>FR990071.1:0-10000000 GCA_905404285.2 Erannis defoliaria
GAATCCTAGAGGCGAAGACCTGAGATGCGCCCTTGACGAACTCGAACTTCAGGTACTTAATACAGGCTTTATCCCAACTTTTGACACAATTAGAGGCGATAAACAGTACTGCAGCCATGTCGACATAACAGCCTGCTCGATAGACTTGCTTACCCTGGTGGAGGACTGGAAAATAGAAGAGAATCTCACGAGCTCGGATCATAACGGCATAACCTTTAACATACATCTACAAAAATCAATAGGCACACACATAACACGAACAACACGACTTTACAACACCAAAAAAGCTAATTGGGCCCTGTTTCATATGAAACTGAACCAATTGCAAGCTGAACACAAATTGACACTACCAGAACTCGAACAAATTAGTAACACACAACACATAGAAGCAGCAGTACACAAATACACACAAACAGTAACACAAGCATGCACACACGCAATACCCAAAAAGAAACACAACCAAATACTCACCATGCCGTGGTGGTCCGAAGAACTCGCAGACCTGAAGAAAGAAGTCACCACCAGGAAGCGAAGAATCCGATGCGCTGCGCCGGTTCGAAGAGCGAGAGTTGTGGAAGAATACCTGAAAAAGAAAAAAGAGTATGAGCTGAAAGCTGATAAGGCTAGAATAGACAGTTGGAAGGAGTTTTGTGGGAAACAGGATAGGGAAAGTGTCTGGGATGGGATATACAGGGTGATCGGGAGAACAAAAAAGAGAGAGGAGGATATACCTCTGAAGATTGAAGGCACAGTGTTGAACGCAAAAGGTTCCGTGAAGGTACTAGCGGAAACCTTTTATCCGGAAGACCTCACAGAAAGCGACAACACTGAACATCGCAGAATTAGGGCTAAAGCAGAAACTGTAAATGTTGGGCAACAAGATGCTCTATGTGATCCACCCTTTACAGTAACAGAGCTAAGCAATGCAATCAATGCCTTCAATCCTAAGAAGGCCCCTGGTGCCGACGGCTTTACTGCAGACATATGCAGGGAAGCAATCATCAAAAATCCATCCCTATACCTAAAAATTGTGAATAAATGTCTCGAACACGGTCACTTCCCTGATCCCTGGAAAGAGGCCACAGTCATTGTGCTCCGGAAACCAGGAAAAGACACGTACACGGCCCCGAAATCGTACAGACCCATCGGGCTCCTACCAGTCTTAGGAAAAATATTTGAGAAGCTGTTGGTTACACGAATCAAGTTTCATATACTTCCAAGGATGAGTACCCGCCAGTACGGATTCATGCCCCAAAGAAGCACGGAGGACTCTCTCTATACACTAATGCAACATATACAGACGAAGATAAACCAGAAAAAGATGGTAACATTAGTGTCATTGGATATAGAGGGAGCCTTCGACGGCGCATGGTGGCCAGCTATCAGAGTCCGACTGGCTGAGGAAAATTGTCCCATAAACTTGAGGAAGGTAATCGACAGCTATTTTCAAAACCGAACAGTCAAAGTGCGATACGCAGGAGAGGAACTCACAAAGGGGTCGAGCAAGGGCTGTGTCCAGGGATCGATTGGGGGCCCTATCTTGTGGAACTTGCTTCTAGACCCACTCCTAAAAGAACTCGAAACAAGAGGAGATTACGTGCAGGCGTTTGCGGACGATGTCGTCCTAGTCTTCGATGGTGAGACAGCACAGGTGATTCAGGAACGTGCTAATGCCGCACTCGAACATGTCCGGGCGTGGGGAGTCAGAAACAAATTAAAATTTGCTCCTCACAAAACTATGGCTATGGTTATTACCCGGAAGTTGAAGTACGACACCCCACGCCTGGACATGGGCGGAGTCGGCATTGGCATGTCCAAAGAAATCAAATTGTTAGGCCTCACCATCGACGAAAAGTTAACTTTTAACGCACACGCCGCAAACGTCTGTCGCAAAGCTTTAAACTTTTATAAACAGTTGTCAAGGGCAGCCAAAATCCAGTGGGGGCTGCAATCAGAGATTATTAAGACTATTTACACTGCCGTAGTCGAGCCAACGATAATGTATGCTGCTAGTGCATGGGCGCCCGCAACTAGAAAAATAGGGATTAAAAACCAATTCGACTCGGTGCAGCGTGGCTTTGTACAGAAAATTGTAAAGTCTTACAAAACGGTGTCTCTCAACTCGGCCCTATTGCTCGCTGGATTACTCCCGCTGGATATTAGAGTCAGAGAGGCAGCCTCACTATATGAAGCAAAGAAAGGATACTCACAGCGAGTAATAGGAGACCGCGTGATTGAGACACCGGTGCCCTACACAGCCAAGCCACACCCTGCCCATCAGATGACTCTTAAATTTACATGCCTGGCAGACGGAGCAGCATTAGAACAGCATTACAATAGCGGCTTGAACATCTTCACCGACGGGAGTAAAATTGAAGGGAAAGTCGGCGCAGCACTGTCCGTTTGGGATGGTGCTGCGGAGATCAGTACCCGAAAGCTCAAGCTGGATGAATGCTGCTCCGTTTACCAGGCGGAGCTACTGGCCCTGTTAGAAGCGACCGAAAGGGCCCTTGTTTACCAGAGTCTTAGCTGCAATGTATATTGTGACTCGAGATCCGCCCTTGAAACGGTGACGAACACCTCTTCCCTTCATCCCCTCGCAGTAAAAATTAGATATAACTTAAAGAAGCTTAATGAACAAAACAAAATACTGAGTTTATTTTGGATTAAGGCACACGCGGGGTTGGAGGGAAACGAAAGGGCGGATGAGTTAGCAAAAAGTGCAGCATTACGCTTAAAAGTCAAGCCACACTACGATTGCTGCCCGGTCTCATTCGCCAAGCGGCAGATCCGAAAAGAGTCGCTGGACGAATGGAACCGTCGCTACAAAGACGGCACTACAGCAGCTACGACAAAGGTGTTTTTCCCGGACGCAATACGGGCGCATCGCATTATAAAAAAGATGGATTTGGATCCCAAAATAGTACAGATATTTACAGGACATGGCGGATTCTCCTCGTACTTGTACCGCTTCAAGTGCAAGGAGAGTCCGGCATGCCCCTGCGATCCACAGGTCGAAGAGAGCGCCTTACATGTCGTCACTGACTGTCCGATATACGGCAGACGTAGGTTCGATATAGAAAACGAGATAGGTATGGATGTCAGATCAGAAAATTTGTTCAAAATATTGGAAGACAAAAGTATTAGAGAGAAGTTTATGAATTATTGTAAGGGCATAGCGATAAGAGTTTGTAATAAAAATAAATAAATAAAATAAGAAGGACATACTGAGAAATATATATGCAGCGACCGTAGAAATAAGTAAAATTGTAATTGATAAATGTAAAATATAAATGATAATAATTATGTATTAAAATGAGTTGAGATTGATTTGTAATAAATTAAATAGATAAAATAATAAGGACACACTACTGTATATTTAGTAAAATATACAGGCAGTGACCGTAGGAATACTATATTGTAATCAAAATAAATGTAAACTAAAAGATAATTGTGTATGATGTGTAGAATAAAATTAATATAAGAAAATTGTAATACATAAATTAAGTAATAAAAATCAAGGTTGCAATCCCCTGATTATGTTAGGGACATAGATCGCGGGCCGGGCCGAAAAGCGCCCGGACAGGAAAAAAAAAAAAAAAAAAAAAAAAAAAACCAAGTGCTCCAAGCGTTCACATCCCCTCCAATCACCAACCTCCTTAATTCTAGCTCTTCTCCAATCTTTGCCAGATGTTGCAGATATGGGTCTAGGGGCTGATCCTTCTCGAAGTACACGGACACCAGCGTGATCTGCCAGGCACTGGTTCGGACTCCCACCACCGTGATGTTGTTGGTGGTGAGTTTCGGGTACTGTATAATATCCAGTGTAGAGTCAAAGACGACTATTGCAGTCTTGACTGTCCCTTCTCCTTGCTCAGTGCTCTGGAAGACCCTTACGCCCTGGTAACTCCGCATCCTTTTGATCCGACCAACATACGGCTCCTGGAGGAGGGCAACAGCGGCTCCACGTTTTGTTGCTTCAATGAGGAGTTCTTCAGTCGCTAGCTGCTTTTTCATGAGGTTGGCTTGGATTATTTTATAGGGGGCGCCCTTAGCAATATGCCACGGTGGACCTCGCAAGGGCGTCCCACTTGCGCCTCACCGGACACTCATTACTAAAAGCATTGTGGTCTGACTTACCCATCTTGGCCTTTAGACAATTTGTACAGCTGGGAGGAGCTCCTGCGAGCCAGTCAGCGCACTCCGCTTTTAGGTGCGGTCCACCGCAGTGACAGCACACATCGACTGCATCGTGGCAGAATCGTTTTCCGTGTCCATACCCTAAACAGCGAGAACACTGTATGAGGGGGGATTGGTCCGCGACTCTGACCCTCTGCATGTCGATGTGTACGGCCCCCGCGCCGGTGACGCACCGCCAGATGCGAGGCGATACTCGGGCTACTACGTTCGCAGTGAGAGGGTTCCTCGCTCGCCTACGATACCTAATTTCTATGCGGTCGTCTTCCTCGCTCAAATCCCCCAGTAGATGTCTATTCTGAGTCCGGATCCCTTTTACTATATCCTCATCGGTATTGCTCTGTATCACGCCGTAGAGGATGATGAGAGGGTCCTTATTCTTTATTTCTTCTACGCTCAGTTCTCCTTCCTTTTCAATAATTTTATCCCTTACCCTTTTGTATTCTTCCTGATTCCTGCATCCTATTATGATTTTTCTGTCTTTTGCTTTTCGAAACCTATCAATCCTAACTCCCTCTTCTTTAGCGTTAATCACCTTCCTTATTCTTTCAAAGACTTGGTCTCCCGTTTCTTGTTCATCCTTCGACGCTATGATGAGCGAGTGCATGGCGGCCGTCTCCGAAGGTTGTCTTCTCGGTGAGCCTGCTGTTACACTCGCGTACGTATACTTATTTTCTTGCATCTCTTGCTGCTTTTTTAGCATTTCAGTTAGTCTTCCCATTTCTTGTTTATTAACTTTTAGCATTTTACTGTGCTCTTCTAGTCTTTTTATTATTTCTGTTCCTTGGTTTGTTAAGTCTTGCTTATTTTCCCATATATTATACTCTTTACTACTCCCTTTCTGCTTCCTTTCTTCCTCACTTTCCTTCTCGTCTATCTCTCCTAGCTGCAGTTTCGAAGGCGGTCCAGCTGCTCTCTGGCTTTTGATAGAGCTCAACTCTTTCACTATCTGGTAAAGTTGCTCGACGGCCTCCGTGACTGCCGCTACTATTTCTCTCTTTGTATTTTTAGAGTTTTTTAGGTGCTGTTTGGCTTTGATCAGCAGGGATCGGGCTTCAGCTACTCTGTCAACTTTGCTGCTGGCTGTCATCGGCGGGCTCACCACCAGTTCTACCGATAGCCTCCTCACGACCGGTTTCGGCGGGCTCGCCGCTGCCGGGGCACTCGGAGGCGTCACACTGGATCGGCCCTGGTCTGGTTTCTCGGTGTTCCCTTTGCCGATATTTTGCATTGTGCTTTGTGACGATAAGCCCTTCTGCTCAGTCTCTGGTCCTGCCAGCGTCACTGTCAAGTTAGGGTCTTCGCGTTCAGGTTTAGCGGGAGTACGGTACATTTTGGGGGTAAAACGTGTCACTCAAAAGATTGCAAAAAGTCAAACAGAAGTTAATTTAATTTACTGAAAGTGTAAATAGATTTGTATAAGTATTAATTAAAATGTCATTTAAAATTTAATTTTTTTATGATTTATGATAATAGTTATTTAATAATCACTTAAGAGTATATTTTAAGGTAATCAAATTTTTAATCTGCTTATTAAAGAGCCCGCATTCGTCACTTAAACTGTGTAAGTAAAGTAAGCCCGTATCTACCGACGTAGTCACAGCTCGTTAGACGTAGGATCGACTCTACTTTAGTTCAGCGTAATCGACAAAATACTTAGAGCTAGACACCTTAAAAATATAAAATATAAAAATATTCCAATTGTAATTTTAATTATTAACGTCTATTACAAATAATCGTTAGATGTATAAGATATTTATATTTTTATAATAATATAAAGTCAAATATTATATTATAATAATATTATTATATCTACCAATAGATATTGTCTTATTAATTATGTTTGTTTATTTTCAGGTTGGCGTGCCAGCACTTCGTCCTGCGTGTTACTACTGTGGTGAGTAGGCGTCGGCGGCTTGAAGCACCACCAGGAGGTAAGTGTGTGTATGTGATGTGTGTGTGTGTGTGGATGTATGTGTGTATGTGGGAGGGTGCTAGGTTGTGTGTGTATACGTATGCGTGAGTGGGGGAGTGGTGGTAGTATTATGTATGAGTGGAGCGAATGTTTATGTATGTTGTGGAATGAGTGTGTGTATATGTTTAGCAGTATGTAACAGACCTAGGTCGAAGTGGCACAAATTTAAAGCAATTTACCAAACTTCAAGGAATTTGCGTTAATAATTGTCCTATTAAGTACGTGTACAATAAAATGTAATAGATAGTTCCACTGCTCTACCCAAGAAGAGGCAAGCTAGCAGTATTTCCAACTGTTTTCAAAATTAAGCTACGAGCTCCCGTTCGGGAGATATCAAACTTTATATATATGTTTAGTATATAGTAGGGGTGGGGGGGTGTGTACGTGGGAGGGGTAGGGGTTGCTGATGGCAGGGGGAAACGCTCTGGTGCACTTTTCTGCAATTTTCAAAATTTTCGGGGGGAGGGGGGGGGGGTTAGTGGGGGGGGGGGGGATCCTGGCCAGGAACCCAAGTCTGGTGGCAGAATTTGTCTCCGACGCTCCGTTTTCGAGTTATAGGCGATTAAATTCTTAGACTTTGGAAATTTTGAAAATATAGGGAGGGGGGGGATGGTTTTTGGAAAAAGGATATATTAGTAGCCGGGTCAAACTTGTAAATTGGATGTATATCCAATTTACAAATTTTTCTCAAAAATGGCCTCAGACGCACCGTTCACGAGATATGAGCAATGGTTTGTGGCGTGATGGCGAGCGCAGTGTTAATTGGGCTATTTCTCGGGAACGGGGCAACGGATTTGTGATTAAAAGGTATGGGGTTGTGAGTGAGGACCTAGGGAAGCTAGTAAGTATGTGTGTGGGTCTGTATGTATGTCTGTTTGTATGTAATTACGATATTTTAATTGTAGGGAAGTGCGGGGAGAGGGGTAGATTCTAAAAAGTTGCAGAGATATATGGGACCTACAGTAAGGTATACTCGTAATTCGGGTGTGCTACAACCCTCCGTTGGGGAGATATAGAAAAGAAACCTCCTCTTTATCTGAGACGGTTTGTCGGGTAGGGGCGGAGCCGTGGCCGCGTAGGCGGAGCCTATATGTAGGTCAAGGTCAACCGCCGGGCGGGCGGGCGGATGGCACGCGAGCTGGTCAGGGCGGGTGCCAGGCGCCAGCGGCGGTTGAGAGTTAGCGTCGGAGGTCACCGCTAGGGGGCGCTGCGAACGCAAAAATTTTTAAAATTTGTTTCCGTGAGGCGGCGGGGGCGGGGGTGAGGGCCAGGGCGGGGTGGGGGGGGGGGGGGGGGGGGGTCACGGGGCCGGGTCACGTGGCCGCGCACGCGGGAACCAATGCGAGGTGTTGTCGCTGGCCGCCGGCGGGCGCGCTGCGAGCGCGACACGTAATGTTTAGGGGGTAGGTGTGAAATTAAATTGGGGTATGTGCAATTTTCAGAATTTTTGTGAATACAAATTTTGAAAAAAGGGGGGTTTTTTGTAACTAAAATCAATTTAATAACCGTTAATAATAAAATAAAATGTTTTTGATAAAAACCAATTTACCAGAGATGTTACTACAGGGTTTGTGTCGGCAGTTTTTTGGGAACTGTCACGCGGTCCCACGTGACGCGTGGGGTCTAGTGATCTTTTTAATAAGGCGCTGGACCAGCGCGTACAATGATATAAAAATTTTATTTTTAGAGTGATTAGCAATATTATAATTTTAGTTTATATTACTCTCAGGTAGGTTTTTGGGCTGGGCTGGTGGGGAAGTGTAGAGACTAACCATAGAGGCGAAGAGATCAGAAGCACTCTCGACGAACTTGGCCTTCAGGTGCTCAACACTGATTCGATACCTACCTTCGATACGATCAGAGGGGACAAACGCTACTGCAGCCACGTCGACATCACGGCCTGCTCAGCTGATCTGCTGGCCCTGGTGGAAGGTTGGAAGGTAGAGGAGAATCTCACGAGCTCGGACCACAACGGCATCACATTCAACATACAGTTACACAAATCACAAGGCACACACGTAATTAGAACAACACGACTCTACAACACAAAGAAAGCAAATTGGGCTCAGTTTCATGTGAAACTGGACCAATTAAAGGCTGAACACAAACTAACACATACAGACATAGAACACATTAGTAATACAGAACAAATAGAAGCAGCAATACATAATTACACTACATCAATAACACAAGCATGCACACATTCAATACCTACAAAGAAAAACAAACAAATACTCACCATGCCGTGGTGGTCCGAAGAACTCGCAGAGCTGAAGAAGGAAGTCACCACCAGAAAACGCAGAATCCGATGCGCCGCGCCGGTCCGTAGAGCGAAGGTAGTCGAAGAGTACCTGAAACAGAAAGAAAAATATGAGCTTGAAACAAACAGAGCAAAGATAGAGAGCTGGAAGAACTTTTGTGGGAAGCAGGATAGGGAAACGGTCTGGGACGGGATCTACAGGGTGATAGGAAGAACAAAGGACAGAGAGGAAGACCTACCACTAGAGGTTGAAGGTATAGTGTTGGACGCAAAAGGTTCCGCGAAATTACTTGCAGATACTTTTTTTCCGGAAGACCTCACAGAAAGCGACAACACCGAGCATCGCAGGATTAGAGCAGAAGCGGAGAGAGTGAACGAGGGGCAACAAGATTGTTCTTGTGACCCACCATTTACGCAGACCGAGCTAAAAACCACGATAAATACCTTCAACCCAAAGAAAGCACCCGGGGCTGATGGTTTCACTGCAGATATATGCAGAGAAGCTGTGGAAAACGATCCAGACCTATTCCTTAAAATCATTAACAAATGCCTCGAACTTAGCCACTTCCCCACCCCCTGGAAAGAAGCCACGGTAGTCGCACTACGAAAACCAGGAAAGACCACGTACACCGCTCCGAAGTCTTATAGACCGATCGGCCTTCTCCCAGTGCTGGGGAAAATCTTCGAAAAGATGTTGATTGCCCGAATCAAGTTTCATTTGTTGCCGAGGATGAGTACTCGCCAGTACGGATTCATGCCTCAAAAGTCTACTGAAGACTCCCTCTATACCCTAATGGCACACATTCACGCTAAATTAAAACAGAAACGTATCATAACACTGGTGTCCTTGGATATAGAGGGAGCTTTCGATAGCGCATGGTGGCCAGCTATCAGAGTCCGACTGGCTGAGGAAAAGTGTCCCATAAACTTGAGGAGGGTAATCGACAGTTACTTTAGTAACCGGAGAGTCCGAGTGCGGTACGCGGGAGAAGAAGCAAGCAAGGAAACTAGAAAAGGATGCGTGCAAGGATCCATTGGAGGACCGATTCTGTGGAACTCGCTCCTGGACCCACTTTTGAAGGAACTAGAGAGTAGAGGCGATTACGTGCAGGCGTTTGCGGACGACGTTGTCCTGGTTTTCGATGGGGAGACTGCACTGGAGATCGAAGGACGTGCTAACGCTGCGCTTGAACATGTCCGGGCGTGGGGAGTCAAAAATAA
Organism: Erannis defoliaria; assembly: GCA_905404285.2. Lineage (NCBI taxonomy): Eukaryota > Metazoa > Arthropoda > Insecta > Lepidoptera > Geometridae > Erannis > Erannis defoliaria. The sequence continues at coordinate 9,654 of FR990071.1, forward strand.
GTTAAAATTTGCACCACAGAAGACCATTGCTATGGTTATAACGCGTAAGCTGAAATATGACACCCCACGCCTGAACATGGGCGGCGTTGACGTTGGCATGTCCAACGAAATCAAGCTGCTAGGTCTCACCATCGACGAAAAGTTGACGTTTAACGCACATGCCGCAAACGTCTGTCGTAAAGCTCTAGGCTTCTTTAAACAGTTGTCCAGGACCGCTAGAGTTCACTGGGGACTCCAATCGGAAGTCATAAAGAGCATATATACGGCTGTCGTTGAACCGACGATTATGTACGCAGCGAGTGCATGGGCGCCGGCGACGAAGAAGATAGGGATAAAGAAGCAACTTGATGCAGTGCAGCGGGGGTTCGTGCAAAAGATTGTAAAGTCCTATAGAACGGTCTCCCTAAACTCGGCTCTATTACTCGCTGGAATCCTTCCCTTGGACATCCGAGTCCGGGAAGCAGCCTTGCTTTACGAGATAAAGAAAGGCCATTCCCGGCGAGTAATAGGAGACCGAAATATAGAGACACCAATGCCGTACACAACCAAACCACACCCCGCGCATCAGGTAGAGCCGGAGTTCATATGTCTGGCGGATGGAGCAGCATTGAGTCAGCACTACAACAACGACGGATTAAACATATTCACAGACGGTAGTAAAATCGAAGGGAAAGTCGGCGCTGCACTATCCATTCGGGATGGTGCAGCGGAGATCAGTACCCGGAAGCTCAAGCTGGACGAATGCTGCTCCGTCTACCAGGCGGAACTACTGGCTCTGGCTGAGGCAACTGACAAGGCCCTTAAGAATAACAGAGAAAGCTGTAACATTTATTGCGACTCAAGGTCCGCTCTTGAAACGGTTACAAACATCTTTTCCCTCCATCCCCTCGCTGTGAAAATAAGAAAAAATATCACCCTACTAAATGAACAGCACAAAATACTGAAATTATTTTGGATTAAGGCACACGCGGGGCTGGAGGGAAATGAGAGAGCGGACGAGTTAGCGAAGAGTGCAGCACTTCACTTGAAAGTTAAGCCGAACTATGATAACTGTCCGGTCTCATTCGCAAAGCGACATATCCGGTTGGAGTCGCTTTGCGAATGGAACCGGCGATACCAGAGTGGTGAAACGGCAGCCACCACAAAGATTTTCTTCCCAGACGCTATTAAAGCACACCGAATAATAAAAAAGATCAAACTAGACCCCATTACCGTACAGGTGATGACAGGGCACGGCGGATTCTCCTCGTACTTGTACCGCTTCAAGTGCAAGGAGAGTCCGGCGTGCGACTGCCAACCTCAAGTAGAGCAAAGCGCCCTTCATGTTGTCACTGACTGTCCAATCTTCGGGAGACGTAGGTTCGATATAGAAAATGAGATAGGTATAGATGTCAGACCAGAAAATTTGTACAAAATATTGGAAGACAAAAGAATCAGAGAGAAGTTTATGAATTATTGTAAGGACATAGCGGTAAGAGTTTGTAATAAAAATAAATAAATAAAATAAGAAGGACATACTGTAAAATATATATGCAGCGACCGTAGAAATAAGTAAAATTGTAATTGATAAATGTAAAATATAAATGATAATAATTATGTATTAAAATTAATTAAGACTGAATTGTAATAAAAATAATATAATATAAGAAGATAAAAATCAAGGTTGAAATCCCCTGATTACGTTAGGGACCTAGCTCGCGGGCCTGGCCACACTGCGCCAGGACAGGAAAAAAAAAAAAAAAAAAAAAAAAAAAAAAACCTAACCTAACCTAACCTAACCTAACCTAACCTAACCTAACCTAACCTAACCTAACCTAACCTTTTTTTTTTTTTTTTTTTAACGTTGGGAAATGCATTTACGCATACCCTCCCGCCGGGGCGGCAGGAGGGTTATGTCGGGCTCGGCACCAGAGTGGCACCACTACCGACTAAAAACCCAACGGTGTTCCATCACTGCGCCTTGCGCCGAGGCCACGGGTACGCTCTCGCATTCGTCCGCGACCTCGACAGCGCTGCCCTTTCGGGCCCACCACGGGGAGCCAAAGCTCCTCCCGCACCGATGACGATGTGTCGGAACACCCAGACACATCGTGCATCCACCTCGGAGGCCACGCCAGCTAGATGGGCGCCGGACGGCCCTACGTCCAACGCCCTGGCCTTCATGCGGCGGGTCAGATGAGTGGCCCCGCCGCCTGCCACTTCGGCCGTTGGGGATGGGGAGCTCTGGCCCCTCTGGCCTGTCTCCACCCCGCAGCCCCACCACAACACACCCGGTGGGTGCCCCCTCAAGGAAAGCCCTTGATGAGGCCACCACCTGGTTGTCCCTCCTCACTCTCCACTGTGCCCTCTGCTAATCAGAGGGACACGTGGAGAGCCCTCATGTCCGGACCAGGTCCGGACTCACGGGCCCAGGCCCCGCCTCAGTTGCGGTACCGCCCATACAGTACCGCAACCTACTTTGGCCGCTTCAACCAGACTTCCCCGGGTATGGCCCCCCCGGATGGCCCGGAGAAGCGGCCCCACCTCGGGTACCTCTTAGCTTCACCGTGGGGACACTTCCCACGGCTACTAAGCCCCCCCACCCCGACAAGGCGGGTACCCACGGGGGGGAACCTTTTTTTTTTTTTTTTTTTTTTAACGTTGGGAAATGCATTTACGCATACCCTCCCGCCGGGGCGGCAGGAGGGTTATGTCGGGCTCGGCACCAGAGTGGCACCACTACCGACTAAAAACCCAACGGTGTTCCATCACTGCGCCTTGCGCCGAGGCCACGGGTACGCTCTCGCATTCGTCCGCGACCTCGACAGCGCTGCCCTTTCGGGCCCACCACGGGGAGGCAAAGCTCCTCCCGCACCGATGACGATGTGTCGGAACACCCAGACACATCGTGCATCCACCTCGGAGGCCACGCCAGCTAGATGGGCGCCGGACGGCCCCACGTCCAACGCCCTGGCCTCCATGCAGCGGGTCAGGTGAGTGGCCCCGCCGCCTGCCACTTCGGCCTTTGGGGATGAGGAGCTCTGGCCCCTCTGGCCTGTCCCCATCCCGCAGCCCCACCACAACACACCCGGTGGGTGCCCCCTCAAGGAAAGCCCTTGATGAGGCCACCACCCGGTTGTCCCTCCTCACTCTCCACTGTGCCCTCTGCTAATCAGAGGGACACGCGGAGAGCCGCGTCGCCCGCCATTTCGGTCGCAGAGGACAGGAAGAGCGGCGCACCGTGATACCGACACTCCTCTTCCCCTGCGACCCCACCGCATCCACCATCTCACGGTGGCAGCCCCGTCGAGGCCGCGGAAGGCAGGGAAAGCGGCGAACCTCACCACCGACAGTCCTCTCCCGCCGCGGCCTCCAGCCTTCAGCTGCGGTATCTCCCATACGACACCGCAGCCCGCCTCAGTTGCGGTACCGCCCATACAGTACCGCAACCTACTTTGGCCGCTTCAACCAGACTTCCCCGGGTACAATCCCCCCGGATGGCCCGGAGAAGCGGCCCCACCTCGGGTACCTCTTAGCTTCACCATGGCGACCAACCCACGGCTACTAAGCCCCCCCGCCCCGACAAGGCGGGTACCCACGGGGGGGAACCTTTTTTTTTTTTTTTTTTTTTTAACGTTGGGAAATGCATTTACGCATCCCCTCCCGCCGGGGCGGCAGGAGGGTTATGTCGGGCTCGGCACCAGAGTGGCACCACTACCGACTAAAAACCCAACGGTGTTCCATCACTGCGCCTTGCGCCGAGGCCACGGGTACGCTCTCGCATTCGTCCGCGACCTCGACAGCGCTGCCCTTTCGGGCCCACCACGGGGAGGCAAAGCTCCTCCCGCACCGATGACGATGTGTCGGAACACCCAGACACATCGTGCATCCACCTCGGAGGCCACGCCAGCTAGATGGGCGCCGGACGGCCCCACGTCCAACGCCCTGGCCTCCATGCAGCGGGTCAGGTGAGTGGCCCCGCCGCCTGCCACTTCGGCCTTTGGGGATGAGGAGCTCTGGCCCCTCTGGCCTGTCCCCATCCCGCAGCCCCACCACAACACACCCGGTGGGTGCCCCCTCAAGGAAAGCCCTTGATGAGGCCACCACCCGGTTGTCCCTCCTCACTCTCCACTGTGCCCTCTGCTAATCAGAGGGACACGCGGAGAGCCGCGTCGCCCGCCATTTCGGTCGCAGAGGACAGGAAGAGCGGCGCACCGTGATACCGACACTCCTCTTCCCCTGCGACCCCACCGCATCCACCATCTCACGGTGGCAGCCCCGTCGAGGCCGCGGAAGGCAGGGAAAGCGGCGAACCTCACCACCGACAGTCCTCTCCCGCCGCGGCCTCCAGCCTTCAGCTGCGGTATCTCCCATACGACACCGCAGCCCGCCTCAGTTGCGGTACCGCCCATACAGTACCGCAACCTACTTTGGCCGCTTCAACCAGACTTCCCCGGGTACAATCCCCCCGGATGGCCCGGAGAAGCGGCCCCACCTCGGGTACCTCTTAGCTTCACCATGGCGACCAACCCACGGCTACTAAGCCCCCCCGCCCCGACAAGGCGGGTACCCACGGGGGGGAACCTTTTTTTTTTTTTTTTTTTTTTTTTTTACGTTGGGAAATGCACTTACGCATACCCTCCTGCCAGGGCGCAGGAGGGTTATGTCGGACTCGATGCCAGAGTGAGACTCGATGGCACCCCTACCGACTAAAAACCCAACGGTGTTCCCACACTGCGCCTATTGTCGAGGTCACGGGTACGCTATCGCAATCATCCGCGACCTCGACGGCGCCGCCCTTTCGGGCCCACCACGGGGAGCCGAAGCTCCTCCCGCACCGATGACGATGTGTCCGAACACCCAGACACATCGTGCATCCACCTCGGAGGCCATGCCAGCGAGATGGGCGCCGGACGGCCCTACGTCCGAACGCCCTGGCCTCCATGCGGCGGGTCAGGTGAGTGGCCCCGCCGCCTGCCACTTCGGCCGTTGGGGATGGGGAGCTCTGGCCCCTCTGGCCTGTCCCCATCCCGCAGCCCCACCACAACACACCCGGTGGGTGCCCCCTCAAGGAAAGCCCTTGATGAGGCCACCACCTGGCCGTCCCTCCTCGCTCTCCACTGTGCCCTCTGCTGATCAGAGGGACACGCGGAGAGCCCTCATGTCCGGACCAGGTCCGGACCCTCAGTAAGGGCCCAGCCACTACCGTGGCCCTTGGGAATGGAGAGCACTGGCCCCTCTGGCCTGTCTCCATCCCTCAGGCTCGTGCAGTGGCCTAGCCCCCACCACTGTGGCCGCTTTCGCGGCCCCACCTCGGGTACCTCTTAGCTTCACCGTGGGGTCACTTCCCACGGCTACTAAGCCCCCCCGCCCCGACAAGGCGGGTACCCACGGGGGGGACGGGGGGGAACCTAACCTAACCTAACCTAACCTAACCTAACCTAACCTAACCTAACCTAACCTAACCTAACCTTTTTTTTTTTTTTTTTTTTTTTTTTTTTTTTTTTTTTTTTGTCGCTGGAAAATGCTTGATGCATACCACGGCCCCGGGGGGGGCAAGTGGTTATGTGGGACTCTCCGCCAGAAGGGCGGCCTACCCACTAAAAACCTGCGGTGTTCCTCGGGTCGCCTTGCGCCGGGGCTACGGGGTCGCGCTAGCATTCAACCGCGGCCCCGGCAGCGATGGTCCGGGCGGACCCCCTCTCATGGAGCCTACGCTCCCCTCTCGATGGCGATGTGTCGGAACACCTGACACATCACCCATCCACGGAACTTCTAAGCTGGGCGTCGGGTCCCCCCGAACCCGGCGCCCAGAGTTCCCGCCCGCTGGGGACTGGAGAGGACCACGAGTGGTCGTCACCGGTGCCCAGCCGACACCAACACCTACGACTCCATCCGCGCCTGCGCCACACTAGCGCGCGCAGGTGGAGTCGCTGCGGACCGCGGTGCGGCCCTGGCCTTCCTCTTGGAAGGCGGGGCGCAGCTGCTGCCACCAATGCGGTGCCCGGCCGGTTTGCCCGCTGCTGCGCAAACTGCGCAGTGCGGCCCAGCCGAGCACTCGCCCGCCTTATGGCCAGGTTGGCCACACCGGAAGCAGAGTCTGCTCCGGTCCACATCCCCCTTGCACTGTTCCCGGACGTGCCCCACCTCGAGGCACCGGTAACAGCGCAAAGGCCTCGGTGTTAGTGCCCTCACTTGGGCCGACACCCATCCAATGATGAGCCGTGTGCTCGCCGTCACTTTTTTAGCTGCAGACACTGGGCAGCGCACAAAGGCTGCGCCCAGGCCCACAGCGTTGCGGCGGATTGAGGCGACCTTCACCTCATCGGGGTGGCATGCCCCGACTCGGGCTATCGCCTCCGCCACTTCCATCTCCGTGACCGAGTCGTCCAGGCCGGCTACACGCAGCTCCGCGCATTTCACCGGCCTGGTGACCCGCAGAACGTCCTCAGCGAAAAGCTCCCGGAGCTTATCCGCCAAGGCGTCCGCCTTCCGACCACTGTCCTCGCCAGAGACCTCGAGCATTCGGGCCCCCGTCACCGCCTGTCGGAACCCGAGCGCCGTCAATATCCCCAGCGAGGCCAGGTCCACCCTCTGACGAGCCAACGTCAATGCCTTTATATAAGTGAGGCCCTCCTCCGCGCCCTTCGGCTGGATCGTCAAGACGATTGCCGAGGACTTCGGGGCGCGGAGTCTAGGTTGCCTCACTCTGGCTTGTCCTTCTCTGGCAGGCTCACGCTGCCGTGCGGCCCCCGCTTGGGGCCACCAGCAGGGTCACCAGCACCCGAGGGCAGCGCCGAGACCGGATCTCTTCGGCGAGCTCTTGCTCAGCCCGGAGCTCCATCTCGGCCCTCCTCGCGGCCACCAGTTCCGCCTTAGCACGGGCGAGGCCGACGTACTGCCCAGTGGTGGGCGGCCGACCTCTGCCCCGCTTCTCCCCCTTCACTGCGACCTTCGGCACGGGAGCACCATCCGACCCTCTGTCGCTGGAGCTCCCGTCATCGCCGCTGTCGCCCACCTCGGAGCGCCCACCGCGCTTCCTCTCGGAGGATCGCGATCCCACGGACATCAGACTTGCTGACGAGTCGTCGTCAGAGTCGAAGTCCGCGAGATCGGGATCCTCCCTCTCCTCCACTGCTACTCTCCTCTCTCCCCCTTCTTTCTTCTTCTCCTCCTTCTTACTGTACGTACGCAGACAATAATGGCCCCCCCCAGAATACGATTGGGGGCTGCGTGCCGAGGCACGGAGGGACTCCCGGTTGCCCGGACCCTCCTGGGTAGGTCGTTTCATATTATTGTCTGTCATCATTGTTTTATCCCCTTTGCCCCCCCCGGTTGGGTGGGCCTAGCGGCCGGCTTCCCGCTGACCATGCCCGGTTCGCGAGCTCGGAGTCATGACTTATAAACAAGCCACGGCTCCGAACTCCCGCTCCGGACACTCTCCTCGGCGACCCACAAACCTTGAGACTTGGGTTCCTCCCACCGCGACTACCTGCACACATCGAAAGACGTTCACAGGCAGTCGCGGCGGGAAGACATCTCCTTGCCCCTGCCGGGCAACTCCCACTTCAGCGTCCGAAAACGGACCCCGGCCCATCAGCCGAGTCCTCTCCGAAGAGAAGACCACCGGAAGCAGAGTCTGCTTCGGTCCACATCCCCCTTGCACTGTTCCCGGACGTGTCCCACCTCGAGACACCGGAAACAACGCAAGGGTCTTGGTGTTAGTGCCCTTACTTGGGCCGACACCCATCCAATAAGGAGCCGAGGGCTCGCCGTCACCTTTTTCGCCGCGGACACCGGGCAGCGCACAAAGGCTGCGCCCAGGCCCACGGCGTTGCGGCGGATCTGCGCGACATGCACTTCGTCGGGGCGACATGCCCCGACTCGTGCTATCGCCTCCGCCACCTCTCCCTCCGTGACTGAGTCGTCCAGGCCGGCTACACGCAGCTCCGCGCATTTCACCGGCCTGGTGACCCGCAGCACGTCCTCGGCGAAAAGCTCCCGGAGCTTCTCCGCCAGTGCGTCCGCCTTCTGACCGTTGTCCTCGCCAGACACCTCCAGCATTCGGGCTCCCGTCACCGCCTGTCGGAACCCGAGCGCCGTCGTGATGCCCAGCGAGGCAAGGTCGACCCTCTGTCGAGCCACAGTCAGGGCTTTCACGTAGGTGAGGCCCTCCTCCGCACCCTTTGGCTGAATCGTCAGAACGATTGCCGACGATTTCGGGGCGCGGAGTCTAGGTTGCCCCACCCGTACTTGACCAGCTTCGGCAGGCTTGCGCCGCCGTGCGGCCCCCGCCTGGGACTGAGTCCCTTGCGAGGATGCCGGTGTCGCGGCGGGCCTGCCCTTTCTGCCCTTCTTGGCCACCTCCACCCAGCTCACACCGGGTTGGACCTTGGCCGATTGGGGCCTGTCTCTTCCAGTTTTACCGGCCGCAGGCTTCTTGCCTGGGGCCGCCTTGTCGAATCCGGTGGTGTCCCTCGCCCTCTTTCTACCCCCAAGGGTAACGGAGGGCAGGGACGGTGTCAAGTCTAAGACCGCAGGCATTCCCGACGGGCCGGGCTGCGGCTCCGGAGTCAAATTGACTACAACGGAAGCCTTTGGCGCCGTGGGCTTCCTGCGGTCAGCAGCAGTCGGGGGGCGGGTGTGCGGTAGGGGCGGGAGAGGCCTCTCCATGGCCCCAACCAGCTCACCCGACAACCCTCCGATTTGCTGCATCCTGTCTCTTGTCGCGGCGTCAACCGCAAGTCCCGGCGTCCCAACCCCGCCTTGCGAAGATCGCTCGGGGGGCCGGGCCGCAGGGACGGCGGCGCGTGCCTGCAGCATTTCTCTCCGGAGCTCAACGATGTCCTGTCGGAGCTCACGGACCTCCACCTGCAGGCGCGCGTTGGCAGCCTGCAGCCTCCTCGTCTCCTCCGTGGAGGAACGACTTTGGAGAGCCTGCACAGCCTCCTTGATGGAGGCAGCCGATTCCTTAAGGACACGAACGAACGTGCCCTTAAGGTTACCAGATTTCGTGGCCACATACTCTATGGTGGCCACGCATTCCAGGACCCTCTTCCCTAAGTCGGTGGCGAGCGCCCCATCGCACTCCTCCACCGACGACTCGGAGAGTCGGGTCACCGTCACCAGAGGGGAGCGCCGAGACCGGATCTCCTCGGCGAGCTCTTGCTCAGCCTGGAGCTCCATCTCGGCCCTCCTCGCGGCTACCAGTTCCGCCTTAGCGCGGGCGAGGCCGACATACTGCCCAGTGGTGGGCGGCCGACCTCTGCCCCGCTTCTCCCCCTTCACCGCGACCTTCGGCACGGGGGCACCGTCCGACCCTCTGTCGCTGGAGCTCCCGTCATCGCCGCTGTCGCCCTCCTCCGAGCGCCCACCGCGCTTCCTCTCTGAGGATCGCGATCCCACGGACATCAGACTTGCTGACGAGTCGTCGTCAGAGTCGAAGTCCGCGGGATCGGGACCCTCCCTCTCCTTCTCCTTCTCGCCTCTCCGCAGATTATAATGGCCCCCCCCAGAATACGAATGGGGGCCGCGCGCCGCCTCTGCGACACGGAGGGATTCCCGGTTGCCCGGACCCTCCTGGGTAGGTATTTTATTATATTCTGCCATCATATTATTTACCCCGTTTCCCCCCCATTGGGTGGGCCTAGCGGCCGGCTTCCCGCCGACCATGCCCGGTTCGCGAGGTCGGAGTCGTGACTTATAAACAAGCCACGGCTCCGAACTCCCGCTCCGGACACTCCCCTCAGCGACCCACAGACCTTGAGACTTGGTATCTTCCCGTCGCGACTACCCGCACACATCAAAAGGACGTCCACGTGCAGTCGCGACGGGAAGAGATCTCTTGCCACCTACCGGGCAACTCCCACTTCAACGTCCGAAAACGGACCCCGGCCCATCAGCCGAGTCGTCTCCGAAGAGAAGACCACGCGAGGGCCCCCCTGTCCGGGCAAACTTGCCACCGGACCGCCCAGCCTCCTGCCGAGCCCATCCCCCATCTTCTGCGCTCGCTCCCAATAAAAGCTTGGGGGCGCACGCAGAAGTTCCCCACCCCAGTCCGAACTTTAGCCACAGCCAACAAGATCCCCGGTAAGGAGAAGTTGTTGACCGTGCCCAGAGTGCACCCGCCCAACCAGTACCATCCCCCCGGATTACGAATTCGCGAAGGATAATACTGGCTGAGCTTCGAGGAGGTAGTTCGGCACCGCACTCCACCGCACTCCAACCTAACCTAACCTAACCTAACCTTTTTTTTTTTTTTTTTTTTTTTCTAACCTAACCTTTTTTTTTTTTTTTTTTACGTTGGGAAATGCACTTACGCATACCCTCCTGCCAGGGCGCAGGAGGGTTATGTCGGACTCGATGCCAGAGTGAGACTCGATGGCACCCCTACCGACTAAAAACCCAACGGTGTTCCCACACTGCGCCTATTGTCGAGGTCACGGGTACGCTCTCGCATTCATCCGCGACCTCGACGGCGCCGCCCTTTCGGGCCCACCACGGGGAGCCGAAGCTCCTCCCGCACCGATGACGATGTGTCCGAACACCCAGACACATCGTGCATCCACCTCGGAGGCTATGCCAGCGAGATGGGCGCCGGACGGCCCTACGTCCGAACGCCCTGGCCTCCATGCGGCGGGTCAGGTGAGTGGCCCCGCCGCCTGCCACTTCGGCCGTTGGGGATGGGGAGCTCTGGCCCCTCTGGCCTGTCCCCATCCCGCAGCCCCACCACAACACACCCGGTGGGTGCCCCCTCAAGGAAAGCCCTTGATGAGGCCACCACCTGGCCGTCCCTCCTCACTCTCCACTGTGCCCTTTGCTAATCAGAGGGACACGTGGAGAGCCCTCATGTCCGGACCAGGTCCGGACCCACGAGCCCAGCCGCTGCCGTGGCCCTTGGGAATGGAGAGCTTTGGCCCCTCTGGCCTGTCTCCATCCCTCAGGCCCGTGCAGTGGCCTAGCCCCCCTCCCGGTGGCCGCTTCCGCGGCCCCACCTCGGGTACCTCTTAGCTTCACCGTGGGGACACTTCCCACGGTTACTAAGCCCCCCCGCCCCGACAAGGCGGGTACCCACGGGGGGGGTTCTAACCTAACCTTTTTTTTTTTTTTTTTTTTTTTTTTTTTTTTTTTTTGTCGCAGGAAAATGCTTGATGCTTACCACGGCCCCGGGGGGGGCAAGTGGTTATGTGGGACTCTCCGCCAGAAGGGCGGCCTACCCACTAAAAACCTGCGGTGTTCCTCGGGTCGCCTTGCGCCGGGGCTACGGGATCGCGCTAGCATTCAACCGCGGCCCCGGCAGCGATGGTCCGGGCGGACCCCCTCTCATGGAGCCTGCGCTCCCCTCTCGATGGCGATGTGTCGGAACACCTGACACATCACCCATCCACGGAACTTCTAAGCTGGGCGTCAGGTTCCCCCGAACCCGGCGCCCAAAGTTCCCGCCCGCTGGGGACCGGAGAGGACCACGAGTGGCCGTCGCCGGTGCCCAGCCGACACTAACACCTACGACTCCATCCGCGCTTGCGCCACACCAGCGCGTGCGGACGGAGTCGCTGTGGATCGCGGTGCGGCCCTGGCCTTCCGCTTGGAAGGAGGGGCGCAGCTGCCGCCACCAATACGGTGCCCGGCCGGTTTGCCCGCTGCTGCGCAAACTACGCAGTGCGGCCCAGCCGAGCACTCGCCCGCCTTATGGCCAGGTTGGCCACACCGGAAGCATAGTCTGCTTCGGTCCACATCCCCTTTGCACTGTTCCCGGACGTGCCCCACCTCGAGGCACCGGAAACAGCGCAAAGGCCTCGGTGTTAGCGCCCTCACTTGGGCCGACACCCATCCAATTAGTATCCGAGGGCTACTCGTCACCTTTTTTGCCGCGGACACCGGGCAGCGCACAAAGGCTGCGCCCAGGCCCACGGCGTTGCGGCGGATCTGCGCGACCTTGACCTCGTCAGGACGACATGCCCCGACTCGGCCTATCGCCTCCGCCACTTCCGCCTCCGTGATAGAATCATCCAGGCCGGCTACACGCAGCTCCGCGCATTTCACCGGCCTGGTGACTCGCAGCACGTCCTCAGCGAAAAGCTCCCGGAGCTTATCCGCCAAGGCGTCCGCCTTGCGACCACTGTCCTCGCCAGAGACCTCGAGCATTCGGGCCCCCGTCACCGCCTGTCGGAACCCGAGCGCCGTCGTGATCCCCAGCGAGGCCAGGTTGATCCTCAGCTTCGCCACCGTTAGTGCCTTCACGTAGGTGAGGCCCTCCTCCGCACCCTTCGGCTGGATCGTCAGGACGATCGCTGCCGATTTTGGGGCGCGGAGTCTAGGTTGCCCCACCTTTCCGCGTCCATCTTCGGCAGGCTTGCGCTGCCGTGCGGCCCCCGCCTGGGACTGAGTCCCTTGCGTCGGTGTCGCAGCGGGCCTGCCCTTCTTGCCCCTTTTGGCCACCTCCACCCAGCTCACGCCGGGTTGGACTTTGGCCAATTGGGGCCTGTCTCCTCCAGGTTTTGCGGCCGCAGGCTTCTTGCCTTTGGCCGCTGCGTCACGTCCGGTGGTGTCCCTTGTCCTCTTTCTACCCCCGAGGGTAACAGAGGGCAGGGACTGGGTCAAATCTAAGACCGCAGGCATGCCCGACGGGCCGGGCTGCGGCTCCGGAGTCTTATAGACTGCGACGGAAGCCTTTGGCGCCGTGGGCTTCCTGCGGTCGGCAGTAGTCGGGGGACGGGCACCTGGATGGGGCGGGAGAGACTTCTCCGTAGCCCCGACCAGCTCACCCGACAATCCCCCGATTTCCTGCATTCTCTTTCTGGTCGCCGCGTCAACCGCAGGTCCCGGCGTCCCAACCCTGCCTTGCGAGGATCGCTCGGAGGGCGGGGCCGCAGGGACGGCAGCGCGCGCCTGCAGCATGTCTCGCCGGAGCTCAACGATCTCCTGTCGGAGCTCTCGGACCTCATCCCGCAGGCGCGCATTCGCGGCGTTCAACCTCCTCGTTTCCTCCGAAGAGGAACGACCCTGGAGGGCCTCCACTGCCTCCCTAATGGAGGCGGCTGCGTCCTTAAGGGCACGAACAAACGTGCCCTTAAGGTTGCCCGACTTCGTGGCCACCAACTCGATGGTGGACACGGACTCGAGCACCCGCTTGCCCAAGTCGGTGGCGAGGGCTCCGTCGCACTCCTCCACCGACGACTCGGAGAGCCGGGTCACCGTCACCCGAGGGGAGCGCCGAGATCTGATCTCCTCGGCGAGCTCTTGCTCAGCCTGGAGCTCCATCTCGGCCCTCCTCGCGGCCACCAGTTCCGCCTTAGCGCGGGCGAGGCCGACGTACTGCCCAGTGGTGGGCGGCCGACCTCTGCCCCGCTTCTCCCCAACAACCGCGACTTTCGGCACGGGAGCACCATCCGACCCTCTGTCGGAGCTCCCGTCGTCGCCGCTGTCTCCCTCCATCACGCGCCCGCCGCGCTTCCGCTCTGAGGATCGCGATCCCACGGACATCAGACTTGCTGACGAGTCATCGTCAGAGTCGACGTGAGCTTCGAGGAGGTAGTTCGGCACCGCACTCCGGGTTCTAACCTAACCTTTTTTTTTTTTTTTTTTTTTGACGCAGGAAAATGCTTGATGCATACCACGGCCCCGGGGGGGGGCAAGTGGTTATGTGGGACTCTCCGCCAGAAGGGCGGCCTACCCACTAAAAACCTGCGGTGTTCCTCGGGTCGCCTTGCGCCGGGGCTACGGGGTCGCGTTAGCATTCAACCGCGGCCCCGGCAGCGATGGTCCAGGCGGACCCCCTCTCATGGAGCCTACGCTCCCCTCTCGATGGCGATGTGCCGGAACACCTGACACATCACCCATCCACGGAACTTCTAAGTTGGGCGTCGGGTCCCCCGAACCCGGCGCCCAAAGTTCCCGCCCGCTGGGGACTGGAGAGGACCACGAGTGGTCGTCGCCGGTTTCCAGCCGACACTAACACCTACGACTCCATCCGCGCCTGCGCCACACCAGCGCGCACGGGTGGAGTCGCTGTGGACCGCGGTGCGGCCCTGGCCTTCCGCTTGGAAGGAGGGGCGCAGCTGCCGCCACCAATACGGTGCCCGGCTAGTTTGCCCGCTGCTGCGCAAACTACGCAGTGCGGCCCAGCCGAGCACTCGCCCGCCTTATGGCCAGGTTGGCCACACCGGAAGCAGAGTCTGCTTCGGTCCACATCCCCCTTGCACTGTTCCCGGACGTGTCCCACCTCGAGACACCGGAAACAACGCAAGGGTCTTGGTGTTAGTGCCCTTACTTGGGCCGACACCCATCCAATAAGGAGTCGAGGGCTCGCCGTCACCTTTTTCGCCGCAGACACCGGGCAGCGCACAAAGGCTGCGCCCAGGCCCACGGCATTGCGGCGGATCTGCGCGACATTCACTTCGTCCGGGCGACATGCCCCGACTTGTGCTATCGCCTCCGCCACCTCTCTCTCCGTGACTGAGTCGTCCAGGCCGGCTACACGCAGCTCCGCGCATTTCACCGGCCTGGTGACCCGCAGCACGTCCTCGGCGAAAAGCTCTCTCAGCTTTCCCGCCAGGGCGTCCGCCTTCTGACCGTTGTCCTCGCCAGACACCTCCAGCATTCGGGCTCCCGTCACCGCCTGTCGGAACCCGAGCGCCGTCGTGATGCCCAGCGAGGCAAGGTCGACCCTCTGTCGAGCCACAGTCAGGGCTTTCACGTAGGTGAGGCCCTCCTCCGCACCCTTCGGCTGAATCGTCAGAACGATTGCCGACGATTTCGGGGCGCGGAGTCTAGGTTGCCCCACCTTTTCGCGTCCATCTTTGGCAGGCTTTCGCTGCCGTGCGGCCCCCGCCTGGGACTGAGTCCCTTGCGAAGGAGCCGGTGTCGCAGCGGGCCTGCCCTTCTTGCCCCTTTTGGCCACCTCCACCCAGCTCACGCCGGGTTGGACTTTGGCCAATTGGGGCCTGTCTCCTCCAGGTTTTCCGGCCGCAGGCTTCTTGCCTTTGGCCGCTCCGTCTCGTCCGGTGGAGTCCCTTGCCCTCTTTTTACCCTGGAGGGTAGCAGAGGGAAGGGACTTGGTCTTGTCCAAGACCGCAGGCATGCCCGACGGGCCGGGTTGTGGCTCCGGAGTCATATTGACTGCAACGGAAGCCACCGGCGCCTTGGGCATCCCGCGGTCGACCGCAAGTCCCGGCGTCCCAGCCCTGCCTTGCGAAGATCGCTCGGGGGGCGAGGCCGCAGGGACGGCAGCGCGCGCCTGCAGCATGTCTCGCCGGAGCTCAACGATCTCTTGTCGGAGCTCTCGGACCTCATCCCGCAGGCGCGCATTCGCGGCGTTTAACCTCCTCGATTCCTCCGAAGAGGAACGACCTTGGAGGGCCTCCACTGCCTCCCTAATGGAGGCGGCTGCGTCCTTAAGGGCACGAACAAACGTGCCCTTAAGGTTGCCGGATTTAGTGGCCACCAATTCAATGGTGGACACGGACTCCAGCACCCGCTTGCCCAAGTCGGTGGCGAGGGCTCCGTCGCACTCCTCCACCGACGACTCGGAGAGCCGGGTCACCGTCACCCGAGGGGAGCGCCGAGATCGGATCTCTTCGGCGAGCTCTTGCTCAGCCCGAAGCTCCATCTCGGCTCTCCGCGCGGCCACCAGCTGTTCCTTAGCGCGGGCAAGGCCAACGTACTGCCCAGTAGTGGGCGGCCGACCTCTGCCCCGCTTCTCCCCCTTCACTGCGACCTTCGGCACGGGAGCACCATCCGACCCTCTGTCACTGGAGCTCCCGTCATCGCCGCTATCGCCCACCTCGAAGCGCCCACCGCGCTTCCTCTCGGAGGACCGCGATCCCACGGACATCAGACTTGCTGACGAGTCGTCGTCAGAGTCGAAGTCCGCGGGACCGGGACCCTCCCTCTCCTTCTCCTCTCTCCTCAGATGCAAAGGGCCCCCCCCAGAATACGATTGGGGGCCGCGTGCCGCCTCTGCGACACGAAGGGATTCCCGGCGAACCGGACCCTCCTGGGTAGTTTTTTTCTTTTCATCTGCTTTCATTTTATTTTTTTTATTACCCACATTTCCCCCCCATTGGGTGGGCCTAGCGGCCGGCTTCCCGCCGACCATGCCCGGTTCGCGAGCTCGGAGTCGTGACCTATAAACAAGCCACGGTTCCGAACTCCCGCTCCGGACACTCCCCTCAGCGACCCACAAACCTTGAGACTTGGTTTCTTCCCGCCGCGACTACCCGCACACATCAAAAGGACGCCCACGTACAGTCGCGGTGGGAAGAGATCTCTTGCCACCTACCGGGCAACTCCTTTTTTTTCAACTTTTTTTTTTTTTTTTTTTTTTTTTTGTCGCAGGAAAATGCTTGATGCTTACCACGGCCCCGGGGGGGGCAAGTGGTTATGTGGGACTCTCCGCCAGAAGGGCGGCCTACCCACTAAAAACCTGCGGTGTTCCTCGGGTCGCCTTGCGCCGGGGCTACGGGATCGCGCTAGCATTCAACCGCGGCCCCGGCAGCGATGGTCCGGGCGGACCCCCTCTCATGGAGCCTGCGCTCCCCTCTCGATGGCGATGTGTCGGAACACCTGACACATCACCCATCCACGGAACTTCTAAGCTGGGCGTCAGGTTCCCCCGAACCCGGCGCCCAAAGTTCCCGCCCGCTGGGGACCGGAGAGGACCACGAGTGGCCGTCGCCGGTGCCCAGCCGACACTAACACCTACGACTCCATCCGCGCTTGCGCCACACCAGCGCGTGCGGACGGAGTCGCTGTGGATCGCGGTGCGGCCCTGGCCTTCCGCTTGGAAGGAGGGGCGCAGCTGCCGCCACCAATACGGTGCCCGGCCGGTTTGCCCGCTGCTGCGCAAACTACGCAGTGCGGCCCAGCCGAGCACTCGCCCGCCTTATGGCCAGGTTGGCCACACCGGAAGCATAGTCTGCTTCGGTCCACATCCCCTTTGCACTGTTCCCGGACGTGCCCCACCTCGAGGCACCGGAAACAGCGCAAAGGCCTCGGTGTTAGCGCCCTCACTTGGGCCGACACCCATCCAATTAGTATCCGAGGGCTACTCGTCACCTTTTTTGCCGCGGACACCGGGCAGCGCACAAAGGCTGCGCCCAGGCCCACGGCGTTGCGGCGGATCTGCGCGACCTTGACCTCGTCAGGACGACATGCCCCGACTCGGCCTATCGCCTCCGCCACTTCCGCCTCCGTGATAGAATCATCCAGGCCGGCTACACGCAGCTCCGCGCATTTCACCGGCCTGGTGACTCGCAGCACGTCCTCAGCGAAAAGCTCCCGGAGCTTATCCGCCAAGGCGTCCGCCTTGCGACCACTGTCCTCGCCAGAGACCTCGAGCATTCGGGCCCCCGTCACCGCCTGTCGGAACCCGAGCGCCGTCGTGATCCCCAGCGAGGCCAGGTTGATCCTCAGCTTCGCCACCGTTAGTGCCTTCACGTAGGTGAGGCCCTCCTCCGCACCTCCTCGGTCCACATCCCCTTTGCACTGTTCCCGGACGTGCCCCACCTCGAGGCACCGGAAACAGCGCAAAGGCCTCGGTGTTAGCGCCCTCACTTGGGCCGACACCCATCCAATTTTGAGCCGTGTGCTCGCCGTTACTTTCTTAGCTGCAGACACTGGGCAGCGCACAAAGGCTGCGCCCAGGCCCACAGCATTGCGGCGGATCTCCGCGACCTGCACCTCATCGGGGCGGCATACCCCGACTCGGGCTATCGCCTCCGCCACTTCCAACTGCGTGACCGAGTCGTCCAGGCCGGCTACGCGCAACTCTGCGCATTTCACCGGCCTGGTGACCCGCAGCACGTCCTCAGTGAAAAGCTCCCGGAGCTTATCCGCCAAGGCGTCCGCCTTCCGACCACTGTCCTCGCCAGAGACCTCGAGCATTCGGGCCCCCGTCACCGCCTGTCGGAACCCGAGCGCCGTCAATATTCCCAGTGAGGCCAGGTCCACCCTCTGACGAGCCAACGTCAATGCCTTTATATAAGTGAGGCCCTCCTCCGCGCCCTTCGGCTGGATCGTCAAGACGATTGCCGAGGACTTCGGGGCGCGGAGTCTAGGTTGCCTCACTCTGGTTTGTCCTTCTCTGGCAGGCTCGCGCTGCCGTGCGGCCCCCGCTTGGGATTGAGTCCCTTGCGAAGGTGCCGGTGTCGCAGCGGGCCTGCCCTTCTTGCCCCTCTTGGCCACCTCCACCCAGCTCACGCCGGGTTGGACCTTGGCCAATTGGGGCCGGTTCCCTCCTGTTTTAGCGACCGCAGGCTTCTTGCCTGGGGCCGCAGTGTTCCTTCCGGTTGTGTCCCTTGCCCTCTTTTTACCCTGGAGGGTAACAGGGGGAAGGGACTTGGTCTTGTCTAAGACCGCAGGCATGCCCGACGGGCCGGGTTGCGGCTCCGGAGTCATACTGACTACGACGGAAGCCTTCGGCGCCGTGGGCTTCCTGCGGTCGGCAGCAGGTCCCGGCATCCCACCCCCGTCGAGCGGAGATCGCTCGGAGGGCTGGGACGCGGGGATGGCAGCGCGCGCCTGCAGCATGTCTCGGCGGAGCTCGACGATCTCTTGTCGGAGCTCTCGTACCTCATCCCGCAGGCGCGCATTCGCGGCGTTTAATCTTCTCGTTTCCTCCGAAGAGGAACGACCTTGGAGGGCCTCCACTGCCTCCCTAATGGAGGCGGCTGCGTCCTTAAGAGCACGAACAAACGTGCCCTTAAGGTTGCCGGATTTAGTGGCCACCAATTCAATGGTGGACACGGACTCCAGCACCCGCTTGCCCAAGTCGGTGGCGAGGGCTCCGTCGCACTCCTCCACCGACGACTCGGAGAGCCGGGTCACCGTCACCCGAGGGGAGCGCCGAGATCGGATCTCCTCGGCGACCTCTTGCTCAGCCTGGAGCTCCATCTCGGCCCTCCTCGCGGCCACCAGTTCCGCCTTAGCGCGGGCAAGGCCGACGTACTGCCCAGTGGTGGGCGGCCGACCTCGGCCCCGCTTTTCTCCAACAACCGCGACTTTCGGCACGGGAGCACCATCCGACCCTCTGTCGGAGCTCCCGTCGTCACCGCTGTCGCCCTCCATCACGCGCCCGCCGCGCTTCCGCTCTGAGGATCGCGATCCCACGGACATCAGACTTGCTGACGAGTCATCGTCAGAGTCGACGTCCGAGAGATCGGGACCCTCCCTCTCCTTCTCCTCTCTCCTCAGATGATTAGGGCCCCCCCCAGAATACGATTGGGGGCCGCGTGCCGCCCCTGCGGCACGGAGGGATTCCCGGCGAACCGGACCCTCCTGGGTAGATTTTTTCTTATCATCTCTCTCCATATTTGTTTTCCCCCATTTCCCCCCCATTGGGTGGGCCTAGCGGCCGGCTTCCCGCCGACCATGCCCGGTTCGCGAGCCCGAAGTCGTGACTTATAAACAAGCCACGGCTCCGAACTCCCGCTCCGGACACTCCCCTCAGCGACCCACAAACCTTGAGATTTGGTGTCTCCCCGTCGCGACTACCCGCACACATCAAAAGGACGTCCGCTTGCAGTCGCGGCGGGAAGAGATCTCCTGCCCCCTACCGGGCAACTCCCACCTCAACGTCCGAAAACGGACCCCAGCCCATCAGCCGAGTCCTCTCTGAAGAGAAGACCACGCGAGGGCCCCCCTGTCCGGGCAAACTTGCCACCGGACCGCCCAGCCTCCTGCCGAGCCCATCCCCATCTTCTGCGGTCGCTCCCAATAAAAGCTTGGGGGCGCACGCAGAAGTTCCCCACCCCAGTCCGAACTTTAGCCACGGCCAACAAGATCCCCGGTAAGGAGAAGTTGTTGACCGTGCCCAGAGTGCACCCGCCCAACCAGTACCATCCCCCCGGATTACGAATTCGCGAAGGATAATACTGGCTGAGCTTCGAGGAGGTAGTTCGGCACCGCACTCCAACCTAACCTAACCTTTTTTTTTTTTTTTTTTGTCGCAGGAAAATGCTTGATGCATACCACGGCCCCGGGGGGGCAAGTGGTTATGTGGGACTCTCCGCCAGAAGGGCGGCCTACCCACTAAAAACCTGCGGTGTTCCTCGGGTCGCCTTGCGCCGGGGCTACGGGGTCGCGCTAGCATTCAACCGCGGCCCCGGCAGCGATGGTCCGGGCGGACCCCCTCTCATGGAGCCTACGCTCCCCTCTCGATGGCGATGTGTCGGAACACCTGACACATCACCCATCCACGGAACTTCTAAGCTGGGCGTCGGGTCCCCCCGAACCCGGCGCCCAGAGTTCCCGCCCGCTGGGGACTGGAGAGGACCACGAGTGGTCGTCGCCGGTGCCCAGCCGACACCAACACCTACGACTCCATCCGCGCCTGCGCCACACTAGCGCGCGCAGGTGGAGTCGCTGCGGACCGCGGTGCGGCCCTGGCCTTCCTCTTGGAAGGCGGGGCGCAGCTGCTGCCACCAATGAGGTGCCCGGCCGGTTTACCCGCTGCTGCGCAAACTGCGCAGTGCGGCCCAGCCGAGCACTCGCCCGCCTTATGGCCAGGTTGGCCACACCGGAAGCAGAGTCTGCTCCGGTCCACATCCCCCTTGCACTGTTCCCGGACGTGCCCCACCTCGAGGCACCGGTAACAGCGCAAAGGCCTCGGTGTTAGTGCCCTCACTTGGGCCGACACCCATCCAATGATGTGCCGTGTGCTCGCCGTCACTTTTTTAGCTGCAGACACTGGGCAGCGCACAAAGGCTGCGCCCAGGCCCACAGCGTTGCGGCGGATTGAGGCGACCTTCACCTCATCGGGGTGGCATGCCCCGACTCGGGCTATCGCCTCCGCCACTTCCATCTCCGTGACCGAGTCGTCCAGGCCGGCTACACACAGCTCCGCGCATTTCACCGGCCTGGTGACCCGCAGAACGTCCTCAGCGAAAAGCTCCCGGAGCTTATCCGCCAAGGCGTCCGCCTTCCGACCACTGTCCTCGCCAGAGACCTCGAGCATTCGGGCCCCCGTCACCGCCTGTCGGAACCCGAGCGCCGTCAATATCCCCAGCGAGGCCAGGTCCACCCTCTGACGAGCCAACGTCAATGCCTTTATATAAGTGAGGCCCTCCTCCGCGCCCTTCGGCTGGATCGTCAAGACGATTGCCGAGGACTTCGGGGCGCGGAGTCTAGGTTGCCTCACTCTGGCTTGTCCTTCTCTGGCAGGCTCACGCTGCCGTGCGGCCCCCGCTTGGGACTGAGTCCCTTGCGAAGGTGCCGGTGTCGCAGCGGGCCTGCCCTTCTTGCCCCTCTTGGCCACCTCCACCCAGCTCACGCCGGGTTGGACCTTGGCCAATTGGGGCCGAGTACCTCCTGTTTTAGCGGCCGCAGGCTTCTTGCCTGGGGCCGCTGTGTCTCGTCCAGTGGAGTCCCTTGCCCTCTTTTTACCCTGGAGGGTAACAGAGGGAAGGGACTTGGTCTTGTCCAAGACCGCAGGCATGCCCGACGGGCCGGGTTGTGGCTCCGGAGTCAAACTGACTACGACGGAAGCCTTCGGCGCCGTGGGCTTCCTGCGGTCGGCAGCAGGTCCCGGCATCCCACCCCCGTCGAGCGAAGATCGCTCGGAGGGCTGGGACGCGGGGATGGCAGCGCGCGCCTGCAGCATGTCTCGGCGGAGCTCGACGATCTCTTGTCGGAGCTCTCGTACCTCATCCCGCAGGCGCGTATTCGCGGCGTTCAACCTCCTCGTTTCCTCCGAAGAGGAACGACCCTGGAGGGCCTCCACTGCCTCCCTAATGGAGGCGGCTGCGTCCTTAAGGGCACGAACAAACGTGCCCTTAAGGTTGCCGGATTTAGTGGCCACCAATTCAATGGTGGACACAGACTCCAGCACCCGCTTGCCCAAGTCGGTGGCGAGGGCTCCGTCGCACTCCTCCACCGACGACTCGGAGAGTCGGGTCACCAGCACCCGAGGGGAGCGCCGAGACCGGATCTCCTCGGCGAGCTCTTGCTCAGCCTGGAGCTCCATCTCGGCCCGCCTCGCGGCCACCAGTTCCGCCTTAGCGCGGGCGAGGCCGACGTACTGCCCAGTGGTGAACGGCCGACCTCTGCCCCGCTTCTCCCCAACAACCGCGACTTTCGGCACGGGGGCACCATCCGACCCTCTGTCGGAGCTCCCGTCGTCGCCGCTGTCGCCCTCCATCACGCGCCCGCCGCGCTTCCGCTCTGAGGATCGCGATCCCACGGACATCAGACTTGCTGACGAGTCATCGTCAGAGTCGACGTCCGAGAGATCGGGACCCTCCCTCTCCTTCTCCTCGCCTCTCCGCAGATTATAATGGCCCCCCCCAGAATACGAATGGGGGCCGCGCGCCGCCTCTGCGACACGGAGGGATTCCCGGCGAACCGGACCCTCCTGGGTAGGTACTTGATTATTATCTGCCATCATATTTGTTTTTCCCCTTATCCCCCCCTTTGGGTGGGCCTAGCGGCCGACTTCCCGTCGACCATGCCCGGTTCGCGAGGTCGGAGTCGTGTCTTATAAACAAGCCACGGCTCCGAACTCCCGCTCCGAACACTCCCCTCAGCGACCCACAGACCTTGAGACTTGGTATCCTCCCGTCGCGACTACCCGCACACATCAAAAGGACGTCCACGTGCAGTCGCGGCGGGAGGAGATCTCCTGCCCTATACCGGGCAACTCCCTCCTCAACGTCCGAAAACGGACCCCGGCCCATCAGCCGAGTCCTCTCTGAAGAGAAGACCACGCGAGGGCCCCCCTGTCCGGGCAAACTTGCCACCGGACCGCCCAGCCTCCTGCCGAGCCCATTCCCATCTTCTGCGGTCGCTCCCAATAAAAGCTTGGGGGCGCACGCAGAAGTTCCCCACCCCAGTCCGAACTTTAGCCACGGCCAACAAGATCCCCGGTAAGGAGAAGTTGTTGACCGTGCCCAGAGTGCACCCGCCCAACCAGTACCATCCCCCCGGATTACGAATTCGCGAAGGATAATACTGGCTGAGCTTCGAGGAGGTAGTTCGGCACCGCACTCCAACCTAACCTAACCTTTTTTTTTTTTTTTTTTTTTTTTGTCGCAGGAAAATGCTTGATGCATACCACGGCCCCGGGGGGGGCAAGTGGTTATGTGGGACTCTCCGCCAGAAGGGCGGCCTACCCACTAAAAACCTGCGGTGTTCCTCGGGTCGCCTTGCGCCGGGGCTACGGGATCGCGCTAGCATTCAACCGCGGCCCCGGCAGCGATGGTCCAGGCGGACCCCCTCACATGGAGCCTGCGCTCCCCTCTCGATGGCGATGTGTCGGAACACCTGACACATCACCCATCCACGGAACTTCTAAGTTGGACGTCGGGTGCCCCCGAACCCGGCGCCCAAAGTTCCCGCCCGCTGGGGACCGGAGAGGACCACGAGTGGCCGTCGCCGGTGCCCAGCCGACACTAACACCTACGACTCCATCCGCGCTTGCGCCACACCAGCGCGCGCGGACGGAGTCGCTGTGGACCGCGGTGCGGCCCTGGCCTTCCGCTTGGAAGGAGGGGCGCAGCTTCCGCCACCAATGCGGTGCCCGGCCGGTTTGCCCGCTGCTGCGCAAACTACGCAGTGCGGCCCAGCCGAGCACTCGCCCGCCTTATGGCCAGGTTGGCCACACCGGAAGCAGAGTCTGCTTCGGTCCACATCCCCCTTGCACTGTTCCCGGACGTGCCCCACCTCGAGACACCGGAAACAACGCAAGGGTCTTGGTGTTAGTGCCCTTACTTGGGCCGACACCCATCCAATAAGGAGCCGAGGGCTCGCCGTCACCTTTTTCGCCGCGGACACCGGGCAGCGCACAAAGGCTGCGCCCAGGCCCACGGCGTTGCGGCGGATCTGCGCGACATGCACTTCGTCGGGGCGACATGCCCCGACTCGTGCTATCGCCTCCGCCACCTCTCTCTCCGTGACTGAGTCGTCCAGGCCGGCTACACGCAGCTCCGCGCATTTCACCGGCCTGGTGACCCGCAGCACGTCCTCGGTGAAAAGCTCTCGGAGCTTCTCTGCCAGTGCGTCCGCCTTCTGACCGTTGTCCTCGCCAGACACCTCCAGCATTCGGGCTCCCGTCACCGCCTGTCGGAACCCGAGCGCCGTCGTGATGCCCAGCGAGGCAAGGTCGACCCTCTGTCGAGCCACAGTCAGGGCTTTCACGTAGGTGAGGCCCTCCTCCGCACCCTTCGGCTGAATCGTCAGAACGATTGCCGACGATTTCGGGGCGCGGAGTCTAGGTTGCCCCACCCGTGCTTGACCAGCTTCGGCAGGCTTGCGCCGCCGTGCGGCCCCCGCCTGGGACTGAGTCCCTTGCGAGGGTGCCGGTGTCGCAGCGGGCCTGCCCTTTTTGCCCCTCTTGGCCACCTCCACCCAGCTCACGCCGGGTTGGACCTTGGCCGATTGGGGCCTGTTCCTTCCAGGTTTGGCAGCCGCAGGCTTCTTGCCTGGGGCCACCTTGTCGTATCCGGTGTTGTCCCTTGCCCTCTTTCTACCACCAAGGGTAACGGAGGGTAGGGACGGTGTCAAGTCCAAGACCGCAGGCATGCCCGACGGGCCGGGCTGCGGCTCCGGAGTCAAATTGACTACGACGGAAGCCTTCGGCGCCGTGGGCTTCCTGCGGTCGGCAGCAGGTCCCGGCATCCCACCCCCGTCGAGCGAAGATCGCTCGGAGGGCTGGGACGCGGGGATGGCAGCGCGCGCCTGCAGCATGTCTCGGCGGAGCTCGACGATCTCTTGTCGGAGCTCTCGTACCTCATCCCGCAGGCGCGTATTCGCGGCGTTCAACCTCCTCGTTTCCTCCGAAGAGGAACGACCCTGGAGGGCCTCCACTGCCTCCCTAATGGAGGCGGCTGCGTCCTTAAGGGCACGAACAAACGTGCCCTTAAGGTTGCCGGATTTAGTGGCCACCAATTCAATGGTGGACACAGACTCCAGCACCCGCTTGCCCAAGTCGGTGGCGAGGGCTCCGTCGCACTTTTCCACCGACGACTCGGAGAGTCGGGTCACCAGCACCCGAGGGGAGCGCCGAGACCGGATCTCCTCGGCGAGCTCTTGCTCAGCCTGGAGCTCCATCTCGGCCCGCCTCGCGGCCACCAGTTCCGCCTTAGCGCGGGCGAGGCCGACGTACTGCCCAGTGGTGAACGGCCGACCTCTGCCCCGCTTCTCCCCAACAACCGCGACTTTCGGCACGGGGGCACCATCCGACCCTCTGTCGGAGCTCCCGTCGTCGCCGCTGTCGCCCTCCATCACGCGCCCGCCGCGCTTCCGCTCTGAGGATCGCGATCCCACGGACATCAGACTTGCTGACGAGTCATCGTCAGAGTCGACGTCCGAGAGATCGGGACCCTCCCTCTCCTTCTCCTCGCCTCTCCGCAGATTATAATGGCCCCCCCCAGAATACGAATGGGGGCCGCGCGCCGCCTCTGCGACACGGAGGGATTCCCGGCGAACCGGACCCTCCTGGGTAGGTACTTGATTATTATCTGCCATCATATTTGTTTTTCCCCTTATCCCCCCCTTTGGGTGGGCCTAGCGGCCGACTTCCCGTCGACCATGCCCGGTTCGCGAGGTCGGAGTCGTGTCTTATAAACAAGCCACGGCTCCGAACTCCCGCTCCGAACACTCCCCTCAGCGACCCACAGACCTTGAGACTTGGTATCCTCCCGTCGCGACTACCCGCACACATCAAAAGGACGTCCACGTGCAGTCGCGGCGGGAGGAGATCTCCTGCCCTATACCGGGCAACTCCCTCCTCAACGTCCGAAAACGGACCCCGGCCCATCAGCCGAGTCCTCTCTGAAGAGAAGACCACGCGAGGGCCCCCCTGTCCGGGCAAACTTGCCACCGGACCGCCCAGCCTCCTGCCGAGCCCATTCCCATCTTCTGCGGTCGCTCCCAATAAAAGCTTGGGGGCGCACGCAGAAGTTCCCCACCCCAGTC
The DNA here is from genome assembly GCA_905404285.2 of Erannis defoliaria. Taxonomy (NCBI): domain Eukaryota; kingdom Metazoa; phylum Arthropoda; class Insecta; order Lepidoptera; family Geometridae; genus Erannis; species Erannis defoliaria. The sequence continues at coordinate 35,541 of FR990071.1, forward strand.
CGAACTTTAGCCACGGCCAACAAGATCCCCGGTAAGGAGAAGTTGTTGACCGTGCCCAGAGTGCACCCGCCCAACCAGTACCATCCCCCCGGATTACGAATTCGCGAAGGATAATACTGGCTGAGCTTCGAGGAGGTAGTTCGGCACCGCACTCCAACCTAACCTAACCTTTTTTTTTTTTTTTTTTTTTTTTTTTTTTTTTTTTTTTTTTTTTTTTTTTTTTTTGTCGCAGGAAAATGCTTGATGCATACCACGGCCCCGGGGGGGGCAAGTGGTTATGTGGGACTCTCCGCCAGAAGGGCGGCCTACCCACTAAAAACCTGCGGTGTTCCTCGGGTCGCCTTGCGCCGGGGCTACGGGGTCGCGCTAGCATTCAACCGCGGCCCCGGCAGCGATGGTCCGGGCGGACCCCCTCTCATGGAGCCTACGCTCCCCTCTCGATGGCGATGTGTCGGAACACCTGACACATCACCCATCCACGGAACTTCTAAGCTGGGCGTCGGGTCCCCCCGAACCCGGCGCCCAGAGTTCCCGCCCGCTGGGGACTGGAGAGGACCACGAGTGGTCGTCGCCAGTGCCCAGCCGACACCAACACCTACGACTCCATCCGCGCTTGCGCCACACTAGCGCGCGCAGGTGGAGTCGCTGCGGACCGCGGTGCGGCCCTGGCCTTCCTCTTGGAAGGCGGGGCGCAGCTGCTGCCACCAATACGGTGCCCGGCCGGTTTGCCCGCTGCTGCGCAAACAGCGCAGTGCGGCCCAGCCGAGCACTCGCCCGCCTTATGGCCAGGTTGGCCACACCGAAAGCATAGTCTGCTTCGGTCCACATCCCCTTTGCACTGTTCCCGGACGTGCCCCACCTCGAGGCACCGGAAACAGCGCAAAGGCCTCGGTGTTAGCGCCCTCACTTGGGCCGACACCCATCCAATTTTGAGCCGTGTGCTCGCCGTTACTTTCTTAGCTGCAGACACTGGGCAGCGCACAAAGGCTGCGCCCAGGCCCACAGCATTGCGGCGGATCTCCGCGACCTGCACCTCGTCGGGGCGGCATACCCCGACTCGGGCTATCGCCTCCGCCACTTCCAACTGCGTGACCGAGTCGTCCAGGCCGGCTACGCGCAGCTCTGCGCATTTCACCGGCCTGGTGACCCGCAACTCGTCCTCGACGAACAACCCCTTTAGCCTTTCGGCCAGGGCGTCCGCCTTCGGACCGCTGTCCTCGCCGGAGACCTCGAGCATTCGGGCTCCCGTCACCGCCTGTCGGAACCCGAGCGCCGTCATGATCCCCAGCGAGGCCAGGTCTATCCTCTGGCGAGCCACAGTCAGGGCTTTTATATAGGTGAGGCCCTTCTCCGCACCCTTCGGCTGTATCGTCAAGACGATTGCCGACGATTTCGGGGCGCGGAGTCTAGGTTGCCCCACCTTTTTTGGTCCTGCTTCGGCAGGCTTTCGCTGCCGTGCGGCCCCCGCTTGGGACTGAGTCCCTTGCGAAGGAGCCGGTGTCGCAGCGGGCCTGCCCTTCTTGCCCCGCTTGGCCACCTCCACCCAGCTCACGCCGGGTTGGACTTTGGCCAATTGGGGCCTGTCTCCTCCAGGTTTTGCGGCCGCAGGCTTCTTGCCTTTGGCCGCTCCGTCTCGTCCGGTGGAGTCCCTTGCCCTCTTTTTACCCCCGAGGGTAATGGAGGGAAGGGAATGGGTCATATCCAAGACCGCAGGCATGCCCGACGGGCCGGGTTGCGGCTCCGGAGTCTTACTGACTGCAACGGAAGCCTTCGGCGCCGTGGGCTTCCTGCGGTCGACCGCAAGTCCCGGCGTCCCAGCCCTGCCTTGCGAAGATCGCTCGGGGGGCGGGGCCGCAGGGATGGCAGCGCGCGCCTGCAGCATGTCTCGCCGGAGCTCAACGATCTCTTGTCGGAGCTCTCGGACCTCATCCCGCAGGCGCGCATTCGCGGCGTTTAACCTCCTCGTTTCCTCCGAAGAGGAACGACCTTGGAGGGCCTCCACTGCCTCCCTAATGGAGGCGGCTGCGTCCTTAAGGGCACGAACAAACGTGCCCTTAAGGTTGCCCGACTTCGTGGCCACCAACTCGATGGTTGCCACGGAGTCGAGCACCCTCCTACCCAAGTCGGTGGCGAGTGCTCCGTCGCACTCCTCCACCGACGACTCGGAGAGCCGGCTTACCGGTACCCGAGGGGAGCGCCGAGACCGGATCTCCTCGGCGAGCTCTTGCTCAGCCTGGAGCTCCATCTCGGCCCTCCTCGCAGCCACCAGTTCTGCCTTCGCTCGGGCGAGGCCGACATACTGCCCAGTGGTGGGCGGCCGACCTCTGCCCCGCTTCTCCCCTCTAACGGCAACCTTCGGCACGGGAGCACCATCCGACCCTCTGTCGGAGCTCCCGTCGTCGCCGCTGTCGCCCTCCATCACGCGCCCGCCGCGCTTCCGCTCTGAGGATCGCGATCCCACGGACATCAGACTTGCTGACGAGTCATCGTCAGAGTCGACGTCCGAGAGATCGGGATCCTCCCTCTCCTCCTTTTCTCCACTTCGCAGACCATAATGGCCCCCCCCAGAATACGAATGGGGGCCGCGTGCCGCCTCTGCGACACGGAGGGATTCCCGGCGAACCGGACCCTCCTGGGTAGGTACTTTATTATTTTCTGCTTCCATGTTTTTATTCCCCCGTTTCCCCCCCATGGGTGGGCCTAGCGGCCGGCTTCCCGCCGACCATGCCCGGTTCGCGAGCTTGGAGTCGTGACCTATAAACAAGCCACGGTTCCGAACTCCCGCTCCGGACACTCCCCTCAGCGACCCACAAACCTTGAGACTTGGTTTCTTCCCGCCGCGACTACCCGCACACATCAAAAGGACGTCCACGTGCAGTCGCGACGGGAAGAGATCTCTTGCCACCTACCGGGCAACTCCCTCCTCAACGTCCGAAAGCGGACCCCGGCCCATCAGCTGAGTCCTCTCCGAAGAGAGAACCACGCGAGGGCCCCCCTGTCCGGGCAAACTTGCCACCGGACCGCCCAGCCTCCTGCCGAGCCCAACCCCATCTTCTGCGCTCGCTCCCAATAAAAGCTTGGGGGCGCACGCAGAAGTTCCCCACCCCAGTCCGAACTTTAGCCACGGCCAACAAGATCCCCGGTAAGGAGAAGTTGTTGACCGTGCCCAGAGTGCACCCGCTCAACCAATACCATCCCCCCGGATTACGAATTCGCGAAGGATAATACTGGCTGAGCTTCGAGGAGGTAGTTCGGCACCGCACTCCAACCTAACCTAACCTAACCTAACCTAACCTAACCAGTGACCAACTGCAAGCCAACCAGAGCGGTCGAGTTTAATAATTCTTAACTTTTTAAGAATTTCTTAAAATTATTTAAAATCAATAAGAGTGGTAAAAAGTGATCGTAAAACAGCGTGCGATATATCAAAATTTGCGGAAAAGTGACGCGCACAAGCCTGTGAAAGTGCTTTTTCAATTGGTGGTCTTTCCGAAGATATATACCGGAAAAAGTTAAAAAGTGCAGGTTTTCAAAAGTTAAAGTGCAAACGCTGCTTGATTAAGCTCTACGACATACGGATTTTCCACTCTCAGAAGTTGGGCCTTTGTGAGCCCCAGCTTCTGACACCTCGTCCGGATTTTTACCGCCTCTATTGGCGGAACTACAGCCAGAAAAATACAAACCGCGTGGCCACGAGGTCACTGATCCAGGGCTGCCTGGCCAAATCTGACAACTGGACTGCTTCAGGGACGCCGAAGCCAGGAAAACTGCATAAAAATTTTGAAGATCAGGCTAGCGGTTCGGAAGGTACAGACATTCAAAGTTTTTGTGCTTTTTCAAAAATTCATATCTTTTAAGGCAAATCTATTACATATACTTTTTGAAATTTATATCGATTTAGAATATTAAGCTCAACATAATTGCAAATTTTGGGAAATTTCCATAGCGTAGTTTAACTGTAAAGATTTTTGAAAAGATTCGGTGGTTCAGTGGTAACCCCAAATAACCCCCTATCACCTCCAGAATTTTTTACAGTATATAGTATCATATATTGAATCTATTTAAATTTTTGTAGATTTTTAAAACGATTGCCTTAGGAGATAGAAATAAATTTACATTTTTTGATTAAAACTTAGTGTTGAACGTAGACTTTTACCAAAGTCGATTTTCGGGTGGCCCCCCCGACTTTTAAGAAAACTGTATAATTGGGGAAAGAGGCTGGATATACAGGGAACCTAAATACGTTTAGTTCATATTTTTAGCTTGATTAACCGAGGAGTTGTTCGATTCCGAAAATACCTCAACAGATTTCTAAATTTTATTTAGGGGTTGGTCTTTCGGGGTTGCTAACTTGGGAGCGAAGGGTGGAAATACGATTCTGCTGCTGCAGAAACTATTTTTTGTGGCAGACGAATCGATCGACACCAAAAAATCGCTTCTAAGTTGGTTTTCTGAAGGGGTCATTTTCGGAATCAAATTACGTAAACGGTTTTACAAAGTTAAAAAAGGTAGCTGGTAAACTCTCGTGTACAAATTCAAAATTAATTATCTTCAAAATTTTATATCGAAACCCTTTAAAGTAACATCATTATATAGTAGCTCATTTCAGTAGAATCATTTTTGTTTAGTTTTTGGATTTTTGGCTTTTGTCGTTTTGGAGGAAACACTTTTTCAGGCGGACCCTCATATTTGCCAGCTCTTTCCTCATAGGGGCTGATACGATCAACCCTTATCTATTTTATATTTTTTGGTGTAATAACATAAGCGTGTAGCACATTGTGCCAAAGTCTTGGATTTTTTGGAGCATCAGGAACTCGAAAACCAGCATTTTGCGGTTGGGAATACGCGACCCCCCAAATTTAAATACGTCCTGAAGAGTCCCTGTTGTCTCGAAAAATCTGGAACTACCTGTACTGGGTGGTCCAATTAGTCATCCATCCAGGAGTGGCAGCAGATCCCACGCGTCTCTCAAGGAACTGTCCTGAGAGCAGTTCGCGGTTACCGTGGTTTTCTGACAAACCGCAAATAAATTGGGTGACTTGTTGGACGCCGCGCTTACCATCGCCGAAAATTTAGCTTGTATCCCCAACCCCCCCCAATTATTAACGCAAATTCCTTGAAGTTTGGTAAATTGCTTTAAATTTGTGCCACTTCGACCTAGGTCTGTTACATACTGCTAAATATATACACACACTCATTCCACAACATACATAAACATTCGCTCCACTCATACATAACACCACCACCACTCCCCCACTCACGCATACGTATACACACACAACCTAGCACCTTCCCACATATACACATATATATACATACACACACACACACACACACACACACACTTACCTCCTGGTGGTGTTTCAAGCCGCCGACGCCTACTCACCACAGTAGTAACACGCAGGACGAAGTGCTGGCACGCCAACCTGAAAATAAACAAACATAATTAATAAGACAATATCTATTCATAGATATTATAACTACATAAAATAGACTTATATTATAAATAATATGTAATAAGGATCTTTTATTTATAAAAGACGTTTATAATTTACAATTTAAAATTTTATTTGAATTATTAATTTATTTTGTAGTTTAAGGTGTTTAGCCCTAAGTACTGTTGATTGCGCTGAACTGAAGTATAGAATCGACCCTACGTCTAACGAACAGTGCCTGCGTCAGGCAAACACCTTGTATTTGCTTGGACAGTTTAAGTGACGAATGAGGGCTTTATTATAGCAGATTTTATGTTATAAACTATCTTAAATAATTATTATCTTTAATCTAAATGACAATTTTAAAACTTATACAAACCTATTAACTTTTTAATTGTATATAATTTCCATTTGACTTTTTAAAAAATTTGTGTGACACAATCTACCCCAAATGTACCGAACTCCCGCCAAACCCGGACGCGAAGACCCTAATTTAACCATGACGCTGGCAGGACCAGAGACTGAACACGAAGGTTTACCTTCACAAAGATCGACGCAAAGTGTCCGCCAAGCGAACACCGACAAACCAGACCAGGGCCGATCCAGCGTGACGCCTCCGAGTGCTCCGACGGCGGCGAGTCGGAAACCGGTCGCGCGGAGACTCTCAGTGGAACTGGTTGTGAGCCCGCCCATGACAACCAGCAGTAAACTTGACAGAGTAGCCGAAGCCCGATCCCTGCTGATTAAAGCCAAACAACATTTGAAAAACTCAAAAAATACAAAGAGAGAAATAGTAACGGCAGTCACGGAGGCCGTCGAGCAGCTCTACCAGATAGTGAAAGAGCTAAGCTCTATCAAATCACAGGGAGCTGCTGGACGACCTCCGAAACTGCACCTGGAAGAGAGAAATGAGGAGGAAAGTGAGGAAGGTAGGCAGCAGAAAGAAAGTAGGAAAGAATATGTATGGGAAAATAAAGAGGAGCTAACAAACCAAGGAACAGAAATAATAAAAAGACTAGAAGAGCACAGTAAAATGCTAAAAGTTAATAAAGAAGAAATGGAAAGACTAACTGAAATGCTAAAAAAGAAGCAAGAGATGCATGAAAATAAGTATACGTACGCGAGTGTAACAGCAGGCTCACCGAGAAGACAACCTTCGGAGACGGCCGCCATGCACTCGCTCATCATAGCGTCGAAGGATGAACAAGAAACGGGAGACCAAGTCTTTGAAAGAATAAGGAAGGTGATTAACGCTAAAGAAGAGGGAGTTAGGATTGATAGGTTTCGAAAAGCAAAAGACAGAAAAATCATAATAGGATGCAGGAATCAGGAAGAAATTAAAAGGGTAAGGGATAAAATTATTGAAAAGGAAGGAGAGCTGAGCGTAGAGGAAATAAAGAATAAGGACCCTCTCATCATCCTCTACGGCGTGCTCCAGAGCAATACCGACGAGGATATAGTAAAAGGGATCCGGACTCAGAATAGACATCTACTGGGAGATCTGAGCGAGGAGGACGACCGCATAGAAATTAGGTATCGTAGAAAAGCGAGGAACCCTCTCACTGCAAACATAGTAGCCCGAGTATCGCCCCGCATCTGGCAGTGCGTCACCGGCGCGGGGGCCGTACACATCGACATGCAGAGGGTCAGAGTCGCGGACCAATCCCCCCTCATACAGTGTTCTCGCTGTTTAGGGTATGGACACGGAAAACGATTCTGCCACGATGCAGTCGATGTGTGTTGTCACTGCGGTGGACCGCACCTAAAAACGGAGTGCGCTGACTGGCTTGCCAAAGCTCTCCCCAGCTGCATAAATTGCGTCAAAGCTAAGATGGGTAGAACCGACCACAATGCCTTCAGCAGTGAATGCCCGGTGAGGCGCAAATGGGAAGCACTAGCAAGATCCACCGTAGCGTACTGCTAAGGGCAACTTATATAAAATAGTGCAAGCCAACCTCAAGAAGAAGCAACTGGCAACGGACGAACTGCTCATCGAGTCAGTGAACCGCAAAGTCGCAATCGCACTTCTCCAGGAACCGTACGTGGGCAGAGTGAAACGAATGAAGAGCTACCAGGGCGTAAGGGTCTACCAGAGCACTGAACAAGGAGAAGGGATTGTCAAGGCGGCAATAGTTGTCCTAGACTCTACACTTGACGTCATACAATACCCGCAACTCACCACCAACAACATCGCAGTGGTGGGAGTCCGGACCAGTGCCTGGCAGATCACGCTGGTATCTCTTTACTTCGAGAAGGACCAGCCCATAGGCCCATACTTAGAACATCTTAAAAAAATTGGAGAAGAATTAGGAACTAAGAGGTTGGTGATTGGCGGGGATGCAAACGCTTGGAACACTTGGTGGGGTAGCGTGAACACGAATCCTAGAGGCGAAGACCTGAGATGCGCCCTTGACGAACTCGAACTTCAGGTACTTAATACAGGCTTTATCCCAACTTTTGACACAATTAGAGGCGATAAACAGTACTGCAGCCATGTCGACATAACAGCCTGCTCGATAGACTTGCTTACCCTGGTGGAGGACTGGAAAATAGAAGAGAATCTCACGAGCTCGGATCATAACGGCATAACCTTTAACATACATCTACAAAAATCAATAGGCACACACATAACACGAACAACACGACTTTACAACACCAAAAAAGCTAATTGGGCCCTGTTTCATATGAAACTGAACCAATTGCAAGCTGAACACAAATTGACACTACCAGAACTCGAACAAATTAGTAACACACAACACATAGAAGCAGCAGTACACAAATACACACAAACAGTAACACAAGCATGCACACACGCAATACCCAAAAAGAAACACAACCAAATACTCACCATGCCGTGGTGGTCCGAAGAACTCGCAGACCTGAAGAAAGAAGTCACCACCAGGAAGCGAAGAATCCGATGCGCTGCGCCGGTTCGAAGAGCGAGAGTTGTGGAAGAATACCTGAAAAAGAAAAAAGAGTATGAGCTGAAAGCTGATAAGGCTAGAATAGACAGTTGGAAGGAGTTTTGTGGGAAACAGGATAGGGAAAGTGTCTGGGATGGGATATACAGGGTGATCGGGAGAACAAAAAAGAGAGAGGAGGATATACCTCTGAAGATTGAAGGCACAGTGTTGAACGCAAAAGGTTCCGTGAAGGTACTAGCGGAAACCTTTTATCCAGAAGACCTCACAGAAAGCGACAACACTGAACATCGCAGAATTAGGGCTAAAGCAGAAACTGTAAATGTTGGGCAACAAGATGCTCTATGTGATCCACCCTTTACAGTAACAGAGCTAAGCAATGCAATCAATGCCTTCAATCCTAAGAAGGCCCCTGGTGCCGACGGCTTTACTGCAGACATATGCAGGGAAGCAATCATCAAAAATCCATCCCTATACCTAAAAATTGTGAATAAATGTCTCGAACACGGTCACTTCCCTGATCCCTGGAAAGAGGCCACAGTCATTGTGCTCCGGAAACCAGGAAAAGACACGTACACGGCCCCGAAATCGTACAGACCCATCGGGCTCCTACCAGTCTTAGGAAAAATATTTGAGAAGCTGTTGGTTACACGAATCAAGTTTCATATACTTCCAAGGATGAGTACCCGCCAGTACGGATTCATGCCCCAAAGAAGCACGGAGGACTCTCTCTATACACTAATGCAACATATACAGACGAAGATAAACCAGAAAAAGATGGTAACATTAGTGTCATTGGATATAGAGGGAGCCTTCGACGGCGCATGGTGGCCAGCTATCAGAGTCCGACTGGCTGAGGAAAATTGTCCCATAAACTTGAGGAAGGTAATCGACAGCTATTTTCAAAACCGAACAGTCAAAGTGCGATACGCAGGAGAGGAACTCACAAAGGGGTCGAGCAAGGGCTGTGTCCAGGGATCGATTGGGGGCCCTATCTTGTGGAACTTGCTTCTAGACCCACTCCTAAAAGAACTCGAAACAAGAGGAGATTACGTGCAGGCGTTTGCGGACGATGTCGTCCTAGTCTTCGATGGTGAGACAGCACAGGTGATTCAGGAACGTGCTAATGCCGCACTCGAACATGTCCGGGCGTGGGGAGTCAGAAACAAATTAAAATTTGCTCCTCACAAAACTATGGCTATGGTTATTACCCGGAAGTTGAAGTACGACACCCCACGCCTAGACATGGGCGGAGTCGGCATTGGCATGTCCAAAGAAATCAAATTGTTAGGCCTCACCATCGACGAAAAGTTAACTTTTAACGCACACGCCGCAAACGTCTGTCGCAAAGCTTTAAACTTTTATAAACAGTTGTCAAGGGCAGCCAAAATCCAGTGGGGGCTGCAATCAGAGATTATTAAGACTATTTACACTGCCGTAGTCGAGCCAACGATAATGTATGCTGCTAGTGCATGGGCGCCCGCAACTAGAAAAATAGGGATTAAAAACCAATTCGACTCGGTGCAGCGTGGCTTTGTACAGAAAATTGTAAAGTCTTACAAAACGGTGTCTCTCAACTCGGCCCTATTGCTCGCTGGATTACTCCCGCTGGATATTAGAGTCAGAGAGGCAGCCTCACTATATGAAGCAAAGAAAGGATACTCACAGCGAGTAATAGGAGACCGCGTGATTGAGACACCGGTGCCCTACACAGCCAAGCCACACCCTGCCCATCAGATGACTCTTAAATTTACATGCCTGGCAGACGGAGCAGCATTAGAACAGCATTACAATAGCGGCTTGAACATCTTCACCGACGGGAGTAAAATTGAAGGGAAAGTCGGCGCAGCACTGTCCGTTTGGGATGGTGCTGCGGAGATCAGTACCCGAAAGCTCAAGCTGGATGAATGCTGCTCCGTTTACCAGGCGGAGCTACTGGCCCTGTTAGAAGCGACCGAAAGGGCCCTTGTTTACCAGAGTCTTAGCTGCAATGTATATTGTGACTCGAGATCCGCCCTTGAAACGGTGACCAACACCTCTTCCCTTCATCCCCTCGCAGTAAAAATTAGATATAACTTAAAGAAGCTTAATGAACAAAACAAAATACTGAGTTTATTTTGGATTAAGGCACACGCGGGGTTGGAGGGAAACGAAAGGGCGGATGAGTTAGCAAAAAGTGCAGCATTACGCTTAAAAGTCAAGCCACACTACGATTGCTGCCCGGTCTCATTCGCCAAGCGGCAGATCCGAAAAGAGTCGCTGGACGAATGGAACCGTCGCTACAAAGACGGCACTACAGCAGCTACGACAAAGGTGTTTTTCCCGGACGCAATACGGGCGCATCGCATTATAAAAAAGATGGATTTGGATCCCAAAATAGTACAGATATTTACAGGACATGGCGGATTCTCCTCGTACTTGTACCGCTTCAAGTGCAAGGAGAGTCCGGCATGCCCCTGCGATCCACAGGTCGAAGAGAGCGCCTTACATGTCGTCACTGACTGTCCGATATACGGCAGACGTAGGTTCGATATAGAAAACGAGATAGGTATGGATGTCAGATCAGAAAATTTGTTCAAAATATTGGAAGACAAAAGTATTAGAGAGAAGTTTATGAATTATTGTAAGGGCATAGCGATAAGAGTTTGTAATAAAAATAAATAAATAAAATAAGAAGGACATACTGAGAAATATATATGCAGCGACCGTAGAAATAAGTAAAATTGTAATTGATAAATGTAAAATATAAATGATAATAATTATGTATTAAAATGAGTTGAGATTGATTTGTAATAAAAATAAATAGATAAAATAATAAGGACACACTACTGTATATTTAGTAAAATATACAGGCAGTGACCGTAGGAATACTATATTGTAATCAAAATAAATGTAAACTAAAAGATAATTGTGTATGATGTGTAGAATAAAATTAATATAAGAAAATTGTAATACATAAATTAAGTAATAAAAATCAAGGTTGAAATCCCCTGATTACGTTAGGGACCTAGCTCGCGGGCCTGGCCACACTGCGCCAGGACAGGAAAAAAAAAAAAAAAAAAAAAAAAAAAAACCTAACCTAACCTAACCTAACCTAACCTAACCTAACCTAACCTAACAAAGAACAGTGGTACATTCCATGGAGCTGAAAAGATGGACAGGTGCGCAAATTCCCAACACCCTCCCGAATACCCTTTTCCTTGTTTACACCCAAGAGGAAAAGGAGTCCCTAATAAATCTGGGATACGGGACTGGTGTTGGATCGCGTACCCTGACTATCCACGAAGCCCAGGGGTTGACATACACGTCGGTAAAAATCGTCCGTTTGAAGAAAGAGAGACAGAGGCTCCATGACAGTGTCCCACACGCGGTAGTGGCAGTGTCACGACACACAACCAGCTGTGTCTACTATACCGACGGCGCTGAGGACGGGGTGGAACGTTTTGTGAGGCGCGCAGAGTCTTTGTCGACAGATAGAGTTGTTGACCATAACCTTAAAATGGCGATGCGTAATCGTGATGCACGCGTCATTGAGGTTATGCTCAACGCTGCGAAAAAGGGGACTACCTCTGCCGACAGTGCTGGCGGAAAAATGTAACGATGTAGTATGTGTGTAATTAATGTTGTAATGTTTTTCGTTTAAATTGTAAAATAATGCGTGTATGCCCGGAGCACTCATGCTCGCCTAAAGGCTTTTTCTTGCGGCGGCGTCGTGTGGCGGGTTGCCCTCCTCCCTAAAATATGGCGAGGAGAGCGATGGCTGGCACATGCGTCATACTCGTGAACGGGTGCTGCTTGCGGAAGCTGGACTGCTCGCGGCATACACGTAATCTGGATAACTGTAAAATAAATTGTACTAGTTTCTAAGTTTTGAATAATTAAAAGGGCTATACCCAAAAAACAGGTGGACAATCAGTTCACCAAAAAGATGCTGGAGAGGGTACTTGTTTTATTTACTTGCATGTTGAAAATAAAAAATTGTACGGACGGAATTGTTCGTGTCTGTAGTTTCGCGGGCCGGGCCGAAAAGCGCCCGGACAAAAAAAAAAAAAAAAAAAAAAAAAAACCTAACCTAACCTAACCTAACCTAACCTAACCCATATTTGCAAACTTTCAAAAATTCAATTTAGTTGTGTCAGCTTTGCCCGATTGTGACGTGCGATACCTCATCGAGCGTGTCCCGTGGTCTGCCATCCGCCATCTGCAACATAAAGCACACATTAATACAAATAATTTGGACAAACACAAAAACAGACAAAATTTTACAAAATTTCACTTAAAAAATTAATATCTCCGTAGACTTTCATAGTAGAATTTTCATTTTATTATTACTGCTATCGGGGGGTGTGCCCGCATCGCGTCCCATCCTCAGAACAGCGAAATTCGCGAAATTTTTCTTTGTTTACATCGTACCGAGGTTACTTGGTGACTGCTTTTCTCCATACTTTGAATATTTGCAAACTTTCAAAAATTCAATTTAGTTGTGTCAGCTTTGCCCGATTGTGACGTGCGATACCTCATCGAGCGTGTCCCGTGGTCTGCCATCCGCCATCTGCAACATAAAGCACACATGAATACAAATAATTTGGACAAACACAAAAACAGACAAAATTTTACAAAATTTCACTTAAAAAATTAATATCTCCGTAGACTTTCATAGTAGAATATTCATTTTATTATTACTGCTATCGGGGGGTGTGCCCGCATCGCGTCCCATCCTCAGAACAGCGAAATTCGCGAAATTTTTGAACACCCACCCTCCCAGTTGTGTTACAATAAAGATTTGAAATTTTCCATAGGGTAGGGGTGGATAACAAGCAAAAGTTGACTTTTCAGATACGTAGTGCTGGTTGGTTTGTCATTCCCAAAAGTGCTATTTGACAGGACAAGAACTCTTGTGCGATGTTCAGGACACCAGCAAAAGAAGGGAAGAGGGTTGAAGAAAATATCTGTGACTTAGCGGCTGGTACCGCAACGGTTACGAAGCAGGTGGGGCCACGCCCAACTATCAGAAGAAGTGTGGGGGAAGGTGAATCCGGTAGTCAGGGAACCCTTAATAAGCTAACACCCCCGAGAAGCCCAATGGTGGCATCTCCAAAGACAAAGCTGGCAGTCGTTCGTAGGCTGTCGGTGGAGTCAGAAGAGAAACCACCAAAGAAAACCCAGGGCTCCAAATCTTCTGACAGGGTGGCGGAGGCCAGAGCCTGTGTTCGTACAGCCAAGCTGCATCTGTCAATTTCGAAAAACCTCAGAACAGACATCAAACTAGCGGTCACCCAGGCAATTGATTGTCTGTTCCGACTGGTGAAAGAGGCAGATGCAGCAAAAGGCCAAAAACAGCAGAGCCCTTCGGACAATACCGTGATGGGGGGAAGGGAGGAGATCGAGGATAAGGTTGTGGCGAAAATAGCAGAAGGAACTTCTTCATCAGGTTCTCCAGGCTTCAACTTGGAGCACATGCTGAAGAAGCACATGGACCTCATTGCGGTGAACAGCGCAAAAGTAACGACCTTGACTGAGGCACTTGACCGAGGAGTGGTTGCCGGGGGCCGCAATGATGAGCAGGCCGACAATATCGGCAAGCTCTTGGGCGAAGTGCGAGAGCTGCGCCAGACCACCGAGGCGACGGGGAGGAAGGTTTCTTCGTTTCAAGAAAGCATCCCCTCGTACGCGGAGGTACTGGCCAGACCGAACTGCGCGACATCACCTTCAAAGCTTCGCCCAAAGCACTCAATCATTGTGTCCTCAAGTGACGAGATGGACACTAGTGACGAGGTGCTCGGTAAGGTCCGTAAAGCTCTGGAAGCTAAGACCACCGGGCTCCAAGTCACTAGGGTCCAAAAAGTCCGCAACCAAAAGGTCGTACTTAGCTGCGCCAGCAAGGATGAATTGTTGAAGGTGAGGGAAAAAATCCAATCCGAAAATAAGACCCTTAATGTGGAGGAGGCCAAGAACAAGGATCCACTGGTGATGATTCGTAACCTCCTCACCTTCAACAAGGATACTGAAATCGTGTCGTCTCTTAGGTCTCAAAACAAGAGCCTCCTGAGAGACCTAACAGACGACGACTTTAGAGCCACGGTAAAGTACCGTAGGAGAGCGCGGAACCCCCATGAGAACCACTTCGTTTTGCAGGTGTCGCCTAAATTGTGGCAGAAACTAACAGAGGCTAAGCGGGTACACATCGACCTGCAGTATGCGGCAGTGCATGACCAGTCTCCACTCGTTCAGTGCACGCGATGCCTAGGATATGGGCACGGGCGTAGGCTGTGCACAGAGTCAGCTGACCTGTGCAGCTACTGCGCCGGCCCACATCTCCGTGCGGACTGTCCGGCACATGCGGCGGGCGAGACTGTGAACTGTCGCAACTGCAGGTTGGCGAAGTATCCCGACGTTAGCCACAATGCTTTTGACGGAGAGTGCCCGGTACGTAAGCGATGGGATGCCATAGCTAGATCTAGCGTGGCGTACTGCTAAGGTACCGGGCACTTTAGAAAACACCGACGAAAGGGCGACTCCTGTACATACTTGTGGATTCGTGGGTAATTCCCACCAGACACGGGTGATGACCAGGCATGCTGGGCTCTCCCCGCACTCGAACAGTCTCGAGTGCTCGAGCTCCCATCCTGTGTGATGAAACTCGGAACAGAGACCAGGACGAATCTGCTTGCAGTCAGCACTCTGGTAGCCAATGTTTTTGTTAGCATGTCATAAAGCTTTAGGACACTTAGCGTCAAAGAGCTTTATATTGGTTGAAAACAGAAGGGAAGGTGAGTGCAGCCCCTAATTCTAAGAATTAAGGGTCACGCACTCACGTGGAAAAGCTGAAGGAACTTAAATGTATTATCATAATCTGTCTGTGTTCAAATTAGTTATGGAAAGGTTGAATCACCAACGAGTAATAATTTTATTTTAATTAGGTAACAAATTGTTATTTGAATTATATTGTTTTATTGACAATTCAATTGTAATAACTAAAAATCTACTGTACATTATTTTATTTTTATTTTTATTTATTGACATTAAAATTATGATTAATAATTAATAATTCCTTATACATTTTAAGCATTTAATAATCTGAATATTATAATAATGATAACCAAACATTCGAAAGTATGATATATACACAAACTATTAACGACAATAATTATAGAAGACAATGATAATAAAAAACCTATAAAACTAACATAAAAACACAAAAAAAGGATATATTATCCTTAAAGGTTATATTAATCAAATAATATAACAAATAAATAATAGCAATATAATACGTTTTTATAATAATTAAATCTAGATAACTCTTGGAGTACACACGGAAAACGGTTGAAAGCTACACTTGTAGCACTATTTATAAAACCATTGCTTACATATGAAAAAACCTAGACAAGGGCTCTGATTACGTCAGAGGTACATAGGTGGAGAAGGACGGCGAAAAAAAAAAAAAAAAAAAAAAAAACCTAACCTAACCTAACCTAACCTGTGATAATAATTAAATTGTGTATCGTAAATAATACTCCCGAGTTCCAATAATGACCCACCCGTTCTGTGATAAATAAATGTTGTGTTGTTTTGTAAAAGTTATATTGTCGACAAGGTACTATTACTGCACTGTTACTATTGTTATTGAGTATTGTTGTATTGTGAAAAATTTAAATAACGATAATGTTGTAGTTATACTGTAATTGTAATAAATGTAATAGACTAGAAAAAATAAAATGATAGAAATAAGGCCTGAAATTAGGAAATGTACAAATCATATAAGTGTACATAAAATACCCTTGAATTCTAATCCTGAAAGAATATTCGGGGAACAGAGCCGCAAAAAAAAAAAAAAAAAAAAAAAAAAAAAAACCTAACCTAACCTAACCAATGTGCAAAGAAAATACTGAGTTTGTAAACTACTGCGTTCAGGTCTGTAAGATAGTCAACAAGAGAAACAAGTAGCTAATAACCCTTTGCTATAATTTATAATGACTAATAATAATAGCAAAATTTAATGTGTTAGATTTAAGTTATTTGAGTTATAGACTAAGATACCAGTAGTTTAGCGTAGACAAAAGGTAATAAAAATTGTAAATCTGGTAATACTAAAGTTAAGTCCCGAGTTCCAAGAATGACCAAACCGATGTTTTAATTTGCTAAATTGTAAAAACTAAATATTATGTATGTACTGAAATACGATATGATTTATAGAAATGAATGTGATAATAGGATAAAGATAAATATAATAGAACTAAGATTGACATGTAATAGAATAACGAGAAATGTAATAGAATAGATAAAATAAAAAATAGTATAACAAGGCCATAATCGGTTAAGCATACAACTTAACCATGTACCCTTAGAAATTCGAAAACAATAACCTTAGAAATTCGAATCCTGAACGAATATTCGGGGGAGAGAGCCGAAAAAAAAAAAAAAAAAAAAAAAAAAAAAACCTAACCTAACCTAACCATCCGTCCGTCCGTCCGTCCGTCCGTCCGTGGATGGATGGATGGATGGATGGATCCGTCCGTCCATCCGTCCATCCATCCGTCCGTCCATCCATCCATCCATCCATCCGTCCGTCCGTCCGTCCGTCCGTCCGTCCGTCCGTCCGTCCGTCCGTCCGTCCGTCCGTCCGTCCGTCCGTCCGTCCGTCCGTCCGTCCGTCCGTCCGTCCGTCCGATCCATCCATCCATCCATCCATCCATCCATCCATCCATCCATCCATCCATCCATCCATCCATCCATCCATCCATCCATCCATCCATCCATCCATCCATCCATCCATCCATCCATCCATCCATCCATCCATCCATCCATCCATCCATCCAAAGTGCTGCTAAATGTCTAAATATGACAGGAAACATCTATTTTGGGCAAATTTTAACAGGTATTTTTATATTTTAAATTAATTTGTTGATTGTTTATATTGGGGCAGGTACGAATGTACCTGTACAGTTGTGAGTGCGGTACATTCGTAAAGTGCAAATGTGGCTTTATTTTAAACAAATCATCATCATCATTCATTGACTTCACATAGATACGAGTTATGACTGTTCTTATCTAGGTACCTATCTTATGAATTACTACATTAGGAACTTTTTCAGAACCATGCCGCTCATATATTATGTGAAAAAGGGGAATAGAACGGGACTAGTCGATGAATATGCACTAGCAAAAACAGCTAATGCTTTGAATAAGATCATATACAATGTGCAATTAAGAGATTAACTACCCGCGTAAGATGATCCTAGGATTAATATTTAAAAAAAGTAGGTACTGACTTTTTGTAATAAATTATTTCTTCAATATATAGTTTTGTAGATTTTGATCTAAGACTAAGGCTATTTGATAAGGGGTATTTTTTCATAATTATTCTTCTTTTCTAACTAAACTTAACTAACTAAGTTTTCTGGTTATTTCTTTTTGACGACCATAGTGCTATCTATCTGACATTTGTACGCCTTATCGGCACAACATGCTAGCCAGAGCTACAGATACACACAACACAGATAAGACACTTATATATTTGACACCTTTTGTGCACAAATTGTATAAAACCAGCCATGTTGTATGAAAATAAATGATCTTTATCTTTATCTATGATCTAAATAAAGATATATGTATATATTATAAAAATTGTATGGTGTACAAAGGCTCCCCAGTATGTACGAATGTGCCCCGCACTATGTACGATGCTACCCCACGTGTGGGGTGCTTTCGTACACTTTCCGTTTTTTTGGAAAAGCTTGCATATGTTGACTATGTTGATTTGTATTAACCCTGAACTATACCATTGTTTAAGCTAGATGTCGTCAACATCTCGACTTTCGTCGAGGATGACGACCGCCGCGGCTCCCATTTCATAGCCTTCACCATAGATTAAGAATAATTAACATAGATTGCTCACTCCTTGTAAATTTCAGCAGAATTCCACAATAAATCAAAGATGGCGTTACTTGGTTCGAATGAGAAATAATGTTAGTATCAACGAATTATTTTCGTCGTATTTCCGTTTTTTATAGTACATGATCATCATAAATATTTATTTTAGCAATAAAATACCCGTTCCAGTAGGTTATAACCAAAGAAAACTAAAAAAACTTAATTTCTTTATTGGTTCCAATTTTCCTTGAACTAGATCAAGTTTTATCACCTTTTTAGTAAGCTGGAGGAACATGCAGTTATACAGGAATCCGGTAGATGGCGCATTTCACCAATACGAGAACGACAGCTTGCCATGTTTCACTTGTTTAGGCTTGTGTGTGTGTGTGCAATTAAATTGCTGTTTAGTGGTGTCACATAATCACATAATAAAGGCGGGAATGTAAAAAGCTTTGTCGCCAAATCATATAATTTTTCTAGAGTTAATTTTTAAAAATGGTAGGTACGTGACGATTGAATTATTTAAGTGCATTACGTGTGTGAATGTAGGCAAGTGTTAAATGGTGGTGAAACACAGATCTGATATTCTCTTATTGTATCCAAAACTAACGTACCTAAGTTTTAAGTTGCTCATCGCTTTACTTAATCAACATTTTTCGCGGGAACGCGGAAAGAACATGGTGCCGAATTTTATTATTTTCTAAAACACAAGTTTTAACACACGAAACTACACAAGTAGTTTCGTGTGTTAATGTATAAAAATAGTGGCGTTTTATTCATTAGGTACCGATTTACGTGCATGAATGTTGGCGTGTGATATAATGGCTATCACGCTCTGTTTTAGGTACTGAAGTAATTGTCTATTTCACTCGAACTTTGGCTCGTTGCGTTCGGTCCTCTGGTTACCTATTACGATAGTTCGAGAACGATTTTAGAACTCCTCTAAGTTTGGTCGTACATTGCTTGCTATACAAAATAGCTAATACTGAACTAGTAAGGAAAAGGGCAATGTACAATTTACAAACTCGTTTGTACGAGCTTGGATATAAAATGAAGCAATTATAGTAAGCGCACTGTTTTCGTTCGT
The DNA here is from genome assembly GCA_905404285.2 of Erannis defoliaria. Lineage (NCBI taxonomy): Eukaryota > Metazoa > Arthropoda > Insecta > Lepidoptera > Geometridae > Erannis > Erannis defoliaria. The sequence goes on from FR990071.1 coordinate 54,854, forward strand.
AAACGTATCTTCTTAGTAGTTAGGTATCGAATGGCGAAATCATTTCAAACGAGCAACTGGACTAGTGAACTAGATGAGTTAAGTACTTCTTATAGTGAAAAGTTACGTATATATCTTTTCATTTTAGTGACACTCTGTGCAAGCCTATGTAAAACATGTTAAACTCCGAAAAACTTTAAATAAAATTGCCACTACTATACTACGGGAAGAATTCACGATGAACGTAGGACGTATGACAAAATGAACAAAAAAAAATAACAAAAAAAAAACGCCTCGCCAGAGCCTAGTTATACAAATTTCCCATACTTCCTTGTAGGAACTGGACCAAAATGTCACATCCCTTTACTCCAAAGAATTATTCGAAATTTAACAACAATGAAGAATGTTCACACATTTAGATTATTAGCTTTTCGTATTTTCCATGAGAAACTAAAAAAAATGTGAGTAAAAATGTATTTCGATAAACGTCAAATAGTTTTCGAGATAAATATTTTTTTAAATGAGCGCCCGAAATTAAATTCCCCGGCCAGCCCTCACCGCGTGTGACGTCATACTACAATACAACAGTTCGCAGTTTGTCTAGCGCCGGCCTACGGCCAGTATACTGTTCACTACAAGATTACGCAAATATATTTTGAAATATCCATTGCAAATACTATAAAATAGCTAGATATGAAGAGGTTGAATCCGGAGCTAAAATCAGAGTATATTGTCGCGAAGAATGCAGAAACATGTAGAACTCTGTCAGGGTCTCAGTGTTCCCCAAAAAGTATGATAATATTGTTATCAAAACTATTATCAAATACTGTAAATCAAAATCAGCAAGGTGGAAATAAATATAAACCGATTTCGAATAAAAATAAAAACGGTCAAGTGTGAGTCCGATTTGCGTGTCGAGGGATCCGTACCATCACTCAAAGTACATTGTACTAGTTGAGGAGCGTTTCGTAACATCAATCACACTAATGTTATAAATGCGAAAGTTTGTCGGTATATCTGTGTGTGTATTTGTGTTTGTTAACTCTTCACGCCAAACCAGCTGACCGGTTTTAATTATTAGTTTTGTTATTTACTTTTGTTTGTTCTATAATAATACGCTTCTATGTATTACCCTTTTAACGAGGGAAAACATTTTTTTTTAATTTTGTATTGATTATGGATAGGCAATCAATCTTATACTATCAGGGCAGGTTAACTCCCATATAAAACGTAGATTCATCTCTATCAACGATAATGTCATATTCAGTGCAAGCTAATTTATACTTTATTGATATAACCTGTATGTCGATTTCCTCTGAAAAGTTTGGTTCGTTGACGTCACGTGGCTCCCGCTAACTGCGCGCGCGCTACACATTAGCTTACACTGTATGACATGATTGTAGTATTTGATATACAAGCTGTTGTTTTGTATTTCCGCCACATTTACAGAGGTAGATATTATACTCATCGACTTTACAACTTTTACTATAGAGCCAATCATAACATCGCGAAAAAAAACAGCTGTTACACACAAGTTCATTGAACTAGGAAAAAAATTATGGAACAGCTGATATTTTTACCGCGACTTCATGGTTGTAAATTGGATGCAAAACAACAGCTTGTAATGTGGTTCAACTATAAGCTGGTACTACTAAGACGCGTTTTTTTTAGAGTGAGTCTTCTGTACGTTACGTAGTAATATTATGATTTCTGTAAAATGTTGACTGACTGGCTATTGATAGCTTGGATAATTATATTATATGTCATAATTAAAAGGTATAACAGATAGACAGACAGCCATAATAGGTTCGGTAAGGGGGCATTTTCAAAAAAATATATACTCCCTCATTTTTTACTGTACCTCGACTTTTATCGTAATTTCTTAAAATGTAATTTATGGTTGAGCACGGGTGTATATTTTATTTGTAGATTAAACAAAAAGTTTTGTCTTAAGTATTAACAATAATTAAATTCAAAAAATATATTTCTTAAACATGTGTAATTTTTCTCTGTCTCTTTCCTATTCATGCTGAGTGCACATTTAGAAGCACATTTTACGACATTATTTGGTAGAAAAGTACCTTTTAAAAATGATATAATTGAATCTTCAGATTATTAACTCATATTATAACTAAGCAAAAATATCATACAGTAGAAAATATTAAGAATAACGTTATTATGATATAAGCACACGATAATGCGACATAATGCGCGGACATTATGTTTAGTGACCCGTTTATTCTATTTTATTACATAACAGAACAAATGGTTGTATTTTAGCAGCAACATCAAATTTGTCCCTTTAAAAAACAGTTGGCTATTATTCAAACCATACAGCATGTGAAAAGGAATGGATATATTTGTACCGGCGCTGTAAGGGAACGAAATTTGCTCCTCAGTTATGTGACAATTTTTTGTCGTATTTTCCACTATTATTCCTCATCGTTTTAATGAATTCGTTTGTAAATTATATTATCTTTTAACAAATCCAAATTGTAGAACAATAAACGTTTTGGTTATATGTTAAAACTTAATAAGTAAATCAGAAGACATCCACACGTGACTTCCGGTGTATGAGTATTTAAATGGTCACATATACGCAGACCATAAAGTCACAATATATCTGAATAAATAAAGCACAGTTGACATGGCATTTTTATCAATAATAAGATTTAAGTAGAAGAGTTTTGACCTGGGTATGTCCTTAAACTGCAACCAGACCCACCGGAGGACGGGCAGCAGCGTCCTCTTGGTTAACGTTAACGGTGGTGACCATTCTGCGATCCCCAAGCCGCCTGCCAAGCGTGGGGATTATGGCAACACCCCTCTATTAAGGGGGAGGCCTTCGTCCAGCAGTGGACGTTTTATGGCTGATGACGAGAAGAGTGTAAATTAAGGTAGGTACTTATTTCAACAGCGTAACGGACCAAATTATAGATCAAAGTGTCAATAATTTGTTAGGGTATTAAACGTTTCTTTATTTTTTTAGATTTGCCTTCGTGTTCACATCCGCCGGAATAAAGAAAATTGTTTATTATTCATATTTCACCAATGATACCGTGAAAACAAGATAATTTCGTTTGACGTATCTAGTGCCAGAACTGGTTATTTAACTAATTATTAATAATGTATTAAGCACTTAGCATAATTCAAAAGGTGCCTATATTTTGTCATTAGTTTTTGTGTTTTTAATGTACCTAAGTACCACGCTTAGTAACAATTAATAACCAATAAATTTTAAGAAAATCTGGGTTTCTTTAGGATTGGATTAACGTAGAATTAGCAGTCATGTTGGCGTCATGTAAACACATCCTTACTATTTTTCAGTGTTCTGTTTTGTGACTGTACCTCTCAACCCACAGAATATTTTACTACTTTTTTTAGTATTTGAGTATTTTTGTAATTTTAATGTTGATAACATATGGATATAAGAAAAATTATGTTTATTTTCTATATTAGTATAAGTTTTTTCTCAATATTACTCTTATTATATCAATATGCGAATATGGTTGGAACGCCTAAGGTCAGAGGAGTTTTTAGTTTTTTGTGGGTTTGGATATAAAAACTGGAAATAATTTGTATCTTCTAGATTATGAGAGTACTAACCAATAATAATTTGAGGAAACCCACATTTAGTAGGTAAGTACGTAAAATTATAATGAAGACTGATAAATACTATGCAAATAGTGGAAAATACAATAATGTAAATGTTGGTGCAATATTCATGAGCGTTCGCGGGCTTTAGTTGGAAGTCGTATATTTGTGTGTATGCGCGCTCGCTGTTCCGTCATCCTCACTCACTAGCGCAATATTGTACACGAATACTGCAAGGTCACGCGGTCGTTACCAACTTCCTCGATAGATGGCACTAAAAAATTAATCGTAAATGTACACAGTCACGCCATCTAACATAATAAGTGGTACTACGAGGTACCGGCGACGATAATAAGTTTTAAGTAAGTTTTTTCCTTTGTATGAAGTGAGCAATCTATGTTAATACTTAATCTATGCCTTCGCAGAAAGTCTTTGGAATCGCTGCGGAGGCGAGTGGGGCGACAACGTATGGTAGTGATTGTTTCTGTATTGTATATTTCTATTGTACTCTGCAAATAATAAATATGTAATAACAATACTTAGGTATTTAAATGTTAGTAAAATATCTCAGCTCTTGAATTTATTGTGCCGATAGATAAGCGTGTAATAAATTTTAAAAAAAACTTTGATAACTGGGAAAATATATATAAAAAGATCCAAACCCTGCAATATAAATAGTAGGGAAAGCAGAGGATAAAAAAAAACCTATCTAAGGATACACGCTTATCACGCTTTAATGCTTTAGTAAGCTAAAGCATTCGAACAACTTTAAACACTCATTTATTTGTTTTTCACAGTGGAGGCAAGAAGTGTACCATAAGCACCGACCTTCCACTGCCCAACAAACAACAATCTAATTTGTCAAAAAAAAAACTAAAAAAACGCGAAAGTTGTATGGAAAGCTCTCTATTTTTGAAGTTTAGTGAAAAAAACTAATAGTACAATTTAAAAAAAAAAAACAGGCATGACCAGCGTTGCCAATTTGTGGGGAATTCCCCGAATTGCGGGGAATCGTGACTCGAGTGGGGATTGGTTCTGTGCGGGGAATTGTGGGGAATTTCGGATTTTACATTTTTGTTTAAAAACTTGTCTTTGTCTGACGCTAACGGTCGGAAGTAGGAAATCAGCACAGTACCTATATTGTAGACATCCCTAAAATACGCAGCCGTAGGTACAAATCGTTTTAGTTTCATATATTTTGTTATGTGTATTGCAAAAATCTGGAAACTTTACCATCTTTGCTGTTTTCTTAGAACTGTACCTTAAAGCATCTCGAAGACGAAAGTGAATAGATATCTTCGAGATTAACATGCTTCTTTCTCGACCACACCATCGTCGCTTACCATCAGGTGAGTTGGTGGACAAACTTACATCTATTCCCCATTAAAAAATGTATTAATCTCAATGCTGGATTTCGCTTAACACTGACTTGATACCAGTGGTGATGCTGAATTCTGCTGGCTAGTGTTTAGTTTTTAATAATGCTGCGGGATAAGATTTGTTTCCAAAATCCAAAAGTTGCGATCCGGTTACTACTTGTGCCAGTGGTTTCGAACCTACCGATTTTCGGCATATCTACCGATTTTGGGGCTGTCCTGCCGAAATACCGAATTGGGCTGATTTTCAACCAATTTTAGAAAATTCCAAAATAGGATAGAAATTACGGTTATTTGTTTGAAAAAGTACAAACCTGCCGATTTTGGAGGGAAAATCTACTGATATTGCATTTTCTCATGCTTCCATTTGCTAACGCATCCTTAGAGAGGAAGTTCAGTGACTTAAATAATATCAAAACAGCAAACAGCAACAGGGGAACTGAGCCCCCCTAGTAAGGGCAAGGAGGTGTCACTCCGCAGTTTAGGTATGTTCAGCCAGCACTACGTCTGGGAGGGCATTGCAAGGCTGAAGTCAGTGGCCGCCCGCACGCTAGCCTCGTCGCACGTAACTAAGCATATATGATAGAAAACGAGCGGTATATTTAGGTGAATATAGCGAGCGGTATCCAGCGCTGTGCGAGTTGAATTGCTACTTTATTGCCTAGTAGATAGAGTCTTTATTTATTTCAATTCCTTTGTGGAGTGAACTTTCTGTACGTAGTACTATTATTTACTCTGAAGGGGAGGCCTTCAACCAGTACTGGACGTCTTATGGCTGCCGATGAAACAGAAACAGACAACACAGAGACACGATACATATTAAAGTATCTTTAATGGTATTCGCAAAATCACACCAACAAGAAAATTGGTAAATTTAAACGTATCGCATAAAAGCCTGAGTAAAATATAAACTGCTTGAATTTCACATTTTTGTATTTAGGAAAACTGGCATTGGCAACGCTGGGCATGACTGGGGACAGGGCGAGTGAAACTTCGTATGGAAAGTTATTTGCTCGGGATGATTTAAAGTGGTGAATATGGGGAGGTAAATGATTAGTAATTAACCCAGCGGTATGGAAGATATGAGTATTAGGGAGCGGGGGATGTTTAAATCCATATTGTTATAGAGGTACTTACTAACATTACAGGTTCGGTGAAAAAATACAAATTTTGATTAATTGGTGTTTTTATTTCCTGTCTTATTACCCATCTTAACAAAATATCTCGCTAATCCTGAAGCATCAGCACCGCACCGGCACCGGCACCGCACCGCAGCGCACCGCACCGCACCGAATGATGCGAGGATACTGCAAAATTGCGTAAAAAATTTTTTTTCACATGCGTAGGATATGATTTTATTTATTTATTCATTAATTATGGAAAAAACGAGAGAGTATTACTTTCAAAAAAAATAACACGACTGTGTTATCTAATTGTGTGACAGAACATCTAAGTGTGTTTTTCCTTGTCCACGAGTCGACCCACGACACCGTACATTACGGTGACGATCCAGAGCGCCACATACAATCGTTTATACAGACCGTTTTCTCAAAGAACGACACGACACTGCACGACACTCGCTGTTTGGACGAGTTTCAGCTATATCGTCGGTGTCGTTCACGTTTATCTATATGTTAATATTGTGTTAATAATATGTCATTCATAAGTGTACTGTAAAATGTACCCAATTGAAAAAAAAAATTGAATTGAATTGAAATATGTATATAATAAATAACTTTAAAAAAATAAAGTACTGTTATTAGAACATATAAATAGAACTATTAATTGCTGCCGCCAATTTTTCCAGTACATGTGTTTGTATTAGTTTTTTGCACTAGGTTAAGAAGATACCATGGGACTGACATGTAAATGTACAAAAGTCTCAAAAAAATATTCATTGCTGAAAAAGTTGAAACTACAATTTTTTTAAAGAAGTATTGTCTCGTAGTAAATAAATCAGTGTAGGCCATAGCGCATTCCAGCGAAGATGACACCACAAGTAAAGAAAACAAATTACATATTTTAGATTTGAATATGTAACTAGAATACAGACAATAAACCAATTCATCGGAAAACAACAGTTTTTTTTTAATAAATACAATTTTCGCCTTTTTTGTATTTCTAATGCAGCTGTAGTGCGTTTGTCTATGTGGTGTAATATTTTTTCTTCAAGTTGGCAACACGTTTCCGGGCCTTTTATGTCCGATTGTTCAAAACTAACTAATCCAGAAAAAAAAAACATTTTGCAGAGTTTAAAACAGTGGTAAGTGATTTCCAAGAATTATTTATTGTGAGAAGTTCTAAACATTTAAAGAACCGATTATATCATGTCCCACCCGTCACTGCAAAACAACTATTTTTCTATCCTGACCTAAAAATACGTAACCTATTGGTTTAAGGCTTTGTAAAAGTAACGACTATGTTACGGGCAATTGTTTAGGCTTGGTGGGACATTGATCAAGTGAAAAATCGTGGAAATATTTGTGGCTGAAGGTGTGTCCCACCCATCACAGTGGAGGGTGGGAAAAATTTAAGCTTTGATGAATTCTAGTTTTAACAGAGTTATACTTGCTTTTGCTGCTTATTTGGCTTATTTAGCTGTTTTTTTACTTGCAGAGACACGAATACAGCAGTAGAAAATGAAAATCAACAGAGAAATAAAAGAAAAGAAAAAAATGGAAAATGTGAGAAAAAAAAAAGAGATTAAGAGATGCCAAAAGGGGGGAAATCCAAATAATATACGAGTAAAAGTGAAGAAACGAAAGAGATTTTAAGAGAAAATAAAAAAGTACTAAGTCTAAAGAAAAAAAAATTAAGTCGCAGTTTTTCGATTTTTGCTACGTTGTTTAACAGATTTTATTAATTCCTTTGTATTTTAGTAATCTTCTTAAGTTATAAGTTTAGTATATTCTCATGTGAAATAAATAAAATGCATTTTATTCACAACTATGACTCCTCAGTAGTGACTCGTCCCACCCGTCACAAAATGCTGTCCCACCCGTCACAAGCTAAGAGGCGTATTTTCTTAAAAATTTGCTTAGTTAATAATTTTATTTAAAATATATTATGGTACTTTGTCGTTCCTGCAGTAACATTATGAAAAACTGCTGAACAAAATATTTATACTTTGTCTTGATTTAGGAAGCAAAGCCATCAACTCGGATAGGCGGGTGTCAAGAGTGTCCCACCCGTCACACTTACAAAAACGACAACTATCAAGTATGAAATGCTATTACGTTTTTTAATTTATTACTTTTACTTGAAGTAATAATCTGGCTTTGTTATGCAATCATTTTAAAACTGATTACATTAATCGTTAGAGAGAAATGACTCAAAGTTTCATCAAAAAAGAGTTACAATGTCCCACCCGTCACTTTGGAATGGCCCTACTTAGAAACTCTTACAAAGAAGGAATTTTGCCTGTAGTTGGTCACACATGAATCCGCGCGGAGTATGAGGAAATAACGCCTGGAAATTAATGATCATAATCATCATATCTTAAAAATTACTATTCAACTTAGAGATTCTATTAGTTTAGTTAGTTTTAGTGATTATCGTGATTATTGTATTAGTGAAATCTTTTTTGGCTTGTTTGTTTATATTATTCTGTGTCCTAGCATATTAATTTAAGAACGCTGTTTGTTTTCCAAGAAATAAATAAATCATCATTGGCCATTGTCTTCGACGTCCCTATACGTAAAAACCTATAATTAGCTTACTGTTTTTAATTAGTCTATTTATATGTTACGATAGGTGTCGATTTCCAATAAATAAATAATATTATATCACTCACAGCATCCTCTCAGTTAACGGTGGTAACCATTCTGCGATCCCCAAGCCACCTGCCAAGCGTGGGGATTATGGCAACACCTCCCTTTAAGGGACAGGCCTATGTCCAGCAGTGGACGTCTTCCGGCTGTTGATGATGTGATGTGATATCACTCACCAGCGAGAGCGACGAATCGAGCCGACGGCGACGTCACGAGAGCGCGGCCGGCGGCGGACTGGCGGCGCGCAGCGGGCGCACGACGCGCGCGGCGCGCGGGCTCGCGGCGCCGTTCCGCACCACGGCGGCCGGAGCCGGCGACCGCCGCTCCGGCTCCGGATCGGGCGCCTCCCTCGCGGGCGCCTCTCGCTCGGCCGCAGGCGCCTCCCTCGCGGGCGCCTCCCGCTCGGGCGCAGGCGCCTCCCGCTCCGCCGCCGGGCTCGCGGCAGGAGCGGCGCGCGCGCGGCGGCGGCGCACGCGGCGACGGCGTCGCGCCGGGGCCTCGCACTCGTCGAGCAGCTGGAGGGCGCGCCGTTTGTGTTCCTCGAGGTCCGGCTCGGGGGCGGCGCCGAGCCGCTCGCCGGCCGCGGCGGGGTCGGCGCCGGGGGCCGCGGGCTCGGGTCCGTCCGCTCCGTCGGTGCTATCGACGGCGACGGCCCGCGGAGCGGTGTCGGGGGAGCGCGGAGGCGTGTCCTCCGGGGTCGGGCGGCCGCCTGCTTCGTTCGTTTCGAACCTCGTGGGAATGACCCTGCAACGAGACGAGAGGATGAGAGGAGGCTCGGAGGGCCGGGCCGGCGGACGGGGCGCACTCACTGCACGGGGTCGTCGGGGCGCAGCAGCGCGAGCGGCTCGTCGGGCGGCAGCAGGTGGCCGCGCGACAGCAGCGCGAAGGGGCGCGGCAGCCGGAAGGCGCGCCGCAGCCGCCGCGCCAGCGCGCGCACCGGCCGCGCGCCGCTCACCGCCATGTAGCAGCGCGCGCGCTCGTCGCTGAAGTACCGCTCCAGCGACACGCGCACGCGGAACACGCCCGCCTCCGGGCCTTCCTCTGCGTCTCGGATCTCCGACCGTTCCATGTTCCTCGACCGACCGGCTTCTGTGGCGATGTGATATTCAAATCGAATATAATATTCAATATAAGCAAACTCCGTCCAGGGCTACTAAAATAAATATACCTGCTACTACCTAATTAAGTAAAATTTTTGTTTTTTTCTGAAAACACCAAAAATATGCCGATTTTGAATTACAACTGTCAGGACAGAATAGTTATGGCTGATCTTATATTATGTTAGTCCTGGCTTAGTACAGGGCGAGCTCATAACCCGGTACATAGGCAATATGTTCACGTAACATGAGGGATTGTGTATCGCAATAAATCTACAGTTTATATGCGGCGACCGCACGCTGTTGCTACGACGCTACGTCAGCCGGAGTGATCGGGAGCGACATTAGGTATACGGCGGCTGTGCGCTGCAAGCGAGACTGTAGACTGAGTAATATTTATAGTTTTGATAAAATAATTTTTATTAAGTACCTTTATTTTAGACTTTTAATTATTATTTTTAATGTATGAGTTCATCAATAATTTGTTCGGTGCCTTGTTACTTCCTAGAAAATGGTTGTCAACCCATGCGTTAATTCTATATTGTAACTTGTTGCTGGTTTCCTGCGATACGAGCTTTCAACCCATGAGTTAATTCTACGTTGTCTCTTTTATTCAGTAAGTAGAAAAGTATAGTGAGGTACCTAACTACTCAATATTTTATTGAGAATATTAGAACAAGTAGTTTTATTCTTTACATTCTATAATTTATGTATGTCTATGTTTACATTACATTCAAAGCTTCAAACAAACGGAGCAAACCAAGAGCAACTATGCAATGCAATGCAAAGACAAATAATTAATACATTATACGTACCTACGTACGTTAAAATCAAAAGAGAATTTAACACTACGATTACAAATAATTAATTCTTCTTCAAATTCAAATCAAACACAAACAGAGAACATAAACAATAATAATTTCAGTTAAGATTTCTCTGAGGATTTCTCTCATTATTTGAGTTGAGTCCAGGGTCTCCAGATATAGTATGTGAAATTTCCCCAGATCACATCAAAATTTTCCCCAAAAAGATACTATTTCCAAGATTTTTCCTCAATGATTTTTGGTTCGTATTTACCTTACTTTATGTAGTTACGTTTTTTCTTTATATCTCGGAATAACATAATATACCATGTGTATTTGTATATGTATACAATATGTTGTTATTAATATGTTATATTTGTATATGTTTTTTTTCCCCAAAATGGGGAAAAAAAAACCCCAATCTGGAGACCCTGGTTGAGTCTTGCTCTTGAGTACTGAGAAGATGGCAGAGCATCTTAAGCAGTGACTAACGGTTGAAAAGTTTTTTTAAGTAAGGCCGTGAGTGGTACTGAGTAGTCTAGTCGTAGTCTCAGTGACAGCATTGCCAATGCCTGTTTTCCCAATTCCCTGTACATTTAGACGAATTTGGGGAGGAAAAAAGTCAATTCCCCACCTACAAAAAATACAAATATTTGAATTTGAAGCAGTTTTAGCGTTTTTTTATTCAGGCTTTTGTGCCATAAGTTTAAATTGAACAACTATTTAGTTGGTGTGATTTTGAGAATACTATTATATCATTAAAGATACCTACTCTAATATGTATCGTGTCTCAGTGTTGTCTTTTTCTGTTTTGATATTATTTAAGTCACTGAACTTCCTCTCCACGGATGCGTTGGCGAATAGAAGCATGAGAAAATGCAAAATCGGTAGATTTGGCGGCAAAATTGGCAAGTTTGTACTTTTGCCAACAAAAAAACCGTACTTTCTATCTTATTTTGGAATTTTCAAAAATTGTTTGCAAATCGGCCCATATCGATTCGTATCATTCTGCGATCCCCAAGCCGCCTGCCAAGCGTGGAGATTATGGCAACACCCCTCTATAAAGGGGGAGGCCTTCGTCCAGCAGTGGACGTTTTATGGCTGACGACGACGACCAATATCGGTAGGACAGGCCCAAAATCGGCAGAAATACTGAAAAATCGGTGGGTTCGAAACCACTGGCACAAGTAGTAAGCGGATCGCAACTTTTAGATTTTGGAAACATAATTATCTTATCCTGCGGCATTTTTAACAACTAAACACTTTTAGCAAAGTGTCATTCAGCATCACCGCTGATATCAAGTCCGTGTTGAGCAAAATGCAGCATTGAGATTATTAATACTTAAATGTACGTTTGACCACCAACTCGCCTGATGGTAAGCGACGATGGTCTGGTCGAGAAAGAAGCAAGTTAATCTAGAAGATATTCACTTTTGCCTTAGAGATGCTTAGGTTATAGTTATAAGAAAACAGCAAAGATGGTAAATGTTCCAGATTCTTGCAATACACATAACAAAACATATGCAACTAAAACGTTGTGTACGTATTTTAGGGATGACTACAATATACGGGTGGTACTGTGCTGATTTCCTACTTCTGGCCACTTTTTTAGCGTTGCAGATTTTTTTAAATTAAAAATGTAAAATCAGAAATTCCTCGCAATTTCCCGCACAGAACCAATCCCCAATCGAGTCACGATTCCCCGCAATTCAGGAAATTCCTCACAAATTGGCAACACTGCTCTGTCTATCAGTCAGCTCAGGCAGAACTTTTTTTTAACCCTACTGAGGATTTTGGCACCGCACTATATACGCATTTGCCTTTGTCAAGTATTTTAGGGCTTGAAGTTTTGGAATAAAGTTGAGATTGCCCATACTCATGCAATTAAATCGGCACAATATCATGAATAAAACGCCACATTTTTTTTCTTTAACACTCGAAAAAATCCAACTTTTGCAAATGCAAATTTTAAATAAGTTGAGATTACTAGTTTCTTTGGTTGAGAGCTAGTAAATTTCTCTGGTTGAGAGGTTGTCTATTAAATTTAACTTCCGAAATGACGTATGTCAATAGCCTGGAATAGTGTTGGTAATTCGGTTCAACCCTAGTAAAGTCTTGACAACTTTACTACAAGGGTGACGAGCGCTGTACAGTAGGTACGGCGCAAGTTTGTATTCACAAGTTCACTATTTTGGTACTGCTACTGTTAGTGGCAGGCGTGACGCTTACCACCAAGTCAACGTCTTGCTCGTCTCGTCACTTGATTGCACAAAAAAAAAAGCTTCTTCAGAGTTTTGAAAGTAACACGAAAAGAGTTACACCATCATATTATTAAATTACTTGCCCATACTCATGCAATTAAATCGGCACAATATCATGAATAAAAAGCCACATTTTTTTTCTTTAACACTCGAAAAAATCCAACTTTTGCAAATGCGAAATGCAAACTTTTACAATGCGGCGGCAATGTTATTTTTCGCGTTCCTGCCAAAACTCCTCTACGGTGGTCTTTGATAAGATATAGTGCTAGATCATCCAAGATGAAGGTACTATTATAATAATTTAGTACCTGCAGTGCGAGTACGGATCTTCTAATATCGTTATGGCGCCGATATAATAAGGATGACAGCTGTCATTTTGACATTAAACACGTTAAAATTCATTCATAACCACCGCCGCAACGCCGCTAATATAACGATCCATAGACAACGGGTCAACTCTAATCTATTCACCGCCGTAATACTGGCATGTAACTGTCGTTATAATATGGAGCTATCGGGTTTCAAAACTCCCACGCTGTAAATTCAATGAGAGCTTAATTATAACTATTTAACACATTATTAAGGTACGTGTATTACACGTTTTAATAGTTATATTTAATATTAGTATTTAATATTTAATAGTTAGCTCTAAAATACAAGAATAAAACCGTAGTATAATAAGTTCTTCATTAGAGAAATGGTGTTGTATTCCATTGTTGTTTTTATTGCTGAAGAGGATGAAGTACTGTGCGTGTGTAGTAGTAGTGAGGAATAAAAATGCATCGTTTATGATGCACAGGCGTCGCATACGCGATGCCAACAACTCAATGGAGCTTCCGGAAAAGCGATTAATTAGACTCTGTTGGATCTCCATGGAAATAGCGCTCGCGATTGTGGCAGCCTTCCCTGGTGGCAGCAATCGAGTCGAGATGGATCTTGGAGGATCTAGCTCTCTCTCACTTTATAATCAAAAAGAGATGGACAAAGAAGCAATTTTGCTTCATTTTCTTGACATATTGACAATGACAGCAAGCCCTCAGTGTTGCCAGTTTTAATAAACTTTTATTTAAAAAGCTTTGCCAGTAATACATTGTATAACGATACACGTCGTCGTCTCCAAACGGTACTCGCAATAGTCGTTGTAACTTCGGATTGAGTCGAGTTCGTTACGAAGACGATTTAATAATATCGTTATAGAACCGAACTCGCGCTTTTGGGCCCTGTTTTATAAAGCTACAAGTACAAGCTTACAATTTGTAGTAGCTTCTTGTACCAGTAACTACAACATACCAGTTACAGGTAGATGGTTTGTCTTTATATACAAGTACTTGTACTTGTAGTTTGTACACTGGTTTTCTTGTAGCTTTAGAATACGCCGTACCTACTCAATATTTTTTTGCAGTGCTGCCAGTTTTTCACTACAAGTACAAGACTTGTAGCTTTGTAAAACAGGGCCCTACACCCTTATTCAGAACGGCGTCGGAAACTTCCGATTCGAATTTCGCTTCCTCCGTCTTTGTCATCCTGAATATAGATGAGTGGGACGGATAGGGTGGATCCGAACGAAAACTTTTCCGATGGAATTGTGAATAGGGGTATATGTTATATTATAACGTATACGTAGTACCCAGGTAGTATGGCCTCAGAGCTTTAGCTAATCCTATGGACAAAATAACATTTAAAAAAAAACAAGTTAGTCTGAAGCTGTCACGTTGGTTTTGTGCTGTCATTGTCATTGTTGATGATTGAGTGAGACCCAGCGTTGCCAATTTGTATGGAATTCCCTAAATTGCGGGGAATCTGATCTGAACTTGTGTGGGGTTTGGTTCAGTGTGGGGAATGTGGGGAATATTAGATTTTATATTTTATTTAAAAAAATTGGCAACGCTCAGTAGGAAATGAGCACAGTACCACACGTATGTTGTAGACATCCCAAAAATACGTTCACGAAAGCTGCTAGGGGAAAGGTTCAATTCTAAAAATCCCGCCAGACAAGATTTTTGTTTCCAAATTAAAAAGTAGCGATCCGGTAATTGCTCGTGCTTCCATTTGCCACCGCATCTGTGGAGTGGAAGTTCAGTGACTTAAATAATATCAAAACAGCAAACAGAAATATACAATACAGAGACACGATAAATTTAATTTAAATATAAAATAAACATTACTGTCTTGAATGGTATTTACAAGATAACATCAACAAAAAAAAATTGTATGGCACAAAAGCCTGAGTAAAAATCAATATAAACTGCTTGAATTTCACATTTTCGTAATTTTTGTATGTGAGGAATTTGTGGGGAATTGAGCTTTTTTCTCCCCCCATTTGAGGAATTTGGCCTTAATTTTCGGGGAATTAGGAAAACAGGCATTGGCAACGCTAGTGAGACCAACAATCAGTTCGTTTGTGTTTAAAATCAGTTAAAAACCAAACTTACTTTTGTTATAATTTCTGCAGATTTTCAAGGTGTCTGAAAAGTTAAATAGGCAAAAATTGAACAGAGAAACCGTAGCAGTAGTAGTCGTTCTGATCGGTGAAGCGATCGTGAAAACTAGAAGCCGTCGTCTCGGCGGGTGATGGTGTCGGTGTAGTCGTGGTAGGCTGGGCGGCGGCGGCGATATGTCGAACGTGGAGAACGTGTGCCCGCAGGTGCTGCGCGGCGTGGCGCGCGAGCTGCGGCGGCTGGCGGCCGACCCGCCGCCCGGCGTCAAGCTGCAGCTGCGGGACGACGACCTCACCGACGTGCGCGCCACCATCGAGGGACCAGGTACCGCCACCCTCCGCGAGAACGTCTCGCACCCGCGTCTCTTCCGACTTCTTAATGAGAGTAACTTATAGATAGACATATCATTATAAAAAAAAAACCGATTGCTATTATAGGTCAGAATATTTGTAAGCATTCAAGTTAATATAATGTTTCAATATCTTTATGGTTTACTGTACTGTACCTCTGGGTGACGTCCACAGCAGAAGACCAGTGCTGGGTGTTGACAGCCAACATTATGCTGAGTTGGAATCTAATTCTGGCAGAAAACACTTATGAATACGTTTGATTTATTTATTTACTTTATTTTAAATGTTTTGTGAATTAAATTTGTTTTTGTTCCTACTCTAAATATCTTTATAGAGTATATTTATTATACAAACAGTTAAAACATATCATTTACATTATTAAACTCCTTATAGATATATCTATATGTCATTTGTAAAGATTTAAAACTGCATACATTATTTTTGCATTGCACAGAAATTAAAAAGATTGTTAATAATAGTTAAAAACAGAATATGAAGAGCACCACTCTAGAGATCTCACTCACACATTTATCACTAAAGATATACACTTAGTTATGTTTTTTTTAAATAAGTATATCAATAAGTATTAGGACCTGGGTATATCCTACAACTGCATCCAGAGCACGGAATCCCGCGAGGATGCTGCTGCTCATTAAAGGAGGAGAGTCTGGTGATTATAGCAAACCTTTCTAATGAGTGAGGCCTTCATCCAGCAGTGGGTGTCTTCTGGCTGATGTGTGATGTAAAAAGGTTAAACAAACATGTAGTTCTTTGCTAACCCACTTGTGAAATCAGGACAGCTCCAAGATGATCTGGACCGAATACAGAACTGGTCGAGAGATTGGATCATTGAGCTGAATTTGGCAAAGTTGTGTTACGCCTGGGTAAGGCTAACCCACAGGCTACATACAATCTAAATGGCGCCGTCATAGCCTCTGTCAACAAGCAAAGAGATCTGGGTGTAATCATTGCCTCAGACTTAAAATGGGAAGAACACATTACTACAATTGCTAAAAAGGGTAACTCCTTTATCTACGTCATACGCAATTCTTTTCAGACCATGACAGTCGATGTCTTTCTGAAAATATACAAAACTTATATAAGGCCTAAGGCCTTTCCTGAAATTGGAGTCCATATTTCAGGAAAGATATTGATCTGCTCGAAAGCGTCCAAAGGAAAGCCACCAAAATACCATTTGCTCTTCGTCGCAAATCTTATGAAGACAGATTAAAGGCTCTGCGGCTCACGACTCTGGAAGAAAGACGGCTGCGTGGTGACTTAATTGAGACTTTTAAAATCCTGAACGGGTTCTACAATCTTCCTGACATTCATAGCATCTACTCACTTAAAGACTACACTAGAGAAAGTAGACGGCATAAAATTCTTCTGCAGCCAGCTCCATCACAGACCAACACTGCACATCACATCCTCGGCAATAGAGTCGTTTATAATTGGATCAGGTTGCCTGAGGATATAATGTCATCCAAATCCTTAAACGCATTTAAGAACAGTCTGGATAAATGGATAAAAAAGGAGAAGATAGACTTAACAGACAAATACTGAAATTCAACACTGTTTGATATAGGCACATCAGCATAATGCTGCTCGCCTATCATTAAATAAATAAATAAATAAATATAATTTCATCCAAATCCTTAAACGCATTTAAGAACAGTCTGGATAAATGGATAAAAAAGGAGAAGATAGACTTAACAGACAATTACTGAAATTCAACACTGTTTGATATAGGCACATCAGCATAATGCTGCTCGCCTATCATTAAATAAATAAATAAATAATTTTAATTCTAACAAATGTTCATACCTAAAACTGAAATTATGTAGCAGCATCTTTCAAATTCAAATTCAAATTCAAAATATTTATTTGCGGAGACATGGGTTTTAAGGAGATATTCTATAAACTAGTCCAACATTGAGATCGCCATGCTCTAGCACCATGGCATGCAAAATATTAAGTATGTACATAATCATTAATAATTCATAATTTATCATTATATTGCTTTAACATTTGTTAATTAAATTTAATATATTGTCAAAATAATTAATTCAATATTATTAATTACCTAAATTTACAATTTGTCATTTAAAAACTCATTTATGGAATAATATGTCTTGTCAATTAGTAATTTCTTAAGCCTAAATTTGAAAATGTCAAAATTATGTATTTCTTTCAAGCTTTGTGGTAGTTTATTATAAACAGAGATTCTCATGACAAACGTGCTGTTACTATACAGGGCAGTTCTGCGGTGTGGCTCACGCAGTCTACCGTCATGCCGCTTACTTAATATAGTTTCATAAGTATTTAAGTTTTTCTTTACAAGTAGGGCCGATTCGTAGATATATATCGAAGGCAAAGTTAAAAGATTTAGTTGTTTAAAATACGGCTTGCACGAATCTCTTTGCTTTAACCCACATATTGCTCGAATACACTTTTTTTGAGCTATGAGAGCGGATTGTTTTTCGGCGGAGTTTGCCCAGGCGAGAACCCCGTATTTTAGCGTGGAACCGACAAATGCGTGATAGGCACTCAATAGTGTTCTCTCATTAGCTACTTTACGTAACATGTATAAAGCATACGAAAATTGGTTTAGCTTTGAACAAACGTGCGCGATATGTGTTTTCCATGATAAATTCGAATCAATATGAATGCCCAGGAATTTAGTTGTCTCAATTTCGTCAATACCTTTAGAATGATAATTAATATTCAAAATGTCAAAATTACTATTAATATTTTTAAAAGTCATAATGTGTGTTTTGTCAAGGTTAATTTTCAGATTATTCTTGTGAAGCCAGTCAGTTATTGTTTCCAAAGAATTATTTATATCATTTTCATGATCACCATTTTTGTCATCGGTAAAGATGGCGGTGCTGTCATCGGCAAACATAACCATTGGATGATCTTGGACCTACATCTACAGTTTAACCATTTAAGTTTTTCTTGCAACTCATACGTTATCAATAAACGCACTCAAAATCTCACATCAAAGGAATCATTAGGTCATAATAATCATGAAGTTTTCATTTGGGACGTATGATTTTGGTTAATATAATATAACAAATATAATTATTGTTTTTAACAGTTTTGGCTGTATATTTATTTTGCAGAGCACAAAAATAGTATTTACTATAGGTAGGAGACGGTCAGTTAAGAACGGATTTTGCGACAGGGCTGTATTAAAGGGGTGAAATGGAGAATGAAACATTGTATGGAAATACTTTGTTTTTGATCTTATAGTGATGAAAATTGGTGTTTCAATAGTTCATTCAAGATAAAAAATAATTTCATTTTTTTTTTGACTGGTAACACTTAAAGGGGTGAAATGGGGGATAAAACTTTATGCATAAATAATACTTTATACCATGGGGCACTGCTAGTATTGGTTTAGAGGTCTCGGATTAGTTTCTCGGTATCTCAGATTCAATGATTAATAAATGATGACTCTGAAAATCAGGGCGTGGGTGGGTATTATAGTAGATTACTCGGGAGGCAATAATGTACGACACAGATAATGTACGGCATGATATTGTACGGCATAATAATGCACACCATGATAATTGGTGTACATTTACATTGAATATCATGTTGTGCCATATCGTGCCATGCAATATCATGCTGTAAATTATCGGCTCTGCTCAATAATGCACACCCTGATTTAGTACAGACTGATATTTGATGTACAAGTACACACATTCCTTATTTGTATAGCATTTAAAATAAATAAAATAATAATAAAAATAGCCTTTATTCTCTGACATTACATATTACAACTATTACAGTATTAGGTACTAGTTCCTATATAATACATCTTTTAATATTTGTTTTATTACTAAACTATAACACCAGTACTAGTTTCCCCATCAGGTTGTCCTCCCTGGACATAGGCCTCCTCTAAAAGGCAGCTATAGCAGTTAGGTTCAGGTTATTTTGTCTCTATGTCTATATATCATGTCTATTTGAGAAATGTACTCGGATTATCGGCTGTACAATATAGGGCCATACTTTATAGACACGACCCTGATAATGGACGGCCAGTATTGTATGACATGGATTGTACAGCATGATATTCAATGTACATGTACACCAATTATCATGCTGTGCATTATTATGCCGTACATTATCGTGTCGGCAAATATCATGTTGTACATTATAGACACCCGATTACTCATGCAAAAGTACAATGTTAATCTCTCGTGTGCTCCATGGCATTCCCGTCACATGGAACCCTGGTTGCCGAGAGCTATGAGGGTGAAGCATCATTCATTACCATTCATAAGGGAACCTACTAACGTTATCATAGACAGGTAGTGGATCATCGAGTGAGTGAGGAGTGACGTCTTGTGGCTTTGGTGTTGCAGCGGACACGCCGTACTCGGGCGGCGTGTTCCGGGTGCGGCTGGCGCTGGGGCGCGAGTTCCCGACGGCGCCGCCGCGCGCCTACTTCCTCACCAAGCTGTTCCACCCAAACGTGGCGGCGGACTCGGGCGAGGTGTGCGTCAACACACTGAAGCGCGACTGGCGGCCCGAGCTCGGCCTGCGCCACGCGCTGCTGGCGCTCAAGTGTCTGCTGATCGCGCCCAACGCGGACTCGGCGCTCAACGCGGAGGCGGCGGCGCTGCTGCGCGACCGCTACCAGGACTACTTCGCGCGCGCCAAGCTGCTCACTGACATCCACGCGCGCCCCGCGCCCTCCGCGCCCGTGCCTTCCGAGGTACGTCTCCTGAGCCTGAGGCGCAGCTGCTCACCGACATCCACGCGCGCCCCGCGCCCTCCGCGCCCGTGCCTTCCTAGGTACGTCTCCTGAGCCTGAGGCGCAGATGCTCACCGACATCCACGCGCGCCCCGCGCCTTCCGAGGTACGTCTCCTGAGCCTGAGGCGCAGCTGCTCACCGACATCCACGCGCGCCCCGCGCCCTCCGCGCCCGTGCCTTCCTAGGTACGTCTCCTGAGCCTGAGGCGCAGCTGCTCACCGACATCCACGCGCGCCCCGCGCCTTCCGAGGTACGTCTCCTGAGCCTGAGGCGCAGCTGCTCACCGACATCCACGCGCGCCCCGCGCCCTCCGCGCCCGCGCCCTCCGAGGTACATCTCCTGAGCCTGAGGCGCAGCTGCTCACCGACATCCACGCGCGCCCCGCGCCCTCCGCGCCCGCGCCCTCCGAGGTACGTCTCCTGAGCCTGAGGCGCAGCTGCTCACCGACATACACGCGCGCCCCGCGCCCTCCGCGCCCGCGCCCTCCGAGGTACGTCTCCTGAGCCTGAGGCGCAGCTGCTCACCGACATACACGCGCGCCCCGCGCCCTCCGCGCCCGCGCCCTCCGAGGTACGTCTCCTGAGCCTGAGGCGCAGCTGCTCACCGACATACACGCGCGCCCCGCGCCCTCCGAGGTACGTCTCCTGAGCCTGAGGCGCAGCTGCTCACCGACATCCACGCGCGCCCCGCGCCCTCCGCGCCCGCGCCCTCCGAGGTACGTCTCCTGAGCCTGAGGCGCAGCTGCTCACCGACATACACGCGCGCCCCGCGCCCTCCGAGGTACGTCTCCTGAAACTCGATTGATTATATATCTCTCTATTTCTATTTGAATTAGTCCCCGCCACCCGCGAAAAGGTTCCCCAGCTTCGTCCTTGGAGAACGCTTTGGATTCCCTCACTAATCTTCCACTGCGTTTTTTTTCCGCTAGGTGGCTCATCGTCGATGAGGCCAAAGTCAACTGTCAATCTCATAATTTTTTGTTTATTTCTAAAATTTAATGGTTTTACTCTTATTAGGCTCGGATTTGTACAACAATCCTTTGCTTTGCTAATTAAAGCCAGGTCCGACGTAAAATGTAAACAACTATCTAACCTACAAATCTATTTTCAGGCCGTCAACAGCTGCATAGATTCTTAAAACAAGGACGAGTATTTTTCCTTGAACTAGATTATCGACAACGCCCTCATCGAGAGCGGATAGATAAGAAGACTTGTTTCTGCCACGTACGGACCGCCGCTGGCGCCATCTGCGAAAAGTTTTGCCTGGAACCTCATTATAGCGAGAAATTACCGGTGAAGATGGCGCACAGAATTTGAAAAGGGAGCTGGCGGTCGAGCGTGCGTGTCCGACTCGTGAGCGAGAAGAGAGTCTTATGTTACTTCTCCCGCAGGACGCGGGCCCGTGCGCCAAGCGCGAGCGGCGCGCGGCGGCGGCGGGCGGCGCGGCGGGCGGAGCGGGTGGCGGGGCGGGCGGCGCGGCGGGCGGAGCGGGCGGCGGAGCGGGCGGCGGGGCGGGCGGCGCGGCGGGCGGCGCGGCGGGCGGCGGGGCGGGCGGCGTGCGGCCCGGCCTGGCGCCGCGGGACAGGGACCGTCGCCGCATCCTGAAGCGGTTATGAGGCGGCGCCGAGCCCGCGCGTGTGTAAATATCGGTGTTGATTTGTTATCGTTTACTGTACTCGTAGCCATGTAAGACAAGAAGCGGTCGCGCCGCTCGCGACCTTACTTCTGTTTGTGAGTCGTCGCGTGGAATTACAATAAATATAATGTATGTATGCAGTTCCTCCCGCGTCTCATTCGCGCCCCTTCGCCGGCGCAGGAGTGCCGGCGCCGGCGCCTGCCCGGCGGCCGGGCAGCCACTTTTCTGTGCTCCGTGTCACATAGGAAGGCGCTTAAGAAGTATTCAAAATGTCAATTACCAAATTAGAAATGACAGTTATTTATTTCTTGGAAACCAAACAGCTATGACAAACTCATTTGCTAGGACACAGAATAATAAAACCAATAAGCCAAAAAAGTTTTCACTAACAGCAACGTTGGATACAATCCAGTTGTATAGTAATTAAGTAGTATGTTGTAGTGATGTGCTACATCAATTTTCGGCGATGTAATTACCGAATCACGATTGCTTTTAGGTAGATACCGAAGGTGTCCCTTGATACGCAGGAACTTTTTATTCCTAAAATTGTTTGGCGGAAATTGTTCGGCATAAATTTGTTTTGCATAATGGTATCTTAGCAGAAAGGTTTCTTTGCAGTGTATGTTTTTAGGCATACTTATTGTTTGGCCTTAAATTATTTAGAATATTAATAGTCTGGCATTTATTTATTAGGCATAATATTGCTTGTATTGTTATTTGTCATAAAAACATTGGGTTAATTTTTTTCAGCCCGATTTGAGTTGGTTAGGTTTGAAATGGGTGACATCCGTATCAGAGCACCCCTACTCCACCTAGTCTTGTGGTCCCTACCCCTAGAGTGTATATAAAAAGCGCGGGAGCCAGAAGCTCAAGGGAGGTCTTGAGTGTGGCGAAGCGACACTCGGGGGCGGCCGCTAGAGCTTCTGGCTGGAGCCCACCCGGAGTCAAATTTGAGTTGGTTAGGTTCGCCTTACCCGTCTCGTTATTTACGCTTTTTAATTATTAGAGCTATTTGTAGTTATGCTTGTTTGGTTTAGGCGATATATTTTTATGCTTTTTGATGATTATGGTGATAATTGCTATGCGTATAAACTTTATGCGCAAGCATTTATGCGGCTTGCTGTTTATGCGTAATGATTTTTCTTAATGCGTAAAGTTGTAATGCTAATCGTCATTATGACATTTGTTTTTCTGCGCTCCAATATGGACCCGACACCGAATCGCTCATCTCTATATTCATGTAATACAATATATTATATAATATTACTTTACTTCTTCGTATAAAAGTAAAATTCACTTACTCACTGACTGAACTTGAATTCTCGGAAACTATTTGATCTCTTAATCAGAAATTTGGCAGGTAGGTAGTTTATAGGTAGGAGACGTCAGCTAAAAGAAAGCGGATTTTGCGACAGGGCCGAATTAAGAGGGTGAAATGGAGGATGAAACTTTGTATGGAAGTTCTTCGTTTTTTTTTATGTTATAAAGATCAAAATCGTTTAACTAAAAATAAAATGTATAAGTATACGTTTCTGCTGCTTCATCCACGATATTGCTAAAAATATTAATCGTTACAATTTTCTAGTCTTGTAGGATCCGCAATATGTAAATTCATACCAATAATAATAGATAAAACAAAATGATAAAATAGTGAATGTTTTTTCAAAGTATTTATGTATATTAAAGTCACCACAGACTACAACATTGTCATCGGATAAAGTAGATTCAAGTTTAGTACACCCCGATTAGATATTGAAATTCTGTACCTAAATACTAATTATGCATAACTAGCTGCGCCCGCGGCTTCACCCGCGATTATTAGGATAAATTGTAGCCTATGTTTTAATCTAGCGCATGAGCTACCTCTATACCAAATTTCATCTAAACACATTGAGCCGTTTAGGCGTGAAGGAGTAACAAACATACACACTCACACACCGACAAACTTTCGGATTTATGATATTAGTAGGATTCATCAATATCCGTTCAGCCGTTTCAGCGTGATTATACATACTGTGATCCCATGGGAATACTTCATATTTTCGGGAGAACTTGTAGCCTATGTTTTAATCTATCGCATGAGCTACTTCTATACCAAACTTCACCTAAACTAATTGAGCCCTTTCAGCATAAAGGAGTAACAAACATACACACACACTCACACACAAACAAACTTTCGGATTTGTAATATTAGTAGGAAATAGGATAGGATTTCAATGATTTCATTTGGAAATATGTGGAATAACATATTTTGAAATGTTTGTCGAGCCTAATTTTAAAATCGAGTTACCATAAATAGCATTTAAACTAATATGTTTATCCATTTATAATTGAGGAACATTTATTCTCCTTTTGAAATGAAATGTTCAGCTTACTGAACATAACTGAACTGTTGTTAAGACAAACAACAGCAACATACAACAGGTACATTTTGTGTTTGCGTCTCTGCGCTCATCGAGGGCAACTTCCCGATCATTTATTTATTTATTGAAACACAGACCAGAACATAGTCAAAACACGCACATCATTAGTTAGGTACGTAAACAATCAGTTCATGAGTATACATTAGTTATATCTACTCTGCGGTGTTCCCGGACACTGGATGTATTTGCATTCAGTATTTTGTTAAATGGGCAGCTGTTACTTACCGAGTAGTCACTTTATTTTTTTATTATTAGACCACAAAACTGGGTGAACATTTAAACATGGCAACTAATTTAGAAAAAATTTACTAACGAGCACATTCACCCTTCTAGATGTAGTCCTAACATTTAGCTAAAAATATACAATATTATATATTACCGAGGGCATCTTCATGTCGGTCGCTTGCAATGTACAAACACACACACACACATTCAGTCGACGTAAAGTAAACCTCTTAAACGTGGTCTTTAACTGCTGGCCTTTTGGAGAAACAGAGACCGGCAACCGGCAATGGAGAGAGCTATGCTCGGAGTTACTTTGCGCGATAAAATCGGGAACGAGGACATTCGCCAAAGAACCAAAGTTGCCGACATAGCTCGCAAGGTTTGCAAGTTGAAGTGGAACCGATTGGGAAGACAGGTTCTCTCGTGGCGACCGCGAACCGGAAGACGCAGCGTAGGCGCGGGCAACCGGTGGATGCAAATGGCAGGTTGTCGTACAGTGTGGCTGTCTATGGGGGAGGCCTTCGTTTAGAAGTGGATGTCTTCGGGCTGATGATGATGATGATGAAAGTAAACCTCTTCATCGCACGATAATAAATCAAACTTCAAAATAAAACAAAATTTATTAACAGGTAAATAATAATCGATTCATCCGAAGCTTACTTACACGCTAACATTACGAGCTAGATGAGAGCTTTCGTCAATATACACGGAGCGCCGGCGGCGGCGGGCGCTCCGCCGGTGCGGGCGCTCCGCCGGTGCGGGCGCTCCGCCGGTGCGGGCGCTCCGCCGGTGCGGGCGCTCCGCCGGTGCGGGCGCTCCGCCGGTGCGGGCGCTCCGCCGGTGCGGGCGCTCCGCCGGTGCGGGCGCTCCGCCGGTGCGGGCGCTCCGCCGGTGCGGGCGCTCCGCCGGTGCGGGCGCTCCGCCGGTGCGGGCGCTCCGCCGGTGCGGGCGCTCCGCCGGTGCGGGCGCTCCGCCGGTGCGGGCGCTCCGCCGGTGCGGGCGCTCCGCCAGTGCGGGCGCGCGCGCACCACGCGCACAGTTAGGGCTTGTCGGCGAGCGGCAGCTGTTCAGGCGCAGGCGGCGCGCGCACGCGCGGCGTCAGCACCCAGCGGTGCAGCGCCGCCGCCGCAGCCGCGCCCGCCAGCGGGCCCGCCCAGTACACCTGCGTTTACACAAACGTTTAAACTACCATATAGTCGTACTAATTATGGTCAACACTCATCTTTATATCGTTTGTGTTCTTCATACAATAATATTAGTAATGATGTGGATATATTTAACTCCTCTGTCTCTTCTTTTAAGAGACTTTTGCTTTCAATTCTAGTTTAAATTACTCTCAATTTGGACCTAAGTATAATAACATGACATAACAGTATAATAACTGACCTGGGCATGTCGTTAAACTGCAATCCAGCACCACCGGAGGACAGGCAGCAGCGTCCTCTTAGTTAACGGTGGTAACACTCTGCGATCCCCAAGCCGCCTTCCAAGCGTGGGGATTATGGCAAACTATACGACAGACACATCCCAACAATGGCCCCTAGTCCCCGGCAGCTCTTCTATTCCTGGCGTAGGTATCAGGTCAGGTAACGTACCAGCAAGGGGTGCGGAGAATCCCCGGCAGATACCCCGCTACCACCCTCAACATAAGACTTTGGCCCTGGCTACACACAACATTCGCACGCTGAGGACTGACGAGAAGATTGTCGAGCTGGAGGAAGAATTGAGCAAGTTGCGATGGGACATCATGGGATTATCTGAAATCCGAAGAGAGGGACAGGATACGATAATCCTGGAGTCCGGCAACATGCTCTTCTTCCGGGAAGGAAGGGTGGTGTCGGGTTTCTCGTCCGTAAGTCCCTCATCAACAACGTAGTCGATTGTGTGTCGTGCAGGGTAGCGTACCTTATACTCAGAATTACCGACCGGTATTCGCTGAAGGTCATACAAGTATATGCGCCGACCTCGGCACACTCTGACGATGAAGTAGAGGCATTGTACGAGGAGATTTCCAAGGCCATACATGTCTCCGAAACTTACTTCACCGTTATTATGGGGGATTTTAACGCGAAGGTGGGCTCACGGAATGTCGACGAGTTGAGAGTAGGATCGCATGGATATGGACAGCGGAACCAGAGGGGTCAGCGGACGGTCGACTTCATGGAGAAGGAGGGACTCTTTATGATGAACTCCTTCGAGAAGCGACCTTCCAGGAAGTGGATGTGTATAAGCCCCGATGGTTCAATCAGAAATGAGATTGAATTCATCATGACGACTAAGAAGCGAATATTCAATGATGTCTCCGTGATCAGCAAGGTGAAAACCGGTAGCGAACACCGTATTGTACACTATTTTGTACTGTTTAAATTTGTTATGAGTTTATATTGTCTTGTTTTATACTGTACAAAATGTACGGTTTATATTGTACAAAATGTGTTTTTTCTACAAATAAAATATTGTCTATTGTCTATTGTCCGAGGCACATTGAATTTCAATATCAAGCTTGAAAGGTCACGTCTGGTGAAGTCTACGCTCCGTCCTGCCCAAATCCAGAACCCCGAAAACTTTCAACTCAAACTGCATAATAAAAGCCTCGCCGAATGCGAAACTGTGGACGAGATCAACAATGGGTTTGTGGAAGCTGTCCAAGCTGTGGGGTCCAAGTTCTTTAAAACCCCACGCCGGAAGAAGCCTCAGAAGCTCTCAGACAGAACTGTAATGCTAATGGAAGGCCGGATAGAAATGAGACTGCAATCTTCAGCATATCATTCATACAAAGCTACCACCCACGCTTACTCCATTATGATTTGACACATCAATAATTATAATAATAATAATCGATTTAATTCAATTCCATTTTATGCGGCGTGAAGAGGCGTGTGCGGCGGTGCGAGTGAAATGGGTTATAAACGTGCGAAGGAATGAGCTTCATTGAAATTCATTGAAAAACGGTGACGTAGTATTTTGATTGTACTATCATAATATGGTGTTCATAATTTGTGGCAGGATATTTGTAATTATAAACTTGTTATAACTGAAGCTCTATGGCATATAGAGGTGTACTGACAGCGTATTTACGATGTATGTATAGGTATAAATCGTGTGTTAAAATAAAGCTAACTTAAATAAAGTAGTGGTGTATAAGTAGGTGGACCGACGACATTGTAAAAGTCGCGGGCAACCGGTGGATGCAAATGGCAGGTTGTCGTACAGTGTGGCGGTCTAAGGGGGAGGCCTTCGTTCAGCAGTGGACGTCTTCGGGCTGATGATGACGATGATATAATAACATAACAATTTCTTTGAGCATGCTGTGTTCACAACAAGTAGGGCGTAAACATTTGCGCTCGTTGTTAAGACTTAAACTCGATTATGTAATCCTTCAATGTATATGTCCAGTTTTGTGAACATAATAAAAATAAAGTGTCGGCTCGCCGGGCTGCACTCACCCACTGGTGGCGCCAGTGCGCGTGCCACAGCGCGGGCGCCAGGCTGCGCGCCGGGTTGAGGCTGGCGCCGGTCGCCGGGCCCTGCAACACGGGAGCGCGTGAGTACGGGCGCGCCTGCAGTACGGGGGCGCCTGCAGTACGGGCGCGCCTGCAGTACGGGGGCGCCTGCAGTACGGGCGCGCCTGCAGTACGGGGGCGCCTGCAGTACGGGCGCGCCTGCAGTACGGGGGCGCCTGCAGTACGGGCGCGCCTGCAGTACGGGGGCGCCTGCAGTACGGGCGCGCCTGCAGTACGGGGGCGCCTGCAGTACGGGGGCGCCTGCAGTACGGGCGCGCCTGCAGTACGGGGGCGCCTGCAGTACGGGCGCGCCTGCAGTACGGGGGCGCCTGCAGTACGGGCGCGCCTGCAGTACGGGGGCGCCTGCAGTACGGGCGCGCCTGCAGTACGGGGGCGCCTGCAGTACGGGGGCGCCTGCAGTACGGGCGCGCCTGCAGTACGGGGGCGCCTGCAGTACGGGCGCGCCTGCAGTACGGGGGCGCCTGCAGTACGGGCGCGCCTGCAGTACGGGGGCGCCTGCAGTACGGGCGCGCCTGCAGTACGGGGGCGCCTGCAGTACGGGCGCGCCTGCAGTACGGGGGCGCCTGCAGTACGGGGGCGCCTGCAGTACGGGGGCGCCTGCAGTACGGGCGCGCCTGCAGTACGGGGGCGCCTGCAGTACGGGCGCGCCTGCAGTACGGGCGCGCCTGCAGTACGGGTGCGCCTGCAGTACGGGCGCGCCTGCAGTACGGGCGCGCCTGCAGTACGGGCGCGCCTGCAGTACGGGCGCGCCTGCAGTACGGGCGCGCCTGCAGTACGGGCGCGCCTGCAGTACGGGGGCGCCTGCAGTACGGGGGCGCCTGCAGTACGGGCGCGCCTGCAGTACGGGGGCGCCTGCAGTACGGGCGCGCCTGCAGTACGGGCGCGCCTGCAGTACGGGTGCGCCTGCAGTACGGGCGCGCCTGCAGTACGGGCGCGCCTGCAGTACGGGCGCGCCTGCAGTACGGGCGCGCCTGCAGTACGGGCGCGCCTGCAGTACGGGCGCGCCTGCAGTACGGGCGCGCCTGCAGCACGCGCGCCGGCCGCTCCACTCACCCCCGCGTAGATGAGGCCGGCCACGAGCAGGCCCAGCTTCACGGGCACGGCGGGGTCGGGGCGCGCGGCGTCGTGCGCGGCCCACGCGGCGCAGCACGCCAGCGCCAGCAGCCCCGTGAGCGCCGCCTCGAGCGCGGCGGCCGCGGCCGGCGACACGCCCGGGCCCGGCGCCGTGACGCCCAGCGGCGGCGGCGCCGGCAGCGTGGCCAGCAGCGCGCCGAAGCCGAGCACGGCGCCGAGGCACTGCGCCGCCGCGTACCCGGCGGCGGCCGCGGCCGGCAGGCGGCCCGCCAGCAGCGCCGCCAGCGTGACGGCCGGGTTCATGTGCGCGCCGGACGCGGGCCCGAACGCCACGGCGTTGCCGACCACCACGAACCCGAAGGCGCAGGCGACGTGCGCCAGCGGGCGCGCCTGCCCGCCCAGCGGCACGGCGGCCGCCAGCCCCAGCCACACCAGCAGCGCCGTGGCCGCCAGCTCGGCCAGCAGCGCGCGCCACCAGCGCCGCGCCCAGGCCGCGCAGGCGCCTCCGCCTGCAACACTGCAGTGTGCACCGAGCCGCCGCCGCGAGCGCTCGTCCCGAGGCGGCGCCCCTTCCTCCACGTCGCGTAACGAAACGTTCATAAACTAGCTACGAAAAAATAAATTTTCTGCGCCGTTTCGTAACCAGTTTAGAAAACGAGACTATTTTTCCGATTTCATAATTACGAATCCTTCCATTTTCATAACCCTGCCCGGCTACGAAGGAACATGTTTATTTACTGTCCCGTAACCAGCTTTAACTCGATTTATTTGTTTAATGTTATTATGTAATCCGAATGAAGAATAATTTGCCTTCATCGACGTTCATAAGCCGCCCCCGCCCGCTCCACGTTCACTATACAGGCTGATTCCCAGGCCGTACCCTTTTAGGCTATGCTTAAAAAGATCTAGCACTTTATTTTAGGTAGTAAAAATCAGAGGTAATAGAAATGGAGCGATAAAGTTTGTATGAAAAAAATATTTTTCTTAAAGAGAAAAAAATGTTAAGATAAACCGTACTTAACCGTTGTGTTGTAAAATTGTTGTTTGTTGTTGTTTTCATAATTGTTAAGTATAATACCATTAAAAGACTACTTTCACCGTTTTTCGATATTCATCCCCGTTTCACAGGGTGTAGGTGTGATATGTAATATATCTTAAAAGCTAAGGCGATATAACTTGGTAACTATTAAAGCTACAATACTGAAACTCGGCATATACAGGGTTAGTTCTAATCAGTTAGCATTATTTTGAGGGCATATTCTGTACATCAAAACCATAAAACATACAAGTTTTACTAAGGAGCCGACATTGAAATTAATTTTATTTTATTTGGACAACCAACAGCCTTCTTACGGGGGAAGAATAAACATAATTACATGTTATATTTAAAAAAGTATTATATTTATATTAACATTTTCAAATAACTAAAACGAAAAAATTGCTTTAAGGATCGACAAGTTGACGGCTCGACCTCATCGGTGGGCGCGGCTAAAAAGCATGCTCTCTTCATCAAACAAAGGGAAAGGGAGAAAGAAAGATAAATGAGTGCGCAATTTTTTTTTGTCGACCTTTTAGCTGCAGTAATGTGGTTGAATAAACTCCGAGTTAATTTATTCCAACTTAAGTTATTTGAAATGTTTATGAACTAAACTATGCCGCTTGATAAATTATTTTAGAGTTTTCGTATTCCTTATGTTATTTATTTACGTCCAATGTGGCGTTAAAATTGAGCTAAAATACAAGATGTTTCCTGGCTCATAACTTTCATGTTTATTAACTTTTTACTTTCGTAATAATTTACAATCCTAGATAATGAAGAGATTAATCGATATAATACTTAGTCTTGGACCTACAAAATTACATAGTGGAGTAGTAATACTACCGCGTTTCTATGGAGAAGTGACCAACTTGTCTACTCTTAAGTACATAACTTTCACTATAACTAGGTTAGGTTATAGATGTAGCGGTTTAGTTCTTGTTTCTAAAAATTTCTTACAATGGTCCTTACATTTTAAAAATATATTGCCAATCAATTCCGTGCTCTGGTCCAAGCGGTTCACGAACGTACTAGATGACGTAGTAAAGACTCTTGAATGGAGTGACAGGTTCTAATGTCAATAACACACACACAACGCATCTCCGTTTCGAAGAAGACCAGCTTAGCTGAGAACTTTGCTGACCTCTAGAGTATGCTCAAAGAAGTCCATGAGACTTAAAAATAGGTTTTAGGGTGGTTCTCGACGGGATACACGAAACCAAGACTAAGACCATCTCTCAACATCCGCGTTTGGAAAATTGATCTTTAACTGCAAGATCCAACAATGTCTGAGGACCAAGGTGCCTGGAACTAATGACTCTTATCTATCATCACATACGGTGCTGATACGTGAACCCTCAATAGAGAGACCACGCGAAAGATCTAAGTAGCCCTAAGTGCAATAGCGCGGGCCATTAACCCATGGGCTGCACGTGTAAAAAGACTGACAATACGCTCTGAACAGCGTAGCTTTTACTTGTTCAGTGCAACGTGCAAACCTACGGGCCGACATACCGACATACAACGCTCTGCGTTCCCTCTCAATATCCGAATCATCCTCGACCGTCTCGGAGATCCAACGGCCCAGATATTTGAAGTTCGCGACTTTCGTCAGCGAGCTGCCACTTAGAAAAACTGGTGGGACTGTGGAGTAAGTTTTTGAGCCCGCTTTAAACACCATGAACTCGCTCTTCATGGCATTATATCTGAGCCCATGAGCCTCCGCATAACGCTCGCAGATCACAACGACGACGGATGGACTCGGCAACACCGTGCCATCTGCATAACTAATGTAATCGACAAACACACCGTCGATCGAGCAGCCGACACGGGCGTTGCTAAGCTCAGGAACCCGGCGGCCCATGTACACGTACACGTACACGTACAGGTCGAACAGGCTCGGCCAGGATAAGCCGCCCTGCGTCACACCACATTGCAACCTATACAATGTCCGATAGTGCCCATCTCACAAAATCACTCTGATTGCTGTTATCGGTTGCGCTTTCTTTTTATTTTATTTGGACAACCAGCAGCCTTTCTTACGGGGAAAGAATAAACATTACAATGAGCACATATGGGCCAATAAAGGTTATCTAATGATAACCTTTATTGATTATAAAGGTTATTATTTTATTTATTAATAGACAGTGATAGACTTACGCTAACATGCGACACACACACACAAAAGGAAAATAAAGTAGGTAAATGTAGTAGAAGTAAATGCAATTAATATGACGAAGAAGAAACACAAAAGCACAATTACATATAAACTAAATAATACATACATCAATATTTATTTATGTATATATATATTTAGTATATATTCTCTAATTATTTTAATGATATTTTATAGCTTCGTATATTTATAACATGCTGTAAACACACACTCAGCCTAATTCGGACAACGCTCGACTTGAAATCGTAAGGTCGCGGGTTCAAATCCTGGGCCCGTACCGATGGGTTCTTTTCCTTCGCCAAGAATAGCTTCTCGGCGAAGGAAAACATTGCGGGGAAACTCGCATAAGTCTGGAAAGAATTCGGTGGCGTACTCGAAATCGCCAACCCGCAACGAACCGGGCCAGCGTGGTGGATATGGCCCGATCGCCATTCGACGAGAGGACTATATAGCTACGTCTAGTAGTGGATTATTAACCAGACCGATTATGCCTTTACGATTTATTTATTGGAAAACCAACAAATATAGGTACTAACTCGTGTACCTATAGTATAAATGTAGTATAACATAAAAGGATCCTTTCTGGAAATGAATCAGCCTGTATACGTGTCTCCGTGTAGCGGCGGCGGCGCGGCGCGTGTGGCGCGAGCGCTGAGTTACTCGCCCTACTGCGCGTTCTATCGACCGATAACCTCAATCACTCAAATCACAATCGATCACACTTTGAAGTCTCCGCACATTACTCAATATTTGTTGTTCGATAAGCAGTCATCGTAGAGTTCAACTATGTAGGTACTTGTATCTGGGTGGTACGGGTGTGAGCGCGGCGGCGGCCATTCAACGCGACATCCGGACAAACATAATTATGATGGACTATTTGGTCGGTCCGGCAGCGGCCGCACCTGCGACCTGCACCCGCGGACAGGAACCGCCGAGCTTCGGAAGGAGGCCGGGCTCCGCGCTGTGATCTTTGACTCGCGCGTTTAATCGGAACCTATCGTAAACGTCGCATGCAAATGAGCGCGGCTCGCACCGCATTAGCATTTTAATTCGCAGCGAGGCCGGATTATCGACGCCGCCGCGACGAACCCGCGCCGCGGGCCGCGGGCCGCCGCCGCCGCTGGAAGCGGAGCGACACTCGCCAGATTCCACCGAAAATATACCAGTTATTCTCGGATGACATTCGTTCGTAAATATGTATGAAAGTTGTCGGGCCGCATTCGATCAGAAACTAGTCGGAGGAGCCGGGCGGGTCCGCGAGGTGTGGTGCGGGTACGGCGAGCGATGGCGAGCGCCGCCGGCAGTGCGCGCGTGTGGGTACTGACCGTGGTCGCGTGTGGGCATGTGTGCGTGTCGGAGCGGAGCGGCGAGGGAGCAGAGGCGCGCAGTCGCGGCGGGAGTCGCGAGCGGACTGCGCGCGCGCCGCCGCCGCCGCCGCGACCGACCCCTCTCTGTGCCCCTAGCGGACTCTAACTAAGCAACTTCGAGTACCTACTCCATTAAAACGCACCGATGACACGGGATATATACTAATAGTCATCAATAAATACTACGCAATTTTCGCAAATGTACCTGCTTAGCGTGCGTTACGATTAGCAAGAGACGTACAATATGAAGACCGGGCCGGGCGGTGGTGGCGCCGGCGGCGGCTCGGCCGGGGAAAGCTGGAACAAATTAGATTTTCGATACTTTTCCGCCAGAGATCTTTCACGTAGGCTGGAAGTAGGTAATCGAGAGAATTACCTAACCGCCTAAACATTCCAACATTTATTTATTCCTTTTTATGTTAGATTACTGCTTAGTTAGAGGAATTAACTACATTCAAATTGTTTATTAGCTCGAAAGATTTACTATACAGATTTTGATCTAAGGGGATAAATCTATCCACGTTCATTTTAAAATTAAAGGCAAAAATAAGGTTCCTCATTAAAACCGTCCATAATTATTAACTTTCGAACAAATACAGGCCCGTAACGTAGGTTCGTCTAGGTATACCTACGGTGCGTACAATGACAAGTTTAGTATGGTATGGTAGGTAGGTATAATGATGTTATGTAGTGCAGGTTCCGGGCCCCGGGCCCGCTAGCACGCGGAGCTATCTGCGCACTCGGTTATGTAACGAGTCGATACCGACGCGTCGTGTTGTGGTATCGCAGGCGCGTGTCCACCGTAGGGTTGCCACCTTTTTTAAGCAAATAGAGTATATTTAATTTTCTAGGCTAAAAAAATTACAACATCTGAAAATAAATTAATAAAGTACCTACTATTTATTTACCAGACTATTTCTCTTCCATACATGTTTTGTTACTTCTAGCAACACCCAACAAATTTTCGTTACTTTTAAATATATTAACGGCATCTTTACAATCAATCCCTAAATTTAAAAAACAGTCTGGTCCGTTCCGTTACACGTAAAAAATAGAAGTCCATTTAAAAAAGTCTTTACAGGTAAAAATAAAGTATTTTCACGTACTTTACTGCCCCCATAAAGTATACGTACGTTTGGCCAAAATAGAGCACAGTACTGTATTATAAAGTACGGGTGGCAACCCTAGTCAACCGCGACCCGCGGCCGATAGCGCGCCCTCCGTGCGTGGAGTGTGGACCCGACCCACCGACCATCCGACTTGTTTACCTACCCATGAGTGCTGTTTTTGCGGAGACCAAATATAATTGGACAGCCCAGTAGTATAAAGGTAGTCTAGGTAGGTAGGTACCTATCTATCACAATAATAATATAAATGCAAAAGTTAGCCGGTAAGTGATGTCCTTCTCACCAGAATCCATTTCATGAAAATCAGTTATGACAATGCCAGTTTTTTTTATTTATACAGTAAAGTGACGAGACTAGCAAGGCGTTCGCCTGGTGGTAAGCGTCACGCCTGCCACTAACAATAGCAAGTCCAGAATTGTGAACTTGCGAACACAGTCCTGCGCCGCACTGCACTGCGCTCGTCACCCTGCGATATTAAATCTCTTCATACCCTCTCTGTTTCTCTGGTAACATTGCCCTTCAAACCGAAACCACAAAACAGTACCTATCTGTTTTGTGCCGGAACGCAGTAATGCTTGCACACTACTGCTTGGTAGTTGAATAACTGGCAAAGGTGTGGTACTTCTAGGTAGGTGGGGCAGGGCGAGCGGGAGCCGCGTCCTCACTGGAGGGACATGTGGACGTACCTAGGTAGGTGGGGCAGGGCGAGCGGGAGCCGCGTCCTCACTGGAGGGACATGTGGACGTACCTAGGTAGGTGGGGCAGGGCGAGCGGGAGCCGCGTCCTCACTGGAGGGACATGTGGACGTACCTAGGTAGGTGGGGCAGGGCGAGCGGGAGCCGCGTCCTCACTGGAGGGACATGTGGACGTACCTAGGTAGGTGGGGCAGGGCGAGCGGGAGCCGCGTCCTCACTGGAGGGGCATGTGGACGTACCTAGGTAGGTGGGGCTGTGCGGAGGCAGGGCAGGTGATCCCAGAGCTTCTGCTCCGTCACCGTCACCACGTTAATGTTTCTGTGTTGTTTGTTGTGACAGGTTTTGTTTGCTGACGCACCGCGCGGAGAAAGTACTGATGTACTGATGGCAGAAATCAACCTAAAAATACAAATGCGAGTGTAACTTTCGGATGGACCGGTTTAATCGATCTTGACGAAATTTGGTAAGATTTGTAAGTAATATAGGTATGCTTGATATGCATCGCATAGATAATTTAATCAATCAATTAGAATTCGTACATTTGCACAGCTTGCAGACTGACTACTGTGTTCTGGAAACAATATTATTAAGATTGTTTGTGTACGTACTTGAGTCGTTCCAAAGTAATTATTTGATTTGACATAATAGGTGTACATTTTTCTCGGGGAAATGCGGCTCGGGTGAACTACGTAACCTGCGGGACGCGGCTACGCCTAGGACCATAAGTATTTACGTACCTATAGATAATAATACCTAGCTAGTAGTTACTGAAGTTGCGCGTAACCTCGTGTCCCACGTCGCAGGCTCCGCGCGCTAACATGTGTCCTGTAGCTACTGCTGCAGAAGGAAGCTTCGTGCGCCCAGCAGGCGGCGGGCCGCGAGCCGCGCCGTGGCGCATGTTGTCCGCACCGCGCGCTATACAGACACATAGAGGCGCACGCGCCGAAGGTGAACCGCTGCCGCTCTCCTCGCAGAAAAAACCGGTCACAATGTATGCAGTTTTGTATGTTAGTTTAAGCACAAATAATATAATATTAATATACTGTTTAAGTACTTGATAATAAATATTGGAGTGATTTTAATAAGCTTTTTCTTTTTAGGAAGATACATCATTCGTGGTTCTGGACGTTGCATGCTCACACGACTAATTGTACCGGGCTTCATTTAGACATCAAGCAGTGCAACTGGGCTTGTGCATCGATAAGGACCTTGTGGTTCTAGAGATGTACACATTTTGCTATTCAAAAAAGTTCAAGTTATGATGTTAACATTGTGAGGATAGCAAGGTTAGAGGAGAGTAACTAAATGTGGGCTAGTGCTTTAATATGGGCTAGTCACAATTCTCGAAAACCTACAATCGAAAGACGCAACAAACGACGATCGTCTATCGCATTCATTCGCTCTAACATCGCACTCACTCATTCTCGTCAGTCGCGCGTGAGCTGTCGCCAGTGTTGACCATACTTGTGTTGCTGCTGTCAAAAAAAATTCTGCGGTACGTATCAATGTGTTATTTAATTAATGAAAATTAGGTCTAAATATTTTAACTATGTGTTTTATTGCAGAATATAAGTTTAATTTTATGATTTTCGGTCGATTTATTGCTTGCTGTATATGATTTGTAAAGTACACGATCAAGTTGATTTTAGTAAAGAATTTCGAATATGGGCTATGACTATGGTCCTTAATATGGGCTAGCCCATATTTAGTCAGAAAGACATCTAATAGAGGTAGAAGAGCTGCTGTGGCCTCGGTTATAACTTCGTCTCCATATAAAAATGACCTTATTGAAACAAATAAGAAGAAAATTGAACAAGAAAATAAAACAAAAGATAAGAAACCCAAGCAGAAGAAAAGAAGTATAGGAAATAAGAAAGCCAAGACCAGCACCCTTATCATGGACGTTCGCGATTCCGATTGCGATAGCATGCCATCCTGCTCGTACCAACCCACTCGCACCATGCGCCCTCCTGCTCGCGCACGCTCGCAATCAGAATCACGAACGTCCATGATAAGGGTGCAGGGACGAAAGTGAAGGTGAAGAAGATATCCAATTTGATTCAGATAGTGAACCAGATGCGCCTATAGGAAGAGAGGCTCCTGACACTGCCGATGCAGCGTGTATGTTTTGTCAGGAACTTTTTTCCGAAAACACAGCAGGAGAACTGTGGGTCAGATGTTTAATGTGTCAGCTCTGGGCACATAATGACTGTGCTGGGCCAGAGTTTGACACCTGGATATGTGAATTTTGTAAGTAAATTATGTGATTTCTTCCATCTTCCAAAGTAATTTGATCTCTTATAAGATAAATATTTATAATTTTTATTTTCGTACAAGATATTATAAGTTTCTATTTGTAGCCCATATTTAAGTACCTGTTCCATATTTAGCGTCTATTTTGATATTTTGTTTAATGCTCAAATTAATAATATATTTTAATATTAAGAACATAAGATTGTTACTTAGCTCTTTAAAAATGTATGTGTGATTATTTTGACGTCAATAAATGGTTAATTTTTTGATAGTTTTTTATTTTTGAGGCAAAAACAAAATGGTAGCCCATATTTGGTTACTCTCCTCTACTATAACATCCCTGCAATGTGGCACAGTGATTATTGCTATTGCAAATGTTATTTATTTATTTATTTCTTGGAAAACAAACAGCTATCACAAACTCATTTGTTAGGACACAGAATAATATAAACAAATAAGCCAAAAAAGTTTTCACTAATAGCAACATTGGATACAATCCAGTTGATTGTAATTAAGTATTAGGTATATAAAATATAATTTGCAATGAATCAAGTATATAGATAATCAATTTTAGTTTGCTAGAAGAATAATAAAATGTAAAACACAGAAGTTAAATTAAAAACAAAAGACATTGAAACAATAACGAAAAATGCCATAAAACACAAAAATATACCATATCAAATATGCATATAGACAATTAAAATATAATATAAATATTAAATTATTGGTATTTAAATATTTAAATATAATATTTAATTATTTTATATATAATATATATTTATTATAGTAACATTGCTATCCTCACAATGTTAAAACCACAACTTGAACTCTTGTCAATGCTCCTGCTAGAACCACAACTTTAAGGTTGCCAATAAAAGTGTACATTGTTAGAACCACAAGGCCCTACCATGATATTGCGCTTATCGCGTAGTTATCGCTTAATTAAGTAGGTAATTATTAAAATACAAATTTTCATCGTTGTAACATCAAGAGCAAATAACTTACCATAAAAAAATAACCCCCTTAAGTCACCCCAGTCAAACAATATTTAAAACAGCATATTTTAATTTTAATGAACTACCCATATATCAATTTTCATCACTATAACTGGAAAATCAAAAAACCTTTCATACAAAATGTCACCCCCTTAAGTCAGCCCTGTCAAAAAAATATTGAAAATATACTACTCTGTCAAGAAAGTACCGGGAAAAAATGAATAATACCCAAAATGTTAGTTATTCATCCAAATGTATTTTATCGCCTTCAAAGTATGCTCCTTCAGTAACGATACACTTACGCCAACGAATAATTCAATCATCAAAACATTTTTTTATGCTTTTTCCGGAATAGAGTTCAGTTCTCACCGCGAATTCTCCTTTATGTCTACTACCGAAAACGGGTGCCACGAAGTGGTAATTTGAGTTTAGGAAAAAGAAAGAAGTCGGCTGGAGCCATTTCTGGTGAATAAGGTGGTTGCTCGATGGTATTTGTTGAGTTTTTGTTCAAAAATTCGTTCACAATGATGGCCTTGTGCGAAGGCACATTATCGTGGTGCAAAATCCAAGAATTGTCGACTAGTTTGCATGTCAAACTCGTAAACCCATGTTTCGTCACCAGTACCAATGCGTTTGATAAATGTTGGGTCGGAATTGACTCGTTCTAGCATGTCCTCAGCGACTCTTATGCGATCGAGTTTTTGGAGAAAATTCAGGTCTTTTGGGAGCGGAGCGGCAACATGTTTCATACCCAACTGATTATTTAAAATGGTACAGATACGACTACTACGACTAATGGTAGAGACTCGTGAGACACAAAAAGCTCAGCGGCTACCTCTCTCAAACTTGAATGAGGATTTTCAGTCACAATTTCCTTCACTTTTGCGATGTTAACTTCAGTTGAAGACGTTGATGGCCTACCAGAGTGAGGCAAATCTCGCATAACATCTCGACCGCTTTTGAACGCTTTGTACCACTCAAAAGCACGTGTTTTTGATAAAATCGATTCACCGTAAGCTTTCTGTAACATTTTCAGGGACTCTGAACACGAAATTCTATTGGCGATGCAAACTTTAAGACAAACTCTTTGTTCCATGTTTATGTCCATTATGAAATTCGCAATACTCACTAGATATGATCTTACTAAAAACAGCACTATATTTAATCTATATAACAGACGCAACTCAAACTCGGCACCAAAATGGACAACAGATGTGCCAATCTAACAACAACACAAAAAACGAATATTGAATTTCGAACCATAAACTAATCATCCATTCCCGTTACTTTTTTGACTGAATGTATTTTTTTATGTTAAAAGAACGATCTAAATTTAAAAAAAAAACACGACTAAAAGTTCACAAACAAAGGACTTTCATACAAAACTTTTCACCCATTTATACCCTCTTAGGGGTTGAATTCGAAAAATCCTGTCTTAGTACACGCATCAAGACAAATACACCCTCTAAATTTCAAGTCTGTACGACCAGTGGTTTAGGCTGTGCGTTTCCAGTCAGTCAGTCAATCGTTAAGTCACGACAGATATTCTTATAGCTAATACTATTCACTAATTATAAAAAAAATATCTAGGTGTAAATAGTATTTTAGTTTGCTCCCCCCTCTCGCACCCCTACAGCCTACAGATGAATCGGCCGGTCGCAAAAACAATATGAACATTCCCCGCGTGCGGAGCGAAGCGTTTATTGTAAATGGGTATCATTTGTGACGATACATTAGGTACAAGGTACTATAATATGGTAGATAACTCATGCAACAAGAGAGTGGCGGCGCAGCGGGACGTCAGCGCGGCAGGGCCGGCGGCGGTCAGCGCGGCAGGGCCGGGGGCGGTCAGCGCGGCAGGGCCGGGGGCGGGGGCTGCCACGCCGCCGAGTAGAGCGCCGTGGCGGCCAGTGCGCCGGCCAGCGGGCCCGCCCAGTACACCTGCGGGCGGGGAGCGAGTCAGCACACCACACCACCCGTCGACCATATACCACTGGACTGTAGGTGAGGAGGTGATAATATTCCTGCATTATTTTCTATCACTTTGCAGGGGACGAGGAACTCACGCGTTGTGTACATTTTTAAATTGTAGGAATATTTATTTTATTTATTTAATCCATATTACATATATTATTTCATCTATTATCAATCGAGACCTGGGCGGTATTGCAGTCCCTCCAGCGATGTCATATCGACTATAGGTATATCGAAGCGCTGAAGTGTTTGTATAGAAACGCCACAATGTCAATACGGTTGCAGGACGAGAGCACGAAACCAATCCAATTGCAGAAAGGCGTGAGACAGGGAGACGTTATTTCTCCGAAACTGTTCACGAACGCATTGGAGGACGTTTTCAAGCTCTTGGACTGGAACGGATTCGGCATCAGCATTAATGGCGAATACATCACCCACTTTCGCTTTGCCGATGATATAGTCATCATGGCAGAGTCGCTGAAGGACCTCAATACTATGCTCAGC
This sequence comes from Erannis defoliaria, assembly GCA_905404285.2. Taxonomy (NCBI): domain Eukaryota; kingdom Metazoa; phylum Arthropoda; class Insecta; order Lepidoptera; family Geometridae; genus Erannis; species Erannis defoliaria. Next base: position 96,299 of record FR990071.1, read on the forward strand.
GACCTCAGTAATGTTTCCCAACAGGTGGATCTTAAAATGAACATGGACAAGACAAAGATCATGTCCAATGTCCATGTTGTGCCCATACCGGTTGTCGTTGGGAACGATACTCTCGAAGTTGTTGACCACTACAACTACCTTGGACAGATTGTTCAGTTAGGTAGGTCCAACTTCGACAAAGAGGTCGCCCGAAGAATCCAACTCGGATGGGCAGCGTTCGGGAAATTGCGTAATATCTTCTCGTCCAAAATCCCGCAGTGTCTGAAGACAAGGGTATACGACCAGTGTGTGTTGCCAGTGATGACATATGGAACTGAAACGTGGTCTTTAACTGCTGGCCTGTTGGAGAAACTTAGAGTCACGCAACGGGCAATGGAGAGAGCTATGCTCGGAGTTACTTTGCGCGATAGAATCCGGAACGAGGATATTCGCCAAAGAACCAAAGTTACCGACATAGCTCGCAAGGTTTGCAAGTTGAAGTGGCAATGGGCAGGCCACATCGCTCGAAGAACTGACAGCCGATGGGGAAGAAAGGTTCTTGAGTGGCGACCGCGAACCGAAAGACGCAGCATAGGAAGGCCTCCCACTAGGTGGACCGATGACATTGTAAAAGTCGCGGGCAACCGGTGGATGCAAATGGCAGGTTGTCGTACAGTGTGGCGGTCTAAGGGGGAGGCCTTCGTTCAGCAGTGGACGTCTCCGGGCTGATGATGATGACATCTATTATTACAAGCATTCCCTAATTCAATAGTGTCAAGTCAACTGCATTATTTTATGGTCGAAGGAGCAGCTTACCACTTACTCGGTACAGACATGTGTGAGATTTTTATTTATTTATTTAGAAAAAATATAGACACGTTATACGCAAACTCTCTATTAGTCGATTTAAAAGTTACAACAGCAAAAACTCACAAAAGTTTCGTTCGTTGTTTTTAGGTCTGGAGGAATGGCAATACTCAATACTCAATATTTTATTGCAAACATTATGTAACTTATATAATACATGCAGATCTTATTTAGCACAATTTATGGAGGTAACGACATAATGACCCCATATAATAATATATAATAATATAATATATAATAACGGCAGCATGATTCTTGCGCGAAAAATATGAATGGGTTGTATAGATATGGCACTCACCCAGTGGTGGTCCCAGCAGGCAGCCAGCAGCGCGGGCCCCAGGCTGCGCGCCGGGTTGAAGCTGGCGCCCGTCAGCTCCGTCTGCGGGGGAGGGGGCACTCCACAGTACTCGTATACTATACTACTTACTGCCGAGCCACACTGGGTAACTACAGAGTTACTCAACGTGGCCTGCTTGCTACACCTGACAGAACACCGTGTAGTACCTATTATATAATCTGTATGAGACGGATCCACGATGTGCACGCAGTGCGCCTCACCAGGCGTCACGTGTACTTCAACAATAATACCTAATATTGAGGCCATGTTAGGCCAGGTAAATACATGGATACACACAGCACACACAAACACATACACATACCAAAAATTGTTTTAATTTCTAGTGTTTTTCCGCTGTAATATCGTTTCGAGTACTTATAGGATGAAGACACGTGTCGCAGGGTGATATAATTATTTTTGTTTTATTACTTATTGATCATATTATTTTTGTATGTTAATAATTATTATCAATTTACAGGTTGATCATCATTATTTTGTTTCAGGAAAATATTACCTTGAAACAGCTTAAAATCATTATTTGTTTTCAGAATTTATTAATAAATTGCTGTCAGGTTTAATTGACATTTTGTTTCAAGTTTAATTAATTTTTTGTTTCAGGTTAGGGGGCGTCCATAAAATACGTGAGATGTTTAAGGGGGGGAGGGGGTCGAGTCAAATCTCATCTAATCTTACGTTGGAGAGAGGGGGGGTCTCAGCAAATATCACGCATTTTTTTTTTCTGATGAAACAAAATAAACTTATACTATTTTGGCAAAATTTGTTTTTCTTTTTACAATAACAATCCAACGCGTTTACGTAAGAAACCCACATTTTGAAAAATCTCACGTGAGATTGGGGGATGGGGGAGGGGGTTGAATAAAATCTCACGACATCTCACCAGGGGGGGAGGGAGGGACAGAAAATTAAAAAAAACACCTCACGTAATTTATGGACGCCCCCTTAGGTTCAATTTCAATTAAGGTTGATAGTTACAGTAGGTTTTAGTGTGTCCCTTCATCCTATAAGTACTCGAAACGATATTACAGCGGAAAAACACTAGAAATTAAAACAAATTTTGGTAACAATGGACTTCCGCAAAGTAACGCCTGAATCAATCACATACATACACATACATGAAATGGTGACATGATGATGTATGATGGATGGATACATGGTGGAAACATGGATGCGCACATCCATGTTTTATCATGTTTCAATTTCCAGAGAAATTACTGGGTATAAAGAGATTTAACATCTAATATCTCATTTTCGTGCTAAAATTGTAAAAAAATATTTATTTATTTATTTTCATAGCACATATAACAGAAAGTAACAGAGGCATGTTTAAATATTATGCATACTATATAAAGGTAACGATCTCGGTCACTTTCCGAAACATCATGTGCCTAGTATGGTAACTAATACTTATTCTGGGAAATTGCTGTGGTACTGACTGTAATGTACTCTGTGGCTCGCGACGGATTGCGCGCATAGTAATTATTACTTATTCTGTGGCGAATGCGTACCTCGACGCGGAGCGGGTTACCGCGCAAGTAAGTCATATTTATTCTGTGGCATTGCTAAGATATTTTAAAGGCACCTCAGAGATTATTGAGAGGTGGTACCTACTAGATAGTATGTCGGTTGTAGATACTTACAGACACATTTTCAAAAGGGAAGCCGATAGGAATCGTTATATGGACCCTTCGCCACTGCTGAGTTGTATTCGAGTACACTACGAATGAGGGAGTAATATAAGAACAGGAAACTGTTAGGTTTACGTAAGTTTTTTGTTGATCTCGAGATAAATCCCAGCATTTTTGAGCTCTGTTTTATAATATGATCATAATGATCGCGAAATGTGAGTTTGCTGTCAAAAAATACACCAAGATCCTTAGCAACATGTTTCCGTGCTAGGATTACGTTGTTGACTGAATATTCAAAGTTAAGATTGTTGAATTTCTCGAAAAACTAATGACAAAACACTTATTAACGTTCAGGTGCATGAAGTTGCGGGCACACCAAGCTGAAAGAGTATTTAGGTCATTATGCAGTTTCGAGTAATCGCTCGGGTTTTGAACTGTAGTAAATACTTTCAGATCATCCGCATACAGAAACGATGGACATGAAAGAGATTCGACTAAGTCGTTTATAAAGATAATGAAAAGTAGAGGGCCTAGGTGACTACCTTGCGGCACATCCGATGTTACTGTAACAGGCTGAGAAAAATGGCCTTTTACTGTCACAAGTTGGCTTCTAAGACAAAGGTAGGATTGTATCCAGCGAAGCAGACTGCCATGGATTCCGAAACCCTTGGAAAGTTTATTACAGAGTACTTTGTGGTTGACTTTGTCAAAAGCCTTGGAAAAATCGGTATAAATGGAGTCTACTTGCACTCGTTTGTCAAAAGCTCTGCATAAATTGTTTTTATATTCAAGCAGATATGAGGTAGTCCTATGCGCTACAAATCCATGCTGTTTAGGATGCAACATTGTTTTGACGTGAGAATATAAAACATCGTACACGACACTCAAATAGCTTTGCAAGGCTGGACAAAATACTAATAGGTCTATAATTTTCGCATTTTGACTTGTCCCCAGATTTGAAAATTGGTTTGACATGAGCTGTTTTCCATGCAGTAGGAAATTTAGCCGATTGTAAGGATTTTGTGAAAAATATTTGCAGAGGTAGGCATAATTCTTTAGCACATGACTTGATGAATTTGACAGGAATGTTGTCGGGACCGGGCCCCTTATTTATATCTAACGCCTTTATGTTTTTTAGTATTGTATCCTTAGTTATCCTAATACTAGCGGCCCGTTCCGGCTTCGCACGGGTGGACTATTATATTTTAAACATTAATAGCCTTACCAAAATAATCTCGATTCTCTTAGTCACTGCTTAAACTTCTCTGTCCTTTTCTAGCACGTGCAACTTCACGTCAGAGAGAAGATGGCAGAGCATATTAAGCAGTGTCTAACGGTTGAAAAGTTTTTTTAAGTAAGGCCTTGAGTAAGTATCTTTAAGCAGGACATTGAAAATAACTTTTGATGAATACTTACCACACAAAAACTGTGAGAATACTATAAAAATTAAACAGTAGTTTAGTAAAATATTTTATAAGTAGTTCTGAAAAGGACTTTTTAACTGGAACAAAAAATGTGCTGAGTCAAAATATTCAATGTCCGACCGCGCGTTCAGCAGGGCTAGGATGCGCACCGCGAGAAAATTTTGACGTGTCTTTATGTCGTGCGAAAACGAGACAAACTTATACAGATTCGTAGCTTTGTCCTGTTCTTAAGAATCGAGAAATTTTTCTCGCGGTGCGCATCCTAGCCCTGCAGGCCTACCTATTTCATAGAGTTTCTTACCCGTGGTCCACATAAAAGGTTCACCTAGGTGTTCCACGGATACCTTTTTGTATCCGTGTTCCACGAGTACACTGAATTAAAAGTGTACTCCTGGAAGATCCAGGTATACAATGTACCCGTAGATTACCCATTTGTTTACTCGTTCACTCCCATGTCCTTTCTTTTTAACCGACTTCAAAGAAGGAGGAGGTTCTCAATTCGGTTGATTTTTTTAATGTTTGTTACATCAGCACTCCTATAAGCACACATTTACTCAGCGATATTTTAAATAGCTTGTTTCAAGTCGTCTAAAAAGAGTAGGTATACTACCTTAGGTAGGTATCTTATTGTAAGTCCTTACGGTGGTAACTTAAATAAATAATTTTATCTGATTGCCTACTAATATTATAAATGCGAAAGTTTGTCAGTGTGCGGGTGTGTATGTTTGTACTCCATCACGCTGAAACGGCTGAACGGATTTGGATGAAATTTGGTATAGAGATAGGTACTTTTTACCTTAGAATAAAACATAGCTACTTTTTCTCACAAGAATCGCGTAAAACCGCGGGGTGCAGCTAGTTGTTTAATGATTTACCCGTGGTTCGCACCTATTGGGTGAACCAAGGGCACATTTTTTGTTATATTTGCCCTTAGTTCACCTATTGGGTGAACCAAGGGCACTACATATTATCGGCCTTACTTAAAAACGCCGCTCAAACTTAGTCACTTCTTAAACTTCTCTGTCTTGTTCTTGCACGTGACACTTCACGTCAGAGAGAAGTTGACTTAGCATCTTAAGGAGTGATTTAGTTTGAGCGGCGTTTTTAAGTAAGGCCGTATATTTACACGTGGTTTACCTATTGGGTAGGCTAAGGGCACAAAAAGGTATCCGTGGAACACGAGTAAGAAACCATTTCATAGATGTACACGCCCCTCTCCCGCACTCCGGCGCCCCTCGCCGCGTTGCCCGCGCTGCGCTGAGCGGGGCGGCGTTTATATTTCTAGTATTTTGTTTAGATTTTTAAATTCGTAATATGTTTTGAATGGAACGTCCGATTTGGATAATTCAAAATGTAATGGGCAGGTATTGAAACAGTCTTGAATACGAAATGATTTATTTGGATAAGGGTTCATACAAAGGTATGGATAACGTGGTCTGGTTTTGGTCGGCATTTCTATCAACTTTTAAGATCTAAAAAGTAGCTATAGTGACATAACTACAATAGTTATGCGCAGCGCATGCGATAAAATACGTTTTATGGCAAAAAAAATACACCTTGAGTTACATTATTGAAGTTTTAGTAGGGACCCCTAATTATTTTTTAGTTATAAATATAGCCTATGTTACTCAGGGATAATGTAGCATTCTAATAGTGAAAGAATTTTTGAAATCAGTGCAGTCGTTTTTGAGTTTATTCGTTACAAACATACAAAAATACAAACCTTTCCTCTTTATAATATTAGTGAAGATTACAAAAGCGTTAGTTCACTTCTCACATCTTATAGATACAAAGTTTTTTTTTGGTAAAACAATCTCATAAAAACCGTAATAAAACTGTTATAACTGCACGTGATTTTTTAAATCAGGGTTATTAATAATGTCACCGAAAGCAATTTTCTACTCATGATTAATGCAAATAAACGTAGTTATTTTTATCTTATCTTTACGTCTGACGCTAATTTTGTAGCTATTTCCGTTTCCGAGATATCAGCGCGTGAATTCATACTATTTATGTTCGTCAACAAGTGGATTTTCATCCGCTAGTCTGTACCTTACCTACCCATCTCGGGAACAGCATCGCTAACAAGAAGTATAACTTCATTTTCCAACACGAATGAAACAATAATAAATTAACTTCTAGTGTTTTTTAGACTCGTAAGTAAATCAAAATTCATAGGGTACTTCTCGTGACGTAGAATAACGAAATTTGGCAAGAAGCAAGGTCACACAACACTGGTTAAAGGCAAATTAAAAAAAATCGTAAAAAGTTCGTCTGTTTTTGATCTATAACGACGTATATCTTGTAAATCGTAACAGGTAGCGTAGCTGGTTGTTTTCATAGAATATTCGTTAGATACTGTCGTGGATTTCCTTTGTACTTGTGGTGGTACGGAATCCTCGTTATCCGAGTCGCAAGTACTCGTATTTGAAGGCTTTATTTATTACCACTTCCTGGAGGAAATAGAATAGAATATTTTCCTATTTGTCTTTAGTCCTAATAGTCCACCGGTGGGCTCAGGTCTACCCTGGCAGGGCCTGGCTGGGCGGTCGGCCGTCTCCACCTGGCCCATTTGCTGGTCGGTGGATTCACATGCGGCATTAGATTTTTACTTTTCTTCTTCTTTATCGAGAAGTTACCGGTGCGCAAATCCGTACATAAACAACGACGAGCTCATCGGCACGGGCCTAGAATTCGAACCCGCGACCTCACGATTCGAAGTCGAGCCGTCTCCCGATCGGGACACCGTGGCGGACCAGATCACGATACTTCAAAAACGTATCGTTCAAATTCCAAAATACAACAGACACGTTTTAAGTCCCGATCCCGAATCATTCGGCGGAGGCCGGAAGTCGCCGCGTGACGGTGAAATGGACACGGAAGTCCTTCTCGCCGGGGAGCGGACACGTATCGCAGGTAAGGTAAGGTAAGGTAAGGTAAGGCGAGGTACGTACGGCGACGAGCGAGAGCGCGGCGACGACGGCGCCGATGCGCAGCGGCCAGGAGTCGCGCAGGTGCTTGTTGCGCGGGTCCCACGCCGCGCAGTTGGCGAGCGCCAGGCACGCGCCGCCCGCCGCCTCCACGCACGCCGCCGCGCCGGGCGCCACGCCGGGCGCCGGCCGCGTCACGGCGCCCGCCAGCGCGCCCGGCGCCAGCGCGCCCAGCGCCGCCGCGCCCGCCGCGGCGCCCGCCAGCTGCGCGCCCAGCAGCGCGGCCGCGCGCGCCGGCCGCACGCGCCGCCGCGCCACCGCCGCCGCCAGCACGGCCGGGTTGAACATGGCGCCCGACACGTGGTCGAAGCACTGCACCAGCATGGCCACCAGCGCGCCCGCGGCGCCGCGCGGCGCGCCCGGCAGGCAGCCCAGCGCCACCAGCAGCGCCGTGCCCAGCGCCTCGGCGCCGCTCTGCCGCGCCGTCTCCGCCCACGCGGGGCCCCGCGCCGGGGGACATGCGGGCACCATGGGCGCGGCGTCCGGCGGGCTCGGGTCCGCGAGGCTCCGGTGCGCTGTCCGCCGAACGTGAGTCAGCGCACGCAAACATTACGTTCGGCTTCTACGTTTAGTGTGTACCTAGTCCGACGTGCTAACTAGTTCTAGCCTCCGTATATGGGCGACACACGCGGAAGTACTGGCGCGCGGCCGCGACCGGAGCCCCCCGGTGGCGGCCGACCGTCCGGCGCCATCGACCGGAGCCCCCCGGTGGCGGCCGACCGTCCGGCGCCATCGAGTGGAGCCCCCCGGTGGCGGCCGACCGTCCGGCGCCATCGACCGGAGCCCCCCGGTGGCGGCCGACCGTCCGGCGCCATCGACCGGAGCCCCCCGGTGGCGGCCGACCGTCCGGCGCCATCTACCGGAGCCCCCCGGTGGTGGCCGACCGTCCGGCGCCATGGCCGGGTCTCTCGCGGGACGGACGTAAGACACGGACGTGGCACGGGCGTCTTTCCGTTCCATGCAAATTTTGTACAAAACACACTGAAATAAAGACGCAATTTGAACACACCGAATGATATGGAACGGACGGGCGTGGCTTTCTATTTGCAATTATATTTCTGTACGTTTGAATGGAACGGATGGAGCCGCCCGCGAGCTGCGCCCGGCCCGGCCACGGCGCCGCCGACATAAATATGTACCTACTGAGTCATTCATCGACAGATATTGCGTTGCTGGTATCGTGCTAAATACTTAGGTTCGGTTGGTACTTACATAATATTTTTATCATCGAAGATTCCGTGAGAGTAGTCGAGCACGGGTCCCGGTGTCACACACTAACAGCTGCGCCTGCACTAGGTACAGATCCAAGACGACAATCGAAGTACTTTGTTTCAGTAAGTAGCCCTGTACAGTGTACAGTGTACAGTGCGGCAGCAGCGCCGCCTGCCGAGTGACCTCGGTATGTTTGTGCGCAGAAGCAACTCGGCGCGCGGCGAGCAGTTCAAACACGACGCGTTTTACAATGTTTGCAAACACTCCAGCGCTACCGAGCTCGGCTCGCACACGGCTCCACGGCTCTGCATACAACTTCGGACGCAGGCGACTCGTGCCCTGTATTTAGTTACTTACCTACTTTACTTTACCTACTTTAATCCAGAAAATTACGCGGTGCGATGCCTGTAGGTTAGCGAGTGAAACCGAGGGTCGCCGCTACTCATTTCATAGATAGATGGGTCTACGCTACGAAGGGAGCGCCCGATCTAGTGCCATACGATAAATGAAATAATATGGGAGATGGGAGACGAGCGGGAGGGGTGCGGTGGGTGGTAATGAAAGGGCGGTAACGGTCGCAGTTCGTGTATTGTATGATGTATGGTATAGCGCAGTACAGTATCAGCGCGGCTTGGGCTGCAGCGCGAGGTCGAGGTCGCGGCGCGCGCGGGCGGCCCGCGCGTGCAGGTAGCGCGCCGTGCCCTCGCCCGCCCACGCGCCCGAGTAGTACGCGCCCAGCCGCTCCTCCTCGGGGTTCCCGCCGCCGCCCGCGCCGCCGCCCGCGCCCCCGCCCCCGCCCCCGCCCAGCGACTGCAACGAGACACCGCCCACGTCAACAACACATGCAGCGCGATGCCAAGTAATAAGAAAACGAGTACTTGATCTAGAAACCAATCTACTCGACCGAACTTGGTGAATTATCTACGGGACCGATCTGAAAGTAGGTTGGTACATAATGTATAACCTTTCGAATAAAACAAGAATTTGCTAAATCGGTTTGTAAATGACGGGAGTTCTAAGGTAACGAACATTAAAAACTCCGTTTTAACTCGGTTCAAAATAAAACTGTCGAGTGAGACTCGCGCAACGAAGGTTTCGTAAACCGAAACCACCGATACATGCTCCAACGAAAATAGAGGTCCGATAGTAAGAATTGCTTTTTAAGCGACTTCAAAAAATAAGCAGGTTTTCAATGCGGTTGTATTTTATAAACCGATATGGAAAATTATTTTTTTAATTTGAAGGAATATACTTTCAGACTCGTTCCATAGAAATGTCGTCATTCAATCAAAGACTAATTAGAATAATGCAGAAATTTGGCGCCGTAAACATGCTCTAGTTTACTGCTCTCTGACAATCCACTATTTCCTGGCAAGTTATATAGGGTTAGTTCTAATCAGTTAGCATCCTTTTAAGGGCATATTCTGTACATCAAAACAAACAACTTTTACTAAGAGGCCAACATTGAAATGTACCCAAGGTCGATGAAGTTTTTGTATAGAACACCTGATAATTTTTTCACGATTTCAATGTTGGCCCCATAGTAAAAGTAATGTTATTATGTAAAGTAGTGTTTTGATGTACAAAATAATAACACAATGTTTATTGCCTCAAATAACATTATTTAGGTACTTTCTTAGAAGGCAGGTAAGTTACATAACAATATAATACTCTATACTAATAAAACCACAGAAAAGCGAAGGCCCTACTCTTAGGTTAGAGCGGCTGTCAAAACGATGTTCTAAAACAATTGTACGGAAAACCGCAGTCGCCAGTTTCACACATGTAACCGCATCAATCGTATTGTCACTAAATAAGACGTAACGCAATCATTAGTCGCGCGTATGATCAAAATAAATATTACTTTGGCCAAATGAACCAAAAGACCATAGCAAAAAAAAATATATGTCGTGCAATAGTGCAAAACCTGGTATCACAGTCACTGTTCGCTAGTGATGAGGTAAAAAAAGTGTGAATTTGTAGTCTTGTCGATAATTTTGTACTAATTGGAGATTTGGACAGAATTGTTAGACCAACGGTGGTAACACTGCGATCCCCAAGCCACCTGCCAAGCGTGGGGATTATGGCAACACCCCTCCGTAAAGGGGGAGGCCTTCGTCCAGCAGTGATATCGATAAAATTTTGGTAATCACTATTTTTCGTTCTTCAGGATAAGTCAAAAATAAATAAATAAATAATTACGCCTTCTAAATTACATGAGCGTCTGTCAAACGGAATTCGAGTCGGTGAATAGTTTAGGTGCATCTAATCCTGTACCCGGCTAGCGTGAAGAGTACCATTTCCGTTCTATTTACTTCTCTCTTCAGTGAATAAAACCTATTTATGGCTGCACTTAAAGAGGCACTTGAGTGGAAGCTCTGTCCCCCAGACCCGGAATATGCCCTTAAAAGGATGCTAACTGGTTAGAACTAACCCTGTACAATGTACATCTATGAGAGAGGGCAAGAGACATCTACGCTCAGTTATGCTATAAGTATATAAGCAGCAGCTGCAGCTCGGTCGGCGCTTTACTCTCCGGCCAGGAGAACTGTTCGGTCGGTGTGTGTGTGCGTGTGTGTGTGCGTGTGTGTGGGAGGGTGCGTGTCGCGTACCTTGAGGTCGCGCGACTGCGACACGAGCCACTTGTGCACGAACTGCTGCGGGTCGGCGCTGAAGGAGAGGAAGAACTCGCGGTTCGTCTTCAGCTGGTTGATGGTGTCCACCTGCAAGCGTCACGGGCCACGTCACGCGCACTCCACGAACATGCTACCTCATTACATTAATCGTATCGGTGGACATTTCCCACAGCACCCTCTAGCCCCAAACTAATGCTTGTCCTGGCTGGGAATCGAACCCACATCCTACCGCTCTGAAGGCAGACATGCCACCGACTGAGCTACAAGGCAGTCAAAATATTCATTCAGTCGAGTCATTGTATATGTTGCAGTGAAAAGTACTTTTGACTGAAAAAACAGGCAAAAGTAATTTTGCCTGTTTTACTTTTGCAAAAGTAGTTTTAACTGGTTAACAGTTTTGACTGCAACATATACATGGCGGGCGTGCTGTACAAGAATCATGCTGAATGTTTACAAGACCGGCAGACAGCTGTTGTGTTCACATATTGACATGTCCCCATCTCTCTAGGCCACTCCTGTATCTGTGCCAGGCGCCAGCCAGTTATCTCGCGCCAGCGGAGTATAAAAGAGAGGCATTATTTGATTATAATGATGTGTTTAATGTGGATTACGAACAGCAGTACCTCCTTGCAGATAAATAAGATAAGATAACTCGTAGGCCAAGCAAGGTGATCACTACTAGCATTAGATGACGCGCTCGGAGCGGAGGGGGCCGGGGGGGGGGGGGGGGGGGTGTAGTATAGTCTAGTATAGGGCGCCCGTTACTGACAGAAGGTCTCCAAGTTCGAGGAGGCCGACCCTACGTTTGTATGTATATTTGCTCGACGATAACTTGCAAACCGTAGATCCGATCTTTATGAAATCTTGTAAGCAGTAGTTTGATGTGCAAATACAATAGGCTAGATGACTGGGTTTTTTTTATTGTCCTATTAAAATGTGGGCCATAAATATAGCTGATTAATGAAAACAAAATGAAAATCTGATCAAAAATAAGCAACTTATAAGCATTTTAATATCATGCTAGACAGAGAGATTATGACGTCACTTCTCTGTACGCCATATAAATTCTATTCTGACAAGTATGGCGCACAGAGGCGTGACTTTTTTTTTTTTGATTTGTGGGAAAGGGACAGAGTTTTCTCTACCAAAAACTTTAAACGCTTATATATCAGAACATTAATAACCGATTTAAATAATTTTTTCAATATATATATTATATTTACTTAAATTCTTCATCAAAGCTATTGGTTTCAACTATATAAACATCACTCATCTACCCTATTATCAAGTTCGCATATGAGCCCAATCAGCCGAGCGGCTCGGAATATATGGGGCTGGCAAATCTCAGTTCTCTGCGAATTACTACTTTATATTATAATGTACAGTACTGTACAGCTCAACATTTATTTATGCCAAAAACACAAGTAAATCATGAGTATGAATGAGATGGAAGAGACAGGAGAGAGAGAGAGAGAGAGAGAGAGAGAGAGAGAGAGAGAGAGAGAGAGAGAGGGAGTGTGTGTACTGTGCACTCACGGTCTCGTGTATCTTGGAGTCGAGCCCCTGGATCTCCTGCTGGTTGGCGGTCGACATCAGGAAGTTGTTCATCTGCGTCTTGAGCGTGTCGTCCACCTGCGCAGACAAGCGTCACGGTCACGGGAGCGTCCCGGGGGAGGGGGGAGGGGGAGGCGGTTGGAGGCAGGGAGCCAGCCTACCTCCACGTCGATGTCGTAGCAGGCGGTCTGCTTGGCGTCGTGCGGCGGCTCGACGGCGATGACGTGGTTGATGACGATGGGGTCGGGCGCGTGCAGCAGCGCGCCCAGCCGCGCCGGGAGCGGCCCGGGGGGGGGGGGGGGGGGGGAGGGGGGGGGGCAGCAGCCAGCCTACCTCCACGTCGATGTCGTAGCAGGCGGTCTGCTTGGCGTCGTGCGGCGGCTCGACGGCGATGACGTGGTTGATGACGATGGGGTCGGGCGCGTGCAGCAGCGCGCCCAGCCGCGCCGGGAGCGGCCCGGGGGAGGGGGGGAGGGGGGAGGGGGAGGGGCAGCAGCCAGCCTACCTCCACGTCGATGTCGTAGCAGGCGGTCTGCTTGGCGTCGTGCGGCGGCTCGACGGCGATGACGTGGTTGATGACGATGGGGTCGGGCGCGTGCAGCAGCGCGCCCAGCCGCGCCGGGAGCGGCCCGGGGGAGGGGGGGAGGGGGGAGGGGGAGGGGCAGCAGCCAGCCTACCTCCACGTCGATGTCGTAGCAGGCGGTCTGCTTGGCGTCGTGCGGCGGCTCGACGGCGATGACGTGGTTGATGACGATGGGGTCGGGCGCGTGCAGCAGCGCGCCCAGCCGCGCCGGGATCTCGGCCAGCTTGACGCGCGGCGCGCCGAAGATCTGCTCGAGGTACTTGTCGCAGGCGACGTACTCGCGCTCGCGCGGGTCCTGCAGGCGGTGCGTCTTCACGTACTGCCAGAGCGCGTTCACCACCACGGGCCGCGCCTGCGTGTGCACGCCCAGCAGCCGCGCCAGCCGCTGGTCCAGCTTGAACTGCAGCGGCTGGTAGTCCAGCAGCAGCAGGATGGTGCAGCGCACGTTCTTGTACCCGGGCCGCTTCACCTGGAACCCGTCCGTCTCCTGCGTGGTGAGCGTGCGGTGCCACTCCACCAGGTGGTTGTCGGGCCCGTACAGCTCCTTGTCCAGCTCGATCACCAGGGACTTGAAGAAGGAGGAGAACTTGCGCTTCACTTTGTTGGGGTCCGACTTGGCGTCGTCCAGCAGGCGGCCCTCCACGCGCAGCTCCCACGACGGCACCGCCGCGTCGCCCTGCCCTGCGCACGTCGGAGTCGGTCAGTGCCGCGCGCTACGGGCGGCGTGCATGTTGCAAGTGTCGCAACACGCGCGCTACGGGCGGCGTGCATGTTGCAAGTGTCGCAACACGCGCGCTACGGGCGGCGTGCATGTTGCAAGTGTCGCAACACGCGCGCTACGGGCGGCGTGCATGTTGCAAGTGTCGCAACACGCGCGCTACGGGCGGCGTGCATGTTGCAAGTGTCGCAACACGCGCGCTACGGGCGGCGTGCATGTTGCAAGTGTCGCAACACGCGCGCTACGGGCGGCGTGCATGTTGCAAGTGTCGCAACACACACGCCGCCGACGCCCTGCCCCGCGCACGTCGGAGTCGGTCAGTGCCGCGCGCTACGGGCGGCGTGCATGTTGCAAGTGTCGCAACACGCGCGCTACGGGCGGCGTGCATGTTGGAAGTGTCGCAACACACACGCCGCCGACGCCCTGCCCCGCGCACGTCGGAGTCGGTCAGTGCCGCGCGCTACGGGCGGCGTGCATGTTGCAAGTGTCGCAACACGCGCGCTACGGGCGGCGTGCATGTTGGAAGTGTCGCAACACACACGCCGCCGTCGCCCTGCCCCGCGCACGTCGGAGTCGGTCAGTGCCGCGCGCATAAATAAATAAAATAATAATTTTCATCAGATTGACATTGTTAAATTTGTAATATCTTTTGTATGGAACGTCCGATTTGGATAATTCAAAAAGTAATATACAGGTATTGAAACAGTCTTGAATACAAAATGATTTATTTGGATAAGGATTCATAAAAAGGTATGAATTACGTGGCCTGATTTTGGATCTTCTAAGATGTAAAAAAGTTGTTATCTACACCAATATAATAAAGGGGAAAGATTTGTATTTTTGTATATACACCATACACCAATATAATAAAGAGGAATGATTTGTATTTTTGTATGTTTCTAACGAATAAACTCAAAAACTACTGGGCCGATTTCAAAAATTCTTTCACTATTAGAATGCTACATTATAACAATATTTTTAATGTCATCCTCCCATCTCGCTTAAACTTAGTCACTGTTTAAACCTCTCTGTCTTGTTCTTGCACATGACACTTCACGTCAGAGAGAAGTTGACTTAGCATCTTAAGCAGTGATTAAGTTTGAGCGGCGTTTTTAAGTAAGGCCGTATATTTACATGTGGTTTACCTATTGGGTAGGCTCAAAAAGGTATCCTTGGAACACGTACGTGGACCGCGAGTAAGAAACCATTTCATAGATGTGCACGCCCCTCTCCCGCACTTCGGCGCCCCTCGCCGCGTTGCCCGCGCTGCGCTGAGCGGGGCCGCACGGCCGACGGTGCGGCGGCGGCGTTTATTTTTCTATTATTTTGTTTAGATTGTTAAATTCGTAATATCTTTAGAATGGAATGTCCGATTTGAATAATTCAAAAAGTAATATACAAGTATTGAAACAGTCTTGAGTAGGAAAAGATTTATTTGGATAAGGATTAATTGAAAAGTTTTAATGACATGGTCCGAGTTTGGTCGGCATTTCTATCAACTTTTAAAAAGTAGTTATACAGTTAGACCTACGGTATTGCGACGTTTTTTGTAGATATAGATATGTTCTTTAATATTGTAGAACATGTTTTTGTTCTATCATCAATAGTTTCCGCAGCGCATGCGATGAAAGACATTTTGACTTTTTTTTTATACCGTGGGTTACATTATTGAAGTTTTAGTAGGGATCCCTAATATTTTCTAAAAATAGATATAGCCTATGTTACTCAAGGATAATGTTGCATTCTAATGGTGAAATATTTTTTCAAATTGGTCCAGTCTTTTATGAGTTTATTCGTTACAAACTTACAAACATACAAAAATACAAATCTTTCCTTTTTATAATATTGGTTTCATCATCATCATCAGCCCGGAGACGTCCACTGCTGAACGAAGGCCTCCCCCTTAGACCGCCACACTGTACGACAACCTGCCATTTGCATCCACCGGTTGCCCGCGACTTTTACAATGTCGTCGGTCCACCTAGTGGGAGTTGGTTTATATATTGGGCAATATTGGTTTAGATTTCACCTAAAAAAAGGCGTTGATTTTTTTTGTAGATGCATTTCACCTGTCTCATTCTAATGCACACGAAATTTGGCACAGATTGTAATCCTTATTTTGGGTTGGTTGGCTCACTTTCCGGTGACAACAATGTTATGTTTCAACGCGTTTTCAACCGACTTCAAAAAAGAAGTTTCTCAATTCGACTGCTTTTTTTTTTGTAAGTATGTTATGTTACGCGATTGCTCCGCCAATTATGAACTGATTTTGATGTTTTTTTTGTTTGGTAGGTATACTTTAGAGATGGTCCCATATACATTTTATAGAAATCGGTTCAGTAGTTTGGTTTTTAAATCAAAATGACTAGAAAATATGAAGATGTAATCCAGGTATTTCAAGTTGAAGTCGGTTGTTTGTTTTTAAGAGCGTATTATATGTATATGAAACGTGTTGAGCGCAAATATTATAGTGTACTTGCGAAACTCATGTTGCACGAGAACAAAACTTCTCTAGCGCGTCAAGTCAAAACAGATCTCGTACGACTACCTGTGTAGTGTAGTGTAGTGTAGTATTCAGCGGCCGGTGGCGTCGAACAGCACGCGGCCGGTCACTCACCCGGGTAGAAGGTGTTCGATATGAATATCCGCAGCTTGCGCTTCTGCTTCATGGGCCGCTTGAGCGCCTCCTGGATGTCGAGGCGCTTGCGCATGATGGTGGCGTCCAGCTTGCGCTCAAAGGCCAGCAGGTCCATGTAGGCCTGCGACTCGGGCACCAGGTCGCGCACCTTCTGCGGCAGGATCTTGTCGGCGAGCCGCTTCTTGCGCTTGGCGGGCGCGCCGAAGTCGCCGCCCGGGGCCGCGTACGGAGCCGCCTTGTGCGCCGGCATGGGCGAGCGCGCGTCTGCCGCTCGCTTCTGCGGCGCGGGCGGCGCGGCACGCAGCGGCGCGCCGGCCGCCGCCCCGCCCGGCCCGTACGCCGGCCGTGCGCCCGCGCCGCCGCCCGTCGCGCCGCCCGCCGCGCCGCCCGCGCCGCCCGGCGGCGGCGTGAACCCGCTGCGGGCCTGCCGCACGACACGCGACTTCAGTACAGGATACTATCTTGTCTCTTAAAACTACAGGGTTGCCCGAGCACGAACTATGAAACCTGGCTTATTAGGATGGACTGGATCTAGGGTAATACTCAATACTCAATATTAGGGTAACACATGAAATTTTTTGTTTGTTTCCAGTCCTACTACTTAGTTCTATTATTGTAAAGTATTTGACATTTGAATAATTTTTAATTAATATTGTTCACCTCCACCGGAGGACGGGCAGCAGCGTCCTCTCAGTTAACGGTGGTAACCATTCTGCAATCCCGAAGCCACCTGCCAAGCGTGGGGATTATGGCAACACCTCCCTTTAAGGGAGAGGTCTTCGTCCAGCAGTGGACGTCTTCCGGCTGTTGATGTGATGTGATGTGATTGTTCACCTACTGTGTTAATTCATTCATTTGCAGGCGCTTTGTGGAGCATGTTTTTTATTTTAACCATATTTGTGTTATATATTTTTATTATTAAAAAATAATTTTAAATTTTCCCAATATTTTAAATAACTCGAAAAGACCTGCATAAGCATGCCTTGAAAGGATACGATCTACAAAACCATCAACCTGTATAACTAAATACAATAGGAACTATACTCGGATTCATAATGAAATGGACTAAAGTGACAGATGTATGTCACTTTATGAAACGTCACTTTTCAAAATAATGCTGCCAGTTACAAAACCATAGTGATGGATATAGTTCTTGTTGTTCAAAAGAATTATCTAATAATTATCAAGTGCCATTAAACTTTTAAAGCGCTGCCAGTGGAAGTGCAGGTAGAAAATAGAAACCATATTTATTGTGTTACAAAGTTATTCTATAAATTGCTACAGGGAAATGTAACTTTATTTTCACTATTTATAACACACTTAAACAGATTGAAATTATACATAAGTCAACAACTACGCCTTTAACAAAGACTAACATAAATTTATATATTGAAGTAGTTCATTGGTTTGAAATTATTAAGTTTGTTAACATAACTTCCTACATTAATAATATGATTAAGTTTCTTAAAATTAAGTTAATGAAAATTAAAAAAAAAACCCAGCACTATTAAAATTTTGGTAAAAAGTAGCAACAGTCGAAATGTTAGTTATACTCTGTTTTGATTATGAAATCGACTATAGCCATCAGCTCCGAGGCGGAGGATACAACTCTGCCATAATGTGTGTGGGAGTGTGAGCCTCCCTTGTATTCACTCCCCAAATCACTACGACCTATTGACATGGGACTAGATGTACTTCGAAGTCAGATCTCAACAAAACTTACATGAGAAAACTATAGTTATGTGAATTACTAGCAATATAGACATTAGCTTTTATATAAAGGCATCATAATAACATGTATCTACAACAGAAGTGTGTGTACGCTACACACACGTCTGTGTTTACAGCCAAGTGTCTCAAAACACACACACACTTGTTGTTTCACAACATAATCACGGTAAATATCCCGTAAAGATTGCTTTGGCTATGATATAAAGGACTACTAGTACTAGTAAAGATAGAAATATTGAAGCCGCATGGAAATAGATAACTAATGAAGTCTTACCGGGAAGTTAGCAGGTCCAGGGTAAGGTCTCGGCGGCATAGGCGAGCCGGGTTGCTGCACGACGGGAGGATAGCGCTGCTGTGGCGGCAGAGGCCCGGCCGGAGCAGGGTTGGGGCCTCCCGCGGCGCCGGGGAACCGTTGGGCCATGTTACTCACAAAAAAATACTACTTCAAAACGACATTCCGTCACAGACTCGAATAAAACCTTTTTTCCAGTCTAGCAAGTTATAATAAATGGATATCTTTTATTTTCAACTATCGCCAAAGCTGCAAAGTAATGTGAAATTGTTAATTAAGATGAGAGAAGAGAGCATAGAAGTCTCCGCGTCACCGCCACCGCGCTGTGGGTTTTGTTGCATCTGTTGGCTAGTAACATGGAATCTTGATTGTTTCTTTTGATTACAAGTTCGGAATAAAATATAAATCTCTTTGTTTTGTAATCACAAAATTATTTGAAAACTTGATTTTCACCTAAAACTAACACGAAATAAAATAGTTCGACTCGCTCGACTGTAGACTGTATTACGTTATTTACTCTATGGTAGACTGTATTATTATTTTTCTTGGTCTCACTTTTTTTTTAACGAGTTGTTTTTAATAGTTCCTGGCCATGGATACTAGTCCTTCAGCCGAATACATATTTCTTCATCGATTCTTCTTTCTGCAGTTAAATGAGTCGTAGTCACAGTATAAGTCACACACAGTAAGTCACAGTCAAGTCCAATCATGCCCTAGTAAAGTCGTGGCAGTTTTACTACAAGCTTCTTCCGAGTTTTGGAAACAACACGAAAAGACACGTTTCACTACATTATATCACTTGCCCACACTCTTGCTCATAAATCAGCACTTAATGAATAAAACGCCACCATGTTTATGCATTAACACTCGAAAATACACAAATTTTAGAAAATAATACAATGCAGCGACATCATTTTCTCGCGTTCCCGCCAAAACTCCCCTTTATTTTTCTTTTTTTTTAACCATTTGCCGTTGTCATTTGTCAGTGTTTCTACTTTTTATTTTGGTTTTTCCCTAGTTAGTAGTCGAATTGTCCCTAAAATTCCCTAAAGAAAATTAAAATCTTTTGATTTAGGGAGCATGACCATAATAAAGAAAAAAATACCTAATTTGAAGCAGAAGCACTAGTTTTAGAGTTTTTTTGCTGCAATTAACATTGGATAGGCACTCTCATTATATTGTTCTGAAAAATCTGCACAGCAGAATAAAAAAAACTAAATGCTGGTATAATACGACTTAGTTCCTTTGTCATCTGTGACTACGGTCATAGTACAATTAATAGGTCAACTAAAACTAGACGAGTTACTTTCATTATGAGTTTGAGACCATAAACAACGATCACCACATTAAGATCGGTTTTTCCCCAAAACTCCCTAAATTCCTATTAAAATGAAATGTCCCAAATAAAGGGAAAAATCCCTAAATGTGGAAACACTGTTTTGCGTCTATCACTAAGGGTTTTTTGGCGGGAACGCGAGAAAGTCATGTCGCTGCATTGTATTATTTTCCAAAACTTGTGTTTTTTCGAGTTTTAATGCATAAAAATGGTGGCGTTTTATTCATTAAGTGCTGATTTACGAGCAAGAGTGTGGGCAAGTGATATAATGTAGTGAAACGTGTCTTTTCGTGTTGTTTCCAAAACTCCGAAGGAGCTTGTATTAAAGTTGCTACGACTTTACTAGTGCATGATTGGACTTGACTGTGTGTGACTTGGACTGTGACTACGACTCATTTAACTGCAGAAAGAAGAATCGATGAAGAAATATGTATTCGGCTGAAGGACTAGTATCCATGGCCAGGAACTATTAAAAACAAACAACAAATCTATCACTAAGTTGTTTCTTAGTTTTTGGCTTCGCACTTTGTGCATTCAGCCAGTGTCAACTATTATGCATTTTCAAGTGTATAATATGTATCAAGTAAAATATATTATGTCATCAAATCACTCTCAGATACACAAAATTAGTCACAGTCGAGTCTAAGTCATGCCCTAGGAAAGCTGTGGCGACTTTACTATGGGCGTTTACGGAGCTTTGAAAACAACACGAAAATACATTGTATCACCACATTATACACTCGTGCATATAATTCAACACTCAACGAATAAAACACCAATATTTTCAAACATTAATTCGCGAAATTTAAGAAATAATGTGTTTTTAATGTTCCCGCCAAAACTCCATCCTCTTTTTTTTGTCTTAGTTATTGGCATTGCACGTTGTGCATTCTGCCAGAGTTATAAAGTTTATAATTTTTCAGCAGGATAATCATGTAACTGTTCGGGATCGCGATTCGGATCGCGATTTGTCATAAATGTCACTTGTTACTGTCCCACCAAAACTCATTTGAACCTGCAGGGCAGGACGAAACGCCAAAAGACCGACGGATTTGCGTAACATAATGAGGCGTTTGTTTAAAAAAATTAACTGTTCGTGATGTTTTACTAGATGGCGTAAGAAGCGCAAAACTGTTCTGTCAAACAACGTTTAATCTTTTTTTTAGTTATTCCTGGCCATGGATACAAGTCCTTCGGCCGAAAACACGGTTAAAAAGATTACGTATGGTGGTGGGTTCGTAACGAGTCACACCAACACCAGTCACAGTTTGACTCGTTGGGATTTTTCTTCCCATCGAGACTTGTTGGGAAAACCTTTTGGAAAAAAAAGTTTCATCAGTAACAGGGACTCGAACGAGTGAATGGGAATGAATGGGAAGAATGAAATCCCATCGAGTTAGATCTCTAAACTCCGAAAAAGCTTCTAGTAAAGTTGCCATGGCTTTACTAGGGTATGATTAGACTTGACCGTGACTTACTGTGTGTGACTTGGACTGTGACTAAGACTCATTTAACTAGAGTAAGAAGGATTGATGATGAAATATGTTTTTGCCTCAAGGATTAGTCCACAATCCAATCAAACCATGAACAATGATGATTCATCCTTGATCCACCGATCCATAATGGATTGTTAATAGATCCATGGCCAATATGACCATAAACAATTTTATAACAACAAACAATCAGGAGATCAAAACAACATAATGTTTTGTTTGTTGTTTTAAATTTTTCGGTTTGGAATAAACTTTGTAGGTTCTGATCATTTCACCCAAAGCAGTTTTGAGATGTGTTAGTAAACAGTATTGCGTCCAATGTAAAGAAAACCTCTAATAAATGTTGTCTTTACCTTGGACGAAATTAACAATATCGGTGAAGTGGTAGCTCAGTAGGAGACGGGCCGCTTCGCATTCGTGAGTGGCCGGTTCACATCCCGACGACTCGTACCAATGGGTTCTTTGGAATTTATGTACGAATTCAAATACCACTGGATGACCACTGGCTTTTCGGTGAAGGGAACCATAGTGAGGAAACCAGCCTTATGTCTGGAGAAGAAACTCAGTGGCGTTTTTAATCTACATATTGGCACTTAGCCTTATCCAGTTTGCTGGACTACGGCCTTATCACCCTGAGGCATTGCCCTGAGGTATGATATTGGGTAAAACTTAAAGTAAACGTTCCTAAAACGTAAGCAAATAGAAGCCGAATCGAAGGTAGAAATGCAGGGGTCACGTTCGATGGTTCCAGAAAACAAAGCTGAGGCGTTGGACAGCGCAATAAACAATAACAATAATATTCCACGCTCGTGAGCGAAAACAAACTAAAACGTAGTGTTTAATTTCCCTATGAAATATACTGCAAACTGCAATGAGTAAAGAGTTTTTTGTTTTTAAACGAAATGAACTGTTTTACAATCAATGTCACATTGACAAGTTTGACATAAACAATTTCAAACGAATTCACGAATTCACGCCAACGCCATTTTGGAACTAACACTTTTTTTTAAATAGAAAACGCCTCATTTGGCTTTCGTAAAGGCAACAGCACAATAGATAGTGTTAGTATTTTAACCACCGATATCCGTATAGTTTTGTCTCAAGAAGAATCAGTAGTTGCTGTATGTCTGGATATCAATTCAACTTATGACAATGTTCTTTTACCAATTCTTTGTAATAAGTTAGACAAGTTAAAAGTTCCTCACATGCTGTCTACCATTTTTAAGTAAAGCCACCATTTAGCATTTAGCATAAATTAACTGCCGATAAAACAATTTTTTTTACCTGGGCCTGGGTATGTCCTAAAACTGCAACCAGTACCACTGGAGGCCGGGCAGCAGCGTCCTCTCCGTTAACGGTGGAGAACATTCTGCGATCCCCAAGCCACCTGCCAAGCGTGGGGATTATGGCAACACCTCCCTGTTAAGGGGGAGGCCTTCGTCCAGCAGTGGACGTTTTCTGGCTGATAGGATAGGATAGGAAAACTAAAAACTAAAATTTTGCAAAATAATACAATGCATCGCGATATTTTCGCGTTCTTGGTTTGATTATATAGAATAGATATTCCAAGCGTTCCTGCCAAAACTCAATGAGCCTATCGTACAGTGTACATAAATAGCAAATATACAATGTTTGACGCCAAAATTCTGTCATGTCATGTCAGGCAGGAAAAGAAGGAAGAAAAATAAAAAAGCCGCGCGGCGCAAAAATAAAGTTTTTTTTGCACGAAAGTACATAGTTTTTGTTTGTGTTGTGGAGTATGTGGAATAATTATGAAAGTTCACGCGTGGCAAAGTAAATTCTAATTTTTTGAAGATGTGACAGATCTTTGAATTAAATCAGTCGGTACTCTGTATTAAGATTAGAGCTTGATTGTTTTATGCTTTTTAGCTATCATCTTTCTGGGTCTACCCACCTCACATTCAGTTGTAAAACGCGTAACAATTTTTATATCTGTCCATTGCGATATTTGCGATAGACCACCATAGTAGGAGCTTCAGAAACTCCATCGAAAAGAGGTGAGGTGAGTGATATTTTGTGGTTATGTACGTACCTACCGACTTTTTCACAAACAATCACAAACTTTGTAATGATAATCACATAAACTCAAATAAATTCTCTAAGTACTTATCTGCTATACAACCTACTTTTGTTTATAAATCGTTTCAGTATTTTTTTGTATGTAACGAGTACATAGGTACTGACCAATATTAAAAAAATGTAAACTGGACTGGGTATAGGTATTTGATATCAGACATTTCAGTCATTTAGTCTTTGGCTAGTATAGCTATTTATTTAATTAAGACTAGCAGGTCCCAACTATTCAAGGGATATAATAGGCGGAATATGATGTCAGGGTGTGTATTCCCAATACATCATTAAATACCCCACTGCTCTCCCACTGCACTGGTATTTTGATATTATTTGTATACAGTATTTCTACAAGTGTGGGAGGATGAGATGAACGTCGTAACATTTGTGCAACTTATTTATTTATTTAATTATAGGTGAGCAGCACATGCTGATGTGTCTATACCAGTGTTGTAATTCAGTATTTCTCAACTTGACCCTTTTATATTTGCAATTTTGTTTCAAACTTTATCAATACAACTGGCTCAACTAGGCTTCAATTTAAAATGATACGAAAAAGATATAAGTTTTACAATTAACAACAAATAGAATGAGCTTACAATTGACATGAAAGTTATGAGCCAGGAAACATCTTGTATTTTAGCTCAATTTTAACGCCACATTGGACGTAAATAAATAACATAAGGAATACGAAAACTCTAATATAATTTATCAAGCGGCATAGTTTGGTCCATAAACATTTCAAATAACTTAAGTTGGAATAAATTAACTCGGAGTTTATTCAACCACATTACTGCAGCCAAAGGTCGACAAAAAAACATTGCGCGCTCATTTATCTTTCTTTTTCCCTTTCCCACAGTTTGTTTGATGAAGAGAGCATGCTTTTTAGCCGCGCCCACCGATGAGTTCGAGCCGTCAACTTGTCGATCCTTAATTGCTCCCACTCATTCTAACTTGTTTTCAATCACTTTTGATACGGGTATGGTATCGACGTCGCCAGTCACAGCAGGCTAAAGGAGAGGCCTCGTGGGGCCAGCAGTGTACATTGGCAGTTGTGTAACGACGTCGGCAGTTGATGGTGCGTTCCGGCCCCATGTCGCAGCCCAACTCCCGTCGACGAGCGCGAGCGCTACCTAATGGTGAAGGAAAACATTGCGAATGCTTGCTTGCATGGTGGTTCTGTGTTCAAACTAAGTCAATGCTGATGGTGTAGTTACAAATGGGCTACCATTTGTAACTACATGCTGGAGTAAGGTAGGGTAGGGTAGGGCGGGGTGTGGCGGGGTGGAACGAGCCCGGGCGCGGTATCGGCGGCGAGGTCGCGGGGTTATCGGGCCGCACTCGGCGGACAATCATGTCGCCAAGAGCAGCTTCGAGATTGTTCCAACTATATACTACACACATCTTAGGTACTTCATTATCTTCAAACAATTATTATGTATACACAATGCACAGTGATGTAGTTTAAAAGTTCTCTCAGAGTGTTGCAGCGAAGTCATGTCGTGTACAGGCACTCGGCACACAGCTTGACCGATGGCCGGCTCCAGGAACCTTCCACTCCAATGTTACAGGGAGTCAGAAGCTATCTGTTTCTAGGGATACTACTAATATTTATTTTCTGCCGATGAAATGAAATGAATTAATTCCACCAAAAATAGAGTTAAATTATTATGATTCTAATTATGCTATACCTAGCTGTATATTTATATGTTATAAATGCATAGACAGTATAAAAAAATAATAGCTGTATATTAATATATACTTCACAGTAAAATAAATTCATCAATCAGTGGCTGTGGGCAGGCCACATCGCTCGAAGAACTGATAACCGATGGGGAAGAAAGGTTCTCTTCTCGAGTGGCGACCATGAGCTGGAAGACGCAGCGTAGGTAGGTCTTCCACCAGGCGGACCGACGACATTGTGAAAGTCGCGGGCAACCAGTGAATGCAAATCGGTCTAAGGGGAAAGCCTTTGTTCATCCGTGTACGTCTCCGGGCTGATGATGATGATGACGAAGATACATTCGCAGGCCTGTGAGTAAAACTCGCTACTTGCGAAAGAAACTGTTTCGGTCAACTTTCGCGGATTAGTGGGTATGAGGGTTCCGTACACGAAATGAAACCCTATTTAGCAGAGCTTATTTATACCAAGTGTAGTAGGTAAGGTAGTACCGTCGTACACACTACGCTATTTATAAAGCCTAACCGTGTCCATATTTTGGCCTCCTGCTGGGTTGTAGCGTGCCGTATTTTAAATGAATTATCCAAATACCTTCCAATTGTCAAAATTATAACTTCAAAAACAAAAAAAAAACCATACAAAATTACATCCCCCGTTTCACCCTCTTAAGTCATCTTTGCCAAAAAATATTATTTTTGCGACATACACCCTCCAATACAACAGACATGCGCGTAGGGGGGGGGGGGGGGGGGGGGGTAATATAAAAATGGTTGTTATTCTATGACACACGGTGGGTAAGAAGTAGCTATTTGACAAATATATAATACAGGGTTAGTCCTAATCAGTTAGCATCCTTTCAATGTTGGTCCCTTAGTAAATAGTTGTTTGTTTTGATGTCCAGAATATGCCCTTAAAAGGATGCTAACTGATTAGGACTAACCCTGTATATATAAATATGTATAATTAAAACGACTTTGTGCTACCTACCAACTTGCATTGTTAACCCTAAACAATGTAAAACTAGTCTACCATTGTAAATTTTTGAACCCTCGGACCCCCCCTAGCTAAAAGCGATAGCTACGCCCGCGCAAACACAAACACACTCTCCAAATTTCAAGTCTACGACCAACGGTTTAGGCTGTGCGTTGTCTATGTCAGTCGGGTCAGGACAGTCATTCTATGCATAGTATTAGAAGATAAGAGTTTAATTTTGCAATTGTCACTGTCGCCCAAGTTACCCATTGGGCGAAAGTCATATTTATGTGCAGGAACTGTATGATGGTCAGGTCACCTATCCGGGGTGAGTGGAGTGGAGTGAAGTGGAGTGGAGTGGAGTGGAGCGGGACGGGCGGGCGGGGAGCGCGGCGCGCGGCAGGAGGCGCGGTGCGTGGGGCGGCGGCGGCGCGCGGCCCGCCTCCGCGCGGCCGGCAGCCGCCAGTCCGCGCCCGGCGCCGCCGCGCGCCGCACGCGCCCGCCGCTCCGCTCCGCTCGCCGAGCCGCCGCGCCCGACCCGCGCCAGCACCACGCGGCGACCACCGAGTCGCGGTTCACATCTTACCGGGCAGCATTAGAGTTCTTTTCATATTTTCTAATACTGTCAGGTAAAGATGTCCTCCGCACTCCGCGTTCCACGAGCGAGAAGTTATTTCCGTCGACGATACGAAGCCGGCGATCGAGGAGGACGCCCAGAGAGAAGAGAAGAGAAGAGACCGCGGCCGGAGCCCCGCCAGCTGGCAGGTACGGGCGCGTGGTGCGGCGCAGCGCCGCGTGCGCGCGCGCGGACGTGGCCACCGGCGGGCCGCGATGTCGCCACATGTGTCGGACCGGTCCACAATCTATTTTGTAATCGGTCTCCGAATGCTCGCGACGGCTGCTGGCGACCGGTTCTACGAGGACGGTGGCCGGCGCCGCTCGCTCCGGCCCGAGTGCCGCCCGCCGAATGCCGTACCGCTTCTGCTTAACGAACTTGTGTTGTGATGCTGAGTAGAACACAGAACACACTGCACGGAGCGCGGCGCTGGCGACGCTCGCGACCACATCGTTTCACTTGCTATTTGCATGCTCACTGAGTGTTGCGCCCGCTGGCATCGTTTCTTCATGCGTCCGTGTGCTTGGAACGTCTCCACTGTAGGCCGCGCTGATAAGGGACAGTACTGATTTCGTCGAGGACTTACATAATCATTTTCATGTGCGTATACTTATCAAATTAGAAAAAAAATTGAGACTGTGTGAAAACAATCGTTTTGCACGGTGGCGTCTCTGCCGGCTCCGGCCGCCGTTGCGGCGCGGCCGGCGCCTCGGAGCGGCCGCGGTCCATGTAGAGGTGATAGGTATTCAGCGGGAGGGCCGGCAGCGAGCCGGTATCGCCATAATCCTCGCACTGGTGCGTTTCCTCGCCGCCGCCGCAGCTCACGTAACCCACTTAACTAATTAACATTCCTCGAGGCGGGCAATGAGCTCGCGTTTTCGACTCATTAACTCGCACGAGGCGCGCTCTACCGCCGCCGTCCCCGCCGCGGCCCGGGGACACCCCCTCGTACTTTCCTTCATTCCAGCTGTTCGGACGCGCGCAGCACTGCACTGCCGCGGGAGAACCGATAGGAGCGTGTGTCCACGACGTTCCTGCGTCGCTCAACACCTGGCGTGCTATCGGTAGTCGCACTCCGTTCTCGCAGGGGTAAACGATTCTGGGAATTCTGTGATTATACCTACATGTAAAAACAAAAATGCATGTTCCTGTTCATCCGTACACGTTTTATTTTAACAGATAAGCGCAAATTAACCAGCTATGAAAAGATTTAATAAACACCTCACTCTTTGAAATTGGTCTGATCTTTTAAATGTCTCGTAAAACTGATAATACAGGTGAAACTTCACCTGCGATCCTCGCGCTCTGGCACTGCCGAGGTGCGTAACGCGCATGTTTACCTCTCGTGTGTACGCTGTACTCGCGCGGGTGGCGGGTGGCGGGTGCTCGGCGCACGCTCGGGTCTTCGTGTTGCATAGTAGAAGCGGCGCGGGCGGCGGCGGCGGGCGCACGGCGCGGGGACCCGCTCCGTGCACCCGCGCGTGTTTATGCGTACGAACCAGTGGTTTGGATTTTTTATATGCTATTATAATATTGGTCCCAAGTGATAGTCCCGCACTGCCGCTGTCGGGTGCGCAGATGGCGGCGCTGTAGTATACGGTCGAGCGCATGAACTCGTCCCGTAAGGCAATCTCCGGTTAGGGCGATACCGATGCCAGTCTGGTCGTAGCGGCTAAGATCTAATTCGGGTCTATTCTCTATTCCGGTAAAAGGAAGCCTTTCCATCGCGCGCATTGATCACATCATGTACCTATTGTCATGTCATGGTCGGTTCAAGATCCCGAATGAAGCGCTCCGATTAAACTTTTATTGTCGTACCACACGCGATAAAAGCTAAACCAGAGCAGAGTTTCCCCGATAGATGAAACGATTCAGGGACACGGTGATCTATATAACTTGGCCATTTCACATTTCCGGTAAATTAATCATTTCTAGTGGATTTGATTCTCAAAGGCCTGCCAAGCGTGGGGATTATGGCAACCAAAATGGCAACCCTTCCCTATTAAGGGGGAGTCCTTCGTCCAGCAGTGGTCGTGTTCTGGCTGATGAGTAGTCCATCTGATTAAAGTTCTAATCGTATCCATCAGACAACCGAACTGCGAGAGTACCTATCTGCTACTTATTGGCATGCGATTAATTTACGTCGTAGAATGTAGATCGCGAATCGACCGAAATGAAAATCATATTTCAGCGACCTCTGCACTGTGAAGGGCACAATAAACGTTGGTCAAACGGCGAGCCGTGCTGTGAGCTCAAATTAGGGTTTTTGCTAAGTATAATCACAAATTCACAGATTACTTATCTTAGTCATTGCGTCAGTTTTCGACCTTTTAGCGCAAACACCGACTTTAAGTTAAGAAAAAAAATAGAGTCATCAGGACTCTATTTTTTTCCGTACATATTTATTATATTGCCCGTTGTTACCCGTACATATTTATAGTTTGATAGATTAAACATTGTAGTTTCTGTTTATGTAACCGATAGAACGTGTATATTTTTATAAAAAATTAAAAGCGTAAAAACGGCTAAAATGCTAGTTTTCGGCCACATATTTTAGTATTTGGTCCAAGAATTTTCAGTTTTTGGCCACTTAAATAACTAAAATGTTCTTAAAAACCAATGTATTTAAGTAATTAATTAGCATGAAAATTCATCAGCAGAGCGAACCGAGTTTTACTAAAGAAAGCTATATTAAATTAATAAACTATATAAATACAACATCATTCTGTTTGCCATATTTTATTTCATACAAGTTGGTGTAGGCCGAAAACTGAATTGTTTTTTTATTATGTGTCGAAAATTAGAACCATAATTTAATCAAATCACTATACTTTGACGGCCAAAAATTACAGTTAGATCGTTTGTAATGGTTAACAATCACAATTGAAGAGCAAGCTATAAAAGCGACAAAAACACACCGAGCTATCGGATGTAGGTTTTCGGCGTTTAGGCCGAAAACTAAATATTATTGAAGAGATTTCGGTATTGTGTTTCTGGCACCAAAATTATAGTGTTTTATAATCAAATACGCCAATAAATATAATAGAAATGTGTTAATAGACCATTCTTTTATCAGATTAAATGCATATCATCAATATTTGCTATTAATAACAGCAAAAAAACAGGTAGGTACAGGCATTGCTGGGTAAAACAGCACGAATTTCTTGAACCCGACACTCAATAATACGTAGGCAGACATTGAGCGACAGCTCCGTCACCTATTTTACAAGTTTATCCTAAGTTTAGTTTTGTCGTACCTAATTATTGCTACTAGAAGTTTATACACGAACGAACATGTTAAAAAACATTGCTCTATTTAATATCTAATAGAATTGTAGATTGTTTACCAAGGGAGCAAACAACAATTTTTAAGGCTAATTCTTTGAATCCTTCGCTCCGCTCTGGATTCTAGAGTAGAATCCTGAGCGCAACGAGGGATACAAAGTACGCCACTCGAAAATAGTGTTGATCCCGAGTCGGACACTCTACTTTTTATCTCCCTCTATCCGAAAAGAAGTAAGTGCAACTTATGAATAATAATAGTACCTACGTTTATTTCATTCTCACTACTCACACTCGCTTCTCACTTTTTATTGAGGAAGATACACTCAGTTAAAAAAAAACTGAGTAAATCCGAATTTGAGTAAACAATTACGAACGAAGGTGGAATGCATTTCACGCGTTTTTGATTTTTTCACAAACTTTTTTTTTAGTTTTTGGCGCGCCTTCTTTTTTCATACAGCCTGTTACTTGTTCATACAATGCCCGTGGTTGGTCTCTTTGGTGATTTGAACTTTTATTAACAATATCCAAATTCAAATCACTTTTCCTCCCTAAGGGCACAGAAAAGAGCCCTTTTCTGCCCTGTTTGCGAGGAACAAAGTAGGTATTTATGAATTAGGTAGATGTGATAAAAAATATATTATATGTATTGGTTTACACCACTTTTTCCTACGACTGTACTTTGTATCAGTGGTCGAGTTACCATGGTTACCACTATAAATAATAAATTAATCTTTGATTATATATCTATCATCAAACAAAATAATATAAAAAATTAAGTGGCGACTCGCGGTCGAGTTTTTCGCGGTAGAGATGAGTAACTACTCCCGTGAAGTAAAACTACTAATAGGCCAGCAACTTCGACAATTACATCGCAAATAATTGCATCATAGGTTGTAGTACCTTTGATTATATACCTGTCGTACCTGTGTGATTTTTTGGTATGTCGTTAGGATCAGCGCCGGTGATAAAGGGTTATAAAGAGATAGATAGCAATTGTTTAAAACTGAGATTGCAGTGGGCGAAAAACATCGAAATTTTCGGGCATTTTTCAGATCTTATAACTTCTAAAAAAATGCATCCCACGATAAAGTCACCCAGACCAATTTTAAAGTACGCCTGAACCTCGAGCTCGTCCCTGCAGGTAGGAAGGAGTGCAGATGTGGTCGAGAGCCGCCGACGTCCGAGGAGCCGACGAGCATCTCCAAACGTGGCGCAATATTCATCAGCGGATGGAAAGTTCGGCGTCGAGAATATTAAGATGTGGGCCGAGGTCCGCCAGCGCCGACAAGACGTCTGCCACGACCCGCTTTCTGTCCATTTAAATGCAACCTCAATTTTTCGGTTGTTAATTAAAGTTAAAGCTTCCGCCTCTCTCGCCGGCGCCGGCACGTAACAACATGCGCCGGCTCCCGCAGCCGTCCTGCCCGTAACAACGTGCGCCGGCTCCCGCGGCCGCCCCTGTCCACCGTCACGTTAGTCTTCTCTGTTACACGCTCATGTAAAGAGCATGCAACTGGTACCCAGCATTACATTACATACTATTATACTATAGTTAGAATTAGATCACTTTGTCGCGGCAGCAGTTGAATAGCAATTCATAGCATCTCCGTGCTCAGTCGTTAGTATTTATATAGACTGGTGTTTCAACTGCTATACTTAGTTGGTGTTCCCTGTGCAGTGCAGGTTTACCTGAAGGAGCTGCCTTAGCATCGCATCCCAGACTCGCGTGTTCGTCCTCGCTCGCAGCTCCCCAGTTCACGTACCTACCGGTCGCCCTCGCCTGCTCCTGTTAGCTTCCCTGCTGCTTGTCGTGGAAGGAAACATTACATATTTGGATTGATGCTCGTTTTCCAGGGCTCCGTAGGAAACTAGGAGCTCCGGTAGTTTCGCTGCGTCAACGATAATGACGTAATACTGCAGTCTCACGATTCAAGCCATTATTATTTTTTCATCCTTGCAAGGAATTATAGAAATATTTTGTTGACCTTTCACAACTATTGGGGCAACATAGCTTAGAAAACATAGCTTAATAGCTTCAAAATCAAAAAATGATTTGTTTATTTATTTATTTATTTCTTGGAAAACAAACAGCTATCACAAACTCATTTGCTAGGACACAGAATAATAAAACAAATAAGCCTAAAAAGTTTTAACTAATAGCAACATTGGATACAATCCAGTTGAATAGTAATTAAGTATTAGGTATATAAAATATAATTTACAACGAATCAAGTATATAGATAATCAATTTTAGTTTGCTAGAAGAATAATATATATAAGTCATATATTCATATTCATTTTTTCATATGTTTATATTCATAAGTCATAAGTCATTTCGCGGGCAACCGGTGGATGCAAATGGCAGGTTGTTGTACAGTGTGGCGGTCTAAGGGGGAGGCCTTCGTTCAGCAGTGGACGTCTCCGGGCTGATGATGATGATGATAAGTCATTTACTGATAAATTGACAATTTACATGTCAATTATTTAAACGTATTTGAATAGGGACCTATTTTGATATTTGACCTTATTTTTTTATATATATTTTTTATTGTTTTTATTTATTCCAAATATTATTCCGAGTTTGTTATTTTATGCACACTCGGACTCGACTCACATTATATTACATTTATCTTTAACATTTTTGCACTAACCGCCTATACCTTCACAATACGTCACAAATATAATCTTCGTACGGAAACTCGTAACTTTCGTAATCTTCTCTATTCACTGTACTACAAAGAGATCACTGCTTTTAGTTCCATTTTCAAAAATAAAATGTTTTTCTACTTATGAATAAAGACTTTTTCGTGTTTGTAGCTTCGTTGGTGAAAACAAAATTCCAAAAAAAAGAAAAGCTTTAGCCCCTAGACCAAAATTTTATTTTAGCCCCTAGATTATGATATGTTATTTTAGCCCCCCTATTGTGCGCTATAATGACGGACTTTTTGAGCAAGAAGAGTGATTAAAGTTTTTATATATGATAGCGATTCTTCATTGGAAACATAACTAAGGAACACTAGCATGAGCGTGTCGACAGTGACAGGCTCTAGACAGATGTTGCTTGTTGTGAGCGACACGTCCACGCTGCATATTCTATATGTACCTGACCGGGACGAGCGTTTCCATATCAATCACAGCACACCTAAACACATTGTTGCCATTCATATCACATCAACAGCCAGAAGACGTCCACTGCAGGACGTGGGCCTCCCCCTTACCAGACTAGTTGCCATAATACCCAGCGCGTGGCGCGTTTGATCGCAACATGTAAGGCTACAGCAACTCACTTTTACTATTCCTTTTTCTTTATTTTTTAAAGCGTGAGTTCATTTATCAGCCAGAAGACGTCCACTGATGGACGAAGGTCTCGCCCTTAGGGGTTGCCATAATCTTCACTCTTGACAGGCGGCTTGGGAATCGCAGAATGCTCACTACCGTTAATCGAGAGGACGCTGCTGCCCGTCCTCCGGTGGTTCTTATGCATGTTTACCCAGGTCCATATCAGGACATGGTGCTGCACAATGATGGGATCGATCTTTAAACCATGCAAAATAAATGTATGTTTTTTTATTCACACACGAATAAGCATGTGAAATCGAGATTATTTATTATGATTTTTGACCAATTGGAAAGTTGGATGACCACCTTGATTCATAAAACATTTAAAACTATTCCATCATACACAGAAATAACGTATACTTAATAGCTTATAGAATAATCATAAAAACCGGTAAACGCATGGAGGATTTTGCTCCGGTTGGGTACTTAATCACTGGGTAAACGTTAACTAAAGGAAATGATCGTAGAAGCGTGATAACATTTTGCCTAGGCCTTTACAGGGAGCTCCATGGAAAATGGTTCACTAATGTTTGACCGAAACATTTTTGACATACGATTACTTTACAACCAAAGCTTCGTAAAATATTCATATCACAAACATTTTGTTCCACAAATGTTTTGTTTTACAAACAATCGCTTTACAAACGATTTTTGACAAACACTTATCTTATAAAATGTGTCGAATGTTGTTTTGTTTTATGTGCATTTTTCATTTCGTATATTTAATATCTTTTTGCAAATTCACAAACTGTCTTTTTACAACAACTATTTTAAAGGAAGATTTCTGGGAAGGCAGAATTTCTGAGCTGGGAGCGAAGCGAAGCGGAGCGGACGGATTAGGATGTCCAGGCAAAAAATAAATACTGGTGGACATTTTATACAGCGCTATCTAGCCCCAAGTTGAGCAAAGCTTTACTATGGGAACCAGATAACTTTTATAATACTCACGTAGGTACCTACTTAAAAAAATATAGGTACATACTACGTTTAAATTTAGCCTTCGTCCAGCAGTGGACGTCTTCTGGCTAATGATGATGATGACATACGTTTAATAAATACGAGACCCAGAAACATCTACGTTCGTCTCATAAATGTTTGTCCTGGGTGGGAAACGAACCCACACCCTACAGCTCTCAAAGCAGACATATGTACTTGGTGAATAACCCCCTCCAGCTGAGCTAGGCAGGCTAAAAAAGAATAGTTCATCTGCAATGATCTTCTCAGGGAAGTGGAAAAATCGTGTGTGAAATGATTCTGTAAATTTTTCGAATGATAGAACTCAAAATTCCAACAACGGAACTCCGGACGCAGAGTGTTACCCCCGGTTCTGTAATGTCGCGAGCGGCGGAGGAAACTACCCTTCCCACGTGTCAGGCGCGGAGGCTCGGGACACGCCGCGCAGCGCCCCGCAGCACGCCGCGCATAGCCCCGCAGCACGCCGCGCAGTGCCCCGCAGCACGCCGCG
The DNA here is from genome assembly GCA_905404285.2 of Erannis defoliaria. NCBI lineage: Eukaryota > Metazoa > Arthropoda > Insecta > Lepidoptera > Geometridae > Erannis > Erannis defoliaria. The sequence continues at coordinate 131,184 of FR990071.1, forward strand.
CATAGCCCCGCAGCACGCCGCGCAGTGCCCCGCAGCACGCCGCGCAGTGCCCCGCAGCACGCCGCGCAGAGCCCTGCGCCATGCCGCGCAGCGCCCCGCGGTGGTCAAGTTTGCGTATGGTATGTATACGTTGGCGCGAGAGTGGACAGTCGGTCGGTGCCGGAGAAAGCCGCAATAAACGAATCGCTCAGGTGGATTCCGCTTTCGAATTGAATGTTTATCGGTATCGCGGTGTCGCGACAGGGACCGGTTCTCGGCCGGTGTATAGGTGGCGATGCATCTATTTCGGGAGTCGTTGACCGCGGCCGCGGCGGAGCGGGCGCGTCGCGCGGGAGCGGACGTATTTCAGGCGATGACGCGAGGCGGCGGCGCCCCGGGCCGGCGCGGCCGCGGCGCCCGAGGGACACGCGCCGGCCCATTATGTTATTAATATGCGGGGGCAGGCCGCGGCTCGCCCTCGCATAAACAACCTTTATTGGCCATCGGCCGCATGCGAGCGCACAGCACGCGACATGCGACCTCTGGCGCGCGACACCTCGCAGCTCCGCGCGACACCGCCGGCCGGGAGGGTCGCGCCTTACCACATTGAACTTGTACATGTAAACCATATGATTTCATGATGCGATACGTAAAATGAATATGACAACTACTAACTGTATTACACGTATATTACGTATTCATTATAGTTCGTATATTTATTATGTTCGCAACGTCGACCAGGGGCCTTATTTTTGAATCGTACACAAAGTTGCGCATGCGAAAGGAGCCGACTTTTAAACGATATTGAACCTTATTCCATACAATATCGTTCGAAGGTCGGCTCCTATCGCATGCGCTACGCTTGCGTACGATTCAAAAATAAGACCCCAGAGCGATCAGCAGTCGACGTTCAAAATTCAAACTATCAACTTCCCCACTATATAGTTCCAAAGAATTTTATAGTATAGTTCTGATATAGGTAGTTTGATTGAACCACAGATGATATATTATTATAGTACTTTTTTATTTTTTTTTGGCATCGCACTTTTTGCATTCTGCCAGTGTCAAGTTTTTATAGTAGTCATCAAGTCAAAAATGTCATGAAGTCACAGTTAGTCAAACGACATTGGTCATGGTGGAATCCAAGTCATGCCCTTAGTAAAGTTGTGGCAACTTTACTACAAGCTTCTTCGGAGTTTTGGAAACAACACGAAAAGACACGTTTCACTTCATTATATCACTTGCCCACACTCGTGCGCGTAAATCAGCACTTAATGAACATAACGCCACCATTTTTATGCATTAACACTCAAAAAACACAAGTTTTGGAAAATTACAAAATACAATGGAGCGACATGATTTTTTCGCGTTCCCGCCAAAACTCCATTATAGTACTTATAGGCGATGTAACAGCTCGCGTGCTTGCCTGTATAGTGTATAGTATAGATGACGACGCGACGAGAGCTTGGAGCTCGCCGAGCTATGACAGGGGGCCGTTTATTTTCTGTCTGGGTTTTTTTTGTTTTTTTTCTTGGAAGATTTTTATCAACAAAAATTATACCTTTATTATTCTTTTTCAAGTGTAATACTTTCCTAAGTTTATTTTATTTTATATTGTATAAAAGAACCAAATATTTTTTTTAATGCTAGGTACATTTTCATCATACTTAATTATATATACTTGAGTTACAATTAAAAAGTTTTGTATGAAGTTAATGATTACAAAATAATAAAATAAGTAACTCTTTAAAAAAAAAAACAACTAACTTCAAATTAATATGGAACCATCTCAATAGTATGTCACTTACAAATAAAAAAATATTTTTAATATCGGTCCACAATTGACAGATAAATCGGTGAACAAATATTAAAAAAAAACCACATACCGTCGAATATAGAACATCCTTCTTTTTTGAAGTCGGTTAAAAAAGTTACAATGATTGTACCGCTAGGATCACATTTACACTGGTTATATTTTATTTTTTTACTATCAATTGAAGAGATGAGCAAGACGTTCACCTGGTGGTAAGCGTCACGCCTACCACTAATAGTAGCAGTGCCAGAATTGTGAGCTTGCGAACACAATCCTGCGCCGCACCGCACTGTGCTCGTCACCATGAGATATTAGATGTTTAATCTCTTCATACCCAGTAATTTCTCTGGTAACATTGCCCTTCAAACCGGAACACAGTAATGCTTGCACACTACTGCTTGGCGTTTGAATAACACAAACTAGCAAAAATAGTTTTGTTTTATCAAGATAATGCCCCGGCTCACAAGTCCGCCGTTGCTATGGCTACAATTCGTGATGCTGGCTTCGAAATACTTGAGCTTGCCCCTAGTGATTTCTATCTATTTCCGAGGTTGAAGGAGTCTCTGAGAGGAGAGAGGTTCGATAATGATGAATAGAATATAATAGAATAGAATACATTTTATTGATGTAATAATTTTTATATGAAGCAATAGTCGCTGCAGTACAGGAGTTTTTAGGTGCTCAGGATGAAGAGTTTTTTAAGATTGGAATATTAAGCTTAGAAAATAGATATTCCAAGCGTATTACGCTAAAAGGCGACTACATCGAAAAATAAAATAACATTTAATAAAAAATACTTAGGCAACATACTCATTCTCACTTTTTATTGAACGCCCTACGTATATATATTTTTGTGGCAATAATTTTCTTTTTATCATTAAATTTATTTTTATCTTTATCTTACCTTTAAAAGGAGGCTATTCTCTCTGGCTTCCTCTTTTCGAGGTTACCTGTGCCTATAACATTTTGATCTCTTGGGCGTTACTCTGACTCCGACCCCCAACTTTGGCGCCTACATTGAGACAAAGGCTCAATTAGCTGCCAAAAAGTCCCGAAGGTGCGTCGGTTTTTTACGTCGGAACAGTCGCTCTCATTGTATTTGTACAACCGACAAATTTGACATTCGACATTTGTTTGGCCGTTGTTTGGCGTTTGTTTGTGCGACCGAACTTGTGCTTTGGCACAAGTTCGGTCGCGCATGGAATACTGCTCGCATCTTTGGAAGGATCAGCCAAGTACCAGCTCGAGACGTTGGAATCAATCGCGAACATGCCAAGGGAATAGGCCACGACTCCCGGGTTCGGACTAAGCTACAAGTCTTGACCATATAGACGGAAAGTAGCTAGCCTATCCGTATTTTATCAGATACATTTCGGAGTCTGTGCTTTGGATTTGCATGATCTTATCTCCCTGCCCATTCTTCTATCGGACAGGTCCGCGAAATAGCGACAACATTAATACACACCAAAAACTTGTACGAAACGGTTTGATTCCACGTTCATTGTTCGAACTACTTCAAATCGCGAGTGAATCAGCTTCTTCTAGGCAAGCGTGCTCCATCCTAGACTACATCTTCGCTTAACATCAGGCGAGATGGTAGTTAAACGCTAGACAAAAAAAATACTCGCCGTTAATGTTGATGCCTCGTCCTGCCCAGTCCAGCGTCTTAAAAATATTCCCCAAAGAGTTCGTGAACAATTTCGGGGACGCAATCCCCTTAAATCCCCTTCCCGTCGCCTCTACAAGAGTTAAATTGTTTAGTTTCTAGATTTTGATCGATTCAATGTGGTCTATGATACTGAGCTTTGAAACCCGGATTGTTCCGGGGGTGACAGTCGTCGAGTTTCAGCTATCTGTTTAACCGGGATAAGAAGCAGCAGCGCCCCGCCTCCCGCACCGACCGTGATCGTCTGCTAAAGACATTAACGGCCACTCGCGCGCCGCCTTCCTCGTCCGTACATCACTCACCGCTACTATACTACCTACATAACATGTGCAAGAACATTGTCTTCGGTGAATACATACGTATGTATATATTCGTCTCCGTGACCTGGGGCCTTATTTTTGAATCGTGTGAAAAGTGAAATCTTCGGTTTCCGTGTCAGACACGGAGTATTCGAGTAACTAATATTGCACCAGCGTCTAACGTCCCACCGATGCGATGGGCATAGGCTTCACCTATGTATCCTGTGTGCCTATCTACCGTCGAAGAGTGCCTGGGATATTTATTCACGCTCCCGGTGTGGTTTGCGGTTTCGAGTACTTACTGCATTGTATTTTATCCTTCGGATATAACAAGTGTACTCATCTATACGATATTATGCTTCACCGGAACGGTACTTATGGGTGCGGAATCGAACCCCTATTGCACGATTATTTGCAAGGCGCGTTTTTTTCTGACCGCGCCTCATGCTGCGGAGAGTAACGTAAGATGTAAGCAGCGTCGTACTCGTACGACGTGCAGGCAGGCGGCTGTGTGCAGGTGTCCGCGCTCCGCCGGTCCCGGCTCCGCGCGGACACCCGACGCGTGGGACGCTCCGCTGAGGAGATTATTAGCGTATTATTTTTAGAGAACAGTGTTATTGTCGTGTGTGTCGTCGGCGTGTGTGCACTCGGGCCGCGCGTGTGGTTGCGCCGCCTTGACTATAAATACGGCGACGAGTGGCGCGCTGCTCTCGCCTCGCGTGCAGGCGGCGCAGCGTGCCGCAGGACCATGCGACCGCCCGCCGCAGCCTGCCTACTATCTTCTGTGTTGCCAGTTGGCACGGTGCAGGCTGCGGCGGGAGCCACGTGGCCGCACTGGTGTCGATCCGCGCGCGGGCCTCGACTGCGATTTACACTCGCTAGTGATGCTTACCAGCGTTCGTAGGACCTCTGATAGGTAAAGCCCAGGGTAGGTTAGGCCGGCCCGGTCCATCTTGAAAGTAATACAATAAGGATGAGGCGGGACAGCGCAGGGCTCACGAGTCGCGCCGCAGACGGCCGAGTTCACAGTTCAGAGTTCAGCCAGTTTCCACACATGTAAGACACCGTAGCCACCTATATATATTCAAAACAAAACAGTCGAGAAAGACGTGTAGGCGGCGGCAGATGCGCCATGAAATACTACAGTTTATAGTAACGGTCAGCGTTGCATACTTGCATAGGATAGGCTCCGGCCGGGGGGGCGAGGAGGGGGCAAAGGTCACGCGCGCAGGTGCGACGACACAAACGCTGGCCGGTGCGACTCCTGCCCGCGGAGCCGGCTCGTCTCGCAGGCGCGGTTAGGACTGCACGGCGGCTCCACGTCCGTAGTTTCGTCATTTATTCTGTCCGCAGACACTCCACATTGACACTCCCTTGATGTTGTTGAGTTAACGCCTGTACTACCCATGACCATTGCAACAATACCCAGATCTTGAGTAACAAAATGATACATCGCTGTTGACATTTATTACTGTGAGACTAATACTTTATTCATGGTGATCCATAAATTAATTCCAATAATTTATAAATTAATTTAAGAACGAAATGAAATAAAAGAAGCCTGAATTAACCGGCAGATATACTAAACAAATGGAGTTGTTGTGTGACCCAGGCAGGCCCTTCAGCTGCTCGCCAATCATAACACGGGAACACAGGAACGCTTCCGCTTTCCGTTTTCCGTTAGCTCTTATCAAACTACGCCGAGCTATAGAAATTACGAAACCCAAACAATAAGCCAACAACATGCCGAGTCAACATTCAATGCCCGCAGCCCACACCAAATAAGCGAGCTGAATTGGCATGTGGCATCCTCCGACTTTGTGCGGATTTGCTTTCATTTTATCGAGTTGTTTCCATTACAAGCGAAGCATGAAGAACTGTAAAGTCAATATGTATGGTTCTATAAGGTATACATAAAGTTTAGGTTTTTTTTATTGGGTATAGGTAGGTATGCAGTATAGTGTCGTGTCGTGACTGTGTGTAAGAATTGTGCATGTGACCGCCTGCGAGTGTACAATAACAGAGTTTCAAAAGGCTTGCGTTACGGGCGGGATATCTGGCGGGTGAGCTGCGGGCGGGAGCAGGTTAGGTATCTGACGGGTGTGCTGCGGGCGGGAACAGGGTATAGGTATCTGGCGGGAGCGCTGCGGGCGGGAGCAGGGTTGGTATCTGGCGGGTGTGTTGCGGGCGGGAACAGAGTAGGTATCTGGCGGTAGCGCTGCGGGCGGGAGCAGGGTTGGTATCTGGCGGGAGTGCTGCGGGCGGGAGCAGGGTAGGTATCTGGCGGGTGCGCTGCGGGCGGGAGCAGGGTAGGTATCCGGCGGGAGCGCTGCGGGCGAGAGCAGGGTAGGTATCTGGCGGGTGAGCTGTGGGCGGGAGCAGGGTATAGGTATCTGGCGGGAGCGCTGCGGGCGGGAGCAGGGTAGGTATCTGGCGGGAGCGCTGCGGGCGGGAGCAGGGTAGGTATCTGGCGGGAGCGCTGCGGGCGGGAGCAGGGTAGGTATCTGGCGGGAGCGCTGCGGGCGGGAGCAGGGTAGGTATCTGGCGGGTGCGCTGCGGACGGAAGCAGGGTAGGTATCTGGCGGGAGCGCTGCGGGCGGGAGCAGGTTAGGTATCTGGCTGGAGCGCGCGGCGGCGGCGCTATCGCTTCTTCATAATCGGTTCCTTATCTCCGCGATACCGGGCTTAGGGTATGCGGTTATCGCTAATATTTAGATAACGTTATGCCTCGTCGATGTTCCGTTGACCACGCCACGGTACAATACGTATTCGTATTACTTTATATAATACATGCGCAGCGGGCGAGTCAGAGAACATCGGAAAGCGTCTCCGGCTGCGGGGTACGGAGCCACCGGTGGCGGCGGACAGGTCGGCGGACGCGCGTGCTCCGGCTGGCCGCCACATACATATTCTTTATGCCGACGTTGTATTAGACTGACTTAGTATCAGCCCCGGAGTGTGTACATGAACGTTCGCGAGATGGCTGGACAACAGTCTGCCTGCGATGTTTATCCGAAGCCTCGCCCCTCGCTCGTTACGTCGCGTCGAAGAGTAGCCCAAGGTGATAGTTGGAGACGGAGGAATAACGGCGGCGACCCGACAACGCTGCGTGCAGAACGCACAGGGTGGCCGCCGGAGCCCAGGCCGGCCACCGGCCGCCGGGGCGGCCGCGGTCGGCGACCTCGCGATACTAGCGAGTATGTCGCTCGGTATATACGATTGCGCACCGCACCCACGTCTCCCGCCGCCGCTGGTCGCTCGGAAGCTGCTCCTCTCGCTTACCGTTACTTTTCTCGCTTTCAGATCTCGTTTGGGACTTAATTCTTGTTTTAAACCGCATCTCAGAATCCTCCCGCGCGGCGGTGGGAGGGGGGGGAGAGGGGGGGGGGGGCTCATACTTGTTTTATAACTGATACAAGTGCAAACCTTGTGAAGCAGCATGCGAGCGGCGGCGCCCTGCGCTCGCTCGCCTCACGACTCGCTATCTGACTCCGCTACTTGATTCAATATCGATACTACTTATATTATGTATCACTTATTACCCACATCGGTACATAAGTATCAAAATAACCGAATAGAATACATTTAATAATGATAATAATTGAATTGAGTAAACCTAATATTAAATAACGTAACAGGCGTGTGGCCTAATGTTTTATTTATGACAAATAACTGACTTAGTGATGAATATAACTAAATACATTACACATACTGAAAAAATAACTTGTATTGGCTGATAAATCTCTGAGATATGAGCGTTTAAAGTTTTAGGTGGGGATAGAGAGGGGATGCTCTATCCCTTTCTCGCAAAGCATGTGTTAGTATAGCATTTGTATGCCGCGCCCGAGGGTTGACGTCATAGCTCAGTATAGCGCGCTCTCTGTCTAGCTTGAAATTAAAAGGCTTAGAACTTATTTATTTTTGGATTCTTTTTAAATTTTGTTTTCGTTGATAGGCTCTATTGATGATCAGCTTTTTTATGACGTAATAAAAAAAAATAGTCATCATGCCTATTGCTATAACAATAATACCAATAACATCAACCTTGTAAAATGTCTGTTCAACAAGCCACTTCTTTGCTCTTATCTTAAATGACTGCCGTGACGGCGTGTTCTTAATATTGTCCGGGAGACAGTTGTAGACGCCCGTCGCCATCACGTGCACCTGCTTGGATGTCTTCACCAGCCGGTGTGTCGGTACGCGCAGCACGCGCTTAGGCCGCGGGGAGTGCGAGCGCTGTTCGCCCAGGAAGCTCCAGGACACGCCGCCGGCTCCGGGAAACGCGTAACAAATTCAAATATAATTTATTTCAGATTAGATAAAACCATATAACAAAAAGATAATTAATTAATAATAAGAAAGTCGTAATAAATTAAAATAAGATTAGAATACACATTGAATTGAAATTAAACAGATTGAATGACATGACAAAACAAAAATAGGAACACATATTAAAACAAAAATTATATCCTTTGTCCTATAAGGTCCCATTCAGAACAAATGGTTTGTTCTGAATGGGACAGTCAAATCGGGCCGCAATCATCTGCAGGATACCACTGCGACTGGCTCGTATACGCTGTCGTAGGGACGCGACTTTCTTGCGAATCATCGCATGAAAGTCGTCCGTTCAGCGAACAAGACAGCTTCTGAGAAGCTGTAACGTTGTTACTTGTTGCGTTACCTACTTATCAATTCGTACCTAGTTGTGTTCAAATGTTAAAATTAAAATTATTGTAAAAATAATTTGTTATGTGTGTTAAATTTAAAATATTGTGACTATCAATTTCGAAGTTTAAACTTTATCTCTTCCCATAGTTGTCCACCTAGATAAAATTGAAATTCTATTAAGTCCACATGGTCAAGCATATAATAATAGAAAACTAATAATATATAATAGCAGAGCATACAGGAAAAAGTTACATTGACCCCATGTTGGGTACTTGATTGTTTATTTACAAAATGTCGAAATGCCATCAAGTATTTTGACAGCAAGTTTTTGTCCAACATTAACGAAATAATAATTGCATAAATTTAAAGAGTCAGTTGGTACAAAAAAAAATTTAAACACCAATTATAAGAACATTACTTTAAGTTTTTTATTTTATAAAAGAATAATAAAACAACAATTAAAAGTTTGGTATTACCGTCTTTTTTATTCTCTTATTTCCATACTTTTAATACCGTTTTCCAGAGTTTACTAGGATTGTCTGTACTCTTCAGGAACAGTTTCATATTATGCTCGACGTCATTTCATAAGGTCATATTATATAATATAAATAAAAACTATATATATATAAATATAAACATATTGTAAGTTAGGATATTTTATTCTAAATTAGTGGCCATGTAAAAATGTTTCACCCAGTTTTGTGGCCTAATTAAAAAAAAATACCACTTGGACGTATTCTGAACTTCGGACTGGAATACCGGATTCCCCTTAATCTAGCTTTTAAAGATTTCAGCTAAGATCCATATTCCAAACCCTTTACGACCAAGACATACATAAAATATACAGAAACCTACTGGAACACGTTTACCACCACAGTAGAGCAGTCACAAACAAGCCGCCGCAACAACAAACCAGGCCAGCGCTCCATACAAGAAGAGGCAGCGACTGCCGACCAAGGATCCATGTTGTAACTTGGCGGGAATGTCTGCGCAGGAAGGACGTTCTTTAAACGAACGATGAAGTGTATCAGGTGTAGGTAGGTTCACAGGGCTTTATATGGCGAATGGCGGAGCTTGCGAGCACGACGGCGAGCGCAGTGGCTGCAGCCGACGTTATTATATTATGCTAATGTAAGCGACCGACATAAGTCTCGGCCATTTTCCATTCGTTGTCGACGACACCATCTAATATAAATAAAGGTTCAAAATAAAACCGTCAAATGTAAACGATTTGCATAATGGTTGTGAAATTGGTGGCGATCAGAGTCGCGGACCCGGCCCGGCCCGGCCCTGGCCCGGCCCGGCGCGACTAGTCTGACCGCACCGAGCGCTCCTCGAGCTATAAATAGAGAGACGCGGCAGGTGCGCCGCCGCCGCCGCGCGACCTGCCGCGCCACCACTGCACATTCCTCCCTTAGTAGCTGTTTCGTACTAGTTATCCTTGACGTTGATAATTTTACTGCAGTCCTTTGTTTTTTGATTAACCTCGTGGTCGATCAGAAGACGAAGCTTCCAGGCGGTGTTGGGGCGCAGGGCACGGGCGACACGCCCGAGCCACGCAGACGAGCTGGCGCAGCAAAGTTCCCGTCGCCGCGGGAGCTACCTTCTAATAGTTCTAGTGATTTGGTCGCGACTCGCGACTCGCGATGCTCGGCCTCAGCTCGGTCACTGCGGCGGGGGGCGCGGGGGCGCGGGCCGCACACTGAATATTTTCTAAATTAATGAAGGCTGGCGACACGAGCACCTCCGCAGACCGCGCGCAGCAGATAGCTTCACTTCACGATCAGTACAAACTGTACAGGGTACAGTTGGTGATTTTCCCTATTTTGTTAGATACACCACTAAAATAATTTTGGTGAGAGTGCACGTAACACGACAGACGCGGAATGTAACAGGGACAGAAAACTTCTGCTTCGGCTGTAGCGGACGGGAGATTCCCACGAACGGGAAGTTCCCTAATGAAAGTTGGTGTCGATCATAATTCAAACGATCGAGAGTTTTCTCACTGCAGCTGCAGCTAGCGCAGTTGCGCCCGGCAGACATGCGCCGCCGGCATCCCTGCCGGTGGAGCGACGGCGGCCGGTGCGCGCTTATTAACATACAAATGTCGCATTAACGTCCGTTAACACCGGTTTGTCCGAATCGCTGCCCGTTAGAAACGTTTTGGAGTCACTGGCGTTATATGGTTCGCCGCCCCGACATCACTTCAACCTGATTTTTATCAACACTAGATCGATAATTATATGGGATGTACCTATGCCTGATAATTGATCTAATGTTCTTAATTTGTAGGTTCTCCCTTGTTTCGTATAACAACGTTTCCTATAAAATCAGTTCGCATAATTATTATTTCACCTAATATTTATTTACTATAATAATATTTTGCATAATCATTCATTTTATATAAATTCATTGCACATAATTGTTCACTTTGAATAATATTGTTTGTCCGAATATTCATTGCGAAAAATTATACTTGACCTAATATTTATTTAAATGTATATCTGTTAAATTAAATAAATCTACTCGGCCTTCGTTACGCTACGGAGCCCGTCGGCTCGCTTCGCTCGCCACCTCCTCCCTTCGCTCCACTGGCCTCATATGGCTCGCTCCTGTCAGGACCTCCCTTGAGCTTCTAGCTCCCGTGCTTTTTATATACCTAGAGTGTAGGGTTCACAAGCCTAGGTGGAGACGGAGTGCTCGGATTCGGATCTGTCAGCCATTTCGAACCTAACCAACTCATGCTCAAACGCTGTTTTTTTTGTTTTTTTTTTATATCAAACAAATGTTTGAAACAAAAATTATGTAAACTAAAAATATACGAAACGTTGTTAGTTTTACTATAAACTTTACTTTACTTTAGTTCAAGTGAAATTATATGAAATATTGTTATATAAAACGGCGGAGACCCTTAATTTTTATTATGATTATTCTATCGTCATTATACCTTCCTAATAACAAAATATTATAACAAATGAACAGTAGGGCGCGGCAACGCGCGCTCGAACGAAAGACATCAACGCGCTGCCCGCGCCACTACACGCCCCCGAGCGCGCGGCGTCGCGCGCTCGTACGAAAGATATCAACGCGCTGCCCGTGCCGCCGTACGCTCCGGAGCGCGCGGCGGCGCTGCTTGTCACATGTCCTACTAGTAGAGGATCCGATGAACAACGACCTTTACCCATCAGCTGTTTAGACGATGAAAATTGTTTGTTATCAAATTAAGTATGTTAGAAAATACATCGGGAGTGGGTTGGATAAAAAAAACCTCGAATTTTTAAATAAATAAATAAGTATAAAGCCTATAGAATATGCAAACGTTGGGTTGTTTGTTTTTTTCCTGTGGTAACTACTGTGTGGTACTAAAGCTCGATCGTAAAAATACGTCTTATATAATGTGTTATTTTAGCCCCTTGTAAAACAATCTACTATTAAAACCGACAAAGAGCTAACTCCTCTGAAAGTTTTAATGCATTTATATCACAATGAGATCTCCTGGGTTAAAACTCTTCGCTGGCCACTCTGTCTATACTATGTAAGAAGTTTAGGTCCTTGTGCCGAGCAGGTGAGCGCAGCTACTGCAGCGTCTCTTCAGTAACAGTGAGCTCCGCTCCCGCCACGAGCGAGCCCTAGTGTCAGGGACGCCCTAGCACTAGTCGCACTAGTAGCGGCCGGCGGTAACTGCGGCGACACCGGCGCCGCGTGCATTTTCCACCGGCTCCGGGCTCCGGGCCCGGTTGTACCGTTCGCCGCTATTTTTAGATACCTTTCTATGTAGTTCTATGCTATGGAGCTCGTTATAAGGCGGCCGCGTCCTTGCCCGAGTACGATGCCTAGGTATACGACGCGCGAGGTCCCGGCGGCGGTTGTGAACTGATCGCACTCCACGGCATCAACCTGTCGCACGCAGCCGTCGCGAACTGTACGCAAAACCCAGATAAATTCACTTTAAAATGTGGGCCCTAACCCAGGACGTTACAAAAACTATTATTAACATCATTCGGAACAAAATTTTAGATTGTTTCCCAAGGGAGCAAACAACTTTTTTAAGGCGAGAGTGTTTATTTGAATCCTGAGCTGAGTGGAGGATTCTAAACTAGCTTTAGGTGTAGGTTCAAGTTCAGGTAGGTTCAGGTTGGTTCAAAGTAGGCCACTTGATCCTGTAGTGGACACTACTTTTTATCACCCTCTATGAGAAAATAAGTAGGTAAGTGCAACTGATGAATAAGAATGGTTCCTACGTTTATTTCATTCTCACTAATTAAGGAAAATACACTCATTTAAAAAAAAAGTGTTTGCTAAAACATGTTTGCGAAGTGATTGTTTGTAAAACAAAATAATTGTGGGACAAGATTTTTGTTAAATAAATATTACTCGTATACGAAACGTTGGTCGTCAAGTAATATTTTGGCAAAATGTATTCGGCGAAACATTTATTTATTTATTTAGTAAACATACAAAACAGAATGTAATAACATTAGACTTAAAATTATATATACGAGTAAGTATATATTACGGATCTGTATCACATTCCAAAACTATGTATGTCTAGGTGCATTAAAATATCGGAATTAAAAGTGACGGTCTCGTGTCTCCCCTGATGTTCCCCCCTAAATAGTCACCAGAGGAAATTACAATTTGTGTTTAAAATTAAAATAAATGTACATAGTCAAATTGAGCGATTGAATTGAATAATTGAAACGGTGAATTAAACTTAGTGTTAATTAATGTACCAACGCTATCACTAATACACTAATAGTAAACTTTTGTTATAAGTACACAGCTACTCCGCTCCCTGCCCGGGGCGCACCTACATTAGCTCGCCTGGCTGTACTAGGGGCATTTTTCCCCCTTTCCTTTGAGTTATCTTGGGGTCCACCCCAAGATAGCTGGGTGTACCAGGGGATTTTATTTCTCATCATGGGCCACCTATGTAGTTATTAATTTCTTGTTTTTAGAATATATTGCCCGTAGTCCACCTAGAAAAAACGAAGTATAGTAAGTACCTAAAGTTGCCTGATTTTTTGGGTTATTCGCCAAGTGGACTCGAGGGGCTGGATATGCGTGTATCCAGTTGGTGAAACTTAAAATAGGTACAATATAACTTGTTATTTCGTCATCTGGACACGCTAGAATATTCAAATATTGATTTGGGACTGAGGGAACCAATTTCATTGTTAATTTTACAGACCAAACTAAACTAAGGTTTTAAATTAATACCCAAAATATCTTTTAAATGCCTTTGAAAAGAATATAACTTTCAATGGAATATTATCGATTTGTGTGTTGGAGACGAGAATCTAGTTGTATTGGCGGCTCATTCTGACAATAATAAGCCGAATATTGGAAAAAACTTGTAAACTAAAGATATTGTATTTAGTTGCGGTTACGGTTACGAACATTAATGAACCGCGGAATGCATTTCGCGCGTTTTTGTTTTTTCATAAACTTTTCCTCTCTTTTACTAACAAATATCCACATTCCGAATTCAAATCACATTTCATTCCTATAGCAAAAAGATAATCTTTTTGAATAGATGTGATTAAAAGTTAATTAATTATACCAAGTGCATTCTATGAAATGATACTTAAGATTGGGGTAGACCATGATATAATGTATCGAGGATCAACCTCGGGAGTCGGGAATACACAGAAAAATTTAGTTTGCAAGTATTTGTCTATTCTTTAACAAGATACAGAATAGGTTTGCGATAGACCACACTCTTTCACGATGATAAGTAACGGTGCGCTCTAGGATGAAGGGCTCTTACATAGAAGGAACCTATTTACTCTAGATTTCAAGACGTATATTTTACCTAGTACCAAGGGCGACTTGTGTATAATCGCCCTTGCTCTGACTCCGGCAGAGAATTCCACAACCTCGCTGTACGAATAACAGATGTGGGATTGAAACTCTCTGTGTTTACGTGGGGAATGACGCGGCACATGATTTATATTCCTGATAGAGTGACCTCGAGGAGCGGACCGGGCTGAGCTGATAATAATGATGTGTGAGCCCTCACCCTCTGCATGCGCAGGACGAGATCAATCAGGTGATGAGGCAAGGGGTTGACTCTGCGGAGGTCGCCCGGCTGTGGTGTGGCGTGAAGCCGGGAGCCGGCGGCGAGCGGCCGGGTAACAGTGGCTGCCCGCACGCACACACGCGCGCCACCTGCTGCGCGCAGTGAGAGGAGAGCTCACGCGGCTCGGCGGCCACGTGCACCGTTACCTGGGAAGGAATTCGCGGACAACGCACTTCATACACCCGACCTCCTTCCATATTATAGCGCGACCTTTGCGATTCGGTATGGAGCGCTTTTGTTTTCGAAGCCCGAGCCCCGGGTTCGATACCCGGCCGGGCAGGTGTTTCATTGATGAATTTAAATATCAGCTCTGGGTGCGGGTATCGTCCGTGTCATTGTGCGTGTCCCGTGACGTCGCCGATACATTTGGTAGATAGATCCACTCTTTATTGCTCACAACAAAAAAATAAACTCACTTGATTACCTAAATAACTTAAATATTATAATATTACTCCTTTTTATACTCGTAGTGTAACAAACGTAACAGATAGTTGATTCCACAGCTGAATCTGGAAAGCAAACGACTTCCCATAAAAAGTTTCACAACACGCGGAGGGAGGAGGGTCGTCCTTCCACCTGAGTGGTAAGGAATGAAAAGAATTCCAGGAGAAAAAACATTATTTTAAGTAGTGGGGACTGGAGGCATTGAAAATAATATTTTGTAAAGACTAGAGAGAAAGTGAACATTCCGGAGAAAAAGAAAACCTAGGTAGGTAGCCACTCGAGTTTTACACGAAAATTAGATACGTGATCAAACAACTGATGTATGGGTAATATCCATACATGCGCTTACAAAAAGCGAAGGAAAGCCTTTTGGACCTTTTTTAGGAGAAGGGCGCAAGCATTCTCATATGGATGCCACACTGTCGAAGTGTCGAGCTGGTTTCCAACTTGCTGCGCACAAGGTCTCCATAGATTAAACGAATGATGTGAGTGCCCTGGAACCCTCTCAAATTCCTAAGCACGAAACCCAATCTCCTATAATTATAATTCCTTGGCAAGTGAGACAATGTGGTCATTGGGGCGCCGCTTTCGAGTAAATGACATGGCATGGCATTTACATTTTGAAGCGTTAAATTCCATTTTGTTTGATGCCGCCCACTCGTAAATGACGTCCACGTCACGCTGGAGTTCAAGGCAGTCTCTAACGGAATTAATTTCTTTGATCAGTTTTAAGTCGTCCGCATATAGAAGGCATTTAGAATGTCTAATCACGGCGGGAAGATCATTGTACATAAGAATGAAGAGCAGAGGTCCGAATATTGATCCCTGGATGACTCCAGATCGTGTACTGTAGGAGTGGATTCATACAAGCCTAACCTTATAAACTGTTGTCAATTACTGAGATAATCAGCAGCAAATGCAAGTAGCCCAGGAGCAAACCCCAGATTGTTAAGTTTAAAGAGCAAGTGGTCATTGTCGACTCTGTCGAAGGCCTTCCTAACTAACATTCCGTCTAGCTAACATTAGAGGTAATATCTCCATAAAAACGATGACATGACTTGAACAAGCGTCGGGCACCGTTCGGGACATACATACATCGAGGGTTCGCGGTGAGAGCTTCCAACAAGTCGCGCCGGGTGTGAGCCGCCCTTCCTCGCGTCCAGGTCGCCGGAGGGTACTGTTATATGGCGGGTTCAGAAATACTACTTTAAGAGAAACTATTTTGTCAAGAAAACCCTTTTTATTAGAAATACATAGTAAAATACAGGGTAGATTCTAGTGCTCGCGAAGAAAGCTGATTTAGAATTAAACTTAAAACAATTTGTTACTAAAATGATATATCGTCGACGAGGCGTGTAGGTAGGTCACTACACGCGTCAACCCAGGCCCGTACTAAATGATCTCCTTGGCCTTAAGGGGGCGACCAATGCCAAAAGTAAGTAAAAGGTGTATTTTTAAACACATCGTTTAATGATTAAAAACGTAAATATTCAGATTTAAAAAAATACTACAGGTAGGGGAAAACTCTATAGAAGCCGAGTAACCGAATAGTATTTTGGAAAATAATCTAGATTATTTAAAAGAAAATTACAACAAAACTAACAAAAAAAACCTGTTTTAATTCAAATGCACTAGATTATCAGCGACAACACCACATTATTTTTTACGAATTACACAGCCAGACTAATGTTTTAGCAGAGTAACCATTTATTTTATCTATTTCATGCCTATATTTTGAATAATTAAATAAAATCCCACCTAAATTGCTCAAAGTCACTATCATCATCAATTATATCATGCGATTTTCGACTCTAAACTAATGCAAGACGTGCGGGTGAAATCTGACATTTTTCTGGCATTAGGCGCACTCTTAATGTTAATGTATATAGTATGAATCCACTAACCCGCAACTGGGCCTGCGTAGTGGCTTATTCGCCTTTCGAGTATAGACCTAGGTAAGCCCAGCAATGGACACCTAACCAATATAAGTTTTCATTCCTCAAAAAAATACTACTTACTCCAATTAAATATTTAACAGGAATTCGGAAAACTCTTGCGCATCCTGACTCTGCCTTCTTTGGGTCCTCATATTAATCGTGAGATTGCATCTAATTTGGTAATAACGGGCAACGACTTTTGACTTTTTAGGCAGGCATTTATTTCATCACTTTTTCTGCCTTGTGATGCAATAAGTAATACGTTCATCATCATCATAGCCCGTAGACATCCACTGGTGAACACAAAGGCCTCCCCCTTAGACTGCCACTCTTTACGAAAACCTGCCATTTGCATCCACCGGTTGCCCGCGACTACCATCATCATCATCAGCCCGCAGACATCCACTGGTGAACGAAGGGGGAGGCCCCTTAGACCGCCACTCTGTACGACAACCTGCCATTTGCATCCACCGATTGCCCACGACTTTTACAATGTCGTCGGTCCACCTAGGAGGAGGCCTACCTACTGCGCTGTGCTGTTTTAAGTAGCTTATGACAACACAGAACATTTTTAGAAAATTGTATGTCAATCCATTCATCTTCCTTATTTGCAAACTCTCAAGATAAACAATATCTAGTATAAGCTGATCCTCGGACCTTAGTGGCTCGGTATGTTCGGGGGTTCAAGTTATAGTGGACATCTATATTTTTCATAAATTGCGTCATAACTTCCATATTCCTGAGCTGATTTTGATTTAAAAAAAAAAACAGCCTATGTGTGCGCCGGACTTCATATATCATATTTCAAGAAACTGCATTCAATTTCGTGCCGTAGTTTCCGAGTTTACCCCGGACAGGCAGACAGACAGACAGACAAAATTTTTAAAAACTGTTATTTTGGGTTCTGTTGCTCTCATACACTCCTAAAAAATTTGATTTTTGAATATATCTTCAATGTACAGTAATCGCCTCGTTACAGTTTTATTATATGTATGTATAGATAGCTCAGTCAGGACTTTGAATTTTATATATACAGACCGTCACCAAGATTACGAGTAACTGCAATTAGTAAATCTTCAACAGAACTGAACTTTATTGTTATAAATATTGAAGTACTTCTCAACTGTAGAGACATCGACCGCCTGAACCGGCACCGGTAGGACTAGGAGGCAAGGCCGCCCGAACTGGCGCAGGTCACCGCGGCCGAGTGGTGCGGTTCGCGGCGAGCGAGGCGGTCAGGTGGCTCAGCACACCAGGGCCGGCGCGCGACCGGTCCCGCCACTCGGCGCTGACCGCGTAGCCTCTATATCTTCTATAGCCTCGATATCCTATGCTCCTGCTCCCGAGCGCCGGGTCGCGCCAGATAGCGCGCGGGTCGCGGCGGCAGCGCTGGCGGCGACCACGCACCCGCATGGACTCCGAGTGACGCACACACGCACACACCGCGCTCGTGTGTGCAGCGACAGTATATACTGATAAAACTTACAGCTGTATCAACGAACAAACTGAATGTAATTCGCTTTGTTTGATCATCAGAGTTATATAGAACATGCAACAGAACGCTCGTTAACCGATACCGACCGCAGATTGCATCGTGCTATAGGTAGGTACTACTACAAGTTACGTGTAGTATTGTTGAATTAGTTCCTGTCGATGTCAGTAAAAGAAAACACAGTTCCTCGATGAGGCTTCACATCGACTTGATTTACTGCACGCACTTACGATACATTTCGAAGAGTTCGTGAACATAGCCTACCAACCTATACACTACAGTCTAATAACAAAATAATTAATTATAATTATCTTCAACATCAATTATGTTACGAAAATATGCTTATATACTATGATTGAAGAGATTGCTATCATCATCATCATCAACAGCCGGAAGACGTCCACTGCTGGACGAAAGCCTCCCCAATACAATACAACTTTATTGCACACCAGAAATATAGAACAACTTTCAACTAATTAGGGTACATTATTTGGCAGTACAAGGGGCGGCCTTATCACCATAAGCGATTTCTTCCAGGCAACCTTTATAGGGGGTAAGAATGATTGCTATGAATAGGATGAATGTCACCCACTGGCGTGTTATTCGGTAGGTTTTTAGTATTAGGTAGGTGTCGTGCGGGCAGGGCTGCGGGCGCGGCCGGGCGCGGGCGGCGCGGGGCGCGGGCGGCGCGGGGCGCGCGGCCCGGGGGCGGGGGTGGCATTTCACTAATTAACTCGTTGGGCGCGCCGCCACTCCATTACCGACTGTTTATTGTGACAATTATTCCGGCGGCCGCCCGCCGCGGCGCGCAGGGCGGGCGGCGACCATCACTCACGCCGCCGCGGCCGGGCACGCGAGCCGCGCCGGGCCCCGGCCACCACCCGCGCCGGGCGCCGGGCCCCGGCCACCACCCGCGCCGGGCGTCGGGCCCCGGCCACCACCCGCGCCGGGCGTCGGGCCCCGGCCACCACCCGCGCCGGGCGTCGGGCCCCGGCCACCACCCGCGCCGGGTCCCTCCCGTGCGAGCACGTCGTCCCTCGTGTCGCTGCCTTCACTTCGTTACGTAGTTGTATACTTAGTAACATAAGAGTTTCATTGAGTTGCAGTCACTCAGCGGTACAGCAACTAAATAATAATACAAGGCGACAATACGTCGGTATAGTTCGATGATGCATCTGTTTGCAATATACCTAACCGACAATATAGAAAGCTCCATTTCAGTGCTCTAAGCTGGTTGTATTAGAATATAAACTGGTAAAGTTAGGTTGGTCTCGCGTGCCGCCGGTTCCCTCCCTGCGCACACGCAATAACCGCGTGATTGCCAAACAATGTCTTCTTCGGCGCAGTTCTGTATCATACTGGGAGCCCGACTCGCACTTCACCAATTTTTTTTGTTGTCATTGTTTTGATTTGCATACAATCACAGTAAGTACATCATTGTAATCTACTTTCATAGTTTCATACTTACCTACTATATTTTGTTTCATAAGTTTTGCATTTTTGAGCCTATTGTCACATAATTTCTTACCTATTGATACCTACATATAACGTATGATAAATACACTAATATTAAAATTTGTAATGGTTATGGAAGAGTGAGGTCTTCTGTCACAAGTATTTCTATACTCAAAAGAAGACCTCCACAATGTTTGTATTCGTGTATTTTAATCTGTGATTTTAATGTAATAAACATTTTTAATTTTTGGTTTTTCATTTTTCATGTGGTTTGTATAACAAATTATATGATAAAGGAAAAACAAACAACAAAAAAAAGGTTTAAAACGTGTTTGTTTTAGGGGAACTCCCCTTAATTTATATTACTCGAAAAGCTATTCGCTATAAACTAATATTATACATAGGTACAGGTCAAAAATATTGAACTTTAGATAACAGATTCAGATATTTATTGCTTCCATAGTGTACACAGATATTGTCAAAAAGAAGTTCCATATGGACCCTGTCGGGCGCAGCAATAGTAGAAGAGAGGAGGACGACTTCATTAACTATTATAGTTCAAAAGATACAGACAGTTCATTTTACGATTGACATTCAGGCTTAGGGTCAGAGACCGTAGGGCACGTTCCGGGTATGGAATTATAATAGCTAAAAAGCTATCTCCTAATCAGGTTCTACAGGTCGGAATGCCAAAACTGCAGAAAAATAGAGAGGTCCGGTATAGCACATGACACGCCCCCCCTTGCCCCCACCCGCCCCTTCTCTGGAAGGAACCTGCTATGCGATGTCGCGCCTCGTGTTGCTACCGCGCGGCCGGAATTTATACGAATTTGTTGAACCAAATTTTTGTAGCGGTTCACTCTTGCTACATATATCTGTGGGTTGACCAAATACAGACAACAATCGACATGCAGGTACTCGTAGAGTTTATACGACATCAGAAACAGGAACTGGGTTAGCCACACAATGTAGTTCGAGTACAATGACGTCCTTTCCGCTCAGTAGTACCACCGCCTCTCGTGACGTGACCCGGGACAGGCTGCAGTCGCCCAGCGAGGAGCGCATGCAGTACATGTCGCACTGGATTAGTTCTCTTCGAGCTGCAAGTCGTGACTAGCGCAGAGACTCGCTATCAGGCCGGTGACTCGCTCGCCCCTCTACCATAGTAACATAATAGTACTACACCTCTATTCAGTTGCGTAAAATGTTCATGTATCAACTTCATAAATACTTGCATAGGATTCTATTTTCTATGAACAGATTCATAGTGAAAATACTCACGCAGGAAACAAACCATAATATAATAACGGATCTGTTTAATTTTTACATGTGTACCTACATAATAAGGGCAGGCCAGCCCGTGCGGCGCGGTGGCGCGGCGGCAGTACGCCACGTGGCACTAGTGCGCACCACGTGATCTACACTTGAGTCTACTCGACGACGCACTGAACCTCTCAAATATAAGGACATGCATGCCTTTCCAAAAATATTTATTTGTTCTATCTAGTATGTTAGTACCTTCAAAAATCTACTTACGAAAACCTACCTACGAAAATTTTGCGTCAAGTGTCATAATCTCCACTATACTAGTACCTGCTCTAGTTTTGGCGGGAACACGGAAAAATCATGTCGTTGCTTTCTATTATTTTCTTAAACTTGTGTTTTACGCGAATTAATGATAAAAAATGGTGGTGTTTTATTTATTGAGCGTTCAATTACATGCGCGAGTGTGGGCAAGTGATATAATGTGGTGAAACCATGAACCTAGTTTACGTATTGTTTTCAATACTCCGTAGAAGCTCATATTAAAGTCGCCACAACATTACTAGGGCATGACTTGGACTCGACTATGACTGGTTTCGTGTGACTGGCTGTGATTTCATGACATAATCGACTTGATTATAATAAAAGAAACATGTAAATTTATAAACTTAATAGAACGGAAATGTGACGGGCCGCGCTTAAGTCTATTTCGACTTAATGACAATTCTTCCAATATACATGTGTTTAAACTGAGAATATTCAAAAAAGACAAAATAAATAGAGGAAACCAAACCACATTGCATCGTAAATAGATTAATTTTAATCTGTTGCAAAATGGCATTTCGAGCGTTTTCCTGCAAATGCGCGACCAATGATTGGATTTTTTCGTAGTAGTTTCTATGCAATTATGTGTGAAACTGGTGATAGTGGTTTGCCATACAATTGCTTTACAACATTGTTTTGACAGCCGTTCTACCTAAGAAGTAGGGCTTTCGCTTTTCTGTGGTCGGGGTCGTAGCAGCGCTCGGCGCTCACCTCTGTTCGGAGTATTTTTAGTTCGGTCACGGCGGCGGAGCTAATGATAATATTAATTTGCACTTTTACGATATCAGTATACAGCGTGCGGCCTGGTGTGCGCGTGCGTGCGGCCCGAGCGGTGCAGTGTCTTGGGATCAAGACTCGAGATCGCGCGATAAGCCTCCAGGCGAGCAGGAAGCGTCCCGAGGAGCGCCGCGCGCCGGCTGGCGGACAGTAACGCGTTCCTTGCTCTAATTACATGTGGCGACACTCGACCCGCGCCCGCGCATGTGTGTGCGAACACAAGGCACGCGCGTGTGTGCGTGCGGGTGATAAGAGGTCGCGCGATAACCCGCGAGCCGCCGCTCGACCGACGGAAGCGTCGCCGTCGCCGGGAACCGAACCCACCGCGCTCGCGAGGACCAACGCGAGGGGCCACGAGGCCCGATTGAAGTCCCATGTCAAGTTATGCCCCAATAAAATGAACACTCAAAATTTTTTCATCGAAGTTAAAGTTATTAGCAGAGTGGGAAGACGCCCGCGCCGCCATACGATCACCGATTATTAAACGGCAATGAAAATTGTTCAATAATGTATTATCTGTTATTATCGTTAGCTAATTACATTCTTGCAGTGATGTTAGAGCACCCGGGACCGGGACGTGATATCGATACGTGGAGTCGTCACATTCAATTATTCCCACTCCCTTTATCTCATCTCAAGCCGTCGAACGCAATACAATGCAGTTTTATAAAGCTACGTATATACCTAGATACTGCGATTTTCAAATTACCCGATTCCACTTACATATTATGCCACTGCTGGGAATAGCCTACTCCCGATGGACTAGGACCACGTTTCACCAGATAGGCCCAGAATGGCAGGTTTACTTAAGCATTTACTGAAACCTTTGGAAATACTTGCATAAAGTGCAGGTTTCCTCACCACGTGTTCAATCGCCGAAATCCAGCGTATTATGTACGCGGCCTTACCTGTTGCACCGCGGCCATTGTCTAGGAGCCTCATTACTCAATTGTTTAAAAACAGCGGCGATGAACGTAACAACCAGGTCAGCGGTGGCACCGAGCAAGGCGCGTGTCAACCGCGAGTCACGGTGACGGGCCGGTGCGGGGCGGTGCCGGGGCTCCGCGCAGAACACATGATAGCGCCACTACCGCGAGGCCGGCGGCGCCGTACTTTGCATATGCGTTCTTGTCTTTACAAGAAATGGTTTCCAAGTTTTCCTGAGACAGCAATATCGGAGTTTTTGGGAACGTGGGAAAAGTTCTAAAAGACCCGTCACAGATCCACACCGGTGGTGGTCCGGCTGTATAAACCTCTAAATCTAAACGATTTAGTTTCACATAAGCGGTGAACTCCTTTCCTGTCCTTGAGTAATTAGTTTTCTGTTTTTAATTAGTCGTATCTTTAAGTTACGATATCTGTTGGTTTTCTAATAAATAGCCCAGCGAGGGTTGAATAAGGTGCTGATAAAAAAGCTAGTACACATCTAGGGAGTAAAAGAGTTATCGCTGATGGTCTATAGAGAGCTACTACGACGTCACTTACCTGTTTCCTTACACCTTCTTTACCGAGTCTATCCGCCACGTTGTTACCTGTACATGTTCCGTGGCTCTTTATCCATCTTACTATGGTTCTGTACCTGTCCGAGGGTGTTTGTAGTACTTACTGTGCGCCACTCGGCGATGACTCTAGATCTTGTTTTTCTTGGCGGACCTTCTTAGTGTGTAGATGGTCGCAGCACTATCGGTAGTAAACATAGGATATCTTTATCGTCCCGATCGGGAACGACGATAAACCAGCGAGCCTTGGAGCCAGCGATAGGCCCATGGCCTCCGCTTGCAGTGCTATCGTGATTTTGCTTAGAGCCATGGCCTCCTTGAGTCCGAGCTCCAGCAAGTAGTAGCCGCACCCAGCCCCCGCCTTGTTCTTGGCACCGTCAGTGTAGGTAAATGTTCCACGAGGGCTTAATGCCTTCTAAGACGTTGTCCTCAGTGATCAACTCATATATCATACATATCGTAGCCAAGCGAAAGAGCCCCTGGCAGCCGCCGCCATGGTAGCCCAACGAGAGAATCTCCTGGCAGCCGCCACCATGGTAGCCCAGCGAGGGAGTCCTCTGGCAGCTGCCACCATGGTAGCCTAGCGAAGGAGTCCCCTTGCAGCCGCCACCATGGTAGCCCAGCGAGGGAGTCCTCTGGCAGCCGCCACCATGGTAGCCCAGCGAGAGAGTCTACTGGCAGACGCCGCCATGGTAGCTCAGCAAGGGAGTCCTCTGGCAGCCGCCACCATGGTAGCCTAGCGAAGGAGTCCCCTGGCAGCCGCCGCCTTGGTAGTCCCGCGAGGGAGTCCTCTGGCAGCCACCACCATGGTAGCCTAGCGAAGGAGTCCCCTTGTAGCCGCCACTATGGTAGCCCAGCGAAGGAGTCCCCTTGCAGCCGCCACCATGGTAGCCTAGCGAAGGAGTCCCCTTGCAGCCGCCACCATGGTAGCTCAGCGAGGGAGTCCTCTGGCAGCCGCCACCATGGTAGCCTAGCGAAGGAGTCTTCTGGCAGCCGCCTCTATGGTAGCCTAGCGAAGGAGTCCTCTTGCAGCCGCCACCATGGTAGCCCAGCGAGGGAGTCCCCTGGCAGCCGCTGTTATCGGAGCGTGGCGCGCGGCGGCCATCGCACGAGGAAAATTAGATTTCGCTTCCCGACTCAAACATTTATTACTCAAATTGCATTGTTTCAAATTACGTCGGTAAAAATTAAGTGTCATGTTTTCAAGTTTACGTATTTATATGGTACTCAATTTCTCATTCTACCACTTTAAAACCCTTGGAGCTATTTATATCATATGTGTGCGTGTGCGAGTGCGCGCCTGCGAGCCGAGGAGCAGTGAACGTGCATGTCTCTTTAGCTTTAGAGAAAGGCTCATATTAATTAAACTCACTTATTGGTTGCAGATCAGTACCTTTATAATTGGTTATTTTTACCTTTGTATGAAGTTTCACTTCTCTCACTTGTGTGCTAATTGCTAACCTTGCAGAAGAGACCGACTGATACCTCTCTAGGAAGTGTACAAGTCTGTTTTTACCCACAAAAGTCACCGCGCCCGCACCGCACCGCGCCCGCACCGCACCGCGCCCGCACCGCACCGCGCCCGCACCGCACCGCGCCCGCACCGCACCGCGCCCGCACCGCACCCGCACCGCACCGCACATTGCGTGTGGGAGCCGACCACATAGTTTGTCAAATGAAGCAGGCTCGTCACTATCTTTTGAAAAAATATTATTATGACGGCTGACATCAGCCTTTATGAGGGTTGTGAAAACGACGGAATACTGAACGGCCTTGTTTGTAGTTAACGTGACGATTATGTTATTCGACGATTATTGTAGCGGTTATGCAACTGAGGAGGCAGTGTTCACTATCAGTTCACTGTCAGTGTTCGCCCGCAGTAACTACGGCTCGGTTCTGTGCGCCTGCTGACGCAGCGTTATGTTGTAGGTTGTGTTGTAACCGGAGCCGGCCGCCACGTGAGAACTGCGCCACAGAATACACTGTACTGCAATGTACGTGGAAAGTAAACTTAATTAGTCAGGTGACCTGACCTTACTTATTACATTCTTAATTGTGGCCAAGCTTTACAAATTAGAGACATGCAGGCGGCAAACTTATTAGATTTATTTCGAAAATGAACACTAAAAAAAAAGCACGATTACTCCGCCAATTATGAATTGATTTTGTTGATTCTTTCTTTGTTTGCTACATACTACGTCAGAGGAAATCCCACATATTTTTTCATCAAAATTGGTAAAGCAGTTTGGTTTTCAAATTAATTTAACTGGAAAAAGGATGTCATCCAGGTAATATAAATTGAAATCGGTTGTTTTTTTAATCAGTGAAATTTAGATAAAGAGGTTAACCCTTCCTCCAAGTTTTTAATAGTATTATTTTGTTATTTAAATACTATTTGGTCACAGCAGGTTAAGGAACGAAAAGAACGCACGAAAGAACGGAACGCGAAGGCAACGCATGAACGTGAAATGAACGCAAAATGTTCCAAAAGCAACACCGACCTGGCAACACCTCCGCCCGCACCCTGCTCGTGCTCCGCTGCGTCGGCGCAGGCTGCGACGCCGGAGCTGCCGCCGCCGCCGCCACCGCGCTCCACTCGCCTGACGTACATAAGGAATGTTTTGTTAACGTAGAACATGTCTAGCTCAGTAACACACTCTAGTCCATGCAGACATTTAGGCAAACATTTATTTTCATTGGACGTTATGTCGATAATGTTACGCCTGCATTTAAAAAAGATAGGCCCCTAAAAATAGCTAGCTGTTTCGTAGCAATTATTTTTAAATTAGAACTACACTAACGACACCAAAAACTTTGTTCAAAGCGTTCAAAGAAAAACATGTAACTTAAAAACTTGTAGGAGCTGTTATCCGGGTAGTAACCTACTATGTGAGTTTATCAAACTTAGGTAAGTAAAGTCATACATACCTACTCAGCTAGCAGCGGCCGTGATGCGTACATAATTAGTAGACAATAAGAGAAGAGCGGGCGCATGCAGTAACAGTGAGCGCGGCGCGCGGCGGTGGCGGTGACGTCACAGCGCGGGCACACTACTGAAAACCAATTAATAATAGTTGTAGTTTGGTAACAAGCTGCATTAGCGTTACTGTACCGGCGAGCATGTTCAATTAACATGCGGGGGCGAGGCGGTGGGGCGCGGGGTAGCGGGGTGGGGGCGCGGGGAGCGGGGAGCGGCACGTAACGCGTTTTTTCACCTCAAATATGAAATAGTGCAGGGATCGTCCCCTCTCGCTGCCAACTGCAGGGCTGCCACTCTCTGGTGTACCAACTGGGACCAAGGAACAAACTAATCAACGTACAGTTTTTATTTATTATAATATTATGAAACGTATTATAATCAGATCATGAACAAATGTCGATCGCACAAGAATCAAATACAAATACGGCACGGCGAGCGCCCGGAGCCGGGAGCCCGGAGCCGGCGATGCGGGCTTAGGTACATGAATACTGCCGAGCGACGAGCGGCCGGAGCCGGGAGCCCGGAGCCGGTGATGCGGGCCTAGGTACATGAATACTGCCGAGCGACGAGCGGCCGGAGCCGGGAGCCCGGAGCCGGTGATGCGGGCCTAGGTACATGAATACTGCCGAGCGACGAGCGGCCGGAACCGGGAGCCCGGAGCCGGTGATGCGGGCCTAGGTACATGAATACTGCCGAGCGACGAGCGGCCGGAGCCGGGAGCCCGGAGCCGGTGATGCGGGCCTAGGTACATGAATACTGCCGAGCAACGAGCGGCCGGCGCCGGGAGCCCGGAGCCGGTGATGCGGGCCTAGGTACATGAATACTGCCGAGCAGCGAGCGGCCACTGTCTCGGTCAAAGGACCCAACTGTGAGATTGTCACGCTCTAAATACCATAATTATTTGGGTACCTTCAAATCCAGAGTTAACAGGTTCCGTTTAATTAACGTGCTCCATCCTAGAGCGCATACTTGATTAGCATCAGCCAGGAGTGAGTCAAACGCAAAAATCTTTTGATTAAAATTTAATTTAATGTGTGAAAAAAGAGAGTACAAAATGCTTGTGCTCTATCTAGAGTCCTATCCTAACGGTATTAGCAGAGTCCGCCTGGGGAAGTACCACACCGGCTTAGTAGTTATTCAACCGGCAAGCAGTAGGGTGCATCTGTGTTCCTATTCGAAGGGCAATGTTACCTCGAGGAATTCAGGGTGACGAGCGCAGTGCAGCGCGGCGCAAGATTTGATTTTGTTCAGAATTCTGGCACTGCTGCTGTTATGGGCAGGTGGCATGTAGTGGCATGTGGCATGCAGGTGGCATGATGCTTACCACCAGGCGACCGTCTCGCTGGTCTCGTTACTCTATAGTAAGTAAACCTTACTTAGTTTACAATGAGATTTATACGAAATAAAGAAAATTTCACCTCTTTTTGGTGAGTGCCTCTATTTAGAAAAACATTTCACCAGTGCTTATATAGAATGAAAATTGTAAAAAGATATTCTAATATAACGTCAAAAACATTAAATAATGTTGAAGCGTCCTTTAACGCACGATGTAAACACACACACACGCACTTACACACATACACAAGAATCACGAAATTCGCAGGATTATTATTATTGTCATTATTTTGTTATTTTTTACTGTCTATATATTTAATAACTACAAAGACTACTTGGCCTACTACACAAAAAAAATAAACAAAAGGATTGTATCCAGACCGATGAAAGTCTAGAGACAATCCAAATGCTATATGCTATTATATTTAATTATTTGCTTCCCGAAAGTAATCAGCATAATTATCTTTATCCATCATCCATCTCAGACAATCGAAAGTGACATGCGCGTGAGCAGAGCTATGTATACATACTGGTAAACTAGTACCTTCACTTGGAACGGCCGAATACAACACGTATTTTGTAAGTAAGCCTGTGCCTGCGCTTATATTGTACCCACTACCACGGGTACCACCAACGAGTACGAGTAGTACGAGTAAACGCTGAGCAACGAGGCGCGCGGACTACTCGCTTGATTGTGAAACACACTGAAACTCATAATCTCGTTTCACTAATTGTCATTCACTGACATCGCCAAAAAAAGTCATGTTCAATGGCGAAGGCTGTTGTAAGGGGGGTGCAGGCAGGCAGCCCTACGGGCAGGGATGCGGCGCGTGCTGCGAGCGCGTTAGCCGGGGCAGCCCTAGCGGCGGCGGCGCGCCCTCGCACACTAATCATACTAATAACTGATGGATGGACACCGCGAACCACTCGCCGGCAGCCGGCAGCCGGCAGCCGGCAGCTGGCAGCTGGCAGCTGGCAGCCGGCAGCCGGCCGCTAGTGATCGCAGGTCGCGTGTGTCGCTGCTACAGTCCACTTCCATCACCTCGCCTGTACTTGCCCGAACCACCACCCACACCTACAGAGCAAGTAGCCGGTGCATCGCACCGCTCGATTTTAAATGGTTCTCAAGGTCGCCGTTCAAACACTGACCCACTAGTTCCTCATCGCGTATAAACCGCTCAAATGTATGCCTATTGCCTGCCCTTAAATAATGCTTGGGTTCGCGTGATATATTCGGTTTAAAGGTTACCAAGTATCAGGAACATTTTTGTTTTATTTATACGGGAATACTCAAGTTTAATTAAATCGGATACTCCGACTATAGTTTCGATCACATCCGGTGACCTTTTTCAAAGAGTGAAAACAGAGCCTGACGCGCGTGCACCTGCGTCCTGCTTATCACAAACAAAAAAAATTCACAAAAATGTGTCAAAACCACGTCAGTTTTCATAATAAAAGTATCAGGAACTCGGCAGACCTTGGCCGGGCGTGGGGCGCCGCGTCGTGTCGGCCTCGAGCCCCGCTCGCTGCCACATGTGTCGCGCGGACACTCCGCAGCGACAGCGAACTCATTATTATTATCATACATCATTACCGAGGAGTCAGTGTTGAATGTGTCGAAATGTTGGAACCTCCAAAGCTGCCGTCATTATTAAGAAGAATTTTATCAAAGAAATATGTATGTCACGTGATTCAAAAGTTAAAATAGTTAAATTATTTAACTTTCGGGTATATAAGTAGCTAGAATACATTGTACGAAAAATGATTACTAAGTTTGCGTTCCTTACGAGTGTATAAACAGCGCAGTAAGAATATTATTTCTAAATATAAGACAGAAACGAAAGTTTCGTAGCGCCCCCGTGGGCGCTACGAGCGTAGCGCTCGCAAGGGCGCGCCACAGGTCGCCGGCTACAGGTGGGCGCCGCCCGCCCCCGCCCTCGCCCCCGCCCGCCGCGTGGCCGCGCCCTGCCCGCTCGCGGGGAATTGGGGCATTTCCAACTAGGGGCTAATTTAATAGACGCCTTTACTGATGACATACCATTATAACTAATATAATTATGATAAAAGGGTTGACGGCCCCGGGTCGCACGCACGGCGCCCGTCCCCGGGCGAGGAGCGGAGCGCCGCCGCCGCCCGCAGCCTGCCGGTGACGTCGCACGTGGAGCAGCGAGTGAGTGTCGGTACACTCGGGTAGTCGGGTACCTTCGCTCCCGCTGCCGCTGTAACCTGTAATCGCTGAATACTGATGTTTTGCATCACAGCACAGCACACCCGCCGGCGGCGGTTTTTTTTGACATCGATGCCCATGTATACATGATACCAAACACTTCAGCGCGTGAATATACTTTGTTTTGCTAAAATCCCATTTATCAATAGATGGCTCTGCGAAAAGCACTCATTCAGATCTACAATTTAAAAACTCGTTTTTTTTAGAACAATATGGTGTTATTTCCTATTTTGTAATGTAGTTCGTGTGTTCTGCCGGCGCGGTGCGGTGTGGTGCGGTGCGGGGCCGCGAGGGCACGGCCGAGGGCACCCGGCCGACACTCTGTATAAATAATGCTTATTATTCCTCGCCGATGGCTGACTTTACGCAATTTGAATTGAAACGAGCAGCGAGCGGGCCTCGATACTATTATTTAATTATGAATGAATTAAATATGAGCGTCTTCGAGTGAGGAGCGAGCGCCGAGCGAGAGAGAGCGACAGCGTGTGTCGCACGCCGCGCTCCGCCCCGTACGACGTCACGGCCAACACTCGCACGCCGCTGGCGCCGCGGGGAAACAACTTTGCTAACGTCCACATAATAAGTATTCTCCAACAATGACACCTTGTTCACCATTGCTTGTTGCTCGTACTTTTATACGCTTCAGACTCGTGTTCGTACCGAGCTGAGGTACCTACAGAGGTTATGTACATGGACGGCCGTTCATGTCTTATGTCATACTTAAAATCACCGCTCCAACTTTGTCACTGCTTAAACTTCTCTGTCTTGTTCTTGCACGTGACTCTTCACGTCAGTTAGAAGTTGTCAGAGCATCATAAGCAGTGACTAAGCTTGAGCAGCGTTTTTAAGTAAGGCCGTGAATCAGTATTTATATCTTTCGAGAGTTGTCGAGGAACAGGTTATGCTTAAGTTTTTTTTTAATGATTGTATATACCTAGTCACCTACCTATAATACTTTTTTTATATTTTTTATTTTTTGGTATAAGCCTTTATTAACTACAACAAACTACAAAGACTACTTAGCCTATTACACAACAAAAAACAAAAGGATTGTATCCAGACCGATACAAAAAGTCTAGAGACAATCCAAATGCTCAAACCCACTACCAGTCGGCAGCGTACCCAGCATAACCTATAATACTACTCTGACTACCTATTTTATATGTAATAATATTGTGAAAACAAAAATCATATTTTTGATTACGATGCGTCTAGTAACATCTTTGAATAATCCTGTCCGTCCTCAAGTTGTGTGAAAGAGATAGCCGTAACGAGACGGCCACTTGCTAAACTAGTTTCATAAAAACATTTTATCGAAAGCACCGAGCACATAACTTCTGATGTGAATAATAAACAGTGTTTAATAAACTAACCTAAGCCAGTTTGATTTATTTCATCAAAACAGCTAATGATTACTTTTTTATTTTCAGTCCCTATTCATATTATTTAATTATCGAATATCCGTAAAAGTGCGAAACGTGTTTCCACTCCGACCGGAGCGGAGGGAGCGAGGAGAAGAGGAGTGGAGTGGAGCAGGAAGCGCGTGATAACGCCACGTCAGATCACGAAGGTTAACGACTCGTCGCTATAAATAGCCTTCACTAATGACTTATCATCGATGTATACAGTGAAAGACCGCTACTTGCTGCCTTCGGAGCCAGAAGTGTCGGTTCGATTCCCAGCCGGGCAAATATTTGAATGATGATTTTAATATTAGCGTTTGACAGTCTGGGTAGTAGTGGTTGTCCTCTGCGTTCCCTCACCGGACATCGTAGTGGGTGAGATTCGTGTCTACTTAGTTACTCTCCTGATACTATCCGCATGGAGAAAAAGGCAAAAATTTACTAAACAAATATTTCTTTACCCAGCCGTAACTTAATAAACTAGTTTATGACTTGTAGGACATTTATTTTGAGGCTCTTTGACACTTTCAATCTCATCATTATATTTGCCGGCCAGGCAGGCAGGGTTTGCCCGGAGAAGTAAACGTTACCCCATAGAGACAGTTTTTTTTATCAGGTAGAGTCGCCAACGACACGCAACAGACGCATCGAACATAAATAAATGCTAAAGAGGAGAAATTAAAATTCTTGGCTTCAACAGACGAATACAAACACATACGTAATAATTCGTATAACTATTTATGCATACAAATATTATGTAAGGCAGAAATATCTGTCAGACAACACCCCGAGTCCTCGCGTCTGCAGCTACGTGCGGTGTAAGGTTTCCTAGATAGAGTGTTACATAGAGCCTGCCACATGACTCGGTCGACGACAGGAAATACCGGTAGGACGGAGTATTACTAGCGCGGCAAGTATTACGTATGTATTGGAATCGAGGGAAATTTGTAACTCGCAGCCGGGGCCGAATCAGCGATACGATTATAATATTTATTTATTCGGCTGCGTCGCAGGACGCGTGGAGCTCGGCGGGCGCGGGCGCGGACAGGGCTGTCGAGCGCTGGGGTCGCCGCCGGCAGCTCGAGCCCTACCTCGCCGCCGGTGACGCTTTAGTTTTTAAGTTTATTTTTGTTCTTGTTTTATTATATTTAATTAAACGTGAAAATTATAGACATTGAGTAATTATAATACAAATTCATTTATTACATTCACTCTATCATGTTTCTAATATTTTAGATTTTTGCTGGATTACACAGTCGTGCTAAAACGGCTGAACTATTGGATGAAATTTGGTATACAGATAGTTTATATCTTGGAATAACACATGGGCTACTTTTTGTCGCAAGAATTACTTGAAACCGCGGGGCGCTATTAGTAAAAAACATAAAATTGGTGGAAATTTCATTCAGCGCCATCTAGCGCCAAACAAAGCAAATCGTCTACTATGGGAATTGGGAACCATAATGGGAAGTTTTCTGACAGCTTTCAAAACGTAGTTCTACAGCCAAAGGATAGATGGCGCTGGCGAGATATGGCCCACTTTTTTTCTTGTGATAAGCAGTTCACTCACCTTCACTGCTTCACTTCACAGTTCGCGTTCGTTGGTGAAGTGCTTTTCCAAGTTTTCTTGTATCATTTTGTTGAAATTCTGATAAATTATTATTGTTACGTCACGTTATTGTTATAATTTTTTTGATAGTAATTGTTATTTTTATTGATAGTAATGAATTAATCAATTGGCAAGGCGCACTTACTAATTTGCGTGGAATAGCGAAAGCTTAAGAAATACTATGGGCAAGTACTTTGTTATACAAACAATAACCATAAAAAACGCAGGACAGATCTGGTATAAATGAAATAAGGTTACTATTTATTTTTTGACCTGTTTAATTTGCTTCATTCGTTCAAAATCTTTAGAACCACAGACAAGAAGTGAAACTTTTCAGGGCCATATATATATATACTATCAGAGAAATTGTACTAGTATACTATACATATAGTTATTTTTTTTTTTAATTGGCTTTCAGAAAATGGCCCATTCTCGCAACGATATAAGAAAATGTCAATTGTCAGAATAATGTGAAGCGGCGGCAGCGGGGCAGCCCTAGAGTCGCGGCGCGTAGCGACACGGTCAGATCTGTGAATTATACAAACATGTTAATGGTCGTTTGGAAGAAGTTAAGTACATGCTGCTTGTAGGAACGTATAATGTATGAGCGGCATTGAACTTGGGCGACGCGGGCGCAGGCGCAGGGGGGGGGGGGGTATTTGAAAGTCAATATGATCATTTGAATCGGACTGTTGATCGATTGGCAGTAGGTATACACGTTTATTTTAATCTAAAGTGTACTAACTGACTTCCCGCAGAATCTAAAATTAAACCAAAAAGAAAATACCTAGATCCTACATTAATGAGTTGAGTAGAGCGTATTAATATTCCGCGCAAGTCGTGAGCCCAACTCTAACCAACAGTAAGTAGAAAATAGTCAGAGCCTGCCTGCCTGCCTGCCTGCCTGCCTGCCTGCCTGCCTCCCTGCCTCCTGACTCGCGGCGAGAGTAACACTTGCACTTTCTGTCGAGCCGGGCTGTGTTTGTTTATTCACTGGTTGCTAGAGGCTCTAGAGGGTATTCCATGCCATATTTTGTTTTTATTTATTGAGTATTTAAAAACTAATCTGATTAGAAGATACTGCGCCTGTTGTATGTGTTGCGACCTCTAAACAAGAAGTATGACAACTAATATTACCACCGGCCAAGTGCGAGCCGCGCTCCCATCGCAACAACGATTCTGCATTGAACTAAAAATAAACCATTATATTTCGGTAAACACAAAGCTGTATATGGTGTAGGAGGTACTGTTACGTTATCTGTGGTATGGTACGGGCTCTCCTCAGTAAACGAGTCCAACTCGCACTTGGCGGTTTATTACATTACAATCTATGTAAGTTTGTTTGTATAAGATTATCTTCTGCGACGAATACATTTTAGTAAAAATATGAGACACGAAGTACAACGAGTGCAAGAGAACGAACTAGTCCACCCTCCACCGAGCCCGCTTACATAATTATTTTGATAAAAAACTCAGATTAAGATTTAGATAATTTATGATGGGATTCTCGGAATAGATACATTACAATGACTCATAAAAAGAATCTCAAGCGTTGAAAAAGCGAGTAACTGTAGTTGGGCAAGTACGCCAGAAAAAAAGGTTACGTGGCGTTAAGCGCGCGAAATCATAATTATTGTTATATAGCCGAGACTAATAAACAGCAGACTAGGCGGACGCGCCGCTCAGCTCCGCGGGGACTGGGGACGCACCGACGCAGCAAAACCAGTCTTGGAGTACCCGGAGTCCACATGTTATGCCAATACTCTAGGTTTCCATTCAATATTTATCTGCTATATAATTATATACCTTAACATAGATATTTTTTGGAGACTTCTGATTATGCGGATTTGTTTTAAACGTTATGTTTGTTCAAAACTGTGCACTCGAGTGAGCACATCTCCGCCTATTATCCTTCCGATGTGGTTCGCTGTCAACACGCAGCCTTGGCTTGGAGTCTTGTGCTATAAGTTTATTAATTAATATAAGAATTTAAGATTTATGTCTCAACAACGCGACCTACTTAATGGGATTCACCAACATAGCTCAGCGTTATTAGTAAGCTAAAATGGCAGTGGGCTGGTCACGTGGCGCAGGACCAATCCCCGCTGGGGTAGACGGGTTCTGGAGCGGAGAACACGAATCCGCAAACATAGCGTAGGACGTCCTGAGACTACCTGAGAGTAACAGCTGTAAGAGCCAGCCAGCCAGTCAACAGCTGGACATAAGCCTACCCTCGGAGGGTATTGGGCCATATCCAACACGCCGACCCAGTTGCGAGTTGGTGGATTCACATACGCCACTGAATTTCTTATCGTAAGTGCTCAACGTACGTCGTGTACGGTCCTGGGATCGAACCCACAATATGACGATTGTGAATCTAGCAGTCTTCAAACCCAGTGTAAGGAAGTATCGATCGGTCGGCGACAACTCCGCGAGGGTCCCGGCTGTTTGCTCGCCTCGCTGGAGTAATGGCGGCCGCCACGCCAGCGCCGCCGCGACACACATCCACTGTTTGGTCAAGTGCACGCCTGCTGTCCCCCCCCGCCCCGGCCCCCGACCCCGGCCCCCTGCCCCCGCGTTCCTCGCACTCTAATGTATTAAAAACCAAGTCAAATGCTAGACTCGCAAAACTCGCGCGAAGGATTTACTATACCTCAAAAACAGAACGTCACGCAGATACGTTTTGAATATTTTTATATGAAGTGTTTTCACAATTTCTTTTTTCTATGTTTTAAAGCATAAACAGTAAGAAAAATTATGACCTCTGGCAGTACTTGAACCTACATACGAGCAATCTCTGGGTTTCCGCCCCAACCGCTTTGCCAATTAAGCTACAGAAGTCTCTGCAACGTCATAATCCCCAAAGCGTTTATGGTATCAACTAAACCCAGATATTGCTCATATAGAGGATCAAGTCCCGCCAGAGGTCATAATTTTTCTGACTATTTATGCTTTAAAATATATGATACGTTTTGTTGAAGAGATGCTCGAAGACTCGAACGGGTGTAGTCCTTTTTGGTCCTAGTGAAGCCACTGCATGTTCAAACCGCTCGGAAGAGTCAGTTATCAAACCACGTTGAACTGTATACATGTACCTACGTCGCCCAGCGATGATGTATTTTAAATAAATAAATAAAAATATATAAATGGTATTCAGAGCGTGAGTCCGCCGCACACTCGCCGGGGGATTACTGTACCATCGATGAAAACGAAACACACGTTTGTTGTCCCTTTAATGAACCCCCGACGCAAACAGAGGGACGTTATAGGTTCAATCCACGTGTGTGTATTATGTCTGTGGCATCGTATCGTAGCTCACAAACGGATCAACCGAGTCTGATCTAAGTAGTTTATTTTTGTTTAAAAGGACTTGGTTAAAAAGTTTGAAAAGTTTTGTTTGAAATGACTTGGTTAAAAGTTCTTGGTTACGCTGCAACTCGAGAGAAGAGAATGATTTTTTGTTCTTTTTTACTAACTAACGTATTTTTATAGTTATTGGTACCTACCTATTATTATAATAATGTTTGAAAGTATTATCGGATACGTCCCTACTACCACTGTGGTATTATTTTAACACAGTATTATTTTATCTGTGACAGTATACTCGTATCTGTGACAGATAAAATAATACTGTGTTACGGTTCATAACGGTTTGCATAAAGAACGCAGGTAGAATAGATACTACGCAGGCTTTGTACACTGAAGAGAGAAAGGAAAAGTAGGGCTTTCACTTTTCTGTTGGTTTGTTGGATACTAGGGCTCCGTTGAAAAGTCATCGGGATGGAGTCCTGGAACGCGGGCGAACACCCTGCGGAGCTGCCGGCCGCGTCCCGCGCTCGCATGGTCGGCTGACCACTCCGACGACAGCAGCGACCGCTGCGTCACTCGGTGCCTCGTGTGCTGCATCCACGTGGGGTCTCCTGCCGTCGGACGCGCTGGCCGGCAGGACATTCCACGCGCGCGGTTATTGAGCGCACCCATCTAATTTTATTAGAGGACAATAAATAGTTCTTATCATGTTTAAATGCGCCTTTGTGGAGCCTGGTCGCTTGTGAAACGATGCCGTGCTATCTGGTGTCGCTGCAAGTCGACTTGTCGAAGCCAGCGACCATCAATCAGAGAGATATCGACGTTTTATCGACTCTACTTTGTAACTGCCACGAGTATTTCCTCTCCAGTATAAACTCAGTCGCACGTCATCTCGTTGGTACTCGAATGCGTTTGGACGAAATCGGTAGAAAAAGATGCAGAGTATACTACTTAATGGAGATTTTGGACGATGGTACAACTTGATTTGGACAACGGCGTACTGGGACGCATATGTTCAAGCAACATAATTTTTGTTTACTTCTGATTTATGGTTTTTGATGTATTATATAGTGTGGTCTCTGGTTGTTTTGTCCAATTAGTGGCGACAGATAGCGGAGGACGGGTAAAGCAGGAGAGCGCTCAATAACTCGCAGCGGAGCTATCGCGCGACCTCCGCGGGACGGGCTCAGATAGCGCGGA
The DNA here is from genome assembly GCA_905404285.2 of Erannis defoliaria. Classification (NCBI taxonomy): domain Eukaryota; kingdom Metazoa; phylum Arthropoda; class Insecta; order Lepidoptera; family Geometridae; genus Erannis; species Erannis defoliaria. Next base: position 168,945 of record FR990071.1, read on the forward strand.
GCGGGTCACCGGCGGTTATCGCGCCGCGCTGCCACGCGACATTACACCCTAGCGCCCGGCGCGAGAGCCGCAAGCCGCATGCGGCGCCGCCGGCGCGCGAGGAGGTCGCAGGTCGCCAGCTATCTGCGTTCGTTATTTTCCTCGGCTCGTGTAAACATCGCTCTATTTCTGTGCCGATAGCGACGCGTCGATAACGAAGCTTATCGCGCTGTTTGCTGCGGACTCCGCGTGCAGTACCGCGGCTCCCGCGCGCTACCGACTCTGCGCTCCGGTCCGACCCGGACATGGTTACAATGACAAATGTGACTATAATGTGAGGGTGCATCGCTCGCGAGCACGTTTTCACAACTCCTTAGTACATCAATGTTTCAGACATACCACGGGCAATAAACGTGTCTGGAAGGGCGTTCAACACACGCGTCTGAAACCTTATAAATACAATATTGCCGGCTCAATGCTCATTGTAGATGGCTCTGACTTTGCGTGGCTGTCATTGTCAAGTTTTTTATTTTATTTAATGTGCCACATATCAAAATAATAGACTGTTTTGACTGACACGTTTAGTCTGCGCTATCTATCGAGTTGAAGAAATCAACTTTTTTTTTAAATCATGTTGGAAAATCGCTCAACTCATTGACATTTTTTATACAGGTTGCATCTGCATCGGCATCGTAACTGGCATAGTGGTATATTGAATGGCCAATGGTTTCTACGAAGTAATATATAAATATGTCGATAAGAATGGCAGTGCTTTTATAGCTGGCGCTGGTGGCTGCGGTGGCTGGGACTCCACACATGGAGAGCCTATCATAGGCCCATTGTGTAGTTTTTAGTTTTTATAATTATGTATGGTACCTATAGTCTGTTTTATTTTATATGTATAGTACGTATTTTATAAGTGGATGAAAATCCGGTCAATAAACAATTTCATTTCATTTCATTTTCATAGCATAACCAGTTTGTTCACAGTTCACTGCTGGACGTAGACCTATCATCATGTCCAACACGCTAGCCGTGTTGCAGGTTGATGGATTCACATACGTCACTGAAGAATCTCCGGACTTGTGCAGATCTCCTCACGATGTTTTCCTTCACCAAAAAGCGATGAATATCCGTTCATTGGCACGGGCCCAGAATTCGGATCCACTACCTCACGGTTCCTAGTCCAGCGGTCTGTTCATTAGGATGCCACGGGTTTTATACAGGGTGTAAAATACGCGCCAGCGACAGTGAGAGGGGGCAAATAATCTGCGTGAGGTCTAAATGGAGAAACAGTCCACCACGGAGTGTGCGTCGTTTAGCGACCTTTTCTTTTTTCTATATCGATCAGTACACTCTCCTGATGGTAAGACACTAAGATATCCCGTCTACCCACGACCGTTGCAGCGGTTTCTAGAAATAAAACAAAGTCCAGGGCGTAGATGCATCGGTGCTCATTGCTTTGAGTTGTCAGCAGCAGAATAAAGTTTTGTAGGAAGCTCACGTACTGTCCGCGCGGTGGTCGTGCCTGTTGACAGCGTGTCGCGACCCCGGACAGGCCCTCGGCCGCGTCCCCCGGGGGCGCCTGTTGAGCGCGCTGTCGGGGACGGCAGGAGCCCTACCTCGACACTCGACTACATCACGTACTCGACACAATATTATATGTTTGTCTTCCAGAAGCAAATACAAAGTCTGTGGATACTAATTGTGTTCACATATGCGCCCTTGAATTTCTTCTCCGGACGCAGCTTTCCCATCGATGTTGATCCGTACATAAAGAAAAAACCAAAGAGCTCATTGGTACAGCTTGAGGTTTGAACCCGCAACCTCACGATTGCCCGTCGAGCGGTCTCCCATTAGACTAATACTCAATTATTTATTGCACCATAATGTAATGTAAGGTATCTTAAGTAATTGTTAATCTAGTGACACATAATGTGACCCTTCTCAGGGTAGTATGGCAACAATCGACGCAAACGCTCTATTTTACTTGTATTCATATTTTAATTTCGTCATTGAAGAATTCATGAAGGGTAAAGTAACATTTGGCTCTTTAACATTGGCGTTCCTATCTGTTTAATAAAACAGACGATATTTTCTATATCTTTATGAGAGTTAGGCAGTTACCATGGCAACTGCGGTTTATAATCTGAAAACCACTAGACCACGACTTGCTTGTTAGAGCCTGTACCCCGCCAAGCTATTACGTCTTTGAGCGGGGGTGGGGGTTGAAACAGAGCCTACAAAACACTTTGTGCGACCAAATAGTTATTTTAAAAGTTCAAGTCAAATCAAATCATTCATTTATTCATAAGTTTTAGGTGTACAAGATGGTAGATACAAAATTGTGCGTCTATTGCCTAAACTTGCCGTTACAGGCGTCTGAATACTAATAATAATTGTATTATTATATTAATTAAGTCTTGAAATGTTAATTGTATGGTGAAATTAATTTAAAAGTAATTAATGCCAAAAAGAAAAATATTGATTTTATATAGATGTCAAATTAAAACAGCAATAGGTATTAACTTTTCACATCGTATTTAGTATTATAATTTAAAAAACATTTAGTTCATAAAATCATTTTCCAGTGAGCCTCGAGTCATACTTCTTTTAAATTTAAAAAGTTATATTCTTTGAAATCGTCAGGAATGTTATTGTAAATCTTAATACACATTATATATAGAGAGAGATAGCTAGATCCTCCAGGTTATATAACAGTTATTGCATGTCAATGTTAGTCTGTTGGGTGGGTAATACAGTTTATAACGATGTTTTGTTCGCAACGAAAAGGATTACAAATCAATTATTCGCACGACGGCGTTGGGTGGACGTTGAAATGTTTTAAAAGGTGAACGGGGGAAAATATAATAAGTGAACAGTTTCTGGTATTGCCGCGGAATCACAGAAGTATGGACAATTGCCAGCGGGCAGCGGGCCAGGGTCCGAGCGCTCAGGACAGTCCATACTGAATCAAATGAAAACTTCCTTTCTTTCCTTACATAATTATACTTACCTACCTGATGGTCCACGAGATTCCGGTAGTGTAGAGATACTACCCACCCGAATAATAATGACTCACCAAGAGTTCGACCTGTATTGGGATTAAACATTGAGTTTCTTTAGTTCTAAGTAGTTGGATTGGAATATTCCGAGGCCGACTTGCTGGACTTAAGAAACTAAGCAAAGCTTGTACTGTGGGAATCAGATCAACTGATAGAATAATCATTATACTTTTTTTTATAACATAGATACTATTTGTAATATGTACCTACATACAACAACCTAACGCAGAACAAACATCTAAGTTCGACAAATTTTTTTTTTTGTCGTAGGTGGGAATCGAACCCACGCCCTACAGCTTTCAAAGCAGAGGTACTACAAACTGTGCTATAAGGCACCCAAAGTTTAGTAAGACTCAAGACACCCCTCAGGAATTAAACTAACTTAGTTACAAAGTTATATAATAATTTTAAATGAAAGTAAATTATAAATTGAGTAAGTATGTATTGTTTTAAGATAACATCTATAATGTGATGCAAAGTTCAGCGATCAAGGTTCTGGCAGCGAGCACACAGCAGATAGCCGCGGGACTGATAATGGCCTCATTATTCCAATAAGATACGGTGATTCCAAATAACAAGGAAAATAATTATGTACCTATTGATATCTTGGCGCTGGGTCCCCTATCGTCGCAGGGTGACTGGGTCACTTCTCACTCCGCCTCGCAGGTCCGGCCGGGCTGGGGAATTCTCAAACCTAAGCTATTAAATTTCTTCTTGTATAACAATGCAAAATTTCCCACTATGTTTCCTTTTACAGAAAATCCGGTAAGTACAGGTAGGTTGAAAATCTATGCGTGAATCCTTAAAAACCTAGTTGAACCTTACAACCTGAGCAATAGTTGTGGCATTTCTCCCATGTCAGCTACTGCGGTGTAACACGTGGTGCCAATAGCTATCTATCTAAGTAGGTACACTGCCGGGGCCTCTAACAGTAGCACGCGGCTCCGCGGTGCCTCCGCCGCCGGGGAGGTCTCCAGCCTCCTGTTCCAGCTGGTCAGCATCAAGTCACACGGCGTGACTCCGGGCCAGCAGTGACGTCAGCATGCCATCATCATCTGTGGGTACTGCGCGCTGACAGGCATGGAGACGGTGCCGGAGCGATACGGATTTTAAAAAAATTATGACCTTTTTCTTTTATAGAGCTATTGGTGAATTAGTGTTGTCATCCAGTGTGGCGGTCTGAGGGAGCAGGCTTTTGCTTAGTGGACGTCTCCGGGCCGATGTAACAGAAGGACCGACGCTGGCATCGCGAAATAATATCAGCTACAAACATTTCGTCGAGCTCGAGACTCGAGAGTGAATGTAATTTTTTGTAGAGCAACTCATTTTCCTTTCGAATTTTCGGTGTAGTCGACATTGGACATTTTCGCAAAATTACCTATAGTCTTATAAGGACCTGTTCGCAATATGCCTTATTCGGGGAAAATCCTAAGACCTACAAAGACTCATTCATAAAAATACTTATTCTCAGTCTTTTTGAAGAAAAAAATATCAGGTGATGTGTTTTTATTAAGGTTTTGAAGCCTTTTTAGGGATAATTCATTCGGCGTGGAGCCGTTTTGCGAATAGGTCCAATGTAGACTAAATCCTTATAAATAGTAAAAGTTGTACACAAAGATAAGTTTGTGACTTCTTTTCCGTGTAGAGCGGCACGCCAACCCAAGCCTACAACACTGTGTACCTATTACCTAAACAATCAGTCACTTGCACAAGTCATGGTAATCATGTTGTCTGCCGCATGATTGCATCCTCGAGGAAAATAAAATTATTAAAAGCTCTAAAGAGATAACGCGGTTTGGCACAAATATGATAAGTGATGCAATAACAATAAGTTCAGACTCCTGCCATCCACGGGCGGCGTGGCGCACACTGACTGCCAGTGAAACTGTGCCGGCTACATTGTAACATATCGGCCGAGTTTATCGAACGTTATAAATACTTATAAGTAGTCGCCGAGGAAAGTTACCGACCGCTTAATGTTGCAAATCTAATTCTGCACAAACCAACTTTAATTAAGTGCAGTAAATATGAATAATTAAGGTGTGATGAATGACTCCCTGCCTGGATCGTTAATGTACGGCTAACTAGGAACGATTAATTAAAGACCTAACATTAGGGACCGTGTTAAATAAAGCCAAACGACATTCTAGCCTACTTAGTAGATATGGGAAATTTCCTCTACAACAAAGTCACCTGTAATGTAAGGGATTTGTATTTGTTAACGAAAGTAGCTATTTATAGCCAAATGTAAGAATATTGGATCAAGTATTTAAAAGTTTCTAAAGATCAACTAAACTTTGTAAGATTATGGTAAAATTAGTCACAATCAAGGGAAGAGTCACAGCCATGCCCGAGTAATGTCCTAGTTTAACGGAGTAAAGATTTTATTAACAAACTTTGGAGTTTGTTATACAACACGAAAAGACACGTCTCACAACATTAGGTGTAGGTATCACTTCCCACACTAACTCATCAGCCAGAAGACGTCCACTGCTGGACAAAGGCCTCCCCCTTAATAGAGAGGGGATGCCATAATCCCCACGCTAGCAGGCGGCTTGGAGGTCGCAGGAGAGGACGCTGCTGCCCGCCCTCCGGTGCTTCTGGATGCATGGATCACTTGCCAGCACGGAATCAAATAATATGATTCCTCTATTATTACATAATGAAGGCATACCTTAAATATTTACGAGAAATTACAGTACATAAAAGTTAGTAAATGTATGAAAAAAGCAGTTTCCCCCGACGACGTCCGACGGGCTGTTCTATTTTCCCATTGTTGTGCATTTTAAGCGCAAATTTATAGATGATAATAGATTATGCACTAAGGGAATAAAGCAGTGTCTTATGTCGTGGGCGGCCTGAGCGTAACAAGGGAGTCTAGAGCGTAGCGAGGGAGCTATATAGAGTCCTGAGTGAAGCGAGGGGTTCAAGCTGCCCAAGACGAATACAGGCTTTATTCCAGAAGAGCATACTCTACTTTTCACACCTTCTGCGAGACAATAAAAATCCAGGGCTCCATAAATTAAAATTCACTGACAACCACAGGACCAAACACCGTCTTTTGTTTCACAATATTTGTAAACGCACCTTTTTCTTTTTGAGTTATGCTTATGGTGGCCAGTTCGATTTTCGAACAAACCTATTTACAATGCCATTATTATGGGCATTTTTTTATTAGAGTTTTCCACGAGTTTCTACATGAATTTGACGTAGCAAATTCAAATCATCGTAACAAACAATGATACAACAACTGATCCTCATACAACTTTATATCCCCAGAGATAATGCTTTACTTTACGTTGAGGTTGCATGATATGTAATTGGACATTGTCGAGCAGGTGGTGTGAAAAAATTTTTAGTTTCTATTTGTTGCTGATAGGTCGACACTCGCTCACGTACCTAACCTGGTGGACTACAAACACGGTTAGGTGAGCCAGCGTCGCAGGTTATGTAGCAGCTAGTACTGGCTAGCAGGTTGCTCCACTGGTTGTGGAATTCAGATTAAGTTAATGAGTTCGGTCGGATTGACTCACTCGTCGCACAACGAGCCGCGCACCGTCCTACCTATCTACCTACCTACCTACTTACATGCATACACTTTTAAACATTAAAGATAATAATATACTTATAGGAGTATAACACATAAACGTGGTAGCTTCATTGGAAGATCGCTCGACTTGAAGTCGTGAGGTCGTGGGTTCAAATCACGGGCCTGTGACTTGAACCAATGAGCTCATTGGAGTTTATGTACGGATTTGTATATCATTTTTCGGCGAAGGAAAACATCGCGAGGTAACCTTCACATATCCGGAGAAGAAATTCACTGGCGTACTTATGTGATTCCACCAACCCGCACCTGCGTCAGGAGAGTGGTGGCTTGTTAATTTTGATCGACTTGCAAGCGCTGGGCCCGTCCATTCCATTATCACCTTCGCTGCATAATATAGGTATTATTATTTAATAATATGATATTACTTAGTTATTGAGACACGTCGAGATAAAGCTATCAGCCCGTCGCGTCGTGTGGACTAAGGTGCTTGCCTTAGTCCCCAAGCTCAATATTAAGGGGGAGGCCTTCGTCCAGCACTGGACGTCTTTTGGCTGATGTGTGATATTACCCTACAGATGTTACAATAGTACACTATACCTATTTATAAAAAAGTATTAGCCTTTATTAACTACAACAAACTACAAATACTACTTAGCCTTTTCTTTCCTATTTATTATTTCTTCTTACACAAAGTTTCTATAAAGTTTTGTTAACAACACCGACAATACGAAAAGAAAAGTTTCTCCACCTTACGTGGTATGTTCCCAACCTTTCCACTGACGATCACACTCGTGGGGAAGTTGAAAATTAAATATTTCAACAACCCCACTGACATTTTCTGTAAAGAACTAGCCTGCACTAGTGCATGTAATTGAATACTAAACGTAATAATAGAGCAATGGAGTTATAATGGTATCAACATTATTTATTACTTAGTATTACGTTTATCAACGGGACTTAATCGCGCACTAAACAATGTATTTTTATTTAGTTCGACATTTCTGCCATGTTTCCATGGCCGTGGTCACGTCACGTGCTGACGATTTATAAACAAATGTATGTGTTCAACTCGCGAAAGTTTAAAAGGGAAATAGTGCCTATGTTCCTAAAGAGATGCACATCTAGTCGAAGCGCCTGCTTGGGTGATGCTGCGCGCGTGTATTCGATTTTGCGAGGCACTAACTACTAGTATAGTATTATTATTATCTTAGACATAAACTATCAAAAAATATGTAGTAGGTAAGAACGTAAAAAATAGACTGTATGAGAACTGAGACAGCGCCTCTACCGGGCGTAAATGGAAAAGAACTGAGTACCTATGCTTACTTTTTTCATACAATATTAATCCATCATTTGTATGTGATCATAATAAGCAGCCTGTCACAATAATCAAGCTGCCAAGGTCTCTCGCGAGGCCCGATCTTCGGCTTTTCGCTTCCGACCCCTGCCAACTGTTTTGGACCTTCGTACATCGTTACTCCATCGAGTCTCAGGGCGTCCTACGCTACTTTTGCCGATTCGTGCTTGCCACCAGTCTCCACTGTAGATATTACGAACTAATTACCTAGTTATTGATAAGTACCTCGATAATTAGCCTATCGATAAGATAAGATAAACTACTTAGTGCTTACTTCATTTGCTTATAATTTGGTAAGTGTATATCTACCGGTAGAGACCTTCCGCGGGTTTGTTAACGACCTGTTGATGATACCAGCTATTGATAAATGATAACAACAGATAAAGAACCACTGCGGGGCTTACCTTATATTTTTATCAATCTTCCCGAATTTTCGGTGATTAAAGTACTTATCTACATAATGTGTTTTATCTACATTATGCACTAATTCTCATAATATTGTACTACAACATTACAGTAATGTCAGTAATGTACATTTTTGACTAGTGCTGCCATCTCTTCTCAATGCGAGGAATTACAAGCTGCGTTACTTTAGATAACTTCAACCTTATTAACATTGGTGGATAGACAAAATTAAATAGTTTCCTTGAACTCTCGTAGATGGCGCTGAACAACAATGGCAAAATTTTCCTAGTGTAACAAGTGTTAAAATGTAGTTATAGTGTATCTGCTTAAACTAAGAAAAAAATTATTATGTATCTGTGCCCAGCGTAGTTATATATTATTTTCGTTGTACATTTTAAGCGCAGAGAAATAATAATTATATTATATCGCAGATTTAGCGAAACAAAAATTGAGCTATGATGAATTAACAAGGCGCGATAAATGCCACTTATCTACCACTTCGAATATTTCGAAGATAACCCGTTGTGCTCAGCGGTTTCACTCGCTTAGGGGCACTGCCCTAATCTCTTAAACCCAGGGGAAACATAACCTAGTACCTACCTATATATTATTTAGTCATATTATTTCCTATGAGCTCTTAGTTTTTTTTGGTTTCATTGAATTTATTTAGATTCTAGAGAAATATAAATAGTGGGAAGTTAATGCCAGCCAAGGTACGGTTCTATCTAGTAGGGGGCTAAGAGCCTACCACAGTGATAGAAAGCACTCTTGCTATAATTATATGGGATTACTCACTTTGAATTAAGTCGGATCCTTCGACTATAGTTTTGGTCACATCCGATAAACATTTCAAAGAGGGAAAACAGAGTTCGATGCGTGAACAAAGTATACCTATAAATAGTCAGAGAATAAAAACGTGTCAAAACCACATCAGTGTTCATAGTAAAGTTAATTTCATGTTTTAACTTAAACTTTGCCATAGCTTAAGTATACTAGTCTATGACTTAGCTAAAGTTGAAAGCAAGACAACGAATTTTTTTTATACAATTAAGTGACGAGACGAGCAAGACGTTCGCCTGGTGGTAAGCATCACGTCTGCCACTAACAGTAACAGTGCCAGAATTGTGAACTTGCGAACACAATCCTGCGCCGCACTGTACTGCGCTCGTCACCCTGAGATATTAGATGTTAAATCTCTTCATACCCAGTATTTTCACTGGTAACATTGCCCTTCAAACCAGAACACAGTGATGCTTGCACAATACTTATTGGCGGTTGAATAACTGGCAAAGGTGTGGTACTTCTCCAGGCGGGCTCTGCAGTAGAGTCCTACCACTACAAAGTATAAAGTAATTGAGAAGAAACACGGAATGTTTTGAGGCGCGGCAGGTCCCCAGGTCTTTAACTAACTCTAAGAAACGGATTATCTAAAACAGGTACCACGACGTTATTATTACTATAGTAGTCGCTACTGTCGCATTGTGCTTATCACTAGCGGCACCCGCGGTTTCTTCCACGTGATAAAAACGGTTATGATGATGTTAAAAAGTTGCCTGGATGTTATTCCGGGAAATACGTTTCGATTTTCATCCAAATCCTTTTAGCCATTTTGATGTGCAGATTTAACAAACACAAACACGTACCCACAAACTTTTTCAATTATAATATTTGTGTGTTGGTGTGATACCATTCTAAGATTCTTACCCTATGTATTTGTTTATGGTCAACTACTTTTATAGGTAATTCCCACTACAGTCCCAGTCCCAGTAGGTACCAACAGTTGTTTTTTATATACAGGGTTCACAATGTATTGTCACTTCTGATAAAATATCTTCCGTAAAATATCGAAACGAATCACAGTGTGGAAATTTTAATCAATCTGGTAAACAAGTACTAATGAGTCGCGCCGTGGAGAGTGATGGACGGACGGACGGACGCTGGAGCCACGGAGAGTGATGGACGGACGGATGGACTGACGCCGGAGCCGCGGAGAGTGATGGACGGACGGACGGACGCCGGAGCCGCAGAGAGTGATGGACGGACGGACGGACACCGGAGTCGTGGAGAGTGATGGACGGACGGACGGATGCCAGTGTCGCGGAGAGTGATGGACGGACGGACAGACGTCGGAGCCGCGGTGCGCCACCCCTGGACTCGGCCCGACCTGCCGCACTCACGCCGTAATCATAATCACATCTGGCACTTTACAAGCTTCATTGTAAGTAGTGTAATTAATATATTATAATAACTCTAATGTCATGCGTTGATCTGAAGTTTTGCAAGTTGGTGTAGGAAGCGTAAGTGTTTCTTGAGGATATTGATCTACCCATATAATATGGACAGCTGTTAGAACATAAGTTTGTAAAACTCTAGAAAAAATATATAATCCTAACCTAGCCCCGGGAGTGGGCTAGGTTAGGAAGAGCAAAAAGAGATTAATTTTTATTCCGAACGTACCAAACCCTCTTCTTAACCTTACCCGAAATGGTATTCCTATCTTAACTCGAATCTAAAAACCTTGCTATTTGTAATCTGTGTGTGAAATGTCCCCCATTATTTAAATCTAGTTGTTCTTGCTATTTCTTAGGAAGGCCTAATAATCTACATAATAACAACATAATCTTTAGTTAGTATTTATTTATATACTGTTTCCATTTTTACCTAATAGAAATTTAATATCTATAGCAGGTACATAAATGAATTGCTTATCACATTGAATTCGGGTTACGTTTGGAACACCATTTCGGGACAGGTTAAGAAGAGGGTTACGTTCGGAATGAATATTAATCACTTTTGCTTTTCCTAACCTATCCCACTCCCGGGTAGGGTTCTAGGGTCAGGTTCGGTAATAACAACAGATATAAAAAAATACTTACTTAAGTTGTGGTACACATAATTATTGCTACATTTTGCCGCGCGTTCTAATTGAAGTGGAACGCGCGTATTTTTTCCCATTCCTTAATAGGTATGTGTACGAAAAGACTCGGGACGAATATGTCATAAATCGAAATTTCTTCACGCTAACATCGGAAAAAGTTTATCTCTTTACAAACTTGCACCCTCCATTTCACCCCCTTAAGAGTGGAATTTCGCAAAATCCGTTCTTAGTGAGCATCTACGTCCTAACAACGACCAAATTTCAGAATCTTTGGTAGCTTTTGAGATTTCTTGTCCGAAATGTATGCGCTTCTCTTTTATAAATATAGATAATAAGCTAACCTTATTATGCCTAAGCTAATGTTGGAGGCTGTGGTGGGGAGGACACATTGTGTATTGCGACAGTTTAAACGAGTTTTTGCATTTTAGGACCGGCGGTGAGCGGATGTGCACTCTGAGATCTAAATCTGTGTTTACGTTGTTTAATTTCACCATATTGTTGTGAGTGAATTTTCCATTCCAATATAGATTTGCACACGTTTAAAAAAAATAAGAATTACGTGTTTCATTATTTACTTTAAAGTTTAATCATACCAAGTATTGAGTGAATCGAATCAGAATTAAAAAAAACCGACAAACTTTAGAACTCCCTTGCACCTCCCCTAGGGATAGTATTGAAAAAATATATACGTGTTTCATTATTTACTCTAAAGTGAAATTGTAATTTGTGCCGATTTTTGAGTGAATCGAACCAAGGAATAAATAACATCCATAGAAACTTTACCACCTGCTTAACCGTTAAAGGTTGATTTTTGAAAATTACTTTCACCTTTAAAATTTCATTAAAATCGGTTTAGTAGTCACGGAGATACGTGGTAACAAACATTGACACACACAAACTTTCAATATTATTATTATTAGTAGGAAGTAGGATGTTTAGTTTGGTCAATAAACATTTTATTGTACAATTTTTGTTAGTATGATTAAGATTTCTGATTCGTACAATTGAAGTGTTTTAGCAAATAACCTTCAACGTTTCCCTCGGTGCGTGAGTCCGGTCCGTTCTCGTTTTTTAGATAGCTACGGAACCCTAATATTTATGCCGTGTTTTATTCTATTGCTAATAAAGTCCTAGTTTATAAAAACACTCGATAATTAGTAACCGCTACGACCGTCAGCTAACGCGGATCCGGTAGGTACTGAGAATGTTGCGTTTGCCTTATCCTCACAAATATAAAGTCATGTATATATATAAATCATTAGCATAATCAGCCTGTTAACAGTCCACTGCTGGACTTAGGGGCCTACCCACGAAAGGCAGTTGGGCCACATTCACCGCGTCAGTTGCGGATTGGTGGATAATAAATACTTATAATAATACTAGTAGGTACCAGCTTGAGACGAAGGAGTCAATCGAGAAACGTGCCAGGAGAATCATTGGCAACCACAGAAAAGCGAAGGCCCTACTTTACTTCTCTCTTCAGTGTTGGCAACGACTGTCTAGTTCGGACCAAGGTACAAAGCCTTGATCATCTTCGTAAAGTAGCTAGCCTATCGGTATTTTATCGGATACATTTCGGAGAGCGTGCTTCGGATTTGCAAGATATTATTCCCCCCAGGCCATTCATCTATCGGACGGCCAGGACTTCGAAAAAGCGACACCGTTTTATGGTTGATGTAACAAAAACTCGTACGAAACGGTTTGATTCCCCTTTCTTTATTCAAACTGCTAAACAGTGGGTAGCGCTGCCAGAGTGGGTGTTTCCCGATAATTATAATCTGGGTGTCTTCAAGTCGCGAGTGAATCGGTCTCTTCTAGGCAAGCGTGCTCCATCGTAGACTGCATCTTCGTTTATCATCAGACGAGATGGAAGTCAAACGCAAGCCTATTAACAAAAATAAATAAAAAACTCGTACTTATGTACACGAGTATATCTTGCAATAACGTAAGCTTTGGAGTGAGATACTTGGTAGGTATGTGTTTACTCATCACTGTTCAATTACCCTTAATTTAATTTTCCAAGCCTGTAAACACTTTCTACTTGAGTGAATTTTCTTTTTAAATTAAACAAAATGTCTGCGAATAAACTGACTTCAAATCAAGTTTAGATAACGTTTTGTTAGTAGTCGAGTGGTCTCGAGAAATTTGAATATCAATAATTGCAGCTAAATCAATTTACTTGGCTAATAACAAAGCTCCTAACTTGATTACAGTCAATTTGTCTCGAAGATCGTCTTTAAATAAAGTGGTGGCATAAACTAAACAAACTGAATGTTCAAATATAAATATATTATGTATCATTTCAAAGAGCAGTATCTAGATACTGGTAACAAAAAGATGTGATAATCCTGAAAGATATATTTTTGTAAAACGTTGCATAATGTATGTAGGTTTACCTATTACCTACGTCTGTATTATACTCGTACTGGTAACACAACCACGAACGCATTCACCATAAAAAAGCTCGAAGCGTTTCCTTTCCGCTGTTGAGAGAGCGAGACAGGTCAATCAGAGCACTCTGATTGGATTGTTTTGACAGTTTGATAAGCCCCTGTTCAGCACACCTGCACCTGGTAGAGGTGCAGGTGTACCAATGTCTGCAGCATGGAAGCCTTTTTGATGCGACACCAGCTTCGGTAGTGTGGGTACGTGACCATACTTACTCAACTCATGCCTTAATAAGAGATTATTAACGTATTTTTATAATTATTATTTCATTTTATTAAGTGATTCTTTTTTGTGACATACTTAATGAAAGACTAACTTTGGTGTTATCAATAAACTACTGTATTGAGAGAACACTCGCAGTGTGACCGGTATCGCTCATCGGTTTTTTTCTTCTGTGGTTGACCGCTTTGGTGTTTAGTCACAGCAGCTCACATCAATTAAGCGAAGACTACTTACTATGTTGCGTATCGCGGGTTCACGAGTTCTTCATCACCTCCATCGATCCTTCTAGAATACTGTCCCTTTCGACCTACGTACATGTGTATTGAGTGAGGTGACACCCAACCCTATCCATTTAAAGGAAAACCAAAATGGTCCAACAGAGCGGCGCGCCTGCCACTCCCGTGATGGATGGCGGCGGAGGCGAAGCACCGCTGACGTCAATGTACACGCATTATTACAATAACATTTACCTGCAAACAACAAAAAATGCTCAAATAGCTACTCCAATGTTGCGAGAGCAGGAATGTGACATGGTACATGGAACTAACTAAACAGCGCTACGAAATTGGTAAAATATCAAAATACTTAGCTTAAGAAAGCTATAAAAAAAAAACCATTAAATTTTACTCGGAATTAAAAGGCAAGATCGCATTCCTGCGTTCTATGACGGTCGTCACAGACGTGGGTACAGGGTTGTCCATTACCAGTTATTCAACTACCAAGCAGTCGTGGAGTGTGTTTCGGTTTGAAGGGCGGTTTTGATTCGTTACCCGAGAAATTGTGTGTAAGTAGTATGTATTATAAGTATGTATTTACGAAAAAAAATTGTATATAAGTATTCTATCAGCTATCTGGTTTCCATAACACAAGCTTTGCTTAGTATGGGGCTAGATGGCGCTGTGTGTAATAAATGTTCCCCCAATATTAAAAAAAAAACCGGGCATGAAGAGATTTAACATCTAATATCTGAGAGTGACGAGCGCATAGTGCAGTGCGGCGCAGGATTTTGATCTCAAGTTCACAATTCTCGCACTACTACTGTTATGAGCAGGCGTGATGCTTACCACCGGGCGAACGTCCCGCTCGTCTCATCACTCCATTGCATAAAAAATACTTTAAAATTTACAGAAATATATCAGTCAGAGGTGTCATTGTATGTTTGTGTGTCTGTGATAAATACCACTGGCTTACTTGACGTTTAATTAAATTTATTTTCTGCTTTGTACTTTCTCGCTAGTGGCTTATAATTGAACTTAAATAATATAATTAATCCTGATTCCTGAACACCTTGAAGTTTAATTTCATTGGGGACGCGAGAATTAATTAAAAGTATGAAAACAAAGTGGAGTGGTTACGTAAGGTATTGATTCCCAAGTTAAACAGCCGGCGCTGTTCACGATTGATCAGCTCACGCTTCATCGGCCGAGTTATAATGCGTAAAAGGTAGCTTTTAATAAAAAAGCCAAAAGCCCAAAAGCTCAGGAAATGGGGACCGACGCCGAGCGCGGCCGCCTTTTGACGGAGCATTATTATCGGACCGAAAATGAGGAGGTTCACAACATTGATCAGGGCATTGTCAGGTGACGCGTTCATCATCATCATCATGATCATCATCATAATCATCATCATCATCAGCCCGGAGACGTCCACTGCACGCAGGTGCATAGCGAAGGTGAAGGTGCTGGGGGTGATGCGTTACGTCTCCGTAAGTACGCGAATATTGTTTCATCAATCATTTTTTGCAATTTACCATGGAGAGTAGTATGTGAAGTCAAAGCTTCGCGTGCTTTTATTTAAATTGGAATACCTAAAATATGTCCTGACACCTGACCTGACCTGACACACACTGATGTATGGACCTGGGTATGTCCTTAAACTGAAACCAGACCCACCGAAGGACGGGCAGCAGCGTCCTTTTGGTTAACGGTGGTGACCATTCTGCGATCCCCAAGCCGCCTGCCAAGCGTGGGGATTATGGCAACACCCCTCTATAAAGGGGGAGGCCTTCGTCCAGCAGTGGACGTTTTATGGCTGACGGCGTTAGTTTTGTCGTACCTAATTATTGCTGCTAGAGGTATATACACGAACGAACATGTTAAAAAACATTGCTCTATTTAATATCTAATAGAATTGTAAACCAAGGGAGCAAACAACTATTTTTAAGGCGAGAGTGTTTCTTTGAACCCAGAGCTTATCGAAGGATTCTAGAGTAGAATCCTGAGCGCAGTGAGGGTGAGGGGGGGGGGGTGAGGGGGTGGGGGTGACTCGAGTTTAAAAATAGTGTTGATCCCGATGTGGACACTCTGCTTTTTATCACTCTCTATGAGAAAAGAAGTAAGTGCATCTTATGAATAAGAATAGTACCTACGTTTATTTCATTCTCACTACTCACTCTCACTTCTAACTTTTTATTGAGGAAGATACACTCAGTTAAAATAAAACTAAGTAAAATCCGGATTTGAGTAAACAATTACGAACGAAGGCGGAATGCATTTCGCGCGTTTTTGTTTTTTTTCATAAACTTAATATTATTATTTTATCGCGCGCCTTCCTTTTTCAAACAGACTGTTACTTGTTCATAAAATGTCCATGGTTGATCTCTTTGGTGATTGGAACTTTTAGTCACAATATCCACATTCCAAATTCAAATCACCGCCCGGAGTTATTAAAAGTTATTTTCCTCCTTAGGGTGGAAAAACAGGGCAGGCTCATTTCTGCCCTGTTTGCTAGGAACAAAGTAGGTCTTTATGAATAGATGTGAAAAAATAGGTTTACCGCACACCTAGCTAAAAGTACCTATTTTACCGCACGCTTAGTTATATGGTGCGTAATGTTCAATTTTCGAACGATGTCTGTCTATAGGCTTCGTAAATGCATTTTTCGAGCAAATGTGTTGTAAAATAATTAATGTATCATAATTCCATTCACACCCATTCAATAGGCATGATGACAGTACTTAATAATCAAAGGAACAATGGTTTTAGAGAAAAATGTATGATAAAAGGACTCATAAAAATGACCCATTTTTATTAAAAACATTGAGATCGATAAGATTTTCAATAAAATAAAAGTACAAAATACTGCAATCGGCCATATTAACTCAAACGCCAATCAGAGCGAATGACGTCACACCATAGTAACCCTCACCGTGTTGTATGAACTTTTGGTTGTTATTACGCGTTTTGATTGATTTCTGTATCGTAAAATTACCTAATTGACTTGTTGTTTATTCGTAGGCTTGTGGTAAAATCAGAAAATCCAAGAATTGACGATGGAACAAGGTTTTATTAAGGCAAATACCTCTAATTTGCCCAGAATTGATGTGTTGATGTTGGGATAGTTTCTTGCACCCAATAAAGACTTTATCTCATCTGAATTTCGTAGTGTGAAAACTTTCTTGTAAGTACACTTTTATTCATATTTAGTGCATATAATTAAACTAACACAAGCTTTTTTAACACTGGATGTCATAGGCTGATTTTGAGGTTAGCTAACTCACATCTACAGAAGGCTTCATGTTTCCTACTGTACTATTTTTATTGCTAAGTACCTACTAACCTCATCAAAAGCCAGAAGACGTCCACTGCTGGACGAAGGCATCCCTCTTAATAGCGATTAGTTGCCATAATCCCCACGCTTGGCAGGCGGCCTGGGGATCGTAGAATGCTCCTAACCTACTAACCTACATTTCAGAAAATATTACGTATAGTTCCAGAAACAGTAATGTGCACCCTCAAATTCAACATCTGTCAGTTGTTAATTTTAGCAAATAAACACCACCTCACTTATCACTTTCTTTTTTTTGTACATATTAATATAATCAATCTTATTTCTTTCAGGTCCTCACGACCATCATATGGGGATGATGCTATCAGTTATGTGCAACTTATTGGAAGGAAGGAAAAATTTGCACTGTGAAATGCAAAGTTTGCCCCGAACACAATGTCCATGCGAAGCTGTATGCGTCACATTAACAGTTGATGAAGACAAAGAAAAGGTAACATCTGTCAATGCCATGACTGTGTTGCTGCTCAAGGTGGCTGCAAGCATACCATACGCCTTATGTGGGTCCATCGCAGGACCGAAGAACCATCTTGTACTGAAATACCTACAATGTTAATGGCTGAAATCTATACTATCCAGAGTTGGCACTATCCTGAAATTTATAACAGCAAAAGACTTGTCCCACAGTACTGGGAAAAAAGCAGAAAGAGAAAAGTTAGTGACTGGGCTAGTGAAGTATCAACCAGGTTATATTTGTAATGACTTACTTAGTGCATCAATGCACCAACTTGTACTGAAGTATAAAGAAAAATGCTGAGACATATTTTTGGATAAAATAAATTTGACGGATGAAATTATAAATAAAATTGAAAATGGTACCCGATACCAGTACCAAAATAGCTTTTGGTAAAAGATGAGATATGGCCGGATTACATATCTAGGGCTTATGAAGTCAGTCGGTGCCAGAAAGGTGACGGAACGCTGATATCGCTCATCATGGGAGGGAAAATCCCAGACACACTAGCCATGAAATGCGGTAGAAGTTTAGAGAATGAAGTGCTGATGAAGTGATGTGAACAGTAGCTATGAAACTGGGGAAGAAAATAAAGAGTTGTGGACTAATAATATCCAAAAACTATCCAACGATAGCCAGTTCACCCGATGGCATTTGTCAAGATAATTAAATGCCCCATGAGCGATAAAACTTATCTCAATTATGTAAAAAATGGGAAACCCACTAACAAATGCTACGCCCAGATGCAAATGTATATGAGTGGACTTAAAAAGTGGGTTTTTTTTGAGTGGCGAACCCTAATTACTCTACAAATAAACATGTTGAAATTTTATGTGTAACATTCGATGAAGAATTTGTGAAAGATTTTTTTTGAAGTGTTATTGCATTCTGGAAATCCTACGACTATCCATTTTGTTATATAAAAGTATAGAGTAATAAATTAAAATGCAGATATTTCTTGTTTATATTTAATAAGCGAATCTTGTAAGTTAATTAGCCACACACTATTATTATTACATCATAAAGAACTTTGACCAAACTGACGTTAAGACAAGCTTGGGACAAGTTTGTGTTTTATCATATGAATCTCCCCAAGTGCAAATTCTCAAGCTGGCTATTTGTTTAGTTTCTTTAGCTTCAGAAGACAGAATGCAGGTGCGGCATCAACAGTGATGTTTTCTGATTTACCATTCCAACTAGGTAGGTACTGTTGGGGTAGCTTTGCTTCTGAATGTTGTGTTATATGTACTTGAATTGATTTATCTATCAGTTTAGTTGTTACTTGTTGAGCTCCTTCAAGATTTTGCTGAACTGAAAATAAAGATAAGATATTAATGCTTTACTATGCACAAAAATTAAAATAGAAACATGAACCTTAGGGACTAGTGCCACAAGTGGTGGCCTTATCGCTAACAGCGATCTCTTCCAGGCAACCATGGTATAAAAATAAATTACAACTAAAGACAGACGGGAGATGATCAACACCTCATTAATAAATATAAACTAAATAAATAAATAATACTGCAAAACACTAGATACAATATAATAAAATGTCTTAATAATATTTCTTTAAATGGTGATGGAAAAGATAAAGTCCACAATATATATAAAATACCTACCTATAACATTTAAAATGCAGCTTTTTTTTTACTTGTTGGTTTACATTGACGGTATACCTACACATGAATACAGTCTGATGTTAGGTATATAGCTTTTGTTTATAGTAACTTATATCTGAAATGAATACCTACTTGTGTCATTATTGGACCTGGGTATGCCCTAAAACTGCATCCAGAACCACCAGTGGACGGGCAGCAGCGTCCTCTCAGTTGACGGTGGTAACCATTCTGCGATAGATTCCCAAGCCGCCTGCCATGCGTGGGGATTATGCCAACACCTCCCTTTAAAGAAGAGGCCTTCGTCCAGCAGTGGACGTCTTTCGGCTGTTGATGTGTGTCATTATTTGATAGTTATAAAATATATTTTTAACTTCTTTGCTGCAATATGTTAAACCATTAAATTAGATATATTATCTTTAAAAATATGTTTTTACCTGAACTTCCAGGTGCAATTTCTCCAACAACAATGTTCTGTCACTATACTATTTTCTTCTAATTGCTTTTCACATACTACAAGAGCCATCATTATCTTTCGTTTCATAAGTTAGATGAGGTCGTTCTATAGTGTCAGATGTTCTTGTTTTTCTGTCTGGTTGGCATGTATAAATACATGGTTTCATACGCACTTGTGATACCGACCACATCTGCATATAATTTCTGATATCATTTGGCAGCTGAAATGAGAATAAGTACTCCATTGTAATTGATAACAATAATGCCATGAACCTAGAAAAAACGGTTCTTTTTTTCTAGGTTCATGAATAATGCTAACTATAACCAAAACAAACATAACCTCAATAAATTGCAACAACAATCACATAAGCATTTCATATCAAACAAAGATTTTGTATTACACACCTTTTAATCTATACTGATATAGTAAATACATAATCAAAGTGGTCTTCACAAGAATAATAGACGATTTCGTAGCTACATCTCCTGGGTCTCGCCGTGCGAGCTCTAGCCACTTATCTCTCACATTTTCTGGTATGGAACGTAAAAAAAATTTATGTTGCGAGTTTCTATTGATGTGTTTTTGCACACACACCACTTGTAAACTTTGGAATTCGCCTCCAACACACGAAATAAGTAATAGTTTATGACTTTCTTCGTTGAGCATATGCCGCAATGCGATGGTAACTAAGTCGTGACGTCACAAGCTGACGCCATGACACTTACGGTCGTTTTCGCGCGTATTTCAATTTAGATTAATTAAAATGCAATAATTTCCGTTAAAACGTAATATATTGCTGAAATATAGTTTTTTTCGGCAATACTAGACGTATATCTACATTATAGAAGGGTATTTCAAAATCTGTCATCATGCCTATTGTTTTATATTATTTTGTAAAATGGTGGTGTTGGCTCGGGCTCCACAATGCCTCCCGAAGGTGCGGGCTGAGGCCCGGGAGACGAGGTTGAATAGAAGGTGTATCAATAATAATAATCATAATAAAAATTAATAATTTATTATTATACTTTCGAAAACAAATTGTAATAGGTCAGAATTGTGTTGTATTATATTGTAAATCAATATATTGTTAGCATAAATAAATCATTACAAAATGCCAATAACATTAAAATTGTTATAATTTCTTAATGAAAATTTAATTAATTTCCGAAATAACAGAATGGTGGTGGGGGTTTGTTGGTTATTCGGATGTACCTGCAACAAAATAAATAAATATAAGTACTTAGTTATTTACTTTCGTACCAAGTGCCTTTAATTAATTAAATTATTTATTGCACAAATAAATAAATTAATGTACTAAAGGAGGACTAAATGCCAAGTGCTTTTATTATGGTACCAGTCTGTAGACCCCCGCGGTTTCACCCGCATGTACAAAAAGTCCCCTGACATGATAGTAGCGTAGTGATGCTATCTCATTGGTTCACACGTTTGGATCGGGTTAGGTTAGGGGACAAGTCGTCCCGTAGTAAAACTAGGACCCCGGACCAATTACACCTTTTACAATTTTAAAATATACACTACTGGGCCCACCTAGTTTAAGTGTTGGGACGATTACACTATTGAATATTCAGTGCACACGCTGCACGGCGCGGGCTCGAATCCTGACATGAGCTTGAGCAGGACGGAAGGAAAACATCGTTAGGAAACGATGCATTGGATGGCTAGCTACTACCGTCAATTTAAAAACCTGCCGTCAAGCAAAACCTTACGTTACGGCCTCACTTAAGTGCCAGTTCCCATTCCAGGCAAGGTGGATTTACTACTTAATTGACTACATTGGGAGCTGGTCAAGCATGACAACCAACATGATGCTTGACAACTACCTACTATGATCGCTCCGTCAAGACATATAAACACGCAGAATTTGCTGAAACACACAAAAATTAACGCAATCTGTTACTCAGATCCCTCGATCCCACAGCCTCAGCGAAGAGGACATTGACGGATAATCGGTAGAGTCAGTCTTCCTCCAGACATTCTTGGCTTCATGTGCGGCCCTTCCACTTTCGAGCGGCCTGAGGAGGCGCCCTCGTGCAGTGACGACACTTACTCTTCACACGAGAGGCACATATTAAACAGGTTCACGTGTCCGTGTGCGCAATTGAGATTTTGGCGGTTCATGAGCCACGACGCGGGCGACATCTCCACCGGGACGGCCGACAACATGGCGCATACAATCAACACACACGCTATTTTCCACATAATTGCCTTCTACTGAACGACTCGACGCTTAGTTATTTATATTCCCGCGGCTGCTTCCTGCTCTGTACCCGGGACGTTACTGCCCGGTGCTCATGTCGACGTGGTGGTTATAGCCAGCGGCGCTCGTCACGTCACTACTCGCCAAAGTTGCCTGCGAGTCATCCAGCCATGGAACAGGAAAAATAATTACAGAAATAAAAAATAAAAAATAGGTACCCACAAACCTAACAACATCATCTGTCGGTATTTTGATGAACCAATAACCTACTAAATGTACAAAATGATATTTTATAATTATACTTACAGCTTTATCACACGAGGACGATTCGTGTTTTTTGCCGTAACGTAATTTTTCACGATTCGTGTTTTTTTTTACGGCGGCAATGGTTTTTAAATGGTGATTTTTCACACGAATCACGAATGGTGAAAAATTACGGATACGCCTTAAATGGCGTAACGTCTTTTAAAAATCCCGTTCGTCAAAAAGGTGTGAAATCAAGTGTGAATTACAGGTGTCAAAGTGACAAGTGGCAAACTATGAAATGTTGACTTTGAGTGTAAAACGGGTAAAAAATACTTCACGTGATACTACTGGTCGTTTGGTAGTTCTACGGGGTTTTTTAGCCGAGGTACTACTGGTAGTAATACTGGTAGAGTACCACAGGTCCAAAACTCCGAAGAAGCTTGTAGTAAAGTTGCCACGACTTTACTAGGGCATGATTGGACTTGACTGTGACTTACTGTGTGTGACTTGGACTGTGACTACGACTCATTTAACTGCAGAAAGAAGGATCGATGAAGAAAAATGTATTCGTCTGAAGGACTAGTATCCATGGCCAAGAACTATTAAAAACAAAAGTACCACGGGCAACAAACGGATATTTTGACGAATCGCGAAAAAACTCGTTTCCTTAGGCAATGTGAACTAACCTGACGGGGCGGATGCCCCGTCATGACGTATCTTTTTTTATTGACAAATTGTCGACGGATGCCGATTGAAAGGTACCTTTCCATAATTATCCTAGAATATACTGAAAACTAGAGATACGTACTCGTACCTATAAAAACATGTTTGTGCGCAGTTGTCTGTGGTTTTCCGCAACATAATATATTAATATAATTTCCGCAGCATTTCTCTCACTATATTTTACTAAATATATTTCATAAAAAGCCAATGGTAGGTATAGTAGGTATACGTCACATGATCGATGTCTCTTCCAACTAGCAATAGTATGAGAGCTTTAAGTCCGGGATACACGATGCTAGTTTTTCAGGCCAGGATAGCAAGATTGAGATAGAAAGGTAGCAAGCTAGCAGCTTTCAAATTCATAGTTATTTATGATACTAGTGCGATAAGTTGATTTTGGACTTACCATAGTCACGAGTTTGTAAAAACCAATACCGCACGAGTGCCATACAACGTTTTACAACACATTTGCGAGAAAACAGATCACAGAAGTACTTACAACAGATAATGAGCCAAACTTTATTATTTTGTTTTTATTATTTTGGACGGAAAGTTGTAACTAAATTCCTACTTGACACTGGCAAATGCTCAAAGTTCGATGCTATAATCGTCCTAAGGGGAAAGAAGAAAAAAAACTTCGTTTAAAGTTCGTCTTCGTTAAAACGTTTCTAATATGAGTGTCTTTTCGTGTTGTTTCCAAAACTCCGAAGAAGCTTGTAGTAAACTTGCCATGACTTTACTAGGGCATGACTAGACTTGACTGTGACTTACTAAGTGTGACATCACTTTGACTGTGACTTAGACTCATTCGACTTGAAAATTATCAAAAACTTGATATAAATAAATACTTGACACTGGCAAATGCGCAAAGTGCTACGCCATAATCCTCCTAAGAGGAAAGATGAAATGGCGCGAATTTACAAATGGCGCTACGTGCGCGTATGTACGGACCTTGGTATGTCCTAAAACTGCATCCAGAACCACCGGAGGACGGGCAGCAGCGTCCTCTCAGTTAACGGTGGTATCCATTCTGCGATCCCCAAGCCGCCTGCCAAGCGTGGGGATTATGGCAACACCTCCCTTTAAGGGAGAGGCCTTCGTCCAGCAGTGGACGTCTTCCGGCTGTTGATGTGATGTGATGATGTGCTACGTGCGCGTGGTGAAAATTAGAAAAAAAAGAAATTAGTGGTGAGAATTTCTTTCGTCATATTTTCTGTTTAGTATTAAAGTAAAACAAACTTATTGAGCAAAAGCGCTTCCAAGGAGGTTTGATCATTCAACTTATTTTATTCTCGTAATGTGAAACTCTTTGGTGGAGTTCTTAAATTACTATTACGAAAATTAAAAAAATACCGTAAAGTTTACGCACGGTGCTATACAAGGGAGTGTTCGGTAAAGGCTTTTGCGCACGCTCCGTTGTATGGTGCGTAATGTTTAACTTTCGAACGATGTATACAGGCTTCGTAAATGCACTTTTTGAGCAAATGTGTTGTAAAATTAATTTATTTCAGATATTATGTAGCAAACACAAAAATATAAAATATTTTACAAAAACTGCACTAAAATGTCACAAAATTTAAAATGTAGGCTTTGGCTTCGTAGAAATGAAGTTATCTGTTTACACGTAGCCCAAGCTGCCAGCTTGCTAGCTTACTATCACTATCTTACTATCCTGGCTTGAATAACTAGCCTCGTGTATCCCGGGCATTAGAAAAGGCTACCACTATCCTCGTCGTCCTGGCACGATCATCAGATCAGGTCATGGTCTTAAAGCAAAATCAGCCTTTTAGTATTCCACAGCTTACCCAGCGTTAGGCGTACCCTCGAAGGCCGATTGGGCCATATCCACCACGCTGACTTGGTCTACACCGCTTTGATCACCTCGGTTATCACAGGCGACTCTTTAGTGTCCTTTGATCACTTGTTAATGTAATCATATAAGTGATCATAGGAGACTCCATTCAAGTTATCAATTCAGTAAGTATCCTGAAAACACTTGTAAAGGACCATTACTTTTTTATAGGTTGGTAAAAATGTATAAATGTCGCAGGCATAATATGATATAATCAGAGATTTGATCTAATGCCGGGAGTGCGGGTTGGTGGATATATTGAATTTCTTCTCTGGACGTATACAGGTTTCCACACGATGTTTTGGAAGGCTTACATAGAATTATCACCAAATGTCTATTTAGCCAACTCTGCAATATACCCGTCTTGTACTCTATATATATCCAGGGTGTTAGTTTGAACACCGTTATCCTTCTAGGATATCATTGTACTAATCATTATGAACAACTTTTACTATGGGACCAACCCTGAAATCACGAAAAAAAAACCAGCAGTTCCATACAAAAAGGTTCATCGATCTTGGACAAAATGAATGGAACTGCTGTATTTTTTTCGTGATTTCAGGGTTGGCCCCAGACCTTATTGCTAAAAGCAATCTCTTCCAGGCAACCTTTGGATGGAGAGGATTTATAGAATGCATAGAAGACGGGGTGTGCAAGAAAAGAAAAGTGTGTAAAATCATAAACATATACCATAATATTATTCTAACATTAAAAAAAATGTTCATAATGATGAGTACAATAATATCCTAAAAGGATAACACTGTTCAAACAAACATTCTGTATATTATAAACAAGCGAAAGCCATATCGACAAGCAGTGGACTTCTCTTGGCTGATGATGATGATGATGATCTATAATTGTTATTCCAATCAACAACATTATGATCTATTTTATCATCTCTATTTACAGTCCATCTATCTTTAGTTCAAACTTATGTGAATATATTGCAGTTCCAGTAATATGACATAATAGTGTCGAATTGAAAATGGGTTTTTGTCCCCGTGCGAAGCCGGGGCGGGTCAGCTAGTATTAACTAAATAATGGTACGAGTACGTTTTTAACAGATTTTGATTACGGTGGCGGCGGGAGATGTCGCATTACTAACATCAGGCGTGATGGCGGTCAAGCGCAAACACATTACTCACGATTAAACAAAAAAAAAATTATGTACCGGGTGTTAGTTTGAACACCGTTATCCTTCTAGGATATCATTGTACTCATCATTATGAACAACTTTTAAAAGATATCGAAAAATAAAGACAAATAATAATAACAGCTATTATTATTTAAAAAATAACAGCTGTTCCATACATTTTGTCCAAGATCGATTAACCTTTTTGTATGGAACAGCTGTATATTTCGTGATTTCAGGGTTGCCCCATAGTAAAAGTTGTTCATAATGATGAGTACAATGATATCCTAGAAGGATAACGGTGTTCAAACTAACTCCCGGTATATATAAAATCTATCCACGACCGACACATGGGCGACTCTACTCTATAATTCCCACCACTTCTACGCCCTTGACTCTCGCACTGCAACGAATAGCTACTTAGTCCAAATGCTTATTTGAAATGACAGTTAGGCACACTGCGTTTTAGGTACGCAGCGTGAAAACGAATTATACCAGCATCATTGGTAATATTATTACTAATTATACTCTGTGTACCAATAACATGATTTCCAAACTCATACAATCTGGGGATCTTCAAACGATGAGTGAATAAGTATCTTCTGAGCAAGCGTGCTCCACCATATACCTTGTCTAACGCCTCGGCGAGGTAAGGTCCAACGCGAACACATTCACATTAAAAAAAACTTACACGAGTTTGCAAGCTATGGTGTTACTGCAACTCTCAGCAGCAGGGGACGTACTGTTTAGTAGGTTCTGTAGGTACACGATCTCCCGCGGATGCTGCTACCAAACCAATCAGGACCCAATCCATTTTTACCGATATCAGATCTCTTTCAATCCGATTTAACCATAACGTATTTCATTGTTCAAACCGTGGATAAAAAAATTCAATATTCTATCTTTTGATTTTGACAAATCTATGAGAGAGGTCAATCGGGCGATCATTTAAGTTTTATTATCATTAAAAAAAAACTGATATAAATCGTTCTTTGGTTACAAAGATTATTTATTATTCCCCGGATTTCTTTCCCGGAGTAGATCGCATATATCTACTATCATGGATTGATCA
The DNA here is from genome assembly GCA_905404285.2 of Erannis defoliaria. Taxonomy (NCBI): domain Eukaryota; kingdom Metazoa; phylum Arthropoda; class Insecta; order Lepidoptera; family Geometridae; genus Erannis; species Erannis defoliaria. Next base: position 196,183 of record FR990071.1, read on the forward strand.
AATCTCTCGATCGAGGATTGAATGTTTGGACCCATCGTTAGTCGTCTGTTTGTTTGTCTAAATATTTTATTTATTTTATTTTATTTATTTTAAGTATGAGATACTATGTCAACATGATGTGAATGTGTATGTACTACATACTCGTGCGAGACGTCACCTGGCCCCAGCGGAAGACCAGCGCCGGTTTAGATACAGCCGGCATCATGTCGAGCCATGTCATGCTGAGCCATGTTATGTTGGTTCGAGCCAAAAGGCTAGCGATAAGAGAGATAGAATATAGTATGATAGAAGTGTGTGGGGTCTGTGTGTCGATGAGTGTATAAATTATGTTTAATTTGCTTAACCTATTGCATTTTTTAAACAAATTAAATCGAGTTTTTTTTAAATAATAAACACTTTCTTAATTTAACATAAAACGTTTATTACATAGAATTAAAAAAATCTTGTTCGTTCGGCGTTCATCAAAAATCGAGATAAAAACCTTATTCTAGTAAGAAGTCCCTCGAGACAGGATAATTGGAAGGCCGTCTCCGCAGTAACGGGTCGGGAACAGATCCCGTATTGTGTCGCTTCCAATACGGACTCCTATTATGCAAGTTTTCAATGGTCCAAGTTGGGCGATCGATGAGCGATGCTGAACGTAACAACGTTCTATTGGACATAGTTCGCGACAGATGCTCGCCGACCTACCTACACGTAGTTGGGCGAGGAACTTGTATGAAATGTAGTCAAATGCACTTTAACAGAGACCAGGTGACTTGGGCATGTCCTAAAACCACATCTAGAACCGCCGGAAGACGGGCAGCAGCGTCTTCTCGGTTAACTGTGGTGAGCATTCTGCAATCTTCAAGCCGCCTGCCAAGCGTGGGGATTATGGCAACCCCTGCCTATTATGAGCTTTCGTCCAGCAGATGACGTCTTGTGATTGATATGACGATCATAGAGAAAGCAAGCAAGTAAGCGTATATACATTCATTAAAATACATTATTTTAATATATATATATTTTATGGCTAATATATAGGTATTTGACTGCCATCTCGCCATTTCGCAAAGATGCGGCCTATATGCGATTGATGGAGTATCCCTCTGCCAAGTGATCAGTGACCACATACACTTTCTGCGCGTTGTGTTTTTGTTTGAGTGTGCTTTGTGAGTTTGTTTTTAGTGTGCGTTCTTACGAACTGGATTTTGATTTCTTAGTGGTAAATTTTACTTGAAATTGTGCCATACTGGTTTACCGCATCCCCCGCAACATTTGGCATATCATTGTTTAGGCAGAATATCGCCATTGGCATCTCCAATGATAAGTAAAATATGCTCGGAGAGAAAAAACCGACTCACGCTACTTGAACACACTCACATAAAATAGATTATCTTGTGTTCATAGTTAATTTGTGTCTTTATTAACCTCTACAACAAAATACAATATATATAAATAGCAAATTTATTTAACCTACTGCATACGTGAAACAGCTTGCTTCTCTACCGTATCATTTTAGCCTAGTTTATACAAGGAAGTATGGGAATTTTGTATCACTAGGCCACTTGCGCATGGTTAATATCCTAAACCTTTACTCATAACTGTACGCTATAACACATGGTACTTAAAAAAAGAGTTTTTAATCCGAACAGTTTGACCACAAGGGTGTTTTCGTGTTGGACAAATCAGTTAGACTATTTAGTTTGACCACGCGGAGGAACCCATAAAAAATGGTTTTATCATCCGTATTCATTTTTAATGTGATTATTATCGTTATCCTAGATTTCTTCCCACCTAAAATAAAACTGTACATTTGAAGTAGATGTTCGAGCGATCTGTCACGTCTCACATGTACAAACTGACTATTAATCAGACAGGCTTTTTGGTTCAATGTCCCTTAATCCGACAAACACCGTCAGAGACGTAATAAAGCAAATCCCATCGCAGCATCCCCCCGCCCGGTGAATGAGTGATGGCGCCCTTTGTTCCGCGCTAATGCCGAATAGAAGAACGCATACACCTCTGTGTTATCATTTATACTTGTCACGCACACACGCGCGGTCGCTACTCGCGTGATTAATGCACGCGGGCCATTAGCAAATCGAGTTACGGACGGCTCGGTGACGGAACGGGAGGTTTACTTGGTGGACGGAGATTTCAAAAGTGTGGACTTTTGCCTCCCTTCGCTCAGATTCAGATTCATCATCAGGCCGGAGACGTCCACTGCTGAACGAAGGCCTCTCTCTTAGACCGCTACACTGTACGACAACCTGCCATTTGCATCCACCGGCTACCCGCGACTTTTATAATGTCGTCGGTCCACCTAGTGGGAGGCCTTCCTACGCTGCATCTATCCCCATTCTCCATCGTTTATCAGTCCTTCGAGTGGTGGCCTGCCCATTGCCACTTTAACTTGTAAACCCTGCGAGCTATGTCGGTGACCTTGGTTTTTTTTGGCGAATATCCTCGTTCCAAATTTTATCGCTCAAAGTAACTCCGAGCATAGCTCGGTATGAGACATTGGGGAGAGTAAAATAATATTCTTATATATCTTGTTCATACTACTGAGTGTGCTTCATTGATGTTTCATTTGCCTTTTTCTTATGAAAGATCTTAAAAGAAAGATGTTATCTTTTTCGTATAAGTTAGTAATGGTGTCAAAGAGTGAGCGGGTGTTTTTAAAGAAGTACGCATAGTCTAACTAAGTTGGCTACTGATTGTAACCGGCAGCACTGGCAAAATGTACTCCGCGCCATGCATCAAAAAATTAACTGCGTTACATCATCTGTCAAAATGACCCGGCGCCGCGCCGCGCCGCCACGCCGCCGGTTTTACGTAGCTGGTGTAACCTAGAATTTGATTGTCATTCAACAAAAACCGGACGTTTTTGTTAAAGCTTATCAAGCTAAGCTAAGCGAAAACAAGAATGCGATTTTTATCCACACTGTGTTTTTTTCCACTAGGTGGTACATCACGGATGCGGCCATAGCCTACTGTCAATCTCATACATATTTTTTCTACAGTTTAATGGTTTACCCTTATTAGACTCGGATTACGAGGCAAAATCTGCATTTATACTGGTTTTTACAGTTATCCTTTGCCTTGCTAATAAAAGCTCTATCCAAAAGGTTAGATAGTTGTTTACCTTCTAATTCAAAAATCTAAATCTATTTTCAGGCCGTCAACAGCTGCCATAACCAAGCCTGCCAAGCGTGGGGATTATGGCAACACCCCTCTATTGAGCAGCCTTCGTCCAGCAGTGGACGTCTTATGGCTGACGACGACAACAGCTGCATAGATTCATAAAACAATGCCTAGTATTTTTCCTTGAATTAGATTATCGACAACGCCCTCATCAAGAGAAGATAGCAAGCAACAAGGGTTTGTCTGCACGGATCTTGAGTTAGCCACGGATTACGGAGAGTTGTATCCACCGATACCGTGATCCGTTTCAATTAACAAGAAAACTTGATTTTGCCACATCCGTACTGCCGCCGGCGCCGCCTGCGAAAAGTTTTGCCTAAACCTCATTGGCCGACCAACCATTTTACCACAACGTACGCGTAACAGTAATTTTATTTGCGGTGTTTGTTCTAGTATAGTGTCTTACGAGACGCTTGTGATTTGAAAGTGCAACCGACGACGGTGACTTGTACTACCCCCTGTCTCTTACCCAGCAAGTCCCGTTCTAGGATACAACTCGCACTCACAGCTGCACGTCCTCACTGAAAGCCAAACGTCAATAACATTCATTCGTTTTTGGAGGTTACATTAGAATTCTAAGTCGCCCAAGCCGCCTGCCAAGCGTGCGGGTTATGGCAACCCCTCCCTATTGAGCGGCCTTCGTCCTGCAGTGGACGTCTTCTGTCTGATAAAGAACATTACAACTCTTTTGTTTTCCTATTGCCGGGGTGGCCTACTTGAACTACCTTATATCTCAGTTGGTATAGAAAATTTGCCCCGAGCTGTAGGGTGTCGTGGGTTCGATTCCCTGCCAGGGCAAACGTGACAAACATGCTGTTTGTTCTGTGTCTATGGTTGTACTGTGTATTATAAGTACATATGTGTTTACAAAAAAGTATATAAGTATTCTATCAGCTATCTGGTCCCCATATACCACACCATGGTCCATGGTCTGGTAGCTTTGTTTAATTTGGGACTAGATGGCGCTGTATGAAATATCCACCAATAATTATTCTTGGAATTGGTGATACGTGATATTAATATTGGTTATTCGTGACTATTATTGGTTACTTACCTGAATGAAAAAGAACTAAGTTGTGACGAGAGAACTTATGTTTCCATATTTTTTTCAACTGATGTTTTATCAAGTTACTCAATTGTGAGGCGCCACTCTCACGTCCATAACAGTTTAGTATATTTATATTTAGTTTAGTATATTTATATTTATAGCCTTCATAACTAATCACTAGATACCCCAGTATTAATGTGTGTTCACACATGTATTCATGGTGTGAACACGCGGTCAAGTGTACAAAAACCTACAAATATACACTCACCGTCATATGCATAAAACGGTAAAACGTATTTCAAACCTATTTTAGTTCAAAAGCGTTTTGTTAAATTTCTTTCGAATTACGATTGGAGTTTAAAAAAATAAGATAACACTTTTTAACAAAAATAGGTTTGAAATACTTTTTAGTGTTTTATGCATTAGACGGTTAGAATATAATTATACGTTCTGTGGGAAGTTGCGTAAAATAGTACAGCATTGTAAAAGTGTTTCACCTGGTAAAATGTTTTCCTTAATGATTATTTATTTATTTAATCAATTAAAACGGCACAACGCCAGTTACATTAATCAATATCATTATACAATTTACACAGAAGTCAATATTTTTTTAATATTATATTTTAAAGAAATTTTCATGTAATTATGCTAAACGCTGAGAAAATGTAAATCGTTCTTCCCAGGTCGCCATGTTCTGTTTACATTAGACGAAAAAGGAAAAAGGGTAAAATCGACTCAATGTAATAAACAATTTTTCGGGCTCTACTTTTAACCTTCTCGTTTCCCCTCGGGGCTTGAATGGAGACATTGCCCGTGGTACAGGGTAAACATTAGCATGTCCGCGCGTTGTGGCCTTTTTGCCGGTGTGGCTGCGAAGTGGGCAAAACGGGCAAGATGGGCAATGATTGATCGGAGCGCGGCGACACGCGCGCGGTGTCGGCCCTACCCAAACTCCTTTAATAAACAGCCGGCGCGGCGGAACCCTCGCCACCTTTGAAAATATATTCTCGTAGCTCGTAGCACGTGGCGTAGCCCAAAGCTGCTACGAGCGAGATGCTACGAATACATGAATTGCTAATATTAAAGCGCCAGGCACTTAACGCGACAATCATAAATTTTAAAGAAGAAGAAGAAGAAGAAAGAAGAAATGTAATTTATTTTGTAACATCATTGTAAGTAGTATAACTTTAATATAACTACAGTCCTGAGATGATGTCACAAAAATGGCTTCAACTCAGCATAGTGCTATTACTATTAATATAAACTATAAACAAAAAGGATCAGCTCATGAATCCTAGCGTCCGTAATTCTTCGTCATCAAAGGAAAATCGAATGATTTCAGCAAACAGCTATCTAGGGTGACCTTATTTTATTGAATGCCTAGTTCCAATCGAATCCAAACAAAAGTTTATTTTATTTTGCGCTTGTAGAGGAAAGGTCCCGGGAATGCTGGAGAGGAGTTGTGGGAATGTTTTTGCTGGCGGCATGTAGGGCGGGCCGGGCGACAGGGCGGGCGGACGGCGGGGCGACGTCCACTCGACACGCGGCTCTCTACAATAAAATCTCAAAGGGCTGCTCTTACAACCAGTAGTCTAGGAACCTTAGAAGCTAACTGGAACACCCCGCTTAATACAATATATTTGTGCATGTACCTATGCAGGTTTCGGCTTGTACGTCGCAGAACGTAGGTTCTAAACAAAAACATAAAAACAAACAAAAAATAATTATTTTAATCACCGGGACTAATTGCGCACAATTTTTTTTTTATAGGTTTTTGCTATTACGTTATCGTTATCGTTACGTTATTATCGTTTTAGTATAATGCATACCATGATAAATAATAGTGCGAATGACCACTCCACTCTCATGTCAGATCCCAACTAACAGGAAATTGGCAGGAAAACACAGTTGAATTCATGTAACGAATGACTACAAATTGTCAGTAACTACTGGTGCAGAACATTTTCTAGAAAAATATTGCTTCAATGATCCCTTCACAAGTAGAACTACTTTTAGCCTACTACGGCTAGCCTTTGATTGTGTTCACCTAGATTTCAGAGAATTCTTAAATGAGACGAAACATTAGGAATATTTTATTTGGTCCAGTGAGTTTTATTTTCAAGCCAACATTTAACCTTAAGTCATTGACTAGAATCACATCGTAAAGACAGGGCGAACGGAACATTTTAAAATATGCCGACTCAGCACGAGTGCGAGCATGTCCCCTCGAGTGAGCGCGTCGCACGCCGCCGCCGGCTGCGTCGGGGAGCGGTTGTCGTACTTGAGTGAGATGGGACGCAGAAAGTCCGGAAAAACATATCCTTATTTTCATGGACATAACCTAAAGAAACTCACTCGTCGTTTTCTATCAGACAAGTTGGCGGTCAGCTTAGACCTATTTTATTTACATAAATAACTCGCTTAAACTATTTGGAGGTAGTTATAAATAATAATAAGTAATTTATTTCAGATAATTAAAATCCATAGTGAGAAATAAGCACACTTGTTCAAAATACTAATAATAATACAACAATATATACAGTTGAAAATTTAAGATTAAAATGTCAAAATAAAAATAATAATAATGGATTATATTAAAATGGTAATACAAATTAAATATCATACTTATATAAATGATGGACCGCTGGCGTGCAGCTGCATCCACCTCCTTAACATCGGCGAGTGCCACCGCTCGGACAACACGCTCAGGATACCGTTCGGGCTGCCACGCACACGGCTTAACAGCGAGGCACACCTTTTTCTCATTAGGGGCCGCCTCAGCAAACATGGCGGACGCGCTGCAATAACGTGGCAGCCCCAGCAATATCCTGAACGCATTATAATATACTGAATGTTCAGTCCTTCTTACGCCACCTTTGTAAAGCTGGCCCACAGGCTGCACGTGTAGAAGGTCTGGCAAGACGCCTTAAAAAATGTTACATTTACTTGTTTGGTACAGCGTGCGTGCCAGCATATTACACCGGACAGACAGCGCCTTAGCCCTACGCTGCCTCTCGATGTCTTCATTGTCACACAAGTTGTCGGTTACCCAGTGACCCAGGTACTTTACGTTACATATTAATTATTTTCCAGCCTCGTCTGTTGCTATAATGTTTGTTTTAAGTTAAACAATACAAGTACAGCGACGTCACCAGAAGTGGCGGAGTGCAACACTTCCGATCGTCGTCAGCCGCGCCGGAGCGATTGTCGCGGGCTCGCTCCGTGAGAGCTCTTCACTTACTTTCTCTGACTACATAAAGCACAGCCGTCTAGACGAGTGCGCAATATTCGACAATGTACACAACCGGATTATTTCCTCCCGCAAATGTGAACTCTAACCCGAGGCAGTAAGGTTAGAAACAAGTCGCGCAGACGTGGCGGCTCCGGATAAAGTTTCCGTCTGAAGCTGCATCCGTGCCGTCTCAGTTTTATTACGAGTCCGTGAGATTCATGAACTGTTCTAACAAACTTATGTCGAGCCATCGCCGCCGTCTCCGGACATCGTTTGTCGTGTAAGCACTTCTGCGATATTTGTCCGCGTGAGGGCGCTGCCTTCCACGCGTTCATATCGGACCGTCGAGCGGCAGAACGAGTATTCTGCCCACAAACAACTCGCAATAAGCGTTCAGGCTCGAATCAAAGAAATCTAATTACGCCGACAGACTCTTCTTCAGTTCAGTCTATTTTAGGAGTATTCTCGGATGATTTAAGGAAAATTACGCCGATCGCTCCGAGTTGGTTCAATAGGCGTCGACAGCAATAGCTGAAATGTTTTAATTGATAAGTCATCATACAATCAACTATCTACAGAGATGATAAAAAAATTGAAATAGTTCCGCCTGGTTAGATCTCTACCGGATAGATGGCGGCGCAGTACGAGCATGAACGATAACATTATTATGTTCGTGTTGATCTAAAACGGAAATAGCCATGGGTGGAACATGGATTTATACAAACACACTCAACTTTTGTTAAATCTAATAAACTGTTTTTGGCTTCCTACTTTGTGCAATTTGCCAGAGTCAAGTAATTGACGATATTGTGTCAAACAAAGTCACATAGTCTATTACAAAGTCACATAAAGTAAGTCACAGTCACGTCCAAGTCATGGCTTAGTAAAGAAACAACCATTTTAATAGATCAACACAGAGCAGAACATTATATTATCACTTGCCTATATACACTCATACAATACAACGCGACTACATCAGTTTTTCACGTTCCCGCCAAAAATCACAGTAGTTTATCGATATTAACGTTTATATAATTCTTTTTGATTATATACCCAGCCTCAGAGAGCTAGATCCTCCAAGTGTATTCTAGTAAAATCTAGTAATATAATAGCTACCATAAGATGACATTGTAATGAGGTGTCATCGACGCCTGCGCGGGTCGCTGGCCAGGAGTACGGTGTAAGTGCTCACACCCGCCCACATTGTATCCGCGCCACGAGCAGGCCTCCTACGCCTCCGCGAGGGACCCTGCACCCTCATCACGATCCCAATTCGAAGGAAGATTAAAAAGCCTCAAACTTTGCCCCCAATTATTTTCTTTTAACGAGTTTTTAGGCCTTCGCTTTCCGATCGAATCCAAGATTAACTATTATATTAGGTACTCGAAGTTCTTGAAGATTTTTATCTAAACAATACCTTTTCGCTTGAAAATTGGTAACACTATATTGTTTTTAAGGAGGAGGGATGTGCATGTTGGAGGGCTACTGCTAAAAATATGAAGATACAGTAAGTTTCAAGAATGAAATTAGAAAAACAAATCCTATTATTTTAGAAAAACCTATCAGAGAAGGGCTATCAATTGCCGAATAAACCGGAGCCGTCGTGTCGCCTATACAGGGTGTTAGTTTGGACACCGTTATCCTTCTAGGATATCATTGTACTCATCATTATGAAAAACTTTTACTATGGGGCCAACCCTGAAATCGCGAAAAAAATATCTGCTGTTCCATACATTTGTCCAAGATTGATGAACCTTTTTGTATGGAACAGCTGTTTTTTTTTGTGATTTCAGGGTTAGCCATAGTAACAGTTGTTCATAATGTCATAATGATGAGTACAATGAAATCCTAGATGGATAACGGTGTTCAAACTAACAGCCTATATTATATTCAGTAACTAAGCGTGGGCCGACTAGTCGAGATCTCTTAAGAGGGCGACTAATGCCAAAAGTAAGTAAAAGGTGTATTTTTAATCACATAGGTTAATGATAAAGAACGTAAATATTCAGATAAAAAAAATACTATAGGTAGGGGAAAACCTAAAGAAGCCGAGTAACCGAATAGAATTTTGGAAAATAATCTGGTTTATTTTAACAAATAAAATACAAATTACTAACAAAAAAACTGTTTTAATTCAAATGCTCTATATTATCAGCGATAGCACCACATTATTTTTTACGAATTACACAGCCAAACTAATGTTTTAGCACAGGAGCCGTTTATTTTTTTTATTTCATGCCTACATTTTGAATAATTAAATAAAATCCCACCTAAATTGCTCAAAGCCATCATCATCATCAATTGTATCATGCGATTTTCGACTCTAAACTAATGCAAGACGCGCGGGTGAAATCTGTAATTTTTCTGGCATTAGTCGCACTCTTAACTCGTTTCGATGTCGCTAATTAAACCTCTTGTGGATCAGCTGCGTCCCCCCCCCCCCCCCTGTTCCCGGTGACCTTGCACCGTCCTCTCCATAAATCACTCGGCAGCAAACAGCCCGCTTCCGAACCTAATTCATTATTTTAACTTATAATTAATATCACATTTTTCATAAACCGAGACGTTGTCGTTTAGTAACGCGCTCGTGGTTTCTAATTGTATCATTAATTATTCCGCCGGCTCTTTGTTGCTGAACTCCACGCTTTTTGCAATTTTATGAGAAATGATTCTGTAATTAGTGTGTCGTTAGCATCGGACGGCGGACGTGACTTTGGCGTGATGGTGAGGGCCCTGACCTCGCGGTCACATCTTCATGGAAAGTTTTTGTATTCGTATTTTTCTACCCTCGCTAATAAGCGGGAAAACCTACCCAGTATTTAGGTCGCTTTGTATGAACATTTTAATCAATTGATAGATCTGTGAGCAATTGGCATTGTTGCCTATGAGTATTTTATATTACGCTTGTATTTAGTTACCACGCTGAAGCTTTTTTAAAATAGATTATAACATAATCATTACTTAAATCACATCACACATTATCGCTTTTTCTCAATACTTACGACAATACGACATACAGCGACCCTCTAGAGCCCTTACGTAGCGATGTCGTAGCACGGCGGCGCGGCGTAGCGTGTTCGTAGCAGATGTAGTAAACCATAATTATTCTAGATTTAGGAGGGTTCTCCATATCAATTCTGTATAAATATAAAGGCTCTGATTTAAGGTAGCCGTAGGTAGTGCAGAAAGAGGACCACGTGGGATTTGTGGGCGCTGCTGTGCTAAATTATCTGCTTTATTTAGCGGCCGGCAGCAAATCAATGTTGACATAACAGCTGAGGTTTTTTAATGCAATGGAGTGACGAGACGAGCGAGAGGTTCGCCTGGTGGTTAGCGTCACGCCTGCCCATAACAGCAGCAGTGCCAGAACAGTTTGCGAACAGAAACCTGCGTCGCACTGCACGGCACTCGTCACCCTGAGATATAAAATGACAAATTTGTTCATGCCCAGTAGTAGTTTTTGTAGTGGTAGGACTCTACTGCAGATTCCGCCTGGGAAAGTACCACACCTTTGCTAGTTATTCAACTGCCAATCAGTAGTATGCAAGCATTACTGAGTTCCGGTTTGAAGGGCAATGTAACCAGAGAAATTACTGGGTATTAAGAAATTTAACATCTAATATCTCAGGGTGACGAGCGCAGTGCAGTGCGGCGCAGGATTGTGTTCGCTAGTTCACAATTCTGGCACTGCTACTGTTAGAGGCAGGCGTGACGCTTACCAACAGGTGAAAGTTTTGCTCGTCTCGTCATTTGAATGCAAAAAAAAAACTGGTAACATTGCCGTTCAAACGGAAACACTGTAATGCTTGCACACTGCTATGCGTTTGATTATCTGGCAAAGGTGCGGTAATTCCCCAGGTTAACTCTAAAGTAGAGTTCTGCCACTTACCTCCTACGTCCCTATCGAATGTTTCAAAGTTACGAGCGCTAAAGTAGTGTTATCCTGGGGTCCGTCAGTAGTCATATTGCTGGATACCACCGCAGTGGCCATGTAGTCGACTATATAGCTGTTATATCTCACAGGACGGCAACTTGTTTGTCTCTTTACTCACCTTGGAGGATCTATCTACCATAAGATCACAAACCCTGCTGCTGTCTTAGCGGCAAAGTAAGAAGATGACAAGCGGTAACCAGTTTTCATAGTATCATATAATCAGGATGAGATAAGTACGTGAGTCGTCCTTCTGAAGTGTACTACTGGTGGGTACTACGACCTAATGGGATGTTCTGTTAGGTACGACGTCTCGGCGGCCAAGCCTGACCCACATGTCTCTCTGCGTCACAAGCACATGGCTCGCGAGCACGCCTGCTGACTATTTTAAACAGTATCACGGTCCACTGCTACAACTTGGCAACTATGGCACAACTTGTTAAACGTTTCACTGTCCACCATGGCGGACAAAGAGAATCCTTTAAAATATTTTGTGCCTCTGTCCACCGAAAATATGTCACTGTCCACCAGCGGTGGACACGCGGGTGGTGGACAACGGGAAAAATCGCCTATCTGGACAGTTGATTGAGGGAGTTATAATCGTGTTTTCTGAACAAAAATGAGTGCCATTAGTTTCGCCCTGTTGGCAGTGGTTTGGAATAAGCAGTTTCTGGATCTAGCGGTTACAGTGACCGTGTATGGATACTTACTGTGCTGATACGTATATGTGCTGGTTTTTTTTAGTAGGCCTCATAACCGGTCAATGCAACTTGAATAGTCACTTATACAAACTGGGAGCCACGGATAGTCCGCTATGCCGTGGCTGCATGCAGGATAGTGAAACTGTGGCGCATGTGCGCCGGCATTGTAAAGCTACAGAAGAAACGAGAATCGCTACCAGATTGCATGATGCACCTTCATCGCAAACCATGTCACCGCAACAGCTTGACTGCTTTTCATCATCATCATCATCATCATATGCTTATACACCTCCATCTAATCCACTGGAGTTACTATGCCAGCGGCCCAGAGCCTCGCTCCGTTACTTCAAGGAGCTGGGTTGGCTCGGGTAGACGCTGGCGCGGGAAATGCACAATACACCCCAAGCGGGACGTCAGTGCAGGACTTATCACCCCCACATCGAATAAGAATAAGAATACTCTGCAACATGAATCAGTGAAGTCATAATTATCATCAGCCTGCACCGACTGCAGCTGGGCGTAAAGCCCCTTTTCATGAGACCTTTGCGTTTGTTCTTGTTGTTGTTGTCCCTTCCATCGACTCCTTTTTGTTCTTGTTTAATTACTAATTGTTCGCTTAAAACAGTGCCTCCGCGTAACTTTGATTAATTTTCATAATCGAAGCTAAAACTTATATTCTTACGTTTGACCGCCATCTTACCTGTTGCACAGATAATATAACACTATACTAGTATTGTTAGGCATAAATGCGGTATACAACGAAGCACGTTTGCCTACAAGTATGGAGAGTAGAGGTAAGGAGAATGGTCTTCTAAGGGATAAGTTTTATGTTGATATTGTAATGTAACTGGAAATGTGCCGTTTTAATTGATTAAATTAAATAAATAAGTTGAAAAAATGACCAGCTGGTGAAAGCAGTAATGAACAGTTCAAAGACTCTCCAGAATGGCGCTAGCGTAGATAAAGGCTAAAGGGTGTAAATATGGTATGAATGTAGTGGTTGTAGAAGGATTGAAATGTGCCGAGTGAATAAAATTTTGTTTGGCTAAATTAGTAAGAGAGAGTACAGTATACAAAATCTCTATTTACATAGTTCAAAATGATCTACTATTCTAATAACTTTTGGAGCTTGACCCTGCGGCTACAATAGCGCCACTTCCTAATATAACGCATTTACACGGACACTCTTTCATACTAGAGACAGTACTCCTCAGTCTCACAGAGGTATTATCTGGGTATTATACTACAAGACAGTCTCTCACACTGACACATTGACATTGTCACGACCTGCGGGGCGGGGCTATCATGTAACTTTTCGGCATCGCGATTCGGATACGAGTTGTCAAAAATTAACACTTGTCACTGTCACTGCCAAAACTCATTTGACCCTGCAGGGCAGGAAGAAACGTCACAAGACCGACAGATTTGCTTAACTTAATTAAGGAAATCAATGCATTCGTTCGATAACGATAGCGAGAGAAATCCCTCCGTGATACTGTGAAGCTGTGACAGTGACAAGTGACATTTATGACAAATCGCGATCCGAATCGCGATCCCAAACAGTTACATGATTAGCCTGCAGGTTTGCCTACAAAATGTCATGACGGTCAGACTTATGCCTGGCGAGAGTGCCATAGTGACATGAATAGACAAGACATATATGAAACGGTCACTAGGAATAATGGTGTTTTATATGTTTCTTGGCCATGAATACTAGGCCTTCACCCGAATAAATATTTCTTCATCGATCCTTCTTATTCCGACTAAATGAGTTTTAGCCTCAGTCCAAGTCACACACAGTAAGTCACGGTCAAGTCCAATCATGTCCTAATAATGTCGTGGCAAGTTTACTACAAGCTTCTTCGGAGTTATGGAAACAACACGAAAGACATATTACACCATATTATACTAATTTCCCATACTCATGCACGTCAACTGGCACTTAATTAATAAAACGCCACTAATTTAATGCAGTAAAACCCGAAAATACACAAGTTTTGGAAAATAATAGGTACAATGCGGCGACATAATTTTTTGCGTTCCCGCCAAAAACTCCCGGAATAAAAGTGCTTAGGTTAGTTATCTATTTACGCAGTCGCCAACCAAAGAGTTTTAAGCACGTTTTACTGTCAATATTTAATTTAGTTGTCAAAATTTTGTTGTTATTGTTAAGCATAATTTTCCTGTTTTAACCAAAATTCCTAAATTTATCACGTAAAAACATGGTATTATGTGAATGAGTTCAATGAGTGTAACCTAATAATAATGAAAAATAATGAAAACGTGTCAAATATGTGGTATTAAATCCGGCCAGTCAAATGACCAAAAGCGAATCTTCCTGGCAAAATTTCCTTTGGATGAAGATAGGTTGTAAGGATATGCTTCCTTACGGGTACCTATTGACTTACTATTTTATAGGTAATTCCTGTGTTTAGCTTCCTAATAGCTGAACATGCTTGAATAACACACTTTTATGTATTACTTTTCTTTATTTGGATAATGTTTCTCACATCTCGTTTTTGAGGCATGATGTTCGTCTTAGATTAGGCCCTTGTAGAAAGTTAGGTGCCTTCTTTTACCTTGTATGTTTAGGGCAAGCTGTTATAATTTTCCTTCTTTCGTGTTCACACGATTTCTCCTGCTAGGAACCAATGTTTTCCTGGTTTGTCGGCATACGGGCGTTCTTTGGGTCCGTATGCTGAATCTTTCATGCTCTTCTAGTGCCGGGATCGACGCTTTCGGATTAATTTTGTAAATAATAAATTTTCCTGGTACCTCTTCGATCTGCATGAAACTTACATCGATCGGAGAGCGAATTTTTGTGATTCTTCTGGTGTAGTTAGATTGTGAAATAACTTATTGGTTTTGCTTGAATATTGGTTTAAAATTAGGTAAACAAAGCGCTGTCAATCTTGACAGTTGTCAAATTTGACCGTCTGTAGTTTCCATGTAGTTTCGTGAGTAGAGGTTTGCCTGGAAATCTCGACTACATGGAGTATTTTTGGGTAAGGTCTTTTATATTATTAATAGGACCTCTCCGCTCTGTGAACAAAATTTCAGGCTGCAGAGAATTTTAGAAATGGCTCTAGAATACTTTCAAAATCCGTATATAAGGGAGACTTCCATCCCTGGTGCGGATTCTGTTTTTGGATTCTGATTCTACAACTACTACTGAGATCAATGATACTTATGCCCTAGGGGTTATCGTGATTAAATTTAACCCAGTCTTAATTTTGGACGAGTTGTTCCGATTTGATCTCTTACTAGGCAAACCTTAGGCCCTTCATTGTTCCTTTTCTTTTCTCACCACAAATTATTTCAGATTCCCTAGACGGTTGCCAGCTCCAGTTCTTGGGGAACTCTGCCCCAAGACCCGTATTCCTGCTTCGGGGAGCTGAAACTCCGAGCAACCCTGGTGTCCTATGTCGTGACTCTGCCCCAAGACCCGTATTCCTGCTTCGGGGAGCTGAAACTCCGAGCAACCCTGGTGTCCTATGTCGTGCCTACTTCTGGTTGCGAGAATTACAAGCAAATCTGGTGTCCCATGGTTGTGTCTGCATCTGATACAGAAGCTCTCCAGTGAACGTGTCGGCTTCTGGAAGCTTCAAGCAATCTCCACTGCGGAAGTCTTCATGGTGGCTAGATTTCTCTAATAAAATATTCTTCTTTTGACTTTCGATATTAGGGATCCGTAAGGTTACCACTTCCATATAGGAAATTATCAGTATAGGCAAATTCTTTAAAACACTAGGTAGGACATCTATTTTACAACAAGAGAGAGATTAAAATTCTTATAACCTATACTTTCTTTTATTTTAAAACTGCACTTCATTACAAGGTAAGCATCAAAAACTAATTTTGTAAGGCTGTTAAGGCTGAATAAGAATTACTTGATTTACAGTTTTAGCTTAAAGAATAAGGAATATTAAGAAAATAAGCCATAAATAGTCTAACAATAGTGTTTGTCCATTTTTTTATCGACTGTCGATGTTTATTATTTACGTTAAAAAAAATACAAAATAGCGCCAGTACGCGCTTGGTGTTCGAGCTCATAGCGCAATAATAATAAAATTAAAAAACAGGCTAGGAAGCAATAATCTAATTTAAGAGGGACTAGAGGAGGCGGAAGCAGCCATATAATATAATAATAACGTCACTTTCCAGGTTATCCGGGGAGCCATGAAAAGACAATACTTATGGCAGCTTGCAGTGCAGAAAGTGGTATTGCGACTCTGCATGAGACTGAGATGGAGCGAACAGCAAGACCGAAACACATGATACCCTCGAATGACTCAATTTTAATCACCGCCAAGAGCGCGAAGATAATGCTTGACCACAAGATCCTTGAGATACAACGTCATCGAAGATGTCACCATCAGTGGATTCTTTCAGCAAAACGAAGACAATAAAAAAAAAAACGGCCATCTACACTACTTACTTACTAATATTATAAAGAGAGAAGTGAAAAAGATTAGATATTTTCGTAAGATTAGATTTATGTTTGTATGTAATGGATAAACTCACTAAATAAAAATAAAACAAAACTGCCAAAAATGAAATAAAATACATTCATATTTATTTATTTGCAACTAAGTGTACAGAGATCTTAAATTAATATACCCTACATTATCCTACGCCCCCCCCACAACCCCCCCTACATTTTTGTAGTAAATTTATCGATAAAAAAAAATGTACATCCCTATTTGAGGTGATTATATTGTCAGGCTGACAATGTCAGCTCTGCCATTACGTCAAAAGTTATTTTTTCAATATCCTTTTATATTTTTTTCATACTTTTAATTGTTTTTTATTGGTATTTAAGAAAAAACATTTTGAGTGACTGTTTTTTTCGTTTAACTCTATGGAACACCCGTCTCTTATATTTAAAACAAACATATTAATATATAGATACATCTATGTATTGAAAACCCTGAAACTTTTGCTTCGCTCCGTTATTTATAATTATAAAACAAAAACTAATTTTTAATAAAATAACAAACTAGACACAAATTGCACTTTATTCTGCCGCTAGTATAGACGTTCATGCGTGAGACAATTGAAACTAGTTAGTAGTTAGTAGTAGTCTGCAAGAGTAGTCCTCGCGGCAAATTAAGTTGCGCTCAAGTGTAAAACTGAAACAGAGTTTAACGAGAATTGCATGAGTCGCTCTCCACTTAACATTAGTTAAAAGTTACCCTCATACACAAGTTTCTAATTGTACATTTTGGCGCCATCTTTGAACGCCAAATAGAGTAGCAAGAAAACTTGTCTTGGGAGTTTTGGCGGGAAGACGGAAAAATCAATTCTAAAATTTCTAAAACTTTTTCGCGAATTAATGATTAAAAATAGTGGTGTTTTATTCATTGAGTGTTGAATTACATGCACGAGTGTGGGCAAGTGGTATAATGTGGTGCAACATATCTTTTCGTGTTGTTTTCAAAAGTCCGTAAAAGCTTATAGTAAAGTCGCCACAACTTTACTAGGGCGTGACTTGGACTCGACTGTAACTAATTTCGTGTGACTAACTGTGATTTTGGGACATATTTGCCTTGATACTCTAAAAACTTCAAAGAAACATTGAATACTACTATACTTGACACTGGCAAAATGCACGAAGTGCGATGCCAATAACCAAGGGGAAAAAAAACTTGTCTTTCTAACTGTGTAGTCACTCGTTTTTCAATGTAACTGAATAGCTTCCACTGATGTTGCAAGTCGGAATAAATTGCGGAAATGTGTTGCTAGTCTGGATTTCATTTAAGTGTAGTTACTTGCGAATTCAATTTGGATTGGAACTTGTTCTTGCAAATGGAAATAACGTCTCTAAGCAGACATCGAATTGAACTTCTAAAAACAATTTATTGGGGTTTCTCATTGCACATAACAATTTGTAGTACTAATATGTATTCTGTGATCCTTGATCCTGTGATAAATGTTTTTTTTTGGTATTGAGATTGCGGAGCAAGTTAGGCATTAGTCAGACCTAAGTTAGGGTATGCCTTGCAATCGCGAAAAAATAAACATCTGTTCCATACTAAAAGTTCATTGAATCTGGACAAAATGTATGGACCCGCAATTTTTTTGCGATTTCGGGTTTGGCCCTATAATAAAAGTTGTTCATAATGATGAGTACGTACATACCTTCAGTATTGTCGAACCTTTTTGTAACACATTGTATATTTGTACATGTTGTAAATGTGTACAAGTGTCATATAAATTTTGTTTTATTTATACGGGAATACTCACGTTTAATTAAATCGGATACTCCGACTATAGTTTCGATCACATCCGGTGACCTTTTTCAAAGAGTGAAAACAGAGCCCGACACGCGTGCGGCTCCTTTTTTTTAGTGTCAGATAAGTACACCAGTCTGCCATTCAACCACTAGTGTGACGTACGAGCGTCCGCCAGCGTTCCTAATACATCAAGCGATATCCAGCAGGCGATACTCCAGCTTTCAATACGATCTTCGATACATCAAGAGTTATAGGGGAATAAGGAACGGATAGATGGACGCTATGTGGGTCGGCGCTTCACTCGACTAGTATTCTATATCTATACAACACTTACATATTGATGATCGTTTACTATACATATAGGGTTACGAAACGGTATTATTAAGTCCAAAGCAGGTTATTTATTGTAAATAACTTTTACTTCGCGAAAACAATTTAGTTGCTCTAGATACATCTTGTCGGGGGAGGATGACATTTTTCTATGGAACAGCAGATCTTTTTTCGTGAATTCCGGATGAGATATTGATATTTTTATTCTAACGATTTTTAATGATGAGTATGTATCGCGGAACCATGTAGGTAAGTATGGTATGTCCTATAGAACCACCGGCGGACGGGTAGCAGCGTCCTCTCGGTTGACGGTGGTGAGCATTCTGCGATCCCCGGAGCCCGAGTCGCCTGCCCAGCGTGGGGAGTATGGCAACCCCTCCCGCAGTTAAAAGGGAAGGCCTTCGTCTACCAGTGGACGTTATCTGGTTGATGATGATAATATTAGATAAGTGTGTGTTCCTATTTTAGTCTAGGTATTTTTAGCAAGTCAAGCAGTTTTACAAAGTGTATTTGAAACGTATGTCGGTTATGTCTACCTGTGGACACTCTACCTGTGGACTCTCTACCTGTGGACACTCTACCTGTGGACACTCTACCTGTGGACACTCTACCTGTGGACACTCTACCTGTGGACACTCTACCTGTGGACACTCTACCTGTGGACACTCTACCTGTAGACACTCTACCTGTGGACACTCTACCTGTGGACACTCTACCTGTGGACACTCTACCTGTGGACACTCTGTCGAACTACTGAGTACTACTGTGTCAATTTTGTGACAATCACATAATATCTACTGTCTCAAATAACTCTCTCTACTCGATCCTAATGAGCATAATTATATTCCTTTTTGGAGCAAGTAAACGAGAAGAATAATGACGAACGTAATTTAATTACAACTGACATAAATGACAATCTTAAGAACTATTTACAAGATATGTACATCTTTATACAATTTAATAATGAAATTAGTGGTATACAAACTCGGTCGCTGAGCGATACTATAAATTACATAATTATTAGTAAATTCATCGTTATATAGCCGGAGTCGTGCCGGTTCGCGGCGACGGGGGCGAGGCGGGGTCCGCGCGCGCGGGACGGGGCTCCAGTCCCGCGCGGGCGCGCCGGCGGCGCTCCGGGTCCGCACGGGCGCGCCGGTGGCGTTCTAGTCGATGGAGACGACAACAGTGTCCTCCTCGTCGACGTCGACGTCGGTGGCGGCGCGGCGCGGCGGCCGCACTCAGAGCCGCGTGTGCGAGAGCCCGTTGGCCGCCAGGAGGGGCTGCGCGGCGGGGGGGGGGGGCGGGCGCGCCTCCAGCGCCAGCGCCTCGCTGCCGGCCACCGAGCGCGAGGTGAGCGCCGTGGAGGCCTCGCTGGGCGCGCGCGCGGCGCCAGCGGGGCGCGCGTCACCCGCCCGCGCGGGACCGCGCGCGCCACCCGCGCGCCGCCGTGGCACCATGCTGTTCTCCACGTGTAGCGTGGCGTTGACGTCCTTCCCGGCGGCGCAAGTGCACGCCTTCAGGAAGCTCTTCTTGAAGTTGTCCGAGAGGAAGGCGTACAAGATGGGGTTCATGGCCGAGTTGGAGTAACTGAAGCAGGCGGCCACCAGGAACACGGTGACGGTGATACGGCTGGCGCACTCCGTCTGCGGTGAGTAGATGAGCGCCACCTGGAAGGCCCAGTAGGGCAGCCAGCACAGCACGTACACCGCGATCACGGTGAGCACCAGCTTGGTCACCTTGCGGTGCGAGCGCTTCTTCTCCTTGGACTTGTTCTTGGGGCCGACCGTCTTCAGCTTGCGGATGACGAGGCAGTAGAAGCCAAAGATGAGCGCGAGCGGCGCCGCGAACCCGAGCGCAAACGAGTACAGCGTGAAGCTGGTCTGGCCCTTGTTGAGGTCGTTCTCGGGCCACACGATGTTGCACGAGAGCCCGTTCTCCGTGGGGATGAGCGTGGTGTACATGAAGATGGGCGTCATGACGAGCGCGGAGGCGGTCCACGCAGCGGCGGACACCACGCGCGACACAAAGGGCGTGCGCAAGCGCGGCGCCGCGATGGGGTGGCACACGGCAATGTACCGGTCCGCACTCATGATGCACAGGAAGATGCTGCTTGTGAACTGGTTGATGCCAGTGGAGATCATGTACGCCTTACACATGAAGTGGCCGAAGGGCCACGCGCGCAGCGACATCGTCACCACCAGGAAGGGGATGCCGATAAGGAAGCACTCGTCCGCGATGGCCAGGTTCACGATGTACATGTTGGTGACGGTCTGCATCTTGGAGAAGCGCAGCACCACGTAGATGACGAGCGTGTTGCCCAGCAGCCCCACGACGCACACGAGTGCGTACAGCACCTGCGTCACCACGTACACCACGGGCAGGTTGATGTTGGGGCAGTTCTCGAACGAGCCGTTGTAGCTGCCGTTGCCGAACGACAGGTTACCGCGCCCGTACATCTCCACGTCCTCAAGCTCCATGGCGGCGGCGGCGGCAGCGGGGGCGGCGGTGCGGGACTCGGCAGCGGCCGCGGCCGCGTTACCTGCAACGTGCGGGGCGGCAATGAGCGAGTGCGGCACTGCGAGTGCGCGGTAACGTGAGGCGGGAGATATCGCGCCACATTGCCGGCGTCTGCTCGTCTCGAATAGAGGCCACGTGTGCGATCGCTACATGGATAATTAGTCATTTTATGCGCACTAAACATTAGTTGTTGTTAGTTCTCGGTACGTTGTTCTGGAACATCCTGGCGCGCGGCCAGGCGCCGGCGCCGGCATGCGAAGAGCGCTAGTACTCCGCGACTAAACGTTATGGGTTCTCATTTCGTGAGTGTTCTATTGCTCTTGGCATTAAGTTGTTGCGATAATTGAATTATTAAGATTGAGATTCATCTAAAGGCTACGGCAAATATACGAGAATAAGTGAGATCTGCTCATTAAAATATCGTCTGGTAGATAGTTTTTTATCAGTAAACAAATAACAATTTTCTAATAATTCAGTCACATGATGAGAATACCTACAGGGGACAATATTAAATTCAAACTACGAGACATTGCAGAGTTAGGATTCGGAACCTCCATTTTTGTATGGGACAAATATCGCACTTACTCAATTATTAGGTAAGTAATGTATGGAACAGCTGAGCAATATTATTTCTCCTAGAAAGGTTGAGACTTTATGCGTTATCTGTCATGAAGCATTTCATGGAGTATATATTATTTATTTCTTTATCACACGTAAGTACCTATAAGAAAACTTTACGCAATCTTTACATCGCATACGAGTATGTCATCGGTTTTTAACCCGGACGAAGCGGTGAATCATTGATTTAGGTGAAACGAGAATCGGCACTCAATTTGCGAATTTGCGTGAACAAGTCTCGAGGGACGTGAAATCGGCGCGTCAGCCTCCGCCGCACCTTGCGGGGCGGCCCGGGGGCTAATAGCGGGGGGGTCGCACCTCATCGGGAAACGAGGGGGGTTACTTACATTTTGTGGATATCGGCTAGTCCGTAGTCCGCTCCCGGTGCCGCACTAACTGCTGCTGAAACAACGGAAATGGTGCATTAACCTTCAAAACTCTAAATTAATTTGTAATAAGACTTCTGCGGCTGACTCGGCTTACATCAGTCTCTAGCGGGCTATCATCAAGGCAAACATCATGACATCGTAGGTGTTCTACTGAAGTAAGACGAGGCGAGGTATAAGTCGGAGAGTGTGCGTCGGACCTGCATGATCCAATCATCATTCTTATATTCGGAGCCAGGAGTTTTACAAGCGACACCGTTTGTATTTAACATTACAAAAAACTATTGTAACCAATAAACGATCCGTTTGACATCGTTTTAAACTAATACGATTGTTCATTACAGTTCTATCATTATTTACTTGATGTTTACCATGACTATGTTGTGATATGTTAAATATCCCTACACGTTTAACGAAGTAGTTTGATTCTACTTTCATGATGCGTGCGACCCATAAAGTGATTAATATGTTATACCTAGTCGAGATGGACGCAATTTAAGCGTCTTCATGTCACGCGTGAATCGCATTGTGAAAGCAAGTGTAGACATCAAGCGCTATCGTAGGTTTACCGCATCTTCCTCAATATAGAGGTCTAACGAGGTTAATACTTAGGAAAGAAGTAAATTCGTCACAGCGTCGTCCGTCATTGAATGTCATTATTTGAAGCCGCTCATTAATTCCCGGGAACTCGGGATAGATTATGCGTAGATATCAGGAGGCTCTGATGACGAGGGCTCCAGCGAGCCTCGCTGCGGAGCCGTAACGAACGGGCGCGCGAGCGGCGGGGGCGGACGATTGATGGCCGCGCGGTGAGCCGGCGTCTCCCGCGCCCTCTCCGACACCTCGCGCTACAGGGACACTCTACATAATTAAGATGTCTTTAGACGACGCCGAAGTTATAAATTATGATGATAATGTTTATATGACTTGGCGTTGACTCGATGATCTTAAAGGTAAAGATATGCTCAAACATGTTCCAGTGTGTCTGCTGCTTGACATATTTGTGCTTTTTGACAAAATCTCCACTAAAAACGTCATATTCTTCTATAATAACTACATCTTGTTGCCTTGCTACGCTTCCTAACTAAAGAGTCGGCATGCAATTGAGTATATAATTATAAATACGAATTAACATAAGCACACCAATGACAGAAATATTGAAAATCCCTTTATCTTGCTGACTAATGCCGGTTTTCCTCGCCACTTGTCCCACCATAATATTATTATTATACAGAATGTTATTGAATTCATGAGCAATATCTTAGGGAGTCATTAATCTCATCATGATGGACAACTTGTACTATAAAACTAACACTGAAAATGAGAAAAGAAAATTGACTATCCCATACAAAAAAATCCCTGACGTACCGTTTGCACCATTGCCTTGCACCATCAGTAGTGCAGATGCAACTGCTTTGTATAGTTTGCACCATTAATGGTGCAAACGCAACTAGCGTTTGCACTTCGTACCGTATGCACCATTCACTTGCACCATCAATGGTGCAGATGCAACTGCTTTGTATCGTTTGCACCATTCAAATTAATACAACTATTTCACCTTGCTTTCCCTATCAATAATAACACACGACGAAATGTATGGAGCAGAGGATTATTTCATGATTTCCGCTTTAATTTCATAGTAAAACTTGTGCATTATGATGAATTCAATGAACTCCTACGATACTGATTATGAGTTCAATAACACAACGTGTTGAATGATCATAGGAAAACCATAAACCCATAAATGAGGCGCCCAACAAAAGCAAATATCGCATTACGGGATCATGTTCCAATCCAAAATCATCAAAAGCACGGGGACAGTGAAAAAATGTTCCTATTGGAAATTAAGGGGCTACGCCGAACCGTGATAGGCAATGTACTAATGAGAGCGATGTTGTAAAGTACCTACTTATACGGCTAATTTGACAGACATACGTGACGATGCGTTCGCCGACAGTAGACGATGTGAAATCTGTAGAGGTGAACTGTGATGTGTTAAATACAAAATATATCTACCTTCATAGCGTAAGTTAGTTACATTAACTGTCGGCCGATCGATAAAGGTGTAAACAGGATGTTTGGCGTCAAATGTTCCAGCCCAGGGAATGCCGGGCTCGTTCCACGGGAGTCGGGTGTCACAACGACCGCCGTTTGTAATCCTACCCGCTGGTTACGTGCCCATTGTTTAGCAGAATTAATATCTCTCGTTCCGCCGATGTTTGTAGTTAAGCTTAATAGGTGGTTTATTTTGAAAGCTTCCATTAAAGATGCTATTAATTGCCGACTACCATTGCATAAATTGCCAGACTTGTGTGACGTGGTTTTTGGAAGTGAACCTGCGAAGATTTATTATTAGATGAGCTACACATTCCGCTTGTTTCCACCAATGTTTTAAACTTTATTCTCGTGGCACTTCCGCAGGCGCACAGAAAGATAATTCAGCAGTAATAAAATAATCTCGTGTAACGTAAGAAGTAAACTGAAGCGAAGTACATAAGAGCCTTACACATTACCGACTCAAACGGTCCATTGTAAACAAGAAGATCCGCCGCAAAAATAGCGGCTAATGTTACGGCCCTATACTAGGTAAGTATATAGCCTTCCGGAACCCTGGACAAGCTACATGGGCTCCGGCGCGCGACGCGCGGGATGTCAGAGTGCAGCCTGCTTACAATAGGCCAGGTTATCTGATACCGACAATCCAACAACAGTACGCATTATCTAAATGTTTGGTTCCGGCATCTGTGCCTTGTCGGTAGTTGCTTCGTCAGCGCTCACTCTGCATTGCTGTATTTAATAGAACACGGGAGTTTTTCTTCTTGAGTGCCGCGTATTGGTTGAGTCTAATGCGTTTCTCGCGTGCTCGCGTTGAGATTGATGTTTCGGAGATAATGAAATCTTGACAAACACTTTTCCTTGTACCTAAGTGTTTGAGAATAAAGCCTCGTATCCACAGAAGTAAATATACATTTATACAAACGTTCCTTAATTTGAGGGCGGTGGAATCTAATACTAACCTATGAGAAGAGGAAGTTTTAGTTGATTTGGCAGTTTCCGAATTAGTTGTTGATCAGCGAGATCGATATAGTAGAGGATCCGATGAACAGCGACCTTCGCCCATCTGTTTAGTCGATGAAAATTGTTTGTTATTAAATTAACTATGTTAGAAAATACATCGGGCTAACTAAAAAAAACCTGGCAAGGCTATGCCTAATTAAAAATAAGTTTTTATTTACGAGTAATATTGCACACACGAGTTATACGAATAAAATTTAATCGAAATCGAAAGTATGAATCTTATAGAATATGCACACAGAAAAAAACACAAAAAACAGTAACTCAAAGTTAATATTTTTTTCCCTGGCGTATCTACACGCGGTGCGTTTGTTCGTAGGTATAAACAAGGATGTTGATACTAGTTATTTTCTCTTATTTGTTTGTGTCACATTATCACATACTTACCTACCTGTTTATACCTGCTAACCGTGTAGTTACCTGTTTATACCTGCTAACCGTGTAGTTACCTGTTTATACCTGCTAACCGTGTAGTTACCTGTTTATACCTGCTAACCGTGTAGTTACCACAGGAAAAAAACAGACAACCCAACGTTTGCATATTCTATAGGCTTCATACTTTCGGTTGCTATTAAATATATTCGTTAAACTCATGTGTGCAAATATTAAATATATATATATATATTTTATTAATGATAGTCTTGCCAGGATTTTTTTAGCCAACGCAACCCGCTCCCGATGTATTTTATAACATAGGTACACCGAGTTAACAGATGGGTGAACGTCGTCGTTCAGCGGATCTTAGACTAGTGGCTGATATATGTCGGAAAATTTGGTAAAACTAATTCAAATTCTGCCTGGAACTGTGTTTGTGTTCCTCTTTGGAAGTATCGGACAGGCGTACGTTCTGCGGACACATGTCCGCCAACCAGGGGCCTTATTTTTGAATCGTACGCAAAGTATCGCATGCAAGCGGTGCCGGCCTTCGATATTGTTTGAAATAAGTCATCGTACCTCCAAGCCCTTACAGCTCCTGCGCGACGCGTTACCAGCGCATCTCTACGTCGATAACGACCAATGATTGTCTGATGTTCGCCCTTCGAGGAGTCAGCCATCGCTGGTTAGTAAATTCTACGGCTCGTGTGACGTGTGGCGCCACATGCCTGGACGAGTCACAACGCGCCGGGAAACAGATACATGTTTACACCCGCGGAATATTCTCTCCGGCTGCGTCCCAACTCACACACGCATTCACACTGCGAACTGCTGAGACACGTGTGTAGCGAGATGTATAACCTGGTTTTGATAAAACATGTATATCTAGGTACGTAGAGCCGGCGCGGTCGGTGCGCTAATGGAGAGGCCGTGTCTCCGTCGGCTGGCGCTGCATCCATCACGCGAGCCCTCTTCTCCCGACCACGCCGTCATACTTGTTAAACACACTTTCCCTTGTGCCCCCTTATCGATCTCTACAAATAATAAATAATCTCGATGGCTGTTTATACGCAAGTACTTTTAAACGTATCTTTGTAAAGTTTTAGTTTTGCGCTATCGTAGAAAACGGTTACACATAGATTCGTGATTTGGTGTGTTTATAGTGGACATTTTAAAGTATCACACCAAAAAGTCAAAACTGACTAAGTACAACTTGTGCTCACACCCAGGATACAGAACTGAAATAACCTGATTTACAAACACAATATTTACATTGTAAGTTTGGTGCTATTATCGGGCTCGAGCGCCTAGGGTTACTGAGGGAAGCGAGCGTATTGGATTCTAGTCGAGACAAACCAACGTTTGAATGTGAGAAGGCTTGTGTCTTAAGTTCTTAACTTGTTTGACTGAGTATGAAAAGTTAAGGCGTCTCACAGGACACGAACCTGCAACTCACCGGACCTGCCCGCCTAACTTTTTCCATACTGTCTATATTTATACATTACTAGAGGTCGCCCGCGACTTCGTCCGCGTACGGGAGAAATTCGGCCCGCTCCCAAAATTCACCACTTTAAATCATCCCGAGCAATTTTTTTAGCTCCCCCCCACAACTCCCCGAACTCTACCAATTCTATCGACTCTACCGACTCTACCGACTCTACCCAACTTTCCCCCTTTGAATGAACTACCGAAATATCAATTTTCATCACTATAACTTTAAAAACAAAGAACTTTCCATACAACATTCCACCCCCGTTCCCCCCCCTTAAATCGTACCCTGTCAAAATTTTTTTGAGAACAGCATTTTTTATTTTAAACGAACTATCCAAATCCAACTTTTCGTAACTAAAAGTCCAAAAACAAAGGACTTTCATACAAACTTCCCCCTCCTTTGCCCCCCCCTTGGGGGCCAAAACCTTGGGGGTTGAATTTCGAAAAATCATTTCTTAGTACACCCCTCCGCATCGAGACGAATACACCCTCCAAATTTCAAGTCTGTACGACCAGCGGTTTGGGCTGTGCGTTCACGGTCGCGGTCAGTCAGTCAGTCAGTCAGTCAGTCAGTAGAAGATACGTAAATCTATCATATAGATATGTATATCTATCATCATCTATAACCAAGTGTGAACAATCTTGATAATATACATATTCACTTGTTTGATCTATTTTGTATTAATACAAAATATGAATTTATTTTGTATTATTTTGTATTAATTAAAAAAAAAAAAAATAAGTTTAGGTGTGACCAGTATCTATCAGATACTCGATTCGGTGAGAATAACTAACTGACTTTTAATTTGAAAATATTAGCGGTAACCTTTGTCTATTAGTGGTAACCTTTGTTGGCCTAGATGTACCTCACCTGCGCTAGAAGAAAACCAATACTCGTGACTAGTTTTATGCAAAATGTTGTGTTAAATATTCATATGAGAAGGGCATCAACATGAAACTTTACGGGCGGTAGTACGAACTGTACTATCGATATAGCGCAGCGCTAGGACGCGGGCGGCGCGGGCGGTGCCGCGGGCGGCGCGGGCGGTGCCGCGGGCGGCGCGGGCGGTGCCGCGGGCGGCGCGGGCGGTGCCGCGGGCGGCGCGGGCGGTGCCGCGGGCGGCGCGGGCGGTGCCGCGGGCGGCGCGGGCGGTGCCGCGAGCTTGCATCTGATAGAAGTGATTTCAATTTTATTCGCGAGATTCAGATTCAAAAGCAATAAGACGTCATATCTGTGGCTCAAAGCGAAGCATGATTCTACTTATGTGTCTCACATGTTTCAACGGAATCATATATATAAAATACGAGTGGGTACGACGCGCGACGACTTGAAGTGTTCCGCAATTTCGCAATTTTACAGGAACCATGCATTATTGTGGATAAGGCGCATTAGCCTAGTAGTATAAGTTGAGAAA
Source organism: Erannis defoliaria (assembly GCA_905404285.2). Taxonomy (NCBI): domain Eukaryota; kingdom Metazoa; phylum Arthropoda; class Insecta; order Lepidoptera; family Geometridae; genus Erannis; species Erannis defoliaria. The sequence continues at coordinate 224,727 of FR990071.1, forward strand.
GTTTTACCACTTGGCCATGGAAATGTTCCGATTAAGCTTTCTGATATTTCACATACAATAGTGATATTGTATACACTAGCTGATCCGCCCCGGCTTTGCACGGGGATAAATACCCATTTTTAATAGACTTCAAAAAAGGAAGTTATCAATTCAAAACGTATGTCTGTTATGTTAGTTGTGCCTCGCGGTTCCACCCGCGTGATGATGAAAAAAGGCAAAGATGATAATAAAAAAATTGCCTAGGTATAAATGTTATTCAGGGTATAAGCTATCTCCATTCAGAATTACATTAAAATCCGGTTAGCCATTTTGGCATGAAGACGTTACAAACTTACACAAACACATATAGATACATTCTTGTTTTTATAATATTAGTGCGATATATCTCCAAATACCTATTTTCATCACTGTACCTTCAAAAACCAAGTACTTTCCATACAAAGTTTAATTCCCCCGTTTCACCCCGTTAAGTCATCCCTGTCAAAAATAATGAAAATAATAATTTTATTTTAATGAACTATCTAAATATACATTTTCATCAATATAACTTCAAAAACAAAGACTTTTCCTTATAAGAAAAGGTCTTTGTTTTGAACTTTATAAAGTTTTATCTCCCGTTTCACCCCCTTAAATGATCCCTGACAAAAAATATTTAAAACATCATATTTTTATTTTCAATAAACTACCCAAATATCAATTTCCATCACTTTAACTTTAAAAACAAATATATTTTCTTTTTTTAATTTTTATCCCCCGTTTCATCCCCTTATTTCAGCCGAGTCGGAAAATCCGTTTTTAGCTAACGTTTTTTACCTATAAACTACATACCTGCCAAATTTTAGCTTCAGAGATCAAGTAGTTTTCGAGATTTCGTGTTTAGTCAGTGAGTGAGTGATTTTCGCTTTTATATATACCTATAGACTAGAGGTAGCCCGCGGCTTCGTCCGCGTACGGAAGAATTTCGCCCGCTCCCAAATACTCGTAATCCATTCCGCTGGGTTAACTCGTTATTATTACTTACTAATTTTTTCCTACCCATACACTTTAGATTAACCCTAGCAAAAAAAAATGTTTTAAAAAGTCTACCAATACCAATTTTCATCACTATAACTTCAAAAATAAATACTTCCTATACAAAATTTTATCCCCCATCCCTCTTACGTCATCCCTGTCAAAAAATATTAAAACAGCATTTTTTATTTCAAATAAACTATCCCAGTATACATTTTCACGACCAAAACTTAAAAAATAAAGGACTTTCATACAAAAGTTTTTGCACATTTTACCCTCTAAGAATTTGAATTTCGATAAATTCCTTTCTTATTTCACCCCTACGCATCAAAACCAATTCACCCTCCAAATTTTAAGTCTGTACGAGCAGTGGTTTAGGCTGTGCGTTGATATATCAGTCAGTGAGTCAGTCAGGATTTTAAATTTTATATTTATAGATAGATAGAAGAAGATAGGTAGATAAATAAATAAATATCGGTGGACATTTTTCACACAGCGCCATCTAGCCCCAAACTAAGCAAGCATGTAATAATATAGAAACCAGATAGTTGATAAAATACGTATATTTTTTTTTTTGTAAATACATACATAGGTACTTATAATACATACTACACCCAGACATAGAACCAAAAACATCTATGTTTTAAGAAATCCTGACAAAACATAATCTGCTTGATAAGCTCGTGGCCAAGCTCGACAAACTTTAATGTTCCTGACTGACGCGATCCGCTCCTCTTCGGAATCCGGATGGTCTTCAAGCATTGGGGATGACAATAACAATAATCATCTGCAGATCATACAATAAGAGCTGAATTGTACTACAATAACACTAAAAATGAAATAAACCCTGACCCAGAGCCCACTCAACAGAAGCGTATAGAAATTTGTATTTGCAATTCAGTCTGAAATTCGAGAAAGATTTCTAATCTAAATGCTTTCTGAATGTTTCTTGCAGGAATATTTCTCTGGGATCCGTTCGTTGTCTCTTGCCTACGTAAATATTCAAAAGAATATTAAATTACACAAGTTGTTTCACTGAGTACCTATTGAGCTGAAAGCTGTCTGCTGGTATTGCAATTAACGAACAATTGGCGTTTTAACATCTTCGTTTTACGTAATAATGGTAATAAAAAAAGTCATTGAATTATTCACATTCATTGTGAAGAAATTTGAACCTGGGTGTAGCTTTAGGACAGATATTTTCGCAAAGCAGCTTTTACTTGTGTAACACTGCAGCGCGAAACCGAAAACGAAACCACTTTTTTGCACTAAAACGCACGGAAACAATATTGCTGTCAGCGCGAGGTGTGTATCGAACCCACGCGTTGCAGCTATCAAGGCAGACATACTATCAATTGAGCTATATGGCAGTCAAAACTAAAAAAACGAAATAAGAAAGAACTAAAACTCCCCGAAGACATCTATACTAATATCTTAAAAAGGTTAACTTTGTATGTTAGTTCGAGATAATCTTCGGATCTACGGATTTGATTTACTTAAGCTTTAAACCAATACAAAAATATAACACCTGAGTCCTGTTTATGCTATATTTGATTGCAATGCCAAATATTGTAATATTATGAGCCACAGCAACAGTGTCGGGATGGACCCCATCCACCCGGTTCCAATGCCCCGTTACCGGGGCAGATAGGAAAAAATGTTTCATCGACCCCGGTAGCCCCGGTATCGGTGGTTAGCGGGGTGGACGGCACACGTCATCATCATCAATTCCATGCATGCATCAATTTTATCATTAGATGGGACCAAGACTCCGGATGCAGCTAGAAGTTTACATAAGTACTAACACATTGAGAAACATGAAAAAGCAATGTTTCTAGTCACGAGGTAGCTGTTAATGGGTACAATATGACTACTTAAGTGCATACACGTATAGTAACTGACCACGTTAGCAGATGAAAGCGATTCAAGTAATGTGCGATAAGGTTGCTAGGAAGCAGGTGCTTTTGATTGTAGTTTAACCGCTGAACTGCTGTGCATTCGCTGAATTTTTCAGGTGGAATTCGGCCTAGAGCTGCATTCTGAATGGCATCGTAAAGCTGCTGTGAAGCACTGTGAGCGCTCTTTAAAGCCCTTTCCGCGAAATTATGCTCTTTCGACATTCCTTCAATAACTTAGCGGTGTTAGTACGAGACTGAAAGCGTGTAGGTACGGTCAACGTTGAATGTATCTTGCTAAAGAGTATTCATTTGCTATTTATTCACTAATAAAGTAAATAAGTTCGGATAGGCTGAGTGGCCAGCCCTATAGTATCAGACGTAATATAAGGCGTCTGACGTGGTTTGTCGTTTGTTTTAACAATATAAAACAAACAACCAGGACCAACAATTTAACGTGTATTCGGCCCTCGGTAGTGCTCAGAAATAAATGCTACTCACGGTCACCCATCCGCAATTTCCCGGTAATTCCAGTTTCTGACGCACAAATTTTCCGTTACTTAAGATTTGTGGGATATTTCAGATCCACATAATATTATATTCAAGCTGCGCCGCGAGCGCAGCACTGAAGCAGAACTGTAGCAACACGACCAATCATAGCTTCGAGTTGCAGGAATAAATACGTTCGCATCGAGGCAACGATATTATTTGCAAGATTCACACCTCCAATGTAGAGAGGCGTATCTTATATCTTTCATCTGAGATCTTTAAAGATTCTGTTCTGATCATGCATCCTCAATCATTCCGATCTTCTGGTAAATGTGGAAAGCGAAGTCTCTCCAGTTATCTCGGCGGTACCGTAGTAGATACTAGTACCTATTCTGTGAGCGCATGCCCCGGTTCCGCCGCGGCGACAAAAGTTGTTTCTCAATCGGAACCCGACAAATACAGAGGATAATACCGATTTTCTTGGAGCGCTGGTGTTATTGTCGGGGAAACGCGAGACCGCGCGGCATATAGTAGGTACAGACACAGGATAGATTGGTTACGAGCCGTTTGATTGTAACAACTAGGATTTTTGCTGATCGCTCCGTTTTTATAATTTTTACAATTGTTCACACGCTACCTCAATATGCGTGTCATTTTATTTGGATTGTTTGCAAAGTAAAAAAGTAACTCCAAAAATTGTTTTTACTTTGTATTTGTAGTCGCATATTATAAACATTTTATTGGGTATTTACTGTAGTCGTTTTTTCTTTACTTTTTTGTTTTATTTATCTATGATTTTTTTTTTACACCTGCGTATGGAATATACGTTTAAACATGCGCTTGTGCCATCTCGGTGCGCCCTCTCAGTGCGCCATCTAGAGCTGGCGGCCGAACGTACAACTATTTGTTGATTATGACGTACTTACTTAGAGACCTAGATTATAGAAGGTAAGTAGGTATATAATCTAAGCTTAAATAGTATAATAATTATCTACGTTTCAGTTAAGTTTCACTCTAGTAGTTCAGGGAACAAGGACGTCACGAGTTCACGCGTCATGTATAATTTCTAAATCCTCAAAAATTCTAAAACACAGTAATAATGCTTGCACACTACTGCTTGACTTACTTATAACACTCCTCTGCTTGCGTCGGGGGTAGAAAATTAACATTGTAATGATATTTACCTGTAAAGCGTCCTTTACACGACAGAATCTGAAACAAGCAAGATAATAGTATAAATATAAAAACCTTCACATTGGAGGCCGTACCGACGGGGAATAGATTAAACAGTAGTTAGTATAGCCGCGGCGCAAACAGATCGACGACGCGGCCCAGTTTTGGACGGTATTTATTAGTAGAGTTTTCCTGTTTCTTCCTACCTGTATTAATTACATCTATTAAACGTAGCATCGGGCTTGACGGGGACGGCAGTAGCTCAACTTTCAATAATAATTGGAAACTTTCGTTTTACTACTACATTACTAACAAGCTTTAAGTTGTTTTTTGGCAAAGAGCTCTCAATAAACAAATTGGAGTAATTTTTCTAGTCCGCTCTTTTTAATAGATTGTTAAAAACTTTTAATGATGTTTATAATATATGAAGTGGAACGTAATGTTAAGGAACGACGCGGATTTAAATAGCTCTTGATAGTATCTAAGCATCGACATAAATAAGGTGCGTTTCTCAATTTGAACTCAATCGTCAGTGTCACTGCTCTCAAGTACAGTGCGGGCTCAGCATATTATAAACTATCGAAGACTACGTGTACAATATATTTTTCGTCAACATCTGAAATGTATGCAAACTGTTTAATAGGCGTAAATGAAAACATATGTTAAGTAGCACCTACACCGGCACAGCACATGCTACCAGGACCGGAGAGGATAATACTTGTGCAGTGTGTAAGTAGCACCTACACCGGCACAGCACATGCTACCAGCACCGGAGAGGATAATACTTGTGCAGTGTGTAAGTAGCACCTACACCGGCACAGCACATGCTACCAGGACCGGAGAGGATAATACTTGTGCAGTGTGTAAGTAGCACCTACACCGGCACAGCACATGCTACCAGGACCGGAGAGGATAATACTTGTGCAGTGTGTAAGTAGCACCTACACCGGCACAGCACATGCTACCAGGACCGGAGAGGATAATACTTGTGCAGTGTGTAACCCCATGAATCATCAGCATAGATAATGTTCCATTTGCCTGGTTTTTGAAAGCAGTATAAATAAATAAATAAGTTTCGGTGAAAATTTTTCACACACCGCCATCTAGAGTCAAACTAAGCAAAGCTTGTAAAACGGAAACTAGATAGCTGATACAATACTTATATACTTTTTTGTTTATTTTTACATGAAATATATACTAGAACGATGAACTTAAAATTAAAAACCTTAAAAAATATATAAACATAATATAGTAGTATAATATAGTAACTAAAATATATTATTAAAAGGAGTCGCTTTAGGCAAGGTTCCGAAGATACTGGCAGCGTTCCCCCTTTGAATAGCTAGACTATAATTCTTTGTCCGAGGTAGCTGCCAGCTCTTCGGTCTCCTGTGATGTCGACTAACCTTTTTGCTATTTCCTTAAAAAGCCTTAAAGCGCTAAGACCCCACGGACCAAGGGTTTCGACACCGAATGGGACAAAATCATATTCGGAGCCTAGACCCCTGTATTTGCATGCTTTAGATTTTTCAGCTGCTTCACAAGTCGCACCAGCTCTGTTGTTGTTTCCTTGTGGATGGGAAGGGGCCAGCGTGTCTGAACAGGCTGCATCCCATACCAGCACCCGGCCCATCTTCCATGGAATTAAACTCATACCGTCCGGTCTCTTCCCATCGTCTCTTGCAATACCAGTCGGCTCAAGTAGACTTGCCACGTTGACGGTGGCAAGGGACCGGCGTATAATATCGTTAAGTGCGGCATGTCTCGAGAAGCGGACTGCATTTTTTTGGCATGACAGTCCGTGATGGCCTAGCTTGTCGACATCACTGCCACAGGGATATTTATGAGGAGCGCAAACCGGAACCCCAAGCCGTAGACAGGTAACGATTCGGAGCGTGTCAGGCTCAAGAAATGTTCCTGTATTTCACGAAGGGTACGCGTGAAGCCAGTAGCCGGCCTCATGCGCACCCACGGCCAAAAGCCTAGCACTTACACAAATTTTTTTTGTAAATACATACTACATCCAGTCACAGAACAAACATTTATGTTCGTCACATAAATGTTTACCCTGAGTGGGGATCGAACTCACGCCCTACAGCTCTGTAGGCAGACATGCTACCAACTGAGCTATAAGGCAGTATGAATATTGTATATAAATGACGTGCAAATATCCATACTGTATGCTTGTTGAGTGGCTGTGTTGTCGCCATGCCTCCTACTTTACGTCCCCCAATTTCCGGCGGGCGTCGAGTAAAACCTTGTGATTGAATTTATTGAAAAATCCAATTTGGGACTCAAAGCGGGACGGACGGCCGCCAATAACGGACTTTGTACCTTTTATAGAATAACCTAGGGACTCGCCGCACCTCTATCTGTGTTATTTAGGGTCTGTGTCCCGTTACCAGCCTGCATGTTTGGGTCGTCTGACTATCGTAACTTTACTCTTTTTAATAAGTAAGTAAGTTTGTATAGGCTGAGCCCTAGTGTCAGAGTCAATGTGCCGCCCGGTAGCCTCTGACATAGCTGACGGTTGTTGTTATAGAAACTACTTAGAACAAACAACCGGAAATAACAATTTAACGTGTCATCCCACGGTAGCGTTCAGAAATAAATGCTACTCACGGTCACCCATCCGAAGACTGACCGGACCGTCCGATGCTTAACATCGGTGATCGTTTAGAATCACTTAGACAAGCTACGCCACGAGCGCTACTAATCGGTAAGACTTTTTAAATCATAATAGGGAACCGCCTGGATTATACCTTATATCCTAAACTACATCCAGAACCACCGGAGAACTGGCAGCAACGTCTTCTCGTTTAACGTTGGTTAGCATTCTGCGATCCCCAAGGCGCCAAGGCAAGGCCTACCAAGTGTGGGGATTATGGAAACAATTGTGGTGGGGCTGCCACGGTTCTGCAGCACCTCGGGCATGTTCGCGGAAGCGCGCATCGTCTGCCTTTATACTTCTGTGCGCAGGCGTAGCGCCTCCCTGGTGCGCAGAGTACGGGCCAGCTCCAACGTAATCCTGGCAATGATTGCTGACAGGCTGGACTGCCCCTACATGTGGCAGTGCTGTAACAGGCATGTTCCAGTACTGCCATTTGTGCGGATGTATTGACCATTTGTGTTGTGGTCTAATCTGTGTCGTGTGATTGTTTTTGATTTTTTATTGTATAATAATTTTGATAATTTCTTGACCTAATGTTATATAATATTTAAATGTTATGAATGTTGTGTATTTTATTTGAATATTTTGTATATTCTGTGTTCTACATACCAGTAAACTGTTTTTTTTTCATTTTTTATTATTTTTATTATATGGGTTATCATATTATTTTAACGAAAAGATAAATACGCGTAAGTGAACATGAGAACCGATAACTTCGCAAAAAACATGAGTAACGATTGTGATAACAGCAGACAGTGCAAACAAAAATGAAATTTCGAATTATGTCGAAATCAAGTCGAAGGTTAAAAGCTTTACTTTGGCTTATACATTTCATAAAGTTCGCTAAACATAAAAGGCCTTGTTTTTGTAAATTTGCATGAAATGTTTTATTTTTGTCTTCGATAACAAGTCGTTTAAATTTCAAAATTCAATTATAAAAAGTAACTGAAGAGAAAACGAATACTTAGCTGCCAAGTCTGGCTGTCCTTAAGTACTTCAGAGAGGAAATAATTAACAATACATGGTTTCGGCAAAAAATAACCATGAAGAGAAAACAGGAAGCGATTGTTGCTTGAATAATTCATCGCGCTGCCTCTGACGTGGCGCACCGACCTCAGCCGTCCTTAGCACACCACCGCGGTCGATAGCTGTTCAATTTCAATCAATACAATAGACAAAGTCACAACACTAATAACGCGCTAGTGAGCGTAAGACCAGGACCACGTATCAAACACATAAAATCGCTGATAGCTCTGCGGTGGTGTGCTATGGGCGTAAGTGGAAAGTTTTTCTTTTAGAAAAACTTTTGGTAACTTTGAGAAGAGACAACAGAAAGTTAGTCAAAACATGCTATGAAAGTAAATTTACGTTTTTGCACTGCGTTGTATGTTTTGAATCATGATTGGTACGGTAGTCATATATTAAGTATATCTTATTTAACTGGAGTACTTCCACGTTTTTTTTTGCCTATAGGTCAAGCTCGTTGTTGGTGCTTGAGCCCACGACTGATAGATGCGAACCAAACGTGCTAATCACTGAGCTATCGTACCACCAGCTCATTGCTCACCGTTAGGGGTCTTCTTGATAAAAAAGCTTCGGAATTTGACAGCAAAACACCCACGCTCAGAGCAGATTTCAAAATCACTCAACATGTACACAACTGCTAGGCCAGAAATCGAACCAAGAGCTCCACATTAATAGGCCAACCCGATACCACTAATCCATTCGTATATCGTGTTGGTAGAGTCTCATTTAAGTTTTGTACAGGACATTTTGAATCGCTATCGTCGCGTATAGAAAGTATTCCTCGCTAAGGGCCAACCCACACGTACCACAACCACAACACGTGGTCGGGCGCATTTTTGTATTGATAATGAATAGTAGAATTTACACGTACCACGTTTTGCTGTCGTTATTGACCGCGTGGTTGATACCGACCACATCGTAACCATAACGCAACCACCACACCGTGAAATAGCCGCCTGCCACATCGCAGATACAGCGTTGCGTCGACGCAACGAGAGTGCGCGCTTTATGAAAGCCGGAGTCGAACTGTGTCTACACACGACGCAACCACATTGCAACTGCTAGCGACAACGCAACCACATCGATATTTTTTCGGTACCATAACGCAACTGCAAATAGCTGTAGCTAGTCGTAGCCACAGCGTCACCACATTTTGTCGCTGCGATGTGGTGAGGTTGTGGTACGTGTGAGTTGACCCTAAGAGCGGTATTACAATAGACAAACAAAAGATTATTGTAACGTAGCAGAAATAGTACGTAAAGTAAGCCTGACAAACATTAAATTCGCTAAGGAACAGTTTGTAATCCAATATTGGCATTTTCTTTTGTAAATGAAGCTAATTAATTGTTATTCGGATGGAAACTCACACAATAGGCTTCAGCCGAGATATTAATTACGCGCCGAGTGCTATTTACTCGAGATAATGGGACCTATATACTCAATGTACACCTAGACGGGGTGGGGTGCCTACACTCGGTACAATCAGGTCTCGTCACGGTCCCTAAACTGGCTTAGCTAATACTGCATACCATGATAGATTTGGCTAATATGACTTACTTAGTTTAATTACTCTATGAATCAAAGTCCTGACTGCCAGACAGACAACGCACAGCCTAAGCTGCTGGTCGTAGAGATTTGAAATTTGGAGGAAGGAGCTGAGAATTTGAGTAATAGAAATGGGGAAAAAAAAACTTAACGGTATGGAAGATACTTGGGAGCGGAAAGTCGCGGGGCGACCTCTTGTATAAAATGTATATTACACAACACTGCTTTGCGTTGAGAGAGAGAGCTAGATCCTCCAAGTTGCGTTACTTTATGGATCGTACCCAGAACAAAGTCACCGACATAGCTCAGCGTATTCGCGCAAGCTGTCTACTATCGCAGAACCGATAACCGACGACGCACGAGACAAACGCCGACGGCGATGAGTGACGGCGTGGTAGACGTGCTAGCATTGTCCAAGAGGGACACCCATCCTCCGAGTGCTCTAGAGTTAACACCACGAAAATGACGTAGAATACTCTGAGAATCAACTGAGAATTGACGGAATGTCGTATACTTATGCCGTTAGCCGTGGAATGGAATAAAAAAGTAGAAAATGGAGCTGCAGTGACGTGGCTTGGCATTTCCCCTTACGTCCTCTTCGGCCGCGTACGAAAGCGGAGGCTCGTAACCAGTTACGGCAGAAAAAATAACTTCGTTATACGGTACTGGTTACTGAATGAATATAATGAATATATATTAATACTGAGGTATTTTAATAATGAGGATAATTAATCTTTCATTTCTGCTAAAACCTAGTTTGCTGACACTACTTTCTGCAAAATGGAGACTTGTGAGGAATTAACAATGACTTTTACCTGCCTGCGACGAATTTACACATTTTATTTTTACGAATGTAGTAGTTTTCAGTGTATCATAATGCAAGTCTGGCGATTTTTTTTGCCGGGCTTACAATAACCCAAATAAATAATAGGCTAATTTCACGATGTTAATTATAAATAAAACTGCTGATATAAACGATGTTTTGATAAAAAAACAATATATCTGTAGGCTCAGGCTGTAGTTCTTTAAACGCAATATTTGTTGTCAGTTCGCAGCAAACACACGTGTTGTGTTCGACAAACAACCCTAATCCCATCGCGTAGAGTCAACAGAGCCGTGGCAGATAGCGCTACTGTGCACACCGTGTACTTATCGTTATCAGTGCATTATCATGGATCTGCTTATTTAATTATCGCACTGCACACTAATATTATAAACGCGGAAGTTTGTCTTCTCTTCTTTTCGCTGCAACGGCTCAACGAATTTAGTGAAATTCGGTATATTTATCTAAGAATGAAAATTATTACATGAATAACATATTGTTACAAAAGTGTGGTTGGTTTTTACAAACGAGTAGTCGAACGGGTTCATAAAACTCTACTCTGTCATATCTGTGATGTTTTTCTATTAATCTATCTAAAAAGATATGTAAAGAAGATTCTTTATATATCTTTTTTTTAATATAAAAGCAAAAACCCCTCTCTCATATAATATATATATTCACTGACTAAACACGAAATCTCAAAAACTACGTGATCCCTGGAGCTGAAATTTGGCAAGTAGGTAGTTTATAGGTAGGAGACGTCAGTTAAGAACGGATTTTGCGACAGGACTGAATTAAGGGGGGGAAATGGGGTATGAAACTTTCTATGGAAGTTTTTGTTTTTGAAGTTATAGTGATTAAAATTGATGTTTGGGTAGTTCATTCAAGGGGGAGGGGAGTTATGGGGAGGGGAGTTAGGGGGGCATTTGCTCGGAATGATTTAAAGTGGTGAATTTTGGGAGCGGGAAGAATTTCTTCAGTACGCGGACGAAATCGCAGGCGACCTCTAGTAATAACATAAAATCACTTGAAACTTAAAACATCTGATCAAAGAAAGCTGCTCAACATAATTTCGAATGAAAATACTAACATTTATATGCATTTTCTTTGTAGTCGACTCCGAGACATCACTTCGCTTGGTCAATAAAAGCCTGTAAAACCAACTCAGAAGCAACAAAAAATGTGAAGAGCTCCGGTGCTACGAAAACCGGAAGAGAAGAATAAATCCTACCATTTTTTGTACCGAACAAATGAGCATTTTTGTAGTATATCTGTCCACAAGCTTAATCATTAAGTACCTAATTTATGTATTGTAGTCTCATAAGCATGTTTTTCTAGTTATGTTCTGTGTAAAAAGCGTCGTGTGAACGACCTCCGCGCGGCAGCGGCATCCTGCTAGCTATCTACGTGCGAAGCCAGACTACATTATTGGTCTACGGTTAATCCATCTCGTCTCGAATCACGCCGAGCCTTCCCAGAGGCTTTCACTAGTTTGCATATTCAGTGTACACTGGAAAACAACACATAAACCTATTGGAATAAAGCGTTTTTTAGCTCACTTTTACGCTTTAAAAAGAATACTGCAGTCAATTTTGAGTTTTATTCAATTGACTTAAGTAGTCATTGAGGTTGATGTAGGTGGGTTAGATTCAATAAAGCACTGTGCAACGCTAGCAATATAATGCGACACTTTTGTTATTTGGTTGGCAATAAGTGAAATATGAAACGTCTTTGAAAAATAGTTTCAACTTACAACCAAACCTTAGATTTTAGTTTTCCATATCCGATGTATCCGGGTATCGAATGGGATAACATCTATACCTACGTTGTCTTTCTGTTTGTCTCAACCTTAAGGAGTTATTTATTTAAGCTATAATCAGCTATACATGAATTATGAATGAAGTGTATTTAGTTGAATTGTGAGGATGGTATACCAACGCAGTACAAAGCGTGACAGGCTCCTCGCATTGTTGGCGTCACTCCACGTCGCGGGCTGACTGCGGGCTGATGAAGTCTTGTAAATCTTTTAATCCCGGTATTTAATCAGCAAATATCTCGCGGAGTTGGAGCGAGCCGGGATATTCCCGGCGCGATAGCAACCTGCGGTACCTGCAGGCTTGCGAGACGGGAATTTCCAGGTTGTATCTTAATCTGTATTGACATACCTATTTAGGAATTTATATACAAATAAATATTAAATGAAGTAGATCGAAGGGTAACTGCAAAAAAACATAGAGTTCTACCTCCTTAATACCAAACTTTGTCGTTTCCATTCTTTCAAATGTGTACCTCCGTAAAGGCAAAACTCGGATTAACTATTCCGAGGCAACTCCTCTTTTATTAATAAGGATTAAGCTCCTTAGTACTCGTAGCTAAGTATAAATGAATACAAAGTCTACTAAGTATATGGCAGTACAGTAGAGCGTAGCGTAACTGCAGAAAATTAGACTGGTAGAAGCAGGAAGCAGCCGCACGCGCGGCTCTGTTTTCACTCTTTGAAAACAGTCACCGGATGTGATTTAAACGAATAGTAGAGTCGGAGTATCCGATTTAATTAAAAGTAAGTATTCCCGTATAAATGAAACAAAACTATAACGCTTTATTACATAATAAAGCGTTATAGTTTTAGATTTGACAGATTTCATAATAACAAAACGTTGTAGTGTTTAATTCTCAGATAAATATTATGCTAGTCAAGTGCGAGTCCACACGCGCACCATGGGTTCCGTCCACGACACAATACTGTGCTACGCTTACCAACAAACAAAAAACAACATTGTAATTCGTTTGGTGTGCTTGGAAATTCTAAGTGTGAGTCTGACCCTCTACTTGGCCAGTTTTTTGTTGTTATTATAACTATTTTAAAGTTTACACTATAATCATACTAATTCTACTTATTCAAACTTACAGCTTCAAAAAGTTAATTTAGTCAGCATTTTTTCGTAGATACAAGTCTGTCTGGCAAGTTTGTCCCGTTCGACTCCTATCTGTCTGAAATCTTTCTGCGAAGGTTATATTGTACTTCGGTCCCGTGAGAATTTTAAATAGTCATAATAGTTTGAATTAGAAATGTTTAGACGCAGTAATCTTAACAAAGTAATTTTATATTAGGTATTATGATAGCTCAGAGGAGTTTTGCACGCCACTGTTCATGGGTTCATGTCCCAAGCACGAACTTGAGCTGCCGATGAAAAAATACATCGCGTGGAAACCACACAGCATTAAGCTAAAGCAAGTACTTTCTAGTACTATGCTAGCTGCCAGCCTCAATATGTGAATCTGCCGCCTTAAAGATGTGTTCGAGCCGAGTGAGACTTGAGAGTCAGTTCTCATTACAGTCTAGGTGCGTTTCCATCTTCGATCACAACGTCGCTTAACATCTAGTGAGCTGTGGTCAAATACCTAGCCAGTCAATGGCAGCTATTATAAAAGTTTGAGAAACACAAAACTATTTTAAACACCGCGTCATTAATATACCGTTGGAGATGTGACAAAGATCACATTATGCGAGAGGAGTCGTCGGGCGCCGGTAATGATAATTGTTTAACTAGAGAGGCGGGGTGTGGGGCGCGGGGCGCGGCGCAGTAGGGCTGCTTCTCTCGTAAATAGCCCACATCGGCTCATGATCATCTCGGCCGCCGCGGCGCGTACGTGACACACTCCTTATTTCATCCACGAACGAGGAATCCGTTCTACAGACGAAATATATTCACCAAGAATGTGATACAACTGCTCTAGATTATTTTATTCAATTTGGAAATTTTGTGCGTACAAAACATTTTTGTTGAATTGGTTATGGCGTAGCTCGATATTGCGGTGGAACGTACATTGAGCCGAGGAAATGGGCCTGTCATATATACGGTCTAGTAAGGTAGTAGATTAAACCAGCCTTCGCGACATTATACTTCGGGTATATTATAAATAAAACACATAGATCTACCGTTAAACTTAAGCGGGTGTTTCGCTTAGTTTTATTCACTATTTTAGTAGTTTAGTCAACTGGAATCAGTAAAATAACTAAAAGAGTATAAGTAGAAACTTTCAATACTGATTTAATTTAATGATTTAAATTCAAAATCTTGATATTTAATTTATACTTTAGCATTTAGTCCTCCTTTTGTATATGAATGTATTTATGTGTGCAATAGAGAGTTAAATAATAAATAATAATAATAAATTCCGAAATTTAATCAAATAAAATATTTCGATAGAATAGTTTGATCCTGAGACTCACATCATCAGCCAGAAGACGTCCACTGCTGGACGAAGGCCTCCCATTAAGGGGGGGGGGGTTGAGGTAGCCATTAGCCCCACGCTAGGCACGGGCCTGGGGATCGCAGAGTGCTCACCACCGATTGCCGAGAGGACGCTTCTGCCCGGCCTCCGGTGGTAGTTCTGGGTGCAGTTTTAGGACATACCCAGGTTCAGGTCAAGGATTACTACTTAACAACTTGTAATGTATCACTGCAGTTGCTGAGCATAAGCTTAACTTCGAAGGGCAATTGGTTGATTCCGCCACACTGGTCTTGTGTGGGTTGGCGGATACACATACGCAATTAAATTGAATGTCTTTTTCTCCGGGCTAAATGCAAACGATGATTTTCTTCACGGAAAAAACAGTAGAATGACTTTTTAATAATTCGTATGTAAATTCTATTGAACTCATTGCTACAACTCATATCCAGGGTCGAACGATTCCAAGTCGCATTTACGCTCTCGCTCTGCGCTACTACGACTTCCTAAATCGTCCCCGTAGTTGGAAAATTAAATAACTCAGATTTTGTAGTTCTGAGATAAACGCGATTAAGTGTTTTTTTTCCAGTTAATATACATTTGTTAAAAAATGTGAGACAATTTTACTGTCGGTACTTTTATATTTTGTGGACTTGATTACCTTTTACATTATGCTTTAACAAACTGAACTCTATCTTTAACTATAACTAAATAACACATAAAAAATCAAGTTGTTTAATTTTGCCACAACTGTCATTTATAACGTTACTACAATTAGCTACTTTTTTCGGCTATTTATTTAGTTTTCCTACAACCTAAATACATTCGTTAGATTAAAATGTCGTGAAATAAATGCAGTTATTTAATTTATCAAACTCGAAATATTTTTAAATGTTTAAATTTGTGGCTTTGTACGTTATTATTACTTTGATTTTTTGTAACTATTATTGGTCTCATATAAAATAAAAGCTGTATTATGATATTAATAAAGTTATATTAAGGAAGAAATAGATAAGTACAATAAAATTAAGAAATAGTGTATTGTAATCACATACTTAACATACCACATACTTAAAAAAATTAATAAAATTACACCAATTTTATAACAAGTGGAACATCTTAAATTACAACAACTTAAATTATTCTTTTAAATCAAAACATAAAATAATTTGAACCCAAAAATTACAAAATCAGAGACCTAATTACAAAAGACATACTTAAGTAGTACGCAAAACTATGAAAAACTGAAAATAGGTATCAATTAGAATTAAAAAATATAATTTTGTATCAAATAGAAACATAATCGAAACAGTACTGAACCTACGGATCTGTTTCCAGACCAAAGCAGAAGGGGTAGCAGGGGATAGGCCTTCGCAGAACCGTAACCATCCAAGTTTCTTTTTTGCCTTTAGGGTTTTCCTGCATTTGGCAGCCGATTTTTGGTAAAGAAGAAAGTTTTCTGTGTTCATGTCTCTATTGTAATTTTTTTCAGCCTTATTACGTTCTTTGACCATTGTGGAACACTCCGGGTCCCACCAAGGTGGGGAGGAAAGATTTTGATTGGGAGTTTTGATAGGGATACTAAGGTTTGCTGCAGATAGAACTGATTCCACAAATTTATCATAGGGTATCAAGGAGTTTACCTCGTTGATAGCAGGGAAATGAGAAAGATTTTGGTCTAGAGAAGAAGAGTATTGCTCCCAGTTAGCTGAGGAGATCCTGAACTTTAAGAGAGGGGTGGGAGGGGGAGGGCGTGCTACTCTAAGGGAAAGATTAATTTGAATTGGGAAATGGTCGCTGCCATGTGTCAAGGGGAGGACTTTCCAA
Organism: Erannis defoliaria; assembly: GCA_905404285.2. Lineage (NCBI taxonomy): Eukaryota > Metazoa > Arthropoda > Insecta > Lepidoptera > Geometridae > Erannis > Erannis defoliaria. The sequence continues at coordinate 241,420 of FR990071.1, forward strand.
GTAAGAGAAGGGAGAAGAGAAGGGGAACATATAGTTAGATCTACTGCAGAGATCGGGTTTTGATTCGGATAGGGCCTGCGGGTTGGAGAGCCATCATTCACAATACACAGATCTGTATCATTGACCAGCTGTAGTAAAAGATGTCCAAATGAGTTACATTCGAATGACCCCCAAATAGTGTGATGGGCATTGAAGTCTCCCATCAATATAATAGGAGGGGGAACTGAAGATATTATTCGGTTTATATCAGGGATATGATAGGGTTTGGGGTGGGGAATATACATACATACAAAATAAATATTAGATGAGCGCACTGCCACAGCATTAATTTCTGGGGTGAACGCGGGAAGCGTGACCTGGGAGAAAGTCAGGCTACGTTTTATGAATATTGCACATCCGGCTGCTCCGTCCTGGCGGTCATCCCGAAGACAGGAGAATCCCGGGACTCGATATCGTGCCCCGGGAACAAACCAGGTCTCTGAGATGGCCATCAGGACGGGACCGCATGTACGTATGAGGTGGAGAAGTTCAGGTACCTTCTGTCGAAGGCTCCTGATGTTCCATTGGAGAATGGGAAGCTGGTCCATTATGGAGGAGTGAAGATGTGAGATGGGAGATCGTTTGGGCAACGTGGTTCGGTAATTGGAGTGAATTTTGGGAAATAATGTTAATGATGATAAGAAGATTAACAAAGTCATTCTGGATGTTCCCGGGGGAAGATGGTAGGGAAGATTGAATCATTTGCAAGGCGGTTCCATTTGGGGAGGATGTTTGATCAGCTCTTGTAATAGCTTGGTGGGCATTTTTGTCATACGACTTACCTGGTGAGGGCCTGGATGGCGGATTTCCGACAACTGTCTTTCTGTATGACACTGTGGGGTGGGGTTGGGTTGGTTTAGGGGGTATATGGTGGGTAGGGGTGGGGGTTGCCATGGGAGGGAGCAATCTGGAGACGACATTAAAAGATCTAGAAGATTTATAAAGCAAGGAAGCCTCTTGGTATGAAATCCCTTCACGGGCCTTGGCAGATTTGATAGATTTTTGCCTGGCTTGTCCAGGGCATGCTTTATTCGTAGCAAAGTGGAGACCAGAGCAGTATAAGCATGAGGCTGAGGATTCTAGAACATTGCACTGGGCTCCTGGATGGGGTTGGGCACATTTAAAACATTTAGGAGTCGATCTGCATTGAGATTTAATGTGACCAAAACGACAGCAAGCCAGGCACTGAATTGTCGGGAACTCATAAATTTCTACACTTAAGGCTGAGTAGAAGGAGTAGATTTTATCCGGGAGCTGTTGACCTCTGAAGGTCAGGACAACTGTCTGAGTCGGTTCCCAATTAACAACGTTATCATTTTTAACCTTTCTATTAAGCCGCCTAGCCTTGAGGACATAGGTGATATTATTTGAGATCTCAATAGAGTCCACGAATTCCTCCATCGACCAATCGACAGGGACTCCGCGTACTACCCCCATTCTAGTTACATTGTAAGTGGGAATCATGGCCTCATATTTTTGGGCAGATAGAAGAGGGTTGTCCAGGAATTTGTTAGCTGCAGCTGCTGTTTTAAACTGGATTGACATTTTATTTCTACCAATTCGCTTCACACCCTCACTATTAATAATTGATAGAAGACTATGAGTGTTGACATTGACAGGTGTGTTCCAGTTCAAAAAACAAGGCCCACTCTGCTGTGAGAGAAAGAGAGGTAACATAAAAGAAAGGTAAAGTATGAATCTGTATGCTTAAAATGGTAAGATCTATGGATGCATTCTTACTACTAAAGTTATTTAGTTTTCCTAGAACTTAGTTAATTTGTGAAAGAATTTTTTAGTTGAGGGAAAATTCAACAACTCATGTTATTTAATTTATTTGATATTCAACTTATCATTGGCCACAGTTATTAATTTATTTACTGAGTTATTTATTTTTCCTTAAAAAAAATTGTGTTTGTCTGAAGATATTTATTATTCCATCTGTTAGACAAAAATGGCTATCATTTTGGAACGGAATAAAATACGAAAATGTCTGTTAGGCTCAAATATGTGGCATGTTTTAGGTGTTTTGAAAATAGGGAAAAGTCAATATCGCCAAAATCGGACTTATTTAATTTTCCAACTACGGGGACGTAATGTGGTCTACCACAAAACGCAGGTTATGCAAGCGCTAATTTGCCTTTTTATTTTACGTCAATATTATATCATATTTTTTATAGAACACAACTATCAAATTCAAATTTAATTTCAAATTCAAATTTATTTATTGTCTGCTTAAAGTACTTTTACAAATGTTGAACGCTAATCTCCCAAACTGGGTGCAGTTAAGTACCCGTATCTAGGGGAAGTACCCGTATCTTGGGAATTAACTATGTGCAGATAATACGAAGCATTTGACTCAAATAGCAAAGAAATACCTACGACACGTTTGCATCTGCCACACGTTGTTCCCGCGGCAAACTGCACGCATTTTGCAAGATCATTCATAGTAACGAGACAGCCCTGCGCGCGTGCCCTGCCCGGCCGGCCACGCCAGCCGAGCTAGCTAGTCAAGCATTCTACTTCGAACCGCGCGTGCATTTTAAAGCTCTACTTACTACTAATATAATATAATGAATTTTCTAAATCTGTTTATAAATAATAGAGTTACAAAGTAACAAAAATTGTAAGAAAAACATACGACCAAAGTGAGAATTTCTATCTTTTTTGAAGTCGGTTAAAAAGAAAACTCACAAATACGTCGGTCGGTCAGTATTATCTGCTGAACAGTCAGCGTCATTCCGTCAGCGTAGGCCGTAAAACAAACCTGAGCAAACACAGCTCTTAATATGTACCATGTCATGATCGTCATAAGAGTTTTATTCAATATCCCGAAGTGAAATGTTCGCGTAATCCTTCTAATCCCGAGCTAATATAACCATTTCATTTCGGCTCTCCCTTTGCAATGTAAATATAAGGATGAAAGACATCGCGCCTATTTATGTATTATGCTTGAGGTTACACAAAATTTTCTCAAAATAGAACGGGCCATTTTCATGTATTAGAATATTGCTTATCTTTTGGAAAATACGTCGGCCGACTTCAAAGGCCTTCTTGTAACTGTTGAACAACTATTGAACAAATGTCTTTCACTAAAATAGAAAAGCATATTTGTTTTGATGATAGCTTAGGTGGTTAGTGCGTACGAACTAATTGGTTTAGGGGAAAAGACTGTGGGTTCAAAACTTACAATAATCTTGAGAGTCATCGTCAGCCCCGAGACGTCCACTGTTGACGAAGGCCTCCCCCTTAGACCGCCACACTGTACGACAACCTGCCATTTGCATCCACCTGTTGCCCGCGACTTTTACAACGTCGTCGGACCACCTAGTGGGAGGCCTTCCTACGCTGCGTCTTCCGGTTCACGGTCGCCACTCAAGAACCTTTCTTCCCCATCGGTTATCAGTTCGTCGAACGATGTGGCCTGCTCGTTGGTACTTCAATTGCAAACCCTGCGAGCTATGTCGGTAACTTTGGTTCTTTGGCGAATATCCTCGTTCCGGGTTTTATCGTGCAAAGTAACTCCGAGCATAGCTCGCTCCATTGCCCATTGCGTGACTCTGAGTTTCTCCAATAGGTCAGCAGTTAAAGATCACATTTCAGTTCCATATGTCATCACTGGCAACACACAGTGGTTACAGACCCTTGTCTTCAGACACTGCGCGATTTTGGGCGAGAAGATATTACGCAATTTCCCAAACGCTGCCCATCCGAGTTGGATTCTTTGGGCGAGCTCTTTGTTCAAGGCGGACCTGCCAAACTGAACAATGTCCAAGATAATAATCTTGAGAGTAACTTGTTGAAAACATAGCATGTACGGGTTGTTTAAAGTCCTCAGTGGGTTAGCTACCACACGAGAGTTAAAATATATCAACATGCGATGACGACAATCGACACACTCACGTCGAAGCCAGTGACCATCTTCGATCATACTGTTATGTAACATTGAGCTGTGGTCAAACATCAAACCTGCCAGCTATAAAATAATAATAAAACTCTATACTTTCCTTAACCCGTCGAATAGTAAACAATGTTGTTTCCATTTCCATCCAACAGCGTGTTCCCATCCAGTAGTAGGTACCTACATTAGCTTGGTATCACAAAACGCTTTTCACCCGTAAACTACGTACCATTCCCGAGCCGTCGCCGTCGGCCGCGGTGACGTTCATTAGTTCCGAGCACATTGCCCTCTGTAAATGCATTTAGCACTCAGCACCTGCCTCTAAGCGAGCAATGTGCAACGACGAACTTCATTACGATGTTTATTCACCTCGTAACTTCCCGGTATTACCGGCAGGTGTACTCTCGTAACGTCTCGATCTATTCTCAGCTTTATGTTAACTGGTTAGAAACGAAATTGCATCGTCGCGTCGTGTTGGTGTGAAACGCAGATGACATTTTGGCCATGAAGATGAGATAGCTGTGATCATTACCTCATAATTTATATTATTACTTCGCAAGAACAAGATCAACGGGATCATCGAACGCAATGGTGAACACAACTTAATATACTTAATACCTTTTCTGTACCAACACAGCCGCACGCTGACTTGATTGGGCAGCCGTCGCCATAGTTGCCAGTGACCGCAGTCGATGCCACATAGCAGTGAGGATTGACTGCAGCGCATTTTTCAAATAGTTAATATACTGCGACGCAGATACCTATTCGGTTGGCATCACAGAGTAATAGAAGCAGAGACGCGATCAAAGGATTTTTCTATAGAAGGACGCGTGATCGTGCGGAGAGGTGTAGGGCTCGCGGGAGGGGCGCTGGAGTCCGCACATGGAGCTACCATCTAGCGGAATTCAGAATAAGTTTTTGAGAAGTGCTTTATCGAAAAAAGTGGAGAACTCTTATAAACACCAGGTTTCTTACTCTCTCGTCAGATGTCGCTTTCGTAAATTCTAAAGACAAAGGTTTTAACTAGAACCACTAGTTTAAAAGCCGGAATAAACCAAAAACACATTATATAAAAATAATAAATTTAAGCAAGAATAGTTCATGTAATTTAAAAAGTGCTCTGAAACGTATTTTTTTATGGTTAACGTTAAATAAAGTGGCGCCATCTCTAGAACTAGTTAAAAACACCAAGAAACATTACATATTTTCTAAAACGAACCTTAGAAAATACAAATAAAATTACTTACGAATGAAATGAGACGCCATTCATGTCATCAGAATGTTTGCCGCGATAGTTTTTACATGAAGAAACACAGCAACTCATTTTATATTCACTTTTACTAAGTAAAAACACTAAAAGTCGTACGTGTGTTTTGTAAGCCCGAATGACTGTTACGCGAGGCGAACGCTAGCAGACTGACCAAATAAGTGTGACGTCACACAATCCGTCTACAAATCCACAGGTTCGGCCGCAAGTTCCTCATCACAACTCCCTATCCTCCATGGTTGGCATATCCTTACTTGACGATTTTTGGGTACGACCGTGCGCTGGTAGGTCATGCAATATCGGTGGGTTACCGGTACTGACCCACTTCATGGAAGAGCCTCAGCTGCGACGAACCGATGCGACGGACACAGTACTAACTATCATATAAGCCGTGCCACTACGTTAATTGCGTTCTCGCTTTTGTTTCCCGCGATGAGCAGTCGTGTTCCAATCACGGGTGTTATACGGAGCGGAAAGAGGCGTTTTAGGGTGCATTTTTGATTTCAGTGGAGCGTCAGTGATCATCTGATCTGCGGGGCTATCATGTAACTTTTCGGGATCGTGATTCAGATACGAGTTGTCAAAAATTTACACTTGTCACTGTCACTGCCAAAACTCATTTGACCCTGCAGGGCAGGACGAAACGCCAAAAGACCGACGGATTTGCTCAACTTAATTAAGGAAATCGATGCATTCGTTCGACAACGATAGCGAGAGAAATACCTCCGTGATACTGTGAAGCTGTGACAGTGACAAGTGACAATTATGACAAATCGCGATCCGAATCGCGATCCCGAACAGTTACATGATTAGCCTGCATGGCCGCAGAAGTAGGACGGCCATCTAATTACGCAATACGCAAGAATTTGCACCGAGTGGAGCGGGTATAGTCAAAGTTAAACGGTGAAAGTCATGGTCCAATCATCGTATCGGTTTTCATACATATCAACAGAACGACTTAAGGACAAATCATTCCTACTCAGTAATATACAGGATCGTACATAACTAACAGTAGTAAGTATTGGTGGCCAAAATAAGTTACTCATATTCATCAACACTATCATGAACCTATAAAAAAAGTGACACAGTATGTTGTTAGTGAGAATCTGTCCGACTTTTTTTGAACAAAATCTGATATTCTAAAGAAAAACTTGTCGAAATGTAAAAACCTGTGTAATTTCTGCGTTGTTGTCGTGCGTGGTACATAAAAGCTGTTTATATTGGTCATTAAAATGAGCTGTTGCCCGCTAAGATCGAAATCATGGCCTTAGACGCATGATCATGATGGGGTTGATGATGATGGCATGAGGTGCAAATTAAAGGCCTTTGATACTCGACACGTAGCAGCTGCCTGAGCACTAGTGAGCAGCGCCCGGCTCCGCCCGGCGCAGGGCTTAATGGGAAAGGGTAATCTTTTCATGGGTTGGCATTTGTATCACGGCGAAAGGTAAACAGCTTTTGTTCCGTGATTTCAACAGTTAATGGAGCACGCGAGCTTTTATCGGGTCGCTGGTGAAATATCATTTCGCAATCAGAAACATAAAGCAGTGTTTGAAAATTCCTGAGCGGATAGAGGGTAGCTAATATCTACATAGATACGGGTATAATAAAGTCTTTTCATTGTTAAGCTTCGAATTTACGGTGTAAGGTATTCGTGAGTCAGACTTTGCTGACGAGCGTCGTTTGCGGTCTGTCCTATGCGGTTTTAATTCATTGTCTTTATATTAATTTATGTAAGAAAACTGAGAAAATGTAACAGTCACAATGATATGGCCTTAATGTGATGCACAAATATTATTCTTCTTCAGTGTAAACTTAGTCTCTTCGTTAGTGAGCGGTGCGGTCGTAGTCATCATCATAATCCATCCATAAGTCCATCATCATCCGATGCTAGACGTACCTCTCCCATGGCATGTTCGATGGTAGTTTTCACAGATGCCTGAAATCATTCTAGCCGTAGAGATACTGGGATACAAATGCTTTGACCATTTTGTGTTTCCTGTAACGGAGTGTACAATAGGAAAGCTTCAATAAAGGTCCCGTGTACGACCGAGTTCCATTAGACCATTACCGGACTCTTCGTAGCCTGCACAAAGACATGATGCATTAGACGTAGGTACTCCACCACAATGGGCAGGTGGCAAACAGGTTCAAGTAAATGCTTTACACGGAGAGCGAGGGCGAGACGCGGGCGTGGGCGGGACGGGAGCGCGGCGTGCTAAACGTAGCGCTGACACGCCACGAGTCCTTTCTTTTTAAATAAAGATAAAGATAAAGAGATAAAGATTCATTTATTTGCATTGTTATAGTAGTTAGGTAGGATATTTTTGCTCAAGTTAAATTACAAGTTTATTGTGGACAAAGTATATCGTTTTTGTTTGAATTTCATTTATTGTTTTTTTTTTACAATAAACGCTTAGAAGAACGAAATAGTAGATTACTCACTAAGGAAGCAAAAGTAAAGAATGTCTCAATTTTTTTTTCTCGGCAGCGAGATTTATTAAAGCTGATGTAGTAAATATATATTTATGTCTGAAACTGATATTTATGTTGTTCGACTGTATGTAGGTACTTACTTAGATCTTAATAATTAATTAAATATCCTTATCGCTAATCGCTCGTCGTGAGGAAGAAATATAGGTCGGTTTCCTGATTAGTGAGCCACTTCACACACATCTCCTGGCAGCGGCGATCAGCACTGGATCCGGCCCGCCCGGGGCGGCGTGCCTGCCTGCGGCCCGGATTACAAGATTAAATTAGGCACGCGGGCCCTAACGTTCCGTTTGTGGTTATGAAGGCAATTTTCTTAAGATGTGATTATCTCTGTACACAGTTCAGAAGATCGATACAGTTGGCACATCTGGGAATTTTCGCATTTTCTCAGGGAAATTTTATTTGTGAAATTACGTTAATAATTATCATTGTTTTTAGTTGAAAAGTGAGGTTATTTGACAATTTTATTTTATACTTACTTACTTGTAGTACGTTCCGTAGACGCGGAACGAATACTCAATATTTAAAATCAAAAGGAATTCTGATAATTTAACCCTTAGTGAGGCAAAGAGAATCGACACTTATAGATCAATAAAATTAATACTCCGAAAAATCAGTTTCCTGAGATTTAACCCTTTATTTGCTCTTAAAACATAAAACGTATTAAGTTCAGTCATGTGAGCCGGAAATCCTAGCAAAATATATTTGTATGTGATTGAATCAGACGTAACTAACTTGGCGGAAGTTCATTTTAATCCAACTGTTGTTGTTTCACTAGAGATACCTACAGTATATATTTTTTATCTGTTGTACTGCCGAGACCAGCCACCACGCTCGGCTTCTCATCCAACACCGGCACTCAACACCTTAAACTTTACTGCTAAAGACGTCGACGTGCTATCGCAGCGCTACGACATGTTTTAGATTTACAAAACTACTAGTTTTGAGAGCGACTCTCATGTAACTAGCGATGTTGGCACGCTACTGTGCCCAATATTTATTAAGGAATTACTATTGTTGCCTTGGATGGTCTCTTCTGTGCCTTCTGTGTCGAAGATGGAAGAACCTTAGACCACTGAGTTCACGAATAATCTAAACTAAACTTAGTAAAGTTATGTCCGTAGAGTGATTAAATTACTGTCATATACTAAAGATCTTTGATTCTGGTTGTAGACTATGATTATCTTCTTTGTTTAACAAACTTTAACGTGCATGCAGGCGAGATCGCATGCAAACGCAGGCCTAAAAGATAAAAATCTCGACACGTACTTGTGGCAAAAAGATATCTTTATCATGTACACGATATTTGATATGGATAAAGGACTTGACGTTGTATTTTTTTTTGGTAACGAATATTCAAATTGCCCTGTCCTTACCAAATCACGTACAAGTCATTGAAAGAGGTGCACGCCGTACTTGAAGTAAGAGAAGTAATAATGTTGTTTTATGACGTTCGAGAGAAAATTACGAGCAGCAGTCAGGCGAGCCCCAGCCGCGAACGCGACCGCAACCGCGACCGCGACCGCGACCGTGCGCTGAGTTACTGAAACCCAGCGGGAGACACATGCACGCGATGTATGGATCAAGTTAAACTGGTCATTACACAATAATAAACATCAATTTATTCAAGTGTTGCACGCAGCTATTAGAAACGATTCCCGCTAAAAATTTACAGTAACACAGATATTAAAAACTCTTAGACATAGTACTTAATTTAGACTTAAATATCGCCAGCGTGCTGGGTACGCTGCCGACTGGTAGTGGTTTTGAACATTTAGATTGTCTCTATATTTTCATGGGTCTAGATACAATCCCTTGGTTTTTGTGAAGTTGGTTAAGAAGTTTGTTGTCAATTAAGGCTTTTGCCAAAAAAAATGTTTGGTTAAACACTGGTAGATCTAGAAGTAGATCTATGGTAAAACAACAATTCTATGGTCTTAAAATTCTATGATATTATTTTCCTTGAAACAAACGAACTATTGAATACCTTTTTACTAACGACGACTATTCACTTATTTCAAATGTTTTATGAAAAGTAATTTTTCATTAGTATTCGGAAGGTCAGGCAAATGGCACATCTCACCAGCCAGAAGACGTCCACTGCTACAAGAAGTCTTCTCCGGTAACCGAGAAGACGCTGCTGCCCGTCCTTCGCTGGTTCTGGATGCAGTTTTAGGATATATCCAGGTCAAATGGCACATACCTACCTATACTTAAAGACATCAAGTCAGTGGAGTAAATAAACGTTGGTGAGTGGTCACCATTCCTACCTAAACGCAACAGCGTAGGTGGAGAAACGAAGTGAAGATTTTAATAGATTGCGCTATATTTTGAAGTCACAGACATAATTGGACGCACATCGAGTGTACGGAGTTGTTTATCAATATACTTCGATGTCTAAAATAAGTTAATCTCACGCAGAGAGTGCGCGCGCCGCCTGAAGAGTCTTGGATTACGAACCACACTCGCAGGACGGTATAAGGAGTAACCTAATTTGCGCCATTTGTATATTCCTGTGGCATTACTTCTTCGGAAATAATTCAAACGACGTTACTTTAAGATGTTTCGCATATCTCATCAAAATTGCATTTGCTTTGAAGTAGGCGGAAAGCAAACATCCTACAATTGAGTACTTTTATTTAATTCTGTTTGTTATCAACACAGGCTGGATTCCGCTGAGCACTCATAATATTTTGCAATCGCTAGCGACGACTGTTGGAAGTATTTTTACTGTTTATTCTTGTTATAGTTTTGATAGCCAAATACAAAGATTTATTTATTTCATTTCTACGGGTTTTTTCGGCCTTCATCATCGGCCTCAAGACGTCCCCTGCTGGAAGAAGGCCTCCCCATAAACAGGGAGGGGTTCTTAAAATCCCCATGCTTGGCAAGAGGCTTGGGGATCGCAGAATGCTCACCAACGCTAACCGAGACAAATTAACTTTAGGCTTTTCCATTCGATCATTTCGGGCATTTTACGCCTTATGTAGCCTGATGCTTGAACGAGAAGTAATCCAAAACAATGATAACCTACCTGATTCTTATTGTATACCAAAACTTAAACTAAATAAAATAAGGTTCAGCAATATAAGCGTGGCTTATTGCCTAAAGCTTCTATCGGACGGCCAGGACCTCGAAAAAGCGACACCGTTTCATGGTTGATGTACCAAAAACTTGTACGAAACGGTTTGACTTCACTTTCTTCATTCGAACCGCTAAACAGTAGAATGCGCCGAGTGGGTGTTTCTCGATAATTATAACCTGGGTGTCTTCAAGTCGAGAGTGAATCGGTTTCTTCTAGGTAAGCGTGCTCCATCGTAGACCGTATCTTCGTTTAACATCAGACGAGATGGCCTTCAAACGCAAGCCTATAATAATATTTTTTATTTCCAACTGATGGTACAAAAAACCAGGCAGCTTATAGATATACATTACGATGTGGTGTGTGGTGGAGCACTCAAACATATACCTAACTTACCATACATACACGTTGTGTACGTATATAGTCAGTAGTAATAATATGAAATTATGCGTAGATGTAGATATTGTAGTAATAAATACTAAAAAAGAATATAAGTCAATAATATGGTCGGATGTTTCTTCGCATCCGATCCGGATGATATTCCGCGTTTATTAACAACTTATGTTTAGATTTTTCGTTATTAGTGTCTAAATATTAAGCTTTTGTTTTAAATAAATTATTATTATTATTATATTAATTAATACTTACATACATAATAATTGTATAGTAATCAACACGGTAGTATGATAATATTTACATACAATATTCTTAAAAAGTATTTGCAAAATTTTAAAAGCTCTTAATCTTAGCTATGATCGCCTCCCACATCTCGCATTCCAGTTGTATTTTTGTCTAAATCGTTTCCGTCGCTTTATCCGCGAGACCCGGCTTCGCATAAATCCCACAATTCATCACACAAGTCGAGCGGCCGGCCAAGGTTCGCTCGATCCGGAGCCGCGAGCCGCGAGCGGCCCTAATGTCGCGCTTCCGTCACGTCACTCCGCAAATCCGGCCCATTATAGACGCATCTAGTAGATTACCGGGCCGCTCACCGGCCGCCGCGCCGGCCATTTGTGGGACGCCGGTAACGGGCGCGAGGGTGGCCCGAAGAGACATGAAAGTTTCGTAGTTTATCACGGTTAGTGCAAACATTAGAGGGCTAAGTTGTGGCTTTTATTAAAAAATCACCTTCCTGCCGAGAGCGTGAGTCGGTGGATTTGACCACTCTTCAAATAGTTTTCATATCTGAAACTACTTCTGGTTACCAAGTTTCGCAAACACATATTTCATAATCAGCTTGGTATGGCTATGGCTCGTTACGGGCCCGGGATTTGTACCCGCGACCTCACGATTTCAAGTCGAGCGATCTCCCAACTAGCCTGCCACGGTTTTTTTACATATACGTATTGACGCTCTTTTATTTAAATGCGTGTCCCGGGAGTCCCGGGTCGACGCGTTCCAGACAAACATCGGTATACAAACCTACACAGGCACGTGGTGCGCGGTAACTTGTGAAACTAATTCATATTCCTATCACCAGCTCCTCGCGCCGATTTTGGGTTATTTGGTTTCAGTCTACCCTGAGTATTGGAATATTGTAATTCGGTGCTCGTCTCACGGTCGCAACCCTGTATTTTGAAAGCTTTCGTTTTCAATTCCATTTCAATACAAGCAAAAATTAGGAAATAGTGCCTGGAACAAAACAAGGTGATTAGTTTAAATAGGCCGAGCGAGCGACTGGTTCAATGGTAAGAACGTCACATATTGCATTAAAACATGTTCAGTTGGTAGTAGAGTTATGTGTGTGTGTGTGTTGGTAGCGATCAGAAACATAATTCTCATTAGCCTCACTAATGCTAAGTAAAAAAAAAATACAGTAATAAAGTTTTAAAATCCTGTACAAAACATGGACAATATTATATTTCTCATGATTTTGTACAAGGATATTGAATTCAATCACTAAAAATTGAGATCTGGAATTCAACCAAAGTATTATAATTGTGTGAAAAATCTGCATTTGTCGGTTATCCGCGGCAGCTAATTGTAAGTAAATGCCGTCCCACTCCCTCACGGCTGGGATGACTCACCGCACACAGAACAATACAAATGAGTTGTTTATCATCTGTGGCCATTATTGATAGCGCGCACTGCACTGTTTATTCCACTCTGACATGGCGTGGTCGTCGCACACTTAACGATCACCAACCAATTTGAATATACAAAATATATATATTTAGGTATTTACTACAAGTATAAAACGTCGAAATTCTGTTTTAAATTGATGAACGTAGTATAAATATAACTTTAAAATTTAAGTAATCGTATTATAGTCAAAAACACAGATTCGTGTAAGTATGAAATGTTGTGATTGAGATAGCGGTTTCTTGTAAGCCTTTAATGCACAAAACGAGAGATGTTATTGAATTGAATTGAATTGAAGTTATCGAAGTAACTCGCTAGTAATTTTGTTGAGTTCAACTGATGTTCCGCAATGGTAGTGGTTCCAACATTCTATCGCATTCCGCATGGTTGTTACTATTATTTTACTTTACGCAACCGCTTTAACTAGAAATAGAACTGTATCAGAGATGGTGAACAAACTCAATTGCGACGACAGTCAACTGGATCGCCGAAGAGTCGTCAACTATCGTCGCCCACTACCTGCATCGCTGCTCGTGAGTGTGCATACAAAATAAAACAAAGAATATAAAATGTGGTCTAACCGTCTAATGCCAAAAAAAAATGTACAGGTCTATATCGCAGAGCTTTTTTTACTTTTATAAACGTCAATCGGTGGAGGGAAATTCAACTAATACATTTCGTTCCTTTACTTATTTTCTACAGTTCGGTGCTGGTCGCTGCGACCATTCAGCTAGTGCGCGCACACCCTTGTGAGTTGTGAATAGTATTAAATTAGCGGTATCAGTATGGTCGGCGTTGCTCGCCCAGGCCATCGATCTCCGTCGGCCGCTGATAACTAATTTATACTTCATAATGAGTTTAAACAGTGCCTACAGCGTCCGGCTTTTAATCGATATAGTTGGACTCGTATAAGGATCTTTTATTCAAAATATTTCTATGTACCTACCTATATATACACCGACACTTCTAAGGATCATAACCGCAGGTTTAATGGCCAAAGAAAGGGTCCTTCGTTCTTTCCCGTCTAACCTAAATGGGCGAACCTAGAGGTAAGGTATTCAAGCGGAGACTTATGACTCCTCCTGGGAATTTTATTGCTGGTCGAGAGCTGTATCTATTATATTATTATTGTCTAGGGTTCCCTAAGCGAAGGGTTCCCAACGAGACTCTGTTGCTAAACCTGTTTACCTGTCTGTTCTAGTTTTAAACTGTGTCTTTTGAAGCGTTTTGTGTTTATTATTATTTATTTATTTAATTCTTTATTGCAGACATAAATACATTAATGTACAAAAGGAGGACTTAATGCTAAAGCATTTTCTACCAGTCATCCCCGCCTGTTCAGCCTGTTATTTTTTTACAGTTAATTTTATAGCGGATTTCTTAACATAAATAGAAATCCAAAACAACCGCTACAAGTAACTGAAAAATAATGAAATAACGAGTGAGCTAGTGTAACTCTAGCAAAAATGTTTACTTTAAGAGTTTGTAAACAACTCCGACCGAGAAAAAAATAAAAGAAAATAAAGCTTGTAATAAAAGTAGTGAAGAAACCCTCTAGTTGTCGAGCAACAGTTTAATTAGATCTGTAGACTAACCTCACCACAGAATATTTGGCACTAACTACCACAAGCTGTGGCCCCCGTCCCAGCTTATGTACCAGTTAGTGCAGCAAGCAGGAGCTTCTCGACACAGCTTATGTACCAGTTAGTACAGCAAGCAAGAGCCTCTCGTCACAGATTACGGGCCAGTAAGTACGTGAGCCTTGCTGCACTATTTGTCGCGACTCTAGATTGAATTTCCAAGTTTTATTTAGTTTAATCAGCTGCTTTTTAACTCTTTTGCGATTTAAAATATATACGTAGCTGTTCCTGAAGACATGACTAACTAGGTTTTTTTTTTGTTAAAATAACAAAATATTGAAACATAAGTAATCGTTATAAACAGTTTTTTTCTGAGAACCGTCTGGCAGAACTTTTAATTGCAAAATACTCACAAATAGTTAGTCAATGTTAAAACTTTTCGGTAACTTTCAGAAATCATTAAAAGTTAAAATTTTACTTATTTCTGTGATCGTTAACTGATATCAAGTGTGCGGAGTGCTTGCGACTACAATTTTGAGTTTTTCGATTTAAATGAACTTCAAACATACTTTGTACTGAGTTTGTACTTATGGAGTCGCACATGCCGCATTTGCCAGGGTAATGTACATAAAAACGATCAAATTATCATGTAAATTGCCAAACAAGTCAAAGTCATGTGAAACTAGTCACGGCCAAGCTCCAGTATAATGAATAATAATACTGTAGATGAAGCTTCTATGAAGTTTAATGTTGTGGTCGTTATCCAGCTGAGTATTAGAAAGTATTTTATCGCTCTAATGTGAAAATGGATTTGTAGCAATGTGACCTTTACTCTACTTTTTACGTCTACTTTTACCGACAATTCAGAAAGACCCTGTTAGGAATTGAACCCACTGCTCGCTAACCACTGAGCTACTGTCGTTACGTCTTTCGGCTAAACGAAAAATAAGTCTCATTGTGTAGAGCTACAGACGGTGAGTACCAACTTGTATTTATAGGTCCAG
Source organism: Erannis defoliaria (assembly GCA_905404285.2). Classification (NCBI taxonomy): domain Eukaryota; kingdom Metazoa; phylum Arthropoda; class Insecta; order Lepidoptera; family Geometridae; genus Erannis; species Erannis defoliaria. Next base: position 256,865 of record FR990071.1, read on the forward strand.
TCATATTTCACTCGAATTCTGCTCGTTAATATCTAGTTAGTGCGGGACCCCGCGGCGAACATTGTCTTATAAAGGAGCCAATACAAACCTCCTTCCACGGTCCCTACCCTCGTTCGATAATTGAATCCTAACTCGATTAATTAATCTTGTAATATCGATTAGTAGCGTATCGTGACCCGAACGAACGGGCCGAGATTCGATGCTATAAACGGTAATTGGTGCGTGGGTTATAAATGTAGGTCTGTACCAAAGTTAATATAATACTATTAGCAGTAATAGTCTATCTGTACACCTTATTCAGTTAGTAGGGGGATAAAAAGTGTATGTATTTTTTTCCATGAGTATGAAGACAGTTTATGAGATTTTGGGCAATTTTTCATTATATAAGTTTAGTAATGAGACTATCGCGACATTTTCCTGATGGTAAGAGATAATGACTGCCTATGCCACTGAAGAGATAACTGTTCTCTGGCCTATGTTATGGCTATGGCAGCGGTTATAATACCTCTAGGGCTTTATCAAAACAACGTCCAGGACATTTACAGCATTGGCGCTCATAGTTAGTTTTTTTGTATTTTTTTGTAAATTTTAGATTATAATAGTTTAATTTAGCCGTTTTAGAGAAAAAACAACAAACGTATTAAAATTTAAAGCAATGCTTTTTATTTTGCTGGTTTTTTGTTGGTTTATATCTAAGTAGGAATAATATTCTTAAAGAAATCGGTCTAAGTGTTGGTGTACTTAATAGGTACACAATAAAAATTACCGCGTACTTAGTAGGTACTTGTCTACTTATACGTATGTATGTTACATAAAGACTTCTGTGAAGCCATACGATGAAATATAGAATTGATTTGCTGTCGGTATATAAGCACGCTTATTCTTTTTACGACGTGACTAAGCAATATCATTGACTCATTTTCTTTTCAGTAATCATTCCACTCCACCTCAAATTTCTTGATAAACCCTTCAAGGCAGCCATTCTTAGAATAACAGTGTTCCATTATATTTTACACTTCAGAGAATGCATACGTAACGTCTGGTATACACGTGAGGGTAACAACTAGTTATTGTCGCCGGACTGGACTGGCGCGGTCACTGTCCTTAAACACAGCTTAAGTAGTAGTAAGCATGATCCAATAAAACAAGGTCTGCTACTCCGCGAGTGACACTTGCTTACGTCACTCCAGTTGCCACTTTATGGCAACAAAATTGGAAAATTGGGAATCAAATCTGTTAATAATTTATTAATAAAAATACACAAATCATTTCGTGTCCGCTCAAGCGAAATGATTCAAGTTAAACAAGCATTAATTAAAATATTATTGTTTCAACCAAAATCACATAGTTTTATAGGAGTTCCACAGGTAATATACGGAGAACGGGAGTTATAATTTCCCGCTACTGGTCATTTCACGTCGATGATGTTTTACATTCACACCTATGCTAACATCCCATCGAAAATAGTTTTGCCACAAATCACACGTAAAAATGAAGATGTGAGAAATACTAAGAGAAGAGTTAATTGACGTGTTGGAAGATCAGATGGAAAATAATGTTTAAAGGCGGCAGCTATACGCACACCGCTGTCAGACGCTTGGATTAACGTTTTTTTTCCTTAGTCTACCGTTAGCGAGGTGAGCTGCCTCAATAAAAAGGTGAGCACACTTCGTGACAGTGCTATAGAGTTTGCAAGTTGCAAGTTAAATGCTTACACAGGGAGGAGCTACTACAGCGCAGTTCTGGCTAAGGTTTGGTGATGGCGACTCTGTGACAGTCTCTGAGTAATCGCCACTTTAAGATGCTAGTCCATTTCAACTGATGGACTAGCGTTCGGTCACAAATTCACAATCAACGTATTAGCTAACCCTCTGAAGATCATACCACACACCAAACATAGAGCCACATAGAGTCTACCAACTATATTATAATCTAAAATACAAAACTAGTTTTTGATCGCATTTTGTCAGAATGTTTAACTGTGACGTACGTGTAGGGTGAGCTGAAATTTGTCCCGAAAATAAACGAGAAAACCCCGTCAACCGCCCGCGTGTAACAGAAACTCAAAGAGACGTTGATAATACGTTTTGATTAATTAGTCTAGCTGTGCCTATTTTATTTTACCTGGGTCTTCTTTCTCAACTTAATTGGACGGTGTCTTTGTATTTGCCTCAATCCGAATTGCCTTGTTTTCTAACTCACTGGTCCATAGCCATTAGTATGGTTTGCGACAGCCTTTAGATGCGTGCATAAAAAAATATGTTCCTGAGTTCCTGAATAATACATTAACTTCCGCAATTTCTGGTATTTTTTACCCAAAAATGTCCACTGCAGAAATCAATCTAACTCTCAGAAACTAGCGAAATGTTCCTCCCCCGAGCATGAGTACTTAAAATATTATTTTAATCTCTGATTGTTCTCGTCGACATCGATCTCCGGCCGAGGATCCAGAGTCCAGATGCTGCGTGTCCCGCGGCTCCATCCATCAACGTCGCGGAGGGCGGATATTGTTTCAGTGCGTTTGTTTAGACACCAGTCTCCGATCAGATCACACTAGATATGCGGCAGCTGCGTGTATCGGCGCGAGGAATGTCGAGGACTTTCACTAGCTCGGGACACGAGCATATCGTTTATCGAAAATTACGAGTCGGGTGTATTTAAAAGATTCCATATTGTAGTTATTTACTCGTCTTTACACTCACAGTTTTAGCTTTAAGACAGTCGTATAAAATATATAGATTAACCCTTTATTGCTCACACCAAAGAAACACACATACAAAGGATTAAATAAATTAAATACTAGTGCACAAATGGCGGCCTTATCGCTAAAATAGATTTCAACCGGGCGACTTTAGGATGGAGAAAAATTATGAACACGAAAAGATAAGCAACAAGCAAGATAAGAAAATAGTTGCTATTAGAATATTATCGTTAACATCTCAAATCAACAATTTCTAAATGTAGAGATAGAGCCTACCCTACAATTTAATTCAACTGGAAATTAAATTTATCAAATCGGCAAACAAGCGAAAATTTAAGAAATGAATATGCAAGAGACATTTAAAAAGTATTTTCGGTTGAAACGCGCGATACAATCCACGCGCCTGACACAACACCTCCCAAATTTAACAGGACAAGAAAAGGATTTCAGCGAGATAACACCAACTCGCTCGTATGAATATTAACGGGAAAACGGAACAAATGCGCCGGAAAAATGGCAACACTGAAAGGGCGTTACTAAATAACAATACAAAGCGAAAGGACGAGGTGAGACGAGAGCGCACGACTGAGCAGTTTAATTTTACTTTTGTTACTTTCACCGTGTTTCCAAACCTTTCCTTCACTACCAGGAAACGTAGATATCATTTCTGTTATTTATACACACTTCGCCCACTTTTATTCTATTTCTTTGGAGGTAAAAAGAGTCCTTTCGCACATAGAAATAGGTGGCATTTTGGTGACCTCCGCGTTCAAGGTCGGTCAGGTAACAATCCCGGTTTCTGTGTACGTTGCTTATCAAAAATGTATTGAATGTTGCGGCGAACGGGAAAGTGAGGTAATTGTGCGACCAAGCGAGTAACTCGGCTTGTTCGGAACAAAACAGTTTTGACAGTAACTAGATGTATCACTCTCGCGTCGCGTTGTTTGAAAGTAGTCTTAATAACTTGAATAATGAGCTCCCCCCCCCCACGTGAGATCTCGGGCTAATGATTCTCAAGTTTCGGAGAGTGTTCGTCACTCGGGTAGATGGCAAAACGCCGAGATGGACAAACAACGCCGCGCGAGCTTCCTCGAGAAATAACACGAACAACTTTACTGGGAACTGTAGAGTGCTTGTAACACGAACACTACTTACAACAAGAAACACTCGTGGAACGATGTTGAACACGGGTCACTTTGAAACGGGGCCATAGTCAGTGTTTGAATATTAATTTATCGAGTTTATATATTATTTAAATTATTTATAGGCACAAGTAGTCCGTGAATTGTCCGTGAGTGAATTAGTAAGTTTTTAAACGTTTATAATGACGTTGGAGTATGTAAATGATTAAAGATAAAAACTTTTATAAAAAGTACTAATAATAATAATAAATATCAATTTAGCAAGATATACAGGGTATTAGTTTGAACACCGTTATCCTTTTAGGATATGATTGTACTCATCATTATGAACAACTTTTACTATGGGGCCAACCCTGAAATCACGAGAAAAAAATATCTGTTCCATACATTTTGTCCAAGATTGATGAACCTTTTTGTATGGAACAGCTGTTTTTTTCGTGATTTCAGGTTTGGCCCCATAGTAAAAGTTGTTCATAATGATGAGTACAATGATATTCTACAAGGATAACGGTGTTCAAACTAACACCCTGTATATTCCTTGTGTCAGTTTAAAGGACCCTGATAGTTGTTGCTGAGTAATTGCTAGCATGTTTGTATTGCATCCAAGAATATCAACATTTCATGATGGAACAAGGAGAGATGGCGTCAACTACCTTTTGAGGCTGAAGGTTGATGAGATAAAAAAAAACAGAAATTGGAGGCTGAAAGACACGACGGCTGTAACGCTTAGAGCAATAATAAGAGATTTATTCTTGCAAAAAATACAAAAATTCATCAAGCGGCAGCTACGTCAACGATCCACGTAATTAATTGCCCCCATTCTTTAACTGAGCTACGGTCGACTTGCTTGCGGCTTATCGGTGTTTCCCCGGATCGTTAGACTGGTAAAAATCTCCCTGGTTAAAGATTTTCCGAACTGTCTATAACAATTTATTTGAATAAAATTACGATATCTTCTACGGACAAACGTTTGGAGTTTTCGTCCTTCCGTTAAGTGCCTCATTAAGGGTAGAACTCGGGGCCTGCCGTCTTGAATATTTGGAAGATGACACCCTGTCAGGGCTCGTTGACCTAAAACCCCCGGGATAAGTGACGTGTCGCTTGATATCATATTTTAACGTTAATGCCAAGCGAGTTACAAATAGTGGTTAAAGAAAGCCTTGATATTTGTATACGACTATTGTATTCAATTATGAACAAATCATCAAATGTTTTTAGTCAATTATACACGGGTGAATTACTAAAATCTTATTCCCTATTAATATTTTAAATGTTAAATGACCTTAACAAAAACGAGAAATAGTTTATCGCCTTTTTTCTTTAAACACCAACGGCCTTACTATAAAACGCCGCTCAAACCTTAGTCACTGTTTAAGATGCTCTGACATCTTCTCACTGAAGTGAAAAGTCACGTGCGAGAACAAGACAGAGTAGTTTAAGCAGTGACTAAGAGTAAACGGCATTTTGTAGTAATGCCGCTAGTTTTTATATTTATCAGAAAGGAAATGGACAGAATAACTATTCCGAGGTTAACACGCCTTAAAGTAAATTGTTTTTTTTTTTTTTAATGATTATTGTTTGTGACTTTGTGATATGACCTCTATGTCGAAATAAATGAAATTTGAATTTGAATTTGAATTTGAATTTGAATTTAATGAATAAGACCCAAAGTGTGTTAGTTAGTCAGTTACACTTTTACGCTACAATGAGCAAAGAATCAACTTGGCATTGGACATGGACGTAGTGACGGTAGAAAGTGACACAGGCTACTTTTATCCGAATAAAAATATTAGATCCTGAGGACAGCGGGTGGAACCGCGGGGCGCAATTAGTGGTAGATATGGCTCCAGTCTACTTAAAGATCGGTAGTTTTTCATTGGAGTATATTCTTTTCTTACTTAAATATTTATTTGTTGATACCAATAATTGAGTATGTATTTAGTATGTTACGTTACTACGTTTACCTTATACAAACACACGAAAGATATTTCAGCAAAGCTTGAATGATGTGTTTTATTTTTCCACTCATTTATCGGGAAAATATAACGAAGACGAAATAAACTAACAGATTTCCCCCTGTTTACCTGTTGATGGAGAAAATCTAAGAAAAGCCTCTCCAACGAACGCGGAAGAAAAAGATTTTCACAGAAAATAGGGTAAAATACGAGGACTTCCTGTTTTTTTACGAGCGGGAAATAGGCAGACGGCCTGATGGTAAGTGGTAAGCGGTTTTCCTCGAGATAAGCCTCTCGGCGGCGAGATTAACTTACTATTCCCGGGTAATATATAAATAAACAGGCAGGTGCCTGTGCCGAACGAAACGGTTACTTTGAGTGAGTCAAGTTTTACAGCGGATCGGGTTTTAGTTTCTTTTTAATATTAAAATTATGCACAGACTTCTTAATGGCGCCGTCGTATTGATTGGACGGCATATACATACAATTACGAGATTCTAATGGGCGAATTTGGTTGGCAAGGATTTATTAGCGCCGATTCAAAGCGGTCTCCTAAACGGAACGGCGAGACGTTTAAATTTATTTGGAGGAATTTAAACAAGCCCTAAAATATAATATATACAAAACTTAAATAAAAGTCAGATGGAAAAGTGGCCAGAACGCTGGCGGCATTGCCACGTTGGATAGCAATGCTAAGTTTATGGCCAGTTTTTTAATTGGTTTTAAAATGATCTTAAGTTGTTTTAAATATATTATACTAGAGGTCCTCCGCGACTTCGTCTGCGTGCGGAAGAAATACGGACCGATCCCAAAATCCTCCACTTTAAATCATTCCGAGCCAAATCTACCAACTCTACCGACTCTACCGACTCCCCCCAACTTCCCTTCCTTTGAATGAACTACCCAAAGATCAATTTTCATCACTATAACCTAACCTAACCCAACCCTCCCCCTCGCCAAACCCCCACTCCCCCCCACTTCCCCCCTTTGAATGAACTATCCATATACACATTTTCATCACTATAACTTTAAAAACAAAGAACTTTCCATACAACATTCCACCCCCCCCTTTCCCCCCCTTAAATAGACTCGGTCGTAAATAATTGAAAACTGCATTTTTTTATTTTGAATGAACTATCCAAATCCAAATTTTCGTGACTAAAAGTCCAAAAACAAAGGACTTTCCATACAAACTCCCCCCCCCCCCCCCTTGGGGGTCGAATTTCGAAAAATCCTTTCTTAGTACACCTCTCCGCGTCGAGACGAATACACCCTCCAAGAAAGCAGACTATACGCCATTCCAAGAAAGCAGACTATACGACTATACGCAAGTCAAAAATAGCATAACATTTTTGATAAGTGGCACAAGAAATAAAATAAAAACTTAACAATGACAGCCACGTCTGCACTGCGCAAAGTCAAAGCCATCTACAATGAGCTTTTTTTTATGCCCTGTCAGATAATCTCCCATAGGTTACCACGTTAAGCGTTTATATTTACATATAAATATAATATAATAAAAGGCTCTGTCCTGACTGACTGACTGACTGACTGACTGACTGACCGACCGACCGACCGACCGACCGACCGACCGACCGACCGACCGACCGACCGACCGACCGACCGACCGACCGACCGACCGACCGACCGACCGACCGACCGACCGACCGACCGACCGACCGACCGACCGACCGACCGACCGACCGACCGACCGACCGACCGACCGACCGACCGACCGACCGACCGACCGACCGACCGACCGACCGACCGACCGACCGACCGACCGACCGACCGACCGACCGACCGACCGACCGACCGACCGACCGACCGACCGACCGACCGACCGACCGACCGACCGACCGACCGACCGACCGACCGACCGACCGACCGACCGACCTGAACTGATGCCAGACCGAACGTGTAATCTCCGACTAAGATAATCTATCTATATCTATTCTATCTAATATAATAAAACGCTCTGTCCTGACTGACTGACTGACTGACTGACAGACAACGCACAGCCCAAACAACTGGTCGTACAGACTTGAAATTTGGAGGATGTATTCGTCTCGATGCGGAAGGGTGTACTAAGAAAGGTTTTTTTTGAAATTCGACCCCTAAAAAAGGGGGGGTGGAGTTTGTATGAAAGTCCTTTGTTTTTGGACTTTTAGTCACGAAAATTTGGATTTGAATAGTTCATTTACAATAAAAATAAAATGTTACATGTTCGATTTAAGGGGGGGGGGAAAGGGGGGGTGGAATATTGTATGGAATGTTCTTTGTTTTTGAAGTTATAGTGACAAAAGTTGATATTTGGGTAGTTCATTCTTAGGGGGAAAGTTAGGGGAGGGGGGGGGGGGAGTTGGTAGAGTCGGTAGAGTCGGTGTTAAAGTGGTGAATTTTGGGAGCGGCCCGAATTTATTCCGTACGCGGACGAAGTCGCGGGCGACCTCTAGTTATATAATATAAAGGTTAAGAATTTCCCGATTCTTTCCCAGTGAATTTCGACAACTTAGATTGATCGACCAAACTACGTGATATTTTTCCTTAATATGATTTGATATAGTTTGAAGGCAGGATAGTGATATACAATATTATTTGTGATGCGTACACTATAGCTTCCGAGTAATTCACCAAACACTTGAACCCCCTGCACTCAGCTAATAGCTAACCTTATTTCAAGCACGGCTAGTGATTCTACAAATTATGACGAGTATAGCTCGTAAACCTTGTAATATCAGGAGTTGCGCGTCGATCATACGTCTAGCGAACGTTCCGCCGTGTTTATGAGTTTTCTCTCCTCGGCCGGCGATAGACTAGCCCATCCGCTTATATTGTATCACTTTCTAAGGATAGGACAAATGGAATATACTCAATAATATCAACTCGGTGATTTGCACAAGTTTAATAAACTTCTTTAGTGTGAACCTTGTTGTTGAGCGGTAGTCGTTCTTAAAACTATGGGACGCAGTTATTATAAAACGATGGGACATAGTTCATGAAAATATTGACAGACGATGCTATTTTTTAAGCCATACAAGACGTAGAGGAGACGACGTTCAGAGAGGCATATCCTTACTATTAAGATCTTTGCGCACGCCCTAACAATAGCCCGGGTTGTGTTAGAAATGTTAACGGATTTAGAGCGGTTCAGGTAAATATTTAGAAGTTTTAGGGCTATTACATCACTAATCAATAAATCTTTGTACTTACCCGCCCAGAGTAGTTATACAATTATATTGTGAAAGAAAACGTTAATTTTCTGTAAAAACAATCACATTCCGTTGTTTTTGGGATCACATCGCATCGCCTATGTCTACCTGTGCAGTACCTTAACGCGAATTAGACTTCGTAACACTTTGGGGGACATATTGGGGGACATTTTACACACAGCGCCATCTAGCCCCATACTAAGCAAAGCTTGTATTATGGAATCCAGATAGCTGATAGAATACATATATATAACATTTTTTTTTCGTAATTACATACTTATAATACATACTACACCCAGACACAGAGCAAACATCTATGTTCGTCACATAAACGTTTGCCCTGGGTGGGGATCGAACCCACGCCCTACAGCTCTGAAGGCAGACATGCTACCAACTGAGCTATAAGGCTGTCAAATTTGCATTACTTTTTTCTTATCTTTCAAATGTGTTCTAGTACCTACTTGATTGAAAGAAAAATCTAAACTTCTTTTTAACAAGTCCATAAAAATGCGAAACTTATTTGGAAATAAGGAAATATAAGTTAAATGGGTTTAGTGGACTGATAGCTTAACTCGTTCCTAATTTAGTTTATCAAAAGTTTGTGATGTAAATGTCCGCACTATTTCGTCTAATCAGTGACAGTAAAGTAGCTAACACGTCAGCCAAAAACAAAAAAACATTACATGTAAATCGATGTTGATGAGCTTTGATCACTTCGTGTTTCTAAACAGGGGTTGCTTGTTTGTAACTGTAACTGTACTATATTAACGGTTTCAAGTGTGTTCATGTTTTCAGGTTCTTTCTCATAATAATAAGTTAATTTTATCAAATACATATAGAGCAAGTCACAGTCTAAAAATATCTTCCCCGGTTAAGATGCAATATTAAATTCGTGGGCCACAATAAAAACGTTTTAGGAGCTCTTATTGGAAATCCAATAAACTCCAACAATATAAATTGAGTATTTTGAATATTTTGCTGTATTTTTCATCTTCCAAGTAAAAAGCAAAAATATATTATAATAGAAACTTCGTGAATTATTAATTTAATATCATTTCCATAACTCTCCAGGCATTTGAAGGATGAATTTTACAACTTCTCTCTTTTTAGATTATTGGGTCGTTTTTCTCAAATGCTAATTCTTTTGAACACGCTCTATATTCTGCTCTAGCTGTTTATTGTTTTTAGACAATCAAATTATATCTATATGCTGCTTATTGTTAATTGGTCCGCAACTAAGTGATGGAACTGACATTTTCAAGTCATAAACTGGATTCTAGCTGGGAATCAAACCGGCAGACCTCAGGCTCTAAAACATACTCAGTAAACGTTGACATCTTGCACATTACAAAAACGTTTACAATTAACTTAAACATAACGTAAGTATTATTACGGTATTTATTTAACGCCCAGTTTGTATAAATCCAAACAGCTGATTCTCCTCTCAGAGACGCGTTTGATCTCAATGTATTGACTAATTGTATTAAAATTTACTTGAATAAACGATTGTTTAGGAAATAGACGTATCTTTCAGTACATAACGATAACAACGAGGTTTGCTTTTAGACATAAATTCTATTAACGAAAACACAACTATTTTTTGGAACAGAACATAATGATAATTGATTATTATCATCATCAGCCATAAAACGCCCACAGCCTCCCCCTGAATAGAGGGGTGTTGCCATAATCTCCACGCTTGGCAGGCGGCTTGGGGATCGCAGAATGCTTACCACCGCTAACCAAGATAGTGCTGCTGCCCGTCCTCCGGTGGTTCTGTTTGCAGTTTATAGACATACCCAGGTCCATACTAGATCCAGATGATTGATTATACTTGATAACATAAAAATGATGATGAATATAAAAAAACATATTTTTTTTTAGGTTGTCGTAAAGTGTAGCAGTTTATCGTACAGTATGGCGGTCTAATGGGGAGGCCTTCGTTTAGCAGTGGACGTCTGATGCTGACGATAAAGTTTTTTTTATTTTTTTATTGTGACATCAAGGTGAAAAAACAAACGTAAAGAAAACGATATACCTACAAAAGAGAACTATAACTAAAGGTGTAGAAATACATTCTGATTACTAGCACGCAAGCATACGTATCATGTGTGTATAATTATTGCCAGTAATGAGCACCCTTTTTATTATAAGCATGCTCATAATTCAAACGGCATTATTTTGGTTATCGAGCTTGTTAGCTGGGAGCTTAGTCTATTTATTGTCTTTAACTTTTGAGAATTAAGGATTTCAGTTTTATTATAAAATTACAACTTACACCAATATATTTTACCTATCAGTGGGCCCGAGCATTTGGATTATAAATTAAATTAAAAAAATAAATTGTATTTATTGAGATTAAACACGGTCAGGCCAATTACATTAGAATCTCACAAAAATAATAATAAACAAAAAAGAAAAATAATAATAATAAGGGAATACAATACAAAAACAGTTCAATTACTACAGTTCAATCAAAAAATAATAATAATAAAAGTAAGAAATTCAAATTAAAAATTAACATATCAAAAATTCGTTTAAATGTCAGAAACACAAAGCAAGCTAAAAGTCATCAGAGTCAGAGTTAATCTTATTACATCGATCCCACTGGTCAGTTAAACTTTCACAATATGTATGGAAGGCTACAACAAGGGTCTTCCAGTTGTCAAATACAATGTCAAGTTCAGTGTTGGCGGCAAGGAGTGCATTGAGGTGGCGGCGGGCGCGAATTAAAGGCGACATAGAGCGGGCCACCGTGCGACCGCTGTTAATATTGTTACGCCCTGCTTTTTGAATATGCCGCGTTTTTCTACAACACCGGAGACACGGCCGATTCGGCCAAAAGCCGTGAGGGACCGGCCGACATATATTTTTTCAACCAACTTCACACTTACCGTCTGTCAGTGTCAGATTGACACCGACAGTCTGTCGGGTTGACACTTGACAGACCTAAGTGTTACAAGTGGGAACATTGAATGGGAGAAAATTAGTTTTTCCCAAAACAAAACCCACAGGAAAGATCACCGTCTAATTTTCTCGCTTCCCTCTCGTTGTCGGCGGTGATAGGGAGAATTTTTAGACCCACTCTCTTCCAAATCGGTCGCGCCGTGTGTCAATTCTACTGAACGCGGGTTACGTGAAACATTGGGAGTTTAAGTTGAGCGGAGCAGACAACCCTCGGATTGCAAGTCTATAAATAGCTCGCTGCAAGAATTTGTCGACCTATTTCTGCATTCCTGCGAGTCATCGCCTGCCAAATCAAGCCCGAGGTCCGGAAGCAGGTAACTACGCACTTTTGTTTCATCGGTTGCGTGAGGTGCCATCTTTTCCATTCCTGGTCCGGGCTTGAGATTGTGATCATTTGTCCCCAGGTAGGCGATGCCTTGCTTGTGTCGCAATTCACGACCACAATGTACGGCTGTGGTCCCGGACCTCCCTACAGTATTTTGGGGTTGCCCCAGGTGAGGATCGCCGACTAACCGCGGTGCCACGTCGCCCCCCAAACGCCCTGCTAACTTCCCCAATTTATTTTACAGCCTACCCGACGGCCTGAGCCGACCGAGCCGCGTCCTGACTTCGCTTCGCACGCGTGCCTTCCAACCCGTTTAAACGGTAAGTACCCACAGTTTATCCTTGATCAGTGCGGATGATCACCTCCCCGTTTAAGTTCGGAAAGTTAGTGCAGTCGTGAACGTAGCAATCCTGCCACGCGGCTAGGCCGGCGAGACCTCTTCCAGGCCTCGCTACCGCTATCGCGTACCTCCGCCGTGGATCTATTTTAACTAAATCTAACTGGAGCCCCCGTGCTTTCCAGGGTTTTTTTATGATGGTCGGTACAAGCCGTGTACTGGCTTCGTCTCGGGGCTGCCGCGTCGCTTCGTGCCGCTTCGCGCCGCTTCGCGACTCGCGCCCCGGCACTTCACCGGGCGCGTGCTCCGCGGCCGCAGCACGCCGGCTCCGAGCCCCCCGTACACCGCGTGCCGCCCGTGACCGCGTGTCGTCACGGCGACACCCCACTCCAGCTACGAGCGCCCGCTCCCGCGCGCTCGTGGATAACCCCAAGTAACTTCTCCTGTCTCTACGGATCGACAGGTGGCGCCCATTCTTTTCTTTTTTTAATTACGAACATTCGCGAAGGTTCGAGCACGTTAGGAGTTAGCCTACGCACCTCGACTTCCCGTCCGCTAGCCGGGTTAGTCTCTTTGTCCATCTCACCACGTTGGCATCAAGTAGGAATATTTTGTAACCCTAGTCGCTAAGAACCTAGGTTACCTTAACCTTATTTTTATCATAGACCTAAGAAAACTGTAAACGGCAACCGACTGTTACTGTATTTGTTAAACTTGAATTGTCCCTCTTCGTGTGTGTTAAAATGGATAATAAGAATCATTAAAAAGGCAATCGCTACTCAGACTCCTATTGACTTTTCTTTATAAAGCTGCCCTGAGGTAGGAATCGTAGGGTCTCAAATTAGATTTGCAACAATATAAAATAAATTATAATAAATAATTAATTAATAATTATTATATATTAATCATCGGTCTATATTATATAACATTCGGTTGATTTTGTGTAGTAGGTTAAATAGATTAAGTAAATATATGTATTATGTATGTATTATTATTATTATGTTTTAATAATTCATCATCATCATCAGCCAGAAGATTTCCACTGCTGGACGAATGCCTCCTTAATAGGGAGGGGTTGCCACAGGCGACGTTAAAAGTTATGTATCACAAAGTAACTCCTACCTCCAAAAATGTGCCTGTAGTTACCTTGCTAAACGTATAAGGTCAAAGTGCGAGTCCCTCACCTATGTTAGCTATTTAATATGGAAGCGCTCCGTCGCCGGCATTGTGCCGCTCAGCCCATTGTCCGCCACTTTAAATCAGTTTACATGGAGTTACCGCTGAATGGGTTATTGTTAGACGTCGAGGAAAAACTACCGACCCAATTCGTATTGACGAGATTGTATGGGAATCTAGATAACACGGTGACGCTCTTTTAGTTCCGCGTTCTTGTCATTATGTCGTCAGACAATAAAGTATAAGAGTTCACTTTTTAGGGTTTCGTACCAGATGCACTCATCTGGGCACTTCTAGCATAATCAGCCTTTTAACAGTCCATTGCTGGACGTGGGCCTACTCTCGGAGGGCGCCGGGACATATCCATCACGCTGGCCCAGCTGTGGGTTGATGACAAGTAATGGATTTACCTATTCCTCTAAAAGTAGAGTACAAAATAATATGATAGGTGCTATATTGCTAGGTGTAGTCCAATTTATTTTGCCGTTCATCGGCATGTGGAAATGTGAAAGCTTTAATTAGCATACATTTAATTATGTTGATTCACATACGCTATTGATGACATTCGGATGAGTACAGGTTTCCTCACAATGATTCATTTTGTCAAAAAGCCAGTCGTATAGAAATCCGTCAGTACATAAACTCCAAAGAGCTCATTTCCACGGCCTGGGATTTGGAAATACGACCTCACGATTCTGAGTCTAGAACCATTAGGCTACCAGAGCTACTATTGTTCAACCCAACTAAATAAACATAATTAGTAGGTACTAGTAACCACTTTAACTACATACAGTCACCATTGGACACATTTTGGAACAAATATAATAAACTCAGCAATATAATATGATGTGAAAGAGTTTATTTTCATTTCCTCGTCTCCATCTACCGCTTTAAAACTGAACGATGTATTTTTCACGCGAACCCGCGGGATCGCAACTTTTTTAATTTAAGGCGAAATACGCGCTTTTTTATAATGTATTTTAATTATGTTGTTTTTGGACTCAACATTTTATTTTGTGGCTTTCCCGGGTGAGTAATGAGAGGGTTTCGTCCCGCGTTTGGTTTTAGCGCGGCCTTAATTAAACAGGATGTGATCGGATCCACGTTCCTAACGTTTGGATACGTTTACCTCACCTTTGATGCCTGGACGGGCGTCTGTTATACTAAGTACTACGGTTCGGTTCGATGCGATTTCCTGTTTACTAGTTAATAGTTTTTTCCATTATAGTCTATGTCTGTTCTCAAGATATTATAGTACGATTGGGTCGAGCAGTTTGATCATGAAAACATAGGTAAGTACCAAATCATCAATCAAATAAAAAGTATCGCATTTTTAATATTAATGTTAAGCAATGGACGATCCGATCATGGGTGATCGTGGATCGTATTTATATTTGAGCGCTACCGTGGGTCGGACAGCAGGTTAAATTGATAGTCCCGGTTGTTTGTTCTGTATTTCTATAACAACAACTGTCAAAGCCACGTCAAGTCTTTGGGCCACTAAGCCTATTCGAATTAATTTAATTTACGAGTAACTGTAAATTGCGATATTATTTTAGATCTTAGGTCTTATATCCTGCAACATAGAGTTTGGTTCCGTACATCGCTATAAGATTTACCGTGATGATCGCTATGTGTCAGTTATTATTTATTGTAGCTACGAAGGAAACTTGTTCGCGACATCCACTCAATGTTATCATTGATCATTGTTAACATTGTTAACTTACTTCACACAAATTTTCGCGTTATCACGACGAGTAAAGGAGGTAAGGGCGAATACTATATTCTTTACAATTGACATATTTTTTTAAAATATAATATAAGAAACGTTTACGCGTCAGTGCATAGATACACTATTGTAGTACGATGAAAATGCCCGGTTTTACTAAAATCAACTCCAATCGGATTTAACCGTCCGAATACCACAATAAAAAATAAAAATTGATATCGCAAAATGTTTCGTTTGGTAGAATTGTCAGTAGTTTTGAAATAACAGACCATTGCAGTATATCCGCACAGCCGCCGCAGCGGAGCGATAACGCGCCCGGACCGTGCACTGCCGAAATAAATAAAACTAAAAGCTCGATTACACGAATAAACGTGCAGTTTTAACGCTCGTGCGATAACGACACATTATAGGCGGCGGTAGGTAATGGTAGCACGCGGAATATTGCCTCCCGGGCACACTTTCGGGTGAGTTGTGCCGCCGAATGCACTAACTGCTAGCAGATTGCGGCAGCTTGTATTTAGCGCCAGTAACAAAGGCAAGTTTCGGTTCTCATCGTCCTAGAACGGCGACAAAAGCGATAAAACTCGAAGCGTTGCGATGCAACTTGCGAATCATCTAATCTGCGTGACAACTACTGCGTCAAGGTTTAAAAAATACACGTAAGTAAAGATTTCATACTTATTTTGTAAGAAGCAGAGCAAGATGCAGCTTGTTCAAACTAATCTATGTTCAAACTAAGTAAATAACAAACTCAATGGATTTATATACAAGAGTTGCGTTACGTAACTTCCTGTATCGTCATCACACCAGCTCAATTGAACCGTTTTATTGTATTGTTCAAAACCACATAGTTTGGCAAATAATTAGCAAAGCTTAAAAATGTAATTAACTATTAGGTAAACGTGATTTTTATATTTTGCCTACATAATATCTACGTTCAGGTGAACTTATAAAAAAAAACATGTAAAACATAACTAATGCCCCGTTTGAATACCTATCTATATAAGTACATACATACTATACTACAAGAAGAGTTTTTTGTAAATGTACATTGTGTCGCATTATCGCATTCAGACCTCACGTGGTACAACACGATGTTGTAGCTTTATAATCTCGTGTTTTCACGCTAAAAAGGTGTTAACAGAGACAGCGCGCTCGCTCCGCACTGCAGTGCTGCTTCCAATTTGCGAGAGCGGCATAAAAATATACGACCCGGTTTATTTTGTGAGATATTTCGGAATAACAAAGGCAGGTGCATGTTGCGCAAGCGCAGCGGGACATTTCGCACCAGACACATCTCGTTTTTACGCCTCACTTGCGGCGCTGGGAAACAAACGGAGATGTATGTTACTGTTTCTTCGCTGGAAACGCATTCAATACATTGCGCCGAGTGCTGATTCACTCGCGCTTTATTTATAGAACGGAAAGTAAACGGATTATTTCTTGAGAAGCAGTCTCATCCGTCGCATTATCATCACTTCCACTTCGCCCGAATGCTTTATATTTTTTTTTTAAATGTTTTATGTCTTGTGTCTTATGTCTACCATCTCTCCTGAAGTAAAGCAAAGATGCAGTCCACGGCGGAGCACGCTTGCCTAGAAGAAATCGATTCAATCGCGACTATTGAAGACACCCAGACTATAACTACGTTAGTCACTGCCAGTACTTTGCCAGTCCCGACCCGCTATCAAAAACAGTTCAGTGTGCTCACTATAACATTTATAGGCGCGAGCCAGCGGTCCGGACTCCGGAATACGATTTTGAGAAACCGTAATAAAAAATGAACCGTATGACTGGATTTTATTTAAGCGCGTGCTTTGAAAGTTGTGAATTGCTTGAGACAGTCAAGTTCACGCACTTCCGATTCTAAAACGTTATGAGGTCACAATATTGAAGTTTTGTATTATCTTATACTTGTAGTGTATGAGTATAAGAATCTTTGGCTGACTGACTGATTTAATGACTGACAGACAACGCACAGCCTAAACCGCTGGTCGTGGGGGAGGTGGTGAATTTTGGAAGAACCCGAATTTCTTCCGCACCCGGCCGAAGTCGCGGGGGACCTCTAGTAAAACATATGGTTTCGACATCGTTTTGTCCAAAAATCTTTTAAACTGTATTTTTCCATCATTATTTTTCTAAACCAATCCTCGACGAGAAAGGAAACAATAATACAGCATATTCATATTTTCCGATGGAGGAAAAAGGAACATTCGAGACAAAATGCATGGATAGAAAAAATAGAAAATGGGGAAAAAATAAATAAAAGGTATAAATATTTTTTTAACGGTACAGATGGAGGGTGAAAATGTTCGCGATTGCGGTCGTTTGGTCGGCGCGGCGGCGGCGCGCGGGGCGACCGCAGCCTGCAACCGCGGCATGTAGCCGACATGCGCGGCGCGGTGCGGGCGGGATATTGTGCCCGGGTTCGCGGTACCCACCCGTCCTCCGGGGCAGGCGCCGCTTCACGTTCCGCCCTGGGACGTTGTGTTCTGCAATGCAGTAACACACTTATATACCCAAATATACATAGTACCTAATCTAATATCTTACGGGTTTCTGTCGGGTGACAAGCGCAGTGCAGTGCGGCGCAGGATTTTATCGCAAGTTCACGATTCTGGCCAGCTGCTATTCGTGACGTTAGATGTTGTTAACTGAGATGCTTACCACCAGGTGAATAACTCACTCGTCTCGTGACTCAATTGCATAACAATATGTATAAAACACAATTTTTTTTTTAAAGTGACAACAAAAGCAATCTTCTTGGCAAATCTTCATGAAATAGCGCAGTGCGAGCAAGTAAAGCTAACTCGCGTATGTATTCGTACTTGTTTAATCGATTAAAAATTAACTAGGCGCAATGACAAAATATTACAAATATTTTTAAAGAAAGTATTTTATTTAAGTTAAAAAAAGGTCTACGTTTGTCTGCCAACTCGATTGATGGAAAAAGACGTTGCAATATAAACAGGCAACTTATCGACAACGTTTCTGGGGTTGTAGATATTCATAGGTGGCGTGGCAGCGGTGACCGCTTACTAGGAGGCAAGCCTGCTTTCTTGTCCAAAAAAGGGTGTTGAATTTTTTTCACTAAAGACAATACAATACAATACAATACAAAAAAGTTTATTCATTACAAAAACACAGATACACACAAAAACAAACAAAAAATAACACAGATATTTATACACAAAAAACCAATTTAAAAAAATAAACTAATATAAAAATAAAATACAAAATTGACCTAGTCACAGCTACAAGATATGTAATACTTATATAAATACGAGTATATAAGCACATACAAAATGATGTAATATCTACATAAATGATGGAGTATCTATAATTTTTGTCATGAACCCGGTCCCAACTCAGCGTGATGCTGGTTGTAAACAACCAGCGCTGGTTTTCTGTTGGCACCGGCAAGTGACATCACGCCCACTAATAAACAATTTAATGAACAAGAAGAGAAGCTCAAAACAAAAACAAAACACGTGGCAGGTTGATGATAGGCCGCAGTAACAAATGTGGATGTAAAAACAAGCATATCATCAAACAATACAATACACACTGAGCAACAAAGTATAAAACAAACTTACATCTAGACGCAGTAACACGTTATAAAATATTTCACCGGAAATAGGACAACTTATGACAAGAATGCATAATGTTATGGCATTAAAACACTCAGTACCTACAAGCATAATGAACAAAGGCAGACACACCAGTATACCGGGCTAGCATGCGCCTCGCGACAAACCTATTGTCGTGTCTTTATAAGGTACTTTATACAAATAAGGCCTATGCTCTAAAAAGGCCTAATGTCCCTAAAACCCGGATAATTACGTATGGCAACAATTATACCTATCGTATGTGCGCGCATTTACCTGGTTAACTGGTTGTGAGAGTGAGAGCATCCCGTTCCCGCTCGCTGTGCTAGTCTCGACACTTTCTTTGTAGGAGGCGTGAGTTTCGTGATGCAAGTTAAATTTTTCGTCACTCACAAAGACACTCTTACTTCGTTTTATTTGAATAATAAAATATGTAATCTATACCAGTTATCCACGAGTGGTATAGTTACTGTGCCCAGTTACTATGCCGAGCCACTATGCTGAGTTGGTGAGCGAAGTTCATTATTGCGAGGAACCAATTACTCCGGTTCCTGTAGAGGAGGTTAGGCAGATTTACGGTCGGCGGGTCTGCTCTGCGCTGCTTAATCTTTGGCTGCTATGATTGAAACTAGCGCCCTCTATTACTATGTAATCTGAGCTCAGAGCATTTCCTTTCATTCTGTAGAGAGAGCTTTAAGCTCTAGAAGTAATCAGCGGTTAATAGATGCCTAGAATATCTTTACAAATAAGTGTTTAAAGACAAAAGTAGGTATGGGGTATGATTGCATAATTCGGGTGTTTGCATATCATCATCAGCCAGAACACTTCCATTGCAGGATGAAAGCCGGACCTTGACAGGAAGGGGTTGCCATAATCCCTTCGCTTGGCAGGCAGCTTAGGGATCGCAGAATGCTCACCATCGTTAACCAAGAGGACGCTGCTGCCCGTCCGCCGGTGGTTCAGAATGCAGTTTTAGGACACAACCAGGTCCATAATGATAATAAGAATAGGTTTGCATATTATAGCATTATATAATTATCGTATTTACAGAGCTAGCTAGGGACTTAGTTCTAGGCGTAACTTTATGTGAGACAAATTTAAAAGTTATATAGTCATTTCAAATTTGCGAAAGCTTGAATGTTTTCCCTTTTGTTTTTTTTACGTACAGAATTTTCACACACGTGCGCACGTATTTATTTTTAAAATGTTCTAATTTGGTTCTCGGTAACATAAGACGACTTAATTATTTTAACGCTAACAAACGTTTATTTTTCAAACTTTTTTTACATTTTTATTAATAGGGCAAGTAGGCACAAAATCATGAATTTATTGTAAATTTCAGAGTCTTAAGTTTTTGTGATCCTTTTATTAAAATACATTTTCCAACATTCGTTGCTACTGCTGGGTCCTATCATACCATAAAAAGTTATCAAGCTACGCCAGCGCCTTAGGCTGTTTAAAACTATAATAAAACTCAAAATTAGCATGACACAATTATAGATATGGTATAACTGCCTGTAAACGACCTATCTAAACGCCTAACGTACCTATCTGCTAAGTGTTCTATTATCAGAGTGTGTCTCCATCTACAGTTATATCGCTAAGTGCTGCGAAAATAGAAAGTTACTGCCGGCTATTGTTCATCGTAACTTGGATAAAAATAGATGAAGCATTAAATTTTTACATAATATTAAAGTGATGAAAATTGATGAAAATAAAATAATCAATTCAAGACTTTCATCGGTCTGGATACAATCCTTTTGTTTTTTGTTGTGTAGTAGGCTAAGTAGTCATTGTAGTTTGTTGTAATTAATAAAGGGATCTGCGCGTTAAAAAAAAACTTAAAAAAAAAAAAACTATTTAAAGTATCTATAGGCGTCAAACCTAAAGATATTTCAAGCGATCTCTAATTTCGGGCGATATGTCCAAAATGCTGGCCGCGTTTCCCCGCTGCGCTGGATTACAAGGCAAATTTTCTAATTGAGTAGCTTAGTTTAGTAAAATTTTATTATATTGTATCTATAAACACGTACCTATGTTATAAAACTTACTTGTTAGGTTTCAGTACACTGTGACACATATTTATACCAATAGAGCTTTATTACTAAGCCGTTTGACAGCCTGTCTGTTTCTTAGGCCTATATATGAAAATTGACAATATCACTCACACATTTTTTTAAAGATTTGGATTCAGTTTCTATTTGCACGAAAGGACTGACAGTAAGGCCTCCATAACTCTAAAAATTCAATTCTGTTTCATGTATACACTCATATAAGCATGTCCATTTGTCCGCCAACTCTCCTGATACCAAGCGGCAGCGTGGCCGAGGATGTATAACGCTACGTCGCGTCGCTCCTGTTCCCGTAGTGTGTACTGTTATTGTTCCACAAAACATTTTGTTATATTGCATCCGCGCGCGGTTAAATTCTGTTTATTTGTGTAGTATTGTAAATGAAACGCGATGTTTATGTGCTTGTTTGTTCCGGGACGATACAAACAACACAAGTTTCAACTACTGCGGGAACTTTACACTAATACTAATGCTGGTACATTATTGCCACGTGCAAGATTAAATCCTGGGAAGTAAATTTAGTTTAGGAAACATAGAGTACATAATTATGAACATCGACTGCGATTTCACTCGCTAACTCGCTATACAAAGGGAAACGATTTTTTTTCCAGGACTAAAAGTAGCCTATATGTTTAATCCAGGGTATAAACTACTCCCGCCTAAATCCATGATGCCATTACGGAGTTCACACATAAATATACAAGTACAAATATTTTATTGATAACACCAATGTTACACGTCAAATTCGTTAAGTATGTCACAAAAAATAATCACTTAATATAATGAAATAATAATTATAAAAAATACGTTAATAATCTTTTATTTTAAAATAAGCTTCAATGTCATAAAACAAATTCTCTTCGATAAAAAGTATAAGGAGAGAAGAACAACGCAGAAGCTCGACTCGATACTTAAACAAAATGGCAATATAAACTTTAATGATATCAACCTACGCAAATACGAAAATATACATTAGGAGCAGCTAGTAAAATTTTGTCAGAAAGCCCCCTCTGACAAAATTTTACTAGCTGCTCCTAATGTATATTTTCGTATTTGCGTAGGTTGATATCATTAAAGTTTATATTGCCATTTTGTTTATACTATGTAGTTGTAGAATATTCTTGCAGCTATGGTTTGCATTAATTACTCTTCAAAACTTCACAAGATTTTTCGCTTAAAAAATGAAGTGTGTGATTTCTTTGTTCAAACAGTAGAGACACACTTATTTATAGCTTATACACAATAATTCAACCCAACATACATCCAAATTCAACACCGGTCAAAACCTTGCCCTATTTAATATATTTTAGTCTGTGTCAAAATACGGATGGCACCCAGGATCACAGATCCAGGGTTTATAGTCTTTGCCCAGGATGGACCGCAGAATCAATCCAGTCCTAGATATAAGACTAACTGTTTTTCTTTCTATATAATATCTTGAATATTTTTGTATGAAGTGATTCCACACTTATGGTATTTCTATGTTTTTAAAGCTTAAACATAGCGACTGCTCGTATGCAGGTTCGAGTCCTGCCGGAGGTCATAATTTTTCTTCCTGTTTAAGCTTTAAAAACATATATAATATCTGTTTTTTTTTGGGACTTAATGGAATGGGATGGCCCATTAGTAAAAGTTGTTAACAATGATAAGTACAATTACCCCTTCTAATTGGTTTTGTACACCCCAAGCTTAGAAAAAATACCATTTGTAAGCTACGCCTTCTAAAACTCGAGTGACGACACGCCATATGCCAGTGACAGCTGTCCGAAATCGCTTCGCTCGCGCTGACAAAATGGCTTTCTTTTTAATACTTCCCGAATCACTGTTCTTTTCAGCTTCACAATATGAAACTTACCTGAAACAATAACAAGATAATCGTTAATTACTTAAAAATAATAAAAACAATTTAACCTCAAAGTAACTTTAAATAAAAATCTAAACAAGTGCGATTTAATAAAAAGGTTACACTTGAATACCGACCAACGAGTTAAACAGTGCGTATCTACTGAATAACATCTAAACGAAATGCCTGTTGCTGTCTTATTAGTATTATCCTTTTAACAGGGAATGGGCAATGGAGGAGAGAAATGTAACCCTTTCTTGAGAATTATTCTGGTGATTATTTAGAGGAATATTAAAAAGTTTTTATAAACTAATTTTATCAATACACATAATTATCATATCAAAAATTGTATATTAGTTTGATACATAATTAAGGGGGCGACTAATGCCAAAAGTAAATAAAAGGTGTATTTTTCAACACATAGTTTAATGATAAAGAACGTAAATATTCAAATTAAAAAAATACTACAGGTAGGGGAAAACTCTAAAGAAGCTGAGTAACCGAATAGAATTTTCGGAAAAAATCAAGTTTATTAAAAAAAAAAAAAAACTGTTTTAATTCATATGCTCTAAATTATCAGCGACAGTACCACATTATTTATTACGAATTACATAGCCATACTAATGTTTTAGCACAGGAGCCGTTTATTTTTTTTATGCCATGCCTACATTTTGAATAATTAATAAAATCCCACCTAAATTGCTCAAAGCCATCATCATCATCAATTGTGTCATGCGATTTTCGACCCTAAACTAATGCAAGACGCGCGGGTGAAATCTGATATTTTTCTGGCATTAGTCGCACTCTTAACGCAAGGCATTACAAATATGACTTTTATTGGTACAAACGATTTAAAAATGCATCGTGTGACAAAATTTGAACCTACTTGATTATCCAAGTAATTGTAGCATCAGGAACGTAGGCCACTTGACTACGGTCGCCTTCCAATACGGCGTGAGTAAAGTTCAGAAACGTTTTTTGTTAGATTGGTGCTTATACTTATAAATCTTGATATCAATATAAAAACCGGCTTACTCGTATGTAGCCGATTTGCAATACGTAAGCAATACCTCACAAAAACAAAGAACATTAATATTTGTTCGAGTGAGTTCGTTATTTCTCGTCAACAATATTCCATAAACAACGCTACTCTTGAAGAATGGAGTCATACATACAAAGGTAGTATACGGGCTTTCGTCACAACACGCGACGTTTCTGTAACAATCAAAGTTATGAGGAAGCGAACAAACTCGATCGACTCGTTACAAAGTTCTCCCAACTCCACGTTTAATGATACAAATGAAATAAGAATGGAGGCCTCGGAACAATAAACACGAATAGAATCATAAGTCGGAGGTTGCACGTAAAGTCTGCCATCGGTTCAGATGTAGATGTAGATGTTTGTATGAAAGTCCTTTGTTGTTGGACTTTTAGTCACGAAAATTTGAATTTAAATAGTTCATTTAAAATAAAAAATACTGTTTTAATTATTTTTTGCCTTGAACGATTTAGTGGGGGAGAAAGGGGTTGTATGGAAAGTTCGTTGTTTTTGAAGTTGAAAATTGATATTTGGGTGGTTCATTCAAAGGGGGGAAGTTGGGGGGGGGGGGGTTGGTAGAGAGTCGATCGAGTCGGTCGAGTCGGACGAGTCGGTCGAGTCGGTCGAGTCGGTAGAGTTTGCTCGGAATGATTTAAAGTGGAGAATTTTAGGAGCGGTCCGAATTTCTTCCGCACGCGGATGAAGTCGCGGGGGACCTCTAGTCTATATATAAAATAAATTCGTGTTAATTACACTATTTATAACTCAGATTCAGATTCAGATATTTATTGCTTCCATAGTGTACACAGATATTGTCAAAAAGAAGTTTCATATGGACCCTGTCGGGCGCAGCAATAGTAGAAGAGAGGAAGACGACTTCATTTAACAATAAGATGCCTATTAAATACATATTAAATAGAGGTATTTTAACTCAACTTGATACAGCACCGACCGGTTTCATCGATCAATCTCGGTAAAATTGCGTAGCTAAATTCGACTCTATGTTTATAGCCTTAAGCCTTATTTTTATTTTTAGGTTCTCAAGACCGATGACCGACGTTTTGATCGAATCTTTTTGCTCGGTCACTTGGCTCGTCGGTTACGAAAGACCGAGATCTCCGGAAATGACCGATTGACACAGGACTAAGCGAAATTACAGGGTTTGTAATTTAAAGTTGCTCTAGTAGCGTGTTCACCTAGACGCGGTCTCCAAACCAAACGCCACCGCGAGCTAACTCGACGCCAGCGTAATCTAGTAAAAAATATGACCTTATCTTTAAATGCCAGTATCAGTAACAGTTCATTGTTGCTTTCACAGGTTCGAAACTGGACCGGTTAGACTTGACGAGAGGATAAGGGTAAAGTATCGCAGCCGAGTGTCGCGTCCCTTTATTTATTGTTAGACGACGTAGATATTTTACTGTAAGCGAGTAAGTACTTATTTTTCTTTTCAGTTGCTTCACTCGAGAGCATTTCGTAAGACTTCTTTCTTGTAAATGACATCATGTTTGTGACGTAATGACCCACGTCTTTATACGCGAGCGCTTACTCTTTTGCAGATTACTTGGTTTATTTTATACAGTTGTGTATAATACGAGTCTTGGTAAAGCGTCAGGTGATAAAGGTCTGGACATTTTTGTTTAAAAAAGAAACAAATTAGGTACTTAAATTGCAAATTGTATCTTTTGTGGGCCACTCTATCAAAGACTATTCTATTTCTATCTATTGAATACTGTTGTTTGAAACATTGTGTATTTTATTTTGGCATCAGCTAAGTGAACGAGTAGAATATTAATTGTTTATCCAAATTATATTGGTCGACAAACTCTAATAGTCACTGATGCATAGCAATGGTTCTAGTAAAATTACGAAATCAAAAACGCCTTAATAAAAATAAAGTAAAGCTGTCAAGTCTGACTCGTTCTTGCGACTCGGACAACGAAGTCCGGTGCCACTACAAGTACTAGGTAATTCGCGATAGTAACGAATGTTCAGTGAACATTTCAATCAGCTATCTATTACGATTCACGGGATTATAGGTCAGTAAAGACCGGAAAGGCAGATGGACAGACAGACAGACACCGTAGGCGGCTCAATACAGTACTCTATTACTGAAAACATTACACCATACTTTTTTTGGGCAGCCGTGTATTAAAAAGGCAATTAAAGAATACAAACTACTTAGCACGTTACGGAAGTTCATGACTGAAAATCTCGATTCATTTTCTTGTCTAAAAGTTCCATGCTTACACTGTTTGTTATATAAATGCCAAAAAGTTTTACAATATCCTATATAATTTATTTTCCTTTGCTTGTACACTGGCTTTTTTACACAAATATCGTCATAATTGGGTTACTACCTCACCGCCCCGATACGGCATGTAACACAAAGTGCTCGCGCTTTTTCGTTATTGAAGGATTTGTTTCCGCGTTGTGTAACGACGTCATTACAACTCATTACTTTATTCAAAGTAATTCCGCTATCAATTTGTATATATAATTGTATCCGTGTAACAATCTCTCTACTCTACTTCGGGTGAATTGTAGTTTATGCCAAAAGGGAGTTGTCAATGATAAGTTATTCAATGTGTATAATTGGCAAAAAACAAGCGACGGGCTACCTGATGGTAAGTGGTTACCGCTGGCTATGGATGCCTACAATACCCGACAATGCGTACAATGCTTGAAGTCACAAATATTACCTAAGTATGCGACCATGATGACCTGGGTATGTCCTTAAACTGCAACCAGACCCACCGGAAGACGGGCAGCAGCGTCCTCTTGGTTAACGGTGGTGATCATTCTGCGATTCCCAAGCCGCCTGCCAAGCGTAGGGATTATGGCAACACCCCTCTATTAAGAAGGAGGCCTTCGTCCAGCAGTGGACGTCTTATGGCTGACGACGATGCGACCATCAAAAAGTTTCTGTCATTTTTATATGAAAAATTGTTAGCTGTTTAATTTTTATTTTGACGTGCTAAGTCATTTTCTAAGTGTAATTTTAAGTTAAGGCTAATTTAGATAATAAATTTTAAGTTAAGACTAAGTTATCTAATTTACAACACATTTGTTCGAAAAATGCATTTACGAAGCCTGTATACATCGTTCGAAAGTTGAACATTACGCACTATACAACGGAGTGTGCGGTAAAATAGGTACTCTCAGCTAAGTACCTATTTTACCGCACACTTCCTTGTATAGCGCCGTGCGTAAACTTTACGGTATTTATTTAATTTCCATAATAATAATTTAAGAACTCCACCAAAGAGTTTCACATTACGAGAATAAATAAGCTGAATGATCGAACCTCCTTGGAAGCGCTTTTGGTCAATACGTTTGTCTTACTTTAATACTAAACAGAAAATGTGACAAAAGAAATTCTCACCACTGATTATTTATTTTTTCTAATTTTCACCACGCGTACGTAGCGCCATTTGTTAATTCGTGCCATTTCATCTTTCTCCTAGGAGGATTATGGCGTAGCACTTTGTGCAATTACCAGTGTCAAGTATTTATTTGTATCAAGTTTTTGATTATTTTTCTAGTCGAATTAGTCTAAGTCTCAGTCAAATTGATGTCACACTTAGTAAGTCACAGTCAAGTTCAGTCATGCCCTAGTAAAGTCATGGCAACTTTACTATAAGCTTCTTCGGAGTTTTGGAAACAACACGAATATACACTCATATTAGAAACGTTTTAACGAAGACGAACTTTAGAACGAAGTTTTTTTTCCTGTTTCCTCCTAGGAGGATTATAGCATCGCACATTGAGCATTTGCCAATGTCAAGTAGGAATTTAGTTGAGACTTTCCGTCCGATATAATAAAAACAAAATAATAAAGTTTGGCTCATTATCTGTTATAAGTACTTCTGTTATCTGTTTTCTCGCAAATGTGTTGTAATACGTTGTATGGCACTCGTGAGGTATTGGTTTTTACAAACTCGTGACTATGGTAAGCCCTCGACCTTACTCGTTTGTAAAAACCAACTTACCGCACTAGTATCATAATAGTACATTATGATACAAGTGTGCTATGTTGGTCATTACACTAGAGGCGGTATAATGCGCGCGAGCCGAAAGCGAGCGCGATAAGGAAGCCGAGAGTGTATTGAAACATAGCACAAGAGTTTCATACGACTGTTTTCTTCACACTTGCGAGGAAAAAACCAATTTTTTTGATAATAATCAACCACACAGCGAAAACGTCAACAAACATTTGCGGAAAATGGCGCCCAAATCAGTAATGCGCGCGCAGGTTGACATTTACTTCAGCGGCATAAGAACTCTTTGTTGGTATTACAAAAAAACTGTAAGTATTACCCGGCTATATTAAGAGTGCTTCGTATACGTACGTCTAATTGCAGTCACGTACAAACTTGACTTTACCGGGTTATACCTATTATAGCACCATGTGCCGTAATGTAAAGTAAAAAGCACGCGTGCGTAATAGCTTGGATTATGATTTGCTCATAGCTCTGGGAAGCTGTGGTTGGTCTGCGTTGAGAGCGAGTTGCTCATAGCTCTGGGAAGCTGTGGTTGGTCTGCGTTGAGAGCGAGTTGCTCATAGCTCTGGGAAGCTGTGGTTGGTCTGCGTTGAGAGCGAGTTGCTCATAGCTCTGGGAAGCTGTGGTTGGTCTGCGTTGAGAGTGAGCTGCTCATAGCTCTGGGAAGCTGTGGTTGGTCTGCGTTGAGAGCGAGTTGCTCATAGCTCTGGGAAGCTGTGGTTGGTCTGCGTTGAGAGCGAGTTGCTCATAGCTCTGGGAAGCTGTGGTTGGTCTGCGTTGAGAGTGAGCTGCTCATAGCTCTGGGAAGCTGTGGTTGGTCTGCGTTGAGAGCGAGTTGCTCATAGCTCTGGGAAGCTGTGGTTGGTCTGCGTTGAGAGTGAGCTGCTCATAGCTCTGGGAAGCTGTGGTTGGTCTGCGTTGAGAGCGAGCTGCTCATAGCTCTGGGAAGCTGTGGTTGGTCTGCGTTGAGAGCGAGTTGCTCATAGCTCTGGGAAGCTGTGGTTGGTCTGCGTTGAGAGTGAGCTGCTCATAGCTCTGGGAAGCTGTGGTTGGTCTGCATTGAGAGCGAGTTGCTCATAGCTCTGGGAAGCTGTGGTTGGTCTGCGTTGAGAGTGAGCTGCTCATAGCTCTGGGAAGCTGTGGTTGGTCTGCGTTGAGAGCGAGTTGCTCATAGCTCTGGGAAGCTGTGGTTGATCTGCTTTGAGAGCTAGAGATCGACTCGTTTGTCTCTTTACTTGTTACTATAAAAATATAAAAATGTTGGTGCGGCCCGACTTGCACTTGGCAGGTCTTGTCATAATCCAAGCACGAGTTACGGTGATAAATTCACCTGGCTGTTTTTGCATGTAACATAGGTAAGTATACAGCAAAAAATTACAGAGTCTAGAATAATGTCCAGATAGCTAATCAGATACCGCACCATCTTAATAAAACTGAGCGAACGCCTGAGTTTTCTTTTAAAACAAAATGTAAAAGTAATTTCCTAAGTCGCGATAAATCTTGACGCGTTACACCCCGAGATGGTAATTTAATTTCCCGGCCAGTCTTTTAGGAAACTGGCTAAATTGTATCATTGTTAGAATTTTATCTAATTCACTTTAATCATATCCATTTTTAGGGTTCCGTTCGCAAAAGGGTGTCATTGAACCCTATTACTAAGCCCAGCTCTTTTATCTCTCTTTTATTAATGCGCCTTGTGCGCGAGTACCAACATCCATACATCCGCACAGATGAAATAAATGTTTGCCCGTCGTTGGTTTGCGTCGTTGCAGACACTTAACACAACTAAACACCTCGTAAACTAACTAATATTATAACCTCTCCCGCCCTCGACCCGCGCTTGCCCTAATCTCTCCAGACTCGATACCGATCGCGGCGGGCAAGTTATTAAACAGCTCTAATAGCCTGATAGATATTAAAGTTACCAAGTGGATAGGTACCTAATGCCTTCCGAGAAACTGCGCCGCCTGATTGCTTCAGTTTACATTTCATTAATAAGTAGGTAGCTTTTAGTTTTTTTTTTGTAGTGGTAGGACTCTACTGCAGAGTTAGAAGTACCACACCTTTGCCAGTTATTCAATCGCCAAGCAGTAGTGTGCAAGCATTACTGTGATCCAGTTTGAAGGGCAATGTTACCAGATATCTCAGGGGGACGAGCGCAGTGCAGTGCGGCGCAGGATTGTGTTCGCAATTAAACAATTCTGGCACTGCTACTGTTAGTGGCAGACGTGGCGCTTACCACCAGGCGAACGTCGTGCTCACCTCGTCACTTAAATAAAGTAACTATTTAAAAAAAAAAATCCTTAATATAATATTAACATCGACTCGCTATCCCTCACAATCCCAATATTTTTTATAACTTTTCAACCGACTTCAAAAAAGGAGGTGCTCAATTCGACTGAGTATATTTTTATTGTTTGTATGTTACGCGATTACTCCGTCAATTATGAACTGATTTTGATGTTTTTTTTTGTTTGGTAGGTAATATTTCAGAGGTAGTCCCATATAAATTTAATCTAAATTGGTGCAGTAGTTTGGTTTTAAAACAATATTACTATAAAATATGAAAATGTCTTCCAGGTATTCAAAGTTGAAGTCGGTTTTAATTAAAAGCGTATTTTAAAGCAACCACTTTATTTATTTTTACGTTAAAAACGTATCAATAAATTTAGGATGATTTCACATTTACGATTTATTTTGTATTGTACCCAAATAAAGAAAGGCATGTGATATTTTGGACCTGGGTATGTCCTAAAACTGCATACAGAACCACCGGAGGACGGGCAGCAGCGTCTCTCCGCGATCGCCAAGCCGCCTGCCCAACATGGGGATTATGGCAACACCTCTTAAGGAGGAGGCCTGCGTCCTGCAGTGGATGTTTTATGATATTATGGCTTAGTTTTTACAAGCAGGTAGGTACATAGAGGAGATTCCTACGGTTTATGTATAAAAAGTTGTACGGATATTACCCCTTTCTATATCCATCAAAATACATACTAGGTGCTACGGGTTTTAATTCACTGGAAACACGTCGCACGCACGATCTACTCCTGACCATGTACAGGATCCTTCATGGTGTGCTGGACTGCGGTGTGTGGACACTACTGACCGAGGTAAGCCGCCTGTCAGTACCCGCCCCTCTAGTTCGTTTCCGTACTGGTAGCGTGCCTTTATTCTGCCCTGTGCCACCGCGCACAGTAGCGCGAGAACAGTCCCCCATCTGCCGAGCGCAGCGGCACCTCAATGCGCTTGTCTCCTCACAACCACAACTCGAAATATTTGCCGACGAACGGCCTGTGTTTATCAAGAGTTCCTTGAAGTACAGCGAGGAAAACGCAACATTTTGAAAGTTATAATGTTGTCGTTGTTGCTACATTTTATCTTTGTTTTGTTATTTTTTTAAAGATTTTTCCTTTTGTATATTTTATATATTGTACATATTTTATATTTTATACATAGGTACCTATAATACCTATTATATTTTATTATTACAAGATGTTTTATTAGTAACTGGCGTATTGGCATAAGCTGTTAAGTTACTTAACTTGGTAAATAAAGAAGTTGAATTTGAATTTGAAATAGAAAATTTGTACCACTATATTTGTATGTGCGGTGAATACAACAATTATGGAACCTGCCATTGAGCTAATATGATGACTTCCCGCGAACATGGGCCCTGGAACTAACAAAGGCTAATTACACGAGCTGGGGCTCTTTAGTTTAATCACGAAGAATAATTTGAAAAGACAAAAATACCTAACAATATTTTTGTTTTCTCATAAAAAGTCACTCGAACTTTAACTGAACTAATAGTATGAATTCATAAATGATGAATATGTTGCAGCTAAGGCTCTAAATCAAGTGGCATACGTATTATTACGTAGGTAGCCTAGATACTGTATGAGACTGGTCACAGTCTACGCCACAGGAAGTGTCTAAGTCCGCTAAATCCACCTCCGGAAATCGTCGGCAGTCGCGGCCAAGTAACAGGAACCGCCCGCCCTACACTCCTCGCCACATTCCCACCCACCCGCAGAATATAAAACGGTTCTTGTTTGCCGCTCACACGACTCATCTCCGAGACATGAGACTGATTTATGTTCTCCATACTTCCACTTTGTTTCAGAGTTTATTAACGACGTTATTTTGTTGTGTCCTTTTAATTTTAATCTGTTTTTTTGCTTAAACAGGCATATTAGGAGAAAATATAAAAAAAAACAAAATGCGTGTGTGTTAAAAATGTAAAAAATGTTTGTTACTCCTTCCTCCTTCATGCTGAAACAACAAAACGGATTTGAATGAAATTAGATGTAGAGATAGCTTATACCTTGGAATAAGACATAGGCTACTTTTTATCCCAAGAATCGCGTGTGGAACCGCAGGGCGCAGCTAGTATTTACATAAGTTGCAGTGACAAGTATTAACATCCCAGAAATAGGTAACTAAAAAGTTGTACATACCTACTGAACATATGAGTATCTCTTAACACAAGTACGAGTACACTGTAAACTGAGCCCAACTATGTGTAACGTCAACGAGTAGAGAATGTGCAGAATTACAGCTCCTAAGGAAGCAAACTGCAGATTTGTGTGCGTTCAGCGCTCACACCTACGTTTTTTTTAATTTTTATTGAATGACTTCGTCACCGGATTTTAGGCAGCGCTGATGCTAGACCTACTCAACCTACTCATACCACACGCACCGACACATGTGTTCTGGTGTATATGTCGCAGCGAAATTGCAGAATACACGGTATTACATAACGGCTAGCCATTTTAAAAAACACGGCCATTTTATAAAGCGGCGTTTAACGTTTAACCAGATTGTATTACTGGTGAAAGGAAGGCCGCCGCATTGTATGCGTGCTTCGCGTTCTACAACACGGCTAGCCATAATGTAATTGAGCGGGTCATGAATTCATGATTCGCCGCTTTGGCAATCTCTAGCTCAAATTTTGGACGCTCGCGGCGCTTTGACACTTTTTTTTACCTAAATGTCACTTTTTTATTTGGTTCAAACATTTTGTTTGCCTGCTACTGGCTTAGCAAATGCCTTTTTTAAACATTAAATGATATTATTTGCTGGATAACATATAATTGATGGACCTGGGTATGTCCTAAAACTGCATCCAGAACCACCGGAGGAAGAGCAACAGCATCCCCTTAGTTAACGAAGCCGTCTGCCAAGCGTGGGGATTATGGCAACCCCTCCCTATTAAGGGAGAGGCCTTCGTCCAGTAGTGGACGTCTCCTGGCTGATGTATGTGGCATTTTGTATTGTAGGCAACTTCATTACAATTTGGCTAAGCATAAGCCGCCGTATTGAAGAACGTATCACAGTGATAATCCGGCTAAACGTAGATCCGCCGTAAAACGGCTCGGTTTTGTAAAATGGCTAGCCATTATGTAAAACGGCGAATTCTACAATGCGGCTGCGACATATGTACTAACAACGCGTTAACATCGTACTTCATTAACATCGTATTTTATTTTCGTATTTCTTAGTCTGTAAGTGATATTATTAAGAAAATTAAATATGTGCCAGTGTCATAAAGACAAATAGGTACGAGATTTGATTATATACGAGAGAGAGAGAGCTAGTTCCTCCGAGCTCTCAGGCCTTTATTAGCATTGCGCAAAAATATATTTTTTGCAACCTTTTTAAGTTAGATATTGAATAGTTCTATTATTATTTGCGGGATATTTACCATGATTATATTGTGATATGAGCTCCCGATATTCACAATATAATCATGGTAAATATCCCGTAAATAATAATAGAACTATAGTGAACAACCGTGATAGTTTAAAACAGTGTAAGATATTGACAGTCTTACCTAAAATAATCTCGATTCTCTGAGTCACTGCTTAAACTTCTCTGTCCTTTTCTAGCACGTGCAACTTCACGTCAGAGAGAAGATGGCAGAGCATCTTAAGCAGTGACTAACGGTTGAAAAGTTTTTTTAAGTAAGGCTGTGAATGTTCTACTCAGTGCTAGAATAATTATTACAAGGCAGTAGCAGCCGCCAACATGGCGGACCATAAATCGGCGCAGCGAGCGCATACGTCACTGTCTGCCCGCGGCGACGTGCGTTGTCGTGCGGCGGCGGCGCGGCGCGCACCATCTGTCGGCACGCGAGGGGCCTGCACAGTGACACACGGATTGACACATTCTGAGAGCCACAGAAAAGCGAAGGCCTTACTTTTTACTTCTCTCTTCAGTGTTGAGAGCTAAGTGTAGAGCGTGCTGAGTGAAATTTAAGATTTCTGGCTAAGTATTAAAAGTAGGATTTTAAGCGGGAACGCGGAAACTTTTGTCATTGTAGTTGATTATTTTCCTGTTTCATTTTTGAATTAGTGGCGTATTTAAAAAAAAAATACTTTACTTGTATTTTTGATTTTAGAAATTAAGCTATAACAAGAAGAAAATCCTACGGAGAATAAATTCATTGGCATATTATGTGAATGTTGTGAATTCACCAACCCGCTACTGGCCCAGCGTGGCGAATATGGTCTATTCGCCATTCAAGAATAGGCCTAAGTCCAGCAGTGGACAGTTCTATTAAAAAGGCTGATTATCCTTACGAAAAAAGAAAATAGCTTTATTAAATATGATAAGAACGACTGCATCAAAATAGTTGAAACTTTATATGAAAATCTTGGCGTACCTACATAATCACAGGCACCAGCTATAAATAAACACCTCTCTTTACAATTAGAGTAATACACTTTGAAGGATATTTATTGTCCTTCCTATGAATGACTTACAATAAAGGGCCCGTGACATTATTATCTTTTGAAGCATAATTTCTAATAAAGGTTCTTACCCGTTAAAGGTGAGCGCACACCGTGCAGGGTAATTAGACGAGCGACGCTCGTACGGTTAAATACCAATTTCGCGCGTGAATGCGTCCGCATCACAGCACGCACGGCACGTCGTCGCTCCGACTGGTGCTTCCTTAAATAGGTCTCATCTTGCTTTTGATTTGTTGATGATCTTTATTTTAGAGCAAATAAGTATATGAAGCGTAAACTTTGTTGATACGATATTAATGTTTTTATTCGAAGGTTTTCAATGATAATATTATATGACTGTAGGTTCGCAAATGATTCAGACGTTTTATTGGAACGTTTTGCTATCGTGTCGTTCTCATTGCCAGCCCTGTCTCGCTGGTACATTGATGTTTTTGAACGAAACCACTAAATATATAGCATAAGCGTAATCAGCCTATTAAATCATTGTATAGTCTACTGCTGGAGTAAGGTCTACCCTCGAAGGGCGACTGAGATATATCCACCACGCTGGCCCAGGTACGGGTTGCTGGAAATGTCATTTTGCTAAATATGTTCAGCGTATTTTACATTGGAACAAGTTTTTGTTTTGTATTTTCGTTGGGCTGACCAGAGAAAATGCACAATTGGTAATTATTCCTTCAGCCACATCTCCAGTTTAAAAAGTTTGAAAAAGAAAGTTCTGAGTACGTTTTAATATTAATCAATTATGCGCTGAACACTCAAAAACTTACTCAAGTCATATTTGGCCGCGGAATTTTTAGCATTATAGCAAAAACTTCTAAAAATGCGTTTCATGTATCCTCCCGCTTATTGTTTATTATCTGTTATAATTTCTTAATTAATCCGCCATACGGATGCATGCATTATGCATATTATGCGAAGATTCGGAAGATACAGATCATAATAAGTGGCAGGGACAGACAAACAGACGATGTAGGCTAGCAACAGGGTCTTGTTGAACACTATTTAAGATACCCTACAAACGATAGCCAAGAAAAGTTTCCGAAAACTTTCACGTGACGTGCAAGTAAAACAAACCATTATACATATACAAACGCTTTTGCGCCCTGCGGGACACATAAAAGGTCGATTTACTGGAAAATTACGATGTAATAGGATCTGGATTCTGTCGAACGGACAGAAGATTTGGGCGTCCTTCGCAACGCGTCATGTTAAAATAATGTTTAGTGAAACAAATAAATATCTGACTGACAATCGAAAATTGTTAGACAGAAGAGAGAATGTTTTTAAAATACTACTAGTGGCTCCCAGTGGTTACACTCGCGGAAAATGTGAAGTTTGTAACCTGAACAAATGTTCCGGCATTGTAATTGAGTCGGCCAGGAAAAAAGAATTGATCGAGAAGTAAGTACTTATTTTAAAAGATCACAAGATCACACTTTTGTAAGTATATTAGTTTCATAGAGTGTTCTACAGTAGAGACCACAAATCGGCGAACGTAGAGTAAGACGTCGACAGACTCAATAAAGTGACGATGTACGCAAGATAGCTTGCAGTGGAGACGAAAAGCTTAAGATCGTGCTGAGTGGCGAGCCTTGTGAGAGGTTATGCGTACTATGCCGGGCAGTTTATCATGATAATGATAACTAACATTCATGAGTCAGTAATGTAACGGTCGAGTGCCTAATCCCGATGTATGAATGCCACATTACTCTCCCATCATCAGGTACATAACTGCGCGTACCCAGCGCCAGGCCCGCGTTCAGGGCCAACTCGCGGAATAATGTGCTATTGATGCGAATCGGAAGCTTCAATCGGCCATTCCGAGCCAATTTGGCTTTTACGTGAGCTTACACAATCAGAACTGAGGCTACAAACACCTTAAAATTGAGGATACGCCTCCTGCACATTTGCGTTTCAGTAAATCTCATCATTGGCCTGTTCCGGTCTACAAGGGGTGAATTCAAGCTGACAACGATCTGCCACTTTCGTGCTGTCAATAGCATCTGTAACTCTCAAATAAGCTTATTTAGCTACAATTGAAATTATCTTTGGACGCTACAAAATCACAGTACGTCTGCTAGGTAGGTACTTGAAAAAATAGCGTCATCTTTAAAATCTCTACTAACGACTACTCTGCTTCAGATTGTTCTCTACTATCTGCTTCTCATCAGTCATCTTAACCATACGTTGAAAATAGACGAGTGCTCATAGACGAAGTTGACGTGTGACTGAGTTACCACTGGAGAGGTAAATTCTTGTACACGACTTTGTGTTGGTAAGTAACAATGTTTTTTTTTATTTGCCGTGTCCTTACTAACGTGTAAGTCAATGGGCTGTGAAACCACAGTATAAATAGCAGTATATATGACATTTTCAGGGTGACTGGTTTCTCTGATCAAATGCCAAGTAGGTTCGTAACGTTGCGCTGGATAATACTACGACGTCTACGAAGCGTAGAAGGTGCTACGCTAGAACATTACACCCATTTTAGGAATACAAGTTATATAGTAATATTATTTACTTGTATTTCTAATTTTATCTAAAGGTATGGTGATAGAGTATATTTTCTTTTGCTGCTAGGGCAAACATTTTGATCGTTCAATGGCTTTCTTAGAAAAATAGTCAAAATTTTAGTCGTCTAGTCTAGTCAGTGTGTTCCTTGCCTTTCCATTTCTACCCAAGCTAGGTATTATTATCCTTACTATCACTAAATATAGTCTATGCTGTTGATATAAAGTAATTTACTATAAATTATAATTCATTATTTCATATTATAAAATGAAAGCATGAAGCGTGTATTAATTATACAATTGGCTTGAATTTTCTGCAGTCGTTAATGTGTTTCCAATTATCGCGGATGTAATCAGGGCATTACTGGTGCTCATCCAGCATTTTCAACTGGCAATGTGGAGCTAAAATTGCAGCTTGTGCGTTTAATTTAAATTATTCCTGTTTTTTGTTGTATAATAAAATGAATCAAATTAATGAAAAGCAATTTATAAAATCGGCGCTAAAATGTAGACACATTTACATTATGTCGTAAATGGATTTTAAATACAATTTGTTTTTTATAAAGTCAATTATCTTAAAACTGTTGTTTTAAATATTTGTGTTTTGAAATATAACGTCAGCAAGGCGTCTCTGAATTGTCCGCCATCTGGTCTAGAAGTAACTCACCGATAGTGTATAGTTATCAATTTTCGAATACCAAATAGGTACTACTACGCTAAATTAATACGCGGGCATTTTTTTCTGAAAACATTCATTGGCCATAGAATTATATAGCGGGTGAAACCGGAGAACCTGCATCAAAGTCATCTCTCTACTAATCAAATACATATAGCTTCCTACAATCCTACTTATAAAGAGCACAAGTTCAAGAGATATTGAATATTAATTAATAGAAGCCATACAATTTTCATTCAAACTCCCCCTCAACACTCCCTATTAAGGAGGCCTTCGTCCAGCAATGGACGTCTTCTGGCTGATCATGATGATACACATTTCATAAAAAAAAAATTGGCCGAATTAGACTTAATATTTGTTCTATAAATATTTAACCCGAGACTCAGAATTAGACAGCACTTAAACTCAAATTCTAGTTCCCAAGTTTTGTCAAGAAGTAGGTACTTAAAAGCCTATAAAAGTCTAGTGTTGAGGTCTTGTTATTCAGGTCGAAATGGGCCTAATATAAAAACTTTCCGTGTCTTGTACCGCTTGGAGGAGGCAACACTGCGATGGGCGAGGCGAGTTACGGCCCCGGTGAGATGAGAGGTTTCGGACCGTCATTTATTTCGGCTAGCAGTGTAAGGTTTTATAAGACAGATTTTCCTGGTATTCCTGCGACATTTCTTCTTCGTAAAGGCATATGATATTTCCCATCAGGTGGCCTGGTGGTACGAATTTCCCAAACCTCCATGTACGAACTAGGCCAAAATGTTCCATGGCTTTATAATTTTTTATTATGCGAGTTTCTCGTTATACAGGGTTAGTTCTAATCAGTTAGCATAATTTTAAAGGCATATTCAGTACGTCAAAACAAAACAACTTTTACTATGGGGCCAACATTGAAATCGCGAAAAAAAAGAATACTTCAACCTTGGGCAAAATGTATGGAACAGCTGTTTTGTTGCCTTCTACATACAAAAACACAGTCAATCTATTTTTTTCAATATTATTTATTCAAAATTTTGACATTTGTAATATAATAAATCATATAATTAAAAATTAAGTAGGCACATTGGCTTACAATTGTTCACTAGCAAAAAGCTAAAAACAAGTTGACGTATTCTTTTTACTGGAGTTGAAACATTTCGCCTATTTACTATAATTCTATAATTCTATTTTTATAACTCGTTAATTAATCTTTATATACGCTGATAGTCAAATATTTTATCTACGTGAAAAATTTGACGAGCGATCTTGACAGTCAAGATAAGTCGCATCGATACTGGCATGATTATTTTGTCGTGAGGATAAAGCCGCTGGCCAACTGCGGCGCACGCTGTGCACGGCCACGTGGCGCATTTAGGCTGCGTGGGATCGTTTGTTTTGCACTGCAGCACACTATGTAGCGCAAGTGAGCACGGCCGACCTACTCCCTGCAGTGAAGCTACGCACGCTTCCGTGTACCGCGTGCATAGCGTTGACAGCTTTGAGCTGCGTAGGCGCCATATTCGAGCAAGGCACACGTGTAAAAATGACGTCATTAATCTCGTATTCGTGCGTGGCGTGTTCGTGTGTTGCAGTGGACGTTATCACATACATACGCGAATTTTCCAAGCATAATAAAATGTTAAGCAATAAAATTAAATCAAAACGCGATTGTTTTAATCCGAACATGAATGTTATTCGCCGACATGATGGCTTGGGGAGCGGCATTAATGCGAGCGAGGGGAGGCAGGAGGAGAAAAAGTTTTAAAAACGACAAATTTATAATTGGCTTAGAGTTTTGGTAAATACACCTGGAGCTTACTTACGTACAAGGAGCAGTACTGCCGGGACCACTTTGATATAATATAATATTTGTTTTATGGCAAAAATATATTATCTTTACATTACTCTTATTGGGTATAACTTTACGAGGTTTTGATTGCATTACAAAGAAATCGGTTTAAGGACTTCTTTTTCGGGGAACAAGTCATAAAACGCGGTGCTTCCTCGTAGTCAAACTATTTAAGAAGCACCGATGAAACGGACAAGGCGATGGAAGAGATAACCATGAACATGGAACATGCCTATGACCACAGAAAAGCGAAAGCCCTACTTCGTAGGTAGAACGGCTGTCAAAACAATGTTGTAAAGCAATTGTATGGAAAACCGCTGTCGCCAGTTTCACACATAATTGCATAGAAACTACTACGAAAAAATTACAATCATTGGTCGCGCATTTGAAGTAAAACGCTCGAAATGCCATTATGCAACAGATTAAAATTAATCTAATTACAATGCAATGTGGTATGGTTTCCTACGTGTCTATTTAAATTGTCTTTTTTGAGTATTAATAGGTTAAAACATGTATATTGGAAGAATTGTCATTAAGTCTAAATAGACTTAATGTCGGCTAGCGCGGCCCGTCATATTTCCGTTCTATTCACTTCTCTCTTTAGTGCCTATGTCCACGGCAGCGGCTCAGAGCTTCCTTTATAACAAACGAGCTGAGAGTTCTCTCATGTGTTCCGCCGCAGACGATCGATGATTATTTATAAGTATTAGTAGCATGAGATACCTAGACCTGGACCTGGGTATGTCCTAAAACTGCATCCAGAACCACCGGAGGACGGGCAGCAGCGTCCTCTTAGTTAACGGTGGTGAGCATTCTACGACCCCCAAGCCGCCTGCCAAGCGTGGGGATTATGGTAGCCCCTCCCTATCAAGGGGGAGGCCGTCCAGCAGTGGACTGAAATAACTGGAATGAAGCATAACATAATGCTTCATTTAGCTAATCCTAACAATCCATCATCGACCTTTGAGATTAGGTTAATTAGTGTAGTTATTAGCGCTTATGAAATTAATTAATACGATAAAATACAATAGTTTATTAATAGCACCAAGCTGACATGCCAAATTTCATTATATATATTTTATATGTCCCAAAAAATAATGGCATACTTAATACAATAAAATAATTATAAAAACACCTTAATAACCTTTACATTTAAAATAAGCTTCGATGTCATAACACAAATTATCTTATTTTTCTAAATGTGTTTTTATTTTTTTTATCCCATTTACAAAACCAAAGTTTTGTAGTAGGTACTTTTTACGAGCATGTAGTGTGGTTTATGTGAATGTTTCATCATTAGGCCATCTACGTACAGAAACGTACTAAGCTTTATTTCGACAACTGCTAAAAGAACGTGCCAACGTAGAAAATACGATTTTAGCGATGCTAGTGACCGCTAACTTTATAAACAGTACTTATATAAATTTCTGGCAACAAAAATATATCAAAATACGGCTTCTTTCTCTTTATCTACGAAAACAAATGTTTTATGCGAGGTATTCTTGCTTTTATAATTGCCAGAAACAACGTTTACAGAAACAAAGGCACCGCTTATATAAGAAAAGCCAAACAAGCAATCTGCTGCCAGTGTCTAAATTAAAAACCAAAGTATTCAGCGCTCGGCGCTTTAATCTCCATGTTTCATTTACAGTTTCGTTGATAAGATCTGCTTCCTCTATTAAGGGGCAATGCTACCTGTATTTAAAAACTAAGGTAGAACATCCGACTTCCTGAGTTTAGAATAACGTCTTTTAAAGGAGTCCAACGGGCTTTGTAGTGGCGTAGCGGACGTAGGCTTAGCAGCCTACGCCTTATGTCTGTCTTAAGCTTACTATAATGATTCGTATCTATATTTTGAGCCGTGATAAGTACCTGGTTGTCAGTATAGGATACGTGTTATTATCGCGAATACTCCGGTAAATAGCAAAATAATGTAGCTCTAAACAAGCAACACGTTCTATAAATTTTTGTTTGTTGTGGCACGACAATACATGAAGCGTGAAATTTGGTGGATAAAATATAACAATGAATAATAAAAACCAGCCAAATGCGAGTGGAACTGGCAACAAACATTTTTTTTTACTTATCAAGAAGACCGTTATCTCTGGTGTATCAGTCGGATTCGCCCACCAACGGCGCAGGACCCTTGGTACGCGAATCTGACTTGGATTTGATCGGTTTTTAGTAAACTTGGGAACCTGAAATAGTAGCGCCTAACTTAATCCAGGATTTAACAAATTTCGCTTTGTAAAACGTATTGTGATTTATGTGGAAAACGTTGCCCCTTAAGTATGTTATTTTTTCCTAGAGCCTGTAGCCTGTGGGTTACAAGAGTAATAATTAAAAACCGCCTACCTTGTGGGCATTTTATATAGGTATAAGTAATAAACGAGCAGAAAATAACTCTGTTTGGAAATTACTATCTCTTCGGGTCTGTGACCTGGGTATGGGTATGTCCTAAAACTGCATCCAGAATCGCCGGAGGACGGGCAGCAGCGTCCTTTTAGTTAACGGTGGTGAGCATTCTGCGATCCCCAAGCCGCTTGCCAAGCGTGGGGATTATGGCAACCCCTTCCTATTAAAGGGCAGGCTTTCGTCCACCAGTGGACGTCTTGCGGCTGTTGATGCAGGTCTGTGATGGTTCAGAACCACCTGCTGAAGCTACGCCATGAGCGCTACAAAATCATACTCTTAAACATACATACTAATGTTTAATAGCTTAACTAATTTTTTTTGTAAAATGTACTTATTAATAAATCAGTGTAGTGACTCTCTTTTTAAAAACAATCAACCAAACAAATCTAAAAAAAAAACATTATTATTATGATGTTATTATTTAATTTTATTGCAGGGGCGGCTTTGTGGCGAGCCGTCGGTGAGTGGCGACACCGCGTACCCCCATTCCATGGGTCTAAAACCCCAGAGACCCTGACCCCTGGCTTGCCTTAACCGGCCGTCTGGGGGTGGAAACGAGTTATATAATAATAAATGTTATTATTATTATTATGATTATTATCAATGAAAACTTATATATAAGTCTGTCGTTATTTTGTACGTGGGTGTAATATCAAATGTTCGCTCTAGTCTTTGAATTATCTTTATCAACAACAGTACAGCCTCCCACGCGCTCCCGACCACGTGGCCCACAAATTATATAAAGATACATTCCTAAAATGTTAAAGGTTCCATTCAAATATTACAGACGTAGTACGTAACTGCTACGCGTGGGTATCATTTACGTTTTTGAAATACGGTACTACGGGTACGTAAGTAAGTACGTCACAGTGCGTGGGATACTCAAAACGATAATGCCAGAGGTTGAAACAACAAGTTTTCCCAGAGGTAAATAGAGAGGGAATATGTGTGTTTTATAAATAATAGGATAAGTGGAGAGTTTAACTGAATTTGATGTAGTTGAGAGGGAGTCATCTGTCCCTTTCTAGCAAAACGCGTGCTAGTATAGTTTGTTTGGAATCGTGTACTTTGTCGTCATTAGCCACTATAGTATAGTAGACAGGACTGTCTAACATGAAACTAAAATGTTAATAACCTCGTTTTTTGAGCACATATTTAAAGTTTATTTTTGATGATTTGTTTTGTCGCAAAGAGGTCGCCTTAAGAATCCAACTCGTATGGGCAGTGTTCGGGAAATTGCGTAATATCTTCTCGTCCAAAATCCCGCAGTGTCTAAAGACAAGGGTCTTTAACCAGTGTGTGTTGCCAGTGATGACATATGGAACTGAAACGTGGTCTTTAACTGCTGGCCTTTTGGAGAAACTCAGAGTCACACAACGGGCAGTAGAGAGAGCTATGTTCGGAGTTACTTTGCGCGATAAAATCCGGATGGAAGATATTCGCCAAAGAACCAAAGTCACCGACGTAGCTCGCAGGGTTTGCAAGTTGAAGTGGCAATGAGCAGGCCACATCGCTCGAAGAACTGATAACCGATGGGGAAGAAAGGTTCTTGAGAGGCGACCGCGAACCGGAAGACGCAGCGTAGCAAGGCCTCCCACTAGGTGGACCGGCAACATTGTAAAAGTCGTGGGCAACCGGTGGATGCAAATGGCAGGTTGTCGTACAGTGTTGCGGTCTAATGGCGAGCAGCAGCTCACAGCTTAGCAGTGGACGTCTCCGGGCTGATGATAATGATGATGATGATGATTTGTTTTGTAGCGAGTCGACTTTGTTGTTAGTCAATAAAAAAAACACGCATGTTATATTGTCTGTCTTGACTTTTTGACGTAGGTGTGATAACATTATAGATAAATAGGTTTGTTTAATTTTTCGTGTCTACTTGGGATCCGGGTATGTCTTAAAACTGCTTCCAGAACTACCGCAGGACAGACAGCAGCGTCCTCTCGGTTAACGGCGGTGAGCATTCTGCGATCCTCAAACCGCCTGTCAAGCGTGGGGATTATGGCAGCCCCTCCGTATTAAGGGGGAGGCCTTCATCCAGCTGTGGACGACTTCTTGATGTTGATGATGATGTATTTTTCGTATTAGTAAAAGCGAAATAGAGACATATAGATCTTTTTTTTTCTTATGAAATCTGGGTATATCCAGATTTCACT
The DNA here is from genome assembly GCA_905404285.2 of Erannis defoliaria. Lineage (NCBI taxonomy): Eukaryota > Metazoa > Arthropoda > Insecta > Lepidoptera > Geometridae > Erannis > Erannis defoliaria. The sequence continues at coordinate 301,309 of FR990071.1, forward strand.
CAATAATATTAAAGCTCATAGAGTTTTGCTTTTGAGTTGAGCTTTGCGGAACTGTGCCATCTTAGCTCCAAAACAGATGAATAGATTTTGTTTTATTTTGTTTTAAAAGTCATACTAAAAATACTAAGAAGATTAGAACGCTTTTCTAAAAACCAATTAAAGATTCCACTTTAGCCAAAAACCAAACTGAAAAAACTATTCGCCGCCAGAAATTCAGTGCGCCGTTACCTGAATCAAGGAGATATAACAGAAAATGAGCCGATCGATACGCAGAAGTGGTCACATCCACCCTGAGTATACCGGGCACCGATAATAGTGTAATAAGGGCTGCAAGGGTTCAAGCGGCGGCGACAGAGCGTCGTCCGTCACACGAGAACTGAATGTAACCGGTTCGAGCCGGCTATATCCAGTGCGAGCCGGCACAAAGGCCCTAATCACTCCCCACTCTTTGATAACAAATACCGGCGCGTTAACTCGCCATAATGAAAAGCCGCTGGTGATTAATTATACTTGTATTGGAGTGGAATTCAATTAATTCCACAGACTTTCTAGTACACAGCGTGACTTTGCAGTCGGTAAATATGTTATGCACCTTTTAAATACGTGCCAATGATATTTCTAATTTGTTAACGAAAGCTTGGCGCTTACTTGAAAGAAGCAGGTTTTGATAATTGTTAATTCCAAAAGTTTAACTTTTTAGTTATGATGTTTCAACTGATAAAATTATTAGTTTTGTATTAGTATTGATAATGTCTGTTAAAAAAATGTTACTGGTATACATATAAGATATTTAGGGCGAATTTCTAATAGGTAATTAAAAAAAAATGTTATCTTCAACTCGATAAATAGCGCAGAATTACGTGCCAGTTAAAAACAGGATTATTATTTTTGAACTGTGGCACATAAAATAAAATATAAAAATTAACAATGACAGCCATGTCTGGTCTGCGCAAAGTCAGAGCCATCTAAAATCCATCCGATACAACCATCTTTCAGAAAATCTCTCATTATTTGATTTCGGACATGAGTGTTGCCATTACAGTTTTGCACGTAATCGCTTACTTACCTACTTACTTACTTACTTACTTACTTAGTGGTGGAATATGTCACTTGATGTTTGTTCCAAATGTCTAAGGAAGTCTCATATAAACTTATGACTCAGATAAATAAGGTAACATAGAAGGGACATTTTTTAAATTTAAAGACAGATAAAGAGTAACTAATGCGGCCTCTTCCTTTTAAAGCTCTTCTTGTTATTTTGGTATTTTTCTATTGTTTTTTTTCCTGTTTTTGTTATACCTACAGGCTTTATAACATTATTTTGTTGTTGATATAAAATAAAACCTGGACCTAAACATTGTAAGAAGCATAAACCTCAGCTCTACCCTTGCTGTACCACTAACCTCCGCGGCGGCGGCGGCCCGTGAACTTCGTCGGGCCATATTTCAGTAGTTTCTCAAGTTTTTCCAGTGCAAACAGGAGCGTCCTGTTCCCTCTACACATCCGTTATCTGCGAGGAAAGTGCTTGGAAGTATGCGATTTATATATTGTACTGAGATGAACTTTGTGACTGTTTATTTTGAGGGTCCTATACCGGAAGGGGGTTCAAAGGAAACTTGTCAGTAGGGCCATTTGGCTGTATGTCTGTCCTATAATGAAGGCTCTTATAAGAAGAGTACTAGGTAACTAGGTAGGAATGTTTTCACACATAAGTGACGCCTAATTCAATTTTTTTCTTTTTCATTTTTATTATGTTGGAATAACACATAAGCTATTTTTATCCCAGGAATTGCAGGTAGATCGCGCAGACCTGCAAATATGATCCACAGCGGACCGTGATCAATCGCTTTCTCTTCTCCTTTCGTTGATTTGTCGTAGTCGGCACGAACCTATAGCGATAGTCTTCATCGCATGCCGATGATTTATACTAATCATGCTAATGTTATAAATGCGAAAGTTTGTCAGTATGTGTGTGGGTGTGTATGTAGATGGATTTGGACAAAACTCGCAATGGAGAAGTAACATATTATTATAGGCTTATTATTATATACTTTTTATCATTGTCATCACCGTTTTTCACCATGACCTAGTGAAACCGCGGGGCATATCTACTCGTAAGTAGTTGTCCTATAAACACGAATGTTGGACCTTTCCTGCACGAAAGAGGAAATACGAACAGTCGAGCGCCACGAGTCACTCCTAGCGAGTTTAACGAGGGTGGTTGTCGAGGCGCGGCCGGTGCGCGCCGGTGCGGGTTTATACCCCGCGTTCCGCTGAAATATGGCGCCTCATAAACTGGCTATGGATGGAAACCCGTCTGCCGGGGACGCTGAGTCAATGCCCTTTGGGTGGCGCTTAGGGTTAATAGCAAAGAAGTGTTGCTATAACAATGGATATCATAGATTTTATTCTATAATGAATATTAAAGTACAGTTTTTTTAATGGCATACATATGCCTTTATTAACTACAACAAACTACAAATACTACTTAGCCTATTACACAAAAAAATGATTGTATCCAGACCGATGAAAGTCGATTAGAGTAGAGTAGAGAGTAGAAACTATCCAAATGCTCAAAATTAGCAATTGGCAGCGTACCCAGCATGCTGGCGGCATTGCCACGCTGAATGGCAATGTTTATGCGTTGGGGCCAAATAAACGCCAGCATTTTGATCACGCGTCACGTCGACCAGGTTCTCGGATATATTTATGATAATACGCATTTTTATAAATTGAATAAATATGAACTAAAATAACTACACATACATACATTATTCGTTTATGTCCTAAAAGCTGATGTTTCTCAGCTGAACATCAGCTTTAAAATGCAGCAGCATCAGCTTTGTCTACTCAAAAAACAATTACTTTTTTTTCAGTTCACAGCACTAAAATAATAATTATCTGCTGACGCTAGAGGGTAAAGTCTAACGACATTACGACATGCGTTCATTGGCCTTTACAGTTTTTTCTGTTATATCATTTTATTTATCACCAGAACTATCTGACGTCTTCGTTTTCGGAAGCGGTTAAACATCTGGTAAACTAACGGTACACCCGGTAATAAAAGACATCATTCTTAATTGAGAAAACTTTTATCTTGAAAATGTATTAGTTCTTGTAGTGTGGCGAATAAAACCCACCGAGGTTCAGCTATTTATTTAAAAATAGCTAATGAAATAAAATGGAATCTTTGTAAAAGGTAAAAGATTTATTAGTGTCAATTAACCTCACCTGCTAAAATAATTCCTCCATTACCTAAAGTAAATGATTGCAGAGCCTTTATTGTCATTTTCTTTTTCTCTCTCCATCACATTTTTTTAAGACGAAATAAGTTTGCGTCATCGTAACTCGTCAGGAATGCTAATAGAATCTGTACAGATGGAAAAGTAGCACAATAGACAGACAGTAGTTTATCAAACACGTAGCGTTTAGTAACGACAAAAAACATAGCACAGACCTACAGATGTTAAATTCATCATTTAAACATACGCCTGGCCGGGGATCGAATCTCCGGCTCTTGAGCCAAACGCGCTACCAAAGAGCTAATACCAGTCCTCAGCAAGCAGTCACCACAATAAATATGGGTACTCTCTGTCTATTTTTCGTAAGATACATGTCCAAGTAATAATTGAATTCGGAACATTGACTTAATACCTTCATAAAGACAACGCAAATGGAACATTTTCAACGGTATATCGACTCAGTAGCATAAACAGCGTTAGTACTATTATTTCTTCTGTGCCAATAGTAAGCTTAAGTATATTCCTATTTCCTCTCCAGTATGAATTTAGTCGCACGCTGACTAAGATGTTTTTACCTGTAGATAAGTTGTCCCCCCGCCATATTTACTAGACGCAATCAAGACAATTGCCGTGATCGCTACCAGTCTTTCACTTCCGAATGTCCGGTAATACGCTGCCGCTAATCGTATGTTTCCTAGCTAAAAAATGGTGATATAATGCCTTTATGTGTATTTAGACACTGCACAATCTACACAAGCACTGTGAGAGACAAAAAAAAACATTTCACGCGTAAGTAGGTACTGTATTTTTATTGCAATGGGAAAAAATGAAATTTATTATATCTTAGGCGACTGACGTTACTTTGAAATGGATGACCGAGATAGATAGATCGTCTTGTGTGAGAGAGTGAAGGAGAGTCACACCGGCGCAGCGAGGGCGCTCACTCTGGTCAATCAACTTGTGTAGCTAATTACACCGTAAGAGAAGTTAGATATTTGTCTCTTTCTAACAACGGGAGTGACGTATAAACTCGGTCATATTCTTTTCTTCACAAACTGCATAGAAACATGCGTAAGTATATTAATATAGGCAACTTCTAGTCGGGTCTTAAAGTAGTTTTGTTCGACTATAACTACTATATTTATTTCAACTCACTGCATGATGACTTCACGTGTGAGCATTCTTCGTACTTGAGACCGATGGGACGAAACGATTGAGTGTTGGTTTTGACAAATGCCGCAAACTTTTCAAGTATGTAGTAAACACTACAATGTGCATTTGCAGATTAACTTGAAAAAGATTCGCCTAGTCTACAATATATTCCACACACACGTACTGTTGTTACCAAACGGCGGCCAACAGCCCGAGCCGCTGGAAGGCAGCCGCCCGTCAGCCGCCTCGTAAAATATGATCGGGGATCGGAAGTCGCCTTATTTATGAACAGTTAAAGCTCTTCGCAGCACGCGACAAATATTTACTGAAACGAACTCGGTCTTTGTTGTCAGCTAGATCCTCCAAACTTTGACTCAACTGTCACCTACTTCACATTTGTAATTTTTGGTTATTTTATTTTGTTTTGAGTGTAGTCCGGAATAGCCACACACACTGCGCCAGCCTACCTAGTAGGAAGGCTAACCTGGTTATGGCCTGAATAAATCTCATATAAATACTTATGGCATACAAAACACTTGTAATAAGTACGAATGTATCTTCAATGATTCTATTACAAAGACTGTTTTTATTGATGTCTCTTATTTGGCTTGTGATGGAGCAATATTTTTTCACGAAATGTTGTTTTGACGAATCTCTACAAGAACATAATATTTGAAAATAAAATTTAGACGTTTGCACAAGTGCGTTGTTTTGCTGAAGTATCGTTCAGACATCTTTATAGCAAGCATTTATCATATTTTACAACTATTTTATTAATTTGTTCGTAATATAACTATTCCGATACTGATTTTAGGATTCCACTATCCGACCTAGATGGACTAAGATAAGACTTGAAATTAGAATTAGGCATAAGTAAAAAAAACCTAATGACATTTAAACTATTGTACCATTGTACCAGTGTTTAAGTAGCCTGGCTGGGCTGGGTTGCCTTGAACTAAAATCTGATGGGTCTGAAACATCGAAAGTAGAAACTATCCATAACTCGAGCCTAATTAACACAGAGTCTATGCCTATTAGTTAACGTATCGAAGAATTTTGATTGCTCACTTTTAAATTTTTATTAAATAGGGCGATGACTAGGATAAGATAGATTTATAGATTAGAGGATAGGATAGATATAGATTTATATAAGAGGAGATATTAGATACTGGCAAGGTGTTGTATATTATTTAGTATCTAAAAGTTGCCTGGAAGAAATCGCTTAAGGTGATAAGGCCGCCCTTGTACTGCCAAATAATATACCTACCCTGATTATTTGTAAGTTGTTCTATATTTCTGGTGTGCAATAAAGTTATATTGTATTGTAAGTTTGGAAAAAAAAACTTTATCTTAATAAAATGGTGTAATAATATCTGATTCAGAATTATGTTTGGTTGGGCATAGCCATTCCGCGGGGGAATGCTAGTCTATGATATAATGTGATGGGCACCTTAACCAGGTACCTTTAGGGGCAGGGCTATTCGATTGAAGAGCATTTTATATGTGATGGTTTTTAAAATAATATAAACACACATAATGGACATTGATAACATCGTTAGTTAAAAAATAAATCACGCGGAACCAGGTCTTGGTATCAGACCGGAAACAACATTAAAAACTACGATTAGTAGTATTAAAAATGTATATACTTATCTTGTAAAATACTGTTTTAAACTACCCCGGTTGTTCATTAGTGTACTGTTGATTAATGATTAATTACAGGATATTTACCGTGATTATGATGTGAAACGAGCTCCTAATATAACTGCACCGAAATATCGGGAAAAAGATAAAGATAACTAATTTGCAACATTTATGGAAGCGCGTTTCACAACATAATCACGGTAAATATCCCGAAAATAATCATAAAACTATAATGTAAGTATAATATTTTGAAACTGTTTCTTGTAAAAAAAAAAAAAAAGATTTCGATTTTAATTGAAAGAACTTTTATTTATATTAAATTAGTTGACACTTTTTACTAACATTTCATCGAAACTTGTAGTTGAAAAGAGATCTATGAATGATAGGTAGGTTATTAAATCGCGCGCATTGTTCGGCGCGACTTTGTTCCGTAGGTTGTAGGTGTATCTCATTTAGTGTTTACGATCTCCGGGAATGATGGCGATACAGCTTCGCGATTTTTATGGCATAATCGTTTTACGGCGAGACTCAAAGGATATCGCCCGCTTTCCATTACAGCCCGACATGGTGCTCGTAAACTGTTTATTTGGAGATGTTTCAATAAAACACGCGAACGCGAAGTGTTTCCGAAAATGTGCTTTAAAACGTATACTCGTATTCGTGTTTGGTTTGTTGTAAGTCAATGTTACGCTCGGCCGGTTCGTTTGCAACGTCTGATATTGTTAAACAGCTACACAATATTTATTGACTAATAAGTAAGACGTAGCAAGAACGAGTAGTAAAAGAGTTTTATAGTACCATTATAGGTTGTAGTGGTAGGACTCTACTGCAGAGTCCGCCTGGGGAAGTACCACACCTTTGCCAGTTATTCAAGCGCCAAGCAGTAGTGTGCAAGCATTACTGTGTTCCGGTTTGAAGGGCAATGCTACCAGAGAAATTACTAGGTATGAAGAGATTTGATGTGATCGAAACTATAGTCGGAGTATCCGATTTAATTAAACCTGAGTATTCCCGTATAAATAAAACAAAAATGTATCAAAACCACGTCAGTTTTCATAATACCATAATATCATTGCCAGTTTTTCAATCGCACGGCTTTAAAGCTATTCCATTCGCAAAACGTTTTCAGTGGAGCCTTAAAAGGTCACCAACGTAGGTACTTATTTGTGATGCCACCGGTGTTACAGGTATCTACAAGCGACAGTAATTGTTTATCATCAGGCAACTCGTAAGCTTGTGTGTCGTAGCTCTGGCATGTTGTTTTGCCTGCTGGTGGAGCAATAAAAGGCAGAGCGCCGTTCGGTGAATCGGCGAGGATGCGGCGTGTCCCGAGATACGGCGGGCGATAAGATAGGGTTTAATTAGAGGCGCGCCTCGAGTGTCGGCTTACTGTATCGCTCGTATCGCGCAGTTGTGATAAACACCGATTTGCCGGCCGGGTGCAGCCACACATATATCGAAGAGCGATGTTAATTCAACCCGGGCTTCCATGATATATTATTCAAGGAAATGCTAAATGCCAGATTTTCCTAGAGCCTGATTTACTGAACAACAAAATATTATGATGAAAATAAAAAAATATTTTAATTTTCTTCAATCCTCATCATCTTACATCCAAATCCACACACTAGTTATGTAAGTACACGAATGCGCTTAATTAATTAAGATTCAACATTTGCATTATTTTTGTTAAGTGAGATTTTAAAGGTGTCATATAGGTTAAAATAGTCTTATCACACACAGTCAAATTTACACGTAGTTTTGGTCAAGCGTCCCAGTAAAGTAGGTAGTAAGGTAAAAAAATAAATAAGTGGATACTTGAATAAAAAGTTTATACAGAATTTTAATAATATCGTGGAAACATGAAAATGTTTCACCCCACAGCAATGTTTCACTATCATTTCAGCACTTTACCACATTATAGCGTAATTTGGCCCAGAATGTATAATATGCTGCCATTTTTATTCAACAACATCTACTCGAAAAACACAACCATTAGAAAATAATAGAATACGACGAGCAGATTTTTTGCTATTCCGGCAGAAACTCCTGACAATAAGAGTTCTTTAGTTTAGGACACACTACATCTTTCCTCCTGACGTCATCATATTTACGATAATTCCAAGCACTGGTGACGTGCCCGCTGTCCGTCCCTTATTGATAAGATAAAGTGTAATTAGATGTACGAGTGTTAGTTTTCCATATCAAGTTGTATCTCTATAATAATAGATAAGTATTATCGAGCACGAGGCGCTGTGATTTGGAAGATTCCATAATCATAAACTACGCTTAAATAGAGTTAGCGATAATCGCTAATCGCCAGCAAAGGGGCCGCAACATCTGACGTGTAATTGAAATTGTTACAATTACTTTACACCTAGTAGACCGTATACGTACGTAATAATTATAGAATTAAATTATTATTGTTGAACGTAATACAGGGTTACTTCCCTACAAATAAAACAATAACTGAACATCATTTCATTAGTCAATTTTTATTTCTTTTAGAACAAACCTCTTAAAATTGGGTATTTTCACATATATTTTTTTATGTTTTTTTAGCCCCCCATCTGATACCTCTGGGAATACGATCGAGTTACGAGTAACCCTGTATATGTAGAGTACGCAGACTATAGTTTTGTTGACAAATCATAGAGGAAAAGAAATGAGTGTTTAGTGATCATGACTAGCTATTTTAAGAAATTATCGAGTAGGTTTTTAGTGTAGAACTTCGGATCGCAATTTAAACTGTAATCTCGTGGAAGTCTGAAAGAACAAGAATTACAGGCCAAAGACCCTGAAAAAAAAACGGCTAAAACTCTGCTAAGATGGTAATCTTAGCAGAGTCTCAGTCCCAGTCCCAGTAGTCTCAGTGGTAGCATCTAGTTCCATATACTATGACAATGTGTATTAATTTCATGGAATAAAAGAGCACTCTTCTGAATAGGTAATGATTTAATTGTTCGTCAGCTTTATATATATATATACCAGAGAAAAGTGAATGATCATATTTTTTTGAATATTTTTGTATGAAGTGATTCCACACTTATGGTATTTCTGTGTTTTAAATCTTAAACAGGAAGAAAAATTATGACCTCCGGCATCATATTTTATGTTAAGAATGCGCTACTATCGTTTAGTTTATAGTTTGTAGATGTGGTAAAGCCAAAAACTAGAATATTATTCTACATTCCTAGCCCACTCAGTCTTCGCGATAAACCTGCCTACAATGTAATTACCATGTTATTCTAAAGTTGTATAGAGGTGGCAAAGATCTGAAATGTAAGGACATTCCTTCTGAACATTACCAGTATGTCAATTGGGTACCTACTTGAAAACTCTCTACTATGTCACGTTCCTCAAGTGCAACAACCAGTGCAGTTATGGAATTGCTGAAATTCCTATTTGTTAGTTCTGACGTCACTGCAACATCAAGTAATTGACCACGGTGTCAACAAGTAATCAATGAAGCGCAGGGACGTGACGTCAGCGTCGCTGCAGTGAAATATACTACAGTGGAAGATATAATATATTATTTACAAGAGGTTGTAAATAATACACGCGACTTCGTCCGCGTACAGTAAAAATCGCTCCGCTTCCAAATGTCTTCTATACCGCTGGGTTAGTAACTATTTTCCTCCCCATATTCACCACTTTAAATCAACCCGAGCAAAAAGCTTTTTCCGAATTCCCTTTAAATCAAATTGTCGAAACTTATTTTATTTTTAAATATTTATAACTGTTTTATTTTAATTTTAAATGAACTTTAAATGATTTTCATGACTAAAATTTCAAAAACAATGGACTTTTATACAAAAGTTTAGCCCCTTTTTCCCCCCTTAGGGGTTGGATTGCAAAAAAATATTTAATAGTTACACCTCTACGCATCAAGACAAACACACCCTCCAAATTTCAAGTCTGTACGACCAGCGGTTTAGGCTGTGCGTTATCTGTCAGTCAATGAATCAGTCAGTCGACTAGTGACTCAGGACAGAGATTCTTATAGTATTAGATTTAGGCTTCACACAGACAACTACAATCATTCTAACACAATAATCGTGTAATCTAATTAAGCCAAATGTGCTATATTTTAAAGACGCACGTCATATATACGTTTTACAATTATATTGAGAAAAAGAAACACTAGAGAACAAAATAAATACAATTAATTAAACTGCTACAACAATAACTAAATAGAAAGAGTAGAGATAGCTTTACGTCCATCAAATCAGTATCATTCACAATGTTTCACTAGCCATGTCCTTACAAAGGTACATACAAGCCAATGTGAGGTTTATATTCGCGAGTGTTGGCTCTGAGCCCCGGGTGAAGGTCGCGAGGCGCCAAATTACATGCACGCAATTACTAGAAGCGATACACAGTGAAGCCAGTGTAGTGTAGTATGGCCTCTGGTGTTTGGATCGCGGGACAATGGAAGCGTAATGTTATGCTTAACAATGTTAACTGCTTTTGTATAGGATTAGGGTATTGACGGGTATCGTATAGTATATTGTAAATTGTAATGCGCATTAAAACGTTGATCCGTTATAATATCGTTGTTTGTGATGACTAAGCTACGAACATTGCAAGGCGTTCGGAACCCTAGGCCGGAGTTCGTGTTCTAAGGGATCGATCACATTAGGACGAGCCGCAGCGGGTCGGGCGCATCGCCAATATCCGCCTAGATTGCTTTTTCATATATTTTACTCGAGGTAGCCCGCGACTCCGTCCGCGTACGGAAGAAATTCGCCCCGCTCCCAAATATCTTCCATATCGCCAAGTTAATCTAATACTATAAGAATCTTTGTCTGACTGACAAAAAAAGTGGGGAATTTTCTAATTTAAAGCGAGCCAAATTTCTTCCATACGCGGACGAAGTCGCGGGCGACCTCTAGTTACTAATATTTTCCTTCACCACTTTAGATCAACCCTACCTAAAAAAATATTATTTTTATTTTAAAAAGTCAAATTTCAACCAATAACATCACCATAACTTCAATACAAAGAAATTTCCATGCAAAGTTTCACACTTAACACTTAAAACCCAAATATAAATATATATTTTAATATCATTAATGTTAAAAAAAATGAATACACAATATCCATACACCAATTTTCATAAGAAGTAGTTTTTAAACAAGCTATTTAAAAAATCGACTTCTAAGATCATTTTCATCACTATAACTTTAAATACAAATCATTTTCCATACAAAATTTCATCCACCATTTCACCCTCATAAGTAATCCTTGTCAAAAAATATTGAAAACAGCATTGTTCATTTGAAATGAACTATTTAGTATTTTTCGGGGTTAAATGCTTACCCGACTGGAGTAATATCATTATTAAATCGTAGGTCCCAATTGTTTTTCATACAACAACAAGGCCACTAAGCCTAAACCTCTCCATTCAAGCAGGCCACTTAGCCTATTTGAACTTACTTTAGGTATTAACCAAATAGCATGGTGACTGGAAGAGATGTTAACTCTCCCAGGACATTCTGTAAGGTTGGGCCATAACTAGGCTGTATTTTCAGAGATAACTCTCCTTAACAGCGCCGAAAAATGGTGATGTTTAGTTAGTTAATGTGTATAAACCACAGATAACACTCCGGAGGAGGTGGCAGAAGAATTATTGTGATCATTGAGGCTTGAGTTGGGGTTATAGTCAACGTAGCCGGCAAAAACAATTTGATGTAAGATACTGCCTCATGGTATGTGTTACAATTAATTAAAGATGTTTAATAATATTTACAAAGAGTTAAATTTCTAGCTTTTCGTAGTATTTTATTTTTATATATATTGTGTTACAATTAGATAATTTATTCTAAATTAGTTTCTATTGCCACTCAGTTACAATCATAATTAGGGTCATAAAACATCATAAGTAAAGTTGAGGTATTATACGCCGTGGTAGCCTAATGGATATCCACACTGGGTTTTTTTTCCGCTGAGGGGCGCATTGTCGATGCGGCCTTAGACAACTGTCAATCTCATACTGCATTTTTTTTGTTTTTTCTACAATTTAATGGTTTTACTATTATTAGACTCTGCATATACTGGCTTGTAATGTAATCCTTTGCCTTGCTAAAGCTCTGTCTAACATAAATGTAAACAACTACCTAATCTACAAATATTTTTTCAGGCCGTCAAGAGCTGCATAGATTTTTAAAACAAGGCACAGTACCGAGTATTTTTCTTAAACTAGCTTATCGACAACGCAAGAGCAGATAGATATCAAGAAAACTTGATTTTGTAACATCCGCTGCTGGCTCCATCTGCGAAAAGTTTTTCCTGTAGAACCTCATTGGGAGACCGCTCGGTTTGAAATCGTAAGGTCGATAAGTCCAGCAGTGGACTATTAAAAATGCTTTATGCTTATTCTAGTCATTATAAAGTGCACTCAATTAGTGGAGTAAACAAACCGTGAAAAAGTGGTGAATTTTGCTAGCGGGCTGAGTTTCTTCCGTACGCGGAACTCGCGGGCGGCCTCTATTCTCATTATAAATTAACGCGTGATTCAATCGCTCAAATAATGTCATGCCACCTCCTTATGACACTAGCTCCGTGGTCTCCCGTTCACCTCTCACTTTGTAAGAGTTTCTCGGCATTTGGAGATGATTATTGTAAGAAATAATATTGGTAGAAGTAATCGGCAACGTTTTAGTGAGCTCGCTCGAATTAAGCCCACAGAGGCAATGTTCTTGTTATGTTGGCTTACCTATTAGCCGACTAGTCGGATTAGTCAAGATATTCGTAGAAATATATTATTATTTTATCTGTGTTTGTGCAAACCTAAGAATAAGAAGAATAATATTGCTTTTCGGATCTCGAAACATTATTTCACAATACAATACAGTATTCTCAATTGCCAATGATTTTTGAAGAAATAATGTATCTCTCCAAACATTTGTGTGCCAAGCAACGATCTTATATGTTACACCATATAAGATCGTTGGTGCCAAATATGTCGACCACTTACAAATTTTGCGACATCTGTTACAAACTTCATTATCTACATTTGATTCTCAAGTACGACGATGGCGCATCAGCCATGTCGACGTGTGACTGAGAGACCACTGAAAGAAATATAATACACGTGCACACCGTTGAATCTCTACCATTAACAATAATAATGCATTATTCAATTCCCTTTTATTAAGAAGTATAACAGTTATGACACTTAAATTGTTGAATGGAAGGTGAGATTTAGTAGACGAGCTTTCCAAACATTTAATTTATGATTTTGCAATAGCTTTTCTCTGCTAAGCTAATGATGAAGTATATAAAACGATGTATCTTGCATTATTGTTGTTTATGTACGATTCTCTCCTCGAGTATTTTTGCGCTATTTATGAATGCCACAGCTGTAGACATCGTATTACACTAGAAGTGGGTCGCGATAAAGGTTACGAATTCAATGTGTTTTTCACTAGTTCATAATTTTAGGAGCTCCTTCATCTGGCGCTGACCACATGTGCTAGACCTACACTACATTCTAGAATTACCTTGAAGATATGATGGCTGGTAGACTGAAGTTCTCAGAAATACATTAAGGGTTTTCATTAACTACATTAAGAGAAAAAATTCAATGGCGTATGTGAATCCACCAGCCCGCAACTGGGCCAAAGTGGTGGATATGGCCCCGTCGCCCTTGGAGGATAAGCCAGCAGTGGACTATTATAAAGACTGATTATGGGTTTATAGTTCAGACGAGTCCTATTCAGAAATACAAATAAAAACAAAATGTTATCTTCGTAATGCACCGTCTGTTGTTTCACTTTCCGTCATGTGCTAAAGAAATAGAGGATGGTAGAGTACTAGAGAGTACCACTCCTTTTTTACCAATTTATTTGAACTTACGCTTTGTACTGGGTATCCCGGGTATGTCCTAAAACTGCATCCAGAATCTCCGAAAACGAGCAACAGCGTCCTCTCGGTTAACGGTGGTAAGCATTATGCAATCCCCGAGCCGCCTGCCAAGCGAATTATGGTAAACCCAACAACGGGGAGGCATTCGTCCTGCAGTGGACGTTATCTGGCTGACAATGAACTCACGCTATGCAATATTATTGAAAATTCACCTGCGCGCAGCAGTGGGATGTGAAGTACTGATGCATTCAAGTACTAATATAATTATTTTTGTCGAAAACCTCACATAAACAGTTCACAGTTTGAAGTTCTGTTCAGTTATGAAACTTCCAGACAGAATTTCGGTGAGTACATTTAAATTTATGTTAATGATATGCTATAAAAATAAATAGTAGGTGCGAATAAAACAACCATAAAGTCTCTTCAGGGCATTTAAATAAGGTTTAATCGTTTTCCATATTTTATAATAACGATAACTGATGTCAAAATAATTGTACAACTTTATGTTTTACGACGTTTGGCGAAACGCCAAAAATGCTCTTCAATTCTATTACCAGAGTAATTTCAATATCAGACTATTAGGGATAGTTTAACATATAATTATTTTAACTGGTTAAAGTTATAAAATAAAGTTTGGTTTAGACTAGTAGCGTAATTTTGTAGAAGTATGGTTCTCTCTCATTATAAACTTCGATTTCGAAAAATTCAGATCTTGCTCATTTGAATTAAGATGAAAATCATATAACAGTAAAAAGACGCATACTTGAGAATAAACTGATATAATAATCTGTGCATCAAATGACGTTTACGTTAAGTTTTCTCTTCATTTCTTTGTAAAAAACAAGGTGGAGAATGCACAATACTGTTTGTGCCGATATAATATTGCTTTGATGGTTAATACGTTTTTTTGCCTTTTACATTAGAAGCTTTTTATAGACAATAAATACCTATGTTTAAGTATTATGTATTTTTATTGAGTATCTAAAAACATCCAATAATTATATTATTTGTTTTGTCCAAGGCATGTTGTTATTTGTGGATATCGGTGGATGCAAATGGCAGGTTGTCGTACAGTGTGGCTGTCTAAGGGGGAGGCCTTCGTTCAGCAGTGGACGTCTCCGGGCTGATGATGATGTTGTTATTTTATCATAAAGAAGGTAAATATTTATGTGATGTAAAGACGCAAGACGCTAACTTAGACACAAGTCTTCGTGAGGAGATAAGTCATAATTATCTTACTAGGTATAACGAGCTAAAAACGAGTATGAGTTCGTTGCTACAAATTTGCATTTTGATTTAATTATTTTCAGCTAATTTTATTTCACATTATTTTATTACATTTTGCCACAAAAAGGAATGGTCATTGTAAATTCGCCACAAAGTAAATTGTAAGTTCCGTATTTATTTAAATGAACTGGCTGAAAGTAATTAATTATAACAACATTATGCGAGATAACGCCTCATTTGCAATAATACGTCGTTAACATTTTAGCCTGCCTGTCCACTACAC
The DNA here is from genome assembly GCA_905404285.2 of Erannis defoliaria. NCBI lineage: Eukaryota > Metazoa > Arthropoda > Insecta > Lepidoptera > Geometridae > Erannis > Erannis defoliaria. Next base: position 316,726 of record FR990071.1, read on the forward strand.
GGACGAAGCGATGCTGAGCTAGAACAACTCCTTTGTTGCACTCACACTTTGTGTTTGGAATTTTAGTTTTTAGTCTTTGGCGAGTGTCTATCTTCGAATAATTTTATTATGTAAATTACACACTGCTAACTATGATTTCTACTCGTAGCTGCTTTAGATCAAATTAGTTTTTTTTTTTAATTAATCGTAACCTTTATGAAAGGCTAACGCATTGAAACGATCCGGTTTATGGTTTTAGTAGCTGCACCACGCAGTTTCACCCGTGTGATGATGAAAAACGGTGATGATGTGTTGATACAAAGTATAGCCTATATGTTGTTCCGAGAAATAAGTTATCTACATTCCGAGTTTCACCTAGATCCGTTCAGCCATTTTAGGATGAAGAGGTAACAAACATACACACACACATACCGACAAACTTTCGCATTTATTTATAAGTGTTGATTGTTATACTCGTAGACTATTCAATATTCACCAACGGAAATGTGTAAAGATTCGGTCAGAAGTCCATATGCCCCATAAATATGCTCTACGAATAGTTGCTGAGCTAACTGTCATCTTTTTTACTGAATTCTGTCGCGAATCCCAAATTACATACAAATCTTAGCTCTGGTGGCGCTATCTGTTGGTTTAAAACGAGTTATAATACTATATTTTTACTACCTTATAGCTCAGTTGGTAGCATGTCTGTCTTCAGAGCTGTAGGGCGTAGGTTCGATCCCCACCCAGGGCAAACATTTATGTGACGGACATATAATATGTTTGTCCTGTGTCGGGGTGTAGTATATGTATTATAGGTATGCATTTGCAAAAAAAAACAAGTATTCGTTTGGGGCTAGATGGTGCTGTGTGAAAAATGTCCACTGATATTTATTATTTATTTATAAACTATGCCTGAATGGTTTCAAACCATAACCGCCCAACGCAACGCTTCGTTATAGTGAGACCCTCATATAATACAGTGTTTGATCGCTCCACTCCGCCTACTCGCTTCGCTGCAGTGGAGTAACAGCCTGACGAGCAGTAGCAGTAGTACTCGCGGTGGCAGCTAGTAAGAGCTAATGGCAGCTTGTCACGCTCGTCACTCGTTTGGGACGCCGCGCGCCACGCCTGTGTTTATATAATAATTATTAGTAAGTTTAGATTAATTGAACGTGCATGCTTTGCTGGGGTGAATGGGAAACTTAAAGATCTTTAATAACATATCATTTTTTGAGGATTTTAAAATCATATGCCACGATGCTAATATTGTCTAACACAAAGTCGAGCGAAGAATATCCCAGTCAAGTCTGAGTTAAGTTTTAGTAGGTGGAGACTGCACTGGGTAGGAGTCTTTTGTTATTGAAAATGACACGAAAACAGGCGTCTCTAGGTTTCTCTACATTATATCACACGAATGAACTCGGGCACGTTATCAAATATTTAACATAATTAATACAAGCAATCTATTATAAAATTGGATTTAGCGTAGTCTTACGGGGTCGGACATAAGATACTTACTGTTTAGAAAAATTAGGAAAACTTAACATCACCGGACGCTACTAGCCAGCTAGCTGAGTCATAATGCATCTTAGATTGTCACGATACGAATACTATGGCTACCAATAAATAAGTAGCTACAGCTATTCATGTACGTATAGGTAGGAATAAAAGTAAAATCAATTCAAAAGGATGGAAACAAAACAACGTGAACAGGCAATGATAAGCTTATCTACAGAGGGACCGCTGAAACGGAAAATAAAATGTAAGACAATGCAAACAAAAACATTGTCCTGATTTTTTTCCCGTATTTTTAAATAAAGAATTTATTTACTATGAAAAAGGGCCCGTTCCTCGTATTTCCAATTAATTCAGGTTAAAATATTGGCTCAGTAGGTTTCGTCTACATAACGTAGGTCTAAAGCAAAAATAAAGGTAGGTACTTACTTATAGTCTCCTGGGACTGGTAACTTAGGCATAGATACCGGTAGTGTTCATAGTATATTAATATTTGAACTGTAACGTATTTTATTTCATTAACAATAATATAAAAACTGTTCAGTGAATAGTGTAGACCTGTTTACGTGAAAATTCACCTAGACCAGAATATTTTAAGCACTAATCCCCATTATTAATAAACATGAAAGAGCCTCGAAATAGTTATAAATTCATCTTTTTCGTTTTCCTTTCCTATCTTTCTTTGCAACGCGGTGCATAAAAGATTCATAGTTGTTCTACGTTTATGAATAAGAGAGCAAGTGCTCAAGTACTTTGTTTGTTAAAATAATATGTTGTGATGATGACGACTGGCATGGTGAATATTAAATGAAATGAAATGTGAATATGAAATGTTTTCACAATTTGAGTATTTCTGTGTTTTTAAAGCATAAACAGTTAGGAAAATTATGACCTCTGGCAGGACTTCAACCTGCATACGAGCAATCTCTGTCTGGTTTCCGTCCCAACTGCTTTGCCAATTAAGCTACAGAAGTCTCTGCGTAACCCGTCATAATTTTCAAACTGTATAAGCTATCAACTAAAGCGTTGATGCCAACATCTGTTTATGTAACACAAATGGCATGTTTCAGTGGTACTGAGTCTATCTTATAAAAAGCAGATCCGGTCGAACAGAGGTTCAAGCTTTTGTGTTTTATTATGAACCTATAAAATCCCACGCTGAGTTTATAATGGTCCATTGCCAGCTTATGCCAGTTCCGACGAGACACGTTTAGGTCGTCCCGCCATCTCGTACAGTGGTCTATGCCAGTCTTCAGGCGCCTTACGCGTCATGACCTTTGCATAAATACCTATACAAGGGTTTGAACGATTGCTTTGGGCCTCTTTTGCATAACAACGTTTGACATCTTAACTCAATGAGGCTTACTATAATACAGTTCTCAAATCCGTTTACAGCCGCTACTAATATGCATAATTGCCACTGACCTTCAATACTCTACACTGGCAAATGCTCAATGTGCGATGCCATAAACTCTTGGAAGAAAGGCAAATTACGTATAGATAAATAGTTGAATAGAGCATAAATTTTACAACTACAAAAATGAGAATAAAATTAAATAATGTCTCTACGACAGAGATCCAATATAACTACAGTACCTACTATGGTTAAAGTTATGCGTTTCTGCTATTTTCGTTATTCTAGACTAGATAGAGAACAATATGGACAAACATAGATATTATAGTTACCGAGACGCATAACTTTAATCGTAGTTATTTGTTTCATAATAGGTTTGCATTGCATGTTGTCCTGTCTGTACAATATTAAAAGTCTATGATTACTTAGGTCATAGAACTTACCTTCATTGCGTCACCCCAGTGAAGTTTAACATCACGTTGCGATCTGAAAGCAGACAATCTATTTGTAAGCTGTGTTCTATAACACTCTTCAAGTTAAAACTATAGTTCACCGCGGAGACGTATCGTCCAATATGTGAAACAAATGGCGAACACAGACGTTTATAAGGTTCTGAATAATACATGGATGGCGCTGCTCTAGATACAGAGTTACTAACTTGTTATACTTTGATGGACTGCTAGAGTTGCCGTGTACTTAGAAACCGTGGAGGGATTTTAGGGTTAGATTTCATTAAGTACTTGTAAATTTGGGGCTTACATCTTAGTTTAGATAGGCTTTTATCAGACAATGAGAGTTTTTGCGGAACGTCGGTCATGTTTTTGAAGTGTGAAATCGACTCCAAGTCTAAACACTTTAAGTGTTGCGAGGGAGAGAGCAAAATCCTCCAAGGTACATCTTGTTTCAGATCCTCTAACTAATGGAAAAGTACGAACTAGTCAAAGTGAGAAAAAATAGCAAAGAGTATTAAAAACTGATGCGCAGAATGACATTATTTGTCACGCGGAGGAGCGGCTCAACAAAATAATAATTGCATAATTGGGAGGAACATGCTTCATTCATTTTTTATTTATTTCATGGAATTCTACGTCAAAAGTTACTAATTCTTTATCTATTGCATTGGCTAACAACTTATGTCATGTTATTTAGTGTGTAATGTAATCGTGAATAGGTTAAATATCGGTGACGTACTAAGGAAAGTGATAAACTTAAAATTTGACTTATGCTTAGTATTGAATCACTTATAACCCCTGTTTTTGTGGAGAGTTTCGTCACGTAGGAGCGTACCAGACTGGCAATCAGGACTGAGATGTTTATGATAAAGTACTTGTTTACTAAAATTAAACGACTCAATCACTCTCGTAGTGGGTTTGAACATTTGTATTGTCTATAGAATTTCATCGGTCAGGCTGGATAAATCTGTTTGTTTTTATAGTAGGTTAACTTAAGTAGTTATTACATTTTAAGTAATTTGTTGTAACTTAAAAGCTTTTTCCCGAAAAAGGATTAAATGACTGTATTAATTTCAACCTGCCGATATTATAAATACATATTATTATTTGTTCAAATGTAATTAATGACGGACAAGTTGGCAAGTTGCAAAATGTTTACCTACTTCCGCCGAATTATATAAGTGGGAAGTGGGCAGTTCCCGGTGAGATTAGCGGGAATGGCCGACCGAGCAGATTAGCCGAGTGTTACATTTGTACGAGCTTCCTCTCTACTGGGGATTTACGTCACGTCGTCGACAAAGTCACAACGGACATACAAAGTCACAAACTTTATTATAGAAAGGTACTCGTAAAGTTGGTTAAGTATGTTTGTACGAGGACTATTTCGGCGCTTGTTTTTACAATTAGCTAGCTATTAAGTACCAATTTTTATTATGAAAACTGACGTGGTTTTTACACATTTTTGTTTTACAAGCAGGACGCAGCTGCACGCGCGTCGGGCTCTGTTTTCACTCTTTGAAAAAGGTCACCGGATGTGATCGAAACTATAGTCGGAGTATCCGATTTAATTAAACGTGAGTATTCCCGTATGAATAAAACAAAAATGTACCAATTTTTAGTTTTTTTTTTAAACTATGGCGATCAGACGAGCGTGTCGATCGTCATGCTAGCGCGCTCTTTCATGTCTCGACTTAAACTGTTTGTGACGCAGATTTTGGCGTGATATGATGAATATTTAATGAGAAGGTGCTGGGGTTCTCTGAAGGGCGCAGTCTTCTTGTCTGTCATGATTTAGCGACATGGAAAACATTTTTCGTCGCAAAAATTTGTCTGTGTATATGCAAATGTGCTCTGTCTAGATTAGAAACCTTTTAGTGTGAAAATGAAGGGTCGATCTAAGGCCGTAAATTGCGTGTCTTCTTCAGGCAGAACTATATATACACCATTCCAAGGACCAATACACCAGCTGGACAATCCACGACTTAACTGTAGAGCAAGCCTTGGTAAGGTTAGGTAACTTTTGAATTAGCGTATATTGGCAGATAAACAAAATCATACCTCTGGCTTTTCAGTGAATGAAAAGATAGCGAGGAAACTTGAACCTGTCCGAAGAAGAAGTTCAATTTAATAGCTAGAAATCATTAAATAAATAAATCAATAAATCTCTTGGCTGATGATGATAATGATTTATAATTGTTACTCCAATCAAAGACATTATGATAAATTTTATCATCTCTACTTACAGTCTATATATCTTTAGCTAATTCATACCTGAATATATTGCAATTCCAGTAATATGACATACTTAACTTAATAGTGTCGAATTGGTCTCGAATTGTGTCTCCCTTTTTTGAAGTCGAATAAAATTTTGTTTTTGCCCCCGTGCGAAGCCGGGGTGGGTCGGCTAGTAGTTAATAATCTAAACTTAAAGTATAGTACGGTCTGTGATGCATATCCTCTGGTTTAGTCATCCAAGCGGCCCGTGGCGTGTGTAGGCAGGAGATGGTAATCGTGCTGAGACGGCGCGGGCGGGCGAGTGTTCGTGTGATTTATTCCGCTGGAGTGCGCAGTTCGCTCGCGGAGGGTTCCGCGTGTAGGGCACTTTTCTAATTTGTCTTCGAGGAATAGGTGCTGATTTAGGAGGCGGGCGCCGTGGGCTGGGGTAATGAACGAGTGCTCCCAAAACCAGAGCAGCCATTAGTTTACTGCTGAATGCTTTGGACAAGAATCACACGAGATAAAGCGGAATGTTTTTTATTTTATTTGTATTGTGTGACGAGAAAAGCGAGTCGGTCGCCTGGTGGTAAGCGTCACGCTTGCCCATAACAGAGCAGTGCTAGAATTAGGAACTTGCGAACAAAATCCTGCACCGCACTGCACTGCGCTCGTCACCCTGAGATATTAAATGTGAAATCTTTACATGCCAAGTGATTTCTCTGGTAACATTGCGCTGCAAACCGAAACACAGTATTTCTTGCACCCTACTGCTGTTGAATAACTGACAATGTTGTGGTACTTCCCCACTTGCCGACTATGCAATAGAGTCCTACCTACATACCAATACGAAAAAAAATACTATAAAATTTATTCTTATCTGCAGACTTGAAAGTGGTTTCTATATAGATTTTATGATATAAAACCATAATCAGCCTTTTAATAAACCGTCTTTCGAGGGTAGCCCTCTTTGTCCAGCAGTGGTGGACTGATAAAAAGCTACAATGATGCTATACTTTGCGTATGCAGTTTTAATTAAGCCTATTCCCGAAAAGCGATTATGATATATCTGTCACGCTGGCCCAGTTGCATATGCCAACATACGCCATTTAATGTTTGCTATGGAGGATGTATTCCTTCACCGAAAAGCCAGTGCCATGGAAATCCGTACATTAATTCCAAATGACTTATTGGTACGGTGCCGGTATTAAAAGATACGACCTCATGTTTCGAGACATGCAGCTTACTGCCACGGCTTAGGCTATTTGGCAATATTCCATCTTGTCGGCCTGGTTTGAGTAAGTTCACACATGAATTGAATTTATTTTTTGAATACAAGTTTCGTCGCGTTGTTTTTCATTACGATTGGTTTAATGCTACGATTTCCAAAATCCTGCATAAATTCCGCAGATTCCATCATTACGAACCCAGGTTCAAACCCACGACCCCAAAAATGTAAGTTGTCTTCTCCTAAATATTAGGTAGTATAAGTGTCAATTTTTCCAGGTCATGTTTGTCTTTTAATCTTAATAATCAGACCCTATTATTCCTGTCAAAGGCCTTCGCGGCAGCTGAACTCGCCGCAAACCTTGGAGGATCTAGCTCTCGCAAACCGATCTTTAACTCAAACATATCAAAGTTGACTTGCAACATAAATAAACTTGTTTGTAATGAAATACTACATAGAGTATAGTCCGTTCAAAGTCGACGGCATAACTAAAGAGAAGCCAAGTCAAAGTCAAGATAAATATCATCATCAGCCCGCCTTAGTCCACTACTCCACATATAGGCCTTTCCCAACGTATGGCACTCAGCCCAATCTTCGGTTTCCGTCGTGAATGCTGATGAGTTTCCACGAATAAAACATTCTATCTCAGCCATTAATACTTTTAGATAATATCTGTATTGGAATTCAGTCGGTAAGAAGAGCGCGCTCGATGTTTGTCAATGAGCTCGCAGACACAAACAACATGCAAATGCTCTCGCGGTCGGCTACGTATTTTTGTTTTCGAATGCTTTAGTTTAGTCTAGAAACGTAATACGTATTGCGCAATAAAAGCGATACACATCTAAATGTATTTACTGTTTTTCAATTATCGTTATTGAGCTATATTCGAGAATTTTCCTCGGACCCACTTTCCTACAATCCCTTATTTTGTAATAATTTACGTGGTTCGGAGTCTAATTGGTCCAATAGTCCGTAGTAGTAGTCCAATAGTAGCTTATCTTTTTAGCGTTCAAAGTGTATATCTCACAAAAATGTACACCCACTGGGTTATCAAAAGTTTGGGTAATACAGTCTAGTGGGTGAAACCATGTTTCCGTTTAAGATATTTTTTTTACATTTGCAATTTATTTTTTTTGCAATTTACAAATTGTTGTGATTGCTGTGCCGAGACATTTGAAATCATGACTCGAAAAAGCTTTCATTGTAATATGTCAGTTAATTGTGAAATACGAATGTATTCCGCTACTCTAACACCTCAATTATACGACAAGAACGTGAATGTTTTTTCTCCGACCATTGAATGTAATGTAAACGTAACATTGCACATAAATGTTACAAGTCGTTCAATTCCTCAGCGAGTTCAACTAAATCCACGAGTTATACAAACATTATACAACAGCTACAGGTCACGCGGCTCCAGTAGGTAGAGTGCTCACAAACCAGTCTGAGATTAGCATCTGAATCTGTTTACCCGCATTCAGATGAGTCGCCTCGTCACCTGTGGAGCCGACAGATTTGCAATACAATGGGACGGTAAAAATGCTCGATCTATTATCTAGACACTTAAAAAAGTAGAGAAGAAAGTCACGCGTGGCTAGAGTTTTATCGCACTAAGTACTTATAATCAAAAACTGTTAGAGCGCCCGCCTTCATCACGCGGGTATTGAATTAATGTAGTACTTATGTACTACATTAATTTAGGTACTTTAATAATGTAAGTTTGGTTGCCTATAAATACTTTAAATAGCCTCTTAAACCGATTACCTATTATAATTTTAAGTAAGTTTTAAATGAGTAGTTTAGGTAGTTAGATTTACGTTTTTTTTTTGTATTTATTATCCAAACCGATAATTTAATTTAGTTTTCTTATCTAAAGGATACTATCTCATTAACTTACTTAGCGCATCTCATCAATATTGCGCGAAACTCTAGTACCTACTTTAGTAATGTAAGTACATTAGTAATGTAATCACGTTAATATTGTATAAATGTTATAGTAGATTATGCACTAAAGGATTAAGCAGTGTCTTACGACGCGGGCGGCATATTGAACCCTGAGCGTAACGAGGGACTCTAGAGTTGACTGTGAGGGAGGAGTTACATAGAGTACTGAGTGAAGCGAGGGGTTCAAGCTGCCATACTCTACCTTTCACACCTTCTGCGAGACAATAAAAAGCCAGGGCTCCATAAATTAAATTTCACTGACAATCACAGGACCAAACACCGTCTTTTTCACCGTCACAATCTTTGTTAACGCACCTTTTTTTTTGAGTTCTGCTTATGGTGGCCAGTTTGATTTTCTAACAAACCTCTTTACAATGCCATATTGGCATTTTTTTACTTGGAGTTTTCTACGTTTGGAGTTTCCAAACGAATTTGACGTTCCAAATTTAAATCACTTTATTCCCTAGGGACTTTCATACAACTTTATTTCCCTGAAGAGATAATGCTTTACTTTACGTTGAGGTTGCATGATATGTAATTGGACATTGTCGAGCAGGTGTGAAAATTTAATAATATAATAATATAATTTTACTTTTGACGTGCCATTAGGCTAAGTTGTATTTAAGTTTCGACTCAGTCTCGTTTGTTGTATTTAACAAAATGAATAATTTATAATTAGTAATTACGTAGGTATATAACTAAATACAAAAAAACATAAAAATTGGATTTAAATAAATACGTGGACCTGTAAAAATTTACTATAAACCTATATTGTCATTAAATGACATAAGTCAATAAATCTTTGGATGTTATCATAATAATTGGGGAGCAAGCTGTCTGCCTAAAAACAAGTTTAACACCTAGCTCGGCAGCAGACACTCATATTTACTTTGTATATTAGTAAAATAATGTTGGCCTTAGTAAGAACTACTTGAATTTTAACTATTGTTCTACTGTTAACTGTCCATCGCACATTAAGAAATTACTGAGAAAACCTATAAAATTTGTGAATTAGCTAAATATATTTTGTTGGTAGAACTTGTACATGCTTAATTAATATTAATAGAGAAATAAATATTAAATATTATATTAATTAGATATAAATAAATGAAACTGTCTTTTCAGGCAGTTCTCCGCATCCTCTCAGAGGAATCTCAGCAAATCTCAGAGCTCTCAAAGCATAATGAAGGAAGAAACCCCAGCAACGATAATTTGATACTTTATTACCGTAGTGCGGTATTCTCACAGGATAAGCTAAATTGGGAAGTTCCGGGAAGCCACGGGATCTTAAACTATTCCGTATCTAACCGGGATTCTGTTAAGATTGTTTTTAAAGTAGAAGATTAGATTATGAAAGTTTCTTTTATTTTATTAATATATGCAGCTTTTATACAGTGAATTGCTTTGCCCAAGTGGGTGTTTTCCGAAGGTCACAATCTATAGTCGCGAGTGGATCGGTTTCTTCTAGGCAAGCGTGCTTCTACGTACACTGCACATCAGGTGAGAATATGGCAGTCAAACCCTAGCCAACAATACAAAAATTTTTTTTGATAAATTTAGTAAAAATGGAGTCATTAAAAGTGGAGTAAAAACGGAGGTTTAATTTTTCATCATCATCATCATCATCAGCCCGGAGACGTCACTGCTGAACGAAGGCCTCCCCCTTAGACCGCTACACGGTACGACAACCTGCCATTTGCATCCACCGGTTGCCCGCGACTTTTACAATGTCGTCGGTCCACCTAGTGGGAGGCCATCCTACGCTGCGTCTTCCGGTACGCGGTCGCCACTCAAGAACCTTTCTTCCCTATCGGTTATCAGTTCGTCGAGCAATGTGTCCTGCCCATTGCCACTTCAACTTGCAAACCTTGCGAGCTATGTCGGTAACTTTGGTTCTTTGGCGAATATCCTCGTTCCGGATTCTATCGCGCAAAGTAACTCCGAGCATAGCTCTCTCCATTGCCCGTTGCGTGACTCCAAGTTTCTCCAAAAGTCCAGCAGTTAAAGACCACGTTTCAGTTCCATATGTCATCACTGGCAACATACACTGGTCGTAGACCCTTGTCTTCAGACACTGAGGGATTTTGGACGAGAAGATATTACGCAATTTCCCGAACGCTGCCCATCCGAGTTGGATTCTTCGGGCGACCTCTTTGTCGAAGTTGGACCTACCTAACTGAACAATATGTCCAAGGTAGTTATAGTGGTCAACAACTTCGAGAGTATCGTTCCCAACGACAACCGGTACGGGCACAACATGGACATTGGACATGATCCCTGTCTTGTCCATGTTCATTTTAAGACCCACCTGTTGGGGAACATTACTGAGGTCGCTGAGCATAGTATTGAGGTCCTTCAGCGACTCTGCCATGATGACTATATCATCGGCAAAGCGAAGGTGCGTGATGTATTCACCATTAATGTTGATGACAAATCCGTTCCAGTCCAAGAGCTTGAAAGCGTCCTCCAAAGCGTTCGTGAACAGTTTCGGAGAAATAACGTCTCCCTGTCTCACGCCTTTCTGCAATTGGATTGGTTTCGTGCTGTCGTCCTGCAACCGGATTGACATTGTGGCGTTTCTATACAAACACTTCAGCGCTTCGATATACCAATAGTCGACATGACGTCGCTGGAGGGACTGCAACACCGCCCAGTTTAATTTTTATTTAATTTAATTTATTTATCGATCAATAAGAACGGCTAGCGCCGGCGGTTACACTTATTGTATAATAAATGATAAAACATACAAAATGATACTTCTTTTTTTCCTCAAATGTTTTAGATGTTTTGGCCTACCTAGCATTAAATACCCGTATATATTTTTGTGGTGTTGAGTGTGTAGGTATTAATAGTTTTTAAATACCATTTTCTAAAGAAATATTTTATTAATTTTGAAAATGTACATTTTAATAATAATATACTCGCCAAGTTTTAATACACATTGGCTGCCAATAACATTACGTTTTTATTTCAACTCTTTCAATTTATTGAAAAAGCTTTAAATGAGTATTAAATGGAATGTTCAATTTCAGAATGTAGTTATATATAATATAGTTTGTGCACAATATGAATTTATAGGTAGGTACGAGAATATGTACATTTTCAACAGACTTAAAATTGAAGGTTCTTAATTCGACTGTACCTATGCTTTTTTTAAATTTTATTCTTGTTTTTCGATACTGCGCCAATTATGAATCGATTTTGATGATTCTTTTTTTGTATGGTAGGTCATACTTGAGAAAGGTGGTCCCATATAAACATTTTATCGAAATCGGTTCAATAGGCTAGATGACTGTTTTTTTTATTGTCCTATTAAAATGTGGCCCATAAATATAGCTGATTAATGAAAAGAAAATGAAAATCTGATCAAAAATAAGCAACTTATAAGCATTTTAATATCATGCTAGACAGAGAGGCGAAACAGCAAATCGTGACGTCACTTCTCAGTACGCCATATAAATAATATTCTGACAAGTAAGGAGTGACGTCATTTATTGTTTTGTGGGAAAGGGACAGAGTTGTCTCTAATAAAATGTTTAAATGCTCATATATCAGAACATTAATAACCGATTTAAATTATTTTTTCAATAAACATACTATATTTACTTAAATTCTTCATCAAAGCTATAGGTTTCAACGATATCAACATCAGTCATCTACCCTATTGTTTGGTTTTAAGATCAAAATAACTGGAAAAAGATGTCATCCAGGTAATCGAAATTGAAGTAAGTTTGATTTTTTTAAGTACTCGTTACATATTTTTTATGTATAGACCAATGCAAGGCAATGCAAATGCTCGCGCCCCCTACTTGTCGGCAGCTTACCTAGCATGCTGGTGGTGTTGCCAGGTTGAACGGGGTATCTCCGTACAATTACGAAAGCATTTAATCCAACATATTACCTACATAAATGTTATCATCTAGTTTTGACTTTAATGTATAGTGCTCATTCTTTTCATAAATAAATATATTCATTTTCGACTATCGACTTTCGACAGTGACCAGTCTGATGGGAAGCGTCAGCCGTCACATTTGCCCATAATTCGAATAACTGAGGCAGAAGCGGAAGAACAACAAACACATAGTTTCCAACATTTCTATTTAAGTAAATAACAAACCGAAATGGAAAGTTGGAGGATGATTTTAATCTAGTCTAACTTATAACATGATAAAGTTAATGTACCTATTTGTAAGTAAACTTTGTATCAGCATACCCCTGAATACCTATTTCGATGTTTTTTTTATCGATATAGGCTTGCATTTGACGGCTATCTCGCCTGATGTTATGCGAAGATGCGGTCTACGATGGAGCACACTTGCCTAAAAAGGAACAGATTCACTCGCGACTTGAAGATACCCAGATTGTACCTGTCAGCAAAGACCCACTCTGAAAGATCATGTTGATCATTGTTGTCATGTGTTTGTTCTCCGCTAAAAGGAGGTCATTCGATCTAGCTCCTAATTTTCGAAATGTAACTGGCCGATAACCGACCATCTTGATCTCTTGGGCGTTAATCTGATTCCAACCCTCAACATTGACTCTTACAATTGAGTCAAAGGCCCAATTGGCTGTCAAAAAGCTGGGTGCCCTCTCGAAGATGCGACGGTATTTCACGCCAGAACAGTAGCACCCATTATACCAAGCGGAAGTTCGGTCGTGCATTAAATACAGCTTGCACTTTTGGGATGGTCAGGCTAGGTACCAGCTTGAGACGTTGGGATAAATCGAGAAACGTACCAGGAGAATCATTGGCAACAGGTTCCTGGCTCAGACCAAGCTACAAAGTCTTGATCTTCGATGAAAAGTAGCTAGCCTATCGGTATTTTATCGGATACATTTCAGAGCGTGTGCTTCGGATTTGCATGATCTTATTCCCCCCTGCCCTTCTAACGGACGGCCAAGACCTCGATTAAACGACACCCTTTCATGGCTGATATACCAAAAACTCGTACAAAACGGTTTGATTCCACTTTTTTTATTCGAACTGCTAAACAGTGGAATGCGCTGCCCGAGTGGGCGTTTCCCGATAATTATACCGACTAACGACTAACTCGCAACTTGAAGACACCCCTCAAGTCGCGAGTGAATCGGTTTCTTCTAAGCAAGCGTGCTCCATCGTAGACTGCGTCTTCGTTTAACATCAGACGAGATGGCAGTCAAACGCAAGTCTATGAATAATAAACAATAAAAAACGTAGTTACAAAGTATTTCTATAACTTTGTAGACACTGACGCCTAAAATGCTACTTCAAACAGATTCCTGTTTAAACAATTCAGAAGGCTGCTGAGAAATAACGGCGAATTGCTTTGTTTACAAAACAAAAGAATTTGATTATTCTAGAAAGGTACCAAGCCTTACAAGAGTTTTGAGCAACTGAGTGTCTAGACGAAGAAAAAATTCAGATTATCGCTTTTCTGTAAACGAATTGCTTGCCTGGTGGTGTGGTAAGGTAAGCACCACTTTTAACCCTAACAGTTCAGTACCAGTACATCATAGTGACATAATGAGGTATCCTAGATAATCAAGTATCTTGGCCAGGCGAAGAAACCAGAGTATTAAGTAGGTGACTTACAATATGATGTAGCTAAACAGTATTTTTTTTTTTTAAATTAGGAGAGTATTAGTAAATAATAAAAATCAAAGAATTTGAAGAATAACAAAAAATACAAGTTGGTAAAATTAATCCGGCCGTCATTACGTGTCTTATCTACTCCTTATGCCAATCTCCCCATCCCTATCTACGACACAAGGTCAATGTTAATAGAGCACCGTCTCAATTTCTAGTGTGAATATTTAGTTGCGTCACTAATTACACCCCTAGGGAGAGGAAGGAGGGTTGGAAGGGGCGCGGACCTCTCCACGCTGTAGTTTGTTGATCGCGGCTTTTTTGGTATGAAGTTTAAAGTGCTTTTAAAGGCTGAAAGCTATATATTACATACTGGTTTTTGAAAACACAAGTTCTTATTTTTAAAGGATGGAATTGAGCGATTAAATACGCCTGTAGGGCTTAAATTCACTTTGTTGGTATTTGTTAGAATTGTCTTTTATATTTGTAGGTACCTTTTTGCTCAGATAATTTTACGCCAACAATTCAGGTCATACAATTTGATATGCATTCCAATACGGAGCAGGCCCATTTCACACGAGGCTACTGCATTATTCCCGGCATGTTGAACTTACCGAGTGGTGATAACACAATCCGAGAACTTCTCGAGTTGATCCAGACTCCGGTTCCAAGTGTTAGCTCTACCGCTAAATAGAAAATGTATAAAGAAACAACTCTTGAAACCGTAATTCTGCAAAACTTTTGAGAACGTGTCAGTGTCAATATCAGTAAAAAATATTACTAATCTACAGTTATAGACGGTCTGGGATCTCGAGCAACATTGTTTCGTGGTCTGTCTGTATTTCAAAAACTTCAACAAAATGGTTTGAACTCACTTTCATTGTGCGAACCGCTAGACAGTAGAATGCGCTGCTTGAGTAAGTATTTCGAGTAGTATCGTAAGTAAATCGGTATCTTCTAGCTAGTAGGTACTTAATCATGCTCCATCATAAACCGCATTATCGCTAAACATCAAGCAAAACGGTCAAACGCCAATAAAATAAAAGCTTGTTCTTAAATAAAACATACTACAGACACACACACTCACACACACACTCACATACAACACACATGACTACATTTATAGTGTTTTATTCGCATTGAATTATGAAAAAAAAATAGGATGCCTCTGAAGTATTTAATTCTATTATTTTTTCGGATGCCTGGTCTCCACAGGGCCAGCAGGCTAATCATGTGACAAGTGACAATTATGACAAAACGCAATCTGAATCGCGATCCCGAACTGTTACATGATGAGCCTGCTGGACCCTAAATGTAGGGCCACAACAACACACAGGGGTTGTAAAAAAATATACTATAGCATAAAATCCTTTCTCCGTAATTTTTATTCTGGCTATCCAATATTCAGTAGTTAGACAGTCCAGCCGCCGTTTGGGCGCGCGCCAACTCGCCTAGCTTTCCACTAGCTCCTTACTCGACTATTTTGTAGCAAGACATTTACTTTATGTTACGACGCCCAATGGTTTTGTAATTCAATCGAGTCAATAGCAAACTTTCTAGCATCGTTTCCGAATAAAATGTTGAACTTAGTCGAGTCTTAATGCAGACAAAAACATGGATGCCTGTCAATTGAAATGGTTTTTTTTTTAAATTATACTATACGACATTATGACGACTGTTCTCGACAATAGCATAAATAAAAATATGATTAGAGGTTTTCAGATTCGCATATATTTAATATTTTTATTTCGTCTTTGACAATGAAGTATTAGTTTCGTTTTCCTCAAAGGTAAGACGTAGCTACCTAATATTATACATTTGATGGACGCAGAAAAATCTTAATAATCGGACCATCCGTTAGAGACAGATATTATCTACTCAGAAACATACGTTACTTATATCGCGCCTCTGTTTGGTACTAGGTGCTAGCGCCATTGCGCTTGCCTATAAAGTCCGGTGGCGCTGTAGAGGCCGTCAGAAGCAAGCAGCAAAAGGCATAAAAAAAGTACTTGGTGCGCTGTATCCGCAATTCCGCAAGACATGCCCTGGGTAAGCGACCGGTGCGTAGTCCCGGCGCAGCTATTCCAGCCACCCGGTTTCCCCGAGGAAGGCCAGAAGGTCGCTGACGCCGGCGCCGCGCAGGCCTCCCGGGCGTCTCACGTAACCTGAGCATCGTTGTACATACGTACGTTGTTATACCACGCCCTGCACTCGGGCAGCATTTGCGCGACCGTTTCGTCTACCTCCATGCAACGTCGACATAAAGGACTGTCTGTAACCCGAATTTCAAAAAGGTGTTTGTTTCGCCCTTTGAATCAAGAAACTACACGTAAGCGTTTCTTCAAACCTCCTTATGGTTTCGCTCCTCTGTTTACGTCAGGGCCTAAGAACAAGGCAGCAAAAGCAAGCAAAAAGTTTATATTAACTATTGATACCTTTCAAGTTGTACCTTGGAGGATCTAGCTCATTAGTTGTACCGAAGTTTATCATACTCGTTAGCCGGCTAAAACTAAGGTTACAGTGGCCTTAATTTCTGCAACCTAATCAATGATTTCTATGTCTAGATACGCCTGAGTTAAGAAATCTTAAGCCTACTTCCTCTGTGACAAGAGGACAACGCCATTTCTCGTATTTCGCGGTCACTACGTGCAGCGCCAGTAAGGCGTGGTAGAAGAAGCGCAAACTGTACGACACTAGCAACGACTTACTTAATACCTAAAAATAAAATTTTTTGTGTACAAGTGTACAAGCAAGTATAGTTTAACTTTAATTGTTGAGAGGTCATAAGAAACACCACCTTTTGTTTACTGCACTTTGAAATGTAATTCATACAGCCCTTCACCCAATGATATTATATGTATTTATGCCTTCACCACACTGTTTGGCATTTTGCTCTCAAGTAATCACGTCGGAGGTGCGTCGCAGACTGTGCCGGCATCGGTGTCAATGCGTTCCTTTGACACCAACTAATGGGCGACATTTCAAAATGGCGTCCAACCCGTCCCTACTATGTATGTCTATGAACCTAATGCAAACGTTTATCCGTTTATAGGAACGTACAACATGTCGATAGATACGTACCGATACTACCGACAGACGGCGCACCTGCTCGCGGTACCTATGGGTTTAAAGTCAACAAAGACGATAAAACTTAACTACCAACCACGTACGTACAGTCATGCAACTAGCTTCAACGTATGTACAAGTTACGCTTCTATGGGAAAAGTACGTTTTCAATAAGAGTTCACAGAGACGCATGTAGTGGTAGGCTCTACTAGATGGCGCAATTATTGAATCACTTAACAGATAGTTGAAAAAACATGGCGTTAATACTGCGTCAACATAAATTTAATATTAATAGATATATTTTTATTTTATAAGCTATTTAATAATATGTATTTAGAAGTGTGTATTTAATGTATTCCGCTAGGTGCACGCCTTGCAAATCTTGCGAAGTTACAACGAAAAGCGAAGCGTCTGCCTGACACATATAATTATACTGCAGCCATGTACATTTTCGTGAAGATAAACTGAGCTGTTTAGCCGTTAAAAGATAGCAAACGGAGACCAAGATTTCATTTCGCATTTGTACTTAACTATCGTGAAATGTGATGTCATAATACAGCATATGTGAAGGTCGGTGGAATCATGAATGTAACATTGAAAACACTTAACGTCTGTAACGCCCTGTTTGTGTTAGGAGCAAACTCAAAAAACTACACAACCATCATGTTATGCTATCAGTACGGTGTTTTCCTTCGCCGGTAGCTCAAGCTTATTGTTGGAATATTACTTAGTATTTATATAATATATAGTTTGAGTGAAAATTACAAAAGTCTATTTTATAAGCTTAGTCTTCGCATAGAGTTTTAATCCGAGTTAATCTTTACTCGGGAGCACTTCGCAAGTGTGTATTAAAGCCAAACAGCGCGCTATTCACGCGGATAAAGGTTATCTGATGTGTAATCAGGCGTGTTGACCGCGATGAGGCTGCTTTATGCTGCGTTGCATGTTATACGGGCGCACAAATTACGATTACATTGTAAACACTATTTGTTTTCAATAACAGAATACTTCTAATGTTACTCGTGTTATTTCGTGAAATTCTGACAAACTATTATTTGATAATCAGAGTTGAATTTCCATTTTTAAAGAATGTAAGTATAATAAATTTAAAGTCTTCAGATTTTTATAAGACGCGATTCAAAGTAGCAGTTTTCCAATGTATAAATCTCTTTCGGTTTTACTAAGCTAAGCTTACATAGAATTGAAACTAGATGAAATGTTATTTACATTAATAATGTAGCTACCGCTTAACGCATATCTAAGCGCTTGTCGCTTTTCCTAAATAAAATTATACAAGTTTCAATGAAATTCACTCTGAATAAGAAGAGTAGGTTCACAGCGAATTTTAACTGCAATTTTGACTAAATAAATCCAAATCCAATCTTGTTAGCAAAATAAATTGCATTACGAAAAAAATGCAAACGAGAAGCCCGTGACTAAAAAATTAAACAGCCGCATTCGGCAAGCATTCCGCAGTTAGCAGTTCGCTCACGTAGCAGTTTGTCGAACAAATGCAGCCGTTTGCAGATGTTTTTATTAATTCTTTAATTTATTCGTCGCGTGAGAGTCGCGTGTTTGCAACGACATGTTGCATTGTTGCACTGCAGTACTGCTTGTTTGAATAACAAATATTTACAGAGCTGCGCACAACACAATGCACATAGATAGCTCTGCAAAAAACTTCTCGCTACTAAATATATTTTATTTTTTTGTTATTTTCTTGATGTAGGTATTTGTTACTTCTTTTTTTTATACAATCTAGTGACGTGACGAGCAAGACGTTCGCCTGGTTGTAAGCGTCATGCCTGCCACTAACAGTAGCAGTGCCAGAATTGTGAACTCGCGAACACAATCCTGCGCCGCACTGCACTGTGCTCGTCACCCTGAGATATTAGATGTTAAATCTCTTCATACCCAGTAATTTCTCTAGTAACATTGCCCTTCAAACCGAAACACAGTAATGCTTGCACACTACTGCTTGGCGGTTGAATAACTGGCAAAGGTGTGGTACTTCCCCAGGCGGACTCTGCAGTAGAGTCCTACCTCTACAAAAATGATGTAGGTATTTGTTATTTTTATAATTATAATTTCACCGTATTAGGATGGCCCTGCCTGAAAAACAAATACTAAGAGAAAATACAGTTCTATTATGATCATGGATGGTAAGATGAAGAGAAAAAGATCTCTGAAAACTCCTCTAGGTTTTTTTTCACCTCCATAACGGGCAAGACATAAGAACGTATATGTCATACGGCCTGGCTTTTAATTTCAAAGAACAAGCTATATTTTTATTTGCTGTTCTAAAAAGGTTTCAACAACAACAACATCAACAGCCGGAAGACGTCCACAAAAAGGTTTATATGGAACTTATTTTATAACAATCCATTATCTATATATATATTTTATTGAAAAGTATATCTATTAAATGTAATAAAATTAAATAATCATGAATTCTTTTTACAGTGGAAACAGGGATTTATTCAGAATATTTTTGATACATTTTTTAAAAATTATATTAATGTTTTTATTTTTGTCAAAAAGCGAGTGTTTTTTACTGAAACAACGGTTCAGCGATTCTTCTTTTCTATGAAGTCTGTTGTCAGATGTGTACACTTTGTATGTTCACTATATACGGTAGTACACACAGTACGTCTCGTGTTCAGTAAAATTCCTCGTCGGTAATGTAAATAGTGAGATATCGCGTCCGCAAACAGTGGAGCACTGCCTTTATTTACATACAGCCGTGCAAATAACACGGCGAATTCATTATTGTGTCCTTTTGAATTAACCTGGGTTACATTGTCAGGGAGAAAAAAGTTTCATCAATTAAAGGGATCGTGCTACAAAATTTAAATTTTATATACATATTTTTTTATAAACTTGTCGTCATAGCATAAAACGTTAAAAAGTATTTCAAACCTATTTTAGTTAAAAAGTGTTATGTCTTCTTTTTTCAAACTCAAATCGTAATTTGAAAGAAATTTGACAAAACACTTTTTAACAAAAATTGGTTTGAAATACGTTTTAGCGTTAAATGCATATGACGGTTAATATTTATAAAAATGGCTATGAAAGTTACGTCCGTCGGTAGAAGAAATGCAAGCGTGATGGATATGGCCCAATCGCTCTTCAAATGTAGGCCTGTGCAGAGTAGTGGACTAAAGGGATAATTAAACTAATAAGTTATAAATCAGATTTCATACTTCGCAAAATACACATTTTTTTCCAAATGTTATGCTAACAACAGAATTTACGTTGTTTTAATTTACTAGATGTCCTCCGCGTCCGCGTCCGCGTGCGGAAAAAATACGGACCGTCCCAAAATTCTCCACTTTAAACCATTCCGAGCAAACTCTACCAACTCTACCGACGCTACACCCGCCCCCCCCCCAACCCCCTTAAGATAACAAAGACAGTGATGATCTGGATTTATTTGGACTCAGTTTTGGTCGATTTCGGAACAACATCTATAAAATAATTAATTGACAGTATAATTTTAGGATAATCTATTATATGTGTATTATATATTAATGACTCATTTATCTATTTGTAGTTTAAATAATAGTATTAAATAATTAAACTCGACTTCAACAGTTATATTAGTTTAGGTAGGTAGGTACCAACGATATTTATAACATGCCCACATTGGTCTAGCTCACACCGTTTGTTATTATTGTTTTGATATATTTTTTTTTTTTTTTTAAGTGTCTAAATTATGTAATATTTGCAATCCGAATCTACTGTTTTAGCCATGTCGAGCGCTTGCTATTTTGGATCATGGGATCGTTCTGTATTTTTCAACTTGTTTACTGTATTATGCAATTTCTATGATCTGTTGTAAGTGCCTAATAAATAAATAAATAAATAAATAAGGAAGTGAACTACCCAAATATCAATCAATCCCCAATATCACTGTAACTTCAATAACAAAGAACTTTCCATGCATCATTCCACCCCCATTCCCCCACTTAAATCGTCCCTGTCAAAAATATATTTGAAAACAGTATTTTTTGTTTTAAATTAACTATCCAAATTTTAGTGACTAAAAGTCCAAAAACAAAGGACTTTCATACAAACTTACCCTTGGGGGTCGAATTTCGAAAAATCCTTTCTTAGTACACCCCTCCGCATTGAGATGAATACACCCTCGAAATTTCAAGTCTGTACGACCAGCGGTTTGGGCTGTGCGTTGTCTGTCAGTCAGTCAGTCAGTCAGGACAGAGCCTTTTATTATATTAGATAGATTATTCATTGTTTGCATTCATGTTAAAAAGACATAATCTAACCTTTTTGCTTCAGTTTAATTTATCATCATGGCAATATCCAACTTTCTGACCCCCTTATAATTGTAGCGATATAAAGAGAAATAATGTTTACCTCGACATTCCTGTTACATTACGGTGAATGCAAAAAGATAGAATGTTCCGTGAGAGCTATGACATGCAAACATGCTACGGAACATAGTTAAATAAATGAACGCTATTAGCTGGAATAAGTTACCTAAAGTAGCAAAATTTTATGTAGGTTAACATCGGCAGTGGTTACATATTTCAGATTCAGACGCTTAGGAGTCATTAAATCCGTGGGGACCGGGAGTTCATCTAGTTTTCAGACGTCCTGTCTGAACTTCTGGTCAACGCAATGTGTGACGGCGTCAAATGCGTATATTTAAACTAGAAGTGCTATTTAACGCGTCAATCTAAAATCCTACCTTGACGATGTAATCTCCCGACTTTTTTGATTCGGGTTTTATTATTCCGTCCTATGCCTCTGAAAATTATTTATATATAGATCAAAGCTAAATAAGACGATTTTCCCACCATTTTCAGTTTTTCCTCAATCAATATCCAGCGTGTTCGATGACGTCAGCCCAGCCAAACGAGTGCCATCAGTCAGCTTGATCGTATCGGCTTGACGAACACGACGCTTTGAATGATGGCGTAGAGTTGGGACGATTTGATTGATGTTAGTAAAGCAACACTTTGTAGGGTTCTCGTATCTACTAATGGTAGTTTATGGTAGGTATATTTTGAGCAAGCGTTGTATTCAGGTAGCACCTGTTTTATCACATCATGACGGTACTTTAATAATAATTGTAATCTGATTTTTTCATGCTCGCATTAAAATTAAAATTGATTGAGATCATTTTAGCACCATTAGATTAGTATAAAACCCGCCATTGAAATTTATTATTACTATTGAAAATGTATCTGTAATTCACAGTCAAAATACTAATCTGTCATGACTCGAACCAGAAGACGCAGCGTAGGTAGGCCTCCTACTACATCGCATATCGCGGGTGGAAGTAAATGGCAGGTTATAGTACAGTGTGGCGGCCTAAGGAGGAGGCCTTCGTTCAGCACTGGATGTCTCCTGGCTGATGATACTAATCTGTCTTGGGCATCATAATCATTGATATGCTTCTGACAAAAACAATATCCAGATTCGAAATCACGTCTTTAAATTTTCTTAGAAAATCACAGAAGCTATAGACTTAATCAGTTCTCGTCAGTTTCGATTGACGAGCGCCATCTGTTAGCTTGATCCGGTACATGGACCCGGGACTTTCGGAGTTTCGGCTTATAGTGACCGATGGACGGATTAAGGGATTTTTTTAACCCGCGAATGGGTTTAATTTATTTTGTTTGTGTTGTTTTATTTAACCTTTGGGATCTCGTTGACACTATTTGTTTTTTACGTAAAATACGTAGCAATCATCATCCGTCGTGGTCTTGGAGGATCTAGGTCTCGGCTGGGTATATAATCAAAGGTCGTGGTAGACCGGTTTGGTAGAATAGGCGTCACATACCATATAGGTATGAGATGAAATTATATCATATGGGTTCGATCCCGAGCCCTCAGAAATTTACGTATTTATTCTGATATTGAGAAAACTTAAGTATTGAGTCTGAACATCATTAAGTCTGGAGAAGAAATTGAATACCTTATGTTAATCCGCCAACTACCAGCAGTCTTCAAGATAGGATATAGGACCCTATCACCCGACGAGTATAAATCTATGCCCGGACACACAGCCTATCTATGCCTACAGATTGTAGGAACATAACAATTATATTGCTGTGAAAGGAAGAAATGCTAAAATACCTTCACCTGGTTTAAACAAACAGTATTATTAGATGGTGAAACCATTCGGAATCTGAATAGAGAATTGAAAATAGGGGTTGTCCCTCACATAGGACGCTATGACGTCTCATCCTTTGGATTATTTTTTCTTATCTCAGCTCATCCGACAGCTATTTTATCATTTCATGTTGTAAGAACGCTTTCTACGTCATTTACGATAATTTATTTATGTAAGAAGAACAAACGTTTCTAACAAAGCTAGTTTATTAAACGAAACTAAAAAAAATATGTAATAAGTACTCTTTTTAATATTACATATTATACTTACTGAAATTAGAACGAGCATTTTTATAAAGCAAAGAAAAAAACAGAAGCAATTAATTTCTTGATACTCTGTAGAAGATAGATTCCATTTTCAGAAACACTAATAAAGAAAATGAAAATTGCCTTAGAATCTTCCACACTATAGGTACGTTTGTTTTTTAAACTATTTCTACGGGAAATTCTATTTAATTTATGTTTCATGTAAGTATTTGAGCTATACGTCTAAATAACTAAATTTGTCTGAGATATCAATAACTGGCTGACGAGTTACACCTGTCGCTGTCAAATTATAGAAATCGCCGTTTAACATTTCGGCCAGCCATTTTAAAATACAAATGTACTTACTATTTGAAAAACTTGCACTAACCATGTCACGTTATTCTCTACTAGCTAAGTCTCATGTCTTTTGAGTACAACGAGTCACCACTGGAGAGGAATAGCTCGTGCTTACCACTGAGTCGGTATGGATCAGGAGATCCACCCGGTTGCAATCGGTAAATAGGCGAATAATATGCCTTAAATATGCTTTGGTTGTAGCATGTGTCTATATGTATAGACACGCCGACATAGCTTCTGTTGTAGCACGTGTCTATAAATATAGACACGTGACATTCCCGATGCGTTGCCTACTTTTCACGTACTACTCCGGGATTTTGCTCTATGGAAACACCTCCAATGGGAGAGCCTTCCACACTAAGTACATACCTACGTGAATGGTAATGCCACGAGGTTATATACAAGCTCGAAAGAGATATTTCACCACAACCGATACATCATCGCATGCTTGCTCGTCAAAACAATGGTTTAAGGAACGCAGATATTATGATTTATTCCGAACAATAAACAGTAGTGTTGCTATTTTCGGCGAATATTTACAAAACATCCGTTTGCTCTCTCAGCGCCATCGTAATGGGAGTTACGGGGCTTTTCGGACACGGGGGCACACGGGACTCGGCGAGTCGGGCGGTGCCTCGCCACTTTGTACACCGAACTCATGCTCCGAACCTCGTGAAGTTGTAGACAAGTTACAATGAGTTATGTCCTGGATTGTGATTCGCTACGCACAGTTCTGGGCACCGCGCAGGTCATGAGCAGGTGTCATCATTTACCACTAGTAAAGTTTCGCACTCGTTTTATGAACGAGAGAAAGCGTGAACTTGCAAACATAATTCTACGCCGCACTGCACTGCGCTCGCCTCTCTCATTTATATTAGATGTCAAATCTCTTAATGTCAAGTAATTTATCTGGTAACATTGCACTTCAAACCGGAAACCAGCAATGCTGCAAGCATCACAGTAGCAACGCTACTGCTTGAATGGGGAAGTACCATATCTTTGTAATGAATGACAAAGATATGGTACTTCATACTTATGGGACTCGATGGATTGACGATATAGCTGGAAAAGGTTGGAAGAAGACATTCAAAGACCAGGCTGGCCTTGGGAGATGCCCTTGTCTATCAGAGGACTTAGAAAAACTGGTGATGATAATGATGACATCTACACATCGTCACTGACCGATAAAATATTCGCCTTTATTTAGGCTGAAACCATAGTAATTATAACATTATAGTCGGCCGCTGGGTGCGACATTCCACGAATAGCTCCGGCTATTCTTGTTATACCTACTTTGTGTAAAAGGTTGAGACATGTGTACACTGTACATATTTACAGAAAATAAGGTCGAGCTTTTTATTATTATTATTTGGCGTTTGACCGCCATCATGCCTAACGCCGCACACACACACTTAATACATTATCCGCCGATAGACTAGCAACTTTACGTCTAATGTTCAAGGCTTTGGAGCCTAGCCTGAACTAGAGAGTCGTTGCTGTTGAATTTCTTGGCACGTTTCTTAAATAAGATAAAAATAACTTTATTGCCTAAAATATATATATATCGCAATCGAGTCGTATCCGGGACGCCAGCGCCACCTGGAGGCACTCGATGGAGTCGGTGACGTGCGCGCCGTCGATCGGTGACTTCACTTTCCCATTGGCGAGCGGCGCGTGCGGTGGACACTGAACCATCGCGCGTTCTGTGATACGTACCTACCTACAACTTATTTGTGCCTACCTGATTACTGTACTGTGCCTGTGAAGATTATAATTTGAAGATTGATTGTACGAGCATGTTTTATTCTCATCCGACACTACCCACCGACGACGCCCACTGCTAAGAGGATCAACGATGAGTGCTGATGATGATGGCGAAAGGACCCTCCTCCTCCTCTGTCCGTCATCAGAAGTGGGATCAGTGTTGGATCAGAACCAAGAAGACGGACATGTGGCGGGCCATGTTTGAAAAACAAGATGAGAACACGCGAGCATTGATAGAGGCGCTTCAATCTCCAAAACCAGCCTACCGTGAAGAACTACCTGCAATCGATCCTGAAAAAAGAGTTACCGACGCAAGATCATTGTGCGCGACGGCAGATTTATGTTTCGCCAAAAATCCACCAAGCGGCAGTCGTCTTGTTCTGGCGGTCATCAAGGCGCTAAAAGGTAAAGCATCTACGTGGCTATCACAAATCGCCTACGAAGGAATGACATGGCACGAGTCTATGATAATTTTCACGGCACGGTTTATTTCGAAGGAGACATTGGCGGGTCATTAAAATGAACGACGAAAAACCGAGTGAAAACGAAACACTACCCACGTTCGCGAGTCGTTTGATTAGTTCACTGACTAATCATTGGAACGATGTGAACAACGAGGAAATTACCGTAGCAACAGTACTCGCTCACATATCTCGGTTTGCCCCGCGACTTCAAAGAATGGCGTTCACTACAAACGTATCGAGGGACAAACTGAACGCATTTTCACACTTGAAGCGCTTGATCACCATCGGACAAAGCGAATTGAGGGCAGAAGCAATCCCATAGACTCGAGTGGCAGACCTGCACCACCTACATTATCAAGTCGAGCAGCGCAGCAGCCGATAGCAAAGCCCTTGGCGTGCTTTAAATGTGGCAAGCCGGGTCACATAGCCATCCGGTGCACGAGCGACGGCGGCAGTGGCAGAAGCAACAGCAGCGGCGGTGGCAGAAGCGCCGGGGGCAGCAGAAGTGGCAGCGGCGGCAGAAGCGGCAGCGGCGGCGGCAGAGGCGGCAGCGGCGGAAGCGGCGGCGGTGGCGGCGGCAGTGGCGGCGGCAGCAGCGGGCGGCTGACGTCGGCGGCACGCGCAACGAGCGACGCGTTGATGTCTGCGTCGTACAACCACCATCGGGCGTGTTACATCACAAAGGTGGACTGATATGCTTTGCTTATGATTCTGGCGCTGAATATTCGTTGGTAAAAGAAAGTTTCGCTTCGAAATTTTGTGGTAAGCGTGCTAGTAATGTTGTTGCTATGACTGGTAATTGGTCAAACACGAGTGTTCAGTACAGAACAGATTTTATTGTGTAGTGATTAACGATCACTCTCTCGAAATTTTGTTGCATGTTTTGCTCGACAACTATTTGCAAAGTGACAAGGTTGCGAGATTTTAAACCAGGGTTTTTCTGTAAACATAGAGGCAACGGAGCTTTCGTTATCTAAAGTTCTTTGTGTAAATTCGATGAGTCATAATAATGATACCACGCTTCAATCAGATTTAACTGCTACTCGTATCGTGACTGCAGTAGGCAACAGGCAATGATAAGTCTAGGCTTTGATTATTTACTAACGGTTTACCTACGACGAGCTTAAGATTAAACTGATCGATCCGAATCGCACGGTGCAGCGGCGACCGTATAGGATGTCTGCAGATGAACGTAGCGGTTGATAGACGAATGGTTGTGAAGGTAGACTACCATGAGAGATTTTCGGGTTCGAGTCTTGACTTCAGAAAATGCCAGCAGGTCACGTATCAGTCGAAATCGATGTAGATGATGTTAACGATGAAGTTCAAATTTGATTTCTGATTGAAACTTGAGTAAGGGGACTCTAGGTGCTATAGTGAGTTGTGTTCGACCGTGCCAGTAGCTATTTCGTAGTCGTAACCCGGTAGAAATCGGTATCTCTTGAGGCAACTCAAGTAGTCCGTGGGAGCGCGGTGTGCGTTTGGCTCTGGTCGAGGTCGGGGTCTGTAAAGACCATTACGTGTGGTCACCAGGGGGGGTGACACACGGGAGATCTTTAAGGGATCTGATCCATTCGCTGGATGTGTGAGAGCAATGCGATTGCTAGTCGGCTGGATAGCCGGGGCTCTAGATGTCTTACTCGAGAGTTTAGAGAGTTTGTAGAGTCTGAAAAGTTGATTCGAACGACTGTGGTACACGGCCCAGGCTACTGATGTTTGTATTTTCGGTTATTCTAATGTCACATTATTGATTAAGAAATAAAAATGTAGAGTTCGTTTTCGTTCGTAGAGTTCGTTCGTTATTGATCGGGTAAATTAATCTAGAGTTTGGTCAGGAGTGACCGAGTGGAACAAATTTATGTCGTAGACTATTTGTTCGCAGGGTAACCATCACACGAGGACGTGTGCAAGGAGGATGGCCGTATCGCAATCGAGTCGTATCCGGGACGCCAGCGCCACCTGGTGGCACTCGATGGAGTCGGTGACGTGCGCGCCGTCGATCGGTGACTTCACTTTCCCATTGGCGAGCGGCGCGTGCGGTGGACACTGAACCATCGCGCGTTCTGTGATACGTACCTACCTACAACTTGTGTGCCTACCTGATTACTGTACTGTGCCTGTGAAGATTGATTGTACGAGCTAGTTTTCTTCATCCGACACTACCCACCGACGACGCCCACTGCTAAGAGGATCAACGATGAGTGCTGATGATGATGGCGAAAGGACCCTCCTCCTCCGTCATATATATAAATACGTAAATACTAGACATCATCATCAGCCCGGAGACGTCCACTGCTGAACGAAGGCCTCCCCCTTGGACCGCCACACTGTACGACAACCTGCCACTTGTATCCACCGGTTGCCCGCGACTTTTACAATGTCGTCGGTCCACCTAGTGGGAGGCCTTCCTACGCTGCGTCTTCCGTTTCGAGTCGCCACTCAAGGACCTTTCTTCCCCGTCGGTTGTCAGAAAAGCTAGACATAAAAGAGAACAATAATTAAGTACTTAAGTAATTTTTTTGTTTTTTCAATAGACTCCAAAGCGTCTAGCTGGTACTTAGCCAATCCATCCCAGAGGTGCGAGCAGTACTCTATGCACGACCGAACTTGTGCTTGAAATATTGTTTGACTTTAACTAATCATATTCATAATTCAAATCAGAAAAATCAGAACATAAAGCTCATAATGAAGAACTCAATGAAATACTTTTTTTGACATAAGCTTTTATTAACGAAAACAAACTACACAACTACTTAAACTAAGTAGTAAGTAGTTTGTACTACTTTAGGGTACTTACCCTACTACACAAAAACTTGGCTTTAAAATAATGTGGTTAGAAAAGTTTTTATCAAACGAGACTTTGTTTACTGCCTGTATAAATTGTATAATACACCTTCTATATTTACGTTATATTATGATTGTATTATTGTTGTTTTTTTGTTAATAAAAGCAGTAACTAGTTACCACAAAAATAAAAATAAATTGTTACAATCAGATTATTTAAATCAAGTTTTCAATATACTCAGACAAAGAAAATTTACAGAAATTTTAAGAACGTTATTAATCATTCAACATCCTTAGATATTACCACATTGCAGTCTAACCACCTCACATGAGCTGAGATTAACATATTATTAACGAAACAATCTAAAAGATACGAGTTACTATTTTAACACAGCTTCAATAATAAGTATTGGTTAAAAATGTAAAGTGAACTTAAGATGACACTAAGACTCATAGTTACACTGTAACACTTGATGAACTAAGGTCGCAGCACACGATTGCCGTCGTCTCACCTCCAACCGTTTAATATTTTTTCTATGAAACTCTATACTGCAACTAACTAACTAACTCGAACTTGTTTTATCAACATCGTAATGTCATTGACAATAAATTAATAAACATCCAAAAATCTCTGCGCAACACTCGATCTATAACTTAATTATTTGAAATTTGATTACTTTTATGTTCATGTTACTTATGGTGACTATAATTTATTTTTTAAGCCTACATACTCATCTTAATTTTTTTTATACAATCAAGTGACGAGACAAGCAAGACGTTCGCCTGGTGGTAAGCGTCACGCCTGCCTCTAAAAGTAGCAGCGCCAGAAATATGAACACAATCCTGCGCCGCACTGCACTGCGCTCGTCACCCTGAGATATTAGATGTTAAATTTCTTCATACCCAGTAATTTATACCTTTTGTTCATGTATGTATGAGTCCAATAAAGAAATAAATACATTATATAGACACTAAAATAATATAAAATGCCAATACTAACAAAAATGTCGCGATCCAATAAGGCTGTAAGCAAGCTAAAATATGTGTGCTGCAATCTTTAACCAAGTCATTACTTAAATTCGGACAAGATAGTATTCAAACGAAATCCCAGCTGAAAACACTCCAGAACGAATCGAACGAACTTCTCTTTTGACTACTAATGGAGGCACGCTACAAATAGCTTCCTATTCCCAACATACTACTCGACTCTAGAAATTGTAGAGCCACTGGAGTCCACTGGTAACCGCAGCAATTACAAGCGTTTGCCTTTGATACTGGTAACATAGGAAAAGACTTTTAGCCTGTGTTATTTCATTACTAGCAAGCAATAGCTTACAACAGCCAGCTTGTATCTTGTTGTTGTTGACTGAAGTTAACGTGATGGCCACTAGTCATTTTTAATCATACTTTGACTTTATTTCATTACAAATAGTCCATAAACGTGATAAGATACTTAATATTATGCTTATTTTAAGTGAGTGTAATGTTGTTCGTAGTTTTGTTAGAAGGCGTCAGACAACTCACATTTCAACGTCATCGTTGTGTCGCACGAACTGGGACCTTATTTTTGAATCGTGCACATAGTTGCGCATGATTCAAAAATAAGGCCCCTGGACTTTTGTAAGAAGCCAATTTTAGCATTAATTACGTAACCCAAAATCGCACGTTTGACCTCAGCTTACAGATTATACACATCATTTTATTTTTTTATGTTATTTCTATGTACCTATTGACTTGCGTTTGATCGCCATATCGTCTGATGTTAACCGAAGATGCGGTCTACGATGGAGCACGCTTGCCTAGAAGAAACCGATTCACTCGCGACTTGAAGACACCCAGATTATAATTATCGGGAAACACCCATACTCGGGCAGCAAATTCCACCGTACAGCAGTTCGAAAGTGCATTTGAGTTTGAATTTGCCTACTCTCAATGAGGGCACAGAGTCATCTTTCGGGATGCTTTAGAACCACTGTACACTAAGAGTATTTTTATCGGCCGATAGTTAAGACGGGTTCTAAATTACGTTAACGTTACGGGACGTTATAATATTACTGGGCATAAAGAGATATTATCACTTTATGTCTAGTAATGTATCTCGTAACATTGCCCTTCAAACCGAAACACAATACTGCTTGCACACTATTACACCTATATGCACAGTTGAATAACTAGGGATGGTGTGGTATTTCCCCAGACGGACTCTGCAATAGAGTCCTACCGCTACCAAATGTTTGCTTCAAACTTGAATTATCTAAGCATTTTAGGTAGTACGTTACTGCTAAGGCAAAACGAGCACCCCGCCTAAATTAGTCCAATCTGCATGAAAGAGCGTCGAATTCGAGCTAAATGTTCGGGTTTCCAGAACATTTCCGACGTGATTTGCTCTTAAGCCCGAGTAGATTCCACAGTCAGCACGTGTACCTTGAAAACTAAAATAAGTAAAAAAGGTTTGTTATTTAGAAATTCTGCCTTAGTCGTGTAGTGTACTTATTGAACACAGCAAACACACACACACACTCTTTTAAATCGTTTAAAACGAAAGTGAGTTCTTCTCTGGATTTTTAATCTGTTCTAACTAGTTTGTGATTGTAATGTTTTTTTTCAAGGTCACAAATAAATATTATTGGCTTACTCTACAGATTTTAGATCAACCGTTATTATCTAGCATTTAAATTTGGATCAGAAACAAGTACAGTAAAGGCCGTCACATACGATGAAGATGCTATAATATTTAACGTTACCTTAGTTTTATTGGATTGGTCCCAATGCCGGCCAGTGCTCGTCGATGTCCATCCCACATGACGAGAATAGCGCTCGTGGCGTAGCTTGTCTAGGTGATTCTAAACGATCACCGATGTTAAGCAACGGACGGTCTGGTCAGTCTTCGGATGGGTGACCGTGAGTGGCATTTATTTCTGAGCGCTACCGTGGGTCGGGATTGTTGGTCCCGGTTGTTTGTTCTAGTTTATATAACAACAACCGTCAGCCATGACAGAGGCCTCCGGGCGGCACATTAACTCTGACACTAGAGCTGGCCACTCAGCCTATACGAACTTACTTACGACGAGAATCTCGTGAAGGCCGAGAAGGACAAATTCAGCAAGTAACTTGACTTGGCCTTCGAGGTAACCGCCATGTGGGATGTTGACTCGACGATCATTGTCCCGATAGTCGTTTTGGCAAACGGTCTTATAGCAAAGAGCCTCGACCAATACCTCAAGAGGCTCTCGCTAGACGGTTGGGTCAAGGGTCAGATACAAAAGGCAGTGGTACTTGACACGGCGCGCATTGTCAGGAGGTTCCTCACTCTGCAGCCCTAACCACCGGCAGCTTGAGCCCTGCCCCGCTGCCGGTGGCACCCTGGGTTTAGGTTTTTTTAATGCTATTTATGTTTTAAATTTAAGTATATTGTAAAAAACTTAGATTTAAGAAAGAAAATAAATATGTGAAAAATAATATATTTAATAATATTTTAATATCACTACTCATATATTTCAATGACGGCACAAAAAAAGAAGACAATTATAAATTTCAAAATTGTATGGCGAGCTATATTTTATCTTAAGATGAAATATTATAGACTTCTTTGTTGTGTGAGGGCTTTATTTCTAAAGTAACTACAGTAAATTGACAAATTGTCTAATAATTACAATACAATAACATCTTATTGACAACGTAGAAAGTCCCTTAATAACATAATACACTATAGATAGGCACAAAAGGCGGTCTTATAGCTAAAAGCGTTCTCTTCCAGACAACCCTCGGTTGAAGAGGAAAAGTTATGATACGTTTTAAAAAAAAATACAACCGACTTCAACTTCGAATACCTGGATGACATCTTCATATTTTCTAGTAATTTTGATTTAAAAACCAAATTACTGAATCAATTTCGATAAAAATTATATGGGACCACCTCTGATGGACTCACCTTTTTGTTTTGGTAGGTTATTACCTAAAAAAAGAATCATCAAAATCAGTTCATAATTGGTAGCGTAAAATAAAAAAATAAAATAAAAAACATACTGTCGAATTGAGAACCTCCTTTGTTGAAATCGGTTGAAAAAGCGAAATAGGGATGGTGATAGTGCAAGACAAGAAAAGAAATTCATATCTAAAATAAGTTTCCTATTGTCTATCTCGCATGAGCTTTATACCTATTACTGAAACGGCACATAACATTAGAATTGTGTACTTAACTAATTTGGTAGTGAATTTTTCTATTGGCGGTTGCTCTGTTGGTTTAACAATTAAATAAATAAATATCGATAGCCGATAGTCGTCTCGGTGAACCACTGAAGAGACTAAGAGTAGAACCTTCTCTTTTCTGTGCGGTGAACGGCCCAATAACGAAGAGTGTCGAGAGGCTTTCGCTTGGCTGTTGGGTCAAGGGTTAGATCCTAAAGGCAGTGATTGATCCTTGACACGGCGCGCATTGTCAGGAGGTTCCTCACTCTGCAGCCCTAATCCCCGGCAGGTCGAGCCCTAACCATCGCTGCCACTGCCGGCGGGCGGCACCCTAGTTTGAATTTTTACGTTATTTATACTTTTTTATATTTGTATTGTAAAAAAAAAGAAAAGAAAGAAATATGTAAGAAATTAAATTAAAACGTGCATTGGATGTGACCTAAAACGTCATCTAGTGAAGTTATCTGAAAGATTATCTTTTTGAAGAGAGCTCTCATTATGATAATCATAAAGTGAAATATTATATTGTTGTCTGGTTTTAAATATTTTAACAGAGAGGCTTGTGTAGACTGAAAACTCGCTTCTAACACTTCCATCATTATCGTTCAGTTAGTTGCTAGTGCAAAAATGCATATATAGTACTTATTTGATAGAAAAATTATAAAACTAAGTCGGCGGTCGCTTACTGTACTGGGCGTAAATGATAACGTTTTTCTAACATTTTCGATAGTTTGTGTTAAGAGTAAGTCACCTGCTAAATTTGATTCCAGCCTTACCTACTCAAGTATGTATCTATATGATATTGTTGTTAAAGCAATTAATAAAACTAATTTATTACGAAACCCTCGTGTTAGTGTAGTTAGGCAGTTCAGGTTCGACCCTGCGCCATTTGTGTTTAATTGCTTGTATCAAGAGTGTGTTGAATTTACACAAAGTTTGGGGAAATAACTATGTTGGTACCCATATATATAATTACTAGAGGTCGCCCGCGACTTCGTCCACGTACGGAAGAAATTCGGCCCGCTCCCAAAATTCACCGCTTTTTTGAATCTTTGACCGAGTCAGTTTGTTATGTCGCTTGCCCACACTCGTGCATGTA
Organism: Erannis defoliaria; assembly: GCA_905404285.2. Classification (NCBI taxonomy): domain Eukaryota; kingdom Metazoa; phylum Arthropoda; class Insecta; order Lepidoptera; family Geometridae; genus Erannis; species Erannis defoliaria. The sequence continues at coordinate 351,090 of FR990071.1, forward strand.
ATTCGACAGTCAATGAATAAAACACCACCACTTTTAAGCATTAATTCGCGAAAAAACACAAGTTTAAGAAAATAATAGAATTTTAATTTCATTTCAAATTTTTAAATTTCAATAAGTGCTGCCAGTTAAGAGTCGTAGTGATGGGTTTTTATCCTTTTATTTGTTGAATTTCGTCGGATTGGATAATGATTTTTAAGTTTTTGTTGTAAGTATATTTTATATTATCTGTTTTGTGTCGTGTACCTGGTTGTGTGATGTGATATTAGTTTTGTGTATGTAATTAATCTTTCATTTGCCTTGTATGTGTATCGTGATTTTCGCGTGCGTGACGTCACCTGCCGGGCCCAACGGAAGACCAGCGCCGGTTGCTCGCAACCGGCATCTTGCTGAGTTGGGGCCGGTTTGTGGCAAAAGGTAAACAATTTATTATTTATTTTTGTTTTACTTTTCCGTGTTCTGTGTAACTGATTTTTTGTTTATACTTTTGCCACGAATAAACTATTGTCTATTGTCTATTGTCACCAGCCGTAACTTCAGAGTTATTAGACCGCCCAAAGGCCTCAACCATGGCTTGATGGTTGCTGTTAAATAACAACCGGGACCGTAGTCTTATGTGGCCTTAGATCTTTTATCTTAGTTAAAGGACGATGTGCTTCACATTTGAGGATGTGGGTTCGATCCTGAATCGGGTTCGAGCTAGGTATATAATAAGCAGCAATAAGCTTGCATTTGACTTTGAATTTTAGACGGAGCAACCTTGTCTAAAAGAAACCGATACAATCACGACTTTGACACCCACGTTGTTACGTTAGACGTCTGTCATGGCTCGTTCCTAAACATAATAGGGCGCGCCATATCTACCACGCCGGCTTAGTTACGCATTGGTGGCTTCACATAGGACATTGAATTTTTATCCGGACGTATGCAGATTACCTCACTATGTTTTCAGAAAACCAGCGTAATGAAAACCTGTACTTAAACTCCAAAGAACTCTAGTTATAGGCCCGGAATTTGAGACCACGACCTCCCGATTCCGTCTAGCGGTCACCCACTAAGCCACCACGACTTCACCGTCCACGGCTCGTTCGTAAATAAAGGCTAATTAGTGGACAGTGAAATCAGTCCTCGGTGGCGGTGAAATGATTTCAGCGGTGAGGTGGCCGCCGCTCGCCGAGCCCTCCCGCTCGCGCGCAGTAATCAACAGTAGTGCTGGTTGATTACGGCTCTAATTACCGCCTGCTACCGTGAAATCCGCGTTCTATTTCAATATTATACACACGTTTCATTGAAATGATTTAGTTCCTGGATTATTTTTGAATACATTGAAAATACGATATAGATTAAATGAATACACCGAGTGTCATGCATGAAATAGATAGCTATAATTGCATCAAATACCCACTATTAGGTACAAATTACTCTATTGAGCCGACACACATCACATAGTTAAGGTTGGTTAAGGTTTTTAAGTGACAGGGTGATGAGACGAGCAATCTCAACAGCAGCAACGCAGTGGTGTGCAAACGTATAATGGTTGTGTATAACATGACACATAAAATCTATTAATAGAGTTTTTTGACAGATGGCCCCAATTTTTCAAGTACGTAGTATATTTAATAGGGCTCAAGTATTTGGAGAACATAATAATTACTGTTTACGTTGGTTTCTTGTATTTGGTATTTAACTAAATGTTTGCTCTCCTTGTTAATTATTTTTATTATTATATGGTCAAAGTACTGGTAATGAAATAAAAAGTTGAAAACCCCGTCTCTCCCCACGGCCTACGAAACTTTCAAAGTGACGGACCCTAACTATCAATTAGGTGAAACTATCACCGAATAACTTCGCGGGTTGGGCGCATTCTGACCCCAACGTTTTTTGTACTCCAAATTGTTTTAAGAAATTTGTAATGTGAACCTTATTACAAAGCAAAGTTTCTTAATTAACGTTGTTTGATAATAATTTTAATGTTCTTAAGTTATCAGACGATCTAACTCTAGACAAAAGCCATTCGACTTCATAAGAAATGCTTACCAAACTTAGTTGGGTTCTGAATTTTCATAAATTATACGTCTTAATAATTTTATTTTATTTAATGATGAATGAGGATAATGGCTGATCAAAAAGAAGATAAATACTTATTTTTGATCAGCCATTAAATCCTCAATTGTATATGTATTAAAATGAAGACAATTTTGGGACGATATAGGTTTTTTATCGAATATATTGACAGGCGAGATGGTAGTCTAGCCATCTCGCCTGATGTTGAGCGAAGATGCAGCTTACCTTTACGCTTATCTACAAGAGACCAATTCACTCGTGGCTTGAAAGTCCGATTGAAATGAGATATCACAAGGTATATGGAGCATCGATGATAGTCGTTGATCATGGTACTGAGCTGTTCTGATGATGAATCATGTCATGGCTGGGAGACGCATTTGGATTTCCTGATCGTAAAACACTGTTTCTTAGTCGTTGTTGGTACGAGTAGTAAAAACTCTGGTTACCGGTCTAAAGGCCCGGGCAAAGGTTTATGAGCAGGCGTTATCGCCTACTATTACGAGAGCTTCTTGCTTGTCTCATTATGCAATGCCCATATATCATGCAAATAATTGTGTATGTTTGGTTTTTTTAATTTTAAGTGAGAAAATTATTTAAAAAAATACATTTTGCTTATCGATTGATATATTTTAAAAGAAAAGAGTAGAATACGTCCAGGGACGCACGTGTCACGCTGAAACTACTTCCTTCAACCTCTACACCAAACATATTTGATCTCGTAAAACTTGGGCAAAAATCTCTACAAATCTCAAAAAAGTTCCATTGTCCATACAGCAGTTAGAAAACTTGCGATAGAATTATCTGGGAGAAGTTGCCGTCAGCGTGGACCGCGGCCAGATTTACGAGGCCCCTGCGCCCCGCGCACCCCCGCGGCCTCGCGCCGCTCCTTTGCTTCTGAAGTCTCCGACCCTTCTCAAACCCAGCGTCGTCGCCGGCATGAGTGAGGAATCATTTTCCTGATTCAAGATAAATTTAAATAATATCTAAAATACCGTGAATTTTTAGGAGTTATAGTTATAAGATTTATTCCTACTCTTAGGACGACTCATAAGTCTGTCTGTGTTATTGTTGTAGACAATAGGGTAGATGACTGATGTTTATATCGTTGAAACCAATAGCTTTGATGAAGAATTTAAGTAAATATAGTATGTTTATTGAAAAAATAAATTAAATCGGTTAATAATGTTCTGATATATGAGCGTTTAAAGTTTTTGTTAGAGACAACTCTGTCCCTTTCCCACAAAACAAAAAATGACGTCACGCCTTACTTGTCAGAATAGAATTTATATGGCGTACAGAGAAGTGACGTCACGATTTGCTGTTTCGCCTCTCTGTCTAGCATGATATTAAAATGCTTATAAGTTGCTTATTTTTGATCAGATTTTCGTTTTCTTTTCATTAATCAGCTATATTTATGGGCCACATTTTAATAGGACAATATAAAAAAACCAGTCATCTAGCCTATTCATACTAGTCTAGATACTTTCTTGGTCCAAAAATATTACTTTATATAAAAAAAATGTCGTTGTTAGAAACTGTCACGGTTGTTCTCTACATTATTATCTTCATTAAATCTTCTAACGGGTTATTTACCGTGATTATGTTGTGAAATGATAATCATGGTAAACATCCCGTAAATAATAATATATATATAAATATAAATATTGGGAGGGACATTTATTACACACAGCGCCATCTAGCCCCATACTAAGCAAAGTTTGTATTATGGAAGCCAGAAAGCTGATAGAATACTTATATACATTTTTTTTTATAATAAAACTTTATGAGTCATAACTTCTCAACTAGAGCGTTTACATTTTAACAACTCCTTACTATACTCGGTGTTGGATTTACCATGAAACACAGATAATTAAACCTTTTATTTTACAATCGTTTGACTGCCACCGTAATAAGTCCATGTTTAGAAGAAACGGCTTCAATCACCACTTAAACATACAGATTGTATCTGTGTGGCATCGTCTCCTCAAGAAGCGCGTCCCACTGTCAAGCAGTTCCACTGAAGAGAAGGACGCTCGGTAAGAAATTGAACCCGGGATCAATCCATGCTCTTGAGGTAGACGTGCTGCAACTGAGCGATACCGACCGTTAACTTGCTGAAAGACATTCATCATCATCATCAACATAATATTTATACTGTTCACAGCCGCTCGTTCGTCTATCCTAATGTAATTTGAGCTAGCTTTTAGCTCTCTGCATTCTGTACTTGCGCCGCAACACACATGTTGTCAGGTTGTCACTCCATCTGGACGCAGAGTGCCCTTCCCTATGTTCTGCGAGACACTATCTCAAAGATATATTTATAATCCCGTTGATACAGAGTACGTACGCGTCCGTAATAAGCTTAACGTACCATATCTGTCGCGTGATAGTCAGTGAAATGGAAACTTATGGACCTGTTATCTGTCCAGAATACCCCAATTACCGACCGAGCCGGCGCCGCCAGATTACGCCGACCCGTGTTTACCTGTCAACCCTAATCCACCCTAATAAAGTCCACATTCGTTCGACAAACGTCACGCTGAAAATCCATTACACAAACAACATCAAAAATCTTTAGCGCGACTCGTGACAGAGATCATTTTAGCGCGCTAACTCTCGGTCACATGACGACGCTGTCTGACACCTAGTATCATACAAATAAGAGCTAGTTTCGATCTGTCGTCAATAACTGGGAAAGAAATGAGGTGCGAGGCTGGTCTTTTGAAGCCGTTTTGGTGTTAGATACGGGGTGGGAAGGGTTGATTTGGCGTGGCAGCCGTGACACAGAGACAGCATTAGTGGTCAGTGGGGCGAGTTTGATTCGTCGGACGGCGTCCTCATGTGTTAGCTTCTCGTTCCGCCGAGCTGTTCAGAGCGACGAGAGTTTCTGCTCCAATTAAAGGGCTCGAGTTTTCATAAACATGAGTGCGGCTTAATTCGAGAGCGGCTCTTTGATGGAAGATGAGACGGTTTCCTACAACGTTATTGCTTCACAGGCTTTATTATAATATAAATAGATAATATATATTTTTACATGCTTTGATTTTATTTCAATATATTTTCCAGTTTGAAGACGATTTTTGTTTCGATTAATCAAGCTGAGATTTACTAGCATCAATAATAATAATCAATGATTATGTCACCATTTAATTAGACCAGAAAAATGGTCACAGGAACAACAAACATGGTCCATTCAAAAATCAGTCAAGTTAAAGCTTATTAGTAAGGATTTAAGAGAGCACTTTATACTTTTTTATTATGAAAACTGACTTGGTTCTGACCCATTTTTTTTTTGTGTGCTAGTCAGGACGCATCTGCACGCGCGTCGCGCTCTGTTTTCACTCTTTGAAAAAGGTCACCGGATGTGATCGAAACTATAGTCGGAGTATCCTATTTAAATAAACGTGAGTATTCCCGCACTTTATACTTAGACGCAAAATAAAATCTATAATATATTCTCTAATAATGGACTTAAATAATAATTATTGTGCATACTCAAACACTTACAACTATTTTCTTGGTTGCACTAAACATTCTAATGACGCTAAATATGGTAATATGGTTTATAACAAGGCTGCAATCTTCTTAGCCTCCTTAGAGCTAGATCATCCATGTTAGCCTCCCATAAATAACATAAACACTATAAAGTATAACCGTCTTATGCATAAAACACTAATAAGTATTTCAAACCTATTTTTGTTTGATAATATATAAAATTCACAGTCCTGACTGAGCTATCAACGCACAGCCTAAACCGCTGGTCCTAGAGACATGAAATTTAGAGGGTGTGTTCTTTGTGAAGTGTAGGTATCCAATAAGAAAGGATTTTCGAAATTTCATCCCTAAGAGGGTAAAATAGGGGATAATAGTTTTTTTTTCTTACAAAGTAAATATCACAATATCTATTATTTAGGATTGAGGTTGGAAATTAACGCTACGTTTATCGTTATTTTTTTAATTTCAAGCCTTTAGGAGGGTGAAACTGGGGATGAAATTTTGTATTTAAATTGTTCATTTTTTTTTTGTATTTTAGTACAAATAATGACCACTTGCATTGTGTTATTACTAAGGATGTACTGTTACTATCTTCTGTTTATATACAGTCTGTATATACAACATTCACAGTCCTGACTGATATATCAACGCACAGCCTGAACCGATGGGCCTAGATACATGAAATTTGGAGGGTGTGTTCTTTGTGAAGTGTAGGAATCCACTAAGAAAGGATTTTCGAAATTTCATCTCTAAGAGGGTAAAATAGGGGGTGATACTTTATATGAAAGTCCGTCAATTTCTGAAGTTGTGCATGGAAAGTCCTACATTTTCAAAGTAAAAATCTCAATATTTATTATTTAGGCTTAAGGTTGGAAACTAATGCAAGGTTTTTAAATTTAGGGGGGAATTTTGGGAGCGGGACGAATTTCTTCCGTACGCGGACGAAGACGCGGGCGACCTCTATTCTCACGAATAGAAAAAAGAAACTTAATCAAGCAGATCTAAAACACTAACCATCATATGCATTTGTATTTTGTATTTCCATAAAACGCTAAAACGTATTTCAAACCTATTTTAGTAAAAAAGTGTTTTGTCTTCTTTTATCAAACTCAAAACGTAATTCGAAAGAATTTAGACAAAACACTTTTTTACTAAAATAGGTTTGAAATACGTTTTAGCGTTTTATGGAAATACAAAATACAAATGCATATGACGGTTAGTGTTTTAGATCTGCTTGATTGAGTTTTCTTTTTCTTTTTTCTATTCGTGAGAATTATTATGGTGTCGTACCTACGTTGTGCTTGTACATTTAAAAGTGTTAAATATCTTAAAATTTCAATATTTTAAAATAAATTATAGTCAGAGAGCAGTGACGTCACAGTCAAATCATAGTATAATAAAATTGTGTAAAATTTACATGAATCGTCTATAGTTTTGGAAACTACACTAAAGAGTTTTCTAAAATAAATAACTACATAAATTGCTTTTTCCATGCTAGCTTTAAATCTTTACTAAGAGTTTCTAGGTTATCCTAGCTTTCTTTGGAACCCTTCATAAGTGTTGATGTACTAAGAATGTGGTGGGCTTTAGACGAATATCAGGAAATGGCGGGCCACTTGTGAGAAGGGCGCAAATTGTGGATTAGAGAGGCGACGGTTCGGCGACAACTCAAGCGAAGGACAGGCGATGTTCCCGCCCTGTGGCGCGTAGATTAGGACCTAGTTACTATGCTCATTGCTAAAGTTTAGGTCATAGTTAGTATAACCTGCTGATGCTGTCCCTGTCCTTATGCCCATGCATTACTATCTAGTTAGTATAACTGTAGAAACGAATTAGTAGCTAGTCCGCAGACTCCCATAAAATTAGGTGCAGGTTCACCCATTCTCACAGATCCGGGTTCAGTACGCTTATTTGCACAGATTAAACGCTATTCATTTGGCTCGTTGACACAGATTAGGTCCGAATCATGCTGAGCTCATTCGATCCACAAAATAAATTTTCCCTTTAAGATTTTAAGGCTAAGGCACAAAATTATCCTTTAACATTTTTAGGCCGAGGCATACTTTACTTTATTCGAGTTTAGAGATGAGGATCCACTTTGAAAGGATTTCAATTTATTAGAGTACATAGTTGGCTTCCGATTTCAAAGGACCCTTTCTTGTTAGTTATGGCTTCGCTAATTTCGGGAGAGATGAAATGTTGGGAGAGTCGACGAAAGAACCCGTGCCTATTATTTCAATAGATGCGTATTTGTTTTTCGTTCTAAATTTATTTTTATGGACTATAGTTAGTTGTTTTTAAAAGCCGGTCAAGTGTGAATGACTGTGTGACAAGGGTGACTCACGCACCGAGGTTCCGTACCACCACAAACCATACTGAGCTTAACGTAAAATCTTGTGTTTAGTATCAAGTATCTAGTTTTGTGCTTCCTTTAGTGCAAAACTAACTATTAAGTACTTATTCGGTTATTATTATTGGTTGTAATACCTAAGACTTTGAACGAATCATACAGAGTATGATACTTGTATATATTATGTACCACTTTAACAATAGATTAAAGTAAAAAACGTTGAAATATGTTTCTTGTATGTTAATTAAAGCTCTTGTATGCATTTTGTTTATTTTTCACCATTATTTGGGAGCTGTAATCTGCTATAGTGACGAATCTTTAAAATGGCTATAACGGTTTATGAGATTTATGTATTATTATTAATTGATTTTCTTAGGAAAGCTTACAGCTAGTTACATAATTAGTAAGTGATGGATTTGTTTGATCATACATAGATCTGACGATAGACAGACATGGCTAAGCCACGTACTTGGTAATACGATCAGTTGAACAGCTTTCGGTTCCAAACGAAACCCTTAAGAAACTAAAGGGTAAACACCGTTTTGAACTATGACGTTGATCTGATAATTTACCGTGATTATGTTGTAAAATGAACGCCCGATATTTAAGGCGCAGTTGCGTGCATCATGTTCATGGGACACTATCAGTACAAGTTGTGAGCTGAGCTCGCTTCACAATAATGGTAAATATCCCGTAAATAACCATCGCACAGCCTAAACCGATGCTCGTAGAGACTTGAGGCGGTGTAATTTATCATGATGCGTTTTGTTTTTAAATTCAACCCTTATGGAGGTAAATATGGGTGCATATTTTTGTATGAAAACCCTTTATTTTTGAGCTTTTAGACTGTTGTGAAAATTAGAATTTAGATAGTTCATTCAAAATGAATTAGCGGTGTTTTCAATGTTTTTGACCATAGTGGGAGGTTGGTAGGGTGAAATAGGGGATGAAACTATGTATGAAAAGTTCTTTGTTTTTTTAAACGGTTTTATTTAGCTTGCTCGGTTTGATGTTGGGCGACCTCTAGTTCTATACAAGATCCTTAATGGTACTCTAGCAAACTCAGAGAATACTTTCCGTGCTGCTCTTTTTATTCACTTCTCATTATTTAATTAAAGTAAGTTTGTTCTAGGTACGCAAGTGCAATTTAGAGAATGACGTCCATTCCGCTAATGGATTAGAACTCGGCTAGTTTATTGAGCTGTCCCGCTACATAAACATTTCATTGCCGCAAGTGAACGTAAAACATGCGCGCTCATTATATAACTAACTACTTTTTTGCGAACTGCTGTCAACTTATACTCGTAAGTTCAAACAGGTTGTTGCACTAATCTCGGAGTACAGCTGATCAAAGCAATAAAATACCTCTGAAAAGGTTTGATGTTATAGCAAGTCATCAGAGCTGTGTCATCCGAGCCACGGTAGCGCTCATTTGTAAATACCAATTGTAAAAACTTTTCCGAAATCTGACCGAATCTTCGCTTTAATCGGTTGATATTTACCTCCTGTATACTATGAAAAAAAAAATTACTGATTACTCCTATAAGATTTTATTGATAATAGATTTGCCTTAGACCACGCCTTGTCAGACGTTTAGTATTTGAAGACGCGAATTAGTTTTTATGAGTGTGTTTTTTGGGAAACACATCTCAATGTTAGCTTGTCTATTTTATAAGGCTTTAAGAGACAAGAGGTCAATTTCCAGCCGGACAGTAGAATTAGCTTTTTAATAGTCTAGTGGACTTAGGTCTAACCTCAATTGCAGCACATCCACTACGGCTGACCCAGATGCGGGTACTTGGTACTTGGGCTTTTTTATCCGCTCGACATGCCGCTGATCCTCCGTGCTTTCTAGGCCCAGTTGCAGGTAAATGATATATAAAAATATATAATAAATATGTATAATATGTATAGCTTTAATGCCAGTATGACCCTATGCTATGCTATGCTGGTGGTTCGTTTTCATTAAGCGTTTCCAATCCGCCTTTCTAGTAAGAACAGCAGATGTGTGCAACTCGAACCGATCAACGTCGTTCCCGCGGTTATTCAAGAGGAATGTGAAGAAGTGCTTTCTAGGGTAGAGAGTGATACTCGTCAGGCGAGAGCGTTTTTAGAAGAGCGTGTTTAAAAGATTGCTAAGTTTTAAATTTGTTTTTCATTGCATGTAAATTCCGTATTTGATTCTGTCTGCTTGTCTGTTGTAGAGCGAATATAAGATAAAAAATAAGACTTGACATCATAACGCTATTACATAGTATCTGCTCAACATAAAATGTTATAGTGGTGTCTTTGTTTGTTCGATGATATCCTTTACAGTGTATGCTAGTGAACAAAAGGATATGCAAAGTAAGTGCAAGGAGGTTTTTATTCATGTATTGTGATTGTGGGTTCATGTATCTTTGTGATGTTTGTTTAGTAAAATAACAGGAATCACCTAAAAACCCGTTTATAAAAAATATGTTGGGGATAATAAACCTAACTTTAACTTTATATTGTGTTTAGCTTCGTGTGCTATCACAAATTATATATTTTCAACCGACTTCAAAAAAGGAGGTTCTCAATTCGTCTGTATGTTTTTTTTTTGTATGTTGCGCGATTATTTTATCGAAATCGGTTCAGTAGTTTGGCTTTTAAATCAAAATTACTAGAAAATATGAAGTAGTCGTCGGTTGTTATTTTTTTTTAAAGCGTTTTATTTGCATTATGAGTAACCCACGCGCGTCTTCACTTATTTTGTTCAGTAAAAAGCAAATTACAGATAACAGAGCTCATAACTACTAATACTGCTCTCAGCTACAAATTATTGGTTTGTAATAATATAAGGTAAACGTTCCACGAAATTTTACATAAAAATGTCGATAAAACTTTGTAGCTCCGTAGCGTATAATATAAATCGACTGTTAACTTAACCGGAGTATGTTGCGATTGATTGCACACATACCGAGGATATTATTATTGCGAACACAAAGAGAATAATAATAAGATATGTTTCCCAAGTACAGGAAAATCACAAAACTCAAGTTTATGTATTACGTGACGACAAACAGGTGGGAAGAAAAGAAACCAACCGAGCAACAAATAATAAGCCAAAGTTAAGGAAAAGCCTTGAATCATTCCCCGAAACGACAACAGACTAGAACTTTCCTCATTCAAGTTACGCACATCGCGAGTAAGTCTTCTCAGACCTTGGTCCAGACAATATTCCATTTTCCAAAAACAAAGCGTTTCCGTCGGCATAACTTTATCACGCTAATACAAAAACAACCTTATCCTACCAAACAGAACACCCAAAATAAGTTACAATAACATTCTCGTTAGTGCTCACTTTTTAATTACCACCAACTGATAGTGCTTTATCAACAATCGATATCGACTAACAGATTCTGTGCAAAAATGAATCTCGAAATAAAAAAGTTCTGAAAATACTTACAGAAAGTTTTTATCTCCAATTTCGTAGCAGCTAGTAACTCAACGGAACAAGGAACTCAAACTTTAGGTTAAACTCACTATAATTATTGTTCAATGAAACACATGCGAGTATTATTTCGTAGGATCGAGTAAAGTTTGAATGGAGGAGCAAACGTGAGATACAGCCGACCGCCACGAGCGCCGAGCGCGAACTGACTTGCCGGCTCGCTGAAAATGAATCGTCCGTAGCCGCTCGTAGCTATCTCGTAGCGCTTCGTAGCCACTTACACCGCCTACGGCATTGATACTATTGGCTGGAAATTAGCTTTGACTAGTTGACTGCTCCTGTATGGTAGAGATTATGGACCTCCGCTAAATATTTATTACAAATGAGGCAGCATTACTGCTATTTGAAAAAGCCCTCGTTTTACATTAGTTATATGAATTCTTTAAATAAACTGTGCTAAAAGCAATTTTTTGTATTGCAAGTAAGATCTGTGATACCAACGTCGATCTGGTTCCGTGTGTTGTATACATTCAGTGATACTTTTTCATACGTACATGTTTAACACTAAAAGCTTCCCAAATACCTAGGTTGGCTACATTTTAGAAGTCTATTAACAGCCCTTCCAAAGAACCCAATGGTACAAAATCACGGTCACGACTTGGAATCCACAAAGATCAGTGGCCTGGGGGCTTTTTGCTTCGGGTTTCAGATAATAATTAATTTATGCAAAACGGTTTGAGCCTACCGGTGTCAGACTTTGTGGGAGCTATTATAATTATAACTTTTCGAATTAATTTGAGATTTTGTCACTTCACTTCAAAGTCAAAAGCTATGGATGGTTACTTCAGGAATAACTGAAGTGCTTTAACCAATTGTTGTAGCGCTCGTGGCGTAGCTTGTCTAGGTGATTCTAAACGATCACCGATGTTAAGCAACGGACGGTCCGGTCAGTCTTCGGATGGGTGACCGTGAGTGGCATTTATTACTGAGCGCTACCGTGGATCGGATGACACGTTAAATTGTTGGTCCCGGTTGTTTGTTCTAGTTTCTATAACAACAACCGTCAGCCATGTCAGAGGCCTTCGGGCGGCACATTAACTCTGACACTAGGGCTGACCACTCAGCCTATACGAACTTACTTACTTACTTTTACCAATTTTAAATGCGTTAGTCAGCCAGCCAGCTAGACACTCGGGCTGTATTTATATTTATTAATAAACTGATATCGCCGCCGATTTTAACCCAAATTTGATGACGATTGGAACAGGGTAGTGTTAAAAGCTTATTGGCACACTTAATTTTTTCCATCACTTGTATAACTTTTGTATATATATAGTCTCATCATCATTTTTGTATTCAATGAATTAGGGTTACAGACATCACGCACTTTGTAAAAGCTTCTATTCTACAAACTTGTTATCTTGTAAGTTGACTTAAAACTTTTCAAAAGTCCTTTCTATATTCAAAAATGTATTGTATTTTATCTAAATTTAGTTGGACAGAACTATATAATATGGTAAAGAGTTGAGTGTGAGTAAGAGACATTTAGCTTGTTTTTTTATCACATTGTTTTTGTTTTCGATCGATTTTGAAAAAACTGTGCACGAGTTACTCTGCTCTCTTTGTCTCCTTAAAATTGTCTTAATGATAAATATTTGTAGGTCTTGTTGTTACGTAATGACAATACACATATATTGTGTAATAATATAATTCGTTTTTCTCGGTCATCTTGTTGAGCTAACATTAGAATAGAAAAGACGTGTTGCGTTCGTAATTTGCATTTATAACTTCGCCAGGGATACGTACAACAGTAGTTCAGAGTCCCAGTAAACATAAAGCTACCTTACATTTCCCATATTTTGCACCACCTCTCCCGTGAAGCTTAATGAACATCCGAGATCCTACTTCAGCTAATTAAATTACTTCGCTTTGAATGGGGCTCGTCGTTAGCGCGCCCATTATCCAATGGGAAATATCTATTACTGATTGTTATTATACAGCCTTACGTACTTTAATTATCGTTTGTTTTGATAAGTGTTTATTCTTTTTAAGGTTCCGCACTTGAGCGGAATCCAAAAGCCTGACTGCCTGATAGCACAGCCTCTTGAGAGTTGTATGGTTTTGGTCGATATCCACCCCGGACAAACATTTATGTCGAACATAGATCTTTGTTCTGTGTCTGGGCGTTGTATGTTTTATAAGTATTAATAAAAATTGTATACCTAGTTATTAGGTTCCCATAGTAAAAGATTTGCTTAGCTTGTGACCAGATGACGCTGTGTGAAATGTCCACCAAAAAAGTAACTTATAAAACTAAGATGAACCCTGTTTCATGTCCGATAATCAATACCATCGGCAACTAGTATATACCTAACTAGCGTTAAATAGGATCGTCTTGTCGTGTCGTCGCTCAGGACAGCAACACTGAGCGAGTCCTGGCCACCCGCCGATATATCACCGTATTTTATGAGACAGCCGGCACAAAGCTCAGTGAGGGATCGCTCCCCGGGGCCCGCGCTACAGATATTGTTTTTGGCCGTAAAAATGCCTTAATTGAGGTGATTGTACTGAGATACGTTGGGCTGTGACATAAACATTGATCTTAGAACAAACATCTTCAGCTCGGCTAGTACATCAGTCGATTTACAAGTGTGTGAGCAAAAAAGCGTAAGACTGAAATTTATTGAAAACTAAAGACTTAGGAGTTAGGAGAAGCGTGAGCCTAAGTGATCCGTCAGAGAACTAGTCGCCGACATAGCTCAGCGTATTAGTAAGCAGTGAAAACCGCAGCGGTAGATGTGTTTTAGAGTGGAGATTACGAATCGGGTCGATGGAGTGACGATATAATGTAAAACAGCTAGCAGTAATTGTAAGCGAATAGCTGAAAGGGGGGGCAAAGGTAGGGTAGGACTCTACTGCAGATTGCGCCTGCGGAAGTACCACACCTTTGCCAGTTATTCAATCGCCAAGCAGTAGTGTGCAAGCATTACTGTGTTTCGGTTTGAAGGGCAATGTTACCAGATAAATTACTGGGTATGGTGAGATTTAACATCTAATATCGCAATACAGTGCGGCGCAGGATTGTATTCGCAAGCTCACAACTCTGTCAATTCGACACTGCTAGGCGTGACGCTTAACACCAGGTGAACGTCTAGCTCGTCACGTCACTCGATAACAAAAAAAAAGGGTGTGTGAATAAGCCCGCTGCGGCAGGGATAATGTCTTTTAGCATAACCTAAAACGGATCTGGAAGCGGCGTTTAGCTTGGAAATCCGACAACGGCCGACTTATATAGACGCTTGAAAGAGCCCAAGGGCGTCGGAACACATGCCCAGACTTATGTTATTTGAAGCGTTTAACCTTGATTCCGTGATATTTCAATAATTTCGGACGAACCCGTACTCGAGAGCACAACAAAATAATGCCCGAATAAGGACCATGAATTATTCAAGCAATACGACTCGACTTGGAGGATTTATCAGGCTTCGGATTCTATAAGTTGAAATCATAAATTTTCCGTCGAAGATCGGAATGTTCGATACTTTTTGTAGAAAGCGTAGCCTTTTTAAAATATATTTTAGTTATCTGTTATAATTAAATTCCAAATTCTCGATTACGAGATCGTAGAAAAGTAAATATTGTATCGGATTAACTAAATTCACAGAAGTGAAGTAAGACAAGATTATTTTCTTCTGAAAATACATTTATCCGACACATATAGGGTAACGGTATAACTAAGCCGAAATGAGCTCATTGCACAAATCATTTTTAACAACTTCTGCAATATATGTTTTTTTTAAGTTTGAATGTGGGTCCAGCTTACTAATAAAAATACAGAAATAAGGTAAGTGGCCAAGTGGACCCGCGGGTCCACCGGAGAGCGGGTCCAGCTGACCGAAGACTCGGCCAAATCTGAATTTCATGAAAAATAAATCAACCGTTCCATATATTTTGTCGAGGATGACATTTTTTAATGGAACATTTTATCTTTAAGTGGTTAAGTACTCTATATTCGATAGACATGGATATGTATGTCCTCAAACTGAACCCAGAACCACCAGAGGACGGGCAGCAGCGTCCTCTCTGTTAACGGTGGTGAGCATTCTGGATCCCAAAGCCGCCTGCCAATTGTGGGGATTATGGTAACCCCTCCTTATTAAGGGGGCGGCCTTCGTCCAGCAGTCGACGTCTTCTGGTTGATAATGACTATAACACTATAACACATGATACTATCATAATTCATACGCCAGACTTACTATTAATATTTATTATTAATAGTAAGTATCAAGAAGTAGGTATTTATAGGAACATATTATCAGACACATGCACACTACTTCAAGTACCAATGATAATGTATTTACTACACTGTAAGTACTTATTCAGACCTTAACACTATCTGCATTCTACTGTACTTTTGATACGGCATGCAGTAAACCATAATATAGTTCTAATATTATTAAATTTTAATGATTGCTTTCTCTATATTTTATGTTAAAACAGCCCATCCAGTTCAAGAGAATCTGGCAAGACGTCAACCCATTCGGCGGGGCGTGAAAGCCTCACGGTTGAACTTGACCCGTTCTTGCAGAGTTCAAACACAATTGGGAAATTTCCATTCCACCCTCGCCGAACAAAAAACCAAATGAATACTAAACAACTTACGAGGGCAGTAAATTAAAGAATCCCAAAAATAATAAGAGCTATTTGTAAATTCGCACGAGCTCGTAAACTGCGACGAACGACATAAATGATTTTACACTTACGAATATGCTCGAAGATGAAAGCAGTATTGTATGTTTGTGTGGCTGTTTATTAAAAAAATTTGAAGAGGATTATCGTGAAGGAGTTATGCATCTGAAAGAGACAAACAAGTCGCTTGTATGATGGTAAGAGTTATGCTTGCGTAACCGTTCAGTGCCACTCAGAATGATTCGAGTCCCTCGCGGCAATGCATTCTTTAAATGCGTAACACAATAATGGTAACACAAGGTATGTATGAAATAATAATTAAATCACCGCTTACAAATGAAATTAAAAACGAAGTGATCTTAGATTTTATTAACATTATCTAAAATAAACATCTTATTTTCTTTGCCTTTATAAATAACAAGATGCCTGCGACTCCGTCAGCGTACGGAACACATTCGCCCCGGTTCCAAATATCTTCCAATTAATAAATAATAAAATGTTTTATGCGCCGAAACATAATACATAGAATGAACCACAGGCTAAAAACCTGTAGAGAATTATTAATTAACTGAAAGAACGTAGACAGTACACGCAGAAGGCTAGACAGACTAGAAAACACCGCGTAAACCCACAAAACATACCTATAACCTAGTAAGCAATAAAATTCGCTTCTCCATACGAACTATGCAATAATTTGCTGGTGAATCACCGTGCGTACGATCCGCAGCGCGACAGCTGGGCACACGGTGAAATATGTGTATTTTATTCACTCGTAAAAATAAAACGATAACGTTCCTATCTAATTTTATTTAATTACGAGTGTTCATGACGGTACGTAACCTATAAATTGTATAGGAACGTTAAATCGTAATAGCATTGAACATGGAACGTACCTGGTTTTACGGAGGTGGGTTCCAATCTGGTCCCCTATGCGAGGCCGTGTAATCTTTTGTGTATTTACAGAAATAGTGACGCCATGATGACATGAAAGAAGAAATAGTATGAACTATTTCTTCTGTGATGCCATGCTAATATAATTAATTCAAAAATAACCTACTTGTCCGTTTGAGTGTTTGTTTTTAAGGCTTCTCGGATGACAGTCTGGATATAATTAAAAAGGCAGTGTGTCAGGAAAACTCCAACTGTTGTAAACTGTATCTATAATGTATTCCCGCTGGCTAGTTCATATAGGTCATATAATAATCCATAGTTTCCTTTAAAAAATAACGTGATAACTTTATCTGTAATAATAAGTTATTGCCTGAAATAAATAATCTGTTTAATCTGAAATAAATTATTTATTTATTCTGAAAACAAAGCAAAGCCGCTTTGCCGCTTGGCTTGCCGCCATGCAGTGGTGCATGCCCGAAGGTAATAATCGCAAGTAACTTATTTATTGCTGATCAAAATATTTACCAACGCCTACGTTTTCGAGTTGTTAAAGTTGCTTTCAGTCGTCCGAACGGCTCTAATGAAAACAATTTGAATGAGTTTGACAACCGAATAACGAAGAGTGACTCGATTAAACACAAATTGTAGCCGACGAATTTAAATGTTGTTATTTATATATAGGAAAATTCGACTTTGGACTTGCTGTATTCATTTAACGGTGTTTTGTTTTAATTTCCTCAATTTGGCCTTTTCTCGGTCTTTGTGTTATCCTTTTTAAGTCTTTTTAATCTGGTTACAAACAAAAAACATCTTTATAAAGTCAG
The DNA here is from genome assembly GCA_905404285.2 of Erannis defoliaria. Taxonomy (NCBI): domain Eukaryota; kingdom Metazoa; phylum Arthropoda; class Insecta; order Lepidoptera; family Geometridae; genus Erannis; species Erannis defoliaria. The sequence continues at coordinate 368,815 of FR990071.1, forward strand.
GAGTTGACAAAACATAGCGTTAACAATAGCTGGTACTCAATATTAAGCATAAAAATAATATGGCTTAATCTAATCGAAATAAAGTCATGATTCACAACACAATTAGTTATTGGTATGTTTTTAATGCATAGTCAGTAAGAAAAATTAGGACTTGAACCTTCACACGAGTAATTTCTGGGTTTCCGTCCCAACTGCTTTGCCAATTAGGCTACAGAAGTCTCTGCCTCACCTGACATAATTCTCAAAATGTTTATTTATGCTAATCTACTACAACGTTGACAGCGCCATTTGTAAATTTTAGTAACAGAAATATTTACTCAAACTGGAGCCGTTACAGGTTCCATAGTTTGACGAGAGATGTCGTTTTGGCTAAAGTATTGAATATCTATATGAAGTGTTCTTATACTTTGGGTATTTCTATGTTTTTAATGCATATTGCACAGACAGTTGCTCGTATGTTCAGACAGGTTCAAGTCCTGTCAGTGGTCATAATTTTTCTTACTGTCTTTGTATTAAAAACATAGAAATACCCGAAGTGTGGAAACACTTCATTATAGATACTTATTCATTAGTTATTGTTATCGTACCTACTTTGTATTTCTCGAAATTTATTTTGATTTGTTTATTAGTGTGTGATTAATTCCATGAAAGAGTTATCGCATATTAGCCGTTGTCTTACCAATACGTAAGAATATGTCAAGTGGAACATTTTCAATGTACCAACTCATTAAGTGTAATCTCTATTTACTCTTCTCTTTGGTGAAAAAATATTCGTACGCTGATTTGATTGATGAGCGATGGAACGTAATTAGTACAGAAGCATGCGACGTATTCAGTGGAAGTAGGCTCGACTGATGCCGCAAACTATTGAAAATTTAGATTTACTGAAACGCAAATGCTTGAAAAAGCTTTATCCTTACATAAAAATCTATGGTAAGTTTAACTTAAATTAAATTTAGGGAGATATTTAAGCAAAAGTCTCACAGTCGGTTACTGCAATTGGATTCATAAAAATCGCAAAATGTTTATTGACTTTCTCGCATTTATTATTCGAAAACTATTTCCATACTTTTAATGTATGCGAATCGCAACTGAATTGGAATTGCAATGAAATCAGTTTCGCACTCGATTCAATTTGGAATGCAGGTGATTCGAGCGCCACGTTCAATTAACTGAAGATTGACGTGAATTGGACCAGACGCAAACTAAAACGATTTTACTGTACAATAGCCGAATTTGGTTCACGATACGATGAATACGTTATTACGTATTCAGGGTCCGAATTGAATTACAAATGTATAGAAATTGACTATTGCGCTAAAATGCAATGCATTATTTTTCACCAAAATAGTAGAGCTTAAGTTTTTTAAATTAAAGTTCATAATTATAAAACTCCAAAACAAGGCGCCGTTTTATTGTACTTCTTTTGCGTTTATAGCTAAACAGTGGATAGGGCTGCTGGGTGAGTGGGTGACGACTCCCAAGCCCAACATACATCTTGAACTCATTCGATTAAAACACTATTTTAACTATGACGGTTGTTCATTACATTTCTAATACCGGCTGTACCTACATTCTCGCCGAGACAGCGCCCGTCTACCCGGCCAGTTAACGAAAACGCGGATTCCTAGATGATTTTTGTATGTGCGTCTCCTTTGGTCTCTACAAGTAACCGGCAACCGGCATAATAATATTTACGACATATATTTATTTTTTCTTTATGACTTCCTCCAACCGCATCCAAGTCTGTCCGTAAACATGGTGCAAGTAACTGCGCCGAAATATCGGGAGTCCAAATCATTACATGTTGTAACTAAGATGAGCGAGGAGTATAGCACTGAATCTGCCCAGCTTATCGAAGAAGATATCAAGTTCGGGTCGTTGAGAGAGTATGGAATTCATAAGTTGTATGAACCGCGGAGTGGGTGTTAGAGACATTTTTTTTTAAACATTCTAGTGACGAGACAAACAAGACGTTCGCCTAGTGGTAAGCGTCACGCCTGCCACTAACGGTAGCAGTGCTAGAATTGTAAACTTGCGAACACAATCCTGGCACTGAACACTCCGTCATTATACCTTTAGAGCACCGCCTGGCGGTATAGCAGTGAGTAGTAGCTGGAACCGAAAATCAAGTGTAGTAGCTGTATTATAGAAACGAATAAGCTAAGCCTCTTTGGTCTATAGAATCTGTCGTGAGGCACTTTGCAGTCGGGGCGTGTTCAGGAATACATTGGCCGAGTCTCTCCAAGTTTCCGTGATGGATTAAATTTCTGAGTTCACGTAAGGCCTACGTCCAAACAAACAGACCGAACTACCTATTGTTAGATGTAGTTAATTTGGTAACTTAATATTGAACTACAATTATTATAGTTGACTTTTAATTAGTTTTAGTTCAGACTGACTTTACTGTGGGTAGTAGAACATTACAATTAGTTAAAATTGCTCTATGGAGCGCTGTGGGACTATCGGATATCAATTATGTTATTTCTATTATACGCAGCTCTTGTAATAATATTCGACGTTTGACAAGGTAATATTGTACGGAATTTACGAAGATTCGCAACAAATGGCAAAAGTTCTCCTATCGTCATTCGCTCTCTTGGTAAATTTAAATTAATTATCCAACATTTCGCGGCCGGAAACACCTTGGCCTCGATACGAGATAAGCGCTTTTAAAAACTAAAATTTGAAAATTCCGTACAATATTACCTTGTCAAACGTCGAATATTATTACAAGAGCTGCGTATAATAGAAAGAACATAATTGATATCCGATAGTCTCACAGCGCTCCATAGAGCAATTTTAACTAATATAATAAACTAATTAAAGATAAGAACACAACCAATTACTTAGTTCTCTATCTGAGTTAAAATCTTGCTACAATGGACTTATTTCGTGCGCATTGTAAATAAATTAAGTGGTTGAAAGCACTAATAAATTGCAAAACTTTCATCCACGAAGTATCGGCATCGCCGCGAGTATTACTAACTTAAGTCTTATTAATTTTGCCTCTGCTGGTAAAGTACTAGCTACGATTATTTAAAGTTTTCTGTCGATCCACTACAAAGCCATGATAAAATTTAACTTTAACTAGAAGCTTTGTGAGAGTTTGTTTGGGATCTGGAGTGGGTAAATTATTGATAAAAGGCAGCTTTACCGATAAAATTATTAACAGAAACTAAAGGAAATTGTTCAGGCTGAATGGCCGTGGATGATGTGAATGAATTTTACTAAAGTATTTGACGGCCTTTGACTTCACCAATACTCCCAATACAAGCGACACACGCCAGCGACATCTATAGTGAATAAAAAATACTGCCTATGAAAATATGCTTAGTTATTGGTATCTCTTGAAATCCAAGTTAATAGCGTTTTGGTTCCTTGGCGAACAGGGCACGGCGGACATTAAAATTGTAATCCCTAAATATGTTACATCTAAAATCTGATAAAGTATGTACCTACAAACATGCTATTTTTTATTAGTATAATGTAAATTGTATTATTAATTATGCATTGGTGGTCAAAAAGTAAACGCTTGTAGTACCTACCTACCTAAAATTATATTATGAATTTTCTGTATTATTTTTATACGAGACGTATGTACTGTGGCGAGAGAGGTAAGAGAAAATTGCTAGTAGGAAAGCTGTCTTTACATTTATCTTAGGTGAGTAACATCTTGATGAACAAGATGTCCTTTAGGCAAAAATAGCTGGGTCTCTAATTACGAATTTCAACCCGACAGCGCACAAGTGATGACCAATTAAAGACCTCAATATAAACATAAACATCAGATAAAATCATTACCTACTTCTGTACCATCTATCCAACCGAGAGCTAATTTAAAATGGACTTTAGTGTTATACCACTACAGTAGCATTCAGCGTTAACTGAATTCCTAAAATTAACTTCTGTGTACCTATCAGCTTGTATTTACCTCAGTCGAGACAGATGTTAACATTCATAAAAATATTTATAGAGCAAATAACTCGGCTGATTGCCTTTTGATAATTCAAAGCCATGTTTCAGTGAAAACAACTTGTTCAAGTTTTCACGTAAAATAAAAGTCTGTGAAGTTCAATCGTCAATCAAATAGAAATCCCGCTTTTATTGCCGTTTCTAAACAGATTTTCTGATGTTTACACAAATAATCTTACAAGTCTAGATATGCCATCCGAAAACCACTTATAAAACTAGCTTTACTTGTAAAACTAGAGATTTCTATCAAAATCTCCTCTAACTACGTCATGTTATTTTTTAACTACTACGTCCCATCGCTCCTTCGTCGCTCTCAAGTACAACTACTGCTCGTTGTGCTCATCAACGAAGTCGGCAGCGCCTGAGTTGATATGATACCAGTAAGGTCAGGTATCCAGTAAGATATACTGATAATACATAATAGACAATAATACTTAATATAATAGATTTCTAACTTAATATTAAGAGATAGGTATAGTAAAGAATATTAGTAGATTAATACTTGTATGCATATACCTAGTCTAATACCTAGCTAATGTTTATTCAGTATTTACCTCGCAAATATTGCAGCGCCCTAACAGGGTATTTGTACTGTCAACTAGTTATTAAACAAGATGTTATAATTGTGTGCATTGGCAATGAATAAATAAATAAATAAATATACTGGATACGAATATAATCGTGCACACCACAGAAAACAAAAAGAAAATAATGGAACTACTTGGACAAAAAAGTCCCACTAGTTCTATCAATGGAAGAACCAATAGAGCTAGTGGGAATAGGAATAGTCTACTCAGCCGGTACGCTACCAACGAAAATTTTCAATTTGCCCTGTTCTTATGAAGTTATACATAAGTCAAGTGCTTAGAATAAATATTTCGAATTATGTCGTTCAGTAGAACCTTAAAATACATATCGTACCTACATATATCGTCGTTACATATACATATGAGTCGTTCTAGTCTTTGAATCAGTTTTGTAATAGGGTTTTTGTAGCAATGTTATATGAGAAAAATGAAAATTGACGTGGTTTGTACACATTTCGTTTTATTTTTTAGTGCGATGGACGCGGCCGCACGCGCGCCTGGCTCTGATCCGGACTTATACGGGTTTCTTCATGATGTAACCTTGACCGTAACGTAAGTGGTGTGAAAAGCCGTACATGATCTCCAAAGAGCTCATTGGTACGGGCCTGAGTTTGAACCACTGACCTCATGCTTTCAAGTCGAGTAGTCAAGTAGATTTGGGAGACTACTCGACTTGAAAGCATGAGGTCAGTGGTTCAAACTCAGGCCCGTACCAATGAGCTCTTTGGAGATCATGTACGGTTTTTACTTAGAAACAGTATTGATACATATTGTGTGGTGATACGGAACCCTCAGCAGGCGAGTCCGACACCCACTTGGGTGATTTTTCCAATTTACCTTCCACATAGTAGCTACCGTGATACAAATATAATATTTTTTCAGTATAATTATCTCGAAATACCTAGTGTAATAGAATAACAACACAGTTCAATATTGAGAACCTTTGTTAAATGAACTGTAGCCAAACAGTTGGGAGCCGCACGCCTTATGCACCTAACCAAACAATAGTACCTATTTGCAACGACAGAGTAACAATATGTACAGAGATACAGTTCATACAAAACTGTACATTCCTACTTTATTATAATGCGTAGAAAAATATTTCCACACAAAAACAATTTTACCTAATCCTTATTACGATAGCTACGATATTATTAACCACGACGATGTATGGCAAAAGTCTACTAAAACATTAAAATTAAAAATTAAAATTAGCTAAAGAAATCTCAGAGATAAAGAGACAAGAATACAATAATTATATGACAGGGAATCAATGAGATCTACTTTGATAGTTGAGAAGTATTTAGATTTGTATACTAAACTAATCAATGTTTAACTTTTCAGAACTATCAGTTTTTCACAAAAGACGGGCCTTATTTTTGAATCGTTAGAATAAGTTCGAATGTACGCTTCATGCGCATGCGATTATGTAAAATCGAAACCTCCTCGATCCTGATCCTGATTTTTTCGAAAGGAACGTCAATTTAAAAATTAGACGAATTTTTAATTATTGTTACCTACCATTTATTATGTCAGCTAATGTTTACAAACTTGTTTTGTTTCATAGTTTATTTTTGCATTTTCATCAAATTATAATCAAATTGGTCGAAGTAACAGGCGGGCAACGTACCTAAGCCAGACTCAGAAGATGTGGCTTGGCCTCTAAACGAATGAGCGGCCACGAAAGTGATGAAGAAGAAATAGTTTTTAGGTTTTTCTCGTACAGTACCTATAGTTATCTACAATTGGAATAAAAATGATAATTATTGAAGTAATATACTCCTTTATTTAACCTAGAACTAGAACCCAATTAAATAGGTTTGAGAAAGTTTACATAGACCTATTTGAACTATTCTGTTTCTGAACACCTCTACAGCAATCAATTCTGATTTCCGCCTTGATCCCGATTCTGCAGTGGCTGGGGCGTAATCCAAGCCAAAATCCATCACCATCGATTTTTAATCAGTATCACAAATCTACAACAAAGTATTATTTAGAATGTTTCTGCTGTTATTATATTTCCAGAAAGGTATGTAAAACGTTCCTAGGTATATAGGCCTCATGATCAAGGAGGTACCTTTGTTTGAAAGGTCTGAAGATCTGCACGCACCCTTCATGAAAGGCGTATTTTAGCCGATCAAGGACTTGACAAGCAGTTTTGGGAGCCTATACCTGAAACCAACCTGACTTTAAAAGCAACGATCTTATAGGTATATTACACTAAGATCCTTGTCTAAAAGCTTTTCAGACACTGCGAATATCTTGCCGTTCCGGTTATAAGAAAACTTGACTACCACCGAGAAGTACCTATACTTGATTAAAAAATTAGACCCAGGTAAGAAATTCCTCACCTGTTGTTCTTGCTAGAAATGCTAAGGCCGTTTTAATGGATTTCCCACCGTTTCTTTATGAGATTTTCTGCTCAGTCCCAGAGTCATATGTGGTGTCTAGCCCAATATTCGGTGAGACAAAGTAGATTAACCCTATCTCTGTATCAGCCGCCAGAGGGCGCGCTGTCTGGTCACACAAATCCACTTCTGCTTTGTCCCTCTGTCCCTTTAAATCCAAATATTCAATTCTAAACGTCTGACCTAAAACACCCTTAGTATTAACCTGTCAAAAGTAAGCCTTAAATCCGTTTATAGATAATGGACTATGCAAGTATGGCTGGTTAGTAAAACAGTGGGCAAGTAGGTATTACTATTGCTTTCTACATTTCATTAATATTGATGAAATTTGTCATAAAAACAATATTAAACATTTTCTTCGTTTTTAAGCTACGATAAAAAAAAAAATTAACAAGCGTTTAGTAACACTTTTATTATATTTTGAAGTGCCTACAAGGTGCCACTGATGCTGATGTAAGAGAACAAAATCAGAGATGTTATTATTAAAATAACTAAACGCACTAAAAGTAAACATTCGAGCGCTATTGAGTACCATTTAACCATAGCTTTCATAATTATAAAATTAGATTTTAATTTTGCTATAAATAAAATATACCAATTTCATAGAAACACTCAATACTCAATTTGTTTATTGCATTTATAAAGGTAACATGCAGGTCTTTTATGACTGTACAAGGAAAAACCATAAAGTACTATTTAAAATAATCATTTAAAAAACAAACAACTATAATATTTACATATGTACAAAACTTAAAATAAATATTTAAACTATATACTAAAAATTACTTATTTACAAAAAAAATATATATATAAATATATAAAATAAAAATAAAAAAATACCCTAGATTGCAGGTCTTAGATAACACATATTATTTAAAGTAGATACTTTATAACTACCCTGTAAGGGTATGGCAACGTCATGCGTTTGCGGAACTCAAACGTTATATGAAAACATTTTACCGCTAGAGCGAACAGTGACAAAACATCCGCACACGTATTCGCATGTGTTCCAGCTCTGATAGTTCTCCTGTCATCTATCATCCCAGCGTTTCATCGCGGATGGAAACCCATTGTTATACTTGGCACTTCTCCGGCCGGTCGACTCGTAAACAGAGTAAATCATTCAATACCTCCCCCTCTCCTCCCCTCCCCCACTACTGAACAATATCCATTGATTAATGGCACTTGTTGATACATTTACAGTTCTGGATTATAGAGAATGATGGCGCTCTAATGGTTTTCATAATGAGATTGCAAACAGGAAGGCGATAGAAAAAGCGGATGTATAAATTAGCTGTTCAAAGGAGAACATTTAATTATGAAGAATTTTGCATTAGATGAAATTGATCAGATGAAAAATATCTTTATTTACAATATTATACTTTATGGCTAGCTAGCCAATACGGATATACGGGATATAGATACGGGATAATACGGTAATTGTCTAACATGATCATAAGCTTTTTGCTCAGTCGGCAGGTCTCTGTATGCATTTCATAAATAAATAAATAAACTTTTGACACAGCACCATCAAGCGCCAAACTAAGCAAAGCTTGTACTAGGGAACCAGATAACTGATAGAAAACTTTTAAACTTTTTTTTTGTGAATACTTACTTATAATAAAAACAACACCCAGAAACAGAACAAAAATTTTCGTCACATAAATGTTTGTCCTGGATGGAAATCTTACCCAAACTAGGAATTAAAATGAATTTTGAAACTTGTATAAGGTATTGGGATTTGAACCCACATCCTGCAGCGTGCAAAAAATCTGTCTCGTAGGTATATTATTATCATAAGATTATTATTTCTCGTCTCTCAACTAGGTACCTATTTTGTTTTATTTATACGGGAATACTCACGTATAATTAAATCGGATACTCCGACTATAGTTTCGATCACATCCGGTGACCTTTTTCAAAGAGTGAAAACAGAGCCCGACGCGCGTGCAGCTGCGTCCTGCTTAGCACCTACTAGCTTAGGTACCTATTGTATATTACAATAAGTATAATAATGGCTGCTAGCTGTACCTACAGACAACGATTTACTAGTACAGTAGTTGTCTAAATAATGGAATTGAAAATAATAATATATCTATTTTCTCTTCTAATATAATAAAAGGCTCTGTCCTGACTGATTCATGACTGACTGACAGACAATGCACAGCCGAACAGTAAAGGCTTGAAATTTGGAGGGTGTATTTGTCTCGATGCGGAGGGGTGTACTAAGAAAGGATTTTTCTCAAGGTTGAAGGGGGGGGGGGGAAGTTTGTATGAAAGTCCTTTGTTTTTAGACTTTTAGTCAATTTTTAGTCAAAATTTGAATTTGGATAGTTCATTTAAAATAAAAAATGCTTTTTTCAATTTTTTTTGGCAGGGACGATTTACGGGGGAAAGGGGGGGTGGAATGTTGTATGGAAAGTTCTTTGTTTTTGAAGTTATAGTGATGAAATATGATATTTGGGTAGTTCATTCAAAGGGGGAAAGTTTGGGAGTTGGTAGTTTTGGTAGAGTCGGTAGAGTAGGTAGAGTCGGTGTTAAAGTGGTGAATTTTGGGAGCGGGCTGAATTCCTTCCGTACGCGGACGAAGTCGCGGGAGACATCTAGTATAATAATTGAAATAATACGCTTTAAAAAAAAGTACAACTGACTTCAACTTTGAATACCTGGATGACATCTTCATATTTTCTAGTAGTTTTGATTTAAAAAACAAAATACTGAACCGATTAAAAAAAAATACAGTAAGCCGAACTCTCTTTATACAGGCTGTTAACTGATATGGATCAGTGACATCTTGGTACTGGGAGGAAGTAGAGCCGAGAGGAAAGCATAGCATAATCAGTCTTTTCAATAGTCCACTGCTGGGCTTAGGCTTATCTTCCAAGGTACTAATCCACCCCCTGCTGGCCCAGTGTCGGGTTAGGGGATTCTCATACGCCATTAAATTTTTTCCTCGGTCGTATGCACGATGTTTGAAAATCCTAACACGATGAACTCACGGTTTCAAGTCGAGCTGTCTCCCGTTTAGGCTACCACGGCTACAATATAGTGACATAAGTAACTGTAACTACCTATCGATGTTCTATCTCATAGCTGATCCCAGTGTATGGCGCATCCTTTATAGAGTATTTCATCAATTCGCCGATCACATTCCAAGATCCGGCTCATCAGACGAATACGAAATCGGCGAAACTTTTGATTGGATCACAGAGTTCAGACTCCATAATTGATCAATCGACGGGGCGGCGTCCGTGGCGGGTCGGGGGTAAACAACTCCACGGCAGCCGATCTGCCATGAAACTCAGAACATCCTTAAAAATATAATTATTTTGTTGCACTAGATTTTAAGCTACCCGCCTGGGTTACATAGGAACTTTAGGTTTTAGAGGGGGTGAAGCAGGCAAAGTGGCTGCGCTCAACGAGGTACGGCACGAATCTCGTGCAACACGACGCGGTGGCGATGTATTGTTATAAATTTTTTTTACTGTATAAAAATGTTTAAATACTCTCATTTTTCACCAAGATGACCCGCATTCTTCAGTCAGCTCGTGACCACGGCCATTGGAACATGGTCGAAACGTCGAGGTAAATAAAAATTAATTTATTTGTGCGCGATTAAGTTCCGGTGATAAACATATATTTAAAAATATTTCACTACTCCTACGTCTTTAGTAAAGTACTCTTTCTTACACGGATATTTATATGACCTACACTTTCTTGTTCACAGTTTTTAAATGTAGGATCGAGAATATAGTTGTTCTGTCATAACAGTGGGCTACGCGGAAAAAAGACCTAGTTTTGCTTACAGTACTTCCAGTTCTAAGATTATCTATCGAATATGTTGCTGGTTCTGCACTTGAACATGGTTCAGGCAAAGGCGCCGAAATATCGGAAGCTTGTTACTATATTGTCACGGTAAACGTCTCGTTATTTTGTGGTCCTTCGGTGTCAGCGTAGATTTGGAACCCTAACAACAAAGACGGGCGAATGTTCTAGAAGAAGCCGTTAGATCTGCCCCAAGTATCAGGCGGCAGCGGCGCGCAAGTACTGACGGTATTATTAGATAAAGAATTATTTAAAGCCGCGATTGATTGCAAGCGCTCTCGAATATGATTTGTGTTCGCGCTCGTGATGGATTCGCGAACATTCCTCATTGTGTGTAAACAATGAGAACCGAGCTTTTAAATTATTGCTTTACGCGATTACGAAGTTTTTTAACTTGCGTCGTAGCTAAATTTTTAGCTAAAATGCTGAGAAAATTTATTTTGATCAATGACCTGTGACAAAGTTTTTAGAAGTGAGAATATTCTATTCTTATATTTGCGTTCTAGTATATCTATAATCTATTTATTTATTTTCATTCAGAAACGTCCCACTCACGCCTCCGTGTCTTGTCTTCCTTATTTATAGTTCAGTTGGTGTGTCAGTTTTAATTTTAAGAGCTTTAGGGCGTGGGTTCGATTCCCACCACGAACATAAATTAATGTGACAAACATAGATGTTTTTTCTGTGTCTGTAATGTATGTAAAATAAGTACCTATGTATTTAGAAAAAAAAAGTATAAATTATAGTTGTTCTATAAATTATCTGGTTTTCATAGTACAAGATTTTGAGCTAGATGGCGCTATGTGAAATGCCCACAAATATTTATGCATTTATACTCTACTTTTTGCAGAATCTGCGCCGCTATGCTAACTATACGTAGACGTCGCAAGGTTCTTTACTAACTCCACAGAATAATAGAATAATGTCCTCCATGATATAGTATACCATTGCTCTCAAATACAAAGACTGCTCACCATCAAATTCGGCGTGCGACTGAACTATGTGTGTGTTGTGTTCGCAAGTTCACAATTGTGGCACTGCTACTGTTAGTGGCAGGCGTGACGGTTACCACCAGGTGAACGTCTTGCTCGTCAAGTCACTAGAAAGTCTTAAAAAAAAACTCACACTGGAGAGGAACGTGCTTGGCACCACTACGTTGATGTCGTTGTGAAGGCATAATTTTGAGAACATCATCATCATCCTTTGTTATTTAATAGCACGGCTCTTGTCTGTGGAGTAACTTTCATCTTTTTCTTCCAGTACCTTATGAATATACCACAACCAAATTTTACAGTCATAAAATAGTCAGTCATTTTAAAAGTTAAAAAGTAATTAAGACAAAATAAAAGTTGAGAAGTTTATAATTAAGATTTTTGAAAACCCACTTACGGCTACAGATAATTTAAAAATTGAAATAAAAGTTAAGGACATTCCTTATACTTGGGCAGTACGTAGAAAATTTCACGAACTTACTTGTACGTTTACTAACTCAAAATGTGTTACGCTTAAAAAAATATTTAAAGATATTATATTATAATTGACAAGATTTTCAAAGTCGTTAGAATCGAATTTTCTACAATCTACTTTTTACTTTTTACGTAATGCATATTACGTACTATACATATTAAACATTTCTACAAACCTTGCTAACACGTTATTTTTGGTTCAATAATTTGACGCGTGTAACTTTGTACGATAGAACTCCTCCAAGTTCTGTAGGTACATTATTATAAATATTTGAGAATAGAAATAAAATCTTTGCCAACTAAATATTAGTGTCACTTGTCTGACAAGATTATTGGGACTACATAGTGTCCCTTGTTTCATCATGGTCAACTTTATAAGACTATACTCAGCTGTTCACTACATCGAGAGCTCATTTCACAAAATAATCACGATAAAAATCCCGTAAATAATAATAGAACTGTATGTTCAGCTGTCTCATTATGTTAACCGCTTTTTGACAGCTTATAAAAGTTGACGACTTCACTTTGTAAAGCGTTTAGAAAATTATTTCTTAGAGAAATAACTAAATTAAGCAAATAAGCATTATCTCTTTACAAAGTTACAAAGTTACGTTAGTTGCTGGTGTAATAGATCAAACGTATTTATTTGTATGTGATATAATTAGCTAGACGAACGTTAAGTCTTCAACTTTTTATGAGCTGACAAATACCGATTTACTTATTGAACGGAGTATAGAGGAACAGACCGCAAAGTTCTACTATTTCGAACAGTGTTTTAAACACTTTTACTAGTTCCGATACTTGAAACTTGGCGAAAAGCACTTACTAGTCCAAATAGTTCTTGAGCCGCTACACGTGTCCAAAACATTAGATTATACATAACAAGATCAGACATCACAGTTTCTTTCGTAAATTATGTCGCTTAAATTTATTCAAAGACTCTAAATCAAGCAAAAGGATCAAATAGATTTTAAGCAGAAATCCACTCTGAATATTTCAAGCTTCAATTTCAGGCTTTCATTTTATTTTAAATACCTTTTCCCTGCTGCTTTACCCGTTACTCTACATAAAACGCTTAAAAGACTAGAAGTAGCTTTTTGTTTTAAAAGTATGTTATTTTTATTCTCCTTCAAATAAAACAGTATTCATTCATGCAGTGCGTTTGTTACAGAATTAAATGACAAAACAAACAAACGTAAAAACTTATCAGTGTAAATAGCGATGTTCGTATATACCTAATAATGTAAAAATAAGTGATATTTCTCGAGTAAAGAATGCTATAGAAACAAATACTATAATAAATGTGAAAGTTTTACGAAAATATCTAATTTACTAGCACAGAGGCTACATTCTTATAACTCTGTTTTATCATGAATAATAAAACACTCTCATAAGTTCAATAAAAGCGTTGCTAATAACGAAAATTGTGTCTACACTTAGAACAACAGTATTTATGTAACGATCTAGTGAAAACTCGACAACGTGTTTTTTTGCATTCGGATATTTTTATAACTAAGAGTATCATTAAATGTAGTAGTAGAACTCTATTGTAAAATTCGCATTGGGAAGTACCACACCTCTGCCAGTTTTGAACCGCCAAGCAGTAGTATGCAAGCATTACTGCGTTTTAGTTTGAAGGGTGATGTTACCAGATAAATTACTAGGAATGAAGATATTTCAGATCTAAATATCTCAGGGAACGAGGGCTGTGCAGTGCAGCAAAGGTTTTTTTCGCAAGTTCACATTTCTAGCACTGCTACTCCTATGATGCTTACCACCAGGCGAACGTCTCGCTCGTCTCATTACTCCATTACATAAAAAGTACATTTTGTTTTCACGCAGAATTGTATAAGCGAATGTAAATGAATCGAGCGGCCCCAGGCAGACCGTTCGTCATCGTTCAGCCTCACTCATCAGTGCCACTCCACCTACCTAGTATACCTGTGCGCGCTGAAACAAGTTCGACGACCTTCCACAGATTGCCTAGGGCTCGGACTAACTCTTAATAATATACGGAACATGGATAATAAGATTTTCCGGGTAAGATATTATTATATTGTCGGGGATTTTGACGGAAGTGTCACCTGGGAAGTAAGGTTTTCGCTTTTTTATGCAAGTCTACATCTGGCCAAAAAGTATTAAAACACAACAGTTAATTTATATTTCATTGTTTTTGCCGGAGGACTTTTCGGGACTTTATGGGACATATATTATTATAGATAGACTCCATAATGCTATTTTTAGGCTACTATGTTAATCATTTTACTACTGATATCTCTGGTGGACTACCACAATAATAATTCTTGAAGCTTTTAATTTTTCTCTACCACTGAAAAACGAGACAAGGTTCAATGTAACATTACACCAAAAAAGCTTTTGAGATGGCAGGGAGCCGCTAGAACAATAAAACATTTTGGTAATAGCACTGCCACAGACATTTATAGCCTCAGAAAATATTTTAATGATGAACGGTTATAGAATAAATCGGCCAGCTCTGAACAATGTCAAACAATGTTTTCACAGAATGAGAACTGACTTCGGATTTGACACTACATAGGTAAACCTTTTTTATTAAGGTAACAACATCATAAGCAATAAGGACATAAAATTTATGTAATTTGACGTTACAATTATTAACGAGGAAAAGAAGGATTATTATTTTTATTGTAACATTAATTTACCTTTTAATACTATTTTAATAGTGACATCAGTTTAATGCAATAAAATCTTGAGATTTTACCATAAGCAAAATCTAGTTCGTTTCTATAAGAATCTAAAATCTAAAGACTAATAACTTTAAAAAAAATACTAAAAATTAATATTTTTGTTTTATTTATACGGGAATACTCACGTTTAATTAAATCGGATACTCGCGCAAAACCACGTCAGTTTTCATAATAAAAATTAATACGTTGTAAACATAGTTGCATTTCTTGGTAACATACATTTATTAGAACAAGCTGTACTTTCTACTACTTAAAGTAAATTAAAAGTAAAAGTAAATTTATACTACTATAGTGCATTTATAATGTATAAATAAATAATAGTCTATTTAAGTCTGTCGAAGGATATTAGTTAAGCATATTAGTAAGTTATTTATTTCTAACAAAAAGTCGTTATTGCAGTAAACGTGAGAGATTCTCGCGGAAATCCTCGCGAGTCAGCAGTGAAGGTGCTCAAACCCGCAAAGTTTTAAAGTCAAACCCGGAGCGTCCGGTACGAAAACGTTTGGACAACGAGGGAAACTCTCGAGACCGCTGGAGTGCGGCCGAGTGCTGGGAGCTTCCGACCCACTCGTTCGCAGTTCGACGCCGGCCGCGCAGAACATCTGCAGAGGAGCTCTTCACGACATCCACATCACAATGGACAAAATTACTACCAATTTATATGTTATAATTTTCTAAAAACCTATATTTATATTGTTTACGTAACCTAAATTTTGATTTGATTTGATAGAGAGAGTATTATTTTAATTTTATCTTGACGGAGAACTTATCTATAGGTTCTATACATAAACAATAATACGCTTTTTAAAAATACGCCTTTAAAAAATAAAAACCGACTTCTACTTCGAATACCTGGATGACATCTCATATATTTTAGTAATTTTGATTTAAAAACCAACCTACTAAATCGATTTCGATAAAATTTATATGGGATCACCTCTGAAGTATTACCTACCAAACAAAACATTTTCAAAATCAGTTCATAATTGGCAGAGTAATCGCGTAACATACATACAAAAAAACATACTGTCGAATTGAGAACATCCTTTTTTGAAGTCGGTTGAAAAGGTCAAAATGTTCCCCTATGGAATTTACACCCTTGCCCTGGAATAGAAATTTGCCCTCGAGTGAACCTGAACACTACAAAAGGTGCTCAGCGAAAGATTGTTTACTTTTATATAGTATAGCCAGCCAGACTAAAAAGTTATCTACTATAATGCTATGGTTTCTTCGCAATATTTTCTTTGTAGAAAATGAAGTTCATTGTAGGCATTTAATCCCGATCCGATTGCTCGGCGCTCTAACTACTGAGCCATCTTACAATGGGAACTGGTATGGTAGCTACCGAGACACCATCAGCAAGTAGTATCTCTGCACATTTCCAACTCTGTGGTTTGTAGTCCGCAACTATTCGCCGCAACAACTATTTAGGTGGAGATAGTTGCAGCCATTGTTGTGCTGCGGAAGTTCCGTTTAAGGACGATCCGTATGTTTCATACAAAATCTGCCATTATTATCATCTTACTAAGAAAGAGAGCTAGATCCTACAAGTTCTAACTAAATAAGAAAACATTAAACATTCTGTCATATTATTGCCTTGTTTAAAGTACAAAAAATATAAACCCATCCATTAC
This sequence comes from Erannis defoliaria, assembly GCA_905404285.2. Taxonomy (NCBI): domain Eukaryota; kingdom Metazoa; phylum Arthropoda; class Insecta; order Lepidoptera; family Geometridae; genus Erannis; species Erannis defoliaria. Next base: position 385,436 of record FR990071.1, read on the forward strand.
GACGGCTACCTGTTATGATTCACACGTACTTGACGGCTTTTCATTGTGTAGTAGGTTAAGTAGTAAATAGTCTCTGTAGTTTGTTGTAGTTAATAAAGCACAAAGTTAAAAGGCGATTTAAGAATCGATAAAATTAAATATTTGTCCATTTCAGGTTTTGACTAATCTCTAATTGGACATAATGTTATCAATATCGATGAGAGTCTACGCAGGTCAGGTAGCTATGGCTAAGGTGGCGTTGATGCTGGCTTACGTAGATCTTTTACTGAATTTGTAGCAACTACTGTTCATACAGACAGACGTGTGATTCCTGCGAGATGTCGTGGGTAAAACCGGGGGCAGAGCTAGCATAGAGTAAAGAGGTATGTACCTACCTATGTGTGGTGACGGTAGACGTGCCGTCGCGACGATCTAATCCTGCGAGGTCATTATTAATGCAAATCTAATCGCTTTGTGCCGTCGACGCCTAGACGGGACTAGAGATGACTTATGAGTTGACTATCGATCGTCGATACTTTAAAACGACTTGTTTCCTATACTTGAATTTTAATGAATACTTGTTTCGATATTTAAGGATTTTTTATTCATCACCATTACCATCTGCCTGGAGACGTCCACTGCTGAACTAAGGCCTCCCCCTTAGACCACCACACTGTAAGAGAGCCTGCCATTTGCATCCACCGGTAGCCCGTGACTTTTACAATGTCGTCGGTCCACTTAGTGGGAGTCTAGCACTACGTGCATCTTCCGGTTCGCAGTCGCCACTCAAGAACCTTTCTTCCCCATCGGTTATCAGTTCGTCGAGCGATGTGGCCTGCCCATTGTCACTTGAACTTGCAAACCCTGTGAGCAATGTCCGGATTTTATCGCGCAAAGTAACTCCGAGCATAGCTCTCTCCATTGCCCGTTGCGTGACTCTGAGTTTCTCCAATAGGCAAGCAGTTACAGACCACGTTTTAGTTCCATCTGCGACGTAGCACACTTGCATACTTGCTTGCTTTGCTTGCATTTGGTTTGAACATTATGATTAGTATTATCTATAATTATCAACATCTTGCCTGTAGTTAAATCAGATGTACTTTAATGAATATCGCTTTGAAATTATTAACTTTATTCTCAGAGCTATTCTTCGAGTAGCTTCCTAAAAACACACTTTCCTAAAACTCAGTACAGATCAAAACATCGATATCGATATCACCACTAGCCATGTAGCCATCCCTACTCTGCCATTATTACCTGGTTACTAGCAATATCACCACTAGATAGGTAATGCATATTGCAAGCAGTGCTGAGGACGTGGCGTGGCACGGCGGGGTGTTATTGGCTGTTTGTCTGGAAAATTGCTACAGAGTGCTTTATGGGTGTAATTGTGCAGTCTTTACGGGCAATATACCTGGGGAGGGATGAAGTCAATCTGTATGTAGATTTCTCTCATGAGGCAGATATAGCATTGATTGTATTAGTTAACTCTATAAGAAAATGTTTATGAAGCTTGCAATTTAAAATGAGGGAAAATACAATAAGTAGACTTTTTTAAAGTAGTTTTTGCTAATTAGTTTTTGCTAAATGTTATGGTCTTAAATAACATTTCCACTTATAGGTACAGTGTAACAACAACACGCGAAAATACATTAAAGATTTGATTAATAAATAACGTATACATTATTTGATCACGTACTATTAACGTACTAACTTATGTTTGTATATTTGCCCTTCTTATCTATTTACCATTTCCAGCCCTTGACAATCGCAATCTGATAATATTATCTGCCGGAAGAGCAAAGAAATGTCTACACAAGTTTTGTTGTACCGTTTTCCTCGTTGAGTGCCAAGGGAGGGAGAGTGCAGGAACGGCGGAATTAACTCAACGAGGCTCAGACAAGCGCTGTCTGGCAATACACATTGCATTATGATAATGAACGCAAAAAGAGAGAATTATACTTATTGTTTGCGGGAAATTGCCTCCATTTCACTGTTTTGCGTTATAAAGAATTGTGGAATGTTTTCTTTGAGATGGAGAACTCATTAACTTAAAATTTAATGAAATTTATCGAGTTTCTGTTTAATGTATGTCAAAAACAAATAAGAAAATAGTATTATTACTTTTACACAGAACGATTTCTTAAAACACCTAAGTTATTTAAGTTAAATTTTAACCTGACTAAGAGACTTAAATACAGATAATATGATTAAATTTTAAATAGAAATTGGAACTCGACTACTTAGCATTTGTGGCTCGGTCGCACGCACCAGTATTCATTTTATAACAAACTATAAAAAAAACAACATCAAACAATTTATGGGTCCACCTCGAGATTACACATTTTGAAACAAAAAAATAATTTTCCGAATCAGTCCACTATTGACGGAGAAATCAGTGAATATTTTTTTTTTTAATATATTTTCAAACATGGAATCTCCTCCTTTTTTGAAGTTGGTAAAAAATTAGACGGACTTTTTACACGATATACTTACTTAACTCACCGAAAACCGTTGGTACTTTGATATCATAATGTCAAATATAATTTTCATGATCTGAGAGCTAAATCCTCCAAGTTTGAATGTCTTCGTAGATATTGTGAAACGTTTTATTTTGTCCTAATTGGAGTAAGCCCTAAACACGCGTTGTATCTAGCTTATTCTGTTTCTATGGATTATATACGATGAATAAGTCTACTGTAGGTAGACAGGGTGAAAAACTCGCAAATATTCGCCCTTATTACAAAGCTTGTTTGCGCAAAACCCTCTCACTTATTTAGAGGGTAAAAGTTAAGCGCAGAATATTTCAGAGTCAAAACTTTGGAGCGGCGTCCGCTAAGTAATCACTTCGACCAACAAAGGAGTACTCCACTACTAGCATGATACCATGCCCGTGAAGAACACTGACCGACATTGTGTCGTTTTTTTTTTCTTATTTCTTGGCATCGCACGTTGTGCATTCTGCCAGTGTCAAGTTTATGAATTTTCAAGTATTTATATTAAAATCAAGTCAAATATGTCATACAGTCAGTCACACGAAATTAGTCATAGTCGAGTCCAAATCATGCCCTAGTAAAATTGTGGCGACTTTACTATGAGCTTCTACGGAGTTTTGAAAACAACACAAAAAGACATGTTTCACCACATTATATTACTTGCCCACACTCGTGCATGTAATTCAACACTCAATGAATAAAACACCACCATTTTTAATCATTGATTCGCGAAAAAACACAAGTTTAAGAAAATAATAGAATGCAACGACATGATTTTTCCGTGTTCCCCCTCCAAAACCCCCATTGTGTCGTTATACGAGCGCAGAACAAGGTTATAATAATTATGCTAACAAGTGCTGCTTATTGTTGAGCTAGTAGGTACTAGTCTATAGAAACTTAATGCGTGATGCAGACTTTCATTGCCGGTTTGCGGCGTTGGTATTAGATAATAGATGGCGCTGTATGTAGCGTCCTAAACATGCCTACTGCCCAAGCTAGTTAACCGCGATTTCTCAATTACGAGTACCGCTTTATAGAAGTATATGCTGTGGTTTAACCCTATTATACAAATACGTTATTATTTCACCGTTACTTTGAATTTTGTGTCATAATACTGATGAAATATCTATACCAAGTTCATAATAACCATAAATCAAGATTTTTTTGAGGTTGTGGCATAGCTCCAAATCCGACAAACAATCGGTTAATTAATGTAGCATAGGCTTATGCTTAGCAGTGAGATGTAAAACGTTGATTCAGCAGCTAAAGGCATAATTATGTATAGGTATCTCTTGTTGGTCTGACCTGAAGTTTATAGTTATCTTGGTCTAAAGTCTATGCCTGATTTGATGCGATTTGTACCAGACCTTCCGCACTGTGCAGTGTGCAAGGTCGCACCAACTCGTACCTGTGCTAGGTACGATTTGGTGCAACGTTGTGTTTGGAATTATCACCAAATCTTTCTATGAGAATTAGGCTTACGTAGTTACTATTCATTATTCTGTGGTTGAACATCTGTCTCTGCGTAGTCCGTGGTTTCATTCCGCGGCCGCACGTCCAGAGGTCTCATTCGTCGCTGCTTTTGTCTCAGTCATAGAGCAGCGCGGGCGGAGGTCACCCCACCTGTCGGATTACTACACGTGCGCTCGTTTAGCTCCACTGTTTTTGTGAGCGAGCGAGCGTTGACTGCATACATCGGCTTTCTGGGTTCTGGAGTAAACTAGGAACAAACTATATACTACTATACTATATTTAGAGATTATTTGTACCACTTTTTTTTTATAATGGAGTGGCGAGACGAGCTAAACGTTCGCCTGGTGGTAAGAAGTATCACGCCTGCCCATAACAGTAGCAGTGCCAGTATTTTCAACTTGCGAAAAAAATCCTGCGCCGCCCTTCACGATGATGATTTGCGAATATAATGTCGCGCTAATGTGTGCTATTATGATGTTGTGCTAATATTATTTATGGCGACGGAGCGGTGTGTTTTCAATATTAGAGAAAAAAAATGTCCCATCACAAAATTACTATTTTCGAACTATTTTGTTTGAAGGCTAATTTCCTTTAGCGAGATAAGCAGACCTTGTTATAAAAGTCACTCACTTTGATAGACAGACCCAAACAGGTTGTGTAGATAAAATGTAATGAGTGTAAATCCACTATTTACTAACACAAATTGTAAAAATAATACGCTTTAAAAAAAAAACAGCTGACTTCAACTTCGAATACCTGGATGACATCTTCATATTTTCTAGTAATTTTGATTTAAAAACCAAACTACCGAACCGATTTTGATAAAATGTCTATAGGACCACCTCTAAAGTATTACCTACCAAACAAAAAAAGGATCATCATAATTGGCGGAGTAATCGCGGAGTAGTAATGGTGAAGTAATACAAAAAAAACATACGGTCAAATTGAGAACCTCCTTTTTTGGAGTCGGTTGAAAATAGGTCAGTGTCTGCCGCAGAAATGTAAGTCGCTATCTTTTTCCAATTATCTTCTTGCGTTAATTAATTTACCTGCGAACTTAGTTTGTGCCCACTAAAATCGGTCGCTACGCGATTAACGAGAAATAATTTATTTGACATAATTTGAAAATTTATTTTCTCATTTACGCTGCTTCTGTTAATTGTATTACATAGGAGTTTTAGAGTTTTCTCACTTGAAAGTTAATATGCAAAAAACAACCCACCTATTGTTGCAGGTGTCCATAGTCGTTGGTTGTTTACCATCAGACAGTCTGCTTGTCTGCCGATGTAATTACAAAAAATAAAAACATCTAAAGATTCAGTGAGACTTTACAAGAAAACCTTTACAGTATCGTATTCGCTGTGCAACTGTACCCTAGTTGTAGAACTAAGTTACTTAGCTTCAAACAACCAATTTGCAGATTATGTGTGTGCTCTCATGTCGTTCTAACAGTAACAAGGTTACATGCTACATATAAGCTACACAACGCAAATTCTTGCAAACATCGCAGGAGTCCAGGCACATTTTCCTAAGATGAATAGAAAAACATTTGAACCATAACTTAAGGGGGCGACTAATGCCAAAAGTAAGTAAAAGGTGTATTTTTAAACACGTCGCTTAATGATTAAGAACGTGAATATCTAGATTTAAAAAATACTACAGGTAGGAGAAAATCCTATAAAAGTCGAGTAACCGAATAGAATTTTGGAAAATAATCTGGTTTTGTCAAAAAAATAAAAACTATTTACTAACAAAAAAACCTGTTTTCATTCAAATGCTCTAAATTATCAGCGACAACACCACATATTTTTTTACGAATTACACAGCCAGACTAATGTTTTAGCAGAGTAACCGTTTATTTTTTTTATTTCATGTCTATATTTTGAATAATTAAATAAAATCTCACCTAAATTTCACAAAGCCATTATCATCAATCATTATATCTGAATCTGAATCTGAATCATCAATTATATCATGCGATTTTCGACTCTAAACTAATGCAAGATGTGCGGGTGAAATCTGATATTTTTCTGGCATTAGTCGCACTCTTAAGAAATTGTTTTAATGACTTAGAAAGCAATTTTATTTTGGTAATTAACTAGACTCCCGTCCTCCCGTCCAAAGTTTAAGTGAGCTTTTCTAATACCCGCTGCTCATGACAGTACTACTACAACAATAAAAAAACAATACAATGATAATACAAAAATAATAATATAATACCGGCTGTTAGTTTGAACACCGTTATCCTTCTAGGATTTCATTGTGCTCATCTTTATGAAAAACTATTACTATGGGGCCAACCTTGAAATAGCAACAAAAACCCTGCTACTGCATACATTTTGTTCAAGTTCAATAAAAAAATTGTATGGAACAACTGATTACTTTTCGCTATTTCAAGGTTGGCCCCATAGTAAAAGTTGTTCATAATTATGAGTACAATGATATCCTAGAAGGATAACGGTGTTCAAACTAACACCCGGTATGTAATACAATAGTGCTCTATACTCTGTAGAGCGAAGTATGGCAATATCGGGACTATACTGGGCATATTCTTACCGTCAATGATATTATATACGTAATCTTTGTTTACAGTGCAATGTAATCTCTAGCATCGAACCCACACAAATACATAGCTACTGCATCTCACATTTACACAAAAACACTAAAATATTATCGATACCTATCTATCAAAATTGCGGTTGTACAAATTGAGTTGCTTTCGAGTTATTAACAAAATTCAATCGATTTCATTCTAAATTAGGCAACCATTATAGTTAATGCAATGAACGTTCTTTTAGATTAACGAACTTTCTCATTTATTAATATTAGAGTCATGTAAGGTGTTCGTAGAGGTCGCGCCCACCTGTTACCCGAGTGAATAGGTTTCGAGTAGAGTTCAAACGACGGCGACGGTTCACCCAGGCACGTACTCAGGACAATTTATTGCGAAGCTGCTCCCGCCTTTGGCTGTACTACAGCTCACATTGAAAATTTGTAGTTATTAGTAAACTAAAGTGTGTGTGTTGCCAGTGATGACATATGGAACTGAAACGTGGTCTTTAACTGCTGACCTTTTGGAGAAACTCAGAGTCACGCAACGGGCAATGGAGAAAGCTATGCTCGGAGTTACTTTGCGCGATAGAATCCGGAACGAGGATATTCGCCAAAGAACCAAAGTTACCGACATAGCTCGCAAGGTTTGCAAGTTGAAGTGGCAATGGGCAGGCTACATCGCTCGAAGAACTGACAAGCGATGGGGAAGAAAGGTTCTTGAGTGGCGACCGCGAACCGGAAGACGCAGCGTAGGAAGGCCTCCCACTAGGTGGACCGACGACGTTGTAAAAGTCGCGGGCAACCGGTGGATGCAAATGGCAGGTTGTCGTACAGTGTGGCGGTCTAAGGGGGAGGCCTTCGTTCAGCAGTGGACGTCTCCGGGCTGATGATGATGAGTAAACAAAAGAATGTGGTACACAGGAGGCTACCGAGTATCCTCGCCGTAGAAGCGTCTTTGGTGATTTCTTACGAATAGACCTTACTTAGACTCGAATCGAACTCGACCAGAATCACCATACAAACGACACAAAAAAAATGTATTACTTACATGTATGTAAGAAATACCTCGATTAAATTTACTATTTACACGTGAAATAAAATATTTTCTAAAAAAAATACTTTTTCATTCGCTTCATGCTGTTCGCCCTCGTTAAGAAATAAAAGACAAAAATGCAGGAAATATTTTACCTCTCTTCCCGTTGCCATAAGATCACCGATGTTAAGCAACAGACGATCCTGGCTGTAAACGTGGCAGTTGCCTATAACTGAGCAATACTCTCGCTCGGATGACACGTTAAATTGTCGGATCCTGTTTATCAACCGACTTCAAAAAAGGAGGAGAGCTCAACTCATATACATTTTATCGAAATCAAATCGATAGTTTGGTTTTAAAATCAAAATAACTGGAAAAACGATATCATCCAGGTAATCGAAATCGAAGTCGGTTTTTTTAAAGTACTTACATGGTGTTCAATAGCAATAACAACACCCTGTGTCAATGTCAGAGGCCTTCAGACGGAAAATTAACTCTGACACTAGAGTTTGCTCAGTCTACACGATGCTCCATACTTAACAAGAAATATTATTAGTAAATATTATAGTCTCTTTTTCAATAGGCATGTGGCCTACTGCTTAATTTATGACAAATAACAGGCTTAGTGATGAATATAACTAAATACATTACACATACTGAAAAAATAAATTATATTGGCTGATAAATCTCTGAGATATGAGCGTTTAAAGTTTTAGGTGGGGATAGAGAGGGGATGCTCTATCCCTTTCTCGCAAAGCACGTGTTAGTATAGCATGCGTATGCCGCGCCTGAGGCTTGACGTCATAGCTCAGTATAGCGCGCTCTCTGTCTAGCTTGAAATTAAAATACTTAGAACTTATTTATTTTTGAATTATTTTAAATTTTGTTTTCGTTGATAAGCTCTATTGATGATCAGCTTTTTTATGAGGTAATAAAATAATTGTAGTCATCATGCCTAATAGGCATATCTAACCAGTACGTACGAGTATTTAGGTACTATAGACTGGTAGCGCAGCGGGCGTTAGAGGCATCCTATTTCCGGCGGCGAAGGCGCGGGTGGCCTGATCGAGCGTTTAAATACTCCGGAAGTCGCTTTCAGGTGGGCAGGCAGGCAAGCGCTTTTCTCAGCTTAAAAGAGGAAGCTGGGACGCTTCTTTACAGAAATTGTGCAAGAATATTTATTTAAATCAAGTTATACTTTTATTCACACTTTTGAATTTGTAAAATAGATAAATATAAATCTACTCGTAAGTTCAGATGCGACCCGCATTTATTTTTATTTATTTATTGAGATAAAAACGACAGAATCAGTTACATTTACCTCACATAAATTAGATATTGTAAAGAAAAATGTAATACTAAATTCAAAACAATATTAACACAAAAAATAAATAATGTCTAGTTTAAAATATAAAATACAATTTTGTGAATGTCAAATATTACAATAATTTAAAATAAAAAAAATCTTAATGCCTAAATCTGTATCAGCTTTTGCGCCTCTGTCCCATTGGTCAATTTGATTCTCTGAATATGTCAAAAAATTATCATAATAGTTTTCCAACTGTCACAAAAAAGGTCAAAATAAGAGTTGGCGGCAAGAAGTGCATTTAAGTGGCGGCGGGCGCGAATTAATGGTGACATAGAGCGCGCCACCGTAAGATTCTGATTAATGTGGAACAAATTGTTACGTCGAACACGACTATTGGTAGGAACCCCGTGTCCTTCTAGGACAAGCAGCGTACACAGTAAGTTGTGCAAATCAATTGAGTCAAGAATCAATTAAACTGCTCCTCTGATCAGCTTGCAGCAAATAGTAAGCTGGTCTATCATTCTTCTCACTTCTAACGATGCATTAGTGTGAGACCTATCTATGTCTAGCAAGACTAAGATGGGTTGAAGATGATGATGTACTCGTAAGTGTATTTAAATAGATAAGTCATAATGTGAATTAAATATTTGGATTTGCACGTATGGTTGGTTATCCTATAAGTGTAAAGGTCCGGTAGCCATTAAAATGCTTTTATGCCTTTTTACTTGATAATCAATTATTTAAGCTCTTTAACAGGAAAATCTCTAAAAGCTTTTTAATGGTTATTCATATGCTTAAGTATAAATATATTAATGATGGATGGATTGAGGAAAAAATTCAATTAAGCTGTAGTAGTGGGTATTTTCGCTCCCGATAACGAAGTCAATGGTATTAAAAACTTCATTCTTTGGTTGTTGTCAGATTAAATTGAGAAATTAAACTTATTTGATTTGTAGTCAGTTCTTCGAGCGATGTGGCCTGCCCATTGCCACTTCAACTAGCAAACCGATGGGGAAGAAAGGTTCTTGAGTGGCGACCGCGAACCGGAAGACGCAGCGTAGGAAGGCCTCCCACTAGGTGGACCGACGACATTGTAAAAGTCGCGGGCAACCGGTGGATGCAAATGGCAGGTGTCGTACAGTGTGGCGGTCTAAGGGGGAGGCCTTCGTTCAGCAGTGGACGTCTCCGGGCTGATGATGATGATGATTTATAGTCAATTGATTCGTACTAGGCTAATTACGCTGGACCAACAAGAGTAAAGTAGTGGAAAAGATCTTATAAGATTAGATGACCATCAGGTGAACTTCTTCCCACCAAATGTGTTTTACTAAATCACAACAGTATTGAGGCGAAAGACAAAAAACGAATAAGGCCCATTTTCTAGTTTTAGAGAGACTTACGCAAGGCAATTGATTTTTATAAAGTTACATATCTATAGAGATATTGAATAAACATTACAAGCTTCAGAATGACTGCATTTGTACGATTAACGTTTTTGATAATTATTTTGTGATGACCGAGAGATCACTAGACGCCAAATATAGAGTTGGAATTGCACGAGGTCCAAAGCGCCCCGCGCCGTCTGGCGTGACCGGAGCCGCTGGCGTTCTCTAGTTTCGGAGGCCAAAAACTACTTCGGTTCGCTGCGCCAGCGGAGTGAGTGTGTGTGTGTGTACCCCTGATGCGAATGAGTCGAGATTTGATATGATTATGGTACCATAAGATTGTACCATTTGTGCTGTACTGACGATGGACCGGAAAGGTGGACACAGGAAATACTCGTCAGTAGAACTAGTCGAGTTTGGACTTATTTAATTTAGTTATAGAGAACACTTCTAAGCGGGAACACTACATTCTGCCTATAAAATTTCAAGGCGAATCGATATACATAATATACCGAGCGAGCAAAACGGTTGAATTATTTGCGACAACTGGCAAAATTTGCTTTAGTCTCTCCGGATGTTTGGATGTTGGTACTCGCGTACAGGTTGTACTTTTTTCAACTACTCTTGACGAAACTTGGTATATTAGGTATAGGTTCTACAAATTCATAGATTTTTGTCGGTTTGGATCTTTGTTCAGAAAGGAATTTCTCCCAAAAAATGGGGAAGTTTGCGGAGGCGCCATTTACGGTTCAACATGACACGAAAGTTATAGCTCGCGAGCTCTGCCGTTATCACTACTATAAGTATGTGAATCTGCGAGTCCGCACTGACCCAACGTTATGGATAATATGGAATGGCCCAATGACCCCCTGAGGGTCAGGCTATAACCCATCAATGGAACATTAAAAGACTGAGGCATAGATATTAAAAAGTTTCTGTTAATGAAACAGACTAACAGTTATTAGGATCATTCATTACGATAATAAACGAATACCACATTTTAAATATCTCGCTAATGAAAAGTTTCTGAACAAAACCCAATAATAAATAGGCATAAAGAAAGGTTCACATTTATAAAGCTGATTTCCTTGAAATGGAATGTCAACACAAATGCCTGCCGCTGATATGGGCCGTTAAAGCGTTTATGGGGCCTGCGGGAGTGGATCTATGACCGACCATCAACCATCCACCGTTCGGCTATTAGTGGAGTTATTTCTCTGACCTTTGCAGGGCAAGGTTACTCTGGAAGGGGAAGGAACCCTAAATAATAAATTAAACTGAGCCTCCCACTGTCACTCCACTTCACCTGAGTGAAGGTATTATTATGTTATTCGTAAATTAACACGTATTATACCTTGATAGGGGAATGATTTGAACGAAGTGTAGTTAGTGTAGTATTTAGTGACGTTTGGGTTGTTAGCTTTTGCATTTTCAATCATTTAATCTGTTTGGTTTCAAGATTATATTACTTACCTATATCATACTTTTCATCATCATTACCACCATTTTTCATCATCACGCGGGTGAAACCACGGAGCGCAGCTATATAATAATAATATATTATACCACTTCTTAATAGTGATAAGTACTTAATAGTAGTAATGTGTCCATTATTTAAACTATGACAAACACAAATACGACGATAGGTTGTCTATTTATATTATGTCTATTTATAGTCTTTTTTATTTTTATTTTTTTTATAAACCTGTAAAAATTTAATATAATAACTAAAACATATCATTAAAAGGAGTCCCTTTAGGCAAGGTTCCGAAGATACTGGCAGCGTTCCCCCTTTGAATAGTCTATATTATATCCCATAGTTTAATAATATTATAATATAGGTTATAACTATTGTCTAAGTTACGACGATTTTGTTGTTATACATTGACAAAAATCAGTTTGAACTACTAACCACCCGCCGGCTTTGCACGGGTAACAAACTTCACAGAATCACCCGCTGGACAAATCTGAAGATTGTCAGAAAATTATCAAAATCGCTCCAGCCGTTTTGGAGTCTATAGTGAACATACATACTTACATACAAACTTCAATTTTTATATATTATAGTTTATGTATAAATATATTTTATAATTTACTTGTAAAGTGATTATTGTTTATGTTACAAAAATTGTTACAAAATGATTGGCGATTGATTTTTTGAGTGATTTTGTTACTATAATATATTTTGTAAGTTAAATATAAAATTAAGAGTACAATGAATTATAAAATCCATTTGAAGCATTATGTTTTTCCAGCACTTAGTAATACATTTTACATTTTCATCGAATAGAAAACGCTCGGCTGCAAATTGTGCGCCAAACATCAATTTGTTTTAATAGAGGGGAGACCGGCGCGGTCGGGTGACGCCTGACTTGCCATTTCTTGATAATTTTCTATTCAAGCTTTTGTGCAATATTTAGAGGAAACTGTAACAGTACACAGTTTTAAAGATATTTTGAATATCGATGGAAAGAAAGAAAGAAAGGAAAAGAAAAGAAGTCAGTTAGTTAGTTAGTCAGTCAGTTTCTCGACTGTATGTTTTTTTTAATGTATATTACGTGATTACTCCGCCATTATGAACTGTTTTTGATGATTCTTTTTTTGTTTGGTATGTAATAGGTGGTCCCATATACATTTTATCGAAATTGGTTCAGTAGTTAGGTTTTAAATCAAAATTACTAGAAAATATGAAGATATCATCCAGGTATTCGAAGTTGTAGTCGGTTGTATTTTTTTTTTGTAAAAAGCGTATTATAATTGGACAGCAGAAATAGAAAAATTCACAAATATTTTGATTACAGTAAACCTAACAATATTGAAGAAGCTGCATCATTCCCAAGAATACTGCGGAGAATGGACTACATGACGTTTTACGTTAACTGTGTGTGCACAGAATATTATTATTCTGTATGTATATTTTTGTAATTATATACGACATATAAGAAAAAGTTCACGAAAAAAAAATTTTGCCTATAATTAAATAGATATTTGCATAGTGGCTAAAAATAAGGTTAGGGCTAGGTCCTAGATTAGGTAGGAGCAGGGTCGTAGCCAGGGCCCCCCAAAGTGTTAAGGCCCTTAAAATAAAAATTAAATTAAATTGTATTTATTGAGATTAAACACGGTCAGGCCAATTACATTAGAATCTCACAAAAATTATAATAAACAAAAATGTAAAATAATAATAATAAGGGAATACAATACAAAAACAGTTCAATTACTATAGTTCAATCAAAAAACAAAAATAATAAGAGTAAGAAATTGGATTTAGGTTTTGTTGCTACAACTTTCAATTTATATTTTAAGCAAGGCCAATAACTGTGATCAGTTAATCAATTCTAACTTCATTTACGGGATATTTACCGTGATGATTTTGTGAAACGAGCAGTTGCATGCGCCATGTTCATTGTTCATGGACAGTCTACTAGCCAGCTACCAGCAAGGACAGACTACTAGACAGCTACTAGCTACTAGCTATCCAGACTACAAAGACTAGTAAAATAAAAGGTCATTCCACACCATAATCATGGTAAATATATGTATAGCCCATAAATAATCTAAACTTTAACTTTAATTACTTAGCTAGGTAATACTCATTCAGGTGAGGCTTCTGCATGCGTAATGTGTGCAAACTGGGAGAGATATTAATACACAGAATCCCGTTTATTGTTATCGCACACACACCATTTTGGGTTTTATTCAGATCTTATAAGACCTAATATCCTAAAGTTGTAAAGTCATTGTATTACTTAGCAGGCCAAGTAAGGGAAATACAATTTAACTTAGAGCTTTTGTACTTGGTCTAGGTTTACAACAAAGATCTTGGAAGTAAGGATAGGCCTATCCAAATGCGTCCTTACATAGATTAAGTATGTGTTAGTGTACTTAATCTATGGTCTTTAGCATGTTTGCATTTGAAATATTTTGCGCTATCTGTCGAAATGTCTATTATATAACTATGTTGATTCGTTCTCTTTTCTACGAAGCCTGAGTAAGTTCCTGCAGTAGTAGAGCAGTGCGGAGGGGTGTGTTTTCGTTACGTCAATATCGCTGTCATCAACACGTGTTATTTGGGCCGGCTCATAGATTTTTTTAGATGGCTCGATCGCGTGGCCAGACAGAGACAGCAACATTACTCAAAATAAGCCTTTTACGCAACACCTCATCATCGTCAACTTTAGATAAACGTATGCTAAAACTGCACTGCATTGCCCTGCACTTTTAAAATTATTTTCAAACCTTGTGTATTTTTTTTTTCTTGAATATGGTTGATTGTGTTGTGACAAATGCCGTCAAACGGCCTAAAAATTAAACGTGACATACATCACGACGACGGAGACGAAAAAGAATACTTATTTTCTCTCGCATTGTTATTAAAGTTCGTGATCTTGTGATCTCGCTCGCTTTCACGAACACGAAGAGATGGCCCTGTCTAAAAAGGTCTATGGGCAGGCGGCTTTACAGACAGTTTTGTTAAGTCACATACATGCCACCCCTCTCGCACCGCTCCACTACCGCAGAAACCTACTCCGCCCACCTGTGCCGCCCATCGCTCTCAAGTGTTCAACTGTTCAGTTCACCAACGAAGTCAGCTGCGCCTGAGTTGGTACTGGAGGAGAATAATACTCGTACACAAATTATTGAGTTCAATTGTGTGTACGACTAGTATAATATTCCTCTCTACAAAAACGTTACCACAGAGTACAATACGGCTTGTCCTTATAAGTCATAGTCTAGTAATTATAAGTCAACGACTTATAGACAATCAGGGTCTGGAACCTGATTAAACAATGGTTCTGTAGGCTTTATTTGACTAGAAGGATAGGTAACATAGAGTTTCTATAAAGCCTAGCTAAGTAATCACACTAATACTATATTAATATTACGCAAACCTACCTATAGGTAATTGTGTTAGCAAGTTTCTTTCCACGCATCTATATAATGGTTTTTGGAGGAATTTGGTACATTCTGGATATATTTACATCCCAGAAAAATATTACTTTATGGTAGCGGGTAAAACCTATGAGCACATATTATTGGAGGTGACATAACACAGGCGTACCCCTCTGCCCATCTAATCAGAGGGCACTCTGATCTGGTTGCCTCTGCTCTGCTCTCTGCTATTGTCAGAGTTGTGAGTTTGTGTTAGTGTGCGTTCTATGGACAGGAATTTGTTTTGTTAGTGTAAAAGTGTTTACAAATGTGCGCCACGCGTGTTCACCTCGTCCCCCGCAGAAAGTGGCAGAAAATGATGTATGTAGATTAAAGCCATGGCATCTACATTGTAATATGCTCGAAGGTTACACCCGAGGCACGGTATGTAAGAAAATAAATAGTTTCACAGACACAACTCGTGCAAAACGAAGATAAGAGATAAGTAATATGTCTTCTTATTGTATCTACTTATTTCGAACTTGTAGTACTTATTTGTGGAGAAACCGGCTAAGATAAGGAAATACTTGAAAACTTGGAGTTCTGGATGACAGCTCGTCAGGCAGAACTTGCAAGATCTGAGCAGGACGAGATGTTGTATTCACGGAAATATGACTCGTTCACTCTTGTAAACAGCTGCTTATTTTTGAAAGTGTTATATTTCTTGCATGCGCGATGCGCATACGTTTTTTGAATAAATAAACTTAAATGTACGTTAATAAAATTAATTAATCAATTATTAACTCGTTTAACACACGGCGAAGACGCTATAATATTTCATTAAATATTATATCATCTTCATCGTACTATGTAACGGGCTTTTTAATGCCAGAATTAATACGCTGTCTGACAGCTGTAGCTACACAGGGCAAATCTTTATTATTCAAATTAAAATTACAACATTGCACAAGTAAATCGGGAAATGTCTTAAATTTAAGGCAACGACTAGTGATCTTATCGCTAAAAGTAAGTATAGTATAGGTAGTAGTGTATAGGTAAACTTAGAGTGGAGAATATTATTTATAGAATAAAATAAATAAGCGTGTGCCAAAATGAAAATAAAAATAAAAAAATTAAGCAAGACAGTCCTACAAGAACCCCTTAAAGAGTACTAGATTACTCCGACCTCATATTGTCACCCTCGGCTTCATGAGATCTGAGACATTCTTTAATTTTGCTCCCTAGGTGAGTAATGTACTATTTTGAAATTTACTTACAATAAAAATAAAATACATTGAACTGTAGTTTATCTTAGCTAAGCACCATTAATCCCAATATCAGTCCATTTATGTCACCACACTATACCTTCCAAGTTAAATCCGCTACTAAAAGGCCCCTAAAGTGATCCGATAACCTCGGCTGAATGAACCTGTGGCCAAAGTAAACCACAATTCGATCAAAGTTGCCCGACTGTCGTCAACTGTCTGAGGTTGGTTTAGGGCAAATTGTTTGCTATAAAGTTACGTTTTCTGACACCTCTTTGTTTCACATTGACTCAGATTTTGGGATAACCACCTGGACTAAGCTGTAATGATAGCGCCTCGCTAAAAGCTATGTGTATTTACCATATTTGAACGTCAGGTATAGGTCGCGTCATGTAAAAAGAACGCTGGCGGTTAGCTGCGCAGTAGGCGATTTATCGGTCTATTTGGTGGTATGAGGTGGTACCTAGCAATAACCAATATACAAAGCTGCGAGCAAAAGGCTAATTAATAATTATTTAACACAATAGGCCTAGTACTTTTGTGCGCAAGTGTACACATGCGCAAACACACCCCGTCTACTTTCTTCCAGCGTTATATTTACATGACGCAACCTATAAATTGAGTCAAATACGCAGTCAGCACAACATAAAAGAAAAAAAAAACCCATCAACCTAAGAACTTCGACTTGACTTATTTTGTGATATACTTACAATATTTTCTAAACGGATTAAAACATGAATTTTTCATCATCCTATTTGAATAATAAACTAGGACTGGTTCTATAAAACTACTTGTAACCCGTTTATCATCCCACTTTCTAAGTAAACGATAATGAATTGGGACACGGCATGATTAATCACCTAGAAATAAAAGTTTTTAATTTATTCAACGAGTTCCAGTTTCGCTAAGTTTCAAATTATCATCCTTTCTTCTAGTGTAATTTATATTTCTTTCCAACTTGGTAACTTCACGACTGACTTACCTATTATTACAGATAAAAACGAATAAATTTAATAATAATACTGTATTCGTTTTTTTATTTATTTTTTCTGTTATGTAGTTTATGTGTAGTACTACTTTAAGTACTGGATGTAGGAGTTTAGTGATTTGTGAGATATTATTGTAAAATTGCGTTTTTTTTTAAATGGTTTTAGGTTTTAAATAAAATAATCAATTTTGATGTTTTTGCGGGTACGTCCTAAAAGGACCTGGGTGTGTTGTAAAAGGATCCTAAAACTATATATCCAGAACCACCGGAGGACAGGCAGCAACATCTTCACGGTTATCAGTGGTGAGCATTCTGTGCTCCAAAAGCCGCCTGCCAAGCGTTGGGATTATGGCGCCCAGCCCCTTTTTTTTTAAATGTGAAGATCCCTTCGACCCCCATAATCTCCATTACTTTACCTTGACTGTGTCTTATTTAGCTTGGGTTTGACTATGATTTGAAAACATCTAGGCTAGATCATAACTTGATACCACCAGCAAATGCACAAAGAGCAAAGCCATCTTTTAGGTGGAAACAAGACAGTTCTCAAGCAACATAGTCGTTTAAATAATGTTCCGATCAAGCAGCCCAGTAAGGCCTTGTAGAGCTCAACATCTACATTGGAATCGACCTAATCGAGGTTGTATTTTTTTTCCGGTCTTTCCAATAGGCATTCTCCTATTTCCATAGGGGTTTGATTTGTGGCTCGCGCGGGGCATTACTCATGTGCCCTGGCAGGCCGCCACGCAGCAAGCTCCGCTCATCTGTCGGATTACCCCCGATACTGGCGCACAATACATTGTTTCCACAGAGTAGCCTGCGACGGCTGGAAGCTGCCATGAAACGCATGGCTTGGGAATATTTAAAGCTTATTCACAATAGAAACGCCGGTTTCTTTTTTGAGCGAATTTTATTATTGTTTTTTTGTAATCTGATCTTTCATTTTTGTAGTTTTTAAACTACTGCTGTTTGTCTAGATCTGCACAATATCTTTTTCATAAAGGAATATTTGAACTGGGGGTGACACTCAAGCAGGGTAGACAGGCGACTCTCCCAAACATAGATGAAACTTTTGAAGATGAACGATGAAGGACTCTAAATAGTTAAAATAATTTTAATAATAAATTATTAGTTAATAGTTTCTACATAATTACTTATGTACAAGTTTTTGCATGTACCTATCTTAACGCAATAATTCTATTTATCCCTTATCAAAACCTATAATAATTATGTGTTGAGATGTTTCATTTGAACACATGATTATTGTTTCTGTAGGAGCGCCCAAATTAGTTAAAATATAAGTTTCAAAAAAAATATTGTAATACCTGCACCAGTATTACTTGTAGGTGCATCTCTCTCGAATAATAATAAATAATAAGTAATAAATAATCTTATCCACAAAAAATATAAACTTTTGTGATGTTGGCGCAGTCTAGGATGGAGCACGTGTACTAGAAGGAACCTATTTACCCAAGATAACAATATTATGATGATAATAGGTACGGTTTACGTTGAATTGGTCTTCTCAGCCACGTCATTGTGGGAACAAAACCACTACAAAAAGTAACAAATTCTGTTTATTTACGGAATTGTTTCGGGGGCGGCGCGCGGCGCGGTGTTTGGATTCCATATCGGAAAGCGATACGGCAGAGAAATACTGCTGATAAGAGCCGGATCTGGCTGATCCCGGCTTATCAGGGGAGCTCCTCAAGTGTCGCCGGCAATCTTCCCATCAAGTGATACATAATCGAAGATTTTGTGCGAGTACCACGCTACTCAATTTATTAAAAAAAAACATACAATATAATATGCCTTATTTTAAACGTATTGTTTTTTTTATGAACGTACAATAATTCTTGAAAATACGTTTTATCAGTTTTTTTATTAATTTGACCACATCATACTTGATGTTAAGTAAAGGTGATGATGGCAAACACGCCTGGCCTAGAATGAGACCTGGTTCTCAAATGAATCGATTTTCAAAAGGGTGGTGCCAGCCGAGTGTTATACCGTTTGGTTAGTAGGTAAGTATACATTTTTATGTTTTACTCGTCGCCATTCGTCACGTCGTCATGCCGACGGACATATGTCCTTATATTATAAGATAAAAGTTTAAAAATTATAAGTAGACGTAAAACAATCTTTAGACAGGAATGCAAATCTATTTTCAACTAAAAAGTTCAAAATTCCACAAAAGTACTTGTAACTAAACCTGAACATAGTATAAAAGGTGAACTTAAAAGTAAACTAGGACCACTTGGTCCCGGTTGAGTGTAAACTTACAAAGTCCGACTGTACCTTTACAACTCAGAACTCTCTCCAGCTTTAACTACAAACTCTCTGCGAATTCTCTTTGAACCCGACGGGGGCGCGGCGCGGAGCTGGCCCCACGATTTGTAACTTTTGTCGGCTCTCCCCGTACACCTCGTACGGTAGTTGATTTAGCTCCCAAATTCCCAGAAAGTAAGTAAGTAAGTTCGTATAGGCCGAGTGGCCAGCCCTAGTGTCAGAGTTAATGTGCCGCCCGTAGGCCTCTGACATGGGTGACGGTTGTTGTCATAGTAACTAGAACAAACAACCGGGACTAACAATTTAACGTGTCATCCGACCCACGGTAACGCTCAGAAATAAATGCCACTCTTGGTCACCCATCCGAAGACTGACCGGACCGTCCGTTGCTTAACATCGGTGATCGTTTAGAATCACCTAGACAAGCTACGCCACGAGCGCTACAGAAGTAACGATACATTATGTTTACGTTGCAAATACGTAAAGCACTATTCTAAAATCGAAATATCAATGATTATTGCAGCAACCCAAAGAATCGCACTAGTGTTATAAATGCAAAATTTTGTCTGCATGAGCGCAGGTAAGTTTGTTACGTCTTCGCGCCAAAACGGCTGAACGGTTAGACAGCTCATTTTCTGGAATACAATGTAAGGTATTTTTGCATCATCACCATCACTTTTTCATCATCACGCGGCTAAAACCGCGGGGCACAGCTAGTTGACCTATGATACAAATCCCAACAATGAGTTAATCCTGCGACGAAAAACATCATGAAGAAACTATACCATGGTGTTAGGGTACTTACAGTAGTACTCGGCTGGTTTACTACCGCAACCAACGATCTTACATATAAGATCGTTGACCGCAACTATGTGTTTCAAAGGTTTCACTTGAGAACCAGTTGCTATTCCACGCTAGATTGGTTTTTCACCTTCAAAGCTTCAAGTAAGCTGTAATGAAACTTAGTTCTGAAATAAAAAATTAAACAAATAAAATTGTTGAATTATTTACCTAAGCTTTCGCTGTAAAATAATCGCAACACAGCAGCATAGTACATTTATTACTGTGGATGCAAGAGCAAAGCGAATACACTTGTTAGGGCTCCCCACGGCACGCAATATTAACTACACCATCCACTATGTTACCTGTTCAAATGCACACGCTCCATTTACTCGGACATAACCAGATATAACCGGATAATGCCGGGCTGCGCCAGCCAATACCGGTAACTACTAGTTTCTATGACAATAGAGTCGCTCTGAAAGTGTTTTACATTCGAATGACCACCTGAAATAGACCTTCTGCCTTGGAATGAGAAATCAGGTATCGGGATGGACTTTCGTATAGATAAAGCGATTTGAAAGAAGCTTTTTGATAAGATTGTGAAATGCCTAAAGATTATTCTGATTTTAAGGTATCGCTCACTGATGGAATATTATGAATGAGCATTGAATAATAAAGGTCTTTTATAGATTTAAAGGGTTGCTGCTATTTGACAGCTTACAATTCAATGACGTTTATTAAAGTAAAACAGTTTAAGAGCCGAATTTCACCTCCATTGCTTTCATTGCCTTAAGTTGCCAGTGCCTTTAAATTTAATTCTGGTTTTTCACGTCTATCTATGAAATTCTCCAAGGGCTATAAATTGTACCGAACACCACATAAAGATTCGCAGTCTTTTGTTTGATTTGTTGGCTCTGGTGGTACAGCAGTCGTATATCCGAGAATAAGTAGCCATTACCGCGCTAATAGGTGCTAGAACAAACTCCGAAGTCTGTGCTCAAGTAGTTCTATTTGGAGAGCCTCTTAACTCGCAAGTTTGGTCACCTACCTTCAGTTCCATGACAGAGTCTATAACCATCCAGAGAGATAATTCTATTATCCAAACACGGAGAGATAAAATTGAACAGTTAAATTTATTAAGAGATAAGAGGATAAGAGATTGATTCATTATTGAAAAAAATACTAAAGAAGCAAAATCTTTTAACAAGATTTTATTTGTTTTGTAGAAAATACAAAAGAAGAAAGGAAAAGCTTAAAAGTGTTTCTTTTTTCAAAAGTTTTACTAACATCTAGGGTAGACTAGCTCCATATGGATATGAATCTTTTCGGTTGGCTATGCACAAAACTGCACACACACGCACACATTGCGACATTGTAAAAGTTGCGGGCAACCGGTGGATGCAAATGGCAGGTTGTCGTACAGTGTGGCGGTCTAAGGGGGAGGCCTTCGTTCAGCAGTGGACGTCTCCGGGCTGATGATGATGCAAAAAACTGTTTTGAAATAGGTGTTTTAAAAGGTAAAGGCATGTGACATTTTGGCCTAGTTCATACAACAAGGAATAGGAAATTTGTACCACTAGGCCACTTGCGTATGGGAAATGTCTTAAGCCTTTACTAGTTGTTGTGTCTCTGTTAAGGTTTTCTACTCAATGGTTCGACACCTCAGTTTAGTCTTCGGACGAAGTTTACGGTTCTTGTTTATCTTTAAGGTTCTTTATTGGATTTATTTGGGTCGTTTCATGATAGGAAACTTTAACTTACGTATAGAGAACGAGTTTTGTTTTCTTGGTTACCTGAACCTGCCAAACAGTTAACTTGGGTTATTTACTCACTAGAATAATTTATGTCAGGTCGTGTTCTAGTCAGTTAAACTATGATATTAACACCAAACAAACCCAGAGAACCGGTCGGGACACACTGTTAGGTGATTGGCGTCACATTTTCAGCTCTCATACGAATGACGCAATATCAAGTAAGTTGTGGTTAAAAACATAGCCTCAGCATCATCATTTAAGATAGGTTGTTTATCCGCCTATCATAGTCCACTGCTGAACATATCCTTTCCTAAGATTAGTCACATCTATCTTCGGCTTACAGCTTCCAACCACGGCAAGTCCTACGTATCGTCACTCACCATCCAAAGCCTTTCAACTATAAACAAGCCACTGCTCATGGTTATCTACATAATTAAAGTTTATTTTAAACTAGATGACCTGTTGAACTTTTTACCACCTAAAATATTTTCCTAAATCACCCCAGTAAGTATGGAGGCGAACAAAGAAAAAAAAACTAATCGGTCGTGCCTTTTTCGAGATTTTGCGAGAATATCAATCTTATAATTTGTGAGTAGAGTCTTCCACAAATAAAGTTCCCTGTTCCCGCGCCCACCTGTCTCTTGTATAGTAGCGCCCGTTGGCGATCTGTCCGCGCGCACGCACTCAGTCGCTAGCTCGGCGTTACTACACTAGCTATGCCTCGCGGCTTATTTGCCATTCTATAGAAACTGTCTCGGAATCTCTCGGTTTTCAAAGGCGATGTTACCAGAGAAAAGTTTCTTCCCCGTGGTCCAATTACTTAGCATGAAAAGATTTGTCATCTAATATCTCAGGGTGACGAGCGCAGTGCAGTGCGGCGCAGGATATATTCAAACATATATACAGCCACATAATCAGCCAGAAAAAGTCTACTGCTGGACGAAGGCCTCCCCCTTAATAGGGAGAGGTTTCCATAATCCCCACGCTTGGCAGGCGGCTTGGGAATCGCAAAATACTCAACACCGTCCAAAACCGAGAGGACGCTGCTGCCCGTCCTCCGGTGGTTCTGGGTGCAGTTTTAGGTTTTTTTACCCAAGAGCAAGACCGTTATTATTTATATTTATTTATTTCTATATTTATTCACAAGCACATAATTCTGGCACTGCTACTGTTATAGGCAGGCGTTATGTTTACCACCAGATGGATGTGTCGCTCTTCTCTTAACCACATACGCCCATGGTTGGTAGTACGAGCTTGTTTTATTCATCTGACACTACCCACCGACGACGCCCACTGTTTGTGTGATTGTTGTTTACACTTTTATGCCATAAATAAACTATTGTCTATTTTAAGGATCGATTATGTTAAGTATATGAATATTGATGATGATGATGATGACGATGGTGAAGGTCTTCCTCTGTCATATACATTTAAAACACACAGACACAGTACAAACAATAATTCTCTGTTCATCACCAAAAATGTTTGTCCAGGGTAGGAATTGAACCCACACTCATCACTATTAATTATCTGCATTTTTGTGATCTGACAACAATAGAATTACATCTAAACCGTCTTATGTATAATGTTAGTGTGGATGTATGTGAGGGCAATGACGTCAGCCGGCCACGGTCAGACTGTTTGTTTGTACAAGGAGTTTCCTCGCGTTCACGTGGAAATAGATGAAATTTATTGATAAATATTATTCAGCTTTGTACGAAAATAGCTATTTATAAATGAGATGGATTATAAATATTTGGTTTTCCGACCTATTTGATGATGATTATATGATATTCTATGCGAAAAAGTTTATTATTTGGTATTTATAAAGATAATTAAGCCACATTTGTACACAATTGTGCAAAAAGATAAATACTTAATTGATTCTGCCATCTCTTCATCTTTGTTTCTTTAGATAAATTATGTAAGATCCCTTAAGTAGCTGGTTCAATGTTTTATAACAAAATCTTCTATATCTAAAATACCATAACTCAAGAACGGCTGGACCAATTTTTATGATCTTTGATTTGTTGGATTTTCTCCGCTCCGAATAGCAGAATAACTAAAACATCAGATAAACTTATAAAAAATCTTTTAGGGGCGTTACGACGTTAGCCGGTCAGCTAGTTATTTATATTAATAAAAAATAATTACCAATTTTAGATATTTTTAATATAATTCGCACAGAATAAAAACAGTAAGTATATCTAGACTTTAAAAAAACCGTGAAGATTTTCCAATTTTTCTTTTCATAAAAACCGAATTCGGACTCAAATAGCTAAAACAATTCATTTGTCTTCAAGTGATGCGCTTAGCAACAAACAGTGTTTCATTTTTATTTAAGTACATATAGATATTATAGAACGTGTAACATAAAGGTTCAACAATACTGAAGAGAATGTCTATCTACTCATCATTATAAACAACTTTTATTAAAGGGCCAACCATAAAATCGCAAAAAAAAACTGCGTTCCATAAATGTTGTCCAAGGTCAATGAACTTTTTGTATGGAACAGGTGATATTTTTTTCGGTGTTACAGGGTTGGCCCACAGTAAAGGTTGTTCATAATGATGAGTACATACATTCTATTCAGTATTGTTGAACCTTTATGTTACAAATTGTATTATTTATAAATGTGTGTGGTGGTACTGAATATCGAGTGAGCAAGTTCGACTCGTACGTGACCGGTTATAAAATATTTCACGTCAGCCAAACTATACAATGATTACCTTATATTCTAACTTGAGGTCGCCCGCGGCTTCGTCCGCGTACGGAAGAAATCCGCTCCCAAAATTCACCACTTTAAATCATCCCAAGCAACGACTTTACGACTCTACCGACACGACCGACTCTACCAACTCCCCCCCCATTTATTTTTTGACCTTTTTACATTGCTTCATTCGTTCAAGATCTTCAGAACCACAGACAAGATAGTGAAACTGTTCAGGGCCATGTCTCTTCATAGACATGATCATTTTACAGTCATTTCATGAACTATATATTTTTTGATTGGCTGTCAGAAAATCGCCCATTGTTACCAATATCCTGTTAGGCATATCCTCGAAGTTAAAGGCCTATATACCATCGAAGGAATATGCTGTAGTGTTTCTTTTCTTTTCATCATCATTATCATCCATATCCATCTTTTATAAACTATGTAAACTTTTTTGAATCTTATCTAAGTTAATACTTTTTGGCCATCGCATTCGGAAGTCCGCAAATCTTTTTTTTTTAAATGCGCGAAAAAGCTGTCAGCGGAGAGAGATGACTGCAGTCTCCAATGAATCTTGAATGAGAAGACATGGAAAGTTTTGGCATTAAATAATACAAAGTTTTCGTCGCATGTTTTGTTTTTCATTGTGATATTCTCCAAGTTTTAAAAAAGGGTCTGACAACCCGATTTGGAGTCGTCGAGCAGCCAAAATCGTGAGTTTCTAAGATTTATGATAATCATGGCCATGACAACGCTCTTCTACGATTGATTTGGCTTATTTTCTTTCCTCGTTAATTGATTTAATGCTACAACTACGAGAGGAAACTATTGATATGTTTCGACAAGCAAACTTTCAATATACATTTACAGCTATCTTGAACTGCTGCATTACTTCAAGGAGGAGCTACGTTATCTTCGCCGAATGATAAACATTTCTAAAATCTTACTAAATTATTATTTTGAGTCCTTTTTTTATTTAAATTTGTATTTTATAAATAAATAAATAAAATGTGAACAAGTTAAAATGACTTTCTCTTCTCTTACTAGTAGGGTATTTCTGCCTAGAATAGGTAGTCCCTAATTTCTCAACTACTAGATAATTGTGACGGAATGTTTATTCTATTTATTTAGAGCAAACGTTTCGTTACAATGCATATCATCGACGGCATAGGCCATAGTATAAGATTGACTTGTAATCTGTATTTATTACTAACTGATTTGAATCCGAATCTGTCCTCGAAGGAAGATTGGGTCATTGTAAATAGTAATCACCATACATGCTGAGTTGGCGAATTCACGAATGTTATCGAACTTGTCCGTACTTATACAAGTTTTCTCAAAATATTTTCCTTCACCAAGAAGTCAATGGTATGATTAATTAAATCCGTACGTTTTGTATGCTAAATGATTAATTAAATCCGTACGTTTTGTATGCTAATCATGGCGGTGTTGGCTTGGCTACATCACCCTTGACTGTCAAGCTGCCACTACCACTGTTCATATGTATACATATATCGCAGTAATGGAGCTAATTCTACGTTAGCTACACAGACGGTGTGTTTTGTTTATGGCGCGCCTAATGTACTGTCTATCTTGGTTAGAGGATGTTTCCACGAGCGACAGAGCTGTTGAACGCTCTCCTAGAACTGGTCACTCTGTTCAGACTGAGACTACTTTACTTTGCGATTTGGGTGCTCGTGATTTAAAATGTTTAATGAAAATTGTTGTAAACATGAAAATTATTGGTGTTTGATATGACTTTAAGCCTGAATAGCATAAGGAGCGCGACGATGTTGATATGAAGATAATCTAAATACCTACTAATAGAGAAAAATCTTAATGCATTATCATTACTTGAATAAATAAATAAATATTGGGGGACATTTTACACACAGCGCCATCTAGCCCCATACTAAGCAAAGCTTAGTAACAAAGCCACGGGTAGAAGGTACTAGGTTCCGTTAGTAGCACCTTTATTATATTTAGTTAAAATAGCACCTTAAGCACCTTAATAAATTATTTTATTATTATTATTACATGTTTTTGAATAGGTTATTGTAAACTCACCACAAAATAAATTTGCCACAGACAAAAAAAGTCGTCACTATCGTCGGCCTACTTTTTTATACTTAGCGCCACCTTTTTTTAACTATATAAGTATTGTTTTTTTGCGTACAGACAGCGAAAATCAAACAATAAGTGGAATAATTGTCTGTCACAAAAACTGCCAAAACTTTAAGTGATACAAAATTCGGTTCAATTTAGGAATGACATTGACTAAATAAATAAGTCAGTCACAATTTAGTAATACTGTACATGTAGTAGATATACCCAAGTACACCTACATACCTAAGTATTTCGCTAAAATGCTCGATTTAAAAATCGCCGCAATACTACCGCACCTAAAGATACATACTAATCGATGCGTAACGTGATTCAAACATCGACTTCATCTGATCAAAAAGTCTCTGAAGTTTCGTATCAATTGATTTGATTACTATCGATAGTAGGTAGGTACTCACTTGATAATGGATATTTGCTTTTACGCATTTGCTTCACGATCCACCTCAAGTGCGTAGAAAAAAATAATATGAATTTCATAAACGCATCTTTATGAATAAAGTTTGGTTGTATTAAAGTCCCTCTGAGAGACTGGGTTGAACCTGCCTATACATTGTGTAACAAAAAGGTTCAACAATACGGAAGGGTATGTATGTACTCATCATTGTGAACAACTTTTACTATGGGAACAACCCTGAAATCACGGGAAAAAAATCAGCTGGTCCATACAAAAAGTTTATTGACCTTGGACAAAATGTATGGAACAGCTGTTTTTTTCACGATTTCAAGGTTGGCCCCATAGTGTAAGTTGTTCATAATGATGAGTACATACATAACCTTGTAAAAAAAAATGAAAGATCAACTTATTCGCATTTATAAGAAAATGAATTGTGCACTGAGTAAGTAAGTCTTGGATTGAGCGGTCAGTCCGTGTGTCAGAGCTAATGTATACTTACCGCACTGAGTCGTGCACCTTGAGACTTATCTGATCGGATATGGGTTTCATACCATACATAATAACTGGCTATTAGTTACACTTAAATTAAATACTTTTTTGTAACGGACACAGAGAAGAAAAGTGTTGACTCACGTTTTCGGAATTCGGATGCTCCGACTATGGTTTTCGATCATATCTGGTGATTTTTTTCAATGAATGAAAACAGATGACGCGCGTGCGGCCTCGTTCTATTTCAAAATAAATGTGAGTAATGGGCTCCGTATTAATTAATGAACAAAAAAAAAACCAAAAAAAAAAAATTTGTTAAACCCAGGGAAATTTTCATTTCAATGCTATATAAGTACATACACCTGGACTTGGACCTGGGTATGTCTTTTACCTGCATCCAGAACCACCGGAGGACGGGCAGCTGCGTCCTCTCGGTTAACGGTGGTGAACATTCCGCGATCCTAAAGCCGCCTGCCAAGCGCGGGGATTATGGCAAGCCCTCCCTAATAGGGGGAGGCCTTCTTCCAGCAGTGGACGTCTTCTGGCTTATGAGTGAGTGCGTGAGTGAACTACATACCTACTAGTACATGCCGACTACCGAAAACACGTTTCTCCCTTTTGTGTAGTCGCGAAAAAGTAACAAAAGTAAATCATTATGTCTGTGAGCAGATGAGGCAACATAAGCCGTTTATGAGTCAGTTCCGAGAACAGGTAGCTTTAAGAGATCTTTCGCAGAACGCCGCAAATCTCCTTAAGTGATTAGTTACTTAGCTATACTTGGACCCATTGAAGATATTTAGGTACCTACAGCCTTCGTTTAGGATTTTCACTTATAAAAATCTGTTTATTATAGAGTTATTTTTACTATCCCGGGAATATTAGACTTTAAAATATTGTTGTATTATTTTTTAATTATTCTTGAAAGCTATTATGATACTCTATAAAAATAATACTTTGAGAATTAGAATAATATTTGAATTAAATGTTGAAAAACTAATTTTCGTAGACCTTGAAAAGTTTTAAAATCAAGGGCTATAAAGAAAAAAAACCAGTACAATTTAGGAGTCTTCGGTCAGCTGGACCCGCTCGCCAGTGGACCCGCGGTCCACTCAACCTAGTTACATTTTGAATAGGTCAACTGGACCCACTGTCTAATTTTATTATTAGTACAGTCACGGAGTAATGCCGAACCTTTTCGTTTTATTTTTATGACTTAAAATATACCAATTTTATTCAATTAGATATTTACACTTACGCACCACATTTATTCATTAGCACTAAAAATAAATAAATATTTTTTTGTATTTTTAATTGTAACTTTTGTGTCTGTGGTGTTTAACTAGTACTTATTTTTTTCAATATCCTCGTTATAAAAAGGTTTGTCTAGATTTCCGTGGCTTACTTATGGCACTTTATTGTTTGGGAAACTACCTACTGTACTCTCATAATTAATTAAATTAATTAAAGGGCGTAGCAGCATTCTATATAAATGTGTAGTTTCAAGTGAAATAAATAATTTTGAATAACGACTTGATTCTAATCTAACGAAGTGGCAATTGCATTGGCAATTAAATATCTTACAAAAGGCATATTTTTTTCTGCCGATCTCCGAAAAAAGCCGGCTCTCTGTATAATCACCCCAACAACAAACAACAATGAAGCTATTTCCGACACGACCGAAGGTTTCCCTCAAAGTCCGCTTCTTTCATCTCGTAAATTAACGGAGCGGAAAAAACAAAGCAGTCATTTTGAAGTAAAGTTCAGTTTCGTTGACTTCGGTGACAGACAGTGTACTATACTAGGCTAGTTTCAAGCCAGTTATGTTGACTAGCTCTCTCCCCAATGAAACTGAATCCTAGCCTAGCCTCGACAACCGCGAGCGTGCGCATGTTGGTCGAGTGCAAGCCAACGTTGTGAATTGATGTAGGCACCGGTACCCGAGCGCGCTTTTATTTGTGCAGAAAATACGACAATAAAATATTTTTGCATGAATTATCGTTAGAAAATCTTTCACATTCGGTTATTAATTAAAATAATTATATAGACGTAAACTCATGCGTATACTTAAAAAATAGAGCCACTTGATTCGACGTCAGAAGAGAACGCGCCTCTGCCCAGTGGCGCGTGTTTCGTACTCGACCGTAGTGCGAACGAGTGAGGACAATTCGTCGTCAGCCATAAGATGTCCACTGCTGGACGAAGGCCTCCCAATAGAGGGGTGTTGCCATAATCCCCACGCTTGGCAGGCGGCTTGGGGATCGCAGAATGCTCACCACCGTTAACCAAAAGGACGCTGCTGCCCGTCCTTCGGTGGGTCTGGTTGCAGTTTTAGGACATACCCAGGTAAACCAATGAGAACAGTTGGAAGCAAGTAGTTTAGTACTAAAACACTCGTCAGGACTAAATTACTAACATATTCCGAAATAGGCTTTAGAGCCAACGTGTAGTGTGTTGCAGGCTTAAGGCGGTACAAGAACCAATACGGGCTTGTTTATACTCCAGTCTATCATCAGGCAGCTCTGTCATTAGATACCGTTTTAGCTGAGCAAAAATTTTATCGGTTACGCAAGGGCACGCATCTCGATCTTCGATTGAAAATAATTCATCGTCGTCTTCGTGTTTTTCGCTCCTAGCTACTATAGCAGCAGCTGTCTTATGTACGCATTTATTTACAACACTTCATCGAGTTTCAGGGTGTCTACGCTACGTTTTCGGATTTGTTGATTGAAAGTAAAATACTAGGGTACAAAAATACCAGAGTTATTTATGTAACTCTACACTGTGTGATTCCCGCG
Source organism: Erannis defoliaria (assembly GCA_905404285.2). Taxonomy (NCBI): domain Eukaryota; kingdom Metazoa; phylum Arthropoda; class Insecta; order Lepidoptera; family Geometridae; genus Erannis; species Erannis defoliaria. Next base: position 416,127 of record FR990071.1, read on the forward strand.
ATTCTTCTTGCTATATTGTTGTAAAATCTGAAATAGATATAGTTAGAAACTCTTATAGGGCACACCAAAAAAATAAAATAGAAAAATATACAATATATATAAAATATAGATTTATAAGCTAGTGCTACAATTGGTGGCCTTACGAAATTTTCGTAGAGATCGCTTTTAGCGATATAGTGCTTCCAGCATATTTAATACGCTAAAAAAGTAAGTAAGTAAGTTCGTGTAGGCTGAGTGGCCAGCCCTAGTGTCAGAGTTAATGTGCCGCCCGAAGGCCTCTAACATGGCTGACGGTTGTTGTTATAGAAACTAGAACAAACATTTAATATGCTGAAAGCACTAAATTATATTTTGTTGTTGAAATGACACATGTATTGCCCCTGGTATTGCAAATATCCATATTATGCGACGGTGATTTCTTATTATCAGGCAACACACTTGCTTGTGATAGCCAAAAAAAAAACATTGATACCAACATTGAAACATTGAAACATTATTCAAATCATTGATATCAATTGAGTTTTTTTTTTATAGGCATAAGCCTTTATTAACTACAACAAACTATAAAGACTACTTAGCCTACTACACAACAAAAAACAAAAGGATTGTATCCAGACCGATGAAAGTCTAGAGACAAACAATTGAGAAATTCAACCGTTGAGATCATTGGAAACCCGTCATCTCACTTCATGCCTTCCCCTAATACAGTATCTTCCCCCTAAATCACATTTATTACCAACCGACTTATTTACGTCGCGTCGTCTAATTATTTTTTAAATTGCATTCCACGTGGGAGCCTCTAATTCGATTGTGGAAAGTCAATAAAACTCCTACGCAGTCGATTAACTTGCGAATGTGGCTGTATATAAAACGCTTTAAGGAAATTGCCACTTAAAGATGTTCCGTTGCTGTGTCATTCGCACGAAAATAACTTCGGGTTCAGCGATCGCTAGCTGTGCTGGAACAAACCTGGCGGAATGTGGCGCGGGGGGAAACGTTGAAACATCGGAGGCATTCCATCATAGAAATAATGCTTTGTAAAACCGATAATAAAACTAGACTAGCACACTGAGGATTGTGTTTAGCTCTATATGTTACGTTTTAATGCGTACAAGCTGCCTTATTTTGTTACACATTGTAAACTAAAACTTTCAAGGCCAGTGAGAACAGGTCTTCTAACTGCGTGCATCATCTTCGACTACATCGTTGCTTGCCAACAGGCGAGATGGTAGTCAACGCGAACTTAAAACCAAAACAAAACTCGTGTTAAAAACAAAACTCCGCCAATTGCATGTATTGGGAGGACTCACTGCAGAATTCACCTAGGGCACCTTTGCCAGTTATTCAATCGCCAAGTATCTTTTTTGAAATTAAATAGATGATTCATTTTTCTAAGCTAGGTTTTCTTATTCACATTTAAGTGGTTGCTATAACTAGACTCTAATGAGCTCAAATTTGACAGACAAGCCAAGTATACCGGCAGCTGTATCAACAATGATCAAACAGAAACGTGATCGTTTCACAATCGAGGTTAGTTTTTTGTCAGCTCACGTATCCCGCCGTCAAAGTCGTCGGCGCACCCTCGTCAGCGTCGGACCTCACCCGAACACCTCGCCCTTGGACCAGTAACTAAGGGACATGTGAAACCTTGTGTGAAACGGTAACTGATAGAAATGTGTGAATCGGTTACTGATACGATAGAATAACTAATTTAATGTATAACCAACGAATCCCTCGACAGATCAAAATTAGGTTCTGTATTTTGCTTTAAAAGGAAGAAAATAAAATTGCGTAGCAGTAGTAGATTATCGTTTTTCCCACAAATAATAAATATATATATATAATCATTTTGTAACATCACTAAGGAAACGAAACAAAACCAAACAAACACATTTTTTAACCATACGTATTTTGCTGCTCCATCGCATCATTAGCGAGACCAGACTCAATACTTGGACAGTTTGGCTCGGACATCTGGAAAGAATGGGGGAGTATCGCCGTTAAGAGAGCTTACCCGAGGCCGCAGAAGACCCGTCGGCCGCACCATGTATACTTGGCAGGATAAGGTGGCAAAGAACCTGGAGCAAGGTAGAGATAGACGGAGCCTTTTTGTGTCGGAAGCTAAGACTTTGGATCCCTATTCCGACAGTAACTTTGTTGGCAGTACCTGTAGTTATTGTTCTTACAGGATCACAAAACAGCGGTTATTCCTATCGAAACCAATTTCACCTGTAACATGCAAGACATTAGATTTCATGTCGTGTATCTTATTTGTCTGAGCAGTGACCTTTACGAGGGCTGCCGAGGGCGGCAGACCGGCACGGGCTACGGTTATCCTGGCGCGGTCGAAATCTACCGTCACTCTCACACTCACAGCATGTTAAATGAATGAGACAATGACCACTATAATCTCGATTGAGTTGGAACAGGGCCCAGGCACCAAACGTAACGCAATGTAACTCATTCACGCGACGTGATGAGGGTCAAAATGCAATTTCCATGCCTAATCTCCCGTAACAGTACGCAAATATCTTCGAAATTCCTTCTGTTTTACAGTAACGACTCGACTGGAGTTTTGGTGCCAATGTGGAAAAATCCATAAATCCATTTACCAATTTTATTTAAGGTAATTTAATGAGAAAAGACAAGCAATAATTATGCTCTCCTGATGTCACTTAGGACTTTGAAACGGTAATGGGCAGGCCACATTGCTCGAAGAACTGATAAACGATGGGGAAAAACGATTCATGCAAGGCGTCCATAAACCGGAAGATGCAGCGTAGGTAGACCTCCCACTAGGTGGACCGACGACATTGTGAAAGTTGTGGGCAACCGGTGGATGCAAATGGCAGGTTGTCGTACAGTGTGGCAGTTTGATCAGCAGTAGACGTCTCCAGGCTGGTGATGATCCTGATCTGTGAGTAAAAAAACAAGCCCACGGCATCGTTACATTGGCGCTCATTACTATGAAATATTCTACGCTGAGTATCATTACCGCTGTAAATTGTCGTAAGCAGCTTCAGCATTGCAGTTCTGGAAAAACTGCGCGAGTACAAATCGTGTCACGAGAGATGAGATAGTACGTAACGTACTGGCAGCCAGGTATGCGGAGCGAGACGAATGAACCCGGCTCGATAAACTAGTTAACACCTGCGACGGGTGCATTAGAGTTGCCTTTGTTCCTGGCTTGGATAAGAGAAGCTCCGTCTAATCCTGCCAGTCTTGTTGGGAAATTAGGTTTTCGCTTCCAGAGTGGTTTTCGCCTGGTTTTGTAAGACTCGAGCTATGAGGAAAAGATTTTGTTTTTAAGCATTCAGGCAAATCGAATATGAATTGTTTAAATTATACTGGTCGCGGCCCGCGGTTTTACCTATGATTCTTGGGAAAAAAGTAGCCTATGATTTAATCCAAGTATATAAGTTACTAGCTGTTGCCCGCGGCTTCCCCGCGTAGGCTAAGTATTTTGCAGGAATTTGGTCTATGACCACACCGTGGCTTTAAGCTTATTATAGGCTACCGCCCAAGCCGTGGTAGCCTAATTAGGAGACCGCTCGGCTTAAAATCGTGAAGTCAATCGCGGGTTCAAATCCTGGGCTCAACCAATGATCGTACAGATGAGTTTATGTACGAATTGTCATACTACTTACTTTTTGGCGAAGGGAAATATCGTGAGGTCCTGCATACGTCCGGGGAAGAAATTCAATCGCGTGTCGCCCAATCACCCTGGAAGGGTGAAGTGTGAAGTATTTTCGAGGGTATACCTAACTCTAGCAGTGGACTATTAAAAAGGCTGATTAACCTTATGGTATGATGAAATACCACACAAAGTTTGATCGTTCAATGTACCTATTATAGTTTTTTACGATATGAGAGAAACAAAAAACCTTTAAAAACTGCCTTTCATGTATGGTTCGTTTAGATTTTGATCGTTATCATCATCAACTATTTTCAACCTACTGTTGAGTAAGTATAGGTTTCTCTTCAGTTCGCTATCTTTTCCTCTCCAGTGCCAGTCTCTCCCATTGCTTTACTGCCGTTTTAAAATTATGTCGTCCGACCAGCCGGCTGATGGACTACACGGTAATCGCTTTCTGTCCGCGGCCACCATTCTGTAAATACTCCAAAGCACCAGTCCAATATCCATCTTCTTTTTTTATCAATTGACACACACACAGACAGAGTCTCGCTGTCTGTTTAACCACGTTTTAGACCTTTGTTTGCCATCGCATCTTACCAGAGGGTATACGGTCTAGGAGATTGATGGCTAACATGACCCGCGCTATTGTACTTTGGGCTACTTAGACTTAGGGCTCTTTCGCGTGGTCTCTTTATTGAGGGTTCACGTATCAGCACCGTATGTGATGATAGATAAGAGTCATTCGTTTCAGGCAGTTGGTCCTCAGACATTGTGGTATCTTGCACTTAAAATCAATTTTCAAAACGCGGATCTTGAGACTTGTCATGATCTTAGTCTTCATCATCAGCCCGGAGACGTCCACTGCTGAACGAAGGCCTTCCCCTTAGACCGCCACACTGTACGACAACCTGCCATTTGCATCCACCGGCGGCTTTTAAAATGTCGTCGGTCCACCTAGTGGGAGGCCTTCTTACGCTGCGTCTTACGATTCGCGGTTGCCACTCAAGAACCTTTCTTCACCATCGGGTATCAGTTTGTCTAGCGATGTGGCCTGCACATTGCCACTTCAATTCGCAAACCCTGCGAGTTATGTCGGTGACCTTGGTTCTTTGGCGAATATCCTCGTTCCGGATTTTATCGCGCTAAGTAACTCCGAGCATAGCTCTCTCTATTGCCCGTTGCGTGACTATGAGTTTCTCTAATAGGCCAGCAGTTAAAGACCACGTTTCAGTTCCATATGTTATCACTGGCAACACACACTGGTTATAAACCCGTGTCTTCAGGCGGATCTTAGTCTTGGTCTTGTTTATCCCGTTGAGAATCACCCTAAAACCTATTTTTAAGTCTTAAGCTCTAAGTATAAGTCTCTGGAATTCTTTGAGCATACTCTAGAGGTTAGCAAAGTTCTTAGCTAAGGTGTCAGTATAATGTGTATGTGTGTGTATATAAGGTGTAGGTATAATATTATCTTTGATGTGAAGTAACAACATAAAATATATTCATATTTTTTTCAATTTCCTTGTGTTATGTACCCAAATTTAAGAATATGTAATTATGTCCACCTCAATAAATAAATAAATATATAAATAAATAAACATAGTTCCGGGAATATTTTATTGTTACTTTGCTGTTGTTGGTTGTTGTCGGTGTTTTTATCATGTTTTTTACTCGGTTGCTAAAAATATACATGATTTTTGCAAGATACTCGTATACTAAGTGAAAGTTCAGACAATTACTTCTAACAATCTTAAAAGGCATAATAACATTTCAGAAAAAATATTCGCCGTTTAGTAACACAATGGAGCGCGTATCGTGAGAAAAACTCCCGAAACTGGAAGAAAATAATATATTATATTCCTTTCAGTTCTTTTAACGGCGCACAATCAAAAGAAATGAAATAAAGAGGCCCTGATATAATAACACGGAAAATAACTTCCATCAAAAACATTACTCGAGCAGTGACAATAATGGGAAGCATACTCGACGGGATGGGAGACGGTGTGAACTGTGACTCGCGAGCAAGACACTCACACTGATGTGTGTTGGTTATGAGACAACAAAATGAAATGTAAAGTTCATTATGTAGGTATTTTAAGGCGGTTCTTCGTCTTTTTTAGTCAAAGTTTCTGCCTTACCACGACTAAGTACTGTAAAAGATAAGGTTTGTAATTGCGGCTATATTGAACCCGTAGACTTTTGACATGGGTTGATGGTTGCCGGTGTTACAGGACAAAGAACTGGCACATGTATTGCAAGTATTGCAACACAATGGCAGCCTTCAGTTGTAAATACAAATGTTAAACGTTCAAGAACTAATAACTAAATTTTTTGTAGGGGTAGGACTCTATTGCAGAGTCCGTCTGGGGAAGTACCACACCTTTGTCAGTTATTCAACCGACCAGAAACGATATCATCACGATATCGTCGGAGTGCTAGTTTCATATAATTCGTACTACACGCTTTCACACTGACAAACGATGTCGTCGCGATATCGGTTATCAGTGTGAAAACAGTCATTATCGTATGTCAGTGTGAAAGCGTGTAGTGCTCACTCATCAACCAGAAGACGTCCACTACTGGACGAAGGCATCTACCTTAATAGGGAGGGGTTGCCATAATCCCCACGTTTGGCAGGCGGGTTGGGGATCGCAGAGTGTTACCACCGTTAACCAAGAGGACGCTGCTGCCCGTCCTCCGGTGGTTCTGGATGCAGTTTTAGGACATACCCAGGTCCATGTACGTGTAGTACTAATTATATGAAACTAGCACTTCGACGATATCGCTTCTGGTCAGTGTGAAACCGCCCAATCATTAGTGTGCAAGCATTACTGTATTTCGGTTTGAAGGGTAATGTTATCAGAGAAATTATTGGGCATGAAGAGATTTGACATCTAATACCTCAGGGCTTGGAGGATCTAGCTCTCTAAGGAATACAATCCTTATTATATCGTTATTATATTCTGTATGTGCACAATTCTGGCACTTCTACTGTAATGGGCTGGCGTGTCGCTTACCACAAGGCGACCATCTCGCTCGTCTCGTTATCCAAAACCATAAAATTTTTGATTATAAAAACTTTAAAAACGTAAGTTACTTTGAGATCTGTTATAAAAAAATATAGTATAAGTAGGTGACTTTTTTACCGTAAGGAAAAATATAGGGTGTTATAAATACATGAAATTGAAACTAATGGCATAGTTAGATTGAATATAATTATATTTTTTACGTGTCGTGATTAATTTATGCCCCCAGACACTATATTTTTTTTTCTTTTTTTTTCTTTGATGTCGTTGAAGTGTATTGTATTGCATTATTATGTACAGAAACGTTAATAAAAGAACTTCAGGAAGTTAAATAAAAACGTTAAAACCGAAAAATATTGTCACTGCAGCGGCGCGCGGCGAGAGCCGTGCGTACGTACAGGCTGATTCAAACTTAATTGCTGCTGTGAATTTGGGCGCGAGACGCTTCGCAGTAGCAAAAATGAGGCGTGCGGTGTGCGTACAATCGCAAAGTCTCGCTTGCAGCGCACTTCACATCCGCCATTAACTTTAAATCAGTCTGTACCTACCTACTTTTGTAAAGCATCCGAGCGTTATACTTAACAGCACGACACAATTACTTTTGTATTTCACTTCGGAATCACACGTACACCACAACCATATTTTTTTCTTACGGTATAAAAGCCTCTGTGTAATTAATGTTATTAAGCGGCCTTAAAAATTTAATGTGACCTTCTCTCGTTCCTAAGTATTTCATAATTGCGCAAAATTTTAAATTTCATTTCTTTACTTATGTAACGTTTTTAAATAATGCCTTTATTCTATAGTCTCTTCAACAGTAATTTTGTAGCTTTTTCTGAGAAAATCTGAGGCGCCTAATGCGCCTCAGATTTTCTCGGGAAGGTAGGTATGGAGCAAATAATCTCATGCAAACAGAACTAAACTCAAACAGTAGCTCTAGCGAGTAGGAATATTTATAAGATTATGAATCGACTGGAGCCACTCGAGCTAAGCTAACAGCGCATATTAAAACTAAATAGGCCATTGACTTATTTTACCTCAAAGCCAGGATAGACCAATAGAACATTCTTACTAGTACTGACTCAGTGGTGAGAACAAGAATATTCCTCTACGGTGTAAACTCAGAGCGAGGCCACGCACGCCAACAACGCCAACAACGTGCGGGCGTCCTGGGTGCATTGCGTCGTCGCACCGCAGGCATATCGACGCTACGTATCCGTGCTATTATTTCGTCTGTGGCACGCAGCACCATACACGTATTACGGCGACGCAGCGCTCCGTCCATGTCAGCCTTTGAACACTTCTATAGCATAAACAATACTACGGCTCCGACGGCCCTCCCCGAGTCAATTCCCTGCTTTCCTAATCCGATGTTCGCGCGCTGAGTTGTCGTACGACGCGACGTCGCAACAGACAGTGTGGCATACCATGGATATTTATAAGAAATAAATAGGTACGACGACTGTAAGCGACTTGGGCTTAAATTATAACATTTTTATAAATATTGCATATTTTTAAGTAATAGACTTAAACATACAGCGTTAGCCTCTCCACTCGAACCCATTGCAATTTATTTATTTATTTATTTACTAAAAACAGTTGTAACACCTTAACAGTTCGCCCAAATCGATGCTACACTAAATATATATTATTATTAATTATTAAGTAAATTATATACTTAATTATATAATATAAACATTTTCACTAACTCTGTGAGCCGCTTCCGTGAATTCTGCCAGTCCACAGAGAAAAATATCATGAGATTCAGCAATCTTGTTCAGTAACGTAATAGCGCGAGACATGGGGGCAAACTTCAGCAAGTTCGTCCTACAAGTAGGCACGCTGAAGATAGGGAACCTGCGTCTCCTGGTGACCGCCTCGTCCGGCGCGCACAGCAGCAGCACCTCCAGCACCGCGGGGTGGTGGGTGAGGCCACAGATTACATACTTCTTTCACCAAAAAGCCAGTGATAATATGCTTTTTTTAAATCTACTACTTACATTTTAAAGAATTCATTGAGGCAAACCTGTAACTAGACACACTTGGATCGCAAATGTTTGAGAAACATATCCTCACTTTTAAAATCTTTAGGACAGATTTAATAAAGGCAGCGTAGAGCCGTTCTTGAAGTGTGTGCACTCTGTGTGCACTACACTCGACAACTTTGCTACTGCCGAGTGCTGCATTATTAGGGTTGGCACTTTGCAGAAGAAAACATTTGACAATTTAATAATTTTGGTTACCGTTTGTAGACGGAAGTGACTTGACGTAAAAGATACGGTGACTTTATACTGCTAGTCAAAGGTATTATTTTTATGTCACGATAACATCAAGCTATTTACAGCGATGCAAACATGTACCTACAGATTGTTGCGGCCTTAGAATTTAAGGTCTGAGGTTATTGAAGGTACTGCCACTCTTTACAGACCGATATCGAGCAATCTGATAAACGATTCATTTATACACGAGCAATACCAGTAGCCGGTCCGTAGTGGAAATGAAATATAGCCAAGAATATGCTAGTCATTTGATATTCGCCAAATCCATATCGGTGAAATGAAGTAACATATGGTATACTGGAATAATCACCAAAATCTTAGAAAGTTGCTTAAGGCCAGGATATTTCACGTTTCAAGCATTATAGTAATTTGACTAAATAACATCGATTTTAAAGGGGCAGCTTTGGAATATAGAGGCCATAAGATTGCCCCAGTAGTTGTTATATTACGTCTGAGAATAGTCGGAAAAAATGATTGTGTAATTGCCTTGTAGCACAGTTCGGCAGTTTAACTACTAAATGATATATTTTTTAATAAAAAAATACTCAGTTTACTAAAATTGAAATTGATATTCAAATGCACTGAAAAATAAGAAACGCAATTTAGGATGATCGATGCGATACAATTTTTTATCAAAGACGACAATGAAAAATGTGTTTTTCAAAATCAAATCAAAATCAAAACTCATTTATTTTCAGACACAGAGATCCATAATAGTACAAATTACAAATTATTATTATATAAAAAAAAAAATTAATTACATTCTTAAAATTAAATAAAATTATTATTTTCGTCGCATATTAAGTAAAAACATGCAAATGTAATGTAAGGCAATAGGTAAGTTTTTATATTTTTTAGGGATCAGAAAAGCACTTGTAATTGTTTGTTTTGTTTTTCACTTAAAAAAACATCGAAAAATGTGACATCACCTCTAAAATATAAATCTCTCTAAATCTAGATACGCAAATTCAGGCTCCACGCACGAATGTGCGTAACCACCCAATTTTGACTTCGCTAAATGTATAGTATCAGCAACATCGTAAGACAGATGATCGCTTACAGTAACAAGTATTATAGTAATGTGTTAGGAACGTGAAATAGCCTCGCCTTAAAACTACAGAGTGGCAGCCCTGCGCTAGGAAGCATCCAACAGCGCTCGCGGCGGCGCCGCCCACAGCCAAACGCAGCTGCAGCCAGCAAAGCTCACTCGTACTACCTTAAACAATAACATACGCGCTCATTACGGACCATTACATTAGAGCCGTACCGATTTATTTGAGTCTTTGGTCAGTTACTCTCTCGAGAGCGAGACAATAGGACGGTGTAAATAATTGTTATTACACCATATTTTTTCGAATTTGTTGTACGGCGGTAGCCATTATCCCCGCGCTTGGCAGGCCGCTTGGGGATCGCAGAATGCTCACCACCGATAACTGAGAGGACTGCCCGTCCTCCGGTGGTTCTGGATGCAGCTCCTAGTATGTACCTATCTCTAGTACATAGTATAATCTCAATATTATCTGTGTGTGTCTGTGTATTAGCTTAGCGGTCGTCGCATGAATAGCTCCAGAAACTCACGGGCAACTCATTTCCATTAGGTAATACGAACATGATATGAATAACTTAACGACTAGTATTTGCACACTGTGCGCCAGTGACGTGGATCGTGCTCTTTGCTACTAGGCATGTGTTAAAAGCGGCGCGGCGGGGCAGATTCACTGCCAAACATAGCTTGACTAGACGTAGATATAATATGTAGGAACCTATAGTAGAACAATTGTATATTTAAACACCCATTTTTTTCCCTGAAGGTAAAAGAAAACTTATGTAGGTATTATTATTTTGTTATATCTGCGGCTGTTTTGTGGTATTGTTGACAGTTTTGGAAACATAATTTGGTCGATTTTGAAGGTTTAAGTTGACAGAACTAAACTTACTAAAGTATTTTTGTCCTTAACTAACATGACTGTTAAAAAAGTGATCGCGATAGTTTCATTAGTTTAGATCTGTCAACTAAAGCCTTCAAAATTGACCGCAATATCAGGATTTGACAACCAAAGAGAGTTCAAGAATATACGGTTGATAATGGACGGATATTATTAGTTTAAAAGACCATTTACTATACCCATTATCATACAAATAAAGATTTCTAATTTGACTTTGACTTCATACAATGACGGAAGTGTAAGAATTGTGGACTGTTTATTATAAGGTTCTAAGCTTCGCGAGGAAACCTGAAAAAATATAATCTGCTACATATAATTCCTCCAAGGAACAGAGATGTGGTTAAAGAATTGGTTTAAAATTTTTGACGGCTAGAAGGTGGAATTTAACACTCTTTCAGCAAACCAGACACGGTCACTGCTATAGAAAACATATTTGATTCACCGCGAATTTCACTGACTCCATGCTACCTGCGGACGCGTGAATAAATAGTTTTGATATCCTACTAATATTATAAATGCGAAAGTTTGTCGGTTTGTGTATGTGTTTGCGTATGTTAATTACTCCTTCACGCCAAAACGCCTGAAATTTGATGAAATATGGTGTAGCTTATATCTTCGAAAAAAACATAGGCAACTCTTTATCCCAAAAATCGCCCAAACCCCAAGACTCATCTAGTTGTACTATACGCAGAAGCCAGGTAACTGACTCGCCTGTCTACCAACTATCTATGGTAGAATACCCACAGTTAATTTCCCAGAAGGTTTCGAGTGTATTTTGCCGTAGTTATGCAAACATTAGATATCGAATGTTTTAGAATTATAGATTCACTATGAAATTTAATTTTTGAGAAAAATGTTATATGGACGAATTTGATTTTTATTAACCGTGTATGTAAATATATTTCTGCATGTCATTTATTTCCTTAATATAAATAGAAAAGATATTTAAAAAAGTATAATAATTATGTTGTTAGTATTCAACTCGTATAGGTACGTTTTTGGATCACGCACGCTTTATCCGTGCGAAAAGGCCGCCGTTACTCTACCGAATACTCGCGTATAGGTATAGTTACCTATTTTTATCAATGTACAACACAGTAATCATTTTGTACTGTATTGATGAGAGTCAATTCAAATACAATATGGATCACTTGTTGCATATCTCCCTGGTGTTCATAAAGATTTGATTGGAACGGAACGGAACTACATGAAAGTTTGATTTAGGAGCTCAAATTAAAATAAAAGACATTTTGGCCTAGTTCGTAGAATAAGGCAGGTATGGGAAATTTGTACCACTAGCCCATGGGAAATGTCCTACGTCTTTAAACCACTTTAAATTAAGTAATGAAATTCCGTCCGCTTGATCCAAGTCTTAAATGCAGACATTAGACTGGAGGTATATTTACCTAAACAGGTCCCTAGGTGGAGTCAATCTAGATGGGCGAGACAGGAGGCTGCGCGACTCGTAAAACGAACATCTGACGGCGGAACTCACTTCCACGTTCACTGCTCGTGCCTGCCAGCATAAATAAATAATGTTATTTATTTAACGTTGCATTACTGAAAGCCTGTTCCCATTAATTATATTGGTTGTTACATTGATAGAACTAGTTGGACTTTTTGTCCAAGTAGTTCCATTACTTTCTGTTTTTTGCAACTAACGAGACTATTTCGTCCAATTAGTTCTATTGTAACGTTTTCTCAATTTTATCTACACGAAAAACGCGACTAATGTCATCATTAGACGTCCACTGCAGAACGAAGGCTAAAGAACAACTTTAGCAGAGCACCTTCTATGTATTGATTCTGAAAATTCCACAAAAGTCATGAAGACGTCCACTAGCATTTCTACTGCTAGACGAAGACCTCCCCCTTAAAAGGGGCCATAATCCACACGCTCGCCTGGCAGGTTGCTTGGGGATTGCAGAGTGCTCACCACTGATCAGATGATGCCCGTTCTTCGATGAACGAATGCAATGAGTGATAATGCAGGAATGCGATGTACTGGAGTTTATAAGTTCTGGGTTCCGCTGCATGGTATATCAATGGCAATAGGCAGGCGTTCTCTCATACCATCAAGAGAGTGTCTCTTTCTTCTCAATACTTTACTAAAATGTAGTTATCTTTACCTAAAGTGCATTGTTTGTGTTTTGCACTTTCGTAAAAACCGCTTCACAGAAATAATCGCACTTGTTGGTATGATAGTACGAACTCGGCTTATCTGATAACAAATTATAAAAACTGGTTCTCAATTAAGACCTTGAACACAATTTGTCGCGTAACTAACATACATATCGTGTGGTGGTACGGATCCCTCGGCGCGCGTGATTACACAGCTTTGAGTGTGACGCATGTGTGAAGCTTAAACCAAAGTTTTGCCTGAAAAGCAATGGTTTAAATTCCGAAACAAGTATCTCGACTCCAAGCTTCTGTGCATTCAATAGCACCAAATTGATTTGAACTTTTCCCATCCTTTTTTGACTTATACATTATTATTTAGCAAGGACAGGGTAAATGGAATAAATGATTTAATAGCTCAATGAGTTACAAGATAGCTCAGTTGTGCACCAGTTTATTCTCTCCAGTGTGAGCTCAGTCGCTCAGTCGTGTCCTGTCTTCGTATTGAGCGTCGTCTTACTCGAGAGCTATGGGACGTTGTTTGCAGGGCCATCAAATTTTGACAGATTTTCAAATAGAGGACAAACTGGGAAGCAATTTTTTTGAGGTTTTAAGTTTATATGTATATTATTAAATACAAGATGTATTTAGGGAGCCTAGTGAAATAAACAGAAAAGGTAGTGTAATAAGGGTTTCACTTTTAAGCTGCGGTAGTGTCATTTACTATACGTACCTGAACGCGATTAGTATAGGGTGGGCATATCCTTACTTTGAAGATCTTGCCCCGCATCTCACATTACTTCAGCCAGATTAAACGGCACACTTCATTTCGATTGGCTTCGTTTATCTGTATTTACTCCGTTCCTCTACGTATTTACGGCCGCACTCGGCAGTTCCGTTTACTTAATGTTATTGTGATACTTAATAAATAACAAATGTCTGAACTTTTGCCCCGTGTAGTTTGGTTACTTCTATTTGGTTCGACACGTGTATTATTTTTATTACAATTAGATCTAACTGGTCAACAACACACTTAAAAAATAATCTGAGCTAAGCGAAAGCGTTTGTGAATATTTTAATAAATAAATATTGCTGGACATCTTTGTCACAGTACATTTAGCTCAAGCTTAAGCGTAACCATAGCTTACTTAATAATTTAATTATGTTGTGTTTACATTTAACTGGCACGCGATGACTTGGAAACATTTTTTTTAATAATGCAGTAGCAGTGCCAGAATTGTGAACTTGATATAACATGTAAAACCACCTCTCTTGTGTGTCCAGTAATTTCTCTAGTAGTAAGTTATAGGTAAGTAAGTTCACTTGTACTGAACTTGACGACATTTTGTAGAGAGTACAAGCAACGTTGTGGAGACATACAAGGTTATAAGCTTGGGGTGTACTAAGCCGAAAGCGGGGTCATTGTACTCATTCTGTGAACAACTTTTAATATGGAGCTAACACCGAAACCATTAAAAAATCTGCTGTTCCATACATTTTGCCTCTAGTCAATGAACTTTTTCTATGAAACAGCTGTTGTTTGCGATCTCGAGGTTGGCCTTATCACAATTGTGATACCTCTTTTCCTTAGTAATACTGATCCGCGTAACCTCTGTAACTCTGAGAATTAGATCTCTCTCGTGCACTTTTGAGAAACCATGTTCAGCAGTAAACTTTACATCAAGTTTAATAAATTAACTTGATGACTTTAAACTCTGCCCAGATCTGACGACCATTCAATATTTAAACCACGTATACAAATAACAATGATTTTAATAACTCTTTGCACAAAAACTTCCATCTATGCGTTTTCTATCATTGTATCATTGTATCTCATTTTGATTGTAAAATTCTTATTTTGACTTCCATTTCCAATCTCAGAGAATAATCAAGTAAGACAGCCAAGACCAGTTTCTTACAAGAATTCTCTAAGTCATTGTAGTAGGCCCCTTAAATAAAAAAGTGTACATAAATCAGGGCTTGTAATCAAAGGGTTTATCTCGCAGTGTCCGTGGCATTAACATCAGTGGGTGCAGGATAACATGCTCGGGTGCATCGGTGATAGACTGCCAATCAGTTTGAAATAATTATCGCAGATGGAACTGTTACCTATTCTGTGTTCGGCTGTGTCTCAAGCAGCTATGGGGTAGAGCTATTTTGTGAGCGATCAAGTTTAGATCTTTAAGTAGGACTTTCGATTTTCTGAGATTGAAAAGGAGCTCTTTTCTGCCCTGTTTGCGAGGAACAAAGTAGATATCTTTGAATACATGTGATAAAAATACTATTTTATAATACTTAGCTACTACACAAAAAAGAAAAGGATTGTATCCAGAACAGACCGATGAAAGTGTAAATACAAAAATTGTATAATTGTAGTTATAGATATATTGTGGTTCAACTACTAGTAAAGTATTATATATATTTTTTGGGTTGAACTATTGTTTATACGCGTTTTCTATGAATTTTCTGTACGTTATTCTCTATTGCTATCCTCAAACGTTGCACGCCGGCAGTGTTGCGCCGCCCGGCTCCCGATACAGATGTCAGCCGGTACTGACAGCCGCTTGTCCCGCGCAGCGACACTGCACCTCCCCGAGGGGTATCCTCGCACATTGTTGTTCACTTCAGTTGCTGAAAATGTTTTTAATTAATTATACACTTAATTGCATTAACGTTTATTTGCTAGAATTGGGTAATACATTTATTTTATCATCATCCAGGGACACTTAGTTGAACTGAAATGTCTAATAAAAAATATTTGTTTGTAGGTACTTTTAATGACTCGTTAGTGACTTATTTTCAGAATTCAAGTTTATTTTTCTGGATGATTTTATTTTCTAGAAGATAGGCTTAATACAGAAACCGTCTCGGAAGTTAGTACGTACGCGTATAAAGCCACAGACAACAGCAACAGTTAGTCCAACCTCCTCTGACTAAGACCGTGGTCAACTGGAAGCACTTAGGCGATGCCCTGAAAGCTTGTAGTTCCCCTGACTTGGACAGAATCCCTGACGACATTGTTACCCCTGACGACATCTCTACCTCCATTGACGCTCTCACTAGCCACCTCCGCACCACCGTTGGTGAGGCCTCAAAGCAGGTCCCAGCCGAGGGAGACCAACGCTGGGCCCTGCCTGAGGACGCGAGGGACCTACTGAGAGCGAAACACGCTGCCACTAGGGCATTCGATCGAGCTCGCACCGAGGATAACAGAGCCACTCTGCGGTATTACGAACGTGCCGTAAAAAACCGCATGAGTGAACTCCGTAATCAACGGTGGGATGACTTACTCTCGGGGATCGAGCCATCCCACCTGGCATTCTGGCGGCTGACTAGATCCCTGAAATCAGACTCTGTTACGACTATGCCCCCTCTCACCCGACCTGACCTCCCCCCCGCGTTTGACGACGAGGAAAAGGCCGAATGCCTGGCCGACAGCCTCGAAACGCAGTGCAGCCCCAGTTTAGAACATGTCGACCCTGCTCACCTCGATAAGGTGAACAGTGAAGTCGAATACAGATCCTCACTTCCCCCCTTTGATGAACTCGAGCCTGTCACAGCTTCCGAGGTTGAGTCGATTATTAAAGGCCTCCACACCAGGAAAGCTCCAGGTGCGGACGGCATCAGTAACAAAGTGCTCAAGCACTTCTCCATTACGCTAGTTCACCTTCTAGTTAGCATCTTCAATGCGGCCATCGCCAATTGCATTTTCCCCGACGCGTGGAAATCCGCCGACGTCATCAGCATCCACAAACCCGGCAAGAAGGCTTCCGAGCCCTCTAGCTACCGTCCCATTAGTCTCCTCAGTACCCTGGGCAAGGTCTACGAGCGCGTCCTTCTGAAGCGCATCTGGTCCTGTGTCAAAGACAACAACCTCCTCCCTGATGAACAGTTCGGCTTTAGAGCCAGACACTCTTGCGTCCTAGAAGGTTTCAACAAGAAACCCGGCCATGGTTACACCCACAAGCCGTTCCCCTAAGGGACTGTAGCGGTGTTCCTCGACGTCGCGAAAGCTTTCGATAAAGTCTGGCACAACGGGCTGATATACAAGCTGTATCAGCTCGGGCTGCCAGACCGTCTTGTACTCATAATACAAGACTTTCTCAGGGCTCGAAGCTTTCGATACCGCGTCGAGGGACAACGCTCCTCCCCCCACGACATCGGCTCCGGAGTCCCTCAGGGCTCCGCTGTGGCCCCGATTCTCTCCTCGCTTTTCACCTGTGACATCCCCCGCACCCCCAAAGTGGAGCTTGCTCTCTTTGCCGATGACACCGCCCTCTACACCAGAGGGTGGAACAAGGTCATTCAGCTAGCCCACCTTCAACGAGCCCTCAATCTCCTCGGAGACTGGTTCAAGAAGTGGGCTATCACCGTTAACCCCGATAAAAGTGCAGCCGTGTACTTTCATCCGTTCAAAAGACCTCCTTCTAAGCATATCACGCTCAACGGCCAGCCCATCCCATGGGCTACCGAGACCAAGTATCTCGGTGTGACCCTTGATCGTCGACTCACGTTCTCTAAGCATATCCAGTTAGTTCGCAACCGAGCAGCCTTCTTCTTAGGCCGGCTCACTCCCCTTCTCAACGAGCGTAGTAAATTGTCCCTTAGAAATAAGGTTACAATTTACAAAACTTGTATTCGCCCCGTCATGACGTACGCCTCCGTGGCGTTCGCTCATGCCTCCAGCATAGATCTAGAGAAACTCCAAGTCATACAAAATAGATTCATCCGCAGAGCAGTCGGTGCTAGCTGGTTCATGCGAAACTCCGACCTGCACTGCGATCTCGAACTCCCCTCCATCCGTCAGTACATTAAGTACGCTTCGCGCCGCTATTTCGATGCGACCCCCCACCATCCCAATCCACTCATAGTCCAAGCCTCGAACTATACGACAGACACGACAGACCCACCCCCCTTCCGTAGACGCCCCAGACACGTCTTGGGCGACCCGGACGACCCCATAGCCGTCATCACCTCGGCGGCGCTGGGCTCGCCTGATCCGACCACTCCTAGCAACAAGAAGTATTCCGTCTTTGGTATAGGCGCCGGTTACCAAAGGCACACAAACACGCACCGACCTCGCCGGCGAGGTCGAGGACTCCCCAGATCTGTCAGAAGATCTGTTAGATTCTCTCCAAGTAGTCAACCAGATCAATCTACTAGCCCCAGGGCATACCCCTTCTGGGGTGCCAGGGCAAGTCTGACCCCACTCCCGGCGACGGCCAAGCCGAGGTTCGTACCGTCTGAGGTGCCCTTGAGCTAGTCGCCTTTAACCTAAACCTAGGCCGAGCGCCGTTTGCGCTTGCCTAAAGTCCGGTGACGCTGTAGAGGCCATCTGAGGCCAACAGCATAGTCATTCATAAAAAAAAAAAAAAAAAAAAAAAAACAGTTAGTCCATGAAATAAGTAGAAGTTACAATTTCGATAAATACGTCGAGTTTGCCGCCAATACTTGTAGGTACGAATACCTCTAGTGTGAAGCCAGACATTATTACTAAGTGAAAAAAAACACGTCTCTAGGTTTTCTCAGCGCGACGACGATTGAAATAAATTGACGCAGCTTTTGTTTCGCGAAGAATTATTCTATCCTCGTCTAGATTCAATTATTAAAATGGCCAGTGTATGTATTTTATTTCTAAGTATTCCTACTTGTAATATGATACTAATTCTATCTGCGTCTCGTACAAATGCATTTGGACGTCTTTATGTACCATGTTTAACGTAGAGCGCTTTGTCTCGTCTATTTATGATGATACCGATACAAATCGATAGCTCCATGTCCCATTCTCCTAAATACAGCGGACTCAGCATTTGCGGGCACCAAGAAAAAAGGCCGTAAGTGCATGTTTTGTTTAATAAAAATACTTCCAAAATCTTTCTTGACATATCGATGGATTTGACAGTCCAACTAGAATTAAAACCTTTTTTGGATATTATAAATTAATGTTTATATTGACCAGCAAACATCTCAATTCGTCTAGAAAGAACTTACTCTTCCAACGACACGGATTAACGAAACAAATTATACAGTTTTTGGGATTTAATGCACTAATTTACAGTTCTATGACTTTTTACCTACGGGAAACAATAAACAATGAAACAAACAATATTAAATCATACTAAACAAATGCGTAATTTCGTCGGAAAGGGTACGTGGATGATCGTACCTGTATATTATAATGTAGTGTTTTTTGTTTTGTTTTTTACAATACATACAATATAACTACTTAATTTACATTTAATACACAAAAACAATTCGATTATAATGTAAACTGTTGAAATTCCAAACGTTTTAGTCCCAATGACTTTGAACGGAGGTAGTTTATACCGTCCGTGGTTATACATACTCATCAGCCAGAAGACGTCCACTACTGGACGAAGGCTTCTCCCTGAGCAGGGAGGAGTTGCCACAATCCCCACGCTTGGCAGGCGGCTTGGGGATCGCAGAGTGTTACCACCGTTAACTAAAAGGACGCTGCTGCCCATCCTCCAGTGGTTCTGGATGCAGTTTTAGGACATACTCAGGTCCTACATAGGTTATCATTAATCCCGGAAAAATAAAAAATAAATTAACGGATAACATGATCTACTACGGTAAATAGTGTATCAAACTATGTTATTTTAATAACAATATTTATTTTTAGTAGCGACTGTGCCACTGTAAGCATACTGTAAGGGCTTCAGATTTAGATTCAGATTATTTATTGTTTTTTCTGTACAGTACATGGTGTTTATAAAGTATATGATATGACAAATAATACATTTAGGCAAAAAATATTTTAAAAGTACTTAATATTATATTAAAACCTATTATTACGTATTAATAATTAATTAATATATTTCATAATTTATGGCTTCCTTTCCCTCTTTTTAACAACTCTTCTCAACTATATTTTACGCTTGATAAATAAAACAGTCGAGTGCACATACGGCACTCTTCCCTTGGACGGTAGAAGTAGTCTTGTAAAATATGCTCGTAACAAGCAGAACGGATGAGACTAGATCAATGTATTAGAAAATAAATTGTTATTCCTCCGAGCTGCTACTCTACTGGAAATTTTAAGAAATAATGTAGATTGTATGAGGTAGTTTTAAAATGCTGACATTTTAGACCAGTGCTGCCGCATTTGTTTGGGCGATGAGCGATAAATTCGTTTGAAATTCGCTAGATTTTCTAGATTGTTTAATGTCAACAAAAGCTAAACTGTTTTTGTTTCAGCGCTATTTAAAAAAGCTGGTCATAGAAGAAAGACGTGGCTGTGAAACATCCGGGCTGGACGAGGACTTCGATTGCCTCGAACTCTTTAGCCTTGGAAAAACAAGGACAGCAATACGCAGTGTCGTCAATAGTTGGAGAAGCGCCCTGAGAAGAAAATGAGCCTGTGCCACATGGTAATAGGTAATTAGAAAGTATACAACCGAATTTATACGTTTGAACTTATAAAAAACGGTGACTGTTTTCGACTACAAATATCTTGGAGCCAGCGGCTGGCTAGATAATCAAAGAAGAATAATATTATTCTTTGAATTTATTAGTTACTAGAAGTCGCCCGCGACTTCGTCCGCGTACGGAAGAAATTCGCCCGCTCCCAAAATTCACCACTTTAAATCATCCCGAGCAATTTTAATCTTAGCCCACCCAACTCCGAAAAACACCGAACTCTACAAACTCTACCAACTCCCCCCAACCCCACAAATCCCCTCAAACCGCCCCCCACCTCTCCCCCCATCACCGCCCTTGAATGAACAACCCAAATATCAATTTTCATCGCTATAACTTCAAATAAAAAATAACTTTCCATAAAACATTCCACCACCCCTTCCCCCCCTAAAATCATCCCTGTCAAAAAATATTGAAAATAGCATTTTTTATTTTAAATGAGCTATCCAAATCCAACCTGACCTGGGTATGTCCTTAACCTGCAACCTGACCCACCGGAAGACGGGCAGCAGCGTCTTTTTGGTTAACGGTGGTGAGCTTTCTGCGATCCCCAAGCCGCCTGCCAACCGTGGGGATTATGGCAACACCCCTCTATTAAGGGCCTTCGTCTAGTAGTGGACGTTTTTATGGCTGATGGCGACCCAAATCCAAATTTTCGTGACATAAAGTACAAAAACAAAGGACTTTCATGCAAACATTTCCCCCCCTTAAGGGTCGAATTTCGAAAAATCCTTACTTAATACACCCCTACGCATCGTGACGAAAACACCCTCCAAATTTCAAGTCTGTACGACCAGCGGTTTGGGCAGTCAGTCAGGACAGAGCCTTTTATATGACGGAGGACGAGGGTCCTTTCGCCATCATCATCAACACTCATCGTTGATCCTTGTAGCAGTGGGCGTCGTCGGTGGGTGGTGTCGGATGAGAATAAAACAAGCTCGTACAATCAATCTTCTAATTATAATCTTCACAGGCACAGTACAGTAATCAGGTAGGCACAAATAAGTTGTAGGTAGGTACGTATCACAGAACGCGCGATGGTTCAGTGTCCACCGCACGCGCCGCTCGCCAAAGGGAAAGTGAAGTCACCGATCGACGGCGCGCACGTCACCGACTCCATCGAGTGCCACCAGGTGGCGCTGGCGTCCCGGATACGACTCGATTGCGACATATATATATTGATTGATTGATTGATTACTGTTTTTAACTTTGAAGTTATTAGTTAGACCAGTATATAATACTGTATGTTACGGTACAGTATATTACTACTAACTTTGAAAACGCTAAGATGGTATCACTGTTTTCACTGTATACGTTTTCAGTTGTACAATTTAAAACTAAAATCTTGTAAATATTATTTTTGTCAATTTTATCAGATAAATTAACAATAAAAGTTTAGATAGCACATTTTATGGATATTTTATTTAGTCTGGATAAGAGCATTTGTAGTCTGTTTTTATTAGTATCTACTAGGCGATGCTCAGTTTATGTGAATTGGTATGTAATAAAGAGTTTCTTGTACTGCAGTTACCTTTCTACATACTGGTAATCTAATGCAGTCCATGGTTTGCCATACGATTGAGTGGAAGTCTTTCCAATGCTAATTAATTGCTAATTCCACTAAACCCGATTTCATTAAATTCTTTCATTGATTTTCATAAGAATTGAAGAGTGTTCCAACACTTTAGGACGTCTTTTCATCATCATCATCATCATCATAATCTGACTATTATAGTCCTCTACTAGATATAAGCCTCTCTCAAGGCACGCCGCTGTCTACAAACATCAGGTAATACCAAAAGCGTAACTCCTCAGGGTCTTAGTGCTTTCTACTCTACTTTACAGATTCAAAGTCTTCATTCTAGAGCACGTCAACACTTATCAAGGACATCATCAGGGTCTCTATCCTTAAGATAAAAATCATCAATAACACTATCAAAAATAAAATGAAATAGGTAAAAGTTAAGATGTGTTAATTTATTTTAATTTAAGAACTGCATCGTTGGAGCCACAAAATACACATAACTATCTATCAAATGACAGCTCAGCTCTTTCCTTCTGAGTAAAAGGAAAGAGCTTTTCCTCTATCGGATCAACGTTGGAAGATCGGATCGTCTTAAAATGGTTTTCAAACATTTCACCGCGGCTTCATAAGTAATCGCGTAGCATAATAAAGTTTGTACTGAATGATAAAAAGATCTTTGATTCTGGTGATACCAGCCCTCCTCTCCACTTGCTCGCAGACTTCGATTAGCTGAACAAACACGGTTGTTGTCGGCGTGAGAGTCCCTTGGCTAATCTTTACTACAGACGACACGACTACCGACCCGACCAGACATTAAGCTTTTTATATGACATAATAACATACAATAAGCACCTACATATGTCACGAATAATAACTACAACTAAAATAAACGAAAAATAAACTTTATTGACCTAATATAGGTTTTCGATACCTATAGTAAAGAATACATTGTATAGTTTTCGAGTATCTAGTTTATTTTGGCATGACCCTAGTACGTTGTTGTATGTGTTCTGGAGTGGAGACCATGAATCGGCTAACATAGTGTAGGACGCCCTGGGACTCGATAGAATGACGATATACGTAGGACAGCTAGCAGTATGAGCGGATAGCTGAAAATATGGCTAAGTCCAACTATCTGGACAAAATTAGCGCTAAACAGGGGAGATTGGCGAAAGAAGTAGATGGCTTACGCCCTGCAGTGGGCTGAATAATCTGTCAATGATTGTGATGTTGAGAGCTCTTTGACTGACAATAAGATATACTAAGATATATATAATATAATAAGAAAACGACTACTTGTAGCAATAATTATGTTCAAACGGTGATAAAATCAGGATTTCAGAGAGTCAAATGTTAACAAGTATTTCACCAATTAAATCGTATCGATCGTCTTCGTAGTTTATCGTATCGTCGACTGTAAGTCAAATGAGTCAGTCTGCATAATTGGACGAGCCCGCTGATTGGATGGGGCCCTTCTAATAATGTTATAGCGCTTGTAGATGTCTATATAACTATAAAACGTTAGTTGAAAATATTGAACTATACTTTAACATGATAAGGTTTACTTTGGCTTTCATTAATTATACTGATGACAAAGGGAAGCAAATGTCTAATCAAATAAATCTTATTATTGTCTTCTTTAAGTAGTGAGAATGGAATAAACGTAGGTACTATTCTTATTCATAAGCTGCACTTACTTATTTTCTCATAGAGGGTGATAAAAACGTCCAGTATCATCGCAATAGTTTTTGTATTTTCTTTTTGTTTTTTTGTTTCTAGCTCCTTGGATAAAGACGAACGGTGGATTAACTATTCCCAATCTAAGTTTATTGCTGAGAGGTCCGGAGTTTATGGACGTAATGATTTACGGTTTTCGTATTCCAGTATTTATCACGATACATTCATGTAACCATCTAACAAGCTACCTGTTTGACGATCACTATTAAAGATTCTAGATAATAATTTAAAATAATTTTTTATTATATTTTTATTATAAGTCTTTAGTTTCTTGTGCTGTGCCATAGAAAAAAATATCATACTTACCCGTCCTAAATAAGTTACTTACAGTATAAAACCATTAAACTTATTTATATACGGAAAAAATCGACTAAACTTTTGTACGTATAAAAACGGAGCAAATTAAAAGTTTTGCGTTGTTACCACAAAGTTATAAACTTGGATTGATCGTCGGTTGTAAATCACATCCTTCTGAAGTTGGCTAATTTTTATGTGATAAATTGAACAAGTATTTCAATAGGAACTGTTTCGTTCGAAGTTGGGACTATATTTTTAGAGTTTATTTGAATCTCAAAGAATCTTTTAGTGTAGTAGTTTAGTGATAATGATGGCTACGGACAGGTTCCATGCAAAAATGTCTAATATACTCATAATAGTAGATTACTCATATAGGGAGCAAAAATAAAGAATGTGTCAGATCTCATATGTATACTGTGTCCAGAGGTGAAGCCGAGGGTGACAAACTTGAGATCTGAGGCTTCTTTACTTGCTCCCGTGGTGTGTGTACATGCCGGGAGGAAGTGGTTTCTTTCGCTCCACGTAGCGGAACAACTAAAAAAATACGTAAAATGTTATCACGCTCTCATTGCTCTCAAAAAAGCGAGTCAACGTTTAATTCAACATTCTTATTAATTATCTTGCAATGTATTCTTACCGGAATCAAACGCGGGTTTTAATAATAAATATTTTCATTTTAAGGAATTTAAAAATATATATTACTGGCTTTTTGTTGAAGGTAAGCATCCTGAAAAACTTGCTTAATTATGTCCAGAGGATAAGTTCAATGGCATTTGTGAAACTTCAAGCCCGGACAAGGGAAGCAGCTTGGTAGAATGAGGAAGGCCTAATGTTCAGCTGTGGGATGATAAAAGCTGATGCAGCATTACATCCACATCCTCAATACATCATATCCTCTCTCTTCTCTACAACACTACCTTCAACCCGTCTACCCCACGTTATTTAAAAGAGAACTTCACGTATTGGCACAACTTTCATTCCCTCCCTCTCAGATCGAAGAACAACTTGTCTCTTAAAACACCTTCTGCACATTGTGAAACTTTCTATGGGAAGTAGTTTGTATTCCAAGCAGTTCAGTTGTGGAATGCTTTGCCTGTGTCTATCAGACATGCTCCGTCACTCACTGTTTTCAAAGAAAATGACAAAAAATTGTATCTTTCACAAATTCATCTCAATAATGCTGTTGTTTTTACTTACCTTTATCGAATAGTATTTTATATATCTATATATATTCTTTTATTATTTTATGGTTAGGTAATTTAAGTATTAGTATTATTATTTTCAAATTGTAAGTTTTTTTTTCTTATACTACGAAGTTACGAGACGAGCAAGACGTTCGCCTGGTGGTAAGCGTTACGCCTGCCACTAACAGTAGCAGTGCCAGAATTGTGAACTTGCGAACACAATCCTGCGCCGCACTGCACTGCTCTCGTCACCCTGAGATATTAGGTGTTAAATCTAAGTAAGTTAAGTTCTATGTAATGATCTTGTAGTTATTTAATATTGCACGTCTTCTATATGTTCTTCGAATCCTTTCTATCCAAAGGTTGCCTGGAAGAGATCGCTTTTAGTGATAAGGCAGCCAATTGTAACACAATTTTTAAGTTCCTTTTTTGTGTTGTGATCATCATGACTGTTATCATTTCTTTTGGTGTGTACAATAAAGAGCTATCTATCTATAATCTATAATCTATGTATCTATCAATACAGAATGGTTTTGAAACTGCAGTACTTATCATATGTTTATAGACGACGGATTCAAGTGTCCCTAAACAAGACTGGTTTATTATGTTGTTTATGTAATCCGTCATAAATGCATATTCGTCATTATAAGTTCTCGCCGCGATATAGCAGGTGAGTCGTTCGTTTAATACGTCGCCGTCGCACGGAACGTGGGTCAAGTGACGCGCTGGGGATTATTAAATCATCGCTGCTAAGCCGAGGATCGAACTATGATAGGTTTTTACTCGGACTCGAATCTATCATTGTTTCAGCACTTGCATCACAGTACAAATTAATTTTAACTTTCGTAGACCTATTAATTTGATGACTTGGGATAGCCATCGTCGAATACTATCATATAAATAAAACAATCTACATACACTACGAAGAAGAAGATTAATTTGACTATGAAAATATTCGAATGGACTAATTGCAATATAAAAATCTAATTAAAGTTTTTCCTATAGCAATCATTAAACTTGTACTTGAGTACTTGAGAAATACTACACTTAGATTACTTGAGAGTTATTAGATACTCGTTTGCTGGTTTTAGTTCTGCCAGACGTCCTAATTTTTGGTACTGCCTATGCATTAATAACATAGAAACACACAAGAGTATTATCTAAAACGAAGAACTGACAACCGATGGGGAAGAAAGGTTCTTGAGTGGCGACCGCGAACCGGAAGACGCAGCGTAGGAAGGCCTTCCACTAGGTGGACCGACGACATTGTAAAAGTCGCGGGCAACCGGTGGATGCAAATGGCAGGTTGTCGTACAGTGTGGCGGTCTAAGGGGGAGGCCTTCGTTCACGTCTCCGGGCTGATGATGATGATGATTATTATCTAAAACATAAAAAGCGAGTCACGATCAAGTACCCCAGTAAAGTAATGACGTACTTATTATAGGCATCTTGTTTCCTTGTGCTTCGCCATTGTATAACACGTGTTCAAACTTCACATATGTATTATTGGTGTGGCATGCACCGTGTGGACGGCGTAGTTCCCGCAGTGCAGTATTTTTTGCGACTGTTTCCGGTACAGTGCGCGGAAATAATGAAGCCGTGCGGTCCGGCCGCGGGTCAATTAGTGTTAATACTGTATGTGGACACGGGTCGGGTATGTTTCTTGGAGTGTGGATTTTATTTATATAGATTTTTTAGTTTGGTGACTACGATAGATATCTGTAGTTTTTCAAAATCAGTAATCGTTGTGCGTATGTTTTTCATCATCATCATCAACAGTCCGAAGACGTACACTGCAGAATGAAGGCCTCCCCATGGACCGCCACACTGTACAACAACCTGCCATTTGCATCCACCGGTTGCCCGCGACTTTCACAATGTTGTCTGTCTACCTACTGGGAGACCGCGCCTACTTTGATTTTCGTCGTTTGGTTACATGTTCTTCTTATAAAAAACAAGCTGCCCCGCCACGAATTGTAGAGTCCAAAAAAGCAACAAACATGGCAAACAAACAGCCCCGCTGGAAAAATACACGGAGATAAAAGTTTAAGTTTGTTTCGAAATAATATTCATGATACTAGGTGTTCTTTGCAGAAGATAGTCTAGATATAGGTACCACCGAAGTAGGACAATTTGCCGAGCAGTAGTGTACAAACGTTGCAGTGTTTGTTTTTATAGGACGGGTTTTACTGCAGCTAACTAAATTACAGAGCTAATGACACCATCGAATATCCCAAAGTAATGAGCATCGATGCAGAGAGCTCTGGGCTTGAGTTACTCGACGTCCAGGGTAAAACACAAAAGCTCATCATCATCAGCGGGAAGACTTTCACAGCACGTAACAAAAAAACAAAAGCACAGAGTAATAAATTAAAGGTAATAAAATACTCTCAATATTTAGTACTCCAAAAACAATAAAACAATTCTTGGAAAAGTAATTTCCAGAGCAGCACTCAGATACTTTAATTCGAGCCAAGTGGGTCAATCGTGAAATTGGGAGGCGAAGGAAAGCCGCGGGCGGGCGGGCACGCGCACCACGCGGTCTCGGACACGTGAGGAGGATGGATCTCTCCTTACAGAGCTGGTTTCGAATAATAATGCTTACTTAATATAACGATTAAAATAAAGAAATAGTAGACACGACGAATAAATAGAGCTGCCTCGAGGCTGAGAAAATGGGGTGTCGCGATCATAATACTCGCATCTCAATATTTTCGTGGGTATAAAGTTACTGAAAATAATAATGACAAGTAAGTACAATTTATTACTGAGAACAGAATACGAAATATGTAATCGTACATGACCAAGCTTTGCTTAGTTTTGGGTCTGGGTGGCGCCGTGTAAAAATGACCAACCAATATTTTTATTTTTTTATTAATGAAAATAGGTAAAACATTAAACCCCATATTAAAGTACGAATACTGTTTTAAATCAGAACGATATATATACTTATCGATGATTAGTAACGTCGATGGAAAGAATCTACACGTGGATAAAAAAATTGTACCTAGAGAATGAAAGAAAACATTTCTGAAAATTCGACTGTGGCTGTGCAGCTATTGCTGGCGATTCGTCAAATGTTTCGCGAATTCACTAAGGATTGTTATGAGAAAACTAACTGCTCTCTGTGGATTTGGCATCCTACGGGGAATCGTATACAGATAAATAACATATAAAAAAAACTTTAGTTTTGATTACCTGGATGACATAATTTTTTCCAGTTATTTTGATTTAAAGACCAAACTACCGAATCGGTTTCGATAAAACTTATATAGCACCACCTTGAAAGTAAGACCCATAGAGTAAGTAAATACTACGTAAGTAAGACCTACCAAAATAAATAAGCCTCATCAAAACAAGTTCATAATTGGCGGAGTAATCGCATAAAAACGTGGACCGTGGAAAACGCGTGGACCTGGGTATGTCCTTAAACTACAACCAGACCCACCGCAGGACGGGCAGCAGCGTCTTCTTGGTTACCGGTGGTGACCATTCTGCGATCCCCAAGCCACCTGCCAAGCGTGGGGATTATGGCAACACCCCTCAATTAAGGGGGAGGCCTTCGTCCAGCAGTGGACGTTTTATGGCTGACGACGAATCGCGTAAAAAAACCAACAAAAAAAAAATACAGTCGAAATGGGAACCTCTTTTTTTGAAAGCGGTTGTTAATAGCCTATAAATTTATTTGCAATTATCTATCAAACAAGATGTTTAATAAGTAGTTTAGTAAAACATTTTTTTACGATGACGAACTTAAACTAATAAAATCTAATTTAATCCATAAAACGTCCACTGCTGGACGAAGGCCTCCCCCTTAATAGAGGGGTGTTGCAATAATACCCACGCTTGGCAGGCGGCTTGGGGATCGTAGAATGCTCACCACAGTTAACCAAAAGGACGCTGCTGCCCGTCCTCCGGTGGTTCTGGTTGCAGTTTTAGGACATACACAGGTCCACATCAGGAAACATCACATCGGATTAGATGAATTATTTATTTTTCTATTTCGTAGTTACTACATACCCAGGTCCTTAAATAGATTTATTAGGTAATATCAAAAATCGGCATATTATATAAAATTGCCCAATCCCAATAAAATAACCCACCCCTAACTGTACCTGGTGCAAAGGTACATACCCATAACGCTAGCTGCGATCCCGCGCTAGATTGCAATGGTTAACCTTTGCACAAGGTATGAGCCGGAGCGTGGTGTCCCTTAACTTACGCCCTATTACACCGACCAGAGTTTTGGCCTCAATGCTCCAGCAGCTCATCGTCTCAATCGCGATGAGTACGAAAAAGTAATGCGGTTCTATTGCTGCGTACTTCTGCCGTTTTTTGAGAGCGGCATCCTCCGCTGCAGCTGCTGGCGAGTGGACGGTGCGATTCAGAGCCTATAAATTACAATACTGCTCTCATTTTTTCCTCGAATTTCTCGCAATTTTTTCTACAGCGTGAGCAAGTTACTTATTTACGTACTCTCTGACACATACGTACAACTCTCACAAACTTTGCCGTTTATAGTATAAGTGTGGAGCTAAATAGATTTTTAAATCGCATGTGAATTCCCGCAGCTAATCTACCATATTTGTCCATTAACCCGAACAATACAGCCGGCACGGACACCACTCGAAATGCATCGAACAGCCACTGAATTCACAAAGTGGTTGTTAAAGGTGCAATAAAAAAAATTGCCCGTAAAAGCGCTCGTGGAAAGTTTTAACGATGCAAAGTTGCACCGGCGACCGCTCTACGTTTTACGGAGTACTATTATTTCTTCTGTGGTTTTACTCCTGCTTTTATCGGAATATACCAGCATTTTATTAATTTAAAAAGGTATAATAGCCACCCATGGCTTTACCCGCGGATGTATTAGCACTGCATTTATAATAACACTTATCGTAAATTTTAGGATAACGAAAATCGCAATGATATTTGATAAAAAAAAATATAACAAAAATTTATTTTTTTGCATTTCATGCATTACAAAATGTATTTATGTCTATCCGTTCTAATAGTTGTCGTCCTACTTCATCGCCTACAGGCCACCTTCTGCAGGACATTGGCATCTACCACTGCACGACAATTAGCCCTTCACCTCAGCACTTTCGGGTTTTCCATTCCAGCCACAGCCCGGTGCCGTACGTTACGGTCCTACCTACGGTCTGTATTACAGTGTTATTACTTATAGGTGTGTATACAGTACCGGTTGATACATTAACAGAACACATTACATGCTTTATGGGCATTAACTGATTGAAATCACAAGTACGTTCCCGTTCACGTTAAAGAGTAATAAATATACAGGGTTAGTTGTAATCTGTTACCATCTATTTAAGGGCATATTCTGTACGTCAAAACAAACAACATTTATTGTCAGGCCAAAAAAAATACACAGCTGTTCCATACATTTTGCCCAAGGTCAATTAACTTTTTGTATGGAACGCCTGTTTTTTTTTGCGTTTCCTGTGTTGGCCCGATAATAAAACTTGTTTGTTTTGACGTACAGAATATGCCCCAAAAGGATGCTAACTCATAAAAACTAACCCTGTATAAATGGAAACGAACATTCAAACTTTCTGTTTATTATTCATAGTAGTATGATAGTATGATATTATTATCATTTTAAATGGTTCATACCTGTTTATTTTTTAAGGGAATATTTAATGGCGCATCAAAAATACTTAATGAGTATCAATTTTACGAAGTAATGTTCTAGGGTAGCACTCAGCTACAAATATTACCAGCAGTCAGTCATTCACACTGATTCGATCGTCCTCAGGTAATCTAGAGATCTATTCGAGATATACCACGACCGATGCACTAGCAAAATGATGTTTACTAAATTATACTTTAGATGCAGATCAATATTGAGATATTAAATAAATAAGACTTAAGAAGGCTGAAGCAGGATAAAAGCGAAGGAAGGAAAAAATCCCCTGCCTCTCTCTTTTAACTTGTTTGCTTAAACATTTGAACTTAGAGCATCTCTACCACAGAATTTTAATATTTATCCAGTAAGTGTGTGTGTGTGTTTGTTACCTCTACATAGCAAAACGGCTGAAAGGATTTGAATGAAACTCTGAATGGAGAGGAAAACAGTCACTATCACGCAGGTGAATCCGCGGGGTGCAGCTAGTGTTGTATAAAATGGGACTTTTACAGGCTGAGGCAGGACAAAAGCGTGTTCCAATTTTTTGTTTAAACATTTGAGCCTATAGAACATCTCTGTCACAGAAATGTTTAATTTCAGTATGCAGTATGCACATGTGCAGTAGCTTTAATTCGTTTAAGCATTTAGTTTAAAAACTAAAGCTTTTTGGCGGGAAATTAAATATTCATTATTATTTTTATACCTGGTTCGTTTTCTCAGGATACGGGAGCCATTGAACTCTTAGATTAATGGATAAGCACGTCTGAGGCTATAATGGAAAATTGAAAATAGATTATTTTTTAATGCGACCGAGAGGATTATATAAACACTGAACTGTTCGTTAAATCCTCGCACGTGAGCAGATCACAATGGATAATACGTGAAGTTAATGTTTTAAAACAGCATTTGCCGTGGAAGTTGTAGCGGCGCGGGCAGCCCCTTGCATGGGACGCGAGCTGTGTTGATACTTTGGCGACGTAATACTTATGTCTGTCAGCTGTTTGAGTCGTTTGGTGTTGGTTGAGACATTGGACCCATGGGGACCGGGATCTTAACTTATTTTTCAAGATTTATGCGAGCGCCTACCAGATCACTATGCAGTCTAGATCAGTACGCGACGCGAGACCAAAATGCTGACGATTATTTGACCCAACGAGTAAGCATTGTCGTAGAATGTGTCGGTGTCGCTGACATCCTGGGTACGATGCCGACTTAGAGGACATTTGAAATGGTTTAATGGGTTTGAATTTGAGCTCCACCACACCTAATGGTAAGCGTAGATATGTGGCTTAAGATGGAGCAAGAAACCGATAAACCGATGTCTCTAATTTGCATCAAATTTTAGAAAATAAATTATTTTGTTTCAAGTAGATTAGGTAGTAAAATCTTAATTATGTACTTTATTTAAGACTAGCATTGTCTTTTTTAAATCTATAAAAAATGGTATAATATTGTCAGTTAAAAGATTTCTTCATTATGGGCTAAAATATATAATTTACGATAAGCTAAAGTTTTTAAAATATCACCAAACATATTTTTGAGTATTATGTGAAAGAACACGCACAAACTACTTATCATGGAGACAGGATAAAAACACGGCTTTTGCAGCGAGACTTAAAATAAAAGGTTTTTTCATGTAATTCTTTAAAGTGCTGTACATTTTTTACAATAGCACTCTCGCAGGACCATTTAAAATGAAATATATGTAAGTATTACACCAAAAACGAGCACTAAGCTCACCAAATATACGAGCTCGAATGCCAACAAATAAATCTAACTTAAGTTAATGTCTTCTATTTAACAAGATAAGTAAGTGCAATATTAGTGGACTTCTTGGCAACCACACTTGGCACCGCGCTCCGCTTCTGGTGGTTTACTGATGCATGAATCTGAAAAGGTGGTTAAAATGGTTGAACTGCGCTACGATTGATATTTACGAGTGGATGTGGGTGAAATACCTAATCTTTCTTCAAAGCAGAACTATGTTTTAGGTAAGACGATAAGGATGAAGGGTAAAAGTTGTAGCTTGGGGCTAAGATAAGCATAAAGCTCAAGCTTGGATGAAAGGAATGATTGATGCTATACATTGAGCTAATATCTATAGAGTCAAAAATGTGCTAAAAATGACCGAGACAAAACTCGGCGCACGCCATACAGTGCGCTGACTTTGTGACCGAGGTGAACTACGATAAGACACATTGAACACTGTACTAGCGACATAACGTCTAAATTCGAACAATTGTGAACTAATAATGCACGTATAGTTATGTACAACGGCGGCACTCGGACTGTTTTTGACTGTTTTCACTTAGAGATTGTGAGTCGTTAGATATTAGCTCAATGATGCTATACTATTAATATGCCTAAACTTTTCGTCACTAAAAAACGTGAAATCGTAGTAGTCTACGCCGTAGCAACCACTTTCGTAGCAAAACTGCTACGACGTAGTACTAACCGTCTTTTATTGATTGATCTGTTCTTTTGAATTTTGATTGAAAATAGTATATTCAGCATCAAAGAGTAAACACTTAGAATTTTCAAAACCATCGATAGCTGTACAATCTGATCAAACTTAGAACATAACCGTAATATTTACGAGGGAGATATCGCCTTATCAAACAATGGAGTGAGAAATTCCGCTCGTAAACGATTTGGTGGCTGGGGTACAGGATATCGAAGGTCATCGACTAACTTCACTAGTCGTACTGAAACTATGTTATGAATTAATTTATCAAATAATTATTTATTCCGTCCATATTAATTTATCAATCCACCACGCCGACGTGGCGCGGATCCTTAAAATTTCTTCTCATGACATAACTTTATTAGTAGTGGTAGGACTCTACTGCATAGTTCGCCTGGGGAAGCACCACACCTTTGCCAGTTATTCAAGCGCCAAGCAGTAGTGTGCAAGTATTACTGTGTTTCGGTTTGAAGAGCAATGTTACCAGATAAATTACTGGGTAATGAAGAGATTTAACATCTAATATCTCAGGGTGACGAGCGCAGTGGCACTGGCACTGCTACTGTTAGTGGCAGGCGTGACGCTTACTACCAGGCGAACGTCTTGCTTGTCTCGTCACTTGATTCTATAAAAAAAAGTACTAATTATAAAAAAAAATATGTAAATGTAAAATGTAAAATGTAAATGTGTGTTTTATTAGTAAAATGTAATCTTTACCGTCAAGCCAGGGGTGTAAGTTTTAAAATCCTTGCATGAATTTTGAAGAACCTAGTGGTAGAAACCCGGAATCCAACCCACTACGAACTCCACGACTTTAATAAGCTACCAAGATTCAGCTTTGGCTTGACACCAACTTGAAATTGCAACTTGAAATTACTCAAATCGACATGAGTACGACAGAGAGTATTTCAAAATAAACATTGTAAGTAGGGCTTAAAAAATTAGGTTATACGCTGACGCTTTCACCATTACCATTTCGGGTTTCTGTACCAGCGATAAAAAACGAAAACAGAGCCAAGCGAGTACTTAAGCTTATTACTTGAATAACAGCGCCTTTTATGAGGTTTGTACGGTTTATAGCTAACTTTTATGGTACACATAAGAGCGCCTGTTTTCAAGACTCTAATAAATATTCTGCTTGTTAATATTATGGAACAGGTTTTATTTGAGGACGGCAGGTAGCATACGGGGAGCAGCCAAGCTTCTAGTAGAATCAGCAAAACAAAATAATACTACACTTTGCAAGCAAGAAGAATTAAATATATTTTGCTCTGATAAAATAGTTTAGTATAAGCGCGTTTAGGTCTTGTGCTGCGAAGCGTGGGTTCAATTCCAAAGAAGTCTGTACTGCCGGTGAAAGATTGTAACAGCCTAGTCTCAGTGACCAGCTCTCAAGTGTTTGACAGTGTCAGGTGCACTATTTAAAAATGTCTTGCCTGTGCATTATAAAACAACCGAAAGGCTACAAAAATTATAAAATCTTTTCACATCTATTCAAAAAGAGCTACTTTGTTCGTCACAAATAGGGCAAAATGAGCTCATTTTTGCCCTAGGGACGGAAAGTGATTTGAATTTGGAATGTGGATATTGTTAGTAAAAGTTCAAATTACTAAAGAGATCAACTCTAAGATGTTTTTACCTGTAGATGAGTTGTCCCCCCCGCCATATTTACTAGACGAAATCAAGGTAATTGCCGTGATCGCTACCAGTCTTTCACTTCCGAATGTCCGGTAATACGCTGCCGCTAATCGTATATTTTCTAGCAAAAAGATGGTGATATTATGCCTTTCTGTGTATTTAGACACTGCACAATCTACACAGGCACTGTGATAGACAAAAAAAATCATTTCACGCGTAAGTACTGTATTGTTATTGCAATGGGAAAAAATGAAATTTATTTTATCTAAGACGACTGTTGTCACTTTGAAATGGATGGCCGAGATAGATAGATCGTCTTGTGTGAGAGAGTGAAAGAGAGCCACACCGGCGCGGCGAGGGCGCTCGCTCTGGCCAATCAAATAGTGTAGCTTATTACGCCGTAAGATAAATTAGATATTTGTCTCTTTCTAACAACATGTGTGGCGTATAAAGTCGGTCATATTCCTTCCTTTTCTTCACAAACTGCATAGAAACATGCGTAAGTATATTTATATAGGCAACATCTAGTCAGTTTTTAAAGCAGTTTTGTTCGACTATAACTACTCTATTTATTTCAACTCACTGGATCAACTACGAACATTGTGTAAACAAGTAACAAGCTGTATGATAAAGGAAGAAGCGCGAAAAAAAGATTGTGAAAAAACAAAAACGCGCGAAATGTTGTCCACTTTCGGTCGTAATTATTTACATAAATTCGGATTTTACTTCGTTTTATTTTAACTCAGTGTATCTTCCTCAATTAAAACTGAGAAGTGAGTGTGAGTAATGAGAATTAAATAAACGTAGGTACTATTCTTATTCATAAGTTGCACTTACTTATTTTCTCATAGAAGGTGATAAAAAGTAGAGTGTCCACCTCGGGATCAAAACTATTTTAAGCTCGAGTACTATGAAGCCCTCGGTGCGCTCTGGATTCAAAGAGACACACGCGTCTTAAAAATATTTGTTTCCTCTCTTGGTAAACAATCTACTATTTATCATATCTTTAAATTAAAAATCAATTTTAGGTTACGTCAACATTTTGGGATATCTTTTTATAAAAGTTAAAATATAAACTAAGTGGAATTGTTTGCCAACCTAACCTATTTCGTCTTATTGCTGGGCGAAGGTTTTTCAAGTAAATATTTATTGTTACTTGAGATTTTATTTTAAAAATAGAAATTAAGTAGAAAATTCTGAAATGGGTGAACATAAAGCGAGCTCCGTCGACAAACAAGTCAGAAGTTGTATCGAGTGTTCTCCTAACATCAGGTTCAACATCAGGAGACCTCGAGACTCAATAAAACGCTTAACAATTTTAAGTGAACTTCACTTAGACAGGTCAATAGAAGTACTCTTTTATTTGGCATCTAGTTTGAAAATAATGATTATGTATTTTTACTAAGTCAAAATTAAGCGAGTAGTGTTTTAGTAACTTTGTGTATTTCTTCTTCAGACGTATTACGAGGGTTTTCTTACAACCTTTTCCTTCACCGACAACCCATTGGCACGATATTGAAACCATATGACCCTTATTAGGGACGCATGCCTCACAAAAGTGAGGCGCTCAACTTGACGACAATTTTAAATTTGCTTCAGCTATTACATAATAATAACACGACAAATAGACATGTTACATTACAATAACACGACTTATAATACTATCACTTACAATACTACGACTATTATATTACAATAACTTGTCATAATACTCGTACTACGACCTGTAATCATTAGTAAAATCGTGTGTGTAATCCTCGAACCTCAACTGGGTTAGGATTGAGTCAGCTGACGTCTGCGAGCAGCCATTTAAAACCCGCCGACGTGTCAAGTGCTATTGACAAAGGCGTAATGGACAGCGCTCCGGCTTCGAGCGCCATAACCGGGTTATTCTAACGTATTGCTTTTACAGCCGTGTTTGCTCGTTAAACGAGTCGCATAAACGATATGGAGTTCAATTTCAGTACCTGATCTCGGAGAAAGACTAACACGCAATCTTTATAATATTAATTGCTTTTATATTTCAGGGCAAGAGCATTTACTAAATTTCACCTAATGTTCTTTAGCTATAGAGCAAAAATAGTTGGATTGCCTATACGTTAACAATGACAACAACACTTGTTGACTGATAGTGCTTATTCTTCCCGCACGTAAAACATAAGCGCACGTTCCCATAAATACTGGTCTTTATCATTAGAGTCAATTTGATTTCAATGACATAATATGGCGAAACTTTTTGCGCCAACCACAGAGATTGGCAGTATGAATAGATGTTATTCCGGTAACCCCTAGAGTCCCTTGCCTCTCGGCTCGAACTGGTGAGATAAAATTTGCTAGCTTGCTTATTAACATGCTTATGAAGTATCATGTGTATTTATCTTTGATATAGATATCTATCTGATATCTAGTCACTCAGAGGTATAAAGATGGTAGGCCGGTAATGGTGAAATTGGTTGACACACAACTGCCTCATTCCTTCGTTACTGTCCTCATTTCGTTGTGTGTGCGTGAGTTTCATAATAAGATGTCGGTAGTTTGTTCTCTGTCGCTCACTGCAGCTCTCTGTTTAAGTGTGTTTTATCGCCACGGGAGTGTGGGAAACAAATAAAAAAATAATAAAGCGACAGATTATCCGATGGTAGAAAATCTGGAGTCAATGTTCCTGAAATTATCAAACTTTTGGAGGTCTTTTGTGAAGATAAAAGGTTTATTTTAGGACCGTAGATTGTGAATGGGCTGACGTAACCTTCCCATAGTCTATATAGTTCGTAAAATAAGTCTTAACTTTTAAAGGAAAACTAAAATAAAAAGATAATGTGGGGTCGGAGTAACGCAGTATTTAACTAGAGCTAATTTTTTTTTACTGTACCTATATTTGTTTTAAAGTCTATCCGTCTGGTTGTGACGTCATAACCCTGAAATTAATAGATTAAATTTAACAAAGTTTTCATTATTATTTTAAAGCCAGATTAATCGGGTTTTTATTTTATAATAATTTAGATAATGACTTGAAATTGACTTAATGGCAAAAACAACTGTAGGTACTTATGCGAGCATGTGCTTAGGTTTGGCGTGGAAGAAGAAAAGGAGCTTTCTATTAATAAGTTTTAATGGCATTGTTCCTAATTGTTCTACCTGAGAAATTGTTGCACGCGTTTGTTCGGTAGAATATATTTTTATCCAGAATTTAGGAATAACTATAGTGTCACCAATGCTTAGAGTGTGATAGTGACAGTCAGAAAGGAAGCTCAGTGGCTAGAGCAATGCGGGCGTTTATCTTTGCGCAGGTTCAAAACCTCCCGGATACTAATGAGTTTGAACTTCGAGCGATAAAAATGTAAAACCCAAAACAAGTGCCAACACTTCAATAGAAGTTTCTGTATTTCTATTATCGATATAATTACTATAAATAGTTTTGACATAATAGCAGAATGAAGCAGATAGATAGATAGATAGCATATAAAGCAGTTTTTAACATGCAACGTCAATTTAAGTTGTTAGCCGGTCGCGTGTGTCTGATACTTCGCCGCCTCTGTCGCGGATCAAAGCGGTTACCCCACGACTTTACATTACAGCCTATTTTCAAGCGGTTCGCTCGATATTTGTACAACAAGTTGTACGGATATTATCCGTACTTTTATCCGTCCTTTTTTGTGTCTGGAATGGTCGGCATGAACACGCTGGAGCTCAGGCGCAAGTGCGCTATAATGGTGCACTTTTACCTGTTGCTCCACAATAAGGTAGACAACCCGAGCAGCCTGTCACGGCTCGCGCTCGTCGCGCCGGTGTGCCGCCAGCCAACCAACCAACCCTTGGTATCAACCAGGAATACACTTTTCATCACACTTGCTCGTAAAGTGGATCTTATTGCATCGGTTTTAGGCTCATAAGCTATTACGCACGCGTGCTTTTTAATTTACATTACGGCACTTGTGCTATAATAGGTATAACCCGGTAAAGTCAAGTTTGTACGTGACTGCAATTAGACGTACGTATACGAAGCACTCTTAATATAGCCGGGTAATACTTACAGTTTTTTTGTAATACCAAAAGAGTTCTTATGCCGTTGAAGTAAATGTCAACCTGCGCGCGCATTACTGATTTGGGCGCCATTTTCCGCAAATGTTTGTTGACGTTTTCGCTGTGTGGTTGATTATTATCAAAAAAATATTGTTTTTTCCTCGCAAGTGTGACGAAAACAGTCGTATGAAACTCTTGTGCTATGTTTCAATACACTCTCGGCTTCCTTATCGCGCTCGCCTGCGGCTCGCGCGCATAATACCGCCTCTAGTGTAATGACCAACATAGCACACTTGTATCATAATGTACTATTATAGAACACTTTGATTAGTGAAATGATCACTTTACAAATAGCTAAGCAAATAATTTGGTTTCTCACGTTATGTAGGTTTATCAGGTCAAATACACTGTTTTAGCACAAACCTATCACTTTTATGACGAGGTCGACGACTTGTTTATTTCGCACATTACTCGTCATAATAATCAAACAATCGTCTAAAATGACTAACGGCTTTCAAGGGTTCCAACTAACTGGAATGTGCCCATTACAATAATAGTCATGTCACTAACAAGTTGCGAACTCTAGCGGCAATAAAAGGCACTAAAACTAATGAAAATTTAAATACCTAGCTTTCAGACCATGTATTCATATCAAAAGTTTGCATATCTAAATAGAATATCTTGATAGTTTGCACATTTTGACGCCAAACAATAATTTGATGCGAAAAGTTTTGACGTGAAAACGCCACCAAAACTGGCTGCATTAAGGTACGTAGTACGTTTATTGAAAGCAGTCGAAAAATTGCTCTAAATTTATAATATTTTGTGTCATTTTGTACAGGTTTGTTTTATTTCAAGCGACTAGTGACATTTAATTAAGTCGGATACACCGAATATTAAATCGATGCCCCGTATATACAATTAGTTTACGTTCTAACTGACTTCAAAAACAGAAAGGTTCACGGTTTGATTTCTTTATGTGTTTTACATTTGCGACATTTGTGAACCGATTTACGTGCTAGTAAAACGCTTTACACGACCGCGTGAATAGCGTGTGGCGTAGGTACATATCTCGTATTAGTAGGTAAAGAAAGTTCAAATCCTATGTAATATTTCTAATTTAAAAAATACGGTAAAAATATTATTAAAATATGAAAATATCTTTATTACAGCATAAACTTATTAAAATAACAACAAAAACAGTATTATACTTCGTTATTTAGCAAAAGAAACCTTAAGCATGGTTACCAAATTTCATCTCGATCAGAGAAAGTCTGTTTAGGTATGCTAACAGATTTATGGCTGTGTCGAGCTCGAGGTATGTTTAGAGCGCCACTAGCTATGGTTTAATCTGTGACCTACGTTATTAGTGTGGGTAATCAGGCCGCAGTGTTTTCACGCATGGCCGGCATTTCCATTATAATACTGGTAATAAGATCCCTACTCTATACCGCTATGTACCAGGGCAGTTCAGTAGGGTTACTGAACTGCACTGACTCTGCCCTGAGACCTTATTCTTGACATTCATTATGAAACATCACATCATCAACAGCTAGAAGACGTCTAATGCTGGACGAAGGCCTCCCCCTTAATAGGGAGGGGTTGCCATAATCCCCACGCTTGGCAGGCGGCTTGGGGATCGCAAAATTCTTACCACCGTTAACTAAGAGGACGCTGCTGCCCGTCCTCCGGTGGTTCCGGATGCAGTTGTAGGACATACCCAGGTCCACATCAGGAAACATTACATCGGAATAGATGAATTATGAATTTTTTCTATTACGTAGTTACTACATAACACTATGTGGGCTGTGTATTTATAAGTCTTGATATTATAAGCATGTATTCTTTCCTTTTTCTTATTAGCACCACCACCGTCTCTATTTTAACTTTTAAGAATGTATATATGTATTCATCTGAAGGATGTCTAGAAGAAGTTCCTAGCTATAAAACCGCATATGTGCCTATTTGAAGTAATTTAACGCCCTTTTTGTAGTGTCAACAAATGTGGTTATATAAAAACTATTTTTTTGGTATTTTTTGGTCTATTGTTAATAGATAATAGATAAAACCGTTACACTTGGTGTACATCAAATATACACGTGAACGTTTTACAAAATGCGAACATAACCAGAGAATACTTATATTATTTTTTTCGTCAACTCATTAATTTCGTCTAGTGGTATAAAATACTGCACTTGTCCTGTTTCATAACATAAACTCATTCTAAACTATAATAAAACCAAAAAAAAAACCTTTCTAAACAATAATGAAGACTTTTATCAAACAACAAAACATAAATTATGAACATAAAATTATGAGTACACACAACAGACCGTACTAGTATGAGAATAAGGTCCCTAATATTTTCCAGTAGGTATATATATGGCAGGCTGGCAGTAAGCTGAGAAACCTCTAAATTAACTTGCTTATGAAAGGA
The DNA here is from genome assembly GCA_905404285.2 of Erannis defoliaria. Classification (NCBI taxonomy): domain Eukaryota; kingdom Metazoa; phylum Arthropoda; class Insecta; order Lepidoptera; family Geometridae; genus Erannis; species Erannis defoliaria. The sequence continues at coordinate 457,522 of FR990071.1, forward strand.
CGATACACAATCTACGCTCAACAATGAGAGTGATGTGCTTTTCGGGACTCTACTACAGCCTTAACGTCTGAATAAATTTAAGTCCAGGGTTGGCAAGACAACTAAAGTATATAATATTAGTATCTTTGTTTTTTTTTAAATATATAATAGACTTGCGTTTGACTGCCATTTCACCTGATCTATTCCTTTCATGTTAAGTGAATTGATTAAGCTACGCAATATTTTCATCAACTAATAAAACCCCAAGACAGCAAAGATCAAAAGTTTTCCTTTATAAGAGTTTCATTGGCTGTCAAATATTTCATTTCATAGGTTGGCGCATTCGAATCACATGTCACAGGGCGTGGGTTAATATCCTTGCAATGAACTTGAGCTGCCATTAAAGAAATTTAGAATTGGTTATTTAAGTGAACCCAATTTGACTTCTATCAGCGACTTAAATAAATGTAATACATTCCCAGAGATTAGAGGTAATTTCACATTGCTGAACATACATTTCTAGAAATTAGCCGGCTCGTTAAGCTAATTAAGTACACATTATGATACGTTTCCATTACGAACCATAGCAGGTGCTATATTAGCATAACAACAACACAATTATTAATTAGGTTAACTGCAGTAATTAAGGTATTACTGACTGGGATAATTAACAACTCTACGGAACTATTCTGCGACGATGGGTATTAGGTAAATGTTACTTTTCCAATAACTATGGAAAAAATAGGAATATAAATGATTAAGCTAATTTGCAATGTGAAATGCAATGAATACAAGTTTCATGCAAAGTAGAGGTGTTCTATTAATGTTGATTTTCAATGTTTCTAATATTGAATATAACGCTTTACGGATAACTGTATACTAAACTGTTACTCTAAGCAGTAAAATAGCAGTAAAACGACTGATTTCTCTCAGTGTTCCTGTTCTCAGTGGTCTCGCATAGCAGTGAGCGTAACCGCGAACGAGTTAGTAACTAATATTTGACTAGTACCTATTGAGTAACATAATATGGCCGTTGTGAATAACATGTTATAGCATTTATTCCCTTAGATTATTTTAACGTGTAACTGCTATATTAGTCACTCCTTTAATGGAAAGATAAAATGGAATAACCTACGGGCTTCAGTGGTACGTAGACATATTGTAATCTAGATCTTTTGTAGTTTAGAGTGAATAGAATCTTTTGAGATTGCGTGGTTCAATATAACCGATGTTGAGTTGGAGGTCAAACGCCTTATCTATTGCAAGTCAAACGTTAACTAAAATGTAATAATATAGCTTAACTATAATATTCTCTAAAGCAATCGTTTATGTCCCGTTGCTCTTTAATAAATCGAATAACAAGTGAATCTAGTGGCACGTGAAATAAATAATATCACAGATTCCGGAAAAACTTGTCAAGTTTAGTTTTTACTCTTATTTAACAAGCTATTTACAAAAACAACAGACTTCAAAGCAATTTCGTTTGCTTGGATGACATATTTTTATTATACAGTTATAAACCTTATTATATGAACCATGATGATATTTGTTTACTGAACCAAAGTTATCTGTTTGTCTTTCTGTCCATCCGCTCCTCCGAACCGTAATTGGTATCCTGTTGAAATTTCCATAGAACATGCGGGAGAAATACCAGAGAAATAACTGAGCATGAAGAGATTTAACATCTAATATCTCAGGGTAACGAGCGCAGTGCAGTCCGGCGCAGGTTTGTGTTCGCAAGTTCTCAATTCTGGCACTGCTACTGTTAGCGGCAGTCGTGACGCTTACCACCAGGCAAACGTCGTGCTAGTCTCGTCACTTGATTGTATACAAAAAAATTACCCATGGCGGATTAAATAGCAAATATTAAATAATATGGTAACAATATAATATTATAAATATTAAATGTAATATAATCACTTAGAAAAGTACTTAAAATTAATTTAAAAGTAACTAACAACTAAACAAACACTAACTAGCAAAAAAACCCTACAAGGTGATAAAAAAACAAATCTTACAATTTAAACTAAATTAAATTTAAAATAAAATAAAACATATTTTTATTTTTTATTTGTAACAATTTAAAAAAATATAAGTTAAACGGTTTTGTCATCAGAACTAAAGGTGTGTACCAAATTTTTAGAACAATCTGTCAACAGAAAGAGGTAAAATATCAATAAAATTTCAATTTTAAAATTAGACCCAAATAACAACTACAAACAGGGCTCAATAAAATAAATAAATTTAAAGATCTACAAATACAGGAAAGGATTTTTGTTAAAAGACCTTTTTTTGTATCGTGTATCTAAATTGTAATAGTATCAATCAAGGCAGGTCTACCTATACTCGTAGCAACAATCTTGGTGGCTGTTATATACCAAATCCTAAAGAATAAACAGCGTGGAGTGGAACTCTCGGTGTACGAGACTGCACGCACTTGACTAAATTGTTTTATTTTGTGGCTCAAGATAATAATTTATCAATGAAATGTTATGATTCCTAATTCATAAATTAATAATTACACTGCATTTCTATTTTAAATAAATCAATTTGTAAACCCTGACGAGTACATAGCACGAATTCGTTACTATACCTAGCTATAATAATAGATTACGGTTATGACAATAAAGAATATCTATCTATCTATCTATCTATAAAAAAATCACAATAACAAAAATAAGCGAAAAAAAATCGGCTTTTCTCAATCTTCAATTTCTCATAGTCAATATCTAAACTTGTTCCACTTTTTAAACGCATGTAAGGGTTTACTGATCTGGCCGTCGCCCTATTTCCGGGCGTCCTTCCGCGACGGTCCCGGCCTCTCGTAACGTATTACCCCCGCTTCGTCAACATTCATCAATGGCCCCATTCGTTTCAAGGGAGTACGGTGACCTCATTCATTTAGAAAATATTCATGATACAAACACGCCGGGAAAAGCTAATTTTTGTGATGAGATTGGGATTTATGTGAATCATTTCGTATGCAGAAATTAATATGGAATATTTCACTCCCCTGAGTTTTAAATGTGACTAAATTAATTATAGGCACGTTGACAGGGACAGGACAGGGCTAATAGATCATTACCAATACAGTGTTTTTGAGGTTGCACCATACTCGCAAAGATGGAAAATCAACAATTACACGATTTAATATTTTACCAATTTTACTCACTCATTTACTCATCAGCCAGAAGACGTCCACTGCTGGACGAAGTCTTCCCCTGAATAGGGAGGGGTTGCCATAATCCCCACGCTTGGCAGGCGGCTTGGGGATCGCAGAGTGTTACCACCGTTAACTAAGAGGACGCTGCCGCCCGTCCTCCGGTGGTTCTGGATGCAGTTTTAGGACATACCCAGGTCCACCAATTTTACTACGCAACTTATATTCGTAAACAAAGGATGAGTTAATTATGTGTTATTTCCTCTATGACGCAGTAAAATCTTATTATCTTATGTACATTATTCTCCAGAATTCAACCTCATTCAGACTTCTTTGGTGAGTAGTCTTCGAGCATGAGAGCTAAGTGATACTACCTATTCGCAGTTAATCAAGTACGGCTACAATGTATAAGAGCGATACGACAATCAGTGGTTGTGTTTACAGATGGTGCTAATTTTTGATTTGGTTGACGTAGACGGGATACAAAACGTTCTGAGGGATATATCCTTATATTTATAATCTTTGGCCGCCAGTTCTATCTTGTCTGGAAAATAATCAATTTGCTCTATCCGCAAGATAGTTATTTGTCTAACGCGATGAGAAAGGATGATAAGTCGATGTTCAAATAACGTTTCCTTTCTCATTTCTTTACCGAATAACCCGGTAGTAAATCTTCCGAAGTATCTATATTACAAATAGGTAAGGCACGAGAATTACATGGGTAGTGGTCCCGCGATACTCGTATCCGTAAATTGGACGCCCAGCCCTATGCCTCGGGCGTTATTTTTTCTTCATTTATAAGTTTGGTTCTGTTCCATTCGTAAAATGTCTAAAAGATTACTAGTTTCCGTTGGTTCAGAACAAATAAATTACGAATAATCGTAACTTTGCGTGACTTTGTAAGGGTACACTTGCCCTGTAGGTACATATGGAGAATTCTTCACATTGTGGTACGAACAATCATTGAATCCTTTCCAGCATATAAACTAGTACGCGCTTTCACCATGTACCAATGGAGGTTTTCTAGCCGAGTCATCCCCCAAAAGGTATATACTCAGTGACGAATGACTATATAACCATATACCTAGTATGTGTTGTGCTTGGGTTTGGTTTAGTGTGCGTTCATACGAGCAGTAGTTGAAACTGCGCCTTGCAAGGTTATCTCATTCTCCGTTAGAAAATTCTGTAAGCAGATTATCGCCATTGGAACCTTCAATGGTATCAATGCTCGCAGAACAACCCAAATTTTTTGGTGAGCGGCCATCGTATTTCAGGGTGATAGGTTTTGGCAAAAGCGCAGACGAAAACGCAGAGAAGTAGCAAACACACGTAGACGCAAAAGTTCAGGCGGGTCCAGCCTCATCATGCTTGCCTCCCACACAATAAATTCCCGGGTCAACTCCTCGACTTTATCGCGCTTTTTCCGCTCCTTCCGCACTCTGCCTCCCGCTGGTTTCGCTCACTCCGCTCACCGCGTGGCTGATTAAATTTTTCTAAAGCCCTACTAAAGATATATCGCAGTTGGTAAACTTCCGCTCGGACGAGTTTATAATCTACCGCGTTCAAGTTGACAACTCCGGTAATAATAGAGGGAAACGGGACGGATGGAGCGAGTTTACGGGAAAACTGCGCTTCTGTACTTGGATTATACGCTAACTGAATTACCGATGTAAATTGTAAAAGATTTGTATTGTAAATAAAACCATTTGTTTTTTTGTGTAGAGCACGTTTTCCTAGAAGAAATCGATTCTCTCACGAGTTGAATGGCCAGTTTGTATTTATCGGAATGTTCGTTTCCATCTGAAACCAATCGGAAAATGTTCGATTCGAGAACTAAGTACTGTCACCGTCTCAGTCTTCTACATTCAGAAAGTTTGTGACAGATAGTGTAGTATTCGAGTGCAAACCTTTCCAATGGTGATCCACACTGCGCTTTTTTTCCCGCTAAGTGGCGCATCGTCGATGCGGTCATAGTCAACTGGTAATCTCATACAATTTGTTGCTTTTTATTTTCTAAAATGTTATGGCCAGTGTTGAGTTTCACCAACTGGACACACGTGTGTCCAGCCTCTCGATTCCGCTTGGTGAATAACCCGGTTTTACTAACACTAGACTCGGATTACAGGGAGAGATAAACGTTATTAATTTATTATTACTAGTATTATTGACACAATTTATTATTAATTTATGACGAACCTCGTAAAATACCTCTATTTAATAGGCATCTTATTGTTAAATGAAGTCGTCCTCCTCTCTTCTACTATTGCTGCGCCCGACAGGGTCCATATGAAACTTCTTTTTGACAATATCTGTGTACACTATGGAAGCAATAAATATCTGAATCTGAATCAGAATTTCCATATATCTACTGGTTTGGTCCTTTACCTTGCTAATTAAAGCTCTGTCCAACATACAATGTTAACAGCTATCTAAGCTACAAATATAGTTTCAGGCCGTTAACAGCTGCATAGATTCTTAAAACAAGGCACAGTAGGTACCTACCCAGTATTTTTCCTTGGACTAGATGATCGACAACACCCTCATCAAGAGCAGATAGATATAAGCAACAACTAAGAAGAAAACTTGATTTCGCCACATCCGGACCGCAGCTGGCGCCATCTGCGATAAATTTTACCTGTGGAACGCCATTGGGGGCAGATAATAGTACCTTTGCACATTTCGGGTAAGAAGATAGAATTCAAGTCAGGTCAAGAAGGATAGTATTTTTTTCGCTCTTGTAAATATGAAAAGCGAATTTATTTGTACGTTGTATTTGTTATTTATATGGCATGATAGAGTAAAACATATTGACGTGTTGTTTGCTCCAATGAATCCCAAAATCGTTCGACACGATCTTGTTTCGGGTATAAATAATTATAAATAATTGGTAAAAGTAACATGTTCACCAATAAAGGCCTGGGAATATAATATAATGCTCAAGGTTCATGGTGATGAATAAATGAAGACAAATAAACAGAACAATTATTAAGAAAATAAAAATTGCTTTACGTACCTAGTGTATACATTTGTCTAAAGCTTTTCGTATTTGAGTCAATAAAATATTTTTTCTAGTTCGGTACGAATTATTTATTTACAACTGTTTTTATTAGATAAGCAAATATTTATTTACAATTGCTTTCCACGCCGCCAGATCCAGATCCAGATCCAGATCTTCAGATTCTCAGAAATAAATATGAATATGTGATCTACGAGCAAAGATGGAAAGTCAATAAAAGTCGGCCTAATAAGGACAGGAAAAGGTCAAGTAGAATATAAGGAAAGGCAACGTTTGGCAAAACAATAAAGATACAGTGAGAAAGAAATTGAGCATCCAAAGTTAATATCTATGTCCACGCGGGCCTTCTTGGTCCTGTGCGAGCCTCATCCACTGTTTCGAGATGCTTCACATGGGGCCTTATTATTTAATCGTACGCAAATTTGCACATGCGAGCATAGCCGACTATCAAACGAAATTGTTTGGAATAAGGTTCAATATCGTTTGAAAGTCGGCTCCGCTCACATGCGAGACTTTGCGTACGATAAAAAATAAGGCTCCTGACCGTCGTCGGGCTAGTGATGTTTCGGTCTGCCTCTACATACGTTGTCGCCTGCTATAATACCGCATTATATAATACAATGCAATACAATCATCTTTATTGTACACCAGAAGTGAAAGATCGTATAAACCAGGTCCATACGTTTTTTAGTGGTATAGGACTTTATTGCCGTCTAAAGAAGTTTGGCAGATATTCAACTGCCAACCAGTATTGTGCAATGCAAACATTACTGTGTTTCGGTTTGAAGGGCAATGTTACCAGACATTTTACTGGACACAGCGAACTGTTAATTGAAGAGGGAAATCCTTCCTCCGCGACTGAACATGAAGAGATTTGACATCTAATATCTCAGGGTGACGAGCGCAGTGCAGTGCGGCGCAGGATTGTGTTCGCAAGTTCACAATTCTAGCACTGCTACTGTTATGGGCAGGCATGATGCTTACCACCAGGCGAACGCCTCGCTCGTTTCGTCACTCCATTGGATTAAAACAATCGGCAAAACATGGGCAGCCTTATCACCTTAAGTGATTTCTTCCAGTCACCCTTATTACTATACCAGTAATTAAACTAAATAATGTCGTGGCTTACCCGTCTATCTTGGTGGAAGGTTATATTGGCAATCCCTATAAGCCGATTGGCCAGCCCTAGTGTCGGAGTTAATACGCCCCACGACTACAAGTGAGCATGAACAAAGTTGATTCATTCCGTGCATTCAAATCAATTCAATGCATTCAATTTCATTCGATGGGGCAAAGTCGAAGGATGGGCTTACTAGCCCTGCACGGGGTTACGGGCCCACACTAGCAAAGCCGAAAACCGCGGGCATTAGGTTATAGTAAGTGAAATAATATTAGATTTGCTTTAAAATGGAAACAATGTACATTCCGCCGCAATGTTCGCATGCAAGACAGTGACTCGAGTCGAGCCATTCGTTCTGATACGTGTTTCAGCTCATAAAACTACAAGCCCACATTCGCACTCAATTTAACACATCCCTTGTGACCCAGTTTGAGGCACGCGCGCGGATATATAACTGCTGGGACTGGGCGGCACTTCGTATATTTATTCTTGACAGGCTAGGTGTTCACACAGCACATCCGGTGCTAAGTGATGGTGTGGTGAAAATAAAATAGTATTAAATAATACTATTTTAAACATATTTGACCAAGCAGAGCGAAGGTCTCTGAGTCTAAGGGGACAAGTAAGCGTTTTTTATGTAGGTATCTTTGTTAGACGACAACTTGTATTCCGTTAATCTGATCTTTATAAAATGTTGTCAGCAATTAGTTCATGGAAATATAATTATTAAGTTCGTTTATGAGCAAATTGGTTAAGCCACTTGAAGTTTTGCGGGTTGCAACGTTTTAGTTCGCTACAAACTACTAGTATAATCTGTTGTTGTAGGTAGGAGAATCGAAGAGTTTTTTAAGAACTGGGGCTGAAAGAACTGAACTGGGGCTAAGAAAACTCTCGATCAAGTCACCTTACAAACATTTCATTACAGCAAACCAAAATCGATAATAAACAACAAAGATTAATCTGAAACTTTCCTATGTATGTAGTCCCACTACCTTTAACTTTTTTCTACTTTTTCTTTCCTCTTTTTTTTGAGCATTTCACGTCCCGCAGCTACATCGTCCTAGGTCATGCGACACGCACTCCATGAACCCCTTCGAGAGGATAAAAACAACTGTCAAGATATATCATATCAGAAGCGATACTGCTTCAAATGTTTTGTGTAACACGCGAGGCCACGTTACTTGAGACAAATTGTATTTTTTATGTCACAACTCCTACGAGTATGACATTCGTGACCTGGAGAATTTATTTACTGCAGTCAAAGATTTATTACTTTGCAAGAGTTAAAGGATAGGGTAAATGGATCACCCTCAACCGTACCGCCTGATGGTGTGCACAAGAACACTTTTATGTCCAGTGTAGCATGCCGTCTTCGTCATTGTACTTGGAAGTTTCTAGTTAAAATGTTGAATGAAGTAAATAAAATAATATGTAAAAGTTTTTAGTTTTAGGTAGTTAAGGCTAGTTGGTAAGTAAATAATTGTAATTTTATAATTTTGTTGTGCGAAATAAAAACATTTTGATTTCATTTATATTAGAGCAGACGTAGAACCGAAACTCAAATGTTTGTAATACCTTATCATATGATCGTTCGAGACAGTTTAGAGTTTGTCTGTGATAATAACATCATAGATGTTCTTTCAACTGAGTAATTCAATAAAGACGGACCAAGTATATCTTCCAGGCTAAATATAAATATTTTGGTATAAACGTAAGAAGTGGAGTCAATTTTGTTTGCTTCACCCTTTCCAATAACTTAACCTAACTAATAGCTAGCTAGAATATCCCTGGGTTAAAGAAAACGAATATCGAGACAATGTCGTTCAAAACTTCTACTTAATATGTTACTGAATCCCACATAGAGACAACTACTTAGCCCCATTTTTTCTTAAGAATTGCCAATAAAGAAAAATAGAACATAAATAATAGAGCATCCAGACATCGCCACAGAACTACGCATAATGTGGAGCGGCCCATAATTTCGGCTTCTGTTTTATCGCAGTGTCACAGACGTATGATTTATCATTGTTGTTCGCGTCGGGACAGTAGAAAAAACTGGCTTGAGACCCTCGATACACTCGCTACAGCTTACAGTCTGTACGGACACGTGTAAGTGAAGCTATAAATAAGAAGCTTTGAGATGTCAACTCACAGAGGTTCTACGATAAAATAATCTGTCTGGGGAAGTACGCTATTGCTACATTGCTGTATTACCACTGTTTTCAATTGTTAAGTTAGGCGACCGACTAGTCATCTTGTCACCCAGTTGCATAAAAAATCTTTCAAGGATCATTGAGCTTTTTTAGATTTCAAAATAGTCCTAGTGACATCCCTGTTGTAACCTTTACTTTACTTTTCCGTTGCTAAATTGAAAATGAAAAATCGTCAATTGATTTTGATGCAATGTTTTGGTTTTGTTTGATTGATGATTTGAGTTGACCACTGATTTGGCACGGATTTTGGATTACGGCACACATGCTACACTACAGTTTTTACCAAACTTACTATCTGCATTCGTTTTTAACATTTAGAGATATAGGTTTCCTTTGTATATCTTCCTTTATAAATGATTGACGAGCGTAGAAGTAATTTTGACATATTATTTATTTTATGCTTTGTGATGACATTAAATTATTTAATATTAAGTAGGTATTTGTAAGATAAATAATGTACAATTGAATTGCCATTTATATTTAATTTGACTTAAAAATTATATTATAAATGATTGTTTTTATTCATAAGTTCCACATTTTGTTTTAAACTAGCTGATACCCGCTACTTCGTACGCGTAAAGCTTGGCCTTCAGCCTCGCTACTTTGATCCGCTCCAGTAACACAAAATTTCATCCAATTCAGTCCAGCCGTTTACTCACCGTTTAAACCTTCCCTGGACTACGACAAACATTTCAAAACCATAATCAGTCAAATTAGCCCAGCCGTTCTCGAGTTTTAAGCGAGACAAACGAACAGCGATTGATTTTTATATACAGGATTAGTTCTAATCAGTTAGCATCGTTTTAAGGGCATATTCTGTACATCAAAACAAACAACTTTTACAATTGGGCCAACATTGAAGTAGCAAAAAAACAGCTGTTCCATACATTTTTCCCAAGGTCGATGAACATTTTGGATGGAACAGCTGATATATTTTTTTCGCTATTTCAATGTGTTTTGATGTACAGAATATGCCCTTAAAAGGATGCTAACTGATTAGAACTAACCCTATATATAGATAGATAGAAGATATATAGATAGTCTGCCCGTGAACATGACGCATGTGCGCCGAATTATCGGGCGCTCATTTCACAACACAATCAGGGTAAATATCTCGTTAATAATAATAGAACTGTAATGAAAACAACCTTTTTATATGGGCTCAACGTTGAGCCCACAACCTGACAAAAGAAAGACGCGTCTTTATCCAACTGGGCTACCATGGCATAAAACGAGGAAAATAAGGCACAAAATTCAAATCCCCGACATCAAACCCATTGTTCTTCAGTAACTGTATCTCAAAACTAGTATCCTTGTGACAAATGACTATCCGATGATAATTCAGCGGTCGCCTCGACGGATGGATAACGATCTGATGACCGCCAGGGTTGTCGACAGACAGCGTTTTGAGGAACCTCTGATGAGACTTTAATGCATATTTATGTGGATTTCCAGACGAAAACTCACATATAAATATGCAGACGCTAACCCCTCAGTAAGCGAAATCAGCTCAGTATCAGCAGAAAATAAACTTTGAGTATTGCTTACCAGGGATTCCATACGAAAATAGTTATCCAGAAACCATACTCACCAAAAATAAGCAGGGCAGTGAATACTATTCCGTAAGAGTAACTTTACGTACATTGTACCTTTATGTAAAGACTTAGGACATTTCTCGCAGGTTGCCTAGAGATAAAATTTTCCCATACCTCCTTGTATGAACTAGGCCAAAAGTTCACATGCAGTTTTTATTTACAAATGTTATTTCACAATTAAACCTTTTAGAAACCAAAATATTTATAAAAGCTTTTGCGTTCGCTCGCTAACGAAATCGTTTTTATCCCAGTTTTTTTTTTTACTTTTATCCGTTGCAGCGCACTCAATTCTCTGTCGATATGAATTAAATTGCTTCGATAGCCCTACCCGAATGGAGGAAAGAGGGGAAAAGTAGGAGTCGGAGGGAAAGGGGGAAAATACGATGCGTAAGCTGAAACAAATCGTTTTCTAATACACCCTTTTGAATGTAAGACCCTCCCTTGGGGTCATGCCGTAAAAACTCCTATAGTTTTCACAACTTTCGGATAAAAAAGGTATGATTCTAATTTAAAAAGCTTGGGGTGAAAAGATTTAATAAGGCTTTTCATTTTCGGGTAAGATTAGTACAACGCCTGCGAAAAACGGAGAGGATTTTTCACTGATTGTAAGTGAGATTAGTGCTGGCTTTGTAACATTTTGGAATAAGATAAGTTTCAGATTACCTATTTTATATAGATGACGCTAGCCAAGGTTGAAGATCGGGATATGCCCGCTCATCTATACATAGAAAAGGCTTTGTGCCGACTGATTGGTGACTGACTGACTGACTGACTGACTGACTGACTGACTGACTGACTGACTGACAGACCGACCGACCGACCGACCGACCGACCGACCGACCGACCGACCGACCGACCGACCGACCGACCGACCGACCGACCGACCGACCGACCGACCGACCGACCGACCGACCGACCGACTGACCGACCGCCCGACCGACCGACCAACCGACCGACTGACTGACTGACTGACTGATTGACTGACTGACTGACTGACTGACTGACTGACTGACAGACAACGCACAGCCCAAACCGCCGGTCGTACAGACTTGAAATTTGGAGGGTGTATTCGTCTCGATGCGTAGGGGTGTATTAAGAAAGGATTTTCGAAATTTGACCCCCAAGGGGGGGTTAAGGGTAAGTTTGTATGAAAGTCCTTTGTTTTTGTACTTTTAGTTACGAAACTTTGGATTTGGATAGTTAATTTAAAATAAAATATTCTATTTTCAAAAAAAATATATACAGGCAACGATTTAAGGAGGTGAGTAGGTCGAGTCGGTCGAGTAGGTCGAGTCGGTCGAGTAGGTCGAGTCAGTCGAGTCAGTCGAGTAGGTCGAGTCAGTCGAGTAGGTCGAGTCGGTCGAGTCGGCCGAGTCGGTCGAGTAGGTCGAGTCGGTACAGTCGATAGAGTCGATAGAGTCAATAGAGTCGGTAGAGTCGGTAGAGTCGGTAGAGTCGGTAGAGTCGGTAGAGTCGGTAGAGTCGGTAGAGTCGGCCGAGTCGGTCGAATCGGTCGAGTCGGTCGAGTCGGTCGAGTCGGTCGAGTCGGTCGAGTCGGTAGAGTCTACCTAAAAGGCAAAAATTGCTCGGGATGATTTAAAGTGGTGAATTTTGAGAGCGGGCCGAATTTCTTCCGTACGCGGACGAAGTCGCGGGCGACCTCTAGTATATGCTATATGGCGCTCCTATGGGTTATCTAATTACACTTCAGCAAAGGATGAATAAAACCGAATTTAACTCTCAGACAGAACTGGATGCTTAGATAAACTTTCATAGCCTTGAACAAAATATCGGTGTTAATATATATGTGTGTATGCCACTTGATGTCTCAACAGTAAAAGATGTCATCATCGGCCAGAAGACGACCACTGCCGGACGAAGACCTCCCAATTCTTTTTTACTTTGTGTATGTAGCAATAAAGTTGCACAGTGTCCACGTGTTTCAGTGCCATTATGTCATCATACAAACCTTTCTTATCTCTCTCTTCTCTCTTGCTTCCATTTCCCCCGGTGCTGTGATTACGCAGATTACACAGCTAACTCGGTGCGAAATCTATAGAGGGTAGTCTATGGTAAAGTTCCACCGGCCTAAAAAGTTGCCTGTAAGACTAAATTGAAAGAGGCATATATTTTTAAGGCTATAAAACTTATTTTAGTTTGGATAATGTTACAAAAAAATCGACATTTCCCGTGCCAAGCGTGAAAAGTGAATGTTTTCAAGTCAGAAATAACTTTACCAGATTTTTTACTATTATTTCTGATTTATGAAATGGTTTTTTCTAAAAGTGGTCATTTTTATTTACGGCCCTAAATCGCTGGCACGGTAGAGACACATTAGAAGGCAAATTTAAGCAGAATCATTTATTATTCTTACCATTAATTTCTCAGCAGAAGTACATAATATTTATAGAAGAATTGGCAATTTGATCGGACACCTAATCTTTTACGGACATTTTATCCTTATTGGGGTCTCCTAGAAATGCCTGTTTATTCCGTAAGTCTGTTTGATGGTGATGTCACTCTCGAATGTTCTTAGTTTATTCGAGACATTTTCCTGTCTATTTTGTTGAATTATTATTAAAAGGTTGTCCAAATTTTGTGTTTGATAAGCAATTAAATCGTATCAGGAGCTTTGCTGTTTTGTACTTGTTTTGTTTTTATTTGCAGTTTACAGGATCATAGTATTACCAAGAACAAACTTTTACATCTAATACTAATAATAATCAAAGTCCTGATTTACTGACTCACGCACTGACAGACAACTTAATACACAGGCAACATAATGTACAGGCTTATATAAATTTGTTCTACACAAGAGGCCGCCGTGCGACTCCGTCCGCGTTCGGAAGAATTTCGCCTCGCTCACCTAAACGTCCACTGTTGAACGAAAGCCTTCCCCTTAATAGAGGGCGTTGCCATAATCCCCACGCTTGGCAGGCGGCTTGGAGATCGCAGAATGCTCACCACCGTTACCCGGGAGGATGCTGCTGCCCGTTCTCCAGTTGTTCTGAATGCAGTTTCAGGACATACCCAGATTCCATAACTCATGGTTAAAATATTATAGTATTTGGTTTAAAAAAGTCTATGAAATCAAATACCACTTTTCACATTATCACTTCAAAAACAAAGAACTTACCACACAAGGTGTCACCCATTTAAACAAATATTGAAAATACTATATTTATTTTAAATGAGCTCTAAATACCAATTTACACAGTACACCCTCTAAATTTCAAGTCTCTACGACCAGCGGTTTAGGCTGCGCGTTGTCTGTCAGTCATTTAATAAGTCAAGTAATTGATTCTTATAGTATTATATTATATAGATTTGTGTGCTTTACGCCATACATAAAAAGAGGTAGGACCTTCGCTTTTCTGTGTATAAACCTATTGGTGAAATTTCACAAACAATGCTATACGAGTATTTTCCAAACATTGTTATCTAAGACTATAAACCATATGATTCTGGCAATAGACATTTATAGGTCTCAGATATCCAACTTTAATGATCTACTCAAACGGCCAAAATTGCCTATAAAATATGATACCCGGGGGCGAAAATAAAACCGACGGGTGAAAGGGGCGTTATTTTGGCAAATAATAGCTGTTGTTTAAATTACTTAAAAGACTGCCTTATAGCTCAGTTGGTAGCACGTCTGCCTTCAGAGCTGTAGGGCGTGGGTTCGATCCCCACCCAGGGCAAACATTTATGTGACGAACATAAATGTTTGTTCTGTGTTTGGGTGTAGTATGTATTATAAGTATGTATTTACAAAAAAAAAGTATATAAGTATTCTATCTGCTATCTAGTGTCCATATTACAAGCTTTGCTTAGTTCGGGTTAGATGGCGCTGTGTGAATAATGTCCATCGATATTTACTTAAGTAGCTAACAGTATTATGAAAACGGGTGTTTGTGTGGCTGACATTTTGAGATGATATTATATTTTGTTTAGCAGAACCATTAGAGTGGAATACATCGGGTCCCGTAAAAGTGTGGTTACATTCAAGTGGTGCTGGGCTAGACTTGCAGTCTCAATAATACGCTTAAAAAAACTACTTCAATATCGACCTGGATGGCATCTTCATATTGCCAGTTAAATTGTTTTTCCCAGTAATTTTGATTTTAAAATCAAACTACTGAACCGATTATGATGAAAATAGTATGGGACCAGCCTCTGAAGTCACCGCCCAGCCCGTCATCAGCCCGTAGACGTCCACTGCTGGACGAAGGCCTTCCCCATTATAGGGAACGGTTGCCATAATCCCCACGCTTGGCAGGCGGCTTGGGGATCGCAGAATGTTACCACCGTTAACCAAGAGGACGCTGCTGCCCACCCTCCGGTGGTGCTGGATGCAGTTTTAGGACATACCCAAGTCCACCCTCTGAAGTATAACCTACCAAAAAAAAATAGAATTATCACAAAGCAATTCATAATTGGCCATGTAATACACATGAAAATATTATGAACTGTTACTCTGCCGTGCAAATCATGACAGCGGCAACCAATTTTTTTCCAAACACAGTAATTCAGTGCCAATCTTTTGACGCCATTTCCTCAAAACTTGCTAACATCCACATAGCGCTCTTTTAATAAGCACGGCAGTACTATACCTACATCATTCTTACACATTTTTTTTAAATATTATTTAATAGCATGTGACATTTTTGCCTAGTTCCTACAAGGAAGTATGGAAACTTTGTATCACTAGAAATACCAATGGAAAATAAAAAATATCCTATGCCTTTAAACCTCAAACAACAAATATATTTTTCCCTAAATCGGTTCATGCTTGATATCTACGTTAACGGAAATGATCGCACCCAAAACTAAAAAATCTAATGCAAGCCTCCACTAATTACACGACTGCCCAAAAAAGGAGTGTAATGTTTTCAGGGTTCACGTATACTTTTGTGTATACATGTTTCTTTTTATTTGACTATAACTTCTAAATGTCTTCAGATATGAACGTATGGAGTATCGTTACAATTCTTACATCATCCCAAGTGACCCTAGGTATTTTTTTTAGCACGCAGTCGTTTCTTTAATTTTCTAACACTTTGACCTTGACCTTGACTTATTTCACTAACCTTTTTTTCCCGTATTTTTTCCTGATAACTCACTAATTTTAATTTTGCAAAAAACAATTAGTGAAGCTATAATCCCTTTAGGAAAAAATAAAACTGATGGTTAATGTAATATTTATATACTTACTGCACATTTATCTTCCCCACCTGCCTTATATCGCGTACTTACCTAACGAGAGAGGTCCTCACAAAATTCCTCTCCTAATTTTCAAACTTAAATTCATTATCGGAAGCCTCTCATTAAGACCAATAAAGCCACTCAGCCATCAAACGTCGATTAATAAGTCTGTTTAATAAGTTGTAACGTCGTCCGTAACGAGCGATGAATCTTCCTCGGTTGCCTAATAACGTAAAATCACTTTGTTTTCGGCCCCTCGGACGGATTTGGTTCATAATCGTATTCAAAGAGGAGGAAATTGGAATGTTTGTTTGCTCGTGCGTCGTCTGATAATGCAGGGTGACAATTATAACACCTGCCAGCAGCAGCGTAGCGTGCTGGGGGCATTATTCCGAGAGAGTTGGTGAGCCGCGGATAAAATCATCTGCCGAATTTTTCGACTGCCTCCTCAAAATCGTAAGTCACCTATATGATAATATAGGTAGGTTCTGTACATTATTATATTTTATCTCTTCTGTATTCCGTTCTATATCAATATATCTTGTGGTGAAATTTTATATTGCTATTGTTCAAGTGTCATGCTGTCTGTATTTTTTAACCCGCGGCGTAAACAGAAGAGTATAACAAGTTTAAATATAAAATTAAAGCTAAAGATAGGAACATTTTCAACATATTTGCTCAAAAATGCATTTAAGAAGCCTGTATACATTGTTCGAAAGTAAAAAATTACGCACCATACAACGGAATGTGCGGTAAAATAGGTACTCTCAGCTAAGTACATGTTTTATCGCATATTCTTGTATAGCGCCGTGCATATCCTTTATTTTATTTTTTAATTTCCATTAAAATATCTAAGAATTCCACCAAAGAGTTTCAAATTGCGAGAATTAAAAAAAGCTGGATGATAGAACCACCTTGGAAGCGCTTTTGCATGCGTTTGTCTCACTTAATACCAAAGAGAAAATGAGACGAAAGATGTAGTTCTAATTTTCACAACGCGAACGTGGCGCCATTTGCAAATTTGCGCCATTTTCATATTAGTAACGTTAACTACAACAAACTACAAAGACTTAGTAGAGTACTTTTTTTGGCTCAACGCATAAGCATTGCCATCCAGCGTGGCAATGCCGCCAGCATGCTGGGTACGCTGCCGACTGGTAGTGGGTTTGAGCATTTGGATTGTCTCTAGACTTTCATCGGTCTGGATACAATCTTTTTGTTTTTTGTTGTGTAGTAGGCTAAGTAGTATTTGTAGTTTGTTGTACAATTTGTTTGTTTGCCTAATAAAAAAAAGTAAGGTTAAAGATTGTTGCGACTTTAGGACTGATATTTATAAACAAAATATGAAAGTTTGTTTCATTACCTATTGTACTATTTTCTCGCAAATGTGTTGAAACCCGTTGTATCACACACGTGCGGAAACTGGTATTTACTAACTCGTGACTATGGTAAGCCGGGGAAGAATTTTATTTTTCAAGGAGTGACATTACAAAATGACGCAATCCTTGGAGGAGTCAACTATCTGGTGCAGTCATAAATTATATGCTAAGCATGTAGGAAACTCGTTCCAACTATTCCTAATTTGTCACAATTATTCTCATAAATAATTAAGCGAAATCCACAAGAGAAACCAAGCGATGCGGTTAGTGGTGACATAAAAAATTATAGGATATTTTTTCTGAGGCGGAATTTTTTCGGACAAAGAAGTAATCCATCAGCTAACCATTGGAGCTTTTATGAATAACTTAAAAGGAGCCGAAACGACGGAAATTGGTATTAGTACTTATTGGAAAGTTCTGGAATGGAACGAAGTAAGACCTTCTTTAGGTATCTTAGCTTACTTTGTAGGTGCCTCATGACACAGTAAAAAAAATTTGGTCACTATCCAACTTAGAGGAGTCAATTCTCTATATTATTCAATTGCGTTTGACTGCCAACATGCTTGACGTTTAGCGCTGTTACCGATCCCATAAGAGCACTCTTGCCCCTAGTAATAGAAACTATTAGTACTAATCTTTATTTATAATATCTTTTGTACACAGTTTTGGCAATAAAAAATATTCTATTCTATTCTACAAGGGAAATTATGGAACCAATATGACGCTCTCCTGAAGGTAAACACCACCTGCTTGCAGGGGTCCTAGAAGTTCAAGCAACAAGAAATGTCAGGGCATCGCTACATTTGAGAGCATTACTTTGAGGTTTGATGGCGGATCTCACAAGAGGACATGCGGTTTTTCAACCGACTTCAAAAAAGGAGGTTTTCAATTCGACTGTTTTTTTTTATGTTTACGCGATTACTCCGCCAATTATGAATTGATTTTGATGATTATTTTTTTGTTTGGTAGGTAATACTTCAGAGGTGGTCCCATATAAATTTTATCGAAATCGGTTCAGAAGTTTGGTTTTGGTTTTTAAATCTAGTAATATTACTAGAAAATATGAAGATGTCATCCAGGTATAGTTGAAGTCGGTTGTATTATCAACCGACTTCAAAAAAAGAGGTTCTCAATTCGACTGTATGTATTATTATTTTTAGTTTTTTTTAAGCGTATTATCTGACATCTTCTTGATTTTAAAGTCAAGGTGAAGGCGTCATGTTTCATGTTCATATCCACGCGGCTTGAGAGCTGTAAAGCTGGCCTCAGTGAGGCCTTCCTTTACAACCCATTAAAATTAACCGTGACAGGGAAAGTCACTTAGCTCGCCGCCACTACACTCACTCCACCTTATGGTTCACTTTATGACTTCAGCTGAAAAGTTTTATGACTATATAATAATATTCTTTATTTGAGCGGCAGAAGGCTGGTTTAGTTGAATAGAATGGGGATTTATTATGATCTAGGGTTATGTGGGATATTATATATTATTAAAACCTATTGATCTCAATCTCCGCCTGCCAAGCGTGGGGATTATAGCAACACCTCCCTTTAAGGGAGAGGCCTTCGTCTAGCAGTGGACGTCTTCCGGCTGTAACGAAGAAGAGAAGAAGATCTCAATATCTAGTATTGAGATAAATAGGTTGTAATAATAAACGTGGATTAACTTCGGAATAGTTAGTCCACCTTTGGACTTTTCCTTTCTTTCAAATTCGCAACTCGATGGATAAAGACTATTGACATATTAACTAATTTAAAGCTACTCCACACTTATTCGTAGAATACAAAGGGTTTGTTATTGTAGAGTTGCGGACTTTGAGACCGATTTATTTGCATGCTCATAGCTGCGTAGCTAATTAGACTCGTAGCAGTGCTACGCGTGGTGACGTAGCCTTGTAGCAAGTGCTACGTCATCATCTTCTTCCGGCCCTTATCCCAATAGGTAGGGTCAGCATACCCTCACCATTATTAAATAAGTCTCTCTATAGCAAGTACTACGTAACTTACAATTATATACTACGTAATTACTTTCTAATCACATTAATTTATTCTACACTAGAGGTCCCCACGACTTCGTCCGCGTACGGAAAAAAATCGCCCCGCTCCCAATTACTCGTATCTTCCATGTTTTATTTTAAATGATATACACAAATAATCACTTTCATCACTATAACTTCAAAAACAAAGAATTTTTTGTACAACATTTCCAAACCCCCCCCCCCCCCCCCCCCCTCCATTCCACCCCCTTAAATTATCACTGTCAAAAAATATTTAAAACAGCAGTTTTTATTTTAATTGAACTATCCAAATACAAATTTTCATGACTAAAAGTTCAAAAACAAAGGAGTTTCATACAAAAGTTACCCCATTATTTACCCCTTTAGGGGTTGATTTTCGAAAAACTCTGTCTTAGTACACCCCTACGCATCAATACAAATACACCAGCGGTTTAACCTGTGCGTTGTCTGTCAGTCAGTCAGTCAGTCAAGACAGAGATTCTTATAGTATTAGAAGAAGATTGTTCTTTAAACTAAGTATCTATACGAGCATAAACGAGCTAAAATAACTTCAAGAATTGGCAGAAGTATAGCCTTTAGTCTTTTGCAAGGTTCCCATATCTAGGCCAAGATCCAATATACGAGCCTGGAAGTCTTAATCCAGTTGCTATGCATCTGGAACCTGAGCCAAGCAGCTGGTAAGATAACAGTTCATATGAACAGTTACCAGCTGATCTCCTGGCTCCGCTGCCAAGATATAACTTAGACGACGTACAGATGGCACGAGTTGGGCCCCGTTTGTCGCTATCTTTATTACCGTTGTTGTTTTGCTGTGAAATTTACAAGATAACTTTAAATATGTACTATTTGAATGTAGAACTCTGATAGTTCCAGAATTGAAACGGACTTTCGTCTTTATTTACAGCCTATAGTCGGCACTACTACGCAATGCGTAAAATTCCTCTTCTTGTACGCCAATAACTCCGATCCTGAGCCAATATTATAAAGGTTTAACTCATGGTTTTTATTTTTTTACATTATCGTCAACGCAACATATCCTGTCCGACTCCAGCTCATTAGCCCGTTTCCGTCTACAAGAGATGTAGTGTGGCAGCTGGTTCTGGAAGGTATCCTCTCGAACGTTTGTGAGCGAATCCTAATAAACCCAGGTGTCGTCGTGGACATATATGCCATCCACAGTCACTTTTCTCAGTAAAATAAAGTATTTTTATCTTTTCAACCGACTTCAAAAAAGGAGGTTCTCAATTCGACTGTATGTTATTGTTTTTTTTTGTATGTATGTTACGCAATTACTCCGCCAATTATGAAGTGATTTTGATGTTTTTTTTTGTTGGGTAGGTAATATACTTCAGAAGTGGTCCCATATAAATTTTATCGAAATCGGTTCAGTAGTTTGGTTTTTAAATCAAAATTACTATAAAATATGAAGATGTCATCCAGGTAATCGAAGTTGAAGTCGGTTGTATTTTATTTTAAAGTTTATTTTCATTATTATAAGCATTCAAAAAACCACTTACCTACGTCACAAGTTCTCATACTCGTATTTACTGAAAGACGGGCACTTACTTATCTTTGGTTGAATGAAATGAGTAAATGGGCATTATTCTTCCTTGTTACCGGTATCGGGCATCAGGGTCGAACCCACAGAGTCTCAAACATGAGAATCGTTTCCCAACTGGGCTACTACTCAGCTCATACACCGCCTACTTACTTCTTTTTCCGCGTAGGTGAAACAGTTTACAAACTCCGGACCGCGGCCAGCAAATAGCAACTGCGTGGGTCAGCAAACATATTCAAACGGAAGTAATACGCTTACGCTACCACACACAGGTTATAGGAAGAAGATAGTCACTTGGAATAGATGTCACATAATCGCTGACTACAGTAAGCACACATTTAATGTTACCGCAAATTGCTTCTTATTAATACACTAGAGGTCGCCCGCGACTTCGTCCGCGTACGGAATAAATTCGGCCCGCTCCCAAAATTCACCACGTTTTTGCCGCATGGGGAAGTACCACACATTTGCCAGTTATTCAACCGCCAGGCAGTGGTGTGAAAGCATTACTGTGTTTCGGTTTGAAGGGCAATGCTACCAGATAAATTACTGGGTATGAAAAGATTTTACATCTAATATCTCAGGATGATAAGCGCAGTACAGTGTGGCGCAGGAATGTATTCGCAAGTTCACAATTCTAGCATTGCGACTGCTATGGGCAGGTCTGACGCTTACCACCAGGGGAACGACGCGCTCTTCTCGTCACTCGAGAGCTAAAGTGCTAAAACTGTAACTCTGCGGCCTGAATTTATTTATTTATTTATTTAGTAAACATACAAAACAGAATGTAATAACATTAGATTAAAATTGTATATACATATTGCAGATCTGTATCACATTCCAAAACTATGTATGTCTAGGTGCATTAAAATATCGGAATTAAATAGTCACTAGAAGAAGTTACAATTTGTGATTAAAATTAAAAGTGACGTACACAGTCAAATTGGGAAATAAAATTGAAATTGCATTGAAAATTGAACCGTGAATTATAAACTTAGTGCTAATTAATGTAATAATAGTAATATGTTGCTATACACAGCTATACATTTGTGTTGAGTTGGGTCTGTGGGAACCAATTTTAATATTATTCAAGTCAAATTGTAAAGGCCAGACTAAGGTTTTAAGTTGAAACCTAAAACCTAAAAACCTAAAATTAGTCTTCTACAGTGTCTATCACAATCCCGAATGTATTATTTAACTTCTTTTGAACACTAAACATTATTTTGCACTCAAACCTACTGACAGAGAGGGAAAGAGATAAATGGGGAAAAGAGGCAGAGAGAAAGATACGACGTTCAATGTAAAATAGAAATGAGAAGATTTTAAAACTCTTCTGTATGCGTGTTTTTTCTATCATTATAAAGTTTTCCGTCTGCTTTTCTCTAGTCAAGTAGTAGAGTTCCAGTAGAGTTCGGAACCAGCGGCCCAATAAACACCCCCGCGGAACTACAAACAGCCGCCACGCACACAACAAGTGCGTTTGTTGTTTAAGTGTATTTTGACTTACACTATTACATCGGTTCATAGATCGCGATTACTGTTAAGGAGCGCCTTCAAACTAACTGCGTTCTACACTACTCTCAGTAGGCGAACGGAGGCCGTCCGACAGATAATATAATTATAGACTAGTGCTAATATCAATACTAAAACTCTGCCGTCTGTCTGCCCTTTGGGAATTATATTTGTGATCTGTAGGCAATATTGGGTTGACATTTTTGCAGGTTATATTATATTAACAAAAAAACTAAATGTCTAAAATTAAAAACATTAGAAAATTACTTTTTATTGGTATTTTTACGCTATCGGATGTAATGCTTTATCTATGTGAATTTAAACTTATTGAGGTCGAAAGAATTATAGGACACGTTTATGCAATGTACCTAGTCGTGTATAACCAACAATTTTCCCTAACTTATAGAACTAAAACCGACTTTGAAAACACATTTACTCACAGATACTTGTGTATTATTTACAACTGAACTATGACATCACTAGCCGGCAGAGAAAGGACGAGTAAGGGTCAACCCACACGTACCACAACCACACCACATGGCAGCGGCAAAATGTGGTGACGCTGTGGCTACGTGTGAATAGTGTCGCTGCAGTTTTTTGCAGTTGCGTTGTGGTACCGACAAAATGTTGATGTGGTTGCGTTGTTACTAGCAGTTGCGGTGTGGTTGCGTCGTGTGCAGACACAGTTCGACTCCTGTTTTCATAGAGCGCGCACTGTTGTTGCGTCGACGCAATGTTTTATCTGCGATGTGGCCGGCGGCTATTTCACGGTGTCGCTGGTGGTTGCGTTGTGGTTGCGATGTGGTTGCAAATACAAATACATAGTTTTTTGATAACACCAAAGTTACACGTCATATTTCATTAAGTATGTCACAATAAATGATCACTTAATAAAATGAAATAATAATTTTAAAAAATACGTTAATTTTCTCTTATTTTAAAATAAGCTTCAATGTCATAAAACATATTCTCTTGCAACCACGCTCTGAGCTTGGTACGTGTGGGTTGGCCCTTAATCAAAACCTCCTTCGCAACGGGATTCACCGAGCACTCTTCCACTTGAACTAGCCGGTACCGGTAACAGTGGTAGCAGCTAGGAGCAATTCAATTCAATTCTTTATCTTTCCATACAACATTCCACCCCCCCCCCGCCCCCCACCCCCCTTCCTCCCCCCTTAAATCTTCCCAGTCAAAAAAAAAAGTATTTTTTGTTTTAAATGAACTATCCAAATCCAAATTTTCGTGACTAAAAGTCCAAAAACAAAGGACTTTCATCCAAACTCCCCCCCCCCCCCCGCCCCCCTTTTTCCCCTTGGGAGTGAATTTCGAAAAATCCTTTCGTACACCCCTCCGCATCGAGACGAATACAACCTCCAAATTTCAAGTCTGTACGACCAGCGGTTTGGGCTGTGCGTTGTCAGCCAGTCAGTCAGTCAGTCAGGACAGAGCCTTTTATTATATTAGATGAATATTAACTTTGTGATAAATAAAGTAACTAGTACTGCTACTAAGCAAGGAGCTACTACTGCATTTAGTAGTTTTATATTGAGCCCGCAAAATGACTAAAAAGCTTTTATAAGGCTATTTCCACTTGAATAAGATTGTTTCTTAACTTTGTTGAATTATTCAAATAAATGTGCAAATACTGGGTATTTATATTATCGTAATTATAACTCTAGCGCCCGCTTGCATCGACTCCGTGATTAGAAACAAACGGGTTCGCAGAGAATTAGTTTGGGGCAAGTTTAAATAGATGCACTCGCAATTGTTAACTTTAGATTGCACGAATACTATTCTGCCGTGTTATTGTGTGCCCACTGTTTATGGCACTTGTTATAAACTGAGCTTTAGTTAACTCTAACTAGTTTGTGTTTTAATGCTTTTTGTCTCGTCTCTGTCATAAAAATACTCAAATACATACGAGTTTATTAAAGTAAACGGTTTTTCTACCAAAGTCAAATTGTTGTTTGAGGTAATTTATTTCACTGGAGTATAAAATCTGATAGTGAGTAATTATTTACTCACAGCTGTAAAGCGCACGTATAGTAGACGTATACAAAACGCAGTACGCCCTGATACTCGAGAACACTAAATAAATGAAGTGACGAATTACGTAAGATAGCTGGCAGTAGCTGCAACCAGAAAGTCGATGATTAAGATCGGCTTGCGAGAGGCCTTTATCCAGGAGCGGCGTTTTTTTTTTGTGTGTATGTTACGCGATTATTTCGCCAATTATGAACTGATTTTGATGATTCTTTTTTGTTTGGTAGGTAATACTTCAGAGGTAGTCCCATATAAATTTTAACAAAATCGGTTCAGTAGTTTGGTTTTTAAATCAAAATGGAAAATATGAAGATGTCTCATCCAGGTATTCGAAGTTGAAGTCGGTTGTTTTTTTTTAAAGCGTATTATATTATTTAGTCCTTATCTTGTAGGGAAAAAGCTACAATCAACGAGCAAACTACATAAAGATCATTATAGAAAATTATTATTATAACTTTTTTTTACTTCTTCAGGAGCTTTTGATAGAGTTTACTCTATTACATATGAGGTAGCACATTCCCATACTTGAATCAACAAGCATGAGCATCTAGTAAATGAAATAGTTTTAAACCTACCTGCGTGTTTACAAGTGTTCGAAATAACTAGTACTTAAAAACACAACCTACTTCAATTACTTGGCTGACATTTATTTTTATTTAAAAACCAAACTACTGAACCCATTTTGATTAAATTTCTATGGCATGAATCTGAAATTATATCCTTCCAAACAATAAAAAAATCCAAATTAGATTATAACCGTCTTACCACAAAAATAATTTAAAACAACGCTTAGATACCTGTTTAGATAGACAGTGTCTAAAATTTAAATAGCGTTTAAACGGATGTTTTATTTCTCTTACCACAAAACCTTGTTTAGCGTGTGTTTGCTTAGACACAGTTTAACTTGATGCGTGTTTTTTCGAATATGGTAACAATAAGAAAAGTTTCATTTCACACAGGGGACATTTCACGTGAAGCGGACAGGGAAAAAAAAGTGAGGTTCTGAAAATCGACCACATTCGGCCCATTTGTACTTCTAGTAGGTATGAATGTGTACGCAAAATATTTTTTTTGTATAGTGTATATTTACCAAGTTATAGGTTTCAAAAGAATTGTCGTTGATTGGTACTACAGTTTTTCGAAAGTAATTTTTCGAATATAACAAATCTACTATAAAATATTTTACATAGCGATACATATTAAAAATATACTGTTCTTTTTGACAGTAAAAAAAAATTTTAAATTAAAAAAAAATTAATGGCCAAAACCGGAAGTAAACTTTTCAAACCAGAATTACAGTCACTTCGACCAATTTTTTTTTATTTTTTTTTCTTTCAAAATATAGCTTAAATGATAATGAAAGTACACTAGAAAATTTAAAATGGGATCTCTATTAGTTTAGGAGATACGTTGAATAATATACACCCGCGTCGCAAGGGGCGTCATATGTAGCGCTTGCAAGGTTGAGCAGTTTGCGCGATATTGCAACTTTATTAATATTTTATATCGTTTTAGCGTATATTTAACCTCATTTAATGATATGAAATAAGTTTTATTAATATAATATAATATAATATAAATATAACTACATAATACAAATATAAGTTAATAATATATTATAAAGAAAAAACGTTTTTGGAGCAGTAGAAAAGTTTTATTATTTGCGAAACGTGACTAATAGCGCCATCTGTTAGTAACGTGTAGTACTTTTTTGTCTCAGATAGAGTCAAACGGTCAAACCTATCTACAAGAAAGAGATAGAAATATGACGCCTAGCGGTTTTAGTGTTGCTTTAACCGCTCAGCGACTTGTGCACGTTTTAATCTGTGACAGTTGTTATTATTAATGGCGCCGTACGGTGATCGATGTTTTAACCCATTTCACTTGGTACTTCATCGACGGAAATATGTTTAAACTTATCTTCGGGAATAAACGATTCATCTTCAATGTTTTGCGAAGGTTCACTAGATGTTTGACTGCATTGCACAATGTTTTCATTAGCTACTGGAGGAGATTCAGTCAAAAGTCGTTTCCTGCAGGAGGCACATACGTAAAGATCTTGTGAAAAACTCCACTTTTGAGCTAAACATTTAGATATTTTCCTTAAATTTTTAAATTTTCGATGAAGTACCAAGTGAAATGGGTTAAAACATCGATCACCGTACGGCGCCATTAATAATAACAACTGTCACAGATTAAAACGTGCACAAGTCGCTGAGCGGTTAAAGCAACACTAAAACCGCTAGGCGTCATATTTCTATCTCTTTTTTGTAGATAGGTTTGACCGTTTGACTCTATCTGAGACAAAAAAGTACTACACGTTACTAACAGATGGCGCTATTAGTCACGTTTCGCAAATAATAAAACTTTTCTACTGCTCCAAAAACGTTTTTTCTTTATAATATATTATTAACTTATATTTGTATTATGTAGTTATATTTATATTATATTATATTATATTAATAAAACTTATTTCATATCATTAAATGAGGTTAAATATACGCTAAAACGATATAAAATATTAATAAAGTTGCAATATCGCGCAAACTGCTCAACCTTGCAAGCGCTACATATGACGCCCCTTGCGACGCGGGTGTATATTATTCAACGTATCTCCTAAACTAATAGAGATCCCATTTTAAATTTTCTAGTGTACTTTCATTATCATTTAAGCTATATTTTGAAAGAAAAAAAAAGAAAAAAAAATTGGTCGATGTGACTGTAATTCTGGTTTGAAAAGTTTACTTCCGGTTTTGGCCATTAATTTTTTTTTAATTTAAAATATTTTTTTTACTGTCAAAAAGAACAGTATATTTTTAATATGTATCGCTATGTAAAATATTTTATAGTAGATTTGTTATATTCGAAAAATTACTTTCGAAAAACTGTAGTACCAATCAACGACAATTCTTTTGAAACCTATAACTTGGTAAATATACACTATACAAAAAAAATATTTTGCGTACACATTCATACCTACTAGAAGTACAAATGGGCCGAATGTGGTCGATTTTCAGAACCTCACTTTTTTTTCCCTGTCCGCTTCACGTGAAATGTCCCACAGACCGATTGTGAGGAATGAATCCATTCTAGTATTTTAATTAGAGCGTAAGCGGATCTTCCAACCTCCTTGATATTTATAGATTTAAAATCCGAATGTTTTAAACATTGAATGTTAGACAGTGATAGCTCGGCTGCCATATTTTGGTGAAGTTCGGTGGTTCTCTTTTCCGTAAACTTAATCGCGCGAAAAATATTGAATTTTAAACGTTTTTCTTTTATATTTGTACCCTATTACAGATCTCAATATTTATTTAACTTTATACAATGTTGTCTTACTAGTATTTATACGTAGTATTTACTTACTCTATTGTTGTCTATTACAAGTTTCAAGGACTAACTGGAAGGTTAAAATATGTAAAGGATTCTGGAGAAGAACCAGAATATCTGCAAAAAAAAACCCAACATAAAAGGGCGCTTCTGCCTAGTGGTGGTGGTGATCACTGAAGAGGGTGATAATAGACCACTTTCTCCATTACAAGAAGAACAAAAAACAAAGAAAAGAAAGAATTAACATTGAATTAAATAAAATAACAATGAGACTGCTGAAAGCAGAATACGCTTTGAAATTTCAGTATCAGAGGCAAGAATTGCGTCATCAAGAGGTCATGCACCAATTAGAAATAGAACATTTTAATGATTGTAAAGAGAAAAAAGAATGGGATTTGAAATTATTAAAAAAAGCATAGTTTTATTTAAGTAGGTACATTAATTTTGAATATTTTTGTATGAAGTGATGCTTATAACAGGTTCGGAAATTTGGCTTCTCAGGCAGAGACTTCTGTAGCTTAATTGGCAAAGCAGTTGGGACGGAAACCCATAGCGACTGCTCGTATGCAGGTTCGAGTCCTGCCGGAGGTCATAATTTTTCTTCCTGTTTAAGCTTTAAAAACATAGGTACATTAAATCACATAAGTTAACTAAAAATGTGGTTTTCTATAAAGTTACTCAAATACTGAGGAATACTCAAAAGGATAAACTCGTTCACGTATATTATATTATATCTCTATAATTGTCCATAAATTCCAAGTCCTCCAAGTCGATATCAATGAAGAAATCGAGAAAAACTAATGTATTAAAAATTAATTTCACAATAAGACTGATTGACGTAAAATGTCAAAACTGAGTTAGACACGGCTTAAACCAAGGTTTGGCACTGTTTAAATAAAAAAGTGTGGCTAAGGCTTGTTCATCTTTAGACGAGTGTTAGGCACGGATTTGTGGTACGTGGTGGTGAAACATCTGTTCAACGCGTGTCTAAAGCTTGCTTAAATCTTTTGTGGTAAGACGGATGACGTAGTTCTGAGGTTTTTTTTAACTTACATCCAATTGGCCAACCTCCTCCTCTTTTGAAGTCATTTATAACTAGCTTGTTTTCGGCAAGTTTGGTGAGCGAGAATCATCATAGATAGCACCAGGCAAGATGGAGCACATAAAAGCGCGATTGAACATTAGTAATCCCCGATCGTTTATTCAGTCTATACTGAAAATTCTTATTACAACGTAATCGTCTCTACAATATAAAAAAAAATCAGTTCGATAAAAACTAACATTGAATCCCTTTAACACTGATTTAACCTTCAACTAGAAATAAAAATGTTAATTTTATAGTATACCGTTGCCTTACCATCTCGAGCTGCTATAGTTCTGATCGTAAGTTGGCTATATAAAAGCCGTATAGCGCCCTTATCCGCCTAGATAGAGTGAAAACTGCTGATAACGGCATGTTTATGGAATACGCGATGTTTCGCGGATATTTTTTACTGCCTATAAGCAGGCTGGCGCGTGTCTCGAATGCCGACAATCTATGAATCTCGCACTGACTTATGTGTTATTTCGTAAGGACAGGCAAGTGGAAGTTTTCCAAAAACTTCTCTAGTGTGAATTCAGTCGCACACTAATTTAGATGTAGAGAACAATGCCACGTAGTGAGTCAAGGTTTTGGTAGATGCGCAATTTTTTCAAGTATTGGTATTAACTGACATACGGATATGTTATGCACCAAGGCAAACCGCCGTATTTTATTATTATTACTTATAGACTTGCGTTTGACTGCCATCTCCTCTGACGTTGTTTGACTTTGATAATGAAACGTTGTTTGACCAGCTTGAAAGAAAGTGATAATTTATTTCCCTCTCTCATCATCATCTATTATTCGGTCTCTGTATCGGTCAAAAAACACAATCTCTAATACGTTTGATACAAACAAATAATTATTTATCTATATTGATAAAGTAATAGTTAAACATGGTCGTAAGTGTATGGAAGGGCATATCCTAATTTTTGAGACCTATGATCTCGTAAATCATGCAACAGATGGGGGAAGATGCTTTTTGTGACTGGATACTGCCGACAACAGATATTGACCGCCAAGGAACGCACCATGTTTTGCGTTCTATTATACAAGACTGTGAACTGAGGCCAGAACTAGTACCAAACTGAATAAAACATGTTCAGCTGCGGATTATAAATTGAGAAGTATTAGTTTTCTTAAATAGATAAATAAATATCAAGCCCAAGTCAGTGGGGATTATGGCATCCCCTCTCCTCTCCCTATTAATGGGGAGGCCTTCGTCCCGCAGTGGGCGTCTCCTGGCTGATAATGATAATGAATAATTCAATAAATATCGGTGGTTTATATTTTTTAACCCTTCACGCTGAAACGGCTGAACGGATTTGGTACAGAGGTGGCTTATACCTTGGAATACTACCTTTACATAAAAATTCTTAAAAACTAGGATGTCATTATCAGCAAGGCAGGAACCTCTTGACAATGCGTGCCGTGTCAAGGATTACTGTCTTTTGGATTTTACCTTTGGGCCTAGACCTACCAATGAGATATCACCCGATGATAAACGAGGTTCTAAATTTATACAGACAGCGTAAATCAGTTTTCAAAATTTTAATACCTATCACAGGTACTCCGAAATATTGAAAAGATAAATCGGATGAAGCACTTTTAGAAGTCTGTTAGAAATAAGATGTAAATATTCATAGGAAAAAACAGCGTTCCACAATAATTCAACTAGACATCAAACGGCTCTGCCGGGAAATAGGAGCAATTGAGTCAGATAATCCGGAACGAGGATATTCGCCAAAGAACCAAAGTTACCGCTACATAGCTAGCTTGATGTGGCAATGGGCAGGCCATATCGCTCGAAGAACTGACAACCGATGGGGAAGAAAGGCTCTTGAGTGGCGACCGCGAACCGGAAGACGGAGCGTAGGAAGGCCTCCCACTAGGTAGACCGACGACATTGTAAAAGTTGCGGGCAACCGGTGGATGCAAATGGCAGGTTGTCGTACAGTGTGGTAGTCTAAGGGAGGCCTTCGTTCAGTAGTAGACGTCTCCGGGCTGATGATGATGATGATGATGAGTCGGATAATCAGAAACCGGAGGCTAGGCGCAATATAGTCCGAAATAGGTCACAGTATTTGTGGCACTTGCTTGTGACGTTTATAAAAAATCTTACTTGAATATAGGTACTTTTTGGAAGGTGTATCACTTGTGACCTGGTTTAAAAAAATCTGTTTTTCAATTTTTGCCAACTTTTTGTCTAATAAAAAGAAAAAGGGCTAAAAATGCAAAGTAAGTGAGTGTTCATCACGACCCGAACAATAGCTAGCGTGGCCTGACTGAGCAATGTACTAAATGCAAACTGCTGCTTCAGCGCGGTTTGCCCAACTTTTCAAATGACTTCAAAAAAGGAGGTTCTCAATTCGACTGTATGTTTATTTATGTTATACGTTTACTCCGCCTTTTGATGATTCATTTTCGTAAGGTAGGTGATACTTCATGATTGTCCCATTTTTTTTATCAGAATCGGTTTAGTAGTTTGCTTTTTAAATCAAAATGTATAAATGAAAATAACTAGAAAATATGAAAATATCATCCAGTTAGTCGAAATTTAAATCGGTTGGTAATTTTTTTTACAGCGTGCTATTAATAAGATAGTCGGGCGAGTGTTGCTAAATCGTCTGTTTTTTGATTGAAACCCTTTTCATCCAAATAAGTTTACTAATGTAGTGAATTTTAGTACCTACGAATAGGAACCGAATTTCCTACCTCCAGTAACCAACTCTCGAGCGATCTCCATTAGATAGCGCCACAACAAGAGAGGCACGCCCACCGTACCTGCAGCCCTGCATATTGCGGAGCATCCAATACGGAATGTTCTTAGAATTCAGATCGGCTCATCAGGTACAGAGCGGACATCGTTTTTGTGCTTGGAATGCGGAATTTGGGTCGAATTGCATACGAGAGCGATTCTAGTAATTAGCTTGTTTGCTAACACCTGCTAGTCGAGCTACGAGTAGTTAAAACCAAAGCACTACAATTTTGTCTTCAGCTATAAGTGAAGGCAAATAATAGAGGAGCTAAATCCTCTAAGAGTGTAGACCTCGACTTTGGTAGAAAAGCTTATAAAGTAAGTATAAACTTCATAAGCCAAAGCAAGCTTGGAGGATTTAGCTCCTCTCTCTACTTCATCCTGCCTACACCTCTGGCCTACACTGTATCATGATGGGACGGGCAAAAAATTTAAATTTCGATTTCAAAGTAGAATTTTCACTATTAAATACTGTTAAATACGCGAAATGCATATAAATACACTTTTATGTCAACATAGATCGTCACAATAAATATTATTAACTCGATCCCCGTAGTACGTTGATACACGGATTAGGATTAGGGATTAGACGATCAGTTTAACATTATTCTATCGAGAAAATTTATTTAAAATGTATTTTATTTAATTGAGATAAGTTTGCGCTTAAAATAAACTGTATAAATTCAACTGGGTTCTGTTTCAATAAAGCCTATAACTAAGTTTAACTCTTCATCATCATCATCATCATCAGCCCGGAGACGTCCACTGCTGAACGATGGCCTCCCCCTTAGACCACCACTCTGTTCGACAACCTGCCATTTGCATCCACCGGTTACCCGTGACTTTTACAATGTCCTAGTGGGAGGCCTTCCTACGCTGCGTCTTTCGGTTTGCGGTCGCCACTCAAGAACCTTTCTTCCCCATAGGTTATCAGTTCGTAGAGCGATGTGGCCTGCCCATCGCCACTTCAACTTGCAAACCCTGCGACCTATGTCGGTGACCTTGGTTCTTTGACGACTATCCTCGTTCCGGATTTTATCGCACAAAGTAACTACTATAGTCATCGCGTTACCAACTGAGTCGTGCGGCCATAAATCATGGCCACTCGACCCACAAGTGCAAGCAAGACCCATAAGTGCGACCACAAGCAAGAACCACAAGTGCGAGCGAGGTAGACATAGTGAATGGTTTATGGTCGCACGACTCAGTTGGTAACGCGGTGACTATAGCATAGATGTCTCCATTGCCCGTTGCGTGATTCTGAGTTTCTCCAATAGGCCAGTAGTTAAAGACCACGTTTCAGTTTCATATGTCATCACTGCCAACACACACTGGTTAAAAACCCTTGTCTTCAGACACTGCGGGATTTTGGACGAGAAGATATTACGAAAGTTTAACTATCATCAAGTAATTCAAATGCTGGGCGGGCTTCGAACCTGCCCCCTAGAGCTCGCAAGGCAGAGTCACTACCATAGCTATTAGTATCATCTGATTTTAGTACTTGTATTAAAATATTAAATCGCGGTAACTTAGGAGGATAAAAAAACACTGTAAGGAAACCTGAAGAAATTCAATGGCGTATGTGAATTCACCAACCCGTAACTGGGCAACCTTGGATAAGGTCCAACCGCCCTTCAAGCGTAACCCTATCTCTGATTGGAATAAAATATGGCGTTATTCCAAGTAAAAGCACGGAATGAGTAATATTATTTCAAGCTTGCAATTACTCACAGCTTTAATGAAGCACGTTATCTTAACCTTATTTCGTGTCCTTGCCGTTATTGCACAGCTATACGGTATTGTTTAGCCAAAGAACTACAGCGAATGTATCCCGCGCTGTAATAGCGAACTAACGTTCAATAAACTGCATCTCTGAACCATCTCTGAACCTGTTTGTATGTAAATGCGAATTTGCTGGAGCTTGCAATTATGAATACAGACGACGGAATCATCGGGACGTGGCGCTGATAACAATCTCTAATCATATTTAAACATTTACAAGATCGGAAGGAAGGATCTTGGGAAATAGATCATTAAGAGAGCAAATTTATTGACTGCCTTATAGCTCAGTTGGTAGCATGTCTGCCTTCAGAGCTGTAAGGCGTGGGCTCGATCCCCACCTAGGACAAGAAAAAAATAACGAACATAGATGTTTGTTCTGTGTCTGGGTGTATTACTTACGTATTTACAAAAAAAAAACAAATTAGTTTAAAAGTGTTCTATCAGCCATCTGGTTTCTATCGTACCTACAAGCTTTATGCTTAGTTTGGCGCTAGATGGCGCTGTGTGAAAAATATCCACCGATAATTATGAATCATTATTAATTTTCTTGAACGCATTGATTAGGAGAGAGAGGAGCTAAAACTTCCAAGATTAGAAGTCAAGTAATACCGGATTATTGTTTAAGTACTGTGTTGATAATATTTTATTAGCATAAAGCATAGCATAATAAAAATTGTTTTTTTTCTCCGGACGTATGCAGGTTTTTCTTACATTTTCCTTCACAGAAAAGCCAGTGGTATAAATATCCATTCCGTAGATAATGTTGTATTATTGTTAATAATAATAATAATCGTTTATTTCAGGCAAACAGTAGTTACTTAAAAAACGCGGGCCCATTATAATAGATACATAACTACCATACATATTATAAAAATAATCTTAACTAACACAATTTGTGCTGCCATTTTTCTGACAGTGTCGCTTCCCAGTAGCGTTGGAATACCAGACCCTTTGGCCAGAAATCTGGCGAGAGGAATGCACTCTTTTGCTCCGCCGGAAGCCGGCAAATGCAAATGTGCTGTTAGTTTAGGGGTTGTATTCACAGGGTCACTGGTAGCTAGCTAAAAATCACTCAAGGTCAATTAATATTTGTTTAAAAAACATTTTCAAGTATAAATCGTTTAGTTAGTAGGTTTGTAGATTGCACATAAAGTTTCCACGCGTACTTATTAATTATATCGCAATAACAAACACCGCAGTCCAGTTCTTTCGAAGCCTTGGGCGTTTGCAGTAAGATGCATCGCAATAATTTATCGTCGACGGTTTCTTAATTCGTGATTGAGAACAACCGCGTTAACGCTATTCGCAATAACTTAATATAATGCAGTCTCAAACGTACTAAGTACCATGACTGCTGGAAAAGATTGTCATAATGTAAAAGCAACTCTATCTTTAATTTTTGATTAAAAAGTTCCACTTCCACCTTCCTTCTTTAATCCCTTCCAAGTGCTTCACATTGTAGAGTTACAATGTAAACAGACGCATAAGTTGCGAGGAGTTATCGCCGACCTAATTGAGGGCGTCACTTGAGACCTGGGCGACGGCAAAACTCTGGCTCCATTCCAGGACACACTGCCAGTACCGTCTTTACCATAAGGGCACACGGGGCCCGTGCCCAGGGCCCCCATTCTCAGGGTGCCCAGAAGGACCGACAATTTATCTCACATTTATTCTTAAAACATTTTTGTCGGGCACAATAACACTGAGCACCCGGGTCGAAAATAAAACTTACTTTTGTCTTAAAATTTAAGTCAAAGTTATGTCGGTTTTATTTAACCAAAAAATCAAGTCAAACTTAGCATTTTTTCTTTTATAAGTATAAAGTTTCCATAATAATTGACTTGATTTTGACTTAGTTACGAACGATTTAAGACAAAAAGCCAGTAGAAAAATGTTAGTATACTTAATTCGCTTTCTTTACTTTCCAAAAAGGCCCCAAATTCTTGTGTACCCAAGGGCCCCGCACAGTTTATAACGGCCTTGCACACTGCTGCTATAGTTTATAATATATAGTCACTTGGAATACGACGTCTTTTATACTGAAAGATATGAACCCATATTAAAAAACCAAGTTAGTGCAACCGAACTCGCGCACGAAGCTGTATACTACCATCAATAATCCTTACTATTATACCTACTCGATATTCTGTACCTCTGTCAGTATATTGGACCCGTTCTACGACTAATCACCTGAATATATTAACACACGAACTTAAAAAAAACTACTTCAATTTCGTTTACTTGGATGTCATCTTTTTTCTAGTTATTTTGATTTAAAAACCAAACTACTAAACCTATTTTGTTGAAATTGCTATGGGACTAATCTGAATAGTGTATCCTTTCAAATGGGAAAATAATGTTCTAAATTGATTTATAAATGGAGTTCTGATAACAATATAGATAACAAACATTTTTAAAAATACAACCGAATTGAGGACCTCTTCCTTTTTAAAGACAAAAACAAAAAACAAAAGAAAGGTAAAAAAAATAGAAAATTAGGTAGTGGTGTACCTGATGAGGATGGGATAGGAACGCACTTAGGATGCTTTCCCTGCATTCGTATTCGTGTTCGCCTACAATTACTATATATTTGTTGTTATGCTGTAGATTTATTATAATACACTAACCAGCTTCTATGTACCTAGGTATTCTGACTTTAACACTAAAGTAAAAACACATAAACACGTATCGTAATTTGTTTAGGAAAATTCTATTACAGTTTAAATGACTATTAGCAATCAGAAAGTAAGCATAGGCTTAACAATAGACGCATTCGTACTCACCCTTATTTATTTATTATTTATTTATTTATTGAGATAAAAACGACAGTATCAGTTACATTTACCTCACATAAATTAGATATTATAAAGAATATAGTAATACGACATAAAACCATAAAATCACTACAACTACTACTTATCTATAATGCAGACCTAAAAACTTTTTTATTACTAAACAAATCTCATAAAAAACAGGTTATACATTGTACAAGTTTGTTTAGAATCTAAGCTGAGTAGATAACCGAAGAAATTTTCAAATCGTTTAAAAATGCTTTCTAAAAGCTTGATGCATTCCATAAATGCATTGAACCATGTTCAGCTCCGAATTTATGAAATTCAATGAATTCATGAAAAAACTCCGACTGACTCCGTACCGAACTTCACTCGTTTTTAACTTCGTGTAACAGTTTTAGAACACGAGATACTAGACGTTTTTTAGCTTATTAGTAAAAGCTAGAAAACCATGAACAGTTTTCCATTTTTACCTATTAGAGTTCGTGTAGTAAACCTACCAGACGGTGACGTAGTATTTTGATTGTACTATCATAATATGGTGTTCATAATTTTTGGCAGGATATTTGTAATTATAAACTTGCTATAACTGAAGCTCTATGGCATATAGAGATGTACTGACAGCGTATTTACGATGTATGTATAGGTATAAATCGCGTGTTAAAATTAAGTTAACTTAAATAGGCGGACAAAAAAAAAAAAGTAAGTATCTACATTACATTTTGAGGTTTGAATATCTTTGATATATTCAACGTTAAAAATGCTTTACGCAATAGTGACCGGCTTAAGGATAGCAGAATGCTCACCACCGTCAACCGAGAGAACGCTGCTGACCGTCCTCCGGTGGTTCCGGATGCAGTTTAAGGACATTATCATCATCATCAGCTTGGAGGCGTCCACTGCTGAACTGCTGAAGGCCTCCCCCTTAGACCGCCCCATCGTGCAGTAGCGATTTTTGAAGCTGGTAGAATCCGCTTTTTTTAAGCATTATTTGGTCTTCATATTGACTGGTTTTACTTTTTTGTTTTATTTATATGGGAATACTACGTTTAGTTATTTAAACGTGAATACTCTCGCATAAATAAACCATGTGTCCAAACCACCTCAGTATTCCTAATAAAATAAGTATAGGTATACCTTCTTTACTGTATTTTCAAGAGTCCATAACATAAAGTTTTTCATTTCCATTTCATTCGCCGTTCATTAGAAACAAACAGTGCAGCTGCATATATTAAAACTCGCAAGGTAAGGTAAGTTCAAGTTATGAGCAGAACGAAGTTCATACTGTTTCAACAAGGGTGGAACAATTAATTACTGGGACATGGCATTTAGCTGTCCGCGCTTTACGTAACTATAAAGTTTTGGTCACTTTAGAAGTACCTACAGAACAATGCAACGTGGTCATTATACGGAGTGTTAGTTTGAACACCGTTATCCTTCTAGGATATCATTGTACTCATCATAATGAACACTACACTACACTTCTTTTACTATGGGGCCAACCCTGAAATCATGAAAAATAACAGCTGTTCCATACAAAAAGGTTCATCGATCTTGGACAAAATGTATGGAACAGCAGATATTTTTTTCACGATTTCACGGTTGGCCCCATAGTAAAAGTTGTTCATAATGATGAGTACAATAAAATCCTAGAAGGATAACGGTGTTCAAACTAACAGCCTGTATATATTATAGTTTTTGAATTTAGCCAGAAATACTCTGTATAAACAGAGACAGAGAGTCTTGGTTTTTGTACATAATTATAATATTTAAAAATGTCAAACTCAATTAGCTATTTTATTCCTCCAATGATATGAATAAAATACCTGATATGTACTTTTTCCACAGCTGAACAATAATGGTAAATTTCATATTGATATAGGTTTTCTTGTACTTCTATATGATGTGGACGGTATAACTATAGTTAAGTCATAATTAATTCGAAGTAGATTCTTACTCGGCCAAAATTTTTCAGTGTCTACTGCCGAGCTAGATTTTGGTAGACAGGTAGTTAGAGGATATTATTTTAACAGATGGCGTCAATTTTCGAGTATCTTACATATACTAGAATCCAAATGTGTTGTATGGCAACTCTTTGGAAACTTTCTTAATAAAATCTCTTAATTTTTTTGTCCATAACAGTAGAAGTGCCAGAATTATGAACTTGCGAACAAAATCCTACACCGCACTGCTCTGCGCTCGTCACCCTGAGATATTAAATGTCAAATATCTTCATGCCCAATTATTATTCTGATAACATTGCCCTTCAAACCAAAACACAGCTATGCTTGCACACTACTGTTTCAATAACTGAAAAAGATGTGGTACTTCCCCCGTTAGGACTCTGCAATAGAGTTCTATCACAACGATTTAAAACACACACACACACACACATTTAATGAAATAACATTCTTATCTCTGTCTCACATTAAGCTTTGTCTTTCTAAACGGCTGAGAGAGCGAGACTTCATTCAATGCAGTTCTCAATGAGTTACCAAAAGAAAACAAGGTCCCGAAGTCCTTTGCTAACTCATCCACGGCAGTACTTCATTAAATTATGTATAACTGTGGTAGTCACTGCGATTGCTTGTATGCAGCTAAGTAAGTAACCCAGTAAGTGAGCCAAGTTACTCGCTCGGTAACTTGTATTACTTGCTAAATAACTTCAATGGCCTTGTGAAGTTCAGTTATTAAGTTAAGTACGGTGCTATGCTGCTCGTGCTGTTATTAGAGTTGGTACGTTGTATTTGTTAAGATTATTTTTAACGTAATAGTATCTTCCACTACAGGCTGGTTCAATCTGCTGTGCCCGACTGGGTCCGTTGAACATATGTACCTACTCAATTTATAAACAACATGTACTGTACGGAAAGACAATAAATAATCTGAATCAGGCACCTTAGACGTGGGAAGAAATCTGGTAAGTTAAAATTGAAGTGGGCGCCACGTCAGCCGAACGCAGGTGACAGTGCAGGTCCAGGTCGTGCAGGTGGGCAGAAGTCTTTACGGATATGGTGCCCCGAGCAGTTGATACCGACAGCGATAGCGCGACGAACTCTTGGAAATATTGGATGGTGGCTGGTGCTGCCTGCAGGATGATAGGACAAAAAGCTAACAGAAAGAAGAATGGACACAATTAGTGAAGATTATTGTCAAAATTTGGGACATATAGCTATACTAATTCTATGATTATTTTTACCGGTACGTTTCACAACATATCCCAGTAAACATCTCGATAGACTATCACAGGACTGTAATGACGGTTGTGATAATTTAAAACTGTGCAATAGTTAGTTGTTGCTGCAAATACCTTGCAATGCACGTAGCGAGAGCAGTCTGATGATCAAGCCAGGGCGACAAGGGTTTATAACAAAAAGTTCACACAAAAAAGATCCGAATTTTAACTTATTTGTGAGCACTTGCTGTAATAGATAGATAGTAACCTAAAATCCTGTATTTTGGCTTCTGTAAGACTATTGTAGTTTAGTTTAGAAGTTTACTACTACTATTAATTCATTTATTTTAATAATAGACTTTTTATAATAGAGATTAATTAAGTTTAGTAATAGCTTCAAAGAATAGATTAGAGTAATTAAATAATTTCTAAGGATCGACCTAATTATTTTCGTGTAATTAACGTCTCTTGGTACTGCCTCAAATTCTGTCTGTTGTTTATATCCATTTTTAATTTTTTTTATTTATCCTGTTTGCAGAATAATTTGCCTCGAGGTTGAAAGTATCCAGGTACAACTGAGTACCTTTTATCATAATATCAAGTAAATTGAAGCCCTTAGATCTTGTAACCAAGTTAGCGGCTGTGAGAGGGATTCTGGAAGACTCGGTAGCGTCTTTGATTCATGAATGCTTAGTTTCAGAGATATCGGCCTCTTTACCTACTAAGGCCATATTTTTTTGAGACTTTTAGGCGTTTTATTAATTAAGTGCCGTTTTACGCGCATGAGTGTGGGAAAGTGGCATTTATTTCTGCACTGAGAGAAAAAACCGGTCACAATGTATGCAGCAAACGTTTACATTGCGAGCAAAATTTTGAGAAAACCACAAAATAATATTGAGATTTTCGCAAAATGCCCTTTGTTGCCCCAGCAACTTTTCTTTGCGAAAAGCAAATATTGTGAACGCAACAATAAAAATATTGTTGCATTAATAATTTTGAGGCTCTTTGTTATCACCGCAAAGTGGTAATCTGCGAAGTTCACATTGTTAAAGTTTGTGCGATTCACAATGTCAGTTGTACGTTGATTTTATGTGTTGTGATGTTAGCAATTTTTGGACCCTCTGATAAAATCACAATGTGGTAATCTGCGGGGTTCACATATCTAAAGTTTGTGTGGTTCACAATGTAACTTGTACTTTGACTTTATATGTTGCGGTGTTAGCAATTTTAGGGCCCTCTGATAAAATCACAATGCGGTAATCAGTGGGGTTCACATAGTTAAAGTTTGCGTGGTTCACAATGTAAATTGAACGTTGGTTTTATATGTTGTGGTGTTAGCAATTTTCGTGACCTTTGATAAAACCACAATGTGGTAATCTGCGGGATTCACATAGCTAAAGTTTATGTGGTTCACAATGTAAGTTGTACCTACGTTGATTTGATATGTTGAGATGTTAGCAATTTTGGACCCTTTGATAAAATCACAATGTGGTAATCTGCGGGGTTCACATATCTAAAGTTTGTGTGGTTCACAATGTAACTTGTACTTTGACTTTATATGTTGCGGTGTTAGCAATTTTAGGGCCCTCTGATAAAATCACAATGCGGTAATCAGTGGGGTTCACATAGTTAAAGTTTGCGTGGTTCACAATGTAAATTGAACGTTGGTTTTATATGTTGTGGTGTTAGCAATTTTCGTGACCTTTGATAAAACCACAATGTGGTAATCTGCGGGAATAACATAGCTAAAGTTTATGTGGTTCACAATGTAAGTTGTACCTACGTTGATTTTATATGTTGAGATGTTAGCAATTTTGGACCCTTTGATAAAATCACAATGTGGTAATCTGCGGGGTTCACATAGTTAAAGTTTACGTGGATCACAATGTAAGTTGTACGTTAATTTTATATGTTGTGGTATTAGCAATTTTTGGACTCTGATAAAATCACAATGCAGTAATCAGTGGGGTTCACATAGCTAAAGTTTGTGTGGTTCACAATGTAAGTTGTACGTTACGAGAACGCTTCAAGTTCAGTCGGTCATTTCATTGGCAGCACTCGTGAGGGAATCATCGAAATCGAAGCGCACCTTTCTGTGTCAATTTTATTCTATCATTGTGTAGTGTTGTGTACATATCTTTGTGTTTTTATTGTGTTTAGTGAGTTTCGTGACAACTTTTTGTGTTACATAAGTAAAAGGGTTAATTTATATGGGCATATATGCCCATGCTTTTAGAGACAAAGTTTTTTGTAATTTTTTTGTATGCAGCAATGTTTTTGTTTTGTTAGTGGTATAGTGTTTTTGTGTGTTGTTTATTTGTGGTTTTGTATTGGTTTTTGTGTTTTGTATGTTAGTTTAAGCACAAATAATATAATATTAATATACTGTTTAAGTACTTAATAATAAATATTGGAGTGATATTAATAAGCTTTTTCTTTATAGGAAGATACATCATTCGTGGTTCTGGAAGTTGCATGCATTGCTATTTATGACGGCCTCAAGCTCCTTTATTACGGTACATAACTGGTTGTGATTTATGAGATGTTTGTCTAATGTCCTTTTCATACTGTGTTTGACTAGGCCTATCAACCTTTCATAAAAACCGCCAAACCAAGGAGCTAATTCTGGGATGAACTTCCAGCGGATGTTGTTTTGTATACAATAGTTAGATGTTAATACCTCTGCCGTAAGTTTAAACTGGGAGGCGTTGTCAGATACAATCAGTTGAGGTAAACCTCTTATAGCGACGAATCTTCTTATAGCTAACAGACACTCTTCAGCCGTTAAGTCTTTAACAACCTCCATGTGAATTGCTCTGATTGTCAAGCAAGTAAATAAACAGACCCAGCGTTTCTCTTTGGTAAATTCGTCTACAAAAAGTGGGCCAAAATAATCGAGACCCGTGAAAGCATAAGGTACACTAAGTTTAACCCTTTCTTCCGGTAAATCAGGCATTGCTGGTAGTTTGAATGGACCTCCACCGTACTTCACACATTGTGCGCACTTTCTGATAACTTTCTGAACCGTTGATCTGCCATGTGGGACCCAAAACTTCTGTCTCAGTAAAGCCAATGTATGTGAGACTCCTACGTGGTAGTTTTTCTGGTGTAGTTCCATGATAATTTTGTGCGTAAACTCAGAGTGCTTTGGAAGCAATATAGGTTCTTTCTGATTGTGTGTTAAATCTGTGTATCTGAATCTTCCTTTGCATCTAATAACACCATCCTGGTCTTTATATAACTGTAGCGACTTTGACAAGTCAGTTGCTATACCTTCAACTTCTTTAGGATAGTATTCCATCTGAATTTCTAATATGCGTTTTAACTCGTCATTGCCCGGTTGTTGATAATTGTTGTCAATTATCATTGGTTCAGTCCCATCTTCATTCGATCGATCTATTTTATCGTCAGTCACTGTATTCGAGAGACCCTCCCCGGCAGAAGAAATTTGAACATAAACTTGGTCTGTAGGATTGAGAATTTTAGGCCATTGTTTTGAATCTCTCAATAGAAAATCAGGACCCTTGAGCCATCTATCATACGAGTCTGCTAGCTCTGGCCTAGTACCTATATCTGCCGGATTGAGTTTAGTTGGTACATATCTGATCTGCATTGATGTGTTTTGTTTTATCTCACTGATTCTACGTGCAACAAACGGCGGGAGTAGCTTTTCTGATTTGTACCAACTCAAAACTATTTGGCTATCGGTCCATAAAAACTGTGCT
The DNA here is from genome assembly GCA_905404285.2 of Erannis defoliaria. Classification (NCBI taxonomy): domain Eukaryota; kingdom Metazoa; phylum Arthropoda; class Insecta; order Lepidoptera; family Geometridae; genus Erannis; species Erannis defoliaria. The sequence goes on from FR990071.1 coordinate 500,963, forward strand.
TTAATCCGGAGACGCAAGAATTTCATTACGTAGCTCAAAAGCCTGCATCCAATTAATACTCCCAGCAATTCTAAACTCGGAATCTGTAAGTTGCTTTGATCCTTTAAAGGCACTAATCTTGACTTGCCAATAACAAAACTGACAATATTATTAGCGTCTAAAGAACTGCGCAAGTAAATGACTGCTGCGTACGCGTCCATTGATGAATCAGTAAAACAATGCAATTCATACTGAACGTCATTACTGACTCCCGTTCTATTCACATTTTTCGCGTAATACCGATCAATTTGCAAATTTTCTAAGCATGAAAACTTTGATGCAATCTGATTCCATTCGTCAAGTTGATCGTCATTTAACTTAACATCCCACTTAACTTTTTCTTTCCACATTTTTTGAAAAAAAAGCTTTGCTGGGAGTACCACCGGAACTGAAAGACCACAGGGATCGTAAACTGACGCAATAGTTTTTAATACATCTCGTTTTGTTTGAACCGTGATGTTTCTGCTGTCTGAATTGATCTTTAGCCTAAGAAGGTCACTATCTGTATCCCATGACAAGCCTAATACTTTAATGTTTGGACTACTACTGCCCTGTAAGTTTTTATTTATATGAGACATAAGCTCCTTTGAGTTTGAGTTCCATTCACGTAAGTTCATTGACAAACTATCGAACGATTGTTTGGATATTGTGTATAATCTAAGGGCGTCTATTGTTGTCTGCACTCCTGTTACAATGTTATCGACGTATATATCTTCTGCTATTTGCTTCATTAGAGCGCTATTTGATCGTGTTAAGTGATATTTGATCGTGGCATTAAGCAAAAATGGACTAGAAATGACGCCAAACGGTACGCGACAAAACCGAAAGTGCAAGGTATTATCTGGGCTAGGTCCACGGTTTTTGTCCTTGAGCCAGATAAAACGTGTCACGTCTTTATCTGAATCCTGGAGACCTAACTGCAGGAACGCTTTCTCAACGTCGGCAACTACACCTACAGGATGTTCCCTGAATTTAATTAGCAACCCAGTAAGGTCCTCTAACATTACTGGCCCACGATATAAACATTCGTTCAAACTTCGGTTGTCTCCTGTTTTAGATGAAGCGTCGTAAACGATACGGAGCTTATTTGGTTTGTCTCGACTATGAACACAATGATGAGGAAGGTAATGAACCGGGTGAGTCTGCGGGACAGTAGGAGCCGATACTATTTCAATGATCCCATTTTGTAGTTGATCCCGAATAATTTTATCGTACGCATCAATTTCGGAGCAATCCAAACGTTTTATCAAGCTATTGAGACGTCCCCACGCCAACCCTAAATTGTTGGGAAGATTTGGCGGAAACTCAGTCCAAGGCCACTGTACGTGGTACCTGTTTTCTTTGTACTGAATGGTGTCATTGAACTGTTTTACCGCTTCTTCATCGCGAGTGGATTTTGGGGAATCAGTAATACCGATTGATTCAAGGTCCCACAGTTTTTTAACATCATCAAATTTGAGCGGGAGATCCGGTTCATTCAATTTATTATCGAAGCCGGCGGTTGACTGAAAGTAAGTTAATACGGCTAATTGATCTGAATTGTCAACCATTTCGTCGATTTTTCCTGACCAAACCCAGCCAAAGTCAGAATTGACTAAGAAAAGATAATCGGTTACAGCAATCCTTTCGTTCGACATCATCGAGTGATAGTAATCGTTACCGATCAATATGTCGATTTTATCACCACATGAACCATCATCTGCAAATACAAGAACCTTTAACCTGATATTATTCCATATTTTGGCTGGGTCAGGGAAGACCGGTGTTCGTATACCATTTGTTATATGAGGAACAACATTGGCATGTATAAGTCGCGAAACACCAGTTCGAGTCGCGAGTCTAAAGCTTACTATCGGGCTTTCTACCTGCTGTGGTGTTTTTGCACCGAATGTAAATATCGACAAATTCACATTTTCTGTAACAGGTAAGCCTAACGAATTGACTACAGACTCGGTTATATATGAGCGTTGGCTACCGCAGTCTAGCAAAAGTCTGCATTGCAGTTGCCTCGCTCCGGCTTCTGAATTATTGCTAACCTTAACAGTGCAAGTCTGTAGTAACGTGGTATTTACCGTAGTTTTGACATGTAAACTATCGGTTTGTATTGATTTCACCGATTGTATTAGCTTTGTGGGACATAGAGCCCGATTGTGGTCACCGAATTTATTACAATGTCTACATTTCCGCTTAGAGCGGCAATTATTAGCTTTATGACCTTCTGAAAAACAGTTATAACAACGGTTTCCTAATCGCGACTTTCTATCTTGCATAGTTTTGTAAGTCGTACATTCGTCATTAAAATGATCCTGTTTACAAAATATACATCTACTCATTTTCTTTTTAGGTGGCTCATCGGTCCTACCCGAGATTTCTTGTGGTCTTTTACGTGAGGCGTACTGAGATTTGTAGTTGGATTGTCTGTTGTCAAACTTAGGTTTATCCTTCCGAAAGTTCGTATAACGGCGTTGATTATTATTATTATTGTTTTTTACTTCTTCTGCTCTAACATGTAAGGAACCCAATGTAAAATTATCCGCTCCCTGTTTGCCATCACTGGTAGTCGCGTCGGTGTTCTTCATATTTACAATGTCCCTTTTCAAACGATTCGATGTTTCTCTAGCCGATATTATGTACTCTAAATACTTCCTAATGCTATCAATCGATTCATCTTCATCAGACATTTTCATTCTTAGTTCATATATTAGATCTTCCGGGAATTTCTCCATAATCATAACTCGGAGGTGATTGTGATTGACGTCTTCACCCAAGGAGCTCAATACCCTCAGATGTCTTTCAATTTCATTGAGGACGTGCCTACAATCCTTAACTTGATTGGTCGGTGCGGCTTTGACTCTATATAACGCTACATAATGGGCATCGATAATCGCGGCAGGTTTGCCGTACCTCTCCTTTAACGTATTGACAGCTATACAGTAGTTTTTGTTGGTCGTGTCTAAACCTTCAATTGCTTGTTTAGCATCACCTTCAAGAACTGACTGAAGGTACAATAATTTATCGACATCACTAATATTTCTGTTGTCTACATTCGATGAAAACTGGTCCCAAAACTGATACCACTTGAGAACATCGCCGTTAAATTTTGTTAGCTCCATCCTAGGCAACTTGCTACTTATGTTATGGTTTTCGGTATTAGCCGAAACAGTACGTTGATTCCGACCATTCCGCCTGACATTAACCTCTATTTCTGACAATAAATCTTCGGCTTGAATTTGGGTAGACGTATATTGGCCGATTTCATCTTCGTTAGGCGCTGTAGTTAATTTACAGTAATTGTGAATTTCCGAAACAAAACGCTGATTGGCACCTTTCAGTTTCGATCCGATCAATTCTAAGTCGTTAAAGTTGGCATCACTATCTGCTAATTTTGCTAGGGCACACTGAGCTGAGCTTATATACGATTGAACTGAGTCGTAAATCATCTTTAAACGGGTTCGGATAACGTCTTCCATTCTGAGTAAGTACAGTACCTACAAGTGCGATTTTCGTAACTTTTATCTTCATAAAGTAACGCCCAAATTCTAAAACAAAGTTATACATTTCAAAATATAAGCCGCAACTCTAAGCGTAACCTTATAAGATGATTATTAATATCACGAAATAACATCCTAAATATTGATCATTCGAATTAATTGTTTCGCTATTAAAATTGTTGTTCTGTATTACTTCGCCCAAGATTATATTATATGACAAATAAATAGGTAATAAAAAGTAGCTAAAACACCAAACGTATCTGAAACGCCGTATTACCACTGATAACGCTGCTACTGTCCGTAAATGACGCTATATGAACCACGGTGCAAATTTTATGCACTACTGGACAAAAACAATAAAATAAAAATGATTCTTCCGGGCGTAATAGAATATTGTCATAAAACTTAAGGATCACTTACAAAGGTAAAACACTGATTCACTTTCGAAAATAGCTTAGAAAATAATAATTTTACACTCGGTAGAAAAAAATTGTAACTGTGAAAACCCGAACGTAACTGAGCAATGACTAAGTATGACTTTATCAGTTGACTTCGATAACCTTGACACAGAGACAATAACGCAGACTTGACGAACATTCGTGTGATAATTTTTCGAACTACCCACACAATAATTTATTGAGTGTAATTATTTTATCACGATAATTATTTCGAACAACTCGATCCCAGCATCTCCACCATGTCGCCAAGTACCTTAGAGCTAGGTACCCAACGAATATATATGTACGGGGTTATACGTCACTGAGAAAAGTGCAACTATATATATGCTGTGGATATATCATTATGGAACTGTGAATGCCATGCATGTGTACTGATTACGGCTGATTTTCTGAGACTGAGACGAATAACTGAGCTGATCGGTTTGGGGTTACCCCCAAGTGGCCTCCAACCTCCCCTTTTAGCCACCCCACGCCTCGCATATTTATTCTGAGTCTGATGCTGGTAAAACTGAGTCTGAGAGTCTGAGCACTGTTCGCAAACAGTCCGAACGCATCGGTTTCTGAGAAGGTACACACCACAACATTATTTAGTCTGAGAACGGTATGCATGCACTGAGAAAAGGTAAGCTCACTTACCGATGCTGCTCCTGCGCCGTCCTCTCGGTCAATGCCGCGCCGGCGGCCGTGCAAGCGCGCTCGACTCGTTCGTCCCCTCCGGGCGTGACGTCACACAAGCTACCTGCGTATACTATACCTTCGCATTCGCGACACGACTATGTACACTTTGCGGTATTGGCAACCTCAAAGTTGTGGTTCTAGCAGTGGGAGCATTGACAAAAGTTCAAGATATGATTTTAACATTGTGAGGATAGCAATGTTACTATAACATCCCTGCAGTGAATGTTGCTATTGCAAATGTTATAGTAACATTGTACAAAGTAAAAACCTTCACATTGTCTTATTCACAATGTTTTTTCACAAAATTAAGGTTGTTGCACCAACAAACCAACTATGACGGCTGCTATTTCGCAACTTTTTCTTGTTAATTTCACAATAGTTTTTTCTCCGTGTGAGCGCTACCGTGGGTCGGATGACACGTTAAATTGTTGGTCCCGGTTGTTTGTTCTAGTTTCTATAATAACAACCGTCAGCCATGTCAGAGGCCTTCGGGCGGCACATTAACTTTGACACTAGGGCTGGACACTCAGTCTATACGAACTTACTTACTTATATAAATATATGCGGTGAAACATAATCTGTCCGTATTGTGTTTAAAGCTCTGAAGAAGCTTATAGTAAAGTTGCTACGACTTTACTAGGGCATGATTGGACTTGACTGTGACGTACTATGTTTCACTAAGACTCATTTGACTGGAACTCATCAAAAACTTGATTAAAATGCTAACTGACAAATGCATGAATTACGACGCCATAATCTTCAGGATGGAAAAATAAAATAAGATAAAAAAATGTTTGGGATTGGTTCAATATATATCTTTTTCAAGTAAGTACATAATAATTTTGGCACATCTTTGAAGGGAGAGCGTTCTTCGTCCACCTAATGGGGCATCGTTTTGCAATTCCGCTAATTACCAAACATCCCCGCGATCTAAAGCTCATCCGATACCCGAAGAGGATATAAAGTACGTATAATTACTATCCGCAGCCCACACACTGCGATGAAGGGTGTGTGACCCGCACACTTCAGCTGACCTTCCACGAAGTGCCGCAGAGCTTAGAACTCTCTTGAAAACATGCCTCAGTACAAATGTTGATGATGTTATAGCATTAATGTCATTAATTTTGGTACTCCTACTGTTATGGGCAACCGCGGCAACCGGCAACCGGCAACCGGTGGATGCAAATGGCAGGTTGTCGTACAGTCTGGCGGTCTAAGGGGGGGGCCTTCGTTCAGCAGTGGACGTCTCCGGGCTGATGATGACTGTTATGGGCAGGCGTGATGCTGATGCTTATCACCAAGCAAACGTCTCACTCGACTCTTTACTCCATTAAATTTAAAATATTAGCATCGTAGCGTAATACACTCTCAGACAGGTGGAGTGACGATACGAGGACGTTACGTGGGTGGATACGACATGCGTAGGACAGCCGGCGGTGGGGCTGAGTGGCGTATCTTAGAAGAGGCATTAGTTCAAAATAAGAAGTAGATGAGAAGTAGAAGTACAATAGCGTAGGTACATGTGAATCCACTAACTTAGCAGTGGGGTGGGGAATGTATTAAACGCTCATGTAGTTGGTACCATTTTATTTACTCCTGAAAGTTCCATAATATAAAAAAGGAATAAGGAATAAACTCCTCTTCCCTTGCTCAGAGATTTTTTCTGCATCGGTAAAATCAGTTTCATCCAATCTTCATCTACAAGGAACTCATCCTTGCTCCAAAAAATGTAAACAAGCCCATTTTTACGAGCGTCCCTTCCATTTCACTCACAGCATACATCTAAATCACAATATGTAAGTAAAGCCGTGTCCCCATTGTGTCCGAAATACCCTAATAGGTAGATAATGATGTTTTCCGAACAAATTAGTCGGCCTAACGTCGCCGCCATGTTTGCCCGTTTACCCCAGCACAAAGATTGCCTAATAGTTACTACTGAGATCACACGTCACGTCACCCTCCCGTATCGGTCGTTCACCCGTACATAGAATACGTGATAGTACAGAGGAACCTACACGCACGCTGCTCCGTCTAGCCTGAGGCCGCCGTTCGTATACAAAGGCATTTTTTTTTGTCTGAAGAGTTTGTATGACCGCCATAGGTATACAAACTCTTTGGACGGCTATCACGCCTGACGTTAAACAAAGATGCGGCCTACGATGGAGCACTCGTTATCAGCCATAAAACGCCCACTGCTGGACGAAGGCCTCCCCCTTAATAGAGGGCTGACGCTATAATCCCCACGCTTGGCAGGTGGCTTGGGGATCGCAGAACGCTCACCACCGTTAACAAAGAGGACGCTGCTGCCTGTCCTCCGGTAGTTCTGGTTGCAGTTTAAGGACATACTCAGGTCCTAGAGGATGATGGTCCTAGGAGCACGCTTTCCCAGAATTCGACGCGACTTGAAGACATATTGTAGGTATCTATCGGGAAACATCAAATCCAGAATCGCTTAGCAATTCCGCACAATAAAGGTGAAATCAAACCGTTTTGTTCGTGTTTTAGGAACATCAACCGTGAAACGATGCCGAGCTTCTGGCCGTCCGGTAGTAAAATGGGCATGGTCATGTAGATACGAGGCAAACTCTCCGAAAGGTATCCGATAAAACACCGATAGATGAGCAATTTTGCGAAGACGTTCAAGGATTTGGCTAATTAGCTTTTTGACACGTAGTAAGAGCACCACCTCTGAAGTAAGAGAACCTACCAAACGAAAAAGAATCATCAAAACCAGTTCATAAGAACTGATATTGATCATTCATCAGGCGGAGTAATCGCGTAACATACATACAAAAAAATAAAAATAAAAAGCGTACAGTCGAATTGAGACCTTCTTTTTTGAAGTCGATTGAAAATCAGTGTATTTGATTTTTATGCTGATAACATTAGGTTAAAGCGGAACGACTTGAACTGAATACTATTCACCGTAATCTAGTATGGCAGTTGTCGACAACATTTTGATTCGTGTACCTATGGAGTCAGAGTTGCATGTCACCACGATACTCAAGTCACCGAGTATCTGATATTGAATAACCTCCGTGCACGAACGGTCTAAGGACTCGTAAGTACTTTAAGTTAGGTGCTGACGATGATATTCGTAGAAAACTTCGCATATTTGGTGACACGTTCGGGTAATTGGCGGGCTTTTATCGCTCTTGCTCGGCGTCTGTCATTAAAAAGTGTTCAGCCGTTTTGTAGCTCATACATAGGACAGTGACTCGTTAAATTGCGTTTTATAGTATCAGCTATCAGAGCTTAAAGTTGGCAAAACGAAAATCTAACATTATAATATGTAGGCGTGACGTGACAGTATGGGGACCAGATAGTTGGTAGAATATTTTTATATATTACTTTCAACACCCAGACTCGGAACAAACGTCTATGTTCGTCACATAAATGTTTGTCCTGGGTGGGAATCGAACCGACGTCCTACGTCTCTCGAGGAGTACCAACTGCACTGTAAGGCAGCCATATTATTGTAATTGTTATGGAGGTAGGTTGCATTCTACAATACTTTTCATTGGAAATACTCAGGGTAGAGTTCCATTGCTTTCAGATGTGAAGAGACGAGCACTGCGGATCACCGAGCGCAACACTTTTATAGTGTCCAGGAAATTAAGGGTTCTCCTGCCCTGTAACTGTGGAATAAGTTACATCATGTCCACTACGAGTATATTATGCTATAGTTTTATTTGAGTTTGTAACTTAGCTAAGATCGAACTATGAATGTGCGATGACGAGTTAGTCCGAAAGATCGATGCTTCGAAAAATTCTCAACAAAACAATGTCTCTGCGAAGAACGTTAGTGCATAAGAATATTGTGCTACATATTACCGATCGACAGAATCGTATTGCGACGACCTTTAGTCCGACAACGTGAACTCTCAATCTACATAATTATGTTATGTGGTATCTACTGCGCCCCGCCTGATGATGATTAACGGAGACGATGAAGGTGATAAAAAGTAGCCTATATGTTATTTCTGGAAATAAGCTATCTCCATTCCGAGTTTCAGTCAAATCCGTTCAGCCGTCTTGGCGTGAAAAGCTAATACATGTTTGCTGTGTTTATATGTACTGTACTGTACACATAGCGACAAACTGTCGAATTTATAATTAATAATTAGTGTTATACAAAGCTATGAGCTTGGGGTGTACTACGCCGAAAGGGGGTATTTATACTCATCATTGTGAACGATCAACTTTTACTACGGGGCCAAACCAAAAAATTCAGCTACATATCCATACATTCCGTAAAAATTTAAGGGGGGGGGGGGTTCCCCGTCCTGCTCCGCGACCCTGCTATGCCCCCTGTCGATAAAAAAAATAGTACTTAAGAATCACGTTTAAAAGCATTTTTATTACTGACTGTACCTCATATCATATATAGCTTGTTTTGGGATTCATTTATGAGTGGTATTCGTTTGGAATATAAATAACTACGATAATAAACTAATACCACTGGTATTAGTTGTGTAGTATTCATCATTGTAAAGAGCCAGTGAACTTTTTCTATGAAACAGCACATTTTTTTTTCGTGTATTCGGGGTTGGCTCCATAAGAAACGTTGTTCATAATGATAAGTACAATTACCTGTTTTCGGCTTAGTACACCTCGACCTTATAGCTTGGTATTATAGGACTTAGTGTGATGATACATTATGTTCCTTAGGATCATGGTGGATGAAATTGTGTTTGTTAATAAAATTGTGTTATTTCGACTTGTACACCATATCTACGCTAAAATACAATTAGGTTACGTTAAAATATAATAATACGGTCTCGTAATAAGAATTGATATATTCAAAAGATGTCCACAGATAACACACACTGTGATTATATTACTGTATCAAAAATAAAAATCTCCAACTTTTCATCGCCTAAAATACTTAAAAAAGAGCGTAAATTGTATGAGATTGTATGGAAGAGTGATTGATGAGAACTCTGAATTCTGTGATGTATCACCACAAGGCTGTCTCAACCCAACCAACTTATCCAAACATATGACCAAACGACAGAACTAAAAAAATCAACCAGCTGCTCTGACTTCGTTCAGCAAATGCGACAGTAGCTCTCTCACTCTTTGTAAAGATGAGTCGGTCGGTTTATACAAACGATTTCATCATGAATAAATATCATAAAAATGTAGTATGTCCGGTCATCGATCACGCTTAGAAAGGGATTATGCCGGGCCAGGCTTCAGTTAGCATTTCTATGCGCGCCCATTTGGGTTAGTCGGGGAAAATATTTTGATAACTGTTTACTCGACTATTCGAGGTGGAGAGTAGAGATATTCACCTGAATGTCATGAGCTATATCTTACCAGGGAGGTGTCACTCCACAGTTTAGGTATGTTCGGCCGACGCTCCGTCCGGGTGGACAATGTAAGGCAGAAGTCAGTCGCCGCCCGTACGCTAGCTTCGTCGCACGTAACTAAGCATATATACGTGATAGAAAGAGAGCGGTATATCTAGGTGAATATAGCGAGTGGTATCCAGCGCTGTGCGAGTTGAATTGCTACTTTATTGCCTAGTAGATAGAGTCCTTATTTATTTCAATTCCTTTGCGGAGTTAACTTTCTGTACGTAGTACTATTATTTATTCTGTGATCGTACTTCGCACTGGAGCCGTACCTATTGTTAATATTATAATACGAGTACGTTTTTTTTAAAGCAACCGACTTCAATTTCTATTACCTGGATGAATCTTCATATTTTCCTGTTATTTTGATTTTTTCCAGTAAATTTGATTTAAAAACCAAACTACTGAACCGATTTCGATAAAAATTATATGGGACCACATAAGAAGTATCACCTACCACACAAAAAAAAACATTTAAATTAATTCATACTTGGCGGAGTAATCGCGTTAAACAAACTTACCTAAATGTGAACCGCCTTTTGTGAAGTCGTTTGATAACATAATATAATAGAAGAAAAAGGATGGATCCATCCTTTTTTTTCTTTCACCATTCAAACCATTAAAAAAATATTGAAAAAAAATCTTGACAGGCTTTCAGAGTCAACTCTTTCTGGCTCTTTCAGGCTAACAGACAGACACAAATCACCTGGTGTTAAGTGACGGTGAGGTCGAGACGGTCAACACATCTGGCCTAGAACCTGGAACTGGCTCTCAAGTCTTAGGGTGGCTGCCGAAACATACCGTAAGGTGATTTTTAACAGCCAAGTACTAGAGAGTGTTCTACCACCAAGATCAAGATGTTTTCTTTCACCGACAGCTAAAGCTTAATGCGTTTAATGTTGAGATTTGAGCCCACGACCTGCTGCGTTAGATTCTCGCTACTCACTGAGCTACCATCGTTACATTTTAAAATCATTTATCTAGTCATCCGAGAGTTGTCTGGAAATCTCTATCGCCTTTTGTGCCTATCTACTGTACCTATTCCTGTTGTTATGTCCTTTTTTGGGGTGCCGATTTATTGTATAGTATAATAAAGATACCGCACTTCGAAACCTAGTGTCTGTTGTGGCGTCTATTTACGTGCGTAATATGTTTACCGACCTAAAATAGGTTTATCGGATATTTATGAATACTTGTAATGAATAAGTATACTTGGTTGGGTTATTGTTAACTCGCTACAAAGGAAATTTAGCATTGACCACAGATAAATAATAGTATACAAGGCACGAACACAAAAATATCCAAATGTATTCTAATTAGCGAAATGATTATTTTGTTGAAATGAAGTAGATAAACTTGAAATTGAGATAATTAACCTGTTTTGTATTATGTTATCACGAAATCCTGAGGTAGGTACTTAAACACTAATCGTCATATGCATAAAACGCTAAAACGTATTTCAAACCTATTTTAGTTAAAGTGTTTTGTCAAATTTATTTCGAATTAGGTACGAATTAAGTTTAAAAAAAGAAGACATAACATTTTTTAACAAAAATAGGTTTCAAATACTGTTTAGTGTTTTATGCATACGACGGTATACCACCTTCGCAACGCAATAACCCGTATGTAAGCACAGCATAAAGAAACAATATCTTGAAAAATACCTCACCGTCGAGATTCATAATTGAACGGGCACTCTGAGAAATACAAGCACCTCTTTCAAAAGGTTCTGTTGTGATTTCAAATATTGGTACAGCAACCAACATGGAGGACGCCACAATCCTATTTTCCGAACAGAACTCCGAGGTCTTCTTAGGGAAAATTCTAGTTTCGTAATATGGCCAACTCCAAATATAAACTGGTTATTCTGCAGATAGGTAAAGTGTGTAGATAGGTATTCTTATGTAATCAAAGGCAGGATATTAATCAAAAGTAGCGCCCTAGTGCCCTTTGTAGCCGGCTCGGAAACTAATGGATTCCATAGCGGGAAGCAGATATTTATAGAGTCCGTGAAGGTACGGGTATTAATATATTACTGGGTAGTTCCAGGTATCTTGCAAATAATAGTTTCTAAGCCGTAACCTCAAAGTGCTGAAGCAATGGGTGGTAATGTGAGATGCGCCTAAATCGTAGGTATACTTAAACTGTCGAGGTAATAAGGTATACATTTTTTCGGCAAGTGCCGTTATTTGAAAACAATAGAAATACCAGTATTAATTATTATCTTTGGAAATATTTACAATCTGATTAGCTAAACTATATTGAACAAGGAAACTCTACACGATTGAAACACTGACGAATCACGAAATCGAGGATTATAAATATTTTCATCAACCTGACTCCTGCCATCTCAGGCTGTCTGATGTCTGGTTCAAATGAAGGATCTCGTTCGCGCTCACAGTTCCAAACCTGGAAGCGATAAGATCGCCTCTCCTTCTTGTCTTGGGGTATCAATAAAGTGCCATTACTTACATGTGTAAGTAAGTTTTGCTTTGTTTTAGATTTATTTATACACCAAACTTATTAATTGATTCTAGGTGCCAAAGGTACTACAAACTTGTTATGCACATACACATGTGCAGAGGAACCTGGTTAGGATTAGAACTTTCTAGCGCATAACTTCTGTTCGTATTTCAACTATACGTCAGAAGCAGTATTGGCCACGAGGACAATAGGTGCAGGTGTTTCTAGTACCAACATAAATTAATATCGTTACATAACTAATAATTATGTTTCTAAACTATCATCATCATCATCATTTATCAATGTTTCTGTACATGGAATCAGCGTCATTCCATCCGGCTGTTTACCTTCAGAGCGCGAAAAGCGGCAGGGAGCTTCGAGCAAGGGACCTCTGCCAAAACGAGAGCCCTTTTAATAATTTCGTTATTTTCGTTCCTATAATTAAGTTTTTAATTAATATTGACTATTTGATATTTTATTTCCTCGTTCTGGATTCTATCGCGCAAAGTAACTCCGAGCATAGCTCTCTCCATTACCCGTTGCGTAACTCTAAGTTAATTACATGCTAGATAAATATTAAACTTGCTTTTTTTTACAATCATGTGACGAGACGAGCAAGACGTTTACCTTGTGGTAAGCGTCACGACTGCCACTAACAGTAGCAGTCCCAGAACTGTGATCTTGCCAATACAATTGCCGCACTGTACTGCGCTCGTCACCCTGAGCTTGTATGTATATATCGTCGTTGCCCTGAGATATCAAATGTTAAATCTCTTCATACCCAGTAATTTCTCTGGTAACATTGCCCTTCAAACCGGAACACAGAAATATTTGCGCACTACTGCTTGGCGGTTGAATAACTGGTAAAGGTGTGCTACTTCCCCAAGCGGACTCTGCAGTAGTGTCCTACCACTACGCAGTATTATTGAACCTAAATAAGTTACTTCTTGTCTCTTACATAATGAAAATAAGCTTTTTTGTTTAGACCAGTACCAATAGTAAATTGTACAACGAGTGCACAAAACAAGCAGTTTTAGCTGAGACATTTAACAACCCGGACCAAAACCGAGGGCAGACGATTGACTCGAGGATAAAAGTATATTTTGTTGACTCAGAAGTCAGGAGGTCGGATCAGAAAGACAAAATCTAAATCCGACTCACCATCAACTGCTTACTGAAGCAGATAGAAACAATCTCAGTCCGCATTACGCCAGACCTAAGGACACACATTGCGCATAAAATCCTTCATAAAACATGCCAGAGGACATTGTCCTGCCGTTTGAAAGCCGCCATTTCCTCTCAGGCCTACCCTAGGCCCTCCTGCGGAATACTATGAGTTCCGTTTATGCGCCTTTATACTGCCACCAATTTATGTAAGTAGTGGAACGAAATAGCTACCACTGTATTTCATGAAGAAAATTGGTAACTTTTCGTAGAAAGTTCTAGTTTCTTCATTTAGCCAATTCCGTAGATAACTTTGTCGTTCTGTAGCTTCGGAAGGGCATGTCTTTACTGTGGGCCAGATGACAGCCTTTTGGCACGCTCCCTTTGGTTTATGATGGATCATTAATTGCAAATACGGACTCGAATGTCTATAGGTAGATTTCTTTTGAAGTTTGATCGACGTTAATGAAAATGGAAGAGTTAATTTATTGCTGACATGACCTTTACCGAAACTCAAGGTAGACCGACATTTCTTTTTTAGTTTGAATTGTTTTTCTATGAATGAGACGTTCAGTGAAAGATAATATTTTTTTAATGGATTGTAAACGTAGGTATAACAGGTTAACTAAGAGGACGCTGCTGCCCGTCCTCCGGTGGTTCTGGATGCAGTTTTAGGACATACCCAGGTCCCTCTTAGTTAACAGTGGTAACTCTCGGCGATCCCCAAGCCGCCTGCCAAGCGTGGGGATTATGGCAACCCCTCCCTATTAAGGGGGAGGCTTTCGTCCAGTAGTGGACGTCTTCTGGCTGATGAGTGTATAACAGGTAATCGATGAGATACGATGGAGTGACAATGTAAGCAAAGAGGGCAGTGACTGGAAGCGAAAAGCCGATGATCCATAGATAAGTGATGTTCATTAAGAGATGCCAGCAGAGGACTAAGGTATGGTGATGTGATACTGATGTAATTTAAACTGATTTAAGCGATGTTGATTCTACGATGCCAAACACTTTTTATACCTACTGAGAAATCATCATCATCATCATCAGCCCGGAGACGTCCATTGCCGAACGAAGGCCTTTTTAGGCCCTTTAGACCGCCTCTCTGTACGACAACCTGCCATTTGCATAATTATGTTTTACACCCATTTCACTTACGAGAGAGTTCTATAAAATCTCGTTAAATAAATATGTGAAATATTGTTAAGCCGCAGTTCCACTGCACAGGATTTGTACGCAAACACAAAAATACGTTAGTGGCATGAGACCATTTTTGTCCATTTTTTGATGAGGGCATTTTTGTTGCGTGTGTCTATTGTCTGTCTGCTACATCATGTATGGCGCAGTATGTTGTCGCGTGCTATGCTATACACTCTCGTCCTACCCTCCGGCTGATTCGATGACATCACACTACAGCTTTGCCACCGTGAGTCGCCGAGTTGCAAGTGTATTAAGCGCCTGCGCTACCTTGTTGAACAGTTGAGCTGCGTGGGTGACGTATCCAAACATGCCACACGTGTGTCGGTGTCAAGTCATCTAGCCACGCACCCGCAAGGAACGTAGTCGTGTGGATGATTCCACCTACATTTGCATAACAATATTTATGTATACTGCTAGCAGCTAATGCATACGGCAGAGCTGATAGCTTGTCATAAGAAAATTGTGATTTGACAAAGAAAGACAAAACAAATAACAAAAAGAATAAAACAAAAAGTTAGGGTTCCTGGATACGTATCAGTCACGAAACATCAGACCTCTGGAGTACAGGGGGCCTCTTGTTGAAAATGAAATTGATGATTTATAATTTACCTATCTATCTTGTGCTAAAGATATATGGGAGAAAAAAGAACAAAAGATTATTTGAGGTTACAATGCGTTTACTATTTTGATAAGTCCTAATACAATATTAATATTAAAACGCTGATGGCGATAGTCCAATGGATGACGGCAACGAGAAAAATTGGGAAAATAAAATAAATGAAAGGAGGTTATCTGATGGATCCTTTGCTGATGGTGTCTTCTGCAGGATCATCCGATTCTCGAACGCTTCATGGAGCTCCTCCAGTGAAATGACATTGCCTTGTCTTCAAAGCTTCAAATGAGAATTTCGCTCGAGTTCCTTAGTTTGGTGACCGCATGGCGCGTCACAAAATAATTCTTGAAAGTTGGAGTTTTACGTCATCTCAGACGGAAATATGGACCTGGTGTCCCCTGCGGGATCGGCGTTGGCTCCCTCAGGTCATTCTCTTCTCAAAAAGATGTAAAAAAATCCAAAAGGTGATTCACCCCGTAACACGCGCAACGGCGGCTCCGACGTGAATGTCTATTTTTCAAAATGGTCTCCTCGATCTAGCTTCTCTTTCTCGCTTATGGAAGAATTCTTCGAGTGCGAGCGAGTCAGCGTATATGACGTCATGTCGTAATACGGCTTCCAACAGATAACCAAATATTTTGTATAAAGCTATCCGATAGATTCTAAATTTGAAACTAATTTTATTACTAGTTTACAATTCCAAAATAAATGCTTAAAAAATCCTAATTTGTTATTTAAATACAATTTTGATAATTAATTTCACACCAACATTTTATGTTGGTTCCTGATATATTTTATGGAGCAAAGCACAAGCCATCCTGTGCGCCAATTTGCAAAATGGGAGCTAATAAAATAAAGTAATAATATAATTTAAAGATTATATGACAATATCCCCCTTTTGAAACAAAAGACAGTTTACTGTCTGAACAGACGGGGTAGGCATGAAAAGAAACTTTTTGTTATAGGTTGGAATCCTGAAATATAGTGAGGTTGATACTTCAGCAAGCTTCTTACATTCCATCTAGCAAAATAAACTGTTATTCCACTTTCATAAAATAAATCACTCACATTCTTTCATACATAGGTACCTATAAGGAATTCAAATAATATTCACACTGCCTAGTTCTTACAAAATCACCACTCACACCTTTAAACTTACATCGAACTTCATAAATCTCCTTGCATCTCATAGTTAAATTGAGCTATTCTGACATACTTGCTTCACTTTTCATAATCCTCATGACTCCATACATAACATGATGGTATAGGATATACCTATAGAAATAACACATTGTGTAATAAAACAAAAGTAGTATATAGCAAGTAGCTTAAAAGGTAACTGTTAATATAAATATCCATTCACTCTTATGTAGGTGCGGACAAAACTTATCTGAAAAACAATGATATCTAAATGGTTTTAAACGGTAAGTAAATATGTGTTAGTATGTTTGTAATTCTTATAATAATCTATACCCTACAGTTTGGGTTTTCTAGTAATGACCTAATTCTATGAGAATAAAGTCTCACTATTGTCTAATAGTATGAAGTGAAAACTTCTAATGTTTAAAGTAAATATCTATCGTTGTAAACATTAGATAAACTAAGTATAAGCTTTAATTAAGTACAAGTAAATCTTAATTATTTAAACCTAAATTAAATCTACGCAGTGAATCCGTGCACTAGATGCTGCTAACTATAATTAAAGACTAATTGTTAATCTTAGAAGGTTCACAGACAACCTTTGGTATCTACAAGACAAAAAGGTAAGTTTGGTATGTATGTATGTATGTAGATCTACTAAATATTGCTAGCATGTCCGAGTGTTTTAACTCAGCCATAAGAAAACATTTTAAGTCATACTAGGTATAAACTTGTCGTTAGTCAAATCCGGTATGTATGTTAGCATGTAACAAAAAGACTAGAACTAAATCGTTCCCAAATAATTAGCTAATAAGCTATAGTTAATGGTAGGTTGCCTTTAAATAGGATCCTCCAGAAAATTGCCCAATATGTAGGCTAAGAACTAATAAGCACACGAAAATATGCATTATTGAACGTTTGGTTTATAGTTGGTAATGTAAAAATAATTACTCATACTTAACCTTAAAATTATTGCATCACAGACTTGGTTTTAACAAAAATTACCAAGTCTCAAAACACAAAAAAATGGTATTAACCTTAAAAAATTGCTTCACAGACTTGGTTTTAACAAAAATTACCAAGTCTCAAAACACAAAAAAAATGGTATTAAATATACTGCTTTTGCTTTATATAGCAATGGATACTTGTCCAAAACAAAACAATAGCTTTGAATACTGTTATTAAGTTAATTCAAAGTAAGTATTTAAGTCTTTCCCTCAATGTAGGTCAACACTTTGTTAATACTTGAAACTTGTCTTTGAGACAGAAAAAGAATCGTCTTTTCTATACAAATTGGAAATCAAAATAAGTAAATTCTTGTATAAATAACGCTTAAGTAGTTCAATGTCTGAATAGAAGTCATACTTAGTCTGAGTATAGACCATATAGTATGTCATTTTACCTACATGAACTTGTTGGTTTACAAGGAAAATTGCAATGTTTAAATTCTAAACTTGTTTGTAAAGAAATAATTATTGATTTTATGATTTTATCAGTATTTGTTATGGATTTACAGTATCCTAAAGTATCCGTAGAAATAATAATGTGGGTAAAAACGCAAACTTAAAACTTATGTGTTTCTTTTTTACTTTTGAGAATTTTGGTTGTGAACATACGGTTTTCATTTTAATTTGAATAATACTGAACCGATAGCCAAAATTGTGTATCTATAGGTAGCTAGATATGCGTAGGTACGATAAATCAAAAATAATTGTCTGTAACTACAATTTTGAAAAAGTTATAAGCGCCGCCATATGTGTGTTTACATACTGCATTGCTTTGAATAAATAAATATTGTTTTTGTTTATATTTCAAAAACTATTGATCTGAATTTTGCAATAAAAGTATACATTGACTTCTGTTAGCGTCTACTATGGGTAGTAAACAAAATATTTTATTAAAAATTTTGAGGGGAGAGTGGGTAATTTCGGTATATAGGGATATTTTTTCTTGAATATAATTTATTTTTATTGGTTTATAATCCGCTTTATAAATGAAAATGTTAGAAATCTTTTGGAAGTAATGGTGTGTTCACACTTGAGTTTTTTTTTTTTTGATAAAAATAAAAAAAAACTCAAAACAACATAATTTTTCTATAACCAATGATTATGCCTTAATATGATTCTGCTTATATTTGGAGTGCCTGACATTTGCTAGGTACGCAAATACATATTGTTTTTATGCAGTTGTGATTTATAACTCGTCACATTTTTTCTAACTTTTAGAAAAATGAGAGAATATGAAATTAAAAAAACATAATAATTAGCTACTTATGAACTTTGTTTAAGAATATCTTTTATATGGTATTTACCGGTGTTACCACCCTCTATTTCTTTTAAAATATACGCCAAATCTGATAGTTTTTTTGTAACCGTGCATTTTATGAAACGTGGTGCTAATTTACTTGAAAAGAAATTGGCAGCATTGGATTGAACGAAGTTTCTTCTCCATACGGTGTCTCCGATCTGATAGACTACTTGCTTACGCCTACGATTGTACCTTTCAGCGTTGCGTCTAAAAGCTTCTACCATAGCGTTTTCGACATCTACGTATACATCTGACAATTCTTTCAAAGCAGTGGCAGCTGGTTCCCTATCAGCTACCTGGAGATTTTGCAAGTCTTTGGGAGTTTTTGAGTAAAGAGTGTGTAAATTACCATCTACTATAATTTCTCTCCCTGTTGCTAAAAAATAGGGCGTGTAGCCAGTAGTTATATTAACTGAGCTATTTAAAGCTAACTGAATTCGTGATAAGTGCTTTGACCATGTTCGGTGGTCATTTTGTACTAAAATCGACAAACATGTTTCTACGGTTTGATTATACCTCTCCACAACGTTACTTTGTGGGGTATAATAGCAATTATAAAAAACTTTGGCAATATTATACCTATTTGTAAATTTCTTGAAATCTTTGCTTCTAAATACAGTGGCATTGTCACATATCAAAACAAATGGGGTTCCATGCTTGAAAATGATTTCGCTCTCAATAAAATTTGTAATTGTTTTGGTTGTTGCAGTTCTCAGCGGGTGCAACCAGCAAAATTTTGTAAAAATATCGACAATGGAAAGGATATACCCGTGGCCTGAGTATGCCTTAGGAAATGGCCCTATTAAATCTATTGACAGCGTATGATTCGGGTACGAGACTTGTTTCTGCTTGCTCATAAAGCCTAGGGGAGCAGATGTGCTGTGCTTATACGCCTTACAAACTTCGCATTCGTCTATATATTTGACGACATCCCTATTCATGTTTTTCCAATAATACAACTGCCTAAGCTTGTAATAAGTTTTATTGACTCCTGGATGGATTGAATCGAGGCTACTGTGGCACTCCTTCATACAAGTTTCGATTAATTCCCGTGGTATAACTATTTTCCATTCGTTCTTGTCGAGAGTTGACTTGGGCTTGTTATACCTATATAGAATATTGTTATCTATAAAGAAATTTTTGTAATTGTGTGGTTCGTTTTTACAACCATCATAAACTTTAGAATACCAAGTGTCGGATGTATTGCCCGGCCCCTGAGAATAGGTTATAAGATCAATCGAAATTCGTGATAAAAAATCAGGTACGACATGAAGTTTACCTTGTCTATGACGTATATCAAAATTATACTGTGAGAGCTGCATGGACCAACGTGCTAAACGACCAGAAGGGTTGTTCAGTGACTTTAGCCATTTTAGACTCATGTGGTCCGTGATTACGGTAAAATGAAATCCGTCTAAATAACTTCTGAAATGAATAATAGAATCAACTACTGCCAATAATTCCCTCTCAGTCGTACCGTAGTTACGCTCTGGTCGCGAAAGTAGTCGAGAATGGTACGCGACTGGGTGTTCAACACCATCTATTTCTTGTGTAAGAACACTTCCTAAGCCTACGGATGACGCATCGCAATGCAAAATGAAAGGTTGGGCAAAGTCTGGACAAGCTAACACTGGAGCAGACAGGAGAGCTTGTTTTAGTTTTTCAAACGATTCTTTTGCCTGTTCTGTCCATTCAACCTTGTCTCTACCTTTCCTTTTGCCTATCATTGCGGTCATTGGGGCTATTATTGACGAAAAATTCTGGACAAAACGCCTGTAATATGAACATAGGCCTATAAAACCTCGCAACTGTTTAGCGGTGCTGGGTAATGGAAAATTCTTTATACAAGTAAGTTTGTCCGGGTCTGTTTTAAGACCTTCGGAATTTATTATGTATCCTAAATACTTCAGTTCAGGCATACAAAAGTTGCATTTATCTAAATTAACCGTGAGTCCAGCATCTTTTAACGCGACGAGGACTCTTTTTAATATTTCAACCTGCGACTGAAACGTATCTGTCGCGATGAGCAAATCGTCAAGGAACGCGAATACTTTCTCCCCAAATTGATGGGAGAGAAGTTTATCCACTAGTCTTTGTAATTCTGCCCCTGCATTGGACAGTCCAAATGGCATACGCCTAAATTCAAATAATCCTCTATTGGGTACTATAAATGCTGTCTTTTGACATGAATTGCTGTTATCTTGCATATTTATGCAATTTGGGTTTAAATTTGGGGATAGATTCGGGGAATAGCCGTCTGTATTATCTAATTTCACCTGCCAAAAACTACTGGAAAGGTCGATTGAAGTCAAGTACTTCGAGCCTTTAAGGTTATCTAATATGGAAGAAATATATGGAACTGGATAACTATCCTTCACAGTTACATCATTAAGTTTTCTAGCATCTAAACAGAACCTTAATGATCCATCTTTCTTGGTGGCCATAACGACTGGGTTTGCCCACGGTGAACGTGATGGAGCGATGACACCTAAATCCAGCATTCGATCAACTTCTTCATTAAGTGCTTTCAACTTGACAGGAGAGAGCGGGTAGTAACGTTGTTTTATCGGCGGGCCTGTAGTAACGATCCTATGTGTGACGAGGTCGGTTTTACCTAGCCCAGCTACATCCGAAGAAATATCCTTGAATTGTTCAACTATTTGTGATAACTGCCCTTCCTGTTTACTTGTCAGTTGGTTGCGTGGTACTATTGCTCTTACTTCATTGAGTTCAAGTGAATTCGTACAAAAACCTGTGTTATTGTTGTTACTTAAACAAAATTTATTAATCTTGAATATATCTAGCAAATGAAAAGCATAAATAAAATCCATACCTAGTACAATATTATTATATATGTTAGGCATGACCAAAAAATCAAAAGATTTTGAAATATCTTTGTATTGAACCTGTAATGACATAGTTCCTTTAATAAATATGGGAGAACCATCAGCCGTGCGGGCGTTAATAAACGTCTTTTGCATTCTAGCTGAGCTCAAAAATTCTTTGTAAAAATCTTTACCGAGAACAGAAAAATTTGCCCCGGTATCCAATAAACCTATGACCTCCTTACCGAAAATTTTAAATTTTAGAAATAGTCGGTTGTCATCTTCTAGTACTAGAATTTCAGGAGAGATCAAGTCACATTTACCACCCTTAGATACTTTGAGTTGGTCTCCCCTACTAACTAGTTTTTTTAAATTACAATTTTTTAAATTTCCCCTAGTGTCGGACTTTGCCCAGTTGCCTTTTTGTTTGGTAGCTGGAGTTTTGTCTGAACAATTTGGACAAAAAGCAGTTGTAGTTCCAATAGCTTTGCAATTAAAGCATATTGGACCTGGAATAGTACGACATACCTTATAGTTATGCCCTATTTTATTACACTTTAAACATGTCTCACCTTGTTTTTGTGGGGTGGACTGTATTCCACGAAACTCCTTCCTAAATTGAGGAATAGCTGTGGGTAAAGTAGTAGTCGCAAAATATTGCTTCTGCGGTTGTGTAATGGGTTTGTTATTTGTTGTTAACAAGCCTGAATAAGCTTCATAGTTTTTACTAATTGCTTTTAATTGTTCTAATGAATTTACTGGGTTGTTTGCTAACAATTGTGCATAAACTGGCAATAGATTATGTTTAACAATTTCTAACAATGAGTGTTCTGGTATAGGTATGCTCAGTTTTGAATTTAAGTCCTGTATATCGATGACAAAGCTAAAAACGGTTTGATATTGCTTCTGCTTTGTATCTCGCAGCTGCTTTTCTGTTAGGTATTCATAATCGATTGCTACAAAGTTGTGTTTGAATGTATCGCACAAAGATTCCCATGTGGGTAACGCATGGCGAACTGATCTGTAAAATTTCAGAGCAGTGCCTTCTAACAGCTCTGAAAAACCTCTCAACAGTACACTTTCACACACATCTCTTGCTAACTTAATTTCGTTCACTCGATTCAAAAATTCAACAACACACGTATCACCACTATACTTCAGTCCCCAGGACTTCAAATTGGAGTTGTAACTGTTATTAATTGCATATGTTACCTGGGTGACTGGTACATGACTGTTTTGTGTCGAGTGCCTTTGTTTCATAAATGGAATATACTTGTCACCGTCTGTGGCTGGATCTATAACATTAGTGCTAGGATTTGTGTGGATATTTTTGCATAATGGCGACTGGATTGTTCCTTGAGCCATCCTCACATCGGTATTGACATAATTCATTTCTTCTGAATCTGAAACAGGTATATCTATTAAGCTCTGTGAATTTTGGAGTTCTGGTTGAGGTGAATCTGACGTTTGCTCCGCTGTTAACTTACGGTCAACAGACGGTGTACTATACATCTTTACAAGAAAAATTGTTACACAAATTCAATAACACAATTGTGAAAATACCTACTTCTACAGTAGATTAAATTGTAATCTTTTGTTTATAAATTCCAACATACACCTTTGCACAAGATAAAATTGGTTTGTTTTTAAGTTAAATTCCAAGTAAATAATTGTTCGGGCGCCATTTGTCATAAGAAAATTGTGATTTGACAAAGAAAGACAAAACAAATAACAAAAAGAATAAAACAAAAAGTTAGGGTTCCTGGATACGTATCAGTCACGAAACATCAGACCTCTGGAGTACAGGGGGCCTCTTGTTGAAAATGAAATTGATGATTTATAATTTACCTATCTATCTTGTGCTAAAGATATATGGGAGAAAAAAGAACAAAAGATTATTTGAGGTTACAATGCGTTTACTATTTTGATAAGTCCTAATACAATATTAATATTAAAACGCTGATGGCGATAGTCCAATGGATGACGGCAACGAGAAAAATTGGGAAAATAAAATAAATGAAAGGAGGTTATCTGATGGATCCTTTGCTGATGGTGTCTTCTGCAGGATCATCCGATTCTCGAACGCTTCATGGAGCTCCTCCAGTGAAATGACATTGCCTTGTCTTCAAAGCTTCAAATGAGAATTTCGCTCGAGTTCCTTAGTTTGGTGACCGCATGGCGCGTCACAAAATAATTCTTGAAAGTTGGAGTTTTACGTCATCTCAGACGGAAATATGGACCTGGTGTCCCCTGCGGGATCGGCGTTGGCTCCCTCAGGTCATTCTCTTCTCAAAAAGATGTAAAAAAATCCAAAAGGTGATTCACCCCGTAACACGCGCAACGGCGGCTCCGACGTGAATGTCTATTTTTCAAAATGGTCTCCTCGATCTAGCTTCTCTTTCTCGCTTATGGAAGAATTCTTCGAGTGCGAGCGAGTCAGCGTATATGACGTCATGTCGTAATACGGCTTCCAACAGATAACCAAATATTTTGTATAAAGCTATCCGATAGATTCTAAATTTGAAACTAATTTTATTACTAGTTTACAATTCCAAAATAAATGCTTAAAAAATCCTAATTTGTTATTTAAATACAATTTTGATAATTAATTTCACACCAACATTTTATGTTGGTTCCTGATATATTTTATGGAGCAAAGCACAAGCCATCCTGTGCGCCAATTTGCAAAATGGGAGCTAATAAAATAAAGTAATAATATAATTTAAAGATTATATGACAAGCTGCTCTAAGGTATCCGGGCATAGAGATGTAGAGCTTTCGCTTTTCTGTGGGGCATAGCGTGCCCGTGTGTACTGTGTAGTGTGTAGTAATGGAGCTTACACTCTTACAGTGCTGCCCGTCGCTGTCTCGTTCTCGCATTTCACCATTTTTGAAGATATAAAATCACTGAATAATAGTTATGAAAAACCGCATCCGGTCAAATTGCTGAGATTAATAAGGTCCACCAAAAATTCTCATTTTTATCCAACAAAGTTTTAGTACATCATCATCATCAGCCCAGAGACGTCCACTGCTGAACGAAGGCATCCCCCTTAGACCACCACACTGTACGACAACCTGCCATTTGCATCCACCGGTTGCCCGCGACTTTTACAATGTCGTCGGTCCACCTAGTACTAGTACAGTTAGTAGTAGTGGTGGTAGGAGTAGTTTTAGTACTTGCCTACCTAAAAATACGATTTTAGGTTTTGCCCAGTTTATGAATGAAAAGCTTGAATCGAAATTTAATTTTTCTTAAACATGGAATGTCATTCTCGTTCATATAACCATATATTCATATATTCAGTGCTTTTATAAGTGTAGTGAAGACAAGTGTGAGACCCATCATTACTGCTACGTCTCTAGATACTTACATGTTTTGCTATTGTAAGATCCTCAGAGGGCTTTCGCGCTGTAGAGAGGTAGCCAAGCGTAATCCGAGAGGACGGACCTCATTAGTCTAAGGACTCTATGCTTCATACTGTAGGACTCTACAGCGCGCCATTCTCAATGCTCATATTGTCACACATATTGTCGAGTGTGAAATAACGTTTGTCTATGGGACAGCTGCTGAAATTTAATGGGAAAGCCGATATTTTATTTGCGATTTCAGTGTTGGTCCGTTCTAAAAGTTGTTCAAGATGATGCGTTCCGCATAACCTTATAAATGTAGTACTATTATTTATTCTGTTTTGGAGCGATAGACTGTACAAATACAAATAGTTTATTGATAACACCAAAGTAGTCTATACAAGTGTTAACGCTAAACAATCCCTGGTGACACTTTTATTTTAGAACTTTTTTTTTTGGACGCGATTTGGAACTTTTAGACTTGTAATATAATTATTTACTTACCTCATCATCATCAGCCCGGAGACGTCCACTGCTGAACGAAGGCCTCCCCCTTAGACCGCCACACTGTACGACAACCTGCCATTTGCATCCACCGGTTGCCCGCGACTTTTACAATGTCGTCGGTCCACCTAGTGGGAGGCCTTCCTACGCTGCGTCTTCCGGTTCGCGGTCGCCACTCAAAAACCTTTCTTCCCCATCGGTTATCAGTTCTTCGAGCGATGTGGCCTGCCCTGCGCCACTTCAACTTGCAAACCTTGCGAGCTATGTCGGTGACTTTGGTTCTTTGGCGAATATCCTCGTTCCGGATTTTATCGCGCGTTTTATTTACTTACCTAAATAGGTAATTTTGCTTGAATGTTGCTTTATTAAGTCACAGAATAATAATAGTAGCCAAGTTTAGTGATCGGTTGGTTTGGTTTCATGTGTTGTGTTGGTTTGGTTTCATGTGTTGTGTTGGTTTGGTTTCATGTGTTGTGTTGGTTTGGTTTCATGTGTTGTGTTGGTTTGGTTTCATGTGTTGGTTGGTTTGGTTTCATGTGTTGTGTTGGTTTGGTTTCATGTGTTGTGTTGGGTTGGTTTCATGTGTTGGTTGGTTTGGTTTCATGTGTTGTGTTGGGTTGTTGTTTATTTTTTATGAGCTTAGTAACTAAATACAGTAGCAAAGTTCAAATTTGTTTATATATCTAAGCATCTGTATACCTAGAGATACCTGTTATGTTTTTAAATCAATAAATATTTTGACCATGCCATGCCAGTACATTCTTGACAACATTATGTATGCCAGGAAAAATTGTAATAATTATATTAAGAAATGTGACATAAGTACGCATAACCTAAACACGAGGTATATGTGAAAATTCATTATTCCCAGAACAAGGTTAGATAAGATTGATAAATCATTCAAAAATAACCGTGTGCGATATTACAATATTTTACCGACAAGTTTAACTAGTTTAAATGAAACATCTTTCAAAGCAACGATTAAAATAATTTTACTTAAAAAGGCATATTATACTGTTGACGACTTTGTAAAGGACAAGCGTGCCTGGAAATCTATAACGTTAGATGATTGATAATATTATAAAGAACATGACATTTTATTTAATACAATTATTATTGTGTAAATTATTATTATTATGTTAAATCTGACGTTCAAAAGTGTACCTAACTGTACCAAATTGAAATAAAAAATAAATGAAATGACACATAGAAGAAAAGCCTATTTCGTTCTTCCTACTTTTTACTATATTCAATGTTTACAAAAGTTTACTTCGATATCTTTTACATATTTTTTTTAAATTGGCTTCTTTACTAGATTCGTTATGGCCCCAAGATATATATAATATCATTGGCCCCAAGTGACAATGTCATGCTTCGTCACTACGGTTTTTGGATTTTAAGGCAATTAATCCGCCAGAAGAAGAGATTTTCCAATTTAAACATGCAAATGATTGTAAAGAACAAGGAAGGGCTGGCCTTAGTAGATACCTACCTACACATGTGAGTACCGACGTACAATGTACCTACCATAATTTATTCTGTGGGGCTGTAGGGGCTGCCATAACAATGGCCGACTTTTCAATGATGTTTTACGATAGATATAAGAACATCCGCATAACCTATAACATACGTATAGGTAGAATCTGCCTACACGTTAAGAGACAGTACCTACTAAAAACACTGACGTCATAAAATTATAACAACTTCTGAGCAATGCAGAAATGCTGTGCACAATACCATGGATGAACCTTACGTAAATTACAGGCAAAGGTACGACCCATATCCGCCATACACGATGCAGTTTTCTTTACTTACTCAAATTATCCACCTTCTAAAAGTAGTTACCACCGTAGAGGTAAGGTACTCCGAGATTATTATAAACACAGACAGTGCTACAATAGTAAATTATTATTATGGACTTTATTACTAAATCTTACTCGGAGATTCAAAAGTTTTTGAAGCGCCATCTAATTACATTTGACGTAACTGATACGCACTTAACGCAACAGTTTTACAATATAGTTACACAAAAATTGTATAGATGTCGCTAGCATATTAAGTACAAAGTACCCGTCTACGAATACAAATAAATTGCGCTAGATGGCAGTAGCTCAAAACAATTTTTATTTAATATAATTTTTAGTGCAATAATCTTTTGTAAACTATTTAAATATAGTCTAAAGGTTGGTATTTTACTTGCTTGTAATAAAATAAAAATTGTAAAACCTTTATTTCTTACTCAACTTTCCATTTCATCACGTTGTCTATGGCTAGCTGAAACCGAGAAAAAAGTTAAGTTGACACTATGCTTTTTTATTTGTGTAGGATAGAAATACGTCGAAGCTACGCCGGCGAACAATTTATTTCAATTATCATGTATAAGCTTGGCAGAGACGCCGTGTGTTGTTGCTCGTGGTAAAGAAATATATCTACTTTATTGTTCGATGTAAAAAACGTCTCCAACGAGTGTCGTGCATCAAATAATGGTTTGGGAAGAAACGACAGTGACGTATCGCTATTCAGCCTTGGATATTATGGTTACGAGAAAAAGTGTATTTTGAAAATATTCCGTGTGTTTTCTGTTGAAACCGTCTCTTGGGTGTCAAATAGACAGTGCGGTGTATCGGTTTACTGTTTTGGTGTCGTGAGATCGGTGCTATGTCGGGTGGCAGGAGCATCGACAAGGAGCGCAAGTCTCCTCGAGAAAGCGGCGAGGATTCCGAGGATGAGAGCGAGATCCTCGAGGAGAGCCCCTGCGGCCGCTGGCTGAAGCGCCGAGAAGAGGTAAGCTTCATCTCCCTTCATCTCTCATCACGGTCACTCGCTAAATGTAGGCCACTCAACACAAAGATTATCGTCAGCTGATTTACAAGGTTAACTGATGTTACACAAATAAGACGCAGTTGAATCTGCGTTTGTTACGTAAATTAACGTTTGTTTTTGCTCTCACGGACATGGCAGAGGCTCAAAACAATGCAACACTGGATCTTACAACACCACTCAGACATTGCCTTGAACATGAAATGCTATCATGTCTGGTTGTGTTGTTTGATAGCTTTTTATCTCAACTGTTTATTTCAATTTGGCATCTATTGAAGAAATAATGTGAACATTTCAGTTCTTTTATAATCCAACGTGAAGCAATTGATGTCACTATAGATATCATAGTTCGTAAAAAATTATGAACCAAACCTATACTTATTCTTAAATTCTAAATGGATTTATATGTTGATACTAATAATCCTTGTCTCCTTAATATTGTGCAGTTGGACTCAAAAAAATGAAAGGAAAACACGGACATTATTTTGTTTGTAAAGCAGTACTGTAGATTGTTTGTTTGAATTCACCTTCTTATTAATTCGATGTGGGGCTGATAAGTCCTGCACTGACATCCCGCTTGGGGTGTATTGTGCATTTCCCCACCAGCGTCTACCCGAGCCAACCCAGCTTCTTAAATTCACCTTGCTCACCAACCTTTCACATGGGTGTTCCAAAAACAACTCGCAGTGTTGATTATTTGTTTTACTTGTTATGATTATTTAAAATGATAAAACTCATTATATATTTATGAACTATTTCAACTGTAGTTTGATGATTTGTTGTAAAATTGTAACCTGCAAGTGCAGGGCAGAAAACACACATGTGTGTTGTAAAAAGCCATTTAATATTGTTAAAGTTGACCTGACTCATGCTTGGCTGGTATCTATTAATTATTCGTGGTGTTTATCTGTGTAGTGAATCTTGTCAAGAGTGTTGCCTGTTTGTACAGCTAACGTCATAATAATATTTTTTTGCATTTGGGGGTAGTCAAAAGAACTAAAAAGGAATGAATTTATCTTTAATCATGTGATCACAATATAAAATTAAATAATGTTGAGGGCTAGCATACAAAGTGGTCAATATAATATTATCTTTCCAAAACTAAGTGAGATGTTGTTAGTCTGTGACATTTAACTTGGCTTATTAGCCTGAAGTGGCAGATGCGGACAAATCTTGCATAACTGAGTTGTGAGTTTAATGAGGTATTGTATACTAGGTACAATATTGTATATTAATAATATGTTACAATACATGTGGCTTAAGTAGTACATCATTATAAAGGCTGAAGGTAGGGCCCAAGTATAACGAGGGTGCTTAATAGGGAATATGCATGTTTTTTTTTTGATATACAAATGAGCAGACTCGCAAAAAACAACTCATATAGTAAATAACATTTTAATATGTGCATAAATATCGAAGTTATAACTAGAACTATACTAGCTAATGACGTCAAAGTCCACGATTCCAAACAAAGTCTATACTAACACATGTTTTGCTAGAAAGGGACAGATGACTCCCTCCCAATCCCAAATACTTTGAACGCTTATATTTCAGGTCCCAATTATTTTTCGTAAGCATCAGATTTTAGTCCATAATTATACATCATTACATTAAAAGTAATCATACACATTAAATTATAAACAAAACACCAACATCATACTACCAATAAATTAATTAAACAAATAACTAAACACTAGTAACTATTGTAATTAAACTAACATTTTAATCTTTTCAAAATTTAATATCATATATATTTACCTCGATCTCTTCCATCATAATAATATATAAAATAGGTAGAACAAAGAGCTTATGACTGGCGGGTACATCACCCGTACCTATCATAAGCCACTTTCCCCGCGGGGTCGACGACCTGTTGCGATTCGGCGCCCGCGCAATAAACTACTGTCACTTTCTAGGCCTAGGGTCTAATGGAGTAGTGCATCTTTGAGCTAAAGTTCTATAAGAGCAAGATGGAAGGTAAAAGCTGTATGAGTTAGAGCGAGAGAGATTTAAGTCTGCTGTCTGCCTAGGCTAAGCTTTCGCCTAGTAATGAAGCTTAGATGAAAGGCGTTAGATTAGATATTATTACGTAGGTACCTAGCTATGATAGTGCTTTCATAAAAGAAATCGGATCTCATTAAATTCCTGACTGAGATATCAACGCACAGCCTAAACCGCTGGTCCTAGAGACATGATATTTGGAGGGTGTGTTCTTTGTGAAGTGTAGGGATCCACTAAGAAAGGATTTTTGGAAATTTCACCCCTGAGAGGGTAAAATAGGGGATAAAAGTTTCTATGAAAGTCCGTCAATTTCGAAGTTAGGATCTTCAAATTTTGTGTTTAGAATGACGATTTAAAATTTATCATCAATATATATAAAAGGCTCTGTCCTGACTGACTGACAGACAACGCACAGACCAAACCGCTGGTCGTACAGACATTTTTTTTATTTTTTTATTTTTTTTTTAATCTTCTTTTATTTAGGGACATGGAGTCATTTTTGACTATGTCAGTCCCATAGTATACACACAAAAAAGAAATTATACACTACAGACTCTGTCGTACAGACTTGAAATTTGGAGGGTGTATTCGTCTCGATGCGTAGGGGTGTACTAAGAAAGGATTTTTCTGACTTCCTCCCCTTAGGGGGGGAAACGTTTGTATGAAAGTCCTTTGTTTTTGTACTTTTAGTAACAAAAATTTGATTTTGGATTAAAATCAAAAAATGCTGTTTTCAATATTTTTTTGACAGGGAAGATTTAAGGGGGAGAAAGGGGGGTGGAATATTGTATGGAAAGTTCTTTGTTTTTGAAGTTATAGTGATGAAAATTGATATTTGGGTAGTTCATTCAAGGGGGGGAGTTGGTAGAGCCTTGGGGGGTAAAAACGTTGTGAATTTTGGGAGCGGGCCGAATTTCATCCGTACGCGGACGAAGTCGCGGGCGACTCTAGTACACCATACACTATCTACTAATTACATGGAATACAGATATTTATTTAAAGTTTTTTATATACACCCACAATTAACTAGAGAAGATATTAGTGTGTTTAGTTTAGAGATATATGTGTGTATTTGTATGCCTGTTACAATTGACCTCTTATACCTACGTACTAGTTTCCATGCGGATTTTTTATATATGTTGTAAAGAAGTAGCATTTAAAAAAACCTAGGTGTATGATGAAAGTTTGTCCAACATTTGTTCTAATTTTGAATTGATTGTTTTCTATAGGTAGGTATTTACTTAATTATATATTTAAACACTAATTGGTAAATTATCACCAAATACACAGCTGCATTTGACTGCAAGTGGTTTACCTTTGAAGCCTTACATTACCATCCTTGTATTAAAGGCGTCACTGATTCCGAGAATACTTTATGTAATATTAGCCTAAACGATTTAGAGCTTGAGTTTCGCGAATTCCATGAGGAAATACTCAAGGAAACCTTTGCACTGACTTTCTTCTGTGTATAATGTCACCCAAGGAATGCCTTATTGTCTTTTTCTTTCAAATTTTTTTATAGAAAGTAAGTAAGTAGGTAAGTATATTTTTCTTTTTTTTTGCTATTTCTTTTTCTTTCTGCTATCGGCTGAACCATGTGCAGAAGTGGCTGGGTGTGTTGTCCAGGGGGCTAAAATGGTCGCGTTTAGCAATTCTGCATATGTTCCTATGATGATTCACTTCACAAATCGTAAAACGGTCACTTAAGTGCCAATTCATACTATGATTTTGCAAATGATCCTATTACGGAATTCATTCGTTTGACAGAAACTTCTTCCTCTTCTTCTTTTTACGACTTTCTATAGAAAGTCGTAAAATGGTTGAAGAAAGATGAATTCCATAAAGTCGACTTGCAGATTCGTTAGAAGCTACTCGAGAGCAACTTTTACAATTCATTCTGCTAAGAATTCATAAGATGAACTGCTTTTAGGGGAATAGGGTAGATGACTGATGTTTATATCGTTGAAACCAATAGCTTTCATGAAGAATTTAAGTAAATATTGTATGTTTATTGAAAAAATAATTTCAATCGGTTAATAATGTTCTGATATATGAGCGTTTAAAGTTTTTGTTAGAGACAACTCTGTCCCTTTCCCACAAAACAAAAAATGACGTCACGCCTTACTTGTCAGAATAGAATGTATATGGCGTATAGAGAAGTGACGTCACGATTTGCTGTTTCTTCTCTCTGTCTAGCATGATATTAAAATGCTTATAAGTTGAATATTTTTGATCAGATTTTCATTTTCTTTTCATTAATAAGCTATATTTATGAGCCACATTTTAATAGGACAATAAAAAAACCAGTCATCTAGCCTATGGCTTAATGCGGCCATTTTAGATCCCCAGGGAAGGGCTGAGGTACAGTTAGCTCATATCCCTGATGTGTCATCCTTACATTTCTGCAGGTCTGTTAATAAGACTTATAAAAAAATAAAAAAAAACCTGTGTCTGTGAGCTGTGAGGCCAGCTTGTTGACATGATTCCCAGTCTTGCATTGCATTTCTTACTGATAGTACTATATTTTCTCTTTAACCATAGGCATGTCTAGATATTCGTATACATATATATATATATAAAGTTACAAGTCAAATTTCATTTCAAGTATGTCACAAAAAATTATCACTTACTAAAATGAAATAATAATTAAAAAAATACGTTAATAATCTCTTATTTTAAAATAAGCTTCAATGTCATAAAACAAATTCTCTTGCAACCACGCTATGAGCTTGGTTTTGAAGCACCCGGTGGAAAGAGCATCCCGAATGGAAGCTGGTATACTTTTGTTTTATGACATTGAAGCTTATTTAAAAAAAAGAGATTATTAACGTATTTTTTTAATTATTATTTCATTTTAGTAAGTGATAATTTTTTTGTGACATACTTGAAATTAAATTTGACTTGTAACTTTGGTGTTATCAATAAACTATTTGTATTTGTATAATCTTTGTTGTTTTAGCATACCAGGGTAGCAGAATATTCTTATAATTAATTTTAATACTTTTCAGTCCAAAATTTGTTCTCAATTTAGTTTTGTAGGTACCTAGAGCTCCTCTCGGCTTAGTACACCCTTGTTATGTGACCCTGTGATGGAGTTGTTCAAAGGGAACCAGAGAAATAGTAAACCATTACAAAGACACTGAAACTTAAGAAAGGGAATCCTTATGTAGGTACTTGGTCCACTCTGGGTTTAACTCTGACGGTAATTTGTAAAACACAAAATTTAAGCTGACGAGAGCACCTAAAAAGGTGTACGTACACATGTCCGCAACGCACCGCATGGCACGCACGAAACATGCGGCGTCAAATAAAATTCATACCAACTACTTATAAATGTGTTCTTTTCGCCATATATAATTTTTTTAAAGTTCGGTGCGGATACGTGTAAATAAATTAACCCCAACAAGAATATATATATAATATAACTCATTGCATTTAAAATAACATTACAAATAGATAGATATGATAAATATAAATAATAAAACTAAAAAAAGTTTTATTTTATTTTAATCTGGATATTTTCTATTGTTAATTTATGATATTTGACATCTACGGCCTTATCTAAAAAACTTTTCAACCGTTAGTCACTTCTTAAGATGTTCTGCCATCTTCTCTCTGACGTGAAGTTGCACGTGCAAGAAAAGGACAGAGAAGTTTAAGCAGTGACTAAGAGAATCGAGATTATTTTAGGTAAGGCCGCTAATCTTTTACTAAATAGAATGAATTAAAGTATTTTGACTGTAACATACTTGAAACACTGTGATAATTACTTACTTACTTATTACTGTAATTTGGCTTGTAGCCGTTTTAATGACTCAATAAATAAATAAACAGCTGTGGGTGGCGTTCTACCAATAGATTAGTTCGGTTTGTAGGGAAATGGATGTGCTTTCTTTGTTTGCCTCGGGTACTTGCACTATTATATATTCTGTGGCACGGAACGGGGGGAATTTTAATTTGCGGATGGTTGGACTCTGTTCGTGAACATTTCTATCGAGAAGCAATAATGGCGCTGAATTAAAATCTCCCTAATTTGCATTAGGAATTCTAACATAATCCATGGAAAGTTTCTCGTGTTTTGATTGTAAACGAATTGAAATAACCGCTCACCAGTTTGTGAATAAATGGTAATCTAACAGTATGAATCGCTTATCTGTCCATTGATGCCACAATATCCATTCATAAAAACAATCTGCCTGTCCTTGGATACTTAACTGTGCACGCTTAAACATGACATAATTTGCTTTTCACACCACCTGCTCGACAATGTCCAATTACATATCATGCAACCTTAACGTAAAGTAAAGCATTATCTCTTAAGGGATATTAAGTTGTATGAAACTCCCTAAGGAATAAAGTGATTTGAATTGTGAACGTCAAAATCGTGTGGAAACTCGTGGAAAACTCTAAGTAAAAGAATGCCCATATGGCATTGTAAAGAGGTTTGTTCGAAAATCGAACTGGCCACCATAAGCAGAACTAAAAAAAAAGTGTGTTTACAAAGAATGCGAAACAAAAGACGGTGTTTGGTCCTTGCTAATAAATTTCTCTGGGTCCTTGTGATTGTCAATGAATTTTAATTTATGGATCCCTGGCTTTTTATTGTCTCGCAGAAGGTGTGAAAAGTAGAGTATGCTCCTCTGGAATAAAGCCTGTCTTCGTCTTGGGCAGCTTGAACTCGCTTCACTCAGGACTCTATATAACTCTAGACTCCCTCGTTACGCTCAGGGTTCAATATGCCGCCCGCGACGTAAGACACTGCTTTATTCCCTTAGTGCATAATCTACTATTGTATCCATTAGACGGGGTGGTAGGTGATTTTTAACCAGGGAAAGCGTATTATAAGAAATTCTTTGCCACTTAAATGCATCCAAGTAAGTGCTAGCTTGTACGCACATTTGCCTAGCTGCACTCAAATCAATACTAGCTTCTTGACAATCGGCATCGTTTATACTCTTGTGGGAATTAAGTTCGATTCTGACATTTTAACATGGAAAGCTGTTCGCGTTGTAGGCTATTTGGGCTGATTCTTACCGAGATTGCAGCGCCAGACATCGCCTAAAAGATGTACTTTTTGGCGTTGGTATCTAATCATGTAAACTTATGTAACTACCTACCTAATCTTGAATAGCTAATAGCTGCGACATTACCTTAGTAGGTAATTAAATAAGTCTTTTAGCACTAGTATCCCATAAACAATTAGGAAGTAATAAATCTAATAGACATCCGACATCCGTCTCCTTGCCAGTAAATCTCGGAGGAGCGTAATGACTCTCTATTCTTGTCTGGCCTCGTAGAAATAGTCTGCGAGTATGCCTTGCCTCCACAAAGGTCGCCTCGTCGCTTGGAGTAGCCTTGTGTCCAGAACTCGTCAATTTTCCGAATCGCTCCCGCCAATTTCCTCTCCTCGTTTCAATGCCTAATTTATTAGCCCACAACGTTAGTCGTTTGTGTTGTCTATAGAAAGTACCAAGACTTTATTCACTAGCGGCCTTACTATAAAACGCCGTTTATACTTAGTCACTGCTTAAACTTCTCTGTCTTGTTTTCGCACGTGACATTTCACGTCAGCGAAAAGTTGTCAGAGCATCTTAAACAGTGACTAAGGTTTGAGCGGCGTTTTATAGTAAGGCCGTAGAAATCTAGTCTCTTTGAACAAATCTTGCACCGAATGGTTACAGAATGTTTGCATAATAATCACATAAGAATAGAAACCGATAGAACCATTATTTTTTTTGACTTTGACTTGAACGCTAAACTTATTTTAACTGTACATAGTTTACAGATTAGAACATCTAAGACTTGAGTCACAGTGGAACCTCGATCTATAATTATTGTTATGCGGAATTGCTATAAAAATATATTTATTTATCGCTGCGTTAATTATTGTATACCTAGTTGGTACTGTTGGAAAAGGAAGGAAAATGTCCGTTCGAAGGTTAGTCGAGTTCATGGCTCAAACAGAAGTCAAAGCTTTCTATTTAGGTTTCGTGTACTAAATCAATAGTAAGTAAGTAGGTACTAAATTACAGACAAGACCAGCGGGCTAGCCTACCATTTTTGTACACGTATTTTTGACAGCATTGCAGCGTTTCTAATCTTAGTTACTAAGTAGAGTTGATTTTAAATTTATATTAACATTATCAATTAGAAACTTAAAACTAGATCCCATATTTTGGATAAAAGCAAAATGTTGCTACGTCTCGCGCAGATTGCTTCGTCGAATCCTAATTAATTAATTAATCTGGCTTGTCAACCGACTTCAAAAAGGAGGTTCTCAATTCGAATGTATGTTTTTTTTTTGTATATGTTACGCTATGACTCCGCCTATTATGAACTGATTATAATGATTCTTTTTTTCTTTGGTAGGTAATACTTCAGAGGTGGTCCCATATAAATTGTATCGCAATCGGTTCCGTAGTAAAATAACTAGAAAATATGAAGATGTCATCCAATTCGAAGTTGAAGTCGGTTGTATTTTTTTTAAAAAGCGTATTTTATATTATAGGAGCTTTCTTTCATCGAGTATGCCGACAAATCAACATGGATTCTCAGAATCCATTTCTAATAATTACACCATTAATATCTTCCGCACCTAAGTTCAGCAAAGCGAGTTAAGACCAATGATTTCTATGTCGTTATACTCATTCATCACGTTTGGTTTTTACATGCCTCTGCGCATTTGACCGAACTTGACGACCTGTCATATCGGACCTCGCCTTATTACTAAGTAATAAGTATCATAATTACATGATTTACTTCAACACACTTTCAACGCGGGGCATTGACACAGATGTCTGAGCCATGGTGGTTTTTTGTGGTGCTTTTTTGTACAGAAGTGAAAATTACCCTCGCGCTCACATGCTCTCTTCAATGTAAGATCGCGAGCTATTTTCGTACAAGTGAAAGTGCTTCTGAGCTGATGACGTTATGGCCATTTCGTATTCATTATGCACACGGAGATTTGTTATCGTCGGCATCTTCATTTACGCCTGCACTGCAAGAGATGATGTATTTATAAGTATGTATTTACAAAAAAAAAGTTTATAGGTACATCTACTATCTATTAACTGGTTCCTATAGTACCTACAGGCTATGCTTAGTTTGGGACTAGATGGCGCTGAGTGAAATGTCCGAGGAATTGCTCGGGATGATTCAAAGTGGTGAATCTTGGGAGCGGGCCGAATTTCTTCCGTACGCGGACGAAGTCGCGAGCAACCTCTAGTCTGGTATAAGACGAATTGGATTGTTCCTCACTCATCCTATGACGTCTCATCCTTCGTGAGTAGCTGAATATGCCGGGTAGCATATTCGCATTCCCTGGTGTTTTGCGTATTGAAAATGCATTCAGCGCCAATCATCGTCGCATTCTAGATGATCCTGTGGCGGTGCTGGCTACTCCGCGCGAACTCACGCAAATGTTAGTTAGTTAGTTTCACCTAAAATTAAAGGGAACTGACAAAAAACAAACGAGAAGAAAGTTCATTCGTCCAGTGACATTGAACTTACTACCTTGGTCCACGGTCCACATCGACCTTAGAGGCCATTAGAGGCCGCATATAAAACCATCCATCCATCCGGTTTCTAGCAAAAAAAATATATTCATGAGATGACGTCGTATTCAAACGGAATGTGTCATGCGAACTCGATACCTATTTGTATTTCTTATGAATTGTTATTTCTCTGCCTACGCGCTTTGCTTCGGAAGACATGAATGGAGAGTTCAGTAGGTTTGCCCCGTTTTAATAAACTACATACGATATGTCAGACTGTCCGCGTCGTTGACAGCTTATTATTAAAGCTGGCGTATTTTTATTCTATTTTTAGTTAAATATTATGGTAAACAGTTTATTCATAACAGAAATAGCGGCCCAGTTATCTCGCATATTTTCAGGGGGAAAGTTAAGGTACTCTTATCATGTGCCTGTCTCTCGTGTGCGTGCTGTGTATTACCGCCTTGCCAAATACCATCAAGATCAATCTAGTCGGTTTAGTGTGTTTGACGTAGGACTAGGACTGTAGCCAGCGGCGGATTTATACATTTGCCGCCAGCAGGCTATTCAAATTTTGCCGCCGCTCCGCGATACATCGATGAGGGTGATATGAACTATCACAATTATATCAATGTGTATTTTTTGTTAATAAAATTGTGCACTAAATTGCACAACAAATACTTAATTATAATTAATCAAAACTTTTGTTCCAATTTTGCCGCCCCTAAAATCTGCCGCCTTAGGCTCTAGCCTACTCAGCCTGCTGGTAAATCCGCCAATTACTGTAACATGTACAGGGAACGAAAACAAACAAATAGATATCATAGACTGTTTAGATAAGGTTTGGATTTATAATATGGACTTTGGACTGACCGCGGGCGTGTATGTGATATAGCTGAGAATGCGTTTTGGATTGATACTGTTTTTTGCGTAATTGCAAAGATCTCTGACTGAGTAAGTACCCATCTCAACTTGACCTGACCGACCGTGAAACTTCTTTGGCTTGCTAAGAAGGCATTTTTAGGTTTCATTTTGGTGCGTTTATGCCGTTTCTTCCCCGTCCTAGCGTAGGCAAAAAATCCTTTCAAAGAAAACTGAATTGGTTTCCTTCCTGATTTCAGTTGAAGATCTAAGATCTCGATCTAAGACCCGTACTTCGGCATTAGCGTTAGTCATTATGGCCATTTCCACCGCGACCACAATTTAGTGTTTATAGCCAGTCATAGTTACTATTATTGAATCTGTAACGGTAACGGTCTGTGTCGTTAACGTTAACCATACGTTAACGTTGTCGTTAACCATAGATTAACGGCCTTACTTAAGAAAACTTTTCAACCGTTAGTCACTGCTTAAGATGCTCTGCCATCTTCTCTCTGACGTGAAGTTGCACGTGCTAGAAAAGGACAGAGAAGTTTAAGCAGTGACTAAGAGAATCGAGATTATTTTAGGTAAGGCCGTAAGTTTACAAGCATACTTAATCTATGACGTTACCTAAGTAGGTAATCGGAGGCGCGACAGAGCACAGAATACAGCTTAGGGGCTGGGGCAGGGGCTTATCCATAAATTACATCACACGAATTTCATGTTTTTCGCATCATCATTATCATTTTTGCGAGAGTCCCTATGTGACCTCATATGATTTTTGCAATATTATATTAAAACCGCAGTTCTGAAATTAGGCCTTTAACAGTAGCTGTAGTGGCGTGTAGTTGTGAATGGTGTAGAACAGGCAATAGTTGCTATGTACAATTGTACAGGGTGAATAGTCGTTCGTAGGTAAGTACCTAGTCTCAAATCAAATCAAAATTATTTATTTGCCTGCTAAAAAAGATGTTAAAAATGTAATTATGAATTCATTCCATTAACACCCATAATCTGGGTTGCAAAATTGTAACAATATCAATGAATTGAATTTCAATGTCAACATTATTCAAACAAAAGGAAAGTAGGATTTACAATATAATTTTTTTTGAATCAATTCATACGTATCTCCTAATTAATTAATAAAATAATAATTACAGTGTGTATAATGTAAAGGTCAGTTTTAATATGCTTTTTTGTTTTGGTAAACATAAAAACATGATGCCCTGTTGAGGAAATCCTACACCGTGTAAAAACTTTCCTTCGCCAACCACTTCTTCAACTCTGCATAAAATTTATTATCCGGCAATTCAATTAGGTTAGGAGGAATAGAATTATATAAGAGGCGCCATGTAAATGCAGTTGTTCCTAAATAACTCTAGTGAGACTGTAGGCATTTTTACTTGCACTTGTGTTCCAGATATTTTACTCAAGCTTTCATAAGCAGGGAACAAAGAAGATTTACTTCTTACAAACTTAGCCATTTCATAGATATAGATGCATGCTACGGTTAGAAGATTTTGTGACTTAAGAACAGGCTTACAAGATTGTGACCATTTCATAATCAAACATGGCCCGGACACACTTTTTTTGAGCTTTAAATACCTACTCTTAAAATATCTGTTGAGTACACCGACGATTAGGAATTTAACACAGCGACCTGATGACCTCTAGCGGCTATCGACGGGTTATGGGATTCGAGACCCAGAAAGTGTAACAGAAACGCTATATCTAAATGGCTACAATAAACTTAAAATTATTTAATAGGTTGACATGCCTAGCACAAATGGCATAAAAACTGGTCCAGTTTGAGTCGAACTATCTTACCGAAGGTTCCGTACCATAGTCCACAATACGAGTATCTTGGTTATTGGTACCGAAACACGGCGTTTTCTTTTATTTGGAATTACATATTAATTAAGTGTCCTATCAGCACTTGGCTTGTTCTTATTATTTTCTGCATATGAGTTTGCACGATAACCACGCCAAGTATGCCGCTTGCCGCTACTATGTGTTACTGTTTTTACGTTAATGAACAAATACCACTTATACACTTACCGTAATACTTTAAAATTTCAATCGGCTACCCGTTACAGGTCATAAAATATACGACTGGCAAACGACGCAGGATTAGTTATAGAATCCCTTTGGACGGCCTAACGGGTACGGAACCTTAAAGATGATAGGCCGTTTTGTCAAAGGCCTTTTCGAAGAATCCCCGGTCGTAACAGATGGGCCGATAAGCTTGTGTAAACAGTCCATTGTAAAGAGAGCTCTTCGCTTAGTTATACTATCATATTAAATCTGTCTTCACACTATTTATTTAAATTATTGAGACCTTTTCACTATACAGGCTGGCGCCACAGATAACATAATAGTACTATCTACTACTACCTACCTACTATCTTTTTTGTAAGACATAAAATGTGAGCCATATTATGTATACGCTAATTCTTACAAATCATATTTTATAACGTTAAAAAAGCGATCGGATAGATAAATGGAATGGTAGAACTGGAAAGTTAGGGGTTGACCTAGAACAAAATAAAAATAGATTTTTATTTTCTAAATATTATAACTTAACCTACCCATATATAAAAAGTTTAAAATTACACAAAACGCATCTCTGAAACTATATATTTTTTTAAATTTTGTATTGATTGAAATTATTTTGAATGTTAGCTCATTTAGATTTTCAGGTTATCAAATTCTCAAATAAAAACAAAAAAAATGAGACGAGGCAAGCTAGATGTTAGCGTGGATGCGTGGTGGTTAAGCGTATGCCCTGCCTATAACAGTGTAGCAGTGCCAGAAATCCTACGCCGCACTGCACTGCGACCGCCACAAGGGTGTGGCACTTCCCCAGGCGGACACTGCAATAGATTCTTAACACTACAAGAGAGTTTAGAGATCGTGTCATCTAAAATAAGTGGTGAAGAATTCTGGGAGCGGGCCGAATTTCTTCCGTACGCTAACGAAGTCGCGGGCAACCTCTAGTATTCAATATAAGGAATATAGAAAATCAACCCTAATAATTATAAGACCTCTAGCAACTCGCAACGTTGCAAGTATGACAAACTTTTTAACGCAAGATTAAAATGACAAATTTTTGAGATTTGTCGGGCCCTCTAAAGAACAAGACTGTAACGCTTCCAGACACGTTTCCCGAAATGAGATTGTAAGTTTACGCAACGCGCCTGGCTTTTATGGTCTGTCCTTCTCATAAATTCTGATTTATTCCTAATCCTGCGTACGGAATCAATTCTTTTACGATACCGTCTTTTATTTAGAGTTAATCTATGCAACTTATTATTTATGTTTTATAAGGTCCGCACCATTCTTATAACACCCGCAGCACACTCGGTCCGACAATCTCCCTCGCATCAGATGCAATCAGATTACATAGTTAATTAAAACGAACCTTGAGTAATATAACTCTTATTACCTCTTTCGAAAGCCACATCGGTTCTGGGAAGGCGAAATGTGCTTTTACCGAGGCCACAGATTAATTAACAGTATACTGAGCTGGTATTGAATTACAAAGTAACTAACGTATCCGTAGAGGCGGCCAAATGCTGGAACTGTCTTTTTCCCATCAGCCGGGTTCAGAAATTACGACGGCTGCTCCCTCAATCAACTCTAACAATAACTTGATTACTCCTTTTCACAGCTTGTTTAATTGATGATATTGTCGAGTATACGGAACCAGAAGTGTGGATATGGCGTGACATGAAATTAGGTACTTCGAGAGTTTGACTGTGTA
Organism: Erannis defoliaria; assembly: GCA_905404285.2. Lineage (NCBI taxonomy): Eukaryota > Metazoa > Arthropoda > Insecta > Lepidoptera > Geometridae > Erannis > Erannis defoliaria. Next base: position 543,494 of record FR990071.1, read on the forward strand.
CTTCTTGTGTCATGTCCTGTTAGGTCATCTTTCCATAAGGAAAAGGCGGTTTGGCTCTATGGTACCTCATGCACAATTGTAGCAAATCGACAGCTATCGATTTTGAGAAGTGATCATAGAAAAGAATTCGAGCTTCATTTTAACGTTTGACAAAGTTTACTGTATTCATATATATTTTTCTGCACATTGACAGTAACATTAATTCCCCGTTCATTCCCCGTCATCATCACTAACTACATTGACACTGACTACATTTTTTATGTCTATACAGCTGAACGTAGACTTCTCACTGGGCTCATCTTCAGCTTTGCATGAAGCTTCAGCGCCGCTTACACAGATCGTCACACAAAAAACAATTTGGTGTGTTATTATACAATATACATGCGGTCGTCTGGCGCTCGTCGCGTCGTGAAAATAACATCGTTGTTAGCGCCGTCAGGTTGCGTTGCGACATTCCCGTCTGAAATGTCAGCACCGAGTGGGAGAACTGTCAAAGAAATAGCTCATCGTTGAATGTACCTACTTCGCTCCATGCGCCGCGTCATGTGTGCATGTGCATACCGCAACTAAATATATGGATTAAAGCGGAGACTGACTTGTACCGTTTGTTAGTATTGTATCATTCTAGGCGAGCTTGTTGTGACGCGGCGAATGCTCGCTTTGAGCACATGGCTCTGCAATAACTACAACTGTAACGCGTTTCAAAGGAATCTATGAAAAGGCCGACAGTCGTGAGGATGATCCGGGGCTTGCATCGAGCGGCTCGATACATTACAAGCAAACGTTGCAATTGCAAGTCAGTCTCCTCCTTAACATACAAGCATCCACTGCACGCGCAAACGCTACTCTTGTCCAAATAGCTCTTCCTAGCATGTATTTTCCAGTATTTTCACTACTTGAGAAATTTGCGCCATCTGTCAGAATCTCCACTCGCATCGTTCTCTACTTACTACATCCCTTCGTTCTCAAATACAAAGACAACGCATCATCGAATTCGGGTGCTACTATCTTACATAGTGACAAAAAATTATAGCATTGCGAATATATCATTCGTTCTCTCTCTCTCCCAAATCCAAAAGTTATAAATCGATGATTGAGCTTCAGTAATTGTACGTACTTAGGAGTTGTATCTCTGTTTGTCGCTCGACGATGTCGGCAAGTGCTGGCCGCCGTAGTGTTTGTAAAGATGCTCGCAAGCCGTATTTGTTTGTGCTATTATCAGACATGCCCTTGCTTTCTTTAAAACAGATTCCTGACTGATATTTTATCAAAGAATCGATTTACATTGTTGTCTACGTCGGGTCACTGCCACTGCGTAGTCTTGGATTGAATTGTTGAAATAGATTTATTCTTGCTAAAAAAAAAACAGCGTTGTTACTCGGAATAAAGTCAACTCTGCGGATGATGCGATTCACAATCCAGCACGCTTGTCTAGAAGAAACGAATTCACTCGTAATTTAAAGACGTAGATTATATTTTTCGGGAAACATCCATAGAAATAGAGCAAAACAGGACATGAGAAGGAAATGAAATAGCTGTTGCTGTTATATGCCAATATTTCCTTGCATGAGTACTGTATTTTGCTACTGTTAAATCTACAACGATAATCACGACTGTGTTATTTCTCAATCAGCTATACCTACGTATGAGTAAGTTGTCTTATACGAATCTAACCACGTCGCTTCTTTTTCTTTAATTGCCCTTCGAAACGTGTTGTAAAGGTAGGCAATTCCTCGTGTATTACCTAACCCATCTACCGGTGAGGCGTGACGGGCTGCCGGTGAGGCCAGACGCTCAGCAGACGAGAGAAAGGCGGTGACTCAGCCACGCACAGTGCATTGATCTCGACTATAATCTTCGTTACGTACTGCAACTAGCGACAAAAAGGGTGCTAGGGACTTGTGAAAGTATCTACTACAAGCTCAAGTTAGGTTCGAATCAGCAAGACTAAGATCATTAAAGCAGCGCCAAATGAAGCCTATAAAACTGCTACGCAATCGCCTTTCAAAAACTTATCAAAAGTCTGTTCAAAGGCTTAACTAGTTATTGCGTTGCGTACTAACAATGACTAGACGAAATTAGCGACTGGGTCCTAGAATAGACTATTGGGAGTGACGAAACCTATTGTGCAAAGTTGCCAGCAATTCGTAGTCGAGCGTGAGTGAACCCGCGTGAGGATTCGAAGATGCCCGCGGTACCTGAGACATGGAGTATTGATTTGTCGAGAAAGGCCTAAAGGATGGCTGGCAAAATGCCAAAGATTGGCCAAGCAACGAGAGTCTGCATGCGACATTTGATAAATGTCTGCTGACTTCATTATCTGGTTTATTTGTGAAAAAGTAGCTTTTATAAAGCAACGCTAAACATCCATGAATACTGAACAGTGAAAAGCCAACAAGTCGGAGCTCGTATTATATGTCTGCGGCATTGAATGTGACCAATGGTCCGTAACAACGGCCGCTCGTCGGGTCTGAAATATCTAGGCATTTTCGAATGACATAGTGCAAACAATTCTTGCCAAATGACTAAGCAAACTTGGATCTAATGAACACATACTGATCACGACATCGACAGACAGACTGCTGTCTACGCTTATTGACTCTATTTCTGCAGAACTATTCAATTGGAGGTACGTTTTATTTACATTCAATAACACCAATTGATTCAGACTGACGCACAGCAGGTTGACAGTGGAGTTTGTTAACAGTTCATAGCGCGTTTAATAAACGGTGCGCCGTGGTCGAAACGACGCCATGACCGCAAACCACATTCAGAAAATTGATTGCGTCTGCAGTATTGAAAATCGTGAAGCAGCGAACACGCATTCCTCGCGTCGAAACAGGCAGCCAGTTGCAAGGCAGTCGAGGAACAGAGTAGAGAATATACAAAAAAAGAGCTGATAACAGAACTTAAAGCTAGCAATAGCTATGTACACGTCCATCGTGGTGCAGAGTGTTCGCAATACAATCAAAACTGCCATCAAATGGAGATGAACTTCAAGACGAGCGGAACAATTGACGACCACAACCATTTTGGCTAAGAGCGCACGACTAAGAAGAAGATAGAAATCCACTACAACCATAGATGGTTGCGGACGCAGTCGCTAGTTGTGTACTCTAAAAAGTTGTTCCTGTGCAGATTTTCTACTCAATGTTGCAGGGAAAGGCTCCGACGACGAGATGCTCGCGATCAAGTTGAAGGCGACGATAAATCGCCGGCCGCCGCCGGTGCAAATTGCAGCGTGGGCTGCATAACATCGCCTCGTTGTAAGGAAATGAGCTGGCCCAAGGCATATAGTATGGAACAAACACTTATACTCTCCAAAACAATTCAATATAATTGAAATCAGCTTTGAACTCTTAATTTTTAAAAGGCTCTTCATCGGATTCATCTGTTTTCTTAATTTTGAAATATGATCTTCTTCAGTATGATAACAAGAAACCATGTAGGTGCACCGATGCTGCTGAGTACTCAGTAACTTTAGGCACTTTATTGGAAGATACTTCTAAAGATTAGGACAAGCTTGCAAAAGCTTACAAATTGCACCAAAAGAGAAACTCTTGTATGGATAAATGAATAACAGATCGGTTGCTATTTGCTTATTATGCTTCGTTACTAGTTCCGAGTGCACCGCACACGCTACAGACGTTTCTAAGGGTCTGCTGCTTCAGAACAGATGCTAATCTTTGCTTTAAACTAGGCATTATAATGGCCACTGAGCAAACGAGTGCCGATAACTTTCGCTAGATATTTGCCGTTACAGATATAGCCGGTCAAAGTTCCCATTTGTGTCTATCGGGAAGGGTGGAAGCGATGTCCGCCACGTCCGCAATCTTTGTTTACCAACTTGTCTAGCGTTCGATTTCCTTCATTGTGATTTATCGTCATTGGACAATAGAAGGATTTACCGTAAAACTTTGTCGTTACGTTTATTACAAACCGGTTAGGTTGTATGTATACAGTTTTCATGATTAGATAATTATAATAATTATATTATGTTTAGAAAAATACTGCGTTTCTCGCCGTGACTGTTTGTTTTCAGTTTTGCTTAAAATAAATCTATTCTTCCGTCTTTGGGATACGCTCTACCGGTTTATTCTTCATAAAGTATTGCCAGTCGTTTGCAGTCATAAAACGTAACAAATAGACAAGAGCTAATTCTGCAACGCACATTATAAGACAAGTGAGGAAACAGCTATGTTTGATTGTTTGCTCACGAGTCTGGATTCTGGACACAGTAAGATTCTTTTTCCTTCTGAAATTACTGAGAAAATTTAAACTCCTTCCTCTGAAGTTCTTTTCGCTGGGTTACATCTTTTAAAAAGGCGTCTATAAACGTCCGTTAGCGCCGATTTGCTTACCATCAGGCGGATGAGCGGATCATCTGTCTGCTATATTATTTATTTAAAAAAGTCTCAGGTAATACCGCGAGACGTACATAGCTACTGAATAAGTATGTAGGTGTGACTCATCAGAATGGCTTTGCAAAAGTAACTCCTTCACTAAGTCGGTAACGAGTGGAATACGCAGTGTCCTAATTAGGCGAGCTGATGATTTGTAGCCTCACTTTATTCAAGCTGCGTTATTTATAGATGTCACCCATTTACATATAATACTTAGGAAGGACATGGCAGATGAAAAATTCTCAATAGTATCAATTCAGTGGTGCACACAAGTAAATTCCTTTCAAGTGAGAATCCACTGGCATGCTGGTTTGTTCGGATCCGTCGTCGCCTTACATGAAAGCGATGTCGATGGGAATGGAACTTACAGTTAGTAGACAACATTGTCTAGTATAATAAATTTTGATAGATGGTGCAAAGTTTTCAAGTCATAAATATAATTATATAATAATTATTGAGACGCAAATGTGAGGAGGGCATATCCTAACTTTTAAGACCTTTGCCGTAGCCGTCGCCTTTAACTAGAACTCGACTCTTAATGCGACATTTAAACCCAGCTAATGTGGGCCTGAAAATTATAATGAAGCAAGTTACAGGTTTGTATGTCTTTGAGACTAGTGCTTTAAACACGATATGTAGTAGATACATTCCAATAGATACTTCTCCTTATTCGGCATCATCAGTTGCCTCCGTAGATTTGACGGAGAAAATTACTCTTCTTTGGTCAATCCTGTTGTACTTCTTCTTAAAAATGTGTATCCAATCTCTCTTCTTTTAGTTATGATCATCAGAGTTAAATTAGGAATAGTTAACAAAATGATCCTTAGCATCCTTTATCCCACCGTTTCTCCGACCGCTACAGTATTCAGGACTAGTAGGGCTACTGAGGGCCTTCTTGTATTGGCGTTAATCATGAAGGGGAGGGTTGTTAGCCTTAAAACCCACGCTGACTTGTGCGACTTGGCGAGTCTTCCTGACACGTTAACCTTTAAACCGGGAAGATTGGCGAAAGAGGGAGGAGGTGTATGCCCTGCAGTGGACTGATTAAGCTGCCAAAGACGATGATGACTAATATGATTTATTAATAACCAAAGATTCTTCATAAACACTAATCGTCAGTTACTTAAACGTCACGGTTTTGGCTATTCCGAGTCCTTATCACTCATATGCTCGTCATAAATCCTCTATCAATAGTCCCGTCAACAATGCTCCGAGAGCTCCGTGACCGAGTTTTTGCGAGCATCCTCGGTGCGCTCCGTCAAGTTTATGTTGCCGTAATTCGCGTTTGATACGGTCAATAACACCAGACAACTCGCCTTTTACCTTTTTGTTCAGCTGACCTTTGAGTCTATTTGGTAAAAACGGTTCGCTTGTCAGAGGAAGGTCATAATAATTGACTATTTATAAATATTGAATAGGTCTGTTACTTGAGAAAACGGACCGCCCAGAAGTTTATCGTTTATCCTCCTAATCAAAATCATGGTCGTAGGGTACACTTTCTATCACTCAACTGGCTGAGTAGTGGAAAACTATCGTCACTTAACGGTGTGCTTCGGCTTCCGCTTTTTTAAGTGAGCCACTTGAGAGCCCAATTTCTGACTAGATGTTTACAGTCTTCAATCACATTGACAAACAACAAGTAAGCAGGTGTTCAAATACTTAGCCTGTTAAACCATAAAAAAAGCATTTGCTGTAGTCACATCCTTCAGGCATCAAAGGCAACCCTGACCCACCGGAGGACGGGCAGCAACGTCTTCTTGGTTAACGGTGGTGAGCATTCTGCGATCCCCAAGCCGCCTGCCAAGCGTGGAGATTATGGCAACACCCCTCTATTGGGAGGCCTTCGTCCAGCAGTGGACGTCTTATGGCTGACGACGACGACGGTTCCTAATTGTTTCCTAAGTATGGTCTCCATTAAGCAGTCATCGGCATGGGTCGAGGATAGTGGCCGCGACGGGCATGCCGACTCGCTCACTCCGCCACTTAATGTGTCGCCGGGTCGTGAACGTCGTGATTCACCGAAAGCCCCAGCTTTGGTGCCCTCTCGGTACGCTTCGACAAATGTCGCGATTGCAAATCAAAGGCTAATTTATACTGCGGCAGTCGCTGTCACCAAATCGACCACCTTTAATTGTAAAAATAATATATATTTTTTAATATTGTTGTATAGTTATTCTTTTTTTTAAATTTAAATTGCTAAACTACACTCAGTCTTACGCGCAGGGAGATTGGCAATAGTTCTAGGAAAGCCTGTGTTAACCAGCTGCCGTGATCCAGTCTCTGACGACTGTCCTATGTTGATAGCTGGTTCAAGAAATGGTTTAGTTGCCGTAGTGATGATAATTAAAGATAACACTGAGCGCCAATACAGTGATACCCTGGACATTGATCAGTTACTCACAGTTCAGGGTACCGCTTCCATGGAGGAGAAAGGATTTGTTCTCTCTTAGCATCAAGGAAGCGTCTCGTTTGGCCCATTACTTGTGAAGTTTGCTACCTATTTATTCCGATAAGTTTGCAACGGTTTTACTTTTGAACCGGCTTCAAATAAGGAGGTTCTCAATTCGACTGGTATTTTTTTTGTTACGCGATTAATCCACCAATTATGAATTGATTTTGATGATTATTTTTTGTTTAATAGGTCTCGGTGTAAATTGGCCTTTTCATTGAAGATTGCGTCGTTTTCGGTCCGACGCGACGTAATTCACAGGAAACCTTGATAACTGTTCATAATTAATGTACATAATCGATATTCATCGTATTGTAACTTCATAGTTCTTTCGGAGAGATACAATAAACTTTCTCGGGGCTAAAATGGCATGAATCGCAATTTCAACGAGCGCTCCCACATTCGGTATTTTTATTTTATTTCATGATATTGTTCAAAACTTTTTTTTTCTTGATATTGTCAAATTTTATTTATTTAACTCCTGTGGTTAACTGCTATGTGTTGCCATTCTTTGTTGTGCGTAATGCTGCGTTAGACTTGATTTGTTTTCTAAGTCCTCATTGCATGACCTTTGGCCTCTTCATCTTATGCCACTCCCATCCAACTTATTTTCAAGTCATCACCCTCCTCAAACACCCATTTATGAGTCATAACGCCACAACACGCAGTAATTATACATTCCCCTTTACACTGATTGCCGCAATTCGGCGGCCTGTGCAGTGTACAGACTGGTATATATACATAATACATATACAATGTATAATATAACTTTGGATTATTTCACGCATTACTATTAATTAACTACGTATAAAACCCTATGTCTAACTTACTGCTATTTGTTACCTCACCACGTTGAATTGCGCCAGCCTGTACGCGGCACTAGCCGTGCCGGCGGGCGTTGGAAACTTGTTTAATATGTGTAGTGGTAGACTACCAGTGATTCATCCGGCGGCCGTGGGGCGAGCATGCCCAATGCGAGCTGATTCATTCGAATTAACTGTATTGTTATGGAGCTACCTGTATGGCGATGATACACGTGCCAGATGAGCGTTAGTAGGCTGCCAGCTTGCTTTTTTCTGATTTAGGATTTGGTATTTTAATGCATATGACTTCCTTACTAGTATAGTCGAACTTTATGACCACTCTATAAACTGTAAGTGTCTGCGGGATTGTCACTAATAGGCAGGATAAGACGACTCCGGCGCTATTTTTTAATTTGACGCCGTGGACTCTACTATTGAGTAAGAAAAAAAAATGATTCATTTCAAAACGCAATTGGAATCATGGTTTATCCTCAAAACAGAAATCATTGCACAAAACATAACTGCATAATGAAAACATACTTTGATGACTAGGTACATTAAATATTATTTTATTATATAGAGTCCTACCTGGTTGCCTATTATGGTTTATATTATGTTATTAATACAGAAAGCTATGACAAAGGGCACACTATTGAAACAATGATGTGTCATGTCATTCAATTATGTACACAGTTTTACAATAAAATATTTCTGATACTTAATAACAATTGCTTGGGTTGTTTTTGGGACTGCAAAAACTGCTGTGTTGGAGTCATTGAGCTAACATCTATAGTCAAAATCGACTTTTTTACCGACTTGAACTACGATAACACACAAGCGCTCAAGCATACATTGAACACTATACAAGCGACATAACGTCTAAATTCGAATAATTGTGAACTTAATGCACGTATAGGTGTGTACAACGGCAGTCGGACTTTTTTTGACTGTTTTCACTTAGATATTGTGACTCTTTAGATATTAGCTCAATGCGTTGGAGTACGTAAAATTATTGTATATACTGTGGTTCGAGTCGGCGCCGGCGCAGTTACCTACACGAGTTCAATGAGCAGTTTACACCATAGTTACTATTAAACAGAGTGTTCAGCCGTGAGTCATTAATCATAATCGTTGATCAGTGTGCGGATTATGATAGAAACGTTAGGCGATCGTTCTCATACGCCGGCGAGATTGACAATCTCACGCTTCTATGAAAAGGGAAAGTTATCTCTACTTTCTAAGAAGGCTATATGCAATGTGTAACAAAAAGGTTCCACAATACCGAAAGATATATGTATGTACTCATCATTATGAACAACTTTTACTATGGGGCCAGGCCTACCTGGAAATCCCGAAAAAAAAAACAGCAGTTCATACATTTTGTCCAAGTTCAATTAACATTTTAAATGAAACAGCTGCTTTCTTTTCGCAATTTCAAGATTGCCACTGCCACCATAGTAAAATTTGTTCATAATGATGAGTACATACATACCCTTCAGTATTGTTGAACCTTTTAGTTACAAATTTGTTCGCCCGCGACTTTGTCCGCGTACATAAGAAATTCGCCCGCTCCCAAATACTCGTATCTTTCATACCGCTGCTGGGCTAAAAAATAAAGACGTCAATACGAGTACTTGCGCCTCGTGTAACGAGGGTTCCGGATTCCGGCGGATTTACCACCACAAGTACAAAGGAAATCCGCGACAGTATCTAATCAATATTCTATGAAAACAACCGGCTACCTATTACGATTTACGAGATATACATCGTTATAGATCAAAAACAGACAAACTAACATATTTATAGACAAACAGAAACAGAGACGGATTGCTCAGTCATAGGGTACGGTTGAACACCATTTGGGTAAGGAACCCTAAAAATGTTTCAATTTACGTTCGACAAGATGTTCCGGTTTTTTATTTTTTCTATCGTTTTGGTACGTATTTCGTCTTTTTCTGTAGTTAGTATGACATGTGTTAGGGTACTTATTGATGCCAGTCTTCAGATAAGAGAAACCACGTTTCAGCGTTAGGGAGTACAATTTTTAATGGACGCAACACGTGCCACCACAAGGACGAACGAAACAGTTGCGATAAAAGAGTGGCGAGGGAAAATGTTCTCTGTGGAGCCATCTAGTTCAGTTTTTGGGAACTAAAGAACGGAAGCCAACCGAACGGAATAATAATTCCAGTTTTGACTTGAGAAATGATGATATATCATCATTTCTATATCTACAATTTATCACTTTTCACATTTTTCCCACAACCAGTGTTATGTGACCTTGCTTCTTGCCAAATTTCGTTATTCTAGGTCAACGGGAAGTACCCTATGAATTTTGATTTACTTGCGAGTCTAAAAAGCACTAAAAACACTAGAAAAATGGCTGTCATTTTTGGTTGCGTTGACTTAGAAGCTTGATTTTTTTACAGCTCTAAGGGACCGTGGACTTACGCATTCGATATTAGTTTCAACATGATACCTCCACTCGTTTCAGAGAAAAAGGACCTTGACAGACAGAAGACGGACACCGAAGTGATCCTATAAGGGTTCCTTTTTTCCTTTTGAGGTACGGAACCCTAATTACCATGTTTTTTTTAACCCCAGTGTGGTGCATACACTTTAAATCAACCCATGCAAAGCATATTATTACATAAGCTTAGTATTTGATTTAAAAGTTCTATCCAAATAGGTACCAATTTTCATCACAATAACTTCAAAAACAAATCATTTCCATATAAATCGTCATTACTCATTTCACCCCCTTAAGCTCCCTGTCAAAAAATATTGAATGTACCAAATTATATTTTAAATTAACTATCATCGTCATTCCTATAACTTCAAAAACAAATTACTCTCCATACAAAATTTCATCCCCTTAAGTCATCCCTGTCAAAAATATATTTAAAATTCCATATTTTGTTTTAAATGAACTACCCAGATACCAATTTTCATCAGTATAACTTCAAAAACAAAGAACTTTCCATACAACATTTTATTCCCGATTTCACCCCCTTAAATCATCCCTGTCAAAAATAAATTGTTTCATACAAGTTTTTACCCAGTTTACCCCTTTATGGGTTGAATTTCGAAACATCCTTTCTTAGTACACCCCTACGCATCAAGACAAATACACTCCAAATTTGTCAAGTCTGTATGACCAGCGGTATAGGCTGTGCGTTGTCTGTCAATCAATCAGTCAGTCAGGACAGCGATTCTTATAGTATAAGAAGATAGAAGATAGATATATTATATATAGGAGATTGTGTACTTGCACTGCAAAATTACATATCATCAAGTCATGTTTTTCTTTCTTCGGAATAATTTAACATTATTTATCAACATCATATAAATAAGCATCTCAAAACTTTTTTGTACCTATAGGCTTCTTCTGGTTTCCATAGTACATGCTTTACTTAGTTTGGAGCTAGATGGTGCTGTGTGCAATGTCCACCTATATTTATTTTATTTATTCTTTGTACGCCACTTTTCTCGCTCCTATCCTTAGCCTTACGATTGGCATCTTAAACTAGCTCACTAGACATCTGATAAATGACCTAATCAGATTAACTGTGCATTATCGCACCACATATCTTAATACTTGGAAATTGAGGATGACATTTTGATACCAAAGCCATTAAGATCGACGATAACGGGTAAGGATTCTTCTGAATTATTCATAGTGGAAAACTTGGACGTAAGCTCGCACTTTGGGATGTAACGGTCGGACGACTTTGGGATCGGCATAGATTTTTCAAAAATCGACGAATAGGGATGTGAGTTTTTGTGATATACTTAAGATTCGTTGTAAAAACGTTAAAGTATAATACTTTTATTTTATTAACAGGAAAATCCACCCACCAAAATCCAGATGTTACCCCGTCAATTTTGCCGTCTGGCCTATTCTGGCTGACGACATAAAGACGATTCTGGCTAGTGCCATAAATTCTCCCATTTACATGATTTTAACAAAACTTGTTTGTACCAACAGATTAATATGTTTATAGAATGGTATGACCACAACCAATGGCTCATTTGTTGACTTATTTTGGTCGAAGCAACACCATTACTCACCTAAACCTATTCTGAACGCACTGAATCTGACGGACGGACGACCTTATATCTTCGTTCGATCCTGTTAAATCCTTAGTACATTTTACCACTATCGAGGTCATATCAAAACTGAACCATAATAAGTATAGGGAAGATTTCCAATGCACGCTACATCGCTTCGTAGTGTCCCGCAGTGCCAAACTTGCTATTATGTTAGACGACAACTGTCGGCATGTCACGGCACCAATTTCTTGACGTTTGCCCTTTTGTGCGAAACCCTTCGCAAAAGCTTAATCGTATGCGTGCTGGTGGCGGCTTCCTTGAATACATTTTCGTGACGACCCCTTAAGAGGGAACTCATAAAACATGAGCGTCTGGAGGATTTTGAGATCCGTATTTTTGTCTTTTAGTTTTTTTTCATTAGAATCTTTACAAATATGCTTAAATTATTCAAGCGAATATCTACTACCTTTTCTAGACTCTTTTGACCAATTCGGCGAATTCCCGTGTAAGATTATACAACATCTGTGATATAAACAAGTGCTTCTAGTTGTTTTGATTAGTTGATCGTGGTGACCACGTTTTTCAAAAGCTTACATAGGATTTCTTGAAACTTGCCGTTCTTGATCAGATCTATGAGTAGCGGACGTGAGTCGCGACATGCATCCTCCCCGATTCCCTTAGGACGTGGGCACATGACCACGGCGGCGTGGCGCCGCCACCGTAAAACGGCACGACATGGTGTCATTGTGCTTATGGTATTGTGACCGCACCTGATAGTGACAAATGACACGATGGCCGGGTGCGTCCTGCCTGTCGACCAGGGCGCAAGATGCGACGTTGAGCCGATGCTAACTTTAGTGTCAAACGAATTTCAACAGTCGTCTGGCAAGCTTGACGGAAGTAGCCGCTTTGTTAGTGATTAGTCCGTATATGGACGCGCGATAACCACGCTGTAATTTCCAATCTACCATAACATCGCAGCTTAGAAAGCAGTAGTATCGATTCTGCTACTGCGGCGTTTGAACTGGAAAATAGGGTATGAAAGGGATTAACCACGACTAGACATACCTATAAAATGGAGTACAACCCAGTATAGGTTGCTCATTACATAATCGGCTTTGGCGAGTCCATAACCGTAATCCTGCTGGGCGGAGCGCTCGCTGGAAGGGATTTAAATTATGCTGGAAACGATTTCATGAGCTTCATTATGGGTTCTCTGTTAGAAAATAATTTACTTTGAATTGGCACCTTCAGTTAGCGTGTGAAGTTGCCACCGAGTAGCTTTACACTAGCTAGCAAGCCTGTACCTTTTCTACGAGATTCTGATCTAAATAATTCTACACGAAATATAGGTGTGCCACAAAAATTTGCCCGTAAAAGTATCTGTAAAGCATCTGTCAAAAACAAAGACAATTTATTTATGAGACATCAGTATACTAACCCTCACAAGGAGAATAAATCTTAGTATTACAACTAGTACTATCGTCTCGCTGTTATTTAATACCACCATTTACATACAGAAGCCTAAAAACCTTATCCTCCATGCTAAAAACCAACTTGGCTATATGTCATTACTTGCGTTCACGGAGGTCATTGTTACTAACATTATTTTAACATTCTGAATTCATACAAAATAGCTTAGATTTCGTTTCAACGCAGAGAAAGCTTTGGAAGCCATTAAACAAGTAAAAGCTATTTATAGTACTATTTAAACTATAAATGGGTATTCAACCAAATGATTATATCACGTCTCGACTATACGCGGACAATAAATATTGCTTATGACCGCTTAATCGTGATTGAAAACCGTGAAGCTAATATTAAAATGGAACCCGATCCACGGATTAATACATAGTTACCAACGCCGTACAGGCAAGCACAGATATAATTGGTAGAAGAAGAATCGAAAGTATTGAGACCCGGTTCTAACGATCGTAAGTTTTCGAGGCTGCCGCAGTTGAAGTGTTAATATTGTGTAAGTACTAGTTTGCTAATAGAGCCTGTGACAAATTACCACACCACACACCACAGCTAAGTAACATCATAGGACTGTTTGTAATTCATTTCAGTTTAGAAAACAGCGAACAGTGGCCTACTTTGCAGCAATCCCGTTCACGAGTGTGCCGATGTTTAGAAAGTGGTCATATCGCTGGTTATTGGTTTTCTCGAAGGGATCATTGCAAACTGCGGCCTGATTTCGTAACTACAATGAATATGAAGTTCAGTTTGACGAAACTCAGTCTGACGTTGCTCATGCCCACTATGACGTTCCTTTAAGCCCAGTCTGACGTCACAGTGGCTTTCGTCTAATGAAATTCATTTTCACCGGTTTCAAGCCGATTGAATGAACGAAATGACGTAAAATTCGAATTTTCTAACTTGAAATGGGGTTGAACTTTGGTTGAAACCCATTCCTAAATGTCAAATGAAACAGGCTAGTCTCTCACCATGGAGATCAATTAAAATCGCGCCTTTGCAGACAGTTTTAGTGAAAAAAACGTATACTATGGAAAAAAAGCAGTGTTTAAGTAATAAGCCTCAGAGTCTCTAAGGTTTTTATGCTAATGGATTCGATATAATTTAACATTTCGTTAATAATTTACTAAGTTATTGAACTAGACTGCCAGTGCGATATAGAAGCTTGTTGCGAATAAATCGACGAATTCTGAGAGAGGCTAATACGCCTCTCATGTCATCAGATCATACGGAGAGGTATATTGGCCACTCGTTGGCCGTCTGCGCAAAACGGAGTAGGTACGAGGCGTTGCGTGAAGAGCTAATTCCTCTCTTGCCGTCAAAACAGCGCACTTGGTAGTGTTCGGCCGGAAATAAAGGAAAATTTTTAGATGTGCTGCTTCAGATGATTAACATTCTGCGATCCCCAAGCCGCCTGCCAAGTCTGGGGATTATGGCAACTCCTCCCTAATAAGAGGGAGGCCTTCATACAGTAGTGGACGCCTTATGGCTGGCGATGACGATGATTAAATTAATTTTTACAATATACTTATTATACCTATTGATGAGGCATGTTTACTATGATAGCATAGTAATGTATTAAGTTTGGAAGATTTTAGAAAACAATTTTGTTGTAGATTTATGGAAAAAAACGGATTCCATGGAGTGGTATTCATACGCACTTAATATGTTACACAAGGTACATAGCTAATGAAAAGCTCTTTTAAATGCTTATCATACATTATGTAGGATCTACACTAAGGTGCACGGTACACTTGTCTGGGTAAACGCTGCACAAAGGGAATCTGCATTCGGAGCACAAAAGAAATGCATTCAGGCAATATGTTGATTAAACCCAAGACAATCATGTAAGCCCTCTTTCCAAAACTTAAAACTGCTGACACATGCATCAATATATACTAAGCTGCCATTCTAATTAGAAATAATTTAAATTATTACTATACCTACTTTGAAGGTGAAACAACTTAAAAATTTGCTATCTATGCCAAAAAGCAGAAAACCTCAAAAAGAGTGTTTTTATCAAATGGGTTGAATTATATAATAAAATACCGCTATCTATAAAAGAAACAGACAATAGTGACAGTTTTAAATTTAGACTTAAGAAGTTCCTAACAAGGCATACTATACCATTGATGTGTTCCTCAATAATAAATCATAATAATTACACCTAATTGGCATAAATAATTTTAATAACTAAAAGTATAAGAGGACCAGCAGCAGTGTCCTCTCGGTTAAACGTGGTGAACATTCTGCAATCAGCAAGCTGCCTGCCAAGCGCGGCGTGGGGATTATGGCAACCCCTCCCTATTTAGGGGGAACCAGCCAACCAATGTGTTAGTTTTTGTTTAAGTAGGCTACATTTAGGTAAGATTAACAAATCATTGAATAACTAGGTATTACTAAATAATTAATGTATTTCAGGTGATTAGGGCTATGCTCCGAGGCCTTGGTTGATGACCCCGTTCCTCAACACAGAGCCAAACTCTCCTGAAGTCCACTACACTTCAATGCATGTGTGCAATCTTTAATGTGGTGGAGAGATGCATTGGTGTGGTCAAAACCCGCTGGCAATGCCTATCGTCTTACAGGTGTGTAGTTTTCTATTATTAAAAAAGTAAATTGAAAAACTGTTCTAATTTTCTTCCTATGATTGATTGACTGGCCCATTTGATCGCACACTTACCTGATGTTAATTGAGTCAAGATCATCCTGCCAGCAATATTAGTTTGCCAAAAAGTAACAGGTATAAATAAATAAACAGAATTAATATACAATTTATAATTATTAAGCATAACTGTAATACAAACTACCTACTTTTACAATCAAACAAGTGACGAGACGAGCAAGACATTCGCCTGGTGGTAAGCGTCACGCCTGCCCATAACAGTAGCAGTGCCAGAATTACGAACTTGCAAACACAATCCTGCACCGCACTGTGCTGTGCTTGTCAACCTGAGATATTAGATGTTAAATCTCTCCAGTAATTTCTCTTGTAACATTGCCCTTCAAACCGGAACACAGTAATGCTTGCACATTACTGCTTGGCGGTTGAATAACTGGCAAAGGTGTGGTACTTCCGCAGGCGGATTCTGCAGTAGAGTCCTACCACTACAACACTACTACCTACTTTAATTTATTAACTGTGTGTTAAATACATTTCAGGTTCCACCATGTCACCGTGCATCTGATTGAACTGCTAGAAGATACCTTCAACTGCATGCCTTCACAAGTCTTCCTGGCAGGCCTTTTATCACCCTTAGTCAAGAAATAATAGTGAAAGAAAAACTTTTTTTTTCAATGCATTTATTATGAACAATGGTTATGTGTACATACTGATGATTATTATAACTAGGTATGTTATAGTTGCACAGTCTTTATTTTTCCTACAAAAACAGTATTTAATATTGTGTGTTATTAAAGTTGTGTATTAAATATAAGAAACAATAAAAAGAACACATGCTAAATTTTTGTCATTTATTTATTGCACCAAGTATAAAACCTACCTAGAAATACTATACATTAAGGATACTGTTACAATACAATACAACAGAATAACTTATAACAAACGAATAACGGATTGGTTCTGTTGCGAGGAACTTCAGTCTTTTATTTATTTTTTGCACCAAGTATAAATCCTACCCTATACATATCCATGTGCTGTATATATACTGTACTGTGTACATATTATCACACAGTATACAAATTGAATTTTATCTTGGGTGTGATACCGATATAATGAAGTTTAAAATGAAGTGAGTTACTGATACATTACCGGTAGACCAACCAACGAGCAGCAGCGGTGGTTACCGGTGGATGCAAATGGTACACAGTGTGGTGGTCAAAGGGTGAGGCCTTCGTTCAGCAGCGGACGTCTTTGGGCTGATGACGATGACTGATACATTTGCTTTGAGTAAGTAAGTTCGTTTAGGCTGAGTGGCCAGCCCTAGTGTCAGAGTTAAAGTGCCGCCCGAAGGCCTCTGATATGGCTGACGGTTGTTGTTAACTAAAATTAACTTGCTGAATTGAGTCATACATATAATCATGATCTTTCACTTGTGAGATACACATTTTTTTTTTATTTACGTTGCAACAAACAGTACACAGCAAAATATAATGTTAAAGTCAGCGACAATGATAAGATGAATGGACGGGAAATAAGCGCACCGATTTTGAAGACTATATGTTGAGCGCTGGCTCTCCACTCGCTTCAGCCATATATAGCCTTTACGACATGCGAGCCGTACAATACGACAATACAAACTTCTAATACATGTACATGTGTTCTCTTTTTGTCATGCAGTAATTAGATTCGCTATCTATATTTTCCGGCAAATGTAATACGCATACTTTTAGCTAGGTATGCTTGATTGTGTTGTCTTGTTAATTTTGAACGATTTGCAAGCACTGGCCCCGTCTATTACATTATCACCGTCGCTGGTTAAAGTAGTATTAATAATAAGCTAAGTAGCAACCAGGAACGTTGACCACAGATTACACTTCATCATCATCACTTGCCTTAGTTCACTGCTGGACAAAGGCTTCTTGCAAGATACGCCACTCAGTTCTACCTCCACCTTCCTACTGCCAAGTGGCAGTCAAACGCAGAGAAAACAGTATTATTAATTTATAAAATTGTCTGATGGCACTGAATGTAAATGTCACTAAGTAGTAAGCACTCCACTGATATGGCTATCACTCGCCGCGAAGAAAATTAATGTTGGTTTTCGTCCAAACCATCTCCTTTTTCTAGATTTTCAGTGAGGGCTCAGGGCCAGTGCTGTATCCTGCAGCGCTTGCCAACTGTTCTCACTGCCGTGAGGTCGCTTGTTTTTGTTGGCCACCGGGCCTCTGTTGGTTCTGCCACTAGGCGTTCGAGCTGCCTGAGCCGGCATTCTGATATATTTGATACTGATTTAATATTCACACCACATAATTCTTCCTAAGAGTATTCACACCACATAATTCTTGCTAAGAGTATTCACACTATCATTATATTCCACTTTTATAATGTATGTAAGTTATTAAATAGAATTAAATGTTTAATTACGTAGTTCTATTTAAAAACTTTTTTACTTTTCATGTTAGCGCGCAAATCAGTGTTGCCAACTGGTTATCAGGAATTAGGGCTAGATCAAATTCAAAAAAGGGGTATATTTGCCCAAAAAAAATAAAAATGGGCTAAATAGCCAATTCATTACGAAAAGAACTTGATTCTTTAAAATAATTTATAATTTTTGAGTGTAGTTTAAAAATTAAATACAAAATTTCGGATATGTTATTGTTTATTGACATTTCAAAAATTAACAACCAGCTTTAAGAGTTAATCAACCAATCAATCAATCAATAAGGAGTTAATCTATCTATCTTGTTTTTTAAAAACCTGAAAAACATGTTTATTTTAAGCAGTTTATATGTTGGCGTCTTCATCAGATGAGTCTTCGTTGAATTCGCTGCGTCCCTCGTGAGGCTTTTTCAAAATAAATGTATATTTTTCTTAAGGTCAAATGAGGGCTAGATTTGGGGCTAGGGGCTAAATCATTATTTTTGGAGCTGAACAAGTCGAAATAGGGCTAGATCTAGCACCTAAGGGGCTGAGTTGGCAACACTGGCGGAGTTGGCAAATGCAAAAACGTCATGTCAATGTCAATTCGACAATAAAATAGCGTTTAGTTATTTGTTCGTTACGTAACTATAATAATTATATTAACAGCAGTTTTTTTCACATAAATTTGGCAATAGTGACTGTTTATGATATTTTGAACGTTTTTACAACTGAATAAATCCCTAATACATTTTTTAACGCCTTATTATAACATTTTAATGTTAATCAGCACTGAAATAGCGTGCGTCGAAACTTAACTCGAATACTACAAATTGGATAAAACGAAACGCAAAAAAGACCGTATAAAAGGTCCATTGGATTCACTTTTTATCATTCGTTCCAAGGCCATTGTCACCAGTATAGTTACAAAATTCCTAGTAATCGCGAGATGAAATTCATCAATGGGGTTCGGCTTGAACGCCATTGCCAGAGACACAAGAGTTACGAAATCAGCCCGCTGGTCTAAGAATCAGAAATGATAGAGCTCAGTCATTTATTAAAGAGAAGCCAATACCAAGTGAGGGATGTACTTAGAACACATGGTTGTAGAAGATCATGATCTTTTACTTACCTATCCGGACTATAACGGACAACCACAGCGCCTTTGTGGTAGGGTTCCGTTTTCACAGAGAAGGAATGACTGAAGGAAGACGTGCATAAATCGACTAATCACATTGGTTGAATTAAAAGGTATTTTTATGTAATTGGTCGATTCCTGGAAAACCTGGGTATGTCCTAAAACTGCAACCAGAACCACCGGAGAACGGGCAGCAGCGTCCTCTCCGTTAACGGTGGTGAACATTCTGCGATCCCCAAGCCGCTTGCCAAGCGTGGAGATTATGGCAACACCTCCCTATTAAGGGGGTGGTCTTCGTCCAGCAGTGGACGTTTTCTGGCTGATGGGTGGGGTCGATTCCTGCATGTCTGTTTCCTACTTCGCTAATATTCGCCTCAATGAAAACGCACCCTTAGAGCCATAGGGTTCGGACTCGATTTGAATGACGAATAGGAATATCTAATCTGGGAGTGAGTGTAAAGTTGTACGACTTTCCCAGTCTTTATAATGTATATTATGTGTTCCATTCCATAGCATGTCCGTAGCAAACATCGCCATCCGAAAGTGTGGGGTGGATATTCCCCACGTACGCACAAAGCGTCTCATTGCAAATTTTTTTTCGTACGGAGGCTAAAGAACAGTGCTGGGTTCTATTTTCACGAAAGAACGACAAACAGGTCCATTCTCTTATAGATAAGAGTGCTCCATCCACGCTACTCTGCCAGCTTCAAAGATCGCATCACCAATCCTATTTCGAATAAATAAATTCTAATGATACGAGGCACAATTTTATATTCTGTTTTATGGACCTGGTAGTGCGAACAAGCGGGTGGAGCGCATAAATCAATTAGAACAATCACCGTCTGTATTGACGTCACGTAATTCGTAACACTTGCGCGAATCGCTGACGTCCTGTCTCGCATTTACCTATACATAATGTATGCTCGGGTCGTATTTATAGCGATGATAGCTTTTGCACGCGGCTTCGTTCATCATTATCATTAGCCTTTATTAGTCAACTGCTGGACATAAGTCTAGTCTCGACGGGCGATTGGGTCATATCCACCATGCAGGCCTCGATGCCGGTTGCTGGATTCACATATGCCATTGAATTTCTTCTCAGGGCATGTTCAGGTTTTCTCATGATGTTTTCTTTCACCGCTTACCGGTGATCAGATCTTCATTCTTTCAAAGAACTCATTCGTAAGGGCCAGGGATTGATCCCACGATAGTTGCAGTATAAAATATAAACACATACCTAATCGTGTCACAGGTAAGTCGTTCACCTCCTTACGTCACAGCTTGCATAAGGAGAATGCTAACGATAACCTAACCTAACCTAAGAAGTAGGGCTTTGGCTTTGCTGTGGCGATAACAGAACTATATTGCTGATTACATTTGAGGTCTCCCGCGTAGGTGATCCCAGATAACGTAGACTTGCTCTACGCCTATTTGAACGCAACGCTGCGCCGATATTAGACTATTGTTCTACTGCTAGTCAACTGTTATAGATTAAATTTAATTAGAGATAATCGTAGCTGTAACAAGATAAGGAACAATCGTTGAATATCATAGAATTGTATGCATTTCTTTTGTTGATCGTCTTGTGAAGCAAAATTTATTTCCGTGCATGAAATCATTTCTGTCTATGAAAAAATGTATTTTATGTCCAAAGCAAGACAACTCACCAACCTTTGATCTAACCATGAAGATTGGAGCAACGTCATGTGCCTAGTTAGTCGTTTTCAGTGAAATGAACAAACGCTCAACCGTTCCCAAAGTCCCGATATCTTCGCTTCACTCGAATTACAAGCCGCGAGAGACAAGATCATTTCAGTGAGTAGAAGGCGAACTCAATAAACAACGTTCCGATAATTAATAAAGCCGTTAATAATGCTTACGATTACCTTCAGAGCAACATATTTGCTTAATTACTAGTTCAATATCTTCGTGCTGGTAATATGGCATTTTCTAGAAGTACGGTCGGTCGCGGTGGTGTGGCTGCAGTGAGGAGTCAATTAACTTGGAATCTTCTAATGGCGCACTTACCTCAATTAGTTGGTTTCGTTTAATTCGGTCTGTTCATTAGGCTAATTATCTAATTGGATATCTACCGGGCATTTGCTGTTACTGGGCTGTTCATCATCATCATCATCATCAACCCACTTAAGTCCACCGCTCCCAATGCATGCCAGTCAGCCCAATCTTTGGCTATTAGCTTCCAGTAACTTTCACTACCTTAATTATTATATCGTCGGTCCATCGAGTCTCAAGGCGTCCTGCGCCACGTTTGCGGGGTGGTGTCTCCATTCTAGAAACACGTCTTCCCCGTGCTTGATGTAAGGCTTGTTTTAAAGAAATCTTTGTATAATTTGGCAAGTTTTCATATTTCCGAAACTTTTTAATGAGTCCTCGAAACGGATCCAAACTGTTGGCTTTAAATTCTGTACCGTGCAGAGATACTAGAGAATATTTGTATCTAGAATTTATTAATGAAAGGGCTCGCCCACTGAAAATATCAATTAAAAACAGCACCGTATCGTTTTAATATCCAATGATTGGTCTGCTTCATTTTGAGGCGTCGGTCGGCGTTGCGTGGAATCGAATGATCATTGAGCTGAAATTTGAAATGATTGTTTTGCGTCCCAACAAGCGCGCTATTAATATAAATATACGTTTTTTCAGACTAGGGGCTGAATTTTCAAAAATCTTTCTTAGTACATCAAGATAAATACACCCACCAAATTTCAAGTCTGTACGACAAGCGGTTTAGGCTGTGCGTTGTCTGTCAATCAGTCAGTCGGGACACGGGGATTCTTATAGTTTAGATTAAGATTATAAGCACTCCTGGATATCTAGTGTGAACTCCCGTAGTGAACAAATGAAGTCTTAAATAAACTAACAAGCAATTCCTGCAAACAATCGCATCAAATCTTAGTAAAACCCGAAGGTAAGCTTCAACAGCTTTGTTTATCTGTGAGGGCGAAGCTGTTGACACAGCTCGCCGGGCGCTCTACCAGAGGCGTGACCCCACCACGTTCTGATTTTCAGACGCTGCCGCTGCTACACCACTGGATTTCATTTTATAGTGGCGAACTAGAAGGAAAAACTCGAATAAAATAGTTTTACTTGTACTTCACCAAATCAAAACATTATCGATACATGATAACTGCTTTAAAATATTTGCAATTGTTTTCTAAATGAGATATTGCCTGTTTATTTTTCTATTTACATTGAGTGATAATTTTACTTTCAAAAGTGTTTGATTGAAATTTATCAAAGAGAAGAAAACTAAAGCGGCCTACAGACTCTTCGAATACTTTACTTGCTTAGTGTACATTATTTTAATGACACTTATACACTTTGTTGTACTACTAATAATAAAGTTTGATACAAATTAAAAATTCAACGCGAGACTAAAAAAAACATTTTGCTTCAAATATTGACTTATAATGTTCTTGATACATTATCGCATCAGGTAGGTATTATATCTTATTTATTTGCATCTTACTCCTAAGCACTGAGTCTACGCTTTCTGTCTGTCCTACCTTTACCTGTATCATTTGAACTGGAATAGAAAGCTGGTTGGAAATTCCACAGAATATGTGTCATAGGTTATTACTAATAACATGTTAGTAACTTATACAGGTAGGTGGTAATCGTCAACGAAACGCACGTATCGGCCACGCGATCCGGTCGTGCGACCGCGACTCCGACCGCGAACAATGGCCGCACTTCTGCCGTCTCGCGTTACAATACCTACCGGGATGGAGGGCACATGTCGCACGCAAATACGAGGTAACTAAAGTGCGAGGATATGCCCGGCACCCCTCCGAATATTGGCGTTCCTGTAAGTCCATTGGAAAATTAGCGCCATCTGTCAAAAACTCCGAAGACTTGTATGCTCTATTATGTAATAGCTCTTAGGCACTTTCAGGAGTCGGGTCTCTACTCAGCTCAGGCACGACGACCGCACTGATGAAAAATGTACTTAACTATGGGCTTGACTTTTTAAATCATACCATGAGTTTGGTATCCTACACAAGTACGTACTATGAAAAAAAACAACCGACTTCAATTTCGATTACATCTTTTTTCCACTTATTTTGATTTAAAAACCAATCTACTGAACCGATTTAAAAAAAAAACAAAAACCAATTACTGAACCGATTTCAAATTTCGATAACAAAAAAAACATACTGGAACTGAGAACGTCCTTTTTTTGAAATCGCCTGAACATAATATTCGGTTAATATTCACATTAGATTACTTATGGTTCGAAAATGGGGCCCCGTTGCACCGTTGTGTATACTCTATTTGTTCTGTCCTAATACAATAAGTCAATGGCACGGTTATGTTTACGAGCAAGCTTTTTGCTAGAAAAGTAATTTAGACAGGCAACATTAAATTATGGTTATGGTTGCCTGGAAGAGATCGCTTTTAGCGATAAGGCCGCCAATTGTGGCACTAGCTCATAAGGTGTATTTTTCTCTATTGTATTTTTTTGGTGTGCACAATAAAGAGTTTCTATCTACCTATCTATCTAAATGACTTCTAGCGGATTACAAGCTCAAGTTGACGAATCAAATGTCTGCGAAGGCACTTCAGTAATAGTCCTTTAAACCGTCTCTGTTCGGAGAAAGGTATAACATGACAAGTATAATCTGCATGTTATCAGACACATCGATTTTATGTCAAGACGTATTTGATATCGCTTTGGGCGACCGACGGAGTACGAGTATCGTCAGTTTGTCAACTTCGTTCCTCCCTTCCGCAAATATAAGGATTAATGATGAACTCGAACTGCATTCTCCATACAAATGTTTTCCCCTATTTTCTTTCTGGATAATCTAGACTCTGGGGCATTATCCAGAGTCTAGAGCATTTTTTATAAAGTCTAGGTCTACTGTAAAAATCACTTACAAGATTTTTGAATAGTTAACTATATTTTCTTTAGCAATTAGTTGCTGAAATAATACGCTTTTAAAAAAAACCGACTTCAACTTCGAGTACCTGGATGACATCTTCATATTTTCTAGTCATTTTGAATTAAAAACCATAGTACTGAACTGATTTCGATAAAATGTATATGGGACCATCTCTGAAGGGTCATCTTTGTTGGATCCTACCAAACAAAAAACAATCATTGAAATCAGTTCATAATTGGAGTAATCGCGTAACAAACAAACAAAACAAAAAAAAACATACAGTCGAATTGAGAACCTTCTTTTTTGAAGTCGGTAGAAAAGGAAATGGCAGATGAATGGGAGATGGATTATACCTACCACTGTCAAGACAGTGTTGCTTGACAGACCATCGAATGTCTGAAAGTTATAATGGCCAGTCCAGTAGTTGCCCAGGGCTTTATAACCAATGACGACGACGGCAAGGCATTTCAGTCCTTAGAGGTTCGCATTCTGCTAATACTCAATACTCATAATGCTAATGCAATGCTATACAATCATTATACAATGCTAACTAATGCTATTCACTGCTGGAGATAGCCTACCCTCGAAGGGTGATTGGGCCATATCCACCACGCTGCCCACACGCTGATAGTTGCCTATAGTTGTCCCTACCATGAACGCTTATTCCGGGACCGAATACGCTCAGCTACCGCTGAGCTGTCGCTGCGCGACTGTGAATTTAATCGCCTCGCAATAGCTGAGCAGCTGAGCCTATTCGGTCCCGCTTCAGAGGTTCACGGTACGGCCCCAGTTTCTGGAAGAGGTAGGTACGCATTGGGTGGATATTAAACGCTTAGTTCCAGCCGGTCCCCCCACCCTGGGCCCTGGGCTCTTTTATTCTACTAGTTATTGAGTGAGTCCGAGTGTAGCTAAAGCCTATCTGGGTACGTATACATGTAGTTACTATGACTGCTCTACGATACAATTTTGTTGTATGACTAAATAACCAAATATATTTATTTCCTTAGTAGTTCCATCACCTCTGTTTTATAAAAAAAACATGATGTTTTTTACATTTTCCTCGCATCCTGAAACTTTGCGTTTATTTTGTGATTGTGTTGGTTTTTATAATTTTTGCTCCAAAGTTGGGCAAGTCACGTCCGCGGCAGGCTTGGAATGGATGTATTATGTTGTGGACCGGGGCTTCCCGAGTATAATTTGGAAAAGTTAGGACGGAAACCCATTCAAATAATGATATCTAAAGACTTTCATTAAATTCATAAGATTAAGAATAACGCGAAGTAAGGATGTCTGTCAACATTGATAAAATCGCATTTCTCACTAATACTAAATGCGAAAATCTCTGTTTCTGTGACCTTTACACTACTAAACTATTAAACTGATCGCTAAAATAACACGTGGAAAGATATTGGATTTTTATTTTTGGAATAAAACTGAAAATGGGCGAAAACATCTCAGGACACATCTACTAGTGTTAAACACAAAAATGTTATAGTCTTAGAAAGGGACATATTCACGCAAAATAATATTTTCAACCGACTTCAAAAAAGGACGTTCTCAATTCGACTGTATGTTTTTTTTTGTATGTGTATGTTACGTCATTACTCCGCCAATTATGAACTGATTTTGATGTTTTTTTTTTGTTTGAGACAAAGGACAGAGGTGGTCCCATATACATTTTATCGAAATCGGTTCAGTAATTTGGTGTTTAAATCAAAATAACTAGAAAATAATGAAGATGTCATCCAGGTATAAGTTGAAGTCGGTACTATTATTATTATTATTTTTAAAGCGTATTATCCCAATCAGCTTTGAGGGTAAGCATATATGCCTGGCAGCAGGCATTGGTATGATAGAAAGTAAAATTAAAGTAACAAAGCAAAACACCCAGAAAGCGCCTAAAGTAAAATGAGACAAAGACCGCCGCGTGCAAGCCCCAAATCAGTAGTACATTAGAATGTTCGCGTCTAATTAACCAATCAATTAGCATACTGTATAGATAATTACGTTATCTGCGTGTTATCGCGTAGACGCCACCGACGGGACGAGGCGTGCCCTCACTCCTAGCGGGGAGCGAAGCGAGAGCGTTTTGCGATCGAAAGAGCCAATGCGAGACGAGCAGCAAATATTTGCCACATTCGATTAGCATAAATAAGGCTGTAAAAGTCACGCAACGATCTTTCTATTTTGAATTAATAAGGTAGGTACCTACATAAAAATACGTAAGTACCTTCGTAAAATACGCTTTAAAAAAAAATACAACCGACTTTAACTTCGAATACCTGGATGACATCTTCATATTTTCTAGTCATTTTGATTTAAAAACCAAACTACTGAACCGATTTCGATTTCGATATAATTTATATGGGCCACCTCTGAAGTATTACCTATCAAACAAAAAAAGAATCATCAAAATCAGTTCATAACACACAAACAAAAAAAAAACATACAGACGAATTGAGAACATCCTTTTTTGAAGTCTGTTGAAAAGTAAGACATTATAAATAAAATTCTTAATAGAATTTTATAATAATATACGTTAAATAAAATAATGTGTCACTCTAATTAATTTAAACAACACGGGTTTGATAAGATAAATTGTAAATAAATTGGTATACTTATATTCTATTATGAAAACTGACGTGGTTTTGACACATTTTTGTTTTAATTCCCGTATAAATAAAACAAAAATACTTTTATTCATTAAAATATGCGCATTTTTAAGGGTTCATATCTTTGAAAAAACAACTTCTAGGTTCATACTTTAATTTTCTGTCAGGAGAACCTGTTTTACGGTCTTGTAGGGGCCTGGCCTATGTGTCATAATCTCTATAAATTGGGCTAAAGCATTATCTAATAATAGAAGTCTATTTGAATGTATTAGCAACTTAAAGTAGAACCAAACCTTACTAGATTTAACTTTTTCGTTCTATTCACCGATTAACATAAATAGATATGTAAGTTATGCAGTAATTTATGCTAATCTATTCTACGCTAACCCACAATATAAATTGAATTGTATACTTAATCTTTATGTAATTAAGGCAAAATATTACGATGAACATTTATTTTGTTAGCTGTTGGTGTTATCTCATCACCAACAGCTACTGATTAGTACCGTGTGTCGCTAGGTTTTAGATTATCGAGAAATGTATCTAATACTAGATGAGTTTTTGTTCCTAATCTAAATAGGTACATACAATACGGACCTCGATTCCCCGGGGATTCGGACCTGGCTATGTCCTTAAACTGCAACCAGAACCACCGGAGAACGGGCAGCAGCGTCCTCTTTGTTAACGGCGGTGACCATTCTGCGATCCCAAAGCCGCCTGCCAAGCGTGGGGATTATGGCAACACCCCTCTATAAAGGGGGAGGCCGTCGTCCAGCAGTGGACGTTTTATGGCTGACGACGACGACAATAGTTAAATACCCTAGGTTTTTATTGTCATCTTCAACTATTTTCCACACACTAGGCCACTAATTGTAGTCTCCTCTTCAGCGCGCCATCTTTTCCGGTTCCGTTTCATTTCTGTTAATTTCAAAACAATACACATAGCATTCATCGTATATAATAAAATAACTTTTTAGCGTTGCTGTTGCGGTGCGATTTGAACCTAAGTCTTCATAACTCATGCTGTGCTTCATATATACATAGGCATAATACAAAGACAATGCCTAGCTTAGATTATAATTTAATCTAAGCTAAGGTATTTAGAAAACAATATTGTTGTTTACGATAAAGCATGGTTTCCACGCACCGATGGATTTATATCGATGTGACAGTTTCAACAATAGTCAGTACACAGCTAGTACTGCTAGGGATGAGGCTTACTCTGCTAATATTTTGAACAGTTGCGTCAGAAAACGTATAAAACCGGCGAACAATGGCACGTAAATGTATCGGCGCGCGTCTCACTCGTGAAACTATACACGCGCAACTCTAGACATGAGTCTAGAGTTCCCGACAAATGTAGTAAATAGATAGAAATACTAGTAAGTACCTACTATGTGTAGCTTGGCAAACAATACATACTTTTAAAAAAACCCCACTTTAATTTATTTTACTTGGATGATATATTTTTTACTACGGAACCATTTCTGATGAAATTTCTATGGGACCAATATATCTTTTCAAATAAAAAAGAATTATCCAAATCGGTTTATAAATGAGAGAGCTCTGTTCGGAGGTAACAAGCATAAAAAAATACAACCGAACTGAGAACATACTCCTATTTGAAGTCGGTTAAAATGAGTAGCAATTGATAGGAGCGCCATTATAGCAAACTAGAACTGTTTGCTTACACTGTGGGATGTCAAGGAAAGAGCGGGGAAGACGATGTGATGAATTTACCCACTGACGTAATTAAATCCACAGTATTGCCAGAACAGAAAAAAAAAACAAGGCTTTTGAGAAAGTATCGCGGTATCACTAAAATGGTTACGATGTATTTTGATATGAAAAGTTTTCTAAACGCTGCTTCAGCCTTATAATATTTCATTCATTTAACAGATCATATTATGTCATATGTGTAGTTTAAAACAGACCTTCATTCGCAGACTTTGCGCGGCTTGTTGGATTCACAAACAATTTGAATAATCGGTCTCCGAACGTATATAATGCAGGTTTTCTTGAGAAGTTTTTATTCACCGGAAAACTAGCGGTATGATTACATATCCTACGTATGTAAGGCATCTTCTTTCTGCCAAAAAATCTAAATGACGCTTTATACAAATATCGTAAGTACATCGTCGTAATAATTAATTCGTAACCAGCGGTCCAGATTGCGATACTACATAATAATATAGTTATTGATACTACTTATGATACGATACTATATTATTTACTACGAGTGCAATATTACTCTGTATTTATCAAGTTGATAACTGTATAGCTGTATTATATGGCTGGGTTATTTATGTCCGTATGTCGCCGTCAATATCTTTGTGATGGGCATTAACATGATAAAAACAGAAGAAAGATACACATTATCTAACACGTCAGAATAACAATGCAATTTAAATAAATCGATATCACAATATGATGGACGCGAGAATGAGCCCCCCTTCGTTGTATTTACATGGGCGCAGGAAACTCTAAAATTACTAAAAATCGGAAAGACGTTCTTTCTAGTGGGCGTGTACACACGGTAAACAAGTCGTATCACGTGGCTAAATTCAACTGTCTGCAATGTAAACACGCGGTTTTACAACGTCTAGTTGATTGCCAATCTAGATTCGGAGAATTTAGCATATTTACACTTTATGGGATGTTCCATCTTGTCAAGATTGGGATGAAAGTTTGCCGACAACTTCTGCTTACGAGTACGTCTTCTTTAGGTCTTCTTTCATATATTAATAATTTTATCGCTTAAGAAAATGTAGAGCTTCACATCTTGGACGTATTTATTGGTCAATGGGAAGTTTTCTGACAGCTGTCAAAACGTAGTTATACAACCAAAGGATAGACGGCGCTGGCGAGATATGGCCCACTTTTTTTCGCAGTTTTCTTGTGAAAATGCAGTTCACTTACCGTCACTGCTTCACTTCACAGTTCGCGTTCGTTGGAGAAGTGCTTTTCCAAGTTCTTGAATCATTTTGTTGAAATTCTGATAAATTATTATTGATACGTTACGTTATTTTAATTATTTTTGTTGATAGTAATTGTTATTTTTATTGATAGTAATTAATTAATCAATTGGCAATGCGCACTTACTAATTTGCGTGGAATAACGAAAACTTAAGATATACTATGGGCGAGTACTTTGTTATACAAACAATAACCACAAAAAAACGCATGACAGATCTGATATTAAATGAAATAAAGTAAGTACCTTTTTTTTTTACTTTTTTTCTTTGCTTCATTCGTTCAAAATCTTCAGAACCACAGACAAGACAGTGAAACTGTTGAAAACTGCTGCAATGTCTCTTCATTGCCATCGAACGAATTTTTATGAACAATTTTTTTTTGTTAGTCTGTCAGAAAATTACCCGTTATGTTTCAGTGAATCATGCACTTACAGTACCTACCTACAAGAACATGTACATTTAAAAAACTATCAAAACAATTGAGACCGCCGCTTTAGAGAAGAGTTTTTATCTGTTCATTTGTCTTTGCTGTTTATTTCTGTACATTGTTTTCTTAGTCATAATGTAAAAAAAAAGGTTATGCTAATATTCCAAAAATACCGGCCATTAAACTATTTCATATAATAATATCTATATATTATAGATATCTATCTAAGGTGTATTATATAAAAAAATGCCATCAAACTTAAATTGCGCAACAACGTTCCACTTTGTGTAACTTAAAATGACTCATTGACCTTTATAACCGAACGGAATTAAGGAAGTACTTAACTTGGTTATTCTACGTATGTTCATGTCATTATATCTACGTCTTTATGTGGACCTTGAATTAAGTTCAACCATCAAGCAACATAAAAAGTTACATATTCTTAAGCAAGTGTCTCCCTCACCCCTAATTAAAAATCTAGAAGATAAGTGAGATACTAACAATTATAAGACCTTTACGGATGTCTCGCTCAGGGTATTTTATGTATTCCCCCCCCCCCTCCTAGCCTACCCAAACCTGGCGAGTTCCAAGTCCTTGGCGTAATTGTTCCATTTCTAGAAACACCTATTTCGCCATTTCCAGATGTTGTGGTATTATAGGTTGTAGGCTTGATGTGGAGTTTTCTTGAAGAGTCCCGATCTTATTCGTATGCATTATGTAGCCTTGCACTGCGAAATAGCTCTACAGTCTCGATTTCCTAAAGAGAGACAGTCATCCCTACTGAGATATAAGGTGAAAACTTAAGTGTTATTAATAAATCACGTCTTAAAATAGATAACAATACAAACAGTAGTGCTGTCACGGCGCCAGGAAGACGTCGACACAATTACGCAACTTTTTGATTTGCGGCTGTCACGCATCACTAAATGCCCTATGTACTCATGCGTACCTGCTTGATGACAGTTTTCCGTGACTGCATCGCATAAAACCTCCTCATTACTCCAGGGTCTAGCGAACATTGCAGCAAATTCTGCGTTTTCCTATTTTGATATAATTTGCAAACTTGGTGCATTTGTTTATTAAGGTTTTTCCGAAACGTGACGCTTCGAGTATCGTTTAAATAATTGTTGCAAATGCATAATTTGCGACGCCATAATCCTTTCGGGAGGAAAGAATAATAATAATTGTTACTTTACCACCATTTTTCGTCAATCATCATCTACAAATCCTATCTGAATCACAATTCACAACACAGTCATAGTTGAACACGTTTTGCTCTATTCCAGCGGAGATGGTATCAGGACTATTTCAGGAAAAACAGTCACAAATGAAACAACGGGGGGATGATCTGTGTGCGTTCGCTAAATTGAATCATAAATGAGTCAACAGTATCCGTAGATCCGATTATATTGCGTGAAATATCATATTTTTCTTCGCGTCTCTTTATTTTCGGTTCGACTCCCTATCGATTTTCGAATGTTCCACTCCATTGTCATTCCGACCGAATGGTTTCCCTGTTGCTGAAACAATGCCGCTAAATTATCTCATAATAAAAGTTGGAACATTTTCAGAGTCGCTGTGATTCTGTTATCTGCGTTAGTTAGTATGGCAGGAACGTTTTGCACAAACGGTTAAAAAAAAGCAGCCGTTCATTACGAACGCGCGTATGTTGTACAACGGTATGTTCTAGCTATTTCAGAGCATCGCAACTCGGTATCGGAGCAAAAAGCAATATCTACAGAGGGACGGGCCCGTATATCACTCGTTGCACTAGACCGTGACAATCTCGCGCGGTTCTTGCATGCCCGCACTTTACTAGCTGCAATATTCACTTTCATCCTGGTGCTGGTGCTATCTTTGGCGCGACGTGACGCGTGTTGCCGCGGGACAATGCGAATACCGGACAGATTTTATGGCTCACATCTGAAGTAATCATATCTTCGGGGAAAGTTACTGCAGTTGGATCAGGACCAACGTTGTTAGTCATATCATATTTCAAATTGTCGTATTGAGTGCGCGTACCAGCAGTGCGTGGATAAAACACCTACACGTCTTGTAGGTCTTTCGCATTGATTGAAAAGTTCCATAATTGCATTATTTCTTCTTCTTTGTCGTTTTTAACATTTTCATATTGAGCTAGTTAGATACTGACGTACAAGTGATGAATCTTTATGCTTTAATGTTTATTCTTGGACCGACGCGATAAGATTGAAATAATGTTGCTATTAGGTACAGTCTGTAAAATTTCAACACCATTATGATACCAAATGATGCTCTAACATTGTCGTAGTGACTAAACTCCATATTTTTCCACTGTCGTGAGGCTATTAGGAAAACTGGTTTGTTTTCTCTCGTCTCACGTAAAATTTTCGGATAAACTGTTTGGTTTTGCGCTTATATTAATGATCATATTAGGGGCCCCAAATTCCTGCTATGATATATACATTTGTTTATGCTGGTTTGATCTAGATTATATTATGTTACGTTATTATGAATAGTTACTCGTGCGCTGATTTAACTCCAGCGAGAAATCTGATTTGTCATTTCATATGTACCAGTTGTTATTACATTCAAACCGCGTAGATAGACACGTCACCGCTACGTCACTTTTTATGTAACCTTCCAAGATTTTTCTGGCATGTGTAACCCAGTTTAGCGTCGAGTTGCCGCGCCTTCAAGATAGATACGTGACACATCGCAAATGCTCCAGGGAGTATTATCCACGAGTTTACCGTCTTCTGCTGCGAACGTGTCGTATCGACGAACTCGCCCGAGGCGTGACAGATGGCAATACGGCGACGCCTAACCCATTTCTATTTGCAAGGTTGTAAACGTATGCAACTCGCCAGTAATGTAATAACATCCGCTGAAATTGCTTCCTCGACTGATGCTCGTCTCGAACATCAAAGGACACTAGCAGCTCGGGCGTTTTCGCTAATTTACGGATGAGCAAACTTACTCTTGCTGTTGGCAAAACTTTTCCGGGCCGTGAAACTTGGCGGCAGAGCTGAGGTTTGCGAAAATAAGTTTTGTAATATAGATGTTTGGTGGCTGCATGTGCACTGCATGAGTGGATGTATCGACGGCGTCCGGCGCTTGGAGTGCTGCCAGGTGCGGACCTGCCAGCGGCTGAGATGTTGTCGCGAATAGAGCGCCATGGTCGCCGGTCGACGACTCCGGCGTCACCGGCGCATCGCTCCCCTACCTACACTTTCCACCTATCTTAGTATTGGGATTGACAGCACATGTGTCCTTGCTATTTTCTGAAACTTCTATTCGTTTTGCCTTATTCAAATATGTTATATTATGTTCCTTGAGAAACATCTATATCAGAAAAAATATCACACACAAAACAATCCCAGCGTCCGGACAGACTTTTCCTTGTAACTTGAGCCTTTTCTCTGAGAGTCTCGGGACTTCGGGAGCAAGGTCGACAGCTTTAGCGAATGTTTGCGATTTGTCGCCCAATATTAGCACTGCTTCGCACACAAACGTCACGGTTCTATATCAAGATTCGCCTTAGCTCGGCGCCCACAGCGGTCGTTTATCATAACCCAATGACGCAGCTGCATCCGCGCGACGTCACCGTTGGTTACGCGCCGTCGCAGTTATAATAACAGAGCTGATTGTAATCACAGCTAGAGCGCGGATGGGCGATATCGCGGGTTTTAGGGCCCCGTGACGATGACGTCGCATGACGCAAGCAAGGTGCGCGCACCGCAGATAAGAATAGATCCGCTCTTGACATTGAATCCGTGCGTGCCTCCCGGGGTTGATCCATCGCCGTTTGGAGGCCAATGTCGCGACCTTCGTAGCTTTTATTCCCGTTCGATAGGCATTCCGTGCGGACTATTACCGAGATTCGCAGTTTTATTCGCAATGAAACCGCAGCGCTTGAATACTCGCACAAATTCCCGACTCTGGCGTTCATATCTTCCGTCGCCGTCTTGGCTAATTTCGCCGCACGATCATTAACAGTTCCATTTTAATACGCTCCGCTGCCGGTCTTATTAATGATACGTTGGCGCTTATTATAATGCGTCTCTTGCCAAAACAGACAAAATAGATCTTATTAATAACCCAATTTGAAAGTCTCTCAAAATCACGCGTCTACCGCGGCGCTCCATTAGCGGGTTTCGACCAATTTATTATATCAATTGTTTTCCTCACGCTAACATCCGAAATGTTCCACTTGACTGTGATAAGTGTCAAAATCGTTACACACGTCACACGTGTTACATGCTTACATGACACATCGTTTTTGTAAATGTCAATTTGAGGCACGTGTATGTGGTGCAAATATCAAAACCGTGCGCGGAACACGAGCGGTCTCGGTTTCAGTATGAAGCGTGCTAATCTAGTCCTTTTTGATACTTACTTGAAAAAAACATCTTTTAAGTTTGTTCGACGATAATTTGTAACGTTGATCCGAAACCATGAAATGTTGTAGGCAAGTAGTTAATTTCAGTGATTCAGTTCGAATATGAGCAAAATTGATGGGATTGGAAATTATAAAATCTTCGTGAGTTTTTCGTTCCGATCGAACGAACAGTAGCTACGTGTTTTGCTAATACCACTATCTAAGCAATATAGGCTAAGTATATGATGTTACCAAAATGTATTTCTCATAACATTATCACTTGGAGAAGTTAATCTTTCCAGTTAGTATAATAGCCGTGTATTATCAGACGCTTAGATGGCTCCGTCGCAGAATGTCCCTTTCCTAAAATGTCTACTGCACGCAAAACGTCTCTTTCGCACAATGTCCCTTTCGCACACCGTCTTTTCATCGTCACCGCATTAAATTCATTGCGTTAAAAAAAACCCTGTATAATTCATAGGTACCCAAACAGCCTACATAAAAAGCCATTCAAGCTCCGAGAATTTTCACTTGTCTGCCACCTCAGTTTAGTCAGTTTAATTCAGTTTATATCGCAATTTTGTTTCTGAGAAGCTCGAAAGTGAAGCTATAAAATGTCTCGATAAATCTTATGCCCGATAACTCAAGGATATTGTATCGTTGTTTACCAAACATACGCTCGTTTTATAATGTAGACACGGGGAATATTTGACTTTAATAGCGAAAATTTGTGTTGTATCATAAAATTAACGTTCACGCGTCTGTGATTATTTTCGAGTACCTACTATACGTTATACGATAGCTTTGTTTGTTGGTATCCACTAATATATCTCAAGTTAATATTGTGAGATGTGATGACAGGACTGAGTTTGTCGTTCAGTGTATGCATATTAAATTCCTTGATATTAATTAAGAGGGCTCATCCCGGGTTAAGTTAGGAAATTTTATAAGTTTTTTCAAGACATCGTCCCAGACGACGACTTCGTGGAACAATTTTTACAAGTTTGTGAAAAAAGTTTTTGTATTGCCTGCTTTGGAATCTCCATTATATCTGAAAGATTTTTCAACCGACTTAAATAAAGGAGTTCTCAATTCGCCTGTATTTTTTTTTGTATACATGTATGTTACGCGATTACTCCGCCAATTATGGACTGATTTTATCGAAATCGGTTCAGTAGTTTGGTTTTTAAATCAAAATTACTAGAAAATATGAAGATCCAGGTATTCGAAGTTGAAGTCGGTTGTATTTTTTTTTTAATCGTATTATTGGTAAATATGTTCTCCTTGGGTCCACAATTAACAAGTACATCATGAAGTGCAGGTCAAATTACCCAAAAAGTTGAGGTGATAATTATCTTCTTACCCTTACCCCACCAGGTGGGGACGGCATAGCATGTTTCTCCACTTCATTCAGGATTCCACACCGTTTTAGGCTCAAAAAGCGGATATTTTGAGATGTTTACTGAATATATCTCCTATAATTACTGCTTTTGCTACACATTGCGTACAAGTTACATTACCATTTACTCAAAATACCTGAACAACAGTTTGTAACACCATAACCAAGCCGAGTTTTGAATTTTTTTACGGTTTCATCGCACTTAGGGCGCTCGACCAGTTCATATATATCATATGAATGATATTTGGCCAGTTATGTTATTTGATGTTTAGCTTTTTTATTATAATCTTACCTTGTATTACATTTACAATAGAGCAAAAACAAACGAAACAGCTTTAAAAGCATTTTATATTCACGGCTTTCTATAACATCATATAAATACTCATATAAATAGAATCATTTTCAAAACTTAGTGTAATTATACTGCAAACTTTAAAATTATGGATTAGTATTTTGAATACTTACCGTTTAATTGTGCTCACACTAAATATTCTGTACATAAGCAAAGAAAAATAAGTAGGGGTCTACTCACTGCTCATGCCAACCTTGCCCATATCTCTTGTCAAAAAAAAAACAGGAACTTATGTTTCATTTCCAATACTTCATCGAAAAGGAGCTCTTATCGCTAGTGAAGCTACGTGGAAGCTTGTCAAGGCATTTGTCCATGTAAATTGACGCATCAATCCACAAAGGGCGGGTCCTAACAAAATATGTTACCGTAATAAGGGGGCTTGTTTGCGTTTCGCGACCAATCCAATTACAATTTTCGTTGTCTGCTATCGCTCCCTGACGTGGAAAGCAATTCAATTAGCCTTAATCAGGGAGACTGTCATGCGATGTTATAGTATATCTAGCCGCTTAAGTGCATAATTTGAGAAATGGCACATTCTTTTTGTTATGCAATGGAGTTATGATCCGAGCGAGACGCGCGCCTGGTGGTAAGCATCGCGCCGCACTGCACTGCGCTCGTCACCCTAAGATACACATGTCAAGATGACAAGATGCCAAATCTCTTCATGGCCAGTAATTTATCTGGTAACACTGCCGTTCAAACCGAAACACAATAACGCTTGCTCGCTACTGCTTGGCGATTGAATAACTGGCTAAAGTCACATGCTTCAAGCTTCTCTGCATGTCGAAACTTTTCTCTAGTACACTGGAATCTACTATGCCTGTTTGATTTGATGCGCAGAATTGAGGACACGGCAATGCAGAAAATGTTTCTACATATTAAAAAAAGTAATTGTCCTTGGGCGCCAATGTTACATGCCAGCGCAACGTTAAAATCCCTTCGGATGTTATTTAAATGTATTTACCTACATTGCGCGAAATGTTTATAGTAACTTGAGACAAGAAGCAGCGGTACCTAGAAGGATCCGTCGCAGAATGTCCCTTTCCTAAAATGTCTACTGCACGCAAAACGTCCCTTTCGCACAATGTCCCTTTTGCAAAACGTCCCTTTCTACATTACGCGAAATGTTTATAGTAACAAGAGACAAGAAGCAGCGGTACCTAGAAGGATCCGTCGCAGAATGTCCCTTTCCTAAAATGTCTACTGCACGCAAAACGTCCCTTTCGCACAATGTCCCGTTTGCAAAACGTCCCTTTCTACATTACGCGAAATGTTTATAGTAACAAGAGACAAGAAGCAGCGGTACCTAGAAGGATCCGTCGCAGAATGTCCCTTTCCTAAAATGTCTACTGCACGCAAAACGTCCCTTTCGCACAATGTCCCTTTTGCAAAACGTCCCTTTCTACATTACGCGAAATGTTTATAGTAACAAGAGACAAGAAGCAGCGGTACCTAGAAGGATCCGTCGCAGAATGTCCCTTTCCTAAAATGTCTACTGCACGCAAAACGTCCCTTTCGCACAATGTCCCGTTTGCAAAACGTCCCTTTCTACATTACGCGAAATGTTTATAGTAACAAGAGACAAGAAGCAGCGGTACCTAGAAGGATCCGTCGCAGAATGTCCCTTTCCTAAAATGTCTACTGCACGCAAAACGTCCCTTTCGCACAATGTCCCTTTTGCAAAACGTCCCTTTCTACATTACGCGAAATGTTTATAGTAACAAGAGACAAGAAGCAGCGGCACCTAGAAGGATCCGTCGCAGAATGTCCCTTTTCTAAAATGTCTACTGCACGCAAAACGTCCCTTTCGCAAAATGGGCATGGGATGGGCAGATGCCCATCGAATATAAAATTAGATTTAAAGAAGTATTATTAGATTTTACAAATGTAATTAATTAATCAAACACGTTTATCTATAGAACGTGAAGATTCCAGGTAGAAGTAGAAGTTTGATAATAATTTCTCATTTCATTAGCAAGTAACTACTAGAATATGTAGCAAGGACGATAGCAAGACGATAACAGGATTTAATCCGTGATTCAGGGGACTGTTGTCGCAGTAAGCTATAAACTGTGACGCCATTTACAGCGCTTGAGCATGTAAAGGTACACTCGTAAAGCTTGCTTCTTTAGCTCACTCTACGTAAATATAGACGGTGGAGCCTGAACACTTGTGCACTATACCTCCTATACTCGATCGTCGAACTGACTAGCTAGTCTTCCTCATCCATAATCCTTTAATTGAAAAAAAAAACCGTAACCGAAGAGTTATCCAACTGGACTACTAAGCCTATAAAAAATAATATTAAATTAAATTTCTTTATTTCGGACAAATTATCCATAAGTACAGAGTTAGTAGTAGTGTTAAACCTATGATATTATTTTAGTAGTAGTTGTACATAAGTAAAATTATAGATAATATTTTTCCAGCAAGAGATTGATACACACTCAATTGCAAGTATAGGTATATACAACTGAGTGTATATCCATCCAGTGCTGTACGAGCCGGCTATCAAGTAAGCCCGTCACGACGGCTAAAATTAAATTAAATTGTATTTATTGAGATTAAACACGGTCAGGCCAATTACATTAGAATCTCACAAAAATTAAAATAATAAAAGGTTTAAGAGTGTCGAGAGTCGCGCAGCCGACGGCACGAGGCGGCACAGCGCGCGCGTATTATCGCTGGGAAACTGTCCACGCGCGCGGCGCTATCTGCTTGTCTGTTTTATCCTGTCTTTCGGACCACAATAGGTAGCCGCTTGAAATTTTTACGGGGTATGTAAATTATGCTGTGGCGAATTTTCTAACAAATAATTTAGTAATTAGTAAATAGTCCTGTATCTATTATTTTAATTTTTAGCTCTATAATAGAAAAACTTGATATTATTATATTATGAAAACTGACGTGGTCACCGGATGTGATCGAAACTATAGTCGGAGTATCCGATTTAATTAAACGTGAGTATTCCCGTATAAATAAAACAAAAATTGATATTGTTACTTAATCCAAACTCTAAAGTATGGCAAAAAAATGTTTTTATCACATCTATTAAAAAAGAGCTACTTTGTTCCTCGCAAACAGGGCAAAAAAAAACTTGGAGATGACTTATTTAGAGTGGGCTTTCAAGGAAGCCATGAGGATGTTTCCGTCCCTAGGTTTCTTAGTCAGAGAGTGTGCTCGTCCCTGCACGTTCACGGAACTGAATCTGACTATTGACAAGGGAGTCGGGATAGCAATCACCAAAGAGATCAACTACGGATATTGTATGAATAAGTAACTGACTATCTTATAGTAAAAGAAGGCGCGCGAAAAAATATATATATATAAAGATTGTGAAAAAATCAAAAACGCGCGAAACGCATTCTGTCTTCGTTCGTAATTGTTTACTCAAACTCGGAGTTTACTTAGTTTTATTTTTACTGAGTGAATCTTCCTCAATTAAAATGAGTAGGGAGAATGAAATAAACGTAGAGGTACTATTCTTATTCATAAGTTGCACTTACTTATGTTCTTATAGAGGGAGATAAAAAGTAGAGTGTCCACCTCGGGATCAACACTATTTTAAGCTCGCGAGTACTTTGAATCCCACGCTGTGCTTAGGGTTCTACTTTAGAATCCTTCGCTACGCTCTGGATTCAAAGAAACATTCGCGCCTTAAAAATAGTTGTTTGCTCATTTGGTAAACAATCTACTATTTATCGATATTGCGCTGACACTACATATTCTGGATTTAAACAATGAAAACTAAGTGAGGACAGCAGCTTACTGCTGACGTCAACCTTACCCTCATTTTTCCGCGAAAACTTTTTGCACCGAAATATCATTTATACCTCTCTACCTGCGTGCTTTTCATATGTATAATACTTAATCTAATCTGAAACCCCTCATAAACAGCGCCGAGCGCACGTCGCATGCAAATATTGGCTTGCGCTCCATGCAATATCTACCTGCTGAATTGCGTAGACTTATGAGAAATATATTTTATGCCAATAATACGAATATTCTCGTACCTACCACTGCACTTTAATATCAAAAGCACGATATAGAGCGGCCGCACATTATAAGAAAAACCCGATAGAAAAACCGAACGGTCGCACCTGAAGGCGCTTCGTGCATACATTTTGTACTAGGTCCCGCACACCGTGAGAAATTTCTCTCTCGGCTCGAGATGGCCGTCTGGCTCTAATCTTTTAATTGTGCGCAGTGTGTTACGTACGGAGTACTATTATTTATTCTGTAGTTACGGTCGGACAGGCGCCGGACCGACCAATGGTCAGACCAGGGAACAGTGTGCGGCCGCTCTAACTTTCAAAGTTCTAATCCATCTGATTTTGGATATGCCTGCCATGTATCTTCTATATAATAATTATTATTTCATTAGGGCTGTGCTAATTTAATGGTTACAGACCCTTGACCCTTTATAGGCATACCCTTTCTTATTAATACTTTGAATTTATGGTTAGCCTTTAACCCATTTGTAATTCTCAGTCTTAACGTGTAACACGTATATAAGACTTTGCGTCCAAGTGCTTGAAAATATTTTACCTTTATGTGCAGTAAAGTAATGGCCAAGTACCATTACTCGTCGTTTGTAATGCTAGTTATTCCTTTAAACCCTCAGTCATTGTAATAAGAGCTATGTTTGTTCAGCTGGTCTGTACTGTGTAGGTGCATGCAACGCAAGTGAACGAACTCGCACATGCTCCTGATAAGGGTTTTATTGCACTGAAGTTTCGCTAGCGATAGCACCGGGCGTCATGCATGCGCGTGCTTCTCGATAACTAGAGTTCCGTACCCGAAGGGAGGCCAACGGCACCGTGTTACTTAGCCTACAGATAACCACACAGCTAGCTACACCCAGTGTCCTGCTTTTGTTTATCGATATCTCTTGAACTGCTGATGTTTGTCACTTCTCTAACTCTGCAGCTCTTTGTCACTTCTCTAACTCTGCAGCTCTTTGTCACTTCTCTAACTCTGCAGCTCTTTGTCACTTCTCTAACTCTGCAGCTCTTTGTCACTTCTCTAACTCTGCAGCTCTTTGTCACTTCTCTAACTCTGCTGATCTTTGTCAATTCTCTAACTCTGCAGCTCTTTGTCTCTCGTTATCTAATCTTACCTGCATTTGAAATATCCAAGCAATTCTAGCTATGATCGGTTACTTAAATATGTATTTTATTCTGGTTTTGTTAAATCTGGTTGTATCGCAATTTATTGTCGATATCTTGAACAGAAATCCTTACAGCAATAAAACTGCAATTGTTATCGTATTTCCGGGATTGTATTCTTCAGCTGCTTTTGTAGCAATGTAAATACTCATACTCATACTCATACTCATTTATTTATAACGATTTGTTACATGTCATGCATTATAGGTACACATTTATTAATGTACATGACGTACCCTTACGAGCATATCAAAATAGAAACATCAGTAAAACTAAATAAATAACATCAAAAAATAATAATAGTAATAATCAGTTAATTAAAATAATCAATGTCATGTAAAACATAACTAATTACAAGAACAAAATATAAGTATAATATCAAAATATAATATCAAGTTTTATTTTGTATGTTTGCTTAGATTCGCTGAAAGGTGATAGTTTAACTAAGTTAATAACTCGCAAACGTCACTCGATCACGCTTGGAAGTCAATTGCCATCTTTACTTCTTGTTTCTAATTTTACTGGGAGCCTTATTTAATTTGTTTTGGTGCACTCTTATTGTTTGCGAAGATTGCGTAAATGGGCCTTACAGCCATAATAATCATTGTTTGACGCCACGTCACTAAAGAATTTGTCTCATAATTTACGACGTCAACCGATGATGGAAGTAAATTGCGAACTTGGTTCTAATTTCCATTATTGGGAGACTTGGCTTGAATATCGTTCGGTTCACACTGTTTGCGAAGATCGTGTAAATTGCCTTACAGCCATAATTAAGTTTCATTGTTTGACGTCACGTCACCGGCGAACATGTCTCCAGTATCCCGGCACCCACACGCGGGTCCTGTGCTTACTTGCGTAGATTATTACTCTCCCAGCGGCAATTAGTTTGCTCCGGGAGTACTAAGAATTAATTGGTGGTACAGAATAAATGATAATTTGTATGGTAGTGTTGAGGTGGGGTAATAAATCTGCGAGAAACTCGCCCGCCCGCGCATGCCGAGCTTTCGTAAATGCAATATGAGAATGCTGCCAACTGATTTCACGACGGAGAAGTCCACTGAAATCTTAAGATATTGTGTGTAGAAGCAATATTAAATGATAATAAAAGTGACCACTCGGAAAAAGAGGCACATTTGGCTCAAACTGTAGAACAGAAAATGATGCGTTGTTGTTAATTATATTGATAACTAACAACGATGCATTGTTGTTGTTGTGTTATTGTGGTTGTGATATTGACAGACGTCGAAAACTTTTCACTTAAGTAGTAGAATTAGGGCGTAAACTAATATTTGGCGGAGCTTAGAGCTTATAGGGAATAGAAGTAAGGATAGAGACCAGATATTTAAATTCATGCTTGAAACTAGCCCAGGAATGAGAAGTCCGGTTTACAACATACTTACGATATCGACTGCAATATCTATAGGTAACTGCTTATATAACATAACACAACATGCCAGATATAATGATATCATTTACCGCAACAAAGCCTGGTTCATTATCGAAATGGCAGCTATAGATCATGCGAACGGCAATCAGCATGAAAAGCTATTTGTCTGCTTTTGGACGTTTATAGCAGTAAAACTACCTATCTACAATATATAACGGTACGTTCAGAAACAAGTCCGACACACCCACAGGACCCACAGAACAAAGGACTTAACTCCTATTTGGGACACATCTTTAAAAACGTTTTCTATACGATATCTTTTTAATGTAAGTAAGTACGCCGATTTCTTTGACTAACTTCGTTAAGCTGCCTATTGATCCGAATTTGGTTTCTTTTCGCTAATTAAGTAACCTAATATTAACCGAGAGAAATTACTGGGTATGAAGATATTTAACGTCTAATAGCACAGGGTGACGAGCGCAGTGCAGTGCGGCGCAGGATTGTGTTCGCAAGATTACAATTCTGGCACTGCTTACTGTTAGTGGCAGCCCTGACGCTTACCACCAGGTGAGAGTCTTGCTCGTCTCGTCACTTGACTGTATAAAAAAAAACATCAATCCAAATTTTATTGTCATTTGCGTATCGGTTTGTGCAGAGTATTTTCCATTCCTGGATTTCCGTATCAGATATTTCGGTCAGTATCTGCACACACCAATCAAATCTGCTTATCTACCACCACACATGTGATATTAATTACGATGATAAAAACAAGACAGATCGATATTCTGTTCACCTATTAACATCAACATTATTCAACACCTTTTAGTATTTTCCTCATTTCTAGAATTTTGAATTGCGATAATGTGGTAATGTGATAAGAGGCAAAGAATCACTAAAATCATATGGGCATTAAAAGCTATTAAAGATTTTCTTCCGCTAAATGCGACTCTATGAGGCACAATCATGTAGGCCTTATATTCGACTGCGATAAAAAAATATGCTCACTTAGCTCTGGTCACCGCCTTTAGTTAAAAGGATCTATTCCAAGGCAATAAAATAATCATCATTTAGTCTAAATTATCTCGTTTATTGCCCGTGGTACTACTAGTCTTACTACCAATAGTACCACGGGTAAAAAAATACCCCAGAGTACTACCAAGCTATCCAGTACTACCACGGGACGTTTTTTTACCTGTGTTACTACTGGGAGTTTGACACCTGTCCCTTTGACACTTGTCACTTTGCCTTTTGCTCTAACACTGGTGTGAAGGCTACCTCTAACACTACATACCCCGCCTCCAAAGATACACAGCTGTATTATGATTGAGAAAATGATGATGTACAGCTTTTGAATCAAATCGTCCCACTCTATCAATTAAAAATTGTTAGTTGTAAGATTCTACTGCAGAGTCTGCCTGGGGATGTACCACACCTTGGCCACTTATTCAACCGCCAAGCGGTAGTGGATAGCATTTCTGTGTTTCGGTTTGAAGGGCAATGTTACCAGAGGAATTACTGGGCATGAAGAGATTTGACATCTAATATCTCAGGGTTGATCAGTCTCAGTGTTGGAATCGGTAAGCGTGGCTGAATTTAGGCGAAAATTATTTAAACTAATGACAATAAAGGTTTACTACACAATAGAAGAATATCTTAATGATGA
The DNA here is from genome assembly GCA_905404285.2 of Erannis defoliaria. Taxonomy (NCBI): domain Eukaryota; kingdom Metazoa; phylum Arthropoda; class Insecta; order Lepidoptera; family Geometridae; genus Erannis; species Erannis defoliaria. The sequence goes on from FR990071.1 coordinate 588,110, forward strand.
CAAATTGAACAATTTATTAGTAAAATAGGTTTTTTTGTTAACTTATTATTTTTATAGATTTGACATGAATTAATACTAATTGATTAATTATTAAATATTATCTTAATACCTGTTGTAATTAAATCTCGCAATTTAGAAAATATTGTATGTCCTTAATGGGCGAAGCTGTTGAAACTTAACCTATGTATTTATAAGATCTTGTACCACACAGTTCGACAATAAATGATTATTATGATTATGAATCGAATCTTTCTATTAGCCGGTAGTTTTGGTGTGTCTAGCTTTACAATCAATATTTGATAGAAGTCGTCTCCTATCATAATATTGGCACAATTTTTGCAAGGTTGTGTACGTCTGACACGTGTTAGCATATTGAGATTTTTCGTCGGGCATGACGTGAACGGTTGACAATTTTATTGCCCAATTAGTACTTAGCAATAAGTCAAATAAAATCTTGTTTGGCAACGTGAAAATTTATAATATTTGAGGTAAGTATAGGTAAGTACGAAGGTCAGAAACTTGTCTGTTCGAAAACTGACACGATGTTAATACAGATAATGTAATCATTGTTTTGTTTCTGGAATATATTCTTTAATCGCTCGATGTATCATTTTTTCGTTTCAGTTTAGGAAAGGAACTGATTATCACGTAACCTTTTACCGGAAAGATGTTGTTTGTCGTTTATTTTTCTTTATTTGGTTATGTTTGGTTTTGTGCACTTTTAGGGCCTTAACTTAAGAACTCTACTTAAATTAAATCATTTAACTTCTGCACAATATAAAAATGAAGTGCGCAATATTAATTTACGTCATTACACTTTAAGCAGGGTTTTTAAGTAAGACCCTTAAACAGAAACAGATAAACAAAAAGAATGACGCTCGGCAGTGATCTAGCCAACGAGCAGGAAGAAAATCTTTGGTAGTACCAACTAAAAGTCCATTCTATTATAAAAATGTAGCCGGTTCTATAATTAGTAAATTTATCGGTCGTCTGCCTCTGTTAATTAATTATAGCTCTATCGGCTCACTTTTATAATAATTATTCATTAAATACAACAAGTCTCTGTTATTTCAAATAGGACTGATGATAACAGTTATGAGTACTTCGATTACTATGTATCTGTAATTCTGTATTCATTTACGTGGCCATGTTATTATAGTATAGTGGCGATTGTAAACGATGGTATAGGTTATGTTATTCTCTTTCATAATAACCAATAATTAATCGAAAAATATTTTTAGTTTATTTGTAGTATCTTCATTCGAAATTCCATTATTAAGCGAAATGAATATAAAATGCCGATTCAGCGAGCTTTTCGAAAACTTTGTACAAATGTTAAAAATCATGGCTCTGGGTTTTATAAAGGAAAAAAAATATCGTGAGAAAAGCTTCCTGATTTGGCGGGAAAACGGTAGTGGAATGGTTTTAGTGGTATATTTAATATCGATGCAGTCAATGTTGAAAGGTTAAATATCCATAAGTATCTGATGATCATGGTCAACTGCAGGTCTGCATGTGCTCTGTGTTATCAGTATGTCGAACATGATACAGCTCCAACAAGTGATAATCTGAACCCAGACATAGATAGAGACCTACTCCGGTAATCGCTCCACCACCCACTGCGGTGGCTCAAATTCCCAATGCCTCAATTGAATGATTGGATCACTGCGGAAGACCCACTGGCACAGATTACTACATTCTTCGTGTCAACGCCGCTCACGTGATGTCACAATTAATTATAATTGAGCGTTTATCACAATCGTAATTTAAACAAAATAATGAAAACGTGAAAAAATATTATCGTTAGTTCGTCGAGTGTCAGGGCGTCGCCGGCGTCTGATGCTTCGTTTGCTGTTTTGTAACCGCTAATTTCTAAAACACGTCTGATCCAAAAGTTCGGTTAATGTGACCGGCGCACTACCATAACAGCTTGCTACGCTGAGCAAAGTGGCAATAGGGTAGATGACTGATGTTTATTTCGTTGAAACCAATAGCTTTGATGAAGAATTTAAGTTAATATAGTATGTTTATTGAAAAAATTATTTAAATCGGTTGTCGGACGCGCGTGCAGCTGCGTCATGCTTAGCACTGCGGGTCGCTGCGCGTCGCGCGCGGGATGACAGCGGTTGCTCTGCGGGCGAGGGGGTGGGGGCGGGTAGAGACGCGCGACGGGCTCTGTTTTCACTCTTTGAAAAAGGTCACCGGAAGTGATCGAAACTATAGTCGGAGTATCCGATTTAATTAAACGTGAGTATTCCCGTATAAATATAACAAAAATGTGTCAAAACCACATCAGTTTTCATAATAAAAAATACTAATACTACTTGCTAGTATTACGAAGGCGCAGCTCGTCAATTCACCAGATTGCTTCCATTTCCGCCCCGGCCGACACGGCATTGTGTGCAAATCGGCCAGATATTGCAATAAAACCGCAATACTCAGTCTTTATGTCGTGCCCAACGTTCAGCGCGCTGCTCATCCGACATATTTATCGTTCAGATAAACTGATTTTATATGAGGACTATTGGAGCCAGGATGGGACTCGTAAAAGTAACAGCCATATTTGCGTGTTGGGATATTTAGTCCCTTTATCTGAATAGTTCGGAAAGCTATCATGATGTTGTGAGTTCGATCCCGGACCAGTTCCAATAATAAATCTCACTGAGTACGTATTCGGTAAATTTGGTAAAAGAAAATTTCGCGAGTAAACCTGCGTCTGATAATTAAATGCAATGGCAATTCAAAAGAAAGATAAGAAATAATAGATAGTTCACCTAAGATGTTTATATGCCATATTCGTCCCGAGAAAGTTCGTGATTCACCACAAATAGCTTAAAATCGACGGTTTAGTTTTGTTACTTTATTTATTCGTTTCCTGACCGGAAACGGACCTGGGTATGTCCTTAAACTGCAACCAGACCCACCGGAGGACGGGCAGCAGCGTCCTCTTAGCTAACGGTGGTGAGCATTCTGCGATCCCCAAGCCACCTGCCAAGCGTGGGGATTCTGGCAACACCCCTCTATTAAGAGGGATGCCTTCGTCCAGCAGTGGACGTTTTATGGCTGACGACGATTTATTCATTTTATTATCTTTAATATATTTAAACGTAATTTTATATTTGACTAAACTAAAAGCTGAAAATTATCTCATCGATTCTGATATGATAACTACCTACCTAAAATATTCGGTCAAGCTTCCACAATCGTAAATTATCAGGATCCATTTAACTCTGGTATTTTTTAATAATATAATTTTATAGTAGTTTACGAGTCCAGTCACAGCCAGCTTCTCTTCATCCACACAGCAATTGTGTTCAGTAGCATTAAAGGTAATCTTTGTTTGTCTGCAGGTGGAACAGCGCGATGTGCCCGGCATCGACTGCGCGCACCTCGCCATGGACACAGAAGAGGGAGTCGAGGTCGTCTGGAACGAAGTCCAGTTCTCCGAGCGGAAGAACTTCAAGGCTCAAGAGGACAAGATACAAATGGTCTTCGACAACCTCACCAGGCTCGAACATCCGAACATTGTCAAGTTCCATCGATATTGGACCGACACGCACAATGACAAACCACGAGTAAGTACCTATCTCTTATTCAACTTCATAGTGTTCAAGATCAGAGTCATGAAGCCATGAAGAAAATATCCAGTGAAAGATTGGTTCAGCTTGAGACATTCAAAATTTGAACTCTGCAACAGGTAAGTATCACGTTAATATATCTTATTCTAGTCGTCTTGGAAAGTGAAGAAATCATCGATTCAAGTGGAGTCTGAGTGGTCTTCGATGACCACGGATACGGTATCCTTTATTCATTAACGATAGGGATAGTTAGCATCTTATTGTGACGATAGATGACAATGTGACTGGGACGAATTGAAAGATATCTGGCAGGTTTTTTGAAATGCATATAGGATCCTCTCTTTTTAGCTGGCCATGGCACGCAATGAGCTATGGCTTCCAGTCGCCATCTTAATATTTCATGGGACTAAACTGTTTCTGGAACTATGGTCTTCCTTCTCAATGAATACTTGCTGATTAGTCAAAGTCCCGTAGCGGAATCAACGACCGAAACCAAAGAATAGTGTCTGAACTTTCAATAATAATTATGGTTCACCTAGAAGTTAAGAAAATATTGTCTCCGCAACAAAACGTCTGCAAGAAGCAAAGGAACGTAACCGGCTCAATATATCAGTGAATTACCCACTGATCACCAACGATAGGTTCCCCCGTAGATAACTAGATATTTTTCTATATTTCAGGTGATATTCATAACAGAGTACATGTCTTGCGGCTCGCTCAAGCAATTTCTGAAGAGAACCAAGCGTAATGTTAAACGTCTTCCGCTGCAGGCGTGGAAACGCTGGTGCACGCAGATATTATCGGCGCTCAGGTGAGACTCAAGTGCCTCGTACTTGCAGGTGTGCTGGATCACTGAGTACATGTCCTGCGGCTCGCTCAAGCAGTTCATGAAGCGGACCAAGAAGAGCCTGCGGCTGCAGGTCTGGGAGCGCTGGTGCAGGCAGATCCTGTCCGCGCTCAGGTGAGTCGCCGGACAGCACAGCCACACCACACTCCAAGACTCTGCACATCCCTACGGCCTCTTGTTTTATGTTTCTTTTTATTTTGTTTTGTAGGATCTGGGGTCGCCCCGTATAGATTTAAGTGTGGCATGCATGCAATCCAATCATTTACCACCTGCAGATAGGATGCGGGACGAGATAAATTTTAGTCGGCTCTTTAATAAGATACGTCAAATTGCTTGTGGCGGGCATCTTATACCCGTTGACCAGGCCAGATAGGCCTTCTATTTTCAATGTCATATATAGTACCTATTGAAAATCTAGTTGGCCTCGTGTAATAGTTTTTTCCATTAAAACACAGAACAAAGTTATCTCAGGCATTTTCTTGCAATGCGTTTCTCCCAAGCTGTGGCCAAGATCTGTAGATGCTAACGTGTGTCGGGTCCGGTGTTCCAGCTACCTGCACAGCTGCGTGCCGCCCATAGTGCACGGGAACCTCACCTGCGACACCATCTTCATACAACACAACGGGCTCGTGAAGATCGGCTCCGTGGCGCCCGACGCCATACACCACCACGTGAAGACCTGCCGCGAGAACATGAGGAATATGCACCTTATCGCGCCGGAATATGGATGTAAGTAAATAATTTCTTCATAATTTATTTCCATTCATAATATAGGTATAGTCATTATTAAAATAAGAGATACTAATTATTAATTAATTATTGCTTCATTAGAATGGAAGTATGCATCTTTGATGATATTTAGCAACAGATTTCGCCATTTTTATTTTTAGGAATTTTTATATTATTTCGTGTCGTAGAAAGTCTCTAGAAGATGTTGTCTATGTGTGTTAATATACGATGTCCCTCTCAATTCCGTGGTGCAGCTATTTTTCATGCAACTGATAAAACAAGTCTGAATACATTTATCAGACCTGCTGATCTTACCACGGCGGACCAACGAATTAAAAGAGCGAATGGCCATCTATCTTGGTCGACGCAAAACAAATCGTCAGCGGTGTTAGCAAAATAAGTTCTAATAATGACCGTTTTGACATGGTTTTGACATTACCTTGTTTCATTTTCCAGCGGCCCAAATGGTGACACCAGCGATGGACATCTACTCATTCGGCATGTGCGCGCTTGAAACCGCGGCGCTAGAGATCCAAGGGAATGGAGACTCGGGGGTCCACGTCACGGACGAACACATCGCTCGCACCGTCGAGTCGCTGGAGGAGTCCCGGCAGAAGGACTTTATATACAGGTGATCTTGAGTTTATTGCTTGTAGCGTTAGACAGCAGTTTTGGAATTCCGGAGATTCATAACTTGGAGCTTTTGCTGTTGGGAATGTACAGACTACAGTGGTTCATGATATTATGCAAGTCAAGTCGTCATCGTGGTATATATATGCCTAGTCTTCATGATGGCACTAACCTCACCTGCTCCGGAATGAAAACTGGATCCCAAGTGAGGCTACCGAAACACACTGTTAAGCTAGGCGGTAAATTTCGGAAAACACGGATGTCAGCTGGCCATGACTGGACGTTGAGGATCTAGTTATGTTATTAGAAAATTATATTACCGTCACTTGACATCGGGTGCGCTGTGGTTGAGCCGCTGATAGATACGAGTCAAATAGGCTGCACCGCAGAGATGCAGGTATGTAGGCTTCACAGATACTGTTTTAGGCAGCATAGGAGATGTATACAAATTTTTGTGTTCGTTTTCGCTCTCGTGGTGGTGAGAGATTACGCCTGCCCATGACCATTGCAGGGATATTCAGAACATTAGGCAAAAATACTTTAAGATATACTATTAAGATGGCTAGTATTTCTTACTGATGAGCTGGCAGTGTCTGTTCGAGCAGGCGCTGTTCCATGTGTATGTTTGGCTAGAGGGAGTATAGGTGCCTCCAGTTTGTATGTTGTATTGTGATTGTTAACATGCTGCGTGCGTTGCAGGTGTATAAACAAAGACCCGGCGCTGCGGCCGACGGCGCGCGAGCTGCTGTTCCACCCGCTGCTGTTCGAGGTGCACGCGCTCAAGCTGCTCGCCGCGCACACGCTCGTCAACACCACCGGTCCGTATACTTACTTCTCATCATCAGCCACAAAACGTCCACCGCCGGATGACACCCTTCCCCTTGGGTGGCGGGGATTGCCATAATTCCCACGCTTGGCAGGCGGACTGGGGATCCAGAATGCTCGATAACCGAGAAGACGCTGTGCTGCCCGTCCTCCGGGGGTTCTAGAAGCAGTTTTGGGATATACCCAGGTCAACAAAAAGTAATAATTCCTCTTCCCACCTCAGCACTAGAGTGGAATATCGACACTGTTCTACACAAATAGTCTACAAATTAGCTTGCACTGAATAAGACATGATTGCGGTTCAACTATGTTTCGATGCGTTTTCTATGGGAGTGAATCCTCTTTACGTAGTACTATTATGTTTTCTAAGGTCCAACAGCAAAATCCAACGTAGGCAGCGGTGTAACCTTACCTCGTGTCTCCCTTCCAGCGAACATATCGGAGACGATAACGGACGAGGTGGCGGGCGGGTCCGGCGGCGGCGCGCTCGCCTGGTGCGCGCGCGCCGGCCAGCGCTGCGAGCTCACGGCGCGCGACCTGCCGCCCTCCGCCGAGAAGCTGGAGAAGTTCGTCGAGGACGTCAAGTGAGTCCCTGCCCTACTCGGTACCTGTACTCGGACCATCATACTTCTAACGACCTTCGGAAGCCTTCGAGTGGAACGTCGTAGTATCTGGAATTAGGATTGGCTGTACGAAACGAACGCTTACGAATGGTAAACGAAGCGTCGCACGTCCACCAGCTCGTTTGGTCGACAATCTTATAGTTAGATCGCGGGTCGAAGCTAGATATTATTGGTGCAGGACCGGAGTGGCCAAGATACAAGAGAAGCCTACGCTCAGCCTGTACCAAATTTTTAGTAGGTATTTCAGTGAAGTTTGCGGCCTTGTTTAACAGTAATAAATACAAAACAAATAATAATAACCATCCCGAACGATGTCATCAATCGTATAAAAATCAATCTGGACGTCATCAATTTGACATCATCATACCAAAACTATATAGTAGAGCTATTTTCAACTATGTTTTCCGTTTTTCCAATGGTTTCAGAAGTACCACGATGATTTGTATGTTTTTTTTTAATATACACATAACAGATAACAATCGATTTCTTACTAAACAAATGGAACAAAGTACTGAACTGGATTGAAACCCAAAGTATGTGTACACAGAAAAATTAAATAACAAGACGCACGCCATGAGAGTGCTCATCCACGACAGCACAATATTTCACTAAAAACTAAACAAAAATAAAAATTATCGATGAGATGGATTATTCAGACAAAACACAGCCGTTGTGTCTGGACGCTCCTTCTTACGATTGAGTTGGAGGATATCCTTTACGGTTTTTATGTAACTATAAAATTTAGGAACAAACACATCTAATTCTGAATTGGTTTTTAACAAATCATTGTATTGACGAGCCATTCTTACAATAGGATTTAAAAAAGATGTATTATTTTTATAGACTTGAAGTGAAAAAAGGTTAGTGACTGAGACTATGCGAGCGCTGTATACAGTATTCAAAGATATATGAACAACAGGTTTGGAGAATCAACTATGGAATAAATAATTTTGTACAAGTACACAAAGTAAAAGTATTTCCTACGCGTTTTAAGAGACTGCACATTTTTATCAATCTCCGTTCATAATTTAATTTAGTGCGTCCTACGTGCTGGCGATAACAAAGTATTCTAAGACATTTTCTCTGTACTCTCTCAATGCTATCGGAATGAACATTATAGTGCGGAGACCAAATCGGGCTACCGTACTCCAAGATACTTCTCACAAGCGTGTTGTAAAGGTACAAGAGACTACGAGGCCTTTTAAAACCTTTCGTAGACCTAAAGACGAACCCAAGCAGCTGATTAGCTCTAGTGGTCATCTGTTGATAATGCGGTATAAATGAGAGATTTTCATCGAATAGTATGCCGAGATCTTTAGCAATAACGGAACGTTTCAAGACATGACCATTGATCGCATAATCATTAGTAATTTTGAACCTCTTTCTTGAAAACAAACATTTACTAACGAAACATTTACTTATGTTTAAGTACATATGATTTGTCACGCACCAATCTGACAATACATTTAAATCATTTTGTAATACCTGACAATCACCAGGAGTTGAGACCACATTAAATATCTTCAAGTCGTCAGCATACAGTAGGCACTGACAAGACAGCTTTTCGATAAGGTCATTAATGAAAATGAGAAAAAGAAGCGGCCCTAAGAGTGATCCTTGGGGCACGCCCGAGGTCACCTTGGCTGGAGATGACAAATAACCCTTCAAAGCGATAAGCTGACTTCTGTTATTGAGATAGGAACAAAACCATCGAAGCAAACAACCGTGAATACCATACGACGCTAGTTTCTCCCCAAGTAACCTGTGATTGACTTTGTCGAAGGCCTTAGAAAAATCTGTGTATACTATGAGTATTGCTTTGTCTTTCAGGACACTCTGAAATTACTGGGCAGGATTATTTAAACGGCGATTTGGGTATAATTGGGCGTACATCCAAATGTAGATGAGAGTGTAATGGAGATATCACAGTAAGGATGTATGTACGATTGTCAGGTACGGCATCTACCCGCTGTTCGCGTACGGGTCGCGGTCGGGCGGGCGCGCCGCGTCCCCGGCGGAGGAGCTGGCGCCCGCCGCGTCCCCCGAGCCGCGCGACCTGGAGACTCGCCGCGTCGTCAACATGATGTGCAGCCTCAAGCCGCACGCGCCGCCGCCCGCGCACCACCACCACCACGACCTGCTGGTAACTGTACATGGCACGCGCCGCCCGCGCACCACCACCACCACGACCTGCTGGTAACTGTACATGGCACGCGCCGCCCGCGCACCACCACCACCACGACCTGCTGGTAACTGTACATGGCACGCGCCGCCCGCGCACCACCACCACCACGACCTGCTGGTAACTGTACATGGCACGCGCCGCCCGCGCACCACCACCACCACGACCTGCTGGTAACTGTACATGGCACGCGCCGCCCGCGCACCACCACCACCACGACCTGCTGGTAACTGTACATGGCACGCGCCGCCCGCGCACCACCACCACCACGACCTGCTGGTAACTGTACATGGCACGCGCCGCCCGCGCACCACCACCACCACGACCTGCTGGTAACTGTACATGGCACGCGCCGCCCGCGCACCACCACCACCACGACCTGCTGGTAACTGTACATGGCACGCGCCGCCCGCGCACCACCACCTGCTGGTAACTGTACATGGCACGCGCCGCCCGCGCACCACCACCTGCTGGTAACTGTACATGGCACGCGCCGCCCGCGCACCACCACCTGCTGGTAACTGTACATGGCACGCGCCGCCCGCGCACCACCACCTGCTGGTAACTGTACATGGCACGCGCCGCCCGCGCACCACCACCTGCTGGTAACTGTACATGGCACGCGCCGCCCGCGCACCACCACCTGCTGGTAACTGTACATGGCACGCGCCGCCCGCGCACCACCACCTGCTGGTAACTGTACATGGCACGCGCCGCCCGCGCACCACCACCTGCTGGTAACTGTACATGGCACGCGCCGCCCGCGCACCACCACCTGCTGGTAACTGTACATGGCACGCGCCGCCCGCGCACCACCACCTGCTGGTAACTGTACATGGCACGCGCCGCCCGCGCACCACCACCTGCTGGTAACTGTACATACTGGACACGCCGCACAAACGATATCTCATCTGCAACCGGGGATAACGAAACCGAATCATGTCGGTATCGGTCACATCTGGCCGTAGTAACAAACTAAACTACCGCAGCATGTGTCGGTGCGATCAATCAATCAATCATTTATTTTATTCATTTTGGTACAGTTAGGTACACTTTTGAACATCAGATTTAACATAAAAATAATTTACACAATAATAATTGTATTAAATAAAATGTCATGTCGCTGTCGGTCGCCGACCCCATCAGCTGCTCGTCGAACGATGCCCCCGGAGCCGTTAAATGTCGCCGTGTTCCGTTCCAGATGACGATCCTGCTGCGCATGGACGACAAGATGAACCGGCAGCTGACCTGCGCCGTGTCGCGGCGGGACTCGGCGCCCTCGCTGGCCCGGGACCTCGTGCAGCTCGGGTTCATACACGAGGTGAGCCCGGCCGCGCCCCAACGTACCTCTAGCCACCATACGAGTGTCGGCGCCCTCGCTGGCCCGGGACCTCGTGCAGCTCGGGTTCATACACGAGGTGAGCCCGGCCGCGCCCCAACGTACCTCTAGCCACCATACGAGTGTCGGCGCCCTCGCTGGCCCGGGACCTCGTGCAGCTCGGGTTCATACACGAGGTGAGCCCGGCCGCGCCCCAACGTACCTCTAGCCACCATACGAGTGTCGGCGCCCTCGCTGGCCCGGGACCTCGTGCAGCTCGGGTTCATACACGAGGTGAGCCCGGCCGCGCCCCAACGTACCTCTAGCCACCATACGAGTGTCGGCGCCCTCGCTGGCCCGGGACCTCGTGCAGCTCGGGTTCATACACGAGGTGAGCCCGGCCGCGCCCCAACGTACCTCTAGCCACCATACGAGTGTCGGCGCCCTCGCTGGCCCGGGACCTCGTGCAGCTCGGGTTCATACACGAGGTGAGCCCGGCCGCGCCCCAACGTACCTCTAGCCACCATACGAGTGTCGGCGCCCTCGCTGGCCCGGGACCTCGTGCAGCTCGGGTTCATACACGAGGTGAGCCCGGCCGCGCCCCAACGTACCTCTAGCCACCATACGAGTGTCGGCGCCCTCGCTGGCCCGGGACCTCGTGCAGCTCGGGTTCATACACGAGGTGAGCCCGGCCGCGCCCCAACGTACCTCTAGCCACCATACGAGTGTCGGCGCCCTCGCTGGCCCGGGACCTCGTGCAGCTCGGGTTCATACACGAGGTGAGCCCGGCCGCGCCCCAACGTACCTCTAGCCACCATACGAGTGTCGGCGCCCTCGCTGGCCCGGGACCTCGTGCAGCTCGGGTTCATACACGAGGTGAGCCCGGCCGCGCCCCAACGTACCTCTAGCCACCATACGAGTGTCGGCGCCCTCGCTGGCCCGGGACCTCGTGCAGCTCGGGTTCATACACGAGGTGAGCCCGGCCGCGCCCCAACGTACCTCTAGCCACCATACGAGTGTCGGCGCCCTCGCTGGCCCGGGACCTCGTGCAGCTCGGGTTCATACACGAGGTGAGCCCGGCCGCGCCCCAACGTACCTCTAGCCACCATACGAGTGTCGGCGCCCTCGCTGGCCCGGGACCTCGTGCAGCTCGGGTTCATACACGAGGTGAGCCCGGCCGCGCCCCAACGTACCTCTAGCCACCATACGAGTGTCGGCGCCCTCGCTGGCCCGGGACCTCGTGCAGCTCGGGTTCATACACGAGGTGAGCCCGGCCGCGCCCCAACGTACCTCTAGCCACCATACGAGTGTCGGCGCCCTCGCTGGCCCGGGACCTCGTGCAGCTCGGGTTCATACACGAGGTGAGCCCGGCCGCGCCCCAACGTACCTCTAGCCACCATACGAGTGTCGGCGCCCTCGCTGGCCCGGGACCAGTGTATCCATCGTCTCCTTCAGTCGTTCATCCCATAACCGTTGCTTCCCAGGCGGACCGCGACAAGCTGTGCCGGCTAATGGAGGAGTCGCTCCGCAACAGCTTCGGGTCGGGCCCCGGCGCCGCGAGCCCGGCGCCGGGGGCCCCGCGCCGCGCCGCGCACGTGGCCAGCTAGTGCACACGGAGCGCGCCCCACGCTGTGTCCGGCCCGACGGGCTGCCTGCCGCTGGACAAACATCTGAGAGAACCGCCGCTCTTGAAATTTTGGTATCATTTGTCGGATGTATAACTCTGACCTTTTGTACGCTCAGCAGAATGAAACAGAGGCTATCGGTATCTTCACGATTGTATAGGATAAAAAAGGCACAATATTTTGCTGGAAACAAAAAATGTGAATGTATTTTATTATCATTATTCATCGACATCGTTAAAACTGTTGGAATTTATTACGGCGATACGCTTCGATTCGTGTCAATCACGATGGGTAAAACTTATTAAACGATGGCTTACTTTTGCTAAAACAACATTTAAAATTTTCAGGGTAACGTTAAACGTATGAAGCGTTTAATGAATTTAAATTATTAAATGTCTTCAATGTTAGTCGGCTTTCCAGTACTATTACCATCTTAGAAATTCTATTGTTACTTAGAATCTTTAGCATATAGAATATTAAACGCTGATCCTATAACGTCACCCTGCGGTACTCCACTCCACAATGCCGATATTCTGTACGATATGTGAAGTTAAAGCTATCGATTTTAGTTCTTGTGATTACCAGTATATCGGTCGTCAGCAGCTGTAGCGTTTAAAATACGTAAAATAGTAAACAAATCGAAGGCGGTTTCTTATCAAAGGCCGTTGACGAATCACCCGATGCTTTTCTAGGAGTCCTGTCGGCCTTCGGCACTATTATTATCTATAGATATACTTCCGAAGCACTTAGCTTGTATCGATATTTAACGAGGTTAGAACTTAGGAATCGTCGGGACCGGATTTGAACTTAGCTAGCATTTTGTAATGAATCTTATAAACACATATGTTAAGATCAAAATCGTACCCGTATAGTTATAGTTATTATAGAAATAAAATGCATATTTATAACTAGTGAAGGAACCTTATGAAGAGATTTTGTATCGCATGTTTGAATGTTTTTGCATACGAGCGGTTAACCGATTAAACGCGAACGATATCCCTAATGACCGCTACTAAAATTGTTTTTATATTGTTTTAAATAAATAAAAAGTTAAAACAGTCATAGGAAAAATTACAAGTGATGCATTAGAACTAGTGAGTGGATTCTTGTGACTTGAAAGAATTCGTCAATATTATGTAGCCGATTTAGCTATCGTTTACTGAACTAACTCAACACCGGGGAAATTGCGAATTATTGAAATGTAATCACTATGCCGTGACACTTACAGTAAATTTTCAAATAACAAACTTCTACGTGAGGCATACGTCTCGTGCGTTCCTGTTTTATTTTGAATTGTACAATATGTTACAAGCAAATTCAGATTCATATTTCAAAATAAGCTTTGAGCCGCTCCAGTGTAGATTTGGCGATGAAACGATTGTTAGTGATCCAAGTCACAGGGTTGTAGTGAAACTAATTAACGCGAGGGTGTGATCATTCCAACAAAGTTTGAATCGTTTAGTAAATCAGAATCCACGTAGTGCGTAATAGATATTACTGCATTTACTTTCTACAGTTGTGCAAATTAGCTGTTTTCGTTTATTTATTTAGGAACTACAAATAGCTGTACATTATATCTAATAAAAAGTATATGTTAACTAAACATAGTTAATGCACAGCCAACCACATCATCCACAGATAACTTAATGCTTATTAGAAATCTTTTTCATTTTTGTATGTAAGACAAGGATAAAGTTTTGATTTATTTCATTTTATTCTATATTGATATCAGCATCAAAATTATTTTTTATTTCCATGCCTCTTGTTTTATGTGTCATTTGAATTACAATGTCATCTCCGTTGAATATCGGATGGTCTACGTGGATTCTACTAGGCGTTTTAAAATCACACCTCTCGAAAAATACTAGTCGAGTGTGAATCTAAAGCCGACTCACCGAGTCGAAGCAATTAAAAGCTAATGTAAAGCTTGTGCCACACGATGCGTAGTTACTTCGCTGGGCAGGATGTCTCGACAACTACAACCCACGTGTGGCTAGACCCTGGCGCAGGCATGCTCTATGCGTGGCCGTACCCACACGAGGCTTGCGTTGTCCTATCCCTTAGCTTGTCGCTTTCGTCTCGGACTGTACGTAAATGTGCGAATGTTAAAACCTGCATTGTACAGAACCAGCCTTTAACATTCCACCGCTGCATAAGACCACAGTAGAATTCGGGACAGGCCCGGACAGATGGGGGATATACTAACGAAACGTGAAACGCAAGTAGTGATTTCTAATTGCGCAAGCTACTGCGACTCGTGTGCCACAGGCCTTAGTTGCATGTAAAACGTGATTCGGTAAGGTATATAGTTGTATAAAACATCGAGAATGCTTTAGTGATGTAGAAATTTTGTATGAATGTGTATAATGTTAAAAATGATATTTAAAATATAATTACTTATTAATATATGTATAGCGAGGCTTCCTCTTAGAGCTTTATGGATGTGGTTATAATAAGTATACGGTAAATTGAACATACTCAGTTTAAAAATAAGGTTGAAATTTGTACTGTGCTCGCGTCGATTGTTGAACTTGGCGGGGGAATTGTTGCCGGGGTTTTGTTGAAATTTGTAAAGTACGTGGATTACACATTTTGTTATAATTGGATGCTGGATACATTATAATGTGCGGGAAACGTCTTAAATCTC
Source organism: Erannis defoliaria (assembly GCA_905404285.2). Lineage (NCBI taxonomy): Eukaryota > Metazoa > Arthropoda > Insecta > Lepidoptera > Geometridae > Erannis > Erannis defoliaria. The sequence goes on from FR990071.1 coordinate 603,114, forward strand.
TGTCAGCTTATAAATATCTTTTATATTTTCATATTTTACTAGGTAGTTGTGTCGTTTGGCCTCGAAGCATTAAAGAAACAGGAAAAAAGGTCCATCTGATCAATAAGAAAGATACAGACGGAATATACTTTCCTCTCAGGCTTTGTGTGTAGAAAAACGTTCAGAGGAAAAATTTAATACCGGTTGTTGTATGTTGCTTAATAGTATTAAATAGTAGCAATAATTTAAAGTAATTCTCTAATTATGTTTGACCGCAACATGGCAGAGTTCAGCCGTTTCCCTTCGGAGCCCCCGCGCAGGCCGCCCCCGCGCAGGCCGCCCCCGCCCCCGCGGCGCTGGGGGCGGCCGTGTATATATACACGGGAGTAACAATAATTTGCATTTATACACATTTAGTCGCGTGTCCGGTTATATATACGTAAGAAGATGTAGCGGTGCTAGACGCGCCTCTGTTAACGGCACCTTGTTCCTAATAATTTCGTTTTAACTTTCGTATTTGGTGCTCATTCCGAATTTAATAGGAAAAAAATATTTTTTTTTTTTTTTTTCCTCGATGTTTGGTTAATGCTAGTGGTGCCAAAAATACGAGGTGCCAACGTTGATTCGTTTAAGATTTACATTGTTTTTTTTTTAATGTATGGTCTAAAATTTTGAGCTCTCATTAAAAAATACGAATGTATATGGATGGCCACACAACACTACATAATGCTTGCCTAATGAAGTAACGAAACGCACCGATTATTATTTTTCAGTAATTTTCTTCCGAATCGGAGACGTTAAGCTATAGTATTATTATATTCGCGTCATTAATCGTAATGCTTGTAAGCCAAGAGTTTGTGGCGAAATTGCCTTTAAATAAATTCTCGTAAATTTTCCCATTCAACGCACAGAAGCATCTTTTGGTACAGACATAGAGATATAATATGCCATTGCATTAAAAACTATTACCGGAGACAAAGCTCCGTAAACAAACACGGATGTGTTTGAAGTCCGCTGTAGCTCGACAGCGTAATAGAATCATGGCATTATTCCGTTTTTTGATACGATAAGCAGGAATTGATAAATAAATATATAAAATAGAGGAGAGGAATGGCAGGGAGGCAATTTCGTCAGGAAGTGTTGTCGCTTGTCGGCTGCTCGCGCTGCGTGCGCGGGGACAGCTTCATGGCCGCGACTTGAACATGCTCACACCGCTCTACCAAACAATACCCAGAGACAAGACAATGACTCAGAAAATGTCATAAAACAACTCATTCTCTAAATACCTACTTATGAAAATGTCCACCGTTCGCAAAAAGTCCACTTCTCAGCGAGTATGGCAGATGTTATTCTACAAATGTGTCAGTCAATATTTTGTAGATTATCGATATTAAATAATATTGGCCTTACTATAAAACGCCGCTCAAACCTTAGTCACTGTTTAAGATGCTCTGACAACTTCTCGCTGACGTGAAATGTCATGTGCGAGAACAAGACAGAGAAGTTTAAGCAGTGACTAAGTTTGAACGGCGTCTTATAGTAAGGCCGTTTATATTCTATTCTAACCGTCGTATGCATAAAACACTAAAACCCATTTTAAACCTATTTTAGTTAAAAAGTGTTTTGTCTTCTTTTCTCAAACTCAATTCGGAAGAAATTGATAAAACAATTTTAACTAAAATGGGTTTTAGTGTTTTATGCATAAGACGGTAAATCTATAAAGCCTAACTTGTCGGTAGCACATGCCAAATTTGTCTATGAAATATGCCATTCTTGTTCAAAATTCAAATATCACATTTCTCTATCTCTATCTATATAAAGTTGTAAATGTTCGAGTCTGTTTGATTTTGAGATGAACGGTTTTTTAATTATTGGAATCCTAATCAGTGGTCCATCTTTGTAATAGTAGGATTTGAGGTAAAATGCCGGAACTCCGTCGATTTTACACATTTCACTTGTGATACGCCCTTTTGGATCTGTGATAATGCAGCCGTGAAGTTGGTTCAGTCGTGTGAACATATAGGTGGGAGTGTGATGTGGGGCAGGTGAGTGTTGTGTCAATTTGGACTCTATCGTGTCGGGTTAATGTGTAAAGTCGAGTGAGCGTGTCCGGGCGAGGCCGGGGCCGTATCTAGTGTAGTAAACGAAAGACTGGCTAAGGTAACGAGTAAGGTTCGAGGGAAGGGCGCCATCTGTCGACTTGTCTGTCAAACTCTGCCCAAACGTCACCAGGAAAATAACCTAAAAATAATTATATTCGTCACCAAAATGCAAAGAATGAGTTTAATCTGAACTAATACGGTACAGACGTCTATTTAAATTATTGTTGTATTAATAAAAACAATTTACATAAGGTATTGTATCTGTCTGTATCATAAAAAAAACTAAAATTTGAAAATAATTTACGAATTTCTTATCATACAAGAATAATATCAGCCGAATATCTTCGGTCTTACTTAAAAAAAACTTTTCAACCTTAGTCACTGCTTAAACTTCTCTGTCCTTTTCTAGCACGTGCAACTTCACGTCAGAGAGAAGATGGCAGAGCATCTTAAGCAGTGACTAACGGTTGAGAAGTTTTTTTAAGTAAGGCCGCTTATTGGCAGGGAATTAACTTCCGACAACTTTTAACTGATAGACATTGTACAAATTGAAAAGTCATGAATACCAGGTGGAAAACTCGAAGGGAAAACCTAAACCGAAGTGATTAATTAAATTTGACGTTTATCGAGTTTTGATGTCAAGTCGCAGAGGCGACGTCGTGAGGCAGGTATGTAGCTAGTAAAATGGCGTGTTCTTGTAAATAGCGCTTTTAGTATAAACTATAACTTTAAATGATTATATTATTATAATTATTGTAACTGAATTAAATGTACCTACCACGTAAATAATATTTAACCGAACGTCACTGCGCGATGTGCCGATCTATTTATTTTTACATTTTATTTTTAACGATTATATTTTATTGTCATGACTAATTTTGTTGTTGTAATCAATTATATTTCTGTGTGGTTTTTTGTCAAGATTATATTTATATCGATTTCTTTTCATTGTCACTAAAAGAACCAGAATGGCTGCAAGAATTAATAAGAATCAGACTCGCTATACACTTGGTACTGCGCATTTGAATCTGGTTGATTTTTTCCCATTTATTTAATTTACCCGTGGATGTCGGTTGCATTCTAATCTAAAAAGAGACCGTCATAAAACGTCCAGTGCTGGACGAAGGCCTCTCCCTTAATAGAGAGGTGTTGCCATAATCCCACGCTTGGCAGGCGGCTTGGGGATCGATCGATCGAAAAAGAGATCATGTACACATTATTGTGAATAACTTTTACTCTTGTACCGACCCTTAAAAAAGAGTAATTCGTTACGTAGTAAAAGTTCCACAATAATAAGGTATCTATAATAACATCATTCGATCCAAAGCTACCATTCTGTGTCACCCTGTATAAAAGCCTGTACAACCGCCAGGTAAATACACCACGTGGCGGGATCGGTTGAGGGCTGATCTGGTGACTTTTTAGTGGACAAAATACTCGTTTGTCCATTATGAATGTCTTTTTCGATCGATAAATTACCAAACTTGCAGTGTTCTATTAGCTACTTAGATGAAACACGTCTATGACTTAATAGTTCTACCTAATTTCCCTGGAAGTTTGTTATAACTTTAGCTCAAATACTGGGTTGTAAGGTACAAAGGTACCAAGTGTACCAAGCCGAAAGGTGATCATTGCACGCATCATTGTAAACAACTTTTACAAAGGGGCCAACCCAAAAATCTTAGAAAAAAACAGCTATTCCATACATTTTGAGTCAATGAACTTTTCTATGAAACAGTTATTATTTTTTGAACATTTCTAGGTCGGTTCCGTAGTTAGAGTGGTTCACAATGTTGAGTTTAATGAGCCCGTGTAGACTAAAATATACCCCCTAGCTTTCAACCCTATATTTATATGTTACTCATATACAAAATTTATTAAAACTTATTTGGCAAAAAGTCACAAAAGAAATGTGCCCCGTGTTTTGTTGGAACCCCTTTTTTTATTTCGTTATTTATGAAAACACTGCAATAATTCTGAGATGCAAGCCTTGTGTTCCTATAAACAATTTAATCTCGGACGCTGTAAACATACAAGTAAGTAATGAATTGAGTGGATACCTGATCTGATGAATTTTCATTTATTGTCAGATGTACTCTGACATTAGGGCAGACCACTAAGCTCAGCCTACATGAACTTACGTCTATTGATCACACAGAAGCTATTGGAAATTGAGTTTCTGTTACAAGCATAGCATCTGTAACATGCGTGTTGGTGTTGGGTCAGCACATACATGGCCGAATCAAAGTTAGACCAAAATCGTAGTAACTATTAAGTCATCTGTGCTAAAATACTAAAACAAACTGCTGCAAGCAGAATTAGGCTTTGTTTTGACGTAATGAGATTTAAATTAGTTTCTAAGGGACTCGGGATATTTTTCGTCGTCATGTGTCGGCTCAATCTGAAAATAAATTCCTAGTTATATATCTAAATATTTTACACCGTCCGATGATATTGCTGTATTCTTTTACTATCGTTGTTTTTTTGTTTACTCATGTTCTTTTTTTTTACAAAAATGAACACATTAACGTGGAGAAGTAAGATTTAAACGAATATTAATGAATATTCAATGTTAACCCGTCAGTGTTCCGGTTTTTAGTTGTCGTCCAAAGAGGAATGTGTTCATTTAGGGAAATTGATTCTTTTTTATTTTATTTGAGTTTTTTTATGAATTGAGATTGTATTATAATTATTTATTGGATCCAGAATTGCATTTCCACTCGATGTCAGTGTTTCCTACAGCTGCTTTATGGAGAGTATAATTTAGGTATAGTTTACGGTATAACACACATAATGTACTATTATGCTCAAAATGTCATATACCTATCTATATGTATAACCGGAGAGATCGATCGATCGAGTGATGTTTGCATACTACTCTAAAATGAAAAATGTCAATAAAATTGTATTTTAAAAAGTATTATTATGTTTCTTTTATATTCCTTTAGATATTTTAGTGTAATAACTTGCGGGGCGCGCGCCACAGACACAGCGTCGCCACATATCTTGCAGAAAAACTATGGAATAATAAGTTAGCGTAAACGAAACAAATATGGTGGAATACCTAATAAATTGGGTCAGTGCCTTCCTCTATAGGAATCTTTTCGTCTAAACATTTATCTATGGCTAACGACATCGACATTATAGACTGATTCAAACTTAACGGCTGTGAGTGTGAACTGAGACTCGAGACGCTGCGCAGCCGCAACATGTTACGTGTGATGTGATGTGTGTGTGATGTGATGTGTGTGTGTGTGTGTGATGTGTGTACTATCGCAGTCTCACTTGCAGCGCACTTCGCAGCCGCCATTAGTTTGAATCAGTTTGTATCTTCCGTATTTTTCGATAATTTCTATGCTAAGAGTAACTATATACTTACTGCCCACTAACTTATTATTTTATGACGGATAAAAAAGAGGGAAATCATCACAGAGCTAAAATGTATATACTATACAAGGAAATCATAGTACGAATGTTTAGAAATACACAATTTTTTTCATATTGGTATATTGATATTATACAACATACAGTTTAGTTGAAAAAATAAAGCTAACAGCGGTAACCTAGACCTACTTACAACTAGGTGCGCCTACACACAATTTAGAATTAAATATAGGTATACAGATAATGTACCTAACTCACAGATCATAAGAGCCTGGGTTATAGTCTTTGCCCTAACTACAAATACCATTTCTGTCCGGAGTACTGAACGAGATGAATTATAAAAAAAATGCAGCACCGATGTATAATTTCAACTAATATGGACACTATCGCGTTAACGAACTTTTTTCATTCAAACATTTATTGTTCCTTTACTAACAATATAGCGACCATGCGTTTGTAAAAATGTAAAGATCAAAATATAAAAAACAACCCCTTTAAATGTTGCTCAATAAACACTACCTACAAATACGAAGACTTCGGGTTTTCTTAAGTGGTAGAAAACAGTTTATCACACGTGAAAATGAAAAGTGTAAATCGCATGTGAGAAGGTTGTGCAAAGTGTTCATCATCAGCCCGGAGACGTCCACTGCTGAACGAAGGCCTCCTCCTTAGACCGCCACACTGTACGACAACCTGCCATTTGCATCCACCGGTTGCCCGCGACTTTTACAGTCGTCGGTCCACCTAGGAGGAGGCCGCTCCTACGCTGCGTAGGACGGCTAAAAGGGTAAAGTTTAATTGGTTGGAGTTAACACACTACAACACACACTACACTTTAGTGTTAACTCCAACCAATTAAGCTTTCCTATTTGGTTGGAATTAGCAATGTTCTACGTGCTCGTCATTATGCTCTACAAAGTATGCCTGAACGATGGGTGAACCACCAAGAACATTTTGTGAGAGATTTTAATTGTCACACAACCAACATGAACAGTTGACAGTCCCTGAAACCCGTTTACGTAACTAAAGTTTCTTTGGTAACTATTTGGATAATTTTAATGTCTAAATACCCTCAACAACACATAATTTTAAAACTGGTAGGTACTACGGCCTTCTTAACACGCAATAATAATGTTAGCGTGGATCGTAAAGTCTTCGCTAATGGTTCATGCTTGTACCCATTTGAAAACGAGAATGACTCGGGGTAACCAACCGAAGAGAATCGAAGTGGAAGCACATGTACCTGTTTACATAACTCAGTAACCGGCTCTAGTGGCCAGCGCGCGTTACTCGCTTATCCCGCGGCTCGGCCTGCGGTTTCATAACCCATACCGGTACGGCGCCGGTGACGTCCGCGGCTGCTGCTCCTCTCTCTCCTCCTGGTTTGGCACGTAGTAATGCAGCTCATACGCCGGGGACAGTTCCACGGTCAGCTCGCAGTTCGGCTCGCAAGGCTTCTTCAGCAACCCGTTAGCTCTCGTCGCCACGCCGTCGTGGTACATCCTCTTGAGGAACGTTCTCGAAGATGCTGGCGATCCCACTTCTTTCCTATGCACGACGCTGTTGTTGTAAAGAATCGGGAAGTCGAGTTTGAACCGTTCGCTGTTCTGGTTGAAATTGTTCACGAAGCGAGTAAGGACTTCTTTTCGGAATCGCGTGTCGTAGTCTTCCTCGTCGTCTCTCGGTTTGAAGGTCTGTTTCTCAGCCTCCGTGACGAAGGTCTCTCGAGGCGGCTCCGTGGTGTGGTACGGGAGGAAATCGGAGCTTCGTTCATCGTCTTCCACGGCCGCGTTCAGAAAGTCTTTGTAGTGCTTGATGACGTAGGAGCCGCGGTCGAGCCGCCCGCTGTTTATGAGAAAGGCTTCGGACTCCGTGGTGGTCGGCGCGTTCGTTAAATAGAAGCTCTTGTTCAACTCGGCGGGCGGGTACATGAAGTCGGTCGGCTTGACGGTGGGCCGCATGTCGGGTCTCGCGCTCTGTGGCCGCACCGCTACGATCGACCGCATCTCCGACTCGGGCTTCGCCGTGGCGATCGGCAGAGGTGGGATAGCCATTAAAGCCGGGCGTGGCTCTATCCTCGGGTGGTCTTTAAACGTGAAAAGATTGATCTTTCTCTCGAAGTCTTTGTCCACATTATTGACGTTAACCGGCGGCGGCTCGCGTGGCGGGAAGTACTGAATGGTTGGCCTTCTCTCCGGTATATAGGGCTCTATTGTCTTGGTGATCAGTGGCGCTGGATGAGTCGTTCTCGCAGGCACTGTAAATTTCTTCAAATCTATTTTCGACATCGTGACGTAATCGGCGTCGTATTCGTCCGTTGAGTCGTAGTATTCAGCGATATTGAAGAATTTTTTCGGTTTCTGAGTGGTAAGCGCGTCCAGGCCTAGCCTACTAAATATGTCAAGTGTGCGTGTGGTCTTATTTTTATTTTCTTCCACATAATTCGAAGAAGGCATGGGAGTTGTTAATTCTAGCTCTATTTTAATTGGAAAGTCCGAGTGAGAATTTGTCGTCGTTAATGCTTCTTGTAGCGTTCCCGAATTTAATATTGAAGGCATCTGATCTAGTTTCGGTGTACTCGTCAATTCGGCAGAGTTTTCTTCGTAATCGGTGTAAACCACTTCTCCGTCCTTATTAATTTTCTTTTTCTTCGTCTTTCTGACCTCAGCGATTTTCTCTAGTCTCTCTCTTAGGTCTGGAACGTCATCTTTCGTCCGGTCTAATAAATTATTCAGTTCTGTCTGCGTCTTGTTCTTTAGAACTTCTTTGAACGACTTTGATGAGTTCTTAGGTTTAAAGACGATACCCAAAGAGCTGATGCTTTCATTTCTCCAGCTGTTGTCGTCCGGATCTCTGAGAAATTGTTTGGCCGGTTGGACGTCAATTTTCTTCATGGGCTTGTAGTTAGGGCTGGGTGTGTATATAGTAGTTTTAGTTCGTTCAATGGGCTGAACACTCAGAGTGTCCTCGGCGCCGGTGCCAGCTGAAACGCCAGGGCTCTCTAATTTCATTACTTCGATTCCAGTTTCTATGTCGTGGTATCTAAGAGCGTTCTCTTTATGGTTATTTAATGCTTCTTCTTTTAAAAACTCTTCTTGTAACGCGTCCTCTGCCTGTAAATTTATAAACGAACCTGTGTGAAGCTCATTATTTTATGCGTTGAATATATATTTAATCCCTAATAATAAATATGCAATTTTTTTTATACAGTGCCATCTAGCCCCAATCTAGGCAAAGCTTGTATTTTGGAAACCAGATATCTGATAGAATACTTATATACTATATACTTATATACAATGTTTTTTTTGTAAATACAGACTTATGATACATAGATACTGCACCCAGACACAGAACAAACATTTATGTTCGTCACATAAATGTCTGCCCTGAGTGGGGATCGAACCCACCCACAGCCATACAGCTCTGAGGGCAGACATGCTACCAATTGAGCTATAATACAGTCAAATTACTTACATATATATTTACAATAATATATATATATATATATGTATTTTATTTACTATATATACCTAATATGAGTCAGAAAGTTTTCGAGCAGGTATAAGATTAAAAAACCAAAAAAAACTTACCAATTGGCTTTGTGACTCTGAGCCGCTCACTTTCTTGTAATCGGGACTTCCTGTTTCCGTAGCAGTGCTATCTTCTACAGTCCCGTATGCCTTTGTTACTTTTTCTTTTGATTCTTTGTCAAAAGAAATAATTAAAGATGTAGTCGTTTTTCCAGAATTGTCTAGATACCCCGCTCGTCTCGTTTTCACTGTTCCTGGTTTATTAGTTTCAGTGTCTTCAATTGTGTATGATGTTGTTGGTTCCACTTCACGAGTAACTTTTACGGTAATATTTTCAGTTTCTTGCGATACGTCCCCAATTATTGGTGGTTGATTTGTATTGTATAGTAAATCAGCTCGTAGTTTTTCTAAGGAGGGGATCGGTGTGGTGTTAAATGCTTGTTCAAAGTTTACGTGTGTGTTGGAAGTTTCAGCTTTCATTTTATCATCTTCGGCTGTCGATGTTGCAGTAGTTTCCTCAAATATAGTCGTACTTTTTCTATTTATAGATGTATATTTTGGATATTGTCCAGATAATTGTTCTGTTTTTTTTGTAATTATGTTTTCTGTAGTAGTCTGAGCCATATCCGAATCAAGAATACTTGTGGATTCCGTTTTTTTACTAATGTCGTCAATGGTGATCGTGGTTTCATATGATGATTTGGAAACTGTCTGTGTTAAATCTGTGGTAACTGGAGAAAATTCTTTTTTATTGACATCAGTCTCTACTATCGTCATCGTGGTCAATACTTCTGTAGCAGAATCTTGCGTTATTGGTATTTCTGTCACATTATAGGGCCGTGTGGTTTCTTCGTTACCCATAACAGATCGTGCTACTGTTTTCCGCGTTAAATATTCTGCTGTTTTATCTGATGGGGTAGCAATATGATCCACGATAGTCAATAATTCGGATGGAAATTGTGTTTTTGTGTCTTCTACAGAATCAAAAACTTCAACTGTATCGGAGCTAATTGTTGGGATTTTAGCATTTTCAGTCGTGCTTCTTACTGCCTCAGATGTTCCTGAAATATATGAATTTATTTTCTTATTAACTTCGGGAGCTCTTGATAATGTATGAGGCAATGTGTGGGTTTCATTACTGTTTGTGGTTTCATTCGAATTTTCATTTTTGTCAGTAACATTGGTCGATCTTCTTATATCGTCTTTTACTTGTAGCTGTATAATTGTTTCAGAATAGAGGTCTGTTGTTGGTGTTGTAGATGTGCTGTTTGTGCGATGTATTGTAAAGCCGCTTGTTCGAGGTCCAACTATTGTGATCGCAATTGCCAAAGTAATCGCGAACGACCTGAAATTTAAAAACACACTTCTAAATTTTGGTAAGGAAAAATAATATCAAAGCTCCCACAACAACACAAGATAACAGAGCCTTCGTTGCTGTGCACTGGAAATAGTATCTCTGTCAGCTTCACGCTAAAGCCTGATCCAAAGGCTAAGCATAATAAAGATAGCATCACCCATGAGCTGTAGTCAAACGGCTAATGAAAGTTAACTTAATATAGATTTGATAAAAGCTAGTATTAGTGTTAGTTTTATATTATCTTTCATAATAGTTCATTTCAAGTCTTGACAATTTCTAATTTCATTTGAAGTTAATCTAAACGGTATACGGAAATTATTATACAATAAGTAATAAAGTTTCCCTCACCCAACTAAATACATGACTCAAACTCGGTTTGATTGGACGCGACTGAATATTTCACCGGCACGGCGTTTCAGCTCCCATCGGCGCAAACCAAAACGGACATACAGACAATGGAATATTATTAAACACCGCTAACATCTTTAATGTAATTTGTAATTGTTTAGATAGGAGATATAACACTCATTGTGACGCCGTGTCGTGTTTTGATTTAGTTACGTCTATCAATACTGGTTGATCTGCTTCAGGTCCGATTATAGGTTAGTAGATACCTAGGGTGGGTCAAGTGTCAATGATCATCATAATCACGAGATCTTCGGACTGAAATTAACGTAAGCATAGGCCATAGCCTCTGAAGCTTCTCACTACTGTTAAACGTAGATCTACATAGACAGTCGAAGAGCGATTAGTCCGTACCCAGTTGCGGTTTCGAGGATTCACAAACGCCATGAATTTCTTCTGCGGACGTTTGCAGGATGGACTGAAATTTTAATTGCAAAAAATAACAATGGAAGTCTATACTTAGACAAGAGCTAGCTCCCCCAAGACTGGGACGAGGCGGCATTTGTATGTATGTAGGTTCTTAGGTAGGTAGGTTAGTATAGATATTTTCTCGACGATCACAAAATGTGTGATCGTGAAGCGACCCCTATGCCGATTTCTAGGCAATATCAACCAAATAAAGATTTTACAATTATCTTGTTCGAAATTAGCTAAGCCGGTCAAAGGGTTTGTGAATTTTAATATAAAGAGGTCGCGAAGTGCTTAGTAACTGTACTTATATAAGATCTTTCAAAGAACTTACTTACTGGAATAATATAGTAGAGAAATTACTGGGAATGATGAGATTTATCATCTATATCTCAGGGTGACGAGCTCAGTACAGTGCGGCGCAGGATTGTATTAGCAAGTTCACAATCACTGCTACTGTTAGAGGCAGACGTGACGTTTACCATCAGGCGAACGTCTCGCTCATCCCGTCACTAGAGAGCAATAAAAAAAAGAAGATGATTTCCAATTATGCCTAACTATATTTCTTTTAAATCCCCATACGGATATGGATTATGGTGACATCACAAGAAATTAATACATAGGTAAGTACTTAATTAAGCGAGTGTACGGATTTGTGAGCAGCTTGACAAGACAGGATATTGCGCTTCAATTTCACGATGATTGGCCAGTAATCAGACTTTTTATACCTAAGTCGAGGTTTATGCTTTGTGCAGCTAGTGATGGAGAGGTGTGATGTGATATAGATAACCCGTGACGCAATAAATAAATAAATAAATAAAAAATAAAAATAAAAAATAAAAATAAAAAATAAAAAAGCCTTTTTATTCCTTATTAAACAGGACATCTTACAAATTTATATTTATTTACAATTTATATTTAATTAAGGACCCCTCTTTGGGTAAAGGCCTCCTCCATTTCCAGCCACTTATCTCTCTCCTTTGCAAGCAACAGCCACCTATGACCGGCAACTTTCGCAATCTCATCATCCCATCTTTCTTGCGGTCTTCCTTGCCTTCGTTTGCCTATCGGGCCTGCCCACATAGCTATTTGTTTGGACCACTTATCATCCGGTGACCTTGCTGTCCTGCCCATTTCCACTTCATTTTTTGTGAGTGTTTTAAAGCGTCTATCACATTAGTTTTCTTTCTGATCGTTGTGTTCCTCTGCTTGTCTTTTAATTTTATGTTTAAAATACTCCTTTCCATAGCGCGTTGGCATACTTGTATCTTATTTCTTATCACCCTGTTGTAGGTCCATGTTTGGCAGGCATATGTAAGACTGGGAAGTATACAGGAGTCCATGATTTTCTTTTTAAGGTTCAATGTGAGATCGCTTTTAAGAACTTCCTTGTGGCCCCAAAATTTACTCCAGGTTATTCCAATGCGTCTGTCTATTTCTTCGCAGTTTCTTGAGGATTTGAAAGAAATCTGTTTTCCTAGATAAATGTAACTGTCTACATATTCTATCAGAGCATTTTCAACAACAATTGGATTTTTTATGCTATTTGTAATGACCTTTGTTTTGGAGACATTTAAGTGTAGTCCTATTTTAGTGCTTACATCATTGAGCTCGTTTATCATTATTTCTAGCTGTTTTGAAGATTCTGAGAAGATAATTATATCGTCTGCAAAACGTAGATTGCTCAAGTATTTACCATTGATGTTTATTCCTTTACTGTTCCATTCTAGATCCTTCATAATATGTTGCAGCACAGCTATGAAGATTTTTGCAGAGACGGGATCTCCCTGTTTCACTCCTCTATTTATTTTTATCTCTGGACCAGTTCGGTCTAGCTTTACTCTACTAGTACTTTGTTCATAGATATTTTTTAGAATATCGATATATGTCTGAGGTATATTTTGGTATTTAAGAGCTCTCCATATGCTTTCATGATCTATTGAATCGAATGCTTTCGCGTAATCAATAAATGCCAGATACAGTGGTTGTCTGAACTCTACATATTTTTCGATAATCTGTTCTAACGAGAATATGTGGTCGATTGTGCAGAAACCCTTTCGGAAGCCAGCTTGTTCAACCGGTTGATTTTTGTCAATTTGTACTCCTATACGTTTCTCTAAACATGACGCAAATAACTTATAAAGCGCCGGGAGGAGACTTATGGGTCGATAGTTACTCACATCTGCAGGGTTTCCTTTTTTATATAGGAGGATTATTCTAGAATCTGTCCATTTTTTCGGTACTTCACGTTCTTTAAGTATTTTGTTGAATAATGTTGTCAGTATTGGGGTTAAAAGAAATTTCCCAAATTTAATGCACTCGTTGTGTATATTGTCTGGTCCAGGGCTTTTTTCATTTTTCATTTTTTCTATACTTTGCATGATTTCTAATGTACTGAATTCCATGGCATTTGTAGAGTCCTCTATTTCTTGAAATGTTTCTACGTCTTGTTCCAATTCAATGTTTCTAGCCTCGTAGAGTCTTCTGTAAAACTCAGTAGCAGCATTGACGATACTTATTCTGGTTTGAGGTGCTTCTGAGTTTGTATTTAATTTCGGTATCCAGGTTTTACTTTTGTTTAGTTGCTTGTATGCTTTCTTTAAACTCCCTGTACTTTGAAGGTGTTTCTCTACTGTCTGTATTCTGTGGTTTTGGTAGTCTTTCCGTAGGTTTTTATTGGAAGATTTATAAAGTTGTGACAGTTCTTCTTTTTCTTTTTTGTTAAGGGAAGTTTTAGTTTGTAGTTCAACGCGCCTCTTAATCAATGCTCTACTTGTATGTGATATAATAGTCTTCCGCTCGGTTGGCTCTTTTTTTGTATTGTTTAGGCAATGTATTATAGTACTTTCTATTTTATTATAGAGCGATTCTACATCCTCTTTGCCGTCATAGTAGAGTTCCTTAATTTTCTCTTCTAGGGTGATAAGGTATTTTTTTTGTTCCATTTGGCTTTGTAATTTTGTTAAAGAGCTGTGAAAAAAATACCTTGATTTTTTCCCTGTTTTGAGAATTACTGTTCCTCGAACAATTCTATGATCTGAAGGGAAGGTTTTGTTATTTACTACTTCAATGTTTGTGAATTGTCGTGGGTTGTTACATAAAATATAGTCTATTTGATTCTTAGTTTTCTTATTAGGAGATATCCAGGTCCATTGGTTTTTCCGTTCTTTCTTAAATATAGAATTTATTACAGTGAGTTTATTTTCGAGTGCATATTGCATTAACAATCCTCCTCTGCGGTTCCTGTTTCCATGGAAGTAGGGTCCCATTATCTTGTGTTCTCCAGTTTTACGTTGACCAATTTTTGAGTTAAGGTCACTCATCACGATTACGTTCTTACAGGCATGATGTTGTGCTGTTCTCAATGTGTCATAGAACAAATCTATTTCCTGATCAGGGGCGTTTAGAGTTGGTGCGTACGCTTGTATAATGGAGAGTTCTGTTTCTTCGAATTTCAGATTGAGTAGGCAAACTCTTGCTGAGAAGCCAGTATAGCTTTGTATGCTTGATTTATATTCTTTTTTAATGAGAAATCCCACGCCTTGCTGACCGCCGGGACGCAATAAATAATGACATAATAAAATATCAACCTACTGCAATACCGATACAGTGGGTATTTAGGAGAAGGTGGATGAGGATGACCAAACCAAAGCGAGCTGACGTCACAGGCAGAAACGTCTAGACGCGACTAGATAGAGCTATGCCTACGAGCATCTAATAAACGCAAAGTGGGATTTCGCAAAAACGTTTTCCTACTGACCTCCTGCCGAGTGAATGAATATGTAGCGCCTATTTTGTTTAATCTTGTAAATTGATGTTTTTTTACGGTAAAGAAATTAGGCTTTCTTACGATTACCTCCAAACTTCATAATGATGAATTTTGATGCTCGTGGAACCAAACCTAGGCAAGTCTCCCGGTTTCTCCCTACACCCCAACGTCCCCGGACGTCAGCGCGTGTCGTATTTTAAAGAGAAATCCCTAGCTGATTCTTATTCATCAAATATGCCTTCGTTACATTTTTACTAGGTCTGAATTAGAGCTGAAAGAACCGGCCCACTACGTAAGTATAGAGGCATGCAGAGGTGCGTGCGTGTTAGCAAGTAACGTCGACATTTTGAAGGATTTAAATTGTTATAAATTGGAATGATTGTTGGTGTTACGTTGTTATTATGTAGACCTATTTAATCGTTCCAGTATCAACGGAAAGGTGCCGAAATTATTATGAATGAAACATAAATGTGATTAATCTAACTGTTCTGATATTTGCAGGTTAGGATATTTAAAACTGCATACTTAGGTAGCCTACAGAACCACCGGAGGACGGGCAGCAGCGTCTTCTCGGTTAACGGTGGGGAACATTCTGCCATCCCCAAGCCGCCTGCCAAGCGTGGGGGTTACGGCAACCCCTCCCTGATAATGTACCTAATGTACTTATAAGAGGTATTTGTGTTTAAAATATATTACAAAAAAAAAGTCGAAAAAAAGCTATAATTCATACTCGAATATTTTAAGAAAGTGGATTACTAATGTACGGAGACCAAAAATGTTGAAATAATTAAAACGAGCAAAAATGTATGCAACACATCACGGTTTTTTTTAAAGGGGTATCATTGGGACCTCCACAGGTTATCAAAAAAATTAAAACTCACAATGGATCTGTAACGTAGCCAGCATTCATAGCAAACGCTTTTAATGATAATTTTATAAAATTAGCAAATAAAACACCTGACAAATTAAAGAATAATTCTTATAAAATTTAACCAAAAAGTTCAGGATCACTGAGATGAACATCACCTAAAATATCTCAAAGTCCTCTATGACATTTTGCTTGAACACTCTCCGCCCATCTCTAACCTTTCGGAAGTTATGGATGTTACAATTTCGTATGGCGACCTTTTTTTTTAATTACTTCCAGTAAGATCCCGTTTTGTGGCGAAAAACGATAACATTTTCTTGTTTTTCCTAATTTATTTTGTTTTTTGTCGCAAATAATTTTCTATTGCCCCAGGGTTTGGGAACAAATCAGATGAACTGGTTTCCTAAAAATGTTTACCGTTTCCGAAATCTCTTAGGGTCGACCTACAAAAGACAAACTTTCGAAGGTTCCGGATATTTCCCGGTATTTCTACAACACTGTCTCCACGAACCTATCTACTTGGTTTTCCTTCTCCTCCCTCATAAGCATACGATCGGTCACGATCACTGACTGAGGCAGTGGTAATTCAAGTTTATACAGGGTTAGGTCTAATCAGTTAGCATCCTTGTAGGGGCATATTATCAATACTACATACTGGCACTGACACTGATGTGAATAATGTTGGTATGCATGGGACGATCGATGCTGAGTTCGTAGAGGACAAAGATGGCCTGACACGTTTTACAGCCAAACAAATTTCTCGAACGATTCAGAATATGAAAAGAGGCAAGTTTCCAGGTCATGACGGGCTCAGCATCGAGCATTTTCAGTGTGCCGGCGTTCATTTACCTCGAGTACTCTCTATGCTTTATTCGTTCTGTATTAATCATGTTTACCTGCCGCAAGAGCTGATGAAAACTATAGTTACTCCAATTGTTAAAATAGGACCGGAAATGTCTCTGACTCGAACAACTATAGGCCTATCTCATTAGCAACAACAGCGGCTAAAGTGCTCGACAGTTTGCTTAATGGTCAACTCGGTGCAAACATTACGTTGAATGATGCTCAATTCGGATTTCAGCCTAATGTATCCACTGACAGTGCCATCTTGGCCCTTAAGCATACTGTGAAATATTACACAAACAGGAAGACTCCAATTTATGCTTGCTTTTTGGATCTCTCGAAAGCATTCGATCGAGTGTCATATCAGCTCTTGTGGGAGAAACTAAATGGCAAAATACCTTCTGAACTGATAGGCATTTTTAAATTTTGGTATGAAAATCAGCTTAACTATGTTACATGGGCAAATGTTAGGTCAGACCCATATAGATTGGAGTGTGGAGTAAGGCAGGGAGGATTGTCTTCCCCTAGACTGATCAATTTGTATGTGGACCAGCTGATTGAGAGGCTCAGCAGCATGCATGTCGGATGCTCAATTGATGGCGTCATGGTCAACAATATAAGTTACGCGGATGACATGAAGCTGCTGAGTCCTTCTATCAGTGGCCTGAGAAAGCTTATAAAGGTGTGTGAAGAATACGCTGAGTCTCACGGCTTAAAATACAACACGAAAAAGAGCGAATTACTACTAGTCTTTGTAGGTAATATTAAGTCACCCGAAAATGTACCCCCAGTGAGACTGTACGGCGCGCCCTTGAACTTTGTGAAACATTTCCAATACCTGGGACACATTATCACTGAAGATTTGAAAGATGATATGGATTTAGAAAGGGAACGTAGAGCATTGGCGGTGAGGGGGAATATGATAGCCCGTAGGTTTGCTCGATGTTCAGTAGAAGCAAAAATAACACTGTTCAGGGCGTACTGCCAGTGCTTCTACACATGCAACCTATGGGTTCATTATACCCAAAGATCCTTCAATGCTCTGCGAGTGAAGTACAACAATATCTTTCGGATGCTATTAGGATTGCCTAGGTTTTGCAGCGCCTCCGGCATGTTCGCTGATGCTCGAACTGATGGATTTCAGGCGATCATACGGAAGCGAATATTTTGTCTTCTAAGTAGGATACGTGGCAGTCATAATAGCATCTTAGCTACCATAGCCAATAAATACGATTGCCCTATATTAAGGCATTGGATCAAAACTATAATTTAAACTGTCGGTCTGTCTATTTATGTTTTCAAATTTTAATGTGTGTTTTTCTCTATTCTGTATCTTTTTAGTAATGTGTTTTGTGTAATGGCTATCACTATGGATCTCTGGTCTGAAATAAAGATTTATTATTATTATTTCTTTTATTGCATTTGAAACTCGGGTCTAAGCCCGGACCTTTAAGAGGCATTGGTGGGGCCGAAGCCAACACCAAGAGGCCCTTTTGAATAGGAAAATAACATTATAAAACTATTACATGGGTGTGAATGGAATATGATACACTATTTTAAACATTTTAAGGTATAAAATTGTAAAAAATTATCGGGCTATTTTGGTGAATTTTTATGAAACATTGGACTAGTCTATAGAATGAGAAACAGCACCTGCCTATTTTGTCTCATTGCATCAAAATATTAAGGCAAGTGATCACTCGCCATCCAATAAAGGCTACCGTATATTGGTGCCAGAGGAGCAACATTGACGTGGATGGCTTAGGGCGTCGAGAGGTGTGCTGCGCTTTGACTAAACGCTACTCGCGGCGATATGCCCTTTAACACTTCCACCCTGGAGCTTAGGTTCTTAGCTCTTGCGGTTTCCACCCCCGGACAGCCAGTTAAGGCAAGCCGGAGGTCTGGGGTCTCATTTAGCCCCAAGGAATCAGGATACGCGGTGTCGCCACTCACCGACGGCTCGCCACAAAGCCGCCTGCGCATTTATTATTATTATATTATGTGCATCAAAACAAACAACTTTTACTATGGGGCTAACATTGAAAACGCATTGCTGTTCCATACATTTTGCCCAAGGTCGATGTAGATACTTTTATCTGTTCTAATGGAACAGCTAATATTTTTTTCGTAATTTCAATGTTGTCCCCATAGTAAAAGTTGTTTGTTTTGATGTACAGAATAAGAATTAGAACTCAACCTGTATAAAGTCAGTGTGAAATTGACTGTAGCCAATTTGACACTTTCGCGTGTCCGCTTTTTAACCCGCGTACTTAGTACCAACATTCCATTACACACTGATCTGTACTATCTAATACAAATTTTACAAAGCATTTGAGGTTATCCGTTCGTTGGCGTTACATAGCTCCGTTTCAGTGATGGTAGAAAAAAAAATAGCTTGAATTTGTAAAAATAAATTATTCTTTAAATTTGCTTCAACATAAGCAATAGCATAGCTGTTGGTTCTCCAATAAATAAATAAACATGTTTTGCTCTAAATTGCACTGAAAAGTAGTTATTGGCGAAATACTGAAAAAGTGCCGATTATTGTTAGTTTTTCCAAGATGGCGTAGGAAGCACATCCTGTCTTGTGCATCCTACGCCGTCTTAGAAAAACTGGTGACGAAAACTTGGATTTTTCATTACTCTATCGACCTATAAACATACAACAACAACAAATACATATATCTAACATATCAATAAATCAGAACTACCGGACCTTTTGTAGGGTAAAACTCTCTATTCACTGTACTATTAATAAATAGATTAGTAGAACTTACATTAATAGAACAGCGCGTTCATAGAGATAGGAACTACCTCTATGATCGACTTATGAAAAATTCTACCTATATATTGTTATTAATATTTTTAAATCAAACTTTTGTATGTCCGCAAGGACTTGGGACAAAACTGTTTTCAAGTACTTATTAGTAATAGCAAAATGTACAAAGTAAAAGTACAGAGTTTTAGACAATAACATATATTTCATTTAATTTAAATGTCAATGTCAGAAGTTTCAGTTTGCGCAAGCGCCAATTTTCGTTAGGTCGTCGCGTCGATCGCCGCCGGCCGGCAGTGAAGCGCGAAGTGCGTTATTAAAGGATTATTACCATATCGTTCTAATTTGTGCCGTTGTTGCAAACATCCACAATTCGATACGACACGTCATGCGATGTGCGTCCCTTCTTTATATACACACTAGCGGCCCGTTCCGGCTTCGCACGGGTGGCCAATTATTTTTTAATCATTGAGTAAGTATCTTTAAGCAGGACATTGAAAATAACTTTTGATGAATACTACCATACAAAAACTGTGAGAATAAGTACTATAAAAATTAAACAGTAAAAGTTTAGTAAAATAATTTATAAGTAGTTCTGAAAAGGACTTATTATTTGTAACAAAAAATGTGCTATGAAAAAAGTCTAAATATTCAATGTCCGACCGCGCGTTCAGGCCTACCTATTTCATAGGGTTTCTTACCCGTGGTCCACATAAAAGGTTCACCTAGGTGTTCCACGGATACCTTTTTGTATCCGTGTTCCACGAGTACACTGAAATGAAAGTGTACACTTAAAAAAAAAAACTAGAGTAAAACAGTATAGTATAATTAATAAAGTAAGTAATCGTACTGTTGTAGGCATCGCGTGTATACCCGGAGCACTCACGCTCACTAAAAAGCTTCTTGCGGCGGCGTCGTGTGTCGGGTCGCCCTCTTCCCTCCAATATGGTTGAGGAGAGCGATGGCTGGCACATGCGTCAACTCGTGAACGGGTGCTGCTTGCGGAAGCTGGACTGCTCGGAGTATACACGCAATTCTAGCAATAATTAGTAATACTTAGTTAGGTTCCTTTGGTATATTCTTTTTGTAAAGCCTTCAGCTTTTAAGTTATTAAGTGTAAAATTTAGTTTATAAAAAATGTGACATAAGGCACGGATCCAGACGGAGTCCGTGGAGCTTATAAATAAAATAAAATAAATTACTCGTGGAACACCCAGGTATACAATGCGTAATTCAATGTATCCGTAGAATACCCATTGTCTACTCGTAAACTCCCATGTCCTTTCTTTTTAACCGACTTCAAAGAAGGAGGAGGTTCTCAATTCGGTTGAATTTTTTAATGCTTGTTACCTCGGCACTCCTAAGTACACACTTACTCTTAGTTCACCTATTGGGTGAACCAAGGGCCCTACATATTATCGGCCTTACTTAAAAACGCCGCTCAAACTTAGTCACTGCTTAAACTTCTCTGTGTTGTTCTTGCACGTGAAACTTCACGTCAGGGAGAAGTTGACTTAGCATCTTAAGCGGTGAATAAGTTTGAGCGGCGTTTTTAAGTAAGACCGTATATTTACACGTGGTTTACCTATTGGGTAGGCTAAGGGCATAAAAAGATATCCGTGGAACAAGAGTAAGAAACCATTTCATAGATGTGCACGCCCTTCTCCCGCACTCCGGTGCCCCTCGCCGCGTTGCCCGCGCTGCGCTGAGCCGCGGGCCGGGGCCGCACGGCCACGGCGCGGCGGCGTTTATTTTTCTAGTATTTTGTTTAGATTTTTAAATTCGTAATATCTTTTGAATGGAACGACCGATTTGGATAATTCAAAAAGTAATGGACAGGTATTGAAACAGTCTTGAATACGAAATTTAAAATTTCTTGAAATAAATTTTTTTAATTTATTTGGATAAGGATTCATACAAAGGTATGGATAACGTGGTCTGGTTTTGGTCGGCATTTCTATCAACTTTTAAGATGTAAAAAGTATATGTGATTGATTCAGGCGTTACTTTGCGGAAGTCCATTGTTACCAAAATTTGTTTTAATTTCTAGTGTTTTTCCGCTGTTGTGTGTGTTTACAGCGGAAAAACACTAGAAATTAAAACAAATTTTGGTTTTGATGTAAAAAGTAGTTATAGTGACATAACTACAACAGTTAGACCTACGGTATTGCGACGTTTTTTGTAGATATTAATATGTTCTTTAATATTGTAGAACATGTTTTTGTTCTATCATCAATAGTTTCCGCAGCAAATGCGATGAATAAATTTTTATGGCAAAAATTTTTTGTAGGGCCTCTATTTTTTTTTTTTAATAAATATAGCCTATTTAACTCGGGGATAATGTAGCATTATAATAGTGAAAGAATTTTTGAAATCGGTCCAGTAGTTTTTGAGTTTATTCGTTACAAACATACAAAAATACAAATCTTTCTTCTTTATTATATTGGTGTAGATAACATCACACTCACCAGTAAATGCGAACGTTTGTGTGTGATAGTTCCACTCAAACTACAACTACTAGGTACCTACTATATACTAAATCGCTGGCAGAACGGTCTCTAAAATCTAAGCTATCCTAAAACGAAAACAATAAAATTTACGACATTTTTACTGTTTTTATTGTAATATACCGAAGAAGATCGAAGCTTGAAAACAAATTCCTACCAAGGTCCACACGTACAAAACTCAACAAATCGTACTTTATGGGTATACCTATCGCAAATAGATAGAAAATGTCATGTTGTGTTCTACAAATGCTACTTACCCATTAAATAATAAGTAACGTAAAAAGTACCCATCTAAGTATCATTAATTACCTGACCTGATTGGCTCAAACGTACCTAAGTAAAAAGTCGATTGGTGGTTTACTTACTTAGTAACTAGGCGCACGCAACAGACCTTGTGGCTTGTCGAAAAGTGTGGACTAAAAAACACTCTATAAAATGTTTTTAACGCAAGTCTATATCTTGCGTTTGACTGCCATCTCGCCTGATGTTATGCGAAGGTGGTCTTCGTAGATCAGAGCACGTTTGTCTAAAAACCAATTCAAAGAGATTTCTCTCTGCGTGATGTAGCGATGATTGTAAACTCAGGTACCTTAGTGTTCAGGTGCATTCAGTTTACATGTGACAATGTTCAAATCCTACAAAGGGCTTGAGCTGCCGGCGAAGGAAAACATCACGGGGAAATCATAGCATTGAGCTAACGTAGGTACTTCTAGTAGGCGGCTGGCTCGCAGTTTCCATGCTAGACACAGTTCTCACAATAGCACCTATTATGATAGGTAACTATAATAATTATTATTTTATTTCAGATATTAAAAATCCATAATTAAAATGCAATTGTTACAAAAGAATAAATAGTTATTGAAATTGAAAATCACAAAATTGACATAATCACAAAATTTTGCAATATCTGAAATAAATGAATTATTATTATTACTTATATTATTTGTTTATTTAGGTAGGTACCTACTTAGATAATACTTACGAAACTATCATAAGTACCTACTTAACAGCCTTTTACACACAATTGGTTATTCTTTGATTTAATATGATTTAAGTGTGAAGAAGCTGAAAATATAATACAAATACAAATAGTTTATTGATAACACCAAAGTTACACGTCAAATTTCATTAAGTATGTCACAATAAATGATCAATTAATAATATGAAACAATAATTGAAAAAAAATACGTTAATAATCTCTTATTTTAAAATAAGTTGCAACCACGCTCTGAGCTTGGTTTTGAAGCACCCGGTGGAAGGAGCATCCCCAACGGAAGCTGGTATACGGTTGTAGATCGCGGGCCCCTAAATATACACAGACCTCTCCGACTTGACGAGACGGTGCGTCGGGGTTATCAGTTGGTCTTTCTTTTTATTGCTTCGTAAAGCTAACGTGCTGTGAACGCCCCTACGTTGGAACGTTTCTAGGTTTACATGAGTGAATAGGGCTATCTGGTAAATAACCTCACACGGCAAGGGCAGTATCTGAAGTTCCCTAAATAGCTCTACGCATAATATATCTACTTCGCGTACTTATTATGCTTAAAATTTCGTACGTTTTACCTTTGTTCATTAAACCACTGGAAGAAGCTAATAAAAAGATATTTTTCAAGTTCAAGATCTCTGGCAATGCCACATACTTATTGCATAGAAATAGTTTTGCAATAAGTCATGTTCAATATCTAGACTAGATGCATTCTGGATAGCAAACCATATTATACCACCATTACACAACTGACTACACTTGTCTTGCTTGTAGTTGGTACCAACTGTTACCGAACGTCACCAAATTCAGACACTTTGGCATAACGACTTGCGTATACCACGGCAAAAGTAATCGGTTGCTGTTACGGTACTTGCGGTGATATAAGTATGTGATAGTAGCGACAGTATTACTATAGGCAGCTCAATCAACTCTAAATGACCATCGCGATGGTGTGGCAAAACTCTTTTGTTACATCACTAGTGAGTACCAAGTGCCTACTGCTACTACATTTAAAAATATAAGGCCGACGCAACAACCGATAGATTAAGACAAATTATGTTTATGGGTAAAAGTAAGAAACCTGCAGGGCTAACATGCGCACCGCGAGAAAGAAATCTCGATTCTTAAAAACAGGACAAGGCTACGAATCTGTATAAGTTTGTCTCGTTTTCGCACGACATAAAGACACGACAAAATTTTCTCGCGGTGCGCATGTTAGCCCTGCAGAAAGAGATCGCTCCTAGCACTAGGTAGCACTTGACGTTGATAGTTTTCATAAGTTCTGATGTAAACAAAGAGTTAGAAATAATGAGAGATAAATGTACAAGAGTTGAAGTGGCGATGGGTAGGCCACATCGCTCGAAGAAATTATAACCAAAACTAAAACTAAACTAAAAACAAAAAACGAATAAATAAATAAACCGATGGGGAAGAAAGGTTCTTGAGTGGCGACCGCGAACCGGAAGACGCAGCGGAAGAAGGCCCCCCTAGGTGGGCTGACGACATTGTAAAAGTCGCGGGCAACCTGTGGATGCAAATGGCAGGTGGTCGTACAGTGTGGCGATCTAAGGGGGAGGCCTTCGTTCAGCGGTGGACGTCTCCGGGCTGATGATGATGATGATGTACAAAGAGTCATCTATAAACGATTTATTATCTACGAGTAGATAAAATTGCAATTTAGGGAAGGAAGCGGAACCGATGAATAAAAACGCACACTGAATTTATAAAGTCTCGTTTATGCAATTATTTTTTAATACATTGGAAAGAAAATGGTCAGAGCCATATCAGTCTTCAGTAGATTTTTTACAAAACAAACACTAACACCGATTAACTTTCTATCTACAACACCATCGACTCGATAAGATGTTTTTAAATTTGGAAAAACAGTTATCAGAGCGCTTACCATCAACCGTACGGGGTTGCTTTCTCATCACTTCGTAAAAACTTTAGGAAGTGAAGGCAAAATCCATGGACACTGAACATGGTAAAGTAGAACAATATCACTAAAGACAAGGGATTGGCGAGTATTGGTGTCTAGATGAGTAGTGGAGCTCACCTGACTGCACTCGAAGGAGTCATGGTGTACGCATCGCACGCGCGCGCCTGGCGGCTCCTGGTAGAGCACTGCGGCGCCCGAGGACGGTGGAGGCGGTGGTGGACGCGCTACTCCGAACTCACTGGTACTGGCGCGGGCGCATAGTGACCGTGAGGATAAGCGACATGCACCGAACCCTTTTTTCATAACTTTATTTTCGTAGATTTAAAGCAATTTCTATGCTCCTTTTTCCTTTTAAATGATTCCTTTGTCACAAAGACTACTCGTTTTTCCCAATGTTTGACTGCACCTACTTAAATACCTTTTTCTATCAAAGGTCTTTGGCGCTCTACGCTACTTGTCAACACCAACTTTTTCACAACCCATTGGTTGAATTTAATCATAACCTGATCATAACATTAGAATGGAGTTTTTAAATATTATTTTTACAAAAATATGTTTACGAAATGTAAAATCAGAATTTTTTGATGTTTCCTGTTACTATATGTGTTTCTGTACGTAGTTAGCTGAATGATTGCTGAGAAAATTCAGTGCAAAAGTGACAAAGACACACAACTGGCGAACGACGAGACGAACTGGACGAGAATGATCCATGAACCATAATATCGCCTTACCTACATAAACAGTATAAGGCCACCAAAAATTTAAAAACAGATTCTTCAGTCTACATTTACAGTCTTACTTAAAAAAACTTTTCAAGCGTTAGTCACTGCTTAAGATGCTCTGCCATCTTCTCTCTGACGTGAAGTGTAACATGCAAGAACAAGACAGAGAAGTTTAAGCAGTGACTAAGAGAATCGAGATTATTTTAGGTAAGGATGTTAATGTACAATAACAAATTAAGAATCATATTTAGAGATTGCTAAAACTTCAACAACTAAAGGGGAAAATGAGTTGACATTTGATTGAAATAAAATGTCGTCTTGAAGATATCGAAAGTCTAATGAATACCTATACTCATTACAATATTCAGTTGTTGTTATATTAGAATATCAGTTGGGTTTTAACAACTGAAAAACTGCGCCATTATGTGAACTTTGTGAGAACCAACAATGCGTTGGTTTACAACAACACCCAGAAGCAGATGGTTTTGGGTGGTGTTTAAATTTTTGGTCAAACAATTTTGGCCGACATACAGTTTACAGATGGTTTACAGTTTTAAAACCCTGGATCGAGTATAAAATATTTTTTTGAAGGTTTTGACAAGTCTGAGGCGACTTTTGACCACAATTGACCACCGTGTCTTTTGTTATGTAACGCGTGGTCTTCATGGCTCCGAGCCGCGGCCGCAGCTGCGGCCACTTTTACCTAGGATCCCTGCTTTTGTGGGCGACGCTACCGACCCGCGCCTGCGGGCTTCGGGTGCCGTGGACGGCCGCGTGACGCTGTCAACCGGCTGCGTCAACGGTGCCAATTGGGAAAAAAAAACAATTCAAATATTTATTGTGTGATTCAAGGTGTAACATATAAGATCGTTGGATTCAAGTGTGATTGTGTCCAAAGTGCGGGTTTTTAAGTTTTCAAAAGTGTTGTATGTTTTTTATTGCATTTTTTTTGTAGGTATATGTTTTTGTATTATATTTTTAAGTCACCCCCGACAAAACTACCTCATGGCTAGCCGGAATGTTGTAGTTCAGCCTGTACCATTGGAAGACACCTTTGTGTGTAATAGGTGTTCCCAACCCCGCTCTTTTCAAACTTCCAGGGGTCTGAGAATACACATTGGTAAAGTTCATAAAAACCGGGAAAACGAACCTCAAAATCAAATTGTTTTTTCTCAAATCCCGCAAGTTGCGATTGTGCCTCCAGACCAGCCTTTTTGGTCTATTTTAACACAGTTCAAGGCTGGTCTTCCTGTTATTAAACGAATTCCCAGAGGTGCCCGCATCCCAGTGGCACAATGTCTCGCTTCTGATATTGTTCGAGCAATATCAGAAAATTCAGAGAGGGCTTGGGAACATTTGTTAGCATTTCCCTATCGTATTTTACATGTTCCACGTATCACTTCAGATCATTCGTCGCTTACAGCAAGAATAAAACGTAATTGTGCAGATTCAAATCCCCCCATAGCACCTGTCGGTAATGCCGTACACACACTTCCACGTTTGCGTGCATCATCTTCAAAAACAATCATTCCATATCATTTAATCGAAAATAAAATTAGTGACGGGGACATCAGAGGCGCGGCTCGTTTGTTGTTCTCCAATGATACAGTCGCACCTAACAATTTGGACACTGTTGCAGCTCTGCGTTCTAAACATCCATCTGCAGCAACAACCTCGAATCTTCCGCCACCACCTGATTCCAAAGACGATTGCTATCCGACTGTTACGACTGATGATGTTACTATCGCCATTTTGTCTTTTCAAAGTGGGTCTGCTGGCGGACTTGATGCTTTGACGCCGCAACACCTAAAAGATTTAACTTGTGGTGGTTGCGGCGCCGCAGGTGAGTGTCTTACTGTAGCACTGACCAATCTGGTCAACTACATGCTGGCGGGTAGTGTCAACAGTAATATCACCGAACTGTTATACGGTGCTAACTTGTGTGCCCTTAAAAAGAAAGACGGAGGGATAAGACCTATTGCTGTTGGCACTACGTACCGCCGCCTTACTGCTAAAATCTGTTGCAGAAAAAAAAGCGAGCAACTGACGCAATATTTTCAACCGACCCAGCTTGGGTTCGGTTCCCGCGGAGGGTGCGAGGCGGCGGTGCACTCTCTCAGAACTTTTTTAATGCACGATGCAGGAGACGTCTTGTTGAAGGTGGATGTCAAGAACGCATTCAATTCCGTGGACAGAGGCGCCCTGTTGACTGAGGTAAAAAACAATATCCCAGATTTATACCCATTCCTTTGGCAATGTTATGGTAAAAATTCAAAATTATTATACCGTAATGAACCTTTATCATCAGAAGTGGGCTGTCAACAGGGAGACCCGCTAGGGCCGGCTATTTTCAGCCTTGCGATTCACCCCATCATTAAACGTCTCGAGTCAAAATTCAATGTATGGTATTTAGACGACGGTACTCTGGGAGGTGACGCTGATGTTGTTTTCAAAGATTTAAGCACCCTGATAAACGAATTCCAAACCATTGGTCTGGAATTAAATTTCACAAAATGTGAATTATTTGTTTCAGACCATTGTACTTCAAAAAATGAAATCATTAGAAAATTCAACTCTTTGGCACCTAACATCAAAATCATAAATAATACTTCGCTTCGCCTCCTTGGTTCACCAGTACTCGACGAGTCTATACCTGATTTTATTGACGAAAAAATTCAAAATTTTAATGCCGTTTCGGACAGACTTTCCAAAATCAATATGCACATGGCTTTTGTTATAATTAAACATTGTTTATTTGTTCCAAAATTTACGTATTCCTTGCGATGTTGCCAGCTTTGGAAACGCCCCGATCTTTTACAAAGACTGGACTCTATTGTTAGGGATACGCTCACAACCATTCTTAACATATCTTTGGAAGACCGCAACTGGCGCCAGGCGTCTCTACCAATTCGGTATGGAGGCCTGGGGATCAGAAAAATTTCTAGTGTTTCATTGCCAGCATTTTTGTCCTCGGTCAAAAGTACTCAAAATTTGACAAATTTGATTCTGTCACCCTGTTTAGGAACTTTTCAAATATCCTTTTCGACTGAGGCTATGGATGCTTGGAAATTAGCCTGCCCTAACTCTACCCTGCCCAGAGACCCGTCTTCACAGAGGCAGTGGGACGTGCCGCTCTGTGAGTTGGAACGGAATTATCTTTTAGAAACGACCAACTCATCTTCAGAGCGTGCACGTTACCTAGCTGTTTCACGTTGGGAGTCGGGTCTTTGGCTGCAGGCGTTACCCTCGGTCAACCTTGGGAATTTATTGGACAATAACACATTCCGGGTAGCCATTTCATTACGTATAGGTACATCTTGTGTCGTCCCCCACCAATGTGCGTGTGGGGAACGAGTTGATAGTCTCGGTCACCACGGCCTATCTTGTAGTAGGAGTGCCGGTCGCATGGCCCGCCACTGCGCTTTAAATGATATCATCCGTCGGGCTTTTGGAAGTGCCAACGTCGCAGCAGTTTTAGAACCGAATGGTCTAATGCGCGACGATGGTAAGAGGCCCGACGGTATGACTCTCATTCCTTGGAAGATGGGACGGCCTTTAGTGTGGGATGCTACTTGTGTGGATACACTGGCGCCGTCTCATCTTCCAGAAACATCAAAACATGCGGGTGGTGCGGCTAATGCGGCGGAATGCCTCAAACGTCGCAAATATTCTAGCCTCGATAGAGGTTACATGTTTGTGCCGTTTGGGGTAGAGACACTTGGGCCGTGGGGGCCAGGTGCTTTGCGTATCTTTAAGGATTTGTCGGGGAGACTTAAAGAATCCACACGTGACCAAAATGCTGGCCTTTATTTGGGCCAGAAAATTAGCCTCGCAATCCAGCGGGGCAACGTGGCCAGCATTTTGGGAACATTACCCGAAATCAGAGACCGTTTAAACTATCTATAGGTTTTCTACCTATAGATACTTTAAACGGTCTCTTATATCGTTTGATTAATGTTTTAATAATAGTTTAATTTATGTTGTAACTAATTATAGGTTAAGAGATTAAAATACAATGCGTTTGTATAGAGTTTCGGAGTAGCGCCCGCACCCGACACCGCGGCCATCAGAGACCGAGGCTTCCTGCCATTGTGCAACGCTAGAGGTCGTCTTCTCTTTTAACTTCTAGCTTCCCTGCTTCCGACCATACCTCCGGCCTCCGGTCGCCTGGTTTCTCGTAATTATACACTAACTTGGATTTCGGAGCCTTAATTACCACCTATTCGAGAAAATGTTGCCAAAGTTAAGAAGTAGGTACCTAACTCTAAGGCCCGACATTCAAGGCAAGTCGTAAAAGCAGGCATAGACAACGTTTAAATCATAGGTTCCAATCTAAACCTCAATTATATATATATTTGAACCTATGGTAAATTAGGCAGAGCTGATTTTTCTCCGTCCGCATTCACGTCCTCACCGCGCAGCAGACGTGAGTTGCTTACTTATCACAGAGTATGAGGTCCTTCTCCATGTTAACCATGCGAACCACCTTGCCCACCATTGCTCCATGTAAACTGTGCAGGCACACCGACTTGGATCTGTTCTGTACGAGCGTTAACACGGCCAAGCAGCGGCTGAGCAGGCACTGTTTTATTTTATAACTAAGTATATAATTATTTTATTTTATACTTAAGTGTAGCCACTGATACTATTTGATCATACATCAATACTCATACTTAGGTATTACTAGTAACTATTATACATTTTTAACTAGTAATTAGTATATATTTTTCTTTAATACTGTGTTAGTCGAGCTTGTCTTGTTATGTTCATCTATCTTTATTTTGTTTTCTTTGGATGTCACTATACGTGAAAACGTTTTAACTTTATGTTTTTAATTACTCTATCTATAAGTTAAGTACAACAGCTGTTGGTTTTCCAATAAATAAATGTTACCTGCGGTGTATCTATAGCTGGTCTCGCGAAAGTCGTCGTCGTCAGCCAAAAGACGTCCAGTCGTCCACTGCTGGACGATGGCCTCCCAATAGAGCGGTGTCCGATCCCCAAGCCGCCTGCCAAGCGTGGGGATTATGGCAACACCCCTCTGTTAAGGGGGAGGCTTTCGTCCAGCAGTGGACGTTTTATGGCTAACGACGACAATCAAGTGACGAGACGAGCAAGACGTTCGCCTGGTGGTAATTAATTGAATTTTATCATTTTTTATATTTATCTTTATTTTTATTATTTTTAACATTATAAATTATTATATTATAATAAATAATAAAAATTTAAATAATAAAAATAAAAATCTTAATTATAAATCAACAAATAATTTAACTTGAAAATGATAAGTAATTTATTTTCAATTTTTGACCCAACCTGCCTGCCACTAACAGTAGCATTGCTAGAATTGTGAACTTGCGAACACAGTCCTGCGCCAAACTGCTCTGCGCTCGTCACCCTGAGAAATATTAGACAAAAAAAAACTCTTCATACCCAGTAATTTCTCTATATATTAACATTACCCTTCAAACCGGAACACAGTAATGCTTGCAAAACTACTTGGCGGTTAAATAACTGGCAAAGGTGTGGTACTTCCCCAGGCGGACTCTGCAGCAGAGTCCTACCACTACAACTACTGTTTGTCTTGTTATTTTCCCATCATCCATAGCTGGACTGGACAAGCTGGTATATTCAGTAAAGCAACTCTTTGTAGGTAAGTTACAAACTAGCTAGTGTGTGTAACTCTGGTTTGTGGGCATACCACGAATAATTGTCAGACCGAATCAAAAATTAGTTTCCGCTTACATAAATAAATCTCTCTTTCAATCTATCAATAAATAAGTAAATGATGTTTAAAACTGTCACGGTCGTTCATTACATTTATATGATCTTTTCTTTTCTTCTTTTTTTTACGAAGATCTTTATTAGTCAATGATGAATACAACTTGCTTATAAACTAGACACAGCCTAGAAATTTGCATACAATAATAACAAACTATTGACTTGTACAGGCTAACAAAACGCCTCTGTGAGTCTTTTAAAAAACAAAGTTTAAGATATAAAATCATTATTCCATGAAACTTAATTAGTACCTATTGTTTGACCATCAGTTATACCTACGCGTACCGAGCCTATTGCACCAGGCTAATTTTTTTTAAATATAGGTATAAATTTAAAATAAATTTATATGATCAGTCTGCCCGTGAACATGGTGCATGTAACTGCGGCGAAATATCGGGAGCTCATGTCATAACATAATCACGGTAAATATCCCGCAAATAATCATATAAATGTAAGTAGGTACTTGAGTAAGTACCTAAATGATGTTCCGCGGCCAACTTTCCACTACAATCCGGACGCTTGTTCATAATTAGTGCTCCGTACATGGCTTCATTCCTGTGGATGTGCGTAGTTTGGATCGATGTCTACACTGATAACCTACAAGTACATTGACGCAAGGACCTACTCCTCAGCAAACTGTGAAGTGTATTTTTTGGAAGCTTATGATAGGTATATAATATAGGTTGATATACTACTTATCCTACTGATTGCAAAGATATTACCTAACAGAACACAACAAAAATATTAGCTGCTTAGGTAGAGATAGGTAGAGGTCATCATCAGCCCGGAGACGTCCACTGCTGAACGAATGCCTCCCCCTTAGACCGCCACACTGTACGACAACGTGCAGCCTGCTGCTGGTAGGTAGAGGTATCGCTCTATGGGCTCTAGGGCTATTATTTATCAATATCAATTAAATTTCAGTTTGCGTCACATTATGTAGATAAGCGTAGGTACGTATCATGTGTCTTAAATGCGTAGATATAGGTACACCTACTGACTTATGTAATTATGTATTACATAGGTAGACCTGTTAGTGTAAAGATTACCGGCTCGTTGTTCCATACATTCTTTAATTATACAATGGCATTCATTCTTTTGTTTCTATTATGCAATCGATATTATGTTTTCAGTGTAGTTGCATATGATGTGTTATATTTTTAATAGGTACCTGGCTATAGGAAGACCTGCGCCTGATCACTATAGTTCTCCCGCGTTGTCTGTGAATATTTTGTGGTCGATCGCTCGTGCTTTATAAATTAATTATACTTATACTTACTTCGCTTAAACCTATCATTAAGATTCTTTAGGACTGAAGCCATAAAAAAGCTAAAAAATATATTAAACACAGACTAGGTATAGTTTACTTTTTCGCATTCATCACGCTTATATTATAAATTTCAAATTCAGATAGTTTATTGCCTTTTCCGTAAAAAAAAAATATGTATTAAAATTATATGTGAGTTTGTCGGTATGACTGTGTGTGTATGTTTGTTACGACTTCACGCTAAACCGGCTGAACGCATTTGTATGAAACTCGGAATTATATTCATTCCGTTAGCTTATACTTTTTATCATCATCACTGTTAAGTAATTTCGGCTCATCATACACACACACGCACACAGAAGTTTGTGTGTGTACAAGCTTCTTATTTATCTCATTGTAAAACTAAACTATTTTTGTATGCCAGTAGACTATTATACTAAGTTTAAAATGTTGACTACAATCATGTTAATAATATCCATAATACACGTAAAATTAGGTATGTAAAACTACTTCATTATTATTAGGTATCTAAGTATATCAATGTAATCATCTTTGGCCTTAACTCTAATTACTGTATGATCTATCATGTATTGTTATAACGCAGTCGATTACAATAAAAATAAAAAAACATGCCCAGGCCACGGGACGCAGCTAGTGTTAGGATTTCATCTCTTTTCCTTTAGACCTGTTATTACTCGGGATTTCATCAAAGATTAGGTAAGCCATTTTATTATTATATAAATATATTCATCACAAAAATGTACCTATACCCAGCGACAATGATATCACCGTCGCTGGCTATACCTGAATATAGTTTTATTACTGGGTGGCTTTCTTGTTTTTTTTTTACTTGCAAAAGAGTTTATTAGCTACAACAAACCAGCGACAGTGATAATGGAATCATTCTCGCTGCAACAAACTAATTAACCTACTATACAAAAACAAAAGGATTGTACCCAGACCGATGGAAGTCTAGAGACAATCCAAATCCTCAAATCCACTACCAGTCGGCAGCGTACCTACCTAGCATGCTGGAGGCATTGGCATTGCCATATTGAATGGCTCTAGAAATAGGTAAGTAAAGTAGGTAATTTTATGGGAACCTATGCAATATTCGCTTTGAATTTCCCGCACAACGCCAACAGAGAACAGACCACCACAGATATTTTTTGTCATCCGCTCTCAGACCTGTGCCCTTATCATGGACGTTCATGATTCTGATTGCGAGCGTGCGCGAGCAGGAGGGCGCATGGCGCGAGTGGTTTGGTACGAGTAGGATGGCATGCTATCGCAATCGGAATCGCGAACGTCCATGATAAGGGTGCTGTCCTAGTGAATGACTTCTAGTGAAGTGACTGCACTCGGACAGACCTATACTTTTTAGTTGTCCAAGTCACATCAAAGAAAGAAAGATTTCCAAAATAAAAGTAGTAAAAAAAAAAAGTTGTATGTATTTGTTTTTGTTTCTGACTCATTCATGCCTCCTGATTATTTACTGGCTAAATATTAAATAAAGTGCAGGGAAATCTGTAAAATAGAATGAAAATGAAAGAGATAACTGATATCTGAGATTTGAAGTCGAGTCCAAGTCATGCTCTAGTAAAGTTGTGGCGACTTTAATATGAGCTTTTACGGAGTTTTGAAAACAACACAATAATACCATTATATTTCACCACATTATATACTTGCCCACACTCGTGCATGCAATTCAATACTCAATGAATAAAACACCACCATTTTTAATCATGAATTCGCCAAAAAACACTTGTTTAAGAAAATAATAGAATGCAGCGACATGATTTTCATTGATCCCGCAAAAACTCTCCTGTGATTTCATGATATATTTTGACTTGAATTAAACTATTTAAAAAAAACATAAACGACACTGGCAGAATACACAACGTGCGTTGTCAATAACTAAGAAAAAAAAAGTGCCGTGTTTTACGACCTTACTTAAAAAAACTTTTCAACCGTTAGTCACTGCTTAAATGCTCTATGCCATCTTCTCTCTGACGTGAAGTTGAACGTGCTAGAAAAGGACAGAGAAGTTTAAGCAGTGACTAAGAGAATTGAGATTATTTTAGGTAAGGCCGTTAAAATAAAGACATGGGCCAAAGGCCTCTGTAACCAGACCCAAAACCCAAAAAAATAAAAGTTTTGATTTTACAACCGTTAGATTATGAATTCGGTTTTTTTTGGCGGGAACACGGAAAAATCATGTCGTTGCATTCTATTATTTTTTTTTAAACTTGTGTTTTTTCGTGAATGAATGATTTAAAATGGTGGTGTTTTAATCATTGAGTATTGAATTACATGCACGAGTGTGGGCAAGTGATATAATGTGGTGAAACGTGTCTTTTCGTGTTGTTTTCAAAACTCCGTAGAAGCTCATAGTAAAGTCGCCTCAACTTTACTAGGGCATGACTCGGACTCGACTTTGACTCATTTCATGTGACTTACTGTGATTTATGACATATTTGACTTGATCATGCTATTAAAACTTGAAAAATCATAAACCTGACACTGGCAGAATGCACAACGTGCGATGCCAAAAACAAAGAAAGAAGATTATGAATTCGAGATAATTTGAAATTGAAATCGTTATTTTATTTCACCATTTTTGTTAAGAAAGATTGTTTTGTATTAGTTTCCACAATAAAACGTGAATAATGTCCGACTTCCAAACTCCAGTGAAAAATCCTAAAGCCATCGACTCGAAAGAACAGATAATCATTCCTCCATCACCCTTCTTGAACCGACTTGGATATGGCACAGGTAAGCACCTCTCAAAATAATAATTCTAATGAACAGATTATTAAGTCTCGAGGCCATGGTTTCAGATAGTACTTGCTCATTAACCAGCTATAATAACTAGGTACCTATGTTTTCAGGAGTGTCCGTGATGCAGTTAGTCCGATCCCCGAGAGCGGGACAGATTCGTTCGCCTTGGGCTCTAAAGATGATAAACAAGCGAGTGAAGCCCAACAGAGTGTACTCGGAGCGCCTAAAGACCGAGGCAGAGCTACTACAGCGCATGTCCCACCCAAACATAGTGGGGTTCAGAGCGTTCAGTGGAAATAAGATTTTGTACCTTGGTATGGAAGCTTGTGACATCTCCCTAGGTGATATGATTGAAAAGAGAATAGAGGAGGACAGTGAGCCGTTCACACCAAGACAGATTTTAAAGGTAGATTTATAGTCGTAACATAAGTTATACTCCATACTTTCATTACAAGTTCAATCATGGAGACAAGATGCTTGCAGCATTTCTCTGTTTTATTAGATAAAAATGTCCTGTTCGTTATTGGGTCACATATTTAGCGGACTTGAAGCACTTTTTTATTGCATATCTTCATTCAACCACCAATTGGCTTTGGTGGTAAGCAAAGCGATCATGAGGCCGACGATGACAGATGTCGATCTAGAAGAAATCTATTAAAATGCCCTGATTTTTGTCTTCTCACGAAACAAGGAAGACAGCAATATGTTTCTCTTCTTCTAAGGGTATTGTTACTACAATTTAATTAGTTTCAGTTACCTACCAGCAGTTTTTGGTACTTCCAAACTGTTCTGTGGACATTGTACCACTAAATCTACTGCCTTTGGTAATCTTACTTCCATAAATTTCATAATCAACCATTACAGAATAATTTAAAGTAAAAGAATGCTGAACTTTTTCATTGGCATGTTTGTAATAATAACATTTTTTTCAGGTAACATCGGACATATCTGCGGGGTTGCACTACCTGCACACCAAGATGCAGATCCTGCATGGAGACATGAAGTCATACAATGTGCTTGTAAATGGAAACTTTGTGATCTGCAAACTGTGTGATTTCGGAGTTACACTACCTCTCGATGAGAATGGAGTGTTTGACAAAGAGACAGCGGGAAAGGCAGTTTATTTTGGTAAGCTTAGCTTCTTTTAATGCAGAAAAAATATTCCAAAGGTTCACAAGTAACATAATCTGACTGTATTGCTTTTGTTCTAGTCCATGGTAAAATAAAGCCAATGCCTATTTTATTCTATAATAATTTTAAAATAAACTGAAAGAAAATTCTAAATCAAAAGTTTAGTTTAGTTTTTCTAAATTAAATGATTATCTTGTGAAATGAGCTCCCGATATTTCGGCGCAGTTGCATGCACCATGTTCACGAGTAGACATCTGTAGATATCCCGTTAACAATAATAGAACTTTAGTAAACAACCGTGATAGTTAAGAACAGTATTTCTAAATCAGTTCAGTAATTCTAGAGGTTATCTCCTATAAACATACAAGGTCACAAACAACTTCATTTTCAGGCACAGAAGCATGGAGTGCTCCGGAAGTTATCCACGGTGGAGACATCAGCCACAAGACGGATGTGTGGCCGCTGGGACTGACTCTCTGGGAAATGCTGGCTCTCATGCCGCCGCACTCTGACATTGACGACTCTATCGAAGACAGCATGTGTCTGGATGGCTCACAACTCAGTGAAGAGTATTTCTCTGAAAAATATGGTAAGTTAACGAAAGGATCAGGTTTTTGACTAACATTTCAATAAGACTAGTTTTTAAATTCAAATTTCATTGAGTACAATTTTTACCATCTACAAACATTAACATTTCATGATTTATTTTAAAATGAAGCCTGAGTCCTTACAACACTTCCCTTCACCGGCAGTTCCAGGCACCACATTGTAGTGCTCTGTATAAATATAAAAAACGAATACGCTAACAACGAAGCTTACATTGCAAAATGTTTATGTTGTTAATATTTATCAAAGTATTTTGTTATTATTAATTTCTATATCTGAACCTATGTTATAAATAATTAGATCAATATTATCCTTCCTGACAGGCACACGTCCAGCGATCCCAGCGAACATATCCTCCGAAGTGTACTCCGACCCGCTGGCCCTGTTCCACGCGTGCACAGAGACCATGCCGGTCATGCGGCCCAGTGCAGAGCACCTGCACGTCGCTGCGCAGGACATGTTGGACAAGTGTGACAAACAGACATTACAATAATGACGCTACTTGAACAGTCGTTGTAGTTGCTATACAACCTACAGACTATAAACTACAATCTGATCTTCAAGCGTAGAGTGGATGATGAGAGAAGCAAACCCAGAAGGTACAAAAAAAAAAGGTATCTTTTCAAAAACATATCCGAGCGCCTGGTCGACGCGACGCGTGATCAAAATGCTGGCGTTTATTTGGCTCAACGCATAAGCATTGCCATCCAGCGTGGCAATGCCGCCAGCATGCTGGGTACGCTGCCGACTGGTAGTGGGTTTGAGCATTTGGATTGTCTCTAGACTTTCATCGGTCTGGATACAATCCTTTTGTTTTTTGTTGTGTAGTAGGCTAAGTAGTCATTGTAGTTTGTTGTAGTTAAAGAAGGTACTTACCTTCTGGGTTGGCGTGCTCCATTTACGACTGCAACGTCGTTTATCATCAGAAGGGTTGAAGAGTCAGTCAAATTACTCGTATACTATATATGTACATAAATTATAAAAAAAATGACTGCATGATATCAGTAACATGTCATGCGAAATTCATAGGCATTTATTTCATGGGAGTAATAAGCTTGTTTAACTACACAGTATTTAGTGAGCTCTACCCTAAATGAGAGAGGTGTTGTGTGGAGAAAAAAATCAATAAAAAAGCCAGTAGGTTATACTGTTTGTTGTATGTAAGGTAATCTGCATATTATAAGGTAAGGCTTTAATTATTGCAGATACTTTTAAGTAGGCTTTGATTACCGCGTATTATTAGGCGTTGAATCGTTTGATGAGCTGATTCTGTAGCTACTAGCACAGATACATTTGACAATTTATTATGAACTCATAGAAACTTGAACTTATTAATTAGATAATTTTAATTTTAAGCTATTAATAAAATTAAGAGACAATAATTGTGTACAAAACATTTATATTTTAGTAACAAATAAAATAGTATTTAACAATGTTACACCAAACTTTTAATTTCATCAAAATATTACAAACTAAAACTTACATACTTCATGAAGTTAATGTAAATTTAAAACAAATACTCCTACAATACATTAGGTAGGTAATTGACATGAAAAAAAAATGAGATTTTCCAAAACCTTGAGATTCCCACACAATAATTACATTTTTGATATTTAAAACATTCATAACTACTTGAAAAACTCATTGAGCGTTACTTTACAAGAATACAAACTTATAACAAAAAATAACTTATGCCTAAATCTACAACATTACAACAGTTATTCATGTAACCTAAGTGCTAACAGATCTGCAGATACAATATGGTCCGCAGCGGACTGACGTCTGACCAAAGAATATAGTTCCTTCTCCCGTGTCCTCGCTGATCCGTAGATCTGTTAATATTGTAACAGTGTTGTTGTGTATCTTATACTATGAAAATACAACATGTCTCGTAAGCTAAACTGATAGAAATATTAATATAATTAAAAGTTTGTGGTTACACACTCGCCTCGAAAAAGTTGTGAAAGGATTTACAAGTCTATTTTTATAAACTTTTCACTTGTAACTGTCAAACCATTGCCACCGCTGACCTTCGCGGTAACAGAACATTTTGGTAGCAGAATTAGTTAAAAAATTAAATATACTCTGGTACAGTTTTGGTTAGGTATCTTGATGGTGCCGAGTGCTCCATCTTCGACCACATCGTCGCTTACCAACTGGCAAGTTGTTGGTCATACGAGAACGTGTATATGTGTAAAAAAAAACTAATTATATGAAAAAAGATTACCGACATTAACGCCTCTCGTGACCGCAATAATAACCAATCTTGTGTTTCCCCAAAACCACCAATACTTACATTATACAAGAAACAATACAATATTGACGTTTTTAGTTATACAAGTGTCAATCATACAAATATGTTATAACAGGGGTTCAGTGGCCAAAATACAAGTTTCGACTTTTTGACAGCTTGAATCGACTTTATGTCGAGCCGAGCATCTGCGGGCACATATATATACATGTACGGCTCCAAGTGGTTTATAACAACAGAGTTCTATCATCCGACATTGAACAAAAATCAGTATCAAGTTGTGAGCTCAACTCGTATGAGATTGCGACAATATTCCTCGGACCCTGTTTATCAAATTGAAAATTTCAATCGTCGACAATATTGAAATTTAAGACTGAAGGCAAGGTGCACCCACATCCCCGTGACTAGCGTAACATATAACGATACATTACAATTTGTTTCTATAATGAGCCAATAACTTCAACTTTACCTTCACTCTTGTTTTGCTCTGCAGCGCGAGTACCGTTCTGTATGTCGTTAATTTAAAACGTCGGTATAGTCGATTTATTAGACGAATTTTACCGATTTAAATGTCAAATTGAACGATCGTTAAGAACGGTAGTCGCGCTGCTTGTCCGCTGAGAGCGCTCAACTCGCTCGGTCGCGAACCGAACACCGGAGCGCAAACTGACTCGTTACAGAAACACATCGGGTTAGCTTATACACTACTTCAGCACCGATGAACTTAATTTAAAAGATAACAAAACACATAAAATATATTTAAAAATACACGTTATAAACGAATAAGATTGCATTGGTGCCTGCGATTTTATGTGAAGTTTGGACAAGCAACAAAATTGCTAGAACTCTTTTACATTTTGAATTGTTTTATTGTTTTTAGAAATCAATCTACTAAAAGAGGGTAAAACTTTAAAGTAACATGATTTATAATAAAATTGTGACTTTAACAAATGTCTAGGTATAGTCTCTAAAATGCAGGCAGGCATTTTCAAAACTATAACTGCGCGTGCGCACCCTTCCTCCCTAGGGCGCGGTGCAGCTCGCACCGGACATGTGCGAGGCGCGAGGGAAGCATCCACCGAAGGGGTTGCTATATTTTCCTAGCCTTTCGACCCTATTGGTGGCATATTTTCTTGCACATCTATCTCGCTAATGTGCGGTGACTCAACCTGTGCTGTTTCCACATTTCTGTTTGTCCTTAGAGAGGATACTTCTAAACTTGAGATGTATGTATGTTGTATCTATCTACCACAACATTACGAATGCTATAAAGACATTCCCGTTTTGATACTCTCTTTCTCTCTCTCGATGGTCCATCGGCTACCTTTGTTTCCCTCTAGTTGGCATGCAAATCTAATGGCGACAATAGGCTTGATGACTGGTTTTTTTGTCCTATTAAAATATGGCCCATAAATGTAGCTGATTAATGAAAAGAAAATGAAAATCTGATCAAAAATAAGCAACTTATAAGCATTTTAATATCATGCTAGACGGAGAGGCGAAACAGCAAATCGTGACGTCAATTCACTGTACGCCGTATAAATTCTATTCTGACAAGTAAGGCGTGACGTCATTTTTTGTTTCGTGGGAAAGGGACAGAGTTGTCTCTAACGAAAACTTTAAACGCTCATATATATCAGAACATTAATAACCGATTGAAATTATTTTTTCAATAAACATACTATAATTACTTAAATTATTCGTCAAGGCTATTGGTTTTAACGATATAAACATCAGTCATCTATCCTAATGCATCACACCGCCTGTGTTTGCCGAATAAAAAGGGACGCACGTATGCAGGCTGCATAGATGCGTATCTTTTTATTCGACTTTTTTTTTTGTAAGAATTTCCAAGCTAGAGATAATATTATACCCTTTTCCCCCTCGTCGGTCATAAAAATACTTTAAAATTGCGGATAAAATCACTACTGGAAGGGCGCGCAATTCTATCATCGGAAAACTAGGAATATGTTATTATTAGTATTTAGTTTATGTTGTGAGAGGTATTGCGCGTAAGGCGGGTGAGTAAAGCTTAGTTATGGCTAATGGCTAGTACAATATGATTATACGAAATATACATTTAGTTAGTAATAGTAACATTAACTCTGACACTAGGGCTGGCCACTCAGCCTATACGTACTTACTTACTTTTAGTAATAGTTACTTTAGGAATACGAGATTGACCGCAGATCGATTGTTTAAATTCGTACTGCAGACTTTGTATTGATTTATAATTATTTTACAAAATATACAGAGGCTTGTTTACTTTTTAATCATTATGACTTCGCAATAGACAGCGACATCTAACCAATGTGTTTTTTAAGGTTGGCTTTGACACAGAAGCCTTCACGTAAACTGTTACGGATCGACCCACCGAGATAATCAGATCATTACCGATATATTCAAGGAGCAGTTAAATAATTCAGCAAATGAACAGGACGCGTGTTGCCGAAATTCTCTTAGGAGGAAAGACTAACGATCTGCCTATAGATGTTGCCGTCAGTCGCCGGATCTGAGTATATCGGCCGGAGAGTGAGCGAGGGGGTCCTCGACCACATTTTTATATTATTTAATCTGGATTACGCACTTAAAAGTACACTCGAGGTGCAATCGCGTCTATAAATTTTTTACTAAGAATTCGAACGTGGTTTTATTTTTTTCCGAAATTATTCACGTTTTATTAAGTCGGATGTTTCGAACATAATATCCAAGTGCGCCCACGCGTCTTGCTGAGCACAAAGCGGCGCACGCGCATCGGGTAACTATTATAATTTTTTTTCTTTCTCCAAACTGGACATTTCATTTAATGTAATGTCCAGTTATACATAATAAAATTTGAGTCTTAACAACGTGCGCAAATGTTTACGCAAACGTTTAAATGTTTTTGTTACTATTTGTTGTGAACA
This sequence comes from Erannis defoliaria, assembly GCA_905404285.2. Classification (NCBI taxonomy): domain Eukaryota; kingdom Metazoa; phylum Arthropoda; class Insecta; order Lepidoptera; family Geometridae; genus Erannis; species Erannis defoliaria. Next base: position 645,411 of record FR990071.1, read on the forward strand.
CAGCATGCTTAAAGAAAATTGTTAAGTTATTATACTTAGTACAGACAGTGCTGACCATAATTAGTACGAATATATGGCAGTTTAAACGTATTTATATTTATTTAGGAGACGGCTAGATGGACGAGGGACTACAAATGTATTTTATCGAGCAAAGTAGGACTGTGTATGTCGGATACATTAACTGGTTTGTGCAGAAACACAATGTCTGCTGAGTAGCTGAATTTAACACCATTTTGTTAAATACACACCAAGCCAAGCTATTAAGATCATTTTGCAATTGTAATACACCTTGGACGGAGCAAATTTCTCTATAAATTTTGAGATCATTGCAAACATTTGGAATTTTGACGTTATCTTGGTGCATAAATCATTGACAAACAAAAGAAAAAACAGAAGTCCGAGGTGAGAGCCCTGCGGCACTCCCGACGGTACTGATCTTGGAAGGGATTTATAACCGCGAACCCGAACAAGCTGAGAACGGTTTTGGAGATAGGACTCGCACCAACGCAACAATGACCCGCATATTGCAGCATGCCCAAGCTTATGAATCTGCAACCCGTGATCAACTACATCAAAAGCTTTGGAAAAATCCGACTTAAAAATGTGAGTAATCCCGTAGAAAAGTCAACGTCGGACAGTTTTTATAGTAAAATTGTAGACGCGCGAGCAGCTTAGTTGTTTATACATGAAAACGCTCGCTCCTTACTCTCGTAGTTTTGTTTGGGAACAAATTACTTACATACGTGAAAATTCGATTACAGCTTCGGAGACAAAATAATTTAAACAACATTTACGACCAAATGAAATAACATCCAAACACAACAATGTGTACCCAGTCCCCATACCCGCAGCTACCTAGTGCTACGAGTCGGGCCCGTCCCCGTCCCTGCGCTCGTCCTCGAGGCGGCGCAGGTAGGCCACCACGTCGTGCCGGCGGGCGGCGCGCGCGGCCTGCAGCGCCGTGAGCCCGGCCGCGTTGCGCAGCGCGCGCGGGGAGCGCCGCGCCAGCAGCCGCACGCACGGCATCTGCCCGAACATGCAGGCGCCGTGCAGCGCGCTCTGGCCGTTCTGCAATATCAACGTTACAGCTACTTCATGTCCGGTGACGCTGTGGAGGCCACCTGAGGCCAACAGCAGGACTCATAAAAAAAACCGACTTCAATTTCGATTACATTACAACAAAAAGGTTGAGCAATACTGAAGGGTATGTATTCAATGTACTCATCATTACGAACAACTTTTACTATGCTTTACTTATGCTTTGCTTTGCTTTTTTTCTACTACTTTTGCTTTTAGTTGCGTAATAAATGATTTGATTTGATTAGTTACGTGCAAATATGTTATCAGCAGTAACTAACATTTACGTAAATAAATGACGTGTAGTGCCATCTATGAACCGGTGACGAGACCATCTTTAAAAACGTTCGAGCGGCTGGCGTGTCAGTTGTCAGCTGGCGCTTAGTTTTAGGCAATTTCTGTTAGATGGCGCTTATTTCAACTTTGTAACATTTTTAATCTGCATATAATTTTATGTAAATGGCAACACCGGAGACTTCGAACTAGTACCGTTTCCTGTTTGTTTTAGGATTTAATATTTTAAAATACAGTATTCCTCAACCCTGAGTGAAACTCCAGGCTTATAATTCATCAATTGAATTTATTCGATTTATAATTTGGTAAGAATTCCTTCATTTGGGGAATTCACGAAGTAAACAACTTTGATGGATGTAGTTTTGATATGTTACTAGTAATAGGGTAGGCCGATATTTCCGGGTGTTTGCGTGTGTCGATATCAACATGACTTGTCGACAAAAATCAACAGTTTATTTTGAAAATAGCTAATACTCTGGAGTATTTATAATGTGGATTTGTAAACAAGATAATATCAAGGGAGATCGTTGCTGATTAGCAACAAATGTAGATTTTGGTGGACTTGTGAACTAGGTTGATTGCGGATTGAACACTGATTTCAAGATGTCGATATATATCGTTTGTGGAGTTTCACCTCACTGGAAAGTGATGCGTGAGAGGACATATTTTTGTCTTTGAAGCATGTCTTGAACATTAAATTTTTTAAAAAGGAGCGATTGTTTCGTTTTAGGGCATATTGTTTAGCCCAAATATCGTTTGGAATCTTTGCCCACGCGTCTAGCAATTTGTGTTAAGCGCAGTGGCGCGATTTTTAAAGAGGTAAGTTGATGTGTGCATTGGATTACGCACATGCGTAATACATTCTGAATTTGATATTTTGTTTGTTAGATTCTTTCTGATTTTGGCAATTGTTATTTTCAGTGAAGTAATGTTAACCTGAGAGTATAGATGACCTGAGTTGGTGTGGACCGTGACATTTGAGGAATATATACTTGTGCTTAATTTCCGAGTAAGTATAAAATATGGGTGTGGCTTCTTGTGAAGTCTTGTGATAGCCATTATGATTTTAGAATGGGAATGTTTTCTTATAGATGTTCTTTTTGTTTATTACAGATAGTTTCGGTCTTCCGGGAGGTCAAAGGCTACCTAGGCGTACCTATTTTGGGGCGTGCAGCCAGTTTTCCGGCCAGGGCTCGCCCTACCGACGTCTGGTATTAGTCTTACAATTACTGCAGGTTTGGTTTATTATCCAGGTGACCTAATTTCCTCACTAGGTTAATTATAACTTCATCTCAGATTTAAGTATGGTTTAACTAAACCGGTCACTTTGCCAAACGTTCAGAGAATAGTTTCACCTGTCCAAATGTTTGGATAATGTTGGTTTTCCAACGTTTATATTAATTTAATTTAATTACTCAAGTATAACAGTGTAAGCTAGTTAAATAACATTAATAATCATAGTTAGATATGTTAGGTATGTGAGTTTCTACTGTCTTGTCTTGTGTACAAAATGTGTTTTTTTTCTACAAATAAAATATTGTCTATTGTCTATTAGATATTGCGTTTAGTTTTCTTTGCAATGTCAAGTTTAACTAGTGCTATTTTATTCCATTACTTCAACTTTATTGTTACCTAAACTCGTTTTTGTTATTACTTTAACGTTTGCAGTTTTTGCATCATAGAAAATACCGCATTGTATACTATATACTGAATTCATTAGTTAGCTTTGGTTTTACATTTCATTTTCGTTTAGGCCTTCCGCCTTTGTGTGCCTGTGACCCATAATATTATTATAACAAATTCAAAGATAAATAAAAGCTTTATTAAGTTTAAATTCATTATTTTATTAAACAATCCTTTTGCAATCTTGTTTGTGTAAAAAGGAAATTGCATGGCGCCCTTCTGTTACCTGTATTCTAGGTCCGAATAACACGACTAGCCGAGGTACGACAACTATTGAGTAAAGGTTACCTTTAACCTGTAATATCTTCTCCACTCAAGCATATCGCTTACAGAGCCAACCTTGAAATCGCGGAAAAAAATATCTCAACTTTTTTAATAAAATAAAAAATATTTTTAGGTGTGTTTCAAAAACATCGGTAGAAAACCTAGAGCCGGAGATCAAATTCAATGATATAATTGTGAATCGTTCAACCCGCAAATGGGACAGCATGGTGGACGCGTCCCAATCGCCGATCTTCGAGGGTAGGTCTATGTCCAGCAGTGGGCTGTTATTGGGGTGATTATGCTTAATAGTTACCGGCAAGAGGCCGAGGTTGGGCTTGTACTTGAGCAGCTCGACGACGACGGCGGCGTGGCCCTTGTGCGCCGCCTTGAACAGCGGCGTCGCGCCGTCCTGCAAATACATTACCAATATTGTAAATAAATTACCAATATTGTAATAGTTATTTTCATCACACTTGCTCGTAAAGTGGATCTTATTACATCGGTTTTAGGCTCATAATCCAAGCTATTACGCACGCGTGCTTTTTACTTTACATTAAGGCACATAGTGCTATAATAGGTATAACCCGGTAAAGTCAAGTTTGTACGTGACTGCAATTAGACGTACGTATACGAAGCACACTTAATATAGCCGGGTAATTTTTGTAATACCAACAAAGAGTTCTTATGCCGCTGAAGTAAATGTCAACCTGCGCGCGCATGGCTGGTTTGGGTGCCATTTTCCGCAAATGTTTGTTGACGTTTTCGCTGTGTGGTTGATTATTATCAAGAAAAAAATGTTTTTTCATCGCAAGTGTGACGAAAACAGTCGTATGAAACACTTGTGCTATGTAGGTCATTACACTATCGGCTTCCTTATCTGCCTCAGCGCATAATACCGCCTCTAGTGTAATGACCAACATAGCACACTTGTATCGCAATGTACTATTATGATACTAATGCGGGAGGTTGGTTTTTACAAACGAGTAGACGAATGTAAGCCCGAGACGAAATCAAGGGGTTACCATAGTCACGAGTTTGTAAAAACCATTACCGCACGAGTGCCATACAACGTTTTACAACACATTTGCGAGAAAACAGATAACAGAAGTACTTACAACAGATAATGAGACAAACTTTAATATTTTGTTTTTAAGTATCGGTCGGAAAGTCGCAACTAAATACTTAACACTGGCAAATGCACAAGTGCGATGCTATAATCTTCTTAAGAGGAAAGAAAAAAAACTTCGTTCTAAAGGTCGTCTTCGTTAAAACGTTTCTAATATGAGTGTCTTTTCGTGTTGTTTTCAGTGCGCGCGCGACGTGCTCGTGCCCGCACTGCGCCGCGTATAGTCTGTGTACACACCTGCCGCAGCTGGTCGGGGTTGGCGCCGCGCGGCAGCAGTGCGCGCGCGACGTGCTCGTGCCCGCACTGCGCCGCGTATAGTCTGTGTACACACCTGCCGCAGCTGGTCGGGGTTGGCGCCGCGCGGCAGCAGTGCGCGCGCGACGTGCTCGTGCCCGCACTGCGCCGCGTATAGTCTGTGTACACACCTGCCGCAGCTGGTCGGGGTTGGCGCCGCGCGGCAGCAGTGCGCGCGCGACGTGCTCGTGCCCGCACTGCGCCGCCTATAGTCTGTGTACACACCTGCCGCAGCTGGTCGGGGTTGGCGCCGCGCGGCAGCAGTGCGCGCGCGACGTGCTCGTGCCCGCACTGCGCCGCCTATAGTCTGTGTACACACCTGCCGCAGCTGGTCGGGGTTGGCGCCGCGCGGCAGCAGTGCGCGCGCGACGTGCTCGTGCCCGCACTGCGCCGCCTATAGTCTGTGTACACACCTGCCGCAGCTGGTCGGGGTTGGCGCCGCGCGGCAGCAGTGCGCGCGCGACGTGCTCGTGCCCGCACTGCGCCGCCTATAGTCTGTGTACACACCTGCCGCAGCTGGTCGGGGTTGGCGCCGCGCGGCAGCAGTGCGCGCGCGACGTGCTCGTGCCCGCACTGCGCCGCCTATAGTCTGTGTACACACCTGCCGCAGCTGGTCGGGGTTGGCGCCGCGCGGCAGCAGTGCGCGCGCGACGTGCTCGTGCCCGCACTGCGCCGCGTATAGTCTGTGTACACACCTGCCGCAGCTGGTCGGGGTTGGCGCCGCGCGGCAGCAGTGCGCGCGCGACGTGCTCGTGCCCGCACTGCGCCGCCTATAGTCTGTGTACACACCTGCCGCAGCTGGTCGGGGTTGGCGCCGCGCGGCAGCAGTGCGCGCGCGACGTGCTCGTGCCCGCACTGCGCCGCCTATAGTCTGTGTACACACCTGCCGCAGCTGGTCGGGGTTGGCGCCGCGCGGCAGCAGTGCGCGCGCGACGTGCTCGTGCCCGCACTGCGCCGCCTATAGTCTGTGTACACACCTGCCGCAGCTGGTCGGGGTTGGCGCCGCGCGGCAGCAGTGCGCGCGCGACGTGCTCGTGCCCGCACTGCGCCGCGTATAGTCTGTGTACACACCTGCCGCAGCTGGTCGGGGTTGGCGCCGCGCGGCAGCAGTGCGCGCGCGACGTGCTCGTGCCCGCACTGCGCCGCCTATAGTCTGTGTACACACCTGCCGCAGCTGGTCGGGGTTGGCGCCGCGCGGCAGCAGTGCGCGCGCGACGTGCTCGTGCCCGCACTGCGCCGCCTATAGTCTGTGTACACACCTGCCGCAGCTGGTCGGGGTTGGCGCCGCGCGGCAGCAGTGCGCGCGCGACGTGCTCGTGCCCGCACTGCGCCGCCTATAGTCTGTGTACACACCTGCCGCAGCTGGTCGGGGTTGGCGCCGCGCGGCAGCAGTGCGCGCGCGACGTGCTCGTGCCCGCACTGCGCCGCCTATAGTCTGTGTACACACCTGCCGCAGCTGGTCGGGGTTGGCGCCGCGCGGCAGCAGTGCGCGCGCGACGTGCTCGTGCCCGCACTGCGCCGCCTATAGTCTGTGTACACACCTGCCGCAGCTGGTCGGGGTTGGCGCCGCGCGGCAGCAGTGCGCGCGCGACGTGCTCGTGCCCGCACTGCGCCGCCTATAGTCTGTGTACACACCTGCCGCAGCTGGTCGGGGTTGGCGCCGCGCGGCAGCAGTGCGCGCGCGACGTGCTCGTGCCCGCACTGCGCCGCGTATAGTCTGTGTACACACCTGCCGCAGCTGGTCGGGGTTGGCGCCGCGCGGCAGCAGTGCGCGCGCGACGTGCTCGTGCCCGCACTGCGCCGCCTATAGTCTGTGTACACACCTGCCGCAGCTGGTCGGGGTTGGCGCCGCGCGGCAGCAGTGCGCGCGCGACGTGCTCGTGCCCGCACTGCGCCGCCTATAGTCTGTGTACACACCTGCCGCAGCTGGTCGGGGTTGGCGCCGCGCGGCAGCAGTGCGCGCGCGACGTGCTCGTGCCCGCACTGCGCCGCCTATAGTCTGTGTACACACCTGCCGCAGCTGGTCGGGGTTGGCGCCGCGCGGCAGCAGTGCGCGCGCGACGTGCTCGTGCCCGCACTGCGCCGCCTATAGTCTGTGTACACACCTGCCGCAGCTGGTCGGGGTTGGCGCCGCGCGGCAGCAGTGCGCGCGCGACGTGCTCGTGCCCGCACTGCGCCGCCTATAGTCTGTGTACACACCTGCCGCAGCTGGTCGGGGTTGGCGCCGCGCGGCAGCAGTGCGCGCGCGACGTGCTCGTGCCCGCACTGCGCCGCCTATAGTCTGTGTACACACCTGCCGCAGCTGGTCGGGGTTGGCGCCGCGCGGCAGCAGTGCGCGCGCGACGTGCTCGTGCCCGCACTGCGCCGCCTATAGTCTGTGTACACACCTGCCGCAGCTGGTCGGGGTTGGCGCCGCGCGGCAGCAGTGCGCGCGCGACGTGCTCGTGCCCGCACTGCGCCGCCTATAGTCTGTGTACACACCTGCCGCAGCTGGTCGGGGTTGGCGCCGCGCGGCAGCAGTGCGCGCGCGACGTGCTCGTGCCCGCACTGCGCCGCCTATAGTCTGTGTACACACCTGCCGCAGCTGGTCGGGGTTGGCGCCGCGCGGCAGCAGTGCGCGCGCGACGTGCTCGTGCCCGCACTGCGCCGCCTATAGTCTGTGTACACACCTGCCGCAGCTGGTCGGGGTTGGCGCCGCGCGGCAGCAGTGCGCGCGCGACGTGCTCGTGCCCGCACTGCGCCGCGTATAGTCTGTGTACACACCTGCCGCAGCTGGTCGGGGTTGGCGCCGCGCGGCAGCAGTGCGCGCGCGACGTGCTCGTGCCCGCACTGCGCCGCCTATAGTCTGTGTACACACCTGCCGCAGCTGGTCGGGGTTGGCGCCGCGCGGCAGCAGTGCGCGCGCGACGTGCTCGTGCCCGCACTGCGCCGCCTATAGTCTGTGTACACACCTGCCGCAGCTGGTCGGGGTTGGCGCCGCGCGGCAGCAGTGCGCGCGCGACGTGCTCGTGCCCGCACTGCGCCGCCTATAGTCTGTGTACACACCTGCCGCAGCTGGTCGGGGTTGGCGCCGCGCGGCAGCAGTGCGCGCGCGACGTGCTCGTGCCCGCACTGCGCCGCCTATAGTCTGTGTACACACCTGCCGCAGCTGGTCGGGGTTGGCGCCGCGCGGCAGCAGTGCGCGCGCGACGTGCTCGTGCCCGCACTGCGCCGCCTATAGTCTGTGTACACACCTGCCGCAGCTGGTCGGGGTTGGCGCCGCGCGGCAGCAGTGCGCGCGCGACGTGCTCGTGCCCGCACTGCGCCGCCTATAGTCTGTGTACACACCTGCCGCAGCTGGTCGGGGTTGGCGCCGCGCGGCAGCAGTGCGCGCGCGACGTGCTCGTGCCCGCACTGCGCCGCCTATAGTCTGTGTACACACCTGCCGCAGCTGGTCGGGGTTGGCGCCGCGCGGCAGCAGTGCGCGCGCGACGTGCTCGTGCCCGCACTGCGCCGCCTATAGTCTGTGTACACACCTGCCGCAGCTGGTCGGGGTTGGCGCCGCGCGGCAGCAGTGCGCGCGCGACGTGCTCGTGCCCGCACTGCGCCGCCTATAGTCTGTGTACACACCTGCCGCAGCTGGTCGGGGTTGGCGCCGCGCGGCAGCAGTGCGCGCGCGACGTGCTCGTGCCCGCACTGCGCCGCCTATAGTCTGTGTACACACCTGCCGCAGCTGGTCGGGGTTGGCGCCGCGCGGCAGCAGTGCGCGCGCGACGTGCTCGTGCCCGCACTGCGCCGCCTATAGTCTGTGTACACACCTGCCGCAGCTGGTCGGGGTTGGCGCCGCGCGGCAGCAGTGCGCGCGCGACGTGCTCGTGCCCGCACTGCGCCGCCTATAGTCTGTGTACACACCTGCCGCAGCTGGTCGGGGTTGGCGCCGCGCGGCAGCAGTGCGCGCGCGACGTGCTCGTGCCCGCACTGCGCCGCCTATAGTCTGTGTACACACCTGCCGCAGCTGGTCGGGGTTGGCGCCGCGCGGCAGCAGTGCGCGCGCGACGTGCTCGTGCCCGCACTGCGCCGCCTATAGTCTGTGTACACACCTGCCGCAGCTGGTCGGGGTTGGCGCCGCGCGGCAGCAGTGCGCGCGCGACGTGCTCGTGCCCGCACTGCGCCGCGTATAGTCTGTGTACACACCTGCCGCAGCTGGTCGGGGTTGGCGCCGCGCGGCAGCAGTGCGCGCGCGACGTGCTCGTGCCCGCACTGCGCCGCGATCCACAGCGGCGTGGCGCGGTCCGAGCGCGCGGCGTCTACTGCGGCGCCCGCGTCCAGCAGCGCGCGGCACACTTCCTCGTGACCGTTCTGGGCCGCTATGAACAGGGGAGTTGCTTTGTCCTGGAAATTGATATAAATAATTATTGGTGGGCATTTCACACAACGCTAACTGAGCAAAACTTCATTCTTCGAGCTATTATATGGGAACTAGGTGACTGGCTTGGAGGTACTATTGTCAGTTTGGTCAAAATTAGAAACCACAACTAGCCAGGATTGAGTAGAGTACTGCTAACTAAGTACCTCATACGAATAAGTTTACAAATATTAAGCTGGAATAGTAAGCTAATTGTTAGGTTAGATTAGAAAACGGGGTTTTTAAAGAGTGTTAATGGAACTGGGCTACATCTTAGTCCTAGTCTCAATATTCAGAAGTTTTACGGCTTGGACTTTAACGTGACCTACCTCTGGACACGTAAAAATACTCAAAAACTGGCAAATGTGCAAACTGCAAAGCCATAATGAAGACAGGAGGCGAGAAGTAGTTTTTTTGAAAAAAGATTGGGGGTTACCTTCATGGCGGAGTTAACGTTAGCCCCTCGCCGTATGAGCTCCTCGACCACCGGCAGGTGCCCGCACTGGCACGCCACGAATAACGGAGTGCCGCCGTCCTGAAATATACGAACGATGTTTTTGACTGTGCGTTGGTATCCAAGGGTAGTATTATTGCAATCTTGAGTGTGTGCGTACTCCTGGCGGAAAAGTATCGAAAATCTAATTTTGGTTATGGCAAATAATTAGATCATGACGTCGTGTAAATGTTTGTGTTAATTTGAAATTTGTTCATCCAGCCATTTATGAGATATTTGAAAAATAGAGATTCCGCCAGGGGTACGTTCCCCCAGCGGCACTTTTTTCTAAAGAAAGGACTTTCGAGAAAAAAAAGTATGCCACGAATTAGATAAAATTTGTTCGTAAATGTTTGTGCTAGAATGGAATTTGTTTGTCATAAGACCTCCGAGATATTCAAGTTTTTGCTGGGGGAACGTTTGCGCATTTGCTGGATTTCGTAAACGGTTAGGCGCACAGTTATGATTTTATTTGCACATATTGCTATCAATTTGTTTATAATGTTTGCGCAAACAGAATCCGAAAAAACAACACCGTTCAGAAGAAAAAAAAGATTCGTAAAACAAGGTTTTTAGGTTCTAGTACTTAAAATATATCTCCTAGAGTCTAAATTTCATTGTCAATATATGCCTTACAACTGCTTACAACGTCATGCCAAGTATCATTTGTGTGATGCAAGTAATTAACGAGTTATTATGAGTTAAGTGAAAAAAAACATGACTAAAGCATGACAGTTTTCGTCATTGAATTGCACGAGTTCCTTATGTACTCACAACCTAAATGGTAACGCAATAATTAGATCATTCTTTCAAGTATCTACCTGCCAAATTCTAGCTCGATGCACACGATAATTAAAGAGATATTAATCTAAACCTAACAAGACTTCAAATGGTCGATAAACCGGCCAAGTATCAAAGGTCACAAAAAAGCGGCCGCGCGGTATATAGTGCTAAACCAGTGGAATAATTTGAAAATTCCGCATAACCGATTGGTCGTGGCCATTTCTCAACTGGGCTACAATCACATTTTCCCCAAGGGCTCCAAGTTTAAGAGTACAGTGCGTGTGGTTACCGTGCTGGGTGCGTCGATGTTGGCTCCGCAGTCGAGCAGCAGCCGCGTCACGTCCAGGAACCCGCCCTGCGCCGCGAAGAACAACGCACTCGTTCCTGTCTGACAACGCACGCACATCACTCATGCAGGTTTAAATAGTTAGCAGAATTAAACTAAAAGCGTTGTTTTTCGAGTCTATCTCGTGTAAAAAAGTGTTGGCGATGGTTGTTAGTTTAGTTAGCCTTTCTAACCCAACATCAATGCCTGTAAGGCATTTTTCATATTGAAAACGAAATCCGGCTCGAAGGACCATAAATGTAGCGTCCCAGTTGAGACACTATATTGAGTTGTATTGAAAATAGTAAAGTAAAGTAATGTAATTTATTAAGTAAGAGTACAGCAATAGTTAGCCGAATCCAACTCGCGCGTCTCTCCGTCGCGGTGCTTCAAAGTGCACTCATTGTCACTTTAATGTACTCCGTACAAGTAGTCTCTTTCTGTCAGGGATGGTCAGATGAATAGTCCAAACTTCAGGCGCATTAAGAGCAATGCTGTCGTCCAGTCAGTGACATGCTAGTCTAGCATACCCACTGTGCCTGAAACGATGGGCACGCAAGGTGGGTGTGGCCACCGAGGTTTGTGTGGAAGGTGGTGATGGCCTAATTCTGGTTCAAAATAATCCCGCTTCGTCAGCAAAAATGTGTGTCCATACCGTCCGGGAGCAGGCGGGGTCGGCTCCCTGAGCGAGCAGCTCGCGCACGCACTCCGTGTGCCCCATGGCCGCCGACAGGATTAGGGGCGTCGTGCCGTCCTGCAACCAACAACAAGTACATGACAGTAACACTAGGAGCGAATGTAATACGAGTTAGGCATAAACCTATAAGTAACTACATGTTACAATTTAATTTAAAAAAACAAGTTTTGCACTCAAGACAATTTACAAGCTGTGTAAAATGTCCACGCAATATTTATTTATTTATTAATTATAGGGAATGCATACGATTGGTACAATCATACTTATATGGTACAATGTTGTTTTCGCTTTACATCGTGGGTAATCTCACTATTTATAAAAGCAAGTATTTGAATATGTGTGTGTGTGTACCTGAACATAGACTACATTTTATACCGGAAAAATAAAAAATATACGGTTCCTATAGGATAGTGGGTGCATAGGCGGGCGCTACCAGTTTAATAAATTAAAATAATGGCATATATTTATGATTGATGGAATTATTAATCAGAAGAATATATATAAATGCTGTTCCGATAAAATTATGCGGTCTGCAATCTACAGAGCGTAATCTAAAGTCATAATATATTCGCATAGGCACCAAGAAACTATAATCTATAAACGAACTTTCGCGTGCTTTCCTACCAGAAGCAGCTCTACATTTCACAGATGAAAAGGTGTTTCTATAAATCAGGTCAAGACGTACTGAAAGTTTCCGACGTGAAACATAATCTTCTTTCATGCCTTTTGCAGCAAAGCTTTACTTTGCGAGCTTTGAGTGAAAAGCATGAAAGGAAAAGGCGAAAGAAAACATTTCAGCGTTTTACCATAACTTTCACACTATGGAGCCGGTGGCGTCAAAACCACAGAATAAATAATAGTACTACATCAAAAGCGTCTTTTTAAACGTTGTGCCTGGTAACTAAAAGATAGTGTAAAAAAAGATTTCTAAAGAGCAAAGGTTTTGAATGTTTTGTCATTTGGAGAGTCAATAATACGCATTTTTTTTTAATACAACCGACTTCAACTTCGAATACCTGGATGAAATCTTCATATTTTCCAGTAATTTTGATTTAAAAACCAAACTACTGAACCGATTTCGATTAAAATGTATATGGGACCACCTCTGAAGTATTATCTACCTTACAAAAAAAGAATCATCAAAATCAGTTCTTTATTGGCGGAGTAATCGTGTAACATACATACAAAAAAAAAACATACAGTAGAATAGGCTAGATGACTAGTTATTTTTTATTGTCCTATTAAAATGTGGCCCATAATTATAGCTGATTAATGAAAAGAAAATGAAAATATGATCAAAAATAAGCAACTTATAAGCATTTTAATATCATGCTAGAAAGAGAGGCCATACAGCAAATCGTGACGTCACTTCTCTGTACGCCATATAAATTATATTCTGACAAGTAAGGCGTGACGTCATTTTTTGTTTTGTGGGAAAGGAGTTGTCTCTAACAAAAACTTTAAACGCTCATATATCAAAACATTATTAACCAATTTAAATATTTTTTTCTTTAAACATACTATATTTACTTAAATTCTTCAACGATATAAACATCCGTCATCTACCCCATTGCGAACCTCCTTTTTTGAGGTCGGTTGAAAAATAAGTAGAATGTTTTGATTGTTTCACTAGTATCTGATTTGTACGCCTCTGAAAACATAATAATATAACGAAACGCAAGTATCTCTTGCAGGTAATCAATCTTGATTGTGGTAAGCCTCACAGAGCGCTAATCGTGAATTTTACAAACCAACGAAATCAAGTGCTACGATCGCTGGTAACTTTGACCCGCTTCTCGTAAATCTATAATAGTAGTGCTTGCTATGATTTATAGCGCCACCGTCCGTTACAGAGCTGTTACGTAAGTTAATGGTAACGATAGTAATGTAATGGTTCATGTTTCGCGGTCGTGGCTGCCTGCCTGACCTAGCTGCCTATGGGACTGTGGGAATTCGACTTCTTTTCAACAGACTTCAAAAAAGCAGGTTCTCAATTCGACTGTATGTTTTTTTTTGTTTGTATGTTACGCGATTACTCCGCCAATTATGAACACATTTTGATGATTATTTTTTGTTTGGTAGGTAATACTTCAGAGGTGGTCCCATATAAATTTATCGAAATCAGTTCAGTAGTTTGGTTTTTAAATCAAAATTACTAGAAAATATGAAGATGTCGCCCAGGTAATCGAAGTAGAAGTAGACTGTTTTTTTTAAACGCGTATAAATACCTATAAAAGAAACCTTTTTAGAGTTCTAGATTTGTAGGCAGGCATAAAATATAATTATAGAGTCTATTAATTACTAGAGTAAGCGAAATTGTAGAGCTAATGAGACACCATCGAATGGATGTGACTCCCTGAACTTTGTTTTGTTATTCTACGTTTCATACGTTTTTCGTACGTACACGTATAAAAATATTATTACGTTCAGTGTCTCTACCATGAGTTTTTAACAATTTACTCGCTAGCGAAGGCGTAAAATATTTCTATGGCAAATTGTACAGCGCCACTAGCGGTCACCTTAAGAACTAAAAATCGGTAGTATGAGTCACTACGTAAAAAACCTATCGAATCTACCTAGTCTCGCTAGCGTCTAACGTTTTGTATCCGTTGCTTTAATTCGGTACCATGAGTCACAAATTTGACAGATGCTATCGATAAATACCGTTTCGATAATAGTTAACTCATTCACTAGCAAAATAAACCGTGAAAGCATTTCGATAGCTTATTTTATTGTGAAAGTTTATTTAATTTTGAGTGTAATTTTGCGAAAGAAGTAATTTACCACGGAATACGTTAGAGGCGGCTGTGTATGAAGTCGAACGACGCGAACAAGGGAATTTTCAAGCTGGCATGAGAATGATTTTTGGAAATCCACTTCAACACTTATGCACTTGAAACGAAGTATTTCTATAAAACACTGGCTTACAATCGTTCGAAGTTATATCACTTTATTTAAAATTATATATTTTTTTGTTATTTTTTATAAAGTAAAAACAAAACTTTCCATATACTCCACCATTAACTGAAATTGTAAAGAACTGGTTCGCATTTTAGGTAAATAGCTAAAATAAGTTAGTTTGCAGAAATAAAATAAACTTGAAGCCAATTAAACAACCAAAGTAAACAACGAACGTGTTGACCCTGACAGTTTGACTGAATATAACCAATATAAATTAAAAAATCACTAACAATAACATACTCACGCACTCCTCTAGGCGCTTTCGATTAGCAGGGTTATTTCAATATACATCTTACTCTGTCTATGGAGCATAGATAAAAAGAGGCAGCTACATTCAGTGTGAAGTTAGAAACGTACTACGAGAGTACCAACATGCCGACGTGATAACTACTCGAAGCAGCGAGCTAACGCTAGCGAGTAAGTAAACGCTCACGTAACTCATGGTACGAGTTTAATCGAAAACTATTCGATGCGCGTTTATACGCTATCGACTGAAGTAAGTTTTCGACAGCAAGTCATGGTAGAGACACAAGTGTCTCTACCATGAGTTTTTAACAATTTACTCGCTAGCGAAGGCGTAAAATATTTCTATGGCAAATTGTACAGCGCCACTAGCGGTCACCTTAAGAACTAAAAATCGGTAGTATGAGTCACTACGTAAAATCCTATCGAATCTAGTCTCGCTAGCGTCTAACGTTTTGTATCCGGTACCATGAGTCACAAATTTGACAGATGCCATCGATAAATACCTTTCCGATAATAGTTAAGTCGTTCACTAGCAAAATAAACCGTGAAAGCATTTCGATAGGTTATTTTATTGTGAAAGTTTATTTAATTTTGAGTGTTATTTTGGCGAAAGAAGTAATTTAGCACGGAATATGTTAGAGGCGGCTGTGTATGAAGTCGAACGACGCGAACAAGGGAATTTTCAAGCTGGCATGAGAATGATTTTTGGAAATCCACTTCAACGCTTATGCACTTGAAACGAAGTATTTCTATAAAACACTGGCTTACAATCGTTCGAAGTTATAGCACTTTATTTAAAATTATAATGATTATTTTATTATTGTTTATAAAGTAAAAACAAAACTTTCCATATACTCCACCATTAACTGAAATTGTAAAGAACTGGTTCGCATTTTAGGTACTTAGCTAAAATAAGTTACGTTTGCAGAAATAAAATAAACTTGAAGCCAATTAAACAACCAAAGTAAACAACGAACGTGTTGACCCTGACAGTTTGACTGAATATAACCAATACAAATTAAAAAATCACTAACAATAACATATTCACGCACTCTCTAGACTCTAGACGCTTTCGATTAGCAGGATTATTTCAATATACATCTTACTCTGTCTTTGGAGCATAGTTAGAAAGAGGCAGCTACATTCAGTGTGAAGTTAGAAACGTACTACGAGTGTACCAACATGCCGACGTAATAACTACTCGAAGCAGCGAGCTAACGCTAGCGAGTAAGTAAACGCTCACGTAACTCATGGTACGAGTTTAATCGAAAACTATTCGATGCGCGTTTATACGCTATCGACTGAAGTAAGTTTTCGACAGCAAGTCATGGTAGAGGTACAGTATGACTACCGCAGCAGTATATGGGTTAACGTCGACACTGATTGATACAAGTAGATATAAGTATAGTAAGTTTAAATACCCTCTTTATTATTTAGGTACTATGTAAACATTTGTAATGATACTGGTCTCCGCAACACAGGGAATCCTAGTGCAGAGACCAGCGTCTGTACCTCTACCATGACTTGCTGTCGCAAACTTACTTCAGTCGATAGCGTATAAACGCGCATCGAATAGTTTTCGATTAAACTCGTACCATGAGATACGTGAGCGTTTACTTACTCGCTAGCGTTAGCTCGCTGCTTCGAGTAGTTATCACGCCGGCATGTTGGTACACTCGTAGTACGTTTCTAACTTCACACTGAATGTAGCTGCCTCTTTCTAACTATGCTCCAAAGACAGAGTAAGATGTATATTGAAATAACCCTGCTAATCGAAAGCGTCTAGAGAAGTGCGTGAATATGTTATTGTTAGTGATTTTTTAATTTGTATTGGTTATATTCAGTCAAACTGTCAGGGTCAACACGTTCGTTGTTTACTTTGGTTGTTTAATTGGCTTCAAGTTTATTTTATTTCTGCAAACTAACTTATTTTAGCTAAGTACCTAAAATGCGAACCAGTTCTTTACAATTTCAGTTAATGGTGGAGTATATGGAAAGTTTTGTTTTTACTTTATAAAAATTATAAAAAATAATAAAATAATTATTATAATTATAATTTTAAATAAAGTGCTATTATAACTTCGAACGATTGTAAGCCAGTGTTTTATAGAAATACCTCGTTTCAAGTGCATAAGTGTTGAAGTGGATTTCCAAAAATCATTCTCATGCCAGCTTGAAAATTCCCTTGTTCGCGTCGTTCGACTTCATACACAGCCGCCTCTAACATATTCCGTGCTAAATTACTTCTTTCGCCAAAATAACACTCAAAATTAAATAAACTCTCACAATAAAATAAGCTATCGAAATGCTTTCACGGTTTATTTTGCTAGTGAATGACTTAACTATTATCGAAACGGTATTTATCGATGGCATCTGTCAAATTTGTGACTCATGGTACCGAATTAAAGCAACGGATACAATACGTTAGACGCTAGCGAGACTAGATTCGATAGGTTTTTTACGTAGTGACTCATACTACCGATTTTTAGTTCTTAAGGTGACCGCTAGTGGCGCTGTACAATTTGCCATAGAAATATTTTACGCCTTCGCTAGCGAGTAAATTGTTAAAAACTCATGGTAGAGACACTGATAGTTAAATTACCTTATTTACCTTACTAATGTTATATTTTTATTATTTTTTATTTATTCTGTGGTTCTGGGTACTTATCGCTGCAATGGTCGTGGGACGGTGTTATCTCTTACCATCAGAAGAGCGCTTCGTTCGTTTCATTACTTACCATAATAAAATATATATTTTTTAAACACCCGGCCCTGCGTACCAAATAACGCGCTAAATAATGGCATTACACGCAGATGAAGCTCTTAGCATTCCGTTTGGACAACTCTGTAAACTGGTCGGTTCGTACTTCGCTGCCGGATTTTTGTGAGAATGAGAGCCGTGTGAACTTTAGCGTGCGTTGGCGAAATTACCAGGGATGTGACATAATTCATTTCATAAGACAATGCAGAATTTAGCGTAAACATGCCGAATGTATCAGAGTAATAAGTTTAATTAACTGCCTTTATAGCTTAGTTGGTAGCATATCTGCCTTCAGAGCTGTAGGGCGTAGATTCTACCCCAAGGACAAACATTTTTTACGAACATAAATGTTTGTTCTGTGTCTGGGTGTAGTATGTATTTATAAGTATATATTTACAACAAAAAAAGTATATAGGTACGTATTCTATCAGCTATCTGGTTTCCATAGTAGGTACAAGCTTTTCGAATTCAAATTCATTTATTTACGAGACCCATATTATGTAGCAAACACAAAAAAAAGCAACAAAAAGAAAAAGTCCTATAATGTCATTATTATTATTAGCTTTGCTTATACAGGCTGTTTGGGGTTGGCCCCATAGTAAAAGTTGTTCATAATGATGAGTACAATGATAATGGTGTTCAAACTAACACCCTGTATAGTTTAGGGCCAGATAGCGCTGTGTGAAATGTCCACCGATATTTATTATTTATTTAATGCAGTGATGGCCTGCCGGGCTAACATGCGCACCGCGAGAAAATGTTGTCGTGTCTTTATGTCGTGCGAAAACGAGACAAACTTATACAGATTCGTAGCCTTGTCCTGTTTTGTAGAATCGAGAAAATTTTCTCGCGGTGCGCATGTTAGGCCTGCAGGACTTTATTTTAGTAATAGGGAATATGTATGCATGTGTTTTAATTATTAAAAATAATAGATGGAAAGTTTAACTGAATCTGATGCTTACGTCGAAAAAAATATTGAAATCGGCTGGTAAAGTTCTGAAATATAAGCGTTCAAAGTATTTGGGAGGGAGTCATCTGTCCCTTTCTAGCAAAACACGTGCATAGTATAGAATTTCTTTGGAATCTTCAACTTTGATGTCATAAACCTAGTATAGTGCCCTCCCTGTCTAACATGAAACTAAAATGTTTATAACTTCGTTATTTGTGCACATAGTAAAATTTTACTTTCGATGATATGTTTTGTTGCCAGTCAGCTTTTTTTTAGAGTCAATAAAAAAACACATTCATATTCCCTATTCGAGTTATGGATACCGCTGTGCTGCAACGACCATGGGCAAGAGTCATCTCTTAACATTTATTTATTTATTTATATAGAAACACCAACAGTACACATATTAAATAATTTCTATAGTAACATCTTCATGACTAAAAAGTTCTGATATGCATACCCTTAACAGGTGTTTACATCATTCAAAGACTTATATATAAGAATTTAGTTGAGAACAAAAATACAAAGGACATACATGCACTGCACAGTGCAGCACATACCCACTGCTCTATAGAGAATAACATTAATATATCTGAAAAGGTCTAATATAATATTATATTATATATTATATAGTAGTGCAGTACCTATAAAGTTAACGAAAAACTATACACCTACTTATTATTAGACAATATAACTTGACACTGATTTTATTTATTTTTCATTAAAAAACTGAAACAAATTAAAAAAAAAAACAAAATGATGACCGAAGATGACAGAACGTTATCGATTTGCGTCGTTTCCATTTAAATACTTTGTAAGTTTATTTTTGAAGACAATTAAAGAGTCATGAAATATATCAAGATCACATCTGTAGTATCGTCATAAATACTACTTACTTACATTTTAACTTTTTTGGCTTATTTGTTTATATTATTCTGTGTCCTAGCAAATTAATTTGTGATGGCTGTTTGTTTTCCAAGAAATAAATAAATATACGTATCAATATTGTAACCATAAAAGATTCGAACCTACATCAAATTCAACTTAGATCTTGGAAGAGTCAGTTCTCTATACTTAATCAAAAGTTTAGGTGCCTGGCCTGACGAAAGTGTTAGATCCCACAATAATGTGACGATGTAGCACCTTTCTCCAAAGAATAGTAATTATAGAGATCTCTACAATGCGGCTCGCGGTAAAAAGCTGGAGTAGTGGAGTCTGTCTGATTTAAATAGAAATGCCGGTAACGCTTCAAAGAGCGCGGTAATGACCATAGAGAATACGTTATGAAGGTATCCACTGGAAACTGCTGTTGCATTCACCGCTCAACCAAAGCCTAGAGCATCGTCGTAGGGTTGCTTGCTTGTCGGTTTTCTATCGGATACATTTCGGAGAGTGTGCCCTGTGCCCTGGAGTTGAATAACTTGATTCCACCTGCTCCGTTTTACTACCGGACGGCCAGACAAACGCGAAATAAGCGCTACCCGTACATGGTGGACATTCGATTCCATATCTTTTATTCACACAGCACGTCACGTCACGTCACGTCATCAGCCATAAAACGTCCACGGCTGGTAGAAAGCCTCTCCCTTAATAGAGGGGTGTTGCCGTAATCCCCACGCTTGGCAGGCGGCTTGGGCATTCACACAGCGAGGTTGTTAAACTCTCTGCCAGAGTCTGTGTTTCCCTTAAAGTACAATATCATCATCATCATCAGCCCGGAGACGTCCACTGCTGAACGAAGGCCTCCCCCTTAGACCGCCACAAACCTTGCGAGCTATGTCGGTAACTTTGGTTCATTGGCGAATATTAGGGCCTCCCAATAGAGGAGTGTTGCAATAATGCCCACGCTTGGCAGGCGGCTTGGGGATAGAGTCTATTCTAGTACTAGGCTCCATCAGCCATCCGAAACTGTAGTCGGAGTATCCGACTTATATAAACATGAAGTAAAACAAAAAAAATGTGTATGTCGTATATCTTTTTATATATAATCATGTGACGGGACGAGCAAAACGTTCGCCTGGTGGTAAGCGTCACGTCTGCGACTAACAGTATCAGTGCCAGAATTGTGAACTTGCGAACACAATCATATTCAAGCTTCTTTTCCCCTTATAGATCTTTCCTGTTCTCAGAGACTGACTATAATCCTTTTGTAAACTGACAGAGCAATAATCTGCAGAACAGTCTCGGGGGTGAGTCGCGTATCTTACGGACGGTACTGCTTTGCTTACCGTCCTCTGCGTCGTAAATCAAGCGGGGACGGTATTTGTTTACGGTGGCTATAAAACCGTAGCAGTACGTGATGGTGATGCCTGTTACGTCATCCAATCGTTAGCGCTGAAGGATTTAATGGTCATCAATCGACTACAGGCTTTCCATTTCAACCACCGCATTTGTATCTTTCAACCTTCGGAATACGGATCAAATTGGTAAAAGAAATGACTTTTTCACCAGGCATATTCTGATGATGTAATGGCATTAGCTCTGGAGTTGGAATGGCAGTATATCGTCGACGTTCACAAGATAGGAACCGGAAATTGAAGGAAACGGAACATATTCATGAATATGAAGAGAGTAGGAAATCGATCGACTTTACTTTTATCCTAAAATATTATATAAAAACGTGTTGGGTAAATAGTGGGTAAATATAATTTAAAACATTAAATACTACCCAAGAAAGCTATGCTTATATATCACTACTAACTTATGTAGCTTATAAATAGCATGTAACCTTAATAATGAAGCATGCAATGTAACCTTTATTTTGTCTAAGACATTTTTGGCATAATAAGTCAAGTTCATCTCTATGCCATGTGCGATCTTGGCTTGGCTGAGTATTGATTTATTTTTATTCCATACTCCTATCTTTTCTATATCTCTCGACCCTTCTAGATCCCTGTTGTACTTTTAACCCTGTGCTAGACGCTGCTGGCTTATTAACGTTTGCAGAAAGCTAACCTTGGACATTACTTACCGTGGCTTTACAAAATTAGCAAACCACTGAAAAACAAAATCCCGGTAAAACTGAGATATTACCATATTCAACTTGGCTACTACGATGCTACTAACATCACTGAGTGGCATAGCACGAACTTTGACTGGATTCAATTCTCCGATTGTCCGATGCACTCATCGGAGATCGATGAAGATCGACTTAGTTGCGATATGAAGCGATGTAAATTCATGATTTATCGTATAAAAATAAAATTAAATCAAAGTGAACCAAGTAACGTATACATTATATGCCACGTGTAGCGTTTCCTTGGTACTGTATTTCTGAGCGGTATTGCGTTGTAAAATCTTCTTGCCCACGTAGGGCAGTGCATTATATACCCCTTGCCGTATAATGACGTAGCTATCAGTATAGCAAGGTTCTAATCATGGAAACTGGGTCAAGGCATTCGGTCGTCCTTCCAGAGAGACTACCGGACCGCCCATTTAGATATCGTAGATTGTATGACGTTTTGGTTTCTATGCCGCTCATGGAGGAGAAGTCTACCAAATAATGAAGTAGTATAATACTTGTCTAGTGTACTATATCGGTCAAGAAATCTTAACGTAATCGAATCAATATTTTGATTTTACCTAAGTCAGTAGTTCCGATACTACTTCCTACATCAATAGATAAGTTTAACCTCTTTATAATACTAGTCTATATAGAAGCTAGCTTTGGATTCTTCAAAAGGCGCCGCTCAGCTTTCAAAGAGTCAGCAACGTTATAGGGAATGTACATGTGTCTTGATTATTAAAAATAATAGGATAAGTGGAGAGTTTAGTGAATCTAATGCTTACATCGAAAAAAATATTGAAATCGACTGGGAAAGTCCTGAAATATAAGCTTTCAAAGTATTTGGGAGGGAGTCATCTGTCTCTTTCTAGCAAAACACGTGCTAGTATAGAATATGTTTGGAAACGTGGTCTTTGACGTCATTTGCTAGTATAGTGCTTTCCCGCTGTCTAACATGAAACTAAAATGTTTATAACTTCGTTATTTGTGCACATATAAAAAAAAAAAAAGATGTGTTATTTTGTTGCGAGTCAGCTCTTTTGAGAGTATTGACTCTAAAAAAAACATTTTTATTCCCTATTGTAGGAGGCATATATTATACCCAGCAAAAGGTAGAAACACGTTAATTAGTTACCATGGACGAGTTGGAAAGCATACCCGTAGCCCCGGTACATGGCCGCCTCAGGGCAGAGACCCTGCTCTACCCAGCAAATATGGTATCAGTTAAGGATTTTCCCTGGGCAAGAAAGGCTAGGCTACTAACTGGGATATTATAATCCCTTGACGGGTGAAATAGAACCCTTAGTATTACCACTGGTAAAATTCAACGTAACTATACTACAAACCATTCGTAAAATTACGGATCAGTAATTTGCAGGACACCAAGGGGGTGGACTGGGTCTTATGGACGGTAACCTGCTCTCTGCTTACCGTCCGTCTGCATCGTAAACCAATTCTAAAGTCGTAAAGCTAGTTAGATAAATAGGTACTGACCCTGTCCCGGGAGTCGATGTGCACCTTCCCCGTGTCGAGCAGCTGCCGCAGCCGGTCGCAGTCTCCCCGGAGCGCGGCCAGATGGAACTGCACGTCGGTCCGGGATTCCTTCTGCAAACCAGAGAAACATACCATCAATATTACATGAATCTATGGAACACTTACTTTGCCCCTCTTGTTTTCACTACAAGACAAGTACGAAAATGGCACATTCCGTTTCTCGTGAACACTCCTAAAATTTATAAGCATCAATTTTTAGTTCTTTATTGTTCACACCAAATATTACGAACATTGAGATAGCTAGCAACAACTAGCACCCTTATCGCTTAGAGCGATGTCTCCCAAACAACTTCCTTATAGAGAGGATTTATATGTAGAAGAGTTTGATTCATTATTCTTAATATTTCACATCACATCAACAGCCGGAAGACGTCCACTGCTGGACGAAGGCCTCTCCCTTAAAGGGAGGCGTTGCCATAATTCCCACGCTTGGCAGGCGGCTTGGGGATCGCAGAATGAGGTCAGGTTCAGGATCAGGTTACCACCGTTAACTGAGAGGACGCTGCTGCCCGTGCTCCGGTGGTTCTGGATGCAGTTTTAAAACATACCCAGGTTCTTAATATTTACTTCTCTAGAATTAAACTCCTTGCCATCTTCCTTTGTTGAAAATTAATGCAGTTCCCAGAAAACATTAAATCAATCTAGGCATAATAAGACATCGTGTCTCTGTAACATCAGGGAGTTGATGGGAATAATGATGGCGGAACAAACTGTTCCAAGAAAGAAACTGACAATCTGACAGTCAATTTTCAGTGATAGGTAGAGCCTAAGAGGAGAAGAGCGTTTAACACAGTGAGCACACAATAATCTGGGACAGTTAACGAGTAAACTGCTCGTGTTCGCATAACGTGAAACAGCCCCCCATGAGGACTACAAATAAACGCCTAAACGGCTCTCAAGTTTGAGGAAAACTGTAGCCAGTAGCCACAGTAATAATCAAATGCCTAGATATTCACATTGCGTAACAAAAACAAGCCCAAGGTTAAGCAGATTGCAGTAACTATTATACAAGTATAGCTTATCACAATGGCAATAAAAAGCTAATTGAAAACTGCCATTACAGTCGTCGAGGAACAGACTAATAACGTGTCTTTGTGACTGCCACTAACTACTAAGGCGTACAGCCGCCGTATGAACTCTGACATTAAGCCTGGCCACTCAGCAAGCATCGCGTAGAAATTATTAACGCAAAAATACCAAATGGTATATGTATAATATCGTCATCAGCCATAAAACGTCCACCGCTGGACGAAGGCCTCCCTTTTAATAGAGGGGTGTTGCCATAATCCCCACGTTTGGCAGGCGGCTTGGGGATCGCAGAATTCCCACCACCGTTAACCGAGAGGACGCTGCTGCCCGTCCTCCGGTGGCTCTGGGTGCAGTTTAAAGACATACCCAGGTCCATGTATAATATAATTGTATATAATTGACCGAATGAAGCGGAGGTATCAGTATCAGATGTTCATTTTTATATCTATTTCTAGCAAGGACCCTTTCATTTGTGGGCAAACGTTTCTTACGCAACGTTTACCAATACGGGGACTTCACTCTAAAACTTCTATATCTGAGTTCTGAGACAGATACGCCTGCCTCTTCTTCAGGTTGCTAAGACGATTGGCTTAGTGGCGACTGGTTCGCTGACGAATTACTTGGCTCAGGATACGATCCTTAGAAGCCCTTTTCCACAGTCGCATATTATGACAGATAAACTATGACAAAAATTTTGCCCCTTTGTAGGATAGGTGACGAAAAGAATAGACGGACTTTTCCGAACTCTGCCCATGTGTATTCTTTCTTCTCTTGGTCATACTTTCAAAATAGAAACATGCATCAGAATTTTACTCATAAGTACTGCATAGTCTAATAACTAGTTTATCCCCAATACTTTTATCTCAAAACACAAATCTGGCCCGTTTGCTCTCGATTTGCCCACTGCCCACCTATCTGCGAGATAATGATAATGCGTCTATATTTACACGAAGAGATAATAACGGATGCCGATCTGAAATCTGACGCAACGAGCTAAGCACGAATTATTTACAGGTTTTTCTAGTTAATACACAATTTTCAAGCTTTAGACTACCTACTAACAAAGATCTTAAAAGTTAGGATGTGTCCTTCTTTACTTTTGCGTCCAAATAATATAAGGTACGTGAAAAATTAACGATATCACGTCGCTCTACTACTCATCGCTCTCAAGTACGACGACCGCTCGCCAAAGAAGTCTGTGTACGACTGAATTCCTATTGGGGAGAAATATAGAGTGATGACTGAGTCCAGAACTTCATTACCAGTAGAGTACGTACCTACACAATACACATGTTATTTTACACTATAAAGCCCGTCACACACGCAGCTATTATTATATATTAATATATTTTCTATTCTAAATAGAAATATATATTATAGCTACGTGTGTGACGGGCTTAAAGCTAAATCATTAAACCCGTCACTTACTTGCACTGACTTTACGAATAAATGTTACTATGTTAGTTTATACATTTCGAGTAGTGAGCTCAGTATCCGTGACTCCTCTCTATTTATTTATTTAGTTTATTTATTTTATTCTCTGTAAGCGCATGTTCGTTTAATTAAATTTTTATCCGATTTCTTTATGTTTCATTCTTTAATTGCAATTAAAATACAATTAGACAATAGACAGTAGTTTATTTGCGACAAAAAACATAGCACACAAACAAAGGATATTAGGAATATAAATTATAACTAAAATTAAATTATAACTAACTAACAACTAAATAAACCCTACCTAGTAATAACAAACCATACATAATAAAAAATACAAAACTTAAAATTTAATTTTATGTTTATATTCGTACCTGATAATATTTGTTTTCAAATCGAGTTGATTAATACAACATTATGTTTCTTTAGCAGCAAAAATCTTCAAAATTACCAACCTTTACGTCTACGTAAATTACGTCGACGTACAGTCCTACCCAGACGTACTCGAGTCGTTGCTTTGATTTTTCGCATGTAAAAGGGTTTTTGACAAGTCCTTCCTAGGAGTCCAAAGCCAAACTTAGGATACGTCAAATTTCCAGTGCGCTTCTTTGCTAATAGTTAAAGCGATTTTAATCTTTTTCATTTTTTTAATTTTTCTTTAGGAATCGGCATCGTGTTCTTACTTCTAAGTATTCGTATGCCGCGGTTAAGATTATCATCAGGTAGACTATCTGTTTACCGTTCTCTCATATTCCAGCAGAAGTTAATGCTAATGTGAAACACAAGAAACCCGATCCGTTCATTCCGCAACATCGACGCCGGCGCCGACGTCCGTGGCGAGCCGGAACAGTTACGCAGGGCTACCAGGCTCTTTTATATTGATTGCATCAAATGTCTAACAAACCCTAGGCATATAAACAATAACAGTGAACCTCGAGACACCAACAACCCTTACTCATCAACCATCACTTGATAACTATTGTCATTTAGTATTAACCATAAAGAGGTTTACTATGGACAAGTTCAGCAGAGTGCCTGGCTCAGACAAAACAGTCTTCCTAAACACAGAAAGCCTGAAAACCATTCAAAGCTTGGAAAGATTCCCAGACGCCCGTGGTATATATGCTACACTACAATTGGATACATAAATACTCCTTCAAACTCTATTCTATTGCGAACTTATTAAATTAAACATACAAATTTCACACATTCAAAAGAAAATAACAAGTTCATAATCTTCATTAAGTTTTCACACACAGTTCTAGTTGAGAGGTGGTAACTGGCAACCCTGACCGTTCAGCTATGAATATTAGATGCCTCCGGTTGCCCGAGGGTGGCCAACCGTGGCAAGAAGCGCGCTTGATAAATACTTTACTGGGTTGATATGAAGATTGCTGTTCGATGTGAGGAGCAAGTAGATTTTGTTTGAAGGTGTTAGCAAATTTATGAAATTACTTAGGTACCAAGATAACTATTTTGGAACGATTTTGGGATATTATATTCTTTCTGTATGTGGTCTATAACAAAAAAAAAGTTGAGTAGTGGATTTTTCTTGTTTTAATTACAATCATGAACCCTACCTGTATTTTTAAAATAAATAATGATAATCTTTAGTGTGCTGAATCGATTTGACAGGCTAACGAAGCGAGCTGATCTGCGTTGGCAAGCCGGAAGACAGTGTCACGTTCACAATTTCACTTCCCCGCTCTTACAACTCTGGCCTCTTCTACCGTCTGATTTGTGTTTAAAGAAAGGCCTGGAGTTCACAATTAGAAACGGTCAGCTTAATCGTAGAAACTGCAATTGGAATTCCTGCTCTCCACCGTTTCACCATCACTTCTAGCGGCATCGGATCGCAATATCTCGAGTTAGCGGCTCCAGCACCCTCATTACCTGCCATTACCGTCATTATGGAGCAATCATTGCCACGCGATGGACGTGCAATGATAGCATCAGCGGGAACTAACGAAGATAGGGATAATTAGAGATTTATTATATTCGAAGGCAACACGCTTGTCTTAGGAAACGCTGCATGTTCTGGCTCTTGTGGAGCTATAGAGGGTTTTATCGAACCGATGTCTGCATAACATTTCCAGAACCGTGCCAAATTATGATAGACAGATTGACGCCAGGCGTTCTTGTAACATCTGAAGATTGTAGGTTTCGTTGTAGGGATTAATTTACTACCTGAAGAGTTTTGCCTGAATATAAAGCCTGAAGGTTCAAATATGTACTGAAATATTATCAAAAGTCTAGGTGATCAGATAAACTGAATTAGTATTCATAATAATGCAGTCATTCAGTTGTACAAATTGGTAAAAATAACTATTACATCAAATCTATAAAAAAGCCAAATAACGCCTAGTTTATCTTTAAAATATTTTGAACGTCCATCCATCTCCATCCATCATCAGGTATTGTTTCGGTTTCACTGTTATTTTTAGGACGACAAATATTGTGAGCTGCACAGCAGGTATCGTGATTCACAAAGAAGGTCCCTTGTGCTAGTTTGCCGTTTGCACAGATGCTCTAGTTAGTAGGCCTTTTAGCGGTTTTAGGTACACAAAGTTCGTTCGTCACGAATGGAACCAAAGGTGTTTAGGTGAATTCGAGGCATGCCTATTATGTATATTGTCTTTGAAATATTGCCAACATTGTGCGCAGTTTCTTTAATGACGTTTAAAAAACGTAAATGATGCCTGGTAACTAAGAGCCTCAGAGAAATCTTTTGTGATTGTTTATACGTAAACAAATCAGAGCCAAAAAATTGTTGCCTTTTTACTGAATACGTGTTATTTTCGTGCACTATTTAAATCATCAATTCATCACCTAATTAAATGAACCTTTCGACGCGGACATAAAGCAGCTCGGATTGCGCGAGTAATCTCCCGAAATAGGAACATAAAATAAACAGCTACTGCTACTGCACTTCAGTTTGGTAACTGCACTTGGATCATCAAACTTTATAGA
Source organism: Erannis defoliaria (assembly GCA_905404285.2). Lineage (NCBI taxonomy): Eukaryota > Metazoa > Arthropoda > Insecta > Lepidoptera > Geometridae > Erannis > Erannis defoliaria. The sequence goes on from FR990071.1 coordinate 673,739, forward strand.
CTTGTTTAGTAAGAGTTAGACTAGCTGATATAGACAGTAAGATTGTGCTATTCCAGAATAAACACGTTAACAAAGTAATACATTTGAAAAAAAAAACAAGCAATATCTACTAGCTATTCTCCTCATCAGCATCATTCAGCTGCTGGCCTTTTGGAGAAACTCAGGAGTCACGCAACGGGCAATGGAGAGAGCTATGCTCGGAGTTACTTTGCGCGATAGAATTCGGAATGAGGATAATCGCCAAAGAACCAAAGTTACCGACATAGCTCGCAAGGTTTGCAAGTTGAAGTGGCGCAGGGCAGGACACATCGCTCGAAGAACTGACAACCGATGGGGAAGAAAGGTTCTTGAGTGGCGACCGCGAACCGGAAGACACAGCGTAGGAAGGCCTCCCAGTAGGGGGACTGACGACATTGTAAAAGTCGCGGGCAACCGGTGGATGCAAATGGCAGGTTGTCGTACAGTATGGAGGCCTTCGTTCAGCAGTGGACGTCTCCGGGCTGATGATGATGATGATGATGATTCTCTTCATATTCAAAATCAACATAAACCCAAATAAATAGAATGGTATGCCTAACATTATCAATACTTCTTGAAAATAATAATTCATCTTCCAAGCTGACCACACCATGTAGAGCATGCTGCTGTGGCACCGTGGCCACTTTTATAGAAAGTGACAATGTCTCCTATCCATCACTGGATGACAGGTCATTTTTGAACCGCTATTGTACGGTGGAAAGTAGTCTAAAGAAATGCACGTAACTGTTTATGTAAGACGCGGTTCAAAGGACTATGAAGTAAATAATTGTGAAATAAATAATAATAGGACTGCGACAAAACAGAAATATGCAGCAGTAGGTACTAACGTTGCACAGAAAGAAATAAAGTTAACTAGGTATAACACGATTCATATCAGGAGAGACCTTGAATGCATCCGTATTCCCGGCGTTGTAAAGTAGGTAGGTACCAACTTAGGAAAAGTAGGTATTATAAACGTAACAAATACGGAGAATGCCGAAGTTGAAATATTGTATGTTGCAACGGAACAGAGAACAAGAAAAGAAGTGTTTGTGACTAGGAGTAAAGAAAAAATGAAAATGTTTCTGCGGCATATTAAGACGAAGATGCAGAGAACTAACGATCATATTGGTCAAAACTTTTAAGAAACAAATAAAAAGATTTTCAACAAAGACGCTAATTATATTTTTCAAGTAGTAAAACAACTAGAGCATCAAATTGTTGCTTATAAAATCAAAATTAACTGACCAAATGGCCTCGCTAAGATTTATACTGATTTTTATGTATTTTTTTAACCAAGGAATTTATAAGTAGTACGGAGATGCCATCCGAATATTTACGGAGCAGAACATTTGCCCAGTAAAACCAAATTGTTAAGCCTAGTACTTATACATTTGGACTTAGTCAGAGTTTACACTAATTTACTACCTTAATACCTTAATCTTCTGAATATCGAATTTCAATTCTCAATAAATTACACCTAGAGCTCAACTTTATGATTTCACTGAATTACGTGGGAAGTACGAAAGACGTAATGAGATTTCCTCCCACGACTAGATAGGAGCAAATCAGTGAGAACAGTTCAACGCGCATAAATTACATTTATAGGTTGACTTTTAGCGGCTATTCATGATTACCATCCACGTCATCATCTCCAACATGAACCCTAAGACGAGATTAAGAGAACGCATTATCATGTTATGGTCGATTGACGTACGGCAGATTGAAAAAGGCTAATTAAATAGAAGCAAGTAGATACTAAAAAGTCAGCAAATGGATGACCGCATTATGTGGCATTTTCTGACGTGTGAGGGAACTCCGATCCCGTTGCCCTGACAGGTATTTAACCGTTACTACTGAGGCTAATAATGATCTTTCTCGCATATTTTAGCAAAGGACATTCGTAATCTGTAGAGATATAATACACTGGCTAGATTAACGCATTGATCCGGTTTTACTACGGTACTCTACAATGAACAAACGGTAGCAAGCAATGGTAAAGTCCCATTAATCTTACAACTGCGCGTTCTACCTATTCATATTGTATAAACACAGACGTCAAAAATAAGGATATGCACATTTGAACATTTGCGATCCACTGTATACCGTACTTAAAAAAAAAAAATAACTACTTTACTATGTCCCTTTTTCATCGTTCTCAAATATGACGACTGCTCGTCGCAGAAATCAGCGACTCCGACCGAGTTCAGTAATATAAGAGATGCAGACGTAGGTATAGCTTTTTTGCCTTGTCCTTACGAAATAAATCAACGGGTTTGACCGACAAATCTGTTTTTTGCCGAAACTCGACCATAACGTACAAACTATTATTATTCTGCGCCACAACGCCGGATGTAAACAACTCTCTATTTCTATAACGTCGGTGGTGAGATTAAAATTGACTATTGTTTTATTTTCATTGGCCGACTTGGATTACGGGTCGTGATGTAATTGACTTGAAATTACTACGGTTCTTTGTGTTGTGGGTCATTTGTAGCCAATTTGGTTTAGTTGAATATAAAAATAGTAATAAAAGCAATTGACTACCATAGAAATTGGTTTAAGAACCTAATGTCAGTAGGAATTCGGACGACATGATACATTATTGGCAACCATGATGGCTTGATATTAGGGCCTTATCACACTAGCGGTTTGCGAGCGTCTTCAAAGCGGAGCGGGCACGCAGCGAATACGTTGCGAACACGCCGCGGCTGCACAGGGGAGACGTCGCGGAGACGTGGCGATCACGTAACGCTTTCGTCGCCTGTTTGCGGCGAGTTTACGACGTACAATACACTCAGTAACATAATGGATTCCGGCCAGGAAACACGTCTGTTGGCTTTGTTACTTCGAAGACGCAGAAAACATAAGCATTCAAGCACGAAAGGGTTCTGTACGAGAATTGTACAAAATGCCGTTCGCGGTGAGCTCGTTGCGCATGCGCGGCGTGTTCGTTGTGCGACCGCAACGTATTCGCGGCGCGCCTGCTCCGCTTTGAAAACGCTCGCAAACCGCTAGTGTGATAGTCTTAGAGGGTTCGGGCAGTTTTAACTTGAGAGAACACTGGTCAGTGGCTTGGCTACTCACTCAGCTTATACTAACTTGTTTTATACATATTCGTACTTTGACTTTTGTCACAGTTATAGGCGGAGTTTTACCGACTCCAGCTGCCAAGCTAGCTTCATTACCTGGAACAAGAAGGATGTTACGGTTACAAGAACGTCTCATCCATCGTCACCAGTTTAATTTGTCAACACCAGAAGCTGTTAACACAGTCTCCACGATCAGCATTCAAGAAGCATTTAGATTCGGAAGATTAACACAATTCAAAAGTCATAATCATAACAATAACAAAAAAGTTAAGAGCCAATTTAACTAAGTGACATAACCATTATAAAATAGGTAAAATAAATATGTTCTCTCGTGCAATCATTTATAGATTAGCCACAGTAACACAGGCAACATCATCGCGCAAGTAAAGTGGCGGAGAAAATGTTTATAAGCTTTCTAATGGCTGAGATAGCGTGATGACTGCCGTGACAGTGTCCGTGAGGTTACGTGAGGAGTGACAGGAAGTGGAAGTGGTATTTTGTGGTTAGACATGTGACATGGGGGAACACTAATCGCAGTTGACTTGCGTATGCAAGTTCAGTTTTCTTTGGTTCATATAGACATTTTTGCTTGCACTGCGATTAAGTTTAAGGCGGCAGTATGCCAGAAGCTCTGTTCTCACGCGGATACTTGCTAATAACTAATTTACTATGTCAGTTACAATATCTCGTATATTAATTTTGTGTTGTACGACAATGACGAATGAACTATTTTATGAGTTTATTTCATTTTTATTTTATTTTGTTATTCAGGTTGACATCTAGCGTTACAATTATATAAGTCTGTTAGTAACCTGTGGACAGCGCTGTGGGTTGTATTATTATTAAGTTTTATTTTATAAGTATACCATCATGTTAAATTTCATAATACAACTGTTTGATGTTCCTTAATAAATAAATATAGTTTTTATACAACTGCTCTAAAAAGAAATGTAATGTTTTCAGAGTTCTTGTATGTGAGTTTCTTTATTTCAACATAACTTCTAAATACCTGAAGAGATTTGGATGTATGCTATCCTTAGAATTCATACATCATCCCATGCGACACTGCAATATTTTTGACTGGCCAAATGTTAAATTTTTTTTTAATTAGATCTCTTGTATACTCAAAGTTCAGGGTCGGACCATGGGCACAGGCAGGCGTTACCTTTTACCACCAGGAGAGCGACTCGTTCGTCTGATTGACTGCCTTGTAGCTCTGTTGCTATCAGTAAGGGCGTGGGTTCGATCCCCACCTAGGGCAAACATTTATGTGACGAACATAGATGTTGGTCTGTGTCTGCCAGTCTGGGTGTAGTATGTATTTACAACAAAAAAAGTGTGTAAGTAGTAAGTATTCTATCAGCTATCTGGCTTCAATAGGTCAAGATTTGTTTATTTTGGGGCTAGATGGAAAAAAAAAACAAATAGGCTGCCAGCCTGTTTGGCCTGTGAGAAATGTCACCGATATTTCTTAAAAAACAGGTTTTTTCCTTAAAAAAAACATTTAGCTAAGATTAGAATAAGAGTAAGAAGAAGAATAAGAATATATTTATTGCCAAAAACACGAGGAACAACACTAAAATAAAAAATAGCAGTAGACTGGCAGTATGTTGTTTCAAGTACAGGCCAGTCCATAAAATATAAAGATTTATTGGCTCTAGCCTGGCTTAGCCAAATAAGGGTATGCTAAGTCAAGCGCGTGCTCACTGCTCACGCATTGCGAAGGCGCGACCTGCAGAGTCGTATCGCCAATGATCACTGAAGAGAGAAGTAAATAGAACGGAAATGTGACGGGCCGCGCTAGCCGGCATTAGGTGCAAATGCGCTTAATGACAATTCTACCAATATTACATGTTTTTAAACTGAGAATACTCAAAAAGACAATTTAAATAGACGCGTAGGAAACCAAACCACATTGTATCGTAATTAGATACACTTTAATCTGGTGCAAATTGCCATTTCGAGCGTTTTACTACAAATGGCGTTATTTCGTCGTATTTTCAATGAAAAAAGTGTGAAACTGGCGACAGCGGTTTTCCATACAATTGCTTTAGAACATTGTTTTGACAGCCGTTCTACTAAGAAGTAGGGATTTCGCTTTTCTGTGCCAATGATTGTAATAAATATGTCGATGCGTATCGCTTTCCCCACTTCTCATTGAGAATTGCAATATGTAAAAATACGAATTATTTGCGAAGACACGTGGAAAGTGGCTGATGGCAGCGGCCATAAAATGCGAGTTCGTCAAGGTATTTCTGGTAATTTTTTACACCTCAAAAGGTTAGCCTAGCATGATTCTGTTTTGAATCTTTCCTTTCTCCTTTTCTTTTCAACCTTTCTACTGTTATAACACATATGGTATATGCTGTTTTGTTATTTTTAAAATCTAATATCTTAGGGTGAGGAGCGCAGTGCGTGGAGCCGCAGGATTTTGTACGCAAGTTCACGATTCTGGCACTGCTGATGTTATGGGCAGGTGTGATGCTTACCACCAGGCGAACGTCTCGCTCGTCTCGTCACTCCGTTGCATAATAGTACATTATGATACAAGTGTGCTATGTTGGTCGAGGCATGCGCGATAAGGAAGCCGAGAGTGTAATGACTAACATAGCACAAGAGTTTCATACGACTGTTTTCATGAAACTTGCGACGAAAACGAAAACGAAAACTTTTTTGATAATAATCAACCACACAAGGAAAAAATCAACAAACAACTGCGGAAAATGGCGCCCAAACCACAATGCGCGCGCAGGTTGATATTTACTTCAGGGGCATAAGAACTCTTTGTTGGTATTACAAAAAAACTGTATGTATTACCCGGCTATATTAATAGTGCTTCGTATACATACGTCTAATTGCAGTCACGTACAAACTTGACTTTACCGGGTTATACCTATTATAGCACTAGTGCCGTAATGTAAAGTAAAAAGCACGCGTGCGTAATAGTTTGGATTATGAGCCTAAAACCGATGTAATAAGATCCACTTTACGAGCAAGCGTGATGAAAAAATAATCGTGTCTTGTAAAAAGTGCTATCTTATCAGTGTTGTAATAGATGGCTATACTGTAAGAATTTCTTCTTGTGTCGTCTGATTGATCGAATACATCTACACGGATTACAGATTACGGATTTGTGATGAAAAGATTCTTTCTGGTTTATGACGTAGCCTCAGTCTGCTAGGTATTTCTGTTATTATGTTTCAAGTGAGACAGACCGGGAGTCGGGACAACAGTTTAGAATATTATCATTGTCAACTGTTAAACAAAATCATGTAAGTCCACGCTTAAGTAGAGACTGGAAATTTCACCATGAGCGAAAGGAAGCTGATGTTCAGCAGTAGTGTGGGTGGAAGGAGACTCGCTAATTACATAGATAGAATATCCACACAGCTTTTCATGAATCAGAATTTACATTACAAATGATTGCCCATTATGTTAACACAGTACCTATGTCCTGTTGGTGGAGAATCTGCGACTTTCGCCATGACTCATTCTTCGACATCGATACGCCATTAGTAGCTCTTGTTGCATTTCAAGTGGGTGGTGGTGCGGTGATATCTTTTTATTCGTTTACGATTTCACGACTAAATATTAAACAAGAAATGCTTAATTTATGCAATGGACGAGACGAGCGAGACGTTCGCCTGGTGGTAAGCATCACGCCTGCCCATGACAGTAGCAGTGCTAGAATTGTGAACTTGCGAACAAAATCCTGCCCGTACTACACTGCGCTGGTCACCCTGAGATATTAGATGGCAAATCTCTTCATGCCCAGTAATTTATCTGGTAAAATATTAGTGAGAATGGTGTATTACTTGAAATGAAATTCGTGGGTAATTTAGCTATTATTATTGTCTATATTGTTATTCGCTATTGTTTATTGCTATTGTTTAGCCTGACATGACACCTTGTCAAGTAATCCCGCGGGATCGGTGGCGCGATTGACGCAAGAACGTCACCGTTAGGCAAAGGTCTCCCTTCCCTTTATTCAAACTGCCCGATCCCCTTTCTTATCCTATCTTTGGAGTCCCAGTGTTTGTGTAAATGTGTACTAACTATTGAACTAATTCACATTTATTAAACTCACTCTACCTAATGAGGAAATTAAATTCGAAAGTTTCCAAGTTTCGAATGTAAGTGAATAGCTTCTCAATGAATGTCAAAGTTCTAACCAGTAGATATAGATAGAGATCGCTGAACTCAATTATGAATTAGTATTCAATACAAAAGCTAGCAAAACTTAGATACCTACAGGAAGAAAAATTCATTCTGTTTGCTACACGGACATATACAATGTGTAACAATAAGTTTCAACAATACTGAAGGGTATGTATGTACTCATCATTATGAACAACTTTTACTATTGGGCTAACCCTGATCACGAGAAAAAAAAAGCGCTGTTCCATACAAAAAGGTTCATCGTTCTTGGACAAAATCTATGCAACAGCTGTTTTTTTTCGCAATTTCTAGGTTGGCCTCATAGTAAAAGTTATTCATAATTATTAGTACATACATACCCTTCAGTATTGTTGAACCTTTTTGTTACACGTTGTATATTACTGTTTGTTAACTCGAAATGAAATTTCTAAATAACTGGCTAAGTAAGAGTTGGACCCGCGCCAAAGGGTTCCGTACTCCAAAAAATTATAGGTATTTGGTAAGTACTTACACTATTTTGATAACCAAAAATGTGCTTTAGTAGGCTCAGTTCAGAAATACTTAGTTCGAGTCAGACTAAATCTGAGCCGTCTTTTACTATTTGATACTATCTTTTGAGTTTGAGCTATATCCAAACCAAGTAACGTTTAACGATAGAGCTGAACCAAAATAAAAGCACTTTTGTTTTACATTCAGCTCATAATATTTATTTTATGGGAACCCCATAATGTTGATTCTTATTTTTTGTTAGGCAGACAATCCGCCATAATAAACATATAAGTATACCTATTATAGTAGAAACAGACGGGCCATTAAGAATATTATATTTAAGGTGGCAACGTAGTAGGCTTAGTAATAGGTTTCGTTTGACACCCTTTTGGTACAGAACTACAAAAACTAGTCAAAATCATGAATTCTCTTAAAAAAGGTCATCGGCCTGGCCAGGTTTCGACAACAATGCACCACGCCAGGCCCGGATTGCATAACCCCGACCATGGTATTGTTTCGTACCCCATCGGCTAGTCATGGTCTGATGCAACGGTTCCAAGAAAATGATGGATGGATTGATTTGTCGGCTCATTGCAACATGTCTCTCGATGCCAACGGAAACTTTACTTAGAAACCTTGAAAGGTATTTGCTGAACAGAGCAGTAAAATTGTTCCCAAAGGCTACACATCAAATCGCAATTTTATAAATGCGGTAATAACTCTCTTAGGGATCCGACTACGGCAAACTAACGAGCAAATAAGAAATGTGTACGTAAATAAGACCTACATTATGTATTCATGACTATAAAATAATTGAATTGAATATTTTGTATCTTCTGGTGGTCTGAAAGTCTACCGTGGCGTAGTCACCGCAGTTTTTTTTTTTTTTTTCAAATTTTGCATCAAAGACGATGTAATAGGACAAACAAACATCGCGGCACGCAGTGCAGCAAGAATTTATGCTTACTATAAAGTGTGATCAACATACGTAAACTTTAAAGCTACGGGCATATTCATTTTGAAAGTCCGATTTGGATTGGTTCGTCGCATCCGAGTTGATGTTGACCGCAGACGAAGTTCAAGGCTCCACTGACAATCACGCAAACACTGGACACGCTTGAATTACATAAGTGCAAACTTTATAGATACGAATTTGTAATTTGATGATGACACCTTCATCTAACTCACGGAAGTTCATATCATAGAAATTGGAGATACCTGTGCTCTATATCAGGATGATCCAGGATCTAGGTATCGTGATACTTTACATCATCATCATCATCAGCCCGGAGACGTCCACTGCTGAACGAAGGCCTCCCCCTTAGACCGCCACACTGTACCACCACCACCACCACCTGCCATTTCCATTCACCGGTTGCCCGCGACTTTTACAATGTCGTCGGTCCATCTAGGCCTTCCTACGCTGCGTCTTCCGGTTCGCGGTCGCCACTCAGGAACCTTTCTTCCCCATCGGTTGTCAGTTCTTCGAGCGATGTGGCCTGCCCTGCGCCACTTCAACTTGCAAACCTTGCGAGCTATGTCGGTAACTTTGGTTCTTTGGCGAATATCCTCGTTCCGGATTCTATCGCGCAAAGTAACTCTGAGCATATGTTTTGGATTGTCGATGATTTTTAATGAAAAGGCCGCTGTAAGTTTTTAATGATCCATTTTTAATTACTTCGATAGCAAGACGACACAGATAGAATGAACATTATTACAGAGAGAAAATAATACAGAAAAACGTCAAAGTGACAAACACAGAGTGTTAAATCTAATACATACACCCCCGCGCTGACGAAGTCTGAAGCTATACAATTATATTTAGTGAATTCCAAAAATATTTGATCAGTCAGGGTTGACGGTGTCAGGAGTATCTTCAGTCTTAGTCGAGTTTTGATGTCACTGTCAGTTGTCATGTCAAATGTCAAAGTCAACTGTCAGTTGTTACAATTTTAGGTTATGTTGATTTTATACAAAATAAGTTTGAGATAAATTCAGTAGAGAAATAAACAAAGTTATTTAGAAATTAATGAGAGAAAAAACACTGGAAACAGTAATAACATAAATTATGTGGCGCAATGCCCTTAAATGACTCTAAGTGCGACAAATAATAATAATTGTTGTGAAGTTTACAAAGAAGTGCAAGTTTATGAAATTAAATGCATTTTTTGCAAGTGAAAAATTAAATGCTAAAGTTTGAAGTTTAAATTATGGAGTTCTTATTTTCTAACACACTTAAGTAGTATTTAGCTTAAATACCTTTCCCTATAAATTATACACAAATAGGTAAAAGAATAAGTTTGTGAATAGGGCGAGAATATTGTCCCTTCGCAGTTTTCACAATAACAGACCGAGTTAGTTGGTCGTCTTTAGACTTATTTACATTTATAATTCTGCCAACTGGCCAAAAAGAAGGAGGAGTACATTCATCCTTTATTAACACTAAATCTCCTATCTCTAGGTTACGAGATTCTTTGAACCATTTTTGTCTACTCTGAATTTCAGATAAATATGACTTGTAAAATTCTTTCCAAAATTGTTGTTTGATTGAAGTGATTCTTTGCCAAATATTTAGCTTATTGTCTGAAATTTGGAGAAGGCTTGGTTCTGGAATATCTAATAAAGTAGATCCTATAATGAAATGACCTGGACTAAGATAATTTAAATCATCAGGTAAATCTGATATAGCACATAAAGGTCTTGAGTTTAGAATAGACTCAATCTGACACAATATAGTATACAATTGACTGTAAGTCATTTTACAATTACCTAATTTCTTTTTCAGCAATTGTTTAGTTTGTTTTATACATATTTCATACACTCCACCCATGTGGCTAGCGAGTGGAACTGTGAATTTCCAGTTTATGCTGAAACGGTTTGTATAATCCATAATTTGACTGTAAGATGTCTCATTCTTAAACATTTTGTATAGGTCATGTAATTCGTTGCTAGCACAATGAAAATAGCTAGCATTGTCCGAGTAAATTGTGTTACAAACACCTCGACGGGCACAAAATCTTTTTAGACAGGCAATGAACGATTGTGTAGTAGTATCTTCTGATAATTCTATGTGTGTACAGCGTGTAGACATACAGGTAAATATACAAATAAATGAGCGAATGTATTTAGCATTGCGAAGGCTAGATGTCTTCACATAAATAGGTCCGCCAAAATCGATACCGACCTGAAGGTATGGACGTTCTAAATTAACTCTATGATAAGGTAAGTTAGACATTTTTTGTTTACAAGTTTGGCCACGATATCTAGTACAAACTATGCATTTGTAAACTACTTTTTTGACTTCTACTCTTGCATGAATAGGCCAATAGACTAATCTTAAATTTGAAACTGTATTTTGTACGCCTGAATGAAATAAATCAATGTGAAACCTTTGAATTATAAGCATTGTAATATGATTCTTGTTAGGTAATATTATAGGAAATTTCTGATTGTATTGAATATTAGCATGTTTAATTCTACCTCCTACTCTTAAAATACCATCAGTATCTATGAAAGGTGATAACCTCTTAATAGGGCTAGATGAGTAGGTGTAGCTACTTTTGTTTGAGTTTAATTCTATTAATTCTTTCTTGAAGTGAAAGGCTTGAACGATTTTGATGATAAATTGATGACTGTATTTTAATTCTTCAGGTGTGAGAGGACCTGATAATTTAGAATGTTTCTTTAGATTGTTACCAAATCTATAACACAGTGCTATAGTGTTTTGTAATTTCTGAAAGCTTGAAAATCTTTGAAATAGGTTCATAAAGTAATCTATATCTTCATTATTATAAAATAATGAGACTAGGTTAGCTGTATGTGTGTGAATTTGTTGAATATGAAAGGATTCTAATTGCATATCTGTAGTATCAGATGTGTCACTAGAATGAGGCCACTCATTTGTTGGTGATAATAAATATGTAGGGCCGTGCCACCATAATGAGAGGTTTTGTAAATCTTTAGGCTGTACGCCGTGTGTTAGCAGATCAGCTGCATTGTCATAAGTCCTAGTATGATTCCAAGAAACTGAATCAGTATTTTGTAGTATCTGTGTTATTCTATTTGCTACATAAACTTCCCATTTCTTATAAGGGGATCTTAACCAGTTTAAAACAATAGTAGAATCAGTATAGCAATACACAGAATCTATTTTTATTGCAATCTCAAGCGCAGGTTTAGTTTTTTGCATTAACTTAGAAAGTAATACTGCAGCACTGAGTTCCAATCTAGGAATGGAGACTGTTTTCAGAGGAGCTACTCTGGTTTTGCTTATTAGCAAGTTAGAAGTAGGTTGTTGGTTAGGATATTCTGCTACTATATAAATACAGCATCCATATGCTACAAGCGAGGCATCACTATAGCCTACTAGGTAAGCTTTACTAGGTACATTCGAGAAACAATGTCTAGGTATAGTAATATCACTTAATAAGTGCAGACTATTATAAATTAATAACCATTCTGATAGTAAATGATCAGGGAGTGGAGAATCCCAAGTTAAGTTGGTTTCTTTCCAGATTTGTCGCATGAAAAGTTTAAAAGTAATCGAAACTACTGCAAGATAACCGACTGGATCATAAATCTTAGCAATAATTGATAAAACTGTTCTTTTAGTAAACTGTAATGTTTGTTGTTGAGAAGGAATATTAACCTTGAATACATCAGCTACTGGATCCCATTTGAGACCAAGTGTACTTGTTTGATCACCAATAACTAGGCTATTTGGTGAATGTTTATCTTTAGATTGAATAACACTTTGCAAGATTTGTGGATTATTAGCTGACCATTTATGTAGTTGAAAACCACCTCTTTGGAACAAGGAGGTTAATTGTTTGCATATTTCTATAGCTTCTGTTAGTGTATTTGCACCACAGTGCACGTCATCCATAAATGTTTGGTAATGAATGCATTTTGCAGCAAGTGGATAGAGATGTCCATCTTGTTTTGCAAGTTCAAGTAGTGTTCTAAATGCTAGATAAGGAGCAGATCTAGTTCCATATGTAACTGTGTTTAGTCTAATGACTCGAAGTACATCATCAGGTGTTTCCCTCCACAATATACATTGTAGATTGCAATGTTCTTCGGTCACATTGATGTTTCTAAACATCTTAACTATGTCACAAGACAGTACATACTTATAAGTCCTAAGTCTTATAATAATATCAACAATATCAGTATAAATGTTAGGTCCTTCATGTAAGACCTGGTTGAGAGACACTGATGTAGATGATTGACTGCTTCCATTGAATACAACGCGAAGCTTGGTTGAGACACTTTGTGGCTTAATGACTGCATGATGAGGCAGAAAGAACTGTTTAACTGGTGTGTCTAGAGAATAGGGTACATATGAAGCATGTCCTAGTTTTAAATACTCATTAATGAAGTCTGAATATTGTTTATGAAGTAGAGGATTGTTGAGAAATCTCTTTTCTAATGTCATAAAACACTTTTGTGCGATGCTGTAGGATTGACCTAGCTGATCTATCTTATCTTCTATAATTGGAAGGTGTACTGTAAAGCGACCTGTTGGTTCTTCTCTAGTAGTAGTACTTTTGTACAACTCTTCGCAATAGGTGTGTTCTGGTGTGCAAATTGGGGAAGATTTGATTTCTTCTTGCTCCCAAAAGCGTTGTAATAATTGATCACAAGATTGTTCACAACTAATGTGAGCCGATATGACTGTTTGTTTTGATTCAGATTGACAGTGTTCTGCCTGAATCGATACATGTGTGTTTTGTAAGAGGACTGTATCATTAAATAAAGCTTGTGTGGATAATTCTATATCGCCTGTTACTACCCAGCCAAACACAGTGTTTATGAGCGTGGGTTGGTTGTTACCTAACTGTATGCTGCCCTGGAGCAAAAGTGAGTAAAATAATTGACCACCTATGAGTAGGTCTATGTTTTTAGGTACATAGAATAGTGGGTCTGCTAAGTTGCAATGTTTTGGCAATTTGAAATTGCTTAGAGGAATGTATCTTTGAGGTAATTTAGTAGAAATCTGTTCAGTAACTATGCATGAAAGAGTTGCTTCAAATTTGTCACTACGGGATGCTATTTTGACTCTAACCGATCTTGATAAATTTGTAGGCGTTGTACCTATTCCTTGTATGGTATATTTAGTATGTTCAGTGATAGGCAGATGTAGTTTTTGCGCTAAACTGCTTGTCATAAGCGATACTTGACTTCCACTGTCCAGAAGGGCTTTGCATGTAATCCAATTACCATCATTTTGCTGAGCTTTAATCAATGCTGTGGATAAATATACCTCACAATGCTTAGTATGTAAGTGCATGACTGATTTTTGCAAGTTATCTTGATTAACACTAGTTTCAGTGGCTTGACTGTCAGAGAGCATTACTGATGAACTTACCTTGTTTGTTGGGTTGACAATAGATGATGATGATGCATCAGAAGCAGTAGGCATAGCAGTAGTAGGGTTGTTTAATGTCCTATGAATAGACGTATGATGTTTTAAACCGCAGATTGAACAAACATTCTTTGAGCATGCATGTTGAAATTTATATGGCCGAAGGCAATTATAACACAATTTTTTTTCCTTTACCATTTCATTGCGCTGCACTGGTGACAATTCCAAGAAGGATGGACATTTGTATAATTCATGAGACATTTTACATAAAATGCAACTGTCCGTCACAGTGCCAATATGTGTGGAGACACGAGTAGTTTTGCTGTTGTTTACATGAGTAGGTTTAATTAAAGTTTGTGACTTATCATACATTAGTTCAAAAGCTCTAGCGCGATGTGTCAGGAAATCAGATAGCTCTTTGAGTGTTGGTAAATCATCACTTTTCCTGTTTAGTTCCCAGGCAGATCTGAGAGACTGGTCTAGTTTTTGAACTATGATGTATATAAGCAATATATCCCAAGTATTAACTGGTACATCAAGTGATTTTAGAGAATCTAAGCTTTGTTGAAGAGTTACTAAGAAATCTTTGAGATTGTTCTTGTTTACAATTTGTACAGACATTATGTTTTTAATATGGAAGTTTACAGTTATGAGCTTATTTTCATACCTTTTTTTTAGAATATCTAGTGCTTGGTGGTAGTTACCTCCTGTAACATTTAATGAGCTGATGAGTCCGGCAGGTTCACCTCGGAGAAGACTCTTCAGGTACTGCAGCTTTTGTAGTGGACTTAGCTGTTCATGAGAGTCGATCACTCCATCAAATAGTGCCTTGAAGTTGCTCCACTCACTTAGATTGCCTTCAAAAGTAGGTATCTGTAAATATGGAATTTTTAGCAAGTTGGATTTGTTACTCTCCTGTCGATGAAGCGATTGGAAGGAGTTCGTCGACTGGTTATGTTCATAATTTTTTATCAATTCTGTTATTTTAGCTTGATATAGAAAGTATTTGTCTTCAGTTGAAGTTCGTTCATGTTCATGAGAAACCCTTTTGTCGTCGTTCAACTCGATATCTTCTTGAACTGCGTTGTATTTATTGAAGAGATCGGCCAACTCAGCTTGGCGAACTTTTAACTCGTATATTTTTTCATTGTTTTCTTCATTATCCAAGAAGTTATAAATACGTGTTAATCTTCCTTTGAAGTTGCTTCTACGAGCTATAAGCTTTTCAATTGTTTCTGTGGTAGGATTCGTGCTGGTAGACATTTTGGAAAGCACGTTTCTTTTGTATATTGGAGATCCGCTTGTGGATTTTTAATAAAAGTTTTTGGCTGTTGCCTTATGAATATCTGAAAGTAATAATGTGGCTGTTGCCGGCAAGTTATGTTAACTGATGCCTTGTGGTGATAGTAGATAATGGCGTGGTTCGCTGGCGGAACGGAACGCGCTTTATCACTGTCTCGATAATTACGTTTCTTTAAAATATATTGACGTAGCACATAATTCAATTTTTTATTTGGCTTAAGGACCAAATTTTGTTTTGGATTGTCGATGATTTTTAATGAAAAGGCCGCTGTAAGTTTTTAATGATCCATTTTTAATTACTTCGATAGCAAGACGACACAGATAGAATGAACATTATTACAGAGAGAAAATAATACAGAAAAACGTCAAAGTGACAAACACAGAGTGTTAAATCTAATACAGCATAGCTCTCTCCATTGCCCGTTGCGTGACTCCGAGTTAATATTTTTGATATATTTATGCGTGATACTTTTATATGAGTTTTTTTTTTACTGTACAGATACCTTTACCTTTGCTACATACACACGTATAAAATAAAATAAATACAAATTTGGGAACTAAGCAAATTTTGCATACGTTACATAAATTTTTGTCGACCATTATATGTGGATGACGCTTTGGTGGCGTTTGTTTTGGCGTCTGATAATAGAAAGGGACAGGTTGCTCAATCCCAGGGCACATTCCGCGAAATACTCCGATATCTTTGTATAGTCGGAACTCAGAACAGCTATGCGATTCTGTAATATATGCCTCACTAAGTGAATTCGACTACGTGATCCGCACTCCCTTCGACTCTCACACTCACCTCACCTAAATCGGTATTCCGCGAAGGAACGTCTCACCGCGTGAAGTGAAGTGATCAATCGGCGCTCAAGCTCACTAGGTGAGTTTACTAAAGCCGTGAGACACACATTGTATATCGAATCGGTTTTACCGGTTTTTAATAACTTCGTATTTAAGACGTTTTAAGTAAGGTTTTAGATAAAAGTATAGTATAAAAATACAAATTGCGGAATAGTACATAAAAATGGACTGAATTATTGGCAAAAAACCCATAGAAATATGAATTTTAACACTGTTGGCAGAATGATGTGGCCGTCTATAGCCATAGCCAGTCCACAGCCGCCATGCACACCAGAAAAAAAAGTCGTAACCTTGTCATTAACGTAAACAAATGTGAACAAAACAAAAACATATTATTTTGGAGGTTTTTTTTGCTTTTCATGTCGCGTTAAAAGTTAAAACTAAACTTTATCACAAAATGTATCAATGTAATGTTAAGTCCCAACAAGCCGGGCTCTTGACAACACGGCTTCGCCACACCACGCACTCGATCTAATGTGTTCCTTTTTATCATCTCATATTTTTTCTAAGTCTATAATGTTTCTGTGTGATTATTTGCTAAAGAACAACCACATTAGTTTGGTATACAACGGGAATAGGTGCACAGGGTTGTAAAGTATACTTAAAACAAGTATAATAAGGAAGAAAAAACACCAAATACATTATGAGGTAAGTCAATGTGAAACATATAGCTTACTCTAACTTGATTTATTTACTATGTGGTTAAATTATTACTCACTGAACTAAGTTACAAGCACTTTAATTACCTCCATTTGTAAGAACCGTGATAGTATGTACATATTTCATTTCCAGCAACAAAAGTGAACGTTCCATCCATTCGAAGAGAGGTAGAGATTCGGCTAGACAGCTTATAGAGAGGAATCCTGACGCAAGAGCAATTGCATCTACAGCTAAATAGTGTCGGTGGGGGCGCTGCTAAAACTTGGAAACAGTGAATGAAGGTAAAATATTATTCATATACTTATTATAAATATGTACTTTTGCTTGTCTTGTCCTGTTTATAACTAATTTTGACAGTGCAAATTTTATCAATTATATTTTACCAGTATTGGACAGACAAAAAAGTGCAATGTCTCCTCGGTTGCAGACACCTACATGGTCTCATTGAGATTTTTCTGCCACTATTAGAATATAATATAAGTGGATACATTCATACCAGATTCTAGGTACAGTTGACAAACAACACATAGGTACATAGCCTAACTGAAATAAATTATCAAACATTCTTGTAGTAGATGTGTGCAAAGCAAAGCCGGGCACAGCTATTTTGCTGTAATTACTAAGGAAACTGTTGTAATAATGATTTTTAAATGGTTTTTGGACAGGTCCAAGAAGACATAGGATTCGGGTTCGGGGCTCACCACAATCACAAAGGCAGAGTCAGTTTGCCCGGACCACAGAACGATTTGTCAGGCTGGAAGAGTGATGCATGGAAGTAGAAGAGAGCAATGCATCTCCGGCAAAGAGCCAGGTCATATCATGAGGATATTTCGTTTGCGTGTTATCTCTAGAAAACTAATAACTCATCAGGTTCAGCCTAAGAATAGCCTAGAATAAATTGTAGCTAGCATTATGATGGTTGGTAAATATTTATCTAACATTTTATTCAGTATTTCCAAACTTTCTAATAAACTATATAATTTTAGTTGATAGCAAACTAGTAACACAATCATAAAAGTAAAACTGAAAAACCAGAAGTCCGTTTGTATGTTGTATAATTAAAAGCTAAGTGTATATTGTAAATTAAACACTAATTCTAAAAAACTTATTGTTATATACGATTTTAAGATTTAAACAATAAAATGTGTATCAGCTAAATAACAGTTGTCTTACTTTTAATCTGTCTAACTTAGTATAAATTAGTAACTAAATGAATCATCATCGCCAACCATAAGACGTCCACTGCTGGACGAAGGCCTCCCCCTTAATAGGGAGGGGTTGCCATAATCCCCACGCTTGGCAGGCGGCTTGGGGATTGCAGAATGCTTACCACCATGAACTAAGAGGAAGCTGCTGCCCCGTCCTCCGGTGGTTCTGGATGCAGTTTTAGGACATACCCAGGTCCGAAACTAAATGAATACTTATTAATTATACGAATTAAATTCCTCTGCCGTGCCAAGCCTAGAGAGAGTTCTAACTGAAGGCCAGGATCAGGGTCCGTCACATCTCTGTTTTGTCCCTGCTGCAATTCAGTAACAAGGTGACTTTCTTCATCTGTTCTTGAGATCACACTGGGGCCGTAAGACCGGCACAACTGCAAATATTGTGCAATACACAACATGCAGTCACAAGAAGACATAGGATTCGGGTTCGGGGCTCACCACAATCACAAAAGCAGAGTCAGTTTGCCCGGACCACAGAATGATTTGTCGGGATGGAAGAGCGATGCATGGAAGTAGAAGAGAGCAATGCATCTCCGGCAAAGAGCCAGGTCATATTATGAGGATATTTCGTTTGCGTGTTATCTCTAGAAAACTAATAACTCATCAGATTCAGCCTAAGAATAGCCTAGAATAAATTATAGCTAGCATTATGATGATTGGTAAATATTTATCTAACATTTTATTCAGTATTTCCAAACTTTCTAATAAACTATATAATTTTAGTTGATAGCAAACTAGTTAATAACACAATCATAAAGGTAAAACTGAAAAACCAGAAATCCGTTTGTATGTTGTATAATGAAAAGCTAAGTGTATATTGTAAATTAAACACAGTAATTCTAAAAAAGTTATTGTTAAATAAACATTTTTAAAATTTAAACAATAAAAATTGTATCAGCTAAATAACAGTTGTCTTACTTTTAATCTGTCTAACTTAGTACCTAACATAATTATACTCTATTTAAAATATACTTAAGTGATATGTACACCATAAACTAAATGAATCCTCATCGCCAACCATAAGACGCGCAGCGCCTCCCCCTTAATAGGGAGGGGTTGCAAATAATCCCCACGCTTGGCAGGCGGCTTGGGGATTGCAGAATGCTCACCACCGTCAACTAAGAGCCCGCTGCTGCCCGTCCTCCGGTGGCTCTGGATGCAGTTTTAGGACATACCCAGGTCCGAAACTAAATGAATACTTATTAATTATTCATTAAATTCCTCTGTCGTGCCAAGCCTAGAGCGAGTTCTAACTGAAGGCCAGGATTAGTGTCCGTCACATCTCTGTTTTGTCCCTGCTGCAATTCAGTAACAAGGTGACTTTCTTCATCGGTTCTTGAGATCACACTGGGGCCGTAAGACCGGCACGACTGCAAATATTGTGCAGTACACAACATGCAGTCACAATTTTTGCTACCATGTCTGGGTTGTAATGAAGCACCCGGTGTACCAAGAGGCACCGAAAGCGGCGTTTCAGTATTCCAATAATCCTCTCTATGGAATTTCAAGCCGAAGCATGAAGTTTATTACAATGACATTTGGGGCTATTGTCCTCCGGTGTAGGCACTACGGGAGTCATCATGTAACGCCTTGGTGCATAGCCCGAATCACCTGCATAAACGAGTATCTTGATTAGCAACGTCCTGTCAGTTAATAAGGATCAAACAAACGTATAAAGTACCGAATATTATAGAGAAGTGGTTTGTAATTAAACTATCCTTAACTAACTAAAGAGTTGATAAGCTGTTTTGTTCAATACCCGTCCCTAAGCCATTTTCAATAGATATTTCTTCTTCTTGGCCTCTTTTAGACTATTCAGCAGCAAGAAAGAACGAGCCATAATCTAAAATAATAAAATTCTTACAAGATATTTTTTTGATATTTTTTTCTGCACAAAATTATGCATAAATGCAATTTCCTTACCTTCTTGTTGTAAATGTATGGAGAGACACTAAGATATTTATTCAATTGTTTTATTTTGGAGCACTTTTGGAGAGTTATTTAGAAACTCACGTACACTACACCCAAAAATCACGCAAAATTTGTAACTTTTGATTTGACATTTGAAATCGAGTTCGGAAGTGAGGTGAGAACTGTAAGTGAGCGCCAATTTTGCTTGAGAATACCAATGCCATACAAAAACACGAGCTTGATCACTTGTGTTTAGTTCCTTGCCCTTGCGGCGTCACTCGGGTGGCGCTAGTGGCGCTATAGGTTTTTGCAGAATACCAATTGGACATCTCACCGCGAGATTGGTGCTCACTTCACGTTCACGCAAGTGAGTTATGTTACGGAATCGCATTGCAGAATATAGCGATTGTCTTAAGATTCAAGAAATTAATCAAGAATGATCCAGAATGGATGATTTGTCATTTGGATTGTTTGTTTGTCTAATTCTGAAGTACATAACCCAATATAACTGCATCGGATACAGGTGTCGCAATTGGGATACTCTTAGTTGATTTGATACTGATTGCACAATAAAGAATTTTCTTAACGCAAATCAGCAAATAAAATTGTCGCTGTCGTTCATTTCTCACATAATTTGAAAATAAAATATCTACACTCAATAACAATTCACTTTTAGACGAATATGGTTGTGAAGTAACAGATGTAGACGCTAGACGGAACGAATGGCGGGGCCTTGGAACGAAATGCATATGCAAAATAATACCTACAAGCACTGTGCACATTAAAATCAAGTAGATACCTAAAATCAGGTAGTGTTTGCTGACCTTGTACACTAAATCAAACAAGCAAGCGCACTTTCTAGATAACGCGTGGAAGGTTGTAATTTGTAATGCAGAACATTGTGGTAATTCACTAGCGTAACTATATTTTATGATCTTAGAATTCTGTGATATTAATTTCCACCGGCTACCAAATATGGTTATGGTTTTAAAGACCTTACGGTCAGACAGACCGACGACGCCACGGCATTTTTGGTATAAGGGATTCTATGCACCCTTCGGTCATAGAACTCTGAAAAGAACAGATGATGATCAAGTAACTATTTGGTCGCAGACCAGCAGGGGTATTCACAACTTAATCGGAAACGTTTCCATTCTCATTCTCCGTCTGTCCTGGAACGGAGAACGGAGAATGTGGATCCGATACTGAATACCCCTGATGAACGGTGTCGCCACGGTAAGTAGCTGTCACCCATAGGAGTACGGTACCAGATTAAATAATATCTAGTAATAGTCACACTGTTCGTTGTGACGTAACGGTAACTAATCGTCACTCTGCGCTTTTAACTACTTCGATTGATTGTTTACTTAATTGTGATTGTGTTTACAATCAGTTTTATCGTAGGTACTGTAATTTGACAAAGTAATCGATATGCTCTGTCTTGCGTGTTTCGCCGTAAGAAAAACTTGCTGTGGACATAGAATTTGTCTACACTTTAACAATATGTAGTTATAGTTTACTAAGTCAATGTTAAAGATACAGAGAAAATCATAGTCGTAAACTCAAAGAAAACGAATGTTATGCTAACTGATAATAAACTATGAATAACTAAATGAGTATACATAGTAAATTATTATTTATATGGCCATGATAGCACCTAACACATACAAACATGTATCACAACACAGTTACTTACTATCGAATCGGCAAATAAAATAAAGACACTCGATATAAAAATGTACAAAACCTTGACATTCGCACGATAATAAATTACTTAGCTTCCTTGGCAGTGGTGCCAAAAGGATAGTATACATTTTTAGTGTGGACAGAATCAAGGTCGCAAAAGTTACTCTTATCGTGAATAATTATATCAAAACAAAATACAAAAAGACGTTTTACAATGCGCAAATAAATATAACTGTTACTATATTGGGCAGTGATGAACGTAAAGCAAAGCTACTCCTACATAATATTAAAGAGAGCTAGATCCTCCAAGACATATATATTCTGTCAGTTGAACAGAAAATATTTACGACAATATTACATAATTTAATATACTGAAGACGGAGTACTTATACCTATGTAAAAATCGGCACTTTATACCTAACTTTTATATTAAGTACCTTATTTACTTCTTTTTCTTCTTCTTATAAGACTACGATGATACGAAATTGATATCGTTGTTATACACTGTCCGGCAGTGTCCGCTGATGTGTGCAACATGCCAAATGAAAATGACATTGCAAATACATCCTGATACTGCTTTTTTTTGTCCTGAGCTCATTTTAGAAGATTTGTTTACGGATTGTTGTGTTGCCGACACGGTATCGTCATTTACATTCGTCGTTTCAAACCCGCAAAGGAAATGTCGAGAGCAGGATATTTAGAAATACGGCTTCAAAGTTTATAAGGAAATTGCCTAAACGTTTCCTGCAGTAAACTTTTAAATGGAGCCCCATTAGCTTGTCTCACAAAGCCACAGTTTTAAAAATAAAGTTTAATAAAATTGCCTTTAACGACTATATTTGTGTATTACTAATTTACTACGACCAAACGTGATTTGCTATAATTCATAGAACGTCAGATGCTAACCGGATTTCGAGAGCTAATTAGTGCTAATATAGAATTTATTGGCACTTGAGGTTACTGCTGCTTCAGATGTTGTAATTACATTTTATATTAGAAAATCTGTTCATTTATTCTTGGAAGTGGTTGTGTAAGAGGCGTAGTAAAGTTATAAAGTAAACTAGAACAAAAAATAGGCAGTTAATCAATTTGAGGAACGACCTTGCGCGTTCTGTCGAGGACGTAAAAGTAAAGTTTAATTTTGCCATTAGGATCATTAGTGATTTAGTAAGTATAAGTACATATACTATAGATAAGATCGTGAGCAAAGAATCGTAAATCTACGATTCCAATAAACTTATTTATGACTTCTCGCCGATTCCGTTTATTACGGCTTGACTTATATTGTAGCACTAGTTGGAAATTATCATAAGCTTAGTTATTAAAATTTGAGATTAATCAATTAGCAGGACACTAATTACATAGGTACCAATGATAGTTATAATAAAACTACATTTAGGTAACTTGTGTTAATTTCTTATTTTTCTAAAATCGTCACAAAGCTTGTCTTCAGATTCTGCACATCTCGAAATCCCACAATGTCGGTATAGTTAGGCGCTCCTTTCTTCTGCGCGCATGCAAGGTGTGGGCAAAAGCTTATGTCCTTCCTTCAAATGAATTTACGCAGTTTCAACTTGAGCGTTTAAAAAGGGCGTTTAAGGAGGTTTATAATCATCTCTCCAGGAAACGCATCGATAACATCACTCATGGAGTAGGTCTCCATGGACAGCGGTTCGTTTACCATAAGGTGAACATCTTTTATGCACGTTTGCTCCTCTTTCTACTTTAAAAAATCCTATGTTTTGTCCTGCTTGTCTCATAATATGCGTTTTTTAACTGTAATTGAACAATTTAATTTGTAATATATGTAATGATCTGAATAGGTGAATGTGCGTTTTTTAATAGACCAGTTAGCTAAATTGTACAGTATATTTATTTAAGTAAGCAGTATTCACATGTTTGTAGCATGCAAACTTAGTGTCATTTACATAATGCTGAATGAATCGACAACTGTCTCAACTGTGTGTGAATCAGATGACGTTATGACCTGAGAAGCCGCATCCACTGTTCTCTTTTGCTGACAATATTCTTGATATGACGTTAAGTAAGATAAGAAAAGGGATTTTCAACATGCCCCCACATTTCACATCCACATTCCCCACATTCACACCCCCCCAATAATGTAATGTAAGCCGATAACACGCAAACGCGGCTTAAACTTTACGAACTGGAACACCATTGTAAAACACGGTAAACAATGTAGCCCTACAAGCTACGAGTACCAACGTATGAGTCCTATAACGTCCCGAGGAAATGGCGGCTAGACGTCGTCGCTCGCGAGCCGGTTTGCCCATCAGGCAGTTTACAAAGGGCTCATTGTACCGAGTCGATATCAGAATGCGGCCTCGAGCTTTCGTTCAGGTTCAACGAGTGCAGCCCTATAAGGCTCGACTGGGAGGCTTGTCGCATGTGCAAATGGCGATTTTTTATTCGCATTTGTTCACGTACATCTGCCATCGTAGGTATTGCCGTACCATATAGTGCTGTAGAAAGCGCAGATGATTGTTGAAGGATAACCAATAAGATGTATTTTAGATAATATGGAGATGGATTTTATTCATCTATTTATTCAGTTAATTTATAAAGGTAAATTCAGTTCGAAATCGGAAAAAAAGAGAATTAATCAATTTCATAAAATGTTATGCTTAGCAAGTTAAAACTAAATTCACTGAAGTTTGGTCAGTAAAGGTAAATTTTGGGCCGAGCACGGCTTACAAAGCGGGACGAGAGCAGAATTTTTAGTTTAGGACGAACTTTCTCGGGACGAAAATGGCATAAATCAAAAAATTGCTTTTAATTCGACATAGAAGTCGGGGTTGGGCAATGTCGCCAGTTTTACGAGGGCTGAACTTATTTGACTTGCGTAAATGTGCAACACGATACTGCTGGTTTTACGAGTTCCTGGAAGACGAATTAATGGATTCGCGTTTTATGGCCGTGTTGGTAGATGTCAAAAGGAATAGCTGATGCAATTAACTGACCGAAGTCGAAGAAAACTACTTTTACCAAATTATTTCGCTAAAGTAGCCGCGCGCCGTAGCGCACATGGCATGGCTTGCAACAAACGCTCTTAAAAATAGTTCATTGCTAACTAAGACCAATAAATGAAGATCTTTTTTTCTTCGTCTGAGATGGCTAATGGGTTGACTAGGAAGGAACCAGTCAGGGGATGGCCGCAAGGGGCAACAATTTGATCTGATGGCAGGGTGTTCACGAATTTGCAAAAAACATATTTCAAACTAAATTACCTACAAATTCTCAGGTTACATTAATAAAAACCTACAAAAACAGAAAACAAAACAAAACTCAGCACAACGTGAATTCATTCACGAACGAGTTACGCAATCTAAGCAACGAGTTAAACGACATAAACAGGGCCTTTCGAAGGAAAACCACTTCACAACAAAGGACACCGACAGAAATAAACGTAAAACGCAGGGTCAAATGACAGGACAACTGTATATACTTATGCTTCGTATAAATACAAAACATTAGAAGGTAAGTTATAATCAGTTTTGCAGGGCCGGGGGAGGGCATTACGCAGTGCAGGTGTAGTGGCCACTGCTTATCATAGAATACGAGCTTGGAGGATCTAGCTCTTATATAATCAAAGCATACGAGTGATGAGAGTAATGTAAATCATATTTTTTCAGGATTAAAAACATATAACAGGTAAGAAGATTTAAAAAAAAAACTGAATTTTGACGCACAGAAAAGCTGTTTATGACTAGACGCAGATGCTTAATCCGGGTCATGTGTTTTTTGAAAAGTGGGCACACCAGTGCGTTCACATTCCCATTTTTCTTCCGATTTCATCCGCTGGTGACGCGCTTCATTTTAAGCCTTGATTTGTATTCTTGTTCTGCGAGTTGAAAGGAAATTAATGCAAGTGTCATAATCGATAAAGAAAAAGAAAACCATTTGATATGTCAAAAAAGAAAAGTAGTACAAGTACAACCAGTTGACGATACCAGACATGTTATTGAAACATGTTATTTACTATCTGGACACGTATGAAAATTCTAGCGTGTCCAGATGGCAAAATTACTACTGAATACCAATTTTGAGAGCTGGACACAGCCAGCCCCTCGAGTCCACTCGGTGAATAACTATGTATGTATGTATCTACACGATATTATCTGTCGGACAGTACCTACTTATAAAATCAAATCATTTATTCCGCAAACAACGCAAAAATTGACTCTATGTACTGAATCTGTTCTATTCCGTTCATGGTCAGACGCGTTACTTGATCCCCCTGGCTGCTACTTGCCTCATCGCTACAGGCAGGGACGGATCCCCACCAGTCCTGGATTTGTCAATAGGCCATATAGGCCTAGGAGCAGCGGCGGTCTAGGGGCGGCAGATTTTAGAGGACGTTGCCGCCCCTATTATTTTAGAAAGGTACAAGGGGCGGCGGAAAAAAGTGCCCTACAAATCCCTACGAGATTACCCAACTAGCTATTTTACGACAACGTGAAAAAGTCATGTGAAAAATAACATAATTAACAACAATGTTACTTTTTGACCGATTTCAAAAATGGAGGAGGTTGTTCTGACTGTATGTATTTTTATGTATGTTCAGATTTCTCCGTCGATTGTGGATTGTTTTTGTAAATTATTTTTTTGTTTGAAGGGTTATAATACTCTCGAAGTAGTCCCATAAAAGTTTGAAGCTACTTGCTAGTCGGCATCGCTGGTTGCTGGTTGCTTTACAATAGGTTCTGGACAAACACCTAGCCAGTCAAACATAGCATTAAAAAAAACTGTATTTTTCGATGACATATTTAAATTCAATTATGGTAAAAAATATTTGAATGCAGCCCAAACCGCTTGCCAAGCTTGGGGATTATGGCAGCTCTTCCCTATTAAGGGAGATGCCTTTGTCCAGCATTAGATGTCTTCTGTCCGACGGTAAAAAAAATATAAACAAGGAATAAGAAAAAAAACGCGACTGCCCTGCCCAAAAACTTTTTTTTAATGTATATTACTTGTCACTCGGAGCTTGGGTGGGGTTATGTACCTTCGTATTATGTTCTAAAACTGCTTGGAAGCCTTATCTAAAGTCTCTTACGTTTTACTAGTGGACTAAATCATTTCCAATATATATGACCAGTGAGTTGAAATAAAACACCTTAGTACATAACACCAACTGGCAAATGCGCCACGTGCGTCGCCATTATACTCGCAGGAAGAAAAAATACCCGCCTCGAATAGGTATTTCGGAGCAAACCGACCTCGCTTGGGGTTTGGGTAGGAATACCTGCGTATTTTAACTCAGCGAAATTTAATCCGCCGCGCCGCCGCCGCTACCTCTGCGTGTATCGGATTATTATTTAGAACGTGAATTTGAAATAAGGTTTCGGTATAAATAGGCACATAATTATTTATCAAAGATCTATTGTTGGAATTGTAGGGCCTTTTCAATAGATTTTGTTCTAGATCGACCACCAGGCAAGATGGTGGTGAAACGTAGATCAAATTCCAGTAAGACAGACGGACAATCAAGTGATATGGGCTCCTTTTGTAGTGGTAGCACTCTATTGCAGAGTCCGCCTGGAGAAGTATGCCAGTTATTCAACCGCCTAGCAGGAGTGTGCAAGCAATTACCTACTGTTTCGGTTATTATATATTTAATTCTGTGGTTTTGGTTACACATGTCAAGGGCCATGTCACCCAGTGAGTTGAAATAAATAGAGTAGTTATAGTCGAACAAAACTGCTTTAAAAACTGACTAGAAGGTGCCTATATAAATATACTTATATGCATGTTTCTATGCAATTTGTGAAGAAAAGAAAAGAATATGACCGACTTTATACGCCACATCTGTTGTTAGAAAGAGACAAATATCTAATTTCTCTTACGGCGTAATTAGCTACACAAGTTGATTGGCCAGAGCGAGCGCCCTCGCCGCGGTGGTGTGACTCTTTCACTCTCTCACAAAAGACGATCTATCTATCTCGGTCATCCATTTCAAAGTAACAACAGTCGCCTAAGATAAAATAAATTTAATTTTTTCCCTTTGCAATAAAAATACAGTACTTACGCGTGAAATTATATTTTTTTTGTCTTTCACAGTGCCTGTGTAGATTGTGCAGTGTCTAAATACACAGAAAGTCATTATAATCACCATATTTTTGCTAGAAAACATACGATTAGTGGCAGCGTATTACCAGACATTCGGTAGTGAAAGACTGGTAGCGATCACGGCAATTACCTTGATTGCGTCTAGTAAATATGGCGGGGGGGACAACTCATCTACAGGTAAAAACATCTTAGATGTCACCAGATAAATTACTGGGCATGAAGAGATTTGACATCTAATATCTCAGGGTGTCGAGCGCAGTGCAGTGCGGCGTAGGATTTTGTTCGCAAGTTCGCAACTCTGGCACTACTACTGTTACCACCAGGTGGACGTTTAGCTCGTCTCGTCACTCAATAGCAATAAACATAAGTATGGAACCCTTCTTTAAGTAATAAACTGAAAGTAATGTATACCTATAGAAATGCGATTTATTGTTTTATTTTAACGCTGTTGACGTAACTGTATGAATAAATTACAATATTAACTTTTTGTTTGTTTTTAGCATTATTTGTAGCATTAAATGTTTGCTTGTACGTAAACTCATACATCAACCGATGGCACCTCTATTTCTTCCAGTAACAGTAAAATATGAAAATACAAAGTAAGAAATAACTTGACAATGAGTAAAATGTTTGCAAAGAATACAAAAACTTGCATGTAAAAGTGCAATTAACATATCGCGTAACGAATCTACTGACAAGGCATAACATTTTGAGTTTTGGTTACTTTTGATCACAATAGTAGCAAAACATAGTCTTCTTTTCGGGCCAGGGACCGATTCTCTTCAGTCTTTGACCCGGACTTCGTCGCGTAGAACTCTCTGGATCCAGTGAACCTTACAATCATTCCTTCGGTCTACTGAATGATAGTCTACTGCCAGTAGCCACCAGATGAAGGCCAGGACAATTACATTTGGAAATTTTAAGAGGATCAAGCTCGTCTTTCCACATCCAAATAAACTATTAGTCAATTTACTGGTAAATAAACAAAGCCACAAAAGTATGGGTTCTACTGCCAGGAAAACAACAAAACTCAAAACAATAAGATTAGCTCTTAAACAAAATCTATAAAAAAATTCAGGGTGGTGCTACGTATATAAACGCTTTAAAAAAAACTGTTTTCAACTTCGCATACCTGGATGACATTTTCATATTTTCTAGTAATTTTGATTTAAATCCAAACTACTGAACCGATTTCGATAAAATTTATATGAGACCACCTCTGTAGTATTACCTACCAAACAAAAAAAGAATTATCAAAATCAGTTAATAATTGGCGGAGTAATCGCGTAACGTACAGACAAAAAAAACATTCGAATTGAGAACCTCTTTTTTTGAAGTCGGTTGAAAATGAGGTACTTAGTCAATTATAAATATAAACAAAGTCACAAAAGTGAGCCTTCACACCAGTGTTAAGATAGGGAAATTTTAAGGTGTCAAGTGTCAAAGTGACGGGTATCAAAGGGATAAGTGTCAAAGGGACAAGTGTCAAAGGAACAAGTGTTAAAGTGATAGGTGTCAAACTATGAATGTCGACTATGAGCGTAACACGGGTAAAAAAAAACTTCCCGTAGGAATTACTACTGGATTGCTTGGTAGTTCTACGGATTTTTTTACCCGTGGTACTACTGGTAGTATACAACAAACGAAGAAAACAACAAAACTCAAAACATAAAATTAGCTCTCTAAACAAACTCTAGAAACAGTTGGGTGCGGTTCCAGTTTAATGCAAGTGCTACGAATACAAGTAACTTTAAAAAAAACCACCGACTTCAAATTAATATGGGACCACCTCGGGAGTGTAACCCTTTCAAATAAAAAAAGATTTTTGAAAATAGTTCCACAATTGACGGAGAAATCGGTGAACATACATAAAAAAACATACATACCGTCGAACATAGAACCTCCTCCTTTTTAAAAGTCGATTAAAAAGAGAAAGATTAGCTCACCCTAAATGTTACTCGTAGCTCGTAGAATGATATAGACTGATTTGCCAGGATCAGCGTCGAAGATTACATCTACAGTCATAAAACTCGTGCACATGGTCAAAATCAGGCCAACGTCGCTGTAGTAACGAGTCTATACAGTCATCATAATAATATTCATATTACAGTTTGCTGTGTATGTCTGCCTGTTTTGACTCAATTCTGTAACGACTGAACGACTTGAAAAGTCCGGGGATACTCTGACTGTGACTAAAGCCCAATGCTTAACACTGCAAAGTTTAAGGGAGAACCGGGCATATTTATAACGCCGTCGAGGTCGTGGAAAAGACAGAAAAGCCATGTCGGTTTAGATTGTAAATTATAGCTCCGGCGAAGCGGAAATGCGGCGACGCGGCAGGCCACTATCGTACTTGCGATGGAAGGTGAAAAGTCGACTTTTCCTCGCCGCTTGCATGGCCGCACCTCGGAATGACTATGCAGTGGAAATGGAAAATGCTAGCTTTTACGACAAACAGCATTTAATAAAGTGGCTAAGGTAAAGCCATGAGGCGCAGCTTGTGTACAAGCCAAGGGCCGTATGTAAGCAATCAGATATGACTTCATTGAGCTAAACATAGAGCATGTTGTCATGTAAATAAATATTTATGGTGACGGCTGTTACGAGTAGATGTTGTTACAAACAGTCTTAGGGGAACATTATGTCAAGTATCGTGAATTATTAGTCCTATAGCTACGGAAGAGCGCAATCTATGCGTAGAATGACGAGACGACGACTAGGTTATTATGAACTGAACTATGAGTGGACTTGATACTTCAAATTTTCGTGTAGATGAAATACAAGGAGTTGGAATCGCAAAGATTTTGTTAATGGCATTTCTGTCCCGCAACGAAAGTTTAATTGAATTCCAGACGATTAATCAATCATCAATCATAGCTTATTTTAGATCAATACAAATATAAATGATATTAGAAAGTAAGTAAATTAAATTGTAATACTCAGTACATGTATTAAAGATAAAAAATATATTTTAGGCAGTGATGTGCTGACGTGGCACACGTCTGGAAGTGGCCGAGGCCCGTCATTCCTTCCAGCCACTACTCTCAGGTAGATATCGAGGCTGCCACGCACCCGCCGCATCAGGGAAGCAACTCTTTTACGCAAAATGGCATAAACCCCATTTATGCGCCTTTCTAAACGTACCTGACGCGCTACAGAAGCGCTGCAGCCGCAATAACATCCTGATTAGACATACTAATATCTCAATCATCATTATGCGTCTAACCATGCAGCGATTTTTCAATCGCATCAGAGGGCAACATGAAATAAATTTTCAGCGTAGACATTCCCAATGATGTCACGAAAGTGGACTCAACAGAGGATGAAATATGTTGGCGGCAAGGCGAGAAGTAGGACAGTTTATATCAAGGGAATCAATATTCCCGGGGAAGCTGTATCTATTGGATACGGGGTAGAGGCGGGGGTTAGTACAAAGAGGGATTAACGATGTGTGAAATGTAATTTATTGCAATTTCACACATCGTTAATCGTCATTCGTCATTTTAACCTAAATGGTTTTACATTAAATCAAAACTTTGATAATTATCTTTAATTCTTTATTTTTGGGGTGAGATATACATACATAATATAGACATTCACATTTGATTGTAAGCATTTTTCTTGTTTTTCTTGAATAACACGCTGCTGACAGCCTGAGCAAAGCAGTACGCATCTGAGTAAGGAATTCCCTTCACAGATATGTGCTGGTAACTAAATAATACCTATTCGGGCAACACTATGCTATGAAATGACTTCTAGTTAAAAGTCTGAGTTTAAGCTAGACGTATAATATGCCACAGCACTTTCTCATCAGGCCTTCATTAGCGAGCAACAATGGGTGAGTCAATTAGTTACGCAGGAAGAAGCCGTTACACTGCTTAGCAGCTGTGCAGTAACCGGGTGGGGATACCAACACAAGTATGAGCAAAGATAATATAATTCTATACTAGTATGGGTATTCACCAATTACAGAATATCTTAGAAAAACCAGCCAGGTTTGAGTTGGACCTGCACTAGGGAATCCGAAGCAGCACTGGACCAATGAAAACATATTTCTGGATAGAAACAATATATTTGTTGGTGTAGTGATTTTAAATTAAAAATAATTGAGATGAATAATTAAATACGATATCCTGGTGATAAGGCCGAATGAACAGAAACCGTGCCCACATCAAATTACAAAACGGTAGAAACCTCTGTGCATAAGTTTAAATCTTGGTAAATGAAAACGCCCTGACGGCGTGGCAATGAACGTTGGACAGTAACAGATACGGAAAGCTTAAAGCCTAGATCCCGCCGAGTATCTAGTATGGCTTAGGAGAGACTGGACTATGTCCGGCTGATTATTAAGAACGAAAAGTCAAGACCGAAAGTGAATTAGCCAACGACGCCTTCAATGGATTTAAGCAATGGCAACAAACATATCCTAACTAGAGCACACGAGAGCCACACTTTTAATTACAAGCAATGACAGCAATGAGCGGTCCATTAGCATGCTGAGCTAGGCATCCAGGGTCAAAGAACTTTGATCAAGATAAGCGAGAATTACTGCGTGAGCTAGAATGTTCCTCGTAGAACATTGAGCAACTGAGCTAAGGTACGGCAAATGTGTGCACAACGCAATGACGTGCTTGGCAAATGTATCCTTACAGCTTAGCTACCTATTCGGCAACTTCTTATACATAGACTAGCTTTTGCCCGCGGCTTTGCCCGCGTAGTAATGTTGAATACTGGAATTCGGTTAAATCGGGGCCCAACTCAATTGAATCACTAAAATACGTATATTATTGCATTTTTTCCAAGCCGCTTGCAAGTCTTTAAGTTTGCTTGAGGATGACCAAATTTGGCATGTCGTGTTTGCAATACTTACTTCAAAACAAAGCCGTCTTGTTGAATTTTAAACAGACAGACAGATGGACATGACAAACTTATAAGAATTCCTCGTAGTACTACGGAACCCTAAAAATGTCTGCTAATGACGCTAGTTGCCGGGGCCTTTGACCCGAAAGATTACAATATTTCTTTGTAGACAACGTTTTTGACTTTTTTGTTGGAAGGTGCTAAAATAGCCAGGCTTTTAGGGGAGCTAAATCGCGAGCAAGCCACATAGAACTGACCATGCGAAAAACAGTCCTGCCTTAAATCAATACCAGCGTATTTTAAAGTTTGACCCTGAGCCTTATTCATGGCAAAACAAACTTTTAGGGGAAATTGAAGCCTTTTGAAGTCATACGGTAAGTCACTGGGAATCATGGGAATACGCGGCACAAACACTGTTTCGCCATGGGCACACCCAGTCAAAATGATGGCCTCAACCAGATTACAATGCAGCATTTTTACTTGTAACCTGGTTCCATTACACAATTTGGGTGGTCTTAAATTCCGAAGGAGCATGACGGGTGTACCTTTCTTCAGGATAAGCCTATGATATGGTAGCCCCGCTGGTCTTAATGAATTTAAAAAGTCAACTGGATAGTTTACAGCATCATCATTATTGCATACCGTATCAACAGAGTCAATGAAATGAAATAAGCTTAAGCAGAAAAAGTATGAAAACAAAGAACGCAAAAAGATTACCATAATATCGCAAGAATTACGAAACTTCGATAAAATACAGTACTGCACTGATCGCTTAGGTAGACTCGGTGTGGGTTGGAGTGGGGCGCGCTCGAGGTACAGCGCGTCATTATACTCGGGTTTCAACGTATCTGAGCCGACGCGGGATGGACGTTTCGAAAGCGCTGTGCTTGGTGCGTGCACCGGATCAAGTACATGTGTTTAAAACATTTATCTTCTTACGCATAAACACTCGATTAGCTAATCTATAAATATAACATTTTTTTTCAAATGAAAAACTGACCCGTGGCCTTCCAGTTTTGAAATTGTTTGAAAATTCTGAAACATGTTTATGTTTATTTTATCTTATCTCTTAAGTCAAAAAACTTAACAGCCATAAATGAATGGTTTCGGCAAAATGGTATTTTAATGATACATTGAACCCCATGCGAATTTTTCAAAATCCTTGCTGAGTGTGCGTTTTCTGCATCAGCCCTTAACACTAATGGTATATCGGCCTACCCTGATTGGGCCATATTCACTACGCTGGCCCAGTGCAGGTTGGCGGATTCACATACACTATCGTATTTCTTCTCCGGAAATATGTAGGTTTCCTCATGATGTTTTCCTTCACCGAAAAGCCAGTGGTATTATCCATGCGTAAGTTTCAAAGAACTAATTGGAACGAGTTCGAACCCGCGACCCCAAGAATGTGAGTCGAGCTTGATCACTGAAGCTACCACCACAGCTTGAGCTGAGTGTAAGTTTACACCACTCAAAATTTAGTTAAGGCATTTAAAAGTAAGTTAATTTAGCAGCTTAGGCTGTACAGTATCTATAATAATTATGTCCGTCAAACAGTCGCCTGCGTGGACCTACAAAAAATAGCCCATGTCCGTTTCCGAACCTTATGCTATAACTACCTATCCAAAAATGCAGCTCCATCTGTTCAGCCGACCAATAAATACGCCCATCCCCGTCCCCATTCCCAGCCTCATCCCTATAAGCGCCCCCTTCTTCCCCATCCCCATCCCGATACCAAATGTAATTTTAATATGAACACGCCCACCCCCGTCCACATCCCCGTTCCCTCCCTCATCCCCATCCCATCCCCACCCCATCCCGATTTCAACTTTCATCTTAATATGGACACGCCCATCCCCGTTCCCAGCCTCATCCACATCCACATCCCATCCCCACTAAATCCCCACCCCCATCCCCACCCCATCCCCATCCCCACCCCGATACCAATTGTAATCTTAATATTAACATGCCTATCTCCGTTCCGTCTCCGTTCCCAGTATCATCGCCACCCCCACCCCCATCCCCACATCTATCCCCATCCCTATACCAAATTTCATTTTAATATGTACAGCCGTTACAAAGTTAAGGAGAAACAAACGTACTATCCACTAAAACTTAGTTTTTTTTTATACTAACGGGAGCTGATTTTGAAAAAACTGAGCCACCCGTATCTTCTTATTTTTATAGTAGAATATGTATACCAAGTTTTGTATCAATCGAACCAGAGAATAAAAAGTTTCATACAAACTTTAACACCCCATTTAACCCCCTTCGGGGTTGATTTTCGAAAAATCCTTTCTTAGTGGGCGTTTACACCTCTCCAAAAACATACCCTCCAAATTTCAAGTCTCTACGTTTAGCGGTTTGGGCTGTACGTTGTCTATATGTCAGTCAGTCAGTCAGTCAGGACAAAGCCTTTTATAGTTATAGATAATATTATCTGCATCCCGCGAATTTCTCGTGATTTTCTAGTATTCCCGCATTTTTACAAAGTAACAAATTTCTAATGATGCACAGTGTCCAAATGTCACTAAATTGCGTCTAAATCGATGCCGTGAAAGAGTGACACACAAAGGGACACTTTGCATTTTTATTATTAGTGTGATATTACATTTTTGTAGTACCGATATTATTCATGAAGTACGTTCCTAATCTGGTTTTACAAGACTGAATGAGAGTCCAACAATATGATCTGTCTGCAAAAATACTTAGGTATCTTAAAATATTGGCTTCCGTCCAATGCAAGCCGAATAGTCGAAGTTATCTCTACATCCACTCGGGAGTTTTATTACGAAGTTTGTGCAACGTTTAACCATTAACCACGTCTAGACTGGGACCCAGACGAGCGGGGAAGGTGACACGACCCCGCAGAAGGGCGCAGAATGACAACTCTGGTCTGAGAATATTACCAGTTACGAATTTTCTTATAAGAGACGTATGAATTCGACCACGGCGGAGCAACAAGAGCAAAAGAGAGGCAAATATATTCTCTCTTTTTCTATCTTATTGGCCGGACGGCGAGCAGTGGTTCGCATCAATCTGCTCTAGTTAAATCTACAGGTCTGCTAATGCGATTAACAAAGTTATAAACAGACAACAATACCTAGAATTTAATGTCAGGATCCGTTTGAACTCGCACCGTTACAGTGGTTGGCGACACATTATCATCTTCAATTCAAGACACAAGGAGAGCGATGGGATGGGGAATACTTACCTAGTAGAGAACGATGACGGAAGACGCAGCGTAGGAAGGCCTCCCACTAGGTGGACCGACGACATTGTAAAAGTCGCGGGCAACCGGTGGATGCAAATGGCAGGTTGTCGTTCAGCAGTGGACGTCTCCGGGCTGATGATGATGATGATGAGAGAACGATGCGACGTATAGTCGATATATTGACTGATGGTGCTAATTTGTCAAGCAGTTTAAACATCAACATTTATAAACGCAGGCAGAAAGCCAGAAGATACAGATCCTCGAACTTTAGCGGGGCACATCTTCAATTTTAAGATAATAAGTGAAAAGTACAGACGCGCACCTAACGGTCCACAAAAGATCCTATAATTCAGTACCCCATGAGGTCTTGTAGTGGGCTCTGAAAGAGAAACGAGTTCCTGGGAAATACCTGCAGATTATCCGTGCCGTGTACCGTACGTACGTACGGGCCGTAACTGAGATAAAGGCAGAAAGATGAAGATGACCCTCAATTTTAAAGCTCCACTGTCATCTCTCGTCCAGACGAGATTCTAAGTTATGTCTCTGTGTTCTTCCAGCACGGTGACAGAGCAGACTTATTGCTCGTACTGTCGGTATTTTGAGACGACCCATTTGGCGTCGAGATGGGCCGCACAGATTTCTAAATGTCGCCGTACGTGCAGCGAATGGATGATGGGGTGATGGAATAGCGCAGGCCTGTTAGAGCGCTAAACAGGGTCAAATAGTATGTAGTGTAGCTCCACCCACTCCACATCCACTGTCCACTGGACATAGGACTAACCGTGAAGAGCAATTGGTCCACATTTACTCAACGCTACGCTGTTGTATCCGATGCGTGTTGGCAGATTCACACACGCCATTGTATTTGGCATTGATTAGCTTGTAATTATTATTTCGCCATAGGTACTGTACGATGAAATATTTTTGGGACAGGATTATTGATTGGGTAGGAAGGTGCTTCTCAGGGAAGCCCCGTGAGGGGAGGCAGGGGACAATGAGTAAGACGTTATTTCGCTCACCCCTCAAGTAATTCTAGCACTTATTTTCTTTAGGATAGGTATCGCAGAGATTAAAACGAGGGTGAATTTTGAAGTTGATCGTTTCGAGATTTATATTTATAGATGATCCAAATTCCAAATACATATTTTACTAAAAAAAACCTAGAGAATCTTGCAGGTGTTTGTTTTTTTTTGTTCGTTACAGGTTTGCGTTTGATCACATCCTGCCTGGATCAGGCATCAGATAGCAAGCTGTCGCAAGATGCAAGGGTGCGGTAAATGATGGAGCACAATTTGGAGTTACCCTGTTTGGATGAACTCTAGATTTGAAGACACCCATGTTGTAATTTATTTTGATATTATTTTAAACATACTTCAGGACATCGCATTTAATGGTAATTTTTACATCTGTTCTATGTGTATTGCATTAATATAATAATTATTCATGTCTTAGATCGGAATAGCACGACTGTCAAAACAATCTAAAACGTTGCGTTAATCTTTACTTAATTTTAAGCAGAACACATTCTCATATACAATTGCCGTACAGTGTGGCGGTGTAAGGGGGAGGCCTTCGTTCAGCAGGGGACGTCTCCGGGCTGATGAGGACATGCTCAGTACCTGATTATAATACGTTTTTTTTTTAAATACAACCGACTTCAAATTCTAATACCTGGACGACATACTCAATACTCAATTTGTTTATTGCAGTTATAAAGGTTACATGCAGGTCTTAGATAACACATTATTTATAGTAGATACTTTATAACTACCCTGTAACACACCATAAACACACACACACTACTACTACACTACTGTGTGTACTGTACATCTTCATACTTTCTAGTAATTTTGATTTAAAAACCAAACTACTGAACCGATTTCGATAAAATTGATTTAAGGGACCACTGAAGCCCAAACCAAACAAAAAAAATCATCAAAATCAGTTCATAATTGGCGAAGTAATCGCGTAACATACATACAAAAAAAACATACATTCGAATTAATTACTTCTTTTTTTGAAGTCGGTTGAAAATTTGACTTAAAAGAGTGTCCTATAAATCTTATAATTATTTTGGCGATGCAAAACCGGTACTTATGACTTATGGATTAAGCACCGAGTCGGCGACTGATCCAGACAGGTTTAGCGACTTATGAAGCTAAATATGGAAACCCTCCGGCAACTGCAGCTAGGTACCAATACCAACCAACCGGTCAGGTAGGTGACTAATTGTAAAAGGCAACTAGGGAAAGCATCTTCATTCTTGTATGGGAAAACGCTGGAAAGTTACCCTGTAATGTATTTTTTTTTGTGACATATGTCGGAAAAAAAATACTCGGGGTGATTTAAAGTGGTGAATTTTGGGAGCGGGCCGAATTTCTTTCGTACGCGGAGGAAGTCGCGGGGGACCTTTAGTATATTATATACCTAAGTACTGTAGTGTTTTAAAATATCTCGTATCTAATTCCAAATATAGACCTCATTGTGTTATGTTTTTTACCTATTCTATTGTATTTGGGTACCTACCTATAGTAAGTTTTAAATTCCACAATAATGATTTTAAAAAATTACAATTTTTTATATGGAAAAACCGCTCTATGTATATATCTACAGTTAAACAATAAAGTATTATTAGATTATAATACATACTTTAATAAAACATAATAAGTAAATACAATGTGTAACAAAAAGGTTCGACAATCCTGAATGGTAAATTATGTATGTGTATGAACTCATCATTATTATTTAAATAAATAAATAAACAAATAAAAAATAAATTATATGAATAACTTTACTATGGCGCCAACCTTGAAATCGCGAAAAAAAAACAGGGAAAAAAATTGCTTGGTATGATTTAAAGTGGTGAATTTTGGGAGCGGGCCGAATTTCTTCCGTACGCGGGCGAAGTCGCGGGCGACCTCTAGTATAGAATATTAGATTGTTTTATTTGGCTTCTAAGTCAATACAGAAAACTGTTGGTATCTTCTAGTCAAGTGTTCCTTCATAGACCACATCTTTACTTCATTTCAGATGATATAGCAGTCAGACACAAGCCTATCATCCCATAAAAATGACTGTCACTGGAAAATTTACCGCCCATTTTATACCTACCTTATTATTTTATACATCCACATTAAAAGAGTATTAATAACCTTACGGGGGGAGGCCTATCCCCACCCCAGCAGAAATTGTATGAAGTCAAATACACAATATTGAGTAAATGAGTACGACTCAAGATTTTCTTGTAAACAACTAACGCATGGGTTTACAGGATCTAAAGACGAGGACAAACAATGACAATTATATGTTGGCTTAAGTCTGCAAAAACTTTGTGATTTCTCAGTTGTATGGCAAAAACATTCCAGAGCTTTTTTTTGGTTTTGGAGGTTTTTGCAATCTTATCCAAAAATTAATAATCCTAATTAAATCCAACCAACCAATTCGTTAATCCAAGATTTTATGCAGGTGATATTTATTTTAGGACCTGGGTATGTCATAAAACTGCAACCGGAACCACCGGAGGACGGGCAGCAGTGTCCTCTCCATTAATGGTGGTGAACATTCTGCGATCCCCAAGCCAAGCATGGGAATTATGGCAACACCTCCCAATTCCTTAATAGGGCTTGGGCCTTCATCCAGTAGTGGACGTTTTCTGGGTGATGGGTGATATTTATTTTCTATTAAATAATTATTTAACTGGAAATATACTGCTGTGGATTTATTTAAGATAACAGAAAGTTAATAAACATGTATCACACCCATGTTGCATTTTAAGGTCCCAAGAACATTTCAAATAGTTTCAATATGTAGAGTAAATATCAGCATTCTGCCGGCTAAAGCGCCCACGCATTACAAAAATAAACATTATCTGTAAAACTGTTAAAGGTCAGAAAAATAATGAAAAAGTAGGTACCTTTAGCGACATTATGAATCAATCGATGTTCAGCGTTTTAGCTTGATTTCAGCTCACCACGTGAATACCATCACACATTATTCACAAATATTCAAATATTTCACTGAAAATGTTCTCGCGGTGTTTTTGTTTTTTTTTTTACTAATTTCTCAACCGTGAATTCGAGAGAACTTCAATTTAAACAAAGATTGTTTCGTTTATCGTAATATATGAATAAACGTGCAAGAAACGATCGATATTAATTATTTTCGTCAATAAATTCACAACCTCGCAAAACAACCTACCACGATCGCGGTCGATTTTTCTCTGACTGAATTCTGTCTGTTCTGTGTTCTGTCAAAGTGTCTAACAGACAGCTGACTGGCGATTTTTCCCGCCTACTCGTTTTTTTTTATAATTCCTGGCAATGGATACAACTCTTTCAGCCGCTCACATATTTCTTCATTGATATTTCATTCATATTCTTAATCTATCGGCCTTACTTAAAAAAAACTTCTCAACCGTTTATCACTGCTTAAGATGTTCTGCCATCTTCTCTCTGACGTGAAGTGTAACATGCAAGAACAAGACAGAGAAGTTTAAGCAGTGACTAAGAGAATCGAGATTATTTTAGGTAAGGCTGCATATACCGCATGGACGTACTAAACAAATTAAAGCAACTATGAAATACCGTAATCAAAAAAGTTCTTTCTGAGAATAGTAAATAGAAATCAGCCCGCCTAGCATTAAAGCCGTGATAAACGTCTATCCATTCTTTTTTTCCCTCGAAAACGAGACAGACGTATCCATATTCTAGCTTTATCACTTTCCCGCGCGGGGAAAGATCAATTAGTCCCCGGCGCGTGCTAGGGGGCCTGGTACATTTTCTAAGTTAGAAATAAAATATAAATCTTTTAGAAATTATTTTATAGTTCTTCGGTTCACAAAATACCTAGTAGTGTTCCGAAACAAAAACAGTTTTTTTTTGTTATTTTAAGCATAAACGTTATTAACAAACATTATTATTTTACTATAAATGTAGAAAACCAGTAGAAAACTAAACTTCTCCATTAACTTTTTTTTTAAATTCTCTTGTGATCAAGATTCAGGAATATTCATTAGATGCATTTTGGCGGCCTCTGAAGCAGTTTTCACATTGTATTCACTGCTGTGATCGCTGATCAAATGCTTTCGCAACTCCGATGCCATGTTAGTTTTGTAGTCACAATGTTTGCAATGGTATAAGAAAACGTCTTTATGGCGGCCACTTCGTAGGACATGTTTGCGAAGATTTTCCTGGAATAATCAAATACATTATTATCAGAAATAACTTGTGACGCCATCTCTTGGGATGAAGGAACTTTTTACATTTTAGTTTTCAGCGCCATCTATTTTACTTTTGTAATACTATAAACACAGCCAAAAAATGTACCTATCACAAAATCACAATCATCATCGTTTGGTTTGGTTTGGTTGATGCCACAGATTGTAGATTGATGAGCCATGTTTTTTTTTAAATCCTGTAGTTAATATATTAAGGCAATAGAACACTAAAGGCATGTGACGTTTTGGTCTAATTCATACAAGGAAGTATGTAATGTACTATGTATGTCTATGGAAGTATGGGAAGTTTGTAATAGGGAAACGTCCAAAGCCTTTAGTTTTTCTTCTTTCTCCACACTTGTCAAGAAAAGGAAGTAGGCATAGGCAGTGCCATGTAATTTCATGTCGCAGTACACGGTCTGAAGCAGTACTACATAACTAGTGTTGATAAATGTTTTTGTACATTGAAAACTTACAAGACTACCGCAGGTAAAATCACAATGCGGACAGGCGTACGGTTTGTCTCCTTTGTGGCACTGCAAGTGTCTCTTTAAATGGCTGGATTGGTTTGTTTGAAAATGACACTGTGGACATTTGTGGCGTTGTTGTCCAGGGACGGTCACATGCCTTTTTTCGTGTCTGAAAATAAAGAGCAAAAATGTAATAAAATACAATTGATTTATTACTTTCGCCACCGAGAGACTGGGAGCTTTAATTGGTAAAAGCGCCATCTGTAAATTTTTAAAGAACCTTCTGCAGCCACGTCATTCACACTTCATAATATTTGTATAAGTCACGATTGTGTTCTCTAATACACGTAGTATTTGACATATTTGCTAGATGTCGCATTTATCAACTTTCTAAACTAGGTTAAATTTTATTAATTATTAACTCTATATTTCTTTCCATAGACATTCATTTAAAAAAAAATACCTAACCATAGACTGTGCCTTCATTAAATATTATGAATCATTATTTAACTTTCTTAGAATCTCTAAATAATTTCTGCTAAATGTCAGAAAGATCTTTCGATTCGCCAAAATTGTATTTCTATGCTAGCCCAAATATGTAATTGAATGGCATTGGTGTTGCCAATACCAATACCAGGCTCATAATGAAATGATTGGTATAAGCGTAGGTACTTATAAAGTCGGTCAGCGCTGGAAGCCACGAATGAACACTCCTGAACATTACACTTGTGGACACTCGCGGCCCTGGCGCCAGTAGCTCTGCAGGTATGGCGACATTCCATGTCCCTGAAAATAAACAATTCGGAATGTTTAGATATCAAACATTGAATATAATATACTATCGTGTCAGCCTGCGGGCGGCATATTAGCACTAACATTAGGGCTGGCCACTCAGTCTATTTCATAACAGCCGACTTTTTTCTTGCAAATTTTAAAAGTAATGGATTCAACGTTATTTATTATGCTGTAGAAAGCTGATCCTTAGAAGTTATAGATAGCTATAGACACCCTAGCTAAGCAATGATCCAACTGCATGTAAAACGATGAAAAAAATTGGCAATGGAATAGACAGCTGCATAGATTAAGTATTGTTGGTATACTTAATCTATGACAGCTGTATCTTTGGATGATAATTATGATTATGATATAATTCCACGTGGGACGCTACCTCTAACTTCCTTGAATCTTACCGAAATCTTTTCGTCTTTATACATGATGTAAATTACTTTCCAATACATTAAGATTGGTTCAGGCATTTAGTTGTAAAAGGTAACAAAACAAACAGATACAAGTGTAAACAAATATACTTCATTAGAACAGTTGTCTGTGAAGTGATCGCACTTCTAAAACACATAAACTCTAATCA
Organism: Erannis defoliaria; assembly: GCA_905404285.2. NCBI lineage: Eukaryota > Metazoa > Arthropoda > Insecta > Lepidoptera > Geometridae > Erannis > Erannis defoliaria. The sequence continues at coordinate 716,721 of FR990071.1, forward strand.
CCCCATTACCCAAGTATTACCCGAGCGTACGGGAGCCTGTGCGACTGGCGACACCGCGCGGCCGCTGAGCACTCTAGGGCTGCATTAATGCAGAATAACGCACAAGATATCGCCCAAGTTAGATCATCAGGAGTTTAGACGCGATGTCTTTGCGGTATAGTACAGTTCGTAGGCTTTTACTAGGCTGAACCCTAACACTGAGGGAATAGACTGAACGGTATGAAATACTTAGTAAAGTAAAAAACAAAATGACTGCCTAATTATACATAAATAATGATTAATATGAAAAGACGCCTTTTTCATTTACTTATATTAAAAATATGCAGCAGCAAAAAGCCAACATTACGTGGTGTTCCCAGGCGGTCACCCATCCAAGTACTGACCACGCCCGACGTTGCTTAACTTCGGTGATCGGACGAGAACCGGTGTTTTCAACGTGGTATGAACGTTAGCAAATGTTAAAACGAATTTGAAATATATATTCTACATTAAACGTATCCCAATATTTTTTAGTTCTTAAAAACGCCACAGCACGACTTAAGCGTTTCAAAGAGATATTTAAATTTCTCAATGTTCAAAATTTTACTACTAATACCGCTCACAATTATTTTGTACAACAACCGCAGCTTCATCATCAGCCCGGAGACTTCCACTGCTGAACGAGGCCTCACCCTTAGACCGCCACACTGTACGACAACCTGCCATCCGCTTGACAGCACTGTATTCTAGAAATTTTCTTAGTCTGTGGATAATAAATGTAAATCCCTTCGTGTGATAAAATCATTCCACCGCTATTTCCCTTTTTTATTTTATTATCACGAACCGATGTTGTTATGGATAATTCTTAGAATAAAATATAGGTCGTATATTTAATTTAATATCATTAAAGCAATCGATTAGTATTATTTTAATTTCGGGAAACCTGGCGAATTGCAATAATAGTCAACCAATCAAAAAACGTATATAATACATAATATATACATTTTCTAGTTCTTATAATCGCCACAGCCTGCTGAAGCGGCAGCACTGCGCTCGGCAATCGTCCCTCTACGACGCAAGTTGCACAATGAAGGCGTTAGTTGATGCATGCGGTCCGTGCCATATGCGGTCGGACTTTACATCCGAATGGCGTTTTGTTATAGCCCGTGAACATTGGCAAAGATTTTAGTGGTTTAGGTTTATTATGTAATGTAAGAAACTTAATAATATTATTTAAGTACTTATCAAAAATATCACTGCAAGACAAAAAACTAGATTACTATACCTACACTAAATATTATTATTTGGTTTAGGAACTCATTTATTGAATAATAAGATTTTTTAAAAGTCTATAAAAAAACAAACATCTATAATATTTACATATGTACAAAACTTAAAATAAATATTTAAACTATATACCTACTAAAAACTACTTATTTACAATAAAATATATAAATAAAAATAAAAATAAATAGTAATTTGTGATTATATTCTTTAGAAATACAGCAAAAAGCCAACATTACGTGGTGTTCCCAGGCGGTCACCCATCCAAGTACTGACCACGCCCGACGTTGCTTAACTTCGGTGATCGGACGAGAACCGGTGTTTTCAACGTGGTATGAACGTTGACAAGAAATGTTACGTATTTTTTTACTAGTTTCTACAATATCATCTATTAACAATTTTAGTTCTTAAAACTACCATAGCACCACATACAGGAGCAGCACTATGGTTATTTCAAAACTACTAAAGAGACAGTCGCATATCTTTGCCCGCTTAAAATAGTTACTTAAAATTGATTTACTACATACGTACCTACTTTTAGAAAACACGCCGGCTAACTTATAAAACCGTCTGTTTTAACTACACTAGTTGAACCGTACGTTTTAACTACCGCAGTTGAAAAATTGATCTTCACGTAGGTATGTACGATCTTCACAATTTACTGTACGATCAGACATCAAAACATTAAACATTGCCTAGGACCATTTTCAAGTAAGTTCTAACAGATTGTTTAAAATGCGAATCACTGACAGCACGTGCGAACAATAAAATCTGAACGGGATGGATGCACCATCTCTCTCTGACATCAATATTTTAATCCGGCTGAAAATACCGCGCATCCGGGAGTTTATCGTCGCGGGATGTAAACGTGTCACCGCTGGCAACACCGCGGGCGGGAATGCGCGCGCGCACGCTTTGATCACAGAGTAGAAAATTATAAAGGGCGTTTCAGAGAAACAGCTTCTGAAATGATGTGTGGTAGCGATCGTGGCGTAGCTTGACTTTGTAGCTCAAAGTCGACAGCTGCTTTGATGCGGAGTATTTAGATTGAATTTGAAATTGTTGCATATTTTAAGATTTTAATACAGGTAACTAATCAATTTAGAAATTTGACTGATAATTTCTATTCAATCTCAGTTTTTGGCCTTTTAAAGTTACAAACATTAAAAAGGTAAGTTTTTTATAAGATTGGTTTTCAAAATACGTTGGAATTAAAAAATTAAATATAAGTAATTAACTAATAATATAATAATAATATAATTATAATACTAAAGTTACGTGTGAATCATAAACATTTTTGGACCACACCGTTACTAAGATTCTAGTGAACTGTAGTCAAACACCAACCCTGTCAACCAAGGAAAATTATGTTTGTATTTTGTGTAATTGGCCTGCTGTTGGTGAAATCAACTCGCAAATAAAATAAGAGTAAGTAGGTACCTATTATTGCGCAAATGTAAAGCATAAAAAAATACTCGCACAAAACTTGAGACCAAAGACTACAAAGTCTACTAAAACCCCGGTTGTGATTGGCCAGCAACTTTACAATAAACTGCCGAACTGTATTAAAAATTGTAACACGTACGCTACGTTTTGTTCTAATGTCCGAAATCTTTTGCTGTCCAAAACTCTATATCAAGTAGAAGAATAAATAAAACACGACATGATTATCGGGACTATAAATTATTAAAATCTACTAACTAGACTAATTCGTTTTTTACAATTTTATACTTGAAATTTATTTAAGTTTTTAAACAGTTCATGACGAAGCCCATTTACAGCTTGAATTTAATCTGCTTCTATACAGCGTTTAGAGCTATAGGTATTTGTTGTTTAATTACACTGCATTTCTATTTTAAATAAATCAATTTGTAAACCCTGACGAGTACATAGCACGAAGTCGTTACTATACCTAGCTATAATAATAGATTACGGTTATGACAATAAATAATATCTATATATCTATCAAAGTGTTCGGGGCTTTGCGTAACGGCATTACTAAGCGGAAAGAAGTATATTCATAATTATTGTGAACAACTTGTACTATAGAGGCAAACAAAATTAACTGTTCCATAATAACACGCTTTTAAAAAAAAATACAACCGACTTCAACTTCGAATACCTGGATGACATCTTCATATTTTCCAGTAATTTTGATTTAAAAACCAAACTACTGAACGGATATAAATTTTATATGGGACCACCTCTGGAGTATTATCATCTAAACAAAAAAAGAATCATTAAAATCAGTTCATAATTGGCGGAGCAATCGCGTAACATACATACGAATTGTCGTAACGAAAAGTCGAACTGAGTACCTCCTTTTTTGAAGGCGGTAAAAAAATGGAACTCACCTTTACGAAATTGTATTGAACAGCACTTTTTTCACTACTTAATTGAGAGTTGGCTTCATTATAAAAGTAATTTACAATAAAATTACGAGTAATACAATGACGTTCTTTCGGTTGTGATATCTACCGTTTCGCGTAACCCTGTATAAGGAACTTGAGACCTATCAATCGTTTCGCGTATCTTTGTATAAGGAGCTTGAGACCTATCAATCGATTCGCGTACCTCTGTATAAGGAACTTGAGACCTATCAATCGTTTCGCGTACCTCTGTATAAGGAACTTGAGACCTATCAATCGTTTCGCGTATCTCTGTATAAGGAACTTGAGACCTATAAATCGATTCGTGTACTTCTGTATAAGGAACTTGAGACCTATCAATAGTTTCGCGTACCTCTCTATAAGGAACTTGAGACATATCAATCGTTTCGCGTAACCCTTTATAAGGAACTTGAGACCTATCGATCAGTGAGTTATGTTTTGAGTTGTTCCTCTGCGTCTTCTCTGTGGTTTGATAGTCCGGCGATGCGTTGACTGGTGTGACAAGATATGAATGTCCCGATATTTGTGAAGGAGTGGTGTGACGTGTGACATGCCGCGCATCCGCTGCAAGGCGACTGATGCTGATGCCGCTATTTCAGTATCGGCTTCCTACATGCACTCACTGATTGGGACATGAAGATATTAATCAAGATTTATGGATGTCAGCTTTGTGGTATTACTACGTTATCAAGTGACTGGAACTTAGGAACCGATCGTGATTTCTGTTTTTGCATCGCGTTAAGTACAACGAGAGAAAAGTAAAAAAATATTTTAGTGCAGAACAATATCAAACAATTTTTGCAGCATTAGCCACCAAACTACTTTGGTGGGTAGCTTTCCCATCGTTGCACGACTATAAAATTATCTATGTACTTCTATATCAGATAATTATTATTATGATGGACTGTGGATTTTTGCTAACTTTTGTTATATAACTAGGTATTTGTTGTAAGTGGGCATTGTGCAATAATAAATAAAATGATTTTAGTCAGGAAAGTCACAAATTCAGTAAGGTTTCATTATCAACAATTCCAGAAGCACTGGAGAACTGTAATATTATTTTTTATATTGAGTCTTATTTTGCTGTTTTGATTTGCTGGATGGTCCTTACTCGAAGGATTTCCGACTTCGTCTGTTTGCCCTAAACCTAAATTTAATAGTGTTCTTATATTTTAAGGTTTGTATTCTACCTACTATTTGCCAGCTGAAATGTTTGGGACAACGAGTCATATTGGACGCACTTCGGGTATAGGAACGGAACCGGGAAAAGATGGAGTGGGTCCCATCCATCCATCCATCCCCGGCGCAGACCAACAGATCATGACACGATAATCTCAAAATAACTAGTTTGTACCATGAACCTAGAAAAAAAGTCGGACGGAACTCCAGCAAAGACAACACTGTGTCACCGTAATGGCGGCGGCTATCTATGTGCGAATGAATTTAGGGTTGCCGTAATTCCCAAAAAAATTACCTTGTATTATCTAGACAAATACAGGTCGGCAGACAAGTTTATTGAAACTAGATTTTGGCCGCAATTTCTCCCACTTGAACTAATATAAGGCAACCATTTTAAATTACCGCCCTAAAGTATGGAAACTCTAAATAAAAAAAAGTTCCTCTGCCATTTGTGTTAGCTCAAATAAAACCTATAAACAAATAACGTACTGGAGATTGAATGTCATTTTGGAACAACCTTTTTGATTGTATCAACACTAATAGGTAAAAAGATAGGTAGATTTGGTAAAAAAAAGTACGAGGAAAAGTTTGAAAAGTAGGTAAGTAGTTCAAAATAAATGCCATGTAAGCTTAAATATTTAATTTACCTTATGAGGTACTGCATATGTAACAACACGCCTGAGGCCTCCTTTAGTTGTGTATAAGTCATTAGCGTCAAAATGCAAACTGCAAATCACGCTGTATTTGTTTGGACTCCAATTGTTTTCACTGTTACAATTTCTAATTATTTGGATCCAATCATTTCTCCATGCTTCGTTTTCTTTAGGAAATCTAGTACAAAGTACATGAAATAAAATTTAAATGTTACGTGAATAAGTCCTTATCAAGGCCGTGTTGGCTTATTTGGGAGACAATAGATGCTCATGCGGGTGGTCGAATCCCGTCGGCTCGTACCAATGGGTCTTTGGAATTTATGTACGTATTTAACACCACTGGGCTTTTCGGTGAAGGAAAACATCGTGAGAAAACCGGCATATGTTCAGAGAAGAAATTCAATGGCGTATGTGAATCCACCAACCCGCGTGATAGTTAGAAATTTGAAATTTTCACAGATGATGTATTTCTGTTGCCGCTATAACAACTAAAAACCAGCCATGTGCGAGTCGGTGAGCTGGATTAAAAAGCCTCGCATGATCACCGAAATTAAGCAACGACGGGCGCGGTCAGTACTTGAATGGGTGACCGCCTGTGAATATCGCGTAATGTTGTCTTTTTAGCAGTGAATTTCTAATCTCGAACTGAAACCCGATCATTTTTTGTTACGGAACCCTTGGTGCCCGAGTCTGATTCACACTTGGCCGGTTTTTTAATTATAACTATGGAATTAATAAAAAAAGTCGCATTATTTCAGGTCATATCATCATGTCTGTGTATCCCCGAAGGGGTAGGCAAAAGTGTCGGAACACCCACATATTTCGGGTAATTTGCACAAATGAATATTGGCAATACTGGTATTCTGACGAATTATTTTGTTCTGTCGCATGAATATTGGTTATAATGTATAAAATCGGGAACTAAGTGATTGAATTATTCATTTACCTATGATACGTGATTCCTGTATTTTTTTTATTTTGATCACTACTATTTTTACACCACTTTACCACACAAGACATTCAATTTTTTTCGTAGCGTAGCCGTGCCGACTGTGTTGCGTTTGCCCGCGTAATGGCTGACTCATGTGTGAATGTGTGCGTGCCGGCCTGTACGTACAGTAAAGCTGGCCGACTCTGAGTGACTCAGTATGTTGTTAGTGAGAATCTGTCCGACTTTTTTTCTAGGTTCATGGTTTGTACATGTTTTTTTTTAGCACAGATGAGTCTGGCATAAACTAGATGTTAATTTATTGACTGTGCTTTTAGTGAATAACAAAAAATACCTACTCAATCGGAGGCATGGGGAAAAAATCCTCGCTCCTCCACTAAGACCGGAAAAAACCGTTATTATTATTATATTATAATTATTTGTGCCATTAAGAAGCGCATTTGTTTGCGTGCAATTGTAATTGTTTTTCAAAAAACTCTACCGGATTCTGTGTTTCCCAAAAAAGTACAAAATTATAATAATTATGTCTTTAAATCCGAGTAAACAGGCCAGGAGCAGGTAGCCTAAATAAGCGTTCTACATCTTAAACCATACATGTCGGCTAGATGTGAACTAGTAAACAAGTTTTGAAAAAAAAAACTATAGTTTGATTTTTCATACTTCGTCGTCAGCTATAAGACGTCCACTGTTGGATGAAGGCCTCCCAATAGAGGGGTGTTGCCATAATTCCCAAGCTTGGCAGGCGGCTTGGGGATCGAAGAATGCTCACCACCGTTAACCAAGAGAACGCTGCTGCCCGTCCTCCGTCGGGTCTGGTTACAGTTTAAGGACATACCCAGGTCCTTTTCATACTTACTTGGTAGGAAATACTAGCAAGCATTTATCGCAGCTCCATTCTTCTACTCCCAAAGCCGATTTGGACACCTTTTGCGAACCTTCGCCGTGATCACGCCTCACATGGTTCGTCAGGCTGGTCTGCCGTGTGAAGTTGGCTTTACAGATAGAGCATACAAACGGCCTTTCAAATGTATGCTGTCTCAAATGCTGCCTCAATGAAGCCTTTCTGAAGCTCCTCGGGCAAATGGGACAGGTATACTTCTGTATCGCTTTTTTTATGTCCCCAGATTTCTTAACCTCTGTGTGTGGCGGGTCGTGTAAGACCTCGTGGAAGAAGCACTCGGCCTGGGAGCTGGTCGTAAAGAGGCATTGGCTGCAGTTCCAGTAGAATTCGGAAGAGGGGCTCGGTTCTTGGAACTTGCAGGCTTTGGCTCTGATGTGACTGGTCACCTCTTGTGAGAGGATGAACTCCATTCCGCATTTGGGACACCTGAAATAATTAGGTTATTTCATTAATGAAAATCAGCACCACGAGACAGTTTGTGTAATGCCTGTGGACATCCTTAATCTTACTAGGCAATCCGACATGACATTCTGTTAAAGTTTTATTAGACTACTTATTATGGGACAGAAAGACAGAACGACATCGGCATAGGATCCCGTTGACACCTATAGGGTACCGATCCTTAAAAGATAAATTATACTTACGTTTTTTTAATATCAGGATGGCATGTTCTAATGTGGTCCTTCAGAACCAACACATTCTTCAGCATGACATCATTTGGACAATACGGGCATTTCTTTCTCAGATCCTTTGTAATAACACCCTGCTTCATCAGCATTTCCTTACGATTGATCCTATGTTCGGATGACTGGCGGTGACGCTTGGCTTCTGCTGAAGAGTCAAAAGTCTTGGAACAGACCAGGCACAGATGAGTCTTATGTTTGTGCCTGGACTTCAAATGAGCTGCAAGAGTCAGCGAAGTCTTGAATTTGGCTTTACAATGCTGGCATTTGTGGAGCTCCTGATAGGTATCCGTTGCTGTGTACGACAAAGGATGTCCAGATTTTTGACTGTGTCTCTTCAGCTCTATATTGTACCGAAAGATTTCAGAGCAAGTCTCACATTTCAGGACAGTTTTCTTTCTGATGATGATAGGCATCGATCTATTGATCACTGCTACAACTTCACCGTGGTCAGAACTGGACATGTGTTGAAGCATTTCTTGGGACGACCCGCATTCGAATTTGCAGAACGAACACCAGAAGATTCCTTCGATGAACGCCACTTTCCATTCATGTTCGTCCGAGTACCAGTGGTGCATAAAGTTTGGCAGCAAGTTGGTGTAAAACTTGCATGGACTGCACTGGAACGGAGACTGATGGACAATGGCCTCAATATTGTCTAGAATTAGCTGTTGATAGACGGAGCTTGTTACTCCTGCTGCTTTTCTAAAGTGGTAATGAGATATCAGATGCTTTCCCATCAAATATTCTCGTACACGAGAATTGCAACCCGCGCAATGAACGAATGTAGCTCTTCGTTTTCTTTTCTTCAATTCCATTTTAATGTTTAACTTGACGTCCTTTTTCTGCCTCTTTTTCCTTTGAAATTGGGAATAAACGCAGTCATTTAAAAATTTCGAAGGTCTGGTTGTGCGTTTTTCACCTATTTTCATTGGCTCCAAATGTCCAGAAAATTCTAATTCATGCTCAGGTAAGACTTTTTTTAAGTGCAAACTTGATCTTAAATGTTTGTCGTAAATTGCTCTTGAGCCCAGTCGTCTGTTGCAAGGGCCACACCAATATTGAACTGACCCCTTTGTCTGTATGGTGGTCTGCATTATTTGGGTCTTCTCGTTTGCTCCAGGGACCCATTTACCTTTAGTATGTCCTGGTGGTGGAGCATCATAGTCCTCTTCACGATCGACTTCAGGCAAAAGAGATTTCCACGTTGCTGTATGTTCTTGATCATCCCACTCATGTTCTGGAAAATCAGGTCGCCATTTACCTCCGGTATAATTAGAAGGTGGTTTCCATTTACCTCCTGTTGCGTGATCTTCTTCGTCATCTTCGTCTGAAACCTCAGATTCGTCACTTTCGTCATCGGCTTTGAAATCGTTGTAGCCTATCGTATAAGACGTGCTAGTTTCTTTTTTAGCCGCGCCACTGATGCTTGCCACGGCCTTTATGAGCTTAGTTTGATTGTCTTCATTGCCGCTTATCCTGAGAGTGTGGCCTCCTATCCAGTCTTCTCCTCTTAGATTTGTTTCAAGAGGGCTCATCCGGGGGATATCTCGTGAGGTTGATGCAATAGCTAAAGAGCTCTTCCTGTCTATGCTTGGTTTTGAGATAGCAATGGGTGGAGTTAGTCTAGACAACGAGGTCTTCTTAACACTGCTTTGTAATTCTAAAGATTGGAAGAATACATCGGCTCCTAAGCTGTAAGCAGGGTCTAGTGAATCTATAGGAGGAAGATCAGACTTGTTCTCATTGGTCTTGGTTTTTCCACATCGGTCCTTCCTGTGCTTGACGTAATTATCCAGTCCGATAATAGTGGTATTGCACTTGATGCACAGATGAGTGTCATCATCGTCATCTTCACGAGGTGACAGCATCTGAAAAATACGTAATAAAATTGGTAAATAGGGTGTCCTGTAACTGTAACTCTGGAATTGGGTAAAGGCCAATTATACAGTCGATATTACTTTTATGAGCCCGGCGTTCGGAGACAAAACTTGAGCGAAATATAGATGGGGATTGGAGATAGCAACAAGTTTCGAAACACCATAATATAGAGCTAGAATCTAGATTTACAATGACCACTGGCCAATTCAATGTTGAGTTAGCGAGCATCTTAGAGTTAGAGATTGATACATAGTTACTATGTAGCTAGGTCACAGATTAATTAAGTGATAGTACCGTGGTGACTAATTAATCGCAAGGTGGGTATTACCGGTGACGTCGCCGTCAGCCGGTAAATATTATGCGGGTAGTTGTAAATAGTTCTCATGATCGATAACTCAACGGTTCACAACTTGCAGCGATTGAGTTATGAAAGTATTCCGCATGGTTTGCAGTTGTTATAAATCAACCGATGCTTTTAGAAATTAATGTAGAGTAATAATTTCTCGAACTAATTGTGTTGTGCTTTAAAATTAAAGTGCACACTGCAATACCGAAGTATTAATTATGAATAGGAACTTATATTCGAAAAAAGCTATTGCGACTGTCGCAGTTTTTTAAATATAATTAGGAGTAGTGTCCAATAATTCAGCCGAGTTTATGAAAAAGTAAAAAAACAAGATTCTATTCTGCTGTGGTTGAGATTAAATAAAAATAAATAAATATTGGGGGAGATTTTACACACGGCGCCATCTAGCCACATACTAAGCAAAGCTTGTATTATGGAAACCAGATAGCTGATAGAATACTTTTTTTTTTTCTTCTCGTAAATACATACTTATAATACAAACTACACCCAGACACGACGATTATCTCAACCACTGTCACTTATAAAGTTTCTATCATTTATTTTCAAAGGTGACATTAGTGGCACTATAGTGGGTACTGTTATAAGCCACGTGCCATTTACAAAAGTATAAGCTAAATAATCAAAGGCAAAAACATCACCTAAATGTATGACAACGATCAAGCCCTAAATAATGGGCTTGCAAGTAAATCCAAAGCAGCCTTGAAGCGCCAGCTGCTCAATAAATCGTTATGACAAGACTCATTGTGTATTACTAGTTGGGTCGATGAAAGTCTTCACTGAGGTGACGTGACGTATCTAGGAACTTGAAACTTTGCATGTTTTAAGGCCACAAAATTCCTTATCGAAACGAAGACAGAGAACGCAAACAAAAACGTAGACAAGGAATGGAGAGGACAACGGTATAAGTAGAATCGAAGGTCCGGCCTGTAGACCTATGTGTTGAAGTAAACAACAAGACCATTTCAAACTACATGAAAATCAATCGTCTTCCGGACTTTGACGTCACGAGAACATTTGAGCACTCGACTCCTGACAAATTCAGGTTTGATAGTACTCAAAACTTTAATACTTACAGATACCACAGACAATTTTAATAGGTATAACAGGGTTGTGGTCAGCCCAACCTTGTATCAGTACCTAAGCAAATATATTGATCAGGGCATATTATATGAGGCATTTCCCCAATGATATTATATGTTTATTTCCCTCTCTCGAATACTTACTTTGGTACTTTGTCAACATCGTCATATTAATTATTTCTAGAGACCGATGTGCTACCGAATACTTAACTCCAGAAAGACAGAAAGCGATACTTGACAAGGTCAGAGGTACAAAGGTAGAAAAGGCATTAATTTAAGTACCCTAGCCCGGAGTTGACAACTCCTCGCGATGACGAGGCAGTAGAGGACAGGCGTCGAGGCCGTGAGGTGTGAATCAAATGTTCGTTAATAATGCCGCGATCACCTGTCGGATCACAGGCTGCAAGAGATCCTACCACCGGAATTTAGCAGTTATAAAAAAATATGGATTATCTGCGGAACAGTTAATTCGTCTTTTGTCTTTTCCTTTTAAATTTGTAAACGGTGCATAAAAGCAAAAGATTAATTAACTATTCCGCGGCCAATCCACATTTTTTTTAAGAACACACCTTTGTCTGTGCCTATAGTGGTCTGCATTATTTCTGTTTTCTCGTTTGCTTCCGACCCATGGTGGATAAAATCAAAAGACGCATTAACTAATCCGAAGATTATCCACGTTTATAAATAAGGAACTTTAGTTTAGGTAACAGTTGTAATTATGTATTGTGCGAAGGTCTTGCTTTCGTAGTAGTGTTAGCCTAATGGAAAGATCGCAATAAATAGACTCTGAATCGTGAGGTCGTGGGTTCTTGGAATTTATGTAGGTACGGATTAACATACCACTTTTTTCTGTGAGGAAACCTACATTATGTTCTAATCGCTTGCAATCGAAATCTGCAATCGTCCTTCGAGGGTAGGCCAGTGGGCTGCAGTAAACGATTAAATAACTGATTAAGCCATGCCTTAATCAAACGTCTCACATCCACTCCAAAGATCCGTCCTTGAGAACTTGAAAACGAGATGTATTCGAGTTGAGGTCCAGTAGTACGGGGTGCAGTGACACGCGTCAATCGTCCCCGCGCAGGGTGACACCATTGTGGTTGACAAACCGTTGACAAATGACAGCTGACAGTGACAAATGAGAGCTGACAACTGAATGCCGACAAATGGCGCGCGTCGCGGCTAACGTCATTATGGGCATTGCACCACGCTTCTGGGAACTCTTAATTACTACCCTTTCCATTTACTGAACAAGTTATCGATCTGGAAAATTCACCACACACTCAAACAGGGTTAGTGCCAATCAGTTTTTTTTTCCTATTTTATAGGCTTGCGTTTGACTGCCATCTCGTCTGTTGTTAAACGAAGATGCAGCCTTTGGAGCACGCTTGCCTAGAAGAAACTGATTTACTCGCGACTACACTACTACTGGCAGATAGCATACTTTTAAGTGCATAATTCTGTACATCAAAACAAAAAAGGACCTGAGGATAGGTTCCCAGTTCATTTATTTATACGGTCGAGTGACGAGACGAGCAAGACTTGGCCTGGTGGTAAGCGTCACGCCTGCCACTAACAGTAGCAGTGCCAGAATTGTGAACTTCAGATATCAGCTGTAAAATCTCTTCATACCCAGTAATTTCTCTGGTAACATTGCCCTTCAAACCGGAACACAGCAATGCTTGCACACTACTACTTTGCGGTTGAATAACTGGCAACTGCAAAACCCAGTTCATTCAGTTATCTTCTTCTTACAACCAATGCTACGTACCTACGTTTAACGCCTTTAGAAAAAAACCTAAACGTACGTAAACGTAAATTAGGTACTAAAATGTAATTAAATTATAGGTAATCATTCAATTTTTCTCAACTTTCCTCCTTCGTGTCAATAACGTCACAATTTTCCGCCGTGCACACACATACACAATTGCACGGTGTATGTGTGGGTGCAGCGCGGTAGTGTGACATCCGTCAGTCACGTCGTCACGTGACGTGTCCGCGAGGCTACGATTTGGCGTGTTGCACTTGGAGCCCCACGAAACTGTTTTTTGGAATAGTTATATTTTCAAGCGTTTATTGTAGGATTATCATTTATTCATTCTCATAATTATGTAAATAGTAATACTCGAATAATGTTAAATGTAATAATTATTTTAGTTTAAAAGGTATTTATAAAAGTCGTAAGTTTTTTTTATCATTATTGTGCGGTTGTGAGCACTAAAATAAATAGAACTACTAACTAGAATAGGATTACTTTATATATTTTTGTTAAGCTAGGTAGAAACTTATATTACGTTAAGTGTGCATTCTTTAATATAAATATTAATATTAAAATTAATTATTAATGTTAATAATCAATTTAATATATTTATTGAGGTATTTTATAGTTCTTTCATTTAATTAAGAGATTATTTTTTGTCACATAAGTAATTTAAAGTGTACCTTTGGTGTTATCAATAAACAAACAAAAAATTGTGTACAAAGATTACGAAAGATCCGCCATCGCGTAATAAAACAACGTTTGAAAATGACTCCCATGCCGTCATGTTAACGAGTTGCGTCGGAGTGCGAAAGAAGATATCACTTTTATGAGAGCAAAAGGGATAGCGCGCGTCTCGCTTAGTGAGCGCAGACCGGCGAGACAGTCCCTGGGGCCGTTTTCACGGGGCCATTTGAGGGCGCGATATGACATATCTCCCTCCTTATACATATAATATCATTGTTTGTATTGTTTCATACACTATACAGATAACAATCATATCAATGAATGCCAAATATGGCGGCCTTACTGGAATGCACGTTCTCCTTTTAATACAATAATCTTGAAGATCATAAAAGGATTTGAATTTGGAGTTGATCTAGTGTTTTTTTAAATAATATTTGAAAGTATACGATTTTATTTTATTATCTGATGGGTTTGCCTGTGATTGCTATCACGATGATGTTAAACGAAGATGCAGTCTGCGATGGAGCTCGCTTGCCGAGAGGAAACCGATTCTACTCGCGGTCTCAGGCCACCTAGTGTTGATTTTTGAAACAATGCAACAATTTAGTTCGAAATTTGAACAAAAGTAAAAAATAAAATCGCCCATCCCGCATCGGGCCGCATGCAAGTGATCCGCGACGTCGTCAAAGGCTGTCGCCCGAATAACGACGCCGCCATCGATCGGCCCCGCGCGCCCCGGCGCCGCCCGCTGCTACCTTAGCTTAGCCGTGCGATTCTACAGCTTCATTTGTCTACGTTGACCACTCGCATTTCAAACTTTACATTATTTAATTATAAAGTAAGTAATGTTTTATTTGACGGCGATGAGCTGAGAGTCACCCTGTACCATAATGGCCCTTGTATCGCCGATGCAAAAATCACAAAGGACTTGGGTATGTCCTAAAACTGCATCCAGAACCACCGGAGGTTGGGCAGCAGCGTCCTCTCGGTTAACGGTGGTGAACATACTGCGATCCCCAAGCTGCCTGCCAAGCGTGGGGATGATGGCAGCCCCTCCCTATTAAGGGGGAGGCCTTCGTCCAGCAGTGGCTGATAATGATAATGAACAATCAATATTCTGACAATAATGACGTGACGAGTAATGTAAGGTTTGCAATAGCTTTTCACGGCAAAATATTTACATATCGGTTACATTTGAAACCTCCCTAAGGACGGGAGAGGTGTTAAGGGGCCTGTTCAAAAAAATCACGTGCCGTCATAGCAGTTTTTTGACTGTTTCTATGAGTTTGTGTTTTCCCAAAAAATATAATTGAATCTATATGAAGTGAGAAGTGATGTGACGCTTTTGTAATCTTTCTAAAAATTTTAGACTAGAAAAAAATATTTACAAAACACCTCCATTTTTACTCATTCAATGTTTTAATCATTCAATTTTTACAAATTTAGCACGAATATTTACTTACTTGTAAATAATATAGTTTGTCACGATTTGTAGCTCTTAGTTTTGGAAAAATATTTATATTATGCTATATAATAAATTAAAAATTGGTAAAAAAAACAAAAATCGAATCTTGACACGCACGAATCTGCGTATCTGCCATATTTTTGCTCCGCTAAATGTGGCCCTATCTCATTCAGCTTCAGAATAATTATTGATCGCAGTAAAAAATGTGCTTGAAACATGAGGGCGGTCTTAAGTAGTTTAGCTAACATAGTAGGTCATTTTACGGTGTCGAAGACTAGCCTAGCCCGGAATAAGAAACGATTTTAGCGAAGACGAATTTTTACCGACTTAATTGAGATGTGGTATATGAGAGGTATTGCATGTGTTGTCTGCACTGCATCTGACAATGGATTCGGAGGATAATTAGCTTTTTTGACAGGCCACTGTAGGAGTCAGGCCTACCCTGGAAAAACGATTGGACCATATCCAGCACGCTGGCCCAGTTGCTTGTTGTGTGTTGGTTGGGCGGCTGAATACTGGATCAGTTTATACAATGTGTGACAAAAAGGTTCAACAATAGGGATGAGCATGTATGTACTCATCATTATGAACAACTTTTACTATGGGGTCAACCCTGAAATCGCGAAAATAAAATCAACCGTTCCATACATTTTGTTCCAAGATCAATGAACTTTTTGTATGGAACAGCTGATTTTATTTTCCCGATTACATGGTACAAGTTGTTCATAATGATAAGTACATACATGCCCTTCCGTATTGTTGAACCTTTTTACACATTGTATATACCTTTTCTAAAAATGGTTATTGAGCATAGACTCTTAGTTAAATTGTCAATATACAATATAACATTTTATTTCTTGCTTAGTAGAACTTTTGGCATCTACATTTATATTTATTTTTCGTTTGATTTGCTATAGCCATGTTGACGTTCAAATCGTTTTATCAAATTAAACAATTTGTTGAACTCTCAGCTGTTCCTTGCAATTTGTAGCTTTTTACTTACGATCAGCCCAATAATTATTTTACTTGATCAAAATTACTGGTTAAATAATCGTTGAGCAGCTCGGAATGCGATTTGCGATACAAGGTGCACTTGCAAGCGTCTGATTCTTGCCTCCCTCTCTATCCGCCATACGCCATAAATCAGGCGTCCACGCCTTGCCCTAATGGGAATTATAATTGATACCTCCTTATTGCACGCAGCCTAGCTCCTTTTGGTAACCTTCAATTGTCTGCTGTTTGATTGCCTGTCGTCTGAGCTAAGACATTCATCTAGCAATCTAGACTTTAGTTTTTCTATTATATTCATCTTATTCTCATAACTAGACCTAGACCTTATGACGATTTCCTTCCGACGGTCGTGAACTTTCCCTAGAACTTAAGAAACAAAGAAAAGTACAATTAGATAATTTTATTATGAAAACTGACGTGGTTTTGACACATTTTTGTTTTATTTATACGGGAATACTCACGTTTAATTAAATCGGATACTCCGACTATAGTTTCGATCACATCCGGTGACCTTTTTCAAAGAGTGAAAACAGCCCGACGCGCGTGCAGCTGCGTCCTGCTTAGCACTGCGGGCCGGTGCGCGTAGTAACGTGAGTATTCCCGTATAAATAAATCAAAAATGAGATAATTCAAAGTACAAATATATAATTTTAAATAACTGACGGTGAAACCAAGTTTTCATTCTAAAATGATTTTTCATAATCGAGATTTCAACATTTTACCAATAGAATTGATTCTATGAGGACAAGGATGTTAATGAGGAACTATGTTTTTGCACGCCCAGTTAATAGTAATAGAATAGTTCGACAAAAAAAAAATACGCATCGAAGTATTGATTCCTCTATCGAAGACTCGAAGTAATGGTTTACAACACTTGTTAAGTACATTATATAGAACGAGTTAATGCAATGGAAATCCGAGTTGTTCCTATAGTACTTTAATGCACTACAGACAAGAGCCTCGAGGTAGAGACGTGTTTAGTCGTCTTGACTACATGTAGATGTGTGTAACAAAAGCGGGCTTTTTGGTTTCATCATGAGCCAGAATATGTCTACAGCGGGACGTAGACCCCCCTTTTAAAATGGAGGGATTGCCATTCTCCCCACGCTTGGCAGGCAACTTGGAGATCGCAGAATGCTCACCACCGTTAACCAAGAGGTCGCTGCTGCCCAACCTCCGGTGGTTCTGGATGCAGTTTTAAGACATTTCCAGTTCCACCGGGCTTTTTGATTTATGTTGTTAAACTAATGTATTATGTTCAGAAGTAAACGTACAGCAAAACAAGTTTCATATCAGTAAACACTTAAACATAGATCAGTGAATCGAAAGTTGTATCAGCAAGCAGGAAATCGTAGCCTATTTCGTCACGAAGCAACGTTCTATAAGGTCCACCTAGTTAATAGGACACATCGTGAGAATTAATAACGCGCTGACACCGACGGTCAACTTATCTACTTAATCAATTAAAATCCAGGCAAATTCACCAACTAATCAATCTTGCATGAGCACCATACACGACACACAGAACAACTCAGTGAATGAGGTTCTCAAAATAATTGTAATACCAATTACCATGCGTAATATTTCTGTAAAACTTTGAATAGAGCTGCACTGCAAGTGCATAGGTACGTGAGCTGACTGTGAGTTAAAGTTTGAACCTATTAGCTATAGAAAATTTTTGATTTGTGATATTGAGGTTGAGTAATATTAAAGACATTATCGATTCGAGGCATTAACCATTTAGAAAGCTTTTGGTAATAAAGGTACCACTGCAAAAGTTCCTAATATTATTGAAAATTAGGGTCGTTAAAAATAGATTACTTTTATTACAAGTCACCAGAGGCGCAATACATGTATTTAAGGAAATCGTACCTGGTTCCCGTGATACAGGCGTAGCCTAGTGCGGGAATCGCCATAAAGCCGCATACTATTTTCTGTCATATACATAAGCCTACTACTACTACTTACCGAATATCTAATTATTAATTTTATTTGTTATATAGGTTTATGTTTATGTAAATAAATTTATTTTCATTTTTCATTTCATTGTCATTAGTGTACTGGTTTCCATTCGGCGACTCGCTCTGAGTCTGGCTAGATTTAAATCAAATCAAATCAAATCAAATAATTTATTTCCAAGAACACAAGTACATAAAAGATCTTAATAACATTGTTTCCAGAACACTGTATTCAGTCTGCAAGCAGACGTGCAAATGTCCGAGTTCTAATTCTAATTGATTAATTGTATGACTTAATGTAAAAGTCATTGTTATTTATTTGAAAATTCCATAATCTCCTTGACACTATACAACCGATTTAGTCCATATCTTTGCACGTGTCTTATAACATTCTGACTGACATTGTTTATTCATTCATTTATAGATTCTAATGCTAGAGATAAATATATTTAAAGTTTGCCAACTTGCATAATATAAAACCTATTAATGACAACTTATGTACTGGTAGCGTGTTCCACCGCACGCCGTGTGGGTAAGTTGACCACACGTCCGGCCGTCTCGCGGACGACGTATGCGTCCCGCGGGACAGCCCGATTCATTAGCGGGACGGAAGTTGTGATCTGACGCGTCCCATTTACAACGACGTGCAATATGGTTATCTTACGTTGGTTATTATTGAATGAGACTCGATGAAGATGATATTAAGTAGTAAAGTAAGTTTGTACAGCCTGAGTGGCCACAACCTTAGTGTCAGAGTTAATGTGCCGCCCAAAGGCCTATGACTTGACGATATAAGTAAAGCAGTAGGAAACGAACGACTGGTAATAGTAGATTATGCACTAAGGCAGCAGTGCAGCAGCAGTGCTTAGCAGTGTCTTACATCGTGGGCCGCATATTGAACCCTGAGCGTAACGAGGGAGTCTAGAGTTAACTACCGAGCGTAGCGAGCTCCTACTGATTAGGAGTTTGACTTTATGTTTATTGGAGTAAGTACTATAATTACCTATAACTATATTTATAATACTTAGGTAGGTATTCGCTTAGTTTCACTGAACGTAATGGCAAGAAAATCATTTGTAAGTAGATAGGTATGAGAGAACTTGATATTGAAGAGATAAATTACATCTCTATTGCTAGTTTCCACAGGACAAACAAGTTTCTTATGCAAGTACAGCGAGCATTTGCTGCGGTTATATCCGTCCAATATCTCAATTTCATGTTAGCAATCTGCGCAGGCTCGCAAAACGATGCCATATTTCAGCCCTACATCTCTCCTATATATCACATACACAATAGGTTCAGAGGTGCCTATCCGTCATTGGCTTACCTTACAGCAGTCATTAGTCTACGTCACAATGGTGCTTCGGAACCGGGACGTCTGCGCATGCAGTCATTACGGCGGCCAATCAGCGCTCGGCGCGCGCGCGCCCCGCCGCGTGTTTTATAACGCGCGTGCGCACCGAATATATCAACCGTCAACTCGGAAAGGATTTTTTACAAACGTATCTCATATTCGTCATCGTTACGTAGAGTCCGTAGCCTCCAGTAAATAATAAGACGTGAAGCGAAGTTATTTATAAACCCCCGTGTCAGTGGAATGTCTTCTTTTTTGAGCCGATTCTTGACACGGATTTGTGGAAACGAATGCGTTCGTTCATTCTCACGTTGACCTCGTGCCTTCATTTTAGATCTTATTTCGTGCGTGTTAAATGTCCGTTTTGTTGAGATGTCGTCGTGTGTTTGTTGCATGTCCAAGGAGTTCATAATAATATTATTTATATAGCAGTAATAAAGATATGTCCGTAGATACATATGTAATAAATATCATCTCTGACATGCCAGTATGTATATATTTATGGAGATTATGAATAAATATAATCAAGGATACCCAGAATGACAAGTACCACAATGGAATAAGATAGGATTGTAAATATGTTGGTAAGATACAATTATGTTTCTTGAAGGCTTGGATAAAGAATATGGACTACCTATTATGCATAAATAATGTAAGCAGATGGATTTAGTAATGAGGGAGATTGAAACGTTATGAAACTTGTTAAGATGCTATCTGTAAATGGACAGACATGTCTAATACAATTAGACTATCTGGATCCTGGAGCGAGTTCTTCATAGAACTGGTAGAAATGTTAGGTAGTGATAAAAAAATAGAATATCTTGCATATTTGTATGAAACCGTTTACCTATAACAAATAGACAATAGACAATAGACAATATTTTATTTGTAGAAAAAAACACATTTTGTACACAAGACAAGACAATAGAAACTCATAACAAATTTAAACAGTACAAAATAGTTTTTCGCCACAAACCGCTGATCAAAAGCAAAAACAAAAGCCAGCGCTGGTCTTCCGCTGGAAAACATAAACACATAACACATAAGAATAGAATACATAAACGTAAGAAGATATATAAAAATACGATAACTCTAAATACCAGTTTGGCTCGGCATTTTAGCTGCGACCTACAGATGCAATTTTATTATAATTATTTAAAAAAAAAAGACTATTAATATAAGAGAGTTCCTTAATATTACTTTAGTCGACCAAGGATTAGTAAGGAAAGGGAAGACCCTAAACTAAGAAATAGCCTGACGAAAATAAAGCAAGTGTGACTCTAACTCTACATAATAATAATATGGCACATTTTTGCCTACAAGCAACATAAAAATAAAAGTAAAACTCTAGATATTCTCAACTGTAGTCGTCCGATTCTTTGGTAGCATTGAACTGCTGTGGGAGTTGGCAGAGTCGGTAGAGTCGGTAGAGTTGGAGGAGTTTTGTGGGGCTAAAAAAAATTGCTCATCATCATCATCAGCCCGGAGACGTCCACTGCTGAACGAAGGCCTCCCCCTTAGACCGCCACACTGTACGACAACCTGCCATTTGCATCCACCGGTTGCCCGCGACTTTTACAATGTCGTCAGTCCACCTAGTGGGAGGCCTTCCTACGCTGCGTCTTCCGGTTCGCGGTCGCCACTCAAGAACCTTTCTTCCCCATCGGTTGTCAGTTCTTCGAGCGATGTGGCCTGCCCATTGCCACTTCAACTTGCAAACCTTGCGAGCTATGTCAGTAACTTTGGTTCTTTGGCGAAAAAATTGCTCGGGATGTTTTAAAGTGGTGAATTTTGGGAGCGGGCCGAATTTCTTCCGTACGCGGACGAAGTCGCAGGCGACCTCTAGTCAAATATGTGTGTGTTCCAAGGGACTGACGTTCATATTGCTGAGAAAAGCAACACGTTGAGTATTTAAAAAAAACCATCCAAGTTGTAGTACCTATCATAGGCTGACGTAAAGTACGGAACACTATTAATTATTCTGTGGTAAAGTATTCTAGTTGGCCATATAGCAGCGTAGATAAAGATACCCACTGATAAGGCTTATTATTATGGTTAGTAATCATAAATCTCAAGTTGGAGAGTATAGCAGTGCCGCTCGTGCAGATGTGCCGGTGGTCATGCTGAAAGCAAATAATCAAACAATGTCTATTGTTATTGACTCGCATAGCCCTGAGCGATGGCGATCGGCTCTAGTGATGCTACCTTAGATTGGGAATACCTTCAAGAAAAATATTACTTCACCGACGACGCCAGAGTGAAAACCAAAAAAATACGAAAAACCTGTCAGTTTCGTAAATACTGTGATATGGAATCAATTCAGTGCTATTTTTTAAACTGAACTGAATGTTCTCTGAAAAAGGTGGAAATGAATACGAAATTGTAGACTACCTACCATTAGAATGGTAGGGTAACACAGTTTTTGAAATAAGTGTTAGTGATCGATTGAGCAAACTATCCCTTGAAGGAGGGTTTTTTAAAGATTAATGTACCTGGTGTAAGAATGAAATAGTTTTTTTTAAATACTTTTTCTACCTAAATAACAAAAAAATGTTTCAGATTTTTTACCGACTTCAAGAAAGGAGGAGGATCTGAATTCGTAGTATGTTTTTTTGTTTGTTTGTAACCTCAGAACTCCGTCATTTATAATCCGTTTTTTTTAAATTAGTTGAAAGAATATTGTTTTAAATTGTTTCCATAGAAATTTCATCAAAACAGGTTCAGTAGTTTGGTTTTTAAATCAAAATAACTGGAAAAAGATGTCATTTAACTTCCAAGTAAACAAAATAGTCAGTTTTTTTTTAGAGTAGTGTATCAACATTTTCTTAAATAGGTGTTATTACTTGATATTAAGTTAAGATGATGTAAAATGAGTGCTCTACGCCAAGGCCCAGTTAAATATATCCGGCTTAATATTTATAATTATAATGGGTACATCACTAGTCCCGCAGTAGGGCTGTCCGCGTCGGCATAAATCATGGTGCCACAATAAACTCAGGGTTTCAATTAAACATAAATCTCCCGCGACGGAGCGCTAATCGACTGATACGATGTTTGCTCTCTGAGCGTCTTTTCCTTCTGCAACCTACTTTGTATACATTCGAGAATATTGCGAGAATTTCATTTCATAATCTTTACGTCACACGCGATAAATGCTAGTTTATACTCCGGGTAAGAAACTTTCGTTAGCATATGGGACTTCCAGATATAAAACATCATGATCATCATCAGCCCGGAGACGTCCACTCCTGAACGAAGGCCTCCCCCTTAGACCGCCACACTATACGACAACCTGCCATTTCCATCCTCCGGTTACCTGCGACTTTTACAATGTCGCCGGTCCACCTAGTGGGAGGCCGCGCCTACGCTGCGTCTCCACTCAAGAACCTTTCTTCCCCATCGGTATAAAAAACATACAGGCCTGTAATTTTTTTTTTTGTTGCTTGGTTGCGGCCCTCCTGATCAGAAGGTCTAAGTAGCAAAATGTCCAACACTGCGGAACGTCTAGTGAGCAGTAAGCCTTGTTAGCAAAATATTCATTTAGCAAAACGTCCATCTATCAGATGGTCTGTATAGCAGAATTTCTATTTAGCAAAATACCCGGAGTATTCGTTTATTGATTTCCTATTCCCAACGAATACCAAAACATAACTTTTGATACAGTCACAGAAACAATTTTTAAATACGTTTTCCAAATTTATTGCTTTTGTAGATAGGTACAATAAAAGTTGATTTTTGTGATTAGGTTTTGCTGGCTAACTACATATGTCATTATTTAGAATTTAGAAAATAAACAATCAATCGTCCCTGTTTTTTTTTTTTTAATGTACAATTATTTGATCATTCGTACTGCCATAGATTAAGTATACTAACTTAATCTATGGTACTGTTCAAATAGGTCTGTCGGTAGACTAAGTAGTTATTTATCACTTATAACTTAATTTACTTATACATAATTTTTCAATTAAAACTTATGATCTGAATATTCTTATATAATATTCAAATGACAACTTTAAAAAATATGGATATCTCCTGGAAAATCAGGAGATCACATAACGCTGTGTTTCATTGACAATCAAAATAAACTAAAAAAAAAATCGTCAATGATAAGCACTAGCGATGGTGGCGCCATCTGCGATTAGTTTTGCCTGTGCCACCCCATTGGAGGACTTCAACGTTGTGGAAACACGATTGCAAAAAGAAAGTCGATAGATAAAAAATATAAAGTTAATATTATTGGAGCTGATAACATAAAATTATTTTTATTTATTAGTGTTTCCAAACAAAATATTATACCTATAAAAATGTATAGCATAACCAAAAACTGCGATAGCAAAAAGCAATCTAGCAGAGCGTGGTTTCGATCCACGGACCTCTGGGTTATGGGCCCAGCACGCTTCCACTGCGCCACTCTGCTCTGTAACTAACTGGTTCAAATTAATAGTCATATGATTCATGTCATACCGTTAGTAATCTTTGTCCTCGCTACTCACTGATTGGATGTATTTTTTTTCTTCTTTCCCCTACTGGGGATTCTGGCTCCGCGCGATCAACGTATTTGCCATTGTCAAGTAGGTTGATTGGATGTTAAAATGACAAAACATACAAAAGAATAGTGATGACCGTGAAACTAAAACGATCAAAACCTCTGATAAAAACTATTTTTATAGTGATAATATTGTTTTTTTTTATAGAAATTAAAATATCATCTAAATATTATGTATCTTACAAAAATCGTTTGTAAGCTCATAGAGTACAAATTGAGCGACTAGTCCTAGTGTCAGAGTTTTCAGGCTACACGAAGGTTCCATATAAAACGATCTATTTTGTAGAAAGAACCCCATCAAGTTTTTAAATTAACTACCAATAAAATTCCCTGACATTGTTCTTACGTAGCGTAGTTGACGCGCTTATTACCCGAGAAAATTGAAAATTGACTGAGCAACGTGATTGGCAAGGGAATATTAGCTTGGTGCAGCTCTGTTTGTGTTTTAAAAGAAAATACTCGCTTGACGCTAATCCATCATATAGCGTTGTGGAAAATAGCGGGAAAATGCGGTGAAAATTTTATATTGGCTCATATTGGCAATTAGTTTGAAAAGAAACGAGTGGCTACGAATGCTACGATAATAAGTTGGAAGGGAAACTTTTGGCCAGAGACGTTAGATGGCGCCACTAGTTCGATTAAGTAGTTTAGAAAAAATAATTATCTATTACACTGTTTGTGTCTTTATTGCTACAACTTAAATATATTTTGGATTTATTGATATTAAATTATAGCCATTAATTAAATAAATTAATAAATAAAAAAATATCTTACTTACTTCTATTTAGAAAAGATTTATCACAAAAAAAAAGTTTTCTCTTCACTCTATTCTTAGAGTATCCATAACCAGTAGGATTATTACTCTGAGACTCGATTGCATAAAAAATATAATATTTTGTAGCTAATAAAAATGACACGGTTATTAATTTCAAGCATGCGTCATTTACTTGATATTTATATAAATAAACAGAAAAAAATAATATTGATATCATAATAATACTATAGTAACTAATAAGGTGCTCCTAGTAAGGGGGAGGCCTTCGTCCAGTAGTGGACGTCTTAGTTATGGCTGGCGATGATGAAATGAATTAAATAATATTTTAGTACCTATAAGTTTTTTATGGATGCGACGCCAGCGCCTCTAGCGGCAGCGTGTGGGTGCCACAGCTGCGCGCGAACGCTCCCCATTAGACGGTTATTATTGTCGAATGCTATTTCCAATATTTTCGCCATCTCATTACTCGAGGTGACGACGGCGCCGGCTAATCCGTCGGGAGACGACGCGCCTTAATGGAGGTGATCATGTGTCCTAACGCGTAACGTATTGAAGTATGACGTATTGGATGTACCTTCGGGATTTGCCCTTAATAAACGAACGAAAAAACACTTCGATTAAGGTACGCTCTCAGCTCTCGGCGGACGGCGGACGAGCACGCATCGCAATAATTCTCCCGCACATGACAGCCCAATGATAAATCAAGGCGACTGTGAGAAGAAATGCCAATAAATATCGCGCCGAAATCCAATAATTACGAGGCAATGAGCCGGCCGGCCACAAATCAACGGACGGACGGGCGCATACTAATGTCTTATCCTAACATCAGATTAAAAACATCAATACTTGTCAATAGAGGTCGCCTCCCACGTAATTATAGCCAACAATATCCCGGGGAGGCAGAGAAAAGGATTAACATATATCAAGGTGGAATAATTGAAGGAATCGATTAAATGAAGAGTATTAATTGCTGATGCGCCCGCGCAGCGATCCCATCGCCGCGCCGCTGCGCTTTGATACGTAATGCTGTATTAATATCGACCGGCCGTCCGTCGACCGTTGAATAAATAATAAAAATTCTCATAATACTTCGAATTGGAGCCCTTAGCGAAACAACATCACGATTAACACAGCTAATTCCCCAATTTAAAAACCGAACAAACAAATGTATGTAAATTGCGCAACTCTATGTAAAAGCCGACGATAACCTTGCAAAGTAACGCGCACGCTAGCTTTTACGAAATTAAATCTTATCTCTGCGGAGTAAACGAGGGAGAGGTTGAAGGTAGATCCGTGGCGAATTGAAGTGAACTCGAAACAAGCACGTTCAGAAACTGCTTACACGAATTAGCGCATCAAAACGGGCGCACAGGGGGCGAAATTAGAAAAGTGTTCCCCCTCACCCGGCACCCGCGGCCGTTCCGCACGTCATAAACTGACAATTTACGATAACGCCGGGATTAGCCTGTTTGTCTGTTATGCATTCGAGTACGGGCCCGAGCCTGTTTCCACTACGTCTGATCATTGGACGATTTTTGTCAGTGATTCAAACGATTCGGGCTAATGTCATAATTATTATGATTAGTACTCTGCTGCTTTTGGAATACAAGTTACTCCATATCAGATCTTATCGCACCTATACGATAGTTCACGAAATATCTAATCTTGCCAAAGTTGTCAGACATTAAAATCTAGTTTGGCATGTCTGATTATTTCACACAATAAATTATGTCAGACTGGTCATCGTTTCAAAGTCATAATGAACTTCGACATTCAACTGATAGTGCTGTAGACGATGAAAAAATCGTATTCGTTGAACAAAGTGGGAACCAGTTCTAAGTTACAACGCCGACGTGTGAAACGGAACGCTTTAGAACCTTCGTCCTTCACGTGGATGAAATTGTTTTACATTTACATGCACACGACTGAGGCCTTCATATTATATTATATAACGTATATATTTCCACGTGGGAGAAACTCCCGAAATGACTTTGCGCTCATTTCGCTCGCGGGTAGATCCATAATTTGAAATTCGTTTGGGTCCGCCGGAGAAACACAATGGTTTACTTCTGCGGTCGGGTTAAAATATGGCCCGGAAGATTTTTCTAGCCGGGTTTCCAATCACGAATTACCAAATATTCACAGAAACCTTTTACTTATTTTTAAATCTGAAGAACTTGACAAAATAATACTTAAAAGAGTTAAGAGAAAGCAGGCAAGGACAACAGCGTAGTTACAAGAACTACTTAAATTCAATTCTTCAAATTATGAATCAACAAATCTCGGCGAAAATTCGCAAGTCCCAAACTGGAGCGACAGCGGTTCTTGAAGAAGTTAAGTGATCAAAGTCATGTCATGTGGTAACGGTTCACCACTCAGATGCTGGTCTCAGTATAGTCTCCTGCAAAACAGCAAACAAAAATAAATAATCAATTGACCACGCCAACTCAAGACAAGCTTGGCTCGTTTCTATAATTTAAGTCATGAGCGTGAGCAAAAAAAGGACAAAAGCTTTTTTAATGCAAAAGGTGTCGTGCTATGACTCACTAACGCTGCCAATATTTCTACTTATTAACTACATTTGAATACGTTTTTCTAAGTTAAAGGTCATACAATCATCCTTATAATTAACTCTATTTCCGCTAGTAAGGGCACGTTAGACGCAAATTAATGTATAGCCGAGAAGTCGTTAGCCTTACTTAAGAATAAAAGTTTGCAATTTTGCATATCTGCATGTGTGGTGACCATTAAACGTTACAGTGGTCATGCTTGTTGGTTAACTTTCGAGGGGACTTTAAAAGTAATACTGATACTTTAGAAAACGATACGAAATATAGAGTACCTACATACTCTGCAAGATTACTTACTATGTTTGAATAGAAGGTCCTGACTTTACTACGGTGATGAGGATGATAATATCTCAAACTTCATCACTGTTCCGGTCTCTTCAAAATTACAAAGATATCCGAAACTTTTCCGACAGATATCGAGTCATAACACGCGCCAAAAGATAGCTTCCTACCCGCGCACCGTCATTCATGAAGACTTGACGAGAGCGCTGCGCAATGTTACTATACTTAACCCAGTTTATTTAGAGCCTGCGGGCCCCAGGGCCCTGGCCCCGGCCGCTAATTTCTTAAAGGGCGAGCCACGACCACAAACCGTGAATAATTGTCGTGCTAAAAGAAAACCCAGCAAATCTCCACGATTAGCATAAAAACCATCTAAACAGGCCAGAGGAAGCGACCGCCTTCCTTCCGCAATATTTGTGAAAAAATTACACATTTCCTGCGGACATTTTGTCTCTACGCCACAGTCGCGCTTGCGACGGTAAAAGTAACTAATGCTAATTGCAAAGCTCGCGAAATAAAACAGTAATTAATGAAGTGAAATTGTAAAAAGAAATTGTTATCGCTGTCGCCACCAACACCCGCACTTATCGTGTCCTGTTCGTAGTTGAGCACGTTTCCAGAGAACCTATTCGTATGACGAGCCATCTGTTACGATCGCCAATAAAATGCGGACGATAGCAGAAACATAGAATTTTATCTGTGCCGTGTCCATCATAAAGCATCCCCCGCGTGGGGAGAAAGAACAGAGGGGCATAAAAGTTTACAGGCATTCGGCTAATAAATCGTGTCAAATAAATAAGTGTTGAGTCGGTTGGCGGCATATTGATTCGTCATGTGCCGCCTTGGAGCGGCGCGGGGGACCCGGGTGCCCATAAAGGTGCGTAATGGCCGTCGTCGGAAGACAGCGCAGTGGCGCGCATCGATTAGCGCCGCCGCCATCGCCAGCCGCCGACGCAACGCGCCTCACTAACACTCCGCCGAGCATCGACACTGCCTGACACCAAACCACCCATCACTATCATTCACTATTCCAATTTCAAATAATTAGATGTTATTTTATTTTTATATCTTCCCGTATGCTGGCTGATGTGGTAACTTAACTTCTTTCAAGATTTGAATTTCTGTAAGACGTTACGTATCTGCTACGGCTGCCGACAGATGGCGCTAGTAGTGTAAAATATTTGTTGCTAGAATCAGAAGAAAAGACGTTCGTGTGTAGTTTCTGTGTTCACAATTTTATTCTACGTTCACTTAATTCACTATCATTTAAGATTCGCTCTC
Source organism: Erannis defoliaria (assembly GCA_905404285.2). NCBI lineage: Eukaryota > Metazoa > Arthropoda > Insecta > Lepidoptera > Geometridae > Erannis > Erannis defoliaria. The sequence continues at coordinate 745,754 of FR990071.1, forward strand.
GATTTTGACGTTAGTAGAGCGTCAGCAAATCTCTTTTTCAACCGACTTCAAAAAAGGAGGTTCTCAATTCGACTGTATGTTTTTTTTGTATGTATGTTACGCAATTGCTCCGCCAATTATGAACTAATTTTGATGATTCTTTTTTAGTTTGGTAGGTAATATTTCAGAGGTGGTCCCATATAAATTTATCGAAATCGGTTCAGTAGTTTTGTTTTAAAATTACTAGAAAATATGGAGATGTCATCCAGGTATTCGAAGTTGAAGTCGGTTGTTTTTTTTTAAAAGCGTTTTATGTTTTATTTTAGTGACTACTTCAATTAATCGATTGTACTATACCACTGACAACCAAAAAATAAATATGCCTGTATATATACCTACCTATTTCGTTTTTTTAATCAACTATAGCATGATTATTTTTCATTGCGAGTCTAATGCTATGTCATTATACGGGAGGCCGAAATATCTCTACTAACAGGTCATCAGGTATTCATCATCGTCAGGTCATCAGGATACGAGGATTCTATTTCGCAATCTTTTTGGTTTCATATCTTCAAATACAGCTTATTATTCCATTTAAACTCTCAAGATACATTAACATCGGAATCGCATTAATTAATCGTTCTATATTAATTGCCGGCATGAGCCTCGTGCATGATCCGGGAACAGAACCCGCGCTCGGCTGCATTCAGACGTTGATTAAAATCTCTCACTACATTCACACAAAGCCTTACTTTGATATATGTATAAATCTTATGAGCCGTCCGTTTCACCCTGACTACCTTTACAACAAGATACGCCAATACCACCTTTATTTTCAACGTAATTAAGTATCAATCAGCGTGTATAAACAACGAGTCCTGCCTACCACCTGTCATGTGATATATTAGCTTTAAATAACATATCTTATTTATGTTGAATCGGAAACAAAATGGGATAAAAAAGGGTTTTTATTATAAATAATCGAGCGGCCGGAGTGGGTGGATAACTAAATTTGTACCGCGGCGTGTAAAGCTTTAATATCTGTAAAGCTTTGCAAGTATTTGTGTCTGTTAGCTACTCGGCTACATTGAAAAGTAAAATTATTTATTATACTATTATATTCTCTGAGTAGTAAGATAATCGTGTACCTACCTATCAAGTATTAATTGCAAATATATAAACGATATTATCTCGAAAAAAGTTAATTTAACAACTATTCACTTACGTAAAATAAATGTAAGTATATGAGGTTTTTTGTATTGTATAACTTTTTAAAATAATATAAAAAAAAAAAACTAAAATAATTAATAATTATATAATTATTATTAATAATTAAAATACTTTAAAATTAATGTAAAAATTTATTTTTCAAAAATATGACAAAATTCATTTTAAATTATTAATAAAATACATTAGAAATTAGTCAATATTTCCCAAGTACACATTTTAATAATAATAATAATAATTTAAAAAAATATAGGTTTGCGTAGGTATAGTGTGCCATAGGACGTATATTTGTTATAAATGTTAAGCATTAATTATAATACTGTACTTATCTAAAGGTAAGTGTAAAATATGCAATGAAATTATGAATGTAGTTGAATGTAATACCGGGTCCCAGTAGGTCCAGTATAATGGTATAATGCAAATTAAGCCATGATAGCTACAGTTTTACTTAATAATTTTGAGCAACATTTTTAACCATCACATTTTCATAATTATTGTTGCCCATTAGCTATAACACTCTCAAGTTAAAGTACCTGAACATCATTTATTTTTTTACTCTCATCATCATCATCATCATCAGCCCGGAGACATCCACTGCTGAACGAAGGCCTCCCCCTTAGACCGCCACACTGTACGACAACCTGCCATTTGCATCCACCGGTTGCCCGCGACTTTTACAATGTCGTCGGTCCACCTAGTGGGAGGCCTTCCTACGCTGCGTCTTCCGGTTCGCGGTCGCCACTCAGGAACCTTTCTTCCCCATCGGTTATCAGTTCGTCGAGCAATGTGTCCTGCCCATTGCCACTTCAACTTGCAAACCTTGCGAGCTATGTCGGTAACTTTGGTTCTTTGGCGAATATCCATAAATAATATTTACTCTCATCAGTGAATAAAAAAAAACAAAAAAATAATCGCATGTCATTTTTATCAGTGCATGGCTAAACGAATAATGGGATGAAAATAATGTAAAAAAAACGTGGAAATTTATTATCGTACGTCCCTAAATCCACTTGTCTCTGCCAATAATATGAATTTAAATCATAAAAATACAATCCCGCCAATACATTAGAGCTCCCTTTTCGGACAAACCGCGGAACCATTAAATGTGTACATAATTCAACACAGATCGAGTTTTCAGCTCCCGAGTCTATGACACACTCGCTAAATCTCTCGGAAGGCGGTCTCGGCGGCCATAAATTTTTATTTCGTAAATAAAAATAATAAATATAAATAAAAGCGGTCCTGTGCGCGACCGGAAACATTTGTCCTGCCGCGTCACGGATAATCCGGCCTCTTGATTTATTATTAATTAGCTTAATAGAACATTCCGACGCGTTTGTTTTTTGAACGGCCTGTATATTGACTTACTAACTAATAGTAGACGTAGCGCTCGTGGCGTAGCTTGTCTAGGTGATTCTATACGATCACCGATGTTAAGCAACGGACGGTCCGGTCAGTCTTCGGATGGGTGACCGTGAGTGGCATTTATTTCTGAGCGCTACCGTGGGTCGGATGACACGTTAAATTGTTGGTCCCGGTTGTTTGTTCTAGTTTCTGTAACAACAACCGTCAGCCATGTCAGAGGCCTCCGGGCGGCACATTAACTCTGACACTAGGGCTGGCCACTCAGCCTATACGAACTTACTTACATATGATATTTAACGGAAATCAGTTTGTACATAAACGGTTTTACTCATAAACGCCACTTATAGTTAAACTAACTAACGTCATTTAACTTTAAGCATCGTTTTTAAGTAAGACCAAAAGTTTTAGGCCAGACACGTGTAATTACTTAAAGATAGAACAACATGGAAGTTGAATGAAGGAGTCATTATCGTAGTTCCAAAACATAACCTGGTTCTCTCATTTCAATAATTTTACAGATACTTACTTCTTACTCTAAAGTACATAATTATTTCTATGTTAATGGGTTTGTATAATGAACATTATGTTCGCGATATCAAGTAGTTAAGTAGATAGTAAAATAGTTGTCCTCTACAATCAAGCCTTAAAGGAAAAGTACGACGTAAAGACTCTATCCTCCCTAAATTCGAATTACCGAATACATATTTTGTGAGTGGAGGATAGCATAGACATATATGTACATAGTAATATATCTCATTACTACGTACATATGGGTTTATGCCATCGTCTACTTTCAAAATATGTCTTCGGTAATTCAAATTTTATAAACAAAAAATAGTTTCAGGACAGTTAAAGACTTTTTTAACTTTACTACATATATTATTGTGATAACACATAAAGAGCCTTGAATACAAGGCTCTTTAAATAGAATAGAATACTATTCCGTTCAGTAAATTTCTTTTGAGACCATTTCAGTGGTTAATGCATTTGGTTTGCATGCACAAGGCGTGGGTTCAAACGCCAACAAACATTGTGAAGAAACTTACCTACTTATAGCGGCGGTTTCTGTTAATCGGCTAGCTAGGTGAAATGTCAAATTAGTGTTCAGGTAGCGCACTTGTGCGCCAATTCTCATTCCAAATATCATCACATTTTATCTCAGTAAGATGCATGCCTAATCAGTCAACCGCAATTTTTTTGTAACTTTTCTCCACAGTGTTCCATGCACGCAGTGACGCTATCGCAGATTAAATAATAGTTTGTGAGTGCTATTATGCAACCGGTCGTAAATCTGTCGAGTGACGCGTAATCTTCCCTTTATGACGAGTGATGCATTACTGCCATTGTTTGAGTGACCGTAAATTTTACTTTTTTGTCTGTGGGAGAAATGCGTCTGCCCTAGCGTTAGTTGGGAGTCGTAAATCTTTTGTAATCGTTGTAATATTAAAATTAGATCCTTTTCGTCTGAGGGCCTCAGCAATACAAAATATTAAAATATATTTTAAGGACCTAAGTATTGCTTTGATTCATTTTGTTATTTTAGTTAAATAAATTAAGTGAATCTTGATAAGTAGGGGCTGTAATAATAATACTTACATACATATATAACGAAAGCAACATTCTATAAATACAATATTTTTAAGCCATTCATACTTTTATCAACTAAGCATCGAAATATTATCGATACTTTTCTCAATTATCAACCCCATCACTACAAAAAATAAAACATACAGTCAACAAAAACTCAGGTGCGCAATAACATAAATTAAAAATAAAAATTGAATCGTGAGGGATTCAGGAGAATTTTCGAATTTGGAACGTTTTAATTTTCGTGACTGCGTGACGCGGTGAGGGGTGCGGGGCGCGGGGTGCGCACGAGTAACAGCCACGCACGCCATAAATCTGTCAAAAGTAGGCCCCCGGCGACGCGTGTACCGTCCGCAAGATAGCGCTTGCTTTCTTGGACATTTTTTATAATGTTTTATTTAAGTATGTACCAAGTATTATAGGGTAATAAACAAATTCATGCAAATTCGAACCACGGCAAGAGAGACTAAATCGAAATGGCTCTAAAAACATTAATCAAACAGCTACATACGGGGTACCTACCTATGTATTTGATAGAAAAAAATATTAAAGCTGGTGCAGCGCCCCAGGCGTACGAAAACGGTTTTTTCGGTCACTATCGAATCGAATACATACGCAAGTACAACGTAAGTATTTATTGAATGATAGATTTTGTGCTAGGGTTACAGAATGTTCTTGAATAAAAACACGACTTTTGTTACAAGTAGGCAGGTACTAAGCGGTACAAAAAGTATGAAACTAGGAAAGCGCTAGTAAATCAGATGTAAAATGAGTGGGAAGAAAAAAAAGGAATCGGTTGTGCTGCCCCCCTAGCACGCGTCGAGGACTTATTGGTTTTTGTCTACGCGGGAACGTGATAAAGCTAGTATATGGATACGTCTGTCTCGTTTTCGAAGGGAATGAAGAGTGGATAGACGTTTATCACGGCTCGCATGCTAGGCGGGCTGATGAAGGAAGAAATAATTTACGGAAAAATAAATGTTTTATCTTTTTTCCCAACTCTACAATAAAGAGGTTACTTGAGTCGCAGTGGATCAACAGCTCGGCGACGATCTCGCGAGCCCGCCGCAGAATAGGTGACAGTTGCTGGACCGGTGACGCTGAAGGTGTCACTTTGTTGGACGTTTTAATTTTTTACAAGTTTTCAGGACGAAGTGCTTCTGTTTTATTTAGTTGGCGTAGTGCGTGTCTTGGAATATCTAATAGGCGTGACGCAACAATTTGTAAAAAATAATATAGCATACAAAATAATTCTACCCATATTCAACCCTAAAGTTCATAAACATAATTTTGAGTTCTATGATATTTAATAAAAAGATATTTATTGTTAGTATGATATCAGCCTATAAGCCAGCTTAAGTTCAGCCGCCGCCGACGTTCGACTGTGAGTTTTATCTCCCCAGAATACGGTTCGTGGTAGCGCAGCGTCGGCGGCTGAACCTAAAGAGACAAGATTTAACATTTCTGTCATCTCTTGCTACTTGGCATACGTACGTATCTAGAACTATAAGGTACCTATTATGTTTTCTGTGGCCTAAGTCCGTGCTTGGCCTTTATTTAGTATAGCGCCATCTGGCGAAGGCCATAATACAACTTCAAATGTAACATGTTTGAGGTTATTTTTATACAACACAATTTGAATACCGACTTTAATACAGGTATTTTAATAAACTAGTTAGTAGAAAAATAATATTTTGAACTTCTAGTGAAGTTAGTAACATTTTAACTTCGGAAATTAAGCTGGACAAAAAGCGTTCAGTACAGGCTTATTGTCAACAATAACACAACCGCGTTCAACATGAAATCTGTTCATTTCGACGCCCCGCAATTAATATTTACTTTCTAACTAAGTCTTACATAAAATAAATCAAATTAAAACACTCACCAGTTGTTTATTTCACGAGGAAATCACTCAAAACATTAAATTATAAGAACGTAAAGCGATGTGACTCAGTCCAACACCGGACGGCCATGTTGCGTTCCGATGTCGCGGGCCGAGGTTAACCGAATGTTTCCGAAGCGGAGTTCGGTCCGCGGTCCGTCTCACAAACACGAACGAAGCACTTTGATAATGCATTGCATGCTCAGTACACGTTCGCGGGGCGCCATTCGTACGCGCTCTTTGCGATTTGAAAATCGAATGACTTTCGAACTTGAACTGTCAACCTATCGTAACTCCGCCACATAGGTACATACTGAAAAGTTAGAAAATGCATAATGGTGGACTTGAAACTTTACAACAATTACAAACTCTTTGAGATAAAGTGAAATATTTTATTTATACTAGTGGTTGCCACTAAGTACTTACTTGTAGGTAAAGGTCTATGATGTAGGTAAAGCGTACATTTTAGTGCAATGACTACCTACCTACTTATGTATTTATAAAGTATTGAAAGCCTTACTAGTAGACCGTAGATAAACTCTTGTTTACAAAATTTTAATTGACTAGAGTGAGTGAGGTATGGAGCCATAAAAAATAAAATTGGTAATTGGTAAGTCAAGTAGAAAACTTTAGAAATTATTTATTTTTTGTTTCAGTAGAAACTATTTATAGATTGTGATTCAAGGGATAGCGACAGATAAATCCAACAAATAGCGTTATCTGATATTATTTCGATAAAATTTGGTACCTACTAACTTAGGTATTAACTTTCTGTACCTAAGTTCCTAAGTAATAAAAAAAAAAATTTCGTTGCTTCAGCGTTATTGCCACTTTGACAGTCTTTTGTACAGTTTAGCGTCCATTACCTTATGTATTAAACAATATACCTAATAGGTATTTTATGGCAGAGCTAACAAGATAAATTATTGCAATTGATGAAATGGTATTACCTACGAGTTATTTCTTTGTTAGGTATTTCTACGGTTTTCCTACTATTTTTCTTTCAGTTCCTCACAAAGTCAAAGTGTTGTTTTAATGCCGTTAGATAGATGGCGCCACCCGTATTGAAACTCATAATATGAACAAAATTTCTCTAAACAAAAAACAAAGAAACCGAGAACACAGAAGAACAGAACAGAAAGAACAGAGAAGTGATCTTGATAGGTATAGGTTTAACAAATCTTATGAGCTCAAACTCTACGAGTCTCTTAGTTACATCGAGCTTATACAATTGGAGATGCCAATGGCGATGTTATTTTCTTAAGCTCTTTAAAACCGTCTCACTAATTTAATTATAATTTAGCTTAATTACGCTAATAAGTAATTTGGTTCTAACTTAAGCTACTAAACCAATACTAGGTAAATATAAATATCTTAAAGACGTCTTTGGTAGGTACATCAAGATAAACAACTAGAATTTTGAAAATTTTCAATAAATTCATCCGCTCTTAACTTTTTAAGGTGGTGGTGTCATGGTGGACATTTTTAAATAAATATCTACGTAAATAGGAAAAAAAGCGGAAAATAACCTTAAGCCACGAAGCGCAGCTTTTCGCCTTCTTGATGGTAAATCGGTTAAAATAAAAATAATATCTTTTCTGTGGTTCATAGTTCAATCTGTTATTTGTCAGACCACAACATAAACTTAGTCCACTAGAGACAACAAAGTGAAGTTTTCCAATTCAAAACTACCCACATTTGAGCAAATCTTAAAAAAACTCGTTCCAACTAAACTCGTTTCGTTCTTTATTTATTAATAAAATGTACGGCGCAAATTAGATTATCAACGTCAAAAAAGAGCCAAAGATAGGTAGGTATAGTGAAAACACCTCTCATCTTCGTAGATTGAAGGGAGGGAGTGTTATGGCGCTGGCAATCTAACTTGGCTCGTTGTCGCGCCGTTAACACGGAGAAGGCTAACTTAACAGAGAAACTGTTGCCAAAAATGAAGGTAGAGATCACGCACACATCGCCATCACATTATGACAATATCGATGTGAGCATGAGAATATTGTATGATCTTTTTGTATGCAATGAGGTGACGAGACGAGCGAGACGTTCGCCTGGTGGTAAGCATCACGCCTCTAACAGTAGCAATGCCAGATTTTTGTGAACTCGCGAATAAAATTCTGCGCCACACTGCACTTCGCTCGTCGCTCTCAGATATTAGATGTCAAATCTCTTCCTGCTTAGTAATTTATCTTGATCTTGGTAATTTATTACTGTGTACTCAGTGGTAATATGAATAAATTTTGGTTATATTTACGTTATCGCATAAAGCTTATCAGTAATGTACTTTATAACGCCAATATAAGCACATTTTTCGATAAAACCATTTTTGATTTTAAAACCAGTTTAACAAACAAATTGAGCATTACATATCAGCCAGAAGACGTTCACTGCTGGAAGAAGGTCTTCTCTTTATAGAGGGGGTTGCCATAATCCCCACGCATGGCAGGCGGCTTGGGGACCGCAGAATGCCCACCACCGTTAACTAAGAAGACGCTGCTGCCCGTCCTGCGGTGGTTCTGGATGCAGTTTTAGGACATACACAGGTCAAAAAATTTAAGCATTACTGATAAATAATTCCACGTGAAAATATTGAGATCATTTATAATAGTCACCCGGCCTAGCTACAAGGACAAAAACTGTTTGAAATTGGAGTTTACCGCCATGAGTGAAACGATGAACCTTGAAAGTCAGCTTCAATTTGTATTTCGTATCTCTGTAAAATTTTCTACTCAGCGCCGTTAGTGTTGCCAGCCGCGCCCGAATTCCCGACAAATAAGGAATAAGGTGAGCTCATCAACGGAAACTTTTAATAAATTGGCAAGACCAAGACCAAGTGTTTCGTGCATTTTTGGGGTCGTTGCATTTGGGATTAGAAAACTTGGTGTTGAATTTGTATCGTGTGGATTTAATAAGAGTAAAGGATAAGTTTACAAATGGCACACAAGTTTGCTTGGTTTAGGTGGAATTTATAGAATTGAACATGGTTTTTGTGTTAAAGCTTGTTGCCTTAAAATTATCTCGGGCTTCGCGTTGTTTCTGTTCTAAAAGAAGTTTAACAATGGGTCTAATTTTGTTGACTATTATTCTTGATGCTGCGGTATTACCTGGTAAGTAAGTTCATATAGGCTGAGTGGCCAGCCCTAGTGTGTTTCTATAACAATAACCATCAGCCATGTCAGAGGCCCTCGGGCGGCACATTAACTCTGACCTGGTAATGGTATCTACGTAGTCAAAGAAGTTCTACCAACCAAGTAAGTCGATTAATCTCGCTTTGTACGGTCAATAAATTCATTTGTTTTGTATAAAAAGTCATCGCACGCATCAACTCAAGTCAGTCAGTTTATATCGGCGCACTAGATTTTTCTGTCACATCCGTATCAGATCAAGCGATGTCAGATTTCCCATTGACTGATGGGTTGATTGACGTATCGACGCCGACTGACAGCGGGAACATCTGATAAGACCAGCCGCGGAGGCAGGGCGGGGGGGGGGGGGGGGGGGGGGGGCATCGGTGTTATTGCCCCCTTTACTTGGGAAAGAAGTAACGACTTTATTTTGATATACTTCGAAATCGTTCTACGTATGGTTTTAAGGAAGACTTACCATTCTCCAGCGACGGTGATAAAATCACATCAAGACAAATAACTTTTTGTTCTACGACTTTTGCCAAAATGTACGTATTAAATTTCACAAAAACAATAATTTTCGGTTGTTAACTATTAAGTTTACTTTTAACATAGTACTATTAAATTTACTGTGTTACGGTGCGGTACGGTGCTTCAGCTTGTGACTGCCTATAGTTTGCGCAGAACTAAAATTACTTAGTCCTACAATTTTATTTTTTTGTATTTTTGTTTGGAATAAAAAAAGAACTGAATTAGCAAAAGTGGTAGAACAAAAATTGTTTTTATTGAAGTAAGAGGCTTCTTTAAGAGGCTTTGCGCAAGCTACTAATATCTCTGTATAATTGTTGCTAAAATATTGCTATCTCTGAAAAAACATCTAGTCGAGAAAATACTTTTGTAAAGTACTTATCATACATTACTTAGAATGCATTATATATGAATACCAAAACTTTTCTCGCCCTGAACGAAATCCTGCTTCGCCCCTGGTTACGCGAAGGTCAAATTCTACGCATTAACATTTTTACTAACAGATAAGTATTTAAGGAGATGCTCTTCTTGGAGGATTCGGCTCTCGATGTTCTGGGAATTCTAATGACGGGTTATAGTGTTTTTGAAGATAATTTATGAAAGACAAACCAACCTCGATATATGTGGAATTGTGGAAATTCCCTACCAAATAGTTTTGGGGCTCATTCCTTCCGCACACTTGCAGGAATGATCTTGAAGGTCTTTAGGGCGGTTGTAGCGAGGGACGTCCCGTCCAGGCGAGTAAAGGCACTAAACGGTCGGCGCGAGCGCTTGAATTGTTAAATTTAGTAGAATATTCTTTGTTTTAAAAAATATAACAAAGAAATACTGTAATCTTAGAAGACAAAAACACTAAATAATACTATATTCTATCTATTAGTATAAATTTTACGTGGTTTCATAATGTATTTTCTTAGTGCTAGCTAATCGAAACGCCGATTTAGTGTCTACTTTGTAATTTTTTTCTATCAAGCTAAACATTCAAAATCGCGTTTTAAAAGAAGACAAAAAACAAAAAGCGAAAATATGTGATTAATTTTAATACAATAATTTTTTGATCAATATCGAGCATTTTGAATTTTTCCCACTTTTGAAAAAAGTTCAAAATTGGTACAAGCCCGCCTAAAAAATAAAACAAAAGTAAGTTCTTAAGTAAGTAAGTAAGTTAAGTTAAGTAAAGTTTCGTTAAGTAAGTAATTTTTTTTTAGTAAAGAAAAATGTGCCTATGATTAGTGTAGGTACTAGTAACCTTCTACTATGCCAGTGATGCCTTCAAATGGTTGAAATTTGAACCCACGCTCTGAGATTTGATCCGAACAGCCAACAATGGAGTTATTTATACTGAATCGATAATTATTAGTCATCTTTTATGTTTATGCAATGAGGTTCCACAAGCAAAACTTTTTGCAGATGGCGCCAACGGCGGTTGGGATGTGGAATTATCAAGTTTTTTTGTTAATCGTTGCTTATGTGTTATAAGCAACGATTAACAAAAAAAAATCTGCTCTTGATGAGGGCGTTAAGGGGCCTGTTCAATAAAATCACGTGTAGTCATAACAGTTTTTTGACGGTTTTTACGACTTTGTGTTTTCTCAAAAAATATATTTGTATCTATAAGATGTGAGAAGTGAGCCAGCGCTTTTGTAATCTTTCTAAAAAAAATATATACAAAACACCTCTATTTTTACACATCACAACAGATTTAATATTCAATATTCAATATTCAATATTTTTATTGCAAACATTATGTAACTTATATAATACATGCAGATCTTATTTAGCACAATTTATGGAGGTAACAACATAATGACCCCATTGGGGTATAGCAATATTGTGCGGAGCGGCTCATTCTATTCCGTTGTTAATACATTTATCTATAAAGAATTCGTCTAATGTATAGTAACATTTCTTGACTAGTATTTCTTTAAGCACTTTTACAAATTTAGCCTCATCTTCCATGTCTTTAATCTGAACAGGAAGTTTGTTAAATATTTTAATTGCCATCGAGCATGGCCCCGAGCTATGTATTTCAAGTTTTGAGGTTGGTACGATTAATTTGTGTTTATATGTGGATCTTATGGGATAATATCGCTTATCAGATAATTTTGTAAAAAATTTGGGGTATTTTTTTACAAATTTGCAGGTTTCAAAAATGTACATCGATACAACTGATAATACTTTAAAACGAATGAAGTAGGGTCTATGGAAATTTGGTTTATTAATATTAGGAAAGTTTATGTTCGCAAGTATTCGGATACATTTTTTTTGGCAGACAAACAGGTTTTTGGCATCTACACTGTTGCCCCAGAGAATGATTCCGTAGCTAAGCCACGAGGCAGCATACGCATGGTAGGCTATTAAAGCTGTATCTGCATCAGTTGCAAGCCGAAGTTCCCTAAGTGCATATGTAAAACTAGATAATTTTGTCTTTATTTTTCTAATATGGCTTTTCCAATTTAAATGAGTATCAATGTCAATGCCTAATAGTGTTGCTATGTCAACAGATTCTATTTTATTATTATTATATGAGAAATTTATGTCAAGGGGGGCTTTTTGATAAGGTCGGAAATGTATTATTGCAGTCTTTGATAGATTTATGTCAAGGTTGTGGTCAGTCATCCAATTAAATGTATTATTAAAAATGTCAGTTAATTTTTCATCTAATTTTAGATTATTTTTACACGAAGTCAAAATTGAGATATCATCTGCGAAAAGTACACAAGATTCGTTGATAACTTTGGGTAGGTCATTTATATAAATTAAAAATTTGATGCATCCAAGGACACTTCCTTGGGGGATTGATTGTTTCATTTGTATAGGAGTAGATCTAGTCATACTTATCACCCCAGTGTCGGAATCAAAAGTTTCGATATCCACATATTGTTCGCGCCTCTCTAGGTATGAGGAGAACCAGTTATGTGCCGTGCCGCGTATGCCTATACCGTACATTTTGTCTAATAATACGTCGTACTGTACCCTATCATAAGCTTTCGACATATCTAGCAGAATGCCGATCGCGTATTCTTTGTTATTTATCGTTTCCAAGATCTCATTGATTATTTTAAAGACGGCTAAGACTGTAGAACGGTTCTTGCGAAATCCATACTGGCAGTCTGATAAAATTTCGAATTTTTCGCAAAATAAATTTAGGCGTTTCTGCATTGCCTTTTCAAAAATTTTTGAAGAGGTTGGTAAGAGTGCTATCGGTCTATAGTTGCAGGGTTTTAGTTTAGAGGATTTTTTGTGTATCGGTTTAACTAGGGCTTTTTTTAAAAGATCCGGAAACGTGCCTTCAATGAACGACTGGTTAATGAGTAGATAGTATGGCAAAGTTAATTCTTCAGCACAGTGTTTAATGAGAATTGGAGGCAGTTCGTCAATGCCGTAGCTATACTTGCCTTTCAGGCTTTTTATTATCGTGTAAATTTCGCGTGGTTCGACGGGGCTTAAGAACATGGAATTTTCAATGCGATGGAGCACGGGCCGACCGCGCGCGGCCGGCACGCCGCCCGTACTGCAGCCCACCGATGCAAAATACTGGTTAAAAATGTTCGAAACCTGTTGTGGGTCAGATATTTTTTTATTATCGATTTTAAGTTTTATGTTATTTTTGAGCTTTTTTATGTTTTTATTTGTGCGTTTTTTTATAATTTTCCACATTGTCTTAGTATAATTTTCCACATTGTCTTAGTCTTAGTCATTAATTTTTTACAAATTTAGCACGACAATTTACTTGTAAATAATATAGTTTGTCACAATATGTAGCTCTTAGTATTGAAAAAATATTTATGTTATGCTTGTAATAAATTAAAAATGGGTAAAAAAAATATGAAAATCGAATCTTGACACTCACGAATCTGCGTAACTGCCATATGTTTGCTCTGCTAAATGTGGCCCTATCTCATTCAGCTTTAGAATAATTATTGATCGCATTAAAAAATGTGATTGAAACAAAGATGAGCGCAGCTTTAATTGTCGATAATCTAGTCCGATGAAAAATACTGGGTTCTGTGCCTGTTTTATTAATCTAAGGCAGCTGTAGTTGACGGCCCGAAAATAGATTTGTAGGTAAAATACTTACTTAGTAGTTTACATTTTATCTTGGACAGATCTTTAATTAGCAAGGCAAAGACTTGGTGTACAAACCAGCTTATTTATCTCCCAGACTCCCAGGTAATCCGAGTCTAATATGAGTCATCATTGACAGCCATAAAACGTCCACTGCTGGACGAAGGCCTCCCCTTAAATAGAGGGGTGTTGCCAGAATCCCCACGCTTGGCAGGCGGCTTGGAGATCGCAGAATGATCACCACCGTTAACCAAGAAGACGCTGCTGCCCGTCCTCCGGTGGGTCTGGTTGCAGTTTAAGGACATATCTACCCAGATCCATCTCTCTTCTATCTAATATGAATAAAACCATTAAATTGTAGAAAAAAACAACAAACTGTATGAGATTGACAGTTGACTACTGTACTGAGTGACGAGACTGTGCCTATGGTAGTAAGCGAACTGTCCATAACCAGTAGCAGTGCTAGAATTATGAACTTCCGAACAAAATCCTGCACCGCACTGCACTGCGCTCGTCACCCTGATATATTATATGTCAATTGTCAAATCCATGTCAATACAATGCCAAGAAATTTCTTTAGTAACGTTGCCCTTCAAACCGAAACACAGTAATGCTTGCACAATTACTGCTTGGCGGTTGAATAACTGGCAAATTTTGGTACTTCCCCAGGTGAACTCTGCAATAGTGTCCACAACTACACTATATTAATCGAGAAATTTTTGCTGATAACGAATTGATAGTTCGTTGCCTTCACAACGCAATCTTGACACCATAAACTTATACTAGTGCGGTTAATAGGAGTAACACCAGAACAACCAGGACTATAGTTAGGTTGTCACATCAAAAAAGTAAACGTCCTATAAGGCCCAGTCCATTCCGCTTCCGATCTCATTCCGTCATTAAACTAAAACTTAAGCGTTACTAAATACTAATTAGCCCGTATTACAGCCCTTTTCGCGGCTTACACGCGTTCTGCCCTTAACGCCCTATTACCGGCCTATTAAGGCCCATCGAAGGCTCACTTCAGGCCTAAAATGCGATAAACCTATGTGTGTAGAACTGTAAATGTTAAGACGAAGAATGTTAGATGTTATATTATAACACGTCAGCTTTTTAGCTTTTTGACACATTTTTGTTTTATTTTTACGGGAATACTCACGTTTAATTAAATAGGATACTCCGACTATACTTTCGATCACATCCGGTGACCTTTTTCAAAGAGTGAAAACAGAGCCCGACGCGCGTGCAGCTGCGTCCTGCTTAGCACTATGGGCCGCTGCGCGTCGCGCGCGTGATGACAGCGGTTGCTCTGCGGGCCCCTCGCCCGGTGGGGGCGGGTAGAGTAGAGTGTAGTGCTGGGCCGGCGTTCTCTAGAGCTCTTCATCACTGGAATCGTCCCGTGCGGTGTCGGGAATATTCCAGCTCGCGGAGCTCACCACGTCGCCCTCAGATCCGCGTTCACTCTCGCGGGCCCCATGAAGACAAGGCCTCCAAGTCGGTGGCAGATTCCATCCCCCGTAAATAAAACAAAAATGTTAGATGTTATATAAAGGACGGACGGGAATGATGAAAGTTTTTTTTTTTTTTTTTTTTTCTTAGTTCTTGGCATCGCACGTTGTGCATTCTGCCAGTGTCAAGTTTATGATTTTTTCAAGTATTTATATGTGAATCAAGTCAAATATGTAATGATATCACAGTCAGTCACACGAAATTAGTCATAGTCGAGTCCAAGTCATGCCCT
Source organism: Erannis defoliaria (assembly GCA_905404285.2). Taxonomy (NCBI): domain Eukaryota; kingdom Metazoa; phylum Arthropoda; class Insecta; order Lepidoptera; family Geometridae; genus Erannis; species Erannis defoliaria. The sequence goes on from FR990071.1 coordinate 761,268, forward strand.
AGTAAAGTTGTGGCGACTTTACTATGAGCTTATACGGAGTTTTGATGATGAAAGTTATTACGTATCGATGGTAAAATGTTAACCTGGCTGGGTATGCCATAAAACTGCATCCAGAACCACCGGAGGCCGGGCAGCAGCGTCCTCTCGGTTGACGGTGGTGAGCGTGTCAAGCGTGGGGATTATGGGAACTCCTCCCCATTAAGGGCCTTCGTCCAGCATTGGACGTGCTCTAGTTGATGTTGATGGTACAATGTATTTGAATACCGAATAACTACCGAATATCTACGGAATGTTTCATTTAAGTGTAGAAATAACTAAACATTGAGTACACAAGCTTGCTGAATTCCGGAAAAAGGATTTGAGACTTCATACAAAATGTATGCATATATCAATGTACTCGATAGAGGTTACATGTTTGTGCCGTTTGACGTAGAGACAGTTGGGCCGTGGGGGCCATGTGCTTTGCGTATCTTTAGGGATTTGTCGGGGACACCTAAAGAATCCACACGTGAACAAAATGCTGGTCTTTATTTGGGCCAGATACTCGTAATTATCCTCGCTATCCAGCGGGGCAACGTGGCCAGCATTTTGGCCACATTACCCGAAATTAGAGACCGTTTAAACTATCTATAGGTTTGCTGCCTATAGATACTTTCATTTAAACGGTCTCTTATATCCATTATTAAATATTGAATTTTTGTTTAGTTTCAATTAGGTAGTTTAACTGTTTATAATTATACGTCGTTGTTAGTTCAATAAATATTTTGTAATTACGTAAAAAAATACAAAATGCTCAGCCACGTAATAATTTTTGTATGGGGACAAAAACATTCTCGTATTTAGCTAACTTTTATTCTAAACATTGTTCACTTTGATTGTTAGATCCTTAAGTATTGCTACATTTAAGGATATAATATTCAATTTTCATTTCCATACATACTAATATGATAAATGTCAATGTTTGTAGGTTTGAATGTTTACATGTTTTTATACTCAATCACGCAAAAGCGACTGAACGGATTAGAATGTTTGGAGAGGTAGTTTATTTATACCTTGGAAAAGCACGTAGACATTTTTATCCCAGGAATAGCGGGTGAAACCGAGGGCACTGCTGGAATTTTATAACGAAATTAATAAAAGAAACGATATTGTCAACTGTATTTATAACAAAGATACCTTAACAATTATTGTGAATTAAGTATAAAAACAATATTAAACATGCTTTACAAATAATGATACTCAATTATTACCACGATTCATACAAGTACAATACACCTGTAACCTGCACCTTAATTCTCCGTTGTTATCACATCCTATTAAGGCCCCTTTATTTTAATGGCCACCGTAATGGCAGATTTAATCTAGCTCCGAGCCAATACGCGTCCGTTCGCGATGACAGATAGCGACGAAATGCGTTTTAAATTCATAAATGGAACGTATGCGTTTGCGCATGAAATTCTGTAATGAGCCAATGAGCAGGTGGCTATCTGCCTGTCTATTTAATGTCCACGCATAATCTTTTCGCAGTAATTAGTGCATGCTAATATTTCGTTGTTTTACTTTACTTTAACGTTTATGTAAATTGTGCTGGCATTTTTATAGTGATCGGTTTGGCTATTTGTGCTTGTCATTTTGTTCTGTTATCATGTTCATTGTGATCAATTCTGAAGGTTTAAGTTGACAGAACTAAACCAACTAAAGTATTGCTGTCCTTAGCTAACATGCCTAGTAAAAAAGTGACAGCAATATTTTAATTAGTTTAGAACTGTCAACTAAAACCGTCAGAATCGACCACATTGTCTATCTAAGCAACATAGCAATGAGATATTCTAATAATAAAAAGAAATTTTGGCGTTTCTATTAATTAAAACCGATTCAGTAATTGTATACATGTGCTATGTAATGTTATGTACAGGGTTTGATTACGGAAAAGGAGAGTTATGATTATTGGAAGGCTATATCTAAGTATGTTTAATTTGACAGTAAAAAAGAAAAAAACAATGTATCCTAGTATTTTCTAAACTTCGCATAAAATTTGACCAATGAAAATAGATATAGAAAAGACTTTATTTGTGACAAAAACATAACACACGCAAAAACAAAAGAAATTCAGACAATTAAACACAACATGATAAAGAAATTAAACCTAAACATTTACACCTGTGACTATTTTTTAGGAGTTCAACGCATAGTAAAAGTAATTCCCATTTAAGGCCGATATAGCGGTATCGTTGTCCCAGCTTCTATACGTTATTCTATCGTTTACGTACTACGTATTATTCGATAGCTTCTATGCTAGTGCTAGGGGTACTAGCTACTGGCTACTAAGATAGGGATCGCGAAGTCAGTTATTGTTTGAGCGAACAACTACTACTATTAAAAAAAAGGATAGCAATTGTCAAAAATGCCCTAGGTCTCAACTAGCTCTCTGCCGGAATGTGTTCGTCGTAATTTAAATATCATCATCATCAACAGGCGGAAGACGTCAACTGCGGGACGAAGGCCTCTCCCTTAAAGGGAGGTGTTGCCATAATCCCCACGCTTGGCAGGCGGCTTGAGGATCGCAGAATGGTTACCATCATTAACTGAGAGGACGCTGCTGCCCGTCCTCCGGTGGTTCTGGATGCAGTTTTAAGACATACCCAGGACATTAATTTAAATATGGATGCCTTCAAATCTTTTTTTTTAATGCAATTGAGGGACGAGACGAGCGAGAGGTTCGCCTGAAGGTAAGCATTACGCCTGCCCATAACAGTAGCAGTGCTAGAATTGTGAACTTGCGAAAAAAACATGCGCCGCACTGCACTGCGCTCGTCACCCTGAGTATTTTTCTCTTCAAGCCCAGTAATTTATCTAATAACATTGCCCTTTAAACCGAAACACAGTAATGCTTGCACAGTTAAACTGCTTGACGGTCGAATAACTGGCAAAGGTGTGGTACTTCCCCAGGTGGACTCTGCAATAGTCCATTACAAAATCTAAAGTAGGTAAATAGATTCCTTCTAGGTAAGCGCGCTCCATCCGACATCACAACGTTGCTTAACACCAAGCATGGTGTGGTCTAAGGCAAACCTAATCTGAAACATGAACTTTAAAAAGAAGCTACATGGAATCTCTTCGAGAGTACAATTTTTTTTATGTCGAAATCGGTGAACGTATGGAAAACCGCTGTCGCCAGTTTTCCATACAATAAAAAATACAACTACGACGAAAAAATGGCTATCATTGGTCGAGCATTTGAAGTAAAACGCTCGAAATGCCATTTTGCAACAGATTAAAATTAATCTAATTACGATGCAACGGGGTTTGGTTTCCTACGCGTCTATTTAAATTGTCTTTTTTGAGTATTCTCAGTTTAAAAACATGTATATTGGAAGAATTTAAAAATAATTAATGCCGGCTAGCGCGGCCCGTCACATTGCCGTTCTATTCATTTCTCTCTTCAGTGAATCTGATAGAATGTAAAAATACCATATTGACGGAGTTTTGAGGTAATAAACATAATGTAGAAAAAAAGAAGTGAATTGATAACCTCCTCCTGTTTTGAAGTCGGTTTAACATGAGCATGTACTTTTATCACAATGCATGTTATCAAGGCTATTTGAAGGTAACTGGTCAGTGCGGTAGGATTAGCGTAGTAAGTAGATATACCAACGAACGTACACTATACAAAAAGTGGATAAAAACTGTTGCAAAAACTGTCTGGAGGTATCTGCAGCCTCGATCCTGTCTCACATATTGGCGGACAAAACTGTAGAGCAGCTGAGTTTTGATTTTATTTTAGCGTTGTGCGATTTTGTTTATCGCCAGAGATCAGTTGCGAACAGAATGGTTTAATGTCAAAACAACAAACAAAAAAGTGTTAATTATTCAAAAAAAAAAGGTTCTCAATTCGACTGTATGTTTTTTTTTAATTTATGTGTATTACCCGATTGTATTTTTTTTAAAAAGCGTAACGCGTAATATTATTTATGTACCTATGTTTGTCTGTAAGGTATTTATAATATGGGCCCGTGTTTTTTAAGTAAATCTTGTTGCCTGAAATAATATTAGAATTTTTTATTATTGGTTATAAAGATAATTACATTTATATATTTCAGTAATTATTATTTATTCGGTCTTGAAAATGAGGTTAATGATTACTGTTTTCAGGAGCACGTGAGGCTTTGCCCAGTGAGGCAACTACTGCAATTTTTTGGGTAAACGTCTCCTCAATTTCTTCTAATACGTTATATTTGAATATTTTTGACATAAATATTATTACCTACTATTAATAACGTATTGACTTTTTATAGCATCGTCCTATGGAAATTACAAAATTATATTTATGCACAATGAAAAGAAATGTTGTTTAGTTAGTATATACAATAGAAGACATCTTAAAATCATTTGGTGCGAGTTATGTTCTTGATATAATTACTCAGCTCTTTATATTTCTTTATTTAAACAAAAACAACTGTGACTTCAAACTTTTGTTTAAATTAAATTTGAAATATGTCAATCAAACAAAATAAATAAAAAACTTCGAAAAAAATATATACATAAACTAGAAGTCGCCCGCGACTTCGTCCGCGTACGGAAGAAATTCGGCCCTCTCCCAAAATTCACCACTTTAAATCATCCCGTGCAATTTTTTAGCCCCACCCCCCCCAACTCCCCCAACTCTACCAACTCTACCAACTCTACCAATTCTACCAACTCTACCAACTCTACCAACTCTACCGACTCTACCAACTCCCCCCTTTTATTAAACTTTTATATATATTTATAACTTCGTGTTTGACTCATGACTTAGAAATTTTTCTCGACAGTTTTCAATGTCTGAACTCTAAAAAATTGGTAGCAGATTGTCGACTCAACACATTTCCTAGTCGGGGCAGTAGAGCACGGAGAGTCACGTAAATCTACATCAACATTGTGTCGTTTTGTTTGTTTACTTAAGGCGCTGTCGTCCACTGACCACCTTAACTACTGCACTAACCACCTGTCTACATCGCCTTAACTGCTCCGCTATGTGCCTGATTGGAATTAAGGATAAAGGAAAAATCTTTACCTTTGTCCTTAGAATGGAACTTAAGGCCCGTCTAACTTACTTTTACTAACGTTAACTTAGACAATGTGGCATTTGATCTGGCTACGAACACCGTACGTGATAGTCCTCAAAATATTTGTTAAAAAAAAGAGTGGAAACAAAAAAAATACCATTAATTTTAAGTAAGTATGTCATGAGTCCCGGTAAGCAATCTTAGTCAAATTCCAAAACTTACAATACAACAAAATGCATCTTTATTGTACACCAGAAGTATTTTAGATCTTAAAAATTTATATTTATCGCCTATTACGATACGATTTCTTCCAAGCACTTTTAGACCTTTACGACCTTTGGAACTCGTTTGTTTTCCGGTGGATTTTCGAGATTGGCTGAAATCGTTAACCATTATCAAAAAATAACGCACAAATACGGCTTAGTAACATGTTAGTAATATAGATTTTCAAAATATTTATCTACTTTTTAACCGAGTTCAAAAAAGGAGGAGGTTCATCGATTTCTCCGTCAAAAGTGGACCGATTTTAAAAAATATTTTTTTTTTTGACAGAGGCAAAGTGGTCCCATAATAATTTGTATGTCGGCTGTTTTTTAAAGTTGTTGAAATTAAACTCATCCAAATGAAAATACATTTCTACTTACGTATCATCTCGGCTGAAAGTGAAGTCCGCGGCCATATCACTTCACTGCCAATCTCTCTATTTAAATTTAGAACGCGCCGGCGCTTGACGGCTCGTCATCCTTGTCAGCTGATTTTGACAACGCATCTGTCAGATTTGACGGGTGACGCGCTGCCGATAACGCGGTCGAATCTCTTCGATATTTTAGAATACGCACTTTATTGTTTTTATTATTGTGTTTTTTACATTACACAAACGGTGACCTCGCCTCGCTCGAACGGTGGTTTATATATGAATACAACTAATAATCAATCATAATAAATAATCACTAATAATAATACATTTGGCTCATGTTCTAATAAAAAATATATATTTCCAGTTATATTAGATAGGTACTTATAAACCTTGCTTACATATCAAGCACAATTTTTTTTTCTGTAGATTCGACCTTTGCTTCGTTTATGTATTAATAAATAGTAGATAATCGTTGTAAATATCATAAGATAATAGATAAGTTAGCTAGTGTAGATATTTGCGTGTGATGTAAATTGTATAATAATTATTATCATCGCCATATTGTTAGGTTGTAATATATTATCATTATTTTTACAAAAAATGGCATATAATATATATACTGTTTTAATAAAATTATGACTGTGAATGAGACATGCAAATAAAACTGCCAATTTGACCTTTATTTTACAAATTAGTTAATAAACTATCTAAGCGTAAAAGACATGGGTTTCTGGTTAGAGTAATGGGCTTATGCAAAAACTTCCTACCAATGACGTCGGCGTGCGACTGACTGCACACTGGAGAGGAATACACTATGTACACACCACAGAAAAGCGAAAGCCCTACTTCTTAGGTAGAACGGCTGTCAAAACAATGTTGTAAAACAATTGTCTGGAAAACCAATGGCTGTCGCCAGTTTAATACTTATTTGTATAGAAACTTCAACGAAACAAGTAACTTTAAAAAAAATCAAATTAATATGGGACCACCAGTATACTATATCAAATAAAAAAAATATTTTCATAATCACAATTGACGGAGAAATCGGTGAACATATATAAAAAACATACATATCGTCGAACATAGAACCTCCTCCTTTTCTGAAGTCGGTTAAAAATGCCAATCATTGGTCGCACATTTGAAGTAAAACGCACGAAATGCCATTTTGCAACAGATTAAAATTGATCTCATTGCGATGTAATGTGGTTTGGTTTGCTACGCGTTTATTTAAATTGTCTTTTTGAGTATTCTCAGTTTAAAAACATGTATATTGGTAGAATTGTCATTAAGCGCATTTGCACCTAATGCTAGCGCGGCCCGTCACATTTCCGTTCTATTCACTTCTCTCTTCAGTGGTATACACCACTGAATTGGTACTAATCGTTCTGTCATGTGCGAACTGTTTTTTTTACCGAAATGGAATAATTGGAGCACGAAAGGGTTGAACTGAGAGTTATTTTAGTCACAGTTTTTAAAACCCTCTGTTGCATGTAAAATCACTAATACTTGTCTATCCACCACCGTAATCATTATAATTTTCAGACCATACTGTACTCAGACCCATTGCTCAGCATAGAGATAACATAACATAGTGGTCATTCTTTTCAACTGACTTCATAAAAGGAGGTTCTCAATTCGACTGCGTTTTTTTTTGGTATGTTTGTTACGCGATACTTTTTGTTTGGTAGGTAATACTTCAGAGGAGGTCCCATATACATTTTATCGAAATTAGTTTGGTTTTTAAATCAAAATTACTAGAAAATATGAAGATGTCATCCAGGTATTCGAAATTGAAGTCGGTTGTATTTAAAAAAAAAGCGTATTATTTAAATTAAAGTTTTGCTTTTTAAGTTTACCTTTAAGTGCGTAGTGATATTATAATTATATAGTTAGGTTTAAGTAACAAATTAAATGCAAGAATTAGCAATAAGTAACAATGAGTAGTAGTTACTGAGCTACGGCATAAGTAGAAATCGATGCTATTTAATTTACAATGTAACTATGAATTGGAAACAAAATTTTCTTCCTGTTACCAATTATGGTCTTTATTTGCATTGTTTCCAAGATTGTTTCCTAATGTCTCCAGCATCAACAGTACTGTTGTAATTCAACGGTAACAGTATCAGTCTACCATAAATAGAGCAGTTGACTAAACAAACTCAATAACTGGCTGCGGTGGCCATACCTAGTGGGGTAACGTCCCGCTGAGATGATTAGAGATGGCTGGCCAAGCTATACTTTAGTGAGATTATTAAAGAATCTTGTTATGTTAAATGAGAATAAACATTTTCAGTCTATATGAATTACTGCAAGTGAAACACATTGAATGCGCATACATATAAAACAATCCCTATGTAACTTTATAAAGAAGAAAACATTTGTAATGGTGACTAGCCCGTTATCAGACTGGTCTACCTAATGTGTGAAAGAAAAAAAGGTAATTGATTTTGAGGGCATAATGAAGCTTGACCAGGCCAGCTGACTGCAAATCACCACCTTAACTATATCAATGTACTTCAAAATCGACAGCCTGAAACTCTTATTCTGCACTTGGCCCATACACAGAAAGAGAGAGAGCTAGATCCTCCAAGCCCATACATGACAGTCTTCTTAATTAAATCACTTATTGCCATACATACCTATTTATATATATAATCAGCCTGTATCTACCAACATAGTCGGAAGAACAGTTTCCGTTTTCGCCACCACCGTTTCTGTGCGAGCTTCGTCCATTATTAACTTTCTGCTGTTCTTCACAACTTCGTCTGATCATCGGGATGGTGGTTTCTACGTTGTCGCCCTTTTCGCGGATACCACTCCGAGTGCCTTCGTCCATCTGTTGACCTTGATATTCAGTTACTTATCCTCAAAAGCAGATTAGAAGTCTTGAGTGCCCGAGGTTTTTTAGTATTAATCCTTGTACTGTTTCTTGTTTACTTTGTTTGTCGTTCTGTGTTTAGCCTCCCCTATTATCTGGGCGTCCTAGGCCTGTGCTTAGTCGGCCTAAGGAGAACTGCATCTGCTTGCCCCAAAGATATCTAGACAAAAGCGTAAATACTTTTTTTTTTTCTGTGACAAAAGATATCCAGAGTAAGATAATCGTATCGGTTCTGCTAGCTTCCCCGTAGGGCAGGGAGCCGAGCGTTGATCGAGTCACGCGAGCGGCATGGCTATCGGTCGGGATTCGATAATTAATATGCTAATAGTTCGGCTTTGCCCACCCTCGTGCCAGCGACGCCGCACCATAGACTAGCTGCTTCAACTATAACAGACCTGAGGATTTGGTTTGCGCAAACAACGGCTTATTGCAGCCTGACTAATGAGAGGAAAATATAGATTCCTTCTCTGTCGCTTGCCGTCAAGTCATCGTTAAAGGACAAATAAAGAAAGAAAGACAATATTTTTTTCAAAGCAGGAGTCAGTCATGGTTATGTCCGAACGTCTGAATAGTGTTAGTTGAAGTAATTAAATAAATAATAATAAATAAATCAATATTGTGGGACATTTTATAGATGAACAAAAAAGATTGTAGAAAAAAAATACATATAAAAAATTGTAGATTTAGTTGGGAATAAATATGTTCCTACACCTGGGTATGTCCTAAAACTGCAACCAGTACCACCGGAGGACGGGCAGCAGCGTCCTCTCCGTTAACGGTGGTGAACATTCTGCGATCGCAAAACTGCCTGCCAAGCGTGGGGATTATGGCAACACCTCCTTATTAAGGGAGGAGGCCCTTCGTCCAGCTTTGGACGTTTTCTGGCTGATGGGTGAAATATATTCCTCTCAAAGTAAAAGTAATATAGAAAATAGTTATCATAGCTTAAAATGTTAAAATAAAAATTGGGTGATATTTTACACACCGCGCCATCTAGCCCCATACTAAGCAAAGCCTGTTAAATAACTGTCAATTTACTAAAAAAACCAAACGCTTTATAAGTACCTACCTAGTCTATAAACACGAACCCATTCTTCGTACAAAAAAAGTTGCTATTCAGAACCCACTATCCACCTTCTGGCTCCATCATCATATCAGCTGGGTATCGAGCTGGTATCCATAGTTAGACTGATCAACCAATCGATCTTAACATCGGTAAGTCCCGGTTGACATCTACTTAAAACCTTGGTTTACTTAAAATTTTAAAGTTTATTTCTTTCACTCTCCTTCATTTCCTGTTATATAGGTAGTAAAAGTACGGTTAGTGGGTTTGATTTTAGGCAAACTGCAGGGTCTCTCGGGAAGCATAGTCTATGGCAGCCTACGCGCAGATTTGCGTGCGCGGGCGCAGCAAAAACGTCATTAATTTACGGTCTCGAGGCTGACAGATGACGGACAGACCGTGTTGCCGCGTATTCAGCCGTGGCTGCCTTATCGATGGCAAGGCATCATGCTTTTTACGGCAGATTCGTTTCGATAATCGTATATCTCATCACGTACGTCTCATCGTAGAGACGTACTCGGACGAAACTGAAAAGTGATATCACGCGGGATATGTGTTGCTTCGAGTTTGACAGAACTTGCATGAAATCCAAATAAATGAAGGCATTTGATGTTGATATAGGAAATCATGGAAAATACATAACAACTTAAGCTAGTATAACAATCAGCTTCTAGATATCATTTTGTTCACGTTTTAGGTTATATTTTTGTCTTTCTAAAATTATCAGTTCATTAAGATTTCTGCAAAATAATTTTGCACTCTGATTTATTTATTTATTATATAATATATTATATATTATGAATCAAATATTGTTCACAAACATATATATTTTTTTTGATAACAACAAACTACAATGACTACTTAGCCTACTACACAACAAAAAACAAAAGGATTGTATCCAGACCGATGAAAGTCTAGAGACAATCCAAATGCTCAAACCCACTACCAGTCGGCAGCGTACCCAGCATGCTGGCGGCATTGCCACGCTGGATGGCAATGCTTATGCGTTGAGCCAAACAAACGCCAGCATTTTGATCACGCGTCGCGTCGACCAGGCGCTCGGATATGTTTTTGAAAAGATGATGAGCTCCCGGTCCCCACGGACCCAATGTCTCAACACCAAACGGCTCAAATATGTAACCTCTGCCGAGGTTAGCATATTTGCGCCGCTTGTGCCGCTCCGCCGAATTTGCCGCCGCACCAGCCCTACTCTGTGTCTCAGGAAGATGTGACGGTGCCAAAGTATCAACGCAAGTTGCGTCCCATACAAGGGGCCGTCCCATCTTCCAAGGCACAAGTGTCATACCTATTTTAACATATTTTTAAACTTTTGTAGATATACGTAGATTATGTACGCGGAAAAATATATAAATATTGATCAAGCAAGAGCCCTAAAAAATACGTTTTCAAAGCCCAGAATAGAACCCGAGACGTCTAGCTTCTACGTTATACATGCTGCCTATAAAAGTCGTCGATTTCCAGAAAAGAAATGAGCATTTTTACAGCTGAATTAGTTTTCACCGACAGCATGATAGGCGATTCGTTACAGCGAGCCACCTGCTAGCGAGCCAATAAATAGATCTGTACCTAGCCAAGCTGCCTAAGTATCTAGCCACTCTAGGCAGTTTAACAAATGCCTAGGTCGTGGGTCTAACGATGCCACAGCACCTGTCTCGCAGGGCCATTGTATTAAATTGTAAGCCAACAAATTGTTCGGTAATTGACTACATGGCGTTTGACGCTTGGGCTGAGCGTCTGCGCGTCATGTACTTCGATCAAGGAAACAGACCAATGGTAACAGATAATCAATTTTAACTTTCGCATAAAACCTTTTTCGGGCAATTACCTTTTTCCTCAAGTTTTAGTTGTGTCAAGTATTTTAGAATGAATGAAGTAAATATTGAAAAGCCTTAAGACTATTTACTGATGGAGAAGCCATTGGCGATAATCTGCCTACATATTTTACTGCTACTTTTACGGGGGACGAGGTTAGAATATATATGCTCAAGCCAGGTATCAAGCTTAGTAAACTAAGGCCATGTTCCGATAACAATGGTCAGAGGTGGCCTCGGGCAGTCTTGGCCGCTCTAGGTCTTGTGGGTGCCAGCCGCCCCCCACTTGTTAACCGACTTCAAAAAAGCCTGACGTCCTATGTTCGACTATGTATATTGTATGTTCACCAATTTGTGTTCACCGGTCAATAGTGGACCGATTTAGGACATGTTTTTTTTTTGAAATTGTATAATACTCCGAAGTGGTCCCATATTCAAGTCAGTTGTTTTTTTTTATAGTTGTTTAATTTCATGTCAATAGTGTTTGTTGGCCGCCCAAGGCCCAAGCCTACAGTCAGCCTTTGGGGTACACACCAAGCATCTACAGAGTTTTGTAAACGATACAAAAAACCACGTAGCACATCATTTTTTGGCCGCCTAGCTTAGGGTAACCTCTGGGCCAGCTCGCCATCCATTATAGGAGCTCGGAGCTTAGATCCACGCGGTACATGCGGCGTGTTACTTGTGCTGGGGAGCTGCGAGTCGTCGACCGGTGCTGATCTGCTATAGATCACCGTCACCGCCACCGGCCGCTGAGAGCGCCAGTCGATGCACCCGCTTGTCTGTGTCCATCGCACACTTACTATACTAAGAACCTTAAGGGGCATGGCATGATAGATAAATAAACTCTTTACTGTGCACACCAAAAAATAAATGTACCCTACTGAACCCACAGCTACAGCTTACAGCTTTATATTTCTGTTGCTCGTATTATGAATTCGGAAGTAACTCTCTGCCTGGTCTGCGTTACCTTTTACACGTTCAAACGGCTTGGCAGATCTTGACGTAATTTAGCGTAGAAATAGCTGATACTCTGGAAAAGGACGCCAACAAAGTTTTGTCGTCTTTATCATCATTTATCATGTCACCAAGTGACATGATGATGATGGTTCCGTATGAAAAAATCCATAATCCCACGCTTGACGGCTCCAGAAATCCAGAAACCTCACCACCGTTAACCGATAGAACGCTGCTGCCCATACTCCGGTAGTTCTGAATGCAGTTTTAGGCATACCCAGATCCAAAAGGAACTGTTAATATTGAAAGAATAGTAAAAGTTAGATCATGTACGTTTGTTTTCCCGTGGCGGGCGGTGCAGTGCGAACGCTCCCGGACAATGTCCGCGGTATCAGATGACGAGGCTCGACGCCGCATGTTTATAACCGCAATCTAATTTATTAGACGCCTCGCCGCGCTACTTACCGTCCGACTTTACTTCTGCTCTGGCCAGCCTTCGATAGAGATGGGACTTGTCGATACTTTACACTTGTTGTCGACTATTGCGACCTGCGTTGCTCATTGAAAGAGTGCTTTATGAGCCAGGGGTTTCAGCTCACCTGAATTCAGGCTATTGGATGCCTTGTTGTGCTGCTTACTTACTTTACTTCCTGACTTTCATAGAGATGGGACATGTCGATACTATATTTGTCGACTATTAAATTACGACCTGTTTGGCTCATTGTTATACATTACATAAACAAAATCCCAACTTCAATCTTAATATTATAAAAAAATTATGTAACTCTATTTGCCTATTTGTTGTCTTCTTACAATTCAGCAGTTGTTGATGAAATTCAGTAGAGATTACTGAATTTTTTGAATAGGGAACAGGTTATACTTACTTGATCGTTTACCTCATTACTATTTTTTATAGCGTCTTGGGTGAAATCGCGGCAACCGCTATTCTAAAATAAATAAAATAGCTGTGTGATAAAAGTATCTAATACTAGTACCTGTATAAGAATAGTACCAGTAACAAGTTTCGACATCCCTAGCGTTAATCTCAGCAGCTATCGGCAGGTGATCGTGTAGTAGAGCTAACTTACGACGATAATTTCGATATTGAGTGGAGTTTTAATCTGGGTACTGGCGAGCTTGAGAGATTTGTGGGGAGGCCGGAGCATTACCCCTTTTTAGATGTAGTAAAATGGTTGGCAGAGCAAAAGAGATAGGTAAGTATAATCACAGAAAGCATAATAATACTAAGTAGCTTAGTTATATAATATATTAATAACTTAGTTTGATTGATCTGTATCGTTTCAACTTAGAATATGGTTACTAAGTATAACAACGCTGGGCATTTTGTCACGACTTACCGGATGATAAATTACCATCCGTCCCTATAGTGGCTGTTATAAAATTCGTATGCGTCGATTTGGCACTAAATAGGGTAGATGACTGTGATGTTTAAATCGTTGAAACCAATAGCTTTGATGAAGAATTTAAGTAAGTATAGTATGTTTATTGAAAAACATATTTAAATCGGTTAGTAATGTTCTGATATATAAGCGTTTAAAGTTTTTGTTAGAGACAACTCTGTCCCTTCCCCACAAAACAAAAAATGACGTCACACCTTACTTGTCAGAATAGAATTTATATGGCGTACTGAGAAGTGACGTCACGATTTGCTGTTTCGCCTCTCTGTCTAGTATGATATTAAAATGCTTATAAGTTGCTTATTTTTGATCAGATTTTCATATTTTTTTCATTAATCAGTTATATTTATGGGCCACATTATAATAGGACAATATAAAAAAAACCAGTCATCTAGCCTATTCTTGATTCGTACTATTTGACTTTGATTTTTTTTTCTATTTTATGCGCCCGCCGCCACCTCAATGCACTCCTTGCCGTCAGCACTGAATTTGACTTTGTATTTGACAACTGGAAGACCCTTGTTGTATCCTTCCAGACAGAGCTTCCAGACATATTGTGAAAGTTTAACTGACCAGTGGGATCGATGCAATAAGATTAACTCTGACTCTGATGACTATAAGTTTGTTTTGTGTTTCTGACATTTAAATTAATTTTGACATGTTTATTTTTAATTTTAATTTCTTACTTTTATTATTATTATTTTTGATTGAACTGTTTTTGTATTGAATGTTTTCCCTTATTATTATTATTTTACTTTTTTGTTTATAATTATTTTTGTGAGATTCTAATGTAATTGGCCTGACCGTGTTTAATCTTAATAAATACAATTACTAATATAGTAATTGTATTTGGTTTTTAAAATCAAAATAACTGGAAAAATGATGTAATCCAGGTAATCGAAATAGAAGTCGGTTGTTTTTTTTAAAAGCACGTCTTGTTACTAATATAGTTTTTTTGTAAATACATACTTAGAGAGAGAGAGAGAGAGCTAGACCCTCCGAGCATACTTATAAAACACTAGAGGTCGCCCGCGAATTCGTCCGCGTACGAAAGAAATTCGGCCCGCTCCCAAGATTCACCACTTTGAATCATCCCGAGCAATCCCCCCCCCCCCCAACTTCCCCTCCCTTGAATGAACTAACCAAATATAAATTTTCATCACAATAACTTCAAAAAGAACTTAGCATACAACATTCCACCCCCCCTTTCCCGCCCTTAAATCGTCCCTGTTAAAAAATATTAAAAACAGCATTTTTTATTTTATATGAACTACCCAAATCCAAATTTTCGTGACTAAAAGTACAAAAACAAAGGACTTTCATACTATTTTTGATCCCCTATTTTACCCTCTTAGGGGTAGAATTTCCAAAAATCCTTTCCCTTTTTTCCAAAGAATACACCCTCCAAATGTCATGTCTCTAGGACCAGCGGTTTAGGCTGTGCGTTGATATATCAGTCAGTGAGTCAGTCAGGCCTTTGAATTTTTATATATATATATATATATATATAGATATAGATAAACATCTAGACACATTTTTATATTATTTATACGGAATTACTCACGTAATTAAGTCGGAAAATAAAAATGTGTCAAAACCACGTTAGTTTTCGTAGTTAACATTCAAAGGGGACAGATGGAACAGCTATTTTCAACCGACTTCAAAAAAGGAGGTTCTCAATTCGACTGTATGTAATTACAGTTTTTTTTAATGTATGTTACTCGATTACTCCGCCAATTATGAACTGATTTTAATGATTCTTTTTTTGTTTGGTAGGTAATACTTCAGAGGTGGTTCCATATACATTTTATCGAAATCGGTTCAGTTTTTTTAAAATCGTAATTACTAGAAAATATGAAGATGTCATCCATTGCAGGTATTCGAAGTTGAAGTCGGTTGTATTTTTTTTTTAAAGAGTCTTATTATACTTCCTAAGATTGGATCTCTCTGCCGTCTTCCATGTATCCTGAATATTACACTAGCACAGGCTGTAGTGTGCTAGTGAATAGGTTTCTTCTAGATCACGTGCTCCATCCTCGGCCACGCAATTACTTAGCAGGCAGTTGGTGACCAAGCGTTCATTTCGATTAAATATGAAGAAAGTTGGTAGCACGATTAGCCAAAGGCAAATTCGTCGATATTTTGATATTGCATAATTTGCAATTCAGCTATGATTTGTGTGCAAGTGCAGCTTAATGCAAGCCATGTGGCGTGTTATTGGTGCCCGTAACGTATTTGTACAGGGTGATTGTCAGTCAACAATGTAGCTAGTTACAGGACAGTCTCCTTACCGTAGATCACGGAAGAATTGATTGATTGATTAACTCATTATCGTTCACACCAAGAATTACAAAGAAATAAATAAATAAACTTAGCTAGTGTAACAAGTGGCGGCCTTATTGCTAAAACAGTCTCTTCCAGGCAACCTTACGAAGGAGTTCCTTACTCTGTGCAAGAGATGAACCTTTGGCAGAACTCCCAGTAGGCGGTGACCTACCGTGGCCCACGTGGAAGTCGTTAAATCGACTCTGAACCCAAGTGGGGCCACTGCAGAAGGAGTAGCTTGGACGCCGAGAGAGCACAGTGCGACTGCGGAGCCCCTGCGCAGACCATATCGCACCTGAGGACACGACAGTCCTCAGTGACCGAGCTCCTGCACTTTAGACCTGAATAAGGCCTCTCCTGGCTTTTTTAAATAGTTGTTTCAAAATATTTTTTAAACAGTTTTTGATTGTTTTTTTGCCGTTACAAATACGAGTATACACATAAGTAATCGTGACTGTGCGTAATCATCTTTACTGTGTTATTTCCTGTGAAATACATCATAGAGATGTTGAAAACTTCGGTTTGAACTATGATGACTAGTTTGCTTCTTGCTAATCGGCCGGATCAGGCGTCTAGTTGGCTTATTTGCAACCGATAGAGAAACAGAAAAACATCCAGTTCAATTGTTTTTTTTTCTTAGTTATTGGCATCGCACGTTGTGCATTCTGCCAGTGTCAAATTTATGATTTTTTCATTTTTTTTAATTAAAATCAAGTCAAATATGTCATGAAATCACAGTCAGTCACACGAAATTAGTCATAGTCGAGTCCAAGTCATGCCCTAGTAAAGTTGTGGGGAATTTACTATGAGCTTCTACGGAGTTTTGAAAACAACACGAAAAGACATGTCTCACTACATTATATCACTTGCCCACACTCGTGCATGTAATTCAACACTCAATGAGTAAATCACCACCATTTTTAATCATTAATTCCCGAAAAAACACAAGTTCAATAAAATAATAGAATGCAACGACATGATTTTGTCGTGTTCCCTCCAAAACTCCGTCTAGTTGGCTTATTTGCAACCGATAGAGAAGCAGAGAATCATCCTGATCAATGGTTTGTGGGTGTTGTATTATACAAATGTGTGGCGTGGCGTTGTGTGGTGTGTGGTCCGACAGGTGGCAGCCAAAGGTCATTGGCAGCGGCTGCGTTTGATGTTTCGCGATGAAAGTAAAACTTGGAATAGGCTGCATATATTATGACTTAGTCACAGAGCACTAATATGCACTAGCTACAAAGTAGCCTAGCGTTTTCTGTTGATGCTGCTGATAAATGTTCTTATCAGTCTCTTGATCTAAATAATAGCATAAGTATCAACATATTAATAATGCACATATTAGGCGGTACTTACTTTTAATTATAAGTAAACTTTACACCTTTTGTGCAATTAAGGTGAAGGGAGATCTTGTCTTGCAGAGGGCCAGGCATGGCTGAAAATGAAATAAAGTTTTTATGGTTATGGAAGAGTAACGTCTTCTATGACAAATGTTTCCTAAAAGAAGGCTGCCACAATGTTTTGTTTAAAAAGTGTATTTTAAAAAGATTTTAATACATTTAATTAACATTTGATGGCAGTAAAACGAAAGCTTATAAAAATTAAAAATATTTTTCATTTTCTAATGGTGTCTCAGGTATTTTCGGTAGGTGCGCCAGCCAAGTTAGTTTTTAGGGGCCCATACCCGAGTAGGCGTTCAACGAGTCCCTATTACTAAGCCTGCCTACTTCAATTATTTGTCTGTCCATCCAGCATTTATTATAATGAGGTAAAAATCGTTTCAAATCATTGTAATATTCGTTTTATATAATATTCGTTTTTATAGTATTAGAAAGAAGAAATATCTGGCTTAATTTTTATTTATCGTATTCAACAAATTTAAAGCAATAAATAATTGAATAATAGTAGACATAATTCAATAAAGAGATGATTATGAGCTTGCATATTTATCGTGGTATTAATTTATTGCATGTTTATGCAATGCAAATACCCTACGGCCATTGTAACACTTGAGAAATAGCATTATTGAGCTGTTTTAAAAACGTTTTAATATTCACAGCATAGCTTTCTATTAATCTGGTTGTCGTTGACAGGTTATAAAATAATAGCAATATATAAAATAATAATATAAATAATATATGTTATATATAATATAAACGTTACATGTACATACGTAGTACGTACTTGTCGTATTACGGGACACTCAGTACGTGAGTCCGACTCGCACTTGACTGTTTTTATTTAAAATAATAATACAATGATGCAATCGCAACCGGTTTTTTTTTTCTGAAAATATAGTTACTAATTTTCAGCTAAAATATAATCGACCTTCAATCGACCTTTGTCGCACGTATTACCACGATTTTCAAGCCGACCAACAGCGACATTGTAGATAAGTACTTGCAGCATTTTTACTTGACTGCGTTTTACAATGCCTAGCTACAGTCTAAACAAAGGGCAAGTGAGCCCGGGTGAGAATGTTTAGCGCTAATAAACATTATAAGCCGCGTTGCAAATGTGCTCGTAGGGCTGACAGTAACAGCCTTACCTAAAATAATCTCGATTCTCTTAGTCACTGCTTAAACTTCTCTGTCTTGTTCTTGCATGTTACACTTCACGTAAGAGAGAAGATGGCAGAGCATCTTAAGCAGTGACTAACGGTTGAGAAGTTTTTTTAAGTAAGACTGTAATTAGCTAGTTATTATTGCAAAATAATTGAAATAGGAATTTTATAAGGATAGGGATGAAAAAATCCGGTATTTTTTTATCAGGTTAGAACTTAATGTTTTTCTTTAGATTTTATATTGTTTACGTAAAATATCGCAGAAATGCTTTCTATGCAAAAAAAGAAACAAACAAACTCTTTATAACAGCGTAGATATGTAGGTAGGTATACATTATTATAAGTATTTTTCAATTTTACATTCATCCAAATTCGTTCAGTTTTACGGACGGAACTCACAGATAGTAACGAAATTGAAAGGTAGCAAAAAAAACTATCTCATCTGTTCAGTAGCAGTACCAATAACTGTACACTTCTTTAATAAGGACAGACCGCAGGGTGTACGGGAAGCAAGGAATGCCTGTGGCACTGGAACTGGCACTGGCCACAGCAATCAAACCGATCATGCAATCTTTGCATTTTTTCTCTCTCTTGGTATTTACATATTTGTTTCATTCGTTATTCTACAGTACAATTTCACTAATCCGGCACGTCCAGTGATCCGGGACAATACACTCTATTGTAGTACCACAGAATAAATAATAGTACTCCGTAGTACTAGCTCGCATTTCTTTACATTTATTTATTTATTTAATCCAAATTACATCTAATATTACAGGCATTCCCTAATTCAATAGCGTAAGTCAACTGCATTATTTTAAAGATAATAATAGTACTATAACATCATAATAAGTCTTTATACCTACATATAAAGTCAAAGGAAATAATTTATTTATTATTATTTATTAAGATTCATTATAACGACTTACGTATAAAGTCAAAGCACATAGTAATGTAAATATTAAATTTCGTTAAAACAAATAATTTACCTACATAATATCATGTCAAAGTGAATAATAATTATAAGTATTCAGTGACATTTAAACATTATTATTATTTACATATTAACTTGTGGCTATGTCAGTGTCATTGTGGGGGTTAGCGCAAGTAGGCGCCTAAACCGTAAACACGAAATTGATTTAGATTGAATTCCGCTGGTAATTCTGTTTCATAATGCTTAAAATCTGTGGTTATGGCTTCTTGAAATAAGAAACATAGACACTTGTCCTAATATTTTGCATTATTTTACCATATTCTACTACTCCGCATTTTCCACTGCCGGATTAAGTAGCGAGCAAGTAGGTGTACTGTATTTTGATATTACTGGTTTTACAACGAATGCTGTATCATTTCGTCTCCCTTTAGTGTCAACCCTATACAATAGTAGTGAGTGATTGATTTACTGCATAGTGAGTTGTTTTTATACGGAGGTGCGTTTTTGCTGCCGATTGCGCGCGCGCACGGCGCACGACCTAAAGCAAAAACAACCGACTTCAAAACAAAATACGCAATTTTGTTTATTTGGCATTTTTTCCAGTTATTTTAATTTAAAAACCGGAAATCCTATTTTGATAAAATTTCTTTGGGTCCAATCTGAATGTATATTATGCTTTAAATAATTTTTGTAGTCGTTCATAAATAATGTAACAAAGTGAGATGTTATGAGGTAACAAACATACAACCGAATTGAGAACCTCCTACTTTTTTTTGGAGTCGGTTAAAATACTGGGACAGACTGAAACCTTCAATCGTGGAGTAGTATGAAACATTATTTTAATTTAATATTTACGCAATTAAAATAATGTTTAATTGAGTGTTTTTTTAAATATATACGCAGGATTTTGTGCGCAAGTTCTCAATTCTGGCACTACTACTGTTATGAGCAGGCGTGACGCTTACCACCAGGCAAACAAACCGCTCGTCTCGTCATTCAAATACATTAAAAAAAAACTCCGTTATAGTACTAAAAATAATAATTAATAAATGAATAAATTATTTTCTTTCTTTCTTTCTTTACTAGGCATCACTACTACTCTAGAACTAGGTTTAAGTACTCTGCATGTATAATACTATTTATATTACGTATATATTCTAACAGGGCCTAGAGCTACAACATTTTCTATCTGAAAATAACAAAGCTCGTCCGCCCTGACCCAGTCGTGATATCGGAAAACAATACCGGCGTTACTTACTGCCGGCTGACGAGCGAACGGAACCGGAAACCGGAGTTTTAGATAACTTCGCCTTATCTCGGATTAAGATATGACGGGGATCCTTCTAGAATACAAGTGACGAGTTTTGGGGTCGATCGGGGTGGAAATGATGAAGTGGGAATCAAAGGAGCATTCGTGAAAGATAGAAGAAAGTTGTGGTAATAAAGTTATGGTTGATTCAAAAGTTTGTTTTCTTACCGGATTTGAACTGATGATACTGGTTTAATAGGGTAGATGACTGATGTTTATATCGTTGAAACCAATAGCTTTGATGAAGAATTTAAGTAAATATAGTATGTTTATTGAAAAAATAATTTAAATCGGTTAATTATGTTCTGATATATAAGCGTTTAAAGTTTTTGTTAGTGACAACTCTGTCCCTTTCCCACAAAAAAAAATGACGTCACGGCTTATTTGTCAAAATATAATTTATGTGGCGTACTGAAAGTGACGTCACGATTTGCTGTTTCGCCTCTCTGTCTAGCATGGTATTAAAATGCTTATAAGTTGCTTATTTTTATTCAGATTTTGATTTTGTTTTCATTAATCAGCTATATTTATAGGCCACATTTTAAAAGGACAATAAAAAAAACCAGTCGTATAGCCTATTATATCGGCCTTTTCCCCGAATGCCATATAGCTCACTCGGTGGTTTGAAAAATGTAGAGTGTGCGGGTTCGGTTCCCACCCAAGACAAACACAATTAAACGTAGGTACGTGACGAACATAGGATGTTTGTTTAGTGCCTGACTAAATTGTATCTACGTGTATGTATTATAAGTATGTAGGTATTTATAAAAAAGTATATTAGTATTCTATCAGCTATTAAGGCCAGTAAATAAAAACATCTTACATCGAATAAACGCGTATATATATACGTTTTTTTATATTCACTAGTAGAATTCATCAAAAACTTGGAATATGATACATGAAACTGGCAAATGCACAAAGTGCGACGCCATAATCCCATTAGGAGGAAAGAAGAATTTAATGCGGTGTATAATGTAGGTAATCTGTGACCTAGGTACTGGATGGACGGCAAAAGTCCATCTCCGTCGGGCGCAGCCGCGCGCGCGTGCTATCTTTTGCGGCACTCGATGCAGCGACTGATGGCACACACTTTGTCTCCTGACGGCGACGGGAAATGAGTTTCCTTCACACACTGCGTGCGGACTCACTGTGGGAACAGTTCCTTTACTGCCCATTAGTTCAGTTAAAAGCAAAATCACTGGGACTTGGGGTCGTAGAAGAAGTTCAAAATCGTAGGGGGAAAAAAAATACTTGCGGTCCCTTCGCTTGATTGGCAATATTTTTTGTGTACAAAGTTAACGTTATAAAATCCGCTGTAATATTAAAAATGCGGTGACGCGTCTTTCCATAATTAATCAAATTAATCAAAATATGATCGAAAGGCTCAACGAATTGTATGTGTGAATTGGAATGGAGATAGCTTATAACCTGGATAAACACATACAGTCTTACTTAAAAAAACTTCTTAACCGTTAATCACTGCTTAAGATGCTCTGCCATCTTCTCTCTGACGTGAAGTGTAACATGCAAGAACAATACAGAGAGTTTACACACGCTTCCCGAAGGAACATGAGTGAAATTGGAGCGCTGCTTGTATCTAAAAACTCGTCAAACCGTCTCAAAATATAATTATGTTTTACTTCACATAATTATATGCCTACGAAATTTCATGCAGATCGCATTAGCGGTATATTACAGCATACATGATAATATTGCCGGTCAATAATCTGCTAAAAGCATTGAATGCACTGTTTGTAACAGAACTAGCGCATAAGTAAGTAACACTCGTGCACTGAACCGCGACTGGGAAGCGAGTTGAAGCGATTATTTCCACGTCAATCAAGTTCGCGAGCAAAAACTTGGACGGTTCGCTTCTGACGAACTATGAGTGTGATGGAAAAGGTTTAAATAAGTGTGAGAGCTATTGAATTCTAGTACTTTAACGGCTGTAGAAATACAATAGCAATGATGGATTGATCATGCAATATACTTATTTTGTTAGAAGAAAGTTTGTAGCGTAGTTCGTAGTGGTGGGACTCTATTGCAGATTCTGCCTGGGGAAGTACCACACCTTTGCCAGTTATTTAATCGTCAAGCAGTAGTGTGCAAGCATTACTAAGTTGGTGATGTTACCAGATATATTACTGGGCATAAAGAGATTTGACATGTAATACCTATATATATATCCCGCGGTGGTGCAGCGCTTCCAAGATGTTCGCGGAGGCCCGCGTGCCGGCTCTCGATGGACTGATCAGGCATCGCGTTGCCAGATTCAGAGTCACGCTCTCTAGATCTGGCGATGGGATCATTAAGACGATTAATAACCACTGTTTTAGCATGCTAAAATACTGGTCAAAATTATTATTATGAATTATACATTAAATTAGGACAGAATTAATTGTTAAAATGTTATGTATTACTTTATCTGTATGGATCCTTGTTATCTGAAAATAAATGATATTATTATTGTATCTCAGGGTGACGAGCGCAGTGCGGCGCAGGATTTTGTACGCAAGTTCACGATTATGGCACTGCTGATGTTATGGGCAGGCGTGATGCTTACCACCAGGCGAACGTATCACTTGTATCATCACACAAAAAAAAAGAAAGAAAAATAACATAAATGTTTGTTTTGATATTTTAATTTGACAAAGAACGTAGAAAGAAACTGTGATATTGTTCGCTCTTTTCTGTTCCTTGAAATTACAAAATATCAAAACTGAAATGTCACTCAAACATTTGCAACGTTTTACTAGATAGATGCAACATACACATCCTCTTTCGCTACTTTTCCATAAAAACGTCGAAATATCACAAGCGTGACAGAGACTACTCGTATATAATTCCCTTAACATTAGCCTTATGAGAAGTAGGCAAGAAGTAGTGTTTATGGGAACCATTGAGTAGTAACACACCAAATTAGTGACTTGTCCAAGCCATAAATATCTGCAGTACCTAGGTCTCAGTCTAAGCACTCGCAGGTGAGAGCTGATAGCCTGCAGGCAGAGGTCAGAGAGTCCCGTTAAGGGCAGGCCGCACCTGATTAAGGTGCGTTTACTCGGAAGTGTCCAGACTCGAGTAATGGAGTAACGCATCAATCTGTCTACTGACGATCGATCGGAGAGCAGGGAAAACTGTGGAGGTGGTAGTTTGCAATACTTGTTGCATCTGTTAGGTGTTTGTTCTAAAATAAGATCTTACGACTTCTATTTCTTGCATTCATGACCGTTTTACTGATTTTGTTTATTATCAACAAAAAACAAATTAAAAAAAACAAAAAAAAATTTTTTTTTTTTTTTGTTATTTAAATTTACAAAATTTAATGACGACCAGCTCAATTATTGGAGTACAAATATACATGCAATTAGGCGCATAAAAAATACATAAAACGTTGTAAGTATTTGATACGACGTTTTGCAGTTGGTAATTGTACGTATTTAGCAGAAAAATACCTGTTACACTACATGATATTTGGGGAGCCCTAGCATGTATCAGCGTGGTGAAAGAAGGACATTAGTGATGCCTGAGCAAGTGACCACACTGGATCTGAATAATAAGTAATTAAATGTAGTGTTTGTGTTGCCCAAGCCGCCTGCCAAGCGTGGGGATTATAGCAACACCCCTCTATTGGGAGGCCTTCGTCCAGCAGTGGACGTCTTATGGTTGACTACGACGACGACGACGAAATGTAGTGTTTTCGTTAAATATCACGCGAGTTAGCGGTCAAACGGAAACCTTATAGCAACAAAAAAAAAAATTATAGTAGGTAAAACAAAAAAGGAAAATAAGCTTTTATCTGCAGATGGCCCTGTCAGCAGCATCAGCACCCTTATCATGGATGTTCGTGATTCTGATTGTGATAGCATGCCATACCGCTCGTACCAAATTACCGGCGTCATACTCCCGCTGTGTTCCTGATTATCATAATCAGGATAAGGCATCCATGATAAGGCTGCAGGACCACCTCACCTTAATATTGCATTATCATCAGGTCATTGTCAAAATGCTGTTGCAAATTGTGACCTACACAACTTAACACACATTTCAAGTTAAATAAAAGCTTGTAATCATTTTAATAAGGATATAAGACCTCGGGTACGACGGGTCAAGAGCCGATACTGTATTTTTATGCCTATCCACAGCTTCTCACCTCTCAGTCCAAAGCGGTATGTGACGGAATCGAATAATGAATAGCTAGAGGATTGATGCCGAGAGATCGGCAGCGAACCGACACTCGATACAATTCTGTATTGCTTACCTCGAGTTAATTAATCTTAGAAGTTAGAACAGCTGCTGCTAATGAATATTAGCTAGTTGAATCAGGGATGCCAATCGTACGACTCTAGTCGTATTTATACGAGTTTTAATGGAAGTACAGTTTATCAGTTAATACGATATTTTTTATCGATTCCAAATGCCATGTTTTATATATTTTATCAAGTGTTTGTCGATTTTAAATGCCGAAGTAGTTTAAAAGATTGACAAGCGGTTTTTTTTGTAGTCCCTGTAATTTGTCCTATTAATGAGACTACGAAGGAGACATATGAAACTAGGCTCTAGCTGCTAGAGTATCACAAAACTTTGCATTTCAAAATTAACAATCTACTTAATACAAAAAAACAGTTACATTCAATTCAAATTTTAATAAACTTCAACGTATACCTAGAGTGCGAAGTAAATTTTAACCCAATAATGTATTGAATGGATAACACGCGTAGATCATATTGATCAGACAAGCGCATAAACTTTTCATTTAATCCCGCCCGCCCAGCTCAAAGTTTTCATGCCCTCCGCCCGCCTTAAACCGCCCAAGTTATCATATCGGCCCGCTGATAAGGACACTAACTGTGTCCCGCGGTTTCACGTGTTATTTTTAAAGAAGATTTGAAGGAAAAGGGATTAGATTTAAACATTTCACTATCGGATATCGGTCTTACCCTTGAAGTGTGATTGGGCCATGTAAGCACAGCGTAGGTTGACGAATTTAAGATGGCCATTGATTCTATTCCGGGCGTAAGAAAATTATATGCAATTTCTCGCACGATGTTTTCCTATAACTCAGCAATTAGTTATTTATATTTATTTCAATTTATTCATTTTGTCTAAAATGCCAAGGAACTCAGAAAGGCTTCTAACATTTTAAATAAAAAGCAGCTATATTCAAATTAATTACTCAACCATTTATACTGCTAATGTCTGAAAGAATAGAATAGAAAAAAAGAAATAGTTCTAAGTTACACAGGGTTACGTGTAACGGTATTGAGCCGAAAGGAGGTCACAATGTCCTCATCATTGCTAACAAATTTGTTATGGGGCCAAAACTGAAATCGCAAAAATATGTGCTGATTTATTCGACGTTTTTGTCGACGATGAATTACATTGGTTGACCGATTTCAAAAAAGAAGGAGGTTGGCAATTCGGTTGGTATTGTTATCTCAGAACTCTGTCACTTATTAATACAAATAGTAAAGTTCACAGAGAACTGAGAACTCGCAACCCTAACATCTTCCAAACTCCTTGACCAATTTTAGCTCATATTCGAACTTGATAATTATATTTGACTCAGCGACCTTCGCTCCGCTCGGTCAAATATTTATTTTGTCGGAGTCAATGGTAAAAAGTAGAGTACACAACTCGTGAAACAAAAAAATCACCTCGGTCCTTGTATCCCTCGCTCCGCTCAGGATTCTAATCCTGATTCTAATTCTAATCCTGAGCGGAGCGAGGGTACCAACTTAGTCACTCGATATAATTTTTTTTTACTTGTTGTATAATCTAATATTTTTATTTGATAGGTTATAGTTACAGGTTGTTCCCATTGTAATTTCATCAAAATCGGTTCTTTAGTTTTTAAATCAAAAGAACTGGAAAAAGAAGTTACCCAACACGAAATTGAAAGGGGTTTTTTTCAAATTACTTGTCTAGTTTTGTTGATTTGTTGTTTGTTTGTTTCTTTAGAATTTTTTTATTATTTTTCTGTATGTTACTGTTGCTCCCATAAAATATAGTTAAGCATAAAGTATAGTAAAAGTTGTTCACAATCATAAGTCCAATGCCCTTTCAGCTTAGTTATACCATTACGCGTAATCTTCTATACAAGTAGCTCCGGATTAAAAAATAGAATCAGAGCAGCCGTCTCGAAAGTATGACAAACATTCCAGACAGAAACTCACGTGTATGATGTTAGTGTGATGGGCCGGTTGCTGATAAGAATATCTGCATAGGACAGTAAAACGCCGGATGGATGGAGCCCTAGGCCTCCACGTACAGATGCAAAACGATAAATAAATTTGAGATGGAGCGAGGAATACATGAACGAGTTTGTGTAGTGTGGGACAAACGATATGACACTGAAATATCTGGATATCTTAATATCTTTTCCTGCTGTGGGAGCCGTCGATGTATCATAATGAGATACATAATAATACATTTGAAGCATGGAATGAATACTAGTTTTTAATTCACATAAATAAGATTCACTAAGATAAGATTCACTTAAGTTGTAGGATATACACAGCCCATTATTGTATTTAATATCACTAATTTTGAATAGCAACAAAATCAGCTAATTACCTTTATCTAGAGTTCATAACACATAGGCCATTAAAGAAAGACATTCAGGCGGAAACATAGAAAGAAAAAAAGAAAGCCACATGCACAGGTACAAAGTAAGAAAGCCTCTAAAACAGTTGCTTATTCAAAAATAATTTTATTAACGAATCATTAGAGAGAAGGTAAATCATCCAATATAGTAATTAAAGCCATGCTGTCGTTAATTATCTATTAAATCTGATACATTATCGTTAAATCAGTCAAATTATAATAAAACGCTCGTAAAACAACCTACCTATTTAGATAGCAATCTTCGAGGTGTAGGTAGAGAAATTTATAAAACAATTGGTGTGGGGCCTAGTACCAGTTTTATCCAGTTGTCAAAACTACTAAAAAGATGTTTATTAACATAACAAAGGTGATTTGTACCGTAGAAAAAAACATGGTGGAAATATTTTATAAGAGTTAAATAGGTTTCTTATTAACACACTCGATATCAGCAAAAATATGTTAAATTTTATCATATTTCTGAGGGTAAATAAGAAACCACAACATGTTAGTAAAGAATATTTCGATGGAAAATAATAATAAACCATAATTCAAAAGTTCGATTGTAAGAAGTTGAATGGTATCAAAAAGAAAAAATTGCAAATTGACTAGGTACTTTTAACATAAGTGTAATAACGTGTCGGTAAGTCGAGAATACATTGATTATTCGAGAAACGTATTAAAATAAAATAAAGAGGCCAAACTTTTTTTTTACATTATATTATATCTAATTATTTTTATTTATATATCTAATCAAAAATAAATTTTTTAAATTAAATTGACACCTTTTTTGTACCTTAAAATAAAGTAGTAGATATTTAAAATTTACTATGGTATGATTTGCAGCACTATGACGGATACAAGATGCTTTTCTCTGCGCAAAAATCAGGAAAACTAGAATGGGTAAAGAGAACTGGAAAATGGCTCACCACAGCAAGTTTAACACAAAAATTAAATACAGGCCATCATCAGCCCGACATTCTGGCGCGCAGTGTACCGATTCACAGAGAGACAGGCCTCACTCAATATCGGATATTGTTGTTGCAAATGAGTATTTACGTCATGGAAGGCGTAAAGTGTGCGCCTCGCCTCGCCTCGCTTTGTTTATTGAGCAAACTTTATATATTTCTTATTTTTCGGGCAATTTTCGGGTTCCTCTCTTATTGGATGGGAGTTTGGATGGTAGTGTTCTTTATTGGATTCGAGACTGATGAAATCTGTTCGGCAAGTTTCGTTTTTGGAGAACAGTGAGAAAGATGTTTCATCTCTGGTATATTCGTTACCATTGTCAAGCTGTAGTACCCAGCTTGATTAGATCATGGATGTACTCTTGTTTATTGTATTTTACGCTATTATATTGTACTCGGCACAAGTTTTATGTAATGGGGCCAAACGTAGTCCAGCAGTGGACTAATAAAATGCTGAAGGCTGATTATATCAGATGAACATCCGTTACAATAAATAACTACTGACATAAGATTTCCAAATTTTTTATTACTACGTAACAAATAAAGCCAATGAGTGAGTAGAGTTCTTAAAGGTACACAACGCACTGACAATGCTCCGGAATGGACATCTACAGTCCATAGGCGGCGGTGACCACTTACCACCAGGTAGCCCGTCGCTTGTTTGCCACTTCATATATAAATCTATAAATATATTATAAAAAACAATTGCCTTGCGTTAGTCTCGACAAATGCTCGAAAAAGGCTCGCCAATTTGTAATTTTTTTATATCATCTTATCTTATATTTGTATAAAAAAGATAATAATTTAGACATTAAATCCAGTCACTCAGCATATTTTTATACGCACTGAGCCGAGGTAGCGCCAGATCAATGTTTATACGCACTGAGCCGAGGTAGCGCCAGATCAATGTTTATACGCACTGAGCCGAGGTAGCGCCAGATCAATGTTTATACGCACTGAGCCGAGGTAGCGCCAGATCAATGTTTATACGCACTGAGCCTAGGTAGCGCCAGATCAATGTTGAAATCATCGAGCCCTATGAAATTTATGCAAACACAATAAACTATTTTTTAAAAGCCCTCTCGCCAAGCACAAACCCTAGGCCCTAGTATACTCCATGACCATAGTCGTAAAAACCTCCCATTTCGAGTAGTATCCGAATCACGATACTACACGTCACTAAATGATGGTAGAAGAGACTCTCAGGTTCTAAGTTTGGAAAGACATCATTCCAACTGCATCCGTGACCCCGACTGTGACCCGTTAATCGCCGAGATGATTTCCACAAATCCCGAGCGAGGCAGGCCTCGGAGATGTCGCATCTAATGGAAACCAATAATTTGGCGTAAGTTAGCGCCTCGGATATACGGTTTTATGGATATTAACGTACGTGCGGCGCAAGCGCATCTCAGAAAGAAAAGAGTGTTTGTCCGTTTGAAAGAACCGGTCAAGATGAGTCTGATTCGTGCATCGAGAGCTCCGAGCTACTATAGAAGTTAAATTCGTGTGAATATTAAGTATAAAAATCGGTTATTTTGTTGTGTTTGTGATCTTTCGCAATAGCTCGACATTAGGCAGGTTTTTTTATTTGTTGTTATTAAAGTTTGTACAAGTAAGACGTTTCTATGTATTACTAAAATGTATGTACTATTATTATGTATTTTAAAATTATATTGCAAGTGAAGGGTGAAAATTGGTGCGCAAACGGGTATATCCCGTAATGAAGACCCGTTGGACACACTTCCAGGTGTATCCGCGGGCGGTGACCAGTTCGTGTATAAATCGATGAGGTCCCTTATTGGATTAATTTATGTTAATATGTTGAGATCGCGATAGCACCGGAGTTACGATTAAACAGTTTTTATGTAAATCCGCCATCTTTGTGCGCAGCAGTCGGTATGTCGTTTTGTGTGGTTCTTGTTATAAACTTAAGGGTACAATTATCTTTTATGATTAACTGACTTAAGTAGAATAAAATATGGATTGAAATGAACCTTCTTTTTTTAAATCCCCAACGCAAACAGATGGTGATTATTAAGTATAATGCGTGTATCTAATGTGTGTTCTAGAGTGGAGGCCACGAATCGGAAAACGTAGGGTAGGACGTCCTGAGACTCGATGGAGTGACGATATACGTGGGACAACTGGCAGTGGTTGGAAGCGGATAGCTGAAGATCGGGCTGAGTGGCGTGCCTTGGGAGAGGCATATGTCCAGCAGTGGACTATGACAGGCTGATTATGATGATGATGATGATGTGTGTATCTGTCTGTGGCATTGTAGTTTCGAACTTTAATTTAGTTTTTGAGAGCGTTCTTAGCTACAATTCAAGAAATATGCGGGTTTTTTGTGAATTTGATTATTTATAAGGTAAATCTATATGATTTTTTTTACTGAAAACTACGTTCAATTATAATGAAAATTGACGTGGTTTTGACACATTTTTGTTTTATTTTTTATTTAATTAAACGTGAGTATTCCCGTATAAATAAAACAAAAATACGTTCAATTCATTCACAAAATATCATTTTTTGCTGGGGCCAGCTGACTACAGGCTCTACAGTGTCTCTCTACGGTTTTGAGTAGCTTGTCACTGACACTGTCGCCGCCACTTGGAAAATAAATAAATATCGGTGGACATTTTTCACACAGCGCCATCTAGCCCCAAACTAAGCAAAGCTTGTAATATGGAAACTAGATAGCTGATAGAATACTTATATAAGTAGTTTTTTTTAATAAATACATACTTATATTACATACTAGGTACACCCAGACACAGAACAAACATCTATGTTCGTCACATTGTTTGCCCTGGGTGGGGATCGAAAAAACAGGATTGTATTAAATTTAGTACTATAATCTAAGTTTTACACGCACGTAACCGCCAAATGTATGCTCAGCTAAATATGATCTTATTACTACAGCATAAGACCGATGACCGACTATTAGTAAGACACGTTGAAACTTGGAGTAACCTCGCCTTGAGTTTTCTCTCGTGACTTACACCACACCAGCGTGTTAATCATACTCTCGATATTTGTGATTTTATGACAGGCCGCGTGCCTGAATTAATGTCATGAGTTTTGTTTCTATAGTTTCATTAATTATGGCTAAATAAGAAATCCAATGTTCGGTGATGGCTTGGAGGAGTAATAAAATCGACTCATGGCGGCTCCTTGTATGACCGGTAGGCGGTAATAGGTGGCAAGTGATAGGCGTAGATTTAGGATGTGAAGTGGTGTTAAAGTTTGGACCAATCATGTTGATCGACTACTTATTTGACATACAATTTTGAATTTCTTTTACCTTTGGTTAGGAACCTGCAACCACAACTTGTGGTTGGGTTCGAGCTATAATAATAGTTTACATGAGAGAATTTAATGTTTTGAAAGTTAAAGAGCTTTATTAAAAAACGTCCTCGATTATTAATAAGATCAAGGACGGTATAATCATCCTTGATTAAGATGAATGAGCTGATGGAAATTGAAATACCTTTAGTCTAGGCGACGGACCAGCCATTGCAATTGAGGCTCACAGGGAAGTATCACACCGCTGTCAATTATTTAACCAAGCAGAGTGTGCAAGCATTACTGTGTTTCGGTTTAAAGGGCAATGCTACCAGAGAAATTACCGGGTATCAAGAGATTTTCGGGCGACGAGTGCAATGCGGTGCAGGATTATTTTCGCAAGTTCACAATAGGCTAGATGACTGGTTTTTTTTATTGTCCTATTAAAATGTGGCCCATAAATATAGCTGATTATTGAAAATAAAATGAAAATCTGATCAAAAATAAGCAAGTTATAAGCATTTTAATACCATGCTAGACAGAAGCGAAACAGCAAATCGTGACGTCACTTCTCAGTACGCCATAAAATTCTATTCTGACAAGTAAGGCGTGACTTCATTTTTTGTTTTGTGGGAAAGGGACAGAGTTGGCTCTACCAAAAACTTTAAACGCTTATATATCAGGACATTAATAACCGATTTAAATTATTTTTTTAATAAACATACTATATTTACTTAAATTCCTCATCGAAGCTATTGGTTTCAACGATTTAAACATCAGTCATCTACCCTATTCCGGCACTGCTACTGTTATGGGCAGGCATGACGCTTACCACCAGGGATACTCTCGCTAGCCTCGTCACTCCATTGCACAAAAGAAATGCAGGTATCGCACATGCTGTCATCATCATCATCATCAGCCAGAGCACATCCACTGCTGGAAGAAGGCCTTTTCCTTAATAGGGAGGGTTGGCTAAAATCAGGCACGCTTGGCAGGCGGCTTGGAGTTCGCAGAATACTCACCACCATTAACCTAGAGAACGCTGCTGCCCTTCTTCTGTTGGTTCTGGATGCAGTTTTAGGACAATCCCAGGTCCATACAATGCGTAATATCGCTCGTTACCATTTGTTAATTCACTCTTGCAGTAAAGAAGACCCAACTAGCAAAGGTTTGCCCGTTAGTTTAGTTACTCTATGTATGTAGTATGTTTTGTAGTGGTAGGACTCTACTGCAGAGCCCGCCTGGGGAAGTACCACACCTTTGCCAGTTATTCAACCGCCAAGCGGTAGTGTGCAAGCATTACTGTGTTCCGGTTTGAAAGGCAATGTTACCAGATAAATTACTGGGTATGAAGAGATTTAACATCTAATATCTCAGGGTGACGAGCGCAGTGCAGTACGGCGCAGGATTGTGTGAAGTTCACAATTCTAGCACTGCTACTGTTAGTGGCAGGCGTGACGCTTACCATCAGGTGAAAGTCTTGATCGTCTCGTCACTAGATTGTATAAAAAAATAAAATAATGGCAGAGAGAACCGGGAGCGAAGAGAAGAGTAGATGAAGAGTTGTAGCGCAGAGCATTACATCGCGGCTACACAAGCAGTCGAACCGTCCATCATTCGTGAAGTCGCTACCCGACTCGGGTATTGAAAAGGAAAGTGCTTCTCAAAGTTTAAAACTGAACCATAGAGCATATACCAATAGCGGGACAATCCAGTACCCCTCCACCAAAAGTTATCAGTCAAGGTTGATAGTCAGTGACCATATAGCCTTTGTGTGTGCTGTGAGTTTGTTTGAATGTACGTTTATATCAATAAATAATGTGAAAGTTTACTTGAAAGTGTATCATGCGTTTTTACATGGTTTCCCGTAAAAAGAGGCTGAAAATTATGCAGGTAGATTATCGCTACTGGCTTTTCCATCGGTATATGCTCTAAGGTCTGACCATATCTGGGTGTGTTCAAGACGCGTCTGATTCAGTTTCTTCTCGAAGCGCACTTCATCGTGAATCTTCACATCAGATGAGACGGCAAGCAAACGCAAGCAATTGTATATTTCTGTAGGAAAACAGGACTTAGAACATTACCAATCCATACAACCAAGGAAAGGAAATCACTACCGGTATCCTTGTTTGCTGAGATATAAAATCTAGATCTTTTCAAGGTCAGAGTGAATAGGCATATCTTAAGTTTGCATGCTTCTTCTTCGATCATATTGTAATATCTGGCCGCCCAAGACCTATACCTAGTTCTTATGGTAAATCCGTGTTTGAGCCATTACTACTTGAACCTTAACTGCTTATCAAAACATTGAGCGCCACTGTCCCGTCAATTACAACCGATCGTATGGATGCGTGCGAAGAGCATATTTATTATCTGTGGCTGCGGTGGGGGAAGGGAGGGAGGGGCGGCGGTAATTATACACTTAAAACTAGCTATTGAATGAATTGCTTGCGTTTCGTTGCCAATCGAGCTTTTATGAGCTTTTGGAACAAGAAAAACTATGAGTAATAATATCTATTGACTACGATTATCTAAAAGTTGGACATTGTGGTCTTGATCTAAGATTTCTCATAATTCGTTCTGAAATGTAAGTACATAAAGCTACAATTTTGAGGTAAAGCTTCGTTTGTGTTTTTATATCAGGACATGTGCCTGTAATATGTTTTTGGTTTTTTTTTTGGCTTGAGCTTGTTTGTCCAGAAGAAACGGATTCACTCGCAACTTAAAGACACCCAGATTGTAACTATCGGGAAACACACACTCGGGCATTCTACTGTTTAGCGGTTCGCACAATGAAAGTGGAATCGTACAGTTTCGTACCAATAGTCTAGTATCGTGAGTCGAAATCATTGTTATTGGCTCCCACAAATGAACTCTAAGCAGTTTATGTACGGATGACCATGAATATAGCGTCGTGGATATGGCCCACCCGCCCTTCTAGGGCAGGCCTATACTATATATACTATACTATACTATATACAGGTATGCTATCACACTATTATTATAAATGCGAAAGTTTGTAAGTATATGTTTATGTTGGTAACCTCTTCACGCCAATATGACTAAACGTATTTGGAGGAAACTAAAAATGGAGATAGGAATTCTTAATTGCCGGACTAACATGTCATTTAGACTACTTTTACAACATGATTTTTATTTTATTTATTATTTATGTTACGCGATTAATGCACCCATCAGCCAGTAAACGTCCACTGCTGGATGAAGGCCTCCTCCTTAATAGGGAGGTGTTGCCATAATCCCCACGCTTGGCAGGCGGCTTGGGGATCGCAGAATGTTCACCACCGCTAACAGAGAGGACGCTGCTGCCCGTCCCGTGGTACTGGTTGCTGTTTTAGGACATACCCAGGTCCGCGATTACTCCGCCAATTATGAATTGAGTTTGATGATTCTTTTTTGTTTGGTAGGTTATACTTCAGAGGTGGTCCCATATACATTTTATCGAAATCGGCTTAGTAGTTTTATATTTAAAATCAAAATTACTAGAAAATATGAAGATGTCATCCAGGTATTCGAAGTTGAAGTCGGTTGTTTAAAAAAAAAAGTGTATTATCATTATCATCACCGTTTTTCATCATAAACCCGGGTAAACCGCGGGGGGCAGCTAGTAATACTATAAGGCAAGTGTTCACTATTATAATAACCTGTGGCGTGTTGGTCGAGGAGGCCGCCCTTCCGATGTGCGGTTCCTGCGAGTTGCCTTCACCCGCGTCATAGTTCACAGTTGGCGAGCTATCGGGGGAAGCCCCTGACGGCAACCACTGACATAGAGGAAACTATGTTAATGCCTTGGGTTTGCATTGGAAACAATATGAGGATAAGCGCGAGACGGACTCTCTAGTACCTTGGGTTCCGTGAAATCACACAAAAATACTTTCTTTGGTTATGTTTGGAATTCTTAGTAATGCGTTCGACTAGTACTTGGGTAGTTTTTATTTATGAAAAACGGCGATGATGATTACAAGTAGCCTAGGTATTATGTTATTTCTGGAATAAGCTATCTCGATTCTGAGTTTCATCCAAATCCGTTCAGTCGTTATGACGAGGAGAGATAACAAATATACACACATATATTATACCGATAAACTTTCACATCATCACATCACATCACATCACATCACCAGCCGGAAGAT
Organism: Erannis defoliaria; assembly: GCA_905404285.2. Taxonomy (NCBI): domain Eukaryota; kingdom Metazoa; phylum Arthropoda; class Insecta; order Lepidoptera; family Geometridae; genus Erannis; species Erannis defoliaria. The sequence goes on from FR990071.1 coordinate 797,233, forward strand.
GTCCACTGCTGGCAGGTTTCGAAGATAACATATTAGTGATTTTTTAGTTTGAGTTGCAGTCCTATTAAGTTTGACGTTTCTGTGTTTGCGATGTATTACGATATAAATAAACGGTAAAATAAAAATGTTAACAAATACATTTATACAGTTATAGTTTTAGTATTCCCTTAAATTTCGTACCTGATTTAACCGACTTCAAAAAGGAGGAGATTCTATGTATTTTTTTAAATGTGTGTTCATCGATTCCTCCGTCAATAGTGGACCGATTTTAAAAATTCTTTTTTTATTTGAAAGTCGAAAGTTTTTACTGTCGAGGTGTTCCCATATTAATTTATAGCTGGTTGTTTTTTTTTGAAAAATTTACTTGTCTATTATGTAATTAGGAAGTACCCACGGTGTAACTACATAGCTAGTTAGTACACTAACTGCGAAACATTGAACGGTCACATTAGAACTGAAGAAATAAGGGATACCTGTAACATCACCTAAACCACTTTTTAGTAACCACTCGTCAAAACGTTACTTTATCTACTTATTTAATTTATCGAGCTAGATCCTCCAAGAATTTACCTGAGAAGTAACGCCTGATTAAAACTTTTATTTTCGAACTTACCCAGATATAATGTTACTTCAAAACCATCACATGTGATTCGGTCTCGATTATATAATCGATTATTCCGACTCGATCCAATAAACTAATAATAATAATCGACTCAGACCGATTCTTTACCTGCGCGTCGCGACATAAAGAACGCAGTTTATACTCGCCCCGGCACCCTCCACTAAACATATCCATTATATTACATCCTAATATGATATACACATAATAAACAGATTGATTGAACCAACAAACTTACATAAAAAAAATATTTATTTTAAAACACTTTGATTACAATATTAGTAAACTTTGCTTTGCTTGCGTAAACAACTAGTTGTCGCTTCAAAAGACCGAACGTGTGTTCGATAATGCGCTTTTTAAAAAAATACAACCGACTTCAACTTCGAATACCTGGATGACATTCATATTTTCCAATAATGTTGATTTAAAAACCAAACTGACATTGGTGTTAGCCAATACAACTACAAATTTACTTATAAATTATACTTTTTAGGAAAGTAGGTACACGTACGTACAGTCGTACATTCTGTTTTATATACGAGAAAAAAAACTCTCGACATTAAGAAATCAACACATAAAGGCGTCAAGTTGTGTGAGATTCTTGTACACAAGCCCACGAAGGTAAAACCGCGGGGCGCAGCAATCATCCATACATTATGATAATAAATTGTTAATACGTATGATGGCCGTCGGCTCGTAGAGTAACGTAGGGGGTTTATGTAGACGAGAAGCGGGTTCGATCGCGTTCCAAGACTTGGGTGTGAAGAGATCGGTGACTTGTGGATGGGACTGGTTTAATATTGGTTACTGCGTGCTAAAAAAAACCAAACGAGTGCCCTCCGAACGTTTGCGTAAGCACTTGGAGGATCTAGCTCTCTATATGTGATTGATTCAGGCGTTACTTTGCGGAAGTCTATTGTTACCAAAATTGTTTTTTCTGTTAATTTCTAGTGTTTTTCCGCTGTAATATCGTTTCGAGTACTTATAGGATGAAGGGACAAACTGAAATCTACTGTAATTATCAACGTAAATTGAAATTGAACATAACCTGAAACAAAAAATCTAATCTTATTTCTAAAAGATTAAGGGTGATATAATTATTTTTATTTTATTACTTATTGATCATATTATTTTTGTATATTAATAATTATTATCAATTTACAGCTTAAAATCATTATTTGTTTTCAGAATTTATTAATAATTACTTTCAGGTTTAATTGTTTTTTTTGTTTCAGGTTTAATTATTTTTTTGTTTCAGGTTAGGTTCAATTTCAATTTACGTTGATAATTACAGTAGATTTTAGTTTGTCCTTTCTTCCTATAAGTACTCGAAACGATATTACAGCGGAAAAACACTAGAAATTAACAGAGAAATCAATTTTAGCATCTAGCTCTCTCTCTCTTAATCAAAGCGTTAGCATGACTACTATTAGTAGTACTCTATCAAAATATACATATATATAAATATATACTCTGTCAAAAACCCTCTAGACTATGTCCGATCGCCTTCTAGTACGATATAAAGTAAGTTCATATAAGCTGTCCAGTCCTAGAGTCAAAGTTAATAAGCCGCCCGAAGGCCTCAATGCATGCATTGACGGTTGTTGTTACAGAAATATAGAAGAAACAATCGTGAACAACTTACCGTGTCATCCGACCCAAGGTAGCGCTGAGATGTAAAAGCCACTCTCGGTCACCCATCTGAAGACTAACCGGATCGTCCGTCGCCATCTGGGATCGTTCAGAATACTAGTCAAGCTATGCCACGGGCGCTACTACGATTATACAGGGTTACTTCTAATCAGTTAGCATTCTTTTAAGGGCATATTCTGTACATCAAAACAAACAACTTTTACTACGGGCCAACATTGAAGTCGCAAAAAAAAACAGCTGTTCCATACATTTTGCTCAAGGTCGTTGAAGTTTTTGTATGGAACAGCTGATAATTTTTTCGCGGTTCAATGTTGTTCCCATAGTAAAAGTTGTTTGTTTTGATGTACAGAATATGCCTTTATAAGGATGCTAACTGATTAGAACTAACCCTGTATACGCTACTATTACGATGACCGCTCACAAACGCAGTTGCATGCATTAGTTCACGGGCAGGAACTTTGGGCACAAAGAAGAACTAAATGTTGGAGGTTGTCAAAAGAGTTCGAGTTCGAGTTCGAACATGTTCGAACATTAGGGGCATTCATAATTACTTAACCTTTTTCTTAGTCTTAGTTTTTCTTTTACTATGACTATATCTGGAACTAGAATCCATGTCTCGACAAAAAACACATAATTATCACTACTTAAGTTATTTTGGATGTAAGCTAGGGTCTTAAACAAAAAGACTAAAACAGTTAATAAATCTATTTTAGTTAGTTTAGTTAGTTAGGTATACAGTGTGGTCGATTCTGACGGTTTTAGATAAAAGTTCTTTACTAATGCAAATATTGCTGTCACTTTTTTACTAGGCATGTTAGCTAAGGACAGCAATACTTTAGTTAGTTTAGAACTAACATGCAACTGTCACCCTGTGGTCAATTCTGAAGGTTTAAGTTGACAGAACTAAACTAACTAAAGTATTGCTGTCCTTAGCTAACATGCCTAGTAAAAAAGTGACAGCAATATATTAATTAGTTTAGAACTGTCAACTAATACCGTCAGAATCGTCCACTATGTTATGTGTTCTTTTTTCAAACGACATTCAAAATTTGAAAGAAATTGTCAAAACACTCGTTAACTATAACTATAATAGGTTTAGTGTTTTATGCATAACACGGTTAGTATTTCGCACCGAAAGATCGGGCTCCTTAAAATTTCACCATCGCGATCGGAAGTTTCAATGTCAAAAAAACTAGTCAATAAAAAAGCCAGCGCACCCCTGACTGAACCCACGGATATAAAACCTCAATAGAGACATTAGGCAGATAAGTAGAATAAACATATTTCTATTATCATTTTTATTCACTAAATAACATCATTAGGTATGGAAAGTTTGGCTGTGGGCTGCTGGAATAATTTTGTAGTAAAATCAAGATTTGTAGCCTCCGGTAACTAAGTAGGTACCGAGATTCTGTAAATATTTTCTCAATTTTATTCGTTAGGCTGTAATAAGGATGCTTTATTGCTTATTGACCAATAGAGGTTATCGATGATTCAAATTCCGTAGGATTTTACGTGGCTCTGTGTTTTAACTTGGAGGTTGAACTGAGCTGACCTCAGTGTTTAGATTACGTGACAAAATTCTGATCTAAAAAATCCATTCTATTTTGGCGTCTTTCATTCATTCATCAGCTGAAAGACGTTCACTGCTGGACGAAGGCCTCCCCCTTAATAGGAAGGGGTTGCCATAATCCCCACGCTTGGCAACCGGCTTGGGCTTTTGGTGCTTGGCGTCTTTGGCTACCGTCAACAAGCAAAAAGACAATAAATACGAGTAAGTATCAATTGACTATGACAACCTTGTTTTGTTGTTTGTGTATTTTATTTGGTGCATCATTATCATCATCATCATCATCAGCCCGGAGACGTCCACTGCTGAACGAAGGCCTCCCCCTTAGACCACCACACTGTACACTGTACCAGTTGCCCGCGACTTTTACAATGTCCTCGGTCCACCTAGCGTAGGAAGGCCTCCCCTTCCTACGCTGCGTCTTCCGGTTCGCGGTCGCCACTCAAGAACCTTTCTTCCCCATCGGTTGTCAGTTCTTCGAGCGATGTGGCCTGCCCATTGCCACTTCAACTTACAAACCTTGCGAGCTATGTCGGTAACTTTGGTTCTTTGGCGAATATCCATTTTAAGACCCACATGTTGGGAAACATTATTGAGGTCGCTGAGTATAGTATTGAGGTCCGAGTATAGTATTGAGGTCCTTCAGCGACTCTCCCATGATGATGACTATATCATCGGCAAAGCGAAGGTGAGTGATGTATTCGCCATTAATGTTGATGCCGAATCCGTTCCAGTCCAAGAGCTTGAAAACGTCCTCCAATGCGTTCGTGAACAGTTTCGGAGAAATAATGTCTCCCTGTCTCACGCCTTTCTGCAATTGGATTGGTTTCGTGCTCTCGTCCTGCAACCGGATTGACATTGTGGCGTTTCTATACAAACACTTCAGCGCTTCGATATACCTATAGTCGATATGACATCGCTGGAGGGACTGTAACACCGCCCAGGTCTCGATTGAATCGAAGGCTTTTTCATTGTCCACAAACGCTAGACATAACGGCCGATTATACTCCTCAGTCTTCTGTATAATCTGGCGGAGCGTGTGAATGTGGTCTATGGTGCCAAAGCCTTTACGGAAACCGGCTTGTTCGGGAGTCTGGTAGTCATCAAACCTGCGTTCGAGACGGTTCGTAATGACTCTCGAGAACAGCTTGTACACATGGCTCAGGAGTGAGATGGGCATATAGTTCTTCAATAAGGTGTTATCTCCTTTCTTGAAGAACAGCACCACCACACTCCTGTGCCATGCTTCAGGCGTAGTACCTTCGTGAAAGACGGAATCGAATAACTTCGTGGTATTTGGTGGATGAACCTTGTAATTTACCTTTTTTGATAAGCTACATGTTAGCCATATGGTTACCTATCCTGCCGTATCTAAGCTATAAAACAGTTAACCAATACAACTGAAAAAAACTCTACAAATAAATCCCAGTTATTAGTACCTGTTGACTTATTCACAAAATTATTCACTAAAAAAAAAGCTTATTCACAAAATTCTTACTGGCGTTCAACGTAAGAAAAAATATGATTGAATCAGGCGTTGCTTGCGGAAGTTCATTTTAATCCAACTATTGTATACTGTATCTCTAGTGTATTTCCGAGTACACTAGAGATACAGTATACAACAGGTATAAGAAAAAATATTTGATTTAAATAGATAAACATGTATTATTCTATACCTACACCGGGATTACGATAACCAATTCAATCAAAATTTGTACAAAAAAAAATATACCAAAGGATTTAAAAACCAGTTTACGTGCAATTAACTGCATCCCATCAATCTCACTACACATTACATACAAACAGACAAACAAAACTATCGGCAATCCGTCAGCAATCAGTCAGTTGTCCCACGACACTCTACCACCAAAATTTACCAAACATTGTCAAAAATAAAACAAACTTTACGCCTAACAAAATAAAGTCCATACGTTATTCGAACGGAAGAAAACGACAAGTTCTTATAATAATTTCGCATCATAAAAATTGGTAATTTCGCACTGGATCTGTCATCAGCGCTTCACTTTTATGACGCCAAATTATACATCACTGGTATCGTGGAGGTTATTGTGTAAATTGGGGTGTTCGCAATTTGAAGGATAATGAGTGGTGTCAATCAGGTGCATGATGACCTTGGAGCTCAGCTGCTGGGTCGAGTGGAATAAGGCTCAGACGGCCTTATTGGATGACAGTCTTTTGAAATAGTTATTATGTATTAAAGTTAGGCAAATTAATCATTACCAATCCCTTCATATTATGGGGCAGGCATTCGTCCAGCAGTGGACGTCTTCTGCCTGATGATGTTTGATGTGATAGTTAGTCAAGTTCAAGTACCTTTTCAAAAGCTACGTCAGATGTGTCGACTAAGTCTAAGTATATACAGGATTATTACCTTGGGGTGCACTAAGCCGACACGAGGTCATTGTTGTGTTGGTCATTGTTGGTTTATGGCAAAGGGTAAAACTATTTATTTTTATGTTTATGTTTTAATTTTCGTGTTCAATGTGATCGTTGTTTATACTTTTTTGCCATAAATAAACTATTGTCTATTGTCTATCGTTATGAACAACGTTTACTATAGAGCCAACACCGAAGTCACAAAAAAAAATTCTGCTGTTCCATACATTTTGTCAAGAGTTCAAGATTTGTATGAATGGAATCAATTGTTGGAAATTGTTGAATGGTTGTTTTTTTTCTCGATTTCAGGTTTGGTCCCATAGTAAAAGTAATATACATAATGATGAGTACAATGACCCCCTTTCGGCTTAATAAACCCCAAGAGAATAATCCGGTATAAGAAGAAACTGTCGAGTGCATGGAATCGTAGGTACCTATAGAGCGCATCTCTACCATGCCATTATCATCAGCCTACCAGTGTTGGCAACTGGGTATCAGGCTAAATCCTGCTATATCAAATTAAAAAATGCTAGAATTGCCTAAAAATTTCAAAAATGGGCTAGATTGCTAATTAATGAAAAAAAGAGGTTTTTTAAATATAATTTATTATAATATAATGTGTAGACAAAAATAAAATACAAAATTATTGTTTTTTTTACGTATACGTTTTTTTCAATACAAATGTATATTTTTCTTAAGATCCAATTTGGATTAGATTTGGGGCTAGGGGCTAAATCATTATTTACGGAGCTGAGCAAGGCGATAAAGGGCTAGTTCTAGCCCCGAAAGGGCTGACTGACATTTAGTCCACTGCTAAACATAGGCCTCTCCCAATGCACGCCATTATAGAGTTTTGGTTACCGCTGCATTGAGCATATGGACATGATTTCTCTCTTACAATCAAGAGAGCGTCTGCATTCGACTCATTACTTTTTAACATAAATAGCTTGTATGTATAATGTAAATAGTATATAGTAATAGCTTGTACTATTGATACTAGGCAATTATTTAGATATATTGGGGGGACATTTATTACACACAGCGCCATCTAGCCCCAGCAAAGCTTGTATTATGGAAACCAGATAGCTGATATAATACTTATATACATATTTTTTCCCGTAAATACATACTTATAATACATACTACACCAGACACAGAACAAACATCGATGTACTTCACATACATTTTTGTCTTCGGTGGGGATCGAACCCACTCCCTACAGCTCTGAATGCAGACATGCTACCAACTGATAAGGCTGTCAACTATAATATGAACTCAAACATTTTAAAAATAAAAAATAATTTTGGACATTTTTGATCTTTGATTCATATCAGGCGAGATGCCCATACCACAATCCATAAAAAACTTAACTGTTTTAAAATAGAAAAGAATAGAATAATTTGTTGGTCTTATAACATTTTGGTTACACTGGGCAAGTCAAGTTTACAAAAAATGCGAAACACTGAACATTATTTCAAACACGAATTAAAATGAAATAGCGAATTAAAAATTAACAAAGTAATAAGATTAATAACAAAGTCAATAAGGTATATAATATCTATGTCAAACGATTATCTATTAATTATTATTATTATAAGTTCAATGGTAATTGTAGTTAGATTATTAATTAATTATAGTGGAAAGTGGTTATTATTAATCTTATTGTCATACGAGAACGAAGAATCAACAATCCGCATTTCCATAAATTACTTAAATGAATAGAAGGGATTATTTTCAAAGAAAAATTTGAGCTTACTTTTCAATTCATTTGCCGGTAAGTTTCTGATACTACTCGGCGATTTGTAGAAAATACAGATTTTGTTTAACTTATGCTTTTCGACTTTTACCAATCTAGCTCTAGGCTTAGAAAGATTTTCTTTATTTCGCAGGTTATACGTATAGCTTTGTTAAGCCAGATCTACGTCATAGATTTCTAGAAGGCAGTTATAAAATACATTTAAATTGCCGGCATAATTTTATTATCTTTTAATGGAACTGATAATTCCATCGATAATTATTTTGAACTCTCTTTCTAATGATAATTATTTCGAATGGGTACGTGTTAATATATTTGGGATATTTTTGATGTGGCAACAAATAGTTAATCTATGTACTTATGTATTTTATCTCGATGTAGTTTTGAAACAAACTAGTTAGGTTTCTTAATCAATTTAACAAAAAAAAAAGAAAACAATTGAACATTAAAGGTACTTAACTACTAACAACGACGATACGATACTAATAATATCTTCCGATCACTTAAGATCACCTTAGTTATTAACTTAAACTTATTAAAATAAAATTACAATGTAATTATAAAAACCCAAATAATGGTACCTACCTACCTACTTACTTTCAAATTCAAAGTAAGAGTTGTCATAAAATAAAACATTATTATTTTATTGAACTCTGCACCAGAATATCAAAAATCAAAGACGATCTTTGTCACCTCTACCTTCACTTTCCTCACCACATTAACATACCACCGAGAAGCTAAACATTGTTGCGGTCATCGTGCAATGCACCGAACTCAGCACTAACTCTGAGTAATGTAATCAAAACTTTGAACGGTTTCTCTCTTCCTGTCTCAATTTTAGATAAATTAAGAAAAAAGTGAATTAAAACTTACGTACTACTACGTTGGCACTGTGACCTCAAAAAGGGCCTTGGTTCCTTAAAATAAAAGATGTCAATCGTCGCGGCGTCATGAGATCCCTTGCCATTTAGATCGCTGAAGCTCGCGCATTTTTCCGCGGCGTCAGAACAGTGGCAAGACAGACTTAAATCTAAATAAATCATATATTTTTTTATATGTAATACCTTTTTAAGTGGTTAAAACAATTCAAGCTGTGTAAATAGTAATATATTTACTATATCATACACAGTGGTATATGCTCAAAGTATCTTTAGATTTTGTCGTATCCTCAGCAATAAATGTGTAATAGAAGATTATAGAAGTTGTGATATAATACAGAGTACAGCTTCTGATCCCGCGTACCAGTAGGTGCTTTTATTAGACAGCAGTGGTTATAGTTTACTTTATATACCTAGTACAATACAATATACTGAGGAAGTAATTATACACGTCGGTTAGTCCCAATTTAGATAAAATTTGTAGAAAAAATTCGTCTTAAAAGTATTTTTATTTTTTTTATAAATAAAATATATTTCTTGCTAAGTATAATTGGACTGCATTTTAGAGTTTTAGCTTATTGCCAGGAGTGACGCTTTCATTAGAATTACAAGTGTATCATCATCAAGTGTTCATCGTCATTTTTAGTTCGGTGTTGATTCCATGAAGTTTGCGATGACCTCCATAAGTATATCTTAACAACGCCTTTAACCTCAGATGCCGTTTGGAAATTTTAATTAAACTGGTTTGCCTTCGCATTAACGAAACGCAGCACTAAAACGAAGTATAAAAAATAACGCGATCGGTTCGGCATCTATAGCTTCGCAATACTAAAAATTGCGACCGAAATTGACCAAATCATCACGCTATCACACAAGTAATAATTTTATTATAAATACGGAAAATTGTTTGTAAGTGTGAAAGTTTGATCGCATTTGGGCCCATAAAGGCTACACTAATTTGGTTAAAATTTCCTGTGCAGGTAGATTGTTCTCAGGATTACAACGAAAGATACATTTTATCTCAAAGTAATAAGTAGGTACACAAAAGTGGAAAGTAATGGACAAAACCGTGTAACTCAAGTAGTATAATAAAAAGCTCAACAAAACAAAAACTTTGAACTTTTACATTTCATGCTTTTTTGAATGGTGATAAAATATTTAAGATTTTGAAGATTTTATTTACCAACTCGTAAAAGTGTAGCATTTTTTTTAAATAAGTGTGTTTTATTTGTATTAAATGTTGTGTGTGATGTTGAAAATTGATATATAATTAAATAAGTATTACAACTGATAATGAATAATTTACTAAACAAGGATTTTTTGATTGGTCTCTAAAAAATATGTATATAGGTTTTTTAAAGATTCAAAATGCCTATAAATTGAGTTAGTGTTCTTATGCAATTCTGTATATCTTTATAAAAAATGATGGCTGGCATACAGGATGTCCAGTAAGTAGGTACATTTAGAATATCTAGTACTGGCAACCATACTTGTAGATATCTAAAATTATGCATGTACTTAGGTATATTAGGCCTAAATAACTTGTAAATAAAAGTATAATATTTTTTTTTAAAGTAAATGTAAATGTAATGTAATGGGCAAACATTATATTTAGTTAATTTTTCATTTGGGAAAGGAAACACTCATAACTAAGTCAAAAGTCAAGTCGACTTGAGCATGGAGGAAAAACCAAAAAGGTGTTTCAAAATGCCTAAAAATCTCTTTAATCTCTTCATTTACTACAAAATTTAAAAGAGCTTCTGCAGTTTCTTTGCAAAGTTTTAATTAATGCGCTTATTTTAAATAAAAGTTATTGAAACGTTATTGAAATATTTTTTTCAAAATAACTAATAAAATTCATCATATTTAAAGCCATAGTATTATTTTTGCAAAAGATAAGGCATCTCTCTCTCTGGCCCACGATCAGTAAATGTTTGAATATCATATAAAAAAAACATTTTTCAATTTAATTGTCACAGAAAATGACAAAACGCATTCAAAACACCAACGAAAGTGAGGTTATGAACGCGCGGGAAAAAGGTAAAAAGCGGGAGTGTTGTGGGGCGGGGGGCGGGGCCTGGCTCCGCCCGCGTGCGAGTGAGACGGCGATAGCTGCAAGGTCACGCAGCAGTTGCGTTTCTGCAATGTTTTGACACACGACACATTTGGCATCGCATAGGTTAAACCTTGTAGAGTGTCATAAAATACTTTACAGGTTTTTAAAAGTTTTGTGAATTTTTACAAGGATTGTTTTTAGAATTTTATGATGGTTAAAATTTATTTGATTATTGAAAAGTAATTTTTACTAAATAATTATGTAAGTGGCAAAACGCATAGGTATATTTACCTATTTACAAAACAATAGCATTTTTTATATTGTAGAGTTAGAGATATATCATAGTTAATTATTGTTTAATTAGCATCCTTATTAAAACTAAAGTTTGGTCCCAAAATAAATACCAACAAAAACAAAATAATAAATGATACAATTTAATTCAAACCAAAGAAATGCAATGCAGAAAAAAAAAGCAAAAAAGTGGTGCATCTTATCACTTGTCTTGTGTGATTGAGTTACTAGTTCTCATTTCGTCCGCGTGGCGCTACCGTCGCGACAAGCGCTCACCGCGTCACTCCGGCCGCGACGCGCGACTCGACCGCACCGCGCCGCGCTGTTCCGCGTCATACTCCCTCCCGAAACACGCCGGTCACGTGCAGTGCCAAAATATTGTGTATAACTTACATTAGTGCCGGTATTTTTGATATTCCCAAGTGAAGTGAACACGTACGAACGAAACGTCCTAAAAAATAGTCATATTTGTTCGGATGCGTCGCGGCCCATCTGTTCAAATAAGGTTGATTTGTTTAAGTTTCCTATTGATGGATTGGAATGAGGTTCAACGACATGCATGGTGTTTGATGTGCTGAGGAATTCGTTTCACGTACGCAGAAAACAAATAAAAGTTGGAAAACAAAGGATATAAGAGAGGCTGTCGAGTAGTGCTTGCTTAGCTGCCGAGACAGGTGGAACCATTGTCTGTCAACATACAATATTCATAGGTCTGGAAGGTAAGCATACTAAATTCGTATACGTGACACAAACATAATCGTCGTAACTCACATTTATTATGAACGTAGAATTTTTATGGCCTTATAACAAGCCCGAGTATATTTATTTAAAAAAAAAAACAATTTTTGTGATTGTCTGATGTTTTGTGAAGTATGAAGTAATTTTTGACAAAATTTAATGTAGTGTGTGTGCGTGAAAAGTTCGGCACGTCCTGAATTCAGTGATTCAGTGAGGATGCGGCGACGGCCGGCGACGGTACTGTGCGCGCGGGACGCTACAAAACGCTGTAAATGCTTTTAGGCTAAAAAGTTTTCGTTTATTTCATTTGTAGGCAACAACTAAAATTTTAATTTAAAAAATGCTGTTCTGTAACTTTTCACAGTTCAGATTATCTGTTTTTAATTCATAGTTGTCATTAAATTGCCAATAACATCACAACCAAATTAAAGAATAAAAAAATAACGTATAAAACGAATTGACTAACTAAAATACATGCTATAAAGGTTGAGTTGAGTTCTGTTTATTTATGAACAGGTAGGTATTAATTTATTAAGTAAGTACCTAATATTGAAACTTAGTGAAAAATGTTTTTCAAGTGCGACTTTTTTTGTATTTTATAAAAGTTTTAGAGTTAAAAAAACGTTTACAATTACGAAAAAATATTATGATCTCAACGTGAGAAGCTATTTGAAAATCGTTGATTGTAAAATATTTTAATCATTTTACGATATAGTTTACCTGCGTTTATTAAATTTAGATGGAAAGAACAAAAGTTTAACAACACATTCTATAACAAAAAATAAAATAAGAATCTCGTCCTCGACCCTTCAAAGTGCACATCTTTAAACCTTACTGCAGTCCGCTCCGCCATCTTTATTTTCGTATAAAGCAGTGCACGCGGGGTCCGCGTCTAGCGGGGCGGGGCGGGGTAGGGAGGGGCGGGGCCGGAGGAGGCGACACTGTAGATATGCGTGCACGGTGCGGATGGCCTTTCTGGATTTTTTTACTCTTGTTTGACGTGATTGATTGACAGGATAAATAATTTTACATAAAAATACGTGCTTTGTAAAATTATCTACCTAATAATTATCATTCTATAATATTGTCCCGTAACACTTGTCGCTGTTTTATAATAGGTTATTATTAAAAATAATTACTGAATTATCTGGTTTGTTTTCAGGACGTGATTATAACTACTTACACTGTGTATAGATAATGAAAAATATATTAGGTAAAATAAAATCAAATCAAATCTACAAATTCAATTTGTGTATGACAGCTCGCACTACCCAGGTATTTTTTATCTGTGTGGTAGGTATGCTATTGGGATATTTTTTCTTTATCCAGATAAGGTTATTTTTTATTAAAAAAAAATCTTTGTGTAGTACTTTTGAGCTAATCTAAATATAAAATAAACAGTATTGTGCTTTAAGTATATATTTTTATGATGTAGGAAACTTGATTCTCTATTTGTTTATAATATATACTACCTATAAATTAATTTACTGTACAAGACATCATCATCATGAAAACATGCATTTTATCATCATCAGCCCGGAATCATGACGGAATCATGTTTTACTTCTCATCCGTTTAAGAAGGTACTTACTTATAATGTGAAGGTGAAGTTACTTACTTATAGTTCATTTCGTAAATGTAAGTTTTAAGTGTACAAAATCTTAACACTTTCTCCTACTATCTAAATACCGACTAGATGTACAAAATAAAAGACACAGTTCCCCAAAACACAGTTTTAACACGAAGAGCCATAATTCCATGTTTTTATTAAATAATTTTGACAGGACATTAACCGTCGCCACGAAATTTATCGACGCCATGTGACGCGACATCTGCTCCATCCGAATAAAAAAATCCATAGATATAATAAAATTCCATAACTTTCTGACTTATTTATGACATCTAGTTGGAATATATCACTTTTGTTGTCCATTTTTGGTGTTTACAGAATGTTATGAACCGTCGTTGTTGAATTTTGTGATAATTTGTCATAACTTGACAGAAGAGTTAAAGACTTCTTGTCACGTGCAATGAAGGTAGATATTTCAAAATTAAACATATACTTAACTGAAAAGTGAGGTTTATTAAAAAATAATGACACGAAGATACGGAATAACAGAATAACGGAATAACATCAATTACATCAATACAAAGTTACTTTAAATAATAAGACTGAATGAATGTCTGCCCCATTTGCTTATTGTTGCTGAAGTCAGATAGTGTAATTTTTTGTATAGAGCGAATTTATTTAATACCTTAAAATTATAATAGAAAAAAATATGGTATTAAGTTGTGCAAAAGTTGTTAGGTGTTATTAGGTTAGTTATATAATGTTAGGTTACGCTATATACCAACCTCAAAGGCAAGGTATACGAATTATATATATTATATTGACAGACAGATTATATTTTTTCCTCAGTGTGTTTATAATATAAGCATACTAAAATATAATTTGAACCTATTTAAATAAAATTGAAAATAATTATCTACAAAATAAACATTAAAAATATAATTTAATATCAGAATATGATCATATTGATGCCTTGTTGTCAATATACAAGAGGTTAATTACTAATATTAATTCATGTCCATTAATACAAAATTACATAATAAAATAGTTCAATAATTTAATCTTAAAATGTATATGGAAGAGCTCCAAAAACGTTCTTTACCAAAACAAAAATGATAACACGCTTACGTTCCCGATGTTTTTTCTTAAATAAAATTGCCATGGTGTGTGGTAAAAAGTCTGTCAAGCTCATGGTAGGATTTCGCAATGAAAATAAATAATAACTATCTCCACGATAAGCTGGGTTTTTGGGCTTGCAAAATTGTTTTTGAAATTTTCCAGAACGCCCTGTTTGAAGTATCTGAGGGAGAAAGAGTATATAAACATATTTAATTCTCTCTTTCCCTTGTTGGTCTTTTGTGGTCGAATCCACAACTTTGTTTCGTTTTAATGAGGTAATAAACAATGCCACTTTTCATGACAGCTGTCATTATTTTGTTCTTTGACAGGTGTTCTAGAGTCATTCGGTTGAATACATGTTTTTTTCATAATTGCTTAATTTGTCTTAATTTTAAGAGTAAGACGATTATGTTTTTAGTAAGATAAACACATCACTAAAAGAGTTGTAAAAATATTTTAATTTTGTACCGATCGATCGATTGATCGATTTTGTCGATTCTCACAAATGTTGTACTCGTCGATTATATACTGTCTGACATGCTGACAGCATGCTGTACATGCTGTCTGAAATAAAGACTTATCTATTCATTTATAATTATATTTAAATTTGTTGATTAGGTATTTACTTCCATGAATGAATTACTTATAGGTGCTTCGTAGTTTGTTGAATCGAAATTTAGTTTATGATATATTTTTTATTTAGTAGTCAGAGCTTTTGTTCCTAACAATGAGTATTAGGTTTAAGGCCAACAAGTACAAAGCGGCCTGAGTTTATTTACAAGTATTAAAGACGTATCCCAAAATTATTATGGGGTTAATTCTCCAATTCGCTATCCTAAACACATTGTTATAAATATTATTATAAATAGTTAGTAAAATATTTGGATGTTGAATTGGATTAGAAATTAATCTTATAAGGTTTATTTCATTAATTTATAAATCAAACAAACATTTAATTACCAATAATAAATATAAAAAAATTATAATATACATATATTTTATTATCATTCATTTTGTCATGCTTAGGAATATAATCTAGCTCTGTACCTATTCCCATTTTGCTTTGAAATGTATATTGATTATATTCTGTTTTTGTGTGCCAAAATAAATAAAATAACAATTTGTGTTGTTTTTAATATTATGCAGTTATTTAAAAATAAAATCTTTTCTAGTCAACTGCGTTTTAGCTTACAGACGGCAGCGTGAAAGGCGCCTACGCAATAAAACTAAATTGGTGTCATTCACGCATATTGACTCGCGACAAATGACTATAATTCATCTATGGTTCATAAAGGTTCATTCATATTAAGCTTCACCCCATGGCGGAAATAGGTTCGATCTTCGACCAATTACCTAGATGTACCTACCCACTATTGATCGAAAGGTGATGCGAACATTATTTTTTATAGTAAATGTAAATGTTTAAGAATAAAAAACAATGCTTTAAATGACTTCATAATTATTAGTAAAACCGATCATAAACTTAATTATTATTTATTTTTATTATTATTTGTAGAAATTTTAAAGTTGTATGTATGTTACGCGATTACTCCGCCAATTATGAACAGATTTTGATGATAATTTTTTTGTTTGGTATGTAATAATTCAGAGGTGGTTACATTTAAATTTTGTCGAAATCGGTTCAGTAGTTTAGTTTTTTAATCAAAATTACTAGAAAATATGAAAATGTCATCCAGGTATTCGAAGTTGAAGTCGATTGTATTTTTTTTAAAACCGTATTATATTATTAGAAAACAAATGTTCTAAAATTAAACTGCTGAAAAGATTTAGTAGAAAGTCTGATCTTTTTGTTTTTGTTTCGTTTTGTGTGTTGTCCACCATTTTTAAACGACTTCGAAATAAGAAGAGGTTCTATGTTCGACGGTATGTATGTTCACCGATTTTTCCGTCAATTGTAGACCGATTTTCTTTTCTTTATGTTTTCTTTTTTTACTCCCGATGTGGTCCTATATTATTATTTTTTAAGTTAGTTGTACTTAACATGTATAATGTATGTATGTAGGTACTTATATTACTACTAAAGCGATCGTATCCGAATCGATATAATTCGCCAGAGAACCAAACTCACCACATCTCAGCGGTATATTGTATAAATACGCTGAAGTTGCAATGGGCCGGCCACATAATACGTATGTCGCAGAACCGATAACCGTTGGGGTAAAGATGTTCTAGAGTTCGGAGTGACGATGAACGCAAGTCAGTGGGCAGTGAGTGGAAACGAAAAGCCGAAGACCGGGCTGAGTGGCGTGCATTGGGGAAAGGCCTATGTAAGTGGACTTTAGTGGGCTGATGATGATGATTGGATTACTTCAAATGATTAAACATTCTTTGGAATCAATGGTATACGCAAGTACCACTGACTCCATGTAGTACTTAAGTAAGTATAATAAACTAGCTGCGCCCAGCAGTTTCACCCGCGATTCTTGTGATAAAAAGTAGCCTATGTTTTATTCCAAGGTATAAGCTACCTCTGTACCAAATTTCATCTAAATCTGTTCAGCCGTTTCAGCGTGTAACAAACATCCATACAATCTTTCGCGTTTATAATATTACTAATAGGATTAATATATTAAAATATTGGTGGTAATTTTATAAACAGCGCCACCTAGCCTAAAACTAAGCAAAGCTTGTAATATGGAAATTACATAGCTGATAGAATACTAATATACTTTTTTTATTGTAAATACATACTTATAATACACACTACACCAGAAACAGAATAAACATCTATGTTCGCCACATAAATGTTTGCCCTGGGTAGAGATCAAACTCATGCCCTACAGCTCTGAAGGCAGATATGCTACCAACTGAGCTATAAGGCAGTCAAAATGAACATAGATATATACAAGAACCTTATGAAATAGTTCCGCAAGCAGTGGCTTTATCACTAAAAGCAAACTCTTCCAGGCAACCTTTAACCATTACTCATTAAATGCACTTTAGACGTGAATCCACGTCCACCAAAAATAATTGTATTAACGATTTTAGTAGTATTACGAACTATTTGCTCACAAAATTTCATAGACAATTCATTTACACACTTTTTAATTTTTAATTTTTATTTTAAGTCATCGGTTCGCAAGCTATCGTTGAACAATAATTATTTATACACTTTACTACTTTACGGCAACACCCCTCTATAAAGAGGGAGGCCATCGTCCAGCAGTGGACGTTTTATGGCTGACGACGACTACTTTATGGATACTTTACTACTGGACCTGGGTATGTCCTTAAACTACAACCAGACCCACCGAAGGACGGGCAGCAGCGTCCTCTTGGTTAACGGTGGTGACCATTCTGCGATCCCCAAGCCGCCTGCCAAGCGTGGGGATTATGGCTACACCCTCTATTAAGAGGGAGGCCTTCGTCCAGCAGTGGACGTTTTATGGCTGACGATAACTACTTTATTTATTCTTACTTGTTAGACTCCATAAACTCAGAAACATTCCCTTCGCTTCGGTTAATGATGTTTATGTAGGTATTTAAAAACCTTAATGACGTGGGTGTTTCCCCAAACGTTGGCTAGCATCGACCTACGGACAAGCCGACCTCATGCGTGCCTGACACTTATAATAATGACAGCCCGCCAATTAGCCAAAAACAAGATGGCGGCTTGCGCCCGCGCAATGTCAATATGTCCATTAATCATACGCCATGTTCATTTCGACTTAAATAATATTTATTTTTATTGCCATCAGATCGAAGACAGGTTTACATAATTTATTTATTCCTTATATCGTAAATTTTAATTGTTATTTCAACCTCTGTGTAACATAAATCTATGTATTATGGTCTTGTTTCTAAGTCCCGAAATAGAGTAGACGAGATTGAAAGATAATTAATAAGCTAACATTGAATTAGTGGGTGGTCTAGACCTTAGCGTGGGTAACACAAGACACAAATGTACTAATTTATCCTTATCTTAGAAATAAACATTGTTATTACTACAAGAGCAACAAATACTACATTATTACCTACTTAACCTAAGAAAAAAGTTTTTGGTACAATATTGAGGTGACTCTACGAGTTTCTACGTAAACACAGGCTATGTACATGTACATTGTATACCTACTCTTTTTTTCTCTTCTTTTATGGCGTTGGTTATGGCGTCGCACTTCGTGCATTTGTTAGAATTTAGTATTTTAATACATAGTTAATGAATTTCTCAGCCTGATAGCTCAGTTGGTAGCATGTCTGCCTTCAGAGCTGTAGGGCGTGGGTTCGATCCCCACCCAGGACAAAAATGTTTGTGACGTACATCGATGTTTGTTCTGTGTCTGGGTGTAGTATGTATTATAAGTATGTATTTACGAAAAAAAATTTATATAAGTATTCTATCAGCTATCTGGTTTCTATAATACAAGCTTTGCTTAGTATGGGGCTAGATGGCGCTGTGAGTAATAAATGTCCCCCCAATTTTTTTATTTTTTTTTTTATTTATTCTCGTCAAATAAGTCTTAGTCACAGTCAAAGTCATACATAGTAAGTCACAGTCAAGTCCAGTCATGCCCTAATAAAGTAATAGCAACATTGCAACAAGCTTCTTTGGAGTTTTGAAAACAACACGAAAAGAAATGTTTCACCACACATAAGTTTTGGCAAATAATACAATGCAGCGACATGTTTTTTTCGAGTTCCCGCCAAAACTCAGAGTAACTTCTGTAAATCCTCGCCATAGTTCGCATAGTCTCCTATGCGCTCTCCTATAGTAGTCTCTTTTATATCGCTCTTAGCTGTAAGCCGCCTAATATTTGTTATTTTCAAGTAAACAATTTAAAGAGTTGCCTTATCTTAATACGAAAAATAAGTACTTACATAGTAAATTTCTTATTGCAGTTGATTTTGTTGTTGTTTGTTATCTAAACTAATAAACTAATCCGACAGTTTCAGTTGCCAGTCTCTATTTTCATTTCAGTACGACAGATAAAGTTAGAGGACGTTTAGCTGTTGAATTTAGTTAAGAAAATGGTACGGAATCAACACGATTGTTACAGTGTTGCCTCAACAGTTTACAAAATGTAGTAGAACTCGCTGACTCATTGGTCACTAATGAGTCAGCGAGCTCCATATCTACCCAGAGTGCTGGGTAGATATCGAGTGAATGAATTAGATCCGAAAAAAAAGTTAAATCTTTTAGAATGGTAATCACAATCACGTTCCAAACCTCAGCATTCCACACAAGAAATTCCATAACGCCAAATATTATTTGCTAAATGTAGATGTTATACGAATTCTTAATACCGTATTATGATTAGGCAAACTATCAATAAAATAATTTTACTATAATAACTATACTAAACGTAACTCAAAGCTAAATTTATGATGGTTTTATGACTCTTTATTATTTTTACGATATCATCATTTTCTAGAAGTGACATGAATGTTGATTGAAATATGATTTCCTTTAGTTAACATTTATGGGTCTTATTAATGGATATGAATAGTAGACGAAAACTTTGTGAATAAAAATTATCATCATCATAGTCTTTAGATGAGGCGTTGGCTTTTGGCTCTACTAAAGCACGCCATTGATCTTCCACTTTTTGCTTGCAGTCGCTGCCAAACAAGTATTTCTCGAAAATTGTGTGTCCATCAAGTCTCAGGAAGTCCTAATACGTGATCTCTACTATAGAATACGTCTACCGCAACAACGGTTATCGGTTCTGCGACAGATATGGCTAGCCAGTACCACTTCAGTTAGTCAAAATATTATCAGGTATACTGCCTTTTAGCTTAGCACAGCAGTTTGACGTCACATCAAACAAGTATACAATATCGGTGTCTTCAAGTCGCGAGGGAATGGTTTTTCTTGGTAGGCATCAAACAAAAGCCTAAAACAACATGCCATAAAAAATCTAAATCCCATGAATTTGTTGCAACATCAATAATTGCCAAACTGATACAGAAACACATAAACGTGTCAATTAGTTCTAGATTTTCCATTAAATTATTCCACCTGACATTCGTTAAGAATTTATCTCGCCACCTCTGGAGTCATCGCGCGTCACATTGCTCTTTTTGTCCATGGTCTATGGCCACCGTCCGTCCGTCACTGTACATTTACATAAATACTACATTAGCTTTGATTTAATTGACACATTTCACGATTTATACCTCACCTTACAAAAAGCTGAAATCAATCGGAATTTTTAGTGCTCCAAAACGAGTTTTTTTCTCTTTTTTCTATCGATAAATTGTTGGTGGCTCGTTGGATAAACTCCTGTTACCCACGCGTGATTGTCAAAACTCCCACCTTGATCAGAAGCAATTTGATCCGGATTTAAAATTCATTCGTTCATTCTCAGTCAATTTCGTTCCTGCCGCCCCGTAGGCCTTTCCGCGCCGTTTTCCGGGTCTGTGAGGCAATCTTATTTAAAATTACGCAACTTTAGACGGTGGCAACGCCAACTCTACATACCTACTTAGCCCGTATCTATGCTGGTATGTTAAACGTCATCCACTTGGAAACGTTTCCTCGCATACAAATATTTCATCCACCTGTCTAATAAAAAAAATATAATTTAAACAACACATCTAAAATGTTCCTAACAATCAATTAATCTCGTCCATATCAAGGCCGCCATCTGAAATCGTTCTTTGATCGAGCAACGATACCGATCATCGGAATCATCGAAAACAATGAAAAAATATCGTTACAGAAACAAAAGAAATCTGTTCAATCAAAATTAGCCCGATGAGGAAAACTCTTCAATGTGGCAACACCGGACGCGCGGGATTGTTGGCGCGAAAAAAACATGGCGGCCAGACTGAATCCACGTTTATCAAAACGATCTCGCATACGAATTTGCACCTTATCTCCTTTTTAGCAGAAGTCGGGTTCGACTATTTGATTGGAATTATATATTTTTGTGATCCGACTTTGATCTCGATAGGTCGTAAATTTGTTCAATAATGTTTGTTGAATCGAATCATCTGTTTAAGAATGGCAAGTAAATGTTTGTTTTCTATCATCCGGCGGCCGAATGTTGTTCGATTGGGCTAGTTAACGTTGTTTTGACGGTCTCAATCGTTGCAGCGCGGCAATAACGCTGTCTTCACTTCATTCACGCGGCTGCGCTGCGCGTGGGCAGAGTTACATCACTCTTGCTGCTTGCATATGGGATTACTTTTTTAATGGGAATTGTACAAATAAAATTAATCATAATATGTGGTCATGAATTACTTGTATTGTAATTCATTATTTGTGCACTGTGCATTGTGCTTTGTGCATAGCGTCAACTTAAAAAGAAATACCACTATTATATCGTGTTTGTCATTGTGGTCGACCACATAGTCACTGGAAATTAGGTAATAGAATACACAAACTAATTACGATTGGTCCTTAATTTTATCAACCATTTATGCATTCGAAGTAAATAATAATATCAAATACCAATAAGTACAAATCGCTCTATCGACGCTCCCTACGTGAACTTGCTCCGGGAGCTATACAGCTCGGCATCTATGCAAGTGCGGCTTCATAGACTAAGCGACCCCATAGGCAATCAAATGGGGAGTGCGACAGGGAGATACCATATCACCCAAGCTTTTTACGGCGGTTTTAGAAGACGTCATAAAAACGCTTGACTGGGACAAGACTGGGATTAATATAAATGGTGTCTTCTTGTCGCACTTGCGATTTGCCGATGACTTTGTGTTGTTTCCCGATACCCTGGATGATCTCCAAAGTATGCTTCAGGATCTATACCATCCTTCGTTCCAGATAGGACTTAAGATGACTGTCCTAGACTAAAGTTATGGAGAACGTTTCTGGGGGCTCAAATCCAAACATAACGTTTGGAAATGAGAGACTAGAGACGGTCAAACAGTACGTATAAATTGGACATAGTCTATACTTCGTCAAAGAACTTCGGAACAAAGAGATCTCCAGGAGGATCCAGCTGGGATGGGCGGCATTTAACAAGCTGGATGATATTCTCAAATCCGTTGACGTTCCACAATGTCTGAAGACTTTCCTTTATAACCAGTGTGTCCTGCCCACCATGATGTATGGTGCCGAGACATGGAAGCTTACTGATGAGGCTGTGCATAAAATTTAAGTAGCACAGAGAGCCATGGAGCACGCCATGCTCATCAAATTACAAGACCGAGGGAGAAATGTCGAGATCCGACGTCGCACTAAGGTGCGTGACATCGCCCCGACTATCATGAAATTCAAATGGAGTTGGGCAGGACATGTTGCCAGGCAGAATGATGGCAGGTGGACTAAAGCGTTGACGGATTGGCGGCCGCGTACCGATAAAAGAAGCGTCGGACGTCCACAAGCTCGTTGGGTCGACGATATTGTAAAGATCGCGGGTCGAACCTGAATAAGATTGACACAGGGATCGGGATGAGTGGCGTACAAGAAGAGAGGCCTATGCTCAGCAGTGGGCGATTACGGGCTGAATGATGATGATGATGACAAAATATGGTAGACGACATATAGATTGATCGTAGCGCTATATAATTGGCAACACTCTACTGACATAATATATTATGTCTATCGCCTTATAAGTTTCCTCTCTATTATTTTAAAAACGACAGAACGAAGCAGTTTTACATTTCCCAGAAGATAGATCATTGCGCTATTTGGCAACATTCAACTATGATATATTATGTCTTACCTGATAAGCCTATAATTATTTTATAGTCTATATTAGCTTAAGTCAAGCCTAATTACAAACGTCAGAACGAAGAAGTTTTACATTTCCCAGAAGCATCAATCCAAACAAATTGTAATTTTTCCCCCAAGCGAGAAAACTCTGCAACAAGGCGCTAGGTAACTCGGGACTAAATCAATATGATATGACAGTTAGGGTCAATTTATGGCCCTCGGTTAATTACAAGCGGGCGGGGCGTCCCGGAGGGGGGGGGGGGGGGATGCGGAGTGGGGGGAGAGTGAGGGTGGCACGTCTAATGAGTTGTGAAGACGTCGAGCGTAGTTTGATGCGATTGCTGTTTATTTGTTTGTACATAAGGTTTCAATTGACTTGTGTTTTCATGTTTTGTTTAATTATACTAAGTAAATAAACTAGATGTCTTTTTTTGGTAAAGTCGAAGTAACAAGTTAGGTTTATGTGTTTGTAGTGGTATGACTAATACAGAGTCCGCCTGGGGAAGTATTACACCTTTGCCAGTTATTCAACTGCCAGGCAGCAGTGTGCAAGTATTACTGTTTGGGTTTGAAAGGAAATGTTACCAGAGAAATTACTGGGTATGAAGAGATTTACCATCTAATATAAATTCTCAGGGTGACGAGGACAATGCACTGCGGCGCAGATTTTTCTCGCAAGCACACAATTCTGGCACTACTACTGTTAGTGGCAGGTGTGAAGCTTACTACCAGGCGAAAGTCTTGCTCGTCTCGCCACTAGAACGTAAAAAAAATAAACTACTCCCTCACTCGTAGCAATGAGATTTTAAAAATGATTATTTCTGCTGGCAACAAATGACTAGAGTGCTAACCTATTTGCTCAATTTCATAAGTCGATTGATCACGTGAGTTGTCAATCAGCTAGTCAAAGACGAGAGATGTGAATGATATTTAATCTATGGTGGAGTGATGAACATTACACACACTTCTATTCTATGTAGTGATTGGTTTGCACGTGCGTGGCAATTTATTCTGTTTATTTTTAAATATGTTGAGTGTAAAGAGAGCTAGATCCTCCAAGGGTTATATCCAGGATCCCGGATGCGCGATTTGTGACTTAATCTGTAGCCAAATTTAGTGTCCTATAAAATGGCATCGATTTTTTAGTATACGAGTATGTCAGCCAAATTACTTGTCATTTTTGTGCTTCTAGTCGTGCTATTGTTTATGTAGTAGGTAAATGGTACAGCAGATTTTAGTAGGGTGATAACTTTTTTAACACGTGTAAAGTGTTATCAGATTAGCATTTCCTGTATATAACTTTTTAGCTATTATTCTTTTATCTTTTTTGGTAGATTAGTCTAGTGGGTGACCGCTCAACTCGATATCTTGAGGTCGTATTTTAGACCCCGGGCCTAAAGCAAATTCTTCGGAGTTTAGGTATGTACGATTTTCATACCACTGGTTTATTGATGAAGTAAAACATAGTAAAAGTAAGTACTAAGTTAGTATAGGAAGCCTACATACATCCGGGGTAAACTAAAAGCCGTATGTGAATCAACTGGATATAGCCCAAGCGTATAGCGTATAGCGTGGCGGATATGTCGCAGCCAAATTGCAGAATACGCCGTAATACATAACGGCTAGCCATTTTTAAAAACAGGGCCGTTTTATAAAGCGGCGTATTAAAGTTTAGCCAAATTGTATTACGGCTAAAAGTGTCCGAAACAAAAATCAAAGAGACTCAGATCAAGCATCAAGGTGCTTGATCTGGGCCTGAATCGCTATCATATGGGTGTGTTCACACATATCCTGGCGGTCCCGACGGCGGAGGCAGTAATGCGGGTCTATGACATGTTCAGGCATTGGTCGACCTCAACCTAAGATGAAGTTGACCAATGCCTGAACCCAAGGCAAGGTTGTTGTTCATAATATTGCTATTTTTGTATATACTTAATTAAGTCACGATGGGACTGACATGCCAGTGTTGGCATCAGTCCCAAATTAAATAAAAAATTAAAATATAAAAAACGGCTGTAAGTAAGGCTGCTGCATTGTATGCGTGCTTCGCGTTCACACGGCTAGCCATAATATAATTGAGCGGGTCATGATCCGCCGCTTTGGCAATCTTTAGTTCAAATTTTGGACACTCGCGGTGGTTTGGCGCTTTGATAACTTAAGTGTGACCTTTTCATTTGGTTAAAACAATTGTTTGCCTGCTACTTACATACCAAGAGTCCTTTTGTCATAAAAATATTTTTTTTACTTTATACACACTGTATTTTGTTAGTATGATATCCATTTTGCATTAAAGGCAACTTGATTACAACGTGGCTAAACATAGGCCGCCGTATTGTAGAACGTATCGCAATGACAATCCGGCTGAACGTTGATCCGCCGTCTTACAAAACGGCTCTGTTTTGTAAAATGGCTAGCCATTATGTAAAATGGCGAATTCTACAATTGGGATACCACAGATAAAGCCCGAGCGCGCTTGCTACCACTGGCTGGCTTTACGGTGAAGTTTTCCTTAAACTAAAAGGTAGTGGTCAGAAAATCTGTAAATAAAATCCATTAGTTTGGGCCTGGAATTGAACCCAGGACCTCATGATTTCAAGTTAGTGGTCCCCAGTCTAGACTGCAACGGCATAATCTGTAAGATTGAAAATAATAACAGCCAAAAATCTAAATTAACTAACCGTGTTTTTTTTAGAACGTTCTACATTTAAAAGTTACATGACTATTAATTAATTTCAATATCGAAAACTAATTCCTTACGTTTTTTGCGTCCTAAATCAATCGATCAGCGCTCTAGATTGCGTCAACGTCAGGCGATCAGGCTTGATTGACAGACGGACTGACAGCCAGACTGATTGGACGTAATTACAGAGCACATTTCTTATTAATAACGCATTGTTATTGTTTTGTCTCGGCGTCTGTTCTTTTGTTTGTAGGATGTGGAGTGCGGAGAAAGTGTGTAAAGTGTGGCGGAGAACTGATGTGAGTAGTGCACCTACAGGGTTTAATAATGTATCTAGAGTTATCTATGGGCATGAATAGAATCGACATTTAATATCTCGGCGCAGGATTTTGTTCGCAAGTTCACAATTTCTGGCACTGCTACTGTTATGGGGCGTGATACTTAACACCAGGCAAACATCTCGCTCGTTTGGTTACTCTATACAATTCAAAAAAATAACATGAATGAGAATAGTAACCCTAAAGAAATGTATTGTTCTGATAATAAAATTGTAATAGTTATTTATGATACTAGTGCGGTAAGTTGGTTTTTACAAACGAGTAGACGAATGTAAGCCCGAGACGAAGTCCAGTCATACTCTAGTAAAATCGTAGCAACTTTACTACAAACTTGTTAAAGAGTTTTGGAAACAACACGAAAATACACTCATATTAGAAACATTTTAACGGAAGTTTTTTTTTCTTTCTTCCTAGGAGGATTATGGCATCGCACTTTGAGCATTTGCCAGTGTCAAGTAGGTATTTAGTTGCGACTTTCAGTCCGATATAATAAAAACAAAATAAAGTTTGCCTCATTATCTGTTGTAAGTACTTCTGTTATCTGTTTTCTTGCAAATGTGTTGTAAAACGTTGTATGGCACTCGTGCGGTATTGGTTTTTACAAACTCGTGACTATGGTAAGCCCTCGACTTCGTCTCGTACAATCGAACCGCTTAAAAACCGTCTACACATTCTCGGATGGAGATTTGCAGATGACATTTTTGTATTGAACTGAATTGATACAAATACAAACAATGTACAATGTTAAGTTGTTCCTTAAACCTGACCTATATTTTTCGTTAAATAATTTTAGGTGGTTTCTTTTCGCGGAACTCTCGTTGTGCGAGTCGGACTCGCAATTGACGACTTTAAAATAAAAATAAACATCATAATTATTTATTATTATTTTAAAATATGAAAGTCTAGTAAAACTATAAAATGTTCGCGCCTCACTTAACTTATCAACATATTAATATTATGTACCGCACGGCATGTATTAATCAACGTAATTTATTAAATGACCATAATTTCTTATTATTAATAATATCTCCCGTCTACAGGAAACCATTAAATAAGAACGACTTGATATTTACATAAAATATTGACAGTTCCCCGATTGTGACTCGCCATGATTAATTGTTTAATTTTCAACGGAAAATAATTATTTCCATATGTGGACCTTGGCTTATTAATTGTCATTGTCATAAAACTATAATTCATTTTTTGGGTTCTACAATATACAGGATGTTAGTTTAAACACCGTTATCCTTCTAGGATATCATTGTACTCATCATTATGAACAACTTTTACTATGGGACCAACCCTGAAATCACGAAAAAAAAACAGCTGTTTCATACAAAAAGGTTCATCGATCTTGGACAAAATGTATAGAACAGCTGATTTTTTCGTGATTTCAGGGTTGGCCCCATAGTTAAAGTTGTTCATAATGATAAGTACAATGATATCCTAGAAGGATAACGGTGTTTAAACTAACACCCGGTATATATTGTGTATGTTTTTCTTATAACTAAGTGTGTTCTGCGGTAGGAAGAGTGGCAGAGTGTAAGTGTCGGTGAGAAAATAAATTATGACTATCTATCTATCTCTTCAGCGTGTCCACTCATTACTGGGTTCAGGATTTCTCTAGTTCACGCCACCACTGCTTTACGACATGTTTGATAATGTCATCTAACCAAGGGGCTGGTGGTCTGCCACTAGGATTTGCCCGTTTCTCGGGTAAACTGTGAAGTGTCCTTCCCATCTCTATTTCACTTAGTGGTCTGTATCTACGTCTTCTACTTTGGTGCGACGGACGACGTCGAATTTCCACGTTCGGGACACGATATATATACCAAGTGGATGGCTAGCATGGCCCGCTCCATTGATCTTTGTGCTACTACACGGATCTTATAATATTGTTTTAGTAAGTGGCCATGTTTCGGTTCAGTAAGTGAACATTGGCAACACCCATTGGTTATAAGCCTAAAATAATTACTAAAAATAACTACGTAGTGGGAATAAATATAGTAGAAATAGTTATAAGTGTACCAAAAAAAGTACCAACTAAAATGGTTTGTTATTATTCGGTAAGCAAACTTTACTGGAAAGCGCAATAATAGAATTATACCATCGATTGTGCTTAGAATATAATATTCGGATCGATTACAAATTCAACAATACAACAACGTGATACAATAACATCTGTAGCTCGAGAGGGTTGTGACTCAGCACATTCCGCGGCGTCTGTACACAGCGGGGTGACGAGACAGTGCTGTGACTGATTTCGCCATTAACTTGTGAATTTAGACTATTTTGATGACCTCACGGGGTTCCGATTATTATTGCACATCCCCAATATTCTCTTTTTGGAAATCGGATACGGACGACCTGTATGGCTCAGTGGTAAAGTGTCTTAGAGGTACTTGGATCGATTCTCGATCGGGAATAATTAAATATTATCATGGTGAAAAAACTCTGTTCTGGATTTCGTTATTAGTTATGCAGTATATCTGTACCCGTAGTAGGTATATCTGACTGTGTTTACGGTATACCCAACTTAAATAATAAAAAAAACTTGGGCCACAATTGTATTAATAACTCTATTTTCAACCGACTTCAAAAAAGGAGGTTCTCAATTCGCATGTGTTTTTTTTGTATGTATGTTACGCGATTACTCCGCCAATTATGAACTTATTTTGATGATTCGAAATCGGTTAAGTAGTTTGGTATTTAAATCAACATTACTAGAAAATATGAAGATGTCATCGAGGTATTCGAAGTGTAGGTGGCAAACAAGAAGACGTATTGCCTGATGGCTTAGATCTTTGGTCAACGCCATGGTAAGCAATCATCATCATCATGGACGTTTGAAATACCATACATACCCATTTTTTAAGAATACAATGAAAATCAAAATTAACTTTGAAAAGAGTAAGTGACTACAGTCAGGGTTGGCACAAACACAGTTTACACAAAGTTCTCCAGGTGTGCACTCGTGAACGGATGTCAGCCTGAATCGGGAGGAGCGCGGGAAGCGCCGACCCTGTTGAATGCTGGGGTGACCACACTAATCCTTAGTCGAAGGATATTTGCTTCTATTTTTCTTTAATGTCATTAACTTATATACTATCTTATTAGATTAGTTCCAATCACTAGAGAAATTATTAATTTTGCGGTATTTATAAAAATTACAACACCTCCAAATTGGCAACCCCTCCCTATTAAGGGAGAGGCCTTCGTCCAGCAGTAGACGTCTTCCAGCTGTTGATGTGAAGTGATAATCATACGCTTTAAAAAAAAATACAACCGACTTCAACTTCGAATACCTGGATGACATCTTCATATTTTCTTTTAATGTTGATTTAAAAACCAAACTACTGAACCGATTTCGATAAAATGTATATGGGACCACCTCTGAAGTATTACCTACCAAACAAAAAAAATATCATCAATCGTAATCGTAATCGCGTAACATACATACAAATAAAAATATTATACATACAGTCGAATTGAGAACCTCCTTTTTTGAAGTCGGTTGAAAATTACATAAATAAGTTAGATAGATAGATTAACTCTTTATTGCTCACAACAACATAAAACACGCAAAATATGAAATAGCTTATATAATAGCGGCTCCTAAAAGTGGTTTGCTAAGTAGCATGAAAACAGTTTCGAAATAAGTTAATTTTCCTTCATTTTTCGATATGTACTATTTTGATATTTTGTTAATTATTGTCCCAATGTGATAAACAAATACATTATATGTGATTTTAATATTAAAGAAAAGAAAGTTATAATTTTAATCTAGCTTATTTCATAAATGTACTTACTAGAAAATTTGGTTAGGAAAAAATATTTTGTGACCTTATCTCTGATTTCTGGTGTACAAAATAAAGAGTCTGTTGCTGACAAAGTATTTATTTCCTAACCTAGACAGTGGGGATCTTAGACGATCTGAGCATTTGAGTGAAACTAGCGTTTATGTAGGTATTTTATGAGTATATTGCACGATAAGACACAGACAGTGATAATAAACAATATAAACAAGGCACAACACTGATACTAAACTTAACTTTATAACAAGATAGGAACTATAGGTAGACCAGACACTAACTGAGCCGACGTTTGACAAATAACAATCAAGTGTGTTGTTATGCGGTTACCGAAGGAATGGCCGCTAGCGAGTGCGCTTCCTCCCGTTCCCCGGGCGCGCTTTGCCCTTGCTGCATTAATAGCCACGCCCCTTGTCAAATCAGGGACCCGCATTTAAAACGTGACCATATAAGGAGACAAAACTTAGATTTATTAACCAATGATAGCGCTGAATGCAAACTATCTCCTTATAAGGTAATGTGTGGTGCGACGCGGCTTTGATTAGGGTTGCACCACACCACTTGAGTCTAGGGCTGTCCCCCTGTCGGTAACATATCTCCCGCCGTGCACATTCATTGTGCATAATAAGTGTACGATTACCGCAGACACAGTACAGCCCCAACCTCAATGGTGAGCGAACAACGTACAAACAATCTTACTATCTACATGGAACTATGCTCATCAACTATCGAGCGCAAGTTTTATACAATCTGTCACAACATACTAAATCCTTAACTAAAACACATAATAAACAAAGAATAAGATTAAGTCATAACTATGTAAGATAGGTACATTAAATTAAGTTTTCTGCAATATGGCCTTTAAGTTTAAATAAATACATATTGTTTACCCATAATGAAGCTAAGAGTAGTTACTACAAGACATACTCTGCTATAATGTAGCCTACAGCAGTCTTGTAGCAACGCCAAGAACGAATACATCAGTATTAGGCATCTACATAACAGTACAGACTATTATAATTATAACTATTCTACTGGTATGATGACGAGACGTTTAGTAGGACGACGCATTGTACCATTCTTGGTTCTGACATCAACGACTCTTATAACGCCGTCCGCACCCGGATACACGCGCTCAATCCTGCCCTTCGGCCATACGTTTCGTGGTAGGTTTGAGTCTGCTATGACGACCATGTCACCTTCCTTTATCGCTTCTCCTCGACCTCGCGGCTCCCGCCGGTATTGAAGTGTAGGAAGAACCTCTCGCACCCATCGCCTCCAAAACAGGTCTGCTAGCCGCTGTGACGCTCTCCAATGCGAGCGGCCTAACTCGTCCACCTTGGTGAAGGTTCCCGGTAGAGGTACCTTAGATGGTCCGCCGAGCAAGAAGTGGTTCGGGGTGATAGCTTCCTCGTCCTCTGGTGATACCGAGACGTGTGATAGGGGACGTGCGTTGATCGTATGCTCGACCTCTGTAAGCAGCGTGTGGAGTACGTCTTCATGTGGGTGTCGTTCATGCAATGTGGCGGATAAAGCAGTTTTCACCGATCGCACCAGTCTCTCCCACGCTCCGCCCATGAATGGAGCTCCTGGTGGAATATAGCGCCAGTTTATGTGGCGGACGTCGGCTTCTCTCTCTAGTGACGTCAGAGCAGCCTTAAGAAGAGTAGAGTCAGCTCCACGGAAGTTCAATCCATTGTCACTCCATATGGTTTCTGGGCAATTACGGCGTGCAATCATACGTCGTAGTGCCAGCACAGCAGCGTCAGCGGATAATGACGAGGCTATCTCTAGATGAACCGCCCTCGTCGTTAAGCACGTGAAGAGAGCTACGTAGCGTTTTTCGTGATGTCGCGCTACGGTGACAGACAAAGGTCCAAAGTAGTCGAGGCCGGTGTGTGCAAATGGGCGCTGATGATGTGCGAGCCGGCAGGGTGGTAAATCGCCAGTCAGCGGCTCTGGTGGCACGGCGCGACGAATACGGCAGGGCTGACAGCGCTTGATGACCGCTCGTACTGTAGGCCTGAGGCGTAAGACCCAATAGCGTTGTCGAACTTCGTTTGCGACGCACTCGACGCCGCTGTGATGCAGTTTCCGGTGCATCCAATCTATGTATAAACGGCAATAATGGTGGTTACCGTCCAGTATGGCTGGTGATTGCGCTTCTTGGTCGATACCTTCTGTGGCGGCGATGCGGGAGCGCAGTCGTAGGAGGCCGTGCTGATCCATAATCAATGATAGCTGACGGAGGCGGCTGTTAGTGGATACCGCTCTCCCGCCGGTGATGTCACGCAGTTCACCTGAGAAGCACTCCTCCTGTGTCGCGCGCGCCCAGAGAAGTTCGGCACGACGAGTGTAGTGCGCTGCAAGAGGTATGTAGGTCGTAGGCGCGATAGCAGGGTTGACGTGTCCGCGTACGCTGTGAGGCGTGCGCGCGGTGTCCTTCCCCGTTGTCTTCCACGTTGGATCGTCTGTGGTGGCGCGGCGGGTGCGTTTTCGTGTGGCACCTATTGTGCGAGCCCGACAACGTTGAATGAATTGAAGCACGCGAGCCGTAGTGCGGACGAGTCGTAACCAAGAAGAGAATCGCGTCTTATCTGGTAAGGCTTCTATCAGGCGTAGACGAGTGGAAGCTGTAGTCGTCGTGACGCGTTCCTCCCCGGTGTCTGTGATGGCGTGTTCGTGTTCGCGCGGCCAAGCCTCTTCATCGTCATATAGAAAGGATGGGCCGCGGAACCATCGGTGATTCGCTGAGAAGTCTGGCGGCACGTCTCGCGTAGAATCGTCTGCAGTGTTGAGGACGGAAGGCGTCCATCGCCATTCCGCGCCGGAGGTGGTCTCCTCCAGCTCTGCCACGCGATGCGCGACGAAAGGTTTGAAGGCGCGCGAGCCAGTGCGCAACCACGCGAGCACGGTGCGTGAGTCGGACCAGAAGACTCGTCGGTCGGGGTGCCGGTCGTGCTCTTCAACCACGGTGCGTGCCAGTCGACCTCCCAGTACTGCCGCCTGTAATTCAAGTCTAGGTATAGAAGTGATCTTAAGGGGCGCAACGCGCCCTTTCGCGGCCGCGAGCGATACCTTAACCTCGCCTTTGACATTCACTGACCGCCAATAGGTCGTCGCAGCGTAGGAAGATTCGCTAGCGTCCACGAGAGTGTGCAGCTCTAGCTTGGTAGCACTGCTGTACCCCGGGTAACAACGTGGAATACGAACGCCTTTCAGACTTTGTAAAGTTAGTAGCCAAGCGTGCCATTTGTACTGCAATTTTTCTGGTAGGCGTTCGTCCCAACCAAGGCGTAGGCGCCATGTGTCTTGCAATAGACGCTTAGCCTGAGTTGTGATAAGTGAGGCTAAACCCAATGGGTCATATAAGGACATAGCTATCTTTAATACTTGACGTTTTGTGGTCTGTTTGTCTAAGTAGGAGGGGTCTATTTTGGAAAAATTGAACCCTAGGGTGTCGTCGGCAGGTCGCCAGACGAGTCCCAATATTTTTTCCTCTTTACTGATGAACACGTCGTCCGGTGTTGCGGGCTCGGCCGCGAGGTCAGCGATGGCAGCGCTGCTGTTGGACGCCCACTTCTGCAGGACGAAGTTGCCTCGTCGGTGTACCGCGTCTACCGCACGTGACACCCTGTTGGCCTCCTCTGCGTTGTCGAAGCTCTGTAAAAAGTCGTCCATATAGTGATTATAAATTATTGAATTTAAGGCTTCGGGATATTCGGACTCATGAACTCGCGCGTTAAAATCTTTAACATAGATGGCAGTGCTAGGAGAAGATGTCGCACCGAATAACACCGATTTCATTCGGTATTCAGTGGGCGCTACAGTCGGGTCATCACGCCACAGAAAGCGCAATGCGTCTCTGTCTTCTTCTCTTATGGCTATGCGCAAAAACATATCTTTGATGTCAGCTGCTACCGCAACTGGTTTTTGTCTAAAGCGCATAAGCACACCTAGCAGAGATTGTAATAAGTCTGGCCCCGTTAATAGGAAATCGTTTAAACAGACTCCATTTGTGCGCGCAGCCGCATCGTGGACCAATCTACATTTGTCTGGCTTTGAGGGACTCAGTACTGGAAAATGTGGCAAGTACCATGTGCGGCCAATAGGTGGCGCCACTGTCGCCAACTCCGCGTATCCCATTTCCAACATGGATTTAATTTGATTTGAATATTTTTCTTTCAAATCGGAGTCCTTCCTTAGGCGATTTTCTACGCCCTGTAGTCGCCTCAGTGTATCTGTGTAATTATCTGGGAAAGATGTACCTTCTTCTTTCCACAGCAATCCCGTTTCGTAACCTCCCTCAGGCAGAGCGCGTGTTGTATTTTGTAGTATTTGCAACGCTCTAGTCTCGGGATCGGCTCGTGGTCGGCGCGCCTCTACTCCTAGAGACTCCAAGCTAAAATGATCCTGTATAAGTTGGTCAAGAGATGTGTCACTGTCTATACGTACATGACCACACCGTTCCAGGTGAGTACAGGTGTGTGCGCGTCCCTGATATCTGCTTTGTCCATGCAATACCCAGCCGAGCGGTGTCCGTGATGCTACCGGTTGAGTTTTGTCTCCTCGCCGCACCTCTGATGCGAGAAGTAGTGCCCAATTGTCCTGGCCGATCAGGACAGACGGTTCGCCCTTCTCATATATGAGTTGCTCGGATATTGACGTCAGATGATCGCAATCAGTAAGTGTCTTCGCTGGGATGGACTGTGCTGATATATCGAGTCGATCGATGGTACGCGCCTCTATTTTTATATTTTGATTTATGTACCTGCCACGTATGCTGAACGTGACGCGTCGCGAGCTGGCGGCGTCTATGCGCGCGCCCGCTACTGCCTCGATGTAGAAAGGCTCTTTAGGGCCTTCCGCGCCGATATGTTGTGCTGCTGTGGTCGTCAGTAGGGTCACGGTGGAGCCGTCGTCTAATAAAGCAAAGGTGTCTATCTCACCAAGGGGTCCGGATACCGTGACTGGTAGTACTTTTAGGAGAGTGCGCGTGTTCGCGCGCGGTGCCCGTGCTGACGTGACTACGGCGGGTGCGGTGCCATCGCGGCCCCACGGTGTGACGGCCTGCGGTGGCGACGCGCAGCCTCCGCTTGTCGTGGCCGTGTCACTCGCAGTGACTTCGACACAGGTGCACGTGCTACCCTCAACGTGTGATTTCTTTCTGCCACCGCCAACGCCGTCACCGTGAAGAAGTTTATGATGGTAGAACTTGCAGCCTCGCGCTTCACAAGGCTTGCCTTTGCACCGATGTTGCCAAGTTCTCTTTCTTAGGCACCTGAAACATAATTTTGTTTTACGAGCATTTTCCCACCTTTCTACGATAGACATGTCTTTGAACTTGTGACAAACAGCCGCACTATCACATGTGCCATTACATATGCTGCATGTCACTGAATTACTGCCTTGGGCGTTATACGACCTGTGTGATTTGTAATCGTTTGAGCTGCGGTGGTGTCGGTCATCTAATATCTCTGCTCTGGCATGGCGAGCGTTGAGCTCGGCTTCGCGGTCGAGGAAACGACCCAGTGTCACTAGGCCGGGCTCTAAATCACTTGCTTGCATGTCAAAGTCATACCACCTACTACGAATGACTGTAGTTAATTTATCAGATACTATGTTAAGCATTTCGGGGCTATGCAAATATTCTGGCCTATTTAATGCTCGCACTGTCGAAATAACATTACTTACTTTTGACGCAAATAAGCACACATCTCTTGGGTTATCTGTTAGCTTAGGCAAATGCCGTAGTTTATCTAACTCGTGCGTTATGAGCGCGTTAGGACGCCCAAATCGACATTCTAATTTTTTAATGATCTCGCCCGATGTCGAACCCAAAAATAGACATTTAACGGCTTCCATAGCTGCACCTTTTAGGCTCTTCCTAAGGCGGGCAAGGTTCTCAGTCTCTGAATAAATGGAGACCGACTCCATGTATGCGGCCTTAAAATGTAGCCAATCACTGGAGGCCCCATTAAATGTAGGTAATTCAAATTGGTACCTGTTGCTGGCGGGGCGACCCCCGCGAGCTACCTCCAAAATCGCTGTTGCTAGATCCTTCAGCGAAGATGTGTCTGCCTCCCGCGTGTGCGTCTCTGACACGCCTGGAAGCCGATCTGGATCGGAGTGTGGTGAACTTGACGGTGTCGGCGTCGCTGCATCAGCGGCGGCAGTCAAGGTCACAGGGCCCCGCGTGTGCGCCTCTGACACGCCTGGAGTCCTATCTGGATCGGAGTGTGGTGAACTTGACGGTGTCGGCGTCGCTGCGTCAGCGGCGGCAGTCAAGGTCACAAGGCCCCGCGTGTGCGCCTCTGACACGCCTGGAGGCCTGGCTTGTCCCGAATGCTGTGGTGACCTTGACGGAGTCAGCGTCGCTGCTTTGGTGGCGACGGTCAAGGTCACAGGGCTGGCTGGTCGGCTCGAGTCGTTCCAATTTTCTTCTGTAGTATCTGCCTCAGCCTCTAGCAAGGCCAACCTAGCGACTACGAGGTCGTATCTGGCCTGTGCTAGGGCCTTTCTCTGTTTTTGTTTTCTGTCCATGTCGTTGGTAGGTATTACTCGTCGTTCTTCTCCAGTCGATGGCGATGACAAGGCAGGTGGTGCGATGACGACAAGGCCGCTCGAGTCCCCGTGCGGCAACGGAGATATATTCGCCTCTGCGGAGTGAAACTCGGGCTCCGCTGACGTCACGTCGTCTGTTCCCGCGCTTCCCGCGGAGATAATCTCGAGCTCCTCTTCTGTCGCTTCGTTCGCTCGCGCGGCACTTCGCGTGTTTACTACCATTTTAGAACTCGCGATACTAAGTACCTACACAAACACCAACCTCTCAAACGCTCAGACAAACCCACATAAATACAATTACAACGGCAAAATTCGATAACTAAGTAGATATCCGCTCGATAAGGACCAGCTTTGTTGCTGACAAAGTATTTATTTCCTAACCTAGACAGTGGGGATCTTAGACGATCTGAGCATTTGAGTGAAACTAGCGTTTATGTAGGTATTTTATGAGTATATTGCACGATAAGACACAGACAGTGATAATAAACAATATAAACAAGGCACAACACTGATACTAAACTTAACTTTATAACAAGATAGGAACTATAGGTAGACCAGACACTAACTGAGCCGACGTTTGACAAATAACAATCAAGTGTGTTGTTATGCGGTTACCGAAGGAATGGCCGCTAGCGAGTGCGCTTCCTCCCGTTCCCCGGGCGCGCTTTGCCCTTGCTGCATTAATAGCCACGCCCCTTGTCAAATCAGGGACCCGCATTTAAAACGTGACCATATAAGGAGACAAAACTTAGATTTATTAACCAATGATAGCGCTGAATGCAAACTATCTCCTTATAAGGTAATGTGTGGTGCGACGCGGCTTTGATTAGGGTTGCACCACACCACTTGAGTCTAGGGCTGTCCCCCTGTCGGTAACAGAGTCTTTATTAAAATAATTTCTACTTTATTCTATAACGAACAACTTAAACACAATGACAATAAACTACACAATATGTATGCATATATGGCTCAAACAAAATATTCGGACGTTTAATTCATTATTTTGATGATGACGTATGTACAGCTTGTAATTTAATTTTTAACCTTTTTGGACCTGAGTTTGTCCTCATACTGCATCGAAATCATCGGAAGACGGAGAGCAGCGTCCTCCCTGTTAATGTTGGTGAGCATTTTACGATCCCCAAGCCGTCTGCCGAGCGTGGGGATTATGGCAACACCCCTCTATTGGGAGGCCTTCATCCAGCAGTGCTTCTGCAGTTCTTCTGGCTGGATGTGATTTGTTTTTAACTGTCTAATCATAACCACTCTAGATTCCGAACCCATAGCTACCCTACACTCCCGGCGTTAAGTGACGATGATCGACAAAAACGAATGAAGTGCGATTATATTAACACGAGCTTTCATCAATTTGAAGAAAAAATATAACACTGGATAACAAATGATGTTGTTTGTTACGTCGAGAAGGGACCGTTGTGGAAAATGGGCCCAAAAAGGCCCTCCGAGGCTCAGAAAGGCTGGGTTTGAAAGGCGGTGATGTATTATAGGTGAGCGATCTTACTGATCCGTTGCTCGGAGCTATTGATGTGACATGACGACGCCGTTTCGATTCTGATCTGATGAAAGGTGTTTTTGCACATTTTTTGACTTGCTCTCTGGTATCTACAGGTATCGGAGAGATCTTCGATTAATGTGGGAAATTGTTGGAATTGACAAGTTAGCAGCCCTATAGGTTTTTCTCCTTAGTGTGCTGTACTGGTTAAATACCTACTCAAATCTGCAATGACACGATTATAAATATACATTTTTTTCGTCTTTCTTAAAGATATAGTAAAGATAGTATTATAACATTAGTAAAGATAGTATTATAACATTAATTTGGCGTAAAATGTAAAATAATGTGTGAAGTTCCCTGTAAAGTAAAGAAGTACTAGATTACCAAAATTCATAGGTAGGTAGTTCAATATTTTATTGCAAAATAAGTAAACAGAGGCGTAAGTTAGTTTTTTATAAGTTCTAACGTGTGTATCTGTTTGTACACATATACATCAGACTGTAACATTGTAGCACTCAAACAAATAAACAGATTTTGAATTAGTATATTTTGTTGAAAATTTTCGATATTGGTTCTTAGCTGCAACTTAAAAGAGTCAGGGGTTTTTCAATTTTTGTAGTAAAAATATTATCTGGATCTGGATAAGCAAACTCTGTTTTCGCTGTATTTAATTCACTTGGTTTTAGTAAAAGTCTTGTTCAGCTAAGAAGCCAAATTTGATGATCTTAAAAAGCTATCTCCCCACTTCAGGCATAATAAGAATTCGTTCATCTGTTATAAGAAACAAATTTTAAGCATAAAACACAACAATTTATCCGTGCATTATTTTAAAACTTAGTTTTATTTCATTCTTACCTGCAAAACTCAAACAAATACCAAACATTGTATAAATACTTCGACAACAAATGAATTTGCAACTCATTCTCCAGATCAAAGCGTAAAAGAATAATTTAAATGAATAATAGCAATTAAAAGTCATCAATAGGGAATCAAGGATCACTCAATCGGATGATTGACGAATCATTCACAAAAAATGAAGACGTTTTGTTGTATCGTTTCATCATATCATTTGAGACTGAGGTTTGTTTCCGACGCTTTGTGTGTTTGCGTGATTGTATCTTGGAAATGATGATTTTGATTGTGATAGCAATCTGCTGTCTGTAGCTTGTTTTGTCATGACTGGCTTTCCAGTTTTAGTAGTTGAATATTTTCTAATTGTATGGGTGGATATTTCAACGTACATAGGTAATTAATTAGTGGTGAATATATGTAATTAATTAGTAGTAAATATGACCCAATTACTATAGATATCTCGAAATGTGGTGCTGGAGGAGAATGCTGAAAATTTCGTGGACTGAATTTAGATCGAATCAGTCTATTTTACAGGAGCTTGGCATAAAGCAGCGTCTATCCTCCATCGTTCAAGCTCGCATTCTGCACTTCACGGTCCCGTAAATGAATGCACGAGGAAAGCGTCAATACGCGAGGAATGGCGACGGATTGTTAGGCAAGCCACCACCGGAACCGATGACCACGACCACTCTGTCAAGAGTGTAAACGACTAAAAAGAAGATGACCCAATCGCTCTTCGAGGATAGGCATATCCACCTGCTAGAATACTCCACTACTGCAGTAGACTATTAAAAATGGTGATTATGCAAAGTCATCATCGTCATCGTCAGCCAGATCACGGCCACTACTGAACGAGAGTCTCTCCCGTAATGGGAGGGGTTGTCGTAATCCCCACGCTTGGCAGGAGGCTTGAGGATCCCAGAATGCACACCACCGTTAACCAAGAGGACGCTGCTGCCCGTCCTCCGGTGGTTCTGGATGCAGTTTAGGATATACCCAGGTCCAATGTATAAAATATTAATATTAAAATATAAATATTATGCAATGTATAAAAGGGAAAGTTTCTATGAATATAAAAGTTTTTTTTTGCTGTTTATAGGCTTGCGTTTGACTGCCATCTCGTCTTATGTTAAACGAAGATGCAGCCTACGCTGCTGTTATTTTTAAATTATCTACTTATATGTCAATTATCCAAGATGAAAATCTGTAGGTACTTTAAACGTACTTACAGATTTGCATCTTGCATCTTTCCTTGCATGCACATAATACATTAAATTCATTTATTTCTCAGACACTAAGGATCTTGAGTTTCGTAAAAATTTTGGTAACCGTAGTGATATGATAACCGAAATCTTATAGTATAGAATAGTAAGAGATTTAACATCTGCCCACGATCATTGTGGTGGTATCCAGAACTTTCAGTAACAAAACAATGTCCAGAGAATCGCCAGATTGGCTCTCATTACTTCAACAACAGAAACATTAAACCTCACACGCACGTTGAGAAACATAGGGCGCAAATGTTCGTAAAGCATATAATTGTAATATTTTAGGAATTTTTGCATTGCGAATGTACGTCTGGTATCGCCCCGGACGGGCCTGTGCGATGGGAGATAAAATGCCGCGTCACGATCCGTCCATCATTCTAATTCCTTTGAGACGACACTGCTTGTCCGAGCGCTGTGACGGAAAACAGCGGTGCGGGTTGCACTTGGACCTGACGATATGGTGACAGATACAAGAAAAAATAATAATGTTATTTTGATGCTTTTTACCACCACCTCGACCTTGGCAGTGTAAAAACCACGTGTGGTGTGTGTGTTGTGTGTGTGTGTGTGTGTTAGTCAAAGGCAGGCAAAATTAAGGCATTGCAATGTTAACTCTGGCCTTAAAAAGAGAACATAGAAAAGATTGGGTTGGTCGTTACTGATTATTCATTACCTCTCTCAGAAAATGGTAAGATGTAGCAATATTTTGATAAAGAAATGTAAGAGACATATGTTTCAAAAAAATGTGGTTACTCCTTGTTAACGCGAATAAGACTAAAAACTTTTGATTTTACATAATAACATTTATCTCTGTGTTTATATTTGGATTGGCTAACTATTTTTGGTGTAAACCTTGATTGATTTTAGAATTTTACATATATCCAGTGAAAGCTAAAATTTCTTCACAACAATCCCTATTGTTATTCCCTTTTGTTTGGGTTGTTTTGTTTTTGTATCCAATTTGAATTAGCCTTTGTATGTGAATGTTGTTTTACCGCGGAACCACGACAAATTTTCGTGAGAATGTCATGGCGTTACATGATTTACAAAGGAAACGTCTCCGCGACAATATGGCTACACACATCGCGATAGCACAACATTATTATCGCTATGCAGTTGGGTCCCCAATATTAAACCTCGTATCTGTCAAACACGTCAAGCCTCAGTGCCAAGCGGAGCGGGCCGCACAATGACAGCGCGCCGACAAAGAGGCCGCCAGACAGACCGCCGATCATTTCTAATTGTGTGATTTGATACCAAAACTCATTGTCCAACGAGAAATCTTTATCTAACAAACAAACCTATCTCTGAACACAAATTTATCTCGAAACCTCACGATTTTCGGCGGGTCGTAATTAAGAACGGTTTTTGATGAAAGGTTGGTTAGTTACGGTATCTCACGATTACTGATCTAATGTCATTCATGAAATGTGCGCTAATTAGAAATGATTTGCCTGGCATTCCGAGAAATTACTGGGTATGAAGAGATTTAACATCTAATATCTCAGGGTGACGAGCGCAGTGCAGTGCCGCGCAGGAGTTTGTTCTTTAGTTCACAATTTAGGCACTGTTACTGTTATGGGCAGGCGTGATGCTTACCACCGAGTCGAAGAGACGACGGTCTCATCTCGTAAGTCCATTGCACCATAGCAACAAAAAACAGTCGTCAAAAGAATGCAAACAATTTCAGTAGTAGAATAAGATGGTAAATGAAGGAGCGATTCTCTTGAACAACCTTTCACCCATACTCCTTTTTTCTTTTTAGTAACTCCTATTTATTCCTGCTGGCCTCGGAAGGCCTCTAAAATAGGGTAGATGACTGATGTTTATATCGTTGAAGCCAATAGCTTTCATGAAGAATTTAAGTAAATATAGTATGTTAATTGAAACAATAATTTAAATCGGTTATTAATGGTCTGATATATAAGTCTGCTCCTGTCCCTTTCCCACAAAACCAAAAATGACGTCACGCCTTACTTGTCAGAATATAATTTATATGGCGTACAGAGAAGTGACGTCACGATTTGCTGTTTCGCCTCTCTGTCTAGCATGGTATTAAAATGCTTATTTTTGATCAGATTTTCATTTTCTTTTCATTAATCAGCTACATTTACGGGCCACATTTTAATAGGACAATAAAAAAAACCTGTCATCTAGCCTATTACCGGACGTTTGACAAGCGCAGATAGTGCTAGACTCGATTAGGCGACTAGCATAAGGGTACCTCGTATGGTACGAACCTCGGCTAGGCCGTCGCCGGGAGTGGAGGTCAGGTTTACCCTGGCACCCCAGAAGGGACGTGCTCTGTGGCCCTAGTAGTAGTAGATTGATCTGATAGAGCTTTTACTCGGTTTGAAAGTTTTTATACTTCATGACCATATATTTATGCGGATTTTTTTTAAACGATTTTAGGACAGTTTTTACTGTTCCGATCCAGCCTAACACGTGATTCTACCGCTACATATTATAGTATTACTATTCCAACTGAATAGAATTACTATTCCATCTGATGATGAAATGGGGAAATGGACCTGGTACTATCTAAGGCAAATGCTACTCTGTCGAGTTCAGGTTTGTTAGTGTTATCAAGAGAAATTTTAACTACGAATTAAAAAAACTTATTTTGAATGTTTTTTAATTGAGCTCATCATTATGATAACCCAATATTTTTTTACTATTTTGTCATAGTAAAGTTAGAAGTTCTTTTTTAAGTAAATTGAAATTGAAGGTTTTTGTCTTATCTTTTCAGAATCCTATGAGGGTATGCCGTAAATAGCAGAGCAACGTAAGTCAACTTAAACTACTTCATTCACTTATATATAAACATCTAGTAGAATGGGCATGAAGGAAGGATGGAAGTATCATGCTGGTCCGAAGCACGGAGTTCGGTTCTTAGCGGTAGCTCAGCCAACAATTTAACGATCTTAGATTTTTTCGTTTTATATTTAATTAAGTAAGTATGGATGTGGCCGCATGTCTTTTAGATTCTGTTTTAACTCCTTGAAAGATCACTGACATAATCCGCGTATTTTTGTAGCTTATCAACAGGCAAGATTGCCATAGAAAAAAGATGCCAAGAAGACCAGACATAAACCTATTAAGAATAAAGAAAAAGAAATACTTTTGGGATACCGTAATAAACAAAAAACTTAAATTGCCAATATATTTTTTCCTTAGATTTATTTGCTCAGTGTATGTAATGTTGGTTCCGTTGTTAAATTATTGGTAATTATTCCGTTGTTCGTTATTTAATTTTATTATTTTGTTTTGTATATAGTTCTTAATTTTATTGTTTTAAATACATTATTTTCCGTTGTTAATAATAACGGATCGTATATTAATAAACGTGGCATTAGCCACGGATTAGTCTATCCGTCTTTTTTCAAATTTTCCAATGAGTAACTTATTGATAGAACTTTAGAACTTTTTAATGAAAAAGACATACAGCGCTATTACTATTCCTAAACAATTGCATGGGCCCAAATCAATAAGCATGGAGTGTACATAGAAGTTTATTTTAAAATAAGAGATTATTAACGTATTTTTATAATTATTTAATTTTAAGTGATTATTTTTGTGACATACTTAATGAAATTTGACGTGTAACTTTGGTGTTATTAATAAAGGAGTGTCTTTTCTTGGCTTTCAAATTTTGTAACTCAGTGAAAAAAACATAAGATGGAAAATCTATTCCTAGGCCAGTTTAAAGAGTTTTCTTATTTTACAACACTACTGTGTCGTCCTGCTTGTACGATGCGAGCTAAACGCTATCTAGCCCCTAACTTCCAATAGAGCAAACTGCTTGTCAGCAGTCAGTTTCGATCACTTTACCCGTACATCAATAGGCCGCCCAGAATACTAGCTCAAGAGCAGAGAGACGTGTCGCGTGAATATTTAACGGCGACGTCCGACTGTACGCTGTACGTGTTTCTACATCGTCCTAATTGGCCGGTGAGCTATTTGTAGAGTTCGGGGAAGACACGCGTCTTGCTGCCGCGGAGAGGCAGCTGATTCGCGGACACAGGTGACGAGTGCTGTACTGATGGTTTATTCCACTATGTTCACCTGGGTGATATCACCGAAGTGAACATAGTCAGGGCGTTTGGGAATAACTTTTATCAAAAGTAATCTTAACCGTGAGATTGCGGGTTCAAACCATGCTATGTGACGTTCTGTAGCCTGAAGTATATAACAATTTTAAACTGTAATATGTTACTGTACACAAAGGTAATTTCCGAAATGATTTCCTTATATAATACTAGTTTTTTTTTAAATTAGGTACACGAATAGTTACTAACGATCCTTTACATCATCATCAGCCCGGAGACGTCCACTGCTGAACGAAGGCCTCACCCTTAGACCGCCACACTGTACGACAACCTGCCA
This sequence comes from Erannis defoliaria, assembly GCA_905404285.2. Taxonomy (NCBI): domain Eukaryota; kingdom Metazoa; phylum Arthropoda; class Insecta; order Lepidoptera; family Geometridae; genus Erannis; species Erannis defoliaria. The sequence continues at coordinate 841,931 of FR990071.1, forward strand.
TTTGCATCCACCGGTTGCCCGCGACTTTTACAATGTCGTCGGTCCACCTAGTGGGAGGCCTTCCTACGCTGCGTGATCCTTTGCATGATATCGTGTAATTTTAGTTTGATACTTTAATTATCGTCTACAAACTAAATTAAGCAGAACTCTAAAAGTCATTCATTGGAGATGCGTGAAAACGAATCTTCAATAAAACTAAATCTATTCTTATCTTACAGCTTCATAATCTAACTTTAATTGTTTACGAGAGATTAACAGTCGCTTTACAGTCTCGGACCGACTGTGATGTTGAAGAATGGGTATACTGGGGTATTTTCAACTCTGTGACTACTCAGCACAGACGTATATATATATATTTATAATATGGCTTATAAAAAAGCACTTTAGCAAAAATATTCTTCAATTCTGCTGATAGCAGAAATAATAATGAAAAAGCGATTAAATGTTTTGTGTAAGATGGGAACTACATATAAGTCCAATTACAAGATTCCATATTGATAATTAAAATTAAAACGTTTGATTTCTTAAAACAGGAATTCAAATTAAAACGTTTGATTTCTTAAAATTGTTACAAAATTATCAAAAGTTTATGAATTTGCTCGCGTTTAAATTATTTGTATATTTTTTTTATTTTAGTCAACATCAACATCGTCAGCCCGAAGAAGTCCACTGCTGAACGAAGGCCTCACCCTTAGACCGCCACACTGTACGACAACCTGCCATTTGCATCCACCGGTTGCCCGCGACTTATACAATGTCGTCGGTCCACCTAGTGGGAGGCCTTCCTACGCTGCGTCTTCCGGTTCGCGGTCGCCACTCAAGAACCTTTCTTCCCCATCGGTTCTCAGTTCTTTGAGCGATGTGGCCTGCCCATTGCCATTTCAACTTGCAAACCTTGCGAGCTATGTAGGTAACTTTGGTTCTTTGGCGAATATCCTCGTTCCGGATTCTATCGCGCAAAGTAACTCCGAGCATAGCTCTCTCCATTGCCCGTTGCGTGACTCTAAGTTTCTCCAAAAGGCCAGCAGTTAAAGACCACGTTTCAATTCCATATGTCATCACTGGCAACACACACTCTGGTCGTATACCCTTGTCTTCAAACACTGCGGGATTTTGGACGAGAAGATATGCAATTTTCGGGCGAATTTTCGCTTCGGGCGACCTCTTATGTCGAATTTAAGTACTTATGTGTAAATAAAAAATAGCGATACATTTTACATAAATGAATAAGAAATATAGTTTTTTGTAAAACTCCCAAAATCAAAATCAAGGGTCAGCCGTTGCTTAGGAACACTTCAATCACGTCACCTGTCAAAAAATCAAAACCAGTTCAGCCGTTTGGGAGCTACGACGCCACAAACAGACAAACAGATACAAAGATACACACCCAAACTTAAAACATCCCTGTTTTTGTTCAGGAGTTAAAAATTAAGATCTTATCGAGTACTTAGTTACTTTAATAATTATTAACTACATAGGTAAGTTTTACCCGGGTTTCCCCACTGTGACTGATAAAACCCGAGATGCGGAAACGGTGACTACGAGAATCCGCGCGTAAATCTACCCATGATTTAGCGACACATCACTCGCGTAACATAAAACTCATGCGCTTTACGATTCCTTCTCGAAACGTCTCTGCGACGCGACGAGACACTGTCCAATAAATCAATTTAATCTCCACTGCAAAGACAATTGGAACACTCACTCAAAACCCATTCCCGTCCAACACATTCAAATATCAATTTTCACTTTACAAAAATAAGGTTTCAATTGAGATGGTTTCTTACGGTTAGTCTTAGAATAGTTATTCAATACTAAATCCATCAAACCCGTACAATTTTAAATTTACAACTAGTGGAAATAAGGTTTCAATTTCTGTGCCTGCTTGCGGGTAGTCACAAAAGTGCAAAGTTGAGTGAGCGCATAAGTCAAGTCTAGTTTGAATTACAGTCTAATACGGTACAAAAGCTTGTAATTGTCGACTTTTATATAAAAGACAAATCGTGTCGGTAAATCAGACTTGTAAATATACAAATGGGTCGCATTGTCGGATGTACTGTGACAAATAAATGTACCTTGTGGACAAATAGCGCTGAGTAGAACATTTATAAAGAAACAGCTCTTCACACCACATGACAGTATTGCTGTCGTGCGCACAATAACACAACGTTACGTGCTAATATTTTATTGCAGCAACCTAGTACTTGCAAACTACATTCTAAAACTATTGTCATCTGTCAAAATCTCCCACTACAAACAGCTAAGTAAGTCGCATCGTTCTTTATTACGCTCAAATGCAGCAATTGCGCACCATCAAAGTTGCTTTCTGAGTTGACACACACGATGATGATGATGAGATGTGGTGTTGCACACTGGAGTTTATACTGTAGTGTGTGCTCAAGAATAAACTCCAGTAGTTTATACTTGAGCACACAACAGAATAAATTAAATTCTGACGGCCTTAGATGCTCTGACAACTTCTCGCTGACGTGAAATGTCACGTGCGAGAACAAGACAGAGAATTTTAAGCAGTGACTAAGTTTGAACGGCGTCTATAGTAAGGCCGTTAAGGTTTAGTTTGCTCTGTCCTTACGAAGTAATACATAAGCCAACTACTGTGTGTTGTTGGTGAATTACTCACAGGTTGCCGTTTTTAGAAGTTGTTCTTCTGTAAATAATCCTCTCTTTACAAATAATTATATTAGGTACTAATATTAATGCCAGAGATGAGCGGATCGGTCTGTTGACTGCATATTTAGAAGAGTTATGACTCTCTCGTGAAGTTAATCATTAGCTGTTAGACTTACGACTCTGCTGCCCAAGTTCTCAGAAGTATTAGGATGGTCGCCTTCTGATCAAGTTTAGCTTGAGTAAGTTAATTTATATTAACGTTGCGTAACTATACAGGGTAAGTTCTAATCAGTTAGCATCCTTTTAAGGGCATATTCTGTACATTAAAACAATCAACTTTTACTATGGGGCCAACATTGAACATTGAATTGAAAAATTATCAGCTGTTCCATACAAAAGTTCATCGACCTTGCGCAAAATGTATGGAACAGCTGTTTTTTTTACGATTTCTATGTTGGCCCCATAGTAAAAGTTGTTTGTTTTGATGTACAGAATATGCCCTTAAAATGATGCTAACTGATTAGAACTAACCCTGTATAGACACGTTAGAACATTTGCAATGAATGTTCAGATTGTTAATTTGAGTGACAATTCAAATCAACGAACATCGTAACTTGTAACTGTAACGAAATACAGTCCAGGGTATCATTGCACCATTTTATTACTTTACTTTGAGATAAGTGTGTATTATTGTGAGAGATGATAAGTCTCATTGGCCATGTCATTTTGCTAGCTACAACGCCCTTTACCAGGATACAGAAATGTTTGTCACTACTGCTTGGTGGTGGTTAGTCGTGGCGTATGCAGAGTAACGCGTGACGTACTTACTAAGCCGAAAGATGATTATTGTACTCATCTTTATGAACAATTTTTACTACGGGTCAATCTTGAAATTGCAAAACTTATAATTTTCTGTTCCAATACATTTCATCAAGGCTAACTGTAATTTTTCTATGGAGCAGGTTTTTTTTTGCACAATGATGAACTACAATGCGCTCATTTCCTTCCTTGCAACCTCATATATAGATAATGTCGTTGCTGTATTAGATTATAACTGACTTCTGCATTGGTGTTAAATTGGTCCGTGTCTAGGTTAATCGATCCAGGCGACGTCCGGGCCGGATATTTCTGTGGACATATAAATTTGGATGACATAACCTAGTTCACAAATGTCCGAGACTCAATTTCGATCAAAATTAAATAGATATTTGAATGAAGTTACCTTAGAATTAAAAAGTTTATGTAGATGATACTTTTGTAGGTTGCTTGTGTTGACATGTCTTGTGTTAAGAGACTGTTTTTGTGTTGCTTAATTAGAATTTCCAGGAAAGTCGTCTTAGGAAAGAATAGTTAAAGAGTGGTTTAAGATTTGGTCTGGAAGATGGTCAAAACTACTTGTTTGGTTATTAGAGGTTTTTTCTGCAGTTTATTTGATTATTTCGACAAAATATTATAGGATTGATGAAATAAGTATATTGAATGTGTAAAGATCATTATCATCATCAGCCCATAGACGTCCACTGCTGAACGAAGGCCTCCCCCTTAGAGCGCCACACTGTACGACAACCTGCCATTTGCATCCACCGGTTGCCCGCGACTTTTACAATGTCGTAGGTCCACCTATATATATATATAGTGGAAGGCCTTCCTACGCTGCGTCTTCCGGTTCGCGGTTGCCACTCAAGACCTTTCTTCCCCATCGGTTGTCAGTTCTTCGAGCGATGTGACCTGCACATTGCCACTTCAACTTGCAAATTCTGCGAACTATGTCGGTGACTTTGGTTCTTTGGCGAATATCCTCATTCCGGATTTTATCGCGCAAAGTAACTCCGAGAATAGCAAAGATCATTATAGTCAGCTATCAACACTACACGTGTGGGTCAAATATCATTCTAATCAAACCGGTGCAAGACCAAATTTTAATTTTAATTTTAAGGATACCGAACTACTACGACGACTATGATCACCTAGGTGATTACATTCACGGGCGATCAAAGGATTACCTAGGTTATCATAGTGGAACGGACCAACATAACAGTCAGACCATCATAATCAACTACGCGCCCGTTTAGCCCGATCTTCAGCTATCCGTTCAACTACTGCCGGCTATCTCCTACGTATATCGTCACTCTATCGAGTAACCTCAGTCTTCAAATTTTACACTTACATTTAATAATTAATACAATTATAGCTCCGGTATGATTGCAAACAAAACCGTAAGATCACTAATTCGACATAAATCGAGTACAGTTACGAATGATATCAAATTTCCCACGGAACTCGATTAATAAACGACGGTACGTACAAATTCTCGACAGGGTATTATTCTTGATTTGTATGTCACAGTGGTATCGGAATAGAACCGCGAACGAAGGTCGGACCTGTTGGAAATGTCAAAGTATGTTATTGCGACGTCGCTTGTCAGCGGCCTTTAATTTATGGACTCCCTTCGTGATGTTCTTTGACAAATGGAGGTTCAGTTACAGAATATGGAATAAGTGCAATATAATAATGCGTTTTTATGTGCCCGTACATGTGTCCACGCCAGTGCAGTAGAGTATGGTGCAGTCTGGAGTCACCCTTCAAACGTTCTATGCTTAGCCGTGCTAATTTAAAGATTGATGCAGTTGCGTGGAGAATTCTCAACAAATTAAATAAATACATGAACCCAGATAAAGAAGTGAAAACAATTTTACTTGATAAGAGTGCTAACTCTATGTTGCAAATCTATAAATAAATAAATATCGCAGGACATTTTTTTCACACAGCGCCATCTAGCCCCAAACTAAGCAAAGCTTGTAATATGGTAACTAGATAGCTGATAGAATACTTATATACATATTTTTTTTGTAAATACTTACTTATAATACATACTACACCCAGTCACAGAACAAACATTTATGTTCGTCACATAAATGCTATATAAAAATAAAATGCTATTTGTAAGCGCATCAATTGAGAACGGCTGAGCCGATTTGGCTAGGTATTACACTGGTGCTCTGTGGACTATTTTATGTTTTAAAATGTTCTTATTAGTCCGAATTACAGATAACAATAGGTTTTACAGACTTATTGTTTCTAAAAAAATGAAAAATTTCTGGAATATGATATTTCGGGAAGAACTGTAAAGGATTTTCCGGGCAAGACGACGTGTGTCGGGTCAGCTAGTTTTATAATAAACCAAACTGTATATTGAGTTAAAGGTTTGTACTTTTCTATCTACCATAATCCAATGCAATTCGAACAGAGGGTGTATTCCGGTCGGATCCCACGCTATTTAGTTGCAATATACGATACATTGTTTGTTTATTTGGTAAGGTACATCGCTCCATCATACCTAGAAGGTCATTCTTCAATAAACAAAAATATAAAATCTCGCTTGATCGAAGATGACCCCCATTGTGTCCCGACAAAGAATTCGTTAATCGTCCCGGGTAAGTCCTGGGTACGCAAATTCTGGACCATTGTGCCGCTCTATTGTCCCGGACAGTGCGAAAGCGCAAGGAAACTCATTATTGGGGATCCAATTCGATGCTATGATTGTAGTACGCACTAGAGTTTTTCAACGCGTCGTTTAAAATTATGCGTCCAGCAGTCCCAGGGATTGATTAACCAGCCAAAGATAACTAATCCAAGTGCAGCCTTCATCGCGCTTTGGACTTTTGGTTTGGTTGCACTAAAATTCATAATTAGTTACCAATAATTATGCGCTAATATGACCCCTAGTTAATTCTATAATTATCCTCTTTACGCTATAATTTTAGCACGGACATCCAAAATGTCCTAAGCTTTATGAGAACTAAAGCTTTTAAGATAACTAAAGATCTGAACAAGTCACAAACACAAATAACTGCTTCATCTTATTTGGATGTTATGTCTCGCGGTTCACATACAAATATTTATACAAAAAATAAATTTCCTGATGGAATTATTCGGATATTTATCTATCTTTAGCATGTTAATCCAAGGTACTACCTCTGTTTCCATCTTTCCATTATTTTTGCTAAAGCTAAGAACTAAAACTAAAAATGAAAGAACTTACAAAAATATTTGTGAGTGATAAATTTCTAGCGTTTGAACGTAACGTTGATTTCTAGCGTTTCAAACGCGGCGTTTGCCAAACTCTGTGCGTCCGACGCCTGTCCCGTTGCCATCTCATTGAAGCGTCACAAAGATGATCAGATAATGAGCTCGGCTATCGCTGGCTGCCATTGTTTGTTTGACATACCCATTGAAATCTGTGATCCGACGATACTACGCTTTTTGTGCCCAGATATTAGTTTTTTTGTGAGCTTCGACATGGCTTAATTTGTTGTTTGTTTTTTTAAGCGGCTTAGATGCGTATACATTCTCTTCGTTGGTTGTAGTTGTAGGCAATGCCTAGACCGACAAGTTGCTCGAAGAATATAATTGTCGCGCCTCTCCCTTTGGGGTAGCTGTTGCAGACTACTGGTCTGATAAAGTTTAATCTACATAATTGAATATAAAACCATCGACAGGACGAAGAAGAAGAATTGTTAATTTACTGTTCGGTTGTGTGCGAAGCGATTTGAGTTTTGTTTTCAATTCTTAAAAAAGGTCGACAATGTCGACCTACGCGGTTATTTTGCGAACTTGCTATTGCGACGTTATAGGTGTTAGAATTTGATTTTATGTTTTATGAATGTAGATTTTTACTAAAATTGCTTTTTATTGATAATTCTCGCCAAAAATTAAGACGATTCTAATTCTATTTCGAGAAGTCTCGAAGTCCCGGGTCATCCTGGGACTTTAGTCGTGGGTGGTCTCGTGTCCGGGGCTTTGAAAATATCGAGACTTCTCAAACCCTAGTGAGTAGTCCCGTATACATAAAACAAAAATAATATAACTTAAGGCCAATACGATGAAAGACACGACGAGTTTAAAGGCGAGTAAGGACGAAAGAGCATAACATGGTCTTATTGGACACCCTTCAAGTACCCTGTTCGAAATGTTCACCCAGTTTTGTGGTCTAATAAAAAATAAAACCCTTTATAATAGCTATATGATTATAATTCGCTCAATAACCAAATTAGCCTAGGCACTTCAAAATGTAAACTTACTTACACATTGAATTAGGTACATTTTAAAACGTACATACTTTAATAAAAACAAATCACATTATGCAAGTATGCAACAAACCGTCATAGAGACGCAGATCTAATATGGAAGACGTGACGTCTACGGCGCTACGAGCCGTCTACGTCGCGTCTACGGTGCTACGGCGCTACGACTGACGTCTAATATCGGTTGACGACGAACAATGTTCTTTCGAGCTTCCGGTTCAAAAAGACGTAGAGTAATAATAGACATTGTTATAACTATTAAAAATATCTTATTAGACATTTATAAAAATAATAATAATAATTATAATAAATATATTTTTTATTTCCAATTGTGATAGTACAAACATTTTTAACATATTCAACAATATCTGACTCATTAACAAAGACTAATGAAGTGTTACGTGTCATGCAGCACCTGGACTAAGACTAAGACTGCACTAAGACTAAAGAAATATCTTGGTAATGAAAATATCTTAGTAAACATATTTTAGAATTAAATAACAACTGTAGGGCGAATTGTTTATTTTTTTATTTGTTTTACTTTAAAATCCAACCGGTTTCTATTTAGAATCTTATTTATGCGTATGATTATCTGAATTCAATAATCATTATTTTATTTCCATACTTGATTATTTTCCTAGAAATGTTTCCAAAATTAAAAGTTTGACCATTTGAGAATAAATATCCTAATATAGGCGTAAAGTTTTATTTATCCTATTCCATATAGTATGGCATGATTTACAACACAAAACAAATTAACATTTCTATAAAATAAAATATTTTCAAACAAAGTCATTTCCAGCAAGGTAATACAAGGCCATTATTGTAGGAAACATCGTTTTTCGATCGTAAAATCTCGCATAATTTCTCCGTAACTCCGTAAACCGTGTAAGGAAATTGCTGAGTAGACTATCTGAAGAGATATAAGTTATTTCACGTAACATTATAGGGCTTTGTACACAGAGTGTAGTTTAATGGGACCTTATTTACTAAGTGTAGCCTGAATACTTTGAACTGCATTAGGTAAACAGTTTTTTTTATATTACATTTTATTGGGGAGACAGACTCCTGAAACACAATAAACTAAACAAGGGATCATGAAACTTGATGAAATATTGGCAACTTAATAGTAACAAAAAAAAAATTAAAAAAACTTAATAAATAAATTTTCTAAAATAAAGTTCGGTACGCACTAAAGATTCTGAACAGAACCAAAGTATCTGCTTTCTATTTTGGTAATTATAACGAATTTAACCGCCTGCCAAGCGTGGGGATTATGGCAACCCCTTCCTAGTAAGGGGGAGGCCTTCTTCCAGTAGTGGACGTCTTATGGCTGGCGATGATAACGAACTTAAGTAATATCCTGTAACGTGTCTAGATTACACTAAGTCAGTGGTGACACGCAGACCTGACTGCCCGCCTAGCACGCGAGCCGTGATAAAAGTCTATCCCCTCTTTTTTCCCCGCGAAAACGAGACAGACGTATCCATATTCTAGCTTTATCATGTTCCCGCCCGGGGAAATACCAATTAGTCCTCGGCGCGCGCTAAGGGGGCTGATATTGAATGCTGCGACCTATAATAATGTTTTATTACCTTATGCCAGGATATAACAGCTACTAAATTTTTTACATCGTGTACACTAGCATACATTCTTAGAAACGGTAATTCTGTAAATGCTCTACTCATTGCAGATAATGTGTCTTGTGTAGTAGATATGACAAACAGACACACAGTGGGCCAGGTCGTGATATATCACACGGTTTATTGCCCGTTTGTATTGTAAAACAATCCTAAGTAGACGTTTGGGGAACAAGTGAGGAGTTAGGAGAGATGTAATTTATGTACGAAGTTTAACAATCCGCAGTTCGAAAACATGAATTTATCAATCAATCGATGAAACTTGTTCATTTGACAATATTACTGAATTCAATATATATCTACAATACATACAGTTATACATGTGTACGCCACTGAGTTGGGACTTGGGACCACCAAAGTGTTTCATTTACCCTATGAAGAGGATTTTCCTTATGAAGTTGATTAATATTATTTTATAATGTTGTTGGTAAATAATCTCTACTAGAAATGAAATGTTGGATTTATCCCTGCCTTCATTTATAAATGCGAAAAAATAAAAATATGAAGTAATCGCAGCTAAGGGATCCGCTGGTGGACCGCAATATTTCCGATTCAACATGCCAGTGTCATTTTATAAAAGCCTTGTTCTGTTAGTAACAGACAACAATAGTAACAGTTAGGAGGCCGCCGCGGGACCCTCAAAATTTTGCAACAGCATCGCGAAATTTGCTGTAATCCTAAGTTATTTTCAACAGTACCATTGGTGTCTCTAAGAAAAAAATAATTAAGCAATAGAAAAATATCCTAATTGGAGAATTTCATTATTTATTTATTTATTTCTTAGAAAACAAACAGCTATCACAAACTCATTTGCTAGGACACAGAATAATATAAACAAATAAGCCAAAAAACTATACATACTATGTATTATGTACTATGTATGTTGCAGCTTGTAACAGAATAGCCAGAGCCGCGCGCGACACTTAGGCCACACTCGGAAGCTCATACATATACATTGTTGGCAGTGAGAGTATTAATAAATCATTCGTAAAATGACTAGGATTTTCTCTTATTGCAAATTTATGTAATTCTTAATCTCGACTATTATTTCAATCCATATCAGATCTCGTATCGCTACAGTTTATGCCTTCGATCCGGCCACTAATAGCCCCCGCCCCCGCACGCCATAAGGCTTAGCGCACACTCGCAACATTATCATATTTTACACTCCGACAAAATGACGTCTTCATCACACTGCGCGTGGGCGCCACAGTCACTTGTTTCAATCACACCTTAATTTTATTCAACTCTCGATAAATGTAATATTTTGAATTGTTGATGATTATTCCTTGAAGAATAAAACTGTCGTAAAAAAGCAGTAAAATCAGTTCGACTCTACTTTTGACGACTGGATTCTCGTATTTGGTTTTGTTAATCGAACTTTTATTGTTTATCCCTTTCACATAACGACGTATTTTAATAATAATATTGAGTATTGTTAGTTTAATAGAGTTATGGATAAATATTTCTATAAAACATTTCATGGTTTTACGATGCATAATAAACATAATAATATGTCGAAGCATAGACTACCCGTTGCTTATCATGATCATTTAAATGTAAACGTAATTTATAAATAAATAATCTCATTAAAACCTAACGTGAATAATAATAAAGCAGTGCATAAAGCAATCATCCTTTACATTCCAGCAAACAGCTTTTTATTGCTTATTGCTGATTCTCAGTTTTCTAAAAAACTTTACTTGTCGAGTGCTAAATAAGAACGACGTTGAGTGGGCGCTTGCGCTGGTGGTCTGCCACATTTGCATTTGGAATCACGCGATGTTGCCCGAAGTCGGCCGACGTTTGCCGACGTCGTATATCAGTGAGTTAGTATGACGATGCGCATTTGTGTCCTCGGCCTTATGACGGCGCTTTGCCGGTACTTCGGTATCAGTGAGATAAGCAAATTGAGTTTGACGAATTCGGAATATTAAGTGATTTTATCGGAGTATCGCTTGTGTGGTTATCGTTGGAGGTTCCTTGCCGATCGATGGTAATTAAGATGAAATAAAATACAAGGGAATTATGATTGTTTATCGTATTTCTCGTTTGTTATCTGATAGTTACTATACTTGTAGATACTGGTTTTTTAAAACACAAGAGAAATAAAGTAGGCGGCACTATTTAAATAATTCAAATTTGTGGCTATATGTTAGCTGCAACGACATCAATTTTTTGACTTTCTGTTATATACGCTTATTGCTGTTTTAAATTATTTTCCAATTGACCTTAATTTTACGTTTTTTTTAAATCTAATTCCATTCTCTTGTTGCATACCTATCGTCATGATGACATTCAAGAAGATCGGTCCTGAAAAAATACTAACAGGAGCTTTTAACGCATTTATTTGTATGACAATGATAATGATGTGATGTAGATATTAGTGAAACTTATACTTGTATTTTAATTCAGCTGGAATAATTAAACAAATTTCCATTTTCTATTAATGGTCTCAATAAAATAAAATACGCTAGCACCAGTCTACAATAAAAAGCCGATATCTCAATAATTTGCATAAAAACCCGTCTTTTCAAGCTCTTCGTTAAGCTCAAAGCTAATTCAGTACCCGCGCACAATTACAATTAAGGCGTCGGACCTCACACGCGGCTAATTAACGACTGAAAGAAATAAAGCGCGTGCGATAACGTATCCGCGCTGAGGAAAATATCTGCAAAGAAACAGCACGAGCGGAAAACATAAATAACATCGATACTTACTTTGATGCTGCACTTGCAAAGCACCAAAGTATGTTTGAGACTCTGAGGCAGACTATCTGTTAGTCAAGATGCCTGTAAGTAGATAGCAAGATAGATTGTTGATCTAGCTCAGAATGTCGTCTGTTTAACATTTTGCCTAAGTAACAAGTCAAGTAGGTATACTGTTAGTAGATGTAAGGTAGCCTGGTTTGGTAATTGCTAGTGCCCAAATATGGTTTCACTAACGTGTCTTTCACATTATAATTGAGATTAATGAGTTATGGAATGACTCTATTTTATTATTATTTCAATCGCCCTTAAGATGTCCTTTGTTTATTATTTTCACACGCGCTGTTTATTTTGACTGCATTGCGAACATTTTAGAAAATAACTTTCTTCAGTCCTATTGAAATAAGATCCAATCTAACAAACTCCAAAGCCTTACCACTACCTACACTACCTTGAAAACATGATTACTTGAACATAACATTGGCTCTTACCATTTTCACTCTACTGTTGAGTTTTATATAAATTGAAATCAGAAAGAGAGAAAAGTTCACAGCAGTAATAAGTCCTTTCGTCAGCACAGACCCTGTTCCTCTGTAGATTGTTTACTCGATGGCAGCGCGGCGTCGCGTAGTATCGCTCGGTATCGCGCGGCGTCGCGTGGTATCGCTCGTGCGCGCGCACATTAATGAAGCTATGCAAATTTGCGTCCGCGGTAGCGCGTAGCGGCGTCTGATTCCTGACGGATGGTGTTCGAAGCGTACGTTCTTTTTATAGTGATGGCAGGTATCGCTAAATTATAAGGGTTTATAGTATTTTTTCTTAAGGTACCCTTTTAAGAGCGTCACCCTAATTTAATTACAATCTACTTCATTTGGTTAAAAAGTCAGTAAGATGAAAAAAAAACTCAAAATCAATTCTTAATTTATTGGCGGAGTAATCGCAAACACACATACAAAAAAAACATACAGTAGAATTGAGAACCTCCTTTTTTGAAGTCGGTTGAAAATGCGACCTGTACAGACTATCTACATCCAAACATACGGACAGATGAAAGCAATTAATGCCAGTTGTAGAAAAACTTCGTTCGCTTTGCTCGTTCGGTCAATAAAATCGAACATAACTCGGCAATTATGTTACAACGTCTTACATTAGACTTGCAACCTGTTACCTACTTCACTAAATCTAGCGCGCGGTTGGCTCACATTTCCATCGGCCCCTAGTTCAGTTTAGATACAGCTAAACAGCTGTCGACAGCTTATCAGCTTGCATCGAGCTATCAAGCTTCTGTAACGTTGTTTAGATCTCATTCCGTTGACATTCTCCTAATACGGACTGGATAGTGGATAGCTTAAGCTGATACAAGTTATATAGGTTTTTGAAACATTATTATTCAAACTCATTTATATGTTATGTAGTTTAAGTAGCAAAAAAACAACAACAATGTAATGTAGAAAAAATATTAATGTTTCTAAGAGGTAACGAGTTCGTAAAAGGTTTTCTATAATTAATTTGATTATAACTGTTAACTAACCGCTTCTAACCGAAATATCTGTGTTTTATAGCGAGGAATAGTCTGTGTAGTGTGTAGCTCAGTGGTAGCGTTAGAATGATGTAATATAGCGCTTGGTCCAATACATATAGGATCGTACACCGAAGGAACTTTAGATCAAGTGGGTTATGGTCAAATACCTAGGGTAAAGCATTAAAAAATAAAAATAAATATAAATAGATATCGGTGGACATTTTTCACACCGCCATCTAGTCCCAAACTAAGCAAATTTGTACAATAGCAATCAGACTTAAAACTTAGCAATTTAATAAATTAGATTAGCTATTTTGTATTACATTGTAACAAAAAGCTAAAGATAATTTTGTTACTCAAAGTATTTTCCTTTTTACTCTAAAAGCTAACAATTTACACACTACCTTAGATTAACACCATATCCAAATACACAAAACTTGTCAAAAATTCCAAGCAGACCAGTAGCAGCTCCAACACTTCCCCTTACAGAAAATTACCTGACGAACGCCATAAATTCGCACACAAAAAAACGAAAAATTAATTAACAAAATGTGCAAACATCTGAACACGAATCAATACGGTCGCGCACAAAAGGCGACAAAAAACGGAAGGCGACAGGCGCTGAAAAAGCATAAGAACAACATATAACTCATCTCAGGGAGGTGGGGGGTAGGGGGAGGTCTGGTCGTTTTTCCGAACGCGTATCTTCATATCCGGACGTATGCACGGAACTCGAGTTGTTGTAGACCCGGAGCTGCCGACGGGGAAATGTGAGGTGTAATGGATAGTCAACATAATGCCTCGAGTCTAACGATTTCTAGATGAGTCATTTATTAGTTAGTCAGGAATTAAACTTTTGGTTATACAATTTATTTAACTAAACAAATGACTACAAAATGATGAAGGATACAGCTATAGATTCAGATAAAGCGGGCATGACAAGCTGGGCTCTCAAGACAAATTTTCGACAAGCAAAGTTGAAAACTGGGCAGTCTTGTGGGAAAGAACAAAATCTCTTACCCATCAGTGGGCCATTTTGGTCTAGAAAATAAATAATGACGTTATTAATCAGCCGAGACGTAAATAAATATAAATGATAAAATAAAATCTGTTCGCATGAACGAATTTGTTATTTAATGGAGTTATTTTTCAGGAGCAACAACATGATTTTATTGACTACATTAATTTCTATAGAGACTTGAATTTATTTGTATTTTTATTACATATCAAAAGCATATAATATTCTTTTTGTTCCATAAATTAAGTACAATTCATTTAAAGAAAAAAAATTATAAAATATAAGAGATATAACTTATATATTATAACTATATAATATACAACTTTATTGCAAAAAATATATACACAAATGCTAGAATAAGGACACAATAAAAGAGTAGGAGCTTGTTCCCTGAGATATACATAAATTATTTTTAAAATAATTTAAAAATAACTTTTTTTGTTTTAGAAATGTTTGTACTTACATACTTCATAAACCTTGTAATAATCTCAAATAAACATTATTATTATTATAATACATGTCAAATCCCTTCATGCCTAGTACAAAAAACCCATAAACACCAATAAGCCATAGCATGTTGAAGATATATTACGGCTAGCTCCCTTACTACAACTCAGACAATCTGCAATCCGTACGATTGCTCAAACGCTGCAGGGTTGTCTCCTATCTGGTGCGTCTTGACAGCATTCGATTCAGGCCTCCAGCCAGACTGAGGAAAACTCCTGAAAAAACAAGAAAAAGAAGGAACAACGCTGACATAAACCGACTGCCTTGTTGGAGACCAAATTAAACCAGCGCTGGTAATACAAGTTTTTGAATAAGAGGATGTTAATGTATAAAAACAGCAAAAGTTATTGAAAGGTATCGGAGTCTCTAGGGAAGAAGTCATTTGAGCTACTAACAGTTTATGTAGGTCTAAGGACTGTTAAATAGGGAATGTGATAATTTTATTAGGATGTCGTAGAAACACATACTTACTTTTTAATGCATTTTTTTAGATTATTTTACTCGCGACTATTGTGCAACAGTACAGTGTGGCGGTCTAAGGGGGAGGCCTTCGTACAGCAGTGGACGTCTCCGGGCTGATGATGATGACTATGATGATTGTGCACAAATTGATTGTGATTGACTACAATACAAGCTGTGCCCTCCGTTACTCTCGTTACCACACAGGACTGAATTTTTTTTAAAGATAAAATCCAAGTTTTCAACAGCCTCTCGATGTAATATTTCACTTAAATTCGTTGGACCATAACAGCACGAAGAAATAACAAACATATATTATTTGGGTCCCTAATAATTCCCATACAAATTTTCATCCTAATTATGTATTCCATACAGTTTTAAGTCCTAATAATCAGTCATGCTAATGTTAAATCTACATAACATTACTACACATACCATCACTGCTCCTAATATTCATTGGATAAAATATTTAAAAGCCATAAAATTTAAAACCCTAACAATATCTAATCCTACAGTAAATTAACATAACAGCTACTCATTCTTATATAAAAACATCCAAATTATTTAAAATCAAGCGACTTTAAAAATGTGTACTTCTACTCCTCACCTACCCTATCCGAGTCGGATCTGTCAGCAAGCTTTAATATATATAGTGTAGTATGATTAGTGAGGATGTACGGGTTGAAATAACAAAAAGGTTAAGGCGGAAAAAGGGCTTTCCAATATGTGTGATTAGACACACACACACACACACACACAAAGAGAGAGAGAGAGAGAGAGAGAGACGGGAACCTCTCCCTGTAATAGGGGGAGTGCGGAAACCTATGGTTTTCTAGAAAACATAAAAAATAATTTTGAGGTTAAGTATGGAAAAAATGCTTGGGAATGTACTTTATCGACTGATTTCTTGATGTAACTTTGATATAACTCGAGTCAGGATGTTCCGATTCGGATCTGTCACTTATTACGAACCTAACAACTCAAATTCGACTCCGGGTGGGCTCCCGCCAGAAGCTCTTACGGTCGCCCCTGAGTGTCCCTTCACAACACTCGGCCTTCGCTTCGCTACGGAGGTCGCCGAATCGCCATTATGTCACACTACTATTAGGATCGACAAACACAAGGACAAAAATAATGATGCCGGTAAAAAATTATGTGCATGTATCTTTATGTCTACTGTAGTTTATGACTAGATGCGCATGACTAATAGGACAATATAAGACAATAGGACAAAAATCAGTATGTCAATTCTTAGGACCCCCTTAAACCCACTTGGTACCCATTAAAAAACAACCAAGTCACAAATTCAACTACAAAACAAACAAATGTATCACAAATTATAACACAAAGACAAATTAATAGATTATTATTAATAGCGTATTATACAGATTAAATTATTCAGAAGATTCTCCAAATGGTAGTCACCACCGTGTCAAAATCCATTGCGTTGTTAACAAGAAAATAAGCGTACATAGCCACACGCGAAATGCGATTTAATTTCTCACTATTTAGTGAAAAGACATCCATCCATTAGATCCACAATTCCACATCAATGGCCACTGAAAATCACTATCTATCCAAGATGTTAAAAATATTTTTCACTGACAAAGCATTTATTCACAAAATCAAACTATCCAAAAATCAAGCCTGTCATTGTGTCAAAACCAAACCGCTGATAAGCAGCCGCTAAAAATACAAAAATTGCATTTGAAACGGTATCTCACGTCGCTCTTATCGTACCTGTTCCCGTTCGATTATCGACTGTATCGATATGACAATCGAGTCTGTTCGTGATTCGTGACATAATCGAGAGTCGAGCGCATCTTTCGATTAACCTACCTCAACCCTTTTCGAAATACCCTAGAGAAGTGATATTGGCAAGGTTTGACGTGCAACCAGCTTTGTCGGGTAAAAATAGGCTCAATTCGTTTTTTTCTGATAAAAGAATAAAATTATGTCTTAAATTTATTTTTATTCACTTACCCTGTTTAGGTATTTGCGAGCATTATCTACGAAGAGGTAATAAAAACTTTAATGTCGTATAATTCCTTCAACCAATCAGGTGTGTCTAGATGACATGCACCGTGTAATGGAATACCTGCAGTAGATCAAGTTCATATGGATATTATTTGTTATGAAAATCTGCCCGTATATTTATTTTCTTTAAGTAATTATATGTTTCACATATTTATAAGTACGGGATTAAAAACCTATGTGCTAATTATTATGTTATTAAACTTCTGCCCAATGTAAAACTGCAGTGCGCAATATTAACTAAGTTATTTTTCTTTTCAATTAGATAATTTATTTATTAACACTAATTAATAAAAACTATTTTATTATGAAAACTGACGTGGTTTTGACACATTTTTGTTTTATTTATACAGGAATACTCACGTTTAATTAAAGATCCGATCCGATCGGACTATCCGATTTAATTAAACGTGAGTATTCCTGTATAAATAAAACAAAAATGTAATAAAAACTACCTTAACAAACTTAAAAATTACGGTGTCCATGTGGTGGGGTTCCAAAATCGCTGGCTACATTTCCGCGTTGAATTGCTAAAGAAATTATCTGCGCTAGGAATGAGCCAGCTGTCTTGTCACCAGTGGCGTCGACTAAGCGTGGAAATTTAAATTTAATAAATTTTAATAGTAAAAACGTAAACTTAGTTCATTAGATCTAAGCGCCGTTTTTATTAAGTATGGTACGGTATCAATAAGAATGCCGTCAAGCTTCGGTAAAATAACCTGTTGTCACATATTAAATAAAAATGCCGAAAGTGTTTTTTTTTAAGTTTTGACAGAATGTATTTATTATTTTGTTTAAAGTTCCTGTACTGGCGTTATATTGTACGACGACATTAGGGTTTAACTTATGATTGAGACTTCGCATTACCGTATTTTAAGCGATAAAATCGCGTCTTGTATGTGTATTGGTGATTTTCTTTTACTACGAGAAACTTTAGACGTCTGGATAAAGGATTGTGATTGCATAGGAGATGGAAGTGACCGCGGACAGAGACGATTCTCGGATTGGCTAACCCGTGCTTCACGGATACAAATAACGAGGACATAATTTTGTAATGTACGGTGTACATACTATGATGAGAATTGCTAAATTTGGGAAAGGTTTCGATATGATTGGGCTGCCCGATGGTCAGAATTACATCTTTTATTTTATAAATGAGCTCTGTTTATCTGGGAAAGTCACAAAGGTCACAATCTCCTAACAACGTACAGCTTGTTTTAAGGATTTACGCTTGTTCTTTTTTTTATGTATTGTCCTGATGAGGGCCTAAAGACAATCTAAACGCTTAAGCCCAATAATTTTCGGAAGCGTACCTCCTACTCAGCTTGCTGGCGGTATTGCCAAGTCAGTTATATTCGGTCATAAATACACATGGAAACGTAAACGTAAACGTAAACGTAAACGTAAATATCCATATTATTTATAAGCGTAGGTAATTGGCATTAAATCACTAAGTAGATAATATTGTTTTCATCACACTTGCTCGTAAAGTGGATCTTATTGCATCGGTTTTAGGCTCATAACCCAAGCTATTACGCACGCGTGCTTTTTACTTTACATTACGGCACATGGTGCTATAATAGGTATAACCCGGTAAAGTCAATTTTGTACGTGACTCCAATTAGACGTACGTATACGAAGCACTCTTAATATAGCCGGGTAATACTTAGTTTTTTTTTAAATACCAACAAAGAGTTCTTATGCCGCTGAAGTAAATGTCAACCTGCGCGCGTATTACTGATTTGGGCGCCATTTTCCGCAAATGTTTGTTGACGTTTTCGCTGTGTGGTTGATTATTATCAAAAAATATTTGTTTTTTCCTCGCAAGTGTGACGAAAACAGTCGTATGAAACTCTTGTGCTATGTTTTAATACACTCTCGGCTTCCTTATCGCGCATAATACCGCCTCTAGTGTAATGACCAACATAGCACACTTGTATCATAATGTACTATTATTTATTTTGTTAACATTTTAAATTTTATATTATATCATTAAAAAAACAAACATCTATAATATTTACATATGTACAAAACTTAAAATATTGTTTATTTGTTTATTTATTTGGGACAATTAACAGTGGCGTAGTGATAGTTACACAATAACTTAAATTAATATATGTGATAACTACGCCACCCACAGCATTATCCACAAAATACTAATAGACGATAATATATTCTTTGCTAGATAGTTTTAGTAAGTATATTTACTTATTACATTTTTGAATTTTGCATTCAGACTACTTCTTAACAAATTCTATACTTACCTACTAGCATTACAATAAAAAGTACAATAACTAGTGATCAAAAAAACCGATTCGCCACAAAGTTGAGTGTCCGGCTCACAATTGAGATTCATGATTGTCACCCGCCAGCAGCAATGAAGGGTGTGATTCATGGCAACACTAATCAGCGGCCGAGCGGCCGTCTGTTTGTCATAGTTGCATTGACACCGCTCGTTGGACAGATTGGCTTGCGGTTGGGGAATGACCTGATACTTGCCGGGTAAAGAAACCACTACATTCCCTGATCATGTATCAGTGTCCATCTTGTCCATATTTCATCAGTAAATACAATTGAATGGTGTTTACAATTCCACCGGTAGTTAATATCACGTGAAGCATATATCCTTACTTCCACTCCACGCTTCTCCTAAAGAGATCCTCATGGCACGATCTCATACTTTAGGCTAAATTTAGACAACGTGAAAACTTTGGTGCGTCTGCGTTGCATTGGCGCGAACAAATTTTTGTCAAAAATACTCACTTAGGCAAAATTAGTTGTCGCTTTTCACAAGTTATTCCACACGCTTCGACTACATATTCTCCACTCTAGAACTACCT
Organism: Erannis defoliaria; assembly: GCA_905404285.2. Taxonomy (NCBI): domain Eukaryota; kingdom Metazoa; phylum Arthropoda; class Insecta; order Lepidoptera; family Geometridae; genus Erannis; species Erannis defoliaria. The sequence goes on from FR990071.1 coordinate 862,374, forward strand.
TCCGATTTAGGTAGAGTTTACACTCTACATAAACATAATATCCATCATTTGTCATCAGGACATTTTTGTGTCCGTTCAAACCCTTTTAACCAAGCCTAATACTGGCATACTTATCAAGGCTGCATATTTTTTAACGCACAATATCTTAAAAATCCACTCTCCGTCATAATTATGAAGTCATAAAACGTGTAGCCTATTGATATCCATTAAAAGTATTAAAACAGTCGGACGCTTTTATGCTTTTAGTCATAATCACTTGCAGAATCGTCGAATTCCTTCCACTGACATTTGCAGGTCAGTCATCAGGTATAATAAATGACAAACATTGGTAATTAAATAAAACAGCTGTACCTAATTATTGTCCATTAAACAGGTTTTATTTATGAAGAAATATGGCAGGTGATGTGTGTCTGATGTTGACGATTTTTGGCATTCAGGGTATTAGATGAGTCATAATTGCAGCGTCATACAATGTTTTAGTTTCAAGTCTAGTTTGCTCAAAACTTGCTAAAGCTCTTCTATCAGCCCTCACCTGATCTTAAGTGTTATATGAATGAAGGTGGTAAACTTATACTCTTGGCCTCCAATGTTACCTGACTCCTAAGTTACCGTAATACATCATTATAGTGGTCACCATCAGGTTTTCGATAGCTATCCAGTCGAGTAATGGAAAGTACAGTACTCGTACTACCTAGCTATGCTTTCTTTCAAAACTAATCACTACGTCTTTTTCGAAATCCTTAATAGCAATTGACACGTACTCGCTTTGATGTGTTTCCGATTTCTTTAATCGTAGAATAACTGGAGAGTACAAATTACATAAAATACATTGGCCAACCAGCACCGAGATGGGTTGACGATATTATTAAAATTGCGGGATGAGCCTGAATTGTTGCGTAACGAAGGCAGATGGCAAAGCAGGAGAGAGGCTTATACCAAAGAAAACGGGATCAGAAATGCTGTAAGTGAGGATCATAGAATAACTTAATTTTGTACCTTTTTAGCTGATTTTATTCAACCATGACCGATTCCTATCTCGGTACTAACGACTCAAACTTATTAGTGGCCCTACGATGTCCTGACAATTTCCAACATAACAGAATTAAACCTGAAACCTGATCCGGCGCATTCAATCCGCACTTGCGCTGAATGTCACCGTCGATTGATTCCCATAAAACAATTACACACTCTATAGCTTCACTCGGCAAGGTGGAAATTCTATCGTGCATCAGCAAGAATCTAGTCTTATTAACCGAGTCGGGCATCAGTATCCATCATAATTTTGCCTCATTTTGTAATGCAGCGCGATATTTTCATATAGCGCTAGTTTATTGCTGCACCTGATGTGAACTTAAGCCCTGAAGATATAAGAGTTATTTTGTCGAGTTTGTGTGTTGTGAAGTTTGTTCATAAGATGCGTAGGTATCGCTCTGGTCATACCACTTGCAGTGATGCGAACGGCGCGAGCATTTCGTATTGCTAATCTGGTCAAGCCCATACGTGGACTGGAATCGGATAGCTGTACAGGAATTATGCATAATCTGTTGCTTTAGCGTAGTCTTATTTAATCTCTGACTCGACTTGGCAAGGTACTCGCCAAGCCTGGTTATGGTTAGAGTTTAAGATGTCTTTCTGAATCTTAAAAGGTTCCGCATCGAAGGATATAGAATACAACTATTACGAGTAGCTTTCACCGTTTTGGTCAAAATTTGCCAGGTTCCTCTTTAAATCTCCACTAACTAAGTCGCATATTTTTGTGTTTTTTTCGTGGTGTATTTTGAAAAAACATCTTGGAAGACTTTAGGAACAGCCCTCGTTTTCGTCTTCGTCTTAACTCATCAAGGAGGTTGATATTACACTAAAATCACATTGGAGAGGTATATGCACAACATTTAAAATGTTCGATTGTTCCTGTCTGCACGCCATAATAGATCATTCGTCATTACCTTAACAGACAACAGAAAAAACCTAACTTTTTTAACTCGTAGGAGCTCACGTTTGATCTGCAACTCGTCTGTGGGTAACCGACGGTTTTGTTTAAGTCCACAACTCCTTCAAGTTATCATCAGCTCATTCTACCCACTCTGCGGTATAAGACTCAGTCTAATTGCCAATGTTCCCTGTTAGGCACTCATTTTGTCCATGCGGCACAGAAGGATTTTTTAGTCTCATTACACCACAGCTGTCGCCTTAGCCTATACAATCACGTGATTGCCAGTCTTTAAAAAAACTTGTTTATACTTCCAGTGCCACATAGAGTACAGCCAAATAACACTTAAGTAGTTACTATTAAAGTAAAATGCAACGCAACGAAACACGAACACACGCTGCCAAAACACACAGTACTGTCAAGCACAGCGCTGATTACCACAGGTGATAAAAATTAGTTTGACAGCTAATATATACACTCGAGCACAGAACATTCATGGCACGTCAGTAAATTCGCGAATTTTGTGACAGGTTCGATTGGGCTTCATAATTCACAGTGATTTAGTTTGGGATTAGCATTTCGGACTAAAATGGACACGATGAATAAAAAGGCAATAATAGATGAGTGCACCACCGGGCCTGCGTGATAGAATATGGTCCATTAAATCGGGCAATAATAGATACAGTATGTACAATTTATGATTCAGTTATCAATAAATAGCAGCTTATACAGTCCGACATACAGACACATCTTTCGCCAGTCTTCCTTCTTGTCCAGGTGCATCCACATAGCTTTCCGATGGCTTCCCGGCATCGTTGTATAGTGGCTTATATTGCGTATCGTGATAGTAATATACATATAGCACGCTATAGAGTGTGGTTCAAATTTCAAAAGTGAGCTTGAGCTCTCGGTAAAGGAAAACTTTGTGTTTGAAAATTTTGTTTGCGATTTCGCCATGATGTGTTACGATGGAGAATACTTTCTTAGAAGGAGCCGATACTTGCAACTTTTTCGCATTCCTACCTGTATGGAGAAGAGACTTGAGGATAAAATGAATCAGATTTTACATTTATTATCTAAAAATCAACACAAATAGCAGATTCCCAAGATAAAAATTGCCATCGCAAAAATATCAATTTGTACACAAGCGAAAGCGTCCGATATTCCCGTCAATATCTCAATTTGACATATTTTTAATCAACTTAATTATCTGGCGATCATTCAAATTAATCAGTGACATGCGATATCTTAATTAAGGCTTTATTAATAAACTCCAATGAGCCGAATAAACTGAACATTTTTCATGAAAGCCTTATCGTTTTTAGGCAGTTTATAATGTACGATTTTAAGGCAGCTAAACGTTTGTATAATTCAATCAATGATCTAGGCTCACTACAAATGAAGCTATACCGGGTGTTAGTTTGAACACCGTTATCCTTCTAGGATATCATTGTACTCATTATTATGAACAACTTTTACTATGGGGCCAACCCTGAAATCACGAAGAAAAAAACCGTTGTTCCATACATTTTGTCCAAGATCGATGAACCTTTTTGTATGGAACAGCTATTTTTTTTCGTTATTTCAGGGTAAGCCCCATAGTAAAAGTTGTTCATAATGATGAGTACAATGATATCCTAGAAGGGTAACGGTGTTCAAACTAACACCCTGTATTAAGGGTTCCCTAACCAGGATATTCATGTTCGTAAGATTAAAAAAACAACGTTTGTATACTAATTATAGCGCATTGAGCACTTTATATATTCTGTAGCTATGTACTAAAATATTCTAAGACTAAGTAAGTTGACTTATAGAGTTGTAGAGTCGACTAACCGCTCAACTTTCACAAAAATTACTTAATCCACCTAAATATATATATATTAGTTCGCATTATAATCCGAAAGCGAGTAACCGTTCTATACGACAATCGTGTCGTGTCCTCTAAGCGGCTCGTATCAATATCCACTGGCCAGGTAATGAGAGGTCGGTAATTAAATGTCCTCCGTCATCGTCTACGCGTCAAATTATGGCAAAAATTATGTCACGATGTGCAAATATTTCGGAATGCATATGTTTATAGGGTTCCGTATTCGAAGAGTGTTGAACCAGACCTTACCTTTTGGTGTGTCTGCTCTATTACAATGATCTGCTGTAACCATGTTAAACCATAGTGAAATAGATAGTAAGTTGAAGTTTTCACAACATAATTATGTGAGTATTTTTATGACATTTCAAATTCTAAAATAACGGATCAGCGTGGGTTTGATCCCCAAATCTAAAAATAAATACTTATTAAATTACATATTTATAATAGGGACATACGACACCCAGACATAGATATATATAATAGAATATGTATTAACAAAAAAAAGTATATAAGTATTCTATCAGTTACTGGTTTCCATATTACAAGCTTAGTTTGGGGCTAGATGGCGCTGTGTGAAAAAAATCCACCAATATAATTTGTTTATCATTTTTAGCACAAATATTTTGTGATGTGGTGCAGAACATCCAGTGTACGGGTCTGACTCGCACTTGGTTGGTTTTCTATCATAATTTTATAAGCCTATATATCATAGTATATTGCTAAACTTGGGCTTCTCTTAAGGTACGCCACTCAACCTGAATTTTGGTTTTCTTTATTGAAGACCTTGTGACTAGACTAGATACATCCGCCACAATATTGGCATCATAGTATATCGAGCATATCGAGTCATATACCAACTGGCTGGGCCCATTAAAGGCGCGGTGATGCAAAATGCACGGATTTACTTTTATTCCAGAATATCGCTGGACAGTCGACGTCTGCAGGCTTCATTTTAAATGAGAGATTATTCGATGACATTATTGTGACGGGCTGTATTGTATGTACTTTAATTTATATTTTTCTGTTAAATTGAATGGTAAAATACTCCGATGATGTATTGAAAGTAGAAAATATGGATTTCAATAAAAAATAAAAGAGTTTTTAGTAACTACTATTGGAACGAACGAGTCTCTCTCCTATAACGAGTAGTATAAGGAGGTAACGCCTACCCGCATGTCACCACAACAGCTTGACTGCATTTTACCATTACACCTCCATATAACCCACTAGAGGTACTACGCCAGCGGTCTCCAGCCTCGCTCCGGTACTTCAAGAAGCTGGGTTGGCTCGGGTCGACGCTGGCGGGAAATGCACAATAAACCTCAAGCAGGACGTCAGAGCAGGAGTTACAGCCTCCACATAGAATAAGAACGCCTGGCCAGGCCACTGCCGAGGTACCCAGTACAATGTTTAACAAAACAAATACTGTTATTTCGTATGTACGACTATTATTGAAACACTGCTCATATTGGAAATGGAGAAATTAGAGTTTGAGTACTCTGATACAGATACAGATTCTTTATTGACCATTATTATATTATGTTCGTTATATAAGGCAAGTCGGTTTATACAAGATAACATTTTAAATCAGGACTACATGCTACATACAATCATATTTTAAATTAATGTCATTAATAGCTACATTGATCCCCAAGCCGCCTGCCAAGCGTGGGGATTATGGCAACACCCCTCTATAAAGGGGGAGGCTTTCGTCCAGCCGTGGACGTTTTATGACTGACGACGAATAGCTACATCAAATCTATTTATCAAAAATACAATAACCTCTCTATACGAGTAACTACTATACTATACTCTCAATAAATCACTCTCTCTTGTACTTTATCTAGTCTCTAAATTGAATTTACTTTTGAGGCTGCGGCATCTCCTTTTGACAAGATCTGTGGTACCAGCATGCAGTTGTAAACTGAAGAATAAATTATAATCAGCAGGGCTAAGGCGAGCGTAGAACAGTGGCCAACGAAATAGGGGCGTTCACGCGAGCTTGACTCCTGCATATCGGTGAATTATTAAATCGTCTATAACAATGTCAAAAATGTATTAGTAATAACTTTTACGTTTTAATCTCAAGTATAAACGACGTAAAAATTAGAAAGCGTTTCATATAAAATTGTAACACTTAATTCTTATAAGTTAAACGGGTTTGTCATCAAAACTAGAGGGGTACCAAATAGAACAACAACAGGGGAGGGGAAAATTTTAATTATTCAATTTAACCCAAAAAAATAACAACAAACAGGGCACGCTCAATAAAACCGTTTAATAATTAAAACAATAAAAAAATACTACGTATCTAGTAAAACATATGAGTCAAACACAGGGCATCATTGCCAAGACCCAAGATTAACAAAGAAATAAAAGAAAGCCTTTTAAAACCTTACTGAAAGGACCGTACTAAAAACTTTTACCTTACCTTTTCGCCTATGATCTATGGTTGACGAATATCCAACTAAACTATCCCAAAAGATTCATTTTCATAAAGAAATCACTATAGAATAGCCAACACCATCCCATTCCAATAGTTACTATTTCTGTTTCATAATTTTTTGCTACATCCTTCGGCTGAGCGTCTCTCTCACAAATCACTCAAGATGGCGTCCATAATTTAACGTGAGCTGTCAAAAGTGACAGATTTATGACGTTTCTTTCACGAACCAGTGACGAGGCGCGCGCTGTGACCTTACACAGGCGGCCGAATTACATGCAGAGTTCGTCAAATGATGGAACTAGCATTTTCTATCGGCTTTATTCAGGAAAAGAGATCGTGGCTCCCTCATTGAAGGACTAAGAAAATTAGGAGCTAGAGTAACAAAGAGGGTGGCGTTGTTACCGCAACTTTTGGTGTGGATGACAACGGACTTTTGTTGAAATTAGACGAATTTAATGTTGTGTCTACCAATCTGTGTTTGGGTTGTTTGACGTTTTTTTAATAATACGGGTAGACTCTTTGACTAAACTATCTATAGTTAAGTTTACTCTGTTCCTGTTTGTAAGATTAGGTATTGTAGTTAGCAAAATAATAATTATAGGCCTTATGAGACTTTACCATTCAATTTATCACAGTAATAAGTGCCAATCCAGTATTAATGCTAACTAATATAATAAAAGGCTCTGTCCTGACTGACTGACTGACTGACAGACAACGCACAGCCCAAAACGCTGGTCGTGCAGACTTGAAATTTGGAGGGTGTATTCGTCTTGATGCGGAAGGGTGTACTAAGAAAGGATTTTTCGAAATTCGACCCCCAAGAGGGGGCAAAGGGGGGGGGGGGAGTTTGTATGAACGCCCTTTGTTTATGGACTTTTAGTCACGAATATTTGGGGGGGGGGGGGGGGAGTCGGTCGTGTCGGTAGAGTCGGTAGAGTTGGTAGAGTTTGCTCGGAATTATTTAAAGTAGAGAATTTTGGGAGCGGTCCGTATTTCTTCTGCACGCGGACGAAGTCGCGGGGGACCTCTAGTAGACAAATAGACAGGCCATCATAAGGAAAAAGCAACTCGTTCGATACATTACTTCTTACAAAAAAAATTGGACAGTAGAGTACAGCTTCTAGAAAGTTTTATACCATTACTGTGTCAGAAATGCTATTTCACAAAACACAAACAAGTTACATGCGCACCTAGATCTGATTTCAAATACATCATTTGAATATCGGTCGCGCGGTAATTGAACTACAGGCTCTTAAAGCATAGGCTCTACCACTGAGCCATACTCATCAAACTTTATAGTACAGGAAATGAAATTACGTTTAAATCGGAAAACTGTGGCTAGTTATGTACTCGTAGCTGTTTTATTTCTCTTCCTGCACTTACGAAGCTTTTTCATTATCGTCAGGCCGTAAGGGACAAATAAAATAACTTAATAATATAAAAATATCCTATAGGCTGTGTTCTACAATTGAAGATGACAAATTTTTGTTTGTAAATTTCTTGCTTAATGCTTATGTTTACTTGGTCACACCATCACACCATCAGCTAGAAGACTTCCACTGCTGGACGAAGGCCTCCTCCTTGGTTGCCATAATCCCCACGCTTGGCAGGCGGCTTGGGTATCGCAGAAAGCTCACCACGCTGCTGCCTGTCCTCCGGTGGTTCTAGATGAAGTTTCAGGACATAACTAGGTCCATGTTTACATGTTTATTTGGTCACTATGGTATAATATTATGGGCCTGTAAAATTATTGATCAGTCCATACAACCTCACACAATACATATCGGCTCGGCAATGACGTTCCATCCCCTACATCGCAAAGCAATTAACTTTATAATCAGCATCTTATATTCCCAACATGCCGGTTTAATTAACTGACGCCCCTGATGCCCCCCTCTCCGCCCCGCATGCCCCCCGGGGGCGCTGCCTCGCGTCACCGTAAATCAACCAAAATAGTAGATAATAATTAAAATGTATGACAGCCATATTTATGGGCCAATAAATATGTCGTTCAAGGGTCTTTTTCGCGTACGACCACCCTTTTAACTAGATGGATCGATTCGTTTTAATTGCGGTGTAAGCCGGTAAGTATAAGTTAGTTCGTATAAGCTGAGTGGTCAGCCCTGTACGTTACTCTTTTATGGCAAATAAGCGGACGGCTTTTTTTATAGTAAACAATCACCGTAGTCTTTAGATATCTGCAATATCAGGGGCACCACAAATGCGTTGCCGACTTATAAGACTCGCTTAAGGGGGCGACCAATGCCAAAAGTAAGTAAAAAGTGTATTTTTAAACACATCGTTTAATGATTAAGATCGTAAATATTTAGAATTAGAAAAATATTACAGGTAGGGGAAAATTCTATAGAAGCCGAGTAACTGAATAGAATTTTAGAAAATAATCTGGTTTATTAAAAAAAATAATACAAAAAATACTAACGAAAAAACTGTTTTAATGCAAATGCTCTAAATTATCAGCGACAACACCACATTATTTTTTACGAATTAAACAGCCAGACTAATGTTTTAGCAGAGTAACCGTTTATTTTTTTTCATGTCATGCCTACATTTTGAATAATTAAATAAAATCACGCCTAAATTGCTCAAAGCCATTATCATCATCAATTATATCATGCGATTTTGGACTCTAAACTAATGCAAGACAAGCGGGTGAAATCTGATATTTTTCTGGCATTAGGCGCACTCTTAACACGGCCCAAAGAACCCAATGTTAGTAACGGGAAGGCCGAGTAAGGAAGTTCATTCCACATTTTGCAGGTGAAAAGCAAGAAGGATCGAGTTGATACGCCGCCTATGTACGACATAACTTGACTGTTGTTATTAGAGAACAAAGAGCCTGTACACTTCGCACAATGAGTATAACAATAATATGCTTTTAAAATAATACAACCGACTTCAATTTCGACTACCTGAATGGTAGTCGAAAGCTAGCCGCGTAACATACATACAAAAAAATTAAATAAAACATACAGTCGAATTGAGAATCTTCTTTTTTGAAGTCGGTAGAAAAATTGCAACTAGCGAAGCGTATACCAAAAAGTCTCTAATCCTCCTCATTCAACTCGCACAGTGGGCAGACATTAAAAAAAATGCGCACAAAAACTTGTTTAGCCCCAATGTTGCAATTTGCACAAATAAAGACAAGGACGGCAATAAACCATGTCTATTATATGAGTAAACAATAGTATTTGAAACGTGAAATAACTTCGTTTCGGTTCAGATAGCAATATAATGCAAGCATTGGCAACAATTAAACATTTAAAAGTGTGTTTTGTTCTAAGATATCCAAACAGGTAAACGATATATTATATGAAAATTGTGAGATATTAGTAGATATATTATATCAACTCGTATTATAACCATTTTCATTTCAGTTGTAATTTTTATAGTTTGCTAGTGTGCTACGATAAAGTTTGTTTTTTAATTCCATAGCGTGGTGGGTCCACGGGGAAAAAAAACCCCGTAGTCCCACCAGTGGGTCATAGCAGCAGGTCCACGGAAAAAACACCCAATATTACCTCAGCTTACATGTAATGTTATGTGCTTGTATGTAAGAAAATGTACGTAATTTGCTTAGAGACTGATATTTTAAACTGTTACATTTAAAACCAAGACTGTTGAAGTGTTTAACTGTTTGGACACTAATGATGGAACATACCTTAGAGTCGTGTGAATCTGTGCATGTGACTCAGACTCTATGTCCACGTCTTTAAAGTACATCCATTAAAACGTCTTGCTTGCTGCAATAGTAATAATTTTTCCTGTCCCCAATCCTACTTCTCGACTAACTTAACAAATGCCAATGAGGATTGAAAATTGCTCATTACTCAACTTTAACTAAGTGCATCGTTGTTTTGCAGCAAATAAACTTTACTATGCGTTCCATTATCAATTCTAGTTAAACGATTTTCATAAAATTTTCCCATGTTGGAAACGTAACCTAATAATACACTTTTTTTTTAAATACAACCGACGTCAATTTTGAATACAAGGATATTTAAAAACCAAACTACTGAACCGAATTCGATAAAAAAAATATAGGACCACCTCTGAAATATTACCTGCCAAACAAAAATAATCATTAAAATCAGATCATGGTTTTCGGAGTAATCGCGTAAAAAAAACGTACAGTGGAATCGAAAACATCCTTTTTTGAAGTTGGTTGAAAACTCCCAGATATACAAGATATTAACTTTTTTCTTCCAATACTTACAGTTAAATATTTAGCATGCCAAGCGCCACGCAATAGAACGAATATAGCCATAACCAACAAGTTTATCTCTAAAAGTTTTGTAGAAAAAACTCGTTATTATGATCATTCATGTTTGAGTGATAATTCTACGTTATTACCAAAGATAATAATAATGTTATACCAGTGTTATTACATAGTTGTTGATAATCCCCGCCTACGCCAGGTGGCGCGGAAATGAGTAGTACGTACCTGCGGCTAGCTGGTAGGCTTACCACCCACTTTTATAGTGTTACGTTACATCTTTGTTTTGACACTGGTGAACTGGCAAATATCTCTTTATTATTTTAACACACTCTTACGAAACCAGTAGCGGCCTGCCAAGCGTAAGAATCATGGCAACCCCTCTTGTTGAGGGGGAGGCTTTCGTCCAGCAGTGGACGTTTATTGGCTGATGAGGATGATGATCTTATGAATAAACGTGGAGTAGCCTTGGAATAGTTAATCGTCGTTGGCTTTTTACGCAAACTTTTTCGCGTTAATAATTTGTGTGACCCACTTATTGGTGTGATATAGAGGTCGGTACAAACTAGTTTCCGCTTCAACCTACACTTTATACATATTTTTACAGATCTGGAAGAAGAACTATAGCTACCTACGTTTTAAATCAAAATCAATTTAATAGACTCAATCCATTTCAAATATGTTATTAGACATAACATACCTAATCACTAATAACACTAGCGACAAGTGTAGACAGCCTGATAGCTCAGTTGGTAGCATGTCTGCCTTCAGAGCTGTAGGGCGTGGGTTCGATCCCCACCCAGGACAAAAATGTTTGTGACGTACATCGATGTTTGTCTGGGTGTAGTATGTATTATAAGTATGTATTTACGAAAAAAAATGCATATAAGTATTATATCAGCTATCTGGTTTCCATAATACAAGCTTTGCTTAGTATGGGGCTAGATGGCGCTGTGTGTAATAAATGTCCCCCAATATTTATTATTATTATATTATTAAGTATAGATATATGTTTATTTTGTCTTAATTTTCTTTGTATGATGTGTATCTACATTATTATGTTAACAAGTTTTTGCGGCAAATAAATGTCTAATCAGCCTTTTATTAGTCCTGTGATCCTCCTCCAGAATAGCCTTGTCTCTGGCTATTCTTGAGGAGGATCACAGGACTAATAAATAATATTAGGTCTCGTAGGTATTTCCGATTCAGAACCTAACCCAAAAACCCTGAACCAACCTGAAACCTAATACTCAACCTGAAAGTTCAAGGTGCAAAATAAATCGTCAAAAAATATATCACAATCACAAAAACATCTCTATAACTCTCCCGAACCCGTCGTTAGAGCCATTCAAATCAGCATTATCAGTGTTCCGCAAAGGGTGGCTCACTATCTACAAGTCGCACGCAGTCGCATCGGTCCGTACATAAATCTGTCTCATATGAAAAGAATTAAAACGTACCCTATTGTAGAAGGCTATATAAATCTTCAAGATATCTTTGTGAGGGACGCGCGACGCCCGCGGCCCTCTGCGGCCGCGCCGATATTTCACAAGTTTTTGACAGCCGATATGGCGCTCCTAAACGCCACCTGCCCACTGTGCGATCCGTGATGCCTGAATTACAGTTTTAAAACGTGAAAATGGATTTATTAAGTACTTACCTAGGAAACATTTAACTTTTGCTTCATGTGCTAGTTCCTTTCCCAAGTTAGGGCGAGGCGAGTTTACTGTCTTTGACCACGTTGTTTCGTGTCGAACAACTAGCTAATATAAAAAAAAAATATGGTGCGGTAGCGTATCTTTTTTTTCTTTGTTTTTGCTAAGGTCCACATAATTATATTAATTTAAATTCAGATACAAAATGATTGATAAAAATAGTAACTACCATATCAGTAGTCACTACAAGTCTTAGAATTCCATAAAATCCATTTACGGTCGATTAATACCTACTCAAATGAAATAACTTCTATCAAAAATCAATGAAACAAAACAAAACGATCTCAGTCGAACCACTTAATAAATTGTCTGGATCGCGTATGGAGAGTAAAAAAAGAAAATAAATCGAGTCACCAATAACACTATAGTACTGAGTTTATGGCGATGCCCTTGAGTTTGTTATCGGAGCGACGATTCTTTATTGACACTATAAAGTGGAAACATACGGCAAGGGAACCGGCGCGTCCGTCCGTCACCGCCGATTGGGGAAAATATACATCGAGATAATCGAGTTTCATTACGGCCGTTGCGAAAGTTTTACGACATTAGCTTATCCGCTGATAAACTAAATCTTCTCTTCAATTTATGAGGAACAAAACACTCGTGATCAAAGTTAAAAAGCAATTTGAATGAGTTATTAAAAACGTATGATGATATCGTGAAATAGAACGTTTGCCAATTCAATTCAAAGCGGGAATGTATACTGGAAATTGTTAGCAAGTGAGTCACAACAAACGTGAATGTGACACATAATTTTATTTTATGGGTGATGTTAGCGCGATGGTTGTAAAATGTTCAGTGTTATGCGCAATCTAGGATGCAGACAACTGGCTGACCAGTTTAAATTGACTCTGCTCCAGTTGCTTTGTTCATAGGGGACTAAACCAGTTAAGTATTCAATTTATGTTGGACTTTGCATTGATTGGTACCTAGTTAGTTAGTGGCGTCATTTTGTGATAAAGCTAGGGAAGCTAATTGAAAAATGGGAATTTTTCAATTTAAATACCCATCGAAGATGCCTAAAGCATATTAAACTCGCTTTATACCAAACCAAACTCGGAGCAAGAACCCTTTTTAATTAAAAAATAATAATACAGTTACTGCCTAGTAGTAATAAGAAAGGCATTTTTATGAAATTTCATTTTGTCCTAAGATGTTGTATTGTAAGTTTATTCATGCGTAAAAGTCTTCACATAAATTTATTTTGAAGTTTTCTTCATACACCTACCTAATAATTAAACAGCAAGAGCAAATAGAGGGAAATATATTCTTTATTTTCTTTAACTTCAGTTAAACGGTGGTCTATCTGACAAAAACTGCAAAATAGAAGACTTTTAAAAATGCCTGTGTCAGATCGATGTCGGCCTCACGGCCTGTCCATTGCCCTAAGGTGAACTTAAAAGTGCAGCGGGCGCGCTAAGTATACCGGTCCGTGTGTTCACGCCATTACTCCCTGATTTACAAGGCTTTAGCGGAAAGTCCAAGCCCTGTTTGATGTGTCCCGTCGAGCCACCGACTCAATAATCGTTAAGACAAGACGCGTTAATTCCATAAAAGCTATAAAAAAATACTCCACATTTTGATGGAGTTTGAATTGCTTTATGGTGATGCACATTTAAATTGGGCCGCGCAAAAGGAGCTGAACTTCCAGGGAGCGATTCCATTTTTCATTTATTTTTTGGGTACCGTACCTGAAGTGTATCCAATGGAGCCTTATTACTGACTTCACCCTCTGTATGTTTAGTAAAGGTAAGACATACCTACCTTTAATTGGGTTAAGAAGAGCATGGTGGCAAATTAAATATCTTACAACTGATAAATAGCTATACAAAACATTAAAAGTTTAGCGTTTTTGGCTCTTTGAATCTATCTTGAAGAACGTCAAATGTAGCGTGATGGTAGAGTAAGCTCTAAAATACACAACAACATAATTATGTAAACCAGCCAAAAAGCAAGCCGAGTTCACACTAGAGACTCAACTCAACTGGATACTAACTAAACATCTTTTTTTGGTAAACGCAATGTGAACAAATAATTATGATCGTGGGTGCGGAACCCTTAGTAAGCAAGAGCGACTCGAATATGGCCAGTTATATCATTAAATTTATATCTTGATTAAACTTGAAGTGATTCATAAATATGTGAGTAAAATATTGAGAAAGATCGAGAAATGTTATTTTTCCAAATTTGGCGGACGTGGGCCTGCGCCTACGCGTCGCCTGACATTGGGCTTGTTGGCTCGTCATGTGGCTTGTTCAACAAAACAATATTAATCAAAAAGCCCAACAATGGTTCACGGAGACAGTGTCCGTCATAAATCGGTTGATATCACCGCATCGCGTCACTGTATCGCGTTACGACTTTGTCTCTTTGATATCGAATTTATTACAAGGGGCTTATTCGAATCATTTGGAATACGTGACGTGGTAGCGTATTTTGAAAAGCTAGTTCGATTCGAGCTAAATTAGCATTTATGAAAGGCGAACAAGGCTGAATGTTGATTCAATACGTCTCGGAAGGTGAAGTTTTATTAAATAACGAATAATCGTCCAACTGTCGTCTGATGTTAAACAAAGATTCAGTCTACGATGGAGCACGATTGCCTAAAAGAAAAAGATTCAGTCTACGATGGAGCACAATTGCCTAAAAGAAAAAGATTCACTCGCGGCTTCAATACACCTAGATTTTAATTATCGAAATACTACTTACCCACTTCCAGCGCATTCAGTTCGAATAAAAAAAAGTGGAATCAAACCGTTTCGTACGAGTTTTTGGTATACCAACCATGAAACGGTGTCGCTTTTTGAGGTCTTGGCCGTCCGATAGTGGGCAGGGCGACTGAACCATTAGTGATGTTGATGCGTTATTAACCCCGAGACATGTTTACAAAGGCTCTTTTAAAAAGTACCATGTTATGACACTGCAGAAAGAGCTTTGCAAGGTGAACATTCCACAGTATACCTAGCTCTAAGTATTCGGATAGCATTTCTACGAAAAAACACATTGAAGACGTACCAGAAACCCTCACCTTTTACATCAACCTCGAGCAAAGTATTGTTTTTACTACATTTTAATGTAGAAATTGTATCTGATTCACTGCTTGAAACGTTTTTTCGAAAGCAGCATTTTTAGGTACACGGGCTCAATCACTCAGTGCATTGCAGTTCGACGGTACATATAAGACTAGCTTTCGTAAATACGCCACCCGGTGTTCGGCACTCATAAATTGTGTGACATATCGTTCGAGTTCCGAGATTTTTGTACACCTCACCTACTTAATTATTCACCTCGTTTACAGAATGAAACTCTTATCAATCGATATTTAAAGTTCAAATTGAATTTCTGTGATGACAAATCAGAAGTTTGTTTTCGATATCTTCTCGTGTCTTGCCTCATATTAATGACGGTCGGTGTTTTTAATTTATCGGTGAATTTATTTAAGTATGTTTAGTGGTTGGAAGCCTGAGTTCCCGAGTGTTACTCATCGGTTTACAAGAACCAATCGTTAGTGATCAAGATACATTTTAAGAATCAATTAAATTATGTGACGTCCACGTCTGCCTTCTATTTCCGTGGGAGAGTTGGGAGGTACTACTGGCGTTTCTGAGAAAAAGTATTCTTGGTTTATGTAGTTTTTTATTGATAGTGTAATGCAGTAGACGTCAGCTACAGTAAGGATCATAAAATATGGTTGAAACGACGATAAATGCACTTTTCTCTTATTTTATTGGCTATTAAGATTCAATCACTTCTGAAGGGTTTGGATGTCGCTTTTGAGTTGACTCATTTCGATTTAAGCCCTTGGGTACTTGTACTATTAAATGTTTTTTGATTTGCATAACTTCGCCGACTAGAGTTTTTGGATTATACTTTAGGCAAAAACGGTGCTTCTAGTCTAGTAAGTATGATGTTCAACGATGAATTTCTTCTCCGGACGTAAGTAGGTTTTCCTTCACATAAAAGCCAGTGGTAAAAAAATTCGTACTTAAACTCCAACGAGTTCGTTGGTAGGTACGGGTCCGGGATGCGAACCCGCGACTCCACGATCCCAAGTCGAGCAGGATCCCAATTAGGCTACCACGTTTCTATAACTGTATAAAATAATTGGGTTACAAAATTTACTTTAGTAAACCGTACTTGATACTTACTGACCTTCGAATATATCATCAATTTTAATTTGATTTATTGTTCTCAACTAAAACGGCTAAATCAAGCTGTTGATAACCGTGAATGTCACTTTTATACAAATAGCAGTCAGTCTATTTGTTTGAGACGTAATAATATCAAGGTAACCGGTGTATGTAAAATTTAAAAACTAAACGAATAATATTGTCGTGGCGGACTCTTTCTTTCAGCACTTCTGAGACACGTTATTTGAAAAAAAACCGCTTTCTTTTAAACACTTCCTGAATTAAATAAATTATGGTTTTTGAAAACGTGATTCTGTTGTTTTTTGGTGGTGTGACTTACGCTTTGTTTGTTTGCAGATGCGAGCGCGCCGTGCGGGGTGCGCGCGGAGCTAGAGATGCGCTCCAAGCAGCAGCCGCGACCCTCCTATCGATGGCTCAACACGAATGAAAACGGTCAGTGCTTACCATCTAACTGAACAGTGCTTACCACTTAATTGAACAGTACTTACCAAATAACTAAACAGTGCTTACCACCTAACTGAACAGTGCTTACCACTTAATTGAACAATGCTTACCACTTAACTGAACAGTGCTTACCAATTAATTGAACAGTGCTTACCACCTAACTGAACAGTGCTTACCACTTAATTGAAAACTGCTTACCACGTACCTGAACAGTGCTTGCCACCTAACTTGTTCAGGTACGTGGTAAGCACTGTTCAGTTAGGTGGCAAGCACTGTTCAGGTACGTGCTTGCAACCTAACTGAAAAATGAATAAATAACTTTACCAACTGTGCGTACCACTTAAAAGTGCTTACCACGTAATATAGAGTACGGACAGTGTTTTCGTTTGATTAAATGACGATGAAACCGACAGCTTGATATTTCGTTTCTTATTCTTACTTATTCGATATGGGGGCTTCTTTTTTATTTATTTTATTTATTGGCTTGCGTTTGACTGCCATCTCGTCTGATGTTAAACGAAGAATGACTGTCTATGAAACTACCATGTCTACTATGTACGTCTCGCTTGAGGTGTATGTGCATTTTCATGCAAAATCCAAAAAAAAAAAAAAAAACAAAAAAAACCAAAATCCTGCTCCTTGAAGTACCGGAGAGAGGCTCTGGGCCGCTGGCATAGTAGCTCTAGTGGCTTAGATAGAAATGTAAATGATGGCGAGAAGACAAAACGAATATCAATACACGTCTTTATGTTCAGAAATCACATACATCTAGAAATTTGGCTTTTCGCTTTTCTAGGCTTAGGTACATTACACAGTTGTTTCTATGTAAATTATTTGGTTTTTGAAATGGTAACAGGCTTGGCTTAAATTTTTTCGTACATTATGCATAAAATATTTTTTGAGTTTTTACATAAACCTTTTTCTTACTTGGTTATTTTAAAGCATGTAGCATACATTTCGTAACTTAAAATAATCTTAGTATTTTTACAGTTTTAAAAAACTTCTTCATCATAAATTCATTTGAAATAACTTGATTTAAATTTAAATAAGACGGTTGTATTTCACAGTCACCTTACTGGATAAAATATCAAGTTACCGTATCAAAACAATGACAAATCTCCCCAACCAGAAAAACAAGTTTACAACCTTTTACAAACTAACATTTACATTTGACAATTCCATCTCAATTACATAATCGAAAACTTTACGGGCATTTAATCAAATTCACAAACGGATTACGCCATTATGTTTACACAAAAAAAATGTAACAAGTTTTATGTTTTGTTGAATTAAGTACTTTTTAGTAATAAATTAGTGAGCTCTTTTGCTTAATTTGTGAAGTAGAAGAACTTTTCGCGATACGAAGTTCTACAGTAGTTCTAAACAGAAAGGAGGTCATTAAACACATCATTATCTATCAGCTGTTCCATAGAAAGACAACATTATCTACAAAATGTTTGAAACAGACTTTTTTTTTGTTGTCCCCATAGTAAAAGTAGTTCACAATGGTGAGTATAATATAACCACGTTTCCGTTTACTACCTTTCCGCGTAACCCTGTATATATAACATGTATAAAATACTTTTTAGATTGCAAAGAAACGCTTGCGGTGTAAAGGCGAAAATACAATTTGGGAACTGCACCACTTAATTTGTATAACAATCGAACTGTGCACCGTGACGTGATGACTGAATATTCAACTAGAACTCACCATAAATATAAAGTTATGGCCATAGAAAAAACGTTTTACAAAACGCAAATGTAATAGTAGGTTATAACTCACAGGTCTTTTTGTACGAAACTAAGGCACCGTGAAGCGATAAATAATATTTATTTTCGCTATTATACGCGTTTTTGTCTGACGTAATGGGTGTAAGCGCCGCGGTGCAGTGGGGCCACGAAGTTGGCGTGCCGATGACAGTGACGTCACATGGTTGTGAGTTATAGTTGCTGCTTACAACTTTATTGATTGAGTACTTTCTTTATCTTAAGTCGAAGAAATCGACTAAGATAAATAATTATTAGAGTAGTAGGTTATTAGTATATTTATTGTTGTTTAAAATAGGATTGAATTTTATTGAAGTATATGTAACATGAGAAAGACAGATTTAAATAAAAGTTAGCACCCAAGGTTTATTGATAATGCTCAGTTATATATTTTACGTGCCTGCCGGGCTAACGTGGCTACTTTAGCCCCACTACGCGGAGCGAAAGGAACCACTTCCTCCCTGCAGCGGCACGTAAAATTGTATACACTATACACACCACGGGCCCTAGATGAGTAGTCTACTATAAATTTACAATCTTACCCCTGACTGATAGTTTTTCATTAACAATATTTTAAGTTTCACCAAGTACCTATCTTAAAATATCTCTTCACAGAGATGAATGTATGATAATAGGAAACCGTACTGTGATTATTCGATCTTTAACGTTGAACCCGTCTTGTTGAATTTTGTGCAAGTGAAGTTGTCAGACTGTCAGTATACTTACTTACAGTCTTTGGCCCAACACTAAGTTGTAGCGCAGTTTTGTTGACGAAGGTTAAATCCACTTCCCTGTAATGAGTTGAGAAGATCCGCGACACGCTAATGTAAAGTAAAAGATTATTTTGTTACCTATTTTTACTTCCCAAATGGATATTTTTAAGTTCTCAAACGCTATTAAAGTAAGTCTGAGGATTATTTTGAAGTACAACGCTGTCGATTTTGTTGCACCGCTCACTAAACTAAAATTATACGCGTCTCATTTCATTTTAATATGTTAGAAAAGGATGTCAACAGGTTTCATCCTGTCAAATTAAGATTAGTTTAGTGAGCGGTGCAACAGAATCGACACCATTATCTAATTATACAGTAAAATAATGATTCCTCTTTCCTTCATAAGTAACTACTTTTGGAGTTTTGGAGAAAAATGAGACACCTAAACTGAGTCTATTTGTGTACACCTGGTACACATGGTAAACCTAAATATCATTAAAATTCATGTCTCACAGTTTTTGATTATCAATGAGTGCATGCATATAAAAGAGAACTTAAGTATAATGTATAACTACTTATAACTTTTCGTAATGCGAATCTGTTATTTATGAACGTTAGTATAATGCCCTACATCTCATATAATTATTTATCTTTGAAAAATTCAATACAAAAGCCACGTAGGTAATTGTAACAACTGTGTGGGAAGTTCTAAGCGTGACCAAAGTACAACAAAATTATTAGGGTTACAATAATTTGCCCCAAGCATTACATTCCAAACAGTATATCACAGAAAAATGACCACCAGAGCGTCCAAACGGCTACCATTCAGTACAGCTGCGACGAATTCGTCGTACAATAAGTAAAATAATAAAAAATTGCATAGTTTAGCTTAATTTATGGCCGGCTGGGAGCCTGATTTACAATCTGAGCTTTCACTTTACGCCCTTTGTAGTGAGTTTGCCGATTGAGGGATGGATTGTGTAAAGTCTTGGAGAGTTTGGGAAGTTTTTTTTGTATTGAACTGGAGTTGTGCAATATTTGGGTGGCTGGCAGCTTTTGGCATTGTTCCTTGGATAGGAAGTGGTGTAAAAGCCGTGTGCAAAGAATGCATTTTAGATGTTAAAAATATCGAATAAAACGTGTTCAGTTTAAAAAGATATTATAATTTAAAAAGTTGAACCTTTCTATTTTGATAGTATATTATGAAATTTCCCAAGTCCCATCCTTGTCATTAACTAATTTTCCTAACCCAACTTTTTCCATAAAATAAGCAACTATTATAATTATTTACGCCCCTTTACTAGATACAGAAGTTATAAAAAGTACTATATTGTGCCAAAATGAATCACATTAAAAACTCGATCGACAAACCTACACGCTTCAGACAATCGTTTAACAAACCGCAAGTATTCAAAATGGGTGTTTAAAATACCATCAGTTCCCTAAATGTATTTTAACAAGCCGACACTGGTCTCAAAACTACGTTCTCGGTTTCCACTTTACGCATTTTTACGCTCTTTCGTAATCATTTGACCGACGGTTTTATTACCAGTTTTTATGTACGTGAGAAAACAATTGTTAGGCCACAAACTGTCGGGCACAATAAAGGGGCTTGCCACGGGTTTGTCGTTTTTAGTTTTACGATTTTCTCTTGCCGACTTCCAGTGTTTAAGTTTTATTGGCGATGGTTAACGGCTTAATGGCTAATGTCGGAAGTTATTATGTTTGATGATTTGTTAGTTTTTCGGCTCGCGAAGTTGGGTGCTGATGGAATAGACTCGTAAGAAGTTATGGTCTATTGTTCCAGTCCTTGGGTTATTGAAAGGGTTTAGTGGTTGCGTCATTGGTTTATTTTTGTTTGCTTTACTGGTTAATTTATGAGTACTCTGAGAGTCTACATCTCATTCATACGAAGGAATGTATTTTATGTATTTAAAAGTGTAGCAGTTACTAGGTTATTTCAATAAATTGAATTGTGTTTGTCTAACTAACAAACCAACAAAGTTTAAAAAAATATATACATTCACGGTAGAAACTAAAATAGCAACAAACTATAAAATGCAATCGATCACTCGCACACATCAACCGTCTACCGAGTCATAAAATCTATCATAAAATATAAAAAAGTCTGTCGAATCCGCATAAAAGTAGTGTTTACAAACATTGAGAGCGTTAATCTTTACGATCGCGTCCGAATAGGCCCGAATGTACCCGAACGCACCCGATCGCTGATTTATAGAGTTCCCAATAGCTCCTGTCTTTTAAACGGCCACGCAATTTACGGCTATATGGAGTTTTATAACTGATTTTATCAGTCGTAAAGTTTTACAAGGCGATCTGCGAACTATTCATTAGGGTTGCATATTTCGCAGACAGTTTAAAATTGTGTGTAGAGGAAAATGTGAAAAAATTGCTGGAAAAATAAGAGGTGTACTTTATTAGCAATTTACAACTAATTTTATTGGACGAAGTAAATGCAAACTGCTCGAATGTTATTAACAAGAGAATTTTATAAAAGATTCAGATAATATAGCATCTGATAAAAATGCTCTTCATGCGTGAACTTAACTGTCAAGTTAAACGTAATGAAACTTTATTACAAACTAACATTAAAACAACCTTCTACTATTATTAATTTTAGAGTAAAATTATGTAGTTTCAGCGTTGTAATATTATACATCAATAACAAAAAAAAACATAAGTAAAAAAAGCCATAAATTTTGTTAATTATGTAATTGACTTAACTTGTAGCTTTAACTTAAAACATCCTGTGGCTATAAAATCAGGGGTATAATTAACAGAATAGCCTGAAGAGCATAAACTTCCGTAGAAGGCGTTAGCTGTCGATAAGCCACCGTTAACAGCTGAGCGGCTCGTAAACCGCCGTGCGTGTGGCCCCACACGCACTTTGGTAAAATTACATTATGTGTTGATGAACAACTGATAAAATTTTACTAAAGTATGAATAAATTATGTGAAGTAGCTTAACTTAATATTTAAACTGTTATAAGTTGAGATATAATAGCTAAGTTAATAATGTAGAAGACATCAGAAAAACATTTAATCACTAGTAGACTCAGCAATCAGCATACGAGTTGACAATGACCTGGGGCTCGATTTTTGAATCGTACGCAAAGTTACGCATGCGAGCGGAGCCGACTTTCGAACGATATTGAACCTTATTTCAGACTTCTGCCACAGAATAAATAATAGTACTCTGTAAATAATAGTGCTTCTGCCATGGCTTGACGGTTGTTTTTAAAGAATAACTAACAATTTACGTATCATCCGAGCGACGATAGCACTCAGATATAGAGCTAAATGCCACTCACAATCACCCATCCGAAGATTGACCGGTTCGTCCGTTGCTTAACATCGGTGATCTCTAAGAACCACCAAGTCAAGTTAAGAAAAGTAAAGTATATAAGTAAATGCCTCCCGCTACACAAATTCTCATGGAGTGCGACAATAGCACGGTGACACAGTTGTGCTCAATATGACTGATTACTGGGCCAATGTCGATGCACGATGCAGTTATGACACTGTACGTAATAGAGTGCACGAGTCTTAGTGTTGCCAGCAATGTTACTATTTCTAGACATCGTGTCATAGCTGCGCCCAGCGGAATCATCTGAGACGTCATCATCACCTACAGCCTTCTTTATCGCTCTGCTGGATATAGTTATATTTGCCTCTCTCTCTTCCAATTACATTTGTTTCGGCTCTGTGCTAATTTGGTCCAGGTTACCCGAGTTAACGTAAAAAAAAACATACAGTCGAATTGAGAACCTCTTTTTTTGAAGTCGGTTGAAAAGAGTGGCGCCATTTAGTTCAGTTTATTCCCATAAACTGAACTAAAGAACGAAGGCCCACCGAACGGAATAATCATTCCAGTTTTGGCTTGAGAAACGACGATATATCTTCAAATTATTCATTTTCTGATTTTCCCCATTTACAGTGTTATATAACCTTGCATCTTGTTAAATTTCATGATTCTACGTCAACGGGAAGTACCCTAAACTTATTGATTTACTTGCGAGTCTAAAAAACACTAGAAAAATGGCTGTAATTTTTGATTGCGTTGACTTAGAAGCTTGATTTTTTTACAGCTCATAAGGACCGTAGAATTACGCATTCGATATTAATTTCAATTTGATACCTCCACTCGTTTTCAAGAAAAAGGGCCTTGACAGACAGACAGACAGACGGACTACGGAGTGATCCTATAAGGGTTCCTTTTTTTGATTAGAGGTACGGAATGTAGGTAGGTATGTTTTTTTTTAATGTATGCTATGCGATTACTCCGCCAAAAGAATTGATTTTAATGTTTTTTTTTTGTTTGGTAGGTGATACTTCAGAGGTAGTTTCATACACATTTTATCGAAATCGTATTAGTAGTTTGGTTTTTAAATCAAAATTACTGGAATAAATCAAAATAACTGGAAAATATGAAGATATCAGCCAGGTAGACGAAATTGAAGTTGGTTGTTTTAATAAATAAAGTGTATTATCTTATTTATACTGTTTGTGCCTAGTAAGTAGTAACTAGAGTATTTTTTATTTGTTTTAATTATTTATTAGCTCCACGGGAGTCCGTGCCTTTTGTCAACGTTAAAAAATTTTATAAACTAGATTTTACACTTAATAACTTAAAAGCTGAAGGCTTTACAAAAAGAATATACCAAAAGAACCTAACTAAGTATTACTAATTATTGCTAGAATTGCGTGTATACTCCGAGTAGTCCAGCTCCCGCAAGCAGCACCCGTTCACGAGTTAACGCATGTGCCAGCCATCGCTCTCCTCAACCATATTGCAGGGAAGAGGGCGACGCCGCCGCAAGAAGAAGCTTTTTAGTGAGCGTGAGTGCTCCGGGTATCCACGCAATGCCTACAACAGTACGATTACTTATACTATACTGTTTTACTCTAGTTTTTTTTCCCTCTTGTCAATTAAAGCAATCACCAGTAGATTCTAGAGTAATCTAGAGTAACTAGAGTTTATAAGTTAACAGTTCAATCTACCGCCTTGCACTACGATTGCCACCCTACGCTGGCCTAATAAGTGCTACACAGTACATAAGTAGTAGATGCCAGCTCTTTGTAGCTGAACAGAGTTTTTTGTGTTATAAAAATTACTAATAGATAAAAAGTACATTTTGTGTTTTTATTTACACAGGTGACTCATGTTTATGAAGTCGATACTTCGACTAGTAAAATGTAGAAAACTACAGTGAAGGTAAAAAGTAATTCGAGCTTTTTCCATCGGAACAGTTACACAGGCGAAAGTTTCATAACACCATTTGCGCATGGGAATTATATTTAGCTTTATAGATAAGGTCTAAAATATAATGAGATAACAATAAAATTATAAATTATCTAAAATGGTTTTTGGTGCATGAATTGGCAACACTGAGTAGCCCGTGTAGCAGTGTAACACCAAAGTCAGTATTGTTGTATTCTGTGTCACGACCTCGTAACTCGAGCCGGCGGCGTCTGTAGGATCCGGACGCCACAGTTTATGAATGAAACCAAATACGGCTACTTGTGGGGATTAGACTACACTGTACCCACATCTCAGTACAGTACATAAAAATAAAAACCGGTATTAGCGGATATTTCACGCAGCATAATTATGTTGGGTATGTCGTAAAACTGCATCCAGCACCATCGGAGGACGGGCAGCAGCGCCCTCTTAGTTAACGGTGGTACACTCTGCGATCCCCAAGCCGCCCAAGCGTGGGGATTATGGCAGCCAAACAATGACAGATACACCAAAAGAGAAATTACTGGGCATGAAGAGATTTGATACACTTAATATCGGTGTGACGAACGCAGTGCAGTGCGCCGCAGGCCCTGGTCTGTACATGTACCCATAACAGTACCTGTACCCATAACAGTACCTGTACCCATAACAGTACCTGTACCCATAACAGTACCTGTACCCATAACAGTACCTGTACCCATAACAGTACCTGTACCCATAACAGTACCTGTACCCACAACAGTACCTGTACCCATAACAGTACCTGTACCCATAACAGTACCTGTACCCATAACAGTTTATGGGCAGGCGAACGTCTCGCTCGTCTTGTCAATCCATTGCATTTTTTTTTACTTGTTTTATAATATACATATGCGTGCCGTTAGTTTTATTTACAGTATTTTTGTTGAGTATCAGGATCGAGTGAGGGGGTTGGAGGGGGAGGCTTCGTCCAGCAGTGGACGTCTTCGGCTGATGTGTATACAGGATCGATTTTAACTATGAACAAATGAAAAACCTTTCGCAGGAAGTTTCCCCCTACATAATTCCTAACTAATTTTGTTTTCCGACTTTGTACGCACCTTTGTTGTATTGTTGTAATGCAGTCTTTACCTTGTGCGTTAAATTAATTTTCGGTGATGTTGGTTCATGAATCACTGGTCACTTCCGCTGTGGCCTCACAAGATTTTTGCTGAACTCTACTTAATGTTGATGTTGTACCTTGTACCTTCTCTAAACCGGGAAGAGTTGGATTTTCTATGCCACCCTTACGCCTGCACCTTGACTTTATCGGACACTGGGTCTTAGCGTATGGGGCAAGTTATAGGCGAAGAATGAAATCATTACGATTTCTGTGGCTTAGTAGACGTAGTGAGTCGGTATTTGTAACCATAGTTCACGGATTCGATTCCTGGCTTGGCATTCTGTTTTTGGTGTGGGTGTTAGTTGTCCGTGTGTTTATGTGTGTTCCATCGTATCCCCGATAAAATTATGGAATCCTAGTAAGTGTGGGGCTTTGTATGCTATAAGAGCGTCAACGCGTAGACATTTAGAATTCGTGTTTTAATAATAAAATCTGTTAGTTTATTAATTTAATTTGCCAAATGACTGCCATATCTCATCAGTATAATACACCCGCATAAATTTCATTAAAAATACACATCTCAAACATTTAAATTAAATCGCCAACAAAGTAAGCTGGGCGCCATAATTTTAAGAAATTTATAGGCGTTAACATCAAAATACGTATAAATTTATTGACAGTTAGGTTGGAAGACGAACGTGTGCAACTAAGTTTATAAATGGTTTGACGATCACATCAAGTAAAGATTTAAGATAGCAAAAATGTCTAAATTAGTTAACGTTCCGTTACCTTACTTTGCATACCGGGCTTAGTCATAATCATAACTTTTCTCTTCGACATAGCATAATAGCACAGACTAGAAAGACATAAAAATCTACAATAAAAGTTAACATTCGATGCATTTCTACTTATGTTAGACTAATGAACAAACGGGCAATAAAAATAAATGTTTACTAGTTACCTGAATTGTTATTATAATTCAATAAAAATAAAAAAACAGTGCTAGAATCACTATTGACGTTTTAACGTTTTTAAATGACTATTTCACTATAAATCTTTGATTCCTACCGTTGTAAAAATTAAGCCAAGCGTGAAGCTGTATCGAGTATCAATTTATTAGTAATAAAACTTCGGATTTACTAATAAAAACTCCGATTTATTGTATCAATAAAACAACAAATAAATAGATTAACTAATTAATATTATTAAACGCTAACTTGATGGACTAGAAAAATTAAGCTTCAAAATTTATAGCTCTTGTCTTTAGTGTTTTATTGGGAAACTGACTTTTGTTAGCTCTGTGGTTATAAAACGGCAGTATAATTTTGACATGTTTATTGCAAAACTGATACGCATGATTTAAAATATATTTTGAGGACAACTTTATGCACTTGAATTAAAAATGTGTTAACACAAAATATGCAGCCAACATTCTTGAATGATAGTTATTTTATCACTATGTTAACCTGCAGGGCAGTGACCTTCTTTTCTTCGTTCCATTTTAGCTTTTTTGCAAGTAATCTCTTAATCTGGCAAAACAGATTTTTAATAGTTACACAATTATGATTTATATTCAGTGCAACTGAGTATTCAAGAAAACTACGAAATAGCATTAACATTTTTACAAAAACAAATTCAAATAATCATATTTTTGTTAAACATTTATGTCAACGAATGTATTAATTTATGCATAACAAACCCTAATCAAATCGATTCGAACAGCTTAAAGCTAATCAACTCACTGGCAACTAAACGCCAGCATTTTAAATTTACAACCTTTCTTCGATCGAATGAATACCGTAAACCATTCACTTTCCTACATTAATACAGTAACTGATGAAATATTTTAAGTTAAAAGCCGACTAATTAGCGTAAAGATTTCCAAACCGTCGATACATTTATCTAAATGTCTAGCCATAACGGTAGCGTGATGGTAGCAGAATTATTCACTACAAAATTTGCATCAACGGATAATCCGATTGAATTCTTGTGTCATTTTAATATTAATGTATCAACGGAATTATATTAAATCAGTCGTTTGTATGAAAAACTTTGCGTAAATCAATTTGATGCCCGTCATTTATGCGACCCAAAATTGTTTATTCCGATGTGACCCGTCCTTTATGGTCTTAATTTATGTGTATCGCATAGTTTGCGAGTACGAATCATATTTATTTCTGGAGAAAAATATGTGAAAAATAATTATGCGACTGGATTATAAATTATTCTACTCGTCACGAAAAAGTCATTCAAGAAAATGACTCGTAATTTGATTGCAAAAATAACCAAATTAGACCATTATGCTAAATATAATACGATATACGGATGTTTGAATTGTTGTATTTCAAATTTTCGAGCCATTCAGTGATGTTTTCTACGGCATTGACTGTATCGTATTAATTTGCAAATCATAACAGCGATAAATGTATGTCACGTTCCTGAATATTGACAATATTTTCAACATAATTATGGAATTTGAATGTTTTTTGTGCGTGAGCTTGTTTCTAAATTAATTGCATTGATCGAAGCAATTTACTATTTAAATTTTGAGACGTATTTTTAAATATTTTATCGTTTTAATCACGAGTTATTTAATAAATATACATGCCTAAATAGCCATTTAGAGTAAAATATTTGAATTATAACTAAATTCGCTATGTGCTAACATTTATGTTTTTTTCATGTTAATGTTTATTATAAATATATTAGTCGATTATTTTAAATAAAAGTCCTCGACTGTGTCGTTTCTGTTCCTGAATTGTTTTTTTTTGCGTCGAGTAATTGAAGTAACTTACCTACTTCAATTATTCGACGCAAAAAGTGAAAATATCATAAATATGTGGCTTCTACCTATTACTCATTATTTTGTTAATATAATGATTTAGTCACAGTATCATTAGATTTAGGTACATAACTTCGGTCGTAGTTCAGGCGCTAGAGCAATATTCACTTACCAGATCGTTAGGTTTGACTGACGTTAGTCAGAAGTTAAATGTTGTCCCTCTTTTTACCGTAACAATAATAGCATAAAATCAAATAAAAAAAACAGCCAAAAAGTTTATAAATAAATATTATTGATACTTAAAATATTTATGACAATTGGCTAATGCGTCCTCCGGTAGCCAAGTTTTCTAAGATAATTAATGAGTCTGGTTGGATGAATAAGTATGTTAGACATCCGATACCAACAATCTTCTTATCTTACGCTCTACGGTTGTTAGCATAATGTGTGAATTAATTTCTAGAATTATCAAATCTGCGTAAAATAATAGCCTTTGCCGCGGGCGCATGGGACCGGTCATAATATAAACTTACCTACAAATACAAAAATAGCCGACGAAAGCACTAACCGAGGCGACTTGAATCATACGATGATAAATAATCGCTCAAATCGACGATTTACATCCAAATCCAAAGTTGACACGATTCGCTCGACATGTTTATTACTGCCACCAGTTAAACTAATAATTTATTTAAGTTACGAAGATAGACCATCAAACATTACGACAACAAAAAAAAACAGGCTGAAAAATCAAAATAATTAAAAAACAAAACCGGAAAACAGTTTGAATAAAGAAGCTAGTGTTGCGAAATGAACACAAAGTTAATGTTGTAAGTTTATTCAGTTAGCTCGATTTTCGATTTGGAGAATCGTTATCGATGGCCTATTCAATAACCGTTTGGTATCGATATAAATTGTTATTGGCGACGTGAGTTACCGTTTCGGAGATGGTATTATACCTCCACGCAGACAATCGCATAAATATCGAACGGGGGTTTATCGTTATTCGTTATCTATTCGCGAGAGATCGAAAGCTGTTGAAAGTTTGAGTGGGTGATACCTCCTTTTATATGCGTGAGCCGATATGCCGAAGTGATCGCATATATTTCGAAAGGTAACATTTTATATAATTTGGTTTCGTGACAGTCTAGGCATATTATTATTATTAAATCAAAATATCACGCGTCAGTCTTATTTTACGGTTATTGGATATTAAAAACGAGCTCTCATTTAATGCATTGCATACGAACAATATTTGAACAAAACCCGTTGTAATTAATTTTAATAAGTTTAGGTAGACCCATTTTTATTTTACGATAGTGAGTGTCTTTCCGTATACAAGGCATAAATTCAAAATAAATAAATCGATTGATCCAATCGTGTTTTCAGTGGAATCGAGTTAGAATCGAGATGGATGTTAATGTCGAATCGACCTGCCGTTGGTCCGATTGATGGCGCGCCCGCGGGTCTTCTAAAATAGTGTGGATTAGTAATAATTTATTTGGAGTGTTTGGTTTTTATGGCTTGATTTAGACTGATCCTGGGCACTGCTGTGCCTGCCTAATGGCAATGAAACAGGCGTTCAAAAGTCATATTTATTGATGGTATACAATTTGTCAGAAGTGCCATACATGCTACGAAGTAATTATGTTATAGGTACGTCATATCATAATGTATTTATTTTGATTTTTTGATTTTAGAATACATTCGATGCGACCAGCAACAATCTTAAAAGTCTACGAGACTGGAATCGAAAGTCTAAAACTAAATAGTTTATTTCTTCCCTCTACCTCTCTACACGTCTCCTTGGTTGTCTCTGGTTATTTGGCGCATCCTCGTCGCGTCAAAGATTAAGCAAGTTGCATTATCGAAGTTCCGAAGTCCCCGTAGGGCTGTGTTGTGCGCAGTGGGACAGGGTTGCCAACAGTTGCTTACCTCCGGCAGGTGTCGACGCGTAACGCGCTTTGACGCGACAACCTCGATCAACTTTGGAGATAGCGCTTGGGGGATAAGTGACAAGCGTTTAAAATACTTTTTGGGCGTGTGTAGTAGGCTACATTTTGATAAACAAGTGCTTGGCCAAGAGATTACAGATAAATAATGTATAAGAATTAGCATTTGAATTTTGGAAAAAATTCTAAAATAAATAATTTTCATAAGATTTTTCTTTCATTTGCCAAGATAAGATATGAAGATAAAATACGATCTTTAACAAAATTTTAGTAATTAAATTTAATATTTAAAGTCAACATTTTCTTATTAAAAATGTTATCATTATGAAGCTGATCACAATATAATATTTATAAATTAACTGGTTAAAACAAAAACAACAAGTGCTTATCTATACGAATCGACAAAAAATTATAAAAGATGTCATTCAAAGTATGTTATAACATTAATTCATCTAATACAGTAGGAAAAAAATCTCTGGTAAAAAAAAAGCTCGGGATGTGAAATTAAAGTGGTGAATTTTAGGAGCGGGCAGAATTTCTTCCGTATCCGGGGGGCCTCTAGTATTATCTAAAATCTGAAGTCTCAATAACGCTCCAATAAATAATGCTCTATTGGGTGCTAATATTAATTAAAATGTAGTATGATTGTTTCCACAATGGACGTAGTTATCAATTAAACGTTTGGTTTTGAGGTCGCGTACCTGATTGAATTTGACATTCATTAATTGGTAACGTGACCTGTATTTCGCCACCCGATACTGACCTACAACAATTCTGCATTTATTGCGACTAATGCATACAAAATCAGGTTTTGTTCATATAAAGACGAGCTTGTTAGGCATAAAAATATTTGGCATAATTAATAATATCTGTAGTGGTAGGTTTCTATTACAGAGTCCACCTGGTACCACAGACTACCTGTCTGTGGCTGTAACTTTGTCAGTTATTCAACTGCTAAGCAGTAGAACATTACTGTGTTTTGGTTTGTAGATAAATTTTACCAGAAAAATTACTGGACATGAAGAGATTTGACGTCTAATATCGCAGGATGACAAGCGCAGTGCAGTGCGGCGCAGGTTTTTTTCGCAAGTTCACAATTCTGTCACTGCTACTGTTATGGGCAGGCGTTATTTTAATTACCAGCCCGCACGCGAGCCGTGATAAACGTCTATCCACTCTTTTTCCCCGCGAAAACGAGACAGACGTATACATATTCTAGCTTTATCACTTTCCCACGCGGGGAAAGACCAATTAGTCTTCGGCGAGTGCCAGGGGGCCAGGTGAATGTCTCGCTCGTCTCGTCACTACAATAAAGAAACATTTTTTTTGTTCTAAAACGAAAGAAAAAAAAAAGAACTTAAATCTTATTACAGTGATGGGGCAGGACGGAATAGCACAATAGTGCATCTAAATGCATTTCAATATTGACTAGATTTTTATTATGGTTAAGACAGGACCCAGTTAATTGTTAATGGTTTAATAATAATCTTTGGGTCTTATGCATAAAACACTACAGCAATTAATAAACTTATTTATTTATAAAGTGTTGTCTTCTTTTTTCAAACTCAATTCGTAATTCGAAAGAGATTTACAAAACACTCTTTAACTTTAATATGTTTATTAACTGTTTTAGTGTTTTATGCATAACACGGTTATCTTTATCCTAATTAAAATGCGGATATTTTTCATAGCAATTTTTTAACAGTAACATATAAAATATTTTTTAAATTATAAATTTGCTAAAAAAAAAATTAAAAATCAATATTTATTAGATAAATGATTTTAATTAAACATGAATCAACTATTTATTGGAAATACAAGTAAATTTATAAAAAAACAATGTAATGTTTAACGTAAAGTTTTTCTTGTTCGCTTGCGCCTTCGACTTGTCCCACAATTTCAACTCGATGGCTGATAAATTCTATCAATACCGCAAGCAAGCGACGTCGGGTGCCTTCAATAGTGTTTACCTCATGAAATGCGCAGTTTAACACCCCTATTACAGTTTAGTCGCGGAGTTAATAATGTTGACAAATTATTGGGATCAACCCTGTCGAGTTATATTATGCTTAGCGTTTAGTGGAGGGTTGACAATGGCAAACAAGCTTGAAGACGACCTCTTTTGGGCGTAAGTACTATTTTTGTATGTTAACAAGAAATAAGAGGAAGGAGGTGCTCTCCTTATGGTAAAAGATAACACCTGCCCTTAACCGTTTGCAACAGTACCCAGAACCCGACACTACTCTACGCTTATTAATAAGGCCCATACATAGTACCCATACATAGTAAGATGGCGTATAGCGCTATCCATCAAGCAAACAAACTACAATGTAAGTAACGTAGATAAATCGGAACACAGAGAACAGCTGATGGCCGCGCCCGCGCGTCCATCAACTCGCAAAATAACCAAATGTCATGCGCACGCGCACCCACCTCCCCGCCGGCGTAGTAAAACAATAGACAGTAGGGCAAGTGCGCTCAAATTTGAGTGAACTAAAAAATATGACAATGTGCAGTGGAATGCTCTTTCTCGATAAATACAATCAGAAACCGATTCACTCACAACCTAAAGACGCCCACATTAAGTATAGTGAATCGGTTTCTTTAGGCCCAGCGTGTTGCTTCGTAGACTGCATTAGTGCTCTGCGTGTATGATACGATACAATACAACACAATATGTCGTTATAGTAAATGCAATATGGCGGATTTGATGAATTCCGAAATACACTATATTAAAAGAAAGTTTGCAATTCGGGTTTCAGTTTTTATCCAGTTTATCGATATTTACCAAAAATAGAACGACTCTACTAACAACTGAATTTTTGTTTCAGGTAAGGATAGCAGGTTAGCAGCATAGAAAAAAATGTTGCCTAGTTTATATACGTAAGTACCTAAGTACTTGAGCAAAAGTTTCACCATTAGGCCACGTCATGTGTAGGTATGGGAAATATCTCAAGTCAGAGATGGACTAGGGATCTTGGCCAACCATGTAGGACTAACCTCTCTAAAGCATATTATTCTATTGACGAATTTTTAAGTGACAATACGATTTGACAGTATAGATGATTCGTGACCATCATAATTTAAGGTATTAATAGTTAGTAATTTTTTTTTTAATTCTTAATGTTTAAAAAAAGTGTTAAGTATTTTAATTTAGTTAATATTTTCTTCACTAATTTATATTAATTTATTAGCATGTACGCTGACCAGGCGGGACCTGGAGATTCTGACTGTTTCATATATATATATACTCACTCTGTTACCGAGGTCCACATGCTTAAATACATTGCATTTGAATTTGAACCTCCTCTCTTCGTGTGTCGTTTTTAGTTGTGTCATGTTTGGGCGCCCTAATTCGTCCTAGGCCTCCCTAGGCTGCCCTAGGCTCGGACCTAGTTAGCTTTAGGGAAAATCCGTTTCTGTCTCAAGTTTTTAATTATGTAGTTACACTTCTAGACTAGACGAAAAATTCATTTTAAGTATTTTTTATTTTTTTTAAAGAAAGAAATAAAATTATTTGTCTGCCTTATAGCTCGGTTTATAGTATATCCACTGGTATTTTAAAATAATTATTTATTCGACACAATCCAGAGAGACAGGTACACTAACAAAACTCTTTTACGTCTTACTTCTTACGACACTTATCGTCTCACTTGTCGAATGAGGCAATTTTAAACACTAGAAATTAAAACAAATTTTGGTAATTTTAAATCGTCTCACTTGTCAAATAGCAACATTGGTGCTGATTACTATAGACTGTACTAATCAGCGTTAATTTTCAGATGAATTTGCAAAAATTGCCCTACTGTAATTACTGTGTCAGTAGTTGAATTACTCGGTCGTGATAGTTCGCGACAGCAAATGTCAGGTCGCTGTCGGTGTCACATGTGACGAGTTTATAGATGCTCTGTGCTTGCGTGGTCGAGGGTGCTGAATGTCTTGGTGATTTGGACGAGGTCCAGCCCTGAATGTAAGATAGAGCAGTAAAGATAAAGATACACATATTTCCATTAAACACGAGCAGAAACATGCGTTTGTTGATATTATGCAGTTTTCGCGTCAACTCGAAAAATGCATTTATTTATCTTTGGATATATTTTTTTTCGACTACGTTTCTAGTTCATTCAGCACATGAAAGAAACAAGTGCAGTATTAAATAAATGATGGGAGATTTTTTGCAAAAAACAAAGCTCATTGTAGATGGCTCTGACTTTGCGCAGACCGGACGTGGCTGTCATTTTCAAGTTTCATGTGCCACATATCAAAAATATTAAGCCGTTTTTGACTGGCACGTATAGTCTTCGCTACCTTTCGAGTTGAAGGAAACGACTTTAAAAAAAAAACATGTTTGGAAAATCGTAAAATCTCGTCGCATTGTCTCTGTTCTCCATTACTGTCTTCAAACAGCCCGCTCACTTGATTCCATTTAGAATATTCGATTTCTGTCCATAAAAGTAATTTTACAGGGTTACTCAGGATGGTATTGTTAAGCTAAAAGGAGTACAATGTACTCATCATGGTCAACAAATTTTACTATGAGATATATACACATACATAGATGGGATCAGTCGAAAATACTTGAAAAAATCAGATGTTAAAAAACAAAAACATTTTTTGTGGGTGAATGATATTTTACTATGGAACAGGAGATTTTTGTCGCGGGTTCAGGCTTTTCGTAGTAAAAGTTGTGTAGAATGTTCAATCCTCCTTTCGAATTAGAAATACCGCTCCGCAAACCCCTGTAGGTACAATTCAATACAGCCAATACATTTCTTATCGTGAAATAGGCTCCAAAAACCCGTCTCATCTTAACTCAGTCCCAATCAATCTCTCAAACAAGCCTGTCTAGAGCGATTACCTCGACGACACAGTATCGACAATAGTCACTATGTAATGCGGCACAGATTAGCTAACAGTTTATACGTTCAATACAGAGATTAGACGAGAGTTGCTAAGGGGCTAATAAGACACGGAGTTAGGGGAAGGGGGAAGGGGGAGCGTCTTAGGCACCTGTTGGATACTTGTTGATCGGCCAGGGTTGGACCTCTATGGCTACCGCTAATGGTTGTTGAGAAATTGGGATGGTTTCTCAAAAGCTCCCAAAAGATGCCTTTTTAAGCATATTTGGGGTATTTTTGTCTTCGACTAAGTATCGAGCCATCATTTTTTTTGTAGTCTTTTGATGGCAAAACGAGAAGTTTTTCATAGAAAGGATAACTAGAAAGGATAACTTGGCAAAAATGAGAATATAAGGGCCGGGCCACCTGTCGCAATAATCAACAAATCTAGCAACTCCTTTATTACGTCAGAGCAAAGATTAATAATACTATACTAGGTCAGAGGAAGTCAATTTCACCCACAGAGGATTAATGCCAGAAGATAGACAGCTGTCGGAACGTAGTTCAACAGCCAAATATAGATGGCGCTGACGAGACATGATTCTCTTATTGTCGCATTTGTACAATGAAAAAGCAAACACACTACCAATAACTAATCCGCACTTACTAATTCGTGTTGTGAAAGAACATAAGCATAGGAAATACCATGGGCAAGTACCTACTTTGTTAGACAAACAATAACAAAAAAAATACTGATAGAAATGAAATGAGCTTATTTTTTATTTTTTGACCTTTGACCATGCTTCATTCATTCAAAATCTTCAGAACCACAGACTGAGGTAGTGAGACGTCTCGCTCCTCTTTTTTAGTTAAGTGCGTACTGCGTAGTTAGAGAGAGACAGGCTGATGCGCGGAGGATCAGCTATTGTCAGCCTTATAAATACTACATTTCAAAACCACTGCCGCCGTAACTACCATACATTATAACATCCTAGCAACTATTAAATATTCTGCGTGCAATTATTGTGGACGCACCTACTTCTTGTCTCGGATAATGCACACTGTTCGACACAGGGCTATAATAAGCTGAAGCTAGTGATGCGCTGCGGAGTTATCGATATTTTACGTATAATCGCTTGAAAGACAGTTTTTTTCCTAAAATACAGTTAGGATGTCGAATTCTCTACCGGAGACAGAGAGCAACAAGAGATTATATATTTTTATGCAATGTCAAGACGAGCGAGACATTCGCCTCGGTAAGTATCACGCCTACTCATAATTGCCTATGTATTTTTACTAAGCCATTCTCAGCAATTTCACCGACAGCGATTTTTCATAACTACATGCAGTGATTTAATATTATCTTTAATAATTTTGAAATGCGCGAGCGACATAGCGGCGCGCAACATTCTGAGCCTTAACACAAAGTGAGCTGCGGTCAAACAGCCTTGACAGTTTTGGTAGCCTATCAAAAATAAAAAAGATGAATATTTTTATTTTGCTATTTCGGTATTTTCGATTTGAAGCGTACTCTAATTTAGTCCAACCAAAGGGCAGCGGAGCTATCATGTAACTTTTCGGGATCGCGATTCGGATACGAGTTATCAAAAATAGACACTTGTGCCAAAACTCATTTGACCCTGCAGGGCAGGAAAAAACGCCAAAAGAGCGACGGATTTGCTTAACTTAATTAAGGAAATCAATGCATTCGTTCGATAACGATAGCGAGAGAAATCCCTCCGTGATACTGTGAAGCTGTGACAGTGACAAGTGTCATTTTTGACAAATCGCGATCCGAATCGCGATCCTGAAAAGTTACATAATAAGGCTGTTTGACGCTGCTGCCCTTCCTCCGGTGGTACTGGATGTAGTTTTAGAACATACCCAGGTCCCTCGTATTTAACATTTAAAATGTATTTATCAACCGTGATTATTTAAAACAGAGGTTTATTTTTCCACATTAAAGTACTGTTGCACCAATCTATCCCAATTGTCACTACCCCATCCCTCGCCAGATAATAGCAGATTTATCTGCGCGTACGCATCCTCAGATCAGGCCATAAATTTCGCGGAGAATTATAGCGAAATTGGCGATAATCATCTACCGCGCCGATTCCATTACTACACGTGCTATCGACTTACCTGTAGCGATGTGTTACACTAAATTACTGACTAATTTAAGGATAGGTAACTGTTTAGTAAAGTATTATTACAAGTGAAGCTATTTATTACAATCTAGCCTGTACGCTTCTATAATTGCGTACTTAGCAATTTTTTATTAATATTTTATTTTAAACCTTATTGTAATAAAATATGTAATGGTAATAGAGAAGACGTGCTTCTTAATCTTAGGGTTGTGAGTTCAATTCCGGGATTCCTAATTTAGGCACTTAATAACATGTTGTTCGTCTCACTCCATCATCATCATCAGCCCGGAGATGTCCACTGCTGGACGAAGGCCTCTCCCTTAGACCGCCACACTGTACGACGACCTGCCATTTGCATCCACCGGTTGCCGGCGACTTTCTTTCGCCACTCCATAGCATTAAAAATATATTGAATGATAGATTTCTTTTCCCAAAGAAGGTCTAGGTAGGCGCCATAGCGACACCATATATCTGCCACCAAGCAGAAGCTTGAAGCGTACATATAACTAGTGAAATTAAATAAATATTTAGCAGTGGTAGGACTCTACTGCAGAGTCCGCCTGGGGAAGTAACACACCTATGCCAGTTATTCAATCGACAAGCAGTAGTGTGCAAGCATTACTGTGTTTCGATATAAAGGGCAATATTACCAGAGAAATTACTGGGTATGAAGAGGTGACGAGCGCAGTACAGTGTGGCGCAGGACTGAATTTGCATAGCGAATACAATCGTGCACCAAACATAGCTGTTATGGACATGTCTAACGCTTACCACCAGGCGATCGTCTCGCTAGTCTTGACAAAAGAATGTACAAAAAAAATTATAACAGGGCTAATGAGAATCGCCATCGAATTTCTTAGACAGACTTAGACTTAGCCCTTGACTTTAAATAGTCACTCAAACTATTTCTGGGTGTCGCTGCAAGGATCGCAGGCGTTATCATAAAAGCGCCTTATTCGCCCCATTAGCTGTTATCACAAAAATATTAGAATTAAACAGTTTTTTAACTATCTAATACCACGTAACTAACTTAGGCCATGAAGGCACAAATCCTTGTTGTCCATTGAAAATGACAAACCTCTAACGTATCGCCGTGTCCAGTTGGTTGGACATCGATTTATACCATTCACCTTTCACTCTGTACGGAACCTCGCCTTTTATCATTTCTCTTACTATGTACTTGAATAGCAAGCGTGAATTTATTTCATATCGTTAAAACTGGGGAAATCTACAACCAGAAGACGTCCACTGCTGTATGAAGGCCTCCCCCTTAACACCACCACGATAACCGAAAGGATGCTGCTGTTTGTCCTCCGGTGGTACTGGATGCAGTTTTAGGATATACCTAGGTCCTGGTCCCGGTAAAATTGGGAAAAAAAACTGAAAAAAAAAACTAAGAAAAATATTACATATTAGTTCGCACATTCGCCTGACCCTTTATAGATAATATAGAACCTTTGTGGCATATTTACTTGCCGCAGCAGCATAGACAATATACACCACACGAACCCCTTTGAAGCCCAAATGTCTCACTGTTGATTTACAAAGCATACACCACCATTACACAATAATCGCGTAGGTATATTTTGGAGTGACCTGTAGATGCGCATGCGCAAAGAGGTGGTTCCGGAATACACGCTGCTCCAGCAAACTCATAAGAGTGGCAGTGCACTCGAGGCGCCAAAAAGTATGTATAGTAGCCGCCAAACAAGTTGTCAAATTGTCGGCATGGAAAGGGTGAGCCTGCGCAGGTACGTCGTGTACACCACTGAAAAGAGAAGAGGTAGGGCCTTCGCTTTTCTTTGGTGTACACTTCCGTGATATTTGGCAAGTTTAATGACAAGTAATTATTTTTTTATTTCTGTCCATCCCCACTTTTTGACAACTTGCGTGGCGAAAACTATAACGCAGTTAGCTTGAACGTATGATAATTTTAACAATAGTAGATTACTTACCTAGGGAGCAAAAGTAAAGAATGTCTCAGATGTCATGTATAATCCTGCCGGGGCGAAGCTTAGGGTGACAAACATGAGATCTGAGGCTTCTTTACTTGCTCCCGTGGTGTGTATACGATTTTAAATGCCACTGCGGGGAAGAAGTAGTTCCTTTCTCTCCGCTTACATTATCAGCCAGAATATGGCTAATGGCTTCGTCCACTGCTGGACGAAGGCTCCCTTAATAGAGATTCCCCACGCTCGGCAGGCGGCTCGGGGATCGCAGAATGCTCACCACCGCGGAAGAGGATGCTGCTGCCCGTCCTTCGGTGGTTCTGGATGTAGTTTTAGGACATACCCACGCTCCGCGTAGCGGGGCTAGAGTAGCCACTTTAGCCCTAGGCACGTACATTTTATTACAATAAAATGTATTAATTAACATCTTATAAGACGTAGTCTGTGATACAATTAACTATATGGGAATGATCTCCAAAACACGAAGCGAAGTGACTGAGAGGTGTACGAACTTGTTTCTAAAATCATTATAAATTAAATAAAGGTCAATTAAATACTTTATTACATTAGAATAAAACATCAATTAAAGTGGCGTAACTTATGTCTTTTTTATTATTTTTATGAGTAGCTGGGAATTATATATTTTTATCTGTTTTAAATACAATTTAGATTCAATTTAGTAATGACAGTTGGACGTCGTTAGAAGCGATTGACAGCTGATTTATGTGTTTGTTGATAGCTCTGTCATGTCATTATGGGAATCTAGGTAATTAATGCAAATGGATAAACGTGATTTGAGATAATTGTGATTTTAGTCGCTTGATAAGAACATGACTGAGATATTGTTTAATCCTTGGATGTTTAAAGACCACGTGGGGAAATACCACACTTTTACTAAGTAGTTATTAAATTCAACCGCCAAGCAGTATTGTGCAAATATTACTGTGTTTCGGTTTTAAGGGCAATGTTACCAGAGAAAGAGTAACACAGGAAAAAACCTTTCCGTTGTACTAGTGGATCGCTTGGTAGTTCTACGGCTTTTTTACCCGTGGTACTACTGGTAGTACCACGGACAACAAACGGAAATTACTGGGCATGAAGAGATTTGACATCTAATATCTCAGGGTAATGAGCGTAGTGCAGTGCGGCGCTGTTTTTTTTTGTTCGCAAGTAAACAATCCTGGCACTGCTACTGTTATGGGCATATTATGGGTGTCGCTTACCACCAGACGAACGTCAGTCTCGTCAGGCCATAACATTTTTTTTTATTTTTTTTTTAAATACCTATTCTGAAACTCACTGAAGTGATTCTATAGGACAAGCTTGATGCTTACCATACGTGGGAGTCTTTTTCATCTCAACACGTAATTGCAAGAGCATAAAGCGATAGGTATCGTGCCATGGTTAATTGAAGAAGCGTTTGGATTGCACTTTCATTGTGCGAACTGCTAGACAGTTCAATGCTCTACCATAGTCTGTCAGAGAGTGTTATCCTGATTGATAGGTACAACTTGGGCGTCTTGAAGTCACGAATAAATTGGTTACTTCTTTGCAAGCGTGCCCCACTGTAGGTCGCATCACGCGTGGTAGGGGCAATTAGCATGTTTCTGAATAAAACGATTAAAAATTAAAAAAAAACAACCGACTTCAAGTTCGATTACCTGGAAACATTTTCATATTTTCCAGTTATTTTGATTTACTCCAATAGTTTTGATTTAAAACCAAACCTAACCGAACCGATTTCGATAAAAAAATTATGGGACCACTTCTGAAGTATCACCCATCAAAAAAATACTCATCAAAATCAATTCATAATTGGTAGAGTAATCGCATAACAAAAAAACATACCGTCGAAAGAACCTCCTTTTTTGAAGTCGGTTGATAAAAAATATGTTATACTGCAAAAATTACATTCATCAAAAATATATCTCTAGATCTTTCCATCAGAATCGAGAACCAATCAGTGTGATTTCCGCGTCGCTAGCTCCCGGCCTAACAAAAGGCCGGTGAATGAAGACAATGTCCTCTTTGTCTAAGGTTCGCACTGATCAGACGGACAGACGATCGGTTTTAGATTAGAAGTTTCATTGAAGTTTCTAAGATTCATTAAAAAAAAGTTCACACAAATATTAACTTTAAAAAACTGTAGAGTATCATGGCGGGAATACTGAAAATAATGTCGAAATTTCGAAATTTTTCCATGGAACAGCTTTTTTTTTCACGATTTCAGAGGTGTAAATATAATTGCTGCCAATCAAATAAATAAATTAACTGTCTGTGACAAAAGTAAATTACATTTTAAAAATGTTTCGCTTAAGGAAAGAATAAGTCATACTTTGGTCTTAAAACTAAACTAGACAAGTAACTTAATTATAACATAGTGTAGTGAACTTTATGACAATAAACTTCTAGGTATAATGCGTATAAAGTTATAAATTGTATAAACTAAAAAGGCATCTTACACTAACTAAAACAGTGTCATTACTTAAGCTTAAACACATTTTGTCGATTCGTGATTTCTACTCTGGAATATGCCCAAAGATTAGTCGTTCTTTTTTTTTTTTCTGGTCTCCGCACTTGGACTAGCACCCTGTATTGCGATTAAGAGGTGGTCCCATAGTAAACATTGTTCATAATTATGAGTACCTACTATTGAATCCTAAAACATGTCCGTCGTTCAAATGAACATTCTGTATAGCTCTGTACTCCCTGAACACCCTGAACAACCTGTATCCTCTGTATGTCTGCTTTTTTGGTGTGAACATTATTGCTAGTTTTATTTTAGTTTTAATCTATCTATCTATCTATAGGTAGAGTACTGAGTAAAGCTTTAACTTTCAAACTCATAAGTCAACAGGTCCTGTTAGCTATGAAGGTACGAGCTTACCCTTAACAATACAAGAAAGCTCTAAGTCAACTCAGAAGGCAAGACTAGATAAATAATCATAATACAAGCATTCAAGACCAGAGTTATGACACAGATGTCGCTAGTGGTACGCAATCTGTTACTCATTGTACACTTCCTTACCTTAAATCGTGTTGTAACGGTATTTATATTACTTCATCAGACTGTCTAAAACTTTAGACGCAAAAAACAGCTGTTCCATACATTTTGCCCAAAGTGGATGAACTTTTTGTATGAAACAACTGATATTTTTTTCGCGATTTCATTGTTGGCCCCATAGCAAAAGTTGTTTGTTTTGATGTACAGAATATGCCCTTAAAAGGATGCTAACTGATTAGAACTTATCGCTGTATATAATAAAACGCTAAAACGTATTTTAATAGTTAAAAAGTGTTTTATCAAATTTCTTTCCATTACGATCTGAGTTTGAAAAAAGAATACAAAACACTAATAAAAAATAGTTTGATATACTTTTTAGTGTTTTATGCATAAGACGGTAGTTTAAAATTGTATCAGCTCAGTTGATCTGGTCTTCATGAAATTTTGCAGGCACTATTAAATAATAGCTGCGCCCCTTTTTTAACTAGATTAGAACTGTCAACTAAAGCCTTCAAAATTTACCACATTGTCGGGATAAAAAGTAGCCTATGTTTTATTCGGGTGTTTCCCGATAATTATAATCTGGGTGTCTTCAAGTCGCGAGTGAATCGGTACCTTCTAGGCAAGCGTGCTCCATCGTAGACTGCATCTTTGTTTAACATCAGACGAGATGGCAGTCAAACGCAAGCCTATAAAGTAATTTTGTTATATTTATACGGGAATACTTACGTTCACCGGAAAAACCGGAAGGAAAGTCGAAACTATAGTCGAAGTATCCGATTTAATTAAACTTGAGTATTCCCGTATAAAAATAACAAAATGTGTCAAAACCACGACAGTTTTCATTATAAAGTAATTTAAAAAAAACAAGATAACAGGCTACCTGATAAGGTTCTGGAGTGGCGACCATGAACCGGAAGTCGCAGCTTAGGTAGGCCTCCCACTAGATGGACCGACGACATTGTGAAAGTCGCGGGCAATCGGTGAATGCAAATGGCAGGTTGTCGTACAGTGTGGCGGTCTAAGGGGAGGCCTTAGTTCAGCAGCGGACGTCTCTGGGCTGACGATGATATCAAATTTCATCCTACATTTCATGGCGATTGGATCAGCGGGTTATGACCCGAGTTAGTCCACAATTATGGCACTGCTACCTGTAATGGGCAGGTGAGATCTTACCAATACGCGAAAGTATCGCTCTTTACGTCATTTAATTCCAATAAAAAAAGTTATTCAGTAAAGTAACTAATAAAAAATAACCTCAACTAAAATCTAGTTCAACAACGTTACATTAGAGACACCAACAACCCGTCTCAAAAGCCCCAACCTGCCATAAAATACCCAACTATAAGACGCACAAACAAACAAACATACACATAAACCCCACAACGCGACGTTCTACCAACCGGCATCAAAAGGCATTTCCATGTAAAGGCATCGCAAATTGAAATATACTGTCGCGCGTCACTGGCTTCACTTTACCGCTTGTTTATTGCAGAAAAACTGTCGCAAAACCTGCGCGGGCGCACCCGTGGGCGTTCCCGTATGATTGTCTACCTTCTCTCTTTATGCTACGGGATTTGTGACTAGTTGAAGCGAGAAGGCAGGTGCTTTAATGCAAATGATGAGGGGTTATTTATTGGAGTCGTGCCGCGTTAGTAGACTAGAAATAGAATGGGTTGTTGATGATGTTGTTTAGGACAGCGGTACTAACTATTGTGTCTATGGCCGTCGGTAATTGAAGGGTTACAAATTAAGTTCTGATATTTTGACATTAGGATACATATTCCGATGAGTGATTGAAACAGCCGTTTTTTTGCAGAAATACCTTTTTTTTGCGTAATAGTATAATCACAACCACACTAATATTATAAATGCGAAAGTTTGTTAGTGTGTGTGTATGTTTGTTAATTCTTCACGCTGAGACGGCTGAACGGATTTGGATGAGGTTCGGTGTTATACCTTGGAATTGCACATAGGCTCCGTTTTTATACAGCAATCGCGGTTGAAACCGCGGGGCTCAGCTAGTGAGAAATATAGAATCTATTTGTGATTAACCTCGAAAAAATGACTACCATAAAAGGTTACCTTGTACAACTAATTAAATATATTGCAGCAAATATCTCTTGTCTACTTGTAGTGAGCTTGTAGTGATACCGCGGTGAGTCCGCCTGGAAAAGAACCACGCCTTTGCCAGTTATCCAACCGCAAAATAGTGGTGTTCAAACATTACTGTGTTCCGGTTTGTAAGGAAATGTTACTGGAGAAGGTACTGGGCATGAAGAGATTTGTTATATAATACAGGCGGCTTGGGGATCGCAGAATGATCACTACCGTAAACGGAGAGGACGCTGCTGCCCGTCCTCCGGTGGTACTGGTTGCAGTTTTAGGACATACCCAAGTCCAGGTTCGCAAGTTCACAATTCTGGCAGAGTG
Source organism: Erannis defoliaria (assembly GCA_905404285.2). Taxonomy (NCBI): domain Eukaryota; kingdom Metazoa; phylum Arthropoda; class Insecta; order Lepidoptera; family Geometridae; genus Erannis; species Erannis defoliaria. Next base: position 907,090 of record FR990071.1, read on the forward strand.
CTAGAATAGGCTAGATGACTGTTTTTTTTATTGTTCTATTTAAATGTGGCTCATAAATATAGCTGATAAATGAAAAGAAAATGAAAATCTGATCAAAAATAAGCAACTTATAAGTATTTTATTATCATGCTAGACAGAGAGATTAAACAGCAAATCGTGACGTCACTTCTTTGTACGCCATATAAATTCTATTCTGACAAGTAAAGCGTGACGCCATTTTTAATTTTGTGGAAAAGGGACAGAGTTGTCTCTAACAAAAACTTTAAACGCTCATATATCAGAACATTATTAACGGATTAAAATTATTTTTTCCATAAACATACTATATTTACTTAAATTCTCCATCAAAGCTATTGGTTTCAACGATATAAACATCAATCACCTACCCTATTGTGTACTGTTATGGACAGTTCGTATTACCACCAGACGAACTACACGCTCGCCTCATTACTCCATTAAAAAAAACTCACACGGCTAAGCGATTGCTTATAGATAAGGTGATCTACCTGTCAAATTGTACCTACACAAAAAATAATAGTAAGAAAACTCTTATTCTGACTCTATAATAAGTATGTGTATAACTCTTTACATAGCTTCCATTGAAAAATATCTAACACTAGAGGTCGCCCGCGACTTCGTACGCGTACGGATGAAATTCAGTCCGCTCCCAAAATTCACCAGTTTAAATCATCCCGACCAATTTCATGTCTCTGGTACCAGCGGTGTAGGCTGTGCGTTGATATCAGTCAGTGAGTCAGTCAGGACTTTGAATTTCATATATATAGATTTTGAGATCACCGAATTTGAATAACTCATAATAAGACTTTATCAATATTTGTGATTTATCATTACATCGTCATCCTTTGAGACATTGAAATCTAGAAAGTTCATACTATATTTAAATAGAAAAGAAGTCAAGGTATCAAAACATCAGTAGGGCTTTCGCTTTTCTCAATTCGTATAAGAAGAAGTTTATCTTTTGACCAACTCAAAACAATCACGCTTGGATTTCATGTAACTTGCAAAGAAAAGGTCGCGTCATTCGTATTCATGCGAGAGCGATAAACTGCAACTGGTATGAATGGCGCACGTTAGAGTAGCAGCGTTATTGTGGAATCAAATCCATTGAGAAGCGTAAAGAAAGCGAATATAGTACACCCACGGACTGCGACAAGACGGCTCGGGCGCGGGCGGACTGCGGGCGGGTATCGAGGCGATTAAGGAGGAGGAAGATAAGAAAGCGAGGATAATGAGGCGAGGCTAACTAATAATAATAATAATTCCATTTATTCAGGCAAATACATTTAAACTCAAAGAACAAAATCACAATGAAATTAATAAAATATAATTCAAAATTCAAATGTCATACTTATATACAGCATACAGAAAAAGTCTAAAATAAAATAAAAGTCAATAAAAAATACAGGAAACCCAAAATTAATACAAGTCAAACAAAATTTTGTCAGTTTATATTATAATGTTCTACCCGGCATTGGCACCGGGATATGGCTGTCGCAGCCATGCCGGATATACGCACAATCTAGTCTGGTTAATGACTGTACGTTACCTTTTAAGAAAAAAAAGATAAAAAAGCGGTATCAGACGGTCCAGTTTCTTTTTTTTGTGAAAGAAACTGTTTTTTTTGTTTGTTTGTTACTTGATTACTCCACCAATTATGAACTGATATTGATAATTATATTTACTGCTATTGATATTTATATTTTTAAATCAAAATGACTAGAAAATATGAAGATGTCATCCACGTATTCGAAGTTGAAGTCGGTTGTATTTTTTTTATTAAAAGCGTAATTATCGTTAGTAACCTTGCATACGTCCAGAGAGACTCAATGGCGTATATGAAAACACCAATCCGTCACTGGGATATCGTGGTGGATAATGGCCCAATCACCCATCGATGGTAGGCCTACGTCCAGCAGTGAACTATAGAAACGGATTGTACTATTTATGTATGCCTGGAGTAGCTGGCCAAGTACAAAGGTTTCTTTTTTATTAAATTTAGGTCACTTTGTACTTTCTTTTTATTTTGTGAGAGTATACAATTACTAATCCAATTTGAATGAGCTCCAAGCAAGCGCTCTTTAACATCCTGTCACTAAATTACTGTAATGATATCACTTCATGTCTTTGACGAAAATTAATGTGAAGAAATGTAATTAAAAGTAACCTTAGCTATAAATTTGCGCTAATGGACACCCACATGAAACCTTATATCTCATTTGCATGGAAATAGACTAACGATATAATATTTAATGTTTGCGATGTGATAAAACTATTCTGTCGTAACTTGCATTTGTCATAATTACTACTGGTTTATAGTTGAAATGATACGGGTCTAACGCATGAATTGTTCTGAATCATTGCTCAATGATTCAGATGCAAACAAGAAGTTTAATTTAGTTAGAAAGCCATTTTTCTGAGTATTATTTCATTGAATTGATTCTTTGAATATACTTGCCATATATTTTATATCCCAATTGTACCTTAGGTATTAAACTTCTTTAGCAAGTTTTTTATCCATCAAATTGAGTTCAAAGGGTACATCCAACCTTTCGTGTCGTGGCTTCTGTTAACTTTCACGTATTTTTCTTAGCACCTGACGATGCGAGCAAATCACTCCTCTGATTGTAGAGCCACATTAGGTCAAAGAAGTTCACTAACTCTCCGATTTTTGGAAAGCAACTTTTCAAATCATGCGCGGTAATGTACTACGCTATTCAACTTAAGATATTGCATGATAAATCTTTTTCTGCCTATTGTTTAAAAAAGACTGATCTTAAATGTCCAGCACAGCAACATTGGCTCCTTAGCAGATTTCCTACTTATATTCAACATCTACGAGACAAGACAACTTATACTATAACTAAGAATCTAGCATAATTTTTGAGAAATAAGTAGTACGTAAACAATAGTTTAATGTATAGAGGAAACAGTCCCCATTAACGTCTCCATGAAAGCTGTCCCAGTTTTCATAGATTTGCATTACCAACTATGTAATTCTCACAATTTTTTAATGCTAAATTCTCCCGCTAGCTGCTTCCACCTCGTAGGTTTTATCGCTGCAACTTCCACCCTGCCCTTACACTCACGTCAGATAACTCACAGCAAGCAGACACGGCTTGATGGCATTAATAAAATGGGAAGCCCATGACAAAGGTCTGCCGTAGTGTATGGACGTCATGCGTCACGTAACTCCTCGTTTGTATGGGACTGAGGTGAAGTTTGTCGTCTTTTTAATAGTTTGAATGAAGCTCAGTAGGTTTTGCCTATGGTTTCTGAGGAGTTTGACTTTTGCATTGTTTATCAAGGTGATTTGGACTAGGATGTTAAAATGGTTTTCAGGCGAGCTAAAGCTAATGAAGCTACCAGCTGATAACGGGCTTGAGCATTTGGATTGTCTCTAGACTCTTCATTCTATAGGCGATACAATTGGCTATGTTAGGTAAATTAATTTATTTTATTTTTCAAAAAACTGGATAAGTCGAGGGGATGCCGTTGCGCAGCGCAGCAATAGGCAAATGCTATCAAGCGATTGGAGGTCAACAAGAAGAATTTAAAAAAAAGGGACTCTACATGTCAGCAGTAAGTTACAGCAACAATATCTGAAGAAGATCGGACAGTAACAATTGTATTTCGTTTCAGTTATTAAGAAAAACACCCTTCTAGCCCTCTTAAAATAGTGATGTTACTTAAACTGAAGATAACTTGAAGCTTCTGTTGTCTAATTTTTGAGAATTTAAATGAAATAAGTGATGTTTTCTATGAACTAAATGGCGTGTCCCGGGAGAGGCGTATGGTCAGTGGATTATGATAGACTGATTAATATAATGAAGGCTTAATGTATATTTTAGGCACGGTATTTAGATCAAGACAATGAAATTAAGAATACCTACCTAAGATAAGTTATACCACTATTGATGCCTACTATATATGATGTCATATCTAGTTTAAAGTAAGCTAAGTTTAAGGTATAAGTCTAGTTTGTAGTGTCTGTCTTGCTTAAAGCTTAGGTTCCTGTAAAAAAGAACAGCTTGGAAAATGGTAAATACGTACAAGTGAATCAAAATAATTATTTTATTTATTTAGTAATTTTCTTGCGTCATACCTATCTAAATTATTATTCTATGATCATGTTTACAAACTGACATAATTATAGCTCTTATGTTAAAATAATTCAATAACCAATGTTTATTCTACTTGTAAAACATACAATAACAAGTAAAGGCACCCCACGCTTACCTTTTTCGCCCAAGCCCACGCGTGGGCGACGAATCTGTGACGAAACTTAATTACGGACCCATCTGTCTCTCTCGCATCCATAAATTGTCATGTTTATGACTCCATGGCAAATTAATAGAATTCTGTACAAAAATTTCTTTAGAACCTTGTCGTTTTTTGTTTTTTGTATGAGATGAGCGAGACGTACGCCTGGTGGTAAGCATCACGCCTGCCCATAGCAATAGCATAACTAGAATTGTGAACTTGCGAACAAAATCCTGCTCCGCACTGCACTGCGCTCGTCACCCTGAGATTTAAGATGTGAAACCTCTTCATGCTCAGTAATTGCTAATATATAATTACTTTTTAGACGTTGGAAGTTCTTTTAGTCTTTGTATGGGTGACCGCGAATGATTTTAAAATTTGAGCGCTACCATGACAAGATGATGATGATTTCGGTTGCAACTTGTATATCCAGCCATAACAGAGGCCTTCGGAAGGTATATTATATATTAGCTCAGACATTACAGATAGCCACTCGATTTATACGCAGTTACTTTATTGCCCTCACCTATAGCGCCAGTTTTTGTGCTTATAGGTTATGTAATCCACGCAGGAAGAAATTAGCATCCGAGATTCAGAATTTCCTTGTTCGGGTGCTAACACTACCTTCATAATCATTTCGGCGTTACCTACAAATTTTAATGTACACGTGTTTATTATGTATTTCAATAAGTACCTACTACTAATTAACCATTATATTAAATCGCGTCGAATGAAGTTCTTTATATAATAGTGATCGAACTTCACATATCTGGGTAAGTTCGTTTGATCACTAATTATAACACGTATGCACTGTATTCTATATTGTATGCCATTTGTGTATGTCAATAAATTATAAAATGGTGTAGGACCACAATAATAATTTATTTTTATTTTTTTGTAATTGTTATGTCCGATGATCGATGAAGTCACGAAGCCTTGGCTACAACGAAGTCACTTAAGCGCATAGATGTACGCAAACCACAAATATAGACGTAATATAAACTCTCACAAATTTTGTACTTGAATTTCACAAATATCATAGATTATAAATTATCTTGAAAAGCAAGATTACCTAATATGGCAGGATATAAATTAGTAGGCTGTTCCATTTCTAGGTTGAGCAAATTAGAACGTAAGTTCAAATTGCTTTGTATAAAATGTCAAGAAAATTTACAATGTAGGGCTGATTGACTCAAGTTTATAGGTACCTTGTTGTGACAAAGTTTTAACGTTGCTGGACTTAAAGTTATCTTAATATACCATACCTACAATGTAGGTAGTTTTTGTGTAGAATTGAATATTTACTGGAATTTTTGACTTGAAAATTTGATTTATGTTTACGATTATTAGCAAATTGTAGCTTTGTGGTCCGTTGATGGATGGGGTATTATGTTGGTGAGTTTTGACCATAAATTCGTCTTAAGATTAAAATATTGCTTTTATGTTTGAGAATTAGTGAGTCTATAATATTATTCGGAAATTTGTTTGAGCATTGTGTTTTAACCATAGATTTGTTATGTACCTCCCTACGACTACTTTTTTCCTACGGGTTTTTGAGTTGGTTGTTCATGATCCATAATTAAAGTTCTGTAGGTACGTCTAGCACAGAAACTATCGAAAAATACGTGGTACGAAAACTAAAGAAAACTGTATAAAACTAAAAAGTTAAGGATTATTTTTTGTATTACAAATATATATTTTAATATGTTATTAGAACACTACTAAAACTACTCGTTTGACTGTGAACGTCTTAATATAACTGTGTGTTATATTAAGATATACATTTAACAATACAACATTGCCCTTTAAACCGAAACACAGTAATGCTTGCATATTACTGCTTGGCGGTTGTATAACTAGCAAAGGTGTGTTACTTCCGCAGGCGGACTCTACCACTACAAATGCCGTTCCGTCCGTTTAAGAGTCTTCGGTCAGCTTTGTCTTGAAATATGCAGGCTTCCAAACTTCTCTGCCTTCAAACCCCATGTTGTCTATACGTAGCTAGAGGTATATAGATAAGTGGTCCTCAAAGACTGAGCTACCGATCCGATTATTCAGTCCTGCAATGAAGTTATGACATTACCGTTCGTAAGATAGATTCGACCGAGCTAATATAACTATATTAACCGTGCTCTACCAGGAAAAAAGTAAGTTGACGTGGCAAAGCTTTTTAGCTATTCAAGCGCATCGTAGCATTAAAGTTATTATATGTTTTTGATATATATCATCATAATTAGCCTATCATAATGTACAAAATCCCATCCCAAGACTACCACCCAGTTCGATCTTTGGTTTTCCATTTCAACCATACATAATCAGGAAAATTATAAATTATGATGATGATTTTTGTTTTATTTATACGGGAATACTCACGTTTAATTAAATCGGATACTCCGACTATAGTTTCGATCACATCCGGTGACCTTTTTCAAAGAGTGAAAACAGAGCCCGACGCGCGTGCAGCTGCGTCCTGCTTGCTTTTGCTTGTTATTAAACGTGAGTATTCCCGTATAAATAAAACAAAAATGTGTCAAAACCACGTCAGTTTTCATAATAAAATTATGATGATGATGATTCTGGAATGGTACAAAAACTCCAAAATCTGCTTTTTCTTTTAAATATATAGCTTTAAACGAGTTAACGGTTTGCCTGAAGATAAACATAGGCATAGTTTTTTTTGGAGAAACAACGATTCAACACACAAACGAACAAAATGTTAATAAATAATTTCAGTATTCCAAATTATTTTTCTCCACCACACACCGGTTCGAACTCAGATTAATGCTGGTTTCGAACAAATGCGAGTATAGCGCCGATCTTCCGTTGGTTAACCGAAGTACTGGGCAGCAGTGCCATCGGGCGATGAGGCTACGTACTTGTTGAATTACCCTCGTATAGCGCCGATCTTCCGTTGGTTCACCGAAGTACTGGGCATTTGCAACATCAATAATGTCATAAATACGTTGCAAACTAGATGTATGTAGACAGAGACAACCTTTATCAAACGTTTTTAATAGATTTTTTATTATTCCACTACGATAAGTGTTGACTTCCTGTTTCCATATTAGCCGTCGAACCTTTTCCAAATGCCTAATGAGTGTAAATAAATCTCAGCTCGCTGTACAAGGTAAAACACGGTTTTATTGTACTTGAAAACAATTACCAGTACATAGACGATAAGATCTAGACGCATTGTTCTGTTTGGGGTCTACGACCTGTATGCTAAACACTCCGTGGATGTGAGCTAGAATGTGGCAACACTTGCAGAGTGGTTCAAACTGGCAATTTTTTTTAAACATTTTTGCCTAACCGCTTTTTACCACAACTTTATACATAATGGACCTGGCGGATATCGTTCTGCATTGAAAATATATAAAAATACCTAAAGCGCGATTGAAGCGCCACCTACCGAGTCCAAATATGATTCTAAATCGTCCAGGGACTCGAACGCACACAATCAAAATAATATTTAACGTTTAGGAGGAGAGACAAACACACCTACACAAGAATTATTATGTATATCTTAGTATACTTAATAAGATATTCATAAGACGCTGTGATGGTAAGAGACAACGCTTGCCTGTCTTTGCAACGGAACCTTACGTAGTAACAACAAATTCCAACGTCACTGCACTGGCGTTCACTACCACGAGACATTCGATGGTGAATGTCCAAAGCTCTGTGAGTTCCCTCGGTACAGTGCCATTCAAACTAGAACAGAATAATGTTTATACCCTAAGCTGTTAGCTACAAGCCTCCTTATCAAAGTGAATTCGAAATTCTAGAATTTCTTCATCATCATCATCTGACACGGCCGTAGTTGCCGCTATACAAATGAAAACCGCACAAGTGTGCTATGATAGTCATTCGAGGACACTCGAGGCGGTATTATGCGATAAGGGAGCCGAGAGTGTAATTACCAATAGCAGACGCGTTCCATACGACGACTTTCAACACATTTGCGACTACAAGTGTGATGAAAAGTTATTTAAATTTCAAATGCTCTTAATAATAAAACTCGAACGAAACGGAAAGGGGTCATGTATAAAAATCACTCTAATTTCCATTTTTGTTTGCAGCTTGTCTCGGATGAATTGACTTCCAGATCTTGTACTTACTTTTTTTTCACAAACAAACATGTAGCATTTATTGTTGTTTATTTAGATTACCTAGAAATGCATTTACAAAACTTTAACTCTTTTTTTTTCTGTACGAACTATTAATTGATAAACATTAAAATTAACAGATCAAGCGAGTGTAATAAATTTATGTTAACTTTATTTTGAATAGTTTTTTCAAGATAATAATTGCATTTGCAACTTAATCAATAGATATGGGTCTAACTATTGCGCTAGAAATGCGATTGTATCAGTTATTGAGTCGTACATAAATAATTAATTGTTGTCAATAGATAAGTCCATAAATCTCGACAATCTAACAATAGCTCAAGTTGACGAGATCGTTGTCTATTTATTGGCCCAGTAAACATGATTGACGAGGTAAAACGGCTTGATACTTGATACGGTTAGTAATTCTAAGGTCATTGAGTTCGTAGTTACGCAAAAAGTTAAGATAAAATATCAATGTTTTTTCTAACTGGCGAACAAGCGACTGATCGCCTAGTTGAACTGGAGGTAGTGGTTGGTAGGAAAATTTTACTAAATAAGGTGAGTGTACTTTTTCTGAGCTTTGGAGCATCTGAAAGACAGCACTTCTGCAAAATTTTACAGAAAACTCATTGAAACAAACATCAGAAAACCCAATCTTATTATACTGTGCTCAGGGACAGAATACGACTACTATCCTGCACATCTAACGTTACTTGTGTAATAAATTTAAGAATCCTAGTCTATCGTTGTGGCAATTGTGTTTATCTCTGTGGTGTTAAATTAAAGCATCTATATACCCGAGACAGTTTAAGGTTATAGTTTGAGGGACTCTATTTTCTCTTCGTTTATTTTGTTTACCTTTTTATACAATGTGTAACAAAAAGGTTCAACAACACGGATGTACTCATCATTATGAACAACTTTTACTACCCAAACAAGGGGGCCAACCCTGAAATCGCGGAAAAATATCAGCTGTTCCATACAAAAAGTTCATTGATCTTGGACAAAATGTATGTAACAGCTGCTTTTTTTCATTATTCCAGTGTTGGCCCCATAGTAAAAGTTGTTCATAATGATGAGTTGTACATACTTTCCGTATTGTTGAACCTTTTTGTTACACACTGTATACAACATTATGATAATACTTAGTTCAAACTAGGCAGAAAATACTATAACTGAAAATAACATTCGATGATAAAGTAAGTAAGTTCGTATAGGCTGAGTGGCCAGCCCTAGTCTCAGAGTTAATGTGCCGCCCGAAGGCCTCTGACATGGCTGACGGTTGTTGTTATAGAAACTAGAACAAACAACCGGGACCAAAAATTTAACGTGTCATCCGACCCACGGTAGCGCTCAGAAATAAATGCCACTCACGGTCACCCATCCGAAGACTGACCGGTCTATCCGTTGCTTAACATCGGTGATCGTTTAGAATCACCTAGACAAGCTACGCCACGAGCGCTACGATGATGACATTGTCTGTTTACAGATATTGCTTATTAGCATGATGTTAGTCATTCATTCCGTCAGACTCTAGTTATCATTCATTCCATAATACCTTTCGAAAGCTTTTAAAAACCTTCTCAATTAAACGGATTGCACCCTCTTCTACTTTTTATCGAGTCTGTAAATTAAATCCCATTCGATGCTTAGTCACTCTTCATTCGCTGAAGTCCATTCATTAGGGGTGGATAAAAAAACGAGCTACCGCCTGCGACACATTAACAATTCAAGAAGGAAAAAAACTCGTAAGGACTGCCGAGTGTGTATGGGTCTTGATGGGGCGTGCAGACTTGCGATTAGTCTTGAGTGATTGCGACAAGTCGCAAGATTCATGAGTTCTTATACTTTGTAGTCTAAGAAACTAATTGAAGTCTTTTTGTTTTTACAGACCTTTTATAAATCTTTATTTATCTTTTAATTTTTATTTTTTATTAGTTCTTTCTCGTGCAATTTTTATATTTCGGCCTTTACTACTTTTATATCTTGAGGAGAATAAATATGGTCGTATAATTATTGTTTACCATAAAATACTAACTGTGCAAATGTTGTCCTTAACTCAATGTTAGTACGTTTTGTTATTAGGTAATGGGATTGCGTTTGTTCTTAATTAAGTACCTACGCCTGATGTTCGCGCACGCTTGCACATTTACCGCAGTGGATCATCAGGCCTCTTTTTTGACATCATATCATTAATAGACAGTCGCAAAAATATGATGGTTGCAAAAGGTCGCGCGTCGATTATCCGAAGCTAACGTAGATATCATCAGCGGCTTAATCCATACTCTACCTGTAAGTAGACTTTTACTAATAAAGTAGCTAGCCTATCCGTGTTTTATCGGATACATTTCGGAGAGTGTGTTTCAGATCTGCATTATCTTATTCCCCCCAGCCCATTTTCCTATCGGACGGCCAGGACCTCGAAAAAGCGACACCGTTTCAGGGTTGATATACCAAAAACACGTACGAAACGGTTTGATTCCACTTTCTTTATTCGAACTGCTAAACAGTAGAATGCGCTGCCTGAGTAGGTGTTTCCCGATAATTATATTCTGGGTGTCTTCAAGTCGAGACCGAATCGGGTTCTTCTAGGCAAGCGTGCTCCATCGTAGACTGCATCTTCGTTTAACATCAGACGACTTGGCAGTGAAACGCAAGCCTATAAATAATAATAAAAAAATAAAAATATAAGAAGTCGCTCGTCTGCCGTGGCCGCCTGCGCCATGTCTTCTGATCAGGGCTTGTAGCGGCACAAACAGTAGCATAATTAAACAGCTCGCTTGATTATAAATCAGAGTTGCTTTTACTTACCCAGTCTGTTCCTCTGAGAGCTGACCCTTACATATCTAATTATTTCAATAGATATATCTTACTTCTTATTACTAACATGAGTCAATACTGTATTTCGGTTTAAAGGTTTATACTAAACGATGTAATCGGGGTGTGTAGCTTGAAAAATTACAGAACCAATGAGATTCACCATCGGATGTCTCAATGTAGTCCAATGAGGTAGAGGTCCAATGCCGTGATTTTTTGGACTTTTATCTTGTTAATTGCAGTTTTGGGTGCCGGTGCTATGTTTTATAGGCTGGTGTTTTATCTTTGGAAGTCGTTCGTCGCATTACTTTATTACCAAAAAATCTTATGTAGAGATTTTTGAATTAAAAATATTATATTTAAAATGTGTTGTGTTGAAAAAATACTGGGCATTAAGATATCTAATATCTTAGGGTGACGAGCGCAGTGCAGTGCGGCGCAGGATTCTGTTCGCGAGATCACATTCTGGCACTGCTACTGTGGGCAGGCGTGACGCTTACCACCAGTCTCGCTCGTCTCGAGAGAGAGCTAGATCCTCCAAGCTCGTCTCCTCACTCGATTGCTTAAGAAAACACATTTTCATAAACATAAAAAACACGCCTGTTGAGTGTGAAACAAAAATAACTTCCATATCATAGATACCTTTAAGCAGCACTGTGCTGAGTTGAAGCCATTTTTGTGACATGACCCCAAAATAAATTATATTTATTTCTTTCTTCTTTAGTTTCCCTGATCTGTGTTCCATATCCGTTGGCTGATACCCCTCGGGGAGTCCGGCGACACCTGCACTTCTTTTTCCGTCGTCACTCGAAATGAAGTAGCGTTCATACGTTACGTAACGGACAGACGGACTGAAGAGGACTAGACTACCTAGGGCTGTCACACTTGGGGAATACGATGACGGAAGTACTCAGAGTGAACAGGTTCCTTCTATAAGTGTGTATGTGTGTGTGTCCCTAGAACCGCATCATTGCTTAACATCATGCAGGATGTGGTCAAACGGAAACATTATTTTCAATAAAGAAATAAGGCATTTTTGGCCCGAGGACGCGTCTACTTAATTTGTGCCTCGACGAAAGTTTGAATAGTAAACTTGATATACTTCATTCACCGCTCTTTTCAACCGACTTCAAAAAAGAAGGTTCTCAATTCGTATTTTTTTAAATTTGTATGTATGTTAAGCGATTACTCCGCCAATTATGAATTTATTTTGATTATTCTTTTATGGTCCCGTATACATTTTATAGAAATCGGTTTGGTAGTTTGGGTTGTAAATCAAAATTACTGGAATAAATCAACATAACTGGAAAACATGAAGATGTTATCCAGGTATTTTAATTTTAATTTTAAAAAGCGTTTAATTTGGCAACTGTTTGAAGAGACGTATTATAGTCCAGTTGAAAAAACTTCACCGTAACAACCCTAATACAACCCACTGTCCAACTTTAATTAAAGGCGAGCTAAGGTTCGAACACGTCTCCTTTGAAAGGTCTCTGATTTTTTAAATCGCTGAATTTATTTAAGGCCAGGTATCAAACATATGTACATGGCCTTAGATAGAGGTCTGAGTATAGATAAGTACAGGACCGAAAAAAATTGCGCATTAAGGAGGAGCCTTATATTCAGCAGTAGGTGGAAAATGGTTGATGATTATCATACTAGTACCTACTATATCAGAGAAATTACTAGCCATAAAGAGATTTATATCTCAGGGTGACGAGCGTTGTGCAGTGCGACGCAGGATTTAGTTCGCAAGTTCACAATTCTAGCACTGCTAATGTTATGGGCAGGCGTGATACTACCACCAGGCAAACGTTTAGTTCTTCTTGTCACTCGTCACTACCTCATAATGCCAGTTATTGATAAAGTTCGACCTAATGTGTACATTTTCTTTTTTACAGGTAAGTCATGAAAAATTCTTGAAAACTTTGCTGACTGGTGTAATTAAGCTTATTACTAACTGGTAAGTTGTGTCAAATGTACATCAACAATTGTGTTTGACAAACGTGCATGACTTTAGGCTAATGCAGTGATATAACGGGTTTTTTTTTGGTTTTTTTGGATCAATAATCACATATAACGGTTAAATGCCTCGAGCGTCAGATTTTATGGTGGCGGTGGTGGTACAGCGGATAGAATCGGCTATGCAGTGCCGGCCTTGTTAATATGACTTCTTATATTGCAAAAAAAAACGATTTCTACCGTTTTGTGCTTTCTTGATACATAAGTAGTACACGAGTCCGCCTGGGGAAGTACCACACCTTTGCCAATTATTCAACCGCCAAGCAGTAGTCTGCAAAAAATTCTGTGTTTTGGTTAGAAGGGCAATGTTACCAGATAAATTTATTTAGTGAACATACAAAACAGAATGTAATAAAATTAGACATAAATTGTATATACATATTGCAGATCTGTATCACATTCCAAAACTATGTATATCTAGGTGCATTAAAATATCGGAATTAAATAGTCACTAGAGGAAATTACAATTTGTGATTAAAATTAAAAGTGAAGTACACAGTCAAATTGAGAAATAAAACTGAAATTGCACTGAAAATTGAACCGGTGAATAAACTTAGTTCTAATTAATGTAATAAATGTAATATTAATAATAAATTACTGGGAAGGAAGAGATATTTGTCATCTAACATCTCAGAGTGACGAGCAGTGCAGTGCGGCGTAGGATATTGTTCGCAAGTTTACAATTCTACAACTGCTTATGGGCAGGCGTGATGCTTAACACCAGTAGAACGTCTCTGGTCTCTCAATCAGTTCCATAAAAAAAACTTTAGTAATTATGCTAAAAAAAAGGTTTTCATTTTTACGCTCTTTTGGCGCATTTTTGCTGACTGTGATTATTTCTGATTATGGTATCTTTTTATCCGTATAAGGCAGTTTTTTTAATTACAAGGATAATGGGCGGAAATATTGAAATGATTGAATGTGACCTCGTTAACAGAAGCCCACCACGTAAGCCTCTAGTCAGAGGGCTTAGCTTAAAAATTATACTCAAATTTAAAACGCCTCTACAAATTGCGGGTGGCAACGGCGGAAGTCTTTTGAATAATCTCGCACTTACACCCACACAAAATCACACAATATTATGCATTCATCACTTAGCTTGAACACATATTTATAAGGTTGGTATAGTTTTACTGGGTCATAAAACTGGAAACACCTTTGTCGTGCCTCTAAGCGACTCGTAAAACTTCTAAAATACTATTGTTAAACTCGCTTTATGTCTAAATTAAATACGAAAAACATGTTATCGATAAGAGTGCGATATTATACCGAGAATTTAATCAGACATTATAGTAACAGTAGATCAACTTGCTATGAAATTTGACTTCACGCGTGATATCTGAATGTAGCGAAATAACCTAAAAAGTCTAAGCGTGACCAAAATTTTGGCCTTTGTTAGAAACTTAGCATTGCAACGCAAATCAGTGAAATGTTAAAAAATTATAAATGATTAATAATTCATAAATAATATACATGATTCTATTTTATAACAAGTTATAATTTATACTTATATATTTATATAACTTACATTCATCATCTTCCTGACCTTATCACAGATCCCAATAGGTGGAGTCGCCACAGCATCTTTTTACATCCACTTCCTGAAATGTTATAATAGTTCTGGTTCTGCCTGCCTGCCTGACTTCAGCCCTCTTTACATAGCTTACATTATTATCTGCAAAGTTGGTAACTTGAGCTACTGTTCTCCACCCGTACTGCGGCGCTAGAAATGTATTCCGTGACCTGCGCCCACGCAGGGCAAGGGTGTAATATCTCACATCGGAAGCCATTCTACAATCGGTGTGTTATTCACGATATCGGATAGCAACACGGTCGGTGACTTACGTTACTAAAGCGGCGCGCGGCGTTGAGAAAAATACTATAAGAAAACCACAGATTCTAAACCTGTGGAGCAGGGACCACTGTTGTTTCGCTGTTTTATAGTAATATCACAGATTAAATATTGCGTATTCTATCTACCAACCTCATTTATTATTATCAAATCAAACATACGTAATATTATTCCTTTATTAAACATCTTTATTGATGACCAGAATTCCCAAACTAGAATTACGCTGTTGTGTAATATACTTAAAGGATTTCGCTGATTTTAATCTAAAAGAAAATATAAACTTTGTTTTAGTTGTGATAGCGTGCAAAACTGTAGACATTATCTATTTGTGAATACCAAAATATTGAAAACACAAAATCTAACAGTGTTTGCTTAAATGAAATAATTGATAGTACATTCATTCATACCCCACAAATAAACGATAATAATGGCATAGCGTACACTATCCTGCTCTTTTCATCGCATCTATCCCTATTTTATTCTCCAAATGTAAATAAAATAATGTAATATAAATGAATGACGAATGGCCCTTGTCCCATGGAAGATGGGACGGCCTTTGGTTTGGGACGCTACATGTGTCGACACACTAGCGCCGTCGCATCTTCCTAGGACAAATGATCACGCTGGCGCTGCCGCCTCTAATGCTGAAAACCTCAAACGGCACATCATCATCATCATCATCAGCCCGGAGACGTCCACTGCTGAACGAAGGCCTCCCCTTTAGACCGCCACACTGTACGACAACCTGCCATTTGCATCCACCGGTTGCCCGCGACTTTTACAATGTCGTCGGTCCACCTAGTCCTTCCTAACGGCACAAATATTTGACAGATTGTCCATGTTTGTGCCGTTTGGGGTAGAGACTTTAGGACCTTGGGGGCCGGCCGCACATGTCTTATATAGGGACCTGGCGAAACGTTTAGTCGAGGTGTCAGGTGACCGGAATGCTGGCGTATATTTTGGTCAAAAACTTAGCATTGCCATCCAACGTGGCAATGCCGCCAGCATTCTGACCACTTTCCATCATCTACGGGGCTTTTATTAAAATTTTAAGTTATGTATTTTTTATTATGTAGGGTTTGTTTTTACTAGGTAGGGTTTATTTAGTTGTTAGTTACTTATAATTTAATTTTAGTGTATAATTGTATTTTATTTCTAAACATATAAATATTCATTACTATATTTCCATTTACTGTCACAATAATCGCTATAACTGAAGCCCTACCTTTGTACTTCGTATACATTTTGTTTATCGATCTTTACAAGTCCCATGTCAATTTTATCTATGATTCTCTTGACTAAACAAGTTTTGATTATAATTTTATGTCTAATATAGTTCGGAATTGATCGCCTATTATGACAGCATAGCAATGAAAGCGTTATGAGTTATACTGACATCGTAATAAAGTTTAAAATTAAATTATTTTTTGAATGTTGACAAAGTAATGGTGGTGGGGTATTTATTTTATAGCAAATAGAAAAGTTTGAGGTTTTTATGGCGAATAAAGTTCTATGTAATGATATTTTATATTTTTATAGTTTTTAGAGCGTTCAGTTGGAATGAATATTTTATTGGTATTATTGAGAATGGTATTATTAGTTCTGGATTGTGGAAAACGAGGTTCTTATGTGGACATTACCAATATTTGGTTATCGTATCAAATTACCCAGGCTTGTTTGCATTTGAATTGACAAAACGGTCAAACTGTTTGGTTAACAAATGGGATTTTGTCTTGTCATGCAGAACAATACATTTCTTTTTAACTGCCTCAATTGTTTATTTCTAATTGAAGTGCACTGTTTTGTGGTATGTTTTGTTAGAAAGCCTACAATTACTACCAAACTACCAACAATACACTACCACAATTTACTACCAAAAATTCTATGTATGAGGCGATGTATCTAGGTAACGAAAAAACGTTCCTCATTATTGTTGACGTGTACGTCTACAACTGCATGATCAAAACGGCGTTTTATATACGATTACACTTTTTTTAAATCTAGGTATATAATACCATAGTTACACGTATAATATACATAAATAATTATGTTTATGTGTACATAATGTATTCTTAGATAACTATTTTGTGTGAATAATTTTTTTAGCTCAAATATCAGCCAAAAAACCCCGTTAAAATATATATGTAGGTGGATAGATCATGAGGTCATAGTTCCGGACGAACAACAAGAAATAATAAGAAAGAACCGATTTTGAGACCTGTTTCATTATGCAAGCAGGTATCTTTATTTTTCTATACATTGGCGCCAATTTGCAAAAGCATTGAAAGATAGCTGCAGCAGTTAACAGAAGCTCAGCTTATTGCAGTACATAACATAACCAGCCAATAGGCAATCACGCGTTGGGTGACGTCACTGCTCGACTGCGATAAGCGGTGATGACGTCATAATGCAGCATTACTCGATGCCATGCTGGGCATATCGTGTAATGATTGATTTGCTAGTTTCTCTCTGGGTTTAGTTTTGGAAACTGGTGTAAAGCTCAGAATCTCAGATCGTTTGTCCAATAAAAGCAAACATCGTGCCTTGTCAGAAGCTTTCTGCCCGTCCTTCCTCTGAAATAAGCTCTCAGTATCTTTTGAATTATGAAACACTTGAACTGCAGACTAAAAAAACGAAGGCCAGATTTCCTGATAGATATATCAGCTACATATTATGTAGGTACCTACCTACTTGTATTCTTGCAAATAAATTATTTGATTTGATTTGATTTATAATCTGGGTGTCTTCAAGTCACGAGCGAATCGGTTTCGTCTAGTAAGAGTGCTTCACTGTAGACCGCATTTTTGCTTGCGGCAGTCCAACGCAAAGACAAAAAATAAATAAATATACCCAGTGTTAGTTTGAACACCGTTATCCTTCTAGGATATCATTGTACTCATCATTATGAACAACTTTTACTATGGAGCCAACCCTGTAATCACGAAGAAAAACAGCTGTTCCATACATTTTGTCCAAGATCGATGAACCTTTTTGTATGGAACAGCTAGTTTTTTTTTCGTGATTACAGGGTTGGCCCCATAGTAAAAGTTGTTCATAATGATGAGTACAATGATATCCTAGAAGGATAACGGTGTTCAAACTAGCACCCTGTATATTATGTTATGTTTTAATCCAGCCTCGGCTTAATAGACTTTTCCCTTTTGTCGGAAATACAGAAAGTTCGAAAAACTCTGACCAAAACGCTAAGCGAGGAGAGGAACAGATATCTGCAGGAAAGCTGAAGGCTCCGAAGTGAAAGTCTAATACGACATGTAATCCTCCAATAAATACCCCGTGGCAGGTAATATCATACCTGTCACATAAATCAGTCCATAATCATACAATAATTGCATCGAATAATTCAATGGAATGTATCTGTAGCGCGTCGATTGCTCGCTGACAAGTTAATGCGGCTGTCGGGTGTTCCGAGCGCGCAATGGACGCTGTCTAATTAGGGAATCTCATTAGGGCGATACGTCTTGCGAGTTGTGGCTTGATGAGATGATAGGTAATCAAAGAACACCTGCCTGGCTATTCTAGCAAGCGATATTGTTTGTCCCCGTCGCACTTACAAGTATGTCAATCTAAATGAGAGTAATAGATACCACAGGTGTGTCTATTTAGACACAGATTTTAGTTAAAACACAGCTATTATAAATCTGGGTGTCTTCAAGTCGCGAGTGAATTGGTTTCTTTAAGGCAAGCGTGCTCCATCGTAGACTGCATCTTCGTTTATCATCAGACGAGATGGCAGTCAAACGCAAGCCTATAAACATATTTTAAAAAAGCTACTTAAAGCATAATAAAAAGCGTTAAGCGTTATAATATTGTCAAAGTTTTTCTTTTAGTAATGCTGTGTACAATGTTTGGGTTAGCAAATTTATAACGTGTCATGTAAGTTTTATAAGATTGGTTTGCTAATTATAGTTGTACCAAAGTTAAATAAAATAAAATAAATAAATAATGCGCGCAAAGTGGGTGAAGTCTCCTAGATGTGACAATTTCGCTTAAAGTACGAAAACTACACGCACACTTACCTAGACTTATTTATTTGAGGTAAGATCTTTGTTGTGTGCGTGTGGAACGCGTATGACAAGCGAAATTGTGACACATAGAAGGCTTCACCCACTTTTTGCGGAAATTTGATTTGTACTTCTATATCTGTGGCTTGATTTATTTATTTAATTAGATATCATTAAATAAATAGTTATTTGCCCCAAACAGTATTAACATGATAATCATAATCCCTCGGAAATATAACTACTTGCCTACAAAATTACATGAATGTCGGATCTGCAATATTAATAGAACAAACGGGAAAACACTCACAATGTAGTTGATATATCTAAGGATGATATAGAGAGTATAAGAATCAAGTTAGCTGGTTGATCTGGCAGGACGATGCTTTTCAAAAACATATTTTATTCATATTAGTCTATGGGAATAATTTACAAGTATTTCAGTTTAATGCAATAGCAGTGTTCTGTAATCTAAACTGGCGTGATTGTCGTAAGGTCGTGGTATCAAGGAGCGTTCGCACCGCTCTGTCCGTGACAGAAGACGTGCGTGGATTAGATCTTGAGCGCCAAGCGATTAAATAAACTAGCACTTTTTTTTACCTTAGAATTTTCCATTTTGAGTTGTTTCGATTGTACTCAACATTTGTCTTCTCATCCATCTCATTCTCACGAACTGCTTGAAAATTAGTTCTTAGTTCAACTGAATACATCCATGTATGTATTTAATTTTACCATTTAAACTGAAATGTATACGTTACCTAAACCTAAATACATTAAAAGCTTTAAGGTTTTAAACAAAATGTTTAGTATATTTCCGCTTGTTTAGGGCTTCAAGTATTTACTTTCTATGAGGAGTACAATACAATACATAAACACTTTCTTGATACCACAGGAAAGACATTATATACATACCTAATACACTACATATTAAAGTTCTATTATTATTAACGGGATATTTACCGTGATTATGTTGTGAAATGAGCTCCCGATATTAGTTAGTAAACAACCGTGATAGTTTAAAACACTACATATTGTCACAAAAGGCGGTCTTATCGCTAAAAGCGACCTTTTCCAGACAACCTTGGGATGAATAGAAATATGTTAAAATCTGAAATATACAGTGGTAGTGCAAAAAAGAAAATGAGATGAATGAATACTTAAAACAACAAGATAAATGAATACACTACATAAGTAGGTACTAATAGTACCAGAAATCTGCAGAATCTGCAGGTTATATCGCACTTAACAAAACCTCTTTTTGTTTCTATTATTTTTCTTGGTCTTTCTCATTTAGACCGCATTCGCTTAACACTCCTTCCAATCTTCAAGTCGGAGACAATTGGCACGTCACCGGCAGAGGTCGCTTTCGCAAGTAACCACAAATCATGAGAGCTACCGGCCGCCGGTCAAACGCCAGTGTGGACGCGCCATTACTGTGGCCCGCCGCGACTTGAATGCACTTCTAGGACCTATTGTTGTATAACGGCTATTTTGCCTGCTGCTGTAGGCTGCTGTGGAGTCTGAAAGCTTGCCTTTATTTTCTTGGAATTGTGTTCCTATTGAAGGATAGACTATCATTAAAAGGTCTCGTTTAAATCCTTACTGGATTCAAGCGCAAGATATGCTTGTAGATAGCCTGCAGTAAAAAGTACGTTAGTTCGTGTAGGCTGAGTGAACAGCCCTAGGGTCAGAGTTCATGTGCCACCCGGAGGCCTTAGACATGGCTTGAGGGTTGTTGTTATAGAAATATAGAATTAACAACCTGGGCAACGTTACAAATACGTGTTACGTTGGTGCGGTGGCCTCAAACTGAGTCTTAGCCTCTGGCCATACAATATCTCAATCATTGCAGCGTAGTGGTATCTTGTGTCACTCAGGTTGCTGAAGTTGGTAGATTCTTCGGCGTCAGAGCAGCGGTAGGTACTTGAGCTCGGGACGGCTTTCTGTCGGCCGTCTGAAGTACGTTTTCTACCTGGTTCGATCTCCTTCCTTTGTAGTTAAATCATCAAATTGAATAATTTCTGTAGAATCAGAATGCAGGTTTCAGATTTTAAGATCTTGTATCTAAGATTCTTCAAATTCACTTTAGGAAGTAGGCTTTTTTGTTGGTATTACAAGGGTTGGTCCAATAAAAAAGTTCATAATGATGAGTCAAATGATATTCCTAGAATTATGTCTGTCGTCTAACCGAACACCTAGCTATAACTGCCTTAGAATACTATAAAACATAAAAAACTTCTTGTAGAGCAACTTAGTAGAGCGACTCTACAAGAACTTTTTTTTAAATGTTATGATACTGGCTTGTGTTTGACCATCATCTTGCCTGATGGATGCCATCTACGATGAACCACGCTTGCCCAGAAGAAGCCAATCAGCTCAAAACTTGATGACATCCCGAATGAAAAAAAAACAGCAAATTAGACTATTCAACAGTAACAAACACAGTGACAGTGGGATGAAACCGTTTCGTGAACAACCAGGAAAATATTAGGTACTGATCAAAGTCAAAGTCAAAAGGGGTCATCCCTGGCATATCAATATCCCTGTTGCAACCAGCAGTCAGTTCCCCACAGCGTGTATTCTATTGACAAAGTCAGTCATTGTGTCCGCGTGAGGGAGACAAAAGCGACGGCGGAGTTTTTATATCCGGGTACAGTACAGACTGTCCGGCCGCCTAGGCTTATCCAGCTCACTGTTTCCATGTGAGCTGCGGCACCACCTACAGGATGTTTCAAGCAGCTGTAGCAATACTAAAGTTTGTCAATCTACAAATAAATAAATATCTATTGCTGGAGATTTTTCACATAGCGCCATCTAGCCCCAAACTAAGCAAAGTTTGTACTATGGAAACCAGATAGCTGATTTATTACTTATATACTTATTTTCTAGATACATACTTGAATACATACAACACCCAGACACGGAACATTTATCTGTGTTCGTCACATAACTGTTTGTCTTGGTAGGAAATCAAACCAACTACCCGCAGTTCTCAAAGCAGACTACTACCAACTGAGCTAAGAGGCAATAAATTAATCAATGTGAACAACTTTTAGAACACAAGTTTGGTAAATTCAAAAATTCTTTCATATTATTTTTCTTGCAAAATAAATAACATCACGTGTCATTTTGTATGAAGATTATAATTTTTCCTCGAATTCAGTGAACTACGTATTGTTCCAAAAGTTGTTCGCATTAATGTAGATTCAAATCCTTTGTATGAAACACTCCGTATAGTGTAATTATACGAGACTTATAGGTGCGTCCAGAGGATATCCAGATGTTTCCATCCTCGTTGCAAGTTAATTTTCCTTTCAAAAAAAACAATACTCAAAAACCGTCCTTTACCTTAATATACTGCATATTTCACCTGTGGCTCAAAGAAAGTCTGTAAGTGCAAAATCTCGCTGATAGCTCATATCTCGTCATAAGTAGCTCATTACTCTGGCGCTGTTCATTGAGACTGATAAAACGAGTAGTTGTCGTGATCAAGCGACCAGTCGCTCGATAAAGCGACCTGTCGGGAGACTGATTGTGGTCGCTGGTGTGTACCTTTCATTGTGTTATGTGTTTGACTTGATTAATTTTATTGTTATTTTTTTTTTATTTACATAATTATTATAATTTATTTAAATTTAGCATTTAGCCGAAATTTCTCTAGTTGCACGTTTTAACCCACTTTCTCATTATTATTTTTTATGCCCGGGTTTCGAACCCACGAGCTGACAATTTGAGTCGAGCGGTCTTCCTCAAGGCTACCATGGTTTTTAATAAATAAAAAATTAAATCTCTCTAAGTTTTTCGATAAAGCGTTAATATATTTTTATTGTAAAGAGTCGTTTGCTAATTGATAAGATGTAAACTTCAAGGAAAAGTCTGCAATGAATGAAGCTTAAAAGAAAAAGGCACTCGATTCCACTCTCACTACATTTCTTCGCCGCGCACCTCAAAAATTACGCAACCACCCCACGATAACACCCCAAAAAAATTAACAGCCTCAAATTATTTTTTAATTCAACCCTCGCTCACCCCTTCAGGACGAATAAACCCCGAGATAAGACCGAACTAAATACAAAACTTACTGCGCAGAGGTCTTATAAACATCCCGACTGTCCCTCGACGGTCGTCATGGAATCACTGCATGGCTGCACATAGCCTTATCAGAGCGAGACAGGCACACGCCACTGTTACACGAACGAAAAGGACGGCAGAAAAGACGTTTTGCAGTCGTCATAATTTCGCCCGGCAGACTAATAATAAAGATAAACCAGGGGGTGTCGGGGGTGGGGGGTTGGGGGGGAGGTACTAACTTATACACGTTTATGTGGACTCTGCTTTGCCGTTTTGAAGTTGGCTCACTTATTTTGAGGTTTATGTTACTTTCTGTCAGTCTTTGTTTAAACTGGACGGGAGAGGAAAATTCTGATTTTTTTTGAAAGAAAAAATTATAATGAGTAGGTTTGTTGTACCTGATAGGTAGAGCACGTTTGGGTGTTCATTTTTGTGTTAATGTTTTGAGTATTACTAATTAAATAAGTTCCAGTTTTAAAGCGATGGTTGCAGAAGGATTGCAAGATTTTATTTATTATACCAATAGTCCAACTTCAAAATTTTATTGCATTTGCTCTTTCAAGTATCGACTTCAAGTTCCTAGAGATTCTAAGGCTAGGCACATAGGACACGTGCCACAGCCACAAAACACCGCCACCGAGCTGCGGACTCCAGCAACGCCGCACACTGCCGCGCTCGACAGCCACCCCAAGCCTCCTGCGACGCGCGACGGCGATTTTTTGCTGCGTTTCCGTGGTGCTAGAACACTAAGCCACCTCATCTTTGCGCCTTTTATTGTTGGAGAACAAGATCCGATAAATATTTACACAAACATGACCCTAAAACCATCGCTTTACTCTGTTAGTAATAAATAGTTAATCTAATCAACTTCAATGCTAAAACTCTACCTATTGGGTTAAAAAGATGCAAACATAAACCATTCTGATTTAATTAGGTTTCTGATATGAATTAGCTTAAACGTCGAACATTATACCCAGTGCAGTATCTTTACTAGCATTTGAACTTAACTGGAATCTTTATTGGACTTGGCAACTGTAACTTGAACCTCTGTGGGCATAAAATGCAATAATACAGTAGCGACATGTTAGTTTTCTTACGTTTCCTACGAGTACTACGGCATACATTTTATTTTGTACTTGAATATCTGTAAATATTTGGCCTTACTTAAAAAATTTGCTTAAACTTAATCAGTTCTTAAACTTCTCTGTCTTGTTCTTGCAAGTGTCACTTCACATCAGTTATAAGTTGTCAGAGCATCTTAAGCAGTGACTAAGTTTGAGCCAAGTAAGTAAGGTAAGTCTAAGTAATGACGATTATGTTTAACCAAACATTTTCGCCACAGCATATTTATTATCTACTAGAGGTCGCCCGCGACTTCGTCCGCGTACGGAAGAAATTCGGCCCGCTCCCAAAATTCTCCACGTATTTTTTACAACTCCCCCCTCCCCTCCCCCACTCCCATTTCATGTCTGTACGACCAGCGATTTGGGCTGTGCCTTGTCTGTCAGTCAGTCATTCAATCAGTCAGGACAGAGCCTTTTATATATATAGATTACTTGAATTACCGCCATCTGCCAGAATCTCTTCTAACTACGTCGCTTCGAAGTTGAATGCATTTTAACTGGAGAAGAATACTTGTCCACACCACCTGACTTTAAACATATCATGTTCCATTTTTCCTCCATGTTCTCAAAATCTCACAAACTATTATTTTTCTGCATTAAAACCATACACTGCACCTAAGCACCCTAGCTTACAATGTTAGATCAAACCTCTCAAGAAGCTAAGCACATTCTTGCATTAAACATCCTCCATCGAGCGCCAACACCCGCGAAAACCAGTAGCCGAGTGTGACTCACATTTCCATGGTAATGACGTATCCATGGTAATCACATCTCCATGGTAATCACGCTGGCAATATCTAAAGACGCGCGCTCAGCGCTAAGCTGGTTGAATGTATGCGAAATTTAGTTTGAGCTACTTGCACTTGGTTTGTTCTGTGGTTTGGAAAAGAAAGATTATCCTTTAGAAAAGCAATTGAATTGGCGCTGTTATAGCTCATCTGTAATAAGTACAATTTTTGATTGTTACATAAAAGTTCCTGAGGTCTTGCATTCAATTGTAGTGGGGGATAATAAGAAAAAACATTTTGTTGTATTTATACGGGAATACTCACGTTTAATTAAATCGTATACTCTGACTATAGTTTCGATCACATCCGGTGACCTTTTTCAAAGAGTGAAAACAGCCCGACCCGCGTGCGTCTGCGTCCTGCTTGGCGTTTATTATTCGAGTCTCATTAATTCTATATCAGATGCTATCTGTGCTTATAGTATAAGTACACTAAAGTTAATAGTTGTTTACTTTGTTTGTTGTTGTTGCTAACCTGCCGAGTCCCACTGCTGGGCAATGGCCTCTCCTCCACTTTTCTAATTTTGGCGGTCCAGCAGCGCGAGTATATACCGTTCTATGTCGCTAAATTTGACATGTGTGTCGGTATAACAGATTTACTTAGACTAATTTGTGAATATACCGAATTTTATCGAATTATACCGATTTAAATGTCAAATAGAACGATCGTCATGAACGGTACTTGCGCTGCTGATCTTGCCAATATTTATCGAAGGCGGTGTTTACTTTATTTTAAGTTTTTTTCACACTCATTATCTCTGCTTTGTCTAGGCACGTTCTCATTCCGATACTTTAAATTAATACTCACGTAGGAACACTTATAATGAATAAAATAGTTTCTAAGCGCCACCGCACACTGTCACTGTCGCTTCACGTCAGGCCGACGTGACGTCAGGTGAGTGACGCGTCGATCGTGACGCGTGTCGGGACGAATGTCACGCGTCGCGACAAGCCTTACTTATTCATCGGGAAGAGGGGTAATTATGGCGGGTGGAAATGTTAGAATTCTGCCGGGCTTTACTTAGAAAATAGTTTAGTATCATACAGAAGTTTATTTTAGTAGAAATTGACCCTAATGTAATTAGGCTAGGCTTATAGTTATAAATATTTTTTTATGTCGTCAACATCATCATCAATAAAATCTTTAATATTGTATTAGGTATAATCACAGAACTTATCAGACGATCTGGCTAAAAAGAAGTTGTGTGAATGCCATTAGATCCATGCCCACAAATTTCAATTTCTAACCGGGCAAATGTAGAAAGATAGACAAAAATCTTTGTTGTGTACACCAGAAATAAATCATGTAAAATTGTATCTGTTTTTAATTTAGGTATTATTAAAGGTATCTATCCATGTCTGAAACTTCTTGATTTATCATGGACAAATTTACACAGGTCTTCCTATACAAGTCGAAATAAAATGAGAGCATCGCAATTTGCTGCGCCACTTTTTTAGCTTTAAAAATAATATCCTAATAACGTAATACTATCTCTTTTCCAGGTAAGCGTCGATGCAATTTTTCGGTGATCGCACATTGCAAGGTATTTGTGAAACCGGCCATCAATCATACGTTGCCAACTGATCCGGTTCAAACTAGTTCACTTCGGCTCTCCTATTCTATACTGGATCTTACCGGATCAAACTGGTTTCAGTGCTTGGTATAGAGTGAAGGTATACGTTATACCGCTTGCCTGATGTTGGGTGACGGCGTGGTCAAAACTGACACAGTTTACCTAGAATGGGAACCATACAATAGTAGAATGTCATATAATCGCTTCATCGATATTCAATATTTGTTAGTGTGACACTATAATATTAAGTAACAACTATATTAATGATGCAAATTAGAGAAATATATTTTCATTTTATAGATTTGCAGACAAGCGATATTGGAAAACCAATCACGTTGAGAATAGAACTTCAATCTCCAATCTATTGTGCAATAATAATCCCATAGATAGGCCGACCTATTTCACTCAAGTACCAAGCGACTTTATTACGGAGTCTATCTGCATCTCCGAACAGGTCTTATTGTCAATGTAAAATAATTTCCGCGCTAAAACATAAATGTAGATGGGGACAAGTTCAATCAGTAAAGTACGTTGCATTGGCAAGTTTTTTAATAAAATAATTAGGTACAATACGATAAAAATTGGCGCAAAATGTTGTAAAATCAAGGTTGCTACATAAATTAATTCATTAATATTACAGTTTTTTTTACCTGTCACGAAATTATTTCTTAGTAGTAAATTATAAGGTTTTATTATGATGGTGATTTTGACACATTTTTGTTTTTGTTTGTTAAAGTCGGAGTATCCGATTTAATTAAAGGTGAGTATTCCGGTATAAATAACACAAAAATTATAAGGTATTGGTAAAATGTTGTATATCAGTCAAACCACGCCAAAATATGCGCATAATTATAATAAAAGCTCATAGTTCCGATAACAATCGATAATTTTAGAACCATTGAGCTGTTTTGGTGATGGATATTTATAAAGACGTTGGAGTTACCTAAGGACAAAATTTAAAATATTAATATATTTAATTTAATTATGGATAATATTTTGTACTTGGCAAAAGACTGCCCCAAATCAAGATTTTCAAACAATAGAATTCTGCGCTCATTACCGTCTAGGAAGCTTGTCTTATGCTTAATTAAGGGTGTCTACGCAATAGTAGTTATACTATAATTAGGGCGAACATTACTTAGTGGGACCTTCTTAATTAATCAAGTGTGCAAGTGCACTGACGCTCACTTTCCTTTGCAGTGAAACATGTCTTACTGGGGTCCCATAACTGAATGGTAAAATGAAATCTTTATGAGAAGACTTAAGTAATCGTATGTTTAAAAAATCCACTTAATTTTCTCAATAAATATTTTTCTAAAGTATTCTACTGGTAAGTAGACTTATTATTTATTTATTTTTCCTCAAACATTTGAACTCAAAAGATTTTTAGCTTTGTGAAAAGTCACTTCCGAACTTACGGTACTCATTAGTAGGGAAATTTTACAACCAAAAAAAAAACAGTAGTAATAAAAACGGGATCTACGAAATTTCATTATAATTAGCGTTATTTAAAAAAAAACACAATCAAATTCCTACAAATTAAAAACTAAATTAGGAAACGGCAAAGGAATGAGGATTTATTTACATTTATCAGTACACATTTTTTTTATATAAATTGGCAAGGAACCCTCTACAGGCAAGTTCAGCGCACACTTGGCAGTTTATTTAATTAGAAGCTAATGAATTCCATCTCGGGCAGGGCTAATTAACGTGCGACAACGCGTCGCGTCGCGTCGTGCGTGTGCGGCGGAGCTTATTTTCTTAATGTGACGTTCGGGGGCACTTGGGAGCGTTGGAGGTGTTAAGATTTTTCATTAAGGCTTCATTTGCGCTGTGCAATTTTGTTCCTCACTAAAATAATTTAGAATTTAATTGTGCTATTTATTTTTTTATGAAACAATTCGTGCAAAATCCTACTTGCCAACACTGTTAGATCCGGAAGAAAATTCGCGTGTGAAATGCCATGAATTTGTGATTAATATTGATAAACTAATTCAAACCCTAAGCCTTAGGGTCTAAGGCGTCAACATAATGATTGATTTAGCGTGGTACTTAGGTATTGTAGATAAATAAAATAAGTATATAAATTAATAAAACAGTTACTATGGTCTTAGCCTAACTTTGTTTCGGTCACAAGAAAGAGGTGTTTCGATCACTTTCGTTTTTAAATTTCTTTGTGAGAGTACTAAACCTTTTTTTTGTAAAAAAAAAAACAATTGACCATCTTAACCTATTCTATAAACCATAAAATCATTTTTATTATCAGTCTAATGAGTCACAGAAGGTACTTCATCTTGCCTTCAGGTATATCTAAAAGTACTTGTACCGCATATGTAAATAGCAGAATAATCTCCGCGATCAGCTGTACAAAAGGCAGACACAGAATAAGCAACAGCTACTACTCAGAAACCTAATTATGCACGGGCAGTGGGCAAAAATATTTTAATGTCCTCGGACGCATCGCGTCGGGGACACGAAACAAAAGGGACATCTCGTGCTTTACCTGAGATGTTCGCGGGCGATACCATTCAGTCGGCCGACGTCGTGGACTGTGGCGTGTGAGCGCTGCGTTAGCCTAGGGGCGGCGCGTTTTTATTTTGTACCTATCTCTGGAAGTTGTTTTTATTCAAACTAAAGTTTTTTGAACAAACAATGAAATAACGAAATCAAAATATAAATAGCAATTTTAAGTAGTAAGTAAACAACAACAAAAGATTACCTGGTAGAAGGATGAAATTCTAGAGACAATACAAATGATCAAGCCACAATACAAATGATTAAGCCACAATACAGCAGCGTACCCATGAGAAAAAAACGCAGCATTATTAGCAACCTATATTTCATCGCAACATATGGATAACCGATTGAAGGTAGGTCAAGTAAACAGTATCTAGTCAGAAACCCGAGCTGACAAAATGAAAAAAAAATTATAAGCTGCATTAACTTATATCTTGACAGCCCTACCGTAAGGCGGTGACCGCGAATAAGCGATAGCGCACACCGGCGATCGGCGACCGGCCGCCGCGGCCGCGACCACAAATCGCGCGCGACAGCGAACAGGTAGCAGTAACGTCGCACGCATTGTTTCCTCGAACCCAAACTCCAGTATCGATTGATATACGATCGGACCGCACAATGTTTTACTAAAATGCACCAGCTTTCCGTTTTGACCTTTGAATATCTAATAGGGCCCGATTTAGAATAATTTATGGGGGAGGCAGGAGACAAAAACAGAACATTATGGGGTCGGGACGCAGTCAGTCGGCCGACGGTGTGTCTGCAGATTTCGCAAGATCAGGCTTGGTAGAGCGGATCGGTGCGTTTTCAATTCTATGGGAAATGTTTGATTGCACCTTAGAAATGTACAACGCGGCTCAAAATATTAGATATGTCTATCAATTAATTGTAAAACTGTTGAATTAAGAATAGGTACTTTGTTTTTTTTTTACACTGCACAGACACTAAAGTCCGTGCTTTTTACTAAAATTTACAGTCATATAATATTCAGTTACGTTATTAATTACTCACAATGGCATTCAAGAGGAGATCTTCCTGATATCTATGTTGCGAGTTCACGATTTGACGCATGTGCCAGCCATCGCTCTCCTCAACCATATTGGAGGGAAGAGGGCGACCCGACACACGATGCCGCCGCAAGAAGAAGTTTTTAGCGAGCATGAGTGCTCCGGGCATACATGCAGTCTTACTAATAACTAAAACCTAAAACTACTTTGACAAAAAATTGCTTGGGATGATTTATAGTGGTGAATTTTGGGAGCGGGCCGAATTTCTTCCGTACGCGGACGAAGTCGCGGGCGACCTCTAGTGTTTAATATTTCATAGTTGTCTGAAGAAAAACTCGTAGTTGAAGTTATGCATCAGTTAGGCTATACCTATAGCATAGAGCGATCTCTTCTAGACTACTTTCATGATGGAATTGATTTATTGAAGAGGTAAAAGGCTGCAATGTGGACTGGGGCTAGCCTCACCTCTTACTATTTGTTTTAATCAATCTCCCATTGAAGAAATGTTCTTGTTCCTGATGGTTGCACAAGAGAAAACGTTATTTTACATGTCAAAATTTTTGTTTTGGCTTTAGTATTGTGGTAATGGGCATTGGGCAACCCATATCGCTCGAATAAATGATAACCAATAGGGAAGAAAGGTTCGTGAGTGGCAACCTCCTCCTCCTCCGAAGAAAGGCCTCACACTAAGTGAACCGACGACATTGTGAAAGTCGTGGGCAACCATGGTTGTTGTACAGTGTGGCGGTCTAAGGGGGAGGCCTTCTTTCAGTAATGGACGTCTCCGGACTGATGATGATGTTTGATTAGAAAAACTTTTAGCAAAAGCGGCTTCCGTGATAATAGTATGAAATGTATTGTTTTTGGCGCGCAATATAATAGCATAATTTCGAGGCGAGTCGCAATACGTTTGCAGAGGTACCTAGTTAGCGTCTAGAAATCATAATGGCTAGTACACATTGAGGATCGCTAGTCATTAATTACAACAGCTAACAAGCGGAGAAGGCGACAGGCGATATATCCGATCGACTTGCTATTATCCGATCGACTTGCTAGTTAAATCGGCCGCGGCCGCTAGATGGCGCGCGGTTCGGTATCTGATGCACGAATAAATGGACTCAAGTACCTAAAAGCTATCATATCGAAGTAATGTGGTAGCCCATTGGAACGATACGTACGATTACATGAATGCTCAAAAAACTTTATTTTTATTCTGCTACTGACATAATTGACTTGTACGTAATTAATATCGCACAGTGTACCCACGAGTCTTCCTTTATTTAACACTCCATTGTTTTATAGAGTCTACCGTTTTTTTGTGGTCTTGTGTCTTACCTACCCTAGAATGGGATACAGTTGAAAAAGAAATTAAAACAGTGTGAAGTTGGTAATGTGTTTATAATTTTTTTTTGTTTTTCATCATCACTTCATGGATTTTTTATTAATTAAGTCATTAACACAAACTCAAACAAACATTCTTTTTAGAATTTTGGAAATTTTGGAGCCCAAAGTAGCCAGTCTCCCATTTACCAAGCAGCCTCTTGATGTTAGGTAATCTATAATAAATTTTCTTGGTTGTAATTGTAATGCATTAAAAAAAACATATCTCTCACATACACCTTTATAATACAAATTTAAATGCTTAAGAAATAGGTAGATACTAGGAAGCATACAACAAACGTTCATTAAGTCCCCCACAACTCATGTAAATGAAGCTTTAAACGCGACAATAATACCGTCAAATGTCGCGCATCACGCTGCGACAGACGACTATCGCGCGACTCTCGCCGTCTCTCGCCCGACATGTTTATTCAAATCTTAAAGTCGCGTCGTAATATTTTAAATTTATATCCCTATCAGAAGCCTTGTCTGGAAGGAGTTAGTGGAAGGCAGTGTTTGGGATTCACGCAAATGAGTTACATACACTCACACATCCCTACCCGCCTACGAGTATGTAAGTACGTACTTTATGTAGACCCGTAGAGGTTGGAGACAAAGTAAAGTGGATGATTTTTAGGTTTGCGTTGTTCGCCATCACTCCTGAGGTACCTTGATGCTAAGCGAAGATGCGGTCTACTAAGGAAAATAATACGGTCTGTAAAAAATACAAAATTAAAAAATGGTAATAATACAAAAAGAAAACGGCGAAATAGATTTCGCCAGAAAATAATGGAGGGTGTCAGTTTTGTAAAAAATGTCTTTGTACATTTTTTTAAAACAGTTTTGAGTCTAGAGTTTCTGATTTCTCGACCTTTTTTATTCTCGATTTTCGAGAATTCTCGAGACCGATTTCTCTAGTTTTATCGGGTCTCGAAATTTTTTATAAAAACTATTAATTTTAGTTGAAAATTTATTTAAAAAAGCTAATTTTGTAATCAGTAATAATTTTTAGATGCACCATTATTTAGTATTTGGCAGGTAGCTTTTATTAGTAAAAGAAATATAAATCTTTTTTTTTTAGTTCTTACATAAGAATCAAAACTTAGTACTAATAGAAATAGATTACTATGTGCGAGTTTACAACTTGTAAATTTTTATTTTAGCAATATGTTTTTTACCGCGTTTAAAAAACCAAGTATTATTTAAAAGGATCATGGTCAAGCGTACCCCGAATATAAAATGGGACAAAGTGATAGGAAGAAGAAGATCAATGAATTCTCAAAAGCTATGAATATAAGCGTGCACCTTAAGAATAATAACAAAAAAAACTCACAAAAATAGTCACGTAAGACGCGCCCGGATTGTAGCGCGCAATTCAAATTCGGAACACGAGAATTATCGAGTGTCGCTCATTTGTTTTCTCGTCTCGAATGAAGGAAAATTTCTCGAGCTTTCTAGAGTTCTAGAAAGTTCGAGCAGTAACCCTATTTGAGTCACAAATCAACGATTGATTCTCAAACTTTCGCTTGTTTTATCATCGTAACATGGTTGGTGGAGCAGAGTGGAATAAAGTTCTTACCATCCCTACCTCACCAGATAAAAGAAAATCTGAGATTTTCATTGTGTTTCATGTCGTAGTCTGCCTAGTCGTGACTGCCATATAGCTCAGCGGTAGTGTGTCTGCCTTCAGAGCTGTAGGGCGTGGGTTCGATCCCCACCAAGGGCAAACATTTATGTGACGAACATAAATGTTTGTTCTGTGTCTGGGTGTAGTATGTATTATAAGTATGTATTTACAAAAAAAAAATGTATATAAGTATTCTATCAGCTATCTAGTTTCCATATTACAAGCTTTGCTTAGTTTGGGGCTAGATGGCGCTGTGTGAAAAAATGTCCTGCGATATTTATTTTATTTATTTATAGTCTTATGTATAGATAGATGGTAGGCGAAAAGATAATATAATACTATACTAGTAGTAGGAGTAACTTATGTGTACGTATTTGTGTACGTGACACGCAACAAGCTTGGAAAGCTCCGTCACTGCACCCCGGCAACAAACGGATGGCCCGTCCAGTGCCGCCATTACGGCAGTATTTTATATAAACATGAATTACATTGATTGGTCCATTCCATCTCTAATTTGTTACGATATGACGCGCATTATTTATGCATAAGACCCGTTGATTCGATGAAAAAATGATTTTAATCCAATGTCAGGTACAAAAGTTATGACTTTTAATTTAAGTTTTAGAATTTTTTGTAGTTTTAATCAATATTTCAGTTGGTTTTGTGGCAGGAGATGTATCATTGTTATGAGTCATTTATTTTCCGATTACTGGACTATCGCCATAGTCTACTATAGAGAAGATTAAATTTATTAGAAGCTGATTCTGAATTGACCAGTGGAATCTATCAGCGTGATCGTAAAATCCAATCGTTTCTAGTTGCTCTATAAAGAAAATACAAAAAAACGACTGTAAGTGTATAGCATATTGTCCATAGGTGTGTTTATTACTTTTGACTACACCGTTTTTTAGAATAGATTAGAATAGAATAATTTATTGGCCTTATAACATTTTGGTTACATTTAAATTTGACTTGCTGGGCAACTCAAATTTACAAAAAATGTGAATATAACTTAAATTAAAAAGAAATAGAGAATTATATAAATTATTGTTAAAATAATAATTTATTATATACGATTATAAAATAAGATGAGCTAGAGGTGTCCGTCAAAATACTCGCCTACCTACTTATAACTTTATTAGCAGTCAAAATTAAATTTCGTTTATATACCTATACTTACACAAAGATATTCGTTTTTTTTTGCTTCGGGTACCCAAGGTACCCTTAAATGGAGCGCTCGTGGCGTAGCTTGTCTAGGTGATTCTAAACGATCACCGATGTTAAGCAACGGACGGTCCGGTCATTCTTTGGTGGGACCGTGAGTAGCATTTATTTCTGAGCGCTACCGTGGGTCGGATGACACGTTAAATTATTGATCCCGGTTGTTTGTTCTAGTTTCTATAACAACAACCGTCAGCCATGTCAGAGGCCTTCGGGCGGCACATTGACTCTGAGACTAGGGCTGGCCACTCAGCCTATACGAACTTACTTACTTTAATGGAATTACTATTGCTCTTAGATGTAGTGGACATGTTAGCGTCTATTCCCATTTTATAACTGAAAGTTTAAGCTAATAAGATTTCATTATTGCTAGATACTCAAGGAAAAAAAGGCCAAAACGGTTAAGGGGGAGGCCTTCGTTCAGCAGTAGATGTCTCCGGGCTGATGATGATGATGATGACTCAAAGTTTATTGCAATGCTTTTTACAAACTGAAACAATCGGCCTTTATCGACCACTGAGTACTTTATACCACTAACATAAACACCTCAAACTCATCTCATAGAAACTAATGCCTTATATATCACGGATCGAAATCGTGTCTAATAAGTCGGACGGACAGACAACCGTCCGATCCCTGCGTGCCTATAAACAATAAATTCAACTTAGCCCCGTGGAAACTTATTATGTCCGGACATAAGTTCGGATGATATAGTAAGTAATAAATTGGCCTGACCCGACACAGGAATCTATGACGGTCGCGGACAGGTATCATCCCGGCGAGAGACATAAAATTAAATTAGTTATTCCGAGCGGCATCGCATACTATCTACTTTACTGGCCTAGCGATATATCGTCTAATATGTCGCTTTTAGAAGTTTAAACTATTTTTTAGAGGTTTTACGACGAGAGGCGGAGCTGACGGCTGATTGATCCGATGGGTTGAATTGTTGTTATTTATATTTACTTTGATAAAGTAATAGTGGTCGTGATGTCGTAAAAGTTTTGTGTGGTTGATAAAATGTGTATTGGTTTATATGGGTTCGGTTTGGTAAATCGTTACAGAATCGCTACTTAATTTGTGGCTCGATTTATTAGATTACAGATAAGTGTGATGGCAGTTTGATAATGTTATATTTTTAAATATTCACGACATTATCATTCATTATGGTATTTTGTAAGTAATACTTATTGATACTTATTTTTATAACATTTGAATATCTATTTCTTGGACCGCTATCTATTTTTTTTCTATTTCTTTGCAACACGTATTACAAGCCTGGGAAGTTTAAAAAAGACTACAGATCTAGAATAGTAGTTGGAAAATGAACAAAAAATGTGGAAGACTTGTTGAATAGTTTAGTTTAATAGTAAAAAATTGCCCGTATTTCACCAACTCACCTAGTAAACGGCGATGATGGTATTCGAAGATGAATCATTGAGACTATAAAAAAAACATGCAGATACCCAATTACCGATGTTGTTAGCTTTTGTGGTTCGGTGTCTGTATCTGAATTCCTCATAATTATTAGTCTCATACATATTCTTGTTGAAACTAGCGAAAAATTCATCGGTTTCATTTGGGATGTTTGTCTGTTTTGACAACCTATACTATAATAATTGACAAATTACGTAACCAAAATAATGTGTAAAGGACCCTTAGTTCGTGTTATTTTTAAAACGACTATCAATTGAAACAATTCAAGATAAAGTCCTCAAAACACTTTTTGATTAATATTACTTATGTACATTATCTAAGTTTTTTGCTCAGATAAAATAGTAACGTCTAAAGTAACTTTAATTTTCTATTAAGTAACCTTTATTTTGTCTGAGTCTGTGTATTGCAACAATGTAGGTTGCAATACATTGTTTGTTCCCTTCTGACAACTTGCTGAGTTAATACCGACAATTAATTATAAACTCTACTTCTCTTTGCTATAATCTAGTCTTTGGGAATGCTTGTAGGTATATTAAAATTGGGTGGACGTCTCGCAAATTATTACAGAACTTCTATATTTATTGCCTCACATCAAATAGAAGCATCAACATAATCATATATTCTATCTATTTGCTCTCTATTAATTCAGACGATTTATTTTTCTCATTTCGCTTAGGACTTTTACATACACTTGAAAACAGAAACAGTAGATTTATAATTATCATTTTGATTCAAAATGCCACTGGCAGCTGGTAGGGCTGATTTCTTTCAGGGCTCATGTGCGGTGGTAAAGGCTGTAGAGCGAGGATCTTCCTGACAATGCGGATCTAACCCTGGACCCAACCGTCTAGCGAGAGCCTCTTAAGGTGTTGGTCAAAGTTCTCTTCTATAAGAGCGTTCACCAAAACAACTATCGGAACAATGATCGTCGAGTCATCTCAGATGACGGCTGTCTCTTGCTTCAATTCAATGCACTAAAATTCTCAGGAAGCATTATTATTTATTTAGCCACTGAGCTTGCTTATAAAAAAATATGTTTTACGACATAATGAGATATTATTTAGCAGATTATTTATAATTTTTTCGATACTGACATCATCATCAGCCCGGAGATGTCCACTGCTGAACGAAGGCTTTCCCTTGGACCGCCACACTGTACGACACCTGCTATCTGCATCCACCTGTTGCCCGCGACTTCTTCAATGTCGTCTACGTCCTAGTGGGAGGCCTTTATATTCTTATTTTCGATACTTTTCATGAAAATTTACTATATCTAACATAGATATCGATAAGATTAATTGTATTTATATTTGAGTCCGATTCAAATCATAATCTCAGTGAAGTCTGCCAGAAAGTCAAGAGATCGTATTATGCCAGCTCTAATTATTCAATTGTCGAATGTAGTCTGGCTTGGCTTGCCGCTTGTCTCTGACGAACAGTTTTATTTGTGTTGCGGACATGATTGAGCGGAGAGTCGCCGGTGTCGCGCGTGTGTGCGTGGCATTTCATAACTTGTTTAGTGAAAGACGTGATTCAGTATTCTTGACCTTTCATTAACTCCCGTCTGAAATGTTTGCTAGTTATTCAACTACCAAGCAGTAGCAAACATTACTGATGGCCAATGTTGTCAATGTAACGACATTGTAGAGATTTTAGCTAAAATCTTTGTGCTACGAGGCCTACGAACGTAGAGCATAGTCAGTTGTGTAAAAATGGTACCTATTGTGTGGTAAACGTAGTCTGCAATATGGTTATACTCGTATAATATGCGGTACAGTTGTATTAACCCGTAAGGTTTTTACTATGGGACCAAACCT
The DNA here is from genome assembly GCA_905404285.2 of Erannis defoliaria. Classification (NCBI taxonomy): domain Eukaryota; kingdom Metazoa; phylum Arthropoda; class Insecta; order Lepidoptera; family Geometridae; genus Erannis; species Erannis defoliaria. The sequence goes on from FR990071.1 coordinate 944,752, forward strand.
AAATCGCAAAGAAAAATCAGCTTTTCCATAGAAAAGTATCACATACTCTTGAAAAAAATTAAGGAATCTGTTGAAAAAGTTGTTCACAATGACAAGTATAATGACCTCCTTTAGACTAAATATTACGTCCTGCGTAATCTGTGGGTTCAGTGTTTTGAAAATGATTTCATCTCTACGTCCCAGAATACTGGACGGATCCACTGTCCCATCCAGAAATACTGGACGGATATTGTCACGGGCTGAGTGATATAAATCATAATAAAATAAACTATAATACTAACATAGGATGATTTAAGAATACATTGGCACATACAATACAAACAAATATAGTTAAGAAGTATTTTATCAGCTATTTGGTTTGCTTTGCTTAGTTTGGCGCTGTGTGAAAAATGTCCACCGATATTTATTTATATTAAAAAAAACTTTTTTTATGTGTGTTATCTAATAATTTTGAATATTTTTAGTTCGGAGGCATTGCAACTTGTATATGAAAGCGTACTATCACGCGAATAATTCGCCTATATTTTTGATTGGTTGACATTGACACGCATTTTTCATATAAATTATCCGTGATAAACATTAGGAATAATTAAACAGCTTTACCATTTATTATATCCCAGCAGTGGATCACGCGCGGAGTGCCAGTGTCGCAGTAGTGTGCGGACTGCTGTCAGGGTGTCATAGACGCGAGCATCGCTTGCGACAAGTGATGCATCGCAGCGATTAGCGGGAGAATTATACGCGACGCGCCATTTTGATTGTCTCTAGGGCTGTCTCAACTCATGAATACTGCACTTTTAAACATCCTGATCTTAATTACTTATCATTATGAACAACTTTCACCTAACAGTGATGACATATGGAACTGAAACGTGGTCTTTAACTGCTGGCCTATTGGAGAAACTCAGAGTCACGCAACGGGCAATGGAGAGAGCTAACTTTGCGCGATAGAATCCGGAACGAGGATATTCGCCAAAGAACCAAGGTCACTGATATAGCTCGCAGGGTTTGCAGTTTTTTAAGTGGCAATGGGCAGGATACATCGCTTGAAGAACTGATAACCGATGGGGAAGAAAGGTTCTTGAGTGGCGACCGCGAGCCGGAAGACGCATCGTAGGAAGGCTTCCCACTAGGTGGACTGACGACATTGTTATACCTAGTCGCGGGCAACCGGTGGATGCAACTGGCAAGTTGTCGTACAGTGTGGCGGTCTAAAGGGGAGGCCTTCGTTCAGCAGTGGACGTCTCCGGGCTGATGATGTTGAACAACTTTTCCTATGGGACCGACACCTGCTCATCGCCATTGTAGTGTTCCAGAACTTACAGTAACTATGAGTAACAACAAAGTCCAGTAAAGTTGTCAGAAACATCTGATACGGCGCTGCTACTTACCTCCTCCGGCTGCCTCCTGCCAAAGGAGAGCTACCAGCCTACCACCAAGTAAAGTAGTAAAAACTTCAATATGATTTATTGCTATTACTACAATGTGTGCTCGCTTATGTTCATACCTAACAAATTTGAACATCGACAGCCCTTATCTTGAAGATATTTCACCTCTACGACAACTTACATTTAACAAGTCGCGCGTCTGCCGGGCCCGCTGCCTGTTGCATCTAAGAAGCCTGTTGACCTAAGGAGATTTACCACCATATAAACTATCAAAAATGTTAATATTTTGTACAACTATTATATATGTATTATTAAAAAAATACAATATTTTGTCGCGATACAACCCTAATCTTGAAGTCATTTCACGTACGACACTTGCATGTCTTGTATTTAACAAGTCGCGCGTCTACCGCGCCCGCTGCCTGTTGCGTCTATTTCCGCGCGTACTGTCAACGTGACGATGGCTTTTGTAATTCCCACTCCGCTGTCGAGGAGCTGGGACATGGGAGAGGCACCGGCATCTCGCGGAGAATTGATGACTCGATGACGGCTGCTCATAGAATAATTACTGGACGGTGGCGACATCTAGCTCGCGCGTGCGTTGAAATGTTGATTGTACGAGCTGATTGTAGATATATGATAACTAGGTAAATTATAAGCTGTGTGCGGTATTGTTTTACCTGCATTAGAGTAGATTGAAAAAAAATATTTAGCTACATAACAATATCATGACAACTTTCTGAAAGGAAACACCCGATCGAAGATGCAGCATGCTTACCATATACCCCGTCCTCTTATGTTTTTGCCTGGAAGAGATCACCTTTAGTGATAAGTCCACCAATTATTACACTAGTTCTAAGTATTTTTTTCTGTTGTGATCAGCAAGAATGTAATCATTTGTGTTGGTGTGTACAATATAGAGTTTATCTATCTATCTACCTAGAAAGTACTTACCTATTCATATTTTTCTTGATTCCAAGTTATACTTGATTGGAAATACAGATGCAAGTAAGGAGTTCTACACATCTGCTGTTCTTCAAAAGGTTTCAAAAGTTTTGTTAGCGTGTGACCCACTGTTGGCAAAAATATCTCCTTGACTTTTCCATTTTGCGGTCTTACTGTTCTCTGTTAAGAGTGCGACTAATGCCAGAAAAATAACAGATTTCACCCGCGCGTCTTGCATTAGTTTAGAGTCGAAAATCGCATGATACAATTGATGATGATGATGGCTTTGAGCAATTTAGGTGGGATTTTATTTAATTATTCAAAATGTAGGCATAAAATAAAATAAAATTACGGCTACTGTGCTAAAACATTAATTTGGCTATCGCTTATATACTCGTATCGCTGATAATTTAGAGCATTTGAATTAAAACAGTTTTTTTTGGTTGGTAATTTGTATATATTTTTTAATAAACCAGAATATTTTCCAAAATTCTATTCGGTTACTCGGCTTCTTTAGGTTTTTCCCCTACCTGTAGTATTTTATTAATCTGAATATTTACGTTCTTTATCATTAAACTATGTGTTTAAAAATACACCTTTTACCATTTATTTTTGTCATTAGTCCCTTAAGGCAATAAGTTTGGCGTACCATTTTGTAAGGAACCTAACAGGGTGCCGTGGCAACTTACAACTTAACCCACGGAGAGATATTCTGTCAGCATTTTTCTTAAGTCAAAGCTTCTCGGGCAGTTTTTTTTACAAAAATATCCGTCCACAAAAGTCGATAAACCGATATGAAATAGCTTTTGCAGTTTGTGAACTTTTATTGTCCAGATGAAATTCTCATACTATTCTGCACTGTTAGCTTCACGATTATTATACAAAAATAAAAAAATACTTTGGTATAATTCCAAACTGCGCACAAAGTCTAAAAGCGTCATCTCAAAGGACTAGAGACGTCCTAAACACAGCTGTCATTACGAAAGTGACAACTACACGATAAGTTTCCTTAAGACTTTCGTTCTCACTTTATACACAAACTAGTTCTTATTACCTGGAACGTAGGATCCACAGTTATGAAAAATAATGTTGAAGATGTATCACTATGAAGATTCTCGCGCGTTCGACATTGATTCAGTCATTGCTTTTTTAGCTGACCGAGAGGTATCACTGTGTTCTAAAACGAATCAAAGTTTGTATGTTGTCTTAGTGAACTGTTGAAGGTAAAAAGCGTAAGAAAATAATTCATTAACATTAAATTACCTCGTTTTTGACCCCTTTATATACCTACTTAGCTCTGTTACTATATTGTGGACCAATTTTGCTTAAATTTTAATAAATAATTTTACATGTCTACAAGACTTGAAGAAAATTTGACAACAATACTCGAGTAGTCGTCGAATAAACTTACAATCACACAAACAAAAATATTTATCTTAGATTCTATAACTTCCTCTATACAAGAGCGATTTATTTTAGTAGCGAGTAATTATTTTAGAATAATTTCAGTTCCAAAATTATATAGGAATATAGTTATAGGATTACGTAGTGTGATCGTCCGAACACACACCAGTCAAAAGTGCCAAGAGTGTGAGAGTGACAGAGACAATGTCGAGCGCGCATGAATAGAGGCCTAGAGGCGTAAAACATCTGTCATTAGTTAACAAATGCAGACGGGAATTGATGTGCACACGGACAGTGAAAAACGCGGAATCTCTCGTCCGGCGACTATTTTTAGTAGCGCAGCTGTCGCGGCGTGTCGCACGTCCGTTCCTCAACGGGTTACGTGGCTCTAACCTTTTAACGAGCAGGATATTATGCTAAATATGTTTATTAATAATGTCTTGTCGGAACGTGTCATTGCTAAATAGGCGTATTTCTGCTAATTGCTTCGAGCTGCCTATCTGATGTTTACCGAATCTTTAAGGTCGTCGTCATCAGCCATAAAACGTTCACTGCTGGACGAAGCTGCCCTTTATAGAGGGGTGTTGCCATAATCCCCACGCTTGGCAGGCGGCTTGGGGATCGCAGAATGGTCACCACCGTTAACCAAGAGGACGCTGCTGCCCGTCCTCCGGTGGGTCTGGTTGCAGTTTAAGGACATACCCAGGTCAAAAGAATCTTTAAGGTCCCTCAAAGAAAAATTTAATTTTATGCCGATGGAATTTTTTTATGCGGCATAATTGACCGAGCGAGCGAAGTGAGTGAAGACGAGAAACGAACGAACGAAAGAAAGAAACTGGAAAAATTTGCTTTCATGTGTCCGGATGTATGGATATTGGTACTCGAGTAGGTCTTTTTTTATCTAATCTTGACGATTGGTATTCATGTTCTTCGACAATTTCATCGATGATTTTTGACTGGAGGATTATTTTTAAAAAAAGGCGGGAAGTTTGGAGCAGCGCCATTTACCGTCCGATTGGCTCCGCACGGAGATTTGTGCTCACGACGTTTACTTTCGCAGGACTACTTGTATTAATTTAAAGGTGCATGTCTTTAAAAGCGTAATATATAAGTGCCATTGTTATCAAAAACCTGACTTGGGTATGTTCTAAAACTGCATCCAGAACTACTGAAGGACGTGCAGCACCGGAGTACGTCGTCTCAGTTAACCATGGTGAGCATTCTGCGATCCCCAAGCCGCTTGCCAAGTGTGGGCTTTATAGTATCCTCCCCCCCTAAGTAAAGGGATGGCTTTCATCCAGCAGTGGAAATCTTCTGGCTGTAAATGTAATGTACTTAAAGTTTAGTACACTAGAAATTAAAACAAATTTTGGTAACAATGGACTTCCGCAAAGTAACGCCTGAATCAATCACATATATTATCAAAAACAAAGTTTTTTTTGTGATAATTATTTTAGATCATAAAAAATATGAGGATAAATAAATAACTTCCCTGCCTGATGTTATGTGGTTGAACGTTGTAGCTCTTAATAAGAACGAGTTTATGAGTAAGGTGTTTTATCACCACGTTTACTTTGCGAATCGTGGCATGCGCTGCTTCAGTGAGAGTTGCAAAGTGGCCTTTAGGGTGTAGACATGAAGGTAAACTACGCCACCCTGAGTCCTCGAGTTCATTCCTAATTAAAAGTGTGTTCTGTATGGCGCCCAAATTATACAATATGTTACCTAAAGCTGTCAGACGTAAAGAAGAAGTAAATGATTTTAAAAATATGCTCAATAGCTTCTTGATTAAGAAAGCTTATTATACTGTGAATATGTTTTTGACAGACAAAAATGTAAATTTCATTATTTTATTTTAATTGTATCGGTAATTTGACACTGAAATTTCATTGATATTCAATTCTATGGCAAATCTTGATTATTGTATCCATCCAATTATTTTGTAAAGTACCTCTTATTTTAATTTAGGTCTGTAAGCCTCTCAAGGTAGAAACTAGAGCACTAACCTTGAAATATTAACATCTACTATAATTTTTATTATGTACATATACCTAGTTTCATAGACCAATAAATAATTCATTCATTCAGTTTCCCGATAGGTACAATCTGAGTGTATCTGAGTTTAAATGTAGATGCGAAGTGTAACCTTTTATGGGATACATCTATACATAATATAACACAATCGGAAATAAATAATAAAACATTAGACGAGACGGTCACTCACACTTCCCACTATTATTAATGCTGAAGTTTGTTTGTTTGTTTTATTTATGTTTCTTACTTCTTCGTGCTGTACAGGCTCAACTGATTAGAGCGAAATTTGGTCGATATCTCCATTAATTAATTGGATTAATGCATAAGCTTTATATTACTGAAAAATATACTAATATTCTCGTTTATAAGATTGCGGGTGAAACCACGGGGAATGATAGTTTGGAATTAAAAAAATATCCAAGGAATTATAGTAAACACTAATCAAATCGCCGCATCACAGTCGTAGAAAGAACATAAAAGTATAATTTGTCATAAAATTATTAACTACGTAATTTCCTCTCTAAATAGGAGATAGAAAGCTACTTGTAATGTTGATATTACGGTTTTACCGAGAAACAGCTATTTCTATTTGCAATTAAATTAACTGAGGAAAACTAGGATTTCCATCTGACGTGACAAATCGTGATTCAGAGGAGACAAGTTGTATCTACCTAGATGAATTGACTTATGAAAACGTTTGTGAGGATAGGGCAAACACATGGCATGGACTTAGTAGCGTACCTACATAATCCTCGAAAGTGTGTTCATAATCGCACCACACGCTTCTTTGAGTATTCGATGTTCTTGGGAACGATTTGGGGCGTATTTGGTAGAAAACGATAGTTGTTATGCTATTGACGTACTTAGTGGAGATTGTATCAGACGGCCGTTATTATTCAAATAATTCTGGAACACCCATTTCCGAATGTGCATTAGACATGTTCTTAATTTAAGATCATTGCCTAGATGGCAAGTTATTGGCTTCAGTAATAAGAAAACAGTTCATTTTATTCTAAGAACCTACTGGTTTTTCAATTCTAATAAGTACCTAACTTACATACTTTTTAAATTGTCCACTTTTTTATGTCATTGTTATGTTCAATGATAGTATTCGTTTGCCAGATTTCAGCGTCATCGTTTTTTTAATAGAAACTAAGACGTTTTTAAGTGAAAATTTACTCACCGCCATCTAGCTCCAAACTAAGCATAGTTTGGTATGGCAACATTGGCTACTGGATAACTGGTATTTATATATATTTTTTGTTGTAAATACATACTTATAATACAAACAACACCCAGCCACAGAACAAACATCTATGATCGTTACATAAAAAATGTCTGCCTTGGGTTGAAATCGGACCCACGCCCTACAACTTTCAAGACAGAGATACTACCAGCTAAGCTACAAGGCTGCCTTACCTGTCTGGCTTTGCTACACAACAAGCAAAAAACATTAATTCCAAGCCACTAATAATATTTTTACTAACCAAAATGAAAATAAACCCAAATCGCATGAATCAAGACACATATCCCCATAAACCTCTCCCTGCTGTCAGTCAGTATTTTACCTTTCTAAATGAGATTTCCAAAGCATAACTCCGAGCTGGTATACTGTGTACTGCGCGACGTAAATTATAATATTAATACAAGCACAGAATTAGGGGCAGCGTTGCGGATCCACAATTTGCTACAAAGTCAACGTTTTTCATGTGAATGTAGGCAGAATAACCTGTTCTTTATGTTTGGACTTTTCTTTTGGATGGGCTGAATCTTGCAAGGATCTCACTTATAAAGTGAATCTATGCTTCAACTTGCTCACGGAAATGAAACTGTCTTTCCCAACCATGTGTGTATAGTTTGAATATTTTAAAGGTTTTTATTCTCGTCTTCAATGAGTAGGTGTACATGTAACTAATCGTAATGGCTCTTAATTAAAATGACTCGTTAACAAAACTGAAGTTCGCAAAATTAACTAACGGTGTTTTTAAAGTAAGGCTCAAGATGTCTAACGCTAAAATACTGTTGTAACAGACGTTATATATGTTCTTGATTGACTCATTTACCTAAAAACAGCTGTTACGTGCCTACCTGTTAGCGTAGCGGGGCTAAAGTAGCCACTTTAGACCCGCTAATAGTAAACAAAAAAACAATAAAGGCGACTAAATCAATGGAAGCTTGGATGGCATCGTCCAAGATGCTGTAGAACTGGTAAATATAACATCCTAGTAAACACTGTAAAGTCATACTTAGTATAGTACTTAACTAATGAAAGAGCTACGAATTCCCTTGGACGAGTCAGCTTTTAGAAAAATCCTTTTAATTACACTTTAGTAACCTCACATTAAAGATCAAATTTGAACACACTTAGACGACATGAAGCAAAAGATCGATTGTCACAATAAAACTATATCAACCCAAAATTTCACCCACAGCCACAAAATAACATCCACATACATAACACTAAATCATAATAATGACAAAAAGCTAAAAAAAAGCTCAAAGACTGACCGCTGAGAAACACGGAATCTGAAGGAAATGGCTCGGAATCTATAAATCCATGGTGGCATGGTCTCACCGTCACAAACATGTCAAAAGCGGTCATAAAATGTCCCGGAATGTATCTTACGGATAGTTTATTAGAAATAATACAATGAAAGGCAGAAATATGTGCGCGGTAATGGCGATTGATGAAATGGGAGTTGGGATCTTCGAGGATTGATCCAATGAGAGTTGGGATCTTTGAGACTTTGGGGATTGACGGTGGATTTTACTTATTTGGGGTTCCGTGGCTTAGTGTGACTCGTGATTATTTTTATCTGTCTTTCTATGTCAATACCCGGAGTTATGTCAGTTCGTTGCCTACCTTTAAGGAGTCTATTCAATCTTTGTTTAAGCGATTCAGATTATAGTTTAGTGGGAAAACCAAAGGTGGTAAGCAAATGCTTAATTAATTTACGTAACGCTTGACGAAGTTTTATTGTAGTACAGCCCTTAAAGAGAGATCATTTGGAATTTAATCAAATAAATAAAAGGATAACTCTTTTACCCAAAAATTTAAAAAAAAACATCGAAGTTATACATATTATTTATTGAAAGTTTTTTTTTTACTTCAACAATATATATATTTTGTTCTATATATAATAGTTACCTAATAAAAAAAACTGGTCCGTCTTTAACCGCCTTTCAGTGTTCTATGAAGGAGAACACTTGGATGAAGTAATTGTAGCCATTCACTATAAAAAAAAACATGACATGCTCATAATCTAGTGTACGTAGTATTTTCCGCTATAAAACAGTAGTAAAATTGTACAAATACTAGTACGGAACCCCAAGAGGGAGAGGTGTCGTTGCGTTTGGCGATTTATTTTTTTGTCACTGTGACAGATTTCGAACTTTCGTCTTTAGAATTGTTTATGAAGAGCGTTATTTTTAATGAAAGTTTGAGGTTTATGGGCGAAAATAAAAAATAATGGAGTAATTAATTTTCTTTTCGAATGAAACACTCGCAGTCACGTCATTTGAATTGATTTGCTTCTTGAGATATTTTATGTAAAATTACTGAGATAAGTACCTACTCATACAAAAATGTAAATATAGCTTTAAAAACAATTGTTTTTTTTTTGTTGAGTTTTATCAAAACTTAGAGAAAATCTCCTATTTCCGTTAGTTTTAAGCCATTCGTCCCAATGTTTAGGAAAGGTCTCTCTTCCCCTTATGTTCCAACGTTGACGTTGTGTGACAAGACATACATTGACATTGTTGCCGATTCGTTATGAGACAAAGAAAAAAAGAAGATACTAACATGTCCAGTCATTTTTCAACCGACTTCAAAAAAGGAGGTTCTCAATTCGACTATATGTATTTTTTTGTATGAATGTTACGCAATTTCTCCGCCAATTATGAACTGATTTTGATGATTCTTTTTTTGTTTGGTAGGTAATATTTCAGAGGATGCCCCATATACATTTTATTGAAATCGTTTCAGTAGTTTGGTTTTTAAAACAAAATTGCTAGAAAATATGAAGATGTCCTCCAGGTATTCGAAGTTGTAGTCGGTTGTATTTTGAATCGTGACTATGGTAAGCCCTCGACTTCGTCACGGGTTTACATTCGTCTACTCCTTTGTAAAAACCAACTTACCGCACTAGTATCATAAGTAACTATTATTTTGTAAGACAATGACATTGACATCAGAGCAGTCACTTCACATGAATAGGAATTCTGCTACAACTTATCCATGCAATAAATTGCGCGAATTTCCTCCTTTTTTTCAGTTTACTTGTTATTAAAAATACCAATTACGAATCAATAGCATTTTTTATCATAAAAATCCACTTAAAATATTCTCGTACTTATACTAAACCTTTACTTTTGACCTGACCTGATTGAGTAACTTTAGTATAATTGTTGAACATTATCGTTAAACAGCCTCACGAATATTAATTCACTGAATATCTTAACACTTTGTGTAAATTTTTGATGCTTGTAGAAATTTTATTGAATTTTAAGTGTTTTTGGTAATTTTGTAATGCTTGTGGCTTGAATGCCCGTTGAAATCTTTTCAACTAACGATTCGAGGCTATAATGTTTTTCAAGGATGGATCACATTCACTGGATTATTTTTTAAGGGTCTATTCTAAAACGTTTCCTACGGGATCATATTACTAAGCTGTCTGTCAGTCGGTCTGTTTGTAACTACTAGCCTACTAGGTACCTAATAAACTTCCGGTACAGGGAGGTTATTGGTATCAAAACGGAATACACCATTAAAATATGCATACCCAAATTGAGATTTTGTTATTTTTAATAAAATAATTTTTTATTTTTTTTAATATACGTCCGACTTCAACTTCGAATACCTGGATGATATCTTCATATTTTCTAGTAATTTTGATTTAAAAACTAAACTACAAAACCGATTTCGATAAAATTAATAAAATAAAATAAAATTATATGGAACCTCCTCTGAAGTATTACCTACCAAACAAAAAAAATATCACCAAAATCAGTTCATAATTGGCGGAGTAATCGAGTAACATACATGAAAAAATATAATAATAATTTTTGAAGTAGGTTGAAAATTAACATCTTAATACAAATAAGTACGTGTTAAAGGTTTTTTGATATTGCCTTATCCTAAACATGATAGTTACTGTGTGTGGCTAAAATAATTAAATAAAAATTGTTATGACAAGAAAAACTCGTATAAAAAAACTATTTAGCAACTGTCAACTCAACTTCATAAGCAAGACTTGAGAACTCGATCCATCACTCCAATCTGGACCGCAGCTCTAAATAATGTACAGTCGGGGACAAAACTCATTAGCCTCATCGGCCGGTTGATAAATATAAATCGGCACAATTACCGTTGATTTATACCGGGCGGAGGGATTAAACTCGTCGATTAATACGGACATCTGCGGCTATCCATCCTCCGACGACCTTTAACTTTTCTCCGTGACTGTACTTATCGGAACAACCCGACAACCGCTTGGCGTAGTATATTAGAAAGCGCAGTAGATGAAGTTAGGAATTCCTTAATTGATTATTAGAATTCGGAATTTTATAAGTAAGATATACAGGCAAACTATGTAAAGAAAATATATCTACGTGGATAAATGCTATGTTTTAGGTTTTTTGATTTTGTTATGCTGGCAGCTATTATTTCCTCTGTAGTTTATATTGGTCACACTGTAGAGTCCATCTAAGGGCAACAACAGAAGTAAACATTTAAACAACTCGCTGTAATTTTTATACTACAGGAAACATTCTCAGCGAGAAGTTGTTGAAACTCTTGTAGGTAAAATTTCCTCAGAAGTAATAGTAGATTATGCACCAAGGGAATAAAACTGTGTCTTATGTCACGGGCGGCATGTTGGACCATGAGCGTAACGAGGGTCTCTAGAGTTAACTTCCAAGTGTAAGGGTGTAGAGTTATGTAGAGTTCTGAGTGAAGCGAGAGAGAGGTTCAAGCCGCCCAAGATGAAGACAGGCTTTATCCTTAAGGTGAATATTCTACTTTTCAAACTATATCGTTTGCGAGATAATAAAAACCCAGTCGCGCCTGTTTTTTTTGTGTTAAGCCTATAGTGGTCAGTTCGATTTTCGAATAAACATTTTTTACAATGCCTGTTGCTAAGAGTTGTATGAAAAAATATAACCATATGTGAGTTACGTACTGCAGGATAATATACTACTAATGTACTAATGTTGACTGATGACTGAAAGCGGTGCGCTGGAATAAGAAAAACCTCTCTTGGTTGTCAAGAAGTCTTGATTGCAGATCTTTTGGAAGTAGAAAGGCGTTGCTAGCGTCGAACTGTTTACTTACAAGACAGATAAGTTCTTACTAAGTACAATTATGAGTGTCCAATGTGTCCATACTGGTGATACTGGCTGTAGTTATCGCAACAACCGCCTAATGCTCGTCATTTGTATCGATAGTTCGTTGACTAATCTTCTTAGATTTGATAATGATTTGATTGAATCCTGGCTAATTTACATCTACTTTAGAGATAATTTTACAAGCCGTTTCAATCCTTTTTTCTCTCCAAATGATTTTTTCACCTAATTATTCTGTAATGCCTGCCATTTTTTTTTGTTTCAGTTATTGTTTTTTGGGCATTCAGCCAATATCGCGTTGTAATAGTTATCAAATTTTATTTGCATCAAGTGGTAAGCCAAAAGTCTTAAGCCAGTTTCGTATTTTATTTCTGGAACACTAACAGATAAGTTAATATTTTACATATGGAATGGGACTTTATCTCTTTCAGAATTAAGCACAGTGGCACGTCGCTCAAATTGCAACTATTTTTGAGTAACAAAAATTGTATATGGCACATTTCAGGCAAAACTACAGTCGTAAAGTTGACGGCACGTTAAACGCGACAAAAACAAACAGAATATGATAAAATGCAAAAACCGTCTCGCGAGGTCGCGCCGATGACGCTGGACGAATTAAGCAGAACAGAGTGTGCTGTGGAGACACCTTATTTAGAATTATGAATGTTTAGAGAGTGCTTTAATAATAACTCTCTCTGAACCCCTGTGTGTACACCAAGGATATTTATTGGTATTTTTAGATTTTTTGGAGTGTGACGCCAACAAGGCGCGACATGATACGAGACTAGAATATACAAAAAGTGGCATAAAATAAAAACATCGTCATATCAAGCTTTTCATAGTACACTGCTGCATATAAGTTTCCACACCAGTTTACATTTAAATCGTCATTTTTCCTACAGCCATTGCCAGCTATCTTACGTGCATTGTGAGTAGGACGGCAGCATGAGACCGAGCGTGCATACTTACTAAACTGCAACAAAAACTCAATAGCTTACCTTTTAATTATTTTAAAGTATTCAACATAAAAATTCACGTTAAAATAAAACTTTATCGATTTGAACACAATTAAATGAGAATCCAACGAGACATAATCGCGCACAAAACAATTTACTTTTATTTACAATTATATTATATTTACAAACAAACATAGTTAGCGTATAAATATAGCAAATTTTATCGTCTCCAGCGACTCCATTCGTCCTTTAGTCTCATTTCGCCCACAGCTACTCCCGCGAGCGTCACACCTCGTCTATCCGGCTCATTGTGCCGCAACTTATGTTACATTATACTGTAAATGCACTCATACAATACCTACAAACATGTTCCTACTTGAATTGAACATAACATATCTTTTTGTATTGCTCTATAAAGGCAAATCTTAAAAGAATTGAGATTTGGAGCAAAAAAAAAATTTTACAAGCAGGGTTTGCAAGTTGAAGTGGCAACGGGCACTCGACACTCGAAGAACTGATAACCGATGGGGAAGTAAGGTTCTTGAGTGGCGACCGCAAACCGGAAGACGCAGCGTGGGAAGGCCTCCCACTAGGTGGACCGACGACACTGTAAAAGTCGCGGGCAACCGGTGGATGCATATGGCAGGTTGTAGTACAGTGCGGTGGTCTAATGGGGAGGCTTTCGTTAAGCAGTGGACGTCTCCGGGCTGATGATGATGATTATAATGATGAATATTACAAATTCTAACAGAAACGTAAAAACTTTTGTTAGTTCAAAATGTTATGACGAAAGTTCTTCATCAATTGGTCTGAAATTTTGACACTACAATTCATTAAATCGAATTGACCTGTCGTTTAAGATCGCAGTGAGAACTAGATAAGTCTTTTTCTAAGACAAGTACAACTAGGCTTGAGGAGAAGCTGTGTGTGACAGCTAAGTGTGGCCATCTTATACGCGACAACTTTAGGCATTTGTGTCACAGTTCAGTAAAGTTACATTCAATGATTGCGGACTGTCACTTATATGAAAAACTTGGATTGAAACCCTTTTATTTTACTTGTTTTTAACTATGGTGAAAACAAATATCTTTGTAGCTGTTTATTGGTGTTGAAAGTATATTATACTAGCTTACCTTATTGTTACCTTAAATTTACACGTTATGGAGCTTCATAGAACTTTGCCAGGGTACGAGTATGATATCGCCAGACAAAAAATATCAAAAAGCATAATAATCAAATTTTAATTTTCAAGAAGTACAAAAAGTTTTGAAATACAATTCAACTGATTTCAAACAATTATGGGACCACCTCGAGGGTACCGTTTCATACAAAAGTTTTCAAAATCAGTTTAGGTACAGTCAACGCAGAAATCGGTGAACACATAATCGACACAGCAGTCGAATATAGAACTTCCTCCTTTTTTTAAGTCAGTTAAAATAGTAAATTTAAGGAATTACCATAAACTATTTCTAAATAGCTCGAACAGAAAATTGTATTTCGACAGATCAATTACCATTTTCTCCGTCTAAAACAGACCATCCTTTCCAGTTGAAATTTATAAGGTAGACTTGGTACAAGTGACGAAGTATTTTTGCCACACATTGTCAATAAATAATGGACCAACCGGTCAAAGTCTGAGAGCTAATGTGTGTTGATCTTGGTTCGGCTTTTGTTATGTTGGTGGATACGGGGGCTAATAATGGTCCGTCTGGAAGTGAGTTGCAATCGAGATTGAGTTAAGAGGCATTTCGATGACAATTAGTGGAATGTGCTTACGAAATGGGTGTTCCCCGATAGATTATTTACAATCTGGGTATCTTCATGTCGCCAGCGAATCTGTTTCTACTGGGCTAGCCTGCTGATCGTAGACCACATCCTTGCTTAACATCGGGCGTAATGGCGGTCTAGCGCAAACCCACCAGAAAAGTACAAAAATTTAGATATCTATATCTAGATATTTTTCAGTATTCACAAAAATATAAAGTCAGTATTAAAATGTTACAACACTATGCTATACACATAATAAATAAATAAAATTGTTAAATTTATTTAAGCAACTGTGTAACGTGAAACGCTATTTGCTCGACTGTTGGTAAATAAGTGTCAAGCTGACCAATAACAGTTTAGGATCTTTAAACTTCAACTACGCAAAACTTTGCACCTAATATGCAAAGTGTATTGCCAATGCCATCACCTTGAGATCTATAAGAATAAATCAATCTTCCTTTTAAGATCAAATTTACTGCTAACATTACCTACGGGCTAACTTGGAACATGGTTGTGTCTGCACACCACTCCTTGACGGATGAACATCTGACAGATGTAGTACACCGCTAGAGGAACGAGCTATTTTCCAAACATCAATTTAAAAAAAAAGTAGTTTCCTTCAACTTGGCATAAGCAATAAAATAAAAAAACTTGGCATTGACTGGCACTTCTGGCTTGCGCAAAGTCAGAGCCATCTACAATGAGCTTCTTTTTTTATTGCCTGTCAGAAAATCGCCATTTGAAAAGTAATCCAAGCTCGACAAAATTCTCAATAAAACTCAATCAGTTTCGAGTTTGCATGTTACTGTCCCAGTCCAGTATCGAATGTAACTGAACATGGTGAGATGTAGCTACAATTACAGAAATAACTGGGAGCGACGTGATTGGCTCTCTCCAGCTCACAAGACATAGATACGTGTTGTGTAATGATATAGTTATGTATCGTGATCGCGACTGCCTCTAATTCGGTTCAGTTTCTACTTTAATGTCTGCTATTGTGGAAATGGGAGAGGATAAATAGATTATCTTTTTATTTTTCACTTCAAAGATAACGCTCACAATGTATGTTTTTTTTTTAATTTTTTTATAACAAAACGGAATTTAGATTGATAGAGAAATAGCTTTACCCCTTTACCCCATAACATGGGACCACGATGGGACACCTATCCTAAGAATGTAGCATAATCAGCCTTTTTACAGTCCACAGCTGGATGTATGCCTACCCTCCAATAGATAATGGTAAAGGTTGAAATTAGGTTGTCCATTAAAAAATAAGATTTTAAAATCATTATTAATTATCAGTTTTAATCATCATCATTTTCATCACAAATTTGTTTGGTAGAGTTAACAGTTTTACGACAATTACTAGTTGGCAATTATTTATTAAATATATTATCAACATTTTTAACTTGTGCCAGATTATAGTAACCTACTACAGACTAATTCAAACTTAATGGCGGCTGTGAAGTGCGCTGCAAGCTAGACTTTCCGATTGTACGCACACCGCACGCCTATTTTTTGCTATTGCGCAGCGTCTTGCGTCGAAGTTCACAGCCGCCATTAAGGGCCCTGTTTTAAAAAATCACAGCAGTTTTTGAGCAGTTTTTTGACGGTTTTAACGAGTTTGTGTTTTTCAAAAAAAAAATGTATCTATAAGATGCGAGAAGTGAACTAACGCTTTTGTACTATTTCAAAAAAAAAAATAGATAAGAAAAAAATATACAAAACACCTCTACTTTTACACATTACAACAGCTTTAATCATTCAATTTTTACAAGTTTAGCACGAAAATATACTCACTTGTAAATAATATAGTTTGTCACGAACTAACTAAGGTAAAGAACTAGCTTTTTATAGCTATTATATATATATTACTAGCTATCTATATTATGCTTGTAATACATTATAAATGGGTCTGAAACCTCAAAAATCGAATCTTGGCACTCTCGAATCTACGTAACTACCATATTTTTACTCCGCTTAATGTGTCCCTATCTCATTCAACTTTAGAATAATGATTGATCGCAGTAAAAAATATGCTTGAAACATGGATGTGCGCGGCCTTAAGTTTGATTCGGCCTGTACTAGTTCTATGATCATTTACGTAATATTTACCGTGATTATGTAGTGATACGAGCTTTAATGAACTACCGTGATAAATAAAACAGTATTACATATTATCTAGCTTTTTTTAAATCTCTTTTATTTTTAATCAAATAGATCCAGTTCCGAGCATAGCTCTTTCCATTGCCCGTTGCGTGACTCTAAGTTTCTCCAAAAGGCCAGCAGTTAAAGACCACGTTTCAGTTCCATATGTCATCACTACTCGGAGTTACTTTGCGCGATAGAATCCGGAACGAGGATATTCGCCAAAGAACCAACGTTACCGGCATAACTCGCAAGGTTTGCAAGTTGAAGTGGCAATGGGCAGGCCACATCGCTCGAAGAACTGACAACCGATGGGGAAGAAAGGTTCTTGAGTGGCGACCGCGAACCGGAAGACGCAGCGTAGGAAGGCCTCCCACTAGGTGGACCGACGACATTGTAAAAGTCGCGGGCAACCGGTGGATACAAATGGCAGGTTGTCGCAGTGGACGTCTCCGGGCTGATGATGAGGTCCGATTCATAACGAGAGAGAAGCTTATTCCCAGCAGTGGGATAAATCAGTCAGTGTCCTTTTTTATTCGCAACAGAACTATCTGATATAGTATCAAGCAAAACGAATTACTTAGTTGACCATATTTTTAATTTATTTCTAGATTAAAATCTTTAACGACAATGTAGGTAACGGAAAATCTTTTATAGCAATAAAATCATCGTTAAGTCATTCGCAGAGATGGCGTCTAATGATATTGTAACCACATCACCTTTGCCCCAATATTTTTATTCGTTTTTTAACCTCTATCACTATTAGCGTAAAAGGGTTTCTTAATTTTCCGCATTCCAACATTTACGACGATTTCACATTGTCTTTTCTATTTTATGTAAAACTTTTAACCTCTCACCTATAAATCGTAGACATTAAAATTATTAATTAAGTATTGTGTTATTTAAATAAATATTCATAAACTCCTATATTAATAATTAAACAATATAAGTGTCTAAATGTTTGTAAAACAGTTATAATACAAGTTTTAGATATAAAATATCGTAAAATCGCATTATCATGTCTAAATTTAGAGTTTATTGTCTCAGAAACGATTAAAAAAACCTTAAATATGTTCTGATGAAGTGTTTTTGATGTTGTCTCGTGATAGCTATGTGGGTTTTATGTTTTAAAAGTATTTTAATTGGTTTTCTTATTAGTTATTTGTCTAGAGTGAGATTTCGTGTGTCGTAAAGATCATTAGATTTGACAGGGTGGATTTGCCTGGGTTGTGAAAATTATATTGTTAAAATAAAAGTCAATGTGTTTTTAAATTTAAAAAATATATATATTACATAATACAATAAAATGTTATTTAATTATAATATTAAACTTTCTATAATATCACGTTATGTGACTTAATTAAAATTACGAAATAGTGGTGGTTTATTTTGTTTTATTTAGTGGTGGTTTAGTTGGGAAAAGACGGACTTCAGATTTGATTAATGTTTGCTAAATATCAACATTGTTAGCTAAGTAGGTACGGATAATCGGGTCAGTTTTCTAAATATCAAAACATTATTTGAATATCATTAAACACTATCAACTTGTTTACTCGTGTTACTCGCAAAAAAGTATATAGTACCAATTAGTGACTATCCTTCCATCAAGCTACTTCTATCTAGTGCGACCCAAGAGTACGACTAAACAAAGTGTCACAGTAAATACCAAACAGAAGACCCATTCAAAAATGTAATTAAGCCTCTGCAACCGGAAACGACGCAAATTGCTCCAGACATGACGCGCGGCTTGGCTTTCTCCCTTAGTGCACTGTGACAAGTTAATTTTGGGTGATATGCTGAAATAGTTATTTAAGATAATTCAGACAAGCTAATATGTAATAGGGTTAGAAATTGAATAAAATATGGAAAATCGAGAACAGTTTTGTAATTTCTCATTATTTTAACAAGAATATAATAACTAAGTATTACAAGTATATTAGTTATTATCTTCTTTTTTTTAATACTGTCAAGTGAAGAGACGGGCAAGACTTTCATCTGATGGTAAGCGTCACGCCTGCCACTAACAGTAGCAGTGCCAGAATTGTGAACTTGCGAACAAAATCCTGCGCCGCGCACTGCACTGCGGTCACCCTGAGATATTAGATGTTAAATCTCTTCATACCCAGTAATTTCTCTGGTAACATTGCCCTTCAAACCGGAACACAGTAATGCTTGCACACTACTGCTTGGCGGTTGAATAACTGGCAAAGGTGTGGTACTTCCCCTGGCGGACTCTGCAGTAGAGTCCTACCACTACAAAATGTATATATACTACTCTATGTGGTTGGTAATAAAAACGTTTTCTATTTAAGTATATTTTCTATTTCAAGTAGGTACAACTGGAAAGAGTAGATACCTACTTCCTTGCCGATTCTATATACATAATATTCTTTGATCACGTTTGATCATCATCATTTGAATCGAAATGATGATGATCAAACGTGATCAAAGAATATTGATGATCATCATCATTCGTTTGATGACATCTTTAGACACACCATTGGCTGTGTTATTAGGGTCAAGATTAATAAATCTATTTCTTTCTTTCCACTTAGACGTCACACTCTTTCACTATAAATTATAAAATATTTGTTATGTGCTAATTTTGTGTTATTTTGGTTACAGGTAAGGAATTGCTGAAAAAATGACAAAAAGCTTTATAACTTCATGGTAAGGTTTAAATTGTTATAATCGTCCATAACATTTCTTATCCCACCGCTTGGAATAGGCTCTATTAGCACTTACGCTATGGAAAACTAACGTGACGAAACTGATTCTAAAATAAATCCGTCTCCACATTTCTTAGCAAGACGTTCGCCTGGTGGTAAGCACTATGTCTGCCCATAACAGTAGCAGTGCTAGAATTGTGAACTTGCGAACAAAATCCTGCGCCGTACTGTACTGCGCTCGTCACCCTGATTTATGAGATGTCAAATCTCTTCATGCCCAGTAATTTTTCTACAAGGTTATTGTGTTATTTACATAATAAAAGTATCTTGTTTTTTATCAAGACCTTAAATAAAACCGTGCTATTAATTTGAGTTCTTTCTATTAAAATTTGCTAAGCTCTCGAGGTTTCCTTTTTAATATTTAAGTAGCAAATTCCCTAAATTAAGTATCACTAAATCAATATATATAAAGAGAAAGTGACGCTAACAACCTCTTAACTAACCACACACGAAACAATTAAAATTGCGTTAAACATCAAAGGGACCGCCAGTTAAGAGCCCTCCAAAGAGCTCTGATAAAGTCACTTTTAACATAAAACTATTATCGTATATTTTAGGCAATAAACATTTATTGAGTTTAAATATTTTCACTTGACGATGGGCGGTTTTTGAAGCAGTAAAGCTTACGTATAAAATTTACAAGCAGTAACTCAATTCCCAACAAATTATTTCCCTTTCCCAAGATACCTTTAGTTCTCTTTATTAACATATGTATTTGATTTTTAGTTTATGTTCGTATTTTTTTTCACTTTTTTTTAATAGTCTTTATAATTAAACGGCATAATAATATTACAGCCAATTCCCTATAGTCCCTAGGGCTAAAAAGAGCTCTTTTTTGCACTGTATGCGGGGAACAAAGTCGCGGTTTTTGAATAGATGTGATAAAAAACCTATTTTAAACCAATTTTAGCTAAAAAGTGTTGTTTCAATTTCTTTCGAATTACGAATTGATTAGTAAAAAGAAGACAAAACACTAACTTATATAGGTTTTAAATACGTTTTAGTGTATTATACACAAGATAACGGTTAGAAATCAGCTGTACGAGAGAGAGCTGGATCCTCCAAGGCTGTATTATCTACTTAAATAATTGTCAAGTGTAATAATTATTATTTTGAAATATTTGAAATAGTTGACATAAACTGTTGAAAATTTGTCGACTGGTAGCTGGTGGTATTCCAATTTAGAACCTGCACAATGACATCGAAAGGCAGACACTGTCAAAGCTTAAGTAGAGTTTATAGGATTTTTTTAATGACAATCTCTCTTGTTAATGGTTTTAGGACTTGTCATGATGGTAAAACATGGCAAATTAGAAGCTAAGAAGATTTTAGCATAATTCAAAATACTTACAAGGTATGGAACAAGCTGCCGTCTCCATTGCTTCCTGTGAGATATAAGTATAACCTAGACCTTTCAAGGTCCAAATGAATACGAATCTTCTATGACTGCGTTCTTCATCTTCGACAACTTCGTCGCCTGTACTATAGTCACCGCGTTACCAACTGAGTCGTGCGGCCATAAACGTCAATAGGGATAGTGCGAGTGCGAGCGAGATAGACATAGTGCGAGCGTGCGAGCGTGCCCACAAATGCAAGCGAGATAGACATAGTGAAATGATTTATGGCCGCTCGACTCAGTTGGTAACGCGGTGACTATAACAGGCGTGATAGTGGTAATGTTTATCTTTAGCTTTGTCAAAACGTAATCTTTATCTTTGTTACTGTGCTGCAAAGAATAATTATCTTCTATTAGTATTTTATGGATAATGCTGTGGGTGCGTAGTTATCACATTTATTAATATATTTTATTTTGTAACTATTACTGTTATTAGTACCAAAAAAATAATTGTGAATGTGTAAAAATAAAGTTTTTTTTGATTGATTCTTTTTAATAATAAATTTATTTTATTCCAAAGCAGGTACGATCAATGCCTGAGATCCGTGTACAGAAACCAAATACGATTAGCACGTATATGGTTACTGTACGCTTATTGTACAAAACAGTAAAATTGCTCGTAAACCGTCCATAAAAAGGTAATGGCTGGTGACAGATGCTAGCGGGCGGCTGCGTATGCGCACGCCACAGTGAACCACGCAGTAAGGCATCTTCGACGTTAATCTAGTGACACAATGCTCAATATGGCAGGTGTTTTGAGCTCACGCGCGTTTTTGTGTGATCTCGTAAATTACTAAATTATAAAGTAATACACAATTTATAACCGACACGACAACATTATAATTGTACCTATTTGGTGACGAGATAAGGAAATATGCCATGGGCATAATAGAGCACTTAATAAATAGTTATAAATACTACACGGATGTACACAGGCATTTTACTCAGTATAGTTTACATAGATTACAACAAATAAATTACCTAGTACATATTACAGGAAAAAGAGATTATTACACGAATAATAGAGACATAAATTACTGCCAGAGGGAAGAGACTATTTATTGAATATAATTACAATAAGAAGGTTCTCATTTGGGCAATTTCATATTGTTTTGTCACATAGTTTCATACTTCTCAATTTTTCTCTGTGGCGTAGTCCTCAGCCAATCACAAAACAGAATGCTCTGCGGGCATTTTCCCTTCTTGGTGCAGGGTTGCATGTTAACTTCCGAATCATAAATCGATTTTTATTCGATTTCACAGTCGTGATTAAGTTTCGAATAATCTTAAAAACGACATGTTCATATGTAGAGCCTCAAATAATGCGATAAATGAGAAAAAATGCCAATAGCATTTAAGAATAAGTCGCTTTAAAATACTGTGTGAATTCAAAATGGGAAACACATTAATGAGGATCCAATCTCCAACCTGCCATTAGGAGGATGATATCGATCGTAAAAACGTCTCATAACTCACTGCACCGATATCGAAAGGGCTGGCAGCCATATTGTAGCCACTTCTTCAATGCCATTTCTATATCTCTGCAATGAATCAACAAAAACAGCTATATATTCACGATCGACGTCGATTGATAGCATCTCATCACACATACACAACAATGAGAGGCTGCGCACGAGTAGAAGGGTCGTATCCATCACACTGTCAGTTAAAAAACCGATGCGTCGCGGACCAATCGGCGCGCGGCATTTGAATAATTGTTCGTTTGGTCGCAGCCAATCGCGTGGCCGTGGGCACTTCTTATTTCGAATGATTAATGTCTGGTACAGACGTATTTACGATGATTTGTACGAGTGACGCGGATTTACGGTTTAGTGTCGTGCAGAGCGGATCGGAGTGAGGGATGGTCGTCGTATATCACTATTGTATAATTTTTCGAGTATGTAAAATGGTTGTGCTCTATCGATAAATATTGCAAAGGTGTAATGTTGAATACTTTAAAGAAAAAAAACTCAGCAAAGGCCTACTATCAAAGAACGATAGGGCAATTGCATTATTGGGCGATACTCTACCACTATGACCCGGTGTTAGTTGGCGGATTCTCTGGGCACATTATGCAGGTTTCATCATGATTAAGGTTTTTCACGGTAAAACCAGTACCTACTATGTTTTTTTAAATCCATACTAATATTTTAAAAATACTCATGAACTGTGTGCGGGTTCGGGATAGAATAGAACCCATGATTCCGAGGCTCGTCATTTCCCAATGGGGTATCACAGCCTCAATCGTGAATTGTACTTAAGTAGTATCATGTAGTATCTAATAATAATGATGTTTTTAACATTTTCCAGAGTTAATTTAATGAGAAAAGACCAGAGTAATTTTTGAATTAGTAAGTTCAATACCTGGTACAGACTGATTCAAACTTAATGGCGGCAGTGAAGAGCGCTGCAAGCGATACTTTGCGATTGTACGCACACCGCACGACTAATTTTTGCTGCTCTGCAGCATCTCGCGCCTAAGTTCACAGCCACCATTAACTTTGAATCAGCCTGTGCACATTGCAAGTATTGCAGCACGCCATTTGCTTTATCAGTTATTTTCTGAAAAATCGTAGAAATCGTTACATTTTAGCATTCTTATATATTACATAATACTAATTCATTATTTTGTCATTATAATAAAAAAAGGTCTCTCCATCACTTTAACTATAGCTAACTCAAGTTTACTCTATACAGGTAACAATTCCAGTGCATAAAGTACCTCTGACGGAAATCTTCACCGCCCGTTGTACGAATATGGGCTTAGATAAGGCTCGGGATGTATCGCCTCTTTAGCGTTATTTAGAACTGAGGTACTTGCGCGTGTGAAACGGCTTTTATGATTCTTGCGATGCGGCTTGGTGAAAGTTTAAGGATTTCAACGATGTATCGGCATCGTAAACCGAGTATCGATCAATCGATCATGAAGAAAATTCGAATGTTAAATTCATATGGAGATCGATTTTAACAAATATATTGTATTTCTTATAAATAAGAGTCTTCTTCTTTAGCTCTTTTTTTGGCATCATATTCCATCTTCGTTATGAAATAGATAATTTGAATGTACCTAGAGTTGGTTCTACGATCTAGTTTTAATTATTCTACGATCTAGTTTAAATTACAAGGAAAATGTGAAATTTAAAATTCAATTGATTACTTCGAGAAGTTCAAGTTTCTTTCATCATGTCCTTTTAGGTAATAGGCACAGAGAAGAGGAAATAGGGGCAAAGGGGACTTAATTTTAATGTTGTACATGTTGTAATCGCAGATATTAGTCAAAGCGGTGTCGCGGGATGATTTACGTCACACTAATGTATTTTGACGTTTCATATGGCTACTAGTTATTAATAGTAACAGTGTCGTTTTATAAATTACTGGCAAAATTTAGATCATACTTGTTTTTTTTTTCGGAAAAATATTTCCTTCTAAAACCGTGTCATAATCAGCCAAAAGACGTCCACTGCTGAACGAAGGCGTGGTGCGGATTATGGGAACAAAGGGTGTGGTCCCATAATCCCCACGCTTGACAAGCGGCTTGGGGATCGTAGAATGCTCACCACTGTTAATCGAGAAGACGCTGCTGCCCGTCCTCCGGTGGTTCTGGATGCAGTTTTAGGACATACCCAGGTCCAAAACCGTAAGGGAAAACCGTGTATTTATTAACAACTACGTAGGTAGTTTTATCCAATTTAACTCAGCTCAGTACTCCCATCAAACGCTCTAATTATCCCACCAACTACCAACAACGCACCATGTCGAAATCCTTGTAACAAACCGACTAAAACTTAAAGCCCTCCGTCCACTAGCCCAGCGTTAATTATCTAATCGCGCACGCAATCGCACCGACATAATGACGCGACGGACGGGAAGGGTGGGGTGGGGGTGACGCGGGAGGGGGGTGTGATCGCGGCCGTCCCACATAAATCTGTCAACTGGGCTGCGCGAGCGCACGGTAACGCACACATCTTGATCTACAGTAGGGCCTCGCAACATTTTTTATTGGCTTTTTGTTGTTGGGAATGTGGCGTTTTCTCGTAATTGGCAGGATGTTGTTCAGATGGTTTTGGCGTTAAAATAAACTCGAAGGACGTGTCCTTTAGCCAAAGAAAGTGAGTCTAAAAATTACAATACTAACACAATTACCTTGCAAAATGCAAGTAACATTTATCTATTTCAAAATTTCTAAGCCGTCAGAGGTTACATTCTTTGTATCACGAAATAGTTATCAATAAAAAAATAAAAAATATCACCCGTTCGAGCTTCCACTGTGTAATAAAATATTAACGTCAAGGCTATTGTTTAATAAAATATTTTACTTAATACGAGATAAGTAAAATTTATTGTTGGCATATGGATGAATTCGATCAACTGTAGAGAATTCGCGAACCACGCGAGCCGTTTCCTGCGCTTGCGCAATAACTAATCGACCTATTCGCAAGACATTCAAATGATTTTCCGGCATAAAACAAATCGCCTCACGTGTTAATCTTAAAGGTTGTCAACTCCTGTTATTTGTGTGCGTGTTACAGACGGAAAAGCCGTTGATTTGTGATTAGAGACCCCTGGATTTATGCGACGAATGAGAGACGCCGTGGAAATTCTTATGTTTAGTTCTTTTTTTAATTTTATCGTTTGTTTGGAAGATATTTACGTTTTAATGGAGCGATTAAGGGATTTAGAGAGTTTATAGAGCAAAATATTGGAAGATGAGAGTTTACTATCGCGTGTTAATGTAATGTCCGGTCTATTTAATATGAGCTAAATATAAACTGTTGGCGATACATGCATTTTTGACATTCTTCGACGGTTTGTCATTGGTCAGTTTATTTCTTACTTTGTTACTAACTTCCGACGGAATCAAACAGACCCCTCGTGAGTTTAATGTGTAAATCTGTGGCCTCGCAGCTTAGCTCCCAAAGGGATTAACTAATTTTAAAATATATTTTATTTGTTGAAAGGTGACATAATTGAGGTGTGTCAGAGGTTTTTAATTTTTTTTATATTATTCGTTCTGAAAAAAAAAGGTTTATGGAAAAGTTAATTGTAGTGTAAATAAGCTAATAAAAATTGGTCAAATTCAACGGACTCGTACCTCCAGTACAGACACTAAATTGAAATGACACCTAAGTATGAATAGATCATAATTTTAATTCTGCTGGTCAACTTTGATACTTCCTAAAGTTTATTAAGGCAGTCACTTCACTGCTAAGTGAAAGCTATCTGTGAGATGCGCGATATGGTTCATAAATCTATCGCCGCCGGCGCTCGCGGCTGTCTGTGGCGTAACTTAGGAACTTAGATGAAATCTACATTGTGTTGCCAGGGTGAAAATGTTACCTGAAATGAGTATGATAAAATAAAAATTAATGTTTAACAAAAAATAATGGTTTTTTTTTGTAGCTTCATGATTTGCCTATACTATGTTTTTCTAGAATAATTTAATATTAACTAGATATATAGATAGATCAAACTTTAAGATTAAGTAATTGTACAAACTTATTGTAAAAGCAATGATTCTTTTTCAACAGACTTCAAAAAAGGAGGTTCTCAATTCGTTGTAGTTTGTATGCTACGCGATTTTGATGTTTCTTTTTTGTTTGGTAGGTAGTACTTCAGAGGTGGTCCCATATAAATGTTATCAAAATCGGTTCAGTAGTTTGGTTTTTAATTCGAAATTACTAGAAAATATAAAGATGTCATCTAGGTATTGGAAGTTGAAGTCGGTTGTTTTTTTTAAAGCGTATTATTATTAGCACAAATTTTCTCGCTTTGAGAACATTGTTATTCAAAAACCTTGCAACACCACACAAACCTTCGCGCAAATCTTCCATCTGCACCTCCCCTCTCCTATGGCAGTGCAGTGAACGATTGTGAATCAGATTTAATTCCATTGTTCCTGATTCACGATTAACTATCTCCTTTCAATTATCTAGGTATTCTACATTTCATATGGCTTTACTAAGAACTCAATGCATTACGAAAGAAAACAACTTTATGCGTTGGTTTACAATGTTTTCCGACATGTAATAATTTTGAATGTTAGTGACATGATCTAGCAACGTTACACTATTAATAAAATGATGCGAAAACAGCTCGTTTTGTTTTTCTATTCGCTATTAATGATCGCAAAGTATATAATATAGCGTAACGTTCAACTTGGCAATTATTAGGTAAAGTGTGAGAAAACTTTTCTGTCACGCAAAATCCTGTCCTTGTTCCTGTTCTTGTTTTGATGTCCTTAGTGCGGAGAGTAAGGACCAGCTCCAACACCGTCTTGGCAATGATTGCCGCCAGACTAGACTGCTCTTACATGCGTCATGGCTGCGACAGGCACTTACCGGCACCCATGCCGAAAAGAAAGAGTTAGGACTGACATTTGCATCTTTTATACTTAGTTATACTTACTGACATAATTTGAATACCACTGACATTTTAATTATTATGTATTTTGCTGTTGACATATTTATTGTAATTGAAGTGACATTGTATTTAATTTGTGATTATCTTTTATTGATGTATCTACGTATTGAAATTATCTTGTGTGCTGTATATGAGTCATGTAACTTGAAATAAAGGTTTTTTTTTTATGCAAAAAAAATTGGGAAATTGCTTAAATAATATTTTGTATAACTCCAAAGTATTGTGACCTCAAGAAAATTTCAGACATAACTTCTATACTGGACTCCTAGATGGCGCCACCTGTAGTCATAATTACAAATCAGATAAAAAATATATAATTAATAGCCAACGTAGAGCATTATTTATGTACAAAACTTTATCATCGGATCTTCATTTCCTTTAAATACTCGCTAACAAGGCATCTATCATCTGCTTTCATATCATTTCTCATCGACCACACCTCCCAAGCAAGATAAAAAAACTCCCGCCTCTGCACCTATTAAGAGAATGATTAATACATGAATTTGAAACTGGCGTGTACTAAATTACAAAATATCATTTACTGTAAGTTATTGGGGCTTGTCTGTGAACGATTTATGGCAGGCTGACCCCTTGGATCTGATCTGCTTTGTTATGAGATCTCAAGTTATTTACTACATCTATTTACTATCTATCTATAGCTAGCATACTTTATAGACATAGAAATCACAATAATAGACCACATTATTATGACATATCTAATCCTTCCTTATACAGGGTTAGTTCTAATCAGTTAGGTCCCATAGTAAAAGTTGTTTGTTTTGATGTACAGAATATGCCCTCAAAAGGGTGCTAACTGGTTAGAACTAACCCTGTATAAAAAATTAAGTTAAGTATTTAAAAAACCGTTATTTAGTGTCTTTCTTTTTTTAATTCTTTAATTTGCACTTTAAAAAAATATGCACATACACCTACATAATTATGCTATAACTGTTGTCTCTAAAATACATACAAAACAATGTGATTAGCTTTATGTAGTTTTATTGTTATGTCTACCGTATTATTTAACATAAATAAATAAATAAATATTGGGGGACATTTTACACATAGCACCATCTAGCCCCTACTAAGTAATGCTTGTATTATGGAAACCAGATAACTGAAATAAAGTTAAAGTAAATAAATTATTATTATCGTAAAATCGAAAAATTACGTTTGGGCTACCATACCACCAAACTCTTGCGTCGTGAATTACATCTTGCGATCCATTACAGAATGGCATGATAACATTATGAAATAGTACAAGCTAAATGAGAACAAAACTTATTTGCATTGACTCTTCCCACCGTCTTTCTACCAATAATGTAAAACTGCGTATCTGTCTATTGAATATAAATAGATACGCAGTTTTATTCCTAGGTAATTAAACTTTGGGGTTGATGACACATGGAAATGAAACGTGGTCTTTAACTGCTGCCCTATTGGAGAAACTCAAGAGTCACGCATCGGACAATGGAGATATTCGCCAAAGAACCAAAGTCACCGACATAGCTCGCAGGGTTTGCAAGTTGAAGTGGCAATGGGCAGGCCACATCGCTCGGCGAAATTATAACCGATGGGGAAGAAAGGTTCTTGAGTGGCGACCGCGAATCGGAAGACGCAGCGTAGGCGCGGCCTCCCACTAGGTGGACCGACGATATTGTAAAAGTCGCGGGCAACCGGTGGATGCAAATGGCAGGCCTTCGTTCAGCAGTGGACGTCTCCGGGCTGTGATGGTGATGATGATGATGAAACTTTGCCATCGACAAATTATTATAAAACATTTAGGTATCGTTGTCCACTGTCTTACAGTGTAACAGTAGCTAAAACCCTTATACTAAGCAGCAATACAGACTTTATGCTACTGTGTATTTATCTTAGGAGTCATTGGATGGTGACTGTTTTGTTTCTTGGTGCAAGACATGAGAGTCCAGTTTGTAAGACGATACGATAACTTAGTAATTAGCCTTCGATGACTTTGATTCCGAAGAGACTACCATAGTAGAATGGTGGAGTTATTTATATCTGTTTCCAAAATTGATTTTTCTGTGAAGTTCTAGTGTTTTTCCGGTGTAATATCATTTCAAGTACTTATAGGATGGAGGGACAAACTAAAATTTACTGTAATTATCAACGTTAATTGAAATTGAACCTAACCTAAAACAAAAAAATAAATAAACCTGTTTTAATTTTATTATTAAAAGTCAATTAAACCTGAAAGTTACTATTAATACATTCTGAAAACAAATAATGATTTTAAGCTGTTTCAATGTAATATTTTTCTGAAACAAAATAATGATGATTAAGCTGTAAATTACCAAAATTTGTTTGAATTTCTAGTGTTTTTCCGCTGTAATCAAACATTAGAAATTCAAACAAATTTTGGTAACAATGGACTTCCGCAAAGTAACACCTGAATTAATCACATAAGCTGTAAATTGAAAATAATTATCAATATACAAAAATAATATTAGCAATAAGTAATAAAACAAAAATAATTATATCACCCTTAATACTTTAGGAGTGTTCGGTGTTTCACTGCACGAAGCATCCTCAGGACGTGTTGACTCCTCAAGTGACAGTTGACGTGTTGTTGTGTTGTGTGTGTGTTGTGCTTATAACTGTTTATCAAGATAGTAAGTTACCGTCTACATGATGAAAATGTATCAAACAAAAATGTTTTAAATTTGTCGCTAAACACATAATTTTATTATGATTAGTGAATTGTTGAATGGAATTCGGGTACGAAATTTAAATACATTTCTGTGTGCAGACAAAAGCGGAAAAATGGCTTGAAAGAAGATCTGTAATTGAAAATAGACATTTAGTTTTACTTTTCCACTACTTAAATTTTCTTATATATTATTACATCTAACTATATTTTAAAAAGGTTTTGTATATTTGTCATCATAGTAAGTCTAAGTATGTTATATTTGACATATTTTTTTTTTATTGGATTGTTCAATAATTATCTTGTACTTACATTATGAACTTACAATACTTTTCCATATTTTTAAATTCATTTTATTACTTTACTCATATTATAACTCTGAATATCGTGTTTATTTTCAACCCGCTATCTCTTTTAACTCACACCACCTTCCCTGTGATCTGACTTGAAAGTAAGGTGACCATTCCGATGCTAATTTTATGATGCTGCCGCTTCAACGAGGGAACGTAATGATGGATATCTTAATAGCTATTGGTTTGTCTGTCTGTACGCTAATGGGTTGTAGATCAGTGATTCTGGCTCGCCGTCTCATGTTACTAAGTAGTTGATGGTAGTAGCTTATAACATTTCTAAAACGATAAAAAAATCTAGAGCGTAACATAATAATACGCTTTTAAAAAAACAACAGACTTTCACTTCGAATACCTGGATGACATCTACATATTTTCCAGTAATTTTGATTTAAAAACCAAACTACTGAACCGATTTATATGGGACCACTTCTGAAGACCTACCAAACAAAAAAAAAACATCAAGATCAGTTCATAATTGGCGGAGCAATCGCGTAACATACATACAGTCGAATTGAGAACCTCCTTTATTGAAGTCGGTTGAAAACATCATGCATTACGCACATTTTGTAGGAAATTCATATTTGTTTTTTGTCGTCTTTGACAAAATTTTAGCAACAAAGCAAGCAAAACTTAAGAAACTACTGGGCACGAAGAGATTCGACATCTAATATCTCAGGGTGACGAGCGCAGTGCAGTGCGGCGCAGGATTTTATTCGCCAAGTTCACAATTCTGGCACTGCTTATTATGGGCAGGCGTGGTACTTACCACCAGGCGAACTATTCGCTCCATTGCGTTAAAAAACGCAAACCACATAATACACAGTAGAATTTATTCCTGTGCGTCTGATTTCTGTTTCAAACTTTCAAGGTCGTCATTACAGTTCTACGATGATTTACCGGATATTTACCGTGACTTTATCCTAAACATCTCTTAAATAGGCATAGAATTGTATAGCTTAAGCAGGTATCTATAAAGAAAACTAAATTATTTTACCTCGCAACTTCAGTTTTTCGACTACCATATACGATAACGCTCACGAAAGCAGACTGAAGAAGCAGAAAGATGTGTGTCCTTAGAAAGTAAAAAGATAATTATATAACTACTTATAGTATTTGCTTTCCCCAACATGGACAAAGGCGTGAATGTATGCACATACCTAAGTGTAAATTAACAGTTTTAAAATTAACTTATAAGCTAACATTTGTAATCTAATTGGGTCATGCAATTAGCTAAGTCTAATCTTAACTTAAACAACTTATCGGTAACAAGTCATGGAACCAAAGAACAATACCGTAACACAATGGCGAATAAATTTAAAGCCATAGATTAAAATAGTAGAACAACAGCAGAAGGCATGCGGCAATGCATGCCTATTTACTATTTACTTCTCTTACTACTTGTGACGACAAGGACGGTTAAATTAGAAAATGCAATAGAGAGAACAAGACAATATTAGGTACTAAAGATTCTGCTAGCGAATGCAACGAATAGTTTAGGCTTGTGCGCTAGTTGCGATTCGTTTGTTGTATCCTATTTCGCCTAAAGTTTCATTCCGTTATTTCGTTCTCGGTAATTCCGCTCTTATTCCGTTCTTTGTGTTAATGGTTTCCGTTTACGCCAATTCTCACTCAAGTCGATTGGTCGCGTTTGAATGTAGGAAATTGTTTGTGATAACTTACTGATTATAGCGGAAAGGTGCAGTTCTGTTAGCGTTTATTCGAAAATCGTTTTTTACAGTTATATTTAGGTCAGATTTTAATGTGGAGTTATAAAAAATAAATGGAAACACTGAAATTTACAATTTACGTTATCTTAAGTAGAATAGAAAATAGGGAAGAGTTTTGCCCAGCAGTAGAACAAAACAGGTTAACAATTCGGCTTTAGATAATGAAAAAAAAATAGTCTTCCTTCCTTCCTCTTCCATTTAAAATTCACCAAAAAAAGTTCTGCCTGAGAAAATACTATACACACAGCTTAATAAAAACATACAGGATTTAAATACAAGTGTTTTAAATAAAAATGTGTACATTTTCCTAAACTCCACTTCTACGTATGTATAATCATCATTCTGCAAGCACAACACACCACTTGAAACTAAAGTCTAGTAGGTACTTAGTTACGGCGCATTGCTTCTCAGATGCTACCTATCTCTCCCACCTATTCTTTGGTATGGGCCATTCTGCACCGTTTATGGCAGTTTTCACTCAGCGGGATTGGTCGCGGGACGGGGCCGGTGGCAGAATGACCCGCGACGTGCATTGTCTTGTAGTGTCTAGGATATGCTCTGTTGATATTTAGGTTGAAAGTGTTGTGGATTTATGGTTATGCAATGAAGAATAAAAGCTCGATAGAATTCGATTATTTTAGCATGAACGCTACAAGAATATTAAAATGCTTTAAATTAAACAAGTAGTTAAGTTTAGGGGAGACCTGTGTTTAGCTCGTAGACAAAATATTAGGTATAGGTTGTTGTTGATGATTCCGAACTTAAAACCTAACAATAAGATGTTTGCCAATTTGATATTGTAATTTCATTCATTGCTTAGATTAAAAATTTTGGTGCACAATCAATGAACTAAAAAAAGAGGGAGAATAAATAACCTTGTACCATGGTGTAAGTTGTTGTTTGATACAGTGACTGGTAAATGATGAATCGATGATGATGAACCAGAAAATTCTAATATTCACCTTCAAACTAAAATGTCTCTAACTCCACTGAAAATGCTGATAGTCGGTGTTGGTTTACCATCAGGCAACACTTCTGCTTAATTCGTATGTACTCTAATTTACTTTTAACAATATTTATGTAAGTGAGTTATTGTTATGAAATTA
The DNA here is from genome assembly GCA_905404285.2 of Erannis defoliaria. Taxonomy (NCBI): domain Eukaryota; kingdom Metazoa; phylum Arthropoda; class Insecta; order Lepidoptera; family Geometridae; genus Erannis; species Erannis defoliaria. Next base: position 978,135 of record FR990071.1, read on the forward strand.
GTGAAAATGTGTACTAAACCAGCTCGCTGGCCGGACGAAATTGTTAAGGCGGCAGGAAAGCAGTGGACTAGAATGGTTCTAGACCGAGGAAGATGGCACGCTGAAGAAGAGACCTATACTCAGCTGTCTATATATATAAAAGCAAGTCCCTTTTTCTTAGCAATCATCGCCCAGGCTACACCGCTTATTGCAGAGATGTGGAATTTGGACCCAATATTCCTCAAGCGGTTTAGGTGTACAATAAGAACGGATTTTTCAAAATTCGACCTCTAAGGGGGGAAAACCCCTAAACTTTGTTAGAAATAAAAATAAAATTCGAGCTACGTCGTTCAGACTCGGTTTGTCTATTTAACATCAAAAATAAAGAAAGGGATGTCTCAGGATTTTTCGAAATTCATCCCCTAAGGATGCTTTATTGGGGATGAAAAATCAAAATTATTAAAAAAAAAACAGTGCCACGGCGCTGAAATTTTGTAAGTGTTCTGAGCAAATATAAGGAAAAAAAGGAAAAAAAAATGAAAAAATAAAAGTGGGTAAAAAATAGAAGATCGATGATGATGATTATGAGTAGGTACTTATCGAGCTCTTTGAGATTGAGATTTATTTTTATTTTATTTGTCAAACAAAATCCATAGCCCTTAATTATAATATATAAACAGTATCTTATAAAGTAGCTTATGGCCAATAACGGATTTACATTATATTAATAAGAACTTATAAATATTACAGTCATATAATGTGCCACTAAACAATTTTAAACGTATATTATTAAAAAAAAAATATATATATATTTCGAATATAAATAAAAAATATATATATTAAGTTGTTATGAGAGTAATTTTGTGTGATCGTGTGGGGGTGTGTAGGTGCGTGTGTGTGTGCGTGTTATGTGTGGGGTGTGCGTGCGTGTGGGGTGTTGATATAGGTAATTACTTAGCACACTTGTCGTGTATAATATAGAGATTGAGCTCTTATTTTCAAGAGACTATTTCTCTTGTCATACCAAAATAGTAGGTATGCTAAAGACCTAAGATGGCTTAAATAATTTCCAAATGAGATTATTCTTAATTCAGATCTTTTCGTGTAAGATAAAGACCTGTTTCACTCTTGGATTGTATTAAACAATAGCAAAATACTGTATATTTATGTAGGACCTATTTACACTCGCGGTGTTTTCGTTCCTTCAATAGTAAACAATTCCGCAGGAGCCTTTCCGCTTATTTCCTTATGGCATTAGCTTAGAATCATCATTACCTCGCTGACTTACTAACTTCCGAAACACAGCCTTCCACTCCACTGGATAAAGTTCAATTTAGATCCGACAACTTCTACGGCAAAGTTACTTTCTGCACTTGGTAGGGTCTTCTAACAGTGCAAGAAGGTAGGTTTTCGTGAGAGTTCTTGAAGGAATGTTGGTATTCTCTCGCAAGAGATGACCGGTAATGCGACAGTTTGTAAGCATGAGCTCAGGACCAGGGGCGAGGGGCGAGGGGGTGGGGGCTGTAATAGTAAAGAAATATGTACAAGTTGTTGTTGTGTAGGCAGGTCGGAGTTTACTGGATATTTTATTTATCCAGTTCTTTTGGGTAGAGTAAACATACATCATCGTTTTTTGTGAGTGCTGATGTTTTCGTGACGGCGCAGGTAGAGCCGAGGTTTGTAGTAGCTGCTGTCTTAACTGTGCCTTAGGGTGCTCTCTATTTGTGACGGGAAAACGTTTTAGACATTGATGGTGTGAGGACTAAGGTTGTTAGAAGGTTCGGAGATTCTTTTATAAATCGTGGTCTTCTAGTCTCTGTGGCTCAGTGGTTGATTCCCGAGCAATGCTTGAATGGTAAAGAGTAGTTATTATTGATGAGCGTGTTGGATGTCCGCGTCTTGGCGTAAATTCAATGCCATCTTTGACATAAGAAATGCTACTGATATTGGCTGGAAAAAAGGTGCAAAGCTGGCAAGTATACCAAATAAGCGTGGATTCAATAAATCCAAACTTGCCACTTGCTACTTGCGTTAATTTCAATTTCAATTGTGTTTATGTAAGTTATTAATGTGACTGCTACTGCTATAAATTTACTTTTCATCACACTTGCTCGTAAAGTGGATATTATTGCATCGGTTTTAGGCTCATAATCCAAGCTATTACGCACGCGTGCTTTTTACTTTACATTACGGCACATGGTGCTATAATAGGTATAACCCGGTAAAGTCAAGTTTGTACGTGACTGCAATTAGACGTACGTATACGAAGCACTCTTAATATAGCCGGGTAATACTTACAGTTTTTTTGTAATACCAACAAAGAGTTCTTATGCCGCTGAAGTAAATGTCATCCTGCGCGCGCATTACTGATTTGGGCGCCATTTTCCGCAAATGTTTGTTGACGTTTTCGCTGTGTGGTTGATTATTATCAAAAACAAATTGTTTTTTCCTCGCAAGTGTGACGAAAACAGTCGTATGAAACTCTTGTGCTATGTGAAACATAGCACATATACACTCTCGGCTTCCTTATCGCGCTCGCTTGCGGCTCGCGCGCATAATACCGCCTCTAGTGTAATGACCAACATAGCACACTTGTATCATAATGTACTATTATGTAATGAGTCTTTGAAACTTGATGAATAAATGATTATTATTATTATTATTAGCCTTGGAATAGTTGAACTATGTTTTTTTTTCCTTTCTTTCACATATTTTTAGGTCAGTACATAAAGATAATAGACGGATTAACTGTTCCTACTTTACGCTTATTAGTAATATAAGGCGGTATAAAGTTGAAATCGTTATTTATTCAAAGATGTTTCAATATATGAAACCTCGTCGACTCTCATGCGTATTTTTGAATCGAAATCCAAATCGGTTAAGCTGTTTAGCACGAGTAATGATTGGGTATGTAGGCAACGTTATGCATAATATCTTTTTTTTATACCTTCAAGTGACGAGACGAGCAAGACGTTCGCCTGGTGGTAAGCGTCACGCCTGCCACTAACAGTAGAAGCAGTGCTAGAATTATGAACTTGCGATCACAATCCTACGCCGCACTTCACTGCGCTCGTCCCCCTGAGATATTAGATGTTAAATCTCTTCATACCCAGTAATTTCTGGTACATTGCTCTTCAAACCGGAACACAGTAATGCTTGCACACTACTGCTTGACGGTTGAATAACTGGCAAAGGTGTGGTACTTCCTAGAGTGTCCTACCACTAAAAATAATGTAAAAAGACTACGATTGAAGCAAATAATGCTTTGTCTTGCGTAGTACTATTATTTATTCTGTGCTCTTGCTTAATTTTTTGGGCTTACTTGATTCCTATTGGCACATTATCCAACAATAATTATAGTTTGTTGTTGATATTTTCTTAACAGACTATATTTAACTTTGCAAAAATTTCTGCTTTCATTAGCTAGTAATTTACAATCAAAAACCGTAGGGATAAAATGTACAGGCAGTAACAAAAATCGTTCGATTTTTAATTAGCCTCCAAGGCTCGCACGTGATCGGAATCAAGCTCTTGCATAACTTTTCATCCTACTTCTGGAAATCAACTTCTGTTGAATTTTGAACTTTGAGTTTGAACATTAGGATATATTTTGCAAACTTTTTCAGTAAGATGTAGAAAAGGAATTAGCAGTAGAATGTAATGAAGTTAGGTTCGATTTGAGTGCGCAATTAGCAATTGTATGTGTTGTTAGGCAAAGTGTTGTGAGCTTCTGGAATTATTTTAATCTTAATTGACGGTGCTTTAAAATCTGATATGAATTTTTAATTTTATCATCTTGACGAGGCCGGCGCCGTAATTTCGCTGGTAACATTGACCTTTAAGCCAAAATACAGTAGGTAAACGCACGTAAGATGAACATATGAAGATGCTATAATATTTGATGTTATTTTAGAACAGTAATGCTTGCACACTACTGCTTGGCGATTGCATAACTGCCAAAGGTATTCAACAGGTAGGTAGGTAGCAGGTGGCAGGTAGGTTTTTAGATATTTGGTTTTGGGTTTAGGGTTGGGTATTTCTCCAGGCGGATTCTGCAGTAGAGCTCTACCAAACCTACATTTGTTTGTATTAGGATTACATTTTGACTTTGTTTTATAATTTATTCTATTGACTATACAATGATGCTATTGACTATTCAATTGGTAATCATAAATGTAATGTATGTTTGTGTTAAATTAATATTAACAATAATATTGTTACAATTTTGTATCCCTTATTATGGGTGTTAATGGCATGGCTTCTTACTTATTTCTATTTGCTAAGATCTTTTGTACCCAATAACAGGCAAATAAATGATTTGATTTGAACATATTTCAATAGTGCTATTCATACATTGCCATGACGAATATATAAAATAATATATATTTCAAAATTATAAATGTCCAGCGATATTAACATCGTCGCCGTGTGAGACGGCTTTAATGCTTGCAATTTATCGCTGAATAACTGGCAAATGATAAGTAGATGATAACATCTATTATTATAAGGGTATATTCTATGTCATGTGTAATAAAAGTATTCTTAAGGTTTCTAAGTAGCTGGTAGCATAGTGTCTCATTATAAAGTGTGTGTGGGGTGGCCGCTGCCTCAAAGGCTGTCCGGCCGTCACTCGCCACCCCAGCAGCCAGCACCCCTAGCCTTACGGCGCAGTATACATTACATACAGTAGGTCATTTAATACTTAGGTAAATCCGCAAAAACGAGACCGAGAACGAGATCGATTTTTTAGATCGTTTCTGTTTTTATTATGTTGCGCGCTGTAGATCAAATATTGAAAACAGATTCGGACAATCAAACAAAATCAAAGAAAGTTTTGATATCTAGTTTGAATTCATAAGTACCTAATCATTTTATTTAACTTTAATGTCTACTAAGTATATTTAAGTTAAATATGATACAGATTTAAAACTCAGTTATACAACGTGTAACAAAAAAATTCAACAATACTGAAGGGTGTGTATGTACCCATCATTGTGAGCAACTTTTACTATGGGGCTAAACATGAAATAGTGAAAAAAAAAAAAAATATAATATATGAAAAAAAATATATAATATATGTACATATTATTATTATTAGTGAAAAAAAAATTGCTGTTCTAAACAAAAAGTTAATTGACCTTGGACAAGTGTATGGGGAACAGCTGGTTTTTTTCCGTGACGTGGTTTGGCCCCATAGTAACCGTTGTTCATAATGATGAGTACATACATACCCTTCAGTATTGTTGATTTTTTGTTGAACACGAAACGTTGAACTTTTTTGTTACAGATTGTATAAAATGCTAATAATACAATAATACCTTAAAAACACGCCCGTTATACGTACCTACTCGTATGTAAGAACGTAGTATTAGGAAAAGATTTTTGCTTTATGAATAATTTTGGGTTAAGACTTAACACCTATAATATATGTATATATAATTATGTAATATATTCAGATTCGCTTTTATGTAGAATTTTTAAATTAGAATTCATTCCCTGTCACTTATGAAATACAATAAAATAAAATAAAAAAACTTTTTAAAATTTTGTACGAAGTTGACCTACTGTGTCGACGTTTACTGAACTGCATCCCCTACGTAAATAGGTAAAAATAAAGCTCGTCCCGCCGTGTGCAGCGTTTCTTTGCGAGCGAGCTTTGAGGCGTTTTTAATTCGCTTATTTCGCTTGGAAATGGTTAGTGTTGCCGAATTAAGGCTGTGGTTGAGGTGAGAGTGAAATAGAGGAATCAAGGAACATTTGTTTTCTTATTATAAAAAGCTAAAGTATTCGCGGCTTTCTACTAATTGGGGTTATTCACCAACTCGACACGAGGAGCTGCAAACCCGTTGGTGAATCTCAAAATTCGTACTTCACTTCACTTTCTTTCGTCACTTGTTATTTCGTCATCTGGACACGCTAGAATACTAGATTGTTCTGGATAGTTCTGGATTCACTATCTCGATGCTTGTCCAGCTAGCGAATCTCAAAATAAATGTAACTTGATAAAGTTTGGAAACATTTTAGTCAGTTAAAACAGGTGAAAACAATGTGTACTCATTTACTAAATGACAAAAAACTTCACATAAACGAAAAACAAGTATTTATCTCGGAAATATGACACCAATTCAAAAGATAAAAGGTAATGAAATAGGCAAAACAGCTTAACCGTTTTATTTAACACTTTTTAGATACCTGCTGAGACTGGTTTATAGATTTGGGGTGTAGTAAGCCAAAAGGGGATCATCTAATCATCATTGTGAATGTGAACAACGTTTGCTATCGGTCCAACCCTGAAATCGCGATAAATTAACTGTTCTGTAAATTTTGTCAAGAGTCAATGAAGTTTTTCGCGATTGTGCAGAGTTCAGGATTGTGCCAAAAGCGTATACTTACTTACTTTTATGTTTATACATTACAAAAAGCATACCTATGCTTATACGAAAAAGAGGTTAGTTTAATTTTACTAAACGATTATAATTTTATTACTATAATTATGTATGTGATTTATATCTAACTATAGATATCTAGTTAATAACTATCACGTAGATTTTTAAAGAAAAATTGCTATCACCATCGCGCATACTTATGTGGCTTATCATTATCGCTATCGCTCGTCAGAAAGTCCCCACCCGACTTGGCAGAGGAAGTCTGCACTCGTCAGCTCGCGATTGTAAAGGCGAGATCTCAGTGTGCGCTCGCCCTAAAAAACCGCTCGCTGTGCGCTCACCCTAAACACACTCCCTAAGGTGCTCAGCACGGGTCGCTGGTCAAAGGTGATTTTTACACACTGATTTTGATCGTTTATAAGCATTGAGTTTGTTTTAATAATTTATTAAGTATCTGATAGAGTTCGATCGATTCGGTTTCGGTTTAAAAATCAATTTTATGTTTTTGGATATTCTTTACTTGACTTTAGATACAATCGCTCTTTTATTTTTGTTTTATATATGGTTAAGTAGCCGTGGTTGGCCCGTTGGAGAGACCGCTCGACTTAAAATCGTGAGGTCGTGGGTTCAAACCCCGGGCCCGTCCCAATGAGCTCTCAGGAGTTTATTTACGGATTAACATACCACTGATTTTTTGGTGAAGGAAAAAAAACGTGTAACCTGCGTACATCCGGAGAAGAAATTCAATAGCGTATGAGAACTTTCCAACCCGCCACATTCATACGTTGATACTTATACGTTGGACTTATGTGACGAATGGTCATTGCATCCCCGTCACATTTCATGTAGTTCACTTCCGTATAGTAATAAAATAACGTTTTTTTTAGGGCGATTAGGCCACATCCACCACGGTACACTTAGCATGGTGGATGTGGCCTAATCGCCCTTAGTGTGCATAGGTCTTAGTTTAGCAGTGGACCATTTAAAAAGGCTGCATGATTATGATGTGGTTTTATAGATAAGATAGTTAGATCGGATCCTATATACCGGGTGTTAGTTTGAACACCGTTATCCTTCTAGGATATCATTGTACTCATCATTATGAACAACTTTTACTATGGGGCCAACCCTGAAATCACGAAAAAAAACCGCTGTTCCATACATTTTGTCCAATATCGATGAACCTTTTTGTATGCAACAGCTGTTTTTTTTTCGTGATTTCAGGTTTGGCCCCATAGTAAAAGTTGTTCATAACTATGAGTACAATGATATCATAGAAGGATAATTATACGGATAAGGATAAGGATATACAGGGTGTTCAAACTAACATCCTGTATATTGATGCAGTTCAAGAAAATAAATAAAATTGTGAATCAATTTAAGACTCTACTTATAAATATTTAGGCTCTATATAGAATAGTTGTAGAGCCCCTTTTAACGCTCTTACTCTTATCCGATCCATAACCAAACAAATTTTTGAACGTCGATTAGTTCCAGTAGACTTTTGCTTTGCTCGTTTAATTATGTTAGAAACAGTTATATAGGTCGCTTCTTATTACGAAATCCGTCTCCGGCTGTAGCGTGTGTAATAAATAAGTTATATCAACTATGCCAACATTTCTCGTGCCTAGCAGGTCATAAGTAACTCGACATTTGGCACACTGCCATACAATAATGATATTTATGATGACCTCTGACAGTTTAAGGCCGTTACAAGATGAAGCTTACAAACGTCAAGATTTGATGATGAAATATGAGGGGAAAGTTTATGGAAATGTAAAGCTGAAGTAGTGAGCTGATCTGGTCATATTTGTTGCAGAACTGATAACTGCTGGAGTAAAAGAGTTCTAGAGTGGAGGCTAGGATTGGGGATCCAAGCTGCGTTTTTTCCCGCTAGGTGGCGCATCGTCGATGCGGCCATAGTCAACTGTCAATCTCATACATTTTGTTGTTTTTTTCTGCAATTTAATGGTTTTACTCTTATAAGACTCGGATTACCAGGGATAATATACATATACTGGTTTGTACAGCAATCCTTTGCCTTGCTAATTAAAGCTGAGCCCAACATAAAATGTTAACAACTATCTAACCTACAAATCTATTTTAAGGAAACTGAAAATAGTATTGCATAGATTCTTAAAACAAGACACAGTACCCAGTATTTTTCTTTTGGCTAGATTAACAAGAACGACCAAAGACTAACAAGAAACTTTTACTTTGCCACATCCGGACCGCCACTGGCGCCATCTGAGTTTTTTTGGCTATGAAACCTCATTGGCAAACTTTGGAAACTCGATGGAGTGGCGATATGTTTAAACAGCTGACAGTGTTTGAAAGCGGCAACCCGAATACCAAGCTGAGGTACCTACTTTTGAAGAGGCCTATATCCAGCAATGGACTATGATGAGTAGTTATTTACTAGGTACTAGTGGTTAAATATTATCAATATAGATTACTTTTTTACATTACTTTTTTTTTAATTCGTTCAAGTGACGAGACGAGCAAGACGTTCGCCTGGCTGTAAGCGTCACATCTCCTACTAACAGTAGCAGTGCCAGAATTGTGAACTTGTGAACACAATCCTGCGCCGCACTGCACTGCGCTCACCCTGAGATATAAGATGTTAAATCTCTTCATACCCAGTAATTTCTCTGGTAACATTGGCCTTCAAACCGAAACACAGTAATGCTTGCACACTACTGCTTGGCGGTTGAACTGGCAAAGGTGTGGTACTTCCCCAGGCCGACTCTGCAGTAAAATCCTACGACAACACAAGCTTGGCTTAACATTAGCCATCTATGTGACGAGAGAGTATAATTTAATATGTCTTTATGCTCATACATCATCGGCCAGAAGACATCCTCTTCTGGACGAAGACCTTATAGTATGGGGTATAATGTAGTATGGGTGTTGCCATAATCCCCACGCTTGGCAGGCGGCTTGGGGATCGCAGATTGCTCACCACCGTTAACTGAGAGGACGCTGCTGCCCGTCCTCCGGTGGTTCTGGGTGCAGTTTTAGGACATACCCGGGTCCATCACATTACTTCTGAGAATAATGTGGGTCTGATAACAATTACTGCTGATTCTGATTTTTATCTTCCAAACTGCAGTAGTCGTCGAGCCAGAGGCTTTTAGACAGAGGTTATTTTCCTCATTATTCAAAAGTCACACTTTCCAAATCATCGCAGACCTCTCCACATGCTCGTGGAGCTTGCGTGCAGAATGAGGCGACATTTCGGCTGAAAAGGGAAAAAACCTGAGACAAAAGGAATTAACGTGGCCAACGAGGCACCTTACTGCGGAAATGTCCACAGGATAAACTGGTCAGAAGCACAACTCACATTTATGAAATTAAAAGGAAAAATTGTAGTGTGTGTCGTGACAAATCTGTATTTGATTAAAATTCCCTTTTCAGAGATATTTTCTCGATGGTAAACTACTTTTTCACTACTCATACTCGGAAAGTAGGTCTGAACTTGCCTGAGGAGCGGGTTGAAAGTAATACATTTCAGCCCTAGGGAGAATCACTATCAACTGACAGTGACAGTTGACAAATGACAGACACTCAAATTATAATTAAAAAAAACTAGTTCAATTTTCACATAAATTTGTAATGAACCATGTTCCATAATGTTTTTTTCTCCTCAGAGGATTATGGTCCCCCACTTCTCGTGCATGTCCCAGTGTCAGTTCATGTTTTTATTTTAAGTTTCCTTGTATTCGTAATGAAAAGCACAGTGTTTACCTCGGGGTTAAGTACTTATTTAGTCCCTCGAACTATTAGCGCTAAACCCCATCTCTGGACTAAATAAGTTACTTTCACCCTTAGGATAACAATGTACTATTTCCACACGTACATGATTGTGCAGACAGGGCGAAATTAAAATATTCTTTAGTATTAAAAGTAATTCAGTATTAAAGCATGATAATAACTAAAGTAAATAAGTAAGCTGTAACTGAAAGATATTCTTATTTTTTCTCATCCTACTAATATTATAAGTGCGAAAGTTTGTCGGCGTGGGTGTCCTTGTGTGACAACCCTAAAATCACGAGAAAAAAAAACAGCTGTTCCATACATTTTGTCCAAGATCGATGAACCTTTTTGTATGGAACAGTTGGTTTTTTTTTCGTGATTTCAAGGTTGACCCCATAGTAAAAGTTGTTCATAATGACGAGTACAATGATATCCTAGAAGGATAACGGTGTTCAAACTAACAGCCTGTATTGTTTAATCTTAACTCGGTAACTTGGTGGATAACGGCAGAAGACGGACGTTTTCTACTTCATGTTTACTAATAAGGCCTTTCTAGCGGTACATGAGCAGACGCTTACGAAACGCATTATGTCTAAACTTTAGAAAATGCAACTTTATTACAACTCTATGTAACATAATTAACTAGATACTTATGTTTATTGTTATGTAGCCTTAAAAATATATTTTGTCTGTTATGTAGTTTGCCTACTGACTTTGCTCTATGTCCGGTCCTTGCCGGACAAAAAGACAGACTGTCCGGTCCGAAGGCTGATTTGAAGGGGAGCAAAAAGATGTGGCTTTTGAACCGAGCTTTGTTTTAAAGCCTTAGATTGCAGGAGAAAATGGTACATTATTGTTTCAGCTGTCGGGTAATCTGTGCTAGCACTCGCTAAGTAACTAGACTTTAAATGGACTGCGTGACTTATTAATAGTTAATAGGACAAAAATTAGCAACGATTATATGTGTTAACGAATGATATAGAAATAAACCAAGGCATAGTTTTGGTAAGATACACGTAGTAACAAAAAGTTGATAATTTCGTATAGGCCCACAGGTCGGTTTTTCTGTCATCGTAGGGTTTGGTTTTGAATTGTACTCGCGGTCAACTAATCTGGAGACTAACCGAATCGTCCGTTGCTTCTTTGATCTTTTTGAAACCAGCAGGGCTAGGATGCGCACCGCGAGTTTTTTTTTCGATTCTTAAAAACAGGACAAGGCTACGACTCTGTATAAGTTGTTTTCGCACGACATAAAGACACGACAAAAATATCTCGCGGTGCGCATCCTAGCCCTGCTAGACGCGCTACGCCACAGGTAATGAAGTGCAATGTTATAAAAATACTAAACGCTGCCATGTGTCGGTTGGCTTTTCAAATTTGTCTGCTTTACGATAGCGAGACGAAGAAGAGGAAAGACGGTGAGCGAATTCCATACAAACGTATTCCCCTTTTTTCTTCCTGGATAATTTTATTAATGCCTCTAGAGCATCATTTTTGAGTCGCTCACCAGATTCCCTCTTAAGCAATGGACGATCCGGTCAGTCTTTGGATGGGAGATCATGAGTGGCATTTACATCTGAGCGCTACAGTGACGCGTAAAATTTTTGATCTCGGTTAATTGTTTGTTTTATATTTCTAACCTCCGTCTAGCCATGTCAGGCGACACACTAACTATGACACCAGGGCCACTCAGCCTCTACGAACTGACGAACTTTTTTATGGGTTTTGGGTATTTAACTTTGAAGTTAGACTAGCTACTAAGGTAATGAGTACTCACTCGACAGTGGGCTTCATCTTTCTCCGTTCAATAAAATAAACCTATCATCGGGATAACAAATTCATCAATCAGCTTTATCCAGATGACAAGTCTTCCCGAGACGACGGCGACGTCTATCTGACGTCTATTGACGTTCCCATCCGTCACGTCTATTCCGAGCGTGACGAATGTGACAGCGTGACGTCCTATTGATCTATATCTGTCATTGGAGTTGGATTTACGGAATTATTGCTGACGGCTGAATTATGAGTTCCTGTTTAAGAAATGGGTTTAGTATTGAAGGTGTTACAAGAGATATAGAGCTTTACTTTAAAACAGCACTTAAAGTTAAAGAATTAGTCAATATTGCGCACTTACGTTTTATTTTGCGGAGAAGTTAAATGACATTTGCAAAGTAAGGCTAACAAAGGTAAGGTAAGGTTTATAAAGTATAGTTTGATCAGCTTTTTTAATAGTCCACTGCTGGAACTAAGTCTTCCCGCGAAGGGCGATTGGACCTTATCCACCGCGCTGGAATAAGTGATAAGAAATGGGGATAATTTCTCTATCGTAGATTGCATCTTTTTACGTGAAAAGTTTATATAAACGAAAGCCTCATAATTTTATAATAAAGTACAAAAAATACCCATCTTAAATGAAAATATGCTAGATATTATATATAGTATAACTAAATAAAACATTTACCAAAGAAAAAAAGATAAAAAGAAATTACTTTTTGTCTTATTCTATCAATGTGTTATTTAAAATACTTTGAAAAAAACATAACTACCCAGCTTAAGACCATAACACTCCTAGGGATTCTAGCTCTAACACTCGACTACTCTAGTATTTTTAAGTACATAAAACAAACTCACTCCACAAATTGATATTTTTGACTTCGATAATTAAGAAAGTGCTCCAAAAGTCGACTACTTTAGTATTTTCAAGTACATATTCTTTTTTAAGTACATCCAAGTGACGAGACGATTTAGACGTTCGCCTGCTGGTAAGCGTCACGCCTGCCACTAACTATAGTAGTGCTAGAATTGTGAACTTGCGAACACAATCCTGGACCGCACTGCACTGCGCTCGTCACCCTGAGATATTAGATGTTAAATGTCTTCATACCCGGTAATTTCTCTGGTAACATTGCTTAAACCGAAACACAGTAACACACACACAGTAGTGCTTGACGATTGAGGAACTGGCAAAGGTGTGGCACTTCCCCAGGCGGATTTTGCAATAAAGTCCTACCACTAAAACATATGTATGCATAATGTATGAAACGCCTCGTATATAACTTGCCGTCTATTTGTCAATGTTTCTGAAATGTAGGTAACATTTTCTCATAGCAATCTAACATACGGTTATTCCTCGAAACACGTTGCCCGTCACAATTCCTATCGTACGTCTTGACGTGACGCTGAGCTGACATCGACGCGGCCGATAGATCCGCGACTGTCGCTTCTGTACGTTTTGATAATATCATCTTTGACGGCTCTGATACGATCCTGTTGACACGTTGCTTGTTTATTTGCAACCGACTTCAAAAAAGGAGGTTCGCAATTCGACTGTATGTTTTTGTATGTATGTTACGCGATTACTCCGCCAATTATGAACTGATTTTGATGTTTTTTTGTTTCTTTGGTAGGTAATACTTCATAGTCCTATAGTTCATATAAATTTTATCGGAATCGGTTCAGTAGTTTGGGTTTTAAATCAAAATTACCTACTACAAAATATGAAGATGTCATCCAGGTACTCGAAGTTGAAGTCAGCAGTATAAAAAAAAAGCGTATTATCTTGTTTCATATTACGCAATCATATGTTAATAATGATTCTCAATATTTTTTGGCCAGGTTTGTACTGCGAGCAAACATAGGACAGTTAAAAATGTTTAAACATTTATATGTTGCTTTATCATTTACAATGGAGTTATGTTTACATGTTAATTATCCATAAAACTGAATCTTAAAATATACATGAAACGTGGTCTTTAACTGCTGGCCTTTTAGATAAACTCAGCAGAGTCACACAACGGGCAATGGAGACAGCTATGCTCGGAGTTACTTTGCGCGATAAAATCCGGTACGAGGATATTCGCCAAAGAACCAAAGTCACCAACTTAGCTCGCAGGGTTTGCATGTTGAAGTGGCAATGGGGAGGTCACATCGCTGGAAGAACTGATAACGGATGGGAAAGAAAGGTTCTTGAGTGGCGACCGCGAACCGGAAGACGCAGCGTAGGAAGGCCTCTCAATAGGTGGACCGGCGACCACTGAATGCAAATGGCAGGTTCTCGTACAGTGTGGCGGTCTAAGGGGGAGGCCTTCGTTAGGCAGTAGACGTCTCCGGGCTGATGATGATGTACTGGGATACCAAAGCTACGCTGGAACAGATAAATTATTCCAAGATTTGAAAAAACTTCAACTAATCATTGACCACTGATTTTCCGTCGAAATATTTCCGTGACAAAAAGCAAATGGACCGCGTCACTCGCCGCCTCGTATCGCAGCGGAATGATTACACCCATCGCGTCTCATTATTCCCGTTGATTACGGAAACGTAATCACTAATCACATGTAACTGCCGCCTATCCGTCACAGTCACGATTCCATCTGTCACGCGCGTGACGAACCGTGATATTGCTGCTGCCAGCTTGACGTTTATCCGGCGTGACACAAGAGCAAGTTTCCACCGACGCGACCGCACTAGTTCTGCCTTTCAAATCACTACACCAAACTAAATGAGCTCTGGTAGCGAAGTGGTTTCTAAGAGATACGGTTCCAAGGTTTTTGGTCACGTCCAACGTATGTCACGGTACATTATCAGAGCCTCTTAATTGAAGATAATAAGGGGAGACATGTGTCTTTGTCGTGTTTTTATGAAGTGTAAGAGAGGGATGTGTTTTGCTTTTTTTCAACTCTCGTTAGGAACTTTGGCTATTAATTTTTGTCACTCATTTTCATTAGGTGTGAAAGGAAAACGACGGTTTCGTCCCACGTATTTTGTGCTGTTGTTTTTTTTCGGGGTTTTGATAGCTTTATTATATGGAGCGGAAGTGAGAGATGTGTACTTAGGGTAGGTAACTGATGGGGATAGTCATTAATACAACTAAACTAAATAAGTTAGAGGCCTTCGGGCGGCACATTAACTCTGAAACTAGGGCTGGCCACTCAGCCTATACGTACTTACTTATTTTTTTTTACTAATAGATAGTCAGAAAAAGAAAATCATTTTTATTGAAATGTGGTAGAATAAAGTGTCGGATGCATGGTCCCCAATAAACTAGGATCTTTGTTCAATGTAGGTTATATTTTTGTGTTAACTGACTAAATTTATACTATTTCGTAGTATTACGTTGACTGCCTTGTAGCTCAGTTGGTAACATGTCTGCCTTCAGAGCTGTAGGACGTGGGTTCGATCCCCATCCAGGGCAAACATTTAAGTGACGAACATAGATGTTTGTTCTGTGTCTGGGTGTAGTAGTATAATAAGTATGTATTTACAAAAAAAAAGCATATAAGTGTTCTATCAACTATCTGGTTTCCATATTACAAGCTTTGCTTAGTTTGGGGCTAGATGGCGCTGTGTGAAACATGTCCATCGATATTTATTTATTTATTTCAGTTTAGAAAATTGATACCTTTTGATATGATTTGAAAAAGATCTCAGAAGGTGCAAAGTTTCAAAGTGGAATTAATTCATTCAAATTAAAAATATTAAGATAAGTGAGTAAATTAGGCTGTTTGATCATAGAGCGTTCTTCGTCACTGTAAATGTAAGTGATCACCTCAATATCGGCTGTTAGTTTGAACACCGTTATCTTTCTAGGATATTATCATTGTAGGTAGGTACTCGAAATTACAAACAACTTTTACAATGGGGCCAACCGTGAAATCCCGAAAAAAAATAATTAGTTCAATGTTAATGAACAGGCAGTCCAAGGGGAAGGCCTTCGTTCAGTAGTGGACGTCTTCTGGCTGATGATGATGATGAACGACAATTAACTTTTTGTTTGGAACAGCTGCTTTTTTTCGCGATTTCAGGTTAATACCTAATACTTAAGTTGTTCATAATGCTATGCAACAATACAATAGTTTATTGATAACACCAAACTTACACGTTAAATCTCAATTTAGGAAAATCACAAAAAAATATTTTTTGTACATGAATTATAAAAATACATTCATGATGAGTAGGATTAAAACGTAGTGTTTTAATCCTTATTGATGAGTAGAATTTTGTTCAGCAGGATAATGGTGTTTAAACTAACAGCCGATATTGAGGTGATCACATTTGCAGTGACGAAGATCGGTCTAAGATCAACCCTACTAAATTGCTCACTTATCTTAATATTTTTAATTTTAATAAGAAATACCTGTCGCCTGAAAAGAACAGATTGTATGCTATAAAAACAAGTAAAATAAAGTGTGTAAGGTAAACGAAGGCCATCATTACACCCTGCAGTACTGACGTAACCGTAAGACAGGACTTTATAAATCGCCTTTGTTCCAAGATCGCGTTGCCTGCCCACCTGCATCGCGCAATATCAATCCATCTGCTGCGACGTGGGGGGTTACCCACCCACCCGGCGGGGGGTGGGGGTGGGGGTGGAGTGGGGTCCAGCGGTCCGAGTCGACGTCTTTGCCGCGTTTAATTTTGTGCAAATGACGGGTGAAGACAGGTACAGACAGAGATGCTCGTCAGGTTTTTGTTGGTGTCAACTTTGATCAATTATAGAAGTACCAAGAAAATGATTTCATGTATTTTTGAAAATATTTTTTTCCAACTTGTAATAGACGCCACTTCTGGACGTAGGCCTCCTCCGGACGTTCCTCTTTATAGAGGGGGTTGCCATAATCCCCACGCATGGCTAGCAGCTTGGGGGTCGCAGAATGCTCACCACCGCTAATCGAGAGGACGCTGCTGCCGGTCTTCCGGTGCTTCTAGGTGCAGTTTTAGAACATACCCAGGTCAGGTATTATTTGTAGATTTTAATAACACTATTAATAAATAAATACTGGTGGACATTTCACACAGCGTCATCTAGCCCCAAACTAAGCTAAGACTGAATGGAAAATGCAAATGAATGCCTATGTATCTAATTGTGATAATAGCTAAAGCACCACGAGCAATTGAAAATAATGATTTTAAGACAAAACTTGTTTTTTATGATTTTAATGATTGTGTTTTCAGATTTTTCATCTACTTGCTAATTAATAATTTTGGTGTATGAAGCTGAAATTAAGTAAGTCTCTTAAAACTGTATAGGTGACATTAATAAATGAATCCGATATTTTGATGAAAAAATTTAATAATCATACTTCTTTCGTATGTGACTGCTAATGGAAAAGCGTCAATGGGGACAACGGCAATACACCCTTGGTGTTATACAATTTCAATGAGTTATTTTCTTTTTTTTAATCTTAATTTTCTTGATTTTGTTGCCTTATCAATCGGTTTTATAAACCCCGTAAATTGAATACGTCAATCTTCAGTTTAAATGACGAATGAATTGAAAATGAACTGTAAAATATTTTCTATTCTACTACAGACCAGTCCACATTTTAAAACGCACACATCCACAAAAGACGCGACTTTACTTCGGCCCCCTTATTATCTGGTGGGTGGGGGTCAATATGCACCCGCCCCCTCCCGGGAGCTGCGGGGGTTGTCACGTCACTGTCTCGGATAGCCGTCACGCCGGGCGTCTCGTTTGCGTCCATCGGACTACTTTTCAACTTGATGCTTAGCGGAATAGAAATGCTTTGGAATATTTTCTAAGAATCTAAATACAGGACTTCGTGTGCCAGTACTTCTAAACTACTGCAAGCTAAAAAAACAAATTTAAATTAAATTCTATAACTTTATAATATGCGAGCATTGAATAGACAACTCAAATTTATAAAACAAATACCTAGTAAATCTAGGTTTTCATTTTTGTAAGGTTCTTTAATTTATAAGGTAAAGTAAATTTGGAAGAGTCGTTTCCAAGACAGTGCTACTACAATGTCATACTTTAGACGTTTTAGGTAGAATGGCATTATTTAATGCATATTTTTTACATTTTTTGCGTGTAAGAAAAGTGAATAAGGATAGTGTAAGGAGAGTGAATAAAGAAGTGTAATGAGATACGACGAATGATAGAGTGAAGTGGAGAAAGATATATAATGTACCTCACCTTGTGGGATAAGGGAAGGAATTAGGATGATGATGATTCACAAGTACCAAATGCATTGTTAATTGGTCACGTTAATGTAATACAAAATTGTGTAGTACTTATTGAGTGAAGCCAAAAAATACTTCAAACAAGCTCACGTTTTCTTCTAAACCAACTTTGTGAAAAAGTATTCAGAATCAAATAGTAGTTAGAAGGCATCTCAAGACTATTTTCCTTTCAACATAGTTGCGAACTTTAACCAAAATTAATCAAATGGAAACAAATTACTAGCGCATACACTTAACTCTAAAAAGCATACGGCGCCGAATGCAATATATTTTTTATTCCCGTATGCAATCGCTCCGTCTTACGTCTGCCGGCAGCGGCAATATCAATCCATCTGCCCGGAGCTCGTGCTCTGTACTTCTATCCAGTACTAAAGCTTTACAGTACATCTAATTCTAATTGATGCCGCCTTCCACGCGTCTGGAAATATTTGCATGTCAAGCAGGTCTTGACTATCATACGTCTGGATAAATCAGTTACTAAAACTGATTCTGACTGCCATGCGCCTGGATCAAAATTGCAGCTCAAACTAGTCCAGACTGCATGCCTTTTGGTCTGGATGAAGTTGCAACTCAAGCAGCAGCAACCAGACGCATAGATGTCACAATCAGTTTTAGCTACCAGACGCATAGACGGTCAAGATCAGGGGCATTATTTTTGAATCGTACGCAAAATTGCGCATGCGAGCGGAGCTGACGTTTGAAAGATATTGTTCGAATTGAGGTTCAATATCGTCCGAAAGTCGGCTACGCTCACGTGCGCAACTTTGCGTATGACTAAAAAATTAGACCCCTGATCTTGACTGTCTATGCTTCTGGTAACTAAAACTGATTCTTACTACTATGCGTTTAGATCAAACTTGCAGCTACATCAGCTTAAACTGGTTCTGATTGCGTTTGTCTTGACCAATCTGGTCTAAGCGTCTAGATAAATTTGCAACTCAAACGAGTAGGTAACTTCATACTGCCATGCCCCTGAAAAATAAAAAACATTTTTATATTTTAATTTAATGTAATAATTAGTTTATAATAAGAAGGCAAGTGATTTGTTATTTGTAGCTTATCCAGTCAACGCCTCCAAAAAAAAAACAGAAATTTTCTTTGCCTAAAAAATTGCATTTTACACTGTAAGAAAACGGAAGCTCTGTAGAAGCCACACAACTGTCACGGCGTTCCACTGCGAGGGGGTCGGAATAAGGGGGTAGTGTCACGTCACTGTCTTAAATGACTGTCACGGGTGCACTCGGCTCGTCTGAAGAACGGACGGACGGTCTACAATGCCGCTCGCTTTGAAATTACGTCGTTATTTGTTATTGTAGTGCGCTCCGGGCTTATGGACGAGGGGGAGGAGGGGTGCAGTAAGGAGACCATTAGAATTTGATAAGTTTTAGTTCTGACTTTGTGATCGAATGGCCAGAGGTAAGACGGTTGCATTTTAATGGATAACAGTAAGCTGAAACCTGACTACGACTGAATGCTTAGAGAAATAATATTAAAAGTTGTCGGAATACTTTAAGAGTTAAGGTAAAAAGTAAGCAAGTTCGCATAGGCTGAGTGACAGACTCAGAATTAGAGAGCCGCCGGAGGCTTCATGCTTGATGGTTGTTGTTAAAGAGATATTAATAGAACAAACAACCCAATAGTTTAACTTGTTATCCGACCCAAGGTAGCGTCACATGTAAATACCACTCCGAAGACTGACCGGATCTTCCGTTGCTTAACATGATGATCTTTTTCATTCGAAAAATTCAATGGCTTATGTGAATTCACCAACTCGCAGCTGAGTCAGCGTGGGGAATAGAGTTCAATTGCCTTTTGAGGGTATGTTCAAGTCTGGCAGAGGTATATTGTGCAAGCTGATTATTAATAGTAACTTACTATCTACATAAATATTACTATAAATTTCATAGTTATGCCAAGAATAAATAATAGTACACGTAGTTATGCTCTGTCTCACATAAGTTGAACGAACACCTTAAAGTTTCATAACTCAACATTGAGTAAAGACGTTATGTCTGAGTAAGAGACTGCAAGTTAAAACTCTAATGTTATCAGTCGACGATAAATGTCATACTGGAATTGGTGATAAGAAAATGTTCAGAGAACTAATTGCTAATATTATAAAGTCGAGGAAATTATGAGGAAATTGGATTACGAAGGGAAGCGTGCTTCGTCATCGCTTCACACTCGAGATAGTCTTGACGGTCAAACGTTAGTCCACACACATTACTAGATATTCGTATTATACACTCGTAGGTTCATGGTTGTCCATATGCGCCGCGTTGAGTTCACGTATGGACACCGTGTGTAGTTATTGCGACTACGTTGTACCTAATATTTCAGAGCTAGAACTATAATAATTCATTTATTTATTCAGGCAAATTACACCCATACATTTAAAACAGAAAAATAAAATAAAATCACAATAAAATAAAATTCAAAAATCAAATGTCATAAATGGAAAAAGTCTAAATTAGTAATTATGATTATTACTATAATTATATTGTATGTTTTCACGTATCCAAGGTCACCAAGCTCGCAGGGTTTGCAAGTTGAAGTGGCAATGGGCAGGACACATCGCTCGACGAACTGATAACCCATGGGGAAGAAAGGTTCTTGAGTGGCGACCGCGAACCGGAAGACGCAGCGTAGGAAGGCCGCCTACTAGGTGGACCGACGACATTGCAAAAGTCGCGGGCAACCGGTGGATGCAAATGGCAGGTTGTCGTACAGTGTGGTGGTCTAAAGGGGAGGCCTTCGTTCAGCAGTGTACGTCTTCGGGCTGATGATGATGTTTTTACGTAATAACACAATTATACTTTGAAAATTTTAGAAATACTTTTAGCGTGCTCCAAACTCGCAGCTTAGGCACTGTATTGGCTGCGACGGCAGCCGCCAATTAAGCCACTATCACATGCCGAGCTGGTGTGGGGCAAGCTTACTGTTTGCTGCCGCCATATTATGTTTTTTCATTTTTCTGAGTGGTTTGCGTTTAACCGCCATCACGCATTCATGAATGATAGATAGATGGATAAACAGATAGAGGAATACTTTATTATACACACCAAAAAAATTTTTTTATCAAGAACTTTAAGAACTAGTGCCACAAGTCGCAGCCTTATTGCTAACAGCTTGAATGATGTGGCTACGATGGAGCACGCTTGTTGTCCTAAAGAAACCGATTCACTCGTTTGTTTATTTTCCGCCGCTGCCGTAGGTCGAGTCTGTCTGATGAAGGCTTTAAAGAGATATTTATCTGTAAATGTTCCACTCCGTAGCCTTACTATCAACTTGCACTTGTGACGTTCTGTCATTCTTGCGCCAGTATTATCAACTTGCAGCTTGCACGGAGATGACGCGAGCGTCGCTGTCGCTGCCACGGCCTCAAGTTTGTGAGCTCTGGAAATTTCACTCTAGACTTGCTGTAGAAGTGTGGTCCAAGGTATTGGAGACTAAAGGGAATTTTGATTTTGTTTTGATAAAAAAATAACATCGCAAACTTATATCATGGATTATATTATGGCAACAACTATGCCTGTTTATTTGTGATTTTTCCACCACTGAATGGTTAACATTTACGTAATGACAGTTATGTGTTATATGAAGATAAAATTATTACAAAGGATTATTTTTTTCCCAAAAAAGGGTTGGGGAGGGATTTGGGGGGGGTTTGGGTTGGGGGGGACGGTAAAAAACGTGGTGAATTTTGGGAGTGGGCCGAATTCTCTTCCGTACGCGGGCGAAGTCGCGGGCGACCTCTAGTTTGACATATAAAGTGAAATAAAAATTATCTCGCGACTTTCTGTTAAATATTTTTTAGACAAATAATGTCTCGTTGTTTCTCGCCTGAGCTTGTCTCTTGCGTCACGTCCCGGGAGTCAGGCCCGTCACGTCACGCTGTCTCTCCAGCGATGACAGGACACGACTGAATTGTTCCGCGGTAGTTCTGACACGCTGCTCCGTCTTAGTTTATTCTAGCTGTGCCGGTGGTGGGGATTGATTGTTCGAAGCGCCAATTGTATGATGATACATGATAGTTTTATGATGTAAAACTGCGGTGTTGCTTCAGGTAGAGGTAAAGGTTCGTTTTGTGCTTCTGACATTTACAAAAGGAACTGTCATGATTGTAAAAAGATTTTTTCTCTTGTGTTTTGAATAAGTGGTATTATTATCACTAACTATTATTATGTGATAAATGTTTGTGTTTTATTTTGATAAATCGATATAACATTAAAAATAATTTTAAAAACGAAATTAAAAAACGAATAAGGAAGGTTTGGCAAACACAAACTTTGGCATCAGATTACACTAAACTTAATCAATCCAATGTATTTAGAATATAATTTATAGTTATTTACTAAAAGTGTATACAGCATTATAAATTAGCTCTGAGGATAACAATAAACAAAATAAATAGAATCCATGATTTTATATTACTTTGCTATCTTTAAAACAAATTAATTTGGCATTATTTTTGCTGTCAGCGAGCCATAACTGATCGGGACACAACAAGTTCAAGGCGCCATCGGTGCGTCACGCTGCTTCTGACAGCGTGTCGCTGTCCCGCGATTTCGCTTTGTTTGTTTTGACTTCACTGAGCTCACTCGGACTGAGCGCGGTAGGTTTTATGGTAGATTGCTCAGATATTACATTTTCTTATCAAGTAGGTAAATATAAAAAAATATTCAACGAATTTTATTTTGTTGGAATGATATATGTATATGATGTAAGTGACATAATTTTTTAATTGTCAACTTGTGAGCAAATTGAAAATCATCTGTGTTTGAAAGCCCAAAGAGTCTGCCACAAAAGCTACAAAATAAATCTTATGAAATACAATTTTTTTGTTTGGACCCAAATTTCTAAATGATTTATGCGATTACAGCTATCATAACATTATAAAACATACAATTATAATTTATGTATTGATTGTTTTCAAACCAACGGAAAAAAATAATGTACTATTAAAATTAAAATATTTCAACATACATACACCTAAAACTCGTACTTTTGGAAATGTACCCTGCTAAAACTAAAAAAGAGTGAAATGTATAAACAAGACAGCTGCTATCGTGTTTATATTTATATAATGCCCTTAATGAGCGTATCTAAAAAAGTTATAGAAAGTAAGTAAATCTGCAACAAGACGCAACTGTCAGAACTGTCGACACGCTGATCAGACAGCGTGACATCTTCTCAAGAATTCACTGAATGCGTCTCTGCTCACTGAGTTGAGGTCACTGCTGTGAAAAATAATGACAGTTTTAAATCCAACATAGTAATAATAGTTTATTGTTCATAAAATTTACATTTAAAACATACCGAAAGAACAACAAAAAAAAGACAACAGAATAAAACAAACCTAAATAACATTCGGCGTACCCTGGATCCCACACTAGGGTGACCTGTATCGTGGGCTCCAGGGGGTCTAGACAAAAACCACTTTCTGTTAGCGTTAACGCTTGCGGAAAGATAGTATTGTATGAAAATGACATTAGCAGTCACATGACATTTCTCAAGCAAATGTAATTTTCATTCAAGCTAATGTCATTTTCATACAATTTTATCTTTCCGCAGGCGTTAACGCTAACAGAAAGTGGTTCTTGTCTAGACCCTCTGGTTTTTCCATTCAGCGAAACATTTAAAAATTAAAAGTAGTAATATAATTGAAAGTAAGTTATATACCTTTTAAGAAGGATAACTAGGGTTATATCTAATCTAAGTCTAAACCTATGATATCAAAGAAGATACATAGTATGAGACCTACGAGACCTTAAAACTAAAAAATAAAAAAAAAAACCTTACTTGCTACGTATACTCCCTGTGCGGCAATACAGTACCCACAGTAAGTATACGTCAATTTCTTAACTACCTCCTAATTTTGCTATGCATCTATTTTCTCACTTAGAGCCAAAGATTACGAAAGATGCGCCATCGCGTAATAAAACAACGTTTGAAAATGACCCCCTTGCCGTCATGTTTACGAGTTGAGTCGAGTGCGAAAGAAGATAGCACTATTATGAGAGCAAAAGGGATAGCGCGCGTCTCGCTTCGTGAGCGGAGACAGGCGAGACAGTCCTTAGGGCCGTCTTCACAAGGCCATTTTAGGGCGCGATATGACATATCTCCCTCCTTATATATATAATATCATTGCTTAGAGCACATGTTTCCAACGTGTTTCTGTAACATGTTCATTTAGAAAAAATGCATAAAAACGTCTGACTAACGTAGTAACATTGATCTTGAATTATTTATGTTTCAATTTAAAAACAATGACTACTATGACCGCCGTCTTCGAATAAAATTAAATAATGGCACTATTAAAAGTTACGACTTTCATTTAAATATTACAGAATATCCCCTTTTATTATTAATATATTCGATTCTAACTGGATTATTGGCCATTATTTTCGAATTCGTTATTTGTTTTAAAACCTATAAATAGTTATAGTATGTCAATAAAGACAGGCATTTGAATACGAAGCCGCGTATTGTTCAAAATTAAAACTTACTACTTTGACAAACTCGCCTACGCAGAGGCTATTGTAATAATGTAAGAATTAAACAAAACCAATTATATCAGAAGTTACTTAAATTTTACTGCTTTTGTATAAAATATGAAAACCACTATAATAAAACCATAAACCACCTTAACAACATTAACCTGAAAAACGTCTTTTCACACACTCCGCAGTTTAGGTATGTTCGGCCGGCGCTCCGTCCGGGAGGACAAAGGCAGAAGTCAGTGGCCGCCCACACGCTAGCCTCGTCACACGTAACTAAGCATACGTGATAGAAAGAGAGCGGTATATCTAGGTGAATATAGCGAGCGGTATCCAGCGCAGTGCGAGTTGAATTGCTACTTTATTGCCTAGTAGATAGAGTCCTTATTTATTTCAATTCCTATGCGGAGTGAAGTTTCTGTACGAGTACTATTATTTATTCTGTGACACACCTCTCTTCTCATTTTTTTTTTGACTGCGGCTTTGTTTAGCACCAGACGAGATGGCAGTCAAATGCAAACCTAATAAAAAAAAAGAAAACACCCAGAATATGATTTCGCATCGCAAATGTTGGCTATGGCTGGTTCCTATAATTAGCTAGCCATAGTGTCAAAATTCTAAGGCCACCTGTGAACTTTTGTCATGTTTTGCAATTATTCTAGCAGAACTATCGATTTTGTCGCGGAAAACAATTTTATATTATTTATATGAAACCAAACTAATAAAAAACAATTTGTCAAAATGCATGAAATGTGTTATTGACCTTTTTGTTTGATAAATGGGTGAGTTATTACCACAATACATGGTTCGAATGTCAGAGTCAACAAAAATCATTAACACTGATTTATGATATTATGCATTTTTTGATGCGAGGTTTAATAATAGAGATGACGTTAGAACCCGCATCATTCCTTAAGATAAACGTTGGTATTTAGTTAAAAACTATAAAAAGTCTATTTTTAGTGCTTGGTTTATCGAACCACACGTCGCAATAAATAAACGCTGATACTACGACAATGACCTTATTCGATTTACGTCTGTCGAACTAGCTTTCCACGACGAGCTCTTGCAAACTTTGCATTTTACAACTCTTTGACATATTTGGTCATTTTTAAACTACTATGATCTTAATGAGCGATTTTCTGAAAGGCAAAAAAAAAAGAAGATCATTGTAAATGGGTTTGAATTTGCGCAGAGCACATGTCTGACATTCTCAAGATTTATATTTTATTGTATGTGCCACCTATCAAAAATGGAATGCTGTCTTAGACTGGCACGTTTAGTCTGGCACCATCATCATCGTCATGTCGCTATCTGTCGAGTTGAAGGAATCTATTTATTTTTAAATTCATTTTTGTAAAATCGCTCATTGGGTTTGACACAAAACCTTCTTATGTGGCAATCAAGCATCGGCGAATGTAGCGTAGACTTGAGACTCGATTAAGTGACGATATAATATAGACAGCTGGTAGTAGTTGGAAGCGAAAATCAGGCAAAGTGAAGTGACTAGGGAAAGACCTACGTCCAGCTGTGGACTATTATTTACTAACTATTATAATGATGATGATAAACTACTTACTTACATGCAAAACTTCATAAAAATTGAATCAACGTTACGAAAGTTCTCGTTTAACAAACATGCATATAAATGCCGATTTGATTTATTGTCACTCTAAGATCTCTACCTATTTTGCTCGGCCGGTTAAAGTAATGTATGTATTGCCGTGATTAGTCACGGCTGCTGTGTTAGCACAGCAGAAAGGAAAATAAAACTTTACGATATGTCATATATATCCAGAAACAACTTTTTTTTTTTGACTTATCACAATTCAAAATAATTGCTGTATAATCACACTGATATTATAAATGCGAAAGTTAGTTGGTATGTGACGTGTATGTTTTTTACCTCTTTACGCCAAAACAGCTGAACGGATTTGGATGAACCACAGAATCGAGATGGCTCAGCTAGTTATTAATAAATAAAAAAACAAATACTGGACAAGAACAGTTTGTTAGACTCTATCAGAGTCTGATCTGTCTTACAATTTAATTTGCTATTGCTTCCGTGTTTTTTCAGTTTAGCTTAATTTTTTACCGACTTCAAAAAAAGAGGTTCACAAGTCGACTTAACTTTTTTTTTGTACTTATGTATGTTACGCGATTACTCCGCCAATTATGCACTGATTTTGAAGATTATTTTTTTGTTTGGTAGGTAATACTTCAGAAGTGGCCCCATATACATTTTATCGAAATCGGTTCAGTAGCTTGGTTTTAAATCAAAATTACTAGAAAATATCAAGAATGTCATCCGGTATTCGAAGTTGAAGTTGTTTTTCTTTTTTTAAAGCGTATTTTAATAACAATGTACACGAGCTAACTCCGTATTTTGTCAATTGTCAGAGTAGTCGACAACGTGACATCCGCACTTGTTTCCAGTTGCAGCGAGACAAGCCAGTGGGCGTGTCAGCGACAAGTTGTCACGTCACTGAACGCGGACAGTGCGCAGCAGAGACTAAACTTTCGAAATAGACGCTACCGGATATCATTTGACTCTCTGTTTATGTAAATCTGTAAATGCAAGTACTTGTATACGCTAAACTTTTGGTGCCCAAGATACAGGTCTTGCCTAGTTTGGGACCCACTGCAAATTACTTAGTCAGTTACCTATATTGTTCTACTCTCTAACACAAAATTTACTATTTATTCATATAGAAATAAATATCTTTCATCTTTAATCTGTAATGTTACTTTTTGTTTCTGTTTGTGTTCTGTTAAGGTGCTCCATCTTAGACCCCCATCGTTGCTTAAAATCAGACAGAACGCAAGTTTTTATTAATAAAAAAATATGTTAGTGTTAATTTGTTCTTCAGGTGCAGTCGGTTTAATGAACTGTAAGTCAAATTGAATAGCTTTTCGACATTGTTTTTTGGTAATAGATCTCTGACTGTGCTGACAAATTTCTCAATGTTGCACAATGATTATGTTTTTTTTTTCTTTGGTTGTCGAGCAAGTTATTGTGCCCAAGAACTTTTAGAGAAGTTGCTTTTTATCGGCGCAACTATGCCGTTAAAATGGGGTAGGTATACCAATGATTTTTTAGATATGATTTTTTACTCTTATTTGTTTTTCTGATGGACAATGTTTTTTTTTACATCAAGGCTAAATATATTTTTCTATTTTATTATGAATACTGACGTGGTTTGACACATTTTTGTTTTATATATACGGGAATACTCACTTTCAATTAAATCGGATACTCCGACTATAGTTTCGATCACATCCGGTGACCGTTTTCAAAGAGTGAAAACAGAGCCCGACGCGCGTGCAACAGCGTCCTGCTTAGCTTATATTTTTCTACTAAGAAAATGAGCTGGAAAATTATAATACTACAAGGAAAGAAATAAATAAATAGAAGGAACTAATTTATTGCGAAGGTGTGGACGAAGCGTAAATAGTAAATGAATATTATTTTTCTTATAGATTTTTTTTTTTAAATAAGATATCTATGTCTTAAAATCCAGAGTAACAGACTTCTCTTTTTTTGCGTGTTCCATCCTAGATCGCTATCAAGCACCGTGCGGACAAACTCAAGATCTCATACTAAATAATAATGAGTATATAACTTTCACAAAACCTTGTGTACTGAGTTGCACAGTAATGTTGCTTGCAAGGAACTTACACTAAACATTTTCAAAGGGGAATTTAACCCGTCAGTGGCGCCACGCGGAAACTGCGACGTTGACGGTCTCACAGAGCCCGGGATTGAAAACAAATACTGGACAAGAACAGTGTATTAGACCCTGATAACTTACAATTTAATTTTGCTATTGGTTCCGTGTTTATTCAGTTTAGCGTCATTTTATACTGACTTCAAAAAAAGAGGTTCTTAAGTCGACTTAACTTTTTTTTGTACTTATTTATGTTACGCGTTTACTCAGCTAATTAAGAATTCATTTTTGTTTGGTAGGTGATAGATACTTCAGAGATGGTCCCATATTAATTTTAACGAAATCGGTTCAGTAGTTGGTTTTTAAATCGAAATAACTGGAAATATGAAGGTGTCATCCAGGTAATTGAAACTGATGACGTTTTTTTTTAAATTATGGTATGTTAAATTATTTTTCTATGAATACGAACAAAAATTAACTATCTTTAAATATATCGCACGGTTGCCGTTATAGAAAATGTGGGAAGTCAAAACTATCTTTAAGTACGCGACTCAGTTGAACGTAAGTAATCCCTGCTTAATAAAATTTAGTTGTTCACCTATTTGGAAAGTTTTATAAATAATAATTATATTTGAATTACGTTTACGAATGCACATTATGTATTGATTATCTGTGATAACAGTATTTACAGCTCGCTATTACCAATAAAACAAATGACGCAACCCATTGTACCCTCATACTCTACAATACACAGAACAAGAACTCTCAATCACGCCATAAAAAAACAATTAACCCCCCTAACCCCCACAAAGACGCATCAAAGAAAGTCCTCACGTATGCACTTGATCGGCTGCGCTAACATGACGGCGTCCATCGATTGGGGGGCCTCGGGGGGTGCTGGGGGAGTCGGGGGGTGCGAGGAGGTGTGGGGGGAAGAAAGCTTTAAAAACAGAGAGCCGGCGGCGTCTCCGCGACGGACCAATACGTCCCCAGTCGGCCGTCGATTACGTACGCGGTGCATACGTGGACGGATGGCAGAAAAAGATGTTGCTTGAAAAAATGGGACAAAATGATTACAAATATATATTTTTTATTGTAAACTATTAGTGTAAACTTTTTATGGCTATTGTCCATAATCCTCTTACTATATTTTATTAATTATAGCTGGTAGGTTACCAAATATTGACAAATAAAAAAAATGTATAGTAATTTAAGGAACCACTTCCTCCCGTAGCGACACGGAAAATCACCACAGGAGCAAGTAAATAAGCTTCAAATCTCATGGTTGTCACTCTCGGCTTCGCCTCTGGAGACAATATATATGAGATCTGAAACATTATTTACTTTTACTTCCTAGGTAAGAAATCTACTATTATTATGAGACGAACAGAGCTTTTTTGCTGGTAAGAGATAATGACTGCCCATAACCATTGAAGCGGTACCTAGAACCGAGAGCAAAAAAGAAAAAATGTTTTGACTTCTGAATTTCTATATATCTCCTATCTACCTTGTTTGAAAGCAGGTGTTTGTAACCCTTGCAAAATAAAATAAAAAAACAATTACGGTGACATCGCTGCATTAATGCTCAATTTTTGTGCTTTGTACATTGATAGCCTTACGCCCTTTACCGTTAGTCCTTTAAGGGCAGGGCTAAGATCAGCAGTGGAATATTAAAAAGGCCGATTATGCTTTTTTAGCTACGTTGAGATATATAATGTCTTATTGTGTCATCGCTTCTTCTTTACGTTATATCATTAGACTTATTGCAATAAAAACCGTCACGTATTAATCGACACCAAAACGAATTAAAAACCTTTTCTAATAAAGTATTTAATTTACTCTCGAATTCAGTGCAATCGCTAATATAGTGTCAGATAAATTGTTTACCACCCTTGGCACATCGTCCACTTTTCCTGCGCTCAGTACCTTCATAGGGACGCGGAAATACATGAGTATTGGTAATACAACATTCGTTATTTTTCACCACCTCGTGTATTGATTAGTACTCATTGCTGGGGCGGACAAGTCATGGATTTTTTTCCCTGACGGTACTTATATTTGCGCGGATTTGATTGATTGATGCGCCGTAGTTGGGAAGCGTGTGCGCCGGATTCGGATTTGGTTTATTTTATTTCGCGTAAGGCGAGTGATTAGTGCACAATGTCACGCGCAGTTTTGGTACTACCTAGTTATTGTCTATACTCATTACTTACTGTTTTGAGAATTCTAATTTAGGTATTAAATAAAGCCTACTCCACACTAGCCTAGCCTGCAAAGGCGGCCTCAGTACAGGCTAATAATTTAGCCGGTAGAGTAATTGAGTTCCTATAGGTTGTGTAGCCAGCCCTAGAGTCAGAGTTAGCGTGTCGCCTGAAGGCCTCTGATATGGTTTGATGCCTGTTGTTATAGAAACACATAGAAAAGTAATGCACACAACTGGGGCCAACAATCATACGTGTGATCTTATCCACGGTATTCTATTAAATGGATTTCTTTCTCGAAAGTTGAATTGTATTAATATCGAACTAAAAGTCTCAGTAGTCCGATTTGTATATCATCGAACTACTGAGACAAAAAAGTCTCATCAGTCCGATCATCGGACTTATTAATCGGACTACTGACACAAGGCCGATGTAAATGCCGCTCACGGTCACTCATCCGAAGACTGATCGCCACTGCAGGCTGTGCTTACGTGAGTCAAGGTTCACTCTTCTGCCGCGTCTTGGACTTCCTGCAAAGCCACATTCAAGAAAAATTGCTAATTAGCAGATTAAACAAAATTACTATTCTCACAATAACTGGGCGATAACACGAAACGCTGTAGATGACAACTTAAGCCAAAGTTGGCCAAACCTTGTCACAAATAGTAAAAGTAACGGAAACTGGTATAAAAGGAAGTACAAACAGTGAATGAAGGAAATGCAGCTTATTACAGACTGACGAGCAAACAAAAGTTGCTTCAGTCGTCATGGAACTTTTTAAATCAAAGTTGGCTGCTGCAGGCGACATTGCTTTTGTGAAGCCACTTTGATCGTGATTGGTAGGAATTTTTTTCTCCTCAAGGATTAAAATCGGTCAAGTGCGACTCGGAGTCACGTCCCAAGAGTTAGAATAACCCAACACAACAACACTGTATAGTTTTTACCAAAAAAACGTAGTAAAAATGATACAACACATCACTATATTTTTTTTTATCACATCTATTCAAAAAGACATACGTTGTTTCTTGCAAACAGGGCAGAAATGAGCTCTTTTCCGCCCTAGGGAGGAAAATAACTTTTCCTCCCTGCTGCGGTGATTTAAATTTGGAATGTGGATATTGTTAGTAAAAGTTTCAATCACCAAAGAGATCAACCACGGACATTGTATGAATAAGTAACAGGCTGTTTGAAAAAGGATGGCGCGAGAACAATGTAAAAATAAATAGTTTGTGAAAAAAAACAAAAACGCGCGAAATGCATTCCGCCTTAGTTCGTAATTGTTTACTCAAATTCGGATTTTACTTTGTTTTATATTAACTCAGTGTATCTTCCTCAATAAATAGTGAGAAGTGAGTGTGAGTAGTGAGAATGAAATAAACGTAGGTACTATTTTTATTCATAAGTTGCACTTACTTATTTTCTCATAGAGGGTGATAAAAAGTAGAGTGTCCACATCGCGATCAACACTATTTTTAAGCTCGAGTACTTTGAATCCCTCGCTGCGCTCAGGATTCTAAAGTAGAATCTTTAAAAATAGTTGTTTCCTCCCTTGGTAAACAATCTACTATTTTGTTTCAGTTCGGAAGTCTTAGTTCTTTTCCGACACACACTCAGCCGGTTTTTTATTTATATTTGTGTTTACTCTTTAAAGTTTGTACAACAAAAAAAAAAAAAAATATAACGGTGGACATTAATTTCACACAGCGCCATCTAGCCCCAAACTAAGCAAAGCTTGTAATATGGAAACTAGATAGCTGATATAATACTTATATACTTTTTGTTTTGTAATTACATACTTATAATACATACTACATCCAGACACAGAACAAACATCTATGTTCGCCACATAAATGTTTGCCCTTGGTGGGGATCGAACCCACACATGAAGTTTGACGCTTTTATGCATTTAACCATTTTAGCTAAAGTAAAGAAATGTTTTTGACTGACTGTTACTTTTAACTGGCTATTTCTACCCTTCATTCACATTCGTAACTAAAAAATTCATAACTAGCTACGAAAAAAAAACGCTGTTTCATAACCTGTTATACAAGACTCTACTGGACATGTTTATGGTTCAAAATTGAAAGATTAAGACAGACAAGACGTCGTCGAAACGACTGAAAAATTAGAAGTACTGCGTAAAAAAGTTTCATACTCGTAGAAATACCCCAGCCATCCACACAAACATAAAAGCAAGGTAGTACTAATTCAAAGGCAAGGTAGTACAAACTCGAAGGCAAGGTAGGTAGTACTAATTCAAAGGCAAGTTAGTACAAACTCAAAGACAAGGTAGATAGTACTAATTCAAAGGCAAGGTGGTACAAACTCAAAGGCGTGGTAGGTAGTACTAATTCAAAGGCAAGGTGATACAAACTCAAAGGGAAGGTAGGTAGTACTAATCCAAAGGCAAGGTAGTACAAACTCAAAGGCAAGGTAGGTAGTACTAATTCAAAGGCAAGTTAGTACAAACTCAAAGGCAAGGTAGGTAGTACTAATTCAAAGGCAAGGTGATACAAACTCAAAGGAAGGTAGGTAGTACTAATTCAAAGGCAAGGTGGTACAAATTCAAAGGCATGGTAGGTAGTACTAATTCAAAGGCAAGGTAGTGCAAACTCGTAGGCAAGATAGGTAGTAATAATTCAAAGGCAAGGTAGTACAAACTCAAAGGCAAGGTAGGTAGTACTAATTCAAAGGCAAGGTAGTACAAACACAAAGGCAAGATAGAAGGTCACTCCATGTGGCGGGTCTTCCACGCGTACGTTTCGTTACTGTACATTTACGTAACTGTTACGTTTTGTTCTAATTATCTATGACTTATATCTTTAATGTATTGTGTATGTGTTCAAAACACCGTGCTCAATTAGTCAGCTTTCTAATAACATTAATTAACGTTATTCCTAGGTTTGAATGTAAGTTAATAACTAGTTTGGCATATTTCACGAATGTTTCTTTAGGTTCGACAGTTCTGAACAGGCGGTGGTTGGAGTGATAGGCCCAAGTTATGAGATTACAGCGATAATACGAAAAGCAATATATTCAATAATATAGCCAGTGCGACTTCTCTCCTCAGACATTGGAACCAGTAGCAGGTTCGGTTTGGGTAAATAACATTTGTGTTACAATAATTTACAGATGGCACCACCATCGCTTTAGTTGTTAGCTTGAAACAGTATCAGAATTATGACAGTATGACAACTAAGCCACCACACTGTTCTATTCACTGTTTTAGCCATGTCGAGTGCTTGCTATTTTGGATCATGGGATCGTTCTGTATTTTTCAACATGTTACTGTAATATGCAATTTCTATGATCTGTTATAAGTGCCTAATAAATAAATAAGGCACATACTCCTGTGGCTTAATTGACAAAGCAGTTGGAACGGAAATCCAGAGATTGCTCGTATGCAGGTTGGAGTCTTGCCAGAGGTCATAACTTTTCTTACTTAAACAGTAAGAAAAAACAGCTTTAAAAACATAGATACAAAAACGATTTGAAATATGTGTATAGCTTACTAACTTGCGCAGAGCTCTCACTAACTACGGTTTGTTTACTCTAATTCGGAAAGAGGGTTCAGGTTTTGAACCTCTGACTCATAAGGCAAACAATGTAACTGAGCCATAAAGAGTAATTAAGTATCATCCATTTTATAAAAAAAATTAATCTAGTGTTGTCGCGACTTCCAAAGCAATAGAATCCACAAATCATTTTGTAGAAAACATTTTTCCTCAAGTCATCTCTAGGCTCATTTCAGGTCTTTGCATTATGGTCTACTACAATCTAAAAAAAATGATTTATATTTGTTAAAATAAGCTTTTGAAAACTTTTGTATCATTCTATTTGCTTCTGAGAGAGCGAAACAAAATTGTATATAACAACAAATTAAGAATGTTTTAGAGATTTTGTTATGCCCCCTGTTCCTTCTCAGATTGTAACGTTAACGCATTTTTCTTATATCTTGAGCCGTTCACTTCACCCCCGCTTTTAAATCGGCAACTTTTCGCCGTTTTAATTAAGTTTGAGTCGCAGTTACAACTGTGTTGATTTGTTACCTCGCTACGTTCTATGGAATGCATTTTAAGACTTCTACATCTCGAGGTAAAGTTCTGGGCACACTAGGTGATGCTGTAACGTCGACGATGACGAGGAATGTCTACGGAAAAATAGTGACATGAGAAAATTATGGAATGGCACATCTTGGCTCTAATGATGAAAAAATCCATACTGGTCTTATAAGTTTCATGGCCATTCTGGGAAATGAAAATATATTAGTTTTTATTATTATTTTCGAATAGCCGCGGTTGTCCCTCTTCAAGGCAAAAGCCTTCCTTCCTTATTTCTACTTATCACGATTGAGGGATTTTATTGAGAAACAAAATCAAAAAAAAACAATTGTTTCAAATCATTTGTTTTTGTTGAGGGGTTTTGTTTGTTGTTTTGTTGTTTTGTTTTGTTTGTTTGTTGTTTTTGTTTGTTTTGTTGTTTTGATTTTGTTTTGTTTGTTGTTTGTTTTGTTGAGGGGTTTTGTTTTGTTGTTTTCGTTGGGAGTCAAGCTCATCTAACCATCTTTTTTTGGGTGCAATCATCATCAGCCAGCAGACGTCCACTGCTGGACGAAGGCTCCCATTTAATAAGGAGGGTCGCATTAATCCCCATGCTTGGCAGGCGGCTTGGGTATCACAGTATGCTCACCACAGTTAAACGAGAGGACGCAAAGAATATATATATATAAATATATATTTAAAGTTATTTATTTTGATAATATATAAGTTTTGCATAGAATTAGTCATATACCACCAAACTAAGGGTTAACCTGTATTGGAATATACTTCTTTCCCAATTGGAAATTTGTACATTATGCCTTTCATTCCTGTTATCCTTAATAACTTTGTCACCGTCTCTGTCTTCGACCACATTTATGATCATGTTCTATGCTTTTACATAACGTTTAATTGTAATAACAGGAATTTCGTTGTCACACTTTCATATTTCCTGATGAAAAGGTAGAATAGGGATCGCAGCCTCGTGGTGTGGCGTTATCTTTACCTCTTTCACTCGGCGTTGCCTGCGCTCGAGAGTTTCAATGACTGACGTTATTTATACCTTGATGGAAAAGTTACGCTATTTATACTTGATTAGTTGCAACATTTTCAGAAATATTTTAGTAATAGACATTTGGTTTTCGCAGTATTCAAATAATTCTTTATTCATTAACCGACTTCAAAAAAGAGGAGGTGCTATTTTTTTTTTATACATTCAAGTGACTGTATGAAAAAGCCGTTCGCCTGGTGGTAAGCGTCACGCCCGCCACTCACAGTAGCAGTGCTAGAATTGTGAACTTGCGAACACACGCCGCACTGCACTGCGCTCGTCACCCTGAGATATTAGATGTTAAATCTCATCATACCCAGTAATTTATCTGGTAACATTGCTCTTCAAACCGGAGCACAGTAATGCTTGCACACTACTGCTTGGCGGTTGAATAACTGACAAAGATGTGGTACTTCCCCAGTCGGACTCTGCAGTGGAGTCCTACCACTACAAATACCTACCTTTCTATATCAATGTGTTCGACGGTATGTATATTTTTTTTAAATATTATATTTAAAAAAAATCACCGATTTCTCCGTCAATTGTAAACCGTGTTCTTTTTTATTTGATAATCAAAGTTCAAAGTTACAAGTAAAATTTCATTAAAAAATTATAGATAAGATGACATTTATTATTTATGACAGTTACAAATTAATTTGAATTTAATTATTGTAAATAGCTTATATTTAATTATTGCGGGTAAGCCATTGAGAACTACCCGCAAGTTTGAGTAAAGTTTTATAATTAGTGCCAGTGCATGACAGGTGCTAATTAGGTAGGTTAATATTATGTTACTATGAGAGTTGAAGCTTACAGGTCCTGAATAGTGCTTAATAATTACCGAAATAATTTATAAGTACATAGTAAATTAATATACCTAAACGTAAAAAATAAGTAGTAATTATTGTCGTAGAGTCATGGTAGCGTAGTTGGGATAAAATAGGATTTATAGTCGTGAGATTGTAGGTTCGGTACCAATGAGTTCCACTGACTTTTTAGTGTTGGAAAACCTCCGTAAATAAATCCGCCAATATGCTCCGGGGTAGTGTGGTGGAATATAGCCCAGTCACCAAGCGGTGGGGCATTAAAACCTGGGGTAGAAGTAAGAATTATAGGTGGAAAGTACGTGAAATACAAAACACAAAACAAAAAAACACAAAAAACAAAATGTGTTTTTTCTACAAATAAAATGTTGTCTATTGTCTATTGAAATCATGATTGAATTTTTTTTATTTGATTCAAATTTTAGTAATGACCATTAAAATTAGTTTTTATTAAAACGATAACATTTCCACCAATAGCAATTTTCTATTTCACCTGCTCAATTCAACGCTGTTATAAACAGGATTATACTGAGGTCGTTTTTGTGACATCACTCGAGAACTCATTCAATGGGTAGTTTTATTAACTGACTTCGAAAAAGGAGGAGGTTCTATGTTCGACGGTACGAATGTTTTTGTTTTCGTGTACTCGTATGTTCACCGATTTCTCCGTCAATTGTGGACCAATTTTAAAAGTTCTTTTTTTATTTGAAAGGGTATACCTACTATTGAGGTGGTTCCATATTAATTTGAAGACAGTTGATATTTTTTTTTAAGTTTCTTGTTATATTACCTTACTGGTGATACGAAAAAAACCTTCTTTCTTTCAGTTAGAAAGAAAGTACGTGTCATTCCAATGAGACACTATTAGATAGACTACTAAATTTCTAATTAGAACAGACAGAGCAGACGAGGCGTATTTCACGTTCCTGTAGTGATTTCAACTCGCGGCGAAGCGCGGCTTTTTTTAAGAAGCTTTTTAGGCTCTTAACCCTTCCTGTATCAATGTGACAGAGTGGACACCTGGACAGAAACTACTTAGCAACTTACCGGGATTTTTGTCTGGGTCGTGTGTTACCTGACTTTCTATGAGACGAATGAAGGCTGGGACGGGAAACGAAAAAAAGAGGTAGAGTTAATCACACATTTTGTCCGGGCTTATACGGTTAGATTTAATATCGTTCGGTAGGCTTTTTAGTTAAATTTACAAATTTATTCATCTAGATAATTTAATATTGAACAATTGATTGATTTAACTGAACATTTCATAAACTAATTGCTAAAAATACATTTTATTATTCGCCAGGTTTTTTTTATTTGCTTTAGGAAACCTCATTATTACGACTGACACGGCTTAAGCTGGTCTTTATCCTTGTTTTATTATTTATTTAACATAATAATTATGGATAAATCTACGAAAAAGTCGGTGTTTGAGCTAGGTTAGAGTAAAATGTGCTATAATTTTTAACATCCACTTAAATATTTAACTTAAAAAATGTGTACACAAATGTGTGTGCTTTTGACGCAATTGGTTTAAGTACTAAAACCTCTTGGCTTACGAGATAAAGCGAGAACGCGATGTCCGGTCCAGTAGTTTACTCGTCCATGGACCATGCTTATTTTAACTGACACTTTAGCTGCGAGTAATTTGGACTTTTTAACTTTGAACTGGTGTCTGAGGATGGTTTGGGCTTGATGCCGGAAATGAAAAGTTGAATCGTGTTAGATCTTGTTATCAAAATGAAAATAAGAAACATGGCAAACCAATCAGAATAAAATTGCGGAAAGTATCTCTTCTACTCTTTCATTGCTCAGGTGGTGGTCTGTAGTAGCGGTTCAGGTATTGTAATAGTTATTAAAAGTACGTAGTCTTTTTTGAACTATCTCTTAAAATGTCTACAAAAAATATTTCGCCAGTAACTTCCTGTAAATTGTATTTAAAAAACCGTGATTCCCGTAAATTTCTTAATCTCTACACATTTTATTCTGTTTTTTCTATCAAATAAGTCGTTTAAACCCCTCAACTTTCGCTATATCTCATTAATATTCAAGCGACAAGACGCCAAATTTCACACCAAAACATCTGCGTTTTTCCTCAATCCCTCCCATGAATATAACATACTTTAATTAACACTCACAAAAAACAGTTTGACCCTTCCGAAACTCCAAAATAACTAACTTGCCGAAGACATAACCCGAAATTGGATGGCTCGGGCTGTACAGGCCCAAACGCGCCGTTCATAAATATTTTAAAAAGTTGCCCTTCGAACTACCCTATCAGTGATCTCTTAACCCCGAAAAGGCTCACGTACACGCCGATATTAGACGGGCAGGTACGACAGGACCAATATTCCTTGAATCCCATCACAGTATTGCGAAAGAAATCAAATTAGATATACAATAAGCAGGGTAGTGGTCCGATTTACATAAGTATCCTCGCTATTCGGTCGGTTGATAGGAGATTGCGGCCGGGTTACAATATTGGTCGTGTTTACAGCCCTTGTCGTGACTTGCCGGCCCCTGATGTGGATACACCGATTTGTTTTTTTATCTCGATACTATTTTGCATGATTCGAAGGCGACACCTGGATGGTATTGCGTTTGGATTGGGCTGCGAATATTGGAGATTTCACGAATATTTTAATTCCAATTATTGAATATAGTTTTTTTTAATAAAGTCATGGTATAGTTAAATATAAAATTTAAATTTGTTTTATCATAGAGCACAGCCCTGCAGCTGTACTAGCCTGTTTAATAATGTTTGCCATTTGTTATTGATTTCACCAGTAAGATACTTTACCGATTAAGTACACTGTAAATAAATTATTATTATTATCAATCAAATTGATTGACATCTACATTATCACAAGATGCATTTTAGAACGTTCAAGTATCTACATAATAATTATAATAAACTTAAAAAAAACGACTTCAACTTCGAATACCTGGATGACATATTCATATTTTCTAGTAATTTTGATTTAAAACCAAACTAATGAATTGATTTCGATAAAATGTATATGAGACCATCTCTAAAGTATTACCTACCAAACAAAAAAAATATCATCATATTTCTAATTGGCGGAGTAATCACGTATCATAAAAACAAAAAAAACAGTCGAATTGAAAACCTCTTTTTTGAACTCGGTTGAAAACATAATAAGTATCAAATTATACATTACTTAATTATTGACCTTTCAAGATAAAGGTATTCTATATTTAAATATTTACTTAACTAATCAAAAATAGTATAAGTTAAGATCAAAAACCACGAAGTAATTCGAAAAAACTATGATCGGAAATTCTCGGTCTCTATAAAATGTACTATCCTCCACACCCAACCTTCAACATCCCTTTTACTAACCCGGAAATCATTCTCGACTCAATAAAATTTTAAGCGATAATAACTAACATTATGTATCTACAAGAGGTTATACGAGAGTCCCGAAACTATCACCGAACCCCCATTCCGATGATAGTTTCGGAATCCATGCAAATCCACTGGTTTGTATTAAATAATACATAAATAGGGGTAGGAAATAAAAAGCGGGATAAAATTGGGAAAGGCCGAGATGTTGTAAAATTGGCGCCCAACGTGGGGTTAAGGTGACGCGGGTGGACAGACGGGCGATTATGTGAATGAGTAGTCGTAGTTTTTAAATAATGTGTATTTATTATTTCATGTTATTTTACGGACACGTCTAGTATTGGTTTGTGACGTTAAAACACATGTGATTGTATCGTGTTCACAAATTGTAATAATTACTATATTTCTTGTACTACCGTGCTTAGAAGATATCTAAGGACGTACTTACAATTGACCTTTAGTCACTTGTTTAAAAAAAAAGTACCTACTAAGATTGTTCCAAAACTAACAACAGTGCAAAAACCTGATTAAAAATATGGTCAGACACGCTGATTTAACTACAGCGAAGAAAATACAGAGAAATCATATTTTCTATCCATTTTCCTAGTAGCTTAGATGATGGTCAACCGTAACCTAGTACACAGGTCTAGTAATTTAAAAGGCATCTTAAAAAATGCTTCAAAAGGGATTGTTTAAAAATTATAAGTTTATTATTTTAATTAATAGGCTAAATTGCATTCTAAAATTATTGTTATTCTGACCCAAATGTATAAAACACTAATAAAAACATAATATCACCGAGAACACGAAATATTGCAACGAAAATCTCCAGCTACCATAAAATTTCCAAATTTTTCTGTCAACCGCTCTACATAAAATCGCACCGCAGTGTCTCGTCTGACGCGTCCCTTCGGACACTATCTCTCGATGCGGCATTCCTACCGATATTAAATCCACTTCGTTCTATAAAGAATTCCGATGGACTCCCCCATAGTCCTTTGTTCTGGAATGCACCTATTGGAGACTGTACTTATTTCTTTGAAAAATGTAACTATCTGTCGGTACTTTCTTTGAAACTGGGCCGAGATTGGAGAATTACATTTAGGTTATGATTGAATGAAAAGATAGAATTTTGACTTCTAAAATATGAACGAACAATTTAGTAGCATTCAATAATAGTAGATTACTCACCTAAAACGGAGCAAAAGTAAAGAATGTCTCAGATCGCATGTATATAACATTAGATCTTAGGCTTCTTTTGTTGCTCTCGTGGTGTGTATACGATTTTACGTGTCGCTGCGGGGAGGAAGTGGTTCCTTTCGCTCCGCGTAGCGGGGCTAAAGTAGCCGCTTTAGCCCCGCAGGCACGTAAAAATAATTCCAATTAAACACTTGGTCCTGTGTTCTAGAAGTTGCTCGAAAACGGCTATTGAACAGAATAAATCAACTCGTAGAACAAATCCTTTGGGCACATGCTACGATGCTCTACGATTACAGTTATGCGCCTAGATAATTATTAAATATCTTTGAAATAAAAAAAAACAGCTTTTCCATACAAAAAGGTTCATCGATCTTGGACAAATGTAAGGAACAGCTGTTTTTTTTCGTGATTTCAGGGTTGGCCCCATAGTAAAAGTTGTTCATAATGATGAGTACAATGATATCCTAGAAGGATAACGGTGTTCAAACTTACACCCGGTATAGTAGAGGTATAAATCATGTGTAGAATTATCAATTCGAACATTATTACATGACTAGCCAGATACTAAAGCAGTGCCTTAGAGTTTCACTCGCTGTTGAACATCATTATATTTACCTTTTTTTTTGTTTGTTTCAGGTAAGAGGAACTAACATTGCTATGAATTTTCTGCGCTGGCAAATAAAATTATCTATTAACTGAAGCAAGGTAAGTAACTGTTTGATAATGATTCCTGAGTGGTATAATCAGGCTTTTTAATAGTCCACTGTTGGATATAGGTTTTTCCGAAGAGTGATTGTGTCTATCCACCACGCTGGCCCAGTTTTCACATACGCCACTGAATTTCTCCGGACATACGTTGGTTTCCTAACTATGTTTTTCTTTACCGGAAAGTTAGAATGAAAACTCCTACATAAATTCCAAAGAACTCATTTACGGGCCCGGGATTAAACCCATGGCCTCCGAAAGTGAGAACAGAAGAAGAAAATGGAGGTTAGAGACATTCGATGGGTAATGTAATTCACCATAAAAATAAATATTTACTGGGTAGACATTTTACACAGCGCCATCTAGCCCCAAACTAATAAAGCTTGTAACCAGATAGCTGATAAAATACTTATATACTTTTTTTATGACTACATACTTATAATACATACAACACCCAGATATAGAAAAAACATCTATATTCGTCACAAAAATGCTAGACCTGGCATATTTTTATTTTTTTTATATGAAATAGGCTTGCGTTTGACTGCCATCTCATCTGATGATAAACGAAGATGCAGTCTACGATGGAGCACGCTTGCCTAGAAGAAACCGAATCACTTGCGACTTGAAGACACCCAGATTATAATTATCGGGAA
The DNA here is from genome assembly GCA_905404285.2 of Erannis defoliaria. Lineage (NCBI taxonomy): Eukaryota > Metazoa > Arthropoda > Insecta > Lepidoptera > Geometridae > Erannis > Erannis defoliaria. Next base: position 1,020,448 of record FR990071.1, read on the forward strand.
ACACCCACTCGGGCAGCGCTACCCACTGTTTAGCAGTTCGAATAAAGAAAGTGGAATCAAACCGTTTCGTACGAGTTTTGGTATATCAAACATAAAACGGTGTCGTTTTTTCGAGCCTGGCCTGGCCGTCCGATAGAAGAATGGGCTGGGGGGAATAAGATAATGCAAATCCGCACACTCTCCGAAATGTATCCGATAAAATACCGATAGGCTAGCTACTGAATGACTACTACTGCCACTATGCTACTGGTGGGAATCGAACCCACGTCATACAGCTCTAAAGGCAGACATAATACCGACCGAGCTAAAAGGTAGTCAATTTCGCTAGCTACTTTCCGAACCCTGAAAATACTCCGTAAAAATCTTCAAATTTCAAGCTCAACACTATCACCCCGAAATCGGGTCCTCACGTGTGAATCTAATTAGAGGGTCTGTTATCAAACCCGCACCTCGGCAGCGGCATGTGCTTATTGCCCACATATCCGCGGGATCACGGCCCTATCCCGGGATGATTGGCAATCCCGGCGGGGTAATGCGCCGATTTTAATAGAATCCCCGGATGTTGGTACTGCGGTATTAGGATTGTGATACTATAGAAGATTGGGTGGCCGGTATGACTGCTAAAATACTTCTAGAAGCCTCTACAGTCTCTACTATCACTAGTGCTGCTTGATTTACCGAGATTTCTTGTGTACCTACACTATACAAGCTATTTAAAAAAAACGACTTCAAACGGGACCACCTCTATAAACACCACTGAAAAATTACAGGACAGCTAAATACGTACTTAATTTGGTTTACTTGGATGACGTATTTTTTCCAGGTATTTTGATTTAAAAACCAAACCGCTAATTCGATTTTGATAACATTTCTAAGGGACCAATACGAAAAAAAACTATTTATATTTTATTATATTTTCTATTACTTCGATTTAAAAAAAAATATGTATATTTGTATTCCAATATAAATTTTTATTATTATTAATTTTTAGGTAATAGGTACTTATGTGAAATAAATAAAACATTCAGTCAAAACTAAATCTAAAAAGATTGCGTCAAATTATAGTCCCTCGCAAAAATATTTTAAATAAATTAATCAAGGTCAAGAGATAAAAAAAAACTTGTTTAATTTACATTAGCAGGGGTATTCACAACTCAATCGGAAAGGTTTCCGTTCGGATCCTTTCTCTATAGACAATAATCAATTTGTGACAAAAAATTAATAAACACTGATAATATCATTATTAATATACTCGTTATATTTGTTTGTGTGCTATGTTTTTGTCGCAAATAAACTATTGTCTATTATAACAATAAGACAACGTCAACATCTCTGTCATCGGGAATATAGACGACTGGGACGGATAATGTGGATCCGAATGGAAACCTTTCCGATTGAGTTGTGAATACCCCTGCTGTATTGTCATGCTTTTTTGTGGTTATTGTTTCTCTAACAAAGTACTTGCCCATGCCCATGGTATTCCCTAATCTTTTGTTCTTCCGCAACACAAATTAGTAAGTGCGGATTATTCATTAGTATGTTTGCTTTTTTGTTGAACGAATGCAAAAAAAAGAGAATCATGTCTCGTCAGCGCCACCTATCTTTTGGTTGTAAAACTACGTTCGTACAACTGTCAGAAAACTACCCATTGCTTTACAACATTGTTTTGACAGTCGTTATAACCTAAGAAGTAGGGCTTTCACTTTTCTGTGGTTTTATGTACCAAACGGTAGCGCTGACCTGATGGACAGGCGCGTTTGACCCGGGGGGTGCGACTGGTGATGAGAAGGTTCGAGAAGGGTGGAAGTAGGGTGGGGTTATAATTGGGTATTAACAGATATAAACTGTCACTCATGTGGTTAGAGAATTGAATGGATTCAATTAACTTTCCGTTTTAAAACTGGATTGTAACAATTCATGATTTGAGATTGGGAATTAAATTTCCTGTATGTGATTGTTTTATCTTTGGTTTTAATGTTATTTTTGATTGTTAGTACCTAAGTGTGCTCTGATAACTATGTTCCCAAAGAAACCGTGGTAGCCAGAAGAGACCACGCGACTTGGAATCGTTAGGTCGTGGGTTCAAAACTTCAAATCCCGTATGGATTTTCATATCACTGGGTTTTCTGTGACGGAAAACATAGCGAGGAAACCTGCAAACCTACGGAAAAGAAATTCACTGAAAAAAATGTACGTAAATCCACCAACCTATCCATCCATGCTATTTGAACAGGCTGATTAAACATTAAACTCTTGATAAATCTGAAGTTCACATACTTTTGACTGCCTTTTAGCTCAGTTGGTAGCATGTCTGCCTTCAGAGCTGTAAGGCGTGGGTTCGATCCCCACCCAGGGCAAACATGTATGTGACGAACATAGATGTTTATTCTGTGTCTGATTGTAGTATGTATTCAGAAAAAAAAAGTATTTAAGTATTCCATCAACCATCTGGTTTCCATAGTACAAGCTTTGCTTAGTTTAGGGCTAGATGGCGCTGTGTGAAAAATTTCCACCGATATTATTATTATTATAACAGTAATAAGAACATCAAAACACATCAGCTCAATAAAACTAAACTAGCTCATCAACTCCAATTCCGCGCATCAGTTTCCACATCTCTTCAAACTCATCAGGACGAGACAATACGAACGTCGCTAGAGTAAACACCCCTCACCCCCGACCCCGGTGGAGGAGGGAGTTCGTTATCACGTCCCGGACATAATTTAAGACGGACCGGACAGTCCGAACTGTCAGGCTTAAGGATTGATTTTTAGGGTTCCGTACCCGTACATAATTATATGGGGTTGCTATTACGAAACAGTGGCACTAAGCAAATAAATTAAAAAAAGACTGCTCTACCAAAAATGTTTTATTATTATTATCCTATGTCATTCGGGGTGATGTAAGGATTCTAACGATACCTTATACATTAAAATCTGTCCAGGCATTTACGGCATTACTTAAAAAAACTTCTCAACCGTTAGTCACTGCTTAAGATGCTCTGCCATCTTCTCTCTGACGTGAAGTTGCACGTGCTAGAAAAGGACAGAGAAGTTTAAGCAGTGACTAAGAGAATCGAGATTATTTTAGGTAAGGCTGTTAGAAGTTAAAAAAAAAGTATGGTGGAATAAACAAAATCACGTACATACATTAAAATACATAGGTACATGATCCCTGAAAACATTACACTCCTTTTTTGGGCAGTCGTGTAAAAAGATATCATTGTACTCTATACATTAAATACATAAAAAAATTGCAAATTTAATTTTCAGTTGAAATTGAAATGATGATGATTGAATGAAATGATAATATGAAATGAATTATTTTTTTCAACTTGCGTATGATTTTGTTTTTTTGGTTGAATGAAATGAAATGGATGATTCTTTTTTTTTAGAATCTATCGGTCCCTTGAAGACGTAAAAAAATAAATGGAATCTGATCGAAGCGCCACCTACCGGGTCTAATAGTGAATTTTAGCTACCTAGAGACCCAAAAAACTCTAAAACACAAAATAATTTCGTTTTAACAATAGGCCCAGTAATTTAGGGCGAGTTCAGTTAAAAACCCTCAAACTTTGTCCTCACAAAAAAACGCATAGCTACATTGTGTACAAACAAACAAACACCAAAATATATTTTCCAAGATTAAAAATTACAGGTGAAAAAACCAAGCGTAACTTTTATCAGAGTCCAAACAACGAGCGTTACGGGACAAGACGAGACGCCAAGATAACGTCAGAAGGGTTGAGTTCCGCTAAAAAACGCAAAACATCTAAAAAAACATCCCTTATCTTTACTCTGGTGAGAGACAGCGATTGTCCCAAAAATGCTGCAAGCAAATGAAAACTGTAATCGTTGATAAGAATTTCTAATTTCTGGGCTATCGCTGAAATTAAAAGTAAAAAATGTTAAAATTAAGAATAAAGGGAAATATCGAGTTCAGACGGTGTCCAACGTGAAAAAATCACATGTCAGAATTCTTGTATTGTTTATTTCCCAAAACTTGTGTATTATTATTTTATTTTATTATTATTATTATATTTTTTTCTTGAATTTAATTATGTATTTTTATAATGTATACGTAATGTGAATATGATTATTATTACTATCTAAGTCTGAAAATAAATTATTTGAATTTTATTTATATATAAAATTATATATTATTATTTTATATATTTATATTATTTATTTGAATTAGTTGATTAAAATTATGAAATGGAATAATTATAGTGGAATACTGCTTACGAGTGGTTGCAAGTCGTATAAGGTGAAATGAAATGTATATTGTATTGTTTTCCAAACATAGGTAGCAAATTAAACTTTTAAGCTTGCGCGATTTAAACACATAATTATGTTTATCACCGGGATTTAATCGCTCACTCAGCCAGTTCGTAAATTATAAGGTAGCAAAACTAAACAAAACAAAAAAAAAGGCAGTCATAATATGTTTTTTTTTACATACATTGTAATGACTCTATTTTATGTAATAAAGTAGTATTATAAACGCGAAAGTTTATCGGTAGGTCACTAGATCCACCGTAATTTAAAATAACATAAAAATGGTTCTATCGGGAACAAAAAAATCTCATAAATACATTTTCTGTCATATCTTTGAAAACAGATCCAATGAGAAAATAAAATCTCAATAGATCCATCGTGGATCTGGCCCCTGTATCTACTGAGATTGATCCGTGTTTTGAGGAGTGACTGTGTATTACGCCAAAACGGCTGAACGGATTTGGATGAAACTGGGAATGCAGATAGCTTATTTCCCGGATTTTTTCATTACATTATTATTAGAACATAATCATCACCGATTTTCATCAGCATGCAGATGAAACCACGGGGCACAGCTAGTGTGATATAGATACGAAAGATTTTTGTGTAGGTAAGTTTTACCTTTCACACTTTCTAACGGATTGGAGTTAAGTTTTGATCAGAGATCAGAAAAAGGGCTCCTCCATAACCAAACAAAAAAATTATGCAGTTTCTTCAGAAGAACGGCTGATATTGCAGGACTCTGCCCTGTACCTACGTAAAAATTGTTAGTTATAAAAATATCTTATCGCTCCAGCCTCTTTAATAAAGTCAGTTTCACGTATTGAAACTAAAAGTTTACAAGAATCCGAACTACTTAAGCTTGTCAAGTCCCAACCCCAAACTTCGGACAACTATTCAAAGAACAGTTAAATCCTTTCAATTTGCTGGCCCACAATCCCATCGGTGGGACCTTGACTATCCGTGGTTGGAAATGTGTCAATATAAAGTAAAGGTAAAACATTGTGTAAATGTTAAAATACTCGTTAATAAATATAACCGTGACGAGGATCAGGTATGTACCATGCACCGGCCCCTTTTCAAATGCTCGTATTTTTTTTTTCAGGAGAATAGTTCATTCTAGTAGATTGTTGTATAGTACCTATTACGTTGCCAAATTCTACTAAGAGCAGCATGTCTGATGCTCAGTGCTCATACATACCATACAAAAGCAAATTAACACGTAAAAATTATAAAACAAAGCTATTCATGGCTTTTGTGATACAGGCCTGGTGCAGGGTCCACTAGTAATTTTTCAAACCAAGTCTAGTGTAAATATAATGCTTTATCTATTACAGGGGTTAATGTTTTGTGCTTAGTCAATATATACTTTTGTATTGAGTTGGATAAAAACACGTCTCTGTATTGATTAAACGAAAATTCACTGAACATGGAAAATCCAATAACAACTCACCTCCATCCATGTATCGCAAAAAAGCAGACATCTTGAGACAAAGCCGAGCGCACACTAGCGCGCCGTCTCGTCCCATTTCGTCCCGCGAATTAAAAGTGCAGGTGGGGTCTGTCCAGCATTGATCTGCCGGTGACGCGCCGGACGATGGAGACGTCACCCTCTCCCCCGCTGCCCGTCAGGAGACGGTCCACACCCCCTTCCACCCACATCCGTAAGGACGTGTGGACATGCTTAGCGATGTCGAATTGATAATGGTGTCCCGTTTTTTGTTAAAAGGAGTGGAATGGGAATGTAGCTTAATGGATTGGTCGAATGCTCGAGTTTTTAATTGAGTCTGGAAATGGTTTTGAATAGAATTCGAGTAGATATCTGAGTGGTTGTAAATTATGAATGCTTTTTGCATAGTGGTAATAATTTATGAAGTTTAGGAAGTAGTGGTATGAGTATTTTAGAGAGAGTGACTGTGATGTATAAAAAGATGTTGAAGATGACTTATCAAAGGATAAAATAAAACTCGATATAATATTATGTTATACAGTTATTCATTGATAAATCATGTTGTAGACTTCTGCTGTCTACAATTAATTCGTAATAACTTACTTCTAACAAAAATGAAAAAGCCCTACGACGAACTAACTGAGCATTCAGACAATGTAACATAATGAAGTGCAGACAACGGCTATCAAGTGTATCTAACGGGCAACTATTCACAAATTAGTCGTTCGAAGTCGTCCACACGCGGACGCCACATCCACGCCGGTAGGGCACCAATATTGTATTGCGATGACAGGACAGCGGGCATTGATCAGATATTTATGGAATTCATAGGATCGCGTTTGACCACCACCTCACCTGATGATAAGCTATGATGCAGTCTGCGGTTGAGCAAGTTTGCCTCGAATAAACTGATTCAACCGTCACTTTAGCATAATCAGCCCGTTAATAGTAAAGTTCACTGTTGGACATAGGATCGCGGCCCCATTATTGTACATACACAAAACTTTAATTTTGTAAAATGACAGTGTTTTTTCGTGTTTGTTTGACATTTACATTAAAAAAATATCTAAATTTAAATTGGAATTGATGGTTGCTTTTGTAGTAAGCATAACCTCTAATAACTACAACAAAATAAAAGACTTGGTTGCTTGAACAATACAAACTCTTAGGTTGTGTTAAATATATTATATTCGTTATCTGTTTGTTAGAACAGCTAATTTGGGTATAAGTTAGCTGTTCTAACAAACAGACGAACAAAGCCCGACGTAAAAAATAAAACGACTAGCAAACATAAAACTTAAATCCAGTTCTATCCAGCGGCAGATTAGAATAAAAGTACCTAACTACAGTCCAGTCTCGAGCAATGTCCTCGTAAATACAGAACGTGCGGCCACCGCGCGCCGGACGCCGTCTTGCACCGTTTGACTGAGCGAAATCACTCAAAAGTTTTAATGCCGCTTCCGTGGGGACGGTTCCGGCCCAGCGGTCGGCGGCGCGCTTGTGTGCGTGCACCTTTATGTGGCGTACTCGTATAGAAGTGGAAAAGGGTTTATCTTTTCCTAGTTTCTGACTTTACTTTTAATACTAATAACTTGTGATTGGAACCATAAACTATTGGTGATATCATCCCATGATCCGTTAAGATCAGTTCTACCGACCGACAACTAGTTTTAAACAAGTACTTATAAAATAACTTTGTTAAAGATTTTGAGTATAAGTATTTATTAAATCCAAATTACGACTATTATTACAGATATTCCCTAATTCCATAGTGTAAATCAAATGCATTATTTTAACTTAACCTACTTAGAATATTATACAGGCTGTAGTTTGAACACCATTATCCTTCTAGGATTTCATTGTACTCATCATTATGAACAACTTTTACTATAGGGCCAACCTTGAAATCGCGAAAAAAATATCTGCTGTTCCATACATTTTGTCCAAGATCGATGAACCTTTGTGTATGGAACAGCTGTTTTTTTTTCGTGATTTCAGGGTTGGCCCCATAGTAAAAGTTGTTCATAATGATGAGTACAATGATATCCTAGAAGGATAACGGTGTTCAAACTAACACCCCGTATACTTACCTAGCTGTCCTAACGCAGTAATTTTGCTATGGTTAATTAATTAATTCCCGCATTCTCTTATTTATTGAAGTAAGACGGTGACGATGGTACAAATTAATAGTAAAAAATAAAAATAGCAAAGACTTATTTCTGTAAGGCGACCTGCATATTTATAACCAAACAAATGTATCCGTCACTCGGTACATGAGTTATGTGGCATTACGTGAATTATTGAGCCATCGCTATAATGTATTATTTATGCAATCAATGATATATTGACGTTTGATTAATATTAAACAGTGACGTAATGCAATTGAAAAAATGTGGAAGGAATAAGAACATCTGATCAAATACTTTTGAGGTACCTACGTATAACTTTCTAAACGAGTAATACATTTTTATTGAAAATTTGCAAAATTTTACCACAACAGTCACCTAATGAGACACTTTTAATCACTATTGAGGCTGTCAAATGACACTACTAAGTACTGAAGCTTAGTAAAAGATTTTCGATTCAGACTAATAGTAAGACATATTATATATCAAGCAATTATTTTCATAACCGAAAATAGTACATTATGATACGAGTGTGCTATGTTGGTCATTACACTAGAGGCGATAAGGAAGCCGAGAGCGTAATGACTAATAGCACAAGAGTTCCATACGACTGTTTTCGTCACACTTGCGAGGAAAAAACTTTTTTTTTTGATAATAATCAACCACACAGCGAAAACATCAACAAACATTTGCGGAAAATGGCGCCCAAATCAGTAATGCGCGCGCAGGTTGACATTTACTTCAGCGGCATAAGAACTCTTTGTTGGTATTACACAAAAACTGTTAGTATTACCCGGCTATATTAAGAGTGCTTCGTATATGTACGTCTAATTGCAGTCACGTACAAACTTGACTTTACCGGGTTATACCTATTATAGTACAAGTGCCGTAATGTAAAGTAAAAAGCACGCGTGTGTAATAGCTTGGATTATGAGCCTAAAAGCGATGTAATAATATCTACTTTACGAGCAAGTGTGATGAAAAATAAACTATATACTCGGAAAGTAGGTCTGAAGTTGCCTAAGGAGCGGGTTGAAAGTACATTTCAGCCCTAGGGAGAATCACTTTAAACTGGCAGTGACAGTTGACAAATGACAGACATTCAAATTATTTTAAAAAAACTAGTTCTATTTTCACATAACTTTGTATTGAACCATGTTCCAACTTTTTTTTCTGTTCAGAGGATTATGGTCTCGCACTTCTCGTGCATTTCTCAGTGTCGGTTTATTTTTAGTTTCCTTGTATTCGTAATGAAAAGCACAATGTTTACCTCGGGGTTAAAGACTTATTTAGTCCCAAACCCCGTCTCGGGACTAAATAAGTTACTTTCACTCCTAGGATAACAATGTACTATTTACTAACAAGTGATATATATTTTCAAGCCGTCCAAAAGGGTTTTCGTATTAATTACATTACTTTCCAACGATAGCATGTATTGTGGAAATATATTACAACAACTCAATAATTAAGCTACCGTATTTTTTATGTTAAAACCGTCAGTGAACCAGCGACTGAAGTTGTGACATTCCCTAACTTTATCCTCACTAAAACATATGATTTACTCAAGCTGACTTCAATTATTATAAATATGGCGCCAATGTGGGTCAGGCTGCGCTGGGCGCTGCAAGGGGGCGGAGGGGGCTAGGTGGGGACAAGCTGGAGCATAAGGGGGCATGAGGCGAGTGGGGGACACCCGTCAATCGATTGTCAAGGAGGGCCGCGCGAATACAAGAAGTTTTAGAAACTGTGCATAGGGGGAATTCTTTCAGGTATATTTTGAAGGAACTTTTAACCAAAGTTTAAGATGCAACATTGCATTTAATGAATGCATTATATTATGAGCGTAAAATTGATTGATAACTACTTACCGTTGTAGACTAGCTTACTGTACTTTGCCATTTTTATCATTTTACTTCAAGAAAGTAAGTTCAACAGGTTGATGAAGTATTGTTAAGGTATTAATTAGAAAATTTTCGTCAACTTGAAGTTTTGATGGATGAGTTGCTCGACCAACAAGTCTAGGTGGTGTGACCGAATCCGAATTCGAGTTCAAATCTCAGTAAGCAATTTTTTTTATTGTATTGTTATTAGGAAAATATAATTATTCATTGTTCTTACGTTTATATTTAATTTGTATTGCATGAGACGAAATCATAAGTTTAGTTGAGCTTAGTAGCGCTCGTGGCGTAGCTTGTCCAAGTAATTCTGAAAGATCCCCGATGTTAAGCAACATCGAGCCGGTCAGTCTTCGGATGGGTGACCGTGAGTACCATTTATATCTGGCACTACCGTGAATCGTTGGTCCCGTTAGATGTCAGAGGCCTTCTGGCGACTCATCTTATTTACTTTATAAGTTTAGTTAGCACACGGACTTTCCTGCAATATAGTAAACGTGTTAAATATCTTAAAACTCGGTAGGTACTTACATCACTCGAACCATTTCATTTACAATAACATCAAACGACACGAACAGCAAACTTTCAGCTCCGTTAACTCATCTGACACCAATTTAAGTCGTGATTGAGTGCCACATCACCGCTGACACAAAACGTGTATTTTTACATTTTCCACGATTATCCCGGTAGACTTATAAAAGTGTATAAATTGTGTCCACGTCAACCGTTCTAGTCAGAGACGAATTAATTAGAGATGTTCTACTGTTATTAAAAAGTATGATAGTTATTCGAATACAGCAACACAGACAAAATAGGTCCACTGCTGACGAACGCGTCCCCCCCAAAAGGGGAAAGGTTGCCATAATCCTCACGCTTGGCCGGCGTTATTCTAATGGTTTAATCTTATTTCAATCCCATAATGACAAAATACAATCAAAATATATAATCTATGATGACGCAATAAAAGAACAAAACAACACAAAAAAAAACAAATTTAATTCTGGCTAAATTCTTTATTTTCTCTCAAATTTATATATATTTTTGTTTTTATAACATAATATGTTTTATTCAGTTAAATATAAACACAAAGTTGAAAAAAATAGAATTAAGTACCTGTATTAGTTATAGCAAAACAAAAAAAAATACAAATTATATTAATTCAGATATTACAAATTGCTTAATTGGAACCAGATAATTTGTTTTCTTAGGATCATAGCAAGTGGAAATAACTAACGAGAAAAAGACGTGGCAATACAAAGTTATGATGACAATTATTCCGTTTGAGCGTATTATGCAATTGATGTTTCTATTGTAAACGTTATACAAGTAAATCCAAACTAATTTCATTCGAACATATCGCATTCTATGTTACAATCGAACAATTTATTCGATTTCGCCCACCTCTACAAATCGTAGGCATCCGATTGTCAACCGTTGAGACAGTGAGGGCGATCTCGAGATCAATCATCGCGTTCTTAACGAGTGCGCCAGCTGTTGTCTCCGCGATTGATGGACCTATAAACTATATTTACGGCGGATACTTCTAGAATAGTTTGTGATGCGTGTCGCTCAAGTGGACGCGACTCACTCAAGGAGTAGATGCGGCATTCGAAAAGAAATAAGAAAAAAATATAAGAAAGTTTTTTTTTATACGTCTGTGTCTCCCCAAGCCGCCTGCCAAGCGTGGGGATTATGGCAACCCCTCCCTAGTCTTCTGGCTGTTGATGTGTGTTGTGTCTCTCCGTAAAACAACCCGATTAATTAATCGTTGGAAGCTAGAAGTTCCAAAGCCAACGACTGATCGTACGTAACTCTTTTATCGCAACTAGTAAGTTTCTTCCTATCTCCGTCGCAACTAGTTGCAAAATTCGGTTGCGATGGGGCGGCCGGATTGATGACAGCTTCAAGATTAGAACAAGTGGCGCTCTCTGCTGTCGAGGGCTAATACTCACTTTAGGTCTCAGCTTTACACTGCTATGAAATGGTTAACCTAAAATGTTTTAATGCCTTAGTACGTTGAGATAAGATTCCATGGTTCCACATGTATATTTTTTTTGTTTTTCCATATTTTATGAAAACATTCTCTTACATTACTGTGGCATTTTGTTACTGGACTGTAGTCACCATAGAACAATGATTGGGTCAAATTCTTTCACGCATTTCCGTAATGGGTTTGGTGATTCACACAAACAGGAAATTATTCTAAGGAGGTAATGTGCAAGTTTCTTAGCGTATTTTTTCACTTGCCAGGGATGTACATTTTTAAAATCTTTACCTCGATTAATCATATCCTACTAATAGTGTAAATGTCAACATTTCTATGTTTGGACGTTTGGATGTTTGTTACTCAATCATGTAAAAACGGCTGAATGGATTTTGATGAATTTTGGTGCAGAGGTAGCGTATACATCGGAATAAAACATAGGCTACTTTTTATCCCAGAAATCGCCAGTGAAACAGCAGGGATTAAAACGATTCATAAGTCCGAGTCTTCACTCAGTCTTCACTCAACTAGGCAGCTAGGAACACGGAAATATTTACCGCATCCACTTTTTTGAGGTCCGCGCCCATACATGACGTGCGATAATGTCGCGAACAGACGCCGCCCACGTCACTCGCGGTACATCAATAAACGCGGTATTGTCATCAAATCTTGTATTTAACGCTTCCTTCTGTTGTTTGGCATTCTCTTCATATTTTCGTGACACGAAATATAACTATATAATTATGTTCAAAGGTTTCAGGTACGAAGTTGTAATACTGTCATCATTTGGTACTACTTAAAATTAAAACAGTGTTTTAAACTATCACGGTTGCAACTGCACAGAAATATCGCGAGCTCGATGCGCAACATAGTCACGGTAAATATCCCGTAAATATTCATAGAACTTCTACCAAGTTCTATAGTATACTCAAATAGTCTATTCAGTGCCGCAACTAGCCTTTCATGCGCCCGGTGCGAGCTTCGAAGTATAACTGCGCCCTTGAAAAGAAACATTTTCAAAACTTGGTCCTGGTCTGGTCATTGTTGCGCCCTTCCAGGGCTTCCTTCCTTCTTCTGCGCCCTGCGCCTGGGCACCGCCAGCACCGCCCTATTTACGGAACTGAGTCTATTTCAAAAAGTTACTAATGAAGGCTTGCATAACTCGTGTAAGACAGTTTTTGGGTAAAACTACTTAGGTTTTTTTTTATTTTTTTTTTTATGAATGACTGATGCTGTTGGCCTCAGGTGGCCTCTACAGCGTCACCGGACTTTAGGCAAGCGCAAGCGGCGCTCGGCCTAGGTTTAGGTTAAAGGCGACTAGCTCAAGGGCACCTCAGACGGTACGAACCTCGGCTTGGCCGTCGCCGGGAGTGTTTGTGTGCCTCTGGTAACCGGCGCCTATACCAAAAACGTAATACTTCCTGTTGCCAGGAGTGGTCGGATCGGGCGAGCCCAGCGCCGCCGAGGTGATGACGGCGATGGGGTCGTCTGGGTCGCCCAAGACGTGTCTGGGGCGTCTACGGAAGGGGGGTGGGTCTGTCGTGTCTGTCGTATAGTTGGAGACTACTTAGGTTATTTTTTATGTATTAAGTACATGCTTGCGTTTGACTACCATCTCGGTTGATGTTACGGGAAGATGCAGCCTTCCAGTCTTGTCTGTCTTCTTTTATCCTTCTAGATAAGCACGCTCCAACTTAGACTCCACCTCAGTCAGGGTGTGGTACGCTAACTTAAATTAATTTTTTTTTTGTCTAAAACAGTAAGTACATCGTTTAAAAATAATGTCGATGAATGCGATAATAGCTGCTACTAACATACTTTAGTCTTGACTTTTTTTAGCAGAGTCGTTAACACATTAGCTAATTTAAAAGCAATTTCACAAAGATTAAGAAATTCCTGTTGAAACTGCACCCATCAAAAATACTTCAAAACCCGCGGAAGATTTAAAGTCAGTGCCCGACTGATACTCAGCAGACGAAAAAAGAACGTGGAGCAACACTGACGCCTGTGATTTATACAGTAAACACATAAATCTGACTTCTATCTGTCAACTCGCGTTGTGACGTCGTGGAGCAGTCAACAGTACCTGAACTTAAGCGTTTCAAAAGGTGCCCATAAAACTTGACAAACACAGAATGCTCAGCAATGTGAAAACAAAAGAAAAAAGCTGGAGCTTATCTACGACACTTCTACTTTTCTTTCGCTTATTTCTTCATTATGGGTTTGATAGAGTTTACATGACGAAGTTACCCTACTCTAGCATTAATTTTATTGACAGGGCTAAATTTGTATAAATAAGGTTACAGTTACCATTTTCTAGTTATTAGTTTATTTTTTTGTGACGTCACTGACTAATGTCGTCCATTCTGTGCACTCTTTCTAATATAGTGCACAGAATTGACGTCATCTATGTAAGTTTTTTTTTTATTCACGCCTTAAGTTCACGCTATACCAAAATGACATATAATGTCTACTTAATGTCAAAGCTCAAGCTGTGTGTAGTTTTAATTTCTGACAAAATGCATTCAGCATTTACCCTCCAGCTGAAGTCAGCTACAATCTTCAGCTTCTATCTAAATATCTGTATATTATATTCGGTAATATTCGTATTCTATTTTTAGGTACCTTTGAAATTCCTGTACTGTTCTACAGTGTAGTTATATCAGAGGAAGCGCGACTTTGCGACAGAAATAATCATAGTTGTGTATCATTTGATGCTGGGAAAACACGCGTCAGCCACAATGTAGAAAGTGACGGCGAACTCGCATCTCTCGTGGGGTTTAATCTTTGATTTAGTTGTTTTATTTGAGGCCAGGTCGCCGGACAGCTGAGGTGGCAACAAGATTCATAAAGTTTCTTTTGTTGATGCTGGATCTTCGGAACTATTTAGGCTGATTACAATATGATTTATTTTTATTTTTTTGTAGGACTCTACTGCAGAGTCCGCCTGGGGAAGTACCACACCTTTGCCAGTTATTCAACCGCCAGTCAGTAGTTGTGCAAGCATTACTGTGTTTCGGTTTGGAGGGCAATGTTACCAGAGAAATTTCTGGGTATGAAGGGATATAATATCAAATATGTCAGGGTGACGAGCGCAGTACAGTGCGTCGCAGAATTGTATTCACAAGTTCACAATTCTGGCACTGCTGCTGTTATGGGCCGGCGTGTCACTTACCAGGCGAACGTCCCGCTAGTCACGTTAGTTGAATGTATATACAAAATACATGAAATATATGTTTGTTTATGTTTTACTTTTCCGTGTTCTGTGTAACTGTTGTTTTGTTTATACTTTTGCCACGAATAAACTATTGTCTATTGTCTATAATAGTTAAGGTTGGCGAAACGGTTGGTTGGTAGTGGTTGGTTGGTTTGGTTCGTTGGTTGGTTAGTGAAGTTAAAAGTGAAGAGGTTAATGTTGGTGGTGTTATTATAGTTAGTTCAGTGGAACCTACCGAAACCGGAGTTGCTTTGCGCGATATAATCCGGAACGAGGATATTTGCCAAAGAACCAAAGTTACCGACATAGCTCGCAAGGTTTGCAAGTTGAAGTGGCAATGGGCAGGCCACATCGCTCGAAGAACTGACAACCGATGGGGAAGAAAGGTTCTTGAGTGGCGACCGCGAACCGGAAGACGCAGCGTAGGAAGGCCTCCCACTAGGTGGACCGTCGACATTGTAAAAGTCGCGGGCAACCGGTGGATGCAAATGGCAGGTTGTCGTAGAGTGTGGCGGTCTAAAGGGAGGCCTTCGTTTAGCAGTGCACGTATCCGGGCTGATGATGTATGTAAGTACCGAAACCTATAATCTAAAAAATATACCTACCGATAATTAATTGGTATTGGTACTTATATACAATCTAATGCGACATGTGCTTCAAGACTAGCTATTGTACGTGTAGTTGTGTAGTTAGAAAGTTTAGGAAGGTTAGTGAAGACTCGCCAAGAAGGTACCTAGTAAGCAATCTCTAGATTTGAAGATATACAAATGTTACGTTTGCTTCTGAGCGTTCCGTCAGTATTCAACCTTGCTTCGTCTCCAGCCATAACTTGAGCGGAAAATATTGCAATGTGTCACGATTAGCGACGAGACACCCGGGATTTATTCGCCGAGCTACGTCGACGGATTGAAGGAAACTTTGCGACTTCTACACTTTATGACTCGAGTGATATTAGTCTTGGTTATGATGGTTTCGTTATGACGTTTTTTCAAGCTCTTAATTAATTCACCTGTTTAAGGTTCTATACCAAAGTGGTAAAAAACTGGTGGGGCTTGGTGTTTGGCTGTCCACCTATCCGTTGGATCGTCTGTCTGTCTGTCCTTCTGTATATCACTAAATATGTTCAATATTGGATCTTATCTACGGGGAACTGTAATTTAAAATGCCAGTAGTCATTTAGTTGGTTGGGGAATGATATGAATAATATGTGCCTTGGATCACACCTTGACGCCTTGTACAACTGATAGTTTCAATTTATTTATTTATTCATAATTATAATAATTAACAATATATTAAATTATGCGTCGGACTCCGGACAAGGAAACCCGTTTCCCGGAGCTAGGTATATATTAATTTGCAGACTTTGAACTATTTTTTTCTTTTATAGAAAATTGTATCAAAAATCAACATTGTCGTTGTATCGATCAAAATTACCCTTCGCCATAACCCTCTTTAATTTTTAGAATGCATACTTAATACGGGGATTAATCTCAGTAGATACAAGAGACTCAGTAGATACATTCACGATGGATCTAGTGAGATTTACTTTTCACTTTGAATCTGTTTTCAAAGATTTGATACAAAATGTATCTGATGAGATTTTTTTGTTCCCGATAGATCAATTTTTACGGTAGCGTTTGGTTCTAATGCTATCAGTTACTTCGTTCCACTAGTTTATTATTTCTGTGTAACTCTTCAGATCAATGTGAACAGTAAAGAGTTAATCAATCAATAAATCAATCTTAATCAAATCAATTTGAGCGCTGAATAACAATTATAGACCGTCTAACTAGTTGATCTAACCGGCAACTACAAGACAACACATTAGCAGCTTCCTCTTCGCTAAAACCTCTCGATCGATGCTCGCATCATACCACGCGATGCCTACTTATACTTCCCTCCATTACCGTATTTCGCTTGCACAGTGCACATAAACATCTGACTAAATGAGCACTAATTCGTTGGCCCGCTTGCCGCAAAAGGTTTGCATAAATAAGTCATATTTGTACGTACGCCTGTGCCAAGGCTGGATTAGGTAAGAGACGGCTTGGAAGTTTAGGGCGTTTCTTACTAATGTTATGAATGCGAGAGTGTGTTTGTTTCTCTTTGATGCAGCAATGGACAAACATATTGACTTCATTTTGGCATGGATATTGATTAGGGTAAATAATGACATTAGCTTTAAGGATCCTGTAGGATAGTTTACAAGACGAGCGAGACGTTTGCCTGGTGGTACAAGCATCACGTTTGCCCATAACAGTACCACTGCCAGAATTTATTGTGAAATTGCGAACTAAATCCTGCGCCGCCCTGTATTGCGCTCGTCACCCTGAGATATTAAATGGCATCTCTTCAAGCTTAGTTATTTCTCTGGTAACATTACTTTTCAAACTGACACACAGTAGAGTGCATACACTACTGCTTGGCGTTTGAATAACTGGCAAAGGTGTGGTATATCCCCAGGCGGACCTGCAATAGAGTCCTATGCATGTACTCATCATTAAGAACAACTTTTACTAAGGGGCCAACCTTGAAATTGCGGGAAAAAATCAGCTGTTCCATACATTTTGTCCAAGGTCAATTAACTTTTTGTATGGAACAGCTGTTTTTTTTCTGCTATTTCAAGGTTGGCCTCGTAGTAAAAGTTGTTCCTAATGATGAGTACATACATACCCTTTAGTATTCTTGAACCTTTTTGTTACACAGTGTATATTTTATTCTTTTTAATAGTATTTTCTTATCATTTCAGGTAAGCAAGACTGTGAGATGCTTCATGCTGTGTACTTAGACGTAAGTGGAAATGTCACCTGGCTTATCGTAATTTCCAGGGCATTGCTGCCTTGGTGCTCATTGCTTTAAAACATTCGAAGTGAGCCTCATTACCCATGTGATTTTGCAAGCTATATACCCTCAAAACCGGTTTACAGTAATGTTTTCGCATTAGCGGCAGAATATTTGGTAGTATGCTGTTACCTATCTATACGTCTTGCAAACGAAATCTGTCACCAGTTTCAACTTAGCATAATCAGCCATTAATAATACATTGCTGGACTTAGCTCTCCTCATGAAAGGCGATTGGGACATATCCACCACGCTGGCCCAGTTTGCGACTTAATAATAATAATAAATATCGGAGGACATTTTGCACATAGCACCATCTAGCCCCAAGCTAAGCAAAGCTTGTAATATGGAAACCAGATAGTTGATAGAATACTTATATACTATTTTTTGTTTTGTAAATACATACTCATAATACATACTACAACCAGACACAGAACAAACATTTACGTTCGTCACATAAATGTTTGCCCTTGCTGGGGATCGAACCCACCCCTACAGCTCTGAAGGCAGACACACTACCAACTGAGCTATATGGCAGTTTGGTGGATTCACGTACGCCGTTGACCTTCTTCTCCGGAATTGTGTAGGATTCCTGCTACTTTTTGCTCCATAAACTCCAAAGAGCTCATTGATATGGGCCTGGGTTTGAACCTGCGACCTCATGATTTTAAGTCGAACGGTCTTCCGATTAGGCTACCACGGTTTAGTTTCAATATACTATAATGAGAAAATGTCTTATCAAGACTAACTGCAAACGAAAAGAGTGGTTTTAAAATCGTAAATCTTATCTCTAATAATTATGTTAATACGTACACCGTAGATCACGTAACGTACTTGAAGAGAGAACGTTACGTAACGGAACGTAAAACGTCTCTATCTTAAATCATTCACGTTCAAGTTTCATGGGTTTCACGTAACGAGCGGGGCAAAGATTAGTTAAATGGCGCGTAGATGTGACGCCGTGTTTATCGATAAACTTAATAAGGTGCCACGGCACGGGCGAGTGCTTTACTTATTTTGTGAAGAAAATATAGTAGCATGGCAAATAGTCTTCAAAATACTATTTTTTATATCCAGCCTAACTTTATCAGCCAGAAGACGCCACTTTTGCCACCCTTAATAAGGGAGGGATTGCCATAATCCCCTCGCTTGGCAGGCATCTTGGAGATCTCCTGCCTATACTGTGAATAATCACGCCAGTGAGTGAATTAATTCATCCAATCATCTTTCTCTGACGTACAATAAATAGGGTTGCTAATTAGAGTACGTCAGAAAAAGTTGACTGTAGATGCTATTATACTCATTATTTACTATTAAAGTATTCACTAGCAGTGCCACGCGGTTTCACTAAGGTCACGATGGTCTTTTTATTTCCTACTAGCGGCCCGCTATTTTTTTTTAGTAATAAATATAGCCTATGTTACTCAGGGATAATGTAGTATTCTAATAGTGAAAGAATTTTTGAAATCGGTCCAGTAGTTTTTGAGTTTATTCGTTACAAACAAATCTATCCTCTTTATTGTATTGGGGTAGATTGGCAGTCTTTGCCATCTGCCGTGGAAGTGCAACAATCACAAGCTACCCATAACTCACCACCCGCCGCCCGCCGCCCGCCCCGCGGGATTTACTGTTTTTTACTTAACATTGGCTTGCTGGCTGACTTCGAGTCGGCCTGGCTGACTGATGGATAGCTATGGAGATCGAGGATCTATTCGATCACATTCATAATGGTTTTAAGTCCCGAACCTTGCCTGTGACTTCGCGACCCCTATCGATAAAAAAAATGTCCTCAAAATGAGCAATCACGTACCTACTTAGTCTATTTTCTATGAAAACATTTTTTTTATGGTTTCCTTTTGATGTTTCCTTTCACTTAAGCTATTAGAATTCGATTTGAACTCACACCCCTATGCAAATTATAAGTTAAACTCACCGACCACTGAGTTATCATGTTTAAAATCTTCCACCCAGACAGAAATTCCCTACCAACCCCCACCCCTTCTCATATCTAACAACCCCCTCATCATCACCTTTCATTTACACAGAGAGTCACATAACTTACCCCCCAGAAAAAGCGAATAATTTCTTTATAAATTATTACGAGCGAGAATTGAACTGATACCCTTCAAAGGCGGCGGTGGGCGGTCCGCCCAGGGTCGTACGTCGTGATTTATTGAGCTATAAAGTATTATAATTAAAAGCTGGGGAAACTACGCCCGGAACTATGGCACGTTTACACTCGTAAATGTAGGGGGAGGGGGGTAGTGTTTCGGAAGAGTTTGACCGTTGACTCGCGTTCACCTGAAGGCGTTTTTTGTTTGCGTTCCGGCAGGCTTACTTGAGAGCCAAATCCCATTGCAGGTTAGAGATGGTAAGTGTTAGATGTGTGCTAACACATACGCTACCTAAAATAAGTGAGCTGTATTCTTACAGCATATCAGCCTTAAAGTCCACTGTTGAACGTAGGTACTCTAGAAGTGCGATTGATCCATATCCACCGCGCTGGTCTCTCTTGCGGTTAAAAAGCCCGTGGTATGAAAATCCGTACATAAACTCCAAAAAGTTTATTGATATGGGACGGGATTTGGACTCGTAACCTAACAAATTGACGGACATCCCAATTTGGCTACCACGGCTACCAAGGTAAGCAAGGAATAGGGCGATACGAGTATGATAGGATATTATTTTAACGACAAAAACATTATAATAAATCGACTAGCTTCACATCAGGTTGCCATACCCTAATGGGGTAAACACCATACAATTGTGTTATCTAACACCTGCAATAAGCGAATTGAGTATTGAGGGATGCTATTAATAGATATTTTTTTACTGTACGAGGTATAGATATAGAATAAGAAGAGTTATTTCTATTCCATCCCTGTGTCCGTCACCCCTGTCAGGGTACAGGTAAAGTTACGACTTGGTACGGATCACGTCGGGTCACGTCGCGCCACTATGACAAAAGTTGCTCCGTCCGTCTGTCGCCGTTAATTAAAACCGATTGCGATTTCAAGCTCTCAGTCGTATAACTTGAAAAGCTTCGTTTAGGTATTCGTCCTTAAAAACATATCAGGTGACCTGGGAAAAAGTCGATAGTATTTTTATTGTAAACTTGACGTTTAACGTTTGAGGTTTTTTGATGTTGGGTCACAGGGTTGGGCTAGTTAGTGCAAACAAGAAGCAATTAAACATTTTACCTAAAATTAAATACTGTACATAATCTTCGTACTGTTTCAGTTTAATAGTATTAGTAGTATTTTAATATGTGAACACGAAAAACAATATTTATTATATTTCTATAACCAACTATAACTATTACCAAAATCTAGTACAGCATGTAGCGCTTGTACTGGATTTTTGATCTGAGATTAAATTCAATTAGATTTTTGGTAACAATAATTATGTATACAATGTGTAACAAAAAGGTTCAACAATACTGAAGGGTATGTATGTACTCATCATTATGAACAACTTGTACTATGGGGTCAACCCTGTTATCGCGAAAAAAAAATCAGCTGTTCCATACATTTTGTCCAAGGTCAATGAACTTTTTGTATAGAACAGCTGATTTTATTTATAGTAAAAGTTGTTCATAATGATGAGTACATACATACCCTTCAGTATTGTTGAACCTTTTTGTTACACGTTGTATAATAGCCACTTGAAGAGGCTTAAGGTAGCTTAGATTGGATAGCTAGCGTTTTTTGAAAAAATATCAAAACAAAGGGTTGTTTTCTCCTTAAATCAACCGGAAACCAAAAACAAGCAAAAATAAAAATAAAACACGACCTAAAACTCATTGCTCAAAAATATGATACCCGCACACACACATCCGTATCTACAATACTGGCACACGAACACTACAACGCAGCCTGAACTTCAGTGGCCATTCCTGAAAATTAGTAGACATGTGGGAGAAAGGAGTGGGAGCATGAATTACAGCAGCCCCTACATATTTTGTCTTTAAAATACTAACTCTTAGGATGACGACTGGTGAATAAAACATGTTGTTTATAAACGCTAAACTATGAAAGTTCTGTGTAATAAACAATGCTGTAGACAACAGCGTTACCGTGGGTTGCACAAACACGAAAAACAACAGACAAACACACAGAGAAACAGACGCAATCTGCACCATTGATGGTGCAAGTCAATGGTGCATACGGTTCGTCGGGACGCGGAAGCCGTACTTCTTTCTCTCTAAATTAGTGGACGATAAATGTTGAATTGCCGGCATCAGTTGTTTGTATTATGCGAATATCAAGCCGTGTAGGACTGGCTACCCTACGCGAGCTTACTTTTTAACCGGCTTTCATAGAAGGAGCACCTTCTATGTTCGACTCCTTGTTTTTTTTTGTATTTTCACAGATTTTACCGGCAATTGTGGACCGATTTTGACAATTCCTTTTTGGGTTGAAAATGTATTAAACTCTCGAATTAGTTGCACGATTGTATAAAGTCTATTGAAATTTCTTTTTCAAGTTTGTAAATGAGTAGGTAAACATTTTTGATAAAACTTTTGACTTTTTTTGCTAACTATTTCATAATTTTGATAACAAAACTAATAATTTGTTAAGTAGGCTAAGCTGCATATAGAGTAACCCGGGATATAACGCACAACTTCGAGAATTCCCTCACATTTCTCAACCAGGCTCAACTGGTAACAAGTAGCAATTAACATTACAATTTTGTTGTAATTAAATACCACCAACTTTACAACATTTTTAAAATTTTTCGCCATCAAACGGAGGCCTAATGAACTTATCTTGTAAAACGATACTCATTAAATAAATCCAACCAAACCATCAGAACTTTATCGACCATTCACCGAGCTCGATTCAGAAGGCGATCTGATAACTCCAAATTCCTAATTTTACTACTAAGCTATAAAAAAGTAACATCGCATAAAAGAATACACGTGCCGAAACATTTCAGCGTTTTCATAATTAGATAAAGATATATTATTTATTTTAAACAGTTTCCGTAATATGATTTGAATACAAATTGATCAATAGATGAAGAATCGAATGTAATTAAATGTTAAGCGGTAATAAAGAGAGGCAGCGGCGCCGGCGCAGGCGCTTTCTATGTTTGACGTTTATGGTTGAAAACCCGCGGTTTTATCTGTTAAAACAAAAGAGATATAATAATAGGTTGTATAGATTACTATTCGATATGCAAATTTGGAAATTTTGTGATTCTTTTGTTGTCTTGGCTTTTGTATTTATGTTGGGCATTTCCATTTCGGATTACTATGTATCAAGTATTCTATTTCATCATTAAAGCCATTTGTATGGTAAAGTACACTGGATTTCACTAGAAAGCCTTTTTCCATTCTTGGTTAGATGCTTTTACCATCTTCGACATTACCGTCGCTTAACATCAGATGGGTTGTGGTTAAACTCTAACCCGACAATAATAAATAATTGTATGACTCTCACAAAATCAGGGAAGTACCACTGCCTACCTACTTTAACTGTGATACTAGGATGGCCATCCAGCCTATACGAACTTACTTGCTTTACTGACTACCTTAGCACCAAAATAATGTATTACTTTGTACCGGATTGTAGATCAATGTTTCTGTAATGAAACATTTTCATAGTTAAGGTAGATATAATTTCAATTTTATTTCATGCTCCAACGTTTTGATCACGAAATATTTAGGGATAATAAAAAGCAAATAAAAACAAATACAAAATTGCGATGAGTCATTAAAATAATTCAAAGATCCGCGACAGTGGCCACCTCAGCGCCAAACGAAATTAAATTCTGTCAGAAAACGGGACAACAAATCATGTTTATTTAGACCTAAAAATACCTCGGGTGGCCATTACGCGGAACAAAACGCGGACTGAGCGCGGACTGCGCCCACAGTGCGGCTAGACGAGTAAGTGTTCATAGACGAAATGGAAAATAATGATCTTTATACAGTTATAATAATAATACTTTCAGTCACCCAGAGTAAGTTCGTATTTCAGGCTAGATGTGTTTAGTAGCGTCACTTAACATTAAGTGAGCTGTGGTTAAACACTAAGTCTGTCGACCATGATAAAACAAAAACCCTTTCTATTAATAAGAAAAAAGGGCATCCCGCGCCCGCAGAGCAACTGCTGTCATCACGCGCGCGACGCGCAGCGGCCCGCAGTGCTAAGCAGGACGCAACCGCACGCGCACCGGACTCTGTTTTCACTCTTTGAAAAGGGTCATCAGATGTGATCAAAACTATATTTGGAGTATCCGATTTAATTAAACGTGAGAGTTCTCGTATAAATTAAATAAAAAACCCTTTCTTTTAGTTGATAATTAGCTCAATATTTAGAAATTCGTTTTCGGATACAAATAAGAGCGCCATTCAATCAGTACCTATAATACTCGTAGGTAGTTCGAAATTCAGCCTTCGTATACAAAAACATACGAACAATTCGAAATTCCAATTCGACAGATTTTTAGCCCTGATAATTTAATAATGTCTTAAAACAATTTTAGTAATACTTTCTAAATGCAAAAATAAATTACCTTTAACCTTCAAAATACGTTTTAAGTTAATATCATAATTTTTGAATATGCTATATTGAAAGCTTTGGTTCGAAGATTCCCCGCTTTTATTAACATTGACTCTGCGTGCCATGTATTCTTCTGTACTCATTACACTGTGTCACCGAGGAGATTAGGCAAGAAGGGACATTAAAGTGAAAATTATTTATTAAGGACCGCGGCGCTAGATTACATTACTCCATACACATAAATAACGAAAACAATAAGAGCTATTCTAATAAATTATCTTTTTATTGCCGGATTGTGAAAATTTTAGACACTTATCCGGGGGGTTGAGGCGGAGGGGGCGGGAGACGCGAGGGTTTTGTTCCAATTATTTATGGGCGCAGAGACGGTCGTTTTGAATTCGTCCGTCGTTGTGTCGTCCGCCATTCTTATGGAAAGTTCCTTTTTTAATTAAAACTTTAGTGTGAGTTAATTAATGGTGTAATGCGGACGTCAGTCGGACGATTATCGGAATGACTTCCGGTCGAGGGAGCTTTATCTCGATTGACAATGGTATAAATAGTAGACAGTTAGATAAAAATGTTATCTATAGAAAAGTTACGATCGGGGGGATATTAGATTATCTGTTAACCACGTTACGATACTCATTATTTGCATATTGACAGTAAAAAGATTAAATGTTTGTAAAGTTATCGTCATAAATATCTTACACGAAAATAAATAAAATCTCCCTGTTTTTACATTGACGCAACCTGCAAATTTCCATTATATTCGGGTATATAAAATTATCAAAATCAAGCATTGCATTCACAAGCATAAATCGTGAAATACGTAAGAATGAAAAACCTGCAACTTATTATTTATTAACGTTAACATTTTTTGCAGCCAGTAACCCCGATAATTAACTACCAGAAGACAACAATCAACAAAATGCTAACCAAGCTCGTTTACCAAACATCGCTAACCCCATCAATCTTCCGCAAAATTCAAAAACCATTGTCTCTTGTCACGCGGCAGCCGACGACATCGCCACAAATCAATCAGCACAACAAAACCATCAGAAAATATCCCATAATGTCCCCAGAACCAATACGCCACAAGCATCATGAATAATCTAATAAATAATCTTTTCAAACGTAATTTATTAGCGTACATTACAACGGGAGCCTTGAACGAGCGAGATGGGAAATTTTTAGGTTAGAAATAAAAGGGATGGAGGTAAAGATGGAACGAGATAGGTGATTTCGTTCCGTCATAAATAACTGGGACAAAAACAATGGACAATGGATCGCGGTGAGATACGTCTTCTTTAGGAATCCCCTTTGCCCCTCCGAGGGGTTTAAAGGGGTATTTGAAATTCGAAATGTGGATTGTCTTGTTTTTTGTTGATCTCATGCGCAACGCAGCTATGTATATCTTATTGCGTATTTTTTATGTATTATAAAAATCTTGTTTTGGTATAGTAATCCCTTGAACTAAATCAGAAAACGTATGGCTAGCAATTGTAACTTTTTTGAAAATGGATGTCATTTTAAGAGATCCTGGCTCGAAGGGTGTTAAACGGGACCCTATTACTAAGTCTACGCTGTTTAAAGTAAGTCTGCATGATTGTGTTACCTTTTATATTACCCGTAGTATCTTTTGACAGGCATCCGGATCAAGTTTTTACAGAATATATAAAAAAAATGACATCTCGACTTCCACGAGGAAATATACGTAATTAAAGATGTCAATATACATAAAAAAACTCTTTATTTTACATATACAACCTATTTAAACAATACCTTGAGCTTCACACCATAGACTAACAATTATAACATACCGCCTCTTTGTCGCACCCACGCATTCTTGTCGACTCACATGCGCTTGCGCACCTGTCAACCGCAATTAAAGATGGCGCCTGTTGCCCCACAACGCGAACTAATTGACTTTTCATGTTCCAAAATCGAAATTAAAATGCAGCTACCTGTGCGGCCTGTGCGCAGTAGCCTTGTTGACTTAATGATCTAGGTTTTATTCCTTTTTGTTGGTGAAAATTTACAAGTGCCAGTGACAATTAAGGACGATGGTTAGTTTTCTTTTGTGTAGTTGTGCGACATCTTTCGTGTTGTAAACTTATTGCACTGGGTAGGGTTTATTCCCGCACAAATTTGTGTGCACTAAAAGTCTTATCAAGCAGGGTTTAACTATACAAGTTTCCTAATTTTTAGGTTTTGCTATTTTTTTTAATCGCTATCAGCATCTTTATTTCTAACAATCTGCGGATTCACTAGGGATATTGTAGATATAACGCATTTTCAGAAGAAAAAAAAATTAAGATTAAAAAACAAACACAAGGCAAGCGTGCTCCATCGTAGACTGCATCTTCGTTTAACATTAGATGAGATGGCAATCAAATGCAAGCCAATAAAAAATAAAAAAATATGTCCTACTACAATTACAAAATTCTGAGCTATAAACTACAAACATGTAGCACAAAGCATAATCAGCCTTTTTAATAGTCCACAGCTGGACTTAAGCCTACCCTCACCGTATGGTATGGACTGGGCCATATTCACTACGCTATCCCGTAGCTGCGGGTTGGCGCATTCACTTACGCCATTTAATTTCTTCTTCAAACATTATTCAGGGTTTCTTGCGATGTTTTCCTTCAACGAAAATCCAGTGGTACACAAATCCGTGCATAAACTCCAATGAGCTCAATCGTACAGGCCTGGGCTTGAATCCGCGACCTCACGATTACAGGTCGAGCGGTCTCCCAATGGGAAGTTTTCTGACAGCTGTCAAAACGTAGTTCTGCAGCCAAAGGATAGATGGCGCTGGCGAGATATGGCCCTTTAATTTACCTTTTTTTTTTTTTAAAGTTTTCTTGTAAAAAGCAGTTCACTCACCTTCACTGCTTCACTTCATAGTTCGCGGTCGTTGGTGAAGTACTTTTCCAAGTTTTCTTGTATCATTTTGTTGAAATTCTGATAAATTATTATTGTTACGTTACGTTATTGTTATTATTTTTTGTTGATAGTAATTATTATTTTTATTGATATTAAATAATTAATCAATTGGCAAGGCGCACTTACTAATTTGCGTGGAATAACGAAAACTTAAGAAATACTATGGGCAAGTACTTTGTTATACAAACAATAACAACAAAAAACGCATGACAGATCTGATATAAACGAAATAAGAAAGAGATATAAAAAAGAAAAGAAGAAATCTGATAAAAAAAATAAAAAGTAACTTATTTTTTAGTTTGCTTTATTCGTTCAAAACCTTCAGAACCACAGACAAGATAGTGAAACTGTTCAGAGCCATGTCTTTTCATCCATCTTCTGCCATCGAACGGATTTTTATGTTGTTTTTTATTGGCTCTCTGAAAATCGCCCATTAGGTACAACTGTTATAAACCTGTATATTGTATCATTTTAAACTGCTACTTCGTTAAATAATTTTGTCTCACTGACTCTTGTGTCGTCGTTCTACCAACCCAAAATCAACAGTTTCTATTGATGTCCAAAGCTCTACATTCAATAAATCAGCTCAACTTGAAAAATATTTCAATCAACGTAACACCCTTTATAAATAGAGGCCATTTCCTACAGAACCCATGGACTCTTAATTAATGGCGTAAATCCGAAACCTCTTAACTGAGGCATTCTAATTCTATATAGCGAGTGCGTCCGTCTGTCACGGGACTGTTGAAAATAACTTTTTGAGTGGTAGAGTCTCTTGGGAGCGGGACAGTGTTTCATGCTTGTGTCCGGGTTTAGTTAGACGAGTTGAATGAATCGGTTGCTTGATAGTAAGCGTTTGTCCATAAAAGTTCAGTGCTACCACAGATAAAATAATACTTTATTATAGTATGGTTATTAGTATGGTATGCTATAAGGTTCGCGCATACAAAAGCCGCAAAGGACCGCAGTGCGTCGCGTTGCTAAAGAAAAATCGCGTGGATGAATTATAAACAAAGTAATGCATAAAATTGCATGTTATTCTATAATTGTAATAAATCTATAAAAATGTCGTTTATTTATTAATAGTTACAACTACCGATTAACAGCCAATTGATTAATTAACTACCAACAAATTATTATGATTTTGCATTTAAGTAAGTTACGGTTACATTTCAGACACGAACACGCTGCTTAAGTTTACAAACTACACTTAACTTCATAAGCGTACCGAATGTGCTCGTTAGTTTTTTTTTTTATAATTGTATTTGCTGTATCACAATTTTCACCCAGATTAGTAGTGAAATTAAAAAAAATACAAAACTGAAGTGCGCAATATTAACTAACCTTATTTAATTTAAAGCGGCATTTTTAAGCCAGGCCCTAAATTTCTCGCCGGCAGTAAAATTATTTGATAGATAGACTGGTCGGCAACTTAGTAATATTATAAATATTTCCCTTTATATTTTTCTCTAGCATTAAACCAGTGAAGAGCCTACGTCATCTATAACATTTTCACCGTCCCTCTTTAATATTTATTCACATCTATTTACACAAATGGTTTGTCAGCTTGTCTGTAACATTCTGTTCAACGTCTAGTTTTGACCCACTTTGATATTTCTCTGTCTTTCCTTTCTACCTGTTAAGATGTTATAGTGTTCAAACTGTTCCAGTCAGATTTGAAAATAATAAATCCCAAATTAATATGAATGCTACTCTTGTTTTGATCAGTTTTGGACGTACTGATTGAACTCACGATTACACTACTAGTAGTTCGAAACAAAATGAGACCTCGTGACCCCCATGAAATGTGATCTTCCATGCCCCTCGACCAATTTGGCTCATATTCGACTTTAGTAATAACTCTGTTGATGCATAAATTAATGGAGATCCACACTGCGATTATTTTCCGCTAAGTGGCGCATCGTCGATGTGGCCATAGTCAACTGTCAATCTCATACATTTTGTATTGCAGATAACATTTTAAAGACTCAGAGTACTAGGAAGAATCTGCATAAACTGGTTTGTTAAGCAATCCTTTGCCTTTCATAGGCAAACGATGATAGAGCCATATAGGCAAATGATGATAGAGCCTCATAGGTGAATGATGATAGAGCCCTGAAAGATAAGATGGGCAAATGCGCAGACGGCAAAAGCTATTCCTAATAGAGTTTCTTTGACCCCCTTTATTCTAAAACCCTTAAAACGACATCAATTATTTGCCAAAACAGCGCCGAGCCCTGAACTGCTGAAACAAACCATCTGCATGATTAACAACCCCACTGAAGCATTCAGAGCAAATATGCGCCGGATTTGAGGATGGCCAGGTATTATTGTATGGCGTTCAATCAGCGCTGTGATTGGTTAATGCGCGTCTGGCGAGTGTAAAGAAATTAATGAGCTAATGGAGTGAGGAAATGCACTTCTGGGGCCATTGAACTTTGCAGAAACCAAAACCAAGTAGTAAGTATTTAACAAAACATGATAAAGTTATACACACATACGCGGCCGCACGTGCGTCTGGCTCTGTATTCACTCTTGATAATACGCTTTAAAAAAAAATACAACCGACTTCAACTTCGAATACCTGGATGACATCTTCATATTTTCTAGTAATTTTAATTTAAAAACCAAACTACAAAACCGATTTCGATAAAAAATTATGGGACCACCTCTGAAGTATTAACCTACCAAATAAAAAAAACATCAAAATCAGTTCATAATTGGCGGAGTAATCGCGTAACATACACAAAAAAAAACATACAGTCGAATTGAGAACCTCCTTTTTTGAAGTCGGTTGAAAAGGTCACCGGATATGATCGAAACCATAGTCGGAGCACCCAACTTAATTAAACGTGAGTAATCCCGTAGTAATAAAATAAATATAGTAACATTTTTATTATGAAAACTGACGTGGCTTTGACACATTTTTGTGTTTTATTTATACGGGAATACTCACGTTTAAGTAATGTTAGTAGTCACCTCAGTGCTAAGCAGGACGCAGCTGCACGCGCGTCGGGCTCTGTTTTCACTCTTTGAAAAAGGTCACCGGATGTGATCGAAACTATAGTCGGAGTATCCAATTTAATTAAACGTGAGTATTGCCATATAAATAAAACAATAGTAACATTGTTAAAAAAACGGATTATTGAGTAACGTGTCTCAATATCTCTACATGATTAACAGTTCAGTATTTTGAGTGTTTCATTATCTTTTTTTCCAATAATGGGTTTTCTACTAATAATATTATATCACATGAGAATATATTATTATTTTTAATTCTGATACTTAGTGGTCTGAAGCGCCCATTGAAAAAATGCGTGGGCGATTCATACTGCGGCGGTACGAATAGTCCAAGTCAAGTGTAAAAAAGGTGGTTCATGTCACGGTTTGAAAGACCCCGTGAATGAACAACACATGGCCATTTCATTCCACAGGGAATGAATGTGGGTGAGCTATATTATCCTTTTGAAGCCGTAGTAGCCTAATAAAGCCGTGACAGCTAGCCGTTTCTTTGGCTACACAATTTCATGCGGAGCATCCCTAGATCAAGGTTATATATTTTTATTTTATTTTACTGTTGGGGAAATACTAAAAGTTATCATTGCCGTGTTTTTAGACGATTCGTAATTTTTTCACCACAACTCAAAATTATCATAATAATCAAACATGTGAATTTAAACTCCCACCTACCTGTCTTCCCACACATATTTAGCATTATTTATTGCACTCAAATACACACATAATAGATAAGCCACTAAATAGGTCACTCAACTCTGGTATTTATAATTCTGGATTCCATCAAACCCATAAAACTAATGCACCTGATTTGTTTTATATTCATAAACAAATTGTGTATTAATGTTCAATCGGATAGTGATGTGATAAAAATAATTATAATTTATAGTATTTTATTAGTACTTTATAGTTTTACTATAACGCGCCACACGTGAAGTAATTTTACGTGGTTTTTTACTATAGCTCATGTCGCCAGGACTTACTGGTTGGACTATACTGTGTTGGCGGTTTGACCTCTTTAAAGTGTCTTTATAATTCTCTTTGATTTGCGCTACATGTTCTACAGGTATTTTCTTGTAAAGAAAAACATGAATGGCATTTTACTTACCTTTAAGTGAACCGTGTCATTGTTTACCACTTTTTTAAATAAATAAAATAAAATCGTAATCTTTTTATTTTTGAATTTACTGCGATTTTTATTCTAGTATTCCACTTAGATACAGCAAAATTAAAACCACAGCGGATTTTGAAAGTAATGTTACATTTTCTACTCTCTAAATATTACAAAACATGTTCGGGAAACCGTCAATTAACGTTACAAGAGACCGGAGCAATAAAAATGACAAAGAGCACAATTATAAGAAAATTCCCGACGAAAATACTTTATGCCTAACAAATAACACTGTTCTATCTTTCAACAATATCGTAACGAGTGGTTTACATCACTAAAATATTGTGAATGTGACAGTTTGTGAGAGAGACAAATATTTATTTCCAGTCTTCAGAACAGATTTAGATGAAATTACCAATAACAGATTATAAAAACAAAAAAAAAATTTTTTTTAGTTTTATGGTTTTTGACAGAACAAGAGCCAAATCTGCTATTATATGAATCTCTTAGTTACCTAATACATAATGACGAAAAAATAAATCGGCAAGTCTAACTATATTTCATTATTTAATAATCTTTTATTATAGACTACCACAGCCATACCTTGTGAAACATCGGTTTTTCAACCGGCTACTTATTACTTGAGGCATCCTACTAATATTAATTAAAGTTTGTATGTTTGTTTTTTGGATGTTTGTGAGTTAATCGTTCAAAAACGGCTCTAGATGGCATTTGATATAGAAGTACTTAACCTTTGAGTAATAAATACTTTAATAAATATTGGGAGACATTTTACACACAGTGCCATCTAGCCCCATACTAAGCAAAGCTTGTATTGTGGAAACCAGATAGGCTAAATATTTCATTTCAAAAATATATATAAATATTGAGGCTATACTTTTTACCCCAGATATCGCAAGCGAACCCGCAACATATAGCTAATAATAGTTCATATAGAGAGAAAGCCAGATATATGTATAGGTACACACAGAGATACAACGTAGGTTAGTAATAAAGTTTACTAAGTCACTTTCCGGGTACAGATCCCAATTTTTTTTACCTTTGTGTAACGGAGTTTGTATTGGAATATAAATTCATTTCGTAAAAACGTGGTGAACTTTGGGAGCGGGCCGAATTTATTCCGTACGCGGACGAAGTCGCGGGCGCACTCTAGTACATTTATAAAATTCGTCAAATTTGTAAAATGATTTGATGATGAGTTTTTAAAGGATTGCAACTCTTAACGGAGTATAGCATGTGACATTTTGGTCTAGTTCATACAAGGAGGTATGGGAAATTTGTACTACTAAGCAATGTATACAGGGAACTGTTGCCTTTAGTTACGCAGTGGCTGAACAGATTTCGACAAAATCAATTAACTAAAACAATACAAATAAGTACGTTTTTACCAAATCTATTTAACTTATTACGCAATAGACTTATAATTAATAACACTTCAAAATATACAATAAATAACTAACAAACAAACAGTCAATTTGAGAACCTCCTTTTTGAAGTCAGTTGAAAACATTAATAAACACGACTATGACATGACTAAAATCTAAAAAAAATTAATTGAAGTTTTTTTATCACTATAAAATATAAATATAATATCAATGGAAATTTTTTTTTCACATAGCGCCATCTAGGCACGAAATAAGCAAAGCTTGTAATATGGAAACCAGATAGTTGATAGAATACTTATATACTTTTTTTTTTAAATTACATACTTACTAAACATACTACACCCAGACACAGAACAAACATCTATGTTCGTCACATAAATGTTTTGCTGGATGGGGATCGAACCCACGCCCTACAGCTCTGAAGGCAGACATACTACCAACTGAGCTACAAGGCAGTACAAATAATAGATGGATTTAGATAAAATTTTACAAACTAAGGCTAAATAAAAGGACAGTTTACAAGTAAACCCGCAGGCGTTGCGAGTAGCTATTATTTATATGGGTGTTATGATCCGTTGTCAGTATGTCATCTGTATTTATTGTTAGCCCACGCCCACGGGTGGGTCTCGTGAAATATTAAAGTAACGCATTATTTTTCTTGTTTTACGACGCCGTCATGTTACTTTATGATCGTAAATAATTATGATGGTATATGCGTTGCGGTCAGACGCCTACGTTGAAAAGTTGCATGTCTTCCGATGGATGAGAAAAAACGTACATTAAAAAAAAAAAAAACGTAAGATATGTTGGATATACGTAAATTAAGCACTTTTATGACTGTTTAAGGAATTTTTACCGTGATTATGTTGCTTCCTTCTGGTACATGGTGCTCGCAATTGCGCCGGAGTATCAAGGGTTCGTTGCACAACATAATCACGGTAAATATACGGGAAGTATAGTATAGTAGTATAATTCATAGAGGCTAGATGACTGGTTTTTTTTTATTGTCCTATTAAAATGTGGCCCATAAATATAGCTGATTAATGAAAAGAAAATGAAAATCTGATCAAAAATAAGCAACTTATAAGCATTTTAATATCATGCTAGACAAAGAGGCGAAACAGCAAATCGTGACGTCACTTCTCTGTACGCCATATAAATTCTATTCTGACAAGTAAGGCGTGACGTAATTTTTTTGTTTTGTTGGAAAGAGACAGAGTTGTCTCTGACAAAAAGTTTAAACGCTCATATATCAGAACATTATTAACCAGTTTAAATTATTTTTTCAATAAACATTCTATATTTACTTAAATTATTCATCAAAGCTATTGGTTTCAACGATATAAACATCAGTCATCTACTCTATTGCGCCGAAATATAGAGGGTTCGTTGTACAACATAATCACAGTAAATATATCGGAAGAATAGTATAGTAGTATCATTCATAGAGCTGTAATTACCAACAGTGTTATAAATTATGATGAAGTTCGTTTAAAAAATTAATGTATTTTTTGGTTTAGTGTAATTTTCAGCCATGCTGTTATATATTTGCTTTTCAGATCACATAATCTAAATAAATGCGTCTAGATAATCTCTTTCTTCTAAGCAGATGTCCTTGATGCCGGATTGAAGCCACGAGTACGGCATTAGAATCCCCTGCATGCGAGAGCTTTTTAAAATAAGACCCCTACCCTAGAGATTATGAGTTAGGACGTTGACCAGTTATTCATAGAGCCCGAAAACGACAACGATCACCTCATTTAGTCAGTGATGATCGTTTTCGGGTCAGTTTGCCACTGTCCAAGGCTCGGGTGCATTCTACTAGAGATTCTGACCTCCTCCGGCCACAACTGGGGTAAATGGACTTCGCCACAACCCATTTTTTGAATACCCGTCGTCCTCAAAAATACATGAACAAGAGGTAATATCCTATTTACTCAATTGCATTGTAGAGACCCAGGTTGTAATTACTAGGGAATACCGACATAGGAAGGGTATTTCATTCCTTAGCAGTTCGTATTATAAACGAATCCAATGCTGAAGTCATTAATTAATTTCCCTCAAAATGCAGGTTTTTGATACAAGAAAAATAAAAACAGAAGACCATGGCTTGAGAATGTCAGATGTGCTAGGAACAATTTTATAAATTGCGCTGCCAAGACTTGCTTTAGGCTACCATGACTTTACTGTGCCACTCATATATATTACCTATAGATCTCAAGTAAAGTCGACACCAACACATCCACCTACAAAAAATCTTGAGAACAAATATCATTTGTAACATAAAAAACTATTCATGCAAGCGCTAATCACTGTACAAGCTAGTAAGTACTAATTCTAACTACAGACAGTTTTACGGTCTATTCCCCACACATTCCCGTTACATTCTAAAAACAAATAAACGGAAATAAAACGACACTAAAACTGCGCAAGAGTTTTAATGTATTTCGAAACACAAATAATAATCATCACTCAGCGGGTGCGACGCGAGAAATGTCACTAATATATTATGTCAATAAAAAATATGTCGCGACGCGTCAACCGACGCAAGTTTTAATTTAAAAGATACGTGTAAAAGACGATAATGTATTAATGTGGTGATAGAGTGAGAGGTGGCAGGCACTTTGAATAAGGTACATTACTGAACTACTAACTAACATACTGTGTTCACAGAACTTAGCACTTAACTAAAAAATAAATTATTTAGTGACTTTTGAGAAAAGGTGCACTACTAAATTGTACAGCTTTGCAATCACTCAATTAATCGAAATCTACAATACCTACCACCAAAAACATGTAGGGCTATTAATTTCTTTAAATAAATCCAAAAAAAATAGGTGGCACGAACCGGTAATTATTTTCTTTTAACTTAAGCTTTTTCTCTTTCTATCTTTTCCAAATTTTTACTTTGCTTTGCGTTTACATAGAGCAAATACAGATTTAAGTTACTTGTCTGTTTTTAGACTCTGCTGTTGTACTTCAATCATTTATATAGGGTTGATCAAAAGTACTCCAAAAAAATAGATCACATGTTAGGTTAGAACCTATTCAGAACTCTCTTGCCCGGAACTGAAATTCATTAAACCAGTAATACTGTTGTATATTAGATGACAGAATAATAATTGTGAGAAAGGTAGGGACCCGCGGTCGGGAGAGTTTCTAGCCCAACGCATCTCGTTGGCAATCCAGCGGGAAAATGCCGCCGGTTTGATGGGCACTTTTAGCAGCGGGGCCTATCGTCGTGGTGGACTTCTTAGTTAGTTAGTTTTAGTTTTTACTTGTGCTTCGGTACTAATAATTTATTTTGCATTTGACCATGATTATTATTATTTGACATTTTAATACAAAAATAAATCGGTAATGAACGAAACAAAAAGATTACTTTCACGACTAGTCCTTAACCAAACGAGTCACAAACTCCCAAACTAGAAGTGCCAAATCAAACTCTCCGGTGACGATCCTTCACAGAGGCGACGTGTTTACGGCTCGCGAGTTGAAGACGTGGACCCGCATTAACAGCGGACTTTATGGCCCGATTATAAGGCCGTAAGCCCACTAAACCAGTAAGACGTAAAGTATCAGATGGATGATAAGTCTTTCTGTTTGACTGATCTTTGACCTATATGGATAGACTCGCTAGACTCACACTGACTACACAGAGACTAACCAGACTTATGTAGATTGACTACCTGGATTTAAAGTGCAGGAAAGACTAGGCGGACTTATGTGAACAGACATCCTTGATCAAAGTATATGGAAAATATAATGGATTGGCTTGAGTTATGGACCCTACTCCACAACGATATTTTAGCTAGTTAGCTAGAGTTATAAAATATATGGATGGACTATTATATAGCTATAATATCGACTAGATCCACAATGATAATATTGGATAGATCTAGTTGCATCTATCCTGTCTATTCTAGTTTTTTTTAATGAAAATAGGCCAATTATAGTTATGGATAGACTAGCTAAACTTCAAGCATAGACTGACTTCCTAGATTTCCCTATATAAACCAGAGCGAGACCTTATGAGTAGTCTAGGTAAAGCTCAGGTAGGTACTATTATTTATTCTACCCACTTATTCTTAATTTAATTCGTAAGGTTTAACTAGAATACATTATAGGTACATTTGTACAAAACTTAAAATAAATATGTACACTAACTATAAACTACTTACAATAAAAAATAAAATATATTTACATAAATAAACATAAAATAAAAAAACCCCTTGTACCTATTAAACAAACATATTTCATATTTAACTTACTCTTAAAGTTTATTTATCAGTACAATTATAAATACTCTAACTTATTATGTAGGTTTAGACTACAAAGTGATGAAAGATCATAAAGAACCCCTTTCATCATCATCAGCCCGGAGACGTCCACTGCTGAACGAAGGCCTCCCCTTTAGATCGCCACACTGTACGACAACCTGCCATTTGCATCCACCGGTTGCCCGCGACTTTTACAATGTCCTCCACCTAGTGGGAGGCCTTCCTACGCTGCGTCTTCCGGTTCGCGGTCGCCACTCAAGAACCTTTCTTCCCCATCGGTTGTCAGTTCTTCGAGCGATGTGGCCTGCCCATTGCCACTTCAACTTGCAAACCTTGCGAGCTATGTCGGTAACTTTGGTTCTTTGGCGAATATCCTCGTTCCGGTTTCTATCGCGCAAAGTAACTCCGAGCATAGCTCTCTCCATTGCCCGTTGCGTGAAGAACCCCTTTAATATTATACAAAATCTACAAGATACATATCATCACCGCTTTGATATTTACGTGTTTTTCAAAATAAACATCAAGACGAGGATGTCATCCGTAGTATGACAGCCATAAATAAGTCATCTCCACACGCAGCGGAAACGCTGCACTTATGTCATTTGACATCAAATATAAACTGCGAATGCGCCTTCCTCAAATACAGGTTTGCATAACTGTATTATTTAGCTGAAAGGACGTCATTCTACTTATCATTGTTAACAACTTTTACCAACATTACCAACCCTAAATTCACGAAAAAATTTCACCTGTTCCATACTTTCACGATACTTATTTTAGACTTTGTCGAGATTATAAGCATGTCAAACAAATTGCTCATCGTAATTTTTTTTCAGTCGTTTAGTTGAGCATTTCACTCCTAACTATTAACTGTACGAATTTCATCAATGAAACTGCTTTAAACCCAGGGTTAGCGCGTGAATGAAATATTTTCATCTGGGCACAGAAAAGCGGAGTAAAGAGAGTGGCGACTTTCTGCGAATTCTCAACTCTGTCAAAATTTAATTGCAAATATGGGCCTTAGTATGTCAAAAATAAGAACGTGATTATTAACAACAGTAGGGTGGTCCATTGACATTATTTTTACTGCAAGTGCGTTTTGAACCGACTCAAGGGTAGGCCTAAAAACCTGCAGTAAAATATTAAAATGCTGATTATGATTAAGCTATAATTTTAGCATTTTCTTACACAGTTTAGCCGAGACAATAGTACAACTTTATTACCGCCATTCTTACATTTAATGTCTCTAACGATATGCCAAAAATGCAGGTCAATAGTGAAGATAGGTAAAAAAGAAAAAACTAACATAGATATTAAAATTAAGATGGCTATTAAAGACGACCTCCCGCTGCCTTTTACAGCACATATTAAACACTAGGTATTTATATAAATATTCATACCACGCTAATAATATAAATATGAAAGTTATTGTTTGTTTATTTTTTAACACAGTAACGAGAGGAAAAATGAAAGGATGTGAGGTGCAAAATTATATATGCATTTTCATATATTATATATGCAGTTTCAAAATTATATATGCATTTTCATATATTATATATGCAGTTTCAAAATTATATATGCAGTTTCATATATTATATATGCAGTTTCAAAATTATATATGCAGTTTCATATATTATATATGCAGTTTCAAAATTATATATGCAGTTTCATTCGATTCTTGGTTTGGTTGGCTTGTTTCGACAATAAGTTTTCATATATTGTTATGGAATAGTTGTAAGCCAGTCAAACATATCGCCATTTCGTTTACATCAGTACACCAAAAGTATAGAGGATAGAAAAAAACTCTGTCTCATGGTCTGAGTCAATTTGATGCCACTCTTCAGTTTTCCAACTAGGTACTCAGCAAAAAATAATCTGTTATTATCTAAAGAAGAAATTCAGCCGATACTCAAGGAAAGAAACTTTCGCAGATGATTGCAGCCCGATTTGACTGTCCCATTCAGAACAAGTGGATGGGTGTGCTTATGGGACAAAAGATATAATTTTTTAATCATTTTTGTTTTAATATGTGTTACTATTTTTGTTTTGTCGTGTTGATTCAATCTGTTTAATTTCAATTCAATGTGTATTCTAATCTAATTTTAAATGTGTATTCTAATCTAATTTTAATTTATAACCACGTTCTTCAATTAATTATTTTTGTGCTATATGGATTGATGTAATCTGAAATAAATGATATTTGATTTGATTTGTTAGTATGGGATTTCCAGAAACATCCCTACAGTCCTGTTTTTTTTATGTGTTATTAGGCATGATTATGGGACCTTAAATCCTGGTTTATAAGCCAACATACACATATCGCATGTAATCTTAGGAATATGTCGGGGAAAGCCGCGGTGTAAAGCCAGTATGTTTATAAATATTCATGTTCATATTATACCAATTTTTCTGACTCATGACACAACCTGGCTTTTGGCGCCAAAGCTCGACGATTATCGCCTGATTATCACCAAAAATGTCTCCTTCCGCTAATTTGATTTATTCAAATACAAGCCTCAAAACTTGTCGTGGCGTAGAAAGCTTGATTTATAACCTCATGTATTTAGAAATGTAATTTGCTTAATGCTTTATTTAAAAATAGTTGCAAATCGCTTTCGAGGATTCTCAACGCCTTTTTGCTACAATGACCTTTAAGTCATTTTGATTATTGGGACGTGTTTTTCCATAATATGTCAGTTTACACAGACTGTTGTTATTCAGTGTATTTTATTGTTTTATTTAACGTCTAGAGCTAGTTTTTTTAATTGCGTTTTAGCATTTGAACCTAATGGATAAGGTCGGTCTTCTACTTAAGTCTTTTGTGTCGCTATTATAGTTTGAATGATCTTTGACAATAACATTTAGGAGGTTTATTGCTTTATAGTAGCTTTATTAGAAACTTTTTTGACTTTTTAGTAGAACAATTGTTTTTAATTAATTTACACTGACTTATTGTTGGTTAATCTGAAATATACTAACTGGTGAACGCAACCAATATTTACTGATGTTTAAAAAAATGCGTTTAAGACAATGTTGTGTTCTTAACCATGGTGTAGCAACGAGTTTTAAATTTCAGTCGTCACCCGGGCTTGATTGGCTGATCCATTTTGTAATGTGAAAAAAAAAGTCTTACACAATGTTCTGTAAAAATATTTTATCTTAACTTGTACATTGGATATACACTATATCTACTTATATAAGAATTATAGTTTTAAAAGGTGCTTAGCTTTAGCCTTAGCATAAACTCCTACATAGATTAAACGAAATAAATTACTACAAATTTCATAAGAGCTTCGTAAAATCAGTAGCAGCCACGCAAATAGGCCATAAACAAACACGTATCCAAACCAGTAAAACTGTATCCGAACGAACTCTCACCGGTCCTAATGAGACACCGACCAATAAACATATTGCTTTGTTGCTTCGCCTATTAAAAAAATATCGAACTACCGCCCTGTCACATTCTACTGACTCCTCGACTTGGATGCTGCATAGAACGACCTCCTCACCACCTTTGCACCGACATCGAAATGCAACAAATCACAGTAAGGAACACACAGAATCAAGTTATGCACTCAACGAAAGAAGGTCTAAAGTCGCGCGTAGGAAATCGCGGTTAAGATTTAAATTTCCCCGCTTTCTACCGCCATCTCGACATTAAATTGTAATCGAACACTTTACACTGACGGTCGCGGCGAAATATCGCGTTTGGATAGTATAAATATGCACTTATCTTTCTTTTTAGTTAACGTACGTTTGCATTATACAGGGCGTCCGAGGCCACGTGTGCTGCAAATAAAATTTTAGTGTACCCGCATTGTTCTATGTCTCCGTGTATAGGGGGGTGTTGGCACGCGCTAGAGGGAGACGGTGTATAGGCCATTTTGTTAAGGCAATAACGAAGCGGCGCAAGTGACTATAACTTGAGTCAGCCGGCGAATTGCAGCGCTTTTTATCGAATCGGTAGAAGGCTAGGGAATACAATATGCTGCTTTGATTTTTCAGTAGGTTTTATGTGAATTTGGTAATTTACAGCAATCTTCAGTTACTGTTTGTGTGAGATGTGTGGTGCAAATTGCTCATGAGAACGATAATATAAATCTTTAATAATTGTACTAAGTTTACCAGATATTTAATAAGCATCGTAACTCTGTGGGTTTACCGTGCATGTTACAAATTTTCTTAATTATTTTTATGGTCTGTTTTTTAACTTAGATATTTTTGCTTAATCACATTTCTTCTTTTAGTACAGTTTATACTGTTTCGTACTTATCTGAGCGCATGGTTGCCTGGAAGATATTGATCTTATCAATAAGACCGACAATTGTGGCACAGGCTTTAAGATTATTATTTGTGTTTATTTTTATTTCTGGTATCTTTCATAATATTATGTTTCTATCTTTTCGTCGATCTACCTATTACTAGTCAAAGAACATTCTTGTGAACATTCATCGTTTGGATTTTATTTGCATTATTAACGTTATAATTGTGTATTTATACAGCCTGTATATGTCCTAAACCTGGACCTGGTTTTGTCCTAAGTCGCATCCAGAACCACTGGAGGACGGCAGCAGGTTCCTCTCGTTTAACGGTGGTGAACATTCTGCGATCCCCAAGCCGCCTGCCAAGCGTGGGAATTAAAGCAACCCCTCCCTATTAAGGGGGAGGTCTTCGTCCAGCAATGGACGTTTTCCGTCTGTTGTTGAACAACCTGTATAATTTTAACATGTCAACCTCTATATTTTTTTCTCTAATTTCAGGTAAGGCCTGTCAGTCAATGGAACTTTTTAAGGCGTCTAAAGGTAAACTGGATCCGAATAAAATGTTATATTTAATTATAAAATCTTGATCCATGATTGACATTCATATTGATAAATCTGAAACTGTCAGACTGTCGCTCGGCTGATTGACAGATTTTGGCTTTAATTGACAGTAAGGATATTTTAATTGCACGCTTGTCTGTTTGTGTTGTTTGATTGGACTGGCCGGTTATGATTTACTATGTAGAAGTAGGTACAAAACTAGCGGAGTCCCGTATAGCCCAGTCAATTTACAAGACTTATTATGTGGTTTTTAAATAAAATAAAAAAACATCTATGATTGGCATTATTTGCACGCAAAAAATGAAATTTTACAGATATGACCTTGGAATATTGAAACGAAGTACTAGTTAACCTAGGTCGACGGTAACGG
Source organism: Erannis defoliaria (assembly GCA_905404285.2). Lineage (NCBI taxonomy): Eukaryota > Metazoa > Arthropoda > Insecta > Lepidoptera > Geometridae > Erannis > Erannis defoliaria. The sequence continues at coordinate 1,062,701 of FR990071.1, forward strand.
TACGTGGTGAAACTAATATAGCCGGCGTGTGACAAAATGTGCGAACTGTACGATGACGTCACAAGCGGGAAGGGCCGGCCTAGGGAAATCAGTCTCAGGCGCTGATCTTGATGTATCTCAGAAACTAATTTAATAAATTATTTAATCAAACGTAAAATTTCTGATTGTTTAGGTGACTCATTTTGCGTAATTTTAAACTTTTAATACGAGAGGTAAGTTATGTTATAATATTTAGAAAACACAAAGCTATTTTTGTTTTGTTCTAGGTGAACCCCCAACTTTCCTGGGCTAGTAGATACTCGCAGATATAAATTGTACGCAATGCTCGCGCTTTATTACTAAATAACTAGGGATTTTGCTTGCAAATTTTTTATCTCAACGTCAGCTACATTTGCAATTTGAAGCCTGAATTTAGCCTTGGTTAAATATAACTTCGCAACTGCCTACAATTCTTCATTTGGTTCTTAACAGTGTACAAAGTAGTCCGACTAGCACAACTGAATGTAATGTCACTCAACGAGTTGAAATCATGTCAAGTGAAGTCAGTCAATGAATAACAACCGGTGCAGTGACTATGGTAATGTCAGGATGATTAACAGATGCACTTTATTAATTTTGCATTTAAAAAGTTACGATAAAACAGTTAATGTATTCAGACTCCTTTTATTTTTGTTAGTTGTTATTTATTTTAGAAATCATTCCCGGCTACCTGTGACTGTTCAAAGATACAGATCATTAAAGGTAGAACATACTGTCCCAAACATACGGCGTAGGATTAGTGTGTACAAGTAGGGTTTATTAAACATTTCCGGTGTCGATGTCTAAAACCTTAAATATGTTTACTATTTACCACATTGGCAGCTAACATAAGATGAGCTGTGGTCACACACCTTATTAACCGTAAATTTAAAAGAAAGTACGTTATCACATTGAAAAGCTAACCAAATTTAATATAGTCATATTAAATTTGGTTAGCTTTTCAATGTTAAGTATGTTAAGCACGACTATTGGTCAACCGACCCGCCCCGCCAAGATTTGACCCAATAATCCTTCGAGGGTAGGCCTGTGAGCTTAACATCAGGCAAGCTGTATGCTTGTTTGCCGCTCTTTACATAAAATAAAAATATCCAACTGTTGTGGATCCATAAAAAGCTGATGATTATGTCCAACCTTGAAACCCTTCCAAAATTGGCTCATTTTAGAGAAATCGACTGGTTCTACAAAAAAATATAATTAAAGCGAAAGAAACAAATTCAAAACTGAAGAATTTATTTGATTGAATATTTTCCTCCAAACATAAACTAAGGAAGTTTCCATCTGGGTACTGGTCGGAGTTGGAAATAAGACGTTCTAAACCTCGGAATCAATCTATCAATCAATAAATCGCGCTAAAGATTGAGATATTCCACTCGTGGGGTGGCTAGCGACACAGTGCAGTAGTAGCCAGTAGGTCACGGTGCCCACCAGGCGCGGACATAGGATCTCGTCCAGGGGGAGAAGGTAAACTTTTGAATCGCTTAATGTTATCTAACTAAGCATTTATTTTTAGTTTGTTAGGAACTACAGTTTGTTCAACAGAAGATTTTTTTTAAGACAAAAATTTTTGGTTTGAATATCTCTAAATCATTATCTTGTCCATTGGCCCACGAACACAAAGTTTAATCGCAATGGGATGAAACTATAGAAACGCAAAAGCATTAAGCAATTGTTACAGACACACAGGTGGTAATCACCATTTACCAAAGCATCCACAAGGTCCATAGACTAAGTCAAGGACATCTAAGATAACCTACCGCCAAACCCCCGGGAGTATGTCCGTTACAGTTCACTTACTGGCCGTCTTACACACCACCCTAGGGGGTGATCCCGGCGGTGCCGGGGGGTGTTTACCGCGCCCGTGACGGATATATCCCGCGTAGACACCCGTCAATCACCCGCGGTATGATGAGAATTAATATTTCACCAGAGACGTAGGAAGATGGAGTGGTCTTGATACTTCAAGGTATACTTTAACACTTCACTATAGAAAAAATAACACTTTGAACGATAAAAGTAAGTAATTTTGTAATGCTAAAAAAGTCGTGGTAGCCTATAGTTGGCAGACCGATAGAGCCGAGCGAAGTGTTGACAGATCCTAGACAGACCTTATTACCTGGGTACCATTATACCGGTCATGAAAAGATTTTATCTCTTACCATTAGGAAAACATAACGTTCGTCTCGTAAGTTTCTATAATAGTACATTATGATACGAGTGTGCTATGTTGGTCATTACACTAGAGGCGGTATTATGCGCGCGAGCCGCAGGCGAGCGCGATAAGAAAGCCGAGAGCGTAATGACTAATAGCACAAGAGTTCCATACGACTGTTTTCGTCACACTTGCGAGTAAAAAACATTTTTTTTTGATAATAATCAACCACACAGCGAAAACGTCACCAAACATTTGCGGAAAATGGCGCCCAAATCAGTAATGCGCGCGCAGGTTGACATTTATTTCAGCGGCATAAGAACTCTTTGTTGGTATTACAAAAAAAGTGTAAGTATTACCCGGCTATATTAAGAGTGCTTCGTACACGTACGTCTAATTGCAGTCATGTACAAACTTGAATTTACCGGGTTATACCTATTATAGTACAAGTGCCGTAATGTAAAGTAAAAAGCACGCGTGTATAATAGCTTGGATTATGAGCCTAAAAGCGATGTAATAAGATCTACTTTACGAGCAAGTGTGATGAAAAAATATTATTATGATTGATAGGCTATAGGTGCGAAACTTTACGGTTCGGTATGTGTGTTGTAGTGTGTGTATGTGTTTGTGTGTGTGTGTTTTGTTACTTTTTCATGCCAAAACAGCTGAACGGATTTCGATGAAACTCGGAAGGGAGATAAAATATTTCCCGGAAAAACGTATAAGTACTTTTTTTCATATCACGCGGATAAAACTGCGGGGTGCAGCTAGTTACTTAGAAAAAGCCAGGGATAGTAATTGGCTCTCAAATGAGGCAGCCAAAACAAACTTTTGGTGTTAAGCGACTGATTTTCAACTCCAAACTATTTTGAAATACCATTTATACAGCAGATAAAGTTTCTCGAATCGTTATCGGCGTCGATCTTCAAAAAGCAATTACCAAGACCGTTCGAGCGTGCACACTCGTCAAATACGTGTAGACGTCAATGTGGAATCAATCAAGTCCCCCTCCTAGCGAGGTGGGGGTGGGGGGGCCTTGACCTGTCGCGTGCCGCCTGCCACCTTGACGGCTGATGGATGGCCAGAGATGGTTATTGGAGACCTCGATAAACAATATCGAAGAAAACACGAAATTATCAAACATTTGACACAGCGTCATCTAGTTGTCTTGTCCTAAACTAAGCAAAGCTTTTACTATGAGAATCAGATAGCTGATAGAATACTTATGAAATATTTTTTTGTTGTAAATATACATAGGTCGGAACTCATAATTTTACTAATAAATACACCCAGAAATACAACAAATATCTATGTTCGCATATCATTTGCAGTGTTTGCGAACCTTAGCTCAAACACTGCGAGCCTAAAAGTGTTATTTTATGATTATCGCTACATAATAAGACGAACTGACTTATATTTAAGGTTCAGTATCAAAAAGTGTCTAACAGGACCATTTCACTAAGCCAACGCCGTCCGTTTGTACCACTATCATCTAGTGTCAGAGTTGATAAAGCCTCTGACATGGCTTGACGGGACCAACAATTTGACGTGTCTTCCAACTCACGGAAGGGCTCAGATGTAAATGCTCACGATCATTTTACTAATTACTTAATATCATTTAAAAAATTGCCTACCGTAATCGCATCTCTAATTCTACACGTAACCGTTATTTATTTTAAGTTGAGTACGGAACAACCCTAGTTATTGCCACCACTACACCATAAACGTAGAACTTTTCTTTTTTCGTGATACTACACAACAAACAGTCACATAATTCACTTTTTAAACATATTTCATGACGCCCAAGGGGTGGCCAGACGGGGGTGGCTCAGGGGGCGACCCTTGACCTGTCACGTTTACTTTGCAGTGGTGAGACCTTGACGGCTGACTGATGCCCGCTGAGGGAGACTGATGGATAACCTGTGGCTAGTTACTTAGTGTTATTTGTAGCTGGTACTTAATCTACTGCAATATCGCTAGCTAGACAATTTAATTATTTAGCTAATCTGCTAATATTGTAAATTCAAACGTATGTTTTTAGTTTTCTTTGTTTCTCTTTCAACAACACAACGAATCAACGTGGTTTTTGGCATGGTCTGAGAATTACATAGGCTATTTTTCATCATCTTTTCATCACGTGTAAAACCGCGGGGTGCAGCTGGTATTTAGCTCAGTGGTTAATAAGTTTGGTTAGTTCGTAAGCGCAGCAACTTTAGTAAAAGTTGATCTTTTTTTAAGTAATGTAGTGCCGAGATTGCAGTGATACATTCACCTGGTAATAAGCATCACGCCTGCCCATAACAGTACCAGTGCTAGAATTGTGAACTTGCGAACATAATCCTGCGCCGCCCTGCACTGCGCTCTGGTAAAAATGCCTTTCAAACTGAAACATATAAATGTTTGCACACTACTGCTTGGCGGTTGTTTATAATGATGAATATAATGAGGTCCTTTCGCCTTAGTAGGTACCTACTATAAATCTTCCGCGTATGTCTCTATAGCACCTAATCGCACCCAGTGGTTCAAAGCGCAAGGTTTGAGGATAAAGTTGCGACTCGTAGCGCGAACCAGGCGACATCTGTTAGCTATTTGTCAAACATGGTTTACTATTTTCGTCGGGCGATGAACACTTTTTGTCAGTTGCTGCATTTGGGGGCCAATGAGAGAAAAGTTATAGGAAAACGGTGTTTTGTCAGAATCATAATTTTATTATTGTTAAGTTTTTTATTAGAGTTTTTGCGCTGTGCCATACTTAGGATGAGTAATGTCCTAAAACTGCATCCCGCCTGTCAAACGTGGGAATTTCCCTACCTATTAAGGCGATGCCTTCATCCAGTAGTGGATTCTGTCTTCTGTCTACTTACTTACTTAATACTTAGGGTGTATTTATAATTTAGGATATTTTTCTAATGCAAGATGTAAAAGGCTTTTTTATAATCTTAATAATTGTTATGTAATTTGCTTTTGTCACATATAAGGAAAACTCTCTGAAATGGAAGATTTTTTTCTCTGTAGAGTTTTTTTTTGTAAAAGGAAGACTGTGCCATTTTTGACACCTTTTCAGTAAGACACTAGTCGTCGTCAGCCATAAGAATAAGAATAATACGGATAAGAATATATTTATTGCCAAAAACACGAGGAACAACACTAAAAATAAAACATAACAGTCGTTGTTCGGCAATAGGGGTACGCTCAGCGCTGTGCTGCGTGCTCCCGGAGGTTCACGCAGGGCTGGTTTTCAGCGTACTCCTATGCTCAGATAAAAGGTGTAAGGTGAGCATTATAAGCGGTGGCGGGTATTCCCTACAATACCAAATAATTGTAAAAATAAAATAAAAATTACTATTTATATAAACTAATGTGTGTGAGTATGAATGTGTGTGAGTGTAAACGTGTGTGAGTGAGCAAGTGACAGAGAGTGTGTGTGTGTGTGAGTGAGTATGTCTGTGTGTGAGCAAGTGAGTGTGTGTAATAAGAGTGTGGTGTTACACCGGTGTCTTATATAATTTTAAAAGTTGCTTCAAAGTTATTTTTTGAAAGTCATATAATAAACTTTTGTATTTTAGCTTAAAATTATTAGAACAATTTTTTTTTCTCAACGGAGGCGGCTGGTTATTCCAAATTTTTGACGCACTGTACTTGAAGCTTCATTTAAATCGGGTGGTCTTGTGCTTAGGGAAGGATAAAGCATTCAGGAATTTAGAGCGAGTATTACATAAATGAATATCCTTCAGCCAAATCAATTTTTCAAATAAATATTCTGGTTCCTTGGACCATATAACATACTAGCTTTTGCCCGCGGCTTTGCCCGCGTAGTAATGTTGAATACTGGAATTCAGTTAAATCGGGGCCCAACTCAATTGAATCACTAAAATACGTATATTATTGCATTTTTTCCAAGCCGCTTGCAAGTCTTTAAGTTTGCTTGAGGATGATCAAATTTAATATTAAAAAATTAATTATGTCCGTCAAACAGTCGTCTGCGTGGACCTACAAAAAAATAGCCTATGTCCGTTTCCGAACCTTATGCTATAACTAACTATCCAAAAATGCAGCTCCATCTGTTCAGCCGACCAATAAATACGCCCATTCCCGTCCCCATTCCCAGCCTCATCCCTATAAGCGGCCCCTTCCCCATCCCCATCCCGATACCAAATGTAATTTTAATATGAACACGCCCATCCCCATCCCCATCCCCGTTCCCTCCCTCATCCCCATCCCGAACCCCATCCTCACCCCATCCCATCCCCACCCCCATCCCGATTTCATCTTTCATCTTAATATGGACACGCCCATCCCCGTTCCCAGCCTCATCCACATCCCATCCCCACCTGTCCCCACCAAATCCCCACCAAATCCCCACCCCATCCCCATCCCCACCCCATCCCCATCCCCATCCCGATACCAATTGTAATCTTAATATGAACATGCCTATCCCAGTCCCGTCTCCGTTCCCAGTATCATCGCCACCCCCACCCCCACCCCCATCCCCACATCTATCCCCATCCCTATACCAAATTTCATTTTAATATGTACAGCCGTTACAAAGTTAAGGAGAAACAAACGTACTATCACTAAAACTTAGTTTTTTTTAATACTAACGGGAACTGATTTTGAAAAAACTGTGACACCCGTATCTTCTTATTTTTATAGTAGAATATGTATACCAAGTTATGTATTAATCGAACCAGAGAATAAAAAGTTTCATACAAACTTTAACACCCCATTTAACCCCCTTCGGGGTTGATTTTCGAAAAATTCTTTCTTAGTGGGCGTTTACACCTCTCCAAAAACATACCCTCCAAATTTCAAGTCTCTACGTTTAGCGGTTTGGGCTGTACGTTGTCTATATGTCAGTCAGTCAGTCAGTCAGTCAGGACAAAGCCTTTTATAGTTATAGATAGATATACAACGTCCACTGCTGGACGAAGGCCATAGTAGAGGGGTGTTGCCGTAATCCCCACGCTTGGCAGGCGACTTGGGGATCGCAGAATGGTCACCACCCTTAACCAAGAGGACGCTGCTGCCCGTCCTCCGGGGGGTCTGGTTGCAGTTTAATGGCATACTCAGGTCAGACACTAGTGCAAAGCTGCAATTTACATTTTCTTATTATCTGTGAAACTACATCTTATAAATACAGCGAGCTTCGATATTTTTCCACAACGTCTATCCAACGCACACTTGCAGACACTCGGGCGTCTTCTCTCTGACACTTCCATTGTGATACGTGACATTTCTTGTTGACAGCTGCACATCTTAACTCACTTTACGCCTTGTATTACCTTTTTTTTCATATCAGATAAGGTTTACTTTTGTTTGCATCAGTTGCAACTGCAGTTTGTATTTGTCGAGAAAATTCTACGTCAGCTTTCTTTGCCCTTATTTTTCCCTTGTCATATTGATTTAGAGTTGAAAATTGATTGATTTTACTGCTATCGCAAAGTTTGCAGCTGTTTAAGGTTCGTTTGATGGAGTGGACCGTCAATTAAATAGGAGAGGGTTCTGTACGTCTTGTGATTGAGTGCAGTCATGCAGATTCGCTCTGGAGATAGGACTTCATCGTGCTATTCTATTAGAGTTGAAAGTTGTTTTTCACAGTGTAGTTGGTCCTGCCAATCTCAATGGTATATTTCTCAATCAAATTGTGATATATGGTATATTTTAATTTATTTTGCTCATTTGAATTGATGCGTTAACATCATGAAGACATAAAGAAGGTAAAAATGTTTTAGACTGTAGAGTGTAGATACATATTTTAGTTCCATGCAGTGTTTTAACATCGTTTAAATCATTTATTTTCTTTTGTATTTATTATCATCGGCCACACACCGCTGAGTGCTGAGCAGTCATCGGCCACTTTCTATATACACACCGCTGAGTGCTGAGCAGTCTTCTCCTCAGCGCACCATCTATTCCAGTCCTGTGCCAGTCTTGTCTACTGCTTTTACATTGACAGCATCGTCAGACCAGCAAGCTTTATTACGATCAAGTAGAAAGTAATACTGATTCATATTTTCTACGGATATCTATTATTTTTTATTTTATAACTGAATTCAGGTTACAAATTGTATAGTCGTTTGTTAAACTCTATTTATTCATAACAGTGAGGGAGGAAAAAGTCGATGATCAGTACTACTGTCCGACCCACATCGACTTTGAGCTGTCAAGTTTGATTGAATCAACTGAATGTAGAGCTAGGAAGCAGTTAGAAGAGACTGGCCGAACTAGAAAGATAAATGAAGATGAAGAAATCAAATCTTGAATCTTGATTGAAGTCTAAGTTCACGAGGATTTAGAACTAAATTGGAACTGACCCGGATATTTTATTAAGTTTTAATGATAATTTGCAATGAAACTTTCTACTATTAAGAGAAAAAAACATGGCATTGTTAACCAGCAAACCAATTTTCGCACAATGCATAATTTAAGACTTATCTGCCTCTCCATTTTACTGAGATGGAGAAGTGAAGAAAACATTAGCTTGCTGAATGTTTCCTTTTCCACCAAGCCAATCAAGGAACAAGCTGATGAAACCAGGCCCCGTATTGTAGAGTATGCGAAATTGTTACAATTTCAGTCTCTCTTTGGAGCAGATGAAATCACATGTAACTTTTTTCTGAGGCGCTAGTCCACTCGCACTTGACGGTTTTATTTATCTAAATGAGAGCTATGCATAAAGAAAATAGTAGAAATAAGTACCTATCACAGTTTTCGGAATTGAGGCAAGTAGTTTCTAGAGACAGTCAAAAAACAGATATTCGCGATTGGTAACCAGCATAGTCTCAATTTTTCTTCTCAGAGTCATCCCTATGACATTCGCAAAAAACCCCCAAATAATGTCAACAGCCCACTGTTCATTCAGAAAACAAAAACATTTAATTTCTCACACTAGAGCCCTAATTAGACGCCACAAAAAACCCGCTGTCACTTCTACTCGTTCCAAAGACTGGAGTAAATAAAGCGACGGTCGACAAAGACGTCCGTCTGTTGGCGACGTTTGAGCGACGTCTGTCGCCCCCCGGCACCCCCAGACCCCCGTCCCCTGCCCCTCCCGGCCTCCTTAAGGGGAGGGGGCAGTCCGTCGCCGATAATGATGTTAACTCACCGTTTGAGACCCGGCGAGTTTGTTGCGTTTTTTTGTCGTGAGATGTGATGGTGATTCGATATTGATGTTTGTGTTATCAGTGGACATTGGTGGCGCTAATTTGGGTGGAAGATACCTATGGTTCAGATTTTTATGTGAAGGTTCTGTAGAGATAATATTGGTGAGTCCGATTGATTTCATAATTTGAAGCGGGTATTGTAGCATCGTCATCACCATCCACAGCCTTCGGTATCCCGTTGCTGAGCCTCTTTCTTACTATGCCATCCGCCTCGGTCCTGCGCTAATCTTACAAATAAAAACTGTTACTTATTATATAATTCGATAGTGATTTGAGTAGCGTTGTTCTCACCTTTTCGTAGTCTTCTTTCGTTTTTAAAGCTTAAAAATTTTTTTTAAGAAACACAACAAAAATGTTGACAATTCTTAAAGAAACACAACAAAAATGTTGATAGAATAAAATATTTTTACTGCAACTGCCAGTAATACGGTCCCTATGCACAAATCTTGTTGTATCGCCGTGACACGTGTCACATCCTTCTATCTGAGACTAGAAATAAAGCACGCCACTCCTATTTGAAATAAACTCTTTATCGCAACTTGCGACAGTTGCCATGGAAATCCCATAACAGGAGTGCAACACAAGTTGCTTCAAATAAATTTCATCAGCGCACGAATCCCAGCCGGACTGCGGGCTCGACTTGTTCAGTAAATTGTCTTCAAGAGCTGACCACCCCCCTTCACCCGGCGGGCGGGGAGGGGGGTGGTTCAAAGGAGGCCACCGACATTCCCCCGTTCGTCTTGCTTATGACTGACGTCTGGACAGCTTGAGTGATTGAGAGTGACTGGAGACTTAATGCGCGCGGGCGCGATAGCACTCGCCTCGCGCGAAACGTGCTAACTTTATTCCACTTCTGACTATTGTGCGCTCTATATAAAAAGCTTAGGTTTGTATTTCGTTTACCTGTTGTTTAACTTACGGTTAGTGGAGTAGAGTTTTGATTTTGCACACGTTATTATTATGAATTAAAATACGCGTTGCATCGCTTTAATGCGAGGTGTGTTTGTAATTAGTGATGCGAGCGTGCTTGACGTATGATTGATGGTGGGACGTCCACTTCGCTATTTCGCCTGAATTATAATGATTTAATGCCCTCGAGGGACAGCACGTTAAATTTGTTTGTGATTGCGGTGATCAGCTCGCGTGAAATATGCGAGTTATAAAGTGATTTTCAGGCAGGTCTCACTATTATTTTTGTATTATTTTTTTGCTAAAGCTTGGTACAATTGGTATAAGTAAATTCAAGCGAAAACATTCTACTAGTAGGACTCAAGTCTGCTTGGGGAAGTAGGTACCACACCTTTGTTGTTCAACCGCCAAGCAGTAGTGTGCAAGAATTACTGTGTTTCGGTTTGAAGGGCAAAGTTACCAGATAAGTTACTACGCATGAAGGGATATAACATTTGATATCTTAGGGTATAACGAGAGCAGTGCGGCGCAGGGTTTTGTTCGCAAGTTCACAATTCTACTGTTACGGGCAGGCGTGATGCTTACCACCAGGCGAACGTCTAGCTCGTCTCGTTAATCCATTCTATGAATATAAAAACAAAACCCAACATGGTTGTAATCTTTGCTCGTTTTGCATATATGTGACGAACATAGTTGTTTGTTCTGTGTCTGGGTGGTGTATGTATTTTATGTATGTATTTATTTACAAAAAAAGAAGCCATTAGCTATCTGGTTCCCATAGTACAAGTTTTGCTTAGTTTGAAGCTAGAGGGCGCTGTGTGAACGGTCCACATCACATCACATAAACAGCTAGAAAACGTCCACTGCTGGATGAAGGCCTCTCCTTTAACAGGGTGTTTGAAATATCCACCAATATTCAATTTATTAATATAGTTCTTAACAAGAAATCAAATGAAACCTGTTTTACTAAGGTTGCTGTGTGAAAAAATTATGGAAAGCATCAAAAGAAAATTGACGCGAATTTGTCGCTGGATTATTCGCCAAGAGATCGTTCTCGTAATATCAGATCAGATAAAAGCAAATCAAAGTGAACACGCACGTCCGACGTCCGTACAGACGGACGGACGGGCAATCGGTCTGTACACGTCATGCGCCCGTCACACCGTCCGCGTCCATATAATTTTTGCTCATATTTTTTTCTACGTTTGACGTGTTTCGCTCCACTGTGCTTATTATCCTTGCAGGGGAATAAAGGCTTTGGATAGATAAGATGGAAGCGTTACTGCCACATGTTATGATTTAAAAAAAAAGATAATCATAACATATAAAAGATGTCTCTTTTAAATACTTTAAAACAGTTATTTGACTTTGACGCATTTTGCAGATTATGTGAATTTTTATGCTTTTTCGTCATAAGTCTTTGTTTTTGGATGACTACTACTCATAGTAGTTATCAGGGTTACGCGTATCGGTGTTACTAGGCTTAAAATATGTCATTGTATCATTGTGAACAACTTTTACTATGCGGGCAACCCTGAATTCACGAAATATTTATGATAAACAAATTATTTACAATTTGATACCTTTTTTTCAAAATGCGTTTGAGTGATGAGTCTCGCTGGACGTTTACCTGGTAGTAAGCGTCACGCCAGCCTATAACAGTAGCATTGCCAGAATTGGGAACTTACGAATACAATCCTACGCAGCGCTCGTCACACTGAGATATTAGATGTTAAAAGGTTATACCTACTTTCAGATTGGACCCAAAGATATTTCATCGAAAACGGTTCTGTAGTTTTTACTTGTTCTTAAATTCTCTCGAATCCCTCGACGGGCGGTTGGGTCATTATGCACCACGCTGGCCTAGTTGCGGATTGGTAGATTCATATAATAGGGAGGGAATATGCATGTGCTCACAAAAAAGCTGACTTCCAACACAAACAAATCATCAAAAGTAAAATTTTAATATGTGCACAAATAACGAAGTTATAAACATTTTAGTTTCATGTTAGACAGGGAGGGCACTATACTAGGTTTATGACGTCAAAGTTCACGATTCCAAACAAATTCTATACTAGCACGTGTTTTGCTAGAAAGGGACAGGGACCTCCCAAATACTTTGAACTCTTATATTTTAGAATTTTACCAGCCGATTTCAATTATTTTTTCGACGTAGGCATCAAATTCAGTAAAACTCTTCATTTATCTTATTGTTTTTAATAATTGAAACACATGCATATTCCATATTAGGCCATAGAGTTTTTTCTCCGGACGTACACAGGTAACTCACACAATCTTTACTTCATCAAAAGCCAGTGGTATGAAGACTCATTCATAAACTACAAGAGCTTTTTGGTACGGGCTCGAGATTTGAACCCGTTACCTCATGATCCCAAGTAGAGCGGTCTCCCAACTAGGCTACGGCTTTATTGAAGGATACCTAAAACTGCTTATAGATGGAAAAATTTACGTCGATCCGTGTCTAACTTGTATTTACGCAAGTTGGAAAATCCTTGCAATCACTTCTACGAGTTACGGAACGATTGACACCTTTTCACAAAATGACGCGTCATTATTTACCTCAATTTACATCTGTAATTTTCGCGTACCAGGAACGCATAGGTATTAAAAGGTCGAAAATGATTCAGTTATTCAAAAACACTAACACAATTACCAAAAACTCTATCACGTAGCTATAAGACTCAAATTTGTCTTGCTTAAACTGTGGAATTATAGCGTAGGAGGCAGAGTCCAAGACACGATGATCGGTCGACAATTTGATTCGGAATATATCGCCGCGTCGGAGTTGTAAACACGCGCGGAGGTGGGTGCGGGTTCGATTCTCAGCGAAAGTTCTGTTTAACTCTATGTGTGGCGGTAATAAAACCTTGAGTGGTCGATAATTTAGGACGTAAAGACGTATTAACTATGCGCGGTTTACAATTCCAATAAGGATATGTGAGCTGTATTTTATTCCGTGAAGCAATGTGGAAATTGATTTTGATCGTTATTTGTTACGCGTAAAGTAGAATGTGTTACACCTACCAGGATAATAAACTGTTCTGATGTGATTTAGTAAGTTAATGCAGCATTTTTGATCTTGACAGTATTAGAGTATCATAGTGTGTCAGTGTGTGTGTAGTGTGTGGTTGTAGAACAGCCTCACTTAGAAATAATCCCATGTTTCTAGGGTTTCTTATAAGGAAAGGTTTGTTTTAGGTTTAAGGAAAAAGGATTTCTTATAGGATCACTTAAACTGTTCGTCAAGATCCCTTTTCTCAGGAATGAGTGGAGGTAACAAGTTAAAAGTAATATAAAAAACGTGTCAACAGTTTCTTTGCGTTATTGTTAATTGAATACAAAGTCGCCACACTTTTATAATTTCATACATTGAACGTATACTCGCCACAAGCATTATGGTTAAACTAAAATACTAAAGATGTTATAATAACGAATCTAACCAAGGCCAGACAGACGGACTGACAGAAAATGCACAGCCGAAATCGTTGGACGTAGAGACTTGAAATTTGGAGGATGTATTTGTCTTGATGCCCAGATGTACTTGTACACGTAATAAGAAAGGATTTTTTGTAATTCAACACAATGGGCGAAAACTTTTATATGAAAGTCCTTTGTTTTAGAAAGTTTAGATATGGCTTTTTGAAAATTTTGATAGTCCATTTAAAATAAAAAAATATGTTTTTTTTGACAGGATTGATCTATAGGGGTTTGTATATTTCATACCCAGCAGTGCAGCGGTATGAAAGATATCTGGGAGCGGGGAAAATTTATTTCATACGCAGACGGAGTCGCGGGACGCAAGGCAATTAATCTCTATTAACTGATATAAGAATTATAGGATAAATGTTCACCGTGGTACGCTGGGTATAAAATAGCCCCTCTTCAACTATAAACAAATAGGGACATTAACAAACGTAACATCGGTTGTAATTTCGTCAATCGACTGTCGCAGCCGTCAGTCACGCTGATTGGATCTGTGTTGGACGGCGAGGTCACGGGGTCATTGTCACGGAGTAACCTTTCATTGTTTACCACGAACAGGGTATATCTTTGCAATCTTTATTATAGATCTCTGTTAGACTATTCGGGTATACACAGAACGATAGTACTAACCGAAAGGAGGTTATTGTACTCATATTTATGTCGTGAACAACTTTTACTAAAGAAGCAAAAGCAAAAGCTTTTCTTACTAACTTTTTTATTAGCCTTGTCTTTAAACTGTTCAATTAGGATGCCGAATTTTGAGCTAACCTTAACTTAGCACCACAACTAATAAAATAAATAAATCAATTATTAATATATATTTTTTCTAACTACCCTCTACTTTAATACTCATCAAAACATGAGTATTTATAAAACAATCAAATTGTTTAGCCCAAAGTTTTAAAAGGCGCTTCTAGCCTACAAAACGACTGTTTAATAAGTTAACTTGTAACTTAGGCTAATGAACGCTGAGTTGTACAATTGTTTATATTTATTATGACAATAAAGAACTTTAAAAATCAATAAAATAAATTAAAAACTGCCCTGCCAGAGAGAGAGAGCCCTGCCAAAAAAAACGAACTATAATACGCTTTTAAATTATGGAACCACCTCTGAAGTATTATCTACCAAACAAAAAAAGAATCATCAAAATCAGTTCATAATTGGCGGAGTAATCGCGTAACATACATACAAAAGCGTGCGAGCGTGTGCAAAGATCTAAGACCTGGGGCCTCATTTTTGAATCGTTTTTGAATAATTTTCGCATGCGCTACTCTTGCGTACGATTCAAAAATGAGGCCCCTGGTTGCAGACCGTACAAAACATTTGTGAAGCGGGAGACAAACTCACGCGCTGATTGTTCCGTACCTACCACAACCCGTGAACGTATGGTATTAAGTTTATCAAAACCACAGATCCGAGAGAAAAACGTATTCTTTTACAACAACTTTTACTTTGGGAGCAATTCTGGAATAGAGTTTAAATAAACTGTTTTAAAAATATTTCTTTTCGTAATTTCAGAGTTTGTCTCATAGTAAATGCTGTTCACTATAATCAATACAATTAATTATCGGTCTCATACTACCGTTTTGCGTAACTCTTTCATTATCGCGTTGACCCCATCACTCTTATCAACATTTATTTTTATTAGAATTTTGAAAGGACATCTGTCGGGTTTAAAAAATTACCTATTATGATCAAAACAATGCAGACGATCAAAGGATATAAATAGCATAGGGTTAATACTGGAGTAACAAGGAACCCTAAAAAATAATAATTAAAAACTAACGATAATAAGTACGTGATACGGCTGAGTGATGGGTAATCCTCGTTATCAAAATACCCCGCTAAATAATACCTACCATCAAATTGATTAGGTATTACATTTTCATGTTTCTAATTATTGCCTTATCTACCATGAAGGACATAAGTAATCGATCAATGATACCATACAGTAATCGATAAGATAAACAAATATATATATACTTTGTTTATTGGCAATCAATATTAATTATCATTTACCTATTGTGTTTATCATCTACTGGTTATTAAGACTGTATAAATAAGTGTGATTATTTGACTTTTGAGGTTAATTAGCTGTGGATTATTTCCCTTCCGGCTTACTATGTATACAACACGCAAAACCATGATAAATTACTGAAATAGAAAAAATAGGAGAATTTTAAAACCTATACATATTTATGTTGCCATTAAATAAATAATACTTATTAGTTACTAATAATTCTAAATTGGTGGAAACTATCAATATTTTTCGTTTTTTTTACAATAATACTTGATATATGTAACTAAAATAGTTATTTATGATTCTAGTGCGGTAAGTAAATTATTAAAACCAATTGTAATCCAAATTATAAAACCAATAAAAAATCGGTAATTAAAACCAATACCGCACGAGTGCCATACAACGTTTTACAACACATTTGCGAGAAAACAGATAACAGAAGTACCTACCACAGATAATGAAACAGAATTTATTATTTTGTTTATAAATATCGGTCGGAAAGACGCAACTAAACAATGGAAAATGCACAAAGTGCGATGCCCTAATCCTCCTACCCTATCCGAAAGAAGAAAAAAACTTCTTTCTTTTTTGTTTTTTCCAAAACTCCAAAGAAGCCTGCAGTAAAGTTGCCACGAGTTTACTAGGGCATGACTGGACTTGACTGTGACTTTGACTGTGACTTAGACTCGTTCGACTTGAAAATTAACAAAAACTTGATACAAATATATACTTGACTTTGGCAAATGCACAAAGTGCGACGCCATAATCCTCCTAGGAGGTAAGATGAAATGGCGCGAATTTACAAATGGCGCTAAGTACGCGTGGTGAAAATTAGACAAAAATTATAAAGTAGTGGTGAAAATATATTTCGTTATATTTTCTGTTTAAATTAAAGTAAGACAAACGTATTGAGCAAAAGCGCTTCCAAGGAGGTTCGATCATTCAGCTTATTTATTCTCGTAATGTGAAACTCTTTGGTGGAGTTCTTAAATTATTATTATGGAAATTAAAAAAATACCGTAAAGTTTACGCGCTATACAAGGAAGTGTGCGGTAATGGCTTTTCCGCACGATCCGTTGTATGGTGCGTAATGTTTAACTTTCGAACGATTTATACAGGCTTCGTAAATGCACTTTTTGAGAAAATGTGTTGTAAAAATATATATTGGTTCTATAATGACTATTCGAGTTTTTTTTAACAGAATTTCGTACACAATTTCACTTGTTTATATTTTTTATAGGGCAAACGTACCTAAGTAAGACCTGTCTTTAAAAAAATGCAATTTACAAATTTTTCAACAAGTAGGTAATGATTATTTTAAAAACATTAATTTTGTACCTTCTCTTTACTCTTACTTAGGCAGTATAGTAAAATATACTCTCTCTATATTTTATATATAAAATATAAAATATAGAGAGAGTATGAATGTCATGCCATTTGTATTCAAGCTATTTTCATTATATTTTGTATGTAAGTATATAAATAGTCCGTAGTCTGTCTGTTCTGTCTGTCTGTAGCTGTTGTGACAGGAGAAGACTTCCTGATTGGTGGCGCAGGTGGGATGATGCATTTATGTTAGGGCTACCACTAGGTAGCAAGCGTAGCGGGGAGCTTATAAGAGCAAGCGGGGAGCGGAAAAATAAATAAAACGGACTATGACATTCGTTACCAAATAAATACTTACCAACTAAGTTTAACTAAAACATACAGTAACAGTAAAAAAAACATACCCATATATGTATATATTTATGTGTATCCGATTTAATTAAACGTGAGTATTCCCGTATAAATAAATTAAAAATGTAAAAAAAAAATTACAAACGCGAAAGTTTGTCGGTGTGTGCGTGTAATGTATATAAAATATGTCTCCAACTCTAATGCAGCGGGTTCAAAAGTAAATGCGAATTACCCGTGCAAACAGTGGTGGGTGAAGGCGGTGGGTGGACGGGTCGTGACCCGTTTGTAACTCCTTTACGCCGTAAACGGCAGAACAGATATTCTTGTTCTACCCTTCAAACCGAAACACTAATTCTTGGCCTCTACTGCTTGGCGAAAATGACTAATAAATGTGTGGTACATCCCCAGAAGGACTCTGCAATGGACTCTTGCCTCTACAGTGTCATTATAAAAGTGTTATATTTCCGCCGTTTCTTTAGCACCGTACCTCGACCCCAACTTGTCATGGTCTGAACGTATTCTGACACGACGGCTGCGCGCGCGCCGACGTCTGATTAAACCGGACAACGCATGCGTATACAAGGTTACGCATATCGGTATTACTATGCCGAAAGGAGTTTAAATGTACTCTTAATTGTGAACAACTTTGACTACCTAACCTAACCCAACCTAGAAGTCGTGAAAACTGTCTTCTGTTTCATCCGATTTACAGTAGCGCTCAGTTGTAAATGCGACTCGTGGTCGCCTATCCGAAAAGTGAAAGGAACCTTTACTACAACTGTGAAATCACGAAAAAATACTTCAGCTGTTTCATAGAAAAAAAACAAGCCTTTTTAGTAGTCCACTGCTGAACTTAGCCCTCGAAGTGCGATTGGGCCATATACAGGGTTAGTTCTAATCAGTTAGCATCCTTTTAAGGGGAAATTCTGTACATCAAAACAAACGACTTTTACTATGGGGCCAAAATTGAAATCGCGAAAAAAAAACAGCAGTTCCATACAATATCTCTTGACAGAATGTATGGAACAGCTGCTAATTATATTTTTTCTTGATTTCGGTGTTGGCCTTTTGGTAAAAGTTGTCCACAAAGATGAGACCATGACTCCTTTCCGGATTAGTTTACCACATGCTTGTAACCCTGTATTTCTAATCTGGTCAGTTTCCTTACTTATCTATGTTTTGTTGTTACAGGTAAGGTGGAAACATGGTGTACTGCAAGGTAACATAAAACTTTTGAGTCTCTAGGCATATTAAAAAAAACTAATAACACACATCGAGCTTTTCCCTAGTAAATAATTATCCCTGTTTCCTTGAAAATATAAATCATAGAAATACACAACGCATGGAACAGCTAAGTTTATTCCGCGAATTTGGGGTCTTCTACGCTGAAAATGTAGTTTTTCAAACATTGATGTTTAGGTACGATTGATGCTGATCTCCTTACATCTTCTTTTTGTAGTACCTACCTAATTATATTCTAATTTTCAACCGACTTCAAAAAAGGAGGTTCTCAATTAGACTGTTTTTTTTGTATGTATGTTTCGCGATTACTCCGCCAATTATGAACTGATTTTGATGTTTTTTTTTGTTTGGTAGGTAATACTCTAGAGGTGGTCCCATGGTTTATAAATCAAAATATCTGGAAAATATGAAGATGTTATCTAGGTAGTAGAAATTGAAGTCGGTTGTATTTTTTTTAAAAGCTTTTTATATTGACTGCACTTTTTGCGAAATAAAAAAATATACTCATTCGGAGGTATGGGAAAAAACACTCCTCCTGCCGATAGGAGGTATGGCAAAATTCCGTTACGGCTTAGCAATACAGTGTATAGATATTATTATACAAAGTTTTATTTTTAAAAAGTTGCGCTGTTTTTAGCCTTTCGTGGCCTCCAGTTCAATCGGCCTCAGCGGAAGATCAGCGCTGTTTGATAAACAGCATTACGCTGAGTTGGAGCCATTTTTGTGACATCAATTTTAATTTTATTTTATTGGTAATTAACTATAGCTAGTTATATTAGTGCCTACGTTACAAGATAAATTATTTTTATTTCTTTCTTTCTTTCAATACCTTTACGCGTAATACTGTCAGCAATACAATGTAATATTCGCTAAAACAATGTTCGCTATATAACTACGACTCTATAAAGTACTTGCATATCAAGTTTTAATTCCATTATAGCTCTAAAGTACTTACATTGCAATCGGCGCACCTTGCGGCCGCACCGTTCACTCGCTATGCCATCAATCAGTGGCCAGGGCGCGGGTTCGAGTCTGATCTCGCAGATAACGCTCTGATGCGATTATTAATACTGACTTGCTTTGTTCCGGTGCTGTTGCACTTGTGGTTGTGATTGTACTCGGTTTTGTATACAATGAGTTTGCGTTTGCAATTGTACTCGTAAAGTAAGGTTGGTGACTTTCATCGTTTTACAATAGAAGAAGGATTGAAAAGTGTCGTTATCGAGCGTAAATGGATCTTTTTTTTATACAATCAAGTCGAGACGAGCAAGACGTTCGCCTGTTGGCCACTAACAGTAGCAGTGCCAGAATTGTGCACTTGCGAAAACAATCCTTCACCGCACTGCACTGCGCTCGTTGCTCTGAGATATTACATTTTAGATCTCTTCATACCCTGTAAATTTGTACGTAAGTTTAATACCCGGTTCAACTGGCAAAGGCGTGGTACTTCCCCAGGCGGACTCTGCAGTAGAGTCCTACTATTACTAACTTTTTTTAGGGTTCCGTATCCGTACCCAAAGGGTATCCATCTGTACCCTATTACTAAGTCAGCCGTGTTTGTCTGTATGTCCGTCCATCTGTTCGATATATAGTGACATAAAATCTCGTGACCTGTATTAGGTGTTTTTTGATAGGTATTGTATCCGCGCTAAACCATAATAAAATGCATGGCGAAATGAACTTACAAGTTGTAATTTTGGTAGTACGGAACCCTCGTTTTACGAGTCCGACTCACGCTTAACTAGGCTTTTATTCATTACCGCGCGGATTAAATCTCAAAGCACTGTTAGTTTTCTTATTGGACTGCCATTGCTCCACATTCAAATTAAACGAGGTACCTATTTTAAAAAGAGATACAGCCTTAAATCTTAGACCTAACTCTTGCCGTCTAGACTGGCTAGATAGACTGTTCTAGACTTTAGAGCCAGGAAAGGTGCCGCGGGAGCTATATTGTCTGAAGAAGTGCTTTCATTTGCATATCCCTTGCAGCGAGGGCTGAGCTCGGAATGATTAGATCTGGTTAACGGACATAGTTCTGTTATAGTTCACCCCTTTTTAGCAAGAAAAGTCAACGGTTTTATTTAAAAGAGCCGCATAAGCTTGCTATTTAACGCTTTAATTTTTATGTGTAATCTCCTCTTGGCATTTTTATTTTATTGATTATAGGTTTGTGTTTGGCCACGGCCAGCCTGATGATAAGCAACGATGTGGTCTAGGATGGAGCACGCTTTCCTAGAAGGAACCTGGGGCCGTACCGTGAACTGCTTATAGCGGGGCCGAATAGGTTCAGCTGCCGACACTGCGCGACCGCGAACCTTATTGCGAGGCGATAAAATTCACAGTCGCGCAGCGTCGACAGCTGAGCGTATTCGGTCCCGGAATAAGCGCTCATGGTACGGTCCCTGTTCACTCTGGACTTGAAGGCACCAAAATTGTACTTTTTGGGAAACACGGACATCGGCAGAGAGTTCCACATCCTCGCTATGCGAATAACAAACGTGGATTCAAAGCGCTAAATTGGCGAAATTAATAATAATAATAAAAATTTAATAATATAATTTTTGATTATTTTGGCGATTGGCAATTAATTGGTGTGAATTGGCGAATGACTCGGACTTGATTGTCCTTCGGCTTCTTATCATCGCAGGGTGGTTGAGGAAAAAAGGAAAAAGAAACAACGAGCTGCACTCAAATAGACGGTTTAGAGCACATTAAAAGTTTTTAACAAAAAAAAAACTCTTCAAACTTAACGAATTTGAAAATCAATCTATATTATCTCAAACCATCGAACTATCAAGTTTTTATAGACTAGACAAAAAAAGTTCCAGCTCAGTGGCCACGGAGTTACTGATGGAGGCGCTGACAGACTGACAGACAGACTGACAAGAAGGTCAAGCCAACACAATTAGTGCATTGGCACTCAAAACAGAAGCAAGTGCTGATACAATATTTGTTGATAATTAACGGTATTTTTAGCTGACAAAGGCGTAGCTAAAAAACTGTAACCAAGTCGTTAAATAAGTTAGTGTACGCTGAGTGACCACCCCTAGTGTCAGAGTTAATATATGCCTCAAAGATGCTTTTGATTTACGTTTATGTGACTGGCTCAGGCTTAGGTTTTTTTAGATAATCCGCCTTAGTAACATAATATACAGGGTGTAATACCTAGTATGTATAAGGTCATTGAACTCATCATTGTGAGTAACTGACTTTATGCCAACCCTGATTCACGAAAAATAAACCAGCTGTTCCATAGAAATATGTCATTCACTGGCGACAAAATGTATGAAATGAAACAGCAATTTTTTTATCCCGTTCTTTGTAACCTTGTATTCAGTGAAAATCTACAAGCCAGCAGTACTTTACGGTTCTTTCAAACGATACAGCAGACGGGCACAGACAGGCTTGTTGACTAAGCGAAGCGAAGGTCTCCGACTCTAAGGGGACAAGTTAGGCGTTTGTTAGTATAGTTAATTTTGTTCAACGTTAACTTGCAAACTGTTGAGCCAACCTCATGCAATGTAAACAAGTAGTTCGCGCAAATACAATTATCAATTCCGAATATGAGCCAAATTGGTAAAGGAGCTTGGAAGAGGGGGTCGCGAGGTCTCAGTTCACTGCGAATGCTAGTTAATAAGGTCCCGCTAGTCAACCTTCGGGTACGAACCCCTTAAATCCATTTCTACACCTGTCTAGATACTCAATAGCGTTTTTTTTTCTACGTGGCCAGTTAGAAGAAATCAGTTACACAAAGTATTGAGACACACAAGCAAAGCCTTTGTACGCGTGACAGACGTATCGACCCTGTCTGGAGTGACACGTTCGGAAAGCTTGAGAGACGCCCTGACGTGACACGTCTCCAGTAACTGCTACTTCATCTGTGGCACCTCTGTAAAAACGTTCCCTAGAAAATAGTTTAGCAGTTTTTCGTGGATAAATAAAATATCATGGTGTGTTTAGAGTTCCGTTCTTCGATTCGTTAGACAATCAGTTTGCTGACTGATGATGGCCAAACATTTTACTGTCAACTACAGTAAAAGTGGTTCGTATAAGCTGAGTGGCCAGTCTTAGTGTTAGAGTTAATGCTGCCCGAAGGATAAGGATTGGTCAGGCCACCATGTCAAATCTAGACAACACCAATCATTACCATCCCTTCATCAACATTCAAAATCAGAACCCAATGACAGTTCCAAATCGCATGCTCAATTCGAACCACGTCTTCCTGTTTTGAATTTGGAACGATCAGTTGGTAATTGATTGGATGACGTAATCAATTAAAATGGCGGTTGATTGATTGGCCCCGTCTGGTTGCCGTGTGACTGCGGCGTTCCATTTTTGAATGTGACATTGACAATATTTTGTTTTTTTTGTGGATAGTTTAATAAATGATTGCCAATATATTGGTGTCAGTTGGTGTTATTGGTAATTAGTTATTTTAATTGGAGTGTAAAATCGAACTGATGTTAAGGTCGGCCAATTATGTTAAGCCAAGCTTAGTAACAGACAATTAATCAGGTTCCACAGACAAAACTATTCGTAGATGGCGCTAGCGGCGGTCCGGATGTAGCAAAATCAAGTTTTCTTGTGAATCGTTTTTTTTGCTTATATAAATACAAAAAAAAAGATAATAAGTATTCTATCAGCTATCTGGTTTCCATATTACAAGTTTAGCTTAGTTTGGGGCTAGATGGCGCTGTATGAAATTTCCACCGATATTTATTTTATTTATTTAGACTATTAAAAAGACTGATTATTTTCGGCTATTATTAGACAAAACAACAAAATAAAATAAAGCATAAAATAAAAACAATTATACTTAATTATGTAAGAGGCAGGTGTACATAACCACTGATTATAAGATCAGCAAACAAAATGGTATCATTAAATTTTACCAAAATGAAGTAACTCGTACGTAATTGAAAGATTTATAAGGCGAACACAATCTTTAAACTTTGATAAAATATTTTAAAATGAGAGCCATCAATCCAAATTAATTAACTACCCACACGACCCTCAATCATCCTGGAACCTTCGAGAATTATGACGTCCTGTCAAAATTAGGGATGCCTCTTTTAAAGCTATGATTTTGAAATATTGTTCCAAGACTTTTGATCTCATTGACATAAATAACGTTGGAAATAATTACCATTGAAAACAAGAAACGTAGCCTAAAATGATTTCTTAAATGTTTTTTTAATAGTTGCATTGATCTACTAATTACCAAGAAATCCGTAAACTAAGTAAAGCTAAAGGTGTGAATACTGAATATACAATCATTAAAGATTCATCATTATAATAAGCCTATAATAATGCACATATCAAACTGTAAAGAGTAAGGAGCTAAACTCTAGCTTTGGATTGATATTTTGACCTATTTTTTTTTTTTTGATTATTGAGATAATACATAGCATCCCATTAAGTACATCAGGTAAGCTCGTGACAGCCCTAATGCAGTAGTGATGAATAATATTATAATTACATAGGTATAGTATAGTTACGTCTTAATATCAATAAAGGCAAATAAAGAACAGGTAGTGCCTCTAATGCGCGTTGAATCAACATCTATCCATCAACGCGGACCCGCTGTCTGGGCCCAGTCAAGGTTGGAGCTTAGTGTGGATAAGACATTAGAGTAAGCATAGATAATAGAAAGCTCAATAAGTTTAATTTCATGGGCAATGCTGAATTTCAAGTTTTCAACTTTACTTATATTTTGAGATAAGAACAAAGGATGGGATAGCTGAAATTTTAAATTGACGTGCGACTTTAAAAAAAAACAAAGTTTATTTTTAAGAATATCGATTTATTTTTCATTTTGCTTAGAAGTTTCACTTAACGAGGTTCTAATTATTGAGCTTGCACTGTACTCTAAAGAAATATATTAGTCACTTTAAAAAAAATAAGTAACTGTTCTCCCATCTTTCACTGATCTACCATAATTATGTTAGTATGTAGTTACAATGTCCTACTTTCCGGTACAACATCTGATCAGCCCAATATCATATCAAGGACCGTAATTATCGTATCCCATATATAAAAAAAAAACCTGGTGGAGTATACTACTATCTTACATGCTACTACTATTATATATTTATTTTATTTTATGATATTAATATATTATGTCAAAAGTTTGTATGTTTGTAACATCACGCAAAAACGGCTAAACGGATTAAGATGTCATTTTATTAAGAGGTAGCTTAAATCTTGAATTAATACATAGAATTCTTTTAAAACTAGCATGTTTATTCATTACATTTCTGTTTTATTTTTAACTGTACATTTACCGTAATTATGAAATTAAAATATCCCGTAATGGTGTACTTGCATCATGGGGTACTGGCTAGAATATAAAGTTACCAGCTTTAACTTAAACATAGATCGTATCCATATTAACCTGTCAATCGAGTCTAGCAGAGCAAAAAACGTATCTCGTCTGACAGTGATCCGATGAAGTGTAAGGTCGTGCGCACCGGTGCGTCTCTGTTTATTTACATTGCTGGGAACTGGTGCTGCTTGTCGAGTGGCGGACACTTGCCTGCTCTTTTTCTTCCGTCCAAAGGATTATGGCGTTGCACGTTGCACATTTGCCAGTGCCGAGTGTTATAAAATGACTACTAAATGGTTATTCCTTTTTATGTTTTGGTGACGAGTCCATTATAGAAACATTCATGATATTATATTATTAGTAAAATATTTATGAATGTAACTTTATGATAATAAATATTATTCTATTCTATTCTATTCTACTAGCAAAAAAAACGATATCCAAGTCAGTCTAGTAAAGCAAGGCACATTCAGTCCACATCCACTTAGGTACCATAACGTAATTTAGTTTCTTCTGCACAATATACTAACTAACGTCATTTAATTTGATGAGACCTTTAAACAATAAGTACTTAATATTCGACCTGAATCATATATTTTTCTACTAAACACAACAAAATTTTAATTATTGCCCTCCTCTTTGTCTTATTTAAAATCGAAAGAGACCCAGCAATTTAGTGGAAATCAATTATGAGAAAATGCACATCATCATCAGCCAAAATAGTTCCACTGCTGGACGAAGGCGCCCCTTTATAGGGAGAGGTTGCCATAATCTTCACGCTTGGGAGGAGTGTTATGGGGATTGCAGAATGTTCACCACCGTTAACAGAGAGGATGCTGTTGTCCGTCCTCCGGTGGGTCTGGTTGAAATTTAAGGACGTACCCAGGTCTGCAGTTTTAGACCTATTACCCAGGTCCATCACACAGAACAGCGCAGAGAAAATGCACTAATTACGGTGACTCAGTGATAGCGCATATGGCAAGAGCAGGATGTTGCTAGTTTGATCATTGTCAGGATAGATATTAAATGAATAAATTGAATATCTTTTAGGTATTCAGTCTTGATGGTATGGTGTTGGTTTTATTTAGTCTGTATTTGTGTGTGTTCAATGAATTCACTGCAACTTGGGAATATACTGGAGAGCTCTGCTGGGTCGATTATTGGACGTTGGACATCTCTAGACTGCAACAACTCTACGTAACCATTGAATAAAAGATGTTTGAAGCTCGTAAGAGCATCGACCATCCCACATTAAAACTAAACAAGTAGCTGACATCACACTACTCAAACAACAAAAAAATCATAACCAAACCATCAATAATAATCAAAATAACAGACGTTGTCTACTTAACTAGAAGACGAGCTTCTAATGAACTTCACATACAATTAAAACCAATTTAAACATTACACCAATTCATTCTTAAGCTGTGTAGCACAAGATTCAATTTCTTTTAGAAAACTACATCTTACAAATTTGTGATTTAGCTAAAGCCAAGTTACATTTTCATCTACCCTCAATTTTATTTTTTTCAGCATAAGGTTTGGAATCGTTTACATGTGTGCTGTGTAGAGACGTCAATAAAGATTAAGCGGATTCCCAGAGTCGGGTGTGACAGACAGACGGACAGATATCCACTCGATGACGTGTGATTGACGTCCCAGGCCATTTGTCGTGGAAGATTCAATCTTGCTTTAGTTGTTTTTAGTTTTAGTTGGTTTTGATTTTATTTTAGTACTGTGTTTTGAAAAGATTGTTTTTAATAGATTACATTTATAATACATCATAATGTTTTCAGGGCAATCATACACATTTTGAAATTTAGATGAATTTGAGTTTTGATACTAACTAAAAACGCGAAGCTGGACTTTTATTGTACAATATTTATTTCTTAGTATTGATGTCATCATCATCATCAGCCCGGAGACGTCCACTGTTGAACGAAGGCCTCCCCCTTAGACCGCCACACTGTACGACAACTTGCCATTTGCATCCACCGGTTGCTCGCGACTTTTACAAAATCGTTGGTCCACCTAGTGGGGGCCTTCCTACGTCTTCCGGTTCGCGGTCGCCACTCAAGAACCTTTCTAACCCATCGGTTACCAGTTCTTCGAGCGATGTGGCCTGCCCATTGCCACTTCAACTTGCAAACCCTGCATTGTAGCCAGTATTGATGTAATCTGCAGGTACTAGTAGTGGTAGGTGTATTGCGATAAGAATATCATGCACGAGTGTCTACAAGGATATAATAAAAATCATTGTGTAGAAATGAGTATTTTCGTGTTGTTCCCAAAACTTCAAGGTAGAAGCCTCATTCATTTAGAGTATCCGCCTTTTTATGATTTAGATTACATTATGATAGGCTTTGCTTTAAAGAAAATTTTATTATTTTATAATTAGGTACCTTCATACTGGAAAATGCAGTATGTATGACGCCATAATTATCATAAAAGAATAAAAATGCAATTAGTCTAATAGCCCAGGTCAGACATGCAGAACACATAAGTGAATAGATATATTTAACAAATCTCTATCTCTCTATCAAAACTCATAAATCACTTTCAACTATGAAGACAATCCCCAAGAATAGAGTTTCGCTTTCGCTCAAGAACGCACTTTATTTTGGCTCGTGTTCTCGAAGTTGAAAGCAATACGAGGAATGATTTACAAATGATTGATAAGCTCGCGCCAAATGCTATTTTCTTTGGCATGAAATGTGGAACTAGATTTCATTCAACGATCATCTGAAGTTTTTTTTTTTTTTTTTAGTTGTGTTTGTTGTTGAGAAAAATTAAAATTGCCGTCCCTGATTGATGCTTCGTCTGAAAGGGCTTGCATTTTTTATTATTGTATTATTTTATTTTTTATTATTTCTAGGACGACGTTCTCGTATACTTAATAATTCTATTAGACTTTGAAAAAATTACATTTGATAATTGGTTATAATTATGCATAATCAAAACGAACGATTAAAAAATCTTGCTTAGATCGTGAATTAAGTGACAACACGTATTTCGATAGCTGGTGACGGACGGTCCTGTAGATCAAAATGAAACGCATTCAAATATTATAGGAAATTAATGAATGCTCTTAATAGTCTACGGATCATCAATGTTTTTTCGTTCCGTCAGTCAATACTAACTGGCAATTACAGTGTCCGTACATCAACAGTGACAGCGTGACGCAGGCCGTCTGTGTGGTCCTTCCGAGAAACATTCCCGACGGGAAACGAATGACGAATTTACAGGTTTAGTGAAATTTGGGAAGATAATGGTGATAAACTTTAAAGTTTTGTAGTGGTAGGACTCCGCTGCAGAGTCGGCCTGGGGAACTATCACAGCTTTGCCAGTTATTCAACCGCCAAGCAGTAGTGTGCAAGCATTACTGTGTTCCGGTTTGAAGGGCAATGTTACCAGATAAATTACTGGGTATGAAGAGATTTAACATCTAATATCTCAGGGTGACGAGCGCAGTGCAGTGCGGCGCAAGATTGTGCTCGCAAGTTAACGATTCTAGCACTGCTACTGTTAGTGGCAGGCGGAACGCTTACTACCAGGCGAACGTCTTGCTCGTCTCGTCAATTGAACGTATAAAAAAAACATTTTAGAGAGCAATGAGCTTTATCAGTATTGATTGAACCATTTACAAATAGATTAAAATTAATCAAATATTATTATTTTATTAAATTTTAAAAGGTTTGCGTACGACATTTATTACCATGCGTTATATTGTAGCCAACTGTTAATTTAAAAGAGATTTATTTTGGTTTCGTGAGAATTTCAAGTACGTTAAAATCTTATAAGGGTATGATTGATTTATAATTCGATTCGGAGGATTAAGTATACCTATGAGTAATACTTGTGTCACTTTTAATGTAAATGAGTCAGTCGCCAAAATGATACGACAGTGATTTATCCTGTCAATTTGGTATTGCGACATTTTATAATCCGCACAAGGTGACTTTTAGTATCAAAGGGCGCTTGACTCACTAACCTATTTAACAAGTTTGATGCAAAATAAACCTACAAGGAAAACCAGGATACTGCTGAATGATTCCAGGATCTGCAAGTGCGAAGCGCAATTCATCTAAAACTGCCTCCTAGAGTGAAATTCCTTTGTTTGGTTTCAGACAAAAGGCTAGATGACTGTTTTTTTTATTGTCCTATTAAAATGTGTCCCATAAATATAGATGATTAATGAAAAGAAAATAAAAATCTGATCAAAAATAAGCAACTTATAAGCATTTTAATATCATGCTATACAGAGAGGCGAAACAGCAAATCGTGCCGTCACTTCTCTGTACGCCATATACTATTCTGACAAGGCGTGACGTAATTTTTTGTTCTGTGGGAAAGGGACAGAGTTGTCTCTAACAAAAATTTTAAACGCTCATAATATCAGAACATTATTAACCGATTTAAATATTTTTTTCAATAAACATACTATATTTATTTAAATTATACAAAAACAACAACGCAACAACTCAACAACCATTGCAACAACCACAAAAAACGCATCAACAACACAACAACTCTTTCATGTGTTCATCTCTACTTATATTAAGTATATATATGCCCTGAGTTTTCCATAAAAAGGTCATAACCAAAAACAATGAACAAACAAACAAACACAAACAATAATGAAATATCTCAGTCACATCAGCCAGAAGACGTCCACTGCTGGACGAAGGCTTCCCCCTTATTAGGGAGGGATTACCATAATCCCCACGCTTGGCAGGCGGCTTGGGAATCGCAGAATGCTTACCACCGTTAACCAAGAAGACGCTGCTGCCCGTCCTCCGGTGGTCCTGGATGCAGTTTTAGGACATACCAGGTTCTATATCTCAGTGTCTTTATAAAATAAATTGTAAAATTATCTTTACTTAACAAAATTTTTCATGACAATTCGCAGATAGTCAAGGACTTGTAAAAGAATATAGAGGTAACAGTAATAATGCCGATGATAAGATATTTACCCCCGAAATAATTAAGGTAGAAGTCCATGCGAGTGAAAATGCGAAGCTCAGTTACGTAGCTACATTCAGTGACAATCAATATAGCGGTCAAATATGAAGAGACTTGTCACCCACCTAAGGACTTATTCAGTCAACAACCTGCATTTGATGACCTCAGCTCATGCTTTAAGCGGCCAATATCTCTCAAGGAAAGCTCAATTCGCTGCAGTATCTGTCCACGCCTCCAACCAGGCAAAGATCACAAGTCCCGCAGATCTGATAGCGCTCGCGACACGAAGCCATCACAAGCAAAGCCGATCGCATCAATAATAAACCGAAAAAATGGGACCCTCAGATACAGATCAAATTAACGGTCAGCCGAGCACAAAGACCGGCCAATCAGCGGAACGATTCTTTCCGAACGCTTCACGTATTTACGTCACATTTCTTCGATTTCGCGGCACGTCCGAGGCGTAATAAGCGGACGGGCGACGTCCCCCGTCCGTCCTGAAGGTGCGGAGGAGGAGGGGGGTCGTTGGAGTTAATGAAGTTTTCTCGGCGCGATTCCCACAGGTCGTCACATGCGGCCCGAGTTTGCGGCACATATGTAGCACGCCGGGCCGCTCGGGCCGCACTCATATTGCCGGGTGAAAATGTTTTAATAAGCGCATCCCGGGATGGTCGGCCGTTATGTCCGGGGCCGTTTGCGAGCGCCGTCTTATTAATGTCTATTGTTTGGAGTTTTTGCGTTATTGCGACTATATTGACGGTATGTCACTGCGGGCGGGTCGTCTAACCCGCTATAGCTAGCTACACAGCTATAGACGCTATCTGGTAATCCGGGTAAACTCGTTGTTAGAGAATCATGACATAATGTTGCTGAATTAATCTCGAAACCAATAAGCATATTTTACATTACAATACACTCGTCAGCCAGAAGACGTCCACTGCTAGAAGAAGGCCTTAATAGGAAAGGGTTGCCGTAATCCCCCACGTTTGGCAGGCGGCTTGTAAATCGTAGAATGCTCACCACCGTTAACTGAATGGACGCTGCTTCGGTTCTTCGGTGGTTCTGGAAAGAATATTCTCATCAGTACCGGCTCAGTGGTGTGCTCGAGCATATTCCTCTCCAGTGCGAGCTCAGTCGCACAGCAACTTTCTTGGTGAGTGGTCGTCTTACTTGAAAGTAGTTAGTGGATATTTTTACAGATGACTCTAATCTTTGAAGTAGCAAGCATACTGCGCAAATTGTGTGTGAAAAGTATGGGTTTAACTTCTAAGCCCTACAGAGCCATTTCCTAGAAAATGTTTGGCGGAACATCTAGCTAAGCTTGCTCGGTTGGATTGGCCCGACGAGTGAAGTTACGCGGTTGACTTAATTTCTATAGACTTCACCAACTGCTGTTAAGACGGCTGAAGACTCTCTTTTGCTAGTGACTCTTGAGAGCATTTCTAGGAACATTGGTATGGTTACAATTATTTATAAGAATAGTAACATATTTAGCTTTGTCAGCTTAGGGTTTTTCTTTACGAGTGACCTGTTAAATGTTCAATTTGATGTAGACAGCATCACAACCCGCCCGTTTCATCCGCCCACCCTTTTACTTCATTTATAAGTTGATAGGGATAGTTTCAAGTGACTCGCGTAAATGTTTCAACAACATTCAATCGACAGCTAAGCCCCACCAACAAGCCAAATATCTTATTCCTAGGTAGGTACATCCAATTGTCAAACTTCAACAAGCTAGTTTGGCACGAAGAATACCAAAAAACGAGACAAGCGAAATAAGGCGACACAGGAGTCCCAGCTATTTATTCGAACTGCTGGCAATCCAAACTTGTTCAAGTAGTTCGACGTCGCAAATGTTGCCGAATTAACAAACTTTCGGACCGCACTTTACATGCTGGAAACTGGACACGGGATTGACGATCCTGGCGAATTAAACGAATGTTGCTTTTGGCACTTGATTAAGTTACTAAAACAAGAAAACAATGCTTAAAAAAAATTTCTACTGACTTTACACAAATAATGGGATCACCTCGAGAGTTGCCTTTCAAACAAAAAAAATATTTTCATAATCGGTCCACAATTGACGGAGACATCGGTTAACATACATACAGTCGAGATAGAACCTCCTCCTTTTTTGAAGTCAGTTAACAATACTAAAAATTGGACGTGAAAACATTGCAAATTACTTCAATCTTAATTACTTGTACTTATTTATAGGTTTATTGAAATACATTAAAACAACATGACATGCGACCCAGTGACAAAGGTACCTACATAAAATATACATATCGGTTTTCTTTAGGCAACCGTGCTCTTTCATAGACCACATATCAGGCAAGTCCAACGTAAGCCTAAGTATAACCAAAATAAAAAGAACAAAACATGCCGCGAGTCCAGTTTCAATCGGTTTTAGGTAAACGTGCTCCTTCGTAGACCGCATAGTTACCACACAAAGTGCGAACTTGCGTGGCGAATTTTTGCTAAAACACTAAAAAACATTGACCCAAGCAGAACATCAAGTAATGAGGAGGTCTAATAAAATACTAAAAATTGGACGTGAGAAATGTGAGAAACATTGCAAATTACTTCAATCTTAATTACATGTACTTATTTATAGATTTATTAATATAAAATAAAAAATATAAATAAGATAATATAATATAAAAACCCGTCACTTTCCACCACACAACTTGGTAGCCAGTAGCAAATATTCATAAGAAGAAGTTATTATAAACTATCTAGAACCTTTCTGAATAAAACTTGACCCCTTCGCCCTTCGCCCTATCAGCACGCTTACAACATAACAGAATCGCCATAAGCACTCAATACTCCCCGGGAGTGCATTAATGACATTTTTCACATGTTTCTTGCTCAGGTCAAGTCGGGGGGTAGCTCCCACCCCCTATTTAGGTGGAAAGGGGGCGGTGTCTCCCGTCAATCAGTTCGGATCGACGTGCCTGGAATACTGAGTATGTAACGGCAAGACGTCTTATGAAGAGAACTATTTATTCGTGGAGTAATCTCGGGTGATGTGATCGTCTGATCGGGCTTGTGTTGTGGGTTATGAATGAATGGGTGATGTTTATGGTAAAGGGCTGAAACATTGAATGTAGAAGTTCTAATGGCAAGTATTGATTGCTAATATATTGCAGCTATTTTGATCGCGTTGTTATGCTTAATTTAGTAATTGCATACTACTCTACGAGTCTACGAGTAGCTTGACGTAGTTCTACGAGTAGACAAGTACGTAGTACGTTAACTACAAGATGAGAAAGTCATCTGTCTAATATAATTAACGACCATGATGATGCATCATCATTATCATCAGCCCGGAGATGTCCACTGCTGAATGAAAGCTTCCCCCTTAGACCGCTACACTGTACGACAACCTGCTATTTGCATCCATTTGGTGTTGTTGGGACTGCGAGGATAAATACATTTAAAGACCTGTCATCTTATCTTGTCAATTCGTCGTGACAAAAATGCTGACCTTGCACAAAGATTAGGCATTTTAAAGAAGAAATGGTAATGAAACAAGCGCTTGGAAACTATTATTTCCATTGGTAGGCGGTCTACAATAATTAAATTAGACTATAGTCACCGCGTTACCAACTGAGTCGTGTGGCCATAAATCATTTCACGATGTCTATCTCGCTCGCACTTGTGGGCACGCTCGCACGCTCGCACTATGTCTATCTCGCTCGCACTTGCACTATCCCTATTGACGTTTATGGCCGCACGACTCAGTTGGTAACGCGGTGACTATAGCTGCACCCCGCAGGTCCACCGCTTGATTACGAAAAACGGTGACGATGTTG
This sequence comes from Erannis defoliaria, assembly GCA_905404285.2. Lineage (NCBI taxonomy): Eukaryota > Metazoa > Arthropoda > Insecta > Lepidoptera > Geometridae > Erannis > Erannis defoliaria. The sequence goes on from FR990071.1 coordinate 1,096,512, forward strand.
ACTAAAAGTAGCCTATTTATTATTCCGGGAAATAAGCTATTAGCTCCATTCCATTCCATTCAAGAAAACATGATGTCTGCATGACTACCTAAAAAATTGTTATTATTACATATTTTATATTTAATTTCACATGATAGAAAATTGTATCTTGGTTTGCCATATCCAACTTTAGGTATTTATCTAATGGCACTTTTATTTTTATTCGTGCTAGCCCTTTTACTGACTCTAACACACCCTACAACCCACACGTTCTCTGATACTCTCTTTTACGCATCAACTCTAATACACACGTACACTTACATTATCTACATAAGTCTTCCAAATCCCACTTTAACACATAAAAAAACAACTTTTGGTGTATACCTATACGAATTGGTCCGCCTACTACTACTACTACTGAAACAGATAATTATTCCAATGTTATCTAATTTGTTTGATAATGGCTGAGCTGGACAATATAAACATCGAAATAGATCAGATTTCTGTATCAGATTCTAAAATTTGTTCTCCTGAAGATGCTGTTGATCACTTACAAAATACCAACGCTTTTAAAATCCTTCATGTTAACATAAGAAGTATCAATCATAACTTCGACAGTCTCCTAACCTTGATCCATAGACTAAATTTCCCTCTTGATGTCCTTATCTTGTCGGAATGTTGGCTTAGCAAGAATCCACAGATACCCTCGCTCCCGGGTATAATTCACATAAATCGGACTATAGAAAACAAAATGATGGTGTGGTTGTCTACATTAGAGACGGCATTGAATGCAACATTATGAACCCCAATTTTAATGATGCCAATGGTTTGGTGGTTACTTTCTCGGATAAACTATCTATTATAACCCTCTATCGATCTCCCTCTTTCTTGAACTTAAACCCTTTTATTGATAGCCTAGATAAAACTCTCCATACACTAAGTTCTTTTAAATCTGTTGTCATTATCGGTGATCTGAATATAAACATAATACCTACAAACACTAGTTCGGCAGCTGATGATTACCTCAATATGCTGGCATACCATGCGCTACTTCCAGCTCATCTTTTACCAACAAGAGAGGGAAATTGTCTTGATCATGTTTTTGCCAGAACGTCTTCTCTTTCACAAACTTTTATACTGAGTAGTCTCATCACTGACCATGCACCGGTTATTTTTAGTTTGAATGCAACTGTAAGTAAATATAAAAAACCGTGCCACACTTCTTTGCGTTCTGATATTCCTGCTATTGTTAATGATTTATCCGACTATGATTTTTCCTGTATTCTAAATTGTACCGACTCTGAGCTTGCTGCAGAAAAACTGGTTGACATTATCTCTACTTCTGTTGAGCATCATACTCTCAACCTCAGAGTGCCTAGTAGAAAGCGCATTATCAAGCCCTGGATTACACCAGGTCTCCTTAGGTGCATCAGACATAGAGACAAACTGCACTATACATTTCGAAGACATCCCAATGATATAAACAAACTTGTGTACACCCGCTACAGTAAATTTTGTAATAATCTCCTTAAAAAAGTCAAGCTTGAATATGAGAAGTTGGAATTTACTAAAGTGAGAAAAAGTCCAAAAGCAGCCTGGAATATGATAAATAAAATTGCCAATCTACATAAAAAGAAAAATATGTCAACAGACCTATTAAAAGTGGCTACTAGCCCTTCTTTGGCTGTAAATATAGTAAATTCTTTCTTTGCCAACGTAGGAGAAAAGTTAGCCTCCAAAATTTCTCAAAATACTAAAACTTGTTCCCAAAACTACGTTTCTTCGCACCATCTCTCTAATTCTCCCTTACATTCCATGGCTTTATTTGATGTTGATAATGAAGAAATTGAACGTGTTATCCTTGGCCTAAAAGAGCAGTGTGCAATTGGTTGGGATGGTATCTCTACATCTGTTATTAAATCAGCTAGACACATTCTCATCCCAGTCCTGAACCATGTGTTCAACCTCTCTCTCACTTCCGGTATCTTTCCGCGTGTCTTTAAAAAAGCTTTAGTACATCCTATTTTCAAGGGCGGTGATGGAGGCAGTGTCACGAATTATAGGCCCATTTCGGTACTCTCAGTTTTGTCAAAGATTTTAGAAAAATTAGTAAATATACGACTTGTTAAATTCCTAAACTCAAATAACATCCTCTCTAAAAATCAATTCGGTTTTAGAGGTGGTATATCCACAGAAGATGCTGCTTTAGAACTGACAAAAAATATCATAAACAACTTTGACAAGCGGCGCAAAACAGCTGGTGTGTTCTTAGACCTATCGAAAGCCTTCGACTCTGTTTCCATTCCTAATCTTTTATCCAAACTTCATTCAATTGGCGTCAGAGGTATCGTCCTGAAGCTGTTTGCAAGCTACCTTAGTGACCGCACGCAACGCGTAGTCATTGATGGTCATCGGAGTGGTGAAGAACGTCTCAACTTTGGCGTTCCTCAAGGAAGCGTTATCGGCCCTACCCTGTTTCTGATCTACATCAATGACTTGTGCAATATGTCTTTATCGAACTGTAAAATAATTACTTACGCCGATGACACAGCACTCTTAATTCACGGACTAAATTGGCAAGAGGTTCGTGACCACTCTGAGAATGCTTTGCGAATAATTATGACTTGGTTAAATGAGAATCTGTTAACGCTCAATTTATCAAAAACTAAGATTATTACTTTTGCACCAAACGTATCCATGCAACCGACTTCCTCCTTCTTTGTCCGTGCTCACACTTGTACAAGAACCATGGCAAGTAGCCAATGTAACTGCACGCTGTTAGAGCGTACTACCTCTATCAAGTATTTGGGTGTCATTATAGATAATGCCATGTCATGGAAACCACACATAGACTCAATGGTATCTCGTGTTCGAAAGCTTATTTTTGTGTTCAAATCTCTCAGATCAGTAGTTGACCTTCGATACCGAAAGTGTGTTTATTACGCTTTAGCTCAGTCTGTCTTGTCGTATTGTATTACCTCTTGGGGTGGGTCTGGTAAAACCTACATGTTAAGACTAGAGAGAGCGCAGAGAGCTGTCCTTAAAGTGCTTACCAAGAAACCTCTCCGTTTTCCCACTACTGATCTTTACTCGTTATGTGAAGTGCTTACTGTGAGACAGCTCTTTGTACTGCAGACTATCTCAAAGAAACATTCAGAGCTAAATTTTAATCCAGACCTAAATCTTAACAAACGTAGATCTGACATAGTGTGTAATACTGAACGTTGCCGCACGGCTATTGCGAGTCGACACTATCATATTATCAGTTCCAGATTATATAACAGACTAAATAAAGACTTATGTATATATCCACTCCCCTTATATAAATGTAAGATGAAGTGTGTTAAATGGCTCCAATCCTTGTCCTATCAAGATACTGAAGACGTAATTACAGTTTATAAATAACTAACTAACAAATTACCTACAAATACTCACACTCACTCACGCATTCACACCATATTTATACACACCCCTCTTTTTCACTCACACATATCCACACACACACACACACATGCATACACACTTACACACACACACTCGCACACACACACACACACACACACACACACACACACACACACACACACACACACACACACACACTCGTAAAATCAGATTTTGTCAGTAAATAGATCTTTATTTTTTATTTAAGTATTAGGATTTCTGTACTTACGATTAGGAATTCTCACATTATATTGTTCGGAGGCGGGCGTTGTTACCCGCGACACAGTTTTTAACTTATGCGGGTAGCATCGTTCTACCAGTGTTTTTAAATGTACTTTTTATGTTCCTAATAAAGATCAATTTCAATTTCATTTCATTCCGAGTTTCATCGTTTTGGTGTGAAGTGGTACAGACATACACACACAGATACCGACAAACTTTCGCCATTATAATATTAGTAAAAAAAAAAATGCTATGAGTGACGGGACGAGCTAAACGTATGCCTGGTAGTAAGTGGCATGCCTGCCCTTATAACAGTAGCAGTGCCTGAATTATGAACTTACGAACAAAATCCTGCGCCGCACTGCTCTTCACTCGTGATCCTGAGATATTAGATGTCATATCTCTTCATGGCCAGTCCTTTCTCTGGTAGCATTGCCCTTCAAACAGAAACACAGTAATGCTTGCACACTACTTGGAGGTTGAATAACTGGCAAAGTGATTACCATTGAGGGAAGGGTTAGTGTGATTCATTATAATTTTTGTTATAAAAATTATATTTTTAGTTATAAAAATTATATTTTTAGTTATAAAAATTATATTTTTAGTTATAAAAATTATATTTTTGTTATAAAAATTATATTTTTAGTTATAAAAATTATATTTTTAGTTATAAAAATTATAATTTTTGTTATAAATTGTAATAGTTGTTATTTAAATTAAACATACACATAAACAGCTGATTTAAAACAACTTTTTTTACTATGACTACGCCACGCCACGCTTTTTTTTATCTTTGACTAGGTATACGATCATACAACGTAATCACAAAACTTTACACATAGCCGTATACTCTACTTTTCTCGTTTCGGTTTCATTATAAAATCAAATAAAAAGAGAAACTTGGCGAAATAATGGGAACTATCTCTGCGCCACGATTCTTTAGTTCTGCTATAAACATGGTTTAGGCTCAAAACTTTGCGAGGCTCGGAAAAATTGGCTGAAATTCTGGACATTTAGCGAAGTTAACTCTGACACTAGGGCTGGCCACTCAGCCGATACGAACTTACTTACTTACTTTCTTATAGACTGACTGTGGTTACTTGCCGTGTCTTATTTCACTGAAATAATTAAAAAAGTAACAAGTATCGTTTTAAAACATTTCCTTCCAATTACTACAACTACATTTTTATTAGACTAACGTAATAAATTAAATTATTATGTTTAACAACAGTATAGTTTTGTTCAGTTCATTTTCAACCGACTTCGAAAAAGGAGGTTCTCAATTCGACTGTTTTTTTTTGTATTATGTTATGCGATTACTCTGCCAATTATGAACTGATTTTGATGATTATTTATAGAAATCGGTTCAGTACTATGGTATTTAAATCAAAAATACTAGAAAATATGAAGATATCATCCAGGTATTCGAAGTTGAAGTCGGTTGTATTTTTTTTAAAAGCGTATTATTATGATGTATATTTGAGTATTTATAATGATAGCAGTGAATCTCTGATTTGTACGTCTCTTCAGACATACTTAACATGAAGTCCAAGTATCATCATCAGCCCGGAGACGTCTACTGCTGAACGAAGGCCTCCGCCTTAGACCGCCACACTGTACGACAACCTGCCATTTGCATCCACCGGTTGCATGCCCGCGACTTTTACAATGTCGTCGGTCCACCTAGGGGGGCCTTCCTACGCTGCGTCTTCCGGTTCGCGGTCGCCACTCAAGAACCTTTCTTCCCCATCGGTTATCAGTTCTTCGAGCGATGTGGCCTACCCATTGCCACTTCAACTTGCAAACATTGCAAGCTATGTCGGTAACTTTGGTTCTTTGGCGAATATCCTCGTTCCGGATTCTATCGCGCAAAATAACTCCGAACATAGCTCTCTCCATTGCCCGTTGTGTGACTCTGAGTTTCTCCAAAAGGGCAGCAGTTAAAGACCACGTTTCAGTTCCATATGTCATCACTGGCAACACACACTGGTCGTAGACCCTTGTCTTCAGACACTGAGGGATTTTGGACGAGAAGATATTACGCAATTTCCCGAACGCTGCCCATCCGAGTTGGATTCTTCGGGCGACCTCTTTGTCGAAGTTGGGCCTACCTAACTGTACAATCTATCCAAGATAGGTGTAGTGGTCAACAACTTCGAGAGTATCGTTCCCAACGACAACAATCAAGTAGAGAAGTCCAAGTATACTCATGCTTAATGCAAATAATATGTAGGTAAGTCTATTTTTTATAGAACACGTCGAAGTAATCAAATAATAATAATAATAAATATTGGGTGGACATTTATTACACACAGCGCCATCTAGCCCCATACTAAGCAAAGCTTGTATGATGGAAACCAGATAGCTGTTAGAATACTTATATACATATTTTTTTTCGTAAATTCATACTTATAATACATACTACACCCAGACACAGAACAAATATCGATGTACGTCACAAATATTTTTGTCCTGGGTGGGGATCGAACCCACGCCCTACAGCTCTGAAGGCAGACATGCTACCAACTGAGCTATCAGGCTGTCCCAAATGAGCCCAAATCGAGAGAAAAATCGATCGAGATGCACCGAGAGATTATTTAATTAGTGTAGACGATTACTATGTACTGTAACTACACGCAGCACAAATCACTTGCTCTTAGTCAGTCTCATATTTGTAGTCATGTGAGATCCTTTGAGATATCACGTGACTACAGACACCCAAAATATTTACTAACCCCTACGACAAAAGATAAGAAAATCCTCTTTTGTAGGACAAGGTGGTGACGAACGCATTTGTTGACACACTTCTCTTTTTCACCTTCATACGTACCACGCACTGACTGTACAGGGTGATTCTTGAATAGAGGTAAAGACATTACGTCAGCTTTGACAACCTGACGCCAGATTTGATATTGTATGCGCGGTTGCTTTGACAGATGAGCTTGGTTTAAAACTGGTTTTCTGCTTCGAATTTTATTTGTGTGCGTCGTGCTATGGACTTGACGTATATAGGTACTAATCGTTATTCTGTGTAATGTGTGGTATGGAATATCCAAATGCGTTAACGCCTTACAGCGAAACATGTATTGTATGTGTATCACACACACTTTAAATACTTTGAAACAATTTTATTATTAGTGTGACCAATTTTAATAGAAACGTCTATCAAACTATTTTTATTAACAATAATTCAGTCAATTATAACACCATTTAAAATGTTTTTTTTTTGTTTTTTCGAGTTTTATAATACAAGAGTTAATTTGGTAAGTAAGTTAATTTGGCACATAGTACATTTATGAATACCTACCTCAAATAAGCCTCTTGTCACTTGATTTTAAGAATCAGCCTGTATAATCCGCGTCCACTTGTTATTGTCACCTTACGTCAGTGCCGACGGAGCGCGCCCGTCGTTCCTGTCACTTCGCCACTTGTCACTCTCGTCACCCGCGTCACCTGTCAGTTAGGGACCACCCTGTATCTGACGCAACGACACAACTGACGCCGAAAATATAAATTTTTTGAGCTTTTTCATCTAGAGTAAACAGCACAAAGTTAAAAACTTTGTTAAAAAAAAGAAGTTATTTTGAACTAGATGAGCAGATGAGCTTCCCACATCATTTAAGTCTTAATCCTTTTTATATAAAATAAAACATTATAATATGTTTATGCAAATTATGAATTCCTTTGATCCATCTTGACTGTTATTATTAGAAGTGTTCAAAAATTTCAAGCGTTTAAAAACCATAAATAATTAAGTATTTACCTCAACAAATCAGTCAAAAATATATTTAGTATTGAATACTTTCACCCGTGTAGCCTATATGTAATAGAACTTAATTTTAGATTCCAACCTTTAAACAGATGCCATCTAACCGCTAACTCATCAATTTATTAAATCACTAGAGTGCCTACTTCAACCTAAGTACTAAACAAAATTCAAGAACTTAACTATACTTTTAAATATCTTGCTTTTACTAAAAAAAGGTTCTTACAATTTAAATCTTAACCCTAAAAATAACCTAAAAGACACCGGTCCAAATTAAAACCTCAAAAGAAAACCGTCAAGCGGTTTGTTCTTTTTTGAATCGGGTTTTGCTAAAGGACGTAAGGTGATCAGTGATCACTCGACCCGACGTCGCAGTGAATGACTGAATGAATGAGTGAGTGAACGAGAGGGCAGCACTGGGACACCAGTTGATCAACCGAGTCCATGATGCGCTCAGTGTCTATCAAAGTCACTCGTGAATGGTAAGGGAGGAGTAGGCTTAACGATGATTTTGGGGCGTGTTCGATTGATTATAACTGTTTATATTTTATTTCATTTTTGATTAATGAAATCTCAACAAAAGTTTGTGATATTTAGGTAGACCATGGCTTGATATTTTATACAGACTGTGTGATTGTATTTTGGCTTACAATCCGGCCACTGAGAGAATGCGTTTGACAGCTACAATAACATTTAAAGTTTGAATGAAAACACTTTTGCTAGTTACTAGTTTTGCGATTATATTACCTATACCTACATACAGGGAACCGATTATGCTAACTTTAGTAAAATAAGTAAATGTTTTCATTCAGCTTTAGACAATGTTATTATTATAGCTGTCAAAGGCATTATCTCAGTGGCCGGACTTTAGAGGCAAATATATATTATAACAAATAATAAATAGATAGGTATCATTATTCATTATGTATATGTGCCCCCACTAGGTCGTATGCGTAAAGTAAAAATTGGGCTCATTGTAAATTCATCACACTTAAGTGCAAGAATCACGCAAAAAATATCATAATAATAATAATTCTTGTTGAATAATACTACACTATAAATATCTTACGATGTTAATATAACCATCGTCAGCTGATAAAATAAGTAGGTATGTAGATTACCAGAGTACTGGAAATATATTATATTCTTGCACAACATAACCATATAAAATATTAATCACTTGTTTAACCATTAGCTTCGCAAATAATAGTTTAAAAACCTAATTACGTTTAATTTGCCTCCTGTGTCTACACATCTGTGTTCACATAATGATTAGTGTATATTGATTTACGTCGAATTCACGTAGAATTTGCTATACATTAATGAATAAATTATAATAAATAGGCGCTGGGTACGTCGTTTTCGAGTATAAATTTAACAAGCCACGATTTAGTGGCAGTTTAATGCCATTCATCTGAAACATGTGTCCCGCCCATTCGACGTTATTGTTTTAGTATTTTATGAACAGTAGACAATTATATTTCGCTACAGGAATGGATTTTCGAAATGTCAACGTTATTTTGCACGTGAACGTTTGATGCACTTGTCGTTATGTCAGCTTGAGTAATGGAGTCTTGTTAAATGTCAAACAAATTACCGATTATATTGGTGCACCGATAGAGTATATCTGCAATGGAATGTGACCGAGAGGGCACTCGACATTTTGATATGTACAACTGTAAACAGTCCAATATTGTTAAAACTTAGCCTAAAAATACATTTGACAGCTACAGAAAATATTATTGCGAAATATATTATTTATGTGACGATCATAGATGAATTTTCTGTGTTTGAGTGTTGTACATAATAAAATTATAAGTACGTATTTACAAAAAAAAAGGTATTTATGTATCGTATCAGTTATCTAGTTCCCATAGCTTTACTTAAATTGGGGCTAGATGTGAAACTCTTAATTTTTTATTATTGTTTACTATCTACATCAGTTACATGAATTGAAAAACAATTGAGCTTATCTGGTAAAACAAGTGATGTTTGATGAAAATTATTTCAAACATTCTTGTACTGAAAAAGTAACGCTTGGAGTGTAACAATTGCTCTTTTTTCTCCCTTTGTAAACAACATAATTATCTTATCTTTCTAACGATTATAATAAGTAATAATTGTAGAAAATACAGAATTATATTTATACCTTTTTATATTTTGTGTTCAAATGATTGTAACAGTTGCAATTTTATTCATAAATCATACTACAGTGTTGTTAATCAACTGGTCATAAAATGCCTAGTTTTGGGTAGAGCCGTCTCCATACTAGTTCAGCGACTGATTTATTCGCTCGCCGGTGTCGGCGCGAAAACGTAGCTTGTGACGTCACGGGTTTTGTTTTTTAAAGGCTTTTTATTGATGGCGTTTGGATAAAAAGTCGAGGATAGGGTTACCGAGGTTTTAGTGTTCTTTGATATTCGATGAGTATACACGCAATTTGTTTAAATTAAAATTTCTCCAAGGTCAGGAAAATGCAAGCTTCCAAATTATTATAATATGAAGTGATATGTTTGGAATAGAGCAAATAAAATGTAGATAGTACATTTTTTAAAGTAGGTAAGTAAGTGATTAAACTATATTTACATTCTTTTTTATTCTCCTGTCATTGATGCTAAGCTGTTAAAACAACATAGTTATTTTTGTGGATTACCGATTAGCTATAATAAAACGAAAATAAATTCTCAGGGAGGGGAGAATAAAATCTTCAGGGAGTCTTCTTTTCTACTGCACACATGCTAAAGATAAGCACACACAACAAGCACATTATGCACTAAATATACTAAGAATTCCTAATTTTTCTAAGTTTTTCTTAAAGTCTTACTTAAAAGATCTGAAGTGATTCAAGTATTTTAAGTAAACATCTGAAAGTTGTATATGCCTGTAAAAGGTAATGAAAAATGAAAATGAAAAATGAAAAATGCTTTTTTTAAATTACATTAATGCGAAATAAAAATGTGATTGTACCAAATACTTGTGTTATGTACCTACAAATTTAAGAATGTGTAATTATGGTCACTATTGGCGTATCTCAATAAATAAATAAACATAACAGTACATTCAATAATCTTGTTAATTAAGAAAATAGATACGATTCTATTGACAACTTTTTGTACGAAACCCTAAATAGAAAGAAACACGTGTTCCATTTAGTCGCAGGTGGCAGCCCTGCTCTTCAGAATTGGTGAATGATTTTCGTCGTGTAACATCGGCCTCATCCCACCATTTTATACCCATTTGTCAGCCGGTCGAAGATGCATGTACCTACAGTGCTCGATTGGGCTTTTTTCATTATTTTGCAGCCTTTTTGGGAGTTTTTCATCATTTTTTCGGCTTTTTAGGCTTTTACGTGGATCCATCGACACGTGAAAGTGTGTTAGGGATGGTTCAGTTTATAAATCTACTTACTTTGACGTTTTTGGTGGGTCGGGTTTTGTTTGCAGGTATGAATTTTTGATGGTATTTTTGTTAGGAGATACGTGGATCCAACGTTACAATGTGGGTATACGTAATCTTATAGTTGTTTTCACAAACTTATCGCCTCCCACTGGTTTGTATGCGCGTCCGTTCGAATTTTTGGGGTGTTACCACTCTAACCGATCGATAGCATCGATCGATAGGTGAGTAGAACGCAAACTAGTTGATCGATGATAGACTGGAAGAGTTGACGTCGATCAATGGTATCCGGCAATCTATTGACAGGTGACGTAACACCCTTAAAATTTTAATGGTCTTCGGTGAGTGCGTTCGACTACCATTTGACTGTATTTTTACGCTTCCCAATATCAGCCACTGTCGGAAGGCAAGTTTAGGGTTAACTTTTGGGACCCACTGACTTACTGACTGGAGACTTACTCCGATGTAGGAGAATTATTAATTATTTTTTTAAAAATAATGAATATTTAAAAAAAAAATTGTACTACCGGATATAAGTTGTGGTAGCCCATTGGAAGAAGGCTCGGAGATGCTCACAATCGTGAGGGCGTGGGTTCGATACCGGGCCCGTTCCAATGATTTCTTTGAAATTTACGTGCAGTTATAAAAAACATAATTAAGTATACCAAGGCTTTTCGGTGAAAGTAATCATCGTGCCCGCTTGCAAATATCTGGAGAAGAAATTAAATGAAATGACGTATGTAAATCCAGCATGCCAGCATGGTGAATATGGCCCAATCGCCTTCCGGGGGTAGGCAATGCCCAGCAGTGGGGTATTAAAGACAATTTCATAGTATTTTGAAATCAATAAATCTCGTAACCAAAATTAACCACAAATATATTCACACTCCTCGGAGCCCAACTTATAAAACGCATGATTGAAGCGGCCCGCAAAAATGTCGGCCAACAATCCACCGGCGCCAAACCGCGGCCCGATTTATATTTCACTATCATACCGCGCGGGCCCGATTTACGATTTCATTATGCAAGCTCTCGAATTCGCGGGAATTTACGCAAAATGTGCAACGTTTTTTATTTTAGCGGCCGACGATTGGTCGGCGTTCGGCGGGATCTACCACTTAATTTGCTGCAATGGTTTCAACTAGGGCTCTTGGAAATCGTATTTTTCAGAAATAAATCTCACTGCGCTATTTTTATATTTATAATTTCATGACAGTGATGTCGTCCATGATTAAGGATAAACAAATTAAGAGATTTTAATAATTGCATTTTTTTATTAATTTTTAATTCGTCCAGCAGTGAACGTTTTATGGCTGACGACGAATAATCGCACCAAATTAAAAGATTCAAATTTTATAAAAATACGTATAAGTACTTTTACCTATCTACTTACCTATAACATTGTGATATTTAATGATAGCGTTTGTAGCATTTTTTAAAATTATATACATGCCTGTGCAACTGTATCTGGTGCAAAGGTGAATTGGCTTTGGCTAACCTTTGCACCAGGTACGAGTCGGAGGGGGAGTCGCCAAACTTCTCCCAGTTGTAGGTTCGTCGGTTTTTTTTTAATAAATTCATTAAACGATTCGCAAACAATATACCTACGTTATCGTTTGAGTTAGATAATAGGTTCTTTATAAGTTTAAGATGAGTAATCATTTCATATTTAAATGGATAAGATGTAGATGTTGAATAGGTATTATGAGTACGGACCATCTCGAATTGCTATAATACGAGTATTGATTCAAATTGCTAAAAGTCGTTAACAAGTAACTATAATTTAATCTATAATCCAAACACACCACACCACAGATTAAAGAACAGCTATATTGCACTTACATTATTATCATAACAGCTTCCTAGATGACTTCAGTACAACCCACATATCAATGCAGCTGGTCGAATGATGGAACTAAAGTTTTCCAAATAAAACTTTCAGATGAATGTAGAAAGAACGATAGTGGCTCCATTTGACTTTTACAGACAAGCTGGTTACAATACAAAGCCAGCACAGCGGGTACAATAAAAAATAATTTCCACCCCCTTTACCCCTCTCTTCGTCTCCTCCACGCTACATAAATAATCATTACGAAGCGCATTCAGTGGCAATTACATACTTGGGGATGGCCCGTTAAAAATCATATTCGAGGGAGAAGTCGGGGTGGTCTTAAATAGCGTAAACATATTATGAGGATAAATTTAACCAGCACTGCGTAAGGAAGGTCGTATAAATGCTGTGGTAGCCAAGTTAGGAAAAGACGCGCTTTATAATTTTAAGGTCGTGGGCTCGATCTCGGGTCCGTCCAACGATTTTTTTTTGGAAATTACGTACTTACGCATTTTAAAATCCACTAAGTACTTTTCTTTTTATTTGATATTCCGATGAAAGAAAATAATATCGTGTCCAAAGCTGCATATTGTAAAAAATATATAATTGCGTGTATGATGCGCCAACCCGCACCGGCCCAGGGTGGTGGAGTATCGACCTTCGAAGCCAGGCAAAACAAAGTTAAATCGATCTAATGTTTTTTTCGTAAATTTACGTAGGCGGTTGAGGATTCAAGTGAGCTGTAGTTAATAGCTAACCCATTCCTCCATAAAAAAGGGGAATTCAGCTTTTAAATACTAGACTAAGAAAATATTTTGCATTATTAATATTATAATGTATTATATTGTTTTTGCTGGCCTGTTACGGTGTTACAACTGTTTTTTTAACAATAAAACAAAATAAATATCGAATCAAAGCTTATATTATAGTCATCGCGCGTAGCATTGCAGCAGGTCGCCTGGTGTAGCATCACCTTACCTCCAAGCCTCCAACCCTTGTTGTTCCTCCCTTATCAGGTTATGTGCGGGCTCGGGGTGGTTAACACGGTTAATAATAGGCTCCTTACCCGCCTTATCTGCAGTATTAAACCATAAAACATTATAATTTACCGCCCGTGTCGCTCCGCTATGACGCCGCGCGGCGGCTCTCAATGTTGTTCCATTTTGTTTATAGGGTGGGGCGATATGAGGGAAATATTGTTTACTCACCAGAGAACTTATGCCACTGACTTAGTCAGTATTAGCAAGCTGAAATAGACAATAGACAATACTTTATTGACCGGAGCGCAAGTCTAAGTCTACTGGGGCAGATCGGCGCTTGTATGTCATTTTGTTCGATAGTCATATTTGAACCGTTTTAAGTAAATAGTTGATGCGCATACGATTTTAAACTTCATATTTATGGGATTAATCGGCCGAATAAAATTTTATTTAAGTGCTAGCAAATGGACTTTGATATGTCCTGACCTGCACATATCAAAGTCTACATACTCAGGGTACGTCCCAAAACTGCATCTAGAACCACAGAAAGACGGGCAGCAGCGGTGGCGAGCATTCTGCGATCCCCAAGTCGCCTGCCAAGCTTGGGGTTAAGGCAACCTCTCCTTATCAAGGAGGAGGCCTTCGTCCAGCAGCGGACGCCTTCCGGGTGATGATGAATGTACTTTGATAGGCTGACTATGTAATAAATAAGTTTTATACAACATAATAAAAAACTCGTGGCGTATACCTACCTCACATGTTCTTGAAGGAAGCGATCTGAGTAGTTTTCGGGTTGAATGGCGTGGTGAATATCATTTACTAAGAGTTTCTGTGGATCGGATGACACATAGTTTGTTGATATTCATATAAAAAAAAAATTTTATTAAAGTTATTTTATAATAGCATTTGTTTGAAAATTGTTACAAGATTCAATTCGAATATGAAATTCGGATGGAGTCCTTGTTCCAAAATATAAAAAAGTCCCACTTTACACAATTTGATTGGGCCAATATACCTAAACTCTGGTAAATAAAATTAGCATCAAATGCACGGGTTTACTAACCAGCCATATGCCTTCTCCAAGATTGAATGTGAAACGCCTGGATCATTGTTTTATTCTACATTTATTAATTTTATTTATTGATACACAAAACAGAAGATAGTCAAAACATAATATACATTATTAGCTAGGTACAATGTCGAGCCAGACTATGCGCCTAAACATGTGTAAACAGCATGATTAATTACTGAAACAATTATAATTTCGAAGCAGTGCTTACCAACAGTTTAAAAAACCTAGAGGTATCTTAGTACATTTTTCCAAAAACTGTACAGTCTCATCTTTCCCGCTCACTTTACTTCGTTTGTCCCATATATTATCACCCCCACAAAGTTTGAGAACCGCAGACGCGCGGATACTTAAAAATAACGAGAAGCTAGCAAATATTGTAATAACCACCCCTGTCCTCTCGTATTTAGCTCGGCGCCATTGTTTTAATATTCTTTGCTGACTACCGCTCCACGTTGCCGGGTTAACCCTTCGATAAAGTTAACTCTACTACAGTATACACAGTTACACAAGTAAATGCAGAAGTTTCAAAAACAAGCATGTTACCAAAAAAGTCTTGAAATACCTATAAACTTTTTCTTTCCTGGGAATACTGTGAAAAATGAAGTCAATGGGTCGTCAAATCAAAAATACTCATAATTGACGGACTGAATGGTTCTTATTTTGAATTATTTGTGATAGTGGCGTCGCCGCCATATTTTTTTTGCCAAGCTATTCCATCTAGTCGAAGTATAATGGTTATACATTTAATTTAATTACTTTAAGCCCAAAATGGGTTCACTTTTTACAAATTGACTAAATGTTTTGCCATTTGTGTTCTAAAATTTTAAAATATCTTGTAAAAATAAATAATGAAATTACATTATATTTATTATGAATATACTATAAAATTATTTCGCTACTACTGAATTATATAACTTCAGACATTACTAATAAAAAAAATATAGCACACAAAATAAAAATAGAAATTAAAACTAAAAATAAATATATTATTGAACTTTAAAATTTACTGATTTTGGAGATAGGTAGCCAATTTTTGTCTCAACTTAGTCTACTGTTTCTTTTACGTATTGCGACGTCACCACTTTAGCCCGTCAATAAAATAGCGTCGTCTGTACCCTTTGTTTACATTTCATTTTCATCGATATTTGCAAAATTCACTTCGCATCTCTAAATTTATATGTGTTAATAGACGACATTAACGATTACGGGCGCCGCGTGTATGTGTGCGTCAGGGAATTAGTGTTGTCGAAATATTGTTATTATATTTCGAGCATTGTCGTTATGTTTTGTTTAATAATGTTATGGCGGGGTTGATGGGAGAAACATGTTAGAATTTGTAGGAATAGGGTTGGAAATGTGTTTAATTAAAATATGAATTATCACAATAAATTAATGAAACCTCATACTGAAAATGTTCCAACATACGCATAAAAACTAAATAAAATGGTCATTTTATACGTTGTTCTAATATACATAAGAAGATACGTGTATAAATCTTTATCACATGCTTTCAAACTTGGTACCTCTGGTACTATCTCCCATTTCTTACACACATAACAATAAAATATGGATGGTCTCTCCGCAAAAGATCTTTCGACCACGGACCTTGAAAACCAGCGTTGGAACACATTTCTATAGATCTTCGAACAGTTTAAAAAGGAAGTCTATCATGGAGTTTTCTTTGTGTTATCTTGGGGTGACTAACTGCCAGCCCATTGACACAAACTAGAGTTGCAGGCGCCTGTATGCAACGGTTTGCTTACCAGTGGAATGTTCGCCTTTTTCCATGCCTGAAAAATATGTTTGTGACTTTTTTTTGGACCTGGCGTATAATACTTTGTATCGGAAAATACGGAAACTGGGTTTTATTTTTCTGTGAAGCATATAATCGGGTGACCAAGGGTGGTCACCGTCATAATTATTTAATAATATTTTAGGACAAAGAAATGATCGTCACGACCATCTTCATAATCAGCTTGTAGTGACACCTAGTCCACTGCTGATTCTGAGATGCGAAGATACAGATAGTGTACATAGAATACAGAACAGATGATGACATATGGAACAGAAACGTGATCTTCAACTGCTGGCCTGTTGGAGAAACTTAGAGTCACGCAACGGGTAATGGAGAGAGCTATGCTTGCAGTTACTTTGCGCGATAGATTCCGGAACGAGGATATTCGCCAAAGAATTAAAGTTACCGACATAGCTCGCAAGGTTTGCAAGTTGAAGTGGCGCAGGGCAGGCCACATCGCTCGAAGAACTGACAACCGATGTGGAAGAATGGTTCTTGAGTGGCGACCGCGAACCGGAAGACGCAGCGTAGGAAGGCCTTCCGACGCAGGTGGACCGACGACATTGTAAAAGTCGCGGGCAACCGGTGGATGCAAATGGCAGGTTGTCGTACAGTGTGGCGGTCTAAGGGGGAGGCCTTCGTTCAGCAGTGGACGTCTCCGGGCTGATGATGATGACATAGAATACAGAGAGTATACATAGAAATATTCGACATCAGCCATAAAACGTCCACTGCTGGACGAAGGCCCTAAATAGAGGGGTATTGCCTTAATCCCCACGCTTGGCAGGCGGCTTGGGGATCGCAGAATGCTCACCACCGTTAACCGAGAGGACGCTGCTGCCCGTCCTCCGGTAGGTCTGGTTGCAGTCCAGGTCCATAGAAACATTATCGACGGTCAAATGAATGGTCGGATTGTTATGTTTTTGTCACCAATAAAGTATTTTCTATTCTAAATTATTATCATTAATTACCTAAGGAACTAGTATTCGTAAATAACGTCATTAAAACAAAGCCTCAGATTTGATATCTCTTGATTATAATTCTGTTTATCTCCGAGGCTTCGGTTTCTTTGCTCAACGACCCAATAAGAAAGCAAATAGTGGCCATAAAGCTAAGCTTTGGTCGCGAATTCATTTACCTACTATTAGATGACTTAGTATAAACTACTTACATTTGTTTTCAGAATTCTTAGAAAAAATATATTATATCACATGTCTTATGGAAAAGGAACAAGAAACTTATTCAAAAAAAAAAAAACGATCGACTTCAAATAATATGGGACCATATCGGGAGTATACCCTTTCAAATAAAAAATATATTTTAAAATCGGTCCACAATCTTGGAGGATCTAGCTCTCTCTCGTAAATAATCAAAGTCCACAATTGACACGGAGAAATCGGTGAACATACATAAAAAACAAAAACAAACAAAACATAGGTACATACAGTCGAACATAGAAACTCCTCCTTAATTGAAGTCGGTAAAAACCGGTCAAGTGTAAGTCGGACCCAAGCACTAAGGTTCCGTACCACCACTAGGTATATATATAATTATGATATACGCGAGTCACCATCAAATGTCTTAAATTAATTAACGCCGCAGCGTTAACTTTTACCACCAGGAGAGTATCTTGTTCGTCTCATTTAATGCAAAATAGTTACGCCACCGCGGGATGTTTTTGTTATCAATTTGTTTACATACGTTTTCGCATTCATCTATATTTTATCTTGGTTTCGATACATGAAAAAAAGTTGAAATAATTTTGTAGTTGTTAGTTTTGTAGTTTGTATTTCAAGAAGCGATATAATTAAACCTATAACAGCGACCTTAGCATTAAGTAAGGTATAATTATGGTGTAATGTTGCCATAGCGGTGTTTACCGTACATTATGGTACATTTTCAAGATAGAGCGGTCACGTGGGACGGTAGATTCACCGCGCTTTGTTGCTGTATCAATATTGCATGGTGAACGAGTTGCCGAAGTTATAAGCGACCAGCGTGTTTGTAGCAAATACGAAGAACTTTTAGTTTCTCGTGATACTGCAATTGTTCTGAAACCAAATACCGTTAGAAAGTTACTTATGTTATGCATCTTTATTAGACTTCTTATGAACTATTTTGTGATAACATTAAGATTTTTATATTTTACAATGTTTTACATAGCAAACCATGATTACGTAAATAACAAAATGCATGTCAGGGTTGCGTTTACCTGATCTGATAGTTGTTTTATTTATTTATTAGGAATACGTTTGGACCCCAGCTCATGGTACTCGTCCACACTGTCACTGGCCGAGAGTGGATCACGTCGATCTAGAAAATTAATATTTTCAGTCTAGCCATGAAAACAACAAAATTTGAGTTTTTAGGAAAATGGGAAGACAGCACTGAGTTCCATTAAGGGGGCGAACAATGCCAGAAGCAACTAAAAAGGTGTATTTTTAAACACATGGTTTAATGATTAATAACGTACATATACAGATTTAAAAAATACTACAGGTAGGAAAAAAACCTTAAGAAGCAGAGTAACCGAATAGACTTTTGAAAAAAATAATGGTTTATTAAAAAAAACGAAACACTAACAAAAAAAACAGTTTGAATTCAAATGCTTTAAATTATCATTGGCTACTAATATAATACTAACTAATGTTTTAGCAGAGTAAGCGCTTACTTTTTTTATTCCGTGCCTATATTTTGAATCGGCGTCGTCGTCAGCTATAAGCCTTCCACTGGACGAAGGCCTCCCAATAGAGGGATGTTGCCATAATCCCCATATTCCCATATTTTGTCAAACTTAAATAAAATTCCACCTAAATTGTTCAAAGCCATCATCATAAAGTCGCTTAGTCGAGAAAATTAAACTAAAGAACAGAAAGAGATGGTCACTTTTGTATTCATTATTTTAATATTATGATGAAGAAAGTCGAGCGTGATGATAGCAAAACTTCTGTCTATCGTTACTTTTGTATCGCGATGAAGACGCGTGAGTTAGGTTTCCTCGCTACCAACTCGTGTCTCATACCACCCACCTATTTATCGCCCTCCGCCGAGATTACGGCAAATCTACTGATTGCACGACTATTGATACAGCCTGCGTTACTTCGCTAATCCACAGCTAATGTTTGCATTGTTTTTGTAAATTTATCTACGGGATTATTTTAGTCTGTGGTCGGTTTTTGCTATTTGTTGAGATAATTTCTGAGCCGAGATACCGGTCTTATAATGTGTGTTCTATTATATCTATTAGATTTAGATTAAAAGGGTTTTAATACGTATTTTACACAGTTAAGTTAAGTTGTTACACAATTGTTTAAATGAATTTTTATTTAGACTTTAATTATTAAGGTGAGGCCTTACGACTGTTTCAAAACGATTCTTAGAATATTTGCTGTAATATAATGAACTTGGTTTCGCTCTCTTGGCGGTAAAGCAAACGAGACAAAGTTAAAAATAAGACATTATAATACGCTTTAAAAAAAGGAAAATACAACCGACTTCAAATTCGAATACCTGGATGACATAATCATATTTTCTAGTAATCTTGATTTTAAAACCAAACTACAGAACCTGTTTTTTTTGGTTGATGTTACGCGATTACTCCGCCAATTATGAGTAGATTTTGATGTTTTTTTTTGTGTGATGGGTCTTCGTTTTGAGGGGATCCCATATAGGCCAATTTAATCAAAATCGGTTCTGTAGTTTAGTTTTATCATTATGAACATTTCGCGATTTCAAGGATGGCCCCATAGAAAAAGTTGTTCATAATGATAAGTAAAATGAAATCCTAGAAGGATAACGGTGTTCAAACTAACACCCTGTATATTACTCAGCATTCACGGACGTATTGAAAACCACCATTAGCCTATTAGGGGATGTCCCTAATAGGCATGTCATAAGGGCCAATATTAATAAATCTATCTTAAGAGAACTAACACAACGCGATTACGAAGCAAAATTAAACGAAAAGAAAAAACAATTAGAGATGACACATAAAATTGAGATGGTCACAGCCAATGTAGGTACGCAAACCGATTCCAGCAAAATAGAGATTCCGCAGATAGCAAATGGCACCGGTTCCAAAAATAGTATTGATAATTGGCAGATAGTAGGCGATATGGTTGATAGAAGGACTACTAGAGAGTTTTTTCGTTCCTAAAAATAATATATGTATCTTACATCAAAATATCGACGGTTTGATAAGTAAGGCTGACTCACTTATAGTACAGGTTCAAGAACTAAATTTAGTGAATAAATGTATTGATGTAATGTGCGTAACAGAGCACAACATGCTTCACAATGATACAGTCTGTCTAAATATTCCAAATTTTACTCTAGCAGCAAGCTGCTGTCGGAAAACGCGCAGAGGTGGAGCCTGCATTCTGATACATAATAGTCACAAATTTAGAGAGCTTAGCGATGTTACAAAGTATAGTAGTATAAATAATGTGGAATGCTGTGCAGTAGAATTAATCGAGCACAATGTTGTAATTATTTGTATTTACAGAGCACCCAAAAATCAAAACGCGGCTAAAGAATTTTTTTATAATTGTTTAGATAATGTATTTAAACAGACTTGCTTAAAACAAAAAAAAGTTGTTGTGTGCGGGGATTTCAATATTAATATTTTGGAAAATAATAAGGCTACAGAGGCTTTCCAGAACATTGCTAAGAATTACAATTTAAAGATTTCGCTTCGTGAACCTACTAGACCAGCCAGTGGGACCTGTATTGACAATTTTCTGCATAATATTCGTGGTTCTTCCTGCGAGGTATTGCAACTGGTTCTTTCTGATCATACGGCACAATATTTTAAATGCCCTGTCAAAGAGTATTTTCCCATCAAATTTTGGTACTCATTTCGACGAGACTACTGTGAGGAAAATATGGAAAAATTCAGGGATAGCTTGAGTAGGTTGAGTTTTGGTGAGGTTTTTGATAGCAGCTGTCCTAATGAAGCCTTTAACCACTTCCATGACATATTCAAACTGTTTTACGATCTTTGTTTTCCCTTAGTAAAACGTAAGCATACAGTACATAGCAAACCGTCGTGGATATCCAAGGGAATACGAATATGCACTAAAAAAAAGAGAATGATGTTATGGAAGTATAGAAGAAACCCAAGCATTGAAAATAAAAATACGTTTAAAAATTACTCTAAGCGATTAAAAAATTTCATGAAACTGACTCAGAAATCAAGAAATAACTACGCAATTAAAACAGCTCATAATAAATCAAAGGCTACGTGGAATATTATAAATAAAAATATAACTAGGAAACCCCCAAATATAGATATAAAACAAATAAAACACAATAACAAAGTAATTACAGATCCAAATGAAATTGCCCAAGCGTTTAACGACTTTTATGTAAACCAAGTTACGAGTACATCTAGTAGGCTAAGTAGCAAAGACTTGAGACTAGCACACATGAACAGACAAAATTCTATGTTTATGTCTCCTTCTACTCCAGATGAAATTTTCAAAATTATAATGTCATTAAGAAACACACCGAGTACGGGATTTGACGAAATAACCACTAAGGTAATTAAATACGTAGCTCCTATTATATCTCCGGTATTGAATCACATTAACAATTTATCAATAGATTGTGGTATATTTCCTAGTAAGTTAAAATTTGCCATTGTAAAACCTTTGTTCAAAAAACATGATAGAGAAAAAATTAATAATTATAGACCAGTTGCATTAATTCCGGTTTTTTCCAAGATATTTGAGAAATACATTCATGCTAGCTTAAACTCGTATATGGAAAAATATAACATCCTAGTCGACGAACAGGTTGGTTTCCGTAAAAATAAATCAATCAACCTTGCCATTTACAATTTCTTGAATAAGGTTGTAACGGGATGCGAAAAAAAGCTTTCTGTGAACGCCATGTATATGGACTTAAGTAAAGCGTTTGACTACGTCGATCATGGCATTCTGCTTAGTAAATTAGAGACATACGGCGTAAGGGGAAATGTTCTAAATTTAATAAAATCATATCTTAATGATCGTTATCAGCAAACGCAAATTATACAAGTGTGCCCTAATTCTAAAACAGAAGTTAAATATATGTCGTCTGCAAGTCGTGTTAAATTTGGAGTACCACAGGGAAGTGTTCTAGGGCCGTTACTTTTTATTATTTACATAAATGATTTACCCAAAGCTATAGAACACCCAATGGTTTTATTTGCAGACGATAGCACTGCCATTTTTGTTGGCGAAAAGAGTAAGCCTCCAGAACTTGAAATTAGTTTAGCACTAAATAATATAATTAAATGGTTAACACGTAACAATCTGCTAATAAATCTCGATAAAACTAATATCATGACATTTAATAAAAACAGTAAATTGACAGTTAGCTATGGGAATAATGAAATTCAGGACACTTCAGTCACAAAATTTTTAGGTTTGTACGTTGATTCCGATCTTAAGTGGAACAAGCACGCTGAAACAGTATGCTCAAAACTGAGTAGTTACTCATATGCCCTGTACATGCTATCAAAAGTAGTAGATCAATCAGCGGTACTCACATCGTATCATGCCTATGTAACGTCCACCCTTCGCTACGGAATTATTTTCTGGGGAAACTGTTCAGAGAGGGAAACAATTTTTCGAGCCCAAAAAAAATGTCTAAGATCTGTATGTCATTTGAAATGTAGGGATTCATGCAAACCATACTTTTCAAAGCTTAAAATAATGACATTTCCATGTTTATACATCTACGAAAACGCCGTATTTGTAAGAAATAATTTGCGCTTGTTTAAGTTTTATACAACTGAGCGAAATAAATATAAAATTTGTATGCCTCGTCACAGAACCGCACTCTTTCAAAAAAGTGTGTTTGGTATGGGTCCTGTGATTTATAATAATTTACCAAAATCAATACTGGAATCGGAGAACGTGGCTATATTTAAAAGAAAATTAAATAATCTATTACTAAGTAAGTGTTACTATACAATCCGAGAATTTATTGATGATAAAATAACTAACATAGTGTAAGTGTAATATTTTTATTAGTGACATGACATGCCTGTTAGATATTTATGTAATGGTTATAATTATTATCGTATTCCTTTCAAATAAATAAACTTAAATTCATAGTTGTTTAGATTAGTTGCATGCTTGGAGGATCTAGCTCTCTCTCGTTGCATGACAAAATTCACATTAAAATGTTTTAAATATTAAATTCAAAAATAATATAAATTATAATTATTGTATGTTCAATAAGGACGAGACTGTTGAGACGTATGAAATATTTTTATAACACCTTGTTCTGTACAGTTTACGCAATAAATAAATTATGATTATGATTATGATTATGACCATTAAAATATTATATAAAAAAAAACATACCAATTTTCGAAACTTTAGTTGATAGACCTAAACTTACAAAAACATAGCTGTCTTTTTCATCGCAATCTATTAGATAAGGTCTGCAACCTTTTGTAGTAAGCTTAGATCTGTCATCTAAAATTCATAGCATTCAAAATTGTCTGCACTGAAGACACAGATTTGGCGCCAAAAGAATCCGCTAGAAGAAACAAAACAAACAGCAATCGATAGAGTCCCACTCTATTCCAGATAAGTGTCTCTACTAGACAGGTATCATTATGCGGAATACTTAGCCGGAAGGTGCGGGGGACGGAGGGAGGGGGAGGCAATTTAATTCTGTCCACGTTCTAATAATGACCGTCATAATTCGTTCAAAGTGTCCGGTCTGGGGACAATTTCGCCCCAACCTCCCCTCGCCCGGTTGATTCCTTTGCATTTTCACCCCCCCTTAATTCCATTTTCATGCCACCTTGCACACATTTGCGCTTCATCTGCGCGCGCGTGTGTGTGTGGGTTGTTTAGGATTTACTCTACTTTGTTGTAATGTTAAGGTAATGATGGTCCGGCTTGGAAGGAATGGAGGTGATGGTTTTGAGATTGCAATGTGGACTCTGTGTCTGTGATATTGGGTTGTGTTTGGATTAATACGGTGTGTGGTCGAAAAGGGTGATGGGGTATTAGTACCATCTAGATGTAGGCTAAATGTAAGTCTTGCCTTTATTTTAAATCAACATTTTCTGTTTAACGTGGTTTTACTAAGAGCATGTTGCTCTTAGTAAGACGTGTAATATATGAAATGATTTTTTATGTGTTTGTCGAGTCCGTCGGTTAAAATACCTCCAAATGATTTTATTTTTTGACGTTGTACTAGCTCGTAGAGTTAATAAAGTCGTAGAGGTATATGAAAAAACATGTTTTAATAGATTTCAAATTGTATTAACATTATTACGTTGTGTAGGTGCAATTATCGGCGCTTATGGTACATGGAACGTTCCATCCTAGTTGAATTTTTTTTTTTTTACTTTTTTGTATGAACGAGAATAATATGTAGGTAATTCTTTAAAAAAAATTGTTTGATATAATGGAACTGCCTTTGAAAAACCTTTAGCCAAAGTTAACACCGTAAATCTATACATCAAAAATTTACGAATAATAAAGTAACTTCTCTCATAAACAGGGTTACGCGATACCTCATAACTAAGTCGAAAGGAAATCCTTATACATTTATTATCATTGTGAACGACTTTTAATGAAGCCACCACTGAATTCGGGAAAAAATCCGCTGTTCCATACATTTTTCGTGCGTGAATGAAATTTTTCCATGGAACAGCTGATTTTTTTCGTCAACTCAGGGTTGGCTCCATACCAAAAGTTATTTATAATTATTATAAGACGTATACGTTATACACGTAACCATGTATAAATAGAATAGCTTCCTATTCAAGCAAAATTATTCGGTAGGTATAGGTCGCGTCATGTAATAAGAACGCTGGAAGAAAGTAGAGGGGGTGTGCTTGCGCATGTGTACACTTGCGCACAAAAGTACTTGGCCTATTTTTTTAAATAATTATTAATTAGCATTTTGCTCGCAGCTTCGTATATTGGTTATTACTAATACCGCGCCCCATACCAAATAGACCGATAAATCGCCTACTGCGCAGCTTAACCGCCAGCGTTCTTTTTACATGACGCGACCTATACCTACCTAGTTGCTTGTTTGATACTCATAAAGACAATGCAGAAGACAACCTATTTTTGAAAAAAAAGCCCCATAGAAAAAGACTCCGTTAAACATTCGTCATTTTTAATCCGCACATCCAAGACCAACACACACACTCTTGCCCTGTACCTACACGGACGCCATCTTGGATTGTTAGTGTGTTCGTGCATTATCAACACATGTAGCTCATATTAAGTTTGATTTATACCTCTTATATCGTAAATGGATTAGAGAATCGTCCCTTTGCCACCACTTATTGGGGTTGCCATACGCAAGGTTTGCTGAGGACAATAAAATGTTATAGATATGTACGTATAATATGTGCTGCGAGTGTTTCTGATGTTTTTGGCATATTAATTTGAAACAGAAATAGATTAGACGTACTAACTTTATTTTATATTTATTTTAATGTAATGAAAATATTATCTTTAGAAACGAATTGGCTTAGCTATAAACATGACGGTTTTATTATTACGTTATATCTCTAAAAATAATATTTAAAAGTCATTTAAATTACTATTATGAACTAAATTATTAGTACAGGAAACAATAAAAGTATTACGATAAAAATGCTTAACATTTTACACACACACGAATCATAATTCTCTGCTGTGCTGTGTGTGTAAACATAAAGAAATCAAAAAAATTACAAAAATCAAACCTCAAGACAATAATTTTGTTCTAAAGTCTAGCTATCATGGTGACCCTTCAGTGTGAAAGTGTTTCTGCCTTCACGGGCATTCATAATAGGCGCGCGTCGCAGCCAGGGTCCCGTAGTAAATCTACGACTTGTGTAATTAACGGCCAGCAATGGTTAATGTGCCTTGTTTTTGTTACAGGTAAGCGAAAACGTCACCCTGATGAAGGAGTACGGTGTAAGTCTTTGGTGGGAAAATTGGCACCTATGAGCGGAAAATTTACACTTAAGAGTTAATAAATGAGTTTTTTTGAAATAATTTTAATGATAAAACACAAATGTGAACTGAAGGCGTTAAATTTCATAGACGCAAATACCCCAGGCGACTGTAATTTTAAGTCAAAAAGTTTTCTTTAATGGACAATATTAACACTTGGGTATGTCCTAAAACTGCATCCAGCAGCTTCCTCTTAGTTAATGGTGGTAACACTCTGCGATCCCCAAGCCGCCTGCCAAGAGTGGGGATTATGGCAACAGCTCCCTATTAAAGGAGAGGCCTTCCTCCAGTAGTGGACGTCTTCTGGCTGTTGAGTAAATAGACAATATTAAATTTGACATTAAATTTGGCCATTTGACTGCCATCTCCCCTGATGTAAGGCGAAGGTGCAGTCTGCGGGTAAGAATGTCGTAATAACTTGATTGAGTATTTATTTGTTTATTAGTTAAATATGCATCTAGGAGTAGACCAAAGCTCTAACTATGTTCGATATTACAGAATCGGTCATCGGTTCAAGTAGGCTAGTTCAAAAAAGCATTGTTATGTCAACTGATCCCGCGAGTTGATTTTTTATTTTTTATTGTTTTTCTTAGTTATTGGCTTCGCACGTTGTGCATTCTGCCAGTGTCAAGTTTATTTTATTAAAATAAAGTCAAATATGTCATTAACACAGTCAGTCGCACGAAACCAGTCATAGTCGAGTCCAAGTCATGCCCTAGTAAAGTTGTGGCGATTTTACTTATGAGCTTCTACGGAGTTTTAAATACAACACGAAAAGACATGATTCACCACATTATATCACTTGCCCACACTCGTGCATGTAATTCAACACTCAATGAATAAAACACCACCATTTTTAATCATTAATTCGCGAAAAAACACAAGTTTAAGAAAATAATAGAATGCAACGACATGATTTTTCCGTGTTCCCGCCAAAACTCCATCCCGTAGTATTTACTTACTCTATGCTCCATCCCGCGAGTTTAAGTCGAGCGGGACCAGTTGACACAGTAGCCATGGTAACACACCTAACTTGAAACAAAGACTGGCCTCCGTATGAAGCACTCTGAAACATACCTACTGTGATACAAAATTGTCGCAATTTTGCACTTTGAAAGAAAAAGAAAGAAAGAAAGAAAGAAAGAAATGTAACTTATTTTGTAACATCATTGTAAATAGTATAACTTTAACATAATTACAGTGAAAGGGATGATGTCACAAAAATGGCTTCAACTCAGCATAGTGCTGTTTATCAAACAGCGCTGATCTTCCGTTGATGCCAATATATACCATGCAAGCATATATATATATACATGCTTTGCCATTTATGTTCTTCGAACCTCACCAGAGCGACGTCACTTTCATTAAATCCAACTACGTCCAATAAAGCTGCGTCCACACTGGCAATACTCAATAAGCACGTCTCACATTTTCCCATTACAACTGTTGATAGCAAAAAAGCGTATTTAATTGAACTCCTTGGTCGTTTGCATAATAAAACGTACGCTTTTTGCCAATAGTGCGCCTTCTTATAAAAAAGTTAATTACTCTGATATATTTAACCTTTATTAGGAAGGATAAAGATGGGCCATAATTGATGCGATTAAAGCTAATTTGTTGGTTAATGATTTTAGTTTAATTAAAGTAGGTTGTTCTATTTTGTGCAATTTATTTTTATTTGATTATTTTATTCGTGACATAAAAGTAAATATCAAGAACAGAGTTTTTTATTTATAAAAGGTTTCCAAGGCGTATGTCGCAGTTAAAAAAGTCATTACGCCTTTCATCCGAAACAGAAGATAGCAAACTGGCCTCAAAATGACTAGAATAAAAATTAGGCCTTGTTGATAATTTATTACTAAAAAAAATACGAAATTTATAATAGTACATTTTTATTTACAGTTCAGTTCCAGTTTAAAAAAAAATACATATAAAGTTGCCCATTTCCAATAAAGTAGGTATTATGTTTATTGTAAAAAAAAGTCTTTATTCATCTATTTAATATTATGGTTAATATTGGTTATGGTTTCGGCTCTACCATTGCCTTTCCAACTACGATTGCCTCCAAGGTTAGATATGAAATTCGAAATATTAATTTATGTTTAAAAAACACGTAATTACATATACTATTCGATCTTTTACCCAGCCTCCTCGAAGCTCATCACACATCCGACAACTTTCAACAACAAAAATACTTTGTAGCCAACACTTTGTAACAAAAATACTTTGTAGCGAATATAGAAAAGTCAGTACTTAATCAAACAGTGGAACCAACCAAGCAAAATCAAAAACTTTTCCGCCAAAAAGAAAATCAGTAAAGTTCGTTAAAAACTTGAATTCGTCCGAGCAGAATCAAAGAAATGCATCGTGAAAAGGCAAGTTCATCAAAAGGAGCGCAGTAGACAGACGTCCGTCCGGAATACAAAACGGGATGAGAGGACCGAGCCGAGAGGGACGCTGGAAGACAGTACCTTGGCTCGTATGTTCTTTGAATTCTGCCCATTTCGCAGAGAAGCAAGTATACCGGGTGTTAGTTTGAACACCGTTATCCTTCTAGGATATCATTGTACTCATCATTATGAACAACTTTTACTATGGGGCCAACCCCGAAAACACGAAAAATAAACAGCTGTTCCATACATTTTGTCCAAGATCGATGAACCTTTTTGTATGGAACAGCTGTTTTTTTTTCGTGATTTCAGGGTTGGCTCCATAGTAAAAGTTGTTCATAATGATGAGTACAATGATATCCTAGAAGAATAACGGTGTTCAAACTAACACTCTACATACTGTGGTATTTATTGCGTAAAATTTTAAATATCCAGCTTCTAGATAAAGCCGCATTTTTTTTTACTTATACGGGCTTAGTAACGTTTAATTTAATCGGAGAGTCTGACTATTATTATAAATCAGACTTGTGAGAGGCCTATGTTCAAAAGAGGACTATGATAGGCTGATAATAGTACTAGGCAGGTCAGCCCAGCACGCGCGGGTTCTTCTTGCACCGACCTTTACGCCAGTTTTATTACAATTGTAGGACTTTTATAGTTTAAGCCCGCGAAAAAAAATACAATATTGTTGGTCATATCTATCTATCAGCGTAAAGGCGATTCAAAACAGTTTTGGAAAAAAATCTCGATTAAAAAACATCGTGAGGAAATATCTCAGTACCTATCTATTTTTATCGTAACCACGTAGCCTAGTTACAAAAAAAAAATTAAGATGTAAAACAAATGCGTAAAATCAATCACTGTCTTTTCTTCCAAAAAAGTTGGGACAAAAAATATTTGCTTTCACTAACGAAACAATCGCAAGCATAATTGATTTTAACGTAGACTCGACTGCAAATGAAGTGGGGGTCCTGCGGCACCCTCACGGGGGACGGTGACCTAAGTGGGGGACATGCGGGGACAGGTGCTTCTTGATTATATCGAGTGGATTTCTTTGGAAACGTACTGTAAGTACCTGTACTTTGCATCAAGTTGGATAGAGGTTGCATTTTCCACTGGACGAAATAACACAAAGCATTCATTAATGGGTGAACTGCTGTCGACTGGACTGGTTTAGTTGTTTGGAATGACTTCTATATGGGTTTGGGTTAGATTCCTGGTTTTCCTGAAATGAAAATTTTAAATATTTTAATAACAGAATAATTAGTAACGTTTTAAAACTCAACTATTGTAGTTGTTTTGTATACATTTTATTACGGAGGGTAATTTCAACGAAGTCATTCTTATCTCCACGCCTGTATGTAGAAATCTAGACTGTTCTAGACTATTCCAGAACTTTTCCCTGCGCCTAATGAATCAGGTGGCCGAGACACAGTCCCCTTGTGCTTATTCAAATCAGATACACGCCTTGATTAAAGCAAGGCAGTGTAATCCGCGTCGGTTGAAGTTCTGGACGATTATTGCTTAGAGCTTTTATCAGTTTTATCAGGTTGGCGGAATTGGACTTGAAGTCTGAGTTTTGTATAAAAATGTTTTACTTGTATGTAGCGCATGTACGTTGCGCTCGTGGCGTAGCTTGTCTAGGTGTTTCTAAACGATCACCGATGTTAAGCAACGGACGGTCCGGTCAGCCAGTCCGGTGACCGCGAGTGGCATTTATTTCTGAGCGCTACCGTGGGTGACACGTTAAATTGTTGGTCCCCGGTTTTTTGTTCTACTTTCTATAACAACAACCGTTAGCCATGTCAGAGGCCTTAGGGCGGCACATTAACTCTGACAGTAGGGCTGGCCAATCAGCATATACGAACTTACTTACTTACTTGTATGTATAATGCTGTATATAATTTAATGAGAAAGGTATGGAAGGGCATTCATAATTACTTGATTTATTTTCATCATCACTCTTAATAAAATAGCGATACTTAGTAACTACGGCAACGGCTTACGGGCAATGGAGAGAGCTTTGCTCGGAGTTACTTTGCGCGATAGAATCCGGAACGAGGATATTCGCCAAAGAACCAAAGTTACCGACATAGCTCGCAAGGTTTGCAAGTTGAAGTGGCGCCTGCGCCACTTCAACTTGCAAACCTTGCAGGACACATCGCTCGAAGAACTGACAACCGATGGGGAAGAAAGGTTCCTGAGTGGCGACCGCGAACCGGAAGACGCAGCGTAGGAAGGCCTCCCACTAGGTGGACCGACGACATTGTAAAAGTCGCGGGCAATCGGTGGATGCAAGTGGCAGGTTGTCGTACAGTGTGGCGGTCTAAGGGGGATGCCTTCGTTCAGTAGTGGACGTCACCGGGCTGATGATGATGATGATGACGTAGTAACTATAGTAATTATAATAATATGTGTAGTGGTACGAGTCCGCCTGGGGAAGTACCACACATTTGGCAGTTATTCAACCGCCAAGCAGTAGTGTGCAAGCATTGCTGTGTGTCGGAATGAAGGGTAATGTTACTAGAGAAAGTACTGGGTATGTAGAGATTTAACATCTAATATCTCAGGGTGACGAACGCAGTACAGTGCGGCGCAGGATTGTATTCGCAAGTTCACAATTCTAGCACTGCTACTGTTATGGGCAGGCGTGACGCTTACGACCATGTCAACGTCTCGCTCGTCTTATCATAAAAAATAAGAACTACATTTTCACGATCGAATACTTATTTTTGCTGAACCGATCGTAGTGAATCTTGACGTTATGGTAGTGCGCATCTCGAGTGTAGCTTACGTTTACCTCTGAAAAATGTGGAAGAACCACGAAATGTTTTAACATGTTTTAAACGTCGTAGAGTATAATGGTGGTTATTTTGAGTTTGAAACTATTAAGGTATTTTTCGTCCACTTTCTGGGATAATTCTGCATAATTACCACCAGGCGAACGTCTTGCTCGTCTCGTCACTTTAAGTAGATTAGAAGTAGAAGATTGTATAAAAAAAATACTGCGTATTAGGCAGACTGGTCAAATCTGGTAGGTGATCACCAAATGGAGGAGAACTTTGCCCAACAGTGGCACAAGGGGCAGTACAGGCTAGGAAAAAAATAGGTATATATCAATTTCTTAAAAAAAACATTAAGGATAATATAAAAATTTACCTTGTTTCCTTTATGTAATCAATTAAATAATTTATGATATTTGACATTTTTTATTTTCTAATAGAATTATTATTTAAATATTTTTTACTGGATCATAGTAATTATGTTATAACCAAATAAATAAATTAGTTATCCTCTATAAACCATTACTCCGACAACTAACTGACAAACCCGGTTAACTCGGGTACTGACTAACCTAGACTGTTTGTTTTAAAACTAAAAACTCCAAAAAACTGCATCTGATCTAATTGAAATAAGCATTACGCCAAGCATAAAGCGAATGGTCGACGCGACAGGCCCCGCACAACTCACGCTCTGTATATCTGTATTTATGCACCCTCCCATACAAAGAAAGCTACTTTATACATACCAGAGGCACAATAGTTAAGATAACAAAGCATTCAAGACACAAAAACGACTAAGAAGCATCAAGTATCTAAATAAGGGCGGGCGCAGACTTGCGTCCCGACGCACGACCTCCTAAATATTCGCGTTCTTAGCTCCATTCATATGAGATGCATGCTGCAGATAGCCAATTTGCTGGACCCGACTGCGCTTCGATTCGAGATATGGTAATCGGGAAAAAGTCGCATGTGATTCGCTGAGATCGCTCCTTAAGCGTGTGTTGGCCCGATGGCCCTTGGAGTTGAGCTTTGATCAGTTCGGAAATTGAATGTTTAGGGAAGCTTGGAATTGAAGGCAGATGTCGAAGTACTGGGATGTTTTGATAGAAGTGAATGCAAAGCATTCTTGTTGGTCTGCCGCCGAGCATCCCACTGTGTTCTAACAGCCTAAATTGAGAATCTGTTCTCATTCTAGGCTACTGTGTTTACCATCTTTGATTACACCATCACCTAACATCAGCTGAGGTGTTAGTTAAGCACGCTAATCATGTCTCTGTCGACCATATTCAATCTGATACTATGGCTGGACACAATACGAACTTACTTTTTATTATTTATAGTTTTGTGAAGTCACTTGAAGACTTTTTAACAGCTAAGTATACGATTTTACTACTTAAAACTTACATGGGTTTTACAACCATCAGATCATCAGTCAGAAGACGTCCACTGCTGGATGTAGGCCTCCCTCTTAATAGCAGGGGTTCGCATAATCCCCACGCTTGGCAGGCGGCTTGGGGATCGCAGAATGCTCACCACCGTTAACCAAGAAGACGCTGATGCCCGTCTTCCGGTGGTTCTGCATGCAGCTTTAGCCAGGCTTTTTTACCCAGGCACACATTTTTGTTTTATTAAAGCATAAGTATTATTTTTTTCGTTTTGTTTTGGTGCGAAGTCTGAGAAGTAGGACGCGGCCGCACGCGTTGGGTTCTGTTTTCTCTCCTTGGAAAAGATCACCGGATGTGAACCAACTATAGTCGGAGTATCCGATTTCATTAAACGTGAATAATCCCGTATAAATAAAACAAAATAAGTTTAATAACTTGGGTACTTTTTACTTTTAAAACTTTTCTAAAACAAAATATTGCTTAGTTTATATTCTGACCAACTAAGCTGGCTTAGTTCTAATACCTTTCATGTAAACCTAATAGTTAGTGCTTAGTATTAGTGAGTGACAGTGCAAGTGAATAGAACCCGATCCTATTTACTAAGCGACAAGTGTGTTATTAATATTAACCGGTTAGTCTTAATTTAGAGCTAATGAGAAGTACGAAGCCCGTGTAATCTAGGCAGCCATTGACCTGAAGTACACCAATAATTATAATCTAAAAAAAACCTCGACAATAGTTACGATTCGGTCCGCAAGAGGGCGGGGCCTGTCCCCGGCTCGGTTGCGGTAGGTCAGCTGGTAATGAATAATTTATATAGAATTATGTTAATGTGACCGCTGAAGCGACCGGTGGAGATTGAAATCTCAGGTCGGGAGTTAAGTGTTCCGATACCCGGCTCAGGATATACTGGCTTTCTACTTTCAATCGGTTTCTTGATATGCAATGATTTTGTAGTGATAATGTCTGTCAATAGGTTAAGTTATTTTCCGTTATACAAAGTTGCAAGTAATAATATCACAAGTTCATTTTCTGATTCGCAATCCTACGAACGGTTTGCAGTTTTATTTAAATTATCATGGGTTTGCGTTTGACCGCAATCACGCCTGATATTACCCGAAGATGCGGTTAACGATGGAGTACGCTGGCCTAGAAGAAACCGATGCACTCGCGACTTGAAGACACCCAGATTGTACCTCATCGTCAGCCCGTGAGACGTCACTGCTGAACGAAGGCCTCTTCCTTTACCCAGATTGTACCTATCTATCGGGAAACATCCACTCCGGAAGCTACTATTAAAAAAAAGTTTTTTTTTTGTTACAACATTTTAATCATCATTTTCAAAAGAGTGTTGCAGACCTTAACAATAACATTGTACAATCAGACAGATCAATCCTGACAAATGAAATATCTTCTAAGTTGTAAAAAGCTGTGGGCTAGTTGGGAGACCGCTCGACTTCAAATCGCGAGGACACCGGTTCAAATCCCAAGCCTGTACAAATGAGATCTTGGAGTTTATGTACACCCCTGGCTTTTCAGCGAAGGAAAAACACGAGAGAAAACGTGCATACGTTCGGAGAATTGTGAATGTGATTCCACCAACCCGCAACTCGGCCAGCGTGACAATAACGGGTCAATGACCCATTGAGGGCATGCTTAAGTCCAGCAATGGACCCAAGGCAAATCAAGGCAACTGACGTGGTAGGACTTATTGCATAGTCTGCCTGGGGAAATACCACACCTTTGTCACTTAGCAGTAGTGTGTAAATATTACCGTAAACGTGTTGCAGTTTTAAGGGCAATGTTAACAGATACATTTTATTACTGGGCATGAAGAGATTTAATATCTAACTAGCTTTTGCCCGCGGCTTTGCCCGCGTAGTAATGTTGAATACTGGAATTCGGTTAAATCGGGGCCCAACTCAATTGAATCACTAAAATATTATTTATTTATTTATTTAATTCTTTATTGCACACATAAATACATTAATGTACAAAAGGAGGACTTAATGCTAAAGCATTTTCTACCAGTCATCCCCGCGGTTAAAGAGATAGGGATGTAGGCGCACAAAATACGTATATTATTGCATTTTTTCCAAGCCGCTTGCAAGTCTTTAAGTTTTCTTGAGGATGACCAAATTTGGCATGTCGCGTTTGCAATACTTACTTCAAAACAAAGCCGTCTTGTTGAATTTTAAACAGACAGACAGATGGACATGACAAACTTATAAGAATTCCTCGTAGTACTACGGAACCCTAAAAATGTCTGCTAATGACGCTATAGTTGCCGGGGCCTTTGACCCGAAAGATTACAATATTTCTTTGTAGACAACGTTTTTGATTTTTTTGTTGGAAGGTGCTAAAATAGCCAGGCTTTCAGGGGAGCTAACTCGCGAGCAAGCCACATAGAACTGACCATGCGAAAAACAGTCCTGCCTTAAATCAATACCAGCGTATTTTAAAGTTTGACCCTGAGCCTTATTGATGGTCATGGCAAAACAAACTTTTAGAGGAAATTGAAGCCTTTTGGAGTCATAAGGTAAGTCACTGGGAATCATGGGAATACGCGGCACAAACACTGTTTCGCCATGGGCACACCCAGTCAAAATGATGGCCTCAACCAGATTACGATGCAGCATTTTTACTTGTAACCTGGTTCCATTACACAATTTGGGTGGTCTTAAATTCCGAAGGAGCATGACGGGTGTACCTTTCTTCAGGATAAGCCTCTGATATGGTAGCCCCGCTGGTCTTAATGAATTTAAAAACTCAACTGGATAGTTTACAGCATCATCATTATTGCATACCGTATCAACAGAGTCAATGAAATGAAATAAGCTTAAGCAGAAAAAGTATGATAACAAAGAACGTAAAAAGATTACCAAAATATCGCAAGAATTACGAAACTTCGATAAAATACAGTGCTGCACTGATCGCTTAGGTAGACTCGGTGTGGGTTGGAGTGGGGCGCGCTCGAGGTACAGCGCGTCATACTCGGGTTTTAACGTATCTGAGCCGACGCGGGATGGACGTTTCGAAAGCGCTGTGCTTGGTGCGTGCACCGGATCAAGTACATGTGTTTAAAATATTTATCTTCTTACGCATAAACACTCGATTAGCTAATCTATAAATATAAAAAAAAAATTCAAATGAAAAACTAACCCGTGGCCTTCCAGTTTTGAAATTGTTTGAAAATTCTGAAACATGTTTATGTTTATTTTACCTTATCTCTTAAGTCAAAAAACTTAACAGCCTTAAATGAATGGTTTCGGCAAAATGGTATTTTAATGATACATTGAACCCCTTGCGAATTTTTCAAAATCGTTGCTGAGTGTGCTTTTCTCTGCATCAGCCCTTAACACTAATGGTATATCGGCCTACCCTGATTGGGCCATATTCACTACGCTGGCCCAGTGCAGGTTGTCGGATTCACATACACTATCGTATTTCTTTTCCTGAAATATGAAGGTTTCCTCATGATGTTTTCCTTCACCGAAAAGCCAGTGGTATTATCCATGCGTAAGTTTCAAAGAACTAATTGGAACGGGCTCGCCCGGGTTCGAACCCGCGACCCCAAGAATGTGAGTCGAGCTTGATCTCACTGAAGCACACAGCTTGAGCTGAGTGTAAGTTTACACCACTCAAAATTTAGTTTAGGCATTTAAAAGTAATTAATTTAGCAGCTTAGGCTGTACAGTATCTATAATAATTATGTCCGTCAAACAGTCGTCTGCGTGGACCTACAAAAAAATAGCCTATGTCCGTTTCCGAACCTTATGCTATAACTACCTATCCAAAAATGCAGCTCCATCTGTTCAGCCGACCAATAAATATGCCCATCCCCGTCCCCATTCCCAGCCTCATCCCTATAAGCGCCCCCTTCCCCATCCCCATCCCGATACCAAATGTCATTTTAATATGAACACGCCCATCCCCGTCCACATCCCCGTTCCCTCTCTCATCCCCATCCCGAACCCCATCCCATCCCCACCCCCATCCCGATTTCAACTTTCATCTTAATATGGACACGGCCATCCCCGTTCCCAGCCTCATCCACATCCGCATCCCATCCCCACCTGTCCTCACCAAATCCCCACCCATCCCCACCCCATCCCCATTCCATCCCCATCCCCATCCCGATACCAATTGTAATCTTAATATTAACATGCCGATCTCCGTCCCGTCTCCGTTCCCAGTATCATCCCCACCCCCACCCCCATCCCCACATCTATCCCCATCCCTATACCAAATTTCATTTTAATATGTACAGCCGTTACAAAGTTAAGGAGAAACAAACGTACTATCACTAAAACTTAGTTTTTTTTTATACTAACGGGAGCTGATTTTGAAAAAACTGTGACACCCGTATCTTCTTATTTTTATAGTAGAATACGTATACCAAGTTTTGTATCAATCGAACCAGAGAATAAAAAGTTTCATACAAACTTTAACACCCCATTTAACCCCCTTCGGGGTTGATTTTCGAAAAATCCTTTCTTAGTGGGCGTTTACACCTCTCCAAAAACATACCCTCCAAATTTCAAGTCTCTACGTTTAGCGGTTTGGGCTGTACGTTGTCTATATGTCAGTCAGTCAGTCAGTCAGTCAGTCAGTCAGTCAGGACATAGCCTTTTATAGTTATAGATATCTCGGGGTGACGAGCGCAGTGCAGTTCGTTGGAGATTTTGTTCGCAATTTCACAACTCTGGCACTGCTACTGTTATAGGCAGGCTTGCTTACCACCATCTGAACGTCTCGCTAGTCTCGTCACTCTATTGCATACAATTAAATCAAACTGACTACAGTGAAAATGTCACTGCCCTTATTAATGCAAAACAATGGAACGTCATGAGCAATCGTCTTCAAGTCATGTTAATCCCCGGCTTCATTGCCCCCGCAATCACGTCTGTCCCAAAGGTTGTCGTCTTGTGTCAACTGCAGACGTCTCGAGACGTGCTGACGCAGCGGTCACCGGTGCCCCTTCCCGTGGGCTAGCGAGTACACCCCTTGTGGCAAAATATTTTTTTATATAGATTTTCGTTTGACCGCTTAAACGCTTAAGCCTGACGTTGAAACTGACCTTACTTACTTTTTACCTTAAAATTGTATAAGTATAAAAAATGGGGCTGACGTAAATAACACATCTTGGTTTGATATTTGTGGTATAATTATGGTGATATCAGTGATCATCTAAGTGGTACGTATTTATAAAGGATAGCTTTTATCGTTATTTTTTTATTATAAGCCTAAAGTATTATTAATATGTTCAAGCTGTATCTCTCAAAGACAACTTTGTCATAGCTTGTGTAATTTTGCACTAGAGATTTCTACATGAATTTATTTTTCATTTGTTTTAGTTTATCTGTTATTAATTACTTTTCAAAATCACTAATAAGAAAGCATGGCTTGAAATGCAGATAAATATCTGAAGGTAAGGGACCTTTTGGACTGCATACAATTAAGTACAAGTATGTATGCAAAAGTTTCATCAGTACACCACGAGCTTGTAGAAAAAATCCTTAACTTAATAGACACTTTTTACATGCAATTCAGATTTATTTGATATGACAATTATTAATTAAGTTTATGTTTTATTTACTTTTTTGATCATTTTTTGAGCTTATTTAAAGACCTTGGTGGTTTGTCCGAAACTAAGGTATTATTAAAGTTTTTTATAAACAGCCACCTTGGACAATTTACCGGTCATCTCCCATATTCATTCCGCCCCCCGGCCGGCACGTAGGCCTGGCCAGTGGCCGTCGGAATACTAATTATCAATTAGCAGGGGCCAGTCTTGGCAGACGTTCAGGCCTTAATGGCCGTAATTGGATTTCAGTTTTAAAAGTTCCAATTTTACCAGGCCTTATTGAACATGTTTGTATTTTTCGATTATCGAGAATCAGGAGGCAATTTTTTTTTATGAATTTAGAATCTATAGACTCTTAAACTAAATTATGAATATTTTGTTTCAAAAAAGCAAAGCAAACGTTGGCAAAGAAGCCTTATCGACCTTTTCTATTTAGAAATGTGAAAACAAAAAAAAAACTTTAATTTTGCCAGTACTTAGCAGAAAGCGTATAAATGAATATTTATGTTGAAATTGCGATTTAAAAATATTCACATGATTGATTTTAATTTCATTCACCTTTAATGTTATTTCAAGGCAATATGTTTTTTTTTATACAACGGTACCATTTGAATACCCATTCAGTTGATGAGCATGAATAACATAAAACAAGTCAAATAAAAGTTTGAAATACGTTACAATAAATAAAGTCGGTGCACACTGAGGTCTTGCAATTAATTAAATATGCATGCCACATAAAACTGAGTCTCTTTGAAATCCATAAACTTGTGGATTAAATGACGAGAGGCTGCGATGTGACGATTCTGCTGTTGTGGTAAGGATGCACTACACAGTCATTGAATGAAGCACGACGCGACATTGCGACGTCGTCATACATAAAACATTTTATTTTTATAGTTGTAATTGAAGTGTTGTAATCAGATCTGTCTGTATATTCTGTTTTGTACTTTTTTGAGTACAATGCATCTGAAATTAATCACTTATTATTATAAGTATTGAAATTCAGGAAATTTCATTTTTTACTTCTCTAAACAAATAATGTTGAATTAGGACGATTATAAAGATAGAAAGACAGTTTATAAAGGTTTTCAACATCTAACTGTACCAAAACTACCTACCACCATACGGGCACTTAGCATCAAATGCTGTTTAGAGAAGGAAGCTATTGGAAAACTAGAGATAGTACAAAGCAATAAAGGCTTTTGCGACTTTTCTCTTTAATCGTAAAACTGCGCGTCGTTTTTGCATCTTAGTGCACTCTTACCATAAGTTGACGATTTTATGACATTCTAAGTGTGCAACCGTCCTAAGTAATATGGAGACTTTAATGACAAAAATACGACTTACATTAAA
This sequence comes from Erannis defoliaria, assembly GCA_905404285.2. Lineage (NCBI taxonomy): Eukaryota > Metazoa > Arthropoda > Insecta > Lepidoptera > Geometridae > Erannis > Erannis defoliaria. Next base: position 1,136,463 of record FR990071.1, read on the forward strand.
AGATTGAAACGCCGACGCCGCAGCTTTGAAAAATCTTTCTAATAAAATATGTAATTTGTTGTGAATAATATTAAGATAGAGTTTTATATTCGCAATTCAAATAAAGGTAGATAAGTTTGCTGAATTTTTTACTCACTTATGCATAAATGCTCGATGAATTACTAATCAGCTGCTCCTTAAATTTTTTTGTCTCAGTTTGACACTCGATATTTCTCGTGAGTGGAAAGTGCCAGAACATTATTTATAAGTACAGGGTTAGTTCTAGTCAGTTAGCATTCTTTTAAGAGCATATTCTGTACATTATAACAAACCACTTTTACTATGACAGCCTGATAGCTCAGTTGGTAGCATGTCTGCCTTCAGAGCTGTAGGGCGTGGGTTCGATCCCCACCCAGGACAAAAATGTTTGTGACGTACATCGATGTTTGTTCTGTGTCTGGGTGTAGTATTTATTAAAAGTATGTATTTACGAAAAAAAAATAGTATATAAGTATTCTATCAGCTATCTGGTTTCCATAATACAAGCTTTGCTTAGTATAGGGCTAGATGGCGCTGTGTGTAATAAATGTCCCCCCAATATTTAATTATGGGGCCAACATAGAAATTGCGAAAAAAAATCGACCTTGGCCATAATGTATGGAACAGCAGTTTTTTTACGATTTCTATGTTGACCCCATAGTAAAAGTTGTTTGTTTTGATGTACAGAATATGCCTTTAAAAGGATGCTAACTGATTAGAACTAACCCTGTATAGGATAGATCAAATTATAGAGTAAGTATTAGAGTATTATAAGAAGTAGGGCTTTCGCTTTTCATAACACAAATGACTGAAATCTTCATACGACAACAGCCACGCTTTAAACAAAATAAAAGTCAAAATATCGAAATCTAAAACACTATTTTAGAGTAAACTAGCGTGGTTGTTTATTATATTTCTATAATTTGTTCACAACACAAACACGGTAAATATCCCGTAAACAATCATAAAACAACAGCCAAAACGTCCACTGTTGGTCGAAGGCCTCCCCCTTAATAGGCCACAATCCCAACGCTTGGCAGGCGGCTTGGGGATCGCAGAATGCTTAACACCGTTAACTGATGGACGCTGCTGCCCGTCTTCCGGTCATTCTGGATGCAGTTCTAGGACATATCTAGATCCAAAAACGTAATCAAACACGATCAAATAGATGACTGATCTCTAATAACGTCAACGTACGACTGACATTATCATTGACAGGAATATACATGGGTGCATCACTAAATGTTCCATTCGTCTTTGACAATTTGCGCCCCGCGCTTTCACCCGCGTGATAATGTAAAACAGTGACGATGATGTTAAAAATTTGACTGTAATGTATTTCCGGAAAATAAGCTAATTAGCTAATTTGGCATGAAGAGATAACAAACATACACACAAACATACCGACAAACTTTCACATTTAATTTCCTAATATTGTGTGATGTGATTCAGACAATGTTAGTACTCTAAGAAAAATTTGATAATTCTGTTTCCTAAACTATAACTTCATCAAAGGATTACAAGACTTTTTGTACTAAGCTATCACAGTTCTCTAGTCCAATGATTACACCGGTGACAAACTCAATTAGGTCATCAGTTCCACGCTGTCTATACTCCGGAAACTCAAATGGCTGTGACTAATAAATTTGTCACGACCTTTGATGTAGTTTTATCTTTAGAAGTTTTAATTTTGATAACTTATGCGTTATGCACGGTTTCAGATAGTTATAGAAATACTTATGGTTGATCTACCCATCAGTTAGAACAACTTTTACAACACTAATTTGATGAATTGGAGAAAAAAAATGAGTCTCCAAAATAACTAATCACAACGTAATCAAGTTGTATTGGGATACAAATGAATCAAAGCTTACAATTATAAAGGAATTTAAATTTAATATAAAAAAATATTTTTTTTACTTTCAATTACATTCTCTCTCTTGCTTTGCCTGCATTAGTTGCCTGGAAAATAATGCTTTTGCGAAAATACTGCCAAGTGTAACGCTAGTTCTAAGTTAATTATTCTGTTGTATATTAGCATTTCTTTTGGTGTGTTCAATAAAGATATCTATATTATCTATCTTTCTTAATAATATTACACACATTATAATAATTAATAACAAAGTAGTATCACAACTCGCTACATGTTTATCTGCACCGTCTGATGGCGGCGCATTCAGCACATCACTCATCTCCTGATTGATGCTCACCGGCCGCATCCCTTCCGGGCATTTCAACGCCTTTAAACTGCCCTTTTTCATCATTTTTTTCATCATCCGATTCATCATTTACGAGATGAAACGCTTTTTTGTACGCGGCGCCAACATCTTACTTTGTATCATCTCATTTCGTGTATTTTTTCATGTTTGATTGAGTAGCGGTCGTCTGGTGTTAGCTTCCGTCACAATTAACTCAATTTTAAAGATTTATGCGAGACATAAATAAAGTTTTGAGACTGTTAAATTGATTTATACGATGCTCTGATAGATTTGTGGATAGTTTTAGATTGGGAAGGGCGGATGGAAATATTTTGTAGTTCGTTGACGCGCAATTTTCAGATTTGTTGATTTCTAAAAAAGTATTTTTGGGAACATTTTGAGTTGTTGATAGAATTACTACTAGTTATAGAATTATGCTAGATCTTCTTCATCGTCTTTATCATTTACAGCTTTTTTCATGCCCTTGCTGGCTATGGGAGTAAAAATGATAAAATTGCTGTCGGATGAGTTGAGAGTAGAAAACGGTAGAGTTAAGAAAAAATTATCCGAAGGATGAGACGTCATAGGACGAGTGAGGAACAACCCGGTCTTTCTTGCTATCTAGTTCAAGTTGGAATCTCGATAGTGCCGCTGTCTTCCTTCAAGGTCGAAATGAGATGATATAAGCGCTCTTTACACTATCTTGATTGAGAGTTTGTCATTTTCTGAGTTTTTCCTTCTCCGCCCTATATGTGTCTCATCCTATTTTTTTGTCATCCCAAAGGCGTATTACCAACACATCCTAAAACACAAAATAATGTATCGTACTGGTGCTGCAATAATTGTGTTTTCATTTGACAACTTTATCATATAATATGAAATCTAGATGACTCTCCTAATTTTAGATATTATGATCTCATTTTTAACATTATTGGTCTTAAATCAAATCATATTTTTTATGAAATGTGGTGAATAAAAATTTATAAGTTGCCTTAATACGAATACTAAGTGTGATATTATTGGTATTCTAATCAAAAGATCATTATAATACAGATCTTATTATCTAATAATTCTTATTTATTGGAACACCATTTCCACAACTAATATTAGGTTTTATTATAATAGTATCGAAAAAAGAAGAAATATTAGAATTTATTTACCATTAAATACATAATTCATTACAGATATCATGATTCCAAGGAATTCATAATTATTTTTGCAATAAAAACGAAGGCTGTAATTGTAAAACGAGTGATGTAACTTTACATCTGATTGATAGACATTATAATATATTATACTGTAAATCTAATTCTAGTAAGTACTAGAAGAAGAAGAAGTGTAGCTTTTGTTCTAAAATATATTCTATGACATTTAGTAAGTAAATTGTATCTGCTTCATCAATTATGTTATAAATAACAAGTAAAATAGCCACTTCTAAAATCCAGATAGCTGGAGATATACGCCTACTTTTTGAGGGAATTCTTCATAACTAGTCACACACACAGACACACTGAAGACTAAGATAACTGAGATGGATTAAGACACTGAATCGATTGTCTACTTTTTACAGAAAAGCTTAATATCAACACAATTAAAATGTATGATACTGAAATGATTCTATTGCATATTTCAATCAAGCTTTTCAATGCATCTTTGGTGGAATGCAAAGGTCCAAATCATCGTTTTCTACAGATAAACTTCTTCTGGGGAAAAGATTCCACTGATAGGAGCAATCAAAATCATAGTAATCAATAGGAAATATTGACATAATTTTACAGCTAAAAATAAGTAAGTGAACACTTCACTTACTTATTATTCATTATAATTATTATCCAAAGTATTGACGACCCCATTCCTAACGTAGACGGCATCAGTTCCGGATCGTATGTTTTATGATCATTTTAGAACTACATTAAAAGTCAGTCAAAAACATTTTATTGCTGTTTTACGAGCAGAAATCGGATAGTCCATCTTTTTAACGGACTCAATGATTTTATACACGTTGTTTTTATTGTTCCGTGTATAACGATATTAATTTTCATTGTTATTAAAAATTATTTAATAGTTTTTTAAGTATTTCGTTTGGATTTCTACAGTTTTGTTGTTACAATTTATTATGTTAAACTGTAATAAACGATGAATATTTTTTATCACACCTTTTGTGAGTATAATGTTTCAAATGTAATATAATAGTAAAATTGTAGTAAAGTATACGTTTTGTTTTATGAACACATAGGAAAGTATAATTATCTCAAATATCTACTTCTAAAAGTACATAAAGGTATTAATAAAGATTTTGCAGATGCATTTGACATTATACAATTAAGCATCCTAGTTATAATCATAATGTTATAATTATAATAAATATTTTTTCTTTAGTCACAAAGTAGCTGATATTTTTTTTAATATTTTTTATTAGCACCATAAATTAACATACTTTTCCGTTACTTTGAAAGAAAGTGTAGACTTTTTCCCTACTACGCAGAGTTCTGCAAGGTTTCAATCTCGGCCCATCTCTGTGTTCCTTTTGCACACCCATCACTTGCAAACAAATACGAGATAAATTCCCTAAGTAAAGACGGCCTCACCTCACGTAAACATTTAAGATACAAAGCTATAATAATATATTTATCTGGTGTTCTCCGACATTTAACACGTCGTATTTTGACGTTCTTTATCGTCGACAGTGTCAATTGTACAAGTTACATACATAAATATGTTCAAAGTGTTAGACCATGTCGCTTTAAGAACTTCTGACATTTCTCTGAAAAATATAAGAGAATTTCTGGAGCTTATTAAGACAGGGTCCTAAAGGGATAAGTTTATGTAGTTAGGTACAGAGTCCCGTAAGAATTTACGATGGATTCGGTCGAACTATAAAAAGTTAGTTTCTTATTGAGGTGGGGTATTAAATTATTTCCGATATTGAGTTGTTACGGTTTCAGATTATGGGAATGTAAGAATGTTGAGTTAACATTAACTTGTTAAAGTTTATTGACCTTTATTGACCTTGGAGCATACACGTACTGCTAGAAGTTACAGGAAATTTACTGCTAGTTAAACCTACGCTTTTGCTCACTATTTACCAGATTTTTAAAACTGCTTTTGAACATCAGCTCTGTTGTTGGTAATCGACGATGTGATCAAAGATGAAGCACGCAGACAAATTCACTCTAACTTTAAAAAAATATTGGGCCACATCCACCACGCCACGCTGGCCCAGTTGAGGGTTGATAGATTCATATACACCATTGAGCTTCCTTCCTGCCTGCCTTCTTTGGAAATATGCAACGTTTCTAACGATTTTTGTTTTATTTATACGGGGATATTCACGTTTAATTAAATCGGATACTCCGACCATAGTTTTGATCACATACGGTGACCTTTTTCAAAGAGTGAAAACAGAGCCCGACGCGCGTGCAGCTGCGTCCTGCTTAGCACTCCTGCTTGTTACTAACGATTCTTGCGGCTCACTAATGACCAAATCTTGATCTAAGATTTGGTCGAACTTTTTTAACAGTATGCTAACTGTAACATACTAAGAAAACTTAACTACTGGCACCCTTATAATGATCTATACTATATTTATTATTTCTGTAAAACGTATACCAGCTTATGTATGTTGTTACGTCTTATGTTCCACCATTCCTGCTCGATCATACAAACAAAGTAGCAAGAGGTAAACTCCTCGATTCTCGCATTCCTCGGAAACGGCCGAGTCGGGTCCGTCGCCTTAGAGTTATGAATGACATTGGATTGTCTGCGATGCGGGATGCGGAGATATGGCTTTTGAATTAAGAAGCTGATGGTATCAATGGTAACTGAATTGAACCACATAGCGTAAACTACACGGAATGTCAACTGTGTTCAAAATAAATGAAATGTTAAGAATATTAATAACATTCTTTTTTTTTAAGCTTTCTTTAGCCTTACAGGCTTAGGGTTGGGAATCAAGACTTAGCCATGTCTCATCTACTCGTACTTAGTAAAATTCTAACTGACAAATAACGCACAGTCGGTGGTTCAAGGTAGATCGGTGGGTCGTTAAAGCTGTGGGCAATGATTAGAAGCGAAAAGCAGAAGATTGGCATCCATAGGAGGGGTCAATGTTCAGCGTAGACTAAGGTGACCTGATGCTGGTGATGGTAAGATTAAAAGCAAAGTGCGCTAGCGTAAAAAAGAAAGACCAACTAATAACCCCGTCGCACCGTCTCGTCAAGTCGGAGAGGTCAGTGTATCTTTTGGGGCCCGCGATCTACAACCGTATACCAACTTCCATTCGGGATGCTCCTTCCACCGGGTGCTTCAAAACCAAGCTCAGAGCGTGGTTACAAGAGAATTTGTTTTATAACATTGAAGCTTATTTTAAAATAAGAGATTATTAACGTATTTTTGTAATTATTATTTCATTTTAGTAAGTGATTATTTTTTTGTGACATACTTGAAATGAAATTTGACTTGTAACTTTGGTGTTATCAATAAACTATTTGTATTTGTAGCATTAAGGTTGTTTTTTAAAAATATAAGTCGCCTTTTTGAGTATAAAATCATTCTGTAAATATCTTTTGGATGATGATTCCATTTTCTAAAAGGGTCTTTTAGGATTTAGGAAATTAATTTTGGTAACCCGGTTTTAGTGCTCATAAGTATATGCACCTACTTTGAAGTCACCCACCTGACTTTACAGCTTGCTTTTAATTTGTTTTGCAAACTCTTGTCAAAGTTAGTCGCACGCTTAATTTTGGTCATTCGTTTTTTACTTTCACATTTCAAATGTGTGTAACGTTTCCTCCGCCACATTTAAAGATAAATTAACCGTCATTTCGGACCCTTAACTCTTTAGTGCCTCCTCCATTCGCGACCCACAGTCACCGACACCATAATAATACGTCAACGCCAGTGCGCTATCTAAATGGCGTTTGAAATGCTTCCATCAATAAGGCGTTGAGTGTGGATCGGTGTTGCCGCGTCCGATCTTTGTTTTTCCCTAATTTATGGCATCCGTGGTCGTGACGGGCCGTGTGGATGATTTTTTAACGTTAATGTATTCGAATGTCCTTTGAGATGGATGAAATAGAACTGAGGGATGCATGAGTACATTGAATTAACACAAGGTAAATCATTATTTTTTTCCTTTTTCCATTTTTTTTTCCAAAAAAAATACTAAATAAGAATTAGGTATGTTACTAATTGTTATTTTGTACTACTATACTATTACTTTTCTGTCATTGCGGGTGAAATAACGATGTTCCCCCCTCTCTCTCCCTCTCTCTCTCTCTCTCTCTCTCAATCTATATTTTTGACTACGGTGCATGAACTACACTCTTTGAATGAGATAATGATTGGATGGATGAATCATTCTCTCATTCAGAAAGTATTCATCATCATCAGCCCGGAGACGTCCACTGCTGAACGAAGGCCTCCCCTTTAGACCGCCACTCTGTACGACAACCTGCCATTTGCATCCACCGGTTGCCCGCGACTTTTACAGAAATAAAACACACACACATGTGTTTTTTTACAGCAATTATTAATTTTTAGTAATTATATTTTAACTGTATTAATCTAACAACTTATTTAAGTAGAAAAAGTTGGTAATTAAAAATAAAATGTTAAAGTGTCTAAAGATGGGGAAGAAAGGTTCTTGAGTGGCGACCGCGAACCGGAAGACGCAGCGTAGGCGCGGCCTCCCACTAGGTGGACCGACGACATTGTAAAAGTCGCGGGCAACCGGTGGATGCAAATGGCAGGTTGTCGTACAGTGTGGCGGTCTAAGGGGGAGGCCTTCGTTCAGCGGTGGACGTCTCCGGGCTGATGATGAAAGTGTCTAAATAGAAAATGTTGAAATGTCTAGCCCGTGGGTAATCCTAATCAAGTTTCCTGTAAAATACATTGTATTTTGTTTCAGTTAACTACTAATTAATAAATTGACATACATAAGTAAGTAAGTAAGTTCGTATAGGCTGAGTGGCTAGCCCTAGTGTCAGAGTTAATTGACATACATAAGTGACACACTGTCACTACACAATCTACTTTCCTACTACTGAAAAAATATTAGGATTTTATTGACCTGAACTTAAAAGATAACTTTTATAAGACCGCTGCAGCACAAAAATAATACTTACAGCACACTGTAAGTATTATTTTTGCGTAGGAATATTCTCTACAGTGGCTATTACGCTTCTAGAGATACCACGATACCACCCATTAAGCCGCGGATAGACTGACTATTCCTTAGTATACAACCCTAGAAAAAAGCACCCCTTAAGCGGTGTACTAATGATTTTATACCGATCATGAGAAACGAACTAAGTTAGTACTAGAAGCACAGAATAAATAATAGTACTACTAGAAGCCGGTTTCTGAAACAAAATGAAAGTACTGCGCCTCGCTTCTCTGTAAGGAGATACCTACAAATAGTCTACGAGTACATAACAGCTAATGACAATTAATTACACTACCATATCGCACTAACGCAGAATAAATACTAGCTACTACCACGCATACTCGTACTAAGACACACAGATTTTAAAGTAGTCACTACGACACATCTCTAACAAGCATCAATAGGGTGACAAAGCGTTGCATGTCCACGGGGAATGTCCGTGGGACAGCGTGTTCACACGATCAGATTACGCTTGCTTTATGGCATCCAACACTTGCCATTAGCCCTCGCCGCTGCTTGAATTGCCTAATTAGAATTACACGGTCTGGCTGTGTCGAGGACTTGTTCTCGCGTGCCTATTTGTGCTGGATCTAGATGCGCGATGGCTTTTTTGAATTTCGAATGTGCATGTCGAAAATAATCTCTTTTATTCGAAATAGGCTTTTGCATTTTGTAGTACGAGGTGTATTCTTATTTTTTCATAATATAGATCTAATTGCCTTTTAACGCTTTTAACAGTCTCCTGACTATCACGTCTGATAACTTGCCTGTATTTTTTTTTATATTACCACTAAAGAGAGATTAAAAATTATGTGTTTATTTTGTTTTTGGTCCAGTATTTATGTGCAAAGTTTTTTTTAAATTTTGTTAGTGCATAAAAGCAATTTGTTATTAAGATTAGTTGCAACCAATTTATGATAAGTACATCTGCAAGCTGCAGTCCATATAAAAGAGATTATTTTATACAACATACAAATAAAAATAAACTCCAAACGATTGAAGCTCTGCTATCGAAATAAATTATAATTATCGCCATCAACTCTCGTACGTTACAGCTTTTAAGGTCCGATATAAAAATCTAACGTATGCACGCATAAAAAGTATCTTATCCGTTCACAATAAAGTTATCGTTGAAATATCGATACAATTTCCTTGATCCGGGGAATAAAACCGTGTGTCTGTGACGTTTGTGTACAATTTACTCGTGTGCTCGACAGGACTCGTCGTAAAATTGAAGATGTTATGTCCGCTGATAAGTGCCACGTCGGTATCGGACTGTCCCGCGTGACAGGTTTATCGTGAACACCCTACCAAGGGTTCTGCAAAAAAGCAGCCATTGATCAGGATTTGGTATAAAACCTTTTATGAGTTTTATTAATGTTATTTCAATTATTTGGAATCTGTTTCATTAACTGTAGCTATAGGTGCGCTGAACTTTATGCAACCTGTTGCGATTTTACGATTTTTCTCATAATATCCTGACAACGAATAAAATGACACTTTTACATAAAACACTCGATTGAAAGACAGGCTTTCGTATCTCAGGCGAATTTTACGACTACCCAAAATATTATTGGTTACATAATGATTCTGACTCTGGATAAGTTTTCTCATAAATTTAGAAATTATTGCGACATGAACGTTCAAAAATTCGTTCCAATCGCAAGCCGTGTAGAGTGTGGGTTCAAAGTTCAGCAATGAACTTGAGCTATCGGTAGCTACAACATTGTACTAAAAATTAAATGCTATTCGAATACTTTGAACGCAAGCAGACATCTTCACGCCTGAAGTTTTCTGTCGCCAAACGCTAACAGTAGTTATAAATTCAACCACACGTTCACTTAAAATCAGGCGAATTGAGGTGAAAGAAACAAAAGATTTGATTGAAGATTGAGGTGAGGAAATCGAGCCTGTCAACCAAAGTTTTTTGGTTTGAAAGCCATTTCCAGATCATGATAGTGTTAATTAACAGGTAAGCTGTGGTCAAACACCTGCCTTGTCTTAAAAAGCAGAGATTGGTAGCTCAGATACTAATTAATTTCGAAACCATCGAAATCACGTTTCATAAAAACTACTACCTAGTCCATGACATTTGGCGCCAACCAATCCCAAAACATTGATGATCCATCAATCACATGTCAGCTTCGGCGAATCCATCATTTTGTTAATTAATTTATCAAATAACTCATATCTCTACTCACCTACTACACGCGATTGTAACATTTATTTCTTACGTTATAAGGCATGAAATAATAGTTTTCGTAGTGCCACCAAAAGCAATTATCCAGGCTTGTTTACCTGTTACGATCGATGGGACTGCGCAGGCGTCGATCTGAGCGATAAGTATTTATTGATGATAATTTTGGTATTAACGCTATTTGTTGGTATAGTAGATAGCAGGTTTAAATATCGGTAATTTTATTAATTTATGGTAAACTGATTTAATCAAATATATCAAATACAAACGTAATTTTGAATCGAGTTTGCCGGATATATCCGAGAGCAATACAACATTGGATTTTCACAAGCGTTTTATTTTGACCGATTTTTTTGCTTATTTTTGGTACCTTTGCTGTTAAAGATATCATTATTTTATCCTGTGGACGACAGACATTGCTTATCCACCAGTTTATCACGTATGGTATAAAAACCCAATCAAACAAATATGTTTCACAAAACCAAAGTAAAGGCGTCTTATTCTCCAAAACCAGGCACGTACCATTTCAAAACCAATATTATCCTGTCAAAACTCTAAAAATAAACTTTTCTGAAGTAACGCGGAGACAATAGCGCACGGACGTTAAGAACGGACCACACGGACGACCGTCCGGTGACAGGTCGTCTGATTGATCGGCCGATTGTCTCCCACGTGTATCCATCATCGATAGGGTTGGTAGCTGATATCTTTTGCTCGGACGTTATTTATAGATGTCATGAGATATCTTGAGACTATGATATTGAATTCACAGAGCTTAAGAATTGTGATTGCACATAGTAGCAAGTTATGGACTGTATCTTTATGTGCCCCGGTGCATAAGAAGGTACCAACGCGAAGGTATCTTCTAAGGAAGGATAGATGTGTCATGCTCCTTTATCAATTGCTTGAGCTTTCAATGATAGTAAACATTTTAAAGGATTCAATGCATGTTAATATATACCTTAAACTTAATTCTCAGCTATAATTGCAAACAAATCCTATGGCAATGGCCTGGATAGGTATCTATGGCCTATGGCAAAGAGACACGTTATGTATTGTATTTCACTGTAGGTATTTAGAATTGTGTACGTACGTGCGTGAATTTCAATGGTCACCAGGCAGGATCCAACCCACCCAACGAATTTGACGCGCGTCTCTAATGTTACCCCTGCTGGTCTACCAGCCACGGCAAAATATAACTCAACTAAGGCTCACGGATATACAAAACTCTATCACCAATTCAAAACCTCGTAAATCCACCTGCTGGCTGACTATTTGTCAATTACCCGCTGCCATATCGCATCGGCGGCCATCTTGCGGCATGTAAATGTCACCGCGAGCGCACCAATTACACCGCGCGAGCGCATGCTGACGGCAACAGCGCACGCAGTGATACCATAAACCCTCGCGCCTTTTATAGAAGTGAAATCTGCTATGGGCAGATCGGCAGGTCCAATTAATGCAGACATCTGATACCAGGGAGGGTTTCCAGGGATTGATCCTTTTGGAAACTCAAAAGCACTTATGTAAAGTCCGTATCTTGAATACTTATGTGGATAGGAGTGCTCTTTTTTAAAAACTTCAGGATACTTTGGTGGTTTTGGTTAGTTATTGGAGTAAATATTGACTGGTTTAAACTGAAATAGTAACATTACTTGTGTTTGAATTGTTTAGATAATTAAAAAAACAATCAATAGGTAGGATTTAAACTACTAAACCAATCTGGGTAAGCGGTCCAGCCACTGAACGAATGCTTTCTTAAATTTACTTTGTTTTTTTATGTTAACTATTTGGTAGGAATCCAATGTTTGGTTCAATGTTTTTACAAATATAACTTTCAAGGATTGTCATATTTGAATTAAATTTGTTGAGACACAAATCTATGTGATTGAATCAGGCGTTACTCTGCGTAAGTTTATTTTAACCTAACAGTTTTTTTTTTTTTATATACTGTATCTCTAGCGACTAGAGATATAGTATAATTATAACAGTTGAGACACAAACGGATAATGCACTTATATTCACCCAAAATGTTAAAGAACTACACGCATACCACCTATATATACGTTGTTCTATATATCGCGCCTAGTTTGAACGGTATTTTCATCTAATTCAATATCTTTGATGGCATATAGCGTCGTGTCCTTTGCAGTTTATTTTAAAGTCGTGAAGCCCATCAGCGGTACTGCGGGCAAATCTGTATCATCAATGGTCGATAAAGGAAGAATTACGATTACGACTAGCATTACGACTGCAAACATCAGTGATTAGATAATTCAATATGCACCACCCGCGAGCGGTCCACCCCTCGCTCGCGGCCTTCCAGAATATTATCCAGGCATTGTATGACCACGTCGGCAGCCGTAACTCCTCGTCTCCATGTACAGAGGCCTAACTTAATATGTGCATCACGATCCCCTCATATATGGGCCGTGTCTCCGCCCAGCCAGTACCGACCAATCCTATCGCGCATTTTAAACGTCGCATTGTATGTATATCGAGTCGAATAAATTGAGTTCTTGACGAGAACGCACAGATAATCCACGGATTTAAAACCGCTTATCCTAAAGAAAGCGGAGAACCGGAGAACCTACAAATCAATCGCACGGGCACTCCATAAATTAACGGGAACAATGACCCTAAATTATTGGGCCGTCTCCTTTATCGCGGCGGTATTGTTCCTTTTTTTCGAGCGCAAATGAGACTGGCTGCGACTTATTAGGTTTCGGTATTCGGTCCTCGATCGCACGTCGAGATAGCGGTGCGTGCGCTCGCTAGCGCGTCAGCGTCCGACGGTTAAGCCGATAAGAGTCGAATAGGCTTCACTTAAACAAATTCTTAGCCCGATTTATGCAAAATACAATCACATTTTGAATGTTTAATGAGTCGATAAAAATGTTGTCGATAAATTTTCATGATAGAAAAAAATTTGAAAAGAGCGTGTAACCGAAACATTTGTTCCTACTTATTAGTTATTGTACATTAATACGATATAAATTGGTTCTGATTAAATTAGTTGGAATTACGCATATTTTTGTAATAAAAATACATAAAGATTTATAGTTTTCGATTGTGTAACGTAATTTCATGTTATTAATTATTGGCTAACGTGGAATTTTAAATTTGACTCGCGACCTTGCGTAACCCCTTTAATTTTGTTGCTATAAATGTGACCCTATTTATGATACAGCGCAGGCCTAATTATCGACTGCGACATAAAACGCACTCTCTGGCCCATGTCGCTGCTTTAATTATTCAGAGACAATAGCGCTAGTCGCTAATTGAAGCGATCGTCGATCGCTAATGCCCGTATCTGCTGCTCAATCATGCAGCCGCGATATTTTTCCTTTCGCGTCGACGCATTAACATAAAACACGGTTGTCGCGTCTGCGGCGCGGCGGCGTTGTCGCGTCCATATTTCTGCTACCGGTCGCGTCGTGACGCGGCCCGGTATTGTTCGCGCGATACGAATCGCACACGATATTTAGAGTCTTAAATCGGCGACTTAACGAGACGTCGGACGGCTTGCGGACGGCATTGTCCTTTTAATGATAATTTTCTGTTAAGGGGGGTTTTCTAAGTTGACGCGTCGCATTACAGGGTGGGATGGTTTCATAAATATTTTATTGGTTGTGAGCGGGGGCCACCTCTCTCATTACGGAGCGGAGTGATCATTAGTGGCGATAAAATGCGGTCGGGAGGCGTCTGCTCGGATCGGTGCATTCTTAACACGTTGCCGGTCGACGGCGATGCCTTTTGTTTTCGCTTTGGGTTTGTAATTACCTCTGAGTTTGGGGTTAATAGACTTGGCTTTGTAGCTGAATTAAGAGCTCATATACGTGAGCTTGTTTGATTATTCTAAATAGAATTGCAGTGAAAAGGTGCGAAGAATATCTGGGACAAAATCTTTAGCCAATCCACGATTTACTTTATTCTTTAACTAAGTACTTACATTAGATCAGGTTCGTTAAGTTTAGTTCCCTGAAGGTATAATTACTTAAATGTCCCAGTACTTAAGCAACATAAAGATAAAGATAAAAATAACTTTATTTCCAAAAATAAAATATATACAAATGCTAGACAATAAAAGATAACTATAAACTCTTTATGAACTTTTAAAAAATTAAATTCAGCCGACTGGATGACAACTTTTTTCCAGCTATTATGATTCAAAACGAAATTACTGATCCGTTTTTGAAAAAGTAATTTTACATCCTAAAAAAATGCAGCCATGGGCTTTTCGGAAAAAGTAAAAATGTGGGGAAAACTGCAAATTCCATAATAAAAAACTCAATCAATAAAAACCCTTATAAAGTCTGCGTATACGACTTGTACATCACATCGCACAATCACTTTTATTGGTAGTAGTTTACATTTCTGATTCATCATCATCATCAGCCAGAAGGCGCCTCTCTGAAAGAAAGCCTCTCCCTTGGACTGCCAAACTGAATGCCAAAATACATTTGGATCCACCGGCCGCCCGCGATTTTCGCAATGTCTAATTGTATTGTCAAATCTATTTTTGATTAGTCAATTCTTATTCGACACAAAATTGTTCATTTACAAATAGTAAGTTTCCTAATTAAATTCAAGTGAATAGTAAATTTCTTAACTTAATTTTATACTTAACTAAGTTAACGTAGATACTCTTATTTTCCACTTCTCATTACCATCGGGCTAGAGATCAAAGCTTCTATCGCCGTCAGCACTTTCTCTAGAGCTTTATGATAATGAGTTCAGGCATCTAGGCAGTAAAGTCTACTTTAAATAAAATTATATTTTGCAGACCTAGGGATATTATTAAAGCTTATGTTTGATACGAATGTAAATAGCACATAAAATAAAATAACACATTATTATCGTCTTTAATCGACCTCATGATACACATAACTTAATTACTTTTTACCAAATTTAATTGAGATCAGCGGTTTGTTATTAATATAATTATAAACTCTTGGAGTATCCATTTTTATTTTAGTACAATAAAGTACCTAATCTTTAAAAAAACCACAATTAAAAGTTCAATCTACTAATCTCATCTTTTCCCCTATTAATAGTATTAAATTTTTTCTTAAAACCCCGATTTTCTTGATTTGTACTAAATCTAAAAACACTATCGATTAAGTCACCTTTAAAATAAACAAAAAAACATTTACTAACGTATTCAGTTCATCCGTTTAGAAGCTACAATGCCAAATCAATTCTCTGTTTTTGAGGGTTATTATAAAATAATCTTATAAAGACGTTTCAATAAATCAATATTTTTTTATTTCTACTTTCCCATAATTATATATTTTTCTTTACTTTCTCTTCTGATTATAGTAGCGGATGAAGTTTTAATATCAAGTTACCTTTAGAAGCGTTCTATACATTTTCTAAGCTAGATCTACAAATAGGGTGTGTTGTAAAGTCACGGACACTTCGCTCGGTGCAAGCCATGGAAGAGTAGCGTAAGTGAGTTATTTTTTGAGTAAACTATTCATCTTGTCACATCATCAGCCAGAAAATGTCTTATGCTGGAAGATAATGTCTCTCTTAATTGAGTGCCTTTCCCCACGCTTAGAAGGCAGCTTGGGGATCGCAGAATGCCATTATCCGAGAGGACGCTGCTGCCCGTCCTCCGGTGGTTCTGAATGCAGTTTTAGGACATACCCAGGTCCATTCTGCTATGTATTCATCATCATTACGGTAAAAATATGAGAAGTAAAAAGTTAGTAACATATTTCCAGCATTACATTGAGGATTTAAATCAAGATTTTTCGGGCCTGCACAATTTTTATTACAGTAAGTTGAACGAACAAACACATTAAACGAGATCAATTTTATATAGAATCGGTTTATAAAAGCGTCTATTATTAATCAAATAATAACTTATAATTATAAACGTAAATAAACACGAACTTGTCCGTATACAGGGTCTTATTGAATTCATGAGCAACATCGTAGGGGCTCATTGAACTAATCATAATGAACAACTTTTACTATTAATTGAAAGCGGAAATCATGAAAAAATATCAGCTGCTCCATACGTTTTGTCGTGCGTTATTAATTTTTTTGTATGGAACAGCAGACCTTTTTTCTTGTTTTCAATTTTAGTTTCATAGAACAAGTTGTCCATTACGATGAGTTTGATGACCCTCAAAGATATTGCTAATTGGTTCAATAACAACCTGTATAAGTTACTGCTAAAACCGAATACAACCGCTCACTTTCTTAACATAATGAAATTCTGTGAAAGCTCATCCCTTGCAACAGTCTCGATGCAATCTCGGAATCATTTTTCATAATTGCGATCGGTCGATCAATCTCGCGTCGTCGGAAGCCACTCCACCTCGTCCTCCACTATTCCGCTACAAATCGGTATTATTCGTAAAAACCGGTATATCCCGGTATTTTGCTGTTCACTTTTTGAGTGATAGCTTGCCACTGGCCCGGAAAACCTCTCAACTGATAAAAGACGTAACTTCCATACCTTTCAATGGCATTTACGCTTTTTTCGACTGAACCACATTTGAATGACAAAAAGTCGTATCTGCGATGATTTGTGTTTGACTTACGCCCTTATTCGAGCGGCCTTTGTTCGTTATCGGTGACCACACGCGATTACAAAGTACACGGAAAGTTACACACGAATAAACGATGATGAAGTGTTAAGGAGCTATTTGGGTCATATTGTCACGTAACGACTGTGTTTTGGTACTTATTACACTTTCGTTTTTTTACTTGAGCTTTGGCAACGATTTGTATAAGTTATTGATTAAGCTAGCTAATGTTACTTTTTTTTAATGGTGTTACCATTAAAAATTGCCCTTTAAACCGAAGCACAGTAATGCTTGCCTACCATTACTTGGCGGTTGAGTAGGTAACTGGCAAAGCTGTGGTTTTCCCCAGGCGGACTCTGGAAAGAATACTACCAATACAACTTGTTCACGGCCTATAGGTACAATACAACAACACTCGGTTGTCATCACATATAGGATATTACAAAGGAAATACACTACAGATAGGCACAAAAGGCGGTCTTACCGCTAAAAGCAATCTCTTTCTTTTTCTACTCTTCTTCTTTCTTCTTCTTTTTCCTCGGATGACAAAAAACAATGGTAAATATAAAATAGGGACAGTTGTGGTGCACAAAATAGGAATAATACATAGGTACTTAAAAATATTACATACATACTAATATAGGTACTAAAACTAGGTATTAGGTAATTTTTTTTATTTATTTTTTTATTTCATTACAGGGCTTTGTCGCTTTGCGACCACACCGCCCTGTAAGACAAAACAATGACGAAAATTTGTAAAGACATTACACAAAACACAGCAATATTTTTTTTTTAAGCCTAGTTGAAACGGAATTCTACAGACATGTGGTTAGCATAATCAAATCAACCCGTTAATAGTCCAGTGCTGGATATAGGACCCTCGAAGGGCGCTTGGACCATATCCACCACGCTGGCCCAGTGGCAGGTTGCTGGATTCACATACGCCATTTTTTTTTCTTATTTTCTTTCTTCGTGAAATGCCAGCTAGCGATGCCAACTGCTAAATCAGCTTTAAAATCTTTGCACTTACATACTTTGTAATTTATACCTTGACTGCCTATAACGCAGTTGGTATTATAGTTATAGTTATCTCTGCCTTGGTTGTGGATTCGATTCCAGGACAAACATTTGTGTGATGAACATAGCTGTTTGCTCTGGGTCTGCGTCTGAATAAAGATCCCCTTAGTACAAGCTTAACTTTGCATGGGGCTAGATGGCACTTTAAAAAAACTACTAAATAAAGCTTGTACTGTGGGAACCAGATACTGATAGATTCCTTATAAACTTCTATTTTGTAAATACATACTTATAATCAGCGACAATGATAAGATGAATGGACGGGAAATAAGCGCACGGATTTTGAAGACTATATGTTGAGCGCCGGCTCTCCACTCGCTTGACTCATATTCTGCCTTTGCGACATGCGAGCCGTACGATGCGACAAAATCCAAACTTCTAATACATGTACATGTGTTCTCTTTTTGTCATGCAGTAATTAGATTCGCTATCTCTATTTTCCGGCAAATGTAATGTGCATACTTTTAGCTAGGTATGCTTGATTGTGATGTCTTGTTAATTTTGATCGATTTGCAAGCGCTGGGCCCGTCCATTCCATTATCACCGTCGCTGCTTATAATTATAGAAACAGAACAAACTTATATTTTAGCCACATACATTTTTGCCCTGAGTGGGGGTCGAACCAACGCCCTACAGCTTTCAAGGCAGACCAACATACCAACTAAGCTATAGGACAGTCAAAGTTAGTTTGGGGTTAGATGGCGTTGAATCAAATGTCGACCAATATTTATTTATTTAGATAGACCTATTATACAGCTTTACTGCAGAACATGTTGAATAGCGCACGTTTGTAAGTAAAGCGTCTATATAAGGGCGGTCTATCTGTTGGCGTTTCAACGCGGACCTGTTTCCAAGACGACTGTAAACCAGTGCAGGCGTTGAATATGTAGCGCTGTAGTTCTCTACGTTCCAGGTGCGAAGACATTGGAATAAACTAGCTGGTTAGAGTGTTTTCTTTGGTGTTGGCATCGCACTTCGTGCATTCTGCCAGTGTCAAGTATAAAATGTGTTTCAAGTTTTAATACTAACGAGTCAAATCTAATACTATAAGAATCACTGAATGACTGACTGACTGATTGTTTGACTGACTGACAGACAGTTACTGAAGAAGAATGTTGTAACAAATATTTTACTATGTAAGATCAAAGCAGATTTCCAATTCAAATCCTTATAATTTCTAAGACATTTAAATCTTAGTTCAATAAAATTAAAACTTTAACTCATCATTCAACGGCCCACAAAAATGTGGATTCCGTACACTACCTGCACCGGATTGAATCTCAATAAATCGCAACAAAAAACAACAACTACGCATAAATCTATCCGACAGCGACTAAAGAGGTATAAATATCTCAAGTCTGCATACAGCCTTCGGATTCCACTCCGAGAAAATATCGCACCCGAATTCCCGACTTTGACGGGAGAAAAAGAAAAAATAAAGGAAAAGAGCGCGAAAACGTCGCATTCCAAATTCAAATCGAGGCTCCTCCCACGTGCGAGAGACAGGTGAATGCGACGCGCGCGCAGCTGCCTCGGTGTTGCCAGTCGCCGGACGCACTGATTTGCTCTTTTGTTTTTCGAATGTTGAATATATTATTGATATACAATGGGGTTGACAGCGCGCGCGATTTCTGAGTCTCGGAATGGAATGAGGACCCGGGAACTGTTTGTTTATCTATCAAGGTTTGTTTTTATTTTGATAGCTAGGTTCTTTTGAAATAAGAACAGATTAATAAAGTCGTTATAGAGCTTAAACTAGCAAGAACTTCTCTTACATGCTTCTGTAAATTTATTGTAGTTTTTGTATCGTATAATTTTTAAC
Organism: Erannis defoliaria; assembly: GCA_905404285.2. Classification (NCBI taxonomy): domain Eukaryota; kingdom Metazoa; phylum Arthropoda; class Insecta; order Lepidoptera; family Geometridae; genus Erannis; species Erannis defoliaria. The sequence goes on from FR990071.1 coordinate 1,156,483, forward strand.
CACTTCGAATTTGGAGTACCTACTAATGGAGTGTATGTCACAATTTTTAGTTTACACCAAGTTGCAAGTTTTGTTACAAGCCTGAACTAGTACATGAATGTTTAGGTAGCTATCCTCAATGATTTCTGAAAGTTTACTTCTGTTATCTGTTTGGGTTTGTTTAGGAAAATCTTGCTCTACTTTTTAAGGTATTATCTAATATTTGTGCGAAGATTAAGAAGCATTAATTTTACTTACATATTTCGCTATAATGATTCCGACGTTTAACATCATCAGCAGCATTGTTTTAAGTAAATTTTATTCTTGGCAACACCGACGTTAAACCAAACCACGCCTAAGTTTTTTTTTTTATTGGAGCTGTTTTCAAGGATTAGTAAGGATCAACCCACGAAAAGCACGGAACCAAAGTAAAATAATCATTTCTGGGACCATTTCGACATCTTTTCCGGTCGTTTTGTCCTCAGAAATGCGAATACCCTATTTTTACTTCCCTCTTCAGTGGTTTTATCTATACTTTTGTAGTGGTAGGACTCTATTGCAGAGTCCGCCTGGGGAAGTACCTTAGCCAGTTTTTCTACCGCCAAGCAGTAGTGTGTAAGTATTACTGTGTTTCGGTTTGAAGGGCTATGTTACCAGAGAAATTACTGGGCATAAAGAGATTTCACATCTTACATCTCAGGGTGACGAGCGCAGTGCAGTGCGGCGGAGGATTGTTCGCAAGTTCACAGTTCTGTCACAGCTACTGTTATGGGCAGGCGTGATGCTTACCACTAGACGAACGTCTCGCTCGTCTCGTCCCTTACATAAAAAAGAAAATAAAACAAATTGAAGCTCTACTGCCTCCGTAACCCTGGCGATCATCACGTTGAAATCCCCAACATTTAATGCCTTAGCTCTTAATGCCGCTCGTGGCGTAGCTTGTCTAGGTGATTCTAAACGATCACCGATGTTAAGCAACGGATGGTCCGGTCAGTCTTCGGATGGGTGACCGTGAGTGGCATTTATTTCTGAGCGCTACCATGGGTCGGATGACACGTTAAATTGTTGGTCCCAGTTGTTTGTTCTAGTTTCTATAACAACAACCGTCAGCCATGTCAGAGGCCTTCGGGCGGATATTAACTCTGACACTAGGGCTGGCCACTCAGCCTATACGAACTTACTAATGCCTTAGATCTGACTACACATAAAACCCATCAAACGTATGCTAATCGTCTCTTCAAAATTCCCGAACGCAGATCGAATAAGGCACAGCACAGTAAGACGCACAACAATGGACAATGGGGGCATAAATCAGTATAATTAGTCTTGGCCAGCGAGAGGAGTCATTGGTCAAACAGTACGGGGCGGAGTCAGGGTTAGAAGTATTATATCAGTACGCTGGGACTGTGACTTGACCTGTGCAAGGACCAGTAAGAAATTATGTAGAGCTATGGTACCAATTTCTTTGCTCGCTTTTTTGGAACTCTCAATGCATTTCGCGTTGGTTGTTATTTTTTAAACAGGACGGATTATGAAGAACTTTTCCAAAGTTTTCCCCTAAAGTTTTTTGACACGTCTTACTCCATGTATTTTCACAACGAGTTTAGTTGAATTGAAGATAATGGACTGAATATAAACAATACGAATACGGCGCCAGGATGTTGATAGCCGTGATTGGCTTCTATTTTATATTGTGATGATAAAAAAGGAACAGATTGAATCAGTCATTATTATGTGAAATCTATTAAATAGGTGATCTATCATAGGAGTATAGGACATACAAGTAAGAAAATTTCAAAACTTGAAGACAAAAAGGAGCTACTGTCGCGGCCTCAAAAGTTTAAAACGTCATCAACAAATACATTATCATAGTCAAAGTTTGATTTTATCATGGAAAATAACTCTTCAATTACATTCATACTGTTTTTCATTTCATAAACCCCATACAGTTTCATGTCAAAACACTTTACTTTCAAATAATCAACTCTATTACTCGATGCTCCGTTTCAAGATGGATGCAAGAAGATACGTCCGTCAGTCGTCACGTCACAACATTGTGTTCGTCTCAGAGACGCTGGATTGTCAGGGACGTCTCACAGACGTAGAATGGAGGAGACGTTCGAAAGACGTCTTTTGAAATAGATGTAGATTGTTTTTGAAATGGTTTTATTGAAACTGGTAGAGCAAATTAGATTATACCTATTTGAACGGATTTTTTTTGCTACCAAACAAACTAAACTGCATGTTAACTATAAGAATCCTGTTAAATCAGTAGATTTAAAACGTTCTTACATTACGGTTTACTTAAGCGCTGAGTCTTTGAGTATATCTGTAATCGGAATCATGACTTTCCGTTCTAATTCAGAATATTTTAATTGTTAAATTATTCCACCCACAATGATTATAGGGTCCTCATTTCACAACTACTTTTCTCACCTAACGCAGCCTTTTACGCACATACCTAAATAGTTTTACTACGCAAATAAAAATCCGGAATTTTTATTGTCTGCTAACACAGTTAAGACATTAATGGCGCCAGTTAACCTTTTGACTCTTTTTGTTAAAGCCTCATAATCTATGGCTTTTGGAAAATAGCTTACATGATAATACGTTTATGCAAAACTGTTGTTACACATAACAGAAAACCCCTAATTTACTATTAGGCGTAGGCCACATTAGAAAGCGGGCATTCTTATGCTAATCAAATGTTTTAATATACATAAAGATCGGGAAATATTTATTAATTTATTTATTATAGTTTACAGAAAATGACCACGATCTAAGTCACCTTTTATAACGACTGACTGAGACACGACAATATTCAGATGAAGATATTGTGACGAGCGATAAATACAATATTTTATTGCGGTCATTGGGAATAAATGCATTCTTTTGTCTTATAAGACAAAAGACAACGACAATTTTTACGGCCAAGAGTCAACTAGTCGGCTATCGATTGGATTATTTGACTTTAATAGTAGTTATCAAGATGATCATTAAGCGAATTATTATTATATTATTTTTATACATTGCAATACATTATTATACTATTTTATAAACAGCGACTAAAGTTTGCATCAAAGCTGGACGTATTAATTATATATTTTTTTGTTAACCTGTTGTGCCTTACTGTTGGTCATTTACGGGGCTTGTCTAGACTAATACTGTCTATTCTAGACGAATACTGTCTATTCCTGGGTATGTCCTTAAACTGCAACCAGACCCACCGGAGGACGGGCAGCAGCGTCCTCTTGGTTAACGGTGGTGACCATTCTGCAATCCCCAAGCCTGCCAAGCGTGGAGATTATGGCAACACCCCTCTATAAAGGGGGAGGCCTTCGTCCAGCAGTGGACGTTTTATGGCTTACGACGACTGTCTATTCTAGACTAATACTGTCCATTAGGCTAATATTCAATTATTATTTTTCAAACTCTAGTAAGTATATTTTACATGATAACTAGTTTTGAGTTACACATCGAGTTTACTCGAACGGTGTCAACCCTAACAAAAAAAACCCAACCGTACCTCTCAATACAAACCTACATTAACACGTCAACCTTCACACTGCATATTTCCATACAAACATATAAAATTGGTTCTCAAGCAAAATGCGTATATTTAATTTATATTAGCCATATTTATTAAATCATAAATCGAGACAGTTTTCAACGAGCTCAGCAACGACACCGTGAAACCGTCATCGACCACCATGAAAAGCCATAATGGCGCTATAACAATATTAATCGCCTATATTAAGCCCATAAATAACATAATTACGAAAGCAATAACCTAGTTCCAGAAATTCTATCGATATTTATTAGACGTCATTATGCATGACCAATAATATAGGTAACTGTTAGAAAACGTCGCATCTTTTATGTTTTAATTAATTAGTGTGTAGCTGGAGATCCAATTGTTATGTGACACTTTTAGTTTACGTAAAATTATGTGTATTATAACAATACCAATTGTTTTTCTCGGTATAAAACTTAGCTTTGGATCCTTGCACGGTTTCGTACCAACCGAGAATAAAGTGTTTACAAAAACCTTACTTAGGTATATGTGTGGTATAGTTTTACTATGGTTCAGTGTAGAATATATTTGTGGGCACTTATCATGCACTTAAATGGTTTTAATTATGTTGATGTGCTTTTAAGTTAGTTGAGATCATTAGCCAACAAAAGTGGTTTAAATATTCGCCCTTGTCAAATTTTCAGCTACACTAAAATGTAAGTAAATAGCATATTGGTCTTTAACTGCCGGCCTACTGGAGAAACTCAGAGTCACGCAACGGGCAATGGAGAGAGCAATGCTCGGAGTTACTTTGCGCGATAAAATCCGAAACGAGGATATTCACCAAAGAACCAAGGTCACCGACATAGCTCGCCGGGTTTGCAAGTTGAAGTGGCAATGGGCAGGCCACATCGCTCGACAAACTGATAACCCATGAGGAAGAAAGGTTCTTGAGAGGCGACCACGAACCGGAAGACGCAGCGTAGGAAAGCCTCCCACTAGGTGGACCGACGACATTATAAAAGTCGCGGGCAACCGGTGGATGCAAATGGCAGGTTGTCGTACAGTGTGGCGGTCGGAGGGGGAGGCCTTCGTTCAGCAGTGGACGTCTTCCGGCTGATGATGATAATGATGATGAAATAGCATAACTTTTTGCTTTTAAATTTTTTTTCATTGCGTCCACATTACTTGCCACTTTTTTGTGGAAATACATTTAAAACTTGGGACATTTTCCATTCATAAATGGCTTATATAAACGTCACATTTTATTTTTGTAAGTTTTTTATTGCAATTACTTGTGCTTCAGTAAACAGTATACGTAAAACAGAAGAAAACGATGGAAAACCCCCCTCAATACGTTTCAATCAGGGCTCGATCCTGCAAATCTCAGAGCGATAGCGCAAGTCCACTCGCCTCAACCAACATTAGTACAAATGGACAGACGTCTTCTTGCTAATGAAGACGACGTCACTTGACCCGCCTCGAAGACGGGGACGGATCGCCCCGGATCGGCCCTGGGGTCCCGATTCTGGTGTACACGACATTGTTCCCATGTTTATTCCCTTCATCCACATTCGTAACTAAAAATTCATAACTAGCTACGAAAAAATTGATTTACTTCGCTGTTTCATTAAACAGGAAATATTATTCCATTTTCATAATTCTCCAGCTACAAAAAGTAACATTTTTTTTCTGTGTTTATAACCATTTATTGAAAAGGATTCCTTTTCCGTTTTCATAATTTTTCCTAGGTAACTGTTACGCTCATTTGTAAAATAGTTTTATGGGCTATCGTTTGACCGCCATCACGCCTGATTTTAAGCAAAGTTGTTGTCTACGATGGAGCGCGCGTGCTCAGAAGACACCGGTTTATTCGCAGCTTGAAGGCATCTTTAAATCAATTTTAAATCACTCCTTTCGGAAAGACCATGAACCGTCATCCATATAAGCGTATTTTTATTTATTTATTAGGTTAACTTTTTAGGTCTAAATTGCAAGTATGGGTTTGGTTCACAAGAGCGCTTGGTTATCTAACCAAGGTCGCAAACTGCGAGAAGACATCTTCGTGCTAGGTACCAACTGCCATCATCGTCGATACCTCTGTAAAAAACAACAACTGTGGCTCATAAATAAGCTTTTTTGTCATGAGCGCAGGTGAATAATTTAGATCACCATCAGCCAGAAGACGTCTATTGCTGGACGAAGGCCTAAGAAGGGTTTGGATGCTACATAAATAATATCTTGTAGATAAAAACGGGCCATTGATGATGATGATGAATTATGTAAGAATGAGATGAGTACTTATGTTTTGTTTTCTGTTGAGTAATTTATTATAGAAAATACTTAATGAATGAAAAGTATGCACTTAACGCCAATATCATCAAAGGAGAAATGAAGAAAAAAAAAAGGAGTCGCTGTTTCATATAAGTTTCCGGGATCCTGTTTCTTGAGATTGAGAAAGCTCCCGACGTTTTGTTAATAGGGGCTCTAGTGACGGCTCTATCGGGGTAGATTTGTGCGACAGCCTTAATCCTCCCCTGTGGGCTGACCAGTACATTTGTCACTTGATGTTATGAGTTTGTATTTTGTAGGCTTTAGCTTTTTGTTTAAGTTCGTAAATAATACCACACATAATCTTTACGGTATCATTCTGTATTGTTATGAATTTAGTTTTTACGAATAAAATCTTGAGTGGACATAGCTTAGGACAAACAACACATTCGTATATATTTATATGAATGTGTTGTTTGTTAAACAGAACGTGTTAACAGTTTTAGCTTAAAATGTATAATAGTCTCACCTAAGACAGGAAAAATTTGAGTCGACATGGTTATTAGTAGTGTACTCGTAGTATTACATGACAGTACTCCCATGAAAACATGTTTAAGTTTGGGTTTAGATGGATTAACAAATATTAACTTTTTTGTTGCATCGCCGTCAGCCATAAAACGTCTACTGTGGACGAAGGCCTCCCCCTTTATAGAGGGGTGTTGCCATAATCCCACGCTTGGCAGGCGGCTTGGGGATCGCAGAATGGTCACCACCGTTAACCAAGAGGACGCTGCTGCCGGCCCTTCGGTGGGTCTGTTTGCAGTTTAAGGACTTACCCAGGTCCAGGTCAGGTTTCTGCTGCATATCAGGACTTAATTACTCAATGATTCAGATCTTCATTAAAATTTCATTTTAAATCGAAAATGATAAACGAATAATGACAGATGAAATCTTTTCATGGTAATTCCATGGTTATTAGAAGGAGGTAAGAACTGGACTTGTCCCAAATTGGAATGCAGCTAAAAGCATGGTTAAGCTTTTACAAGGCTGTTCAAGGAAATTATGAAAATGTATACTTACTAGGCCTGCTTCAATTTCAATCTTATCACCGCTTTCCATTAAATCATGTGATATTTCATGCTTATACTCGTACTGTTGCTAATTTTTATGAGTAAAATTTGTTCGTTTCTGGTGACTGAATCATTATAATATTATTTTTTAAATTACTTTTTAAAGTCTCTAATTCGACATTGACAAGGTTGAACTTAATAATCAATGAATTTTACGAGCATCAAAGAACAAAATTCCAATTTAAAAGATGGACATTTTGGATAAAATAAACACTTACATAATAAATTTAATTGCGTCTGTGTTAGTTTATGAGTAATAATTTTATTTAATTGATTACATTTTGACACATTTCAGTAATATAATCTGAGCATTTTTGTATGACACCCACTTGTCTTGTATATTTGGTAGCAGGTAAAAGGTTATGGGTTAAATATTATCATTATCTTTCAACATGGTCATAATTACAATGATCAAAGCTGACATTTAAAACTTTACGATAATTAAGTAATTATGTCATATTGTTAGAGAAAATAAACTGAGGAATAAAGGCAGAATAGATATTTTTGTCATAGCTAATTAGGTACCTACCTACTAAAAAAGTTAAAATTATTCCAAAGCAGTCGTCAAAACTCAAAATTATAATGATTTTAGATAATTTTCCCCTAATAATCCCATAAATTCCTAATGTCGTCGTCCCGTCCCCCCCCCCGTCCTAACTCCGCGTGAGCTACGCTTTCATTACAAGCTATAAGCGATTGACTTTCCATGTTTGGATAAAACATGAAGGTCAATTCGTTATTAAATTAACTAGTTACATCTTAAAAACGAATACAGTTACAGTTTAGTTTTTTACTAATGGAAAACTACTACTACTACTAATATAATATCATAGGTTTGCTGAGTACTAACACTGTAAGGATATTTTGTCTCAATTTTTTTTTAATGCATATTAGGACATTTATTATTTATCACGAGTACATGCTACCTGACTACTGTAAAATATAGATAGATCTACAATCCACTACCCCCGCACTAGTTCCGCTCCTGTTTGTAATATCGTGATGGATGTTAGATTTTGTTTCTCGGATTGACGCATCGTCAATCAACACTTGATGGATGGCGACGACACTCGATTCCCGCAGTATTAATTCAACTCGGTTGACGTTGATTGATACTTATTGATTTTGATATTAGACGCGATAATATTGCTCGCGACCGAAACTTATCTTCACACTACTCGCTGTGAAGCATAAATACATGGTGACCGTTTGGATCATGATGGAACCTCTCTATCCATTAAGTAAACAAAATATGCCTAAAGGTATGTGCGCAAAGTATATAAAAACCTTCTTTACATCTTTTACTCTTTCATTAAAATCAAAAGTTTAGTTTTTTTTTGTAGTTGTGACACAAATAATTTCGACAAACCTGTCGAAATTATGTAGGCTAGATGACTGTTTTTTATTGTCCTATTAAAATGTGGCCCATAAATATAGTTGATTAAAGAAAACAAAATGAAAATCTGATCAAAAATAAGCAACTTATAAGCATTTTAATATCATGATACACAGAGAGGAGATTATGACGTCACTTCTCTGTACGCCATATAAGTTCTATTCTGGCAAGTATGGCGCACAGAGGCGTGTCGTAATTTTTTGTTTTGTGGGAAAGGGACAGAGTTTTCTCTACCAAAAACTTTAAACGCTTATATATCAGAACATTAATAACCGAAATAAATTATGTTATCAATAAACATGTTTTATTTACTTAAATTCTTCATCAAAGCTATTGGTTTCAACGATATAAACATCAGTCATACCCTATTAGTTAACCACAGCAATTTCAGAATGTTGGAATACAATATTGTAACCAAATAGTTAGCAAGGCAATCGCCACTCTCAAAGTTCGCTCTTTTTCTAATGCTATTGCGAGGAGACGAGCGAGTCGTTAACCTGGTGGTAAGCGTCACGCCTGCCCATAACAGTAGCAGTGCCAGAATTGTGAAATTGCAAATAAAATCCTGCGCAGCACTGCACTGCGCTTGACGCCCTGAGATATTAGATGTCAACTCTCTTTATGCTCAGTAATATCTCTGGTAACATTGCTCTTCAAACTGTAACCAGGGGGGTGTCGCTCCGCAGTTTAGGTATGTTCGGCCGGCGCTCCGTCCGGGAGGACAATGCAAGGCAGAACTCAGTGGCCGCCCGCACGCTAGCCTCGTCGCACGTAACTAAGCATACGTGATAGAAAGAGAGCGGTATATCTAGGTGAATATAGCGAGCAGTATCTAGCGCTGTGCAAGTTGAATTGTTACTTTATTGCCTAGCATAGATAGACTCCTTATTTATTTCAATTCCTTTGCGGAGTGAACTTTCTGTACGTAGTACTATTATTTATTCTGTGCTGTAACACAGTTATGCTTGCACACTATTGCCTGGCCGTTTCGTCATCGTCAGCCATAAAACGTCCACTACTGGACGAAGGCCTCCCCTTTTATAGAGGGGTGTTGCTATAATCCCCACGCTTAGCAGGCGGCTTGGGGATCGCAGTGTTACCACCGTTAACCAAGAGGACGCTGTTGCCCGTCCTCCGGTGGGTCTGGTTGCAGTTTAAGGACATACCCAGGTCAAAGCCAGGCCAGGCCTGACGGTTTAATAACTGGTAAAAGTGCGGTGCTTCCCCAGGCGGACTCTTTTGAAATAGAGTCCTACCAATACAAAATACCAAACCACTACGCTTTAACGTACTACGCTCTATTCCAAAAACAAACTGACGATTCCATTCCCATTCTAAACACTATGGATCCTGTACTAGCAACAGTCCCACATTGCAACTATCATTTAACCTGTGCCTACGCGGTGACACTGGTAGAGTCGGTAGAGGCGCCCCAGCCTCCGGAGTGACAGCTACAAATTGATACTTGTTGCTCTTCTACCGTAGAGACGGGTACGTTCATACTCACTATTGTGTATTCTGCGACTGAGAGTTTAACAGTTACCACAGAAAATATAGCAGGACTACCAGTTACTAAAGGCCTTTAGACAAAAACGTTAGTTATTATCTGACTTTGCAAAAAGACGGTTGTGACCTAATAAGCTATGTATGTAAGTTTGTCATGATGATCTTTCGTATCTTAACCATTTATATATTTTGACGATGTACTAGGTAATTACATGTGAAATTAGGTGTAAATGTACGCGTATTCTTACACTTTAATCATCATCGACAGTCAAAAGACATTCACTGCTGGACGAAAGCCTCCCCCTTAGCAGGGAGGGGTTGCCATAACCCGCACGCTTGGCAGCCAGCATGGGGATCGCAGAATCCTCACCACTGTCAACCGAGACGCTGCTGCCCGTCCTCCGGTGGTACTGGGTGTAGTTTCAGGACATACCCAGGTCTTTCTCACACTATATTATTATATTATAAGGCATATGATGCCACAATGATTCTATTTCTAATCTAGCGAATAAAAAAGACCCACCTCAAAAAAAAGTCCAAATAATATGTCGTGTTTGGTATCAAATGAAAAATCTCACTGTCACAAAAATATAATTTACAAAAAAAATATGGCGTGGTAAGTAATTTAGCGTTAGTAAGAAATGTGCACTTCATTTTTGTATTGAACCGATCTTAATTGGCCTACGTGCGGCACATTACCTCTACACTAGGGCTGGCCACTCAGCTTATACAAAGTTATTTACTTTTTACCGATCTTTCAGTTTTAGATAGTGCTTTCAATTAAGATTTTAAAAATGTCTTTGTGCTGATAACGGTGATGAATATTTTTGGTGGGAAAGGTTTTCCTACATACATCCATTTCACCAAATAGCTTCGTCTACTTTCAAAACAAAAATCAAATACTGTACAAAGAATAACTAGAATAACGATAAAAAAAATGCGCTTCGGCAATTTTTGTGTTTCGAGAAAGAGAACGATTATTATTATTATTACCGAGGCACGTAACGTTCATCACAACATATACGACAGTATGCCCATTGCATCCACCAGTTGTCCGCGTTTTTCGCAATGGCGTCGGACAGTCAAAAAACATGCCTAAAGACGGTGTGGCGGTCCAAGAGGTTGCCTTCGTTCAGCAGTGGACGTGTTCGCTGACTGATGATGAAAATTTAAATCGCATTATAGTACTTTAGAAATGTAGTTTACTATAACACAAAACTGCCTCTCTTATAGCTCAGTTGGTAGTATGTCTGCCTTGAGAGTGCCTTGTGGTGTGGGTTCGACTCGCATCCAGGAAAACTTTTATAAGACCCACATGGATGTTTGTTCTGTGTCTGGGTGTTGTATGTAGGTATTATAAGTAATATGTATTTACAAAACAGGTATTTAATGTATTCTATCAGCTATCTAGTTCTCATAGTACAAGCTTTGCTTAGTTTGGGGCTAGATGGCGCTGTGTCAGATCTCCACCAATATTTATTTTATTTAAAGAAAAAAGTTATTTGTAATCCTGTCTGGCTGACAAGGTTTTGCAACCGGCACATTGATGAGCTTATGATTGCCACAGTAGATAGGCATGCTAGCTAAATCAACAGATAACACACGTGTCCACTACCTATTTAATCGATAACATAATATCCAATGCAAAAAATAAATATTTTAACCAAAGACTTGAAGTTCAAGGATATGGTTTTAGAACTTTGCTTCTCAAATGTTTACTGCATTAAAAATAAGCGCCATCTGACAAGACTTCTAAATATCTACGCAATATCGTTTTTTACTTCTTCTTCTTTTACTTTCCATTACTTTTAGGCGCTATGCTTAAGGCGCAACTTCAATAGACGCAACTTTCAACTTTTTAGAGCGGTTAATGGGAATCTATGCTGCGTTTTTTTCCGCCAGGTGGCGCATCGTCGACGCGGCCATAGTCAACTGTCAACCTCATACATTTTCTTGTTTTTTTTTCTACCAACAAATAAAATCCAACAAATCTACTACAAATATCCAACCTACAAATCAATTTTCAGACCGTTAACAGCTGCATAGATTCTTATTTAAAACAAGGCACAGTACCTACCCAGTATTTTTCCTTGGTCTAGATTTTCGACAACGCCCTCATCAGGATCAGATAGATCAGAACGATTTATTAGCAACGATTCACAAGAAAACTTGATTTTGCTACATCCGGACCGCCGCTGGCGCCATTTGCAAAACGTTTTATCTGTGAAACCTCATTGCTGGATGCATAGATAATTTAAGCATTTTTTTTTAGTAATAGGGGTCGTCAAATGGGTTGACGTTTTTCGGGTACATATTCCAAAAAAACTAGAATAATGTCCCGCAATATTCAGCCACTGCTACTGAGTTCACTCAAAAAAATAAAATAAATTTAGTTGTGGACATCACTGAGTATAAATGCTATTGAAAATGTTCCGATTGCCCGATCCTTGCGTTTTGTTGTAATATACAAGTCAATGAAATATGTTTATCGCTAAGTCAACCGTGACGACGCAAGCCATTGCGAAAGTTATCAATTGATATATTTTTAATATCTATGAGCATCACCTATGCAAAAACACATACACACAGTGTGAATATCTGTTAATATCTCGTCTGAGTATGTATGTTTATCCAACAACGCAATAGAATTAAGGGTATTTATAATCAATGCTAAAGAATAACGCCATTACATCTAATCACTAACTCTATTTAGACGACATTGGCGTTAGTAAAAGTTTGGGTTTTATATCAAAAGCATTAGTTGAGAAAGCCATTTTCTATTCCAGTTTAAGTTTGATAAATTCTTCTTCGACGACAATGGAAAAACAACAATCAATGTTGAACTGATATTTTTTTATTTACTTGTACTTGTAAGTAAAAATACGAGTAGCGCTTCAAGAAAAAACGTCACCTAACTGATACAAGAAAATAAACATATTGTGTAGGCACCCTGATTCGATGGAGTGACGATATAAGAAGACAGCTGGCAGTGGCTGGAACTGGATAACAGAATCGGGCCGATTGGGTTCGATTCGTGCTAGGTATAATAATAAATATTATATTATAGGTATACAGGGTTAGTTCTAATCAGTTAGCATCATTTTAAGGGCATATTCTGTACACGAAAACAAACCAATTTTACTACAAAACATAGTAATCGCAAAAAAAACGGCTGTTCCATACAAAAAGTTCATCGACCTTGGGCAAAATGTATGGAACTCCTGTTTTTCTTGCGATTTCAATGGCCCCATAGCCCTTAAAATGATGCTAAATGATTAGAACTAACCCTGTTATACTTATATCCAGGTATGGAATATGATAAGATGATTGATTGATGATAATGATGACCGAAAATTTTGATACAGGACCGGTAATTACTTCAGAATTGTGCTTTCTCCGTTCGTTCCAACTCAATTGACATAATTCTGACTTAAACTACGACGTTATGGCCACTGGCCCATTTGCAGGTTGGTGGATTCACATACGCCATTGAATTTCTTCTCCGGACGTATGCAGGTATCCTCACGATGTTTTCCTGCACCGAAAACTCAGTGGTATAAAAATCCGTACATAAACTCCAAAGAGCTCATTGCGGGCCTGGGTTTGAACCCGTGACTTCACGATTACAAGTCTAGCGGTCTCCCGAATAGGCTGCTACGGCCACAGAATAAATAATAGTACTACGTACAGAAAGTTAACTCCGCAAAGGAATTGAAATAAATAAGGACTCTATCTACTAGGCAATAAAGTAGCAATTCAACTCGCACACCTGGATACCCTTGCTATATTTACCTAAATATACCGCTATCTTTCTATCACGTATGCTTAGTTACGTGCGACGAGGCTAGCGTGCGGTCGGCCACTGACTTCTGCCTTGCATTGTCCACCCGGACGGAGCGCCGGCCGAACATACCTAAACTGCGGAGTGACACCCCCCTGCTACGGCTTCGATTTTATTCATTAATTTAAACCTTATTTTCAACAGAAGTTATATTGTACAGTTTAAATGTATTTAAGTACAGTGCTCAACAAGTTATAGGAAACCACAGCGCGTACAATAAAGTTCAGCTAGAAAACCATTTTTGGTACACATTTTTATTATCCAAATTACAACTTAGAGGCATCCTCTACTCCCAAGTAAACTCGTACTCCAACGCTTGTATTTCCCTTATTGCAACAGAGGTGTGGATTACCAGTTACCATCCATCAGCGATCGATCAAACGATACCATTATTTGAGTGATCATTCAAGCGATAGCTGAGCTTCGATTAAATTTCAACTAGCAGATAGTCGTCAGATAGCGCTGATAAAACAGACTAGTGCCGATAAAGCAGACGACTCGATTGTAATGCGCTAAATAAATATATAATAATAGTAAGTAAACATTTTGGAAAAACCAATCTTTGTTCGCAGATCCGCATGGTTTTATGATGACTTGGACTTTTTATTATTTATCATAATTAGCGTTTTATCTACTGCGGGTGTTTTTTGGCAGTAATTTTCCTTCCAAGTGCCTAGAAGAATCTAGAAGGAAACTTTAGGAAATTACTCTGAAATTTTATCTGTAGGTTGTAATCGTCTTCGAAAATATTTGGTTTCACTTGCCTGCACCATTTCGTATTGGCCTTATAAGTGACGGTATGGTCTAAGATGGTAACCAAAGGAAACTTGTGAAAATGTGATATAAAGGTCGCCTGTAAAGCTGCCGCAACATATCGTGCCCATTGAAAAAGGAATCTGTACAAGCGTAGCTTCTAACCTTGATCCGGTCTTACTTTAAACGCCACTTAATGACGTGTAACTTAATTGTTCTTATCAATAAACACTTGTATTGTATTGTGTGATAGAAAATACTATAAATACCTCCATAACATGATATTTTCACTACACAGGGTGTTAGTTTGAACACCGTTATCCTTCTAGGATATCATTGTACTCGTCATTATGAACAACTTTTACTATGGGGCCAACCCTGAAATCACGAAGAAAAAACAGCTGTTCCATACAAAAAGGTTCATCGATCTTGGACAAAATGTATGGAACAGCAGTTTTTGTTTTCGACATATCAGGTTTGGCCCCATAGTAAAAGTTGTTCATAATGATTAGTACAATGATATCCTAGAAGGATAACGGTGTTCAAACTAACACCCTGTGTAGTGAAAATATCATGTTATGGAGGTATTTATAGCGCTATCTGACGACTATCTGCTAGTTGAAATTTAATCGAAGCTCAGCTATCGCTTGAATGATCACTCAAATAATGGTATCGTTTGATCGATCGCTGATGGATGGTAACTGGTAATCCACACCTCTGTTGCAATAAGGGAAATACAAGCGTTGGAGTACGAGTTTACTTGGGAGTAGAGGATGCCTCTAAGTTGTAATTTGGATAATAAAAATGTGTACCAAAAATGGTTTTCTAGCTGAACTTTATTGTACGCGCTGTGGTTTCCTATAATTTGCTGAGCACTGTACTTATACATTTAAACTGTGCAATATAACTTCTGTTGAAAATAAGGTTTAAATTAATGAATAAAATCAAAGCCGTTGCAGGGGGGTGTCACTCCGCAGTTTAGGTATGTTCGGCCGGCGCTCCGTCTGGGTGGACAATGCAAGGCAGAAGTCAGTGGCCGACCGCACGCTAGCCTCGTCGCACGTAACTAAGCATACGTGATAGAAAGATAGCGGTATATCTAGGTGAATATAGCAAGCGGTATCCAGCTGTGCGAGTTGAATTGCTACTTTATTGCCTAGTAGATAGAGTCCTTATTTCAATTCCTTTGCGGAGTTAACTTTCTGTACGTAGTACTATTATTTATTCTGTGGCCGTAGCAGCCTATTCGGGAGACCGCTAGACTTGTAATCGTGAAGTCACGGGTTCAAACCCAGGCCCGCAATGAGCTCTTTGGAGTTTATGTACGGATTTTTATACCACTGAGTTTTCGGTGCAGGAAAACATGAGGATACCTGCATACGTCCGGAGAAGAAATTCAATGGCGTATGTGAATCCACCAACCTGCAAATGGGCCAGTGGCCATAACGTCGTAGTTTAAGTCAGTATTATGTCAATTGAGTTGGAACAAACGGAGAAAGCACAATGCTGAAGTAATTACCTGTCCTGTATCAAAATTTTCGGTCATCATTATCATCAATCAATCATCTTATCATATTCCATACCTGGATATAAGTATAACAGGGTTAGTTCTAATCATTTAGCATCATTTTAAGGGCTATGGGGCCAACATTGAAATTTTGAAAAAACAGGAGTTCCATACATTTTGCCCAAGGTCGATGAACTTTTTGTATGGAACAGCTGTTTTTTTTTGCGATTACTATGTTGTGTAGTAAAATTGGTTTGTTTTCGTGTACAGAATATGCCCTTAAAATAATGCTAACTGATTAGAACTAACCCTGTATACCTATAATATAATATTTTATTATTATACCTAGCACGAATCGAACCCAATCGGCCCGATTCTGTTATCCACTTCCAGCCACTGCCAGCTGTCTTCTTATATCGTCACTCCATCGAATCAGGGTGCCTACGCAATAATTTTGTTTTCGTGTATCAGTTAGGTGACGTTTTTTCTTGAAGCGCTACTTGTATTTTTACTTACAGGTACAAGTAAATAAAAAATTATCAGTTCAACATTGATTGTTGTTTTTCCATTGTCGTCGAAGAAGAATTTATCAAACTTAAACTGGAATAGAAAATGGCTTTCTCAACTAATGCTTTTGATATAAAACCCAAACTTTTACTAACGCCAATGTCGTCTAAATAGAGTTAGTGATTAGATGTAATGGCGTTATTCTTTAGCATTGATTATAAATACCCTTAATTCTATTGCGTTGTTGGATAAACATACATACTCAGACGAGATATTAACAGATATTCACACTGTGTGTATGTGTTTTTGCATAGGTGATGCTCATAGATATTAAAAATATATCAATTGATAACTTTCGCAATGGCTTGCGTCGTCACGGTTGACTTAGCGATAAACATATTTCATTGACTTGTATATTACAACAAAACGCAAGGATCGGGCAATCGGAACATTTTCAATAGCATTTATACTCAGTGATGTCCACAACTATATTTTTTAATTTTTTTTGAGTGAACTCACGAGCAGTGGCTTAATATTGCGGGACATTATTCTAGTTTTTTTGGAATATGTACCCGAAAGACGCCAAATGGGACCCTATTACTATGCCTAAATTATCTATGCATCCAGCAATGAGGTTCCACAGATAAAAGTTTCGCAAATGGCGCCAGCGGCGGTCCGGATGTAGCAAAATCAAGTTTTCTTGTTAATCGTTGCTAATAAATCGTTCTGATCTATCTGATCTTGATGAGGGCGTTGTCGAAAATCTAGACCAAGGAAAACTACTGGGTAGGTACTGTGCCTTGTTTTAAATAAGAATCTATGCAGCTGTTAACGGTCTGAAAATTCATTTGTAGGTTGGATATTTGTTTACATTTTATGTAGGACAGAGCTTTAATTTTGAAGGCAAAAGATTTCTGTGCAAACCAGTATATTCAGATTCTCCCTGGTAACCCGAGTCTAATAAGAGTATAACCATTAATTTCAGTTTCACTTGCCTGCACCATTTCGTATTGGCCTTATAAGTGACGGTATGGTCTAAGATGGTAACCAAAGGAAACTTGTGAAAATGTGATATAAAGGTCGCCTGTAAAGCTGCCGCAACATATCGTGCCCATTGAAAAAGGAATCTGTACAAGCGTAGCTTCTAACCTTGATCCGGTCTTACTTTAAACGCCACTTAATGACGTGTAACTTAATTGTTCTTATCAATAAACACTTGTATTGTATTGTGTGATAGAAAATACTATAAATACCTCCATAACATGATATTTTCACTACACAGGGTGTTAGTTTGAACACCGTTATCCTTCTAGGATATCATTGTACTCGTCATTATGAACAACTTTTACTATGGGGCCAACCCTGAAATCACGAAGAAAAAACAGCTGTTCCATACAAAAAGGTTCATCGATCTTGGACAAAATGTATGGAACAGCAGTTTTTGTTTTCGACATATCAGGTTTGGCCCCATAGTAAAAGTTGTTCATAATGATTAGTACAATGATATCCTAGAAGGATAACGGTGTTCAAACTAACACCCGGTATTTTCCCTCACCGGCTGATTTTGAATCATGCTCATATTTGGGGTTTGCTTGAATTTGAACCCACGCCCAGCTACGAACACTGATGGCGCTAACCACCGAACTGTCGTCACTACAAAAAAAAACTTACTTATATACATACATTTTGTGAAATATAATGATTCTCTCTCATTATCTCCGTTAGAATACTTTAATTTTATATAACCTTTTTCCCTAAATGGTTTTCAAATTATGCACTTCTTGTAGCGTCAAGCATAAATTACATGAAAATTCGCACATAAAACCAAATCGAGAGTTCATCGGTACAGGCCCAGGATTTGAACCCACGACTTTACGATCCCAAGTACAGCGATCTTCCATTAGGCGAATACGGCTTTGTATCCTTTACATACTCCGAAAAACGAATTTAGAATATCTATTCCAAACTATTAAACTATCTAGTATGAAATCACAAACAGTGCATGAAATTTAACAAAATTTGCTTTACGGTAACACAAAAAAACAACAAGAGGAAAAAGCAATGGGTGAGTCGAACTTTCGTTAACCAACCAAAGAGATGTTTGATTAAGATTATCTTAAAACCCAAATTGATCTCTAGAAATCGACTCAAATTATTGTCATTCGACCCATTTTGTGCTCGCGATATAATCGATAATCGAGTAGGTACTTCTCGAAGAATCGCTCGGTTTGGTTGAAGTTGTCATTCGAATAACGAAGTAATAGTAATCGGAAAGAAATCAGTAATCGGTCATTGCATCGGTTTCACGGTGATTCCGGTGAAATTGATCCATTGTTTAGTTTGAGATTCATTTTTGCTATAGAAACGGTAGAGTAGGTGAACTTTCAACGTTCATCTAAGTTTTATAAACTGAGATGAACAAATCATGTATTTATATCTAGTAGTAAGCGTACTATTTGACCATAACAGTTCAGGACTTATATTCTAGAGCATTTGATATTTTTATGTCCTTGTCTTTCTTACGGAAATTTTAATGAGACTGACAGGAGACGTAAATAGTGTTGCACATTCTGAAATAGCCCCGCTTTGCCACTCGCAATGTTGAACAGTAAGCTTACTGTCATACTTAATTACTTATCTCATTAGTTAAAGGTCAAAATAAAATGAAACAATATAAATCAACATTCCCTAAATTTTAAGACTTAATAAGCACAAGTCCACTAATGTTGTACGTAAACTCAATTACCCGCTCCACCACACTGACTTCATGGCTCCATCATGACTGAGGTCATGCCATTAACAATAGTAACAGCATCCTTTGATCCAAACCAGGGTGCAGTCAGACGTGCTGGCCTCCGGCGAACCGGTCGACGCATCTTGCGTCCAAATACACGGTGCTGCCAGCTCTAACAGATAAAAAAAGCTGCGGAATAGCATACTGCATTAGCGTCATGACTGAAGCATTTTGAAAGAAAACGCTTGCATTGATTTTCTATTGAATTGTTACTAGGAAATATCATAATATGAAAATGTGTATCTATTAATATTAATAACTAATCTATACATCTATTATTAGTTACGGGATATTTACCGTGATTTTAATAGATAACTATAGTGAACAACCGTGATAGTTTAAAACAGTGTTGTCTAATCTGTTGTTTTAAGCAAAGATCATTTTAATACTATATTAGTATTTTTAGTAATGGCTAAGCAAAAGGGAATTTAACATTTGAGACGTTGTGACGAGCGCAGTACATTTTGCTGCGCAGAGTTTCAACTAGTTAAAGTTCAAAGTTCTGAAAGCAGAAGTATTTATTATTGTGTGATGCTCACTGTTAGGACAGCTCCTAATTTTACCTCATGACGTCAGGACAATAAAAAAACTCGTTAGTGCATATGCGGTACTTAAAATATTTTAGTTATTACAAAGAATATGAAGCAAAATAATAAAATAGTTTATTGACAACAGCAACCAACGTTACACGTCAAGTTTCATTATGAATATCACAAAAAACAACGATAATCACATCCAAACCCGTTAGAGGAAGACAATGCTGAGAAAATTATAATAACTCTTTATGACTTGATTTATTTATCTTTAAGCATGAAATAAAATAATCATAACTGCCTTATTTTTAAGGCAGTTATTATGTGATTCTGCGTAATTTGGTTTTATTTTCATTGATTGACCTGTTTTTCTGTTAACCAGGTTTGTGTCGAAGACTAGAGCTACTAGAGCTAGCAACACTCAGTCCGATTGACACGATGCGTTTTAATCAATTAGCGCACAGAATACGCTTCGCAGCCCACTGGGCAGTGAAATAAGCGGCCACACTGCCGGCCGTTTTTTGGCTGTGCCGTGTCCGGTTTCACTCTTTTTGGCTTTTGTTTTGGACGACTTCATAATCGGGCGAAAGTCGCGGCGGTCGATTAGATGCGCGATTTTTTTGTTGTCAGTTTTATTGTTTGTATTTTTAAGGTTCCGTAGGGAGTCCACTGTCCAGTGCGACCCAATTATTAGGCCCCAAAAATTAAGCCGTACCTTGATCATGAGCCAGAAGACGTCCACTGCTGGACGAAGGTCTCTCTAGAAAAGCCCTCGTAATAGGGCTAGGTTGCCATAATCCCCACGCTTGGCAGGCGGCTCGCGTATCGCAGAATGCTTATCGAAAGGACGCTGCTGCCCGTCCTCTGATAGTTCTAGATGCATTTTTAGGACATACTCGAGTCCAGGTTATGACAAACTTACCATTACATATAGTTCAATGAAGTAATGTTAAAACTACGCACACGTGACTTATTTATACGTAAGCCCTTAATTAGGTGACCAGTACAATTTATCTGCCCTACAATACCCCGCGTATCAAGCCTTATCACCAGAATTATGTCAACCGATAATCGGACATTGAATAATTGATCCGCTGAGTAACTTTAATCAATCAATCAACTAATCACATGTTTGCGCTGCTCGCCCTCTTTACCATGTCCATAGTTACTGTCACTTATTCTATGCCTCGGCCTAATATTACCGTATTGATGTGCATTATGACAAGTTTACTTATGCTATGAAATGAGGGCGTAAGTATCGTATTTTCTAAACATAAATGTCATCTATTTGAACTAAATATATTTGGTTCCACTTATGGCCAACTGTTGAAATAAGTTGGTTGGTAAAGCTATATCGCTTATCTATTGCCTATCTCCTAATTTCCTTTGGAAACCTAAAGTTGTCATGTGATATTATTATCGTGATTAATTTATTTTTTGGTGTTTCAATAAATTTCGTTTATCTGTTTATTAGTTGCGGTTGTGATGTGTAATTTTGTTAGTAATGTAGGTGGAATATTCCGCTGTGAAAAAACGTTTCAGATACAAGGTTTTTGGAGAAATCAGTTTACTATATTCTCCTGTTCCTATTCGTACATGAAATGTTATCTCCCATCCCTATATATATAACTTGTGACTCTCAGACCAATTTTGTGATTTTTTTGAATGTGTGTTGACATGAATTTGCCTAAACAATCGATTTGAATATCTGGGGCCTTATTTATTAATCGTACGCAAGAGTTGCGCATGCGAACGGAGCCGACCTTCAAACGATATTGTTTGGAATAAGGTTATCGAAACCGTTCGGAAGTCAGCTCCGCTCGCACGCGCAACTTTGCGCACGATTCAAATATAAGGCCCCTGGATCTCTTCAAGAGAATTGTGAATAGGTGAGAAGGCATCTCGTAGGCAAGCGTTGGTAGGTACTCCATTTTATCGTCACATACTATCAGGTGAGCTGTAATCTAAAGTTTGCCTATTCGATCACAAAAAGGAGGCCAGTTCAGTAGCCACGAGATCATTGTAGCCCTCGAAATTCTAGAACAATGTTCTACCTTGCAGAGTCTCTTACACATTGATAAAGTTAAGGTATGATTACACCAACACCACACAAGAAAGTGTCTCTACTTCTACACATATGTAAACTGGTCTAACAATGCGAACTATAATTTAAAACAGTTAATGCTTATGTGAACCTGGGTATGTCCTAAAACTGCATCCAGGACCGCCGGAGGACGGGTAGCAGCGTCCTCTTAGTTAACGGTGGTGAGCATTCTGCGATCCCCAAGCCGCCTGCCAAGCGATTATGGCAACCCCTCCCTATTAAGGGAGAGGCCTTCGTCCAGCAGTGGACGTCTTCCGGCTGTTGATGTGAATGCTGATGTGATGTATCACAAATTCATAATCATGCTAATATGCAAAAGTATTTTTTTATCTGTTCAGGCCTAAACGATTAAACAGATTTGGTTAATAGAAAAGTCACTTGTTTTCATTAATCGAGTCTGGAAGGGTTCATATTGGAGGACCAGAAGAATGAAAGGGGCGAAATTTACTATTGAGTCCTACCACTACAGTATTATCTTGATCTAGGTTCTAAAACAGTCGTCTCTTCATTGTCCACAGAAGAAGCGACCAGCCCGGAGAGCGGCGTGAAGGAGCGAAGCGAGCGCGAGCACGGGGAGCGGCGCGAACCGGGCGAGGCGTCACGATCCGAGTCGCCCGCGTCCCGCGCCTCCCCCCCGCCCGAGGCGGACATCGAGCACAGCATACCAGCCACCCTGATTCAGGACCCTAATGCAGAAAGGTAGCTTTTCTCCCTTTATCTTTCCCTTGACTGCCTTATAGAGGTGAGAACCGATCTTGAGGCAGATCTCCTTACGACTGGGCGCTTGACGACTCTTTCACCAGCGTCTATCGTCACCAATGCATATTCATCTCTTTGAACCTTGCGTCTTATCAGTTCCCAAGGTTCAAAGTCGTTATTGGACACGGTGGCCATATTTTGGTAATGTAAAAACCCACAGAAACGATCCTCATTTCGTAGAGACGAACTTATGTATCAACACATCCTGTTTATATGTCTACTATTATGGAATATATCTTCGCACTCGCTTGTCCCATCAGTACGATGAGGTATGATAGGTATTATCGGGATAAGGTGCGAAACGACCGAGAGCCAATGATGGCATCTAGGTATTAACACAGTAACTGTGTTACTGCAACAGTCTAAGTGGTTTGCCTTTTTTGACGAGAATACTCAATATTCTCAAATATTCCCAACAGGTTTAAGCGCGAATATAATTATAGAGAGCAGCGCTAAGATGATCTTCATTGAAGATGAGATCTTCATTCTTCATTTGAGCCTGAATTCCAAAAATCACAAAAAAGCTTTGTACGGTTCTGCTCACAGATAAACCTAAAGTTCTGCAGTTCTAAGCACACATACACAAGCTACAGTGCTATGTTTTTACTTATCAAGTGTCCATCCATCATCTAGATTTTTAAGTAGTCTCTCCAAATCTATCTTAGTCCAAATTTCTTTATCGTTTTGAGTTTTTTTTAGTGTTTGCATTGTTGTTTTGTTCCTAGAACGGTTTTTGCTGATCCTATCTACTGATACCAATCTCAATGCCACGTGTTTTGAATCATGCCTCATTTCAGATTTGAGTGTAATCAATAATCAGTCAAAAATCGGGTAAAGTCCAATACAGCAGACTGGCGCAGTCGACAAAAGGCATTCGTTATTTGCTGCTAAATTGCAAGTAAAAGTCATTACTTTTATACGTTTCAAAATTCACTTTAACTATAAATAACCAGTAGGCATTTCCCACAGCATTCAAATTACTTTTCTGAGTATTTCTTTATTTTAAAGTAGCTCGGTACATTTAGAAGTTCCAATGAGAAATTCACTCTATATGTATCGTTTTGCTGTGTGGCTTTTCAACTGCGACAAATCGACATAATATGAACCATCCATCAATAATATATAATTTGCGCAAATTATATTATGTTCTGATAAGATTGCCAAGTAATTAAATATTTGCTTGTGATTTTGTTGTGCAATCAATATTCTCGACAATAACTCCGACCAAACAGAGTACGTATTGCATGTACGTGACTTAAGTAATTTGCCCACAAACAAAAAGAGGTTGGTTATAGTTTTGTAAAATATATAGGTAGGTAGGTATTAATTATAATCTGACGAATGAGGTCACTATCGATTCCGCTTGTGATATAAGTATAACATGATGTTACAGTAAACCTTTAGAGAATTACCAATTTTGCAACTCCAAAAAAAATTTAAGCCAATCATTCCGTGGACTTCGTGATTCATTATCTATCTTAGACAAGTGCTAAGGCAATGTAACGTATTTTTTGTGTAGTTTCTTAAACTTTATAGAAGTTTCTTGTTAAGCATTTACCATTTTAGATTAACCATAACTAAAATTGTTGCTGTAACTTAAACTAGTTTTTTTTTGTATTATACATAATATTTTTTTACTGATGATTTCTATCCGGAGGAGGGTATTCTTACGCCATAACACAGGTTAATTCCTAGTGTATCAATGTTTCTCCTCCTGATGTCTGTGATTATACATCTTTAATTAACATATTTGATTAAACAAGTTTGTTAGAGTGTAATAAATTCATTCATTCATTCATTAATTTCATTTCACTGGCGATTTCAAGATGAACATATTAATTTTATTACACTTTACTTGAAGAATAGCTAAACATGTAATAGTGACTGATAAAATTCACATAGCTTAGAACCAAAATTGAAACAGCAAAGAAAGCTGCAATTTCATGAAACATACCCGAGCTTGAATGAATATCTAGATTGGAAAATCATTTCTATTATCACATTCATCAACTGCATTCTCTTGATATCGCATTGCACAGCAGTCCGGTGGTCCGGACATCACTCCACACTGTCCACCTTAACGACCCCATTGTTTTCTGTGATCACTTGTCAACCAACACTTCTGTCTTTACACCAGACATATTTAACCATCATTTCACACCTTATCCTTAAGACAATAAGCTTAAAATTGATCATACTAACTTTGAAGATAAAGTTGTTAACGAAAGAGAAATGAATGCTCATGGCAAAGTGACAGTTATAGTATGTGCTGTCAGTAAAAATGATCCAAATTTTGTATGTGACAGTCCATCGATCCTACCTAAATATATGATTCTTGGCATATCAGAATGGAAATATCCATTTCATATGCTATGTATTATAATGATAAATGGGTTATTAACTCGCGCGTGTGATTACTTATTGATTGATTTCGATAATTGGCCCGAATAAACAGATTCATATCTGAGAAGAATACGATTGTATGCATATACATGTATATTACATAATATGTGCAGGAATTCTAATTAACTTTACTTGGCCATTTTGAACGATACATGTAGAGTTCAATATTTGTTTTTTATTTATTTATTAGAAACGTGTGTAACATATTTTGAAAAACAAAACATTTAGCTATAGTTTCTATTAAAATTCTAATTTTGAGGAATAATTTATGTTACAAGGTAAATAGAACTTTTAGAGATTTAATTAATGTTATTTGCTTAAACGTCGTTAGTAAATTCTTTATTGACATAATATAAATGACATTTATCATGTCATACTAAAACAGGTGTTTCGATTTTGTGTTAAATTTATGGATTGTTTAATTTCTAATAATGATGGCTACGTTTGCATTAGTTTAATTTTATGCGTACTGGTACGTTAACGTCTTTTGTTGAAACTTTTATTTAAAGATTACAGTAGGTAAGTAATGAATGAATACCTATAATATTATAGCAACAGAAGTGTATCAAGCGGTTAGTGCTCATATTCGCAATTTTTCCATATCCCCATGAAACAAATTACTCCAAAAAAATCGCTATCCATCCATTTTATCTATATAAAGATAGATCCATTATCTACCATGTTCAAGAAAAATATAATCATTTGTGATGGCAATTGCTAAACTCTAAACTACCCAATTATACATTTCTATAAAAATCTGTCATTTCCTTCGTAAATACAAATATCTACCTTATCTCATATCCGTCCATATGTCAGGTACGAATATCATTACCAATTCTACGTTGTCATCTTAAATTCAAGGTCCAATCAATAATCAACTCTATTTCCCGAAGTTTTGAGGCTATTAAAGTTTTTAAAGGTGTATGATGGGGTAGTTCAGTTGGTTCGTCGGCTGTTCCATCAATGTCAATTAGCCCTGTGAAGAGACTTCATCAATCATGCACCAGTCTCCGCAAAGCTCTAGTGCTTCGTCCTGAGGGTCTATTGTTTACATGTTGTTTTTTTTTAGTTTTAATATTACTTCGCCCACATTTATCTTATTTCCAAACAAAGTTACTGAGATGACGTGAAAATGAAATTTAAAATCGTAGGTATTGACATAAATTGTGGTATTCTATAAAATTGTGCTCCGTGTATTGTTTTAAAGTAGATATTTTTGAATTTTTTATACTTATATTTTTTTGTAATATCATAATATTATCTTGTCGTTTCTCATATCTACAGTAGCCATGAAAACTAGACTTTTAGTGGAAAACTAAATTTTCTGTCGGAATACATAGATTAGATGGAAGATCAAATAAAAAGACTATGAAATGTACCCGATTAAAAAGTACAAAGCAACGGTAAAAAAATACTTGAGTGTAGTTAGTTTACGAAGCGCACGTACTCTACTCATTGATTTCACTTTTGTCAATATTGGTTTTAACTCAAAACACGACATGTTTCATCTTTGTCAATCTTTAACTGCTTCTCAATTAAATATATAATATATATATATATTATCAGATCCACATAAAAAATAGAAATCACACTAACGCATTTTGGTGTTGAATAATATATACCTACCAATATACCTACTGCTACATTGTATCCTTTAGAAGTACTTTAGATTTTGATACTATCTTTCTAAAGTTTCGCATCAACGTTTTGTTATTTGAAATTGGTTCGTATTTGACCACATTTAGTATTACGTTAAGCATTTGAGAGGTCTAGAATGAAGGCCAATAAGTTATCTAGAAGGAACCTGGTTACTTTGGATTTACAACCATATTTTTATTTTTCTTTAATGACACAGTTTCACATGCAAGTAAAAAGTTCATAATAATATTGGGTAATTAAATTTAATTAAGTATTTGTTAGGAATCTATACATTTTAAGTCGAAAACCCCACAATATAATATATCAACGTATGGCTTTGCTAAGAACATTATGTGTGTTTTGATAAATGACAAGATATTGAACGATCTACCTATTAATTGTTATCGGAGTTATCGCAATGCAACGTGATAATTCTGTTTTAATAAATCATGTTACTATCTTTTTGTCGCAGTTTTGTTACCACTAAGCGTATTTCAGCTTTGTGGTATGATCATCTATAGCAGTAAGTGATCATACCACTAAGCTGAAATACGCTTTATATCTATAGCAGTAGGTACAATATATACAGGGTTAGTTTTATTTTAATCTAAAATCTCTCCTAGGGAATCTCTCTGATATTAAGGGATCTCTTAATAGAATCATTCTTTTATAATACTCGTACCTACCACAAATTTATTTCTTGATTGTTATTAGTATATCCTTATTTTTATTAAACATGCTAGTAAGATAGCAAGTTAAATGACATTGAGAGCATATACACATACAAATTTTAGGATTGCACCTACGAAATACACAAGTATAAAAAACGACGACGCGCTAACTTCAAATTCTGATCTTACTGCACTGACTGAACATTTATGGAACAAAGTTGATGAGTTTGATGTCAAAAAGCTGCTTGCGACAGATTGTACGTGTGTAAAAACCTGTGTAGAATAGTTTATGATGTCATAATCATCACCAGTCTACCTTAGTGCACTGCTGGATGTAGACCTCTCCCAATCCACGCTACATAGCCAGTTCTTTTACTTTAGCCTATTTCATAATGTTATCCAATTATGGTTGAAAGAACATCAAGACCATGCATTTTTTATAGTTTTGTTGACATCTGCGATGGTTTCTAAATTCATGTAGTTACTGCAAATTTATTCAAAGTGTCAGGTGTCTCGAATTCACCCGGACGATACAAACTCGAGTTTGATGCTCATGCCTCCATCGCGACAAATTCCGACACCCCGCTTCAAAATACGACCACAGCTTATGGTATATAGCTCCAACATTTTTACTATCTGCCGTCGTACGTTCACATAAACCTAGAAATTCTTTTGTTTATGTAACAGAGCAGCCAAGTTGCGCCGTTTTCGAAAGAGAACACAATAGTTGTCACATAAATACGAGTGATTGATTGACCCGCACCCATTGCTAATGCTTATAGGAAGCCATAAACAGCTGGTTTTATATTATGGTGCAGTTTGAAAAAAAAACCGAATTGGAATTATCTTGTATCGCCAAACTCCGGTAACAGTTTGTTGATGTCAACTTCTAACTGTTATGTTTTTCAATATGATGATTTCTTTTCCAAATCTGAAAGGTCTATAATTAACTCTTTTTTTATTTCATTATGTAAGAAAACGATGAAAACCAAATTAGCGCTGTCAAATTTGAGAAACGGCACAGAATCGACACCATTGTAAGATTCGTTTGAATTAGTCTTTAAAAGTTGTCCGGAAATTTGAATTATTGGTTAATACTACAAAAAATACTCTACTAAGAATAGTTTGTTTAGTTGACGTGGATGATATCATCTTTTTCTTGTCACGTATCCTATCAGATTCCAATTTAATATTTCAATCTTGTGACACTTTTATTGTCATCGACAAGCCAGTCCATCCTCCGTTTCTTGACGTGAAAATAAAATAAGCTCGAGAATATTTTCCTTTGTCAGGGCAGGAAATCTGTTCATGATACGCGTAAATCCGTCCTCGTCCCCTGTCGTCCCTGAGTCGTTAAAAGGACTCGTCTCAGCGTTTTGTTAACGCGCCATTTCCTTGTCATCGCCGTCAACCCTGCTCGGGTAATCTTCAGTAAGCCAGGACTTCTTCAGTGGAACCAACATGAGCAAACACGGCTAAACGGGGTTCCGTAAACAGACTCGTTAAAATGATATTGCGCCTATTGGCCGTCAAGGAAGCTCTACGTTCTCCATTGGTGTGGAGTCGGTGAGTCAGATATGCGGAGTAGCTTCGCCATGTCAGTCGGCTGTCATCGGAACGATCGCCCGTCACTGCATGTCCACCTCGCGCATCGCACGCACGCTTGCATTACGCAGCGCCACCCCTCGAAGTGCGATACGAATAGCCGGCTCGCTCTAGCGCGTGGGTAGCACTGTCTTGTTATTCTCTATCTCACTCGGTAGAGGGGCGTGCGGGGCGGGGGCGCTGCAGGCGGGTCGTAAATCACGCGGCGTCTCATTCCACGCGGGACCGCCGCCGCCGCCGCAGGCACCGCGCACTTCCCTCCCGACCGCCGGCGTCGCGCCGCGTCTTTCGCGACTTGTAAACATTTCCAACTATATTTGGGAAGTCACTATTGTTGTCTTTTATATCAGTGTTCTTAATGTAAAGTGTTGTATTGATGGATCGGAGAGCAGTCCGGCTCTCTGTTTGTGGAATATATTGAAAACATTACGTCGAGAATGATCGTCGAGCCCGACCATGTGAGGTAGGTTTTCTATTTGCTCAAGTGTTTTATTGTTTTTGAGTAATTCATCATGTTTTCTATTGTTTTCGTGTTCAATTATTTTATTTACTTAGAATTCGTTGTTCCGTTTGTAAACTTATTTTCCCACTTCGGTCATATCACTCGTCGAAGTCTGGGAAGTGTATCGAGACAAGTTCGTGACTTATTTAAATGGATTTCCATATTTTTTTCAAGTGAGACTTATCATTATGACTATTGTGTTCGTTTTAATGGCAAACAATATTAAATAAAATGTTGTTTGATGTATAAGGAATCTTTGTTGCAAAAATATTCTTATTTTTAACAACAGGAATACTAATTACTTCATTAATTGCAATACAGCTTTATGTATGAGTAATAAAATCGTTTAAAATCCTCCAGAAATTGAACGACGTCAAAGTTAGTTTATACATTTTATTTAGTCGATTCAACACAGAATTGGAATTTCGTTCATTCTAAGAATCACTTGAAGGGTTCTATTTTTTTAACAATTTGTCGCTGAAAAATAGGAAATGACGGTGACATGTCTACTACATAATAGATCTAGAGTTTATAACATTGCTCTAGAGGCATTATCCAGTAAGAAAATAGGGGAATACATTGCAGACCATTTCCCTCTTAATGTTTGGATTTCTGGTGTGTTATTTACTAGTTGGATGTTATAGCATTGACTTATTTTGAAAGACATTCCTGTTTTTCTCGCTTTTTCGTCAAATCCGACTTTTAATTAAACACTTATGGTATAATGTTATTGTGGTCGATTCTGACGGTTTTAGTTGACAGTTCTAAACTAACTAAAGCATTGCTGTCCTTAGCTAACATGCCTAGTAAAAAAAGTGACTGCAATATTTTAATTAGTTTTTGAACTGTCAACTAAAACCGTCAGAATCGACCACATTGTCTCATAAACTAATAGATGAAAACTGTCTCCCAAATTCTTCCATTGTGACCGATTGTAAGTAGGTACTCTTTTACGAGAAAAAATATCTGAATGATTATGATGACCTCTGTAATAAAATGTTGATTCCATGGCAGAAGTACAAAGCAAGTCACTTGTGTTTAACAATGATATATTTGCGCACGTTGACTAGTCTATTCGCAATCTTTATGATCAACCCAGGTGCTATTTACGATTATGATTATCTATTGTAAATCATCAATATCAACTCTCTATACTTGACTCCTCGTTGTAATCTTCACCTATTTATAATTGAGGAAAATAATAAACTAAAAACAAATAAAGTGAAGCATAAATTCAATATAGACAATCATTTTTATGTTTTTTTAAAGATGTAAATTTAAACTCACGAGCTATTAGTGTGTCTATTTTATATTCACAATCGGGCCATTAATTTATTAGGAGAACCATAAAAGAAATCTTGCACTCGCTCTTGTCTGTCGATATTCAAATGCCGGTAACCGGTTTATGGTAACGACAGGGCTCAGAATGCTTAGATTGACGGAGGAATGGAGCGAGAGTTAAGTGGATTACGTGGAACTGACGTGTGTCATCTTTGTCCGCAGGGAGAGCCCGAGATGTCTGTCGCGGGAATCGTCGGGCGCGCCGAGATGCCCCTCCAATGACTCGGTGTACTCGGGTCGCAGCGGGGCGGGCCTCCCGCTCCCCGCAGCGCTGACCGCTGCGCTGCCTGCCGCGCTGTTGCCCCCACACTCCGCTGCTGTTGCCGCCTACCTCGGCGCCGCTGCGGCAGCTGCTGCTCAACAGCGTCTCCTCATGTCATGCCAGGAAGACATGACCGACGACCGGGGCGAAGGAGTACTAGATTTCAGCACAAAGCGCAGCGAATCACCTCAGGTAGACGACGATGATGACGTTGAAGATGCCGTTAGTAAGAATGAAAACGGTCCACTCGACCTGTCTGTCGGGACGAGGAAACGAGGGTCAAATGATTCCCCGTCTCCGGTACCGAGTAGGAAAAGTTCGAGGCCAGCCGAATTTAGGCCGTCACCGTCACCTTGGATGACGCCAGTAGCACCAAATCTGCCTTATTTTGCAGCTGCGGTCGCAGCGGCTAGCCTTTCACCCAAAGGAGGTGACTGGAATGGTAAACTCAAACATGGTGGGCCCACTCCCAGTGACGCTACGAAAGCACTAGAGAAAATGAGCGAACTAAGTAGATTAGGAGGTGAAGAATTGTTCCGATCCGTACAAAGCGCAGCTCTCGGCGCCGGCTTAGCACCCAATGCCGCAGCTAGACACTCTGCTTGGCAATCTCATTGGCTGAACAAAGGCGCTGACCAAACTAAAGATGTCCTAAAATGTGTTTGGTGCAAAAAGAGTTTCAACTCCTTGGCAGATTTGACCGTTCACATGAAAGAAGCAAAACACTGTGGCGTCAACGTCCCAATGCCGCCGTCGTCGGCTGCTCCGATGCCACCATCTTTGCATCCGCCCTCGAGTTCACCTTCGACGCCCTCTCACAATTCCTCATCTTCGAGTGGTTCTTCTAAACCGAACCAAAACGATTTGAATATGCTAATCAAAGAAAATATGCCAATTCCAAGAAAGCTAGTCCGTGGTCAAGATGTCTGGTTAGGCAAGGGCGCAGAACAAACTCGACAAATTTTGAAATGCATGTGGTGCGCTGAAAGCTTCCGATCACTTGCTGAAATGACGAGCCACATGCAGCGAACTCAGCACTACACTAATATTATATCGCAAGAACAAATCATTTCTTGGAAGTCATCGGATGAAGGCAAGGGCTCAAGCTCTAGCACATCCGGACCCAACAACGCAGCACCTCCCACCACCGGCACTAGTAGTCATGTCAGCGCAGTTCTCACCTGCAAGGTTTGCGATCAAGCTTTTAGTTCATTGAAAGAATTGAGCAACCACATGGTTAAAAATTCGCATTACAAAGAGCACATTATGCGCTCTATCACCGAAAGCGGTGGTAGAAGACGCCAAACGCGTGAAAAACGAAAAAAGTCATTACCGGTTCGAAAACTCCTCGAGATCGAGAGGGCGACACAACACGAGTTCAAAAACGGGGAAGGCAACGGAGTTCCGATGGGTAAACCGATTAGGGATTTCGGCACTGGGAGCCGAATCACGTGCGAAAAATGCGGCGATAAAATCGAGACCGCCGTGTTCGTCGAGCACATTAGGCAGTGTATAGGAGCTCCGATGTCGAATAGTCAACGTAACTTTCTGAAAAGCGCGCTTCTCTCGAATAACGTGATCCCTCCCGACATGCCCGGCCATATCACTCCGACGGGTCGCGACGGGCGCAAAAGCATTAACGAGGAACTACCTTCCCCGGGTTCTGCTCACCATCGCTCTCCGTCTTCCGTTAACGATTCATCTCCAAGTTCCAAAGACCAGAACGCAAGCAATGATAAAAGCTCTTCACCATCGGTTCTTAACGCTATAGAGCAACTTATTGAGAAGAGCTTCGACACTCGATCGCGGCACTCAGTCCCCGGCATGCCGGGCGGAGCTTCCCACGCCCCTATCGGCTCTAGTATTCTGAAAAGATTAGGCATAGATGAGAGTGTAGACTATACAAAACCGTTAGTAGATCCCCAAACAATGAGCATGTTGCGTAGCTATCATCACCAGGGCTATGGGCGACGTGAGCGCAGTGGTAGTGAGTCTAGTTCTATGTCCGAGCGCGGCGGAAGCAGAGTAGAGTCTCTGACCCCCGACCGAAAACTCGACGCTTACCACATGACTCCTCGAACCACTCCAGACACACGTGGCTCTCAGACTCCGGCCGCAGACGACCGCCCCGCCGAGGTTAGGATAAAGAAAGAAATAGAGGAAGATGACCGTGAGAATGGTGTCGATCTGACCAGTCAGCCGGTTCGCGTCAAAACTGAATTAGATGACGAGGAAGAGCCTCCGCGACCGGGTAGCTCTACCGAAGAGGATATTAAGCCTCCGATGCCAAAACGCGAAAGCGAGGGTCCAAGCCCTGCCGCCAGCCCACGCAGCCCGGGGAGCGATCGCTCCGGTAACACTCCCGGGTCGGAGCGCAAGCCTGCCTCTAGTCTAGGTGCGCTCTCTTCCATGTTCGACAACCTTGCTGGAGGTGGGTCTTCAGGAGAACCAAGCTCCTCGCGCCGCAGCGGCAGTCACCCGCTTGCCGCTTTGCAAAAGCTTTGCGACAAAACGGAAACTAACCCGTCCCGAGCGCCTGCGCCGGCGCAGTCACCTGCCGGCAGCGGCCCACCCAGTATTCTTACGTTCAGCTGGGCATGCAACGATGCCGTCGTTACAGATTCTATCATGAAGTGCGCTCTTTGCGACACTCCCTTCATATCGAAGGGCGCGTATCGGCACCATCTGTCTAAGATGCACTTCGTTAAAGACGGCGCGCTGCCAGAGCCAGTGCTAATGAAGGCGCCGCCAGGGCAACCCTCACCAGGTGCGCACAAGGGCGGAGGCTCCAGCGCTGCTTCGCCACAAGACCCTCGCAGCCCCTCTCAATCTTTTGACGAGAGCCCGCACTCGAAGTTCCTCAAATACACGGAGCTGGCCAAACAACTATCCAGCAAATACGTGTAAGAGACAGGACCAGCCTGCGGCCGTTAGTTGTGATGATATTACTTGCGAGTCTGCGGCCGTCAGTTATGATGATGATACTGTCTTACTAGCATGCGGCCGTCAGATGTGACGATATAACTTGCGAGTCTGCGGCCGTTAGTTGTGATGATGATACCGTCTTACTAGCATGCGGCCGTCAGGTGTGACGATATTACTTGCGAGTCTGCGGCCGTCAGTTATGATGATGATACCGTCTTACTAGCATGCGGCCGTCAGACATGACGATATAACTTGCGAGTCTGCGGCCGTCAGTTATGATGATGATACCGTCTTACTAGCATGCGGCCGTCAGGTGTGACAATATAATTTGCGAGTCTGCTGCCGTCAATTATGATGATAGCATCTCTGGCACCAATAAAAATAAATAACGTCATCAGAGAGCATCTCGCTAGTCTGTTGCCGTCAGTTGTGCGACACGATTTGCCAAGCGGCCGTCAGCTATGACGATCATCTTGTTCGTGACTGTCAGTTGTGATTAAACTATCCGGTCAGACTGAGCTCGTCAGTTTTAGTTAATATCATCTCCCTAGATAGTGACTGTCAGTAGTTGCTAGTTCGAGGGTGACAGTTGTGATGTTAGTATCGTCTCGCTAGTTCGCGGCCGTCAGTTGTGATGATACCATATCCCGCTACGTTAAACCTTGCTAGGGTTAGGTCGCCGCGGCGACACTAAGTATTTCGAAACTCTTTGCCAATTTAATTATTTAGGTAATTACTGTTAGAGTTCACCGCATAGTTCGGTTAGTGTAATTAACGAATAGCGACTTAAGTATACGCCAAACGTCTTACGTTCGTTTAGAGTTAAGAGAATATTTTGAAAATATTGCCTATAGGTGATCGGTTGTTGGTCGGCTTCTCTTCCACACTACGTTGTAATTCCATTTCGATAAATTGTAAATATAAGTCACGTTAAGTCATAAAACGTTCGATTCGATCTCTTTGTAAATGTATATTTTTTGCTAATAATTATTCTAAAAATAATTGTAAAATTACGTTTGTAATTTTAATTGCAATTTGCCTTTCGCATGTGATCGGGCCTTGTAGTCGCGGCGTTGACTTTCAGTATTTAAAAAAAAGTTGCAATATGATTTTTGTGTTACTTAATTATTATTTTTTATGTAAATCAGAGTTAAGGTTGCGTTTTAGTTTATTCTATGTATATTTTGGATTATGTTTTTGGTTCGTGAGATCCGTGAGATCGTTTATCTCGATTCAATCTCATGCTCAGTTCGCGATGTACATACAAATATAAAACTTGACTTCAATGCAATATAATAAAATCTCTTTAGTGTAAAATTTGCTCTAGGTGCGCTCTCACTGCGAGGAAGCTATTTATTATTTAGTGATAAGTACATAATATTAGAAACTACGTCTGTGACACTTGTATACCATTATACCAGCGCTAATCGGCCGTTAATCGGCCTATATTTAAAAAGTGATAATACGATATACATTTTTCTTCTTATTTGAAAAAGGATCGATTACATTCGTATACGTTTAGACATTCAGATATACTGAGAGATATCTTCCAATTTGTAACAACAGTTATACGATTATGTATATACGATACGCCGCGAGTGAAAACTCTTTTATATTTAATTATAATAAATATTGTAAACTGTCTAATGTAAGGTCGGACGATATCAAAATATTACATGAATTTATTATTGTGAGACGAATATTCGTGATTTGATGACCTTTTTTCTTTTAATCCAATTTTGAATTAGAATTCAGAATCTGTAGATTGCGAGTCTGTGTTGCTATTACAATCAACTTTTTTTATTGATGTAGGTAGATTAAAAATCTGGCACGAATATTCATCATAATATTAAAATTTTATTAAAAAGTATCATTTTAACGATAATAATGAAACATACGACAAATATGATGTATACGCTAGCTCTGATGAGAGACATTTTGCTCATTCTTAAAAAAGTGGTGTTGAAATATTGATTTTACCAAATTTAATAATCTTATTTAATATTTTATGTTGTATTTCAAAATGCAATTAAAAGCTCAAAGAAATATATATGTTACATACTTTAAATGCTTATTTCATTTCTAAACAACCCTTAGCCATCTTTCTGTGCAAATTATTTATTTACTAAATTAGTCTAATGCTAGGGCTTCACCTGCGTGTAATGCATTATTTAGCGCGGTATTTGATACAGTACGCAGATATGGCCGGGTATTAGCGCGCTAATAGGCTAGTGGCATTATTAACGTCGTTTGAAGTTAGGCGATATTCAAAGTCAAATGATAGTGTGGCCGCCCACGTAGCGCATTGTTTAATGCATCATTTATTGCACGCTGATTATTCCGATAACTGGACGTAAAGCGTCACGCAGGTGAAGCCCTAGCATTACAAGATTAATATTATATCAACATCATCAGCCCGGAGACGTCCACTGCTGAACAAAGGCCTCCCCCTTAGACCGCCACACTGTACGACAACCTGCCATATGCATCCACCGGTTGCCCGCGACTTTTACAATGTCGTAGGTCTACCTAGTGGGAGGCCTATAATATTATATACCTACTTTAAAATAAGATGTAACCCCAAATATATACTAACCGTATCATGCATAAAACACTAAAAGTATTTCGAACCCTTTTTTCTTGAAAAGTGTTTTGCTTATAATTATTTCGAAATCGTAATTTGAAAGTTTGACAAAACACTTTTTATTTAAAACAGGTTTGAAATACATTTTTGCGTTTAATGCATATGACGGTTAATGTACAGGATGTTAGTTTGAACACCGTTATCTTTCTAGGGTATCATTGTACTCATCATTATGAACAACTTTTACTACGGGGCCAACCCTGAAAGACGAAAAACAAAACAGCTGTTCCATACATTTTGTCCAAGATCGATGAACCTTTTTGTATGGAACACTGTTTTTTTCCGTGATTTCATGGTTGGCCCCATAGTAAAAGTTGTTCATAATGACGAGTACAATGATATCCTAGAAGGATAACGGTGTTCAAACTAACACCCATACATAAGATGTAACCAGGAATAATAAGGTAGGTAAATCCTGAAGGCAAATCACAACCAAAATATCAAAAGCGCTGACAGAAGTTTTGATTTCTATCAAAATTGTACCCTAGGCGATTCGTCAGAAACAAAGACGAATCTAAACGTTTACAAGAGTTTGCTATAGGCTGCTACCTGACGAGGTTAATTTAAAATAATATTGAAATGGCTAACAGTTACAGTCATTGGAATAAGGGCATGTATTTGACCTCAAAGGGTCAAACACCCAATACGTTTATTGCTTTATTAGGAAGATTAAATGCAGGTTAAGATATGAGATTGATTCAGTCGTTACATTGCGGAAGTTCATTTTAACCAACTGTTAATGTGTGTTCCAGTTTGAAGGGCAATGTTACCAGATAAATTACTGGGTATGAAGAAAAGTAACATCTGATATCTCGGGGTGACGAGCGCAGTACAGTGCGGCGCAGGATTGTGTTCGCATGTTCACAATTCTGGCGCTGCTATTATTAGTGGCAGGCGTGATGCTTACCACCAGGCGAACGTCTTGCTCGTCTCGTCACTTGATAATATATTTTAAAAAAAAAACCTAAATCATTTGGTATGAGCAAAGATAATAAAATATAATACTATACAAGTAATAAGTAAGTATAGACAGAAATTATAATTCTTAGCAGTTGGTATAAGTATAGATAAAACTTTTCAGGCATAAGGCTTAACTACTTAGCCTATATTATAGTAGGTACTACACAAAAAGAAAATGATTTTATCCAGATCGCTGAGTCTAGAGACAATCCAAGTAAGACAGTTGGTTAGGCAGGTCTTAGATAACACATTCGTATAGTAGGTACTAAGTATCTCTTCACACCAAGCTCATAGCTGCCTGGATATGCCCTCCTTTTCAAGTAAAAGCAATGGTGCGGTGTGGCCCACGCCGTTGTAGAGGGAAAAATAGACATGGACTTGGCCACCCCCAGGATCGATTCTGAAGATGGGCTGTGAAGGTTACTGGTGTCGTTGTCAGCGATAAAACGTCCACTGCTGGACGAAGGCCCCTTTTTAGAGGGGTGTTGCCATAATCCCCACGCTTGGCAGGCAGCTTGGGGATCGCAGAATGCTCACCACCGTTAACCAAAAGGACGCTGCTGCCCGTCCTCCGGTGGGTCTGGTTGCAGTTTAAGGACATACCCAGGTCCGTTACTGGTGTGTTTCTATGGAAATAAAATAAGAAAATGTCGATAGATATTTTACACGGCGCCATCTAAGCAAATGTTGGTACCCCGGCTAACAGAGACAGGTAAGAATCCTACACAACAAAAAGTAAGCAAAACTAAGTAAGTACAGCTCCTTGGTAGGATTCCCTAAGTTATCTAGTTTTTGCATAAACTGAAAATAATTATGAACTAAGAGAAATAGTTACTAAATATTAAATATCATGAAATCAATTATTATATTAAAAGTGTTCATGTGCACTGAAACTCAAAAAATCACAGACTAGTTTTTTACTTGCTAAAAAACGGAAACAATGGATCGTTAAGTTTTTCGTTTAATACAAATATAAATGGTATAGGCACAAAATAAATAATAGAACTACTTACGTAGTAATAGGTAAGTGAGTACATGCTAGTTCTAACCCCCGAACTGAGAACTTGCAATGTCTAGTTCTTAACAACGTTTTGAGTGACTTAGCTCTAAGATAGTGACCATACCCATCATAAGTCTGGAATTGGAACTGCCTACCAAGAGCTAGACAGCCGGACCTCACAATTATGCAGGCAGGTTGTGGTCGAGCGCAAACCTATTTTGAAAAAAAAGAAGTAGTATTTTTTTAATTGATTTGTTTTATATGTATACATAATAGTTTGGACAATAAGTATCGAAAAACTAAGATGTTTGTATCGATACTTAGCTTCACTACACACACTGACACAATAGCGCAAACTTAAAACAAACCCTATGAAAAAAAAACAACCCTAAGATCTTTAAGATATAATATAATATTCCTGTATCAGCACAAACTTGTTGGGATTTGAATCTACACTCTGCGGTTCGATGCGAATATAAAATGCATTATAAAAATGTATGTCGACAGCCGCGCGCGCCTGCCCAGACCTCGGAAGTCGCGCCATACATTTTCATAGTGCTAGTATTGAAGCCACGATACACGACAATGTACCTTTAAGCTCAATAAATCGTCAAACGCCAGGCCTATCAATTCACCTAGTTAAGCGATATCACCCAAATACGAACACCTAACAAAATATTAATCACCCACCCTAAAGCCGCGTACACACGACCGCATCTTAATCTGTCCCCGAATCACTCAACGCACGTCTCGCCAGTGAGGCCTCCCCTTAATCATCGTAATGACGTCATTCATCGCCTTTGAAGAGACGCGACAAATCGACTAGATTGGAATACATTGCCGGTTTGTAAAGTAGGCCAAGTTTAAGTGACGGTAGTAAAGAGGTAATGTAACGGTGAGTCGGCGAGGGTCGGGGTGAGATGAATGGCTTGTCAGTCAAAGACTTGAGCGTTGCTACAGGTGAGGGGATATAGGGCAAAATTTTCTGAAGATTGCTAGAATGGTATTGCAAAATTTGACAATTAACTTAACTTACGTCAATACCTTTTGACTATGAATCTTAATTATAAGGCGAATGGTATTTTAATGATTGTTGAATTTATCTTATGTACCCAAATTAGTCTTTAAATATTTATTTTTATTTTTAATCATGAATTACTTAGAAATCACTCACTTATTGAATTGATAGTTTATAAATTAACTTAAAAAAAAACTGTATTTCGACAACTATCATTCATAATAAGTCAGAAGATGTGTCGGACGAAGGTCTCCTCCTTGATGGGGGGAACTGCAAAATTAGCTTTAAAATAGTATCAAACTATAATTAGTGCCTTAAAAACGAATTGAAAACCCTTTGGGTCAAACGATAAATAAGTACCTAATCTTTATAAGTACACTAGAGGTCGCCCGCGACTTCTTCCGTGTACAGAAGTAATTAGGCCTGGTCCCAAAATTCCCTACCCCCCCAACAACCAATCCTAACAACCCGCCCGCTCCTTGAATGAACTACCCGAATATCGATTTTCATCACTATGACTTCAAAAACAAAGAACTTTCCATACAAAATTCCACCCCCCCTTAAATCGTCCCTGTCAAAAAAGTTTGAAAACAATTTTTTTTATTTTAAATGAACTATCCACAAGTCTGTACGACCAGTGGTTTGGGCTGTGCGTTGTCTGTCAGTCAGTCAGTCAGTCAGTCAGTCAGTCAGTCAGTCAGTCAGTCAGTCAGTCAATCAATCAGTCAGTCAGTCAGTCAGTTAGTCAGTCAGTCAGTCAATCAGTCAGGACAGAGCATTTTTTATATATATAGATAATATTCGTCTTCTCATTTCTATGCAATTCTACAAAATTTTATAAAAACCCGAGACACGATATATTTTCCCGTATGTCCCCACTTAACCCTCTCGGCCTAGTTTGGAAGACAAACGCCTGGGTCCGCGAGACCGCGGTGTCTGTCAAACCCCCTAATTAAAATGACGTTTTGTTTGATATCGTCAAATTAAATGCCAGCGAGGGCGTCATTCAAAATAGCGTCATTTTCACGATTTATGGCGCACCGAGATGGATAGTTTGATTTATAAGTATAATTTATATTTTATCCGTTGTTAATCATCTTTTTATAGCTCTGAAATTATTCCTTTTTGTTTTTCGTTTAATTACAGTTTTATTTTTAAGTTTATTTATGTCGGTCTGATGTACGATTGTTAATCGGAGAAGGAGGTCCGAATGAGGTCTGTTTATGATTTATTGCAGATGAAGGTTGTTTTTGATGAATAGCTATGTATGTATCCGTTGGAGGGAAGATTTTGCTAGCTATGAAGTTCAAAGGT
Source organism: Erannis defoliaria (assembly GCA_905404285.2). NCBI lineage: Eukaryota > Metazoa > Arthropoda > Insecta > Lepidoptera > Geometridae > Erannis > Erannis defoliaria. Next base: position 1,197,360 of record FR990071.1, read on the forward strand.
TATGTTTTATTTTCGTAAGAAAAATAATGCGTTACAAAATTCGTAATGTTTGCATTTTTTTACGTACGGTGTATACCCTTGAAAGTCGATATGACGCAAAATGGGGTAACTGTTTACAGGTTACTTCAATGAATGTATATGGTTACATACTAAATAACCAACTTCTTTTTTTTTTGCCTGGCCAGGATTTTTTTGCCATCCCCCTCCCGATGTATTTTCTAACATACTAAATTTGATAACCAATAACAATTTCATTGACTAAACAGATGGGTGACCGTCGTTGTATAAACTATAAGATCGCCGACATCGTCGCGTCGACCGACTCCTATAGCTAATGTCCGGCTACTGAGAGAATGCGTTTGACAGCTACAATAATAACATTGTATAATGCTGAATGAAAACACTTTTGCTAGTTACTAGTTTTGCGATTAAAATATCTATACATACAGGAGGTAACCAATTATACTAGTATAGCAAAATAATTCAATGTTTTTCATTCCATTTTTGTCAATTTTATTGTAGTAGCTGTCAAACGCATTCTCTTAGGGGCCGGACTTTAGTCGATAACCAGTCATTAACTCATTTTGTTTTTGTTTGTGTATGTCGAACGAAAAGTGCTTGAATTAATACCATCCAAAACGTATTTCTATTAAGGCTGCAAATATCATATGGTAGTGAAATAGGTAGGAATAGAACGGAAAAGTGACGGGCAGCGCTAGCCGGTAAATGCGCTTAAGAGTAGACAAGTTGGTCACTTCTCCATAGAAACGCGGTAGTATTACTACTCCACTATGTAATTTTGTAGGTCCAAGACTAAGTATTATATCGATTAATCTCTTCATTATCTAGGATTGTAAATTATTACGAAAGTAAAAAGTTAATAAACATGAAAGTTATGAGCCAGGAAACATCTTGTATTTTAGCTCAATTTTAACTCCACATTGGACGTAAATTAATAACATAAGGAATACGAAAACTCTAAAATAATTTTACTAGCGGCATAGTTTAGTTCATAAACATTTCAAATAACTTAAGTTGGAATAAATTAACTCAGAGTTTATTCAACCACATTACTGCAGCCAAAGGTCGACAAAAAAAATTTGGGCGCTCATTTATCTTTCTTTCTCCCTTTCCCACAGTTTGTTTGATGAAAAGAGCATGCTTTTTAGCCGCGCCCACCGATGAGTTCGAGCCTTCAACTTGTCGACCCTTAATGTCAATTCTACCAATAACCAACTATGTTTTTAAACTGATAATACTCAACAAGACTATTTGAATAGACGCGTAGGAAACCAAACTACATTGCATCGTAATTAGATCAATTTTTAATCTGTTGCAAAATAGCATTTCGAGCGTTTTACTTCACATGCGCGACCAATTTGCATTTTTTCGTCGTAGTGACTATACAATTTTGTGTGAAACTGGTGACAGCGGTTTTCCATACAATTGCTCTACAAAATTGTTTTGACAGCCGTTCTACCCAAGAAGTAGGGCTTTCACTTTCTGTGTAGGTAGGTAAGTGTCATAAATTGTCGATCAGAAGTAAATGAAACTAAATCAACAATAAACGACGCGAGTGGCTCCAGAGCGGCAGATCCAGTGACCTATACTTGAGTTATAGTGGCCCATGACCTCTTTATCTTGCCAATAAATATCTAGGTTAGGATTTGGACTTTTATCCTATAATATTAAATGTAAAACGTAGCTATTTTGGAGAACAAAAAAATAAAGCCCACCTTCAAAGATTTGTTGTCGGGGATACAGTCTTGCACATTTAACCATTTTTTACTATATTTTTTAAATATAATATGTACAGCAACGATTCACGGTATTACCCGCTATTCTAGAGGAACTGTACTATGGTATATTTATCCGGGGTAAAAAGTATTTATCTGAGGTATGCGCCATCTCCATTCCAAATTGTATCAAATAACCAACGAGCTATAGGGTGAAGAAGTTATAAACATACACCATCGGTAATCGATGTTCTGTGCCTTACTTTCCAGGAAGCCAGTACCTATTCTAGCTACGCAAAACAATTGCCTAGCAATCCAGAGGGGCAACGTGGCCTGTATTTTGGGCACATTACCTTTAATTGAAGATCGCATTAAGCTATCTATAGGTTTGCTACCTACAGATACTTTAAACGGTCTCTTATAACGATTATTTAATTTTAGTATTTTTATAAGTAAAAAGTTTAGGTACTTAGGTTCTTTTTTTTTCTGCAAACGTAACGTAGGACATCCAACAGATGGAGTGACGCTATACATATGCTAGCTGGCAGTAGTTGAAAGCAGAGGTTGAATTTCAAACTGACTGGTGCACCTTGAGACCCTATGTCCAGCGCTGGACTATGATATGTTCATTATGATGACAATGAATTACTCGTAATTCGACTACTTTATGTATATAGTCTGTCTAGAAGGAGAAATGTTGTGGTCCAAAAGTGAACTAACGTTACGATGTTTAAATAGTGACCCACCCCTTCCTTCTGGCAAATGTTTAGCTCAGCTGTTATGTCAACCGGACCTGGGTATGACCTAAAACTGCATCCAGAATCACCAGATGACGGGCAGCAGCGTCCTCTCAGTTAACGGTAGTGAACATTCTGCGATCCCTAAGCAGCCTGCCAGGCGTGGGGATTATGTCAACCCTTTCGTATTAAGAGGGAGGCCTCCGTCCAGCAGTGAACGTCTCCTGGCTGATAATGTATGTAAAATGTTACAAGAGCGCAGATTCCCTTAACATCAGGCGTGATAGTGATCAAACTCCAGCCTATTTTTTTTTAAACCTTGCATAGCTATTGTGCTGCCATCTAAACAAAGTTGCATTGTAGCTTGTGCTACAAGTAAGTAGACCGAGCTGTAGACATTTGGTACAAAACAGTGCAGTGCGAACTTCTTCGTTACCCATGGTTCGGCACAATGGACATGTAAATGTCGATGGAGGTAAATATACTTACTTAGACTTCGTACTGGGCATATCCCGGGCGAACAAACGTAAGTACCTAATGGGGAAAGCAGAATCGCCACTCTGCTGTTCATGTGGGCTGGTGGACACATGTGTTGTCGGAGCGTGCGCGGTAGGAGGCCCTGCGACGAGCACTGCAGCGTGGTGCGGACTGTAATGTACCCACATTACAGTCCGCAATTATTATTATTATTACTGTTACAATTACCCAATTGTAACAGTATCCTGGTCGCACCTGGTTCCGAGGAGGCCAGGATACTGATATAAATATTCATGTTATTTAAGAACTTTGATTGCCAGTGTGGGGTATGTTATGGTTAATATAAAAATTATTGGTGTTATACGTTGAATACATTATCAATTCTAGACATGATCCCACTAAAAATAAAGATTTAAAAAAATGTTTTTCATTAAATACCTTAAAGCATCATACACACTTACTTCGGTATTTTGAATCAAACGTGAATCTCCTTTCATTAGTACCTACTTCTCTTCTTACATAAATATCGACGTTTCAATCAAAGAAAACTAGAAAACAAGTGACTTCTATCTAACTGATGGTGCCCTCAGACCCTCTCGTCAGGCGAACGACTCGCCGTGATTCGGATCGCAATAAATGATTAACTCGCCAGCTTGCCAGCTCGCCAACTTGCCAGTCGGCAGGTCCCGTAATAAGTGGATTGATGTCACTCGCCGCCCCGACATTTGTCTAGCCAATTCGCTCGACGACGAAAAGTGTTTCTTTTCCCTTCACTGCGTTATTGTTTTTAGATAATGTTAGAGTACTATAATCCGGTCAGATCACAGTTTTAATAAAAATCAACAATAGGCTAGATGACTGGTTTTTTATTTATTGTCCTATTAAAATGTGGCCCATAAATATAGCTGATTAATGAAAAGAAAATGAAAATCTGATCAAAAATAAGCAACTTATAAGCATTTTAATATCATGCTAGACAGAGAGAAAAAACAGCAAATCGTGACGTCACTTCTCTGTACGCCATATAAATTCAATTCAGACAAGTAAGGCGTGACGTAATTTTTTGTTTTGTGGGAACGGGACAGAGTGGTCTTTGACAAAAACTTTAAACGCTCATATATCACAACATTATTAACCGATTAAAAATTTTTTTTTTCCATAAACACTCCGACTATAGACCTACACTACACTACTAATAGACTCTAGTTTAATTAAACGTGAATATTCCCGTATAAATAAAACAAAACTGTGTCAAAACCACGTCAGTTTTCATAATACTATATTTACTTAAATTATTCATCAAACCTATTAGTTTCAACGATATAAACATCAGTCATCTACCCTATTGACTCTATGTAGTTGGCAATCTAACTTTTTTATGCAATAGAGTGAGAAGATGAGTTAGACATTTGCCTGATGGTAAGCTGCACGCCTGCCCATAACAGTAGCAAAGCCAGAATTGTGAACTTGCGAACAAAATCATTTTACCGCACTAAACTGCGCTCGTCACCCCGAGTCAACACTGTTCATGCCTAATAATTTATCTGGTAACATTGCCCTTCATACTGAAACACAGTAATGCTTGCACACTACTGCCTGGCAGTTGAAAGGTGGTATTTCCCATGATTAAATATTTTTTTAAGTACCTATATTGATTAATAATTTGATTAAGACCACAATGTCAATCTACCCTATCTAACCAATCAACCCAAAGCTAGTGTAACCCAAATGCACAAACCCTCACTTTCCACGAGGCGAGTGATATCGAAAGCTCTCCAAAACAAACCCGACATCTGTCCCGCTGATGGATGGAGGGACATGTGTCCATTATCGCCCGCACAACGGACAAAAGACGGGACAAAAAACGAGACAAACGTGACACTGTCATTAATCAAATTATATGCGATTTCGGTGCAATAAATTTGCACGGCGATAAATTTCGCAGTTTTGAATGGATATCGATTTGTGTTAGGAAGTTATGGGGGTTCATTCAATGGACGCTACGATCAAGTGTCGTTTATCAAACATTTTCTTTAGCTTTCATTCTGTGCTGCATCAGTCATTTAACGTCCCACTGCTGGACATAGGTCTGTTTTCGAAGGGCGATCGGGCTCGAACACGCTGGCCCGATGTGGGTTGGCGATTTCACATACGACATTGTTTTTTTCTCTGGACATAAAACATGTTAGTATCAGTTTTTCTCACGATATTTTCCTTAACTTAAAGTGTATATTCCAATGGTATGAAAATCCGTACATAAACTTCAAAGCCAGAGGACCTCGTCATAATGAAGTCGTGTTCAAACGAGGAATATGAAAAGGCTAATTGAACTGATTATTATGCACAATAACATGGTAGGACTATGCATATTATTAAACTAATTGATTTGATGTAAAACAACCGACACCAAGATAAACCTCTGCGAAGTTTAATGGTGTACGTGACACGTAATCGATTCAATGTAAAAAAACGCGGGGTAAGTAGTTTGACGGTAAGAACATGCTTGTCCTTTAAAAGTCCTTTAAAAGTTGCTGTGCTCGCCACACAAAGTGACTTGTTCAGTAAACTGACTGAAAAAAGCCTTTCAATCCAAAACACAGTAGCAAATGTGAGGTTGGAAGCGATACAAGGAGTCTTACCATTCTAGTGTACACGCAACACTGTTCATAGGCTGATGATGATCATGATATAGGTAGGTGTCTTCTAGCTAGAGACGACACCACAAATTGCCTAAAAAGTCTAAGACGCCCGTAGTCTTGGTTGAGTGACGATATAATTAACACAATTTGTAGCTGGAAGTAAATAGGGGAAGTTTGGGTTGAGAAACGTGCTTTGGGAGATACCTATTTATGTGCTATATTAGTGATAGACTGATTCAGATTCAGATTCAGATATTTATTGCTTCCATAGTGTACACAGATATTGTCAAAAATTAGTTTCATATGGACCCTGTCGGGCGCAGCAATAGAAGAAGGGAGGAGGACTTCATTTAACAATAAGATACCTATTAAATAGAGGTATTTTAGGAGGTTCGTCATAAATTTTAATCATGATGCTGTATTTATAGGCCAGAAATCATCTTCTTCCACAATGTCACTTAATATCAGGCGAGCTGTAGTCAAGCACTTAGCTCTGTAACTATAAAAAATTTACGACATTAAGCATCTTTCGAAAGTGGCTAGCGAGCGTTAAGGTTTGTCGTTCTCTAAGTTCATAGCGAAAAGCTCCAAAATAAAAACTCGTCATTCATCGTCCAGACTTAACCCTCCACGGGCTGTGACGATGACAGATCGCTAACGCTTCCGCCTGGGGTCTGCAAGACCCACCTATAAATACGAGCGTCTATAAATCAGCTGACACGGTGAGTGACATTGACGGGTTGCATGAAATGCCGGGGGTATTTCTGACCGAACGTTTTTGACGTTTTGCGTGTGCGGTAGGTTAGTGTTTGATGGCGTCTAATTAGATACGACTGGGGTATTCTGAGCCGTGTCTTTATTTAGTTCGAGAACTTACTAGTTACTTTTATAAAAAGGGCTTAATTGTTAATTGTAATAATAATTGTTTTAAGCCAAAAAGAGCTCATGGTATCATTATTATGAACAACTTCATTTCTGGGGCGAACCATGAAATAACGAAAAAACTATTATTCCATTAAAAAAACATCCACTCGACAAAATGTATGAAAAAGCTAATTTTTACACGGTTTCATTCGTTTGCTCCTTAGTAAACAAACAATACAACAACAATCAACAACAACAACAACACAACAACAACAACACAATCAACAACAAACAACACACAACACACAACAACAACCAATCAACAACAAACACCATCAACACAACACAACACAATGACAACACAACATCAACTCATCATCATCTCTACAATGATGAGTACAATGACCTTCTTTAGGTTTAATACTATCGTTTGTAACCCTGTATAATTCCAATTTTAGCCACTATGCTAAAATTGGAATAAAACTCACCAATCGATCGAGCTTTGATCGATAGGAATTCAAAATAACCTTTTATAGGACGAGCTCCAAAATATTGATACACCATACGTACAGGCGAAATAGAGAGGGACGTCAATCGAGTGTCAATCAACGTCATCGATTTCAATTGACGCAAGCAGACCACGATTTCAACATTCAATCACATGAATTGATTTATTTCTAGGCATAATATTTTATTGAGTTTTTGAAACAGTCATTATTAAACAATTCCTATTTTCTATATTAATACTTTTTTAATATTAATATATCCTATATATTTTTTTATTTGTCCATTTTGTTTTGCTAGGCGTCCGATAGTACATTCTACATATAGAGCAGGGGAATTAGGTCATGCAGATCTGTAAATAAAATTTCAAATTTAATGTATTCGATAAAAATATCGATAAACTAGTGACTGTACGTCGATGTTTAAGGCTTTTCAGCTTAGCCTGAAGAAGGAAACGTAGATTTGACATGTAATATCTCAGGGTGACGAGAGCGATGCAGCACGGCACAGGATTTTGTTCGCAAGTTAACGAATTTCATTGCTCTGTTATCGGCAGGCTTGATGCTTACCACCAGGCGAACCTCTAGCTCGTTTCGGCACTGCACTGCATAAAAAAGTTAATCATTAACAAAATCTTGATAAGTATCTCAATGGACTTCAACGCCTTGGAACACACCTTGCTCATTTGAAAATACGTAGGATCGAGCTTGACTCTCCGATGACTTCGCGACTACAATATCATACAAGCTTAGGTACTTAGTTCCCAACCTACCAAAACCAAGAAGTAGGTACATAATACCACCCTATACAATTTGGCAACAATATAAATCCCATTCCTCAACCCAAGTTTAATTTCCCGTACCTTTCATAACCATACCTCGTGACGTCATGACCGTTCAACTCATTAGCCGGTACAGCACTTAATCGATTGAAAAAGTACCCTCATTTGTACGTGATTTTGAACCTTGATACTTTGGGTTACGGGCGAGGGTTGTTGAAGGGTGGTCCTGAAATATGAGTGGTACAGTCGCTTTGAACAGTGATTGATGGGTCGTGACTGACGTGTGCACGAAAGCGGGGTGGGTTTGGTGTGGTCCAAGTTAAAAGAGAGAAAGGAATTATATCCAATACAACGACTAGACAAATAATTAAGTAACGTTTCTTATCATAGTTGTTAAGACAGTCGACAGACAGACAATCAGATAGGCAGACAGTTGTTAGTCGTTGTTTGTTTCTTATCTTACGTTCCTATGTTAGGAATACAATGGAACCTACACAGGCAAAGGACAAGAGACCATCTCAGACCCAGGTCACGAAATCTTATTATGTCAAATGACTAGAGCCCAAATATTATGCCTGGTTTGGACTAGAACTAGTATACTTATTTATGTAATCATCGTTTTCTTGTCAGGGTACTTCTCCAACTAGTGAAGGTTGGCGAGGAAGTTAGCTCTGCATAGCTTGTCTTGTCCTTGACATTGTCAAAAAAATTCGTCGACAAATCACGTTCACCTTGTCAACTTAATAACCGACCGGCTCGACTTAACTCGTAACTTACGTCCATTCTCGAACGTTGAATCTAAACCATGTAAGTACAGAATATTCTAACTTTGACTCATGAAAGAATATTAAATTTATGTATTAAGTACTTTAATAATGAGCTTAGATTCAAAGTTTATGATCTATTAGAGGACTATAATATTAATTATAATATGATATTTTAGGTTGACTGGTGAACCGGAAGACGCAGCGTATTGGTAGGCCTCCCACTAGGCCTCCCACCACCGACGACATTGTAAAATTCGCGGGCAACCGGTGGACTCAAGTGTCACACTGTACGCAGGTTTACTATTACAGTGTAGTGGTCTAAGGGGAGGCCTTCGTTCAGAAATGGACGTCTCCGGGCTGATAATTATGAAATTTTAGGCTGCTGTAAATGTTGAAATCATTGTAACACCAATCGTTACATTGATCCGTTAGTCTCCTTAGTTTCCTTTTTATAGGGACCGAGACAGAAATTGCAACAAGTTTAACATTGATATTATCATAATTATCTAAAGTTTATACTTCAGTATACCAAAATATAATATCAGTCAATTATTAACCGACAATCGCTAGTGACTCGCGCCGACCAAGTTGAAGGTTTGTTTTGTAGTAAAGTAAGCACGGGGCCATTATAGTGGTGACTCTCAACTCTTTTAGTTTCAATTTCCAGCCGGTATTGATTACCGGGACATTGTATTGTATCTACTTACCTACTTCCATTGAACTTTTATTAGTGTTTCACTTCAAGCCCTAAATAAATTCATCTTTATGATGTGATGCGTCAACGTACTAGGCTATCCTAGCGCCATGCAGCGTGTCACGCGAGTCACGCGTCTGAAGACTTTCTGCAAGTTAGCCTTAAAGTAGGATGTGTACTCAGTCCTACACCAAAATAGTATTTTTTTAAATCCTTAAGAGGCAAAACAAGCAGCCGGGTTGCCAACTATCACAGGTGACTATGGATATCTGTAATACCAGTGGCACCACAAATACGTTGCTGATCTTTTAAAACTCAGTTTACACGCCTTTTGACGAAACCAGTCTCAAACCCAAACCAACCCGATCCCAAATCAAAGTTATGTGTGTATTCCGCATGTCGTGCTCATTGGAAGAAGGTGCTCAAATAGTGAGATTGTGGGTTCGATCTAGAGCCCGTGCCCGTGCCAATGAGTTCTTTAGAATTTAATTTACCAATTTTTTTAAATCTTTACCACTGGCCTTTCGTTGCAGGAAAACATTGGAAACCTGCATAATTGCTTATATCCGGAGTAGAAGTTTAATGGTGTTTGTGAATTAACCCACCCGCACCGGCAGGTGCGGGCCGATAGGTTTTGCCCAGCAACGGGATGTGCAGTGAAACAAACAATCATCTTCAGCCAGATGACGTCACTGCTGTCCAAAAGCCTCCCCCTTAATATACCTGTCCTTGGAATGCGGCTTGGGGATCGCAGAATGCTCACCACATTTTGACAGAGAGGATGCTGCTGCCCGTCCTCCGGCATCGTGCGGTTTTAGGACGTACCTAGGTCCGTATACTTATTACTCGTATATCCTTAATAAGGTTAATACAATCGTAATTAGGCATAGGTAGGCCATAAGTGTGAAGCGACCCTAAACATGAACTGGCAAGAATTGTATTTGTACAGTAATATAGCTCAATGTACACGACTTGAAGACACTTTGACTTGAAGATATCGGGAAACACCCACTCGAGCACCGTATTCCAATTTTTTGCAGTTCCTACAATCGCTATGAAAATGGAATCAAAACTTTCAAAACCTAGAGAGGTTAGACGATTTTCGCTTTTTTGTATTCAAAACGATCTCATCAGCTGACAGCACGGTTTCCCACGAACCTTTTAAGCCTTATCACAAGTTCATGAATCAATAATAATCTTCATTTTACGACCATACAGTAGAGCTCAGTAGACAGATGTAAACAATTAAGTATTCAAAAATAAAAAGCTAAGAGGTGCTTGTGGAAAGTTTATTTTTTTTTGCTAAACGCACTCCCGCAAACGTGGACTTACTATTTTTGATCCTTGATGAATGGCTTTCTTTCTCGGGGTTATGAAGGCCAAAGACTCGATAATTAGTTACAGAAGGGGATGGGAAAAGTCCTTGTATTTTTAGTATCAAAATCATAGTAAGATTAGATGATATAAAATCAACAAAAATAATAAATCACTCAGGGTGATGAGCGCATTTTTTGTTTACTTGTTTTGTTAAAATTGTTTATGTTTAATAATTATTGTCATACTTTATCGTATAATTTAGGTCATTTTGTCAAAATAAAAAAAGAAATTGGTATTAAATTGTATAAAATTTAATTAAAATTGTAAAATGGAATGAATAATTAGAATTTGAATTGTAATAAATTATAATTAAAATAAATTAATATTAGGTGATTAGTTATTAGACCTTTATATTATTATTGTATACATATTCGCCCTTCGAAGTCAAGGCCTAAGTAAGGCCTACGTCCAGCAGGCAATTATTAAAAGGGTTGATTATGTTTTCCACGTTTGACCTCTCGCCTTGGAGGATCTAGCTCTCTTTCGCCCTCTCGCCTGTTGAGAAGCGACGATATAAAGATGAAGTACGCAGACTTAAAAGATACCGATTCAATCTGGCCGTGGAAAAACCTAGATTATAATCATCTTTCAAGAAATAGCGAAACCGCGTGAGTTCGTCCAATCCTTGAAAAGTATATTGTGTCAAAGTCGCTTCTACACAAGTGCTCTATGTCTGGTGAGGCGTCGCGTCGCAGATGCGCCCGCGCAGCGCCTCTGTGACGAGACTTGACTGACATAAATCAATTGTCAGAAACAAGCGCGGTGAACTTGCTCGAGTAATGGACGCCGTTGGCGGAGTGTGGATATGGCTTTAGGATACATTTTATATTAATGTACATTAATGACAAAAGATATTAATTTTAGGTTAGAAAAAAGATAAGTATTATTTTCTAGAGTTTCACCACTAGGAAATTTTAAAATATAGTTAATTAATATAATTAGAATTTTTTTTTGGTTCATAAACTAAGAATTTTACAAAATATTTTAACCGACTTCAAAAAAGGTGGTTCTCAATTCGACAGTATTTTTTTTGTATTTATGTTAAGCGATTACTCTGCTAATTATGAATTGATTTTGATAATTCTTGTTTTGTTTGATAGGTGGTCCATATACATTTTATCGAAATTGGTTTAGTAGTTTGGTTTTTAATTAATAAATAATATATTAATAATTAATAAATTAATATAACTGGAAAATATAAAGATGTCATCCAGCTACTCGAAATTAAAGCCAGTTTTTATTGTAAAAAAGATCGTATTACTATATTGTTAAATTTAAAAATGTAGGCAAGCTGTCCAATGTCTAGCAGTTTGCACAATGATTAATCAAAAGACATGGTTCTTGATTATAGAACATGATCATAAACTTACATCGTTTTTTTGTGCTCCTGGCTCTCCAAAAGCAGACAACAGGCCAAGAGAGAATTTAGTCTTTTTTACTTAGGAAGAAGAGGTTAATCTTAAGTTAATCTAAAATGACTTTATTTATATTGCCTTTGTCTTTATATGTGTGTAATGCGGTTTCAGTGAGTAGGTTATTTTTAAATTGTTTTTACCTGGCAGTAATGGAATTAATAACATAGATATTTCTCAGGATGTCATCGGTCTGGTAGATCGACAACCACCCACAACGCCACATCCACACTAATCAAACCCAGTCGAAGGGCGCTTAACAAGCGCAAGTGGTGCCGACGACAAAAACATACACACCGCAGGTTAAATAACAGTTAGTGCGAACATAACCTTATCTACGTCGTGGGAGCGATTGATTCTAACTCGAGTATCTCAGTTCGTCTTGTAACGAATGAACCTGTGATGTATCACTACCTGGACATGATACTTCGTTCAGAGAAAATGTGATTCCTAATAAAAATAAAAATAAAATAAATATTCAAATAGCAGTTGCTCTAAACAGCGCTCGCTTAATAGTTCGCCGAAGGTCATATGATATCCTAGCAATTCCAATATATAATTTTTTCCTACTATTCTACTAATATAATAAATGCGAAAGTTGGTGTGTGTATGTTTGTTACTTCTTCTCGCTGTATCCTAAATGACTTTGAATATGGTATCTCTCTAACACATTCAAAGCCGTAGCTTATAGTTTGATATAAAACAGGCTACTTTTTATCCCAACAATCGCGGGTAAAACCGCGGAGCGCTGCTAGTATCATATATGATGAGACATAGATTATAGATATAGACGTACCTATAGTTGTCTACTGACGAGATTAAAATATGTCATCAGACGAAATGGTAGATGCAATTAATGCATCTCAGTATTTCTACAGGAAAAGTAACACTATGTCGTTTATATTTACTAGCTTCGTACCATTTGATTGCTTCAACGTCATCGACTCCGTAAACCAATGAAATCGACGTGCACTGGAAAGGGATATACTTGAGCACACCACTGCGTTGTGCTATGAAAATCGGGGAAAAAACAGACATAATTATTAACTAACATTTAAACACCAGTTAAACAATTTTCAGATACTATTTCACTTATTTTTAATATACCATTTTTTAAGTCAATAAAGCATTTTGTATTAGTATATCATTCGTATTTTAGTAGTTTCAAGTCTCCTCATATTTTTGTCCGCGGCAAAGATGATGTCATACACATGTCAAGGTTAGGCGGAGAGTTCAAAGACAGCTCGAGTGGATAATAATGCTTAGTGGGATAGGTCCGCCGGTGCACTCGACTAGCACACATGGTAGTAGCTAGTAAAGTAGTACTCTCAAAAGTGTATGTAGAAGAACTTTTAAAAGACCATAATGTTGAAGATTTTAGTTGAAGAACTAAAGTTACTAATATGTCAAAGTCCTTTTCGACCGACTTCAAAATGAGGTTCTCAATTCGACTGAATGTTTTTTTTGTATGTATGTTACGCGATTACTCCTACAATTATGAACGGATTTCGATAATTATTTTGTTTGGTAGGTAATACTTCAGAGGTTCAGTAGTTTGATTTTTAAAACAAACTTGCTCCAAATTTGAAGGTTTCATCCAGGTGTTAAAGTCGTTTGTATTTTTTTTTAAAGCGTGTTATATAAATGCATTAATACCACTATTATTATGTACTTAATTGTTCATACCTGGACCTGGGAATGTTCCAAAACTGCATCCAGAACCTCCGGAGGACGGGCAGTAGGGTGCTCTTGGTAAACGGTGGTGAGCATTTTGCGATCCCCAACCCGCCAGCCAAACTTGGGGATTATGGCAACCCCTGCCTATTAAGGGGAGACCTTCGTCCAGCACTTTAGCAGCTGTCACAGCGTCCACTATGAACGTCTTCTGGCTGATGATGCTGATGTTCAATACTTAGTTCATTTTAAAAAATCTTGTTCGGTCAGCCAAGTCGGGGGCCTACCTACGATGCGTCTTCCGGTTTGTGGTCGCCACTCAAGAACCATTCTTCCCTATCGGTTAACAGTTCTTCGAGCGATGTGGCCTGCCCATTGCCACTTCATCTTGCAAATCCTGAGAGTTATGTCGGTGACTTTGGTTGTTTGAGGGATATCCTCGTTCCGGATTTTATCGCGCAAAGAAACTCCGATCTATTTCCAACAAATACAACTCCGAGGATAGCTCAAAAAATCTAACTAATTATGTAAATATTCCAAGCTGCTGATAAAAGCTGTAAGTATAAGTAAGCATATAAAAACATCAGTGAGAGCCATAATAGACTATTCAATTTAAAAAATCAGCTAAAACGAATAAATCTCAGAAAAATACTCAAGCATTACAACATTATTTTCCTCCAAAAATATATTCAGAAAGCAAAATCAAATAAATAACTGCAAACAATAATAGCATTACGTTACAGTCTAATTAACAAACTGTCACTCGCAACGGTGGCAGGTAAATGACGGCGGCAGACGTGACAGTGACACGACAGTGACATGACGTGACGTTGACGTGACGTTGACGGGCGCCGACGATCTCGCCGTAATGAAATTGTGACACTGAGCGGCGTAAATGTTGAGCAAGTAGCGTTTGAAAAGGGTTTACAGATAATTGGTTTACAATAAACAGTTACATATATGTCTGTTGTATTGTGTTGTTTCTGATTGCTAAATATTGTTTATATTTACAGGGTTACGCATAACGATATTACAAAATTGAATGAAGGTTACTGAATATCGTAAACAACTTTAATTAGGGGACCAACACTGAGATCGTTTTTTTTGTATTACTTTAAATTGTCTTTGAATTCATTTGTGTCTCCTAAAACATAAAAATAATTGTATTGAAAAATACTGCTTTAAGTCCACAGTACAGACAAAAAAAAAGCGGAAAGCAAAATTGATAGATACCGGAATTTATAGGTCATAGTATAGATAGATACACACTACACATAATTATAACTACTTATTTACCGAGCGAGTAAAGCGAGTCATTGCAACAACTGGCAAAATTTGCTTTCAAGTTGGTAACACACACGACACACATGTCGTATAATATTCAAATTGAAACTGAAACTACTATTTCATAGAATTTTGTGTTGTCGGGGATTTTTCTTATTAAGGTATTATCGCCTTAAAGAGAAGGAATGCTACGGCGCTACTTAGTAGCTGACTTTGAAAATATTCGGCAGAAAAATTTACTAAACATTTATTTTTTAATGTGAGTAAATCGGTCAAACGATCGTCAAAACACAGTGTCGTGGGGTCTAAATTCACGAGGTCTACTGTTCGCAGGACTACTAGTTATAACTTCTTTTTCATTTACTTAGTTTAGGTCAGTTAAGCCACTGCTTGTCACTTGAACCTTATTATATTAACAATCTTACCTTGTCTTGTTATTTTAATAAACCCATGTAGTCTGCACCTATAATTGTGGTGACGTTTAGCTAGTAACTAACATACCATGTATCAGATGTGGGAAATGACGTACATCATGTTGGTGATCTTAATAAATAAATAAATTAAATAAATGGGACAGCGCATTCAGATCCCGAAACCGATATGAATATTGGACACATGGCTGCCTCCAAGCTTCATTTACGTCTTATCTGTTCTCCACTCAGTGTTTTAAAAGATTGAACGATGCTCTACATCAACCCATATAATATACAGCGTGTTCCACTCAAAACCAAGCTAGCATGCGGCAATACTCGGACACCCTTTATAATATGGTGGTATATTACTAGCTACGCCCCGCGTGATGATGAAAAACGGTGTTGATGATGTTGATTAAAAGTAGCCTTTATGTTGATCCGGAAAATAACGTAACTCAAATCCGTTCGCCTGTTTTGGTGTGAAGAGGTAACACACATACACGCACACACACCAACATAACTTCACATTCATAATTTTAGTGTGATAGTGTGATGTCACAGTAATCATATGTATGTAGTATTTTCGTATAGAGTTACAGTCTTATGCATAAAACATTAAAACCTATTTTAAACCTTTTAGTTAAAAAGTGTTTTATAATTTTCTTTCGAATTACAAATTAAGTTTGGAAAAACAAGACAAAACACTTTTGAACTAAAATAGGTTTGAAATAGGTACGTTTTACGTTTCAGTGTTTTATGCATAACACGGTATGTATTTTATACAATAGGGTAGATGACTGATGTTTATATCGTTGAAACCATTAGCTTTGATGAAGAATTTAAGTAAATATAGCATGTTTATTGAAAAAATATATTTGAATCAGTTATTAATGTTCTGAGTTATGAGCGTTTAAAGTTTTTGTTAGAGACAACTCTGTCCCTTTCCCACAAAACAAAAAATAACGTCACGCCTTACTTGTCAGAATATAATTTATATGGCGTACAGAGAACTGACGTCACGATTTGCTGTTTCGCCTCCTGTCTATGATATTAATGATATTAAAATACTTATAAATTGTTTATTTTTGATCAGATTTTCATTTTCTTTTCTTTAATCAGCTATATATATGGGCCACATTTTAATAGGACAATAAAAAAACAGTCATCTAGCTTATTTCATGCAACCTTGCCAAAATGTATGGAAAGGTTTTGTTTCCGCGAATTCCATAGTAAAAGTTGGTTACTTAATATATTCACAATGATGATAGGTACAATTATCCTTTTGGTATTGCGTAACCCCTTATAATTTTAAATTCTATATTTATTATAGAAATTACGAGAATGTCTGGTTCCAATAAATTGTTTTTGATGTGGAACTACATAATTTATGTTGCAGAATATTTTAAGTAGGTACTTAGATATTATAAATTTATACATATTTACAAATTAGAAAAGAAGACTAGTCGCACGACAATAATTATGCTCGCATAATAGACGTCAATTTAGGAATTTCCCAAAAATCCTCATTCCACATTAATTTCGGTACACCGCCCACGGTCGTTAGCAAAAACGACACAACTGCAAACTCTAATAAATCAATTTTATACAAAACTACGTAAAATACAATGACAAGAAATCGTGCTCGTCGGTGCAGGATTTGCATTAGTGATTGCATTAATCATTTCCTCATACAATTCGGGTAATAAAAGCCATAAAACTTTGTATGGGACGCCATTAATTGTCATAGACAGCTGACAGCTAGGAGGGATGATTGACAAATGTCAGACGGGCGCTCGGCCGCGCTTGAAAGACCTCTCTTTCATTTTCGCTTCTGTTATTGTAGTTTTTTTCCCTTCAAAATGATGGAGAAGTGACTTGCTGTTTTGCAGATGCTTTTATCATTTACAAAGGAATAGTTTTTTAAGAATACTTTAAATATATTTTGGTTAGAAACGCACTGAAGTTGACTTGCCATTTCGTATTTTTTTTACTATTAAGCAATATTGGTAATTAAATATGATAGGTGGTTGATTTATTTTGAAATACTGAGTCTGGCTCTGGCTTAGACTGATTTATAGATCTTATTTTTGCTTCTTTATTTAAGTGTAAATTATTACAGTATAAGGTTAGCTCAGCTATTATAAATATATTTTTTTATACTTAAATGGCTTTTTTTTAAATGCAAATTAGTGACTTAATGAGCGAGACGTTCGCCTGGTAGTAAGCATCACGCTTGCCCATAACAGTAGCAGTGCCAGAATTGTGAACTTGCGCCGCATCGCTTTACGCTCGTCACCCTGAGATATTAGAAGCCAAATCTCTTCAAACCCAGTAACTTCCCTTGTAACAATGCCCTTCAAACCGAAACACAGTAATGCTTGCACGGTACTGCTTGACTGTTGAATAACTGGCAAAGATGTAGTACATCCCCAGGCAGATACAATTGAGTCATAACACTAACAAGACTAAAGTAATTTAACTGGTTAGTACTGCGAAAGTATTTAATATAAGTATCAAAGTATATCAAATAATTATAATGTATAATATTAAAATAGTTATATGTATACTTACCTACTAATTATTGCTATTGCTAATATTTAAATAAGTAATGTTAAAAACCTTTAATTACGTAGTCCTATTACTCGCATAACAATACAATTGTTTTTTATATATCAGCTAATATTAAATTAAAAAACTGACTTAAAAGTCTGGAATTGACATTTCATTCAATAGCCAGCTGACTGACGCACGTCACCGATAACGCTTAACTGACAATTGACGAAGGATCACCGATCGACGAGAGCAGATACCGTCTTCTGCGGTGTGATAGACGCGAACGAGATACGTATTATTTAATTTTAGTAATCTGTTTATCAAGTTACTATGAAATTAATTCAACCGCCAAGCAGTAGCATGCACGCATTACTGTGTTTCGGTTCGAAGGGCAATGTTACCAGTTTAATTACTGAGTATGAAAAGATCTAATATCTCAGGATGACAATATACAATTTAATAGTTGACTGTTGGGTGACGAGCGCAGTATACAATGCGGCGCAGGATTGTTTTCGCAAGTTCACAATTCTGGCACTTCTACTGTTATGGGCAGGCGTGACGCTTCACTCTTGCTACCAGGAAAACGTCTCAATCATAAATTATCGTCGCACAAGAGCATAAAAATATATTTATATGGCATTTAAATAAAATATCAATTATGTCTACTTGACGTAGCCTAACGGTGTCCCTCCGCTCGCCTTGTATTATTTTAGTTTCTTCGTTCGTACATTTTAATATATAATGCAAGAATTAACACCAAGATAAAACTGTTGATCTAGCGCATAACTTTTAAAAGGCCAAGAGTTTATCTAATTCTCGGTCTCAGAAAGATAACAAGTAGCACCTTTAACTATTTTGTATTATTGATTGAAAAATGGAACCCACTATTCGAACTATTCGAATTTGGAACTATTCGGTAGGTACCTATTATTTTTATATTGTATTTGGATAATTCATACATCATAATTATTAATAATTGAAATGAATATAGCAATAATAAAAATTAAGGTTAGGTCCAATTGATAGGCCAAAACGGCAACAACGGCATTCTTAGGGCTTAGAATGGTAGACAGTGCTGAATATGAGTCGCATAAATGACAAGACAGACAAAATGGTTAAACGAATAGTTATAATGTAAAAGAATCCGGTGCTTCCTCGTAGATCTATGGTCCCGTGGTCCCATCCCATCACTAGAGACGCTGACGTAGGTGCGCAAGGGATTTTTTTCCCATAATATGACCAAGCCAAATTTTTTATTGGTGCTATTTTGGTTATATGCTAGATGCTATTTTCGTTGCTCAAGAAATTAGTACTCAAACTGGAACACTCCCAAATGTTATATTGCAATAAAAGCTGAAAGCTCTAATTTGTACATATCGTAAAGCATCATGAAGTGCAAGTTTAGTTTATAAATGTCATAAAACGTCTATCTCTACTAAGTATAATAAAGATTTATTTATGCTCCCATTCTGGAATAGAAAGCCACACCTTTCACTATAGCTCTACACTGATCATAATTTTTGTCTGCGTTCGTAGTCGTTATCAAACACAATCCAATATTACATTCAAAAAATGATAAGAATATTTTACAATGGTGCTTTTACATAACTCTATTGGGGATGCTTCTTGAATCACTTTCGTTTCTTTTAATTTTGCTCACTTGGTCAGTTAATTTAAAGCAAAGTCTTTGTAACAACTGGTAAAATTTGTATTCATGTGTTTCGGTGTTTAGTTTGTATTCGCGTACAGAGGCCGTTACATGTTAAAACCATTATCTTTAGGTTCAGCCGCCGATGCTGCGCGACCACGAAACGTAATACCAAGCGATAAAATTCACAATCGCGCAGCGCCAACGGCTAAACCTCATGGTTTTTAGATGTCACGGTACGGGCCCCGGTCGTGTTTTTCAAGCAATTTTGTCAAAACTTGATATATATTTTTTTGCAATTTTTGATTGGAGGATATTTCTCCTAAAAAGGGGGGATTTTCCTGCGGCGCCATTTAACGGATGATTTTGAGTCGGTACTCAATTCTAAACAAGGATTTCGAATATGGGCAAATCTGTCAAGATTGCCAAGACCTACACTACAGTCGTCAGGTTTCAGTTTGCGAAGTCTATTATTTGAATAAACTCCTAGTTGTGACAACTATCTTAATACACAGCTATGCTTTTTTAGACGTGTCATCAGCAAATTAATATTTTAATTATCCCACTCCGATCTCATTTCTCCCTTGATTGACGTCATAAACATTTGATGACAAACGCGCCGCGCCCGGTCCTCCGGTCGTCCAGTGCAAGAGATATAGATCAGTTGCGTTATTGTGTAGCTTCAGCTGAAATAAATAATGTCGCCTGTCGATTGGCAGGATGCGTTGTGCTGACAAGTGCCAAGATTATACAAAATCACGAATTTAATGATATTTTAAAATTACTTCTCTGCTGCTCATAACTTTTACTTTAAGGGGTATTATTATTCCCTTTCTTATAACCGTACATTTTATAGAGGCGCACACGTCACGTCGCACCTACATTAAAATTAGCAACCATAGAGTTTTTTGTTTAATGTACCAACCATGCATTTAGCCTAGCATCTTCTAAATCTAAATGAAATCTTGTACTTACCTTCACTCTTGTTATCCGGAAACGAGACAGTATTAATCCAAATTCTAGCTTTGTCACAACGTTGGCGTAGCGTTTAACAAAGGAGAAAAGAATTCAGGTCTAGCCTGTGCTAAGCCTACAATATGACTTAGACCTTGAGAAATTAAAAATATTTCCAAAAAAAGATAGTAAAAAATGTATTAGCCCAAGACATGAGAACAATGGCACAATGGAGAGGAGGCCTATACCCAGTCGTAAAACGACACAAAATCCGATACAGGCTTATTATTATTATATTATGATAAATAAAAATTGTCTAATTATTATTTCTTAGTAAAGCTACCTGAATAAAGAATACGCCATAAACTCCTTCAGCCGTTACGAAGTTATTGGAAAAAATGTTGCAGAAACTTTGCCATGCTTTTAAAAATAAATATGACTATATTTTAAAAAACATGGTTGTGTAAACGTCAAATTTATTTTAAACTTTTATTACTTGTCTTGATCACGTAGAAATAATAATTTTGAAAAAAAATTGGTTGGATTATTATTATGGAACGCATCGTGAAAATTCAAAAGAAACCAATGACATATTTATAGTCTATGATCATCCTCTCTCGTTAAACAAAAATAAATACTACACAAACTTCAAAAACAAGGAAACTAAACTAACCTAACAAAAAACTCAATTTCTCGTAAACAAGACGAAACGTCAAAATCTCTCATAAACTGTCATAAAACACAAGAAAAAAGTTAATTACTCGTACGCGGTGTTGCATAAAGCGAACCACAGGTATAAAATAAATCATAGGATTGTTTCATTTCATTTTATTATAGCCCGCGTGCCAGTCAAACCGAGTTTCGTACACAACTATAAAAATGTTATTTTATGGTTTTAATAACTTCAGTACGGAACCCTAAATAATGTAAGTTATGTCGTAGGGTGAACTGATGCACCGTGATGTTTCAATTTGGATTTTTTGATTGCTTCGGATACTGAATCTTATATGAATCTTTTAGTGTGTTTCCGTTTCTATATTTTGTAAAAATTATACAACATAAAATTAATGAACAATTTATTTAAGTTGTTTTATTTATCTCTTGTATACGAGTATAAGTATGAAATCGAATTATAATTACTGTTTTTTTTTTTAAATGTTTTTGAGTGACGAGACGAGTGAGACGATCGGCTGGTGGTAAGCGTCACGCCTGCATAACAGTAGCAGTGCCAGAATTGTTATTTTGCGAATACAATCCTACGCCCCACTGCAATGCGCTCGTCACCCTGAGATATTAGATATTAAATCTCTTCATGTCCAATAATTTATCTGGTAACATTGCCGTTCAAACTGTAACACAGTAATGCCTGCACACTATTACTTGGCGGTTGAATAACTGACAAAGTTGTGTTACTTCCGCAGGCGGACTCTACAATAGAGTCCAGCACCACAATTTCAAGGAGAGCTATTATGGTCACACAAATAATTCGTTAAATTAGCAATGATGGTTTAGCTTGATTATTAAGTATTACATTTCTTTCTGTGATTGAATATATTTTCTTAACGGTTACTAATTACCAATAACTTTGTACATGCAACTGTTTTGTTACACATGAACTTGGCTACTTCAACCGCTGAGCGCTGACAACTGACAAATGCCCCCGGTGACGCACCCCGGACTAACGTTGCCCTGTAGGGGTGAAAAATTACCCGAACAACGCGGCTTTATTGGTAAATTAATAGTCATCATTGTCCCGGCTTTGATCGGGACGTTATTGAAAACGGGACAAAGTGACAAATTATGTGAAGATTGTAAGGATGTAAGTTGTTGTAAGTGAAGTTTGTAAGAATAGAAAAGTCTTACAGATATCATTATTATCATCATCAGCCAGAAGACGTCCACTGCTGGATGTTTGCTCCCTAGGGCAGGCCTGTGTCACTCCGCGTGTAGGTATTAAAAACATACCTACGGGCGGCGGCCATTGCGCAAGGGCCAATCTAGTAGGCTGCCACAAGCGAAAGAAAACACACGCGTGCGCGCTATATGTTCGACCACGTTCAACTTAATTATTTGATTTGATTGATTCATTCTATAATTGCAAGATGGACACAAAACGAAAAAAAGCAAAAAGATACTGTGCAGTATTCAATTGTTTAAATACGGATCGTGATCGAAATTTAACTTTTTTTTGGTTACCTAAAGACGCTGACAGGTAAGGGTAAAATGCCCGCCACAAGTAGGAGTAAACGCTCGTGCTGTGCGCTAGATGGCATAAGTAGTTTCTCGAAGTAAGCAACCCTAGTCCGCGGCTCTTTCAATACGTATAACCATGTATAACTTATTATGAACCGTAGTATAGTGAATTAAGGCCCATATTCCTTCAAAAAGAAATTGGTAGGTATGTAAATGAACACGTGCTCGACTGGACCGCGAGCTAAATTAAATCATATTGTTTATCAGATTGAGTCATATTTCTTTGAAAACTATTGCGAAGTAAAGCTTCTGTTACTAGTTATTATTCTGTGCCTAGGGGGGGATTAACCTGGAATAACAGGTGAAACTGCGGGCCGCTGCTGCTTGTTTAAAATATAACTTTTCGAGCCTTTCCTGAAATTAATTTTCAGACTTAAATAATAAATTATGTGATTATTATATTTGTATTTTTTTTAATAAAAATGAAATTTAAAAAAATATATGAAATATACCAAAATTGTTTTTTCTAATTTCTAGTGTTTTTCCGCTGTAATATCGTTTCGAGTACTTATAGGATGAAGGGATAAACTAAAATCTACTGTAATTATCAACGTTAATTGAAATTGAACCTAACCTAAAACAAAAAAAAACATTAAACCTGAAACAAAAAATCAATTAAACCTGAAATTAATTATTAATAAATTCTGAAAACAAATAATGATTTTAAGCTGTTTCAATGTAGTATTTTTCTGAAACAAATAAATTGATAATAATTATTAACATACATAAATAATATGATCAATAACTAATATAAACAAAAAATTATTATATCTCCCTTAATCCTTTCAATTAACGTTGATAATTACAGTAGATTTCAGTTTGTCCCTTCATCCTATAAGTACTCGAAACGATATTACAGCGGAAAACACTAGAAATTAGAAAAAACAATTTTGGTAACAATGGACTTCCGCAAAGTAACGCCTGAATCAATCACATATATTAAATATACGTTTAATAATAACGAATAATATACGTTTTAAAAAAAAATACAACCGGCTTCAACTTCGAATACCTGTATCACAAAGTCTATTAGATATTATATATTAGACATATTTTCTAGTAATTTTGTTAAAATAACCAAACTACTAAACTGATTTCGATAAAATTAATATGAAACCACCTCACCACCTACCAAACAAAAAAAGAATCATCAAAACCAGTTCATAATTGGCGGAATAATATCGTAACATACAGTCGAATTGAGAACCTCCTTTTTTGAAGTCTGTTGAAAAGACGAGTCTCTTTTCGTTATTTTTCATAAATTTAGCTAAACTATTATCTTGGCTGTCAGCCATAGTAACAATCATAATTTCAAAATTATAATCACAATTTCATAAAGAATACAACCCTCTCTACATAGATTATTTATTAAAGATGGACAATATAAAGTTGCAGGGTTTTATTGACAAATTTTGTTTTATTTATACGGAAATACTCACGTTTTATTGACAACTTAACAAAAAAAAAACAATTTACTGATTATTATTGAAATCATTTTCCCTCTCAAATTTTATGGTGAAAACGCACAAAATCATTCGCAGTCTATTAACGGAATAAGAAATAACTTATGATTGTGATATAGCATTGTTTGAAGTGCCTTCGTTGAGATTATTATATTGCCCAAGACTGCACCAAAGAACTTTTCTTCACTTTCCTCATCAATTTATTCTCAACTTAAGAGCACATTCAAATAAAATGTATAATCCTACAGCAACCCTACCCATCAGTCAGCACCTACAACCCCCCACAGCCAAGAAACACTAAATAACGTCCGCCATCACCAAGCACCATAATTTACCCCCCTCACCCCTGGGGGGTGTCTGGGGGGGTATTTCCATCACACGCCGGCAAAAATACAGCCAGATTCATTATCAGGGCGATACATCAGGGGGTTGATTCATAACCGATAAATCAATGGCCCGGCGGTAGTAATAGGCCAAATATGGTAGATTAGGGACGGGAAACCGGTTCGGAGCGGATCCAACCGGCTGTTGGGGGTTTATGGAGCGAAGTTTTTTGGGACTTTGAGCGTTGGCCTAGATTTAAAGGTTTTGGTTTTTTCACTTAAGATTTGTATAACATATTTATTGTATCTCTGACATTTTGTATTAGAAGAACAGTTTATAATTTTAAGATGTATTTGCTGGACGCTTACTTACGAGAACTTAGATCTTTTCAAGGTCACAGTCATGTGTTATCTTCAAGTCTGCATACTCCATCTTCGTCTTCGACCGCATCATCAGTTATCAACAGGCGAGTTGGTAGTCAAACGCAGACTTATCAGTGTTGAAAATAAAAAGTAACACGCGGTCGCTGGTTCGATTCCCGAACAAGCAGTTATTTTTAAATATCTGCTACATTGTGAATTGATTGCGGCCTGAAGAAGAAATTACGTTTTTCACTAAACTATGGTGACCTACGTCGGTAAGACTACCTATTTACACAGTTTAAATGAATATATAAAAAGTCAGTAAAGTCAGTAAATTTATTTTATACGAACGGAATAACAGCGTCTCCATCATGTTACGGCTATCAAAATCTTATTAAAGTATTAAAGTAAGTACGTTCGTATAGGCTGAGTGGCCGGCCCTAGTGTCAGAGTTAATGTGCCGCCCGAAGGCCTCTGACATGGCTGACGGTTGTTGTTGTAGAAACTAGAACAAACAACCGGGACCAACGATTTAACGTGTCATCCGACCCACGGCAGCGCTCAGAAATAAATGCCACTCACGGTCACCTATCCGAAGACTGACCGATTGATGTATTCATAATATTGTTTATTCTCACTCATTATTTACTAATTCATTGGTATTGTGCTGCCATCTATCGAGTTAAAAAACTGTTTCTTATTTCTAAATAGTAAACCTGTCAATCTCTCAAAGTTTAGTTTTTGTCAAGCAATAAATAATGATATTTTCAACCTACTTCAAAAAAGAATGTTCTCAATTCGACATTTTTTTTGTGTGTGTATGTTACGCGATTACTCCGCCAATTATGAACTGATTTTGATGATTCTTTTTTTGTTTGGTAGGTAATATTTCAGAAGTGGTCCCATATACATTTTATCGAAATCGGTTCAGGTCTTTGGACTGACAGGTACTGGTTGGTTTAAATCAAAATTACTAGAAAATATGAAGATGTCATCCAGGTATTCGAAGTTGAAGTCGGTTGTATTTTTTTAAAAGCATATATTATTCTAAGTAGTAAATCTGTAAATCTCTCAAAGTTTAGTTTTTGTTTATTGCCCAACATCTCACCTACCAGCAGATAATTTACATTCCTCTAAACCAAATTGGTTATCATATTGAAAGACATGGCATTATTTATTAAAATATAATATTTTCGTTACGTAGTAGTAGCTATTAATCAACGATGTGAATGTAATTAATGAAATTTATGTGTTAACATAAATTTTACTTTGTTTATATTGTGTTCCACATGAATGTCTACGATGAGGTCACCGGGTCTAGGTGTGTTCGGTTTGGTAGGAAGCGAGTGGAAAGTCATTTCTTTATTAAACATGTTTCCGTAACTTGAAAGATTGATTTATTCGTATAAAAGTAAACAAGTTATTCAAGCCAACAGTGTGTAAGGGTTACTGTGTTTCAATTAAGAACAATGCTACCAGATAAATTACTGGGTATGAAGAGATTTGACATCTAGTATCTCAGGGTGAAGAGCATAGTGCAGTGCAGCGCAGGATTTTATTCGTAAGTTCACAATTCTGGCACTGTTACTGATTGAAGGAATCACCAAAATAGTTCTGGATTTCTTTGTCACATTACGTTATGTCTCCCATTACTAGCAGAGCGTCATGTCAATGTTTGACGCTATACGTTCCATATCTATTCGTTGGCCAAAACAATCGAACAATAATGAGTCAACATTATAATATAGTGCATTCTTCTTCTTTCTTTGTTTTTGGCTTCGTACTTTGTGCATTCAGCCAGTGTCAAGTATTATGCATTATCAAGTTTACAAAGACATCGTGACAGCGAAATTGTCTTTGGGTCTTGCTTAGTCTCTTTTTTTGTTTTTTTATCCATTTATAGGGTTGCGTTTACTTGTGCTTTTCTAAAACTTTGGTGACTTTATGTAGGAATAAATTGTGGTGGTTGAAGAAGGAGTAACCCATGTTCTATGCGCGCTAAAGCTCTGTCGCCGCAGAGAGTTGAGTCACACTTTTAATCAATCAGTCACTGTATCAACTAAATAAAAGCAAGGTTTTGTGTTCCCAAATTATCAAATAACCAGTGCACTCAGCAGCTACATGACGTCCACTACTGGATGAAGGCCTCTCCCTCAATAGGGAGGGTCAACCTTATAAGTTCTAGCGTGTCCAGATGGCGAAAGAACTACTGATACCAATTTTGAGTTTCTCCAGCTGGACACACTCGTGTCCAGCCCCTCGAGCACACTTGGTGAATAGCCCATGCTTATACAGACTGAATTCTGGACTGGCTTTTGTTTTCTCTTCTTTCGTCATTCGCCTTTTCGTTTTTGACACATTTCTGCTCTACTAACCACATTAAATGTTTCAACACAATCCCCATATCAAAACTTCAGACGGCCGCCTCAAACTCTCTAATTACAAAATATGCAAAGACCCAAACACTAAGACCGTACACTTAATAAATCCAAAAATTATCTCACATGACACACTCCCTTCCAGATACGGGTGACATATTTACGACGCCGGTTTAGGACATAAAACTAATCCCTGCGACGATGAGGGGCCATCCGGGGCCCAGGGGCCCGGGGGGGCAAGGAGGGACCTTTATTTCTAACATTCGTCACATAGTAGCAGTAAATTATCATACTCCGCTATGATATGACGCGGGCCTCCCATTAAAACGCTTTTGATTTAGATGGGGCTATAAAATTGATTTATGCCTTCACGCCAACAAACCCGTAGTACTGAAGCAACTATTATATTAACATTTTCGTGGATAACCTTTTCGAATTTGCAACGTTGTAAGTGAAACATCCTGAACTTGAAACTCCGACCCTTGCGCTGGAATTGTAGAGTCGAAAATTGGTTGCAGCGAGAAAAACAAATGAGGTCTTTTTTAATTGAAAAACTTATTCACTTGTGTAGTTGCATACGTGTTGAAATTTTTTCATAATGTGCTTTAGTTGTGGGTGGTAAAGTTTAAAATGAATTGCATTTTTTGGATGATCAGGGCATTGTTTTTGGATATCGGTCCTGTAATTTCGACTATTTTATGGCTTTGTACTTGGGTATAATATGTTTCGTTAAGTTAGATGACAGCAGTGCGATATTATGAGGGTGATTTTGTTTTTGTATCGCAATTGCGATCTAGACTGGCGCGGACAACTGATGGTTGGCGGGTATTTGTTTAAAAAAGGAAAATAAGCTTTCATAATAAGCTTCATCTTTGGCACCGTATTCGATCCAATAAAAGGCATTAGCCATATCTTCTTTTTACTTCCGCTACTTTTAGACGATTGTCTCTGTTTAGCTCCAATCTTATATAGATGCAAATCTTCTAGTTGTCGTCCCGCTGACGTTGGAATGACCTTGCGGAAAAAAATACGTAGTAAACTTTAACAAGTGCAGAACTTCCCCGAGGAATCTTTTTTAAACATCAAAGGATTACTTAAGAGGCGTGCATGACATTCGCCTGGTGGTAAGCATCAAAGCTGTCCATTACAGTACCGGTGCTAGAATTGTGAACTTGCGAACAAAATCCTGCGCCGCACTGCACTGCGCTCGTCACCCTGAGATATTAAATGTCAAATCTCTTCATGCCCAGTAATTTCTCTGGTAACATTGCTTTTCAAAACAAAATATAATAATGCTTACACACTGGTTCTTGGCGGTTAAATAACTAGCAAATGTGTGGTACTGCCCCAGGCGGACTCTCAAATAGAGTCCTACCACTACAAAACTTAAAGTTATTTAAGATATAGCTTAAAATCAGGCGAGACGGTATTCAAATTCAAGACAAAACAAAAATACATAAAAAAAGCTTTCATCCATCTCAAACACTAATACATTAACGTTCAATAATTCTATATTTTATACTTCTATATAAAAACAAACACATTATCAGGCAGAAGGCCTCCCCCTTAATAGGGAGGGGTTGCCTGCACAATAGGGTAGGTGACTGATGTTTATATCGTTGAAACCAATAGCATTGATGAAGAATTTAAGTAAATATAGTATGTTTATTGAAAAAATAATTAAAATCGGTTAATAATGTTCGGATATATAAGCGTTTAAAGTTTTTGTTAGAGACAATCTGTCCCTTTCCCACTAAACAAAAAATAACATCACGCCTTACTTGTCAGAATAGAATTTATATGGCGTACTGACAAGTGACGTCACGATTTGCTGTTTAGCCTCTGTCTAGCATGATATTGAAATGCTTATAAGTTGCTTATATTTGATCAGATTAAAATGTTTTTTTTTTTATTCAGCTATATTATGGGCCACATTTTAAGACCAAAAAAAACCAATCATCTAGCCTATTGACATTCCCTGGTACCTTAACTGGTCCCCACTATCCCTCCAACCATCAACACATTAATTTACAACGCAGAGCTATATACCAAAGAATCTCAAGCTGCATCGACAAATGCATCTTCGTCAATAAAACCCAAGAATCATTATTTATCTTGTTTACGAGTTACATCAGTCCGGATTGGTGACGCAAGTCCCTTGAGACACGGCTATAAACCAAGTGTCACCTGATTGGACACCGCTTTAAATCCACCATTTTATTGTCTCTGGACTTTATGACCCCATAAAAATCTAAGGTGACAATTGCTCCAAAAAAAATCCTTCACCACACATTAGGTGGCATGTAGAAGACGCTTTGTCGGTTCAGTTTTGTGATGCAGTAAAATTTTAATGTGGGCTATTCTGGATGTGTTTACATGAGAAAACAATTTTATTACTTCCGAAATGTTTATTATTTAAGTGGTTTTTGATCCTGGGAGATGGATATGTGACGCGGTTTGGTTATACGGGTGACTATTTGCGCCTGACTGTCTTGACGGGGTACCTAACAGGCGTTGTGGCTGTAACGCGTTTCTACTCTGAATAGTTAACTGATAGAATATTGTTTATGTGACAAGTTATTACTAAAAAAAAACATTTCCTCTTCTTATTTTATTACATAATTATAACGTTGTACATTTTGCATTTGCTCAAATCCTGTATTTTAAAAATAGATCCAGCTAATCGTAATACTATTACTAATGCGAAAGTTTGTCGGTGTGTGTGTCTGTGTCTATGTGTGTATGTTTGTTACTCTTTCACGCTAAAATAGTTGAACGGATTTGGATGAAATTTGGCATAAAGGTAGCTTATAGGTCCTTCGAAATAAACCATAGGGTATTTTTATCCTATTAATTGCGGTTGGAACCGCGGGGCGCAGACTCAGAATCTTAAGATCGTGGGTTCAAATCCCGATTCCATACCAATGCACTCTTTGGAGTTTATTTACGGATTTAATACCACTGGCAAAAGCATACTTCTCCGGACGTATTCCGGAGACATACCAATAGAGATGCAATGGCGTACCTATGTGAATCCATCAACCTGCACATGGACCAGCACCCTTATCATGGACGTTCGCGATTCTGATTGCGATAGCATGCCATCCCGCTCGTACCAACTTACTCGCGCTATACGCCCTCCCGGTCGCGCTCGGTCGCAATCAGAATCACGAACATCCATGATAAGGGTGCAGCTCGGTAGATTATGGCCCAATGGCCATTCGAGGATAGGACTGTGTCCAGCAGAGGACTATAAAAAACCTGGTTACGCTAAGCAGGAGGTACCTACATTATTAGCTAACACAAGTAGTTTCATAAGCTAATATAATTATATTATTCATTGCTATGCTTTCTTACTTCCTTTTATTTACTAATATTGTAAATGCAAATGCAAAAGTGTGTTTATTGGATTGTTTGTCTTTCTTTAATGCTGCAACTGAACTACGGACTGACTTGGTTTTTTTAATGCTATTACACCCTTGACGAATTTTTCAACGACAATATTCTAATACCAACTAGTAAAATAGAGCGTTCTGCACCAAATGTTGCCATACCCTGACAAGGGTCATATGTATTACTGTAATATACACATGTTACTTAAGACCTGCATGTACCCACATACGTTGCAATAAATGATTGAGTATTGAGTAGTATGGATATATTAAAAGTTGGAGAATGACATAATATACTTATTAGCTCCTATGGAATACGCGGGTGAAGCCGCAGGACAAATAAAATCAATAAGGAAAATTAGGGTTTGAAATAAAAACTGTTTTTTTTTATATGACTATTATTAGGTATTAACCAGCGGAGGTCGGGCAGCAGCGTCCTCTCGGTTAACGGTGGTGAGCATTCTGCGATCCCCAAGCCGCCTGCCAAGCGTGGGGATTATGACAACGAGGCCTTCGTCCGAAAGGTTGATGAAAATTATAAAAAAATATGATAAATTATCGGTAATTGCACCTCAAAGTTACATCAAACGTATAACTGCATGCAACATGACGCGTGAACACTAGGACGTTTCGGGAACTTCCCAGCGTCGCAAGTGGCGTCCCCTACCACATAAATCAATTTGTCAGTCCGACGTGACGCGTTCACGAGACCGACTCACGCACCAACTTGATACTTTCTTTTGCTTTTTAACGCGCTATTTTATTTTTTGGCTGATTTATTGATTCAGCGTATTATAATGTGTATAGTGGATTTATTAGAGTTTACTGGGAGTTGTTATAATTATTATTTATTAGGTCGCTGTCAATAGGTATGTTCTGAAATACCTTGGTGATTTTTTGTTATACGTATATTGAAAATTATTACCTAGCGTTTAGCGTTAATGTTTATTTTAATGTTTTGAGAGCTTGTTTCCTTCTAAAATCTATGCGGCAAAATAAAAATATCAAGGAACGCTAACATCAGTGTCTCAATCACGTGTATCACGGCACTTTTAATTTGTTTTGCCAAACCACATATAATATAATACTATGCTAGCTTGAACCCTTTTTAATAAAGATCAAAAATATTTTTGTATGTATGTAAAGGCATGTGAAATTTCGGCCTAGTTCATACAAAGAGGTATGAAACCTTTAACCACAAGGACACCTACGTATGTGATAAATGTCTTAAGCCTTTTATCAACGTTTGGAAATCTTTAGTTACCTCAGTACAGTTTACAATTACATCGCTTCATTACTTATCACTTTAAAACTTCCGTTCCAAAATGCGTCAAAAGATAGTACGTATAGATAAAATCTTTCTCATCCATCAAAGACAAATAAGTATATGTCAATGTGTAACGCAGTAACAAATTAGCTGATTGATAAATACCATTACTGTTGATAGCCGGATTTCCCTGAAAAGACTAGTCACTACTTATCCACTAATAAATATTTTCCTTCACGAATGTCATGAGTCCAATCAATATTTTATCTACTTAAAATATAACATCATGTGTCATAATTATTGTCTTTTAATTGCATTTTATCAGTCTTGAGGCTTGCTTGTTGTCAGCAGAGAGCTGATACATTTATGCGCTTGTACATCGTTATCATAGTTCTATAAGGATAACAATTTATTGAGTATATTTAAAATATCTGTTTATCGCATCTTATGATTAGCACAAAGAACCAGAGTAAAGAGGCAACTGGTTATAATTGTTTAGCCGGTCACAATTCTGGTCAAGTTATAGACAAAATAAAAAATAAACTTAATTCCCACCTGTGTGTCCTGTTTCACTGAAGTAAGCGAAGCAGCCGCTGGTGAACCTGGCCACTATAGACTCTGTATTCACTCCTTAAAAAAGGTCACCAAATGTGATGGAAACTGCAGTCGGAGCATTGGACTTAATTAAATGAGAATAATCCCGTATAAAACATAATGTTTACAATTTGTATATTATAACTTTTAACTTTTGCAATAATTATCAAAAGGGACGTTAGAAAAAAACTCATATAATCTACAGGCTTTGGACAATTTCCGTAGAAAGTAAGCACGTGGTCCATTAAGAGTTGAACTTTCTGAATTACTTATACATACTTATTCATACTGGGCCAAAATATCAATATGCTTTTAGTCTATGTAAGGCGCAAATACGGTGGCATAGGTAATTTATTATGGAAGAATAAAAAACGAATACTGTGATTATTCTGTAAAATTTTCGCCTTCAAATTTGAATGTTTTGGGCCAGACTAATACTTGATTTTCAGTCGAAAGCCTGCCATATTCGTTTATCGCACCTACGACCTACGTAAACTCATCTGTATGGTTCACAATTGAAACTGGACCCCACAGCTCCTCAACAAAAACGTTTCAACATCAAGTAGACTAAAGTAACGTCTAATAGTTAGTAGTTTGGCAAAAGTTAATCCTGTACAAGCATTAGAGCTGATTTAATCGATAGGACTTTGAATATAACTAAAAATATTGGACAATTTGGCGTAGTTAGTACAATGAGGTATGGAGATTTGTTTTACGAGTGACCTAGGCTACATGCACCCAAATGCCTTTGTAGTTAGAATTTTCCTAAGAAAATTCAATAAAATTTAACCAAAAGTACTACAGTACTTAAATGCAATAATAAATTGAATCATGGGTTTCCCAATTAATTATCTTATCATTTCCTGCGAAGTAATCGCTCATTTCGGGTGATTTATTGATTTGTAATTTTCAATCAATTATTATTTAAGATAAAGTTGGAAATTTGCGTAATTAGGAGCACTTTGCTCCTATTTATTACTAATCTACTACTCTACTTATCTAATAGTACTTATACTTATCTGATTTACTTGACTTCTGAGTCTTTGCTGATTGAACAATAAGAAATTCATTATTTTAAATTAAAAAACTAAAGCTTATTATTGATAACTAGCTTTTGCCCGCGGCTTTGCCCGCGTAGTAATGTTGAATACTGGAATTCGGTTAAATCGGGGCCCAACTCAATTGAATCACTAAAATACGTATATTAATGCATTTTTTCCAAACCGCTTGCAAGTCTTTAAGTTTGCTTGAGGATGACCAAATTTAATATTAAAAATTAATTTAGCAGCTTAGGCTGTACAGTATCTATAATAATTATGTCCGTCAAACAGTCGTCTGCGTGGACCTACAAAAAATAGCCTATGTCCGTTTCCGAACCTTATGCTATAACTACCTATCCAAAAATGCAGCTCCATCTGTTCAGCCGACCAATAAATACGCCCATCCCCGTCCCCATTCCCAGCCTCATCCCTATAAGCGGCCCCTTCTCCATCCCGATACCAAATGTCATTTTAATATGAACACGCCCATCCCCGTCCCCATCCCCGTTCCCTCCCTCATCCCCATCCCGAACCCCATCCTCACCCCATCCCATCCCCACCCCATCCCGATTTCAACTTTCATCTTAATATGGACACGCCCATCCCCGTTCCCAGCCTCATCCACATCCACATCCCATCCCCAATGTC
The DNA here is from genome assembly GCA_905404285.2 of Erannis defoliaria. Taxonomy (NCBI): domain Eukaryota; kingdom Metazoa; phylum Arthropoda; class Insecta; order Lepidoptera; family Geometridae; genus Erannis; species Erannis defoliaria. The sequence continues at coordinate 1,231,595 of FR990071.1, forward strand.
CCCACTAAATCCCCACCCCATCCCCACCCACCCCCACCCCAACCCCATCCCCACCCCATCCCCATCCCCATCCCGATACCAATTGTAATCTTAATATGAACATGCCTATCTCAGTCCCGTCTCCGTTCCCAGTATCATCGCCACCCCCACCCCCACCCCCATCCCCACATCTATCACCATCCCTATACCAAACTTCATTTTAATATGTACAGCCGTTACAAAGTTAAGGAGAAACAAACGTACTATCACTAAAACTTAGTTTTTTTTATACTAACGGGAGCTGATTTTGAAAAAAACTGTGACACCCGTATCTTCTTATTTTTATAGTAGAATATGTATACCAAGTTTTGTATCAATCGAACCAGAGAATATAAAGTTTCATACAAACTTTAACACCCCATTTAACCCCCTTCGGGGTTGATTTTCGAAAAATCCTTTCTTAGTGGGCGTTTACACCTCTCCGAAAACATACACTCCAAATTTCAAGTCTCTACGTTTAGCGGTTTGGGCTGTACGTTGTCTATGTGTCAGTCAGTCAGTCAGTCAGTCAGTCAGGACAAAGCCTTTTATAGTTATAGATTAAAAAATAATTTAGCAGCTTAGGCTGTACGGTATCTATAATAATTATGTCCGTCAAACAGTCGTCTGCGTGGACCTACAAAAAAATAGCCTATGTCCGTTTCCGAACCTTATGCTATAACTACCTATCCAAAAATGCAGCTCCATCTGTTCAGCCGACCAATAAATACGCCCGTCCCCGTCCCCATTCCCAGCCTCATCCCTATAAGCGGCCCCTTCCCCATCCCGATACCAAATGTCATTTTAATATGAACACGCCCATCCCCGTCCCCATCCCCGTTCCCTCCCTCATCCCCATCCCGAACCTCATCCTCACCCCATCCCGATTTCAACTTTCATCTTAATATGGACACGCCCATCCCCGTTCCCAGCCTCATCCACATCCACATCCCATCCCCACATGTCCCCACTAAATCCCCACCCCATCCCCACCCACCCCCACCCCAACCCCATCCCCACCCCATCCCCATCCCCATCCCGATACCAATTGTAATCTTAATATGAACATGCCTATCTCAGTCCCGTCTCCGTTCCCAGTATCATCGCCACCCCCACCCCCACCCCCATCCCCACATCTATCACCATCCCTATACCAAACTTCATTTTAATATGTACAGCCGTTACAAAGTTAAGGAGAAACAAACGTACTATCACTAAAACTTAGTTTTTTTTATACTAACGGGAGCTGATTTTGAAAAAAACTGTGACACCCGTATCTTCTTATTTTTATAGTAGAATATGTATACCAAGTTTTGTATCAATCGAACCAGAGAATAAAAAGTTTCATACAAACTTTAACACCCCATTTAACCCCCTTCGGGGTTGATTTTCAAAAAATCCTTTCTTAGTGGGCGTTTACACCTCTCCGAAAACATACACTCCAAATTTCAAGTCTCTACGTTTAGCGGTTTGGGCTGTACGTTGTCTATATGTCAGTCAGTCAGTCAGTCAGTCAGTCAGGACAAAGCCTTTTATAGTTATAGATTAAAAAATAATTTAGCAGCTTAGGCTGTACAGTATCTATAATAATTATGTCCGTCAAACAGTCGTCTGCGTGGACCTACAAAAAAATAGCCTATGTCCGTTTCCAAACCTTATGCTATAACTACCTATCCAAAAATGCAGCTCCATCTGTTCAGCCGACCAATAAATACGCCCATCCCCGTCCCCATTCCCAGCCTCATCCCTATAAGCGGCCCCTTCCCCATCCCCATCCCGATACCAAATGTCATTTTAATATGAACACGCCCATCCACGTCCCCATCCCCGTTCCCTCCCTCATCCCCATCCCGAACCCCATCCTCACCCCATCCCATCCCAACCCCCATCCCGATTTCAACTTTCATCTTAATATGGACACGCCCATCCCCGTTCCCAGCCTCGTCCACATCCACATCCCATCCCCACCTGTCCCCACCAAATCCCCACCCATCCCCACCAATCCCCACCCCCACCCCATCCCCACCCCATCCCCACCCATCCCCATCCCCATCCCGATACCAATTGTAATCTTAATATTAACATGCCTATCTCCGTCCCGTCTCCGTTCCCAGTATCATCGCCACCCCCACCCCCACCCCCATCCCCACATCTATCCCCATCCCTATACCAAATTTTCATTTTAATATGTACAGCCGTTACAAAGTTAAGGAGAAACAAACGTACTATCACTAAAACTTAGTTGTTTTTTTTTTATACTAACGGGAGCTGATTTTGAAAAAACTGTGACACCCGTATCTTCTTATTTTTATAGTAGAATATGTATACCAAGTTTTGTATCAATCGAACCAGAGAATAAAAAGTTTCATACAAACTTTAACACCCCATTTAACCCCTTTCGGGGTTGATTTTCGAAAAATCCTTTCTTAGTGGGCGTTCACACCTCTCCAAAAACATACCCTCCAAATTTCAAGTCTCTACGTTTAGCGGTTTGGGCTGTACGTTGTCTATATGTCAGTCAGTCAGTCAGTCAGTCAGTCAGTCAGGACAAAGCCTTTTATAGTTATAGATAATTTGAGGGACCATTTTAGGCTCCGTAGCCAACTAAGAATTGTTTATAGTTTTTATGTACTAAACATAATTATGTTATGGAAAAATATACAAATTTCTTAAAAAAACTTTTTTTTTAAATGTTTTAATATTTATTGTATTTACGCTTTTACGGAAGTAGGTTAATTGTGACATATTACCTGATTGTAACTGTTAAGCATGACTTCGCCAATATCATTATTTTAAAGATTAGCATAAAATTACAATTATTAAACCTATAATTCATAGCAGATGTAGCCTTTTGTCACAGCTAATAAATTTCAAGCCAACAAGGTAAACTGAAACAGTGGAGCTGCGTTCAGAACATCTACGAATAGTTGTTTCAATGTAGTTATAGGTACGCAACGAGCCTTAACTAAGTTTTACTATTAATTACAAAATTTGGAATTTTTATTAAAAAATAAAATCAATTTAATTTTAGAGTAAAATTTTAACAAAACATTTGAACTGTAATTTATGTTAAAAAAGTATTTTTACAACACATTTGCTCAAAAAATGCATTTACATAGCCTGTACGTTGGAAAGCTGAACTTTACGCACCATAAGTTTTTAATAAAGTTTGTTTCATTATCTATTGTACTTCTGTTATCTGTTTTCTAGCAAATGTGTTGTAAAACGTTGTATGGCACACGTGCGGAATTGGTTTATACAAAGGAGTAGACGAATGTAAGCCCGAGATGAAGTCGAGTGTTTACCATTGTCACGATTTTGTAAAAATCAATTCCACACTAGTATCATACATAACTATTACGTAATTATTTTCGAGTTGAATGCTCAAAAGCTCTGAAATGGCAAGTTATCGTTGTATTCTTGTTTGACATTAGGTTTTCACTCGATATTTTGAATACTTGTACTATTATTAGTATTCTGTGCACACCGCACTTGCATTTTGAACGTGTCCAAACGTTTCTTCTAAACGTAGCCCTGCTTTATTTGTCAGACAATGGATGCCATTTTTTCCGTAAATCCTATTGCTTGCAATTGACAGTGTATATTAGAAATATTCCTGGCAATATTTCTCCGATACCCTTACGTTCGCATTCTAAATGAAACGATCGCGCGATTACGCTGCGTGTTTACTCAATAATTCGATACGAGCGATTTCTTGGTACGTGTTATAAGCATCAGCGGGAATGCAGCAATAACAGTCAGTGGTTGATTATCTGGATGATACATTTTCGTGTTTTTTTGTATTTTAAAGGAATTGTATCACAAAACATCTTGCTGGGAAGCTGGGTATGAGTAAGCTGCAGCATTATTTGTTTCTCAGCGTTGTCGTTCTGATATTAAGAGAATTAAAAAAAAAAAAAAATACTATCTCTAATTTGCTGCCACAAAAAAAACAAAATGGGAACACATAACTCAGTTTTCAACAACAAGTTTCCTTGTGATATAACAGTATTTCTTGAAAGCGTGTTCCCAATCCAAGCTACTATTCTATCTGTGCTACTATATATTTGTATATTGTGCTTTCTGTGCTGTGTGTGTGTTCTAATATGGTACTATTTTCAACCATCATCATTGGTAAGAGTTTCTGACTAACATTTTAACTGTCAATAAATAGTAATCATGTTTGCGTTTAGTCTTTTAGTGCATTCAAAAAAGTTCAAAGTTTACAAAGACAACTTACATAAAATCCAAACCATCCTGATTGACAACTAATACAATTGTAGTTGATACATCATGTTCTACGCGTTTTACATATAGTACAGACAAACATGTTTTCACGCAATCTCGTTACATACTACATTTAAACATAGAGTATAGAGACTATTTTAATATAAGCTGACCTTGGTTCAAAGTTTTCATCGTTATCCGCCTTTGACTTGTACCGCTTCCGGGCATCGTTTGCGATCCGGCCGCGACTCGTCATTTCTCGCATTGTCGTAATCCGCTGATTTACTAGCGACATTAATCAGGTTGACGGCCGATAGGGACTAAATCACTGCCAACCACCATCTGCGGTCGATAACAACCTTAACACAAACGAACAAAGTCTAAAATTGCACCAAAAACAACTAGCACCTTGTGTAATATTAACACTACTGCATGTTATTGCTTGTAATTCTTTTTGCGAATTTCGTGCGTTTTTTTTTTGTTTTGTCACATGTTTTATTTGTCTAGCGCCCGGCGGTGCTACCATTGATTTATTCCGGACGTTTCCTGTTATGCCCGGTTTAGGGTTTGACTGCAACTTGAGATTAAAGATTTTCTACGGCGTTGAGTTTTGAGTGATATATGTCGCTGATTTATTTTTATGTGAGGACATTGTCCCGTATGGAACATATGGGGTGGAAAATAATATTCTTGTGAATAAAAGTTAAAGAATAATGTAGTTTTATAAAAATGTGTACAACAAAATTTTATTGTGAATGAACCTGCTCGTGATGTTGAAATAATGCACTTTACTTGTAGCAAAACAAAACAATTTTTCTGGGTGTTGGCCTTGGTAATACGTAGGGTTTAGAATTCAATGAGGCATTATAATAATTATATTTAACAGTGTCTGTTTTTATGTAGGTACTTCAAAGATAGGTACCTAAATTACTAGCCACAATAATACGTTTATTGTAAAAAAAAGACATTGTAAAAAAAAATCCTTGTTATATTTGGAGGGTTATATATACATGTCTACAACGCGGTAGATTTTATAAAATAATAAAGATCCAGGAAGAAAATAGAGGAATACATTTTTATGGAGAATCGCATCAGTGATCTGTCAAACCTATGGTTTTTTTTCCTAGTTATTGAAATCGTACGTTGTGCATTCTGCCAGTGACAAGTATATGAATTTGCAAGTATTTTTTATTAAAACCTAGTCAAATATGTCATGAAATCACAGTTAGTCACACGAAATTAGTAATAGTCGAGTCCAAGTAAAGTTGACTTTACTATGAGCTTCTACGGAGTTTTGAAAACAACACGAAAATACATGTTTCACCAAATTATATCACTTGCCCACACTCGTGCATGTAATTCAACACTCAATGAATAAAACACCAGCATTTTTAATCATTAATTCGTAAATTATTTTAATTAATTCTAACTTTAATATTTACAAAAACAATAATCGTTACCCTGATCTGGACTTAGGTATGTCCTAAACAGCGTCCTCTCGGTTAACGTCGGTGAGCATTCTGCGATCCCCAAGCCGCCTGCCAAGCGTGGGGATTATGGCAACCCCTCCCTGTTAAGGGGGAGGCCTTCGTCCACAGTGGACGTCTTCTGGCTGTTGTTGTTTTATATAATTACCTAAATTAATTTTTATATATTAATTTTATTTCAAAACCTACATTTGATAGTTCTCTAGTCTGTGGTAGTTGACAGAATATGTGGCACAACACTAAGTGGGTTCCACTAGGTGCGTTCCTGTCAATAAAGTACGAATGAATTGTACATTTACACAGTACATTTTACCGGAAAAAAAATACAAAACTTCATAGTGATATGCCAAAATTATCATCATAAAAAGGCTTATGACAGTTCCCATAGGCAGGTGGAGAGATACAAACTTCCCATACTTCCTTGTAGGAACTAGGTCAAAATTTAACACGCCTTTAGACAAAGCATAGCCTAGCTGCTATTGCTATAAAGTAAGTGATACCAATTTTGAGTTTCACCAACTGAACACACGCGTGTCCAGCGCCTCGTGTCCAGTTGGTGAATAACCCAAGTGAATGATGTATATGAGTCTATGATGATGAACAAATGACTATTAATATTAGTCACGTATTTATTTACATTCTTAGTTATTAGGTTTTTTACAATATGTAGGTATAAATATATAAAAATACAAATTATAAAAAACCTAAACCTAGAGTGCCGCCAGCAGCGGGGCAGGGCTCAAGCTGCCGGTGGTTAGTGCTGCAGAGTGAAGAACCTCCTGACAATGCGTGCCGTGTCAAGGACCACTGTCTTTTGTATCTGACCCATGACCCAACCGCCCAGCGAGAGCTTCTTGAGGTATTGGTCGAGGCTCTTCGCTATACCTAAGACTGTTCGCCGAAACGACTATCGGGACATGATCGTTGAGCCAACATCACACATGGCGATTATCTCGATGGCCAAGCCAAGGTACTTGCTGAGCTTGTCCTTCTCAGTATCCTTCACGAGATTCTCGTCATGTGGGATGGGGACGTTGACACTGCCGTTGCCAGCGCTGTGACCGATCCACCATCACGATATCAGGCTTATTGGCGACAATAGTCCTGCTGAGGATGGAGCGGTCCCAGTAGAGCAAAGAACGACCATTCTTGAGAACTGGAGCTGGTGCGTACTTATAGTACGGAACCTCCGATTATTATTATTATTATAGCTAAGTTACGCAACGAACGCTACGTTGCGTCACTACGAGTAACAATAGACAATAGTTTATTCGTGGCACTAGTCACTACTATTGTCATACTAAGGGGTTAGTAGTAGAATGACTAGATCGCAAAATGACTTCATCTCACTTAGGCCATATCTCAAAATATCACATGTGAGTCACAATTTGTCTTAATCTCATATATTCCACATTTTAAAAAGTCCAATTCGCGAAATGACTATACATCGCTGCTAGAAGTAACATTCGAATGCTTATCCAAGTGATTCACACTGCTAAAACACAGGGGTACCCTTTTCACATAACAACGAACAGTTCTCCAGTTTGGCTCAAACGGCTGTACAAAAGTCGGGCCTGGGTGTACAGGGGTCTACGCAGTCAATAATTATTCATTGTGTTTTTAACACCCGCGCCAGAAGGCCGCGAGAAATTGTAAGAGGCCACTAGCGCGCCGCTGCGCCTCAGCTATGTCGTAAAAATTGTGCTCTAGAGCTATGGAGTGGACGGATTTTAGTGTTGTTTATTTTTTTGGGGAAAAATATTTTTTCATATTATCAGTCAGAAGACGTTCATTAAGTACTGCAGCAATAACATGCATCGCAATAATATAACGTCGACGGTTTGTTAATTCGTGATTGAGAACAATCGCGTTATCGTTATTCATCATCAGCCACAAGATATCCACTGCTGACGAAATAATTCCCACGATATCAAAAATAAACATTTAACCATGTGAAAACTTTAGTTAACCTGCTCTAGTACCTCGTAGTAACCTCGCCCTTACTGGGCGATTGGGCCAGATCTACCCCGATAATCTAGTTGCGGGTACATAACGTAGTTGAAGTTATTCTCAGGACGTAAGCATGATATTTTCCTTGACCGAAAAGCCATTGGTAGGAAAATTCAACAACTCCTAGGAGCTCATTGGTATGGGCCCGGGTTTGAATCCGCGTCCTCGCGATTCCGAGTCTGGTCTCTTCCCCGTTAGCCTACCACGGGTTTTTACCACGGTCATAATTTAATGTATGTCTTTGTGACTTATGTATAGGTATATCTTATTACTGGTGGCATGGACGATATTTACCTACTCACCGTGCTAAACAATATTATTAGGCGCGAGTAGAAGTGGCTAGTGGCGGACCGTACCAAGAGAAGATGAAATACTTTTGCACTCGTTACTTCAAGGACACGTCTAGGCGTCTGTCAATAAATATGACTGTAAGAATAAGAATGAATAACTACCATGCTTGTAGTTTGAGCTGCATCAGCCGACGTTTTGAAACTGGTAGCCTGCAAAATAAAAACTGCAATTGCAATATGCATAAATGCCTAAAAGTTTTTATCTGCAGGCGTCTCAACAGCTCTCCTTGTCCGCGCCCGGGCACAACCATCTCCTGACTTGTTAATGCCGCCAGCCTACTATCTTAGCATATTGCAAGGCCCTAAATAACGCCATTATATCCAAGATCCACCCGTCCAAATACAGAAACGTTATCGCCGAGAAAATATTTGATGGCTGCGAAGGCAAATTGAATTTATTATTTAAGTGTAATCAGGGGGGCGGCGGCTGCATATTTATGAATCACCCATTGACGAATATGAGAGTGGGTAAAGGAAAGTTTTTTGCCCTGTTTCTGGATGAGAAGTGTTGGTTTGGGACGAGTTGCGGAGATAGGAACTAACGTGGGGCAATTCGGGTAAGATTGGATTGTCTCGTTCGAGGGTGTTTTGGAATACTTGCGGGTTTTTTTTTAGCTTAGATTTCGACAAACGAAAACAATGCCACTAGGTGCCGTGAATAGGTATTTAAAACCGTAAACTTTTTTTGTTTTAATTAGTAATTATGGACATCAATTTTTAACAAAGAAGACGGATTAAAAGTATCTTTGTTTTCAAAATCATCATCATCAAATCAGTAGCAAGTGAGTAATTTGCCGCAATATTTTGTTTATAGAGTAAAAAATAGATCTATAATTTGTGATTTTTATACGAGTACACTAAAACCAACGTGTGCATAGAGCACCTTCCTTAATGGTCTTTGTGTTTGGTTTCTAATGTGGGTACCTACTTACCTGTGTATTTCTGGTTTCATGAAAGCAACTATTAATCTATGTAGGTGAATACAAACCTGCAGTATCTTGCCTAAATGAATAAAAATGTTTATACAGTACAAGTGACGAGAGCCACACTTCGTCACCGCGTCGCCAAAGAATTTATGGGATCGCGGGTTGCGCTGACCGCCGACATTGGCCGACAGATGCCGACAGCTCCCGGCATTGGCCGACAGGGTCTGAGGGTTCCAGTCCGCATCCTGAATTCTTCGTCTGTCTGAGTAGGAGAGAATGAAATACTTTTGTAGAGTAAAATGGAGTTGCCTGAAAACTTATGTACATACTTGCAGCTCCATTAGAGATGAACTGATATACTTTTAATCATAATCATAATTAATTTAACGGCAACATCTGTTACAGGTCACAAACCTGACTCAACTCCTGACACAAAGCTCACCTAACCTGAAATATATTTGTGATGTTTTGACTCCTTATTAACCATTACCCTTAACTTGTTTATTGGCCAACGCCAGTGCAGACAGGTCAAAGACGAATAGCTCAGACAACAAATTGAGAAGATGGCTTATTTATTACTCAGATCTCTATGTACCTACGCAAAATTTTTTGAGGTATTCCAAAACCAGTGAATATTCATAATTGTTAACACAGTACACTAGACAAATCATCTCGTGAAGACTTTGATAGTTGACAAAAATTTCATAGTGATATTATAGTGAGGTTACGATTTAATTTAATTTAATTAATTAATTTAATTTAATCTCCGAGACATTTAATTGATAACGATTAGCAATTCACAAAATGTTACATATGTCACAACTATCCGTTGATATAATATATTCTTTATCTTATAATCCTATTAAAAACATAAAAAACAAAACATTCCGGATCAAAGCTTTTAGAAAATGCGCAAACGATTTTCCACCCTACCCTCAAAACACAACCGAATTTATACTTACAAAGAACGTAATTATAAGCAATAAATAACTGAGTACACACATACCTACTTAAAGGGAGACACTCAAAAAATTTATAGCCTATTCCTTAACCAACTCCGAGCAAAGAATGGCAGTGAACAGAGAAACAAAATAAAAATACAGCGGATCACTCCGGCGGGGTGAATCAAATACTTTCTCGATCGGGAAAGGAAATAAAGTGAATTTATTTGGCTCATTGCAAGAGCAAGTTCGGGTTTAATTCTAGAATTTGTTTCAAGGCTGAGTTGTTTATTTCGGCCCCTGTTGGGCGCCAATCTTGTGTGACGGTATGCTAAAAGTTATGGTTAAAAATCCGCATGCATTTTTTACTAAAAATGTGTTATTTAGCGTGGGTATAAACAGAAAAATGAAATCTTGGAAATAAAAATTTACTTACATTTTGAATTTAAGCACGGTCATTTAGAAAATCAAATTAAATTACTTACTTAGGTCAATTGTTTTAAATTTGGCTTTTGAAATTTAGTTAGAAATGTTTTTTTTTTTTGCCTTGGTTGGGCGCCAATAATGTTAATTTGTGGAGTACATCTTCTGTCTCACATTAGCTTCTCCTTTCACTTATCGAAACTTATCTTTAAACGAGACATACAAGAGATGACGTTACGTGACGTTAAAATCAACGTTCGGTATATTATTATAACCAAGGATCACCATGAAGTTGCCACCGAAGTCTGTTCAAACTAGTTCAAGCAAATGTTTCGGCATTTGCCTTAAGTTAAACTAAAAACTACAAAGAGACCGACAGAGCACAAGGCTCAAACATTGCCATTTTATCTCGAAAAAACATAAAACAGAAGTCTCCATTTCGTCACACCAAAGTCCTCAGACATCAAACTATTCTGTTTACTTTAAACAACAAAAACGCCGCCACGTTGACTCTACTGCCTCTACAAACTACACTTGCGCGTGCGCTGACAAGCCGACAACTCTACTTTACAGTGTGACATGGATTGTAATAATCGTGGTCAAAAGTAGACGAAGTGCAGTGCTAAATGGTCTTATTTTAGGAGGGTAAACCCACTTACAGGAGGGAATTACCTACGTTTATTTTTATTTATCTATATTACCCTCTTGTAGGCTAAAATAAGAATCCCGAAGTTTTATCTTCTGAAAATTTGGTTCCTAGTATTAATACTACTTGAAATTTATCACCATTTATTTATGAAAACATTCAATAACTAGCTACCGTCAAACGACGCAACTTGTGTGACTAATGTCACACTGTAGCAAAATATTCTTATTGTACACTGTACACACAATGACAGCCAGCCACTAGCGCTGAGAATGTTGCATTTAGCCTGTTTTTCAGTAGTTCGTAAAGTAAGGACTTATAAGCAACACGAATTGATTAATTAATGAAATATCAGTATCATTCAATTTGTCTGAACGTAATTAGGTTAATAATATCGAGATTTTGTACTTATTAAATTGTCCGAGTAGGTTATATATTTTCACAGTCGAAATATTTTGTTCTTTTATTTAATTATAATTATTGTTACACATTTTATGCTTTAGTAATAAAGAGAGACAACTAAAGGACAGGATGAGACACGTCTTTCACGCGCGCGCCGTACCGACCGTGACACACTGCGCACAATTAACAGGTGCGAGCGAGACGGCTTTCACGAGAAATTTCTTACGGTGTGCAGGACCTAGTACAAAATGTATGCACGGAGCGCCTTCGGGCGCGACCGTCCGGTTATTCCATCGAGTTTTTCTTACAGTGTGCGGACGCTCTAGAGCGTCTTCGTCCACATTTGTTATGATCTGTGTCGCAACGTAAAAGCCAGAACGTCTTTTTACCAGTATTGTTTATTCTGTGACTAGGTGAGCTTTGTTTGTGGAGCTCTCGAGTGGATTTTGGAGCGGCTTTTAAAACTCTTGTCTTGTGTTAATTGAACGGTGATAAGGGATTGAGGAACTAAACTTTTGGTAGTTTTTAAAATTTACTTCACCTAAAATTTAGAATTTTGGAAAGAATTAATATGTCAATTTGTTTATAAAAACTAACACTAGGCCAACTGCGTGTGGGAAATGTCCTAAGCCTTTAAAATACAAGAAGTGGTTCTATTGTAGTGGGTTCATCTACCTACTAACTACAATAAGCAAACGACCAAATCTTTTGTATTTTAAAATGTTTATTTTTAAATAAGTATTAAATTTGACTGTTGATTTTTTTTTTTTTGTATTTCAATGAATTTTTATATAATTTGTAATTTGCTTGTATGACTTACTATGGTCGAAATAAAAGAAAATTTGAATTTAGTCACGAGTAACAACCAACGTGGCGTTATAAATGATGATAATTTCTGTTTTATTTTTAATAACATGACAATATTTTTGTTAAAACATATCAAGAGCTGATCCAGAGCTTACACAAACTTAGTTAATATTCGTAACATTGTATCCTCAACGTAACGTAGCATAGGATAGGACGTCTTGAGACTCCATGAAGTGACGATATACGATATGCAGTGTACAGCAACAGGAAACGAAAAGAGAACGATAGGGCTGAGTAGTGTGCATAAGGAGAGGCCTATATCCAGCAGTTCATTCAAGTAGGCTGATGATGATAATGATGATACCCACATCTTATTTAAAGTACCAAACGCTAATGATAATACCAATGTTACTGGTTATAGTAGATATTTCAACGTATTCTACAGCATTCGATATAGCTTCTGTCTCCGTCGCTCTTATGTCACTTTAAATGAGAGTGACGGTGACAGAAACAGTATCGCAGATCGTGGAATAGCGGTGGCAGTTTGTCAGAGTAACGCACTTGTCCGCACTGTGATGATTTACAGGACACACAGCATCTGTTTGCCATATCATGACTAGTTTATGGGTTTCATGGCATCAACGTAGAGTACATTATTCTAAGTAGATGATAATGATTCTCGTTCCTACACTCGTGTCGACAATAGACTGGCAGTATTCTATAGCCTCATGAATTTTAGCCAAAACCGTGTCGATCAACCAAATAAAAAAACAATTTCAATTGTTTCATTAAATTATTAGGTTTTACCTGTTTTGACGCTAATTTAAAAACCGATTTCCATTATCTAAGATGAATGGTTTATTCGTTGTTCAAATATTTGTCGAGTATAATTTTATTTATGTTTTCAATATTATAATTAGTTATACCTACCTATCTACCGCCTACGATTTTTTTAAATGTATGTCTAAGGATGTAGTATTAAAAATGTTAAGCTGATTTTAATGCTAGGCACACTAGAGCACACTATAAGACGTGTGACGTCAAGATTTGCGTGCGCATATGTAACTTTTTTAAGGAAAGTACAAAGTTCCCTTTACACCATCAAAAATATGAATGATAAGCTAATTTAAAGGTTTAGGATATTTCCCATAAACAGATGGTCTAGTGGTACAAATTTCCCACTTACCTATTTCCTTGTATAAACTTGGCCAATATGTCACAGTATTATGTAATATTTTAACTAAGTCTACTTATTTTAAACAAATCAAAGATGTCAATCATGAGCCCTATATTGTCTCTACATACATCACTAAATCTAAATAAATATTGTTGGATATTCTCCACAGTGCCATCTAAATATTTTTTATGTTCGTCCGAAACACACAGTGAAATAAAAGAGACTAGTTACTCCGTTTTCCGATAGCCCAAGTGTAAACACGCTATATAATTTAAAAAAACACGACTTCCCTGCTAAAATAAAGAATTACGCTACGCTACAAACGCTTTTAAAAACAAACCGACTTCAACTTTGGATGACATCTTCATATTTTCGAGTAATTTTGATTTAAAAACCAAACTACTGAACTGATTTCGATAAAATTTATATGGGACCACCTCTGAAGTATTGCCTACCATACAAAAAAAAACATCATAATCAGTTCATAAATGGCGTAACATACATACAAAAAAAACCATACATTCCAATAGAGAACCTCCTTTTTTGAAGTCGGTTGAAAAGGAAAAATAATTTATGAAATTAGCCATAATGATATTTTTCCAAAATTTGCTGCCAGTATCACTTAAGATGATGTGCTTCATAATATCAAAAATTCAGGCATTTAGAAGTTATGGTATAAACTCGTATGCATATGAACCCTGAAAACATTACACTCCTTTTTTTGGGCAGTAGTGTAAAAAGGCAAGGACAAATCGCAAGTTTTTGAGACTTAAATGTTAAAAAATCTATCAGCTTAACTTTTGAAATGTAAGACTAGACATAGAGATGAAATTCAGACGAAATACTCGTAATACGATGTCAATCCGGTTGCAGGACAAGAGCTCGAAACCAATCCAATTGCAGAAAGGCGTGAGACAGGGAGACGTTATTTCTCCGAAACCGTTCATGAACGCATTGGAGGACGTTTTCAAGCTCTTGGACTGGAACGGATTCGGCATCAACATTAATGGCGAATACATTACTCACCTTCGCTTTGCCGATGATATTGTCATCATGGCAGAATCGCTGAAGAACCTCAATACTATACTCAGCGACCTCAGTAATGTTTCCCAACAGGTGGGTCTTAAAATAAACATGGACAAGACAAAGATCATGTCCAATGTCCATGTTGAGCCCGGACCGGTTGTCGTAGGGAATGATACTCTCGAAGTTGTTGACCATTACAACTACCTTGGACAGATTGTTTCAGTTAGGTAGGTCCAACTTCGACAAAGAGGTCGCCCGAAGAATCCAACTCGGATGGGCAGCGTTCGGGAAATTGCGTAATAATATCTTCTCGTCCAAAATCCCTCAGTGTCTGAAGACAAGGGTCTACGACCAGTGTGTGTTGCCAGTGATGACATATGGAACTGGAACGTTGTCTTTAACTGCTGGCTTTTTGGAGAAACTCAGAGTCACGCAACGGGCAATGGAGAGAGCTATGCTCGGAGTTACTTTGCGCGATAGAATCCGGAACGAGGATATTCGCCAAAGAACCAAAGTTACCGACATAGCTCGCAAGGTTTGCAAGTTGAAGTGGCTATGGGCGGGCCACATCGCTCGAAGAACTGACAACCGATGGGGAAGAAAAGTTTTTGAGTAGCGACCGCGAACCGGAAGACGCAGCGTAGGAAGGCCTCCCACTAGGTGGACCGACGACATTGTAAAAGTCGCGGGCAACCGGTGGATGCAAATGGCAGGTTGTCGTACAGTGTGGCGGTCTAAGGGAGAGGCCGTCGTTCAGCAGTGTACGTCTCCGGGCTGATGATGACTCGTAATACCGTAGGTAGGTCATATGATGAATTTAATCATAAATTAATCGATAATTCTTATCCTACTACTTAGATTTTTAAGTCGATAGCACACATTTATCTCAAAAATTTAGTTTGTTAATTAATTAGGTAAGCACCTAAATAAATACTTGTATTTGTTTACGAAACCAAGATAAGAACAGGATCTCGATTTATCGATAATTTAATTCACCGCAATGCACTCTTTACCGCCTACCCTGGTCGTGATATAATCATGTTTGGCTACTGGAAAGTCATAATATTTCATAATAATAATGATATATTTATTAAATAACTATTGTGAAATAATGCTTACGAAAGCTAAGTTTTTCATCACTTTACTGTGGCATGTCTTGGACTTGACCGTGATTTGCTTTACTTTGACCGTAACATCAGGAAAAGCGAAGCGTCCTATCGTCAACCTATCTCAGCTTAGAGAAAGTTAATTTGCCCTAACGCTGAGTGTACATCGTATTTTTTCCGCTCTCGTCACGCCTAACGACGTAACCGTGTAGTTTAGTACATAAATCGCGTCGTGGGTTCGAGTCTGCGCCCGGAAAGCATGCGTCTTGGTGATTTGTGACGCAGATGGATAGCGTTCGTACTGAAGTGGATACAGATTTTGACGGTTTGGTTTAGTAAACGTGTTTTGGATCGTGTGGTTTATGGTAACAGTATAACTGTATTTTTATTTGCAGATTTTTTATTATAAGTAAAACTCTTTGTAGATCTTTAATGGAAACACCCATGGTTATAGACATTGATTTTGTTTTGTTTTGTATGGGATTACTTTTTATTTATTTATTTTTCTACAATAAAGTGACGAGACGAGCAAGACGTTCGCCTGGTTGTAAGCGTCACGCCTGCAGTAGCAGTGCCAGAATTGTGAACTTGCGAACACAATCCTGCGCCGCACTGCACTACGCTCGTCACCCTGAGGTATTAGATGTTAAATCTCTTCATACATCATCATCTTCTCCAGTAATTTCTCTGGTAACATTGCCCTTCAAACCGGAACACAATAATGCTTGCACACTACTGCTTGGCAGTTGAATAACTTACGAGTAGGTATATTAAATATTGTGAAGTACATTATAATGATTAAATTTGAAATTTGTCCGTATAAAAATTTACGGGGTAAATATTATTTTAAATAGAGACGAAATGGCATTTTAAAACTTGAGTGATAAAATTATGAATTACTACAATTATGAAATAGATATAAAATTTTGTTATAAATTGACTGAAACTTAACGAATACGATAGTTTAAAATAATCGATTGGCAACGAACAGAGGCCTTAAAATAGTTTAACTGAGTGCCAATCTGTAATTTTTGCTAAAGGGACTTTCAATAAAGTTAACACTACTTATTACGTGTCAAAAAAAGATAATTTGGATTATCCAAGCTGAGCAACTATCCTTTCTCTATTATAAGTGTTTAAAGACGAAGAAAAACAAAACTAAATGTATTTATACAAATATGTGTTTTTTTTAACATGCATATCACGTGATTATGTAGAAACAAAATTACAATGTCACCACTGATCCAACACCATTTGTATTTGTACTCGATATCTATCTACTATAACGCAGATTCGATTCCCGAACCGAAACAAAAGAATAAAAAATAACTGCCATTAACAGGAGCTTAAGAACAGTCATATATCTGTCAAAATCATACCTATTTGACAGATTTATGGGGCGCGTAACAAGGACTTATTTTTCTCGTACCAATTATAAAGCTGCGCGCACACCCACTGTCCCACTCGGAGTCTGTCACACACGAAGTTTGTCACATTTGGCGTGTATTATTACATTGTTTGTGGTTAATCCACCGTGGAGGAAGACGTTTATCATTCATTTATGTCGTTTTAAATTGCTTACATTTTTTAAGATGGTGGATTAGGTTTAGGTAGTGGTTTTTCTATAAATAGGTAAGTACATACATGTGTTAAATAATGATAGACAAGATTAAGTGTCTTATGTTAGAAATATTAAGAATTATTTTTTCCTATTTAGTTACTTATTATTTTCAGTTTAGTAACACGAAGGATTGCAAGTTTCTCAAAATTAAAATAAGTTGTAAATAAAGTAAAAACAACTAATCACTCAAATGGTCATCATAGTTGCCATCATCATCATCAATCATCTTTCTTATACCATGTAGAGTTCTTTCTTATACGTTTCATTTTGGATTTTAAGCTAAAGGATACGATAGGAACCAACTTTGTGTTATTATTAAGAGCTGTGGATTATGTAATAAAATAAAATAAACTTTAAGCTTCTTATATTTTTGTAGAAGCCTATTCAAGTTGGAGCGCTTGAAATTGAAGTTCTATAGTGTTTTAATACTGACAATCTGACCAAGATTTAAATTACATAATAGGAGTACACCTATGATTTTGACATTTCTCTTGCTGTCAATTTCAATTGAATTTATTGGTATAAAATACTTAACTTACCTATAACAGTAAACGCGCTATGAATAAATATCTACCAACCATCTCCCAACCTGCTTTACGTAAAATTGCCCTCTTACGGGAATCTAACCCGCAAATAAACCCAAGTAATTTTACAACAGTAGGTATCCTCTCCATTATAAAGCTTCATGCTCACTGTCACCCATGTGACGCCACGTCACATTTGGCGTACTCTGCGGGTTAATCCTGCGTGCAGGAAGCGATAAATCATGTCGTTAACGCGAAAAAACATCGCGTGCCGCGTGTGGCGATGACTAGTGTGCACTGGGCTTACATGTGTGAGATCAGATGTGATGAATAAATTAAATTTTCTAAATATTATTATTTCTTTGAAAAATTCAATAATTATATTATTTGGCCAGAATCATCATCATCATCAGCCAGAAGGCATCCACTGTCGGACGAAGGCCTCTCCTTAATACGGAGGGGTTGCCTTTTTATTTACTAAATTTTAATTAAAGTTTTTTGATATGAAACCTCGCTGAAGCCCTATCTCTCTGCGTCCATGATCAAAACTATCGATATTCAGCTGAGCGAGCGCCACCTATTGACTTAATCAGAGAAGATACGATAGCCTGCCCGTGCATACAGAACCTAAAACTTGTGAGAAGGTATACTTCACTACACAAGTCAGTAATACTATTGGTAAATATCGATGATTTATGAACCTAGTGGCATATGCTTTAACTAAAAACAAAACAATAAACGATGACGATAAAAACAAAAAAAAATTGAAATAATTTATTTTTCATCGATTATGTAGCGAAAGTTAAGGTACAAGTAAAATTACCAGGGAATTACTGGGTATGAAGAGATTTAACATCTAATATCTCAGGATGACGAGCGCAGTGCAGTGCGGCGCAGGATTGTGTTCGCAAGTTCACAATACTGGCACTGCTCCTGTTAGTGGTAGGTGTGACGCTTACCACCAGGCGAACGTCTTGCTCGTCTCCTCACTTGAACGTATATAAAAAAAGTAGATGGTTACATTTTGTTGTTTCATTAAAATACAATAATATATGGAGTAAAAGAAAAGTCTTTAACCCCATCATAATCGAAAAGCAGAGAAATAGAGGTACATACATAGATATAATATGGAGGGGATATTCATCCAATACTAAAAATAAAGATTCCATGGAGACCGTTCCACACAGCGCCATCTGGCCCGAAACTAAGTAAAGCTTGGACTATGTGACCCTTAAAGATAACTGATAGAATAATAATTAATTTATATACCTAGGTACTTAATTGGCATTGACGTAGAGGAAGACCACCAGCATGACAGTCAGACGTCGGAGAAAGACAGTCGGAGACATTGTCAAGCATGTCAGAAAACAGGGGTTTCTGAAACAGGTACGACCAGCATACGACCGGAAAAGATAGCGTGAAAGAGATGTTTATAGTAGCTGTGGGCAAAGACTGATTTGATAGATAGAGATACAATTTTTAAATTATTTAATTATAATAAAAAATAACTATTTTTTAAGGCAATAAAGTGACGTCAGTGGCAGAAACTTGCGAACAAAATCCTGCATCGCACTGCACTGCGTTCGTCACCCACATTAGATGTGAAATCCCTTCACGCCAACTAATTTCTATGGTAACATTGCCATCAAACTGAAACACAGTAATGCTTGCACACTACTGCTTGGCGATTGAATAACTGGCAAGTGTGGTGCTTCCCCAGGTGGATCCTGAAATAGAGTCCTACCACAACGATTTACCGTGTTCACATTTTAAATGTATACAGGCTGTTAGTTTGAACACCGTTATCCTTCTAGGATTTCATTGTAATTATCATTATGAACAACTTTTACTATGGGGCCAACCTTGAATTCGCGAAAAAAATATCTGCTGTTCCATACATTTTGTCCAAGATCGATGAACCTTTTGTATAGAACAGCTGTTTTTTTTTCGTGATCAGGGTAGGCCCCATAGTAAAAGTTGTTCATAATGACGAGTACAATGATATCCTAGAAGGATAACGGTGTTCAAACTAACACCCCGTCTATAAACGAGTACTGCAAGCGACTGTACCTACTCGTAGATACAGTATACAGCGCGGCATATCAAAAAGCAGTGCTTAGGGCCAGTTTGTGTGCTAAGTGCCATACTTATCTGCGTCGGCGAATGTGTAGCCAAGTGGTTATCTGTAAGACGAGTGCTGCGCTTGTGTGAACTTCGCCGGATTTACTAACAGTTACTAGGTACACTATCGGATGTGTCGACAGCTTAGGTGAACTACGGTAATAGAAAAGAAAAGAAAAACAAACAGAAGTATTTTTTTGCAAAATATAAGGAAAAGATAATTGCGTATTGGCAGATTAATTTGCGATATAGAATTAATTTTCCGGACATATGGAAATTTTCTCAGTGTTTCCGTAAAAAAAACCGTACTCCTTGAAACTCCGTTAAAGTCAAATGGCAATGGGCTGGAGACACTTACTCGTAGTAAGATGCGATGATGGCAGGCAGAGTAAATCTTTGACAGAGTTGCGGCCAGTCCCAGAGAGGTCAGTTCCAGTGCTTTTTTAAGCTAATAATAATAAACTACAAAATCCCCCAATGTCTGAAGACAAGGGTCTACGACCAGTGTGTGTTGCCAGTGATGACATATGGAACTGAAACGTGGTCTTTAACTGCTCGCCTTTTGGAAAAACTCAGAGTCACGCAACGGGCAATGGAGAGAACTATGCTCGGAGTTACTTTGCGCGATAGAATTCGGAACGAGGATATTCGCCAAAGAACCAAAGTTACCGACATAGCTCGCAAGGTTTGCAAGTTGAAGTGGCAATGGGCAGGCCACATCGCTCGAAGAACTGACAACTGATGGGGAAGAAAAGTCCTTGAGTGGCGACCGCGAACCGGAAGACGCAGCGTAGGAAGGCCTTCCACTAGGTGGACCGACGACATTGTAAAAGTCGCGGGCAACGGTGGATGCAAATGGCAGGTTGTCGTACAGTGTGGCGGTCTAAGGGAGAGGCCTTCGTTCAGCAGTGGACGTCTCCGGGCTGATGATGATGACCAAACACACTCCAAACGTAATCTCAAATATTTAAAACCATCGGTGGTAGAAAATCATCAATCAGCATTTAACAAAGTTCTCGCATAACTAATCGTTAGCGGAATATCCGAACGAATATAACAAATTCATCCCCAGACGGTGATGCGGCCGGTGCCGGTGGAGGGGTGACCACTGCCCCCTAGCGGTGGTAAATCAAATTATACATGCCATGTGAATGGGAAAGCATGCCGTGTTACAAAATGGTAACTTTAGACTGAGTATAGAGCTACCGTGAGTTGGTCAATCACTGTTGTATGTCCTAAAAGAGCAAACGCCATGTCAACATGATGCTTTCGGTAGGGTTTCACGCAAACCATGCGGTTGAGTATTTTTTTTAATGGTGATACACGCGAAAAGCAGTAGTGTGCAAGCATTACTGTGTCCCGGTTTGAAGGGCAATGTTACCAGAGAAATTACTGGGTATGACGAGATTTAATATCTAATATCTCAGGGTGACGAGCGCAGTGCAGTGCGGCGCAGGATTGTGTTCGCAAGTTCACAATCTAGCACTACTACTGTTAGTGGCAGGCGTGACGCTTACCACCAGGCAAACGTCTTGTTCGTCCCGTCACTTGATGTATAAAAAAAAATAGTCGTAAAAAGTCTAAAGTCTGTGCATGCATAAAGAGAACTGCAGTGAAAATAAATTAACTAGCGGTACGATTTAAGAATCCATCCTTTCCTTGTGACAAATGTTAAACTCAGCTGCTGGTCAACGTCTTGGAGGATCTAGCTCTACCTAATCAAAGGTCAACATCATTAACGGCCTTACTTAAAAAAACTTCTCAACCGCAAGTCACTGCTTAAGATGCTCTGCCGTCTTCTCTCTGTC
Organism: Erannis defoliaria; assembly: GCA_905404285.2. NCBI lineage: Eukaryota > Metazoa > Arthropoda > Insecta > Lepidoptera > Geometridae > Erannis > Erannis defoliaria. The sequence continues at coordinate 1,253,215 of FR990071.1, forward strand.
GTGAAGTTGCACGTGCTAGAAAAGGACAGAGAAGTTTAAGCAGTGACTAAGAGAATCGAGATTATTTTAGGTAAGACTAAACTACAGACACAAAAACCAAATTCAAGACAATTCTCTTTTTGCACTAGCTCTACGTTATTTTAAAACATTCACTCGACTAAGTACCGCAAGCCGATTGATTTCCATTGTTCTTCATCCACAGACAATAGCGCGAAAATCATTCCACATTCAAACTCATCCAATTCACCGTGAATGGAAAGAAAAGAGGTTTACTCTCACAGATCGCCACAAATCAAATCGAATGATTTAATTTGCAGCGATTATGAAGCCACGCTTTTTGTTACTAATCTCTTTTAGTCGATTACAAAAACGATTAGTTCTATTTTTAAATCGACAAATTTGTTCTAAGGCGTAATACTTATTTTAGGCTAAGCTGACTGTTATCAATTCATTGATTGATTGTTTGATTACAGCAAGAGATATTTAGATATTTTTGATATGGTTTTTTGATAGATAGATTTGCTTTGATTGCTACCTGATTACGAGCGTGTCTTATCATAATGTTAAAGTAAGGAGTGACGTGACCGCAGCCTACCGCCAATCTAGAAATCGGTCTAAGTGATATTTTGTTACGTTTTATTTCTTTGTAAAGACAGTGAAAAAGGATAATGCTGTCGTTAGTCGTCATGTTTTATAATATTCATCTGTTATAAGTTATAATTTGTAAGCGGTGGGACTTAGGGAAAATGATACTTATTATAATACGAGTAAAAACATTTAGACAGAACATCAAGCACAACAGTTTGCCAGAATCTCTTTTTTTTTAATGTATGAACACTGGTACAGCGCCCCTGCCGGGCGTAAATGGGAACTTATTTTACTTTCGTTTACGTACTCCGTAATGGGAGGTTAGAGGTTTGGCGGGAACACGGAAAAATAATGTTGTTGCATTCAATTATTTTCTTAAACTTGTGTTTTATCGCGAATTAATGATTTAAAATGGTGGTGTTTTATTCATTGAATGTTGAATTACATGCACGAGTGTGGGCAAGTGATATAATGTAGTAAAACATGTCTTTTCGTGTTGTTTTCAAAACTCCATAGAAGCTCATAGTAAAGTCACCACAACTTTACTAGGGCATGACTTGGACTTGTCTATGACTAATTTCGTGTGACAAACTGTGATTTCTTGACATATTTGACTTGATTTTAATATAATAACTTCCAAATTCATAAACTTGACACTGGCAGAATGCACAACGTGCGATGCTAAAAACTAAGAGAAAAAACATGGGAGGTTTTCTGACAGCTGTCAAAACGTAGTTTTATAGCTAAAGGATAGACGAGGCTGGCGAGACATGGCCTACTTTTTTACGCATTTTTCTTATGAAAAAGCAGTTCACTCACCTTCACTGCTTCACTTTACAGTTCACCTTCGTTGGTGTAGTGCTTTTCCAAGTTTTCTTGTATCATTTTGTTGAAATTCTGATAAAATGTTATTGTTACGTTACGTTATTGTTATTATTTTTTGTTGATAGTTATTGTTATTGTAGGGCATTTTTTTTCTTTGTCCGCGTGATAAAGTCTTGTGCTAGCTAAGAGGCAATTATAGATATAAAAGTGCCTCTTAGAGATTTTTCTTTGTCCGCGTGAATCTCTAAGAGGCACTAGAGACGCTATATCTATAAGTGCCTCTTAGAGGTTCACGCGGACAAAGAAAAAAAATACCCTACAATAACAATAACTATCAATAAAAAATAATAAGAATAACTTAACGTAACAATAACATTTTATCAGCCTAGCCATAACTTTAGCTTAAGAAATAAAGAAAAATTAGTGCTACCTAGGGTAAGATTATGTAAAGCAAAGAGTTTTTAATACACACCACAAGTTGCCAGTTGCATTAAGAAACTTACCTATTCTTGATTTCAAACGAAAAATTAAACCCTTCTTTATTCAAAACGCATTTTATAAGCTTAATGACTTTATGAAAATTATCTTAAGCGAACATTCCTACATACTCTGACTGTGATAATGAATAATACTATTTTTTTAATTAACCATTTGACTGTTTAACATTTTATAATTTTAATGATATTTTAATTGACATTTAAATTTTTACTTCATTTTTAATATTTTACCTTAACTGTATTATTGCATTCAAATCTTTATTATTGTATCCATTTGACCTACCTAATATAACGCAACATTGTTATAAGGTGAATAAATAATCTGAATCTGAATATTGATAGTAATTAATTATTTGAATATCACTCATTTGCGTGGAATAACGAAAGATTATGAAATACTATGGGCAAGTACTTTGTAAGACAAAGAATAACCACAAACAAACGCATGTCAGATCTGATATAAATAAAATAAGGTGGATTTTTTATTTTTTGACCTTTTTACTTTGCTTCATTCGTTCAAAATCTTTAGAACCACAGACAAGATAGTGAAACTGTTCACTACGACTAATATTTTTTTGCGATTTCAGCTTTGGTTGCTTTCGCGATGATGAGTAGGTATGATAAGCTTATTTCAGCCTAGTGCTAACGTTCCGCGGAACCCTGCACTTGAGAAATTTTCAGGCAATCTCTAATTATGCTCCCATGATTTACAATACAAACAATAGTGTGATTATTTTAATAGCATTATAATAAAAAAAAATTAAATCAGAAAAAAAAATTTTTCTTTATATTTCATTTAATATATATATTATATAGTCATATAATATGTAAATAAGAATACTATACGCTTTTTAAAAAAAAAACAACTGACTGCAACTTCGAATACCTGGATGACATCTTCATATTTTCTTGTAACTTTGATTTAAAACCCAAACAACGAAACCGATTTCGATAAAAAAAATGGGACTATTTCTGAAGTATTACCTACCAAACAAAAAAATAATCACCTAAATCAGTTCATAATTGGCGAAGTAATCGCGTAACATACAAACAAAAAAAACAGTTGAATTGAGAACCTCCTTTTTTGAAGTCGGTTGATTACCGACCGAGCTGCAGACAACAAGTTATACAAGTTATCAACAGACTCGTCGACTGTACAACTACGAATAGTAAAGCTCTTTGGGCACATATCCAGGAAAGAAGACTCAATGGAGAGACCTGTAGTCCACGGTCAGGTAGCAGGAAAGCGAGGTCGAGGCAGATCTTCTACGCGCTGGAAGAACCTCATCAAGATAACAACGAAGTCAATGAGAGGGTATTCTCGCAATTCGTAATGCGACGAACCGACTGAAACGGAGAAACATTGCAGGATCACTGGATTGCCGCCGGGAAAGTTGACGACGTTGAAGACCTACCGTTTACGACCAACTTACCAACCAAGACTACCATACTGGCATACTCTGCCAAAAGAGCCCGACTAAGAAGAGGAGAAAAATAAAAATAAACAAGCATTTTTTTACGTTAAGTAAAACGTCACTTTACAAATAATTACCCGAAACCTCAATACAGCAGAAAGCATCATTTAGCTAGTTAGTAATCACGCCACCCGCGAGGTGGCGCCTCCCCCACCCTTGGCCATTCCGTAATTTTATCGGGTTATAAATTTGAATTTGTATAATGCCCGGGCATTAACGTATGATTTATACAACTTGACTCTGCTAAGATTTCAAAGATGAAAAACAATAAATTTTGTAGCCGTAACTATTGCGTTTAATGGCGATAGGGTGGGAGGGTAATGTGGATGCGGCGTGGATGTAATTCATTTACAAATACAAATAGTTTATTGATAACACCAAAGTCACAAGTCAAAGTTAAACGTACAGTTACAAGTCAAGTTTAAATAAATGTTCATGATGTTACATATTAACAAAGAAAATAATATATTATATTATAGTTATGTTATTATTTTTATAAATGGGCAATGAGCTTTTTGCTCTTACAAATAATATAGTCAATCAATTAATTTAGGTTTTTAGGCCCATTTCTTACTATCCAAGAAGCATTCTTAAGATTTTGTTTAACAGTTAAACTTTTTTTTAAAATATGGACTTATGTTATATTTCAGGGGGAGGTCTTCGTTCAGCAGTGGACGTCTCTAGACTGATGATGATGATATTTAGGTGTACCACCGCTATAACTTATATCTCTGCAGCTATAAATAACCTATAATATTTTTAAACAAGCTTGTCACATACAGACAAAATCTCCGAATAAAAAGTGTTGCTTGGGCTACGGCATCCTCCAAAACGTGTTTCGTATGAAGTATAACGTATACGTAGTTACTATTCTACTTGAAAAAATAAAATACGGTGTATGTCTTGTCCACACTAACCAAACGCAGCTGGGAGTTGACGACTTTTTACTTAGCCGAATTTATGCGTTACATTTAGAAGCGTCGTATACAAGTCGCTTAAACATTCAGCTTTCATCCTAATTTAAACCGGGATGAGAACGAGTTCCTAAAATATCGCTGAACTTAAAGAACGGATGATTAGGTTAGTTTTCTGATGGGCGACCGAGACTGCCACCTGCAAAAGCCCTACCGTGCGTGGATCAGAAGGAACGTTATATTTTCGGTTCTAGTTGTTTTTCCTATCATAGCATCCGTTATGCCTGAGGCTTTCGTACATATTATCATTAGCCCAACTCAGTCCACTGCTGGACCAAATGCATGCCTCTCAGCACGATGTTCGGCTGTTTGCTTCCAGCAACTGCACACTGCCTTACGTGTGTCACTCCATCGAGTTATAGTTCAAGTTATCGAGTTATTCTTCGTCTCCACTCTAGCGCACGTCTACCCCAAAGGTTATCAGTTCTGCGACAGATTATGATCAGCCCACTTCCACTTCAGCTTACTAATACCAAAGATAATATAATACTATACTAGCTATACTATACTATACTATAGCTTAGTCGATCGGTTAACTTCAGTTTTCTGTGCGAATCATTTCGTCCCGAATAATACATTTTTTTCGTAGCTGGTTATGAAACATAATAAAAATGGAAAAATAAGTCCTGTTTAATAACTAGGATAAGATACAGCGAAGAAAAAAAAAATTTTTTTTCCGTTCTAGTTATGAACTTTTAGTCACGAATGTGGACGATTTTTATTTATTTATTTATTATCAAAAATTTCTTGTCACACTTACAGCTACGCCAAGGCGTGTGACAAGCCAGCAGTACATACAATAACAATATTACGTATACAAACTTCACAAATTAATAATCAATTACCTATATAAGAAACAAAGTAATAATATTCATGTCAAAAATAATAATAATAGTTTGAAAGTCACATAGTAATTGAATTGAAAAAAATAACTAAGACAAGAGTTCACAAATAAATTCAATTTAACTATAAATATGTCAACGTCTGGTTGTTGACCTACATGGCGTTGAGCAGAGCTTTCCATAACTCACTGCACGACTTTGGACTTGTGGACTGATCCAACTATAAGTGTAGACTTTTCGGTCCCGTAATAAATAGGTTACATAAGTAAGTAAGGTATTATAAACTTTGACTGGCCACTCAGCTACGGTATTGTATTGTAGACTGTACCAACTTATTTACTGTATTATGTAAGGCCTCACCTGCGTGACGCTTTACGTCCAATTATCGGAATAATTACCGTGCACACACACACACATCACAGTCACATTATGATTTGACTTTGACTATCACCTAACGTCTAACTTTGTATTTTTTGCTGCTTGGCGTTTGAATAACTGGCAAAGGTGTAGTACTTCCCCAGACGGACTCTACAGTACCTACGTTACGACGTTAATAAAGCTACTAGCATATTAGTGCGCTAACACTCGACCATATCTGCGTAGGTATTATATCAAATACCGCGCTAAATAATGGCATGACACGCAGGTGAAGCACTAGCATTAGAATTCCTAATAAGTATTAGATTTCGTAAATCCAGCAATTTAACAAATTTTATAAATTAGGTAATGAGCTATTTTCCAAACACGGTTTCAATAAAAAGTTGTTTTCTTCAACTCCATAGATAGCGCAGACTATAGGTACGTGCCAGTCAAAAACAGCATATTATTTTTTTATAAATATGGCACATGAAATAAAATAAAAAAATTGACAATGACAGCCACGTCTGGTCTGCGCAAAGCCATCTACAATGAACTTCTTTTTTTTTAAACGCCTGTCAGTAAATCTCTCATTATAACGTGTAATTGAAGAGACGATAGAAAGTTGTCATGCCAGTCAATTTACTGCGTCTGAAACATAGGTATAGGTCGCGTCATGTAAAAAGAACGCTGGAAGAAAATAGAGCGGGTGTTTTTGTTTTATTTATGCGGGAATACTCACGTTTAATTAAATCGGATACTCCGACTATAGTTTCGATCACATACGGTGACCTTTTTCAAAGAGTGAAAACAGAGCCCGACGCGCGTGCAGCTGCAGGACACAGCTGCACACGTGTCGGGCTCGTGATGACAGCGGTTGCTCTGCGGGCGAGGGGGTAGGGGCGGGTAGAGTGTCGTGCTGCGCCGGCGCTCTCTGGAGCTTTTCATCACTGGAATCGACTCGTGCGGTGTCGGGAATATTCCAGCACGCGGAGCTCACCACGTCGCCTTCAGATACGCGTCCACTCTCGCGGGCCCCATGAAGACAGAGTCTCCAAGTCGGTGGCAGATTCCATCCTCCGTCTCTATTGATTTAGGGCGCTTGCTAATCGCTATGGCCTCCCTAACTTTACGAGGCACATAAAACTTTTCGCGCGCCAGCACTTTTGCCTTGAGCAAAAGCTTGTGTTTGCGCATGTGTACACTTGCACACAAAAGTACTAGGCCTATTGTTTTAAGTAATTATTAATTAGCCTTTTGCTCGCAGCTTCGTATATTGGTTATTGCTAGGAACATGGCAAAATATATTTATATACTAAATCGCATCTCTCATCGCATCTGCGCAGCTTAACCGCCAAAAGTTGTTTGTTTTGATGTACAGAATATGCCCCACAAAAGGATGCTAACTGATTAAAACTAACCCTGTATAAACGAATCCCTAAATAATCTAGCTGAGCTTCACCCGTCTGCGCCCGGTGGCTTCACAGTCCGGTGACGCTGTAGAGGCTGTATATGCTGACTGATTAGAAGTAACCTTGTAGAATTAATCCGACAACAAAATAATAAAAAGTACAAGTTACTGCAAATATCAGTTATAAGCTATTTAATATATTGACTACCTTAACAACCCACTTTCTTGTTGCGGTATTTTGAGAACATTTCAAAATAAAACTTAATCTACCCTCATTAAAGTTTTACGACAATATCTATTTGGATTAATGCCAACTCGATCCCTTTTTACCACTCATTTCATAAACATTCAATTCCTGATCGACATATTTCTTATTTTACGATGAAAAATAGTAAATAATTCTGTTTAGTCCATTAATCTACCTCTTAAAATGATGAGATCCAAAAAAAACTCAAGTTTGATATATTTATTGGCATTTTTTGAAAGCCTGTGACTTTTAGTGTCGTATAAACATGACTATTTAGTAGCTTTTATAAGGTTTTATACGAAGTTAAGGAAGTATGGAGGAGGATTTTACGACTGTTTTATTATTTTTGAAAAGATTCACAATGCTATTTAATACATGCTAAACAAGCATTTTGTTAATTCAAGTTACTGCATATTTTTATAACAGAATTTACCCAACAATTTGATAAAATGGTTGAAAAAATTGATTAAGTAAATACTTATAAACATTCTTAATAATAACCCTGACAAACTAAGAGCAAAATACGTTTTGGCTTAGTAGGTATTCATCGTCAGCTATAAGACGTCCACTGCTGGACGAAGGCCTCCCAATAGAGGGGTGTAGCCATAATCCCCACGCTAGGCAGGCAGCTTGGGGATCGCAGAATGCTCACCACCGTTAACCAAGAGGACGCTGCTGCCCGTCCTCCGGTGGGTAGTAGGTATTACAAATGTATTATTATAATATTAATACAGCTTCACCACTATGCGTATGGGAAACAGGGCCAGTACTGGAAGATCTTAAAACCATTCACTTTAGGTTAGCCGCTGATGCTGCGCAAACGCGTATCGTGCGCGGCGCGATAAAATTGAGCATCGCGCAGCGGCTGAACCTAACAATCATGGTATAAAGATGTCACGGTATGGGCCCTATTCTTTAAGATCCATTTAATCGACAATAATGTGTTTATTTTGTCTACTGTTTTCTTGAATGATTGAATGATAGTGCATGAAATCACTGATGGTTGATGGTTACTTGAAAATACATAAATAATAAAAAAAAACTGCACGTAATTTTTTTTGTAGCTTTTTATATTTTTAATTTTACATGTCTATTTCGTTCCAATTTAAAATAACATTTTACATAAAGTTATATTATTATTAACGGGATATTTACCGTGATTATGTTGTGAATTGAGCTCCCGATATTTCGGCGCAGTTGCATGCACCATGTTCACGAGTAGACACATTTTACATGCCACTATGAAATTTGAGCAGATTCCTAGTTCTAAGAATAATCTTTCAGTCCTTTTCCACCCCAACCTAACCCATCCCTTTGATAAGCGTCCGGACAAACCAGTGCTTCCAGCGCTACCTACAACATAAATATCCCTTATATTTACACTCTATATCGTTTTATTGCATACATTTTACGACATTACATGTACAATTACCGCTTATGACTCTAATCATATCTAGATACACGAGTATAAGTTATTATCGGTTATTTGCAATAATAACAATAAATAGGTTTAAATTGATCAAGCGAGCGAAGACTTTGCAACAAATGACTTCCATCTTTCCGGATAGATGTGTGTTAGATACTAACTCAGAGCTAAATTTCATTGGTTCAAGGTGCGTAAAAGGTACGGTCTTCGAATTTTTTTTTTTTTTTTTAGTATTTTCCTTTGTGCATGATAAAGAAAAGTGGTGATTCGATCATCAGTCTCCGAAAAGAAGACTCACTAATAAAATACAAGCCTTACAAAATACCTATATCGTCATCTAGTACCACCCAGAGCTCCAGAAATACCCAAACATCCGCTCGTAATAGTAGAAATAGCTGCTAATAGACAGAGTCAGGCGCATGCGATTGATGGCCGGCCGCGTGCAGTGAAGGTGATCTATGGATGCAATCTGTATAGAGGCGTGACGAAGGACCGAATAGAATTTAAACTACCTTGCACTGCCAGTATCATTAATGCCAGGATATTCCACGTTTCAATCAAATTTTTTTATGCGATCTTTCACTAGTCTAAGACTGTATTATGTAGGGTCACATTTAGCGGAGCAAAAATATGGCGGTTACGCAGATTCATGAGCGTGACAATCTTCAATTTTTGAAGTTTTTCTCAGATTACTCGAACAGTATCGAAATTAATAACTTATTAAATCATATATTTTTTTCCAAAATACCAAATCTTTAAATTTTTTTTATGTGGCTATGTGCTGTAATTAGGACATATAACTGAAAAAAGTTTTAAAATAGGCACTGTTTCGGTTTTTTTTTTTATCGAGGAAACTACTATTAATCGCGTTTTCAACCGTAGAAGTTTCTAAGACGAATGTTCGTCTGTAACATATATATATATATATTTTGGCTTTAAATATAGTAATTTTACTTAATAACATTGATTTTGCGAGGGGCAGCGTTGGAATATACATGCCTTAATAAAGAACCAAAATATGTAAAATCGCCGCAGGTACGTTTTGGCATGAATTTGATGAACATAGTTCATAGTTCTTTAATTTACTAATACAAATACAAAATAAAAATAGGTACAAATATTTAATTGATAACACCAAAGTAACACGTCAAAATTTATTAAGAATGTCAAAAAATACACTTAATAAAATGGAATAATAATTATAAAAAATACGTTAATAATCTCTTATTTTAAAATAAGCTTCAATGTCATAAAACAAATTCTCTTGTAACCACGCTCTGAGCTTGGTTTTGAAGCACCCGGTGGAAAGATCATCCCGAATGGAAGCTGGTATACAGTTGTAGATCGCGGGCCCCAAAATATACACTGACCTCTCCGACTTGACGAGACGGTGCGTCGGGGTATCAGTTGGTCTTTATTTTTATTGCTAAATCTAAAGTGCTGTGAACGCCCCTACGTTGGAACGTGTCTAGGTTTACATGGGTGAAACGGGCTATCTGGTAAATAAACTCACACGGCAAGGGCAGTATCTGAAGTTCCCTAAATACGCATTAGACGTCGTTCTGGACCCTACATATAGCACGTATGGCTCGTTTCTGCATGACAAAGACTCTGTTCCGATCGGCAGCGCGGCCCCACAGCTCCAACCCGTACGTGATGTTACTGTGGACGGTCGCGAAGTAGCACTGCGGGTGGCGGTGCTCGCGAGCCGCCGGAGCGCGGAGCACGAGCGGCTCAGCTTCCGGCAAAGCTCGTCTATGTGCGTCTTCCACGTCGACGCACCGTCGATGTGGAAACCCAGAAGATTCGTACTATGTACATAGTAAATAACTTAGTATAATAATTAGTTATAGTTAGTAATTATGTGCCTTTTGATAAAGGTCAATGCCATTCGCGGCCTACTAAATCAAATCCCGGGATCCGTGGAGACAAACCTGGTCTTTCGGCGAGCATACTATAGAAATTGTGCAACGAACAACGTAATGAACGTTACGTGTTTGTTAAACAAAAACATGCACTTTTGAAACCTTTATACTCGTAAAGCTCAGACGTTACAAAAAATATACTATTGTGAGGATCCATCTCCTGTGACTTTTCAATACATAAATAAACAAAGTCATGCAAATTATAATTTTCTATTTCTTGAGTCGCCATCACAGAAAAGCGAACGCCTTACTTCTTAGGTCTCTTCAGTCGTCACCATATCAGAATCTACCTAATACGTAATACCTAGTACAGTTCTGAGTCACGTCAATGATTGACGAATCAATCAAAACTGATCAGTGTCAATTGATCCAAATGACTTTAGATTGACCATATCATGTGCATTTATAGGTATATGATAAAATAATAATATAGGTAGATATAACAGATAGGAGCAAAAATTGCCATGGAATAATTTATTTATAATCGATATTAAGGGAAGAAAGGTTAGAGAGGCGACCGCGAACCGGAAGATGCAGTGTAGGAAGGCCTCCCACTAAGTGGACCGACGACATTGTAAACAAGTGGCGGGCAACCGGTGGATGCAAATGGCAGGTTGTCGTACAGTGTGGCGGTCTAAGGGCAGTGGACTTCAGCAGTGGACGTCTCCGGGCTGATGATGAATCGATATTATATCGATCTCCAAGTCGCCTGCCAAGCGTGGGGATTATGACAACTCTCCCTATTTAGGGGGAGGCCTTCGTCCAGCAGTGGACGTCTTCTGGCTGTTGATGTCATGTGATGTGATTTATTTATAACATTTTGCATGATAATTTAAAATTATAACTTTTAAGTACATCTATGTTATGTCTCACTTAGTTTTTTTTTATTCAAAAAAAATTAAACTGAATTGAGCCAATCTTGGATTAAAAGAATGTTTAACAATTCCTTATAGCGGATTCCGACGCATACATTGCTACGATATAGCTCCTTATGATAGTATCGGGAGAGCCATTTCTAATTTACTGGTTAACCGAAACACTATATAAGTAAGAAGAGTATGGAAGCTCAGCCGAACTATTATGATACACAACGAATGCTATTTGATTTACTAAAAAAAAGTTTCGTGTAAGCACATTGTTTGCACAAGCACAAGTTGACGATATTATCGCGTTAAAAATAAGTCGTCGTGAAACACTAGTTATAAAATTATTAAAAAAAAACAAGAAAATTAACAAAAAAAAATATTTTTTTGCTTCGTAACTAACTTTTATCGTTGTAAAGCAATGCTTAGAAAACCTTTTAAGAAAAGAATGTATAAAGGTAGCAGGTTAGGTTGACAGATTATCATGTAACCGAAGCAAATGTCATGCAAGAGGGGCCAATAATAGTAGCACGCCTATAACCAGCATTGGGATTAACAAGGGTGTGGATTATGATAACGAAATTAACGGCATTGAATGGCAATTATAAAGCGATAGATACCAAAAACTATACTGAAAAATAATTGATTCTAAATAATACCTTTCATAGGTCTGAAATCAAAACGGCTCTCTAAACACTAAAATTCTCAAAAAACAATTACTGAAAACAAAAAATAATTTTAGTCATAAAATGTACTCTCTATAATATATCGCATATTTAAAACTTGTTGAGTTCTAACAGCCTTACCTAAAATAATCTCGATTCTCTTAGTCACTGCTTAAATTTCTCTGTCTTGTTCTTGCATGTTACACTTCACGTCAGAGAGAAGATGGCAGACCATCTTAAGCAGTGAGTAACGGTTGAGAAGTGTTTTTAAGTAAGGGCGTAAATATCCAAATTATCCCTAACCTAACCTAACTTTACTTATAAACTTGGAGTAGCTTTGGAATAGTTTTCTTTATTCTTAAATTTTTAAACTAATGAAAATAGACAAAGGACAGAATACAAATAACTGTTCCGAGACTAGTCCACGGTCACTAAGTTATACAAAAGAGTCAAAGCAAAAGTGTCCATACTGTTTCAACCCCTCCCACCACGCCAGAGGGCAGTACCTAATTTCATAAAACACCATCAAATAACTCTCGTTCATTAAATGGGAATCGGTCGAATCGACTTCAAGTTAATTGTACAACTGCAATTTACGACCAAAATTAACAATAAATAATGTTATAGTAATCTCATTAACCTAGAGCTCGTCTGTTATGGTTTAATTGAATTATGAATGTGTGGGTGTGTTCAGCTGTTTCTTAGTAATTCCTAGAGCTCGTCTGTTATGGTTTCAATTGAATTATGTATGTGTGTGGTATTGATTTATAAAAGAATTGGATTATAGGTTACCTATTTACTCTACTACACACTACATTACTACATCTACTTAGTGCATTAGACCTGTCATGTATCAATAACATGAAAAGACAATCATGTTTCACCACAATATATCACTTTCACAGACTCATGCGTGTAAAACAATACTTAATGAATACATACAAACACACGACACACAAACAAACACACACAACACACACACAAACACACACACACACACACATGCGATAAGACACAAATATTGGAAAATAATATAATGTGGGTAAAAGGGGGGGGGGGGTGAGTTTGTATGAAAGTCCTTTGTTTATGTACTTTTAGTCACGAAAATTTGGATTTGGATAGTTGCACACTAGCGACTGCTACATTCACATTCGCGCAGCGTCGGCAGCTGAGCTTATTCGGTCCCGTAATAAGCGATTCAAAGTACGGGCCCTGGTGTTCTAGTTGACCATAGATGGCCATAGGCTCGCTTGCCTATCTTATTGTAAAAAACAACTGAGTTATATATTTTGTACATGATAATAAGCTTTTTAAAAAAACAACGAACTTCAACTTCGAATACCTGGACATCATTATCATATTTTCTAGTAATTTTGATTTAAAAACCAAACTACTAAAGCGATTTCGATAAAATGTATATGGGACTACCTCTGCAGTAGGTATTACCTACCAAACAAAAAAAGAATCATCAAAATCAGGTCATAATTGGCAGAGTAATCACGTAAGATACATTTAAAAAAATACATACAGTCGAATTGAGAACCTCTTTTTTTGAAGTCGGTTGAAAATACAATACGACACTCAAAATAATAACTCTTGAAAGTCAATCTATATATATATATATATATAAAAGAAAGTCGTGTTAGTTACTCCACTTATAACTCAAGAACGGCTGAACCGATTTAGCTGAAAATTGGCAGGGAGGTAGTTTAGAGCCAGGAGAAGGACATAGGATACTTTTTATCCCGTTCGAAAGAATAGTTTTTTTTTTTTTTTTTTTTTTTTTTAATTTTTTTGTTGTTTTTTTTTTTTTTTTTTATACAGATATAATTATGAATGATTAATGTAGGTTTTTTTTTTTAATAATTTTTTTTTTACTTTAATGAAGAGCAACCTATGTACTAAAATACAGAAATAATTATGAATTATTAATTTAGGTTTTTTTTTTTTTTTTTTTTTTTTTTTGTTTTTCCAATTAAAAAAAATGCTTATATATTGCCTTTAAGGCGGAACAAAGTTCGTCGGGTCAGCTAGTAGTCTATAAATACCTGACTTGACATCTGCACATCAGAGTGCATCCTGGCATCAGTCATGACAATACTTCATTCTTTTTTTTCATTCTTGGACAAATTTATCACCTAGATCCATTGTCCATTGACTTATAATTATGATTATTCTTTCTTATGGACGGTGTTGATGGAATATCATCTACGTAATGTGGATACGTGATATTCCTCTCCAGTTTGGGAACTTATTCGCACGATGCAAAAAACAAGCAATAATACAAGCTTTGCTTAGTATGGGGCTAGATGGCGCTGTGTGTAATAAATGTCCGCCCAATATTTATTAATTTTTTGTTTTGATGATTGGTGAGCTTCGTCATACTTTAGAGTGATGAGACGTGGTTAATATAAACTTTGACATACGGTGCCAAGTTTCAAGTAGGTAGTAGACATCAGCTGCATCTGTGAGCACCTCAAAGCGATAAACGTGTGTATCGCTTTAAGGTGCTTGAGCTACTATCGAATATCTTTGCCGGACGTATATAGATTTTCTCATGATGTTGTACTTAACGAAAAACTGAAATTTTTTAATGAATTTTTAAAATCCGTAAGTCAATTATAAATAACCCATTGGCACGGCCCCGGGATCGAACCCACAACCTCACGATTTGAAAGATCTCTCCCAGTGGATAAAGTTGGTAGATACAATAGAACCCAAATATTGGGTGGGACTCGTCCCTACATTATAGTTCTATGCCTTGAGATCTAAATCCAGCCTAGTCCATCAACTGCAAATCTTCAAACTTTCCAAATCGAACCTTTGTCCGTCGTAAAAGGGTTTAGTTTCTTAGTTTATGCCACTAGATAGATCAAAGAGAAGCGTGTCCGTCTGTCCATCAGTGCTTCCTAGTTATAACGGGTCGTTTAGTGTGAATAATTAGGTAAGCTATATGTCTTTAAACTAATTAAGATGTGTCGTAGTCCGGTGTAGTAATTACATTAAAATAGACTAATATATTATGCATAATACATTATACATGTACCTTACTACGTAACTGGTTTAACAGTTCACTATTTTAGGATATCGTACCTTAACATTGTTTAACGGGACCCTCAGAAATACTTGGCGCACGACGTTAGTTGGTCCGTCTGCTCTACTTTTCATGGGATTTGTCTTTTCGATCTTATTAGGTTGGTTTGTTGAAGTTTTGACAGAGTATACTTAATATAAAAAATAAGCTTTCTGTAAAGTACTGACTTAGGTTAGGTTTGAGAGGGAATGCTTTGTTTACTTACTTTAGCGCAAAGCCGAAACGCAAGTTTTAGTTTTACTAACACTTTACGGAACAGCCCATGTAATAGAGTTTATGTTGCATACGTAGCTGTCTAATATAGAACTAAAAAAAAACATAAAACCCTAATAAAAATTAGGGGTTTCGTCTGTATAAAAATACAGACTTGTATTTTGTTTTAATTTATCAACGATGTTATAAGCTTAGTTAGAATATTTAACTATGCACAAGGAAATAATACATGGTATATTGAACAAATAACTAAGTAGTACTTAGTACTTAGTATTTTGTGAATGCTTGGTTAACGGTGGTAACACTCTGCGATCCCCAAGCCGCCTGCCAAGCGTGGGGATTATGGCAACCCCCTCCCTATTAAGGGGGAAGCTTTCGTCCAGCAGTGGACGTTTTTTGAGCTGATGAGTGAACTGTGGGTTTATTTTTTTTGTAACTTTAGACTTCGCCACTGTTTTTTGTCCCAAATAAATAAATAAGTATATGATACCCAATAAAAACAATAAAAAGAAAAACTTTTTGCTTCTCAGCTACAGCTTTGTGGCACGAAAAATATACTTATTTTTTTCATTTACACGAAAAATTCGTATTGTAATGTGTGAAAGTGTCATCATATTTCATTTTGTGCCGGATCACTTAGCTTGCTACTGTTTCCATTGTTCTACGAGCGGCCGCAAGCTTTGTTGTGTTATTTTCTATTATTCCGTTGACTTGGTACTTGCTTACTTTCATAAGCGTAATATAATAATACCATAATATAATAAGTAACTACCTAACTAAAATGTTTATTCTAGTTAGAAGTTTATAATGTACATCAATAATAATTTTAGTATTTAAATTACTTGCTAAAATAAATTACGACCTTATAAAAAATATTAAGTGAATTATGAAGTCTTGTGGTAGGTGAGGTACTCTAGTTTAGATAAGCTTCACAATCGAGAGGTCATAGATTGGATTCCGGGTTTCAATGCGTTCTTCGGAATATAAACTCCAAAACCAATAAAACTTACTTTTTTGACACAGTTAGGTTAGTCGTCAAAAAACGTCTTGAAAAGACCTGCGTATGCTGAAAAATTTAATGGCGTTTGTTAATCTGCCAACCTGCACTGGGCAAGCATATTGGAGTATAGCAGCCAATTTAGAAGGCCTCATCAAGGTTTGAAGAGTGGGTTGATATAAGTATTGCAATCCTTATCTAAGTTTTTAATTTAAATCTTAAAAGACCGCAAAGAAAAATGCAGCTATGTTATTTTAGTAAGTTTAGAACGGAAAATAAAAGCCTCAAGTATTGGCTGTATTGTTATTTAATTAATGGTGAGACGTGCAGTAGTCTAGGAAATCTTACTATAATAATAATAATATACTGTAAACATCATTTGTGCACTGCATCAGCCTATGACAATGGTGAGTTAATATATACAAAGATTCAGCTTCACTCCATGATTATACTTATAATAAAATTAGACAGTGAGTCAACTCGACCTATTCAAAATGTGAGTAGGTCGAGTGGACCGCGGGTCCACTGGCGAGCAGGTCCAGCTGACCGAAGACCCAACCTTCAAAATGTCTGAGCATATATCTGTATAAATATGAGACATTTCTTGATACCGATTACTTAAAATACCGATAATTTTAATGAGAACTCGTTATATATTATTTTTTGACGTGTCGTATCTAACAATGGAGTCGCCAGCAACACTAGTGGGCACTGTCCGGCCTGCGCCGTCCAGATAGTGGCGTATGATTTAACGCGCAACTTTTGACACAACTAAGCTTTTTGGACACGACCGCCTCTTGCCTATAAATAACGTCTTACGTGAACATCGGCCACTGGCCGGGAAATATCAGGAAAGGAAGCAATAACACATCATCCGTGAAGGAACCTAGCTGTAGGTATAACTCTCTTTAGAGTTCTGTACGCCAAGAGTGATCCAAGCCTAAGCTATGTTGATAGAAAGAAACTATTGTTTACACAAATTTAAATAGAGATAGCCTGCTAAATAGTGATAGCTAGCTTAATAATAATAGCCAGATTAATAAACGCCAGCATCGTATAGTAAAACGTAGCTGAATATTTTCGTTTCATTAGACATTTAAAAAAACACAGTCATCATCAGCCCGGAGACGTCCACTGCTGAACGAAGGCCCCCCCCCTTAGACCGCCACACTGTACGACAACATGCCATTTGCATCCACCGGTTGCCCGCGACTTTTACAATTTCGTCGGTCCACCTAGTGGCAGGCCGCGCCTACGCTGCGTCTGTAAAAACACAGTAAAAAATTACATTTATATTTGTTGTGATTATATAGAAAAAGAAAATACTTTTATGAAAATATAACAAAATATATTCTCTCTTTCAATGATAAGCCCCTAAAGTTCCTCATTGTAGTTCCACTTTCTTCTTCCTGATGACCACTTCAGGCGCAATAAACGCATATATTATTATAATAAAAACATATATTATTATAATAAAAACACTATAATTTCGGACACAGGCTCGTTGGGAAGCGAGCACGAATTTTTATTGACAATAAGTGTTGATGGTAACGAAAGTAGAGAAAGTTTTTGATGGTTCTGTAGCAAATTATTGTAGTAAAATTTTGGCTTTTTACCGTATTATGTACCAACTATATAGTTCTTACATTTAAATACGTAGGGTATTATTAATTATGCTTTTAAAGCTTAAACAGGAAGAAAATTTATGACCTCCGGCAGGACTCGAACCTGCATACGAGCATTCGCTATGGGTTTCCGTCCCAACTGCTAAAAGCTAAGCTGCTGCTGTATTATTAATTAGACCAGAAAGTGAAAACAAAAAATTACATGTTAAATGTTTCATTCACCTTTACTGTGCATAAGTCAAAGGCAAAGAAGCTGCTTAAAATTAAATGGTACATTCATGACAATATTGGTTAGCATTGGTTTAAGTTAATATTACATTATGTTAATTACAATAAGCTATCTCCATTCCGAAAATTATCCAAATCTGTTCGGCCGTTTTGGCGTGAAGAGGTAACACATTGTAGTTCGTAATTTTCTTTCATTTAATTATTAGCATCTGGCTAAAATTTTAGAACCTTGTTTGCTGACGCTACTTTCCGCAAAATTGAGACTTGTGACGTATTAACAATAGCTTTTACTTACCTATGATGAATTTACAGATATTTTTAACGACTGTGGCAAGTTAACTTTCAATGTATGGAATTTAAAAGAGTGTGGCGAATTAACTTTGAGGCGAGTTTACAATGAGCCTTACAAACTAGTATTTAATAGGTAAGTAATAAAAAAATAGACAATCATGTGAGTAAACACTATTATTATTAAAAGTAATTGAACCAACTTTTCAAGGTCCTAAAAAACAAATAAAAAAATAAAAAAGTCAACGAATGTAATCGAAACTATAGTCAAAGTAACCGACTGAATTAAACGTGAACTTACCTGCAGAAATAAAAAAATATGTGTCAAAACCACGTCATTTTCCAGTTTCAAATAAAAACTCAACAGGACACGCCACATAAAATACCTTATTAACCTCTCAGCTTGAACTAGCAATAAATATGCAAAAGCCTGAATCAGCGACAATCTACGTCGCTACATAGTTTCTACCGATCGACTGACTCACTTCATTCTTCGAATAGCTACGACCGTCCAAACTGAAGCCTATTTCGATTCCGCGTCTCCTCAAACGCGGAACCCTAATAAATTGTGTACATAATAAAACTTTACGACAAGTGCGTCCGTCAATGGTGGACATTTCTCGAATTGCTGACTTTCAGCCGAGTCAATGTAACATGTAACGGTCATGGGATAAATCTACGTTCGTACCTACTGCGTTGGTGTTGTGTTATAAATACTTTCATAAACTCTAAACTATAATATGCCCAAGATTTAAATTCTAAAAAGGACATTAATTCGGTGAACAGGTACCACGAAAGAACTATTATACTACGTATGCTGGAAAGTAAGCATTTAAATTCGAATATGTTGAACGGCAAACTGCCCAAAGATCTCTGACGAGTTTTAGCGGGAACACGGAATTATTTTGTGTTTTTTAGAGATTTAATGATAAAAAATGGTGGTGTTTTATTCATTGAGTGTTAAATTACATGCACGAGAGTGGGCAAGTGATATAATGTGGTCTTTTTGTGTTGTTTTCAAAACTCCGTAAAAGCTCATAGTAAAGTCGCCACAACTTTACTAGGGCATGACTTGTACTCGACTATGACTCATTTCGTGTGACTAACTGTGATTTCATGACATATTTGACTTGATTTTAACATAAAAACTTGAAAATTCATAAACTTGACACTGGCAGAATATACAACGTGCGATGCCAATAACTAACAAAAAAAAATTATCTCTGACAAAAAGCAATGTCAGAGATCTTTGGCGGTTGCTGTTAAAAGTGATATATTACAACGAAATCTAAGAATGGATTCTAATAAGTAATATATATCGCCATAACCTAATCCTATTACAATTTACAACTCATTCTATGGAATCAAAATGTTTGATCAAACTGTAGTTAGTGGCTATCAGTTCATATCAGATTGGATTCTAATTTTTGGATTATTCGACAAATAAAATAAGATTTCTATACATACCACTACCTCCCGAAATTCAATTTGTCGAAAATGTTTAAAAAAAAAACCCGAAGACAAGGAAAAATGAATACCCGCAGAACAGAATATTAATAGTACATTATGATACGAGTGTGCTATGTTGGTCATTACACTAGAGGCGGTATTATGCGCGCGAGCCGCAGGCGAGCGCGATAAGGAAGCCGAGAGCGTAATGACTAATAACACAAGAGTTCAATACGACTGTTTTCATCACACTTGCGAGGAAAAACAAACTTTTTTTATAATAATTAACGACACAGCGTAAACGTCAACAAACATTTGCGGAAAATGGCGCCCAAATCAGTAATGCGCGCGCAGGTTGACATTTACTTCAGCGGCATAAGAACACTTTGTTGGTATTACAAAAAAACTGTAAGTATTACCCGGCTATATTAAGAGTGCTTCGTATACATACGTCTAATTGCAGTCACGTACTAACTTGACTTTACCGGGTTATACCTATTATAGCACAAGTGGCGTAATGTAAAGTAAAAAGCACGTGTGCGTAATAGCTTGCATTATGAGCCTAAAACCGATGTAATAAGATCCACTTTACGAGCAAGGGTGATGAAAAGTCCATTATTTAATCATCTACCGACCGGGAGTCAAAACCTTTTAATTCAATGATGTTATATGTTTCACTTTTAATTGCATAAGCTATGAGTTATTTGCCACGTCCTTAAATTACCACACCGTCACTGCCTAAACTAAATAGTATGTTTAAATTTTGATTATAATTTAATATCTATTTAGTTTAATCTTATCAATTATTAAAATGCCAATTTGAATTAAATAATGAACTCATTTATTATGAAATTCGAAGACTGTATGACTGAAACGGAGATATAGATGAAAATGTGTGAAAAATAATAACTGAGATGTCTGAAATATAGTGTT
Source organism: Erannis defoliaria (assembly GCA_905404285.2). Classification (NCBI taxonomy): domain Eukaryota; kingdom Metazoa; phylum Arthropoda; class Insecta; order Lepidoptera; family Geometridae; genus Erannis; species Erannis defoliaria. The sequence goes on from FR990071.1 coordinate 1,274,137, forward strand.
ATCGTATTGAATTGTATTGTAATATTATTGAGAAGTCAAACGCACTATGTTAGTAACTGAGCCCGACTTCATAACTAAACCATTCAGATGCCCAATTTGCTGCTGCCCCAAAAGCACATAACAGTGAAAAATCATTTCATCGACAAGCAACCCAATAAAGGTTTATTCACTTTTTGCATCAGGAAAGAAAGCACATCAAGGCTGCGCCAGAAACGATCCAACTTTTATTAATCGTAAACAATCCTTATAAATGCACGGGTGATCGGAACGGACGGTCGTTATTCCTAAATTGCGATTTATCGTTTTTTTACTACATTTCGGAAGGATTCAATGAACTTTAAAGTAAGGATAAGGCGACGGATAATTTGCGTCTCAGTTCTGCTAGTTGAAAAGTTTTAACGCAAGATGTTTTAAAAAAAAACATCTTTTTACACGCCCAAAAAAGGGGTGTAATGTAGTCAGGGTTCATGTATGTATGTATGTGAGTTTTTTTAATCCACCATAATCTAAAATACCTGCTTCAAGCCGATTTGGATTTATGGGGTCTCGTTAGAATCCTTACATTATACCGAGTGACACGGGCTATAATTTTTCCGGAATCAAAATGTGGTGGCTGTATTTTTTTTATATCGTTTTTTTTGTCAGGTCGTGTTTTTTAATTCTTTTAATTATAATAAAAGAATAATGAATAATAATTATTCTATTTATTTTTTGTTTTCTTTAAGTCTTGCTACATCTCTCCAGTTGATAACGCTATGCCGTTATTTGTTTTAAACTATGCCTTGGAGTGAGACTTGCGAGACGTCCACCTAGTGGTAAGCATCGCGCCTGCCTATAACAGTAGGTAGCAGTGCCAAAATTGTGATCTTGCAAACAACACTCTGCGCCGCACTGCAGTGCGCTCGTCGTTGAAATTTTATATGACAAATATCTTTTTGCCCAGTAATTTTCCCTGGTAACATTGCCCTTCAAACCGAAACACATTAATAATGTTTGCAGTTGTGATACTTCCCCAGGCGGACTCAGCAATAGAGTCCGCCACGACATCTTTTCTTTATTTATTTTTTAACACAACGAACTCTGACTGACACAGCGCGGCGTGAGACCGAGTCCAACACAATAGATAGATAATATAGAAGAATATTACTTACCACACATCAGTACCACTTGCTTGGTCCTTAATATGAAGTAAATAAGTCAATGGTAGGATCGTAAAATCTTGTCGCTTGGAACAATCATAACATGTTCAAATTGAGATCTCAAATAATAAAGTTTCTAGATTATGTGCTAAGTTTTTGAAAATAAATTCGCCATATGGCAAAGTTTGCAGCAATGGGAATTAAAAAGATCATGTTTTTTTCAGTGGTCTTTTAATTCTTATGTGCTTTTTTATTTACTCCAGATAGGATTATGGCGTCGCACATTGTGCTTTTGACGATGTTAAGTATTTTATATCAAATTATGCAAGTATTGTCTAACTACTGATAGTCACAGTCAAAATCGAGTTAAATAAGTCATTACAAAGTCTAAGTCATATATTATATTATGTCATATACCTATTTAATCAATAAAGTGCCGGAACATTACACATGGCTTGTATGGAGTATTTGAAACAACACCAAAAACACGTTATCAGTTGCTGTAACTTTTGAGAAGCGTCTGTTATAAGATTATTATTAATAATTATTAGGATAAAGGACAATTCTTATAATAATTATTATTAGTAATAATTATTATAAGAATTGTCCTTTACGAGAAATACACGTCGTGGGAAGTGCACATATTGAGTTATGTTAATTTTGGACAGAGTTGCATACTTTGCAAAAAGTTAATTTTACTACATAATCAATTTATTATTATGGTCAACTTAATAACAAAGTATTTGACTTGTATCGGAGGGAAGATCAATCTAAAAACCGAGATCACCGCCGTAATTGAATATTTAAAAAAATAACCTATTCAATTTAGATTACCTGGGTGTTGACAACTTTTTTCTAACCAAAGAACTAAAAATGTATGTTGGTCTAACATTATTAAACTTCTAAAATATGACCTACCAAACAACAAAAGAATCTTTTGTTTTATTTATACGGGAATACTCACGTTTAATTAAATCGGATACTCCAACTATAGTTTCGATCACATCCGGTGACCTTTTTCAAAGAGTGAAAACAGAGCCCGACGCGCGTGCAGCTGCGTCCTGTTTCATTAAAACCAATTCATAATTGGCCGAGTAATCTCGTAACAAACATCCTAAAAATACAAAATAAACAGTTGAATTGAGAAGAAACCTCCTTTTTCGAAGACGTTTGAAAAATACGAAGTGTACGGGAGTACCAACATTCAAACATCAGCACAGATGAAAGATTTTTTTTCCCAGTTGCTGCAAAGAATATGTTCTCTTTGCTCTCTCGGTCAAAAAAACTGTAGCTAAAATCTCTACCTACATCCCATATTCTTAATTCACCTATCTCACTGCCATCGCATCATCCCAACAGTAGCGGCTATAAATAAATCCATCAAGTGTTATAATAGGTAAACACCATAAAGCCTCCCATAAAGCACGATAGCGTCCCCAATCAACACTGTTGTCAGCCGTCACTCTTGTTATCACTATCACTATCCTTCTGGCATGGATCGTGTGTTCTGGGATTAACTAGACGAGCGTTGTTTATGACTGGTGAAGGACTCTTTTGAAATTCAAGATGTAGGACAGCGGAGGTACTTGGGTCAATCAACTATTTTAACCACGCTTCGCAAATATTGGAAACACTTTTTTCCGAAAAAAATATGTCTGTATTTATTAATTTTAATTAGTAGTTTATGTTGATAAAGATATCAACTAGTATAATTAATCGAAGAGAGCCACGACATCCATGCATTACTTTGGCTAAAATCAGCGAAAATTCACACTCATGTACCTACCCAAAATTGTCTTTTGCGTTACCCGTCTTTAATTTAAAAAATATATATCAGGAATAAAACATGGTTTGATTGTTTAGTTGTTTTTATTTACTTTTGCATACATAATCAGTTACTTTGATATAATCAATCTTCATATTTAGATAGTAATTATAGTAAAACTATTCAACATTTTGTCTTTCCCCTTACAAAAGTAAAAAAATGTTTTGCCTAACTTATGAACTATTCTACGTTTGTTATAAAACATAAAGAAGTTACTTTTAGTCCAATGGTAAATACATTTTAGCATTAAATGCTTTAAAAAAATGTTTTCTCTTATAACTACAAAATAAGCTACAACCCAAAGTACAGTTCAAAAATTGGGGACAACTTGTAAAGTTTCTATTGTCTTGTCTTGTATACATAATGAGTTTTTTTCTGCAACTAAAATATTGTCTATAAAACAAAACAAATTTAGCTTTAAATGTGCTACTTAATTAATTTTAGATGTCATTATGTCTTAGGAGTTACCTAGGAGTATAATGTATGGGGAGTTATCCGGAAAGTAACTCAGTATAGCGGTAACTCCGCAGACATTTGAGACGAATCGATCAAAAACTCACATTGTACTTCAAAAACATCCTTTATATGGGTTACTATCGATAATCTTAGGAAAGTACTATAAAATAAATCGCTATTTTTAAACAAGTTGCTCACTTGCTTGGAGAAAGTCACTCAGGATACAACACATAAAGGTACGCACTCCCTCGGAACGTTTATCGCCGGCTGAGCGGCGCATCGGGACTGACAAAAGATCACCCGCGCTTTTCAAGCTAATCACGATCGAAGAGAATGCTTAACAATAAAGGATTGCATCTAGTTATTTCTGACGCAACTTTTGAACGTAACTCAGTATACGCGCGGAAAATGTTCACAAGTGGGGGCGGACATGAAACATATTTTTTTTCAGCTTAAATATTTGGTTTCTTGATAATTACTATTGGAAGCAATTAAATTGATTGTTTGTTCTCTTAGTTAAATTAATATGGATCAACACTTTCATAGAAAAATAATCTGAAAAACGCTGTTATCACAAATGACTACGGCCTCGGGACACCGACATTTTGTATGGCCAGATTTTTTCTTATACTTATGGGAAATATTACACGATTCTTGTTGTGCCTGATAATTTGAGATACGTTTGGCACAGCATTTGTGCATGTACTTAATTATTGCAATATTGTCTATTTTTGCTAAAATGGGTCGGGGACAGCAGTGTGGGTAAAATAGTTGATTGACTTATTACCCAACTACGCAAAAATAAGGGTTTTCTAACTTCAGAATTTCGAGAACTAACCTCGGCTTTGTTCTCCTCTGAGAATTAACAGATGTCAATAAAATGTCCCTCACTTAAAAGCATAAACAATAATTTACATTTGATAAAGGTTAGCAGTAATAAATTTAATGAGTTAGTATTTTAATAACGTTAGCCTAGTTAACTTCTTAGCTGTATTATTATAGATAAGGATTTACGAATTCTAATTAGATAAAACGATTTTAGATTTTCGCCTACTTTTTGTAGCTTAAAACTATAATTGCTCATTTGAGATTTTATTTATTTCAACAGTGGCCACGCGTTGCTGTTGATCATAACATAATTAATTTTATAAGTATTTGGCTAGGATGCCAAATATAAAGTAAGACTCATTCGACTTGAAATTCATCAAATTCCAAATTGAATTAATTTTAAAAATCTATAAATTAATACTTATCACTGTCAAATGCACAAAGTGCGACGCCATAATCCTCCTAGGAGGAAAGAAAAAAAAACATATCATACCACTATCGGCGTACCTGTTTCTGGGGTAAGATACTAGATGGCGCTGTATCACCTTAAAACACGCAAACGTTTCGTTTGCTGTATTATGATGCCGGTTCTGGGGTCGTACTTTAACTTTACCACAGCCAAACGGCTATAAAACCGATTTCGATAAAATTTTAATGTTTTTATAACAACCTGAGAACTTTGTTCTGAGGTGTATTAATTATCATCAGAATAATAATAAAGCTGCAGTTTGCAGTCCTGCTAGCAAGCAAGCATCAGCCGATTCAGCCGTTCACGAGCGTGACGCATAATATGCACGCCATCGCTCTCCACAACCATGTTGGATAAGCGCACCCTCTTCCCTCCACACCAACGCACGACGCCGCCGCAAGAAGGAGCTTTTTAGCAAGCATGAGTGCTCCGGGCACACACAATCTTAACCTACATCTACTAATATTTTCTAGACCTTACGCCTCCATCACCTCCGCGTTCCAGTCTTATTCCATAGTACCAGTTCTATTTAATGGACTGGTAAAATAATAATTATTTGACTCGTATAATCGGTAATTTTGTAGGGTTCCGCACTCGCCCCCCCGTGGGTACCCGCCTTGTCGGGGCGGGGGGGCTTAGTAGCCGTGGGAAGTGTCCCCACGGTGAAGCTAAGAGGTACCCGAGGTGGGGCCGCGAAAGCGGCCACAGTGGTGGGGGCTAGGCCACTGCACGAGCCTGAGGGATGGAGACAGGCCAGAGGGGCCAGAGCTCTCCATTCCGAAGGCCACGGTAGTGGCTGGGCCCTTACTGAGGGTCCGGACCTGGTCCGGACATGAGGGCTCTCCACGTGTCCCTCTGATCAGCAGAGGGCACAGTGGAGAGCGAGGAGGGACGGCCAGGTGGTGGCCTCATCAAGGGCTTTCCTTGAGGGGGCACCCACCGGGTGTGTTGTGGTGGGGCTGCGGGATGGGGACAGGCCAGAGGGGCCAGAGCTCCCCATCCCCAACGGCCGAAGTGGCAGGCGGCGGGGCCACTCACCTGACCCGCCGCATGGAGGCCAGGGCGTTCGGACGTAGGGCCGTCCGGCGCCCATCACGCTGGCATGGCCTCCGAGGAGGTGGATGCACGATGTGTCTGGGTGTTCGGACACATCGTCATCGGTGCGGGAGGAGCTTCGGCTCCCCGTGGTGGGCCCGAAAGGGCGGCGCCGTCGAGGTCGCGGATGAATGCGAGAGCGTACCCGTGACCTCGACAATAGGCGCAGTGTGGGAACACCGTTGGGTTTTTAGTCGGTAGGGGTGCCATCGAGTCTCACTCTGGCATCGAGTCCGACATAACCCTCCTGCGCCCTGGCAGGAGGGTATGTGTAAGTGCATTTCCCAACGAAAAAAAAAAAAAAAAAAAAAAAAAGGGTTCCGCACTCGAAGGGTGTCCGACTGTCCGTGTCTGTCTGTGCAACTGGTTATTCTAACCTATGTAGATTTCCAGAAACTTACCAAGTAGCCGGTTGAGTTTTTAAAATTACCTAAAAAAATAATTAACAATTTATAACGATTTATTAGGTTATAATATAATTTAACCTAATTTTCAACTGACTTCAAAAAAGGAGGTTCTCAATTCGACTAGTTTTTTTTAAATGTATATGTTACGCGATTACTCCGCCAATTATGAATTGATTTTGATAATTCTTTTTTGGTTTTGTAGGTGCAGAAATCCCATATACATTTTATCAAAATCGGTTCAGTAGTTTGGTATTGAAATCAAAATTACTGGAATAAGTCAAAATAACTGGAAAATATGAAGATGTCGTCCAGGTAGTCAAAATGAAGTCGGTTGTTTTTTTAATGCGTGTTATTGTTATATAACATGATGCTTATAAAAAAATATGTACGGAACCCCCGAAGCTCGATGATCGCGGGTAACCGGTGGATGCAAATTAATTGTTGTCGTACAGTGTGGTGGTGTAAGAGGGAGCCCCCAAGGGGGGTCATCGTTCAGCAGTGGGCGTCTTCTGGCTCATGATTGTATGTGATGATGTCTATATAGAAGGATGGAAACCTCGATGCAAGCCGACTCGCGCTTGACCGGTTAAACCAGCAGGTGAAGACCCGGATTGTTCGTACTTATCTACAATTTATTTAAAATCCTCTCCCGTGTATTAATTGGTGCATAAAGATAATTGAAGATAATTTACTAATGACTAGGAAACAATAAAACAGTTACCAATGTGTCATAACAACCAGGATTTCATCAATTAAGAATGACGTAATTAACTTGCCTTTACTTTGCGGATTTGGTTTACTCTGACCCTGTTATACCACCAATGAGAGAGAAAGAGATAAAATATATGTGATCCTCGATTTTGCTCTGGTTAGTGCATTGTTGAAGAAGTTTTTCTTCTTTCCTTCTAAGAGGATTATGGCGCTGCACTTTGTGTATTTGAAGGCCTCACGCCGTGCAGCAGCCCGAAAAATTAAGAAATAAAAAAAATAAAATTGGTGGATATTTCACATAGCGCCATCTAGACCCAAACTAAGCAAAGCTTTTACTATGGGAACCAGATATCAGATAGAATATTTTAAAACTTTTTGTAAATACATAGCTGTGATATACAATACAGCGCCCAGATCCGGAAAAACATCTATGTTCGTCACATAAATGCACTAAAGAGAGAAGTAAAAGGGCCTTCGCGTTTCTATGCATAAATGTTTGTTCTGGGTGGGAATCGAACCCACGCCCTACATTTCTCAGGCAGACCCACAACCAACTGAGCTATATGCAGTCAACATAACGAAAAGCTTCTAATGATGATGATAGTGTTACCCTACGTATATTTTGTACTTTAATTTAGGTATTTTTTCGTATCGAAACAAAACAAAAAGAATTCAACAAAATTATGCTCTCCAACCAGCTCTAGCTGTTAATTACCACAAAATAACGAAAGGCCTTATTTGTTCAAAGTCAAAGTTGTTTTTAAGAAACGATCTCGTTTTATGATACACTTTTAAAAGTATATTAACGTAATGTTCTCAAAGACGCGAATCCTCTCACCAGTTTAGCGTTAAACAGTGGAATCGTTTGCCTTTCACACCGGCGGCGCTGGATGGCCGTAAAAGACGCAGTGGTGGCGCAATCTGAGAGTTTGATGCGTTTGCGTCGACACGTTGAGAAGAAGGTGCGTTCGCATTGATTCAGTAAGGGCACTTACGTTTTTTGAGGAGTGACGAGACGCCTGGGTGGAAGCATCACGCCTGCTCATAACATGTAGCAGTCAGGCAGGGTAGGTGTCAGAATTGTCAACTGAACAAAGTTCTGTGCCGCACTGCTCACCCTGAGAATCACATGTCAAATCTCTTCAATCACATGTCAAATCTCTTCAATCACATGTCAAATCTCTTCAATCACATGTCAAATCTCTTCAATCACATGTCAAATCTCTTCAATCACATGTCAAATCTCTTCAATCACATGTCAAATATCTTTAATCACATGTCAAATCTCTTCACGCACTTGACTTGGTTGATTTTTAAATATTTGTTTTTTAGTCCAGTGAAAGAGGAGATTCTTTGTATGGACACTCCAACAATAATTCCTCTGTCACTGAGTTTTTGCAGTGTTAATAGTACATTATGATACAAGTGTGCTATGTTGGTCATTACACTAGAGGCGGTATTCGGCGGATAAGGAAGCCGAGAGTGTATTGAAACGTAGCACAAGAGTTTCATACGACTGTTTTCGTCACACTTGCGTGGAAAAAACAATTGTTTTTGATAATAATCAACCACACAGCGAAAACGTCAACAAACATTTGCGGAAAATGGCGCCCAAATCAGCAATGCGCGCGCAGGTTGACATTTACTTCAGCAGCATAAGAACTCTTTGTTTGTATTACAAAAAATCTGTAAGTATTACCCGGCTATATTAAGAGTGCTTCGTATACGTACGTCTAATTGCAGTCACGTACAAACTTGTCTTTACCGGGTTATACCTATTATAGCACTATATGCCGTAATGTAAAGTAAAAAGCACGCGTGCGTAATAGCTTGGATTATGAGCCTAAAACCGATGCAATAAGATCCACTTACGAGCAAGTGTGATGAAAAGTAAAGTTAATAGGTTACGGCTAACATATTATTATTTTTATATATTTTTTTTATACTGATACAACATATACATATTAATATATAATACTATATAGCGAAGGAATTTTCGATAGCGAATTTTTCTACCGAGAGCTAGACGTGATTTCCATGTTTAGGTAAAAATACCTACCTTATAATTAAATAAAATCATAGATAATATGTAAGCCGTAACCTATTAACGTTACTTTAACACCCTGCAAAAAATCAGCGACAGAGGAATTACTGCTATAGACAAACCCTTTATTCATTGGACTATTTTCTCTTTTAGGGCTTGTGACGACAGACTGCGAAAGTTTAGAAGTGATTATAAAAGGCTCTCGATTAACCAACAAACCCTATAATTATATAACCCCTTGAACCTACAAACCATATAATTATATAACCAAGTATCATTAAGATATTCCAAATCAAGTAACAGAGAGTATTTAATAGTTTAAGTAAAAAAAAAAAAAAGTAATCTTTGTAGTTTGTTCATTATTTGCCTAAGTTTTTTGTACTATAATTTCGAATCGTGGAAACGAACACCAATCAGGTCAAATTCGAATGTGTCAAAAGTTCGGATCGATTCGGCCCCTCAAGAATCAATATAAAAATCGTTAAACTTTTATTATAACAAAACCAATAACCATTCCAAATCGATATCGTAATACGAGCTAACGACTTCAGTGTTAATCGAGATATTATTATCGATATTGGTGATATCGATATGCCACTCGGATGATTGCGCTTGCGTAGTTAAAAATCGAGTGTAAATTGTTATTAAATTAATAAGATACGGTGCATTGGTCATAAAACCAACACTATGTTTCGAAACTTGAAGTGTATCATGCGAGAGAAACGAGAAGAATCCGTTATTTTTCAGAATAAATACTAAACTTTTGATGAGAGAATATGGCAGATGGGTTCTCAAAATCGGTTACAAATTTTCCCACCCGGAATTTTATTGCATCAAAATCACATCGACGTGTTCGTAAACAACTGTAATGTGTTTCACGTCCAGAAAGGGCGCTTACGGTTTGTAACATGATGTTTTGTGATCAGTCTGTACCTTAGTTTTAGAGGTCAGTAACATATTTATAATATCATCTTGTCAGGTTGGATTAAGGGGTAGGTATTAAGTATACCATAATACCCCAGTTGCAGTTTTTCCTACTATATTGAATTAAATTAAATAGTTTGTAGATAAAGATCATAATTATGATCATATGTTACAGAGATATAATCAGGAAAAAAATACACAAACAAACTAGTTTTTTTATTTACAGATGTGTGTGTAATTTTCACAATATTTCTTACGTCACGATCTATTTCCTAACAATAGTCCATCCACTCGCCCTAAACTTTCACTATCCATACTTCAAACAGTAGTCATCCTTGGAATAAAGCACGAGTCATTTTGATCATTTTGCTAATTAATACCAATTCTCATAGACTCTCCGACTCTGTTTCGTCGTCAGCCATAAGACTTCCACTGCTGGACGAAGGCCTCCCAATAGAGGGCTGTTGCCATAATCCCCACGCTTGGCAGGCGGCTTGGGGCCTCTGTTTCAGCTGTTTACATTTATTTCACCGTGGGTGATTGTAATTTTTCTATGGAACAACAGTTTTTTCCCCAATTTCAGGGTTTGTAGAGTAAAAGTTGCTGCTGGAGATGAACACAATATTGGCCTTCTTTCCTCGTAGTACTGCCGTTCAGAGTAGCCTTGTAGTGGTAGGATTCTTTTGCAGAGTCCGTCTGGGGAAGTATCACAACTTTGACAGTTATGAAATCGCCAGGCAGTAGTGTGCACTATGCAAGCTTTAGGTATTCTGTTTTGGTTTAAAGGGAAATTTTACCCGATAGACCATGAAGAAACTTGACATCTAATTTAATATATCAGGGTGTTGAGCGCAATGCAGTGCGGCGAAGGATTTTGTTCGCAATTTCACAATTCTGGCACCGCCACTGTTATGGGTAGGCGTGGAGCTTACCACCAGGATACTGTCTAGCTCATCTTGTCACTCCAACCGCATTAAAAAAAAACTGTATAGAGCGGGCCATTCCAAAACCTGTGATATAATTTCCATCACCTATCACTCTCATGGCATAGAGCAATGTGATAGAAACAAAATATGCTCTAGAATAAGAAGTCTGGTAGTCTTGCGATTTTTCTGTACTCATATTTCAAAGTATCAAGATTGTCCGGCCGCCTCTCATCTATAGATACGGACGGCTAACGTCTCATTGTTATACAACAAAACGACATAAATCTCGCGAGCCCGAAAATTTCTATGTTTATAGCAATTAACGGAGCCGAGTGACACTCGCTCGCCCGATATGATTCACAGCTCGGGCTGGGCGCACATCATTGGAAAAAATATAATTTATTTTTGGATAAAAATATTCTGTACTTATCACATCACATGTAGCGCTCGTGGCGTAGCTTGTCTAGGTGATTCTAATCGATCATCGATGTTAAGCAACGGACGGTCCGGTCAGTCTTCGGATGCGTGACCGTGAGTGACATTTATTTCTGAGCGCTACCGTGGGTCAGATGACACGTTAAATTGTTGGTCCCGGTTGTTTGTTCTAGTTTCTATAACAACAATCGTCGGCCATGTCAGAGGCCTTCGGGCGGCACATTTTCTCTGACACTAGGGCTGGCCATTCAGCCTATACGAACTTACTTACTTACTTACTTTTATCACATTGCTAGTATTTTCTATAATCTTTCCATCATTTCGTGGCAAGCAAGAAGGCGACCGTTTAGTGGCTAAAGCAATCGGGGCGTTTACACCAGCAGGGCTAACATGCGCACCGCGAGAAAATTTTGTCGTGTCTTTATGTCGTGCGAAAACGAGACAAACTTTTACAGATTCGTAGCCTTGTCCTGTTTTGTAGAATCGAGAAAATTTTCTCGCGGTGCGTATGTTAGGCCTGCTGGTTCAAATCGTTCAGTTACAAATATTTTATATAAATATTGGTGGACATTTCGCACAACGCCATTTAGTCCCAAACTAAGTAAAGTTTGTACTATGAAAACCAGATAACTGATAGCATTTTTTTTTTAATAATACATATTGATATTACATACAACACCCAGGCATCGAACAAACATCAGCTACGTTCTTCAAAAAATATTTGTCTTGGGTGGGAATCGAACCCACTCACTACAGCTCTCAAAGCAGACACAGTACCAACTGAGCTTTAGGGTTAGGGAAGCATAATTATAATGTTGATCTTACGTTTTAAGTATAACTATTTCAAAATAAACAATTAGGTGGTAATTAATTGAATTAATCAGAAGAAATAAAGCGAATGAATCATCATAGCACTATTAAAAAAACACCAAAAACGACTCCCGATGTCTTTCTCTCCATGTTTGTCTGTTTATCACATATTTAAGACTATATACTACAGAATAGCCAACCGCGCAATACCGCGTGTAGTCGCGGGCAACCGGTGGATGCAAATAGCAGGTTGTACAGTGGGGGCGGTCCAAGGGGAGGCCTTCGTTCAGCAGTGGACGTCTCCGGGCCGATGATGACTGTAGAACAGAACTTCATCAAATTTACTATTATTTCGAAAACGAACACAGATGACTGTGTTTATGTTTTCGAAGTCGGCATAGCGAGAATGTTTTTGTTTTGAACCAACAACATAATATTACAGGAAAATAATATGTCATATTTTTATTCGATGCTTCATTAAACACAATAGAAAGGCGAAACATTTCTATGATTATTTACGGGATATTTACCGTGATTATGTAATTAAACGAGCTCCCGATACAAAAAAAAGTAAGTTCGTATAGGCTGAGGGGTTAGTATTAGAATGGCTAGATCGCAAAATGACTTCATCTCACTTAGGCCATATCTCTAAATATCCGAGTTGCAATTTGACTTAATCTCATCTATTCCACATCTCAAAATGTTCAATTCGCAAAATGACCACATCGCTGCTAGTCAACATCACAAAAAGTACAAGTATTAGAATTCTTATCAGGATAATTTAATTACATTTTAGAGATGTTTTTTTGTGTTTTTTTTTAGGTTTTTAGCATACTTATTTTTTATTGTATCTATGTGTCAAGGTTTTTTTACAAGCAAGGCAAGGCAAAAGATATTTAAATAATATTTAATATTTGGAACTGTCCAGACTTTTTACGGTGTAGTCATTTTACGACTTAAGACTTTTGTTACTTGTGTGTTTTTGTGATTTTGACTAGCAGAGGTGTGGTCATTTTGCGAATTGGACATCTTGAGATGTGGCCTAAGTGAGATGAAGTCATTTTGCGATCTAGCCATTCTAATACTAGCCCAATTATATAAATGTAATGAACAAATGTGTAATGTGTTGTGTTTATATTTTAGAATTAAGCGAAAGCTCTAACAGTATAATAGCTGTTTTTTAACTGACATTTTTAAGTTCCATTTCTTTTCAAACAGATTTAAAGGTGTCTCAAGGTTTCATAAATAAGGTCATGGTACGTTCTGCACCTAGCCTAACCCAGTCACGCCTTAAAGTAAAGTTATTTATTGTTCTCGTAATTAACAAGTTTCGATGGCCGAACACACGACTACGCTGAGATGAAACTTCAGTGTAGTCGTAGATTTATTTTCATACAATGAATGAGATATCAGGCCTTAGCGCTCATAGCGTGGCTTACCTAGGTGGTTTTAAGAAATCACTATTTACACTTATTATTTACTTACACACTTATTTCTGAGCGCTACCGTGGTTCGGATTACGTGTTAAATATTTGGTCCCGGTGTTTTTTCAATATTTATTTAACATCAACCGCCAGCAAGTCATTTCTTTAACAACAACCAACAACCTCGAGTTGCAGCTCAAGTTGACTGGACGAAGAGAACTAAGTACTATATAGGGTTTAGTTCACTTCACTCTGCAGTATAAGGGTATATTGTTAGTCATCTCGAGTTCCAACTCAGGTTGACTGAACGAGCAAGTTATTTGAGGTAGCAGAAACTTTCTCCAGCCAACTTGATTTGGATAATAGGATTTGAAAATTGCTTAATTATTGCAACGACAATTGTGATTAGACAATAAATTTATTAATTACCATCGCCGCGCGCGGTGCGCTGTGATTGGTTGGTATAAGTTAAAGAATGACTCGAGTTATTCCGAATAATGCCGAGCGCCCGCCGCAAACCGCCACCGCCCCCGTAACGGCCGCGCACGGCACGGCATCTCGAGTTTAGGTAGGCCTCCACCTACCTAAACACAGGGTCTTCTGCGTCCTGCAGAACCTTTCTTCCTTATCAGTTATCAGTTCTTCGAGAGACTGCCCTTTGCCACTTCAACCCTGAGAGCTATATCGTTGACTTTGGTTTTTTGGTGAATATCCTCGTTCCGAGTTTTATAGCACAAATAAACTCCGAGCATAGCTTCCTCCATTGCCCATTGTGTGACTCAGGGTTTATCAAAAAGGCCAGCAATAGAAAACTACTTCTCAGTTCCATATATCATCACTGGCATCACATACTGGTTGAAGACCCTCAACTCCAAACAGTAGACTTCGCAAAATTGGCGGTAAATGACGCCACAGCAAACTTTCCCCATTTCTGGGGACCGTTCTAATAAAAAATCACCGACGACAAAAAATCCTATGAAATTGTAGAGGCTGCATAGTGTAGGTATACCAAGTTTTATAATATTAGTTGAAAAATACGACTTGTACCATCAAGTACCAACCAACATCCAAACTCTTGTGCGAATACCAACTTCCAAACACCTGGACAGATGAAAGCAAATTTTGCCAATTGTTGCTAAGGTGCTAGCACGCTGCTAGCTTGGTTAATCCTGGGTTGTTTAAGAAAAACGTAAATAAGTACTTCTTATGCAACGTGTTCCATCTTCGATCACATCATCGCTTCCAGTCAGTTGAGATTGTGGCTAAACGCACGACTATATCGATGTAAAAAAAAATTACTACCTAATTCTCGACGTTCCTTAACCAATATTTTATCATCACGCCTCTATACCATAATTTCAGCTCTAATCACCCACAGTCTAAACCAACTATTAATAAATAACAAATCTTTTCGATTAAACATCTATAGCAGGAATAAATTTAAATAAAAAGTGGTGCCTCGGGGTCCATATGACTTCTAAGCTGAGCTAGGACATTAGGCTAGTGTGGAGCACGGACTATTTATACGTTGATTATAGCAATCCAAATAAAATTAGTATTATTCTAGCTTTGCCAAAACATTTGACAAAAAATGTAAAAAAAAATGGTATTTGAGTTAAACCGGTGCGCTAGGTACTAAACGAATGACGTTACTTAACTAAAGAGAAGTCTACTTAACTAAAGAGAAGTCTATTACCGTCGTAGTGAATAAGATGACTGCGGATGATGAAGATGCATCAGGCAAAGTGAGACAGAAAGCTTAATCCTTCAACATCAAAGTAACTAAAAAGAGTTAGATAACCGACTTGTCAGCTAATCAAATGTTTTGTGTGGTTACTTGACCAAAAACCAAAAAAATAATTTGAAAATTGGAATTCGGTAAAAAATACAAACAAAGTTTACGAAAGTTTAATTTCAAATTGGTACCTGGTTGTGGTTACTATGGTACAAGCTTTGCTTCATTTTGGGCTAGATGGCGCCATGAAATATGCCCCCAATTTTTATTTATGTTATGTATTTAGATAATAAAAAATACGTTTTTTTATTCTGTCCTCCGAAGAGGATTATGACAACGCTCTTTTGTGCATTTGCCACTGACGATTTTAATATTTCAACTTTTTGATGAGTTCCATTCAAATGAATCTTAGTCACAGTCATACACGGTAAGTCACGGTCTAGTCCAACGATGCCATAGTAAAGTCGTGGCAACTTTAACACAAGTTATTCACAGTTTTGAAAGCAACAAGACATGTTTCGACCATTATATCATTTGCCCACACACAGGTGCGTAAATCGGCATTTGATGAATAAAATTATATAAGCCGTCATCCGAAAAACCACAATTTTCGGAAAATAATAAAATGCAGCGACATGGTTTTTCCACTTTCCGCCAAAATACGCATATTTGGTTAGCTTTAACGTCGTCAAATATCGAATTCCAAAACTCATTACGATTAAGAGGTACCCATTAACTGAATAGTTTTATTTTTGTTTTCACTTCAAAGAAAAATAGAACGCCTATACTTCAATAACAAAAAATAAAATATACTCTATGGTATTTAAAAAAATACGACAGCACTGTCTGCCGGTCTGCCCTGCCCCGGCCATTGGGCACTTACATACCTCGTCATAAATCCAATACCTGGATACTCCTCGTCTATCCGCCCCTCCCATCACGGACGCTAATTTATAATCTCTAGCTTAAATATTTATAATCTATAGATCGCTTGTGTATCAGATTGTGATATTATGTTAACCTGTAGGTTCGTGTGTTTGACCAACCTTGCAGTACAATAAGCTTTAATGAAGTACCTACAGACAGCGACAATGATAAGATGAATGGACGGGAAATAAGCACACGGATTTTGAAGTCTATATGTTGAGCGCCGGCTCTCACTCGCTTCAGTCATACTCTGCCTTTGCGACATGCTAGCCGTTCGATACGACAATACAAACTTCTAATACATGTACATGTGTTCTCTTTTTGTCATGCAGTAATTAGATTCGCTATCTCTATTTTTCGGTAAATGTAACATGCATACTTTTAGCTAGGCATGCTTGATTGTGTTGTCTTGTTAATTTTGATCGATTTCGATCTGTTGGTTCTCGATATCTACGTCAAATTTTCGAACAAGGCACTCAATTTGTTATTGTAACGACGCATGTCGCTGCGACTTTCTTCGCAACTAACTAGAACTCCCCTTAAAAGAAGGTAAAGGAAATAAACAAACTAGCAAGAATAGGGGAGTCATATAACCTTTTATGCCCTTTTATAGAGGCCTTGAGCCTTGGGCTCCTTCTTTTCCAGACGAAGTCACTAGCAGCAGCTAGCTCTACAATCCTCTGATAATATCTAAGGGTGCAACAAAACCACTGCGTCCGTGCACGATAATCATAATGGCGGCCAACAATTAAGTATCGGTCGTTTATTTCGTTCATTCGCTCGTTCATTCCGATTGGGACGGGACGTGTCAATAGTGATTTGTGATTGATACTTTCTTTGTATACTCTATATAATTTTTTTACTGTTAACGATTGGCACATGTCTGAGGCATAGAAATTATTGGACATGAAGAGATTTGACATCTGATATCTCGGGGTGACAGGCAGGCGTGACGCTTACCACCAGACGAACGTCTCGCTCGTCTCGTCACTCCATTACATAAAAAAGAACGCCACTCAAGAACCTTTCTTGTCCATCGGTTGTCAGTTCTTCGAGCGATGTGGCCTGCCCATTGTCACTTCAACTTGCAAACCTTGCGAGCTATGTCGGTAACTTTGGTTCTTTGGCGAACATCCGCTTTTCAGATTCTATCGCGCAAAGTAACTCCGAGCACAGCAACTCTTTCTATTGCCCGTTGCGTGACTCTGAGTTTCTCCAAAAGGCCGGCAGTTAAAGACCGCGTTTCAGTTCCATATGTCATCACTGGCAACACACACTGGTCGTGGACCCTTATCTTCAGGATAGTGGTAGAAAAATACTGTTTATAGCATCTGCATCTCTACCCACACTAATGTAACAACTCTTACACAATTTTACGTTAACCTACTATATACTTACTTTCTTGCATATAGTTTTGTGTAGACAGACAGTCACCAGGAATCCCAATGAATTTATTTTATTTTATTTATAGTTATAGAACTAGAGTACTTTTTAATTACTAAAAAGAGACAGTAAAATTTATCAAACTCAACAAAACTCTGTTTTAAACTACCAGTAGCTATCACGGTTCGTACGGGGTGGTATCGGATTCTCGTTTGACAACTTAATCACGGTAAATATCCCGTAAATAATAATATAACTGTAATGAGTATTCACGGTTGCTTATTACATAATATACCATAAAAAATCTTAGAACAGGAACCAACAAAGTATGCTAAAGGTCAATTCCGTCTCAAAAAACAAAAATGTACATAAATAACCCACTGTATAGGAATTAAATAAATCACCTAAGACATAAAACGTCAGTGCAAGATGTGCTCTCATCAAAATTCAAACAACTTCGGGCGGGGCTGCCTTCCGTCCGATGTCATCGCAACCTGGCGAACTCACCTCTTTCTGCTGTACAACGTTATATCTGTGTTTCTAGGAAAGGTTGAGTAGGTATTTGATTACGGATTTTCCATTGATTTTCCTGTTCAGGTTGGTAAAATATGTTTTTTTGTGTCTACTACAGGTACTCGTATATTGTAAGTAACTATATCACCTAATATGTAGTGTATTAAAATACGTCAACCAGGTGAAGTCCCCGTTTGAATCGCCTCAAAAGTTAAACAAAAATTAAGTGCCAGTCTGGCTTACGTCTAAAGAGTAGGTTCTGGTTTGTCATGAAATATTAAAAAATTACCAGTTTTTCCCCCGTTTAGTTTCAAATCTTTATCATGAGCTCGATCTGCATTTGACCAGATATAAATAGACATAAATTAAATTTGAAAAAAGGAACTTGTGGTCATTTTAAACTCGCCACATAGTAACTTCATATTTTAGAGACTGTTCATAGCATAGGATTGGTTTTTACTCTATAGTCACCGCATGTTTAAGATTTCATCCAGTAGGTATTGATATTTTGACAATACAGAAAAAAAATGCAGACATCTTGTTTTTTTTTTCTTCTTTATTATTGGCATCGCACGTTGTGCATACTTATGCAAAATAATGCTTATATAATGTCCAAGTTTATGTAGTATTATCCAGTCAATAAATCTTTGTTTTTTTTACTTGTAACCTTTTTAATGTCATAACATAACATAATACTATAATCCTACGAAAGTTTCAACTTGTTACTTCGACCTGCATGGTCCTTCGGGTACGAAATAATTTTGTTACAAAGATTAATAATCCTAACTTTCCATAAGTACATAATTTAAAAACTTTACGTATACAAAATAGCGCCACAAGAAACAACTGTAGATATTTGAGTAAAGTCTACATTTAAGGTCGGACAAGCACAAATGCTGGTCATAAATAAATACAAGAATAGCAATTAATGCCCTACCGATAGTACCCACCCGTCCGTCCGCCCGCGGTGTAGAGTAGTGCCGATCTAGAGACTGCGCGATATGAGAACCTCGCGGACTGATTTACTGCCGTGGAACGAAATGATTTGATACTGCTAAAACAAACAGTATAAAACGTAAATACGATACAGAATAATGGATTCCCAAAAATTTAATTACACTTAAACTTAATACACACTACAGCCAATTCTATAGACTTTAATTGACAGACCTTAACTTACTAAAATAATAGCATACTTAACTGTTTTTTCATTCCAGTCTAATAGATGCATCTAAGGAATGCAAAATTTTTAGGTTTACATCCATTTCTATCAATCCGTACGCTAATGCGGACTTCTTTAAAAAATAATTGAAGCTGTGGTATCCATAACGGGAGACTGCTTGACTTGTAATCGTGAGGTCGCGGGTTCAAACCCAGAATTAGAAATACAATTAAGCAATATTTAGACTACGGACATGTTTTCCAAAATAAATTAATATGGTGATGCGACTGTAAAATATCTCCTTAAATCTTACCTTAGTTTAAAGTCGGAAAATTTGTAATTTATTTTGTTTTTGTATCTGTATTTCACAATGCCGACAAGATGCTTCAAATTATAATAATTGTAATTCACTAGAATGTCAATCACAATGCATTTTCATGGTCACGATCACTATATTTTTTTGTCTATAGAAGTCGCTAGTACTCTCAAAATATATTATTATAAGGTTCTTTAACGATAATCATGGAGTACCTACAGCTTGTAAGTCAACACTAATATTGTAAAAACAAATTTATTGTAAAGTGAGAGGCTATCTCGGGAAACGCTCTGCTGGTCCAATTATCTACTGGTTTAATCTACGATTAGTTAAATTTATTAGTTAAGTACTGGCAACAGTTAAAAAACAAGTATCAAAACGCTTCGCATCGATGCCGCGTTCGTAGCAGACCGAAAGCTCACATTACAACAAATCATTCACCGCCGTCTCACCGACAATTCCATTCTTCCATTGATTTATTCCACATTATTATTAACTTTTATCATAAAAAATCCGAACGAGTTATATTTATACATAATGCATCGCGTTTGATCTGATAACATCATATTTATTACTGTTTCTTTTAATTTTTTTGATTGTCAGCTGTTACAAACTCAGCCCTATTTGAATTTAGACGTGCTAGTATCAAGATTGCTTATAAATCTTAAGGATTGAGACGGTTTTATCTGTGAATCAACGCTTTAATGTTTTAATTTCACAGGGAAGTAAGCACTCTTTTAATTTAGGTACTTGGAGTAAATCAAATGTAAATCACAAGAATTTACGAATACAAAAGTCTTCAAACAAAATCTATAATATTGTGTATTTTACTCAGCTAAGTATTTGAATCAATTTGGAAAAAGCGTAGAGTTTGTGACCCGCAATTACAGAGATGTTACTTATCAGTTCTGAAAAAACATGCTTCATCATATAGCGGCCGAAACCACGGAGAGTTTTATTTTACATTCATAATTTGAAAGTTTGTAAGTTGTGAAGTATTTGTTTTCACTCAATATAGAGTAAACAAATATTTGGATGACCTAGTTAGACACTACGTTAGCCTTTGCTGAGTATAGATACATTCAAAAGACAGTCATATTATAACGGTGATGTTATGTCACCCAAACAACTAAATAAAGTATTTTTACGTGCCTGCGAGGCTAAAGGGACCTGGGTATGTCCTTAAACTGCAAAAAGACCCACCGGAGGATGGGCAGCAGCGTTCACTGCGATTCACAAGCCGCCTGCCAAGCGTGGGGATTATGGCAACACCCCTCTTTTAAGGGGGAGGCCTTCGTCCAGCAGTGGACGTTTTATGACTGATGACGAGGCTAAAGTGGCTACTTTAGCCCCGCTATGCGAAGCGAAAGGAACAACTTCCAGCGGTACATATTAAAATCGCCAACTAATCTACTATTTATTTTGTGATAAAGAGCAAAGTTTGGAAAAAAAAAAATTCTGTAATTTATTTTAACGTGTATAAGTTTTCATATTTCATGTAAATAAAACAAACACAGTAACTTTATTTTGAACCCATTTTACAACTGACATCAGAACAATTGTCAGCGAACGCCATTCACATACAAGTCGACACTTGAGTAATGTATTCGATCTACCAGAAGACAATTTCCAGGGCGCGATTCTAAACAGAGATCTCACCTACCGAATAAAACACACGTCTAAACAATATGTAGGTGTCACTGGTTGATAGGAGCTGTCTTTCAAACTATCTACTCTAACTTTCTATACAACTCCTCATATCAACCAATTATGCCATTTGGAAACTGTACTTTACGCTTAACATTTTAAGAGTCAATATCCAGTTTCAGGTCTTCTGATTTTCCGACGTTTACGATTCACATATCAACAAGAGCTTGCAATACACGATCTTAAATCACGACTATTTCGAAACATGACGCATACATTGCTGGGTCATAAAATTGTGATACATGGAAACCAGATCTTGAGTCAGCCATGGTTTAAGAATTTTGAAAATAGTTGACTGGAGTTGTAATAGTAAAAGTAATACAGGTACGGCTTGACGTCCCAAAGGAGTCGAGCTAGGTGTTGAGGTTATCCTGGCCTGGGATAGATCAATGATATGTCAAAATCGTGTTATACTTGTGGGATTTATGCAGACTAGTTCGGTAAGCAATGGCGACAGTGATAGATTCAGGCGGAGGTGTGGAAATGTAGGCCTCCCATGAGATTCGGTGCAGGTTTGATTAGATTTTAATGTAAGATAATTATTACTTACTTATTATAATTATACAAAATTATTGATACAAGAAGTGTCGTGTACAATGTATATTTTTAGTAAGAACATATTAGTTGTTCATGAAGAAATGTCCAGTCAATGACTCCTTATATAGGTACACCTTATAAACCTTACGCATCTATCTCTTTGTCTCTCCGTTTATTTTAATAACACAATATGTTTGTTTCTTTTAAATAGCTAATAACGGACTGACATTTTTACAGAATATTCTGGCGGTGATTTGTTTTTAAGTATATCTTGTTAGTTTGTTTTGTAACCAAATAATAATTACTTTAAGTAAAGACGGTGTGCGTTATGAACAAAAAACACCGTTATAAATTATATGTAATAAGCCTATTAAGCCATAGGACTTGGTGCAATTAAGAACTTTAAAATTGTATCAATAAATAAATAAATAATTTTATAATATGCGAGTTGCAGTCGTCTTGCTCTAGATATCTCAAACTGAATCACAGAAAGCACATTACACCGAATTCTCTTTATTCTTCATTATTCTCTTCAAACTTGTGAAAGTGATCACAAATCGAATAAATTTCTAGCATTAAAATCCCACAAATCACGATTCCTATCACCAATATCTTTCACCTTAACTACATATTACGAAACTCTTGTCAGAGCTTTCAAAACACCATTAAATTAAGTTTCATTGTCTCTGAACTTATATCGGATCGGATCGGCACAAAACACCGTACCTGAGTAACCCAATAATTGTGTATATAAATCATTTGAACGACTCCTGATAATTCGACCGAGAAGCGAGGCTTGGTGCGAGTGAAGAGCGCTAACAGTTACCAATTCTAATTACGTTTTGTTATTTTTGCCTGCAATGCTATTTGTATACTTAGCATTAGAGGTAATAGTCGCCAACGACTACGTTGCCTTGACATTCAACTAAGTCAGTACAAACTCAGCCAAGTAGATTTTAATGATAACAGACGAAAGAACTACAAAAAAAAAAAAAGTATATAAGTATTCTATCAGCTATCTGGTTTCCATAATACAAGCTTTGCTTAGTATGGGGCTAGATGGCGCTGTGTGTAATAAATGTCCCCCCCCAATATTATTATTATTCACGTATTTATTTCATTTCTTAGTTATATAAGTTTTTTATAATAAATATTAGAATACTAAAATACAAATTATAAAAAACTTAAAAACTAGGTTGCCGCCAGCAGCGGGGCAGGGCTCCAGCTGCCGGTGGTTAGGGCTGCAGAGTGAGGAACCTCCTGACAATGCGCGCCGTGTCAAGTACCACTGCCTTTTGCATCTGACCTTTGACCCAACCAACCTATTATTATTATTATTACATACGGTATTGTCGCAATTATGGCTGTTGTTGTCGTTGCAGTCAAATAAAAAGTGGAAATAGATGAAACTATTAAAACGTTCCTAACGTTTCCATTATTTTATCTATTTTGTATAATCTATAATAAAGAATATTTTCTATAATAAAGAAACATTTTTAAATAAAACACTTGATTTGAGGCTTATTTTTAACGTGTGTACGGCTGCCCAGATCATTTCGGTAGGTACATGAGATAATTTGAGCCAATTTTCATACTTCAATATATTATTATGTAAAAATAAACACCAAAAACGGTTCATAAAAATAAGCTTATGAATATTTAATTACCTATGTTTACCTGAGTATTTTTTTAGTTTCTCTATTAATGGTAGAACTTTATTCGGTTCAATAGAAATACAATGTTTTTTAATTGCATTTTTTTTATCGTAATACTCGCAAACTAAAAGATCGCATTGACGTTTCAATAGTACTAGACTACTAGTCCATTTAGTCCAGTTCAGCCACCTAAACCACGATAATGTTACAGGAGGCTTTTCCACGCTCCTTTCCTACATTTCAGCCGCCGCCATAATTCTCTCCGACGTAAGGGTTTGAACAGACGATAGGGAGATACGTGCGAAACGCGACTTTTCAACCTTTTGTGGCCAAAGACGCGATAATGTCCCTGATGTATGCGCTTTGTTGGGACATTTTTGCGTTTGTCATATTTATGTTTGATCTTTGAAATTAAATTTATGGCATCCTTTATTTAGGGGGTTAAATTTATCGGACTCGGGGACGGGGGAGCCTTTGAGGAATTTTATCAGGTAAGGAAATGGGGCTTAGGAAATTAAACTGGAATAAAATTATGCATATTACGTACCTACCTATAGACAAGACATTTTTTTCAGTCACTCTACTTACAAATTACAGATATTTATATCTGTAATCTAGAGAACGTAAAGTAGAAACTAAGTAAAATAAAATAAGTCACCTCTCCTAAATATTCGTCTAAATTTAAACTTTAAAAACAATAGAACACAACATTGTAAATCAAGCTCCACAGACATCATATTTATTCCCGCCCTCTAATAGATTCTTGCTAAGTGCTCTCTGAACAATTTTATGAAGAAAAAAAGAAGTTTTTGGGCAGACCGTCCTCTCCATTCATTAGAGCGCACGTAGGGCGACGTCACGTGATGATTTAAGGGTCCGCCCAGTAATGGCGCGATAAATAACGCGGTCACAACGCCAACACGCTTTAAGTAGAGGCGAAAATGGCGCCACTTAGCAGCTAGCGCCATCTAGCGGCGGTGAGAGTAGGTGACATAAATCATTCTCTGTTACTTGATTGCTCGGTGTAATTTTAAGTTTATTTAACACCAAAAATATTGTTAAAACAGTAAAAAGCTCCAGACTTCGGTATCATGCCGGCATAATCTGGGAAAGTCAAGCTTTCCATTGTCTTTCTTTTAAGTAGGTAATGTAACCAAGGTCGTATAATTCTAGATTCAATAAAATAAAGTTTTGAAGTTTCACCCAGTATAAATAACGATAATTCCTTTTGAATTATAACTATTTATACTTTTTTTTTTTAATCTGAAAATGTTACAACACGTTTTCGCAGTTACAACTATTTTGTGAAACTGCTAAAGCTTCAGCTTAACTGCAAAAGTAAAAGTTCAGAGCCTATTCAAAAGATGTCGCTACTTAGATGGTCGATGACCATACTCACCTTGCGCTCGCGCAAGCAAGCAAGGACACCTTTCACTTTAGTTTCTATCATTGATCTCACTTAGAACTTCACTAGCTTTGTCCCAGATGGCTCTGGTGGTAGGTATGGTTACTGACCATAATGTTTTTAGTTTATATAGAAATCGAATAATTTCAATACGAATAGAGCAGTGCAGTCTTGTTAATCATACATTTAATTGTATGCCTAAAAAATTATAGCAACTGACTTGATTTATCTTTCTCCATGTGTGACGATGCGTTTCAAGCCAAGGTTTTGAGGAATCAATGGCACCTTAATTGGAAATCTATAAATTAAACCACCTAGCCCTAATGGTAAGCAATCACCGTCTGTTTGTTGAACACCTATGTCATTAAGAAGGTAATTCTTCTCTAGGTTCGGTTTTACCAAAGATAATAATTATTATACTTTTATTTATTTATTTATTTATTTATCATTATGACGTAATCACGAGGGCGTACTGCCGCCGCGGGACAAGATATGCTATCTGTGCGGACGGGGGTTCACGACTAACAAAATCCTACGAAATCACTTGCGGACACAAGAAACGCACGACATAACTATTGTACTAGGTTTTACTTACTGGATAATAAAATTATTCACGATTATTCTAAGACTAAATTAATCAATATTATGAAGTTGATTTGACCTTAGCAAGGTATTGTTATTGAATTCATGGATCAATATCTTAGGGGGTCATTAAACTCAACATGATAGACTATTTGAACTACGAAACTAACACTGAAACCGAGAAAAAAAAACGGCTATCCCCCACAAAAAAATATCAATAACGCACGACTAAATGTATGGAGCGCTGATTTATTTTTCATAATTTCCGTTTTGATTTCACAGTAAAAGTAGTTCATTATGATGAGTTAAATAAACCCCATATTGCTCATGAGTTCAATACCATTCTGTATATTATAAAACCATGTATTTTTTGCTAAATTTCGTCATCAATTTTCATCACACGCTTTAACAACAAACGCCATAATCGCCAGCAGAGATCCGCCTCCGAAGCAAGACCGAAATTGTTCTGTTATTAGATTTATCGGAGGAGCCAACAAAGGCACTGCCTCATCCCGCTGACAGGTTTATGACGCTCACAGTTTTTGCTAACAGCCACCTCCATCGCTTCACAATATTTATAGCTTAAGTTTTATTAATTAGTGATTTTGGAAGAAGCATGAAGGTGCAGTCACCTAGTGATGTTCAGTCGTGTCACATAAAAAATAAGGTTCAAAATAATTCACCATAATTGATTGATATCGGAGATATCGGTAATCCGGAATCGTGTGGTGTTGATTGTAAAGTTGTACTCTCGCTGTAATCATCTTCATATTTTTTTCGTACACACTCCGTGATTTGGTAGATTCTCCTTTGAATTATTTTGTCTGAAACAGATCGCTTTTTGCGATATGGCTGCCAATTGCTAATACTAGCTTTAAGTTATTTTTTCTATTGTATGCAATCTTTGGTGTCTTCTAACTGGGATGTTTTAATTGTATAAGCAATTAATACTTATTTTATAGTATGACAACATTGAACCCAAAATGTAAACGGTCACATACAAACAGACCACCTGCTAACATTAGCTGCACCCCCGGGCCATGGGGAAAAAGCTCGCATCAACCCCGGGGCGGGATTCGACCCATAAATAATAAATACTACACTGCGTCTGTAGATAATGGTAATTTACGCGACCATGACGTCAAATCTTTGGCAGTGGATGGCAGATCGACCACGGGCTCAGGCCGAGCTGGACGGGACACGTCGGTACTGGGAGTTCTAGAGTCAGTTTCCAAGTTATAACTTATGTAACTTTTTTTTAAAATATATAATCTAGTGACAAGACGAGCAAGACGTTTGCCTGGTGGTAAGCGTCACGCCTGCCACTAACTAGCAATACCAGAATTGTGAACTTGCGAACACAATCCTACGCCGCACTGCACTGCGCTCGTCACCCTGAGATGTTAAATCTCTTCATACCCAGTACTTTCTCTGGAAACATTGCCCTTCAAACCGGAACACAGTAATGCTTGCACACTACTGCTTGGTGGTAGAATAACTGGCAACTTTGCCAGTGGTGGCCAGCGCCTGGGCTACTGCTACAGCTACTGCTGGGGAAGTACCACACCTAAAGGTGTGGTACTTCCCCAGCAGTAGTGACGACACCTTTAGGTGTGGTCACTACTGCTTGGTGGTAGAATAACTGGCAACTTTGCCAGTGGTGGCCAGCGCCTGGGGAAGTACCACACCTTTAGGTGTGGTACTTCCCCAGGCGGACTCTGCAATAGAGTCTTACCACTACAACATTTTGGAAAACTTCCGCTTACTAAAAAACACGGGAACTCAACTGGGTGGATATAGCGGCTGTCTTGAATTCTTAGAGCTAGATCCTCCATGCTTGAAGTATACAATTGTAGCCTTTCAAAAAGACTATTTAGAAAACGAAATGCGTGCCGATTTTTTGAAAAACTTGCAAAACGGTGATAAACTGCCTTACATACACAGAGTTACAGGTTAAGTCGACCTAGATCCTTTAGGGGGTTATAATATACATCATTACTGACTGGTTTAACAATGGGACCCCTGAAAGAAGAAAAGGAAAGGCCCCCAAAGGTTGCTTTTAGCGATAAAGTCACCAATTGTTACACTAGTTCTAAGTTCTTAATTTTCTATTGTGATCATTATGACATGAAAAAAATTATAACAATTTTTTTTGGTGTGTTCAATAACAAGTTAATCTATCTATCTAAATTATGGCTGGTAGTATAATAATTTGCAAATACAACATCAATTTTATGGCCTAGCGTCATTACCTTCCCATCTAAATTACTTCAGTATCGATTCCCCATAATACCTCAGGTTTGTCGATTACGATAAATGCTGAAATACGAACAAGCGTTTGTCACCGGCGCGGATCGAATAAATTACGAAGATATATTATTATTAAAATTTGGCGCTAACTTTGGGACATTAACTTGGAGATGGCAGCGGGGCGAGGTACACCGAGTGACTTTTAGAGAATATAAATACCTATATGAAACATTGGAATTTGTGTCGGTGTGGTGTCTAAAAATACCCCAATACAACCAGGTAATGTATAATAGGGTAGATGACTGATATTTATATCTTGAAACCAATAGCTTTGATGAAGAATTTAAGTAAATATAGTATGTTTATTGAAAAAATAATTTAAATCGGTTAATAATGTTCTGATATCTGAGCGTTTAAAGTTTTTGTTAGAGACAACTCTGTCCCTTTCCCACAAAACAAAAAATTACGTCACGCCTTGTCAGAATAGAATTTATATGGCGTACAGAGAAGTGACGTCACGATTTGCTGTTTCTTCTCTCTGTCTAGCATGATATTAAAATGCTTATAAGTTGCTTATTTTTAATCAGATTTTCATTTTGTTTTAATTAATCAGCTATATGTATGGGCCACATTTTAATAAGACAATAAAAAAAAAGCAGTCATCTAACCTATTGTACCTATTATAGGGTTATAATAGGGGTCCTCGGTGGCCTGCCTCTGTGTCTGACGGAACGCACCGGGATCTCCACAGGAACGCACCAGTACCCTACAGTTAGTACTTTGCTTTCGGCAAAACTCCCTGGAAAAACTGTGAGCATTTTCCATCACGAGACTTACCTACCTAGACAATAGAATGATCTGCGTCAGCTAGGAACTTTCATTTGTTTTCACAACTTTTATTAATTTATTTTCCAGACTTTCATTTGTTTCAATTCATTAATCCTCATGGGGCATAAAAAGTGGGATAAGCAGAAATAACTCAGAATTTCCCTTTCTTCCGTCTACAACACTGAAGGCCAGGCTGCGTTGATGTATCTTCTTTTTTTTCTCAGCTCAATGGTTTGTTTGGCCAAGTATGTGAATGGGTAAAAGTATATTTGTGAAATTCATAGATTCTAAGTTTCATTAGGAAAATCCGAATATTAGGAAATATCCGAAGCTTTTATCTGCATCTGTTTTTGTTTTCGTTCAAAAGGAAAAAAGGCTATATAGATTGTAAAAAAATATATTATGAGAAATAAATGAATTTGAATTTGAAGATATCGCAAATTAATTTATAAAAATTGTTTGAACATGCTTTCGGAACGAAACTTTTGAAACATGTTCCAGAAGATTATTCGTCCGATAACATCATGAAACTTACAACCTTTCGCGTTTTGAGCACAGCTATGTTTATTACCGGGACCTAATTTCGCACAAAATAATTGATTTTATTTACCTCGACGTTTCAGTCATGTTTCAAAGAAAGGTAAATCAAAAATTGACCGCGTCATGTCGGTGTATTCCCAGTGTGCCACAACCTCCCGGCAGCCACACCGCGCCTTCTGACATCCGCACAAATTAACGAGTTGCGATCCGACGTGCGATCGCGCCGATAACGGCCCTTCCGATACCCGACCGACCCGATACCGACCCGCTACCCGATCAGAGCCGGATCTAGTCTAGAAGGTGGGGGCGGGTTCACCCATGGTAAAGCCCAATGTCAATCTCTTTTGGCCACAGGGTAAAGGGTGGTTCAACAAAGAAATGTGTTTTTTTTTCAATGAACATATTTTAGTGTTTTTTATTTATTTATACTGTCAAGTGGCGAGACGAGCAAGATTTTTGCCTGGTAGTAAGCGTCACGCCAGCCACTAACAGTACTAACGGTTCTTTGATCTGTCATGTTAATCTAGGTATGTTTACAATGCTTCAGAAATTTGAATTTTATTGTAAACAAGTAATAAAAAAATATTAATATAATATTATGCTTTCAAATTCAACCTCACATTTTTCAAATTATCAAATGGTATATTAAATAATTATTATTAACCTGGTATTTTTTTTATTAACATAATTATCATTTGTTTTCTGTACTTATACTTAGGAAATGTATTAAAAAAAACATTGCCATTAGTTTCGTAAAGAGATATCCTAGCCAGATCTGTAGAAAATCAGAAAGGGCCTGATGTGGTAGATGTAATTGTGTGATGTGAGTTGTGTGTTGCGGCTTGCCTGATGGTAAGCTCACCGCTGCCTATGGAAACCTGCAACATTAGCAATGTTGTAGATGCGTTGCCAACCCTGAGAGGTGTGAGTAGATACCTTTTTTAAAACGCTACATATTGTAACTCCTCGGAAAGACCTTCGCGGGAAGGACGTTCCACATTTTGCAAGTGCGCGGAAGAAATGAGCGTCAAAAACGAACTGTGTGGGATTTCCAGATGTGCAAGATGTGTGTGATAATTTTGTACTACCTAATAGTCTGAATTTAGTACAGATCATTTGAAATTAGGGTAGGTATCTACATACCGCACGTACCACGTCTCTAAGTACTGTAATTATAATATCAACTCCGTAGATCCGCCTCTGAACAATTCGCCACCGAACTCAATTACCTTCAACCAACACAATCTCGGAACGGAATCGAGTACCTATATTATCAGATACAAAGTAGGTGATTTAGATCGATTGTAACAGCATTGAATTGAGGTTAGAAAACCCTGATTGTAACTAAATCTTGAATCAATAGTTCTGATTATATCTACCTACTTGTGGTTGACTCGTATGGGCGTTCACGCCTACCACAGTCATCCTAGATCCGCCACTGGAGTCGCCATCACCCGCAATCAGGCTGATACCGGAGCGGAACTACGTAAATCATCGCTTCTTAGCTCCAGAGTACTCGAGATCGATTATGATTGCGGTGAATTATGGCTGATGACCGCTTTAGGTGATGTTTGTGCTGCGCCGGGGGAAATAAAGCTTTCGTCAAGGAACGGTAATTATTTTTTAATGCTGGTTTATTATTTTTGATGCTATTTCGATCGACTTAAAAACTTTGGAAGTAGTTAGGCTTGCCTAGTTCAGACTCCAAATTTCATTTTTAGATGTTACTGGTATGTTAGATCGTGAAATGTTTTGTTAGGTACATAAATATAATCAGTAGGTAATCAGAATTTTACCCAAATTTTACCAATCTAATCTGATTCATAATTTTAACACACATCATCAGACAGAGAAGACGTCCACTGCTGGACGAAAGCCTCCCCCTTAAAAGGTAGGAGTTGCTCAATATGTAATGTATTTATGTACAATATAAAATACAAATATTAAAATCGATAGTAGGTACGAACCTAGATATCATTAATAGTTATTTATGATACTAGTGCGGTAATTTGGATTTTACAAACGAGTAGACGAATGTAACCCAAGACGAAGTCGAGGGCTTACCATAGTCACGAGTTTGTAAAAACCAATACCGCACGAGTGCCATACAACGTTTTACAACACATTTGCGAGAAAACAGATAACAGAAGTACCTACCACAGATAATGAAACAGAATTTATTATTTTGTTTATAAATATCGGTCGGAAAGACGCAACTAAACAATGGCATAATATGCTCAATGTGCGATGCCCTAATCCTCCTACCCTATCCGAAAGAAGAAAAAATACATCTTTCTTTTTGTTTTTTCCAAAACTCTAAAGAAGCTTGTAGTAAAGTTGCCATGACTTTACTAGGGCATGACTGGACTTGACTATGACTTTGACTGTGACGTAGACTCAATCGACTTGAAAATTTATAAAAACTTGATCCAATATTTTATATACTTGACTTTGGCAAATGCACAAAGTGCGACGCCATAATCCTCTCGAGGAGGTAAGATGAAATGGCGCGAATTAACAAATGGCGCTAAGTGCGCGTGGTGAAAATTAGAAGAAAAAAAGTAGTGCTGTGAATTTATTTCGTTACATTTTCTGTTTAATATTAAAGTAAGACAAACGTATCGAGCAAAATCGCTTCCAAGGAGGTTCGATCATTCAGCTTATTTATTCTCGTTATGTGAAACTCTTTGGTGGAGTTCTTAAATTATTATTATAGAAATTAAAAAAAACCCGTAAAGTTTACGCACGGCGCTATACAAGGGAGTGTGCGGTAAAGGCTTTTCCGCACGCTCCATTGTATGGTGCGTAATGTTCAACTTTCGAAAGATGTATACAGGCTTCGTAAATGTAACTTTACTTTTTTTTTTTTTTTTTTACTTTTTGAGCATATGTGTTGTAAATTATTTGGTGTCCTTGTGGGATTGATACAATATATACAATATGATGAAAATTCCTACGAGTTACCAGTCATTATAATCAACTTTTTTCCGAAACATTTATTGTTAGTTTAGTAGGTAAGTGCCTGCTCGGTCTGCCATGTAATGAATGTTGACTAATCGCTCTACACTTTACGACCATGACGCGAAAGCACCAAAACTTCCTCATTCCAGAAGCTATCCACGTCTGTATCCATTGATTACGATCAAAATAATTCACTGTATCAACTAAAACAAACACCTACGCTACGTTCACGTGAGAAAATTCGGTATAATGTTATTACAAACATCTAGTGGCGTATAAAACGATCATCGGGTCGATATATCTGTCAGCATGTGCTGCCATCTATCAAAGAGCGCAGGCAGCTTCAAGTTGTAATGTACGCCGGTGATTGACAGATGGCGGTAGCATGTTAGTGTTTGGCGCGCGAGGAAAAGAGTGTTTTCCGATTTGATTTAGATTGTGTTTATCTTTTTACCTGATTTGTTACGTAGTAAGGTGAAAATAGTATTTAAAATGCGGGATTTATTTTCGGACGGGATGTTTTGAATTATTTTTAGAGGTAACCTGTTTTATTTTACTAGAACTATGCGAAAGAAAGTGAGGGAAGATGTTTGTCACCAACGTGAAAAAGTTAGGGCGTACCATTGTTATTATTTTAAATTCCTAAATTTGTTTATACCTATGTAGTGCTGCCATTTATATCAGCTTGCCCAGTTGCAGGTTGTTGAATTCACATAGCCTATTGTTTTTTTTCTATGTAGTTTTCCTCACGATGTTTACCTTCACCGACAAACCATACAAATTTGTACACAAACTCCAAAGAGCTTATTGATACGGGCCCGGGGTTTGAATCCACAACTTCATGATTCTGAGTCTTACATCAGGCTAATATAATGCTATAAATTCGAAAGTGACTGTCGGTATAGTTGTTATCAAGTTAAGGCTTGCATTTACCAAATTTGCCCCTCGCAAAATCAAAT
Source organism: Erannis defoliaria (assembly GCA_905404285.2). Classification (NCBI taxonomy): domain Eukaryota; kingdom Metazoa; phylum Arthropoda; class Insecta; order Lepidoptera; family Geometridae; genus Erannis; species Erannis defoliaria. The sequence continues at coordinate 1,307,090 of FR990071.1, forward strand.
TTATTTAGTCAAATTACTATATTTAAAGCGCAAAAATACAAAATGTTACAGAAGAACACCCGTCTTAGTAACTTCTGTGGATGAAAACACGATTGATTATACTTTCCTCGATAGAAAAAAATACCGAAAAAGTGTCTATTTTTAAACCATATTCAGTTTTATGTCCTAATTACAGCACATAGTCACATTAAAAAAATATGTATTATAAGTTAATAGTATTTTGGAGAGCATGCTGTGGTTCAAAAGTTATTAATTTCTATACTTTTCAAGTAATTTAAGAAAATCTTCAAAAATCGAAGTTTGACACGCACGAATCTGCGTAACCGCCATATTTTTGCTCCGCTAAATGTGACTCTACCTGATACAGCTTTAGACTAATGATTGATCTCATTAAAAAATGTGCTTGAAACGTGGAATACCCGGCCTTAAATCAAATCAAACGGCTTTGCTGTTCTTGATGTGACAAAGAAATTTTAAATTCTGTAAAATTACCATCACAATTTTTCGTCGCGGGTAAAACAGTAGGCCACAGCTACTAGTTTAATATTAAACCAGTCTGTAGTCTACTGTAGAACCATATCACGCAGATAAATCCAGCAGTTGTGCCATAAACCATCTTGAGAGCAATCTCTACTAATTCTTGTGCATATAACATTTTTCAGGGTATAAATCAGAGATCGGCCGTCAGCGATCAATATCTTGCATGATGTACTGATCGCTCCTATATTTCAGTCTACTTGCCTGCCTCTTGAAAATTATCGGGGCTTAGCTTGCCCCGAATGGCCAGCGGAATGTACGGAAGATGCTCTATTTCACTAAATACTGTATGAGAATAGTTAATGCTCGTTAAACGTTATATCGTTACACGTTACGTTATACGTTAGCGTGGGGATTATGGCAACTCCTCCCTATTAAGGGGGAGGCCTTCGTCCAGCAGTGGACGTCTTCTGGCTGATGAGTGAGTGAGTGAAACGTTATATCCTTATTACCTGGACCTGGGTATGTCCTAAAACTGCATCCAGAACTGCCAGAGGATGGGCAGCAGCGTCCTCAGTTAACGATGGTAACCATACTGCGATCCCCAAGCCGCCTGCCAAGCGTGGGGATTATGGCAACGCCTCCCTTTAAGGGAGAGGCCTTCGCACAGTGGACGTCTTCCGGCTGTTGATGTGAAACGTTATAGCAGATCTTGTGAGCCTTATTTTAAACCTGTTTATATTAACCAATATCACCCAACTTCTGCGCTATACAAAAATGAAGCGCAATATTAACTAAAATCTAATTACGTGCCCTCGGGGGGGGGGGCTAAAGTGGCTACTTTAGCCCCGCAGTGGTTCCTTTCGCCTTCCCCGCAGCGGCACGTAAAATCGGTATACACAACACGGGAGCAATTATTAATTTTAAGAGGCGTTTTTAAGCCAGGCCTGTTATGTTTTAGTGTTTTATAATGTATTATTATTCTTCATTACTAAAGTTATATTATTATTAACGGGATATTTACCGTGATTATACGATACGATATTAGACTTAGAAAGAGGGTAGTTCGTTATGAATGCCCTTAATTTTTTTTCGAACTCTTTTGACAACTACCCGCATTCTTTAGTCTACTTGTGAACATGGTGCATGAAACTGCGCCGAAATATCGGGAGCTCATTTCACAACATAATCACGGTAAATATCCCGTTAATAATAATATAACTTTAGTAAACAACCGTGATAGTTTAAAACAGTGTCCTTCATTTAGATTGTATGTCTTCTGAGGGACGGGAACAGAAGCAATAATAATAAATAATAATAATAAAACTTTATTGCAGATAACAATGTTCCATATTACAATAATAATACTGTAAAATTAATTTAAAATGTTAACTATACATTAAAAATAATAAATAGTTAGGTGGCAATTTTCACCCAATGTCGATATGTGTCAGTCGGCAGCAGCCTGTCCGCCAGGCTTCTGATATTCTTGTTTCTACTCGTGTAAATTCTGGACATAAACGACGCTATTCTTTTGCGCTGTATAGCGTTAAACGAGTCTACTCTTGCTTCGGTATACATTTCGGAAGCACTGCAATACCACTTCATACCCATCAGGTGCCTGAAGATGTTATTGTAGGCCACGCGAATGGTATCGTGAGACTTGTTAGTATATGATGTCCAGAGCTGACACGTGTAGACACTCTGGCAGAAGGACTTAAATAATGTAATTTTCACGTCAGGCGCTGCCCTGAAGAACTTCCTGGCGATCATATAATATTTCCTACTACGCAGAGAGCACGCCTCTGGCGGTCTTTGAGAGTCGAAGTTACAATATGGCCAAGGTACTTGAAATTGTCAGGTATTGGACACGCTAGGACGTGGCTGTGTGCGGCAGGCTTTCAGGTTTGTTAGCTACCACGTCTGCCGCCAATACAAGCTGTGGCTTGCCGGCAAGACTAGCCGCAGCTTTAGCTGCTCGGCCGCGTCTGTCTGCGGCAGGAAAACCGGACAGCGACCCCATGGTCGCAGAGTAAATCTAGTTTTTAAATCATAATATACACTCATCATTACTTGCTATTCCATGCTATTTGTGCTTGCCATCTTTGATCACCGGGTAACATAACATCAGGTGCTAATATGACGTAATAGGGTAGATGACTGATGTTTAAATCGTTGAAACCAATAGCTTTGATGAAGAATTTAAGTAAATATAGTATGTTTATTGAAAAATAATTTAAATCGGTTATTAATGTTCTGATATTTAAGCGTTTTAAGTTTTTGGTAGTGCCAACTCTGTTCCATTCCCACAAAACAAAAAATGACGTCACGCTTTACTTGTCAGAATAGAACTTGTATGGCGTACAGAGACCTGACGTCACGATTTGCTGTTTCGCCTCTCTGTCTATCATGATATTAAAATGCTTATAAGTTGCTTATTTTTGGTCAGATTTTTTCATTAATCAGCTATATTTATGGGCCACATTTTAATAGGACAATAAAAAAACCAGTCATCTAGCCTATTATACAGATACAGGTCAGGGGCCGTACCGTGAACCGCTTACTGAGGGACCGAAAAGGCTCAGCTGCCGACGCTGCGCGACTGTCAATTTTATCGCCCCGCAATACGGCAGTCGCGCAGTGTCGGCAACTGAGCCTATTCGGTCCCGCAGTAAGCGTTCATGGTAAGTAAGTAAGTTCGTATAGGCTGAGTGGCCAGCTCTAGTGTCAGAGTTAATGTGCCGCCCGAAGGCCTCTGACATGGCTGACGGTTGTTGTTATAGAAACTAGAACAAACAACCGGTACGAACAATTTAACATGTCATCCGACCCACGGTAGCGCTCAGAAATAAATGCCACTCACGGTCACCCATCCGAAGACTGACCGGACCGTCCGTTGCTTAACATTGGTGATCGTTTAGAATCACCTAGACAAGCTACGCCACGAGCTCTACGGCCCCAGTTGTCTATAAATATCTCTCCAGCAGGGCTAACATGCGCACCGCGAGAAAAATGTCTCGATTCTTAAAAACAGGACAAGGCTACGAATCTGTATAAGTTTGTCTCGTTTTCGCACGACATAAAGACACGACAAAATTTTCTCGCGGTGCGCATGTTAGCCCTGCTGGTGAGCATCGCATTGACGACAACTGATATTGCAGGTGTTGTATGTTTGTTTTCCCTTAATATTGTAATAACATTGTACTAAGTATTTATATCTGTTTCCAGAAAAATAAAGATATTTTGTACATTAATAGTTTTTTTTAAATTGTAATAATACCTAAACATATTTTTTTCTCAAGTTTTCTTTGCCCAACATAATATTTTTCTGGTTTTAGAGACTTGGAAATGCAGAGAGAAGTAGAGCACCGTACCTCTCGTATTGGCAGCAAGTAGCCAATCTCGTCCATAGACAATTTATTAGTTCGCATCACGAGAGGGTTTAGCGCTGGAGCCGTGTGTGATGTTGTATTACTTCATATTGTGTGTCCGAGCCGTCAGCTGGACACGAAAGGGTTTTACATTCACTGGTAGGACATAAAATATCGAACCAGGGTTTATTTTCAATATCTCACTCATTGATGTAGCATAATCAGCCTATTTAATAGTCCAGTGCTGGACTTAGGCCTACCCTGGAAGAGCGATTGGGCCTTGTAGCAGGTTGCTGGATTTACATACGCCATTTTTTTTTCTCCTGACGTCGCAGGTTTCCTCACAATATTGTCTTTTACCGAAAAGCCAGTAGTATGAAATTCAGTACAAAGAGCTCAGTGGTACGGGCCTGGGGTTGAACCCGCGACCTCACGATTTCAAGTCGAGCGGTCTCCCGATTAAGCTAATTTAGAGACGGTACTAAGTTCGCCGGGTTAGTACGTACATAAAATAAAAGAACAAAGTCGAATATAGAACCTTCTCCTTTTTTGAAGAGACTTTCCAAACATGTTTAAACAAAAAAGTAGTTCGCTTCAACTCGATAGATGGTGCTCTATACGTGCCAGTTAAAAACAACAATATTTTTGATCTGTGGCACATAAAATAAATTTGACAATGACAGACACGTCTGGTCAGCGCCATCTACAATGAGCTTATATTTTTAAGTTTTCCGGAAAATCACCCATAAAAACCAGATCTGCTAATCTAAATGTTGTTGACATTGATAAGTAGATCAACACTACTGTTACACCTGTGTACCTAATTTTATTTTCACCCAAAAACACAGAACCTGTTTTCTCCAGTGTATCCCACCCTCCTAGCCGAGGTGAGTGAGTGAGTGGTCCGGGAGCGCCCAGGGGAGCATTTCATCAGGCTGGCGTAGCCTCGCGCGAAAACATCCGATTTAATGCTAATGGCGGACTTAAAAGCTGATTAGCCTTCGTTGTGATTTGGATTTAAGTATATAAGATAATTATAAAACGTCAACTCTTTCAGCCTTATAGCTCAGTTGGTAGCATGTCTGCTTTCAGAGCTGTAGAGCATGGGATCGATCCCCACCCAGGACAAAAATTTATGTGACGTACATAGATGTTTGTTTTGTGCCTGGGTGTAGTATGTATTATAAGTATGTATTTACGAAAAAAAATGTATATAAGTATTCTATCAGCAATCTGGTTTCCATAATACAAGCTTTGCTTAGTATGAGGCTAGATGGCGCTGTGTGTAAAATGTCCCCCAATTACACACTAAAAAATTAATATATAAAGGCTTGTGAAATTTTGACCTAGTTTATAAATACAAGAAGGTATGGGAAATTTGTACCACTAGGCCACCTGCTTATGAGAAATGTCCGAAGCCTAAAGAACACAGATTACAGAAAAGCTTTTTGAGCGTTACTTCACTGTTATTAAGTAAGTATACCTAATAATAGAAGAAATAATAGTACTACGTACAGATAGGTCACTCCGCAAAGAACAGTAAATAAATAAGGACTCTATCTACAAGGCAATAAAGTATCAATTCAACTAGCACAGCACTGGTTACCGCTTGCTTTCACCTATACACCACAATTTATTGTTAACACCTAAAACTTACATTATTATAAACAACTTTTCCTATAGGATAAACACAAAAAAATACCTAAAATCGCAAAAAAACAGCTGTTCTATACATCGGGCAGAAGGTTAATGTAATATTCAAATGCATTTTTTTTCGTCATTTCTGTTTTTGTCTTTGATAACTACAGATACCCCATAAAGTAAAAAAAAATTACCTACAGTAAGGATGTAAGTATAGTTAGTTAATAACTAAACAATTAGCGTTCCAGTAGCAAGGCCCTATTTCCAACAACATTCTCTTAAAACTGCTGCCTCCCATAAAAACCATATACAACTTCCGGCGAGAAGTGGAGAAAATGTCTTTCTGCCGCCATAAATAGCGGAAACATTGTCGTTAATTATGAAACTAAGACAATGGCGAGTGGAAACTCAAAAAACTAATGGCGCTATCCATCACCAGATGTCGCCACTTGAGTGGTTTGTATAACATAAAGAGTGAGCATAAACATACCTATGACTATGGCACCAGGATGTTGACAGCTGTGAATTATGTCGTGCGACTTTCATATAAAGGTATAAAAATGGATTGACAGAGTCATAATAATGTAAACTCTACCAAACTGGTAACTGATGTTGGGACGTTAGCATGGTTACACTTCTATGTAGGGGTTGGTAAATCTCGACTTTTCAAAGTCCCGAGACACGGGACCGTGCACGATCAAAGTCCTTGGACGTCCCGGAACTTCGAGACTTCTCGGAATAAAATTAGAATCGAGTAAATTTTTGACGAGATGTATCAATAAAAAAGCAATTTAAGTAAAAATCAATATTTTTGTTGAACATAAGGTCAAGTTCTAACATCTACAACGTTAAAGAGATCGTCTTAATCGCAAGTTCTATGATAAACTAGAAAACTCTCCGTCTCTGATGACTGCTACTGCGCTATCAGCGGCTATGACTTTTCCATTTTTTTTTATATTGTCTTATTCCATAATTTATACGATTAACAATTACTAGCCAAACACCAGCAAACCTCACAGAGATATATCTTGGTATTGGGTCCTCTGCTATTAGATTATTAAATAAAACGAATTAAAAAAAACCTTATATTTTGAGCAAAAAGCTCAAAATCACTCAAGAGCTCTGTGTCACAGATCAAAGGCATTATTTCGTTGCCTCTACTGAATTAGAAATAAAGAAAAAACAATGCATTCATATAATATATTTATCATCAAAATATTATCTACTAAATGATGGACTAACATGTACTTATGTTGGGCAACAGGCTGATAAACATGTTGCAACCGTAGAAGAACAAAATGTTAATAAAAAAAATTACAGGTCAACGTTCCGATGGGAGAACTATAAGGTACTTTGTATTCAAGCTACAAATTACGAACAACTATAAAGTACTAATAACGCCACAAATGACTAAGTTAATGCTTAAAAGACAAGACAGTTTGTAGTGGAGGATAGATGAGGATCGGGACTAGGCGACCTTCCGACCTGTCCGTTTCATCACCGCCGGTCGTGTTTTCATTAGTCGAGTTTAACGTATGACGCGGCGGGGGACTAAATCTTCATTTTTGACGTCCCACGGGTGTTTACACAGATCTATAGACGAAAGAAGGGGCTCACAAGTCTAAGAACTTAGAAAATACAGTACAGCCACTAAAGATTTTTTTCAATATTTTTTATTTTTTATTTTTTTTTGCCTTTGGCCGCCATCACGACTCATGTGAAACGAAGATGCAGTATACGATGGAGCGCGCTTGCCTAGAAGGAACCGGTTCACTCGCGAATTGAAGACACCCAGATTGATTTTCCATCAAAAAGCTGATCAAAATGCGAATTGAGTTTAGTGGTTCCCGCTAAAATTAAATCGTGGTGACAAAATAATGTATGTGGCCGGAATCCACGAGTGTGGCTTAAACTTTGCAAAATTATTTTGTGATGATGATGATGTGATTATGGATTTGTTATATATTAAATATTATTAATAATGAAGCCGTGGTGACCTAATCGGGAGATTGATTGACTTGTGATCGTGAGTTTGCGGGTTCAAACCCAGGTCCGTACCAATGAGCTCTTTGGAGCTTATGTACGGATATGCATACCACTGGCTTTTCGGTGAAGGAAAACATCGTGAGGAAAACTGCATAATTATGTCCGGAGAAAAAATTCAATGGCTTATGTGAATTCAGCAACACGCTACTGGACCAGCGTGGTGATGATGGCCCATTAGACCTTCGAGGGTAGGCCTAATAGGGTAGATGACTGATGTTTATATCGTTGAAACCAATAGCTTTGATGAAGAATTTAAGTAAAGATAGTATGTTTATTGAATTTAAATCGGTTAATAATGTTCTGATATATGAGCGTTTAAAGTTTTTGTTAGAGACAACTCTGTCCCTTTCCCACAAAACAAAAAATTACGTCACGCCTTACTTGTCAGAATAGAATTTATATGCCGTACAGAAAAGTGACGTCACGATTTGCTGTTTCGCCTCTGATATGCATATGATATGTCAGGCATGATATTCAAATCCTTATAAGTTGCTTATTTTTGATCATATTTTCATTTTCTTTTCATTAATCAGCTGTATTTATGGGCCACATTTTAATAGGACAATAAAAAAAACCAGTCATCTAGCCTATTTCAGCAATAGATATGTTAAAAAGACTGATTATGTGTATAAAATCTGTTTCTTGGATATAGGATCCCTTAGTTTTTATTTGGAGGTGCGCTATAGCTTAGAAAACAATAGGGTTACGTATGGATTATTATAGATATTCAAGTATGTTATACTAATAATATCCCATAGAATACTTAGTTAGCCACATCCATGCAGCTAGATCTGGGTCCACGTGTCTGGTCCTCAAAGCGGGGACAGGCCTAATGTAGATATATCGCCGAGAGTTCGGACGGACAGCGTACAGAGATGTTAAATAATAAGGTGCCGCCTTATTTATAGGAGCCTGGGGGTTCCAGCTTTTTGTGGTGCTTTGGTAACGAGTCCACTGACGTTACTTATGTACCTATATCTTGTAGTTTGAAAAACGCGCGCCTAAAAGCTATGTAAACGTCTCCTGTTTATTGTCTTCTTTTTTGTCTCATAAAATTGCTAACACGAGATGAGTTTCAAAATGTTGAACTGTGAGAATTCCGTTAATCTAAGAATGTTTTATACAGGGTGACATTGAATTCATGGGCATTATCTTATGAGGTCATTCAACTCATCATAATGGACAACTTGATGAAACCAACCCCGACGACGCAAAAAATAATCGGCTGTCCCATATTAAAAATGCAATTACGCGCGTCAAAATGTATGGTGTAGTTGGTTTTTTTTTACGTTTTCCGCGTTGATTTCGAAGTAAAAATTGTTCATTACGATGACTTCGATGACCTCCTAAGATAACGCTCATGAATTCAAGTCATCCTGTATTTGTAATGATCTCAATTGTTAAGAAAAACATTTACGAAGAAAATCGCCTATCCCAGATCTGTGCTAATTTTATCCAATTTTGCTCCGGTAAATAAATCCTTGAATTATGTGTGACTTTTATCATAAGCCAATCAGCAGTTAGTCCCACCGTGTATATAAAATTTGTAGATTAGTAGAATTATATTAATTATATAGTAATATTAGAATCTGTAGTATTCTTTCTCGGATCAATAATTTGGAGCACTCGACATCTAATCAGAAAAGTTAAATATATAGCCAATATACTGGCAATGCTTAATTCTTATCAGGAAGCTCACTTGCCTGTTAGCATTTCTAAAATATAAAAAAAAATCGGTGCCCTATTTTATTTAATAAGTAAATTATTTAATAATATGATTATGTATTATAAGTATGTATTTACGAAAATAATTATTATATATAAGTATTCAATCAGCTATCTGGTTTCCATAATACAAGCTTTGCTTAGTATGGGGCTAGATGGCGCTGTGTGTAAAATATCCCCCAATATTTACTTATTTAGTTTTATTTAGTAAGTGCTGTTTTCCAATAAACTGAGTAGTCCCAATATTCACTTATTCCTTAATACCTTTAAATAAACAAGTAGCCAGGAATTAGCTTCCACCAATCGCGTCCGAAACTATCTCCACATTTTTCCCTATCTTCCTTCATAAACAGGGATCAGGAGCCTTACCCTTTCGCTATAAATCTGCCCGTGACCCCCCAGCTACTCTACCCTCTGTCTCCCTTCACACACTACAGGGAACACAGTAAGGACACCGGAGAAAAGTCTGGAGATTTAGTGACATGCTGATGGTGTTTATTACACATAGAATAGAAGTGAGTCGTTAAAATACGATACCTAAGGATACCTTGCATTTTTATTCAGTCTAAATATCAATAATAGGACAGAAAGCATCATTCAGGTCAAGATCTGCACTCGTAAGTTGAAGTACGTATTTTTCAGATTAATTTAGATTTATTACAAATGGGTATAGTCAAACGTGCAACACAATACACAAACAACAAAAAGCACAACCATAAAATGATAAAACGTTCTGTTCGTGTTGTTTCCACAACTTAACGGAAGCTTCATGTTTAATTTTTACAACTTTACATGAGTATAACTTGGACTTATTAACCTTAACTTACGTCAATTGACTTTGACTATGTTTTTTTTTGTTTGATAATACTTTGATTTTTTAATTTGACATAACTTGGTAGGCTTAGAAGGCAAGAAAAATAAGACAAGGTCTAAATAAAGGTTTGTCGTGCAATTTCGGCCTTACTTAAAAACGTCGCTTGAAGTTAAAGCAACGTTAGTGATGCGTATTTAATTGTTGTACTCGTATGTGCAAATGTTTTATAACGTCTGTTAACTTAATCAGCGTTTCTAAGGCCTTTTAAATGTAGTTGTTATACTGTCGATATGGTGCGGTATACTGCCACAGCCGCGAGGTGGTTTTGAATGGAGATTGAACCAATTAAAGTAATCGCCGTAGCAGTCGACGCTGCCTTGGATTAGTTCTGTGGCGAACGGAGGCGTAGAGTCGCGCACAGAGGAATATATTGGTTTCCTTACACAAGTGAGACGTCGCTGTCGTGTTTGTGTCGAAATATATCTTTTACCGCGATAAGTACACCATGATGGACCATTTTTCAACTGACTTCATAAAAGGAGGTTCTCAATTCGAATGTATGTTTTTTTTTGTATGTATGTTACGCGATTACTCCGCCAATTATGTTTTTTTGTTTAGTAGGTAAATACTTCAGAGGTGGTCCCATATAAATCGAGAAATCGGTTTAGTAGTTTGGTTTTTAAATCAAAATTACTAGAAAATATGAAGATGTCATCCAGGTATTCGAAGTTGAAGTGGGTTGTTTTTTTTTTAAAGCGTATTATTATGTTTGTTTCCTTTTTACGGGATTACTCAGGTTTAATTAAGCTGGACCTAATTCCTACCACATGGTTGACATGCTGGCAATATATGATAGCTATGTGATTCGGCAAACAACGATGTGATTGGAAATGAAGTGCGCACATATCATATTTTTATCGCTTATAAGTTTGCGTTTGACCACCAACTCGCCTGTTGGTAAGCGACGATGTGGTCGAGGATGAAGCACGCAGACTTAGAAGGTACCTATTCACGCTGACCTTGAAGAGGTCTAGATTATACCTCTCAGGAAACAAGGAAGCCGGTAGCTTGTTCCATTCCTTGGCTGTACGAATTAGAAACGTGGAAAACAATTCAAAGGTATTATTAATTAAAATAGTTAATAATATTAAAAGACAAAGAGAAAGATTCTTTTGACCTTGAAAACCCCATTTATTTAACGTTTGCCGCTGTTTAAGACGCAGCGTAAAAAGGCCTCCCACTAGGTGGACCGACGACACTGTAAAAGTGGCGGGCAACCGGTGGATGCAAATGGCAGGTTGTCGTACAGTGTGGCGGTCTAAGCGGGAGGCCTCGTTCAGCAGTGGACGTCTCCGGGCTGATGATGATTGAATCTTTTTCGAAGATTATGCAGATATCATTACGGTGTTTTGTTTAACGAAAATCTAGATGAAAACTTTGCAATTAAAGCAACCTATGAAATTATGCTACGAATATTAAGTAAGTTTTGTCTATATCTACGTAACAAAATATGTAGTTCGAACAGCGACTCCACAGCTCTCCTCCCCCAGGATTAGTATCATACAATACAAGCAACGAATGAATCCTTTTATTTATTGCTATTTATTATTATTGCATTCTGTATTTCTCTAATATTGTCTTGTGTAAATTCCGCTTAGCGTTTCGGGTGGCGTTTGTTTAAAATATTATACTTAATTAGCTTTAGTCTGATGAGTTTTTACTTATTGTGACTTTTTATTTTGGCTGTTTGCAGGGCAGCAGGGTTGCATGACAAAAAAATATTATGCATTTTTATTTCAGGTTTGTTAATTATTTATTTTATTATTACTAAGTAGAATTGTTGTTTTTTTTTATATTCCAAGTGTCATCCCCGACAGAAACAATGAGTGTGAAGTATGAAGAGAGAAGTGAAAGTGAAAATCAATTAGTGTGTAATCTAGACATCTTTTTGTGAAAATTTACAATGTTTACTGTCTATAGCGGCTTACGTTTGACCATCAGCCCCATCAGTTCTGTTGGTAAGCCAAGATGCAGTCTACGACAGAACACGCTTGCCTAGATGAAACCGATTCATTCGCAACTTGAAGAAACTCAGATTGTAACTGTAACGGGAAACACCCACTAGGGTGGTATGAGCACATACCACCCTGTTTAGCGTTTTGCACAATGAAAGAGGAATCAAACCGTTTTATTCAAGTCTTGAAACATAACCCATGAAACGATGTCACTTATGCAAAAGTTAAGCTTCGTAAGCCCTAAGCTCCTAAAACGTAGCTTCCCATCCAATTACAATTTCAAATATCAATACCGGCACCCTTCAATGCCACCATCAGTCACGTATATCTCCGTAACGCCGTTATTAGAGACGTTGTAATTCAAATGATTAGGCAGATTTATGGGCGCCGTTGGGCGGGTGGGAGAGTTTTGCTTGTGTTTATATGAGCTATTGATGTGGGATGTACATTTTGTAATTGGCATAGATACGATTGATGATACAGTATGTGCTTATTTATTTATTTATTAAGAACACCAACATGATGTACGTCATTTCCCACATCTGATACATGGTATGTTAGTTACTAGCTAAACGTCACCACAATTATAGGTGCAGACTACATGGGTTTATTAAAATAACAAGTCAGGGTAAGATTGTTAGTGAAAGAAGTTAACATAGTGAATTAAGCGAATTAATATAACCTATCAAACATTTTGCAGATAAGTCTCCTAAGTGGAATAAATTGCAACTATATGGCAGAATTAATTAAGCAGATACAGCAATCCAAATAAAATAAAAAGCTATTTTTTCGGAATAATAGAGAGATTGGAACGGATTGACGATGTAGCCAAGATTACAGATGACACTACTAACGTTTAGATTCGTGTAAAAGGGTAGTTCAGAATTCTACCGCTACAGCTATAGGGGCGTTTAACCGAATCGCAAAGTTTCATCCTATCTATTGGTGATGTTTTAAATTGTTAATATCATTAATAGGTTAAATGATTATATCGTAATTTAAATATTTATTGTTTAATTGTATTTAATAGACTGTCACCTGTGTGACCTGGGTATGTCCTAAAACTGCATCCAGAACCACCGGAGGACGGGCAGCAGCGTCCTCTTGGTTAACGGTGGTAATACTCTGCGATCCCCAAGCCGCCTGCCAAGCGTGGGGATTATGGCAACACCTCCCTTTAAGGGAGAGGACTTCGTCTAGCAGTGGACGTCTTCCGGCTGTTGATGTAATAGACTGTCATATGAGCAGGTTGGACACCATAATGGCAAGTGGTAATCGCCGCCTATACGAATATCTACAACACCAGAAGCTCTGGTTGATCATTATGTAATTGGCTATTGCAATTCAATTGTTTTTATTTCATTTAATTTCAATATTTAAGAAAAAGGGTTACGATATTTTTAATGAACGAATGTTGGTCTTTTGACCATGAAATGAATGTGGAATGAATGAATGGAATGAATCTTTGAATATTTTTTTTTTCTTTATCTTCTTTATCGTTCGTTCCAAACATTAATAAATAATGTTTGTGCACTCCACAGGGCATCAATGTCATGTTTTTTTATGTCAAAAGAAATTTAACCCCTAACTCGTTTATGGTACTGCGGTTGTCTGTAGGCAGCAATTACCTCTTTCCATCAAGAGGCTGACTTGCCCTCTACCTTAAAAAAACTGACTAAACTTTGCATCATGGATACACCATCTTATCCCAAATTGCTGTGCCCCTGTGGCTGTGGTATGTACCTGTCTTTCGTACTTACAAGATAATCTCTTTTATCTTTGTAAGTAATATTCTTCGTATGCGGTGTCAAGATTTCTTTAAAGATCAATTAGTTACGAAGTGAAACGGTAGGTTGACCACCGAGGTTATGAATGATGGCCCGATAAGAAATTTTTCACCGCTTACACAAACGATTTGTGCAGATAATAATATTACAGCAAGATGCGTTGGCTTCTTATTTATGTGTAGCTAGCTGACCCGCCCCGGTTTCGCACTTCGTAACATCTATCTATCTTCGCACGGGGTCAAAATCCAAATTTTAATCGAATTCAAAAAAAGGAATGTTACCAAATCAGCAATATTATGTCATATTACTGGAATTGCAATATATATATTTATATATTCACGTATGTTTGAACTAAAGATAGATAGACTGTAAATAGAGATTATACTTGATAATTGATCATAATGTTTCTGACATTTTGAGAGAGAGAGCTAGTTCTTCCGAGGACATTTTGCATAGATAACTTTGCAATGTTGCAGCCCTATAATCGCTTTCAAGTTTTTAACTTAATACAAAAATGTCCGGGAGACGCAGCGTAGGTGCGGCCTCCCACTAGGTGGACCGACGACATTGTAAAAGTCGCGGGCAACCGGTGGATGCAAATGGCAGGTTGTCGTACAGTGTGGCGGTCTAAGGGGGAGGCCTTTGTTCAGCAGTGGACGTCTCCAGGCTGATGATGATGATGAGTACAAAAATGTCATCATACCAATGTGCACCCTCTATTAAAGCGTGGATTTTTTCAATATCTTCTTATGTAAGACCTACGACATAAAAACAAACCGCGTGCAAAATATTAGAGTCGTAGCTTTGGCAGTTTCTGAGATTTCGCATAGATACAGTTGCACCCCCCATAAATCACTTCTACGGGTCGATATTGAAAAAATATGGATTAAACGTGAATTTTTTCCCATTCCTTAATATGTGTACGAAGTTTCATTGGGGTAACATCGAAAAAAGTTTTTTTCCCATACAAACTTGCACCCTCCATTTCACACCCTTAGGAGTGGAATTTCGTAAAATCCGTTCTTAGTGAACATCTTCGTCCTAACACCAGACAACATACAAAATTGCAGAATCTTAGCTCTGGTAATTTTTGAGATTTCTTGTCCGAAAGGTATTCTCGGTATTCTCTTTTATAAATATAGATGACAGCCTTATAGCTCAGTTTGTAGTATGTCTACTTTAAGAGCTGTTAGGGCTTGGGTTATTCGATTGCTACTTATGGCAAACATTTGTCTGACGAGCGCAGATGTTTGTTCTGTGTCTGGGTGTTGTAATAAACGCAAAAGTTTCTCGGTATGTATGTCACGCGAAATAGCTGAACGAATTTGGATGTAACTCAGAATGGAGACATTTAGATATTTCCAAGAATAAAAATATAGGCCACTTTTTATCAGCATCATTGTAACGAATTTTCACCATGACTCGGGTGAAACCACTGGGCGCAACTAGTGTATTCTCACGTTTCACATCAAAATAAAACAAAACACACAAACAAAACTAAATGTGTGAAAACCACGTCAGTTTTTATAATAGTGTACGTATTCACTTGTCAAGCTAGAAAGTTTATAGGTAACACAGTAACGAATCATCAAGTACGGTTGGCGATTACGGTTCTCCGTATATCTTCTTAGATTATTTTTAATTGTGTTCTTTTTAATTTGCTGTTCTCAGAAAACAGGAAAAACTGTCGTAAGTTCTAGAATTGGGAAGTACGAATTAATTGAGAAAATGGAGCCAAATCTATTTGCAAATGCTTTGTTATACTTGATTTGATTATCATTCTGAATAAAAAAGTAACAATATAACAAATAACAAACTTTTTAAAAGATAAATTCATCCAAATTCAAACAATTAAGGTACCGCTTCGACAGTACACTTAACAACAAAAAATATAATTTAAATCTGTCTGCAAAGACAAAAAAAAACATATAGTCGAACATTGAACGTCTTCCTCTTTTAAAGTCGGTTAATCATTAACATGGTCCAGTGACTCAGTAAATGTCAAGTGCTTATACAAAAATGGATAAGGTTACCATATAAAAATTAATTAACCTGATTTAATTACCGTACAATGCAATGTTGCCAGAAACACTAACAAAAACTTGTCCAATCTGTCAACGAAAGTCACTAAACCAGTGCCATGACTATCGTGGTTTGCCATAAAAAATAACCAACAATTAAATAATTATTGCCTTCGAATACATCTGTTGTACAAACATTTAGCAGATGTTAAAAATTTGCTTGCGGGCATCACGCTTGGTCCTACTGAGGCTTGCCATTACAATAAACAAACTAATAATAATTAAAGATTTGGCACGTTGTCATTTAAAAACATGTTTTTTTCTTTTTAGTCGGTTTTAGAAAAAGAACCCACCCGTAAAAGTCAGGTTCTGGTTCAACTTTGGTTTTATAAAAATACCTCAAAGATAGAAGGTTATTTGAGATGGTTCAAGAATATTTTTTTTACGTTTATTATATTAGCTAACTTACAGCCGCCTTTAGTAAAAAGTATTAAATTGCAAAATCTGAAAAACTGTACCTTTTTGAAAATTATGCCGACATTATAGGTTGAAAGGTGAATTAATCAATTACCTGTAGAAGCCTATACTTAATTATTATTATGGACAACGAACCCTGATACATTGTCGTTAAATAACGGCGTTTTAACTCGTTACTGACGACGTATCCCTCATTTTCTCGAGTTAACGTAGTAAGCACATAATTACGTACTTGCGTAGAGTGCGTGCCAAATTTTGAGATCGCTCTTCACTATACAAACCCATTAAGTCGGGATCAGTTTCATACATTCCTCAGACTACACGTTTTGTCATAGAAAGGAAATAGAAATAGAAAGTTTGGATTTATGCCATATTCGGCCCACAACATTAAAACGTATTTTGTTCATGATAATATTTGCCGTTGTTCGTGACGCTTACCAGAATTACAACACATTATAAATTGTTTTTTTTTTTTTTTTTAATTATACTTAAAACAAATTACACAATAACTTATTTCAAATGTAAATGACATAAACTCAATTATATTCAGTTTTCTTTATTCATAGGAATATTTAGCTTACTAGTATAGAATTAATAATTATTGTCTATGGTGCTATTAGCAGTGACAGTGATAATGGAATGGACTGCCCCAGCGATTGCAAATCGATCAAAATTAAGTTCTAAAAGTATGCATATTACATTTGCCGGAAAATAGAGATAGCGAATCTAATTACTGCATGACAAAAAGAGAACACATGTACATGTATTAGAAGTTTGTATTGTCGTATCGTACGGCTCGCATGTCGCAAAGACAGAGTATGACTGACGCGAGAGGAGAGCCGGCGCTCAACATATAGTCTTCAAAATCCGTGCGCTTATTTCCCGTCCATTCATTTTATCATTTTCGCTGGCTATTAGTAGACTGACAACAAAGAAAAACCTCTGTAAGGTTAATTGGTTTTAATATGAGACGTTTTTAAGTGTTTGCGTCTTATACGATTATTGAATAACAATAGCGATTAAAGAATGTCGGTGCGATCTTAAAGTTTGTCCTTTGTTGTTGTTCGCTTCCGATGAAATAAAATGCAGTTAAAATGAATTAATGTTGGTTTTCGTAAATTATAATATATATTTTTTTACTGAGGTCATTATTTGCGATGTTTAACGCAAGCGGAATGGGTTGGTCTTTACTGATCAGATCTTTACTGGTCATCAGAATCACTCACAGATCATAGCGACATAATATAAGCTGATCTGCCCCAGTAGACTAGAAGACCTTTGCTTCGCTCGGTCAATCATACTAGTAGTTGCAGCGAACTGAGACCTCGCGACCTTCATATCTTCCAAGTCTCTTTTTTGATTATTTTTTATGCAAACGAATGACGAGGCGAGTGGGACGTTCGCCTGGTGGTAAGCGTCACGTCTGCACATAACAGTAGCAGTGCCTGAATTGTGAACTTGCGAATATAATCCTGCGCCGTACTACTGCGCTCGCCACCCTGAGATATTAGATATTAAATCTGTTCATACCCAGTAATTTATCTGGTGACATTGCCCTTCAAACCGAAAAACAGTAATGCTTGCACACTACTGTTTAACGCTTGAACTGGCAAAGGTGTGATACTTCCCCAGGCAGACTCTGCAGTAGAGTCCTACCACAATAAAACCGCCTTGACTTGTATTCAAACTTGGCAAACACCTCTTAACCAATTCGGTTTATATTCATTTAAAAAACACAAGACACAACACAACAAACTACAAAGACTACTTAGCCTACTACACAAAAAAAATACGAATAAAAGGATTACAAACTTGCTTACAAAATGTCATAAACGTCAGATCAACGGTTCGGTATTTATCGTTGAAAAAAATATAAATACAAACATGCAAACATACATACAAACGCCAATCTGTCCGAGTAGACTTGTAGATTTTCGTATCGCTCTATACGCGTATATCACCTACTTTTTGTACAAGTGCATTTATGTATTAAGAGTATATTTCGGTACATTCTAGTACGGTAGCCGAGCAAGTTCACTCAGGGAGTTGCGCAATGTGAAAGTGAACGTATAGTCGCGGCTTTATAGCTGTTGATTAACCTGTGGTGCGGTCACCATCCCATGTGAGACCTCACTCGGACACCATCGGTGAAGGTGCATGGGTGGGCTGGAGACCCAGAGCACAGCGCGCCAATATCTCGTCCGACTTCAACAAACGGAGGTTCTCAATTGGACTCTACGTTTTTTTTTGTATGTATGTTACGCGATTACTCGGCCAAATACAGCTGTACCAGAAAGAGTAGAAATTAAATTAAATGGTACTAAAAGTTTTCAATTAATATTATTCAGTGTTGCCAAGTTATACGTCATTTTGAAGAGTTTCTATAGAAAGTAGCGCCCCCATTTTTATTTACTCTTTCTGGTACAGCTATAATGAATAGATTTTGATGATTCTTTTATTTTGGTAGGAGATAGAGTAACGGATATAGATGACTGACTTCGGAAAAGATATATTAGAAGAAAGGAAATTTAAAAAAACGAACTAATGTGATAGTATCTTTCTTTTATACTTCTAGGACAAATGAAATAATGAGATTAAGTATGTATGGGAAAGCCGGAAAAGGCAAATAAATTTTGCTATTCTTGTAAATTGGTGCATCAGGGAAAATATGAAATTACTTTTAGATTATTTTGCCTCTAGTAATGTTTGTAAAAAGCAAATTTATGAAAACAAAAAATAGCACATACAATCTAACAAAATAATCATGAAGCCTAATAAACAAAAAAAATAAAGGTGCGTTGTGACAGAGCTGACGAAAGTCTAGAGACAAATGCTGAAGCCACTAATAAGCAAATTACCCAGCATGCCGGCAGCATCACTTTGAATGGCAATACTTAATGAGTTGAACCAAATAAACACCAGCATTTTGTCGCGTTGACTATTTAAGGGCCTGATCCATACGGAGCAGAATTAATTGTCTCAACAACAAACAGCTCAAATATGTAACCACTGTCGAGGTAAGCTTACTTGCGTCGCTTGTGCTGCTCCGCCGCATTGTCAGGCCGTGTCTAACCAACCTCTTCGTGCCGGATGACACATCGATAATTTTCTTCATCATTGGGAGTGTCCACAGTTGTGTAACATTCCCCAACACATATTAAGCAGTTACAAACAGGAAAAGTATAGGCAAGTAATTGAAGCACAAAATAGAAAACCATACCAATTTTAGCAATAAGTGTAGTACGAGTAATTCACAATTCACATTGAGAGAACCGGACTAAACCCACGTGGTATGCTCGGTCATCTTTCCTCTTAGCATGAGTGGCAATTCTGGAGCACTCGATAATATTTGACATATAATATGTCAATGAGTCACTATACTACACATGCGTACTCGCTGTTTGTTTTGTTCGTTTTTGTTAATCTTATATTTTAAAAGCAGTCGACAAAAATGGACCTAGGTATGTCTTAAAACTGCATCCAGACCCACCGGAGAACGGGCAGCAGCGTCCTCTCAGTTAACGGTGGTGACCATTCTGCGATCCCCAAGCCGCCTGCCAAGCGTGGGGATTATGGCAACACCTCTCTTTAAGGGAGAGGCCTTCGTCCAGCAGTGGACGTCTTCCGGCTGTTGATGTGATGTGTGACAAAAATTGTAAAATAATTAATAATTATATAATTTTAATTAATTAGTTATATATAATGATATATGTTTATAATATCATTCAGTGACTAAACAGATATAGAAATAGAAAGAAGAGAGGCAGGCGCATGGAAAAGATATTGGTCTCTCAAAGAGTTACTCATAAGTAAATACTTTCCTATGACAGCAAAGAAAAAAGTATTTAATTCATGCATTTTCCCATGTCTCACATACGGCTGCCAAACTTAGGCGTTAACTCAGAAAAACTTTCTTAAACTAAGAACGTGTCAGAGAGGTATACAAAGAAGTATGATAGGCGTCACGTTGAAAGACCGCAAAAGAGCGGAAGAAATCAGATGTACAACAAAGGTTGAAGATATACTAAAGAAAGTAAGACAGCTGAAATGGCGATGGACAGGACACATGACAAGGGAAAGCCGGTCAAAATGGACAAAAATAATTACAGAATGGCAACCACGCGACGGCAAAAGAAAAAGAGGAAGACAAGTTAAAAGATGGTCAGATGACATTAAGAATATTGGAGGGGCAATCTGGACAGAAGAGCTAAAGATAGAGAATATTGGAAACAGCTGGAAGAGGCCTATGTGGACACGCTGATTACTAAACAGGACGTGTGTTAGCTTGAAATAATGTAAAATGTTTAATTTTTTATTCATTGTTTGGTTCAGCAATAAAGGCTTAAATAAATGTATGTTTATTAGAGATTATTTATAATAACATTATAGGTATATGTATAAAACTTAAAATAAATATTTAAACTAGTTATAAAAAAAATATTATATAATTTTATTCATTAACATTACCATTATTAAAATTAGATTAAAAAAAAATGAATAAAATCATTCCAAAAAATAAATATGTTTTGTTTTTTGTGTCTATTTTTGAATAGGTTTGCGTTAGACCATAACCAGCTTGATAACTGCTTGAGCTAGTGGTATGAAAGTTCGCACATAAAAAGTGCTCTTTGGTATTTGAACCCGCGACCCCACTTCGATTGATTGATTTCGAATTGAGCGGTCTTCCCATTAAGCTACCAAGTGTGAAGCATCATTATACGCCCGTAATAAAATAATTCTAGATGAACAGACCTATTACTAAAATGCCTGCCCCACTTAAAAACTCATAAAGCCAAACGTTTGCATTCAAAGACCACCAGCGAATGACCCTGCAGTGATTTCGTCATCTAAGTGTGTAAGTGCTATAAAAGGTGACACTTTAATGCTATAAAGATCTTATTATGCCCCGCACATGGGCAGTAATAGCTTTTACTGCACACTGTTACTGTTGTCTGATTGCGTATGCTTTAATTTATAACGTTACGTTGTAAGGAATCGTTCTTGGGAGGTAACGAAGCCCCTCACTCATTATGTCCATTTTCGTTTGTTTATTTTCTTCTTTAGACTTTTGTTTAGCTGGCGCTGTTTATTATACAGGTTCATGACTAGCTAACAATCTTCTGTATAGGATAAACTTCTGTTTATCATAATAAATGTGGTGGTGGAATATATATATATATGTACATTCAAGAATCTTATCTAAGTAGGTATCTAATAAAGTCTATGGGACTGGCTGGCGCTCGCACTAGTAATGAAACTGTATTACGAGCGTCAGAACCCTCCGTTTTTTTGGGCCAAGGTATTACTTGTCTAGGTTACAAGGACAAGCTAACTATAAATTAAAATTTTAAATTTCAAAATTAAATCTAAACAGGGATGTGCCGAACTAAACTACAAATTATGTAATTTTATTTATTTAAGTTATTAAACATGGTACCTACTTGTATATTGTTGCAAGCAGGCAGTGCAATAAACTTAATGGTGGCGCGTGTTGAGTGAGTGTGGTTGTATGTGTGTGTGGTTGAGTTTATGTGTGAGTGTTGTGGATGAGAGTTATAAATGAGTGAGTGTGAGAAAAAAATAATTGGAATGGAATATTACAGTTAAGGTCCAGTCATTTGATAGCAATAACAATAACACTGATGACAATGATGATAATGATGCGTTTTGATTACAATATAATTATTATAATGGTGTAGACGTAAAAGTTGTTAAAAGATATTTAAAATTTCTTTTTTTCTTGCGAACAACAATGTGGTGAATTTTATTCATAAATAAAATAATTTCTTTACTTGTCCGGTTCGTATAACTAATTAAATTGGCGCTTTAAACAAAGGTTAGAATTTAATCAAAATTAACTTTATATAATTAATTAAATAGTTTTATTACTATAATATCTGACTATCCTGGTATCTCGTAAAATTCCATTTACGAGAGCAACGCGTTGAACTCTTTTCAATGGGCGTAGAGCGTCCCTACGGAATGGTTCTACGCTATTATAATAATATAGGGTGTTGAACTGAACGCGTGCGATAAAAAAGAGTTTTATCTACAGTAGCCATTATAAAAACCAAAATCAGATAACAAAAATACAATATAATTCTGATCAGCAACAATCTTAATGCAATAACTGCGTTGTACAGTGTACTGTCCCAAACAATACAATGTACAATAAATAAATAAATAAAAATAAATATGGGTGGATATTTTTCACACAGCGCCATCTAGCCCCAAACTAAGCAAAAAAAATCATGAAAATAAGTTCATATTTGACGGAGTAATCGCGTAACACATATACAAAAAAAAAACGTATAGCCGAATTGAGAACCTCCTTTTTTGAAGGCGGTTGAAAATATGTTTTTATATCACAATAAAAATAGACCAAGTGCAAGTATGGCAAATGCCAACAACCCGTTTTTGTTGAACAGAATATAAGGACGGAACCCGTCATACTCGAGTCCTTTACGCAATTGAACTGTTTTATTAAGTAAATCAGAAAATTCTTCTTCAATAAAAACAGTATAGGGACGAGTACGGTATACCAACAATATAACATAATTAACAACATTCTTAGAATATTGCGCCTTTCGCAATGTTTAAAATAACCTTGACTTAGTTTTTAATTAAAATTAAGATATGAACATCATTTACATCTTATAAAATCCATGTAACATAACAGTTTGGTATTGTAACAAACATACACAATCATACATTGCAAATTAATAACGCCGATGCCCAACAGCTACATAAACATAATATATATTATCATATTTTAACATGCATATTACCAAACAATCTATTGGTATTTTTCCTCATAGATTCAACAAATAATTATAAACTTTTGCAATGCTTCTAGAAAGTTTATGGATGTTACAAATAGAAACTATATTTAGGCGTTTTAAACTTCGCGTGCCAATCATCATAACTCCTCAGGCAAACAGTCAAATCAAAAGTGCTCTCGAGTTGTTTGAATGAGAGAAAAAACTTTCTTTTGGCTTACGCTATCAAATTCGCTCTCCCATGTGTTTAAAATTAATATTACCTAAGCTTGACTAAACATTTTTGCTAAGGTGTTCTTTCTGCAATTTTTGTTTCAGAATAAATATTTGTATATTGTTTAGTGACTAAAAACCTGTTGGGGCGGGCCCGGGATCAAACCCGAGCCTCACAAATGTCAAGCGTACGTCTTCTCCCAGGAGTTACCACGGCAATTAATGTCCATTGCTTATTAACTCAGCTTTCAAATCAAATATATAATTATTTATTATTACTATGATTATATACTCATAACTACATTACAATCAACGTACATACAACTATGAACTTTAACGGCCTTACTCAAAAAACTTTTCAACCGTTAGTCACTGCTTAAGATGCTCTGCCATCTTCTCTCTGACGTGAAGTTGCACGTGCTAGAAAAGGACATAAATGTTTAAGCAGTGACTAAGAGAATCGAGATTATTTTAGGTAAGAGTGTAAACTGTTAATTTTATTAATTAGACTAATTTTGACTTTTTTTTTGGCATTATCCTTCATTAACTTCAACATACTACAAAACTACTTATACTACTTAGCCTACTACACAAAAAACAAAAGGACAATCCTTTTGTTTTTTTGTGTAGATACAGACCGATGAAAGTCTAGAGACAATCCAAATGCTCAAACCCCACTACCAGCCGGCAGCGTACAACAATGGCTTAATTTTTCTTGTATTGTTTGTTTGTATTTTTTTATATTTACAATATTGGAGGATCATCACCATCGGCAGCCACCACTAGCCATCACCAGCAGCCACCACCAGCCATCATCAACAGCCACCACCAGCCATCATCTTAGCCCACTGCTGAACATGGGCTTCTCCTAATGCACATCACTTAGCTCAATCATCCCAATCTCAGCTCTATCTTCAGTTTTCTTCTCAGGAAACACTATAATAAATATACCTATACTTTGTATTACAAATTATAAGTAAGGAATATAAATTCCTCAGTTTACGTAACTTCTAAGTGCCTGCAGTGGAGATGACTCACAGATGTACAACTCCGATATCGAAGTGCGCACGCGCACCAAATAGCAACGCCTCTGTAAACGGTGAGATATTTCTAGTGAGACGGACTAAGGAGTTAAACAGGGTCTTGTTTTATCGAGTCAATATTTAAACAAGCACTGAGAAGATGCTTATTATTAAACGTTTGTACGTAATGGTGTATTAAACCGTTTTTTTCCACTGATTGTCTATACGAAGTTGCGTGGATATTTCTTAATGTAATACCAGAATCATCATCCCGGAGACGTCCACTGTTGAAATAAGGCATCCCCCTTAGACCACCACACTGTACGACAACCTGCCAGTTGCATCCACCGGTTGCCCGCGACTAATATAACTAATTTTATGTAATAATGTGTAACGTAATGGAATGTAATATAACTATTTTTAATTACATTTACATATCCCAAAAAATTCAAGCTCTTGTTAGTCAGCAGGTAATGCCGCAGAACGTCATAACATTCTATAACTGACTTAACTATTTCATATTAACAAACAATTATGCTAAGATGAGTTTTCGTGAAAATTAAGTGGAGACAAAGTTTTGTTTGATTTAAACGTAATTATAGTTAGGCTAGCCCCTAGACTATGTCTTAGTCCGACCCTGCTGTTGACCAGTTACATAACACCTACATTAATAAGGAAGCGGTCAGACAAACGTTTATCCTTACTTGCTTTAGATTACAAATGAGGCATACCTTTTCAACCGACTTCAAAAAAGGAGTTTCTCAATTCGACTATATGTTTTTTTTTGTATGCATGTAACGCGATTATGAACTGATTTTGATGATTCTTTGTTTGTTTGTAGGTAATACTTCAGAAATGGTCCCATATACATTTTATCGAAATCGTTTCAGTAGTTTGGTTTTTAAATCAAAATTATTAGAAAATATGAAGACGTCATCCAGGTATTCGAAGCTGAAGTCGGTTGTATTAAAAAAAAGCGTATTATCTTGTCATAAGAATGAGTTGTTCCTCACTCGTCCTATGAATTAGGTTAACAATATCGGAGTATTGTGAGGAAATTAATAATTAATTTGGTACATTATGAAATAAACAATTACCTGGCATAATTGCCATGCTACATTTGCCAATATAAGGTCTCCACTGAAAAACTCGTCTATTACGAAGATTTCCGATTCTCCTACCGATAACGTAGCCTATTATCCCTCCAGCTTGCTAAACCTTTAAGTTTTAGTAAAGTTTTTTATCAGAAAACTTATATAAAATTACGAATAAAAATATACCTATATATTGAAAGCAAACTCATCTCTAATTAAAAAAACTACCTAATTAAAACTAAACTAATATTTAAACATTAATTAATCGATATAAGAGACCGTTTAAAGTATCCATAGGTAGCAAATTTATAGATAGTTTAAACGGTCACTAATTTCGGGTAATGTGCCCAAAATGCAAAATGCTGGCCCCGTTGCCCCGCTGGATTGCGAGGCTAATTTTCTGGCCCAAATAAAGGCCAGCATTTTGGCCACGTGTGGATTCTTTAAGTCTCCCCGACAAATCCTTAAAGATACGATATATTCTTTATCAGACGAGCAAGACGTTCACCTGGTGGTAAGCGTCACGCCTGCCAACTACTTAAAAAAACTGAGCAGAATACTAAAGTATTTACATAGCATTAGCCTTTAAAATCTCACTACTAGGCTTATAGGTCTACCCTTGAAGAGTGTGTCGTGTCTCTCAGCATGCTAACCCGATCCTGGTAGATAACTTAGCGTAATTGAATTTGTTTATCCAGACATAAATGCGGTTTAGCTCACGATGTTTTCTGCTAATAGAAAGCTAGTTAGTATTGCTATGATTTTAAAACCCACACGTAAATTTCAACCCATTGGAATGGAGCACTCTATTTAAGTCTGCAAGTATTTAAACTCGATTTACTTATTCAGCAAATCTTCCAAACTAAACGCTTGCTCAACAGCCGGCTCGAACTAGTTAATTGCCATATAACGGCTAGCCCATGTCTAGAATCCGTCCAAGATCTGTAACAAACAAAACACTGTAGAATCCAGGTCACTATAAATGTTTAAACACTTCTCTAACATTTCTTAGAGTTCTTCACTATGTTTTACTATGACATGATCCTAAAGCGTTAAGCTGGCAGTCTATAGGACTAGTTGACCATGATTATGTAAGTTCTCATCTTTGGCATTCACTTTCATTTATACCTTGAACCTTAAGCTCAAGGTGTAAGGTGTAAAATTATATGTCGTAATACGTTCTTATCAACGTAACTATACAATGCATTGTAAGTACAGGTCCAGACTAGATTGACCAGTATACTTTCCACTAGTGAATCTTGGATAAGCTTAATAATTCTTATGTTCGTGAGAGCATCTACTCGTTTACGTACTTAGCAAAAAAGTTAAGGAAGTTACTCTTAGTAAGTAACTTAACTTAGTACCTAGTGAGTAACTTAGTAAGTTAATATTTTAAACTTTTGCAGGTAAGATCGGTCTACTATTATTGTTTTTACTTAATCGTTATTACACGAGTGTCCCAACCAAGGAGAGTAATGTTTTCAGGGTTCATGTATGTATATGATTTTCGTTATTCTACTTGAACATCTAAATTCCTGAACAGATTTCGATGTTTGGGGTATTGTTATATTCCTTACACATAGTCCCGATAGGCTATAACAAAAAAAATGGTAACTTTGGCAGAGCAGTTGTGTTTTTTTTAAATTAATGCTTGCTTTATTGTCTTTTTTCCATAGATTATTAAAAGTAGAGTCGTTTCAAGATAGTTAATCAGTCTTTTGTCTTTGTACATCGAGTTAAAAATTCGAAAGACAAGAAACGACAGAAGACGGATTTAATTCCGAAGCTACTCCACTTTTATAAATAAGAGGGTT
Source organism: Erannis defoliaria (assembly GCA_905404285.2). Classification (NCBI taxonomy): domain Eukaryota; kingdom Metazoa; phylum Arthropoda; class Insecta; order Lepidoptera; family Geometridae; genus Erannis; species Erannis defoliaria. Next base: position 1,334,386 of record FR990071.1, read on the forward strand.
AGTTTGAACAGACAGACTCACAACAGAGGTTTAGTAAGACGTCGAGTCCCCTTGACTGAATTTTTTTTTTGATAGATACGGAAATTAATAAGCTATGCCTGTGCTAAATATCCTAAACGTAAGCATAATATTGCTCTATACATCTGTGCTCCATTAAAAGTACAGTTCCTGTAGTGTAGGATAATGAATACCACTGCTGCTAGTGCAGTCTAAAATCTCAAATCTTAATTTAATAGTAAAAAACAATTAATCCACTCGTATACGTCTACTGTATATTATAATATCTATCTATACTAAGTCTTTGTTCATTCACACTCGTTTGATTATCACGTATTGTCTGTAGACAACTCATTCTTCGACGATTATGTCATTATGACTACGGTTACTGTTATTGTGAGAAGCTGTTGTGAATTTAATTTGGCGTGTCATTGTATGGTACATGATGAGTATTACATGTGACATTATACGTTTTGTGAATAGAATTTTGGATTCATGGTCACGATGTGTTATTTAAGACATAATCATCATCAGCCAGAACACTTCCACTGCTGGACGAAAGCCTCCCCTTGATACCATGACCCTGGGTAACCTTGGGTAGCCATAATCTCCACGCTTGGCAGGCGGCTTGGGATCGCAAAAACCTCACCACCGTTAACCGAAAGGAAGCTGCGCCGCTGCATTTGAGATACAAACATGGATAAATAGATTGAACTTTGACGTATTTTTTGGTTTATTAGACTTTAAAATACAATTTTACTAAACATATGTGTGGGACTTAATTTATTGAAAGAAGAAAGACGGTTGCCATTTTCCTGGATATCTTGAATTTTTTGACAAAATCTAATATAGAGCTGTAGTAGCATATTTCTTTGAACGGCCGAATCTTTGACTTTTGTGTGTGGATATTGGACTTTCTGAAAAATTAATTGATACGAGTGGAAGTTTATGTGCTCGTCGGATTAAGCAACGTTGGAGCTCTCCAGGGGTCCGTGCTTTCTGCGACGCTGTTCTTACTACACACTTAACGATCTGCTACTTTTAAGTATGCTTACAACAGCAAAGTTTTAGAGAGCTGATTTTGCAAAAAGCTTAGTATTTTTTTAAGAGAATCTGCTAAATAAAAAGCAATGATTTGGTCTCAGGTACTTGACCTGAAGTTTAGTTTAGAAGCAACCTATTTAATATGGATAAAGGCACTTACTATGTACTGTACTTTATAGAATACAAATTACAGATTCCCACAACCTTGCGGTTGGTACGAAATAATTGATACTTCCATAAAACATTACGAAATTCCTTACACTCAGCTTCACACAATACGTTATAATAATCAAATAAAATAGCAATTTCTGCAACATGTTATTAAGTTTATAAATAAAGACAGGATAGCATAACGCCATTAGGACTTTCACTATAAAATTAACTTAGACGGTGCGACCCACTGACGCAATATGAAAGCTCTAACATAGAAACCGGAATAGCTTACTACTTAATTTGCAAGTGTGAATTACCATCAATTTATTTTAAATATTTATTGCACGAACACACTCAAATACAGATTTAGATCTGTAGCAAAGTTATGTCATCATTTTTTTTTATCTATTGTCGTGGCAGGTATTATCACTCACGGTCACCAGAACACGAGAGAATAATATTCAAATTCAAATTTAATTTATTTTGACGTATTAAGTCATAACATCAAAACATAAAATAATTAAAAACAAACAAAAAAAATATACAATTCAATTCAAATCACAATTAATACTTAGATAATAAATATATTTTAATACAATAATTAGACGTTAGATTTGGTCGTTTGCTTATTAGTCTGTACATGAACCCTGCAACAGACTCACAGTCAAGCCTACTTGCGAATACGCTAAGGATGCTGTTGGAGCTGGCCCGCACCCTGCGCACCAGGGATGTGCACCGTTTCCGCATGGTCGTGTAGAAACAGTCAACGCGGGATTCGGCAAACATCCCCGACGTGCTGCAGTACCTGGTCAGTCCCATCAGCATCCTAAAGGCATTATTATATTGTACACGAAGAGCGTTATACTGTTTCTGCGTATACGTCACCCACAGGCTGCTCGTGTAGAAGGACGTACAAAATGCTCTGAAAAGAGTAATTTTGACGTCCCCCGAACAACGAGCGAACCTGCGTACCATCGGTTCCCGCCGGTTCTGAGCTGCTATCACAGACTTGTAGCGTGATATTAGCGAAAAATGCAAAATTTTAAAGGATACCCTCTAAAAGGGATGCAAACCTCGCTCTCGTACTATGAAATGCATTATGAATAAAAAATGGAAAGTAGCTTTAACATCTCTGTACTATTTTCCAGGCCGATAAGTGTTCCTTGAACACGCATCGAGACATTAACATGCGAGTTGCGCGCGCGCAGATTGATCGTTCACCTCCTTCGCATAGAGCTTCATACGCTAGACCTGATAATGGCAATTAAGAAAATACTTATCCTGAAAATATTTATATTATTCTTAAAATTATATGTGTATTGGATTTTAAAGCGCTAAACATAGATATATTGCGGTTGGCTTGCATGCTTTTTCAATTTTCAAATAATGCATTTTAATATAAAAATATTTTGTTTGTTATACCGATGTTTCACTGGACCAGTATATATTTCGTCTAATAGATTATCATCACAGTTGTTTGTAAAAAATGCAGTGTAATCCAAAATCATAATTATTATTCTTAAAATTGTTACGAAATTTTAACATCGGATGTTATCATTGATTACCATCACCACTATAACTCAAGTTTTAACCAAATCACAAGAATTTGTCACAAAATCGTTTAAATATTGATTATTTATGAACGGCCTTTATTATTTACAATTTATATTTTATTATTTATAATCGCTAAGTGCCAACTCTAAACCTACAGCTCTATTGTTGTATGTCTACAGTAGGAAGTGCAACGGTCACATAGAAGGTTGTTCGAGCGGTCGGACACTGCGATTAGCCATTCTGAGCTCGACTCACGCGCACAATATAATGTTATCTAGTCTAGTTTACGTTGTGTATTGCAAAACCTCGTTTAATACAGTGGAGTATCGCGACGAATAAGCTGTTTGCTATCTACTTATAAAGTTGACGCCGATATGGGCGAAAAATATCATAAGAACAAAATGATCACAGTTTTGCAAAGTCAGGTATTTACATAGCCAAATGGTTTTACCAAATACTTTCCTATGCACCGCGGCAACGTCGCCAGCGTACATGGGCACGTTCGTGAAGGGTGCGCTCCGCGGGGGTATTTTTGACGTGTCATTAGGCTAAGTTGTATTTAAGTTTAAAGTTCTGACTCATGACTGATTTACCTGTTTACTAATGGTTATTAACTAAAGTAAATACATATATCTATAAAAAATAGTTTTACGTTAATAAATCATAGACAGTTTGAAAACCTAAGACGTCTGGCAGGACTTAACACTGACTGACTTTATTAACATAGAAACATAGTGGAAACACTTAAAATATATATTAAATTGTTATATATTACATACGCGTTGTCGATATATTGTATAACCTTAAAAGTATTCACACCAATTTTAGACCCTTTAGTTTTCCAAGTTGCTCCAATTTTTTATTTTAATATTGGTTTTATAATCTATTTTAAGCTCTGCACAAACTGCCATATTTATCTGAACACTTAATTTTACTCAACATTTAACATTAAGGCCCACGTTCTGCATGTAATCTTCGTATTTTTATGTCATTTACAGGCAACAAAAAATAAATATACTACCATATTTAATCGTTTGAGGTAAGCACTAAGGCCACTCTTGTATTATCCGATGTATGAAGTATGAACCACGACTTTTCGTTTTTTAAGATCTTATACTTCTGGTGTACAATAAAGTTATATTGTATTGTATGTCTGGTTTTCCACCAAGATGTAATCTTTACCAGCATTTCAAGGTCATTGAGGTTTAAATTCAACTCTGTGGAACACAAGTTTCATCTCGTCAACTAGCACTGTCTCTGTTCTAATTTCTCTATGCGATTAAAAAGAAGTTTATTTACAGTTACATTTTAGAGACAAAACATTTTTTTTTATGTTACTGAGTGACGAGACGTGCGATGTAGATCACCTGATGGCTCTTCACGCTTGCCTATAACAGCTGAACGCCACTCGGAATTTCTAACTTCAACAGTTCAAAACCCTGGATAGCAATGCACTGCGCTCGTTACCCCGAGATATAAGATGTCAAATCTCTGTGTGCCCTGTAATTTCACTGGAAACATTGCCCTTCAATCCGGAACACAGTAGTGTTTGCACACTACTGCTTGGCGGTTGAAAAACTGGCAAAGGTACTTCCCCAGGCGGACTCTGCAAAAGAGTCCTACCACTACAAAATTATTACATTAAGCAAACATTTGTCGTTACTTTTATAGTTACGTTACGCACACTAATATTACTGAGCTCAATTTTCGCTGCTAAGTGTATTACGTGGGATGAGTGGTCCACAACTCTACTTTGGCCCTTATTACGCCACGCCATACCACGACAAGTTTAACAGGTGTCGGTTATGTAAGGAATCTAGTTGTGGTAATCTTGGGATGGGTAAATTAAGTGTATCCTGGTTCAACCACGAGCATAGAGTATAGCTAGCCATTATAATAGTCCACTGCTATACCGGCATACCCTTGAACACAGAAGAGACCTAAGAGTAGGGCCTCCGCTTTTCGATCTAAGAGTAGGGTCTCCGCTTTTCGACCTAAGAGTAGGGCCTTCGCTTTGCTGTGCCCTCGAAGGCCGATTGAGCCATATCAACCCCTTTTTGGCTTAGTTGCGATTTGGTGGATCAATTATCCATTGAACTTCTTTCCTAAACCTATGTGGTTTTCTTCACGGTGTTTTATCCTTCACTGGAAAGTCATTGGTACGCATGGGCTCGGGAGTGTTGGCTTCCAACGTCAAAATACACTGCTTTATTTCAGTCCAACGCTGTCTCTTCACACACAACGAACGAACCCTCAATGTCACAAAATTTAAAACTCATCTTCTCCAAACTGTTTACTCTGGAGCATGGTCCGTGCGAAGATATCATAGCGTCCAACTTTAAGTGACCTAGAATAAGTTATGTAGTTAGTACAACAAACGAACTAGCTTAAGTGTTACAAATACCATCTTACCACACAATAGGCATTCAACAATTTTGGTGTCTTCAAAATAAAAGGCGGAAGTCTCCCCGAAAGACAGCTGACAATGCAGACCTGAATTAATGCTAATTACATGCAAAGCTAATAAAATGAAAATTACATGGCAACACCGGCACGTAATAAAAACTAGCAGATGATCAACTTTGAAGAAACAACGCAATGCAAACAATTGCCTTGCGACCGCTACTATAATATTAAAGTGACTCTATTGCTTTATGTTTTTTAATACACAAGACTAGTGTTGCCTTATTTCTGAATAAGTAACTTTTTTTTAAATGTATTATAAATCACGTTCATGTCATACTCATAAAACTGTTACAAAATAATTAATTATTATTATTGATAATCATCATCATTATTATCATTGTAAATCGGCATCGTCTTGTCTTATATTATTTTAGACTAATAAGACTAACCATTGAATTGAGGTAAGCAATAAAAGGACATATAATAAATTTCAAATCACTTCACAAAAATAACTTGTGTTATTAAACAAAGTAGTGGGTGTAGTATGTATCATAAGTATGTATTTACGAAAAAAAATATGTATATAAGTATTCTATCAGCTATCTGGTTTCCATAATACAAGCTTTGCTTAGAATGGGGCTAGATGGCGCTGTGTGTAATAAATGTCCCCCCAATATTTAATAAATGTCCCACCCAATATTTAAAGTACATAAAATCCATAACAGTTTTCTTAATTTTCTACTGCGATCGCATCTGAAAATCTAGCATTTTGATATTACGTTATTAGTTAAAATGTCGTCCACACAAACAGGGGAAACAAAAAACTTGGCAGTAGAAAAAATTGTCCCTCTGGTTATATTCTGTGAGATGACCTTACGTAATGATGCATTCTGCATAATATCTCAGTAGAATTAATTCGATGGTATTCTATAATACAGCGGCGCCTTCTCGAGAGGACTTTTTGTGAGTTTCGACATTATTGTTTATCTCGGAGGCTGATTAACTGTTATATCTTGGCCGTTATCCTTAATTTATAAATTGAATTCTCACGACCAAAGAATTATTGCCACGGATGAAGGTGAGAGTTTAATTTTGTATAAAAATCAAGATCTTATATCCTACAAAACGACAAATAAAAGCTACTACAGAATGAAATAAAATTATTTTCAAACTTGAGGCAAAGAATTATAATACTATATTAGTAATTTCAAGTGAGTGTCAAGTACCCTTTGAGTACTAGTATAGTATTATATTATCTTTGCTTTGAGTAAGTAGCAATAACCGGTACAAAAAGATAATAAAAAAAAACTATGTGGCAATAGTAAATAGTCAGTCCTCATTTCAGGAAAAAAAATAGTTTTTTTTAACTAAAGAAAAATAACTAAAATTTATTATAGGTACGTGGCATTTTGTTTTTTTCCATTTATCTTTAAGCCAAAAAATTACATAGAAATTCATATTTATTTTTTATATTTTAGGGGTTATAAAATATCGGGTAATATTTACAGTTTTTCTGTAATACCAACAAAGAGTTCTTATGCCGCTGAAGTAAATGTCAACCTGCGCGCGCATTGCTGGTTTGGGCGGAAAATGGGGTGCCATTTTCCGCAAATTATTGTTGACGTTTTCGCTGTGTGGTTGATTATTATAAAAACAAGATTGTTTTTTCCTCGCAAGTGTGGTGAAACAGTCGTATGAAACTCTTGTGCTATGTTAGTCATTACACTCTCGGCTTCCTTATCGCCTCTAGTGTAATGACCAACATAGCACACTTGTATAATGTACTCTTTTTATCTTAAGCTCTTGTCAAATATAATAAAATATACTAGGTAACTTTGTAGAATAGAAAATATATGTAATAAGTTTCTTAACTTTAAATTTAATAAACATTTGCTAATCAATGCATAAAATTAAATCGATGATTTAAAGCTTTTAGATATATGGTTGATAATGACAGTGTTTATTAATTATTGTATTTAGGACACATCAATCAAAATTGGGATGCAATAGTGTGACGTCATAATTGTTTATTTGGCTGTCCCATTTTAGGACCTTTACCTTTGAACTTTGGAAAGAAACATTGGATTATATTATATTGACACTCTTTTGCAATTTTATTGACTCTATAGCTTTTTTTCTTATTGCTTTGGTTATTATTTTAAACCAAACTATGGAGTCATACGATGCAAAATGGCTAGTTCCTCCAAGAATAGAGAAATATACCCAAGAGTTACATATACAGTGAAATGATTGTGATGTGATTTTTGTCATTTGGTTGTCAGTGTAGACATTATTACTTCAAGCCAACAAGCGTAGTTTCTAACCTCCTTGCTTCATGCCAGGTGAATAAGAAGTAGTTCAATCTACTGTCATTCGTAAATTTTAATAAAGATTAACGGCCTTACTTAAAAAAACTTTTCAACCGTTAGTCACTCTTAAGATGCTCTGCCATCTTCTCTCTGACGTGAAGTTGCACGTGCTAGAAAAGGACAGAGAAGTTTAAACAGTGACTAAGAGAATCAAGATTATTTTAGGTAAGGCCGTTAATATTAAGCAAAAAACCTTCATTCTCAAGTGTCTAGTAGTTGCTATCTGAAGGAGTTCTACTCGTAACACTAGATACAAACTTCATAATTTTTCATAGGGTCTGTTTGTCTGTTTTTTGTTTTCCCTATCAATGGTGCAAACGCAACAAGCGCTAAGTAGTAGGTGTAGGTTTGTTTGCACCATTAATGGTGCAAACGATACAAAGCAGTTGCATCTGCACCACTGATGGTGCAAGGCAATGGTGCAAACGGTCCGTCGGGAATGCGGTTGTAGAGGTGGCTAATTGAGCTTATTGTATTATTTTAGATACGATTGATCTTTCTATAGTATAGGTGATTCTAATTATTATTTTTGGTAGTAGTCTTTATTTTATATTCTAGCTAGGGCATCATCGATATAAGGAATCCTAAATGGAAGTGTATAAGGAGACTGTGAATCGATGGTGTTGTTAAAAATAGGGCGTTTATCAGTTAAAATGTTCCGCTGCAAATCTTTCAGGCAGTGTACCCTACAAATGTACTATACCACAACCAAAAACCGCGATGACAGATTTAACAACTGTATTTGCATTGAATAGTTAATCTTCCGAGGGTCAGGGAAAGCGCTGTACTTGGCCATAATGGGTGTACATTGTTCTGGTGATGACCATTGTCTTGTCATCGGTGTGGGAGCAGTGCAAGATTGCTTAAGAACCCTACGTTTAACAGGACATGCGTGCGTTTTTTTTAAATACATTTAAGTGATGAGACGAGCAAGACGTTCGGTGGAGGTAAGCGTCACGCCTGCCACTAACAGAAGCAGTGCCAGAATTATAAGCTTGCGAACACAATCCTGCGCCGCACTGCACTGCGCTCGTCGCCCTGAGATATTAGATGTTAAATCTCTTCATACCCAGTAATTTCTCTGGTAACATTGCCCTTCAAACCGGAACACAGTAATGCTTGCACACTGCTTGGCAGTTTAATAACTGGCAAAGGTGTGGTCCTTCCCCAGGCGGACTCTGCAGTAGAGTCCTACCACTACTAAAACTAGAATAATCAATAATTGTTACACGTATCAATAATCAAACTGCGTAAATGTTAGAACATGTTCTATGTTATAAACAACGACCATATTATATTCATCCTCATCATCAACAGCCAGAAGACGTACTCAACGAAGGCCCCCCCTCCCTCCTCAATAGTGAGGGATTGCCATAATCCCCACGCTTGGCAGGCGGGTTGAGGATCTCAGAAAGCTCACTACCGTTAACCGAGAGGACGCTGCTGCCCATCCTCGTTTTTTTCGGTGTGTGGGGGTGAGTATGTGTGTAAATTAGGTTTGATACCTCTTCGCGCCAAAATTGCTTAACAGGTTAAATTGAAACTAGGGATGGAGATAGAATGTGCTTCAATAATGTTATACCTACATTCTTTTTATAAAAGTTAATAACTGATAATGAGAGTAATGAGGTATTTTATAAAATTATACCGGTCAAGTTTATGGCACGGATTTAAATGTTTGTTCATTACGGTGTTTTAGAGTCTAGTAATAAAATTTACGATGCATAGGTTTCATTAGTCAATTGCGTTATAAATTAATTAAAATGACAAATTTTATTACCCCCCAGTTAATTGATAGATAAAAGATACGATTCCTAGTAAGAAAGTTCCTTATTGACTTATAGAGTTCTTAAGGACATGGCCAGAGGAACGCATTCTAATATTTTGTATGGTTAGCCTTTGCCATACCGAACCACAGTTGCACACAGTCTTCGTTGCTGAGCGGTCGTCATACTTGAAAGCGAAGGATGGTAGTTAGTAAATATTTTGATAGATGGCGCTAATATTTCAACCACTAGACATACTGGCGCGTTATTATAATTATTTGGTACTGAGTATCCTTATTTTTAAGATCTTTGGAGGTTCTCAACTTATAATTTTTCAAGCAACCATTAATTGCAGTGCTTATTTAAAAGCACTTTCATCAATACACAGTGACTGTTACCTGTTACCCAGAAAAAAATCAATGTAACTGCTTAAATTATTTTCTTGGAATGCAATACAGTTAATTATTACGAATAATTGAAAAAAAAAACATAAAGACTGCATAAGTTGAATTTTTTCTTTGCATTGAATGTGTGATCTGACAAGTGTCCGAATGTATCGGTACTTAATACATATGTTAATTTTAGATAAAAAAATATATATGGCATTGCCGACTTCAAAAAAGGAGGTTTTCAATTCGACTGTATTTTTTTTTGTATGTATGTTACGCGATTTCTCCGCCAATTATGAACTGATTTTGATGATTATTTTTTTGTTTTGTAGGTAATACATCAGACGTATGTATATGAGATCACATATACATTTTATAGAAATCGGTTCAGTAGTTTGGTTTTAGAATCAAAATTACTAGAAAATATGAAGATGTCATCCAGGTATTCGAAGTTGAACTCGATAGTTTTTTTTTTTAAATTGCAGCTTTTGCTGTCCACGTTATAAAAGTGTCGACCTTTTTTCCAGTTTGTTAACCAACTTTGAAAAAGGAGGAGGTTCTATGTTCGGTTTTTTATGAATATTCACCGAGATCCCCTCAATATATTCCCAAGATATATTATTCAAGATATTCCCTCAATTATGGACCTATTTTGAAAATTCATTTTTTATTTGAAAGGGTATACTCCCAAGGTGGTCCCAGAATTAATTTGGAGACGGTTGTTTTTTTTTTAAGTTACTTGTCCATAAATGCAATGCTGACAGCACTGTGATGGCCTGGACCTGCGCTTCGCTGCGCTTTCGGGTAGTACTAATATTTCTTCTATGCTTTCAGCCATCATCATCGCCGCCAGCAAAGCAGTCATTACGGACCGCGACAGTAATGTACTATATTATCTTGTGAGATTAATTTAGCTGTGTAGCAAATGCTGAAAAATAAAAATAAAGTTAAGCTGTTAGTATAATCATAAAATTCTAATTAATCCTAGGGGCCGTACTGTGAACCTCTTATAGCCTCGTGGCGTAGCTTGTCTAGGAGATTCTAAATGATCACCGATGTTAAGCGACGGACGGTCCGGTCAGTCTTCGCATGGTTGACCGTGAGTGGCATTTATTTTTGAGCGCTACCGTGGGTCGGATGACACGTTAAATTGTTGGTCCCGGTTGTTTGTTCTAGTATCTATAACAACAACCGTCAGCCATGTCAGAGGCCTCCGGGCGGCACATTAACTCTGACACTAGAGCTGGCCACTCAGCCTATACGAACTTACTTTTAGCGGGACCGAATAGGTTCAGCTGCCGACACTGCGCGACCGCGAACCTTATTGCGAGGCGATAAAATTCAAGTCGCACAGCGTCGGCAGCTGAGCGTATTCGGTCCCGCTATAAGCGTTCATGGTAGAGCCCCTGAGCGACACATTCCAAGCCTATTGTTACATCAAAACATTGCTGTATTTGTATAAAATGACATTAGAAAGTTTAAAATACAATCCTATGCAAATGTTACAACTAGTAAAAAAATACAAATAAGGTAGATTAAATTAGATAAATGTTTGCTAATTCATTTCAGAATAAAAATGACTATTCTTAGACAAACGAATGCATAACTGAATATTTTTCCATAATTTAGAAACGTAGATGTTTGTTCTGTGTCTGGGTGTTGTATAATTATGTATTACAAGTTTATAAGTATGTATATGGACGTGATAATATCCTAGAACTGCATCCAGAACCACCGGACGACGGGCAGCAGCGTGCTCATGGTTAACGTTGGTAACACTCTGAAATCCGCAAACCGCCTGAAACGTGTCTTGTGTTGTTTCCAAAACTCCGAAGAAGCTTGTAGTAAAGTGGCCACGACTTTACTAAGGTATGATTGCACTTGACTGTGACTTACTGTGTGTGACTTGGACTGTGACTACGACTCTTTTAACTGGAGAAAGAAGGATCGATGAAGAAAAATGTATTCGGCTGAAGGACTAGTATCCATGGCCAGGAACTATTAAAAACAACAACAACGCAAGCCGCCTGCCAAGCGTGAGGATTATGGCAACCCATCCCTATTAAGGGGAGGCCTTCGTCCAGCAGTGGACGTCTTACGGCTGGCGATGAAGTATGTATTTATAAAAAACAAAGGTATTCTATCAGCTATCTGATTCCCATAGTACAAACTTTACTCAATATTTTGGGGCTAAATGGCGCGTGTAAAAATGTCCACCCAATATTTGTTATCATTATTTATTCCCTTATTCACTTTTTTTTTCTTAAATTCGTTTACTCTACATAAATGATCAGTGAATTCTCTATATTATTATATCTTCATACATTATTATACAAGTGACAGAGCAGTGCGAAGGTTAGTCACGATAAAAATAGTAACATTACGAATTAAAATTATATAAAAGTATGTATAGTCACGCTACATATTTATTTTCAATTAGACTAGGTATTGCAGACGACTGTACTTACTGGCAGGTGAAGTACGAGGACATGTAAGTATCCCGTGCTTCACCCAGGGACAGAACCTAGGGGGAGCACGGGTTTGTACCCGACAAAATTGTCAATGTTCTAAGTGCAATCTTTAAGGCAGCTTACATAAACAGCCGGAAGACGTCCACTGCTGGACGAAGGCCTCTCCCTTAAAGAGAGATGTTGCCATAATCCCCACGCTTGGCAGGCGGCTTGGGGATCGCAGAATGGTTACCACCGTTAACTGAGAGGACGCTGCTGCCCGTCCTCCGGTGGTTCTGGATGCAGTTTTAGGACATACCCAGGTCCAAGCAGGACATACCCAGGTCCAAGGTAAGGCAGCTTGCATTATATGAATTCATTTGGATAATACTTTTTGTAGAGATATATAAAGACTAAACTTTACCACAATGAGTATTCATGTTGTGTTAATTCTACATTCTCGTAATACTATCCTTCATTAAGCCACCATTGCTTAATGTAGTATTACTTTATATCCATGTAGTAACATTAAAAGCTGTGTTACTACAATCTAAACTTAGTGGTTTGATGTTAGAAAACTAGGCTTGCAACAACTGATTGATAGGGCAATCCTGATGATAATTCGTCTCAACTTGTCTTTGCTATTGTAATAGTAGTGCAAGTATCAATGGCAATATCTGAATATTCGGGTTGTTCCGTTTTCGCCCTATGAAATCTCATGAATTGACGTAATTTTCTTAAATCAACCCTGTGTTGTTTTGACTGGTCCGACGGCAGTTTTAATGCCACGTGGCCGTGCATATTTTTATAAATCTAAGTTGTGAGTTCAAACTAATAAATCGGAGCACTGACTTTTTGGTGAAACAAAACGTCTGATGAAATCTGCATTATGTACGGAGAAGAAATTCAATGGCATCATCAACAGCCAAAAAGTCCACCATTGAACTAAAGCCTCTCCCTTAGTGGTTCATCATCATCAGCCCGGAGACATCCACTGCTGAACGAATGCCTCCCCCTAAGACCGCCACACTGTACGACAACCTGCCATTTGCATCCACCGGTTGCCCGCGGCTTTTACAATGTCGTCGGTCCATCTAGTGGGAGGCCTTCCTACGTTACGTCTTCCGGTACGCGGTCGCCACTCGAGAACCTTTCTTCCCCATCGTAATCTCCAGTTGGGTCACCATAATCAGTGTACATAACTACTACATCTGAACTTATACCAACTGTATCAGCAATATATTCGTCGGTCAATCAATGAATTGCCACAAACTTATAGGCACATAATATTAGTACCTAATATTTATTTGGAGATGCCGGATTCTCTGTATGTCTGTTTGTTGGTTTTCTGTTCTTATCAAATCAGTGAATCGTTTCTCGTGTAAGTTATGTAATAAAATTGTGCAATTGTTGTGGGCTTTAATTATAATCGATTTTATGGAAATTGATGTTTATCGATTTTGTTTTGTGTTTTGTGTTCATTGATGGCGCAAGATGTTTTGTGTCTATAATAAGGATAATATGTGATGAATTTGGAGGCGTTTGATAGTGTGTAATTCTATAATAGAAAGTTTATGTGTATAATAGAAAGCTTACAACAGTAAGTGACTAAGTATAATTATAATTATGTACGTAGTACAACCATACTTTTATTTTTACCATTATTTTCATTAGATAATAGACTAGAGGTCGCCCGCGACTTCGTCCGCGTACGGAAGTAATTCGGCCCGCTCCCAAAATTCACCACTTTAAATCATCCCGAGCAACCCCCCCCCCCCCCCTTAAATCGTCCCTGTCAAAAAAATATTGAAAACAGAATTTTTATTTTAAATGAACTATCCAAATCCAAATTTTCGTCACATAAACTTTGCGTTTGACCGCACCCAGTTTGATGTTTAGCCACGGTGCAGTCTAGGATGAATCATGCTTACCTAGAAGGAAACGAATTCTTCTAGGTTTCAAGATACCCATAGAAATAACGGGGAACTCAGAGAGTTTCAAAACTTAGCTGTGCGAATAAAAATTGTGTAGCCTTGAAAAAATATGTATTACAGACTAAAGAAATATAGGCAAGAAAGGATTTATTTGACATGTAATATCTCAGGGTGACCAGCGCAGCGCAGGATTTTGGTGGCAAGTTCACAGCGCTCGTCTCGTCACACTATTGCATAAAAAAAAATCTAGCTCTACACAATTCTATGCAGATCATATCCTAATCCGACACCGAGACCCAGATCACGCACACCACCTAACGCCTCGCACGTACGCACTAATTACGCAACCAGAACACACACATGTATATGTCTAGGTATTACAGCCAGAAGATCGAGACTGCAGAGAAAGTGCAAGATGCAGGGATCAGCGCTAAAATATTCACTGATTTTGCTAAAATGGAGGTGACGTAACGCTCCCCACGCTAACGTATTTGGATGAAAGTCATGTTAATTTATGCTCGAGCGACGGTTTCATTTTAAGGAAGAATTTGTTCTCCAATCCACCGTATCTTATTATTTTACATCACCTTACGTACATTACACTCTTATTGCTTCACCTAGAAGCTTATTATATAATTTATATTATAAAGGATAATAATATTTGTGAAATAAAGTATGAAGAAGGTAGGTATTATTTGAAAGCGCATACAAATGCTCAAAATTTACCCGCCGATAGATAGGTTAATTTTCCTTGAGTGGCATACAGTCTTACTTAAAAAAACTTTTCACCTTAGTCACTGCTTAAACTTCTCTGTCCTTTTCTAGCAAGTGCAACTTCACGTCAGTGAGGAGCTGACAAAGCATCTTAAGCAGAGACTAAGTTTGACCGGCGTTTTTAAGTAAGGCCCATAGGATTTAATATTATGACCTCTGATTGCTATCTTCTTCATTGTAATTATAATTTATTATCTAAGATAAATAGGTAGTAGTTTTGGGAAATAGTGATAGAGATCAAATTTGTACCACTATTTAGCATATTTAGCATGATCATAATTAATAACATTTAGCATAACCGTTATTGTTATTATACGCGTACTTATTTAATTTCTTAGTTACTTAAGTTTTCTACGATAAAAATAAGAATACAAAAATACAAATTATTAAAAACTTAATAACTAGGATGCCGCTGCTGGTGGCATCCTAGTTATTAAGTTTTTTAATTATTATTATTTATTATTACGAGCCTGAGTAGTCCAAATGTTGGGCAAAGGCCTCCCTACCCTCTTTCCATTCTTTCTTTTATTTACTCTTTCTTTTCTTTCTTAGCATAACCATAATTTTATTTTTTTATATTATAAGAATAAATTTTGCACTTAATAAATTTTATGTTTTTGGACATTAAAACGAAGTTTCAGCAGAGTTTTTTTTTAGATATCTACTAGGTAGGTACTAATTAGTATTGCATATTTTAAATTCAACGAAATTTATGTAAAATAATAGATGAACTTCCGCTAAGCAACGTCTGATTCAATCAATTATTTCATAATATCTCTCTAGCCATCCTTTTACATTAATGTTACGCATCATTCGGCCGTCGTTGTTCTGATTAGATAATCCCGAAACATTACATTCTAATCGAAAGCTCTGCTAATTATGACGAATTAGACATCATATAAGTTACGCACAAATTTAGTTCACTAGGTTACGCTTCCTTGAGTTCACATCACGCGGTCTGGTGGTCAACTGTATTACGTTTTGAAACAAACCTGACTCATATCCACGGAAAGTAAAAGTGAACCGGTCAAAACAAAGGCGTTTAAATCGGATAACATGGATGGAGCTAATAGAGTTTACCTTCACTTCACATATCGAGGCGGTCGGTAGCTTATCGTTGAATTTCAAGTCTCGAACCTACTTTCGATAGGGACTCAGATACTCATGTCATGGCATCTCGTTTCGATAATGCGTTTTTCGAGTTCCACTTACGGCTACGATTGTTGCCTTACCACTACCCAAGTCCAGCGAAAGTGACGCAATTATGAGACAAATTCGATCGAAATGAACCACTAGTTACAAAAAAGGAGGTTTTTATTTACAGAAAACTTATAACAATAATATATAACATATTAACATCTAGGATGCGATCACATGATTTACATTAATGATATGACTGGGGTTTTTAATGATGAGGAGCGCCGTAGGAGGATGAGGGGGAAGGGACGCCGTAGGAGCCGGAGGGAACTCCGATGGTGGTGTAGGAGACGGGAGCTGAGTATGAGACGGAGCCGTGACCGTCGGAGCCGTGTCCGCTGGAGTAACCGTCGGAGCCGTGTCCGCTGGAGTAGCCGCCGGAGTAGCCGCCGCTAGAGTAGCCGGAGTAACCGCCAGCGTAGCCGGAAGCGTAACCTTCCTCGGCTTGGTGGTACTGAGCGACCTGGATGGCCTGTTGCAGATGCTCCAGCTCAATGCCTACGATTCTCTCCTGAGGCACTCCATAGACGGGAGCAGGGGCGCCGTAGTGGGAAGAGATGCCGTGGCCATGTCCGTGGGAGGAGTATCCAGAAGACTGCTGGTAGGCCTGGTTCTGGATCTCGTCCTTCAGGATGATGTGCCTGACCTTCTCCAATAGATGGGGGTCGACGTGGTAGCCTTCGGAGGTCTGGTGTCCAACCGGGACGGAGGAGTAGTGCCCGCCGGAGCTGAGCCCTCCGGAGATGGAGAGAGACGAGGGGGCGGAGTAGCTGTAGCCTACTGGGGGCTCAGCGACGGCGCAGCCGATCAGGGCGAGGGCGACCTGTGGAACGAAATACTGGTGAGATTCTGGAAATTGCCTAAAAATTCATAAAAGAAAGGGACTTTTAAGACGGAGTAAAAAAACTTAATTTATGGGATTTGAACCCACAATGATTCAGGTGAATATTACATTGGCAGTAATGAAGATCCAGTAAAAAGTCCTGACGGAAAAGCTTTTATGATTCGATCAATGCGATGAGCAGGAAGTTTGCCTGATAGAAAGGGTAACTAGCTCGCAAAAGATGCACAGGTTTGGAGATTTTGATCCACATTTAAATGCACTGTTAACTTCGTCAGTAGAGTTTGAACTACAATTTTTTTGTGAAAACTGTTAAACATCGCAAATGAATGTCGATCACAATAGAGATCCTAATTCGCAAATCCTTGTTACGCAAACACAATCACGTGTTCCGATTCCGTCACAATCCTTTCACTGTCACTTCACTGCACTCCGTGGGTTCAGTTTTGTCCGAGAGGGTCAGTTGATCCAGGGGTCAATTAGACCCAAAGGCGAACTTACAATGCTCCACTTGGCCATGTTTGTTGTGTCCGGTGGTACAACGTGAGATGTTGTGATGATTGCTGTGCGAGCGCCGACGCTTTTATACGGGGGAGTCTGCCAAACACTTTTACTTTGGGCGTTCAGACGCTGGAGCGAGGACGATGGTGGGTTACAAATGAACTATTTTTTTTTCGGGTAAAAGGTTAGGTGTGGGTGATAGGTAAGGTATGAATTGTATTAAAATTGAGATTCTGTCGGATGTTTTTTGGGTAATGTAGGGCACTTGATTGTTGCCTTGGAACCTTATTTGGCGTTTATTTGCTCATATAGACTTTTTGGAGTCGTTACATTGGTATTTGGATCAGCAACAACGTTTACAAAATTGACTTGATACACATGACCTCTATATATAAATATAATGCACACATAGCTACACTCTTGGAATGAACCTATTTTTTATTTGCAGGTTTTTACGCAGAAATTGGATAGTGTTCTTGTTATTAGTGAACCGGACTTTTTACTACAGAGAATTAGTGTGACATAAATAGTTTACCAAATAGTTCATTCAATTCGGAATCTTTATCTCAAACCCGACATTTGCCCGATAGTAGCAACATTAGGTTTCGACTATTCTCTTTTGCGAATTTATTATCTTTACAAGCTAATTCAAAACAAAAATCTTCTTGCGCACTGGTTCGAAATAATTTAAAAAGAAAAGACAACAGTCATATCAATATAATAACTTCTTAAATTTTTATTATATGACCTAATAATACAACACACTACACTGTTGCTGTTGGCATCCACGCGTGTGTTGGTGGTCAAATGTGGACTTATCCACGAAAAAAAAAACCTATTCAGTGAAAACTTCAACCTTTTTCCTTTTATGGACCTATTATTTAGTAAGTACTAGCAAAGATAAAATAATACTATACTAGGTACCTACAAGATACAACCAATGCAAAAGTTAATACCACGGTAGATAGACAAGCGGCGGGCATATCCTATATCGCTATGCGGCTATCTCGGGTACAAAAATCCTAAAAACATCATTCAGAAAATAAATAACTTCTTCTGCCTATATTTTTGCTTCTCATGCCTGTAATTTACCTACATATCTCATCTATTTTAGATTGTACATAATATACTAAGTTGGCAGCTATAACATTCAGGTTTTTGTGTGACCATGACCCAACATAACGGGTTGATAATTATGGGCCTGCTTTAATTATTTTTACCCGTATTTACCAATTTACCAATCACATACGTAAAACATACAAGTTCCTAATTAGCATGTTAATGTTTTTCAAAGTTTTATGAAAGATGCTTAAATTACGATACATTAGTTTGGTGTGAGAAATAAAGTATTTTAATGTAGTTGTTCAATCAATGTTATAATAATTTATATTATGTATTTGAAGCGACTCATTTGTGACGTAATGAGGATGCGGGCTTAAACTATTGAAGGATAGAACGTGTAGGACTAATTGCAGAGTCCGCCTGGGGAAGTACCTACCACACCCTTTGCCAGTTATTCAACCACCAAGTAATAAAGTGAGAGCTTTAGTATTTCTGTTTGGGCAATGTTACTAGAGAAATTACTGGACATGAGCTATGACATGTACTTGAAAAAACTTCTCAGCCGTTAGTCACTGCTTAAGATGCTCTGACATCTTCTCTCTGACGTGAAGTGTAACATGCAAGAACAACACAAAGAAGTTTAAGCAGTGACTAAGAGAATCGAGATTATTTTAGGTAAGGCTGCTAATATCTCAGGGTGACAAGAGCAGTGCAGTGTGGCGCAGGATTTTGTTCGCAAGTTCACAATTCTAGCATTGCTACTGTTATGGGCAGGCGTAGTGCTTACGACCAGCTAAACGTCTCAATCGTCGCGTCACTCGATTCCAAACGAATAATTTGCTATAGCGACGATAAAAATACCAAGACAAAACATAATAATTATTAATTAAAATTATTGTAATCATATTTTAAAGATCATGGTACGACCTCAGGTCGAGTTCAATGCCTCCATACGATTAATCTTTAAAAATGCACATAAATGTAAAGAGCCCATTTAAAGAACAATGAATGCATAATAGTATTACTTATTCTTCGAATAATAATAGAGAAGAAAACTGAATGTTCATTAAGTTAATAGCTTATGTTCTAAATGTATGTCAAGGCCTTAAAAATTGTGTTTGTTTTTGTAAACGCTCTACAAGTGATAAATTGTGGTTTGGTTTAGTAATTCTGTATTCTTATTTAAAGTTAAATCGTTTAAACTATTTTGTGGTTATGGTGTTAAATTGTTATTTGATTGTTTCAACAATAACTTTTGGTTAATTTCGTACTTTTTTACTGGATTCATTAATACTGTGCTACGTGTTTGCTACAAATAAATGTTTCTACTAATTTAATCCGCGGTTTTCTAAAAAAAATCGGGGATAATGAATGGGTAAAAGCTACTATTGCACAAATTTAATATATTGTACATTTATAATAGGTACTACACTGGCGCTTGACATATTTATCTCGTGCGCATATTAGCACACGAGCCGTTTATTGTCGCTAGCTGCTGCAGCTATAGTAACTAATTTAGCATAATGTAAGAATAGATCTACCAAAGGGATGGAGAAGAATAGCTCGCGATAGGGAAGTGTGGAAAGAACTAGGGGAGGCCTATGTCGAAAGACAACCTGACACTGACAAAAAAACAAAAAGGTTCTTGTTTTTTTACTTATAAAATTAATTCGTTAGCATAATATAATATTTAAGTTACTTTTGGTCAGCGGATAAAGGCTTTATCTGGCTATCTATCTATCTAAGAATAGATAAGTAAGTATAGGTACCTATTGTAAGACCTGGGGATGTCTCAAAACTGCATCCAAAACCACCGGAGGTCGGGCGGCAACGTCTTCGCGGTTAACGGTGGTGAGGAGTCTGCTATCCACAAGCTACTTGCTAAGCGTGGGGATTATGACAACTCTGTACGCCCTCTGTTTACACGGGGGAATGAAAAATTTAGTTACAATCTTGGTAAGTTCAACATTTTTTTTTCTTTCATAAGACTTCCACTGCTGGAAGAATAATCACCACGCATAGCAGGCGGCTTGTGGATCGCAGAATGCTCACTACCAAGACCGAGAGGACGCTGCTGCAACAGTTGCTGCAGTTTTAGGATATACTTGGTTAAATGCGCTAAACGCTTGGAGTCCAAATTTAAAAGAAAAGCATTTGAGACAAGTTCACAATGTCATCGCGTGCGAGTTGACGACTTCAAGCATGCATAAGGTTGGCAGTGCCAAGTTAACGTCGCGTCGCGCGTGATGAGCGGCCTCTAGTGGTGGCTCAGCTAAGTACATGCTTGAGTTTGTCACTGCAGATTTATTTAATGCTTTAAACTTTGTTCCTTAAAATAGCTGAGTCGTGGAATTTCTTTCTCGATTTTCTAGCTTTAAATATATTCTACACGTCTGTACTTTTAGGCCCAGAACCCACATATGTGACGTGACTCGTGATTCGTATTATTTAGCGCATTAGTCAAGCGCTTACAACGGTAATAAAATAAATTATGCGCACGAGTATGGGCTAGTGATATAACGTAGCGAAACCTTGTCTTTTAGTGTAGTTTTTGAAAAACTCCCTAAAAGCTTCTAAAAATAGTTGCCACTATTTCATTAGAACAATAATTTACTTCTTTGTGTGAGTTTGGCGAAAACGTATAAAATTTTAGAATATTCATGTTACTGATACTGGCAGAATGTAGTATGTTAAGTACCAAAAGCCAGAAAAAGTAGCAAGCTTGTAAAACTTTTCAAATCACATTTATCTCATAGTTTATTTTCTCTTTTTCGGGTATTGACCTCAGAACTGATGTGGTTAGATTCTAAACAGTTAACCAAAAAAAAAAATCCTTCAGTGATGGTATAGCAGCCCTACCTCGCCACGTCACTCGCGCCCAGCTGTCAGTGTCAAAGGGTCATTGACTCACGCGAGCCCGTGATAACATCTTAGAAGGCAGTTTGATTGATGACTAGGTTAGGCAACAGAAAGGTAGCTACTACCTAGCTAGTGCGCGAGGGTAAGTCTGGCTGGTGAAAGGTTTTCTTTTGAATGTATCCATGTATATGTAAATGCTGCTATTTTATTGCAGGTGGTCCATTGACTTATATATTACTTCGAAAAGACAAGGCAAATATAACATTATCTATGGGACTCATGGTTGGTTTAGACGGGTTCTGGAGTAGAGACCAGGTTTAAGTAAACGTGGTGGGGACACTCTGCGGCCAGCACCCTTATCATATCATGGACGTTCGTGATTCTGATTGCGAGCGTGCGCGAGCAGGAGGGCGCATGGCGCGAGTGGGTTGGTACGAGCAGGATGGCATGCTATCGCAATCTGAATCGCGAACGTCCATGATAAGGGTGCCGGTAGAGTGACGATCGACATAAAACGGCGCAATAGCTGGATGCAAAGAGTTGCCGACCGAGCTCAGTGGTGTACACTTTAATTATGGTACCAACTCAAGGAAGGAGTTAGTAGAGACTACAGTTAGTTGTAGTGAACCAGGGTATGTTCTTAAACTACAACTAGAACCCCCGGAGGACGGGCAGCAGTGTTCTCTTGGTTAAAGGTGGTGATCATTCTGCGATCCCCAAGCCGCCTGCCAGCCGTGGGGATTATGGCAACACGCCTCTATTGGGAGGCCAACAGTGGACGTCTTATGGCTGATGACGACGACGACAGTTAGTAGATTAGCTGATTTAGCCAGATAGCGTAAATTTTTCGGTCATGAAAAATACGGTCACGTGTATCATAATTATAATTTGAATTATCCTACTTAAGATCTGAATGTACCTACAATTTTATTATGTTGCTATAAATAATTGAGTACTGAGTACTTAGATGCAAAGTTTGGCTTGTCTACATCACAAGGCTATATCTTAGCTTTTGAGGCCATTCGTTTTCAGTCGTACTCTGGTATAAAATGTATCTAACGTGTCATTTCCGATGGCATGGTCAAAGTCAGCCACACCTGCCGGCATTTGCCTGTAATGATGATATTACAGTTAAAACAAAGGTCAACAAGATGTTCCAATCAATCACTCGCCTTGACATGCCAAGGTTCATAAGTGACTACCGTTCGTACATGAAGCGACACAAATCGGAGAAATGACTATGACTATTGACTAGCGGCAAGCGTGACACTACGCTCTATAACGGTCTTTATTGTATGTCACTTTTGGTTTGAACATTAAGAATAATCTTTATATTTAAACTTGATTTATTTTATGTTTATTTTACAATTTGTGTACCAAGATGCAACGTCATTGTTAGACAACAAAGTGGAACGACTCCCCTTTATGACATTTACCGGAATTTTCGCAGGGTAGTGAGTTGATTGCTTTTACGCCACTATGCGCAAGCGATGCACGTCCGTGGTACGCAGAGTTCGGACCAGACCTTATGCATCATTAAAACATTTTCGAAACGTTTTGACTGCCAGTACATGAACCATTGTCACATGGTTCATGTAAGTACTGGCTAATGAAATGAAATGTTTGTTTGAGGTACACTACTATAATTAATTAATAATCTAATCTACAAGTACCATTGAACTTATAATAATAATAATTAATTAATTAATCGTTTGACATAAATATTATACACCTTATTGATTTTTTTATTAATCTTATTACCTTGTTACATTATTTTTTAATTCTCTATTTCTTTTTTATTTGAGTTTGACATAACGTTCTGTGTCATATTATTATTTTTTGTAAATTTGACTTGCCCAGTGTAACCAAAATGTTATAAGGCCAATAAATTATTCTATTCTAATTCAAATACAAATTCAAATACTTTTATTTCGACTAATTTTTCAAGTTATATTAAATTTTAAATTCATATTACAATTAAAAACATATATAAATTGCAATATAGGCTACAAACAAGCTACAAGCTAAACAAGCTAGCTATTACAAGCTATATAGGTGTAAAACAACGTAACAAATTAAACAAAGATATTTAGAGTAGCATTCAATTTTACTTTTACTCTAATGTAATGTGTTTCCTTGAAGTATCAACATTTTCAAGATATATTCAGCCACCCTAAGTAAGCTCCATTACTCAAACACCACGACACCGCAGTCGCCAAATGTCCGACAGTTTGGTTGCTTTCGTGTACGAACCACCACAATATGAGATAGAGCTGTGTAGTTATACATTAGTTACTCAGTAATTGAGCTAAATGCAGTGGTTTTGAAATGATATTAATTATTTTGAAGCTACCGTATGGTAACGGTTATAAAAAAATATTAAACTATCAAATTACTTATACTTCGATAAAAATAATTAGAAATCGATATCACATTTCAGCAGACTTCAATTAAATAAAATGAATAGTTATTATGTGATTTAGTTGCGATTTCACACGGATATAAATATGTTACTCTCGTTTTTAGTGAACAAAATTGTAAATTACCCAGAGTGATATTGTCTTTCTCTCATAATATATACGAGTCTCTTTATGATAAAAAATCAAAATCCTATCAGCCTTCTTTGCTTTGATTAATATTAATTTTCCATCATAGCGATTTTTGAGTCAGCTTATGATATTTATCATAACGTCATTCACATGTAAAAGAAAATGCAAGGTTTTCCTAATAGGAAATGATTAAGAATTACATCAATCTGAAACAAGCAAGCTGAATCCAAATGATATAAATACATAGATTATTAAAAAAAAAAATCGGAACCACCTTACAGAGTGGACTATTCTTTTTCTTTCTCCATAAACGGTTCAACTTTTTTATTGGCAATAAGATCAGTAGCTTTATTGCGATCGATATCACTAGCTATCGCTATCTTGGCAATACCTATATAATCGTACAATTTTGACAAAAAAGAGTCGAATTTATCGATTCGATTTCTAAAACAATGAGATCAAAAACAACTATACAACTCTTCTAATTAAACCCATAAAACTTTAACCAAACTAATCCGCTCACCGAACCCATCTCTGACATAACATACAATTCGATAGATACATCGGATTGTACGGATTTTATTATTATTGCCACACACAAATATAATCGATAAAGTTATCTGTGCCGCACACATCCGTCTCTACCTTTCATTCACTATTGCCATGGACGAGTTACACGATGGATATTTTTTATAACATTACTAGAGGTTCCCCGCGACTTCGTCCGCGTACGGAAGCAATTCGGCCCGCTCCCAAAATTCACACCATCCCGAGCAATGTTTAACCCCAAACACAATCCTTGAATGAACTACCCAAATATAAATTTTCATCACTATAACTTCAAAAACAAAGAACTTTCCATACAACATCCCCCCTTAAATCATACCTGTCAATTTTTTTATTGACAACAGCATTTTTATTTTAAATTTACTACCAAATCCAGACTTTCATGACTAAAAGTCCAAAAACTAAGGACTTTCATACAAAAGTTTCCTCCCTTTCCCCATTAAGGGTCGAATTTCGAAAAATCCCTACGCATCGAGACGAATACACCCGCCATATTTCAAGTCTGTACGACCAGCGGTTTGGGCTGTGCGTTGTCTGCCAGTCAGTCAGGACAGAGCCTTTTATATATAGATGTAAATTCTCTGCTATTTTTTCCTTGAAATTCTGTAGGTACTGGAATTGTTTTCAATTACGATTTATTAAAGATCACACGAGGTGATATTTATTTACAAGATAAACATGATATTATCAAGTATGTTTATCGTCGCTGATCACTTCGTTACTTAGAATGAGGCAAGCTGTGGTCAAACACAAAGCCTATCAACAGAAAAAAAACAACGAATTCTGAGACAACCTTCACTCATTCTGTGGACCTATAAACCTGCCAACTATGTATACCATTCATGATAGGATTGCTATTTGTGGCACTAGTTATAAAGTTGATTTACTAAAACCTTATAATGTTTCCAGTGTGACGAATAAAGAGCTCTTTCGTTTTTTTTAATATGCTTTTGATAATAATAAAACAATCATAATGTGAAGCAGGTATACCCTTTCTAGTTTCCTTATTAAATACTTTCAAACTGTTTACAATGTACCAGTCGTCTAATTTCGTTGTCTATTCCTTCTTTCGTCCACACCCATTGATTACTATGAACAGACATGTTACATTACATTTTCTTGTAGTAAACATAAACTCTTTTGCATAAGAATAAGGTTTAAAATAAACGCTATATTCCTTATTAGAGAGACAAAGATATAATAATACCTAAGTATAGATTAGCTATCTTTTCTGCAGAGAAAGGCATTGAGATTCACACTGTTTTTATGAAGCTTCTTTCTTGTATTATGAGTTTCCATTGTTTAGACGACTATTATGATGATGATGATGACGAATATAATGAAGTGATAAATTGGAGTTTTTTTTTTCATACGACTTCTGCCCCCTCATTAATATACGTGGAGTATCCTCAGAATAATATTTAATTAAATTAATTCGTCTTTTGTTTAATACTTTTTTCAAATTTATAACTTGGTAAAGAAAGACAAGAGGCGGACTATTATGTTGTTTTCCACGCATTTAAATAAATAAATAAATATTGAATAGGCCCTGTAATTTAATAATCTGTGTTTACATTTTTAGGAATATAGTTTGGATCGAAATTGTATAATGTGTAAATTTTCTAAATGTATTATTGACTGTATTCTGTTACGTGTACCAATAAACTAAATGAATAAATAAGTAGTAGAAAATATGTTTCGAAATAGTTTAAATCGATTTCAACCGGAAAAAATATACTTAGGAATACTTGTATATAAGATATAATACTTGACTACTCTGTATGTATATTAGTAATGTATATGAAATACATTCACGAGAAAATCACGCGAATCTCATTATTGTTTTACTGTGAAAAAAAAAATAGGCAATCAAAAATATCTAAATTAAAATAGCTAGTTACACACATTAAAATAACTTGATACATAGTGCTAATTTTGTACACCGGTGAAACATTATTGGAAGTGTATAAATCGTGACGTGTTATGCAATGAGCCCACACCTAACTACTACACTCTCAATCTCAATACCATCAGTCTCTCAGCATTTGACCCGTCCGTCGCGGATGCATCCGTTCTCCAATCGCCATTATGTAAACGAGACTCCGTTGAATTCCGCCTTAATTTCATACAACCAGATTGGATAAGTAATTGCCATTACTGCATTCACCTGTACGATGTGGTTTATGCATGTGTGAGTGTGTGCGTAACTTGGTGCGACCGACTTATGTTGGCCGGTTGAACTAATTAGAAGTGACTAATTAGACCTACTAGTGATTACTAGTTAGTTACTAGTAGTAACTACTTGCTAGTATTGGTTTTAGCATGGAAAGAAAGAAAATGACATCAACTCAGCTTAATGCATGGAAAAATAACAACCTTCCATTGGTTTCCTTGGAAAACTTAACAGTAGGTACCTAAATGTTTACACTACCTCTAGATAATAAAATTATTAAAACTATTATTATTATTATTAATTATTAGACTTGTTATTTTTTTTACTTTTGAGAGGATTTATAAAACGCATAACTATCTGTTGGCAAATGATATAATAACGTAAATTTTGATCAATAATCTGTGATTGGAGTGGTAAAACATAACTATTTACTTATTATATACAAAACTCCATAGTTCACCACTTTTCTGAAATATGATTTGTTTACCATTGCTTGTCTGACAATATTTTTGCACGATAGCTTTATGATATTGAGAACAGTGGCAGAAACCACAAAGTGTAGTCCCAAAAATTAAGAAAAACGACTACACCAGCAGGGCTAGGATGCGCACCGCGAGAAAATTTTGTCATGTCTTGTATGTCGTGCGAAAACGAGACAAACAAACAACATTCAACGGGGTAATGCAGCCAGTATCCTGGGAACCTTACCGCATGGTGGCGATCTTGACGGCGTTTTTGTTTTATAGGAACTAGGGTTATTAATTTTATTTTTTATTTTTATTTATATATTTTATTGTAAATAAGTAGTTTTTAGTATATAGTTTAAATATTTATTTTAAGTTTTGTACATATGTAAATATTATAGATATTGTTTTATGAATGTAACTTTAAGACAAACTTATCCTTGTCCTGTTTTTAAGAATCGAGAATATTTTCTTGCGGTGCGCATCCTAGCCCTACAGGTCAGGTTTATTTATTTATTTATTTAGTAAACATACAAAACAGAATGTAATAACATTAGATTAAAATTGTATATACATATTGCAGATCCGTATCACATTCCAAGACTATGTATGTCTAGGTGCATTAAAATACCGGAATTAAATAGTCACTAGAGGAAATTACAATTTGTGATTAAAATTAAAAGTGACGTACACAGTCAAATTGGGAAATAAAATTGAAATAGGCTAGATGACTGTTTTTTTTTATTGTCCTATTAAAATGTGGTCCATAAATATAGCTGATGAATAAAAAGAAAATGAAAATCTGATAAAAAATAAGCAACTTATAAGCATTTTAATATCATGCTAGACAGAGAGAAGAAACAGCAAATCGTGACGTCACTTCTCTGTACGCCATATAAATTGTATTCTGAGTTGTAAGGCGTGACGTAATTTTTTGTTTTGTGGGAAAGGGACAGAGCTGTCTCTAACAAAAACTTTAAACGCTCATATATCAGAACATTATCAACCGAATTATTTTTTCAATAAACATATTATATTTACTTAAATTCTTCATCAAAGCTATTGGTTTCAACGATATAACTGCGATATTTGGACTGCCATATAGCTCAGCGGTAGTGTGTCTGCCTTCAGAGCTGTAGGGCGTGGGTTCGATCCCCACCAAGGGCAAACATTTATGTGACGAACATAAATGTTTGTTCTGTGTCTGGGTGTAGTATGTATTACAAGTATGTATTTACAAAAAAAATATGTATATAAGTATTCTATCAGCTATCTAGTTTCCATAGTACAAGCTTTGCTTAGTTTGGGGCTAGATGGCGCTGTGTGAAAAAATGTCCTGCGATATTTATTTATTTATTTATTTATAAACATCAGTCATCTACCCTATTACATGCACGAGTGTGGGCAAGTGATATAATGTGGTTAAACATGTATTTTCGTGTTGTTTTCAAAACTTTGTAGAAGCTCATAGTAAAGTCGCCACAACTTTACTAGGGCATGACTTGGACTCGACTATGACTAACTGTGATTTCATGACATATTTTGACTTGATTATACTATTCAAACTTGAAAATTCATAACCTGACACTGGCAGAATGCACAAAGTGCGACGCCAATACTTAAGAAAAAAAAGTCAGTGATATAAAAAACCATACATAAACTGCAAAGAACTCATACGGACCCTAGATTTGAAACCTACGACCTCACAATTTCGAGTCAAGCGATCGCGATAGACTATCACGGCTACAAATAAGTAAGATATTAATCAAGTTAAGATAAGCATAAACCACGGTATCACATGACGATCATGTAATAAGTCTGGAATTACAGATTCTAGTGCTACCTAGATGTTGGCTAGAGTTACGGCATAGCATAAGATTATACCTAACTGGCAATAGATTTAGGTTTCCGGTTAGTCGCGCGTTTTTTTTGTCAGTCGGACAAGAATACTAAACAGGTTCTTCCTACATCCAAACATTTAATATGTAGGCTATGCATGTAACGAATTTGTATTTTTTTTATAGTAACAAGTAATAAGGCAGATACAACTCCTGATGCTTATAAATAACGCCATTACCATTTCACTGTTAAATGTCACTAAGATAACTATGGTAACTATGGTATATATGGTAACTAAAGTAATTATGGTAAGTATGGTAACTGTAGTAGCTATGGTAACTGTAGTAGCTATGGTAACTATGGTAAGTGGTACTCTTATCTCCTGTTCCAAGAATTTACATGATGAAACGGATTTATGACTCATATATAAAATTCATAATTAAACTCAACTTATTATGATGGAAGTGTCAGTCCAAAGTTGCTGAGCTGGCGCCAGAATATTTTTTATTGCAAATAATTTGTTACGAATTTCTTCACATTGAATTGCAGTCCACGTCGTAATTATTATTTTTAATGAGCGCAGCCGCATCCTGTTTCACATTGCGGAACGGGGTCTATTTTCACTCCTTGAAAAAGGTTATCGGATGTGATCGAAACTATAGTCGGGGTATCCGAATTAATTAAGCGTGAATAATTCCATATACCGATTCCATTGGACCTGGGTATGTCCTTAAACTGCAACCAGACCCACCGGAGGACGGGTAGCAGCGTCCTCTTGGTTAACGGTGGTGAGCATTCTGCGATCCCCAAGCTACTTGCCAAGCGTGGGGATTATGGCAACACCCCTCTATTAAGGCCTTCGTCCAGTAATGGACGTTTTATGGCTGACGACGAATTCCATATAAATAAAAATAAAACAAAAATGTGTCAAAGCTACATCAGTGTTGATAGTAAAAAAGTGCCCAGTAGTTTTAGTACCTACTACCAAGTTATTTTCTATAGCTATGCCGGAACACATTAATGTTTGTTTACACACTACAACTTAGCGGCAGAATATCTTCCTAGGTGCCTAGGCTATCTAGCTAAGCTACCAAGCTACCTCATGCAAAGGAAACCTACAACGAAGTGAAACACAATCTTGAATTAGAAAGAAACGCAAAATATGATTCAGTGCACTCAAGGCCTTTCGCTAAGGATGCATTTGAACAGTGGCGCAACTAAATTGATTCGAATGCAACCAATAGTAAGAAGATAACGATCAAACCGTTTAAAAATAGCCTCTATTTCTTACGTAACAAAGCTCTAATGATCAGATAATTGTCTAATTCAAGGCAGTAGAAAGGATAAGAATTTTAATATTGTTGTCATCTTTTTTTTTACTTTGGTTATGAAATTTTTCAATTCTGCGGTTTGTAACGTGAAATATGTTTGCTACATCATTAATGATATACATGTTTATTTCCAAGGCTAATTGAATTTTTGTAAAATTTCAAAATAAGTTTTACCTAATTGGTTTAGCATTTTCTAAGCTAGCTTGGGTTTTTTCAGGTTAGATGTGATATCAGCTTTTTACTTTTTAAATAATACTATGAACTTTCTGTAATCTTGTCTGGGATGTAGAAAATTTACTTCGAATCTTCTTTTATAACCACGATCTACCTCAAAAAGTATATTTGGACACTAACGGCCTTACTTAAAAAAAACTTCTCAACGTTAGTCACTGCTTAAGATGCTCTGCTATTTTCTCTCTGACGTGAAGTGTAACATGCAAGAACAAGACAGACAAGTTTAAGCAGTGTCTATGAGAATCGAGATTATTTTAGGTAAGGCTGTAATGGTTCACGATTCACAGCAAACCTTTTTCTTTGATTGATTAGGTTTGTTTTGCTTTGCCATGGCTACGCGCGAACTAATTTTCTTGAGAAGCACAATCAGTAGGTAAGGGCGCAGAAAAAACAATAGTACTACGTACCATATACCCTTTATGTGTATTGTAACTTTGTTTTAGTGTGCGTTCATATGAACAGGAACTTGTTTATTGGTGTGAAAGTTTTCATGAACGTATGCCATACATGTTTACCTCATCCGCCGGAAAAACTAGCCAAAAGTTACGTAGGCTCAATACGGTCGATTTTCTCTGTTTTTTTAAATCGGTGAAAAAAACAAAAATATCTCTACAGACAGTTTTTGGGTTGGGGTCGATTTAGGAGATAATGGCGCCAATTTTGAAGACTTTGCCACATTCGACGTAAGTTAAGAATTGTCAAGAAAAGTTGACAAATCTAAGCCTACTGAAATGTTGCAGTCCTTATCTACTCGCAACAGACTAACTTCTTAGTTAGATTTTATCTATCAATGAATGCCCCGAGAATTGGTTGTATTGTGCAGTTGTAAACAAATAAATCTGTTCTTAGCGTAGAGCTAATTTCAGTTTCAATGTTTGCAATTTCAGTACAATTTCAATGCAGTTTCGATTTCAACGTAATATGTAAAGTTTCTAATGCGATTCACTCTTTACCTTTCAAAATTATGTTACAGCTGTTCCGTCATAATGTTATATTTGATCAGGTGGTTCAATTGTTAAACTTAAACGTGGTCACAAAATTATGAAAGTATTGTTATTATTGGAGACAAATAATAATCAATAATAAATCAATAATAAAATAATCAAAAAAAAAAATAAAAAAAAATAAAAAAATAATAATAATAATAATATAAAAATAATAATAATATAATCTCTCTCATATAATCAAAAATTGTTAATACAGTCATCTGACGTAATCATTTATTCCCTTGGAGGATTTAACTCTCTTTTTTCAACCGACTTCAATAAAGGAGGTTCTCAATTCGACTGTATGTTTTTTTATATGTATGTTACGCGATTACTTCGCCAATTATGAACTTCTGATCAACTATGATTCTTAATTTTTTGTTTGGTAGGTAATACTTCAGAGGTATTCCCATATAAATCATATCGAAATCAGTTCAGTAGTTTAATTTTTAAATCAAAATTACTAGAAAATATGAAGATGTCATCCAGGTATTCGAAGTTGAAGTCGGTTGTATTTAAAAAAAAAGCGTATTATTGTTCTAAATTATTCCTAATGGTTTAAAAAATTGTTCGCAGAACTAAAAGGTTAAAAGGATAGGTAATACTGGTGTAGCTAAAAGGATATAATTGCACTCATAGTAGTAAATAACTTTATATTACGGGGCTAAGCCTTCGCGAAAACAAACCAGCTGCTCCATATATTTCGTAGTGGGAGAATTATATTATTCTATTTAATATTATATATTTATTATTATAATATTTAATATAATATTTAGTTGTTTTTTTTCGTGAATTCCACGTTGACCTCATAGTAAAAATTGTTCGCAATAATGAATACGATAACCTCCTTTCAGCCTTTCTTTTTTCTTTCCTTTCCTTAATACAGTTACCAGCAATAACCAATACCAGCCTATAAATTGTGTAGGTATAACCACAGAATAAATAATAGTACTCGTACCAGCGACAATGATAAAATGAATGGACGGGAAATAGCGCGCGGATTTTGAAGACTGTATGTTAATCGCCAGCTCTCTACTCCATCATCATCATCAGCCCGGAGACGTCCACTGCTGAACGAAGGCCTCCCCCTTAGACCGCCACACTGTACGACAACCTGCCATTTACATCCACCGGTTGCCCGCGACTTTAACAATGTCGTCGGTCCACCTAGTGGGAGGCCTTCCTACGCTGCGTCTTCCGGTTCGCGGTCGCCACTCAAGAACCTTTCGTCCCCATCGGTTATCAGTTCTTCGAGCGATGTGGCCTGCCCATTGCCACTTCAACTTGCAAACCTTGCGAGCTATGTCGATAACTTTGGTTCTTTGGCGAATATCCTCGTTCCGGATTCTATCGCGCAAAGTAACTCCGAGCATAGCTCTCTCCATTGCCCGTTGCGTGACTTTGAGTTTCTCCAAAAGGCCTCTACTCGCGTCAGTCATACTCTTTCTTCGCTAAATGCGAGCCGTACGTTACAACAATTCAAATAAATCCAAATTATGCCTTAGTGTAAATTCCCCAAGTTTAAGAAAACTACTAATATTCGTAATAAAAATTTGGGGACCACATTCCACAAGTAAATACACATTAATCACTGTATTTTGTCACAACTGCAATTAATTTAAATAAATATGTAAGATTAATTGCCATTTTGATGCAATCGTAATGTAACGAGACAGAGAGACTTCGGAAATCCTTCGTCAATGCTCGTGATTGTTCGAGATTCGAAAGCAATAGACAAATACGTGTTTTCTCTTTTTTTCATGCAGTAATTAGACTCGCTATCTCTATTTTCCGGCAAATGTTATATGCACACTTTTAGCTAGGTATGCTTGATTGTATTGACTTGTTAATTTTGAACGATTTGCAAGCGCTATAGGCCCGTCCATTCCATTATCATCGTCGCTGACTAGTAACAATATAATTTAGCTACACAGACATTCAACTTTATTTGGTTCAGTCGTTTATCATTCTGGTTTTGTAATTTTTAGGGTTCCGTATCCAAATTAAATACATCCAGCATTGTTATTGCCGATGACCCCATGTTACTAAGCTTAAGGCGTCAAAAAAGACACTTAAAAAGAAAGACAGTCCGTGAAGATCTTAATCTTAAAAAAAACGTGTTTTTGATTTTGCGTACAATATGGGTTATATTTAGACTTAAGAATTTTATCGGTCTATAAGTGATCTAAACACTTGTGACATTTTGGCCTAGTTCATACAAGGAGGTATGGGGCATTTATACCACTAGGCTACCTGCTTATGGGAAATGTCCTAAGCCTTTACTAGCGTGGTTAACAATGTTTCTCCTAATGTGCTGTCTCTCAAGAAATTGAAACTTTATGTAACCTTTGTTGATTTCCAATAAGGTTTAATTTCGTTTTTTTTGTATAAAATTTGTGTAGACTAGGTCACTGACCTCTATTATGCAAGTAACGTATAATAGAGTTCAGTGAGACTAGGTAGTTATTATGTACTTCTGAGTTTTGTTTAAGTCACTGAAAGCGCAAGTTAAATACAAGCTGTTCTTTTGCATCCCCGCCTTTACAGAGATACTCATAGTTATGAAAAAAACAACTGTTTCATATATTTTGTCCAAGGTCAAAGAACTTTTTGCATGGAACAGCTATTTTCCGCAATTTTAGTGTTGGCTCCTGTGTAAACGTTGTTCATAACGATTATTCCCTCTGTGAATTTGTCGGGGATGCAAAACAACAGCTTGTATAAAATAGACAGGTTCCTAAGCTCATGAAAGTCTCAGTTGATAAAATGTAACTTACACAAGAACTTACAGTAATTTTATTAAAAGCCAGAGCTGGTCAGTTATTGTCTTACATAAGTAAGAGAAAGGGCAATTGGGCAACGAACCTATTGGATTAGAAATAGATGCATCGACTTACGAACTTAGTATTGTATAATAGTTATATTATATACCCTGAAATGTACGCGTGGAGGCAAAACCCATTCTAACTCTACGGGCAAGAGAATAAGGTCTGACACCTACTGACTAAGGTCTTTATAATAATTGGTACAATATAGCAAAGACATTTTAACATAAATTAAAAAATAAAGTGTCTTCCGTATCCAACAGAACGCTGAACTAAGCCTACTCTATTTGTCCGTCACTTATCAATGTGGTGAGTCATGGTCAAATACCTAGCCTCTTCTTAATATATAAAACTAAGTCGTGTTAATAACACCATTTATAACGCCAGAACGGCTAACCGATTTTATGATTTTCGATTTACTGGATTTGTCTCCGCCCTGTATAGCAGTACTTAAAACATAGGAAAATTCACAAAAAAATATAGACGGTACGTAGTTCGCCGGGTTAGATTGTTACTTTGGCCGGGTTAGATGTGTTACTATTGGCACCTTTAATAACCACCCTGTGTCCAAATATTACGAAAGATGCGCCAACGCGTAATAAAACAACGTTTGAAAATGACCCCCGTGCCGTCATGTGTACGAGTTGCGTCGGAGTGCGAAAGAACATAGCACTTTTATGAGAGCAAAAGGTATAGCGCGCGTCTCGCTTAGTGAGCGCAGACAGGCGAGACAGTCCTTAGGGCCGTGTTCACTGGGCCATTTTAGGGCGCGATTTTACATATCTCCTTCCTTATGTATATAATATCAGCGCTGTGTCTCTTTTCATGTAAGCTGACTCCCAAATGCCTGTCTGGCTCAAATGTGTTGACTGTTATGTGCTTAGTAACAACTTTTCAAATCTCGTCCAGTCTAGCCAGCTGAGTTCAAGAAAGTACCACTTAGCACTTGGCTCCATACTATTTTATCCTCACGCTACTATGTTAAGTGCCTTGTATTTTAATTTAAGTTTTATGTGAGTTTTAGTTCACGTTTCCATTTTTTATTCAGAATAGGTTTCGTTTGACCACACCCTGTCTGATATTAAGCAAGGGTGCGGTCTGGGATGGAGCATGCTTATCTAGAAGAAACTTAAGTATTTACTTTAGATATAGACAAATATAATATTTATACTATTATTTATCTATATCTAGATTTGAAGATTGTACGTCATCACCGTTTTGACGTTGAAGTGGCAATGGGCAGCATCGCTCGAAGAACTGATAATCGATGGGGAAGAAAGGTTCTTGAAAGGAGACCACGAACCGAAAGGCGCAGCGTAGTTAGGCCTCCCACTAGAGGTGGTCTTTGTTCAGCAATGGAAGGCCTTTGGAAGTGGAAGGCCGTGGGAGGCCTTTGTTCAGCAGTGGACGTCTTCGGGCTGATAATGATACGGTACGTTACGAGAGACACGGTTATTATAGGTCTGCCTGCAATAAAGTTATGTTATTCTAATACATTTTATTTTACTGGCGGCTGGCTCAATCTCTGTTAGTATTTGAGCCCCACCCACACCAGCTGACGCGAGATATAGTTAGTGAAATAATATTAATTTATTGCAGTTTCTATTGCACACTGCAACACAAGATATAGCGCAGTAATGCATCACCGGACAACGGGTCGTTAAGCGTGTCATTGGTAACGCGTTACGTAACTCGTACAGCGATGCATTTCCAAGAAAGAAAAAAACTTAATACTAAGGATATGCCAGCCAGAAAATAGGAATATGCTTTTCTATGTGTCATTCAGATATTAAATCGTGGCTGAATAGTCGATGGGTGGCGCGGAAGAAGGCAGCAACATCGCGTGGCCACGTGACTCGTCCTGCCACATGTCATGCGCCTCCATGCCATGTATTTTTGCCGGTTTTTCGGGCAGGAGTCAAAGGACCGGGGCGAGACAGATAGACAGATAGAGAGAGATGGCGAGAGGAGATGCGCGGCATGCGGCCGCCTAGGGAATATTCACGGCAGCGCGAGAGGCAACGCGGGAACATGTGACAGCCGGTTTTTTTTCTTTAATTTTGACATTTCACTTTGTGCATTCTGCCCTAGTAAAGTTTTGTGGCAACTTTACTATAAGCTTTTACGGAGTTTTGGAAACAACACAAAAATACATGTTTCACCAAATTATATCACTTGCCCACACTCGTACATGTAATTCAGCACTCAATGAATAAAACACTACCATTTTTAATCATTATTTCGCGAAAAAAATAGATTGCAGCGACATGATTATTCCGTGTTCCCGCCAAAACTCCGATAGCCGGGTTAGTTCCGTAGTGTTTAATAAATATTTTGCGTCATCTCTCAAAATCGTCTCGAAATTCGTCCCATGGTTCTCCCATCGCTCACAAGTACAGCTCAACAAAAATGTCGGCATGCGATGCAACTGACATTTGCTGAATATGCACATACTTCTCAGTCTTCCGCAATGATAATATTACATTTGCCTTGTCCTTACGAAGTAGGTCATCCATAAGTCAATAATCGTCAATAATTGAGTCGTATGATATTAGCTCGAAAGTTCTTTCGAGCAATCCAAAACCTCGGCATCAATTTTGTAGCTATGATAGCTCAGTGGCTAACACTCGGTTTGTACTGATGACGTAGGTTCGAATCCCCACACGCGTGAATAAACGTTTAAAAAGATTTTTATTACTGACTGTACCTCATACCATATTTACCTTGTTTTGGAATTCGTTTATGAGTGGTATTCGTTGGGTATATAAATTAATTACGATAATAAACTAATACCACTGGTATTCGTTTTATGGTATTACAAGGGAATAATCTTTTCTTTTTTATGTTTATTAAACATTATATATAGTAACTATACCTATTCAATTTAATGAATAAAACGCGTCCATTTTAACTTAAACACACATTTCAAATACAATTATACACTAAAATTAAATTATAACTAACTAACAACTAAATAAACCCTACCTAGTAAAAACAAACCCTACATAATAATAAAAACATTTGGGAATTGATCATCCAAACAGGAGGTTCAGTATACCTACATACTTTTTAATAATCTGAGTATCTATATCACGCCGCAAGTGTTTCGATTTTTACAGGGCTTAAATTACCCTTGGTAGACCGCATAGGCAAACGTAAGCAAGTGGTCAAAACCGGTTAGCAACCACTGTCATTTAAAAATCAGGCATCACGCAACTGGGCCAGCGTAGTGGATATGGCCCAACCGCTCTTCGAGGGTAGACTTATGTATAGCAGTGAACTATTAAAAGGCTTATTATATTTAGTACCTAACGGTTTTTTTTAGAATCTCACTCGAGAGCCAGTTCCCATTACAAGCCCAACTACTTAGCGTGTCAACAATAATAAAATCTTTGAAATGATATACTATTAGATTGGTCCCATAGTATGGATGTCTCGTGTAGATGTGAAACACGTGTCGGCAACCGAGTACTTCTAAGGATTAAAGGTTACGTTGAATTTCAATAATTTACGTTGATAATTACAGTAAAAAATCGGTGGTTTATCCATTCATCTAAGCGGAAATACACTAGAAATTATAATTATAGCAATTTTGGTCCCATAGATTTCATCCAAATCGGTTTAGTCGTTTGGTTTTAAATCAAAATGTCTGGCAAAAATAATTATTTCATTTATGTAAACGTGAAAATTGCGTATTTTGCTTTGAAGTGGGTTTTTTAAACAGCTTTTTAAGCCAGCCTGTAGACTGTGTACGTGTTACTCAATATGATATTTAAACAGAGATGAAATATTTGGTGCATATCGGCTATCTGTCTACGTTGGCAACCTGTGTATGTAGGTGCAGCATTATTTCCGTCTTAACTTTGGAAATAAATGTAATTTAAAATTATACTCGTGTGTTAGGTAAGTGTTGAAAGCATCGAATTTGCTTAAAGGCTATTAATCAGCTTGTCAGTGGATGTTCGCGAAGACCTCTATTTTTTCTCGCTTGACCCAGAAACTTAAACCAGCAGAACACTATCACCATCAGCCGCTATCGCCATAATAGGCTAGATGACTGTTTTTTTTTATTGTCCTATTAAAATGTGTCCCATAAATATAGCTGATAATTGAAAAGAAAATGAAAATCTGATCAAAAATAAGCATACGTATAAGCTTATAATAAGTTATAAGCATTTTAATATCATGCTAGACAGAGAGAAGAAACAGCAAATCGTGACGTCACTTCTCTGTACGCCATATAAATTATATTCTGACAAGTAAGGCGTGACGTCATTTTGTGTATTGTGGGAAAGGGACAGAGTTGTCTGTAACAAAAACTTTAAACGCTCATATATCAGAACATAATTAATCGATAAATAATTTTTTTTCAATAAAGTTTCTATATTTACTTAAATTTTTCATCAAAGCAACGATAAAAACATCAGTCATCTACCCTATTGCTGTAAAGCGAGTTTTGTATGGATTCTATACAGTATGGTCTAGTTTTCTGTGCCACTGATCGATACCTCGAGTCGATTAAGTTTCTTAGTTCCTTAACTTTTAAGAGAACTTAATGTTCTATTTAGTTTTAGGCGATAAGTACTTTTATAAACTACTTTTACTATGGGGCCAACATCGAAATTGCGAAAAAAATATCAGCTGTTCCATACAAAAAGTTCATCGACCTTGGGCAGCATGTATGGAATAGCTGGGTTTTTTTTGCGATTTCAATGTTGGCCCCATAGTAAAAGTTGTTTGTTTTGATGTACACCCTTAAAAGGATGCTAACTGATTAGAACTAACCCTGAATATTATTTCGTATATTGGATATTTTCAAGTTAATATTTATATACGTCACTGCGTGCTTTATCTTTGACCAAAGTACTTCGGTCTAGCTAAGCGCGGTCTTATAATTACGTACAGAAAACGTGTTATTCTAATTTGTCTTGTTACAAAATACTCTACAAAGTAGGCACAGTCTTTATCGGCAAAACATATTACAATACACGCAGAATCCTAATTAGCATAATATTTCTCTGCTTATAATAATTCGTCTTCAAAAATAGATAAATGAGATACAGATGAAATCTTCATCACGTCATTATTTCTGGCCCAAGCCCAATAATCAATCAAATATGTAAATCTTGCCTTTCATAACGCCAGCTAGTCTTACTGCTGGTTCCATGCAGTATTACCACCTTCGCCAGTCGGTTAAGGTCTTGTGTAATTTTATGTGTAACTCGCGTAGAGATGAGTGAAATGAGAATTGCTC
Source organism: Erannis defoliaria (assembly GCA_905404285.2). Taxonomy (NCBI): domain Eukaryota; kingdom Metazoa; phylum Arthropoda; class Insecta; order Lepidoptera; family Geometridae; genus Erannis; species Erannis defoliaria. Next base: position 1,373,904 of record FR990071.1, read on the forward strand.
TTGGTTATTCGATTTATATCAGTGTTCCAACTATTCGAATATTTAATACATTTTGCAGGGATTTGGAACGTTATTTCGACATTCAAAAAATGCTTTGTGTCCGGTTCTGTAGTTTTGTTTACCGGATGCAATGACATGAATAATTTTACTCAGGGCCTAGTAATGTGAAGTCCGATTTTAATAAAGAGATTCCTAAGCTTTGAAACTACAACTCACTAGATGTTGATTTCATCGAATTATTCTTTATTCCTGCTAACTAACTGCTATGGAGAAACGGATACTTTCAAATATGTGAGCGTGGATATATGAAAGTAATTAATTGTTTCTGTGTAACCTGTTACTATTAAACAATTCGAAAGATTTAGAAGTTTAGTATCAGCAGTTGTCAAATTCGTTTTCATGATGAAAATATCATAGTTTGTATCATTACGTCAGATACTTTCTTCTTGTTTTAATTTGTTTGCAATAATTAAGCAAAGTGTTTTAAAAACCAACTAGACCTTAATATGGTTGAGACAATAGCCGAATTCAAGCAAAAAGCTGTTGTACATGCTTTATATTTTACCAATTAACGATCCTTATCTAAATAATGCCCTAATTAAATTTTAATCCGAGACCTCGATTCGATTACTACAGATGCTCTTCAAAATTCGAATAAAAGAATTTGTATTCGAATACCTACTTGTTAATAATATACTCGTGTAAATAGGTAACATTTATATTCTGTGTCTCCGGGTACGTGTGTGGATAACTAGATCATTTGAATATTATGTAATTGTAGATTATGTTCTAAGTTTTAAGCTGCATTTATGTTAGCAAGTTGAGCGGGGTAAATACTAATTACTACCCGTCTCTTTTTTTATTAAGAATTAGCTTGTTTGACCACAGATAATAAGAAGCACAGTCTCTGGCAGAGAGTTCCACAACGTTGCTGATTTTTGTAATGGTAGCGAAATTTTTACGAGCAGTACGAAAGAGGAATTTAATATATCGCCTAATTATCTGAGTCTCGGTATATTAGATCATAGATCGTCAGTGTCTTTGTGTTTAATGGTAGGTATATTGCAACCAAAACTCGTTGGCGATAGCGAAATTTGGTTGAAAGCGAAAGCGAAAATGAGTGTTTGGTAGAGTTTATTGATTTGTTTACTTAGGTTTTGAATTTTGCAATCAAGTAGTGTGTGATAAAATAGTCTGCTCGATGATTGAGCCAAATTAAAATTAACCAAAAATGCCAGAGTTCATCGTGGATTTATTTAAAGTTTCATTCACAAGTTAGACTTTGCCCGATTCAGATTCAATTATTTGGTTTGGTTTTTGAAGTTATAACGATGAAACAAGATATTTGTGTAGTTCATTCAAGAGGTTGTGGGGGTTATTGAGGGGGTTTGGGTGGTTCGGGGGAATTGGTAGAGCCGGAAGAGTCGGTAGAGTCGGTAGAGTCGGTAGAGTCGGTAGAGTCGGTAGAGTCGGTAGAGTCGGTAGAGTTGGGGGGCGTAAAAAATTGCTCGTGATAATTTGAAGTGGTTAATTTTGGGAGCGAGCCGAATTTGTTCCGTACGTGGACGAAGTCGCGGGCGCCCTCTAGCGGTCTCTCCTCTCTCCTCTGTTCCTCTAATGGAAGTATAAGAAGCAAAAGATTTTTGTCAGAATGTACTTAGCAAATGGTAATAAATATATACTTGGATAGATTTGGATAGTCCATGCTTAACACAAAGAGAAAAACAAAGAGAAAAAAGCGAGATTGTAATGTTATGCTAATCTGTTCTCTATTAAAACTGTAATGAGTCTTTCTAATCCAACAAATTAAGAAAAACGCTACCGCTTCACACCATATCGCTACCTTCCAACCACATGGGTTTTCGTATGTAAGCCATCGCTGTGCCATTGACCTGCATTACTCAGTGGGCCGATGGCATTAGTTCATGGAATCTTTATCGTGTTTTTATGGTAATAGCACATTTGCAATAGTTTTGGCGCCATTTGTAGTGCTGCTTATTGCGTCTATGGGAAAGGACTTGGTAGTTGAAATTATTTTATCTAAGGGCCTCGCCACATGACGCGTCGCATTAGCCGGTAAGGTATCGCTGCAGGGTCGATGCCAATGCATCGGAATGGCGTTGCCTACATCGTGCGCATCATGTAGACTTCCCCTTACCTATATTGGAAGCACTATTATTATTCTAAATTTATTAAATAATTCTTTTTTTTTGTTGGGGTTTGACCAACACTGTTATCATAATATCAGTCCCTTCAAAATACCACTTGTTAACACCAAAATAAGACTTTACTCATATACACAGTTCATAGCTATGAGAAATTTCTTATAGACAACTTTGAAGTAGATAAGTAAGTGGGTATACATATTTTTAGAGAATTATCTAAAGGATTTTAGTAACCTAATTCTTATAATTTTAAACACCTATACTATACAGGGCTACTGGTAACTTGACGTATTATAACCCCTATTAGGTCCCGGGAGGACCTAATAGGGGGGCTAACATACCCAATCAAATGTAATCTCACCAATGTATGGGCGAAAGTTAATAGTTTTCCAGATATTTAAAATTAAATTATTTTTGTTCTAGGGGTTTTTACAGAAAAAATAAGTTGTTTGGTATTAATCGTAAAAATATCAAAAAAAAACTGTCCCGCATATCACATTCTAAGTATATTTTTTTTTTACTGTTTTGTAGGCCTCCTTATATCTGATATATCTGATCCCGCCGGGAATACGTCTAGTTACAAGTAACCCTGTATAACGACATAATGTTTGTTAGCGTAGTAACTTTTTCTTCGTTTCTTTATTCAGTGTTTAAGCAAATCAAACCAGGTGGCACCACTAGTAATAAAACTTCAAAGTTAAATGAAACAGAAGCATAACATGACAGTGATAAATGTGACAAGAAATTGACCATTGTCATAAAACAAAGCCTGCCCATCTAAGTCTTACATAAGACTACCCATGTTGTATGCCCATACAAGCGTACAGTCACTGCCGTGGCGACGAGCAAATCAGCAGCTAAGGTAAGGTAATTAAGGTAAGGTAATTCGAGGTAAGGTAATTGATATTGTTTTACCTAATTAAGACGCCATCTCTACGAGCTAGTCTGTCGCTAGTCTGGAGTTTTGCACCCCCTTGGGTTTAAAGAAAACGTAAGTATCAAAGAAATATTTTACCAACAATCTGACAAACAATCTTACGGAGACCGTATCATATAAGTAAAATAGATTACGTGACATTATACATGACCAATCGAAACTAAAATAACGCATGACAAGTTAAAATATATTACTTTAAAAAAAAACAACAACCCACTTCAATTACAACTACCTGATGACTTATTTTTTCCAGTTATTTTGATACAAAAACCAAACTACTAAACCGATTTCGATAAAAATTACCTATGACCTACCAAACAAAAAAAATAACAAAATCAATTCATTTTTTTTTTGGTGCAATGATCGCGTAACATACGAACGTACAGTCGAATCGAGAACCTCCATTTCTGAAGTCGATTGAAAATTATTAGACGTGACAATCTATAACTTTTTGAGATGTTGCAATCTATTACTAATTTATAAAATTTTTGGCACGTGACCAATTAGAAAAAAACCTGTGTGACGAATCTCACCCAAACAGAGAAATAGTAACTGCTATATGCTATTAACAACTAATATTTTGCAAAGCATTATAATAAAGTGTCGCCAAACTGAATTTTAGTAGGTCTAGTCTACGTTATCACTCATAAATTCTGAAAAGCTAAGCACAAAATGTTGTCTACTTTGTTAGTCAACATAAAGATAATTCTGAAATATCTTGTCCACGTCGTGAGTAACCAATATAGTTTGAGCGTATAAGAAACACAATGTAAATTTTTTAGTTCTTCATCAATGGAACATAGAAGATAGAGTTCAAATACAATATACTTAGTTTCTGTAAATGACGACTCACAAGTCACAAGTGACTGTAAGTTACCGTAACTCCAAATGGCTTTATGGTCAAAGTGGGTGTGTAGATGACCGAATTCTCGAACTTGATGATATGCGCAATGAATACCAACTTTTCGAAAGGTTGAAATAAAAAGGTTAAAGTAAATTTTCGTAGAAACTGCTACTCAACCTATGACAAAATCGTCATAGTAACTACTGTTTAATGTATGGTAATAAGGTTGATAAACGTATTCGTAGTAACTGTTACTAAATCTACGGCAAACTGTTAAAGTGACTTAAGTTTGTACACCGACATTTCGTAAGGTCAAGTCTTTCTGTGTAAACTGGAAAGATGTAATTTTAACGCTTTCTTGGAAGGGTTGATAGTATAATGTTGCGTCCTCAAGTGACATTTTGATCTTATCGTGTAGGTACCGTATTGACGTTCTATAAAAGTGCTTAAAAATTAAGCCAGCTGTTCCTCGCAGTTTCACTTGCCACTTACGTTTGCTCAGAGATATTCATTGATTAGTAGGTCAGCGTTCAAAAATTTTGGACCGGACCTGGTATTGGAGTGGATGGGAATTTCGGACCTGAGTATATCTTAAAACTAAAACCCTGCACCCAGAACCACCGGAAGATGGGCAGCAGCGTTCTCTCGGTTCGCAATGGCGAGCATTCTGCGATCAAACCAAGCGTGGGGCATGGCTTGAGTTATGGCAAGCCCCTTTCAAGCTTCATCCAGCAGTGGACGTCTTTTGGCTGTTGCTATGATGTGATGTTAAAAAATTACTATCATAGCAGAATCCCAAAGAAGAATTGCCCTGGACTACCCAAACAGAACTACCTAGACAACATCAAGGAGTTCACTGCACTGAGCTACGTAGCATGGGTCGTAAAGTCGATAAGGCGTAACATGGGTGCGAGTTTTTTTGTGCCTAATACTCCTACGCCTAGATGGTAAGTCGTATAAGTACATATGCAATAAGTTAAAACTAAGGTAAGGTTGTGACAGAGTGGTGGCCCACACAAGGTAAGCGAAGCGTTGGTCGTCCATCTGCAAGATGGGTTGATGAAATTGTCTCCAACGCGGGTCGGACCTGGTACATTAGCACAGGACCGAGGTAGATGGCAAAGTAAGAGGGAGGATATACACCTCTATTTTTTATTAATGTCTAAAACTTTAACGGGTCACGAAAAAAAAACAACTGTTACATACAAACGTTCATTGACCTTGGACAAAATGAATGGAACAACTGTTTTTTTTCGCGATTTCGGTATTGAACATCATAGGAAAAGTTTTTCATAATGATGACAATGACCCCTTCAAGTTTTAGACATTCATAAAAAAATATGGTGTATATATACCCTAGCAGTGGGTTAAGGAAGGCTGATGAAGTGGATGATGAAGTTAAAATGGATGAGTCATTCAAACAGTAAAATTCTGCAATTATTCCGAACTTGTATTATTAGACACTATTATAAAACACGAAATTTAAGGTAGGTACTAAAAATTATTCCAAAAGTTTAGCAACATCTTAGTATTATAATAACTCCTATTAATCTACCTGTCATAAGAATAAAAAAAATATTAAAGTGCATCAAAAGTATTTCCAAATCGAATAATTGTAAGACAAGTCGCTTGATACAATCTCGTTAATAATGTACGGTCTACTTACTTTCAAGGTCGGATATTGTTTGTAAAGTATAATTGTAATAAAAAGCTTAAAGTAAAGGTACAAAACTACATTTTGTATTATTCGATTTTCTTTATCAATGTTAAATCGATTAATTAGCTTGCATCACATTCTGAGCCTCAGCTCAAAGACATCATTTGACTGCCATATAGCTCAGTTGGTAGTGAGTCTGCCTTCAGAGCTGTAGGGCGTGGGTTCGATCCCCACCAAGGACATAACATTTATGTAACGAACATAAATATTTGTTCTGTGTCTGGGTGTAGTATGTATTATAAGAATGTATTTACAAAAAAAAAAGTATATATGTATTCTATCAGCTATCTAGTTTCCATATTACAAGCTTTGCTTAGTTTGGGGCTAGATGGCGCTGTGTGAAAATGTCCTGCGTTATGCGATATTTGCGATGTTATCTCTACTAGATACAAAAAGGCGACGGATTTTAATGAAAATATTTTTGTGAAGGAATAAGTAAATATTGTAGGAAGAGGTTAACAGTTGGCTTTAAAATAGAGTCTGCCAACTACTCTCTGCGTTATCGGATCAAATAAACCTCTAACACTATGCTATTTATCATTATCATAAAAGTTATCACAAAACTGCCGTATTACTGAGTGTCTAGTGCCAGTTTTTCCAAGAGCGTTTACGTATTCGTTCACGTTAACGTAAAAGCGCCACCTAGTGTCAGACATATCAAGCATGTTTGACACTAGGTGGCGCTGCTCTTATTTCATACAAATTGTAGTTTACGTTAACGTGAACGAATACGTAAACGCTCTTGGAAAAACTGGCACTAGACACTCTGCTATATTAGAACTTTACAAAATAGGGCATCACAGATGCTCTAGGTTTTTTAAATTGTCATTGGCAGGTTTTTATCATCAACCAAACGCAGCGGTGAGTTAGGCTCACTACAATGTTACCATAAAATAATGAGTTTTTTAAAATATGTTTTACATTTCATAATTTATAATGAGACATTTTTATGATGTTTAACTAACACACTACACACTATACTATTATTCCTAAAAGTTATAATGGGTTAGTTCCATTCAGTTATGAGCATCCTTTTAAGGGCATCTTCTGTACATCAAATCAAACAACTTTTACTATGGAGTTAACATTGATATCGCAAAAAAACAGCTGTTCCATACATTTTGCCCAAGGTCGATGCACTTTTGTATGGAACAACTGATATTTTTCTCACGATTTCTATTTGCGATATGCCCCATAGTAAAAGTTGTTTGTTTTGATGTAACAGAATATGCTCTTAAAAGGATACTAACTGATTAGAACTAAATATGTATAAATAAAAAAATAATTTTACATGAAGCTTTCCAAAAACGACATCTAACTCCTTCGATATACTCAACTAACAGACCAAATCAACTCAATCAATTATCAAAATCTGTTGAGGCAATCTTAAAAGCAAATTAGTCTAATAATACAGGCACTTACTAAAAACATCAATTTATGCAGTATACTTACTAAAATAATCATTAAACATCCATGAAAAACTATTAGTGTTATGTGCTCGAATAAAATTAAGGTAAACGAGAACATTCATAAATAATTAAAACAAACTGAGCATGGATTACGAGACGGATTACAGTAATGTTAGCACAGACTTAGAAGTCAGGAAATTGTAGACCACGCATAATGAACAACTTACGAACTTTAGTATAAAATGAGCTAACTCTTCTAAGCTTTAAATACAAAATATAACACTGTATTTTTGAGAGTTGCTTTTCACTCATCTGATTGAATTTTTCAAAAGCATAAGCTTAAAAATATTAACATTTCCATTACAGTATAACGCTTTCAAGAATAATTGATTCACATGAAAGTAAAAACAAACTTGCAACAGTAAAACGTACGATAGAGTAAGTGGAAAAAATAAACAATACAATAGCAATTATAGCCGATATAATAATAACGTCGATGTTTTTGGTTTAAAAAGGCTTAAAAACGATTTTGGGCAAAATGCTGTTTTTACGCTTTAACGATCAGTATACTATAACATTTTGGATTTAGAGAAAGTACCAGTCAAGCCGAATTGGGTAGCATTCACGGTCAAATTGATCTATCTGACCACGGATACTTGCTGAAAATACGTAAAGTTGTTTACTTATATGGTAGAAATCCTAATGGGAACAGATAAACTTAGATACACACATAAACATAAAAAAACATTGAGTACCATTTTTTTATGCTGTTCAAACCTAAATTATCCATTCTTAAATACCTATAGCTTCAACTCTATTTTTACATAGAATATAACACATTGTATTTCATATAGCAATGAAATGCTATGAAATGATTTGTTTTGTATGAAATCTAGAACACATTATTTGTAACCTATACAATGCAAATGTAAAGACTGTATTCTGTTTTGTGTATCAAATAAATAAATATAACTCTTCAAAAAACCCACATCTGCTTCTTCTAAATCGTCTGTAGATGTAATCATAAAGCTGTAATACAGTCATACCGTCCGCGTTTGACACACATCCGACGTCGATGTGGTAATTATTTGGTCCGCTCTCTTTCCCCTCGCAATTTAAAGGCAAGTGGTCAATAGTAAGTCGCAGAAGGACGGGTCATCTAATGGAGAGCGGTCACCGCCTTTCATATCATTATCATCACCAGCCCATATTAGATTACTACTTAACTAGCCACATGCACTAATGCATGCAACTCAGCGTTCTTTGGTTTTTCGCTTTCTGTCACTGTCTGTATATCGTCACTCCATCAAGTATCGAGCGCCCTGCGCTTCGTTTGCTGGTTCGTGGTCTCCAATTCTCCTTTCCTTTCTTAGACGTTCTTCTTTTGATATAATCAAAAACCATTTTTTAATATACATTATGTACAGGTTTTTTTTTTATGTAAGCCTAAGTGCGAGTTGAACCTGTGCTCGGAAGGTTCCGCACCTACTATCATATTATGTTGTCTCTAATTTTTTCGGGATTGAATACGAACCCTCTTGTAATTTGTTTATGATTGTCAGGCTACGTATTTGAGGTGAGCTCTGAACCTCATGCTAAGTGATGTGGTCGAAGTTGGTAAACACACTTAGCCTGGAAGGGGTACCTAATTAATTGACTCAAGTAATTAAAGTAAGTAATACAAGTTTGCTTTAGAGTATTTTACATTTATTTCAAGTTTGACACAATAATATGTATGATTATTTTAACATTTTCCAAATGGAGGAAACAATACTAGCAATATCGTTTCAAAGAAAAACTGCTAATATTTTAATTATTGACCAAAAAATATATTTAGTATTACATTTTCGGTAAAAACATAACGCTACCTAAAACAGTTCAATAAAAGCTAGGCAGACAGACTAACGACGTAGGCTGAGTACAAGGTTGGTCACCCTTCGGGTACGGAACCCTAATACACAAAAATCATATTTCACATTTTCCACAAACAGCACAACCTGAATTGTGTGTAACACACTCAGGTCACATTTTTCACATTCACACAATCACGACTGTAACAGAAGAAACAAAATAGTACATTATGATACGAGTGTGCTATGTTGGGCATTACACTAGAGGCGGTATTATGCGCGCGAGCCGCAGGCGAGCGCGATAAGAAAGCCGAGAGCGTAATGACTAATAGCACAAGAGTTCCATACGACTGTTTTCGTCACACTTGCGAGGAAAAAACAATTTTTTTTTGATAATAATCAACCACACAGCGAAAACGTCAACAAACATTTGCGGAAAATGGCGCCCAAATCAGTAATACGCGCGCAGGTTGACATTTACTTCAGCGGCATAAGAACTCTTTGTTGGTATTATAAAAAAACTGTAAGTATTACCCGGCTATATTAAGAGTGCTTCGTACACGTACGTCTAATTGCAGTCACGTACAAACTTGACTTTACCGGGTTATACCTATTATAGTACAAGTGCCGTAATGTAAAGTAAAAAGCACGCGTGTATAATAGCTTGGATTATGAGCCTAAAAGCGATGTAATAAGATCTACTTTACGAGCAAGTGTGATGAAATAGTACATTATGATACGAGTGTGCTATGTTGGTCATTACACTAGAGGCGGTATTATGCGCGCGAGCCGCAGGCGAGCGCGATAAGGAAGCCGAGAGCGTAATGACTAATAGCACAAGAGTTCCATACGACTGTTTTCGTCACACTTGCGAGGAAAAAACAATATATTTTTTGATAATAATCAACCACACAGCGAAAACGTCAACAAACATTTGCAGAAAATGGCGCCCAAATCAGTAATGCGCGCGCAGGTTGACATTTACTTCAGCGGCATAAGAACTCTTTGTTGGTATTAACAAAAAAACTGTAAGTATTACGCGGCTATATTAAGAGTGCTTCGTATACGTACGTCTAATTGCAGTCACGTTCAAACTTGACTTTACCGGGTTATACCTATTATAGCACCATGTGCCATAATGTAAAGTAAAAAGCACTAGTGCGTAATAGCTTGGATTATAAGCCTAAAACCGATGCAATAAGATCCACTTTACGAGCAAGTGTGATGAAAAAGCAGATTAATTTAGTACTAACAGATTTTTTTCTGTGGTTTTACGTCCAGAAAAGAATATAAAAAACTAAATAAAACGATTTAAATTAACTAATACATTTTAATTATAGATATTAATAGAAAGTAATTATGCGATTCTTATACGACCGAATAGGAAAATTACTCGACTCCTTTGCTTTATAATAAGCTATTCGATTAGCTGCATTATATCAAATGGGAAAGTCACGAATTGAACATAAATGTCAGCCATGAATGCGCTCGACACATACATAAATAGCAAACAATAAATTAATTTAGCAATTTATTGCTAATTAACATAATTTAGCAATTGTTTAATGCTAAATAATTTAATTATTACCGTTGCATGGTTACTTTGTAAAGCTAAATGATATTTTGTGAATTACTGCAATCACATCACATTCACTCTGGTATTAGGGTGGGTACCATCATCAGTCCGGAGACGTCCACTGTTGAACGAATACCTCCCCCTTAGTCCACCACACTGTTAGACAACTAGCCATTTGCATCCACCGGTTGCCCGCGACTTTCACAATATAGTCGGTCCACCTAGTGGGAGGGCCTACCCATTGCCACTTCAACTTGGAAACCCTGAGAGCTATGTCGGTGACTTTGCACCTCGGAGGTTCTAGCTCTCTCTCATATAATCAAAGCTTTGCACATTTGGCGAACATTCTCGGTCCGGATTTTATCGCGCAAAGTAACTCCGAGGAGAGAGCTTCTCCATTGCCTGTTGTATGACTCTGAGTTTCTCCAAAAAGCCAGCAGTTAAAGACACCGTTTCAGAGTATACTGGGTTTGGATATCAATATGATGTCTGGAATATCACCATTCTGTATGAATTAAAGTAAGTAAGTAAGTTCGTATAGGCTGAGTGGCCAGCCCTAATGTCAGAGTTAATGTGCCGCCCGAAGGCCTCTGACATGGCTGACGGTTGTTGTTATAGAAACTAGAACAAACAACCGGGACCAACAATTTAACGTGTCATCCAACCCACGGTAGCGCTCAGAAATAAATGCCACTCACGGTCACCCATCCGAAGACTAACCGGACCGTCCGTTGCTTAACATCGGTGATCGTTTAGAATCACCTAGACAAGCCACGAGCGTAACGAATACACTATGAATTAAGAATATAGAATTTGAATGCGAAATTCCAGAGCGCGATAGGTATTTAGTGAACCAAAACATGCTTTTCGAACCTATAGAATGTTCCTTACCACTCCATGGAATAAGCTCTGCAGTTTTTTTTACATTACCTATTAAAAGTCATAATTCACAAAGAGAAAAACCGATCCGGTATATAGAGAAATAATAAATTAAAAATGAAGGTGGCGTACAAAAAGATCATTTCCGTTGAATCCACATCTGTCCAATATAATTCCATTTCACTTTCACTTGCTGCAATGCTGGACAGGTTTTAAAACGTCTGCTATAATGTGATAAATATTTTGGCAGGCAGGATTATCCATCTTCAGATCAATCTGTCAATCAGGCTTGATTGATTGATGGAGTAGGTGCACGTCTATCTTGTCTCTTATTGTCTGTAAATAATTTAAAAACGTTTTATGGTTTCACTTGTAATTGTTAAGGTTTCACAGCAACAGGAGAATTTTGACTGAATTCATTATACTTCAAATCCTCATAAAGTTTATTTTTTGTGTAGGAATCAATTGCAGAGTCCGTCTGGGGAACTACCACGCCCATGCCCATTAATTTATTTGGTAACGTTGCCTTCCAGCCCGAAACACATGCAGTGCTGCTTGCACGCTAATGCTAGGTGGTTGAATTGGCAAAGGTATGGTAGTTCCCCAGACGGACTCTGCAATAGTGTCCTACCACTAAAATAGATTTTATCAGCACTGAAGTTGAGCTTGATAAAAATTTCGATAAATTCCATAAAATCAAGATTGTACAATAGATGCTTTTTTTTGCACATCAATGTCTCTTGGCTTATATTTTCTTCCAAAAAAGTTAAGCAGTATCTTGTCAATAATCTCCACTTATCAAAATCAAATCAATCTCATCATTCGATCGTCCCGTTAAACCAGAACCTGAGGCGTTTCCACAGAGAGATCCCGCTAGAGATACGGCTATGTAAACACCCCGATCCGTACCTGATCCCGAAATTCACATACAAAGTTATGGAATTAGTCATAAAATGGATTCGTGACTCAAATATCTAACCTATGCGATGTGTTCGCCGCCTTATCTCTTAAATCCTTCACTTGAAACAAAAGAAAACGAACTGTCTCTCCCAAAAGATAGAGTAGATAGTCTTATGTGTGGTTTTTGAGTTGTGCAGTTTGGTGAGTAAGCGAGTTTAAACGATGTCAGTTGACATTCGATAGAGGGCGTCATGTGACGTCATTAAATCAGTAAGCAACAAAATTTAGGGCTTAAAGGGGCTTACAATAGGGGGCTAGTGAACGTTCTCTCATAACAGCACAACTACTTTATGGGTGATAGGCAGGCTGAATGTATGATGGCCGATCGATAGGTCGTCTTCGAAATATAGCTTTGTTCACGGAGTAACCATGTCGGTGTGAGGGCAAACTATTCGATGCTCCTGAATAGTTTGGCCTGGGAGTATCTTTGTCTCACTTGACTATATCGTGCAGTCGTTTAAAATTAGACTTAAAAATGGCTTATCTAGCAATCTTTTTACAAATTTGATGAATTTTATTAATTTGACATTTAATATTTATTAAATGGACTTACAAATTTGTAATTGTGAACTTTTAATTTTGTAGGTAGGTTTTAGGTATGTTTTATAATATAATTTTTTACGGTCTTTTACTAATTATTTGTAATTAGGTCTTTCATATCGCTTAATACTTCATACTTAACTTGTAAATTGCCCTTTTACCAATAAAATGTGAGTTTGAATATCTTGGTAACCTGGTATATTATGTTGTCTAACATACCTACCATAATTTTTTAGTCCATAATAAAACCGTTAAAGCGGTAGTTGACCTCAAGCACCAAGGGTTCCGAATACCAAAATTTTCGTGTTTATTAAAATACTTACATTTGTTTCAGTTTGTAATCTTAAGTTCAACCTGTATTTTTTTTTGGAAGCAAATAGCAAATTACAAACCTATTTTGTATTTTTTTACCAACACAACATTGCGGTTTAAGCTTTTAGATGTAGGGTAGGGCAGACGAACAGGCAGTAATTTCTTAATATTAGAAGGATATGTGATACTCTTTAGGTATGGGACCCTAAAGGTAATAATTCTGAAGGTACTAGAAATACATTTTTGTCGTAAAAACGACATAGATGTACCTATTATTTAAAAATGTACTTGGCTTCAATTGTTGATTGACACTGACACTTTCTAATATTTAGCCTTTTAACTTATTAATATTAAAAAATATACCTACATAACACAAGTCTCTAAAAAAGCTAAATAAAACATCAATCCGTAATATTCGAAATTCCTTTTTTGAAACAAGATTTTAGAAAGTTCAAAGTATTATTAGGTATCTCATTTTATTGCAAATGACATTTCTAACCAACCTAACGAGATATACCTATCTACGATCATAATAATAAAATATTAATACAATCTTTTCTCTATTTAATTTTGCCTTATGTTAAACCCACGATACATTACAAAGGATCAAACAAATTAGAACAAACAATGCCAAGAAATAATATTAATTTTAAAATCTTGGAATAACAATGGTTTGTGATAGACACATTTTTGTATGGGAAAGGAAGCTAGCTAATTTGATAAACGGTTCAAACGGCCGTCAGTAGCACCGATCCTTTGATCGGCAAAAATACAGATGTGTGGTGTAGTGTGTACTCTGCCTTATGATGTGTGACAAGCAAAAAGATTGAGCGATTATAGGAAACATTTTCTTTTTAACTTACTCACTAACTTTTTTCGGGAAACTAGTTTTTGAGTCAATTAGATAAGCGATGCGCCAAGTTGTTAAATGCTCTATTTCTTATTATATATAAAATGTACTCTCATATAGGGATTCTTGAACCTGGGTATGTCCTAAAACTGCATCCAGGTGAACCGGAGGACAGCAGTCTTCTCAGTTAACGGTGGTGAGCTATTATGCGGTTCCCAAGCCGCCTGCGCAACGTAGGGATTATGGCAAACCAAACTGTTTAGATCCCTCTAAACAGTCTTCTGGCTGATGATGATGATGTTATGTGTACTCGGTCTTGAGTTTCAATAGTAGAATTGTTATTCAACAGAAAAATGGCACTAAATCTTAAGTATTTGCGTTAAGGGGGCGACTAATACCAAAAGTAAGTAAAAGGTGTATTTTTAAACTGATAGTTTAATGGTAAATAACGTACATATTCAGATTAAATAAAATACTACAGGTAGGGAAAAAACCTAAAGAAGCCGAGTAACCAAATAAAATTTTGGAAACAAATCTGGTTTTTTTTTTAAATAAAAAAATAAAAAAAAACCAACAAAAAAACTGTTCTGTGTTAATTCAAATGCTCTAAATTATCAGCGACAGCACCACATTATTTTTACGAATTACATAACCAAACTAATGTTTTAGCACAGTAGCCGTTAATTTTTTTTATTTCATGCCTATATTTTGAATAATTAAATAAAATTCTACCTAAATAGCTCAAAGCCATCATCATCATCAATATTATCATGCGATTTTCGACTCTAAACTAATGCAAGACGCGCGGGTGAAATCTGATATTTTTCTGGCATTAGTCGCACTCTTAAAGATTTTGTTATTCGAGAAAATAATGAGACTGTATTCCATTACTGCGAATAACAGACTGCGAATCATGACATTTCGTAATTTTCAGAACGCTGTATAAAGGTTCTTGCCAATCTGTGGCGGACAGTAAAAAAGGCAACCGTAAAATTGTTTATCCGAATTGTTACATAAACACACATTGGACGGGGATTTTATTACATTGCATTGAAAATAACTTTTTATTACTTCACATAGCACTATGAATAAAAATACATGAATTAACCTGATTAAAACAAATCTTTTCTAGGACAAAAATGTTTTATTGGCAAGCAAGTTATTAACAGAACGATCTCAGACACAAGTATGATTCAAGTAAGTACTCTTAATATGGGGGGTTACTTTTTGTATAAAAGAGCGCCAAGCAAGAGCACTGTTATCTGCAATATTAGTGGTATTGTCAATGCGTTGCTAACGCTGATACATGTTTAGAGACAGTTTTACAAGACCACTCATTCCTACAGATTAGTACTTTATTGTTATTTTGTTTATATTTTTGCCACAAATAAACGATTGTCTATTGTCTACCCTATTAGTACCTACTCTTTGTTTCTCCTCACCCGCTCCGCCTGTTACTTGCACCGCCGCCCGATACAGCCCGCGGCGGATCGCTCCCGCTAAGCTAATGAGATGTCAGTACAATCATTTGTGCTTTAACCTTACACGGATGAGGTTTTTGGCCTTTCATTTTGCTTTAATTCTGATATTAATTAATTTTAGGTGTTCGCATACTACTCGATATGAAGACGAGATTGGATCAAGGTTTGTGCGTTTTCGAAAATAGTTTTGAGTGACCTTTTGACGCCGTTTCGAAACTACTGTTTACTGGTCGAATTGTTTTTGATACGGTTTTTATTTTATTCTTGTATAGCTGAATTTGTCATCGAATACTGCAATACAAAAAAAAAACAATTATCAATCAATCATTACGGTGCTACTTATAATTCTATCATCAGAAGCTATTATTAAATATTTATTATTATTAAATTCTCGCTATACCTACATTAGGTATAGCGAGAATTTAACATTTTGGTACCAAATGTTAGGTAATCTAGGATAACCTATATCCAGCGACGGTGATAATGGAATGGACGGGCTCAGCACTTGCAAATCCTTCAAAATTAACCAGTCAACACAATCAAGCATACCTTGCTAAAAGTATGCATATTAAATTTGCCAGAAAATAGAGATAGCGAATCTAATTACTGCATGACAAAAAGAGAAAACATGTACATGTATTAGTGTACAAGTGTGTATTGTCGTATCGTACGGCTCGCATGTCGCAAAGACAGAGTATGACTAACGCGAGAGGAGAGCAGCGCTCAACATATAGTCACAAAATCCGTGCCCTTATTTCCCGTCCATTCAGTTTATCATTGTCGCTGAGGTTACCTACATAATTAATCTTAAGCAAATATTAGTTAAGTAATGTAAGAGCTAACGTTATTATTTTTTAATTTATCTGCACTAGAGTTTAGTTTGGCTACCTAATAATTGATGGAGATATTTTTTGTGATTTACTGGTTGTTTAACTGATTTTATTTTTGATTATTGGTTGTTTATTATTTTGCTTAGATCCACAAACTGTCTACTGTTTAATTACCAAGACGAATGGAAGATAATTAATTTCATGCATATTTTTAATTATTTATTAAGTTATACTTTGTTTTCTTTTATAATGAGTTAAACATGTTCCCGTCGTTCCGGCACTTCCAAAGAAATTAAAGCTATGACGATTGGCGCTACAAGCGCATTCGCTAGTGAGCAAAAAAAGTAGCAACAACGGAAGATAAAAGTGTCCACGTTGGAACAGGATTACTGCAGATAATTACGATTACCTGTATCAGTTCTATGCAAACATTTTAGTGTAGAGTGATAGATGGCAGCGTTGGTTTAAGAAATAAATGTGTCAAAACCTGTAATCGTGGTCTGAATTTCTGGCGTAGCCAAAACAAAGTAATGGCCGTCAACGCAGTGATACCGTGGCTATATATGGGCAGGCGGTAGGCGTTATTTCTTCCCGTCAGGAAACGTTATAACCGTCTCAGTGCTTGTTACTGTTAAACAAAGTTAATTTCTCTTTTTTTTATTAGCAAGGGGGGGGGGGCTACCCCCTGTAGTAGAAATTTATAAAATGCTTTATCGCAACATAATATTGATTGAAAAATAAAATTTAAATATATTATATTATAATACGTGCACAAAAAACAAAGTTATAAACATTTTAGTTTCATGCTAGACAGTAGAATCGTTGAATGGTTAACATGGTTGAGTTTTATACTAGCACGTGTTTTGCTAGAAAGGGACAGATGATTCCCTCCCAAATACTGTGAACGCTTATATTTCAGAACTTTGCCAGCCGATTTAATTTATTGTTTCGATGTAACCAGCAGACTACGTTAAACTCTCCACTTATCCTATTATTTTTAATAACTGATACACATGCATATACCCTATATAGGTGCCATGGAAAATGTTCATGTTTGCCTAGTCCTTACAAAATAATATTATGTACTCATACAAGTCAATGGTCATTTTTCAGAACGAGAGCACTTATTACAAGGACTTCGAGTTTTTACGTTATGCACATGATACGGTCAAATAGTGGTGTAATGTCTGTAATGTCCCAGCTCAAGGCATAAGGTCTCGTCTGGTTATTACGCTGATGAACATTGTCCTCAATGAAACTAGCTGTTTAAACTTTGTAAAATATGTTTTCAAAATCATATTTAATAATTTTTTTACAATATACATAATTTTTTTGTTTCGCTCCGTCACATCCGATCAAAGGTTGGTCTGATTTATATTTCTTACCGATAATTTTACTAGCATTACCGGTTTACTTTTGCCGAATCAAACGAAATAAATAAAACAATTTTAGAGTTGTCTAGGGGAGGGTCTACAAGCATCTCTGCTGGCAACTTATTGATAACATGACTTTGGAATGCAGGTGTCCATAGGCGGCGGTTTGCTTACCATCAGATGGACCGCCTGCTTGTTTGCCTTGTCTTTTTATAATACAACTCTATTTTTTATGAACTTCCTGGGTTCGTTTCTTGTCTTGCCATATAACAATAAAATTGCAATATAGTCTGAGGGCAACCTCGGGATCAATTAATGCTTTTGATGTTGAATTATTTATTTAATTAATTACATTTTAATTTAATATTTAAAATTTTCATTTAAAAAATATTTTTTGGCTAATTAAATATTCTCAATATTTCATTTAAGTTTTCATTATACTATAATCATCAGTAACTGTCGGAATTTCTCCTTGAGATCTTATACTGTCCCTACATTATTAAAAAAATTCAAAAAAATTACTCAAAAACGTTGGACGGTTTCCTTTCCATACTCCATACTAAGATAATTAATTGAATAAAATGATAGATATTTTATTTACAAAGATTATACCTGAATGTCTAGACGTAATCAGGAATGTGTTTAACTGGGGGAGTATTTTCTTTTTGTTTTACAGGAAATCAATTGAACTTATGTAAGTAACTTTATTTGTTTACTTTTTTGTAACCAAGTTGTAATTTGTATAGTGGAATTTAGGCGGTATCTTTATAAGTTTTAGCAAAAAAAATGTAGTAATAATAATTGTTTTACTATTTTATTTTTAATAACATCTTATGTGTCATGATAGAAAGTAGGTGTTAAGGCTTATTATAGAGTGATAATAAAAGCGTAGTTACTTGAATAGAATCAATAGATGACTGCAATTATGATGGACTACATTTTATATACCACATAATACACATCATTCGATAGAGAGACCCCAAAAAATCAATATTGAACATTAAATAAGTTATATTATAAAACCAATTTGCTCAATCCCCGATGATTGATATGTGGAAAATATGCATTTATCTCAAAACAATTTTTTAATGTCATGTGTATTTTTTTGTATGGATTTGTTATATTGTTTGTGTGATAATATCTGCCCCTTACCTAAGTCCGTGCCCAGTGATACACGAATGCGGGTCTATCTGCGGCTCCCTCAGGCGTTCCTGGTAATTATTATTCTACTTTGTATTATGCTCTTTGTGGATTCGTTTCAGTTTTCTTTTGTGGCCGCCATTACTCGCAGTGTCTTTTGCATATAATCTAACCGTCATTGAGATGTGGACTTTGTTTGATATTAAAATTGTATGAGAAATAATGTTTGCTATGTTAAAAATATTATTTTAATTGTTATGTGTAAGTCTTTAGGTACTTACTGTTTTTGGTTGTTAGGCCAGGTATTTTATACGGTTTAACTGCACGAAAGCCAGTGCCAGTGAGGATATATGGAACTGAAACGTGGTGTTTAACTGCTGGCCTTTAGGAGAAACTCAGAGTCACGCAACGGGCAATGGAGAGAGCTATGCTCGGAGTTGCTTTGCGCGATAAAATCCGGAACGAGGATATTCGCCAAAGAACCAAAGACACCGACATAGCTCGCAGGGTTTGCAAGTTGAAGTGGCAATGGGCAGGCCACATCGCTCGAAGAACTGATAACCGATGGGGAAGAAAGGTTATTGAGTAGCGACCGCGAACCGGAAGCCACTTGCAGCCGCTGGATGCAAATGGCAGGTTGTCGTAAAGTGTGGCGGTCTAAGGGGGAGGCCTTCGTTCAACAGTGGACGTCTTCGGGCTGATGATGATGATGAACTGCACGAAAGAACAATGCACAAAGCTTTGACATCTGATCATTTCCTAGCCTCTAAGGGCGGTTGGACTATTATTTACTCACGCTGGCCTGGTTCGAGTTAGCGGATTCTCAAACACTATTGAGTTATTTCTTTGGACTTTATTATGCTGTACCTATTCCTCATGATGTTTTATTACACCAAAAAGCCAGTGGAAGTATGCTTCTTATAATCCGTTCGTAAATTCTGTACAGTCGATTTGTCACTGACCGTAGACAATCAAGTCAATAAAATTCGTTAAAAATCATTTTTAAGGAAAGCTGTAACAGTGAAATGCACTATCCTGACCGACGCTATACGACAAAAAAAACTGGAGAGTTACCGTCGAAAAACTGCCGTCCGTCGATGGCTTATCAAAGTTGTCATGTTGAAAATACAACTGACGGCCACTGTTCATTCTCGACTCTAAAACCGAAACGGAACGTTTTTTCGAGATACAAGTGGCAATTCATGCCAATTTGTTGGTTCGAGTATCTGTTACACCGTGCCGTAATATTTTATTGGCACTACAAATTAGAGCTTCCATTGACTTGTGCAGAGGAAGAAGGGCTTGGGATTTGAAGGGTTTATATAGTTTAAATATTTTGAATTTGTATTTGAGTATCTGTTGTGCTAAAGCACCTAAGTACCGTATTAATTCAATTCAATTCAAATAATTTATTTTCAGACTTAGTCCATAATAATAAGATTCACATTAAATTTATATTATAATTATAAATGTATATATATCAAATTCAATAATAATAATATAGGTGCAAATGTCAGTGAGTCAAAATAATAATTATAATCAGCAGAGCATGTGCGGAATAAATTTTAGTCAAATAATAATTTTATCAAAAAATATATCATAATAGTTTATAAATTATAATTTAATTTAAATTATTTTCACTTATACTTACTTTACTACCAACCAAAGTCTTATTCTTAAAAGAGTCATAGTACATGTTCAGTTGCGCGGCATGTGTGATGATAGGGCAGTCAACTCGGGCAGCCACAACAAGCAGGAAGCTGTTACTGCTGCCCCGGACGCGGCAGAGCATCGAGGCGGCCCGTTTGCGGAGTACGGCGTGAAAGCCATCCACCTGGCCGTCCGCAAGCATCCCCGACGCACTGCAGTGCCATGGCAGCCCCAACAGCACAGTGAACGCGTTGTTGTACTGCACTCGCAGAGCGTTCATTGCCTTCAGAGTATAGTTGGCCCACAGACTGCAGGTATAGAAGGACTGGCAGAACGCTATAAATAATGTTACCTTCACCAGAACAGTGCAGCGAGCAAATCTGCGAGCCAACATATTGCTTCTGACAGCCAACGCCCTACGTTCCCTCTCGATTATTATTAAACAAAATTATGACAAAACAGTTATCTGAGTTCGGACAGATTCGTGAGAAGAATGGTTTATTATCATTTTAAAATCGTTTGGAGAGTTTGAGCACAAAGGGACCCAGTATATAGAGTCCAGTCTTAATAAGGATGCGGCAGTTCTCTTCCTACACAGACTCTGCAAATCTGATTATACAAGAAACGTGAATTAAAAAATGCACTAGAAATTTAGACAACCGTAAAATTACATGTCTCTGCCTATTTTCTTCAAGACACAATAAAAATTTGCTATTTTGTCATCAATGAAATGTAAATTGAATCCTTGGCTGCACTAACGCTTACCATAACGCAAATTGGTGGCCTAAAACGTAGATTTATTTCATTATAAGCTACGCGTCTAAGTTAAGTGTGTGTTTTTTATACTGTCTTCCCTCTCCAAATAATCTAACTGTGTATAGAGATACACATTTAGATTATTTGGTACTTTCCTGTGTGATTGAATCCAGTTTTGACCAAACCATTGAGTTATTTACATTTTAGGCAAAATCCGTTTATTTATGCTTTTATACGTTTTTCTACCAATCGATAGTGAAAGTGTGTCTGTGTTACTAATCTTAGATAAAAATATTTCTTAGAATACTGAAAGAAAATAAAATATAAAAAAATTTAATGAAATAGTTTAAGAGCTCCGTGATTTCTTCCGACATCCTAGGATACTCCGCGAGTATAATAATATGCTCAAAAGTATCTTCTTATTGCTCATTGCGCTCTTATAAGAGGAAAGTGGTACCTATTTTGAGTTTCACCAACTGGCCACACTCGTGTCCAGCCCCTCGTGTCGAGTTAGTGAATAACCCGGAGTGCTAAGCTACGAGTACTACCACAATCTCAATGTCAAACATATATGACTCAGGGTGTAGGTATGCCAAACCAGCAGCGCGAGTACCGTTCCTAAAGATCGATAAATTTGACATTTAAATCGGTAATATTCGATAAAAATCGGTAAAATTAGATAATGATCGGTATTTTCTCAAATTCATCAACAAAATCAGCTATACCGACACGTCAAATTAGCGACATACAGAACGGTACGGCGCTGCAGAGGTGCTAAGTTTCAGCCAGGCAGCTTTTAGAGGGTTTTCCATAAGAAAAAAAACGATTCTTGTTAAGAAATGGATTCTCTTTCATAAATTTTATTTTATTAACAGAAAATAAATAAAAGCTACCATGACGGTATTTTTTTTTTGTACCAATAAAACTGGGAATTGGTGGTTCTCGGTGGATGGACACTATTTTTGCTGAAACGGTAATGGATTTATTGGATCCAATAGATAAAAATGCAAATTTTGGCAATCTATTTTGAATCAAATGGCGATGTCTGGATTTAAATCACAGGCTATAACAGGGATTACTCACAGGGAAAAAATATATTCTCAAACCGTATACACCACTCTAATAACCTTAAGAATAAATGAGAACTAGCTTTGGAATAGTTAATCCATATTTGGTCATCAGACAACAAATTACATAAAAAAAGAATAGGCGTGTGGCCTAATGTTTAATTTATGACAAATAACAGGCTTAGTGATGAATATAACTAAATACATTACACATACTGAAAAAAATAATTGTATTGGCTGATAAATCTCTGAGATATGAGCGTTTAAAGTTTTAGGTGGGGAGAGAGAGGGGATGTTCTATCCCTTTCTCGCAAAGCACGTGTTAGTATAGCATTTGTATGCCGCGCCTGAGGTTTGACGTCATAGCTCAGTATAGCGCGCTCTCTGTCTAGCTTGAAATTAAAATGCTTAGAACTTATTTATTTTTGAATTATTTTAAATTTTGTTTTCGTTGCTAGGCTATATTGATGATCAGCTTTTTTATGAGGTAATAAAAAATTTGTAGTCTTCATGCCTATTATAGCTGTACAAAGATAATATAATACTATACTTACTAGTAGCTATATCAACCACATTTATTGACCAAGCGGTGCAAAGTCCCTGGGACTAACGGGGCTACTCAGCGTTTGTATTTATGTATGTTAGTAGATCGCGAAAGAAAAACAGCTGTTCCATACATTTTGCCCAAGGTCAATGAACTTTTTGTATGGAACAGCTGATATTTTTTTCGCGATTTCAATGTTGGCCCCATAGTAAAAGTTGTTTGTTTTGATGTACAGAATAAGAAATAAAGAAAGATAGAAAAATACATTATTTTGTAACATCATTAACGTAGGAATATGCCCTTAAAAGGATGCTAACTGATTGATTACTGTAGGTATATTAAATTAATGTGGACCTGGGTGTCCTAAAACTTCTTCCAGAACCGCAGGAGGACGGACAGCAGCGTTCTCTCGGTTAACGGTGGTAAGCATTCTGCGATCCCCAAGCTGCCTGCCAAGCGTGGGGGGATTATGCCAACCCCTTTTAGGAGACTCATTCTTAAAATTCAAGATTAAACTGAACTTATTAATGACCAAATGAGCTATATCTACTCTACTCTTTCTGTCTAGGTAGATGTGATTGGTGTAATCAGTTTTGCAATAGTTGGTTAATTTAATTGTCCTTTTTTTATATTCTTATACTGTAAAAAATAAATGCATGCTGTGCTTCCTTTAAAATATAGCACATTTAGCTTAATTATTATAGATTACATGATTATGGTGTTACAATTAATATAGTTATCTATGTGAAGCCTAAATATATAAATAAATAAAATAAAATTACACTTTTAAATTGTAGGTCCCGGTGGTTTGTTCTATATCTGTATAATAATAATCGTCAAGGCATGTCAAGAGTCTTCGGGCAGCATATTAACTCTAACACTAGGGCTGACCACTCAGCCTGTACGAACTTACTTACTTTACTTACGGGTACTTCGGGTTCGTCTAGACCCCGTTTAAAAAAAGGTGCCCAAGTACCATCCACTTTAAAGTTAGGTATAAATTCTTGTTATCATGAATTTTAATTGATGAACCATGCCGTTTACCATCAAGAAAGTGATACCCTCGAGTCATCAAATAATTCCATAAAAAATGGTACCCACCCTAGATTCCATCACACACCTCACCTCGCCTTTCTTTACGTAACTCGGTTAAAAGTTGCGAACTCCTCAAGCTATTTAAACTCAAAACAGCATTAATTAAAGCCATCATTACTTTCAAGCCACTTTCTTTAACACTCCAATCCTCCATATTGCGAGGCAAGCGTTCTCACAAAACATGTCTGCAAAGTGCAAGACAGCAGAAACTCGGGTCCCAGCTTAATTTAGTGACCGATAATTAAACCCCCCACAAGCCTTCACCCCCCGGTACCCCTGGGGTGTGGGGACCTCTGGACATGCTGAGAAGTGTACTTTTGTCTAACAAGAATAGGTGCTTCCGTTTTTGATGCCGTCGATTTGTTGTTAAGTAGGTTTGCGTTTTTTTTGGGTTAGATTGGATGTATTATTTGTTAGGGTTAATTAAATGAGATGGACAGGAAAAGGATGGTAAGTAAAACTGTAAGGTAATCTTTCAGTTTACTCGAGCCTTTTTAAAACTAGTTGCTTAGCCCCAACTGATAATATAACATAGATTTGGCTTTTTCCATTTCACATGATCTATAATTGGCTCATTTTATATTTGTATCGACGACATGGCTAATGTTGCAGGTTTTCTATATATAGATGGCGTTTACCAATATGCGAAACGACTACTTGTTTTGCGAGGCCGTCTTAAGTTATGCTGGGGCCCTTGGGCACACAAGAATTTGGGGCCCTTTTGGAAAGTAAAGAAAGCGAATTATACTAACATTTGTCTACTGGCTTTTTTGTCATAAATCGATCCTAACTAAGCCAAATAAGTCAAAATAAAATCAGTGTTAGGGCAACGACTAAAAGAAAAAAGGCAAAGTTTGACTTGATTTTGTCATAATTTGGTTTAATTGAATCAACATTGTTTTGACTTAAATTTTAAAGCAAATTTAAGTTTTATTTTCGACCCGGATGCTCACTGTTACTGTGTCCGAAAAATACGTTTTATGAATAAATGTGAGAGAAAATGTCGGTCCTTCGGGGGCCCCTGAGGAATGGGGGCCCTGGACCCGTGCTCCGTGTGCCCTTATGGTAAAGACGGTACTGCTTGTTAGCCTTTAATTGTATAAAAAAATAAAAAAATAACCCGTAAACATACATTTGAAGCAGACATGGCATCGGAACATCATCGCCATCAGCCTTTTACTGACCACTGCATTCCTCGACGTGGGCCTCTTACGTATGACGCTCGCTCGGTCGCCGCTTCACATTCAGTTTTTGGCCGCTCACGGAAGTTGTGAATACCGTAGAATGCCCTAAAGTTTACCGAAACGTGTTGAAGGCTGATGATAAAAAATCCAACATGCAAAGACAAGCAGAAAAACACGATTGCATAAAGTATCCCATGAAATTCCGGATATCTGTCAATCAATTGGTAGTGGTGAAATTCTATTGCAGAGTCCGCCTGCACAAGTACCACAATTTTGCTAATTATTCTACCGCCAAGTAGAGCAATGTTACCAGATAAATTACTGAGCATGAAGAGATTTGACATCTTATATCTAAGGGTGACGAGCGCAGAGCAGTGCGGCACAGAATTTTGTCCGCAAGATCGTAATTCTGGCACTGCTAATGCTTTGGGCAGCCGTAGTGACGCTTATTAACACACTCCAATGCATAAATTAACGCGTAATAAGCGACTACTGTAAAAACTCTCCCGTTGCACTTCTGATCTGAAAAGCCAGTAATTTACTGCTACCCAAAACGGTTTTTCAAACACAAAAACGGCTTTTCAAAGCACAAACGGCTAAAATATAAAAATTTAAACATTAGTTTTCCGCAACAAGTTGCGAAGAAATATATGAAAATGATTTACCGCAACCAGTATTAAGAGTCCGAATTCTTCCATCGCAACTAGTTGCGCAATTCAGTTGCGATGGCAGCCGGAAGCAAAATGACACTAACAATTACCCTTTTTCCCGTTGTGATAGGCAGATATTCATTTCTCCACTTGCTGCTTACTGTCCTGACACGCATCTTACATTTCTTCTCTTTTCATGCACAAATATACTCCTACATTCAAAACAAGTTTTACATCCAGAACAGTTGCCCTCTTTTTAGCGGTCGGCTAAAAACGGAACCTTACCAATATGTTCAAAACATAAGTCTTGGCACACATCGGCGTCGTGAGCGGAATGGAAACTCTACAGAATTATTGAACACACATCTGTTCCAGCCTTAATCGATGATAATTGAATCGGCGCGGTGTGTGATGAATTTATTATTTTTGGACGAATATCGATTACTTTGATATGTGAGACAAACAAAGTTAATCGAGTCAAGACAACGGTCACAAGTCAGCGTAGTTTTTTTAGACGATAAGTTTGTTTCCCATTTACAATTTTCGTATATCAGAACGAATGAGCTACAGTCAAAAGCCTAGGCCAACTTCTGCTTGTACTAAAATTTACCATTAGTCTTATAACACTTCTGTCAAGAAAGGTGATGTTCTACTCATGACCATTGTTGATAGAATGACCTCCACTTCCACTTTCACACTATTAAACTTGACCATTACAAAGATGTTTAAACCATCAGCCGTGTGAAACAGACTCAATTGTACATTGTAAGTTCCTGCATTGTAATAAAAATTCAATTTTATAGGATTGGTAGACATTTTGCTAACAATAGACAATTTGATTATTTTGTAATAAGAGTTGCAAGTGCTCGCATTGTCTGAAATTGAATTTGATTGATGCTTTGATGATGATATCATGGCCATCTTCAGACGATTTTTTAGAACTGCTTAGGTAATCTGATAGAACACTGGGTTTCCCAATGTATACCTACCTGTTTTCCTATAAATTCTATGTATTGAAGTGAAAAACTTAGGTATTTGTTTTACGTCTGCGTGTTGTATGTATATTATAAGTACCTATGTATTTACCGTATTTAGTGTATTATAAGTACGGATTTCCAAATAAAGAGTATAAAATATCAATATTGCATCGGTCATCTTGTTCCCACTTATAGAAGTCAGCTCTCTTCAAAAGGTGCCCATAGTACAAACTCTCTCTTTAGTTTAGGGGCTTATACACTTGGAGTATTGTCTCCTGTCTCTCGTACTTAATCACTGGCTATACATGTCCACCAATATTTATTTATTTATATCCATATTTTCAACCTATTTTATTTTCAAACATACTGCTAGTTTACAGGGCTGGAGTGATGTTGGTGATATAAAAATAGGTGATTGGAACATTTAAAATTATCTTGCTAAGCTGTGATCTAATTTTTGTTATTTATTCTACTGACCTGCAAAATGTGGAATATCTTTCTCGAAACTGGTTTTAAAATATAATGAAAATAGCATCATAATGAATGACATCATCATGGCTTTATAAAATAGTACTCGTATCTCACACACATAGATGCCCCAACACAGTATCTATACCTAAGCAAACTCTATCAAAGTTTTAAAAAAGCTTACCACGCCACCTACCGGTGCGATTTGCCCCGTGTTTACAGCTGTATTCGCTGACCGTACCCACTAGTCCGCGTCTTCTTTATGATAATTACGTTTTTTTGTTAACGCTACTGTTTGTCAGGTGATGAAGGGAGTTTGTTTTGGTTCAATAGCGTTTTGAATTTCGGGATATTTAGATGTTTATTTTTGAAACTAAACATATTTTAATGTAAACATTAGACAATCGTTTATTTTGGACCATCAACCATAAAACGGTGCTTTGTTTCGAACTCTTGATCGTCGGACAGTAGAATGGGCAGGGAGGAATTAGACGAAGTTATTATAGTTTTAGTTTTTATTAAAGGCATAGTTCACAACTTAATTTTTTAATTACTTATATATACTTACTTATATACAAATATATCTTCTTCATCAGCCTGTTAGACGTCCACTACTGGATGAAAGCCTCTCCCATAATAAGGAAGGGTTGCCATAATCTCCACGCTTGGCACGCGGCTTGGGGATCGCAGAGTGTTACCACCGTTAACAAAGAGGACGCTAAATCCAAATGTATAATTAACGTTAAATGATCAATCGTAAAGTTGAAAGTATTTGCTTTTTACTTAGATCTTTTCCCTAGAATTCCGAGTCGGGACGCTATTAACCACACAAAAACGTGGGCAAATAACACTAACCCGATAAAAATCTGCAAGGCCGAGAACTGAACCCGAAGCTTCTAACCCATAAGGTAGAAGTTGCAACATAAACAAACGAAATAACCTATCACACTAATACTATAAAATGCGAAAGTTGGTCAGTATGTTTGTATGATTGTTACCTTGTCACGACAAAACGGCTGAACGGATTTGGATGAAACTTCGAATAGAGCCACGCTGTTGAAACCGCGAGGTGCAGCTAGTTCATCAATAAAATGAAAGGCAAATAGCATTTTAGAACAATTTCCCCATTCATTTTTTTTTTCATATTTCTGAATGAAGTAGATGTGGTAATGCGATGTACCTCATGTGTAATTTTCGTGTCTTTCTTTCTTTCATTCTGCCTTTCGTGTCTCAAACCGGATATTTTTTTTAGGATTTGAGTATTAAACTGCTCTCGTGACGTCATAATAATAATATAATAAAATTAGCAATTAATTTATATATGTAATTAACTAATGTATTGGTGTGTCTACCGTATTAGTTAAATAATATAAGAAAAAATGTACACGCTTATTTTGATAAAGTTTGAAATGGTTTTGTATAGTCTTTTTCAATACCGGTTTGTAACAGGATAACCCTAAATATTTCCTATTACTTACTAACAGATACTTCATAACTTCATACAACATTAATCTACCACCAATACAAACATCAAGCTACGCTCACCAAATAGCCTTACAAACAACGACGTGTAGTGGCCAGTCACTCGAATCAAGCCAATCCTTCAAGCCAGACTGACGCCTTACACCACTAGACATAAAACATCGCGCGTCAACATTCAAATAATAAATCTGCAGGGCACTCCACACCCAGCACCCCCAGGGGGCAAGCGGGGGTGGGGGGTGCTAGCGACCCCCAAGCATGAGCGGTGTCATGGCATGATGGACGGCCGCCGGCCTGACGAGACTCCAACGGAATGGCTCTACGGAGCCCAGTATATCACTTTTATTACATGCCATCTTCATTTTCATATTTCATATTTGCATTTCTGTACCCTGCCCCCCTGGCCCCCACAACCCGTAACTTTTAAGCGTTCGCGCGTTTTTCTATGTAACGGCTTTGTGTGGCCGACGGAGTGGGCGCTCCTAACTAAAGTTTTTATACGGGTACCTGTATTAGCAGGTGCAGGTGTTACGATGTGTGACGTAAGGGTTCCGTATAAGGACAATCATACAATACTGCACACCGAAAATAAATTCTTCTTAGAGCTAAACAAAAACATATTGGTCAGTTATACAAGGGCGATTGTCAGAAGTGATTTCTTCTATAATATTTAATAAGATGCCAACGGTGAATTTTTCAGAACTCCCACTCTTATGGGTTTATGAGTATATTGTACAAAATGTTGTTTACAAAAACTTATTTATGAATGTAAGTTTGTTTACTCCTTCATTCTTTTTCATTTTCAGTATTTTTTTCTAACCACCCTTCATCGAAGACATTATGATAATTATGAAATCCTTCCTGGTGCCACTTTTCCCTTCTTCAATAAGTAGGTCTCTTTCTTAGAATATCATTTTTTAATTGGATATAAAAACTAAGTAACTCTTAAAATGTCTAGCTAAGTTAATCCATTATTTATTTATCCCCTACAAAAAACTGAGGGCCGTACCAGTTCTCCAATAGGCTAGATGACTGTTTTTTTTATTGTCCTATTCAAATGTGGCCCATAAATATAGCTGATTAATGAAAAGAAAATTAAAATCTGATCAAAAATAAGCAACTTATAAGCATTTTAATATCATGCTAGACAGAGAGGCGAAACAGCAAATCGTGACGTCACTTGTCAGGACGCCATATGAATTCTATTCTGACAAGTAAGGCGTGACGTCATTTTTTGTTTTGTGGGAAAGCGACAGAGTTGTCTCTAACAAAAACTTTAAACGCTCATATATAAGAACATTATTAACCGATTTAAATAATGTTTTCAATTACCATACTATATTCACTTAAATTCTTCATCAAAGCTATTGGTTTCAACGATTTAAACATCAGTCATCTAGCCTATTGTTTTTTCCGGTCTCTCATAAAACTTTATTAAACTGAATAAAATTAAATGTTTTCTCTAGTTGATCCATTATTTTCCCCGAACAGGACTCCAAAATCTAAGTTAAGGTAGTAAAAGTAGTAACATAGTCTCCGTGTATGACGTCACAGCAGTGGAGGCTTGCTTTGGTCCTGTCGTCAGCAACACCCTGGAAACTGTAATTTGCACCCAACGTGTTCACAAAGAAAAAATTAAAGGGTTTTGTAACTAGATATTTAGAAAGTATTTAATAGACCAACGGAAAACGACATGAAACAGGAAACGAACGTAATTATTTTATTAATTTAAACTGTCACAGGTCTACATAAAAAAAATCATCGAAGATCATACTCTATCCACTGAGTTACAGTGGATTTCCAGCATTTCTCGAATTATAAACCAATATTACGTACAACAGTAATCTTCTAATCGTGATAATACAAATGGATAAACCAAAACTTTAAAACTTCTTATGTTTTGTTTTGTTGAACTCTGTACAGTAAATGTACAGAGTTCAACCAAAATTATCAATTATTCAAAATGTCTTTTGCCGCCAGCATGCTGGGTACGCTGCCGACTGGTAGTGGATTTGAGCATTTGGATTGTCTCTAGACTTTCATCGGTCTGGATACAATCCTTTTGTTTTTTTGTGTAGTACGCTAAGTAGTCTTTGTAGTTTGTTGTAGTTAATAAAATTATAAAAAATTAAAAATCAAGTAAATTCTAAATTCCAGTGGTCATTGTTAACGCGCATCACCATGTAATAATGTGTAGTATTATGATGAATCTTTAAAACATAATCAAATTATAGTACGTCATATTTTTAAGTGTCAAAGAAAGCCCAAACTTGTAGACGTCCTCCATAGTTCCAGTTTATGGAAAAAAACACAAAAATATATTTTTCACCCTTCTCTGTTTCACCACATTATAATGTGATATATCACCTTGCTTGGACTCGTGCAAATAATTGAATATTGATCTAAAACAAGCTATATATAATTCCTCCATAATTTAATACCAATACTACAACACTACACACAAGTTTCGAAAAGTAAATATTTACCTAAATTGCTACTTTTTACGATTTTGCATAATAACTCACCTGCTCTCTCTCAGATTCATGCAGCCATCTTACACCCCTCTCATGCCAGCTCCCATTGTTCCGAACCTATCTACCCGTCCCGCTTCATACAAAATTATAAAAGGGTAAATAAAACAGTAAGCTTACACAAGTCATAAATTTGATTTATAGAGATTAAAAAAGGCGCTTTAGAAACGGCTCGAACGAAAATTTTCGGTTCGGTGGGACGAATCGGGAGACGGAGGTACGGTGCGCAGGTTAGTTTAATGACGCGGAGATAACTCGACGTGCTGGGAAGGTCCTAACAAGTAAAAGCAAGGATGTTTTGAATCAATGAGCAGGAGCAAGCAATTTCTCATAAGTTTTCTATACGATGAAATTATATTATGAAAACTGACGTGGTTTTGACACATTTTTGTTTTATATATACGGGAATACTCACGTTAAAATTAAATCGGATACTCCGACTATTGTTTCGATTACATCCGGTGACCTTTTTCAAAGAGTGAAAACAGAGCCCGACGCGCGTGCAGCTGCGTCTTGCTTATCAGGAGCTATAGTCGGAGTATCCGATTTAATTAAACGTGAGTATTCCCGTATAAATAAAACAAAAATGAAATTATAGTTACGTAAATATTTATCACATTACACTAATGTTATAAATGAGAAAGTTTGTCGGTGTGCGTGTGTGTATGTTTGTTAGTGATGAAATTAATTTGGTATAAGATTATAACTTATACCTTGGAATAAAACAGCTACTTTTTATCCCAACAATCCCGTGTAAAAACGCGGGGTGAAGCTAGTTACCAAAAAAAAAACAATTCTAATTCATTTTTGTTTTATTTATACGGGAATACTCACGTTTAATTAAATCGGATACTCCGACTATAGTTTTTATAGTTTGCTAAGCAGGACGCAGCTGCACGCGCGTCGGGCTCTGTTTTCACTCTTTGAAAAAGGTCACCGGATGTGATCGAAACTATAGTCGGAGTATCCGATTTAATTAAACGTGAGTATTCCCGTATAAATAAAACAAAAATGTGTCAAAACCACGCCAGTTTTCATAATAAAATTCTAATTCACATGCACAAAAAAAATTTTTTTAGGTGTTATCTGAAATTGCTCATTGAAACAGTTTTGCGAACGCTACAGAGTGTCAGCGCGCTGTCGAATCGCGCCCGTCAGGGGGGTGCCGTAAGAAAATTTACAGGCGCCGCCGTATTTCAGCCGCTTTTTCTGTTAATCTACCCTCTTAATGCGTCGCTTTGTTTACCTGCTGACCGTACACCGCCGTTTGTTTGGCGCGATTAGCATTGCTGTGTTTTGAGGGCCAGTTTCAGGTGATCTATTGTAATGAGAGGCTGAATATATCTAAATATTGTTATTAAGCTTACTGGGTATTTACTTGCTACAATACAATCTTTCTTAATTAAAAAACACAACGATTTATTAGACTGACGTTTAAGTTTCTTTCTTTTTTTAAGCAGAGATACAAAGGCGCAGCAGCATTGGTGATAGCCAGTTTGTTTTTTTTTTAAAATACATTTAAGTGGCGAGACAAGCAACACGTTCGCCAGGTGGTAAGCATCACGACTGCCACTAACAGTAGCAGTGCCAGAAATGTGAACTTGCGAACACAATCCTGCACTGCACTGCACTGCGCTCGTCACCCTGAGATATTAGATGTTAAATCTCTTCAACCCAGTAATTTACCTGGTGTAGTCTAGGTAATCTAGCTAGAAGATTAGTAAACTTAGTAAACTACCTCGTTGTATAGTTTTAAAGTATAAAAAAAACGTATGCATAGCCAATAAAAAAAATATTGATATGCCACAAGTATTATTTGATTCTTGTACATAGTATCGTCTAACAACTAACTTGTCAACCATAAGCTCTCTAATACTTTACAAGTTGGTGTGTCTCCTTGGACCTGGGTATGTCCTAAAACTGCACCCAGAACCACCGGAGGATGGGCAGCAGCATCCTCTTAGTTAACGGTGGTGAGCATTCAGTGAACCCCGAGCCGTCTGCCAAGCGTGGGGATTATGGCAACCCCTCCCTATTAAAAAGGGGCCTTTGTCTAGCAGTCGATGTCTTCTAGCTAATGATGATGTGATGTGGCTCCTTAAAGGAGGTTTTTTTAAAATTCAGAATAGGTTTGCGTTTGACCTCACCACCCTGCCTGATTTTAAGCAACGTTGCGGTCTAGGATAAGGCACGCTATATATGTTACAGACAGGTACCGCAGCTCCAAATGTTCGAATACCAAGTAGATAGTGTATGTACATTACTGTGTTCCAGTTTGAAGGGCTGTAGCTTGCAACATTCCAGCTAATTAGACCCACCATCAATTGTCTCAAAAAATTACGACTGCTAAACCATTACCGCTATAGCGGACTCTCTGGACGTTTTGTTACACAAAGCTCTGAGTAGGTACTCCTCCAATGATCATCTACAATGATCACAGGAAGGTGTTGTCGCTTACATCCACAAGAGCACGTTGTTCGCCCAATAAGTAAGTCTCATTTAGAACAACGCCACCTACTTATATGGAAGCATGATTATTTTCAGCTGTTTAGAAATAAGCACACACGGTGACTATTTATATTTACATCGTCCAGTAAAAAAAATGTATAGCTGTATTCCAACTCTACACCTCCAAGCTACGGCAAAATATCTCTACACTTCCAAGCTAAAGCAAATTTCGATTCGAAGGCGATATCTCGAAAAATATCGGTACTGTAAAATTTTCTAAACAAATTACACGGGAAATCTAATAACTGTCTAATACAGGGAGCAGTGAATATCCGTTCACAATTTACATTGGAACAAAAACTATATTATTGCAAGGCGCTTGCCAAATCGAAAACTAAGCTGCCTCGACTCACTTTACAGCTTGTTGTCACTTTACTGAATTTTTCGGTTGCTACTAGTGATGTACCTACTACAGTTTTGATGATTCCATCGATATCATCATTATTGCAATACTACCACCAATATGATCATTATTGCATTACGATCAGGAATCATAGTCAACTATTGGATAAAGACTTCTCGTAAGGCACGCCACTGTGCCTAATTCTTGGTTTTTCATTTCCAGCAACATCGATATATCGTCATATGTATATCGTCACTCCTTCAAGCCTGCAGGAGGAGACCTTAAGAACATAACATGTCAAGTTAATTTAAAACATAGTGAGCCGTTACATTGGGTTTCTTTATTTTTTGTAACAACACGAAAATAAGCGATTCACTTTATTAAATAAGGTACTTGCCGACACTTTTGCACATAATCAAATGACCCATCATCATCATCAAAATCCATAGTCCACTGTTTAATATAAATCTCTTCTAATTCCGGTACTAAATTCGATTTTCGAGTAATAATTTTTGAATCAAATAGATACTACTAATACATAGTAAGCAATATTCTCAAAATTTCATTATAACTAAAGACCCATTTTGAAAATACATATAATTTAAATTATCGACATCATGATTTTTCGCGTTACTGCTAAAATTTGATTTGTTCATTGATACTACATAGTATGAACATGCCCCGAGCAGCTTGTAACTTCACTGTCTGTGATGGCACAACTTTTCTATACAGTTCTCGTTTTCCATTCATTGGCAAAGCAATGTTATTATAATACATTCTGTGACTATGTCAGTATTGAAATGTGTTGCCAACTGAGGACTTTCGGTTCTAGATCTGGTGCTTTATTATCATAAATAAGAAAATATACACGAAATATCATAATTCAGAGAACTATGTAGTCAATACAAAAATTAGGTGCATTATTATTATATTAAGATAAGATAAAAGTAGATCATTACACACATAATATGTAGTTTACAATAATTGAAAATAATGATTTGCGAATTAAATTTATAAAATTAGGACTGTGAGAGCTTACACATATTTTTTTGTCCCTGGCGAATTTACTTTGTGGCGAGTTTACTATTAAGTCGAGTTTGGGGATCGGTAACTGTGACATTTGTAATATGTATCATATTTCATAATTTTCTTCATCAGCCGATGACGTCCACTGCTGGACGAAGGCCTCCCCCTAAATATGGAGGGTTGCCATAATCACCACGCTTGGCAGGCGGCTTGGAGATCGCAGAATGCTCACCACCGTTAACCAAGAGGACGCTGCTGCCCGTCCTGCGGTGGTTACATAATATTACCTGTGTACAAATTTTGTCAGGCTCAATCTTAATTGAGTGCCAGATTCCAGGCTAAAAAAGTCAATAGGTAAGTTTACATAAGTTGGGTAGCAAATTATTAGAGCAAGGATCACTATTATGGCTTGACGGTTGCTATCAAAATACACAACCGGACCGACAATATATCGCCTATCCGACCAATGCTAACCCTCAGTTATACAATCTAGTATAGCTCAAAATTATTTTGATAAAAAACCTGTCTATTTTTATTACACTAACTAAAACTAAAGTGCTACTAACTAAAGTGTACACAAATTGACGTATCTAAGAGCATTGTGATGATGTCAAAAGATAAACTAAAGAATTGAATTGAAAAAAAATGTTGTAAATTTTAATCTGAAGACTAACAAGATTATCTTTGTCACCTTTTCCAACACTTAACCACGCAATGCAAAGTTTATCATCTACGACCACATTATTAATCAACCACCTATAATTATGGTAAACAGCGTAACCTTTCAATCATGATAAAAAAATACAATTTTTATTTTATTTTATTCGGCTTATAGTTTTCGATAAAATAAAGATGAAGAAGTTACATACACACATACACTTTAAAACGGGGAGTTGAAGTAACTACCTAAACCATAGAACATAGTATATGCCGGTCACATAACAACTGACAGCGAATTATATTCTGACATGCCAATACCAGCGTAATATATGATCCCATTAACGCCAGGGTAGGTTTCAGTAGGTTATATAATGAGTGGGTGGGTCCCCCCGTCCCCCCGATGCAGACGGATCAGTGGTGCACAATCCGGACGATAGAATTTTATGAGACCCCCGGATGCAGAGCGGTAAGCAGTAGTCATAAATAGTTGACGAGGAGAAAGACTGACTGGATGTGGTAGGTTTATATAATACTTTATTTAAAATTAGTTTCATGAATGAAGGAATTAATTATCGCATAAAATAATAAGAGTTTTATTTTCAGGCAATGGAGTATTACATTATTTATGTTACTCGTATTAAAGGCTAGGTACGTAGGATACTCAATTTGTTTGCATTAGTACTTAATATAAAGTATTGAATACCTTCAAACTGACAAATCAGAGAGCTAGAATATTGTTATGGTTACTCATTATAATTGTTCTTTAATATGGTTGTAATTACGAAACTATGTTCTTATTAGAGAAATAGCAATCACATAACATCTAGAATAAATAATTATGTACTTAGTCCGAATAGCAACAGTTAAAAATACTGCCTTTTTAATTAACTTGATTTTAACCTCATAGTCACACTTTTTATATTACCAAGTGATTATGCAAACCAAGTTGCTTGCCTGACGATAAATATTAGTCTTCACATTGATGCAATATCTCAGCGTGTTCTCAGAAAAAAACTCCACGCTCTTGCTCCTTCCATCCGCTCCTAGATCCGCTCCCTGCACATTAATGCACTCCGACTGTACGTAACTATTACAGTGAGTTGTGGATTTGTTTTGCCGGTCCGATAGTCGGAAAATATGAAAATGAGTTTCAAGCGAGACTTGACTTGCGTCCATTTTTATGGAATAGCTTTTTGCCCTGTGCTGCACTTGGAGTTTCTTTTCCTATGGAAATAAATATTGTATTTTCATCAATAACTATCACTTTTATTTTGAAACTTAATTTCTTTGAACGCTACAGTGGCGATTTTATCAAATAGAAAGCCTTTACTTTGCGTGTGCAGCTGTACAGTAATCATTTTAGATTTAACTGACTATAGTTAATTTGAATAGAATTTATATTAATTTTTATCTAACAGAAATAATCTAATTTTCAAAATAATTATCGAAACATACAAACCTTCTTTCTGCATATGGAAAAAAATTCACGCGCTCCGGAAGGATTATTCGGACAGTGCCCGTGAGTTTATAGGTTTAGTTCTCTATTCTATTCCTTCTCTTGTGTAAACCGCCTTATTTATTTGGTTTTGGCTGCAATTGTTATGCAGAGGCACGCTGAAGAAACAGTTCTTATTGTGAACATTGGAAATTAAACTTTTTACAGTTAACAATGTTTTTTTATGTTTCCTGTTTTTGTATAAGATCTTGTACGAAGTAAGTAAGTATGTCATACTTTTTATTTACCTTCTACGTACGTAGGTACGAACCTGAACTGTGAAGAAGACGTTCGTCTTCTTCACTACTCATTCACTCATCAGCAAGAAGACGTCCACTGCAGACGATATTCCCCACGCTTGGAAGGCGCCTTGGGGATCGCAGAGTGTTACCACCGCTAACTGAGAGGAGCTGTTGCCCGTCCTCCGGTGGGTCTGGATGCAGTTTTAGGACATACGCAGGTCCATGGCTAGTTCTTCACTTACCACCCATTGGCAAATTATGTGAATTCTTTATGTAACGTTTAGCACTAACGCAAAATTGTGTATGATCAAAATATTTCTATAAATAACATTTTGATTAAAAAAATGTGTTTAAAGGTACCAGGTGTTATCTTATCCAGGCTAATGAAACACTTTCAGGACATACCAAATATAAGTGTCAAAGGTTTGCTTCGACCCTGAATCAGACCAGTGCATCAAGCGACGACACGAGCGCTACCAAAAGATGTAAATGGGCACTAACCAAGCTAAGCGAAGACATCAAATCCTACTAGAACCACAGAATAAATAATAGTACTTTGTACTAAAACCGACGTTTGTATTTGTATGTTTGTCGGGTATACTTGAATATACCATTGAGTCGATCTTTGTGAAAATTTATATGGGGTTACCTGGGTAACGTCTACCAAGTCGAAAATGGCTAATTTTACTCGTCTCTACAATGATTTCTATATTTCTATGCATCACTACGACTTACTAGATCTAAACCAAATCGAAAAAAAAAACAAAAATTTTTTTTTTTCATTTAAGTGTAATTCCAATTTCAGCTAACAAAACAAACCGCGTAACAAAGACAAGGAGAGAGAAAAAAAAAAAAGAGTTTCCCTCCAAAACTCTACGGCACTTTTGTTTTTTCTTCTTTGGCCAAGTTCTTCTTTTTTTCGTTTTTTTTTCTTGCGCAAAAATCATATTTCGCTGCATTGTATAATTTTCCAAAACTTGAAAAATGGTGTCGTTTTATTCATTAAGTGCTGATTTACGCGCACGTGTGTGGGCAAGTGATATAATGTAGTGAAACGTGTCTTATGTGTTGTTTCTAAAACTAGTTCATGACTTTACTAGAGCATGACTGGGCTTGACTGTGACTTACTAAGTGTGACTGTGACTAAGACTCATTCGACTTGAAATTCATCAAAAACTTTATGTACCTATATTATAAATACTTGACACTGGCAAATGCACAAAGTGCAACGCCATAATCAAGAAAAGGAAAGAAGAAAAAAAAAGTGCCGTGAAGAGCGTGGTCAGCTTGTGGTCATGGCCATTGAAACATGGCCGAATCGTCAAGGTAAATAAAAATAAATTGTTTTGTGCACGATTAAGTCTCAGTAATAACAAATAGCGAGTAAGTAGGTAAGTTGTAGAAATACAAGCGATGGCAGACCGGTATTTATTTTTAATACATTTTCTTATTTCAACATGAGCAAATTTAATAATTAGGGGGAGGGATAGAAAGGCCGAAACTTGCGTCAATCTTTCAACATACTTGCATCCATAAGCTTTGGAACATTATGCCATAAGCGTCGTCTCTGGACGTTTCAGAAAACGACAAGTTACAAGCAACTTGAACGTATTTCTCTTTCATAATCGTAGGTACTATATAATACTAAGACATAAAACTCTGCCAATACCGCCATCCATCGCGAATCCAATACGACATGAGCATTACCGTCAAAGCTCGGTCCAATATAAAATAAACAAGAGAGCGCGATTACCGGGGGGTAGTGGACCACCCCTTATCACCCCCGGGGGAACGGGGCGATCGATGACGTTTGACCCCTTTACCTGCACCCCGCTGTCCGTCCGTCCGTCTTGAAATCCGCTGCAGCCAACGTTAAGGGGAAGACATATTTCTTTGGTGTTTTTTGAGATGTTGGAGAATGTTTGGTCCGTTTGTTCCTTTTTGTAGCTATGATACTTTTGGAGTAGAAATGCGTTTGTATCACACGCCAGGAGACATGTTTTCAAGCCCTGACAAGCTTGAAAGTGGTAAGGAGACAGCATGGTGATAGATCACTTTCGAGTACTTGGCTGGTTAGCTACTTACTCGTACCTCCTGCAAGACAAGCATCAATCTTCAACCACCTAGCGGTGTGTTCCGGTAGCCTCACTGAAGACTATTCCTATTCCAGGCTAGATATATTTGCTATCTAACATCAGGTGAGATTTATTCAAACACCTAGCTGTAGATAATAAAAATAAATAAATAAATATGAGTCAGAAGTGAAGTGTTCTAATTTCCACTTTCTAGCCTAAACATCAGATCTTGATGCTAACAAATTAAGGCCTACTAGTACAGGTTCAAATCAATACACACTTTAAAAATCCTAAAGTTATATTATTATTAACGGGATATTTACCGTGATTATGTTGTGAAATGAGCTCCCGATATTTCGGCGCAGTTGCATGCACCATGTTCACGAGTAGACTGAAGAATGCGGGTGGTTGTCAAAAGAGTTCGAAAAAACATTAAGGGCATTCATAACGAACTACCCTCTTTCTAAGTCTTTTACTGCGATTACTGGAACTCGAACTCGAACCCAAGTCTCGACAAAACACACTCACAATATCACTGCGTATGTTGTTTTGATATCCCGTTAATAATAATAGAACTTTAGTAAACAACCGTGATAGTTTAAAACAGTGTTTTAAAAATCCTGTTCACTATAGTTCTATTATTATTTACTATTTGTAACCTTTAAAAGTCTTTTAAAATTGGGCTCATGGAAATAGGTTTACCTACATGAAGATGGTTATTTTTTGAGCTTGATGGCTTTTTTATCATCTGAATTGAAATATGTACGTTTTCACTACCTACATAATAACCTACTACACAAAAACAAAAGGATTATATCTAGACGACTGACGATGAGTTATGAACAACTTTTACTATAGGAACAACATAGAAACCGCAAAAAATCTGCTGTTTCATACATTTTGCCAAAGGTCCATGTACTTTTTATATGGAATAGTGTTTTCTTTGCGAATGCAGAATATTGCATTCGAAAAAAAAACAGCAAATTTATGGGATCAGGGGCCATACCGTGAACTGCTTATAGCGGGACCGAATACTCTCAGCTGACGACGCTGCGCGACTGTGAATTTTATCGCCTCGCAATAAGGTTCGCGGTCGCGCAGTGTCGGCAGCTGAACCTATTCGGTCCCGCTATAAGCAGTTCACAGTACGGCCCCAGTATGTCTCTTCTTAAAAAAATCATAATTATATAATTTTCAGTACAATGACTCTTTAAAGTATAAGATGTAAAAAAAAACGTGATTGTGTCAAGCCGCCTTCCAAGCGTGGGTATTATGGCAACCCCTTCCTATTAAGGAGAGGCCTTTGTCCAACAATAGATGTCTTCTGGCTGATGATGTTGTCTTCCCCTTAAGCAGAGGGGGTGGTGACTGCAATCCGCCACCTTTTGTCCGTCTCGTCACCCCGCAGCGCCGTCTTCACTCAATACTCTTTATATTTGAACTCTGTCTGTCTGTACGTAACTGCCTCACGTATGTAGGAAATGTCCTTTATTTCTTTGCTCCAGAGATTCCCGCTACGACTTGGATGAAGAGAATTGTGCAGTGCGGGTTTGTAGCTTGTTGTTTTAACTTTGATTGTTGTAGAGACATTTAAATGAAAGACTTGCGATTTAGTATCAGTGATCAACTTTCTTATCATAATCAGCCTTTATAATAGTCCACTGCTAGACATGCACGAAGGGCGATTGGGCCATAATCCTACACGTTGGTCTAGTTGCGGGTTAGTATATGTGAATCCACTAACCCGCAACTAGATTTGATTCCTTCTCCAGCAGGCCTAACATGCGCACCGCGAGAAAATTTTCTCGATTCTACAAAACAGGACAAGGCTACGAATCTGTATAAGTTTGTCTCGTTTTCGCACGACATAAAGACACGACAAAATTTTCTCGCGGTGCGCATGTTAGCCCTGCTGGTGTAGAATTTCTCGTGATAGTTTTCCTTAACGGAAAAACCAGTGGTTTGAAAATCCACACATAAACTTTAAACAGCTCATTGGTACGGGACTGGGGTTTGAACCTGACCTCACAATTTCAAGTCGAGCTGTCTCCCGATTAGGTAACCACTGCCTGTGCCTAAATTTAACAAATCTGCCCACATCCCAATCAAGTCGCAATCAATACATTAAGGTCAACTTAGTGAAGACGTTGATCACCTATCAGTCTACCAAAGACTTAACAGTTTACTTATTTCTTTATTGTAACCATAAATCACTAACTTATGTGTTGGTGATATTTTATGATCATAATTTATAAAGGAACCTAATACATACACATACATAATACATACATAAAATTATAGTACTTACAGGCGTTTCACTCTCATAAAAAGCCATGCTGGCGGGCCACGCAAGCTCGTATCTAAGCATTTATGAACAGTGCGCCGAACGGAAAATCGTCTTAAAATCCTTTCAAAGCTACAAGTAGTCACTAGGTAGGTCACAAAGAGGTTCATTCGCAGTAGTTCCATTGAAAAGTTCCATGATGGAACAAACCATGGGTCTAGGGTGAAACAATTGCGAAAATTATGCAGTCGTAGTAGTTACGTTGCACAGTTCCATGGTGGAACAAACGGGAACACTAAAGAGAGGTAAGGCTTTTCTGTGACAAAGACGCTTTGACATCGTAAACTTCCCAGAGCGTTGAGGTAAAAGACTTGTGGTCACCACTGCCGGTTACCTACTCTTGGTTCTGTCTGTTGAAATACCTTCCAAATACTGCTGTTAATTTTGGCAGGACTTGCTCCCGACTTAGCACCTTACCTTAGAAGTGCATGTTTAATGGTGGTCACTTTGAGACGACACACGTCGCTCCCTGGAGGAAAGGTAAGAGAACTGTTTCCATAGGAAGGTTATGATTTATGCAGTAAACGCTACGTCAAATAAACATTCACCTTATGAGCGCCAATGTGACAACCTGACATGCGCTAGCGGGCAGGAAACCCCTTGTACGGGGGTGGACGCATTTTCTATAGTAAGTTATCAAAAATAACTACGG
Source organism: Erannis defoliaria (assembly GCA_905404285.2). Classification (NCBI taxonomy): domain Eukaryota; kingdom Metazoa; phylum Arthropoda; class Insecta; order Lepidoptera; family Geometridae; genus Erannis; species Erannis defoliaria. Next base: position 1,416,516 of record FR990071.1, read on the forward strand.
CCTATAATAAGTATTCTTAAAAAAACTACTTCAATATCGATTTTCTGGGATCTTTTTTCCAGTTATTATGATATAAAAACAAACTGATGAACCGATTTCGATACAATTTATAAGGGATTACTTTTGAAGTATGAAAAAAAAAACATCAAAATCAATTCTTAATAATTGGCGGAGTAATAACGTAAAAAAATACATACAGTCTAATTCAGAACCTCCTTTTTTGAAGTCGGTTGAAAACATAAACATAATATAAATAATTATGGTTTTGAAATCCCTGGTTTTTTTAAAAGAAGTTTTTGGTTCCTTGGCGCACAGGGCATCAAAAAAACTTGCAACTATGCCGTGGTGTCAAATTCAATTATAATCGTTGAACAAAGGCAAATTTGTTTATGGATTTGGAATCGAAAGATCTTCAAAAAAAGGATTTGTCTATTTGAATATTATGTAAGCAGAGAAATTCTAGTAAAATGTATCTGTATGTAAGGTAGTTCTTTGATGAGAGAGAGAGAGAGCTAGATCATCCAAGATGTAGTTCTGTATGTATAGTCTTTTGTTTCGACCTATTTACCTAAAATAAATCTCAAAAAATTCGACGAGGATGGGATTCGAACCCACGCGTGCAGAGCACATTGGATTAGCAGTCCAACGCCTTAACCTCTCGGCCACCTCGTCATGCTTATTTACAATAAAAATATACGATATTTTACCATATTTATCTATGAAAATTTTAAAAATTCGCTTATCAGCTGTGCAAACAATAATTTTCTATTTAATGGTGTTTGGGTAAAACTCGTGACAACATAAACAATTCATTATCATCTCTTTCTTGTTCATTTCTGCGTAATATTGAAGTAACATAATCCAATAAATTATCCATAAAATATTGGATAAGTTTAAATGTACGAAATAATTCAGCTTAGCTAAATCGTTAATACACAGTGTAACCTGGAAATAAGACTACATTTTTTTTTACTTGCTGAATTGCTAACAAAATAGCTAAAGTAAAAACCAAAATAAGTTTGTTTAATTACAAGTTTGTTTGTTTAGTTTGTGAACAGTAGACCTCGCGACCTTCTTGATCATCTCTTGACCGTTTTAGTTCCAAACAGTTTTAAGATTAATTGCAAAAAAAAAACCTGTTTGCGAGTACCAAAATCCAAACATTCGCACTGTTTAACAGCAAATTTTGCTAGTTGTTTCAAAGACGCTCACACGGTCATTTCGGCCACCCAAAAATTAATCTGCATCAGTCTAGTATACTTAACGTAAAGAGTTCAAGCCATCAATGTGATGCCGAGGCCACACATTGGCTATTTTTCCGAATAAAAAGGGACGCACGTATACAGGCTACATAACTGCGTCTCTGTTTTTCGCCAATTATAGCTAATGTGTGGCTTCGGCATGAAAGTAGAACATTTGACGCGTTCAAATTGTGTAATGTCGTTCTCCAATTGATTCTCCTGCAGAATCTCTGTCAATGTTTCTTGCAACACCCATTGATAACAGAATAGAATTAAAAATGCAAGGCTAAAACCTGGATAAAATTATTTATTTGACCACTGCTGGTTACACTTGTTTCTGTAAACCAAAGAAAACCGAAATGACGTTACTTAATTTTTAGGTTATACTTTTCGTGGTTCGCCTTCCTTGTCCGGCACGACAAGAGTAGTCTTCGCTTTTCTGTGGGTACAACGCTGGACAGTGAAATGTGCTGCCAGAGTCGGTATTTCCCGATAAAACTTACAATTTCAGTGTCTTTCGGTCGCGAGTGAATCGGTTTATCATAGACAAGCGTATTCCATCGTAGTCCATATTGTCGACGTTTTACATGCGAAAAGGCAGTCAAGCTAACTTATTTTAAAATAAGTAATAATATTGTTAAGTTAAGTAAAACTTATTAATTTAATTTAAAGTAACAGTTTTTTTTTTGTAACTAACAAGTAATGGGAAAAGCGAGACGCATTGATGGTAAGAGATAGCATCTGTTCATGGCCAATGTGATCCTTTATTTCTTTTTTAATGTTTTAAACAAGTGAGATAAATAAAATTATCATGATGGTATTACAGGTTAAGTCTGCCCAGTCCGTTGAGAACAAGATTTTTTCATAACAAAACAAAATCCAGGGCATGACTGCAATGGCGCTCATTACTCCGAGACAATTGGTGATGAGTCTAGGGCCGTAGCTAGACCTGAATTTAAGGTAGGGCAGCTGTTGTTACAGGTAGGGCGCTTTACAGTACTTTGCTTATTTTAAGGTAGGGCATTGGTATTTTAAGGTAGAGCATTGTCCCTCAATGCTCCCCCTCCCCCCCTCTCCCCCGGCTACGGCCCTGGATGAGTCTCATTAACCTTGGGACCGTGTTTCGGTTTGAAGGGCAAAGTTATCAGAGAAATTACTGGGCATGAAGAGATTTAACAACTAATATCTCAGAGTGACGAGCGCAGTGCAGTGCGGCGCTGGGTTTCGTTCGCAAGTTCACCATTCTGGTACTGCTGCTGTTATGGGCATCTGGTACTGCTGCTGTTATGGGCATGCGTGATTCTTATCTCCAGGCGAACATCTCACTGGTATTGTCACTCCATTACATATAAACTTAGGAAGGTAACGTTTCAGTACCTACCATTATAGAATGTATCTCGTGCCGCACCAAACCTTGTGCCCGCTCCCAACACCTGCATGCCTCGCGCATACGGACAGTCTTACCTCTTTATACAGCCCTCAATACCACCTCTGCATATTTCAACCAGGCAGCGGTCACAGCTAGCTTCGTAAACGCTATCTACGCGCCGACTTACCACTTTAACTTTACCAGAACTACAAACTCCGGCAAGCCAATTTGATTCGTAGGAGTAGAGCAGAAGAATTCTGGAATCTTATTTGGAGGTTAGTGAGAAAGTTTGTAAAGATGCAAAGGTTTGGTCAGTCGCGTTTGAGATATTAGTAGGTTCTGCCGCACTGATAGGTGCATTTACCGGACGCCTAGAGTCACTACGTGAGATATTTTCGATTTGATAGCCTTTGAGGGCTTTGCCAATGTTGAATGGGGGCGATACGTTTGGGATTTGCGATGATTTTTGAGTGTGCATTAAGAATTACAGATGCCAGAATGTTCGGGGAAATCGGTGGTGCAGACGACATATTTTTTTGAGTGAGCATTAAGAATTACAGTGGCCAGAATGTTCAGGGAAATCGGAGACGCAAACGACGAAATTCATTTAACTTATCCGGTTTCATACTAAAGGCATTTGAAATTTTGGCCTAGTTCATACAAGGAGAGGTATGGGAAATTTGTACCACTAGGCCAACTGCCTATGGGAAATGTCCTAATCCTTTACAGGCGCCGAGGACTAATTGGCCTTTCCCCGCGCGGGAACGTGATTAATCTAGAATATGGATACGTATGTCTCGTTTTCGCGGGGAAAATAGAGTGGATAGACTTTTATCACGGCTCGCGTGCTAGGCGGGCTGGAGCATTTTTTTATGGGAATTTTTATTTTAGTTGACCATATCTTTGTGGTCTAGGGTGAAGCACGCTTACCTAAAAGGAACTTGTTTTCTCTGTTTGAAGACACTTAATTTTAATGCCTGTCATAGGCCTAGCGCGTTCTCATATCCTCTTTAGATGCTGCATGGGAACTCACCAGGCATGTGTCTGTAATTATTTTTTTTACTATTTAGGTAGGCGGCATCACTAGATTTTCAGAAAGCGTGACGGTGCTGAATGTGTTTTCAACCGACTTCAAAAAAGGAGGCTCTCAATTCATGTTATTTTTTGTATGTATGTGACGCGATTACTCCGCCAATTATGAACTTATGGTTTTGATGATTCTTTTTTTTGGTTGGTAGGTGATCAGAGGTGGTCCCATATACATTTTATCGAACTCGGTTTTTAAATCAAAATTACTAGAAAATATGAAGATGTCATCCAGGTATTCGAAGTTAACTAAGTTTTTTTTTTTTAATAGCTTTTTATATATGGACAAGGTAAATAAATAACACGCTTTTTACGCGAAAAAAATAATCATCAGTTAATAACTGGCGGAGTAATCGCGTAACATAAATACAAAAAAAATACATTAAAAATAACATGCAGTCGAATTAAGAACCTCCTTTTTTGAAGTCGGTTGAAAAATCGGTTCCGAGTCTTAGATTCTCGTAAGCGAAGACCCGCATTATCAGCATTTTAATAGTTCACTGGTAGACAACGCTCAAAGTCGTAATATATACAGGGCTAGTTCTAATCAGTTAGCATCCTTTTAAGTGCATATTCTATACATCAAAACAAACAACTTTTACTATCGGGCCAACATTGAAATCGCAAAAAAAAACAGCTTATCCATACATTTTGGCCGCGGTCGATGAACTTATTGTATGGCTGATATTGTTTTCGCGATTTCAATTTTGGCCCCATAATAAAAGTTTCTTGTTTTGATGTACAGAATATGCTCATAAAAGGATGCTAACTGATTATGACTAACCCTGTATATATATTTATACTTATATATTCTCTATCTGGCCCAGTTGTGGGTCGATGTATTGTCGGGATAAACGCAAATTTCCTCACGATGTTTTTCGTCAACAAAAAGCCAATGAAATGAAAACCCGTACACGTATATAAGCAAATATAAATATATATTTTTTTTAACTGTGCAAGCCTGTCCAGCCGCCAAGTAACAGAGTACAGTCGGTGACATAACCTCCAAGCAACAAATAACTCTTGTCAGCTAGATTTGTTGGTGTCGCCATCCATTCAGCCGGAGACACCGTAGTAATGAAAGCCGCTTATCTCCCGACTGTACCTCACTGTGCTTTATCTGCGCGACTGTACCCTCAAGGCGGCTAATCGTGACACTTGCCAGAATTAAACGGACATTTGCATTTTTATTAATTTTTAATTTTACTTTTGTGGTGGGGATAAGAATTTGAAAAAAACCTTTTTTAACATTTAATAGTATTTTTTATTGAATATGCCTTTTTGTGGACAAATTTGATTATTAAATACAACAAAAGAATACATAAAAACTCATATTAATCTACTACATAAAAACAAAAGGACTTTATTCAGCCCGATGAAAGTTTAGAGATAATCCAAAATAATGCTCAAACCCACGCTGCCAGTTCGTAATCCAAATGTATAAAGTTTCTACAACATTATATTTGTGAGCTATCATCTTATTCATGTTATCATGGTCTACATCTGGACCTAGACCGCTCTCAAGGTAAGTCATAGCTAGCGTACAACGGTGTCACGAACACCGTTGTACGCTAGTTATGAACTATTAGAGTCATTTTCACGATTCCCATTTACAATTAGCCAGTTTATTTTTTATCAAACCATCATCATCCCATCATATTTTTTTATGCAATTGAGTGACAGACGAGCGGGGCGTTCGCCCGGTGGTAAATGTCACTATGTCACGTCATAACAGAAGCAGTGCTAGAGTTGTGAACTTGCGAACAAAATTCTCCGCCGCGCTGCACTGCGCTCGGCACCTTGACATGTTAGATCTCAAATCTCTTCACGCCCAGTTAAGTAAATTTCGTATAGGCTGAGTGGCCAGCCCTAGTGTCAGAGTTAATGTGCCGCCTGAAGGCCTCCGACATTGCTTGATTGATTGATTAACTCTTTATTGTTCACACCAAGAATTACATAGAAATAATGTAATAAACTTAAATATTGGAACAAGTGGCGGCCTTATTGCTAAAAACAAATCTCTTCCAGGCAACGTTTGGATAGAGAGGATTTATAGTATTTTTTATTTTTACATTTATTGTTATGGAAATTTAGAATAAACAACTGGGACCAACAATTTAAAGTGTCATCCGAATATCCGATCCAAGGTAGCGGTCCGGAGTAAATGCCACTCACCGGCCGCCCACCCGACGACTCGATCGTCGACGAAGATCGTTCGTTGCTTAACATCGGCGATCGCTTAGAATCAGCTCACTAATTTTTACGGTAACATTGTCATCCAAACCGAAATACAGAAATGCTTATTGCTGGTTTTCGGTTAAATGACTGGCACAGGTGTACTACTTCCCCAGGCGGACTTTGCAATAGAGGCATACCAATACATCATAATCAGCCTATCAAAGTTCACTGCTGAGAATGGCCTCTCCCAATGTCACGTCCAGTATTGAAAGCCTGGTCTTCAGTTATCCACATAGCTCCTCTAGCTCAGTCGGTAGAGCATGATGCATGAGACTCTGTTTAGTTTATTTCGAAAAATTATATTAGATTGACTGCACGAGTAAAATAAACAGATTTAGACCAGGGTACGTCCTAAAACTGCATCTAGAACCACCGGAGGACGGCTAGCAGCGTCCTTTTGGTAAAAGTTGGTGAACATTCTGAGATCCCCAAGCCGCCTGCCAAGCGTAGGTATTATGGCAACCCCTCCCTATAAAAGGGGAGGCCTTCGTCCAGAAGTGGACGTCTTTTGGCTGATGATTTTGATTTAATACTGGTCAATTTTACCGGAATATCTTGTGTCACTTTCCGGTATTCTCACTGTAATGTAAACACAAGAAAAAAAGTCAATTTGTTGCTAAGTAAAAGAAATTAAAACGAACATAACTCACATTTTTGTGCAAAATGTAGGAAGTTAGGATATTATAATGACGAATCAAACTACTACTGTATCTCGTTCTATAGCTTGACATTATTAAATTTGTAGAGATGCGTCTTTAGGTGAATATGCTATCAAATGTATGTGATGAACGGCCCGCGCTAGCGAGCCAGTACATACTCGACAATAGGTCCGTAAATCAGCACACACCCATGCGCACGCTCGTAAATACGACGCAGGTGCGTGTAGTGGCGTGTTTACGAAATGCTCGCGTTATCGTTCTACCCCTAACAGATCTGCGTGTTTGGCTTGCACAGACTTGAGAGAAAATGAGAAAGATTTTTTGTCTCTCTTTTTCTTTCAATGGTCAGATGGTGGTCTGACCAAACTAAGTCGGTCAGTCTCCACATCATCATCAGTCTGGTAACCTATTTTTTTTTTCTTTGCTGCTAAGTCTTTGTCGAGCAATGTCAGTGAAGCCATAATGCTTCTCTACATCCAGTTTCTGCGCCGTTTTTACGCAAGTCGACCCTCCCTCAGGCCGCACGCGCAGGGTGCTCCACAGTCTCTAGTATGCAGGGTTACGCGGTCCGGTATTACTAAGCTGAAAGGAGCATTGTACTCATTATGAACAAAGTTTACTATTGCCAAGTTGCTATGGCCAACCCAGAATTTGCGAAAAAAACAGCTGTTCCGTGGAAAAGTCATTAATTCTCTACAAAATGTATGGACTACAGTTGATTTCTTTTTTGCGATTTTAATGTTTCTTTCTTTCCCTCTCGTTGATCAAAATGAGTATTTTTTTTAATAATATCTTGGTATACTGTAGACGTGTCTCTGTTTTTTCCTTTTTTCAGAAACTAATAGCCAACAAAATATAACGCTTCGCTATCTTCATAGTAACTTTTGAGGGGCTATATTTTCAATAGCAAATAGCTTCTTAAAAAAAATGAAAACACAGAGACACGTCTACAGTAGACCTAGATTTTATTTAAAAAAAACTTTAGAGACGTTATCCAGAAAGAAAATAGGGAAATACGTTTGTATGGAGAAACACTCACCCTAATGTCAAACACGTATCTTGGAAAACCCATCACCATCATCATCTATTCACGTCGCCACTCTTAAAGCTATGTTTTATTTCTCCAAGTTACACCTAGATCAATGGAGTTAGACACAAAATGTTTCAGCCAAGAATCTTCACAACCTACACAGCATTAGACAATTAGACATTCCCGCACCCATAACTCAGGGAAGGAACCCTCACCCGAAACTACTTAAAAAAGTACAGAAGACTCAACAGCTCCACATTTCGTCGTGGAGGCTAACGATTGCGAAGTGAGCTGTCCCATAAATCTCCTCCGCCCTGATTGATACATGGCTGTGGGTTGACGCCCATTCAGTAATTTAGTGCCAGCCGCCCGCCCAGCACGAGATAGCGGGACTTTTGTTTTGCATTAATACCTCGCCTTGAGGAAAGAAAGTTTTTATTTTAAGGCTCGAAAGGCTCTTTAATTCGGATGGTCGGAATGAATTCTTCTAAAGGTTCTATACCTATATCTTTTTCGTTCTGAGGGGGTTACGACCATTTATGGCATCGCGCATTGTGGATTGGCCAATGTATTACTGATAGGTATATTATACACTCGTAAGTTAAGGAGGTACTAAAAAATTTGACTTAGCATCCCAATGCTTAGACCATGGTCTTGGTCACCCTTTGGGAACAGACGCGCCTCAGAACCAAGAAGTCAGTTTAATCCCGAACCCGTACCAATGAGTTCTCCGAGATTTACATCGATATTAAAAAAATATATAAAACAATTTACAAAAAGTTCATTGAACTAGGACAAAATGTATGGAACAGCTGTTTTTCTTTCGCGATTTCAGTGTTGGCCCCATAGTTGCCCCAATGTTTATAATGATGAGTTCATACCCTTTAGTATTGTTGAACCTTTTTGTTACACCTTGTATATATTAATCGCTGGCTTTTTGGTGAACGAAAACATATTGAAGAACTGTGCATAATTATGTTATGAGAAGAAATTTAATGGCGTATGTGAGTACCTACCCGCACCGCACTAGTCCAATCTCCCTTCAAAGGTAGGCCTATGTCCAGTAGGATGTTAAAGACTAATTGAGACTCAAAGGTAAACAATAACAATGATTTATTTAAGCACCAAATCTCATCCAACCAATGCATTGAAACCAAACCAAAATTAATACATCACTGCGGCAGACATTGACGTCCCACCCTTTTGTAGCCGACGCGCTGTGCCGCCAGTGACGTCACGACACATAATGGAAAAAAGCAAGCGGACAAGCAGCGTCAACTGACGATAATTTCCTGTGTCGTTGTCAACTCGTCACGTCAATTGACGACGCGATTCTATTGTTTGATTTGCGCTTGAGTGTTACGTTTATAATTTGCTTTGAACAAGCTGTAATGAGGTTTTAATTTCTGTAAATTTAATTTACCGTTGTTACTTTTATTTAATAAGTTTCTACAAAAAATTATGACTAGTAAAAAAAAGCAAGTGTGAGCAACACTGGTGTTTAATAATATTAGATGGAGTTTTGGCGGGAACGCGAGAAAATCATGTCGCTGCAATGTAATATTTTCCAAAACTTATGTTTTTTAGAGTGTTAATGCATAAAAATGGTGGCGTTTTATTCATTAAGTGCTGATTTACGAGCAAGAGTGTGGGCAAGTGATATAATGTAGTGAAACGTGTCTTTTCGTGTTGTTTCCAAAACTCCGAAGAAGCTTGTAGTAAAGTTGCCACGACTTTACTAGGGTATGATTGGACTTGACTGTGACTTACTGTGTGTGACTTGCACTGTGACTACGACTCATTTAACTGCAGAAAGAAGGATCGATGAAGAAATATGTATTCGGCTGAAGGACTAGTATCCGTGGCCAGGAACTATTAAAAACAACAATAATATTAGATTCAAATTTTTGTAAGAGTTGTGGATTTTCTTTAGTTTAGTTGTACTGATGTAGCTAATAATCTCAATCAAGTGACCTTAAAACAAACAAAAAACTAAATCAAAATCGGTTCATCCATTCTGGAGCTACACTGCCAAAGATAGATCACAATAATTAACCTTATAACACTCCTGTGTTTGTGTCGGGGGTTAAAAAGTAGTGGTAACGTCAACAGACGCCATTTTCCTAAACTATGTAACGGTCTAAGCATCGCGTCACTTAAATTTTTCATGCGTAAAACGCATTTTTTCATTCGTAATTTTTTGTCAGTAATACATACAAACAAAGTAACTTAATTGAGAGCTTGTAAATAATGTGACAAATGCTTTTTTTATATTTTAGATGAAAAAAACTTAAAATAAACGCGTCTTGAATGTTTCTTAGCGTCTGATAATGAAACCACGTCAACCAATCCTTGCTAAAACTCAAAACTAAAAAACCCACTCTTTTGTCATAACGCAGAATAGTTGTTCAAAAACAAAACTCTCATTTGTGGGTAGTCGCTAATTTCACAGAGTCACAGGGCTGTATTAAGGCTTTCTTACAACTCTTGCTGGCTAATCTTAGGACAAAAGCTTTGTTCCGCCCGCCCCCGGGTGTGGACCGCGTGTTGCTATTGTTTATTTTAATTTTTGCGCCTGGCAAGCCCAGCAGAAACATAGTGTCTGTGGAAGAAGACTTATACAGGACGTGTAGAAATTTAAGCCAATTTTATTTCATAAATGTATAAGCTGGACATTTACTTATATGGCTTATTATAATTTTAATGCGATTAAAATAATCAAAATATTTGTCTTCATGATATGCGAAGATTTTATATTTATATATATATATATATTCCTGTCGACTTATTTCTTACATAATTATGTGTCGGTAAATAGCGTAGCTAAAATATATGAAACTTTTTAATACAGGTGCCAAACCATTCCGCTAATCTAAGTTCAAAACCTCTTAGAACTACGTTATAAGGCTTCTTTAAAAAAAAATGTGTATTTTTTATTGGTGATTAGTAATTGGTAATATTGGGCTGAACGTGTTCCAAGAGTCTTTTTTGAAGTTTCGTTCATATTCCAATGTAGAAATGCTTACCTACTATCTTCAACCAAAGATCTTAAACTGTGAAGAAATGCCAAGTAGGAAATTCTTGAACTGTACGGATTCTTGTTTTGTAACGGTATTACTAAGCCGAATAGAAGTTATTATTGTACTCGCCAGGTTTGCTGTTTTTTTATCTCTAATTTCACACAAACAAATTAACAAATTACAAATTCACACTCGACGAATCAATATATAACGCATCTACAGATAAGTATTATATTTGTTACTTTAGGGTTGGCCTTACCTTTCCGTGTACCTTAGTACGTAATATTTGATTTCACTTTGCAATTGATACTCAATACTCAATACTCAATTTATTTATTGCAGTTATAAAGATTACATGCTGGTCTTAGATAACATATTATTTATAGTAGGTACTTTATAACTACCCTGTATGGCAACGTCATGCGGATTACTTCATAATAATAAAATTAGTTAATAACTACTGCGTAATGTGTTTTGTTTTGATAAAAAATACAAACACATACTTAAACATTAAAAAACATATTAGCAACACAAACAAACACCCTGATGTCCTGGGAGCTGTATATATTATACAGCACCCTGTACTCGAGTGATAAACAACTCATTTTCAGCATGAGCTGGAATTGCCGCCGACGCGTGACGAGAACAGCTGCTATGAGCTGTACCAGAGCTGTAATTATCTAGCTGCTAGAGTCTTCGAATGACCAAGACGTTTGCTAATGTAGGTAGTTAGTTAGTTTTTATATAAAAGCACTCGAATCCTAAAACTTACATAGAACTAACCTTAGTACGTTAAGTATTTTAAGAAATTTGGTCCTAAAAACAACTAACACAACTAACTGGGTGTAGTTATGTATTATAAGTATATATTTACGAGAAAAAATTGTATATAAGTATTCTATCAGCTATCTGGTTTCCATAATACAAGCTTTGCTTAGTATGGGGCTAGATATTAGCCCCATATGGGGCATATGGGGCTGGATATGGGGCGCTGTGTGTAATAAATGTCACCCCAATTTAAATTAAAAAGGTTCAATATTAAACGAAAACCAGCCAAGTACGAGTCGGAATTACACTCTGACACTTCCTCAGTGTGTCATTGGTATGCAATCGGTGGGCACAGTAAAATAATCATTATAAGTTAACTAATAATTAATAAAAAAAAATACATTTTATTTTTATTTTTATTGGTATGCAAATCCTTACAGCAACTAATAACGCTAATAAGTTTATCAGTATGTGTATGTATGTTGTGTACCTGTTCACGCCTGAGCTGAGATCGGATGACTCTTGAGGTGAAGATAGCTTATTAGCCGGAACAACACTATTTACCATCATCATCATCACCGGCTTTCACAATCACAGGGGCGCAGTGAACTTTAAAAACCTCATTGGTTCGGCTCGAAGGACATTTTCATACTTGCAACAATATGTGTGATTGTTCACGCGAGTTCATCAAGTCTTCTGTTCAAGAACAATGGTTGACGCTTGGCTGAAACGGTTCAGAGACGGCTAATAACAGCTGCGTCTAGTTTAGTTGACAACCTCACTTTCAGCTGAAAAGCGCTGCCAGCTTTTGTGTTGTTTAATTGGAATGCTAGACAATTGTTTTTAACGTTCGCGTACATGTAACTTTATAATTATCACGTAAATAATACTGCGAGTGAGTTAAATGAAACTGTATTTGGTAGGTATCGATACACATTAATAATACAAACTAGTATGTATTATTAATGATAATACATATGTCATGATATTATGTCATTAATGTACTATCACTGATGATAGTACATTACATATGGAACTGAAACGGGGCTATTAACTACTGGCCTTCTGGAGAAACAGAGTACACAACGAGCAATTGAGAGACGTATGGGGGAGGCCTTTGTTCAACTATGGACGTATCATAGCTGACGATAATGGCAATCCATAGTCACACAGGCCTAACTCGTAAATGGTAAACTACAGAACCTGGTACAACTATCTTACTAAATTATACCTATCAGATTTACACTTAATACTACTAAAACACTACGCAGTCACATTAACTTTCTCACCTCAGCTCTAAGCCAAGCATTCTGCGGGCGCATTGTCCTAAGCATCTAATACCGTCACAAAGTAGGCAAAGCTCCACCGCCTACCATACAGTGCCACCAGTACAGTGCCACCTCCGTGCATAATATCAGGAGATCGGAAGGCTCTTTAACACAAGCCTATAAATACTTAGCTAAATACCTGGACTCCAATTAAGGGTAATGCAACTTTTTTAACCGACTTAAAAAAATAACTTTCTAATTTGAAACGGGAAACTGGCCTTTTGGAGAAAGTCAGAGTCACGCAACGGGCAATGGAGAGGGCTATGCTCGGAGTTACTTTGCGCGATAGAATCCAGAACGAGGATATTAGCCAAAGAACCAAAGCTACCGACATAGCTCGCAAGGTTTGCAAGTTGAAGTAGCGCAGGGCAGGCCACATCGCTCGAAGAACTGACAACCGATGGGGAAGAAAGTTTCTTGAGTGGCGACCGCGAACCAGAAGACGCAGCGTAGGAAGGCCTCTCACTAGGTGGACCGACGACATTGTAAAAGTCGCGGGCAACCGGTGGATGCAAATGGCAGGTGTCGTACAGTGTGGCGGTTTAAGGGGGAGGCCTTCGTTCAGCAGTGGACGTCTCCGGGCTGATGATGATGATGATGAATTTGAAAGGGTATACTCCCGAGGTGGTCCCATATTAATTTGAAGTCAGTTGTTTTTTTTTTGTAAAAGCTACTTGTTCTTAATTTTGTTGTTCGTACACACAAAGAAAAACTTGTTTCACGGATACACGGATACGTCAATATAATATTAAAAAAAGCAAGCCAGATAAGTACAGAGTCTAAAGTTACTACGTAATTATTATTTTATGCCTTCAAGTGACGAGATGAGCAACGCGTTCGCCTGGTGGTAAGCGTCACGCCTGCCACTATCAAGTAGCAGTGCTAGAATTGTGAACTTGCGAACACAATCCTGCGCAGCAATGCACTGCGCTCGTAACCCTGAGATATTAGATGTTAAATCTCTTCATACCCAGTAATTTCTCTGGTAACATTGCCCTTCAACCCAGAACACAGTAATGCTTGCACACTACTGCTTAGCGGTTGAATAACTGGCAAAGGTATGGTACTTCCCCAGGCAGTAGAGTCCTACCACTACAAAATTATGTGACGCAAAGTAGTTACCAATAATATGCTGTTTCAGCCGGAACTGCGTGGTCCAGTCCAAGACTTGTTGACTTATATTTTGTATTCGTAACAGATACGGAACAGGTCAAATAGAGGCGAGAAGGGTAAAAATTGATTTAGCCATTCGTAAAAATTTCGATAGACGACGAAAACTTTTCAAATACGCAACGCACTAACACTGATTTTTGCAAGAAAATAAAAAGAAAAGAATGAAAAGAAAATCTTAGATGATTGTCAAGGCGGAAATACATACAAACGTGTAATGTAATTTTACTGCATAAATGTACAAACATGTAATGTTGTTATTTTTCTATAATACATTTTGATATGCCGCCCGAAAGTCTCTGATTTGTTAATTCACATTTTGAGCAATTTGAGTATAGGTAATACTGCCTGCGTATATCCACATTGAGGGCTGTAAGGCGTGAGCTTAATTTCCACCCAAGACAATTAAGTACCTATATGACGAACATGGAAAGTTGTTCTGTGTCTGGGTATTTTATTTATGATAGGTAAGTAAGTATTTTAAAAAAAACCAAGTTTAATACTATTCTATCTATTATTCTAGTACAAGCTTTGCTTAGTTTGGGGTTAAATGGCGCTGTGCCAGATATCTACCAATATTTATTAAAATTAAATTTCTAAATTATACAAATTTAATAAATGAAGAGTTGCCTCCCCTTAACAATGCGGTGACCACACGGTCCGCAAAAACTGCAAGTGCGCCTCTTTACGAGACACGGGCATTACTGGCGGCGGGTTTAGCGGACGAAGCTAAACAGATATTAAATTCAACGGCAACACTCGCCCTCGTTCGTGAATATAGGAGACTTAATGATAATGACGTTCTTGTCTTTTAGGTTCACTTTTGAAAGTTTTTTTTGGACTGAGTAAAACACGAGCTGTTATGATGCCGATGCAGTAAGAAACCCAGAAGATAAATAGATACCCATTTTGAGAAATTCGCATTTATAGAATTGAGCTTTACGGTAATTGTGCACGTATAGAAAAAAAACTAGAAAGAAAAAGAAAAGAAAATAGTAAAAAAAATATATCAACATATTATATAACAAAAATTCGTATCAATACCTACGGCAAAATCGGCATGTACCGTACAACAAATAAAAAAACTCAGCAGTTGTTATAAAAAAACATCCCCTCTAAACATCACCCATCAACAACATCTCAACACAGAAATCATAAATCCGAATCAGTACGGCAATATACGGCATGCTCCGTACAATATACGGCTAGTACCGTATACGATACGCAGCTATTACAAATATTTATATGTTAAAAAGCTATACGCGAGCGATCTCGTGAATCACAACGTTTGAAATAATAAATCCGTCGTTGGGCAAACGTAAAACAGTACATATTTTGTTGTAGGATTTAAATCAAGAAACGGGCGAGAGATGGTGCGGTGACCATGCGTTAGAATAATCGAATAAATCTAGGTGGCTTAGGTCGCGAGTGACACGATTTATTCTGAGCAAACGTGCTCCATCGTTGAGTGCATCTTCGTTTTACATCAGGCGGCTAAAATTAAGCCCATTACGCCATAAAAATCTAATAATATCTGGCAATTACACTACCAGTATTTAATAAAATTTTAGTTCTACATTATAAATGATTTGATTTTATAAACATTTAGTAACTTATTACATTTATAAATATTGATTGGACCTGGGTATATCCTTAAACTGCAACCAGACCCACCGGAAGACTGGCAGTAGCGTCTTTTTGGTTAACGGTGGTGAGCATTCTGCGATCCCCAAGCCGCCTGCCAAGCGTAGGTATTATGGCAACACCCCTCTATTAAAGGGGAGGCCTTCGTCCATTAGTGGACTTTTTATGGCTGATGACGAAATATTGATTGAGCATATACATTCATAAAATCTTACAAAAATTATAAGCATGGATCCTATGCTCTCGCGTACTTACGCGCATTCAGCACACATGAATTACCTCTTTGCATCAAACATTTCGATAATGTCCTGCAAACCCAGGTGCCATGGTCATCCACCCGCGGCACAGTTGTGTCGAATGTTTACTCGCTCCGAGATCTCGGCGCGAACAATTCGTCATCGCCAGAATGAATCGCTCATCGCCTCGCGCGCGCTCTGTGCTCGTGGCTTTATCACAAACGTAGAGGCGGCAACTAACGTTCAAGATAGCCTACAAACTGCTATGCAGTGCCCCAAACTGCTATGCAGTTTGGGGCAGTGTTATACATTGACCTATGTTATTTCTCTATGACAAAAAAATAATAATATGATGCACTTACTGAAAAAGTAAGACAGCATTTTTACTGATTAAAAAAGTATGTACCTTTATCACAACGTCTGTCAGCATTTTTTTATCAACCGACGTCAAAAAATGAGGTTCTCAATTCGACTGTATGTTTTTTTTGTAAGTATGTTTGTTACGTGATTGCTCTGCCAATTATGAATTGATTTTGATATTTGTAAGTCATACTTCAGAGGTGGACTCATATTTTTTTTGCGGAATTGGTTCAGTCGTAGTCATTTTTAAATAATAATAACTGGAAAAAAGATGTCATCCAGATAATCGAAATTGAATTTTTTTTAAGTTTTATATTATACCTACATGATTTTATCGTCGGTTTTAAGTAGCCAGTTAGTAAACAGCCATAGACGTACATTTATATTCTTGTTTCAATCAATTTTAATCTTGCAAGGGCTTCTACATCTCTGTAGATCTATATCCAAGGAATAAGACGCAATGATTGGCCGCGCTCAATCTCAGGCGTCACTCTGCGCCTGCGCAGCTGCGACCTGACAAACACACTGACAGACAGATGTGCTACGTACCGGATTGGTTCTTAAATGGTGAGGCGGTGTTATTTTATTTCTCCATAAGGTTCGGTTAAAAACCAAGGGCCTTACTTACTTAAAAACAATGCATAACATACCTAACAGACGTCATTTTACTTCTGCACAATAACTATCAACATTTGCCTCAAAAAAATACTTTTCTTCTTTGGCCACAGCCTGTCTTTGTATTGTTCCAATTTATCGAAACACTGTGGTCGATTTTGATTTTGACAGAATTTTACTAACTACTGCTGTCTTTAGCTAACATGCCTAGTAAAAAAGTGACAGCAATATTTTAATTACTTTAGAACTGTCAACTAAAGCCTTCATAATTGACCACACTGTGCTGAACATACGTATACATAAGTGTCAAAACCACGAACAAGAACAATTACATTCATATACATACATTCTTACACCTTTTTATGGAAAAAATTACTTACGTTCTTAATCAGACTATTGTTGGTTAGTGTATGAATATGATGTTAATTACGTTTTTACGTCGAGTCAACGGATTTGTTGGATTGGAATAGAGCTTGTAACCCGATAATATAACCAGCTGTTACTATATACTTATCTTTATAATTATTATTCTATGAAGAAATATGATTCTCATAGGATACTATAATTAAACTGTAGGATACTTGCAGTAAAAAAAATTAGCCTAAATTTGAAAACAGTTGATTCATCATCATCATCATCATCATCGTCTTTTTTTTTACGCTACTAATACTACCTATCTTAGTGTACATCTGAGATTTATACTTTCTAGACTAAATAATTTAAAACATGATTTTACTCAAAGTGGTCAAAGTGCGAAAGATCAAATTTAATCAGAGACCTTCGGGCGGCATACCTGAATTATCGGAGATTGACATTCGACCAGGCTACTCAGCTCCGTAAAGTTATTTGACTTTTCCTATGCTAATTAACGTTTTTGAGAGAGATAGCTAGATCTTCCAAGTTTTGAAGCAGGACTCTCAAACTATAAGAAGCTACTTGGTTATACTTAGGTAAAGTTAATGTTAAAACATTTATGCTAGGTGCTAATTAATTTCACAATCTAAATTTGAGTCCTAAAATATAATTTAATCACAAACCCAAGCTTACGTTGTTAACGACATTTAATTATTTATACCTTTTATAACATTTGACAAATCCGTATTAAAATGAAGCCGTGAATTAAAACAATAATTACAGAACAGGCGTTTTGTTTCACCGCAATCAAACACAGAGTTGCGCATTAAATACAATTAATTAACAACAAAAATGTGGGCAGATTAATTTTAGATGAAGACATGTCGATAAGTTAGTCACGAATTGAAATTGAATATGAGAAAAATTGGGTTTGAGGTAAAAAGTCAAAGGGGTTTCATGACAGTTCTTTTTGGTGGTGACGTCAAGACTTATCACATTTTATTATGAAAACTGACGTGGTTTTGACACATTTTTGTTTTATTTATACGGGAATACTCACGTTTAATTAAATCGGATACTCCGACTATTGTTTGTTTGTTGTTTGGTTTGTTTGTTTTGTTTGTTTGTTTTTTGTTTGTTTTTTTTTGTTTGTCTTGTTTGTTTATTTTTTTTTGTTTGTTTGTTTGTTTGGTTTTGTTTTTTTGTTTGTTTGGTGCTAAGCAGGACGCAGCTGCACGCGCGTCGGGCTCTGTTTTCACTCTTTGAAAAAGGTCACCGGATGTGATCGAAACTATAGTCGGAGTATCCGATTTAATTAAACGTGAATATTCCCGCATAAATAAAACAAAAACTTATCACATTACTTACACACAATACTTATCAAAACTACGAAAATTCATGTAAGCGTACTTTTCACTCAATTCAAAATAAATGCCTATTCTAAATACAAATGCTACAAATTTCACTTCCTATTTAGTATTTAAAAATTAAATGGGTGTGCGTCTTATGGATACTAGAATTTATGTTCGTTTTTCAAAAAAAATATACCTATTCACCAGCGACAGTGATAATGGATTCGTTTTATCATTGTCGCTGCCTATCACTGCAAAAATATAAGCGTGCATACATTATGTGCATAAAATAAATCCAATATACGAGTAGGTACTCCAACGCACGTAGCACTGGTTGTAGTAGAACCCAACTTACCCATCGAAGATAAGCATATCCAGTCCCTCGACTGGATATTATTATCCTTATGCTGTTAAAAAACTGATGCAGTCATCACCATCATTAGCCCGGAGATGTCCACTGATGAACGAAGGCCTCCCCCTTAGACCGCCACACTGTACGACAACCTGCCATTTGCATCCACCGGTTGCCCGCGGCTTTAAGCGTCGTCAGTCCACCTAGTGGGAGGCCGCGCCTACGCTGCGTCTTCCGGTTCGCGGTCGCCACTCAAGAACCTTTCTTCCCCATCGGTTATCAGTTCTTTGAGCGATGTGGCCTGTCCATTGCCATTTCAACTGATACAGTACCAGTGTAGTATAACGTGAAAATACACGCCTACAATAAAAGCCGTAATTGGTTTTGTCTAGTAATCATCAAGGCCAGTAGTCCCCGTCCTATCCACGCACACACCGCAGACGTCACAACAGCGGAGTGCGGCGCTGTCAGTTGCCACAAAAACTAGATAAAAGCGATTTTAAACGATTAACATTAGTACATTTTCAATTTGTGAATAGTAATTAAAAACCTTTCCAATGATGGATTGAAAAAAACCAAGACAAACAGTTTAAAAACTAATGCCCTCCAGTATTATCATAAAATATGTTGATTAGAGATTTTTACGTGTATTATATTAGTGATATTTTACCTTAGAATTTGTTAATTGTTTATGGTGATACATGCCTAAGTAAATACGGAAAACAACAAAATGTAAATAATAAAGAATAAACAAGGAAACGGCGTACTAAAAGACTAAATCAAAATCGTCTTATCAAGTCTCCCGATGGCCACAGCAGGCACAGAGATAAACACGATAAGCTTATAGTTCAGCCATTTTTAGCTATTGTTTATATTTTTTGCCATAAATAAACTATTGTCTATTGTCTATAATTATACCGGGTGTTAGTTTGAACACCGTTATCCTTCTAGGATATCATTGTACTCATCATTATGAACAACTTTTACGATGGGGCCAACCGTGAAATTACGAAAAAAATACAGCTGTTCCATACAAAAAGGTTCATCGATCTTGGACAAAATGTAACATCCTGTATTATTATCATCCCTCTGCTCTGGGGGTTAAAAAGAGTAAAGACAATAGAGAAAGAAAGCGAGTAGAGTTATGGTGGAGTATAGTACCTAATAGGTAAAGACTTATCTCATGCTATTGACCTATTAAGATAATAGATAATTATGTTTCTTTCCTATGTTTGGATTTAATAAAATATTTAAAAAAAAAATATTTTATTTTTTTTCATTTCCTTATCTCTAAAGTAAATTTAATAATTGAATTCTTCTGCTGGTTCAGTTCGACAGACGGTAAAGGGCCTTCGCTTTTCTGTGGTAAATAATGTAATGCATGTAATGCCACCCAAGAAATGGTCTAGCAAATCAATCAAACGTCATGAAATTTCAAGTGCCGGGTTGTCGTCATGTTTTTTATGCCAACACAACTAATTAAGGCCCAATAATTTCTACACAAACCTTTTGAATAAATCAAAATCCATCCCCACCCAGTAATGAAAACAAACCGTTCGACAATGGCCGCGAACCGTTCATTATCGCGCACAATAAAATCGAGTGCGTTCTAAATTTCGCCAAAATTTATTTATTTATTGCTTTTATAATACGTCCGAGTATATATCACGCGGCTGTCATAATGTTGGGCGATAATGCAGAATTTGCGGATACGGAAATACGTGGAGTTGATTGATTGGTTAGTTTTGTAGAATTTGATGTCATGGTGTGATTAAAGTGTCAATTAAAATAATGAACAATGATTTCTAATAATCAATTTCTCCATATTTACACTGAGATTTTCTGTTCCGCTACTTGAACAGAAGTTAAGACAAGTTTGCATTTGCTTCATCCACCTGGGTATGAATTTTTTTTCTATAGTTTTACGTTAAAGGCCAGTTTCGTTATTCAAATTTTTGATTGATTTTCAGGCTGAGAGAAAATACAAAACCAATTAAAGTCAAGCGCCGTTTAAAGTTTAAAACGGCATTTAACTTGAATGTATTAATACAACACTATTTAGTTATGTCATAATAGAATAAATACTGCTTTAATAATTAAAAGTACTTACTTAAATAAGCTCATTTCACAATATAATCACAGTAAATATCCCGTAAACAATCATAGAATAGCAATGAACAATCGGGATAGTTTAACTATATAAACTTAAAGTTTATATTATGTAACTAAATAGTTTTGTATACGCTAAGCTCTAAAAGTACAAGCAACTATCACAATATAATCACAACAGATATGTCGTAAATAGTTATAGAACTGGAATTAAGGTTTAAATATCAACATACCAACAGCGTAAAAAATAACATAAATAATAAAAATTACAAACGAAAGTATAAAAAATATTTTTATGATAACTTGTGACGCAAACGAGTATGTGTAAAACAACACACTGAATGTATGCTACTTTACTTTACATGTCATATTAATTTCCATTAGCTACCTATATTATTTGCAAACTTGCAAAACGTTTGTAAAACTCAGCCTGTATAACCACTTGTTTACGCCAATCTTAGAACCGGTAACCGGTAAGATAGGTGTGAAGAGCGTGCGAACCAACGCCGCCGCGCCAGATCCAAACTGAAGGTAACTTCACTTTGGGCTTGTCGCGGCCGGCATTATAGTACGTTGGTATGTTGTTGTAAAGGTAAACAATGTATTTATTTGACAGCGCGATGTGATTGGTGCCGAGACAAACCATGGTGGTTTTTCGGTACTACTTATGATGTAATAATGTATGTACAAATTGTAATGAATAAATAATTAATAATTAAAAGTGAAATAAATGGCACAAAATTTGTAAATGGTTTAAAGCGACTTCTCACTAGTAGGGCTTATCAATTGACGAATTTTTTAAACATACGAACTAATGATTATGTTTTTTTTTTTTTTTTCAATTTCACTTTCAGATTTTTTATTATTTACGAAGCGCTATTAATTTATTATTACTAGTATTATTGACACAATTTATTATTAATTTATGACGAACCTCCTAAAATACCTCTATTTAATAGGCATCTTATTGTCGAATGAAGTCGTCTTCCTCTCTTCTACTATTGCTGCGCCCGACAGGGTCCATATGAAACTTCTTTTTGACAATATCTGTGTACACTATGGAAGCAATAAATATCTGAATATATAAAAAAAAAAAAAAAAAATATCGTCATGAAAACTGCCAGGTTCATCAGGGCCAAAATATTTAATTTGATCGGCTCCATCCCACTGGTGTCCCATGGCCGCGCCACCAGCGCCGAAGTGTAGTAAAGAGAGGCGTCACAATAATTCTCCCACATGACAATGCTTTAATGCGCGTTTGATTCATCCGCACTGAAATGAGGTTATCATTCGCAGGACGCGTGGTTATAATGAATTTTGCTATTGTGGCCGCTCGTGTTTATTGCACGTTCATATCGTAATGCGACAGTTTGTAATGTTTTCAGGCTTCAATGCGGTTGGTTTTGTTTTTGGCTGGTTGTTTGGCTACAGTGGACTGGGAAAAAGCTGATTTGAATCATGTTCTTACTATTTATTTCCATTTAGAAGTAGGTGTAAAAAAATGCCTCCATGATCAATGCCTTTTGGATCTGTCCCTTGCCCAACCGCCTAGCGAGAGCGTCTTATGGTGTAATATTAATATTTTATTGATTCGCCATTCTTTTTGTATTTTTACAATATAAATAAATACTTACAAAAGAAATAAATTTATATTAAAAAAAACTTAAAAGCCAAGGTGCCGCCGGCAGCGGGCTCAAGCTACCGATGCCGGTTACGGCTGCAGAGTAAATAACCTCCTGACAATACGTGCCGTGTCAAGAATTACTATGCCTTTTGGATCGGATCCTTGACACAACGGTCTAGCGAGAGCTAATATGAATTGTTATTACTATATTTAAAACAATTAATACAAATGTCCAGAGTAAACGGATTCCTTTAAGTGCTCCATTCTGTACATCCTGTACAGCAACGTTGCAAATCAAAAAAAAAATTAAAAATATCATCAGTCTGATGATGGTGACATAGAGAGGGAGCGTAGAGCCCTGGCAGTCCGGGGAAATATGATTGCACGCAGATTTGCTCGGTGCTCGAGGGAAGTGAAGATCAGTCTGTTCAAGGCGTATACTGCCAGTCTTTTTACGCGAGCAGCCTCTGGTTTAACCACACCCGCCGGGCTGCCAGTGATCTACGCATCCAGTACAACGACATCTTCAGGGTACTGCTGCGGCTGCCTCGCTTCTGCAGCGCGTCTCTGATGTTTGCTGAAGCGCACACGGACGACTTTCATGCGATGATTCGCAAGAAAGTCGCGTCCCTGCGACAGCGTATACGTGCCAGTCGCAATGGTATCCTGCAGATGATTGCAGCCCGATTTGACTGTCCCATTCAGAACTAGTGGATGGGTGTGCTTATGGGACAAAATATATAATTTTTAATCATTTTTGTTTTTATATTTGTTACTATTTTTGTTTTGTCGTGTCGATTCAATCTGTTTAATTTCAATTCAATGTGTATTCAAATCTAATTATAATTTTAATTTATAACGACATTCTTCAATTAATTATTTTTGTGCTATATGGATTGATGTAATCTGAAATAAATGATATTTGATTTGATTTGAATGTGGTCAAACGCAAGCCTGTTCTAAATGAAATAAAGGTGAGTTGTCTTCAAATCAAATGACCATTATCGCCTGTCACAAAAATACTAAGTTTCGACAGGTTTTCATTATCTAGGTGGTACAAAATTTTCTTAGACAATATCTTTGTGTTTTACCCAAACAACAATAGTGCTTAAGACGGCTCATTGTAAACTCGCCCCAAAGTTAATTCGCCAGACATACAAAATATGTGTAAACTTGTCCCAGTCTTATTTTTATAAAGTTCGTCTCTGTTCGTTCACTGCTGGACGAAGGCCTCCCCCTTAATAGAGGGGTGTTGCCATAATCCTCACACTTGGCAGGCGCCTTGGGGATCGCAGAATACTCACCACCGTTAAACCAAGAGGACGCTGCTGCCCGTCCTCCGGTGGTTCTGTTTGCAGTTTAAGGACATACCCAGGTCCATTATATAGTTAATTCGCCATAATTATTTTCAACTAAGCTGTAAACCTGCCATACTGGTCTTTTCCGTACAGACGGCAGAAAAATCAAACAAAAAGACAACAATCAAAATACCTCATAGCTGCTTATGTTCTAAAATACTTAGCCTCAATACCTACCAACGTATTGAGCAACACCGCGATCCCCAATCCAAAACGGTTCTACGCCGTTTTAGACAGAACTGAGTCATTATTTTGTTATCGCAGCGTTTTTAAATAAGACACTTTCCCTAAGTCTCCTATAGGTCTCCATACTATAAATCTCGAACGCAAAGCAAGACAAGACCGTCTAATACATCAATCGTCCTCTACCAATCGACTAACATCCCGAAATTGTCTTCAGCTACTTCCTCCCACCGTATAAATCTCGCATGCTAAAACTAAGACGGACCAAGCGACAAGGCCCTTATCAAGTGTGTCCGTTATTTACGGCCCAGCCTGAGTTATGGCCAATTTACAGGCAGTCATTAGGGCCTTAATGGCCTCAAGGTGTCGGGAAAGTGGCCGGGATAAGTTTGCGTCGTGTCAGCGTTTTCCGTTGACTGAGGGAGGACTGGGTTATTGAAATATGGGGATGGGAGTCTTATCTGGTGGAACTGCTTGATAATTTGGGAGGAAGACTTGTATCAAGCTATGTTAAGTTCCTAGGCATCACATTGGATCAATATATAGACTGGAAGGAGCAGAAAAATGGAGTGTACTAAAGTTAATAGATTTGTTCATGTTCTAAATAAACTTCGGAGAACATCGTCACAACAGACCGTATTACTGGCATACTCGTACCATGGTTATGTAGGCTCTGTGCTGCGGTATGGTTTGCTTCTTTATTTCTTTAATTTTTTTTTCTTTGGGGAAAATCTACTTACATAAAGCTAGCTTTTCTATCACAAAAACAAAAATTCGTGTTATGGTAGGTTTTCGACCACATGAGTCTCGCAAACCATTTAAATAATCAAAAAAAAATCAAAAAGCTAGTGACAAGTATCCAAGATTTGCAAAATATGATAAAAGACTAGTTATTGAACGGCCGCCAAGGTTGGCGCTATTTGATAAAAACTGCTATGCTATGTAGCAGTTTTATAACAAATTACCAGTGGCATTAAAGCAACTTCCTCATGTTTTTTCTTAGTAACCAGTATCGTATATCGATGAATTTTTCTTCTGCCGTAACTGGTTACGAACCTCCGGTTTCGTACGCGGCCGAAGGGTTTCGCAAGAAATTGAAGATGTGGCTTTCAGAAAAATGTTTCTATTGCTTGGACGAGTTTCTAAACAAGCACAATGTAATCTATGCTAATATTTAGGTTTATCTGTGACATTTCCACATGCCAATGAACAGCAAAATAGATTGGACTACACCTATCAATACGATCATAATAATTGTACTCTATTTTTTGGTGGAATAAATTCATTTCATTTCATTTCATTAAATAGAACCGGTCATACGATGGGCTCATTCGCAGAGGACTATAAGCAAGACGCTTTCCGTAGCATTTTCTGTACTTAGTTTATTAATAATTAGAAATACAATTTAGGCAAATTAAGTAACGGTAAAGCCTTTATTTTATAATCATACTCCAATTTAGTTGTAGTCTCTGAACACGAGGCGTCGGGGAAGCTTGGGACAGTAAATAAATAATGTATAATATATTAAAACATTTTTGTTTTATTTATTGTACTTTAAATCATGTGTCGCCATCTAGCGGCGATTTACGTAGGAAATCAATTTAGTTCTGCTACTTGACACTAGAGGTCGCTAGCGATTGCACTACTCAATTTTTTTATTTATTTGTGTATCATTTTTTTGTGTCCAACAAAGTAATAAGTACCAAACTCAAAAGATGTAAAATACAATTTAACAAGGAATTATGTTATCGGTAGCTATCTATATCTAGACCACCTGATTTGAAGTCGAGACGTTTGAACTAAAAAAAACGATTTTGATCAGGAACTACGACGGTGGCGCCCTCATTCAACCCTACAGATAGTTTGATGTGGAGGGTAACTGTTATGGGCAGCTTTGTCGCTTGATTTAAACGAGTCGTTGGTCGTCAACCCGTGTTCTAAACGTTAGGGCTGTTTCCACGGGCCTGACGCAGAGTTAATCTTGATTTACAGATAGTAGGTACGAGCATAATTATTTTGCAACTAAGTACGACCCAATGATATCGTATTGGTACGACCTAAGGCCTGTTCTATGTAACACTTGTCCAAAAGAGTTGTCAATCTTGGAAGGTCTCGTTTAAGTGCTCGCTCATGTCTAGAAATTCATGTTTAAATATTTTATTTTTGCCCTTGTTTGCGGGGTAACTATATGATCGCAATGTTCTGGAAATCGATCTTCTTACATTATTACGTAATAGAAGATTATGCAACAAGGGGGTAAAGCAATGTCTTACGTCACGGACGGCGAGACCCTGAGCGTAACGACACTCTAGAGTTAACTTTATTTGAGGTTGTGTAGAATCCTGAGTGAAGCGAGGGGTTCAAGCCGCCCAGGACGAATACAGGTTTTATCCCAGAGGTAGAGGTTTTACTCTACTTGTCATATATCCTCTGCGAGACAACTTCTTTTTCTTCTTCAGCCGCACTTTTTTTCCTTTTTTTTGTGATAACCCTATGGTGGCCAGTTCGATTGTCGCATAGGATTTTCGAATAAACTTTATTTGCAATGCCTGAATCTATCTTACAAGTTTTCATAAGAATTTGAACGATCCAAGTTAAAATAAATTGTTTATTTTATGATTGACTATGAAGTAAAACACTGTTTTAAACTATCACGGTTGCTTACTAAAGTTGTATTAAGACTAT
Source organism: Erannis defoliaria (assembly GCA_905404285.2). Taxonomy (NCBI): domain Eukaryota; kingdom Metazoa; phylum Arthropoda; class Insecta; order Lepidoptera; family Geometridae; genus Erannis; species Erannis defoliaria. The sequence continues at coordinate 1,443,297 of FR990071.1, forward strand.
TCTGTTCTATTATTGACTATTAAGGGCCTTAGGTACTTGAAAACGCCGCTCAAACTTAGTCGCTGCTTAAGATGTTTTGTCAACTTCTCACTAACGTGAAGTTGCACGTGCTAGAAAGGACTAGAAGGTGAATAAGGTTGAAAATTCGTGTAATAATGTACTTCGTACTTCCTCAGGCGGACTCTGCAATAAAGTCATACAACAAATAAATCAACAAAATGTAATCGGACAAGACTCATCGGCTACGGACTGAGACGTAACGTATCCTAACATCGGGCATGCTCCAATAATACAAGGTCTGCTACTCCGGGAGTGACACTTGCTTACGTCACTCCAGTTGTCCAGTTTCCAACAAAATTGGAAAATTGGGAATCATATCAGTTAATAATGTATTAATCATAAAATATACAAATCATTTCAATTGTCATTTCGTGTCCGCTCAAGCGGAATGATTCAAGTTAAACACGAATTAACATAGTTTTATCACATACCCACAGGTAATATACGGAGAACAGGAAGTTATGATTTCACGCTACTGGTCCTTTCACGTCGATGACGTAGGCTTGTGTCACCCACGTGACCTTTGTCACTCGGGAGTGTCGTACCTGGCGGAGTATATTACTATACCATGACATCGGGTAGGTACTTTGGTGTTGCTATATTCGCTTAATGCGTCCAAGTATTGCCTTGCTACTAAGTATTTCGGCGAAACACCACAAATACTGGCGTTGTAGGGCGCGTCGATAGTAATCCGGACGGGACTCGTCGGTTACGGCCTGGGACGTAACCGTTAATGCCTTAATCTTGAGATGGTGGACTCAAACCGAGTGTATTAGTGTGGATACGACTGAAATGGCGCACGAGAAAAAAATATCCAAATAATTAGTAAGTTAAGTCGTAAATATAAATTAGTTAAGTACCAAAATAGAAACTGGGTATGTCCTAAAACTGCAACCAGTACCGCTGGAGGACGGGAAGCAGCGTCCTCTCCGTTAACGGTGGTGAACATTCTGCGATCCCCAAGCCGTCTGCCAAGTGTGGGGATTATGGCAACACCTCCCTATTAAGGGGGAGGCCCCTTTTTGTAGTTCCATTTTTCTAGTGGTAGGACTCTACTGCAGAGTCCGCCTGGGGAAGTAGCACAGCTTTGCCAGTTATTCAATCGCCAAACAGTAGTGTGCAAGCATTACTGTGTTCCGGTTTGAAGGGCAATGTTACCAGAAAAAATACTGGGTATGAAGAGATTTAACATCTAATATCACAGGGTGACGAGCGTAGTGTAGTGCGGCGCAGGATTGTGTTCAAGTTCACAATTCTGGCACTGCCACTACTGTTAGTGGCAGGCGTGACGCTTACCACCAGGCGAACGTCTTGCTCGTCTCATCACATGAATGCATTAAAAAAAGGCCTTCGTCCAACAGTGGACGTTTTCTGGCTGATGGGTGGGTTGAGTCCGGTACCTAATTAGATTGTTGTAGTTACAACATTTTTTTTTAAATAACTGACTTCGAAACATAATACGAAATTTGGTTTACCTTGATAATATATTTTACAAGTTATTTGATGTTAAAATCAAACTACTGAACCGATTCTGATGAATTTATACGGGACCAATCAGAAAGTACCCTTTCAAATAAAAAAAACTTATCCTAATCGGTTTTTAGAAATGACGGACTTCTGAGATATAAAAAAAATGCTTACAACCGAGCTGCGTGCCTCCTTTTGTGAGGTCGTTTTTAGAAATGGGCACTTTTCTTGTAAAAAACATTTCTACCGGAATAACAACATATTAAATATAAATTATTACGCAATACAAAGGAGAGTCGTGACGACCGTAAACTCGTGGACAGTTTTGAATCTTTGAGCTTACGTCGTGACTGATTGCTCTGCCTATTTAATAGGTACTACTACAACAGAAAACTTAGTAGTATCTACAGAAGATTCACTCCTAGCCACAATAATATCAATCATTTCATATCCAGTGCAACCTATTGTATAAAACAGTATCGAAATTCCACTGTAGTGTTGAGCTGCGCTAGTAGCCGGCGGAAGCCGCGAGACATCAACAAGCGTTACAGTGGAAAATCGACACACTGCTATTTACACAGTGAATCTTACTTTTATATGAGTGTTGCAGTTGTCCATGGTCGGTGGTCTCTTACCATCAGGAGAGCGACTTCCATGTTTGTATACATATCTTTAAAAAAAAAAACAAGTTCTTGGTGGTTATTATAACCCTGTTTTATCGAAATACTGCGCGTCATATCCACACTACCCCATCATCCCCCAACATCACCTTGAAGGTGTCTCGGTGAGCCATAACTCTTAACGGCGAGGCGCCCTCGTCGACGCGTTGAGGAATTATTATTATGCGAATAAATACTCCAAATGTCACGACTAAATGTCCCCCCACGGCCCCCTGTAATCCAGGGGGAAGAGGAGACAAACGCCGTTCGATCCTGGGGAGTGTCTCGTAATAGTTTTAAAGCGGGCCTAATTTTGTGCGGTTTTTGAATTGGTTACCATTTGAAGGGATGGATGCCTTGTTGAATTGTTATAAGATTGGCTAGCTAAAGTAAGGCTGAAGAGACTCACAACTGGCACTGCAGTGATGCCAATTTTGTGTAAATACTGTCACGACCAGATAGATGTAAAGAAAAATAAATAATATCTTATCACATTAGATTACAGAGACACTGAAAACATGATCAGGCTATTAGCCATGGCGCATTTTTGACTTGTTTTTTTATTATTAACATTTTAATATTATTATTGTTATTTTAACGTTTCTTACAATCATTGGCACCCATCAGATACACACATGGGCATCTCCGCGAGTCCAACTTTCACGAGGGCGGCGCTTAGCGGAGATACCTCTCATGCATAAAATGACCTCATTCATTGAACGCCCACGGTATATAGACTGTCAACTATAAGCTTAAAAAGTAATGGCATTATTGGCTTGGTTTTAGCACGTACATTCATTCTCACAATTTGGAAGAGAACTAGCTCCCACAAACACAGGTTATCCCTACTGTGGGAGCTAGGGATTTAAATCTTATCTATTTATGCAGGTACCAATTATTATTTTTTAAATTGACTAATTCCGATTTTAATTTTAGGTATAAGATATAAAAAACCTTTGCTTATTTTATCATCCAGCCAACCACCTAGCCTGTAGTCAAATGTACCATCGGTACATTGTGTTGAGTTGTTTGTGTATACACAAACAACTCAACGCAAAAAAAATCGGCTCTTGTGACATACTTTACTTGCATACTACATAACTTGAATAAGAAACCGTAGAAGACTGAACTTACTTTAAACAATAAATAATCAGTTTTTTACGACTGGCTGGACTGTGGTTGAAATTGTGAAACATTTCACTTTAGTTTTTATAACAATATTAGAAATTTTGATTTGCGTATTTGAAGACAGCACACGCCTACTAAAAGACAAAACTCTTTAGGATCGCTAATTCTGGTCTGTGGATCTGGCATGGGCTGTAGATGCGCTTCCTGAGTGGCTCTTTCCCGAGAGATATAATCCGGGTATCTTAAAGTCTCGAATGAATCGGGTTATTCTAGGCAAGGTGGGTTATGGCAACTCCTCCCTATAAAGGGGGAGGCCTTCATCCAGCAGCAAGACTATAAATTAACTTAAAAACCAAAAACTATATTTTAAGCCAGATTCGCAGTTCCCAGTTATCTTAAGGCCGATGTCCACGATTACCCCATCAAAAGCGAGATTAGGTGGCTTTACTTGTTCGCGTCACCCTTTCTTGTCTTACAAGCGACGTGGCTCGAGGGATTAGTGAGGTTGGATGTGGTACACCTTGAATTTACTTCATGCTTATGAATGTTTACAAAATACAAAGATTTGAAAGTTAGGATATAGCACAATGAGAATTTGCGGCTCAGTGTGTCTCGTCGACATCATCATCAGCCAGAAGATGCCCACTGCTGGACAAAGGCCTCCCCCTTACCAGGAAGGGGTGGTCATAAACCCCACGCTTGGCATGTGGCTTGGGGACCACAGATTGCTCGCCACCGTTAGCTGAGAGGACGCTGCTGTCCGTTTTCCAGTGGCTAAATTGCAGTTTTAGAACATACCCAGGTTCAGTATCTACTTCTCGAAAAATTTGCCATCTGTCAATATAACTAGGTACTTCGAATCGTTATTATTCGTTTCGTTTACAAAACCATTTCTCATTACATCAATACTAGTGGTTCCCAGCGAACTGAGACCTGGCGATCCTAATATATTCCAAGCACCTTGACCAATATGGCTCAGAGTGAACTTAATGATTGTACTAAAGTCGTGAAAGTCGCTGAAACTCGCGGACAACCGGTGGATACAAATTTCAATGATGGAAATGCCAGGTTGACGTACAGTGTGGCTGTCTAAGAGCCTATCCGAGGCCCTTTTAAGGGCTTTTCTGAGGCCTTTGTTCATCAGTCGACATCTCCGGGCTGACGATGATAATGCACTAGTTCCTAAATCATAAATATCGGATCTACGGTTTGCAAGTTATCCTCGAACAAATAGACTGCCAACTCGCCAAATGGAAAATTACTTTACTAACTCGACGAAATACTTAAATATGAAATCAAATAGTAGAAGAGACTTCCCAACATAAAACAAGCACATCTTCAACCAACATTTACTTACCAACAAACGAGAAAAAGCAGAGAACGTTCGACAAATCCTGACTGTTCTGAAAAAAGTATCTCAATATATATACCCTTAGATATTGGCGCATGTTGACATATTTACGACCTCCTCGACTATTAAGTGGTGATTTAGTGTAGGCATATCTGGATGGATACGTTTTTATCGTTACCCATATATCCACTGGGCTTTTCGCTTTATTATGTGCCATTGTGAGGGGCTTAGAAGATTTCTTCAACTGTTTTCCGTTCGTTGGATGGATATCTGATGCGGGTTTTCATGTTAAACTGAAGAGTTGTATACTTTCGTTTCTTTCTGAATGGATTTTGGCGTCATACATCGTGCCCAGTGTCACGTGTTTGAAAATTATCTACCTAGCTATCATGTAAACAGTCAAAAGAGCAAAGCAAAGCAGCAGTGGTGCAGTGAAGTGGTAGGGGTCTATTTTTATTTATTTACTAGCTGTTGCCCGCGACTTCGTACACATACGGAAAAATGATTGCGAATGGAACATCGATCTTTCTCCAATTAAATGAATCTTAGTCACAGTCCAAGTCACACACAGTAAGTCACGGTTAAGTCCAATAACGCCCTAGTAAAGTCGTGGCAACTTTACGCAAGCAAGCTTCTTTGGAGTTTTGAAAACAACGCGAAACACATGTTACACCACATTATACGACTTGCCCACGTCAATCGGCAGATAATGAATAAAACACCACTATTTTTATGCATTAACACCCGAAAAAACAGAAGTTTTGGAAAATTATACAATGCAGCAACATGTTTTTTTGTGTTCCCGCCAACTTCTGTGTTTCGTTTTGAAGAGGTTACCCGAAAAATTACTGGTTAAGAAGATATTTGCTATCTAATAACTTAGTGACAAGAGTAGGAAATATAATTTTAAAATATACGTAAAAACCTTAAGCTCTTAAAATGTACCAATAAATTTAATTCATAAATAAAAATAAACCTTATTGTAAAACTAAGCACAAATAAAATATCAAGAAAACACACAGAAGTTAATAGCCAAGAATGACGCTCGAGAACCGTCGAACTCGACAACAATGCGAACTAATTAAATTCAAATTAATCGTAAAAAAAGCGAATCACGTCAAATTGACCGTAAAATTTCAAGAAAGAAAAACAATGGGGCCTCCGCGATAACGGCGTCCGACTTAAATTAAATCGGAGTCGTTTCTACGAACCCTTCACTCTGTAAACACACGGGGTAATGTTTTGAAAAATACGCAGCACGTTTTGATGTAAAGTTTTTTTAATGAATATAAAGTTACTGATTGAAAATATAACTTTTGAAATGTATGCAAATTTTAGATGAGTCATGAGACAAAAATAAAGATTAAATAATCTTACAAATATAGAAAAATTCTCAAACTGTTACTACAACAAACTACAAAGACTACTTACCCTACTACACAAAAAAAAGGATTGTATCCAGACCGATGAAAGTCAAAGCCGACGAAATGCTCAAACCCACCAGTCGGCAGCGTACCCAGCATGCTGGCGGCAAATAGCTTGTGTATCATAACTTAATTATTATCAAATTATATAATTAAAATTGTATCTAACTAAATAAAATTTCACTACTTAAAAAAGTTATATAAATAATATTTCAGTGCATAACGGGGAATGTTAATGTAATAAAATAGAGATTAAGTCAACCTTGCCAATAAAAAGGATTTTTATTTAGTTTTTCCATTACAACTACTAGCGTTTTATCCCGAATATGCAATCGTATATCACACTTGTAGAGGGTTAACTCCAAACTCCGTCCAAGGTATGAATATTTACGAAAGCATTAATTATTTTTTAACTTTCTTCTCGGTTTAAGAGGCTTTTCTTAACGTACAGTCGGTTTAAAGTACTTCACCCGCGATTTTTATACTGTGCTGAGATTTCTTATTTTTATATAGAACTAAAGCGGCCTAAAGGAGATCATGAACAAAGTTACCTAAAGCCAACACTAAATTCGCGAAAATAAATCAGCTGTTTCATACACTTTGTGGAGTGTGGATGACATTTTTTACGAACAGCTGATCATTTTATCGTGAATTTAGGATTGGTTCCATAGTAAAAGTTGTTAATAATTGTCAGTACACATCATCAGCCAAAAGACGTCCACTCCTAGACGAAGACTTAATAAATAGGAGGTTGCCATAATCCCCACGCTTGGCAGGCGGCTTTGGGATCGCAGAATGCTCACCACCATTAATCGAGAGTCATCATCAGCCCGGAGACGTCTACTGCCGAACGAAGGGCTCCCCCTTAGACCGCCACACTGTACGACAACCTGCCATTTGCATCCACCGGTTGCCCGCGACTTTTACAATGACGTCGGTCCACCTAGAGAGAGGCCTCATTACGCTAAAAAAAAAACCAAACACCAAAAGTTACCGACATAGCTCGCAAGGTTTGCAAGTCGAAGTGGCAATGGGCAGGCCACATCGCTCGAAGAACTGACAACCGATGGGGAAGAAAGGTTCTTGAGTGGCGACCGCGAACCGGAAGACGCAACCGAGAGTAAGCAGCCAAAAATACTGCAATTTTTTTCTCCTCAGTACTTTCTGCCATAAAGGCACATCTACACTGCACTACCACGAAGTAGAATCTCGGAAAGCCAGCTTTGATATTTCATAAGGCAGCTGAATATAATTTAAGTTTATTTTTCTTATTACCGAGTTAACAAGGGGCGTGCTATCGGCCAGAGGCCTCGCAGTTAAAACGAATTTATACTTTCGATTACACCGCCGTTGGATGAATAAAAAACAAATGAGCCAGGAATTTGTTGGTGCGCTGCGCTCTGCTGTTGATGCAGGGATAGTGTGGATATACCTTTACATATTTTATTTAATTTAAGAAATATATATAATTATGCAATTGAGTGATGAGACAAGAAAGACGTTCGCGTGGTGGTAAGCATCATGCATGCCCAAAACAGTAGCAGTGCCAGAATTAAATAAATAAATAAATAACGGTGGAAATTTCACACATCGCCATCTCTCCCCAAAACTAAGCAAGCTATGGGAACCATGACTTTTTTATTTTTGTATGGGACCCGGTTTTTTTTTCGATTTTCCAGAAGGATCCCAGGGTTCTAGGAGGAATTTGTTCGAGAACATTGACCCTACCCCCTAATAGCTGATACAATACTTATACACTTCTTTTTTTTTTAATACACATATAATTATGTTACATACAACAACTAGACATAGAACAAACATCTATGTTCAGATTAAATGTTGGTCCTACGTGAGAATCGAGGCAATCATAAAACCAACAAACTTGCGAATAAAATCCTGCGCCGCACTGTATTGCGCTTGTCAACCTATTATACAAGATTTGTGCATGTTTTTTACAGGTGTTTTACATTTCCAACCCCGAAAAATACCCCAAAACTCAAATTTTTTACTAAATCTACGTAGTCTGTCTATTTGTCTTACATTTAATGAATTATAATCACGAGATTCGTATTCTGTAGTCGGTTGAAAATAGTAAAAGAATAAATTACGTTTTAATAGTGTATTTTACTAATAATTAAAAAGATGTCTGTAAACTTGTTTTTTAAAGTTTGTGTAATCTCTGTATAAAAAAGTTAAATAAAAACTAAAGTGCATAGTGTTAAATAACAAAATAATACAATTCGGATTTGTATTGAGGATTTTGAACTGAAAAAAATTTTTTTTCTTGGTAAATGCAATGTATCTTGTGATGATAAAATTCTAGATACACGAGTACAACTCGAGCTTGACACGTTTTTGCTTACTCGGATGCTAATTGTATTTGTGTTCTATTCCTAAAAAGTTACGCCTTAATTTAAATCTTAGGTATTTCCTTTTAGGCTAGGCAAGGTATAACGCGAACCCATTCGTTATATAAATAATACGCTTTTAAAAAAAATACAGGTGATTTACTTCGAATACCTGGATGACATCTTCATATTTTCTAGTAATTTTGACTTAAATACCAAACTACAGAACCGATTTCGATAAAATGTATATGGGACCACCTCTGAAGTATTACCTACCAAACAAAAATAATCATTAAAATCAGTTCATAATTTGCGGAGTAATCGCGTAAAATACATTTAAAAAAACAAACAGTCGAATTGAGAACCTCCTTTATGAAATTGGTTGAAAAAATAAAGGAATTTCAAAAAGTTAAACGTACAGTTTTTTTATTATTATAACATCCTACCCTGCAGTCGTGTCTCATCCACATTATTCTGTCCAGTTCATCTCAAGGCGCAGAGCTAAGCTATTATATTTAATGTGTATGCCGGCTTGATTTGAACATAGTATCAAACTCAGGCCGTTCTTTGTCTCTTGTATCGCTAATTTGTCGTGTTTTCTTCTTATCGTAAAGTAGAGGAATTACATTTTATGCTTTGTTCTGTTTTTGATAATGAGGGACGGCGCTACGGTCCTACAACGCTACGGGAACGCTACGAAATTAATGCTACGATGCTACGGCGTAGCTTATGGTTACGATTGGGCTAGAATTTTAGGGCGGTGTTGTGATTGGATGATGGTACAGACAGAGCATTTTGGCCGCGCGTCGGTCGACCTGATGATGATGATGATTGATTAGATATTTATTATGACTTGATTTTCTTTGCACAGACAAATTGAGTTGTCACCATCCTGGTATCGTATTCTTTTCATACATTATATTTTTAATTGAAGAAACCTTGCGAAATCTATGTCCATCAGTGGAATACGAAATGCTGATAATAAATAAATAAATATTGGTGGACATTTCACACAGCGCCATCTATCCCCAAACTAAGCAAAGCATCTACTACGGGAACCAGATACTTGATAGAATATCTATAGCAAGATACAAAACAATAGTGGTAGTAGTCATGGTAGATGTTTGTTAACGATAATAAAAAAAACATTTTCATTTTCAATACTCAATTCGTTTATTGCAGTTATAAAGATTACATGCAGGGTGGGAATCGAACTCGCTGTCTACAGCGCTCAAGGCAACATTATGCTATCAACAGAGCTATAAAACAGCTACGAGATGATGATTATATAACAGAACGTAAATTTTTTCGGGTGTTATTTAGGCTTTATTAACTGTGACAAACTAGGTAGGTAATATCGACATAAACATTAACCTACTAAAGAGAAACAAAAGGTTTGTATCCAGACCGTTAAAATTTTAGAAACTTTCCAATTGCTCAAACTACAATATAACTCGATATAACTGTTACTTTCATCTCGTTATATCAACTTGAATAAAAATCTGACAGCTAAAGTTCACAAGTTAGCAGTGTGTTGATATCGGACAAATCCGGCAGTTTAACCCTAGTTTACGAGAGCGCGTTGACAGACATGGCCGTAACGCACGGGCCGGATTGACCGGTCCGAGTTAGATTGACCGGCCAGTACGGTGACCAGGATTTAAGACAGAAATGAGACACATTATATGTTGTTGTTCAAAATAAAGGGTCATAGAAAGTAATTAATATTAACAGTAATCTGGATTCCACTGGGTCGTAATCTTGGCCCAAAGATCTTCCGGCAGACCCAAAAAGCGATGGCGAGACGACCTAGACAAACACCAGAACGACTGGTCCGTTGTAGCTCTGGACAGAGACATATGGAAAGAGGGTAGGGAGGTCTTTGCCCAACATTGGGACAACTCAGGCTCGTAATAATAATAATAACGCAGGGGCGGCTTTATGGCGAGCCGTCGGTGAGTGGCGACACCGCGTACCCCGATTCCATGGGTCTAAAAGCCCAGAGACCCTGACCCCTGGCTTGCCTTAACCGGCCGCCTGGAGGTGGAAACCGCAAGAGCTAAGAACCTAAGCTCCAGGGTGGAAGTGTTAAAGGGCATAACGCCGCGAGTAGCTCTTAGTGAAAGTGCAGCACACCTCTCGACACCCTAAACCACCCACGCCAATGTTGCCCCTCCGGTGCCAAGATGCGGCAGCCTCTATGGGGGGCCCATTTAGTGGGTGGCAAGTCATCACCTGCCTAAATATATTTTGAGATGAGACAGGATAAGGCAGGTGCCTTTTCTCATCCCATAGATCAGTACAACTACCCACAAATTGTTCACCTCAATAGCCCTGTTTTTTGTTTTTTATCCTATACTGTACCATAGTTTATTTATTTAATCAATTAAAACGGCACAACGCCAGTTACATTAATCAATATCATTATAAAATGTACACAGAAGTCAACACACATTACATTCCATTTTATACACATTCTATAGTAATTGTATTTTGTACTCAACAGGGCCTCTTGGTGTTGGTTTCGGCCCCACCAATGCCTCTCAAAGGTCCGGGCTAGACCCGTGAATAAAATTAAATAAAGAGATAATAATAATAACAGTAACTTCGTTTTATATACCTCAGAGGTCCTATACCTATTTTCAACCGACTTAAAAAAGGAGGTTCTCAATTCGACTGTTCTATGTTTTTTTTTCTATTTATGTTACTCGATTACTCCTCCAATTATGAATTGATTTTGATGATTCCTTTTTTGTTTGGTAGGTGATACTTCAGAGGTAGTCTCATATAGATTTTACAAAATCTGTTCTGTAGTTTGGTTTTTAAATCAAAATAACTGGAAACATGGAGATTTCATCCAGATATCGAAATTGAAGTTGATTGTTTTAAAAAAAGCGTATTATTGTTATATCTATTGAAGCTCTGAATTCAGCATTCAGTTGCTGAATAGTTTACTGTTATGGTTAGTCGTCATGCTTAAATTAAGTTGGTAAATTATGGTACCTTGCTTGTTTTAACATGCAGTACCACCAACATAACCAGGTCCAGGACCTGGTTATGTCCTTAAACTGCAACCAGACCCACCGGAGGACGTGCAGCAGCGTCCTTTTGGATAACGGTGGTGACCATTCTGCGATCCCCAAGTCGGCTGCCAAGCGTGGGGATTATGGCAACACCCCTCTATAAAGGGGGAGGCCTTCGTCCAGCAGTGAACGTTTTATGGCTGACGACGACGACGACCACCAACATGGCCAGATCCATGCGTTTGTTTATAGTTACACTATCTGCGCTCCGCGGTTTCACCGTGATGATGATGATGATGATGATAAAAAGATGCATAAATGTTATTCTGAAGAAAAGCGATCTCGATTCCGAGTTTCATCCAAATCCGTTTGCCGTTTTGCGTAAAGAGGTAACAAAAATTCACACACACATCTTTCACATTTTATAATATTAGTCTGATTGGGGTGATGTCCCAATTTCTGCCTAACCCATGGCGAAAACAGTCATAACCAGATCGGTCGGTATCAGCGTCCCGCAGCCTGCACCCGGGTACTTTATACCCCGCGCACGCCGTACGGTTAACTATTTTATTGCTAATGCTGTGTGATTTACCAATTTTCAACACGTTTTGCGGTTAACGTAAACTTTGTGCAAGATGGATTTTCTGTCTGTCCAGTACCTATTAGATATTAGGAACAACACTACGGATTAAAATTTCATGATATGTATTAAAATTATTATTTTATAGATACGTAGTTCTACTGGTGTACCATTAATATTGGTTATACCACGGGCAACAAACGTTATATTATAACGTTATTTTTCATACAAAAATGACAAAGCAACATCCAAGGCCTTACTGTAAAAATAGTAATCAAGGCTCTAGTGTTGTTTAACTTAGAATAAAATAAACAAATATTTTACCTTAGTACTATTGTTTACTCTGTGGTTTTACTGCTGTGCAATTTGACGAGAATATTAGATTTTAAAATAAGCTTCAACATCATAAACCAAATTCTCTTGTAACCACGCTCTCAGCTTGGTTTTGGAGCACGCAGTGGAAAGAGCATCCCGTATCGAAACTGGTATGCTGTTGTAGATCACGGGCCCCAAAAAATATTATACACTCACCTTTCGAATTTGTCGAGACAGTATGACGGGGTAATAGGGTAGATGACTGATGTTTATATCGTTGAAACCAATAGCTTTGATGAAAAATTTAAGTAAATATAGTGTGTTTATTGAAAAAATAATTTAAATCGGTTAATAATGTTCTGATATATGAGCGTTTAAAGTTATAGTTAGACACAACTCTGTCCCTTTCCCACAAAACAAAAAATGTCGTCACGCCTTACTTGTCAGAATAGAATTTATATGGCGTACTGAGAAGTGACGTCACGATTTGCTGTTTCGCCTCTCTGTCTAGCATGATATTAAAATGCTTATAAGTTGCTTATTTTTGATCAGATTTTCATTTTGTTTTCATTAATCAGCTATATGTATGGGCCACATTTTAATAGGACAATAAAAAAAAACCAGTCATCTAGCCTATTAGTTGGTATTCCTTTGTATTGCTGCGTAAATCTAACGTGCTGTGAACGCCTCTTCGTTGAAGCAAATTTGTAGGTAAAGTAGCTAACGTAAATACATAGTTGTACAAATTGTTAATCGTACGTATTGGATATCGAGCCTGCTAATACAATAAACAATAGGTAACGCACCAATCGGGGCATTAACATTACTTTATTGTGCAGCGATTCCCAAATCGTCCGCTGCCAACCGTGCTTAAAGGCAAATCTACACGAGCATCGGTTGGCGTATCGAACTGGCGTTCTTACTCGCCAACACTTAGATAAACTAGGCCGAGCGCCATTTGCGCTTGCCTAAAGTCCGGTGACGCTGTAGAGGCCATCTGAGGCCAACAGCATCAGTCAATAAAAAAATAAAAAAAACTTAGAACAGAGTTGTATAGAATCATCATCATCAGCCAGAAGTCGTCCACTACGAGACGAAGGCCTCCTCTTTAATAGGAGGGGCTGCCATAATCCCCTCGCTTGACAGACAGCTTGGAGATTGCAGAATGCTCGGTACCGTTAACCGAGAGGACGTTACAGAATACAATTAACTATTTTAGTTGTACAGAATAAATGGTCAATTTTAGTATTCAAGTTTGAGCTTATCAGAGAGATTATTGTAATAAGTTCTTACTCTTGTGCTGGTTTAGAAAATAAGAAAAAGTCTTAATCAAGGTTTAAAGGTACGAACCTCGCTGTCCGTGGAGTATAATTGAATTATTAAAACCAAATTTCAGAGGTCAATTAAATTTTATTACAATATAGGGTTTTTAAGAGATCAGCCTTAAACATCCCCACGACGAGCATCAGCAACTGCAACCAAGAGCGGTTGGACAGAATAGATAAATATTTCCTATTTTTATTTCTTAGCTATAAACTCAAAGGCCAATGAAATTATTTATGTAAATCATCATTATTTTAAGCGTTGAATGTTGGTTAAGTGATTTCCCACCAAAAGAAAAACTCCAAAGTGCATTTACCTTATTGAGTATTTTTTTAATAATCTGGGTCTCTTCAAGTCTAGAGTGAATCAGTTTCTTCTAGGAAAGCGTGCTCCATCGTAGACTGCATATTCGTTTAACATCGGACGAATTGGCAGTCAAACGCAAACCTATTAATACAAATAAAAATTACTGCTGCTATGCAGCAACACCACTTAACTAAATATAACGAGCATAACGAGATCACATTCTAGAGTATTATAATCATATTTTGAACTAAGGGGATTTTATTTGTATTTTACCAACCTCACATTACAGATAATCGAGGAAACCTCCTTACAAACTTAAAACTGATAACCGATGAAAAAGAAAAGTTCTGGAGTGGCGACCAGGAACCGAAAGATGCAGCGTAAGCAGTCCTCCCACTAGGTGGACCGACGACATTATGAAAGTCATTGGCAACCAGTAGACTGGCAACTGGCTGGTTGTCGAACACTCCAAGGTCCAAAACCCAAGGCGCCCAAGGGTGAGGCCATCGTTCAGCAGTGGACGTCTTCTGCCTGATGATGATGAGACTTAAAAACTGCGTACCACATCGTTCGCAGCACAATACGCACCGAGTGTGTTCCCCCCTTATCTCTCCAATATACTGCGGAATTAAAAATACATAAACATGTTCCGATTTTACGATAATGACGGCCGCACTATGCACCCGACGGTAAAATGGCCCGAATAAATACGTCGTACTTTAAACGGTCACCATCGGTTAAACTGTTTAAACCAAACGTCAATTGACCACTGACGGCAATTTGAACGGTTGATTTTTGATTGGTTATTGGTTAATTGCTGATGGGGTAATCAATTTTACAAAAGTTATTCATAACGTTTTAGCATTAGTTAGGCATTCATGAACCTATATCTCGGGTTTCCCTTGGGCCGAAGGAACGAGGATAATATATATCATACTGGGGTTTCTTTCTGGGAAAAAAATAGCTTTTTCTATGGAATCTAATACTAAAAGAATCACTGTCCTGACTGACTGACAGACAAAACACAGCCTAAAACGCTGGTCGTATAGACTTGAAATTTGGGGTGTGTATTTGTTTGTCTTGGAGTACGAAGAATTTTTTCGAAATCCAACCCCTACGGGGGTAAAAATGGGTAAAAACTTTTGTATGAAGCCTCTTTGTTTTTGAACTTTTGGTCGTGAAAATTAGTTTTTGAATAATTTATTTAAACTAAAAATGCTATATTCAATATTATTTTGACAGGGGTGATTTAAGGGGGTAAAATCTGGGATGAAATGTTGTATGGAAACTTCCTTGTTTTTAAAATTATATTCTTTAATTGGTTTTGCAAATTCAGGGTCGCGACGATATTAGAAGTTGTTCACAATAATGAGCACAATGACCTCCTTACAGCTTCGTTACAACGTTCCGCATAAGCTGGTATACACTAAATCGTCATTGTCGTTTTGGAATCGCATCATCGTCGTAAAACCGTCACCGCGCAATGGGAGCGTGATTCGCGGCGATTAGAACTATTTACGTCGCGCTCGAGTTTAGTGGCCGTAATGTGGCAACACACGCTGCGTTTAGACCCTTCGCTTCAGAACTCGTAGTTTTGCCTAAAATAACTTTTTGTTCACAATACAGAAAACCCTCGATCATCGTCGAAAAGTAGCTAGCCTTGGTATTTTATCGGATACATTTCGGAGAGTGTGCTTCGGATTTGCATGATCTTATTCCCCCCTGCCCATTCATCTATCGGACGGCCAGGACCTCGAAAAAGCGACACCGTGCGTTGATATACCAAAAAATCGTACGAAACGGTTTGATTCCACTTTCTTTATTCGAACTGCTAAACAGTGGGTATTAGCGCTGCCCGAGTGGGTGTTTCCCGGTAATTATAAACTGGCTGTCTTCAAGTCGCGAGTGAATCGGTTTCTCCTAGGCAAGCATGCTCCATCGTAGACTGCATCTTCGTTTATCATCACCGAGATGGCAGTCAAACGTAAGCCAATAAACAGATTAAAAAAAATAAAAAAATACGACTTCTAAAAAGGTGGAGGCTCTACGTTCGACTATGTGTATTTTTTATAGACTATAGACATTACTTTATATTATATACCTACCACACTGCGTCTACGGTGCGGCGCGCAAATCTACGGATGCTATCATAGAATATGCAATGTTTACATGTTATAAAATACATAAGTATGTAACTGGACACAATTTTTTTTTTTTTACTTGAACGATAATTTTCTTAGCTGCAGCTCAAGAGAGTTGCTTGATGTATGTTCACCGATGTCTCCTTCAGTTGTAAACCGATTTTGAAAATCCTTTTTTTTAAGGTTTTGTTTTTACTCTCGAGGTGATCCCGTAATAATTTAAAGTCAAAGTTGATTATATTTTTGAAGTTACTTGTTGAAAAAAAACTGATAAAATTAAATAAAATTTCTGGAACTAAGTCTCGTCTATGTGCAGGTCACTCGCAAAATAGTAACCGTGAGCAGTAATGACTGTATAGTATAATTTAGCAAACAAGCTATACAGGATGTATAGAGCGTTGATTACTGCCCAATATAAAGCCGTGCGCGGTGATTACGGCGTCCAGCGCAATGATCCGACGATTGTTTGTTACGTTGTGTAATTTTATGAATTGGTTAGCAATAGTTCCGGTGTTTCATGTTAACTAATTTGCAATTAAGTGCACTTCAAACCATTGATGTTGTGAAATTTAACTGAATGTAATGTGCCGATTTAAAGTAATAAGTTATCAGTGGTACTTTTTTACAGGTAGGTACATTTTTCTTCAATGATGACTTTAATGATCTCATTTCAGATTTGTTCTCTTCAAGCGTATAACCAAGAAGAATCATCATCAGCCGAAGACGTCTAATGCTGGACGAAGGCCTCCCCCTTAGTAGGGAGGGGTTGTCATAATCCCCACGCTTGATTTTCCGAAACGTTATGGTTACGTTTCGGTGGGGAATTAGCACGTAAATTATGGTCGGATTATTAAGGATTCTTCTTATATTGCTGCCGAAATAAACAAAAGAAAAATTCTTATGAAAAAAAACGAACAGAAAATACCTTAAAAATATAGTGTCAATATGTTTTTTTGCTATAAATAGGCTTCAGCTTGATGACACCGCTCTGCAAGCTGTGCCCTTGTAGCTGAGTGCGCCATTGGGTTGGCCAAATTCTCGTCAAAGCACTCAATAAATAGGTACATTTGTTTTGACGAAACATGGAGTTTGTCGGTGGACCGTCCGAGTCCGTAGTAGACGTTTGGATTATATGTTTTATGTACAAAGCTTTATACCATGTAGTAAGCCTTGTCCATACAAAATATAAAATAGTCAAGTGAAAAAACTTGTCTCTTCAACTGTACTGAAATAATAATAATTTACCTATAGAAAAAAAATTGGGCCGTATTTGGAGCAGTAAAGTCGGACGAAATGAGATTTTTTAAATTAAAATATATTTTGGGCCGATCACGGCATAAACAGCGGGTTCAAAAGCAGATTTTTTTATGTGGGACGAAGTTTCTCGGGACGAAAATAGCATAAATCAGTCAAATCTGTATTAAATGCAAGCTTTCAAATAAAAAAAGATATAAAGCTTTAGTTACTTGACAATATTTATAAGAAATCGGTTCAATGCAAGTCTCTTTAAACTCCTTTGAAACCGACTTCAAAAAAAGAGGTCCGCAATTCGACTGCTTTTTGTTGTATGTTACGCGATTACTGCACCAATTATGAATTGATTTTGATGATTCTTTTTATGTTTCGTAGGTGATACTTCAGAAGTGGTCCCATATAAATTTTATCGGAATTGGTTCAGCAGTTTGGTGTTTAATCAAAATTACTAGAATAAATCAAAATAACTGGAAAATATGAAGATGTCATTCAGGTAGTAGAATTTGAAGTCGGTTGTTTTAAAAAAAGCGTATTATGTGACATCACTTTGATATTAAAACCAATCTTACAATACAATACAATAAAATACAATAGTTTATACAGAGCTAGTTCTAGTTCTAATCAGTTAGCAGCCTTTTAAGGGCATATTCTGTACATCAAAACAAACAACTTTTACTATGGGGCGAACATTGAAATTGCAAAATAAAAAACAGCTGTTCCATATAAAATTTGTTGCCCAAGGTCGATGAACTTTTTCTATGGAACAGCTGTTTTTTTTTCGCGATTTTAATGTTTGCCCCATAGTAAAAGTTGTTTGTTTTGATGTACAGAATATGACTTTAAAAGGATGCTAACTGATTAGAACTAACCCTGTATATAACACCAAATTTACACGTCAAAACGTCGTATACGGTCTATTTACAATTCGGAACCTCGAAAACAACACGAATAGTTATCAATTCGCCCAAAGCAACATGAAAGCAAGCAAGGCCGGTTGTCCGCAAGGCTGTCGCAGCGTGCCGCAGGTTTGTCGCGCAGTGTCGGGCCATAAAGTGCGCGGCAATACGCTGCCCGCTGTCCGCACGCGCCGCGCCGTAACTCGGCCCGGTGCGGTTTGAACTGGACTCTACGAGATCTCTATAGAGACGAGGTATCAATTAAATTTAAAATAAAAATAAATATTGGGGGACATTTTACAAACAGCGCCATCTAGCCCCATACTAAACAAAGCTTGTATTATGGAAACCAGATAGCTGATAGAATACTTATAAACCTACTATATTTTTTTCGTAAATACATACTTATAATACACTACTACTACACCCAGACTCAGAACAAACATGTATGTACGTCTCATAATTTTTGTCCTGGGTGGGGATCGAACCCACGCCCTACAGCTCTGAAGGCAGGCATGCTACCAACTGAGCTCTAAGGATGCTGCTATAAGGTAATCCTCAGTTAATATTTTATATCAACAACTGCCGAGCAGAAGTGTGCAAGCATTACTGTGTTATCAGAAAAAATAAAGAGCTTGAAGAGATTTGACATCTAAAATATCTCAGGGTGACGAGCAAGGTGCAGTGCGGCGCAGGATTTTGTTCGCAAGTTCACAATTCTGGCACTGTTACTGTTATGGGCAGGCACGATGCTTACCACCAGGCTAACGTCTAGCTCGTCTCGGCACTCCACTGGATAAAAAAATATAATGATAAGAGACAATTAACAAGAATGGAACTGAATAAAATCGGTTTTAAATTTTCCGTGCACACTGCAGCACGTTATAAGCGTTTTCCAAGCTATGAGTACATCATGGAGGATTTAATATTGGATATCCACAAAATTAATTATTACAACCAGCACATATTTAAACATTGTGATGATATATGTACTTTGGGTGGAGTCCCTAAATTTCCATGTAAAGTTTAGAAAAATAAATTTAACAACAGAAATGGTTTCCAGGTAGGTACTAGTAATGTAAACTTTGTTTTTTCGTCATCAGAACACAAAATTCATAAAATATTTCGGTGAAACACTGACGTTCGTTTTTTGCGATGCAAAATGACAATTAACGGCGGTATTATTATCTCTTTATACATCCAAAACAAACCGGCCAATTAAAACAAGGCAAGTCGTCGTGCGCCATCTTAAATCTGCGCAGCCGTGCATTGGCAATATCTAGGCTGCACCGTGCGTGCGATACAGCCTGTATACTGTCCGAGCACCCTGTACATTGTGAGAGCATCCTGAACGTTCTGAATTTAGTGTTGTGTGCGAATGTGGCTGGTTTTATGCTTCATATTGATGATAGTCTCTGTTATTAGACTCAGAAGATTAATATGTGCATAAGTTGTATTAAGATTATTAGTAGTATTTTTACCATGGAGGATAAGGAGTTGCGATGAGCGACTTGCAGCCGCAGATCCTATTTTGCGGACGGAGTGTGTGACGTCATACTTATTTGTTCAGTCTGCTAACGTCCGCCACGCGTAACGGTCATTCAAACTTACATATTAGACGTACGATTTTTTTATGTTTTTACCCAGTAACAGTAAAAATGAAATAAGTTGCTCTGTTTCTTTATGTAAAAATGACCGAAGTAAAAATTTAGATGACATGATTGGTATCTAACTTCATTCGTAAGTAATTTTATTTCTATATTTAGTGATCCGTTCTATAAAATTTAAAAACGCGACTTCTAGCGCGATATTAAGAAATTAAGTGTTAAATTCAGCTAAGTGTTAGTTCACTAGTTCGATTCTCAAAAACTTTTCCTGAAAACCGCTAGATGGCAGTACAAATTGTCACTCCTCCTGCGAACCGACACCTCCCCGCACAGTCACGCGACTTTCTAAGGAAAAATCTTTAGATTAAATCTCTGCTTCTGTTACTCTGTGAATTTTACTGATACAAAAAAGAGGCATGCGCAGTAGGTACAGTTATTTATTCCTTTCTAGTGAGACTTCTTCTTGCTTCTTTTTTCTTTCTAGTGGCAGTGTTCTAGAGTAGGAGTGGAGGAGACCAGGAATCTGCAAACGTAACGTAACCCCTGTGACTCGAATACTTGATAGGTAACAATAGGTATACGTAGGACAGCTGGCAGTAGTTCAAATCAAAAACTGAAGATCGAACTGAGTGGCGTGCCATGGGAGAGACAGTGGACTATGATAGGCTGATTATGATGATGAGAATGAGGCTGAGTGCGAATTCAGTCTAACACTTTATTGGAGAACGTCCGGAGCCGTGTGGTATTTACTTTGTACTTGGTACTTGATGAACGGGCCTTTTCTGCTTTCTTTCTTCTTTTAGAAGCCCCTGATGGGCCCATGTTGTGTAGTCCCGGCGTAGCTAGTTCAGCCACCCGGTGTCCCCGAGGATGGCCAGCAGCTCGCTGACGCCGGCGCAGACCTTCCGGAGCGTCCTCGGTGACCGAGGATTGTCGTACGTTGTTCTGCCACGCTGCTGCATACGCCTGCAGCCGTGTGGTACGTGCGTGCTCTATCTTCGATCATATCATCGTCACAAACGCATGAAAAAGTATATTTTATATTTCGAATATCTCATTTTTTTTTCAAATACGGTCACAGAAAAAATAAATTTTAATATTATCATCATCACCATTTATCAATCCTCCAACGCCAGGCGTTATGTGAGCGGACTAAATATAAAGCAATGGGCACACAGACCACGTCGATTCTAATTACGTGTAATTATCGTCCGACCGGTCGGATGCAGTTTTAATTCGCCAGTTTTGTTCCGGTCTGTACTCTGCCTAATGAGTGTAACTGATCGCTTTTTGATAATGTTATTGATATTGCTGAAGATAGGGTGTGTAATTGTGTAGGTGTTTAATGGTCAGTATGTAAAAGAGTGAAATAGAGATAGAACATTTTTTTTTTTTTTCATTTATGGAGATTCTCAATTTGACTGTATGTTACGCGATTACTCCGCCAATCATGAACTGATTTTGATGATTATTTTTTTGTTTGGTAGGTAATACTTCAGAGGTGGTACCATATAAATATAAATTTATCGAGATCGGTTCAGTAGTTTGGGTTTTAATCAAAATTACTAGAAAATATGATGTCATCCAGATACTTATTCGAAGTTGAAGTCGGTTGTATTTATTTTAAAAGCGTATTATTATACAAATAAATTGATTTATCGACTATGTAAGTATAATATAATAACGGTCTCATTTTTGTACTTGCCCAAAGTAAAAAAATTATTGGCATAGGAGTGTACTTAGCTATTAAAAATTATTTGTCAAAATATTCAACTGTTTGATTTTATGTGTGGCGAATTAAATTTGGGCGAGTTTTCAATGAGCCTTTGAAATTGTATACACTAATTCATCATCAGCCCGGAGAGATCCACTGCTGAACGAAGGCCTCCACACTGTACGACAACCTGCCATTTGCATCCACCGGTTGCCCGCGAATTTTACAATGTCGTCGGTCAACCGGTGGCCATCCTACGCTGCGTCTTCCAGTTCGCGGTCGCCACTCAAGAACCTTTCTTCCCCATCGGTTATCAGTTCTTCGAGAGATGTGGCCCATTGTGTGCCCATTGCCACTTCAATTTGCAACCTGCGAGCTATGTCGGTGACTTTGGTTCTTTGGCGAATATACACTAATTAAGACATATAAGTCGTTATAAATGTTTCTTAAAGGGCTGTAAATTATCGTAATATATTGAAAGAACTGCAGTCGCTAGCCGGGAGGAATCCCCTTAACATAATTGTGAGATGTTTGTCCCCGAGTGGCTGGGTGCAATACTTATTTTCAACGATAACTTGACTTTATTAATCTTTATACAGTTTTATTATAGGCAACCAATTTGAGTCAATACCTACAGTTTTTATTATCAAAGTAGTCAAGGTTCTCTGTTATAAGGATCGCAAACTCGCAGTCACAACATCGAGTAACATTTGAACAGGAACGAACGTGGAAGCCACATTTCACTCCAATTCCAAAATTACTTCTTAATTTATAGACGCACCAAATACGAAAGTTTCTATCAGAAACGTCCAAAATATCGCAATAAATCGCCCGTAATGAATCTAAGTCTGACAAAGCTCGCATTACTTGCGCCATTATCAAAACAAATTATCGGAACGCGGCTGCGCCATAAAACTAAAACACAATCAGTTCAAAAACTAGCGCAGTGTGGCATAAATCAAATTTTAACAACGGGGTAGCTCGGCGACTGATTAAATTCATACCGGAATAGTGGATGATTGCGATAGTTGTCGCGTGCGAATCGCAATGTTACGTTGATCAAGTGTTTTCAATCAAAAAAGGAGGTTCTCAATACGACTATGTTTTTTTTGTATGTATTTTACGCGATTACTCAGCCAACTATGAACTGATTTTGAAGATTCTTTTTTTGTTTGGTAGGTAATACTTCAGAGGTGATTCCATATAAATTTTATCGAAATCGATTCAGTAGTTTGCTTTTAAATCAAAATTACTAGAAAATATGAAAATGTCATCCAGGTATTTGAAGTTGAAATCGGTTGATTTTTAATTTAAAAGCGTATTAAAATAGTTATACTGCTTGCGTTTCAATCCCATCTCTAGCAGTTTAATGTGCCTAAATATTATGTACCTACCTACCTAGCTATGTTTTTAGTCGATCTAGCAAAATAACTCAGACGCATTATTCATTTTAATAGCTGCAATGAAGAAATATTGACACGGGATTCTGTTGGTAGACTAAATAAGTCAATAACCTATCGTAATCTGTAGTTGTTGGTGATAAAAAGCCCCCAACATGATGCAAAAGAAGCTTAGTCAGTTGTGTATAATTATTGTTAGAATTTTTGTATTTTTATTGAACGATAGCTTGCATAGCATTTGCTTCGATCTTTTTGAAATTGGTAGGTAAATATTCTTTCAAGTAAATACAGTTTTATAAATTAAAATTAATGGGTAAATAAACGTTGCCCGTGATACTACCAGTCTTACTACCAGTATTACCACGAGTAAAACAAAACTTCCCGTGGTACTACTGGATCGCTTGGTAGTACTACGGGGTATTTTTTTACTCGTGGTACTACTGGTAGTAAGACTGGTAAACACGGGCAATAAACGTAAATAAATGGTGAAAACTGTTTTATACTATCTCGGTTGATCTTTACAGGTCTTTGATTATTTATATAAGGGATATAACTCTGCCGAAATATAGGGAGCTGGTTTCACAATATAATCACGGCAAATATTCATAAGTAATCATAGAACTGTAAAATATAAATCTTTGGTGGTAGCGAAATCACAGGAGCGAATTACTTAACAACAAGCAAAAAGTGACCAACATGTGGACTACAAATTGTGTAACATTTGACAGCTATCGCAATGCAGCCGCGCTGGGCTTCAATTCCCATCGTATAATGGGTCGTCGGGCATAATGAGCGCGATTTTCGTTGCTTTGATTTAATGACGTGAAATAATAGCAATCAATGCGATCACTGCGCACCGCCGATATTTTTGCAATATAATTTATCAGAGTTCGTAAGGCTTAGTAATTTTTGTTATTTATTTTATTTAATAAGGAGTTTCAGTTAGGAGAAAGCTTCCGTTTCACCAGCGTTGTCTTCGTTTGATCAACCTCGATAGGTTGGACGAAGGGTCAGTTTCAAAAGATATCTTTGTCACGGCATTGTCACGTCTCACTGACATTTTGAGCCTCAGAAGTAAGAAACATTATTATGACGAAAAACAAATGACTAATTAATGTAAAATAAAGAACATTTTCCATCAATCGTAATAAAGCGTCCACGCAGGCGATGACACGCCAGGCGTGAAAACGGGGGCGCATTATTTCGTGCTAATTAATTTACGATAATGTACCGATACAGGTCCCTGGGCCATAAATCCGCGAAATTACATTTTGTGTGATTAAAAAGTTTCATCATTAGTCATTAATATTGCCCGTTAAATAAATAAAATATTACAAGTGAATAAAAAATGTAATATATTAGTCTAGTTACCAGCATACCTTATCATTCAGTATCTGTGTTACTTAATTATATAACTGAATACAATTGCTTTTACGAAAGATATAGATTGAATATGTGTTGTAATGTATGTGTACCTTTTTGTTGACGAGGGCGAAATCGAATGTATTAATAATGTGTACGTAGTTGAGATTGTATCTATTTAATTTAATTAATATTGCCCAGTAACAAAATTTGTATAACACTAGCAATTATAAATATATCCCTAAAAATCATACTGATGTTGTAAGTGCCAAAACTTAGGAGCGAGTACTGTTCAACAAATTTGAGAGAAATTCAGAATGTAAATAGCTTTAACCCAGGCCCGTCCAACACAATTTTGTAGAGGGCCAGGTTTAATATTTTTGTAATCGTAGCGGGCCAAAACAAATTTCATAGGTAAAATAAAATGCAACAGTATTTTTCATATGTCAAATCATTTATTACAAAAGAAAGTTTCCGTTTTGCTAATTATTGCACCTAATTATTAGTGAAACAATATAATATATATAAATAGGTATAATGCTAACACTTAATTAAATCCTAATGAGATGTCTGACATCTTTTTTGCTTGCATAGTGCATCTATGTCAGCAGATATTTTAGAAGTGGCTATGCGCAGTATGCCTGTAAGATGGCTGTCTGATAAAGATGATCTCGTTTTGTTAAAGTCATTGACACAAAACCGCTTTTTATTCCTGAAAATTTTATATCTCCTATATGATAGTGAGTGAAGCAGTGAAGCAATGCCAGTTCCGTAAAATTGAATTAACGAGAACTCTGAAAAGTCCAGCCCTGCCCTGTTTAATCCAGTCCCACTACACTCCTTAATCTTATTATTTATCGGCTTCACTAAATCGTGGGGGGCAATTAAACGCATCCCCGACCGTCGTGTATCACGCCGTAATCCGCAGGACGGAATCATAATAACAAAAAACAATAAAAATAACGAATTACCCCGTGAACTGGCCGAGTATTGGACGGGGTTAATGGTGGTATAGAAACGCTGTTGGTGTGTTTTTTTTGGGCTTCGCTGAGATTTTTACCCTGCTTACCAAAGGGATCCTGGTGATTTGTTACAGTGTGGACAGTAGCTTTCGGAACGCAATGTTAAGAAATCACTTAAATCACCTCGGTAAATAGACTTCCCGTAAGCCGGGTCCCTATTTGTGAATATCTTAAATCGCGAATGTGCTATAATGCGAGAATATTATAATGTTTTGTGAATAATAATATACGGCGACGGAGCGAAAATTATGAGAATATTACAAGTTTTCGTCGGAATACATTCACGATATACAACTATCTAACGCCGACAGTCTGTAATCAAGTTTACACCACACTGTTAATGGCAGGAAGATTATGCGAATGACGCATCACTACGTAAACAATAAGGCCAGCTTGGATAGTAGCACGTCTTTAGTAGTCCTGTGTCGATCGTGATTGAACGAATCAAAACGATCGAATCGCGCTTTCTGCGTGACCGACCCGGTTGTCAATCGTTAAAGACCCGGGTCGTGATTGATAGACGCGCGGTCCAAGATCCGCGGCACTTGCCATTCATAACGATCTTCCAATCTGCGACCGACCGAGAGACCGAGACCGAATGAATGACTGGCGATTGATGTAACACCAACCGGTTTCGTCTCGGTTTTCTTCGATCAATCTCGGTGAAATTGCGTACCTAGCTAAATTCAACTCTATATTAATAGCCTTAAGCCTTATTTTTAATTGTAGGTTCTCGAAACCGATGAACAACATTTTGATCTAATCTTTTTGCTCGGTAACTTGGCTCGTCGGTTACGAAAGATCGAGATCTCCGAAAATGACCGACCGACACAGGACTAGTCTTTGGAAAGAGTGTTAAAACTAATTCGTCCATTAGAGGACATCATTTAAACTAAATGCCAATTATAATAATAAATAAAGAAGTGACTAGCATTAATTGTCATCCCTCGGGACCAATTTCAGGCAGGTTAAATTGTTTGATTATTTAGTTTCTACGTAACCGTTAACTTCCTAGCTAACTGCCTCGTATGTGACAACAGAATGGTAACACTTATCCTTGGTTAAAAATCTTTAGCCTCAAGAGCCTCTCCATCGCGCCTCCGTTCCAAATCCACATTCTGTTTGTGCTCATTCTTAATATGGGGCAAAACTGTTGTTTCTCCAACAGTTTTTGTTGTATATTTTATGTTCTGTGACGCCATAACTCAGCCGCTGTGACATCCAGCCCTGAGCCTCAAATGATATACACACTGTACAGAAGTACTCTAACATTATTTACAACGGGGCAGTTATTTTTATTTATATTCTTGTTTTATTGGTTTATTCCTTCACGGATTGTTGGGCCCGGTCTTCTGAGTCGTTAAATGGATATATGGTATGCTTATTATGTGACAGTTTTCCGGGAGGCTTATGGGAGACGTTAATATTCTTTGTCTAATAAAGTAATAAATAAAATTAATGGCTGATGAAAACATGAGACGGCGAAAAGAAAATTTGACCAATACGTCCGTTCATATAAAAGTATTTATTTATTTATTTAATAAACATACAAAACAGAATGCAATAATTTAAAGCTATCTCATAAGTTACATTTTATAGATCTGTACTACATTCTAAAACTATGTATGCCTAGCTGCATTAATAATAGAAGTATTTAACATAATATACACTAGAGGATTAGGTATACAAGGCAAAGGAAGAATTAGTTTTTGAACCTGATACAAAAATAAATTAAATTAAAGCTAGCATATAAGCATGTTGTAATAAAAAATAATTATTAATTATTACTAGATTTTATCTAATTTTAAATTCAATCAATCAATCTATCAATTTATTTATTGACACAAAGTGGTAGGCACACATTAAATTGCAATGTCCTTTTTAATTGCCATTGAAAGGAACAAAACTTTAAATTGAATATATCCATGTCTCTGTTGGAGACAAGGATCTCATTGTATTTGCGACACATTTATGTAAGAACTTCAATGTACCTTCAATACCTTCTAGCATAATATACTAGTAGAGATGTCAATACCGATAATTTGCCAATTTAGTTTTCTATGCCACTTTTTGCGGGGTACGAGGTGAACACGCTTGTCACACTTTCAAGTAAGCTTTTACACTAATAAAACAAATTCCTTTTCTTAATAACGCACAATAAAATAAACTCACAACACACACAGAGCTTATAATGGTCACTGGCCATATACCTTTTAGCAGAACAGTAAGTCTCGGCTTGCCACCTCCAATGGTATACTCGTATGCTCGAAGACATAATACAATTCACTAGGTACATATGTGTGCTAAATAAACAATAATTTTCAGGCATACGAATTCAAGTTAATTAATATTGATTCAGTTACCGAATTGGTTATAAGTTATTTACATCAATGCTTGGGCACGGTAAACTATATTACTACTACGGGTAGAAAATAATACTCAAGTACACCGAGTCATCAAGGCACACATCTATATAATATTTTCTACAAATTGAAACCTATATGTACATCAGATAACATCTTGGTCGTCTCCTAAAAGAGCTTTCTCGTAGAAATAAAAAACACGTTATAAGAATCAAAGAAAAGAAACAAATATAATCTATTATATATATATTATTATTATATATTTATAAATATAGACTGCCTTATAGCTCAGTTGGTAGCATGTCTGCCTTCAGAGCTGTAGGGCGTGGGTTCGATCCCCACCCAGGGCAAACATTTATGTGACGAACATAGATGTTTGTTCTGTGTCTGGGTGTAGTATGTATTATAAGTATGTATTTACGAAAAAAAATGTTTATAAATATTCTATCAGCTATCTGGTTTCCATAATACAAGCTTTGCTTAGTATGGGGCTAGATGGCGCTGTGTGTAAAATATCCACCACCAATTTTTTATTTATATATATTTTGTTATGAGTTCCTAGTAAGTTTCTTGTCATCAATCTTGAACTCAACTCTTCATCGACTTTTCATGCACCAACTCAATAGGTTTGCCATGAAGATCATGCAGTCTGAAAATGAATACAGAAATTCGTACTTTTAGGAGGCAGTAACCTCTCTTCAGCCTTTAACTGGTGCTGGTGTAACCGTTATAAATCCAAGTCTCATTCGAAAGCTATTATTAAGCAACGCACGGTCGTTGTTCACAAGAGGCGCCTTGTTTATTCCATAATATGTGACGCTCGCATTTACGCTATATATGTGCATTATTATGGCGCTTAATTAAAATTATGGTAGTTACGGTAATTACATACCTATGTTTACTGTAATATTATATTAATATAATTTGTATATGTGAAAGTGACTGTGTGCGACTAGAGATAAGTTTATAAATTTTTGATTATTCTTAATATCGAGTGTACTGTTCCGTAAATATTCATACTATCCACTGACTATGTCTGTACCTATTCTATGATTATTTACCGTGGGTGTAGATTTATGTCTATTTTTTCAATAAAATGTTCATGTTAACATGTTTTGTATCAAAAAGTCTAGAAAAGTACAAGAATACAGGAATTTGTTCAAAAATGTCTCCACCGTGAGTTTTGAATAGCTTTGTTACTTACACCTGAAAACGTTATGTGTCTTTACCATCTTCGAACAGGTAAAACATAAAACAAACAGGTTGCCAGCATAAAAAATATATTCCTCGGTGATATACATCGATAATTATTGAAATAGGTCATTTTTTTGTTTTATATTTTATATATATTGTTTATATAAATATTTTATTATGTAGATGGTAATAGGTTGGTCGTTATAACTCACCCACCCCACCCATGAGCCAGAAAACGTCCACTGCTGGACGAAGGCCTCCCCCTTAATAGGGAGGCGTTGCCTAATACAACTACTATTAAAGTATTATATTATATCTTTAATTTAGCGAATCATAATCATGTTTATATTTAAAAAAATATTGTACGAATTAATATTATATAATTGGCTGTCCTTAAAAACTGACTGATTACCCTTTAATCTAAGCTGATTACTTACTTTTTCCTTAAACATAACTGTAAAATGATCGTTAACATTCTCCGAAATAAGAACCATCGTACAAAATAGCTTAACATTCCCACAATTATACATTCTTAATTAAATTGCCTAATGCCCTTAATTATCACCTTTTGTATTTACCTTACTAAACAAAGGGAAAGAAAGAGATAGAACCTGTCTATCATTAGAACAAGCAATGCGCTTGCGACGCTTTTATAAACTCACTAAATATCTCCATACCCTCAGTTGCACTTTGGCATTCGCGGAGTAAACATGTCTACTATTATCGACGCTGATTCGATCCTCTCTATCCATGAAGAATGGATGAAACTCGAAGAAGATTGGAAACCAATCGACCTCGAAACGGAAGAAGACTTTTCCCCTTCAAAGCTGAGGCATGTCTTCAGTTCCCTCGATCTACGAAAAACCACATTTGATTCATCGTACCTAATCAAACAGGTGCATCAAAAAATTGGCCGAAAACTGTCAAAAGATTCCAACATTGTGAACTACAAAGAATTTCTCATAGATTTAGAAAAAGAAGCAGTGAAAGATATACCAAGGAAGCAGTTCTATTATATCAACGGCCAGATCATCTCTGCATTATCTGTCGATGACATTTGTGACAAGATTGACGACATGTTCAAATCAGTTGAGCAACTATCTTCTGCAACATCTACCATTCGTCTTAAAAAGAAGATTCCAGAACATGTGAGCTGCAGCATAAGCACTGGTGGTCTTTCGTTTGATGACACAGAGATCACAGAAGAGGAAAAAGAAAAAAGTGACAGTGATGACGTCGACAAATTTATAGATGAAGCATTTCAACAGCTAAGTGTCACTATGGCTAGTATGGCAACGTTAAATGAAGACCCTGAGAGTGATATTTCCAAAGACTCGGTGACGACATTGGTGAGAAAATTCAGCAACATTTTAAACAGCCCAGCAGTTGTTAAGAATCCAAGAAGAAAAAGACAGTGTTGTGATAGGTTCAACGAGTTGGCAGAGTTTTGGAGTAGCAAAGCTTTTGATAGAAGTGACTGATTAGAAGAAAGGGGGGTACTTTAGTACAAAAATTTTAATTAAGTGACCGTATTGTTTTAGGTAAGTAGGTAGGTAGTAATATTTTTGATTGAAATCATGTTTCGTTTTATCAAATTTTATAATGATTGTATAGGTGTAGCAGATTTTAACTGTAAATAATAATTAGCAGAAAAACTGCCTTGGAAAAATAGATATTTTATTGCGATGTTTGTTATTTATAGAAGCAGTATATAGATATTTAGACCGTAGGACTCTTAAATGGTTGTGTTTTTTTTTAGAATTTGATTTTGATTAATAAATTAATATTTTCTAAAGCATTAATTATATTTTACTTTATAAGTACATACATAAATATCTCATAGGAAAGTGTAGGTAGGCGTAGGTAAAAAGTCAAATGAAAGGCTTTCCTTATAATACAACAAGTATATATACTTCGGTATTTTTAGAATTTCACACACTCACATTTTATTACATGTTATATACGCTTTTTTAATCGTAATAGAATGCGTTTGACCACATCCTAGAGAAATGCTTATCGAGAAGAAACCGATTTACGCTCACTGCCATCAAGTGAAAAGATTTCCGGAGCTAATAAGGTTCCACATGCAAAACTTCTCGCAGATGGCGCCAGCGGCGGTTTGGATGTGGCAAAATCAAACTTTCTTGTTATTCGTTGCTTATATTATATCTGCTCCTGATGAGGACCTTGTCGATAATCTAGTCAAAGGAAAAATGCTAGGTACTGTGCCTTGTTTTAAGAATCTATGCAGCTGTTGACGGCAGAAAATATATTTGTAGGTTAGATAGTTGCTTACTTTTTATTTTGGACGGAGCTTTAATTATCAAGGCAAAGGTTTGCTGTACAAACCAGTAAGTATATATGAAGAATCAAGATTATTCCTGGTAATCCGAATGTAATAGGAGTAAAAGCATTAAATTGTAGACCTAAAACAACAAAATATTTTGACAGTTGACTATGGCCGCATAGACGACGCGCCACCACAAAATCGCTGTGTCGATCCCCATTGAATGGCATAATAGTGCATTGGAAACTCATTGAAACGTAGAGATAATCGCATAATGATCTTACTATTTTGTTTTATTTATTCTGCATTAGCATTACCCAAGTTTAAATCCACGTCGATCTATCTACGGCCATGACGCGGACGCACGCGAGTCCGGCTCTGTTTTCACTCCTTGAAAAAGGTCATTGCATGTGTTTTTTTTTTTAAGTATAGTCAAAGTATCCGACTTAATTAAATTAGTTTGTATAATCCCGCATAAAGAAAATGTGTCAAAACCACGTCGGTTTTCATAGTAAATATACATTATCATACTTTTTATACAATCACACATAATAAAGCAGCTAAGCAGGACGCAGCTGCACGCGCGTCGGGCTCTATTTTCACTCTTTGAAAAAGGTGGTCACCGGATGTGATCGAAACTATAGTCGGAGTATCCGATTTAATTAAACGTGAGTATTTCCGTATAAATAAAATAAAAATATTACACTTAATAATATTAGTTATCATTATTATTATTAATAAGAGATGCTCTCTGTCATTGTAAGAAATGCCGCTGTGTCACTGCCCTGTCCATCCTAACATTCCCAACGTTTCTATCGACCGTTCTCTCACACTACCTGACACACACACATGTAGTTAATTACCTACACGGCAAACAAATATAAATGCACGGTTCATTAGGCAAACAACGGGCTGGACGTCGCAGGACCCGGGCCAAGTTGGAGGCTAAATCACTGCTCTGGACCTCGCCGGACTGGAAACACACGGGGCGGAGAAACGTAAGGAACGCTGCTGTTAGTCTAAATAAAATAGCTATATTGCATGTATGATTCAGTCCTCTAATACTCTATTAGCACCACTAAAATATACTTTACAGAATTAATTAACTCAAAATGAGATACGCGCAAAAAGCTTGTTTTACTTGTTTTGTTAATCCTCGAGATAAGAAGTTATATTGTGGTCGATTCTGGCGGTTTTAGTTGACAGTTCTAAACTAACTAAAATATTGATGTCCTTAGCTAACATGCCTAGTAAAAAAGTGACAGCAATACTTTAGTTAGTTTAGAACTATCAACTAAAACCGCCAGAATCAGAATTCAATAAATTGAATTAGTAAGTAAGCACCTACCTTCCTTCTTTTTGTAAAATAAAGGATTGTGGTGTTAAATTGAAAAATTAAATAGGGTTAGCTTTTGATTTGACCACCGCTGCGCCTGTTAGTGCCTACATTATAGTTAAGTTGTACAATTTTATGTTATTTGTAAAAAACTGACTATATTACGAAGTCAATTCTAACGACATCTGGCATTCAAATACGGAATTATGTATAGATATACTTCCTTTTTAGGGCGGTCGGGTAAAAAATAATACTTACTATTCGATCCTAATATAGGCGCTCTATTGATAAAAACTTCGTAGTTCAGAACAACATTTTTATGTTGACTTAATAATATAATTATAATGTTATGTACGTTGCACGACGTTTTAGGACCAAGCCAAAGTAAAATCAAAACGCAACGACTCGCGTTGCTTTTTTGACGTGTCTTAAAGAAACAGCCACCCGTATGTCCACTTCGCCCACTGACCGGAAGTAGAACTTATTCCTGCCAGTTGAGAGTTGGACAGTTTGTCAATTTATGTGCCGCGCAATATCGCGACTCAAGCCAACACTAATTGAGAATATCTGATGGAAGAGATGGGAACTTTAGGGGAGACGTCAAATGACTGTTACGTTACTTGTATGATTATTATTAATAGAGACATTAATATTTATGTATACTAATGTTTTGTTTCATATACAGGTACAGAATTACATAGTAGGCACCTACAGTCTGTAGTACTAAGCCGAAAGAAATTCAATACTATAAAGTTGGGTACATTGACCGTCCTACATAATACACGAAATTAGTTAAATGCGGCTAACCCAAAAATCGCGAACAAAATCAACTGTTTTTGCACTTCGCCAAAGAACAATTTCATTATTCTACCTAAAAAACAGTTTTTTTTGCGATTGCGGACTTGTTCTTATAATAAAGTTTATCACAATTATAAGTACATTTTGACAATTATATAATTATTGATTATCTTAAATAGACAGATACACTCATAGATCGTAATAGTTCACATCAAAAGCAACATGCCTAGGAAAAGAAAAATAGTAAAAGACTGGTGGCCTAATCGCTAAAAGCTATCATTTTCTTATCATAATAATCATTATTACGAGTAAGAAAAAACAGGCAGGCTAATCTATATTTTTATTAGGCGATTATAGATTTGATTTTGAGGAGTTGCCACCTCCAATGGTCACAGAATTACAGAATACATA
This sequence comes from Erannis defoliaria, assembly GCA_905404285.2. Taxonomy (NCBI): domain Eukaryota; kingdom Metazoa; phylum Arthropoda; class Insecta; order Lepidoptera; family Geometridae; genus Erannis; species Erannis defoliaria. Next base: position 1,477,066 of record FR990071.1, read on the forward strand.
ATTCTTGTTGGCCAAATCCACAAAACGATAAAAATCCACTACAAAGGGGATATGGTCACTGCCCGTTATACTTTTTAGCAGAGTAGTTTGCATAGTCTTACCGCATCCAATGGCAAAAGCTCGAAGCCTATACCCGTGCCCAAGCCCAACCAACAAAACCATAAAAATCAAACTTTACACTCATCGGAGAGACGTAAAGACTGTCCGATCAGTTGCGAAGTTTAATTAAGGCGGCGATACACGAGCCATACGTTGCGGTGGGAGCCGGTGCAGTAAACCGGCCGAGTTATTGGTAGACACGGCGCGACGGCAATGGGAGTTGTTGTGGACCGCCCAATAGCTGTCAGAATTCGTGGCCTGAGATTACGAAGCTTGTTTGGTGTGTCTAGCAAGGAAATATATCTCATTGAGGAAGAACCTACAAAATAATGAGGCTTATTTCCTCGGAATATAGAGAGAAAGTAATATGGAAAGTTGCTGTTGAAACTAAGGAATGGGTTTCAACAATGACTTTCGGTCTTTGTTATTTTTCATGCAGTTAAAATAATTCCCTCTGGTCCTTAGAGTAGTCAGCTAAAAAAATATTGTTTCATTGGTAAATCTATATTATGTATTTTATACTATATATTATATTATCCATTCAACGTGGGAACGCGGCGAGTGTGATGGGTACCTTTGCACCGGGAACGGTCAGGGGCGGGTTATTTGATTAGTTATTAGGTTATTTTTAGGGGTTTTATATTGACAATATTGACATGTGAATTATTTAATTCAATGATGTATATGAGTCTATGTTTTAAAAGCAATAGAATTTTATACTTACTTTAATTTAAATATTATATTTAACAAAAAAGGACCTTATTATGCTTATACTTGATGGTTTAAACATGGCTAAAAGCATATTAACTCATATGTGCATCTATTATTAGATCGTCCAGATTAAGTCCTGGTAATAACCCGGTCCAAGTAAAAACTGATAATGATCATGGTAATTATTTGTTAAAATCACGAAAGCTTAACTAAAAGTTGAATTTTCTGAATGACAATCTATAACTATAAAAGGCTTTGTCCTGACTGACTGACTGACTGACTGACTGACATATAGACAACGTACAGCCCAAACCGCTAAACGTAGAGACTTGAAATTTGGAGGGTATGTTTTGGAGAGGTGTAAACGCCCACTAAGAAAGGATTTTTCGAAAATCAACCCCGAAGGGGGTTAAATGGGGTGTTAAAGTTTGTATGAAACTTTTTATTCTCTGGTTCGATTGATACAAAACTTGGTATACATATTCTACTATAAAAATAAGAAGATACGGGTGTCACCGTTTTTTCAAAATCAGCTCCCGATAGTATAAAAAAATAAAACTAAGTTTTAGTGATAGTACGTTTGTTTCTCCTTAACTTTGTAACGGCTGTACATATTATAATGAAATTTGGTATAGGGATGGGGATAGATGTGGGGATGGGGGTGGGGGGGGGGGCGGCGATGATACTGGGAACGGAGACGGGACGGAGATAGGCATGTTAATATTAAGATTACAATTGGTATCGGGATGGGGATGGGGATGGGGTGGGGATGGTGGGGATGGGTGGGGACAGGTGGGGATGGGATGTCGATGTGGATGAGGCTGGGAACGGGGATGGGCGTGTCCATATTAAGATGAAAGTTGAAATCGGGATGGGATGGGGATGAGGGAGGGAACGGGGATGGGTCGGGGATGGGCGTGTTTATATTAAAATGACATTTGGTATCGGGATGGGGATGGGGAAGGGGGCGCTTATAGGGATGAGGCTGGGAATGGGGACGGGGATGGGCGTATTTATTGGTCGGCTGAATTTTTGGATAGGTAGTTATAGCATAAGGTTCGGAAACGGACATAGGCTATTTTTTTGTAGGTCCACGCAGACGACTGTTTGACGGACATAATTATTATAGATACTGTACAGCCTAAGCTGCTAAATTAATATTTAATATGAAATTAACTTACTTTTAAACGCCTAAACTAAATTTTGAGTGGTGTAAACTTACACTCAGCTCAAGCTGTGGTAGCTTCAGTGAGATCAAGCTCGACTCACATTCTTGGGGTTGCGGGTTCGAACCCGGGCGAGCCCGTTCCAATTAGTTCTTTGAAACTTACGCATGGATAATACCACTGGCTTTTCGGTGAAGGAAAACATCATGAGGAAACCTACATGTTTCCGGAGAAGAAATACGATAGTGTATGTGAATCCGCCAACCTGCACTGGGCCAGCGTAGTGAATATGGCCCAATCAGGGTAGGCCGATATTCCATTAGTGTTAAGGGCTGATGCAGAGAAACGCACACTCAGCAAGGATTTTGAAAAATTCGCAAGGGGTTGCAATGTATCATTAAAATACAATTTTGCCGAAACCATTCATTTAAGGCTGTTAAGTTTTTTGACTTAAGAGATAAGATAAAATAAACATAAACATGTTTCATGTTTCAGAATTTTCAAACAATTTAAAAACTGGAAGGCCACGGGTCAGTTTTTCATTTGAAAAAAAAAGTTATATTTATAGATTAGCTAATAATAATAATAGCTAATCGAGTGTTTATGCGTAAGAAGATAAATGTTTTAAACACATGTACTTGATCCGGTGCACGCACCAAGCACAGCGCTTTCGAAACGTCCATCCCGCGTCGGCTCAGATACGTTAAAACCCGAGAATAATGACGCGCTGTACGTCGAGCGCGCCCCACTCCAACCCACACCGAGCCTACCTAGGCGATCAGTGCAGCACTGTATTTTATCGAAGTTTCGTAATTCTTGCGATATTTTGGTGATCTTTTTGCGTTCTTTGTTATCATACTTTTTATGCTTAAGCTTATTTCATTTCATTTGTTATTTAGGTTTCATATAATTATCTTTATTTGTTCCTTTAATTATTTAGATTGCTATTTAGTTTGTTATTCGTATTTTTTTTTAATTTTAGTTTACATTGTTTGTTATTAGGTTTTTTTATATTGTTATTTAGTTTATTATTTAAAATGCTCAGTGAACTTCTCTTCATTCATGGAGCGAAGGTAAAACACTATGTTGTTCCCTTCGTTGGTGATGGAGCGTGTCTTTTTCGTGCGCTTTCTTTTTTAATGCACGGTACCCACGAAAAGGCAATTGAGGTGCGAAAAAACATCGTTACTCATGTAGTAGCTAATTGGGAGGAGTTTGAAATCATGTGTCATGGTTCAAACGGCGACAACTACATCACTGTGACTGCATACTTTGATGACATGTCACGGCAGTCGAGTTGGGGCAACTAGCCGCTGCAGGACAAATATATGAGTTTTAGTTTGAAGTTTATGAAAATGGCAAATTGTATGCAAAGTTTGGTACAGCAGGAAGACCTATAAAGCGGCTACAATTTACGGGAAATCATTTTGATGCGTATCTGTTAGAAGACATAGATATAATTTCTAACGGCACTCCACGTGTTCCAGTAGTAGCGAAAAAAATAACTAAGCGACGTGTTGAGGTTCCTACATCTCCAAGTTCCATTCAAACAGAAGATATAAGTTCTGACGCAACTTCTACTTTGCCTTTGTACTTTGATTCTTTAGCTGTAGAGATGCCCAAAAATAATTACAAAACGTCTTCAACTCATACCGTCCAAACTTCTTCAGCCCGATATTTTTCTGAACTGAATTCACCAACATTTACGGCTCAGTCTGATGAATTAATTTCACCTACATTTACGGTACAGCCTACTCAGTTAACAAATGACAAATTAATTTCACCTACATTTACCATCCCAACTATTCCCAGTTCATCACATTCTAATTTACCGACCTGCAGTGATATATCTCCCACATATATTTTTAAAGAAGCCTCACAATCTTCAGAAGTTCCATGTCTATCCATCCATCTATTCTGTCATGTCCATCTGTCTGTCTGTTTAAAATTCAACAAGACGGCTTTGTTTTGAAGTAAGTATTGCAAACGCGACATGCCAAATTTGGTCATCCTCAAGCAAACTTAAAGACTTGCAAGCGGCTTGGAAAAAATGCAATAATATACGTATTTTAGTGATTCAATTGAGTTGGGCCCCGATTTAACCGAATTCAAGTATTCAACATTACTACGCGGGCAAAGCCGCGGGCAAAAGCTAGTAAATAATAAATCTTACTGATACCTCGCGGCAACCTATGGATGCAAATGGCAGGTTGTCGTACAGTGTGGCGGTCTAAGGGGGAGGCCTTCGTTCAGCAGTGGACGTCTCCTGGCTGATGATGATGACTGATACCTCTAAAACGTATGTTCGGCTAAAGAAATACAAATACTCTATACTGTTACACATTTTGTCAACAAACTCAATTTATATAATAAAAAAATATATCGAGTCATTTTAAAACTTTTAATTAAGCATTCATAACAAAGTTACACGAGTCCATTAAAAAAATTACGATTACCCTAAAAATCCACTAACACGGTTACCGCGAGAAAAATGATGGAAAAAAGCAACAGTGCGGCTCCATTAGTGACGTCACAGGTCGCGCTCTCCATCAATTTGTTCGGAATCACCGGCGTGAAGTGTTTTTTAATTAATTTTATGAGTGAATTTTGGCGTGGAACAAGAATGTGGAGCCGCTTTTGGATGAGTTTGTTCATCAATGAAGAAGTTAGATCTTTCATTTTGGATAAGTACTTCGTGTTTAATAAAATATTATATCGATGCTATTTAACCTGCGAAAACTTTTCTAAACATTTTAAAACAACTCTACTATTTAGATACAAGTTCTATAAGTATCGTTTTGCGCATAAATAATCATAATGTAATATTTTTTCGTTATAGTGATTTGTTTCTTAAAGGCAATAAACAGTAAGCTCTTAAATTTTGCTACACGATATAGGAATCACCTTTTTTTATTATAAGGCCCAGATTAATATTGAGATAAGGCTTAAAAACATTTTAACTGTAGGTACTGTATCGAATTGAACTATAGTTATCTACCTTTTGTTAGATCAATCGACTCCAAAGATTTCCTGTTCGCGCGGCATCGTCGTCGTCCACGCACTAATTCAATATGGCCGACGTAAGCCATTTGCGTTCGCGCTTGACGCATCGCCCGTGAAAAAATCAATTACGATTTTTTGATAGCAGTGCGGTGACCACTCGGTTAGTGTGGACTGAGCTTTATATATCAAAGATACAAATTATCTTAGCGATTTTGTTTTTGCTTTGCTTTTGTAATAACTGATCTCAAAAGTTAATTCGTACAATTTTATAGTGGTCAAAAATGGTGACAGTGAGTGAGTAGGAAAAGATTTTCATAAATTCTAGTCAGACGTTGTTATAATAGGATATAGACCACGCAACTTATTATTATTTTACATGTATAAATAAAATCGCTTCATCCACATTCGTAACTAAAAATTCATAATCAGCTACGAAATAATTATAATTTTTCAGTTTGTAACCAGTTATTAATAAGAATTGCTTTTCCATTTTCATAATTTTTCGGTAACTGTTTATGTCTTTAATGACCATCTACTATTATCTACTATTTAATGCTGACTACTAAATATATAAATTTCAATCGTGATTCGTTGAATTCATGCGCTTATTATGGCTAACTTACACATTATACTACACTACTAATATTTACTTCCAACCCAACCTTCTCACAGATAGACCAGTAGGTGGTACATTAATTGAATAAAATACAGAAATGCCAAATTATCTCAGTCTCTCTGTTTTGGCTATAAGCATTGATAGACACTAACTACAGTTAGCCAAAGTAGAGTAAAAAAAATATATATAAAAAGTTAATTCGTATAATTTTATAGTGGTAAAAAAGTATGTAAGTTCGTATAGGCTGAGTGGCCAACCCTAGTGTCATAGTGGTCGAAAATGGTGACAGTAGTACATTAATTGAATAAAATACAGAAATGCCAAATTATCTCAGTCTCTCTGTTTTGGCTATAAGTATTGATAGACACTAACTACACTAAGAGTTAGCCAACGTAGAGTAAAAAAAATATTGCATCATAAAAACTGATTTGATCCCCACATTCTCCATATTAGCTTACCGCGGTCCTGTCTCTGTCCAGTGTATATTTTCAATACGCTCGTCATTCGAAGTGACACTGCAATCTAAAATGGTGGCAACTGGCACTGTGGTGGCAAATGGTACCATGTCACAAGAGTAGTCGAAAAACACTCGATCAGTACCGACGCCGACGGTTTGATCGATTACAGTGACATAATAGTTGCGGATATTTCGCTTTTTTTTTAACTTCTATAGCACATTGAACTGAGTTTTGGTGCAATTGTTTGACTTAACTGCTTTACACGTCTTGGGATTTAAATTCACTCACTTCTGTGTATGAATATATATAAATGATTTACCGAAAATAATGGAAGACCCTTGTGTATTGTTTGCCGATGATATATCTATACTTACGTCCTGTCAGAATAATATCAAAATCAATGAAAAACTTAAAAATACGCTTAACAAAACTTCTCAGTAGATGAAAGAACACAATTTAGAAATTAATGTGAAAAAAACAAGATTAATATCATTTCATCCCTATCAAAAAGCACCATTAACAATTAACTTTAGCTTTAATGAAACCAAATTAGAAGTTGTTGTCAATTTTACTTTACTGGGTATCACTATAGACTCACACACAAACTGGAAACTTCACGTCAATAACATAAGATCAAAACTTTCAAGATTTGCCTACGCGCTCCGGGAGTTAAAAAAACCACCGACTTACAGACTGCGTTAGTTACATATTACGCCTACGCTTACGCGTGGTTAAGTTATGGAATAATGCTGTGGGGAAACAGCACGGACGTCGACACAATTTCACTGCTCAAAAAAAGCTAATTCGCATCCTTGCCAACATAGAACAAACCGACTCATGCAAACCATTCTTTAAGAAACATAAGGTACTCACATTACCTTCAATTTATATCCTTGAAATATGTAAGTTTGTCAGAACTCACTCAAATCTTTTCACAAAACGTTCAGAAATACACATCAAGATACGAAAATAGATTAATATTACCGGTGTCGCGCCTCACACTCCATTCAACTAGCCCATTTGTAATGTGTATTAAAATATATAATAAGTTACCAGACTCGATAAAAAAATAAACCAAAGACACACACTTTTTAAAACACCTCAAATCCCTCCTAATAAACAAAACATATTATAACATCGAAGAATACCTCACAGATAAAAATATATAACAAAAAACATATTTTTTTTAACCGTCCTATTATTTATAAATATTCTTACTTTATCACGATATTGCTGTCTTCCTCTCTATCATACCTTGTAACATTTAGCTATGCCCGACGGGGTCCACAATTGTAACCGTATTGTTAAATTTTTACCACCTAAGAAAGATACATTGTGGAATGCTACAATAAAATGAATATGAATATGAACCGAACAAGATAACCGCTGTATTTTAAATTATTTACATAAAAATTGTGTGCCATTAGTTTCTCTGACTATAGAAATTTCCACGAGCCGTCGAGTGGACCTAAAAATACAGGCTGTTAGTTTGAACACCGTTATCCTTCTAGGATTTCATTGTACTCATCATTATGTACAACTTTTACTATGGGGCCAACCTCGAAATCACATAAAAAATACCGCTGTTCTACACAAAAAGGTTCATCGATCTTGGACAAAATGTATGGAACAGCAGATATTGTTTTCGCGATTTCAAGGTTATATAATAGTACATTATGATACAAGTGTGCTATGTTGGTCATTACACTAGAGGCGGTATTATGCGTGCGAGCCGCAGGCGAGCGCGATAAGGAAGCCGAGAGTGTATTGAAACATAGCACAAGAGTTTCATACGACTGTTTTCGTCACACTTGCGAGGAAAAAACATTTTTTTTGAAAATAATCAACCACACAGCGAAAACATCAACAAACAGTTGCGGAAAATGGCGCCCAAATCAGTAATGCGCGCGCAGGTTGACATTTACTTCAGCGGCATAAGAACTCTTTGTTGGTATTACAAAAAAACTGTAAGTATTACCCGGCTTTATTAAAAGTGCTTCGTATACGTACGTCTAATTGCAGTTACGTACAAACTTGACTTTACCGGGTTATACCTATTATAGTACCATGTGCCGTAATGTAAAGTAAAAAGCACACGTGCGTAATATTTGGATTGTGAGCCTAAAACCGATGCAATAAGATCCACTTTACGAGCAAGTGTGATGAAAAATATAAAGGGCTCCTCGACCTTGCAGCAGAGTCGATTGGGTTTTAGATGACGACCAACTCGGTTTATCGCGCTAATATACAACGTGCCCGTGTTTACAGGATGGCTACAATTATCATCTTTAGAAAATTATCTGCAACCCACATCACTTTTTTTTCAATTTCAAAGTATATTTATCAAACATAACCTTATAAAGCATTGAGCATTTCTAGTGTACGTACTTAGATCCTAAAATGTCAACAAATGCGATAATGGACCGTTTTCAAGTTTAAAACTTACATAAACTTATTATAGCTGGAAGAATGGTAAATAACTTAGATAATACATGTTTTTATATTGTGGTTTTAAACATTATTAAGTTGGTATATTATGTAACGTTTAGAATAAGAATTATATTTCTTTGCTGCTATATAATAATGAAAATTCATTAGGGGAAAAAACATGTCTTATGAGGGTAGGGATCGTAGTTAAGACAACGCGATGCGCCGCAGTATGATAAGTAAACAACTCGCATCGAGCGAGTAAAGCGTGCGGCGCGTGACGCGCAAGCGCACGCAGTCCGTACCGGGGCCAAAAACATATAGATAGATAGGTACCGGGGCCGCACGCGGCACTCCGCTCCTCTATCACTGGATAATAGGGGCATCCGACATAGCCCACATCACTGCAACCGAGTCAAAAGACCGTGGTAGCATAATTAGGAGACCACTCGACTGGAAATCTTTAATGATGCCCGCGTGATGATGGGGAAATTGTGAGGTCACAGGTTCAAATTCCGGGCTCGTAGCAATGAGCTATTTGGAATTTATGTACAGATTTTCATACACTGGCTCGTCGGTGAAGGAACAGCGTGAGGAAACCAGCGTACGACCGAAGACGAATTTCAATAGCTTAAGTGTATCTAGCAACCCGTTACTGGGCCAGCGCAGCGTGGTGAATACGGCCTAATCGCCTTTCGATGGTAGGCCTAAGACCAATATTAATAGGGCAATTATGCAACATTACTGTAAAACTACATACAGTTCACAATTCTGACAAAAGCTACTGTTATGGGCAGGCTTGATGACTTTAGTCTAGTGAGTTTACCATTAGACAAACATCTCCCTTGTCTAGCCACTAAATACATAAAAACACTGTCCCTAGCTCTGAAAGAAGATCACAAAGTTCTTAAAATACAAACAACATCATTGCTGGACATCTCTAGAACAACACATTTGGCGAGTTCTAACAAGTTTCATCCGTGCCCCGGCGAAGCATCATTCTGCCTTAATCCCGAAGAGTGGTGCGGTACCGTAATTATGGCGGCGCCATAAACATGTCCCGTTAATTCGGTCCCAGGTGGCGGTATCTCAGGTGACTGTTACGGTCACCGTGTACGGAACATTTTAGGGATGTTTTTTATGCATAGTGCTGGAATAAAAGCTAAGTTGAAGTCGCATGAGGAATCAACGAAAGGCAAATTAGCGCCGTAGTCATGCGGTGGCCAGGATATTCCACGTTTCAAGAGCGATCGATCATTAGTCTGAAGTTGTATCAGGTAGGGTCATATTTATCGGATCAAAAATATGGCGGTTACGCAGATTCGTGCATGTCAAGCTTTGTTTTTTTTAAGTTTTTCTCAGATTACTCGAAAAGTAACGAAATTAATAATTTTTCAATCACAGAAAAAACTCCAAAATATTTTTTTTATGTGACTATGTGCTGTAATTAGGACATTTAACCGAAAAAATATCAAAAATAGGCACTGTTACGGTATTTTTTTCGATCGAGGAAAGTATAATTAATCGTGTTTTCAACCAAAGAAATTACTAAGACGGATTTTCGTCTGCAACCATTGTCTGCAAGATATAATATATATTTTTGGCATTAATTATAGCAATTTGACTAAAAAACATTGATTTTTCGAGAGGAAACTCTGGAATATATACCCTTAACAATATGACAACTTACATCTAAATAATAAAGACTAGCTGGGCCCGTCTGTTTCACCCGCGTGATGATGAAAAGAGATAGTAAGGGTAGTAAGGGTTCAAACAGAGCAGTTTGTACGCTTGCCCGCCATCTAGTTAGGACTTAAGTTATGAAGCGCACATTGTACCGGTTGCCTTCAATATATTTGGGGCTCAAGTACCAAGACCACTTTGCATATTTTGCCATCCATCTACTGGGGATCCACACTGCGTTATTTTTTTCGCTAGGTGGCGCATCGTCGATGCAGGCATAGTCAACTATCAATCTCATACATTTTGTTGTATTTTATTCTAATATTTAATGGTTTTACTCTTATTACAATCGGAATACCAGGGAGAATCTGCATAATAATGGTTTGTACAGCAATCCTTTGCCTTGCAATTAGAGCTCTGTCCAACATAAAATGTAAACAACTATTTAACCAACGTGAGGTTTTGACACATTTATACGGGAATACCTTGGAGGATCTAGCTCTCTCTCGGGAATACTCACGTTTAATTAAATCGGATACTCCGACTATAGTTTCGATCACATCCGGTGACCTTTTTCAAAGAGTGAAAACAGAGCCCGACGCGCGTGCAGCTGCGTCCTGCTTAGCACTGCGGGCCGCTGCGCGACCCTTTTATTTTTTTCACTCTTTGAAAAAGGTCACCGGATGTGATCGAAACTATAGTCGGTGTATCCGATTTAATTAAACGTGAGTATTCCCGTATAAAAAAACCAAAAAAAACTATTTATCCTACAAATCAATTTTCAGGTCGTCTACAGCAGCATAGATTCTTAAAACAAGGCACAGTACCCATTATTTTTCCTCGGACTAGATTATCGACAACGCCCTCATCAAGATAGATAAGGGACGATTAACAAGAAAACTAGATTTCGCTACAACCGGACCGCCGCTGGCGCCATCTGCGATAAGTTTTGCCACTACACAATAATGGTTTTAAACACCATTGGGGTGCAAGTAATCAAATCCACTTTGTACCGTTTGCCTATCTAGTTAAGACTCAAATTTTAAGAAGCATTTTGAAATACACATCATAAAAGGTTTCTTTTAATTACGTCCGTCTGTACCTTGTGCATTATGGCGCTGATTTTTGGCTTCAGTTGTACTAAACTAACTATTATTTAATCTCTGTTCCAGGGCCCACAAACCAACGCAACAATTCATCGCTTCCACAATAGAGCGCGCTGTCACTTCAAAGTGGCAAAAACAGGACAAACGGACAGATTGACACAAAGGAGCTGAGAGGCCGATTGATTAATAGTGCCGGACCTCGGGACTAGGGCTACGTACTAACTATTGTTTAACTGCGTCCAGGGGCCCGATGGGACTAATTATGTGGGGTAATGGGGCCACGATCACTCGACGTGTGATGTTTAGGGAACTTTGAAGACTATCAATCACTTAGATACGGTTGAAAAGTCTGTTGTAAAGTTTGACCTATAAGTAGGTACCTACCTAAATAAAGTTTTTAGGATCCCGAAGCAGAAGGGTGACCACGAGACTATAATTTATAAAGTTTTTAAATCATTGTAGTGACGAGACGAGGGAGACGTTCGCCTGGTGGTAAGCGTCCCGCCTGTCCAGAAACTGTTCTGCCGTGCCAGAATATTTATTGTGAACTTGCGAACAAAATCCTGCACCGCGCTGCACTGCGCTCGTCATCCATACTGCTGGACGAAGGCCTCCCAATAGAGGGGTGTTGCCAAACATGTAGTAAATTCACTAAATAAGTTTATCTCAGGTTGACAGAAATTATGGATTCTAGTGAACTATAGTATAGTGTGGTATAGTATATAATATAATTATGCTTACTATCAGATGGGGGACATAAAATTTATATTGTAGGTCTGTGCGTCTTTTTTCTTAGCCGACTTCAAAAAAGGGGAGGTTCTTCGGTTATGTTTTTATTATTATGATGTTACCTCGGAACTCCATCATTTATAAACCGATTTAGAAAATTTTTTTTTTCATTTGAAAGGATACATACTTTCAGATTGGTCCCGTATAATTTCATCAAAATTGGTTCAGTATTCATTCGTTTGGTTTTGCAACTAAAATAACTGGGACGTAAACGAAATTGTGTTTTTTTAAGTCGGTTGTGTTGTGATTTTTTTAAATTGTTAGTTGACAATCCAATTCTATTGAAAATTTAACTATGATAATTCTGTTCGTTCGTATCTTCGAACAAATTTATACGTACAATCATACATACAAACGAATACAGACTTGCCCCCTTAGACTCGGAGATCCTCGCTTCGTTCAATAAATCAATGTAAGTCAATTCTGTTAATGTTATGTAGTTACTCAAAAAATGAGTACCTACATTGAAAGCAACTTATAATTCCCGCCCAATTATTCCCGCGACTTTTCACAAGCCATCCCCAAATATTATTAAACATAATCACCAGTATTTATGGCCGCCAGGGAAATCCGCATGGCAACACTGCGTTGTAATTAATTAATGAACATCGAACCAATAACGCCCATTTACATACTGGCAACATCTATTTCGGGCAAACGGGCAACACTGAATATCTATGCTTTTAATTTATTGTCAAACTTGGCCGGTTGGCGCTGCATGTGCAAGTTTCGATACACGGGGGCCATAAATTGATAAGCTGCATGATTTAGCTCCGATTAGGGGTAGTTTTTGATTCATGGGTGATGTTAAATGGAGATCACTATATTCATGTTAATCTTAAATTCTTAAGACCTTCTAGGCTAGTTTTTACTAGTCATTCGCAGCGAAGTGAGCATTCCAACCCCTTGACCAATTTGGTTCATTTTCGAACTTGATAATTTTACTTGCTTACACAATTTCATGAAGACCAGATCAACGGTTCGCAAGTTATCGTCAAACAAATATACATACAAGCCAGGATACTACACACACTAGTATCTTCAATCTTCAATGATACAAACGCTGACTTTATTTAGCTAAGTTTTTGGCTTCGCTCTTTGTGTGGCATCATTCTTCCAGGGTTGAGAGTGTGCATTTGTCGAGTTTTGTGTGCCTAACGGCTCAAATAAACCTAATCGTATTCAGTCACAGTCAAGCCCAAGTCATGCTATAGTAAAGTTGTGGCGACTTTACTAGAAGGTTTCTTCTAGGCAAGCGTGCTCCATCGTAGGCTGCATCTTCGTTTAACATCAGACGAGATCTTGGAGGATCTAGCTCTCTCTCACGACGAGATGTCAAACGTAAACCTATAAATAATAATATTTATTTGATACACAAAACAGAATACAGTCTTTACATTTGCATTGTATAGGTTACAAATAATTTGTTCTAGATTGCATTCCTTAATAAATGTGTACACAACATGAACAACACAGAAGCAGTAGGTACCTACATCTATAAGTCAATCAAACATTATGTAGTATTGTAATTACACAATTAAACATAAGCAGTTATAATAACTCAATAAAAAAAACATTAAAAAAAAATACATTTAAAAAATTACGGTTAGGACAGGTGACATACTAAAAAGAAGAAAAAGTAAGTTGTTAACAAGCAACTCATCGATGCTGTTTCTGTTTTTCTAAAACGGCTAAGATATCACGTTTAAATTTAGTTAGTTTAAAATTATTAATCAAATTAAAATAAAGTTTTACGGATTTTTGTTTTATTTATACGGGAATACTCACGTTTAATTAAATCGGATACTCCGACTATAGTTTCGATCACATCCGGTGACCTTTCCTAACCACGTCAGTTTTCATTATAAGTTTTACGGAGTTTTGAAATACGTGGACTTGTCGCGTTAGCTCAGAGACCTTCACTTCGCTTGGTCAATAAATCTAATACCTGTCACAAGTTACTCCAGAATTACCTCCTCCTTTATCCAAATAAGCACTAGCTCATTTGGAGCCATAACCAGCACATTATACACGACTAAGTAAAAAGTAACGATGACACACAGCCAGACGCGTCGCGAGGATGACCGTACACATAAACATGCCGGGGTAAAACCAGGTGTACGCTTACAGGGGGTAGTAGTGTAATGCAGTACGCAAGCTTTTTAAAAAGAGGCTTGGAATATAATATAAATTTGATATTTAAAAAAAACGATTTTCCTGAATCTTAGCCAACACAGTTAAGGGTTGTATTTTCCAAATTTGCCCCTCGCAAAATCACATTTATTTAGTCAAACTACTATATTTAAAGCCCAAAAATACAAATTGTTACAGAAGAACATCCGTCTTAGTAAATTTTGTGGTTGAAAACACGATTGATTATCCTTTCCTTGATAGAAAAAAATACCGAAACAGTGTCTACTTTTAAACCATTTTCAGTTTAATGTCCTAATTACAGCAAAAAGTCACATTAAAAAAATATGTATTATAAGTTAATAGTATTTTGGAGAGCATTCTGTGGTTCAAAAGTTATTAATTTCTATACTTTTCAAGTAATCTGAGAAAATCTTCAAAAATCGGACTTTGACATGCACAAATCTGCGTAACCGCCATATTTTTGCTCCGTTAAATATGACCCTACCTGATACAGCTTTAGACTAATTATTGATCTCATTAAAAAATGTCCTTGAAACGTGGAATACCCGGCCTTAAGTGAGTAAGCCAAGTCACTGCTGCTCAAATCACCCTTCAAATAAATAAATAATATAACAAAATCTGTTCATCTGAAAACACATCTCATAGAAATGTGGAATAGCCATAGAGATCTAGTAAAAAATTGATCTATGGGAATAGCAAATATTTTTTCTCGCGTACTTTAATTGCATGGATCTCAAATTGTTTGTCTTGTTTTTACTTTGGTTTTACGGTTGTTATTTCTAAGAAGTTTTTTTTTGTACAATTAAGCTTAGTGACGAGACGACCAAGACGTTAGCCTGATAAGTTATTAGCTAATTAAAATACCCTTTTGCACACAAAGCTTTTGAGGTAAGCCAAGAAAAATATTTTAATAACAGTTACACCAAGCAACGATTGCTGTCGTTTAAAATTTAATTATAATAATTATGTAGTACATACAATTTTTTTTTTTTGCTTATTAACAGTCAGACATACAGTTTCACTTTTATTATATTTACCTGGGGCCTGATTTTTGAATCGTACGCAAAGTAGCGCATGCGAATGGAGCCGACTTTTATTAAGGTTACGATATTGAACCTTATTCCAAACAATATCGTTCGAAGGTCGGCTCCTTTCGCATACGCTACGCTTGCGTACGATTCAAAAATAAGGCCCCTAGTCAAAGGTATTGATGACCTTTGACCTCGGGAAAGAGGGACATGGGGAATTTGGATGCATAGGTTTTTTTCTATCCTTTTCTTTTTTATTTAATATGTTTTGTGTGTTTTTTCTGTTCTTCTTCTTATAACGTTTTTTAATCATCTTTTCTTCTTTTGCCGTAACTTATTACAACATTTCTTCGTGTTAAACATTTTCTAATGTGTTATTATTGTAGCTTTGGAGAATTAAGAGATTACTATGGTACTTTAATAAGTATTTCATTTTTATAAGTGATTATTTTTTAACCGACTTCAAAAAAGGAGGAGGTTCTATGTTCTACTGTATGTTATTTTTAAGTGTATTTTCACAGATCTTTCCGTTAATTGTGGACAGATTTTGAATTTATTTATTTTTTATTTTAAAGGGTATACTCTCGGGGTGGTCCCGTATTAATTTGAAGTCTATTGTTTTTTTAAAGTTACTTGTTGTGAACTTGTTGTTACATTTAACGAAATTTGACGTGTAACTTTTGTATTATCAATAAACGATTGTATTGGTGCAAGGATTATGAAAATCCGAAGATTACCTCGAACAACCAAACAACCCTACAGACTTAACTATTCTATAAAAACAGGACGTTCGCCTGGTGGTAAGCGTCTCGCCTGCCCATAACAGTAGCAGTGCTAGAATTGTGAACTTCCGAATAAAAACCTGCGCCGCACGTCACCCTGAGATATTACTTAGATGTCAAATCTCTTCATGCCCATTAATTTCGTATCAAAATCTAATAAATCCACAAAAGTAACATCGCCTACTGTCTTCCAGTACATGTGAGTGAGAAGAGCATTTTTACAAGGCAACCCGGGTGATTTATGTAAGCTCACTGCGTCAGGACATGGTAATGTGGCGAATTTGTCTGTCTCTGCTGGGTTCCGCATACTGACTTCAGTTTATTGTATTCGTATTTAGTTGACTATATACGTTTACATTATATTATTATGTATGACAGGACAGGTACATCCAAAAGCTACGAAATAGTATTCACTGTGTTGATATAGGTTAAAGTTCAACACAGTTTTGTTCATTTTCGCATGCTGTGTTCACAGTTTTTAGGATGGACGCTGAACGTTCCTTATATAACGTTAATTTGTAGTGTTAAGGGTGTCAATCCAATTAGTGAACCGAATAAATAAATAAATAAAAATTAAGATGTTAGCATCACTTGTACCTAACTTCAACAGCCGGAAGACGTCCACTGCTGGACTAAGGCCTCCCCCTTAATAGGGAGGGGTTGCAATAATCCCCACGCTTAGCAGGCGGCTTGAGGATCGCAGAATGCTCACCACCGTTAATCAAGAGGACGCTGCTGCCCATCCTCCAGTGGTTCTGGGTGCAGTTTTAGGACATACATATTTAGGTCCAGTTAACCTACCTAACTATGTTAGGCAACAAATAATATTTGTTTGACAACTCTGTCCACAAAACTATTAATGACGTCACGCATTACTTGCCAGAATATAATGTTTTTGGCGTACAGAGAAGTGACGTCACGATTTGCTGTTTCACCTCTCTGTCAAGCATGATATTAAAATGCTTATAAGTTGCTTATTTTTGATCATATTTTCATGTTCATTTCAATAATCAGCTATATTTATGGGACACATTATAATAGAACAATAAAAAAAACAGTCATCTAGCCTATTGAAATAAGGTTTAATTTTTCTGCAGCAATGGTGACGACAGTTTTAGTATGTTTTCTATTTTTAGGAACTGATAAGTTCACTGGTCTGACTGTACTGAACTCATCTGGTTGAGAGAACTTGCATTGGCTTTGTACGACTCATAATAATTAAGCATTAGAGATATAAAATCTTTAGCTTATTCTACTGTGACATTAGCGTGTAGGTACATTCATTATTGTAGTGTATTTTTTTTTTAAATATTTATATATTTTTTTTTGTTTTTTTTCTGTGTTTGTATTGAATGTATTCCCTTATTATTATTATTTTACTTATTTGTTTATAATTATTTTTGTGAGATTATAATGTAATTGGCCTGACCGTGTTTAATCTCAATATTTTATTTTTTATTTTTATAGAATATTTAAAATATTTTCAAAAAATATGTGTGAACTTATATATTTACATGCGTTATTCATACTTAACTAATAAAAGAAATAGGTATGTACCTAGTACCTACTTAATACAACTGAGAAGAAGAATCAACCCCTAATAATGACCCTATCATTATATACTCACTAAAACGACACCCAAAGGAGTAAGATGAAACTAACTTTCATTTATAGTTACTTATAATAAATAATGATTGTTTACGGGATATTTTCCGTGATTATGGTACGAAACAAACTCTTTTAAATAATCTTAGACCTGTATTGAATAACTGTAACAGTTTAAAACTGTTAAAGTTCAACAATAAAGTTAAAGTTTAACACAATCATTGATGTATGCGTATTACAAAACCAGAATAACGAGAGCAAAAAAAAATGAAACCTTATTGCAAACACGATAAAGTTGCTACTTTTAAAATCATTCGTAACCATGCTCGATGCTCGTGACGTGAGTTTCTTCCTGTCGCGATGACGCTTTATAATAAATAGCCAATCACAACGCACGCTTACCAGTACGTCACAATTGAAAATACTCCAAAAACCAGAATTACGACTCAAAAACCAATACGTAATAAGTACCTTACTAAGCAAATAAATCAAGTTTTGACTTTCGTCCGAGCCAAAACTGCGGAATAATCTATAACCAAAGTCACAGTCCTGCATCGCGCAAACGAAGTTTTTTCGCCCATTCGACTAATATACTAACTCCGGAGAAAAACTGTTCGTCTTCCACTGGGTTTCCTCATCGACTGACCCGTTAATCGTGGCCCTTGATCGGTACGGTCTTGTTGGCCTCGGGCGCCAAAAAGTAAATAATTTCTCCTGTGGGCTTAGTTTGGCGGCCAAAGCGCGGCATTGACCAGTACCCTGCCCTAAGTCGGGGTATATATGCACGACCGGCGGTGGCCCAGCTCTGGGCTGCGGCAGCCTGTCTGGTGATGAGCGGCACATCTAGCTGCTCCTCGTCTACTCAGGCTCCTGTGCTTAGAAGACGAGGGAACCCAGAGGAGGCACCGCGCCTCTTCTGAAAAGTTTATTAAAATCGTATGACTTAGTGACAAAATCAGTCACTGTCATACACCCACTCTCCCAACTGGCATTGACTACTGTACTGTGAATACGGTGTAGTATTCAATACCTTTTGTGTTTTTAAAGCCTATTTTCATTGTCAAATGCATATATTATTTATTTATTACTAGAGGTGACTTCGTCCGCGTACGGATTAAATTCGGCCCGCTACTAAAATTCACCACTTTAAATTATCCCTGTTAGTAAAATATTGAAAACAGCATTTTTTATTTTAAACGAACTATCCAAATCCAAATTTTCGGGACTAAAGGTACAAAAACAAAGAACTTTCATACAAAAGTTTCCCCCCTTTTCCCCCCTTAGGGGTCGAATTTCTAAAAATCCTTTCTTAGTTCCCCTGCGCATCAAGGCGAATACACCCTCCAAATTTAAAGTCTGTACGACCAGTGGCTTAGGCTGTGCGTTGTCTGTCAGTCAGTCAGACAAAGATAATTGGTATTAGATTTTTAAATTTAATTAACACGGCAATGCATTGCATTCATTTATTGATGATTAGTATTAAAGCCTCCAAATCGGCAACACATTAGTTAAATAATAGTTTAAGTGCTCCCGAAATTTGACTACCTACCTATATAAAAAAATATTGCCGTGCGGTAGTCTCGCAAAATGTCGAAAATGGTATAGCTGTTATTTAATTTTTTTATCACTAAATCCTGGTGGTCTAGGAAAAAATATATATTCTAATCAATTTTAGCTGGTAAGTATCTAAGTAAGCAAATTACCTTTTATACTCCGATAGCAACTACACGCAAAAACCCTTTGATAAGTTCACGAAGACCAAATACTTACTCGTAAATACAAGGTGGATTCTGTACGAACGACGTACAAACACAAGATATACAAGCTTTTAAGAGATAAAACAGTGTCCGGAGTGTCAGGGGCCGTCAGTGGAGGGACATGGGGCGACGTGGACTAATCCCGACTTGACTTCTGATGACGACCGCCTGATACGACGCGACAGGATAAGTCCAGTTTTGGTCACTTGGAAATGTTCTCTTTGGGATGTGTTTGTAAGGCGTTGAAGGGATTGGGGCAGAGAAAATAAAATAAAATAAATAATTTTATATTTTATCCTTGCTGTCATTTAGGTTCTTACATAAAACCACACGTAAAACCTTAGAAGATAATGGCAAACATAATGGTTATAGAATTATCATTCAAATATAGGTCAAGTACTTAGACAAATACACTATTCCTTATTCTATGGTCACGATTATCAATGGTCACTATATTCGATGGTATACGATTCAGGGATAAGGGATATGTCAATTTTTATTGGTATTGGTAGAAATTAAGCAAAAAAAACTTTGGATTAGCACAATAAATGTCGGCGTTATTGCTAAGAGCAATCTCTTCCAGGCAACCTTAGTATAGAATAGAGACGATATTTATCGTGATTATCTATGTTGTGAATCAAACTACCGTGTTCGTTTTTTTAAAACATTGCCCTAAGTTTCAACAAAATAAATTAAAATTTGTTTAAAACAATTATTATATTCATAATTATAAAAGCAAGACAATAATAACATACCTATATCTGCGATATTAATTACACCATGTAGGCTCAACAAAGAGCCTAGAGTTTCTTACTTGAGTTTGTGTACTTACTTAGCATCAATTTGACATCGGAGATCCAGTCCCAGAGCCTACCACTAGTCCATTTGTATCGGATCGGATAGTGGAGTGCAAGAAGTTCATTAATCATTCCATTGTTGTGCGCGCGGTGACGACTCTCGCACTAGATTTGTTGACAGGGATCACGTCCGAACGACAAGTCAACTATTACGGACAGTGTCGTGGCTGTTTCGATCTTGATTCATGTTTGATTCAGCTTAGGACTAGATTATCCTTGATTCTCAATATGTATGAAATTCTCTGACACAATCGAATGGCTGCACTCCCTGATTGATTCAACAATCGATATCACTGTCTAACTTTGAAAATTGATGGTGGTATTTATTATTATTAATTCAGGTTTTACTTGCGGAAGTTAATTTGGACCATATTTTTATATGCTTATTATTTTATAATAATATCATTTTGTTCCTTTGTTCATAATTACAGTAACGTGCAAATTAATAATTTGTCCCTTGTTCGTATTGATAATCGACACGACACTAAAGAGGAAATACACCAGAGAAATAATAAACACATAACAACGAGTTTTGTATACAGTTCACTCAATCATTGGCTTTATAGCCTCTCTGCAGACTAACATAATCTATCTGAAATGCGATAGGTAGGAACTATGCAACGCTTAGATAATTATCAAAATCTTACTAAATTTAAGTTCGTCTTCATCTACTTTAAAAATGCGGATAAATTATATTAGAATTGACCAAATTATTTAGGATCTTGAAAGTATTGAAAAATTACACGATAGAAAAAAATACTAAAAAACCTTATATACTTACTACTTAACGTCTTATGCATAAAACACTAAAAAGTATTTCTATTTTAGTTAAAAAATGTATTGTCTTCTTTTTTCAAAGAAAGTAATTAGACAAAACACTTTTTAACTAAAATAGGTTTGAAATACGTTTTAGCGTTTTATGCATATGACGTAATTACTATATGACTAGACTGGTAGGTAAATCATCTCACTGTTGAACAATTACAAAAAATACTATTAGATAGGTATTGTTGTTATTGGAGATCCTGAAAGTATTTTTTTAACTAAAAAGAGCTATTAGTTACCTCACATTTTTTTTAAATCTTTTATAACTAATAATTTACACTGGCCAACTCCAGAATACAGCCAAGGCTGTACTAAACAATCGCAAATGAACGGCTGCGAAACAAAAGGGCAGCTCCTTTGTGCCGTGAAGAATGGTGACCACGGCCTCTGTCGCACTGCTGTGTGTGGTAGATTAATGCTGCTTGACAGACAATTGTGTTAGCAAGAAGCTAATCGAAGACTGGCTCTCCCGTTCTGTGATTTATCCAACTAGGTACGATCCTAAGTAAAATTCGGCCGCCCCATACCGAGTAACTCGTTCTTCCTAATATTAACAGTTTGGAGTCGCGCCTGGTACCTAATAAAGGGAGAGCCGCACGTCCAACTCACTGAGCGACAATTTCTTAGAGTAATTACTGGATACTCTAAGGACAATTTAGTAAAAAACATAGGTAACAGAATACTACGTACATAAGCCACAGGCCACACAGAAATGGAGTCGGGAGCAGACATGGCACGGGCGGCTTGCCATTCTATTCAAATCTCTATACTAAACACATTGAAATAAGGCACACACCGAATGACGTATATCGGGATCGTCTGCGCCGGATGCACGCCCGATGAACGTCATTCGGTGTGTTCTAAATTGTACCTTATTGCAATGTTCGTCATCAGCCATAAAACTCCCACTGATGGACGAAGGCCTTCCCCTTAATAGAGGGGTGTTGCCATGATCCCCACGCTTAGCTTAGGGATCGCTTAGGGATCGCAGAATGCTTACCACCGTTAACCAAGAGGACGCTGCTTTTTGTATTGCAATGTATTTAGTATTAAATTCGAATGGAGCCCGTGCCATGTCTGCGCCCGATGCCATTTCTGTGTGGCCTGAGACTTAGATTCACTCCCATAGAAATGCGCATATACATACCTAGTAGAACCGCGATATATCCGCTTGTAACATGGTGTAACTAAGTATAAGGTGTGTCCCATACAAATAAAGTACAAATAAGCTTGCACTGAATTAAACAAAATTGTAAATATAGGTAATCTAGGTTTAATCAGCGATAATGATAAGATGAATGGACGGGAAACGGATTTTGAAGACTATATGTTGAGCGCCGGCTCTCTACTCGCTTCATTCATGCTCTACCTTTGCGACATGCGAGCCGTACGATACGACAATACAAACTTCTAATACATGCACATGTGTTCTCTTTTTGTCATGCAGTAATTAGATTCACTATCTCTATTTCCCGAAAAATGTAATATGCATACTGTTTGCTGGGTATGCTTGATTGTGTTGTCTTGTTAATTTTGATCGATTTGCAAGCGCTGGGCCCGTCCATTCCATTATCACCGTCGCTGGGTTTAATCACGTTTTCTATGGGAGTGAATCTGCCGTAGTAAAAATCACCGGATAAGATAGACACAGAACCGGGCAGGGTGGCGTACGAGAAGTCTATGCCCGCAGTGCTCGATTACGGGCTGAAAACGCCTTTCAATTTACTGTAAGCAATGTAGAGGAGGGAGTTTAGTTTTCAAGGCAACGTAAGGCAGACAAGTCAAACCTCTCAAATGTCTGACCAGCATCCATCAGTATGAGTACTGTAGACGGTAGAAGAAGACAGTCCGTCGTTTCGATTGCGTTCACTCCATTGCCTCTTTGAAGGAATATTTAAATATTCACTATGAATATTCATCACAAAATAATCAAGCCGGGACAAACTTTCGTGATTATGGCATAATTATTTAGGTGGCAAATATTTCTAAATTTGGGGTTTAAATAGGTATTAATGACAGTGAACACCTGTCTTTCCGGGCTACAAAGAACCCGCTGCTTCGTTTATCTAGATGACATTGTTATCAGTCTATTCCTTTGATCTATCCTCTCACATCGCCAGCCTAAACGCCGTTTTCGAGAGGCTCCGACGTTTCAACCTGAAACTACAGCCCCAAAAGTGCAAATTCATAACTTATTATATAAGAACGAATGTCATTTATTACTGAGTCGTTATTTAACAAACTCATCTCTAGTTAAATAAACTACCTAATTAAAACAAAACTAATAATAAAAAAAAAAAAAAATTGATATAAGAGACCGTTTAAAGTATCTATAGGCAGCAAACTTATAGATAGTTTAAACGGTCTCTAATTTCGGGTAATATGCCCAAAATGCTGGCCACGTTACCCAACTGGATTGCGAGCCTAATTTTCTGGCCCAAATAAAGGCCAGCATTTTGGTCACGTGTGGATTCTTTAAGTCGAAACGAGTACATAACAAATATTAAAGCTTCAGCCCCAAACGTGTGGTGTAGCATGTCATGTTCAATCAGTTTATGACGTAATCTGAAAACAAAGTTCCTTGCAAATGATGTCATTTGCGGTGTAAAGTAATGACAGGCCATCGAGTCAAATAGTATTTCGTTACCAGTTGATTTCTGTCACACTACTTGAGAGTGTCAAAATATTAAGAAATGTGTTCAAGTGGAGCGGTCTTCCGACACGACACGGCACCACTGCTAAGCTATATGTAAGCCTTTTTTGTAAGTCATTCATTCCAATTTTTTACCGTCTTCAAAAAGGAGGAGACTCTGTGTTCGAATTTATGTTTATTTAATGTTTCTACCTTAAGCTATACAATACCTACTAGATATTAGAGACATAGAATAATGTATTTCTTTCTAATAAACCGATTTCTCCGTCGACCTGTGTATGTCCTAAAACCGCATCCAGAAACGCCGGAGAACGGGCAGCAGCGTCATTTAAGTTAACGGTGGTTAGCATTCTGCGATCCCCAACTCGCCTGCCAAGCGTGGGAATCATGGCAACCCCTCTTTTTTAAGGGGAGGCTTTCGTCCAGCTGTGGACGTCTGCCGGCTGTTGATGATTTCTCCGTTAATGAGGTTCCACGGGCAGAACCTTTCGCAGATGGAGCCAGTGGCGATCCCGATGTGGCAAAATCAAGTTTTCTTGTTCATTGTTGCTTATATCTAACTACTCTTGATGAGGGCGTTGTCAATAATCTAGTCCAAGGAAAAATACTCAGTACTGTGCCTTGTTTTAATGTATGCAGCTGTTGACGGCCTGAAAATAGATTTGTAGGTTAGATTGTTGTTTACATTTTATGCTGGACAGAGCTTTAATTAGCAAGGCAAAGGAATGCTGTAAAAACCAGTACTAAAAGTACTGGTTTTTACAGCATTCCTTTGCCTTCTAGCTTGCCTACAAGCAGATTCTCCCTGGTAATCCCAGTCCATAAAAAGTTATCTGCAAAAACAAAACAAAAAACAACAACATGTATGAAATTGACAGTTGACCATGGCCCCATCGACGATGCGCCACCTAGCGGGGAAAAATCGCTGTGTGGATCCCCATTGAGGAACGATTTTGAAAATTCTTTATTCGATTGAGTATACACTCTCGAGGTGGTCCCATGTTTGTTAGAAGACGGTTTTTTTTAAGTTTCTGTACTTGCGTGCTGACCTAATTCGTGTGCGACCCACGATTTTTACTACATTGCCGACCCAGCGAGAGACGTCTGAAGATCTAGCTTATAGCCCCAAAAACAATTGAAGCACGCCTCACCGTCGATGTCTAACGGTTCTTGCTTATCTATTTTAACTACTGCAGTTTATCAGCCACCGCTTCTTGAGCTACAGGCTCGAACGCCTAACATGTCCAATCAGCCGGCCGCTAGCAGATAATATATCAGCTGCACAATAGTAACAGGCGTCGTAAATTGCTCGTCTCAATTTACCAGTCGTATTGGCAAGACGCAGGCCTTGCTACCCTAACTGCAGTTCAAGGTAGCAAAGCAGAAGGTCATGTAGGACGAATGTAATCGGCCTAGGTACTTAATAATATCCACTGCTGAACTTAAGGTCTACCCTCTTAGGGCGAATGGGCCATATCCACAGAGTAATAGGAGCAGAAATGTGATCAAAGGATTTTTCCTTAGAAAGACGCGTGACTGTGCGGGGTGGTGTCGGTTCGCGGGAGGAGTGACAAATTGTACTGCCATCTAGCGGTTTTCAGGAAAAGTTTTTGAGAATCGAACTAGTGAACTAAACACTTAGCTGAATTAACACTTAATTTCTTAATATAACGCTAGAAGTTGCGTTTTTAAATTTTATATTACGGATCACTAAATATAGAAATAAAATTACTTACGAATGAAGTTAGATGCCAATCATGTCATCTGAATTTTTACCTCGGTCATTTTTACATAAAGAAACAGAGCAACTTATATTTTTTTTACTGTTACTGGGTAAAAACATAAAAAATCGTACGTCTAATATGTAAGTTTGAATGACTGTTACGCGTGGCGGACGTTAGCAGACTGAGCAAATAAGTATGACGTCACACACTCCGTCCGCAAAATAGGATCTGCGGCTGCAAGTCCCTCATCGCAACTTCTTATCCTCGTATCCACCAAACTGGCTCAGTGTCGGGCTGGTGGCCATATTGGACGATAAGCTCATGAATTGTCAAAATGTTTACTTATTCTCTGATTTTTTCCTAGTGTTCTGTCTCTAACTGTGATGTTGCTACTCGCTTTATTTTTACAGCCCTTAGAGAAGGCTTTGTTCATCATCTGTTGTATTTGTATGTATTTAATGTAATATATCCATTCAACAGATCGAATCTAATGGCCAATAATATTAGAAACAAGCGTACAAACGCCAATTTGTGTCAGCAGACTATGAGACTTTCTTCCTCAACCCCATCATTAGGATTTGAACCCATATTCTAGCCGACAGCGTCAATCTATGAGCTGGATCATCATAGGCTTTGAGCGATGGGCGTATAGAGGGGGGGGGGGGGGGGGGCGCTAGCATTTAGTCAGTCAAGCATTTCAGAGTCAATAGCCTTTTCTCTTAGTGCTGGAGTTGGTATACCGCTTACTACCATTGCTTCAATATGCTGCTTAAATAATTGTGTGGAAAAATATCTACATGACCAAAAATCATTTACTTATTCTAAAGACCACAAATACTGCAAGCTAAAACCTCCCTTTTATTTTTCCGTCTCATATCTTGTCATTTACAAAAGAAGATCAAAATGTGTCCATACTGCCACAGATCCAACTGCACCCAGTCCTTATTGATAGGCCGTTGTCGCCCTGAGATATGGTCGGGCAATTTGTACTCCGCCGAGACGCAGTGAATTACTGTTAATCAATTAAACCGTTAGCTAGAGAAAAATGGCCGACTTGCCGAAACGCAGGCTGTAAATTAATTGCCCATTTGTTTTAAAGGTATTTCTTCATTGGACGTTTCATTTGTTTAATTTGTTAGTTGAAGGTATTGACGTCGCTTTCACAGACTCAACCACTGAAGAGAGAAGTAAATAGAACGGAAATGTGACGGGCCGCGCTAGCCGGCATTAGGTGCAAATGCGCTTAATGACAATTCTACCAATATTACATGTTTTCAAACTGAGAATACTCAAAAAGACAATTTAAATAGACGCGTAGGAAACCTAACCACATTGTATCATAATTAGATCAGCTTTAATCTGGTGCAAATTGTCATTTCGAACGTTTTTACAAATGCGCCACCAATTATTGGCGTTTTTTCGTCGTAGTTTCTATGCAAATAAGTGTGAAACTAGCGACAGCGGTTTCCCATACAATAGGCATGTGGCCTAATGTTTAATTTATGACAAATAATAGGCTTGGTGATGAATATAACTACGAGTAAATACATTACACATACTGAAAAATAAATTGTATTGGCTGATAAATCTCTGAGATATGAGCGTTTAAAGTTTTAGATGGGGATAGAGAGGGGATGCTCTATCCCGTTCTTGCTAAGCACGTGTTAGTATAGCATTTGTATGCCGCACCTAAGGCTTGACGTCATAGCTCAGTATAGCGCGCTCTCTGTCTAGCTTGAAATTAAAATACTTAGAACTTATTTATTTTTGAATTATTTTAAATTTTGTTTTCGTTGATAGGCTCTATTGATGATCAGCTTTTTTATGAAGTAATAAAAAAATTGTAGTCATCATGCCTATTGCTTTAGAACATTGTTTTGACAGCCGTTCTACTGTGAAGAAGGGATTTCGCTTTTCTGTGGACTCAACAGTAGATAGTTACTTAGTCGCTTCCATTTCAAATCAAGTCAGAATATTGCTAAAATAACTATATTTATTGCTGTTATTGCTTAAAGGGCAATGTTACTAGAGAAATTACTGGGTATAAAGAGATTTAATTTCTATCATCTCAGGGTCACGAGTGCAGTGCAGTGCAGCGCAGGATTTTGTTCGCAAGTTCACAATTCTAGCACTGCTACTGTTATGGGCAGGCATAATATGTTACCACCAGACGAACATCTTGCTAGTCTCGTCACAGCCGTCATCGTAGTCGTGCCATTGCATTAAAAAGTGATATGACCAACTAGGTCTAGCTATAGTCGGAGTATCCGTCTTAATTATACGTGAGTAATCCTCTACGAATTAAACAAAAATATCACCTGTAAGTATAATATATTATACTATAGGTCCCCCGCGACTTCGTTTTGTCTGCGTGCGGAAGAAATACGGGCCGCTCTACCGACTCTACCGACTCTACCAACTCCCCCCCAACTTCCCTTCCTTTGAATGAACTACCCAAATATCAATGTTCATCACTATAACTTCAAAAACAAAGAACTTTCCATACAACATTCCACCCCCCTTTCCCCCCCTTAAATCGTCCCTGTCAAAAAATAATTAAAAACAGTATTTTTTATTTTAAATGAACTATCCAAATCCAAATTTTCTTGACTAAAAGTCTTAAAACAAAGGACTTTCATACAAATTCCCCCCCCCCCTTTTCCCCCCTCTTGGGGGTCGAATTTCGAAAAATCCTTTCTTAGTACACCCCTCCGCATCGAGACCAATACACCCTCCAAATTTCAAGTCTGTACGACCAGCGGTTTGGGCTGTGCGTTGTCTGTCAGTCAGGCAGTCAGTCAGTCAGGACAGAGCCTTTTATTATATTAGATATCCTCAGTGCTCGTAGAATCATCAAAGCTAGATAGATATTTACCTTATAATCTAACATCAGTCTATTCAAGATCCTGAGACCCCATCTTCTTCCCTTCTTCCCTTCTTCCTGACTTCCCCCGACACCGATCTAGTAAACACGCTGGCTAGCTATTAAATCAAGTGGCATTGTCCAGGTGGTAGCCAGTGATTTAATATAATGGCCGTCCGGCATTAGGCGATCATGGCCCATCAATTGGCGAGTTAATTTGCAGTAAATACCGGTAATCCACACGTCGGATTGCAGTTGTTCGATGATTGGTGGAAGGGGTTGTGGTGTTGGGCTAAGGTTTACAGTTGTACTAAATAGACTGCCTAAATTGAAGCTATTATATTGGGTGCTTTCCATTGTTACATTTCAATTTGTTTACCCACTTATAAAGGTTGCTTAGAGTTAAAATACCTTTTTTCTATGCAATTTTGTTGTCGTAGGACTCTACTGCAGAGCCCGCCTGGGAAAGTACCACACCTTTGCCAGTTATTCAACCGCCAAGCAGTGTGAAAGCATTACTGTGTTCCGGTTTGCAGGGCAATGTTACCAGAAAAATTACTGGGTATGAAGAGATTTAACATGTAATATCTCAGGGTGACGAGCGCAGTGCAGTGCGGCGTAGGATTGTGTTCGCAAGTTCACAATTCTAGCACTGCTACTACTGTTAGTGCCAGGCGTGACGCTTACCACCAGGCGAACGTCTTGCTCGTCTCGTGCCAAAGTAATTTTATTGTGAACTTGCGAACAAAATCCTGCGCCGCGCCGCACTGCACTGCACTTTGACGAGTGCTACGATAGGCATCTAGCCAAATCTGTTAATTCCCATTAATAGATAGATAGATAAACTCTTTATTGTACACACCAAAAAAAAAAACAGTCATGATAACCACAACAGAAAAATGGACTTAGCACTAGTGTAACAATTGGCGGCCTTATCGCTAAAAGCGAATATCTAAATCTCTTCCAGGCAACCTTGGGATGGAAAGGGTTCGAAAAAACATTAATTTTATTTAACAAACTTTTTTTTTTAATTAATTTATCTGGTAACAATTCCCTTCAAACCAAACACAGTACTTAATGCTTGAGTTCTACTGATTGGCGGTTGAATAACTGACAAAGGTGTGGTAGGTACTTCCCCAGGTGGACACAGCAATAGAGTTCCTACCACTACACTTAATACTACCTTAATTAATATTACGCTCTTCTTTTTAATATTGCGCAAAAGTTATATGCTTATGATATAATTATTTCCTAAAAAAGTGGTACAAAGTTTCCTATTTCTCCTTGTACCAACTATAGGCGAAAATCCCTGCTTTAAACTGCCATGTTTGCTCATTACATTTCTGTTTATTTACGGGATATTTACCGTGATTATGTCGGAAACAAGCTCCCGTTACCGTTCACAACATAATCACGGTAAATATTCCGTGTATAAACATAAAAATGCAATAGGCGAAAATGACTTATGTCACGTATTACAATATTTACAGCCTTGGTGAACCAGAAATTATCTTGCAGATTAATGGAAACAAATTTAGATTAATAAAATAATTTTAATAAATAAATAAAAAAGTTTTTCTTTTTTTATAATTATTTATTAGCTCCACGGACTGTGCGGGTCCGTGCCTTTTGTCAACTTTTTTATTTTTGTATATATTAATTTTACACTTAATAACTTTCAAAACTATAGTTCTATTTCACAACATAATCACGGTAAATATCCCGTATATAATAACAGAACTGTAGTGAACAACCGTGATAGCTTAAAACAGTCATTTTGAAATAACTTTTTATCTTTTAGGCGCTTTAAATTCACTTGAACTGTACGTGGGATAATGTAATGCTCTGCTTGAGTGGCTGTTTCCCGATAGATATAATCTAGAAGTCATCAACTCGCGAGTGTATTTTTTTTTAGGTATAAGCGTGCTTAATCGCAGACCACAGATCCGCGATATTCGGGAGATCACACACAAAGAAAATCTACTTATTATATCACTTTATAATTCCCAAAGCAGCTAAACTAGAAAGCTAGAATAAAGATCAGGCACACGCAAATCTTCCGCAACACAAAGACAATAATTCGATAGTAAGCCCCACTCTCACCTGACTAAACGCTACCTAGGGCCGGTACACACTGGATTAGGAATAATTTCGATATAGAAAAGGTCTATCACACAGGAAATTTCAACGCATTTATCAGCATAACATGCTTATGTGTGCAATATTAAATAAAAAGTTTTTTTTTAATTGTTATTTAATCAGAGTCTTGCCAGGTTTTTTTTGCCAACCCACTCCCGATGTTTTTTCTATTTGATAACATACAATTTTCATTGTATAAACAGATGGGTGAAGGTAGTTGTTCATCGGATCTTAGACTAATACAGTCCTTTTGTTTTTGTGTAGTATTTACGTCATTATGTTAGTCTGTGTAGTATTTTTGTTGTGTAATAGGTTAAGTAGGTAAAGTAGTTTGTATGACTGTGTTTTGCTGTCTGAAAGTGAATAACAGATAATATAATATGTTTTCAATTGAGACAGTTGGACCAATTAATTTTCGAGTTTATTTAAAGTTAAAACATTCGTCATATGTATTGTATCCTGCTAACTACAAAGGCTGAACATAAAAGCCACCAATGCACTCCGAGCCTTGCCCACACACCTGAGTAACTGCCTCTAACCGCCGGGAGCCGCCCGCGCCCGCCCCGATCCGGTTTAATCCTCCCGGAACCGGTGCAATCCGGCGCGCAAACTTTGTGCTGTCACGGTTGCTTTGCGGTCCTTGCGCTTTGCCACGTGCACTACCCTTAAACAAATTCCGTAATGGGTTTCGGGTATGAACCTTTTGTGTGTAATTGGGGATGTGTACGTGAAGTTCGATGATGGAATTGCGATAATTGAATTGGTATGATCTGTTTAAGGCTAGTAACGAAATAAAGACTAGTGTTGACCACCATTGAATTTTTATGTTCTATCAAATTATGTTTAATCATTATTTAGCAATGAAATGTCAATGAGCCGGTTCAATGGAGCGTTATTATTTAAAAAGAAATGGTTTTTTTTATTAGTTTTCTTTTGAACACATCCTGTCTGACGTTAAGCAATGATGTGGTTTAGGATGGAGCTCGCTTACCTAGAAGAACTATGGATCTGAAGAAGTTGTACTTTGCGGGAGACCTCATAAATAAAAACCTTTTTTAAAGTCATGAAACTAAAATTGGGCTTAATCATAGGCAAATAAATGCGTAGACTTAAAATAAATATACTGACTGATCTTAACTTTTGCGAAGAAATTCTAACACCAATATAAATACTTATGTCTATTTACTTAAGTTGGTTTAACCAAATGCAAGGTAGATCCGGTAGATAAACCGGCCCATCTAACGATTTAAATCTTCACAGAACGGCCCAAGCGGCCCGTAAAGATACGGCCACACGGCGCAGCGGCTCATTGCATCCGTGATATCTTTGTAGTGTGAAGGCAGAGGACCATAAACGTAAAGAAGGATGCGAGAGAATGGTCACAGGTTGAAGATTTGCATTTGTAACATATTGGTAAGTACTTACAATACAAAATAATACAACAACCATTTATTTCTGACAAAAAACTTCCGAGCATATAATACCATTGGAAATGTCAATGGCGATAATCTGTCAACATATCCCAGATAAATTACAGTGTACGAAGAGATTAACCGTACAAAACGTATTTCAAACCTATTTTAGTTAAAAAGTGTTTTGTCAAATTTCTTTCGAATTACGATTTGAGTTTGAAAAAAGAAGACAAAACACTTTTTAACAAAAATTGTTATGAAATACTTTTTAGTGTTTTATGCATAAGACGGTTAACATCTAATCATCTCAAGGTGACGAGCGCAGTACAGTGCGGCGCAGGATTGTATTCGCAAGATCACAATTCTGACACTGCTCCTGTTATGGGCAGGCGTAATGCTTATCACCAGGCGAAAGTCCCGCTCGTCTTGTCACTGGATTGTACAAAAAAAACTCACCCTTCGCAACAATGTATGTAGGTACAGTAGGTAGGCAGTGACTGTGATAATGGAATGGACGGGCCCAGCGCTTGCAAATCGTTCAAAATTAACAACTCAACACAATCAAGCATACCTAGCTAAAAGTATGCATATCACATTTGCCAGAAAATAGAGATAGCGAATCTAATTACTGCATAACAAAATGAGAACACATGTACAATTGTACATGTATTAGAAGTTTGTATTGTCGTATCGTACGGCTCGCATGTCGCAAAGACAGAGTATGTTACGCAAATACTTCTACAGTCAATATATATTTACCTATCTGTACGGCACATTGCGTAGAACACCAACGACAAAGTAGTTATGACTAACCACTTCGTCGTATGTCAAAGTCAAATGATAGTTGCTGTCATTTTGTGATTGAACGACTTCACTCCGGTCTGCCATCCTGACGAGTCACACTACAGAACATGTACAGAACGAGCGACGATTGCGAGTAGACTAAGGTTGGTATTATTTTTATTGTATTTAATTTTGTGATTTACATTATATCCGTGAT
This sequence comes from Erannis defoliaria, assembly GCA_905404285.2. NCBI lineage: Eukaryota > Metazoa > Arthropoda > Insecta > Lepidoptera > Geometridae > Erannis > Erannis defoliaria. The sequence continues at coordinate 1,509,923 of FR990071.1, forward strand.
CATGTGAGCGTGAATAAATAACTTCAATTAGTTGTGATTGTTGGTCCCTTCTGAGGTCTCGTCACAAGTATGACTGACGCGAGAGGAGAGCTGGCGCTCAACATATAGTATTCAAAATCCGTGCGCTTATTTTCCGTCCATTAATTTTATCATTGTCGCTGTAGGTAGGTATATAATTATATAAGTTTCATGCCGAATTCTTTGTTTTAATTTTTGTTTGAAAGGAAGGTGGCCCCATATGTGTTAGAAGTAGGTAGTATTTCGCTGTGGATTGATAAATATAAAGAGTTATTTGTAAAATATAGAATACGTCAATTTCGGGGAAATGGCGTGAAAACCATGTTCTGGTATACCTCACGTAAGTAACGTTGTTAATACCATGTACTGCGATTTAATTTTATTTATCTATATACATAATGATATCTCCACAGCAGTGCCAATTTCCACATAATATACAAGGGTCTTATAAATGATTACCTTTTCTAGGTTTCATAATCAAAATACTATTACTACAGCTAATATTATGTTATACAAAAAGTATGATGATGAACGTTACAAATTATTAAATTCCTTTATGCCTGCCAGCGAATTAAAAACTTACCAAAATTAAATTCAAATTCAACAAAACTATTCTCATCTGGCAGGCACGGCCAACCGAAACTACGGGCGGGCTCATTACGCATTATCGCTGGTCGAACAATGCGGCCCGCGATTATTTACAGGCGCGCGCGTGTTTAAAACTACCGCCGCCCATCAAACGTCTGATAACGCGGCCCGCTATGAGAAGCCTTGTTTATAGGGAGGACGTCAGAGGGCGTCCTGTTTCTATTGTGATACTTTTAGAATTATGTAATCTGTTGTAACATACTCTAAAAAACTACTTAGAGTTTAAAAATTCTAATTTCTAATGTAAGTATGTATTTATTTGCTCCGTTACATAAAAAAAGTCCCATTGTTTTAAGAAAGAATAAAAATCGGTGATTGCATTTTTATGCACATACGTTTAATTATGGTATCGATACCTACACTAATACCGACTGTTTTAACATTCTTCAAAAAACCTTAGGCAATTCAGTTCATTATTTTATATTTTTACATCATCACAGTTTTAAACGATATGTTAGTTTGTTTACAATAAATAGAAAAATACACATATCATAATTAGATTAAAAAACATTGAAATATTTATCATTGTTATTGTTATTGGCGGTCTACCTTATTATCATAAAACATTAGACTAGCCAACTACTTTTAATGTTTAATTGTGAAACTTTAAGTAATAATGATATTATAATTATATAATAATAATTATTATTATATATATTTATTATAATTAATTATTTAATTATATTATAATAATTTAATATCATTATTATTATTATTTATATTATTTTTAATTTAATATTATAATTATTATTATCACGAGAAATGTGAGAAAACTGGGACACACCGGATAACTCTAAAGCCCTTTGTTTTTACTATCTTTTATTTAACTTGCAACTGAATTTTAAACTAGTTCTAATCCCCGATTAGGCTGAACTTTATGTATGCAAAAACATATAAGTACCTGATGCAATATTTTATTTTTTAATAATAAGTTTTTGATATATACATAAAAAATATGAATATTATTAAATATTCATATTAATAAATGAGTCAATTCTCATGATCTAAAAATAGGTACTTGTTCTTAAATACTTAATTAAAGCTTTATTAAAAAGATAATTTCAAATAATATTGTAAAGAGTAGCTAATTCTGAACACAGACTAAAGGTATATATCCGCCGATAAGGCCTTTTGTATCTGAAAATAAATAAAATAGCTTAAATATGTCCGGCACTGGGCACAAATATCGCACCGATGGGGTTGCCCGGGGTTGATTCTACCCCTTGATATGGTAAATTAGACTATGAAATTATTATTTATAGACGAGATATTGATATCGTAACAAATCGTGCACATAAAATATAACTTCGTTGCTTAAAATACATCTAAAAGTGTTTTCACAACACTTTTTTTTATACTTTTTTTTAAATTTTGTATAACTGTACATAATGTAGGTATGTTGGTACGTGTAGGATTTATGTGCCAAAACAAAACAAAATGTATGTACCTACTATTTTACCTCTTTATTGTAACAGATTATTAAAAAAAATTAACCAAATATTTTTTTACATTCTATATAGCTCTATCTATATAATAATTATGAGTCACACATAACTTACCAAGATATAATTTTATATAATAAAAAGCACTTACATTCATAAAGCTCTCCACTAGGTTCGCTTGGTTTCTATCTGTTGGGAATCATAATCATAGGCAGAGGCTCGTCGCTTTACCCGAAAAAGCTTTTCGCCAGATCTTACGTGATCGTCACTTCATCGAGTCTCAACTATTATTGTTGTTTATGTGACAAATTTAACCAGCCCACTGACACTTACCCCTATTACCCACTTACGCTTCCCTATTAAGGGAGAGGCCTACATCCAGCAGTGGACGTTGATGATGACAGCCACTTAAGCTGAGCGATGTAATGTAAATACGTCGTAAATAAGTAACAATAATAATTAGTTTGTCAACAATATATTTTTATCCTTGCACTGTAACCACGAGACTCGAAAGTCCATCTCGTCATAAACTACAATAACCCAAACACAAGAGAATAAAACAAAAAGAGAAAAACTTCAATCAAAGTTCCGAGTTCAGGCCCGTATATCAGAACACTCTAAGGACCGGCTCATACCATTCGATCCTAGGACCTATAACATAAACATGCGAGTACACTATTAAAACTTGAACTCGTTTTGTAAGCCAAAATATTATTCGGACTACCTTCCCTCTATCTTGCCGGATCGGGCGCAGGGCTGCCAACACATGAAAATTTACATTTTTATTTTATTTTATTGCGCGGGATACGGCGTTCCATTTTTGAAAGTTTGCGAGTTTAAGTTAGTGTTTATGGTTGAATTGTTTGTGTTTGCGGCCGGTATACTGCATTTTAATGTTAAGAAATTGTGAAAAAGTAAAGAGGTTGGTTGGAATATTAAACTAGATCGTAATTGGTTATACATTCTTGCCGCTGCAGATTGTGTTATGCAATTTTTCTTTGAATGTTATTTGTAATTAATTTGCTAAATAGTATAATTGGAGTTTTGACGAATATGTCAAAAATATTCTTTTCATTTACCGTGACTTGCTTCACGACGTTTACGATTGAATATTATATTGTTTAATAGTATTTATTTACATGTTGTTAGAAAGATGGTAGATGGTTTGAAATAAACATAAACTACTTTTCACCGTTAAATACCCAATTTGCGACGTTATAATCTTTTTAGGATTTGGATTTTTTGGACCTGGGTATGTCCTAAAACTGCATCCAGAACCACTGGAGAACAAGCAGCAGCATTCTTTCGGTTAACGGTGGTGACATTCTGCGATCTCCAAGCCACCTGCCAAGCATGGGGATTATGGCAAACCCCCTATTGATGGAGACCTTCGTCCAACAGTGGACGTCTTCAGGCTGTTGATGAATTTTTTTAGGAGGAAAAAAGAATAAATAATATTTATGCAATTTTTACTGTTGAATTAATTTCTATTATGTTCCAGCAACCTGAGTGACACGAAATCGAATAACGCAAAGATTGCAAAGATTGGCGTCTTTTATTGTCGGTCCAAGACTCATTTTGGGGTTGAGGGGGCGACTAATGCCAAAAGTAAGTAAAAGGTGTAGTTTTAAACACATAGTTTAATGATAAATAACGTAAATATTCAGATAAAAAAAATACTACAGGTAGGGGAAAAACCTAAAGTAGCCGAGTGACCGAATAGAATTTTGGAAAATAATCTGGTTTATTAATAAATATAAATACAAATTACCAACAAAAAAATACTGATTTAATTCAAATGCTCTAAATTATCAGCGACAGCATCACATTATTTTTAACGAATTACATAGCCAAACTAATGTTTTAGCACAATAGCCGTTTATTTTTTTTATTTCATACATTTTGAATTATTAAATAAAATCCCACCTAAATTGCTCAAAGCCATCATCATCATCAATTGTATCATGCGATTTTCGACTCTAAACTAATGCAAGACGCGCGGATGAAATCTGATATTTTTCTGGCATTAGTCGCACTCTTAACGCAACAAGTAAGTATATTTTTTACTTAAAATAATTAATGATAAAAGAAACGTATAAAACTTAAAAGAAAGCAAAAGAAGGAGTTGATGTTACGCCATGGATTATTTATGGCTATGGAGTAGTTGATGTCTTATAATTCATCCATGCGTTACGCACAACGCACAGCCCTAAGCGGCGCACCGTCCGGCGAGTCCGGCGCTTGTCTCATAAACATGCTCGGGTATCGGCGCGTAATCTGGCGGATTTGTCGATCAGGCCCGCTATCCGGCCAGATTTGCTCCGGGCTTTACCGCCGATGCGGCACATACGTTTTGCTTTTCTTGTCCGATGTTTACGAGTGCGCGCCCAGGTGGAATAAACGGGCCGATTTGGTCCGCCCGCTTTGTTCCACTGATTTGTTGGTTTATGATCTGTTGCTAGTTTTCGGGTGTTGGGACTGTTGACTGAAAAACTCATAGTACAACGTACTAATGGGACCTGACAAACTATTGCTTTAAACTATCACAGTTGTTTCATAACATAATCACGGTTAATATCATGTAAAAAGCTCTGAAGTATCATCGATTAATCTTTTTACTGGCCATCCGTTTTATCTGACCATAGACTTCGTTTATATTCATTAGAACTCAAAAAGAAAACAAATGAATTTGTTTTTCTAAAAGCCTTAATACCTCTTAAGCGGGTATAAAATATGTTCTTATTCAATAACCTCGAAATTTCCTCATAAAACATAACACTTCTAACCAACCAGATGTCCGCTTCCCAGATACAATACCAATTAGGCCCGGCAATAACAATAAAAAAACTTTAATAAACAATGGAACGGGAGACGCTTGTAAATTCTATCCAAATTCGGCAAAAACAGCCGTCGGGACGATTACTCCCCCCTAAGTTACCCTTAACTGGGTATAATTACGGTCATTTGGTGTCATCTTACCCCTAACGAGATCATCAACACGGCGCGAAGCGCTGGCAACACAACTGCAAAAGAGAGGATCTGGTAATACTGCCCACTATTGCTTGATTTTAACATTTAACACACATTCAGATGTTAAAACTGTCTGTCATCTCCAATTTGTAAGGCATTCGGTTCTGTCTTACTACTTACTAAACTTAATTTAACGAGATTAAAACTATAGTTAAGTATGCTTTTCTCATATATATAGAAATTAAATGACCAATGATCTGTCAGATTAGTTTAGTGAGTGATTAAATAGAATGTATCGTTAAAGGTCTCTATAGTTGTAATTATAAGATTGTAATTAACATGTTGCAAAGAATTCATAAAATAAGCGTAAAGACGAGGCAAGGGTAATACCGCTCACAATTTTACTATTCGTTTCACTTTATAATTCGACTCTCTAAATCGTATACTATATTTTGTCGATATCTCTATCTAACCATAGTTTTAATTACAAACAACTTTTTTTAACCCCTTTTATTATTAGTTGCTAATAAAAAATAACCAAAAAGGTCCTTGTCAAGACGAATCAAACAAGCCCAAACTTGATCGTTTTATTATAGAGTTCCCATGACCACCTTCCGGCTCCATCATCAGTTCAGCTCCATATCGTAATAATAATGTATTGTCATACGATTTACTCAAAAACCCCAAGTTTTAGCTCAATCGGATCTCAGTAAGTGGTCTAAAAATCTGACGAAAATAGCGGAATAAGTACATTTCTCATATAATATAAACACAACATTTTTTTTGCGTAAAAATAGTTTTGTTGAGGAAATTAATGAGATGAATGATTAGCATAATTTGAATCCAATGCATGGACTTTTATTTCAGTAAAACTTTCAAAATATCAACTTTAATTTTTGAAATTGTCAGTATACATTTTGTCTTCTCCAAAAACTTTCACGCATCTCACACAGGAGTAAGCTACAAACAATAAATAATATTTTAAATTAATGCTAATGCCGTTGGTTTGCCTAAATGTTGGGTAGATGGCATAACTCAGGTCGAATGACACGGAGCGGTTAATGCGCGATTTTACCTGGGTACCTTTATTTATTATGATTACAGCCGCAAAGCTATGATAGATAAGCTGTTTGGCTATTAACGGGTAAAGTTGTAAATATGCCGAGAGAGCACTTTACGTTTTATTTATGGAGTATCTTAAATGGGTTTTATAGATAGTGTTTATAGCTAGAGCTAATAATGCCAAAATACGAAATGGTAGAGAATTATTAGTTATAGTTGTATTTTAATTACTGTAAGTTTTGGTCTCGATTAGATAGAGGTTGCACCGCAGTATCAAATTCTGCGACCGCAAACATAGTACCTACGTCCGGTGTCATTATCAGCTATAGAACGTCCACTGCTGGACGAAGGCTTCCCACTTAATAGGGAGGGGTTGCCATAATCCCCACGCTTGGCAGGCGGCTTGGGGATCGCAGAATGCTGTTAACTGAAAAGACGCTGTTGCCCGTCCTCCGGTGGTTCTGGGTGCAGTTCTAGGACATACCCAGGTTTATGTCCGGTTTATTTGACATATATAAGTAAGCACAAAATAAGATTTGAACGCAGTTGCTCTAAACATTCATTGCATTTCAGAGGCATTAGCCTCTCGCTTGTTTTAAAATAGTAAAGTGTATGCCAATATACATAAAATATATAAATGATAAAATAAACGTTTTAGATTTAAAGATAACTAGAAATATTTACTGACTAATGGGACTCACTATCAAATAGTTCAAAATAATGAGCGCCAATATATGTGTTAGTCTTTGTTTCGTTAGGTACCCTTGAGTAATAGATACCACTGCAATAGTTATGTGCAATGGTGATTATTATCACAAGCAATAATAGTCTCATTCGTTTGTAGATAAGTACTAATAAAAAATGTTTGCCACTACTGCTTTTATATCTTATTTACGAAACTATTACGACAACATAGCATAAGATAGTTCGTAAGCCGTGGCTGCATGCAGGGCAATGAAACCGTAAAGCATGTGCTGTGGCTGTGCAAAATCACAGAACTAACGAGAATTGCTACCGGATTGCTTGAGGCAGCTTCATCTCCGCAACGGCTTGAACGCTTCTCATTATCATCATCATCACATACACTTCCATCCCACTGGAGCTACTATGCCAGCGGCCCAGAGCCGCGCTCCGATACTTCTAGGAGCTGGGTTGGCTCGGGGAGACGATGGCGGGGAAAATGTACAATACACCCCAAGCGGGACGTCAGTAGTGCATGACTTATCGCCCACACATTGAATAAGAAAAAAAACATAGCAATACTTAGTGTTATTTTTAAAGTAGTCTTCATATAATTTATATATTTTTCCTTTAAAGTGTGAGACACAGGCAATCGTGAAAAAATGATACCACCGAACGATCACATGCAATGATAGTTTTGTTTTTGAGGTTTTGCCACGCCGTGCGCAGAGGTCACATTTGTTGGCTGACCATTCGAAAACTCCCCGTCTACTCAGATCCAAAGGACATAATTATGAGGCTTAGATGTTCCAGCCCAATGCTGGGTAAAAACCTCGATACTCTTTTTCTATTTAAATCCCTGCCCAGAACTACAACGGGCAAGTCATTTTGGTGCTAGTCGAGGTTTTTCCAGGTACGTTAAAGAACTGCTCCACAGCATTAATTTAATGCCATACTTTGAATTTTCTTTTCAAATAAATAAAAGTCAATAACTCCACAACTTCTTTATAACATAAATAAAACTACTTAATGATTTATATTATTTTATTTAGTTTTTCGCACTAACTTACATAGAGAATAGCAACAATAAAAATAACGTATGTCCCGTTATATAGCTCTCTTGTAAGATTAATAACCGTTATGTATGGGAAAATAAATTTATAACGCAGAGTTTAGTGGCGATTTGTTATCTGGAGGATGCTATGCCGCGTTGGCAAGTGGGGTAGAAGCAGCTTCGGATAGAGTAGAGGCGAGTCGGGTGAAGCGTCTTCAACTGAAATGCGCCTTTATCTTTTTGAACTTGTTAATTTGACTTAGACTAAAAAGTAAGTAGGTTTGAATTTAACTTAAAGTTTTATGTAATTTATATATAACTAAGACTCTGTCCCGTAACGCTTATTTTTGTATACAGGGTTAGTTCTAATCAGTTAGCATCCTTTTGAGGGCATATTCTGTATATCAAAACAAACAACTTTTACTATGGGTCGAACATTGAAATCGCGATATGTTGGCCCCATAGTAAAAGTTGTTTGTTTGGATGTATAGAATACGCCCATAAAATAATGCTAGCTGATTAGAACTAACCCTGTATAGCGTAACCACAAACAGCAATAAAAATCGTATCATCCATTTATCCCATGCCTTCAAATAAGTATCAAAAGGGCTCCGTCGCAGAATGTCCCTTTCCTAAAATGTCCACTGCACGCAAAATGTCCATTTCACACAATGTCCCTTTAGCAAAATGTCCCTTTCTCACAATGTCCCTTTCAAAGCACATCCACATAGACAGAGATAGCTTAGACAGAAGCAGCAATGAAAATCGAATCATCGATTCAACCCTATGCCTACAAATCAGACACAGTTCAAACATCTTCGGGTACTTTCGACCCTCTTACCAAGTTGAGTTATTTGCCCAAGTTATCGGCCCACCGTTTATCACGCACTGTCACATTTAATAATAATTAATGATAATTGCCTTCTAGCTTAGAACAAAGGCGATCGGCCGATTCCCGTAAGTTATTTCAGTTTAAGTTGTAACACTTGGAATTTGAGTATGAACTTGTATCTTGTGTAGTTTGGCTTTTGTGTGCTCTACGGGAGTGGAATAGAGAGGTGACAAGAAAATTTTCGCCTGTTTCAAACCAGTTACAAGAAACTACATGGAGCGTTTTAAAGAGAGATTAATAATTATCTGTTGGTAACAGGCAACGGCCTGCTTGCGACAGGATACACAGGACGTCGATCTAATTATTTGTGATTTTATAATTATATCATTATTTTCTCAAGCCAAAATGTTTGATACTACATATAAAGAGGAGTACTAAACTGTTTGGTAACACTTTTTTCAACCGACTTCAAATAAGGAGGTTATTAATTCGACTACGTTTTTCTTTCTTTTTCTTTTGTTGATTGATGATCATACTTAATTGGCTCGGCATATACATTTTATAGAAATGGGTTCAGTCGTTTCGTTTTTAAATTAAAATAACTGGAAAAAACATGATTATCATCCAGGTAATCGAAATTCGGTTGTTTTTTTTAAGTATATTTTATTCAAAATGTATTTTTTTACGAAAACGTAAAAACTGTTCACTCACGGCCTTACTTAAAAAAACTTTTCAACCGTTAGTCACTGCTTAAGATGCTCTGCCATCTTCTCTCTGACGAGAAGTTGCACGTGCTAGAAAAAGACAGAGAAGTTTAAGCAGTGACTAAGAGAACCGAGATTATTTTAGGTAAGGCCGTTAATCTTATTCAGACTAATGTATAAAAGTGGGTATATTTTATTAGTTAAATATTATTCGTGTATGTGTATAAGTGTTGGCAAGTGATAAACTGCGGTGTAACGCTACTATTGAAATCTCCAGTAAGTTCGTGCCGCCAGCAATTTACGAAGCATGACTTGAACTTGACTATGACTTTTTTTGAAACTAATATAACATAGCTGGCGGTGATTTTACTAAAAATAAAATGGAAACTAATTAAATACCAATCTTAAACTACTTCAAATAATTCAACTATGACTTTTGTGAAAATTTAGTGGCATTCAAAATTTACCGCGACTACACGTGCTTTCGATTTACAATTGGCCGTCAAAATATAAACCAGACCTCCAAGTCTTTCCTCCAACAGCACGGGCAAGGACATCTCCACAGCTAGTGTCCACGTATTCTTAATCACTTAGCAATGGTAAACGATCGCGACAAGGTAAACAATATGAAGTCTCCAACTTGAACTATAACTCACGCCGCCACTTAAGTCGCTGGAGCTCAGCAAACTGTGCATTGTTTGAGGACGGCCATCCTGACATACTGCTGTACTCTTGTACTCTTACTGTTGGAATAGGACTATCATGATGTGTGTTCAAAGTGTAGAACAGATCTTGAGGTAAGAGTATCTGTCCCACTAACGTAAGTAGACACCGCAGCAGTCTTATTTAAATCTTATTTTGTGTTAACTGAACCTGATTGTTCAGTTAGGTAGGCCCAACTTCGACAAAGAGGTCGCCCGAAGAATCCAACTCGGATGGGCAGCGTTCGGGAAATTGCGTAATATCTTCTCGTCCAAAATCCCTCAGTGTCTGAAGACACGGGTCTACGACCAGTGTGTGTTGCCAGTGATGACATATGGAACTGAAACGTGGTCTTTAACTGCTGGCCTTTTGGAGAAACTCGGAGTCACGCAACGGGCAATGGAGAGAGCTATGCTCGGTGTGCCTGTCATAATCGAAAGAGCGCCATGCCCTTGATGGGCATTGCGCAAAGCGGTAATTTTACGTGGTTTTGACACATTTTTTTTGGGGGGCTTGCTAGAACCCGACCACGTGATGCTTTAGATTTTATGTATTTATTTGGCAGTAATGTTAAACTATACTGTAGCTTATATATCACTCAAGGATAGAGTAGCTTTCTATTGATGCAATTTTGTGTAAATCAGATAAGTAGTTCCGAAAATTCCGTCAAGCAAACATACAAATTCACAAATGTATCCCTTTACACATAACATTAGTGTAGATTTACTTACCGTGTCTTTACACGCGCGATAGAACGCGCTCTGTTTTCACCCCGCGAAAAAAGACATCGGGTGTGACTGAAACCATAGTTGGAGCATCCGACTTACCCATATCTCATTGCAGCAGAACTTTGATTAACACAACAAAGAGCAGAGCATCACTGCATAGAGCTCTCAGTACTTTCAGACAGTCGATTTTAATTTTGTGTCTTTAGCCCTGTAATTTCGCTCTACGACAAGAGCGATTCTCAACGCCATTAAAATTTCATACGTAGGATTCTTCACAATGTTCCATAACGGAAATTGACAGCCTGATAGCTCAGTTGGTAGCATGTCTGCCTTCAGAGCTGTAGGGCGTGGGTTCGATCCCCACCCAGGACAAAAATGTTTGTGACGTACATCGATGTTTGTTCTGTGTCTGGGTGTAGTATGTATTATAAGTATGTATTTACGAAAAAAAAAAAGTATATTAGTATTCTATCAGCTATTTGGTTTCCATAATACAAGCTTTGCTTAGTATGAGGCTAGATGGCGCTGTGTGTAATAAATGTCCCCCCAATATTAAAAAAAAAAACAAAAAAAAATATGTCTGTTTTTAAAAAAAAATGACGTCTCGAGATATGTCCCACAACCCCAGAATTAAGTAGTGCACCTTCTCCCAACTGAGCTAACATATTTTAGAAAACGATTGAACCACTGTGGTGGTCTACTTTGTAAGGTTCAAAATCTTAATTTTCCAGCAAACTTTAAATCGAACCCAATTATTTTTGAGCCATTAAGATCGCTCTAAATAGAATGAGCCTACTAAACTCCTTTGGGCTTCCAGTTGGAGTTTGGAGCCAGAAGTATTGTATCAGCGATCTCTTTGTCACCCCTTCATTTCCAACTCGGATTAGTAAGACTATCCGATACCTGATAAAATAAGGAGTCCACGGATATACAAATTTGCTAGAAAAGACAAAAATAAAAATAAAGGTGTCTCTTGATAACTTGTGGTACCCATAAAGTCTTTTAACACAAATTAAAATTAAAACTAAATCTCTGATACAAAGGAATAACATCAGAATCTACCTTAATATCTTTTTATTGACTTTTTTTTGACCGCTAACATCCTCTGTGATGTTAAGCAAAGATGCGGTCTACGGTGTTCTACGTTGTACAACAAGTTACCAAATTAAAAGAAATATTTTGTGAAGCTTCAGTGTCTTACCAAAAAACTCATCCAAAGCACGACATTAATACAGAACTTTTAATAATCTATAAAATAAATGTGTTTCTAAAAACTTTGATCAAGAAGGAAAAAGACGGTTTGTGGATCAAGTCATTTAAAAAGAAATAGGTACATTCTATACGCATCGTTGTTTCCTCACTATCTATACTCTGCCCTTGCCTCTTCTGACTTTTCTAGAAAGCAATCAGCCTACATCCCTGGTTTATCGGTATTTTGGGCCTTTTAATATGAGTTCGCTGACGTTATTTAGATGCTATCACCGTTTTGTATTGAGGTGTACAAATGAGAAACCTTTACGTTTCAAAGTTAGACTATCCGCCCTTTGTTGGCCTCAAATCAGATGTTGTTCAAATTCAAATTTGTATTGTTAGTTAGATTAGCATCGGAACGGTGTTTTTGGAATAGGGTTAATGTAGCTGAAAGTACGTCGTTTACTTATGATGGTGTTTACGTGAATAAAATAATATTTGTACAATTCGACTGATTAGATGGCAAACCATTCACATAAAAATAATTTTCATGCACAATCTTAGGTAGGCTTTGAAGTCAGGCTTATTTAGTTAGATCAGTAGCAGTGCTAGAATTGTGAACTTGCGAACAAGATCCTGCGCCGCACTGCACTGCGCTCGTCGCCCTGAGATATTAGATGTTAAATCTCTTCATACCCAGTAATTTCTGTGGCAATATTGCCCTTCAAACCGGAACACAGCACTGCTTGCACACTACTGCTTGCTACTTATTACTAATTTCAGAAATGCAACATACAGGGTAAACTGCCTAATTTGCAAATTGCACATCACTTCTTGCGTCATTGGCAACATTTCATTTTAATTAGGAATTATTTATAAGAACACTAAACTTCTAAATAAAAATCAATCGAGAAACGTGCCAGGCGAATCATTGGCAACGACTGTCTAGTTCGTACCAAGCTACAAAGCCTCGATCATCGTCGGAAAGAAGCTAGCCTATCGGTAAATTTATCGGATACATTTTGGAGAGTGTGCTTGGGATTTGCATGATCTTCTTCCCCCTACCCATTCTTCTATCGGACGGCCAGGACCTCGAAAAAGCGACACCGTTTTATGGTTGATATACCAAAAACTCGTACGAAACGGTTTGATTCCACTTTCTTTATTCGAACTGCGAAACAGTGGGTAGCGCTGCCCGAGTGGGTGTTTCCCGATAATTATAATCTGGGTGTCTTCAAGTCGCGAGTGAATCGGTTTCTTCTAGGCAAGCGTGCTCCATCGTAGACTGCATCTTCGTTTAGCATCAGACGAGGTGGCAGTCAAACGCAAGCCTATAAACATATAAAAAATTTATTTAAAAATATGAATTCTTCGTACACGCCTCTTCAGACATAACATGAAGCTCACATAATTCAAAGTCATCAAACGCAAGTTTCTACTTGTGTGAAATTAAATTAATCTTTATCGTGGGCACTAGAATACTTTGTACATTTCTATTTCTATCAAAAAAGGGTTTCTTTAGAAAATAGTTTCAGTTGATAAAGAGACTAACTCCTCTAAGTTAAAACGCCCTTCTGATCTGAACCCACTGTATAACTGTACCGGTAAGTATATAAATAATAAATATTATAAATAATATTGGGGGACATTTTACACACAGCGCCATCTAGCCCCAAACTAAGCAAAGCTTGTACTATGGAAACCAGATAGCTGATAGAATACTTATATACTATTTTTTTTCGTAAATACTTACTACACCCAGACAGAACAAACATCTTCGTCACATAAATTTTGTCCTGGGTGGGGATCGAACCCACGCCCTATAGCTCTGAAGACAGACATGCTACCAACCATATATTTTATATAGATACATAGTACCTATAGGTACAGTTTCCTGGAGAGGCGAGTCGCGGCCACACCTGAAGACGCTCCGTCGATCAGCGTGTTTAATTAACATTCTTGCGTCAGAGGGGAATTAAACCGATATCACCCGTACTTATTGACAGCCCGCTCGCAGTGCGGTACGGCAGCCGCACACGTAGAGACGGTTAGCGATATTACAACGTATGAAATAGGTAATTAAGAAAAATATTTACATAAAGAAAATAAAACTGCTGTTTCAGTGGGTTTTTTTTTGTTTTACTATGTAGGTAAGTAAGTTTTTCAATTTATCGTAAATAACTTAGCGTCAAATTGAATTTAAAAACAATACAGGTTTTATTTCCTTAGCGTAACAACGATACTATATCTGTTGCTTATTATTAAACAGGTTTAGATTGAATTTTTAAACAGGCTTAGATTGATATTAGAGTGATGAAGGCAGAAACAATGACGCACCTCTATAATACTGGGCTTAAATACGTAATCTCTACGTATTTATCTATTCTGCTGCGCGACCTGACTGCGAGCCGTGGCGGCAGCGCCCGCAAGACGAGCATTCGACAGCCCGCTGCCGAATTGGCGCTGTCTTCCTGCAGCGTGCGAAGATCATACGCTAACTGCATGAGCGACACAACATCCTGTAACGACATTTGTAAGCTTTTTCATTATCGGCACATCACATGGTACACATGGAAGGACTCTATTGCAGAGTCCTCCTGGGGAAGTACCACACATATTATTTTTAAATTATTAATAGGTTCGCGTTTGCTTGCCAACTTGTCAGATGACTGACTGATAATGTCTGATTTTCCAGATATTCAACTGCCAAGTAGTAGTGTGCAAGCATTACTGTGTTTTGATTTGAAGGGCATTGTTACCAGGGAAATTACTGAGCACGAAGATATTTATCATCTAATATGTCAGGGTGACGAGCGCAGTGCAGAGTGGCGCTGGATTTTGTTCGCAAGTTCACAATTCTAGCACTTTAGCAGTTCACTTTTCTGGCACTAGCAGTGCCAGAAGAAAGTTATGGCATTGAGCTGATATTCAATTATTGACTAAGACGATTACCACTGGAACTATCTTATAACAAAATAAATGGGGTGTTTGGTCTCATTGTTTTTTTTAAATAAAACATGTATTCGCATGTAAAAACATGCGAATAACAAACGGTTACTTTATGATGTTGGGTCTGTTCAAATCGCAATTGAATCTTTTTTAGTCCTTTTTTTTGGTAGGCAATACTTCAGAGGTGGTCCCATATAAAAGTTAATCGAAATCGATTTAGTAGTTTTGTTATTAAATCAAAATACTAGAAAATATGAAGATGTCATCCAAGTATTCGAAGTTGAAGCCTGAAGTATTTTTTTAATATGCGTATTATTTTAACTCTTAAAAAGGTGAATTTATAACATCACACCCTGCTCGACTGTACATACCATCCCGTAGAGTATATTAATGCGGCCAATTTGTAAGAGGGCGCGATCTCCTCATTTGTCGAACGGCGCCGCTGCCTCCTTGTTTCCTAACTATGTTATTATACAAAGTGTTTAAATAAGAAGCTCTGAAAACGGGTGTTTTGCTTCAAAATAGGATCATAGAGGAGACCAGTGGAGAGTGCCGGAAATCAGGTAAGAGACCTTGTAGACTAAGATGGAGACGTCGGTAATCCTACCTCATCGGATACCAAAGTGGGACCTAAATAGAGAAACTAAAAAGTTTGCAATTAAATCCAGGGTTGCCAGAACTTAGATATTCTGCACGGTTTTGTGTAAAAATAGGGGCCTATTTTTGGGTTGTCTGTTCTTGGTACCCAAAGAGTTTTATTCGTTCAAGTGACGAGACGAGCAAGACGTTCGGCTGGTGGTAAGCATCACGCCTGCCGCTAACAGTAGTAACGGTGCTAGAATTGTGAACTTGCGAACACAATCCTGCGCCGCACTGCACTGCGCTCGTCACCCTGAGATATTAAATGTTAAATCTCTTCATACCCAGTAATATATCTGGTGACACTGCCCTTCAAACCGGAACACAGTAATGCTTGCACACTACTGCTTGGCCGTTGAATAACTGGCAAAGGTGTGGTACTTCTCCAGGCGGACTCTGCAGTAGAGTCCTACCACTACAAAGGGTTACACATATCGCCCTCTTAGTCTATTGTGCTTCGGTGCTGAATATGTTTAGTAAGCAAGGGTCATAGAGTCAAGGGTGTCGGAACGCTATGTAGAAACGGTATTAGATACCGCAATTTTACATTAGGTATGGTACTTTGGCGTGAGTGGCGTGAGATAGATATATCAAATTAATATCATTTATTCGATAAAGGTACAGCAATTTTATGAGGCACTATATCTACCAAATTAGGTGTACAGAACCCGTGTTCCTTCCATTTGTCTTGACGTAGATTTATGGCACGTGACGTCCATTACGCAGTACACCCACCAGCCAGAAAACGTCCACTGTTGGACGAAGGCCTCCCCCTTAACCATTACGCAGTACGTAAAGGCCGACAGACGGAGTGTTTTACGTCCTACGCTACAAGTGCTAAACTGTTTTTTTCACCGTACCAAGAACTCTCTCACTTTTCCAAACCCTTTCTCCATACACCTCGAGACACCTATTAACTGCAGGAAGTGAGCCCCAAATTAATTATACTGCAATTAATTTCAATCCATTTAACCGATTGCGTTGGGGTCGTGGATTGGTAAAGGGTGATTTTTAGTTCTGAACAATTTCTTAAGATTCTTTTGTTTAGTTATTAATTTATAATTCGCGTCGCTCACTAGTGATTCGAGGCGAAATCGCGGTGGTGTTGCGGTGGCGTTGCATTGGCGTCGAGGTATAATCGAGGTATATATGTGGCTTTGCTTCCTTCAAAAATTCCAACATCAAATGCACGAAACGAAATGTCAAATGAAAATAAATGGCGGCAGACCGCAATGCAGGCACATACGGTTGGTTGGTAGTATACAATCAGAGGCTACTCCACGTATATATTAATAAGGAATCACAAGAGATATATTGGTCTTTACCTATGAAATTGCCGTTTTGTATGGAATAAGTGAAAGTACTTATTTTTTTAAACTTTTTTATTTCTGTTATTCAAAGTAATTACCCATGCAATCGACGCATCTTTGCCAACGAATTGGCAGTTTATTGATGCCCTTCTTGTAAAATTCAGCTGGACGGGAGGTAACAAACTGTTCAAAGGCATTTTGTACTGCCTATCGAGAATATAATTTTTTTCCCACTAAAAAGTTGTCTAAATTTTGGGAAAAGTAATAGTCGGTAGGTGCAAGGTCTGGTGAGTATGGCGGATGAGGGAGAGCTTCCAACCCCAGCTCTTGCAGCTTGGAGACTGTCTGTA
This sequence comes from Erannis defoliaria, assembly GCA_905404285.2. NCBI lineage: Eukaryota > Metazoa > Arthropoda > Insecta > Lepidoptera > Geometridae > Erannis > Erannis defoliaria. The sequence continues at coordinate 1,527,203 of FR990071.1, forward strand.
GCAGCAGCGCGAGGCAGGTCTCGACGCGTACGTTGCGCTGGCGATCGTTAAGTTCGTGGGGCACCCATCTCTCAAGTTTTTTTACCTTGCCTATTTGTCGCAATTGGATCAAAAATGTTTTGATGCTAACATCAAAAGCTGCTGCTAGGTCAGCTGTAGGTTGAGTTTCGTCAGCTTCCACAATCGCCTTTAATTCATCATTGTTGACCAAAGTCTCCGGACGACCACGAGCTTCATTTTTCAAGTCAAAATTTCCTGAACGGAACCAGGAAAACCAATAACGGGTTGTGCGTTCGTTTGTACAGTTCTCTCCGTAAACGTTTTTGATTTTATGTGCCGTTTGTGTCGCGTTGGTGCCACGACGGAACTCATATTCCATAATTACACGAATTTTTTAAGTATCCATTATGACGATTTTTTTTCAAATGTAATGAAAATACAACGCTAATCAATAAACAAAAGACTGAGTTTGTAAATCCTAATTCCTATTATTATGAGAGGAGATTTTCTCTTCTCTCGGACTTCGCAAGGTAGGTTACATTCAGTAACCAACGAAATGCTAAAAAATAAATTTAACTAAAAACCAAACAATATTACCCAATTATCCGATAACTAAAACAAAAAGCCAAAGAATACCCGAGCAGAAGTATCGGGATGGCGGTATGCAAAAAGGCGCTAATTTCGCGAACCGAGCGGTAATGGTTATGCGTTGCGCAGCCAGCGCGTTTGTCTCGCGATAACGTGCGCTTACAATTAGCTTGGACCGGCTTGTGCGAGATGGAACTAATTAGCTAGTTGGGCAATCTTGAACTTTTAGTAAATTTCGTGACTATAATTTCAGCTTGTAAAAATCTTTGTGGTTTTTTCTACAAAGTTTTAGCTTTAAGATATATTGCAAATGCATGTATTTGTACATAGGTGCATGTGTAAAGGTACACTAACCATTTACAAAAAAATATAATTTTAAGATAGTCAACCCCATACAGTCGGGCTTCCTTATTTTTGTAGTTGAATGTAACTAAGTAAACAATAAATCACTCTAATATACATTACGCAAGATCGAGTGTGTAGGGGTGTGTGAGAGGATGCGTGTGCGTTGCAATTTAGCTTTGTAAAGGCTGAAAAGTATCGAAATTATACAGAAGTCTAGATTCACATCATTTGCTAAATTTCAGTGCAAAAAAACTGCGGTTTGCTTGGTCATAAATTAGAAAACTAGTTATTTTACTTAGCTTACTTTCAATTTTATTGAACCAATAAGTCGAGAAGCTCATATCAATTCAATACATAAACTCATCTTTATATAACTATAAAAGGCTTTGTCCTGACTGACTGACTGACTGACTGACTGACTGACATATAGACAACGTACAGCCCAAACCGCTAAACGTAGAGACTTGAAATTTGGAGGGTATGTTTTCGGAGAGGTGTGAACGCCCACTAAGAAAGGATTTTTCTAAAATCAACCCCGAAGGGGGTTAAATGGGGTGTTAAAGTTTGTATGAAACTTTTTATTCTCTGGTTCGATTGATACAAAACTTGGTATACATATTCTACTATAAAAATAAGAAGATACGGGTGTCACAGTTTTTTCAAAATCAGCTCCCGTTAGTATAAAAAAAAAACAACTAAGTTTTAGTGATAGTACGTTTGTTTCTCCTTAACTTTGTAACGGCTGTACATATTAAAATGAAATTTGTTATAGGGATGGGGATAGATGTGGGGAGGGGGGTGGGGGTGGCGATGATACTGGGAACGGAGACGGGACGGAGATAGGCATGTTAATATTAAGATTACAATTGGTATCGGGATGGGGATGGGGATGGGGTGGGGATGGGGATGGGGTGGGGATGGGGATTGGATGGGGATGGGTGGGGATTTGGTGGGGACAGGTGGGGATGGGATGTGGATGTGGACGAGGCTGGGAACGGGGATGGGCGTGTCCATATTAAGATGAAAGTTGAAATCGGGATGGGGGTTGGGATGGGATGGGGTGAGGATGGGGTTCGGGATGGGGATGAGGGAGGGAACGGGGATGGGGACGTGGATGGGCGTGTTCATATTAAAATGACATTTGGTATCGGGATGGGGATGGGGAAGGGGCCGCTTATAGGGATGAAGCTGGGAATGGGGACGGGGATGGGCGTATTTATTGGTCGGCTGAACAGATGGAGCTGCATTTTTGGATAGGTAGTTATAGCATAAGGTTTGGAAACGGACATAGGCTATTTTTTTGTAGGTCCACGCAGACGACTGTTTGACGGACATAATTATTATAGATACTGTACAGCCTAAGCTGCTAAATTATTTTTTATCTATAACTATAAAAGGCTTTGTCCTGACTGACTGACTGACTGACTGACTGACATATAGACAACGTACAGCCCAAACCGCTAAACGTAGAGACTTGAAATTTGGAGGGTATGTTTTCGGAGAGGTGTAAACGACCACTAAGAAAGGATTTTTCTAAAATCAACCCCGAAGGGGGTTAAATGGGGTGTTAAAGTTTGTATGAAACTTTTTATTCTCTGGTTCGATTGATACAAAACTTGGTATACATATTCTACTATAAAAATAAGAAGATACGGGTGTCACAGTTTTTTCAAAATCAGCTCCCGTTAGTATAAAAAAAAACTAAGTTTCAGTGATAGTACGTTTGTTTCTCCTTAACTTTGTAACGGCTGTACATATTAAAATGAAGTTTGGTATAGGGATGGGGATAGATGTGGGGATGGGGGTGGGGGTGGGGGTGGCGATGATACTGGAACGGAGACGGGACTGAGATAGGCATGTTCATATTAAGATTACAATTGGTATCGGGATGGGGATGGGGATGGGGTGGGGGTGGGTGGGGATGGGGTGGGGATTTAGTGGGGACATGTGGGGATGGGATGTGGATGTGGATGAGGCTGGGAACGGGGATGGGCGTGTCCATATTAAGATGAAAGTTGAAATCGGGATGGGGTGGGGATGGGATGGGGTGAGGATGGGGTTCGGGATGGGGATGAGGGAGGGAACGGGGATGGGGACGGGGATGGGCGTGTTCATATTAAAATAACATTTGGTATCGGGATGGGGAAGGGGCCGCTTATAGGGATGAGGCTGGGAATGGGGACGGGGATGGGCGTATTTATTGGTCGGCTGAACAGATGGAGCTGCATTTTTGGATAGGTAGTTATAGCATAAGGTTCGGAAACGGACATAGGCTATTTTTTTGTAGGTCCACGCAGACGACTGTTTGACGGACATAATTATTATAGATACTGTACAGCCTAAGCTGCTAAATTAATTTTTAATATTAAATTTGGTCATCCTCAAGCAAACTTAAAGACTTGCAAGCGGTTTGGAAAAAATGCATTAATATACGTATTTTAGTGATTCAATTGAGTTGGGCCCCGATTTAACCGAATTCCAGTATTCAACATTACTACGCGGGCAAAGCCGCGGGCAAAAGCTAGTTAAGAGTAATAATAATGCCGTTGCATTATTGCACAAACCATTAAGTTTATCTGTGTTACAATACAAGCTGCTCACAGCAACAGAAATTGGATCTGGCTACATCTTGCACGAGCCGATCCACGTTCGCAATTAGACGTGACTTGGCCATAATCGTTAATGTTTAGCACCGGACACATATTTCTGTACCTTTGTGCAAAATGCACCCTCTGTCTGCGCCACTTATTCGTATTCTATGTCTGCTACAATGCGCTCGACCAATCAGCGCGCTCCTGCAACGGTTACTGTGATCAACTGTTCTTTTTTTTAAATTCGATTTACTTTTCTTTATTTTCGGGAAGTGAAAGGGTTTCATATACATGGTTACGCGTATCAGTATTACTAATTCGACTGGAAGTCACTATACCCATGATGTTAAACAACTTTACCTGAACTGAAATGAGGATCCACACTGCGTTGTTTTCCGCTAGGTGGCGCATCGTCGATGTGGTCATAATCAACTGTCAATCTCATACATTTGTTGCTTTTTTTTCTACAATTTATTGGTTTTACTCAGATATAGACTCTAATTACCAGGGAGAATCTGCATAATCTAAGTACTGGTTTGTAGAGCAATCCTTTGCTTTGCTAATTAAATATCTGTCCAACATAAAATGTAAACGTCTACCTTTGATAAATAATATGTCTAGATAGTCTCGTACTGTTTATGAACGAAAAATTACAGGCCAACATTATTATACTAGTGTGCGTGACAGCCATGTCTTACACTCGCGTTGCACCATTTTTGTTGTTATAGTGTGCGTGCATAAGAGGCTAACAGTTAACCGCTATTTTTTTCGACGCGTTTAGGTTCCATCAGTCTATCTAGACATATAATTTATCAAACCGTCTAACCTACAAATCTATTTTCAGGCAGTCAACAGCTGCATAGATTCTTAAAACAAGGCACAGTACCTAATATTTTGCCTTGGGCTAGATTATCGACAACGCCCTCATCAAGAGCAGAAGGATATAGGCAACGAAAAACAAGAAAATTAGATTTTGCCACATCTGGACCACTGCTGGCGCCATCTGCGAAAAGTTTTGCCCGTGGAACTCATTACAATAAATATTACAGAATGACAAAATCATATCAAATCATCTATTATATATTCACACCACAAATCGACAAACTAGCGCAGTGCGTCACAGGTTTTCTTTCGCTAGCTCACAATTCTGGCACTGCAACTTTTTTTCATTAATTTTTTGGCTTGCATTTGACTGCCATCTCGTCTGATGCAGCCTACGATGGAGCACGCTTGCTTGCCTAGAAGAAACCGATTCACTCGCTACTGTTACGGTCAGGCGTTTCTTACCGTCAAGCGAATGTCTCGCTGGTCTTGTCACTCTATTGCATTAAAAAAACAATAAATGCCAGCGATAAAAGAAAAGGTTCATTTCTAGTAAGTTTCTTCACCTGCCATTTAAAAGACCGCCACAATATTACCTCCATCCAATTAATCCGCGAGGCATAGAACGGGCCAATTATGTTCCCATATCGTCGGGAACCCTGATTTCTCAAGGGTTCTGCCAAATGAAATGAAGGAGATTTCATGTCTGCCATGTCTGTGTGAAATTGCATATTTGTACGAATAAGACATAGGTATCTAATTACATTTTGAGGGGTTTGTTTAAGAAGGCGATACAACAATTTACCAGAACCATTTAGGTCTAGCTTTGCCCGGCCACGCATTGCTGTGGCCTATAATTACTATTATTACATTTAATATTACAATAAAATATAGCCTATAGCACTTGGGTTTATAGTTTTATATAAGTGCAAAAATCAGCGGGGCTATCATGTAACTTTTCGGGATCGCGATTCGGATACGAGTTGTCAAAAATAGACACTTGTCACTGTCACAGCCAAAATTCATTTGACCCTGCAGGACAGGATGAAACGCCAAAAGACCAACGGATTTGCTTAACTTAATTAAGGAAATCAATGCATTCGTTCGATAACGATAGCGAGAGAAATCCCTCCGTGATACTGTGAAGCTGTGACGGTGACAAGTGACATTTATGACAAATCGCGATCCGAACAGTTACACGATTAGCTGCATCAATGTTAGTCCTATTATTTATTCTGTGTCAATGGCTCCGAAGAGAATCTCGAACAAAATAATATTATATACAAGCTCACAAATATGACCTAAATACTTTGATTACATACAAAGCCGTCTTGAACTATGCTGGGGCCCATGGGCACACACGAATTTGGGGCCCTTTTGGAAAGTAAAGAAAGCTAATAAAATTATACTAACATTTATCTACTGGCTTTTTGTGTCTTAAAACATCCAACCTAAGCCAAATAAGTCAAAACCAATTATATGTTATGGAAATTATATAGGTACCACTAAAAGAAAAAAGGCAGGTAAAAAGGGTTTGAGTTGATTTTGACTTAATTTGGTTAAATAAAATTGACATAATTATGACTTAAATTTTAGGACAAAAGTAAGTTTTGTTTTCGATCCGAGTGCTCACTGTTACTGTGACCGACAAAAATGTTTTGAAAATAAATGTGAGAGAAATTGTCATTTCTTCGGGGCCCCCTGATGATATGCTGATGAGTGTGCTAGATTTAAATATATATTCTTATATTTACAGTTCTATAATTTTTATATTATATTTATTATTTATTATGCCCTGGGGCATAGGGCCCTGGGCATGGGCCCTTATGGTAAAGACGGTACTGATTATATACCTGTCCCTAAATATAATATAAAAATTATAGAACTGTAAATATAAGAATATATATTTAAATCTAGCACACTTAGTTACAGTAAAAAGATTCCAAAGAAAAATTCCAATGAAATGTTGTGTGGGAATAGTATACATAGAGTATTCCCACACAAAACCTCATTGGAATCTTTCTACAGGTATTCTTTGAACTTAAGTAGAAACGAATATTTGAAAACTTAATTTATCGAATTTATATTTAAAAAGTGGCCGTACTGACTAACGCGCTTCATTAAATTAATTTATTTACAAACAAAACTTTCATAATAAATAGCCAAATAAACGAGCCCCACGTTGGGCGCCAACGGCGTATCTTCCTTATTATTCATATCGAAAGTTCTGGAAAGAACAGTGGAAATTTATCGAATTATTAAGTTGCGCTTGTCAACTGGTGTTGGAGGGAGATGAGCTAAAATTAATCGTGACTAAAATTATTCTAACATTGTTTCTTGTTACCATAACATTTTATAGTCAATAAGTAAATAGTTTTATTCTGTTCAGTTCTCTTTCTATCTTGTTTCCAATTGTTTTATTGTAGTGTTTTTTAATTCTTCATGCAGATGTTTTGACTTCATCATCAGCCTGGAGACGTCCACTGCTGAACGAAGGCCTCCCCGTTTATGTTTTGACTTATTTCAACTGAAATTGGTTTCGTATTTAAAACATCGGACTGAAATATCACACATTTCAGACAATACAATATTGAACTTATATTGAACATGGCATCACGCGAAATAAATAAATAGTAAAGGTCCATTAAAAAAACCTAGACATTTGACACACGTTTCACACAGCGCCATCTAGTCCCAAACTAAGCAAAGCTTGTAATATGGAAACCAAATCTATTGTTATCAGCACGGTATATAATAAATCAAACAATGCCATTTTCATTATATATCTATCAACAGTAAAATATTGTCTTTGTTCAAAGATGCATTTAAACAGAGCCAAGATAATTGACATCCATGTCGGTAGCAGTTAAAATATTCCCAGCCACGATATCGCAGCTGTATCTCAGAAGACAAGTTGGAATATCCCTGACATTTCAGTAATCAAACTATCGGAGCGACCGGAGCCGTCGACCGCTCGGGGCGAACTGACAAACTTTTAATTTCTTCACCGCAGACATTGACGTTCGACGATTGCGATTGGCGGGAAAGTTACATTGCATAGATAACGGAAACTTTTGAATATATAACGTTGAATTGTAAAATGGATGCTTTTACCAAGTTTGCTTAGGAATTCGGTATTGTCCAAGTCTATTTAAATATGACTCTGCAATAAAATGCCCATGAATTTTAAATTGCACAGATTTATTGTAAAAAGCGCATTCCAAAATCTATTCAAAGCAAGCAATTCAAAGCAGCAAAGCGACACCAGCAAGCCAAGAAAGCAAATACAAAAAAAAACTATTAATAAATAAATATTGGGTGGAAATTTCACACAGCGCCATCTAGCCCCAAACTAAGCATTGTTTGTAGGTACTGTGTAAACCAGATAGCTGGTGTATTTATAATACATACAGCACTCAGAAACAGAACAAACATCTATGTTCTTCACTACATTATTTTGCTGATTTGTGGTCTCACCTCCAGAAAACGTCTTCCCAGGGGTTATCGGTTACTTTAGAAAAACCATTGAAATATCCCCAACTATTAAATTTCTCTTATTCTAGTCACGAAAACCCTCTGAAAATCCACCTAAGCCTACAACATAACCAAAAAAACTCTGTTATCAGTCGTCCAAAAACAAAACCGTTTGACGCAAACACAGCTAATTGTAATCAAGAAAAAGTCAGTAACGACTCCTGAGCACGCAGTGTGTGGATCGGCCCTAATGACACATGGTGGACGCTAAACAATGTTTTAATGTGGGGACTGCCTTACGCGGGTGTTTGTTTAGGACGCGCAGAATGGCTACCGTTTAGCGGCGGTCAGGTAAGGATGTGGATCAAGGCATAAGCTGACGCGGGAAGAGATTCATCATCAACATCATCATCATTGGCTTATTTCTATGTACTAGAGATAAATTCTATGAAGCTTCCAATGCACATATGCGTTCCAGGCTAAATTCTATGCGGGGGCTAAAGAGCGGTCACATTTTTTTTCAGACGTCACGTCAACACAAAACCAACCATGTTTTTTTGGCTTTCGATTTTTATCGAATTTTACCGATTTAAATGTCAAATATACGATTTAGATGTCAAGAACGGTACTTGCGCTGCAGGCCCCATCGGAGATAAGCAGCTGTCAAAATCTAAGCAGAAGACGCTTTTATTCAAACTCATCGAAAACCACAACGTACTTTAGGTTCGTAATAAAGAAGTAAAATAACCATAATCTACGAGTTCCAGGACAGTTCTTTTAATACCTACTTTCCTTTTTGTAACTCTAATTTTTGTTCTTAGAAGAGGAAACATTGTTTGGTAAAGTTTGTTAGTCTCTATGTTTTGTCGCCAATAAATTATAATATCATTCGAGGAATCGTCATTTTCTTTTTAAAAGAAGCTGTTTATGTTCTTTAAACTAAACTTATTTTATTTTCCAGCAATGGTAAATCTTCTTTCGTTAACAATATTAAATTTTACATCTCTAAAATACTTGTCGTTCTTTTCACTCATATTGAAATGAAATGAGACGCAAGTAAAATTGGCTTAAATGTCATTCCTGATAACTTCAGAGTAACCGCCAACCTCTCACCACCTGCACCTCGCCTTACACAGGGTGATACAGGTGCGAGATTAAATGGCCGCCGTGTATACAGGGTGTTCATTACGATATTGCGCGTCCAACGGTATTGCCGGTTTTTATTAGTGTCGTCATAACGTTTTGCTTTTTGATGAGAATTGAAAAAGCGAGGGGATCCATTGTCGTCATTGTTTATTGACGCTTGTTCAGCAATGATCGGTGTTTTTTTATTTTTAATCTGTGAAGGTTGGAAACGATTAGCGGGGATTTAGGCAGTGGAGTTCTTTTTTGGTTGGTATTTGGTGGATATTTCCCATGAACGCACAAAGCGCTTTGATTCCGCGTTTTTTAATCGTACAGCGAGAATGTTGGTCTCTCTGCCGGAGCTTGTTTCCCAAAAAGTACAAATTGGATGTCTTCAAATTCAGAGTGAACAGGTTCCTTCTAGGTAAGCGTGCTTCATCCTAGACCGCATCGCATGCTTAACTCGCCATTATTTTCAGGACATGCAAAATGTAATTAATTAGGTTTTAAGAATATGTATTTTAATATTTAAAATAACAAAACATAGGTATTAGATAAATCACAACACACTTATAACCTACTTCTTAAACTACAACTAAAATGTATTTGATTTTAGGCATTGTATAATTTATATTCGGACAGTTTTTTTTAAAGTAATCGAATATGTTAATCGTAAACTTATTTTTGATATTTCTGTAATTTAAGCCCCTATTAATTATTCTTGCAATTACTAATTTAGCTAGCTTGAGTTTACCAATAATATTATGTAAATCGGACAACTTATTTCTTGTTTTTTTTACTTTACTCGATATCCATTCTTTTTACTATCTTTGTTCCAACCAGCAAATAGAATAACTACGGCATCAGGGCATTTGTACCTCGAACTACATCCTGCGTCCTCTACAAACAGCCGGATGTGTTAGTACCAACATTACAATATCAAAAAGGACGCGCCGCTGCTACCAACATTACAATATGAAAAGGGATTCAGAGGTAAATAGGTGGTCCAATATTGCAAGCTCTGTAGATGTGAGATTGGAGCTGGTTAGAGTAAACAAGTGTATTAATAACTAGGGTTTGTCCGTAATTTTTGTAGGGAAATGGTCAGTTTCCGGGGGGGAATAGCTGTAGGGCGAACCAAGTTAAACAAGTTGCGTACTATTAAAGGTCTATTTACAAAAACACGTTGCAATTTTACAGAGCACACTATATTTTAATCGACTTAAAATACAAATCCCGCAGTATCTGAAGACAAGGGTTTTTAACCAGTGTGTGTTGCCAGTGATGACATATGGAACTGAAACGTGGTCTTTAACTGCTGGCCTATTGGAGAAACTCAGAGTCACGAAACGGGCAATGGAGAGAGCTATGTTCGGAGTTACTTTGTGCGAAAAAAAAACCGGAGCCAGGATATTCGCCAAATGACCCAGGTCACCGACAAACCGACATAGCTCGCAGGGTTTGCAAGTTGAAGTGGCAATGGGTAGGCCACATCGCTCGACGAACTGATAACCGATGGGGAAAAAGGTTCTTGAGTGGCGACCGCGAACCGGAAAACGCAGCGTAGGAAGGCCTCTAGATGGATCGACGACATTGTAAAAGTCGCGGGCAACCGGTGGATGCAAATGGCAGGTTGTCGTACAGTGTGGCGGTCTAAGGGGGAAGCCTCGGCTCTTCCAAGAAGTAAGTAAGCCGATTTAGTCCCCGCGCGTTTCGGCGCAGTTGCATACACCTTGTAACCACACCACCATGCATGTTCTTTTATAGTTTTCAAAACTCCGTAAAAACTACTTTACTAGAAGTCGCCAAATATTTACATAAGCATGGCTTGGACAGACTGTGATTGTGTGATATATTTGACTTGATACTATAAAAACTCTATATTTTGCCAATACTTGACACTGGCAGAAAGTGCGATCTAGTATAGTATTATATTATATTATCTGTGGTGCGATGCACAAAATGAAAAAGGTGATGAAATGAGCTTTAACGATGTTTCGAAAAAAAGTGATTTTATTGCAATCTTCGTTCTTTATCGGGTTTATTGGGCTAACGTACCTTTTCACCAACTATACAAATACTTTGTGTATAATATTTCCATTGCTAATTAGTATTGTGTTCTTAAAATACACACGTCTCCGCCATAGGTTACCGGAACGGCGCCGGTGCAGGGTCACTGCGGGTACTTGAGTTACTGCGCTAGCAGACCCACCTCTACACCACAGTGCATCTATAAGTAAACTAGAGATTTCAAACTTCTTTTGGACAGTTTGGGTAACTGGCCTATTATCCAAACCTCTTTTTCGTTTTTGGCATCTCAATTTGTGCATTCTGCAATGTAAAGTATTTGAATATTTCAAGCACTGGTCTGTATCTTCGAGTATACACATAATAGGGTAGATGACTGATGTTTATATCGTTGAAACCAATAGCTTTGAAGAATTTAAGTAAATATAGTATGTTTAGTGAAAAAATAATTTAAATCGGTTAATAATGTTCTGATATATGAGCGTTTAAAGTTTTTGCTAGAGACAACTCTGTCTTGTTCCCACAAAACAAAAAATTACGTCACGCCTTACTTGTCAGAATATAATTTATAGGGCGTACAGAGAAGTGACGGCACGATTTGCTGTTTCGCTTCTCTGTCTAGCATGATATTAAAATGCTTATACCTTGCTTATTTTTGATCAGATTTTCATTTTCTTTTCATTAATCAGCTATATTTATAGGCCACATTTTAATGCCTCTAGCCTATTGAAGGTAATGTGTCCTTAAATACCTGTGTGTATTGGTCGAAAATTTCAATTATTAGATGTTATTGAAACAAATGAGTGTTAATCACATTTAAAGTCATACAGAGAAAATCACGATTACATTCACGTCATTCCCTAGTGAAGTAGTGGCTATTGTACCCGAAACTGCAAGGAAATATTGGAAACAACACGAACATATTTTGTTCACCACATTAAGTAGGAATATCACATAATTTGATAATTCGGCAGTTTATGAATTAAAACGTCTCCTATTTAAAAATAATTTATTCTTTGCCCAATGTTATCAACATTGGAAAAAAGTTTTATATAATAACACAATGCGGTGAAATAGTTTTTCCACATCCTGCGAAAGACATCGACCATTAAAAATGGACAGTGCTCACATCATCAGTTAGAAAAAAGCAGCAGTAAGTAATTATAATTGTGATAACTTGAAAATTATATTCCTTTTGTTTGCTAGCAAACAAAAAAAAACAAGAGGGCCTAGCCTTAAGATAAGCTCAGCGAGGTTTAGTAGGTGCTAGTTACCAAAACCTATACTGTAATAAAAATATCTGAAACTAAAAAAAAAAATAAGTCCAATGCTGGACGAAGGCCTCCTCTTTAATACGGGCGGGTGGTTGCGGTTTGGGGATCGCAAAATGCTCACTACTTACCGTTAACCAAAAGGACGCTGCAGCCCGTCCATATCGGTGGTTTCGGGATCTGCATCCCGAAACCACCTTTAGGACATAAGTATACCCAGGTGATCATTGATCACTCGATTGAAAATAACGCCATCATCGGCGATATCAGTACTCGTACTACTAGTGCAGCTACTATGTCCCGTATATCGCAGTACAGCGTAAATAGAGCAGTAAGTCAAGCGCGCAGTAACCGCCACCTGGCGCATGAATCGATGAACTATAAACTGATGCGCAGTTTGCACTCCGCGCTCGACTCACGTTGTTTACGGCTTTTTGAAAGATGCTTTTGATAGCTTTAGATATTTATTTTTCTAAAAAGATCTCAGGAAATAAGTATCAATCTGCCGTAGGTATAACTCATTTAGAAGCATCCCTGCTTTGAGAGTATGTACCTACACAGTGAAACAATAAAGATATTCTATTCTATTCTATTCTATTCTAGAGCTATAGGGCGTGGGTTCGATCCTTACCCAGAACAAACATTTAATGTGACCAGACAATTTATGTGACTGACATTGACATAGATGGTTGTTCTGTGCTGGGTGTTGTAGGTATGTATTAAGAATATATATTTATAAAAAAAGTAGCGCTCGTGGCGTAGCTTGTCTAGGTGATTCTAAACGATCACCGATGTTAAGTAACGGACGTTTCGGTCAGTCTTCGGATGGGTGACCGTGAGTGGCATTTATTTCTGAGCGCTACCGTGGGTCGGATGACATGTTAAATTGTTGGTCCCGGTTGTTTGTTCTAGTTTCTATAACAACAACCGTCAGCCATGTCAGACCACGCCTTCGGGCGGCACATTAACTCTGACACTAGGGCTGGCCACTCAGCCTATACGAACTTACTTACTTTTTATAATAAAAATGGTAAATAAGTTAACGGGGATTAGATAGATAGATTAGTAAACTATTTATTGTACACACCAAAAGAAATGATTACAGTCATGATAATTATTACAGAAAAATTAATAGAGGGACTATCAGCAAGTTGGTACAAGCTTTGCTTAGTTTGGGGCTAGTATTTTATAATTGCTAGGTTACACAATGGCGCTGTGTTAAAAAATCACTTCTTTAGTTGATAAAGGTTTACGTCAGTTACGTTAGACCATAAGATCCACAAAGATCGCCTAACTTTAATTTGAATACTTAATAGTAAGCTATGAATTAAAAAAATATATATATATAGTATTTTTTCAATCGTAGTTAATTTATGCAACATTATAGCAAAAATAAGACTTGATAAGCCACAGTAAAAAAAAAAAAAAAATTTAATCATGTCTCGAGTTCAAAAATAGACCTATACTTCCATACAATGACCTTTTTGGCTCATACAGTTAAAAACCATACTTAAATATTGATCACAGTTATTCTCTTTCCACACAGACTCTTTATTAATTAAACTTGAGTATGATAATTATGAAGGTTCAATCCAGAGGCCATTCCATTAATTAACCAAACAACCTTTAGAAAGCCATTACACGTAAATTATCATAAAAGCGAACCCGAAAATGTCACATTTGTACGATAAAAACAACAATAACATCCAAGACGACCGCATCCCCGCCTCGAGCGATACACTAAAATTTTAATTAAATATATCGAAATAAAATCATAAATACAGTCCGACGTAAATTCGTACCTTTATTAAACCCATTAGGAGGGTACCGGCGCCTCTATATCACGAATTATTGTGTTTCCTCACACGATCACAAAGTGACCTCCCTTACCCCACGCTACCCCGCTACCCTGGTACCCCATCAGTAACTCAGGGGGGTACATTTGGTCAATACAATTAAGCTGAGGCAAGATTTCACACGTACAATTTGAATTTTAAACAATAGTTTGTCATATAAATTTAATTTCGCTCGGTCATGTTACATATACAGGGTGTTTATATGTGGTCAGTGAACGAAATAAACCATTTATAATCTAGCTCTAACATTTATTTGAGTGTTAGTACATTCAATAAATAGCATTCTTACTAATTTCATAAAATAAGTAAATGAATGATTTTTAAAATAGATTATCTTTTAGTCAACAAAAGACGTATTTGTAACATACCATAAGACCCATAAGTAGTATAATGTATAACTAGGTAAGTATAGTATATTTTCTTTCAACGCCCAGATAATCTTTTCTGTGGATTGTTACTAACAGAAGCGCTATTAACATAGACAAAGCAGGCCATCTGAGCTAACGTTAATCATATATGAATAGTTCTAACATGCTAGGTAAAGCAATGTTTGAAAAAAAACGCAACATTAATGCAATATTTTTATTTTATTTATACGGAAATACTCACGTTTAATCAAATCGGATACTCCGACTATAGTTTCGATCACATCCGGTGACCTTTTTCAAAAAGTGAAAACAGAGCCCTACGCGCGTGCAGCTGCGTCCTGTTTAGCACTGCGGCCCGTGTCAAAACCACGTCAGTTTTCATAAGAAAATTAATGCAATACTTTTGTACTATCGGAATAAGTGTAACCATAAAGAGATAACCTATCCGTCGGACCATTTAACTCAAGTAAACATTCAGATATATCCGGATTCTTAAAACTAAAATAAACTACCCTTGTTAACTACTTACTTACTTTAAATTACATCCTGTGCCATACT
Source organism: Erannis defoliaria (assembly GCA_905404285.2). Taxonomy (NCBI): domain Eukaryota; kingdom Metazoa; phylum Arthropoda; class Insecta; order Lepidoptera; family Geometridae; genus Erannis; species Erannis defoliaria. The sequence continues at coordinate 1,542,229 of FR990071.1, forward strand.
AAAAGATAATTCATCCGGTCACCTACCAAATCGGCAGTACCAGCTCATCTCATACGGTCAGCCGAACGGTCGTTCACCGGATTTGACCGTACTAGTCTTCGTCTGGTCAGCTAGCAGATTGACCGTACCACAAGGTTAACCAGTCATTCAGTCGCGATACATCCTGTACCGGCTTCTAAAATAAATTGTCACTAAAACTAGGCTTAGACGAGGGTTTACGCAATTAACCAGTGGTCGCCGGTTAAGAATAAACCATTCGGATTCCGGCCTACGGAGCGACGGTTTGGAAACCCGACGTAACTTTTCACTGTTAGGTGAGGCCCGGTTGTACCAAGGTTTAACGACGGTTAAGGGTACGGTTAATGATGCAGATAAGTGTAACTGAGGTTTCGAATGCATGATGAACTGATAGGAAGAGCACACCATGCTCTATGGTTTTTAATAACAAGAAAGTAATAAAAGTGCTTTTGGTAAAACTTTTTGTATAAATAAAACGTACACTTGTTTGATTTGGTCGTGCTTGCTTATATACATGTAGTTGATAAATATAATTTAATTGTAAGAGCTAATTTTGAAATGTATCTTAGAAAAATGTCTTTGTAAGTAATACCTATGTTGTTGCCCAAGTATTTCTGGTAAGTATTTAGACTAATTATTAGTGACAGTTTTAATCTAAAAAATTAAAAAGTATACCAAAAACAAATATTTGTAAACGCCATCAGCTATCTGTAATCATGAGAACATTTCCCATGATTACTAGCTCCAAAGCCAGTCATCGGTGTTTTACACAGATTCAGCATTTTGCTTTTTCAACACCACCTAACCATTAGTTAGTAGATGAGTACAGCAGGCCCTTAAACCGGTTGTTACGCCAGTTAACGGCTTTTATCGCGGCACAGAACGAGTCACGCCACAAAATACTAATTTTCCTTCGCAAACGTATCAAACTTTTCTAATTACTGTAAATGTGATGTCCCACCCGTTTTTGTGATTGCAATTTTGTCAAAGTATTATCGTCGTCGTTAGTAAAAAGTTATTGTTTGCAGCGAAATTTGGTTAAACCTTTGTTATGGAATGTAAAATTAAAGCAGGCCGTCTCTATTATTACAACAGTGGATGATAATTTAACGTAATCATTTGAAGTAAGCACCTACAGTCCTGAAAGATAAGTGCGTTTTATAAAAGCATAGCGGTCGTGGCGTAGTCGGGCACAATATTAGAATTAATAGCTGGATACAAGATCGAAGGAATTAACCAACACTTTGGTGATTTATATTGCAGGGAGTCCAAATTGGACCAGGCCTATATCTTAAAAGGATCACCAAAACTCGGGCCCAACGTTTTCTTTTGCACCATTGACTTGCACCATCAGTGGTGCAGATGCAGCTGCTTTGTATCGTTTGCACCATTGATAGGGAAAACAAAAAACAGGCAAAACGACCGTCAGGGTAGGCAACTGCGAGTGATTTTAAAATTAGGGTTTTTTATTTATTTATTACATACCTATGTATTTTATGAAGTTGTTATTTTTATAACATATGAGCTGACCCGCCACACTTCATAAGGCCTATAGGATTTAATGTTTTAATAGTTATTCTGCTATTTGGGGCGGAGAAAAATCCAAAACATCAAAGATCCTTATAAATCGTTCCAGCCGTTCTTGAGTTATATATAGTGTGACTAACCTGACATTGTTTTATATTATTATTATTTAAGATTGTAGTGTCATACTTAGTTAAATTTGACGTGTAACTTTAGTGTTATTAATTTGTATTCAATTTGAAACTGAGCATTCTATCGGTCAGACGTTTCGCCCTATTGGTTCTATAACACCCATGCTATGTTAGAGACCTTCGAGCAGCATGTTAAGGAACTCTGTCATTAGAGCTATAGCCTCTCAGTATCTTTAGTGATTCACTAATTGAAACTCATCTAACTATATTTTCATAGAGTTCTTGAATCGTATGTTAACTTGCTCTAGACCTTGCTTAAAGTTGACCTGCCAAATAAAAGTTTTACCAACAATTTTAAAATAAAACTCTCTTACTTTTATCAATGTCAGACATTTTTCTATTTTCAGGATACCCTCAAGAAAGTTCAGCTGAAACAAAACCAATAACACACTAATTGAGAAGAACTTATCAACAGACACACGTAAAACCAAACGAAAAAGACACAAGGGACAGAGAACGCCCGAATAGCACAAATTAATTCAATAAACAACATAACATATGCACAAGAGTGGACAATAATTTGCAGGCGCGCGTATCCGAACGAAACAAGATGGCGGACCTTTTGGCGGGAAACGGGAAGCGTCTCTAATGGCGTCTTTTTACGCTACCTGCTTGCTAATTGGAAATTAGGGTCTAATGTGTAGGATTTTAGTTACGACAGCTAAATTGTTATTGCTTTTTTCGATTTACGCATTTGTTTGTCTCTCTCTCGTTGATTATTTAGGCGATGGATGTTATTGATGTTTGTCGAGATCTTGTTTTGCTTGTAAAACTTGTGATGGACTGAACTTGACGGGATTGGTTGTAATCACTGAAGAGAGAAGTAAAAGTAGGACATTCGCTTTTCTGAGGTTGTAATAGTACCTCCTACTTAATATAATATAATATAATATGTGTAATTGTATATCTACATAGCTACGTATTAAACTGTCAGCCTTTCTCCAAAAATTAAGTAATTGAACTACTGAAAAGTTTAGTGTTGTCTTAGGTTAGTTTAGAGGGAGAATTTCTTAGGTTTAAACATTCTCATATATTTTTATTTTATCAATAGTGCCACATTATTTATTTACCAACATCAACCATTCATTTTTAGACGTTGCAAATGCTCGAAATAGTTAAAACGAATTAAATTCGCAGTTTATCTAGTTATTGTCTAGCTTAAATAAAATATGCATACGTACTTAATTAATTATCTACTTATCGGTTAAGATTAATATACCTACCTATTTTTTTTTTGTTGTAAAAAGATAAATTCTTAACAAACAGTTCGGTACTTGCACTCAAATATCAAACAAAAATAAACATCATCTAATTAACACAATAATTAGATAACCATGAATTTCAAGATGGCTGCCGCGCACCGCCATCTGTCGGCAATAAACGGCAATTTATTTATATATCTAATTGCTCTGTACGCCGCGTATGCACTTAATTTCGTTAATTTTAACGTGGAAAGCGCGATTTTGCTTAAAATAAAGGTCATTGTGCGGATCGTCAAGTTTTATTCGCTAAGGGTTGCATAGATAGCGTTGGTTACCTACCCGCGCCATCTCTTGTTGGTTTACAGTAGCGTATACAATTTTATTTAATCTGTGGTGTAAGTTTTTTTCTACTGTGTAATCGGAATTTAGATATAATACATACTTACATAGTCAGTAGTGACACATCGGTAGTTTTTTTTTTTCTCCCTTAGTTCCTGATTTTCTGCTCGCTATAACTCGGTACTGATGATTGATTTCAGTGACATAGGTTTCAGGTTTGATATACAGGGTTACGCGCAATTACTAAGCCAAGATATTACCTGGCGAAGGAGGTCATTGTAGGTACTCATCATTATGAACAACTTTTACCATAAGCTAAGCTTTAATTCACGAAAAAATGACTAGGCTTGTTACATACTGTCAAGAATTAATGGCATTTTTCTATGAAGCAGTTGTTTTTTCCGCGAATTCAGGATTGGCCTCGTTGTAAAAGTTATTTACAATGATGATTAAACCTGTATAAGTACACATTTTAAACATGGAAGAGTAAATTTTTTTTTTGTATAACATGCTTTAATTGGGGAAACGCAAATATTATCTTTCTTAATTAATGTCTTACTTACCTAATTAAACAGAAAGAAAACGAATAAAATAAATAACTAATATTTTAATATAAAAAAGAATTTAAGCCCCCAAGCTATTGTAAGTCAGAAAAGAGTTAGTCAACCAGATAGCCGTACCTAAAAACCTTAAAAAAAACGCAACTTTATTTTCGAGCTTTCATTCCGCATTTCCACCGAGCTTTCACTGAAGCTTACAGCCGTATTTGTGAAAACATTCACAGGGAAATTATCATCTAACTTTTCGTTTAAATTCAAAACATCGTCCGCGTTTAGTATGCGCGCCATAGTTCACTCGCCCTAAAGGAGTCCAAGTCCAAAATTAACAATTCAATTTCAAAAATCGCTTTACATCCACTCCGAGGCCAATACCATCAAAACAAAACGTTGTTTAGTGCAAATTAAATGCAATTTAACCCTCAAAAAGCATTTCGACATTCCACAACAAATTCTGTACCAAATTGGCGAAGGATCCGAAACTCGCAGAGATGTTTATTCCGAGGGGGAGAGTCGGGTAAAGTAACCCATTTGAATGCATGCTCGTCCGTCAGTCAAGGCGATATCGGCAGCGGGCTGGCGTGGCGCGTGTTCCAGATACACCAGCCAAACTTTAACCACCTTGCCCCTTTTTTTGCCCACCAAATGCGGTGGCGCGGGGTGTCTTCCCAAGTGATCACAGGTCTACGTAGACTGGTCGCGGCTGGCAACGAGCTAACTTGTCACATATGCGATTAAAGCTGATTGTGATGTAGGCGCACGGGATAACTGTTGATTTGATTTTATGTAACACCGAAACGTCTGTCTGTGCGTTTATTGCTTATAAACTCTCGTTCGGAACGCTCTGTTCGACAAATAAAATCGGCAGTTAAACGGTTATGATTGCGAGTGGATTTCGCTCGTTGAATTACAATTGTTTTTATTGTTGTTTCTTTTAAAGTGGTTTACTCGACCTACGTGGCGTTAACGCGTAAACGATCAGCTTATTGGCATTTTTGTTTTAACCCCTTTAGAAAAAACAATATTTGTAAATAAGTATTTCAGTAACACTATTTGCAATTTTTCCTGTACCGTTCCGAACAATACGCTAAGAAAAAGCAATCACGAAAAAGCAGAACGTAGGAAAACAATCGGGTACTCTATCGATATCATCAACGCCACAGAACACATTCCGTTCCGAACTCCGCAAAGTTTCTCCCCAAACGAACAATAAATAAGGGGGGCACAACAAAAACTCTCCGAGGCATCACCTCGGCACGTCACCCTGCTCAGATTTCATTACCATAAAGAACTGGAGGCCTTAAAACCCCCGCCAGTGTAAAAGGTGACGAATACCGACCACCTTTAGTAGACCTCTAACGTTGAGAACATTGACCCCCTAAGGGGTATAATTTTGTAAACGTAACACGGGGCTCGGAAGTTTTGCGTTGGCTGGTTGGTCGGTATCCCTAAGCGGGCCAGTCCCCGCGTCGAAATGTGATCGTAAATCGTCATAAAACTGTCTGGATCCATGATGTGACGCTGCCCCGGGGTAATTAAAGGGAATTTATAGTTTCGCGCGGCTCCCCCCTTTAGCCCCTTCTTGAAGGATACGTTTCGGGGGGTTTTATGTTAAAATATTTTTGGATTATGATTAATAGTGTTTGGGTTTTGTGAACAGACGTGCGTGTTGTTTTTGTTGATCATTATGAACATATACATGGATAAACTGCATTATTTTAATAAGTAGGTAAGTAATAATAATTATCGACATTGCCGAAAATGCTGTAAATTTATTAAATTCTTAGTATGGTGACCGATCAATTTAATTGGTAAATACGTAGTAATTATATGTCTGTGTATGTATGTAGTTTTTTTTATTGTATTGTATTGGCGCGGCTTGTCACTCGTGTTGGCTTGTCAGAGTGGTATAGGAACATATTAAATTAAATTTAAAATGTAATAAAAGAGATATTGGCTTATTTAAATCATATAATCTTGCCTAAGTGGTTCCTTTTATTTATAGAGTCGATAGAACATTGTGTTTTAAGATTTACGGTAGGACATTGTGTTTTATGATTTTCTAACTTACAAACCGAAACTTTCTTTTCAGATTGTGTGGCCTTTTCTCCAAGACCTAGAAAGCGAGAAAGCTTTAAAAGCTGTTCTTCCGCACGTATTTATGTGTTCACGTGGGTCTAAATCCTGGGAGGCCAGATTTACCGAGATGCAAATCCGGACGGATCCCGGACGGCCCGGACGGTAAACGGACGTAATTAGCCGTTTCGTTATACTCAAGGTAAGAATACACTACGAATGTGATGCACTATATCTCTACGGAAATGTTGAAAGGCGGGGTTTTGCTGAAGATCAGCTATGACTATATGATGTAAAACTGTAATACCTAATAAATTAATGTAATTGTCATAGAGTTACAAAGGCCTGGATACAATCCTTTTTTTGTGTAGTATAAGCTGAGTTGTAAAGCAGTTAGGTATTATATAAGTAGTTTGTTTGAAATGTATGATTCATGCTTTGATGGACCACATAGTTTCGGCCCCCATAAAAAAATGTTGCTTGGCCGGATTCGGCTCAACTGTTTTTTTATTTTATTATTTTATCCCATTCGCTGTTTCCTGTAAAATTTTCATTGAGGTATTAATCATAATTTAGTTATTTTCAATCGACTTCATAAAAGGAGGTTCTCAATTCGACTGTAAGTTATTTTTTTTGTATGTATGTTACGCGATTACTCCGCCAATTATAAACTGATTTTGATGGTTTTTTTTTGTAGGTAATACTACAGAGGGGGGACCACCATATAAATTTTATCAAAATTGGTTCAGTAGTTTGGTTTTTATATTTTTATATCAAAATTACTAGAAAATATGAAGATGTCATCCAGGTATTCGAAGTTGTAGTCGGTTGTTTTTTTTAAACAGTATTATTTCAATTGTTAAGTTCAGCCTAGTGCGACATACCCTCAAGGTGTGGTGGCAGCACAGATGAAGCAACAGTTACTAAGCACGTCAGGTCAGGCAGTATGCCGCAATAGATTACTCCGTCATTACGCGACTTAGTACTGCGACAGGGGAAATGAGCTCTCTAATCTTTGTTTATCTCAGTTTGCGACTTTGAGGAAAAGAGGGTCTGTTTTTAGATTTTTTAATTAGATAATTAGCAATTTCTTTAAAATAGAATGTGGGTTTTATCTTATAAAAGCGCTCGTGACGTAGCTTGTCAAGGTGATTCTACACGATCACCGATGTTAAGCAACGGACGGTCCGGTCAGTCTTCGCATGGGTGAGCGTGAGTGGCATTTATTTCTAAGCGCTACTGTGGATCGGATGACGTGTTAAATTGTTGGTCCCGGTTGTTTGCTCTAGTTTCTATAACAACAACCGTCCAAGAAAGGCCTTCGGGCGGCACATTAATTAACTCTCACACTAGGGCTGGCCACTCAGCCTATACGAACTTACTTACTTTTTTTTTTACAAAACCGTTAACTTATTTTGTTTTATTATAGTCGCCTTGGTGGAGTATTGGCTTATATTACTAATCATAATTTATGCGTAACATATTAATAGGTCATTATTACGACAAACTAGCTTTTAAACACATACGCCATAAAAAAATAAAAAGCATATTTTTTTATGGCGTATGTGAATCCACTATATTCAGTAGTGGGCTGTTAACAAGCTGATTATAATATTATGCTTACGACAAACAAAATATTATATTATAGAAACATTTTGTAAGATGAAAATTAATCATTTAATAAAATATAAACTTTTCTAATTTAATGCATTACTAACGGGCCTGGACGACGTCGTCATGCAATGAAAGTAAAAATTCCTGGAACCCGATTGTAGCGCCACCTATACCGGGTCTAAATCTGAACCCACTCGGACGCACACAAAAAAAAACTAAATCAGCCCAGCCGCTTAGAAGGAGTTCAGTTACAAACACAAGTACCTATAGAAGAATTATATAAATAAGTTAATACACGTATACTTTACAGCCTATGGGGCCACCAACACACTATGGGGCCACCAACACACTATGGGGCCACCAACACACTATGGGGCTACCAACACATTATGAGGATACCAATTTGCTAAGTTTTTAACGATAAAAGCAGCGCGTAGCCGAATAAAATATAAGTTCAAAGTTCTGAGTGGCATTGTACTGAGTTATACGTAGGTCGTGGAATTGTCGGTCGTAGTCAATATCGCTTTTAAATTTTGAATGTCCTAGGTAAGCGACCTCCATTTTAGACCACATTACTGCTTTACATGGGGCAGAGTGTGGTCAAACCGTAGGTAACAAGCTAACTTTCTGTAAACAATAAAACTTTCCACTGGGCAAGGTACTGGCGCTATAGGGACTGGGTTGCTTTGCCATCCTCGTTGATTCCTGAAAACTATAGTTTAATAATCCTTGAAGATATCCCAGATTACATATTATCCGGGCAACCTATAAACCAAGAAGGTACTTATTAACCCTAGCATTAGCTCTGTTTTTCTAGGAATAACTACTTTCTTGGTTTGCGTACTCCATCTCCAATTTCGTTTTCCATCAGTCGAGTTGGTGGCGAACGTAGAACATTTTTTTAATGAAAAAAAGAGTTGCTAGAGTCCAGCAACTAGACCTTTCCTCGTCTCCACGGTTGCATAGAAAAACGAATATTCACAAAATACTTCAACTTTACCCAAACACTAAAACCCACGCCCTATCTCTCCATCACGGCCAACCTTTCACTACCCTATACTATAAAATATAGGAACTAATATCCCGTGAATAATCCAATTTGGCGAGCACGTCACAGGTCCAAATCATCGTATCGGAGTCGTGACGGACACGAGGCCCGTACGTGACCCGGGAGGAGGCGCCGATAAATCCGGAGACGAACCGTCGGGGCACCAGTGTCACTTGGACCAGCTGCCTAAGGGAGGACAGGCTTGTGTAAAACCTGCTAAGATATACTTAGCAGAAACAGATAAATTTGACTTATCATAAAATATGGCGTCTATAATAATAAAATTAATCTCTATGATGTTGCAGAAATCCAAGTCTATAGGCAGTGGAAGGCTGACTATCAGACGGAGAGTCAGACACAGAACAACTTGTTAGGGTTGATACCGCCTCGACAACATCTCTTTAATATTGCAGAAATTCTAGTCTTTAGGCATGGCTAGTTACTCAAAATCAACAAGTCAACCACTGCCGGCTTACTATCAGATAACAGTCTGTTTGCATACATTTTTCGATCATAACAAAACTACTTCAACATTCGCCACGTTGTTGTAACAAGATCAATAATTTTATTCACAAGAACTATGGCCTACAACACAAAATTTGTATATTTTTTTTCAAGTGACGAGACTTCACTTGGTGGTAAGCGTAACGCCTGCCACTAATAGTAGCAGTGCCAGAATTGTGAACTTGTGAACACAATCCTGCGCTGCACTGCACTGCGCTCATCACCCTGAGATATCAGATGTTAAATCTCTTCATACCCAGTAATTTCTCTATTTATCGTTTAATTACTATGTTTTTGGAATCCCTTTTTTGAGCAATGGTGTGACGAGACGAGCGAAAAGTCTCCTGCTGTAACAGTACAGTTATAACAGTAGCAGTGTCAGAATTGTGAACTTCAAAATCCTGCACCGCACATATCTGCGCTCGTCGCTCTGAGTTATTAGATGTGTGAATCTCATAACGCCCAGTAATTTGTAATCTATGGTACTTCCCCAGGTGGCTCTGCAATAGAGTCCTACCACTACATGTAATAGAGTCCTCTCGAGTGTTTTGATCTAGAGTTTTTGAGTGAAGAAGAATGGGACGTTGTTTATAGAAGTTGTGTCAAATGGCACCAGCTTTTTAAGAGTAGTGGTCCTCATGCAATTGCTATTAACATATTTAATAAATTTCCTGACGACTTAAAGAGCGTTGAAAACGAACATAGTTTTGCAAATAAATTAAAAACCATGCTAATAAAAAAATACTATTATTCCATACAAGACTTTCTTAACGAGAAAACTTTATGAAGCAATCAAGCAAAAAAGCAGATCGGAACGCTCCACACGAATGTACACTAATGTTAGTTACATAAGCAACATAATGTGCAATAATTACTAGTATTATTGACCCAATTTATTATTAATTTATGACGAACCTCCTAAAATACCTCTATTTAATAGGCATATTATTGTTAAATGAAGTCGTCCTCCTCTCTTCTACTATTGCTGCGCCCAACAGGATCCATATGGAACTTCTTTTTGACAATATCTGTGTACACTATGGAAGCAATAAATATCTGAATCTGAATCTAAACAATTTTGTATACTAAATCTATAGTATACTATGATACAACTGATTAAATCCTAAGTAAGCAGTGTTTAGCGCTCTTAGCAGCCATTCCTCTGTACTGCGGCGCAGGGGTCTCGACAGTCTGGTGACGGAGTGGGCTCCGTCATTACAGAACACTGTTATTGCTATTATAAATAAGGCCCTCATGTTATTGTGGCCGTATTAAAATACTTTGTTTTTGTTGAGATGCTGTGCGTATCGAATATTGGCGGAGGCTTGAACAATTTGTAAAATGTATATACGTAGAAGCGTATTTAGAATAGATCTGAATATGTATATAGGATTTGGACATTTTGCGGAAATAGCTGACATACATAACAAAAACTACTTACAAGAAAAAATCTAAAAAAGTAAAAGTTAAAAGCAAAGCATGCAAGCAAGTAAGTTAAAAGTTATAAGCTAATTAAAACTAAACTAAATTTAAAAATTACCAATACACAGGGTTAGTTGTAATCAGTTAGGATCATTTTAAGGGCATATTCTGTACATCAAAACAAACAACTTTTACTATGAGGCCAACATTGTTGAATAAATACATAAACACATACATAAATACATTAATTTGTATTTAATGCAAAACATTGATCATATTGATGTTAGTTATAATTATTTAAACCAAAATGTTCATAAACTAATTCTACGCCGTAGAAGTACTACGCACTCGTACTATGCTACGACCTACGACACGTCTCTACACAGTGCTACGACGTAGCTTATAGATCTCTAGCATAAACTAATTAATATTCAATTATGAACAAAAAAAAATCTCCTTTCACAAACAAACATTTATTATTTAGATCATATTTTAATTAGTATATTGACAAGAATTTAACATATTGTGCTTATTTTTTTTCAAAAATTAATTCCTACGGTTTTTAGCAACATTTCTGGTGTCTTTAAAAAAAACTTATTACGTCATCCAAAACTTAGCCCTATTAGTTACAGTCGAACAGTCGGCAGTAAAATAACTCCATTAAAATGAAACGGAGCAGATCCGATGGAAGTTGGCCGACTTCAGTCGTTACTCATTGAAGACACTCGATGAACGATTAATTTTTGACACTCATAACATTATATCAAAGTCGTTGGACCGTGGCTGTAATTTTAGGAAACGTAGATATAAAATACTAAGTTTTAAATTTGAGCTAATTAGGAACCAGCTATCACACACACTAATGTTTTAATTGCCATAGTTTGTGAGTAAGAGAGTGTGTGTAAGACAAGTGTGTAATAATTATGTTCGGTGTTGTTCTTTGATTATTTACGAGATATTTACCGTGATTATGTTCTGAAACGGACTCCCGTTATTTCAGCGCAGTTGCATTGCATGCACCATGTTCTCGGGCAGATATGTTCGTTGCTTCTTCGTCTTATAACGTCTTAACGGATTTGAGTAAAATTCAGAAAAGATATAGCTAAAAACACTTTTAATACTACCATGAGTATTTATTACAATTCTGTTAATCTTAACAAAATAATCACGGTAAATATCCCGTAAATAGTCATATTTATTTATTTAACTGAAGACTGCTTATATTCAGCTATTTTATATCGCAGAAAATAACGGGTAGAGATAGCGGGTGAAACTGCAAGGCACTGCTAGTTAAGTAACAAATTCTTACACACCTACTTAATATCTGAAACTTTACTTTTTAATACACTATTTCATAGCTCGGTAGTCAGAATGAATACCACCACCTGTTCGCGTATTGGCTCTCTTTCTTAAAACCTCCTTGATTGAAAATAAGGTACCATTCATACCAGGTAGAACAATGCCTTTAAAAAGCCGTGATTCCATTGAGGTCTTTGGGGTTTATGTACGGATTGTATACCACTGTCTATTTCGGTGAAAAAAGACACCGTAAGAAAACCTAACTCGTACATAAACCTGTCGAAGAAATTTAATGGCGTACCTGCATAAATATGTGAATGTACCAACCCATATTTAGGCTACATTGGTGTATATAAATGGTCTAATTGTCCATCGAAGGTAGGCCTAATTCCAGCAGAGGATAGTTTAAAGGTTAATTATGATATAATGCCGCACTTATGAAAAATGCAAAAATGCATTTATGGCAGTCATCGCATTAGCATTTAGAAAAGCCTAGTTTTCCTAAATGAGCCTCTTCCTTAAGTATGTATATCTCGAACGTTATAAGTTGCAGTAAGTTATTATCTGCCAGAAGCTAATTGTGCCCTGTAGGCGGTGCTTAATGCGCTACTTACTTAAGATTTCGCGGAGACGATAACTTAACTTTATTAAGTTTGCATAAGTGCTGGATAAATTGAGATCTTTAGTTAGTTGTTTAGTCTTTAAAAAAATGTCTTTGTGTCCCGTTGCTAAAACCATAACACCACATGGATAACACCATGTGGTTACACTGTCTACCTTCAGACGAATGTTCACATCAGACCTTGCAAGGGCACGGAATGAGTGCCTTATACTAGTGCAGTAGAGCTGTCCGTACGGAATATTTAGTTTTGTACCAAAGTTGAGCCAGAATCCTTGCATTTCAAACACCATTCAGATTCAGATTTTTATTGATAACATTTTTTTTCTTTGCTAAAGCCTTAGGCTAGGACGCTGCAGAGCGTACCTTATAAATCCAACAACGAGATACGTATTTAAAATAAAACTAAAGAACTGGCTCGTTCAAAGGACTTTTATTCACTTGACGAGTTTTTTATGAGCGAAAAATTTTAGTTACCTACTTATTTATATTAATTAATGAATTGTTTATTTTTATCATAGAGAACTTAGTGATTTTTTTATTATTATGAATCAATTAATTAATATTGGACCCTGCAACCAGACCCACCGGAGGACGGGCAGCAGCGTCCTCTTGGTTAACGGTGCTGAACATTCTGCGATCCCCAAGCCGCCTGCCAAGCGTGGGGATTATGGCAACACCCCTCTATTAAGGGGGAGGCCTTCGTCCAGCAGTGGACGTTTTATGGCTGACGACGAAGTAATATTGGAATGACTTTTATTAATATTCAAAGGATCAAATCAATTGTTTTTTTTTTATTAGGCATAAACCTTTATTAACTACAACAAACTACAAAGACTACTTAGCCTACTACACAACAAAAAACAAAAGGATTGTATCCAGACCGATGAAAGTTAATATTGACTTGTAATTTAATAATTATTAAATACATTAATAAATATGTTTATCTGTTAAAGTAAGGAAGCAGACAACAATTTGTGTTTAAAAAAGTTGGTCGATCCAGGCAGAATCTGGCCGGTTACGTACAGTAATGAAAAAAAGGGTTAAAAAAACGAAAAAATTACCTATAATATTTTAAACTATATTATAATTTGACCGCACCATCGCTTAACGTAGGAGAGTGGTTTGACAATATAACTATGAAGTCTATACTACCACCGCTAATCATATTTCTTAGTTCCTCCTTAGATGTACATGTACAAAGTATCCACTTAAATAACTGAGCGCTAACGTACCAAACGCCGCTTCACGCCGTGTCGTAAACATCCTCATCTCGCAATCGGCGCAAACTGCCTAACTGCCTCACCGTAAACTGCTCTAATTGACGACAGTAACTACTACGCGCAGTGAATTAGGTACACTGATTTCAGCAACACTGATCGCTGTCGCTCCAACACTGATGTTAAAATGATCGTTGCGTTAGAGTGATATAGATTTCATGATTGTAAATACAATAACACTCTCTACACCGTGTCGTGTAAGTCTTTTCAGAAATTTTACATTAATTACTAGAATAAAATTGCAACTAAGTGCTTCATCTTCGACCGCATCGTTCGCGTTGCTTACTAACAAGCGAGTTGGTGGTGAAACGCGGTCTACAATAAAATGTTATCTACGATAAAACAAAAGTTGCGTGAGAAATCTTTGTTTAGTATTGTTTTATGCAGCGTTCTCTCCGTTAAATGGTGGCGAGCATTCTGTGATCCCCAAGCGTGAGGATTATGGCAACCCCTCCCTTTTAAGGAGGAGGCCTTCGTCCTGCAATGGACGTCTTGGAGGTATTACGCTACTGTACGAAAAACAGACAGCGAATAATTCTTGTGGCTGATGATGATGATGATTGTTTTATGCTTAATAATTTCTCATACTAATGTTTTGCCTTTTATTGAGAAATTATAATTCATTTCGTAACAGCAAATGGTTTCAACTCAGCTTACAGTGCTGTTTATCAGACAGCGCTGATCTTCCGTTGAGGCCGATTCGTGTGAGGTCACGAAAAGCTTAAAACAGTGACACGTTTCTAATTTAAAAAACTATATTAAATTAGTAGTTGTGCTTGCACACTACTGCTTGGCAGTTAAACAACTGGCAGAGGTATGGTACTTCATCATATGTGACTGACTGTGCTATAAAGTCCTGCCACTACTATTTATATCTAATATTATTGAAACAATCCTATTCAGAGCCCGTAAACAGTATTATAACTGCATCCGGCCGACGTGACGTGTTACGGCGCGGCGTAGCACAACGCAACGTTCCCGTGGTATGACGTTACGTGACATTTCGACAGCTCGCCCGCGGACACGCCGGCAGCTAGATTATGACGTGTTTAGTTCACTGTCAGTTACTGTATAACCGTTTGAAACGGTTCAAAATATCAACCGATAAGTTGGTTTTCGATTTAAAAATTGATGTTAGAATTTGGCGGTAAAAAAGCTTCAAAAGCAAGTACATTTCAAAAATTGTTACAGTTGATTGACATCGATATTGTGAAAGTCGCGGGAATAACCGGTGCTAAAGGCAGGTGGTATAAGGGCTCCCCCTTAGATCACCTTTTTTCCCCTATGGACGTCTCCGGGGTGATGATGATAGTCGATTATTATGAGACGAACAAGACGCTGTCGTGATGGTTTGAGCTTGCCTGTGACCATCGCAGCGGTACTCGGACCTTTGAATAAATACAATGTCATTAATATCATATCACCCAACTGCCCTAGTTCCTAACTATAGTACCTACCTATCCTTCAAATTTAAACCGGACCACAATAGTAGCACACCAGATTGTTTTTAGTACTAGACTAGAATACCTAAGCTTGACATTACTATAGGAAGGTATAGTTGAGTTGTGGGTTTGATTGAAAGAGAAATAAGCTCCAAATGTAGGTACCAGACCGGATACAAAAAAAAAATATTTTCCAAGCAAGGCGGTAGTAAAACGTAAGAGGATGGTAACTACTTACTAAGAAACAAAAAAAAGAAGTTAATCTAAGTACTTATTATGTTACGTAACAAAAAACATTTTGGTTTGATTGACTAAGCGAACAAAGCCGCGGTATAAACTAGTCCATCATAATAAGTGAGGAAACAAGACTTCTAATTAATTAAATATAAAAACACGACCGCCCTGCCTTAAAAATTATAGCCAGTATCCATTGAGTTAATATATATTAGCTCAATGCCAGTATCACTCGAGATGATGTAGGTAAGGACTCCAACGAAACGATATACATCCAAATCTGTTCAGGCATTTAGAAGTTATGGTAGAGCGAAATAAAGATACTCATTACTTACAGACATTCATACAAGAACTCTATTTATTTATATATATACATTCCCTTGGGTGAGCATTTGCCCACAGGTTGCCCACAATCCACACACCTACGGATCAATATCATACTGTAAAATGAAATATTTATTATTAAATAAAACCTACACGAAAAATCCTAAAAATAATAATATAATTTTATAAAAAATACATTAAACAGAATACAAACCCTACTGAATTGGTTTCGTAACCAAGTTAGTTACAATATCAAAATGTATGTCTCTATAAACATTACACTCTTTTTTTGGGCATTCGTGTAAAAAGTTCCATTTTACTGCCAAACTATCCACAAAATAACACCAATTATCACAACGACCATCCAAAAACTCTTCCCCATCGCAATTTCCTCAAAACTGCAACCGAAATCAAAAATAAAACAATAAAGTAAAAGTTCCTTCTCCCAAAATATCTTCCGGCCATAATGAGCTGTAAACATTATAATAATCGCAAAAAACAAGCTCAACTTCGCTGGAAAGTTTGGTGAGATAGGACTAGAACTTTCCGGCCAGAGGCTACTGGTAATTATAATAATTCACTTAGGAACCAACTGTGGAACGCCTTCGGAAAAGATAGTGAGTAATACAAGATTAGTTACAGCAAGAAAGTACAAAATGTGTGGCATGATCGTTTTTTACCGGAGGGTGGGCAACAGCGTCCTCTTAGTTTGAGCTGGATATGTCCTAAAACTGCATCCAGAACTACTGGAGGGTGGGCAGCAGCGTCCTCTTAGTTAACGGTGGTAACACTCTGCGATCCTCAAGCCGCCTGCCACGCGTGGGGATTATGGCCCTATTAATGGAGAAGCTTTTGTCCAGTAGTGGACGTCTTCTGGCTGATGACTGTGAGTGTTTGTTTTTGTGATTCAATTAGGCGTTGCTTTGCGGAAATAGTCTAAACATCTTCTTGTTTATCACATCATAATCACGACTTAGATAAGGGTACAATTTGTAGCAATTATATTTGACTGGTTAGCTTATTTGGATTGCACTATCTAGGCCTGGGGTTCTTAACCTGTGGTCCGCAAACCACTGCTGGTGATCCTTGGAAGCACCCGAATTGGTCCGCGAAGCCATCGGTAAAATTTTGAATTATGTAACAACGACACATGGTGCGAGTTTGCGCTACGAGTGATGTAGCGGACAAAGCCGTCGCCACTTTCAACAGTTGTATGCATGGTTTATTTATAGTTATAACAATCCTTTATTACAACAATCATTTACTTTATTTACCTTCAAGTAGTAAGTGGTCCATGGCAACACAAAAAAAATGTCAAAGGGTCTCTCTTCACTAAAAGGTTAAGAACCACTGATTGCCTAGCAAAGCGGGCGAAAACAATAAGCTTGAGCTACCGGTGAAGGCAAACATGGCCAAGGATCACGGCTATCATGATGATAGTAATGATTTCTACCTACTCGGCTGACTAGATACAACGCGCAAACTAAAAATATGCTACCAAGCACCTAAGCGGGCAACCTCACTGGCTGGTGTTTACCATCTTCGACCATGATTACTATATTAGTTCCGGTGTTCTGATTGTCAACCAGTCAACCATAAATTACCGTAAATCTAATTACAAAAAAGTTCTATGTCCTTTCTCTGAATTGTAAATTAAACGAAAAAATTATATTTCAGCAAAGCTCAAAAAAGAAATAACTTTAGAGTAACTTTAATATTCAATTTAAGCACTAGTACCGCCATCTATAGTAGAGCGGCGTGACCAGCATGCAAATGCTATCCGCCGGCAGATGTCGCTACAATACGTCACCCGCGACATATTTATGGCCAAAAAAACGGCATTTCGCTAGAAAACAGAATGGGTTTTAAATGACTGGGTGAATTTGCGCGCGATCTCACGAATTTGTATGCAGATTTAAGTAGAAAGATGTCTGCCGAGGAGACAATGTGTTTCTCGCTCGTGCAGACAGATCCTTTATTTATTTCGTCGCGTTCGAGACAGGTTGCTTTTATAAATCTCTCAGTTTCTTTTATTGCCTAGGGTTTATCTCCCGTGAAATCGCTCTGTTTTACATCTTGTAATGAGAATTTTAAAGAGGTCACATTCACAATATCAACATAGGTAGGTACATAATTATACTTTTTGTATTACTTGTCTTAAATAGGTTAAGTAAATATAGTATATTCTAAGCATGTGACATTTTGGCCTATTTCATACAAGGAGGTATGGGAAGTTTATACCTATCACTAGGCCACCTGCGTATGGTAAATATCTTAAGCCTTTTATTTATACTCATTCAAACTTTTAAAAAAATATGAAAATATCTTTATTACAGCATAAACTTATTAAAATAACAGTAACAACAGTATTGCTGCTGTATTATTAAAGGCGCCATCTTCTGCAGGCTGCGTAATTATCATCCAGTCATGCATGACTGGGCTACATGCTGAACTTTAGTATAAATGTCTTTCTGTCCCAGTATTTCGACTTTCGAACCCAATCGGAATTCAATCAATGAATTAAGGATGAGGTATTGATTAATAAACTCACTTTCTGTGTTACAATCTAGTTCTTGATTTCAGAATACTGGCTATGTCTATTCCTAGCTATCTGCAATCTCCCGCACGCCCGAAAAGTCGCGGTTAAAGTGTTGAAGTGCGCCTGTTTATAAAATTATAAAAAGACGCTGTTCTACCAAATAGCTATTTATTTTTGCGGGCTTGAAAATAAATTTATATAACTTATTAGTCATGTGTAGGTGTAGGTATTTCCATAATCACTAAGAAATAGTGATTAGCAAGAAATAATCACTGCTCTAACTAATTTAAAATAATGTTAAATTCGACGGAAGCGATACAGTAACTACAAGCCCGCGATTCCAGCAGCCTGCGACCAATTATGTTCAGACACTACATTGTCATAGAAAAATGAATACCTACGCTTTACGCTATAATATTGTCATAAGGACGGAATAAATAATCTATTCGACGGATTGCCATGCTGGGCCGATTTTCCTACTGTATTATAATTTTGCAGATAAAATATTATGGGATCGCAAGTATCATTCATCATTCATCATCAGCCGGTCATTATTTTGAGTCTAAGGGTAGTTTGGGTTGCATTCTGAAATTCCGGTGCCAACCGAACTCTTAAATAAAACTAGTGATCCGCCATTATTGTGGAAGCCAAAAGCATTTGCCTGACTTGGATTAAAAAAGACAGAAGACAAACTGTGTTTGCTTCGATGTGGACTCTTAGATTATGTTGAGAGAAGGGACATTGTTGTACGCTCTTATTGCGCTCTTTATTTATAATTGTAGGAGTAGTGCCTGCCTTAATCTTACCTTCTAAGTATCAGACTGATAGATAGACCACATATCCTACATTACATAGGTATAAAATACCTGTTTATTTTAATGCTGAAAACAAATAGCTATTATGACGAACAGTGTGTTGCTATAACTTTAATAACAGGTGTATACCCCACGGGCGGATATCGTAATTATTTGTGTATTTAGCTAGCCTACTAGGTAAGTTGTAAAGGTCAATTACATGAAATCTTCTTCCAAGTATCCACAAATATTTTATCCCTGAAACCATGAAAGAATCCGTAGGTAGATGCGTCCATGCTGAAATATAATTATCTAGCTCTAAGAAAAATTATGGATGTTCTTTATTTAGTTATCCAATAAAACTTGTTGTATGACAGGCACGTAGGGGGTAAAAGCCGGCCCCTTGCCGTGAAGTCCCATAAATATCGGGCGTCTGAGACATTGTCAACTGGCCACCCTAATTTACGGCCAGTAATTAGAAGTTTGCACTTTGCCAAAACGATTTGCATCGATCTCGACTCCTTGGCTTTTATTTTATACATTAGGAATAACGAGAGAGAGAGCTAGATCCTTTATGTTTATGGGAAATAACGCAAGACTGGGGCTTTGTGCTCAGAATGGACTTTGTTCAGAATCTGCTCATACCTTATTGCGTTATTATTGCAGTAAAACCTTGAAATTAAGTAAGCATTTAAAAAGTTGTTAATTCATCCCCTAAAAAAATCCTTCCTCGAAGCCTAAAAGCGCTAAAATTGAATATTGGGAAAAGTTAGTTCTAAGCGCAACCTTTTAGTGAGTCTTTAGTCTTTCTATCATAATAAATCACCAAACCAAGGCAATTATTGGCGATCTATAAAGCAGTTTTTTGTCGGTCTGATGTGGTGAATAGAGCTTTGATAATTTTATTATTATAATATCATTTTTAAGACGCAGATTTTTATATTTTCGCCTTATTGTACTTCAAAACAGCGCTATCTATGTAAAAGTACAAAAACTAAAAATATAGAAACAAAACGTTAAAAAACAAACCAAAACTTCAGTCACAAACACAAACCAAAGTTATAAAAAACTGCTTAAGTATACTGCTAGATGGCGGTGAAAGACAAAAGTTTTGAAAATTCTCAAAAAAATACCCGGAGGATTTCCAAAATACAAAACAAGATATACCCTCACTAAAATATAATAGGTCAAATTATTTGATTAGGGTATGGTCAAATGTATAAAATTTAATTAAGATTCTGAATAGATAAAATGAATACCAAGCTTTTGTAATAAAATATAATTAAAAATAAAATAGAGTCCATTAAATACAATACATAAAGTGCGACGCCATGTAAAAGAAAAGAAGTAAACGCCACTTTTTGATGTCCTAATCCTGTCGTTGTCGGAGTTTTGGCGGGAACACGGAAAATCATGTCGCTGCATTCTATTATTTTCTTATACTAGAGATTTTTCGCTAATTAATGATTAAAAATGCTGGTATTTCATCCATTGAGTGTTGAATTACATGCACGAGTGTAGGCAAGTGATATATGAAACATGTATTTTTGTGTTGTTTTCAAAACTTCGTAAAAGCTCATGGTAAAGGCGCCACAACTTTACTAGGGCATGACTTAGACTTTGACAAATTTTGTGTGACTAACCGTGATTTCATGACATATTTGACTTGAATACTACATAAACTTGAACATTCATATACTTGACACTGGTAGAATGCACAATGAGCGATGCCAAAAACAAAGAAAAAAAACGAATTGTCAGACGTGCGTGTCATGTCAAAAATTTGTTTTGATTTCCGTTTTTGTTTTTGTTTTGATTTTTACCGGCTTTATGTTCTCTCATTTTGATCAAAATTCCTCTTGTTTTTCTATTAATTTAACTGCAAATGGATCCCTACGAAATAGAATACATAGGCGAGAACCGTATCATCAGTATAATACCTAACTTTTCCTACGATAAAATTTACTTGATCTGCGGCGAGTTTGGCCCTTTCCGCGCTGGTTTGCCGCTAAATGTGCCACTTTGGCTCGCTATGATGCTCAAACAGAAGCAGAAGTGTCGAATAGTGCCTCCCGACTGGATGGATATCGAGGTTTTGGAAACAATCAAGGAAGAGGAAAAACGATCTAGGTTAGTTTTATTTACATGAGAGTTGAGACAGGTTTTAAAATATCATTGGTCACAGGTCAGTATTATCACCATCAATCACCCCGAACAGCCACTCAAGGACTACTTACAATACAAAATATCAACCTTGTCTTATTCTAGTAAAGTTTTATACACCGGCTACCTTTACTCTTATACTAAGTTCATCCCGAAATGCGTTCGTGACCTATAATTTCATGTCCCTTTTTACTAAATTCAGTAATATTAGAACCTAATTGTATTCACATGAATTACTTGCCTCAAACTTTAATTGAGATGGGATAATCGTAACTCAAAGTAAACAAATACAAATAATAATGTGTGCTCCTATTTACATTACTGGAGTAACTGGCCAAGCGTCTCAGTACCTAGCCCCAGTGTCAAAGAACTGGGTAGGCTCAGATAGATACAGGTAGGGAAATGCATTACAGAGATATGAATAAAAACAACATATTAAATTCCTATAAATTAAGACCTTTGCTTGGCAAACAACTTGTAATGCTTGGTAAACACTAGGCAGTAGTGTTTCAGCTAACCTAGTTCCATAGCCTAGTTTCCTAGCTCTTACATTCTATCTGAGCTATCTTACAGCCTTGTCAAACCAATCTCATTTACTTACCAGCTAAATAAAGTTGTCTGTGCTTTACAGGTTCTTTACAAAAATGCCAAATGAGCACTACATGGTGGAAGCTAAACTCATACTCGGTGCAGCCTCAGATGACGTTCCCAATGCGGAGGAAATTAAGACCATGATCAAAGATATATGGGACATTCGCATGTCCAAATTAAGGACGTCTACTGATGCTTTGATGAAGTCTGGAGGGGGTTACGGTAGGCTGGATCACTTGACCATGATGGAAATTAACTCAGTGAAGCCTTTATTGCCCGCAGCTATGGACAATCTTCTCAAGTTACAGCTGGTAAGATAATACAGTGAAGAACAGTTTAGTTCTAGTTTTGCTAGAGTAAATTAGGCTGTCAGTAGATAGGTTAGCCTGCTTTTACTACAGAGAGTAGTTTAAGCAGGCTCGGTGTAACCAATAGAAACACTCAATACATTGACCTCTGCTATACAATTGTTTGTCAATGTGTAAAAATATGAATATGGACCTGGGTATGTCCTAAAACTGCACCTAGAACCACCGGAGGACGGGCAGCAGTTAACGGTGGTAACCATTCTGCAATCCCCAAGCCGCCTGCCAAGCGTGGGGATTATGGCAACACCTCCCTTTAAGGGAGAGGCCTTCGTCCAGCAGTGCGTGGACATCTTCCGGCTGTTGATGTGTGTAAAAATATGAATAGGTACATCCAGAACGAAACGGTTTTATTCAACTTTTATTGTGTGAATAGGCGTGTGGCCTAATGTTTAATTTATGACAAATAACAGGCTTAGTGATGAATATAACTAAATACATTACACATACTGAAAAAAATTATTGTATTAGCTGATAAATCTCTGAGATATGAGCGTTTAAAGTTTTAGGTGGGGATAGAGAGGGGATGCTCTATCCCTTTCACGAAAAACACGTGTTAGTATAGCATTTGTATGCCGCGCATGAGGCTTGATGTCATAGCTCAGTATAGCGCGCTCTCTGTCTAGCTTGAAATTAAAATACTTAGAACTTATTTATTTTTGAATTATTTTAGATTTTGTTTTCGTTGATAGGCTCTATTGATGATCAGCTTTTTTATGAGGTAATAAAAAAATAGTAGTCATCATGCCTATTGCTAAACACTGGATTTATCCTGGTGGATAGAATCTGAGTGTCGTCATCACAAGTGAAATGGTTTCTTCTACTAGTTATGCTAGCCTATAATGAAATAATAAATTAATCTTAGGCAAGCATGTTACATCACTGCTTCCCATCATATATGATTTGGCCCATTAATAGGGATTTTAGCCATAACCCCCATGCTTGGCAGGCAGCTTTAGGATCTATCGCAGATCGCAGCGATCGCAGATTCTCACCACCGTTAACCGAGAGAATGCTGCTGCCCGTCCTCTGGTAGTTCTGTATGCAGTTTTAGGACATACCCCATCCATTAATTATACATAATCATAACAAACAGTTAATATTTTCAGAAATCCAAGAAGACTGCCCCAACTTCGGCTACCTTGAACACGTCCAGTGTCAGTCAGTCCGGATCCTCACAGAATATGTCATGACACATTTGTAAAATAGTGTTCTACATGTCTGTAAGGAAGTCTTTCAGTCTCACTACAAGAAGACGTTAGATCATGGAGGATAAGGAGTTGCGATGAGCGACTTGCAGCCGCAGATCTTATTTTGCGGACGGAGTGTGTGACGTCATACTTATTTGCTCAGTTTGCTAACGTCCGCTACGCGTAACGGTCATTCAAACATACATATTAGGTATGTACGATTTTTTATGTTTTTACCCAGTAACCGTAAAAATGTAATAAGTTGTTCTGTTTCTTTATGTAAAAATTACCGAGCGAAAAGTTTTGATGACATGATTGGCATCTAATTTAATTTGTAAGTAATTTTATTTCTATATTTAGTGATCCGTTCTATAAAATTTAAAAACGCGACATCTAGCGGGATATTAGGAAATTAAGTGTTGATTCAGCTAAGTGTTAGTTCACTAGTTCGATTCTCTAAAACTTTTCCTGAAAACCGCTAGATGGCAGTACAATTTTCCACTCCCGCGAACCTACACCTCCCCGCACAGTAACGCGTCTTTCTAAGGAAAAGCCCATGGAGAATAGGGAGTTGCGATGAGGAACTTACGGCCGTAGAACAAATTTGCGGACGCCGATTGTGTGACGTCACACTTATTTGGTCAGTCTGCGAGCGACCGCCTCACGTACCAGTCATTCAGGCATTCAATACAGTACGACTTAGTGTTTTTACACAGTAAAAGTGAAAAGAAAATGAGTGGCTGCGTTTTTTCTTGCACATAATATCGAGGCAAACATTCCGATGACATGATTGGCGTCTCATTTCATTCATAAGTTTTTTTTTTGTTTTTTGTGGTTTGTTTATGAAATATGTAACGTTTCTTG
The DNA here is from genome assembly GCA_905404285.2 of Erannis defoliaria. Taxonomy (NCBI): domain Eukaryota; kingdom Metazoa; phylum Arthropoda; class Insecta; order Lepidoptera; family Geometridae; genus Erannis; species Erannis defoliaria. The sequence goes on from FR990071.1 coordinate 1,566,428, forward strand.
ATGTTTTTAACTAGCTCCAGAGATGACGCCACTAGTAGTAAATCTAGCGTTTAAAAGAGATCTCCATTTTGTCGATAACGCACTTCACAAAGAACTTATCCTGAATTCTGCTAGATGGCAGCACCATGTTCGGAATTTACGACTCGTACACCCGAACCCTACACCTCCCCGCACGATCACGCGTCCTTCTATGGAAAAATCCTTTGATCACATCTCTGCTTCTATTACTCTGTGGAAAAGCCCTTTGATCACATCTTTGCTTCTATTACTCTGTGCGTTTGATGTTTCAACATGTCTCATCTAGACAGTGTTCCAGCAGAGTCTAGAAAGTGACTGAGAGAAGTGCGGCGACTGCTCATACACACTGCATTGAAAAGGGAATATGCATGTGTTTTTTTATTGACTTACTTTAAAGACTGGCAACAAAACAAATCATTTTTGTTTTATTTATACGGGAATACTCACGTTTAATTAAATCGGATACTCCGACTATAGTTTCGATCACATCCGGTGACCTTTTTCAAAGAGTGAAAACAGAGCCCGACGCGCTTGCAGCTGCGTCCTGCTTAGCACTGCGGGCCGCTGCGCGTCGCGCGCGTGATGACAGCGGTAGCTCTGCGGGCGAGGAGGTGGGGGCGGGTAGAGTGTCGTGCTGCGCCGGCGCTCTCTGGAGCTCTTCATCACTGGAATCTTCTCGTGCGGTGTCGGGAATATTCCAGCACGCGGAGCTCACCACGTCGCCTTCAGATACGCGTCCACCCTCGCGGGCCCCATGAAGACAGGGTCTCCAAGTCGGTGGCAGATTCCATCCCCCATCTCTATTGAAGTTAGGGCGCTTGCTAATCTCTATGGCCTCCCTAACTTTACGAGGCACATAAAACTTTTCGCGTGCCAACACTTTTGCCTTGTCAAACCGGATATAGTGCTGCGCGTCTGACCCGAGAGAATGTTCCGCCACCGCGGACCCGTCGCTGTCCAGGTTCTTCATGGAGCGTATGTGTTCTGCGAGTCTAGTGGACACGTTCCTTCTTGTTTCGCCCACGTAACACTGGCCGCAGAGCTACCGCTGTCATCACGCGCGCGACGCGCAGCGGCCCGCAGTGCTAAGCAGGACGCAGCTGCAAGCGCGTCGAGCTCTGTTTTCACTCTTTGAAAAAGGTCACCGGATGTGATCGAAACTATAGTCGGAGTATCCGATTTAATTAAACGTGAGTATTCCCGTATAAATAAAACAAAAATGTGTCAAAACCACGTCAGTTTTCATAATAAAACAAATCATTAAAAGATTTTTTTTTAATATGTGGACATATAACGAAGTTATAAACATTTTAGTTTCATGTTAGACAGGGAGGGCACTATACTAGGTTTATGGCGTCAAAGTTCACGATTCCAAACAAATTCTATACTATGCACGTGTTTTGCTGAAAAGGGACAGATGACTCCCTCCCAAATACTTTGAACGCTTATATTTCAGAACCTTACCAGCCGATATTTTTTTTTCGATGTAATCATCAGATTCAGTTAAACTCTCCATTTATTCTATTATTTTTAATAATTAAAACACATGCATATTCCCTATTGGGGCGTTGGGATGAGATAATATTTTTAGTTCAATGTACGTCAACTCAATGCTTGTTTGCTGATAACATTAAATTTTACTTATAAATTGTAATTAAGTAATTTAAGTACATAAGAAGTTTATATTTAGTTCTTGATTATTATGAGTTTAAGGCAAGCTTTTAAGAATTCACACATGGAACCTAAAATATCTAGTTCCAGATATAAATGCATCAGATTGCAATGAGCGAACGAACGAAGCTCAGTGGATTGAGCAATGAGGGTGTTTCCTCATTGCTCAATCCACTGAGCTTCGTTCGATTTACTGTCTATGCCAAAATTCTGAACTACAGCTTTGCAAAAATGACTTGAAACGATATTTTTTTTCTCCTGACAATACTGTAGATAATCAAGGAAATATTAAAAACAAAAATCACGTGAATTTATCCAATCATAATTATTAGGACGTAGGGTTCCTAGCTAGAACTATTTGCGATAGTGGCGCCTATATTATCTACTCTTTTTGGGCAAGCTATTCTTATCATAAACCATGTCGTGGCGCCATCTGTAATCTTTGTTGTACACTATTTTGAATCCATGGTCGTATTATACAATTATTTTGTCAGCTATAAAACACTGCCAATAGATGTCGCTCTTCTTAATTTTAAAGCGAGCTTTTGCTAAGGTGTCCAAAAATTTTAATGATATTTTCGTGTTAGACAATAATAGCTGTTATATCTCAGTAGAAATGTAACACACATGTACACGTGTATTTTAACTGTTATGCATTTTAAAATATTTAACACATTTTACTTGCGTAGAATTATTAAATTAAGTATAGTTTAGGAATGGCGGATATTTGAATATGTAACTTTCATTAAAAAGACCTACCATGATTCTGTTTACCTTTTTGGACAGTAATGGTAGAACCTACTTTAGTTTAAAGGTGTTTCCACGGGTCGACCGTGCGAATTTTTGTGAATTCTGATTTTTAATATCTTTTATTTTTATAATAATTTTCCAAAAAAATGTACATAGGTAAAAAAGAGTGAATAAAAAAATGTTTTATAATCAAATAGAAATATATTTATTTCCATCTTACACAGCTAATAATGTACAATCAATTCTTAAATCTAGAGCGTACGCGCATTACCTTAAATCTACCCTTAGATATTTGTTAGTCTTATTTTCATTACAATAAGATCTATAATAGTACCGCCTAGCTTAACTAAATAGATTTTTAACACTAAAAATATATGAAAAACACGTTTAATATTAAAAATACACATATGTAGGTACTTGAATGGAAAAGTATAGTATTAATGCAGATTCTGTGGTACTGGTGTACTATTCATTAACTTAACAAAACTGAAACTCACATGAAAAAAAACACGACAATAAGTTATTATTATTATTATTATAAGGCAATGCTTAAGAATGATTATTGTTTGCCCAGTATCCGCACCATATCAGTGCTAGGTACTCTGGAGTGGTGATCGGGTTGTATTCCACCACACATGTACAGTAGTCTATATACAGACTGTCCCAGAAGTCGACGCCAATCCAGAAGCGGCTGATAGGCCAAAGTCCAGATAGAAAATAAAATAATTTAAATGTTATGATTAAACTGTTTTGGGATATATCTATGTTACCCGAGGTTGAATTTTCATGTAAAATCCCCTGAGTCTTAAGTCCCTGATCTCCGAGATACAGGCTTTGCTTAGTTCAGAGATCGCAGTAAATAATTTTAAGATAAACATGGTTGTCCTTTAACGTTAGATTATACATTATAATTATATAAGATAATTATGTTTCTTTCCTATGTTTGGATTAAATAAAATATTTTTCATATTTTTTTTCAGATAGTAAATTGTCAGGAAAATCTAAAAAAATCTAGTTACTTACTAGTTAGTTATGTATCTATATTAAAAAATCGAGGAAATCTACAGCCTGTGATGGTGTTTTAACTTCCATGTACAAATCTTTTTTTTAAAGTGTGTCAGTCCTGATTAATGCTTCTGTAAATTTTTGCTTATTCAAATTATTCTCGATTAAAAAAAACCTATTATTTAAAAAATACATAACTTCGTTTATTTTTTTTATTTTTCTGATACCTGACTATTATGACTTGGCATATCACCTCCTTCCGGCTTGACGTCGACTTCTGGGACACCTGTGTACGAGATCCATATACACGTAGATTCCAAAGAACCCATTAACACGGCTCTAGGAACTCAAAATCTCACTAAGTTGTGGCGCTTCTTCGCCAAACTAAGTTACCATGATCAGTTTAAATTGTATAACAGTATAATATTTGTACCAATGATAATACGCTTTTTTTTTAAATACAACCGACTTTAATTTCGAATACCTAGATGACATCTTCATTTTTATTTTTATTTTATAACCAAACTACTGAACCGATTTTGATAAAATGTATACGGGACCACCTCTGAAGTATTACCTACCAAACAAAAAAAGAATCATCAAAATTAGTTCAATACTGGCGGAGTAATCGCGTAAGATAAAAAAAAAAAAAAATACAGTCGAATAGAGAACCTTTTTTGAAGTCTGTTGAAAAAGGATGAAGTTGATTCAGTTTAGGAAATAGTACAGCAGAAACCACGAAACAGTTGAAATGATTCCAATCAATTCGTATTTGCAGAAACCAAACTTACAATTTTACTGGAATGTACAATTACAGATGAGACAATATAATACGTAAAAGCGTTTTAGAGAGATCTAAAAATGTATAATTTTAAATTTTGTATGAAACTTTACTAACATTACACACTCGAGACCAAAAGATAATAAAGTACTTATATGTCTAACATATAAAATATATAATAATTAAATACAGCTATAGCTGTCTTGTCTATTGATATACTTTGCTGAAGAATGTACATTGTTACCGCAAAGCTATCATACTTTGGTCTATCTCCAGCTTAGAAAAAGTAACCATTTCAAATTGAAATTTGAATACGATCCGACAACATATTTATGTACAACATAATAATTTGTTTTAAACAAAGTTATATATATTTTTGTATATAAAACAGAATATATATACAAAGATCCGCCAATATAACAAAGACAAACATGTCTCAAAGTTAGTATGTGTGTCTGTGTGTCTGTGAGTTTGATGGTTCACAGCATTTTTCAAAGGCCTTTGATTTTATCTTCTCAAGGCGAACAAAAATGCTTCCGAACTGGTCAGTGTTTACACACAATTTTTGCAGAATCCCTATAAAAATGTGTGTATATTATGGATTCCAAAATCCTGATACAATGCGTAATAGGTACTTCGTTTCAAAAACAGAAAGCGTTTTTCAATTCAACGACGCCTTGTTTTTTTTTTTTTTTAGTTATTGGCATCGCACGTCGTGCATTCTGCCAGTGTCTTCAAGTCTTTTAATAAAATCAAGTCTAATATGTCATGAAATCACAGTCAGTCACACGAAATTAGTCATAGTCAAGTCCAAGTCATGCCCTAGTAAAGTTGTGGCGACTTTACTATGAGCTTCTACGGAGTTTTGAAAACAACACGAAAAGACACGTTTCACCACGTTATATCACTTGCCCACACTCGTGCATGTAATTCAACACTCAATGAATAAAACACCACCATTTTTAATCATTAATTCGCGAAAAAGTTTAAGAAAATAATAGAATGCAACGACATGATTTTTCCGTGTTCCCGCCAAAAACTCCATTGCTTTGCAGTCCACTGTCAAGGAGCTCAGTCCAAAAACCTTAAAAAATATGGCACGGGTGAAGCAAGAAAAGTATTGATTCTTTGAAACCATGCACACTTTGCTACCTTCTTCTGCCGGCAATGAAATTCAAGAGATCTTTAGTGAAAGGATAACAATGCCACTTACTCGCTTCTAAAGAACTATTTACAGGTCTTACATCTACTTAATGTTTAATACCGTATGTACATCTTATGTCTATGACTTTTAAATATATCTAGCACTAAATAACAAATGACTTTTAGAAATTTGTGCGCCGTGTCCAGCTGAATTTAGGTTTACTATGACATGGATCCTGATAAAGCAAAATAATCAATTCTATACCTGCTTCTAAACTGGCCTTTATAATGTAATGAGTGCCTTTGTTTCAGTATTCAACATTCTGGGTATCGCTGCTAAGGTCCATCATGTCTTTTTCTCATTACGTGTTGCCATAAAACATCTATACTCGGATTCTTAATTAAACGGACCAAACTGACATTTCGAGTGTTGCTAGTATTTGCACATAACATAGTACATAAAAATATTTAGTTTCTTAACGTATGTTTAGAAACTTAATCTTTTTGTTAATTTATGAAGTAATGGTAACAAACGTATTAATTTCATACTTATGAACTACTACGATACATTTATGAGTCTTTGTAAAAGGTGAAGTTCCTTACTTTTGTACGATTTCAATCTTTCCAAGGTATAATAATTTCTAGTAATGAAAATAATGTAACATTACAGAACAACTTTTTAACACAGTATGTTATCCCTTTTCTACCTGCACTTCCACTGGCAGCTCTTTAAATGTTTAACGGCTCTTAATAATTATTCAATAATTTTTTTTAACGATATGAACTTAACAATTTCCAGCAGGCAGCATTATTTTGAAAAGTGACATTTCAATCTGTCAGTTTATTCCGATTCCGTTTCATTATGAATACGAGTATAGTTATTTTCTGGATCACACAAAATCATTTATAATCGTTACGATCCAAGTTTCTCTAGCAATAACCCACACCTTATTCATCAGTGTCCTAAACCGCAACGATTTTACTCGGATCGACTTTCACCCTCAAAAACATGATATCATCTCTGACAAAATTCCTCTTCTTCAACATTTCGTGTGAGACGAACCTCGGGAAGCCAAAGCCTAGCGCGTCAGGTTCCTTGGAAGGCCTTTGGAAGTTCTTCCACGTGGGATCTGGGACGAAGCTCTCGACGATGTTGCAGGCTCGGTCGGGGCTTGAACTCTGGTCGAACAGCGTGAAGGAGACGGTGTGGGCGAAGGGCCAGCGAAGCAACGCGTCGTATTCTCCTGGAAGGATCTTGATGTAGACGGACATGTGGGTGGCTTCGCCGGCTCCGTTACCGTTGAGGAAAAGTGACGCCTGGAATTAAGAAAGTATTTTTAGAATATCTACATTGTAAACAACTACGTTGGTGGATGCAAATGGCAGGTTGTCGTACAGTGTGGCGGTCTAAGGGGGAGGCCTTCGTTTAGCAGTGGACGTCTCCGGGCTGATGATGAAGCAAGACTATGAAAAAGTGCAGCGCCTTGCAAAGTTGGTAAGGTCTGGTGGGAGAAACCACTGAAGAGAGAAGTGAATAGAACGGAAATGTGACGGGCCGCACTAGCCCGCATCAAGTGCAAATGCGAGTGTAAAAAGTGCGAGTCAAGTGTAAATTCTACCAATATACATGTTTTTAAACTGAGAACACTCAAAAAGACAATTTAAATAGACGCATAGGAAATCAAACCACATTGCATCGTAATTAGATCAATTTTAATCTGTTGCAAAATGCCATTTCGAGCGTTTTACTTCAAATGCGCGACCAATGATTGGCATTTTTTCGTCGTAGTTTCTATACAAATAAGTGTAAAACTGGCGACAGCGGTTTTATATACAATTGCTTTAGAACATTGTTTTGACAGCCGTTCTACCTTAAGAAGAGGAGAAACAGTTGATAGTCGCGTTTACAGTCAGACTAACAGACTTGCTTGTCGCGTAGGTACTTCGTTTGATTTTAAAGATAGCGGTTCACAGTACGAGATAAACTACTGCAGAGCGTTTTTTGATGTTAAAATGATGCTTTCCACCTATTGACCGTAACGACTGGATGTTTTTCTGACCCAAATACCCAAGGATATTGTAAAACCAAACGCCGTAAACCAAATTCTCGTTCAAAGTGCACGAATAATATTCGCGATTCGAAATCAAGATGTCAGCAGATAGTTTTGAAAGGACTGTTGGACTGTTGCTACGTGAGTAACTGCGCTAATTCGGTCCGGTACTACAGAGTTGTTCATACCTACTAGTGTTCGTTATTAGTCATCGCGGGTTATTCATACTTACACACGCAAACAGGCGTGTGGCTTTGTTTACTAACAATGTTGGATATGGTGCGAACCTATATAAGCCAGTTTTGGAGGAAAAATAAATCAAGCCAGTCGACATTTCGATGGCATACGGAACCATTAGTTATGGTTGCGCGAATAGCTGAAGATTTTTTTACGTGGAAGTAACCGTGGTACATATTATTATTAATTCGATACGGTATGAAGAAGTCTTAACCCTCCAAACCCATGAGAAACATACAAGTCACAAACCATTTTAATATCAATGCCTAGAATATACCGTATCTCTTACTTTAACTTTTTTTTGTAGTCGAGAAAAGGTGACGCAAGTAAAAGATAACCTAAAAACTGTCTGTGCAAATCCTAAAGCATGATAAATATCCTCACCTGTAGCTTATATCCATACTGGCTGGTGTAAAACGCGGGGGACACAAGCTCGACGCCGTCTTTGCATTTAGCCTCCGCCATTTTGGCCGCCCAGTCGGATATCTTCCACACCATGGCTCCGGAGCAGTTGGTGGAGTTGGACAGGCGAGCCACCGTGGCGCGCAGCGAGTCCAGCTGGCGCGCCTGGCGCGTGGCGAGCGCCGACACCAGGGCCAGGTGCTGCTGGCAGTTCTCTTCCGTGTGACGCTCCACTGCCTGTCGCGTGCCCTGCAAGTTGGATCTTATTTTGAGAAGACTTCCGGGTAGAATGACTCGAGGTTCAACCGGGAAAGACTACACAGTCCGCAATTTCAGTTACTGAGATTGAATAGTGGTTTTTGTACGGGTACGATTTACCCTAACAAACAACAAAATATATAAAAACACTTCTGAAGGTCTCTCTGCAGAGAAACAAGACAAGACTCTGTTTTAAAGCGCGTCTATTAAAAGTTCTTCTGATGGGCACCGCAACGTTTACCCAAAGCTCACAACTAATATGAAGTTATAGCAAACTCGGTCAAGTGAACCGTGAACCAGGGTCCTCACCTTAAACCGGCAGCCGGCGTCCTTGAAGGCGCAGGGTACGCCGGCGGCTGCGCAGTGGTCCCGCAGGTGCGCGTCCAGCTCGTCCCGCGGCAGAGGCGGCGCCGAGCAGCGCTGCGGGCAGGGCACGGGGGCGCGCGAGCACGTGGCGCCGTGGGCTGTCACCGTGTCCTGGGGCAACATTATCAATTCATAAACAAACAGGCAAACACTATAGCCCTCTATTCCAACCTAATCGGAAAATTTACACTCCAAAAAGGGTGAGGTAGGGGTTGCAGATGCCGAGTGTATTTCACTGTGCGTTTTCATCTTCAACATTCAGGACGACGATGGTTGCTCTGGCGCACAGCTATCATTTGTGTGAAGTAAAGCCTACTTCCCAGTGAGATGGCGGTATAATAAGACCTCTTATCTGCAAAAGATGTTATAATTTTTGCGACACCATGCATGATGAAGATTTCCCATAATGAAGTGTAAGTAAAAAGTGTGTGTATTGTGATGCAGTTGAGTAGTACTATCGTTGTCAGCTATCGTGGCGTTCACTATAGTGACGGCGACTTGCTTTGCTCGTCGCGCGGCGCGCCACAGTTGTTTTCTTACCTGGGTGTACAGTGCAGTGCAGTGCCTGCACGGCACGAGCCGCTTGCTACAGTGCTGCTGTAAGTGCTGGGCTGTGTGCCTCCGCTGCACCTTCGCACCGCACTTGTTCTCGCAGTACACTGGCTCGTGGCCGCAGTTGCCTTGGTGCTCCTGAAAATAAACAATAGTCGTTTTGAGAATTGGAAACATAAAAGCAAGAAGATCGTGAAGATAATCTGAGATTGTCGTCAGGGCTAAGTCAGGGTTAAGAAACAAAAACTCTTATCTGTCGAAGGGTAGCAGAACAGACAACGTTGTCAATAATATTCTGGATTGATAAAACCTTGAAAGTGGTAGCCTAGCTGGCAGACTGCTCGGTTAGAAAGCGCGAGTTCAAATCGCGGCGGCGCGCGCACTTGTAGCGCAGGTGGTCCTGCATCAGCACGCGCGGGATCATGGCGCCTCGAGACTGTACACGTTAGCCGCTCGGTCGAAGGGAGTGTTACCTCGAGCGCGCTGCCAGAGAACTCCTTGTGGCAGTGGTCGCAGTTGGCGCAACGGCGTGCGCACGTGTAGCGCGGGTGGTCCTGCATCAGCACGCGCGGGATCATGGCGCCTCGAGACTGTACACGTTAGCCGCTCGGTCGAAGGGAGTGTTACCTCGAGCGCGCTGCCAGAGAACTCCTTGTGGCAGTGGTCGCAGTTGGCGCAACGGCGTGCGCACGTGTAGCGCGGGTGGTCCTGCATCAGCACGCGCGGGATCATGGCGCCTCGAGACTGTACACGTTAGCCGCTCGGTCGAAGGGAGTGTTACCTCGAGCGCGCTGCCAGAGAACTCCTTGTGGCAGTGGTTGCAGTTGGCGCGGCGGCGCGCGCACGTGTAGCGCAGGTGGTCCTGCATCAGCACGCGCGGGATCATGGCGCCGCACTGCGCCGCGCAGAGAACCGCGTCGTGCTTGCACGTGTTCAGATGCGCCTGGAATTATATACATTGTATAGTGGTAGGCCTCAATGGAGTGGTACGAGGGCTTTGCCGGTTATTCAATTTGAATTTTGAGTTGAAAGGCAATACTACCTGAGAAATTACTGAGCATGAAGAGATTTGACATGTAATATTTCAGGGCGACGAGCGCAGTGTTGTGCGGCGCAGGATTTTGTTGGCTAGTTCACAATTCCGGCACTGCTACTGTTATGGGCACGCACGATGCTCACCATCAGGCGAATGTTTTGCTAGTTTCGTCACCCAATTGCATAAAAAAAACAGAACTCAGCAGATGCAGGCTTGTTGTATCCAACTCGTAGGTATATGTTACATAGATAAGATATACCTACTGGCTAAGAAAAAAATATTCGCTTGACGATTACGGTTTACGTCAAAGTTCAATGACAATGCAATTGAACCTAATCACTTGCTCTATTACAATTACATCAATCTACTGTACTTTTTATTCTCGTCTAACTTTGGCTTTTTCAGCAAGCATTATATCGCTATGGTGGGATTTATGAATTCTTACGTGAGATTTTACATTTCACTTATAAATTCGAATGTTATATTATTTCTGATCATTTGCGGCGTGATTGCAATAAACGTCATACCTCGGTCGTATACTCGAAATACAGTTTCACCTCAGAAACATGAATTATGAGACGACCAGTATGAGTTTCAAAATGTTGAATCTTTTGAGAATTTTCCTAACTTTACCGTCGCATAAATGTCCTCATCCTACAATATGACGTTCTAAATTAACTGAAGAATTAGTAATTTAGTGCCTGTCCAATACGTAACCATTAGTAGTATTAACATCCACATATTAAACAAACACAAAACGGGAACAACGCTAGAAATGTCGCTTCACACGTGTCATAAATTAAACCTGCTCGTATAGATCTGGCGATCCACAGAACTGTATCCAACTTATCAGTAGATTCATGCGAGGGAGCCTCCATCACATTTTCTCCAAACAAACAACTGCCTCCCATCAAGAACTATTAGTTCTCTCACTTGCCCACCTCTACAAATATTAGTCGCATTGTATAAGTACCCGCGCCTCTGCCTACGCCAGTTGAGATAAAGAAATGTGTCAGGCGTGACGTGCGGGTACAGAAATGATATATCGAATCAATCTATTTGCCTACTTCACTTATCTATTACAAATATTTACTTTTCTCAGACATACCTTCAGTTTGCGTAGTTCGTCCGACCACTGGCATCCTTCCTTGTGATGGATGCAGTACACCACAGATCCCATTATCGCCTTCTCTGACTCCGGATCTGGGTATATCTGCAACAAAGAAACATACACTCTTACACCATTCCAAAGAAGAATCCACACGATAAATCGAACAACTTACAGCTTTTTTAATTTTAGATACAATTAATTTGATCATTTTGAATTCAGTATTTATTTTCCAAAACGGAATACACGACGTCAAAAGCAACGGTCGTTGCCGAGACTGATTGGAGCGCTTGCCTCTCGCACAACGGATTAAATAGGACAACGCGATTAAAAATAAACCACAACACAAAAAAAGAATATCAAAAGCGCGCTACACACCGTACTTTCGAATATGGAACACATCGTTCGAAAATATGCAAAATGGCCGCCAATGTTTTTCGCGCGTAATTTCTAGCAGGAGTGTTCACCACAAGGGACTGATACGAAATGAATATGTTCCCGTTTATACAATTTCGTTATCTTTATGGGTGCAACGAACAGATGGCTGGCTGTGGACCACCGTTTCCTTGTGTTAGTGTCGAGATAAGCGTGATTTTTCACTTCCCAAACCAGCTGGGAATTGAATGAGCAAACACGCCTTTTTAGATGCATTTGAACGTGCTTCGTTCACACGGCTAAGCTAATTTTTCTTTGAATCCGTCGAAATATTACGTTCAAAGCGTATTTGTTGACATGCACTTTTGTGGCATCATGTTTCGTGCATCCTAAATTTTTCAATGTTTGTAAACAAGCCATCAAAGCTTTCGCTAGATGTCACAGATAAATCTGATCTTTAATCTCGGCTTCATTATTCACGTCAAACGACATTAATGAGGGAAGTTTTTAATACATCGAAATGTCGTCAGTCGCGGGTGAGAGTGGTGAAGCTAAACAGCGATGGATGCGTCAGTAGTCTTAAAGTGTGAAAGATCACAGAAGTTCCATAGTACGCAGTGTTCTATTTACAAACATTGATGCATGTGGTCATCGCCATGGCTGCTGCATAACGCACCTTAGCATCCATATTCTATTCAAGCAACGCAAAACTGGCAAAGTACTTTATCGTATCCGTCGGGCAACTTCAATCTAAGCTCTAAAATTATACCATAAAGGCGATAGTTGCATGGGAGCGTTAAGCAAACATAACCTCTCGAAGTTGGTGGTGTATAAATTTTCAAATTTAGAATGTTATTTGTGTCGTATTCTAAAAAGATGGACCGCGATGTGTTGAGCTCTCCCGCATCGGTCAATTATAGAACTCGTTGTATCGTAAACATGGCAGGATCAGAACGTAACAGGTTACAGAAGTGGGTTGGCGTTTATGACATTTTACCGAGAACACGTGTCAAGCTAAAGGATGGACTCAAAATAAAGATGTTATTCTCTGCCATTTGTAAGACTTCACTAAACTTCAATCATCTGCCGTAATATGGTTACAAAGCGGGTACCTTTAAAAAGGACTTACGTCCTTACTACCAATTACTTAATACAAGACAGCATTCTTGGTCATTAACTGTTGGTTCTTCCAAAATTGCCTACCCATACTTCGCAATTCTTTCGGTTCACTTACATCTTGTAACGAAATCTTTATTGACGCTCGAACATTGTCAAAACTCACATTAAGTGGTAAATAATCACAATGTTGACATAACACATGCAAATGATCGTCAGCAATGTTTAAGAAATTCAATCAAAGCTAACAAGAAGCCGTAATTGGCAGTTGGACCTCTGAGATACGCCTACGTAATGGGCAGACTGTTGATAAATGTTTGATAGTTCATTGGATAGTCAAAAGAATCTAGTCGTATCTTAGCGGAACTGCAAACGACTGAAGGACCTTGACATTTTAAATTACAGAATGAATAGGATTGAGATATGGTAAAACGCACCAGATGTCGCCAAAGATCTGACGAAGATGACGAAGATAGAATGAGATGGAGAAGACTCGATTGGTAAGGCGCATGGCAAGAAAGAACTTCGATAGGCAATTTATAAAACTGTAGACGAACACTTATAATATTTACCACGTGAAACCTAGTCGGTCACAGAGAGGATTAACGCAACTCAGCTTAGACGAGAAATAGGATTTCGCACTGCTGATGAAACCTTACGAGTGCTTGTAGATTATTTTCAATAACTTTGCCGATACAGTATCGGCTTACGAAGACTTAAGTACTTACCTACTACCTCACATGACTATGACAGCTGCCCCGAAACACAAGAAAAAGTCATCAAGTATTCCGTGGAAGTAATTTTTTTTAAATTTTTTGGCCGTCGGTCATTTGGAATGTTGACCTTGGTTATGGTATGGCAGGAACAGATATATACTGTAATAGATATACAGAACTAGAGTCCACCATGCATGGCACTAGAGCTTAGTGCCATGCATGGTTTTGTTTAATAGAGAGCCGCCTACGGGCAACTGAAACGCCAGAAGCCCTGCAGAGAGAAATGAATTTGATAGGAAGTAGGACATTCACTATTCTGTTGTTAGAAGCGAAGCATAATCGTTGCCAGCGCAGGTGGTGTAGGTAATTAGAATGGGGCTGACCCTCAATCAGAAACTTGAAGCGGCCCATATCATTATAACCCCGCGGAAAGAGCTCCAGTTCTCCAGGGTTCTCCAGAAAGTGTTCCACAGGTACGTGGCAGAAACGAAAAGAGTAAAAGAAATTCCACATTGATATCCACATTATTAAGCACTCAATGGAAGACGCCTACTCTACCAGTTGACAAATTGTATTATAGCAGGTACAAGTCATAAAGTAACCAAAAATAATCTTTTCATCACACTTTCTCGTAAAGTGGATCTTATTGCATCGGTTTTAGGATCATAATCCAAGCTATTATGCACGCGTGCTTTTTACTTTACATTACGGCACTTGTGATATAATAGGTATAACCCGGTAAAGTCAAGTTTGTACGTGACTGCAATTAGACGTACGTATACGAAGCACTCTTAATATAGCCGGGTAATACTTACAGTTTTTTTGTAATACCAACAAAGAGTTCTTATGCCGCTGAAGTAAATGTCAACCTGCGAGCGCATTACTGATTTGGCCGCCATTTTCCGCAAATGTTTGTTGACGTTTTCGCTGTGTGGTTGATAATTATCAAAAAAAAATGTTTTTTCCTCGCAAGTGTGACGAAAACAGTCGTATGGAACTCTTGTGCTATTAGTCATTACGCTCTCGGCTTCCTTATCGCGCTCGCCTGCGGCTCGCGCGCTTAATACCGCCTCTAGTGTAATGACCAACATAGCACACTCGTATCATAATGTACTAAAATTAAATCCAAAAATCAGAAAGACGTCCAGGAAATCAGGAGATGCCAGGTTCAAGACATTATCTATTTCGAAGGCCTGACGGATCTAAGTTTGAGGTTACGATCATGTGGGCGCCATGATGCAACCTGTAGTAACTTAATGTAACTTAGTTGCCAATAGTGGGCGGTAGTCGGCATTGCCTTGTAATTACTTAAGGTTTTTATTCCTTATACGTCTGTTTTACGTTCTGGGAACTATTTGAGTCTGATAGTTCCTTTAACTTTAATGATGGGCTTGGATATTTAATCCTAAGTCGGTAGGTTCTTACGTAAACATCGTCGTTTAACTTCTGCCCAATGTAAAATTTTATTGAAGTGCGTAATATTAAATAACGTTTTTTAACTTTAAGTGCCGTTTCAAGTAAGGCTCTGAGATTGCAGCCTATGTCGGTGTTGCCATCTTGTAATAAGGGCCGCAGCTTGATTGCGGTTGCTATATCAAAGTGCAATCATATTGATATTGTGATGATAAACTCTACTCTAATGTTTAGAAAACCATAAATATTTGTCAAACTTGGAGATACAACAATCTTCTGCCCAAATGTGGTTCAAATTGATGGTTTCCAAAAGTTTTTTTTTTTTTGTCTCCAAAATAGTGTTCCACAAACCCATTATGATCTGTTTTTATTTTCTGTCATTATGGTACATTTCGAGAGGTTATGTCTTTGACATTTCCACACTTGTGTTACTGTTTTCGGCCAGTCACACCGACCGGTTGATTGACAACTGACTGCGCTTGCGCACGCTAACATAATCTCATTTTCTTAAACTCTCTACTAAACTTTATTTCTATGTGAATAAGGTACAATATTATGAAGAGTTTTGTTTATCAGAAGAAAGTTGTCATTTTGTATTTGTTGAGCTATCGACACGCGCTGACGTGGGAATGTAAACAAGATGCTGGAAATATATCGAGGATTACTCTCGAGTACTGAACTTTATAGTGGAACTGTTGATTTCAAGCACAGATCAAGACACTCGTATTTCTAAAACGGCCCGGTAGCAAAGTCTAAAGAATATTGACACAGAGAGTTTAACGACTTGTAGGTATTTTTTTCGAAGACTATCTCATTACATCTGATGCTCTAGCACAGAACATTGCATAGAATAAATAAATAAATAAATATCGGTGGACATTTCATTTGAATTTAAATGTATTTAATATGGAGTGTATAATAATAATAATTAGTGTATACATTAGGAATGTAAAGACTAATTAAGAATAAGATTTTTGAACAGAGACGTTAGAGAGAAATAGGTTGATTCAAACTTTGGCTTTGATTAGTTTTCAAAACGCTGTCGCTGCTCGTTCCAAATGAGTTTTCCATTAGTATCATCATCATCATCATCAGATCAGTATTCATAAGCGCATCATAGACCACTGCTGGAAATAGACCTCCCCCAAGGCATACCACCTGACTTTAGGATTTTCACTTTCGCTAATAATATGCGGTAATGCAAAAATATCTTGATGCAGCCTAACACTTCGGACTTTGGTCAAGATATTTAAGCAAGTCGGTGTCGGCGATCGTTATCGGCAGCGGAAGCGGGTTCGATGCCCGGCACGGTCCGAACCTTACCGTGCCATATGTAATGTAGTAACATTGCGTAAGTTTATGGTTCCGAACGATGCTGTGGCGCTTTAGAGCTTACTTGGGCAGGTGAATAACCACCTAGATTACTAGCCATTATAGGGATATCAATTATCAACCCAGTGCCACCAATTTATATTCTTGATAAATAGGCAGGAATAGTCTACGAAACGAAGACGAATAATCTTTTTGCTGAGTCAACGCGCTTCTTCAAACTTTAACAAACTAACATCTAGAATGAATACAACATTTTGGTGTACCATTCAGCACATTGTATAATTATGTAGGTATATTTTCGCGCGTCCTTTTTAGCATTAGGATAGCGCTGATCTGATCTGACACATACAAGGGATAGCGTTATTTTTGGCTGCATGGGCTGCATGGGCAACCATTAGCCTTTAATTGTTATCCTAGCATTGGTAACAATGTGGCTCAACGAGCAATATTACATAGGTAGTAGCTACTTGTGAAACTACACGTTTTTATAATTAGTGGCAGATGACTAATGTTATGTAATCGACAAATACTCGTAAATGTTAGTTCATTTGGCATTTAGCATAATTACATAATATAATATTAATAATATTTTAGGAATTACTCTTTTTTAATAAGCAATTTAAGCAATTCTAGTTCTAGGGTTTATCGAAGATTCTACTGTTTACCTTTATCTTTTTCTTAACTCTAATCCACCCCGACACCGGGTCCACCGGGGTGGATGAAACACTTTTCCCATCTGCCCCGGTAATAGGCCAGGGCCACCGGGGTGGCTTACTTAGTCGACGAAACTGGCATGGCTGGACCGGAAAAGACGGCGCGATGAAGACCTACACTCAGCAGTGGTATACAATTTGCAAAAGTAGGAAATGGTCGTTGGTAATTATCTAACATTCTAACAATGCAAATAGGCATTAGCCGTGCATTACCTAATTATATTGTGCTTATTGTTCAAAAGACAATTAGATAATGGAATAATTAACGAAACGATGCAAATAGCCGTACGTAGATAATATCTTAATGAACTGACAACGCTTCTGTAGCGTGCATTGTAATATGGAATAACAGGAAGGGATTAGGGGTTCTATTCAAATAACTGATAAAAGGCACGACACCCAGGCCTCGTTGGTACGAGGAGGTATTTTTTTAATGCACTGATGAGACGAGCGAGTCGTTCGCCTGGTGGTGAGCGTCACGCCTGCCCATAACGCCGCACTGCACTCCGCTCGTCACCCTGAGATATAAGATGTCAAATCTCTTCATGCAGTAATTTATCCGGCAACATTGCCTTTCAAACCGAAAATCAGTAATGCTTGCACTCTACTGCTTGGCGATTGAATAACTGATAGTTGTTTAATATAACTGGTGGTAGGTAATGGTATCTCCCCAGGCGGACTCTGCAATAGAGTCTTACTACTACTAATGTGGGAGATATGGGAAACGTTTACCACTAGGTTTTTAAAACCTGAAACAATGTGTCAAAGTTTCAACAATAATTAAACTTAGAATTAGAACTTAGGAGTACGTCATCAGCCATAAAACGCCCACTGCTGGACGAAGGCTTCCCTTTAATAGAGGGGTGTTGCCATAATCCCCACGCTTGGCAGGCGGCTTGGAGATCGCAGAATGCTCACCACCGTTAACGCAGAGGACGCTGCTGCCCGTCCTCAGGTGGTTCTGGTTGCAGTTTAAGGACATACCCAGGTCCCATACAACCCAGGTAAGCATTACTTTTCTTGTATTGTAGATTTCCCTGACCATTCTTATAGAACGTCCAGGACCTCGAATAGTTGATATAAAAGCCGAACAAAATGGTTTAGTTGCACATAAATATATAAAAAATGATTCCACTTTCATTGTTCGAATTACTAAACAGTGGAATGCACTGCCCGAGTGGGTGTTTCCCGATAGTTTCAATCTAGGTGACTTGTGTCGCGAGTTTATCGGTTTCTTCTAGGCAAGCGTGGTCGGTCTGCATCTTCGCTTTACATTAGGTGAGATGGTAGTTAAATGATTTCTCTGCAGCCTAAAGATGTCCACTGCTGGACGAAGTCCTCTCCCTTTATAGGGAGGGGTTGCCATAATCCCCACGCTTGGCAGGCGGCTTGGGGATCGCAGAATGCTCACCGGACACTGCTGCCCGTCCTCCGGTTGATCTGGATGCTGTTTTAGGACATACCCAGGTCCAGGTGGTTTAATGAATTATTTACAATAAAAAAAAGATTTATTGTTTAGAAACGATTTCGCAAATTGCTATGATAGCGAAACGACTGATCGCGAATTTTTTTAGAGTTGTCAAGTTTGTAGTGCATCAGACTTGCAGATAATGCTTTGTTTGATAGCAAAATGAAAGATTGTAAAAACGTCTTAAATGCTTATATTTCGCATAAATCATCTAGATACTAAAACGCCATTATGGATTCACTTAAAGATTCGAGCGATAATTCAAAATTTACAAGGCTCGATTTGGTCGTAGTCGAAAATTCAGTTAAATGCAGTTTTTTTTCAGGTTCTAATTCTAAGTTCCATTAAAAAAAAGCCCACGTATACCTACATATACGACTGGATAAATCAAGCATTACTTTTATATGAATTCTCCATTCACAAACAAATCCTTAATGGACAGACAGAAAAACTGTCATAATGTGGCGAGTGCTAATGCATCTCATGTTTTTGTTTACACAACGCCAATCGATTTGGTGCGGTTTATTCATTTCGAATGTTTGAAGAATGAAGAAGTTGACCCAAATTGGTTGTTAGGTATTTCTAAACATAACAAAGTTAATTTGTTATGTTAACTGCACATTAACTCTTTTTTTGAGATGACAACATTCACTTTGATTACGTTGACATTTGAATTAAGAATAAATCTACCGCGTGTTTTTTTTTAAGTAGAACACTGCTCGAAGGAGTTCGTAAGTAACGCGATATCAATTAGGTTGTCTGTCGTCACGGGAAGGTGTCGGGTTATGTTGGATTTTAATTCAACATTCTTTTTCCTCCAGTTGGACTGCTTTCATTCATCGCAGCACTTTGTTGATCTATGTTTAATGAGGTATCAGAGTCCGATTACGGTAGAGTTGTTTTGATAAACCACAAAAAAAATAGATAAAATGTTCTTCCTTCTAAAAACGTATTTTTGGTAACAGGTTTTTTTTTAATTGTCTGTAAGGAGGTATATGTATTTTTTTGTCAGTGTCCAGTTTTCCGGGTGTGTTTGTCCAACGATATGTGTTTAATTATTTATTTTTGCCTTACCTATAACAGTACAACTGTCGCCAGTAATTCAGTCAGTAACCGCAGCTATGCGTTGCTGCGCGTACATTCCGACAAACATCACCATCAGTCAGTTAGGCACGTTCTCACGATCTGCGCGCCCGCAATCGGTTTCAAATGTATCATTTCAAATGGAACAGTTGGCTTTAAAATGTAATTTAAAAAAACAGTCCAATTTTCCACAAAAAATATTATCATTGCGCTTTATAGTGGGCCTCTAAAAAGGATGGTATTATTTTAATCGAGTTTTTTTTTTTTAATTGTCTGTATATATTTATTATAACACAATATCGAACCATTTTACAATTTAAAGATAAATATCGGTAGTTAGGATACCTTATTCTGGTTATTGTAACTCATTCAATAAAGTAAGTAGGTATCTCAAAATTCTCAAGACCCCGTTATTTCACTCCAAACGTGGGAAAAGCAGAGTCTAAGCCTTATCAACAGTAGTCCACTAGAATTACCACATAAGTAGTGGCATTACGTTCTGTTACCATCGCACGAGTAATATCACGTTACGTTACCGTGCCTAAGTAAATGGACCATCTTTCGAGATTGCTTGTTACATGCGCCATCTTTGATTTGGTGAATTTAGATTAGTTAGGTTAGGAAACATTGTTTGCCGTTTGCGGAAAAAATTTGGTAGTTTTGTAGTGGTATTTGGAGAGACAACTACCACAATGTTACTAAAGACGGTCAATTTACAATTTTCCCTGGGTTACCAAAGTCGCAAAACAGACTAGCTTAATATCTATTTTCCCGTGTAAAATTATATTGTATTCTAACTTTGTAATAAAAATGGCTTGTTTGCCCGGAAGCTATACTTTCTAAAGATAAGCTATTATCTTATTGTATACGTAATAATTACTGTCGTTCATAAATGGTTACAATCTTATAATCAAACAAAACAATGCCGAAGTATTTCCAGTAATAAAGGCCTATAAATCAATTCGAAGCACCGGAAACCGCGAGAGGTCGCCATGTCAACTGTAAAGTGCGCGGGCGCGTTTCGTAATGCCATCTTTGTTGACCGCTTTAAAAGACGTAGATTGAAAATCAAGGAAGTTATTGTCTAGGTTTTTTTTCTTAGTTATTGGCATCGCACGTTGTGCATTGTGCCAGAGTCTATAGTATATGAATGTTCAAGTTTATGTAGTATTATCAAGTCAAATATGTCATGAAATCACAGTTAGTCATACGAAATTAGTCATATTCGAGTCCAAGTCATGCGTTACTAAAGTTGTGGTGACTTTACTATGGGCTTTTACGGAGTTTTGAAAACAATACGAAAAGACACGTTTGCCCACACTTGAGCATGTAATTTAACACTCAATAAAAAAAACACCACCATTTTTAATCATTAATTCGCGAAAAAACACAATGTAGTGATTTGATTTTTCCGTGTTACTGCCAAAACTCCCTTGTTCCAGGTTTACTTGTTGGCTTCTTGATATCATTTTTAATACAGGCAACTAACTTGCCACTGCCAGCAATAGCCGTAGTATAAATATAATATTTTTTAAACCCATGCTAATTTTAATAGCTTTACATAGGTATATTTATTGCTTCATGCATTTACAGTGTTAATAAATAAGTAAGCTTCTAAGTAACCGTAGGAGCTTAAGTCATTAAGTAATAAATAATTATCTACTTAGTTACTGATGAAATAATGTGGCATTTAAGAGTGAGGGTCTTGAATGATGGGCTTATAAGAAGTGGGTGGTATAATCCGCCTTCCATGAGTACCCAGGAAGCTAAGTTAAATTAATCTATTCCCTTGCAATACCAAAAAACTAATACCAGTGGTATTAGTTTATTATGGTAATTATTTCTATTTCCAACGAATACCAATCTTACGAATTCCAAAACAAGCTAAATATGGTATGGTACTGACTGTCCGTCAGTAATAAAAATGCTTTTTATTCACTCAAAACAGTACATACCTACTACTGTTACTTTGGTCATCATCATCATCATCATCACACTTTTTTATTCACATCACACCACTTTTTTATTTTTTTTAATGAAATCAAGTGACGAGACGAGCAAGACGTTCGCCTGGTGGTAAGCGTCACGCCTGCCCATAACAGTAGCAGTGTCAGAATTGTGAACTTGCGAATAAAATCATGCGCCGCACTGTACTGCGCTCATCATCCTGAGATATTAGATGTTAAATCTCTTCATACCCAGTAATTTCTATGGTAACATTGACCTTCAAACCGGAACACAGTAATTTTTATTCTTCTTTATATATTTTTTCCTGCCCACAGATGTGTACAACTCTTCTTCAGCGCGCTATCTTTTCTGTTCCTGTGCCAGTCTCATCTAATGTCTTCCTGTTCCTGCCGCCTTAACTAATTGACCATTGGAGTAGGTAAGTAAGTATATTATTTTTACATTTAGGCGGTTAGGTTAGGTTAGGTTAGGTTAGTAATTTTTATTCTTCTTTATATATTTTTTCCTGCCCACAGATGTGTACAACTCTTCTTCAGCGCGCTATCTTTTCTGTTCCTGTGCCAGTCTCATCTAATGTCTTCCTGTTCCTGCCGCCTTAACTAATTGACCATTGGAGTAGGTAAGTAAGTATATTATTTTTACATTTAGGCGGTTAGGTATTGGAGTTTTTTTTTGTAGACGGTTCAAAAAATACATTGGACACAAATGAAACTGTTTATTACATTGTTATACGCATCAATCCACTTGACGAGTGTGACCAAGGCACTAACCGATTGGACAAATTGAATAATGCCACAGGCCGAGTGAGTGCCCTCAGTCTGCGCCTGCGCCACTCGCAGATTGATCGATCGCCGGATGTCGACAATGCGGCTGCGGGCGCCAAATTGCTAGTTCCTTTGAGCATTAACGGTTGGCAACACTGACCAGGCTTTTTGCAAGCTACAGGCATCGTACTCCTTCTATTATACCGTTATTTCAATTTCCATATTTTCGATTGATTTTAGATCTTATTGTAAACAATAAAATATATAATACATAACAATTTAAAAACGAAAGTGAACAAGGGTGTTTTTCGTTTACGTCATTAAATCCCATTTGAAGAAATAAATAAGCTGTTACGGTAAGTGGGTTTTTAAATGAGTTTGAAGTGGATATTAACAAAAACTGGATTAAGGAATGACCATATCCGTCTGAAATCATCGCTCATCTTCATCGGCCTTTTACCTAGATGTTATAAGGTCTGCAACTCTGCACAAAATTGTCTACAAAATATAACTGTAACAAATGAAATGTAACAGGGTAGCTTATAACTAAATTATAGTTTCGCAAACAAGTTTTTGCAACATTTAATACATAACTGTGGTTTTTAGAGTTAACAGAACGCATCTCCGGTTAGTAGGCGCAATTAGGTGTGTGCTACAGAATGACTGCGTAACTTTAATCAAAATAAAAAATACGTCGTGAGTGTCGTGACTGGTAACATTCCCTGTATGTTATTTGTTTTTAAATTAAAAAAAAATAGGATTGATTTTATTTTGGATGGTTACGCTATTATCTTTGTTTGACACTTTACGAAAAAACAAACTTGTTTTTCATTCAATAATATAGTTACAATATACGGGGTGTTAGTTTGAATACCTCCTTCTCTTCTTTCTATATCATAATGGTTCATAATGATGAGATGAGTACTCATCATTATGAACAACTTTTACTATGGAGCCAACCCTGAAATCACGAAAAAAAAACAGCAGCTCCATACAAAAAGGTTCATCGATCTTGGACAAAATGTATGGAACAGCAGATATTTTTTCGCGATTTCAAGGTTGACCCCATAGTAAAAGATGTTCATAATGATGAGTACAATGAAATCCTAGAAGGATAACGGTGTTCAAACGAACAGCCTGTATTATGTAGTTAGGTAGGTATATTCGGTGCGCTACGCAGTTGCAATTATGATTTCATTACTGCTTTAACTGTATTCGTGTTAATTTATTAATTGACTTTAGCGACTATGTTTTATCTAACAATTAACTTTCAAACTAGCATACAGCACTAAACAAACGTAAAATGAGTTATCTAAACCGTAAGTGAAACATTAATTCTTTTAACACGCACTCTTAACACGCATCTACGTATTCTACGTAGCCGTAACAGCGTCATCGGCGCCATTTTACATCGCGCTCCCGTTTTAACCCGTTGCTTTAGAAGGAGAGAGGGATATACAAATTTTAAGAATGGATATAAAGCTGTCTATTTACGTAATTTCTACTTATAGTTTGGTAATTAAAACAAGTTTAGTAGTTGGTTCTGCTCTGGAAGGTGCGTTTTAAGAGATTACGTCAAATTTAAAATCAAAATAGACATTGTCCACGTCAACAAGGATTTTTCTTTATACAAAGGCGTTTAGTCTTACTAAGAACACTACAGGCGACTCCTGCGCATACTAAATAGCATAGTCAACACTATCAATGAAGAACACACGGTTTGAAGAAAAAACATGAATAAGTCGTGATTCATATCTACCAAAGTACATACCTACTCATAGGTTAACAGTATATTATATAGTATACCTAGTCTACCTTATGACTAAACATTGCGTTTACGCCAAACGAGAATCGGTCTCAAAATCGGTGGCACAATTTCTATGTAATTAATCATAAATTATTAAAAGTATAAAATAGAGATGCAATTTTAACAATATTTGTTTTATCAACAGCACAGTATTGACCGGAAATGACAGTGTTACTTATCAATAAACTTGTGCGCGTGCATCGCTTGCCTCGTTGCTATTGGTGGCTGATTCATCGGGTTTCTGATTTGAAAATACCTATTGTAATATTTTTGAGATAAGATTCAGATTCAGATATTAAGTTTAAGTTAGTAAAAGTAGTTAAGTTAGTTAGTTAGTTTTAGTTTAAGTTTTTAGTTTGCTTGCTTGATTACTTCGCCTGTTTGCCTCGCGGTTGCAAGTAAGGTGTTTCAGTTTTCCCGTCTTTTTTGTTAAATTTTACGCAAATCTTGTTTGTACCAATTATTTCCTTAGAAAAAAAACAATTATTTGTTAAATGAAAATTAACCGCTATGATTATGATGGACAAGCGCTTTATGGCCTTTATAAAGTGCTTTTTGTTTTTAAATGTCTGTTCAGACCTAAGCGTTATTCGTTAGTCGAAGCGGTAGCGAATAACGCTTAGGTATGAACAGGCCTGGACCTGGGTATGTCCTTAAACTGCAACCAGACCCACCGGAGGACGGGCAGCAGCGTCCTCTTAGTTAACGGTGGTGACCATTCTGCGATCCCCAAGCCGCCTGCCAAGCGTGGGGATTATGGCAACACCCCTCTATAAAGTCCAGCAGTGGACGTTTTATGGCTGACGACGATGAACAGGCCTGAAATGCGTAAAACGTCAAATAACATGCCCAAGAAGGTGGGGTCCAGGAAGTGGAACATAATTATCTGATTAGGTAAATGTGTTTCCCTCATGGTCTCTGCATTCATTCATCTTTTATATTCTCATCACAACAGTTATTAAATGTCGTCTCGCCGGTTATCTTATTCATTGTAATCTCACACACAATGGTTTGTGCAATTTGTGCAGTTTAGTTTTCTGGGTTATTAATATTTAGTTTTATATCGTCGGTTGGTATTGGTTGTATTGGTGCTGTTGACAAATTTGTACTTGTATTTCCCGTAATATTATACATTATATAAGAACGTGCTTTGGGATTTTTAAATGCTGCGTAGGTATGCCTATACTTCGAAAAAAAATGCATTTTTCTTATACCTGTACCTTATAGGTGTACATTTAACCAAATAAAAATTTAACAACGCTTTTAACAGTTATCATTAGTTACGTTGTATTTTAATAACAGAAATAAATAAATTATTATTTTTAAAAAGTATCTCAATCTATTCATTATCATCAACAGCCTCAGTCCTCTACTGGACGTAGGCCTCCTCCTTAATAGAGGGGTGTTGCCATAATCCCCACGCTTGGCAGGCGGCTTGGGGATCGCAGAATGGTTACCATCGTTTACCAAGAGAACGCTGCTGCCCGTCTTCCGATGGGTCTGGTTGCAGTTTAAGGACATACCTACCCAGGCCCAATTAATCCCATACAAAAGTCCTGTGTTCATAAATATGATATAATATATTGTTTTTTGTTTTAAATATATTTTATCTAGGATGAAAATCTGCTTTGAAAATTCCTCATAATGTATTTGACGTGTGAATAAGATAACTTACCAACATATGAATATGAATATACGACGACGAACACAGGTCAAAAATTTTAATTTAATTAAACAATTATTCAATGTCAAACAATAAAAATTACTTATAAATAAAAAAATGTTAATAGTAATTTAGGTACATTAAGTATAATAAACAATTTACGTCATCTTCAGATTCGTCATGTCATCGAACGTAAAAGAAAGCCTACTCGATAAGCCAATTTCTTAATGCTCCTCTAGTGGTAAACTCGCGCACTTCATGCGGCAGCCGGTTGTAAATGACCGGCGCAGTATATTTCACATAACATACATTTTCTAGTGATTACAACAAGAATGAAATAAAAGTATACAGAATATAATTAACTAAGCATTTCCGATTACCTACAAGTACTGAGCAATTTCAATAAATTTGTCATCTTCACTTGTAAAAACGAGGTGGAATAAAGTGTCAAAAATCGACTTTTTAAGAAGAAAAACTTGCCATCCAAAAAAATAAATTGTATGTTTCTAACGGATGACACCAGAACTCAGAAAAGATAATAAGCCAAATTGTCGTAAAAAAATTGTAAAAATATAATTTGCCTTTTATAGGAAGTAGAGATTAGTATGCAGCTCAGATCCAGTTATGTTAATGGTTTAGTACTCCTATTTATTCTGTGATAACGGGCTCAAGTTTGTACATGTCTTTTACCAAGAATTGAATGAAGCCTATACTGGAGAATGTAACCCAATCCATATGGGCAAGTGGACTAATTCAACAATATTTGTTGAATTAGTAATTAATTAATTTGATTGTCTCTAGACTTCCATCGGTCTGGATACAATCCTTTTGTTTTTTTGTTGTGTAGTAGGCTAAGTAGTCTTTGTAGTTTGTTGTAGTTAATAAAGGCTTATGCCTAAAAAACAATTTTAAAAAAATAAGAATTGTTGGTATGTCATTATGTGTGGAAATGGGTTGCCAAATTAAGGCAAAATGGTATAATTAAATAAGCAAAATCATTAATTAATAGCTGGCCTCATGTTTTTACCCGAGCCAAATAGAGGGTAATGATTTAGTATTAAATAATATTAGGATGTATGCTTGTCTGTTCGTATGTACCTATGTATAATATGTATCTATGACCTCCAAAGACTTGTAAAATAAAATCAAAATGGTGCATAAAAGTAACGGCTGTAAAGTTTACGATAGTCCATAACGTAAAAACTAAACCGTTATTGACAGTTAGACAATATTGTTATCTAATTATTCACACGGACCTGAACAAAAGGTCTAATGATTCCTTAGAGTCTTGATAAATACTTACATTGATGACCCCGTAGATATAATTATATTATGTATACATTAACTAAATTATAGTACCTAGATATTTTGAAATGTCGTGGCTCAGGCACAAAAGTAAAGAAAAAATTAAAAGAGTTACCATATAATTCAATTTTTATTCAATTACTTGGGATTCCTGGATGCAGTTTTAGGACATATCTATGCCCAGGTCCAGGTAATAACATAATTATTATGATAAATACTTATTGTAAACTTGAGTGCAATGACTTATATATAGTCTAGATAGCCTATTTTAGCTAAACTAGTTTTTTTCGTCTAAACCATAAGTATAAATAATTAACTTTCTATGACTAAACATTAACAAGAAGTTTTGTTTGAAACAACAAACAAATGCGAGCAAAAATTGCCTAGAAGCTAGAAGCGGAACTACGTAAGAGATAGACAGTAATATTTGCTTTTTAAGATAAAAAAAAAGCTTTACTATTACGGCGTAGACATATTAAAAATCCTGGAGAATTTTTAATTCATGAAGAATTATGAAAATATTGCAGGGTTAAAAAAGTTTTGAAAGTAAACTTACCTCTAACAGATCGTAAAGAAACGCCACAAAACTCATTTTCATAAAAAGGCAACACAAATAAATTAAATTAAAGTATCCAAATGACACTGACTCTACTAGTCAAAGTTCGTGAATAGAGTGGCAACTCCGAAATTACCAAACTTTGTTAATGTGGGGGTTGCCACACCCGTGTCGCCTACACGTTTTTTAAACGACACCTGTACGCCTAAATATGGGCACTAATCAGCCGATCTCTCATTAATATCGCTTTTTTATTTATGCTTAATTTTTTGTCGAGTCGCTTCGTTGACACGTTCAGTTATCGTCCTAAAAATGTAGTCTGTTTTCTAAGTACGCAGCCTAAATCGCTTAATCTCATTTTGACAATTATTCCGTCGAAATAAGATCGTATTTTAAAAGTTTTGCTTAGATGATACTGATACGTAAAGACAATTTTACATTTCTTATTATTTTGTTTTTATGGCATAAACTAACCAAAACAAGCAGCTCACTTTACCGGTTTCATAAACCGAAGCTAAAAACAACTCTGGTATTGCTTAAAATAAGTGCTAAAATCCTGAAGCACAAAGACCGTAAAGCAAGGATCCTCGAGAAAACCGGTCTTTAAATAGGCTTGCAAAATATACCGCTTTGGTTACAAACAGAGTTAGCAATCATACGGCGCTAAATGACGTCTCGACATGAGGTGGCTTAATGTCACGTCACGTCGTTGCCTCGGCTACCGATGACTATAGAAACTTGATTTGATAAAACGAAATAAAACCTTCATTGAGTTGATAAAAAAAAATGGAACGATAACTTTCTCAAATTAAACAACTTGCCAGCAATAAAAAGCTAGATACGCCACTTAGCTCTATTAAACAAAGTACCCGGTAACTTGTGTTACCGGTACTACTGCGCATCTGGGAAGAAAAAAATTATAAATCACGCTACTTATAAACATCAAAAAGCGCTTACCCTCTGAAAGTATAGTATCTACCACAGCTCTTCCGCGAAGTCATCTGATAAAGGAACTAAAATTAAGCTTGGGAGGCTGTCAAACAGTTTTAGAAAATTTGATAGTGGCTCCGCTCATAACTTTTCCAGATAAAATTGACGGTACGGTTAATACAATGTAATGATATGGTATCACTGCATCAGCAACCAGTAATCAAACGTGAATCAAACGAGAGGAGTTCGGGCTCCTTTACCACAGATGAGAAAGCAGTTACCAGCCTCAAACAAACAGGTTATTAGTAAATTGAGTTGTGGAGCCACCATCGTAGATTGTAAACAAAATTGACAACGTTTCGAGGGTAATCTTAGTTCCACATTTGGGCAACTGTACCTGTATATAAGTTAGTTAGTCGTAGCCGCTGGTTTAGAATACTGAGCACTTTGCCTCGGGCACGGATGTTATTTTAAAATCTAATAAAAAAAGAAGACTATAATGTAGTCGCGTTCGCGTGCACGGTCCGTGGGAACATGGAAACAATAAAAAAGGATGGTGACTTTTCGGAGTTGCCAGTCGTAATTATGCGAAAAATTCGGGTAATCACCAAATCGTCGGGAGCAGCGATTTTATATATTTTTCAAAAAGCCAAAAAGGATCATGTTGCCATTTGTTTTTTTTAACGGTACATAGAGTAGTGATTAGGGTAGAAATTAGAAGTAGTGGTGCATTATTGCAAATAATTCTACATACTAGCAGCGCTGCAGCATTACCTACGTCTGCTCTGGGGAAGATAGTTAGATGATTCTTATATACACTGATGTGTTTTCTACAGTACTGTCTAGAGAAAAAAGTTTCCTTTTCAAGACTTCTTCGCCAAGGGTTATTACCTATAATTTCTCTTCTAAATAATTATGTCGGTAAATCGATTTTTTAGAAACTATTTTAATCTTGCTAGACTATACCTACTATTTTTGATGTTGAAGTTCTACTTTAGTAAGTATAAAAATACATACACCTCCGTCTAAAACTTTAGAAATAACACAATGGCCGATGCAAATGGGACAACTTTTTGCCATAAATATGGCGGATGTAATTACCCGCCAAATCGCGCCTCGGAATGTTTTAGTCGATTTTTCGCTTCGGTCCTTTATCGCGAGGAGATGAGATTTTTCACGCACATTGTAACATCCAATATCTTTGTTAGAATAATAAAATGATATCTATCAAACCAAACTATTATAATCAATGTCAAAATAAACATTTTGTAATGTTTAAATGCATTTACCAACCTACCAATATTCAATGTATACCTTACCTACTTCTTTTTTATAACTAGGTACAATGAGTAATTTGGTTTCATATTTAGATTAGATTCAAATGTTTTTTTAGGCATAAGCCTTTATTAAATACAACAAACTACAAAGACTACTTAGCCTACTACACAACAAAAACAAAAGGATTGTATCAATACAATACAATACAATTCTTTATCCAGACCGATGAAAGTCTAGAGACAATCCAAATGCTCAAACCCACTACCAGTCGGCAGCGTACCCAGCATGCTGGCGGCATTGCCACGCTGGATGGCAATGCTTATGCGTTGGGCTAAATAAACGCCAAAAATAAAAAATAATAGATTCTAATTAAAATCAAAAACAACAGATCAAAGCGAATAATTGTTGAAGAAAAAACGACTTATTAAACGCAACTATATTTCATCAATATAATGAAAATGTCATAAACGTATTTAGGAGCCATCATTTTGCATACACAGACAGCGAGGTCACATAATCTTGCTTCTAGATTTTGACCAAGGCCGACTAGGACCGATTGGATCGTTCGCAGATAACAAAGATAGGATTGATTTCAATATTAAAAGTAGGTAGGAATAGGTATGTGTTATCACGACCGTTAGATAAAGTGTTGACAAGATTTATGAATACGTGTGAGAGAGAACGTTTATTTTATACTCTATTATTTATCAAAGTATTTAGTTCCTATTAAAATCGATATAGTTAAATAGAAAAATAAATAAAATGTATAGTGCAGATGTTATTTACATGGCTACCACCTGTACGAAGTCTCTTTGACTTTGACAAAAATTACCGATTTACTCGAGAAATGTGATCGCATAAGGCAGCAAATATATATCTAGGCCTCAGCTAGGATATTACAAAAAATTACAATAAAAATGTGTCATTACTGTAGCCCGATAAACCCAACAAGTCCATTAAAACAGAATAAAACTTATTTCCTTCGAATAGTGATGAACGCTTTGTGGCGAAACAATCACACCGACAAACCGCAACGGATCAGAATAATTCGAATTTCGAACGCAGCTTAGAATGATTCAAATTTCGAACACAGCTCCGATATTATTGAGAAGCAAGGTGCGTGTGCGCATTACAAAACGATGACTAAACTACGCGGGACATTTGCGACTCTCCCACAGCCGAGTTCTATCTTTGAATTGTAATTATTAAAATTTAAATATGGCAATATAACAATTAGTTACAGGATTAGGCCGCTTTTAAAACTGCTTACTAGTTCTGTGTAAAATATGTTCATGTACCCACAAAATCAAAACATTGATTAGTGCTTTAACTGATATGGTGGATATTTTCATAACACTATAGAGTAAGAGGGAAAAATTTCATATTACGTTTATTTATCGTAATTCACCTCTGATATCATCGAAAATCTTCGCGGATATAATACTGAAGATCTTTATAACTATGGTCTAAGGTTCCGGTTCAAAAACTATCCCACGAAAGAAACCTTTAGATCAATTCTTTAAACCTCTACTTTATTTTAACACCTATCCCATGAAAATAGAGTTGATAATAAATTATTAAAAATCATACATTTAATCACCGGAAATCAAGCGTGGTTGGATTATTCGGATCGCTATTCGAGTTCAAGTATGGCGACGCATCCGGTCAATTGAGCGTCGATTTTACTAATTAAGGAAGGTATTGAGCTGTACTGAAGCAATAAATTGATTTATTTGGTCGTTAACGTGATATATTTTAGCTAAATGACAAATAATTCAGTCGTTTGAGTAAGTAATGTTAGTTTATCAGGAAAGGAAGTTAAGTCGCGTGTCCAGTGAAATATTAATTAATTAGATGTGATTTAAGGTAATGTTTTGACAGATGGCCTAAATTTAAAAATAGACATATAGTATACTATACCAGTATAAAGCAAGTGTTCGGACCAAACAAACCTTTGTATCTTACCGTCTAGACCACTGGTTCTTAACCTTTTAGTGATGACCATTTGACAATATTTTTGTCTTGCCATGGACCACTTACCTACTGCTTGGGGCTTGGATGTAAATACAGTAAATTAAAATTAATAAAGGATTGTTCTATCTATAAATAAAACATGCAAACAATTACTTCAAAGCGACGGCAATGTCCGCTACTTCACGCGCAGCGCAACTATTAAACATTTTACCGATGGCTTCGCAGACCACTTCGGGTGCTTCCAGGGACAACCAGTGGTTCGCGGACCACCGGTTAAGAACCACTGGTCTAGAGTCTAGAGTCCAGACAGTGGTATAAGGGCTCTAGGAATCATACCCTATAGCTTAGTGAGTGCAATGCTAGAGTAACTTTATAACTATTTTTTTAACACTGTCATTTTGATTTAGCCCGAGGCTAAGTATTTCGTAAGTACAAAAATTAGAAAAGTTAAAAAAATAATTAAACTATCTTAACGAATCAAGTATTTTTTTTTTCTTATATTAAGGCTTCAACATTAATAATTACATTAATTCAAACAGATTATTCCGAAACACCATAATCGTATACCTAATATAATTTTATAAAAAGTAAAACCACTATAAATAGTATGTGTTATCTAAGACCTGCATTTAACCTATATAACTGCAATAAACCAATTGAGTATTGAATTACGTTTGACATACTAGGTATGTATTTAGAAGAAAAAAATACGATATAAGCAAATACAACATCTGTTTCATACGTTAAGTTATTATTAATAATTATTAAGTTAATTTTAACACGTGTCTTCTTTTTAAATATACATCTTAAGCGCATTAACAAAAAACCTTGTAAAATGATCCATAAACCCTCCCAGTTGCAATACGTCTTCATTACCCTAATCATATCGTAAAATGTAGCAGTAAATCTTAATTACCTCGAAATAAAAGCGAAATTTAATACCATTTACGTAGTCTTTCCGTAATAACGCACAGTGCTGCCCCCATTCCATAATA
Organism: Erannis defoliaria; assembly: GCA_905404285.2. Taxonomy (NCBI): domain Eukaryota; kingdom Metazoa; phylum Arthropoda; class Insecta; order Lepidoptera; family Geometridae; genus Erannis; species Erannis defoliaria. The sequence goes on from FR990071.1 coordinate 1,599,262, forward strand.
TAATTTTTATTGTGAACTGCTAAGTGTTCCCGTCATGCGATGTATGAGCTTTTTGTATGAGTCTAATAGGGGCATTCATTTTATACGATTATTTTAGTGGTAGAGCTCGCTCGTAGCATAGCTTGTCTAGGTGGTTCTAAAAGATCCACGATCTATCTGGTCAGTCTTCGGATGGATGACCGTCAGTGGCATGTATATCTGAGCGCTACCGTGAGACGGATGACACTTTAAATTGTTGGTCCCGGATGTTTGTTCAATATTTCTGTAAGAACTACCATCAAGCCATATCAGAAGCCTTGGCAGCGGCACATTAACTCTGACTCTGACTCTAGGGCAGACCACTCAGCTTATAAGAACAAAGGACACAGATTATAAATCAAAATTGATTAAATTATCAAGTACGCACCTCAAGATTTTAATAGCTCACATCACAAATATCATGGATAAAGAAAAACTGAAACATAAAATGACACATCTTTACATACGTGCCAATGATATTATATGGAGGGAGATATGTCATATCGCGCCCTAAAATGCGGCCCCGTGAAGACGGCCCTAAGGACTGTCTCGCCTGTCTGCGCTCACTAAGCGAGACGCGTGCTATCCCTTTTGCTCTCATAAAAGTGCTATCTTCTTTCGCACTCCGACGTAACACGTAAGCATGACGGCACGGGGGTCATTTTCAAACGTTGTTTTATTACGCGATGGCGCATCTTTCGTAATCTTTGATACGTGCTGATACTTGTGAGAGTATTATTACCTTTTATATGACGCTATCTTCTATTATATGCGCATTTTCAATCGGGATCAAGATAACAAGCTTCTTTCTCACGTGGCATACAATACAAACAATACCTTTTCACCAGTCACCCCCCTATTCAGTATTATCTTAATTAGGTATTATAACAATACTTTAATAACGAACGCCTATTAATGATTATATTATAACAACCTGCTAACTATTGCCCATTAATCTTCTGCCGTGCCGGATCACAAAAGAAATATTAATCAATTATTTTATTGTTCCCGTTGTAATCCGACTATCTTTCTGAGGAAGTATTTTTTTAAATCTACTTATAAAAGAAGTTATAAGCCGTATGATTGGTTACATTGGGTGACGAGCGCAGTGCAGTGCGGCGCAGGATTGTGTTCGCAAGTTCACAAGTCTGGCACTGCTACTGTTAGTGGCAGGCGTGACGCTAACGACGCGACGTATCATGCGTAGAGCTATTTAGGGAACTACAGATACTGCCCTTGACGTGTGAGTTTATTTACCAGATAGCCCTTTTCACCCATGTAAACCTAGAACCGTTCCACCGTAGCGGCGTTCACAGCACGTTAGATTTACGAAGCAATAAAAAGAAAGACGAACTGATAACCCTGTCGCACCGTCTCGTCAAGTCGGAGAGGTCAGTGTATATTTTGGGGCCCGCGATCTACAACCGTATACCAACTTCCATTCGGTATGCTCCTTCCACCGGGTGCTTCAAAACCAAGCTCAGAGCGTGGTTACAAGAGAATTTGTTTTATGACATTGAAGCTTATTTTAAAATAAGAGATTATTAACGTATTTTTGTAATTATTATTTAATTTTAGTAAGTGATTATTTTTTTGTGACATACTTGAAATGAAATTTGACTTGTAACTTTGGTGTTATCAATAAACTATTTGTATTTGTATTTGTATTACCACCAGGCGAACGTATTACTCGTCTGGTCACTTGATTGTATAAATAAATAAATACATGACATTTTAACGCACGTATATTAAATCATTAATCGTTAGGGAATATCGTAATTTATTTAATGCATCTCAAAAAGCTATTAGGTAATCGCTTTTTGGTTATATTTGACTACAATGATTTTACTTAATAAAAGTAAATGTTTAAATAAAATAAAATATTATTATGTATTCTCTCTTAATATTTTCAATAATAAATAGAAAATTGAAAACTGCTCCTTAGTAATATCTAATTTTTAGATCTCAGGCACATACTAAATCTTAGCATCTCTCGTACCTACGTAACTATTCAATAGCAACTCTACTAGCTAATTCGACAGACGTCGTCTTATCATAATGAAAAAATCATCAATAGATCAAATAGAAACGCATAAATATCTCTATTGTTTGAGTTAGGTCTGAAGTTCATTATTATATAAATCCTATAGAAAAAGTCATTCTTATTTAGTTATATCTCGAACGAAAATTTCAGGGAAACTTTTCCAATTTTTCTTTCCATAAACACCTAATTAGGACATAGTATTTTAGCCTGACGAACATTTTAAAACAAAAAATTGACAATTCAATTCTCAAGTGAGGCGCTTTACCAACGAATAGCATTTCTTTTTTATTTATATAAAACATTAATTATAACAAAAACATCCCCATATCGATTGCATAAAAACTCATTTATTCTAATTTTAATAATGTATATTTACAGCTCAAAGTGAGCACAAAAAGACTTTGAAGGGGCAGAGGGCCAGACTCGAACCAATAAACATAGAGACACAAAACAGACGCGGCCCTAGGAAGTGCCCTTTGTTTGCCCTTCCATAAATATACTGAGGCACTCCCTTTGAATGTTGCCAGTTGCCAGGTCTATTAAAAATGTTTGGGTCATCTCAGTGTTTGAAAATTGATCGGAATTATCTCGTAACAATAATAACCTCGATTCTGTATCTAGCTTATGAAAACGAATAAAACTATGATCGAAGATCAAACAAATTGTATGGATTTACTTTTTATGATTTGGGTAGTCGAAGATTTTACGGTAGGTACCTTTATAAAACTCGATATACCTACATCAAAGTAAGAAAAAGTAATAAGTAAGAAAAGCAATAAAAATGTGGATATCGAAACAATGAATTAAAATCTCGCCAGAGTTAAAATCAACATTTTTCGCCTGGCAATGAAAAAATAAAGCAACAAAAAAAACAGCTGTTCTGTCAATGCATCAGCTGATGGTTCCGTTTGCAATAATTCTCAAATGCAGGTAGAAAGAATCCAAAAAAGCTTTGACGTGATCTCCGTCAGCTGCTTTTTGAACGAGCGCGTGCGTTCCGATTCTCCCAAATTTTATCCAATTTAACGTGGCCTTCCTTAATGTATCCGAACATCTGCGTAAGCAGGTGTGGAATTTTTGTAAGAACAACAGCTTTCGAGAATGGAACATCCTTTTTAAATTTTAAAGGCTTCGTAATTTCTCTTCATCTAATTTGTCCAGTCCATTCTATAAAGAGTAGCATATAAAATTGATGCTCAGATTGAAGTGGAGAAATAATTAATCGACTAATCGTCAGTTAGGTACCTAAACAGTTAATTGGTATAGTCATAGTCATGTTTATTTATTTCCATAGGTTCACATATTGGATCACGTGGTCATGTCAACGAATAAGTTACAAACAACTAAGGTACAAAATTAATAATAATAAGAAATAAATAAAATTTATCAGGTAAAAGCGGCTGTAAAGGGGCCTTGTCAAGAATTAAATTATAATAATAAAATTAAATTAAAATATATTAACAATCATATTCTAAGATCTCAATTCAAATCGCTCAGAGCTCTTTGAAGTGCTTAAATTTATAATAACATGACTAGCATAGTCTTAATGTCCACTCACTCGTCCTGACTGATCTGTACATTCATTGCTAAGGCTCAACAACTGATCCTGTAATGTATAAGTAATCAAAAACTAAGCAACTCGTATCGTCCCGTATCGAATATCGCAAACGGATACCACGATACGCGATCCGATACGCATTGATACGGGATTCCGAGGATGCGGATGTGCAAAAAAACTCGATAAAATGACGTTTCCGGCCTAGTAAACTTTGACAGATAAACTTTGAAGAAAGGATGTGAGATTACGGATATGAAATAAATGTTCTGCATTCGAATAAATAGTTAAGGTGCTGTGCTTACGACAATTATTTGGGTGTGAGTACCTAAATATAGGAAAATAATATAATAGGTATTGCGGATATTTAAACGTATCTAATTCTAAAATAGCTTATCTGCCTATTATATTTTTAGTCTAGCTCTAGATAGCACCGATATTTATTTCCTATAACAAAAGTCCCTAAATGTGTACATAGGTACCTACGCAGTGTAATATATCACAAACACGATTTTAGCACTGTTATCAGACGCTATCAGATTAGATTTAGTTTATGCAGAAATATTGAGTATAATATTGTATTATTTGCATTAACTCCTATCGATTCGAATATATCTAAATAATCGAATAAAATAAATAAAAAGTACTCCGTGAAACCAGTTAAAATTAAAATACTCCCAGTTAGATCAGTATTTTTTTCTGCTAAAGCTATTTTAAACTTTTTTCTAACAGTGCTAAACTTTTTTTTGTTCAACAGCATGATGTTAAAGAAACACAGAAAACGGTTATGGTTACGTTGCAGTCTTGACCGGCATTGTTCCTGCACCCTGGGTGTCGGGTTGCAACAGCTGACGGCTTAGAAACCACCCTCGTAACTATTCAATAAGCCATAATTCTGTACAATAGCCTGACAGGACGCCAATGTAGGTTATCATCGGCATGTGTGTGTGACAATGGTAAGGAGTACATAAAGTACGTATTAGGTATTGGAAGATGGGCCAGATGACTGATTTTGTATTGCCTCAACGGTTCTTAACAAAGCATATCAATTTTAAACAGAGTCCAACAAATAAGTATATTAACATGAATTAGAAGCACTTGAATTTTATGTTAGTAGAAATTTATTTTTATAATTAAAAAGCAATTTCCACATTAGGCTTGATTAAGCTTCATCTTTTTTCCATTGTCGCCAACGATTAATTTCAAATATCGAACGCGGAAGACAACTATCCTACAAAAGAAAACAACACATCAGCCAGTAACAGCGCCCGATGCGGTTCCATTTTCAAATCTACATAATGTTTTTTCCCCACGTGTTGCACGGTTCGCTTCCCACTGGTTGCACATGGCACGAAGGAATTTGACACGCAGATGTGCGTTCTGCCGAGACAATAAAATACCTAATAAATATGGCCGCCTGTTGCTTTGAGGACTGCTAAAAGCGGGGGCTATTTGTCTTTATATAGTTTCAATACACTTATAAGACCGATGATAACAACAATTACAAAAAGCTGAATGTAAATGTAATACTGTAGAAGTCTGATTGTTGGATGTTTTAAAAGATTCCTATAGGTACTTATAAAGGCTTAGGACATTTCCCATACGCAGGAGGCCTAGTGGTACAAATTTCCCATACCTCCTTGTATGAACTAGGTAAAAATTTAACAAGCGCCATTACTGATTATAGGCAAATGATAACGCAGTATTGATAGCCAGAAACAATGATATAGAGAGTAATTGGCAGTGACGGTGATAATGGAATGGACGGGCCCAGCTCTTACAAATCGATCAAAATTAACAAGACTACAAAATCAAGCATACCTAGCTAAAAGTATGCAAATTACATATGCCGGAAAATAGAGATAGCGAATTTAATTACTGCATGACAAAAAGAGAACACATGTACATGTATATGTAAAATATGTATTAGAAGTTTGTATTGTAGTATCGTACGGCTCGCATGTCGCAAAGGCAGAGTATGACTAAAGTGAGTGGAGAGCCGGCGCTCAACATTATAGTCTTCAAAATCCGTGCGCTTATTTCCCGTCCATTCATCTTATCATTGTCGCTGCTTATAATAATAGAATGTAAAATAATAGGATGCAGCGATTCTATTATTTTCTTAACCTAGTGTTTATTTTGCGAATTAATCATTAAAAATGGTGATGATTTATTCATTGAGTGTTGAATTACATGCACGAGTGTGGGCAAGTGATATAATGTGGTGAAACATTTCTTTTGTGTTGTTTTCAAAACTCCGTAAAAGCTCATAGTAAAGTCGCCACAACTTTACTAGGGCATGATTTGTGACTAATTTCGTTTGACTAACTGTGATTTTATGACTTATATATTTGTCTTGATACTTCATAAACTTGATAATGCATAATACTTGACACTGGCTGAATGCACTACGTGCGATGCCAATAACAAAGAAAAAAATACAATGATATAGGTACTTGCCTATTTATTCTATTTGGTTACTTTTATCCCCAGTGGCCAGGACTAAAAAAAGCCCAATACACGAGTCCGACTTGCGTTTGGCCAATTATTTTTACCAACCAACCGACTGACTATCTTTATGAATCACCCGGAAACTATTCGACAAGTTCTGAGATTACCGAATGGGATCGGACAGTGAAAGCTGTGACATGCATTATCGAACGAGTTAGGTACTTACCATGAGGAAAACTCATCAGCGCATAAATTTCGAAAGCAATTTCAGTGACTGAAGAGTTGCTTATAGATTTGGCGGGAACGTGAAAAAATTATCAAAAATCATTGTGTTTTTTCGAATTTATAAGGTAAAAAAAGGTGATTAAAAGGTTTTTTGAAAAGAGTTATATTAATTAAGTGCCGATTTACGCGCGTGAGTGTGGGCAAGTGTTTTATTGTGTTTTCGCGTTATTTTCAAAACTCTGAAGTAGCCTGTAGTAAAGTTGCTACGACTTTTATTACTAGAAAAAACATGATTTTACTTAACCTTGACTTTGACTGTGATTAATACTTATTTGACTGGAATAATCAAAAACTTGAATTAATAAAAATACTTGACACTGTGCTGTCTTGCTTTCTGTCTTTTAAATTTTGCTCACTAATCTTGGTAGGTAGGTACTATGTATTATAGGAGCATTTTAGTATCAAGTCTAAGAATATAAGTAGTCATAAGTTTTTTTTTTGCAATAAGTAATGAGCTATGAGCACTAAGTACGATATTAATGGGTAAGCTACATCTAACATGCTTAAGTTGCTTACTGTTATTAAGTAGTTGTTTGTAATGCAATTTATCCAGGATGAAGCAATGTAGCTACAATGTATGTTAACATCTGTCTACAGATAAAGAAGTAAAATTCAACTTCAGAGAATACATTTTATAACTGTATGATTAGGATGCGCTATGTTATGTACTCGTTTCCAGAGCTCAATATTGCATTTTGTGGGCATTATTATCAACTTCTCAATTCGCGTTCCATTCTCAAAATTGCGCGCGCACAGAATTCGCGCGCATTCCCACAATTTACCGCCAATAAATGACGCGCGACTAAACGTCAAATTACTTTTTAAAAAGTCGCTGGTCATAAATCCAAAATGGCCGCTCTTATTGATGGCTTTCTTTGCGTTTACGATCACTGACATGAAATTTTATTGCGCGCTTTTAATTTACAAGCAGATGAGGTCATAGTTTGTCATATGCGAAAAAGCTTGCAGAATCGGTTTAGATTGAAGGAACGCTATTTAGTCCATCTTTTAAGATTTTATCACGACACAAATGCATGATCACATTTGTTGTCAAACAACAAAAGAAGGTTTAATACTCATGTTGGGATGGGACATAAAGTTTATATCCCAGTTTATAAAGAAACTGAAATGCAATTGAATTCTTTTAGTGCCTACTTAAACTAGGTACTTGAATTCGTTTTGTGAAAAGTTTTTAATTGTTAGTTTAAAAAAAAACATGTTTATACAGAATTACGCGTAGCAGTAGGAAAGGTCATTGTACTCATCATTGTGAACAAATACGAAACCGCGACAAAAATCAACTGCTTTTTTCATGATTTACGTGTAGTAAATTGCATAGGTGCAATAGAAAAATATACTTTGTAAAAAATACTAAATAATGTTACAACTGGCGTAAATAGTGTCGGTAGTAGCAAGCTTAACTAAACGCGATCTCTTCGAAGCATGCACATTATTTACAGATATACGTAAATAAAAAAATGTGCCGCAACCAATTAGAAGATAATATTATTGATATTTTAAACCAATGATTTCGATAAATCTATGGGTTATTGTTATTCAATAAAACAACGAGTCTAGACCAACTGAAATAAACAATAAAATATATTAAAAAGACAACGTTGAACTGTGCTACTTTAGAGAGGCTATAAGATGTGAATGACCAGTGTCCAGTGCCACTAGCGTTAAACCTAAAACCTAATGGAGCCGAAACAGACTTCAGCATTTTAGAAAGGCAGGCGTCTCAAGAGGTGAAAGTCATGTGCTTTAAGCCTTGCAAAAACTCGCATCTCGCGGCCTTGTCAAGGTGAGTGCAAGGGGGACATAACGGTGCGTCTGCGCTGCTTCGCCACCCATGACAACAACACTTGAGTCCGACTGCTGACTGTCGCAACCATCGCCGGCCCCGCCGCTCGCTCCCACGCAAAACAAAAACAAAACCCGCGATGTCCAGCTATCGATACTAAATCAACTTCCAATCACCGTTCGTGCCCGACGGAAACGAGGAACATTTTCGATTCATTTCCTTTCAGTAATATTGTACGATTTAATGAGTCGCTAATAATGGCGAGGCGGGCTATAAAAGCACTTCAGATTTTATACACGTTTGATATTTCATTAGGGGAAAGTCGGTCTAACTGTGGCGAACCATAAAGACCAGTTGCGAGGCAGTATTTGTAAACAAAATTATGTTGAATCAAACGTGTGACATAAAAATCTAAAGAAAATAAGGTCTGTGGAAATTGAATTCCTTATGTAATTTCATAACAAAACAAAAGTTACATAAGTGTCATCAGAATTTAATGAGGCGTCGATATTGTGCTAATGTTGCAAAAACTCGCCCGATCTGGGGACAGTTTCATTGTTATGTAGGGTGACCAACAAACAAGAATCTCAAGGACGTCTCCTAATTGCCGAAGTTGTACCTAAAACTGCTCGCACAAAAAAACGCACGCGAACATGAATGGTGAGAAAAGTTCAGCTATGCGCTCAACAAGCTTAGAAATTCTACCGCGAAACAGTTACCGTAACATTTTGTAAATAATGAACACTACTTAGCATGCAAAACGCACATCTGCAGCTGCGCGACTGAAGACCCTAGAATGTTGATTTTTAATTTCAAATTCAAACTCACAATTTGGCTGATTTCCGTAATCGGTATGGGAGTGATGGTCTTCTCTGAACTCTGAGGGAGCGAGGAGGCACTCGGAGTCGGTGAAACTCCTGGGGAACCGGGGTGGTTCCCCACGCTCTCCTTAGAAGTGCTCTTCGGAGACAACCTCGACGGGAAGCTCAACGTCTTCGTCCACTGCGATAAGCTTCGCACCATTTTGACTGTCCATTCACAACACTCGTTCACTGAACCCGGTAACGTACTTGCGAGCGATAAATACGTGCACGTCGTGCGTCGGACTGCGATCGAATGAGACTGGCCGAGGCGCCCGAGGCTAGGGCAGGGCAACAAAACTTTGAAGCCTGTGCAAGTTGCGACTTGATTGGTATGGAGGGGATTGCGCGCCCATAGGGACGCGGAGGGTGATTGTGTGCCTCGCCTGTATGTCATCAAGCTGGACTAGACTTGGGCTACCTTCGGAATAAGATTTTCTTTTGTTTGTCGTATCGATGGCCTCAGATTCAGTGTACTTTTTTTGTAGATAACTTTTGCCTTTTTTATTATCTCATTAAGAAACTGTTTTGATTTTTGCGATTATCGTGTTTGGCCAAAAGCAATTTTTTTGATTAGTACTTACATATTATGTGTATTTTAGTTTCAAATGTTTACACAAAGGGTAAAAACTATGCTTAATATGGAGCTTGTTAAGGAATTTTCATTCTAACATCTTTTACTCAAATCAATGAAATTGAGATCATTACAATTCCATCTTTAGTTCTTTAGGATATTCGTTCATATCTTTCAGCCCACGCCGGATTAGCGACACCCCTTGGCGGAAATAACAACACGTGGTGCGGTGCTGGTGAGGGTGGCACCCTCGCATACCTTCCCTTTATGCCCATTGCAAAAATACATTCAAGATATTGCATTTGCAAGCTTTAGGGGAACATAACGTACGTTCTTTTGAGTATTGATCGGTTGAATTTTACTGGGGCTATATTCTGGACTAAATGAATTCATTTAAGTTGGTCTTGCTGTTTTACTCATGTTCTTTATTTTATTGTTTGAGCGAGAATGTGGATATGCGATGCGTTTCTATTTTATACATACCATCGTATCGTTCAAAGTCTTAATCATATTTATACACCACATTTTTTATTAATGTCAAAAAACTTTAAGGGGTCATTGTACTGATCATTATAAAATATGAACAGCTTTTCTCAAGGGGCCAACCCTGAAATCTCGAAAATAAAATCAGCTGTTCCATACTTACAAAAAGTTCATTGACTCAAAAAAACTTATTTAATTACAGCCTTACCTAAGTTACCTTACAGTTCCATTATTATTTCGGCGCAATCGCATGCACCAACCAACCAGTGAGTATGCCCGTGAACATACTGCATGCAACTACGCTGAAATATCGGGAGCTCGTTTCAAAACATAATCACAGTCAATATCCCGTAAATAATAATATAACTGTTGTGAAATAAATTGGCCTAAAGAATCTGAGACTAGCAAAACCAGCGCAAGGTGCTCTAATGACGCTACAGGACTACTTATGTGGGGCTCCTACGGGCAGAATGTGAGACAATGGACGGGATCGCGTGGCTTCCTGCGAGACACGTGCTCGCGCAGCTGACGCCCGTAGGCTCTGAGATGCTCTTAAGAAAGAGGATGCATTATTTTTACTACTGAATCAATTTCGATAAAATGTATATGGGAGCACCTCTGAAATGTCACCTACCAAACAAAAAAGCCTACATACAATAAAAACATATAGTCTAATTGAAAACCTCCTGTTTTGAAGTCGGTTGAAAAATTAGCTTCCACCGATCATTAAGTTATAGAAAGATCATTAAGTTACAGAGATTTTAAAGAGAGTGAAATAATAAAACACCAATTTAAAATTTTAAACAAATAATTCTAGAGTACGGTGCAACCCTGGTCGCAGCAAGGGATTCATTATTAATTAAATAAATAAATTATAATGCCGCTTAGAAAAGACTGTTATTTTGCAATTGCTTTTCATGTTTCAAGAAATTCATGATATATTTTTATTACCTCTATAAAAAAGGGTTCTTACGATACATATCTAAGTACTTTAGTATTTTTAAACTTTCGCGATTTGAAACACATAATTATGTTTATAACACATGTTTTGTGCACATGATGTTTATGTTTTTAAAAATAAATTTATTTGTGCGCGATTATAAGTCCCGGTTATAAAAATAATTACTTTAGTATTTATTTTTTCATAATTATATCATTTTTTTATTGCACTTATTTATTATTTAAAATCAAATATTATTGCTTGATCTGCATAATTAAACAAAAACGTTCCACTTTGTCATCACCATAGGGGGTTTCACTTTTCTCTGATCACTATCATCACCCTACTTTTAAATATCAAACACGCGAAGAATTTTCGACCCATCATGCCCACCCCTGTTTTAAATATCAAACTCAAAGAATGTTCTAACTGCTTCCAACTAGTCAATGCCTGAGTGCCCTCAGCAGAACAAAGACATGGACAAAGACACGGCCCGCACGAAGGGTTGTAAACAACCTCTTTTATTCTTTACAATGAAGGGGAGTAATTACTTTTTTGATAAGTTTATGGGGAATGTCGCTTGTTGGATGATTAGTTAATGATGAAGATTATGTATGATTATTATAAACCTATCTACTTATTATAGTATGGATTACATATTGGATGTAAAATATAATTAAAACAATTAATTTATAAATTATATTTTAATTATATTTTTAAAATCCCTCAGTGTCTGAAGACAAGGGTCTACGACCAGTGTGTGTTGCCAGTGATGACATATGGAACTGAAACGTGGTATTTAACTGCTGGCCGTTTGGAGAAACTCAGAGTCACGCAAAGGGCAATGGAGAGAGCTATGCTCGGAGTTACTTTGCGCGATAGAATCCGGAACGAGGATATTCGCCAAAGAACCAAAGTTACCGACATAGCTCGCAAGGTTTGCAAGTTGAAGTGGCAATGGGCAGGCCATATCGCTCGAAGAACTGACAACCGACGGGGAAGAAAGGTTCTTGAGTGGCGACCGCGAACCGGAAGACGCAGCGTAGGAAGGCCTCCCACTAGGTGGACCGACGACATTGTAAAACTCGCGGGCAACCGGTGGATGCAAATGGCAGGTTGTGGTACAGTGTGGCGGTCTAAGGGGGAAGGCCTTCGTTCAGCAGTGGACGTCTCCGGGCTGATGATGATGATTTTTTAAACACAATTGAAGTTCCTTTAACCCTTGATAAATATTCAAATACACACACTAGGAACGTGATTTTATTAACTTATATGTACGTTAATATTTGATCCGATGGGAAAGAAAGGTTCTTGAGTGGCGACCGCGAACCGGAAGACGTAGCGTAGGAAGGCCTCCCACTAGATGGACCGACGACATCGTAAAAGTCGCAGGCAACCGGTGGATGCAAATGGCAGGTTGTCGTACAGTGTGGCGATCTTAGGGGGGAGGCCTTCGTTCAGCAGTGGACGTCTCCGGGCTGATGATGATCATGATGATGATGACGTTAATATTTAAACTTCATGTCAGCATTGAAGGACTATGTATAAAATTAATCTAACCTCAAAAATTCATTGAAATTTCGGAAGCGCAAAAGGAAGTGTCGTAACTATTACGTTTATAGCAATTTAGTCTAATGTCAATAACTTTTTGAGCACCGGAAAGCAATGTACGTGCTGGCATTATAAATAAAAACCTAGTTGGCATAAAAATATCAGCCTATCAATGTGTGCCAGTGTTTGATATAATTTGAGCCGGACATTATTTATGTTTATTACATTTTATAAAATGCTACTAAGTCCTCACACCTTCAGTCAGTGAACGCTGAATTATATTAATAAATGATACTCAAATATTACCTCACAGCTAAACTGCTGATCTTAAAGACATTAACGGCCTTACTTAAAAAAACTTCTCAACCTGACGTGAAGTTGCACGTGCTAGAAAAAGACAGAGAAGTTTAAGCAGTGACTAAGAGAATCGAGATTATATTAGGTAAGACTGTGAATGTAAAAGTAGGTAGGTAATATGAGATTATTAAAATATAAGATTATTCATGTATTTTCAACCGACTTCCAAAAAGGAGATTCTCAATTCGACAGTTTTTATGTTATATATATATATTTTTGTATGTATGTTACGCGATTACTCCGCCAATTATGAACTGATTTTGATGATAATTTTTGTGTTTGGTAGGTAATACTTCAGAGGTGGTCCCAAATACATTTTATCGAAATTGGTTTAGTAGTTTGGTTTTTAAATCAAAATTACTTGAAAATATGAAGATGTCATCCAGGTATTCGAAGTTAAAGTACGTTTTTTTTAAAGCGTATTATGTTATTATAATCAAATTATTTCATTAATTTTATTACGTGATTATTTTATGTAACATTAACAATTGTATTGTATTCCAATAAAATAAAATCCGTAAATAATCCTCAAAGTGATAAACAACCGTTATATGCAATATAAATATACGTTCATATTAAATTGGAATTAATATTAACTAATTAGAAAAAATCTTATTACACTTTGGTTGGGTACGAATTTTACTACCAATAATTTGCACCGTTAAATCCCCACAATACGAAAATGTCCCAATAAAGCTGCAAATCAACGGCACCCTATTGCGTCGCGGAGGGTTGGTATTATTAAAAACTAGTAAAAGCTTGTACTAAATTAGTTACACGTCACTTTCTTTGTCTCATTGCACCCAGCCATTAACTTATTTTTACCTCTGGTCTCAACAGAACAAGGGTGAATTTTGTATGTTGTGTCTTATTTCACTATACCTACAATAGAGCTATTTCTGTAATCCTCGTAAATTATATTTTCACTGCGTAAAATACCAAAGTGGCGTTGCCATAATAAGATAATTACCTACTGTAGATGGTTAAATATTTGTGGTCCTTTGTTCAACAGAAATAGGTGATTAGCTTCCCTAAAAATAAATACTTAAATTATTTTGGTGACGAGAAGCATTAATGTTGCGTGTTTATGTTTTTAATAATATATAACCCTCAGATTATAAAGTGATAGCAATATATTTTGATAACTTTTATGTATTAACAACCTGGTCAAAACAAGTGGTGGATCTGGGTATGTTCTGGACCTGGATAAGTCCTAAAACTGCATCCAAGACCACCGAAGGACGGGCATCAGCATCTCGGGAGCAGTCTGCGATCCCAAGCCGCTTGCCAAGCGAGGTGTATAGACCTATATAGAATTATATAGTAACAAATAATAAGATTAACTTTTTTCTCGTTTTCAGTGTTCGTTTTATAGTACAAGTTGTTGTTGCTCATGAATTCAATAACACCCTGTATAAGGGGGGTGTGAATGAGCAGGCCAGTTTCACTCCCATATAAAACGCGTCTTAATTATATCGACGTTGATATACAATAATTTATACATATAATATATGCAAGCAAATCAATTCAGTGCAAGCTAATTAATTTGTACTTTATTTGCATAAGATGTGTGTGTCGATTTTCCACTGTAGTGATTGGCTCGTTGACGTCACTTGGCGTCCGCTGGATGTACCCGCTTCTCAGCACTACAATGGAATATCGATAAACTGTGTTTTTCAAAGAGAGTACAAATTAGCTACCACGCTTTCTGTTAGGCTTCCACGGTTTCTATTAGGCTGCCATGGCTTATATCAGGCTACCAGGGTTCCTATTAGGCTACCTTGGCTTTTATCAGGCCACCAGGGTTCCTATTAGGCTACCATGGCTTCTATTAGGCTACCAGGTTTCCTATTAGGCTACCACAGATTATATTAGGTTACCATGGCTTCTATAGGCTACCACGGCTTCTAAAAGGCTACCACGGCTTCTAATAGGCCTCCACGGTCTCTATTAGGCTACCATAGCTTCTATTAGGCTACCAAGTTTCCTATTAGACTACCAGGGGTTCTATTAGGCTACCACTGTTTCTATTAGGCTATCAGGTTTCGTATTAAGCTACCATGGCTTCTATTAGGCTAGCACGGTTACTAATTAGCCTACCACGATTTATTAGGCTACCATGGCTTCTTATAAGACTCGTGCGCCAAGCCTGGTATGGGGGGAGCTCATAAAATATCAGCCCACATTATTGTAAAACGTTATAAACTTCCCATACTCAGTAAACTGCCTACGATTGGTTTTAACTAGTAATATCCGGTTAAAACGAACATTTATCAATTAACCCTAAACTAGGTTATTTATTTACGATAATTAGTGATAAAACAACAAAAGCATTATTTTGAAGGGAATATTATTTATTTTATTGTTTGTTAGCACACGTGTGATCCGTGATCACCCTCTGAAGATATAGCCGACCAACATTAATAGGCAGTTGACTAAATTGCGGAACTATAGTTTTACTACCAGTTCCACCACATTCAAAGTTCAGATAATGCGGTTGTGGCGACTCTACTCGACTCTGGAAATAAATTGGTAGTTTTTTAACAATGTTTCGTATAGGGGTGTCGAAATTTATGTAATGGCTCATAATTTTTATAAACCATAAATGTAATCTTTATGGTGAGAAAAGTAAATCGTGGAGCTTAACGAACTTTTTGACAATAAAGCTTACTTGCTTGCTGTTTAATAATATTTTATTATTTCTTGTCAATTTCTTTATACAACCAAGTTATTACTAAGTAACTTCACGCATATTAATTCTTGTTTAATATGAAAAGAAAAAGAACCGGAAAGAATAATAAAATAATAATAATAAAACATCTAATAATCGGATCTAATATAATAAAAGGCTCTGTCCTGAGTGACTGACTGACTGACAGACAACGCACAGCCCAAACCGCTGGTCGTACAGACTTGAACTAATTTTTTTTTATTTAAAGTGGTGAATTTTGGGAGCGGGCCGAATTTCTTCCGACCTCTAGTACTATATATGCGAAAGTTTATCGGTATGTGTGTGAGTATGTTTGTTACCTTTTCACGCCAAAGCTGAACGGATTTGGCTGAAACTCGGAACGGAGGCAGCTTATTTCCATTATTATCATTATTATTGCTGTTTTTCATCATCACGCGAGTGAAAACGCGTGGCGCAGCTAGTAAAGTGGTTTGGTACTGGAATCCCCTTAGACAATCCCGTGCCAAGGAGATTTTTAGACTTTTTGCGCTTTTTGCCCAAATAACCCCTCGGCATCCTATTTGAGTGGCGAAAGGGGAGATTTTTATCTAATAATTTCTTGATAAAAAAAAATATTTACGAAGATTTCTAGATTTTTTGTCTAATAATCCCCCTCCGAGACTCATAGGGGATGCCAAGGGAATTTTTGGGCATAAAGTCTAAAAATCCTCTTTTTAGGGGATTGTCTAATGAGATTTAAGTACCAAGCCAGTAGAGTCATATTACATCATGCTGAATTCACTTACGTCATTGAATAATTATTTTCTTTCATTTATTTTCTTCCATCACAGATAAGTAAAAAATATTCGCCGAGTACCTATATACAATGTAATGTATTTAATGTAAAAGCATATCAAATGTGGACCTGGGTATGTCCTAAATCTGCATCCAGAACCACCGGAGGACGGGCAGCAGCGTCCTCTTAGTTAACACTCTGCGATGGTAACACTCTGGGATCCCCAAGCCGCCTGCCAAACGTGAGGATTATGGCAACCCCGCCATATTAAAGGCGAGGCCTTCGTCCAGCTGTGGACGTCTTCTGGCTGATGAGTGAGTATATTCAATGTTCCTCACGACGTCTTCCACTGCAAAATTCCGTACAAGAAATTCCGTAGAACACTTTTTTTTATACAATCAAGTGACGGGACGTGCAAGACGTTCGTAGCTAAACTTCACGTCTGCCACTAACAGTAGCAGTGCCAGAATTGTGAACTTGCGAACACAATTCTGTGCACTGCACTGCGCTCATCACCCTGAGGTATCAGATGTTAAATCTCTTCATACCCAGTAATTGGAACGGGTCCGTGAATTAGTTTATGTTAACCACAACCACAACTCTACTATGTCTAAGTTTAAAACACAATGGAATTAAATACACTAATATAAGACATCCCAGGGGCCGTGGATTTTGGAAGTGACTTATTATATTATAGCTAGACTATCTAAACCGCTACTATAATGGGTTCAACAGCGGGACGCAGCGAGTGTGTGATTGATTTGACACTTAAATCAAAACAATGATAATTCATTATTGAAAATAATATACTTTAAAAAAAAATACATTGACTTCAACTTCGAATACCTGGATGACATCTTCATATTTTCCAGTAGTTTTGACTTAAAAACCAAACTATTGAACTTTCAATAAAATTTATACGGGACCACCTCTGAAATATTACCTACCAAACAAAATGAGAATCATCAAAATATCTTCATAAATGGTGGAGTAATCGCGTAACAAACATACAAAAAAAAACATATAGTCGAACTAAGAACCTTTTTTGAAGTCGGTTGAAAAGTCAAGTGCATGTCCACCACACGCATATGATTAGACCTCAGTAGCAAAGATAAAACAAGGCATCTAATTTAAACAAATAAAACACTGCCCTCCCAAAAGAAAAAATGCCATTGTATCTCCGTATGATGTAAGGATTCTAACCCATGCTATACGAATCCATTTTCTTCATGCAAATCTGTTCAGGCATTTAAAAGTTATGGTGGAATAATTAAACTCACATACACACCTACACCTACATCATATTACATACATACAAATAAATGAACCCTGAAACATTATACACTCCTTCTTTTGGGCAGTTGTGTAATAATCTAACCTAGGTCGCGATGGTAATAGATTTAAAAAGAATATCAGTTTATATTTGTTATTGTGACCGTAACTATAAAATAATAATTTTTAGGAAACTTTAAAAAGACAATAAATCTCAAAGTTTTTTACAGCTTTTGACTTTATCCAAAGGCAAGCCGTCTACTCGCAAAAACCAAAAAAGAATGAAAAGAAACGCCATATGTGTCACGAATTGGTCTCAAAAATAGATTAGCAGCCCCCATATGGACGCGGTTTGACCACCGTGCTCCTTGAACCATGTGGCCAAACATATTAAAGTAGTTTAATGGGGTTTGGATGGTCGGGTGTTGGGTTTAGCTGTAAAAATAAAGGTTTGAAGATTTTTACACAGTTAACATACTTCGGATGTTATCCGCTTAGATAAATTACAGTTTGTTTTTCTTAGTTTTTGGCATCACACATTGTGCATTCTGCCAGTGTAAAGTTTATGAATTTTTACATTTATTTGTTATCATCAAGTCATATAAGTCATGAAATCACAGTAAGTCACACGAAATTAGTCATAGTCGAGTCCAAGTCATACCCTAGTAAAGTTGTGGCGACTTTACTATGAGCTTCTACGGAGTTTTGAAAACAACACGAAAATACATGTTTCACCACATTATATCACTTGCCCACACTCGTGCATGTAATTCAACACTCAATGAATAAAACACCACCATTTTTAATCATTAATTCGCGAAAAAACACAAGTTTAAGAAAATAATACAATGCAACGACATGATTTTTCCGTGTTCCCGCCAAAAAACTAAATTACAGTTATGTAATTTATCTAAGGATGTCCGAAATACGCCAGTAGAACCTAATACACTAACTTCTAATGGAAATCAAAACCTAAATATAATGCTTTTAATTCCGGTAAAAGTACTTTCAGAGTATTCTGAGCATGTAGGTATCGGCTATATATGAACAAAACAAAATGCATATTCAGAGAATGAGGAATAAAAGACATTTCTTTATAGCAAAATAAATCCTTAGTGTGCGTCGAGAAAAAATATAAAAACAATAAAACCGACTTGGCGTTTGACAGTAATTCTTTTGATAGGATATCCATTTGCCCCAGCTCTGTGGTCAATCACCAAGTTCTTCTAACCATATAACCAATCACAGAGCGAGTAAAGAGTCCTAATCGAAGCATACTTGACTTCCATTGAACCTTACTGAATGATGACAATACAAAAT
This sequence comes from Erannis defoliaria, assembly GCA_905404285.2. Taxonomy (NCBI): domain Eukaryota; kingdom Metazoa; phylum Arthropoda; class Insecta; order Lepidoptera; family Geometridae; genus Erannis; species Erannis defoliaria. Next base: position 1,618,243 of record FR990071.1, read on the forward strand.
TATAAATGAATCTATGAATTAATCAAAAAACCTAAACATCCTCATTCCCGCGTCACGTAAAGCGACGCGTGCGCACGTCCACAGACTATCAAAAGAAAAATGGCGCCTATTACGTCACACTGTCTGCTACATGATTGCACGTGGCTTCACTTACTCCAGCCGATTCTGGAATAGCTTAGACACAGTTATAATGTCTGGGCTTGGACATTATTGAATATGATATTATACCCTACTCAAGGGATGGTTTATTTTCGATCATATCATTCATTACTCTCCATCTGGTGAGATCGTGGTCAAACGCACGTCTAGTCCATTATTAAATATTTTAAGTAACAAAATAATTATTTCTAAGTAGGTACATTTTTAGGGATCCGTACGCGAAATTGTATCCGAATTGTGTTCAACGAGATCTTAGTAAGTACTATTACTAAGCCCTTTCAACCTCGTCTGTTTGTGTGTTCTATTTCTGATAGGTATCAGTTTTTTGTAAACCATAATAGGTTTTCACAGATGCAAAACATTTATAGTTGTGGCCGATTTCATAAAAATATATAAAAACTACATGGGTAATCACTATAATATTATACTTAAATACGAAAATTATATTATATGCTTATACGAAAGTTTGTCGGTATGTGTGTGTCAGCCTCTTCACGCCAAAATGGCTGAACGGATTCAGATGAAACTCTGAATAAAGACAGCTTACTTCCTGAAATAACCAATACCTACACTATTTTTATCAACCGCGTGGTGCAGCTAGGTTTCCAATAAAAAATAAACTAAGCGCGAGACGAGCTAACACCAAAATTTCAAAATTTTTGCCACACACACTTTTTGGTATAAAAACGATATTTTGTATGGAATAGTTAGCACGCGAGTTCAAACGTTCCCGACCTTTAAAAAAAGAGGTTCTCAATTCGACTGTGGTTTTTTTTTGTATGTATGTTACGCGATTACCCAGCCAGTTATGAACTGATTTTGATGATTCTCTTTTCGTTCGGTAGATCATACAGAGGTGGTCCCATATTTTTTTATCGAAATCTGTTAAGTAGTTTGCTTTTTAAATCTAAATTACTGGAATAAACCAAAATCGTCAAAATTGAAGTCGGTATTTTTTTTAAATGTGTATTGTCTGTTATTAGTTTCATATATTCCCACTAAATAATTACATATTGATTAATAAATAGTTCCCGGGAGGCGCGTGCGATGCGCACACGACTCGTCTGATTGCAACAGTTCATTGGAAGGTAATTGACGGCGCGGGCTCACGAGCCTTCAATGAAAGGTTTATGTGGCTGGCGTACATTCCTACTTATTAAACATAGTCGTGAACACGAATTAATCAGATAGTACGCATATTATTATAATTCACAATCTTCTATGACCGAACTTGACAGAAAAAAAAATACGAAATGAAATTTTAAAAAATATATAGAGTTTTGGCGCCATTGTGAAAAATCGTATCATTATATTTTTACTGTGTAAAATTTGCTTCTGCGTAAATATAATCATTGAGTGCATTCCCAGGGTACTCCAAAAGATGTCTAGGTCCAGCAATGGACCACGAAAGCCAGATTATGATAATAATGATATGATTTATGGTATTTTAAATTATATTGAACAGTATAGATGCCTACAGCAATGCAATTTGTTCGGGACAGATTCACGGAACGTCCGAAACCAAATATTTGAAAGAAAATGCGCGCTTAATTTTAGTGCTTTCCTCGCTAGTGTTGTCATATCTATAAATAGCGTACACTTATCCAGTTGAGCGAGTGTTATTTTGTCACTAAGTAAGCCGTCCCGCCATCTGCTAAGAGTGCTAAAATGCGACGCTTCGTACAAACAAACAATGAGTTCAAAGGAGATCTCCTCATGTGGAGGAAATCCTACAAATTGGGTCAGCTATTTTGAATGCGTTCCTTGGATATTATACAACATGGCAGGCCTTACAGCCAATGTAGCGACCCCATTCCATGAAAAAATATATGCAAAGATGACCCTGTGGCACTTCCGAGATAAACACATAAACATGAGGTGATGTTTACCCGTTCAGGATAATGGAGATCAAATAAAAAACGGACCATTATACAAATTTAAATAAACCCCAAAAACATTACCAACTCTTTCTGCAGTCGTATAATACGAGACAAGATGTTCGAATGATATTTTATTTTATTGATACTAAACCTATTATTTTGTCGGACTCTATCGTTTTCTTATTTCCAATATAAAGAAGTAGGAGCCAGCACGATATTAAAATAACTTGTTTTCGATGTCAAAGGTTGCATCAAATGTTCCATAATTTGAAATTCGAAACAAAGAAAGGGCATGGAACTTTTAAATCACGGAATAGTGAGGCGACACCGACGTTGACAAAAAGAAAATAAAGCCAATGACACATTTATTAGTGCTGTCACTCGTTGGTACTTATGTTTGACAGCTCATAAGTTTTAAAACTTTAATTTGTGATAAGCTAAATGTGTGTTTACGGATGGATGGGCTACTGGATTTTAACTTTCACATTTCAACTTTTGTAATTTGTGGTTTCATCACGATCTATTTTTACTGAACGGGTAGGTACTTAAGTTAGGTAGGTTAAGTACTTACTTTTTACGTGACTTATTTTATTTATTTATTTACAAAATCCACAGCTCTTAAAAATAATACAATGAGACTAATAGTGAAACTGACAGCCATTAAAGGTTTTACATTTTATGAATTTACCTTATACAAAAAAACGACAATCACTACATAAACACCTACACAAAATAATCCAAAAAAGTACTACTAACTTATAAACATAATACATTTGAACTTATGTTCACTTACATAATAATTATGCATTAGGGTATGTGCACGCGAGTGTGGGAGATAAATATAAATAGTTATTATATATTGGTAGACTTACTCTAGTAGATTAAAGTTTTTACAAGCAATGATAAGAAAACGTGTGTTTTGGGAAAGTACTAACAAAAACCTTTACAGTTTACCTACTACGATTCAAATTATGCACATCGGCAATTTTTGTGTTTCAAAATAGAGGCAGGATAGACAAACATGGCTATAATAGGCTAGATGACTGGTTTTTTTTTATTGTCCTATTAAAATTTGGCCCAAAAATATAGCTGATTAATGAAAAGAAAATGAAAATCTGATCAAAAATAAGCAACTTATAAGCATTTTAATATCATGCTAGACAGAGAGGCGAAACAGCAAATCGTGACGTCACTTCTCAGTACGCCATATAAATTATATTCTGACAAGTAAGGCGTGACGTAATTTTTTGTTTTGCGGGAAAGGGACAGAGTTGTCTCTAACGAAAACTTTAAACCCTCATATATCAGAACATTATTAACCGATTTAAATTATTGTTTCGATAAACATACTATAATTACTTAAATTCTTCATCAAAGCAATTGGTTTCAACGATTTAAACATCGGTCATCTACCCTATTACCGACGCACATAACTTTAATCTAGTACTGTAGTTAGTTATGATCCAAAATGTTTGTAAGGCCATAATTTTCTTAACTTTTACGCAAGCACTAATCGATTTTGTTTTAAAATCTTCAGATCTAAAACAACGGAAACAACGGATGGCAAAGGTGACTATAACCTATCATACCTATTGACTGCCATTGTCCATAATCTTTTCCGAAATGTCATCTTCACAAATAACATTACTGCCCTAAGCTATTTATGCCCCTTTTATTTTTAGAACATTTATTATCCGCCTGTTAAACGGACTAATTATGCTCGCTGACAAGGTTGACTCGACCACAGATAAATAAGGTCACTTCGTATATTCGACTAAGTAATTTGGTTGAAGTGATGTCCGAGATATAGTCGTAATCGAAGTAAATGCCCATCACTAAACGTTGACAGGTCTTGGCGCCGTTACTTTTTTTATTGATTTGTAAAAATAAAAAGTAGGTACCTACTCAAATAAGCGTGTCGACTGTCGACGCCTAAGCTTATGGAATTATTAACAATCCCAGTCGTATTAATACAACTACATCACGTCAACCTAAATTTAATCTAGCACCGGAAATGCATCGAATTGCAAACAAATGCCAAGAAGCTGTGGGTTAACAACCGTAGCTTTAATTCTAGAGTAAGAACAATGCATTTTCCCAAAGGATCCTTTACGATACGTATAAAAAGAATAAAGGAAATGTGTGTGAATGTGTTTCGTCGTCGTCGTCAGCTATAAGACGTCCACTGCTGGACGAAGGCCTCCCAATAGAGGGGTGTTGCCATAATCCCCACGCTTCGCAGGCGACTTGGGGAATGTGTTTAAATAGAACGAATTAAATCTACCCTGTATCTATTATACCATAAAAACACCCTCACATATTCAAGTTGCGCGCGCGCCGCATATCAATTTACAAAATATTGTATGGTGAACAATGCAGTCTACTAAAAATATCAGGTCCTCAGAGTCTTTCTTCTTTCCTTCTGAGAGGATTGGATTCATTTAAATGACTAAATCTTATCGAGATTAATTCAATCATCCTCGCTTGCATTACATTTATGGGAAAGACATTAACCCTAAACAACCGCAAATATGATAATCCTATCCTACCATTATCATCATCCACACCATCAGCCTACCCCAGTCCTCTGCTGAACGTAGGCCTCTTCGAATGCTCGCCTATATGCCCGAACTTCGATTTTATATTATTGGATACCTAGGATCTATACGAGGATACCAAGGATTTAATAATAAGTAAAAATGGAAGCAGTAAACAAGTAATAGGATTTTAAAGCTATGATAAAGTTTCTTTGAAAGCCACTCATACATGTACATTATACATTTTACCCCCCCAACCCCCCTACCCCCCTCCTAGTTTACTACTACTACTTTATTCAATGATGAAACTTTCAAACTTTCGCGATTTGAACACATAATTATGCTTATCACCGGAACTTACTCGCGTTCAAAATAAATAAATTGTTTGAGCGCAATTAAGATCCGGTGATAAGTACCTCTCACTCACTCTATCAGTAGTTCGGAGTAGTAGTTTCTTTGCGCGATAAAATCCGGAACGAGGATATTCGCCAAAGAACCAAAGTCCACAGCTCACAGGGTGTGCGAGTTGGAGTGGCAATAGGTAGTCCACATCGCTCGAAGAACTGATAACCGATGGGGACAAAGGTTCTTAAATGGAGACCACGAACCGGAAGACGCAGCGTAGTCTTTCCACTAGGTGGACCGACGATATTGTGACGTCGGCGTCGCGGGTAACCAGTGGATGCTAATGGCAAGTTGTCGTACAGTGTGACGGTCTGAGGGCGGCCTTTGCTCAGTAGTGGAAATCTCCGGGCTAATGATGATGATGATAAGTAAATAATTACTCAACTTAAAACAGTTAACAGTTATCGTAAATTCACTTCATGAATAGTGTGGAATTCGCGACATCCATGGAACGTGTAACGTTTTTCCAGATAAAACATGAATTCAGCCATAATGGATAAGCATCGCACAATGGCTCCCATGGCGATAACTGCCTGCAATTAACCGTGGTTAGCACCGATGCAAAAGTAGCTAACAACAGTTATCTAACGTTATATCACGTGCGTTGCCCTCCACAATAGTCGGTACCCTACCTATAATAATTTATTGTATTATTTTTCATTTATTATCAAAGTTGCAACATAGTTCAATATTTATTATCATGCTTTTTAGGTATAAGCTGTGGCCCTAAATAGTCTCATATTTCCAGCATTTTCCGTTAGTTAAGTATGTTAAACGTCCTCGTGACATACAGTTACCATCATGCCGAATTTTGGTGAGTTTGGTTGAGCTGTCTAATCGTGAAAAAGTAACAAAAAGAACCAAAAACAGAAGAAAGAGACCTCTATATATACCTACATGGGTAACCTACTTTCGCATTTATAAATTAGATAATATATTGGTAAAGTTAATAAGAAGTAAACGATTCTAAATTAAATGTGTTCCTATTACAATTTAAATAATTTGTCCATAAGCTTTAAAAGAGTAACCGTCGTCGGCTGATTATTTGCCAAAGGTTGCCTACACTACAGACAAGTTTTTGTCGGCCCAACGGCCTTTGCTCATGAGTCACTAGAGAACTATCAAGTTTCTGCTCCATTCATAGTAAACAAGGTGATTACTAGCCTTTGAATTTAAAAATAGGCCTTTTAATTTAAAAAGTCAGACAAGATAGCAATCCGAAAAAAATACGATTGGATAACGAGTTAATAGAGACATTCCGCACGTGCCTAGGGGCGCGCAGGGAAGTTTAAAAAAACAATCATCTGCAATTTGTATATGATGTTACTAATAACTATACTCATACATTAAATCACGTCTGCTTTACTTGTAACAATTTGCGAGATAATGTACAGGCGCCAGATTCCAGACGGGCGCCAAGTTCCAGAGGGGCGCCAGGGAGCCGATGAGGTTCTAGCCTAAAGCGCTGTCAACATATAATCCGTCTCTGAAACAGTCTGATTTAAATCTAGCTCTGGTCCAAAACATCTGGTCTGGTCTATACTTTCCAGAATCAACACAGTTGATCATCAAAGGCCGAATCCCAAGGAAGAGGTACCCGACGAAGAGGTCCCATTTGACAATGGCTAGACAACACTAGACTGAGTCTGAGCTATCAGCATCTAAAACATGCAGCGTGGGATCGCAAGAAGTTTTGCCTACACAGACATCCAAACTTGATCATTAGAGACGGTAAGCAGGATGTGAAACTGTTTGATGAGACAACCAAGACAGTCGTTTATTTACAGCTATATAAGCCACAATACAGATGTCTTAAATGCAGCGCTATAAACCACTCACTCTCGTAAAAGAAATATTCAATTACGCAAATTTTTACCGACTTTTTGTATTGTTTATAGCACGAAACCTGCCTGTTAGCACAAGACCTGCCTTACACTTGTGGAGCATGGGTTCGAAACCAGGCCCGTGGCAATGAAGTCTATACAACTTACGTACGGTTTTTTTTTTTTTTTTTTTTTTTTTTTCTTTATTTAATTTGGGACTTTTGCCAACACTGGCATGTCAGTCCCATCGTGACTTAATTAAGTATATACACAAAAAAATAGCAATATTATGAACAACAACCTTGCCTTAGGTTCAGGCATTGGTCAACTTCATCTTAGGTTGAGGTCGACCAATGCCTGAACATGTCATAAACCCGCATTGCTGCCTCCGCCGTCGGGACCGCCAGGATATGTGTGAACACACCCATATCATAGCGATTCAGGCCCAGATCAAGCATCAATGAGTCTCTTTGATTTTTGTTTCGGACACATTCCATCAGCACATGATAGGTGTCTTCTACTGATCCACAAATTTCGCAATCGGGTGACTCTTCTTTTTTCATTAAAAAGCCAAAACTCCTGGATGGAATGTGCCCGGACCGTATTCTATGCGCTAGTACAATCATTTGCCTGCTCATCTTACTTGCAACAAACCACGGTATTGGAGGAGGCTGACATTGAATAATTTTGTACCAGATGCCTTTTTGTTTACTTCTTTCGTTAAAATAATCTCTGTATTTCATAGAACACGTTTTCTTTAATTTGTATAGCACTTCTGTATAATTAGGTTTTATAGATACTCCAGTTCCCTCTGTCACTGCTAATTTGGCTAGTCTGTCAGCTTCCTCGTTACCTTTTATACCTACGTGCGACGGAACCCATTGCAATTTCAACTCTATCTCCTTCTCAACTAGATTGTTAATCTTGTTCAAGATATCGTAGGCTACAGAAACGCCTCTGGTGCCAGAAGCACATCCTGATAAATGTTGCAAGGCACTTTTACTATCTGTCAGGACTACGACATATTGCACATTCGAACTAGCAATGGCGTCCAGAGATTTTGAAATTGCAATGAGCTCCATCGTCATTATAGATACATCAGACATTGTTTTGTACATGGCTGAACTGCCATCCCTAACGTTACAATAGGCTGCTCCGAGGCCATTTGCACTCTTTGATCCATCCGTGTAATACCTAGCATATCCCAAATATTTGGAATTTATTTCTTTGATAATATCAAACTTTAGAGATGTAACCTCATGGCTACTTTTCGATCCAGTAACACAGTCTAAATTACATTCAATAATTCCGTGTAGTTTTATGTAAGTAATCCAAATAGGCAATGAAAACATTTCAAAATTATTGGAAGAATGTATGTCCAGATTTTTGCAATCGTCAATTGTGAAAACTATTAAAGGCTTTTTTTTAGTTCGCCAATAGGGTAGATTTACCCGTTCCTGTAGTTCGTTGATAAGTTGAATAGTTTGATTATTAGCGACGGCAAGACTTTTTAGACAGAATTTATACGCAAGATACCATCTCCTAAGATATAAGGGTCTTACACATAATTCACTCTCCATTACATGGATGGGAGTACTTCTGATAAAACCTCCTATAATTCTCAATGCCTGGTTCTGTATTTTGTCAAGTTTATATAAATGCAATTTTGCACTGCTATCATACAAGAAACAACTATAGTCTAGCCTACTTCTTACTAATGAAATATACAAAGTTCTTAAGTATTTAGGATGAATTCCCCATGAGGGACCTGCGAGTACCTTGAACACATTTAGGTGTCTGCTTGTTTTTTCGGACAATTCCTTAATATGTTTGTTCCACCGTAAAGACTGGTCTAGCCACATTCCTAAGTATTTCACATCATTCACAGAACTTATCAGTTTATTATTAATTTTAAGTTTTATAGTGTTACATTTACGCCCCCTACTAAATAATACTAATTTGGATTTGCTATCTGAAAGTTCTAAGCCAATATCATTAAGTTTACTTATCATAGAATTTAGAGCACTTTGTAGATGAAATTCACAATAATTCAAATTTTTACTGCTGAGATAAAAGACAAAGTCATCTGCGTATTGAGATATGGATATTAAGCTTGATATATCCTCACATAACTTGTGTGTTGTTATATTAAAAAGCATTGGAGCTAAAGGATCGCCTTGAGCAAGTCCTTTATTTGTCCATCGACTATGAACTAACGTATTACCATTCTGATATAATTTTATTTGAAGACATCTTGCGCTTAAAAATTCCCATATATAATTACAAATGTTTGTTCCTACCTTGAGTGCATCAAGCGTACTGACAACTTTTTCTATTAAGACGTTGTTATAAGCGTTTTCTACGTCAAGGAAACAGGCAGCTGTTGGTTGGCTGAGCGAAAACCCTACTTGTATTTTAGTTACCAATCTAGTCAACGAGTCCAAGCAGGATTGGCCTCTCCTAAATCCAGTAGCATATGAAGGCAATATTCCGGATTTTTCAACGTACCATTCAAGCCTCTTTCCTATCATGTTATGAAAAGTTTTGCATATACATGAAATAAGCGATATTGGACGAATCTTGGGCTCTTGGTCATTACTATTATTATTGTTTATTTTAGGTATAGGGACTATCGTTACTTTCCGCCATTGTTGCGGAATCATGCCAGATACGTATATAGCATTAAAAAGATAGACCAGATATTCTTTACCCACTCGTGGCAAGTGGTACAACATGGAATAACTGATGCCGTCACTACCCGGAGCAGTGTCTTTTTTCTTCAAGCAATTTTTAAGTTCTTGTAATGTAAATGGCAATTGTAATAAGTCATTTTGAGACGTGATGTGAGGTTTATTGTTTAAAACAGAATCAGGTGCCAGACTGCATAACATTTCTTTTTGTTTGGATTCAGACGGGTAATGTTTAGGTTGACGATAGCCCTTATACCAGCGCATCTTTCTCCACATTTCAGATACTGATGTAGTTTCATTGATACTGCTACAAAATTTCTGCCAGCTAGTCGTTTTAGCCTTCCTTATTAAATCATGGGCATGTAATGTCTTTTCTTCTAATATTCTTAGGTTATCAGGAGTAGGATTTCTTCTGAACGAACTAAGGGCCAGTCTACGTTGAGCCACTGCTTGGGATAGTGACGGACTCCAATACTCTTTAGGTTTAAATTTAGCACTAGGGTTTGTACATATTTTTGTTAATGGAATGTTTTTATCTGCAGACACGTAAATCTGTTCCTGTAGGTAGTTATATAAATCTTGCACACTCTGATAGTTATTATAATCTATGTTAGAAAACGCGTCTACCAGCTCATCACTGTAAGATTCCCAATTGGCTTTTTTAAAGTTTTTTTTACTGTTAAACTCGAAACAATCTGTATATGTCAAGGTGGTTTTAATGATAAAGTGATCACTTTTAAGGGTTTCATTTAGTACTTTCCAGTTTAACATTAAAGCAATATCAGAAGAGGCAAAAGATATATCTGGAGATGATTTTTGTACCCTACTACTGACTAATTTCATTCGAGTTATATCCCCATTGTTGAGTGTAATAAACCCATTTTCTAGCGAGGAATCTAGCAATTGCGTACCTCTAGTATCTGTCTTATAAGACCAGTTTGTGTGGTGGCCGTTAAAGTCTCCGGCTACTAAGGTATTTCTGGAACTAACTGAGAACAACATATCCCAATCATTTACACTTGTGATTACTGGTTGAGTACAATATACAGATATGATATTTTCTAGGTATTTACAATTTAAGATTTTAACATGTAATGCTTCTATCCCCAAGTTTGTTAAATAGATTGGACATACATGGGAGTGAATTGATTTATGAACAATAACTGCAACACCCCCCCAAGAGTCATTTCTATCTTTTCTGTATACACTATACCCATTAATATTTAAAATATCATCACAATCTAACCAAGTTTCTGATAATATTGCTATATGTACTTTTTCTTGGGTTAACAATGTTTCAAAATCAATCAGTTTGGGCTTAAGGCTTTGTGCATTCCACTGAACTATGTTGATTGCAAAGTCTTTATTTGGTGTGCTATCCATTATGAATATTTAAAAACTTGTTTAGCAAATCGCTCTCTAAAAATATATTCATCACAAAAGATTTGATTTCAGAAAAAAGTGTCTTTGCTATCAACATAATTTTATTTTCAAGATTCTGCCCTGAAAATAGAATATCTTTAATTTTTTCAAAAATACTTTTCCACTCTAGCTTCCATTCCGTCTTCTTACGTCTTTTTTCTTCTGTCGTCTGCCTAGATTCATTCAATGGTTCACCGTGTGTATGCGTTTCCTCCATGTCTATTTCTAGTATAGTTTGCGTAGCTTCCTTGTAGGTCTTGTTTTTGCTAGGTTTTGTTCGACTTTTTGAGTTCCAAGCCGCAGGAGTAGTGATAGAACTGTGTCCGTTTTCGTCTTCTATATCAGGATTTGGCCACACCACCGCAGAGGTCGAAGCTGCGACTGAACCTCCCGGTTGATCAGGTAGACTGTTGTTCGTCTTTGCACGTAGTGAAGGATAGTTCTCAGCAAATCTCTGTATGCCAGCATACCTCAGAGCTTTCTTTACTTCAAGGTATATGTCCAAAGCTTTTTTATAGGTTGTGTTTTGCTCGCTCATTATAACCCTTATTTTCTTTTCTTTCAGAAAGAAAGGACAATTTTTATCTAATGCCATATGCGGTCCCTTGCAATTAAGACACCTAAATGTACTGGTCTCACAATTTTCATGCTCATTCCCACATTTTGGGCAAGAGATTTTATTACGAGGGCAAAACTTTTTGGAATGCCCAAAACTCCAACAGCCTGAACACTGCGTCACAGGAAATACATACCGTTCTACTCTAAACCTGCAACCATACGCATATACATACTCGGGGCAGACGGGCTCTTTGAAACAAAGCCTAACAGTTTCGCTATCTACCCACTTTCCGTCAAAATTCATGCGTTTTAATCTCCTTGCTGAAATGATATCCGCAGAGCTGCTAAAACATGCCAATATTTCTTGATCGTTCATTTCTATATCGACGCCTTTAATAAGACCATAGGATAAATTGCCTTCATCTGTAAATTGAATTCTAATATCTGACTGCAATATATTCGTACAACTAATTAGTTTCTCGGCATACTTTTTTTCATGAAATTGCACAAACACCTTGTAAGAGCTCTTATATTTTATTCTGGTGATATTTGTAATATTTTCGTTTCTCATGAGCTTTGCAAGGGCCATTTGTTTTGGCAAAGGCTGTAAAGAAGTTAGGCTTACTTCAAAATATGTTTCCGCATCGTCTACATTACCGGATGGACTACGTTGAGTGCCGGCTGAAGGCAACAAGACATCTTTTCTCATTGTTTTTTTCTTAGGCCGATTAACCGGAACAAAACCGTCTTCCCCACTTTCGTCGCTTTTCTCGCTAGGTCTAGGTCGTTTTTCGCCATTTCTTTCCATATTTGTCTGCTCAAAATCCGTCTCAGCACTCCAATCTGGCTTCTGTACGCTTCGCTGCCCACAATCTACTTCAACATCACTTATATTGCTATCGGATAATGCTATGTACACATACGAAGGTATTTCTATCTCACTTTCGTTCGTAGCCATAGCCACTAGCGGTATTACCCGCGCACGTATCGACGTAAACTTTTTTGTTAACGAATAGGTAGGTAGGTATGGTTCACTCGCAACGTGCGCTCGAGACAGAGTCCGTCGCGCGACTGACGTACGGTTTTAAAAAGTACTTTAACAATATGGCGCCACTCGTTTTTTAGTCAAGGATAACATCGTAAGGAAATCTGCACATGTATACAGGAACAATACACTCTTAGTTAACGGTGGTAAGCATTCTGCGATCCCCAAGCCGCCTATCAAACGTGGGGGTTATAGCAACCCCTATTAAGTGGGAGGCTTTCGTCCAGCAGTGGAAGTCTTCCGGTTCTGAAATATTGTCCAATCTTTCGAGGTTAGGTATTTTCCTATCAGTAGGATGTCAAAGAATGATGCAGTAACAACAGAATCCTGACACTGAAGAGAAGTCATTGCCCATCGCACCATGAATGATTCTGCATGATGTTAAATTTGTCCGTAGGCGGCTATGGAAGTACATTTTTTTATCATCAGCAGGCCCGACGGCCTTATTGCCCCCTCTGTTATAAAAAAAAAGAGTTATCTATTCTAAATATTTTGTGCTTCTTACAAAGCCTGACCTATCAGACGCATGTGACTGGTTCAACAAAAAGACGTATCTAACCTTTGTCAACATCCCATCGGTCGGTATTAAAACATATTTTATCTGTGAACTAATCTCAGAGCCAATTAAGGTCTATTTGTGTATCCGGGGGTGGTCTGAAGCGAAGGTAGTAAGTTGAAAATATCTTCTTTTGTGTCGACGGTGACCTCCGTCAATTAGAAATGTCAGTTACTGTATTATGTCGCACGCTGCTGGTATGGTAGTCGAGGTACGGAGGTTGAATTAGATGCTTTTGATGAAGCTCATACTTTTAGGGTCTCATACTAAAAAAACGAATAAGTCAATATTGCACTGGTATCTACATAAAATATTCGAAAGAAGAAAAAAATTATATTGATCTGGTAAAAATGTAACACAAATTTTGAGATATTACAATACAATACAACAACACTTTATTGACACCTCAGAAAGGACATTACAAACATAATATACCATAGATTGGCACAAAAGGCAGTCTGATCGCTAAAAGCGATGTCTTCCAGACAACCCTCGGAAGAATAGGAAAAGTTAAAATGTGAAATAGGGATGGTAGTGCAAAAAAATAAAATGAGATGAATGAATACTTAAAATAACAATATGTTACAGAACATTCAGCGCGACAGTTTGGCGGGATTTACTCAAAAAGTACTTATGTACATTATAATTATTGGTAAAGTGCTTACAGTATATTAGGAATGAACATTTTTGGATAGGGAATTTGGTATTTAATAAGTTAAGATATTAAAAAAATTAAGCTAGTAGTTCCTTGAAAATTAAAGGTTACGTACGTTTGTATGGAAATTATTGTGGAAGCTCGTATGAAGATCGGTTTAGAATATTGCGTTAAAAATGAATAAAGTTCGTCAGCAAGGTCTAACTTAACGACATTAACGTGACTGCCGCGCACGCTTCAAATTTTTTCCTACGTTAAATTCGTCATACAACTGACATACAAGCAGCATGTTGTATGAGACTCATACAGAGCCACATTCCGACATCAAATACCGACGGTACATAGCCTCCTATTGTCAAACAAGATGTGGCTCTTTTTTATAACTTTTTTTACTTTTTCAAAGTAGTTTTATTGACCGGACAAAGCCAAATGTCTTAAAATCTACGAGAGAAATCAATCAATCAACGTAGAAAAAGTAGGTAAGACAGTAGGTTGACTTGCCCAGTGTAACCAAAATGTTATAAGGCCAATAAATTATTCTATTCTATTCTATTAAAAATCAACGTAGAAAAAGTAGGTAAGCTATGAAACAGAAAATGGTGTTACCATGTTATTAAGACAGAAAAGTCAATAAATAGAAATAAAAATAAGGAGAATAAGAAGAAAGCTTGTAATTAGTATCGTGGGAACAAAAAAGACAGTAGGCAGTTGGTAAATAATCGATTTGTCTGAGAGCCAAAAGTAGAGCCAATAAGAAAAGTCATTTGCCTTCCGTGGTTTCCGTACCTCTTATACCTCGTACCTCGTGGTTTTGGAGGCTTATACTCGTAATAAGTCGAAGTTATGGAAACTGAAAAAGCGCTAATTTCCGTTCGCAACGAGGTTTTAAATGTAAACTAATATAAATGAGTCTATGATACGTGATTAATAAATGGTTTTTATTATTACTAAACGTGCTTTTTGGCAATCACAATTTATAATCCTCGTGTAAATTCCGATTTGCACTGGGCCGGTTTTTGACTAAGACTGTTCGAGTGATACCTTTTTCAATTGATTTTTATTTGTTCGTGTCGTTTCATCAGCTTTTTTTAATTGTTTGTTTGGCGAAGGAGTCTATTTCCTGGTGGATATTGGAAGCTCGCGTCACTAAAGGTCTTCGCACAAATAAGCTCATACAATAATTCGTACAGATTTCCCATACGAATATTACCAATTTTCAAATGGCATTGTTTGAAAGTCAACTGTGTTCGTATGCAAAAAATCATGCGTATGTTATGAGAACGGAGTTCTACTTTTGTTGAATGTAATAATAAAAATTAATTCATGTTGAAACATGTCGATCGGAAACCGGATCGAAAAGGTTCGAAAAGTTTTTTCTTTACAGCCACAACAGTCTGGCGTGTTCCTAGCCAGGTTTGTTTACTTTACACATATTTGTCTCGCTTTTTAGGAGCATAATCTAATCGTATTTTTTTCTCCTTTCATTTTTAACTACTAAGAGTCCTGTGCTGCGGTAGAGACTACTCTGTGATCCTCATTGGTAATCAATCGTGGTCGTTATGGTTTACAGGGTTTCATTGTGTACTTATAGATATTTTATTTGCAGTTCATGATCGATCATCATCATCGTTTTCATGATATTTAAGCCACTGTACCATAATATATTCCCGTCTCTCCTTTGCTAACCCAATGATATTATATGTATTTATCTCAATGTGCTAACCTAAGTACACGACAATAGCTACTGAAAAAAAAATTGCAACAGATAATTATATATATTTCGCATAAACATTTGGAAAAAAAAACGATACGTTCGCTTATAACATAATTAATAAAAACAACCGACGCCAATTTCGACTACCTGGATGACATCTTCATATTTTCCAGTTATTTTAATTTTTCCAGTTATTTTGTTCAAAACCAAAATACTGAACTGATTTCGATAAAATGTATATGGGACCATCTCTCAAGTCGTCGTCAGCCATAAAACGTCCACTGCTGGACGAAGGCCTCCCCCTTTATAGAAGGGTGTTGCCATAATCCCCACGCTTGGCAGGCGGGTTGGGGATCGCAGAATGGTCACCATCGTTAATCAAGAGGACGCTGCTGCCCGTCCTCCGGTGGGTCTGGTTGCAGTTTTGAGGACATACCCACGTCCCAGTCCAGGTCAGGCTCTAAATTATCACAGAGCAAATATTTTTTTTTATCAAAATCAATTCATAATTAGCGGAGTAATCGCGTAAAATAAATACACAAGGTCATAGTGAATAGATATCTTCTGAGTCTGCGTGCTTCATCCTCGACCACATCGTCGCTTACCATCAGGCGAGTTGGTGGTCAAACGCACACACATAAAAGCCCAAAAGAAACACAAAAAAATAATTTAGTATCCCTTTTTTTGAAGTCGGTTGAAAATTTGTTTCTATATTTATTTATTTATTTAGTTTATTGGTACACAAAACAGAATACAGTCAATAATAAATTTAGAAAATTTACACATTATACAATTTCGATCCAAACTATATTCCTAAAAATGTATACACAGCTTATTACTTGACAACATGCAGTAGATAGTCAGTTTCAAGTGGAAAAAGAGGAAGGGGTAATTAAGTTAAATTTTATCTTATCTTGATACAGTTACAGGTTACAGATTCCTCACTTACTACATAGACTTACTACTACTATCCTCAACGTACCCCGTAAACACACTCTTTCTGACGTCTTTACATACTTCCGATAGAGGAGCGCAGCCTCATTTTTCTTATTGTGTTTCTATCGTTCACGTACTAAGTAATTTTCACAATGAATAGCTATGGTAGAGCTTCAGATATAATGCAATAGGAAAAATCGAGGGTCATACCTACCCATGGTTACTTGTAGTTTATACTGATCATAGATTACATAATAAGTACTATTGAAAAAGCCCTGATAACCTAATTGGGAAACTTGAATTCAAATATAAATGAGATGGAATCATGAATTTCACGGGTTCAATTCCCGGACCCGTACCAATGGAGCTTTTTGGAGTTTTTATAGATTTTTATAACACTGGCTATTCGGTGTGAAGGAAAACATGGCAAGGAAACCTGCATAAGTCTGCGGAAGAAATTCAATGTAGTAGTTAATCCACCTACCCGCACTGGGCCAGCGCCCTTCGAGGGTGGGCATAAGTCCAGCAGTGGACTATTTAAAATGCTGATGTATTATGCATCTTATCGACACCTGCAGGGCTAGCATGCGCACCGCGAGAAAAAAATCTCGATTCTTAAAAACAGGACAAGGCTACGAATCTGTATAAGTTTGTCTCGTTTTCGCACGCCATAAAGACACGACTAAATTTTCTCGCGGTGCGCATGTTAGCCCTGCAGCAGAATGAGTCAAAAAACGGACTCGATAAACGTAACAATTCATAATTATGATGAGTTACGAGAATATCTTTTGTTTGCTGATAACTCACAACCTTTTTTCACTTTTGAACTTTGTCATAATTTTATCTTAAAGGTGATTAGTCACTAGTTGTTTATAGACATAATAACTGCGCAGTGTTTATTTTAAATTCCTGATAAGTTTTTTTTAATACCTATCTAAAGGTACCTATAGATAGTAAATGTAATCTCAGAAATGTATAATTAGGTAAGTCATCGACAAAAATAGAGCCAAATTAGCCAATACTAAAATAAAGTATCTCACCTTAGAGGATCTCTTTCGTACTTAATCAAAGTATCACGCTAATTATTATAAATGCGACTCGATTACGCTGAATCGGCTAAACGGATTTGGATGAAATTTGACATAAAGGTTATACAGGGTTACTGGTAACTCGACGTATTCCCGGCAGAACCAGATAGGGGAGCTAACATACATCAAATTTAAGCCGACCTGTGTATGGGCGAAAGTTAATAGTTTTCGAGATATTGATTGATTGATTGATTGATTAACTCGTTATTGTTCACACCAAGAATTACACAGAAATAATTTAATAAACTTAAATATTGGAACAAGTGGCGGCCTTATTGCTAAAAGCAATCTCTTCCAGGCAACCTTTGGATGGAGAGGATTTCTAGAATGCATAGAAGACGGGGTGTGCAAGAAAAGATATTTAAAGTTAAACCATTTTTGTTGTAAGTTTTTTACAGAAAAAATAAGTTTTTTCGCATTAATCGTAAAAATGTACCAAAAAATTACACGCTTGTCACATTCTTAATGTTTTTGAATATATAATTGCTTTTTTTTCTTTCTTTTTTTCTTTTTTATCTCCCCTTGCTTATCCCGCCGGGAATACGTCGAGCTACAAGTAACCCTGTACCTTGCAATAAAAGAACAGGTACTTTTAATCCCAGGAGTCACGGGTGAAACCGCTGCGCAGCTAGTAGATTTAAAGGACAATGTTACCAGACAAATTATGAAGATAGAGAAGAAAGGTATGAAGAGATTTGACATCTAATATAATATCAGGGTGACAAGCGCAGTGCAGTGCGGCGCGGGATTTTGTTCACTAGTTCGCAATTCTGACACTGCTACTATAAAAAAAAATTAAGTTCGTATAGGCTGAGTGGCCAGCCGTAAGAGTTACTGTAGTTCTGTAAGAGTTAATGTGCCGCCCAGCCATGTCAGAGGCCTCCCTCTGACATGGTTGACGGTTGTTGTTATAGAAACTAGAACAAACAACCGGGACCAACAATTTAACGTGTCATCCAACCCACGGAAGCGCTCAGAAAAAAATGCCACTCACGGTCACCCATCCGAAGACTGACCGGACCGTCCGTTGCTTAAGGGGGCGACTAATGCCAAAAGTAAGTAAAAGGTGTAGTTTTAAACACATAGTTTAATGATAAATAACGTAAATATTCAGATAAAAAAAATACTACAGGTAGGGGAAAAACCTAAAGTAGCCGAGTGACCGAATAGAATTTTGGAAAATAATCTGGTTTATTAAAAAATATAAATACAAATTACCAACAAATAAATACTGTTTTAATTCAAATGCTCTAAATTATCAGCGACAGCATCACATTATTTTTTACGAATTACATAGTCAAACTAATGTTTAGCACAATAGCCATTTATTTTTTTAATTCATGCCTACATTTTGAATTATTTAATAAAATCCCACCTAAATTGCTCAAAGCCATCATCATCTATCATGCGATTTTCGACTCTAAACTAATGCAAGACGCGCGGATGAAATCTGATAATTTCCTGGCATTAGTCACACTCTTAACATCGGTGATCGTTTAGAATCACCTAGACAAGCTACGCTACTCTACTATTATAGGCAGGCGTGATGCTTACCACCAGACGAACGTCTAACTCACAGAAAAGCGAAAGCCCTACTTCTTAGGTTAGAACGGCTGTCAAAACAATGTTCTAAAGCAATTGTATATAAAACCACTGTCGCCAGTTTTACACTTATTTGTATAGAAACTACGACGAAAAAATGCCAATCATTGGTCGCGCGTTTGAAGTAATACGCTCGAAATGCTATTTTGCAACATATTAAAATTGATCTAATTACGAAGCAATGTGGTTTGGTTTCCTACGCGTCTATTTAAATTGTCTTTTTGAGTATTCTCTGTCTAAAAATTCTTCTTCTCAGTCTATTAGTTACCTACGTAAGTAATTTATTTCTCACATTAGTGAAATTTTATGTAATTTCTTCGAAAAACATGTATATTGGCAGAATTGTCATTAAGCGCATTTGCACCTAATGCCGGCTAGCGCGGCCCGGCACATTTCCGTTCTATTTACTTCTCTCTTCAGTGGTCTAACTAGTCTCATCACTCCATTGCAAAAAAAAAAAAAAATTAAAAAGTTACCCGAATCGTCCCCCGTAAAAACAAGATTACCAAACAGGTACATAAAAAAGTCACCAATTCACCATCGATCCAAGGAGAAATTCCCACCTCATCGCAAAGGTCACTCGACCGGTAGAACTGCTAATAAGAGTTATGTGTGTCGGTTTGTCCGTTAGTAGAACCTGTCGGCATCAGCTGGTCGCCACTCCTGCGCAGTTGTCAGCCAAGTGGACATACTGGTGACATCCGGATGGTAGGTAATGGTAGTTCAATGTTAATTCTGACGGCGGGTTTTGATTGTTTTTGACCTTTATAAAAAAATATAGTTCCTAGAGTATAACAATCAAATTTTAAACAGCATAAGTCCATATTTGTTAGTATAAAATAATATTTTTTGTTCCTACCTAGTATTTTATTTTTATAAAAAAATAAATTAAAAAACAATTATTAATGTATAGATAATACATTTTTCTGATAACTTAAGCATACAGTCATAGTTAAGGACGTAGTACCAGGGGGGTGTCACTCCGCAGTTTAGGTATGTTCGGCCGGCGCTCCGTCCGGGTGGACAATGCAAGGCAGAAGTCAGTCGCCGCCCGCACGCTAGCCTCGTCGCACGTAACTAAGTATACGTGATAAAAAGAGAGCGGTATATTTAAGTGAATATAGCGAGCGGTGTCCAGCGCTGTGCGAGTTGAATTGCTACTTTATTGCCTAGTAGATAGAGTCCTGATTTATTTCAATTCCTTTGCGGAGTACGCGGAGTCTGTGCGGAGTCTGTACGTAGTACTATTATTTATTCTGTGGTTAAGGCTATAGTTAAGTTGTCGTTATTATCAGACGCTGGTCTCCACACTAGGATTCCCTGTATTGCGGAGACCAGTAGCATTATAAATGTTTATTACTAGGTAGGTACATAGTGACGGACAAATGATGCCAGCAACTTTTACCGCACAGTCGATCTTAGATATTTTGCGAAGAGAAGAAAAACTTTGAAAATTGTAAATGGTTCAGACGTTGCCGATGGCGACTCGACCGCGCGGACGAGTTGATTCTGGTCGAGATGACAACAAACTGCCCGCCCACGCGCACGTGCATGGCGGTGAAAGCTTTCTATATATTTTTTTTTGTAAAACTTCCGATATTTCTCCAAAAAGCAAAATCAAAAAACGAAATCAAAATCGGTTCATCCGTTTAGTTAAGAACGTCATTCTTGATGAAGTCAACTATTAAACGACAAATAATAATCAAAATCGGTTCAGCCCATAAGGAGCTACGATGCCACAGACATGACAGTCACACACACACACACATCGGCCGAAAGACGTCCACTGCTGGACAAAGGCCTCCTCCTTATTAGGAAGGGGTTGCCATAATCCCCACGCTTGGCAGGCGGCTTGGGGATCGCAGGATGCTTACCACCTGCTGCCCGTCCTCCGGTGGTTCTGAATGCAGTTTTAGGACATACCCAGGTCAGACAGACAGTATCCTCACTAAAAACTCACCTTAAGTCCCAAGTAAACCCAAGACGACATTCTCTCCCATTCTGTTCTTTTTCTGCATTTAAATTATAGCATGTTATATAACATTATTCGACAAGGGACAGCTAATTATAACTTGTTTCATAACATTGACCTCGGGGACAGCGCCGCGCGCCGGGCGTGGCGCGGGGAGAAGCAAGCGCGATTGTACCGGAATGAGGTCAGTTTCTATGTTCACTTCAGTGGTTGCGCACGTGGAATTTACTCCTATATAGCAAGATGTCTGGATATAACTGGAGTAACGAAGATGTTTTCAAATTGATCGACCTGTTTCAAGAAAGAGAACTTCTGTGGAACACGACATTGGACGACTACAAAGATCGAAGCAAAAAACACGATGCATGGATCGAAATTGCCAACGTATTTAATCTGGATAAACAGACGATCGAAAGAAAAATGAGATCTCTCATAGGCCAATTTCAAAGAGAATGTAGAAAGCCCAAATCCGGAACAGGGTCTGATGACTCCAAAAAATGGTTTGCATTTAAGAAACTCATGTTTCTGAAAGACCGAAATAAGCCAGATTTGACTTATGATGGTGGATCGGAGGTGAGCAGTATTTTATTTTAAAGTCTGAATAATGATAAATTAGATGTCCAATTCAATAACTCATGTGAAGCATATTCAGGTCATTCATTTGTTATCTCTGTCTGTCTTTTATTTACTTCCAGTGATGTAAACTGTTGCAGCATGTTCAGTTCTATATTTATTATATATTACTTCGACAAGCTTTGTATTCGACCACTACAGAATGTTAGGCGACGATCAAAGATGGTAAGCCTAGCCTGGGAAGAACTGACACAAGTGAGGCTACTGTTAAACACAACGATAGGTGATTGGCGAAAAATGTTCAACTTGCGGGTAGTAGGTACCTGGCCAGCCGAGTATACACTAGAAAGTAATACCACCATACCTTCAAATCACATCGAATCGATTGTTACAATGCCATGCGGCGTGGGAGCTTAACTCGCTGTAACTCGACTTATTTAAAGAGACCAACGGAGCTGTCTTTTCTAGATGTTGGCAGCGACGATATCAACAGCAACCTGATACCTGAACTGGTATAACCGACTTTAAATAAAAGTAGTTTGCTGGGCATTTTTAGTTCAATGCACCTAAATCTTGCCTGACATTTATCTATAAAATTTAGATTTTACTGAAATGGGGTTTCAAAATCTTACAAACTGTTATACTGCACATCAGTTTTGTGAGAAAACTAAAAAAAATGTTTCGTTTTTCCACAAATCTGTGGATGACATTAAACATTAAACAGCAGCGCATAGGTCATAAGAGACTCATATAAGACTCATATTACTATTTCTCAAAATATTAGATCAGCAAACACTGCGTTTACGGTTTACGCACATGCCAAGACAAGATGATGCTGAAAATTCGTATCGGCCTATGCGCGTGCTGACTGTACATCAAGGAGCCGGCGGTGAGGTGAGGAGGTTAACGGGAGGTGATTTTGATCGTAATGTTGGCAGCGCTATGATAGCTGCGTTGGTCTCAATACAAAAATTGAGTTAAACTACTGAGTTATGATTTCTACAGCTACACACACAAATTACTGTCATAGCTTACGTAGTAGATTACGTAATACGCTGTTACAGTTTGTGGCACAGCTTACTAAGTTATCTGTGAAACTGTACTGCACATGTTATATACAAGTATGCATGTATGGTAACGTGGGGGTGCGTTTATAGCGTCCAACAAATAGAAACAAAATGTAATAAACGTTATAGAAAGTTATAGAGTTAAATAACGTTGTATAACTACAACGTTAGCGTTATACAGTGTTAGTTCTAATTAGTTAGTAACCTTTTAATGGCATATTCTGTACTTCAAAACAAACAACTTTTACTATGGGGTCAACATTGAAATCGCGAAAAAAATATTAGCTGTTACATACAAAAAGTTCATCGACCTTGGGCAAAATGAATGGAACAGCTGTTTTTTTGCGATTTCAATATTGGCCCCATAGTAAAAGTTGTTTGTTTTGATGTAGAGAATATGCCCTTAAAAGGATGCTGACTGATTAGAACTAACCCTGTATAGCTACAAGAGCACGAAACGCCATAGTCGAGGTGAAAAAAACCCACATACAACCGTGTTTGCGTCGATTTTTCAACATTCTCATAGTAATGAGTCATAAAGGTGCCGCTTTTAAAATACTGTCCATTATTGTTGCCTTTACGAAACCCCGAATGTCGTGAACTGTTTATTACTGGATAATCAAATGCACTTATCGTTTGTGTATTTTGCTCGTTGGAGAGTTTTATAGTTTCATGGTGTTTTAGTGCATGCTTTACTAATATTTTAATATTTCTTATGGTTGACAGGTTATGTGTCTAGCCGCATCTCACTTGATGGTAAGAGACGGTGTGGTCGAAGATGGTAGACACACTAGCTTGGAATGGGAGTTCTCAAGTGGGGGAGCCGGAATATATGTTTGACGGCAGTTTATCAACTTGAGGGTAGTAGCTATCCAGCCAAGTACCACAAATTACCCTACTACCTTACTATGGTTTCTTTGCTAAGATGTTTCATTATTAACTATAGTAAAAATATAAGAGTTTCAATGACAAACAAGGTTACTCGTAACGGTATTACTAAGCTGAAAGGAGGTCACTGTAATCATCAATGTGAACAATTTTTACTATATAGGAGCAACCCTGAAATTGCGAAAAAATCGGCTCTTTAAAAAAAACAACCTCGACAAATTGTATGGAACAGATGCAATTTCGAGACTTCAGGTTCGGCCCCATAGCAAAAAGTTGCTCGCTTTGATGACCTCCTTTCAGCTTAGCAACGTTACGCGTAGCCCTGTAGAAGGTGACGAGATGTTTTTTTAACGTTGGCCCAAAAACCTTTCTTTTACTTTCTCATGATCCTTGCAAGTGCAAGACGCAATAAAGTACATTGAAAAGTGTATTGTGAGTATTCCCGCAGAGTCTAGGATCAGCATAAGCGCTCGTGGAGACTAGGATACTACTTGATAAAATAGTGCATTATGATACAAGTGTGCTATGTTGGTCATTTACACTCGAAGCGGTATTATGCGCGCGAGCCGTAGATAAGGTTTTAATATATATATATGGTATATTATAAGGATATACGATAAGGGAGCCGACAGTGTTATTACCAGTAGCACACGCGTTCCATACGACGATTTTCATCACACTTGTGAGAAAAAAAGCAAACTCTTTTAGATAATGATCAACCACACAATGAAAACGTCAACAAATATTTGCGGAATATGGCGCGCAGGTGACATTTTCTTTAACCGCATAAAAACTCTTTGTTGGTATTATAATAAAAAACTGTATTACCCGGCTATATTAAGAATGCTTCTTAAATTTAAACGTACATTATTACCTGCAGTCAGGTACGAACTGAACTTAACCGGGTCATACCTATTATATAGCACTGCTGTAATGTAAAGTTATTTTTTTTTTTACATTTTCTCTTTTTTTCTATTTTACGAAGCGTTATTAATTTATTATTACTAGTATTATTCACACAATTTATTATTAATATATGACGAACCTCCTAAAATACCTCTATTTAATAGGCATCTTATTGTTAAATGAAGTCGTCTTCCTCTCTTCTACTATTGCTGCGCCCGACAGGGTCCATATGAAACTTCTTTTTGACAATATCTGTGTACACTATGAAAGAAGCAATAAATATCTGAATCTGAATCTGAAAGTAAAAAGCACGCGTTAACACACGCGTGCACGCGTGTGTTAAGCTTGGATTATGAGCCTAAAACCGATGTAATAAGATCCACTTTATGAGCAAGTGTGATGAAGTTAGTAAGCCATTCCTGATCGCATCTTTGCCTCAAATAACATGACGTACAGAAAAAGTTTGATCGCGAGTGATCCCTTTGAAAAATTATAGTAAAATACAAGTGTATTAGATACATTACATAGCAAAATTACAGAATATAAAAATATAATTTAGATCTCGGCCGGTCGGTCAATCTCGTTCCTATGTAAACTATGCCTAGTGTACCGGGCCTGCATGACCAGGACGATTCAGTCTATCTTCGGAAGGGTGACCGCGAGAGGTTTTAGAGCGCTGCCGTGGAACGGATGAAACGTTGTATTTTCGGTCGCAATTGTTGACTTTAGGACAGCATGTCTGAAGCTTTTGTGCGCTCTCATAAAGGCTGGTCATTTAACCTAGTATGAGCCATCTTACTTACCTACTGCTTTTTTCGACTTGATCATTATTATTTTAAAGCGGATCGTTCAAGATTTTATTTATTTATACACAAAAAAAGACAAATTTTCTTAAAGACAATAGAGATAAAGTCTAAGATAGTAAAACTGACAGAGAAGGCCATAACCAAGATCAAGATTATGACGTACCAACCACGAATCTAGGGTAATCGCAAATAACTGCCCTTTTGAGGTAGTTAAAGATTACATAAATATCTTGGTAATTGTTTATCTTTCGACCAAGAGTCTCCAGCTGGAGGAAATCGCTAGTACGAGTACAACTTGAGTAGGTTGCCTTTAGAAAATTTTAAGGTATCTTCAAATACAAAATCCCGCGATGCCTGAAGATCAAAGTTTCCGACCAATGTGCTTATACTCACGTATACGGAACCGAAACATGGCCCATTACTAAAAAGTACATACACAATATCCGTGTTGCTCAAAGAGCTATGGAACGGACCATGCTAGGCATTTGCTTGGTAGATCGTGTTTCCCACGTGGAAACTCGATGCCGCACGAAAGTCGAAGACGTTGGTACTCGCATCACCGAGTTAAAGTGGAATTAGGCAATTTGGACAGGACATTCAGCTCGGCGGAATTTCAAAAGCCAAAGCACAGGCCAAGGTACCAAGGCACAGGCAGTAACCGAATGACATCCGCGAAACGGGCGACGAGGCGACGTAGAGGCAGACCGCCATCGCCAGTTTGATGGTCAGATATTGTGAAACATGGATGAGGCTCACAGAAGACCGGGAAGAATGGCGTGTCGAGAGGATGTGGACCACATCCTCACCACCACCACTCACTCACTGGGTGGACCAGGGCTGAGTAGATAGATAGAAATTATGGCAAACCTTCTCCGCCCTCCCTATTTCGTCCAGCAGTGGATGTCTCTGGCTGGAGATTATCGATTGTTCAAGATCCTCAATAATGCTGTCTTCTCATAATATACCCCTCAATCTTAATAACAAAATGACTAAACATGTGGTTTCTTAACCCGAAGCATTTAAACACTGCCAAGCCATCCAAGTCGACAAGAAGTAGACTGGCAGTGGATAGATCGTCGCTAGACTATCATCGACCTATAAATAAAACCAACTGTATGTATTAGGTTAAATAGTAATAGATAAAAAAGACCCATTAAAAAAGTAAGTTCTATTAATAACTTGTTCCTACGGATCATTCGGTGTATTCCGGTCCGATCCCATGAAGAGATACCGCATGGGATCCGTTTTATCAAATTAGTCACTTAAGATGGTCTCGATGAGGTGGTACTAAAAGTGCGAAGTGATTCAAATTCACACGTGTGGCCATTCCCGAGAAACCTAAATATCTGCCTTTAAGTAATTTTATCATTTGTCCCGATTCCCGCATATTTATGTGTTGTCATCGGCCAATTGATTCCTCTGTCGCATTCCCGACGCCGCTAACCCAAAACCAATGCACTAAAAATAAAACATTTCAGCCTTATTTTGGAAGCCATAAGATTCAAATAAACTGCAGTTTTTCGTTTGTAAACAATCAACGTTGGTGGTTCTATTAACCTGTATATCACTGCTTGACACCTTGTTACTACACAAATGATCTCTCAATGCATTTTCTGCTTAACTCTACCACTTGTAGAGCTCAAATTTCCATAACTCTGCGTGATATTTAAAAGGCATATTTAAAAACCAACTTTAGACTTTGCTAAGTAAAAGTTTAAGTTGAAAATTGGTTGCTTTTTGTCATAATTGCTTCTATTTGTTGTATCTCCAAGCCGCCTCTACCAGCGGGAGAACCAGCGGCTCGATTGAGCTATTTCCTCTGAATCCGATAGGTTAAGTAAAATTTACGTTTGTTTGTTTGTCTGTATCTACCGAAACTAATGGGGGGTCCTAAAACTTCTAAGTAACGTAATCGGAGGCGTGGTGTTAAAAGAAATAGAAAAATAAAGAAAAGGTGTACAGTGATAAAAAAAAATACGCATCGTTCCGGTATTATTAGCAGATTATTTGGTTAGGCACACAGAAAAGCGAAGGCCCTACTTTACTTCTCTCTTCAGTGGTTAGGTTAGGTTAGGTTTTATTATTTATTATACAGCAGTTTACTATAAAAAATTGTGGTATAGAAAAAATCAAGTAGGTGAACCTATTTTAATTATTCAGTGGTGAAAGATCCATGATGAGATGAGAGATGAGATAGATGAAAGATCAAAAAATGCATTACGATGCATGTCGCCCTCCCTTTTGTAATTTTAAGATTGGTATCTCCCTATAACTATCTTAACCAAACAAAAGGCTGACTAAGAATCTTATCTAATATAAATATACCAGAAAATTCGTGCAAGTCGAATATGTCCAGTTGACGATATCAAACATATAATTATTGATTTATAGCTGTGCGTGAAAATCTTAGCGTGTCCAGCTGACAAGTTATACCAATATTGAGTTTCACCAACTGGACACTCGCGTGTCCAGCTGCTCGTGTCGAGTTGGTGAAAAATCCGCCCGAACCTGCGAAATGATTCTCGGTAACACCCAGACTTAACCTCATCGAGCTACTGTTTTTCCAACCAATATTCATAAACTCCTAATAAATTTTTACAACTCGAATAAGTAATCTTTTGAAGCTATCCCAGCGGTGCACTTCAAAGATGCATTCCAGCATCTTCAGTAAATATTCCTTTGTTGCGGTCTTTCTACAATGTCCTGCGGTGGCTGACGGTAGCCAATATTCAATTGTTCTGGGCCGTGCCCACAAACCTGAGAACACGGGTTATTACATATTACTACGTAAATGGGAAAGAATGTTTATCATATTAAATTATGATAGACACACACAGATGGCAGAGTATTATATTATCCTAAATAGTTCCTTGTTAGTGACGATTTCAAAATAATACTAATATTCTTGTTTTTAAAGCTTAAACAGTAAGAAAAATGATGACCTCTGGCAGGACTCGAACCTGCATACAAGCAAATTTCTATATATCTAGGTCACATAATTTTTTTTACCTACTGCATAAGCTTTAAAACAGAAAAATTCAAATTGTGGAAACACATTATACAAAATTTTCAAAATTAATATTTTTGCACAATACATCAAATTGCAAATTACGTACTAAACCACGCGTTAATTTATGTAAATTTTTAAATTGTGATACCTCTAAACTTGCTCTACCTCTAAGCAATGATGAATATTTTGTGAAAGAAGCACCCGATATTTCGGCGCAGGTTGCATGCGGTAATAAAATTATCATAGAACCCTAAAACAAGGTTGACAAGTAAGTTATTGTACAAGAAAATATTTTTGGCATGGATGCAGTTTTGGTAGGTATTTTTAAAGGTATAGTGGAATTGCGGAAATGAGATAAGTGTAAAAAGTAGAAGTTGTGTGTAAGCCGATGTTCTAAGATAGGCTTGGAGGATCTAGAAGATAGGCGTTAACAGTTACTGCCATACACCATGTTGAGTGAGACCAAGTTTAGAGAATCGGACTATTATTATTATGCATAAACGTTATGTGTATTAAACGGTGAACTTTGCTAGCATAGCCCTCAACTATGTGGTTCTGCAATAAACTAAAAATATTATTATTATAAATAAGAGCGTCTTGCTCGTTTCATTATTTCATCGTACCAAAAACAACTTCAATTACAACTGCTTTGCTAAAGTAACTAGAGTAGAGTCATAATAATTTAACGAAATCCCAATGATCTTTTCGTTGATTCCAAACATCTTTTTCAATTTGACAAACGTTCACTAGAAATCACCACCCAGCATGCCAAAATTCATCTGCAAAGTCACCTTCATCACTTTCGTCACACCTTTCAACCATACCGTTCCTTATTATGGGACATGCAATTTCAGACTACCGTCATAAACTTACTTTTTGGTTTCTCTTTCGTTCCGCCTCTTGCCTACAAACAAGACTTTCGCATTGTCTACCTGCCCTTTTTATTACCTACATTATTCACTTGTGTTCATCTATCGTCGTCCTTTTCAGTAGTCCTGTTTGTTTCTTTTTGTTTGCTAACGGAATGGTGCTGTTTTGTACCATTGGTGTCAATACAAAAAATGTCTTCACTCACAGTTACGTTACGGTGTATCGATTCATTTGCTATGTATTTTGTTATTAACTCTTCATTTTTATTATTTATGTCTTTTTAGGTGTAATCAGGGAAGAGGTTTATAAGTTATATTATTAGATCAAGTTTAATGACATTCGTCGTCAGCCATAAAACGTCCACTGCTAGACGAAGGCGGCTTGGGGATCGCAGAATGATCACCACCGTTAACCAAAAGGACGCTGCTGCCCGTCCTCCGGTGGTTCAGCACCCTTATCATGAACGTTTACGATTCCGATTGCGATAGCATGCCATCCTGCTCACCAACCCACTCGCGCCATGCGCTCTCCTGCTCGCGCACGCTCGCAATCAGAATCACGAACGTCCATGATAAGGGTGCTGGTTGCAGTTTAAGGACATACCCAGGTCCATTAGTTAATAGTTAATAGGTTAATGACATAATTGATTATAATTATTTAGATTAACAATGTTTATAAAATGCAAATCCTGTGCGTGTGCATTGAGTGAGCATCGTATCTATCAAAGACAATATAATACTATGTATCTACCAAAGGGTACAGATGCGGATATTGGCGGCTTAATTCTCAGCACCGTTAACCGAGAAGACGCTGCTGCCCGTCCTCCGGTGGTTCTGGATGCAGTTTTAGGACATATCCAGATCTAAGACCAAAAAGTATTTGCTATTATAACTGTACTTCTCTATCTAAAAAGAAACTATAAAAAATCACCTATACAAAAAACTCAACTGAACTGTTCTACCACACAACAGAACTATGCTAACTAAAGATTAAAAATTCTTGTATAAATTGCTAAGAGCAGATAAAAATTAAAGTAGAAATGAAATTCAAAAGGCATACGAATAATTATTAGCTTCCAAATGTAGCAAAACAACTTGAGGGTCGTATTTTCCAAATGCAAAAAATCTAAAACGAATCGATACCGGTTACGAGACATTTATACTAATATAGATGACACTGCAAGGCCGTACGTTCCCCTCGCCAAGACGACCAAAAACAACAGACACCAGTTCGAATACATATCGTTTACTAAAAAAGGTCAATCTTATCTGGTCGGTACAACCTAATAGACCAATAAGTTGAGACCTCTGATTAGATCGATAATTACGCTTCAAATTGTGAACTGAAACAATCAGAAGAAGCTCGAGGGGTCTAGACAAGCTGGTGGTGTCGTAAAAAAGCTATCGCATGCAGCGGTCATCGGCAAATCTGCAAAAACAGGAACGGAATGAGAACCGAAAAGGTGACAAGTCTAGAACTGGTTATTAATAAAATAGGTACCTAGTTTCTTTGCATTCACATTTCTAGTATTAATTGATAGCAATATTGATTTTGCTAATATTTTATGCATTTATGTAAGCCAATTAGTTACTGTGTACATGCTCGTAGAATAATTAACCCCCAGACTTGGTATACGTGTATAAATTTCAACAACACCTCATTACTAAATCTATTAAATCATTTCTTTCCAAGTCACTCTGATTTATTTATTAAATTCTTTATCTATTGCAAATATAAGTTAAATCGTGGGCAAGCTACATTTGTGCATATCTAAACACAAATGAGGGTCATTTTCTACCTGCATTTTTTTTTCTTTTTTTTTTACTAACTTAGTTGTAGGTTAACTAATGAAAATTGAGTACCTACAATGAACTAACGACTACAATATTAAACCTACTATCAAACTATCAATTAGTCTAGTCAATGGATATCTAATTGTGTTTGAAACGGATCTAGCGAAATGTTCTAGAATTATTAAAAATGAGTTAGCAAGAGCTTGTAACGTGGCATTGAAAAAAAAATTTATAAAGACCTTAAAAGTAGTATTATTGATGGATAATCTAGAAAGTTCAGGAAAACGTCGAAATTTACAATGTACGAAATAGTATGTTCTAGGTCTTTGAGTGAAACCTGGTGGACTGGTAAATCGTAAATAATGATATCGTTTGTTCAGCAGTGAAATTATAAAAAACCGCTATCAAACAGAACCTACCACGCGGTCCATATACTCTAACACTTTGGCTTTCGGTTCAGAAGACAAAGCAAACGAGAATATAAAAGAAGCAAAAGTTTTGGACAAGTTCAATCATGATTTCTATCAACCTCATCGTCTTCACCAAATTAGGGTGAGAACGATGCCAACCTGCCTCCGGGCAAGTCGTGACGAGTTTCTGTAGAATTCGCTATACAATAGGGTCGAAAATTGAACCAAATTACGACCATAATAGAACATGTTTAAGAGTGGAGGACCTGACAGACGACCTTGCGGTGACCTAGACTAGAACAGGATTGGGTTCATCGCACCATACCGTGAGATCGTCGTAGAAGTAGATGTCGCAGACATACGAGAAGCCAACTCATCGCAAAGACTATTATGACAGAATATAGCGCTTATTTATTTTACTAGGATGTGTCAAGACTTATTGCTTTGGTTCACATCTCTTACAACATTTGCTTTAAAGTTTGAACTACAATTGTTAAAATTTCCCAAACCGTTTTGCGGTGTAAAATCTAAAGATGAATTTTCTTCATTAAATTTGTTTAATTCATTATCTAATTTATGTTTAAAGGTGTAAGATTGTATGTTTCTTGGTCTTATGTTAATTTAATAGTTTACGCAACTGTTCCTTGTACAATACCGGGTGTTAGTTTGAAAACCGTTATCAAACGCAACGTTATCAACGCATACATTTGTCCAAGATCGATGAACCTTTTTGTATGGAACAGCTGTTTTTTTTTCGTGATTTCATGGTTGGCCCCATAGTAAAAGTTGTTCATAATGATGAGTACAATAATATCCTAGAAGGATAATGGTGTTATTGTAGAGTTATATTTATAACAATTTTTATTTGCTGATCTATTTGGCCTTGACTTTAGTCGAGACAAAAAGATCCCGTTGCCAACGTGAAACTAGCTGCTTTTGTAACATTGGTCATGGGAATTTCATCCGTAGCGAATTACTTTACCAGCTCAATGTCTATCATTGGAAAAAAGTGTTCTCAAACAACTTTAACTTCATTATTACTAAAATTGCTGCTAAATTAATCATAAAACACAGTTTAAAACCAACGCGGTTGTTCACTACAGTTCTATTATTATCAAAAGTACAGTCTGCCCGTGAACATGGTGCATGCAACTGCGCCGAAATATCGGGAGCTCATTTCACAACATAATCACGGTAAATAATAATGAAATTGTAAATAATAATTTGGAAATTTGATAAGTCCTAAATTCGCCTAAATTTAAATCGTAAGCATAAAGTTCGTCAGCGCTCTCTCCCAAATTAAGTAAAAGTAAAAAGCATCTTACATGAGCTAATTTTGCTTTCACGATACTCGATTTCCAATCGAAATTTAAGCTTAACAATAACCAGGCACATGAACGCAAAATAACTAAATATAAAGGCAATTCTCTCCTGCGGCGGCACACGTGTCGCGCCACCTTGCGCAGCTGCGCCCGCGCATCTGTCGCTGCGCCCTTAAATCTCGCACTCGTGCGCACCTTGGCCAAAGAATAAATCTTTGCAGAGAGATAGCTCCTAATAGCATAATACTTATACTCGAATTCATAATTAAATGGACTAAACTGACATTTCATGTGATGCTAGTTTTTAGCAAATTTTAATAGTGCTGCGATAAAAATATTAATTTTAGTAACATATGTTAAGAAACTTAAACTTTTATTAACATTATGAAGTTATTATGTTAACAAATTTACAAATTTTCCACCAGTGAACTACTCTTTAATCTTTGTAAAAGGTGTAGTTTCTGACATATGCACGATTACAATCTTTTTAAAGTTATAAATCATGATAATAAAGTTACATTTCCCTGTAGCAAATTACAGAACAACTTTTTAACACAATATATTTTCTTTTTTTCTACCTGCACTTCCACTGGCAGCACTTTAAATGTTTAACAGCACTTAATAATTATACGATAATTGTTTTGAACGATAAGAACTTAACTATAGCTATCACTACGGACTTTTAGCAGGCAGTATTATATTGCAGTATTATTTTTAAGCTGTCAGTTTAGTCCGTTTGATTATGAATCCGAGTATATATAACCAACCTACAGATCAGGCGCGGTGTGACCGTGGTAAGTGAGTGCATTGTGCTAATACTATTAGCACATGAGCCCACTGATTAGCACCGATGTACTGTCGGCAAAATTTCACGTACGCACTTTTATTAGTGTATACTACGTACAATAGCAAAAACTACGTGCTTGTTTCATAGAGTTATTATTTAGGAAACTAATTTCAGTCAAAAAAACACAATAACAAGACCTACACAATAGGCCAATGAATGCGATTGTTTAAGCTCAAAACATCGATAAAAACACGAAACTGGAGACAATTAAAGTAATACATTATGCATCAGGTAAATCCGGCTGTACCTTAAACATTTGTAACTGTGTACATGCTTGGTATCGCAGCGCGAGTAATGAAGTTTCTAGAACTTTGCGTTTTCAAAAGTTGGTTCTCTGCCATGATTTTCTACTCAGTGCCTTGGCTTTTGATTCAACTGATTTTTTGCCTGTCACGGTAGAGGTTACATTTGGTGCTCTTACCTGAAACAAAAAGACAAAATCTTATTAAAATGGTTTTATAGTCGCAGCTGCCGTTTCATACGATATACTTGAATTATCGTGTTTGGATAAATATAAATTCGTCCTTATAGTCATGGCTTGATCAAATCACCATTCCTGACTGGGATATTTTTTTTTTGAGTTCAATTATAACCTCATTTATTTTTTTGAGGCGATGCTATCTTTCTTGTGTTCTGGTTAATTAACTCACAGTGTGGACTTGTACATTATTCCATTACAAAGATATGCAAACAAAAAAAAACTGATTTTAAGATTATTCTCAGAATTGAGACATAAGCTTTTTGTCTGAAGTCAATAGAACATCATCAGCAGCCTATCATGAGTCCACTTCTGGACAAAGGCCTCTCCTAAAGCCCGATCAGCCCGATCTTCGGCTTTCAATCACCACCAGATCATTGTACATCGTCACGCCTCAGAGGGTCTCGAGGCAACAGAACATATAATCAGAATCGTTTTCTAGACACATAACCACATAACACATGCATGGTATACAGGAAAAATATAGAAGAATGAATTTACACTAACTAGTCAAAATTCAAGTGAATTATTCAACGTAGACCACACTTGTGTGATAATGAAGGGTATCTGGATCTCTGAAGAATAGTAGATTCTATCTATCTACAATAAATAAAGATTTTCCATCCATGAAACTTCTTTATTTCAAAGTTGTTACACGACAAAATAAATATACGAATTTTTTTTCATACTTATATATTAGTCGTGTTGTTTCCGAGAATTCCTGAAGTACCGTTCAGATATATGAAATTAAAATAGCCTTTATTTCTGCTGTCCTCCTACACGCATTAATGTTTTTCCTCAGAATATGTTCCAAATACGATTTCTCAGAGAAATGCTAGGGAAAGTTCTTTCAAGTACAGCATGAAATGAATCTAAAAACGTAGGGTAAAATGCCTTGAAGCTCGATGGACTGTCGTCGCCATGTCGCAACCGAAACAAATATTGAAGGATCGGGCTGAGAGGACCAGGTGTTGTATTGGGAGGGCATAATATGTCTAGCAGTTTACTAAGGTTGGTTAATGATGGACTGGCAATTTTTGCACGACTAAAGAAGATCCTGATTATTTTACCGTCTAGCTACAAACAAGGATTGCGCGCTGTTCCGCAATCTTGCGTATTAATTTCATCATTAAGTAGGCATTGCAATGGAAAGAAAATTATTTCAACAACTTGGGTCGATCCTTACAGATTTCGTGCGAACGACCAATCGCGCCTAAATACGTGTATGTATAACTAATGTAGAGATCGTTGACTTTCCGAGCTGCATAATATTAAGAATGGCCTTGTCAGAGAAGCTTGCCTAAAGTATTTCTTTTTGGGACATTTATATTCTTACATACCTATATAATTAGTATTTTTTTAGCAACATACCTTAACGTTGTTGCCGGTTCAAAAAGAATCGCATTCTAGAAAATAAGTACTTACTTTATTTACTCTGAACTTCAGAAAAGCTAAACTCCATTATTTATTTCTGTTGTCTCCATTCTTTCTTTTTGTTGTCAATTCTTCCTGTCAGTGATCGTAGCCATATAAATATAAATAATACGCTTTTAAAAAGAAAATACAGCTGACTTCAACTTCGAATACCTGGATGACATCTTCATATTTTCTAGTAATTTTGATTTTAAAACCAAACTACTGGACTTATTTCGATAAAATGTATATGGAACCACCTCTGAAGTATTACCTACCCAACAAAAAAATAATCATTAAAATCAGTTAATAATTGGCGAAGTAATCGCGAACATACAAAAAAAACATACAGTCGAATTGAGAACCTTCTTTTTGAACCGACTGTGATTTATTTATTTATTAATATGTACGCATTAGCAATTACACATACTATCAAATTAAAATTATTACTTAACTAATTCAAGAAAATATCTGTATAATGTCAAAACTTTATTAAAAAATACGAAATGTCAAACTTAAAAATTACATTCTGATTTACCTCTCGGAGGAACTACATAGCTCATTTACCTATATGATTCACAAAATTTCAATAGTAAATTTATTGATGAGTAAATTTAGTGATGATTAAATTTAGTGATGAGTTAACACATATTTTTTGTGTGGCGAATTAACTTTGGGGCGAGTTTACAATAAGCCATCTAACTGTCTTGAAATATTGCACTTATAAATATTTTTTAAGCTAATGAAACCGAATTGTTTAATGGGTATTCATCAATGACGTATGATATCAATGGTTAGTTTTAGATTCATGTTCACGAGATTTTCTTTTGTTTTCTCGATATTACGTTTTTCGGGACGTATCCATTTGTTTGTACATTTTTTCCTACGTTTATTTTCGGTTTCTATTTTATTTTGTTTTATTCTCTCGATGACTTTCTTCGATGTATTCCGTTCGGATCCCTAGGTCCATACTAGTTTGTTTTTAGATATTATTTTGAAGCGTTTACTTGGTATTTTACTTTTTTTATTTGGAGTGATAGGAATGGAATCCATAGAGAGAAATTAATCAAAACCTTACAATACCGCTCTAAACCGAGTAACGACGAACATTAACCGTAGAGGAAT
This sequence comes from Erannis defoliaria, assembly GCA_905404285.2. Lineage (NCBI taxonomy): Eukaryota > Metazoa > Arthropoda > Insecta > Lepidoptera > Geometridae > Erannis > Erannis defoliaria. The sequence goes on from FR990071.1 coordinate 1,654,793, forward strand.
CTATCACATTGTCGCGTGTAGATCATAGAGGCCATTTATCGTCTGTAATCATAATCCGTCATATAGAGCTGTTTATAGCCAGTGTAAACTAGCTGACGTGCACGGCTTCGTCTGTCCTTTCCCCTTTTCTTCTAGCTAGTTTTCTCTTGCTACAAAACATAGAATCTGCGCTAGGTACATACTTCTAGCTCAACAACTATAATCAACTCAACAATTAGTTTCCCATGTCAGTGATTCCATGGTATGGATTATACACATTCATATCTTGTCAAATATGAATAAACTATTACGGACGTATAGGTACTATGTTTTCAACCGACTTCAAAAAAGATCTTCTATATAATGTATGTTACGTGATTGCTCCGCCAATTATGAATCGATTTTGATGATTCTTTTTTTGTTTTGTAGGTGATACTTCAGAGGGTCTTATACATTTTATCGAAATGGGTTCAGCAGTTTAGTTTTTCAAACAAAATTACTGGAATCATTTAAAATAATTGGAAAAATTAGAAGATGTCATCTAAGCAGGACGCAGCTGCACGCGCGTCGGGCTCTGTTTTCACTCTTTTTTTGAAAAAGGTCACCGGATGTGATCGAATCTATAGTCGGAGTATCCGATTTAATTAAACGTGAATATTCCCGTATAAATAAATCAAAAAAGATAAATAAATATTGTGGGACATTTTACACACAGCGCCATCTAGCCCCATACTAAGCAAAGCTTGTATTATGAAAACCAGATAGCTGATAGAATACTTATATACATTGTTTTTTTTCGTAAATACATACTTATAAGACATACTACACCCACACCCACTATGTCATCCAAGTAGTTGAAATTGAGGTCGTTTTTTTAAAGTTTTTTTAAAAATTACTTAACCTATATTGTTGCATGCACCGCTGGTCTCTCTTTCATAATGTTTTAAATAAAACTAGAACCGAGACTAAAAAAGCAAGGAACTGGAAAACGAAAAATAAAATTCTTATTTCACAAAGCTCAATCATTCATAATGAAGGCATGCGACATGTTGGCCTAGTTCATACAAGGAGGTATGGGAAGTTTGTGTCACTAGGCCACCTGCGTATGGGAAACGTCTTAAACTTTTAGTGTAATATAAGTAAGTTTAGTGTATATGATGAGATATATGTACCTAAGTAGATAGCACAAAACAAAAAAACGTGACCAAAGTGCTGGCCTTTATTTGGGCCAGAAAATTTGCCTCACAATCCAGCGGGGCAACGTGGCCAGCATTTTGGGCACATTACCCGAAATTAGAGACCGTTTAAACTATCTATAGGTTTGCTACCTATAGATACTTTAAACGGTTTCTTATATCGATTGATTAATGTTTTAATAATAGTTTAATTAGGTAGTTTAAAAAAGTACTTACTATATATATAGTAGATAGTTATTTTTGGTTTTTGCGCCGGACGGCAGGCCATAGATTGATTAAATAAAGAACCTATAAAGATGAGGCGTCTAATTTACTTGTCTTGCTACAGACAAACTGACTTAGACTGTGTTGGATGTGCATTTGGATGGGTATAGCGCGGGTCGTTAAAAATGGTGGCGTGTCAAGGGTGAAACATTTGTCCGCGTGATTGGTAGAAGTTATTACGGTCATTCTCAATATAAAGAACGGGGAGTAATAGTTATATTTTGAGTTTAATAAACTGGTCAAGTCAAGAACGTCCGCGCACCGGTGGGTTCCGTACCATAGAATAGATTGTATTGAACAAATAATGTTAGGTATGTTTTTTTTGCTCAGTGTATTGTAATTGGTGGATTCGTCGAAACATCCATCCGTTTAAATAAATTCTCATAAGTATTACTAAGTATGGCGGGTAGGCCGTAGGTCGGTAACAGAATCAATTACTATTCCTATGAAATAAAGAACGGGTAATGTATTTTAACGGGGAGTTATTTTTTTTTGTTTTGTTTATGCGGTAGGACTTTTTACGTTAGTCCGTCTGGGGAAATACCTACTACACAATTGGTCGTTGTTAAACCGCCAAGCTATAGCGTGTAAACTATTACTGTATTCTGTGTTGACTATATTCAAACAAAACCGGGCTGATAGCATAAGGTCGAGTAACTTATGCGCAAACTCTCCCAATTGCTACGAATAATGCTAAGAATATTACATTAAGGACCCGCTCGTCGTGGATCTGCGGGTCCACTCAACCTAGTCACATTTTGAATAGGTCGACTGGACCCACTGTTAAATTTTATTATTAGTACAGTCAGGGAGGAAAGCCATATCTTTTAGGTTTTTTTATGACTCAATTTCATTATTCGCTTTATAAAAAGGTTTGTCTAAATTTTACTTACATATACCAAATTATTATTTTTAGTTGGTTTTGATTGAGAATAAACATTTCAACCTAATTGAATTGCGTTTTATTGTATTTTGACTAACCAATTTTGCGCTCGACTGTACCCACTGGTAGCTTTAAACAATAGTTTGTTACATTTCGAATGTGGGTCCAGTTAACCAATAAAAATACCAAAAAAAATGTTGTGGTCAAGTGGACCCGCGGGTCCACTGGCGAGTGGGTCCAGTTGACCAAAGACTCTACTATTGTGGAAGCCAGTTTTGGTTGCTTATAATTTTAACACATACGTTGCTCTTAATGTCGAGTTTACAATGAGCCGTTCAAAGCATCCATCTGATAAATATTATAAACATATAAATATATAACCTACTAATGTATCATTTATAAAGAGCGCCTCTGCCCATTTATTGTGTCCAAAAGACAGCACCGTGTGACCTATGACTGTATGATTTACCGTCAATATGTAGATGTGATATCCGTACCGTTTGTCTGTCTGTCCGTCTACGCTAAGCTGACAACTGAAATGCATTGATGTTTGATATTTAAGACTTGATAAAATGTATTCAAGTGTAGTATAGAGACCGTATATCATTGTTAGTTTCTTCAATAAATATGAACATTGGTCTTTTGAATTCTCGCGACACATATCCATGACGACCGAACACCAACGAAGAGCACTCGTGGCTTATTTTGACTAGATGGTTCTGAAAGATCACCGATGTTAAGCAAAGGACGATCCGGTCAGTATTCGGATGGGTGACCGTGAGTGGCATTTATATCTGAGTACTACCGTGGGTCGGAAGACACGTTAAATTGTTTGTCCCGGTTGTTTGTTATATAATACTACAACAACACCCTTGAAGGGTGTTGTTGTAGTATTATATAATCATGTCAGAGGCCTTCGGGCGGCATATTTACTTTGACACTAGGGCTCGCCACTCAGCCTATACTTACTTACTTTTACTTACCAACGAAATCAACGTGTGACTCGTACAGAAAAGGAAAAACAAACCCTGTGTTATTCTGATTCTTGTGTGTGTCTAAGGAATGCGTTCGAATTTAGCGAAATATTTCTTACTTGAATACACTGCTTAAGTTACCATACGTAATTTAACTGTGTATGTTAGTGTGTGTTAGGGTTTAGACCTAAGAAGTAGGGCGTTCGCTTTTCTGATGTGGTTTATGAAACTTTTAAACTTTCGCGATTTGAACACATAATTATGTTTATCACCGGGACTTAATCGCGCACAAATTGGCGCACGGCCATTGGAACATGGTCGAAACGTCGAGGTAAATAAAAATAATTTTATTTTAGTCGTATTGTTTTGCTATTGTGTGATTGATGGATTGACTTGTGTTTTTTGTATGTATTGTACAGTGGGCTTGTATTTGACTACCAACACGCTGACGTTCATCGTAGATGCGGAACACGATGGAGCACGCTTCCCCAGAAACCAATTCACTCACGCCTTTAGGCCAGCCTTAAATCGGGAATCACCTACTTGGTTTTTAAAAGAGTTTCAATGTGTAGATTATAACACTTAAGAGTAGGGCCTTCGCTTTTCTGTGGTTCTAACCTAAGAGTAGGACCTTCGCTTTTCTGTGGTTCTAACCTAAGAGTAGGGCCTTCGCTTTTCTGTGGTTCTAACCTAAGAGTAGGGCCTTCGTTTTTCTGTGGTTCTAACCTAAGAGTAGGGCCTTCGCTTTTCTGTGGTTCTAACCTAAGAGTAGGGCCTTCGCTTTTCTGTGGTTCTAACCTAAGAGTAGGGCCTTCGTTTTTCTGTGGTTCTAACCTAAGAGTAGGGCCTTCGCTTTTCTGTGGTTCTAACCTAAGAGTAGGGCCTTCGCTTTTCTGTGTGTATAACCAAATAGACCTCAATAATTACTACGATTCAGCGGACTTTTCAACCGACTTCAAATAAGGAGGTTCTCAATTCGACTGCATGTTTTTTTTTAATGTATGTATGTTACGTAATTACTAAAAAATATGAAGATGTCATCCAGGTATTCGAATTTGAAATCAGTTATAATATATTTTTTAAAGCGTATTATCTTTAAATAAATCTGCTATACAAAGTTAATGCTGTACTTTTTTGTTTTAGTTAGGTAATGTTATACTTTTGCTTTTGCCGTACTTTTTTTTGTTTTTTATCAGTTGACTGAGTCGAACTGTTGAGAACGCTCTATTTTGTCCTGTCCTAATATTTAAGTCAATGGTCTTAGATGATCTATCATTCCATCTCACATGCAACAGGCAACTCTATATGCAGTAGCTTTCACCAGACTTGGTAGGCCGAGAGCTAGCGGTCTATCTTTGTTAATAGGTAAAATGTTATCGAGAAAAATTACAACCTCAAAAAATGCCTCGTATCTTTTGCATTAATTAATAAGCAAAATCTTCAGATTGTTTTTATAACTGTCCCAAATAAATAAACAAACACGTGCGTTGATTATTCGAATTTGATACAGAACATTTTGTTTTTTTCCGTGTTTCTCAATAATACCTATCAGGCTCATATATTTTGTTTTTAAATACTTGTACTGAGATTTTTTAAACTACTTTTTCGGTACTTTTATTATTCCTTAACAACAACGAGTAAAGTACGTAACTAAGCTAACTTCTATAGTTAAGCTAAAGGCTCCAGGAGACGTCACCTCAAAAAACCAATACCAATCCAATCCACCAGTAGCGGACATGCGGGTAGTGGACAACAGGAATAATCGTTTTAACATTACATTTAGCTAAGTAAATAAGTAAGTAAGTTTGTATAGGCCTAGCCTAAGTGGCCAGCCCTTGTGTCAGAGTTAATGTGCCGCCCAAAGGCCTCTGACATGCCTGACGGTTGTTGTTATAGAAACTAGAACAAACAACCGGGACCAGCAATTTAACGTGTCATCTGACCCACGGTAGCGCTCAGAAATAAATGCCACTCACGGTCACCCATCCGAAGACTGACCGGACCGTCCGTTGCTTAACATCGGTGATCATTTAGAATCTCCGAGACAAGCTACGCCACGAGCGCTACAATTAGGTTGTTTCATGTGTCGCTCTCTTATCTGTTTTGAAAGCAAGATTAAGATCAGAGTAAAGTTTGTTATTAAAAATGTTTTTGAGCTCGTGGTTAGCTCGTGGTCTAAGATGCATGACAAATAAATTCCTCACGTGAGAAAGTCCAGATAAGGGCTAAACGGCTCTAATGCTCTGCACTTAGATAGCTTTATTGTGCGCTTCTGTGAACTTACTCCAACTTGGACTTTTAACTTGTTATGAAAGAGCTATTAAAAATAAGTGCACCATCGCGGTTGAATATGGCTTTGTTTTAGAGTAATTGAGGGAGATTTATGAGTTTGTTATGGCATCACCGTTGTTAAAGATTTGATGTTCCAGATGATTCTTATAAAAAATGTATTGAACTACATATACAGGGTTAGTTCTAATCAGTTAGCATCCTTTTAAGGGCATATTCTGTAAATCAAAACAAACAACTTATGCTATGGAGCTTTCTTTTTTGTTCCTTTAGACTCGAATACCTTCGCTTCGAGTGGTCAACTAAATTCGTGTGCTTGGATAACTTCTAAGGCTTTTTGATCTACCCTGACAGAACCTAGTATAGAGGTTAGCACTAGAAAATTGGTGGTAAAACGAGGACCCATCTCAATAAAAACACACATTACAGCGTTAATCATAACAAAACGATAATAATTTCAACGTTTTCAAATTCAAATTCATTTATTTCAGGTACGAGACCCATATAGTGTAGCAAATACAAAAATACAAAATATTTTACAAAAAACTGTCCTAAAATGTCACAAAATTTAAAATGTCATTATTATTATTAAAAATTTCAAGTAATATATAAATTTAAATTAAAAAAAATAAAAACAAAATTTAACACACGCAATAAAACATTTAATTAAGGTCAATATCCCCGTACAAACGGCAAAAAAAAAAACAAATCAATAATAAATTCAAATCAAAAAAAAAAACTAAAATCAAATCAAATTAATAATTCTTCCTAACATGAACACCTCAACCGAGCCCATTATTTATCCCCGAGCCGAGACGTATTGAACGCGCAATAAAGCGCATTATTTGAATAGATCTCAAGAACGAATCAACTAAAATAAGGATCGACTAAACTGATATAAGAATAGATCTTAATGCACCTATTTAAATCCCACTTCTCAAAGAAATCAATTCATTATTCCCAACAAGCGTCAAGAACTACTTATAAGCAACGGGACATGAAACAAAATTAAATATTAATCATTATTTATTTATCGGCTCGGGGCTCGACACTGTTTTTTACGTAACGACGCCGATGGCACGTCTGGCATATTTATCTGTCGGACAAATATCTTTACAGAGTTAGTTCTAATCAGTTAGCATCCTTTTAAGGGCATATTCTATACATCAGAACAAACAACTTTTGCTATGGGGCCAACATTGAAATCGCGAAAAAAACAGCTGTTCCATACATTTTGCCCATGGTCGATGTAATTTTAGTATGGATCAGCTGATATTTTTTTGCGATTTCTATGTTGGCCCCATAGCACAGAATAATAACTAGTAACAGAAGCTTTACTTCGCAATGGTTTTCAAAGAAATATGACTCAATCTGATAAACAATATGATTTAATTTAGCTCGCGGTCCAGTCGAGCACGTGTTCATTTACATACCTACCAATTTCTTTTTGAAGGAATATGGGCCTTAATTCACTATACTACGGTTCATAATAAGTTATACATGGTTATACGTATTGAAAGAGCCGCCGAGCCGAGCCTACTAGATTGGCCCTTGCGCAATGGCCGCCGCCCGTAGGTATGTTTTTAATACCTACACGCGGAGTGACACAGGCCTGCCCATAGTAAAAGTTGTTTGTTCTGATGTACAGAATATGCCCTTAAAAGGATGCTAACTGATTAGAACTAACCCTCTATATTATATGTCTGAGGGCATATAAAAAAAACATATCAGTTTCACAATTGGCAGCTTCCCTGTTTCCTGAAACATTTATATTTTAACGATCGAGATCTGCTCAAGATCAAAGTGAATAAGCATTTTGGTCAAAAAATTAACAAAACACTCTTTGAATAAAACCCAAATTCGTGGTAACAATTGTTAAACCATTGTGACACTTTGACACAAATTAATCTTATTTTATTAGCAGACAGAAAAATGCTAGATCGAGATCAGTTAGATCGAGATGTGAAACAAGTCGTGTCCATCATTTATTCGTCCACGTACTAGAAAGATGCTATAGTTTGTCATACGTCCATATGTCTTTTGTAGAGATATTCAAATTAGAGATTAATCTCCTTTATGTTGAGATACCGATGGTGAGGCACTGACCTCCTCTGAAAAGGTCTAATTTTACTGCGTAAAAGAAGCTTGATTTACATTTGGTCAGCGTGTGACGAAAAAACTTTAGTCTTAGGGCGGTTGCATATAATAGGGAATATTTTATGTACTTGTAGTAATCATATAAGCGGTTTGTTTGTTTCTTAGTTAAAGTTAATATATTAAGTTAATAATATTTATTTCTCCAGTAGTATTGTAGATCTAAGAAGAAAAAAAATACGCTTAAAACATTTGACAAATATTTTATAGATTTTTTAATTTATTTAACATAGTAGCGATGATATCTCTGTGGTTAACGCGTCCAGACCACACTTAACTCTGCAGGGCGTTGGTTCAAATCTCAACAATGAGCTTGAGCAACTAGCTACTTTAAAATCTGCCCCAGCAGTTCCCATTCGCGGCTATGTGTGTAGGCGGCATCCTCGATCACAACGTCACTTAATATAAAATAATAAATAAATATTGGGGGAGGGACATTATACACACAGCGCCATCTAGCCCCATACTAAGCAAAGCTTGTATTATGGAAACCAGATATCTGATAGAATACTTTATATACAATTATTTTTTTCGCATATACATACTTATAATACATACTACGCCCAGACACAGAACAAAAATATATGTAAGTCACATAAATGTTTGTCCTGGGTGGGGATCGAACCCGCGCCCTACAGCTCTGAAGGCAGACATGCTACCAACTGAGCTCTAAGGCTGTCAAATATCAGGGTGATACCGGACCTAGCCGGTTCACCGTAAGAAATAACTTTGAGAGCTGTGCTACAATAATTTCAGAAAAATGGTAAACTTCAAAACACAAAAGTACATACAAATATATATTATAATAAATTTGCAAATATACCCGATTTTTGCGCATATAAATAATAAGTCATGCTAATTAGAATTAGTAAAAAACACTAAAAATATTAAGCTAAGCTAGATTTGAGTTTAACCCCGTATTCAGTTTCGCATACAAAAGACATCAACGCGTCCGATATTATTTTGATAATCTCATAAATAGTTTTTTTTTATGAAATAGAATAATTGATGTAAAAGAGTGCTATAACTATATCTATTTGTTTTGATAACACCCTCTACGTTCGACTGACACAAGCGGACGGTACTCCAAGTACAGGTACATCTAACAAGATTTATGTGTATTTATTTGATAGGAAGTACCGTCCGTGTGGGCCTGGGTATCTCCTTAAACTGCAACCAGACCCACCGGAGGACGGGCAGCAGCGTCCTTTTGGTTAACGATGGTGAGCATTCTGCGATCCCCAAGCCACCTGCCAAGCGTGGGGATTATGGCAACACCCCTCTATTGGGAGGTCTTCGTCCAGCAGTGGACGTCTTATGGCTGACGACGACCGTCCGTTAAACTAATAAAATCCAGTGTATACCTACCCTTAAATTGTTATTAAATATTGAACAGAGGTTGAACATAATATAAAACGGCCACCATTCTGATGTAAAACAGGGGTAAACAAAGGAAGGAGGACGTGTGAGAACGCGGGATGTGACCGTAGCTCGGAGCATTTGGGTGACTAATAATAGGTCAACAACCTCACTAAATAGATTTGGTGATAGAGGGCTAGATAATAACTTTATAAATTAACATATAATTTGAAGCCAAAACAACGTGCTGCTGGCTATTGCACGATTCTACATTTTTGAAAATATTAGCTAATAATAAAATTAAAAAACTAAACGTTTCGACTTTAGAAAATCCACACATAAAAATTTGCAAAACATTAAAATTCCTCTTTTATAATTCCCGCTTTTGTTTTTAATGTGGTACCAGCCTGGTGAATCCGCGCGGAAAATCAATTGGAGGAAGGTCATTATCATATGTTGCGAGTTTGTGGACGAAATGAAATACAAAACTGTATGAAAATGGGCTATCCAGATTTATGATGTAGGGTTCTGGTTGTACGCGAAAGATCTCGCTATGATTCTTACGATACATCCGAATATGTACAGGCATTTAGAAGTTATGGTGGAATAAAAAACTCGCATATATACAAATACGAGTACTTAAGTACATACATTCATACGAACCCTGAAATCGTTACTCTCATTTTGGGCAGTCATGTAAAAACTAATTCATCAATTTATTTTTTAGTTCTACCTCTGAAATCATCAATAATGGTTACAGACCAACAAGGTACTCTCGTGATGGTTAGGGATAACGCCTGCGCATGATACTTGATTGCAGCGATATCCAGAATGTTCAGTTAAAAAACAAAGTGCCAAGTATCAGTGAATTGGTGCTCATGTACCAGAATGATTACGACTCTATCTATCCTACCGAACATCTTTATATCTTCAATTTAAGAAGAAGCTTTTTGGAGCAATACATTATGTAAAGTGAAATCGAGCCGACATCTACAGCAACCCTCTGTGATTGATAAATGCATAATTATAATAGTAAGCCTTCTAAAAACCATTTAAAACGCTTATTATTTATTTTTACGAAGGTTGAGAGATAAGGGATCAAGTTGGTTGAAATTAAATCAACAGCTAAATTACAGAATAATGTAAGACAGAGAGTCAACTCTGCTACAATGACGAGTAAATTGCATTGGTTCAGCAGTTCAGCTCACAGATTACCTATAAATAAATGCTACAATACAAGGTATTTATTGAGACTCAAAATCATCAATACTGAAGGGGGATAGAAACAAAGCGACCTCTTTATGGTGCGTGTTTTACTATAACTGAGCATAGTGGCAACATTTAAGAATCGTCATTGGATTGTATTCAGAATTAATTCTTTGGTAGAAATGCTTTGATCGTAATATAGTAGAAGGTTACTAGAGTTTCGCTTAAGAGCAATGCATGAGGTGTGTTTCTAATTTTATGTTTTCCAGATAAATCAGTGGTTATAAGCTTTCTTTCTGATTATTTCTTAATCTGTGTCAAATCATTACGCTTCTTTACTTCTGGAAAGGGGTGAATAGAATAAAAATAGAGGTATCCTGTTCTTCGCTAGTTCTCATTGTGGAGGATCGAGTTTCTATTGTGATGTAAATCTATTATTTTGAATTTTTTATTACAATATCCGTGCGATCTGGTAACTTCTTCGGGAAGCTTGAAATATTCTGGTAAAATGTAGAAATATTCTGGTTTTTCGGTACACGGACAGCAAGGAAAGAAATAAGTGAGATGATACATTAAGTAATTTCTAGGAAGTAAGCCTTTCCTTTTTCTGATATCGTGATAAATACCTATTTAAAGTTCTATTATTATTTTTACTTTAGTAAACAACCGTGATAGTTTAAAATAGTGTTAAATACCTATTTATTAGGTAAAAGATTCGGTACACATACATCTACTTATGCATTATATGATTCAACAAACATAACCTTGTACTGATGGGATATTTGTACTTATTATTCCTTTGAATTTGGAATGGGATATTTCTACGTTGAATATTTACATACTTACTACGATAATTACGTAGTAAGTAATCTATAGTAAAATGTACACAAGAAGCAGTTAGCATAATACGCCCGTCAGGCCGTCACGCGCTGTTTCAGTTTCATTAAAAGTATGTACCTATAATTTCCAACATTATACCAATAAAGTTTTTTTTTCTATTTTTTTAAATATAGTTTGCCTTCTTTTACGTATTATGTGTTACTCGCAAATGTTGCTATAAGCTATAGCTAGATAAGCTTGAGCTACCAGTGAAGGAAAACATCGTTAGTTAACCTTAGCATGGTGGCAGGAAATTCTGATTCTCAGCTTGGATTAGCTTGTTTTTTTTTGCTTGTTCTGGTGTTTTTGTGCCTCAAGTTGAAAATCTTTTGCCAAACAATCTAATTTTGTGTTTAAACCACTTCACTTGATAGCTAAAGATATCCCAGATGTGGCGAAGCTGAAACAAAAAAAAAATACAAGACTAGTACAAACCGTCTTGTGGATCCATATTCCCAAAGGGTGGTCTAACGACACAATAACAAAGACAAATAAGTAACGTCAAGTCAAACGAAAAGTCTTCGTCCCGTCTGCCCACATGTCTTTTAGCATTTTTGTGTCATAAAACAATAATCACAGTTTTCGCCCCAAGTGTTGTAATGTAACAATAGGTTGTAAAACTACCACAGACTGTGTTGCAGTTAGTTGGGTTGCCTCGTCACATGTGCTCAACATGCGGTGCTTAACATTTATGTCTTCGTTTGCGACGATGCTAAAATCTGAATTATTTGAGACGTTTATTGGCTTTGACTTGGAGTAGAGTCGTTTAATTTTGGGATTTGGAATGACGTTTAATTTAAGTTTAAGCTTTTTCTTCTTTGTTCATGGCATCGCACTTTGTTGTACATTCTGTTAGCTAAAAGTATCCCAAATTTTTTAAATTGTTGATAATTTATGTTAATCTATCTGTGGTGGATAGGACTCGCTCTATCTAATCACGCCTCTGTGGCTCCCGAATCGATATACGTACTTAACCATGTACTTCACCAACCCGCAACTGGCCCAGTGTGGTGGATATGGCCCAACCCTTTGAAGTGTTGTACTATTTCCAGCAGTGGACTATTATTCCGATGTACTTTAGACGCGACATTAATCTTATAGATGGAAACGGGCCAGTGATGTTGATGACCATCATCATCAGCCCGGAGAAGTCCGCTGCTGAACGAATGCCTCCCTCTTAGACCGCCACACTGTACGACAACCTGCTGTTTGCATCCACTGGTTGCCTGCGACTACAATCAATGATATCAACAATCGAAGACGCTCGCTCTACTTAATGTTCCTATATAAACTTGTGAATGGAGCGCTTGATGTCCCTCTCCCTCTTGTCAAATTCTCTGCGCCAACGACGTGCACCAGGGCTTTGAGATTCAATGTTTTGAATTTTTTTAAGTACTATACCAACCTTGGCATGAATGCACCTCTTAACAGATTAATCACCGAATTTAATAGCTTCAATAAGATGTATTCATTGGACCTTTTCAGTAGTAGTATTAGTAGTTTTAAGCGGGCTATCAGCAACATTAGTTAATTAAATTGTATTTTTATTTTTGTCAATATAATTATAGTAGGTAAACTTAAATGTACTTGTTTTATATAATATAACTAAAGATTCATTTATACTCGTAGATACCGCTCGTGTCATTATTGCATGTTGTCGATGCCTATAATTGTATCAGCATCTAGTTTCTTTTTACTTTCGTGTGTTATTGATAATGTGTTGATGTATGGTATGTTGGTTCCCAATAAATAAATAAATGTATGATCAAATTATCAAAGGTTGATGTCAATAGTTCAAGTTTTTTGCTCGTCATAATTTGTATCAATGATATTATTAATCTTTGATTCGTATCAATTCGTTTCAGGATTCACAAAATTCGGAGCGAGAAAAGGAAGTAAAAGACTACGTACCAGAACCCAAGAAATCCAAACTACAGGAACTACTACAAGCGCAAACCAAATCTTTCGGGGAATACATAGGACAGCAGCTGGAACACGTAGAGACTTTCCAAAGACATGTGGCTGAAAAACTCATATCTGAAGTATTGTTCCTGGCGAGGACTGGCCACCTAGACTTCAGTTCCAGAATTGACTCCTCGAATGCTTATTCGCGGCCATCCATATCAATTCCAAACTACCCATCATCATCATCATTCGTCCAATCATCCTCCTCGCCTCGAAACACGCTTCCTGCTGCGCGATTCGTTGCAAGCTCCTCGTATGCTCCCTCCAACGCCGTCCAATCGACCTCCAAACAACCTCCCCAATCTTCAAAGACCCTCAACGACCCCTTGTCAAAAGCTGTAGAAAAAAGTGTTCCATCATCCACGCGTTCACATCTCGAAATCAAAGACGAACCAACAGAGCTAACTAGTTCACCATCGTCATCATCATCATGAACCTATCAAAGACCACTGCTGGAGATAGGCCACTTAGCTTGATCGGTTTTCCGGTACCGCGTCATTCCATCCAGTCTCAGGGCGACCTGCGCTACCTTTGTGTCGATTCGTAGACTAGATAACGCGTCTACCCCCAACGGCTATATATTCTGCGGCTAACTCGCTAATCATAGTCGACTACCTCTTCAGCTTATAATATGCTGAGATATATCAGTAACTTTAGTTGCCTGGTTCTAATACGATGTGGATGATTGACGCGAAGAGTTCCCTGCTACATTCGTATTTTGCCGTCCTTTTCGGATGTCCACGTCCGCGTGTCGGTCCTTCGCGTCGCATTGATATACCCCAGCAGGGCTAGCATGCGCACCGCGAGAAATTTTTGTCGTGTCTTTATGTCGTGCGAAAACGAGACAAACTTATACAGATTCGTAGCCTTTTCCTGTTTTTAAGAATCGAGAAAAAAATCTCGCGGTGCGCATGCTAGTCCTGCTGGCCTTAGCCTAGCCGCACATGAAACAAGGACAGCTGTCAGCCACAAAACGCCACCTCCGAGCTGCGGACTCATTTTCATACAATTTATATGAATTCGCCGCACGCGTTAGAAGTGGCTGACGCGAGCTTCCGCTTCTCAGAAGCTTCTAGCTTCAGGGAGCGGCGTTAGTGGCTGTGACGCGTGTCCCGTGTGCTAGTAAACTTAGAGATAAACGCCAAACATTGCCTTTCCATAACTCGCTGAGCGACTTAATTTAAACTTGTGGACCAAACTAATAGCTAACTGTTTAGGTATGTAAGGTTAGTATAGACGTATATTAATTGATTGATACAGTACAAGGTATGTACATATAAACGAATAAAATAATTATACCATTTAAATTATAAATTTTATACTATACTATACAGTATTCATAAATAAAGCCATTCGTTTTATTTTTTCCTTGTGACAGAGAGAATTGTTAAGAGATTGTATAATATTATGTAAATGCACTAATAATAATAGACTATGTTTTCTGAAATTATAATGGTATACCTGCGCCTCGCGGCTTCATCCGCGAGCATTACATCTGCGCATTTACAATACTAGAGGGCGCCCGCGAATACGTCCGCGTCGGAAGAAATTCGGTCTGCTCTCAAAATTCACCACTTTAAATGATCCCGAGCAATTTTTTTAGTCCCCTCAACTCGCCCAACTCTACCGACTCTACCAACTCAAACTTAGGGGTCGAATTTCGAAAAATCCTTTCTTAGTACACCCCTACACCCGAATACACCCTCCAAATTTCAAGTCTGTACGACCAGCGGTTTGGGCTGTGCGTTGTCTGTCAGTCAGTCAGTCAATCAGTCAGGACAAAGCCTTTTATATAACTATATAGATTGATTGATTAGTAGGATTATATTAATTATATATAAATATTCTTACATACTTACCTGACAAGTATTTTAGCATCTAAACTTTTAAAATTTTACTTAGAAAATGCGATCGTGGCTCCCAATCAACTAAAGAAAAATTAGTTAGCCTTTAGAGTCTAGCACCTTTCCCGCGCAACAGAGAGATCAATAACGCATTCTTACAAGAACGAAAGAGACGCTGACACACGTGACCGGTTAGCATTGCAAGGTCGTCTTGCGGGGTAAATGACACGCTATGCGAAATGCAATTTGTAATACAACCTTATGCATGAAGATATAAGGTTTCCTTTCGTTTCGATAAGTCGTCTAAAATGCGTTCGCGTGCTATGCTTTTTATTATTTCATTGGAGAAGTTAATGTTCCTGTTTTGGTTGATATGGACCAAAAAACTTTAGCAGCTTATATTAAACCTGTTGCTAATAACACGTTTCGTCGTCTTTATTTCATTTAATAGATTATTCGTCTGATATTCCAAATATACACACACATAAATCACGTCAAAAATAAAATTTTCGGTCAAAATAATAATAATAATCAAAAAATATCGTCACATTTAATCGAATACCCGCCCCTCACTGTTTCTGGCGCAAAGGTGCCCAAAATACCTACTAGCAGCATTACCACGCTAATTCGAACGCTAAATCTAATTCAACGCATTACAACGCTAATTCTAACGCTATATCTACCTATTCCAAATAGGCAAATATTGATATTATATTTTGCTCAGTCGTCATAAAAAGACCTATGTCTGTCTCTGTACCTACTACCTACATAATTATACAATACAATATATCCTTACAGGTAGTCAGGATGACAAGGTATGGCGTAGTTTGAACTTCTAAAAAAACATGTGTCTGCATCCTTCTACATGGCTTAAAACAAAACTACAACATGCAGCAGCTGTTTCGGGTGCTGCTGTGTGCTGCGATTTGCCGGTTCGTAGAACAGCGCCATCTATCGAAATGTGGTCGCACTACGATGTCATTATGCGTAGCTTTGTCTTCAGGCAACGTGCATTGATGATAGCATTTGCTACGATTTTCTTTGAGATGGCGCTGTGTAGTAATTGTAGGCCGTGGTTGAACAGTAGAATAAAAAACAATAGTTAGCACAGAGAAGTTCCAGAATTGTGAGCTTGCTGACAAAATCCTGGTCCCACTGCACTGCGCTCGACAGCCTGAGATAGGTATTAGGTGTCAAATCTTTCATGCTCAGTCATTTCTCTGGTAACATTGCCCTGTAAACCTAAACGCAGTAATGCTTGCTACTTTGGTCCTTGGCGGTTGAATAACTGGTAAAGGCACTATACTGAGTGCGACTAATGCCAGAAAAATAACAGATTTCGCCCGCGCGTTTTGCATTAGTTTAGAGTCGAAAATCGCATGATACAATTAATGATGATGATGGCTTTGAGCAATTTAGGTGGGTTTTTATTTAACTATTCAAAATGTAGGCATGAAATTAAAAAAAAATGGCTACTGTTCTAAAACATTCGTTTGGCTATGTAATTCGTAAAAAATAATGTGGTACTGTCGCTGATAATTTAGAGCATTTGAAATAAAACAGTTTTTTGTTGGTATTTTTTTATTTTTATTAACCCAGATTATTATCCACAATTCTATTCGGTTACTCGGTTTCTTTAGGTTTATCCCCTACCTGTAGTATTTTTTAATCTGAATATTTACGTTCTTTATCATTAAACTATGTGTTTAAAAATACACCTTTTACTTACTTTTGGCATTAGTCGCCCCCTTAAAAGAATGAACTTTTATATTAAACAACGGGAATGTTTTTGTGTTGTGGTAGGTCATCAGATAGATAGAAAGAGAGGCTTACCTTGGCGTAGTCGACGGGAGATGTGTTTACAGGACACGTGAAGAGGCCCTCGCTGAAACAGAGGACAAACAAAAGTCACTAAATTATAACACGTAGGTACGTTACGTAGGTACACATACCTAGTAGGTACTAGGTAGTAGGTACCCACCATCCAGGCCGGATCCAGGATTTATTTCTGGGAGGGGCACATGGGTCATCACATGGGTCATAGACCAAGTTCCCCCATAGTATTATCCTATGCCTGTCTTTGGGATCGATTCCTTTTCAACATACAAATTTTTGTATATACTATAAAAAATACTTATAATAAAGATTAAATAATGAGAAATTATATGTTTATTAAGCAAAAATAAACAAATTTTATTATAGCGGTACAATCTTAAAAATCTCCCAATTCTTTATTATATTTAAACCGTTTTGGGGCGTACCCCACCCAGAAATAAATCCTGGATCCGCCCTTGCCCACCATAACTTTTAATTATAATACATCTATCTATAGTTCTAAGACAGAATACATCAGATCCACAGTCCACATTAAATTTTATTCAAAACTAATTAAATAAACAAATGCGAAAGTTCGTCGGGTGGGTGTGGAGGGTATTTTACCTCCTTCTTCCATATTCGTAACTAAAAGTTCATAACTAGCTACGAAAATAAAAATAGTTAGCTAGTTATAAAACAATAAGGCTTTTTTCCATTTACATAACCCTGACCGGCTACGAACAAAGACTTTTATTTACTTACTGTCGCATAACCAGTTATTTATATATATTTTTTAGTAAATGTTGTTTTGTAATCCGAATGTAAAATAATTTGTCTTCATCGACATTCATAACTAGAAATTTATAACCAGCTAAATACCAGTCAGATTTGAACCACCGAGCTGATTCCGATAATGGAGACAGGAGATAGATAGTGGAAATATAATATATTATATTTAATGTCTAGGTAATAGTAAGCCCTTTGAGTTTGGACTTTTTTTAATAAGAAAACCTAGGCATCACTTAAAAAAATATACATACCTAGATCATATTTATATGTTGTAATTTATATTTAATAGAATGTTCTGTAACAATTTAAACTAATAAAATAACAAGCGACTGAAAAAAGAAGAAGAAAAAAGAGATACCGATAGTACAGTCAGCATTAAGTAGTTGATGACTGTCAAGGGGTTATTAAAGTCATAAGCTAAGTTAAAGTGTAGTAAGTGGGCTAAGTAGTGTTAAAGACATAAGTTTAACTTTTAGTTACGAATGTGGATGAAGGGATTTGACCTTTTCTCGCAAAACGGCGAAACGGGTTTGGATGAAACTCGGTATAGAAATAGCTTATTTCACAGAATAACATATTAAAGGCTTCTCTTTATCCTCATCATCATCATCATCATCACGCGGATGAAACCGTAGGCCGCAGCTTGTTTTAATAATATCTCTATACGTCCGGTTGTACGACACATGGAACAGCTGTTTGTTTATCGCGTATTTTGTTGGCCCCATAGTAAAAGTTGTTCACTACGGGTTATTATAAACTCGACACAAGCATTAAAATAAGATGAAGGCCTTTCGGCTTAGTAATACCGTCCTGTATAACCCTGTATATGTAAGCTCATTGAGCCTTGCGCGAAAGCCCTACTTATACTTCTCTCTGCAGTTTGTTTTGGTTTTTTGGGAACACTGTAAAATCATGCCGCTGTCTATAATTTTTTCGCAAATCTATGTATATAAAAGGCTCTGTCCTGACTGATTGACTGACTGACTGACTGACTGAAAAAAGTGGTGAATTTTGGGAGCGGAAGTCGCGGGCGACCTCTAGTTAATGATAAAAAAATAGTGGTTTTTATTCATTGAGTGTTGAATTACATGCACGAGTGTGGGCAAGTGTTATACTGTGGTGAAACATTTCATTTCATGTTGTTTTCAAAACTCCGTAAAAGCTTACCCGTAAAGTTGCCACAACTTTACTAGTTCTTGACTTGGACCCGACTGTGACTAATTTCGTGTAACTAACTGTGAAAGTTTGACACTGGCAGAATGCACAAAGTGCGATGACAAAAACGAAGCAAAAAAAAGAACACTGAGCTTTTGACAACTGTCATTTTACTTCCTATTTCTACGCAATATTAACTTTAACCGCTGTTATGTAAAGTCCATAATAAACGGTTTAAGTTACCATCAATTTGTATCTATTAAATAATAGCCATCCAGATACCTATATCCTCTTACACGGCTCATTATTTTAAAAACTGTTGTTCCATTAATTACTACTTAATCATATATTACCGCCGCCTCGGGATATACATTATCATATCTACTCGTAATTAGTCCACTGTATTTACTCACTATTGTGATCTTTAAAATAGACCGTATATTTTTGTTATAGGGATTAAAATGGCATGAACTTATTATGATGTAGATAGCTGTAAAACTGCAATATAAAACCACATTTTTTACCGCGACGTTTGTAATTAGTCGATAATGGGAAGAAAATTATGGATAGTCTGTGTTTGGTGCGCGTGCGCATGAGATATGGCTGCGATTTATTGAAGGATACAGTACACTAGCTTTTTATGGTCCCGTAGCCGAAGTGTAGGTACAAGGAAGCCAAAGTTGTCTATCTGTCTTAGCATCACACAAATAAAGCACACTAATATTATAAATTAACGCGAAAGATTGTTGATGCGCGTGTGTGTTATCTCTAACGGCTGAACGGATTAGTATGAAACTCGAAATGGAGATAGCTTATTTCCCAGAATAACATATTATAGACATCTTTTTATTATTGTCATCATCACCGGGTGAAACCGCGAGGTGCAGCTAGTAAGGCATAGGTAATCAGCCTTTTGAATAGTTGAATGCTAGACTCAGGCGGACCCCCGAAGGGCAAATGGGCCATATCTACCACGCTGGCCCAGTTGCGGGTTGGCGGATTCACATGCGCCATTGAATTTCTTCTCCGGATGTATACAATATTCAAGATTCCTGACGATATTTACCTTCACCAAAAAGCCAGTGAAATGAAAATCCGTACATATAAACTCGTAAGAGCTCATAGAGATCCCACGAGCTGGTACACAAGCTTTAAGGGGGCGACCAATGCCAGAAGAAAAATAAGGTGTATTTTTAAACACTTAGTTTAATGATTAAGAACGTACATATTTAGATTAAAAAAATACTACAGGTAGGGAAAAAACCTAAAAAAAACCGAGTAACCGAATAGAATTTAGAAAAATAATCTGGTTTATAATAAAATATACAAATTACTAACAAAAAAAATAACACTTTTAATTCAAATGCTCTAAATTATCAGCGACAACACCACATTATTTTTTACGAATTACATAGCCAGACTAATGTTTTAGCAGAGTAACCGTTAACTTTTTTATTTCATGCCTATACATATTTTGAATAATTAAATAAAATCCCACCTAAATTGCTCAAAACCATCATCATCAATTGTGTCGTGCGATTTTCGACTCTAAACTGATGCAAGACGTGCGGGTGAAATTATGTATTTTTCTGGCATTAGGCGTACTCTTAAGCCCACGACCTACCGAACGATACCTGTCTATATAGGTACTAATATCATAGGGAGATAAATCACTGTGCTTCTGGTATAGTGTGCGAGGTATGGGCGGGTTTTTGTCCCGCGGTGATCTGCGCTGAGTGCGCTGTTTCCGCACAATCGCTGTGGTGTTGCGTGAAGTCTTTTGACGTGGATTTATTGGATGGCGCGACCCGGCCCGCTGAAGCGCGGGTTCCGTACCTTAAAATAAATATATTGCTCTAAAATCGGCGTCACGGTGAACGACCTTATAGCGAAGAATCTCGAGAAGTCTCAAAGTCAAAGACAAGTCAAAATCGTCTATTGCATACTTTGATTATATACCCAGAGCTAGATCCTCCAAGATTGCACATTAACTGATTATGTAACTAACATTATATAATAACATAATGATCCAAATTAGGGTATGGCTATTTAGTGTGGACTGTAGAGCGGTCCGATCTGTTTTTTTGCTTTGCTTTATAAAGTTGTCATTTAGAAAATCTTGTATGGGATAATACATATAGGTCTATGGGAATAATAGCATTTTTGAATTATCAAGGTTTTTAATTTATTTGCAAAACTTTGTTCGTTTTAATCACTCTTTAAGTCGTCGGGTAATTTATTAAATATTTTTCTCGCTAAGAATCAATCATAAAGGTTGATCAATGATAAAAGACAGTTCTTGTTGCATCTTGACACGGCTTTCATTAATGAAGCCGTGTCAAGTAGCAACAAGCCCTGGTTCCTCACTCTGCAGCTCTAACCACCTGCAGCTTAACCCTGCTCGGCTATCAGCTTCAGTAACAAAAAAAAGGAATATGTTATTCCGTGAAATTTTTTCGTTTACTCTGTGCAAAATATAAATAACATCTATATTTTTCCGCTAAACTTAAAAGTCTTAGAAGATTACTTAGTTGTTATGCTGAACAGAAGAGGTTATACATTTTGCGCTAACCAATGATCCCGTAGAATAAAAAGGACTTACCTACAATAAAAAGACTACTAGCAAAAGAAAAATTAAGGTAAGTACAAAAAAAAACCAAAAATATGGGAACACTACAGAAGAAAAATACAGCAGTTATCTTACAAACTAATAGAGACATGGACATTTATGTGTTTATATTTAACGCATCGGGATCGCAAACGTTAACAAACGGCATTATTATGGTAACTAAACGCACTCATCTCGATAATCTAGCCATAAATCAGTGTTGCCAGTGACATAGCGCCGGTGTGGTAGCGCGTGCGCTGCTTTGCATGTCTTCCTAGTCTTTCTACTCGCTTTCTAAGACAACGTTCTTGAGAAAATGTTACTTTAGCAGATGCACTAAATGCATCGGGTTTTTCTGGGCAAGAATCCTGGCAATCTAACCAATCTTACCTGGTCAGATCGGTTAGTAAGCCTAGTCAGCTTTTGCTAGATTAGGTCATATCCACTACGCTGGCCCAGTTGCGGTTCGGTGGGTTCACAACTTCAAATACAAATAGTTTATTGATAACACCAAAGTTACACGTAAAATTTCATTAAGTATATCACAAAAAAAAATTAAATAATCATTATAAAAATACTTTGAGAGAGAGCTAGATCCTCCAAGTAAAAATACGTTAATAATATTTTATTTTAAAATAAGCTTCACAAAACAAAAGCCTATGATTTGCCTTGTGTAGGTTTCTTTACAATGTTTTCCTTTACCGAAAAGCTTGGAGGATCTAGCTCTCCTGGGTATATAATCAAAGCCGTAAAGCCTTACAACCGATCCAACCACGGATACCTCCCGGCGTGCTCTATCCACCGCGTCTTCACATATGTAACATCATCCGTGAATGTAGCAGCAAACGCAGTCCAATTACAGAAAAGCAGTAAATGTATATAAATATATATATTTTCTTTTGTTGTTGTTGTTCACCATAAACTTGCATGAACAAAGCGACTTAGTACACCCCAAGCTTATAACCCTGTATATCAACACACAAACTCAACTGCTTTATGCTCTGTACATGAAATATGGACGCTGTATACTTTGTAAAGTATCGAGTCACTATAGTGTACATTATTGGCCGTACTTTCTTGCCTCTCGTGTTTGTAGTCCACTAAGGCTTTTTCCGCATTCCCTCCAAAACTAAATGTAACTAATTATTACGACCCCGGCCAGTACAGTTTCATGCAGTAACCGGACCCGGCACTAAACAAACAAGACTTGCTGCGATGGGAGCTGTAAGCTGTAATCGACACCGATGGGAAACCGCGGTGAGACGTCGCGACAGCACGCGATGTCGCTGCGGTGGCGTTGCGGTACGCTACGGCAACTCAGCGATCATACCGTGATTCAGCTACATTATTTTTTCCGGCTATGTGAAATGGAGGTTTATAGTGGTAAAATTGGAGGTCATTTCACACAGAGCCTCTAGCCCCAAATTGAGCAAAAAATAATAATATTAAAATTCATTTATTGCAGGTAACAAGAACCATAAAAATTGCTAAATACAATAAAAATAAGTCCAGAAATACAATTAAAATGTCCAGTCACAGTACAATTAAAATAAAACAAAGCAAAGCTTGTTCTATGGTAATCAAAAAGCTATAGATCTTATGTTTTTTTTTGTAAAAACATACCTACTTATAATTAAATACCTACATACAACACCCAACCACAAAACATCTTAGTTCGTCAGTCGTCACATTAACGTTTGTCCTGGGGGGAACCGAACCCACGCTCTTAAATCATGACATACTACCAACTGAGCTGGCTATAAGGCAGAGCTATAACTCTAAGTATTTATCTGTTTAGATATTTAGTTATCATCAGCCCGGAGACGTCCAGTGCTGAACGAAGGCCTCCCCCTTAGACCGCCACACTGCGCTGCATTGTACATACACTGCAATGTGGCGACCGCGAACCGGAAGACGCAGCGTAGGAAGGCCTCCCACTAGGTGGACCGACGACATTGTAAAAGTCGCGGGCAACCGGTGGATGCATACAGGTTGTAGATATTTTAGTGTAGGCGCAGAATTTGCGTCATAAAATACTGTTTGGATATCCTACCTGCAAGAGTGAGGTAAACAATTTGCAAGTCTGCAAGTGTGTCAATTGCAAGCAGCGACATTATGCCTCTCGACTCGGATTTCTAGGCTCCTTAGTAACTTATACTTAGCGCTTACTTAGTTGCTTAGCGCCTAAGGCAAGGCAATCAAGGTTAATGGACAGGTGTATGTTTCTTGGGGTATGTAATGTACCTACTCATCATTGTCAAAAACTTTTATAAACCTACTATGGGCCATACCTGAAATCACAGAAAACAGCTGTTACTTTTGCATAGGTACTTTTTTGTGCGATTTTGTATAGTTTTTGTTTTATTCATACGGGAATACTCACGTTTAATTAAATCGGATACTCCGACTATAGTTTCGATCACATCCGGTGACCTTTTCATAATAATATTTTGTATAGTGTTCGTCCTGTTGCTAAAAATATCATAAGATTCAATGAGTACTCCCCTTTCGACTTAGTACACCCTAAGCCAATAACCATGTACAAAATAAATTCACTCATAAAAAAATTAAAATAATAGGTACTTCCAGAATGTAAAAATTATGTAAATAATAGTATACAAGCGATACAATTTATTCATGTAGACGGAATTACGGAGGAAAACCATCGTAAGAGCTTCTAAACGTAATAAGTTATAGGTACTTATTACTATTGCTTCTATCGAAGCAACAACGCGCGCATAACACTCTTCAATTACAGATAATTTAGCTAATTATGATAAGTACATTGACTTATACAATTACTTATCAAGGAAAGGGCAAATGATGTATCAATGGTACCGACTGGATCAGGCTCACTGTACTGGAACCAGCTTTTGAGATGCCCTGCGTACTGTGCAGGCTACGACACTTTCAAGTAATTTGACTAAAATCTACTGTCCACAAAAAGCTGTGCCGACCAACGCCATTTTGCAAGAAATTTTTGTTTAAAGTTGGTTTCAGGTTACCTAACACATCATCAGCCGGAAAGCCTTACCTTTATTAGAGAGGGGTTGCCATAATCCCCACGCTTGGCAGGCGGCTTGGGAATCGAAAAATCCTCACCACCGTTAACCGAGATGACGCTGCCCGTCCTCCGGTGGTTCTGGATGCAGTTTTAGGACATACCCAGGTCCAGGTCAGGTTACCTCATAAACGTCGAATCCCGATAATCAATGAGCTGGACAGAGAATGATGCGACGTAGGTATAGTCTTAGAGACTGACAGTTGGTGCTACTTTTTGAAGTAGTATCTGCATTATTGAGATACAAATTTTCTGAGGAGCATATCCTTATTTTAAAGTTCTTTGTCTTTCTCTATAGCACCGATTGATTGAATGATTGGCACACCTTTTCATTACGTACTTAGTAGGTACGTACATATGTAACTAGTTATTGTTCATAATTATCTTAGTAGCTCGGTATTAGCAAGCTGGTCAGCTCTGTAAGTGTGATTTGTTCATGGCGAACGAGACGCTCTGCTGATGGTAAAAGATAACGCCTGCCATGCGCCTGCCCATGACCTGTCACCTGTTCCATCCAATTTGTTGAA
This sequence comes from Erannis defoliaria, assembly GCA_905404285.2. Lineage (NCBI taxonomy): Eukaryota > Metazoa > Arthropoda > Insecta > Lepidoptera > Geometridae > Erannis > Erannis defoliaria. Next base: position 1,679,740 of record FR990071.1, read on the forward strand.
GGTATGAATTGTCGAATTTTAAAGGTCATAGAACAATTTTTTTTTTGCGTACAAAATTAAATGTTGATCTTATATCCAACCCAAGGAATCAAAACAGTAGTTATCGGCCTTAGTTGCAACTGTTACTGCAACTGTGGCAGTGCAATAATGTTTCTTGTTTACGGTGACTCTCCTACAGTAGAGATAAGGGGAGCGTTGCCCTCACAACTCTATAGACTAGAAAACCAATACTATAATGGAAGTCAATAATTTTTCACTTTGGCTTATAATAGAGCCTAACTTTTAGGCGAATTTATATTAAACGTCTTTGGATGATGTCAATACTCTGAAAAATTATCACTAGTTGATCGCTCCGAACTATGACTTCGCGATAAAAACTACTCTAAGTAAATGTTTATTTCTAGTATCATTTACATCAGTTGTGCATTATGATAGTATGATAATTATACTATACAGGGTGTTAATTATGAACACCGTTATCCTTCTAGGATATCATTGTACTCGTCATTATGAACAACTTCTACTATGGGCCAACCCTAAAATCAAAAAAAAATACAGCAGGTCCATACAAAAAGGTTCATCGTTCTTGGACAAAAAGTATGGAACAGCCGTTTTTTTTCGTGATTTCAGGGTTGGCCCATAGTAAAAGTTGTTCATAATGATGAGTACAATGATATCCTAGAAGGATAACGGTGTTCAAACTAACGCCCGGTATAGGTACAAGTGTAGCAAAGTTTCCTTATATTAGCACTTAGCAGTGGGTCCCAAACTCGACTAACACTCTTGGTGAGATACAGGCAAATAAATTTAATAAAAAATCGGTCCAGCCCTTCTTAAGTTAAAAGGTGTACCTACCTAACTAATCGACTTATGTGAAGTGAGAAGATTCTGAATAAAAAATATCCAGTTATGAAATAGCAAGTTTTGTTGTAATATTAATTTCCCACAGTAACTAGAAAGATCCAGTTGTCAAAGAGCTATCATTTATTTCCTATGCATCTATAACACGCCAACTCACCGTTATGGTGCCTGGCTGTTGCTTTTAATGATTCTTCCTCGGAAACCAGTCGTAGTAAGGCGGCAACGCATATTATGGCGGAAACCCCCCGTTTTGCTTTCCACTGTCCGCCACTTAGGCCTAGATTAGAATATAGTTTGCTTAAAACACTGTTTTAAACTATCACGGTTGTTCATTAAAGTTCTATTATTATTTACGGGGTATACGAAATATCGGTAGCTCATTTCACAACAAAATCACGGTAAATATCTCGTTAATAATAATATAACTTTTATAGTTTGCTTAGTATAGTTATGAACAGAATATGTTGCAACATGCACATTAACGGCCTTACCTAAAATAATCTCGATTCTCTTAGTCACTGCTTAACCTTCCCTGTCCTTTTCTAGCACGTGCAACTTCACGTCAGAGAGAAGATGGCAGAGCATCTTAAGCAGTGACTAACGGTTGAGAAGTTTTTTAAAGTAAGGCCGTAAGTGCTACGCCATAATTCTCTGAGCAGGAAAAAAGTGCGTGATATTTTTGGCGCGAAAGGTGTTTTGTTTTCTTTTTTTTTCTTTGTCGATAGCTGAGCTGCAGGCTAATCATGTAACTGTTCGGGATCGCGATACGAATCGCGATTTGTCAAAAATGTCACTTGTCACTGTCACAGCTTCACAGTATCACGGAGGGATTTCTCTCGCTATCGTTATCGAACGAATGCATTGATTTCCTTAGTTAAGTTAAGCAAATCCGTCGGTCTTTTGGCGTTTCATCCTGCCCTGCAGGGTCAAATGAGTTTTGGCAGTGACAGTGACAAGTGTCTATTTTTGACAATTCGTATCCGAATCGCGATCCCGAAAAGTTACATGATAGCTCCGCAGTTTCATGCAATATGCCAGTCTGTTGGCTAGCTTATTTTTTATCTGCACGATACTGCCATCTCTATATTTTTTAAAGAAGCATTAAAACTTGACCGGAAAAGCCTGAGAAATGCAACCCCTTTGTGAAGAATTTCCGTAACTCAGAACACGTAAAAAAAACTGATCCGTAGTTCGTGTGAAAAAAAAACGTTTTCCCATCCAATACCTGTAAAATTTTGAATAAGTTCTCACTATTATCGCAAAGCCGCAACATTGGGCTCTTCAAATAATGCATTATTATTAGAGCCTTGTAACGTATTTGTTTTGTGGTAAATACCTATAGGTACCACAGACGCAAATAGCAGGTTGTCGTACAGTGTGGTGGTCTATAGGGGGAGGCCTTTGTTCAGCGGTGAACCTTCTCTGGGCAGATGATGCCGTACTGGTTTTACAGTTATCTATATGCGATACTGATTGCTTACTATCAGGCAACCAGACTACTTGATTTTCACCTACGGCTAAGAATCAAGAATCAAGAATATTTATTGCTGAATGTAGGTAGGACAGGTCTTCTTATACTAAGAAAGAAAAGAACTTGCTAAGAAACCAAACATGCTGTGTTACCATCTTCGACCCCATATCAATATATAAATTGGTGGCCTAGCACAAGCTTATTTTTTTTACGTTCACTGATGACAGAGCGAAACAAAGTTTAATGTATGGTTTTAGTAAAAGTGCTTTTGAACTTGTACGCCTTGTACTGTTTTTGAACTCTTGGTACGGCCCCTGTGACCGGGCCGTCTACCAGGGGTAGACCTCAACTGGGCCAGGTGAGGTCTACCCCTGGTTAGCTGGTAGTAAAAAATCTTACTTCCCGATACCTACTTACAAATAATTTTATTACATGTATACTTTTATTTTATGAGACTACAACTAGCTAGCAACGTAGTAATGTGCCGCCTTATTTAGTGTGCATTGTTTCCAACCAGTAACACGAAAATACAACAATAACGTCCACGGAATACTAAATGTTACACAGCGAGCCAGCGTATAACTATTAACACATCTCATATTCAATATTTAAAATACCTTCTCTGTATGGGCATGTTCAAGCGCATACATTTAAGGTGCTAAAATAACTTACCTGTTCACTTTGAACAGAAGTGCGACAGGGGTCATCTCGTTCCAATGTCACAGCACTAGTTTTCCTAACTCACTTTTTCTATGCCTAATAATTTTGGCAGAATAAAGTACCGTGCGAAACCAAAACAAAAAAAAAATTTTTTAGTTATTGGCGGGAATTCGAATGTCAAATTCCTTTTTTTAACCAGCCAGTTTTGATCGAACAGGGATGCGTATCAGCCACTAATACTTTTGTCAGGTATCGATATTCGTATCGAACTCTTTTACAGAGGGATTGATCGACACGTGTTTTCCGAAGCGCGGTCGCGAGTATTCTGTCTCAGTGACAAACAATAGGTACGTTTCAACTAATTATTCACAGTATGCAGTCAACTGCAGATGATACCTATTACTTAATCTGTGCCCACAGGTGGGAGCCCTTAAACAATGTAAGTAGTAAAGTAAGTAACGGTTAGTTTGATGTCAAGTACGTTTAGTAATTGCTGTGTACAGGTATCTAGGTTCCCTAGAAGACAGAATACAATGCCCGCGCATTACTTACTGGTAGGTAAGTATGTGGGTAAGTATTGCTTAATTGATGTTAAAATAAGTAGTGATGTGACACGAGCTTTTTTGTTTTACTTATTACTATTTCTTTGTGTCATGTTAACGTTTGATAGAGTTATTAAATTTTCTGGTAAAAATAGTTAGATACTTGCATATACCTATTTCGCCACATTAATAACGTTAGTGAATCCACCAACCCGCTACTGGGCTAGCGTGGTGGATAAATGGTATTTTCGCCCTTCGACGAATAGCCTGAATCCAGCACTGTACTATTAAAAAAGCTGATAATGCTATGCTTATAATAATAATTATTCATATTTTGTAAATAAACGCGAACATTTTATTTGTATTTATGTGTGATTGTATTTTTTCAGTTATACAGGGTTATTGATAACTAGCCTACATCGCATTTGGACAAGCTTCTGTTCAGCATAACAAACAAGTAACAACAATGTCTTTTCAAGTTTTCGACAGAAAAAATCATCTGTCCCGTAGAAAATGTTCATTTGCTCGCGGCAAAATGTATGGATCAGCTGATGTTCATAAAAGAACAGTTGTGTACTGTAGCGAAACGGAGTTCAAGATTCTGGCTAGTTACCAATAACCCTGTATACTTGACACTGGCAGAATGCACAAAGTGCGATGGCAAGAATAGTAGGTAACATTCAATGATTTTCCCCCATAAATGTTGAAATCGTGAAAACATTCTTTAAAAGTTAAGTTTTCCTGAGCTTAAAATCCTAGTCTACCACAAATCGCATAATTATGTTACGGTCATACGTTAGATACGTTAAAATATGTGATGATCATCATTTTTGAGGGTATCGACTCCAAAGTGTATGGTTTATTACGTTACGCCACATCCGCGCCTAGCCACAGGACGTGGTCTACCAACATTATAAAGCTAACTTGTTGAGCTTTATAGCCAACATTATAGAGACAACTTTAAAAAGTATCGTTACGTCTTTGGCTGTGGCATTACGGACCTTTATGGTCACGGCCACATTTCCGTGATATAGTTGTAGTTAGTTATTGTTTTACAATGGAAATAAATAGTTTATAAAGTTCAAGGACATTTTGCTTTGTTTGGTAATCCGCGTTGAAAAGCGATTTTTTAAATTAGATAAATGAATTTATATGCTGGTTACTTACTAAACAAATAAATTAAAACAACGCTCGTAGTAGGTATTTAGAATCTGCTAGTAAACGTAATTTGTTTAGGTAAAGATTTTTAGTTTAAAAGCTACTTTCGTAAGTATTTTTTACGAGTAGACAGTAAAGCTTAGATAATATTGTTTAGTTGTTAGTCATCATTCTAAGCAACGATTATTATGGGGTCCAACGTGAAATCACAAAACAAATCAGCTGTTTCAATTACTCAACAAAATGTATGTCGTCGTCGTCGTCAGCCATAAAACGTCCACTGCTGGACGAAGGCCTCCCCCTTTATAGACGGGTGTTGCTATAATCCCACGCTTGGCAGGCGGCTTGGGGATCGCAGAATGGTCACCACCGTTAACCAAGAGGACGCTGCTGCCCGTCCTCCGGTGGGTCTGGTTGCAGTATAAGGACATACCCAGGTCCAAAAATGTACCTATGTATTGGTCATAAATTAAATTGTATTATATTTATATTGTTTTATTTATACGGGAATACTCACGTTTAATCGGATACTCCGACTATAGTTTCGATCACATCCGGTGACCTTTTTCAAAGCGTGAAAACAGAGCCCGACGCGCGTGCAGCTGCGTCCTGCTTAGCACAGCAAAAATGAATGAAAACCACGTCCCGTCAGTTTTCATAATAAAATTATATTTATATTACACAGTCATATTTATTGAATTTCTTAAATTTACGTTTTTGTGCTTTATTAGCAAATCTAGGTACTTAGATAGGGTAAATTGTACGTTTGTTTTTATTCTAGCTTATAAAGGTACTTGCCCATCATTCCACTATTTACTTGATATTAAAGATATAGCATAATTATTACTATGTATGGGTTTATCGTAAAAGGAACCTGATACCGGGAACTATACCGACGCGGTGGCTATCGTCGCGGGTCGTTCATTATCGGGTGCAGATTCAGTTCCTGTTTGCATTCCTCTCGGGTCGTAAACGCGCGAACAATGGCGGATTGTTGAGTTTACGTTGTTTGCTTCGATGAAGGTTTGTGATTGATTTGTCTATGCTAGTGTAAAGTGCATTTGGTGTTACCAAAGAAAATAAATAAGTGACTGCCTTATAGCTCAGTTGGTACCATGTCTGCTTTCAGAGCCGTACGACGTGGGTTCGCTCACCACCCAGGGTAAAAATTTATGTGACGGGCATAGATGTTTGTTCTGTGTCTGGGTATGAGTATGTATTAAACGTATGTATTTACAAAAATAAATACGCTATCTGGTTACCAGCTTGTCTTAGTTTGGGGCCAGATGACGCTGTGTAAATGTCCACCGATATTTATTTACTTATTTTAGAAGATTCACTCTCTTAAGAAACGCATCAAACTCCAAAAATAGTTGAACCACAATATATCTATAGCTACAAACATGTCATATTCAGTGCAAGCTAATTTGTACTCTATTTGTATAGTACAGTATCGATAATTCCACTGTTATATAACAGTGGAGTTTAATATTAAAGCGCGCACGCAGCCAGCGGGAGCCGCGTGACGTCAACGTGCCAAGCGCTACAGCGGAAAATTGATACACTATTTATATAAATAATACAAATTAGTATTAGTACAAATTAGCTTGCATTGAATATGGCATTGTTGTTAAGGCAAATTTCCGTTGAGACGCATTTTATAAGGGTTAGATTCAACCCTGGTTTTACGGAAACATGTATCCTGTGTCTCTTAGCGATTAGACCGGCTTTTTAATTTAAAATGTTTAATAGGAACAACATATCATCCAATTAGCTTCATTGGAATGAAGTCAAACACCGTGCGGCCTTGCCTTCCGATACAGGAATCTTATACGTCTGCACCTGTCTGCTCATACTATAGGCCTTGACTCTATAAGGGAGAACTAACGGGCGGCGGCTTGAGGATGGCTATTACAAGCTCTATGCTCAACGCGTAACAAAAAGGTTCGACAATACTGAAGGGTATGTATGTACTCATCATTATGAACAACTTTTACTATGGGACAACCCCGAAATCGTGGGGAAAAAATCTGCTGTTTCATACAAAAAGTTCATTGACCTTGGACAGAATGTATAGAACAGCTGATTTTTTATTCGCGATTTCGGTCATGGCCCTATAGTAAAAGTTGTTCATAATGATGAGTACATACATAGCCTTCAGTATTGTCGAACCTTTTTGTTACACATTGTATAACAATCATAGAAAATATATGTGACATTTGTTGGAATGACAGTATAATTATGAAATGTTGATTAAATAAGTATTACAACAGATTTCAATTTGTTCGGGTTCACCAGAAGGACTGGCCCGTTGTAGCTCTGGACAGAGACACATAGAAAGAGGGCCTGAAGGCCTCCCTTCAGGCTCATAATAACAAATTACAATACGGGGTTACGTGTAAAGGTATTACTAAGCCGAAAGAAAAGAAAGGTCATTGTATCGACTCATCATGTTATCAGTTTTCACTATGGGGCCAACCTTGAATTCGCGAAAACATAATCAGCAGATGTAAATCTTGAGTGTACAATGGACAAAATTAAGTATAATGTTAGTGTTACTATCGCTATGCTTAGAGTTTCTTTGCGCGATAAAATCCGGAACGCGGACATTCGCCAAAGAACCAAGTCACCGACATAGTTCCTCGCGGGGCCTGCATGTTGAAGTGGCAGGACACATCGCTCGAGGAACTGACAACGTCAGCTTTGCTTTGCTCTGCTTTGGTTCAGCAGTCGACGTCTCCGGGATGATGATGATGATAAAGAAAATTGATTGTTTTGAGGTTTATAGCTCAGAATCTAAGGCTAGAAACCCGCTAGTTGACCGAGAGAGCGAAGCGAGCGCTCTCTGAGAAAGACTGGCAACACTTGCGTTCATCTGATGTTCAGATGTATGAGGAAGAAGAAGATGTTGGTACTCGCGTACATGACGTATTTTGTAACTAGTTACGACGAAAATTGATGTACAGCTCAAACAATTTCATATAACTATTTTGTCGTTGGCGATTTTTGATTGGATTATGTTGGATAACGTTCGAACTACTACTAAGTAAGTGTACACTTACGAACAAAAGTATGCAATCCCATAAAATCGTAATTTTCCCATGAGAACGGAAACTCCTCGATGTTGCCAAGTACTGACCAGTAATTAGAGATGTGACCGTCTCGTGGACAATGCTGAATGCGAGACCATTAGAGAACACCTACGCCTACCTAACGGACCGATACAACTTTGCCGGTAAGAAATATATATAAATACTACTGAAGATATAATATTTATGCGCTAAAATTAAAATTATTATGTAGTGGTAGTACTCTATTGCAGAGTCCGCCTGGGGAAGTACCACACCTTTGCCAGTTATTCAACCGCGAAGAAGTAATGTTTCAGTTTGAAGGGCAATGTTACGATTCTGTACATGAAGAGATTCGACGTCTCAGGGTGACGAGCGCAGTGTAAGCTGCGCAGGATGTTCGCAAATTCACCCAACACGTCAAATTTCGCGACATAGAACGGTACTCGCGCTGCAAATCTCTTTGTACATACTACTACGGAAACTAAACAGTTTTTTATGGTCAAAGTAAAAGAAGTCTTTGTTTCAATCACCTATATATAAGTATTATATTGTCTACTTTCTGTTACATGAGTGTAATGATAAAAGAAAATTGCGGTAAATAGAGAAACTGATCGCATAAACATTGCGGTGGAGAAATCGTGGGAAAATCACGAGTAATGCGTTCGACACTGTTTATCAGTTGCCTAGACAACTTGGGCGTTTAACCTTCTTGCCATTGTATTTTACAAGTGCACCTTAAGAGGGAACTGGTGAGCAATTGGCATGTAAACGTATTCCCCTATTTTCTTCCTAAATAATGCCTCTAGAGCTTTTTTTAAGTATACATTTAAGGTCTAATGTAGACATCTCTTATTATAATTTTTTTTTTTTTGGGTCTTTACTCGCTATGCGATTATGCCAGCCCCGTTTTACAATGCATGTTACACATCAACAGGGGCTGTCGTCTTTACGCATGTCTGTAATTTACTTTTTTTCAGCAACTAATTGCTAAAGAAAATTATAATCTCCAAAGATTGCTATGAAAATATTTAAAGGTTTACACTTTGATTATATATCTGTCAATATAATACAGGTATATTATCAAAGGGGTAACATATATATCTTTTAGCAATTTGTTGCTGAAAAAAAGGAAATGTCATAGAAATGTCTGCAGTAGACCTATATAGACGTATCATTTTTTATTAAAAATGATTGCTCTAGAGCAGATAAATATACTAGCTCTAGAGGCAAATCCAGGAACAAAATAGAGAGGAGTAAATTTGTATAGAAAATCGCTCAGCGAATTCCCTCTTAAATGCATAATGTGCTTACTTTAGCTCTAATTAGCTTAGGTTAGGAAGTTGACATAGACTGAGTAGGCAATCGTGGTGTCTGATTTCTGGTCTATTCTATGTAAGTATTTTAAAACAGTGTTTTAAACATTGAGCTAATATCTATAGAATCACACTCGTGGAAAAAAAATGTCCAAGCCAAAACTCGGTGCACGCTATGCAGTACGTCGACTTTTTGACCGACTTAATATCGCAGGTCATTTTTTCACACAGCGCCATCTAGCCCCAAACTAAGCAAAGCTTGTAATATGGAAACTAGATAGCTGATAGAATACTTATATACATTTTTTTTTGTAAATACATACTTATAATACATACTACACCCAGACACAGAACAAACATTTATGTTCGTCACATAAATGTTTGCCCTTGGTGGGGATCGAACCCACGCCCTACAGCTCTGATGGCAGACACGCTACCGCTGAGCTATATGGCAGTCAACTTGAACATAAGAAGATAAGACACAAGCGCTCAAGCTTACATTGAACACTATACAAGCTACATAACGTCTAAATTCGAACAATCAATTTTTTTCAATTGTGAACTATATAATGCACGTACAACGGCACCCGGACGTTTTTTGACCGTTTTCACTCAGAGATTGTGACTCTTTAGATATTTGCTCAATGGTTTTAAACTATCACGGGTATTTGTCGCAGTTCTATTATTATTTACGGGACATTTACCGTGATTATGTTGTGAAATGAGCTCCCGATGTTACTTGTTTCACCTGATATATAATATCAAAAACTTGAAAAAAATGCATAATAGGTATTTGACATGATACTGGCAGAATGCACAAAATGGGATGCCATAAATAAGAAAAACAGTTTTGCAGTCGTGTCGCCAAACCATTCGATAGCAGCTGGCAGTATTTGTAAATCATAACTACAAATTTTCTCATTACAATATTACCCACCACGCTGGCGCTGTTGTGTGTGGATTCACATAGGTAAGCAATTGAATTTCATCTTCGAACGTAAGCAGGTTTCCTTCCGATGTTTTCCTTCACCAAAAAGCCAGTGGTAAGGAAATTCCAAAAAACTCAAGGCATTTGAATTCAGACTGTTCTACGTCAGTACACAAAGGACACACCGCGGCTGCATCACATCCACATCGCATGTCTGTTCTGCAGCGAACCATAAAATTATGCAAGATGGTTCATAGTTACACCCTAGACTCTAATTAAACTATTATTAATGTAAGATTATTGTATAGCTCCGATGAGCTTAACTTAATGTTGCAGTAAATAAAGTAATGCGCTAAGTAATGTTGAGCAAGAATGTCTTGTACTTACAAATAAGTAAGTGAATCATTCTACTTTTACAAATGTTCAAAAGAGTCCTTAAAATTTTACAATATGAATCGTTCTCATTTTACAAATGGTCAAATGAGTCATATTTTTTTTACAAATGGTTAAATATTTCGTTGTAATTTTACAAATGTTCAAATGAGTCATTCTAATTTTACAAATGGTCAAATGTTTCGTTCAAATTTTACAAATGGTCAAATGTTTCGTTCAAATTTTACAAATGCTCAAATGAGTCATTAAAATTTTACAAACGGTCAAATGTTTCGTTGTAATTTTACAAATGGTCAAAAGAGTCCTTAAAATTTTACAATATGAATCGTTCTCATTTTACAAATGGTCAAATGAGTCATATTTTTTTACAAATGGTTAAATATTTCGTTGTAATTTTACAAATGTTCAAATGAGTCATTCTAATTTTACAAATGGTCAAATGTTTCGTTCTAATTTTACAAATGGTCAAATGTTTCGTTCAAATTTTACAAATGCTCAAATGAGTAATTCTAATTTTACAAATAGTCATTTAATTTCTCAAGTGGTCAAATGGAGTCGTTCTAATTGTATCTTCTGTTTCTTTCGTTAAGTTTAATATTTCTAAATATAATAGAAAAGCATACAGGGTTATTGGTAAAAAGCCAATAACGTCTTAAGATCAGCTTCTGGACAGCAGAACAAAATACTTTTAACTCTATAGCTTTTAAAATTTCCTGTTTCATAAAAAAATACGAGTATCATCCAAGTCACTCGCGGCTAAATTGTACGGTGGTTTTGTTTTTGCAAATTTTTTTGCGATCTTAATTTTTTTTTTGCGCAAGTGTCATAATGTAGAGAAGTTAGTAACGATCGGTTGGCTAGTTACCAATAAATGTATGCAGGGTAACGCTTATTGGACCTGGGTATGTCCTTAAACTGCAACCAGACCCACCAGAGGACGGCCAGCAGCGTCCTCTTGGTTAACGGTGGTGAGCATTCTGCGATCCCCAAGCCGCCTACCAAGCGTGGGGATTATGGCAACACCCCTCTATAACGGGGGAGGCCTTCGTCCAGCAGTGGACGTTTTATGGCTGACGAGAACGCTTATTGGTGTAACTATTGGAATGAAGCTGACTCGATCATAAAATGTAAAGAAAATTTAAGGACCAAGAAAAAATTACTAAATGCGTTGCAGATATTCTATGGATGAACCAATCACACAACATCTGTGCTATGTATGTATAGCAGTAAAACCCCGTTAATTTGATAAATTTATTCATCGATCGAGTTGCCGTGTATGGTTTGGTCCTAATACTTATGCGCCGATATGAAGTGTGGGCGCAGGATTTGGACCTCGGGGAAGGATCTTGTGTTGCAAAGCTCCGAAAAGATTGATGTGGTGCTTTTGCAATCTAACTTTGAATATTGAAAAACAAATATACCTATATTGAAATTAACCGTTACCTTAGGCACAAAACTCACCTGAGATGTGGTCTAGCATGTTTTCCTAGCGCGAAACCTGCAACTTATCACCATTTTGCCAGATTTTTGATTCATATTTTGAACCCAATCGAACCGGATTTGATTCGAAAACTACTATCACCATCTCCGTCTTACTACATTCACAATGACGGAGACAGATAGTGCGGTTTTCATATCTTAACCTTTCCGATTAGGTATATCTTTCATGTGACTTCACTTAAATTGGTTTCTGGACTTACGCGAAGAGCGGACAGCGAAAAGAAGTAACCAGTAGGAAATGTTTTATTTGAAATATTTTTATCAAAATTATCATATTTAATTTAATCTTAATTATCCTATACTAAAATTAGGATAAACACTTGGATTAAAACTATGCTCACACACGCTAACGACGCTTTTTGTAAGTACCAACAATTTTGTTTTTTTGATCTTATTTGTTCTTGTACAGGATGTTATTATAATTTCAGTTTTAACGTATTTGACAAAATATGCCCAGAACGAAGTTTCATCAACAACATCATTAATGGCTTTTTAAATTATATTATTTTTATAATAATATAAAATCTAATCAAATCTACTTCATAAAATAAATCAAAATAAATTAACCTTAAAATTATTTATTTGATAAATATTATATAAAATAGAATAACTTTTCTACATCTTTCCTAACTTATAGACTCCATACAAAGTACCAAGTCATACTGAAGAACCCGTTAATTAATGTATACATTGTAACGTAAGAGTTCCATGTCGGACGCCGGCCCGTATTTCACGTGCGTGTAGGTTTATGACAAAATACTGAATAATGCGACGTAAAAACTGCGAATTTCACGAGTGACTTATTTGAAGACATAAACCGATTTGTGGAAGTGGAATACAACATATCTTTAAATTGCTAACTTCTTTCACAAGCTTGCACTATGTTGATAGATTATTAGCAAAGTATAATATAAACAATGTGTAATGTAACAAAAAGTTTCAACATTCAAATATTTCTGCACTGCACTGCATCAGTATTTAGCATAGGGTAAGCCTACCCTCGAAGGCTGATTGGTGAATGACATCAATGTCGGTGAACATCTTCAAGATAGGACCTTTAGCTCTAGGATTACTTGCAAGCGTTGGGCCATAAAAAATAGTAGATTGTTATACAAGGGGCTAAAATAACCCATTATATACGAGGTGGTTTTACGATCGAGCTTTAGCGAGGGAGTAAAAGAAACCGAGTTTTAGAAAATAAAATAAGTAATCAAAATATGTACCAAAATAAATGCTTTGTGACTTTCACGGCAACAGGTTAAAAATTAATTCTTTTTTATTTTCCTTTCTTTTCCATCTGCAAATTAGAGTCTCCATTCTCACTAAACAATGATATTTTCAACCGACTTCAAAAAAGGAGGTTCTCAATTCGACAGTATGTTATTGTGTATGTTACACGATTACTCGGCCAATTATGAACTGATTTTGATGATTATTTTTTTGTTTGGTAGGTAATACTTCAGAGGTGGTTCCATATACATTTTATCAAAATCGGTTCAGTAGTTTGGTTTTTAAATCAAAATTACTAGAAAATATGAAGATGTCATCCAGGTATTCGAAGTTGAAGTCGGTTGTATTTTTTTTAAAAGCTTATTATCACTATTGTAAAATAAATTACGGTCACTCAATTCCATTTTTTACTAGAGAAAAAATCTAAAGATTTCGGGCCAATGCCTTCTTTTTTAATTTCTTCTGTAGCCACAACGCAATGCACGCATTCTACCAAAGAGATCGCAGCTTATAGTTCCATTTAAAAAAATACTTTTTTTTTATTAAACAGATGAAATCGAATCTTTATTTATTATTATTCTACTTATGAATAAATACTTTTTCGTTTTTGTAGGCTCGTTAGTGTAACAAACATAAATAAAAAATAATTTTTTTTTGCCCCTAGAGCATGATATGCTATTTTAACCCCGCTCTGGTGCGCGAATGGCGGACTTTTTGAGCAAGAGAAGTGAAAAATCTATGCAAAATATGCCTTATCCAACATTCTAACATCGTGCTCCACGATATTGTGATTCCGGGTAAATCAGGTGATCCTCCATTAAATTAATTTCGAACTGCAAGCGTGGGTGCCTGCGTCTGCGCAGGACAAAGGTTCCAGTGCGTTGACTCCACGGACAGGTTACAATGCTGTCGACCCTAATTGCCGTGAGAGTTTTGATGATGAACCATTAATAGCATTGAAAAACAAATGATGCACAATACATGCATACCTTCATATCGCCGTTGAACTCATCATTCTGGATTCATTTGATATTTTCTCTATAAATGTTTATTACATTAACATTATTTTAATTAAACTATTCGGTCAGGTTATGGTAGTATGGTACCTACATGACAGTATAAGGACATTCACTTTAAGGGGCCAGTTTTGCCGACTTTACCATCATCTTTGTAGCTTGATGTTTTGCAGAAAGTAGCCAGATCATCACATTATGATTACCCCAAAAAGTAGCTAGAAGTAGCCAAAGTTAAAAATTAATATTTCTATTTCAAAAGTCTTTCCATATATTAAAATTACAGTGTGTTTTAACGAATACCACCGCGCCCCATACGATTAACTCTATATTCTTGCTATAGTCCTCCACGATTATGTAAAAAAATGTCGCCTCCGAACCATCACACACTAAGATTGAAAGAAAGCTCAAAATCAGACGCATGCATATAAATTAGGTTTTTTATGACTTTAAGACGTGTGTATGTTCAAATAAAGTCGCTGTTGAAAAGCTGCTAGAAAAAGTAGCTAAATCTTTTAGCTACTAGATCTAGCTATAAAGTAACTGACTTGACAATAGTGAAGGGCTCACTTGCAAACGTCATGATAACGTAATTAAGTAATTAAGCGTATTCCCTACTAATAATAATAATTTTACGTAAGGCCCTTAATGTACAGTGGATAAGCACAGTAAAAATTCTTGGTACTTAAGAGTACACTTTTTAACTGGTTTGGAGGATTTTTCTCAAATAGATTAGTTATTAATTATTTTATTATGAAAACTGACGTGGTTTTGACACATTTTTGTTTTATTCATACGGGAATACTCACGTTTAATTAAATCGGATACTCCGACTATAGTTTCGATCACATCCGGTGACCTACACCTACACCTACGGTAACTATAGTCGGAGTATCCGATTTAATTAAACGTGAGTATTCCCGTATGAATAAAACAAAAATGTTATTAATTATTTATACAGTTATGAACACCGTTCCTATATTTAATTTTGAGAACTGTTTTTTTAAGTTCTTGCTTCTTTTTTCATCATTGTGAAAAAGCTCTCTGAAAGAAGGGCTCTAGAAGAAATCAGGTGCTTCGATCATGTTTTTCAGTAGTCCGAAATTCAACAACTTTAACTAGGTCCAATAATAGGATTAGGTATGAATGACTTGTTCGCGACTAAAGACGTGAAATCGTTATTTTATATACTTAATACAAATAATGTGGCAGTGTGAAAACTGAAAACGCCCATTGTCAGCAGTGGAGCGTAAAATACTCATAATAGAGTAGGTCTGTGCGGTCAGCAAATGTTAGATTATATACTTAACTAGTACAATAATTGTAGGTATAGTATTATATTATCTTTGCATAATTATGCGTAGTAATATTTATTTATATAGCTCAATGTTATTTGTAGCTTCAAAATTGACTGAACAGATAGATACTATTGCACTAAAATTGATCCGAGCGCCTGGTGAACGCGACACTGTTGCTATTGGCTATTGCATCTTGGAGTTTTTTTTATTTTAAATATGATATAGGCTTGCGTTTGACTGCCATCTCGTCTGATGATAAACGAAGATGCCTAGAAGAAACCGATTCACTCGTGACTTGAAGACACTCAGATTATAATTATCGGGAAACACCCACTCGGGCAGCGCATTCCACTGTTTAGCAGTTCGAATAAAGAAAGTGGAATCAGACCGTTTCGTACGTGTTTTTGGTATATCAACCATAAAACGGTGTCGCTGTTTCAAGGTCCTGGCCGTCCGATAGAAGAATGGGCTGGGGGGAATAAGATCATGCAAATCCGAAGCACACTCTCCGAAATGTATTCGATAAAATACCGATAGGCTAGCTACTTTTTGATCGAGGCTACAAAGCCTCGATCGCTTGGTCCGAACTAGACAGTCGTTGCCAATGATTCTCCTGGCACGTTTCTCGATTGACTCCAATCTAGCTCTCTCTCTCTATACCTAACCAAAGTATTGCATGCATGAAAAATTATATTGCCATTCAACGTGGCAATACCGCCAGCATGCCGAGTACGCTGCCGACTGATAGCAGGTTTGAGCATTTGGATTTTCCCTTTACTCTCATTGATCTAGAGACGACCCTTTTGTTTTCTTGCCCAAAAAAAGAGCGTTAACATCATCATCATCTACAGCCTTCCTTATCCCAGTGCTGGGTATAGATTTCCATCTTATTGTGTGGAGCTTAAGATACATTTATATGTAGAGAACTGTCTGTGATACGGGGTGTTAGTTTGAATACCGTTATCTTTCTAGGATATCATTGTACTCATCATTATGAACAACTTTTACTATGGGGCCAACCCTGAAATCACGAAAAAAAAACAGCTGTTCCATACAAAAAGGTTCATCGATCTTGGACAAAATGTATGGAACAGCTGATGTTTTTTTCGCGATTTCAAGGTTGGCTCCATAGTAAAAGTTGTTCATAATGATGAGTACAATGAAATCCTAGAAGGATAACGGTGTTCAAACTAACATCCTGTATAATATATATCTCGCAGTAAGATTTAGATTTACTTGCTGAACACAAATTGACGTCACTCCTTCTTTACTTGCGATGTCCATTCCATTCCCTAATAAGTCACAATGGCTCCGTAAATCCAACACAAGCCATGAGCCATAAGTATTGATATAAGCCACTATTCCAGCAGACACGTGTCTCAGTGTGTTGATGGCTTCTAGATCATTTGTATGTGAGAAGCGGAGGCTATGGACAAAATAATGGCAATATTACTGCTATGGAATTATAAACACACGAACCAGGGCTGGCAGCACTCGAATTTATTTATACATTTTTCTCTAATTATTATAAAACAAAACCAAGTCAGCTTACTTTGTACATATGGAGTTACACAAAAAGAAGCTTAATACACTGTAAAATGTTATTTACAGTATACAATCGACTGCCGACAGATGTGCTTGATGCGCCCTCTAGGGGTACGTTTAAACGAAAATTAAAGAACTGGCTTATCGAACAGGCTTTCTATAAATTTGACGACATGACTAAACTAAAAGAGACTTAAAACTATGTATTTTTTATTTTTTTTACGATTGCTGTTTGATATTAATTAATACTTATAATTTTTATTTTTATACAATTCTTGTTTGACATTTTAATATAATTTTTATTTTAATGTACTTTGTTTGTATACCTATAACCAACTACCACTATTACAGTTGGTTAGATTTTTTATTGAATGTTTGTAATATTTACTGTAAAGTGTAAACCAATGACATGTACCTATTTTTTGGTACAAATAAAAAACTATGAACTATGAACTATGAACAACATTAGAAAATAAATAGCATACTATATGAACAACGCGACGCTGAGATCGCGAAAAGAAATATCAAAAACGTCATTTCATTATCGTCATTGAGAGCTTTCAGCCCACAGCAGTACTTAGTACTATTATTTATTCTGCGACTGCAGTCCATAAGCCTCTACCTACCCTCTTTCAATCTTATATGGTAATGTTTAGAAGATGTTTTCAGGGTCGGTCTCGTAACAATAAATGAGTATGTTCGAGATAGAGTTGATTGATATTTGAAGTAAATGTGTATTTGCTTTGTTATGTTTGGTTTTAGCTAAGAGTACCATGCCGTGTGCGTGGCAGGCCGCCGGTTCCAAAGGAAGACAAGCGCTGGCTGCTCGCAACGCTACTAGCAACGTTGTAATTAATTAATAGTTACGTTGACAACGTAAAAACGTAACTAACTATTTTGCTGAGTTGGAACCGATTTATGGCGAAAAACAACTTTGTACATCGTAGAATTATACATTTTCACTGTTGTAAATTTTTTTTTTTTTTTTTTTCCAAAATCTAAGTCTGTGTAGGTCTAACAGTTTAATAGCTTTTAGGATTGAATGAGTCCCAAGGCTTCGTGCATAGTTTTCTCTATAGAACACTTGGTGGCCTATACGAAGACGAACCCATGATACGAACTTACTAGGGAACCCCCACACCCCCACATTTTGCAAATCTGGAAATCCCACACCGTTCGTATCTGGCGCTCATTTCTTCCGCTCACTTGCAAAATGTGGAATGTCCTTCCCGCAAAGGTCTTTCCGAGGAATTACAACATGGAGCGTTTTAAAAAAGGCATCTACTCACATCTCTCTGGGTTGGCAACGCATGGACAACATTTATAATGTTGCAGGTGTCCATATAGGCGGCGGTGAGCTTACCATCAGGCAAGCCGCATGCTTGTTTTGCCACTCTATCTTATAAAAAAAAAGGAAGTTAATCCTGGCACGAGCTGGGATATACACCCAAAAGAGCTAAAAGTCTAACTTGGCAGCCCTATAGCCATAATGGACATAGTTGACACGTACGCAGTACATTCTACTTCCTAATCGGGGGACAGGAAGCTCGCCGGACGAAAGCTCAAGTCGGGGAACCTGATGGTATTCGACAATGCTTTGATGGTACAGTTAGATTTGTGTTTCGATATGTAATGCCAATGGAAAACTTATGGATTACTAGAGGTCGCCCGCTACTTCATCCGCGTACGGAAGAAATTCGGGCCCGCTCCCAGCAGTGGAAGTCTCCGGGCTGATGATGATGATGACTGAGTCAATTACAAGTTTCCGCAAATATAAATTATTATTTAGGTAGGTACCTACTTTTATTATTTAGGTAAGTAATAGGTACCTACTTTATTATTTACGTAGGTATAGGTAGACTTTTATTATTTAGAAAGGCACTATTATTATTTACGTAGATACTTTTTTGTAAGTTACGTAGGTATTGTTATTATTTAGGTAGGTACTTTACTTTTATTATTTTGTTAGGTAATTTTTGTAAGTTATTCAATTTATTATGAGAATTCTATCACGTTCTCTCCGAGGAGCTTTCCTCACCTCCTTCCTGCCTCCTGATAAGGAAACGATTTGCACACGTGACGAGGATTCTAAAGTTGAAGCTTGCCTACTTTAATAAGTATTATGAAAGTACAAAGTACTACATAAAATTATGTCTCTTCTCTCCACAGATAACGAACCGATATTTATGTATTTTGGCAAACTATCTTAATAAGCTTTCTTCTAATTCTTCTGAACAATCTGTCCAAGGGTATACGACCAGTGTGTGTTGCCAGTGATGACATATGGAACTGAAACGTGGTCTTTAACTGCTGGCCTTTTGGAGACACTCAGAGTCACGCAACGGGCAATGGAGAGAGCTATGCTCGGAGTCACTTTGCGTGATAGTATCCGGAACGAGGATATTCGCCAAAGAACCAAAGTTACCGACATAGCTCGCAAGGTTTGCAAGTTGAAGTGGCAATGGGCAGGCCACATCGCTCGAAGAACTGACAACCGATGGGGAAGAAAGGTTCTTGAGTGGCGACCGCGAACCTGAAGACGCAGCGTAGGAAGGCCTCCCATTGGGTGGACCGACGACATTGCAAAAGTCGCGGGCAACCGGTGGATGCAAATGGCAGGTTGTCGTACAGTGTGGCGGTCTAAGGGGGAGGCCTTCGTTCAGCAGTGGACGTCTCCGGGCTTATGATGATTTTAATAAGCAATACTACACTAAACTACCACTATTCATAGTACTGAATGAACAACACGGTTGTTCATTTTAAAACAGTGTTCTAGTAAGTGTCGTGGTAAAAGATCTTTACCGGCCTTCGTCACAAATGTTTGTCCTAGGTGGTAATTGAACCCATACTCTTCATTTCACGAGTAGAGCTACTACTAATTAAGCTTTACGGCTGTCTCGGTAGTAGTGGAATATATTATCTACCAAATTTACGGGGTTACGCTGAACGGTAATTCTAAGCCAAAGGAGCTCATTGTACTCCTTCCTCATATTATAAAGAACTTTTACTAAATGACCAGCTCCGAAATCGTGAATAAAATATCAGCTGTTCCATACATTTTGTTGAGTGCAAATGTCATTTTTGTATTTTTTCTCGATTTCCGAGTTGGTCCCATAGTCAAACTTCTTCATAACGATGAGTGCATGGGCTCCTATCGGTTTAGTACTACCTTGCCGTACAGCCCTGTTACTTACATAATTACATTTTAAGAAGCTAATTTAAAATGTATTATACTAGTGGTATAGGACTAATAGCAAAGTCTACCTGGGGAAGTACCCCACTTTGCTAGTTATTCAACCGCCGAGCAGTAGTGTGCAAGCATTACTGTTTCGAATTGAAGGTCAATGTTACCAGATAAATTACTGGGCGTGGCGTGGAGAGATTTGACATCTAATATGTCAGGGTGACGAGCGCAGTGCAGTGCGGCGGCGAAGGATTTTGTTTCGCAAGTTCACAATTCTGGCACTGCTGCTGTTATGGGCAGGCGTGACGCTTACCACCAGGCGAACGTCTCTCTCGTCTCGACACTTCGTGGCATGAAAAATATATTTACTCATTCTTGACGGGGTAGGTGTAAAAAAGTTTACAATCTGGAAGTCCCTTATACTACTAAAAAGCTCGTAAAGGCATTAATTACTAAAGCAGGCGTAATTAGTAGCTGCCTGCCGCCGGTCACATGGCCACCAGCATCCTCCCTGAGGGACTCTTCTGTCTTGTTCTAATTTTATTTACGTAGCTCTCAATGCGTAGTTTCGTCAATGTCGTTAAAAAGTTCTTAAGTTACAGTTAAAGAAACAGTTTTAGCACCACTAACAAACTAAGGAATCTTTAATTTTCTCCGTTTATAAGGTACCTACTTAAGTTCAGATATTATTAATAAACGTAAAGAAGCTTCAGATTAGTTAAACCATCTTGCGTTTTTTCCCTTGCTTGGAATTTTTATTTGACTTATGCCATTTTCGTCCCGAGAAAGTTCGTCCCACATTAAATAAATAATAATTAAATAAATATTGGGGGACATTTTACACACAGCGCCATCTAGCCCCATACTAAGCAAAGCTTGTATTATGGAAACCAGATAGCTGATAGAATACTTACATACATTTTTTTTTCGTAAATACATACTTATAATACATGGGTGTAGTACCCAGACACAGAACAAACATCTATGTTCGTCACATAAATGTTTGCCCTGGGTGGGGATCGAACCCACGCCCTACAGCTCTGAAGGCAGACATGCTACCAATACCAACTGAGCTATAAGGCTGTCTAAAAATTCTTACTCGGTATGTAAAGCAAAAATATTGTTTTGTTTAACTATTCCGACGCTATTAAGTAAATATCCACAGACTAGAAAAAATTGTAATGAGGTTAGTAAGTATTGTGATGAAATTAGGTATAATGAACTGATTATACCCGCTAAGATACCTTTAAAGATATGGTGGGTTACCAGCTAGTCCCACAGTGTTACTCTTTGGGAATTTCTCCCAATCTCAACGAGTCACAATAAAAGTACAACATTTTAAATAAAAAATAGCGCATTGTAGATGTGGGTTTTCTTTTAGGACAGTTACATTTACTGTCCTTAAAGATTTCACAGCCATCACAACCGTAATAATTTCAAATAAAAAAATGACTTTAATAGTTCGTGATGGCTGTGAATGTGATGAAATGAGCTAATGAGTGAATGAAATAAGCAAATCCTGAAACCGTATAGGAACCGTGCAGGTAGTGGGTGGTTGGCCTTGAACCGATCAATCATTTTATGGGACATTTTGCGAATGGGACGTTTTGTGAATGTCGGTGATTGTCGTGTCGGTGTCGATGTTTGGGAATGTCGGGCGATTTGGGAACGGGACATTATTCCTTATTATTATCATCATCATTTCAACCTATAGTCGCCCACTGCTGAGCAAGGGCCTCTCTTCTAGTACGCCATGCATCCCGGTCCTGTGCTGTGCGATTTTTACGTAATTATACAAATCCTTATAAACCATTATTTAGTTTTTGTATTTTTAATGCTTACCTGCTCAGCGAGACATAAATTGGCAACGTCGCCATAATCGCACAACGTCAACCTGTGAACAATGACATACATCGTAAACATAAAACATAAATATATCCACGATCTCAAACACCAAGAAGCTGTCAAAGGTTAATCAAAGAGGTTTTACCATTTTACCGGAAGCGGATCCATAGACAATGCAGCGATTCGACAAGCACGCCATCTTTTGTTCCAACTCAGATAACACAATGGGCTTTATAAGTAGTTTATCTTTTTGTTTACGATAATGAGTTTTTTAAATAGTGCTAGGTAAGGAAATTAAAAATAAATAAACGGCCTTGCTTAAAAACACCGGTTTAAATCAGGGAGACGTTAGTATAGTAGGTACACCTCATTTTAAATTCATACATGTGTATTGCGCAGAAGTTAAATAACGTTAAACGCTTGTAAACTTTCAAAGTAATGACTCGAAAAAGTAACCACAGGCATAGCCAAGCCAAAGGGGCCACGCCTGCACCGTAAGCGGGATGTGGGTGAGCTTTGGATATAAAAATAAACGTTTTAAGAAATATATGTTTCCTATTGAAATGTAACCAAAAAAATAAAGAAACAAAACTGCATAACAAGTAATCGTAGAATAGCAGAGTAGAGCCAGTTTCTATTTTCATGTCACCTACATTTAACTTTGGCCCTGACCCACATAGATACTATAGGTAGATGTGGGTACTTCAAACTTACTCTATCTTCTACAGATACATTACATCTTTGACATTTTCGGCCAGACTCGTCTCATTGCAATATTCTTCTTCGGATTGCAGTCTACCCCGTAACGTACAATATGGGCGTCTTCAAAGTTAGTGTAAATAATTATGCCTTCTAGTTTAAGGGGGCGACTAATGCCAAAAGTAAGTAAAAGGTGTATTTTTGAACGCATAGTTTAATGATAAAAAACGTAAATATTCAGATTAAAAAAATACTACAGGTAGGGGAAAAACCTAAAAAAGCCGAGTAACCGAATAGAATATTGGAAAATAATCTGGTTTATTTAAAAAAAAATACAAATTACCAACAAAAAAACTGTTTTATTTCAAATGCTCTAAATTATGAGCGACATCACCACATTCTTTTTTACGAATAACATAGCCGAACTAATGTTTTAGCACAGTAGCCGTTTATTTTGTTTATTTCATGCCTACATTTTGAATAATTAAATAAAATCCCACCTAAATTGCTCAAAGCCATCATCATCATCAATTGTATCATGCGATTTTCGACTCTAAACTAATGCAAGACGCGCGGGTGAAAAATGATATTTTTCTGGCATTAGTCGCACTCTTAACGTGCGGCCTAAGATAGAGCCTAGACCGTACCGCTGTATAACATCAAACAAGGTGTGATCAAACGGAAACATATTATTATTAAAAAAAAGTAAATGGACGAAAAACTAATTACATTAATTATTGACTGTCATTGTTACTTTCAATAATTTTAACTACCTCGACTTGATGAAGTTATCACTAATGACAATTCAATTACCGAAATCCTATACATATAAATGGGAGAATTTATTGTACTCAAAGTAATCCCGAATACTTACCCTACGCTTCGCTATTAGAGTCACGCTATAAAATCACTTTATCCGACCAATACGCATGGGGAATGTTTATTTTGCTAAACGAGTGGGGGTGAATGATAGGGGTTGATAAAATCGATATTTCCTGTTTCTATTTACGGGCGCTAAAAGCTGAGTTAACCTTTATTTGTTCTGGGGCAAACCTACCGTGTCAGTTAACCGTGCTAATAATTTGGCTGGAAGTGAGGTTTTAGCCAATATTTTACAGGAACACCACCTAACCTACCAATCCATATTATATTATCTACTATACCTACCAACCGCACACCAGCTTCCATTCGGGATGCTCCTTCCACAGAATTTTTATGAAGCACGCTTCATAACCAAGCTGAGAGCGTGGTTACAAGATATTGTGTTTTATGACATTTTTATTTCAAAATAAGAGATTATTATCGTAATTTATGATTATTTCTTTTCAGTAAGTTTTTTTTTTTTATACATTCAAGTGACGAGACGAACAAGACGTTCGCCTGGTGGTAAGCGTCACGCCTGCCACTAACAGTAGCAGTGCGAGAATTGTGAACTTGCAAACACAAGCCTGCGCTGCACTGCACTGTGCTCACCCTGAGATATTAGATGTTAAATCTCTTCATGCCCAGTAATTTCTCTGGTAGCATTGCCTTTCAAACTGGAACACAGTAATGCTTGCACACTACTGCTTGGCGGTTGAATAACTGACAAAGGTGTGGTACTTTCCCAGTCGGACTACAGTGGAGTCCTACCACTACAAAAAGTTTAGTGATTATTTTTGTGACATATACTCAATAAACTATTGTACTTTTTGTATGTTTAACGACTAACTCGAATCTCCTGATGATAATAAGTAAGTAAATCAATGTAAATGACGGTGTGATGTGGCTAAACGATAGTGAACGTGAATAATAAAATTAGGTTTGTATTAAAGTGTTCTTCATTAGAATTTCTTCTTAATACTATTGATGCAAAAGAATCAGGATACATGGTCATCAAGCTTTACAAGTTTGTTAGGTTGAGTGCCTGTTCATTTTCTGTCAAGTTTCGCCACTTTGTGGTTTACTTATGAGGCAGTTCCCATCCCAGGGTAGTTGTGTTTACCGTCTTTGACTGCACCAACGGCGATTTGAAGTTAAACACTTAAGAGTGCGCCTAATGCCAGAAAAATACATGATTTCACCCGCGCGTCTTGCATCAGTTTAGAGTCGAAAATCGCACGACACAATTGATGATGATGATGGCTTTGAGCAATTTAGGTGGGATTTCATTTAATTATTCAAAATATAGGCATGAAATAAAAAAAGTTAACAGTTACTCTGCTAAAACATTAGTCTGGCTATGTAATTCGTAAAAAAAAAACATTCGTCTGGCTATGTAATTCGTAAAAAATATTGTGGTGTTGTCGCTGATAATTTAGAGCATTTGAATTAAAAGTGTTATTTTTTTTTAGTTAGTAATTTGTATATTGTTTTATAAACCAGATTATTTTTCAAAATTCTATTCGGTTACTCGGCTTTTTAGGTTTTTTCCCTACCTGTAGTATTTTTTAAATCTGAATATGTACGTTCTTAATCATTAAACCATGTGTTTAAAAAAATACACCTTTTTTTTCTGACATTGGTCGCCCCCTTAAACTGACAATCATTAGCTAATACCATAGCTATGCTAGCTACCAACTATGTATAATTTGAAAAAAAAAATATAGCAATGTTTTTGTATCATTATCATTAAGTATACCTAATAGTTACCTATACCTATTAAAAAAAATTTGTTTGCAATATTAGAGTTCTAACTGACCAAGAGCATGATGGTAAGCGACATCCATCATAGATATATGACAATACAAAATACAAGACAATATGACATCCATCATTTTAATAGTTAAGACCCCATACATTGTTTAACATTATACCTAGTCAAGTCGAGGGGTAATCCATAACCAAATGGTGTTATGATCCAATATTCCATAGAATATTGCGACCATAGACACATTAGATACAGCTTACCTGTGCATTAGAGCTGACGATTTGTCTATGTATTTGGTTTGTTTATAAATTATGTTTAGATGTTTCAAAATAAAGTTTATTTTTAAGCAATGCTCTTACCTTAATTGCAGATGACCCAAAGCACATCAGATCAACTAAACAAATTTTAAAAACACTTGCACAAAAAAAAGCCAGTAAGCAGCCAGTAAGTACCAAAAAACAAATTAAAAACAAACAAATTCAAATTACGAAATAGACGTCCTACGCCTATACGTCACGCGCGCGTCCCTCCATTCACTCGTTGTCTATGGACGAAAATGGCGGCTGTTTATTTTTATTTTTTCTTCTTGCGAGCTCGGCATGGGGTTGCGATGGTGTAATTTGAGGCAACAAGTGGTATTATGCGAAGCGCGCATGCGTGGTGGTCGCGCTATGAATACGCAAATAAGCGGGTATTTGTGGAACGATTTCGCGTGGGGTAGAAACTACGAAAGAGAAAACAAGTGAATATTAAATCAATGATTTACTATGTATGTCTTATTGTCTATGCATTAAATGGTATAATTTTTACCTTATGTTGTTTATGCATTCGCGCGAAAACCCTCGCCTCTAGCTTTGAGGTACATACTACTATGTAATCTGTGCTTTAAGCTTCTAGAAAAATTAAAAGGCGTTATAAATAAGTGAACTGGTAGAAAAAGCGTTTTAAGACTTATATTTTTTTCGAAGATAATGTTAAAAGTCAGACTCGCGGCTGGTCGACAGGAATCATGCTCGGGCGAGCGTGGAGAGGCTCGGAACTTATGGACGGATAGGGACCTACAGCGGTGAGGCTTCGGGAAAAGATACTCGCATAATAGGTAGATATATGACCTTATACAGAATGTTGCTGGAACGCTTCTTAACTTCTCAATAATTCACGGTGAAAAAAGAAGAGGTTCAAAAAATACTTTTCTGATCAACTTTTTGCCAGTTCTACAACCGCCCATCTGTACTGTGCAGAAATTACTGTGAGGTCACAGAGAAAACATTAGGTATTCGGTTTGAAGGGCAATGTTACCAGAGAAATTTTATTAAAGGACATGAAGAGATTTGACATTGATATCTTGGGGTGACGAGCGCTGTGCAAGCAGTGCAGGACTTTGTTCGCTTATAGGCAAACGTGATGCTTATCACCAGGCGAACTTCCCACTCGTCTCGTCCAATGCTTAAAATAGTCCCATTATATAAGTAATTACTTGACCAACTATACCTAGGTACATTATTTTAGGAACTACCACTTTCTAAATCTCACTGTTCATTAATTAATCTTTATTTTCATCCACCAAGCATCATCATTACATAGGCAACTTTGCTTTTTACCACAGCCTGTATATAAAATGAAATAGTTTTTTAACTAGAAGCGTGCTTTCAAGCAACATTATGAATATTAATAAAGTACCTCTATAAAGTATTTCTTTTCTATAAAGGTGGTTATACACCGGGAACATTCGCGTGTAATGTGCAGGGCTGCTCTGTCCCCAGTCAGAAAAGCATCGCTTCAAAAACTACTCTCAGCGTCTCCGTCTTCTACATTCAAGATGACGGAGAGAGATAATGTAGTTTTCGAGTTAAAACCTTTCCGATTGGGTTGAGAATACGAAACCTTATCAGCCCTGTTGGCCCTGTATGTATAAGTACTATCAAATCCAGATAGACTTTGCAAACCTGCTAATACTATTGCTATGTAAATCACATCATTAGCCAGGAGACTTTCACTGCAGAACGAAGGCATCCCCTTAATATCTATCTCTCTCTCTCTCTCTCTCTTTGTCGAAGTTGGACCTACCTAACTGAACAATCTGTCCAAGGTAGTTGTAGTGGTCAACAACTTCGAGAGTATCGCTCCCAACAACAACCGGTACGGGTACAACATGGACATTGGGCAAGATCTTTGTCTTGTCCATGTTCATTTTAAGACCCACCTGATGGGAAACGTTACTGAGGTCGCTGATCATAGTATTGAGGTCTTTCTGCGACTCTGCCATTATGACTATCATCGGCAAAGCGAAGGTGAGTGATGTATTCGCCATTAATGTTGATGCCGAATCCGTTCCAGTCCAAGAGCTTAAACACGTCGTCCAATGCGTTCGTGAACAGTTTCGGAGAAATAACGTCTCCCTGTCTCACGCCTTTCTGCAATTGGATTGGTTTTGTGCTCCCGTCCTGCAACCGGATTGACATGGCGTTTCTATAGAAACATTTCAGCTCTTCGATATACCTATAGTCGATATGACATCGGTGGAGGGACTGCAACACCGCCCAGGTCTCGATTGAATCGAAGGCTTTTTCATAGTCCACAAACATAACACCACATAACGCTAGACATAACGGCTGATTATACTCCTCAGTCTTCTGTATAATCTGGCGGAGCGTGTGGATGTGGTCTATGGTGCCAAAGCCTTGCCGGAAACCGGCTTGTTCGGGAGGCTGGAAGTCATCAAACCTGCGTTGGAGACGGTTCGTAATGACTCTCCAGAACAGCTTGTACACATGGCTGAGAAGTGAGATGGGCCTGTAGTTCTTCAATAAGGTGTTATCTCCTTTCTTGAAGAACAGCACCACCACTCCTGTGCCATGCTTCAGGCGTAGTACCTTCGTGAATGACGGAATTAAATAACTTCTGGAGGACTAAAAGTACCGGTTTACCACCCGCTCTCAGTAGTTCTGTCGTTGTTCCGTCATCACCCGGCGCCTTGTTATTCTTAAGCTGTCTGAGAGCCATTCTAATCTCGTACAGGCTGACGTCTGGGATGTCTTAAGTGTAGTGTCGGATCAGTTTAGCTCTTGTGTCCCGAGCATTACTGACAATGGGTTGCTGTGTTGAGGTTTGGCTTCGACGAAATGATACTGCCATCTTCGATCTTCAGCTTCGTCATTTGGCTTTGCCCAATAGACGAATTCCTTGCGAACACAAGCCCAGGTTCGTTTGCGTCCTTAATACACACTAAATTTTAGGAACGCAAGTCGTGGCGCAAAGATATCGAGATTCGTCTATTAAGCTTTCCATATTCCGACATATCAGCTGAAGAGTCTCATTTCTGTCCTGTCTTCCATTAGCTTTAGAGTTCTGTCTGAGAGCTTCTGAGGCTTCTTCCGTCGTGGGGCTTTGAAGAACTTGGACCCCACTGCCTGGACAGTTTCCACGAACCCATTGTGGATCTCGTCCACAGTTTCGCATTCGGCTAGGCTCTGGAAGCGATTATGCAGTTCGAGTTGAAAGTTTTCGGGGTTTTGGATTTGGGCAGGGCCAGGACGGAGCGTAGACTTCACCAGACGTGACCTTTCAAGCTTGACATTGATATTAATGTGCCTCGGACAATGCGGTGATCGCTATCGGTTTTCACCTTGCCGATCACGGAGACATCATTGAATATTCGCTTCTTGGTCGTCTGATGAAGTCGATCTCATTTCTGGTTGAACTACCGGGGCTTGTCCTCGTTCACATCCTGGAAGGTCGCTTCCCGAAGAAGGAGACTTTCATCGGCCTGGATAAAATCCCTTTTTTTTATTTGGCTTCTTAAACTAGGTACTTCGTTTTAGGGAGATGTATACCTATATTTTAAGATCGTAGAGATGCTTGCCCACATGCACGCAATGGTCGCTAATAAATCGAATTGCTCAAAATAAAACGCTCCCGGTGAGTCCTCACCTTAAGGTTCAAACGCTAGCGGTTGAACTGGAAGGCACGTGTTGTAAAAACTACATCAAGTTTTTAGAAACGTAAAAAAAGAGTTTATACAGTTCGCATTGATTTTCTTTGAAGTTGAATATATTATAACGTGTACCTAATTACAATTAGTGTTGTCAAGCGAAGCGAATTGATAAATTTACTAGTTGATAAACATGGTTGAAAATATTTTTTTTAATGCAATAAATTTTTATAAAATTAAACTTAAACAGATCCTTAATTCAATGTCGTAATATTAACTCCCGCGCGTAGCACCCGGCCCAAACGTACCCAACACACTAGCCGCGTTACCGCGCTGTATAGCGATGTAGACCCGCTGAGCCAAGAACCAGCCAGAACGGGGGTCCTGCCCTCTCTCCCTTAAACGGCGGCCAAGGTCGCGAACTAGTTGCTTGGCGTCAGAGCTCCACGGGCCCGACGTCTCCACGGCAAACGGGACAAAGTCGTACACTGGTTCCAAACTGGCATATTTGTAGCGTTTGCCTCGGGCGGCTGCCTCTGCTCCCGCACCAGCGGACTGTTGAGTAGCGGGGAGGTGGCAAGACGCAAACGTACTGACTGACGCATGTTGCGTCCCACACAAGACAGCGCCCCTTCTGCCACGGAACCAGTGTTAGACCATCCGGCCGCTTGCCGTCGGAACGCGATAGACCCGGGGGCTCTAAGACACAAGGAACCTCGGCCGACACAAAGGCACGCTTAAGGATGTCATTGATGCGGCGTGGTGCCGCGGTCTTCTGCCTGCGCACCTAGTGCAGCTTAGGCCGTGGTGCCCGTCTGCCTCAACCCTCGCCCCGCAGATGCAGGTGTGAGGTTCGCACACGGAACAACCGAGCCGAAGAGCGGCAGCCACTCTCAATGAGTCATCATCCAAAAGCGTGCCCATGTGCGGGGAAGGAAGAGCATGAAGCCAAGCGCCGGACTCCGGTGTTGTCACCGCATTTAACCGGGCGAGGTCGACTCCCGTGCATTCCGATCGCCACTTCGTTATAAGCCGCTTACCTAGCAGGTTTATTTATTTATTTATTTATTGTTCTCAACTAAAACGGCTACAAAAAGCCAATTACATTAGTTAATTAGATAAAATTAATATATAATCAATTAAACAATCAGGTACAAACAATGTCAAATAAGTTAATAAAAATTAGTCAATATAAAAATGAAATAATCAAAAAATATTAATAATAATTAATTATACAACAATTGTAAAATTATGTCTATAAGCTAAATTCATCATCATACACCTTGCACACCTTCTTCTCACAGAACCTCAAACATTCAGACCAGACATCCTTCCATTCATCCGCAAACAGATCACAATCAGGTGTCATGGACAGGAGACGATTAAAAGCAAGGAGAACGTGCGGGATTGGCGAAGCACCACGTGCGATGGTACGACAGGGAGGAACAGCGAACAGACGATGGTTCTTACGACGGGGACAGTTACTAGGGTCCGGTACTACCAGCCGCGCCAACTCATTGAAGAGGTTTGGTGCGTCAATGTTGCCACGGAGTATCTTGCACATTACCAACATTTGGTTTTTGTCACGCCGGACCTCCAGAGAGTTGTAACCCAGGCAACCTAGAAGAAAACTGGTTGGGTACAAGTAGGGATAGTAACCAAACAAACGTTTATACAGGAAGCGAAGGAAAGCTTTCTGGACCTTTTCAAGGAGGAGTACGTAGGCACCCTCATGTGGATTCCAGACACAGGCGCTGGCTTCGAGTTTGCTGCGCACAAGGGTTTCAAAGATTAACCTAATAACACGGGTCTCTTTAAAATCTCTGGAATTCCTGATAACAAATCCCAACCTTCTGTATGATTCCCTGGCCACGTTTGCAATGTGGTCATTAAATGTCAATTTTGAATCGAAGGTAACACCCAAGTCCTTCACAGGTTGTCCCAGCTTCTCTGCCATTCCGGTTTTTCGGGCGGGTTGGCATCTGGACACATAGCTGACCACCTAACGAAAGCCTCCTCGGCATATGGGATACGAACAATGTCACCATTATGTAGGATGCGAGTGACAAGGTCCGCGACTCCATGAGACGAGGCGAGGAAAGCGATGGGGCCAGTTTCGTGCAGCCGGCGCACGCCCAAACCACCGAACCGTATCGGCAAGCTAGCTTGACTCCACTGCGACTCATTGAGGCACACATTCAGCGTCTCTTCAACCATCTGCTTGAGTGCGTTGTCAAAACAAGAAACTTCTTCTGGGAACTTCCAACTCGGGGCCGTCCGAATAACATAAGTTATCTTAGGCATCGCGAAGCAAGTCCCCAGAAGCGTCAACGCAACGTGAGCCGGGAGGTGCTGGAAGTGAGCCGACAGCGATGTCAAGGTAGCCGTTTTCGAACGCAGGCTATCAGGCACTCCAATATCAATATCAGGCACGAAAATAGGAGCCCCCAACAAACAGAGTGCATCCCTATTCATTATCCTAAGTCCCGGAATGAGGGACTCGAACGTGGAGCTTGATTCCGCGGCTACAGGGCTGCAGGGGGTATAACTCACACTTTGCAGTGTTGACCTCTAAGCCCAAATCTTTCAGAGCCGGGAAGAGCACTCTGATATCCCTCGCCACAACATCCGGGTGTCCGCCTTTTGTTCCATCGTCAAGGTACCAAATATTAAGAGGGGCCTTTATGGCCCTTATGGCTTTTTGAATTGCCATGCTGAAGATGAGAGGCCCCAGCGGGTCACCTTGCTGTACTCCGACCTGGGACAAGATGCGGTTTCCGTCGTAGGACAGGTAGCTTGGTGCAGCGTAGCACTGCAGGAGAAAGCGAAAAATGGACGGCGTTAAATCCTTGACCTCCTCCAGCATCGACACCCTATCAATGCTGTTAAAAGCATTTCGGATATCCAGTTTAACAAGCACGTCGTCGCTTCCCTCCCGCAGCACGAAAGACCTGGTAGCGTGAATAGCCGCCTCGCAGCCCAGTGATGTACCAAATCCTACCTGATGGGGCTGCAAATAAGGAGTCATGCCACTTCTCACAGCCTGGCAACACAACTTAGCCACTAACCGCCGGAGAGTACTGCCCACAGATATTGGTCTAACGCCACCATCCTTCTTCTGGTTGAAATAAAATAATAAATGCTGGCGTACAAAGGACTGAACATTCAGTATAATAATGCGTTCAGGATATTGCTGGGGCTGCCACGTTTTTGCAGCGCGTCCGCCATGTTTGCTGAGGCGCAAGCCGATGATTTCCATGCTATAATGAGAAAAAGGTGCGGCCGTGTGCGTGGCAGCCCGAACGGTATACTGAGCGTGTTGTCCGAGCGGTGGGACTCGCCGATGTTAAGGAGGTGGATGCAGCTGCACGCCAGCGGTCCATCATATATATGACATTTCATTTTTATTTAAATTTTAATATAATTCATTTTTTTAATTTAAATATTATTTTAACATTTTAATCTTAAATTTTTAACTGTATTTATTGTTTTATTATTTTGAAAAAGTGTACCTATTTCTCACTATGGATTCTAATTATCTGAAATACATGACTTATTATTATTATTCACGTATTTATTTAAATTCTTGTTTTTTTAGTTTATTACAATATAAATACAAAAATTATAAATATTATAAAAAACTTAAAAACTAGGGTGCCACCAGCAACGGGGCAGGGCTCAAGCTGCAGGTGGTTAGGGCTGCAGAGCGAGGAACCTCCTGACAATACGTGCCGTGTCAAGGACCACTGCCTTTTGTATCTGGCCCTTGACCCAACCGCCTATCGATAGCCTCTTGAGGTATTGGTCGAGGCTCTTCGCTATAAAACCGTTTGCCGAAACGACTATCGGGACAATGATCGTCGAGTCAACATCCCACATGGCGGTTATCTCGTAGGCCAAGTCAAGGTACTTGCTAAGCTTGTCCTTCTCGGCCTTCACGAGATTGTCGTCATGTGGGATGGTGACGTCGACGAGCACTGCCCGGCGCTGGGACCGATCCACCATCACGATATCAGGCTTATTGGCGACAATAGTCCTGTCCGTGATGATGGAGCGGTCCTAGTAGAGCAAAGCACGACCATTCTCGAGAAGGAGCTGGTGCGTACTTATAGTACGGCACCTCCGACTCGACAAGGCCGTATTGAAGAGCAAGTTGCTGGTGGATGATCCTGGCCACTTGGTTATGTCTGTGCAAATACTCGCCGTTAGCAAGATGCGAACAACCGGAAATGATATGTCGGAGAGATTCCCCGGGACGGTGGCATGCCCGACAGATGTCGACCGTACCGTACCGTCCTTCATGGTATATTTCCTGTAGTTGTTCGTCTTGATAACTTCATCCGCAATTGCACAGGCAAACCCCTCGGTTTCCCCAAATAGGTCCCCGAAGCGCAACCAGCAAGCAAGCGCAACCATTCTCCGACGCGAGCAAGTCCACATCGGGGCCCGATATTTATTATTATTATAAATCTACTCATTTTATTGTTGATTCTTACCGTTCCTGAAAAAATATATATATATAGAATAATGTTTTCCTTTTTTACAGCAGTGCCACAGCTGCGCGGCTGATGGCCCGCTAGGACTGGCTAGATACGCGCGAGCTTTTTTAGTTTGCTACTAAAATAGTGAACGTCAAATGGAGATTCTTGTTCATTGTCGTGCTTGCACCTAAGTGTGATTACTAATTATGATTCACGTTAGGTATCTACAAAATACACCATTTAGCCATGGCATATTTTTTTTATTCAACCATGTGATTGGTCAATTTCGACACGTCGCCGCTTTGGTAGAAACGCACCCTACGCACTACTCTACAACTGTGGCATTGTGAAGCCACAGAACCAACAAGAATTGCTACCGGATTGCATGAGGCAGCTTTATCTCCGCAACGGCTTGTATGCTTCTCATTTTCATCATTATCATGTACAATTCCATCTACGCCATGGAGCAACTGTGCCAGCGCCCTAGAGCCTCACTCCGATATTTCAAGGAGTTGGGTTGGCTCAGGTACGTGCTGGTAAGGGGAAATGCACAATTTACCCCAAGCGGGACGTCGTGGACTTATCGCCCACATCTTTAAAAATAATTAGAATATGGTGACAAAATAATTACTTCCAGACCAACTTCGAAGACGCTTGGAAGACCTGTAGCAGATTGGGTTCCCATAATATTAAGAATCCGCTGCTCCAGATCTGTCAAAACCAGCTTGGATGCCGGCCCACCACCTGTACCACATGCAGCTCGGTGGATCTTGGCCGCCTTTCTTTTAGTGTTATTTTTATAATCACTCCACACCTTAACATAAAAGCAATCCAACACACAGTTAGTGAGAAATCAAGCATGAAATATTAATTTAAGTAAGCATGCATCGTATGGTCATCGCAATTACTAAAGTTATACCTTTTTCCACTTCTCAACCGTGTTCGACGGCCCAGAAATGTCCATGTTGAGGACTTCGCGGAGCTCTTCCCACTTACGATAATTAGTAAGCCTGCCGTGGGGTCCGACGGCAGGCTTATTCAAATCACCGTTTCTACAATTAGTGTAATGTAAATTAATACGAGCAAAAAGATTAAAACGTAACCTACAAAATAAGTTCACTTTACAATAGTAAATTACCTCTCCATGAAATCTACCATCACTTCAAATTGAGAAATACTAGTCCTCATGTCGAAACAATATTAGAACGCTGAAAATCACCTATCTTATAATACAAAGAAATGTATAGTTATAATCTTATAAGGGCTGAAGATTCTTAGGATATGAAAGAAAACGAAATTCAAAACGTCAAACGGATGAAAAATGGCGGTATATGGCTGTCCCTATATTTTCTATGGTGTGTAAAAGAGAAGAATTAACGTTCATTCCCGTTCATTCATCGAGCTCTCGTTTAACGATATCGTGTAAACTTTTGACGCTCATACTACCGAATTGATTGAAAACTGTTGGTTTTGCGTTAACTCGAAAACTGTCATAGTTTCCGTTTTGTCAAATCTTGTACTAAGGGTACTGTTAATTAAGTACTGTTTTGTCGACTATGATTGATCTTGGAGGATCTAGCTCTCTCTCTCTATATACAATCAAAGTGATTGATTGATTGATCGATATGATATGACACTTGTCAACCTGCGGTGCATAATCTAAATAAAAATGCAAACATACGTTGATAAATAAAATATATTTACGAAACGTTATTTAAAACTATAAATTATGCAGTTTAGCGGTATGTACAAACAAGTAAACATTAAAAAGGCAGTCTTTTCCAAGAACAAACAACGGTGCGATGTCCATCTACATAGAAATTCACATTATAAGCTATACATATCACTTAACAATTTAATTTTTGTTAATACATGTTATAATCAATACAGATCAAGATACCTACAATTTACACTGCTGTCTGGACTTTGACAGAATCCTAGGACGCATTGCAGTGCACTATGAATATGACCATAGTTCAACAGATGCGTGGTCGAAGATGGTAGATATAAAATTATACTACAGTCCGTCGCGTCACGATCTCACTACGTCGATGCTTGCTGGTGCGGCGCCTAAAATTAAGAAAGAAGTAGTTATTAATTTAATAAATCGACTTATTTATAAAAATCAATTGCCGTGCGTTAGTTTCGCATAAACTCTAAAATGGCTCGACCAATATGTATTTTTTGTTTTGTTAAATAATGTGTTGGTTTAGGAAAAAAAATGTTAGTATGAAGTTGACCAGGTTTTTTTTATCTAGTCCATTTTAAAAATAAACTAGTTTTACCCGCAGGCCGGAGGGGTACCGGATGGACGAATAAGGAGCAGCTGCCGCATTGTGGCCCATGTACCACCCACCAGGCCGACCACAGACATTGATCAAAACAAAATAGATAACATCTGCATCGATCCTCTTTCTGTATCGAAACTACGTGCCACTTTTCTCTAACTGCAAATTTTGGCATTTTTAAAGGGCTCTGAAAATTTTGGCGTACCTACTGTTCGCCATCTTGTTTTTCTTCAAAATAGCGGTCACTCATAACACCGACATGAATCGATAGCTGATACTAACACGAACAAGGTTTGTATGAGGCAAAATTTCCTCCTGCGTCACGTTTCCAAGATATGCGTTTTCAAAGATACAATGTTGGAGCCCCGGTTTTTTCCTCTAAATTATTTTTCCAGTCAGGCTTCATGCCTTGAAGATTTCAATCTCCTCAAGATTTCTTCTTTCTATTGACGTCCGGTACCAATTTATCTACACCAATATAATAACTAAATAAAATAGCATCGACGGGAGTTGCGACGCTATGCTACTTCCCTTACACTAGTGATGGACTGCATTTCCATCGAAGCCGAGTCTAGCGGAGCGGACTCGTACAGGAATCGACCAATTTTTTTTGATGTAATTCAACTTGCCTATGTGATTGGTCGATTCCTGCACGTTTTCGCTCCGTCTCCGTTTAGGACACACTAGGAACTTTTAGCATCGTCGATTATCTGGTTGATAACCAACACGCGTGGATAGCTTGGATGCGTCGCCTCCTCATGCGGCGCACACGTACGGGAGGGACGGGTAGTGGCGCAATATCCATGCGCTATAGGTACACACCGTGGCGACAGCGAACCGACCTACGCAGCGCAGGCGCGGTCTCCCACTATATATATACAATGTGTAACAAAAAGGTTCAACAATACTGAAGAGTATGTATGTACTCATCATTACGAACAACTTTTACTATGGGCCCAATCTAGAAATCGCGAAAAAAAACAGTTGTTCCGTACATTTTGTCCAAGGTCAATGAACTTTTTGTATGGAACAGCAGATTTTTTTTTTCGCGATTTCAATGTTGTGCCCATAGTAAAAGTTGTTCATGATGATGAGTACATACATACCCTTCAGTAATTGAACGTTTTTGTTACACATTGTATATACCTATATAGGTGGGCCGGGGACATTGTACAAGTCGCGGGCAACCGGTGGATGCAAATGGCAGGTTGTCGTACAGTGTGGCGGTCTAAGGGGGAGGCCTTCGTTCAGCGGTCTCCGGGCTGATGATGATGATGATAGGTACACACGCAGAAAAACAAATGGGACTCACGCAGCTAACATGCATACCTATAAGCTCTATGTGCACATCCTACGACGAAATGTACTTGAAGCTTTAACCACGAGAACGAGAAGGTGTATTTGTATTGCATGCGTCCGTGCGTGTGGGGTGCGTGTGCGTGTGTGTGTGCAGGTAAGTAAGTAAGTTCGTAAAGGCTGAGTGGCCAGCCCTAGTGTCAGAGTTAATGTGCCGCCCGAAGGCCTCTGACATGGCTGACGGTTGTTGTTATAGAAACTAGAACAAACAACCGGGACCAACAATTTAACGTGTCATCCGACCCACGGTAGCGTGTGTGTGTGTGTGTGTACCTGCGAGAGATGTTTGACGATGTCGACCCAGTCCCAGCCGCGCGGCTTCTCCCCCCCGCGGCCCATCTCGGCGCGGTCCCACGCGCGCCGCTTCTGCGCCTTCGTCATCTGCTCCTTCTTGTCTACTTGTTTCTTCTCATTCTAAAACAAGTATTGCAATATTGTTGGTTCATTTCAGGAATCGCATGTGGTCTGCGACGTACAGACTGATTCAAACTTAATGGCGGCTGTGAAGTGCGCTGCGAGCGAGACTGCGATTGTACGCTCACCGTACGCCTATTTTTTGCTACAGCGTAGCGTCTCGCGTCTATGTTCACAACCGCCATTAAGCTTGAATCAGCCTGTAACAACATATAATGTAGGGTGAAAAATTAAAACTATTCCGGCTTTGGATTGCAAAGTATTCACACTTATTTGGAACATACTCATTGAGCCCTTTCTTTTTATACCAAACCCGACAAATAAGAGTTAAAAAAAATACATAAAAATTCAGGTTATAAAATCATCTAGATCTACTGAATTCTACTGTGACACGGAGACATTTTTTATTGGTATTTCGTCAGATGGTAAGCGCCACCATATATGAAGTATACAAGGACACTAACAAAAACAGTTACTGTATGACATAACTTTTTCAATAGTTGACAGACTAGTTCTTTGACTACAGTTCAACCTGGCCTGGCGATATTGCCAGTATGATAAGTCATGATATTTTGATTTTGGCTTAGGTTATGCGACATACGTAGCATTAATAATAATAACTTTATTTGAGCATAACAAACATAGACATTTGAAGTTAGTAGGTAGGATTTACAGTTTAAACTAATGTTAGTGGGTAGATAAAATAACTTCGTTATACATAATGAACCCTGAGTCTCACACTAGGGGAGTCCTGTGTCGTGAGGCTCAGTGCCTTCCATTTACATTTAATTAAAGTAATAAGTAGTAAATAATAAGTTTTTTTTTTTTTTTTTTTTTATTTAGCGTTAATTTAATACCTGATCTGGATCAGTGATGGCTATCTTCTCTACCCTGGCCACCATGGCTTCTTCCATCTGCTCTGCCAATATCTCTGGCACCTTATCCTTGAGGCATTCAAACAAAGAGTATGTCATTGCACACCCCAACCATTGGCTAGCTTCTTCGTCCACTATTGAAAGAATTTTCTCTTTTACTGGCGGAATCCTGGAATTTCAAATATGTTTTTTTTAAGTTATAGTCTAGTCACATCTTGTAATATATTTGCCCTTTTTGTGGAGTCTATGTCATTGTTTTTTTTAAATCTTTATTTAAATGTAGGGCTATTTGGACAACAATAAACAAAACTAAATAAGTTTTGTTACATGGGTTTGTTCTGTTCGGCAAACCATATACAGGGTTAGTTCTAATCAGTTAGCCTCCTTTTATGGGCTTATTCTGTACATCAAGACAAACAACTTTTACTAAGGGGCCAACATTGAAATCGCAAAAAATAAAACAGCTGTACCATAAATTCTGCCCAAGGTCGATGAACTTTTTGTATGGAACAGCTGATATTTATTTCGCGATTTCAATGTTGGCCCCATAGTAAAAGTTGTTTGTTTTGATGTACAGAATATGCCCTTAAAAGGATGCTAACTGATTAGAACTAACCCTGTATAGTATTGTAATGGATATTGTTTGCCTATCTTAATCTACTCTTGTAATGCATGCCACCTAGCCCAATCTTAGGTTTTTCTATTCTAGTCACTGCAGAATGGATACGGTAACATTGCTTTTGCTGCGTAGACCCTTATTTGGTACCGAAATGCATTATTTGATATTATTTGATTTTATTGTATTTACAAACACACTACAATGCCTGAATTGGATCATTTTTAAAAGCTACTTGTAGGCTGGTTAATGTCTTATTATTATTATGTAAAAATATTTCTTTTAATTAAATTGTTACTCTAAAAACCTTATCCGAGTACAACGCAACCACATAAAAGTTGCTCCCAACTTGGATTATTACATGACGTAAGAGCAGACTTGACAATCATTGAAAATAATTAATAACATCATCATCATCAGCCATAAGACGTCCACTGCTGGACGAAGGCCTCCCCCGTAATAGAGGGGTGTTGCCATAATCCCCACGCTTGGCAGACGGAAGATTGCAGAATGCTCACCACCGTTAACCAAGAGGACGCTGCTGCCCATCCTCCGGTGGTTCTGATTCCTTATTTAGGAAATATATTAGTTAATTGAATTTGTTGCAGTTTAAGGACAAACCCAGGTCCAGGTTAAATAAATAAAAATATTGCTATTAGTTAAATAAATAAAGTACTTACAAATGCTGATTGTAAAATATTTCCAAATTGATGGTGGGCTTCTCTGTTGGATATGTGGGCCCCCAAGAAATCTCGAGGATAAATGATTTTTCTCCTTCTGTGTACTGAAACATTTGAACAGAATACTTATTTTTTACAGAATTTAGAGACTTACAGCCTTACCTAAAATAATCTCGATTCTCTTAGTCACTGCTTAAACTTCTGTCTTGTTCTTGTCCACGGTCTGTGTCACGGTGTGTGTCTTCTGTGTCTTGTCTTGTTGTTTGTCACTTCACGTCAGAGAAGATGGCAGAGCATTTTAAGCAGTGACTAACAGATGAAAAGTTTTTTTAAGTAAGACTGTTAATGTTTTTTTATAGTTCACAGTTGTTAGTTTAGTTGTTATAGTGCAAGGAAAGCACAACTTTCTTTTTTTGCATGAAACGAAAGTAGGGCTTACATTTTATGCATTAGAGTGATGAGACGAGCAAGACATTCACCTGGTAGTAAGCATCACACCTGCCCATAACAGTAGCAGTGCTAGAATCATGAACTTGTGAACAAAATCCTGTGGCGTACTGCACTGCACTCGTCACCTTGAGATATTACTGAGGTTGTTGTAAATTGAGCTCCCAATATCTCAGTGCAGTTATACACACCATGTATACAATCAGACATGCACACATACTAAAGATAATGTAGATAGATAGATAGATAAAGCCTTTATTCGCTGACCAAAAGTAACTTAAATATTATATTATGCTAACCAATGATATTATATGCTAACGAATTAATATTATAAGTTAAAAAAACAATAAATTTATAATATACATTTCAGCTACCAGTTTGTTTGTCAGTGTCAGGTTGTCTTTCGACATAGGCCTCCCCTAGTTCTTTCCACACTTCCCTATCGCGAGCTATTCTTCTCCATCCCTTTGGTAGATCAAAAAAGGAAAGATAATGTAGAGGTACTTTAATTTAAAACTATTTTTAAATTTTATTTTTATTTTTACCTTGTATTGGTAAGTTTTATCATTAACTTGTTTAAAATTTTCATCGCCTTCATAAATTGAATTCAAGACTTCTATCTCTTCAACTTGTTGCTCAGCATCATCAGACATTTTTTTAGGTGACCTGAAACATGCCATGCAAATAAAAATGAGGCCTTAGAAGTGTTATGGGCAGTTTTTTCCAACTGTAAAATCTAAACATATACACATAGCACTAGGTTTATGCCACAAAACGGCCCCAGCAGGGCAGCCAAAAGGGCAGTTCTTCCTGATTAGAGATGGTGTGTTAAGGACAATGTTAAATATTCTTTTTTAATTTGAGATTTTACAAGCCATAGAATAATTTTGTTTCAAATTTTGACATTGTCCCTAAAGACCTGGGGGGTTTTTCAATGAGGAATAAGCTATTCAATGTCATAGGG
Organism: Erannis defoliaria; assembly: GCA_905404285.2. Classification (NCBI taxonomy): domain Eukaryota; kingdom Metazoa; phylum Arthropoda; class Insecta; order Lepidoptera; family Geometridae; genus Erannis; species Erannis defoliaria. The sequence continues at coordinate 1,721,132 of FR990071.1, forward strand.
AACAAGTCATCTGTAGGCAAAGAGTAAGGTTAATTCCGTTAATCTAAGCCTGTAGAAAATTTTCTAGTCTTTATAACCTCTAAATGTTTTATGCGTTTCAACCCTGTCTTGAGTAACGTTACAGATTTGCGCAATAATACAGTTGCAACTGAAATATATGACTAATTTTGGAACAATTATTGTTCCAAAACTTCCAAGCGAGTTACAGAAATGGGACTACTTACAAATCTATCAACAGGTATAATTTCTTGGTTTTACACCGAAAGGATGTTTTTTTGTGACAATTTCAGTGGTTTGTATTTTTTTAATTGGATATCTTTGCCTTATTTCTAATACTAAGGTAATATTTAAAATGCTTAATTATTTAAAAAAGGGTACAGGACTTTACATTACAGTAACAAAATAACCTCTTTGGTTTTTAGGCAACAGAACAGACAGCTCAGCTGTTTTATATTCATATATGTCATTGTCAAAACATGTTTTGACAAGGTCCGAAGTACACTAAAAGTGGTTACAATGCCAATATCACTAACAAAAACCAACGCAGCAAAGTCATAAAATAGTCGAGTTGTGTTGTTTCTCATTAGAGTTGTTGGCTTCGCTAACCCTAAAGGCCTATCTCGAACTTTTTGTTTGTCAATGTCATGCCATTTCAATAAACAATTAACAATGCTGCCAGATCATGGATTTTTCTCATATCTTTAGGGGGAAACAAGGTAAATAACTTCGGAAAAAGATAATATTCTCAAAATATAGATAGGGATAATAAATCCTGTCCGTTTTATCTTGTATCATATCCCTACTGGGAATGGTAAAACTGGGATATTTTTTCAGCCCTGCTATAATTAGTTATCTAGAAAGGAATACACTAGTAGATTTCCATTCATTTTTTAAGTTTCGTTTTTACTGAACAGCGATTTTTGGTAAAGAAGTGAATGTGGTGAAGAAGGCTTGGTAGCCTAAAGGGACTGGACCACTGGACTTGGAATCATGAGATCGTGGGTTCAAATCCCGTATTGATGAGCTCTTTGAAGTTAGTGTACGGTTTCACATACCATTAGCTTTTCAGTGAATGATAACATCGTGAGGAAACCTGGGTACGACCGAAAAATTACTTCAATGGTGTATAATTATGAATCAGTCATCTCGCAATTATTAAATCTAAAGGGCAAATCTATAATATTATTATTATATGGGGGATATAGCCCAATCACCCTTCGAGGGTACACCTATATCAAGCAATGGCCTACTGAAAAAGCTGATTATACAAGCCGTGCAGTGCGCTGCTGCTGTGGCAATACTAAATATATGAACAAATCCTACCGTTGGACACTGTAGTTAAATGCATTATTATCTTTGAAAAACCGACATGATCGACACAGAACGGCCAATACTCAACATTCGTATTAATATGAAAACTGACGTGGTTTTGACACATTTTTGTTTCAAAGGTCACCGGATGTGATCGAAACTATATGTAGTCGGAGTATCCGATTTAATTAACGTGAGTATTCCCGTATAAATAAAACAAAAAATTCGTATTAATGTTGATAAGATCTTAATATTAACACAGTTTTTCATTTCAGCGAGCGCAGCGTTAGCGGTGGCGCCATGCCAGCCAATACATCGTAAAAGTCCACACGTAGTCTGTCACCCCGACTTTTAGGGAAATGTTTGAAACATATTCTGGCAGTTTAGCACTGCATTGCAAAAATCGACAAAATTCGTTAAACTTTTGAATTTTCAGTTTTTGTCCTTCGTTCTTTCGGTTAATTTTGTTTAGATTTAAGTACTTCATCTCGCGAAATACCTTATTATTTCAACTATCAAAACACCTGTCTGAACGTTTTGTGAATATGAATAAAGAGATGACATGTCGCTGTAAAGAGAATCATCCCCCAGTCGCTGGTCGGTCTGTTTGTGGTTGCTCTACCTCTACAAATGTATCCAAAGTGCCCATGGATAACTTCAAAGTGCCAGCTGTGCCTGCTCCCAGCCGCCCGCTTGCTGCCAAACCTAACCATGTTGACAACAAAGAACAGCCATCTACCTCCATAACTGATCCCACGGGAAACAAAAAGAAATCGTGGGCTATCACGGACTTCGATTTAGGACGTCCGCTCGGCAAAGGTAAATTTGGTAACGTATATTTAGCTCGCGAAAAAGAGTCCCACTACGTAGTCGCTCTGAAGGTTTTATTCAAAAGCCAGATATTAGACTCTGCCATCGAGCATCAGGTGCGCCGTGAAGTAGAGATTCAGTGTCGGCTGCGCCATCCGAACATTCTACGCATGTACGGGTACTTCCATGACGAGAAGAGAATCTATCTAATTTTAGAATACGCTAAAAATGGTGCCTTATACAAGCTGCTGAAGGAGCGCGGTCGCTTTGATGAGAGAATTGCCGCTATTTATGTTAGGGACCTCACCAAAGCACTGATATACTGCCATGATAAGAAAGTAATCCATCGAGATATAAAGCCAGAAAATTTATTGCTCGGACACAATTTACAGCTTAAAGTAGCAGACTTTGGCTGGTCTGTTCATTCACTGTCATCTAGGAGAATGACGCTCTGTGGAACACTGGATTACTTGTCCCCGGAAATGATTGATGGAAAACCTCACAGTTACCAGGTAGATATTTGGAGTCTGGGTGTACTATGCTACGAGCTACTAGTCGGCCTGCCTCCCTTCGACTCCAAGGATGACTCGCATACATTTAAGAAAATCAAATATGTCATCATAAAGTATCCTGACTATGTATCAGAAAAAGCAAAGAATCTGATAAGCAAGCTGTTAGTGATAGATCCAGAGCAGAGACTACCGCTGCACAGCGTGTTACAACACCCTTGGATTGTAGAAAATGCCCCTGAAGGTGTATTACCTCCAGGGTTTAATGCGGAATAGAAAATAATAATAATAATAGGTAGACTAATATGAAATGTGTGGCTTGAGATAGTATTTTGTAATCCTCTTCAGTTGTCTATTGTCGTCTTTTTTGGCTTGTGATTTATGGACTATTTGTCCAGATTATCCATTTTGCTCCTAGTTTTCCAAAAGATATATCCTATGTTACTTTTCGGCGATTGTACTATGGACCATAGATCGGTCCATTCATTAACCTATTGAATTGCATCGCCATGCCGTGTACGCTAAGGCACCACAAATGAAAATTTTATAAAAAAATCATTCATTCCTTCATGATCAATTACTAAGCATTTATTGTGTTTATACAGGCCATATATTTGTCAACTATAGATATTGGCACACGGCCCGCTAGCGCTTGTCACATAGGTATAAATGACTTAGGCGGTCAAAAGTATAAGATCTGAAATGGTAACAGAACAAACAGTCACTCTTGAACTTCATGTGTTGTCCTAATTCATTTTTATATCTGACACTGTCACATCTGTATTTTTTTTATGTAAAAAAAAGTATATATATTGTTACTTGCTTTCTGAAAGGAAAAAATACTGCCATTGTAGAAATAATGTTTAATACTAGTTTTAGATAGGTAATATTTTTATTTATAATACTAAATATACCTCAGGGCTTAAATTATGAAATAGAATTACTAAAGACTTAAGACTAATATGTGACTGAACATTGTAAGTATTCAAAGTCTAAAATCATGTTAAAATAATGAACGATGTACATATTTTTTATTTGTAATACAGAGTCCACAATACCTAATACTGCTTTTTATTTTTACTCATGTAGTACAAATCTATAGCATACTTATCAAAGTTGGGATCTCTCTTGACTATAAAGTTCCAATGTATCAATTCTCCAATCAGAGCAATGGCACTCAATGTGTAACCTATTCCTAAAGCTACGAAAGCTCCGTACAGTTTCTTCAAATTCATCAAAGCTTTGATTTCTTCTTCGTTGGTTTCCAAAGCCCTTATAGGTTGCATGGCATCATTAAGCCACTTTTCAACCAAGCCTACTTCTACCACTCTTTTCATGTAGGTGTCTGCAAGGGGCTTTAGTGGCGAGTTTTTGTGGAACCCTATCGAAATCGGTATATGGACGACACAGTCGGACATAATATGCAAATTCCTTTCTGAGTCAGCTTTAGCGAGAACCGTTACATTCGTCGTATTATCGAGTTTATCCTTAAACGATTGCATCACCAAAGAATTCTTCCTTTTTACACTGATGTATTTCAAGAAATCTTTATTGTCGTAGTACGCGTATACACCTTGGGCGACTTTATTAGCTGCTTCCATAGGGTCATCTATGGTTTCAAATCTCTCTCCTATTTTTTGACCGATCTCATCAAGTGAATTGACGAAGAACTGCTTTGTTACACTGCCCCATCCACCACAGGTGACTTTGCTATCAACTAGCTCATTGAGCGTGTCTATTGTAACTCTTGGAGCAGGGTTAGCCAGTATAGCAGTCATGCTAGCTCTATAAGACACCACTAGAAGTATGCAGTATAACCAATACCACCCCGTGAGGAGTCTAATGGACCAGCCAGTGGGCAGCTTAGGTAGCGACACGACGAGTAACATTCCATACGTGTAAAGGATGCTGTTAATTATTTCGCCAAACAAATACAGGCCGACTGGTTTCTCATCTGCAAAAGTATGTATACAAATGCATCAGCTTGTAAACAAAAGATATTAGGTTAAAAGGCTCTTAAAATAAGGTTGCGTATCCATTTGGATCAAAAATATTGTTAGTCCATTTAGAGATTTTCCCTCTTGAGCAACTCCATACTTCAGCTTCTACTTATGTCAGTTATTCAACTGGCAACCAGTAGTGTGCAAACATGTCTGTGTTCGTTTGAAGGGCAATGTTCCCAGTGTAATTACGAAGCATGAAGAGCTTTAACGTCAGAAGCTTCGCCTAAAGGTCCCTCCTTTGTATTAGGGTGATTAAGCTGCTGATGATGATGATATCTCAAGATGACACGCTTAGTGCATTGCCGCGCAGGATTCGGAACTGTTTGGGGTCAAACTGTGAGTGGCGCTTACCATCAAGCGGCTGCTCAAATGGTCACTGCTGAAAAAAAACTAAATACACAGGAAAGGACCTTCAAAAAGTTCTTGTTTCTCGCCAACTTTAGTTTTAGCAGAATTGCCGTAATCTTGCTTGTAGGTCTGTAAGGTCTTGTAGTAAGTTGCGAGACCATAGAATATAGTGCCAGTTATCAGGAGAACCAGCAGAACTGCCACCCACATGTACAGTCTGCAAATAGAAGAGAAAATTAAACTTAATTATAAAGTTATTTATAAAACATCCTATTAATCCTTCGAGCTATACCATTGCATGCCAAGTGGACGAGGCAAACACACATGGCAACACTCTCAAGTATACGAAAAAACAAGCTGGCTAAAACAAACTCACAACATTATAACGGCAGAGGGGTACCGCCCTGGCTTGCTGCCAATGACATAGGCTCGAGGTTTCTTGTCGAATTTACCCAGAAAAGTAGGCACAGCTCATGCAAGGATTGTCTATAAAGTCGGGATTGATCTAGAAGGCGCCGTTTGCGGTGCTTTATTCGTTCGGACTGGTCCAGCTGGCAATGAAGCGTGATAAATGGAAGTGAATCAGACCTTTGCTTAGCAGTTGGAACTGATAGGTTATTAAAAACCTACTTGAAGGGCAAAATAAGTGTCTTCCAAGAGTTATCGCTCAGTGCCTCCGGCGTCACAAAAGTCCAGCACTGTGAAGTATACGGTATGCTTAGATCAGTCAGCTCCAGGTGGTACGGGTTGTACTGAAGGTTTCCCAACGCCACATCAGCGTGACCGTTCACCATTTCCCCCAGGAGTCCAGAGAAGGAACCGTTGGGCTGCTTCTGACCCCATTTGTGGAGCTCTGAGTTTGGGGGCTGGTATAGCTTGGGTATGAAGTTCATCTTCTGTGCTAGGGTGCTTAGAATCTGTAACATAGAAATACACTTCTTTCATAAGAACTAAATTAACTCCTACACACGCTGCAAAGAAATAACTAGTCTTTTTGTTTTCGTCCGTCGAGCCCATTTTGATTAAATCTATTAATTTGAAACATGTTTAAAATGTTTTTAAAGCTTAAACAGGAAGAAAAATTATGACCTCCGGCAGGACTCGTATGCAGGTTCGAGTCCTGCCGGAGGTCATAATTTTTCTTCCTGTTTAAGCTTTAAAAACATAGAAATACCATAAGTGTGGAATCACTTCATACAAAAAATATTCAAAATGTTTAAAATGTTAGATTCAACCTCGCATCAATCCTTTTTTCTAATTGGTGTTTCGTAGACCAGTTTGCACTAGCATTCGGCCACCCAATACCTACTAAACTCAATCTCTGTGTCCCGGTAAAACAAGCAGTTGTTCAATAACAGTTATTTTGTAACATTAATTTTTTGGTGTAGGTTCCTGGGTACTAATAATGAAGATTAGATAGATGCAGGTACTCACTTCACTTTCGATGCCACCTATCTTCTTGGTTCCATTGCTCTGAGTAACGACTACCGAAGGCACGTGGTCTAAATAGACCACGTTTAGGGTCTCCCCGTACAGGTTGCTCGTCTTGTCTTTGAACAACGCTCTGTTGTAGTGAAACTTGCCGTTACGCCAGATGTCCACTCTTCGGGGTACTAGGACGCTCTGAAAAAATATATTTGGCATAAGTTCTCGTGTGTTATAATTGAATTCCTCCTACGTGACTTACGCTTAGTCTGTTGCGCATCACTGGTCGCGCGTACGAATATTCTACAGGTGCTATAGAATAGAACACCACACTGCAACGCCGACGTAAGCGATGCGTATGTTCGTAGATTAGTAGGTGCATGGGACCGCGCGACTCAGCGCAGGAGGAATTCAGGTCTTAGCTAGGAAGGATTCTTCAGACACGAAGCTTTATAGATAAACTACCTACTTATAATACTTTAAGGCATGTCAGGTAGTAGGAAAGAGAGGTCGAGCTAGATCTCGTTCACGCTGGACTGAATCTTTGATGGACAGATATTGCTACTTAATTATGTTATGCGATGAATCGCTTGAAATGCCTAGAGAAGTATTACAAGATTAGAAGAGTGATTGCCATCTGGAAGATAGGCAGTATTGAAATAGGTACCACCATGTACCACAGCCACGACCAATTTGCCAAGCTTATCCTGGATTAGCTTATCCTGAAAAAAATATGGTCTCCAACGTTTCGTAGCATAATACGACATGCAATTTGTCTAGTTCACCTAATGAACCTTTCATCCTCGATACCCTTTTTACTTACCCGTATCGGGTTAGGGAATGGAACAGTAGTAAGGTCAAACCAAGCCTTGCTGTTCTGCACCCCCGAGACTTGCATGTGATACTTCAGGAATATGACGTTGACGATCCTCTTCCAAAGGTAATGCAGCTCGCTGTGGAACAGCCTGAAGTCGTGGAGGATGATGAACCGGGCTCTGGTGTCGATTATTCTGTGTCTAAAAAAGGTTCACACTGAATTAATATGATTCTACCGATTTTCGACGGAACATCAGGGCCGTAGCTAGACCTGAATTTTAGGTAGGGCAGCTGTTGTTACACGTAGGACGCTTCACAGTACTTTCCTTATTGTAAGATAGGCCGTTGGTTTTTTTTTGGTAGGGCATTGATTTTCACTCGATACCACTTAATTTAGGAAATTGTGTTTTCAAACGCCTACCAATTTATTTTAGCAACCTTACTAACATACAGTTCAGTACCCATTCGTACCTACGTCTTAAAATCTTTACCCGTCGCAGAAAGAATATACTAAGTATTTCACAAATTCGTGTGGGACCAAGGGTCCGGAAAATAACAACCTTAGTATTTTCTCTACTCGTGTAGCTGTGCGTTAGCGTGACGCCACATAAACTAATATTCTATGACGACGTGCTTGCTTCCTTCAACCACAGAATAAATAATAGTACTATCTCCCAACATCTGTCGCCCTACAGGTGGGTCGCGCACGATGTTGCCGCAATATAATCTGTCAGTTCCTGGATTTCTCACCTGTCCCCAAACCTCAAGAGTCTTGCGGCCTGGTACCCATTAGCGAGTAGAATGATATAGACATTGCAGCCGTCCTTCCTAGCAGCCCTTAGGGATTCCAGCGTGTAGTAGTTGGGGGAGAGTAGGTCTTCTCGGTCTTCCACCACAGTCTGGGAAGGGAAATAAGTTGGTGGAACTCTCACGACAGAATTGGGCGCTAAAAGTGATAATATCGCGAATCCGACCAAATTTAATAGTCACAAAATATAAGGGCTTTGATTTGATCGAGTAATTATTGTAATTTTGGTCGGATTCGCGATATTATCACTTACGGAATGCAGCATTAATTATGGCACAAAATTTTACTTGTTTTTCTTTTAGACATGTCAGCAGGGCTAGCATGCGCACCGCGGGGAAAAATTGTCGTGTCTTTATGTCGTGAGAAAACGAGACAGACTTATACAGAGTCGTAGCCTTGTCCTGTTTTTAAGAATCGAGAGAAAAAAATCGCGGTGCTCATGCTAGCCCTGCAGGTCCATAAGCCAGGCATGTCTGGCGCACTGAGGATAGTGTTCATACGAGTTCATACGTACAACTACCTTGCACCCCGTGGCCGGTACTGCGGGATTTTTGATAGGAGTAAGCGAGTACGCGTACTACTAATTATGTTTTCTGCAACCTTACCATAACATACGGCAACCGATGCGTCCTTCGGAACAAGGCGCCGTCGAACACGTTGAGATACACGGTGTCGCACACGACGGCGGCGCAGGACACGTCGTGCCGCCGCTGCAGCGAGGACAGCACGTCCACGAGGACGAACCGCAGGTCCATGCGCGGCGGCTCGCGGTACAACCTAGAGACATCTGCGAGGACGCTGGGAAATAATAACTTAGCATTTTTTATTGCAAATAGACTATCTAGTGGTAGGAATCCACAATGCGCATTACTGTCCTACTGATATAGTGGTAAGGCCTTGTTAAGGCTTGGCTTTTGTATATTATACAGGACTCTATCGCAGAGTCCGCCTGGAGTTGTACCACCTTTGCCAGTTATTCAATCGCCAAGCAATTAGTGCAAGCTTTACTGTGTTTCGGATTGAAGGGCAATGTTACCAGATAAATTGATGGGCCTATATAGCATTGAGCTAATATCTATAGAGTCACAAACGTGCAAACGCCGTCTTTTTGAACTGACCTTTGAACATTGACTTGAACTACGATAACACACAAGCGCCCAAGCATACATTGAACACTATAAAAGCGACATAACGTCTAAAATTGTGAACTATATAGTGCACTGTACAACGGCACTCGGACGTTTTTTGATTGTTTTCTTTTAGACATTGTGACTCTTTAGACATTAGCTCAAGCTCAATGGCCTATAGAGATTTATTATTTATTTATTAATATCTATATTATCTCAGGGTGACGAGCGCAGTGCAGTGCGGCGCAGGATTATGAGCGTGCATGATGCTTACCTACCACCAAGCGAATGTGCGCACGTCTCGTAATTCCATTGCATAAAAAAACAAGCTGTGCCCTGCGGTTTCACCCGAGATGAAAATGGCGATGACGATGATCTATAACTATAAAAGGCTTTGTCCTGACTGACTGACTGACTGACATATAGACAACGTACAGCCCAAACCGCTAAACGTAGAGACTTGAAATTTGGAGGGTATGTTTTTGGAGAGGTGTAAACGCCCACTAAGAAAGGATTTTTCGAAAATCAACCCCGAAGGGGGTTAAATGGGGTGTTAAAGTTTGTATGAAACTTTTTATTCTCTGGTTCGATTGATACAAAACTTGGTATACATATTCTACTATAAAAATAAGAAGATACGGGTGTCACAGTTTTTTTCAAAATCAGCTCCCGTTAGTATAAAAAAAATACTAAGTTTTAGTGATAGTACGTTTGTTTCTCCTTAACTTTGTAACGGCTGTACATATTAAAATGAAATTTGGTATAGGGATGGGGATAGATGTGGGGATGGGGGTGGGGGTGGGGGTGGCGATGATACTGGGAACGGAGACGGGACGGAGATAGGCATGTTAATATTAAGATTACAATTGGTATCGGGATGGGGATGGGGATGGGGTGGGGATGGGGTGGGGATGGGGATGGGATGGGGATGGATGGAGATGGGTGGGGATTTGGTGGGGTCAGGTGGGGATGGGATGTGGATGAGGCTGGGAACGGGGATGGGCGTGTCCATATTAAGATGAAAGTTGAAATCGGGATGGGGGTGGGGATGGGGTTCGGGATGGGGATGAGGGAGGGAACGGGGACGGGGATGGGCGTGTTCATATTAAAATGACATTTGGTATCGGGATGGGGATGGGGATGGGGATGGGGTGGGGATGGGGGTGGGGATTTGGTGGGGACAGGTGGGGATGGGATGTGGATGTGGATGAGGCTGGGAACGGGGATGGGCGTGTCCATATTAAGATGAAAGTTGAAATCGGGATGGGGGTGGGGATGGGATGGGGTGAGGATGGGGTTCGGGATGGGGATGAGGGAGGGAACGGGGATGGGGACGGGGATTGGCGTGTTCAAATTAAAATGACATTTGGTATCGGGATGGGGATGGGGAAGGGGGCGCTTATAGGGATGAGGCTGGGAATGGGGACGGGGATGGGCGTAATTATTGGTAGGCTGAACAGATGGAGCTGCATCTTTGGATAGGTAGTTATAGCACATAAGGTTCGGAAACGGACATAGGCTATTTTTTTGTAGGTCCACGCAGACGACTGTTTGACGGACATAATTATTATAGATACTGTGCCTAAGCTGCTAAATTAATTTTTAATATTAAATTAACTTACTTTTAAATGCCTAAACTAAATTTTGAGTGGTGTAAACTTACACTCAGCTCAAGCTGTGGTAGCTTCAGTGAGATCAAGCTCGACTCACATTCTTGGGGTCGCGGGTTCGAACCCGGGCGAGCCCGTTCCAATTAGTTCTTTGAAACTTACGCATGGATAATACCACTGGCTTTTCGGTGAAGGAAAACATCATGAGGAAACCTGCATATTTCCGGAGAAGAAATACGATAGTGTATGTGAATCCGCCAACCTGCACTGGGCCAGCGTAGTGAATATGGCCCAATCAGGGTAGGCCGATATACCATTAGTGTTAAGGGCTGATGCAGAGAAACGCACACTCAGCAAGGATTTTGAAAAATTCGCAAGGGGTTCAATGTATCATTAAAATACCATTTTGCCGAAACCATTCATTTAAGGCTGTTAAGTTTTTTGACTTAAGAGATAAGATAAAATAAACATAAACATGTTTCAGAATTTTCAAACAATTTCAAAACTGGAAGGCCACGGGTCAATTTTTCATTTGAAAAAAATAATTTATAATTATAGATAAGCTAATAATAATAATAGCTAATCGAGTGTTTATGCGTAAGAAGATAAATGTTTTAAACACATGTACTTGATCCGGTGCACGCACCAAGCACAGCGCTTTCGAAACGTCCATCCCGCGTCGGCTCAGATACGTTAAAACCCGAGTATAATGACGCGCTGTACCTCGAGCGCGCCCCATTTTTTTTTTTTTTTTTTTTTGTCGCAGGAAAATGCTTGATGCATACCACGGCCCCGGGGGGGGCAAGTGGTTATGTGGGACTCTCCGCCAGAAGGGCGGCCTACAAACTAAAAACCTGCGGTGTTCCTCGGGTCGCCTTGCGCCGGGGCTACGGGGTCGCGCTAGCATTCAACCGCGGCCCCGGCAGCGCTGGTCCGGGCGGACCCCCTCTCATGGAGCCTACGCTCCCCTCTCGATGGCGAAGTGTCGGAACACCTGGCACATCAGAAACGCGACATGCCAAATTTGGACATCCTCAAGCAAACTTAAAGACTTGCAAGCGGCTTGGAAAAAATTCAATAATATACGTATTTTAGTGATTCAATTGAGTTGGGCCCCGATTTAACCGAATTCAAGTATTCAACATTACTACGCGGGCAAAGCCGCGGGCAAAAGCTAGTAACAAATATGACTTATATTCTAGTTTCAGCTATCTGTGCCAAATTTCATCAAGATATCGATGTTGATGAAAAAGTACAAGCTGATTCAAACTTAAAGCAGCTGTGAACGACGCGAGACGCGCAGTAGCAAAAATTAGGCGTGCGGTGTGCGTACAATCGCAGTCTCGCTTGCAGTGTTTGCAGTGCATTTCACAGCCGTCATTAAGTTTGAATCAGTCTGTAACACAGACATAAGTTATGATCGATCATAGGTAGGTAATTTATCAGAATGATAAGTTATAGGCTTATATATAGTTACTTACCAAGCCACAAGAAACGTAAAACGGATAAGTTTAAACATACTGCACTGAACACCGTGATACCATACAGTCCATTAGTATTCAGAAAGGGCTCGTGGAAAGGCAGGAAACTAGCTTTCGTGCCGACCTTTCGCACAGTGATTGACAACCCATTTCCGTCCAATTCAGTATGCAAGCTCAATTAGAAAGCTTCCAGCGAATTTACATAGTTAATCGGTTTTTAAACCCAAACTATACTATATACTTGGAATAACCTTGAGTTAAGTTATATATATAATGATATATAGTATATAGCGATCGCTTTGTAAAGGCATTTCCCATACGCAGGCCTATAATAGTTGTACAAATTTCCCATACTTCCGAACTAGGCCAAAATGTCACTAATGCCTTTAAAAAAGCCTTGGCACTGTCACATATGTAAGGTCCAGAAATATACCTACGCGACGCTACGCCGGCGCATTTAATTTATTTTTGTTTTATATTGGAAATAGGTTAGTTTTACACTTAGTTATTATTATTATTTTATTATTTAAAATGTTTGTACCTATTGAAGTGAAAAAAACATATAACAAAAAAAAAATGATGTGAACCCACCGAATGTATATAAGTACCTCTAGTTACAAAAAATCACAATTGGAGAAATTATTGAGAATAACTATACAGGGTTATATGTAATCAGATAGCATCCTTTTAAGGCCATAATCTGTACCTACATCAAAACAAACAACTTTTAAGATCGGCCTAACATTGAAATCGCAAAAAACAGCTGTTTCATACATTTATCGAAGGTAAAAGAAAACTACTTTTCTAGTGAACCATTGCTTTCCTGTATGGAACAGCTGATTATTTTCGCGAATTCATGTTCATCTTTTCTCAAGGCGAAGATTTTGCTGTCAAAATAAAATAAACCATAAATAATAAAAAGTCCTTTAATAAAATATAAAATATCCATCCCAAATAACAACAGCTACCCTGGTACCAAAATATACAATAATTCTTAAAATATGTACTTATCACAATGTTTCCTCTTCATTTTTGATGTTGCGTTGCTAGTATTCTTAAAACTAGATAACTCGAGTTATACACTGCCTAGAATATAATATAGATATATAACTCTTCTAAGCTGAGAATAATTAGTTGAACTATTATATTGAGTATAATTTAAGTTTGAAATCTCTAGCGGCAAGAAATTATGATTTAGCGCTGGCTCGACTCCGCCTGCCACTGTCAAGTTTAATTATGAATTTTCAAGTGTATAAAGTATCAAGTCAAAAGTCAAATATGTCATGAAATCACAGTTAGTCCCACGAAATTAGTCACAGTCGAGTCCAAGTCATGCCCTAGTAAAGTTGTGGCGATTTTACTGTAAGCTTTTACGGTGTTTTGAAAACAACACGAAAATACATGTTTCACCACATTATATCACTTGCCCACACTCGTGCATGTAATTCAACACTCAATAAACACCACCATTTACAATCATTGATACGCGAAAAAACATTAGTTTAAGTTTTTTTAAATGTTTTTCCATGTTCCCGCCAAACTAAAGAGTTAACTTATCTTCTAGATTTATACCGTCCTATGCATAGATCTAGTAAAAAAAGGGAGATGAGGTACGCTCCTAATGTCACGTAAACATAATTGGACTAAAATAACTACATGGAGATACACCCACACAATAAAGCTTACGTCGTGCTTCAGGTGTATCAACAACGGAAACAGAGAGATATACGCGGACAGTACCGCGGACGTTTCTGCTTATTTAGTTAGATCAACGATAATTTAACTTAAGAGTAAACAAGCCGGTCACTTCTCCATAGAAACGGGGAAGTAATATTATTCAACTATGTAATGTTGTAGGTCCAAGACTAAGTATTATATCGATTTGTCTTTTTATTATCTAGGATTGTAATTTGATAAGAAAGTAAAAACTGAATAACCAAGAAAGTTATGAGCTAGGAAACATCTCGTATTTTAGCACAATTTTAACGCCACTTTGGACGTAAATAAATAACATAAGAAGTACGAAAACTCTAAAATAATGTATCTTGCGGCATACTATAGTCTATCAAAATTTTAAATTACTGTGGTTGGAATTCATTTGTTCAGTAGTTTATTCATCGGAATCATGCAGCCAAAGGTCGAAATAAAAAAAAATTGTGCTCTTATTTCTCTTTCTTTCTCCCTTTCCCACACTTTGTTTGATGAAGAGAGCATGTTTTTTAGCCACGCCCACCGATGAATTCGAGCCGTCGGGCGGTGCATCCTTAAGGTTATACACAAGCGTCTGCTTGATTGTGACTAACGTCAAATACGTCCGTGGACCTAATTTGTGCGGTCCACGTCAAAGCGCGCGTTCCTCATCTTACTAGATACCCCTTTTTTACTAGATCAAAGTCCTATGCATAAAAAATACTAACACCTATTTTAGTTAAAAAGAGTTTCGTCAATTGAGTTTGAAAAAGACAATATACTTTTTAACTAAAATAGGTTTTAAATAAGTTTTAGTGTTTTATGCATAAGACGGATAGATTGTGTAAGGTTGTCGCTAGATGTGGTTATCTCGTAGACTGCTTGGAGCCCTAGATGCGTCCTACAGCTTGCTGGCGAGGTAGGTGTCCCAGTACACGACGTCCCGCCACCAGCGCGGCCGGGACAGGGAGCCCGGGTACGTCCTACAGCTTGCTGGCGAGGTAGGTGTCCCAGTGCACGACGTCCCGCCACCAGTGCGGCCGGGACAGGGAGCCCGGGTACGTCCTACAGCTTGCTGGCGAGGTAGGTGTCCCAGTACACGACGTCCCGCCACCAGCGCGGCCGGGACAGGGAGCCCGGGTACGTCCTACAGCTTGCTGGCGAGGTAGGTGTCCCAGTACACGACGTCCCGCCACCAGCGCGGCCGGGACAGGGAGCCCGGGTACGTCCTACAGCTTGCTGGCGAGGTAGGTGTCCCAGTACACGACGTCCCGCCACCAGCGCGGCCGGGACAGGGAGCCCGGGTACGTCCTACAGCTTGCTGGCGAGGTAGGTGTCCCAGTACACGACGTCCCGCCACCAGTGCGGCCGGGACAGGGAGCCCGGGTACGTCCTACAGCTTGCTGGCGAGGTAGGTGTCCCAGTACACGACGTCCCGCCACCAGCGCGGCCGGGACAGGGAGCCCGGGTACGTCCTACAGCTTGCTGGCGAGGTAGGTGTCCCAGTGCACGACGTCCCGCCACCAGTGCGGCCGGGACAGGGAGCCCGGGTACGTCCTACAGCTTGCTGGCGAGGTAGGTGTCCCAGTACACGACGTCCCGCCACCAGCGCGGCCGGGACAGGGAGCCCGGGTACGTCCTACAGCTTGCTGGCGAGGTAGGTGTCCCAGTACACGACGTCCCGCCACCAGCGCGGCCGGGACAGGGAGCCCGGGTACGTCCTACAGCTTGCTGGCGAGGTAGGTGTCCCAGTGCACGACGTCCCGCCACCAGTGCGGCCGGGACAGGGAGCCCGGGTACGTCCTACAGCTTGCTGGCGAGGTAGGTGTCCCAGTACACGACGTCCCGCCACCAGCGCGGCCGGGACAGGGAGCCCGGGTACGTCCTACAGCTTGCTGGCGAGGTAGGTGTCCCAGTACACGACGTCCCGCCACCAGCGCGGCCGGGACAGGGAGCCCGGGTACGTCCTACAGCTTGCTGGCGAGGTAGGTGTCCCAGTACACGACGTCCCGCCACCAGCGCGGCCGGGACAGGGAGCCCGGGTACGTCCTACAGCTTGCTGGCGAGGTAGGTGTCCCAGTACACGACGTCCCGCCACCAGTGCGGCCGGGACAGGGAGCCCGGGTACGTCCTACAGCTTGCTGGCGAGGTAGGTGTCCCAGTACACGACGTCCCGCCACCAGCGCGGCCGGGACAGGGAGCCCGGGTACGTCATCACGCTCGATTCTATGTGTTTGTACGCCTGAAACGATACAAGCAATGAAGCGTGTAATTAACCAATCTATTACAAGAGAGCCTAGAACGCCTGCGTTTTTAGTGTAATCGCTGATCTGGTTAATACGGACGCGGGATTGGCCCTGCATGAGTATCAGGGGGAGGCTTTCGTTAAGCACTGGACGTCTCCGGGCTGATGATGATGATGAGTATCACCTGCACTCTGTCACAGAATAAATAATGGTACTACGTACAGAAAGTTAACTCCGCAATGGAATTGAAATAAATAAGGACTCTATCTACTAGGCAATAAAGTAGCAATTCAACTCGCACAGCGCTGGATACCGCTTGCTATATTCACCTAGATATACCGCTCTTTTTCTATCACGTATGCTTAGTTACGTGCGACGAGGCTAGCGTGCGGGCGGCCACTGACTTCAGCCTTGCATTGTCCTCCCGGACGGAGCGCCGGCCGAACATACCTAAACTGCGGAGTGACACCCCCCTGCCTCTGTCTTTTAGACCGACTTCAAAAAACTAGGTTCTAAATTCGACTACATGTTATGTTATTTACGCGATAAAAAGAATACATAATATTCAAGACGATTTGAGTCTTTTTTTGTCTTTTTTTTTTAAAGTCGGTCGTCGGTTCGGACCCTGTTACTAAGCTGTCAGTTTGTGTGTCCGCCCAACCTTTTTTTTTTTTTTTCTTAGTTCTTGGCGTCGCACGTTGTGCATTCTGCCAGTGTCAAGTTTATGATTTTTTCAAGTATTTATATTAAAATCAAGTGAAATATGTCATGATATCAGTCAGTCATACAAAATTAGTCATAGTCGAGTCCAAGTCATGCCCTAGTAAAGTTGTGGCGACTTTACTATGAGCTTCTACGGAGTTTTGAAAACAACACAAAAAGACATGTTTCACCACATTATATCACTTGCCCACACTCGTGCAAGCAATTCAACACTCAATGAATAAAACACCACCATTTTTTTATCATTAATTCGCGAAAAAACACAATTTTAAGAAAATAATAGAACGCAACGACATGATTTTTCCGTGTTCCCGCCAAAACTCCCCGCCCGACCTTAAACGGTGCATATGTTTGGAGCCGTGGCCCGCGTGTCGTACCTCTCCGTCGGCGCGGCCCAGCACGGAGCGCAGGCAGTGGTCGGGCGGCGCCAGCGTGTCCGCCAGCGGCACGGCCCGCGGCGCCGCGCGCGCGCACAGCGACACCACGCCCTCGCGGACCAGCAGCCCCTGGCCGCCGGACAGGTACCCTCCCTGGACAAAACATTATTTATTTATTATTATTCATTAAAACGGCAAATACACCACTTACATTAATCAATTAAAGCTAACAATTTGAAATATTAAGATTTCATTGAATTAAAAATACATCATATATTCAAAGCATCGTTACACGCTATGATTTTCTAGTAGATATAATGATTATGTATAAATTAGGACTGTAACTTGTAACTATTGAATAAATATTTTGATTTAGATTTAGATTTTGATATATTTTTATAGATTATAGATCATATCAGCTATCTCGTTCCCGTAGTAAAAGCTTTGCTTAGTCTGGGCTAGATGGCGCTGTGTAAAATGTCCTGCAATATTTATTTATTTATTTACACAAGAGTTACCATATGAAACACGACTGGGGCAACGTTGCGACGATGCATTAATGATAGAAATAAATGGATGGAACAGATTTTCTTGAAACAGCAAAACCAAAAAACTAGATCAAAATCGGTACAGCCGTTTAGCTGAGAACACTCGATAATATCGATATCAAAGAAAACAATAAAAGATAAAGTCGTCGTCAGCCATAAAACGTCCACTGCTGGACGAAGGCCTACCCTGTATAGAGGCGTGTTGCCATAATCCCCACGCTTGGCAGGCGGCTTGGGGATCGCAGAATGCGCACCACCGTTAGCCAAGAGGACGCTGCTGCCCGTCCTCGGGTGGGTCTGGTTGCAGTTTAAGGACATACCCAGGTCTGCTTATTATACAAGTACGATAGACTAAATATTGTCTAGGAAATGACAGTTTTTTTGTGCCGATTTGAAGCGCCTCTTCGAGCGTCTCCGGTACTAAAATTGACATTTGTGTCAATAATAGTGTTTTTTTTTTCTTCTTAGTTCTTGGCATCGCACGTTGTGCATTCTGCCAGTGTCAAGTTTATGATTTTTTCAAGTATTTATATGAAAATCAAGTCAAATATATCATGATATCACAGTCAGTCACACGAAATTAGTCATAGTCGAGTCCAAGTCATACCCTAGTAAAGTTGTGGCGACTTTACTATGAGCTTCTACGGAGTTTTGAAAACAACACGAAAAGACACGTTTCACCACATTATATCACTTGCCCACACTCGTGCATGTAATTCAACACTCAATGAATAAAACACCACCATTTTTAATCATTAATTCGCGAAAAAACACAAGTTTAAGAAAATAATAGAATGCAACGACATGATTTTTCCGTGTTCCCGCCAAAACTCAAATAATAGTGTTACGAAATATTAGTTCCATGGACGCTCACACTGCTCTCCGTTGGAAATCCGCGCCAAAATGTCGAAAATCAAATGGCTTCAATTTGCTATCGACAATATGAAGTCCAGCGTACTTGTATTATAAGAGGTCAGTCAGTGGCCGCTGAGGAGTTACGATGCCATAGACACAGAAATACATGTCAAACTTATAACATATATCTTTTTGTACGGAGTTTAAAAAGAAAAAAAAGCTATTTAGTTCCAACTCACGATATAAAGCGTCGCCAAGTGTTTCTCCAACAGGAAGGCTCCGTAAAGCGACACGAGCTCCAGAAGCACTTGCTTGCAGGCCGCGTCTTCAAACTCCAGCGCCGACTTGTAAAAGTGATTCAGTACGTAGTTCTGGAATTTAAAATTATACGCCTATTTAGCCAACCTCTATTTATTATAAAAGGGTATATGCATGTGTTTTAATTATTAAAAATAATAGGATAAGAAGGGAATGTGATGTATACAATGAAAAATATATTGAAATCGGCCGGTAAAGTTATGAAGTTAGTCATCAGCCAGACTTAGATATATTTGCTGATAAGTTTAACAATTTTTTAAACTCAGCTGTAACTTTTATTAGCAATAAGTATATCACATAAGTGTGGTGTAAATTATGTTTTTAATTATTTAATAATGTTGGCTCTCTGTGCGCTTTGGTGAATACTGTAAGCACAGAACGCATTTGTCGTAAATAAATAAATATATAAATTAAATACAAGCGTTCTGAGTATTTGGGAGAGAGTCATCTGTCCCTTTCCAGCAAAACACGTGCTAGTATAGAATTTGTTTGGAATCGTGGACTTTGACGTCATTAATAGCCACTAAAGTGCCCTCCCTGTCTAACATGAAACTAAAATGTTTATATCTTCCATAGACATACATAGTAGGGAAGGGACAGGTTGGACTCCATTTTAAAATGTCGCCCATTCGTTGTATAGTTTGTTCCCCCCAGCTTTAGTGTTAGTAGCTTGGCAAATTTTTAATTTTTTTTTTTATAGTATAGGTATTATATCAGGTATCTAGTTCCCATAGTACTTGCTTTGCTTAGTTTGGGGCTAGATGGCGCTGTATGAAATGTCCACCAATTTTATTTTATTTATAAGTAGTGTAGCAGTTTAAACCCGTTCTATATAGGTAGTTGGTCATCCATAAGAAAACTATTTTACGTGCCTGCGGGGCTAAAGTCGCTACTTTAGGACCGCTACGCGAAGCGAAATAAACCACTTCCTCCCCGCAGCGGCGCGTAAAATCGTATACACACCACGGAAACAAGTAAAGAAGCCTCAGATCTCATGTTTGTCACCATCGGCTACGCTTCGAGAGACAATATACATGAGATCTTGATACATTATTTAGTTTTGCTCCCTAGGTGAGTAATCTACCCCCCCACCGACCCGGGTCCGGGGAGGCGAACTTTTAGTTTAATTAATAATCGCACACCACTGCTTTGCGATTATTTGGCAGCGACGACCGTACCATTAAGAGGTCCGCCTGCTTGTTTGTCCCACTATTATATTAAATAAAAATAAAATAAATATCGCAGGAAATTTTTTCACACAGCGCCATCTAGCCCCAAACTAAGCAAAGCTTGTAATATGGTAACTAGATAGCTAATAGAATACTTATATACTTTTTTTTATTACACTTAGAAGGAAAGTAGTTTTCTCACCTCTCCATACACGAGCGAGAGTGTGACAGCGTTGTATGACTGCGAGTCGTTCTTCGCCTCGAAGTTGTTCTTGCCTTCACTTTTCAACTTGGCCACCTTCTCCGCTGTCGTCTTCAGGACGTACGCCGTCAGCCATTTGTACATGTGGACGATGTCTTTAACAGAAAAATATTACAATGTTTTTTACAGAATCATCAATCGTTGAACTTCACTAGATGGCGCTCTTTTATGTACATGTGATGAGACGAATGAGGCGGTCGCCTGGTGGTAAGCGTCACGCCTGTCTATAAGAGTAGCAGTAGCAACTTTTTGTAGTGGTAGGACTCTACTATAGAGTCCGCCTTGGGAAGTATCACACCTTTGCCAGTTATTCAACCGCCAAGCTGTAGTGTGCAAGCATTACTGTGTTCCGGTTTGAAGGGCAATGTACCAGATACATTACTGGGTATGAAGAGATTTAACGGTTTATTCCACTTTGTTCACCTGGGTGATTTCACAGTGGAAATTAAAGTCTCTTTATTTCACCTCGGACTCATTGCACCTAGGTGATATCACCTGGGTGATTTGTTTCGACACTATTGGTGCCCTTTGTTCACCTTGGAATTAAAGCACCCAGATGACCAGTGGCCACTTTTATTATTATTCTTGTGGACTTTAATCACCCACACAAAACATGTATTAAAATCTTTCGGGATATTACTAAGTGGACTCGAGGGGCGGTATCAGTTGGTATTTCGCCATCTGGACGCGCGCGTGTCCAGCTGGTGAAACTCAAAAGTGGTATCAGTTGGTATTTCGCAATCTGGACGCGCGCGTGTCCAGCTGGTGAAACTCAAAAGTGGTATCAGTTGGTATTTCGCAATCTGGACGCGCGCGTGTCCAGCTGGTGAAACTCAAAAGTGGTATCAGTTGGTATTTCGCCATCTGGACGCGCGCGTGTCCAGCTGGTGAAACTCAAAAGTGGTATCAGTTGGTATTTCGCCATCTGGACGCGCGCGTGTCCAGCTGGTGAAACTCAAAAGTGGTATCAGTTGGTATTTCGCCATCTGGAAACGCTAGATTTTTTGTGCGTGTCCAGATAGCAGAATAATGTCCAGTTGACGATAACAGATATGTTATTCAAACATATTAGTCACCTGGGTGCTTTAATTCCAAGGTGAACAAAGGACATCAATAATATCGAAACAAATCACCCAGGTAATATTACCTAGGTGCAATGAGTCCGAGGTGAAATGAAGAGACTTTAATTTCCACTTTGTTCACCTGGGTGTAATCACCCAGGTGAACAAAGTGGAATAAACCGATTTAACATCTAATATGTCTAATGTGTATATTTAATGTATGTTTCTTTGGTGTGAGCATTAAAGAGTTAATCTATTTATCTAATATCTCAGGGTGACGATAGCGTAGTGCAAAGTTCGCATGTTCACAATTCTGGCACTGCTACTGTTAGTGGCAGGCGTGACGTTTCCCACCAGGCGAATGTCTAGCTCGTCTCGTCACTTAAATGTAAAAAAAAAAACTTGCGAACAAAATTCTGCGCCGCACTGCACGCTCGTCACCCTGAGATATTGGATGTGAAATCCCTTCACGCACAGTAATTTTTCTGGTAACATTGCTCTTCAACTTGAAACACAGTAATGCTTGCACACTACTGCTTGGCGATTAAATAACTGGCAAATGTGTGATACTTCCCCAGGAGGACTCTGCAATAGAGACTTACCAATACAACAAACACACGCGAATTGAGACTTCATTCTATACTATTTAGTGATAAAAGGTACTCGCTCTAAGCGGCTACGTAAAACTTACTTTTAGGTTCAATAATCTCTTCAACAGTGTGCCAGGGACAGTGGTCGCGGAGCGTGGCGTCCGCTCCCTGCAGGAAGGCGAGCGAGCCGAGCGGGGAGTCCCCGGCCGCGAGCGCGTGCCGGCGCGCCCACGCGCCCACCAGCCAGTTGCTCGACTGCTGCAGGAGGAGGCTGTTCTCGCCTTCGTACGTGCAGTTCGCGTCGTTGTCGTTGCGCAGGTCGCCGAGACACGCGGCTGGTTTAAAGGAGTAAATTAATCGTAAGTCGAAAATTGAACATCGGCGGCCAGAAGACGTCCCCACTGCTAGAAGAAGGTTCTCAATAGTGAGGGGTTGCCATAATCCCCACGCTTGGCAGACGGCTTGGGGATCGCAGAATGCTCACCACCGTTAACCGAGAGGACGCTACTGCCCGTCCTCCGGTGGTTCTGGATGCAGTTTTTGGCCATATTTAGGACCTGTAGACCTATTAAAAGGCTTATTAAATGGTTTTATTTGGCTTTGTTTGTTGTTGCTGTTTTTTGGATCAAATTTAGTAATTGAAATTTGACCCCCAAAAAAAAAATTTTTTTTTACTTTTTTAACAGATTGATCTGATACAAATACAAATAATTTATTGATAACACCAAAGTTACACGTCAAATTTAATTAAATGTGTAATCAAAAAAAAAAAAACACTTAATAAAATTAAATAATAATATTTGGAACACACCTTTACAGCCTTACCTAAAATAATTTCGATTCTCTTAGTCACTGCTTAAACTTCTCTGTCTTGTTCTTGCATGTTACACTTCAAGTCAGCGAGAAGATGGCAGAGCATCTTAAGCAGTGACTAACGTTTGAGAAGTTTTTTTTAAGTAAGACTGTTAGTTCTGATGACAAAACCTTTTAACTAAAAAAAAACAAATAAGTGTTATCATTTTGTGTTTGTTACCTTTAAGGTACCCGTGACCGCCGCAGGCCTCCCTGCAGTTCTGGATGGCGTCCCGCGCCGTCCACCCGCACAGCGGCTTCACGGCGGACGACAGCGCGTGCAGCTCTATGCCGCGCGCCGCCGCCGACTCGTCGCCGCCTGCCCAACAAACACCACGATACTCGACGAACCGACGCTCAACGTACATAACTCATCTTTTGACAGATTGTTTCATCATCAGCCCGGAGACGCCCATTGCTGAACAAAGGGGTGCCCTTGATACGCAGAAACTTTTTATTCCTAAAATTGTTCGGCATAAATTTGTTTTGCATAATGGTATCGAAGGGTCCCCCCTTCCCTGCCGGTGGCGAGCGAAGCGAGCCTGTGACCTCCGTAACGTAACGAAGGCCAAGAAATATTTTGTTTTCTTGGTTATTTAATATTTATGCTTTTTTAATTATTAGGGATATTTGTAGTTATGCTTGTTTGATTTAGGCGATATATTTTTATCCTTTTTGATGATTTTGGTAAAAGATGCTATGCGAATAAACTTTATGCGCGAGGATTTATGCGGCTTGCTTTTTCAGCGTAAAGTTGTAATGCTAATCGTCATTATGACATTTGTTTTTCTGCTTTGGTACATGGACCCGAACAAAAGCCTCCCTCCCCCATGCCTAGTTTCATATACAGTTATAATAGGTAGTTAGGTAGGTATCATAGTGCATATCTATTTTCCATATTACAAGCTTTGCTTAGTTTGGGGCTAGATGGGACTGTGTGAAAATGTCAATCGATATTTATTTATTATACACCGCCACTATACGACACCCTGCCACTTGCATCCACGCGTTGCCCGCGACTATCACAATATCGACGGCCAATATCGGAGGCCTGCCTATGCTGCGTCTTCCGGTTCGTGGTCTCCACTCAAGAAACTTTCTTCTAGATCGTTTAACAGTTCTACGAGCGATGTGGCCTGCCCATTGTCACTTCAGCTTGCAAAACCTGAGAGCTATGCCGGTGACTTTGGTTCTTTAGTGAATCCTTGATCCGGAATTTACCGCGCAAATTATTTTTAAACCAAAACCAAATTTCAAATGATTTATTGACCACTATAAGGTTATGTTTATAACCGGGACTTAATCGCGCACAAATAAATTTATTTTTATTAACCTTTTTTTTTTTTTTTTTTTTTTTTTTTTAAGTTTCACTATAAGGTTTTTTTAAAATAAATTCAGTTGAAATTTTTGTTGTAAAAGCCAGGTAAGTGTTCGCTCACCCATCATGTTCTGTATGGTCATGTTGATGTGCACCTCTGACATCCACACGGAGAATATCTTCAAGGCGTACGCGGCCGCCAAGTACGGCAGCACTCGGATTTGCTGGAAAATACATGCGAATCGATCAGATCGCCTGTTGTATAGCCTAGTGTACAATTAAGGAGCTTCTACACGGTCGGGTACCGTAGAATAAATAAATAAAATATTTATTTATCCTTCTTTTATACCTGTACTAGCTGCGCCCACCGGTTCTACCTACAGTTCCTAGAATAAAAAGTAGCCTAAGTGTTATTCCAAGGTATAAGATATCTCTGAACCGAATTTCATACAAATCCGTTCAGCCGTTTCAGCGTGAAGTAGTACAAACATACACACACACCGACAAAACTTTCGCATTTATAATATGTATTAGTGTGATAATTACAGGGTAGATTCACAACTATAGAAAACTCTGAAAGTAGATAGACCTATAAATACAACGTCATATTCAGTGCAAGCTAATTCGTACTTTATTTGTATAAGACGCTGTCGATTTTCCTTTGTGGCGCTTGGCTCGTTGACGTCACTCGAAATATTTACACTGTTCTATAACTGTACAAATCAATATGACACTGAACCTGGATATGCCGTAAAACTGCATCCAGAATCACCGGAGGACGGGCAGCAGCGTCTTCTTGGTTAATGGTGGTGAGCATTCTGCGATCCCCGAACCGCCTGCCAAGCGTGGGGATTATGGCAACCCCTCCCTATGTCCAGCAGTGGACGTCTATTGGCTGATGATGATGTAGTTGTAGATAAATTGTGATTTAACTATGCGCTTTCTAAGGGACTAAGGGAAGGTACTATTTGAAATCCTTATAGCTCAATTGGTAGCATGTCTGCTTTCAGAGCTGTAGGGCGTGGGTTCGATCCCCCACCCAGGGCAAACATTTATGTGACGAACATAGATTTTTGTTCTGTGTCTGGGTGTAGTATGTATTTTAAGTATGTATTTACGAAAAAAAACAATGTATATAAGTATTCTATCAGCTATCTGGTTTCCATAATAGAAGCTTTGCTTAGTATGGGGCTAATAAATTATTTATTATTTATTTATTTACTATGAGGCTTTCTGTGATAAAAGGTAGTTTCAGAAGGTTGGTTACTTGTTGCTGGTACTCCAAGACCGGAGTTTCCTCGACGGCGTTCTCAGGGCCGAACTGCTTCCTCACGGCGGAGTAGCGGACCGCGATCACGATCGCTTTCGACAGGTAGTGCGACGATATCGACATTATGTGCACCCGTCCGCCTGAAATACAGATAACATTTTACAGTAATTTTAAAGTTTTGATTAAAATTTAATTTAAAAAAATAAAAAAATTACACATTATAAATTATTTTGTATAATTATCAAAATCATCATAGCGATAGAATGCTTGCTCAATAAGCCAACGCTGGAGGCGACCTTTGAAGCTGTGCAGGCTGGGAGCTGTAGTGATTTGTTCAGGTAGGTGGTTGTACACGTCGGGCCCATGACATGAGTCAGCTTATCCGACTTTGCCAACGTTCGCTTAATGCAGGTCAGATTTTTTGCAGTTCTTATGGGGATGAAACCTACCACGCTGCTCATAACAATCTAGGTTTATTCTTACGTAAATAATAGTACTAATAAGGTAGTTTGAACAAATGTCGTAGTTACCCGACAGTATGCCGAGAGAAGCGCCGAACCTCTTGCTGGGGTCTCGGAAGGGAGTCTGGTAGTCTCCTTCGTCGTCGACTCCGCCGAGCTTGTCCAACGCTGCCTCCTTCGGCAGCCGGTACTTGTTGAACATCACGAACCTGGCAGTGATAACAAGAAGCATCTACAATCCCGTTAAAATATCTGTGTATATGGAATAGCGTAATCAGCTTAGTCTACTGCTGGACTTGGCCTACCCAGAAGAGCGATTGGGCCATACCCAACCCGCTGGCCCAGTTGCGGGCAGGTGATGCGCCATTGAATTTCTTCTCCGGACATAGGCTACCTTTTTGCTTGCACACCTTGCATAATGCACAGCTCATTTCAATGTAAATTGAGCCTAGAGGTATTCTATATTTATCTTTATGTTTGTATGAAATATACTGTTTTTAAACTACCTACCTACGTACCAATAGTACTCTTAAGTATTCCTACCTATGGGAGTAGTACTAAATAAAAGAAAGTAAGTTTAATATTAAACCATTTATTTATTTTCCGACAAAATGATCAAAGGTTACACATAAAGTTATCAGTCTTTTTTACATAATACTAATTAATCACAATTAATAATTAAATAGAAACTGGAGGTTCGAGTTCAGGTACTGTGTATAATCGAAATTAATCGATTTCCTCGATCGTCGGCCCGTCATGACCGGACATTCCTCCAGGCATACCTCCGGGCATGCCGCCCATACCTCCCATGCCACCGGGCATGCCTCCCATTCCGCCGGGCATACCTCCCATGCCACCGGGCATGCCTCCCATTCCTCCGGGCATGCCACCCATTCCTCCGGGCATACCTCCCATGCCATTCATTCCTCCGGGCATGCCACCCATTCCTCCGGGCATACCTCCCATTCCTCCGGGCATACCTCCCATTCCTCCGGGCATGCCACCCATTCCTCCAGGCATTCCACCAGGCCTGCCTCCACCAGCCCCGTGCATCTTCGACATTATCGGCGAGCAAGTCCTCTGGACGTCTTTCAGCTTGTGTTCGTACTCTTCTTGCTCCGCCAGGGTGTTGTTATCCAGCCATTTCAGCGCTTCTTCACAAGCCGACCGAGCCGAGTTCTTATCATCTTCAGACAGCTTGTCTCCAGCGTCGTCCAGCGCTTGTTTCACGCCGAACACGTAACCCTCCAGCTGGTTTCGAGCTGCCACTCTCTGGCGTTGCTTTTCGTCCTCCTCCTTGTATTTTTCAGCTTCAGATAGCATGCGGTCAATCTCAGCCTGCGATAAGCGTCCTCTGTCGTTCTTGATGACGATGTTCTTGCTGCGGCCGGTGCTGTTCTCCTTCGCAGATACGTTGAGGATGCCGTTAGCGTCTAGGTCGAAGGTGACGTCGATTTTGGGTACTCCACGAGGCGCCGGTGGGATTCCCGTCAAGTCAAACGTGCCGAGTAAGTTATTGTCTTTGGTCATAGCACGCTCGCCTTCGTAGACTTGAATGGTTACGGCTGGTTGGTTGTCGGAGTAAGTGGTGAACGTCTGCGACTGCTTGCACGGGATCTTACTGTTGCGCTCGATGATCTTCGTCATTACTCCGCCGGCCGTCTCGATGCCAAGCGATAATGGGCTCACGTCTACTAGCAATACGTCTTGGATCTTCGAATGCGTATCGCCGCTAAGAATAGCTGCTTGGACGGCCGCACCATAAGCCACTGCTTCGTCAGGGTTGATGGATAGATTCAACTTTTTGCCACAGAAGAAATTCTGCAGCAAACTCTGTACTTTTGGAATGCGAGTGGAGCCGCCCACGAGGACCACGTCGTGAATTTGGGATTTGTCGAGCTTCGCGTCTTTGAGGGCCTTCTCAACTGGTTCCAAAGTTCCTCGAAATAGATCGGAGCAGAGCTCTTCGAAGCGGGCGCGTGATATTTTCGTGTAATAGTCGATGCCTTCGTACAAAGCGTCAATTTCGATGGTGGCTTCTGTGCTCGAAGAAAGAGTGCGTTTTGCGCGCTCCGCCGCTGTTCTAAGCCGCCGCAACGCACGAGGATTCGCACTCAAGTCTTTCTTGTACTTCCTCTTGAATTCTTCGACAAGATGGTTCACTAATCTATTGTCGAAGTCTTCGCCACCGAGATGTGTGTCTCCTGCAGTCGATTTCACTTCGAACAGCGACCCTTCATCGATAGTCAGGACCGACACGTCGAAAGTACCGCCGCCGAGATCGAAAATTAACACGTTTCTCTCCCCTTTCAAATGCTTGTCCAAGCCATAGGCCAAAGCGGCGGCGGTTGGTTCATTGATGATTCTTAAGACGTTCAATCCTGCGATGGCACCGGCGTCTTTCGTCGCTTGACGTTGTGAATCGTTGAAATAAGCCGGCACTGTGATGACTGCATCTCGGCAAGACGTTCCGAGATACGCTTCCGCCGTTTCCTTCATTTTAGTTAGCACCATTGAACTGATTTCCTCCGGCGCGAACCTCTTGATTTCGCCTTTGAATTCGACTTGGATCTTCGGTTTGCTGCAGTCGTTGATGACTTTAAACGGCCAGTGTTTCATGTCCGCTTGGATCTTCTGGTCGTCGAATTTGCGGCCGATGAGTCGTTTCGCGTCGAAGACGGTGTTGCTGGGGTTGAGGGCCACTTGGTTCTTGGCTGCATCGCCGATCAGTCGCTCGGTGTCCGTGAACGCGACGTAAGATGGTGTGGTTCTGTTCCCTTGGTCGTTGGCGATGATCTCAACATTTCCATGCTGCCATACCCCCACGCAGGAGTATGTGGTTCCGAGGTCGATTCCAATAGCTGGCATTTCGTTCGATTTTTCTTGTTTTATTACACTTGAAGATTACAATCACTTGCGTACTTTGGTTTGGTTTCGTAGATTAGGATAAGCTTCGTTTCGCTTTCGGTTGTACCGCACTTCACTTCGACTTATTCGTTTCGAGTTTCGAATTGTTCTGACTTCCCGCCGAGTCGAGCGCTCTTATATATTAAACGAATAGGAGTCGCGAACATTCCACAAAGTTCTACGGTTTTCTAGATCGACCAATCAGAGCGCACTGCTGAGCGAACCCTCTAGAAAGCTACTCTGGTTCAACCAATCAGAGAGGTCGATGAGACAAAACATGCTTACTTTCTCGCTCATTTTGACACATGTAGGGTGGACACCGTAGAAATTTACCCGATTTTTTGGGAAATTACTAATTTAATTTTACACGCTATCAACGAAATGAAAAAGTTCTATAAATAACAAGTTAAAATAAAATTTAAAAACTTTGAAAATAAAAATAGGTGTATAAGAACATATAACAGATATAACTATAAAATTTTAAAAGAAAAATATGTAAATTTATTTGAAAAAAAATAACTACTTTAGTCCTGCATAAAGATATTTTTCCTCTACGTTTATCCCGGCTTCGCACGGGTCCCAAATAAATGTCCACTCGTGCGAAGCCGGGATGGGCCGCTAGTACAAAATAATAATATAGTGGTAACCTAATGGGAAGACCGCTAGACTCAGAATCTCGAAACTAAAGCTGTGGGCTGTGGGTTCAAATGCTGGGCCCGTACCAATCAGCTCTTTCGACTTTATATTCAGATTTTTATACTACTGGCTTTACGGTGAAGGAAAACATCGTGAGGAAACGTGCAAACGACCGATATTTTTTTAATGGCGTATGGGAATCTACCCGCAACTGGGCCAGCGTGGTAGTCCTTCTTCGAGTCAGGCCTTTGTCCAGCAGTAGACTAATAAGCCGATTATGCTAAATATTGTTGAATAATAATAATACTATCATGAAAGTAAGAATCCAAGATGGCAGCACACCTAGCTGGTATTAACGAGAGTTGACTATCAAATTAGGCTGCTGGAGAGTGTGCAGTGTGTTGTACCACCATGCTGGTATGCATAAAGCAGCATGATTTATGTCAGAGGAGCAATTGTTTCGCCTGATAACGTAACATTTTTTAAAATTAAATGTATAGAACTAAAATGTGTATCAAATCTGTACTAAAATAGCTTTAAATGAGACTGTATTGGACTTTTTAAAATATAATAATTTAATACTTTTAAATGTGTGTGTAATATGATTACTTATTTTGTTGGCTTTTTTTTCAATATTACTTGGGGTAATTTTACCCGCAAATCTGGTATCCCACGCATTATCTAAAAATGGGTCGAACGTTATCGGATGAGCTCGCAGGTAGTCGGCTAGGACAATGCCCTGTGATTACTAGAAAGGGACGAGTGAGAGGGCAACACAGAAGGGCGTTTAGGACAGAGCGAGGCAGCAATATATCCCACGATGATGCTAGAAGGAATGCAACGTGTGAAACAGAAGGGCGTTGAAGACAGAGCAAGAGGGCGATACATTGTTTACATACAACAGCTGTTCTTGAAGGTTCTCTGACCTAAATTACGCAGTAGCTGTTAGTTAATCTATGACGTTTCCGAGTCTATTCGATAATAATAGGGTGCTCTAGAACATTCGACCCTTTTATGTATGTCATGTTGATTCTACGAAGGGTAGAAGTAGCTAGAACATCTACCCTATTTATGAAGTTATTCCCACCATATTTTCTAAATGCCTGAACAGATTTGGATGTATATTATGTATAGGGTATTGTTAGAATCCTTACATCATCCCAAGCGACATTAGGATTTAGGGTATACCTAATATATTTAATTTGATAAAAACTTTTTTTTCGGTTTTAAAAAATTTTGGTAGGGAAGTCGTGGTTTTAATTTGTTTATTTTTGATTATGGCTTGTTTTATTATGGAAGTTATCATAATTTATTTTCTTAATTTTGCCAATGATTGATTGTTTTTTGAATAATGCTCACATTAAGTAGGTAGATCTGGTTTTACAAACTAGAAGCCTGAACATTCAAAAATCACACATACATACACGTAGTTTAATTCTAAAATAAGATTCAACGCGTTCTAAAATTTAGCTTCAATGAAGTGTGTACCTAGAAATATCATGAAAATGAGGAAAAAATTTACTTCGTGCTTATTACTAGAATTTTTCAATATTTCGATACGTTGAGTTTTCGAAGCAAAATATACTTTATTTAATTGTTTCGAACTAACAAGTCAGTCAAATAGTAGATTGTTTACCAAGGGAGGAAACAACAATTTTTAAGGCGAGAGTGTTTCTTTGAATCCAGAGCGTAGCGAAGGATTCTAAAGTAGAATCCAGAGCGTAGCGAAGGATTCTAAAGTAGAATCCTGAGCGGAAAGAGGGATTCACAGTACTCGAGCTTAAAAATAGTGTTGATCCCGAGGTGGACACTCTGCTTTTTATCACCCTCTATGAGAAAATAAGTAAGTGCAACTTATGAATAAGAATAGTACCTACGTTTATTTCATTCTCCCTACTCACACTCACTTTTTATTGAGGAAGATACACTGAGTTAAAATAAAACAAAGTAAAATCGGAATTTGAGTAAACAATTACGAACGAAGGCGGAATGCATTTCGCGCGTCTTCCTTTTTCAAACAACCTGTTACTTGTTCATACAATGTCCGTGGTTGATCTCTTTGGTGATTGGAACTTTTACTAACAATATCCACATTCCAAATTCTAAATTCTTTCCCGCCCTCTGCGCGGAAAACAGCTCATGTCTGTTTGCGAGGAACAAAGAAGGTATTTTTGAATAGATGTGATAAAAAATGTTTTCGCAAGAGCGTGCGTCGCAGCCAGTGAGCTGAATAAAGTAGCACCAACGTTCTTCGCAATCACGTAGGACTCGCAGAAAATATACCCCCTGCGATGTAAATTCCTTTCAAACGCACTAAATGTTTCTAAACCTATTCTAGCAAGAACAGAACAACCTTATGGTTGTTTATGTAAAACGTGAATAGGTACTTCCTAGGAAAGCGTGATCCATCTTGGATCAAATCTACACTTTCCATCAGATGAGATTGTGATCAAACGCATGCCTAGTGTTGTGAAAAAGGCCCTGGAATGTAAATTTGCTTTGAAGTGGTACCGATATAAGCCGTCAGGTTTAGGTAGCAACAGGTTCATCTTGACCGTGAAGATGGTCGTGGTAGCAAGTCAGCTGAGTA
Organism: Erannis defoliaria; assembly: GCA_905404285.2. Classification (NCBI taxonomy): domain Eukaryota; kingdom Metazoa; phylum Arthropoda; class Insecta; order Lepidoptera; family Geometridae; genus Erannis; species Erannis defoliaria. The sequence continues at coordinate 1,753,252 of FR990071.1, forward strand.
CCATAAAGTACTTGCCCCACCAGCATGCAAATCTGAGTAGTACTTACAGTTCTATTATTCAAACACTACTTTAGATTTACGAAGTAATAAAAAGAAAGACCAACTGATCACCCCGTCGCACCGTCTCGTCAAGTCGGAGAGGTCAGTGTATATTCTGGGGCCCGCGATCTACAACCGTATACCAGCTTCCATTCGGGATGCTCCTTCCACCGGGTGCTTCAAATCTAAGCTCAGAGCGTGGTTACAAGAGAATTTGTTTTATGACATTGAAGCTTATTTTAAAATAAGAGATTATTGAATCGGTGAATTAGTGAATCGGTTTCTTCTAGGCAAGCGTGTTCCATCGAAGACTGCATCTTTCTTTATCATCAGACGAGATGGCAGTCAAACGCAAGCCTAAAAACATAATAAAAAAAAAGTGGAATCAAACCGTTCACGTAGTCCCGTAAAATGCATTTTCTCACCCGTTGTCGACGCCGTTGAGTCCGATCTTCTCACCCAGGTCGCCGACGACGACCCCGGGCAGCGGGCGCAGGGTGTCCGTGTCCCGGATGGGAACAACGAACGCATGTAAACCGTGGTTCTTCCCTTTGGAGATCAGCATGGCATACACTATGGCGTGCGTCGCGCATTTACCTGCACACAATGATACATACGATACATATGTGTTACGGCTAATGTGAACCCACAGGTCATATAGCCTGTCGATGGCTCGTGAACATAATTTCTCCTACAAACACGACTCACAGATGCGGGCAGGGGGCGAGCTAACATAATGTGCTTTGCGATTGGCCAATCACTGGGATAACGCAATCTGAGTTATGAAATTCTGGCGTCATCGCAGTGGCTAGCAGTGGTTTTTAAACTACAAATTTTCGCACGAGGGGAAGTCGAACGAATAGACTGTGTGAACCTGATGGGTATATCCTAAAACTGCATCCAGAGCCACCGGAAAATGGGCTGCGGCATTCTCTCGGTTAACGGTGGTGGCATGCGATCCTCAAGCCGCCGGCCAAGCGTATATATGGCAGCCTTTTGTCCAGCTGTGGAAGTCGCCTGGCTGATGATGATGACGATACAGCTAGTGATTAAAGAGCGATTATACATCATGGCTAAACATTATTCATAATGACTAAGTTGTTTAGATAAAGTCGCGTTGTGCGCTCCTGCTACTTCGCGACCGTCCACAGTAACATCACGTACGGGTTGGAGCTGTGGGGCCGCGCTGCCGATCGGAACAGAGTCTTTGACAGCACGTTAGATTTACGAAGCAATAAAAAGAAAGACCAACTGATAACCCCGTCGCACCATCTCGTCAAGTCGGAGAGGTCAGTGTATATTTTGGGGCCCGCGATCTACAACCGTATACCAGCGGCCTTATCATGTAACTTGATCGGGATTGCGAGGGGCTCAATATGGGTTGTATTTTGACATTTGAAACCAATACGAAACGTCATTCGAGGGTTAGCGATCGCGATCCAAATTGAATGAACATTTTCTTGTACTTTGGCCTAAAACCTCAGTAATCGGTATCACAGAACTCCGATGACAGCTGCCTAGTTAAATGCTCAATGACAGCTGCGAGCTCGCTATTGCTGCGTTCCGTAATGCGCTAAAAGCGATAATATCGCGAATCGGACCAAATGTAATAGTCACAAAATACAAGGTCTTTGATTTGATTGAGTAATACTTCTGACTTTGGTCGGATTCGCAATATTATCACTTTTAGCGCATTACGGAACGCAGCACAGTGTCAAACGATAGAGGTAGCACGTAGCAATATCAAAACATAACAATAACTTTCAAGAAACAAAAACAAAAGGCATGTGTAATTTTGCCCTAGTTCCTACAAGGAAATATGGGAAGTTTGTGTCACTAGGCCACCTGCCTATGGGAAATATCCTAAGCATTTTCTAGAAGCCATGCCATCTATAGTAAATTTTCTATGCGAGCCATGGCCGGAGCTATGTTGTGAGCTGCTGTGGACGGAGAACAAAGAATACTACATACGCGAGACTACCGCAATGGAGCGACGAATCTTAAGGGAGATAAGTCAGCATCTCACGATATCGACTATGGAGTTTACCGGCCACTACCGGCTGTGATGAGTTAATACCACTTTTGCTGGCAAGACAGCACACAAGCGTTGTAAGGCCGGAGAAACGGTTGGGTTCCGATATTATAATGTACAGTACGTACTGTACTGCAGTGTTGCTCACCAAGAAGCTCGAATGAAGCGGTGGGTTCGTAGACGGTCTTCAGGTGGGTTTCATTTTGTTCCAACTGTCTTCAGGTGGGTTTCATTTTGTTCCATTGTGAGCTTATCATTTAGACAAAAGCATCATGGGTCAGCATGATTATAGTATAGAGAAATACAGGGTATCACCGCTTAATGATTTAATAATGTGAGCAACTTACAGTTAAGTATTCCAAGAACAAAAGTAATATAATACCTTATGTAGGTATTTAACGTATGAGTTAATTGTTACACAATTACAATGTAATTTTTATATTATTATATCATGCTTAGCCAATATTTTAAAGTATGACTTTGTTGCTGATAATTGTAAGAGCATAATTTTTTTGTTATTTGAGTAGTATAGTATAAGTAATTAAAAACAGACAAAAACTTAAGGCATACCAACAAGGGATGGAGAGAAGCATGTTGCACATTAAGCTGCAGGACAAGTGGAGACTGACCAAAATTAGGAAGGCCACAAGGCATGACATATGTCTCACGCAAGATCAAATTACTAAAATAGCGCTGGATTGGACATGTGATTAGATCTCCGAAACAAAAGTGGACCAAAGAGGTCATTGGCACCCCAGAGATGGGAAGAGATCAAGGGGATGACCACAGAGAAGGTGGGAGGACGACCTACCAAAAGGGTGGCGGAGAATAGCCAGAGATAGAGAGGAGTGGAGACTTTTAGAGGAGGCCTATGTCCAGGGAGGACAACCTGATGGCGAAACTAGTGCTGGTGTTACTGATAAATAAAAGGAGTATTAAATAATGTATAATAGTAACTAGTACCATAGATTAAGTGTTAATTATTCTTAATCTATGCTAGTACCGAATACTTTAGTAGTTAGTAATAATGTCAGTGAATAAATGTTATTTTAATTTTTTTTGTATTAGTAATTAAATTTATGGTTGTACTGTGTAGGTTACCTGCTATCCCACAGGAACTGACCATATAATTTTCCTAGGTTTTCAAGAGTAATGTATGTGAGCCACCTTTGAAGTGCACACACTTCTCTTATTGTGCTATATTCTATAGGTCCTAATATTATAGTGACTTGTTAATCGCATAACTTGATTGTATAGTAGTTTCTAAATTCTTAAAATGTTGATATATTGTATGTAGTTTTTCCTGTATAGCGATGTCTTAAAAAATAATTGTAGTTTTAGTAAGATACCCAAGTTACTAAAGTAAAAAGTATTTTTTATAAAATATAATATAATATTTTTTTAGTTATTGTGATTAGTAATCTCATAAAATTGTTCTGCAGTATGATGTTAATACATTACTGACCTTCCTATCTATTGTTTGGTACTGTTTATTACTCCCCGGAAACTTAATCTACTTGGCCTACATTTCAGACTCGTTCACGGTATTAATAATTCAATAAATATCCCTTGATACCTAAGCTTGGCTTAGGTTTTTAATAGGTTTTAGGTAGCTACCCTGGGCATAACAATGCAGGCCTGAAAAAACTAGGGGAAAAAATAAGTTTTTTGTGCATATTATAAAGACTGTCAGTTGCACAAAAAAAACTTGCGGGGCAGAGATAGGTAATAAAAAGATGTATATTAAAATAGTTAAATCCTGATATTTTTATTTGACAAATACATGGCAGTGCTTTTGTAGAGCTAACCTGTGGAGTTAACAAACATGTTTATACAGTTACATATTAGATATTTACTTAACATGGACAGTTACTACGCTAGGTACTAAGAGGCTTCCGGATACAAGTCCCACATTTTATCATGTACATGTCCAGAGTGATAGTACAGTACACATTAGTGTCCAAGAGGTCTGTTTTTTTACTGCTGTTCTGCTGCTGTTTCGGTCTATTATGTCTGAGGTGCAATAGGTATGAATAGTTACTGATGATACTGCCGTTAAGAATAAGGAATTGATTTCTGCGCAGTCCCATTTCAATGCGTTATATATTTGGTGCTCCATCAAAGACATTTTAAATTTTTGTTTTGAATGTATGTATGACCTTGATAACCTTAAATTCTAAAAGTTGGAGAATACTGTCTTTTGTAGCCGTTAAAACATAATCTTTCACTGATTAGGAAAGTGCAGCAACATTAAAACTTCTGAACTGCACAAATGCCTATGAGAAGTTAGAAGATAAAGAAAATTTCACAATTTCATTTCACACACATTCACACGAAAACTTTCATAGAGTTTTGGCGGGAACACGGAAAAATCATGTCGATGCATTCTATTATTTTCTTAAACTTGTGTTATTTCGCGAATTAATGATTAAAAATGGTGGTGTTTTATTCATTGAGTGTTGAATTTGGGCATGACTTGGACTCGACTTTGACTAATTTCGTGTGACTAAATGTGATTTATGACATATTTGACTTGATTTTAATATAAAAACTTACAAATTCATCAACTTGACACTGGCAGAATGCACAACGTGCGATGCCAATAACTAAGGAAAAAAAAAAACTTTCATATCAGACGCACGTCACGACATTGACATTGACTTGACTTGACCGCTTGATTGACCCTGCATTGTTTGTTGTTTTTAATCATCCTGGCCATGGATACAAGTCTTTCAGCCGCATACATATTTCTACATCGATCCTTCTTTCTTATCAGTCAAACGTGTCCTAGGCACAAAGAGTAAGTCACGGTCAGGTTCTATTATGCCCTAGCTGTGGCAAATTTACTACAAGCTTCTTCGGAGTTTTGAAAGCAACACGAAATTACCATGTTTCACCATATTATATCACTTGGCCACACTCATGCACTTAAATCGGCATTTAATATAAAACGCCACTATTTTTAATACATTAAAAACTCGGAAAAATGTGCAAAATAATACAATGCTGCGACGTTTTTTTTCGCGTTCCCGCCAATACTCATTTGACCCTGAAGGCAGGACGAAACGCCAAAAGACCGACGGATTTGCTTCACATAATTTCATTCGTTCAGGAAATCAATGCATTCGTTCGTTAACGATAGCGAGAGATATCACTACGTGATACCGATTAGCTTTGACAGTGACAAGTGACATTAATGACAAATCGCAATCCGAATCGCGATCCCGAACAGTTACATGATAAGGCAGCAGCTTCCATTCGGGATGCTCCTTCCACCGGGTGCTTCAAAACCAAGCTCAGAGCGTGGTTACAAGAGAATTTGTTTTATGACATTGAGGCTTATTTTAAAATAAGAGATTATTAACGTATTTTTATAATTATTATTTAATTTTATTAGATAAGTGATTATTTTATGTGACATACTTAATGAAATTTGACGTGTAACTTTGGTGTTATCATTAAACTATTTGTAAATGTCATACAATTCAACGTCATTGGCAGTTGCGGTTTGGTGGGTTAAATTTGTTCCTAACAATGTTTTCCATCACCAGCCAGTGGTTTGAAAATACATACATAAACTCCAAAGAGCTCATCGGTACAGCTCGACATTTGAACACCCTCAACATTTCAAGTCGAGCGGTCTCTCACTAGGCTACTACGGCTTTCGTTAAAGCTTACTAAACATAAGTATGCCTAATTAAATAGATACAGTTCCATGAATATTTACGGGTTATTTACCGTACCTTGATCCTGTAAGGAATAACCGTGAAAACAGGGTTTTAAATAGGTAATTTGTTACAGATAAGTTCTTTACAACAAATAAGTAAGTATTTAATTTTAACCCACACGATTGAATGCTAATCTATGTTAATTAGAAATCAGTTACAGCAGCGGACATGGAACTTAGAACATATTTTGTTTAGTCATGTCTCTACCGACTGTCTTAATATTCTTGAATATTTTATATACGAAATGTTTGCACACTTTGGGTATCTTAATATTATAAACGTGCCTGCGGGGCTAAAGTGGTTACTTTAGCTCCGCTACGCGCAGCGAAAGGAACCACTTCCTCCCCGCAGCGGCACATAAAGTCGTATATACATCACGGGAGCAAATAAAGAAGCCTCATATCTCATGTTTGTCATCTCATACATGAGATCGGAGACATTCTTTACTTTTGCTCCCTAGGTGAGTAATCTACTATTCTTATTTTGGGCGTCACGCCATTGCTTGACGGCTGGATATCTGGATATTTGCGGTGCTAACTACCTAAACAACCTTGTACGAAAGATAATTACCTATTCTAGAATTCAGCCAAAAAAACGGAATGGGACATTCGATTTATCTTAGTGATATGAAATGTAATGTTAAACTTTACAGATCTTTTTCTTCGATAGTTAGCAAGCAATTAGTCCATTCACCTTATAGTAAGTACTAAATAAAACCGGCTTTTTTGGTTACCTCTATCATTAGTGGTGTTGTTGATACGTAGCCAACCCGGAGAGAGGTTTATAGTCGCCATTTTTATAACACTTTAGATAGCCCATGTTTTTCTTGGACTTACCTAGGTACCCCATGCAACGCAACTAGATAATCTGACCTAGACTACGTCACGTCACATTAGATAAATAGATAGATATATATTCTTTATTGTCATAAACGTAAAAATATTATTATCACTTGGTTGGTATAATAACGACATATACATAATGTCGAGGTTTATAAATTGATTCAGCATAGAAATGCAGTGTAATGAAATAAATTCTACCTATATTGTTTAAACCTGTATGGAGGAAAAAATATATCCTAAAAAACTTGCAACATCCTAATTAAGTAGTCGATTTAAATAAATTACAGTCACGACATTTTTTTAATATTTTATATTCTTTTACTCTACTTAAAGTTTACAGTGCACGTTTTATGGTTGACGACGACGACTTAAAGTTTTCGACAGCAAAAAGTATTGTAAATTATTAAAGTTTTACGTCTCCCCACATCTCGCGTCATGTGGACACTGCACAAACATTCGAGGTTTATTTGAATATCAGGTTAACTTCAATTTTGTGTATCAAAATTAAAACTACAACTAAAATAAGACAAGATTCAGTACAGACTGATTTCAACTTAATGGCGGCTGTGAAGTGCGCTGCAAGCGAGACTGCGATTGTACGCACACCGCACGCCTCATTTTTGTTACTGCGCAGCGTCTCGCGCCTAAGTTCACAGCCGCCATTAAGGGCCCTGTTTTAAAAAAAAACACGTCAATCATAGCTGTTTTTTTTAACCGTTTTTATGAGTTTGTGCTTTCCCTAAAAATATATTTGTATCTATAAGATGTGAGAAGTGAACTAACAAATTTAACACGACAATTCAACAACACTTAACAACACACAACGACAACACTTGTAAATAATATAGTTTGTCCCGAACGAACGCTTTTAGTTTTGAAAAAATATTTATATTAAATTATAAATGGGTAAAAAAAAGAAAATCGAATCTTGACACGTACGAATCTGCGTAACTGCCATATTTTTGTTCCGCAAAATGTGACCCTATCTCATTCAGCTTTAGAATAATGATTGATCGCAGTAAAAAAAATTGCTTGAAACATGAATGTGCGCGGTCTTAAGTTTGGATCAGCCTGTACCTATTTGCAACGAACATTAGATGTAATTTATGTATATATTCAATACAAGGCCGCTGCAAGGTTAAGGCAAAGGTCTAGCAGGATATTAAGCCTGACGAACAATGACTGTTATAAACAAATCTGTTATTCTAATCTGAACTTTATTCCCAAAACTTTACAGAGCAAAAGCAACAGCTGCAGCTTAACCTATACTTATTCACTTAAGGCGCTTGTATATAATTAATGAAAAAATAAGTAATTAAGTCTCGGCAGTCGATTTTAACCTACTTTTAATTATTGCGAAGACTGCCTTAATTGTAGATCAGTTGGTAGAACTAAGATAACTGTCGTGTAACCTGCCTTGATAAACTGTAGGGTGTGGGTTCGATTCCCATCGAAGACATTTATGTTTTTTCTGTGTCTGGGCGTTGTATGTATTATAGGAGTAAGTATGCATTAACAACAAAAAATGGTATAATTATAAGTATTCTATCAGCTATCTGGTTAATAGTACAAGCTTTGCTTAGTTTGGGACTAGATGGCGCTGTGTGAAATGTGCACGAATATTTTTAATTTAATTGTTGTATCGATTTAAATTTTGCAGGATTTTTTTTAATACTGTCAAGTGACGAGACGAGCAAGACTTTCAACTGGTGGTAAGCGATATTTAAGAGTAGACAAGTTGGTCACTTCTCCATAGAAACGCGGTAGTATTACTACTCCACTATGTAATTTTTTAGGTCCAAGACTAAGTATTATATCGATTAATCTCATCATTATCTAGGATTGTAAATTATTACGAAAGTAAAAAGTTAATCAACATGAAAGTTATGAGCCAGGAAACATCTAGTATTTTAGCTCAATTTTAACGCCACATTGGACGTAAATAAATAACATAAGGAATACGAAAACTCTAAAATAATTTATCAAGCGGCATAGTTTAGTGCATAAAGATTTCAAATAACTTAAGTTGGAATAAATGAACTCAGAGTTTATTCAACCACATTACTGCAGCCAAAGGTCGACAAAAAAAAAATTGCGCGCTCATTTATCTTTCTTTCTCCCTTTCCCACAGTTTGTTTGATGAAGAGAGAATGCTTTTTAGCCGCGCCCACCGATGAGTTCGAGCCGTCAACTTGTCGATCCTTAAGCGTCACGCCTGCCACTAATAGTAGCAGTGCCAGAATTGTGAACTTGCGAACACAATCTTGGGACCTGGTTATGTCCTAAAATTGCATCCAGAACCACCGGAGGACGGGCAGCAGCATCCTCTTAGTTGACGGTGGTAGCACTCTGCGATCCCCAAGCCGCCTGCCAAGCGTGGGGATTATGGCAACCCCTCCCTATTAAGGGGGAGGTCTTCGTCCAGCAGTGGACGTTTTCTGGCTGATGAGTGAGTGAACACAGTCTTGCGCCGCACCGCACTGCGCTTGTCACCCTGAGATATTAGATGTTAAATCTCTTCATACCCAGTAATTTATCTGGAAACATTGCCCTTCAAACCCACGACGAACACAGTAATGCCTACACACTACTGCTTGGCGATTGAGTAACTGGCAAACGTGTGTCGTGTGTCGAACATAGGACCTCCATAGAACTTCGAAGTCGGTTAAATATTAACAGACCGTTTGTTACGGTTTTAGAATATTTATTAATCTCATAAGAATTACAATAATACACTTACCGAGATTACATAATGAGTAGTAAGATCAATGTGCTACTGAGCACAGCATGCAGACTTACACAAGATTTATAATATGTTATAATCATTTATAATGCTACGATAACAGAGCTTAAGAAAAAACAATAAACAAACAAAAAAATATAAAAAAAACAACTTTTTTTATGCTTAGGGTAGTATTGAATTTAATAACTGGGATTGGTTTTAACGCGCTTTGCCAATAAGCTAGTACAATAAAATGCGCAAAAGGACTGGCACACTGCGAGTTGGCTATATTGGGAGATAAACTAATAAAATTAATAAAATAAATGTATGTATGTATGTGTGTGAGTATGCTATGATTGTACTATGTATACATGTATTTCATATGCATAAACTTAAATTCAACAATCAAAAAAAAAATTACTAATTTATTAAATGTATTCATGTATTGTTATTTATGAAATTATTTTAAAATTTTATTTTGATTTGTTATTGTTCTCATAATGATCCCTTGCGTACACTCACCTAGCGACCCAACCCAGAACTTCGCCGCCTCAAAGTCAGGCGAGTGAAGAATGAACTGCTTCGTCTCCGGTACGTAAGTGGCAGTGGTCCTCATTCCTTTCGCGTTAGAACCGTGCGACACTTCGGTCAGGGCGAAGCATCCTCCGATCTTGCCCTTGTTGATTGCTTCTACGTAATGGTAGTGATGATTCCTGTTGTAAGAATGATATCATTAAAGATACGTTTATTTGTCAAAACATGATGTGTACAGGTGAAGATCTTAAAAATATTGGAACGGATCAACATGTTTATAGTACATAGGGTACCTATGCAAATTTGAGAGCCGGAGTTGGTTGCTTTGATTATATTTACATTTATAGCTGACATAACATAATAATTACATGACGGTTGTATAATAGGTTACACTTGCTCGTTAAGTGGATCTTATTGCATCGGTTTTAGGCTCATAATCCAAGCTATTACGCACCCGTGCTTTTTACTTTACATTACGGCACTTGTGCTATAATAGGTATAACCCAGTAAAGTCAAGTTTGTACGTGACTGCAATTAGACGTATGTATACGAAGCACTCTTAATATAGCCGGGTAATACTTACAGTTTTTTTGTAATACCAACAAAGAGTTCTTATGCAGCTGAAGTAAATGTCAACCTGCGCGCGCATTGCTGGTTTGGGCGCCATTTTCCGCAAATGTAGACGTTTTCTGTGTGGTTGATTATTATCAAAAAGTTTGTTTTTTCCTCGCAAGTGTGATGAAAACTGTCGTATGAAACTCTTGTGCTATGTTTCAATACACTCTCGGCTTCCGTATCGAGCTCGCCTGCGGCTCGCGCGCATAATACCGCCTCTAGTGTAATGAGCAACATAGCACACTTGTATCATAATGTACTATTACTTCAAAATATTCATATAAATATGGAATACAATAATATTATTATTATTTCAAAATTATAATCAAAATTAGTTTTTCATAATGTCAACACTCAATAGGATTATAATTACATAAAATTAAAACACATCATCACAAAAAAAATTATTCAAAAATATATATGTGTGTTGTGTATGTGTGTGTTTGTATTCATCAAAATGTATCCTGTAGGAATTCATCTATCCTATAGTAGCATTTAGAAGTCAATAAGTCCTTGAGTTTCTTTTTAAAAAGGTTTGTATCTAGTTCTTTTATGCTTTGTAGTATCTTATTATATAGTACTGGACCCATTCCAAAAACACTATTCCTGAACAGTTGTGTCTTGCTGTCTATTTAATAATTTGTTATTGTCGCGGCGGTTACGAGTAGATCGTACTGACAGATTTGTTTTTTTTTTTGGGATTAGCCCTTACAAATACTGCCAACTCGTATATATGGCATAGTGGTACCGCTTTCTCAAAGGTAGATGTCGGTACTGGGTCAACACGTCTTGCTATCGTCTTTGATGCTATAAGTGACAGTAAAGTTCAACACGTTCTTTCTATGCTTGTATATTTCTGTACATACAAGGCAGTGTGAGGATTTTATGTTACTTATGTACATACCTATTTCTAATTCGTAATATATATTTTAGCGCCTATACAATGTGTAACAAAAAGGTTCAACAATACTGAAGGGTATGTATGTACTCATCATTATGAACAACTTTTACTATGGAGCCAACCATGAAATCGCGAAAAAAAATCAGCTGTTCCATATATTTTGTCCAAGGTCAATGAACTTTTTGTATGGAACAGTTGATATTTTTTTCGCGATTTTTAGTATAGCCTCATAGTAAAAGTTGTTCATAATGATGAGTACATACATACACTTCAGTATTGTTGAACCTTTTTGTTACACATTGTATAACCTTTTTTGTGCATATTATTATGTATCTATGTGTGTTCTGTGTTCGTCTGTAGTTAGTCTAAATGTTTTTGTTTCAGAGGAAAAGGAATAAGCACCAAAACTCTGTGACACATATCCACCGTAACTTACATTCAAAACCGTACCCAATCTCTTCGCTTGACGGTCTATCTTTCTACGTGACATTGGCAGAATTGTGAAATCCCTTCGCAAAAGCCATTAATCAAGAGTTGAAGTTGAAGTAATGTAACTTAAAATAAGGTTTACAGCTATCAGTTGGCTGAAGTCCAAACGTGGATCTTATGCAGCGCTTCTGATGTTTAAAGTCCTGGGTTTTTTCAGTTGAATTTCCCCAAAAGACAATGCCATATTATTATCTCAAAACTGCTGCAGCCAATCCATGATATGCCGTTAAAAGAGCCTCAGTGCTAGTAGCAGAAGCTAGTTTATAAAGAGCAGTGCTGCTTATTGTTTTATTAAGTTCTGCAATTAAGGAAGTTCTTATATTCTATGGTCATGGTAGCCGATTGGGGAATAATCGAGCTTTCATACATTTGCAACCTTTTCATCATCTATCTATCTATCTTCTATATATAAGTCCTGGCTGACTCACTGACTGATATATCAACGCGCAGCCTAAACCGCTGGTCCTAGAGACATGACATTTGGAGGATGTATTCTTTGGAAAGTGTAGGTATCCACTAAGAAAGGATGTTTGGAAAATACCACCCCTAAGGGAGTAAAATAGGGGATCGAAGTTAGTATGAAAGTCCTTTGTTTTTGTACTTTTAGTCACGAAAATTTGGATTTGGATAGTTTATTTAAAATAAAAAATGCTGTTTTCTTTAATTTTTTGACAGGGACAATTTAAAAAGAAAAGATTTGAAAGTTCTTTGTTTTTGAAGTTATAGTAATGAAAATTGATATTTGGTTAGTTCATTCAAGTGGGGTTTGCTCGGGATGATTCAAAGTGGTGAATTTTGGGAGCGGGCCGAATTTCTTCCGTACCGTAAATAGTCTATTGGTAGTCTAATAGTGTCCATTATGTTGTCCAAGTATCAACTTCATGTTCGACAGTTCAGATAAGAAATTATAAAACTTAAAAAAAAAAAAAAAACACCATTTTACTGAAACCAAAAGTTTGCATGGGTGTACAAACTTCATAAACATTCAAAGTAAAAAGTGCCATTTGGATGACATTGTTCCCGTTTTCGTTTTATGCTGATTTATAGATAGGTAATGTAATTATATTTATTGAGTATTAATTAACATTATCAGTAAGAGAGTAAGAGCCAATTGTACTCAATTTGTTACCTGCCGCTGCCTGTGATGACGTTGCTGAACATTCTAAATGTCAGAGAGACCTTGACAGCCAGGGAGCTGTCAAACATGAACATGGCTTCTGTCTCCGCTTGGAACACCTTCGGGTCTTCCGCTATCTGATAGAGGAAGAAGAAAAGATGGTTACATATTGTTATCATCAAAATTAAATAACACAAACAATAAAAATATGGGCCATGTGTGAATCAGAGTTTTTTAACCCCCGACGCACACAGAGGATTGTTTGGGATGTTTATGAATGCACTATCGGCAGAGGACAGAAATAAAATTCGACGGTCGTCATCAGTCGTCATCAAGGCCGTAGCCAGGAATTCATTTTGTCGAGCTCTGGACCAGAGACAATAAGTAACAGCTTTAAGACGACGACTATCTATACATAAGTAGGTATGTATGAAACGGTGTGTTGGCGAACTTACCGTTTCATACAACACCGGTTGGGGGTTTGGGGGTCCAAACCCCTGACTACGGCCTTGGTCGTCATCTTCGATTTTTTAAACTGGACGCCTTCTGGTTGATGATGGTAAACCCAGATTCCACATGTTTACATTTTATGTAATGCGGAATTAATTGGACATTAAAAAAAAACTACTGCAAAGCGCATGACATTCAAATGTGCATGAGCAAATTAAAATCAATTTTCTTGATAAAGAAAGTAAAGATAACTTAGACATTGCAGTATAATTGTTTACTTATTAGGTACAGTGGATTTATCTTTTTGTGTATTAAATATAACTTTTTATCAGATAAGCGAAAAATATTTGTTATTGTACTTTGTTTGGTTTGCAGCCCTGTGTGGGGTGCTATATGCTATAGTATAGCATATAGTTAGTATAGCTGCTATACTAACAGATATATATCACTCTTAGCAACGAGGCTGCCAACCTATGACATTCAAATATTGATGTTATTGTATTTTGTTTTGTCTTAATTTTGCTAGTTTTATCTCGAGGACTCTGAACCAACACATTTGTTTTTAGTTAATTCTTTATTTACTAAATAAGCTTACCTAAGGACACCTTCAATGTGTTTTACCACAGGTGAGTATGTACTATGTATTACTGAGTAGTTAGCATGCACTTATGTAATTTACCTAGGTACATCCCTGCAGATTGCGATAGAGGAAATGTTGACAAGATATATTCACAAAGTCCCCACCGATGTCCCTATCAGTGAAGACATTTAACGAAAATTTTAAGATCTCCATTATTTTTTTATGGTAACAGACACTAATATGTTATCATATAAGACCTGATATGTTAATTAATGCAGAAAAGCATAAGCTATAGTGGTACTATAAATTATGGCTCCTAGCTGACACGCTTACAAAATGGGGATGAAAAAAATTACAATAGGCGTGTGGCCTAATGTTAAATGTATGACAAATAACAGGCTTAGTGATGAATATAACTAAATACATTACACATACTGAAAAAAATATTGTTTTGGCTTATAAATCTCTGAGATATTAGCGTTTAAAGTTTTAGGTGGGGATAGAGAGGGGATGCTCTATCCCTTTCTCGCAGAGCACGTGTTAGTATAGCATTTGTATGCCGCGCCTGAGGCTTGACGACATAGCTCAGTATAGCGCGCTCTCTGTCTAGCTTGAAATTAAAATACTTAGAAATTATTTATTTTTCAATTATTTTAAATTTTGTTTTCGTTGTTAGGCTCTATTGATGATCAGCTTTTTTATGAGGTAATAAAAAAATTGTAGTCATCATGCCTATTGCCAGTTATGTGGCGCTTCATATATTTTTTATTTGTTGCTTAGGTCCACGGTTTTCGGTGTCCGTGCCTTTTGTCAAAACTTTACAATTACTTTTAGGTCTCAACTAAATGAAAAAATACAACTTTACAAAAGGTTATAATATTATTTAAAATTTAATTTGTTTATTCAACTGCTACAGTGCTGAGTGTATCGAATAGCTCTTTTGGAGTTAAATATTTCAACAAGTTGAAGTTGAAGTTTGATCAGGTGTACTATTTCCGAAATATGGTCTGACAAGGCGCCGTTGATGAGTTTTATTTATCGATATTTTTAACATAAAATCTTATAAAGACAAAAATTTCATTTGCATATAATATGAAACATTTGAGAATATATACATAAAATATGACAAATATTTCAGTTGCTAAATCATGTTGTACAGGCATACAAATATCAGAGTGATTTTGATTTTGTGAATCTTTATTTATCACCAGCTCATCATAGAGACTATTAATATGGCATTGCTTGCAGATGTGGCGCTGACGAAAATGTATGGCACTCTATAGAACGAAATACTAATAAATGCTTTTCCATATTGTCCCACAGCGCCACATCCGGTCGCTTAGGCGCCGTCTATTAATAGTACTTAGGCTTCTCGCAATGCATGCCAGTCAGTTCAATCGTCGGTGCTTCGTTTCTAGTCCGGTCATTCTAGTTTTGTAAGTAAAGATTAGTTTTACCTTTTCCATCGGTATAAAGTTCTCATTGTGCATGGCGTACATCCTTTTGGTTGTTATGTTCCTCTCTTCATCTAAAGGCCGAGTGACATCAGTGTGCTGGAATAACGGATGCTTCTGCATAAAGTTCCAGATGTCATGCTGGAAAAAAGGTTTTAATTTAGAAAAATGGATAGTAATTCAACAAGCAGTGAGTTTGTATATGTATGAGAATAAAGATTAATAATAATAATTAATGCATAGGCAATATGAAAATGGCCCGAGGCCAATCGCTGGAAATAAATTTAATGTATTTTGCAATTTCTTTATCGATATACTCGATTGGAATGAAATAGTCTAAATGAGAAATAAAAAAACGGCAAAGATAAGCAGGGATATTTCAACATTTAAGACAAAATATGGTTGGTAATGGAAGCCTCTTTAAAACACTTCTGAAAAAGATTAACAATGTCCAGAAAAAGTAAATTCTAATGTTATCATCATCATCATCATAATCAGCCTGTCATAGTCCACTGCTGGACATAGGCCTCTCCCAAGGCACGCCACTCAGCCCGATCTTCAGCTATCCGCTTCCAACCACTGCCAGCTGTCCTATGTATAACGTCACTCCATCGAGTCTCAGGACGTCCTACCCTATGTTTGCCGATACGTGGCCTCCACTCTAGAACACGTCTACCCCAGCGGTTATCGGTTCTGTGACAGATATGACCAGCCCACTGCCATTTCAGTTTACTAATACGCTGAGCTATGTCGTTAACCTTAGTTCTCTGGCGAATTACTTCGTGCCAGATACGATCCCTCAGAGAAACACCGAGCATAGCTCTTTCCATAGCTCGCTGAGAGACTTTAAACTTGTGGACCGATCCAACTGTGAGTGTCCATGTTTCAGCGTAGGTCATAACGGGTAGAACGCACTGATTGAAAACTTTCGTCTTGAGACTTTGTGGGATGGGTGACGAGAAGACTTGACGTAGTTTCCCGAATGCTGCCCAGCCCAGCTGAATTCTTCTTTTGGCTTCACTCTCAAAATTGTTTTTACCTAGTTCGAGCGTCTGCCCTAGGTAAATATATTTTTGAACTATCTCTAGAGTGAAGCCATTTACGGCAACGGGTCCCGGAACAACGTACTCATTGAACATGACCTTGGTTTTATCCAAGTTCATCCGGAGACCGATGCGTTGAGAAGAACTAGCTAGACCGTCCAGCATCCATTGAAGGTCCTCCAGTGATTCAGCCATTATGACGATGTCATCTGCAAACCGTAGGTGTGATATGTGCTCGCCATTAATATTAATGCCATGTCCTGTCCAGTCCAGCATCTTGAAAATATCCTCCAATGCGTTCGTGAACAATTTCGGGGAAATAACGTCCCCTTGCCTCACACCATGTGGATATGTTTCGTCCGCTGGTTCTGAACTTGGACGGCCATTGTTGCGGCGTCATACAGATATCTCAACACCTCGATATATCGCCAATTGACTTGGCATCGCTGCAAGGACTCCAGAACAGCCCAGATTTCGACAGAGTCAAAAGCCTTCCATAGTCCACAAACGCCAGGCAAAGAGGCTGATTGTACTCTTTGGTCTTCTGTACAATCTGCCGTACTGTGTGGATGTGGTACATGGTGCTGTACCCACTTCGAAACCCGGCCTGCTCCGGGGGCTGAAACTCGTCGAGTATCCGCGCAAGATGATTCGTGATAACCCTAGAGAACAGCTTATAAACATGACTCAGAAGCGAAATCGGTCGATAGTTTTTCAGCAGAGTCTTATCACCCTTCTTGAAAAACAATATGACCACGCTTCTGTGCCATGCCTGTGAAGTTCTCCCAGTAAAGAGGACGGTTCTAATGTTATAGTCATCTAAAAATAAGTGTAATGGAAGTTGGTTGCCATTTTAATCCAGGAATAGGCAAAGAAGTTCTCCGTAAATGGTCCAAGGATTAGAATCAATAAAAAGATCTGATTTGGCCCAGATTTAGTTCATTAAAGTTGTATTTCAAGTTTCTAAGTATCCCTTTCAAGATTAAATGGGTTTTTTTTTTGGTGAAAGCGGCAATTTTATTTTATTTTATTATAAAACATAAATCAAAAATTGCAGGTAAAATAAAGAAGTGATTATTGGGGTCCAAGCCAAATTACATGATTGAACAAAAACGAAATTGAAATTGATTGAAAAAGATAACATACTTTCAATTTAATGGTGTTCAAGTTTTCGTAAATAAGTTTCATTCGCCTCCAGTCGAACGTAGCCTGTTGCCTGAATTTATCCAGGGGCCCGGAAGGTAAATCAGGAAAATATTGCTTCAAAGTTTCATCAGTTATAGACATGTTTTTAACTTTAATTTCGTTACTTAGATCACACTTGCACAGGTTACTGGTTGGAAGTACGCGACGAACTAAGTTGAACTTTGATTTAGGTACAATATACATTCGCTTTATCTACAAAATAAATTATCTTCTCTCATAAATTACAAGCGGTTAGTTGACAACTGAAGTGTAGGTTTTGTACTTTTTGAAGATGATTTACACGAATGTTCTATGAAGCAGACAATTCTGATCCATCACAAAATTAACCTTCAATTACTTTTATATACAAAAAACGTATAAAAAACAATAAAAATAAAGTTAGAAAGAATTAGAAAGTAGCTAGGATAAAGTTCAAAGTTTGTTTTGATATTAATAATAATAATTTTTTGGTTTTATCATTCAGACATTGACGTTTTTTTTTTTTTTTTTCTTAGTTTTTGGCATCGCACGTTGTGCATTCTGCCAGTGTCTAGTTTATGAATTTTTACATTAATTTGTTATAATCAAGTCATATAAGTCATGAAATCACAGTAAGTCACACGAAATTAGTCATAATCGATTCCATGTCATACCCTAGTAAAGTTGTGGCGACTTTACTATGAGCTTCTACGGAGTTTTGAAAACAACACGAAAAGACATGTTTCACCACATTACATCACTTGCCCACACTCGTGCATGTAATTCAACACTCAATGAATAAAACACCACCATTTTTAATCATTAATTCGCGAAAAAACAAGTTTAAGAAAATAATAGAATGCAACGACATGATTTTTCCGTGTTCCCGCCAAAACTCCGACATTGACGTTGTCGTTGACGCAGTGACGTTTTGGTGACGTTTATACTAGTGTTGAGCTGCGTGCGTCCAACGTAGATAGTAGGCTTGCGCAGAATGTGTCACTAAAATGAAAAGATACAGACGTAAATTTTCATAAAAGAAGTAGGTACTTCAATCATCTAGTTCACTAGTCCATTTGCTCATTTGAAATGATTTCGCCATTGACGGTGATAAAAAGTAACAACAAAACTCTGAGTTTTGGCGGGAACACGGAAAAATAATGTCGTTGCATTCTATTATTTTCTTAAACTTGTGTTTTTTCGCGAAATAATGATTAAAAATGGTGGTGTTTTATTCATTGAGTGTTGAATTACATGCACGAGTGTGGACAAGTGATATAATGTGGTGAAACATGTCTTTTCGTGTTGTTTTCAAAACTCCATAGAAGCTCACAGTAAAGTCGCCCCAACTTTACTAGGGTATGACTTGGACTCGACTATGACTAATTTCGTGTGACTTACTGTGATTTCATGACTTATTTGACTTCATGATAACAAATAAATGTGAAAATTAATAAACTTGACACTGGCAGAATGCACAACGTGTGATGCCAATAACTAAGGAAAAAAAACGACAAAACTGAGTTTCCTGAGTTTTGGCGGGAATGCGAAAAAATCATGTCGCTGCATTGTATTATTTTCCAAAACTTGTGTTTTTTTGAGTGTTAATGCATAAAAATGGTGGCGTTTTATTCTTTAAGTGCTGGTGCTTGCGCATGAGTGTGGGCAAGTGATATAATGAAGTGAAACGTGTCTTTTCGTATTGTTTCCAAAACTCCGAAGAAGCTTGCAGTAATGTTGCCACAACTTTACTAGGGTATGACTTGGACTCTACTATGACTAAATTCGCGTGACTAGCTGTGATTTCATGATATATTTGATTTGATGATTACTAAAACATACATAAACTTGACACTGGCAGAATGCACAACGTGCGATGCCAATAACAAAGAAGAAAAAGACAACAAAACTTTTTGTGTAACTTTTGCTTCAATTTTGGTTCCTTAATTATTTTATTTAGCCAAGTTGAATCATTCGTTTATGTTATGTAATTACAGTACATCGCTAGCCCTAGTATTCGTATCGGCCGCCAGTTAGTTATCTAGTTAAATGCTCAATGTCGGCCGCGGCTGCGGTCGGCTGTGCTGCACGGCAGGGTACCTCGAAAGCGCGGCGGGAACGCGAAAAAACATGTCGCCTGGTCGCCTCATTGTAAAAAAGCCATTAGCCATTGTTATTGTTAAGCCTCTGTTTTTTCTGCCTTCTATGTTCATCCAAAAGAAGTATTATTGCTGACTTATGCGCATGGGCTAGTGGTATATGTAATTTGGTTTCATATGTCGTTTTCAAAATTTCGAACTATAGTTCGACTATAGTTTATGACTCATTTGACTGCAGGAAAAAAACACAAACCTTTTTATGTTAAAATATTGTGGCGCAAGGACTTGTATGCCATGATACGGCTATAACTAATAAAAAAGATATTTGTTTTGTATCGAATTTTTGACGCGGATTTGTTGAATTTTTCTTTATAAATTTTTACCTATTTTCTGTCTCAAACTTTTAGTTTTTGATACTTATTTATGTACTTTACGTACTTACTTGATTACCTAAATCTAAAATCTAATTTTTTTGTTTTCTTTTTTTTGAATGAAAATGAAAGCAACAATCTAACCTAATTTAATATAAAAGCCGCCTCTTATAGCAGAATCGTCCTTCATTAAACCGGCATAATCAGCTATGAATACTGGTAAGTTTCTTATTTTTTAAGAAACACACTTACACATATAGTGTATCTCACTTTTAATATGTTTTATTGTTATAAAACTGACCACTGCCCAACAATCTTCATGAGCAAATTCCTCTGGACTGGAATGAGTTTTGTTGTAATACACTTATTTTCATTCAATCAATCATTTGTTGTATTTATATTTTCATTCAATACATTTTCTTTGTTGTACTAATGATAATATTTTCTATTCAACCTACCCGCGGGTTCGCTAAATATTGAGAGACATTGGTGGAGCCGAAAGTAACACCATGAGGACCTGTTTTTTTTTTGTTCTATGTTTAGGCTTTATCACTAATGCGAACATGCTACCCTGGTTACAAAACACAGGACCTGTTAGATATAAAAATAATATAAAACTATTGAGTGGGTGTGAATGGAATGAGATAGGTACATTACTGTTATTCACAGAATAGGTAAAAAACTGAAAAAAAACAGGGCTTTTGTACGGAACTTTGATGGAACAATGGACTGAGGAAATTCTTTTAAGGAATGAGATACAGCACCTGCTAAATTTGTAACATTACATCAAAATATTGAGGCAGGTGATGACTTGCCGTCCAATAAAAGGGGCCCATTGGGCATGCGCTCGTATTGCACTTTTATTTATTTATTTTATTTATTTAATGATAGGCGAGCAGCATTATGCTGATGTGCCTATATCAAACAGTGTTGAATTTCAGTATTTGTCTGTTAAGTCTATCTTCTCCTTTTTTATCCATTTATCCAGACTGTTCTTAAATGCGTTTAAGGATTTGGATGAAATTATATCCTCAGGCAACCTGTTCCAATTATAAACGACTCTATTGCCGAGGATGTGATGTGCAGTGTTGGTCTGTGATGGAGCTGGCTGCAGAAGAATTTTATGCCGTCTACTTTCTCTAGTGTAGTCTTTAAGTGAGTAGATGCTATGGATGTCAGGAAGATTGTAGAACCCGTTCAGGATTTTAAAAGTCTCAATTAAATCACCACGCAGCCGTCTTTCTTCCAGAGTCGTGAGCCGCAGAGCCTTTAATCTGGCTTCGTAAGATTTGCGACGAAGAGCAAATGGTATTTTGGTGGCTTTCCTTTGGACGCTTTCGAGCAGATCAATATCTTTCCTGAAATATGGACTCCAAACTTGGAAGCCATACTCTAACAGAGGCCTTATATAAGTTTTGTATATTTTCAGAAAGACATCGACTGTCATGGTCTGAAAAGAATTGCGTATGACGTAGATAAAGGAGTTAGCCTTTTTAGCAATTGTAGTAATGTGTTCTTCCCATTTTAAGTCTGAGGCAATGATTACACCCAGATCTCTTTGCTTGTTGACAGAGGCTATGACGGCGCCATTTAGATTGTATGTAGCCTGTGGGTTAGCCTTACCCAGGCGTAACACAAAACACTTTGCCAAATTCAGCTCAATGATCCAATCTCTCGACCAGTTCTGTATTCGGTCCAGATCATCTTGGAGCTGTCCTGATTTCACAAGTGGGTTAGCAAAGAACTTCCCATCGTCAGCAAAGAAAGCAGTTTGACATTCAATAAGTTCTATTAGGTCAGTTATGAAGATACCAAACAGATCAGGAGCGGCCACTGAGCCTTGGGGGACACCACTAGTCACCCTTCTCCGCTGGGATAAGGAGTTACCTACTCGCACTTGGAATGTTCTACCTGTTAAAAAGTTCTCAAACCACTTAAGCAGCTTGCCACGTATACCGAAGTGGTCTAACTTCATCAAAAGGCGTTGGTGAGGGACTTTGTCAAATGCACACTTAAAGTCAAGGTATACAACATCTACTGGATTCTTGTTGTCAACTTCATTACTCACCAAACACTACTTGTAGTGTGATGCCCTTTAACACTTCCACCCTGGAGCTAAGGTACTTAGCTCTTGCGATTTAAACCTCCATACAGCCATTTAAGATGAGCTGGGTATTAGGGGTCTTATTTAGCCACATAGAATCAGTCAACCATTTAACTTACAAACCCTGAGAGCTATGTCTATGTGTTGATGTAGCGTAAAGTCTATAAATCGTAAAAAACTTGTCTCTGTCTCTCTCGTCTGACTCGTCTTTGTCTCATTCCTATGAGGTTTGCCCATTATTGCAATGGTGTGCATGTGGCCAGATACAGCAATAACCTTTGCGGCTGGCGGGATGTAGACGTGTAAATCAGAAGATCGTGCCAGGTTGGTGTTCTACGAGAGCTTATGTCCAGCTGTGGCTAAAGATGATGACTAACTATACCTATAGTGCACATGAAAATATAGGTATGTTTGCTAAAGGTTTGGTGACATAGAATCTCATTGTACTACATCTACTGCATCTTCTGCTGTGATCGAAACTATAGTCGGAGTATCCGATTTAATTAAATGTGAGTATTCCCGTATAAATAAAACAAAAATACATCTACTGCACTTATTTAATCCACAACTTTTCTTTATTTACCATATTTATATTATTCAGGATACTCTTAACTATATATTACTAATATAAGAGTAAGGATAGCGATACTCTTAAGAAAATAAGGTTAATACCATGTTAGTTTTCATGAGTTAGCCTGTAGAAATAAATAAAAAATGTGTCAATACACTTTTATTTTTATTTCAATTTACAAAAAAAATAATAGTTTAGCGTTCAGTACCGTAAATAGCTTTTTATGCGCTCTGTGCGAGCTTCTATAATTGCGCCCATAATCTATATTCTCTATATTCTGTAATTGTGTTTTTTGAAAAGAAAAATATTCAAAACTTGGCCCCGGCCTGGTAATTTTTGTGCCCCTCCAGGACCAGCGCCCGGTGCTTGGGCACCGCTGGCACCGCCCTGTTTACGGCACTGGTAGCGTTCATGCAGTAAAACTTAAAAACAGGACTAAGAGCATAATTATATTTAGGACTTTTAAGATTAGTAGTCACATGTAAGTATGTGAGAGTTTTACCACTAGGCCATGCATGTATGGGAAATATCCTAAGATTTGACAGATAAGTAATCATAACTTGCTGGTCCATTGCCTTCCTATAAAGTTGTAAACCAAACGAACACCTTTCCCATCACACCAGAACCACTTCATTTGAATAAAACTAAATAACAAAAAAAACCCTGGGTTCACACTTATGTATTTATTTATTTAACAATAACATACAAAGCAAAAAATAAAAAAAAGACAATATACGTATTAAAAAGCAATCTAAGCGTCGGAGACACTTAAAAACCCAATCACGAAATGGACGCTGCAATATGCACGTAAGCTATTAACTTTGTCCAATAATAGTGCACGCCAAAATTTTTAGCCGCCCTAAACATAGTCGCACTAGCCGTGTGTCGTTCTTGAATGAATCCTTCAATTGGACTACTTCAGCTGTGTTCGTCCTTCATTCACTACTTCAGATAAAATGTAGCTACTTCTTAGTTCAGCACAAGACGTCGCGATTAATGAGACACGAACGAACCTAGTGAGGAAGGATTAAGATTTTTACAGACAAAATTTGTATTCTGTAATGTATTCTGAAAGTAACGTAGCTGAACATCTGCTGATCCAGAAATCGAACATCCTGCGCTGCTGTCCTGCAATCTATAATGACTGTTTGCTACAGTCATTACATATTATTCTACATCATCATCAGTCTTAGCAGGTGTCAATCTCAAATCCCCAGTTGACCATGTGGTCAACTTGGGTCTTAAAAAATATTTATAATAGCAGTGTAGTTTTGCCTTAAGTCATATGTATTTAGAGACATGACTGTTGGAGATGGGAATTTATCGGCAGAGATGTGCTGCAAAACTGCACTGTGTTTAGAATAGAACTGTTAAATACGTTGGCTTTGACTATAATACCCCTACTTGTGAAAACACCCATCTTTATTGGCGCTGCAAATTTAAGTGAGACTGTACTAACGTACGTAATTGTAATTGAAGCTTCTTTTATCAGAAAATAGCCCTTACTTAATATGTCGTGAAAGCTGTGAATAATGTTTTAAGTAATGATGACTAGTTGCGATAAGTGGTCACATCATCAGCCAGATTACGTCCACTGCTGAACGAAGGCCTCCCACGTAATAGGGAGGGGTTGCACTAATCCCCACGCTTGGCAGGCGGCTTGGAGATCGCTGAATGCTCACCACCGTCAACCGAGAGCACGCTGCTGCCCGTCCTCCGGTGTTTCTAGATGCTGTTTAAGGATTTATAGTATAACCACACCTTTGCCAGTTATTCAACCGCCAAGCAGTAGTGTGCAAGCTTTACTGTGTTCCGGTTTGAAGGGCAATGTTACCAGAGAAATCACTTATTACTTACGGGATTAAGCATACTTTTGTTATGTTTTTATAGACCAGGGGGTCTAGACAAGAACCACTTTGGTTGAGAAATGTCACGTGACTGTCATTTTCATACAATTTTATCTTTCCGCAAGCGTTAACGCTAACAGAAAGTGGTTCTTGTCTAGACCTTCTTGTCTAGACCCCCAGACCAGCACCAGAGAAATTACTGGGTATGAAGAGATTTAACATCTAATACCTCAGGGTGACGAGCGCAGTGCAGTGCGGCGCGGGATTGTGTTCGCAAGTTCACAATACTGTCACTGCTACTGTTAGTGGCAGGCATGACGCTTACCACCAGACGAACGTCTTGCTCGTCTCGTCACTTGATTGTGTAAAAAAAACCACAAGTCAGCGCTAAGAGGTATTCCAACAAAATATAATCATACGTAGGTTGGAAAACTAAATCCTACTTTCAGATTTTAAGATTTTATTACAATCCAGGAAGCCTTCGGTTTTTTTAATATGCTATGGATATGCAGATAAATCAATCGATAGTGACATGGTAACATAACAATCGAATCAAAATGCAAATGAGACTTGATACATTGCTATTGACGAAAACAATAGTGTCGCTTAGTTGTATAGTATCTGAATGGTATACTTAAGTAAGACAACGCAATTAGTGTTGTGATCTGTACCAAGAAGGATCTCATCATATAGAAACGTAAAAAATCTGGTTCATCACGGACTATAACCTCGAGAATCTCTTCCCAACTTCAGGGTTGATTAGCTCATAGATTGGTTGACCGAGCGAAGCGAAGATTTCTGAGTCCAAGTGGACAAGGCGTCGTCGTTTGGATTGTTTGCAATTTTGTATGATCGATTAGTAAGTTGGTCCACGGGGCGCGGCCGGTCCGCACGTCTGTGCTATAACCACTGAAGAGATAAGTGAATAGAACGGAAATGAGACGGGCCGCGCTAGCCGGCATTAAGTGCAGCGACAGCGGTTTTCCATACAATTGCTTTACAACATTGTTTTCACAGCCGTTCTACGTAAGAAGTAGGGCTTTCGCTTTTCTGTGGCTATAACCGTTGCCAACCCACCGGGCGCTCGATCTAGAATAGTAGTAAAGTTCCTTTCCTCCTTACTTGGTTTCCTCGTAAAATGTCCGGATACCAAACGACACTGCTGCTTTTACTGCATACGTGCATTCTACGGCTAAGCTCTTATAAACTAAACTAGCTGCGTTCACTGGCTTTACACTAATCCCCAGTTTTGTCTCACTGACCGGGGTAATGAGTATACATGCTCTTTATCCTGGATACCCCAGCATAGGGTAACCCTGGAGCTAACGACGAAACTTACATATAGCCACTCTCAGTCAAAAAGGCGAGATTGTGAAACTCAAACGTATACGTCTTATTTTTTTTATGTTTGTACAGGATTGTACCTTTCGGTTTAGTAGTTCCTTTACGCTTACAAAGTCCCCCCCCCCCCCCCCCCCTTCAGCCTCTTAAGTCATCAACTACCCAAATACCAATTTTATCGCCATAACTTCAAAAATAAAAACATTCTATACAAAATTTCATCCCCGACTTCCCCTTATGTCATCCCGGTCAAAAAGATGTCAAATAATATAGAAAACAGTATTTTTAATCTTAAATGAACAAATACACATTTTCACGACTAAAAGTCATGAAAATGTCACAATTCATGTTAATTTAATCAGTTAATTTTCATGACTAAAAGTCAAAACACTTTCAAGAACTTTCATACAAAAGCGTTCAACCAATTTTACCCCTTTAATTAATTAAGGGTTGAATTTCGAAAAATCCTTTTTAGTACACCTCTGCTCATCAAGACAAATACAACCTCTAAATATCAAGTCTGTACGACCAGCTTTGCGTTGTCTGTAGTCAGTCAGTCAATCAGTCATTGAGTTAGGACAGTGAATAGATGTTGGTATATAAGTAATTGGCAGTTCAATCATGGTCATTTTAGATACTTCTAGTGGTTTTAAAACTCGTAAGTACGTAAGGAGCAAACATCAATGTCTACTTTTAACCCTGGGGTTAAATTTGCGCCATTCACAGATGACTGAGCAGAGTGCAGCAAGCATTCTCTCAAACACTGACACACAAACCTTCGCATTTATATAATCAGTAGATAGTGTGGTGTGGTATGCAATCCCCACCGTCTCGCTCGTGATATTGCTGCTTTCCTTTAAATATTTTCTAGAAACTCGTATAAAAATAATAGTTTAGTTAAAATATTTTAGGGCATTTTGCAAGGAGAAATATTAAAACCAACACGATATTCTCAGTTACCTGAAGATAGGTGTTTTGTTGAGATAGTTTATAGATAGATAGAGCTAGACATACCTGGCTTTTGTCTATCAAGGGTATCAAGGGTTAACAATAACCCTAATAGACAATACTTATCAAAGGTTGCCTGGAACAGATTGCTTTTACGAATAAGGCCGCCACTTGTTCCAATATTTAAGTTTATTCATTTAATTAAATTATTTCTGTGTAATTCTTGGTGTGAACAATAAATAGTTAATCAATCAATCAATCAAGTCTAAATGCTTTTTGTTTTATTTCTACGGGAATACTCACGTAATTAAATCTGAAACTCAGGATACTCCGATTTAATTAAAAGTGAGTATTCCCGCATAAATAAATCAAAAATGTGTTAAAACCTCGTCAGTTTTCATAATAAAGTCTAATACAACCATTCATAATCTACGAGCCCCAATGTACATTTCGAATAGGCTGTTTTAAATTCCGAACGGTAAAATAATGAACCCCATTGAAATAGTGGCAACTGTGGCGATTCTCCAATCAGACTGATTGATTCCTCTCTTTCGCGGATTCAAATTGGTCCTTTGTCAATCTGCGGCTTTTGTTGCCACCAACGCCTTTCCAGGGAAAACATTCAATGTAAAAATATAGACAAGTGTTTTTTCATCACAGTTGCTCGTAAAGTGGATCTTATTACATCGGTTTTAAGCTCATAATTCAAGCTATTACGCACGTGTGCTTTTTACTTTACATTACGGCACTAGTGCTATAATAGGTATACCCCGGTAGTCAAGTTTGTACGTGACTGCAATTAGACGTATGTATACGAAGCACTCTTAATATAGCCGGGTAATACTTACAGTTTTTTTGTAATACCAACAAAGAGTTCTTATGCCGCTAAAATAAATGTCAACCTGCGCGCGCATTGCTGGTTTGGGCGCCATTTTCCGCAAATGATTGTTGACGTTTTCGCTCTGTGGTTGATTATTATCAAAAAAGTTTGTGTTTTCCTCGCAAGTGTGATGAAAACAGTCGTATGAAACTCTTGTGCTATGTTAGTCATTACACTAGAGGCGGTATTATGCGCGCGAGCCGCTGGCGAGCGCGATAAGGAAGCCGAGAGTACACTTGTATCATAATGTACTATAATATACGTGTTTGGCAATAAGTCACAACATTCCTACAGGTTTTAAGTTTGCCAGTTTGCCAGTTATTCGACCGCCAAGCAGTAGTGTGCAAGCATTACTGTGTTCGGTTTGAAGGGCAATGTTACCAGATAAATTACTGTGTATGATAAGATTTAACATTAATATCTCAGGGTGACGAGCGCAGTACAGTGCGGCGCAGGTATTGTATTCGCATGTTCTGGCACTGCTACTGTTATGGGCAGGCGTGGCGCTTACTACCAGACGAATGTCTCGCTAGTCTCGTCACTAGACAGCATAAAAAAATAAGTTTCTCCTGATGGAGTCACGTCATTGTAGCCTAACTATGGGTGACCGCTCGACTTGAAATCGTTAGGTTCAAATCCCGGGCTCGTCCCAATGAGCTCTGGAGTTTGTTAGATTTTTTTATTGCACTGGCTTTTCGGTGAAGGTAAAAATAGAACTTGAAATTGAAATTAATATAATCAAACTATAATAATGTCAATTCAATTAAGTTTGAATCAGTCTGTAACAATGTTAACATAGAAAAACTTGCTCCGTCCCATCCCAATGCTACTCTCAGTCTCTCACAGACAAATTATTATCAATACAGAATAACAATTGTAAGGAGGGTTAATAATTAAATTGCAGCTCTTATTTGTAGTCGCTAATTACTCGCTGGTAATATTGTCGGTATTGTTAAGTTTAATTTGAACGTGCAGATTAAATATTGTTTTCCATGTTGGTGGAGCGCTGATTGGAAAATGGAATTAAGTTTTGATCACTGGTTTATTAATATTAACCCGTCGAATGCGTCATTGAAACACATTTTTTATTTGTTTTATTATTAGAGCTTAAACATAGGTCGCTCAAACTCATTGTGAGACAAAAATTTGGGTGTAATGTTAAATTTCTTTGGTATACATTGACATCAGTTCTTGTCAAAAATTCTGAATTCCAATTTATAATAAACTAGAGATCGCCCGCGACTTCGTCCGCGTATGGAAGAAATTCGGCCCGCTCCCAAAATTCACCACTTTAAATCATCCCGAGCAAATTTTTAATCCCCCCAATCCCCCAACTCTACCGACTCTACCAACTCCCCCCAACCTCCAAAAATCCTTTCTTAGTACACCCCTGCACATCGAGACGAATACACCCTCCAAATTTCAAGTCTGGAAAACCAGCGGTTTGGGCTGTGAGTTGACTGTCAGTCAGTCAGGACAGAGCCTTTTATATACCGGGTGTTAGTTTGAACCCCGTTATCCTTCTAGGATATCATTGTACTCATCATTATGAACAACTTTTACTATGGGCCAACCCTGAAATCACGAAAAAAAACAGCTGTTCCATACATTTTGTCCAAGATCGATGAACCTTTTTGTATGGAGCAGCTGTTATTTTTTTCGTGATTTCAAGATATAATGATATCCTAGAAGGATAACGGTGTTCAAACTAACACCCTGTATATTGATGATTGATTGATTGATTGATGTGTGTAAGAAACGAGTTGCCCTTATGGCCGAAAAGAAGTGTAGGATGGCCTTTGTGGTGAAATATGGCCCAGTCAACCTTCATGGAAAGGCATACATGCTCAGCACTGGCATGTTAAAGGCCGATTCAGCACGAAAGTTAACCAAGTTCTGTGAAAGTTTTAACCCTTTACGCCGCGCCGTAGATGTTTCATATGTAGTTGCTACGTCTACGTCGGTGGCTACGTAGCGGTCGCGTAGCGTCGTACGTAGCTCGTACATAGCTCCTTCGGAAGTTCGGTTCGGTCGGAGTTCCCTCAGTATGAAACCGAACAACGGGGGTGGTGCACGTCCTCCTCCCTAAAGTTTCCCGCCAATATGTACGCGAGAGGTACGGACGAATTTCGATGTAAAAAAAATGTTTCCTTTTAGTTATTTATTGTTCTGAGATTAAAACGTACATTTAAAAAAGTAAGTAATTTTTTTTGTTTATATATGTTTTGTAAAATGTTGTTTGTATTGTTCCAGTTACAAAATTGGTGCTAATTCTCGCCTTCGTACATTGCGTTCTGGGTTTTGGTGAGTCTTTTTGATTTCATACTTTTTAATTACGCGGTGATTTATATATAGTTTTAGGCATACTTACTGTTCTTTATGGCGGATAGCCTATATAGGTGTTTGCCTACAGCTCACTTCATTGCATCTTTGCTTACCATCAGGCGATATGGTAGTCAAACGAATAACTATTAAAATAAAAGCTACTGCATCAAAGTTTACGATTTATGCCTTTCCGAGAGGTGTATCACAAAAGATTGTTTTACTGGCGGATTTCCTAGCAAATAACGATAATCACAGTATGGAACCCTCTGTGTGTAAGTCCGACGCGCACTTGACTGATTGTACTTGTTTTGCGAATTTAATCAACTGGACTCATTGTTTCTTTTTCAAATTAATTGTAACACGCAAAGCAGTCCACGTACTTATTAAAATTAAAATCAAACACTATACAACAACAGTATCCTAAACGTATTTTGCGAATAGGTTTGACTGTCAGTACTTACATGAACCACTGTTACAGGGTTCATGTACTGACTAATAAGCAAACAACTAAATTTAATTAGTAATTGTATTTTAATTTTATTGTATTATAAATTGTTTTATTTTTAATTATTATTCTTTGTGACTATATGATTTGTATATGACTTATGTCGAAATAAATGAAATTATAATTTTGAATACAAGAAACGACGTTCAATGCGGCGTCGCCCTGTTTCATGGGTCCGTACAGTTAATGGTCATGGGCACTATAGATATGCATTTTCAACCGACTTCAAAAAAAGAGGTTCTAATTTCGACTGTATGTTTTTGGTTTTTTTTCGTTGTATGTTTGTTACGCGATTACTCCGCCAATTATGAATTTTTGGTATGGCATTGGTACTTCAGAGGTCCCATATAAACTTTATCAAAATCGGTTAACAAACCGGCTTCAATTTCTACTACCTGGAATGCATCTTTTTCCAGGTATTTTGATATAAAAACCATACTATTGAACCGATTTCGATAACATTTATATGGGACCACCTGTAAAGAATGGTCTAGCACAGTGTTTTCCAATCTTTTTGATTTCACGACCCCTTTACAGGTTGAAAAATTCTGGCGACCCCCTTACAATGTGCAAAGAAATAATTAAATTAGAAGACTAATATGCGTTAAAGATTTTACATATTTTGATACATTTATACATTATTAGGACCTTACACTCTGCAAGAAGCCGCGAGTTTTGAAAGTAAGTACGAGGTAAGTTGGCCAAGATTACCCGCTACTTTGACTTGCATGCCTATTTCTTTTTGCCCGCGACCCCCCGATCAAGGATTTGCGACCCCCGTAGGGGTCGCGACCCACAGATTGAAAAACACTGGTCTAGCAAACAAAAAAAGAATCATCACAATCAATTCATAATGGGAAGTTTTCTGACAGCTGTCAAAACATAGCTCTAACGCCAAAGGATAGGCCACGCTGGCGAGATATGGCCCACTAGTATTCGCATTTTTCTTGTGAAAAAGCAGTTCACTCCCTTCACTGCTTCTTTTCACAGTTCGCGTTCGTTGGTGAAGGGCCTTTCCAAGTTTTCTTGTATCATTTTGTTGAAATTCTGATAAATTGTTATTGTTACGTTACGTTATTGTTTTTTTTTTTTGTTGATAGTTATTGTTATTTTTTTTTGTTGATAGTTATTGTTATTTTTATTGATAGAAATAATTTTAAACAAAAATACAAGGGGTTAACAAATTATTTGGCAAGGCGCACTTACTAATTTGCGTGGAATAACGAAAACTTAAGAAATACTATGGGCAAATACTTTGTTATACAAACAATAACCACAAACAACGCATGACAGATCTGATGTAAATGAAATAAGGTTACTTTATATTTTTTGACGTTTTTACTTTGCCTCATTCGTTTAAAATCTTCAGAACCAGACTAGATAGTGAAACTGTTCAGGGCCATGTCTCTTCGTCGGTGTCTATCGGGTTTTTAGGTTTTTTTTTTTAATTGGCTGTCAGAAAATCGCCCGTTGGCGGAGTAATCGCATAACATACATACAAAAAAACAAACAGTCAAATTAAGAACCTTCTTTTTTTTGAAATCGATAAAAAGGTGCAAACGATATACAAAAATTGATTTACCCAGTTTTCCATTCGATTAGCCAGCCAATCGCAGATAGATGCCGATTGCCGATGCCACGGTCGGCCGACTTCGCCTTCATATCGAGTATCTCACGGGAGCTTACCCGAGTTGTCGTCCTCGAGTAAAATTATCGAACCATAACACGGTAGCTCGATAATTTTCTTCTCCTCCGCTGAATTATCCGTTTGACTCCGGATGTTTCGATAATTTTCACTGAGTTATCCTTTTGACTCTGGGTGCTTGGATTTTATTACAGGCTTTTTATCCTTGTGATAAAGTTTATCCAAGACTTTGTTATTTATTTGTTCGGTACACATTTTGAAAACGATTTTTTGATGATCGTGAAACCTTAATTCTACCACAGATAAGATAATACTATACTAATTGGCTCTACCGATTGAGCTAAGGTTTGTCAGCTATTTATGTGTAGTTCTATGGACAATCGATACTTATACTACATATATAAGTGGATCTGATGGACCGGGAATATGAACACTAGATCTACCTCATTATTTTATAAACAACTTTTACTATAGGTTCAACCTGTGTGTTCAACCCTGAAATCACGAAAAAAAAATCAACTGTTCTATGATAAAACGCTTTTAAAAAAAAAACAACCGACTTCAACTTCGAATACCTGGATGACATACTCATAGTTATGCAGATTCGTGCGTGTCAAGATTCGATTTTCGTTTTTTTTACCCATTTTTAATTTATTACAAGCATAATATAAATATTTTTTTAAAGTAAAAGCTACAAATATTGACAAACTATAATATTTACAAGTGAGATCTTCTTGCTAAATTTGTAAAAATTGAATGATTAAAATGTGGTAATGATTATTATTATTTTGACTCACTGACATTTCAATTTATTTTATTTTTATTCTGACATTTGTACCGATATTATTATTATTTTATTGATTATTATCGTATTTGATTTTCTTAAATTTTTTGATCTAATGTTTTAGTTTGAATCTTATTATGGACTAAGTCTGAAAATAAATTATTTGAATTTGAATTTGAATGTGTAAAAATAGAGGTGTCTTGTCATTTTTTTTTCTTCTTATCTAAAATTTTCAGAAATATTACAATAGCGTCACATCACTTCTCACATCTTATAGATACAAAAATATTTTTTGGAAAAATAATAATTCATAAAAACCGTCAAAAAACTGCTATAGGGTAGATGACTGATGTTTATATCGTTAAAACCAATAGCTTTGAAATATAGTATGTTTATTGAAAAAAATATTTAAATCGGTTAATAATGTTCTGATATATGAGCGTTTAAAGTTTTTGTTAGAGACACCTCTGTCTCTTTCCCACAAAACAAAAAATGACGTCACGCCTTACTTGTTAGAATAGAATTTATATGGCGTACTGAGAAGTAACGTCACGATTTGCTGTTTCGCCTCTCTGTCTAGCATGATATTAAAATGCTTATAAGTTGCTTATTTTCATTTTCTTTTCATTAGTCAGCTATATTTATGGGCCACATTTTACAAGGACAGTAAAAAACCCCAGTCATCTAGCCTATTGCTACACGTGATTTTTTTTTAACAGGCCCCTTAAGACCTTATTTCTCTCCCGGGTCTCACACCAGTTTCAAAACACCCTGTATTAACACGACCTTTTCAGCAAAAAGTATATTAACGGCAAAGTTGGTCTTTAATACTCTTTTGTTACACGAGAAAACTTAAAGTAGACAAGAGCTTGAAACTTAACTCAAACTTAACCAACTTAAAGCGCCTAACGTGCGCACATCCCGCATAATTTACTAGCCATGTACTTATTTAGCCAAGTTACCGTTTAAGTTTTGCACTGGTTGCGACAAAACTCGAAAGAATTTGCTTCATTTAAATAAACTACTTGGAGAACAATTCGAAGAATATTAACTGAGGATAAGCTTTTGCCTTGACAGTTTTTTAGACTTGAAATGTTTGGGATCAAGTCTGCTTGGATTCTACGTTTTTTGTACGGACTGCGAGGATGTCATAGTTGGATAGAGTCTACGTGTCCCCTCAAATATACAATAACGGTGTCCTCAAATCCAAACCAAAACAGGTTTCTTCTAGGTAATCCTAGACTGCATCATTGCTTAGAGTTTTTTTTTGCTTTGTGGCTTCGACCGAAATTTAATCAGCATTTGGCCACTGGTCAGAATTAACTAGTTAATATTCTGACCACGCTTCAGTCGCAAATTAACAGCACGCACAATGTCTGCTATTTAATAATACGGTCCCATCTCTCATATATATCTCTCGATAAATGACTCTCTACTCTATGCATATGTGGGTAGCATGAGGGAATCGTGTGTAGGCACGATTTGTCCCTTGTAAACCTAGAAACGTTTCAACGTAGGAGCGTTCACAGCACGTTAGATTTACGAAGCAATAAAAAGAAAGACCAACTGATAACCCCGTCGCACCGTCTCGTCAAGTCGGAGAGGTCAGTGCATATTTTGGGGCCCGCGATCTACAACCGTATACCAGCTTCCATTCGGGATGCTCCTTCCACCGGGTGCTTCAAAACCAAGCTCAGAGCGTGGCTACAAGAGAATTTGTTCTATGACATTGAAGCTTATTTTAGAATAAGTGATTATTAACCTATTTTTAATAATTATTATTTCATTCTGGTAAGTGATTATTTTTTTGTAACATACTAATGAAATTTGACTTGTAACTTTGGTGTTATCAATAAACTATTTGTATTTGCCCAAGCTAAATCGAGCCTCCATACAAAATAGATCACGTAACGGTTTATTTTTTAAAGGTATTAAAATAAAATAAAACTACAATTCTGCAAACTCGTTTTCTAAAAGTTGGACCAACAACGGATCGATAAAGAAAAAAGTTTCATTATATTATACCTATTATAATGTTTCAAACATTTGCAAAAGGCTTCGGATATTTCCTATACATAAGTGGTAGGGCTTGGCTGTAGGCTACTACCGGGGTCCATAGGTGGCGGATCATGGATCGGCGGTGAGATATCACCGCTTGCTGCTTCGGCAGTCCCCGACCAATCAGCAACTTGAAGCTGCCTTGGGTTCAGGGACGTGAACGTCCTTACGAGGCCAAGGCAGGACAATCGATATAAGTGCAGGATATCGATTTAGGGCGGCGGCGGATGAGTACCTCGCGTATCAACGGCGGCGCCCACCGGCCTAGTTAGATGGCTACTGCGCACCCAACAACCCGCATTAGACAAGCGTGTTGGGTTAAATGTCTAACCCCTTACTCTCAATGACAGACACAACAAAGGCCAGGCCCCAAGTGCCCGGCGACTCCAGTGGAAATGTCTCTAATGACAGTACGGCGGCACTCCCTGGAGTCCGGGGGCCAGAAAATCTCCGGGCGGGGAATTCTCAGTGTCGAACGACCATGGCTTGCCTAACGGATGCTAAGAAATTTAACAACTGGTCCATTGTAGCTCTGGACAGAGACATATGGAAAGAGGGTAGGGAGGCCTTTGCCCAACATTGGGACAACTCAGGCTCGTAATAATAAATAAATAATAAGTGGTCCAGTCCGCTGTGGTACAGCATTCCCATGCCTCTAGTTGATACAAGGATGGTAATGCGAAAGTTAGTTGGTCTGCTTGTGTTTGTTACTTTTTCACGGCAAAACAGCTGAACAGATTTAGATGAAAGTCGGAATGATGATAATTACATATTATAGGCTACTTTTTATCATCGTCATCATCATCACTGTCTTTCATCACTGTACTGTGAAATGGCGGGGCGCAACTAGTGTCATAATATTATGCCTTTACCTACGTGAAAAACTTGAACTGATGTTCACTCATCAGCCAGTAGACGTCTACTATTGGACGAAGGCCTCTCCCTTAATAGGGAGGGGTTGCCATAATCCCCTCGCTTGGCAGGCGGCTTGGGGATCGCTTGGGGATTCGTTTGAACTGTTATGTAAGTTAATAGAGCACACCCTGCTTGCATGATTGTATTCAATTACTGCCATATCTAGTCAAGAGTCCAAGTCGTGTTCGAGAT
The DNA here is from genome assembly GCA_905404285.2 of Erannis defoliaria. NCBI lineage: Eukaryota > Metazoa > Arthropoda > Insecta > Lepidoptera > Geometridae > Erannis > Erannis defoliaria. The sequence continues at coordinate 1,789,547 of FR990071.1, forward strand.
TTCGTACATTTGTACTGTAGTAAAAATATGTAAAACATAGTGCATTGTCACCTCAGCTTAGATAGCTCGAAACAAAGAACTTATGCATGTGTGGTATAGAGATGATTTTGCTTTGAATTCTCCGCCCTTTTGGTATTGGACGTTTATGTTGGTTTTACTGAGATCATTGCTTCTTGTTTGTTTGTGCAATTAACTTCGTGCTGTGTTGGGTTTCTTATCAGGACTAGCTGGAATATTGTTACCCCTTATATAGCAATTTGAGAAGTTTTTTTTTTTTTTTTTTTCATTTGTTAAATAAATGAACCAAAACACGACGGCGCTGACAAACCAAATCTTTCGTGCAAATAATTATTAGGTTAGTTAAACGCACGCCCAGTCTTCTAGTAAAAAAAATACCACTCCTAAAGAACTTTTAACTAAAGAAAAAATATTTTCCTTATAAACGGAATACTGTATCTTGATAATATCTACATGGCTATCAAAGCCAAGATTCAACGACAAAATCATATTGTTTTCCGTTACAAAAGACACCTAAAATAGCGCCACTTCCAACATTGTCAGAAGTAAATCCTAGGAGAATGCGAAGAAAAGCGTTCCTTTTCGACCTGAGATCAAGTTTGTATTCAGCTGGAACTAGAAGCTTGAATCTGATAAAATTCGAAGTCGTCTACATAAGCTCATGAAGAAAAGATGGAGATTCTATCTCTGAGACGAGGGCAATCCGCACTTTGACTATCTTTCTTTGACTGAAGCGAATCTTGACGGACAATCTGTTTTGTTGCCGGGAAGTTATTTGTGTTGCCATTGTTCAAGAGTGGAGTGCTATTGTTCGATGCTATGCTTCGAACAGTTGGCTAACAGTGGCTGTTTTTATTTATGAGATAATTACGCTTCAGAAAGAGGAAATCAGCAAAGTTATAGAGTTCTGTTGCATTAGCACCCCCGAATTCATAGTTTTCTTAGATATCTTCGAGACGTGATCGCAAGGTAAAGATGCAGAGCTTTGGAAGACACGCAGTGTTTATTTTTTGTTCTCCTACTTATCAATCGCCACTCCATCGTCCATAGAGTAACGATGTAGGTATGGTGCAGTTGACAGTGGCTGGAATATGAAATGCCGAAAATCTGGCTGAGTGGCGTACCTATGGTAGAGGCCTGTGCCTGTGTCTAGGAGTGGACTATATATAAGCTGATTATAATGAAGACTTATCGTTACTACGGTATCCTGATAAGACCAGACCAGACCTGACCAGAAGTATTCTCGTAGGTGGACAATCTAAAATTGATGCGAGCTCTTCGAAAATACTCTAGTGTCAGCTTCAACACCTGATAGTTACGAATATATCACTTTGTCGCCCGACTTGTTTCCCTGTCTACCTATTAAGCTACCCTGATATATCGCTAGCCCCTCATAGCAGCTCTAGTGGCGCTTATACGTCAGTGGCAAGCGATAAACAACGTGGCGATACATGACACGGTACAATACAGCGTGGCCATCCCACCGAGGACCGCCGCCGGTGTCAATTAGTGCTACGAGTTGACTGCACATGGAACGGCGAAAATTTTGATTGGAGAGTTCATCAATACGCCTATGCAATACTTGTATTAGGATATATTCGATGTGGGGGCGATAAGTCCTGCACTGACGTCCCGCTTGGGGTGTATTGTGCATTTCCCCCGCCAGCGTCTACCCGAGCCAACCCAGCTCCTTGAAGTAACGGAGCGAGGTTCTGGGCCGCTGGCATAGTGGGTTAGATGGAGGTGTGTATTAGGATACATCATAATATCAAACAACTTTAGTTCTGTGACTTTAAATACACAATTCAGGGCCACCAATATGTTTTACGTACCCGCGTAGCGGGGCTAAAGTGGCTACTGTGGTAGTGGAGCGAAGGGAACCACTTCCTCCCCGCAGCGGCACGTAAAATCGTATACATACCATGGGAGTAAGGAAGCCTCAGATCTCATGTTTGTCACTATCTTTTGCTCCCTAGGTGAACATGCTTGTATGCGCAAGTTAATGCGAGTAATGGCGACGGGTTGTGCACGCCAGCACCGAAACTGATGACCACGATAACTCTGCCATTAGTGTAAACTTTTACGACTAAGAAGAGATGTACAAGTAAACAGTCCTATTTAGCTAAATAGCAATAATTCTTCCGATCCTCAAATGAGATGAAACGCCGTGTACTGTAGGTTTAGTATAACAATTGAAACATCATAATTTGAAATGTGTGTATTACGTATCAATTTAGAAACGTTGATATAGCATTAGCCGCACAAAACACACTAGATTTAACCTATAACCATCCATCCCAGCGGCGCAGATCGTTCCACAGATTGGAAGCATAAATAAATGGGTGGGAAAATTGAAACCAGGCGTTAACTGGGTCCAGGAATACTTGATGCTCAATACTCAATCCCTGAGGATGAGCCCAGCCAATGCGACTCCGAATTATTGATGCCCCACTCAGCTCGCACTGGAATAGAGCCTTTTTTGCACGCCATCTGGCGTAATAGAAAAATCTCTTTGTTTTGCCGTAATAGCAGGAATGAAAGGGTTGTGTTGTGTGTATATATGCTGTCAAATGTTTAGGCCTTTTATGTTATTTGCTTTGAAGTCGTATGAATGAGTAGATTTTCAATAAATAATGGCGAATATACGTGACAGATTTTCATAACGCAGGAGCAGGAAAACAAAGAGTCCGGTTGCCTGATCGTAGGCAATTAACGTCGCCTACAAATAGTATTAAAAGACTACAAATACGTTGCCGACTGTATTGTTTTTTTTTTAAATGCTTTCTTACTAAGGAACTTCATCTGCGTATTAGAAAGCATCACAAACGTCTACTGAGAAATATCGTACCTAAGCAATCCTTAGCTCTTTTCACATGCTATACCTATAGTATTAATCCAAGGGTATGAAGGACCTGAATTATTATTTATTTACTTTAAAACTATCATGAAAAAACAATAAACAAGCACTCTTTTTTCTAACCGATATTGCAAACTCGCAAAATGATTTTCCCTGTTTTCATTCCGTAGCGGTGTGCAATCTTTCAAGGAGAAATAATATTGTGCAGCTCTTAGGTGCAGCTAATGAAATTAAAGAGTCCGTCTTTATAAGTAGACCAGACGCTAACAATCTTAACTACGGTTCTAGGTAAGAACGCCTGCAGCCACACTACAGGTAAGTTTTAACCGATTCCTAATAAAGTGGAGTTTAGTTCACTGGCGAATTACTCGTTTCAGATACCATCCCTTTGAGAAACGCCGACACCTGTATCCAAAGACTCAGACTATTTGATTTGTGTCTGTGTCCGATCAAAGTTATGATCGGATACAGATAACCTTTAATCTGTACCTGATTATAGATAATTATGATAACCAGCCTTTTTAATAGGCCACTGCTGGACTTAGGCTTGGTATGAATTGTGTAGTTATTGCTACAAAACATTCCACTGCTGGGCACAGGCCAACCTCGAACGGCGACTGGGCTATAATACTCCACCACGCTAGCCCGGTGTGGGTTGGTGCAAATTATTTTTAAATCTGAGATAGAATCCCTGACTTAACGAGTCCGAGGGGCGTCTTCTCCCAATGGGTTACCAAAGCGTGTTACTAGTAGGACGCAAAGACTCGGAAGGACATATCCTTACTTTTGTTAATTATAATACGATCTAGATAGTGCAGAAGAGCTAAAGTAGAGCAATAATAAGCATACGAGGGCGGCACTGAAAATTTCGGGAATCAAGGAAGTGACATAACATTACTATTTAAAAATATATTTATTGCTTTTCGAAGTATTCTCCGCGAAATTTGACACATTTTTCCATACGATGGAACCAATCATTGAAGCAACCATTCCATTCGGAAGTTGGGGTCTCCAAAATGGCCGTTTTGTAGGCGTCCACAGCTTCTTCAGGTGATGAAAATCTCTGTCCACGCAATTTATTCTTTATTTTAGGGAAAGTATAGAAATCATTAGGGCTTAGGTCGGGGCTGTACGGCGGATGGTCCAATAATTCTATGTTTTCTTGCTCTAAAAACTCTTTTGTTCTGTGCGCGGTGTGAGAACTCGCATTGTCGTGATGGAGGATGATGCGGCGGTTGCAGTTCTCTTTACGGAGTTCAGAAACGACCTGTGGCAAACAAATGCTAGCATACCATTCTGCATTAACCGTTCTTTGTCCCTCAAGAGGAATAGTCGTAACATGGCCGGTTTTGGAGACAAACGTGGCCACCATTTTTTTTGCAACACTCCGTGAACGAACAATTTTTGTTGGCTTTAACTCATTTTCGAACACCCAAACTCGTGACTGGTTTTTTGTTTCGGGTTCGTACGCGTATATCCAGGATTCGTCACCTGATACGATGTTGTATACAGCATTTGAGGATCCTGCGTGGAATCTTTCGAGAGTTCTGACGCACCAAGTAACGCGAGCCGGTTTTTGCTCTTCACAGAGCGAATGCGGTATCCATCGGGAAAACAACTTTTTTACACCTAATTTTTCATGCAAGATTATTTGTATTTGACTCATGCCAATGTCTAAAGTTGCCTGAATTTCGCGGTATGTCACATGTCGATCTTCTTCAATCAGCTTACGCACAGCATCAACGTTTTCTTGGGTGACTGCAGTTTTTGGACGACCTTGACGGGGATCATCACTGAGCTTGACACGTCCACGTTGAAATTCAGCAAACCAGCGATAAATTGTGGTTTTGGATGGGGCTTTATCACCAAATGCAGAAATCATCCGGTCAACACACTGTTTTTGTGTTAAACCACTTCGAAAGTCATAATAAATCATTGCTCTTGAATTTTCTCGAGTCAATTCCATTATCTCAACGACTAAACAAGTTTGACAAAACCTTGTGACAAGACCGAGAATATTTTTTTAAATAAATAAATGGTATTCGATTTTTAAAACCAAGGAGTTTTCAATTAAAAAGATTTTAATATGACAGAAACAGTGGAAATATTCCATTCCCGATACTTTTAGTGTAGCCCTCGTATTTTCATAGCGATCCGGTCGTAACCGTTCCGAAGTAAAAGCATTACGTCCAAGATTCCTCGGCTGAGTTTTAAAGCCCTGCTTACCTCCGTATCTGGTGCCACGTCATCCTATCGAATATTTTCCGACCCGGGCGTGACTTCCAAACTACTATTAACGCTTCCCCGGCCCGTGTGTCTTGGGACGCAGTATAAATGAAGTAAGAACAACTTTAAACATTTTATGGCGTTAAACTGACGTGGTTTTGACACATTTTGTTTTATTTATACGGGAATACTCACGTTTAATTAAATCGGTCGATAGTGACAAAGTAACCAAACAAACTCGCACTCACAACGCGTGTTTCTCATTACTCCCTGTAGATGGCGCTTTTTCATTGTCATACTAGTTGTAGTTAACTTTAACGCGCTCGTGAAGTAAAAAAAAACTCGCACTAAGGCTACAGATCCGAAAAAGGTCACCGGATGTGATCGAAACTAGACGGAGTATCCGATTTCATTAAACGTGAGTATTCCCGTATAAATAAAACATACTGAAATACTGATTTGCATTTTTTATGGCTATTCTGGCGCCATTTCTTCAAGCATGGCGCGTCCACAAAGCAACTTTAAACTCTAATAGATACCTGATGGAAACCATGAAGTACAATTTTAAGACATTACAGTGCTTTAGGCTGCCAGTCATTAATTAATCTATTCCTTTAGCTGTATCGAAGGCTCATGATCAAAAACATAAAAGTAAACGAATGAACTCGCCAAAAATGACAGCATGTCTTCCTTATTACTACTTTATTATTACCTACCTACTTATTACAGTTGAAAAGGTAACACGCTCACAGACAGAAATACCTCTATCTTATAAATAAAATAATTCAAGAAAAAGCTACTCTCACATCCATAAAAGTGCTATGTGGTTATAAGATAAATTAATCGAACGCATCAGATTTATGGAAAATATAAAGTCAAATTCCATACTCAGCTGCTCTTACTGCTTGTATGCCCCTGACCCTGCCATATATCTTGAAGCCACCCCAACGACCCGACGCCGTAAAGTGCCGAATGCGATTTTAATGCGTCGCAGGTGATCTTCGAATTTGCATTATATGGGGAGCCGCAGACACATTTATTGACACACCACTGGTCGTGTGTTTTTTTTATTCATCGGTTTTGATCTTGGATTCCCGATCAACCTAGCCTATCAATGTTAAGTATCGCGGCATGGTATGGCTTTCAAATTATGTTCGCTCGTATTCGCAAGGTTATTTTATGCCGTCTGTAGATTTTTTCTTACGGCGGTGCCTAGGATTTAAATATTTAGCGAGACAGAAGTTTACGTAACGGCAATTTTTTTAATGACTTCACAGAAAAGCTTTTTAATGAGCTAAGTCCCAGAATGGAAGACATTAAAAGTTCTCAGTTAAAATAATTTATCTTGTGAGCGCCACGTGTAAGAGACAGTTATCTTTTTAACTTGAAATAAGTTTGCTAGATCTGTAATCTCGCGATCCATATATCTAGCTTCTTAGCTAAATTACCATGCAGTTTCCTAATAGAGTCAGCCATCACTTCAACTGATAGGTTATTGATACCGCAATCCCGTTCAGTCGCTTTACTCCGAGCCAAAGTTTCTGATTACATCTGGTGATACTGAATTATTCATATATTATTACCCTGACTTTGACTAGGAAGCTTGAAATCGTTTTGAAACTGGATCGTTGGCATTTATCGATGGATTTAAAAGATTGATGATAACGGGTTTGCTGCAGATCTCGATTCTAGTGAGGTAAAAGATCAAATTTGGCGGTGTTTTAAATCAAGCGTTAGATCATAGCTCGCCTGGACCTGGGTATGTCCTAAAACTGCATCCAGAACCACCGGAGGACGGGCAGCAGCGTCCTCTCAGTTAACGGTGGTAACCATTCTGCGATCCCCAAGCCGCCTGCCAAGCGTGGGGATTATGGCAATACCTCCCTTTAAGGGAGAGGCCTTCGTCCAGCAGTGGACGTCTCCCGGCTGTTGATGTGTTAGATCAGGGGTCGGCAACCGGCGGCCCGCGGGCCGCATGCGGCCCGCGGACTATCTTGGTGCGGCCCGCAAGCCTGAGGTCCGTAAGAAAAAAATACCAAAGCATACATAAAAAGCTATAAGCATATAAAAATACATGTCCGAAGTGCGGCCCGCACTGATACTCTGGCAACATATGTGGCCCTGCTATAGCAAAAGGTTGCCGAGCTATGATCTAACACAGGGGGTGTTAGATCATAGCTCAGGCTTAAGACTAGCGCAAAGACGCCTCAAGCATAGTACCAACATCGGCTTGAGTCGTCGTGAACGGGGGATCAGAATTGCTTTGGCAACTCGGAAGGGGAGTGCCCTGCAACTTTAATAGGTTGTTTTGTTTGACTATTTGCAGATAATCTTACCGATTTCTGAAAGATCTGAAAGTCCTCGGACCTTACTGACGAGGTCGCTATATTTGTGTGCATTTAGTAACCGGCGACTATACCAAAAAAACCGGTATCCTTCCTGACGCTAGTTAGTGATCGGTGGTTATTTGTCTGAAACCCCCTTGTTATCGCCATTTCTGTTTGTATTTCTGTTGTCTTAGTTTTGGTCTCGTGCGACCAATGCCTTTGTTCTCACTACGCTGAGAACGAGCTACGGGTTGCGCTGATGTACACCAAGGCTAATTTGATTAGAGACATCCATTTAGATTATTTAGCTAGGTAGCTAATCTTTATAAGATGCACTATGCATTATTATCCAATTTACTTGTCAACGCCAACCTTAATGCCTGTTTATACGAAGCCTGCACATGCGACCCAGCACCTAACTTTGATTGATGTGATCGCTGAACTAACCTTACCTCAACATCGTGCGATTTTTAACCTTATCGTCTTCGCTATAACGTCCTCATTTAAAATATAATACCAACTCTGGCCGTGCATAATGTATATCCTATCGCGTTATGATAGAGCTTCGATTTAGGTAGACCACATTCAGCAAATTAACTACTTACTGGGTCTACGGTGCGGTGACTTGATTGTAGACCTTATTCTTCTTGCAATATAAATCAAAATCCTGGTGGTTAAGCAAGTCATTGTAATAGAGGGTGCAATCAGTCATAGTTTGACGGCAATGTAGGTAGACATTATGTGGAGTCAGGATATGACGTGATGCGATGCGTGTCATGATACGATATTGACTGATTGTCTGGTACAACATGACATACTTACCTTGGATCGAGTGTGGACTCTGTAACTCGATATGCCTAATATTGGTGTAATTTTTTTGGGATCCGTTCCCAAAAGATGTTTGTCGGGATCATTTCTAAGTCTACATCGTCAAAACGTCTGTCTGTCCATCGCGTTTACTACAGGCATCCCCGGCACACTAAAGACGTTCTACTTATGTGAAGATATAATAAAGCCAAACATTAAAAAAACTGAATACCAAGGAAAACTTCGAAATGCTGATAAGTCATAAAAATATTTATGTAAGTAGAAAGCATCATCAACAGCCAGAAAACGTCCACTGTTGGACGAAGGCCTCCACCTAATAGGTTTGCCATAATCCCCACGCTTGGCAGGCGGCTTGGGGATCACAGAATGCTCACCCCGCCGAGGGCCGCGAAAGGACGCTGCTGCCCGTCCTGCGTGGTGCTCTTGGATGCAGTTTTAGGACATACCACAGGACAGGCCAGGTAGTAAACATAATCGTAAATAAAAAAGATCACAGGAGTATAATTGGGTTACAAAGATTTGAACAACTTTTTTAACACTTATCTCAATTGTTTCAGACTCTAGAAATGTAGTATTTACCGTAATCAGCCAATCAGAGCCGTACCACGCGAGCGTGGCAAAGAGACTGAAGCACAACATCGAGTCCCAGGTGCTCCAATTAGAAAACGTAAGCTTTACAGTTCTTTTATTTCCACTCTAGTATCGAACAAGCGAAAGGGGAATTGTTTTTTTATCGTTATTTTTAACAAAACAAATCCAGAGCAGCGGGTTTTAATTAGAATAATGCCTTATTTCGCCCAGGATAAATGGACAATGGTCTTTACAGAATCATCATATTCGACCACCTTATATTGGCCGACAGTTTAGTCTGGTTTTTAATAATAAATAATGAGATCGTAACTGCCGCTCTTTCTACAATACGCTATAAAAAAGTTAGATTAGTTACATGGATGCCTTAAAAAAATGTCGTACCACGGGCCCTTAGAAAAATACACTCTACGGAGAAAAGCTCCAGTCAATAGCTAAAATAAGAAAAATAAACCAGCTTGTAAATTATACCATCACCAGCACCAGTTTATTAATTCCTTTCCATTACCTATCATCAACAGCCAGAAAACGTCCACTGTTGGACGAAGGCCAGGGCTTTTACATTTCCCATAGTCTTGGTAAATTTATACTTCTTAGGTAGACCTTAGGTTCGTAGGATCCTGCACAAACTTAAAACAATTTTTATATTCCAAAAACAGAGGTATCCAACAGTCCACCTGACTCACGAAGACTTTCCATCAGCGGGTGCATGGACCGTCATTCCTTTGCTAGGTCCGCTGACCGCTAAGTACGGAGCCAGCGATGTGCGGTGGGTGCTGTTCGTGGAGGCACACACTGCTGTCAGGTGTCACAAGCTGCTAGAGGCACTAGCTGCCGCTGATAAGCAGAAGGTGAGGAACAACAACATTAATACATGCGCCTACTGTATTGTTTGAAATACAACAACGACCTTGCATAAAGTAGGATTGGATCAGCCGTGACAGCAGCACGTTCGAGGTTCCGTATGGCTTTTTATTTTTTATGTATAGGCTTGCGTTTGACTGCTGTCTAGTCTGATGTTAAACGAATATGCATCCTACGATGGAGCACGCTTGCCTAGAAGAAACCGATTCATGCGCGACTTGAAAACACCCAGATTATAATTATAGGCTTAGGCTGTAATTAGGACATGGTGGGTAACACAGGATGGCAAACGTCCTACTGATGATTACGATAGACGTACTTTACTATCGATGATCTCGTTGATGGTGATAGAGATACTCGTACGATACGAACCAAACTTCCGACTTTTCGTCGACTTGTCTTTTCTTGTTTATCTTGCGCAAAACAGACGGGAATGTTCTCCTCTGTGTGCAAAACAGAGGGGACTTATTACCTTTGTTTTGCTGAAGAAAGTAAGAAAAGAAGTCCTGTGTCCAAATGAACCGAAGAATAGGTTCTGCTAGCGTGGCTTGTCCAACACTGGATCGGTATGAATTGATAATTAATAATAAAAACATTTTCCAAAAAAAAACTGTAAAAAATACAAAACTTAAATTATGTATGTAACTTAGGTATATAAAACACGTAATTAAAGTTGTTCTGTATTTCCCAGGACACTATGTGGATCGGCTACCCCCTCAGCGACGAGGAGCCGACTATCATCCACCACTTCACCGTATACGAAGAGCTGGAGGAGGAAGGAGGCTTCGTCTACCCCAACTTCGCCAGCGGGTTCGCTATGAGGATGGAGCTTATTCAGAAGTAAGTAGGGTTTATTTTATTAAATCATTTTGCTGCAGGGTTTGGGAAGACCATACCATTGGGGTCACCATAAATTGAGAATGTAACGGTATGGATGGCTTACATGTTTGTGAAAGACACTTGTAACCGATCACCGAAATGGAACGACTAACGATCTGAATTGACTTCCAGTGGTCCGGCAGTGACATTTACAACTTAACCCTACCATGGATCCGATGGTCCTCTAAATTGTACATTTTCAATCATGTCAGTAACCTTCGGGCGATACCGACCTTAGACCTTAGATACCGATCTTAGAGCTGGTCTCTCAGCCTACGCGAACTTACTTTTTGCCAGTCAGTTAGTAGGGAGATTTAGAATGAAACCAGCGAAAAATGAGGTGTATTAAAAAGCTTGGCACCAAGTAAAAGCTTCACTAAAATCAACTTTCCGTCAGGCGATTTGCAAAGTAGAGAGCTTGTCACGAACCTGCCAAGTTTTGGCAAAACCCCGGCCGGGCTAATTCATAAGGTTTCATAAGAATGATGAATCGCACCTCGTTACACAGTTCCGCGACGGTCTGTGACAAAGGACGGCCTTTTAGCGAATAAACTGCGGGTACTTTGTTAATGGGCCTTTTACTTTTAATAGATTATGTAGAAGTTTTTTTGCTTTCGTTGACTTTTGAGTCAAATTATTGATTTGATGTGGTTTTGAGAGCTTATCACAAAGCCATCTTACGGTATGCTTCACCAGATAGCGCTTTTGCGCCAGGTACTACTCACGCGGTTATACAGGGCCTCAATGTAAACTTATTTCCTGTGACTGAAAAAAATATTCATCAGAGTCGCTTAACAGTAGAATCGCACATATTTCTATGAAGTTACGAAGTTTATGAAGTTGATAACAATTTGTGTTGTTTTGTTTTTTTGGACTTACCCTAAAATAATTACACAAAAAAAAAATACAATGATTGTTGTGTATTGTACACAATTACCCTAAAATATATACACTGAAACAAAAATTAAATAATGGTAGTCATCTCCTTGTGGAAGCAGTTCTTATTTATTATTTCGATGACGATCGCTTTTTGTATAATATATAGTGTGTAAAACTGCACCCAGAACCACCAGAGGACGGGCAGCAGCGTCCTCTCGGTTTACGGTAGTAATTAAGCATTCTGCGATCCTCTAGCCACCTGCCAAGCGTGGGGATTATGGGAACCCCCCTATTAAGAGGGAGGCCTCCGACGCGTTGTGGACGTTGTGGGCTGATAACGATGATGGTGTCATAGGCTCCTAAACCAAGTGGAGAGCGGCGAGCGTCGCCTAGAAGCGGACTTCTCGATCGACCCCGCGTTCGAGCTGGCGCAGCTGGTGTACGGCGACGCGCGCGCCCCGGGGCCCCTGCTCACCCCCGACCTCAGCTTCTGCGTCGTGTCGGGGGACAACTGCGCCACCTACCCCGCGCAGTTCGACACATGTGTGAGTATTGGAAGTACTCACAGGAAAGATGACCCTGGTACGGGTGCTCCTTCGTGTTCTCATCCAAGGTGTTGGTGGAGAGGACAGTGATCGGACGGCAGATGCTAAGCGTACGGCGTCGAAATGTACCGGCCGGTAGGACGGACATAATCGCAAATTTACGGAAGGTAGCTTTTTTGCGATGCGACTCGCTACTTGCTTTGGCGAAAGTCTAAGGATGCGGAGTAAGGTATAAGGAACAGGCTCGAACTATCTAAATTTGGATTGAAAACTGATTGCATATATAGTAGACATTAGGATATACTCGTACTTCCCTGCATTGTTACTTGTAGTTGTGGTCTAGAACTGGCATAATTTTGCAGCCGCTCTGTAATTATACCGAGTGACGCTTTTATGTACCACCGTTTTAACGATAAAACAAGAATCATAATAGTACATTATGATACGAGTGTGCTGTTGGGCATTACACTAGAGGCGGTATTATGCGCGCGAGCCGCAGGCGAGCGCGATAAGGAAGCCGAGAGCGTAATTACCAATAGCACAAGAGTTCCATACGACTGTTTTCGTCACACTTGCGAGGAAAAAACAATTTTTTTGTGATAATAATCAACCACACAGCGAAAACGTCAACAAACATTTGCGGAAAATGGCGCCCAAATCACAAATGAATCACAATAAATCACACATGTTGGTATTACAAAAAAACTGTAAGTATTACCCGGCTATATTAAGAGTGCTACGTATACGTACGTCTAATTGCAGTCACATACAAACTTGACTTTACCGGGTTATACCTATTATAGTACAAGTGCCGTAATGTAAAGTAAAAAGCACGCGTGTGTAATAGCTTGGATTATAAGCCTAAAAGCGATGTAATAAGATCTACTTTACGAGCAAGTGTGATGAAAAACATTAAAAAATACTTTCCTCTTAAAAATTAAATTCATTTACTTAGTAACAAATTAAATTACAAAATGTGGTCGATTCTGACGGTTTTAGTTGACAGTTCTAAACTAATTAAAATATTGCTGTCACTTTTTTACTAGGCATGTTAGCTAAGGACAGCAATACTTTAGTTAGTTTAGAACTGTCAACTAAAACCGTCAGAATCGACACCAATGTTAGTACTTTTACTTACATTATAATAATAAATACACAAAAACAAAGAGTAAGCGACCAATTCATCAGAAAGTAGTCACTAGTCTCTGTATCAGTACCCTCTCGTCCAACGTGCGCTGGCGACGTTTCCACTCTGTCAGGCGCTTTTATAATTTTCTTTACTAAAATATCTGTGAGGTGGCACAATCATAAGAGTTTTGTTGGACTTCGTTGGTCCCTTTGGAAGGCAAACTTAAAAACTCAACTTCCATTAGATTTAGAACAAGCCGATGTCCAATCAGGCAGTCCTTCGAATCCTAAAAGTGGAGTTGTCGGCAGGGCAGTGCCATACCCGAGGAGTCGATCCTGTTCGCCGTGAAGACGTGGAGCGGGTTCCACGACACGCGAGCCAAGGTCGTCAAGAAGACATGGGGCAGGCATGTCTCCAACCTGCTCTTCTTCAGCGACCGGGCTGGTGAGTGCCAGTTTAACTTTTTATGCAGTGGAGTAAAGAAACGAGCGGGACGTTTAAACTTTATCTGGTACATTGCCGTTCAACCCGACACACAGTAATAAGGCTTGCGCACTACTGCTTGACAGTTGCATAATCAGCCTATTTAATAGTCCACTGCTGGACTTAGGCCTACCCTCGAAGGGCAAATGGGCCATTTTCACCGCGCTGGCCCATTTGCTGGTTGGTGAATTCACACACGCCATTGAATGTCTTCTCCGGACTTAAGCCGGTTTCTTCACGATGTATTCCTTCACCGAAAGCCAGTGATATGAGTATCCACAACCAGCATAAACACAGTACATAAACTTGGATCATGGTACGTATGGAGCTCATTGGTATGGGCGCTTGCTTGACGGTTGAATAACCGACAAAGGTGTAGTACTTCCCCAGGCGGGCAATAGCACCACTAGCACCAGTTCTACCACTACAGGTGTGTACCTGTAGTGGTAGAACTCTATTGCAGAGTCAGAAAGGTTTCTTTCTGCTAGATCCGTCGCTGCCAGCTATCGACACCGGCGTGCCGAACAGCAAGACCGGCCACTGCATCAAGACGATGGCGATCCTGAAGGAGGCCGTCAGGCGAGCGAGCCAGATGCCGCGCGTCAAGTGGATATTCCTCGCTGACGACGACACTATATTGGGGTAATTCTTCTTACCAACCTTCCAAAAAATCTGCATGATCAGCCTTTTAGTACTCCACAGCTGGACATAGGCCAACCATCGAAAGGCGAATAGGCGATATCCAAATCCACCACGCTGACCCAGTTGCAGGATTGCCATACGCCATTTAATTTCTTATCCGGACGTACCGTATGGATGTTTCCTTACGATATTTTCCTTCACCGAAACTCCAAAGAGCTCATTGGTACGAGCCCAAAATGTTTTTTAACCCACCACCTACCGATCCCAAGTCTAGCAATTTTCCGATTATTAGGGCACCATCGAAAAATTTATGTTTTATTAATCAAAAAAACTTGGGCATCAATTTCGAATCTGCATGATCTGGTCCCGTGCCCATTCTACCATCAGACGGCCAGGACCTCGAAAAAGCGACACCGTGTCCTGGTTAATTTTCCAATAACCCGAACTGGGTTTTTCCATTTTCAGTGCGCACCGCTAAGCAGTGAAATGTGTTTCCCGATAGATACAATCTGCGTATTTTCAAGTCACGAGAGTTTTTTTTTATTGATTTATAGCTTGCGTTTGACTGCCATCTCGTCTGATGATAAACGATTCAATTGACGAGACGAGCACGACGTTCGTTCTATTTTGTATCACTCAGAGTTTTCTAGGGCAAACGTGCTCCATTGTGGCTTGCGGATTGCATATTATGCGTTTAACATCAGACGCAAGGCTTATAAATTATGAAATAAACTATTCTATTCACATTTTTTTGGTATATTATAATTTATTTTAAAGTAAGGTATTTTCAAGAAATATTTATTTGTAGCGTGCAGAGACTGTGCGAGGTGCTGAGTTGTTACCGCGGCGGTGATGACGTCACCATACTCGGGGAACGATACGGCTACGGGTACGGAAAGAAAGAGACGGCTGCTAAAGGTCAGTTTTGTGGCAACTATTTATCGATATATCTATTATTTTTGTGCCAAGTATTACTTAGGACCGATAAAAAATTAGTAAAAAAATATATTGGAAAAAAAGGCTGACAGCCCAGGAAATTAAGTTTTTTTATGGTTTAAAATTAAAGGCTCCGTATCAGAAAGACTATCAAGGTAATTAAAAGGTAGGTATGATCGCAGCTCTCCTTATTTATGCAGATCACCAGGAGAACAAGAAATATATTATATAAGTCGACAAAATATATACATAAGATGTAGAAAACTAAATCTCGGCCATTTCGACGCCATATTTTAATTGAGAGGGAAATTATTCGCTATTTTTTTCTTTTTTTTTTTTTCTCTTTTACTCTATCTTACCGTCTCTGATGAGATGAGGCAGCTATTTGGACTGAGAACTCTGCACGCCCTATCCGTATAAAAGTATCAGCGCTTTGGTGTAAAATGCCTTTCACCATGTAAGCATGTTGTGTAGGGTACGACTACATTACTGGCGGCGGCGGCACGGCGCTGAGCGCGGGCGCGGCGGCGCTGGTGTCGCGCTGCGCGTGCGCAGACCTCGCCGCGCCCGACGACATGACGCTCGGCGCGTGCGCGAGACACCGGCTCAACGTCTCCCTCACGCACCTGCCGCTCTTCCACCAGGTACGCGCCCGCACTCTCCCTTGCACCAACCCCGGTGGGTTGCTCATATACAAATACCCACCATGAACGGTGAACACCTAAAGATTCTGAGTTTTTTGTACCCTGATCGCCACGACTTCTATGGTTGTCCAAAATATGTTTTATTATATCTGATTACCAATCCCTGTTTTTAATAGGTAGTATTTTGTGGCATCGGCGCACCTGGCGATGTAACTATACCGTGACGGTCATAAGGTTAACGAAATGTGTCATGTCGGTAGTGTGCAGTAGGACGCAGCGAGAGTCTCCACGTTAGTGCAGCGGGCACGTCACGTTGCAGGCGCGGCCCGCGGAGTACGCGCGCGAGGTGGTGTCCCGCGACCGGCCCGTGTCCTTCCACCGGCACGCGAGCCCGGACCCGCTGCGGGTGTACGCCGCCTGGTTCCAGCACGACGACCTCGCGCTCCGCCGGCCCCGCAGGGACGAGCTCTAGTCCCTCTACAATCCTCGGCCACAGGACGTCCGCTGCTGGACGAAGGCCTCCCCCTTAATAAAGAGGTTGCCATAATCCTCACAGTTTGGAGGCGGCTTCGGGATCGCAGAACGCTCCCGTTATCCGAAAGGACGCTGCCCGTCCTCCGGTGGTTCTGGATGCAGTTTGACATACTCAGGTCCAACCATTAGCTCCGATGTAAAATGCGATTCCTTTGTACTGTTTTAATCATCATCATACACAGCCTGCCTTATTTAACTGCTGGATATTAGCATATCTCTTGCGATGCTATCTGCTCCTGTGTTAATATTTTTTTAAATATATTATCTGAGCTAAAAAAGATGTCAATTGAACGCTACTTGTATGTACAATAATTGCTGATTTAAAATGTCACTGTTGTTCGTAACAGTTAATTATCATTTATAGGACATTTGCCGTGATTATGTTGTGAATCGAGCTGACTGCAGTATGCCCGTGTATAAATTGCCTCTTTAAAAAACCATACAGCAATAATTGATATTGCATAGGGTGCTGTCAGTGTGAAATCGGACATATTCTATTTTGTTGACCCCGGCCGGCGCCATACACAATTTTGTCGTTACATATATTTTTTATAATCTGAAAAATAGGCGCCGGGCTCTGACAGAACGTAGATGGTGGAGTTATCTCAATGACAGCGCAGACATGACAGAAATGAGCAAGCAAGGCGAGTCCAACAGTTTTAGCTATATTTCAACCGACTTCAAAAAAGAAGGTTCTCAATTCGACTGTATGTAATTTTTTTTGTATGTATGTTGCGCGATTACTCAGCCAAGTTTGGTAGGTAATACAGAGGTGGTCCCATATAATTTTTATCAAATTCGGTTTAGTTGTTTTTTTTTAATATCAATAGTACTAGAAAATATGAAGATGTCGTCCAGGTATTCAAAGTTGAAGTCGGATGTATATTTTTTTAAAAGCGTATTATAAACAAAAAAAATTGAAAGCAGTGATCTCGTATTAGATTAAAATTTTGCCTAACGTTAAGTTATATTCAAAGCAAATCAAAGTTTTTGTTGGAGTGGAATTATTGAAAGATAACAACCGTCGATTCCAATCGTAGGCCACCATTGCCGCCACCTCCTGAAAATTGCCGCCCGGGACAATTAACTCCCACCCCTCTCTGCACCCCTGCGTTTATGTACATGCAACCCATTTACTGTTGTAAAATAAACTTATTATGTTATTATATTGAAATTTGTCGCTGAATAAATGTTCGTAAATGTTACCTTAGTATAAGTGAAACATAATGTGATTGTTTTGAACAAATATAATGTTGCATCTCAGTTATTAAGAGTCATATTTGATAAGTTAACGTACGTTATAGGTATTCAACTTAATTTTACTTAAAGCATAATATTGTTTAATAAATAAAAGTGTTCATATAACGTGTTGTTTAATGATATAAATGTGTATTACTTTTTCACGCAATATACTTAATATAGGGGTACCTAGCTTATAGTATACACCACACGAACAGCCGGAAGACGTCCACTGCTGGACGAAGGCCTCCTCCTTAATAGGGAGGGGTTGCCATAATCCCCACGCTTGGCAGGCGGCTTGGGGATCGCAGTGTTACCACCGTTAACTAAGAGGACGCTGCTGCCCGTCCTCCGGTGGTACTGGATGAGCTTATAGTATAGGTACCTTGAAATTACACTTAGCTTACTTTTTATCCCAGGATTCGCAGGTGAAACCGCGGGGCATTGCTAGTTTTTTATAATATAAGTAACATTTGACTAATAAATATGATAAAAGCATGGTAAAACTTAATTTTCATGTGTGCAATGCTACAAAGCTATTCAATGTTATACCTATTCCTTAAGTAGTCGAAAACTAACATATCAGTTGAAAATAGAAATAAAGGTTTATATTTTTATACAGCTATTGTATTATTTCCCTTCATCTACATATATAATATACTATGTTTTTTTTTAAATAAAATTCTTGTCACTAACTTCGAGAGAATACGATAACCGAGCGTTAGGGCCTAACCATATGCGTCCGCGCGGCCAAGCGGCGCGGCCGCTGCACTGTGTGATTACACATAGGGTTGACAACTATTTTTGGAAGAAATAACGTACTTTAGGATTGAGGGGTGGTAAATAAAAAGATACAGTCGTAGAAAAAAAGTATTACCTATCATTATTTTTAAAATTGTATTTCTTAATAAGTACTTCTGGAATTTTTCAACGATGATGTCGTTTATGAAGATTATAAGGCATAGATAGAAAATACTTCATTATAAAGTACGGCTGGCAACCCTAATTACACAAGATCTTTCACGTCGAAATTATAGCTACAGCAGCGGCCCGGCTCGGCCGCTCGAAGACGCGGCGTAGTCGTGGATTAGCCGCGCGTGGATTAGGCATCTGTTCAGTAGGTATCCCTGCATTTGAGCGGCCGGTCGCGCTTGCGAAATGTGCGGCTGCCTACCTTCGGCGTCGCGGTCGCTTCTACAACGCGCATAGTGGCCGCTGCTTTCTGCGGCTGGAGCGCGCGATCACGCCGCTTCATATGTATTTAGGCCCTTATACATTGAAGAGAATATTAACGTCTGCTGATCGGATCTGCCCATTCTACTATCGGTCGGCCAGGAGCTCGAAAAGCGATTTCGTGTCATGGTTGATATACCAAAACACGAACGAAACAGTTTGATTCCACTTTAAATGTGCTTCCTGAAAGATGATTCAATCTGGGTGTCCTCAAGTCGGGAGTGAATCAGTTCCTTCTGGACAAGCTTGCTCCATCGTAGAGCATCTTCACTTAGCATCAAGCTAGTTACCGGTCAAACGAAAGCCTATTTTATCAAATAAAAAAATATAATAGGTACACCTAGCTATTAATGCAAATCTCATGCGAACCCCTTTTAAAGATGATGAGTTAGCAAGTTGGAATCATTAATTAGGTTTCTGTTGTCTCGGCTAATGGAAGTATTGAGTAGCACCGGTTGGCGGATCCCTGACTCATGGTTGGTAATAACTACCTACGTACCTATAGTAACAGGTAGGCAAGGTGTTTCTATCGTGCTTATCCTCGCCGAATATTTATATTCATCTAAGTAATATCTGACCCGCCCGGCTTTGCACGGGTTTATTTTTTTACCGACTTTATTTTCGGTAATTTTTTCTCTTATTTTTTTTTCTTAGTTATTGGCATCGCACGTTGTGCATTCTGCCAGTGTCAAGTTAATGAATTTTCAAGTTTTTTTAATTAAAATCAAGTCAAATATATCACGAAATCACTGTTAGTCACACGAAATTAGTCATAGTCGAGTCCAAGTCATGCCCTAGTAAAGTTGTGGCGAGTTTACTATGAGCTTTTACGGAGTTTTGAAAACACCACGAAAAGACATGTTTCACCACATTATATACCACTTGCCCACACTCGTGCATGTAATTCAACACTCAATGAATAAAATATCACTATTTTTAATCATTAATTCGCGATAAAACACAAGTGAAAATAATAGAATGCAACGACATGATTTTTCCGTGTTCCCGCCAAAACTCCTTTTCTCTTATTAATCTCATTTCTTTTTTTTTTGTCCTTTACTTAAAGGAATACTTAAAAAAATGCTAAATTGGTCCAGCCGTTCTCGAGTTTTGAGCTTAGCAACACAAGAGGCAACACATGTATCGATTCATTTTTATAGAATAGATGATGATGATAGATGAGATCGAAATTTTGACGCTGTGATTGTAAGTAGTATTTTTATAAATTCAACTCTTTGGAGTTTATGTACTCAACTTCATGGTACTAAGTCACTTTTTGGTGAAGGAAAACATGAGAAAACCTGCATAGGTACGTCCGGAGAAGAAATTCAATGCCATATGGTCAGGCGGGTTGGAGGATCAAAATCTGCTGTCTATATAATGTATCATGAAATGTAATCTTCAAAGATTTGCACAATTCCCGGGAGATGTTGAAATGGCAAATCGATTTTATCATTTCTCTAAACAAATCCGTGACGGAATATTTGAATCAAATCATTAGCATGACTTTGCTGCCTTATTTGGAATAGCAGTTGCCAGGTTTAAAAAAAAAAGTTAATGAGATATACCTAATTTGATCAACTATGTGATATGACTTATGTCGAAATAAATGGTTAAAATTAGACTAGTTAAAATTAGACTAGTATTTTATTACTTTTAATTTAAGACTGTAATCTGTTATGTGTATCTTAATAAATAAAATAAATAACTTATAAGTATTTGATCAAATCACTAGATTAGTTTAGGGATCTCATCAAATCACAAGCTTTGTTTGAAGAAATGACAAAGATCAAATCTCTTGTCCTTAATAATTATGTTAATTTTACCTTCACGGTAACTTAGGGTAACATTCATTTCTTTACGAAAAACTATTAACAGAAAATCAAGTTGAGTTTTCATTTAGTTACTAGCTTGTTAACTACTTCTTTCTTACCTTCTTCCATCTACCATCTTCTTAGTTTTTTTTTTTTTACAATTTCACTTTCAGTTTGTTTTATTATTTACGAAGCGTTATTAATTTATTATTACTAGTATTATTGACACAATTTATTATTAATTTATGACGAACCTCCTAAAATACCTCTATTTAATAGGCATCTTATTGTTAAACGAAGTCGTCTTCCTCTCTTCTACTATTGCTGCGCCCGACAGGGTCCATATGAAACTTCTTTTTGACAATATCTGTGTACACTATGGAAGCAATAAATATCTGAATATCTGAATATCTACCTAGGTACCCGAGTACTCTTCGGCGCTCTTAATCACATTTCCTCTCACCAAAGTTTTCCATCAAACAATGTTCCTTCAGCTCTGAAGGATCAAAGGCAGGCTAGTCATTTGTCATTCAGTATGCGATACTTTCCTAAGTACCCCCTCGACTCGAACTCGAAACTTACATTTTTCATTACGAAAAACTTTTGAGTGGCAGCCCTGAATCTTTTTCCATGCACTGTAATTTAAACCTTATGCTGGTACAACTAAGGCTGAGTTTCGAATGTTGTATTCTAGGGTTAAGTACAGGGATTTTTCTTGGTAAGACCGTGTTGCATTAATCAGAAATATTGGTTCCCAAAAGGCTTTTACCAGTTCTAAGCTCTTTACCTTTTATTGAAAAGGGCATTAATACCGATTTTAATAAATGGTGTTGACGAAAGGGTAGGAAACTAAGCGTTTGGAGTGCGAGTAAGTTGGTATTTCAGGAAGATTCCCATATACCGGGTGTTTTTTCAGCCATGTTACTATTCAAAAATTAACCATGGTGTACAATGTACATAGGTTTAAGAAAGAACGTTTGTCTTAAGCATAATCAGCCTTTTGAATAGTCCACTGATGGACTTTGGCCTACCCCTGAAGGGTGAATCCAGATCCACCAGACGATGTTTTCCTTCACCGAAAAGCCATTGGTGTGAATATCCGTACATACACTTCAAAGAGCTCATTGGTACGGGCCTGGGTTTGAACCTGCGATCTTATACGATTACAAGACATAGCGGTTAGACCGCCAGTCTTCCGATTAGACTAACGTTTGTCCTATATATATATATATTTTTATACGTTCAAGTGACGAGACGAGCATGACTTTCACCTGGTGGTAAGCGGCACGCCTGCCACTAACAGTAGCAGTGCTAGAATTGTGAACTTGCGAATACAATCCTGCGCCGCACTGTACTGCGCTTGTCATTCTGAGATATCAGATGTTAAATCTCTTCATACCCAGTCATTTCTCTGGTAACATTGCTCTTCAATGCGGAACACAGTAATGCTTGCACACTACTGCTTGGCGATTTAATAACTGGCAAAAGTGTGGTACTTCCCCAGGCGGACTCTGCAGTAGAGTCCTACCACTACAAAAATCCCTAAGTCATATATTTACAATACCTATATTTACAATACTTATATTTACAATACGTATATTTACAATACCTATATTTACAATACCCATATATACAATACCTATATTTACAATACCTATATTTACAATACTTATATTTACAATACTTATATTTACAATACGTATATTTACAATACCTATATTTACAATACCCATATATACAATACCTATATTTACAATACCTATATTTACAATACCTATATTTACAATACCTATATTTACTATTGCGGCTGCTAGTGTCTATATAGGGTTATGAATGACCCATGGTTATGTCACCCATCTGAAAATTTTCCGAATCCGACAGGCATTCTGCCCACGTTAAACTATTTGACAGGTAGTTTAACAACCGCTAGGTATATTGATTTCATTAAGGTACGGTAAGGTAAGGTATCTACCTATACGAATCCTGAAAGTCACGTAGGTAGGTACATATAATATGTGTAGGTATTTCGTAGGTAGTTATTTTCGCTTTATATGAGAGAGCATTCCACAAAAGCACGTTAGATATTCCGAATTCAAATCGTATTCGTTCGAAATGAGAGAGATTTCATACGTTCCATATCGGTTTTGAAGACTCTTCGTTTGAGAGCTCTTGAAACAGGTCCGGAGTCAGGTCAGAGCCACATAATTGTCGGTTGCGAAATGGTGGACAAAATACTGCCGAGAACATATTTTATTTACTGCTGCAAAATAGAACGAACAAGATAAGAATTAAATTATGATTTGTAAAGAAAAGTTTACCTATGTTGCTCTGATAAGGTGATTATAAAAACACACACGAACGTAGGGCGTACCTAAATGTAGAAAATCTCAAACCTTAATAAACTTTGCAAAATAATGTTCCACCCCTATTTCGCGTTTTATCACGTGTTGTATTGTAGGCAAGGCTACACAACCCCCAGGGGTTGCTCCGCTGACTCCGGCCCTGTGCTTTACTAAAACGGGCGCGTCTTGAGCAAAATGCAAATAAGCGAAGCCGAGCAAATCGTAAATCAAGCCACTCGGAGTCGCAGTCCTTGCCTATATGCAGGGTTCCATTGTGGGAGCGTCGAGTTATTTAGATATTTGGCTTTAAAGGAATCTTGGGTAGGTATTTTCTTTTATTATGAAGTTTTTTTTTACTATTAAGTGACGAGACTAGCGAGGCTTTCCCCTGGTAGAAAGCGTCATGCCCATAACACTAGCAGTGCCAGAATTGTGAACACGACACAATTTCAACACAATCCTGCGACGCAACGCACTGGGCTCGTCATTAGATGTTAAATCTCTTCATGGCCAGTAATTTCTCTGGTAACATTGCCCTTTAAAACGAAACACAGTAATGCTTGCACGTTACTGCATGGAAACATTTTTTAATAACTGGCAAAGGTACTTCCCCAGGCGGATAGCAGTAGAAGTCCTACTACTACAAGCATTTATAGCATTACTATGTTTTGGTTTGAAGGGCAATGTTACCAGAGAAATTACCGGGCATGATGAGATTTGATTTAGATCTAGATAAGTCAGGGTGCAGAGCCGTAGCTAGACCTGACTTTAAGGTAGGACAGCTGTTGTTAACAGGTAGGGCGCTTCGCAGTACTTTGCTTATTTTAAGGTAAGGCATTGGTATTTAAAAAAATTTTAAAAAAAAAAAATACTTTTATTTCGGACTTCCCCCATATTACATAAACAATTCAATCATCATAATAATATAAAATCAACATCAAATTAATAATAAAATCAAAAATAAAAAGTTATTAAAATAATAATAATACACGTAAAGCAAAAATTTTATCAACAATAAATTATATTAGTACCTTCTCTTCGGCATCGGTACTGTTACATTTTAAGGTAGGGCATTGCCCATCAATCCCTGGCTACAGCCCTGTCAGGGTGACGAGCGCACTGCAGTGCGGCGCAGGATTTTGTTCGCAAGTTCTCTCATCTGCCACTGCTATTCTGTTATTGGCAGGCGTCGATGCTTACCACCAGACAAACGGGTCACTCGTGTCGTCAATCCATTTCATTATAAAAAAGCTATTTTAGGAATCTTTCTTACTTTCAGAATGCTCCAGAAATAGGAAGCAAACAAAGATTGATACAGTGTGGAAGAAATAATTAGGTAACTAATTACCTACCATTATGGTAGGAATTACCTACCATTATGGTAGGAATTAGTACTCAATACTCAATCATTTATTGCAACATATGTGGCTACATGCAGGTCTTAAGTAACATGTTTATATTACAGTAATACATATGACCCTTGTCAGGGTATGGCAACATTTGGTGCAGAACGCTCTATTTTACTAGTTGATATTAGAATTTTGTCGTTGAAAAACTCTTCAAGGGTGTTATAGCATTTCGCTTCTAGAATATTTTTTATTTGTTTATTGAAACAGTCGTCGTTTTCTATTTCGTTGAGAGAGTTAGGCAGTTGATTGAAGTTCCTACTCTACGCATGATAGACGCTCGCTAACAACTGCAGGTAACTGCTTCATGTGCTTACTTAGGCTTCTTACCTTACTTATTGTCCCTCGTACATAAACATAATAAATCGACTATATTTACCTACATCTCTGGTGTACTCTATCTACAGAGGAAAACTTAAGTGTAAGGAATATTTTCTTTTTATACTTAAGTAGGTACTTTAAGTATATAACGGAGCCCCTGCCTCATCCGAGTTTTTAGAAATAGTGACGTCAGCAATGCTGACGTCACCAATTCGATCCCCTGCATCGCCCATCACAAATAACTCGACACAACACACATTCAATCAATTAATGTTTATTCTTGAACACAATTTTATAAAACCAATCTTAGCACAAATCAAACTACCCGACTTCTTATTAACTATAACAATAATTATCGAAGGTACTCACAGAGCAGTCCGCACACCTCAGGAATCGCCACCAAAGTGACTAGATTCCTTTGCGAGTATCTTGAAGTTCTCCCTCCACCGCCATAGCGGCCATCTTTCTTTCCACAACAACTTCACTTCAAAGTACTCGCATCAATATTACAATTAATTAATAACGACTAATTGCAAACATTACTCCAAATCATAATTCTTAATTTAATTTAAAAGCCGTTTCAAAACAACTTCTACATTGAATTTCGATTGAATCAACAAACCTTAGATTTTGCTGTTTCAACCGACAGAGTGCCGATCATATTAACAACTGTTTATAATTTTTTTACGAGTTATAATGATTATTAACTATTGCTTGAAACTTATTAATCAAGATATGAATTTACAATAGTTTACAAGTTAACCAAACACTTTAAAATAATCTCTAAGTATTACCAGCTACAAAAACAACCATCTTATAACTGTCTATAACTAGTATTTACGCAATAACCTGACTTTGTTACTGTTTCTTGTACTGATGTGTACTTTGATCAATGACAGACGGACTAAAATCATAATTAGATAAACTTCAAATCATTAAATCAACTTAGCATACGTTCTCGCGTCGACATATATTATAACAAACTCGAAGAACGGATTTTTTGTTTGATGTTTGGATAAAGCCTTATATAGTAGTACCTTTTTAGTACTTTTACCCGAATGCCCAAGAAGGTCGGTAACATTTTTTCAAGAAACATACATTATCTACACACATACATTTTGATTAAGTACGAGAGAGCTAAATCCTGGAAGCACATAAAATACATAATTATAATACGAGAGGAGCTAAACTCCAACTATAATACCTACCTATGTCAGTTACTTATGTTGTTTGCGATCCCCAAGCCGCCTGCCAAGCGTGGGGATTATGGCTACTTCTCCTGGCTGATAATGATGTCAGTTTGTAAGTTCCGATGTGACCTCCTATACTACTTGGCCCATTCAAACATGCGTGAGCTGTGAGGTACATTCGTCTTTTAAACGTACTTCAAAAAAGGAGGAAGTTCTAAATGTTCTTCTATAAGTATGTTTTTTATTATGTATGTTCACCGATTTTCCGTCATCTATATACCGATTTTGAAAATTATTTTTGTTAGAAAGAGTGTACTCTTGTGGTACGTAGTTATTAGTCCCAAAATAATTTGAAGTAGTATTTTTTTATTATTTGTATTACTTAGATTAACGAAATTTCCTTAGTCTGTTCCTGGCCGGTTTACTTTTCTTATTTTTTCTACAAAATATCTACGTTATCATCATCATCAGCCCGGAGCCGCCCACTACGGAACAAAGCCTCCCCCTGAGGCCGCCACACTGTACGACAACCTGCCATTTGCATCCCATGAGCCCCTATCCACTGATTGCCCGCCACTTACGCAAGGACCTACTACGTTATCAGATTCGTATAAAAAGGTAGATATTTCGTAATTAAACATAGAGGAGTCAGCTTTTTCACCGACATAAAAAAGTATGAGGTTCTATGTTCGACGGTATCTATGTTTTTTTTGTATGTTCACCGATTTCTCCGGCCATTGTGGACCTATTTTGAAAATGTTTTTTTTTTATTTGGAAGGGTATACTCCCGAGGTGGTCGTCCCATATTAATTTACCGTCGGTTGTTTTTTTTTAAAGTTACTTGTTTAATACAATCTGTTTATTAAAGAACCGCACATCCGTGCGTCCCCCTATAACGGTAACCGCATGTGATAGAAGTGCGAAGTACTTATCAAAAACACATTCCCGCTGCTAAGCCGCACGCAAAGCCGATTCGAACCTTTGAGCGACGATTACGTGAGAAAAATGAAGAAAAACTACCCTCACATTCCAGAGTTAACGAACTCAAGGGCGGCAAGACACTGCCGCGGAAATTATTTTTTAAACATGTTTTCGGGTATTTTCGCGGAATATTGCACGCAGGTAAAAAGGTTCTCCCTTGTTTCGTATAACAATATTTCCTATAATTTCACTTGATGTAATATCAGTTCATATAATATAATCAGTTCGCATAATTATTCATTTCACCTAATATTTATTTACTATAATATTATTATGCATCATTATTGTTATTTCATTTCACATAATTGTTCACTTTGAATAATATTGTTTGATCGAATATTCTTTTCGAAAAATTATACTTGACCTTTTTTATTAAAAAAGTATATCTGTGAAATAAATCTGACTAATCGGTA
This sequence comes from Erannis defoliaria, assembly GCA_905404285.2. Lineage (NCBI taxonomy): Eukaryota > Metazoa > Arthropoda > Insecta > Lepidoptera > Geometridae > Erannis > Erannis defoliaria. Next base: position 1,816,865 of record FR990071.1, read on the forward strand.
GGTACGTATCAAAATATTTATAAGTGTACAGAATACAGATGGGAAGAGGAAGTAGTTTTAATTTAAAAAAAACAAGTTACACATACAACGCCAACGCGTCCAACTTCAAATGAAATTTTTCAATGGAACGTTTGTTTTTTTTATCGCTATTCCCGAATTAGTTCCTTATTAGTGTCGTTCACAATGTAAGCATAATTTAAATGAAGTATTTTTTTTGCACTGATGCATCACCACACCTCAGTTATGTCTACAGTACTGCGATCGATGGTAATGGACGTGCTTCCAGATCGCGAAATTAAAATGACAGTAGATACTTCCAGCTATTAAATACATTAAGTATAAATAACCCGAAAAAATACAGTAGTTTTCAAAATTTTGATACAATGGTATCACAGTACTTACAAAGTATTTGGTTAGATATTGAATGAAAAACAATATTTATTTTGTTTTATTAACTTGTTTAATCTAAAATGAGAAATTACTGGGTATGAAGAGATTAAACATCTAATATCTCAGGGTGACGAGCGCAGTGCAGTGCGGCGCAGGATTGTGTTCGCAAGTTCACAATTCTGGCACTGCTACTGTTAGTGGCAGGCGTGACGCTTACCATCAGGTGAAAGTCTTGCTCGTCTCGTCACTTGACTGTATATTTTTTTTTAATGTTTTCTCATGTTTTTTATAATTTTTTGTGGTCATCCTCGACACGATTTTTTTTGTAGGCTTAATAATTTACACAATTACTTATGCGCCTTTGTCGATACGAGTATCTGTTCTTCACTACTTATGATCATGGACTAGTATCATTTGTATTGGCTTTCTGTAAAAATACCAAAACAACGAGAAATACTGTATCGAAGGATTGATTAAAAATAACTATTGCAGAATATTACCAATATATGTATATGAAAATAAAATTGTATCATATTGTTCCTTTATAAGACAGAGGCAACTGAGACAACTTTTAATTTAAATATTTTGTAAGTTTATAATTCCACTCCCAGAAAGTAATGCAAGTTAGTTTTGTTTTACGCATTGATTGTGATTTTGAAATTAATTACAGTAGATCCCTACACTGAATTTTTCCATTACAGTAAACATTCAAAATTCAATAAATCTACTGTAATAATTAGTAATTACAGTGCGTCTGGAAGCACTGGAATGGTACAGTGAAAAATTATGAAAACGTGATCTCTTTGTATTCACACAAGTGGGCAACGTTATCTTCTATTCTTTTGAACGGCTTATCAAGTTGTTTTATAAAGTGTTAAAAAACCAACCACTCAGATAGCGACAGCGCCCCACTCTCCCCGAGGGGAGCGAACGATCATCGAGGGCTGGTGATGAGACCATCACCGCCCGCCTCACGCTCAGGACGCCGCGCCACGTCTCATCAACGTGGTTTGGTGCGACTCACGTATTGTGTCTGTCTTGGGAAGAGCTTACTATAGAAATGATCCTATGAAGTAAGGTCTTGCCAAACAGACGTGCCTCGAAAACCCATACTGATTGCCGGAGAATCTCGTCATCGCGATTCAGGATTCCATCGCTCGCAGCGGAGTGCCATCTAGCGAAAACGTCGTGAACGCGCTGGCGCGCGCGCAGCTGCGTGTGTGACGTAATTAATAAATACGTCTCACCAAGGTCACACCGTCCCACGTGGTGATTGCGATTAAACCGATAAAGCGGCACGAACTCACGACGACCTTAAATAGTTCCTGTGTTTGAGTTAAATATTAATACTTAGGTAAGTACGTATTTGGCTTTTCCTGCCAGTAACAAGAAGAAATATTACAAAAACAATAAGAAAGAAGACAAGAAGAAGGAATTCTTATAATACCTTAAAGCTTAAGTTTTAGTTTGAAGTTTAAACCTTAAGCTATCAAAAAAACGGCAATACTTATACAAACGAATGGCTGCTAGCGATAAAGATAACTGGACAATGAGAACACAAAATCGTGTCTCGTTTCGAGCCGAACATGCTCATGCTCATAATATTTTAGGATTTACACAAAAGCCAGAATATGACGAGGCTGCGACAACGAGACCCCGAGACAAATACTAAACAATACAATCATAAGGCTACGCTAAACAGCCTCGCAGCACCAAATAGAGCGACCGGGCTAAATAGGTAGCTCTACTCTCTATAGTGAAGTGATCAAATTGGATTTTGGCCGAAGCCGAAAAAAAACGAAAGAAGAACACGGGTTTCATTTGCTTCTAGAGAAATTAAGTTTCGTTTTCGATATCACAGCATTGCCCATTTTTTTCTACTTATGTTGCTGGATTAACAGAACTTTATGTAGTTTAATCTAGCATTTGTTGCAAAAGTAAAAATACTTAGGTACCTACCAAAACTCGCCCATAACGAGATTGTGGTTGTTGATGATGACCAGCATATCTAACTACAGTAAAATACCTACTCAGGACAGGTCAAAGCTACTATTGGTCAGGTCTAAGTGTAATAAAGCCATAGGCGGTTCATAACGCGGTATGGAAGGCCCTAGCAGGCCAGCACCCAATGAATTACCCCTGTCGACAGAATGTGCATAGAAAATTGCAGCACCATTTCCTACAGCAGCCGAAAGTTTCGGCTGCTTTCGGCCCGAAAGTGTAAATGATTTACATAGACTATTAATTGCAAAATTATTTGACAGTGCTTCAATTATACCTCAATGTTTGATAGTTTTGTTTTCCTACCTATTCATCCAAAACCCATCATCATCGTACATAATTATAGTCGACTGATAAGTCGTGGTATTCTTTGTAGATAGATAAACTGTTTATTGTTTTTTATACCAAATATAACACACAAAAATTAATAGCGTAACAAAGTGGCGGCTATTGCTAAAAGCAATCTCTTCCAGGAAACCTTAAAAGAGAGTGGTAGGTAGTAGCGTATTGTTACCATAAAAATATAAACACAATCTTGGTTTTTACAGACTTATAACAGACTTACATTAGTGGGAAATACCTAGATCGGAATTATCGGCCGATCAAAATTGACAGGCTGGTCGCAGCCAACATTAAAGTACTTATTCATCAACCAATTTACATACTTACCTAATTTTGTTTAATTAATGCATATCAACATTAAAATGATTATTGAACTTTGGGTTTTGTCTTATACCAGAGCTTTCATATTTTGCCTTTCTTTTGCCGACAACGAATGCTTGAATCCGAATCGCTTCCTCAACTGACCAACACTGTGGCTGTAGCCGCTACTAGCTGCTTCCATATAAAAGGCCGGGCTGTCCAATTTATTTTATTGGCGCTTATATCGGTCCATCGTAAAGATGGCATCTTATTCGTGGTGCTTAAGAGCGGCATTATCTTCTCGGCTTATATCGTAAAGGGAATACCAGTTAAAAGGAAGATCATTTGAGGGTATTTGTTTTTCTTTATTATGTTAGCTGTTGAGGTCGTTACAGTTCTGAATAGATATCCTGCCCCTGATATAGAGCCTATTGTTTGAAGCCTAGGAACATAGTCTAAGCCTAGTAGTTATGTGAAGTTATATGGGGTGTAGATAGCAAATGTGGTTCTTGTGGCAAAGAGATCGAATAGGTATGTACATATTCTGTGGGTATAGATACATTAGATAGTTCAGGTTCAGGGATACTACATTACATGAAACTTTTAAACTTTCGCGATTTGAACACATAAGAAAAAAATTAAAAAAAAAAAAAAAAAAAAAAAAAAATTAATTAAATAAATTTATTTGTGCGCGATTAAGTCCCGGTTATAAACATAACTACATTACATTACATTACATTAGATACATTAGGTAGTTCAGGCTCCCCCCCGTGGGTACCCGCCTTGTCGGGGCGGGGGGGCTTAGTAGCCGTGGGAAGTGTCCCCACGGTGAAGCTAAGAGGTACCCGAGGTGGGGCCGCGGAAGCGGCCACCGGGGGGGGGGCTAGGCCACTGCACGGGCCTGAGGGATGGAGACAGGCCAGAGGGGCCAAAGCTCTCCATTCCCAAGGGCCACGGCAGGGCTGGGCTCGTGGGTCCGGACCTGGTCCGGACATGAGGGCTCTCCACTTGTCCCTCTGATTAGCAGAGGGCACAGTGGAGAGTGAGGAGGGACAACCGGGTGGTGGCCTCATCAAGGGCTTTCCTTGAGGGGGCACCCACCGGGTGTGTTGTGGTGGGGCTGCGGGATGGGGACAGGCCAGAGGGGCCAGAGCGCCCCATCCCCAACGGCCGAAGTGGCAGGCGGCGGGGCCACTCACCTGACCCGCCGCATGGAGGCCAGGGCGTTCGGACGTAGGGCCGTCCGGCGCCCATCTCGCTGGCATGGCCTCCGAGGTGGATGCACGATGTGTCTGGGTGTTCGGACACATCGTCATCGGTGCGGGAGGAGCTTCGGCTCCCCGTGGTGGGCCCGAAAGGGCGGCGCCGTCGAGGTCGCGGATAAATGCGAGAGCGTACCCGTGACCTCGACAATAGGCGCAGTAAAAAAAAAAAGACAGGCTTCTTTGAGAATCTGACTTTGTCTTAGAGAAAATGTATAATACCTACCTACTACTATAACGGCGTTTACTGAATAAGGCTGAAAGACTAGCTTTGTTATTATAGTAGGCAGAGTTCTCTTAAAAACATTACACACTGGGAAATTTTTCTTTAACTTAGTATTATATACCTATTTTAAATAGTATCTCTGCCTTACATTAATATAATTTTATTAAACTCTGTTTATCTCTGTCTTTCTGTCTTTAATAACTCTACACGACGTAATACGTAGATTGATCTTTGTATTAATATGGCATACCCTTATGGACGTCTCGTAGTTATGTGAAGTCCTAGACATGGGGGTATGTCCTGGATCTGGTTACCTACGTCCTAAAACTGCATCCAGAACGACTGGACGACTGATAATAGCGACCTCTCGCTTAACGGTGGTGAGCGTTCTGCGATCCCCAAGCCGCCTGCCAAGCGTGGGGATCATGACAACCCCTCCCTATATCCCTTCGTCCTGCAGTGGACTTCTTCTGGCTGACGAAGGAGGAGTCAGTGGGGGAGGAGCTCGCTCTCACATAGGGCTATATTTTGTCATCATCATCGTCATCCATATTTTCCACCATTTTTCTTCAACTCGGAGTAAACCGCGGAACACAACTATATTACTAAATAAATACGTGATAAAGATTCTAGAATAAGAAGATAGGTATAAGTTTTTGTCCCTCCCGACTATTGACATGTTTTTGTTCGTATAAATCGATGCTTCTTATCTGGCTTTTCATAAAGATATTCCCACCCTCTGAATCCTCAGTAAATATGTTCCGGGATAACCGCTTCATAAAGGGATAACACCCGGCGACCCTGTATTGTACAAATAGGGGTCGGTCACGATCTCCGAGCTATTTTCCAACCACACTCACGATAATAGAGAAAAATTCGTGTAATGTGAACAAACTATAGTTTTTACTGTTCTAGTATTTTTATTCTTTTGGGTAAATCAACGAGTAGATCTGTGGTAGGTATATTGAAGTGTTTCGATTTGGCAACGTGCTTGATTCTAACTGATTCTTCTTTCTTAAGATCTGTTTGATAACTTCTATGGTATTTTTTACAAAGTGAGACGGGAGAGCCTGCTTACGAGGTACTACCTATTTAGAAAAAAGGGGAAATAACCAGCTGCGCTATAATGCGATATGATATATTTAGGAAAAAAATAGATATTTGGAGGAAACCGAGCAAAATTTTCCAATTATAACCAAGTTGTTATTTTTTTTTCGAAGATTTCCTATGTAGAGCGACACGCTCTGAGCACTTTCGTCCCAGTAAGTCTATTTAGGTACATGAAAATGCATGTCCATCATCGGTATTTCCACTAGCGTTGTATCGGTCTAGTAACTAACACTCGAATGTCCCATCACTATCAATAACAACAACCTCAACAAAAAAGGAGCGAAAGAAATACTATATCTCCATTAAAATGTATTTATAGTAGAGCAGTTTTTGGGTTTTCAATATTGGCTCCACACTTAACTTATTCACAAGTACAACACAATGATGATTGGAGAACAATAAAATAAATATTGGTTGACATTTCACACAGCACCATCTGGCTCCAAACTAACCAAAGCTTGTAATATGGAAACCAGATAGCTGATAGAATGTCGGTCCCAACAGAAAACCAGCGCTAGTAGTTACGAGTAGCAACCAGCATTACGCTGAGTTGGGATCGGTTTCGAGACAAAGAGTATAGGTGCTTACTATTTATTTATTATTTAAATTTCTTTCTTTTGTATGAACTTTTGTGTGTGTATCTATTTTTTTTGTCTCGAATAAAAAAAAAATGTATTGTATTGTATTGTATGGAATACTTATTTACTTTTTTTGTAAGTATTTACTTGCATTTGCAATACATACAACACCCATACATAGAACAAACATCTATATTCGTCACATAAATATTTGACTCGGGTGGGAATCGAACCTACGCCCTACAGTTCTTAAGGCAGAGATATACTACCAACTGAGCCATAAGGCAGTTTACAATGACCCCCTTTCGTCGATGGCGATTATTTTAATATAATAATATGGGGTTTTTCCATCTATCAAAAAACAGATAATAATAAAATAAAATAGACATTATACAGATCAATGGAGTTTCCTGATTTTTCATATGGTACCTCAATGATATTATATATATAAGGAGGGAGATATGTCATATCGCGCCCTAAAATGGCCCCGTGAAGATGGCCCTAAGGACTGCCTCGCCTGTCTGCGCTCACTAAGCGAGACGCGCGCTATCCCTTTTGCTCTCATAAAAGTGCTATCTTCTTTCGCACTCCAGCGCAACTCGTAAAGATGACGGCGTGAGTGTCATTTTCAAACGTTATTTTATTACGCGATGGCGCATCCTTCGTAATCTTTGTAGTACCTACAAAGAGCGCGGAATCACCGTGATGAAATAAAAGTACCTGATTACTTAATTTATTATAAGAACTAAGAAGTACCTACTTATTGTAACTACTTACTTATGATAGGAACCCTGACAGCCTGTATTTTCCACTAGACTAGTATATTTTTCGTCTAAGAACGTTGGCATCGATGTTCTAGTTGTATTTACTGCGCAATCGAGCCTCGATGAAAAACGTTTGCAATTTTCTCAAGTACTTATAGAAAGAAATCAAGGGTTCTGTATAACAACAAGAAAATAAAGCAGCGTGAAAATATCGGAACTTGGTTATATTAGATTTAGAAATACTATATACTTATATAGTTACTTTCATCCCGGGGGTACCACAGTTTAATGTGTTTTAACAAAGTTTCGACATATATCATGAGACGAGTTGTTCAATCTTATCTTAAAATGCCTTTTTACTACAGGGCATGTGTAGAACGACCATAAGCTGTGCTAACCTAATTAGGAAACAACTCAACTTGAAAACATGAGGTTATGGGTTCAAATCCTGGCACAACCGACCGCATGTCCGTCACCCGAGCGCCGCGCCGTGACGGACGTGCGGTGGACATGTGACTATAGTAATCTGTATATCGCCTACTTCGGCGACGTCATCTCGTTCTCGTTGACGTCTCGGTTACGGCGTCGGTGGACACACGGCCTTATATTGTGGATTTTCCTTGGGTACCAGAGAAATTACTGGATATAAAGAGATTCTCAGGGTGACGAACGCAGTGCAGTGCGGCGCAGGATTGTGTTCGCAAGTTCACAATTCTGGCACTGCTACTGTTATTGGCAGGCGTGACGCTTACAACCAGGGCAACATCTTGCTCGTCTAGTCACTTGAATGTATACAAAACAAAACGTACCAAACATTTTGACTCTACGATTCTACCAATACAAGAAATGGAACAACCTGCGCTGCCGGCCTTCTGGTTTCCTGAGATATATAGGTTATAGATATATATATATATATCTTATTGAAGGTCACAGTGAATACTCAATACTCAATCATTTATTGCAACATATGCAGGTCTTAAGTTACATGTTTATATTACAGTAATACATATATATGACTTGCATATGACCCTTGTCAGGGTATGGCAACATTTGGTGCAGAACGCTCTATTTTACTAGTTGATATTAGAATTTTGTCGTTGAAAAACTCGTCAAGGGTGTTATAGCATTTCGTTTCTAGATTATTTTTTATTTGTTTATTGAAACAGTCGTCGTTTTCTATTTCTTTGAGAGAGTTAGGCAGTTGATTGAAGATTTTTACGGCCATTGAGTTGGGGCTAGAGCTGTGTATTGCAAGATTTGACTTTGGTTCAATGAGGTCATATCTGTATTGGGATCTCGAGTTAGGCTGTCGATCAATAACTTTTTTTTTAAATCGGGGTATTTTCTTACGAATTTGTACATTTCAAATATATATATATAGACACTAAGGATAAATTTTTAAATTTAATAAAATAAGGCTTATGGAAGTTAAGTATGGCAACATCAGGAGCTTTCAGGTTGGCTAGAATACGAATGCATTTTTTCTGAGCGGGAAATAGGTCGGGTGCATTTACACTGTTTCCCCATAGTCATCAACAGCCGGAAGACGTCCACTGCTGAACGAAGGCCTCTCCCTTAAAGGGAGGTGTTGCCATAATCCCCACGCTTGGCAGGCGGCTTGGGGATCGCAGAATGGTTACCACCGTTAACTGAGAGGACGCTGCTGCCAGTCCTCCGGTGGTTCTGGATGCAGTTTTAGGACATACCCAGGTTTCCCCATAGTACGATTCCGTATCTTAGCCAAGAGAAGGCGTATGCGTAGTAAGCCGTTTTAGCTGTATTTAGGTCGGTAGCGGTCGAATCTTCTAAGTCTGCGTGCTTCATCTTCGACCACATATTCGCTTACCAACAGGCGAATTAATAATCAATTGCCTGTTGCTTGCGTGTTATTTTTTGTTTTTGATTTTTAGTAGAAGAAGGTATATATATGCCTAGATATATGCCTATTACGATACATATAAAAAGTAAAGTTTTTAAAAAATAACTTGTAAGTTTGTAAAAAAACTGGAAGTTTATAGGCTTATTAAATAGATTCTTGGATTACCAATGAAAACATATTTTTGCACACACAATATACTTTATATACTTATTTAAAAAAAGTAAGTTTGTATAGGCTGAGTGGCCAGCCCTAGTGTCAGAGTTAATGTGCCGTTGTTATTTGTTCTAGTTTCTATAACAACAATCGTCAGCCATGTCAGAGGCCTTCGGGCGGCACATTAACTCTGACACTAGGGCTGGCCACTCAACCTATACGAACTTACTTAATAAATATCACAGTAGATAATTCGTATTTAAATTATATACTTATTAATCGTGTGCGGCGCGCTACAAACCGATACGGACTTGATCGGATTTTACTATACAATGATTATTAAATGAAGGAACCCTAATAAGAAAATAAACTGTTAGTGAAACAACGTTGTATTGACCGGAACCAATTTCCCGATGGTAAACAAGTTGCTAGTTGCAGGCTACACTAGTACCTAGCTACCTACCTATTAATAGTTCTATTCGGGATGCTCCTTCCACCGGGTGCTTCAAAACCAAGCTGAGAGCGTGGTTACAAGAGAATTTGTTTAATGACATTGAAGCTTATTTTATAATAAGAGATTATTAATGTATTTTAATTATGGACCTGGGTATGTCCTTAAACTGCAACCAGACCCACCGGAGGACGGGCAGCAGCGTCCTCTTAGTTAACGGTGGTGACCATTCTGCGATCCCCAAGCCGCCTGCCAAGCGTGGGGATTATGGCAACACCCCTCTATTAAGAGGGAGGCCTTCGTCCAGCAGTGGACGTTTTATGTCTGACGACGAATGTATTTTTATAATTATTTCATTTTATTACGGGTTTTTTCTGTGACATACTTAATGAAATTTGACGTGTAACTTTGGTGTTATCAATAAATATTGTATTGTATTGTACATACCTTAATAACTGTGGTAGTGATACTCGATAGCTATAAGATGATATGTTTATAGTAAGTAGCTTTACCTGTAAGCAGTGGGAAAATACTTGTGTAGGTGATGTAATGGTACTTATGAGATATACCTAGACAATCTATAAGAATATTTTTTTGTCTTTTTTTTTTTTTTTTTTTATTCATTTTTTTTTTTGGACTTATGTACATGTACATGGTGTGCAATAAAAACTTTTGGAAATCAAAAAAAAATGCGGTGCAGATTTATTTATGCTATAGAGTGGACGAGCGAGACGTTTCCCTGGTGGTAAGCATCACACACGTGCATCAACAGTAGCAGTGCTAGAACTGTGAACTTGCGAACTAAATCCTGCGCCGCACTGCACTGCCCTCTTCACCCTCAACCCTGAGATATTAATATAAGATGTTAAATCTCTTCATGCTCAGTATTTTGTCCGGCAACATTGCTCTTCAATCTGATACACTGTAATGCGAGCACACTACTGATTGGCGATTGAATAATTGGAAAAGGTGTGGTGCTTCCCCAGGCGGACTCTGCAATAGAGTCCTACCACTACAAAAAAATATTCTGATGAAAATTATCTTCTTCTTGATGAGATGTTCATTTTATCAGACTTCGGAATACTAACCAACTACTACCAAAATAATTACTTTTTCAAGTAAGGCCCAAAGTACCTTAAAATATTGTATTCTATTCTAATCTACTAATATTTATTATTATTATTATTATTATTCATTTTATACGTATAAAACAACTTCTCTAGTTTCAAACTTTTCTAGCTATGTTAGCTTAATTCCGTCGCTGCCGTCGAACTTTAGTGTATGAAGTTCCTAAGTATGCTGATGACGGATAGCTTGGAACTTTGAACTGAATTACAGCGCCTGTGTTGCAAGTTGGAAACTCGACTCACATGGGCGTGGTGTGGCTGATACTGATAGCAGGGGCACAGAATAGATAGGTACAGAAGTCAATCACATGTATGTACTTCACTTTGTACCTATCTGTTTTGTGCAGGGGGTGTCACTCCGCAGTTTAGGTATGTTCGGCCGGCGCTCCGCGCGGAGTGGACATTGCAGTGGCCGCCCGCACGCTAGCCACCTGTGATTTTGGCAACAAACAATGACTTTCTCTTTGCTTCTCTAATTCCCTAAGTCCCTACCCTACCTAGTAATAGTCCCGTTTGTTTTCTTAAAAACCATAATAACGAACATAATAATATATTCTATTACTGGCTGCACCTGTGGCTACCTTATTTTACTGTAAATAACAAAGTAACGTTTAAAAGGGTTTAAATTCGGCTAATCATTTGTAACGATATCTTCGTGCATAATAGTAATGTTGTATCTCGCACCATCTTACACTGGGACCTCTCTAAAGATAGATACTTTCATTATGAGGGAATGCAGTCTATTTTCTAGATAATCAGTATTCTAGGTCGGATAGATGGGATATTCGTGTTGTTTCCGTGGCGACAAATAGCCCGCGCACGCAACCAAGAGGTACTTATCATGATTTGCAATTCATCAATGTGACTACAGAGCCTAATAATCCAAGTAGCCTAATTCGGGACCGATGAACTTCAAATCCTGGGAATCAGTGGGACCTGGGTATGTCCTAAAACTGCATCCAGCACCACCGGAGGATTGTGCCGGTGCGGCGGTCTAAGGGGGAGGCCTTCTTTCAGCAGTGGACGTGTCCGGGCTGATGATGATGATGATTATGTTTAAATATCAAGAAGGCAACCCTAACGTAACACGTGCCGCGTCAGGAGGGATAGAGCTACGTGATAGAAAGAGAGCGGTATATCTAGGTTAATATAGCTAGCTGTATCCATCGTTGTGTGAGTTGAATTGCTACTTTATTGCCTAGTAGATAGAGTCCTTATTTATTTCAATTCCTTTGCGGAGTTAACTTTATGTACGTAGTACTATTATTTATTCTTTGCTGATAGCTATGATTATAAGTTACTCCGCGAAACTACGAAGCTACGACGCGGCGTAGCGCTGCAATACTATACGATAGGTAGCCTAGATTGGTAGCCTAATGGAAAGGCTACTAGATTCGGAATCATGAGATGTGGGTTCAAATCCCGGGCCAGTGAGCTCTTTGCAGTTTTGTATTTTCATTTTTATTTATTTTATTGGATTTTCATTCCACTGGCTTTTCGGTGAAGATAAAAATCGTGGAGAAACCTGTCTGAGGAAATACGTCCAAAGAAGAAATTCAATGGCGTATACATGTGAATACAACCAGAAACTGAACCGGCGTGGTGGATATGGCCCAACTGCCCTTTGAGAGCGACGTAGCATTAGGTACTATAAGTCAGGACTGCAAAAATATTTGAAATTTGAATCGGATACGCAAATTCGACCACCGCAGCAAAGAAGAGTAAAAGAGTTGGATACATTATATTATACTAGCTGCGCCCCGCGGTTTTAACCGCGATTGTTGAGTAAAAAAGTATGTTTTATTCCAATGTATAAGCTAACTCTATACCAAATTCCATCCAAATCCGTTCAGCCGTTTCAGTGTGAAGGAGTAACAAACATACACACACACACCCCTACACACACACCGATAAACTTTCGCATTTATAATATAACAAGTATGAAGAATATCAGGGTCTCCAAATATAGTATGTGAAATTTCCCCAGATCACATTATTTTTTTTCCCAAAAAGATACTATTTCCAAGAATTTCCCCAAATATTTTTGGTTTGTTTATTTTTATTTTGTGTTTACCTTCCTTTATGTAGTTATAGTTTTTTCTTAATATCTCGGGATAACATAATATACAATGTGTAACAAAAAGGGTAATTAATACTGAATGGTATGAATGTACCTACTCATCATTATGAACAACTTTTTCAATGTGGCCAGCCTTGAAACCGTGAAAAAAACCAGTACCATTCCATTACCATTCAATAAGTTAATTGATCTTGGACAAAATTGGATAAAAAGTATGGAACAGCAGATTGTTTGTTTTCCCCAAACTTTCCCCAAAAAAACACCTGTTCCCCAAAACTTTCCCCACAATTTTAATTTCCCCATTACTTCCCCAATCTGTCAATTTTTCCCCAAAATGGGGGAAAAAAACCCACAATCTGGAGACCCTTCAAAGAATATTCATCCTCTTTCCCTCTCATTGGTCAGAAGACAAACTTCTGCATAGTTTTTTAATGGGCAATAATATTAGGCTTGCGTTTGAGTGCCTTCACGCCTGATGAACCGTTTAATGCAGTCTACGATGGAGCACTACGCGCCTGCCTAGAAGAAACGGATTAGGTCCAAATTAGAATAGTCGTGTTCCATTGCGTGTGAAACTGTTACTTTTTGTTCTCAAACCACAAATGTAGTTCTCGGAAACTATAAGTACCTACCTATGTATAGACTAAGTACAGAGAACATTTCTAATGTTATACTAAATCAAAGCAGCCGCTTGAGCTCTGTTCCCACGACACGTAGGTTACTAATTTACCCCACAAAGAGGTTCTATTAGTATTCGCGCAGCTCTCGGGCTCGGATCGTCCGCTTTATTTAATAACCGTCTTAATAAGCGATCATAATTCGGTGTGGGCCAGCCCTGGGGCAGTGAGTAGAAATCTTCACAGAAATATACATTTTAGGAGCTTTAATTCAGTAAAGTTGCAGCGATTCACTTACATAGAAATATTTTTATACAACGTGTAACAAAAAGGTGTGATTATACTGAAGGATAAGTATGAATAACTTTTACTATTGGAACAACCCTGAAAACCAGATTAAAACAGCTGTTCCACAGATATTTTTTATTGACTTTGGATAAAATGTATAGAACAGCTGTTTTTTTATCGATTTCAGGTTTGGAAGGTCCCCTTAGAAGAAGTTGTTCATAATGAGTACATACATACCCTTCAGTATTGTCACACCTTTTTGTTATACTTTGTACATTAAAGGCTAGCGTTTGACTGTCATCGCGGCCAGGCCATTTCAAAGTTTTTTTTAAATCTATTTTTTATTCTATCGAGTGACGAGACGAGCGGGACATTCGCCTGGTTGTAAGCGCCACACCTGCCTATACCAGTAGCAGTCCCAGAATTGTGAGCTTGCGAATACAATCCTGCGCCATACACTGTGCTGCGCTCATCACCCTCAGATATCAGATGTTAAATCTCTTCATACCCAGTAATGTCACTGGTAACATTGCCCTTCAAACCGGAACACAGTAATGAATGCACACTACTGCTTGGCGATTAAATAACTGGCAAAGGTGTGGTACTTTCCCAGGCGGACTCTGCAGTGGAGTCGTACCACTACCAAGCTTTACTTGTTGGTACTCACTGTGCTAGTGGTTTGGCGTGCGAGCTGTCTCTCTGTAAAGATTTCCCCCTCAAGTGTGGGCCGACCAGTGGCCGCGTCGGTAGAATATTGACACAATAAGTGGGAGCCACTGCCGGGACCGCCGCCTGAATGCGTTATGAGGAGTGCGGCTCCATTGTCGGGGAAAACGGCTTGAGAATGGAGTGATGGAGTGAAAAGGTAGTAAGCCCTTATAATTCCGAGTAGTGTACTCTGATTTATTTTTAAGTTATGCTGTATTTCTGGGGTAGGTAACTACAATAAAGATGTATTGTATTGTAATTCTTCGGTACGGTACGGGGCAGGGGCACCGGGGTGGATGGGACCAAGTCGCTTTCCACAGGTAGTGTGGTCGTGTCATCTAAGCTATACCTATAAGCCTATATACCTACACTACATAATTATAAGCTGTTTCCACGCTCAGTATTATCGTGCATCTATATGGCACACCATGCATATATACCTAAGTGTAAAATACTATGCTTGTAACTAACTTCAATCCATATAGCCAAGGCACTACGACAGAGGTTCGAAATCAAGAGTTTTCGAAAAACTTCGAACTTCGGGGCCTTATTTTTGAATCGTACGCAAAGTTGCGCATGTAAGTGGAGCTGGGGGTCTAAAATGGCCGCATTAAGCAAATCCCTTAAAAGCAGTTCGCCTTATGAATTCTTAGCAGAATTAATTGTAAAAAGTTGCTCTCGAGTAACTTCTAGTTAACTTCATGCAATTCATCATTCATCGACCATTTTACGACTTTCTATAGACAACTGACAAACTAATGAATTCCGTAATAGAATCATTTGCAAAATCATAGTATGTAAAGTAAAGTGACCGTTTTACGATTTGCGAAATGAATCATCATAGAATCATATGCAGAATTGCTAAACGCGACCATTTTAGCCCCCCTTCCTTCCAAACTTCTTCCAAACGATATTGAACCTTATTACAAACAATATCGTTCAAAGGTGAGGCTCGCATGCGCAACTATTGAGTACGATTCAAAAATAAGGCCCTAGAATACCTAAACAAAACTAAAAAGTCACGAAAAGCCATTGCACGGTTGATATTCCAAAACCCCGAACAATGCTTGGATTGCTTGGCTTGGAAGCCAATCAAAATCATCTTGCAATCACATGCGTTGCCCGAATAGATGTCTATTCGATATAATTGATTCCCTTTCCAGATATAATCAAACCCGTGTTGTTTAGGTAAGTCATTTTGCCTGAAATAATCGATTATTATTATTATTTTATTTTATTAAAGTACTAGAAGTCTTGCAGTGGCGAGACTCGCTAGTCTCGCGATGCGAGTTGAATCGGTTTCTTCTAGACAAGCGTCTATCGTCCTCCGCAAGATCATCAAGCTGACAGTCAAAAGCAAACTTACAAAATTTCAGATGCCCGTATACATGTACTTGTATAGTATCCGACAATGGAGTCAGTCTTATCAGAAAACAACACAAGGAGAATCCCAAACGAGCTCTTAATAACACCTCTATGATATCGCCATCCGGCCAAATCCAGTGAAGGCTCTACTCAGATTTACTCTATAAAAATAATTTCAACTTTAGTGCGATGGGTATAAGGGTGGTTTTAATATTTAATAGCCAGTAGTAGTATAATAGTCAAAGGAATTGAATTTCAGAAACGTGTTGCGGTGCCGTAACGATGTGCGAACGAGTTTGTTGCGTGAAAATGAGATTTTCGATGTTATTGTGCTGCTAATGGTCATTTTATTTATCATATTTATATCGATAAGGTTTACCTCCGGTGGTTCTGGAAGCAATTTTAGGACATACCCAGTCCATTGATTCAGGTTATTGAATTCATGTTTTTTTTATTGATTAGTTCAATGACCCCCTAAGATATTGATTATGAATTCAATAAAATCCTTTATATTACTTATGTGGTAAACAATATAATTCCTTACTCGGGAATACCGCCTACTGACCTCCATACTTCATTATGAAGATAGCACCTAACGATTATGGTAATTCCGTGATACTATTTCTGTCCTGATCTGAGCTGATTTAGCCCGGTTGCCACGAGGTTCCCCCAGGCCCCCAGCAAGTGGGCAGGGGAGTGCTAGTTTCATACAATTAGCACTACACGCTTTCACACCGACAAACGATATCGCGACGATATCGTTTGTAATTTAAACGATTAATTATAGTTATTAGTTAATAAATATCTATGACATTTTAACCCGCATACTTTTTCAAACATCTCTTAATTAGGACAATAAAATACATTTTATCACCTTTAAAATAACTCTAATGGAGATAGTTTTCTCAACATATTATATATATTTATCACGCCCAAAAGTATATTATTAATGTGATCTACAACCAGAATAATAACAAATTATCAGAACTTATCTAAACATAACCTAAAACCCTAAAAGCTGCATACCGCTCTTATTACGCAGGCCGGCCGCGCCACTCAAAAATTTTTTTTAAGCCAGTTATTAGATAAAAATGTTTGAAAAGTGTATTATTCTACATTGTAGGATAACTGGGCTATTCAAAAGTATTTTTTTTTATCAGATCCTCATAGTTTCAATTCTGGAGAGGATTTTCGATAATGCTGTATTCAATTTCTTTTGTATGGGTTAGTAAAAAAGATACCAAACTCGATGTAGTTGCTAGATGTATGCAATGAAATGAATGAAATGAAATTAATTTGCAATGAATTTTGCAGATATGAAGCTTAGAGTGAGGTCGGACGCACTCTTTCCACCCACCCCCCTGCCCACGTGCTGGGGGGAACCTCGTGGCAACCGGGCTAAATCAGCTCAGATCACCACCAGGAACACTGGAACAGGTGTTTGTCAAAAATGCATGGTGATGTACCGATCTCTAACTATATTTCTAGATTGTTTTTCTATAAGTTCTGAACTGAATTAGGCATCAGTTCTTCTAGATAACTATAAATGGGAATGAGAATGGGCGAGACTACAATAGTTATTACATATCGATACTACGTCAAATGTAGGTCAGAATACATAATGATATCCAAAGGTCACATATTTTGAATGCCACACAACTTGGAGGATCTAGCTCTCTCTTATATAATCAAAGCCAAACAAAGACATTAAATTGTTTACCAAACTAGACAATGACTAATTTACATTAACTATAATCATTATACTGGGAATGAGCATGACTCACTGACACACCAAAAGGTCAAGACGACTACTGATAAACTCTGTTTTAAATATGAATCGTCATAACAACATATATCATTCTACCGTCCATTCCTAATAGTAGGCTCCATATTAAAACATAATAAGTGTCAATTTTAAAACTTTTTTAAGTTTATATTACTAAAATCTACAAAAATGAAAACACAAAAACAAAAAATTACAGTGGTTATTCTACTAATCATGACAGTAGTGGAAACTCAAAGTGGTTTAATTGACGATGTTTTTGGAAAAGTGAAGAATACAACGAATGCGCTAAAACAGGACGTCACAAATGTCTGGTCGTACAGCAAAAGTGTCGTCGGAATTGAAACTCCAGTAGACAATAGACCAGAAGAAGAGAAGAGAGGTCTAATCGGTGGAATGGTTCACTCAACTCGCGAGAAAGTACACAGCATTCGAAATTATTTTTGGAATACTGACGCAAACGCAAATGACGCTGGTTTATTTGGAAATATGTACAACCGCGTTATAAATAGTCTGAAGAAAGCTAAAGGATCAATATTAGGAGACGATCAAACACCAAGACCACCGAGTGAAAACGAAAAATTAATTCAAAAGACTTTGAAACAACTTTTCTTTGGAAATGGTACAAGGCAGTTCCACGGGAAAGCGTTTCAAGAAGCTATTGACAGCTTAAGAAGAAAAATGCAGGAAATTAGGAATAATGTTAAAAACGGGACGCAATTTTCAATTCATCACGGTGAAGGAATGATAGACGTTCGAGCAGTGGCTATAAATACTGAAGATAGTGTTAAAGACCATACCCCAGGTGTCGACAACGATGTTTACGATGACGTACAAGAAAACCTGAACAAAGCTAGATACGAAACTGCAAATTCTTACAATAAGATAAAAAACGAGGCCGATAAAACAACAAATTCATTTGTGAATGGGGTCAACAACGCAGCCGATCAACTAAATGTAATCAGAGATAAAACATTTGACGCTGCAGCTAAAGAAAATGAATTACTTCAGAACACTTACAACCGTGCTAATACTGGAGTTCGAAAACTAGAGAATAGTGGCAAGGATACAGCTGACGATGCCAAACGACTTTCATACTAATCTTTGTAAGGATTTGTCATGCAGAATACATATTTTTCGACAAAATTACTTGACTTGATGTTTCTTAGTATAAATAATTTTTAACACCTTATCTCAGGCATAAAGAAATTAAACAACACAAATCACACACAGAATTCCGTACTTCGAATGTATAATATTAATAATAGTATAATATTTTGAATTAATAAATGAAAATATTAATTAATATAAATAAATTAATAATAGAATTGATAATAATAGGCTTGATGCTGGTTTTTTTTATTGTCCTATTCAAATGTGTCCCATAAATATAGCTGATTAATGAAAAAAAAAATTTTATCTTATCAAAAATAAGCAACTTATAAGCATTGTAATATCATGCTAGACAGAGAGACGAAACAGCAAATTGTGACGTCACTTGTCAGGACGCCATATAAATTCTATTCTGACAAGTAAGGCGTGACGTAATTTTTTGTTTTGTGGGAAAGGGACAGAGTAGTCTATAACAAAAACTTTAAACGCTCATATATCAGAACATTATTAACCGATTTAAATAATGTTTTCAATTACCATACTATATTTACTTAAATTCTTCATCAAAGCTATTGGTTTCAACGATTTAGACATCAGTCATCTAGCCTATTCTCAGCGGTGCTCCTTGCCCGTGGTCCACCTAGAAAGCGGCATTGAAGTATTCTGGGCAACTGTGACGTTTACCAACAGATGGGTGCTTAGCTTAGATAGCAGTTAGCTAACTCGTCTCATCACTATTAACCATTTTTTTTGATGTGATGACGACTGTGATGTTCTTTGAATAAATAATTGAATAAATTTTACTAAAGTGTTGTAGTGTAATACAAACCTTAGCTGCCTTCGCCTCTACAGTTACTAAGGCCTATTCAAGCAAAGAGGACCAATCCACATAAATCAAGCGCAAGTCAATCTCATAAACAACATGTGATCATAAAGTTCTCCAAGTTAATACCCTGAGCGACATCACCCCTGGTACCGGGGTGTGATGTCACGAAGGCACCGCATGTGACAGGGCTACAATGGCGCAGGCATAAAGTTGTCGCAGGAGGCGCCGCTGTGGACACGAAGATGCCATAAATCATATCGATATTGAATCGGAGCACGACATTATACCTTCAAGGGTGCGATTTACAATAAGATATATCGATGAGTATCTAAGTTTTTTTATCGGAAGAAAACCTATGTTTTGCTAAACTTGCTTTATAGATTGTAGTTATCAAGAATCAGAAAAAACGACAAGGCGAAAACGAGGCGTTCCTTCTTGGAAAATACGCGTTTCAATGTATAGCTTGACTAGGTGATTCTGAAAGATCGCAACAGACGATCCGGTCAATTTTCGGATGGGTGACCGTGCAAGTGGCATTTACAACTGAGCGATACCATGGACCTGGGTATGTCCTAAAACTGCATCCAGAACTACCTGAGGACGAGCAGCAGCGTCCTTTCAGTTAACGGTGGTAAGCATTCAGGGATCCCCAAGCCACCTGCCAAGCGTGGGGATTACGGCAATCCTCCGCTAATAAGGGGAAGGCCTTCGTCCAGCAGTGGACGTCTTCCAGCTGATGATGATGATACTGTGGACCGGATGATACGTAAAATTATTTGGATTCTTGTTCTCGATTGTTGGTTCTATATTTCTATAGCAACAACCGTCAAGTTATGTCAAAAGCCTTGGGGTGACACATTAACTCTGACACTGGAGCTGGCCACTCAGCCTATACGAACTTACGTACTAATGGGACTTCACTTCTCCTACTCACACAGGTAGTGCCCCACATTAGGCATACAATTGCCCCAGTTAAATAAGCTCTATTGTATACTGGCCAACACCATAATTCAATGTCTACAATCTTATTTCACGAAATCCACTAAACAGAAGGGACATAACTCTCTAGGAAGGGTTAATTACCTTCTTGCGGTAACTAGCTGGCACCTCGATGATGTAGCCTCAAAACCCCGACTAGGCTAGAAAGTAGTTAGTAGTTAGTAGTTTGATGTAAACTGTCGTCTACGTCTATTGAATAGAAATCTAATAATATTTTATTATCATAATTACGAGTATAAGGTTTTTTTTACAGTCACAAGTGACGAGACGAGCAAGACATTCGCCTGGTGGTAAGCGTCACGCCTGCCACTAACAGTAGCAGTGCTAGAATTGTGAACTTGCGAACACAACCCTGCGCCACTCTGCACTGCACTCGTCACCCTGAGATATTAGATGTTAAATCTCTTCACACCCAGTAATTTCTCTGGTAACATTGCCGTTCAAACCGGAACACAGTAATGCTTGCACACTACTGCTTGGCGCTTGAATAACTGGCAAAGGTGCGGTACTTACCCAGGCGGAGTCTGCAGTAGAGCCCTACCACTACAAAAAAGGTTACCCTAACAAAATTTCACATTCTTTTTTCCCTGTTTCATACTAATATAATACTATAAGCGATGGTAAGCAATCATCCTTATGGATATATGCAATACCAGAGGCAGAACCCGATTGAAGACCCCGATGTTATAGCTCAACGGGAAGACTGAGTATTTTTTTAAATTCAATAATGATCTCTAAATGGACCTAAATGGATTTAATGGTAACTTAGACTAATTGAATAGGTTAAATACACCTACCCTGGAATAGAAACTGGCTATCATTATGAAGCTGCCGGATCAGACAGAAGTGCTTGGACCTGGGTATGTCCTAAAACTGCATCCTGTACCACCGGAGGACGGGCAGCAGCGTCCTCTCAGTTAACGGTGGTAACCATTCAGCGATCCCCAAGCCGCCTGCCAAGCGTGGCGATTATGGCAACACCTCCCTTTAAGGGAGAGGCCTTCGTCCAGCAGTGAACGTCTTCCGGCTGTTGATGTGTGTGATGTATGTGCTTGGAGTCGTATTCTGAGTGTGGCAAGCTAGCTAGCCTATTACTAACAAGTAGCCTTCATGTCAAATTAGTATGACATAATAAATAGTACTGTTAGTACGTTTTCATCACACTTGCTCGTAAAGTGAATCTTATTGCATCGGTTTTAGGCTCGTAATCCAAGCTATTACACATGCGTGCTTTTTACTTTACATTACGCATAATACCGCCTCTAGTGTAATGACCAACATAGCACACTCGTATCATAATGTACTAATTTATATCTCATAATCTCTTCTTACTCTTACTCCAAGCCATGTCCGAGTCCTTCGGGTGGCACATTAATACTGACACCTAGGGCTGGCCACTCAGCCTATACGAACTTATTTCTTCTATTGCGGTCTATAATATATAAATTCAAATTCAAATTCAAATCCTTTTATTTCGACTAATTTTTCAAGTCATAACAAGATTTTTTAAATTCATATTACAATTAAAACATATATAAATTACAATATTATGTTAAAACTATTATTATCATTATTATACCTACTCCTTTTAAAACATTATGCCAAATTAAATTATACCTAATTCAATTCAACAAACAAAATTCAAAAATAATAATTAATTAATTGTATTATTATTAATTAATTAATAATTTATGTGGGGTGACTGTGTTCTAGCTAACGTACGGCATCAGTGTGGGCTTGCCCTTGGGCTGTCCTTTATGTCGTCGCAAGCTAATTGTGTTTCTCCCTTTATGTTGCGGAAATTAGCTGTTGCTAGTTGCTGGTTCCGTTGAGAGGGGTTGAGTAATGTCTATCCAGGGTTATAGGCTTGGGGTGTACCCAGTCAGAAGGGGGAAATCATTGTACCTACTACATTATGTTTTTTTTTACTTAGGTAGGTATATAGAGTAACGACGTTGCAGTCTTTTTTTTTAGTCGAAGATGGAGCACGCAGACCTAGAAGGTATTTATTCAGTCTAGCTTTGAAGAAGTCCTGATTATAGTTTTCAGGAAACAACGAGGACGGCATGCAAAGCATTTCAATCCGTAGTGGTATAATTTATGCATACGTTTGTATGTTTCACCTGCACGATGATGTAAAACGGTTATAATGATATTGATAAAATATATAAAATATAATATTCTGTAGTTGTAGGACTCTACTTCAGAGTCCGCCTGGGGAAGTACCACACCTTTGCCAGTTATTCAACCACCAAGCAGTAGTGTGCAAGCATTACTTTGTTCCGGTTTGAAGAAAAATGCTACCGGGTAGAAATTACTGGGTATGAAGAGATTTTCCAACTATTCTCTCAGGGTGACGAGCGCAGTGCAGTGCGGCGCAGCATTGTGTTCGCAAGGTTCACAATTCTGGCACTGCTACTGTTAGTGGCAGGCGTGATGCTTACCACCAGCCAAACGTCTTGCTCGTCTCGTCACTTAAATGTATAAAATAAAAGAAAAACAAAAACGTTGCCTAATAATTTATTCCGGGAAATAAGCCGTCTTTATACAGAGTTTCATCCAAATCCGTTCAGCTGTTATGGCGCGAAGAGAAGACATACTTATGTAGGTAACAAACATACACACATGCTTACCGTCAAACTTTCGCATCAACAATATTAGTGTGAAAACTCATTAGTTTGCGGAGTAAATTCATGGCAATTAAATATACTGGACTTAATCGATTATAAGCTTGGGTTGTACTAAGTCGAAAGGGACTCATTGTTATTTTAGTTGTGTTTTTAAGCAGGTGAAACCGTGAGACGCAGCTAGTAACACGTAATATGCCAAAGCCTAGAGTCTGCCAGAGATAAAAATGGGTATGTTAATGCAGGCAGTATCCTAGTATAGCACCTTTAAGATATTACGTGTTCGGGTTTTCTCACCCGTGTCTCCCATCGATCTAAGCCATCCAATACCAGCATAGTTCTCCACTTGTTGTACAGTCAGACAGACAGTACCCTCGACCGCTTTAAATTGGACGGGAGATAAACTGGCGATCGTTCGCGAACAGATTAAATTAACCCGCTAAATGTAGGGGTAGCAGAATAACGTAGCAATTTTTCTAACTTTAAAAAACTTCTTTGTCTACGTTCATTTAGGTTGAACTCTATCAAATCAGCTGTTTACCCGTGGTCCTGTTCAGTTGTCCGATCCGGTGTAAGTAATAAATCGGTAAGGTCATCATCATCAGCCCGGACACGTCCACTTCTGAATGAAGGCCTCCCCCTTAGACCGCCACACTGTACGACAACCTGCCACTTGCATCCACCGGTTGTCCGCGACTTTTACAATGTAGTCGGTCCACTTAGTGGGCGGCCTTCCTACGCTGCCACTGTTGCTACGTCTTCCGGTTCGCGGTCGCCACTCAAGAACCTTTTTTCCCCATCGGTTGTCAGTTCTTCGAGCGATGTGGCCTGCCCCTGCCACTTCAACTTGCAAACCTTGCGAGCTACGTCGGTAACTTTGGTTCTTTGTCGAATATCATCGTTCCGGATTCTATCGCGCAAAGTAACTCCGAGCATAGCATAATCGGTAAGGTAGGTATGTTGTATAGTCCAACATAATATTTTTTGCCTGGTAATACCCAAAATTAACTAATGTAGTACTAACTGATGTATGATTTGTATGAAGTAGCTTGCAAAACTTATTCAATATTTGGGGTGTTGTATCATCAATCAAGGGGTTCGTACCAAGATGTAAACAATACTCATTGTGACATTTTGTGCACCTGTCTATTCGGAATCGATAAAACTACGTTGGCTTTATGGTCTTCGGGTTTTATTTATTTATTTATAAGTAGGCGAGTATTAAATCAACTTAGGATTTTATTATTATTCAAACTTTAAATATAATTATACCAAATAGTTAAGTTAGTAGACGTGTAATTCTGTAGCTGTGTGTAGGTGTTCTATATATATATTTTTTTTACTAATGTACGTGTTGTCGATATTGTGTTTTACGCTGTTTTACATTTTTGTTGTAAATATTTTATTTAAGTAACTAAAATAAAAATGTTGCGCCTAGGAGTAAGTAAGCCTGTTAGCTGCATTTTATCTATAATAATAAATAAATTATAAAATCCAATATATTTCTGCTGATTGTACATCAAGATTGTAGATTCGTAAATTTAAGTCGGCATCTCCCAAAATGTCTTGTGCTCTGTCCGATCCTGAACTCAAAATGAAATAAGACAGAAACGTTGATCTATTAGATTTATACTAAAACATACCGTATTTATGCATATAACCAGCGACAAGGATAAGATGAATGGACGGGAAATAAGCGCACGGATTTTGAAGACTATATGTTGAGCGCGTGCTCTCCACTCGCTTCAGCTATACTCTGCCTTTGCGACATGCGAGCCGTACGATACGACCACAGAGTAATAGGATACGACAATACAAACTTCTGATATATGTACATTTGTACATGTGTTCTCTTTTTGTCATGCAGTAATTAGATTCGCTATCTCTATTTTCAGGCAAATGTAATATGCATACTTTTAGCTAGGTATGCGTGATTGTGTTGTCTTGTTAATTTTGATCGGTTTGCAAGCGCTGGGCCCGTCCATTCCATTATCACTGTCGCTGCATATAACTAAGACGCATTTAAAAGCCATTTTAGTTAAAAAGCGATTTGTCTTCTTTTTTAAACTAAATTCGTATTTCGAAAGAAATTGACAAGACACTTTTTAGTTAAAATAGGTTTTACAACACATTTGCTCAACAAGTGCATTTACGAAGCCTGTATACATCGTTCGAAAGTTAAACATTACGCACCATACAACGGAGCGTGCGTAAAAGCTTTTACCGCACGCTTAGTTGTATAGCGCCGTGCGTAATTTTTTAATTTCCATATAAATATATAATAATTCCACTAAAGAGTTTCACATAACGATAATAAATAAGCTAAATGATCGAACCTCCTTGGAAGCGATTTTGCTCAATACGTTTGCTCACTTTAATACTAAATAGAATACAAATATTATAAATAGAAAATGAGACAAAATATTATGTAGTTCTAATTTTCACCACGTCATTTGTTAATTCGCGCCATTTCATCTTTCCTCCTAGGAGGATTATGGCGTCGCACTTTGTGAATTTACCAGTGTCAAGTATTTATTTAAGTTTTTGTCAATTTTCACGTCGAATGAGTCTAAGTCACAGACAAAGTCACAGTCTAGTCCAGTCGTGCCAACTTTACTACAAGCTTCTTCGATGTTTTGGAAACAACACGAAAAGACACTCATTTAAGAAACGTTTTAACGAAGACGAACTTCAGAACGAAGTTTTTTTCTTCTTTCCTCCTAGGAGGATTATGGCATCGCACTTTGTGCATTTGTCAGTGTCAAGTATTTAGTTGCGACTTTCCGACCCATATTTATAAATATAATAATAAGGTTTGTTTAATTATTTATATTAATTATCTGTTTTCTAGCAAATGTGTTGTAAAACGTTTTATGGCACTCGTGTGGAATTGGTTTTTACTACCGAACTAGTATCATAAATAACTATTAATGTTATATGCATAAGACGGTATGAAATTCTCCCTTCGGCCACTTACGAAACCAAAATTCGAAACCAGTTCTTAAATAAGAATTATTTTTCTTCTTGCTGCGAAATTACAGGGCTAATGAGACACCACATCATCGAATAAGCATCAATGTAGTGAAGTGACGCCCTGGGGCCGTACCATGAGCGTTAATTCCGGGACCGAATACGCTCAGCTGCCGACGCTGCGCGAACTTTGGCGTACCTACGATTCAAAAATTAGGCCCCTGGACTTTGATTTTTTCAAAGGTCTGGGTAGGTACGCTGCAATCTGTTATGACTACTGGTCATGGGCACTGGGATAGTTATCTTTCATCATCACAAGAGCGTTTAGTTCGTCTTACTACTAAAGTTTCATTTTTAGTTATATCTATATACATATAATAAAACTGTAACGAGGCGATTACTGAAGATTTATGAAGATGTATTTAAAAATCAATTTTTTTAGGAGTGTATGAGAGCAACAGAACCCAAAAATACAGTTTTTAATTTTTAGTCTGTCTGTCTGTCTGTCTGTCTGTCTGTCCGGGATAAACTCACAAACTACGGCACAAATTTGAATGCAGTTTCTTAAAATATGATCTATGAAGTCCGGCGCTTCACATATGCTATGTTTTATCAAAATCGGCCCAGGAATATAGAAGTTATGACGCAATTTATGAAAAAACATAGTAGTCCACTATAACTTAAACCCCCGAACATACCGAGCCCCTAAGGTCTGAGGATCAGCTTATACTGGTTAATGTTTATCTTGAGAGTTTGCGTGTAAGGAAGATGAATGGATTGACATGCGATTTTCTAAAAATGTTCTGTGTTGTCATAAGCTACTTAACACCACACAGCACAGTAGGTAGGACTCCTTCTAGGTGGACCGACGACATTGTAAAAGTCATGGACAACCGGTGGATGCAAATGGCAGGGTGTCGTACACAGTGGCAGTCTAAGGAGGAGGCCTTCGTTCACCAGTGGATGTCACGGGCTGATGATGATGGTAGTCGTGGACAACCGGTGGATGCAAATGGCAGGGTGTCGTACACAGTGGCAGTCTAAGGGGGAGGCCTTCGTTTACCAGTGGATGTCTACGGGCTGATGGTGATGATGTTGATGGTAGTCGCGGGCAACCGATGGATGCAAATAGCAGGTTGTAATACAGAGTGGCGGTCTAAGGGGGAGGCCTTCATTCACCAGTGGATGTCTACGGGCTGATGGTGATGATGATGGTAGTCGCAGGCAACCGGTGGATGCAAATGGTAGGTTGTCGTATAGAGGGGCGGTCTAAGGGGGAGGCCTTCGTTCACCAGTGGATGTCACGGACTGATGATGATGGTAATCGTGGACAACCGGTGGATGCAAATGGCAGGGTGTCGTACACAGTGGCAGTCTAAGGGGGAGGCCTTCGTTTACCAGTGGATGTCTACGGGCTGATGGTGATGATGATGATGGTAGTCGCGGGCAACCGATGGATGCAAATAGCAGGTTGTAATACAGAGTGGCGGTCTAAGGGGGAGGCCTTCGTTCACCAGTAGATGTCAAGGGCTGATGATGATGGTAGTCGCGGGCAACCCGTGGATGTAAATGGCAGGTTGTCGTAAAGAGTGGCGGTCTAAGGGAGAGGCCTTCGTTCACCAGTGGTTGTATACGGGCTGATGATGATGATGGTAGTCGCGGGCAACCGGTGGTTGCAAATGGCAGGTTGTAATACAGAGTGGCGGTCTAAAGGGGAGGCCTTCGTTCACCAGTGGATGTCTACGGGCTATGATGATGATGATCGTATTACCTATTGCATCATAAGGCAGAAGAAGTGATGAAATAAATGCCTGCCTAAAAAGTCAAAAAGTCGTTGCCCGTTATTACCAAATTAGATGGAATATCACGGTTAATATGAAGACCCAATGAAGGCAGAGTCAGGATGCGCAAGAGTTTTCCGTATTGCTGTTAAATATTTAATTGGAGAAAGTCGTTTTTTTTTAGAGGAATGAAAATCTTGTATTGGTTTGGCGTCCATTGCTGGACTTACCTAGGTCTATACTCGAAAGGCGAATAAGCCACTACGCAGGCCCAGTTGCGGGTTCACACAATATACATTAAAATTAACGCCAAAGAGATCATTTAGTACGGGCCCGGGCTTTGAACTCGTGACCTCACGATTTGAAGTTCACACCAACAGCCGGAAGACGTCCACTGCTGGACGAAGGCCTCTCCCTTAAAGGGAGGTGTTGCCATAATCCCCACGCTTGGCAGGCGGCTTGGGGATCGATTTGAAGTTCAGCGGTCCCGAATTGGCTACTTGGCTTATTAGGCTCTGCTGTCACATTGATGAATTGCAAATCGTGATACCTCTTGGTTGCGTGCGCGGGCCATTTCGCCACGGAACCAACACGAATATCCCATCTACCCGACCTAGAATATTGATTATCTAGAAAATACAACATAACACTGCATTCCTTCATAATGAAAGTATCTACTTATCTTTAGAGAGGCGCAAGTGTAAGATGGTGCGAGATACAACATTGTTATTATGCACGAAGATATCGTTACAAAATGATCAGCCGAATTTAAATCCTCTTAAACGTTACTTTGTTATTTAAAGTAAAATAAGGGCATGTGCATAAAACTATTTGGTCCACGCGGGCGAAGCCGCAGGTACAGCTAGTAGTCTAATAAATACCTATGTGAAATTGTTAAGTAACCGCATTACTCAGTGTGTGTACATGGCCACGGACATATCTTTTGCAGAAGTGATTGTCGTTGGATGGGAAACATATTGTAGGACGCCCTGGGACTCAATGGTGTGAATGGTGTCGTGTGTTCAAAAATACGATACTTACTGCTGACTCTTACTTAACTCCACTAATATTAGTTTAATATCTTTATATCTGTGACTCTACAAAAAAGTATATGATAGACAGGTCTCACTATAGATAGGATAGGTACGTATACTTTTGCAAATGAAACAGGTAATAAATTAAAAACAATTTTTATTACAAGTTCTTTTTGGTAAATGCAAAAATTATTACCGAGAAAAAAACAACCAAAATGTAACCATTACATTAAATTTTATGGCATCTAAGTTTTAGTTAAAATTAACTATAAGTCGAAGCGAAAGACATTAATAATAATTATGTAAAATAAATAATTAAAAATAATTACAAAATGTAACAAATGTACTTAATAAGTTATTTGTAAGACATCTCTTCACAGAAGCATCAAACATTTTAAAGTTACGTAATGCTTCGTTGTCCTGAGTGGCAAACCTTAGTGTCAGACTTATTCAGGCTATCTGAGAGCCGTTAATTTGTACTAGGACAAACTGGTACCTAGTGTAGGAATAACATGCCCTTCGAAACACATCAAACATACCCCTAGTACAAAAACGATCAACAAATAAACGTAAAATGGAACAGCGCCGCTTTATTAGACGTAAAAGGAAACTAAATGATGCACACATTTTCTATCGAACACACAGTTACTACGCATTTACCGAGTTATTTTTTGCGCTAGCGTCTATACAAAGTGCAAACGGTACGTCGGGAGACAAATGGTTGTTTTTATCAAAACCTATTTGTGTTTTTAAGATCTGACTTAAAATAATTAAGTACACATTGAGATTTCACAAATACTTATCTACTTACAAATAATTTACAATCCGAAATAATTTTTAAATTAAAAAACTATTAAACAGCACCCACCAACTCAGATTTAAGTTATATTTAGTTTAGGTTTGTAATTTCTGTGAAAAAATGTCTCCGTTAAAATAATTTAAACATTAAAAAGTATATTATCTAAAAATATGTACAATTTATTTAGTAACTGGCAGTTGTAGAAGGCACGTTATTGCTTGACATAGATATAATTATTATAGCACGATTTAATTAAGCTGCTAGAAATACTTACAACAAATTTCAAGGCATCCTAGGATATGTACTCCATTTGAATAAGCGTAACCCTTATTTTTTTAGGTACAACCAAGTACAACCAAAGCTATGACAGTATGAAACACTGAAAACGTCGTTTGTTCGTCTTATCAAAAATTCTAAAGCTTATTTGCAAAATTGGATGGAAATTTTCGCGTACTGCTAATTACGGTGACCTGTTACCATGTTACCCCTTGTTCGAGTGTAACGAAAACTCTGAGTAACAGTCTCGATCAGCAATGGGATTATTTGGACAGCTAGAGTATTTTTAAGACAATCCAGGAGCAATTGACACCATATTAATGGCTAATAGCTGGAATACATCAAAGCAATTTTATCTGTATAAATTAGTGCTGATTGACAGTTTAGTGCTGCTTCCCTGGACTATTGATAGATAATTTTTTAACGAATCAAAAATATTTTAGAGTCGCTCAAGTATTTAAAAGCTGCCTAAACACGAATCATTTATTGCTTATCAACAAGACAAAAATAGTTTTATTTGCTACACATTTTCGCATTTTCATTTACGTATCATGTATTTGTAACTATTCATAGGCTGGCAAACCAGTACCTACGTTAATGTCTTCTGCTGTACCATTCTTTTAACTACAAATAACTAGACAACACTAGTTCGTTTTTTTACAAATGATCTAGCTCTTTTGATATCGATATAAGAGACAGGACACCGATACATACATCTAACAGGATACGTAACCAACCTATATAAATGTCAAAAATTGTTTAAAGAATGGTGCAACAGATTCAACGTTAATTGAATGCTATCTAATAATTATAACAAGCATTATTTAAATTAGTGCTCATTTTCATCGCCTTTTAACATAATTATTAACCTTGTTATTTAGAAATATAATTATTTATTTAACTTAGATCACAATTCCCAACAACTTTCATACAATAAGACACACATTCTACAGTACGTATCACACTTCGAGATATTTTGCTTCGTTCTCACCTGTGTTCAGAAAAGAGCGGATCCTTTTTGAACCGTTCTTTATTTTGAATGACGTCAATTCTATTGTTTATTTTACTAACTAAACTGAAATTTATAGGTGGCTCTAAAATTGTGGCCATTTCTTTCTCACATACTAAAATGAAAGAAGATCCTTAATTTTAGTTTTGTCAGATAAATTTAGTGAGTGAAAAGTTGTACGTGCCAAAAGAATTAACATCATTATAATTTTTTTGTGTACTATAAACACATACTTATTTAATTTGTAATGAATCTTATAACGTTGTTAATGCGTTTTTATTTTAATCTGTGTATTTACATTTCAAACTAAACACAGGTCCAATTTTTTTTACAATTTTTACTTATTTTCTATTATGGCGAACCACAGTGTATATTTTTTTTTATCATAACGTGACTAGTCGTTATAAACGATGTTACACTAATATTTTACAATTTTTCTGAGTGTCTAAGACCTTACAATCTTTTTAGACTTACAATTTTTCTGAATGTCTAAGACCTTACAATCTTTTTAGACTAAAAACATTGAAGGAATCTACATTTAATGATATTAATTTCGATATGACTCATGAGACTACTATTGTTTAGTTAACTTTAACTATGAACTTGAAACGACAAATCTTTTTTTCTGTGTTCTAACCCCATTTTCCACATGAAGTACTAAACTCCATTGTTTTCCTTAGAGAATAAAAAAAACAATGCTGTTTGGTCCTACAAAAATGTAGGTACCTAGACTAAATTGTGGAACTAACGACGTCAGCACATTTTCTTCTTTGGCGGTACACTCAAAATAACAAAGTGTATCAGATGATAATATCTTTAAGTGTTTTAGGGAAAATATATACGTAAATCCGATGGTATGTCGTTTTCCTACAGATTTGAAAGACAAGAAGTGTCAAATATCATTTGACACCTGTCAGCTCCGCAAAAAAGTGTCTACCCTCAGTTATGTACTGCTGACTGAATTAGTGCTGAAATAGCTCCAGCAACTCAAAATCAATACCTACTCAAGCCGAACTAAAGCTTATAAACCAGGGTACGGTAGTGTCGTCAGTACCGGTCCATGCTAGTCGAGTCCCTACTGGTGACGTCACTGGCGGCGTCAGTCGAAGAGTCGCTGGAGGTGGAGCCCTCGGGGTCACTAGTGCCCCTGGGGTCGCTAGTGGCCCCAGGGTCGCTGGTGCCCCCGGTGTCGCTAGTGACCCCTATGTCGGTCGAATATCAGAGATGCTCGTCGCGACCGTTCAGGGGCTGTCGCTCGGCGTGGTCAGAAGGGCGGTTGCGCTTAAAGAATCCGCACTGGAAATAACACATCAATAAGGGATTAAAAATATGTAAAAATCTTTAAAAAAAACCGAGTTCTGGTTGAAGATCAATATTCCTACATAGAGTTGACGAGATACCATCTACTCGTTAAGGGAATTTTGGTATAAGAATACCAATTGCAAGTTTAACACTTCTGGAATAATTTAATATAAAAGGAATCTTTGTTAAGGGGGCGACTAATGCCAAAAGTAAGTAAAAGGTGTATTTTTAAACACATAGTTTAATGATAAAGAACGTAAATATTCAGATTAAAAAAATACTACAGGTAGGGGAAAAACCTAAAGTAGCCTAGTAACCGAATAGAATTTTGGAAAATAAACTGGTTTATTTAAAAAAAAATACAAATTACCAACAAAAAATACTGTTTTAATTCATCATCATCAATCATCAACAGCCGGAAGACGTCCATTGCTGGACGAAGGCCTCTCCCTTCAAGGGAGGTGTTGCCATAATCCCTACGCTTGGCAGGCGGCTTGGGGATCGCAGAATGGTTACCACCGTTAACTGAGAGGACGCTGCTGCCCGTCCTCCGGTGGTTCTGGATGCAGTTTTAGGACATACCCAGGTCCAAATTCAAATGCTCTAAATTATCAGCGACATCACCACATTATTTTTTACGAATTACATAGCCAAACTAATGTTTTAGCACAGTAGCCGTTAATTTATTTTATTTTATGCCTACATTTTGAATAATTAAATAAAATCCCACCTAAATTGCTCAAAGCCATCATCATCATCAATTGTATCATGCGATTTTCGACTCTAAACTAATGCAAGACGCTCGGGGCTGTTATTTTTCTGGCATTAGTCGCACTCTTAATGTCTGATGATGCGATGGCGTTTTTAATTTAATTTTAATAAGACAGTATGACGGACTCCTAATAAAGCCGTTTTATAACCAGCTCGCCTCCCAAAAACTTCTTATCACTAATAACAACTTTAGACAATGCTCGCACTCGCATTAACCAATGGGCTATCTTGGAGAGTACCATTGATGACTTATTGCCACCAATAAATTTGTGCACGCGGATGAAACGGCGGGGGTCAGAACAACTTTAGATTTCAGCAGGACGACGAGGAGTTTTTAGGTATTTCATTATTTCTGCAATCACTTACTTTATAGAGAGCGAAGATGAGCAGCAGAAGCAGAAGAGCCCCAACCACAGCGGCCAGGATGATGACCCACAGCGGAATGCTGCCGTTCTCGAGCGCCTCCAGCTGAGGGGTCACTACAGTCTGTGCCTCCGCCGTGTGCCACGAGGGGTCGCTGGGCCGCCCCACCACGGGCAGCCGGGTCACTCGGGTCGTGGCCAGTGTCGACAAGATCACCGCGCGGTCTTTAGAGATCTGGAATTCAGAAAAAACTGGCTAAAAAACTGGCACAGTGATCCAAAATATTTTCTTATGAATCGGAAGGGGTTTGATTGAGTTCGTGTTTATGACAGACATGAAGTGAGTTTCTGCGGAGACTTTACTTTTCTATAGTTAGAGCTTTCCACTAACAATATTTGTTAGTCTACCGAATTTCCTGTCATACCATCTCTTTCCGATTTATTTTTCGCGAAAATTTTAATATTTTTCTCTTTAAAAAATTCAATTAAAATTAAAATTCATTTATTGCAGGTAAAAAGACCCATATCAAAATTACAATTAACATGTTTAGAAATACAATAAAAATGTCCAGAAATACAATAAAAATAAAAACTTTCAAACATAGCAAATGATATACATAAATGTCAAATAAAATAAAAATGCAAAATTAGAATAATAATAAACATTGTCCCGATAGTCGTTTCGGCAAACGGTCTTATAGCGAAGAGCCTCGACCAATATCTCAAGAGGCTCTCGCTAGGCGGTTGGGTCAAGGGTCAGATACAAAAGGCAGTGGTCCTTGACACGGCACGCATTGTCAGGAGGTTCCTCACTCTGCAGCCCTAACCACCGGCAGCTTGAGCCGTGCCCCGCTGCGGCAGTAGTCTAGTTTTTAAGTTTTTTATAATTTGTATTTTTATATTAGGTAATATTATATATTGATTGTAAAAAACTAAAAAATCTAAGAAAACAATTAAATATGTGCATAATAATAAATAAAATAAAATGTCATTGGGGCTAATGAACAAACACACTGTAACTCCTGCAAACTAATAACCCCATAGACTCCATTTGATCACAATCCCATTTAATAGATAACCATGTTTAAATTAGAAGATTATATGATGATTGATTGATACTAATACAGTCAAGGGCAGATCCAGCTTACATAGCCGAGTCGAGGTCTAGTTACAACCGGCTCCAATTCGATTGCAACTAGCAAAAATATCAGTAGTCGACCTACACCCAGCCTGCAGCCTGGGGGGTCATGACCCCCATGAACACCTGCCTCCACTGCATCCGCCCTTGAATACGGTACATAATGGGTACCAAAGTGTGTAGACTGTATAGGTACTGACCTGACTGAGTACAGTCGCGTTGATCCTGGAGCGCAGCGCGAACCAAGCCTCCTGCCCGCGCAGCAGGCGGCCCGTGCTGCAGCGGATCACCTCGCACTTGTACTTCGCCTGGCACCGCTCCAGGATATCCTTCAGCTGCTGATCCACCTGCAAGTAGGACAAACCAGAGTTAAGCCTCATCTAAGTCATGAGCAAGAGTCAAGACTAAACTTACTAAATATAGGTACTGATAGTGGGATTGTTTTTTTGTAATTTTTCGTTCCAGTAATAGAAAAAAAATAAAAATAAACATGTTCTGTAGGGGTAGGGCTCTAATTGCGGAGTCTGCCTGAGGAAGTACCACACTTTTGCCATTTATTCAACTGCCTAGCAGTAGTGTGAAAGCATTACTGTGTTTCGGTCTATAGGGCAATGTTACCAGATAAATTACTGGGCATGAAGAGATTTGACATCATTTGATTTGAGTGCAGTGCAGTGTGGTGCATTTTGTTCGCAAGTTCACTGCATTTTCACGGCATTGCAATTCTGGCGTAATGGGCAGGCGTAATGCATACCACCAGGCGAACGTCTAGTCAGTCTCGTCACGCCATTCCAAAAAAAATAACATATAAGTGTATAAATTCTGATGAATATTATATGTGCAGTACTCACTCCTGCATTTTGCAAATAATTGTACTACTGTACTTGATCAAAGTAATTAAACTGTATAATTACATGAATATGGGAATATAACCAGTACCTGATCTTCACGTCTCCGTCTGGTGTTTTCTCGCCGCTCCGTCGCTGTGCTGTATCCACCCGATTGTGAATTGTATGATGTTTGACCACCTGGAAGCACAAAAATACAATAACAGAAACTATTGTGCAGGTACTTAAAAGTTAAGAATGTCAAAACAACTGCTTTTAATTTACCTGATCGAGATGAATATGAATATCCTCCCGTGTTCCCAGATTGGGTGTTCCAAGAGCCACCATTAGTTTGGTAGCCACCACCACCCGCTTGATAGCTTCCGCCTCCAGCCTGGTGCCCACTTCCTCCAGATTGGTAGCTTCCACCACCTGACTGGTAACTGCGACCACCGGTTTGGTAGCTTCCACTACCTGCCTGGTGGCTTGCTCCACCGGCTTGGTAACTACCCCCTCCAGATTGGTAGCTCCCTGATCCAGCTTGACTATTAGATTGACCACTGGAGCTTGAGCCTCCGCTTCCAGTTACATCAGCGATGCCATATCTAAATTCATTGTTAGGGTTATGAGCAGCGTATGCGCCAAAACCTTCCAACTTATCTTCTTCTTCATCACCAACTACAGTGACGGTAGAAGCCCCACGGAAGGTGGCTGATCCAGCCTTCATGACATCAGAGTTTACAGTTTCCGTAGTCGCCCAGTTTCCGTGGACGAAGCCTTGGCCTTGGGAGCCTTGGGCGGCTCCCGATTGCCTGTTGCCCTGAGCGTATCCGCTTCCGTAACTAGTCTGAGATCCTTGAACTGATCCGCCGGCGTACGATTGCCCTGAACCACGGTTGTAGCCTCCTTGGGCATACCTGGAAATATTTAATAAAGTATTAATATATACTATTTTCGTAGTAGGTACTTACATATTTTTTTATTTACTGGATTCGATAAAAAAAACTAACTTGTTAAATGAACTGCCTTCTTCTCCTTCATGTCCTAAGATAGATCCATACTCAGTACTGGTTTCACTTTGAGATACAATATTATGATTCTCATCGTAAACGATAGTGCGGTTCTTAACCCTTACGACTTGACCTCCTGGCACCACCTGACCTCCTTGGCCGTAACCGTAACCACTCTGGCCGTAACTACTTTGGGTGTAACCTCCTTGGCTGCCTGATTGACTAGATCCACTGTGAACAGATCCTTGATTGGAAGCTGCTAGAACTTCCAGGTTCTTTCTGATTTGCTCTTGTTCTTCGGCACTAAGGCCTTCGCCAGAACTGGTCCACGTTCTGTTATATGTATGAGTTCCATATGCTTGGCCACTTCCAGAAAGGTCTTGTCCACCGCCTTGCTGAGTCGACCCTTGGCTGCTACTGAATTGGCTACCTTGACTTGATCCTTGAGTGTTAGTGAATTGGGTTCCAGATCCTTGACTACTACTGAATTGTGTTCCTGATCCTTGGTTATTGCTAAATTGGGTGCCCGATCCTTGATTTCCACTAAAATGTCCGCTAGAGCTTTGACTTCCAGTGAATTGGGAACCAGATCCTTGATTGGTACCGAATTGACCGCTAGAGCCTTGACCAGCACCAAATCGGCTACCTCCGCTTTGGGACACAGTCTGACCATTGCTGCTGGTATACTGATTTTCCCAATAACCTGAAACATACGTAAGGACGACAGATGTCAGAAAAAAACTAGCATAATGTTTATATTTAAGCCCGCTGTTACGAGTGGATAGAAATATACTTACTCTGTCCGTAGTATCCGCCACCGCCAGAGAGTTGTGATTCTGTATAAAGATCGCTGCTCAACATTGCTGCAAACAAAATAACAATATTTAAATATCAGCCGCAAATTTGTCATGACACTTTTTAAAAATATTATTCGCATACTCTAAAAATAATACTATAAAACATAAAATACACCAATAAGAATACAATAAGAATCTCAGAGTAATAATAAAAGATTATTCTCTGAGATAAGAATAGAAAATATTAGCCTCAGGATCTGGGGAGGACGACTGCTATTTGATATAATCATTCCTCCCCAGATCCAATGAAGGAATGACAGTTTGAATTAATATAATTATTTCTATGAGTAATAAATATACTAAATGTCTTAGTAGGAAATATATCTCTATCTCTGTCATATTATCTAAGATATTATGACATTCCAAGTTCTAACTAATCTCATGTAGAAACGACTTCAGTTATAAGAAATAGGAAAAGCAATTTACAATTTGATTGCTATCACATGCGATAAAAGTTTAATTCGCAAAGCCACTTTTTGGTTACTGTTTAGACTTTTACAAAGCAACTGCTTGAATAGCCAAAGATGAAGAGAAGATCCTCGAGGTAGCTACACATAGCTAGTTGTGTAGTAGAAACATTTTGTAAAACATATTGCGTATGAGAGAACTGACCTTCTTTCTCCTTGGTGAGCATGAACGCGTACGGGTTCTGTACGAACAGGTTGTCCGGGTTGACGTGGCGCGCTACGTCGCACTGCACCGCTCCCACCCACTGTGGCTGTACTAGCATGTACATCAGGTTTTCGCCTAGAACAACACCCACTCCATCATTATCCTTATATCCATCATTATTCTATCTAGTTGGTTTAAAGGTCAACGAGATATTATCTACGATATTAACGTATGCGGCACTTAGCCCAGAGCTTAACGCAGTAATCTTGCTGAACATCAAAAGGAAACCGTCTTCACGTGAAACCTCGAAATAAAATATCGCAGAAACACGCCAAGTGTATCTTCGAAATCAATAATTGCGCTGTGTTGCTTATACTATGCATCTAGATTGGGATGGCGGAATTTCTATTATAATTTCAAGATAAGTTTCGTGAGACTTCTTATAGGATCATGCTGTTGATAATGTTATAGCATCGTCACGTCACCCAAAGTCCATGGCCCAAGAATGCTATGACTTAGGCTATTAGAGCTACTTATTTTTTTTCATTTTAAAGTCCTTACCATCAAGAGTCTGATAAGGCCACATGAAGTAAACCTCTGCCTCGTCGACAGTAAAGGGCCCTTCGTTCTTGATGTTGTACTTGTGGAGCACTTGCGGACCCATCTTAGTATCGTCCTTCAGGTCGACAGTCTCGTAGAGAGAGGCGTTGTAGTGGAGCTCGGGTGGGTCTGAGGTACTGCAGAGAAAGAAAGCTTATATAATGTAACGTAGAAAGTCCATAAGATTTAAAAAGAACACTAAAATATCCAATTTAACAATATAGATATATAACTAGACAGATTTGATAACTTGCTGGTAATGCATTTATTTGAAACTTCCCAATTACATAAGCTCGAAGATAAACCAGTCAAAAAAAACAATGAAATACCTACTAGTAACTTTAGTCCAATGATAATCAAATCAAATCAAATCATTTATTACGCAAACATGGGTATATTACAAAGGGTTGAAAATTACATAATAGGTGCGCCGCCATGTTTTAACCTATTGGTATGCGAAATTAGTAGTAGTTAGTAGATATACACAGACTGAATATGATAATACAATTAGTGCAACATCCAACAGATCAACATTTAAAACATCTATTTCTTACATGCAATCAAATAAAACACATAACAATGTCATAAGAAAAAAATAAAATTAAAATATGTCAATTGATGTTCATTATAAATTATACAAAGAGTCCGAAAAAATAATAATTAATTAAGCAAATTGTCCAATTTCATGTCAAAAATAATAATAACAATAATTTTCACA
Organism: Erannis defoliaria; assembly: GCA_905404285.2. Lineage (NCBI taxonomy): Eukaryota > Metazoa > Arthropoda > Insecta > Lepidoptera > Geometridae > Erannis > Erannis defoliaria. The sequence continues at coordinate 1,855,920 of FR990071.1, forward strand.
TGTCTATTTTATCCTTAAGAAATTCGTCAATAGAATAATATGCTTTATCAATCAATAATTTCCTTAGTTTACGTTTGAAAATAAAATTACTTTGGATGTCTTTCAACGGTCGTGGTAACTTATTATAAATATCGACCCTCATTACAAAAGTGCTCTTGCATAAAACGCTATAAATATATAAAGCGCTAGCCTACGTTTTGGCACACGTAGTGTATTCTCGCATCGCTTACTAGTTATGGTATCGTAGTCGTTTATATTATTTCTTACAAGGATGGCTGACTCATAGATATAAATAGAAGGAAGAGTCAGCAATTTTAACTTTTTGAAATGTGGCTTACATGTGTCCCTTCGCCCAAGTCCACATATAGCTCGCACACATTTTTTCTGAGCTTTAAAAGCTGAGTGCTTTTCTGTACTATTTGCCCAAAATAGGACTCCATATCTTAGCTTAGATCCAGCGTAAGCGTGATATGCACTTAGTAGTGCTTTTTCATTGGCAACCTTTCGCAACATATTTAGCGCATAAGAGAATTGATTAATCTTGTTACACACATGTTCTACATGTGAATTCCACAGTAGATCAGAGTCTATGTGTATTCCCAAAAAAATTATTTTGTGCACTTCAATAATCTCTTTGCCACGATAATTTATATGTAATGTATTATATTTTGTGTTATTCGTTTTGAATGTCATTATTTGTGTTTTTTCTAGATTAATTTTAAGGTTGTTGTTTTGTAACCAGTCAACTATAGTTATAATAGAATTGTTTATGTCTGATTCGTGATTACACGTTTTGTCGTCAGTAAATAGGGCCGTGCTGTCATCAGCGAACATAATCAACGGATGATTGATAGCGTGGGGAAAGTCATTAATGTAGACTAAAAATAATAGAGGTCCTAATATACTCCCTTGTGGAACACCGAATTTCACAGATCGATTGTCGGAACGAAATTTTTCTTCTATCTTAGCAGTTGAATTTAGTCTTGTAATTTCTGTGACTTGTTGTCTATTCGAGAGATATGACCTGAATAGTTTTAACGCATTGCCCCGTATGCCGTAGTGCTCTAGCTTCCTGATCAAAATATCGTGATGTACGTGATCAAATGCTTTGGTCATGTCCATAAAAAGCGCTGTGACCCTTTTCTTATTCTCAAGACCACTATACACTTTAAGCAGGAAGTCCATAATTGCCATTTCGGTCCCCTTTTTCTTCCTAAAACCTACTTGTTCGGGAGAGAAAATATTATTACTCTCGAAATAATAATTTAGACGTTTATGTATAACCTTTTCAAAAATTTTTGAGAACACCGGTATAAGAGCTATTGGTCTATAGGAACGCATTTCTTTTCTATCGTCTTTTTTAAAAAGAGGTACTACGATAGAAGTTTTTAATTTTTCAGGGAAGATGCCGTTTTCAATGCAACTATTAATAATGTGTGTAAGTACAGGAGCTATAACTTTTACAGTTGCCTTTATTACTTGAGTACAGATCTCGTCATATCCCGTACTATTTGTATTGTTAAATGATAGAATATTTTTTTCTACCTCTTTGTCATTAGTAGGTTTCAAAAAGCACGAGTTTGATTTCGAATGTCCAAGAGTTCTCAAAACCTCAGAATTTCCAGAAACTTGTCCTATTTCGTCAATGAAAAAATTATTGAAACCTTGAGCAATTTCTTTGGGGTCAGATATTATGTTTCCGTGTATATTTATCTCCGTAATGTAGTCTTTTAATTCCTGTTGTTTGTAATTATTAATTATATTCCATATTGCTTTAGATTTATTACTCGATTGCTCAATAGTATAATTATTCCGTGCTCTTTGAGTCTGTTTTATGACTCTTTTTAGTCGGGCTGAGTATTGTTTAAAAATATTTCTATCGGCTGTATATATTAATAGTATCATATAGGGCGATAGGTTAATAGTATCAAAATTAAAAGATAAACCAAAATAAACAGAAGTCAGCGTAAACAATAATATTTTCGCAAACTTATATAGCTCTCAGTACCTAACATTTTAACCAATAAAAAGATTACACGAATTCAATAACTAAAATGCTTCATTTCACGCAGAATTCTTAATTGAGGTAGGTGAAATACTTTTGTTGAACAAGATTTTTTTGCGACAGCCTAACACGGGTTTTAATGTTTTTTTACAGGGATGTTATTGTTACCGATTCGGCATACACTTGGAGGATTTGGTTCTCTCTGGCCTACACATTTTGCATAATCATTAACAGCCTTTAAAATAGTAGTACACTGCTGGGTATCAGGTATCTCTCGAAGGGCGATTTTGGAATGGGCGTTCGTATTCATTATTGGGTTTGTAGATTCACATAATGTCATTGAATTTCTTCTCCGGACGTCTGCTGGTTTCCTCACTATGTTTTCCTCATGGAGGATAGGGAGTTGTGATGAGGAACTTGCGGCCGAACCTGTGGATTTTGTAGACGGATTGTGTGACGTCACACTTATTTGGTCAGTCTGCTAGCGTTCGCCTCGCGTAACAGTCATTCGGGCTTACAAAACACACGTACGACTTTTAGTGTTTTTACTTAGTAAAAGTGAATATAAAATGAGTTGCTGTGTTTCTTCATGTAAAAACTATCGCGGCAAACATTCTGATGACATGAATGGCGTATCATTTCATTCGTAAGTAATTTTATTTGTATTTTCTAAGGTTTGTTTTAGAAAATATGTAATGTTTCTTGGTGTTTTTAACTAGTTCTAGAGATGGCGCCACTTTATTTAACGTTAACCATAAAAAAATACGTTTCAGAGCACTGTTTAAATTACATGAACTATTCTTGCTTAAATTTATTATTTTTATATAATGTGTTTTTGGTTTATTCCGGCTTTTAAACTAGTGGTTCTAGTTAAAACCTTTGTCTTTAGAATTTACGAAAGCGACATCTGACGAGAGAGTAAGAAACCTGGTGTTCATAAGAGTTCTCCACTTTTTTCGATAAAGCACTTCTCAAAAACTTATTCTGAATTCCGCTAGATGGTAGCTCCATGTGCGGACTCTAGCGCCCCTCCCGCGAGCCCTACACCTCTCCGCACGATCACGCGTCCTTCTATAGAAAAATCCTTTGATCGCGTCTCTGCTTCTATTACTCTGTGGTTTTCCTTCACCAAAAAGGCAGTGGTATGAAAACTCGTACATAAACTCCAATGAGCTTATTGGCACGGGCCCGAAATTTGTACCCATGGCTTCACTATTCCAATTCGATCGCTCTAACACTAGACTACCACGGCTACTGCTACTAAAGAATCCTACTGACTACTAAAACATCGGTAACTGAATATTATGTTCACCGGGTTTTCTCACCTTAACACTTTGAGAGAAGGTACATCAAATAAAACATAAGAAGCACATTAATATTTTATTGCGAATAGCAGTTAGAAAATAAAACAAAAGCTACTAACATTGTAAAAGAAGAAAAAAAGCAAGCAAAACAAGTATAATTAGTATAGTTAGTGTTTAGTAACAGAAACGTAAGAAAGAAGAAATTGTAAAAGATAGGAAGTGAAAAATCTACATAAAAGAAAGCTGAGATTTAGCAGCTGTTGTCAAAGCACTGTATCTTCAAAGCTCTTCATCAAAAGTTGCGTAAGAAATTAGAGTGAAATATGAAATGTTGTGGAGCTAGTCAATTAGGGTAATATTAGATAGGAATATAGATTGAGAGAGATATAGATAGAGAGAGAGAGCGAGAGAGAGAGAGAGAAAGATAGATAATGTTTGAGTTAGAGTTAGGTTTATTGGATCAAAGTGGAATGTAAAAAATGGAATCTAATAAAAAAAGAATCGATTCGGAGAACTCATAGATGCATTCATTCAGAACATTAGAGAGAAACAGGGCGTAACATGAAGAGGAAAAGAAAATGAAAGCAAAGATAATAAAATACTATACTACCAATGAAAGTAAGAAATCGTAAGGGGGAATTTTTCAGACTCTCGTCTTTAATTAAGTATATTAATTTGAGAAACCGTTGACGATATTGATAAAAATACTTGACAACAGTTGCTAGAGTCATTATGATGAAGTTACCCAATGATGGAGAGCTGCGCCTGGATGACGACGCCGATGCTCATGTGTTGTGTGTTGTCGTAGCTGGTGCCTTGCTCGGGGTTGGTCGAGTTGGCTTCCATGTCGAAGGTCAGTTCTGTCACGCGGGAGTCCACCTCAAGGATCACGCGGAAGTTCACCTAGAATTGACAAGTTTCAGTGATAAATTTCGGAATTAAATACTGGCAAGGTTATTACTGGTGCAATAAAGAAATTGTGACGGTAATACTTATTTTCGATTATTTGTTTGATTGCAAGTCAGCTTTCTTGTGAGTCAATAAAAAAAAGCATATTCGCTATTAATGGTTTCAGACACTCGAAATCTAAATGAGTGTATATAATGTTTTTTTTGTTGATATTTCCTATAGAATTGATATATCGAATAATGCTAAGAAATAAGAACTAGAAAAGGAGTAAGTTATTCAGAAGAAAATCTGAATTGAATTCCAACAAGGTGTATCAAGCTTTGTAATTTTTATCGATAAAATATTAAAATCTGACCTTTTGTCCGCTAGCCATAGGGTTCCCCAGATCACACTTCAAACTAGTGTTCCCACTGGCATCTCTGTATATGATGGAACAGTAGATAGGAGTGTCATGTCCTTCATCCAGTCTCTCCATCTTGCTATAGGTCACTCCGGGAGGGATGCGGAGGTAGTAAGCCGCTTCGAAGGCGTCTTCCCCGGAATTTTCCACTTTCACGTCGATGTGAACGTTCTCACCGGAGCCTAGCACGTAGTTCACTGTAGGGCTGTGGAAATTAGAATTTAAAGTACTTATAGCAAGTTTTTATAAGTTGACTGCCATAATGGCAGAAAAACTAGAGAAAATATAGGAAGTTTTATACTTCAGGTTGTACAATCAGTGTGATGTTTCCTGGACTTCTTGGTTAGTAAATATTGATCTTTGTTGTAGGAAGTTTTTAAATCAACCCCTTACTTTCTTATTCCTTCCTTAATCATTTTATCCTACGCTAAATTCTGTGCTTGCTCCTCTTTCACACTTCAAGCAAGTGATCAATATAATTCTAACTAACGATCCCTGTTCCTGTCATGTTTTCTTGTGTTCCACTTGCCAATTGCGACTTTTACAACATAACAAGATCGATTTCATTCCAAATAGCTGCGTTGCTTGTATAAAACACCATAACATTTATTTATTTATAATCTCAATAATATTCCTGACTCTTACGTGGTGGCAGCCATCCTAAGGTCTGGTATGCAGATGTTGTCAGGTCCGCAGTTCTTCTGAATGTTGAGGGAGTCTGCATGAGAGATGCTGGTGGTTTGGTCGAGGACGGGCGGCACCACGTCTCCGGAGGGCTGGGTGAGCAGGTCGTACGTCATCTTCACTTCAATCGGAGTCAGTTTGTCGCGAATCTCCTCCTGGAATGTTAAGGCATGTTTATAAGACCTAATAATGTTTCGGTTGGTTACATATAAAGTTATATCTCAGCCTTTCAGCAGACAATTTTGGATGATATGGTTTTGATTTGTATTACTATTTCAGGTTCCATATCATTGAAAATCTAGTGGATTTACTAACAATACGTTTTAAAAAGTTTCGTTTATTCATTTATTTTCTGCGATATTGCAGTATTAGAGCATATATTATTAAGCTCCACAGTAATTTTTTTTTCGACATTGTATATTTTGAACAACTTACATCCAAATAGACGGTGACGTCTTTGCATTCCTCCTGTCGTCTGGTCAGCAAGATGTGGGTAGTGTAAGTGGTCTCTCGGCTTTCAGCCAGAAACAGACGCTTCGTGGTCTTCTGGCGGGAATCTAAGTCCAGGGTCACTTCGAAATCTAGAAGAAACGTGACGATATTAGAAGAGATACAAGAAAGATATTTGAGTCTGGTAATTTTGTTAAGTCTGTAATGGGTCAAATGGTCAATTGTAGTTGTAAATTGTAATTGAAAACTAAACAAAAATACGTTAACAAGAACAGGGTTTAACAAGAACGTGGTGGATCTGAAAATATATTTGGTAAAATGACAGAGAGGCAATATCCAGCTATATAACATTGATGAAAATATCTTTGAATAGACCTACGCCCAGTGGTAGGAAATGAAAAGTTGATGATGATAATTTAAGTAAAGAGAGACTATGCCCAATAATAGACAAAATTAATAACAGTGTAAATCGTGTGTGGCCAATCTTTTACAAAACAACAACAGCGTAATTTCGTGCAGTTTTGATGACATCGAGTGAGTACGAACAGTACGAGTATGTGAAACAGTGCTGCTAATCACATACATCTGTATAAGTGATCTAACATCGAAACACTCGAGTTGTTGTTATTTACAAATCTACAATACCACATGATCCTAGTGGTATTGACTTCTGTGAACAAAGGTGATGTTATACCAATGGCTACTTCTCCACTCACCGAAGTAGCAGATATATCCCTCCGCTTGGAAACAAACAATACAAATTTGACTAAATTATCACCAGAAAAAAAATTGACAAATTATTTAAATTCTCTTCATGTTGAGACGTTAAATGTATTGAGAAATACAATTATTTCAAAAACAATACTGAGTTCTGGAATCACAATGAAAAATGTTCATTGTAAAATTATTTGTAATATTTTCTATTGCTTTGATATCGCAATATCCACTTTTGTCGATTGTATTTTTTTGTTTTTACAATTGGTAGCCAGGTTATACTTTGGTCTAGAATTGTTAACCTTTTGAAATGTTAGGATAGCAAATCTTATTTACTCTCCTAAAATCTATACAGTCATCATCTGATCTGATTATAATGTGATACGGGATACAGTCACGAATTTCATTGAACTAATGGCTATAGACAAGTAGGAGCTTATTTTCATTTTAATATCAAGAAATTAATGCCTCGATCTAGCTATTTCTTTCGCACGCTATCAGATCAGGCGTCAGATGTACCTATTGATTTTATTATATTATTTGTACTATTCTAACAGCCAGATACTCAAACATAAACGACTTTTTGAAATCGCTAAATATAATGACAATACTTACTTATCTGCTGATCAACGTTGATCCCATCATACGAAAGGCAGAACTTGAGATGCGCGCACGCAGCCTGCGTGCCGTTGGGCAGCGTGCAGCTGCGGTCGTCCAGGGAGATCAGTTTGCTCTCGCCCATGAACTTCACGTCTGCTGTTACTTTTACTACTGGGCGGGATCTGGAATTAAGACGATTGGGGGCTTAAAAAATATCGGGAATTAAATTTTTGGCAGAAGCTGGGACATTAAAAGTATGAGTAGGTAGAGTAAAATAATAAAAATAGAGTATGTTTTTAAGCAGTAAAACACATTCATGTTAAGTATCTTACATCTACTGTTTCTATAACTAAAACAGAACTTTATTATGAGGATGGTAAAATAAAGATAAAAAATATTAAGTACTTTAAGTACGAATAGACTCAGTAGCTGCACATTAGCTCAGGCCCTGGGAATGTCCTAGTACCATCCAGAAATATCAGAGGCCGGGCAGCAGCGTCTTCTCAGTTAACGGTGGTGAGCATTCAGTGGACGTCTTCTGGCTCACGATGAGACGCAGTTACAAAAAAAAATTTTAGTTACTAAAGCTTCATAATAATTTGCGAGTTTTTTTTAATATAATTATTTATTAGCTCCACGGACTGCGGGTCCGTGCCTTTTGTCAACTTTTACATTTTTTATGAACAAAATTTTACACTTAATAACTTAAAAGCTGAAGAATATACGAAAAGAATATAACAAAAGAACCTAACTAAGTATTACTAATTATTGCTAGAATTGCGTGTATACTCCGAGCAGTCCAGCTCCCGCTCGAATTTGCGAGTTTACATTGTACAAGTATGGCTAAAACAATAACTCACTTCAAAAACACGACGCTGTCGGATTTGTAAGAACCGACCACGAGGTCCGTATAGTTGTTGTCATCCAGGTCGACGCCGCCGGAGAGAGCGAACCCGAAGGTCTGCAGGTTGGGAGAGATCTCCTCCGCCGTGATGGCCTGGGAGTACTTCTCGAGGATGCCGTTCTCGCTGCCGTGGTAGATGTAGACCACGCCGCGGCCTTGTGGACCGCCGTACGGGGCACCCACTGCAATATCTACAAGACAATGGAGAATGGATAAATGCTACTGGCAAATTATTAAGACAAGAATTTAACAATAAATTAATAGTAAAAAATATTTATAAAATAAACTCTTGTCTGTAAAATTTTAGTGTACTCGGGCTACGAGAACTGGTTCAAATTTAGTTACAAATTTTGTCCTAAACAAACTTACATAGAAACTTTACAAGTTCAATAAAAGCTTGTAACAAGCATTGTAGCAAACATCGGCAGCATTACATTAACAACTAAGTATAGGAGTTGCTTAATTGTGCCAAATCGTAATGAAGTCTTTTTATTTATTATTATTGTATTTATAGGTAGAATTTATTGTATGAAAATGGTTTACCTCCGAAACCATCGTAGTTGATATCCCCAAGCGATGTTAGCGACAATCCAAATCTGCCTCGCGACACTTCTCCGGTTCGGGCGTGAGTCTTTAGGTAGTTCTGAAAAAAAAGATAAGTGCTAAGTTAATTGTTGTGAGTTTTAGGGATTAGTCAAGATAGAAAATTTATTTATCAGGTACAGGTTTATGTTTGACTTCTCAGATGGTAACCAAAAAGATGGTTAGGGATATAAAATGAGTAGGTGAGTAAGTAATATATATTATGATAATATGAGATCTGTGTATTAAAATTATCATGAGCGAACAAGGATATTTGGCATAGAGATGTAATAAGAGCAGATAATGTTACTCACTCTATCTTTTCCTTGATAGATGACGTAAATTCTGCCATGTTCGTATCCGTCACTTTTCGGGCGAGTGAACATGGGAGCGCCGACGATGACGTCTTCAGCGCCATCCCCGTCGATATCGCCAGAAGCGAGACTGTAGCCGAAGTAAGCGCCGATCTGGGACCCGCTGATATTTTTGACGATTTGCAACTCCCACGTATACAAAACCACCTGGAAATAGTTAATGACTCTTTAAATACTTACCTATTTGCGTATTTTTAATTTGCTATATCATATCGAAAGACAGTTGAAAATGGCTGGAATCGATAACCCTAAAAACGGGCTGAGGAGTGGCTTATGTCCAGAAGTGAACTTTTGTCGTAGGCTGATTAAGATGATGATGATAAGAATATCCACAATAGAAAAGATGAAATAAGATACGACAAAAGTCATGTCAAAAGAAAAACGCTGGCAGCAGACCAAGACTGCCAGGCAATACTTAACACATAGGCACATGTACGTATATATAATGTACCTACCAAAGATAATAAAACACTATACTAGGTACCCACCAAAGAAAATAATAATATTATACTATTAGTACCTACATAAGGAAAGTATAAAAAGTAGTTAATCAAGAGCAACCACAGTTGCTTTAATGAAATGTATTTTCTTACCAATCCTTTCAAATCAGATCCTCTCGGAACTCCAACAGCGATGCTCTGGATGCCTTCGCCAGCGAAGTCTCCAACAGTCATAGAGTACCCCATGTAGGAGTCATCGTATCTGGCACTAGCTTCCGGTGTCGAAATCAGAGCAGGCTTGCTGTTTAACGTCTGAGACATTAGCTGACCTAGAAATGATGACAGAAGTCGTAAAAAGATGTCGATGATTCGATAGAGGAATAATCTCCTTTGGACAACTTGATCTTGATACTTAGAACTTATTTTGAAAGTCACACAAAACGAGCTAAATAAACATTGCAAACCACTTAGAATCATAAAAGTACTTAAGTTTGAAATTATCATTACAACTAAAACAATCAATCGTCCAAACGAAATTTTTCCAATAGGCATTTCTTGAATGCTGCAGAACCAGGATCGATGAAAAGCTTCTGAAATGAAGTAAGAGGCTAAGAGGTGATTCTGATGTCGTTTTGAAGCATCAGTATTATTATGCATTTCACAGACCAGTGCCTTGATGAAAGACTTGCACGTATGTATGATGTGACAAGATTAACGGCTTTTAAATGATAAGGCCTTTTTTATGATTGAGAAGTCACCCTTGATAATAAATTTAAAATCGATTGATTAAGTCACCAAATCCAAGTTATCGTGACTTCCAAAGCTGAAATGATTGTCTTATCTCTAATTAGTTTCAAAAGCATGGGTAAAATTTCATGTTACAATGTTTAAAGCATACGTTTTATACCAATCCATATTTATTTTATCTGTCTACGGGGCTAGAAGGTGACACATTCCTATTTACATTGACTGTTTACCAAGAAGGATACTCAAGTACATAAGACCAATACACAGGTGTTCCATTCCATTCAAATATGTTCCACGTACACGTTAGCACAAGAAGTGAAAATGGATGTGAATTATGATCAAAAAGAGGTAATAATCGTGCACGTCTATACCAAATATATCTACTTCTAGGATGTTCTATCGGCATACGGAACTAAAAAGTGTATTGAACAAGAGTTGTCGATTACGAAAGGTATCCGATAATCAGTAGAAGTCGATGACACCGATCTGTACACCGTGATTTGAAGGAAAAGCTAATGGATTCTGTGACTATCCACGCCAGTGGCTGTCTAATGATCCATTACGTTATGGTTTCATAGAATCCATGACATGTATAGCTCCACAAAGCAGCATTGTTTTAAATGTGTTTCCGATGATCAAGTATAATCCAGGCTCGAATTTTCGTCATTCATTTCAAGAGAAAAGACACAAAGAAAACATCTTAGTTAATTTTCCAATCATTATTGGAGCTGCTTGTAATGTTATTGACAATAAACTATATATTAGTCCTTGATGATTAAAAAGCAAAACATGGTTAGCAAAATTTTGGCATGATCTTTAAGCGAATGGTTTAGTGTCAGTTTTGTTTCATTAAAATTAGAATTATACTCGATCACGATTAGAAAGAGCATTTAAAACCACTGCATTTAATGGTTTATTCGAGGATTAGGCGCTCGTAAGCCTCTCGCTATGTTATTGCGGTTAAAAGTTAGGATGTTGTCAATCGGCGATACGTTGCTTGTTTACCTTCGTCCGGTATTTTCGGCATAAAGTAGAAAAACTTTTCGTTTGCGTCTATCGATAACGTTCGCCCTGTGGATTTGGATTAAATAAATTGAGTCAGTATCATACTTACTTCTTACATTCGTTTGAGTAACAGCCTATTCATCAGGGAGTGGACCACATTGATCATCTTGTTTTTGTCAATATTTGTTCTAGTTTCTAGCTCTTAGTTGGTTGTAGTCCTAATGATGATGATTGTTAGACATTTATCACTTCAGGAGTACTCAATCCCATGAATTTCCATTGGAACCACACAAAACATTCACCATCCACCAGATTGGGACGACACTTGGACCATGATGGTTCATGAATATTGGGTAAATCATAAATCAAGTATGTACATAAATATTATTGTTATAATTTACCTTGCCAGTAGAAGCTGCCTGGTGCTCCCATGAACAACCGCTCTCCATCCTAAAATAAATGAAAAATTGCGTCTTAGTTATGATGCCAACTAACGTTGCAATAAAACAGTGAAAATAAAAAAATATGAGAGTTCCCATATGACCACCTTCCGATATGAAGCATACGGATGAATGGGATTTTGCATTGTTATTCAATTTACTTATGTATGCAAATCGATCCCCAAGCCGCCTGCCAAGCGTGGGATTATGGCAACACCCCTCTATTGGGAGGCCTTCGTCCAGCAGTGGCCGACGACGATGCATGCAAAATTTCAGCTCAATCGGAAATCGGAAACTGGGTCAAATTTAGGTTTCAAGATTTGGTTCCAGACAGATACCGGGGCAGGTGAAACTAAATAAAGGTTTGTGAAGCATATTAAAAAACTGTAGGAGTACCTGATGTAACGTCGACATTTAGCAATCGTACTCCTCATCAAAAAAGTAAGAAACAGTAATTTTATAAATGTAAGATGTACTCGTATCGCGATTTGATCACACTAAAAATACTGGAGACTATTATTGGAATTTAAATACTGATAATAAAAAACAAGTAGGTAGGTATAATTAACAAAATACGAGTAACGTAAATTTATGAATGTTAACAAGAAATAACAAGGTCTAAAATCAGTATCCACGACAGACATACATTTATCAGTACCGTTTTACGACTGTTATCCCACATTTTTATGGTGTAGGCACTTATGGTAATGCAGAGAGTTCCTATAATTGTGTATGGGCAGATAAAATATCGGCTAAGTGCGTTGAGCGCTCGTTACCATCCTTTTATGGGCTGGTGATGGGATTTGATGGTGTGGGAATGCACTTCCTGATTAAGCGATCATACTTCATGTCAAACCACTCTTTAAAGCTTTAAGGTAAGTGTACACTATGATGAAGGAGTTGACGTAATACATAAGTAGGTGATACTAAAATGATGTGATATTGCCTTGAATTGGGCTAATACTAGCACTACAAGAAATAATAGAAAGTAGGTAACTAAATTGCACAATGCTGTAAAAGGATCGAAGCGGCCTTGAACTCATTTTGGGTCTCTACAATTCAAGCTTTAAAAGACTGAAAGCGAGAATCAATTTTCATAAATAGATATTTATTTTGTCACGTTGCACTTTCTTTCCCATGTTACTGGTGACGATATTAAAGAGTTGGTTGATACATTCGGTATGCTACATATAACGAATGTTATCAATTAATTGTTTATGATTGACTAAAACTATATATATATATAAGATATAACAATGCATATAACCACAGATAATATAATACTATACTAATAGTCTTTGACATGACAGCTCAACAAGACAGAACGAAGTCGTGTGAACGCGGGAGATAATAAAGATCCAGTTGCATCTTATCACACAACTTCAGAGCGTGAAACCATCTGTTCCAGAGCCTTTCAGTCGGTGCGTGCAGTCTGCGAACTGAGATGACAGCACAGATAGCGGGGATGCGACGCAGATGTGCGATGATGGAGGAAGGATTCCAGAGAAAGATTGTTTTCAACGAACACGTCCTGTAATGTACTTAAATAGCTACCTATCCTGTTGAAATGATATTTAGTTGCAAGGTCACTTTAATCGAGTTTTCTCAATAGAGAAAATAATCAAGAGACAACCTTTACGTACTATTAAAGTTAGAATGTTCTTGCATTTCTGGTAGACCCCCAAACATCACTATCACTAATAATTATAATATGAAGTCACTATTGACGTATGTCTGTTTGTGGACTTTCTTCAAATTACGCAACGGATTTTGATCCGGTTTTCACTATCTTTAGAGAATTTCTCCCTAAAGTTTATATGTATGTTTCATCCTTACGAAACCTGGGTCGGTCGCTAGTTTACAATAATATCGCAACATTGTTTTACCATAAAATAGCGACATAAATAAAAGCCCTCGAGTCTATAAAACTTGTAAAAGTACGAGTTGACCCTAAAAGGCTACGGCCCTAAAATTCGCATAATCGGGAACTTAGCATTGAATCGGAAGCGGGCAATGAATAAATATGCGCGAGCGCAGCGGCTCGCGAGTGCGCCTTATACAGCGCGACATGCGCGCCCTGCCGGCGCCGCCCCACGCGGGGCGCTGGCAGCTCGCATGCTTCTAACGTGTCAAGTGGGATGGGTATTGAGACGATCAGTATTTATTTGTAATCTTTGAAAGAACTTGTAATTTAAATGTAAAAATACAGCGGTATATTCCAGACATTCGAAAAAAAACATTGGAAATCTCCTTCGTGTCTTCTCATCGCGTTGCCCATCCCGTAAAGTCTCTAGAAAAAAGTCTATAAGCGCAGTGCGTTATACCAGATAAGACCTACTGTCCAGAAAAGTGAACACTCATAATTGGCAAGCATAGAGATGGCCCCGACCAAAGTATGTAGGTAAACGTATAGCCATGGTAAGTATTGAAATCTATATAAAATAACTTTCATTCACGTTTTGGGGCTTTAGATAAATGCTAGCGACGTTATTTAGTTTTGCGCAAACACACTTTTTGTATTAAGTAGCGCTTCGTAATCAAAATTTAAGATGGTGTTATAATGTGAAACATATTATTAACACCTTACGGCCTTACACCTAATCAATTATAAGTACATTAAGCTAAGACTCGGAAATCTTTCAAGGTGTTTATTCATAAGCATGTTTCATATGTTAAGAACCTCAGAAGGCCCCACAAAGGGTTTTAGGGACCGCACGCACGCGGTCTTTATAGCCAAGGAGCGTTAATAGCGTACTAAACGCAATTGAATATTCAATTAAACGCGCATAAATCTATGTGAGCGCTTAAAATCCCGTAAGATTAGCATAAACTGGAGTCGCGAGTGAAATGACTTGGCTTGGCTACGATTGTATAGAAGAAAGAGTAGAGAATACATTAAAAGGTTCTTTGGAGAAAGCTTGCACTAAACTTACATATACGTCTTCCGACTCCACAAAATTTAAGAAAACTCTAACGGCCTTACTGTAAAACGCTAAACCGCTCAAACCTTAGTCACTGTTTAAGATGCTCTGACAAGTTCTCGCTGACGTGAAATGACACGTGCGAGAACAAGACAGAGAAGTTTAAGCAGTCACTAAGTTTAAACGGCGTTTTATAGTAAGGCCGTAAAGATCTAGTAGAATGTACCAGTAACATACTATCCTACCATTGGAACTCGCTTTTAAGTGAGGATGCTGGGACACTTCGTGCTTGGTGCATGGCAGGTTTTCAACTCAAGGGGGTAGCTATATCAAATCGAGCACTGGGCTACCCTACCAGCATGCTATGATTTCCTCTCTCCATGTTGTCTCACCTTTTTCAAGTTCCTTGGGATTTGAACCCAACAAGGAACTATATATAAGATCGAGTTATAAGGATCTAACTCTAACCAATAGTTCTTATAAAGCTTTTATTGTAAAGTAGGGCAAATTGAATAGATCTTATTTGACCTCTGGCAGTCTTGTGAGATGATCTGCTAAAAAACACCGATTAAATTGATTATATTACGAAAAAAAATCTATATTTTGACTAGAAAAAAGTTAAGCAATTGTGCAGTTCAAACTTTGAAAATAATAATAATATAGTATGTCCTCCGTTACAAGGTTACGTTGTTGAATTTTGAAGTCAGACAAGAAGTGTTAAGTGTGATCTATTAAATTGGCCATACGTTCGACTATAGTTCAGCGGTTGGTGATTGTTTGGGGTTAGGGGTTTTTGTGTGACCTTGAAATATCATCGCTACGAACATTTTTGATCGAAGCGAAGCGTAGGTCTACGTGTCTAAAGGGGCAAGTCGGCATTTGTATATATGGTTGCATGTTTGTATGTATGTATGGTTGCATGTTTGTATGTATGTATGGTTGCATGTTTGTATGTATATATGGTTGCATGTTTGTATGTATGTATGGTTGCATGTTTGTATGTATGGTTGGTTGCTTTGTATGTATGGTTGCATGTTTGTATGTTGTGTCAAGGGGCTTGGAAGATTGGGAAGATGCCTAACCGGCTAGAGCATAGCGATCTATAAACTTTGTATTACCTTCTATATTCCATCTCAACGTACCTATGTTTCTGCGAAATAAATATTTTGAATTTTTGAATTTTGGGAGTCGCGAGTCTATGTTCGCTGCGAACTTCTAGTTTAAATTTGTACACAAATTAAATACTTAAAAAAATAATTAATCCACAGTTATACACAAACCCTCTGTACAAAAACGTAAAATGCAAGTAAAGTTTTGTAGAAACAGCTTGTTTCAATTTGAATACAAAATCCTTAGTATATCGAGGACAAATCCTCGATTTGCCAGGAGGTTGTAAACGCATATTCGACACCATTGTCTGCAAATGGTAATACCGACCTGCGAACATACGGACGCTATTGCGAACGCGTTCCTATTGTATAACTATATATACCATGTAGGTAGGTACACTGTAGGTATCTAGAACGGTTGATGACGAAATCATAGGAAGTGGATCTGTTGGTTTGTCTGAATAAACCCTTATTTAAGTGAAGTATACATTTATCAAAAGGCAAAACATAATTGACAATAGATGCTTTTGTGAAATATGAGAAACTCTCACGAAACTCTACAGGGTTATATGTAACAGAAGTATTACACCGACAGGATCATTTTATTTTACTTATTTTATTTTATTTTGAAAACATAGAGAGGTATTTAATAATTAGAAAGTAGACTTAAAATTATGTATGTCCTGGGTATGTCCTAAAACTGCATTCAGAACCACCGGAGGACGGGCAGCAGCGTCCTCTCAGTTAACGATGGTAACCATTCTGCGATGCCCAAGCCGCCTGCCAAGCGTGGGGATTATGGCAACACCTCCCTTTAAGACGGGCTTATTTAGGTTTTTGCAACTTTTGATACATAAGTTCGCATACTTCTAATTTGAAAAAAAATACGGAGTTAGTGTAATATCATAGATGAACATATTATTTAGACAATTGTGAATTTAGAAACATGATTGGTAACAACTCGCTCGATAGAAAAAAATACCGAAGCAGTGTCTATTTTTAAACCATTTTCAGTTTTATGTCCTAATTACAGCACATAGACACATTAAAAAAATATGTATTATAAGTTAATAGTATTTTGGAGAGCATGCTGAGATTCAAAAGTTATTAAATTCTATACTTTTCAAGTAATCTGAGAAAATCTTCAAAAATCGAAGTTTGACACGCACGAATCTGCGTAACCGCCATATTTTTGCTCCGCTAAATGTGACCCTAACTGATACAGCTTTAGACTAATTATTGAACTCATTAAAAAATGTGCTTGAAACGTGAAATACCCGGCCTTAAGGGCCTTCGTCCAGCAGTGGACGTCTTGCGGCTGTTGATGTGATGTGTGTGAGACTTAAAATTTGTAAATTTTATCCTTTTTGCTCTCGGGCCAACACAGAAATAACGAAAAAAATTGCCATCCCATACATTTCGTCGAGAGTTCATTTACTTGTATAACAGTTTTTCTATGAAACAACTGGGAACAACCGATTTTTTTCGCTATTCACACAGTTGGCCCCATAGCAAAACTGTTTCACAATGAAGAGTAGGTACAATGATCACCTTTGGGATTAGTCCTACGAGTATAAGCAGTTCAGCGTAACCCTGTATAGTGCATAATACACTATTTAGTAGAATTGTCACGTCCGCGCAGTTTACTCGCCAGATCGCCGAGATTCACGAAAAGTATCAAGTTCTTTTCGTAGAAAGATAACATCGGCGTGTCGGGACAAAGCTTCTTTTTACTAGAGATTCTGATATAAGTAGGTACGTTATGATTGTTCTCAACTTCACGAAATAAGATAATTATTAACAGTACAACGTCATAAGGCTCAGAGTTTTAGTTAGGTGGTACATATAGGACGCGATTATTCAATGAAGTTAAAATTAGGTTTAAGTGCCACTTCTTTACTCTTGTATTCTCCTCTTATCTTTTATTGCAAGTTTAGTCCGATATACCTACCTAGTGTACCTAGATACCTATACTAAACAAATAAAGCCCAAGAAATTGAATTATTTTATTTATGACACACACACACAGCAACAGTTAAAAGAGGAGGCAGGAGGAGTAACTGTATTTCGAAGTGCACGTAAGTACTTCCTTTATTGTAAACAGTGGATAGGCCCCGGCGGCGATAAGATCAAATCAAACCGTAAACAACGCCGCCTTTCCATTTCAATTCGCGTTTACAAAAATGGCAACACCACTCTACTCGTACAACAGATTAAAACCTCAATTGTCCCAAATAAAGACACAAATAAAACTTCATAAAATGCGGCTACTATTTTCGAAATAGGAATACGTGCGCGCCATTTTGTTCTGTTTTTTGCGCGCGAACAATAAAAGTTTTTAATAATTCATAAAGCTGCGCGCATTCGAATCACGCGCGCGATGCGATCGCCAAGATATCTCTCTCTAGCCAGTGGGCGTGGGTCACAAGTTATTATATTCCCACGATTGTAAAATCACGAGCTTTTACGTGAATCTAGGATAGACTTTTTGCGACAAAAAGTTATGAGCCCAGTAAACGTATTTATTAGAAAGCATACCTACTTTTAGAGTTGAGGTTTAAAAAAAACATTTTATCTTCTTTTTTCTACGTCCAGCATAGGCACAGTTTTTTCTTGTTGTAGCTTTGCGCTGTTTACGTATTCGCCAGTGCCAATATAAGGCGGTACACAACAGAACATCTGAGCCACGGAGGATGTCTGTGATCTTCAAACACTAATATGATCTGTGATTTCGATCAGATTTCTTTCTGTAATATGTCATAAACATAATTACATAAGTCATGTTGCAAACACTTTTTAACAAAAATAGGTTTGAAATACGTTTTAGCGTTTTATGCATATGACGGTAAGACTATATTTTTCAAGTTGAAGAAGTAGTTCAACGTAAAAATTACTAAGCAAAACACTTGACCCAACAATAATATACCTAATATACCTTTTATGTTGTACTTCATTATTGTTCTCTTTCATGTCTAGCATATTTTTTGGCAATAAAGTTATTTTTATCGTTACCTTATCTTATTATAATAGGTAAGGTACTCCAGAGTATAAATTACTCAAAAATCGCTACTCGTACACATACATTATTATAATGACAGAGTGCTACTTTCTCGACTGTCACCAATCCGAATTGTTTTTAGCAAAAACAGTATTATAATTTCCCGCGCAATAATTCGTATCGAATCGTAATTGGCGGGACAAATTAAAGATGGACGCCTCATCACGCTTCCTTTTCAATTGAGAATATTATTGACGCTGGTATTTTAAACTTTCGGAGAATATCGTTTTTGTGTAAGTGAAAATTAATTGCGCATGATAAATGGCATAAGTGTACACTCTGGAGCCTTTCGGTAGTTTCAGTTACATGACAATAAAAAAAACTGAGCACCAATGTCGCTGACGCAGAGTTTCGAATAATTTGGTTTTTATTTAGGTAGGTATGTATTTTTAGTATAACTTGGTATAAGAGAGTAGAAATAAACAGGGGCGCTACTATCGCATATAGATCTAAATACCTACTATAGTAACCATGTAGTTTGTCTGAGGAAGGTGGCGAGACAAAATAAAGTTTCCGTATCAAGACTTTTTGGGCAACCTGTAATCAAGTTTGTGCCTTAACTATTTTGGAGTACGATTGCAAAATGTAGACATAGGTAACAACACCACAAATGAACGCTGAACACAGTTAAGTAGGTACTTTATCATTTCAAGTTTCGGCCCTTACCTTAGACATGGTCGCTGAAAATCCAGCCTGGCAAACGCCAGTTTTCCGCTGGCCGTAGTTAGCTGAAAAAAAAACAAAAATACAGTATAGAAATAATATAATTAATCTGATTAGTGTACAGTTATGCATTTAAAATTCTGTGAAAAGAACTACATGGTGTAGGTATCAACACTCGAACTAATTATTAATTATTATTAAGGAAGTACTAGATATAATTCTATACACAGGTATTTTAAGTAATAGGTATATTATTATTACATAAATTAAAAGTAGTACTCTACGTGTTTTATTATTACTAATTACTACGTGACGTATATGTTCAATTGTAAAATTGTACTACGGTGCTGTGGACATAATATTTTGAAGTCCTACAACTCACCCTCATCCTCGGTGCGAAATACTGAACAGAGCATAATGTAATAAATATAAAAATAAATAATTACACAAATGCTTACATAGGTAAATAAAAAGCTCTAAATTAAACTCTTGAGAAAAATCTTTGTTGGAGTTTTGGCGGGAACACGGAAAAATCATGTCGTTGCATTCTATTATTTTCTTAAACTTGTGTTTTTTCGCGAATTAATGATTAAAAATGGTGGTGTTTTATTCATTGAGTGTTGAATTACATGCACGAGTGTGGGCAAGTGATATAATGAGATGAGGTCTTTTCGTGTTGTTTTCAAAACTCCGTAGAAGCTCATAGTAAAGTCGCCACAACTTTACTAGGGCATGAGTTGTACTCGACTATGACTGGTTTCGTGTGACTGACTGTGATTTAATGACATATTTGACTTGATTTTAATAAAAGATACCTGAATATTCATAAACTTGATACTGGCAGAATGCACAACGTGCGATGCCAATAACTAAGAAAAAAAAACTTTGTTTCCCTTGTGCAGTCTAAGTTTTTGACCGCAATAATCAACGTAATTTGAAAAAAATATTTGATAAGTATATACATTTAAAATATCATAAGAGACACATATTGTCTAAAGATAGTACTACTTATATATCTTTTTTTATTACGTTTTATAATTATTCCTACGAAATGTTACAGCTGATACGTTTTTTCTTAGCAACAGACCGTTTATTTAGTGTAACGCTACACTTTAAAATATAATTTTACAAGAATTTTATCGTAAATCATGTTTTAGTGCGGCGGGCGGGCGTCACGCCAATTTTCCCTCGTCCGCCGCCATTACCGCCGGAAGTGAGCGGTTTTCGCGCGGTTTTACGGACGCCATTGTTGTCCGCCATGATGGTTTGCTAGGACCCTTGTTCCACGAAATGAGTGGGCAATTTTTCACATTGTAAGTTTTTATGGTGCATTTATGAGTTTTCCAGCGCGTCGTCTGCTCTAGATTGTAAAGTTGGCGTGTTTTTAAAACATTCGAAGCTCTTAATATTTTCTTTCAAATAAGTACAAGTTTCTAGTAGGTACCTATTCTCCATGTAAGTATTCTCTCAGTCACAGAATATAAGAAGTATCCACAAAACAATCTGTTATCTTATGATCTATCAATTTTACGTTTCAATTTAGAAATAAGTTTTCCCTTGGTCGACTTAAGCACTCATAAAATAATATGTAGGCTTAGGTTATATTATATTTTCAGAGAAGAACAACAACTTGAGGAACTAGTTCATATGCTAGCTATCCCCACACTTTTATCATATCATTCATTCATTCATTCATATGCTAGCAGAAGTATTCTGCTAGCATATGAATGAATGAATGAATGAATAGCTAGCAGAATGCATTCTAAAAGTAATGCCAATCCGCTATCCTGGGATCTGGATATGTCCTAAAACTGCATCCAGAACTACCAGAGGAAGGGCAGGAGCATCCTCTCGTTAACGGTGGTAAGCATTCTGCGATCCCCAAGCCACTTGCCAAGCGTGGTGGTTATAGCAACCCCTCCACATTAAGGCATCACCCTTGGTCAAGTAGTGGCTTCTTAGTAGTAGTATCTTCTGGCTGATGATGTGATGTTATGTGAATCCGCTAAACGCAGCGAACTTGCATGATGAGGAATTTGAAAGGCTAAAAAGAAGCCTTAACCTGGATACATTAGCGTAACAAATACAAGTATGATTCTTACATGTTCTGCAAGGTGAGAACTCCGTCACGTCTTGCAGGTTGGAAGACTTGGCGACGAAGCAGGTGCCGACCGGGTCGCGGAGGTTCAGCTTGGCTGCCACGAATGACACGTAGCGAGGGGCGCACGCCTGTGGAACAAAGAAACACAAAAATTAATTTCCATTAATACGCAATTTGAGTCGTGGTTACTGTGACTTCCAAAAAAGTTTATTTCTATACGGCCACGCGGCCACGGCCTCTTTAAGAGTCATTGGTGAAACATATTTTGTATGCCTATCGGCCTGTTTTTGTTTATTTTTCTTGTAAAAATACAGGCTCCAATACTGATGTATTGTACACTAGCCTCAAGCTGCCTGCCAAGTGTGGGGATTACGGCATCTCCTCCCTGTTAAGGTGAAGACCTTCGTCCAGCAGTGGCCTTCGTCCAGCAGTGGACGTCTTCTGGCTTATGATAATGATGATGATGTACATACTAGCCCATAATGTCTTATGCTTTTAAACCATGTAATTATATACCACAACTCATTGACCTTCTACGTCCAATTCACAGAACCACGGATGCATAGTTTGTGTTAACCTAAAATAAACTCAAATATAAATATTGTAATGAACTTGAGATCAGGCAGTAAATCTGAACTGTAATAACATAACACGTGCCAAAGCCATCCCACCTTTATCCTTCCCAGGCAGGGTTGCCACGTTAGCTAAAATTTGTAAATGAAATACTGAGATTGAAAATATTAATAAAAACAATATTTCATATCTGTATTTTATTATCTTGTTTATTAACTTAACTTTTATTAGCTTTACTTTTCACCTTAGAAAGATCGTCGAAGCTTTTCACCCACTATTCGACAAGAGCCACGAGTTTATGATAATCCAGAGGCTAAGTTTCCTAATCCTACCTATTATATTTTAAGCATTTGTAAGGAATTTGCCTCGCGCCTTTTTTCATTATTTTACATTACGGATGTTTCGATCCGTTGTAGGTACATACAATTGACATTCGCCGTCAACACACGACGCTTTTTTATTTCCAGGGGCTGTACCATGAGCGCTTATTCCGGGTCCGAATACGCTCAGCTGCCGACGCTGCGCGACTGTGAATTATATCGCCTCGCAATACTACAATGCAATACTTCTTTTTGATAATATCTGTGTACACTATGGAAGCAATAAATATCTGAATCTGAATCTGAATCAATAAGGTTCGCGGTCGCGCAGTGTCGGCAGCTGAACCTATTCGGTCCCGCTATAAGCCGTTCACGGTACGCCCCCAGGGCGGCAATAGACGGTCGCGGGCTTGACACATCAAAGGCTGTCACAGGAATGACACATCACAGTGATGAAAATAGCCAGATGTCGTTTAATTAACTTCTCTGAATAAAATAAACTTTCTCGCATAAAATACTCAGTGACACCCCTAAAGTACACCCTTACGAATTAGAAAGAAAACAGTCACAGATGCGCGTGTTTTGCTTCGAGGTTAACGGAGGAACATAACTGTAGGATAATTACAGTTGAAATGGGATCTGAATGCAACTTGTGATCTATTTAAGTAATGAAAACAAACTCCCATCTGGTGACAAAAGTGACAAGATTTCTAATTTTAGGAACATTCTATAACATCCACTCTCTAGATATGTTTTCTGAATAAAATAATAATTATGTGATGATAAGGTAAAATAAAATGATTCGAATAAAGGAAAAGATTTTTCTATTGGATGTATTTTTTTACGAGATAAGACTTGATAAAATTAAGAGAAAGGAATGTTACATTCGCGATTAGGGGGTTTATAGCAAATACTATCTTTAGCCATCGAAGAAAGAACCGTCTAAGTTTTTAGCTAAGTTTTTATTTTTTAAGCTAGTTAAGTTAATCCATGTTTTTATTGTATTAAGATTATAAGACGTATTGCAAAACTGTCCGGCTACTCCGGTTCAACGAACAGTAAATTAAAAAAACGGCTAAGTAAATAAGCTTGATCGCTAAACACAAAAAGATGGGGTCAGTTCATTCCACTCGATGACCAAACCGAAGTATTTGAAGATGACTCAATGCTCTCACTTATGACTAACCTATGAAATCGTATTTATAGTAAGTAAGTATACTGCGGCGGAAGGCGGTGGGCAAAATTACGCGATATAAAAGAGATTTTCTAATAAGATGCGGAAGTAGATATGCATTACAGTATTTCGAGAGCTAAAGAAAGATAAGGAACACCTACATAGTGCAAGGAACAGAGAACAAGTGTTACAATCTAGGGTTACTTCAAAAAATGTATCACCTGCAGCAGCACCTAAAACGAAAAAGGACGTAGAACTACCTTGATATTTAAAGAGTTAAGGAGTTATAGCGCCGTACACTTAACTAATTGCGCATTTCTTAGCATTGATACACACTAAGATAATTTAATTTTAAATGGTGTTTTAAGGTGTTCGTAAGGCCTTTAAAGTATCACATTTAGAATAGTACAGGCATATAAGTTGCATACATTTGTTTGTTTATTATTGATGAATTTAAATCATCAAATTATCAAGAAATGATATGGCTAATAAAATGTTAGGTAACTACAGTATACATTGAAAAAGATCCAGGTGCTAAATCAAAAACGACCATTCGAAATGAAAGCAAGTGGCCACTACTTAGTAAACTTTCATAAATTACCAGGTTAATTGCTAGAGCAGTAACAGTCATTTTTTATTTTTTTATTTCAATTGGATACATTTAACAGTACGCTTATGAATTGGTCACATTGATGATAACAATAAAAAATATAAAACGAATACATTAATAAATTGTAATTTTTTTTTTTTTAAACAAAATCATGCAAGGTATGTGAATCACTACATTTGTCATACTTTATGATTCACAACAGTTTGCTTAAGACTGGACAAAGAGGTTTTAAGAATTGGTTTTATTTTCATGTTAGTCACTGACATTTTATCTGAGATTTGTTAACTGTAGTTTAAACTAACAATTAATAATTTGTTTAGTCCAATCACTGGTTGAAATATAATTAACTGATTTAATAAACTATTGTCGTCGTCGTCGTCGGCCATAAGACGTCCACTGCTGGACGATGGCCTTCCAATAGAGGGGTGTTGCCATAATCCTCACGCTTGGCAGGCGGCTTGGGGATCGCAGAATGCTCACCATCGTTAAATAAACTATTGTATTGCACTGATATCACCCTATAACATCCTAGTTAATTGCAACCTGGCATAGAGCCACCTTGTAAAACTATCTGGCATATAATCCACTAGCCAGATAAGCTGCAGTTTGGTGAATTCACTATGTCATTGAAAGATTACAGCACGATATATTTTCTGCAATCGAAAATTCAATGGTAATTGTATAATTTGAAATGTACTGTTTAACTTTATTGTATTGTTTTTGAGACAATCAATTAAGATTTGTGCTATTTTGACGTCAGGCTGCCATGTTTAAAAACCTAAATTCATATTTCAGAAGGTTCTTATATAATTACTTGATAGTTGGACTGAAACTCCATTATTAGTACCAATGATTTCTATGTAATTATTACCGAACATCAGTTAGGTAACTGTTATTTTACTTCCACCATGCCATCAAAGGCGCATCAAAAATTTAAAACCAATAACAGTTCCCATAACTCAAAGGAAGCAATCAGAAGAGCATTACACAAACCATACAATTGACAAGACGCACACTGGCCCAGTTCTGGACAAGAATAGATAGATGGAAATACCAGCCAGTGGGTAAATGGGTCACTTCACTTCGGCCCTAGAAAGTAGGAAAAGGAAGTGAAAGATCACTTTTCAGCACAACGTAAGCTTAGTAATAAGTTGATGTCATTGTCAATATTTGAGTCGGAATGACAACATTTGCACAATACTTTCGAGAAGGCGTAGCAAGAAAGACGGATAGACACTGCTGTGGGATAAAAAGACGTGCAGGCCTAACATGCGCACTGCGAGAAATTTTTCTCGATTCTACAAAACAGGACAAGGCTACGAATCTGTATAAGTTGGTCTCGTTTTCGCACGACATAAAGACACGACAAAATTTTCTCGCAGTGCGCATGTTAGCCCTGGTGGATGTTGGAATAGTCAGTAGAAAAGATTGGAAAGAAAAAAGACACAGAAATCTAGACCATCGAATTTATTCAATCCAGCGAACTTATGCCAGAAATTATAAGGGTAATAAGTAGGTATTTTCCAGAGAAATTTACTTTATAGGTATTTTCCTTTTTTCAATTCCATGACAGAAATATGTTACAATATTTCAAACAAAGGGCTACGTTTAATACCTGTCATATTAAACCATCAATGCTTCTGGAAGCTATAAATAGGATCATGACAAACCTTCCAAATTCAGAAGAATACTTTAAGAGGTCTATATAGTAAATCAAAGTTAAAGTAAAACATGTCAAACTGTGTGTAGATAGTGGTCCGGCATTGTTGTTTGATTTACGACACGTGACAGACAGGCGGCTTTGTGAACGATGTAGACATTATTGCGAGTTTGTGTCGCGCCAGTTCAAGAACTGGATTAGCGCTGGCAAAACTATTCTAATATTGTATTCCATTCCAATAAGTACATAACTCACCGAAATTCGTGTAACATACTTTAACTGGTCCTAAAAATTACAGCAATGTCCTGAACATCTTTACGAACGTTTACTGTTTTATTCTCAAGAAAAATGTTTACCGAATTGCATTTAAGCGTGAGCGATGGAGGCGTTTATCCGGACCTTTATGCACGTTAATTAATCGAATCCTGCTGTCGGTGAAAAATACACGTAAACAAAGAAATTCCGCAGACTCATGATGTGCTATGTGCTCAATTGACATTATATATGAAGGGACTAATGACTAAATAATTAATAGGCATCAGACAGGCGAGCAGAAACTGAAACCGGTGAGCTGATGAGGGAGTTGAAAAGAGCTATTTATGAGAAACATACGTCGAATAGCTAGTGCATTACAACATCCGTTGACGCACTATCAAGTTGGCCCAACAACGAGCTGTCCCCACAACTCGCCCTAAAACTGGATCAAACCACTGCACCGAAGTGAAGCGACCTCTCTGAACTATGTCAACTATTAGGTTGTACAGTTGTGCATCGTTGAAAACACGGCGTTAAGTGGATGTAAACATTTCCGCACGCGTCTGTGTTTAGCTGTTCACCAGGCTCGGAGCTTGTAGCTAGTATTTATGGGTACAAGAAACCCCAGAGTCTGGGTTCTTGCTCTGGGCTAGACAAGAAATAAAACCTTTAGTACATACCCCCAGACAATTTTCATTGCTAAGCTCGTTGGAAGGCACAGATAAAACATAGTGAAGTAAACCAGCACCAGAAATTCAAATATAATGTATACAGAGAAATTAGAAACTTGTCGAGCCGATTAATGCCACAATTGAGGAAGCCTTGACGTTAA
Organism: Erannis defoliaria; assembly: GCA_905404285.2. Taxonomy (NCBI): domain Eukaryota; kingdom Metazoa; phylum Arthropoda; class Insecta; order Lepidoptera; family Geometridae; genus Erannis; species Erannis defoliaria. Next base: position 1,882,754 of record FR990071.1, read on the forward strand.
AAATTATGAATTTTAATGTAGATATTTGATGTTTTTTTATTATTTATTGTGATTATACTGTTCAATCAATAATTTAATTAGTATTTGTTTAATTTTTCTTCCTTTTAAAAAACCTGATAATGAAAAGTTCCCTGTTTCCCTAAATGAGGGCTAAAATTCCGGAAAAGTCAGCAAAGTCAGTACTTGCTTGTACTTGTCTGGGCTACCAGTGTAGCCCAGCCCTACTTGTGCAAGCACTGGATGGAAAGAATTTGAATATTCAATATCGACAGTATTTGGCAAAGTGGGAGATTTTCTGAAAGGTAATTAAAAAAATAAAAAGGAGCTCATTGTAGATGGCTCTGTCTTTGCGCAGACCAGACGTGGCTGTAACTGTCAAATTTTTTATTTTATTTCATGTGCCACATATCAAAAATATTATGCTGTTTTTTACTGGTATGTATAGTCTGCGCTATTTATTGAGTTGTTTTCTTTAAATCGTGTTTGGAAAATCGCTCATTGCGCTGGTTTCTGTAAAGTAAAAAAATTATGTAGAACTGAAATCTAAATAAAATTATAAGTATTTAAAAGTTATTGTCAAGCTCTACAGCATGTATAGTATATTGGTTACCTACGCATGAAAGATTTTGTTTATTCATCATTAATTACATAAATCACTGCTTAAAAAATATTGTATCGCATTTTGGTAGGTACGCGTGAAGTAGACCAGAGACTTACCAAAATGACTGAATAAACTACGAGATAATACAAGGTACCTATAAATCTTTTATGGACTTAACAATGTTTAATGACTCTGAATGAGCCAATTTACATAACTTTGTTCGACCTTTTACTTTCTGACACATACAACACGGCAATTTTAAAATACCCAGGGTAATTCTTATGAAACATTCAAAAAAATAACTTCTTCAACAATATGTATTGGCGAAAGTGGGAATATTCAGCATGCGCAGATAAGACCACGTCTACACGAGGTATAAAGTGGAATGTACTGTTCACACGGTAAGCTACTCCCAGATCAGATTTATGTAGTATTTTTTATCTCTGGTTCATTGTGTCGATGGTAAACTTAGCCAACAAAAGGAATGAAAGCAAAGTAAGGTAGCATAGGGTTTATTGTTACTATCTTTAATACTCTCTTACTACACCTGAGGTCGCAAATGCGAGACCAGTACCCTGCAGAAAAACATATCGATGGAAAAGGTTCATCTAGGACAGGGATGGCGAACCAGTGGCACGCGACTCAATATTCTGGGCAGGCCACTGATCAAATCGGTTTGCATTTTAGATTCAAAATATGAAGTAGGACCTTCTTCCTACCTACTTCGTAGTAGGTATTACGAACGAACGTGAGTGAGCCTACGCTACGCGCGGACTGATCGGGATCGGTTATTATTTTCCCAACATATTTGACGTCTATGGCTTCATTTTTTTTTTTTAAATGGCATCTTGATTCATAAAGGTTCGCCAGCCCTGATCTAGGATATAAACTAAGCATGTTTAAGTACGCACACAAATCGCCTTTAATTAAATGAAAGGGAAAGGTTTGTTTAGCTAGTCGTTAGTGGTAGAAATACAGCAGTAGGGATACTAAAAAGTCTGTATAATTTCGATCTATACCTACCCCTAATAGATTATAATACTATCGCTTTTTACTGGGACAAACTGCCTTTCTCGGTCTCTACCATTGATGGTGAAGCTAGTGGCAACTGGCAATAGGTATTTACTTCTCCCTCTCCACCACTAGTAACAACTAATATACGGTTCTGTTTCTAGGTAGATACGAAACAAAACAGCATTCACATACAATTCCAATCCTAGAATTAGACCGACCAATACTGGATCGTACCAGTTTTTAGCGGTACGGTTCACTCATTTCGCGAAACGAACGCTATTTAGGGAGAGTGGGGTAAAAAACTAGCATCTTGGAAGTAACAGTTGCGTTGGAAACGGTTCCAGCCTTTATACGGAGGCCGGATTAAGGTCCCGGCACTCCCGATGTGACCCCGATAGTTGATCGTTGGAACTAGCTGTCAGAGGTTTTAAATGCGATTTGCTGATCAATTTTATGTAGAACTAGGTATTATGGAATTCTAGTAAGTACTTAAAAAGGTTTATATTGAAGATGCTACTGTTGGCAGTCTGCGGTAGATGTTACATACGTTCAGTACCTGACCAATATATAGACGTTTCATACGTTCAATACCTGACCAATATAATAAATATAATATATAATATATAGTATTGGTCAGGTACTGAACGTATGAAACGTCTACCGCAGACTGCCAACAGTGTATATTGGTCAGGTACTGAACGTATGAAACGTCTACCGCAGACTGCCAACAGTGTATATTGGTCAGGTACTGAACGTATGAAACGTCTACCGCAGACTACCAACAGTAGCACTCTTTCCACATTCGTCACGATCCGTGTCACAGTGCACCTACATAGTCAGTACAGCACCTCTCGCCCAGTTTTTCCATCGATCCCAGCGCTCCTAGCGTCTAATTGAGAACCGTTACCAACCAGGTGTTACCCAGAACTCCTGAATAGGCCTACTGGTCCACTGAGTTTTTGCTCTGCTTTGCTGTATTTGGACATGCCGTTATTACTTGATAAACGATCACGTGTAGGTAACTGTCTATTAGTGAGATACTCGTATTGTGGAATCAACTTTTTGCTGTTGCCACTTACCTACCTACAACCAGCGACGGTGATAATGGAACGGACGGACCCAGCGGTTGCAAATCGTGCAAAATAAATAAGTCAAAACAATCAAGCATACCTAGCTAAAAGTATGCATATTAAATTTTCCGGAAAATAGAAATAGCGAATTTAATTACTGCAAGACAAAAAGAGAACACATGTACATGTATTAGAAGTTTTTATTGTGGTATCGTACGGCTCGCAAGTCGCAAAGGCAGAGTATGACTGAAGCGAGTGGAGAGCCGGCGCTCAACATATAGTATTCAAAATCTGTGCTCTTATTTCCCGTACATTCATCTTAATCATTGTCGCTGCCTCCAACTATACATTTTATCCAATTTATAATCGGTAGTAACTACCAACATGGGAATATAGGTTCGTATATTCTTCTTGTCTTCACCACCTATAATACTTGCGGGTTTTGCATGTAAATAAGTCAACTTGAGCTACTTACATGCAACACCATAAAGATTGGGACAAGCAGTCTAGAGAAAAATGTGTAGGTACTTAGTTATTTTTTCAATTCGACATATCGTCATATTGGATAGTGGGACGAACTAACGAACTGAAGCTCTATTTTAGAGAGCTAGAGCTCTCAAGGGTGAAGGGTGAAGTAAAAGGTGAAAGTGAAGGCTTGGAGGATCTATCCTCCAAGCCCTTCACCATTCGCCAAACTCTATTCATTTACTCTATATTTAAGTCACCAAACGACATACGCGACCATTCACAGCGCATGCGTAGAATGACGTAGGTAATCAAACTATATAAGTGGAAACAAAAAATATTACGTTCATACTAATATCTGATAGCGTAGTGATAATCCGACAACCACACCGCGATAACGTGCAAAATAACTAAAATAAGTTATCAAAATGCCAATCGTGATCCATAAAACATCTGTCAGTCCACCAGCTAGAGCCGTTCTGATGACTGTCAAAATTCTCGGCCTGAAAGTGGAAACCAGAGAAGTCAATCTACCTACCAGAGAACAATTCAAGCCAGAATATCTAGAAAAGAACCCTTTACATACGGTCCCTTTGTTAGAAGTCGATGGATTTGTACTGGCTGACAGTCACGCTATTATGACATACTTAGTCTCTGAATATGGTGGCGAAAAACATTCAAATCTCTACCCTAAAGATAACAAAACAAGAGCTACAATAGACCAGCGAATGTACTTCGAATCTTCTATCTTATTTCCACGGTTTAAGCCAGTGGTGTACAGCTTGGTGAAGAAACATCAAATCAGTGAAGAACAAGTGAACGACATAAAAGAAGCTTACGGTTTTCTGGAGAAGTATTTGGAAAAGAGTCCTTATGTGGCAGGAGATAAGGTTACATTAGCTGACATATCATGCGTAGCGACCGTGTCTTCCCTCAATAGTATAGTAGCAATGGACAGGAAGTTCCAGAAGGTGCATGATTGGTGGAACAGGCTGCAGAAAGAAGAATGGTATGAAGTTAACGTGCCAGGAATGATGCTATTTGACGGTTTCATTCGACAGTTCTTGAAACGATAAGAACTGGACAATAAATGCAATAAATAGCAATTATTATTTATTATTATTATTATTATTATTATTCATTTATTTCAGACACATTTAGTCCATAATTATACACACTTACATTAACATTCAATCAAAAACAATACAAAATGTCAAAAAATAAAAACAAATTATCTTAACCTATATTTTGGATTAGATCCGGAATGCTCAACATGCAACCTTGTCCAATGTTGCATTATTGGGCAGTCCAGATCCATCCGCCCGGCGAACAGCTGCAGGTAGCTGTTGGAGCTACCTCGCACACGACGCATGATGGACGCGACTCGCTTGCGCATGATAGCCGGGAAGCTATCTATCCGCGCATCCGCAAACATCCCCGATGCGCTACACCAGCGTGGCAGCTTCATCAGCAACCTGAAGGCGTTGTTGTATAGGACACGCAGGGCGTTGTATGACATTTTGGTGTGCTTGACCCATAGGCTGCAGGTATAAAAAGACTGACAATATGCTCTAAAGAGTGTAGCCTTGACTTGTGCAGTGCACCGTGCAAACCTACGAGCCAGCATATTGGCCCGAACTGATAACGCCCTGCGCTCCCTCTCAATGTCCATGTCGTCTTCGAGCGTCTCGGTGACCCAATGGCCCAGATATTTAGAGCTAGAAACTTTGGATAACAAACTACCATTTAAAGTGACCGGTGGAACTGTATCGTAAGTTTTTGAATGAAATGAATCGTAAATATTTTGATATTTATAGAATTTTGGTATGTTGAAACTTTGAAGTTAAGTATTTAATAGATTTTTTGAGTGGTTATGAGACCAAGTTTGTATATCTATCAACGTGTACCAAATGAGCTGAAACTATTATTCGCTGGAAGAATTCTTCTGTACAAAGACTTTTCTGGGAATTAAATAAATTCTGTGTTTATTTCTATGAATTGACTGTAGTCAGATTCAAAGATACTTTGCTGGAATCAGAATTGATTCCTGCTCCACGGTAGATTTACAAGTACCAAGTGCGTACTTACACTTTTATGTAGCATTTACCTACTATCCAGATTATTTGACCCTAACTGTCACATTTCAACTACCTACTACGATTCGATTGGAATTTAATAAATTAAAACGCATTATTATATAGTGTAATCAACGCCACATGCATTAGCTGAATTTTACGAGATTATATGTGTTTCGCCACAACCCGCCCTCTGACGGAAAACATTAAACATTAATATAAAATTAACCATACAAACAACACACAAATTTAAACTTTAATAACAGACGGTAAAGGTCAAATTCAGGTTGAATAGTTTATTTGTAAAACGAACGCTACGAGCGTGAAACCCTGACCGCGGACCGGCGCGTGCGCACAATAAGCTTTTGTGAGCTTACGCTGTGAAGTTATTCAATAGATATTAATTTATTTTTAAGCTTTTATGAGATACACTGGTTGTTGCCGATACAGTAATGAATTTAGTGTTGGAAGAATAAGAGATTCATGATGACCGTGTTTTAATTATAAGAATTTCAATCGATTTCAAAACTCAAATCATTTATAGCAGTACCTATATAAATAGATGCACGTATTATTATTAGTATTATGGATTATTTAAGCATTTGTATAGTAGGTACTTTATAATGACAACGTCATTTTTAATTAATTTTTATATTACTTTAAATTATTTTATCAAAAAAGTCTTCTCATTCAATCTTTATTTTATCCTCGAATTTTCATTTCTTTAACCAATTAATTAAACTTACTGCACATAACAACAATTATATAATCCATTAATAAATCTATGGTATTTAATGAGTTACCCATAGAGTTTAATGTCCTATGACAGCGCTGAATGTTTAGAATCAACTTCATTGCTCGAAAGCCCAGTAATCATGCACTGCATCAGTCAGCAGTATAGGTAACCAGCACAGATGACCAGAATTGATAATAAATTGATGATAGCATTTCAGTCTCAAAACAAGCCTATGGAAATATAAGCTTTACTAGATGTACAAACCCTATGTCCGTCAGTTTGCACACTTTTTCCGTTAGGTATCCGTTGTCAGATCAGTTTGGAAGATTGATCTGACCATGCCATAATATGAATCTAAAATGGGCAAAATGGGTGAGAACAACGTGAGAACGAACGTTTAGCTGTGAGAAGGTAACAGACAAAGAGTCAGTTATAATTTGCGACAGTGTAGTAATCCCATCGCGCACAGAGCAATACGTTCACCGCAATGAGAACACTCCACATTATATACAAAAGGGTATATGGCTCTACGATATACTAGCTACTAGACACATCACAGCGTTTGCCTATAAATTTAGAGACAATAATGTGGAGACAAAACAAAGAACTGTAGAAACCTAGACATCTGCGGTCAGGGACCGGGATATCTGCTTGTTTCCTTTCTCCATTCGATGTTAGATTATTGGCAATTTGCCATCCGCACATATTGCATTTAAGAGCTCTACACAATGAACAGAAAGTCGCCAAGCTGAGAGATTGCTTCGACGGTTACGGTGTGTATGGAATCAAGGAGGAATAAAGCCCATCTATACGACCCGTCACCTTATACCGCGGGTCCAATGTGTAGAGCCCTTACATCAACTGCCAAGTATTCTGTGGAGTGGTGAAGTGTATATTCTGCCGTTTAGCCTGAGGAGGACAATAGAGTATTTATTGCATATATAGGCGGAGCTGTGGAGGGACGGCCGTGGCCAATGAGTTACGTAGTCAGCTGGTCCTAGGCATAAGCTGATGAGAAGTTTAGCGGGAACAATAGAATCTAGGAATAAAAAAACTCCAAGCATCTTCTCAATGTTGCATCATAACCACACATCCACATCGTAACTTTAAACTATTGGTCAGGTCAACGTTTTGGTCACGATTTAATTTTTGCTTTTCAAAGGTATTGCGGCGACCTTTAAATATAAGTAGGTAAAACAAATGCCAGCATTTTCATTACTACACTAGTTGGTTATTTTTTTGGTGTGATCTTATAAAGTACTTAAGTAAGTTCGTATAGGCTGAGTGGCCTAGGGCTGACCACTGTCAGAGTTAATGTGCCGCCCGAATGCCTCTGACATGTGATCTTATTGACTGTTTTAATTTCCTTGGGTGTTTACAATAAAGAGTTTATCCATCTATCTGTGATTTATTAAATATATGTAATCTAACCATGATCTAACTTGCGCTTAACTATAATCTAGAACCCACGAGAAGACAATTTTCTTGATGGTGTTGTCTTAAGGATTAAATCCAAGCTTGCACCACAGGCGACAGGAAATGTGCATCTCATTCGCTATTTATATTATAATGATTGCGGAGAGTTCACAGGAAACCAACGTATCAGGGGCTAATAGCAAAGATGTTTATTGAATACTAGTGCGCTAGAGGTTTGATAGAGAGTTGAATAAAAACCATTTTTAAGCTAGTGAAGTTTTCATCAAGTATCCTAGTATATACATTTAAGGAAAATGTATATTAAATAAAATATAATAGTACTTTGGAGAACTTTCTATAGTTAAAATAATATTAATTTCGATACTTTTCGAATAATCAAGAGAAATTTCTAAACTCGAAGATTGACACGCACGAATCTACGTAACCGCCTTATTTTTGCTCCGGGAAATGTGGCTCTACCTGATACAGTTTTAGACAGATGATCGATCGCGTTAAAATATGTGCTTGAATCGTGGAATATCCTGGCCATAATTGGCGCGACTAATCCATGAACATTTTAACAGCCCGCGATATTATGTTATAGAAATGTCAGAGGAACCTTTTGAAGTTTACGACGTATATAATACTGGCTGGAAACGATAATATCTTTCAGCTGGGATGGGTTACTCTTGGTTACAAAGTACCGAGAGAAGTGGATCATAATACCAAACCTAAGTACCTGGTTTGAAGTTGTATGGAATCTGTACCTACACTAATAAAAGGTTATGTTGAGCTTCGGCGTTTTCGGGTTGTAGAAATTTAGTACTAGGTACTTATATTCTTGCCAAGATGTAATGTAAGCTCGACAGACCGTAGTATTTTATCGTAACGTAACATTCACGGCGAGCATGATAAATTATAGCATTGCTGATGGCTGCTGCTTACGGCATTGCTCGGCAAACTGTATTGACTATAAGAATGCTTGTATCGTCGATGAAAAGTCGTTCAGTTGCCATCATAAGATTGATTAACCACTTTGAATGCTTATAACAATATACGTATTTTAATTGCGTACAGATAAGTGTTTTTTTTTTTTATTTCCCTTGATGCCTTCGTCCAGCAGTGGAGGCCTTCTGGCTGATGATGATGATGATGATGTGAATTTTTACCTTATTATTTCCATTTAAGAGCCTGAATCTGTGCGTGAACGCTAAAATTTATTTGATGCTGCTTGTAGGTAGTTGATTGGGCCAGCCGTCGGACATCACGGCATAAGTACCAGTTCCGTTGTCTACCGGTCTACAGATGTGTTGATAGCTCGATATCAGATCTGTATCTGGAAAGAGAGCCGACTCGACCGTGGCGAGACTGATCGCTCAGATGTGCCCAGATATGGCCACGAGCTGTTAAGATTAGTGTGGCCAGGCCATTAGCGGACCTTTTTGTCATTTTTGTACGTAAATTCCTACGCAGAAGGTTATGAACGGAGTACTTAATGTACATATCTATAACCTCATGCATGCAGAGTTAGGCGGAATGGTATTACTAAGCCGAAAGGATGAAAATTTTTATTTGCCCTCGACAAAAATGTTCCAAGCAGTTTATTTCCCGTAAATTTTTGTTATTGTTTAGCACCCTGTCTTATAGGCATAAATAAAAAGGCTAAAACGACCGTTCCAAAATGTATTTCTATGTAACTGATTTATTCAAAATGAAGATAAAAGTAAGTAAGTTCGTATAGGCTGAGTGGCCAGCCCTAGTGTCAGAGTTAATGTGCCGCCCGAAAGCCTCTGACATGGCTGACGGTTGTTGTTATAGAAACTAGAACAAACAACCGGGACCAACAATTTAACGTGTCATCCGATCCACGGTAGCGCTCAGAAATAAATGCCACTCACGGTCACCCATCCGAAGACTGACCGGACCGTCCGTTGCTTAACATCGGTGATCGTTTAGAATCACCTAGACAAGCTACACCACGAGCGCTACTAAAATGAAGATAATTTACATTATCCGAAATAGTAGAAAAATCTTAAAGATTCTGATTTTTACAAAAAAAGTAGTTTATTTATATTAGCTACTTTCAAGTTTTAAATATTGCTGAAAATTATAAAAACATAAATTTTAATAAAATTATTAATATTAAATTTTAAATAAGAATAAATGTTATCTCGTTTTCGTTGTGTGGTTAAGTATGTTCACAGAAGTGATTCGTCAAAACCGAGAAAAGAACGAGTTAGATCAAAAAATTTAATTTAGGCTTTTTTATGAGAATACCGATCAAAACAACACAATAGCTGGTAAATCAACCATGAAATTATATTTAGTTGTATAATAATTAATAGGTTCTAATGAAATGAACCCAGAGAAAGAACTTTTATGAGTTTTGGAGATCTGTATCCTTTTCCTAAGACGATGAGTATTTTATTAAGTAAAGAATGCCTTGAAGTTCCTAAATGAAATATTAAGAAAACCCTATTCTATAAATCCTAATATGTATGAAATGTGCAAAAGTCCATACTTTTGTCCATTCAATTACCATATTATGGAAATTATGGTATGAATTAAAAATCTTTGTAATAAAAAAGCTCATGCTTTGATGAAATTTAATAAGGACATTTCGGCATTGATAACTTCCATCCTATTGCAAAATGCTACAGAAAATGCGGTATGTTATGTATGAAAATACGTTATGCTATGTATGAAACTGCGTTATGTTATGTATGAAAATGCGTTAGGTATGTATGAAAATGTTTGGTACTTATAGTAATTTATTTATGATAAAATTTGTGCAAGCTAACACTAACACAAGTTTAAGCAGTTTTTGCACTTTAGTATAAATATTTTTAAATCCGTCTGATACAACTCGTTAATTTATATTGTAAGTAAGAATAAGTATGAACTTAGGTACATTGCTCACCAAACTTTGTGACTTCCTACGGAACACCAAAACAGTTGCCCTATTCACTCTTTCCCAAGTATTAGGGAGCAAGGGTTCTTAGCTCGTGCGTGACTGATACCAGGTAACTTTGGCTCGGGATCATAATGGGAAGTTAAGTGCCGTGATATTGATGAAGGAGAGGGTTCACTCCGTACATCTCTGGCCCTGGACACAGATTATGTAACAGATGTTACGTGAGAGGCTGTGATTAACGCGGCCTCTTAATTGTTTTCAACATCCATCTCAATTTATTAATATTTAGCCTTTTTATCGTGTGGCGGTCTAAGGGGGAACCTATTTTTGTTCAGCAGTGGACGTCTCCGGGCTGTCAATGATGATGTTTTTTATTCAGGTACCGTCCCACTCAAGTTAAAGCTTTCTGATATATTAATTTTAGTAATAAACACTAACCAGAACAAATCCTGTAACTTGCATTAATACTTGCAAGTAATGTACACATACACACATACTTTATTAATTTTTGTATTGACAAAAATAAATTTGTGTATAGGTATCTTCCTACAATTTATTTACAAAATGTATTACGTAACAAGTTATATTACAGGAGTCCATAATACTTACAAAGATTTTGTCTGATTTCATAAATTTTATCATAAAGAAATTACTTGCCTTTCGAATACCAAATTACCCAATTTGGTAATAAAATTACAGCAAATTTTTTGCACTGCTCTTAAACGCTACCACGCTTCGCTCACAACAAAACATGCCGAAAATTTGCGGCAAAATACAGAGGAATGGCCCTCAAATGGAGACAATAAAAGTTGCGGGTCATATATGGACCGTGCGGGCCCCAATACGAGCCGTGTAGCTGTCACGGCCGCCATGTTGGGAGCGCGCGCGCAGCAAAAACTGGACGCTGACAAATCACCGGACAATTTGTTACGAACCTCTAAAACCTTTCACAGGCTGTTGCGGAATTAAACTACGATTAATTAACAGCAATTATGTTGGCGTTGAGCGACTTTTATAGCTTTTTGAGTAAATAAGACGGAGACAAACAAAAAGTTGAGAGAAGAGTCTGTGTGCTTACTAAAAATACGTTTTCACAAAGTTTGGAATGAATAAGGAAAGGGTGTCACAAAATTAAAATACAGGCCGTATCCGTTTATATAATTATGTCATATATATTCGTATCTAATCTAAGTGTTAGTTAATACTTAGAAAATAATCCAGTAGTTCGTAAAACTAATTCTGTGAAGTATAGAATCGTAGTGTGAAACCGGGTTCATATACCAACGCAGAAAAACAAATGTCATAATGCCGATAGCATTACAACTTTACACAGAAAAATCATTACGCATAAAAAGCAAGCCGCATAAATCGTTGCACATAAAGTTTATACGCATAGCAATTATCACAATTATCATCTAAAAGCATAAAAATATATCGCCTAAATCAAACAGGCATAAATATCAAAAAAATATAAGACAAACTATTTCCAACTCAAATTTGACTCCGGGTGGGGTCCAGCCAGAAGCTCTTCAAGCGGTCGCCCCTGAGGGGAGCCAGCCATACGAAGGCACCTCAGGACCTCCCTTGTCCTTCTGGCTGCCGCACATACACACAAGACTTTGTGGAGTCAGGGTGCTCTGATTTGGATCTGTCACCCATTTCAAACCGAACCAACTCAAATCGGGGTGAAAAAACTAACCCAATGCTTTTTATGTCAATTAACAATACAAGCAATATTATGCCTAATAAATCAATGCCAAACTAATATTATTCTAAATAATTTAAGGCCAAACAATAAGGTATGCCTAAAAACATATACTGCAAATAAACCTTTCTGGTAAGATACCATTATGCAAAACAAATGTATGCCGAACAATTACCGCCAAACAATTTTAGGAATAATAAGTTTCTGCGTATCAAGGGGCACCCTGTTAAACCGCGTTCCCGTTGTTAAAGCGAACCAAAATTTCGCATTTTATACATTTATGTCATATCCTTACATTAATATATCACTGAAAAACGTTTTACTATGCAAGGACCGAAACGAGACTTATCGTTTCTTCCTTTTAACTAAAGAATGAAACTCTCCTGCATCCCATTAGGTAATAAATATGCACCATAAGCCCTTGAACAATGCAGAATAAAATATTCCTAGACTCCAGGATATCTGCACATCAATCGCAAGCTCTGATACCATATAAAGAGGCTCAGCATGTCATAGATTAAGCAAAAACAGATCAGACTAACTGATGGACTTTCAACAACTCTACAGCGAATCGATTAAAAGTAAAGCATTAAAATATGAGCTCTGTATTCGCGGTCTGCAAGGTATAATTTCTAATTACAAACAACGACAGAAGCTTAGAGTTTTTCAGCAGAGTTTTTAAAATTCTGCGATACTTCACGAGAAATAGAGCTCACAATTCAATGTTTTGCGTTTAGGAGATCTGGGTGTACTCGTAGAATGGATACAGTTTTTGATGGATATTGATTTCGACGGCATGTCAACAGCGAAAGATATTACTCTTGACGATAAGCTTAATTTGTAAAGCCTTTTTGTGGGGTAAACCATTTGTGGCACTAACTTATGAGTATGGTAGGATCTATTCGAATACAAATCAGGAACATAAATAACGCTGTAAAAAGAGCTTAGGACTTTTTTACCCTTAGGTAGTTTAACAGGATAGCAAAGTTATTTTTTTTGGAATGGCACTTATAAAAACTGAAACCGAAATTGACGTAAATAAAAAATATAAGATCTCTGTAGTCTGTAGTAAGAGAAACTTGCCTACAATGTTAATCCCCCAAACTTATATAAATGCCTTTTTTACTTAAAACTAGACAAAACATTGTTCCCGAAATTTTAACAAACTCGTTTATGAATAATACTGGTTTAGATATTTTCAGTTTTAATATTTTACATACTTGTATTTAAAACATATGTATGGTTAGGCATGTATTTTGAGAATTTTGGTGATCTCTTCTGTACAGTTTCCCTAACCTCTGCGGATTAAGTATTATGCGTACGCATACGCAGACGCACGTCAAGTGTCGAGATGCGCCGCCAAGGTATCTCACGATATATCCCCAGATAGCCATTTGCAATTATAATAAACTACTAACTGAGGATGTTTAGAATACAGGAAGTACATTTTGTACTTACAATTTACATTAAATAGATTTTAAATTAACTTTAAACAAATAAGTAGAGCTGTATCGTTTGAACTTTATGACTTTTTTTCTGTCTTTTACTTTTCTTAATGATCTGTTTGTCTTTTTTTTCTGAATCTTTATCTATGATCTTTCCCAAAAACCCAAAAAAAAAAAAAAAAATTGTACACCATTATTATAGCAAGTTTTTGATTTGAAACACAAAAGTGGTTTCTTTTGACAATTAATACTTTATTCGAATTATGTTTGATTGGTTTTATAAAATAATACTATTGTAACAAATTAAATTGATGATAAAATATTTTTTCTGTCTGTCGTAAAACAGTACAAACACAACGTAAAGATCTAAGACCATATACTATAATACCATACCATAAAATATAATACTGAAATAACTTTAATTTTGTTTTTGCGTCTATTTAGTTGATACTTTTTTTCATATTATGCTTGGCAAAAAGCTTACAATTGCATTACTAATTACTGTCGTTGAGTTCAATATTCATGTAGACGACAATGATTACAATTGCAATGCTCTGAACGTTTTACAGCCTCACGTTAAATACAATATTTAATTCTTGCAAAAACTTCAATGGACCAGTTTATTGAATCGATGGCGCCAACACAACTCTACTAGGCTGTTCGATCAATTGCACAATGAATCGGATAAAAACTTAAAACAAATAAAACTTATAATATTGCCTTCTAAGCAGCCTATAGGCTGAGAAGATTCGTTTTTTATTTTAGGAAAAATAGCTTTAGCTACTTTTTTATTCAGATAAGTTGATAGAGCTGTCATAGCAGAGATTTCTTGACATAAAAAAAATTTCCGCGGCATCTTTGTAGGTAGAGTAACAAACTTTTCATAGCTGTTCAACTAGATAACAACACTGCAGGGGAATCTAAATTTTGAATCACACTTTGCTATCCGTCAAACTCTAAATTCTAACTCTATATAAATATGTAGTATCTCCTGTCCTCCTTTCTTTCATACTGGCTTTGCAGTATCTGCATTGTGCTAGTATCGAATATTTAAAAATTAAATATAAGAATATTTTAAAGCGTAAATACTATAAATATATTAGTCTGTATCTACATTATTTTATTTTATTGCTTTACAAAACCGCTCAATAAAATGGCAATTAATACAAAACGCAGTCGTCGCCAACAGCTTATGGTTGTGTAACGATTATAAATTCCGAGCACGCCACTCGAGTGCAAATGGAACAAAATACCTAAACAAATTGCAGCGACTGCAGCCCCGCCTGGGAGAGTCTGCTTTTTGCACTAATTCGGCATTCCGAAATAAAAATTCCAACTCCATAAGTAGAAATGGCAAAAAGTTTCGCGTTTCTGAACGAAGCCGCGTCTTCGGCGAACGCGCGACTGATTTCAAATATGGAATGCAGGAAAAAAATACGCACTGAAACCGAGACGCGAGTGAATTTGTATCGGCGTGAGTAATCGACGATCGCGATGTAATAAAATGTTCGATAAATAACGCCAATACATCATAGAACAATGTCACGTTGTTTTTAAACGAGTAAATTTACTACTTATATATGTACCTAAACACACAAGTAGTTCCCAGAACACAAAGGCGCGTTTATTTTTTCTTAAATTTCAAGTTTACCCTTGACTGTCCGCAATCACGTCTGCGAAATCACTACCTACCCAAACATGCTGACCCAAATAGCTTTAACCCGATTCCCCTAGATAGTCGTCTGTCCATAAATGGCACAAAGCCGTAACGCTACCCCCTGACCTAATGGCCGCCCCAGGGCACCCCGAGGCCTGGGGTTTAGAATGTCAGGCCTGTCCGCCCTATCGCTCGTAAAACCGATGTTTAGAGAACTAATAGAGAAAATGCGGCCTAATGAAAAAGCAGACGAAAGTACAAATTACAAACCTTTAAGAGTACCTATAGAGCATTATTATAGTATAGTCTAGAGGTTTTTTACTTTTTATAGTATAGTCTACTAGCGAATCGTAGGTACCTGTGTAAAAGTTTCAAGACCTAATACTTCTCCTAAACTTTTAAATCAAAGCCAATGAACATTATAGAGCTAACACGAAAATTGAAATGAAGCTGCCTTAATAATTAATCATAATATTTTAGAAAATAGTAGACGTTTAACGCTATATTGATCGACAGGTACACTGGGAAAAAAAAGGGCCGATTTATCGGCTTGGCAGAGCCGTATAAACCCGGTACTGTAGTTGCAGTCGTGTCAACACGGTAAAGTTTGTCGTGTGTCGCTAACACGGCTACGGTGACACGCGTTTCTGACACGGCTATCGCAACCAGATTTAGTTTGGCACACGGCCAGTCGTGCCGTGTTTAGGACGGCTCCGCAAACCGTTTTCGTTTAACACACGGCCCGACGAGCTTTGCCTACACCAATACGCTAACCGTGTTAGAATGTAGCCGTGTATTTTTGCTCGGCTACGGTTGTGACACGGCTGTAAAATTATTTAATACAGTAAGCGTAGCCGTCTTTACCGGCTAACGCAGCAGTATAATTGGCTTACACAGCCGTGTAAAATCTCTAACCGCGTACACGGCTCTTCACACGGCTGCCAAACCTGGCTGGCACAGTCGTTTACATGGCTACAGAAACTGGAGCCGTGTTCGAAAGCTGTGTATTTTTCCCAGTGTAGGTACTTTTATCATACAGTGATAATTCACAATAAAGAAGTTTATAGACGAAAAAATTAAACTATCTCATAGTAATAGATTTACGTAGGCCTAGAGTGCTGGATCCTTCAAATCACACTAGATAGTAGATACATTACCCAAAATGTGTCATTTATATATACGAGTAGGTACAACGTGTTAAAAAAGGTGTAAGTATAGTAATACTGAAGGGTGTTTAATTATGTACTCATCATTATGAACTACTTTTACTATGGGGCCAACCTTGAAATAGCGAAAACAAGTCAGCTGTCCCATACAAAAAGTTCATTGGCCTTGGGCAAAATGTACCTTTAGTAACACGATGTATAAGCCAGAAGGACAAACAGGCAAGCGGACCACCTAATGATAAGAAGTCGCCGCCACATATGCACAACTGCAAAACCAGAAGCATTGTCTAATATTCAGGGCAAGAGCGTCGCTAGTCTATAGCCCAGGAGAGGGGGGGGGGGGGGCAAGTTCATTTAAGGAGGGTGGGAAAAGTCTGCAATGACGAAAGAACTAACAGCAGCGCGGAACACTAAACTTGGAATGGAATTAGTGAATTCACTCAAATTACGAAGTGGAATAAGGACTTTTCGATTGCTTTACATTTTTTTTATCCCTTTGGGGGGAGTTGCCCCTCCCTGCACCCTCCAGGCGACGCTCATGCTTCAGGGATGGATTCTGATAAAAGGTACCTTTTTATTAGAAGTTTAAAATGCGTATGCTTTTCCATTAGAAGTTGTGTAGATCTATCCAATCTAATAATCATAACATCAATTCGTCTGTGTAACCAGTCAATCAGAGCAATCCAAGTACATCCAGTAGTTGTCTCCTGACATTAGAGTGACATTAGACCGGGCGCAGCAGGAAGGGTGGGCCAAGACGGCCATCAACTTTATAGGTCACTGTTACGAACCTACTGTAGGCAAGCTGTCTGCTGGCGAACAAAGGAGAGTCTACCTACCAGCACAATGTTTAGCTTGGATATTGTTATTTTTGTTAGGAAATTTAGAAAACTGTCATAAACGAAGCTTAATATTTACCAAAGATACTATACTAGTCATATTTACATAACTGTAGCTATATATATAGCAATAAAGAGTTTTCCAAATCAGTTCATAAGTGACGGAGTTCCGAGGTAACAATCAACCGAACTGAGAAAGTCCTCCTTTTTTTAAATCGGTTAAATTAAAAAGTTGTTAATCAATTGTTTTAGCAGTTTTCAATAGTATCAATATTTATTTATTGGTGTATGTCCTTACCACGATGGGTCCGTTCCTCCCGGTGCTGGCGAGGGTGGCTCCGAACCACTGGTTTGACTTCTGATCCACTTGGTGTCCTTTGGTGTCCATGTTGTTTTCTGTAACAAACGAAACGAAATTTTATTACCAAAAGCACAGATTATCTAACAGTAGGTACTTATCAACTAATTTATACTATATTTATAGTTCAAATGCAACGCGCAAGCAACACGAGACCGCGCGTCGTTCTCTGTTTTCATTCCTTTAGAAAGATTTCCATATGTGGTCGAAACTATAGCAACTATTGTTTATTCTGTGACTAAAGTCAGAGCATGGATTCGGCTTAAAATTTCATATTTCGAGTAAAATTATAAAACAAAAATTGAACTTTAAACAATTTTAATGAAAAAAAAGTTTCTTAATTTTTTAATTCTGTTTTTTATTCATTTAACTATAAATAAATTGTAAATGTAATCAACTTCGTCGTGTTGTATTGCAGTGAAATCTGGCAGAATGGACAACTTCTTGCCTCTTCAGCGCCCTTTCGTATTTCGTACTATTATTTATTATGTGGTATTACGTCCAATATTTCATCGCACGCACATACCACCTATAATTCATAGTGATGTATGCTGCGGTAATATAGCCTTTATGGGACATTATTTGACCTTTTTTGACCATATGTTTTATTTAATTATTGCAATCTTCTTGTGCGATGTAAAAATAATAATTTGCTTCGAAATGGCTCACAAGAATATGCTAGGTACTATTTTCATGGGTGCTCTAGAAATTAGTGCTCAATCGGGAATACCCCAGTTAAAACTATAATCAAGTTAAGGTATATCAATAATATTTTCTTCTAAAAAAACTAAATGCAGTTCGTTGGTAAGCGCCTCACTTGACAAATGGCTGGCTGGACTAAGGTAATTTTTTTATTTGGAAATGTTTGAAACTGGCCAAATGAGATTTTGTTTTTCAAATTTAGACTAGTATCGTAATAATAACCTTAGGTAATTGTACCAAAATTCAAAACAAAATAAGACTTATACATTATATTATTTTGTATTGGCATAAGCTTTTATTAACTAATACTACGTAGCCTACTTCACAAACAAATAGAAGGATTGTATGCAGACCGATGAAAGTCTGGAGACAGTCCAAATGCTCAAACCCATATACATAATATTATTGATAAGAACTCAAATTACGGCTAGAATAATGGTTCTAAAGTTTCTCTGTTTGAATCCCGAAGTCTCTGATGTCCCAAGCTAATAAATCGTATAGCTTTCATTATCTTTTATCAATAGGAGTCATTCACGCGGTGTCCCCGCCGTTTCATATAACGAAGTTTCATATAATTTCACTTGAACAAACAACGCTTCGTATAATAATAGCTTAGCATTATATTTAGTTTACATAATTTTTGTTTCAAATAACATTTGTTTGATATAACAACGGTTGCGCTAATGTTCAATTAATAAAACGCGCCCTCCAGGGGATCCTTCAAAAGGAAACTAAAAACCTGGCTCGTTGAACAGGCATTCTACAAATTTGACGACATTGAGAAAATTAAATTGACATGCTAGTTTTTGTTTATTTTTTGAGTATAATATAATGTTATTGGAATTTGATTGTATAATATTCATATTAATTGATAATAATCTGGTTGGTGTAAGTACGTTTACATACTTTGTAAACATTTAATTTATTTCATATTATTAAGATTGACAATTTATTATTTTGTGTTCGTCTTGTTAAATTTGTATACAATTACTTAACACTTTTAGACCTGTAACAATAAGTATTTGTTATGAATAAAGAATCTGAATCTGAATCTAAAATGTAATGTATGTAGGTAATGTTCATTTGATATAATATTCGTATACTGAAATTATATCAAGTGAAATTATAGGAAAAGTTGTTATACGAAACAAGGGAGAACCATTCACGCTATCGGTGATACGTACTGGGGCCGTACCGTGAACTGCTTATAGCGGGACCGAATACGCTCAGCTGCCGACGCTGCGCGACTGTGAATTTTATCGCCTCGCAATAAGGTTCGCGGTCGCGCAGTGTTGGCAGCTGAACCTATTCGGTCCCGCTCTGAGCAGTTCACGGTACGGCTCCTGTACTGTCATGGGCAGATTTACAATCAAGCACTTGTATTGTTCCTCCTATCACTAAAAAATACCCCATCACAAAGTGAAACAACGGGTGTACCTACCTGAAAATATTGCTCATATTTTTTATCCCCATCACATAAATTTCGATTATTACGCCACCCTAAAGGGCATAATGTTGCCATTTCGAGAGCTACAAGAAATACGGATGGTAATAACTTTATTCGGGCTGGCAGCATTCATCTTTCGTAGTCGAATTGAATTTCGTAAAGGCATGGCAAAGATGATGAATGGAACTGGTCGGACGGAAGACAGCTATATGGTTTTGTTTCCATTGTCTTGGGATATTTGTCGCGATTCATCAGTCAGTTGTTTGATAAATTGACTGTTTCGACGTTATATCAACTGACCCATTTGAAAAAAATAATACGAAGTTACCTCTAAATAGCACAATAAAAACTTGATAATGTACGAAATACCTACTCTCAATGAGATATTTTCGTTTTATTTATACGGGAATACTCACGTTTAATTAAATCGGATACTCCGACTATAGTTTCGATCACATCCGGTGACCTTTTTCAAAGTGAAAACAGAGCCCGACGAGCGTGCAGCTGCGTCCTGCTTAGCACCCAATGAGATCTTGAAACTTTGCCTAACACTTAACTGATTAAAGGAAGGTCTTGAACGTTTTAAATTGTTAAAACCTATGATATTACCTGTAAAGAAGAAATGCCCAAACTATCGAGCGTTGAAACCAGTTTAACTGAGTCCGTTTCTGCCGCCCGGCCCAGGCAAAGGGGAAGTTATTTGAGCTGAGGTAGAGTACACTCTTAGCTAAACTTGTAAAAACATTTAAATAAAACTGAATTAATTAGCAAAAGTCACTACCTTCTTTATCACCTGTATAAGTAGAACCTTCGGTACTGTATAATAATTACCTAATCGATGGCACGTAAGTAACCTACGTCCCGCGCCGTTGCGTAGGTCTTCTTCATATAAGGTCTAACAGACCTAAGGGAAGAAATAAAGAGCAAAAAACTATCTCTCTTGTTCGAACAGCGCCGTGGATCGCGGTCGGCGTCAACCAAATCCAGTCTGTAGATAGTCAATGTGGTCGATTCTGGCGGTTTTAGTTGACAGTTCTAAACTAACTAAAGTATTGCTGTCCTTAGCTAACATGCCTAGTAAAAAAGTGACAGCAATACTTTAGTTAGTTTAGAACTGTCAACTAAAACCGCCAGAATTGACCACAATCGGCCTTACTTAAAAAAAACTTCTCAACCGTTAGTCACTGCTTAAGATGCTCTGCCATCTTCTCTCTGACGTGAAGTTGCACGTGCTAGAAAAGGACAGAGAAGTTTAAGCAGTGACTAAGAGAATCGAGATTATTTTAGGTAAGGCTGATTATGTCAATACTGTGAAGAACAAAAAACCTAAAGATTAAAAATGGAAAAAAATACGTTATTACTCAGATGTTTTGGAGCTAATATTTTTAGTTTTAAAACTTTTCTCAAAGACAATGGAGCCATCAATCACATTCCAAAGGCGTGTCTCTTTTAACCACTGTACACACATCTACAATAACTACTTTCACGTTTATATTATTATTTTTTGCTGTACGCGGTTTTACTATTTCCGATTATGTTACGCTTTTTGGGATGAAAATGATCATGCATGCGTTGTGCGGGCTTCCGTGTTTAATCTCATTTGATTTGCTAAGTATTTGCGTAAATTTATTGCTATTTAAACTTCTAATAATTCCAATTATTTTTTTATTATTCTTGTATAAAAAAAAAACAATTAGTTACTTACATACATTTTTGATAAAAAATAAATATGTTTTAAGGAAGCTGCCTGCGGGAACTTTTACGTTACTTCAAAATTAACACTATTTAACTATCTACTTGTATAATAAACCTACTTCCTGTTGAACATCCCTGGTCGAAACTCATAAGAATTGACGACAATGGTCAAGAGTTTAGGGGTTCTTCTTTAGCTTTGAAAATAAATTGCAAAAATGAACTTATGAGAGAGTTAAAATTATAATAGGTAGGTAATACTTTTTTTGATTTACCATCCTGGACCAATTAAGAGTTCATACGTATAGCACACTCAGCATCGGATCTACGTTTTTTTTTAACCGGGGCAGTAACTTGATAGTGGCGCCCCCTCTCTTCAGCGTTTGCGATAAATTACTTTTAAAAACTCACAAATATATTATAATGGTTGGTTTTTTTCGTGAACAGGACAAATACCCCTTAAATTTGCTAATCAAGACCTTTACTATCTTTGGGTCTCAGCAATTGTGCCAGGCGCATTGTGGAGCAAGTTTTTTATTTTCAACCATATTAAATAATGATTTTGGCGCACCCTGAAAGTGCCGCACGGGCCAGGTGCCCTCTAGATCCGGGGCTGAGCATACCTGACTAACTAACCGCTGAGCGAAGCTAGCCCATGATTTCACCCGGTACCATAGCGATACACCGGCCGTTATAAGCTACCGCTATACATGTACGGCCTTACCTAAAATAATCTCGATTCTCTTAGTCACTGCTTAAACTTCTCTGTCCTTTTCTAGCACGTGCTACTTCACATCAGAGAGAAGATGGCAGAGCATCTTAAGCAGTGACTAACGGTTGAAAAGTTTTTTTAGGTAAGGCCGTTAGGGTATATTTCAAATTTCATCTTTACCCGTTCAGCCGTCAAGGTTTGTGTATGGGAATAATTATAACCAAACTCACAAGTTTCACATTTTGTAATGTTAGTAAGAATACGATGTCCCATCCCATCAGCCAGAAACGTCCACTGCTGGACGAAGGTCTCCCCCTTAATAGGGAGGTGTTGCCATAATCCCCACGCCTGGCAGGCGACTTGGGGATCGCAGAATGTTCACCACAGTTAACGGATAGGACGCTGCTGCCCGTCCTCCGGTGGTTCTGGTTGCAGTTTTAGGACATGCCCAGGTCCGAAAACGACGTACCGAATAAATGCTATGCAAGTACGTATTCTGTATCTGATTTATTCCTCTAACTGTAACAGAAGTTAATTTTGACAGCTGCAATTAATATAATAGCGAAAGTAACCATTAGTAATGATCGTTACATAGATTAAGCTAAGCTGTACGGCTCTACATGCAGAATGATTTATATGGGATTGTTTCTGTTATAGGTCGACTGACGCAGATAAAAATATGAAATTATCAAACGGAGGTGTTACAACTTTGATTACTTAAGTCGACCGCATTCGGTTCCAAGGGCTAACTACATCACACGTCGGTCACGTCCAAGACATGATCATACATCAAAATGACATTTACATCGCGACGTAATGAGTCTCGTTATTAATGAGCTAACGACCGGCGCACCTAAAGGTGCAGCACCCTTCGAATCACGGGGGTACGAGTAAGCCTTTTAATTGGATTGGGAACATTTATACATCTACGATCCACTGTTTAACTATTTCATCCTTTCACAGACTTTATTTAAACATTAAACACCTATTTACGTGCATGAGTGGCAAGTGATATAATGTGGTGAAACATGTCTTTTTGTGTTGTCATCGAAATTTGCCACTACTTTACTATTAGGACAAATATGGCATTCACAATGAACGTATGTTGTTTTTTTTAAATAAAAAATAAATAAATAAATATCGGTGGACATTAATTTCACACAGCGCCATCTAGCCCCAAACTAAGCAAAGCTTGTAAATATGGAAACTAGATAGCTGATATAATACTTATATACTTTTTGTTTTGTAAATACATACTTATAATACATACTACACCCAGACACAGAACAAACATCTATGTTCGCCACATAAATGTTTGCCCTTGGTGGGGATCGAACCCACGCCCTACAGCTCTGAAGGCAGGCATGCTACCAACTGAGCTATAAGGTTGTTTGGCAGTGTAGCCTGCCTTAGGGGAAAAATATCAAAAGGTAAAACCATACTCCATACTATATTGTAAAATGTATGGAATAGTTATGGAAGAGCGGGACTTTCTGTCACAAGTATTTTATACTTACTATAGAAGGAAGGTGGTCTTTAACTGCTGGCCTTTTGGAGAAACTCAGAGTCACGCAACGGGCAATGGAGAGAGCTATGCTCGGAGTTACTTTGCGCGATAGAATCCGGAACGAGGATATTCGCCAAAGAAGCAAAGTTACCGACATAGCTCGCAAGGTTTGCAAGTTGAAGTGGCAATGGGCAGGCCACATCGCTCGGAGAACTGACAACCGATGGGGAAGAAAGGTTCTTGAGTGGCGACCGCGAACCGGAAGACGCAGCGCAGCACGTAGGCGCGGCCTCACACTATATTTATATATAGGTGCACCGACGACATTGTAAAAGTCGTGGGCAACCGGTGGATGCAAATGGCAGGTTGTCGTACAGTGTGGCAGTCTAAGGGGAGGCCTTCGGTCTGCAGTGGACGTCTCCGGGATGATGATGATGATAGAAGGTCCCAACCTACTTGTAGAAACGTAATCTTGGTTACAGAAATAAAAACATTTTAATTTTTTCAGTCTTCTTTCGCAGCACCTATCTGCCAAGCAGCAGTAAGTAAGCATTACGAGTACATTACCTTGACTCAAAGCAATGAGCACCAATGCACTTTGTTTTGTTACTGAAAGTTAATGGTAGCGCTGTAATATTTAATAGCAAACATTACTTTTTCTATCTCTTATACACGAGTTTAATTGTTTTTTTTTATACAATCAAGCGACTAGACCAGCAAGACGCTCGCCTGATGGTAAGCGTCATGCTTCCCCATAACAGTATGTAGCAGTGGCAGAATTGTGAACTTGCGAATACAATCCTGCACTGCACTGAGGGTACTGCGCTCGTCACCCTGAGCAGTCTTACTTAAAAAAACTTCTCAACCGTTAATCACTGCTTAAGATGCTCTGCCATCTTCTCTCTGACGTGAAGTTTAACATGCAAGAACAAGACAGAGAAGTTTAAGCAGTGACTAAGTTTTTAGCGGCGTTTTTAAGTAAGGCCGTAGATGTTAAATATCTACATACTCAGTAATTTCTCTGGTAACATTGCCCTTCAAACCG
Source organism: Erannis defoliaria (assembly GCA_905404285.2). NCBI lineage: Eukaryota > Metazoa > Arthropoda > Insecta > Lepidoptera > Geometridae > Erannis > Erannis defoliaria. The sequence goes on from FR990071.1 coordinate 1,907,320, forward strand.
GAACACACTACCTAATGCTTGCACACTACTGCTTGGTGGTTGAATAACTGGCAAAGGTGGCGTATTGCAGCTCGTTCGGGTTGTGTTGCATTGCATGACTGTGCTGCTTTTGAATGGCCCTTTCAAGCAATTACTGATTAAAATCACAGCAAAACATCATTATTAAAACAAACACGTTTACGTTCATTTTAACATAGCAAAAAACATTTTGGTTTGTGCCTGAACCTTTACTAGATAATGTATCTAAAAAGCTCCTTATATAAATATTCATGACGAATGCCTACATATTTGATTATATACCTATCTATATAATCAAAGGCCTACATATTTGTTATTTGTTTCTGTAGCCTTTTAATCATAACTTTTAATGACATTCATTATGTTGTTTTATTTTCGATGGATCATCTAAAATTCGTAAGCGTGGGGATTATGGCAACACCCCTCTAAAAGGGAGGCCTTCGTCCAGCAGTGGACGTCTTATGGCTGACGACGATCTAAAATTCGTTTGAACAGTTAGTTAGGTAGTTAGCTACACTGTCTAGTTTTTTTTTGTAAGTATAAAGACGTAAGCATCGTTTGCACTACTTCAAGGCTTACAATAAATTTAAAGTCAAGTGCACATTATCAAATTGTGTGGTTGACAACTGTCAGATTTTGTAAATTTAATTAAATTATTTTTATTTGTACGATCACCTACAATGAGATGCCTGTTCTGCGGTTGCTGCCGCAGTAGCTGTTTTTTACTGTGTGACAGCGTATCGTAACAAGTTTTTTTTCTATTATTAATCTACTTACACATTAGGCCGCCACTTAATGGTCCAGTAATGGACACAACACTCACTAATTTGTTCCGACGCTTGTTTTGGGCTCGTTAGCTATTTGTTGACTCACTGGGCTTCTTATTGGTTTTATTGTACATTCTTTAAGTGTAAGGAGCATTTTTAGGGCTCTGCAAGAATATTTATGAATGAAATGAAAAAAGGGAAAACTTTTTGAACTAGTTCTTTGGGAAAATATTTCTTACATTCTTACACACCTATGTAGTTATACTTGACACTAATAAATGCGTGCAATACAATTGAATTCCTTTTTGACTGGCTAGACATTCGACTGCAGCTCATCCTTTGTAACATAAGTAGTACCGAACTGGCGCTGCCGGATCAAGTTGGGCTACGGGAAAACGATAGTACTAACAATACGTCTTCTCCCATCTAAGGCACACCAAATTTCAACATCTCAGATTTTATTTCTAGTTGCTTACGCTTCCCCGAATAGACAAAACATGAAGAGAGTTAATGACCACTACGCCGAATCCAGCTATCCACAATAATAAAATTTCCACATATCTCGATTACAGAGCAAACATTTACCAAATCGTACACGGAGTGTTTGTTGCCACTTGACATCATCCCGACTGGTTCTATGCAAACACGGCCTTAGACAATACGTCATTTTATTGTTGAGGTGATCATGATTTTTAGATTTTCGCGGATGTTTTTACAATAATACATTTTATTATGACACTACTTTCTGATGATTATTTTATTAAATTATTATAATTTTTATCCTATAAAAATTTACAGGGTAATTTTTTTACATAATATGCATAAAAATATTAATTTTTAAAATAAGTTAAATTTTTATGTAGGTTTGCAGCTTTGCTTTAAAAATAAATAATGTTTGTGTAAACAGCTTTAAATTTGTTCACATCCAAATTGGACGAATCATGCGCATCAAAAAACTATAGTTCCCCTTACACTTTGTTATTCTATGCTTTATCTGTACTGTAATTATTATTTCTAATTTTAATTAATGCAATAATATTCAGCTGCCTATCCACAACATAAATGTTCAATTAATATCTATTAATGAACGCAATAAATTATTATAATTTATAATTTCCTCCATCGGTTGTCAGATGCTTTACGTAATTAGAAGGGTCACACCCTTCGATACAACAATAACGGTAATAAATACTAATAAAAAATCTTTTAGAAAAACGAGAGTATAAAGTTGTTTTGCCTTAGTGATTTATTTCTTTTTAGTACCAGATATAATCCCGCATGACTATTACCTACCCTTAAAGGAGCCAGCGGTGGGTACTTAATCAAAGCTATTACCGTAGGTATTCATTCCCTACTTGCACACAACAATTCAACATTATGAGGATTTAAACGGATCTGGGTATGTCCTAAGCCTGCATCCACCGGACTGCGGTGAGCATTCTGCAATCCCCAAGCCACCTGCGATGCGTGGGGATAAATGGCAATCCCTCCCTATTAAGAGGGGTCTTAATCTTCCGGTCTTTATTGGAGGGTTGTTTTTTCTTAGGCAATTAGTTGCTGAAAAAAATAAAATGACAGAGACATGTCTACAGTAGGCCTAGACTTTATAAAAAAAAGACTGCTCTAGAGGCATTTTCCACGAAGAAAATAGGGGAATACGTTTGTATGGAGAATCACAGACCGGATTCCCTCTTAAGGGGGAGGCCTTCATCCCGCAGCGGTCGTCTTCTGGCTGATGATGATGAGTAGGTATTTAACATTAAGCAAAGATGTTGTAATGAACCTAAAAGGCAATCTTCACGATTATTCTACCATCTATTGCTTGTGACGCTTGTCTTGTCTATGCGTTTTACTCTCGTTTAATTTGAGTTGCAATGCATCACCATCAAATTAAATCGTCGTAGACTGTTTAACTGTGACGAGCGCCTTGTAAAACAAAATTAGAATTCAGTGTTATTTTAGATGTTCGTACACAAATACATAATATGATTTAAATTACCCGTGTTCACTCGGCCGAAACATTGTAGAGTCCGTGTTTTAATCTATTTTACGGTTGCGTGAATATCCTGGTGATATTATTGTGAAGGGAGGTAGGGGAACAAAAACGCAGGGATTTTTTAAATTTATTGCCGCTGTCACGTGTCGCGGGAATCACGCTATGTTAAACACTGGGATGCATAAATTTTCTTCTATAAAACAACGCCAGGCTATAAATTGAAATTATAAAGGCAAGAATAAAAAAAAACGATTGTAATTCAATCATACATGGTATAGAAACTCACCGCATTTGACATTAATTTCAATATGTTCGTCAATAAAAAACAACTAAATAGAACTTAATAATACAATATTTATTTGGATTAATGGCAGTAAATAATTTCCTCATACCAAAAACCATATTTATGGGTCTACTTGTGCCTGAAATAATGACATTTTATTTTATTTTACTATTTATTTTTTAATAATAATAAGAATTGTAAATCTTCCCTCTAATAAAAAAAATATCTAGTCATATTATGTCGCAAGACAAATGGCGATATGGCATAATATGATTAGAGAAAAAATGCAATTATTTTCAGAACACAAAAGCAATATGTAATGGATGACCGACGGCCTTGCGTGTATCAACCAATTCCCCCAAACATCATTATTCCGCCGATGCGCCACCCATCACATCTTGCAGCCTACCGACCATAAAATTTGTCGAAATATAACGACATTATTAAGACGTCAATCTCGCAACCCGAGTGAAACCACTGGTTCAATGAAGGTTCCTGCTAACCATCAATTTTATGAAATCTGATAACACCGCAGCGATCGGCCAATCAAATTAGACTCCATATCTGGCGAGGCTTTATTATGCCATAACAGTTAAGGAAACTGCTGACTTAACGTCTTAATACAAAATACTAATTGCAGACCACACGACGGCTTTTAAGGCGAGCACTCACTGAACACCGTCTTCGTTTTGATATTTGAAAGCCACAAGATGCTAATAAAAAGTTAAGAGACTTCCCTTTCATCAAAGTGTATAAAACCACAAGAAACTTTACGAAGCTAATGTAATCTATTCATGCTTTTTTAACTTTTCTATAGACGTTTCCTGAAAAATCTCGTATTAAGAACAAAAAACTCATAATTAAGAGCACAACAAACGTAATTCAGAGCATAAGAGACTTCGGCGTATAGTTATCGTATAGTTCACAATTGTTCGAATTTCGACGTTTTGTCGCTTGTATAGTGTTCAATGTATGCTTGAGCGCTTGTGTCTTATCGTAGTTCTAGTCAGTCAAAAAGTCGGCGCATTTTTTTTGCACGATTGTGACTCTATAGATATTAACTCAATGGATATACCATATTCAATAAAAACACGGACTGAAGTCAAACTTTTTATAGAAAAGCTCAACGGTATTCTTTTTCAGATACCCACTTGATATTATTATTATGTGGGCTCACCAGTGTGAACCTTCTCGATTACACACAAATTGACATGCAATTAATCCTCCCATTTGTCATTTTTTCGTCTCTGTGGGGGCTATAATTTCAGCTACATTTCCGATTGTCCAAGCAACGTATAAGGCATGCCATTAAAGTCCACGGAGATAAAAATCAAGGTAGCTTTAATGGGAGGCTTTTACATTGTGAAAACAAACAGGGGGTGGAACCAACGGGATTGCATGATGTATGGTGTTTACTGTTTGCGGAGTACCGTTTTCAGATGATCGTAAAACTATATTTTTTTTGTTATTTCTTAACCTTCAACTTATCGAACGAGATTGAATGATAAATGAGATTTTGTTTTAAACTAGCACGGTTATCAATTCACAACAAAATCACGGTAAATGTTTCATAAACAATGATATAACTGAATTGAGATTTTATCCTTGATTATTTACTTTACATTATAAAAAAGTACATATGAAAAAAGGTTTTATATTTAATTATAAGCTTGAAATGGACTCGTAACCCCACACTATAAGAGAAAAAGTTGTCATTTTTATTACATTACAATTATTATAATGTTTAATTAACATAATTTGAAGAAAATTAAAATAGCGTTATTTTATAAGCAAACAAAAACAGCAGAGTAAACTGTAATTATTACTTACATTCTCAGCCATAAACATCGTTTGCGAAAGTAAATTAATTTTATGAAAAAAACCTTGACGTAAACAATCACAGCACAGCCTCTAATAAATACAATAATAGACTGCTCAAACTCAATATGGACTATCAAAAATATGAGATCATAAATCCCGAACCAATGTCAAACACTCAATATACAATTCAATAAGGGTCCCGCAGAACGATCAGGCCACTAGAGGAAGCGTCGAGCGTGGTCGAATCAATCAACCAATAGCCCACTCAGCAATTGGCGACAAGTGAGTCTGGAGCGCGGTCAATTCGGACGCAAGACCACTGCCACAGTATCTGATATGGAGTAATAAATCTCCCTACTAGAAACATTACAACTGCAACCCGAACGGATTTTGGCGTCTGGCGCTCTGAAAGCTAGAACAGCCACTTGACAGATGCACATAAGCTGAATTGCTAAACAGGACCTACTGGACCGGAGTAACTAAAAGTGGTTTAAGAGTGCCTGCGATGTAGATAGATGCTCGTTAAACTACTACTAAGGCTACTGGTATATAAATGTCCCAGTAAGCCATTACTACCATACATAAAGAAAATGTATGAATAAAATCCGCGATATGTTTCAGTTCGATAGTTGTGGTTCCTCAATTAATCGTCTGTACTGGAGCAAACAGATACACACAGATATCGATTTCACCATTGTTTTGACGACCATTTTGGTACGGAGCCCTAACGAGTGTTTACTGATTTTTGTTTTATTCATACGGGAATACTCACGTTTAATTAAATCGGGTACTCCGACTATAGTTTCGATCACATCCGGTGACCTTTTTCAAAGAGTGAAAACAGAGCCCGATGCACGTGCAGCTGCGTCCTGCTTAGCACCCAACCCACCCAGTGTTTACTGCTTTCAAACCTGACGCCCGGCTCCTAGCATCAAGGTTGTATGTATTCGTCTGCGTTCTTAAGACCTAGTTCATGTTGGCTATGATTCCAATGAAATGAATCCTCTTACATTTTCTCCTCTATGTAGCCCATTTAATTTAGTCCAGATTGATGACTCTTCATTATAGTCTTAATAGATTCTTATTAATGATCATCATGAAACCTCTTATTATTAATTTGTGGTACTAAGGCGCTTTCATTGTGAGATAGTGTAGGTATATTACAAATAATTCTGGAACTTTTTTTTTCTTGTAATTTTTTTTTTTTTATTGGAACACAATTTTGCATAAAATCAGCAAACAGTTAATCAACAAAAAATATGCATTATTTGTCTACCACCATGTGTCGAGGTCACTGACCCCGCGCCTGCGCACCAATCGAAATAAATGGCGCTTCTGAAACAGACGACTCGATAGTGCTCTAGTGCTGATGAGTGATGTGCCTTTAAATGTTTGGAAACTTTTAACTGTTTCAGCAATAAAACGGATCTGATGTTTCAACAGGCTGTGGTTTTATTACACACTGAGTTAAAAGTTGTGACAAGCCCTTATGTAACTTCACAGAAAAGTTTTTTTCAGCCGTTGCCATGCCACCAGAATTATAGTATACCCTATACAAGGAATCCCATTAAGAATTTATGAGTGAGAATTGTTAAAAATATGATGTCAACTATGTCTTTAACATGAGGTAGGTGTAACTAATAATAAATAATAAATCAACCAAACCATAAATCTACATCTCATATCGTTCTGATCATTTGATAAGTATACCTAATTTTAGGAACACAGATACATTTATTTTATAATAATTATGAAAATACAATAATATATTGCTAGGTATGGTAACTGGTACTTAAAACAATTAAGCTTACTAAACAATCATCACGAGTCTCCAGATATCATGGCCACCCTACACAGAAGCATTTCAGCGCTGAGTTTGCACTTGATTTACGCGCAATCGTCGAGCGATGCAGTACTCGGCACAGCGCTTTACACCGGGTTTCATTGCCCATCGATCTTGATATATCGGTTCCCAGTGCTTACTTATTGAGTTATATGTACTAACCTACCTATCTGTGGTACCGACAAGCTTCCACCAAGGAGGATATAGCTATATATACACTTAACTATTTTTAAGATTTTCGTTCAAGTTTTGGGATAAAAGGTATAAGTTTCCAAGGATTGTAATGTAAGCTCATCATTATGAAAAACTTTTACAACTGGACCAACCCTAAACTGCGAAATAAACAGCTTCCCGCATGTTTTTATTTAACCTGTGTTGTGTTTTCCCACTGCTGGGCAAAGGTCTAATGGCATTGAATTTATTCTTATTTAGTAGGGATAAGTGGCCTAAAGAGTTCTGCGTTCCACTTACCGCTACCGGTAGATCTAAGTGGTTTTTTTTTCCACCTATCCCTACCGGTAGGGATAGCTTGGTAGGGATAAGTGTACCAGGCCAATTTTTATTTACATAAACGAAATAATCATTGTACAGATTTTAATCCTGTCAGTAATTTAAAAAAAAAACATACAGCGCCATCTATCCCCAAACTAAGCAAATCTTGTAATATGGAAACCAGATAGTTGATAGAATACTAATATAGTACTTTTTTTTTTGTAAATACATACTTATTATACATACAATGAATGAACATGATGATGATACATTAGAATGTTGGAATCGTAAGGCACAATTTCAAAAACCACTAAGGGCCGGTTTTTTTATCCGTGGTCAAAATCGACATAACTATTTGTTAAACTGACTACAGTTAACTAGCTAACCATTACATTTTTGACCACTGCGGTCATGCTAGATACGGATCAAAAAACCGGCCCAAAGACACTAACTTATATATTTTTCAATAGGCATGATGACTACAATTTTTTTATTACCTTTTAAAAAAGCTGATCATCAATAGAGCCTATCAATGAAAACAAAGTTTTAAATAACTCAAAAATAAATAAGTTCGAAGTATTTAAATTTCAAGCTAGACAGAGAGCGCGCTATACTGAGCTATGACGTCAAGCCTCAGGCGCGGCATACAAATGCTATACTAACACGTGCTTTGCGAGAAAGGGATAGAGCATCCCCTCTCTATCCCCACCTAAAACTTTAAACGCTCATATCTCAGAGATTTATCAGCCAATACAATTTATTTTTCCAGTATGTGTAATGTATTTAGTTATATTCACCACTAAGCATGTTATTTGCCATAAATTAAACATTAGGCCACACGCCTATTCTAAAGTCAAAAAGTCTAAAGTTCAAATTTTTTTCGTACAGTGATAATATACTTAAAGCACTTCCGCCTAAAATAATCCGCTAAGCTAAAGCAATTCGATACAGCTTCGGACGGGTCTTGTTTCATATGTAGTACTCCCTTTTTTATTTCAATAAGTAACTGACACTTATCAGATAGCTTATCGTTCAATTCATTAGGCTTTTTTAAACTTACGCACGTGGTCAGGTCACTCATCAGCCCGAAGAATTCCACTGCTGGACGAAGGCCTCCCCCTAATCCCCACGCTTGGCAGGCGGCTTGGGGGTCGTGGTCAGGTCAATACCTACTAATTATTCCATTCAATAACACTGCAGTATTGCTTAACTACAGGCAAGGTCACACTGTGTTACTGTGTTCCGGTTTGAAGGGCAATGTTACCAGATAAATTACTAGGCATGAAGAGATTTGACATGTAATATCTCAGGGTGACGAGCGCAGTGCAGTGCAGAGCAGGTTTTTTTTCGCAAGTGCACAATTCTGGCACTGCTACTTTGGTGCTACTGTTATGGGCTGGCGTGATGCTTACCACCAGGCGAGCGACTTGCTCGTCTCGTCATTGTATTAAAAAAACGTACCTATTATAAAGTAAAATTTTATTTTGGTGTTAATTTTCTCAGACAGAACTAATACTTAATACCAACAGAACTGTGTCATAGTCAATCAAATAATAGAAAACCATGGTGCAAACTTACAAAAATATTCTAATGACACTAAAGTTCAACACACCTACAATCCTGTCTGTTTCAAGAAACGACGATAGCAAACACTACCTAAACCTGTTTCCGCGAATATATTTGGCAAAACTCGTTTCTATGTTATTTATTCAAATTCTGTGCGCGTAGGCTTTAGTTTGGTTCCATAGAAACTTTGGAACAGATATGGATGTGAGGTCATGACGTCATCATGTCATAGGAATTCTGTTGTCATTGAGCACAGAATTCTGACAGAATTAGTATTTTGAACACTAACCGTCATATGCATAAAACGTAAAGACGTATTTCAAACCTATTTTAGTTAAAAAGTCTTTTGTCAAATTTCTCTCGAATTACGATTTGAGTTTGAAAAAGGAAGACAAAGCACTTTTTCATTAAAATAGGTTTGAAATCAGAGAAACTTAAATAAAATAAAAAATATTAAAATAAATAATTGAAATATTTTATTGTGTTTTTTTTATTGGCATCGCACGTTGTGCATTCTGCCAGAGTCAAGTATATGAATGTTCAAGTTTATGTAGTATTATCAAGTCAAATAAGTCGAGTCCAAGTCATGCCCTAGTAAAGTTGCGGCGACTTTAATATGAGCTTTTACGAAGTTTTGAAAACAACACAAAAAGAAATTTTTCTCCACATTATATCACTTGCCCACACTCGTGCATGTAATTCAACACTCAATGAATACAACACCACCATTTTTAATCATTAATTCGCGAAAAACTTTATTGCAATATGTATGAAAAAAGATACATAACCAACAGTTTTAGTCCAGTCACATTAAGTTTTACTATAAAAACTTACGTGGTTTTGAAACATTTTGTTTTAAGTATATGTATTGTTTCGATCACATCCGGTGACCATCACACCTTTTTCAAGAAGGGAAAACAGAGTCAGACGCGCATGCGGCCGTATACTGCACAAAGCAAGTTTAATTTAGTGAGTGTTAAAACTGATTCGACACCTTACTATCCTTACATTTAATTAGAATGCAGTAAAACTCCACCTATTCTAAAACCAAACGGCTAAACAAGATTAGAGAACCAATTTCGTCACTAGCCCACACTTGCGGTTGCAATTCAGGCCACGCCTGAAACATTATCTGTTCGTTTAACGACTGCAATCGGGCATGTGGTCTACCAAGCTGCAGAGCGCATTATATTAAACCCCATTCAACTTGCAACATAAACTTGGATCGATTGATATTTTACAACCTTAAGAAGTGGCTGATTGGAACGTTGATGTGGCCTGTAATAAAGCGCTAAAGATATTGAATTATCTTAATATAGCCTTTATTGTATAGGTGTGATGCGGTTGCTTTGCTTATTTTACAATACTAGAGTCAAGCTAGCTAGAATAATAAATTGGCCAAATTAAAAAAACCTGATGCGAAAGTACTCTCCTGTTTAGGAATTAAAATTTAAGCCTATCTATCAGAAAGCATGCGAATGACTCCATGCACTTGAAATCTAAGCTGGAAAGATTTTAAATCGATGCTCGTTTTTTCTCATAATAGAAAAAATCTCGATATTTCTAACGAATAGAAACGCTTCACACTCGTCCTCCCTATTAAGGGGGATGCATCCAGCAGTGGACGTCTTTTGACTGGTGATGATGATAATGATGATGACATTCAGAAAAGTAAAAGTAATTCATATATATTTTTAAAGCTCATAGCTCCTCACTAAGATTCCCTTAATCAGGAATGTCATAGAACACAAAAAGAAACGGACAACCAAAACTTGACAAGGACACTTCAGCGCAGAACTCAAGTTCATAAATGACAAATTAATGATGGCCAAGCATTCATTGCCCGTTTTCTTGTGAAACCATCCGTGTAATCGATAGACATGGGCAAACATCGTTTTGCTTCCAAGCGGAGCATAGCGACTCGTCTTTCCGGACTTTCTGGTATAAAACTGGAAACTTTTCGACCGGAAGTCGCTCATTCACTCCATCTTTACGAAATGACGAAACTACAGACAAAGCACCGCCAGAGAAATAACTTCAATTTCTGTCAACTCCAACGGGACAAAAATATATTTACGATGAGTGGCAATTCTTAACAAGAAACTCATTCTATAAAATAGCTTTAAGAAATCAATTATGTACATATACGGCCTTACTTAAAAAAAACTTCTCAAACGTTAGTCACTGCTTAAGATGCTCTGCCATCTTCTCTCTGACGTGACGTTGCACGTGCTAGAAAAGGACAGAGAAGTTTAAGCAGTGACTAAGAGAATCGAGATTATTTTAGGTAAGGCTGATAGAGTGTAGAGTGTCATAATAGCACTGAATATCCATGTCGCATAATATAGTTTCTCAATGAACAGGTATTGTGTTGTGTACTTATTCCTTTTCATGTAGTAGCTATGGCAGTAATGAAGTTAATTACGCGGTATATAATTGAACATTTTCATTCGAAGTCAAGTTTAATAATCTGTCCTTTTTAAACTTAACAGGCCAGGCGTATGACCACAGCTCACCGCATGTTCTATTATGACTGTGTGTTCGAAGTTGGTAAACACACCTAGCCTGTAATGCGAACTTTCAAGTCAACATTGTTTTTTCGGTGTCCTTTTCAGGTTCTTGTAAACGTGTACCTTTTTCTATATCTGTCTTTTTCTGTTCTGTGAAACGTCGACTAATTTGCCGGTGGACAAACAGACAAACAGGCTAGTTGGTGTTGCCGTAGTGTACATATTGTGGTCGTCATGTGGGCGGATGATGGCGAATACTGGTCGATGGGGGGAGGGGGGATTTTATGGGTAAACGGCGGGAATCAAGGTCTTTGTGGAAAAGTTTTAGTGGACATATCCATTTAGGAACAGATTCTTTGTCTTTTTAATAGATATCATCAAAATTTTACTTAGCATATATTTACTAAAATATATTAATATTTTAGTTAACTACGAGTTACTTGTGTAATAAGAAAACGGTTAGATATTAAACACAATTTTCCGAACATTATTAATTTATAAGTACAGATTATTATTTCCCTTTCTAGAACTCAATTTCTTGAGGTTCTGACCCCGCCGTCACTTTTTCATATTTTCAATAGTTATTTTCGAAAAATTGCTTTTTGAGAGAAATTATCGTTCAAAGACTACACGTCAAAACTATTTGGCATTGAAAAGGGCGACAACTGTCCCAATTACAACATCCGAAACCACTTCGCAGGCGTTACTGTCAAACCAATATTACTGGAGAATCGAACCCACGCCCGGCCATGACACGGAGCCCACTTTAGAATGTTCTACGTTGACTAAAAACGTTTATGTAATTACAAGAGCACTTGTAAATAAATCTTTAAACTCAATTCCAAATTTACGTAAAATAAATATTCTAACGGAAAAAAAACGATAGAAAAATTTAAAAAAACGTACAGACATTTCAAGAATCGAATAGTAAAATCAATAATCATATAGAAAAATCAGTAATCGAATATAAAAATACAAAATTGAATTGAAAATGCAAAAAGCGATTAGTACATTTAAAAGTCGGATAGAAAACTACAGAAAAACCGTGCGCATGGGGATCATAATATGTCAGGCTTCTCTATTTGGCGTGCGACAGATGGCGGATAGCGCACGGCACGGATGCATCTCGAGACATGTCTCGAGATCGTGCGCACGACATGGGGGACACCCAACACATACGGCTCATCTCAAAAGCAGGGCCGTAATAAGTTGGGAAGGAGAAAGTCAAAGTCACAACACATTGGATTGGTTTTGACAAAAAATAATTCATATTTTTCACGAAATCTTTCTTTTACTAGCAGAGATGATTGCAGAAGGTACATGAGAATGACGACTTCGTAATATACATATGATACAATAACGGTGAGAGAAAACTTATTAAGAATTTAATCATTATAATCCTAAATGTCTGGAAATTCCTCTGTCTGTTCTGGAATGTGAATCCGTCAACTTGCACTGGGCCAGTGAGGTGGAATTTACCCCAATCCCCTTTCAAGAGAAGGGCCTACACCGAGTAAGGGGATGTTAGAAAATGTTGCAGGAAACTGGAGGAATTAAAGTGGTTATTAACAAATGCACTCATGCCTGAGCTTTCCTAAATACGGCCCTAACTTTAGAGGTCTTATAATATGGTCTTGTGAAGGTAGATTAATCTTCAGCTACTTAGATCATTGTTTGTGTAAAATGTTCATCGCTGCTGTAAGTACCTATGTATCTCTATCAAAGAAGCCTTACCTACTCACAGCTAAATTTAATACAATTGTTAAAAAAAAATAAAGAGAGAGAGGAGTCGCAGATAGCCATAGAGATTTACAGCCTTACCTAAAATAATGTCGATTCTCTTAGTCACTGCTTAAAATTCTCTGTCCTTTTTTAGCACGTGCAACTTCACGTCAGAGAGAAGATGGTAGAGCATCTTAAGCAGTGACTAACGGTAGAAAAGTTTTTTTAAGTAAGGCCGCTAACTACCTACTCCAAGATAACACCTAAATAAAACAAAACAATGTTACAACCCTTAGGTACGAGTAAACACAGGGTTATAAAGCATCACTTATTATTAAACATGGGATATCCTCAGAATGTGTGGACCTGGGTATGTCCTAAAACTGCATCCAGAACCACCGGAGGGCGGGCAGCTGCGTCCTCTTAGTTAACGGTGGTAACACTCTGCGAACCCCAAGCCGCCAGCCAAGCGTGGGGATTATGGCAACCCCTCCCTACTAAGGGGGAGGCCTTCGTCCAGCAGTGGATGTCTTCTGGCTGATGAGTGAGTATCCTCAGAATAGTTAATCTGTTTATCGTCTTCTTCTTTTTTACTGCTATTGCTGCACGTTTATGAATAAGGAGGTCATAGTTTTTACCACATTCAAAAAAAACAAACATCAAAAACAAATTCCAATTTTTAATTATGCTGATTAAATATTTGACGGCTTCATTACATCTCGCAATGTTTCTGATAAGCGTAAGGAGAGCACTGATAACAGCGTGATAAGAGCAGGAAAGGAGAATGTTGACTGAAGTGGCCGCTATACTCTTACCAACATATCAGAGTATAATGAAGGAGCTACCATCGTAATTACTAAACAAAACTGACACTGCTCGTGGATAATGTTAGTTCTTACATTTGATCAACTACCCGAATAAGATGGTCGTGCTTTAGCAGCTACAATGTTGTGAAATGTCACAGCGAAGTCGTTTAATTACATAGAAATAGAACAATATATGATAACATCGACTCATGTTTCTAAAACATTCAAGCAGAGTGTTGGATCACATGTCTTGGTGAGTAAAAAGTAAAAATGTCTTATTTTTATCCAAAAATAATAATACTCGCTCTCGTCTATCTGTCAAATCATACCGTATCACCGGCAGCTGGGGCCACTTCTCGTTCAAGCTGTCCTTTCCAGTTCCGAGCCAAAACATTTTTCTTTCGACATGCTTCTCTTGTACTTTGAAAGTCCATCGGGCTCGTGGTCTGCCTAAGATCTGACCGGACCGGGTCGTCACCCGTTTCGCGAATAATGCTTCACATCACACCTAGCCACGTGGTCTACATTACCATTTTAGCTGACTCTATGCGATTGATGGTGTACCATCACTTGAAATTAGGATCATTATCAGCCAGAAGGCGTCCACTACTGGACGAAGGCCTCTCCCTTAATAGGGAGGATTTGCCATAATCCCCACGCTTGGCAGGCGGCTTGGGGATCGCAGTGTGTTACCACCGTTAACTAAGAGGACGCTGCTGCCCATCCTCCGTTGGTACTGGATGCAGTTTTAGGACATACCCAGGTGAAATTAGGATAGTTGTAGACAAATGTCTAGCTTTTTAATCATTAAAAACGACATCAAATGGTTTTTTCCAAATCATTGCTACAACCTCTTTCCACCTTTCTTTGTATCCCTTCCATATTAAGTTTGAATAATGTTGTTACACTAGTAGACTAATAGTAGTAGTTCTCTAGTAGTCGTAATTTTTTTCATTTCTCTAAGTAACTTTTCTGGTTTGTACAATTAAGACTTTATCTGTCCTATCTGCGTAAGTGAGTAGAGATACGTATACGTATGCCATTTCTTCTAGTACCTATAATAAGTATGCCATTTCTCCCAGTCCTTATCTCTCCCGTATTTCGTAACTGCTTCGCCCGTAGAGTGGCCTGCTCTAATAAACCTGCTGTTTGTCGGCTTGTTACCTCGCAAGTGCAGCAATTAGAAATAATTGGCCGATTCGTCGTGCACTGCGATTGTTCCAGACAGGACCCTTCTAATTTACATGCCACTTCAATACTTGAATTAATGCATTGTAAAGTCTATGAAATTGATAAGCACCTTAACTGGTTAAGGTCAAAATGTGACTTATAAGGGACTTGGAAGAATAAAGGTACGGAAAAACATCAGATTCTCTAAGCGATACTTTACTCCGCTCGATACTGCTCCCAGTATGAACATTTTATGTATTTATTCCAGTTATAAAAACTAAGCACCATCAGACATTGTATATGTAAGTATATACTGTATACAATTTAAGACCCATCATCAGGTGTTAACAAGACATTTATAATCAACGAAGCATCACCAAAACGCCTGGTATTGACGCGAGCGCCATTATTGACCATCGCGCATCACAAGGTGCGCTGGGGCATCGGGGAGTTATGCAAGGCTCGAGATTGTCCCGGTCCCTTTTACTCTCGTGAGGTCTCTAACTGCAGAGACAGTAACGGAGCGTAATCTCGAGCGCGCCAGAATAGGGTGCTTAATATTTCGCGCCCACGTGTGCCCACGCGCATCCCACAGACCTACATCTGTGCTCGAAAATAAACCAGTGATTAAGGTTTTAACATATCACTTGCATGACGCCTTTATAAGATCCAAATGAGTAGAAATCTAGACGACAAAAACAACTAGAAAGGCTTTGGAGAAATCAACCAAACAAAAAAGTATTAAAAGTTGACCTAGTAAAATGACTGACATCTAAAGTAAGAACCTCATCGGACCCAAGATTGGTACGAAGATTTAAAATGAAGACTTATAAAGTCTATACTGAAATACGAAAGATCTGATGCAGAAATTTGACTCATATAAAAACAAAATTAAAACCACACCATTCGATCCAGAACACATCGGTACTTATTGATAATTTGAATCTATATACGTCCATAGTCATCATCATCAGCCCGGAAACGTCCACTGCGAAGGCCTCCCGCTTAGACCACCACACTGTACGACAACCTGCCACTTGCATCCACCGGTTGCCCGCGACCTTTACAATGTCGTCGGTCCACCTAGTGGGAGGCCTCCCTATCCTGCGTCTTCCGGTTCGCGGTCGCCACTCAAGAACCTTTCTTCCCCATCGGTTGTCAGTTCTTCGAGCGATGTGGCCAGCCCATTGCCACTTCAACTTGCAAACCTTGCGAGCTATGTCGGTAACTTTGGTTCTTTGGCGAATATCCTCGTTCCGGATTCTATCGCGCAAAGTAACTCCGAGCATAGCTCTCTCCATTGCCCGTTGCGTGACTCTGAGTTTCTCCAAAAGACCAGCAGTTAAAGACCACGTTTCAGTTCCCCAAAAGGCCAGCAGTTAAAGACCACGTTTCAGTTCCATATGTCATCACTGGTAACACACACTGGTCGTAGACCCTTGTGTAACGTCCATAGTATCTCTCCCCAACTGAGTAACTGACATAACTTCCACTGCGCCAGTGTCGTAACCGCTTATCAGGCAATTAACAGATCGAATTACAAGTAGTGCAAGCGGATTAGCAGGGAAAGTAAAGGATGACGTCACCCATGAAATCATTGAGTGCCAACGATAATTTTTAATTGGAAGAGTGAAATAGGTTACAGAGGTCAAAGTATCGGAAGAAGAGGATGGTTGGTATTGGAGAGGAGGTCAATAATTCAAGCAAGAGATTCAGCTCTCTCTCTCGTTCAATACCTTGATCGGAACTTGGCACTGCACTCGTAAGCCTTTGACAGGGTTTGGCATGACGGCCTAATTTGCAATCTTTCCTCCTATGGCTTGTCCACCGGCTTCATTGCTTGGATATCGGACTTCCTGAAGGATTGATCGATTCGTGTGGTCGTTGATGGCTGCTCGTCCGATGAAAAGGCTATCAATGCCGGTGTTTCTCAGGGGTCGGTGCTCTCTGCGACGCTCTTTCTGCTGCACATTAACGATCTGCTTAAGTCCGGTACCTTTGGGTATGCAGACGACAGCACTGTTTTAGAGAGCTACATATCCAGTGCACTACCCAGTGGACCTGACATCAGTCTCTAAGAGTGGCCATGGCACTGGGGCGATGCCAACCTGGTCAAGGTTAATGCAGCTAAGATCCAGGCGTGCCTGTTCTCCGCAAAAAGGAGGCCATTCGATCTGGCTCCTACTTTTCGAAATGTAACAGTGCCAATAACCAACCATTTTGATCTATTGGGCATTTCGCTGACTCCAACCCTCAAATTTGGCTCTTACATTGAGTCAAAGGCTCAACTGACTGCCAAAAGCTGGGTGTCCTCTCGAAGGTGCGTCGGTATTTCACGCCGGAACAGTTGCTTTCATTATACCAAGCACAAGTTCGGTCGTGCATTGAATACCGCTCGCACCTTTGGGATGGATCTGCTGGGTACCAGCTTGAGACGTGACATTGACTGACTGTCTGGTTCGGACCAAGCTACAAAGCCTTAATCATCGACGAAAAGTAGCTAGCCTATCCGTGTTTTATCGGATACATTTCGGAGAGTGTGCTTCGGATCTGCATGATCTTATTCCACCCTGCCCAATTTTCTATCGGACGGCCAGGACCTCGAAAAAGCGACACCGTTTTATGGTTGATATACCAAAAACACGTACGAAGCGGTTTGATTCCACTTTCTTTATTCGAACTACTAAACAGTGGAATGAGTGGGTGTTTAATCTGGTTGTCTTCAAGTCGAGAGTGAATCGGTTTCTTCTAGGCAAGCGTGCTCCATCGTAGACTGCATCTTCGTTTAACATCAGACGAATTGGCAGTCAAACGCAAGCCAATAAATAATAAAAAAGTAACTCTGCGATATATGTTAAAGCTCTATACCAAGTAATTTACAAAATTGCCAATTTAAAAACAAACGTCTTTTTTTTGGCTGTCTAATTTGCAATTCGTGTTGTATTTGGAATTTTATCTGGAATTTCATAATTTTTTCTGGAGTTTAACTATCACGATGCTTCATTACTAACTACCACAAACATACTAACTCGTGATTTTGACGTGTTTTGTTGTTTAAATAAACTTGAATAGTCCCGAATAAATTAAACGAAAATGTACCACAATTATATTTACCAAATCAGCAATGGTGTTTAAATTCTGCGATGAGTAGTAGAGAAAATGAGGTCAGAATCAGAAATGTGTGGATAACAACGAAAGTAAAATTCGAGAAGTTATTTATTGCTCGATATCGGAGCATCGGTAGCTTTGATACCGGTTAGTGGCTTGGGTGTGAAATATGAACTCGTGGTTAGAGATTAGGGTTTTTTATTCAAAACCGGTTTGCAGTTAAGCAGATTTCATTGAATCAATATTACAGTATAGTCATGTCAGTTGTACAAGGTGCGCACACATTGCGGGAGCCTTAAGATTAATGACATTATAAAGATTGCAAAAAGCATCTGGCATGAAATGCCATAAAAACTTGACTGAGAATGTTATGATCTTAACACATGCCGTCTCTATTAATCTAATCAATCTTTCAGCTGGATAACGATGATAAATTAATAATCAAGAATGATGATGCTTCCACAATATAAGAGAAGAATGATCGAACAGTCGGTAATTTTTATGATAACAATGTTTTATTTATATGAATAATACTTCACACTCCCTTAGGAGTCTAGAGCTCCCTATATGTAGAGGATGCCGCAATCATGGAACTTACATGAAAAGGATAAAATGACACACGGAGAAGATATTAATATTTATCGTTCAAATTCTTCCCAACTGCAAATCCAAACTATCATTAAGAAATGTACTACCACCAAGTTTGTCACTTGATTTTGGATACAATTCAGTTGCCTTACGTTCGTTGTAACGTCGGTCGTTCGCTCGTTGTATTGTATTGTATTTTAACGCAAGCCTATTTTCGATTAAAATAGATGCGCCAACATTATTTTCTCCCACCAGGAATTCCTAATTATAATTCAGCACATCTTCTACGTTAATGTTATCCGCAGTAGCATTGATTATCTTTCGCGAACGCATGTGCCGATTGGTTCCATTCGTCTACATCCGGCAATTGTTGCCAATTCGGGTTGAGAAACCACTCACGCGCATCGCTGCAGTGACGCGGTTACGGACCATCCTGTCACTACTGTTATGGGCTTGTGCAGTTTTTTCGCGCGTGTTAATTGTTGATGTTTGCGTAATGAATTAATTGTTTTGCGTAGTCATGGTGCTACCGACCACCGGGGCGTTGTTGTTATAGCCCAGTCATAAATTAATATTTTTCTTTTGATAGACATTTGTTCCTATTATTATTCAACCGATGCTATACGGGAGGAATATCATAATATTAATGTCTTACGAGCTTTTGGAGCTTTAACAAAAATATGGACTCAACCATATTTTTGTTCCTTTTGCTTACGTTGTTTATTGAACGAGCTAAGCGTAAGTCGCCGCCGAGTTTGCTTTAGAAAATTGGCATTCGTATGTGTGTAAATGTATTTAATAATAACTTGCGAACCATTTGGCCGTTTTTGGCAAGAAATAGAAAAAAAGTCATAATATGAGAGCAAAACCGGTCAAGGAGACATAAAGTCATATTTAAGAGCCGCAAGGTCAAATGTTTTGTTGATGGTTAGGTAACCATCGGTAGAAAATGTGGCAGCTCAAAACTATAGAGGTCTATATAAACACAAAACAGAAGGCATACATGCTTCCCTTTATTTGGTTTGGGAGGAATGCAAAGAGGTCGCGGATCCCGTGATTCATTGCCCGGTATTGTTGCGCGCGAGTTGTCCCAGCAGTTTTACTTTATTTTCCGGTAAATCAGATTTTTGGGCTGGAATGCGCATATTTTAGAGCGAGGTGTTTCGGAGCGGATGTATAAATTAGGTTGAGACTGTCAACGAGTTCCGAATTAAGTATTTTTAATCTATAATTTTGCAGTTTATTTACATAGTTTTTTCTTTACAATGTAGCGGGACAAACAGATTCATTGACCTCTTGATGGTAAGATGTCATGCCTCCTATGGAGAACTACAACAGCAGAAAGCATCGACATTAATTTTATTTTTGAAGATTTAAACATCTCTGCGTTAATTTACATAAGTTACAACGTAACTTGCTAGGAGCGCCTAAAACATTGAGCTAAACATTTATATTGTTAGAATAATAAATATTTAGGTACTCATACCTGGACCTGGATAAAGGTATGTCCTAAACTGCGTCCATAAACACCGGAGGATGGGTAGTAGGGTAAGGGTAGACAGAAAAGTATAATTGCTATTTTTTATATCTTTAAAATTGACATTGCGTTGGTACTCTTCAGGGTAGAGATTCCGTTTCCATTTTCAAATGTTTCTCCAGTTCAGGTGCCCTTTCTCAGTTTAATTGATTGTGGCGGGTCGAGTGCGCGGCCATGCACAGGCGCATCTGATTTATGCTCATACATACAGCTCAGGCTCACTGTGGCCGCGTGACTGCCGCTCCCGTGTCCCGCGAGACGGAGTGTTTCACGTCACGTGGATTAATGGCCATTCGTACAGACGAGCACGGGGTTTCTTTACAGCACGTGAAACTAATGTTCATGTCTTTGATGTTAAAGCTTGTTAAAAAGCATTTTGCTCGTGTGGACGATATTTAATAGGACAGAAACAGGGTGACGACCATTTATGAAACTTACGAAATAAATGAAAGAGAAGAAAGGAAAGGAAGGATTTTTTTAAAAGGAATGAGTGACGGAAGTAAGAAATACGGATTTGGTTTTTAGGAAAACGTTTCTATTATAATTTATACAGATAAAGGAATGGAACAGAGCACGAATTCATGTCAGTTATACAAATAAAAAATAATTAAAATACTATACACGCTAATAATTGTTCCTATTATTTTGTAAATTATTACTTTGTTTCATCTCTTCAGCCTTCTTCGTCCCAACTGCAATTTTGTATGTTGCGCGAAGTTCCATAATTTTGGCCAAGGATAATGAACTTTTTGTATGGAACAGGTGTTGTATTTCTCGCGATTTTTGATTCGCCTCATAGTAAAAGTTGTTCATAACGATGAGTATACCTATCTACCTCTGTAAATACTTAGGTATTGCCGGTCAAGCTTCTGGACACCCAACATGTTTCTATAACTGCTATAAACGGTACCTACATCTGCTAGGTACGATCATCTTATCAGCCCCGGTAACAAAAGCGTTATTAATAAAGTTATTTATAGTCCGTTTAACATTCTCCGTAGATAGAATGTCTCGTAACTCATACGCGAGTTGTTTACTAGCGCAGTAACATTTTACGTGTTGCAAATATTGTTTTAAACAGATTATTGTATACGTGGTACCATTAAAGTAATTCTAATCAATTGTATGAGAGATAGAAATAGAAATAGAAAATACTTTATTTGTGGCAAAAACATAACACACGCAAAAACAAAAGAAATTCAGACAATTAATAACATATTAAAGAAATTAAACCTAAACATATACACCTATGATAAGCCTCTACAAATGTATAATACACGAAATGCTAATGATAACTTTGTAAAGATGGACCTATCAAAGATATGAACCGCTTCACAAACAGGCGCGGATCCAGGATTTCGTTGAGGGAGGGGCAATTTTTGTGTGGTGATAAAACCACACAAAATTCTCCCCCCTATATTCCAGAAAATTGGTTCAAATTAAAAAAAATAACGTTTTTCAATGGACTCTTACGCCTCGAGCTGGTCGCCTTGACCGATCCATCCCAGAGGTGCGTGCAGTAATCCTTGTACGAACTAGTGCTTGATATAAATAGTAGTTGGATTTCGCCGGTTCTGCCGCAATGACGTCACCAGCCATGTCGTTAGCTCCAACATATTAGCTAATGCTGTTAATGATTTAGCATTAGTTAATTTAGCATTAGGTAATTAGGCATTAGGGTTGATTGGCACATTAGCTAATTATTATTGGGGTCCTTAGTTGATAAGGTAAGAAATTTTAAATAGGTCCATATCATAATGAACTAATTCTATAATGCCCCCATGCTAAAGTCTTTGTTGTATTAGGAAGCAAAAATCTTTTCGTATCATTGGATGACACAGCATTTTTCCTTAATTTTTGAGTGTATATAATATGTTTTATCGATTTGAATCTATACATCTCTTTAGAAATTCCCTTTTCAGGATTCCTCAAACTTTCTTTGTATTCGTTCATGGCGAGTTTTCGAGTGACACATTTGTTTACACCTTTGGCTTTTGTAATTAATTTTTCTTCTTCACTTTGAACATCTAATGCATACATTTTCGACCTCAAACCCACAAATTCTTTGACTATTGAACCATTAAATTCATCTTTAAAGAAACCAATATCCTTTTCGTTAACCAAAGGAAACCCAAATTGATTATTGGCAGCATAGCCCGATGTGTCAAAATGTGACGTAACATCATTTTTGATGTCTGCATAGAAGTCATGAGTGTAAACATGGTATATATATAAAGAATCTGTATCCATATTCATATTCGGGTACGCACACGACAGCACTGTTGTAGAGAGCTCTACAACTGTGCTGTCGTGTGCGTACCGTGCTTTAGCAGATTATTAATGTGCAGCAGGAAAGGAGTTGTAGAGAGCAACGACCCCTGAGGAACACCGGCATTATAATAATAATAATAATTTGAATTGGCATTGAAAGCCATTTGTTCGGTCGAGCGGCCATCAACGACCACTCAGATCCATCGGTCCATCAGGAAATACGAAGTCCAAGTAATTAAACCAGTGGATAAGCCATATGAGGAGAGCATGCTAATTAGGCTGCCATGCCGTACCCTCTCGAAGGCCTTCGAGACGTCGAGAGAAACGGTAACCGCTTCCTCGTGTTTCTCGATAGCCTCACTCCAGATGCGAATAGCATACGCTAGAAGATCTCCAGTAGACTGGTTTTGGCGAAATCCATACTGCCAATCTCTGAGGAGGTTATTACCTTCTAGGTATGCCAGGAGCCCATTGTTGAGGACACGTTCCATAATCTTGCAGAGTGTGGACGTGTCTGGGATAGGCCTGTAGTTGGCATGGTCGGCATAACTACCTTTTTTGGGCACAGATTGCAGGTTAGCAAACTTCCATGTCCTTAGAACAATGGCTGGAATACCAACAGTGCCATATCCAGATTCCGTAATAGTCTTATCGTCGTCAAGTCGTCGTCAAGTTTATTCAGCTCTGCCTTTGAACAATCCCAGTGCTTTGTTCAGAACTTGACAACGATTTGACTGGAAATTGGATAAGGTTCCAACATTTCCTTTTTTTTGTATGGAGAAAAAACAAGCGCCCCTAGTGAATGCCCTAAACGCCCCTATGGCGAACCTCAAATTTTCAATACAAAAAAGCATAATTATAACAGAAAGTTTTCCGGTTTCCGTAAGATTTCAAGCAAAAAAATCTATTCAGCATGTCTGTTTAAAAAATATATATATAAAAACACACAATGCAAAATAAACTATCAGAAAACTATAGATATATTGCATTGCCTTGCCAAAAATGGCAAAGATAACCAGTGCATATATATAGATTCCAAGCACTCGGTGAATTTCAGTCGCGCACGGATAGACAAGCGAACGCAATGCCGAAGTGGTCTTTGAAAAGGTGAAAATAACACAATAGCAATGTTTTTTTAACAGCAATTTCAAGTGAAAAACATTGATCGATCGATATATTTAATCTACATAATATAAGTTAGCAATGAGTTAATAACGATTTTTGTAAAGAAGTCTCTATGAGGAATTTTGATGATCGCGTCAGGGGGGGGGGGGGGGGGGGATTGCACCCATTGCCCCCCCCCCCCCCCCCCCATTTCTAATTTGTTTTAGTAATTAAAGGCTCATGCTGAATTTAAAACTTTTTCATCGTCGACGTTCTCTTGCGATCCGAGTTTAATAAGCCTGTGTTGGTTTGCTGTAAATTGTGCATAGAATCACCCCTTTACCTAGATATATTTGTATCCCCCTTGGATGATATAGCTCTGGGTATTTAATCAAAGGTATCCGCTTGGTGGCTGTTTCTGTTATTGAAGCCGTAAGCCGATGTAGTGATTCGAAATATACTAAAACTACCGAGCTAACGACCTCTAAGTGAGGGGTTAAATAGAAGCACGTAGAGCAAATGGCCTATGTCCTACACCACGTTAATGTTATATGACTCTTTTTGTCTAAAACAACAGGATAATGTGGACTTTTGCTGAGTTTGGGGCTAGATGGCGCTGTGTCAAAAAATTACCACTGATAACGTCCACCATGCCTTTTTTCAAATTTAGTACTTAATAGCTTTGTTTCAAGTTACATCTAATGAGAATAACTTACTGAGCTTCTTGTCGAAGATCATCTCCTGGCAGTTCCGGAGCGGAGCGAGCCCGCGCGCCTCCCCGGCGTAGTCCCGGAACCCGGGCCGGCAGGAGTACACGGCGCCGGGCCGGGACACGTTCTCGAACCGGGTCGGCGGGTCGTCCTCCGGCGCGCCTATAAGGATCCTGGGAACAAGGAAACGAGTGGTTAGGTTGGCAATTATTGCTTCTTTTTGGTTTTGTGTATCACATTTGCCGTGTGCAGAACTTGTAGAGCTTTTTATTTTTATTTAGGCCAAAACCACAAAAAACTCTACAAGAACCCTCGACGGGCACAAAATGGGATAAACAAGCAATCGATTATGGACACCCTTCCCCTTTTAAGGGGCCTTCGTCCAACAGTGGACGTCTTTCGGAAAGATGATTTTGATAAATCAATTTTGGGTCAACTTGTCGAACCATGACGTAGGTTGACATAATATTTAATTCCATTCCCACGAGTGCACCACTTTTGCCCTTAATAAAATCTATTTAAATACAGTTCTATAAATATGTACGCGATATTTATTGCAATAATGTCGTGAAGCGAGCTCCCAACATTTCGGCCTCGTTGCATGCATCGTGTTCACGGGCAGACACAACTAACCAACACCCGTGTTAGTATATGTGATGTACTTCTTATTTAGGCTTAAGCCTTTATTAACTACAACAAATTACTACACAAAAAAAAACAAAAGGATTGTATCCAGACCGATGAAAGTCTAGAGACAATCCAAATGCTCTAACCCTCTACCAGTCCGCAGCGTACCCAACGTGCCATTATGCCATTCAGCGTGCCACGCTGAATGGCAATGTTTATGCGTTACCCGTGTTAGTTAGGTGGGGTATATTAAATAGCCTGATAACCTCGCGCGACGTTTTATTGTTATGCCCTAGGTGGCAAACAGGCAGACGGGTTTCCTGATGGTAAGCAATTACTGTCCCCTATGGATATCTGCACTACCAGAGGCACCACAAATACGTTGCCGTCCTTTTAAGACTATTAACACGCCTTTTGAAGAACCCGATGTTATAGCTCAACGGGAAGACCGAGGCGGAAGTTAATTCCACAGGTAGTGCCTCCTAGCTGTTAACCTTCCAGTCCACGGTCCCCAGTGTCCTGGAGCAAGCGAGGAAGCGGGTCAGGCAGCAGACAGCGCGGCTGGCGCGGTGCCAGCCCACAAATAGCGCGGGTTCAAACCCGGTCGGGACCGCTCGCCAATCGTATTTCTATGCCCTGACTCATAACCAACTCCTGTTTGCTTTGAATCATGGAAAGTGAAAATATTGGCGCCAGAGGGTTGCATTACATTTTTATGCTTCATTACTTCAGTATCACTCAGAATACCTAACGCTGGAAAGTGAACCAATAGGCATATAATTTATTATCATCATCATCAGTGACAGATTCTTTAGCCCACTGGACATAAAACTTCCTCCCTTTTTCAACCGATTTCAAAAAAGAAGGTTCTCAATTCGACTCTATGTTTTTTTTGTTTTACGCGATTACTCCGCCAATTATGAACTGATTTTGTTTTTTTTTTGTTTGGTAGGTAATACTTCAGAGGTGGTTCCATATACATTTTATCGAAATCGGTTCAGTAGTTTGGTTTTTAAATCAAAATTACTAGAAAATATGAGAAAAGTCATCCAGGTATTCGAAGTTGAAGTCGGTTGTATTCTTTTTTGTAACTTATGTCTCACTAAAATTAATTAGTAGCAATGGACTTCAAAAGTTTTAACATTCCACTTCCACCAGTGTAACAGCTTGGTGGAGCATACTCTATGCGCAAGCATAATAACTGGCTAGCGGTAGTTACTAATTGTAACATATATCTATCTACTACTTACTCATATTTCGTTCATTATTATTAACCTAAGGCTTGTGACATTTTGGCCTATTTCACACAAGGAGGTATGGGAAATTTGTACCACTAGGCCACCAACGTATTGGAAATGTCCGAAGCAATTAGGCAATTATTATTTTTTAAGTTTTGTGTTTTGTATTTTTTATTATGTAGGGGTTGTTTTTACTAGGTAGGGTTTATTTAGTTTTTAGTTAGTAATAATTTAATTTTTGTGTATAATTGTATTTTATTTGCAAATAAATATGAAGTAAAAATATATATATATATATATTATTATGTGTGACTGCTAATATTGTTAAATATTCTAATTAACGGGCGTTAATAACAATATTAACAGTTCTAACAGCTCGCGTTCGTCTGACTAACAAGAGATAAATAAATAAAAATTCTAGACTCGTTGTTCCGTGATAATAGCGTTATTGCCTTTACACCACAAAGGACTCTACACCATACACAAGGTAGGATGGCTTAGTTCAAAGTTCTTCGTCAAATTCATTTTTCATTCATTTAATATGTAGATACACGGTAGGTAGGTATAGGTGAGAGGCTAGAAATAGTCCCCTATCCGGGGACAGAAATAGGTACCTAGTCGTCAGCAGTCCCGTCAGCACGGCGGCACACGCACATCCGACCCCTACTTTGTTATTATCTGGTACTATACACGATTACAATTTCAAGGGTTTGTTTTAGAATGACCGTAGAGTTACTACATTTATTCAAAACACATCAAAACAATATAAAATACCTAGCTATACAACTATAAAACATAAAAACGATTCATTATAATAATTAGAGTTAGAGCTAATATAAAATTGATCGGAGATCATTTAAAGTCTCTATCTGGCAACAAATCCAAAGGCCGTACCATGAACGTTTATTCCGGGACCTAATACGCTCAGTTGCCGACGCTGCGCGACTGTGTATTTTATCGCCTCGAAATAAGGTTCGCGGTCGCGCAGTGTCGGCAGCTGAACCTATTCGGTCCCGCTATAAGCGGTTCACGGTACGGCCCCATGTAGTTCAAACGTCGATTTCTAATTTCAGTTTATGTGCCCAAAATGACATGTTATTATTGTGTTCTCTAAAATTCAAGTTAATATAACAAAAAAATACTACAGACGCTACTCCAATGGTGTTATTAATTACAATGTACTTAGGACATAGAAAATGACACAAATGGGAATAGGAATTGACTTTGTCGCTAGCTCATAAGGTCTCTCAGACAATTCAAGACAATATTTTGCTGGACTGAGATACTGAACGCTACTAATTAATTGACTGCTATCATTTATTCGATGCTACGTCAAAAAAACAAAGCGGTAAACTATGATAGGCCGAAAATGTTGATGATGAAATAATTTATTCAGTATTTAAAAAAATACACAAATAAGTAAGTACAAATATTTATTTAATTCTATGGTACATAAAACTCGTAGAACCTACTTACTACTTAGTTAAACAGAAAGTAAACAAACATTGATTGCGATAATTGTGTTACTGAGTCGCGGTCATCGTGTGTGATTTGGCACGAGATAGTGCTGCGCCGCCGACGGACGCAGGCGCAGGTGCGTGACTCACCTGTCAGTGGCTCACGCCAGCACCTGGAGCGGTTTGCAGCTCTTTTTGTACGTCATGTCACTGACCGTTGTGGAAGGTTTTGGATTTATTATGCGCTTGCCATTCGAAGAAGCTCTAAATGAGCATAACAAAATACTTCGGACAGTTTGAAAATTGGATGCCTACTAGAGCTAACCTACTAGAGCTAAGCTCGTGATCAGTTTATAAGAAACGGTATCTAGATGGTATTGTATGTATCTCTAAGCTATTGTACATCAACAGCCTGATAACGTCCCTTAATAGGGGGGTACCATAATCTCCACGCTTGGCAGGCGGCTTGGGGATCGCAGAATGCTGACCACCGTTAACCGAGAGGACGCTACTGCCCGTCCGGTCCTGCGGTGGTTCTGGATGCAGTTTTAGGACATACCCAGGTCCATTATGGTTGTAGGTACATTAGAATGTAACTACTTAATACTTTTATTTAAAGGCGTGTGTGTGGAAAGTAGCTGTATTAGGACCGTGGCGACACCATCTGCGGGCCATGTATGTCCAATAACAGAGTAGCTGGCCTCGCATTACCAAATTAGTAAGTGCATGTACGGTACTGGTAGGTACTCGTAATTTTTATCTTATCGTCACATAAAATTAAATCGTTGATTCAGGGGGTCATGACCTAAGAAGTAGGGCTATCGATTTTCTGTGGTCATGACCCCCAAGACATTGCAATGTCAATTCATGTAATGTCACGAAAACATCGAAAGTCATCATCGGTACATATAAACAGCACAATTAAATCAAAAAATCCTTTCACAGACATGCTCTTTTACTTTTTTTTATTACACAGTTTAGGACAATAAGTAAATATTATCTGAATCTGAATCTTTAAACATCACTAACTAAAGAGATTCGTATACACAACTAGAACTGCAAATGTTAAGCATTAGCTGCAAGTCTGGATACAACTAGAGCAGCAATTATTAAATTTAGACGCTGTCGTCTTCGAAGCTGAGTACGTAATTTGAAAAGGTAATAAAGTAACAGAAAGGTGACACGTTATAAATATAAATCTGAGTATAATAAAATGTTTTTGTCACATTATTTTTTTTGTTTCAATATGTGAGGGAAATAACAGGCACCATCATCAATAACTCATCCGCGATTGTTCACGGCGCACCCTCTTCCCTTTGGAAGGGAAATGCCTTCGTTTTATGGTTTTACACTCGCGCCATGAAGCGAGGGGAAACATTGTATCCAGGGAAACAATGTTGTAATGCCGGGACGGATTTGTGATATTGTGGATATCCGGGAACATAAATTTGTTTTAGCGACCGAGCGCTTTGTTGTTAAGTGCTTAAAGGTAGTAGCTAAGCACTTACGACTAAGAACGAACTTCGTTAACGTTAAAGAAGACCACAAGATAATTATTGTCTTTTATGTGGCACTATTAGATATGCTACGTGTTTTTTTGTCAAGTGTTTAATTAACAACAAATCTTTACGTTATTTTATTACTTAGTACTTATTTATATCGGTTCTACTGTCTCTACATTCTTATATCAGAGTTTGTATAACCTTTATGACAATTTTATTAAGACTTAATCTAGAGGACGTGCGGGCATGAGATACATATTTTGTAGAGCAACAAATACACTGTAGGTTATCAACTCAAAAAAACGACAAAATGGGTTGATAACCAGTCACTGAGCAAGATAATACTTAAAGAGCATTTTTAATTCTATTCTTCACTGCCGTTATTTTCGACTCAACTTCGTTGATTATTGGGACCTCTTTTCACAACATGATCATGGTAAATATCCCGTAAATAATGACGCAGAGCTATTTTGCAGACAATCATTTCTGTGTCTGCAAAATAGCTATGTACCTACTCGTGGTACGGTAATAAGAGATTTCACGTTTTTCAAATAGAACTTTTGTGAAAGGATTCTGTTTCTGCGACAGTTATATCGTACCTACGATGTAAGTACGAGTAAGATACTTTTCATCACACTTGCTCGTAAAGTGGATCTTATTGTATCGGTTTTAGGCTCATAATCCAAGCTATTACGCACCCGTGCGTTTTACTTTACATTACGGCACTTGTGCTATAATAGGTATAACCCGGTAAAGTCAAGTTTGTACGTGACTGCAATTAGACGTATATATACGAAGCACTCTTAATATAGCCGGGCAATACTTACAGTTTTTTTTGTAATACCAACAAAGAGTTCTTATGCCGCTGAAGTAAATGTCAACCTGCGCGCGCATTACTGGTTTGGGCGCCATTTTCCACAAATGTTTGTTGACGTTTTCGCTGTGTGGTTGATTATTATCAAAAAAAGTTTATTTTTCCTCGCAAGTGTGATGAAAACAGTCGTATGAAACTCTTGTGCTATGTTTCAATACACTCTCGGCTTCCTTATCGCATAATACCGACTCTAGTGTAATGACCAACATAGCACACTTGTATCATAATGTACTATTTCCGCATGATACAATGTTATGTACTGGCGTTTTGTTAATTTGTGAATATGTTGTTCATCCAAGCTAACTTCGGTGAAGGAATAGCATATTATTACTAGCTTACCAGTAGTGACCTACGAGTCATAAAGTCATGGCTCATAAGATTCGTCCCAGCATTATTCATTCAGTCAACAGCCATCATTCACAATTGCTAATAATTCTAACAAACCTAAATTGAGATATGACTTTAGCACCTAGTCACTGCCTAAACGCGACTGTGATGGTCAACTGAATTATGTTAATAAAGATGAAGTCATGCTTGTGGTGATATTGCCAAGAAAGTGTATAGATCGTATTTTCTGAATGCTTGAAAGGCTAAAGCAATTCCGCATTGCTTCCGTCTTAGGTAGTTTCACCTCCTTAGACAGTGGGTATCGCAGAAGGTATCTCTATTCTCATTCCAATATTTAATTTACTTTCTTTATTGATGTGGTTGTAACGAGTTTAAGATAAGAGAAAAAGCTGTTTTGTATTTTTGTTTTGCTTATTCAACACCACTGGCTCTTCGAGTATTTGACAAAGGCATTACACGCCCAGAACCGAACTCTGGAAAAATTGCTCTTAGTGACAAGATCACCTTTTGTTTTTTTTTTTTTTTTCTTATTTCTTGGCATCGCACGTTGTGCATTCTGCCAGTGTCAAGTTTATGATTTATTCAATTATTTATATTAAAATCAAGTCAAATATGTCATGATATCACAGTCAGTCACACGAAATTAGTCATAGTCGAGTCCAAGTCATGCCCTAGTAAAGTTGTGGCGACTTTACTATGAGCTTCTACGGAGTTTTGAAAACAACACAAAAAGACATGTTTCACCACATTATATCACTTGCCCACACTCGTGCATGTAATTCAACACTCAATGAATAAAACACCACCATTTTTAATCATTAATTCGCGAAAAAACACAAGTTTAAGAAAATAATAGAATGCAACGACATGATTTTTCCGTGTTCCCGCCAAAACTCCCACCTTTTGTTAGTGATAAGATTTTTTACCTGTCATGTATTGTCTTCATGTACCTAATGCCTTTTTTGTAGTATTATTAAAGAGTCAATAAACAGCATAGGGGCATAGGTACACGTTTCTCGTAAATGTTTACTTGTGATTCCGAAAAAATACGGTTCCCGTATGATTTCCCACACAAGTGAAACCACATGGCACATCTAGAAGTTCATATACGTAAGTAATGATTCGATGACCCCAATCAGTCGGCTATTGTCCTGCACAATAGATGAAGCTAGATGGTATTGATGATACTGTGTCAATTATGACGGCTGCACAGCTGGACAATGCAATGGACGCAATTTCTCACACAAGCAGATTCACCCACATACATAAAATTTTATATATATAAGTATATGTGGCCAGATTGAGCTCCAGGTGCAGAAAAAAACAGAGTATGCGGCTGGGCGGCGTAGGCCAAGACAAAGAGACTGTAATGAATGAAATATGGGCAAAACGTCGTGAAGAAATGCTTTTTATAACAATAGTAAAAACATTCACACACACTCATCAGCCAGAAGGCGTCCACTACTGGACGAAGGCCCAGAAAAAACGGAGTAAAAACATTACGGCTATAAAATTCTCCCAAGGAAATTATCGAAAACCCTTAAATGAATGTAAATATACTTTTACTACAGTTTCACCTTGAAGGAAAGAATCTGATATGTAATGTAAAAATAAAAAACTAAAAAAAACTAACCCACAAAACCAAAAATGCCAAAAGCTATTTAGCTAAGTATTTTCTAGGCGAAACAGCAAATCGTGACGTCACTTCTCTCAGTACGCCATATAAATTATATTCTGATAAGTAAGGCGTGACGTCCTTTTTTGTTTTGTGGCAAAGGGACAGAGTTGTCTCTAACAAAAACTTTAAACGCTCATATATTAGAACATTATTAACCGATTTAAATGTTTTTTCAACAAACATACTATATTTACTTAAATTCTTCATCAAAGCTATTGGTTCATCAGTCATCTACCCTTGATACAATAAATTAATGAGCTTCAAAGCTAAAAGTATAAGCAGAAGTCTAGTAAACTTATTCTCAAAAGCAAACATGATATGGTTGAGGAAAGATAGAGCACTAAAAGATCGTATCAATTTTCCTGCATCGCTAATCGCTACCATCTTTTTCCTAACATTCTATTGAAATATTAAATATCGCTTTTTACGCATTTACCACGCATTGTTCTAGAGAGTTGTGATGCAATCTCTGCCTGGAATTTAGCTGGTATCTCGGCGCAAACATTACTCTGTAATGCCTCTGATAACAACTCTAGCTTGTATAGCCTAGTTTTTATTTGACTTCAGCAACTTGTAGTTTGCGCAGATTTTATATGGAGGATTACGCGGAACGGTAGCATAAAGCTGAAAGGAGCTCATTGTACTCATCATCAAGAACGCTTTTAGAAAGTAACTGTGATATCGTGAAAAATAACCGCTGTTCCATTCAAAAATTTCATTTGCATATTTTTTTCGCAATTTTTGTGTTGGACTCGTAGTAATTAAAAAGGTATGAATTCGGCTTAGAACTAAGCTTTAGGCTCTTTTTTTTGGCGCATAAATTATTGAGAGGTTTTGAAAATTCCGCTAGGTACTCTAGCAAAAGATAATAAATATGTATCACATAAGTAGTAGATTTTTTTAATATTTTTATTTATACAATATCCTCTTTAAATGCGTACCTTAATTTAATTACAGTCTAGCTTCATTCCGCTACTAAGTAATTTATGCCTAATTTAATCTAGGTAGGTAATCATAAAGTATTTGTAAGAATGTGTAGGTTGTAGAAAAGATGCTGTTTTTCTCCTTCGGAATAGATTTGGTTCTAAGAACGAGAGAGCGGAGAACGAAGTATGTTTCACTGAATGGAGTATGTCGCACGACACGTTCAACGACCAGTATGTCCATTTAGCCTAATAATCAATCTGTTCCGCTAATTGTCAGCGTTAGCATTTGTCGCAGATATCCAGGCACACGCGCTGACACATCTCTGACGCAACCACAAAACAAATAGCCTGAGTCTTTGGACGCAACTTTGACAAAACGTCGCCGTAAAACATGAGTCACGGATAAGTTTGATTACTTTGATGTTTGTTAATTGATTTTGTTATTTTCTTATTCAAATAATCAGTTGACTCAGTGTTTCGTGACGGTATTGTGTATGTGATGCAAAGCTACTGACGCATCATCGCATGACGTTATTGAGAGTGCTGCAGCCAGCCAGGATCTCATAATTGACTGCAGCCTAAATGTTGATTAAGAACAAGTCCAAACTGTACTACTTAATCGTTGCAAATTTTAACTTAACACCTGGACTGTATCCAATTTTCTATCAGTGAAAACTTTCTTGGCTTTTTTGTTCATACTTTTCTGTATCCTTATACAAATGAATTTGTGACGGCTGTTTATTTTCCAAATAATAAATAAATAATCAAACACGTACTGAAAAAGATGCTTACTTATTACGTGCGCAATACCAACTAACGTCATTTAACTTTAAACAACGTTTTAAAGTTAAGGTCCATAATAGCTGAAGTAGTTTTTTTTAATGATCTAAAGATACCTTCAACTGTTTTGCCAAACATTTGAACCGAAGCATCGGTGTAGTTCAAAGGTGAAGATATCTGCGATACGGGAGGTTCGGTGGCCCTCATTACGTATTCAGGACGAGGTATGGTACATGCTGTTGTGGTACGAAGTTACGGAGCGGACCGTTGTTGGCGCATGCGCGATTTGCATCGCAATCGTCCCGCCTCGAGGATGCCTAGCCTGTGTTATTTCTTCAAGCTTAGGCGGAAGAGAAAAAAACAGCTGTTCCATACATTTTGTCATTTTTCTATGGAACAGCTGATTTTTATTTCGCTAATTCAGGGATTTTCTTCATTATTTTACACACTCAATAGATTTGTGAGTATTACCTTTTATCTTTATTGACCGATTTAATTACTACTTAAACTAATGCTTGGAATGAATAATTCAAACTAGCATTTACCTAATATGCCCATTTTCTCGTTATCTCGTGCGCATGCGCATTCGAACCTACATTTAAATATCATTTAAATACGTTGAACGTTTTAAAATCGCTCAAGGAATTTGAGCTGAATTGAGATTTTGGTGAAGTGAACAGGTAGATCGAGGACGTCACCGAATGGTCGAATCTGGAAAGTTAGCGATGACGTAGATGCAGACCACCAACCCGTAGGTCAGCCGACATTGTGAAATGTGACGGAAGGTGGTGGTACAGGCTCGGTCAAGAAAGGACCAGAAAGGATGGCGTGAGCAAGAGGACTCACAGCAGTGAGTCGAGACTGGCTGATTAGATAAATAGAATCAAACGGACGAAAAAAAACCTTTTATAGTTAATATTATACGAAAATAAGGAAAGCTGGCGTTCGAGGGTAGTGGTCTAGTGTAGGTTCCTGTCGAGACCCCACATCTTAAAATTAAAATGCGTTTTTCTAGTTATGTTGAATTTAAATCCACCGTAATTCTTTCGCTTGATCCTGCCTTATTCCTCAGATAGCAAAAACTAAATTTAACCGTGAAAAGCAAACGCAAAAAAACCACTGATTTAAGAAGCACTTAAGGATTAGTCAGGACAGTTGAATGAACCCTAACCCCTCCTACGCTCTCTGGTTAAACATAATATTTAGTACTTATGAGGTTAAATTATAAAGCTCTTCTGCGATTACAAATCATTCTGACTCCTTAGCCCGTTCCTTGGCTTCTTTTGAACCCGTATTGAATGACGCTTACTAGGGTGAAGGGATTTTTTACGTTTGTGAAGGGTGTCAAAATTGAAACACGATAGGGCGAACCTTATTATAGGTGGAAAAAGTGACGATATATTAGGTCCATCGTGGCGACTTTGTTGTACCCATTATAGTTGGAAAAAAGCTAGGATATTGGGAAAATTTTGAAATACCTAGAGGTATAGATATGTTTGTTATTTTTTGTTTTTTAGTAGAAAACTGGGTACATACCCGGTACCTGGGTATTTCTTAAAACTGCATCCAGAACCACCGAAGGACGGGCAGCAGCGTCCTCTCAGTTAACGGTGGTAACCATTCTGCGATCCCCAAGCCGCCTGCCAAGCGTGGGGATTATGGCAACACCCCCCTTTAAGGAAGAGGCCTTCGTCCAGCAGTGGACGTCTTCCGGCTGTTGATGTTGATGTGAGTAGGAAACTTACGTGGTAATACGTGGTGGTAGTTAGGACTTTTCTTTCCTTGAAAAGGGTCACCGGATGTTATTGAAGCTATAATATATTCGGAGCATTCGACCGAGTAAAACGTAAGTAAAACTATATTTATGAATATAGTTTGTATTCTTATAAATTCCTGGAGTAGAGTGTCCTCAATAATTTCCTGTCGGCAAATAGCCGGAATTTACAAATATTTAATCAGCCGAATGAATATTTAGTTTTAGCCGATAAGTAGCCGGAAATTCCGGTAGCAGTGGTTTTGCCATGCACTGCCCCGCCGCGCCGCCTGCGCAGATCCGTCGACTCGGAGGTCCTAATAAAACACCTACGCCATTGCTTTCTCTACCATTTGCATTTGTAACCGAAAATCAAGTCTTGCGCAAGCATGCGACATGTGATACCGTTGCGCCCGCGCAAGCCGCCATTGTTTTGACGGTTGATTGTTTCCAATTCCGAATTCAAAATACGTGTATGTTTATTAGCGGTGGGAACAGAACTATTTTATTATGGAGTGTAACAATGTGACGAGCGTCTTGTAATGCAGTAACGTCCTACGTTTGTTTACGACGCTATGAAGCAATCAAAGAGCATTATGTGGGCACTGCAATGTCGTAAATTGGTACAGTGGGCGCTGGCAAATGTGTGAAGTGATTTAAACAGGATTCAAGGTAAACTGCATGAGTACAATAGCTTGGCTCTACCACGTATGGATGTAAGTAGGTCGGGAATCGCAAAGATCAAAAATGAATATTAATAGACAATGCACGGTTATAGTACATTCCCAACTAGGTACTTACAGAAAGTCGCAAGAATATTGTGTTCAATCGCCACAACATTTCTATTCACAGCACTGCGGCACCCTTGTGTTGCCCTTGACCGTGACATCACCCCTTATATCTAAAGGCCGTCACAGACGACGAAGATGATAAAATATCGCTCGCCATACAATTTTGAAATATATATTATCTTCGTCACTTGTTCGTCATTTGTTTTGTATGAGTAGCGATATTGGAATAAGTTCTAAGATAACATGAAATATTATAGCATCTTCATCGTGTGTGACGGCTTTAACTGATTATGGGTAGATTATTTCACTTCTCTTTAGATTTTCGCATGACGTCTTGGAAAATTTTCGGAAAAATATTTTTACCTTACAAGTTTAGTGTCATTTACTTTTCTGATAATTATAGCAACGAAGTAAATTACCCTAGAAATACATGCATAGACTTATATGTAAGGACAGTACCAGGACTCTGTAAGGATAGGGACAATTGGATATTCTTAATAGTACCTCGTCTCTGTGATGCGTACTACGATTATTATATTCCTCTCTAGTGTGAACTCAAGGAATGTAATGTGTGTGTCTTTATAGTTAAGAACGACGGGACGCATATATTAGCAATTTAAGGGGGTGACTAATGCCAAAAGTAAGTAAAAGGTTAAAAGTAAGTAAAAGGTAATTTTTAAACACATAGTTTAATGATAAAGAACGTACATATTCAGATAAAAAAAATACTACAGGTAGGGGAAAACCCTAAAGAAGCCGAGTAACCGAATAGAATTTTGGAAAATAATCTGTTTTATTTAAAAAAATAATTACAAATTACCTACAAAAAAACTGTTTTAATTCAAATGCTCTAAATTATCAGCGATATCACCACATTATTTTTTACGAATAACATAGCCAAACTAATGTTTTAGCACAGTAGCCGTTTCTTTTTTTATTTCATGCCTACATTTTGAATAATTAAATAAAATCCCACCTAAATTGCTCAAAGATATCATCATCATCAATTGTATCATGCGATTTTCGACTCTAAACTAATGCAAGACGCGCGGGTGAAATCTGATGTTTTTCTGGCATTAGTCGCACTCTTAACAGTTGGTGCTAATATTTTTGCATAAGACATACTGAGATTCAAATAAAAGTATTCTTACTAATAACATCTTTGCCCACATGACAGTATAGAGCGCACCCTCGGCGATATCTCTGATTGGCTGAATGAGAAGATTGCAGAGACAACGGCCGCCGACACGCGAACTAGGGATAGCCTAGACAGTCTAGCCTCAATCACCAAGCTAGCTCTAAATGATGTGCTTAGGTCTACAGTTATAATTGTTAATAGTAAATGGAATGAGGCACTTTGGCAGTAGTGCTTGTTGGAATGGCTTCCTTATTGCTAAGCACCGAATCTGCGGCACCGAATGTAGGTATGTTTGACGCAGGTTATTAGTCCTCGACTTCAGAAGTCAAGCAAATTCAAGCTGATTCATAAATTTTGTTGACTGTGAATTAATATTTTGTATGGGACAGTAGAATCTTGTTTCATATTTTCAGGATCCGTAGTTCATAATAGTGAGTATTGTACTCAACCCGGCACGGTAGTGCTACCCCTTTCAGCTTAATACTATACCGTAACGCTTAGCCAAGTATAATTAAAAAAAACCGTATGTACATCTTAAAAAATATAGTCTTATTATACGTTTCATGTCATACCATAAGTAGGTACTCGTATAGACATAAAGTATTATCATTTCATATGTCATACTTAGGAATTACCTACCTATTTATAATTTATAGAATTTTTTGGAAAAGGATTATATATATGATTTTTATTGCCTAAAACTGTCTACAATTTGTTGTTATATTTTGGCTGTAAGAAATTAAAGACAGCTTTGTCCGTGCGGACAGACAATATTTTGATTTATACGAGTAGGTATTAAAAAGTCAACGCCACCCGAGCACATTATCGAACGCCGGACAGACGTGCGTGCATTACTCTACATTACATTACAAAATCGTTTTTGAATCTAGAGGTCCTTGTAAATTAATTTAAACTGCGATCAGCTAATTAAGCGTGCCTTCTAAGATAAAGTAAGGCAAGAGTTATTACTATCCAAGGTCCTAAATACGGCGTAACACCATGAAAGCCTTAATTAGGGGCTTATCCGAGACAATATCTTCTCCTGGCTATTATCCTTCTAAGTAATTAGTAGACAGTCGACGAGTAAATATACTTACTTTGAGATGCTTTAAACAACTTAAATCTTTGCTTACCGATAGGGCTCAAGTTAGGAAATTACAGAGATATCTTACCATCCATATCTATTTCTCTAACTTGCAATTATTTTATAGCAATATTTTCAGGAACATATAAAATTGTATCGAGAACATTGAATGTTATAGGTATGTACATACCGAAAATTTGTAAAGTCCAAAAAAGTTTGTGATCAGGTTTTGACCTACTTTTTTGTCACTACTCCTTTTAGGTGGTAACTTGCATTTTTGTCACGATAGCCTGAGCCTGCATATCTGCCTGGGTATTTATTAAAAAAATATTAAAAAACACTAACACATACACATACACATATCCGCGCTAGGCGTGCCCCATTCGTAGTAGTTACGAACTGTTTACTGATTTGTTGCAATGTATAGCAACTTAGTATTCGTAGCCAGTGTGAATGCGCAGTGAGCACACACTTGACTGCACTGTACGGCGCGTGCAGTGCAGGCAAGTGTGTTTTCACCTTAATCAAGCACTATCCTGCTC
Organism: Erannis defoliaria; assembly: GCA_905404285.2. NCBI lineage: Eukaryota > Metazoa > Arthropoda > Insecta > Lepidoptera > Geometridae > Erannis > Erannis defoliaria. Next base: position 1,946,370 of record FR990071.1, read on the forward strand.
TCAATATCTCATTATCTTCTTATGATTTACAACTGCCGGTGCCGTACACCAGAGTCAATAAACGGCTCATGCAGCCTATCTTACTCTTGTCACTTGCGCCTGGAGCTCTGAGTAGAGAAATTGTACAGAGAAATAGTTCATACCAGATAACACACAGCTAGTGGGTCTAGGACTTTGATAATCTATGGTCTAGAAGCATACAACTTTATACGAGAGTTCTGAAAGTATTAGGAACATTAAGAAAAATTTATACTTTTCCTCGTTCATTTTGTATAATAAAACGCAGGCGAACACTAAGAAAGAACTGTATGTGGGCGAAGGCCTAGACTAGGTTCTGAGCCCTAAACCTGCAAGGGCAAAGGTTGCGATCTAGAAAGTAATAACGCGAAGTCATTATTATACATTCTAATTATAATTATAATATGCTTATGATAGAACAAATTCAGTGTGAAGCTGTACAGATCGTTGTACGGTGTTTATTAAAACGAATCAGGGGTATGTTTGCAACTCTACGTTCTTTAAAAGTTGGTTCTCTGCACGTTGTATACGCGATGCCGGGAGTGCGTTTACGAGGTCTAAGCATGGAAATTTATGGCGTCACCAGACTAGCTGTTGTTTATTGTTGCCGGAACAGCGGCAGTGGACCACCCGTGTGTCTCCTGCCTTTATTGCTCCGATTGAACAGTACTCGCTGCAGATCGGAGGGTACCCACTAGATTCTAAACCTATGATCATCTGGGTGATCATAGTTCAGTGTCCTTTGATAACCCGTGACTATAATCACATATCACATAAGTGATCATGATCATAGTTGACCCAATTCAAATTATCACCTCACCGTATTGTAGGTACAGTTGTGAGTTTAATCCCCGGGTCCGTATAGCTATTCAAACAGATCAAACTATAGTTAAGCTTTTTAATCTAATATAATAAAAGGCTCTGTCCTGACTGACTGACTGACTGACAGACGACGCACAGCCCAAACCGCTGGCAGACTTGAAATTTGGAGGGTGTATTCGTCTCGATGCGTAGGGGTGTACTAAGAAAGGATTTTTTGAAATTCAAAGGGGGGGGGGGTTAAGGGGTGGGGGGAAGTTTGTATGAAAGTCCTTTGTTTTTGTACTTTTAGTCACGAAAATTTGGATTTGGATAGTTCATTTAAAAAATAAAAAATGCTATGTTCAATATTTTTTTGACAGGGACGATTTAAGGGGGGCAAAGGGGGGTGGAATGTTGTATGGAAAGTTCTTTGTTTTTAAAGTTACAGTGATGAAAAATTGATATCTGGGTAGTTCATTCAAAGGAGAGAAGTTTGTAGAGTCGGTAGAGTAGGTCGAGTCGGTCGAGTCGGTAGAGTTGGTAGAGTTTGCTCGGAATGATTTAAAGTGGAGAATTTTGGGAGTGGTCCGTATTTCTTCAGCACACGGATGAAGTCGCGGGAGACCTCTAGTCTTTTATATTATTTTGGCAAAGATTACTATTTGGTCTATAGGAAGTATATAATATTTTCTAAGTAATTCTGATACTTTAGTTTCTCTTAGTTGCGTTGAATCATGATTTGTATCTGATTCTATGTAGCCATGAGATCAGAATAAGGTAGAATAACGGGGTCCATTCGTTCAGCTTATTTCACGGGGATTAGATACGCGTTTCTCACATTTAACACCTGTTCACTGACGGAAATCATATTATTAGCATAAATATAACTTACGATGTTGAAAATATTTATCACGCCGTCAACTTTGGGCGAAGTTATGGACTAATAAAGCAGTAAGAAATTGGGATTAACACTTTGTATCTTTATTGACCTCAAAATTAAAACTGTGGCAGTATATCTTAAAGAATTTGACAGCGTTTACTTCATAGTAAGCCCTCTCTGTTCCTATTTACGTTTAGTTTTCACTAAAGTTCTTTTCTATCTCGATCTCTACTTCTATTTATAGCTGTAAGAAGAAAGATATATAAAAGTTAAAGTTATACTTATCTTACTACTTACCTTATGGTACTTGTATAATTGAGGAAATATATTTTAAAAAGTTTTTTTCCTAAAAAGCTCGTTGAACAAGCGGACTGTTTTGCTGGTTGGTAAGCAAACCGCTATCTACGGTGGTGCTGTCAATGAGAGGCGACGTTTGTGGACATCCTTTTCAAAAAGCATCCATGTCGTGACTAGTTCGAAGAACCTTCCGCACGTTTGCAAGGGCGCAGAAGGAATGAGCGCGAGCGGGAATCGCGTGCGGCTACCAAATTAATAAAAGAAATGTCCAAGAAATTCAAATTCTGTCTTCTATTCTTCATATAATACCAAAAAAACTTGCAGCAAATGATACGATACGACTAACGAACTGTCAGGAATAAAGACTCGTCGAACAAGCAAGAAATAGTCGCAATAGTTCGCGTACAAGCGCGACGGCAGCTCCTGCTCCCAAAATATCATCACCTCCCTTCGCTTCCATAAACCATAATCAGCACCGAAATAGACGCGGCCTTACACATGGTGCTATAAAACTCAATGCCTTTGTTTTATGTACTTAAAAAAAAACAGCAGGGTTGAGGATCGCAATAAGAAGTTACCTTCACAACAAAAAGATTATATTTCACTGGGGTAGTCAAATGTTGAAGCACAACATTCCTGAGGTGCACTTGGAGAAGGTAGCAATATTTCTGTGGAAGTGATATAGCTGGCGCAGCGGCCCAAAATGGCAATAAAAAAGTAAGTAAGTTCGTATAGGCTGAGTGGCCAGCCCTAGTGTCAGAGTTAATGTGCCGCCCGAAGGCCTCTGACATGGTAGTTGTTATAGAAACTAGAACAAACAATCGGGACCAACAATTTAACATCCGACCCCCTGTAGCGCTCAGAGATAAATGCCACTTACGGTCACCCATTCGAAGACTGACCGGACCGTCCGTTGCTTAACATTGGTGATCGTTTAGAATCACCTAGCAAGCTACGCCACGAGCGCTGTAAAATGGCAATTGGCATCGGATACTAAGAGGTTTAGAGGAAGATTCTTCTCTATATTCAACCAGTTCACGCCAAGCATCGAGAGTTTTTTGTGTCAGTGTCCTGAGATGAAACCTACAGGCATGTGACATTTTGGCCTAGTTCATACAAGGAAGTATGTGATAAATGTAGGTACGACTAGGCCGCCTGCGCATGGGCAATGGTCATTTATGTAAAGTACTTTTCTATAACGTTTTTGCTCTTTTATTGTTTTGTATACTTTTGTACATTTTGAGGCGATAGCATATATATGCAAAGGGATTTTCTTAGAAATGTTAATATGCAAAGGTTCCATTCCAGACGTAGAAAATTTGTGCAAACATACGACCAAAAGGCGTTTGTAGGACTCTCAAAGTCACCTTACCAAATTATAAGTCACCTCAACGATGAGGCACATTTATTTTAGTGTGTGTGCATATACAGGAATACAGCGTAAATAAAGAATATATTTGCTTAGATAATAGGTGTATTAAACTTGTAACAAGCTAAAATCTCAAAAAAATACTCCTTGGCATGGCATGGGCAATGGGCATAGGGTTTCTTATTGAGGTTTCGACGTAATTGAGATTTTTCTTTAGTTTGGAACATCCTGTAGGAACCAATACAGGAAGGAAACTTAGTTAACTACTGATGAGTACCAGACGTATCGGAGGTTAATTAATTCTTTCCACACCTGTCCCTTGGCACTTCCAAGGCTGGCAAGAACTTCCCGAACATTCCGACACTTCCCGGATGAGCTTACGCGTGATTACATAGAAAGAGTATTGTTAGGTCTATAGCATCAATCTCATAGTAAAGGTGAGCATCGGCACGTCTTGGAGTGAGGTGAAGTCCGGACAGAATCGAATGGCAAGGAATTGTGCCTGATTTCTGCTCCGAACTGGAACCTATAGGTATTGAAGTAGGGATTTCTGGGATATGTCTGACCTGTATGTAAAGATACTTATTCAGTTAAGTAAGTTCTTACAGGGTTAAGTGGTGAAATACTACTTCTAATATTATAACTGTGAAAGTTTGAATGTTTAGATGTTTGTTACTCAATCACGCAAAATTAAACGCCTGAACTGGTTAGACAAAATATGACAATTTACCTAGCCTTGTAATAACAGATAAGCTAATTTTTATCCCCGGGTGTAACCGCGGGGCGCTGCTAGTAAGATATTGCATCATTCTAACGACACAACACTCCAAAACCTATGAAACAGTTGAGGTTGCAAAAAAGGTAACATAGGAACAAACATACACTCAAACATCAACCTTTCTGAGGAGATAATGGAGTAAAAATCCACCTTCGCATCAACCCTACCTGCCCTTCCCAAAGGCGCGTGCCAGTCTACTATAATACCATCTGTGGGCCGGGTGCGCGCGCGCACGTGCCGTCGTCCCGCGGAGACCCTTTATTATGATATAGTAGAGGACCGGTCCGGTGATAGCCGATTACACATTTAGATTAGCCCAAATGGGACTTTTATGGGGATCAGGTTGTGTGGACATAGTGGAGTTGATCACAGGTATTGTACTTGCGGTAGCGTCTGATTCAACATGTTTATTTTCTTCGTAGACTCATGTGGACATTGAGACATTATCTACTTGGTATAGCATTATGTTCCGCAAACAAACTACGTAAAGAGACGCTTAAATATATTTTTTCATATTATATTGAGTTTTGATTCAAATAAAAAAATATATAACACATAAAAATATCTTGCCCTCGTTAAGCACGTGCATTCCTTTTCAACGGACTTTAAAAAAAGAGGTTCTTAATTCGACTGTATGTTTTTTTTTGTATATATTTTACGCGATTACTCCGCCAATTATGAACTATGAATTTGATGATTATTTTTTCGTTTGGTAGGCAATACTTCAGGGGTGGCCCCATATATTTTTTATCGAAATCGATTCAGTAGTTTGGTTTTTAAATCAAACTTACTAGACAATATGAAGATGTCAACCAGGTATTCGAAGTTGAAACCGGTTTTTTTATAAAGTGTATTTTTTATATTATGTTTCTGTTTGACCTAATACACACAAATATATGACTACATTAATTACTAATTGATCCACATAACTAAGAAAGCTTTAAAAGTGTGTAAGTAAAAATCCATGCTCTACATTCTTATTTTTACGTATATACATACATTTCCTATAAAGCCTGTAAGTTTTATCTATAGACACTATGCTATCAATCTATTTATGTACCTGCGGTGCACCAAATTTTTTCAAGTAGATACGTAACCAAAGTGCGATAATTCCCATTCCAAGTAGTGAGTTAACAAATCATCTCATGGCTCGGCGGCTATATTTAGCTCGGATCTGGAGGAAGTGCCGAGTCTATTCTTGTCGCGGGGAATAATATTTTCATATTGTGCAGCTCGTAAAGAGAATGGACTCGAGATGAACTCTCTGATGGACGTGTTAGATATTACAGGAAGCTGGAAGGTAAGTAGGTACTAGCAGACATTTATGTAGTTTTTCTTTCGTTTAATTTCATTTATAGCAATAGCTTTAGATGGCAATTTCGGGCATATACCATTGGAAATGCCAATGGCGATAATCTGTCCACATCATTTTCTGTCACTTTTTGCGGGGATCGAGGAAAACACGCAAGACACACATTCAAGTAAATTTGGACACTAATTTTTATAACAAATTCCTGTTTCTTACGAACGCACACTGAAACAAACTCACAACACACACAAAGGGTATATGGTTACTGACCATAATACCTTTGGCAGAGGGGTATGCCTTGGCTTGGCACCTCCGATAGTACAAGCTCAAAGGAGGGACTAGTTAAATTTCAAATAAAAAATGGATCCCGGCAAACTTCAAGAAAACTGACTGGATACAAATCATCTTTAGGTTACGCTGGTAATATTTTTTATAGTGTTCTGATATGATGTTTTCGTGGTGTTTGTTTTAGTGTCACCATGCGAGCTGGACTTACAAAATCAAAGGAAGGCCATCAGTAGCCGTAGTAACTCCAGGATGGACCCACCCCACCGCTACGTGATTTAACTTACTTTTCACCTATTAGAGCAACGTATCCAAACGAAATAGAAAGTGTTACCCATTCCCAAAGACAATGGTTTCTGTGTTCTGGCGCTAAATATGAAACTGTCTAGTGAAAGGTGCAAATGTCAGAAACAACTAGTTAGTAAAGATGTTTGTTAGCGGTAATCATTAGACGTGTTATGGTCATCCACTTACATGGCTAATGGGTTGAGGCGTAGTCTTCTTGCTGGTTTGGTCTAGTTTTCTAACTATGTAGGGTTGTATACCTCTTTGTTTTGCAAGTATGAACGTTATAAATTATATCGGTAACTACCCGCTATCCCGCTAGCCTTAGATACACGCGGAGAGAAAGACTTCAGTAATTCAGGAATAGTCAAAAATCATACATAAGACACCCCTGTCCTCTCCGAGGTATACAAACAAGTGTCGAACGAATCTTGACATGAACACCAATCGTTACGCAACATTCAATTACCGCCGACGTCATCAAAACCATACCATTAATCGGCCAAATGAACGCTCACGGTCTGCAGACAAGCGCTATACTATACAACGTGGATGGATGGAACGAATAACGTAATGTTCTGAAATAACCGCGCATCGGTGCCGAGGTGATCCGATTATGTTATTGATACAGTGGTGGGTATCTACGCCCTCGTTTCTTGTCTGCTCTACTGCAGATAGAATGGCGACCTACGAAAAACAATTCTGTCTACGATATCAACCTGCGTGCGTCAGCCAAACGGCTGTTTGACGCCCTCAGCACCGCTGGAGAGATCTGGTGGAGAGGATCTGTCTGCGCGAGCTGTCACGTGGCAGGACATTGCACAGGACAGAGAAAGTAGAGGTTATTGGTAATGGTGACCAAAACTAACTTTGGGGCGCTGCGTCAGCCTAGTTAAGAGGGGTTAAGTTACTGCATAAACTTTTAATATAATCATAGATCTACCCTCGAAGGATCAATGAGCCAAATTCCGCTATTCTAATTTGATTGACTTCACAATATCATTGAATCTCTTCTACGGACATGTGAAGTTTTCTGGGCGGCTCTGTCAACGAACGCTTCTGGCATAATTCCTTACAAAGGTACTTAAGAATATGTACTATCTCAGTTCTCCTATAGATACACTGGGTCCGGAGGGCTGGGAGCACACCTTATCTTCAAAAATATATCTGACTGAGTCGACTTCACGCGTGATCGATATGCTAGGATTTATTTGGCTCTTGGAGGCTTTAGCTCTCTATTAGAAAATCAAAGACATAACTGCCGCTGCCGACTGGTAATGATTTTGAATTGTCTTTAGATTTTCATCAATATACTGACATAAATATGCATATAGGTAATGTAATTGCTTTAAAGTAGCATTTCAAATAGATTAGCTAGTCAGGTTGTGCATGTAATTTAGTTTATAAAAGCCTAGATAAATTACAAATATATTAATTGGACATACATTTTGACTAAGTGTAATACTGAAAAATTACTCGTATGTAATTTAATGCTGAAAACCTCAAACGGCACAAATATGGGTATTTAGACAGATTGTACATGTTTGTGCCGTTTGGGGTAGAGACTTTAGGACCTTGGGGGCCGGCCGCACATGTCTTATATAGGGATCTGGCGAAACGTTTAGTCGAGGTGTCAGGTGACCGGAATGCAGGCGTATATTTTGGTCAAAAACTTAGCATTGCCATACAACGTGGCAATGCCGCCTGCATTCTGGCCACCTTTCCATCATCTACGGGGCTTTTAGTTTAAATTTTATTTTATATTATAATATTTTTTATTATCTAGGGGTTGTTTTTACTAGGTACGGTTTATTTAGTTTTTAGTTAGTTATAATTTAAGTTTAGTGTATAATTGTATTTTATTTGCAAAGAAACCCTTAAGCTCGTATGTATAAGCATATAAATATCCAGATCTAAATCCCTCTCCTTCCGTTTATCATCGGACAAAGTCGCCACACATTTGTTATCTCTTCTCCGTCAACAAAATCTAAGCCCCATTCAGAATGAATCAAGTTCATTGAAGCCCCGAACAATTAATCCGGCAATAGATAAGGGGTCAGTCACCCCGGGGTATCTGACGATGCACCGTAATCAGCAGTGGTACTCGTCGGATGCTACCGGGATACAGATACCAGCTTTTATTTTTAAGCCAATGTCACTTATGGGTTGAGAATAAAAGAGATGGTTGCTTACAGGGGCCGGTTCTAGAGTTTCTTCTTAGTTTTTCTATATTTTTTTTATAATAAAGATCTTTTCCGTTTTTGTCTCATCCCTATTTATAACGGGTTACCCGGAACGGTATTATTAAGCGGAAATGGGTTACTGTACTCTTCATTATGAACAACTTTTACTATGAAACTGAATTTGCGAAAAAATATCAGCTGTTTTGAACCTTTGACAGGGGTGAAAGACATTTTGGTTTAGACCAGCTGTTTTGTGCGAATTCACTGTTGCAAAAGGTTGCAATGTCCTCCTTTCGGTTTAGTAGTACTGTTCTGAATAACGCTGTATATGCAATCGTACTTTAGTATAGTATTTACAACCAAAACATAACTTAATACCTACTACATTGTTTAAATTTGATACATTGTTTTAAAAAAAAAACATATCATTTTGTTTTTGTGTAGTAGGTTAAATACTTAACCTACTACACAAAAAGTAGTTCGATATTATGTAGTTTGATGTAGTTCATAAAATATTTGCCCGAATGCAATATTACAAAAAAAAATTTTTTTTTTAATAATATTACTTTCTAAACAGGTAAAAACTTGGAGCATCTAGCTCTCTCTCGGTAAAAACAATAGACCCAATAATAGCAGGCCTAACGCAAATCGCAGGGTGTCATATTGCATGCGGCTGTTCTGGCTCCGGTTTCACTGACGGACGGACGGACCACCGGCACGGTAGCGTAGTTAAATAACATGTAGAGACAAAATGGCACTGGACGTGTTATATTGATAAGTTATAGACAAGGCTTAAATTTGTTGTTAATCTAAACTTATAGGGGGAGTAAACTTTTAATTACACAATAAATATATTATTGAATAGGTACAATTGTTATTTAAACTTATATCGGAATTTGAAAATAGTCCAGTGTCAAATAAAATTGAATGTATTGAAGATATTTGGCTTTTATATAGATAAAGACTTATTATAGAGTATAACTATTTTGAATAAGACTAAACAATCACGGTTTAGGATACAGTATTATGTTTAGTATTTTATTTTATTGTATAGACGCGGAATGCCGACTGCTATCGCTACCTAGATGCTAAGGCGGTGTTTACACTCCGGTCACGGCTGGCGCGCCCGCCAGATGGCGTTACGTCAGCGTAATGCGTGGGCCGCGAGCGTACCGTCCGCGAGCTAATCAAAAAATCATGAAATCGTGAAGCGCATTGGGATGAAATTATAAGAGCAGACGTACAAGGAAACAGTAATACTAAGCCGAAATGACGTTTTTCCCATTGTGCTCTCCTCATTATAACAACTTTTATTATGGGTTCAATATTGGAATCACAAAAATTCTACTGTCTTACATTTTACTCTAGAAAAAATGTTTTTTTTTTAATGTAGCAGCTAATTTCCGCGTAACCTCGTTACATAGTATCTGTTAGCTCTTGAACTATGCCGACAACCTCAAGGTTGACCTAAACCATTGTGGTAGAATGAGATGCTTGGACCTGGGCATGTCCTACTGGGTTCTGGGACAACCACCGGGGGACGGGCAGCAGCGTCCTCTTGGTTAACGGTGGTAACACTCTGCGATCCCCAAGCCGCCTGCCAAGCGTGGAGATTATGGCAGCCCCTCCCTAGTAAGGGGGAGTCCTTCGTCCAGTAGTGGACGTCTTATGACTGGCGATGAGGCTGAGATGCGCTGACGAAATGCTTGTCCAGGGATCGTCTCACTTAATCCATCCCGGGGTACTCTCTAGCGGGTAGAGATAATCTACTGGCTAGCTACCACCATCAATTAGAAAATCTTTCTATTAAGTACAGGTCAGGTGAGGTTAGCTACCTACTTTTCAATGTTACTATGAGACGTACAGCCATCCCACACAGAATTAATAATAATACTGCTCAAGTAGGTACTTCCAATCCAAGCAATGGTAGCCATGACTTGAAATCTTGAGGTCGCGGGTTCAAACACAGGCTCAAACAAAATTTGCTCTTTGGAGTTTACCACTACCTTACTCTCCCTATACTCTACTTTTTTTCTTTGTAGTATACCACTGGCTAGTGAAGGAAAACTTCGTGAGGAAATCTGCATACACCTGGAGAAGGAATTCTATTGCGTATGTATGTGAAACCACCAACCCACAACTCTCCCAGCATAGTAGATATGGCTCAATCGCTCTTCGAGGACAGGCCTATGTCCAGCAGTGGACTTAACAATGACTTTAAGACTGACTTTGACTATGACTTTTTCCAATTCAGAATAAAATTATGATACAAGACATTCCCAGGTAGACTCAGCTATAGAATCAGCGCTACACATAATAAAACTAGATCGATGCGTCATTATCAATCATCATAACCTTCCAGGTCATGATGATTCTATGATCTTTATAGGTAAGTGTGAAATGAATCAGATGCTGGAAGTCACGTCGCTCCAAGCTCCAAGCACGTAACACGAGGGATCCGTATAAAACAATGTAGTTACGATAGCTTATTTTACATCTTCCTCGTTAACTATTATATAGATATAGAAAGGCCTGGGCCCTGTTTTATAAAGCTACAAGTACAAACTTACAACTGTACTAGCTTCTTGTCCCAGTGACCACAAGTTACCAGTTACAGGTAGATCGTTTGTCTCTAACCAATATAATATACAAGTGCTTGTACTTGTAGTTTGTACTCTGGTTGTCTTGTAGCTTCAGAAAACGCCGTACTCAATATTTTTTTGTACTGTTGCAAATTTTTCACTACAAATACAAGACTTGTAGCTTTATAAAACAGGGCCCTGCGATAATCAATTAAACTAAATCATTTCAGCTGAAATTAAATAATTAAAAAAACAATGGGGTTATTAATGACGGAGTCCTAAGGTAACAAACACAAAAAAAACTCCTTTTTGAAGTCGGTTAAAAATAGTTTCTATATCGCCGAGTTTTTTTGTGTCTCCGTAGCTGATAGCAGATAAACAAATGCCTCTGGCTGTTTTGTCACCATGCCACATCCATATAAGTGCAGCGTCGCGCGACAGAGCCTCGGGCCGTAGTAGGCAGTGAATGGGCAGTGACGTCACGCGGAGTGAATGACTGCCCACGCGCAGCCTACAAACGGACCTGCCATATGGCGGCGGGCCTTCGGGCTGGATAATTAATTATTTTTTTATGATCGAGATATTGGCAGGTATTAATTAAAACTTTACTATTATAATGGTTGGTTCCATTCAAATACAATGGTAAAAGGGAGAGGAAGTCTTTACTCGGCAATGGGTCGGCACGTTCTGATGGCTGATGATGTTCTGATGATGATGATAAATATTTTTGAAAAGATCGCCCCCAGGCCTAAGTCAATAAATTTTACCGATTTCTTAAGCTTATTAGAGTCGTTTGGGAACAACCCAAAAAATCATGCCCAATTTTCAGTTAAGAAAAAGATACCGATAACTAAAACTGAAACATTGCGGATGAAATCGCGGATTGCTTTAAAGCAATATCCCGCGATTCCCGAGATCCCGGTACGTCAGTACCTATGTCGACTATTAAGTAGATCTATCTATAAATTTATTAATTTGTTAATTTATTTTGTCACTTTTTATCAACTTCCTTGCACCGAATTCGTATTACAATGGAATCGAACCCACCACCCCTCCGTCGAGTGTCAAGTCGCGATTCGTCATAGAAATTCCCCTCCGGGTGCGTGACGGCGAGCAGTGAGGTGACCACCTACACTCGCCACACAATGTCGCAACACACGTGTGATTCAGATCTTCACGTGAATCATTCCACTTCAACCATCGACTTCGTAGTACAGGACAAACAGAATAAAAGTAATAAAGGAAGGTATTACAGGCTATATGCTTATGCCTTTAAAACAAAACAGAATAAAATAATCTTTATAATATGTTACAGACTCAGGAGCGTAAACATTGCTACACATATAGTGTATGTGAACTGTGATATGAACTTAGTCATGAGACTCACCTTTTTTTTAATGGTTTGGCTACTGTCCAACCTTAAAGACAATTTTGTAATAAAGAGCGAAGCAAAGTGGAGATTTTGATAAATAACGTCTCAATTGTCAAGAAGGGGTTGGGGGTGGTAAAAAATGGTGAGTTTTGGGAGCGGGCCGTATTTCTTCGGTACGCGGACGAAGTCGCGGGCGACCTCTAGTTATTAATAAATGTAGGTATAAAACATTGTTTTGTATTTCATTTATGAATAAAACTACTAGTACGTTATCTATATCATATTCACTAGTAAAATTAGTAACTAATATTTAACAGGAGGCTAAAGAAAAGTAACGAAATGTATAGTAAAATCACACTTAGGTAAATTAATCTAGCATATAACATTATTCACTTGGTACGTACAACAGAATTATGTAACTAGATAAGCACCTACTTATGCTATAATTAGATAAACTTTGTTGAACTAACCCTGGCATAACTTGATCAAAGAAAATAGTTAACCCTATGATAATAAGCTATCGATAAAACTAAACATTGAACGAATCGAATAGTACCGTGCGAGTCGTAAACCCTGCAGATCTATTTACCTAACCTAGTTGTTATTGTCATATTTGTGTTAACATAGAGCTATTAATAGGTATCATTTGTATGTTGCATAGGTACTTAAATCTTTACTGGAACAAGTTGACGAATTCGAACGGAAATGGACAACTTTCTAATCTGTTAAAATACGCACAAAATTTATTAAGTGATATGTTTTTGAAATATCTGTTTGTGAAATACCAACCTATAGCGAAACGTCGATGTTTCATCTTGTTAATTTCTTTTAAATGGTTTTTTAATGGTATTTTTTTTATCAGACATCAAATATTGTCTATTGTCTAAAATTGTAGAGTGATGCACGGCAATCATAACCGTTCAGAGTATACTTCGAGAACGGATCATGGATATTATGGTTGTTAGCTGGACAAACAACTATAGGTAAGCAACAAAGAGCTTAGAAATAAAATAAGTAAGCTACCATAATAAGTAACCATATCATGATGGTACTAGAGAGAACCCTGCCAGCGGGGCAGAGTACTGTCTAATACCTACTCAGCTACCATCTTCAAATTGAAAATCTACCAAACACCTACATATTTTGGCAGCCTCACTGAGTGAGACCCAGTTCGCCATTTCCCTTTCCAGGCTAGATGTGATTACCATAGACAACCAGACGGACACTTACGTCAAGTTAGGTGTGGTTAAACACTACTACTACAGTTTTTTTTTATAATTAAACCTGTTAATTATAAAAAAAAACTGTAGTAGTTATCTACTATTATTTGATTTTAGATTATTGCCCGGCAGTATGATCTCATAAGTTTATTAAAGCCGTCTGGTAAAGAAGCACACAACATTTTTTAGCTGTGACTTAAAAATTTACTTACAGTAGTAAGTAGTAGGTCCTAAAATTAGGCGCGAACTCTACCAAAGTTGAAAGTTTCTTCATCATAATTTTTTTAATGTTTCTAACTAAAAATTACCCTCCCATTAAGTATTAATTAACACAGTTCGATTCTGAGACATACAAACGCATTTAAATATCAATTACGCGACAATTTTCCGTGACTTCCGACGCAGGGCTCACTTCCGGCTGGCGATGCGCGCGCGCATACAAAGCTCGCGGCACTACATCTGGCGCGGACGTAACGACGACCGGTCACCAGTAACCACCGACATGCCTTAGCACACACAATACTTTTACTATCAGCGGTCGGCAATCTAGTTGTTTTTGGATGCTCGATAAAGGCGGGCTCCGTTACCCCGCACATGTGATAATCTTAGGTATCTGCATTATATTTAAATCAGCATACAGTATTCTTTTAACGGATATTAATTTAGAAACCAAACTCTATTTATCGATACTCCTTAAGTGTACATGCTGCAGTAAAATACGAATAGTATGAGAGGTTTTGACAGATTCGGCTATCAACATTTAGTAAGCTTCACTAGAAGGCCCTCACGCGCTAATATAAGGCATTATTGTTAAAAATATTTAATTTATCAAAGCAAACGTTATCTTCAGTGAACCCCAATTATATGAAAGTGACATTGACAACAGTTCATTGAGTTTGTGATGCACTGAGTTTATGCCTCAAAAAACCTACAGTTCGTCACGCTGCAAGTTATCGTACCGTCAGATTTTTATAAAGCGTCTCTCTAAAATGCTTTCATGGTGAAAAAAAACGATATAGGTAGCTATAGACGGTCATAGACGGAGAAACTAATCTCTACCTATGATGATCTCTACCTATATGACGGTACAACAGAGAAAGAAGACCAAATGCAAGAACCCACACATAATTATTGCTGATCAATAATGATCGAAGTTGCTGATCGTCGTAATTACAATAGTAAAAGTAGTCGAGTTTGGTATAGCCCTTACTATTCCACCGGCGCGTCCGGTCGGTGTCGTTTTCAAACTGTTTTCGGATGGTTATTTATTGGCTGAGATCTGGGACTCGGATATTGTAAATATTGTCTCTGGCTGCGTCGCGAATGGGTCTCGTTTGTCATCGGTGTCGGAATAGGCCCTAACGGTCGTACACGTTGCGTTTTGATTTAGTATTTGAATTAATAATGCTGCAATTTATCAGCGGGTAGCAAACATTTCGCAATCATCCATATCCATACTAACAAGCATTACATTTATATAAGTAAACCTACCTAAGTAGTTAGTACGGATTTGGTTCGCGCAGACAACCGACGGATTGCCGCCTGAGCAACCGGGATAAACCCTTCCTTTTGCACGCATTGCACAACTTACTGGTTCACTATTTTCGTGTCTTATAACGACAAACAAGGGAGAAAGGAAAAGTAGAGTTTTCGCATTACTGTGATGAACATAGAGCAACACAGAGATCCGCCGTGAATCCGTGTTGCTTTACGGTGATGATAATCTTAAGAGTCCTTGCCAAGGTGCTTGTTGGTGTTTTCTTACCTTGTAAACGGAGATCAGTTTGGTAGACACATTCGTAATTTCGCCGTGCAGTGGCACTTGCAAGGTTGATAACCTGTAGGTAGTTTAGATACTTCATCATCATCAGCCCGGAGACGTCCACTGCTGAACGAAGGCCTCCCCCTTAGATAGCCACACTGTACGACAACCTGCCATTTGCATCCACCGGTCGCCCGCGACTTTTACATTGTCCACCTAGTGGGAGGCCTTCCTACGCTGTGTCTTCCGGTTCGCGGTCGCCACTCAAGAACCTTTATTCTTCATCGGTTATCAGTTCGTCAAGCGATGTGGTCTGCCCACTGCCACTTCAACTTGCAAACCCTGCGAGCTATCTTATGTCGGTGACTTTGGTTCTTTGGAGTTTAGATACTTACGCACCTTTTATCAGCTGTACCACTGACTACCACAGATAATCGAGTTACCTATTTTTACCTAAGTAAGTTTGAAACTACGACTCTTTATTTTTGTTTGCTCGTCGCAACTCGTAACAGCGGACTGGAGTGCCGAGAGCTAAGATGAAATTAGAAATTACGAGTAGTAGTTGAAATATAGAGTACCTACCTACTATACATAACACGAACGGACGGAATAGTTTGGAAAGCACGGGTCACATTCTAGTCTTCTTCACATAACAATTTTACAATGTTTGCCACGAGTCAGGTCAAATCTGTACCTAATATCTAGATTATAAAACTATGTTTACGTAACGGCAGGCTCACCTGCCGGCCGCCTTGACTCACGGACCGTGTTATTGGACATTCCGACAGCATCCGAGATGACATAATGTTCCTTGTGAGAACGTGATCTTTATTTACTAATATCTAATTTTATACCTACCCGACCAGATATTAGCCTTAATTTAGAATCAAAATTAAAGACAAAGATAAAAATATACACAAATGCTAGAATGAGGACACAATATAAACAAAAAAAAGAAAAACAATTAATCAATTTGTCCAAATGGGATTCTCTTAGACTTTTATACTCCGATATAAGCAGGCCAATTGTTCTCATGTACTAACCTAATGTAAGAAGTTTTTTAAAGGCCTGCATTACGGTCCGCGATCCGGGGCTTTACCAGACCTGTATAGTATATTATCTTTGACCAGATCAAGATCACTTGGCTGTGTTCGTCTGTCGCCGGTCGTTTAGGTCCGTGGTCAGATCAGACCGCGCTAACTAAACAGACCAATTCAGACCAAGTGACCTTGGTCTGGTAAAACCCAGTACCGGACCGTGAAGCTACCTTTACCCACCATGTATTAGGCACCTAACGAGATTGTAGTTTGGTTTTAGTTTTTTAAGTAGTTAAAATATAACACAGTTGACGTTATAGATTATTTTCGACATGAAGAAAGGCGGTCGTAGGTCGTAGTAACATAGCAATAGGGGTAAAACCTATGCTTTGCTTTATGAGCTGCCTTATGCTGCTGGTAAACACCCTGATTGCAAAGCGTTTTGAACTTACCGGTCGGTGAATTTTTGGATAAGTTTTCTATGCCGATGCTTGGAGTGTCATAGAGCATTGTTATAAAAATACCGTAGGCATTATACTTTCTTATTACTAAACTACGTTTGCTTATAGATATTTTTAAAGTTCAGATAACCAATTTGATTGCCGTAAGCCCAATAGGAGAGCAATCTCATAACTTTCCCTCAAATAAAACGACCAAAAAATTACTATTCACGATACAATCATAAAGATCGAGATAACGTGAAAATCTCGGCTGCTTTCTTACATTAACACGAACCTTCGCGAGATGCTGATGTTATCGCACATTTTAATTGATTAATCAGGGTCAATGAAATGTCTTTTTAATTGAGAGATCGATCGAAAATTTCGATTAATTATTCGAATGATTTACTTTAAATGCTAAATGTCAGTTGTGCGACTACCTTTCCTTTGAATCCGTTTAATCAATGAGTGAGTAGTTCTTTTGCAATATTGCTCTGAATTCGATTTTTACTTTCACTCGATAATACTGCAATCAATGCTTTAAAGGGTAACTATTGCATTTGATCGTTTTGCCTCCCAAAAAGGAGCGGCCTTCTAGTAAATTGTTTTGGTTAAGTAGCCAATTATTATTATTTCTTTTCAGATAATGTCAAAAGACTGTAAAATAGCTTGTAACTCTATCTTACAATGCAAATATTATAGATAATCGTTTGACATAGATATTATACACCTTATTGACTTTGTTATTAAACTTATTACTATGTTACATTTTTAATTCTCTATCTTGGAGGATCTAGCTCTCTCTCTTCTCTATTTAATTTTAATTTGAGTTTGACATAATGTTGTGTAATATTCGCATTTTTTGTAAATTTGACTTGCCCAGTGTAACCAAAATGTTATAAGGCCAATAAATTATTCTATTCTATTCTATTTACAAATTGTCAGATCGAAGCGAATGACTTGGATTATCTCTGTACTGTACCCTGACTACTCAGAAATGTATGTTTGACGGTGCGTAGGTATAAGTATAAGTAGTTGACGTTGTATAGTTGGCAAGTGCCTACAATTTTAAAGTTCGAGGATGACAAAACTCTAGATGGGATTGTCTAATATAGGGATCACCAAATCACAGTTTAACGAGAATGAGATGGCGTTTTTTAGTATCTGAAGCCAAAGACTCTTTGGCCCGCTGTTTCGACAAAGTTGACTAATACCTAGAGTATCTTAAAGTATGATCAATAGAACGTTTAAGATTCTGACATAATCATAGTATTTCAATTTATCTCATGTGTAGTAGATTCCATAATTATGCAAATCACTACATTAAAATGCAAATCTTCAACAAAAGTTATTCCTTTAGGCTCACCTTGCTGGCTCGACATTTCAAGACTATCGGAGCTTTCGAGCACATTTTGTACATAAATCAGTATATACTCCATCGTATTCTGTGGCGATACCTAGTACATACTACTACGTGCGCTGTGGCCCTGCGCTTGCGCGTTTCAGGTCAAGGCGAACAATACTGGGACATTACTGAGACTTTCGTGGAATACGCGGTCATCAATTTAAGAAAATATAGAAAAATTATATAAATAGTCATAAGTATAAGGAATAATTGTGTATGTTATTTATTCCCTTTTCTATGAAATTTTATTGACGCGTTTAGGGCAAGTGCTGTGGTTTAGTTAGTTATTCGTAACTTTTTGTGAGATGTTATTTGTATTTAATTTTTGCTGATTTGCCAACATACAAGGAAAACCTGTATAATAACTACTACTAAGTTAAACTAACATAGAAAATAACTAAAAACTAACATAGAACGAAAACTTTATTAGGTAGATTGTATTACCTACCTAGAAAATTGTGACAACTTTATTATATAAGTACTACCTACAGATACAGATACCTTCTTCAATATAGGTTTACATCTGCTTCTCTGCTGTCCTTTATGTAACCTTGTTTCTTTGATCTGGTATTACATCATGTTTACGAAAATGATATTTAAATTTAACATAAATACAGCAATGGCTTCTATTTAAAAAAACTCATTTTTGACTGCATCACCACCACTTTCCAACAGCTAATCTGCGGTCAAACATCTAAAAAAGAGTATAGCAGTAATAAAGATACATACATCACATTACATACATAAATAGACACTTAGTAAACTCATGATTTTATGTGCCAATTTTACAATCCAACGAAAACAAGACAAGGTCAATGCAGTAGCCAAGTACAGCCAATCACAATTAGTGGAATGACTCGCGAAACATAAGCACAATTAACTTTAAACTGCCAATTTGAACCAGACGCCGGTCATTTAATATTTAAATGTGCTAATTTAACACATTACCTACGTACGTATAGTATCTACCTAATCGCTTTGGTAGCTCATTCAAATTCGTTTCTACAACAGAAACGAAGTATACAAATTATTTCAGGAGTTATATTTATTTATAACTAGATAAGTACATAAGAAATGCAAAAGCGAATGCAAAATGTAGCCGCAGGGTAGGTAGAGACGAAATTTTCAACAACATTCACAATCTGTCAGGCCACGACTAATACTTAGGTACAAATTACTCTTTTGGACAGTCAGATAAATACATAAATTTTTGTAATTTTAAAATTTGAGGTCAAATATAATTTAAAATAAATTGAAAAGCAAGTTGAAACGAATTATATCCAAACAAAATAAACCCAATAACATACTTAATGTTAATAAAACTGAAACTAAAAGCCTAGGGCTTTAAGTTTCAATTTTGTTCAGTTCTGTTTCACTTTTCTCTCGATCATAATTATGGTAGCGCTAGGAGTAAAGGCTCGAAAGAAAAGTGGCCAGAACTCTGGTCGCTTTGCTCGTTTGATGGCAATTTGGCAATACTTAGTTTTTGGCCAAAATATACGCCAGCATTCCGGTCACCTGACACCTGGACCAAAAGGTCCCCCGGTTTATGACATGGGAGTAGATTTATTTATAATAATTATTCATAGAGAAAATTAAATTTTAGTACCTACTTAAAGTTATACCTACATATTTCGGTGTGTTTTTCGTGATCGATACAAAATAAACAAAACAAACGATATTTATGCTAACTTTGTAAAAAGGTATTTGGAGCTGTACAAACTGCAATCACACAGCTTTTAAAACCATTTCGATTACTTATTTCAAAATTGCCAATCGTCACTGTATTCAACAATAGCATACGTAAACGAAACGGAGGTCATCCGGCGCCATACTTATAATAACCAGGTCACGGATATGCGCCCGCGCACACAGAACATCTCCCGAATAACTAGGTTACCAAAATATTCTGCAACGTGTCAAGATAGAGCTGAAGAGGCTAATGGACCTAATATAGGTACTACCTAGAACAGGTTAATACAATATTGTTTTGGCTGAGAAAGTATGAGGTGTGTGTGAAAAATATAAACAATAATAGACCTAATATTTTGCCCCGTGGTACCCATAATTAAAAAGTGCAAAGTCGAAGTTTCAATTTGAAATTCAACTTGATTTTATCGCGAATAAATAGATATATATTACAAGATGTCCACGAGTAACAGTAACCAAACAGCAACTGCAGGAAAGGACATCAGCTGATTAATATTCGTAAGGGCTAGCTCACACTCCCACAGGTGGCAGGGAATTCCAGCAGAGGCGCGGCGAGAATCACAAGCGCAGATCTTGGCAAAGATCCTGTGACAATGACGATCACATTATTAGAGCCCTACGTGACTTTTTACTTTCTAATGAAATCGGTGCCAATGTTGAACAAAACGTAATAAACTATAGAAAGATATTAATCGATTCCTTTAAATCCAGAATCATTAATATCACAAGTATTCTCCCCTTTCCATTTTGCCAAAAAGAATCCCAAAATGATCCGATGTAGGTAGATATCCGTGTTTAAAATCACCGAGATTTCTAGCATTAACAATAAATAATATCTACTAAACAGAATCATTATTTTATGAATAGAAACCAAATAAAATACAAAACACGTCGAACCAAAACTCGATTAACAAAAAACTGGTAGCTGATTTGGTAGCGGCCGTTGATCAACCACGTCGCTACCCATCGTGGTATTATAAAGGGTCCTGAAGGTAGGTACCTACTTTAAGCAAGGAGCTATTGGGGTAGGCTAAAGGGTCCAATTATCCAATTGTCTGCAAATGGTTCGAGTTACGTGGAGTCAGCAACTTACTGGGAATTGATACAAATGATCTCTATTTAGAATGCACTTTCAAAGTAGCTTAAGAGAATTATCTATAATTTATAAAGTAATATTGTAAATAATGCCTGAAATTGTATAATTTCAAAACCAAATAAGAAAAATTGTACGCGATACAAAAAAAAAATAGTACTTACGTCAATGTCATAGGTACTTTCAGAACAAATAGGAGTTACCGACTTTCTTCAATCATTGGATAATAAAGGAACGAGTTTTCTGTGATTAAACATAAACAAACAGAGAGGAATGTTTAACTGTTAAAAGGTACAATATTAAAAATACATTTCTGAGATCTTTTCCAACCGTTTGTAGTGGTAGGACTCTACTGCAGAGTCCGCCTGGGGAAGTACCACACCTTTGCCAGTTATTCAAGCGCCAAGCAGTAGCGTGCAAGCATTACTGTGTTCCGATTTGAAGCGCAATGTTACCAGAGAAATTACTTGGTATGAAGAGATTTAACATCTAATATATCAAGGTGACGAGCGCAGTGCAGTGCGGCGCAGGATTGTGTTCGCAAGTTCACAATTCTGGCACTGCTACTGGTAGTGGCAGGCGTGACGCTTACCACCAGGCGAACGTCTTGTTCGTCACGTCACATGTTTGTATAAAAAATAAAAATAAAAATGTGTCGTCTTTTATGCTATTGTAATGAGACAACGTTATGCGACTTGTTCTTTGAAAAGCTAAAAGCCAGAACAATAGAACAGTGTAATAAAGTCATGCAGCGCTAATACAATCTATGATAAATGTTTCATAGCATTTAGTAGAGTATGACTTCATAGCTCAGCGATGTAGAATTAGCACCGGTGTAAAGCTGACTAATAGAAGAAACCATTTCAACCATTCGTTTAATCTTAGCTCAGCTTAACAATGTTCCATAGTTATCTTGCTTTTATTTCCAGGTATCTATTAGCTGTCACAGTTAACAGTCAACAGTCAAGTTCAAATTATGACGAAACAAAAATATCCCTGGTTTAGTGATAACTGAAAAGAAAGAGTCTTTACATCTGAATCTTGAATCTTAACACAATGAAAGAAATATTGGTGGCCATTACACACAGCAAGCACCATCTAATATGTTTGTATATAAATGTTCCGCCAGCTTTATTTCATGGCTTTTATTCTAGCGATCACAATAATTAGCAATGTATGGAAAAAAATTACTAAAACTCAGATCAGCGAAACAAGGAACCTTCTTTTTCTGATCTGAGTGCTTATAATATAATTATTCAACCGACGAGCAGAATATAAATTCCTGTCATCCAAAAGCCACAATCTTCAGAGCGTTTATCTAAAAATACCGTTTTGGAGTAAAGTCGACAGATAGCGAGGACCGCCAGGCCAGAGGTTATCCACAACCAATGCACTCGCGTCTTCGAACGCATCGCTGCCGATAACCAGGGCATTTGGATGCCAAGAAAAAGCTTGCTTTATTATCTTAAATTCATTACTTTTAAGTCGTCCGTTGTTTGAGCTGCGTTTAGGAATTAAATCGTCATCGACAGCCTGTCACGCCTACGCTTCTTAGAAAGAATTCCGGTAACATCCTTATTGGGCTTCTTTTATCTCTGCACCGAGGAGTTAAATTGACAAGTGAACTCAGCTTCTCTAAGAAAGCTAAAAGTAAGAAAGCTCTGTGAGGAAGCTCACATGTAAATTTGATAGTCTACTTGTAACGTCTTAGGACTCTACATTATTGACTTCTTATACCTGACCTGATTTCTTTGACCTGTAACAGATGTTGCCAATAAATTGATTATGATTATTGTACGTTTCTATGGCCATATATTTTTGTAACAATCCAAAGCTAATAGAATGTTAGTTTCAAAACACCTGCCTCTGACAACTTTCTGTTATTAAACACCTACAGACGTAGAGAGATAAATCACAGAATCACTTTTCCCAAAGCCATCGATCAACATCATCGAATAGCCATCGAAAACATTTCAACAAGCGTCAATCAATAAATCAATAAAAAGCTGCGACCGCAGATGCGCCCGCGCCGTGCCGGGGCCGACAGCGTCGCCGTCCAAAGTCATTACTTATCTGTACCATTTACCATCCGTGGATAAAGAGCCACTTGTTAAGCGTACTCTAATGACATTTGAACTTTAAAAAAGGCTTACAACTTTACATGTAAGCGAGTGCAGTCATAAGATTCATAAATCAACCGGAAAGCGGGATTGCACCCTACCGACTAAAATAGCCGTACGAAAAAAAGTGAAGTAAAAAGTTAAAAGGGCTTTGGTCTGTCCGCGCATGTGTTGCGCATGTGACGCCGTTGTTTCCGGTTCGTCAATCAAAATTTGCGTTTGTCTACGGGGCGGGGGTGCCAGTGATAATAAATTAAAGTTCAAAGTCAACAATGGGAGCTGCGGGCAGATAAACAAAAAATATTCGGTCCACCGTAAAATCTGTACGACAAAACTGTGGTAGGCATTTGTAATAATGTGTGGGTGGGAAATTATTTAAAAAAGTGTTATTTATTTTTCTTGGCTGCAAGCAAAATTTTGCATCACTTAGCTTACTTTTATTCATGCAGAGATAAAAATGCAATCTCCCTACATACTTTTAACAGACTTCAAAAAAGGAGGAAGTTCTATGTTCGACTGTGTGTATGTTTTTTTTAAATTTTTTATTTATGTTTACCGATTTCTCCGTCAATTGTGGAACGATTTAGAAAATTCTTGTAAAAATTTGTTTGGTAGGTGACACGTCAGATGTGGTCCCGTATAAATTTTATCGAAATCGATTCAGTAGTTTGGTTTTTAAATCAAAATTACTGGAATAATAACTGGAAAATATGAAGATATCAACCAGGTAGTCGAAATTGAAGTCGGTTGGTTTTTTTTTTAAGCTTATTATTTTGTGTAGCTTTATTAGAGAGTCATATACAGCTATTTAACATCCTTCAGTGTCAGTTCAGTGTTAGTTTATTACGTTAACCACTTGTATAGGTGAGCAAATAAAGCAATAACGTTACACTTTAGCAACTACAGCCTTCTTAGCTCTCGTGATCAGTCAGAAAGATACGACTACACAGTTTTGTAACAAGGTGGACTACAGAAGCTTATTTATCACAATTAAGGAGTCATCGCCCACTCAAGGCCTGTTCACTAGACAATCAGTTTATTTAGTGGCGGTTACTGAATAGCACACTACTTGATACAGGCGCCCAGTGTTACTAAGCCAAACGAATTCAAAACGCTTACTTCAAGATTTTATATTTTGCAGTTTACAAAGAACGAACGAATGGCATGGAGTATGTTAGTGGAAGCCTGAAATTAGTGACAGTGATTTCGAAATTTAAAGGCGTAATGTGTGGGATGAACATATTTTGGGAAGAGAAGAGAGTCATTACTTAGAAAACTTTATGAATTAGGAAGAAAGAAAGAAAGAATTAAGACGGCCAGGAAGAGTATTCTTATGATGGACGATATGAAAGATGATTACGACTGACAGAGTAAAATAGAGAAAGGAAACATGCTGTGCCGATGCCATCTTGTAAGGAAAAATAACTAAGTAAGTTCTTGTTGTAGTGAGTTCTTGTAAGGGAACGAAGGCCACAAAAAATGTACACAGCAAAAACTTTTTCAATATATTAAAGACACATAATAGAAATCCGCTGCGTAAATAAACTCTAAAAACTCATGTAGTTTCAAAGTAACGCCTGATTCGATCATTTGCTCATACACATTTACATGGAATGGTAAAAGCTCACTCTATTGCTTTAGAAGGTAGAGCCACTTCAAGAAAGGTCAAACAGATATGCAAAATTAATGTTTAAATTACACAGTGCACACTATAGTGCTCTGCAAGATT
Organism: Erannis defoliaria; assembly: GCA_905404285.2. Lineage (NCBI taxonomy): Eukaryota > Metazoa > Arthropoda > Insecta > Lepidoptera > Geometridae > Erannis > Erannis defoliaria. The sequence goes on from FR990071.1 coordinate 1,971,045, forward strand.
GAAAAAGATTCTGCGAATTGTTTACGAAACAGCTTGGCTTAGTGATTAGACTGCATCATGCGCTCAGCCGTTTCGAGCGTATAATACTCGTAGCTTGCAAAGTATATATAAGTATTGGCCGCTAAAATCGGCGGTTCTCGATGATGTCATCCACGATCTTGAGTCGATATGTAGACAACCTTCCGCAGAGAGCTGTTATGTGTGTCATAAAGGTGAGGTAATGGCTAATATGACAAAGTATAATATTCATAGAAATTACCTAATCGACGGAAGCAATTAGATACTTTGTTATCTAGAGTTAACAAGAAATCAAATTTAGGAAATGTCTAATGTATTTTCCTCACTAATAGGGTGATTATTATTAATGACACAGTGAGTAACCGGACAGTTTTTAGTGAGTTATTTTGCTACCAGCAGTAACATTAAATTGGCATTTGAAACTTCGGTAGAGACGCCGGCGCCGCGGCGCCATTAGTAAATATTTAAATGACTATAAACTGAAGGTTATTCCAATTGTAAGAAACAGATAAAACAGATTACTAAACATGTTTGTACCTAACAATGGCGAAGCTAACAGAAATACCAGTAACGTTATCTAAAGTATTTGCTTATACCTAAAGCTGTTTTCAGCCTAAAAAGTAAAAAATAAAAAATTACTTACATTTTCCTATTGCCATCGATATGCGCCTGCACAGTAAATCCAAACATGGAATTTTCATTCCCCTTATACACCACCCTCGAGGGTATGTCCACATTGAAGCCCAGGGCGGTTGCGAGCACGCACAAAAACACACAGACAGACAGCGCCATCGTCAAAAATCACTATTAATTCACTGATTAAAACTCAAAAAATATTAAAACCACTATTTTTTTATTACATAATTCGTCCTCATGATTCGTTCGGAAACTTTTTACGATCGTATTCGTGTTAGTGTGAGGGACGACACGCGCTCCACGCTCGACGTCCGACGGTACACTGGCGGTCGCGACTCCGCAAGGCCGCAGTGAGGTAACTCCGTGGAAATATCGCCGGGAAATGAGTCCGATGTTTTCTTTACGTTGGCGCGTTTTTCTTCTGAACAAAAAGCTACACCGTATTCTGTGGCTCGGATGAGTAGTGTTTTGCAACGGGAGTGTATTTTTGTGCGTGTGTAACAGAACCATTGAGCAATTGGAATTGGGCCGCATGGTGACACGGTTATTTACGTGGAAGATGTTTATTGATAGTTCGTAGAAATGGTAATACGAAGTTAGAAAATCACTTGAAATATTCGACTAAGTTTTTTTTATCCTACCAAGCTTCCATAAGTTACATATACCATAGATTACGAAGTTTGAAAATCACTTGAAATATTCGACTAAGTTTTTTTTTATCCTACCAAGCTTCCATAAGTTACATATACCATAGATTAAGTATGTTAATATACTTAATCTATGCATATACCTACTGTGAAGAAGAAATAACGAGTGTATTCATTTTTAGTTTAAAATAGAGCGACTACTTAACTCATAAAATATGATTCACACCGCCATAGAAATTTTCGGGAACAGGGCGACAGCGAGCAGTTTGTATCAGACATTAAAAACCATTTCTTTTTGTTATTTCATCATAATCAAATAATGATTAGTGAAGGCGCGCTATACCGGTTGTTACTGCACATAACATTTGGCAACTTTGTAAGACAAAGTCTGCACCACAGAGGAATCAATCCCAAAGCTATAATGAAATAACTCAAGAAAGTTTAAAAAGCAATAGATACGATCTCGTGTTCGAAGACAAGTATCACCTCAAGAAGACACTGTGCCCCGCGTAAAATGGAACTAAGTCTTCTAATTACTATATATAATTCACCTAGGTGAATTGACCCAGACTTAAGTCTGTGGAGGCCCTTTGCCGAACGTTTTCATCCCATTGTGAATGAACCCTTATAGATTGAACTAAAACTTCAAGTTTGTACATCGATAACATTTAATAGACAGATCAATTTAATACTTATTTACACAGACTCCACAATAATTGCACTTACAAAAATAACGGTAATTACAAACTTACTTATCTACAAACAAGGGCGAGAATGCCTTCACAGCGCTCAACTTGTGCTTCACCAAGCAATATTTTTACGATATATTTTAGGAAGGTTCAAATTTTATTGAGATTTCAATGTCTTTTAATTCTGAATATAAACTATGTAGTTTAATCCACGTATACGGGGTAACGCGTGACGGTAGCACTAAGCCGACAGGAGGTCATTTACTCTTAATATTGGGCTAATCCTAAAATCGCCGTTCCATATGAAATGTCATTCACCCTCCTCAAAACGTAAAAAAAATGAATGTTTTTGTTTGTGTTCCTAAATTAGTGTTATATATTTTTTTTGGTTTGATTAATAAAGCTTTATTCCATTTATCTTCACCTACAGGGTAAAATCGAATTCATTGGATACGTCTTAGAGGTAATGATTCATTAAACTCATCATAATGGAACTTGTACCATGAAACCAACACTGAAAACACAAAAAAGTGCTAAAAAATTACACAACACACAACAAAATGTATGAAGAAACTGTTTTTTCTCGCAATTTCCGCGTTGATTTCGTAGAAAATGTTGTTCATTGCAATAAGTTTATAACCCTCTAAGATATTGGTAATGAACGAATGAATTACATTTCTCCCTATATAGGGTTAGTTCTAACCAGTTGGCATCCTTTTAAGGATATATTTTGTACATCAAAACAAACAACTATTACTCTATGGCCAAAATTGAAATTCGCGGCCCGCGACTGGTTTTGTAAATTATTTTTATTTTTTTCCTAATTTCTTGATTATAATAGCCCCTTGTCGTTGACTTAGTCCACTGTGCCCTTGCCCGTCAAAAGGTTGCCGACCGCTGCTGTAGAGAATTGTAACTAAGTGGACATCTTCGTTGATTAAACTACATAATAATCTGCCCTATCTTAAGTCTTTTTATATATATATTTCCGTATAAAACTATACTTAACCTACGTCTCACGAGTGAGCAAAGATCGTTTTACCTTCATGTCTAATGTTTGATTTCGTTATTATACAAATCACATAATAACTAATTTAGTAATGGTATCACGATAATTATAATAAATAGCAAATAAGCTATACACAGTATAAATTTTAAACGTATTGCATATATATATATGCATATTTGCGTTATATTATAATCGTTATAAAAGTTTGATCGTATTATCGCTCATATTTGACATCGATGTAGTGCAATTTAACCTTTTGACCGCCATGTCGTAATTGCGCCGCCGCCGCCGAGCCCTGTACGCCAAGGCGACAAAAAAATATCTTTAAAAAAAAAGATTTCAAAATCAGATATATGTAACTAAGCAAATATGCATGTTTTATATGCTATATAAAAAAAGTAAGTTCGTATAGGCTGAGTGGCCAGCCCTAGTGTCAGAGTTAATGTGCCGCCGAAGGCCTCTGACATGGCTGACGTATATGTCTATATATGAAGTATATATCTGACATGCTATATTATTGTTTATGAACCATAGGCGATCCGATACGTCATTGGCGTAGAGAGCCCGCTGGCGCTCGTCAAGAATATATGACATTGGCGCTCTTTTTTATTACAGTTTATCAAGAATCTAACTAAAGGGCAAACGGCTTTGAGATATTTCGATTCATTTACCGGTGTACAAATGATCAAAGTCGTAATTTCTGATAAGAAAGGGGTATTGACAAGAGAGTATTACCATAAGTAGGTATAATGAACAATGATTAGGTAGAACCGAAATTGCGCGTGACTTTGTGCGCAAATCACTTGCCTAAATATACAGGAAATCTGGCGCATCCGCTTCCAAGCCACGGCGCAGCAATATTGTTGTAGACGTCCTTTCTCAGATAACGCGTAAGCGCGAATGATTTGCGCACATACTCACGCACACTTTCGGTACTGTCTACTTACTGTCTAGCTGCGCCCCGCGGTTACACCCGCGATAACTGTGAAATGGTTTCACCGTTTTAGCCTACGTTTTATTCCAAGACATAAGCTGCTTCTATACCGAGTTTCATCCAAATTCGTTCAGTGTCATCGTGGTTGGTGTAGCAAACATACACATACACAGACACCGACATAATTTCGCATCATAACATAAGTGTGATACTCACTCATGGTAGTACCGACGACGGCGACGTGACTCCCTCGGCACAGAATAAATAATAGTACTACGTACAGAAAGTTAACTCCGCAAAGGAATTGAAATAAATAAGGACTCTATCTACTAAGCAATAAAGTAGCAATTCAACTCGCACAGCGCTGGATACCGCTCGCTATATTCACCTAGATATACCCCTCTCTTTCAATCACGTATGCTTAGTTACGTGCGACGAGGCTAGCGTGCGGGAGGCCACTGACTTCAGCCTCGCATTGTCCACCCGGGACGGAGCGCCGGCCGAACATACCTAAACTGCGGAGTGACACCCCCCTGCCCTCGGTCTAAAGTCAACCTTGTTTATTAAGATTCTTGTGAAACTGTAACTTCGCTTCACATTATCTATTTCGTTTCACACTTAAACTATGTATACTAGCCTCATAATGTCTTCACAAATAAATAAATTGAGACTCATTGCCCCAAACGAACAAATAAATATAATAATATGTATCCACTAACCAAGTTACAAACCAAAGTTCCTCATCAGTCAAACAACTTAATACTGGAATACTCACGTTTAATTAAATCGGATACTCCGACTATAGTTTCGATCACATCCGGTGACCTTTTTCAAAGAGTGAAAACAGAGCCCGACGCGCGTGCAGCTGTGCACAAGCAAAGCTTGAAGCTTTGCTTGTGTGCTAAGCAGGACGCAGCTGCACGCGTGTCGAGCTCTGTTTTCACTCTTTGAAAAAGGTCACCGGATGTGATCGAAACTATAGTCGGAGTATCCGATTTAATTAAACGTGAGTATTCCCGTATAAATAAAACAAAAATGTGTCAAAACCACGTCAGTTTTCATAATATAACTTAATACTGATTACTGTTTATAGGTAATCGTATACTTTTACGCGCCGAACGGACCGCATCCAGCGGAATCCATACTACTCACTAACAACTACTACTACTTACTAACAATATATAACTTAGTAAGTGGTCTTAGCTCGAATGATCAGTGCCCTCAGTATTAGTTTTGATAGTTAACGTGAACTACGTTTCGTTTCGACACGCTGTCGATCCCCATACAATATGTTTAAGCGCCCCTATAGTAGAGCAACATCACAGGATTGTCGAAACGGAATAATAATAAAAGAAAACTATAATAAACTCATACTAAAAAATGTTACTCTTACCCCGCCATTGCGTGTAGAACTGTGTATATTCCTTATACCTTAAGGCTCAGAATACAAGTGAGATAACGGCACTCGCGCATTTCCTCATTTTTGAAGATATAAAATCACTGAATATATTTTTAAGTTATGAAAAATCATAGCTAGTTTGGGAATTGCTGAGAATTGTAGAAAGGTTCAGCATAAAAATATAAATTTGATCTAGAAACAAGTTTTTGTACCTACAATGGGAATATAACATATATGGCCAGCTTTATGAATAATTTTGTTATCAAAACCAGACAATATCAAAATTTCCATAAGTCTCTGGCCTCCTAAGACGATCTCTCAACTAAAACAAAATCATCTACCACGCAGCAAGTAAAGACAAAACTGCTTGCTGTATAATTGAAGTATACATAGTTATTTTGCAATAAATATAGTTATTTTGTTTGTTTTGTCGTTATTTTATGCTATTCTCAGTAATTTCACCGACTGCAATTTTCCAGTGTCCAGCAAAGCTCCAACTATATTCAGTGATTTTATACATCCAGAAATGTTGAAATGCGGTAGCAAGATAGAGGCTCGCAGCATTCTGAGCCTTAAGTGTTCACAGTTAAGAGGTATGATACACAACGCCACATTACAGTGTATAAGGACAATGAGCCTCAGGAATCTCTAGCAGTCTAGTTTTGGTTAGTTTGCTCGGTAAATGCCAGGCTTGGCCACCTTACCCTATGATTTGGAGAACTTGAACACGCTGGGAGTACCCTTTTTCTGCGATTTGTTCTCGACAGGGACCTAGAAGAGATTTCGTTATTTAGTTGATTCATATTTATTTCACTGTTTTAAACTATCACGGTTGTTCGTTACAGCTTTATGACCTTTTACGGGATATTTACCGTGATTATGTTGTGGGTGCACGTGAACATGGTGCATGCAACTGCGCCGAAATATCGGAAGCTCATTTTCACAACAGAATCACTTAAAAATCCTGTAAATAATCATAGAACTGCAAATAATTGTAATATTTATTTCATCATAATTTCAGCAGCTTATTTCAGGGCCAAGCTCTTCGCTAACTAAAAAATGGATATAGACGCGGCCCTTTTTATTCGGCAAATATGAGGTGAAATGCCATCATAAAAAAACCATTTGGTACTGCGGTGGTAGCTGTCTAGTCTAGTATCTACACTAAACGACCTCCACCAAAGGAGTGTGAGTGATTCAAGTGTCGCGACTCACGGTTCTGTCCCCGAGTAGCAGCCTGGCCTTGTCCTCCTCGAGCGGCTCGGGCGCGGCGGCGGCGCGCCGGTGCAGCTGCAGCTTCTGCCGGATCGCCTGCGACACTATCACCCTGCGGGGACCACAAGCGAGCCTCATTACCTGATCAGAGACACTTGATTCCCTCTTACGCTAATGTCACTCACTGACGTCGTACAAATATACCAGCATAAGCAGTGCTGACGTATACATTCCAGGTAGTGGGTCCGTGCAGGTTCTTGAAGAATATAATCTTCTATTTAGATTAAAATCAATTACCGTGCGTTAGTCTCGAAAAATCTCGAAAATGGCTCAACTGATTTGTTCGCTTCAATACTGGGGTGGATAAGGAAAATAATAGGGGGTCGGAAGTTCTCCGGGTGGGGGTCATCACCATCAGAACGCATTATATTCAGTGACATCAAAAAGCAAAGTCCGCGTAGAAAGAAATCAAACATGCTTAAAGTCCAGATCACCGCGCGCCGCTATCTCGCTTTCTTTTTTATCACGGACAAGTCCGCGTTTGACCACCAACACGTCTGTTAGTGAGCGACATGGTCACGAGGAAGTTGAAGCACGCAGGCCTAGAAGATACCTATTCACTCTGACCTTGAAAAGACCTAAGCTACTCGCTTGCGCATTTCAACATTTTTGAAGATAATATAAAAGCACTGAATATAGATATCGGCAAAAATCCACGGCAGATCCAGGTGACGTTGTGGTGGTCCAGTGTGGAAAGCATGCCGGGATACTCAGTTCTCAGATAAGTGAGGAAGTGACCCTCACCTCCTGGTGTCGCTCTTGGTCGCGAGCAGCAGGTCGAGCCAGGTCCAGGTGACGTTGTGGTACTCCAGCGTGGGCAGCACCAGCGGCAAGTCCCGCACATCTTCCAGATTCTTCTCCTTGCTGCCCTTGTACGACACCCGGACCGGCACCTCCGGGATCTTGATGTAGATGAACAGCTTGTTCTTTTCTGCTCGTTCCTGGAGGACAAAAGATATTTAAAAGAGAAGTTTGGAGAAGGCATTTGAATAAAGATTCAGAAAGAGCTTGTGTGGATGCCGGGGATACGAGACACCACTCTTTGTTGGACCTGAGTATGTCCTAGAACCGCATCCAGAACCACCGGAGGACGGGCAGCAGCGTCCTCTCGGTTAATAGTTTTGAGCATTCTGCGAACCCCAAGCCACCTGCCAAGCGTGGGGATTATGGCAACCTCTATTCCTAAACTATTAAGAGGGAGGCCTTCGTCTAGCAGTGGACGTCTTCTGGCTGATGTATGTTGTAGTAAGCCTAATTCCACCTTTATCCCTGTGCCAGAGCAATCAATACGGTATAGTACTTGTATGTGATCCCCATCATAAGCTTCGTGGATCTCTGAGTAAATCACCAACATCCTTTAACGGCTGATGTTCCGAAACGCCGCGGCGTTCAAAGCCATTTAGCGCAGCAGCCATGGAATTGTTATAGCCGGGTGAAGTTGATGCTTCATACGAAGTTGGACTTACTGAAGATATGGACACAAATAATTCTAATGACGAAGACGGGTAGGAATCGTCCTCTGAGTAGAAGCATATAATTACGAAGTAATTAAATAATTTTACTGAAGTTTTTAACGATTTTTTACACATTTTCCTAAAAAGTTGATTCTGCATGTCTTACTCTTAGCTATTTTCCAAACTACTACAAGTAAAAAAATATTAGTGTACGTATTACTGTTATGGACTTATATGTAGAATAAGACAGTCAAATAGTTTTATCCGCATTTTTGGGTCGAATACCCCTTAGTGCGCCGAATGAAATGCCACTATCATTGTGCGAACTGATAGTTAGTGGAATGCGCTGCCTGAGTAGGAGGTTTTCTATAGATACAATTTAGGTGTGTTCAGGTCGCCAGTGAAACGGTTTCTTCTAGACAAGGGTACTCCGTCCCGACACAGAAACAACCACACAAATAGTTACATTTATAGCGACCTGCATGTATATTGTGGTAAAGTACCTTCATTTTTTCAACGTCATCCTTATCCCTCTTGTCCCTCTTGACGTAGAAGTTGGAGTTGGAGTCTTTGGCCTTCTTCTTGAGTTTCTTGGAGCCTGTGGAGACGAGGCCGGAGGAGGCTCCGCCGCGGAGCGTACCCTCGGTGTCCTCCTCGCCGTCCTCCATAGTGTCGGGGTCGCGCTCCGGGAAACAGAACTTCAGCATCGTGTTAAAGAACTTCTTGGTTAGACCTGGTGGAATAAATAACGGAGAGGGTGATGTTAAGAACCAAGCTTGTCGACGAAAACATTGCAAATATAAATCTGATTAATAACAAACTGTAGATTATTATTATTATTTATTAGAAGATCTATAGTTCTGAATGCTAGATAATGCAACATAATATTATGAAATCAAAGGAAGGTAAATTCAAATATGGCAGTTAAACGCAAGCCCATTAAAAAAACTGTTCATTGGATGAATTCACGCACTGACATGATTATCCGCATTATTGCCAGGACAAAGAAAAACTATTCAATCTTTTTGCCAAGAGCTTTTTGCCAAGCTCTTATGACCTTGCCTAAGATAAGTCATAAGACAGAAAACAAGAGTCAGGGATATTATTACGTCAGTAAGACTATTGAAATGGAACTGGGCTGGACACGTTTGTAGAATGGAGAACAGTAGGTGGACCAAAAAAGCGTTAGAATGGATACCGAGACAAACAATAAGAAAACAACGACGACCAAAGAGACGTTGGGAAGATATATTTAAAAAAAGATGCGGATCAGACTGGATGAGAAAAGCGCGAGACAGAAAGACATGGAAAGTTTTGGGGGAGGCCTACGTCAAAGAGGCGACTACTACTACTATTGACAAAGCTAAATTACCGCTGCAAAATAGATGACATTAATAGCTAACAGGGAATCGATTGTGACATAAATAAACAGATAATTTGTAATAATATAATATGACCTAATAATGATATGACCTGAAAATGTAAAATCAATGTAGTAGAAATAAAAGGCTTTTTTTTATTTATACAATATTTGTTTAGCATCCCCGCCATATTTACAGCGAGGTAAATATACTCATCGTTATGTCGCGACTGAGAGAAAGATAACCGATTGTAGATCTGGTTTCAATTACCAGTTGGTATTTTTAAATTACCCATGTGATGTGTTGTGTGTGTGTGATGTGAAGAAACCCAATATCTAGTTAGTTACTGTTATGCCTGCGTGTAATGCCATTATTTAGCGTGGTATTTTATACGGTACGCAGATATGGCCGGGTATTAGCACGCTAATAGGCTAGTGGCATTATTAACGTCGTTAGACGTTAGCTGATGTTCAAAGTCAAATGATAGTGTGGCCACCCATGTAGCGCATTGTTTAATGCATCATATAATGCACGTTAATTATTTCGATAACTACCGTAAATATAATATAAATAAAATAACGTAAAGCGTCAGTCAGGTGAAGCCTTAGCATTACTGCTAAAGCAATAACATGTGTAAACTAAAGTACGGACATTGTTATAATAAGTCTGCCTATTTATAATTTTTACATAATAATAACGGCTGACCCCACCTTGGTGAAATTTTGCGAGGAATTACAAGAGCATGCTATCGGATAGACCAAGGGCAATATAAATATATCTCGGGAAACTTTGACTAAACTCGACAATGGCGGAAAATCAGAAAATAAAATAATCTAACAAAAATTAAAATAACAAACACAATCGCTAAGAAAGAAAGTAGTACACATCGTGACCACACAAAATTTCAACAAAAAGATTCTCTCCGGCGGGGAATCGAACCCCGGTCTCCCGCGTGACAGGCGGGGATACTTACCACTATACTACCGAAGATGTGAACAAACGAGCAAAATTTGCAATCACCTTGAGAACGTGTTATTGAAACAACGTCACGCTTGATTACATTACATAATAGTACATTATGATACGAGTGTGCTATGTTGGTCATTACACTAGAGGCGGTATTATGCGCGCGAGCCGCAGGCGAGCGCGATAAGAAAGCCGAGAGCGTAATGACTAATAGCACAAGAGTTCCATACGACTGTTTTCGTCACACTTGCGAGGAAAAAACCATTTTTTTTTGATAATAATCAACCACACAGCGAAAACGTCAACAAACATTTGCGGAAAATGGCGCCCAAATCAGTAATGCGCGCGCAGGTTGACATTTACTTCAGCAGCATAAGAACTCTTTGTTGGTATTACAAAAAAACTGTAAGTATTACCCGGCTATATTAAGAGTGCTTCGTACACGTACGTCTAATTGCAGTCACGTACAAACTTGACTTTACCGGGTTATACCTATTATAGTACAAGTGCCGTAATGTAAAGTAAAAAGCACGCGTGTATAATAGCTTGGATTATGAGCCTAAAAGCGATGTAATAAGATCTACTTTACGAGCAAGTGTGATGAAAAACCACTTACATTATTTTATCAATACAAGGTTTATCGTTATTTCGCGTACCTTCTTATTATCGCGGTTTAATGCAAATAGTTGATAATGTACTCCATTCTATAGTAAAAAAATATATTGGATAAATATTTTTGACGAATATTTATAAGGACATTTTGTTTGTGTTTGTGTTTGTTTTTGCTTTATAGTCGAAAACGAAGGCGAGCTGAATGGCGTGTCTTGGAAGAGGTGTAGGAATAAAGGAGCTATACAATGTGTGACAAAAACCTTCAACAATACTGAAGGGTATGTATGTACTCATCATTATAAACAACTTTTACTATAGGGCTAACCCTGATAACGCGAAAAAAATATCAGCTGTTCCATACATTTTGTCCAAGGTCAATGAACTTTTTGTATGGAACAGCTGTATATGTTTTCGCGATTTTAAAGGTTTAGAAAAATTTGTTCATAATAATGAGTTCATACATACTCTTCAGTACTGTTGATCCTTTCTGTTACACATTGTATATACCTATAGGTATTGATGTTAGATATAAACACACGTCTGTTACAAAACTTTGCTCACTTATTAAAGTAATCGAATCTTGGAAGATTACAATACATTTCTCGTATCGACGTATTAATAACAAATGTTGTAAGTATTTTGTAATTCTTAGTACCATCGATCTGATCTGAAGATGGAGACAAGACCCCTTCATCCACATTCGTAACTAAAAATTTATAACTAGCTACGAAAAAAGAATGCAATGCTCTTCGCTGTTTAAAACAAGAACAAGAAAGAAAGAAAGAAAGAAAGAAATGTAATTTATTTTGTAACATCATTGTAAGTAGTATAACTTTAATATAATTACAGTCAAAAGGATGATGTCACAAAAATGGCTTCAACTCAGCATAGTGCTGTTTATCAAACAGCGCTGATCTTCCGTCAAGACTCTTTTATTTCCATTTTCATAATTACGAATCCATCCATTTTCAACCGACTTCAAATAAGGAGGTTCTCAATTCGTCTGTGTTTCATTTTTTTAATGTATGTTACGCGATTACTCCGCCAATTATGAACTGATTTTGATGATTCTTTTTTTGTTTGGTAGGTAATTCAGAGGTGGTCCCATATAAATTTTATCGAAATTGGTTCAGTAGTTTGGTTTTAAAATCAAAATTACTAAAAAATATGAAGATGTCATCCAGGTATTCGAAGTTGAAGTCAGTCGTATTCTTTTTTTAAAAGCGTATTATACTGTCATTACTCTGACCGGCAGCGAACAAAGACTTATTTACTGTCCTATAACCAGTCACTAGTTTAAAAAAAAAACGACTTGGACAGAGAAACTTTTTAAACGTAAAACCCTCGAGTTTTGTTTCATAAGTGTCATTTCGTTTATTCTGAAGAGTCCCGTACATTTAACTCACTCATCAGCCAGAATACGTCCACTGCTGGACGAAGACCGCCCACCTTAATAGGGAGGGGTTGCCTTAATCCCCACGCTTGGCAGGCGGGCTTGGGGATCGCAGTGTTACCACCGTTTACCAAGAGGACGCGGCTGCCCGTCCTCCGGTGGTTCTGGATGCAGTTAACCAGGACATACCCAGGTATTTTTTTAACTACCAGCTTACAAGTACAAGAAAAGGGTATATATATATATTTTTCCTTGTAACAACGTTATAAAGCAAGCAGCAGCAAAACGGGGGTTTTGACACGTTCTCGATACAATTACATTTTAGAACGGAAGTTATCTTGAACAGCCGCATGTCCCATTGATGCCGCAACATTGACACAAGCAACTTCACACTGCGCCAAATTTATCTGCACAGTTGCAGGATGGAGCCACCATCAATTTTTCTGAGCAAAACTTACAAGCTTAGAGTGGAAATTTTTAGTTCGTTTATTTGGTCATTTAAATACGTAAATTAGTAACTGTTCACATTGTATTTTGCCCGTGTTTATTCAGATGCTACTGAATTTGTTCTTGCTTCATTATTATTTATGTTATGAATGAATTTGTATAGATAGCGTTTCTAGACTGGAATATTAGTACGTGAGTTGAATCCGCCTGCCAAGCGTGGGGATTACGGCAAAGGCCTCCTTATTAAAGGGGGAGGCCATCGTCCAGTAGTGGACGTCTTCTGGCTGATAATGTGAGTTGAATAGAATAAGGAATATGCACTATACGAGGGCGGCACTGAAAATTTCGGGAATCAAGGAAGTGACACAACATTACTATTTAAAAATATATTTATTGCTTTTCGAAGTATTCTCCGCGAAATTTGACACATTTTTCCATACGATGGAACCAATCATTGAAGCAACCATTCCATTCGGAAGTTGGGGTCTCCAAAATGGCCGTTTTGTAGGCGTCCACAGCTTCTTCAGGTGATGAAAATCTCTGTCCACGCAATTTATTCTTTATTTTAGGGAAAGTATAGAAATCATTAGGGCTTAGGTCGGGGCTGTACGGCGGATGGTCCAATAATTCTATGTTTTCTTGCTCTAAAAACTCTTTTGTTCTGTGCGCGGTGTGAGAACTCGCATTGTCGTGATGGAGGATGATGCGGCGGTTGCAGTTCTCTTTACGGAGTTCAGAAACGACCTGTGGCAAACAAATGCTAGCATACCATTCTGCATTAACCGTTCTTTGTCCCTCAAGAGGAATAGTCGTAACATGGCCGGTTTTGGAGACAAACGTGGCCACCATTTTTTTTGCAACACTCCGTGAACGAACAATTTTTGTTGGCTTTAACTCATTTTCGAACACCCAAACTCGTGACTGGTTTTTTGTTTCGGGTTCGTACGCGTATATCCAGGATTCGTCACCTGATACGATGTTGTATACAGCATTTGAGGATCCTGCGTGGAATCTTTCGAGAGTTCTGACGCACCAAGTAACGCGAGCCGCTTTTTGCTCTTCACAGAGCGAATGCGGTATTCATCGGGAAAACAACTTTTTTACACCTAATTTTTCATGCAAGATTATTTGTATTTGACTCATGCCAATGTCTAAAGTTGCCTGAATTTCGCGGTATGTCACATGTCGATCTTCCTCAATCAGCTTACGCACAGCATCAACGTTTTCTTGGGTGACTGCAGTTTTTGGACGACCTTGACGGGGATCATCACTGAACTTGACACGTCCACGTTGAAATTCAGCAAACCAGCGATAAATTGTGGTTTTGGATGGAGCTTTATCACCAAATGCAGAAATCATCCGGTCAACACACTGTTTTTGTGTTAAACCACTTCGAAAGTCATAATAAATCATCGCTCTTGAATTTTCTCGAGTCAATTCCATTTTCTCAACGACTAAACAAGTTTGACAAAACCTTGTGACAAGACCGAGAATATTTTTTTAAATAAATAAATGGTATTCGATTTTTAAAACCAAGGAGTTTTCAATTAAAAAGATTTTAATATGACAGAAACAGTGGAAATATTCCATTCCCGATACTTTTAGTGTAGCCCTCGTACTAGCAAATTACGTCAAAGTCCACAATTCCTATACTTTTATTAAGAAAACTGACGTGGTTTTGAGAGTTCGTTTTTAGACCTTTTTCAAAGCGAGAGAGCGCCGGCGCAGCACTACACTCTACCCGCCCCCACCCCCATAAAAGCAGTTCATCTTTAGAATTCTTAACAGAATAAATTGTAAAAAGTTGCGAGTAACTTCTAACGAATCTGCTAGTTGGCTTTATGCAATTCATCTTTCATCGACCATTTTACGGCTTTCTATAGAAAACTGTCAAACTAATGAATTCCGTAATAGACTCATTTGCAAAATCATAGTATGAATTGGCGCTTAATGGCCGTTTTACGATTTGCGAAATGAATCATCATAGGATCATATGCAGAATTGCTAAACGCGACCATTTTAGCCCCCCACCTCAATGGTATCAGAATCATCATTTGTTATCGAAGCTACGCAGACTTACATATCAAAACCAAAGTCGAACGGACCAAAGAAAGATTTACTAAACCCATTCAAAAATATTTACCGACAAATAAATAAAGACATCCTGTTAAAAAACAAAAAATAAACTGAAAATACAAAATCTAGTAAACCAGTTAACAAGTACGTCACAGTTGGCCTCGCGTATCACTGAGAGATGACGTCACTTTAGTTATATTTAAAGTTGCTCATCGACATATGGCCTTGCAAGTTGTCAGAAACTCAGACCATGTCTAGGTCATGTCATTGAGTCACTGTGTTTATCTTAAAATGTACGAGTAAATGAGGTAATTACTTGTATCTTCTTAGTTTGCCTTTCTTAGGAGTTTGTATCACGTCATATTAAAACAATAAAGTCATTGTGGACTGGTTTAATTTACATCAAAATGGAGTTTCAAGGTTACACATCACACACACATCAACAGCCGGAAGACGTCCACTGCTGGACGAAGGCCTCTCCCTTAAAGGGAGGTTGTTTGTTCTAGTTTCTATAACAACAACCGTCAGCCATGTCAGAGGCCTTCGGGTGGCACATTAACTCTGACACTAGGGCTGGCCACTCAGCCTATACGAACTTACTTACTTAAAGGGAGGTGGACCAGGGTATGTCCTAAAACTGCATCCAGAACCGCCGGAGGACGGGCAGCAGCGTCCTCTCTGTTAGCGGTGGTAATCATTCTGCGATACCCAAGCCGCCTGCCAAGCGTGGGGATTATGGCAACACCTCAGAGGCCTTCAAGGTTACACTTAGAAATAAAATTAGGTTCGCCTCCACGGATCCCGTGCTCAGCTTATGACATTTAACATACGCAGATGGCCTTGTGGTAGAACTTTACCAAACTTCCTTGTAGGAACTAGACCAAAACGTCACTGGTACCGTGATCTGTTTCCTTCAACTTACAGAGAACAGAGAACCTCCTCCTTTTATAAAGTCTGTAAAAAGTTTCCCATCAGTTTGTCTTCACTACCAAGAGATTGAGATCCGTCCAATTATTGAATGAAACGTTCAAAGAGACAGGGACTGTGATGTGTATTCATTGCCGTATTTGCGGTTGTGGCAAATTTTGATGACATTAATACTATTTACGTAAGCACTAAGCAGAATAACACGATGTGACTGTTTTTTCTATAAATCTTTCCTGTTTATGAACAAGAAGTCACGTAAACTGGACCAAGGGTAACCTTCCTACCTCTGAGTAAAGTTAATGTTAACGTCCAAGGTAGTTAAAAATGTAAGACGCAAACAAACATTTTCTTTGGAAGAATCAAGTTCAAATTCCTCGGAATTCGTGTAAAAAGTCAAACCACGCCAAAACGGCTGAATGGATTTGGATGAAACTCAGAATGGTTATAGCTTATTTACCGGAATAACATATTATAGGTTACTTTTTATCATCATCATCATCACCGTTTTTCATGTTCATGCGGGTGAAACCGCGCAATATGTGAACCAACCCTCACCGAGCTAGTGCGTTGAAATTATGATCCATCCTTCGTCCAAGTGTAGGCATGTGCCAAGAAGTGGTTCGGAAAAGACTGGTGCATACATCAATTCTATATTCTTTACTGTAGTTAATAAAAGCCCAAAAAATTATGTAAGCACCCGTGATCAAATAAACCTGGACATATATTAATATGACCTATGGATATACAATGTGTAACAAAAAGGTCCAACAATACGGAAGGGTAGGTATGTATGTACTCATCATTATGAACAACTTTCACTATGGGGCCAAACCTGAAAACGTGAAAAAAAAAACAGCTGTTCCATACATTTTAATTTAGGTCAATGAACTTTTTGTAAGGAACAGCTGTTTCTTTTTCACGTTTTCAGGTTTGGCCCCATAGTGAAAGTTGTTCATAATGTTGAGTACATACATACCCACCCTTCAGTGTTGTTGAACCTTTTTGTTACGCATAGTATACAGGATGTTTAGTTTGAACACCGTTATCCTTCTAGGATATCATTGTACTCATCATTATGAACAACTTATACTATGGGGCCAACCATGAAATCACGAAAAAAAATTAGCTGTTCCATACATTTTGTCCAAGATTGATGAACCTTTTTGTATGGAACTGCTGTTCCATAACTGATGGAACCTTTTTTTCGTGATTTCAGGGTTGGCCCCATAGTAAAAGTTGTTCATAATGATGAGTACAATGATATCCTAGAAGGATAACGGTGTTCAAACACCCTGTATAATGGACCTGGGTATGGCTTAAACTGTGTCCAGAACCAGCAGAAGACGGGCAGCGGCGTCCTCTCGGTTAAAGGTGGTGAGCATTCTGCGATCTCCGAGCAAATGCCAAGCGTCGGATATGACAAACCAGATGAACCAAATTAGGGGAGACCTTCGATCAGCAGTGGACGTCTTCTGGCTGATGTTGTATAAAAATTAACCCATAAGCAAAACAGAGACTTGCAGTTAAGACGTAGACAGTAACAGACGTGTCTCACCGATCCGTATGGGCACGATGTTGACCTCGAAGTGCTCCTTGACGGCGATGCCGCCCACGGGTGGGCGGTCACGGCAGAACACGCGCAGCGCGGCGCGCCGGGCCAGCGGCGCGCGCCCCGACGGCGCCTGCGGCACCAGCACCTGCCCAACACACCCACACATTGAAAAAATATATAATTTACTATACAAAAAAAATACAAGTACTTTTCGAATAAAATATCAACCGACTTCAATTTCGGTTACCTGGATGACATCTTTACTCCAGTTATTTTGATTTTAAAACCAAACTAATGAACCGTTTTTGATAAAATGTATATGGAATCAACTCTGAAGTATGACCTACCAAACAAAAAAAAGAATCATCAAAATCAATTCATAATTGGCGGAGTAATCGCGTAACAAACATTAAAAAAACATACAGTCGAATTGAGAACCTCCTTTTTAGAAGTCGGTTCTCAGCAAGCTCGGTAATCAGCCTACCAAATTCTAACATTTTGAGGGTGATTTCCAAAATAAACAATTTTTTTTCTGATTTTAATATCGCTTTTCCTGGTGGAGGTAATTTTTTTCTTTGAAATAGTAATAATATAATTAAATAGGATGACAAAAGGTACAGTTACCTCCGGGAACGGTTCGTTGGGAAGCAGGTTGGTGACTCGTACGTAGCCGACTTCCAGCTGGTGCTCCACCGAGTCGTCCGAGCGGGACGTTTTTGTGTATCTGCCAAAGAAAACACTTACTGAAATAACATCAATACCAATCGAGATGTAATTATCTTTGTCGTCGTCAGCCATAAGACGTCCACGGCTGGACGAAGGCCTCCCCCGTAATAGAGGGGTGTTGCCATAATCCCCACACTTGGCAGGCGGCTTGGGAATCGCAGAATGCTCACCACCGTTAACTGAGAGGACGCTGCTGCCCGTCCTCGGGTGGGTCTGGTTGCACTTTAAGGACCCAATTATCTTTGTACAGACAGACATTTTCATTATCATCATCATCATCATCATCAGCCAAAAGCCTGCCCTTAATAAAGAAAGAAAGAAAGAAATGTAATTTATTTTGTAACATCATTGTAAATAGTATAACTTTAACATAATTACAGTCAAAGGGCTGATGTCACAAAAATGGCTTCAACTCAGCATAGTGCTGTTTATCAAACAGCGCTGATCTTCCGTTGATGCCAATTCAAGTGAATAATAGGGGAGTAATAGGGGTACCTATTAACTTAACGTCTATACACGTCTTTCCTGCATGGCCCGGTTTTACACATGTCTGTGCTTTTTTTTTACGAGTCATCATCATCGGCCAGAAGACGCCCACTGCTGATGGCCTCCCCCTAAGGTTTTCCAGAATACCCCGCTTGGCGGCTTTGGGATCGCAGAATGCTCAGCCGTTAATCGAGAGTACGCTCCCGTCCTCTCCGGTGGTTCTGGATGCAGGTTTAGGACGTACTCAGGTCAAAACACTTTACTTTAAATGTAAACATTTTGTTACTGGGATTTTGGCCACAGTTTCATGTCTAGTTATTTTATGGCATATCGAGATCTGAATATTTTTGTAAGGTGCTCTTAAAGTGATCATCATTACAATCTAGGTTAGGCTAATCATTCAATTTGTTTTAATTTAAGCTACTAGATTTTTGGAGATATAATATGATTGATAATCGTTATGAAAAATCGAAATCGATGAAATTACTGAGAATAACGTGTACAATGGTTCAACAAAGAATAAAATGTTGATTCAATCAAATTTTTATTCATAAACTTGGGAAACCTAAAATGCCACTTGAGGTGCTCGAAACTTGTTTAGAAGTAAATCATATTTTTGCTGAACAATAACAATACTCAATGATTTATATATCTTCAAAAATATTGAACTGTGCGAGCGACGGTGACCTGAACATTAAGACGGGCTTGTAGCAATTTTGAGCTTTTTTAAATGTGGGAAAAATGCAAAATACACGAAAAACCAAACCAAAAAATATATTTTATTAAAATTGATTGAGCTTTTTGTTTTTTATAAAACGTGATTTTGTCTGTGTATTGTTTCATGTTTGACTCGATAGAAAAAAATTACAAGACAAAGTAGACACTAAACTTGATTAGTTTCTAATCACTATATTTCGATTATCTAGAACTAAGAAAATACATTATGAAACCACGTGAAATTTATACTAATAGATAGAATGTATTATTTAGTTTTTTGATTTTAAAAGATGACAGTGTTTCTTTGATATATTTTTCAAATCAAAGAAAACCCTACTAAATTTAGCAATTCAAGCGCTCGCGCCTACCTTTTTTTACCCGCCTACCGTTTACCCGCCTGGACGTACATCGCTACAAGCGCGCCCTAAGGGGGACGTCACTTTAATCGCGTGTTTTTCAGAACTGACTAAGAACTGTATAATGAAGAGTAGATATTGTTTACAGAAAGTTGGTGAGCAGCAGGTCGGCGATGCCGAGCTGTCCGTCGGCGTCTGTGAGCCGCCAGCGCGCGCTCTTGAAGCATATGTCGTTGTGGCGATGCGGCGGCGCGTGCGCAGCGCGGACGGCGGCCGGCGCGCGCCGTGCGCTGCGCCACGCGCGCACCATGGCGTCTAGCTCCTCGCCCAGCGACCACACGCTCTCCTTGCACTCGTTCACCTGCACGCACACCCACACGTCATCGCCCAGCTCTCACCAGAGCTAAGTCTCTGCGCCTCGCGATAAAGTTGTGTCATCTCTCTATGTCATGCGAAAACGAGACAGACTTATACAAAGAGCCGATAGTCTTATACCTTGTTCTGTTTTTAAGAGTAGAGTAGGTTTTGTCACTTTTCGCATCACTACTAGACCTAGGCCTTTGTTACGGCTGGCCCCTTATTAAACAGCTACAACTAAGTTCGACAACATTGCTAGTATTGCAGGGTCGATAGGCAACGGTTAGCTTACCATCAGACGAGTCACCGGCTTGTTTGCCGCTCTTTCTATAAAAAAAGTTAAGACCGTACCTTTACGGTTCGTGACATTGACAACAACTGTTACTATTTTAGACATCAGACGGCAAAAGCAGTATAGGGTCAAACCGTTTCGTACGAGTTTTTGGTATATCAACCATAAAACGGTATCGCTTTTTCGAGGTCTAAGACATCGGGGGGATAAGATCATGCAAATCCGAAGCACACGTGCTCCGAAATGTATCCGATAAAATACTGATAGGCTAGCTACTTTTCGACGGCGATCGAGGCTTTGTAACAGTCGATTAAGAAGAATTTCCGCAAAGTAACGCCTGATTCAATCCCATATCCCAAAAGGCTTACCTGATCGTCCAAGTTTTTGAGTTCTGCGATGGCGGCGGGATCGTTACCGGTGATGGATCGATTCTTCAGATAGTACTCTTTCTCTAGGCGACGCAGCTTGGCCAGCGACTCGCGCACCTGAACAAGCCGTGAGTGAAGGTCAATGTCATTTCTACATTAGTTAGTGGTATCTATTGCAGAGGCCACCTGGGGAACTAGAACACCTTTGCCAGTTATTTAATCGCCCAGCTGTAGTGTAGTGCAGTGCAGCGCTGATTTTTGTTCGCAACTTCACAATAGGCTAGATGACTGGTTTTTTATTGACCTATTAAAATGTGGCCCATAAATATAGCTGATTAATGAAAATAAAATTAAAATCTGATCAAAAATAAGCAACTTATAAGCTTTTTAATATCATGCTAGACAGAGGCGAAACAGCAAATCGTGACGTCACTTGTCAGGACGCCATATAAATTCTATTCTGACAAGTAAGGCGTGACGAATTTTTTGTTTTGTGGGAAAGGGACAGAGTTGTCTCTAACAAACACTTTAAACGCTCATACATCAGAACATTATTAACGGATTAATTTTTTTTTTTTCAATAAACATACTATATTTACTTAAATTCTTCATCAAAGCTATTGGTTTCAACGATATAAACATCAGTCATCTAGCCTATTCAAGGACTGCTACTGTTATGGGCAGGAGTGATGCTTACCACCAGGCGAACATCTCACACGTCTCGTCACACAATTGCATAAAATAAAACATTTTATATGAACGTCTTCAGCGGGGTCGTTGGGAAAACACGGTCTTTTCTTTCATTTAGCAAAATTTTCACACCCGCGCGCTATCCGTACGCCAGTATATTGACAGTGCTTCTAGTACTACAGATGTCCTTACGTGGGGATGTCTTACCATCAGTATTTAAGTTACCTAAAATCGTCAGCACACAAAAACTTAATCTAACCTACTAAACAGCACTAACACTACTACAATTTGCCTAACAGACAAAAATAGTTTTAATAAACAAAGATGAGTTCTAGTCTATCTGTCGGCAAGAAAGTGTATCTGAAACTTGTAAGTTATCAAATACTATAAATTCTGATACTAAGAGAAAGCTACAGTTATTAAACAGTCGTCGTTCAGATTAGAATATCATTGAGTGGGAATTAAATGACAGTTCAAACCGGGTAAAGCCGCGGTCTTGAAGCTAGTACCTAAATTAAAACAATAATAAAGTAAACAAACAATTATTCTCTTCACCAAGTATCGTAGACTATGATACACACCAGCAAATCAAAACAATGACGTCAAGCAGTCTGATATTTTTGTGAAAGAAGACACGTCTTCGGTAGTATAGTGGTAAGTATCCCCGCCTGTCACGCGGGAGACCGGGGTTCGATTCCCCGCCGGAGAGAATCATTTTTGCATTAAGGAGTTGCTAGTCTAAAACACTAACATCCTTATTCTTGTTCATACGTCCCAAAAGCTAAATTTTGATGACGAGAAGTTGCCATAGCGGTAAAAATAATCCCAGAAAAATCTAGTTACTGTTTTGTATTTTTTAGCGCGATGCAAATCTCTTCTGTGGTCTAGACTCTAGTGAATTTGATCTCGTAGATGAGAAAAAATCGCATCGTTCACTCGTACGATCATTAGCCAACTAGGACGACGCCGTAGAATCCTCCTAGAGAATAGACAAAAAAAACACAAAGGCATATTAATACACCACAGAGACTTCAGGCCGACCTCGAGCATCCAACAACCGGTGCAGTACCTGCGTCTGCAGCTTGTGTATGAGGTGCCTGGGGTCCTGGTCCTGGTGCAGCTGCAGCTGGAAGCGCATGCGCGCGCGCCGCTCCAGCGTGCGCCGCCGCTCCGGCTCCACGTGCAGCACCACGTTGTTGATCACGTCCAGCAGCATCGCGTACTGGTCACAACCAACAACTATTTATGACAACTTGGAACAATGAGATTTATTTCTTCTTCTTAGTTATTGGCATCGCACGTTGTGCATTCTGCCTGTGTCAAGTTTATGAATTTTCAAGTTTTATTTATTAAAATCAAGTCAAATATGTCATGAAATCACAGTTAGTCACACGAAACCAGTCAGCCCTGGTAAAGTTGTGGCGACTTTACTATGAATCGACATGTTTCACCACATTATATCACTTGCCCACACTCGTGCATGTAATTCAACACTCACCGGTGGTAAGCATTCTGCGTTCCGCAAGCTGCTTGCCAAGCGTGGATATTATGAAAATGGAAACTCCTCCCTATTAAGGGGGAGGCCTTCATCCAGTAGTATACGTCTTCTGGCTGATGATTATGACTCACGAAACTATCCTAAGTAATATTAATAACTCTTTGTCAGTTTGTAATCTTTACACAATCAAAAGGTTCGGATGATCTTGATGGATTTTTGTGCAGACATAGCAGAAACTCTGTTTAGTCGTCAACTGGCCCGCACATAATACAACCCCCAAAGACAACAAATTATGTGACGAACATAGATGTTCGTTCTGTGTCCGGTGTGTAGTATATATAAATAGTTGATAAACAAATAAAAATAAAATAAAAATATATTGATAAACGAATAAAAATAAATACATAAAATATATTATAAGTATGTAATATTTTTTTTAATACTGTATTGTATTCTGTACATTAAAACAAACAACTTTTACTATGGGGCCAAATTAGAAATCGCAAAAAAAAACAGCTGTTCCATACTTTTTGCCCAAGGTCGATGAACTTTTTGTATGAAACAGCTGGTTTTTTTTTCGCGATTGCAATGTTGGCCCCATAGTAAAAGTTGTTTGTTTTGATGTACAGAATATGCCCTTAAAAGATGCTCACTGATTAGAACTAACCTTGTATAAGTATTCTATCAGCTATCTGTCCATTTTACAAGCTTTGCTAAGTTTGGGGCTAGATGGCGCTGTGTGTAATGTCCGCCGATATTTATTTTATAATATAACTATATGATATTTTGCTGGTATACCTGCAGGGAGTTGGTGCACACGTCGAGGTCATGATGCATCAACGTGAACGAGTCGTAGGGCCCCTCCCCCTCCCCGCCGCTCACCCCTCCCACCTCTTCCTGTGACATGTAGTAGAACTCGCACGCACACCGAGACACTATCCTTTGAAGCTGTAAACACAACAAACGAATGGTAGGTTACGTTCGTGTCGTGAATATCACACGATGTATCCGTTTTACATAAAATATGATAAAATACGCTATGAAATCAGATGGAACTTTTACGGCAATGGAGTCTTTGTCTTCGGGTTCTTCTGGTCATTGACCTTGGACAAAATGTAAGGAAAAGCTGTTTTTTCTCGATTTCTGGATTGGCCCCATAGTAAAAGATGTTCATAATGATGAGCACATACATACCCTTCAGTTATTTTTTTACCTTTTTGTTACACATTGTATATGATGTATTTGGATAATGTGGGTAGGTCTGAGTTTTTGTCTGAGAATAAATATCTTCTGCGTGAAAATAACGAAAATAAACAGTAGTCCTTGGCTGTGTGTGTGTGTATAACAGTGTATGTATGCGAGTGTGGGGTGTACCTGCGCGAGGCCGGTGTCCTGGCCGGGCCCGACGGTGCTGCCGATGACGCCGCCGGCCGAGTGGCCGCTGCCCACGAGGCGCGGCACGTCGGGCAGCGTGCTGATCTCGGCGCCGCCGCTGCGCTCCTCTATCTCCTCCACGCACACCCACTGGATGTTCTCTGGGTACATTACACGACTCGACTCTTTATTTACGACCACAATAAACAGTATGCACCACTATAAAATATACTTGGTTACGAGCTATGTCAAGAACGAATTAGTGCTAAAATATTAGAGATTGGCAGTGATTCTGGCATGCGCTCAGTTTATTCCGATATAAATAATTTCTTCAAAATTTAATTTAAATCTTGTATACTTCTTAACAAGGTATTTTTGCCCTGGCATGTATTCTTAAGCACCAGTGACTTAATTTGGCAAGTCACTGATACCTGTCAGTGAAAAATCAACTTTGTTGTTACGTATCCATGGCCCCCATTTATCAAACTACCATCACAAATCGTGTTTAAAAGGAAAGGTTAATTTGAAAAAGACCTTGTTTCTTGGAATACAAGGTTCAAATTACGTTTAAAGAAAATTTTGATAGTTTAGTCGGACTTAATTTAGAGGGATGTTAGAATTGCTACCATTATGGATGACCCCAAGCGCGCCATGTGTTTTCGCTAAGACAGCAGCGTGAGTCTAATTACTCTTTACTTCTTGCCTCCTGTCGTTGCAAGTTTTTTTGACAAGTATTTTTTTCAAGTAGTTACGTAGAGTATGTAGACGAGCGACATTTCACTTGGTGGTAAGCTCCACGC
Organism: Erannis defoliaria; assembly: GCA_905404285.2. Classification (NCBI taxonomy): domain Eukaryota; kingdom Metazoa; phylum Arthropoda; class Insecta; order Lepidoptera; family Geometridae; genus Erannis; species Erannis defoliaria. Next base: position 1,996,104 of record FR990071.1, read on the forward strand.
CTGCCTATAACAGTAGCAGTGGTAGAATTATGAACTTGCGAACGCAATTCTGCGCCGCACTACAATGCGCTCGACACCCTGAGATATGCTGGAAGATGCCCAGTAATGAGTGTCTGGAGTGTGGGGACATCGGTGAGTGGAGTGTGCAGGTACTCACCGTCGAGCTGGTCGCGGTCGGCGGCGCTCACGGTGGCGTAGTACTGCATGGCGCTGAGCTCGCCGCTCCAGGCGGCGGCGGCGGGCGCGCGCCGCACACGCTGTCGCACGCACGCGCGCGCCGCGCACGGGGTGCGTGTGTACTCACCGTCGAGCTGGTCGCGGTCGGCGGCGCTCACGGTGGCGTAGTACTGCATGGCGCTGAGCTCGCCGCTCCAGGCGGCGGCGGCGGGCGCGCGCCGCACACGCTGTCGCACGCACGCGCGCGCCGCGCACGGGGTGCGTGTGTACTCACCGTCGAGCTGGTCGCGGTCGGCGGCGCTCACGGTGGCGTAGTACTGCATGGCGCTGAGCTCGCCGCTCCAGGCGGCGGCGGCGGGCGCGCGCCGCACACGCTGTCGCACGCACGCGCGCGCCGCGCACGGGGTGCGTGTGTACTCACCGTCGAGCTGGTCGCGGTCGGCGGCGCTCACGGTGGCGTAGTACTGCATGGCGCTGAGCTCGCCGCTCCAGGCGGCGGCGGCGGGCGCGCGCCGCACACGCTGTCGCACGCACGCGCGCGCCGCGCACGGGGTGCGTGTGTACTCACCGTCGAGCTGGTCGCGGTCGGCGGCGCTCACGGTGGCGTAGTACTGCATGGCGCTGAGCTCGCCGCTCCAGGCGGCGGCGGCGGGCGCGCGCCGCACACGCTGTCGCACGCACGCGCGCGCCGCGCACGGGGTGCGTGTGTACTCACCGTCGAGCTGGTCGCGGTCGGCGGCGCTCACGGTGGCGTAGTACTGCATGGCGCTGAGCTCGCCGCTCCAGGCGGCGGCGGCGGGCGCGCGCCGCACACGCTGTCGCACGCACGCGCGCGCCGCGCACGGGGTGCGTGTGTACTCACCGTCGAGCTGGTCGCGGTCGGCGGCGCTCACGGTGGCGTAGTACTGCATGGCGCTGAGCTCGCCGCTCCAGGCGGCGGCGGCGGGCGCGCGCCGCACACGCTGTCGCACGCACGCGCGCGCCGCGCACGGGGTGCGTGTGTACTCACCGTCGAGCTGGTCGCGGTCGGCGGCGCTCACGGTGGCGTAGTACTGCATGGCGCTGAGCTCGCCGCTCCAGGCGGCGGCGGCGGGCGCGCGCCGCACACGCTGTCGCACGCACGCGCGCGCCGCGCACGGGGTGCGTGTGTACTCACCGTCGAGCTGGTCGCGGTCGGCGGCGCTCACGGTGGCGTAGTACTGCATGGCGCTGAGCTCGCCGCTCCAGGCGGCGGCGGCGGGCGCGCGCCGCACACGCTGTCGCACGCACGCGCGCGCCGCGCACAGGATCACGTAGCCGCGCGTCTCGCACCCCTTCAGCACAACTTGCGAATTCACCAGCTCGACTGGAACAAGACACGCCACGAGCCGGTACTGTGTGCCCGATGGTAAAGCTAATGTGACACGGATGTCGATCACCACTCTGCGTCACACTCGCCTGCCTGAGTATTTTAGCAAACAGGTGAGAAATATGTATTCAAGCTAATATAATTGTATCCTGAATCTTTTTACAATATCTTAGAGCGAACGAGTCGGTAGGCTAGGCCGGCGGAACATGCTACGTGTTATGTACGTAGAGTGCGGGTACGTACTGAGCGTGGCGAGGTGCGAGTTGTCGTCGTCGAGCAGCTGGCGCGGGTGCGGGTGGTGCGCGGGCGGCGCGTCCGCCTCGGCGCCGCTCAGCTCGTCGCTGAACACCACAGGCGCCTCGCCGCCCGCCTCCGCCACCAGCGCCGCCAGCATGCCGCCCCCCGACCCGCCGCCGCCGCCCCCGCCCGACTGACAACAATACAATCACTCAACGTCACAAAGTTATCGAATAACGACGAAATAACGATGGCGACGCGACGTTAAGTATAGTTAAATGTTGCAGATCTGGAAATGTCCTAAAACTGCATACACTGTTCTCTCGGTTAACAGTGGTAAGCATTCTGCGATCTCCAAGCCGCCTGCCAAGCGTAGGGATTATGGTAGCCGATCAGGCAAAATGGAAAAATGGTCACAAGAACACAACTAACAAGAAAATCTAAGCTACCATTGATTATTATCGACTACTAATGCGTATTTAAGAGACTTGTAGTTATTCCGAGTGGCACTGGACTGTTTTTTTTTTCCTTAATTTTTGGCATCGCCCGTTGTGCATTCTGCCAGTGTCAAGTTTCTGAATTTTCAAGTTTATTTTATTCAATTCAAGTCTAATATGTCTTGAATCACAGTCAGTCACACGAAATTTGTCATAGTCGAGTCCAAGTCATGCCCTAGTAAAGTTGTGGCGACTTTACTATGAGCTTCTACGGAGTTTTGAAAACAACACGAAAAGACACGTTTCACTACATTATATCACTTGCCCACACTCGTGCATGTAATTCAACACTCAATGAATAAAACACCACCATTTTAAATCATTAATTCGCGAAAAAACACAAGTTTAAGAAAATAATAGAATGCAACGACATGATTTTCCCGTGTTCCCGCCAAAACCACTGGACTGTTGTGGACTACCGTGGCGTGAGCGTAGTGTTGCCAGTCGCGTAATAAAAACACTTGCCTGTCCCGCAGGCGGCGGCGACATGACGTCAGACTCCCGCTGGTGCTTGGGGGACGAGGTGGGCAGCTCTTCCTCTTTCAGCGCCTTCGTCGACAAATTCTTCTTCAGTTGCTGATTACATAAGGATGGATTGGTAAATAGAACGTACTGACACCCTGAGACTGCAATACTGCATGCAACAAGTCGAAGATCAGGCTAAGTGGTATGCATTAGGAGAGGCATTTGTCCAGCAATGGTTATTCTTGATAGGCTCATTTCGTTTTAAGTGACGGTGCGGTCGAATATGGTAAACACATCTAGCTTGGATCGGCAACTAGCTCAAATGAGGTTTCGAGAACAGCCCTTTAGGCACTTGGTGACAGAGTTTTACAATAGTACATTATGATACGAGTGTGCTATGTTGGTCATTACACTAGAGGCGGTATTATCCGCGCGAGCCGCAGGCGAGCGCGATAAGGAAGCCGAGAGCGTAATGACTAATAGCACAAGAGTTCCATACGACTGTTTTCGTCACACTTGCGCGGAAAAAACAATTTTTTTTTGATAATAATCAAACACACAGCGAAAACATCAACAAACATTTGCGGAAACTGGCGCCCAAACCAGCAATGGCAACCAGCAACCAGCAAAACCAGCGCGCAGGTTGACATTTACTTCAGCGGCATAAGAACTCTTTGTTGGTATTACAAAAAAACTGTAAGTATTACCCGGCTATATTAAGTAGTCCTTCGTATACATACGTCTAATTGCAGTCACGTACAAACTTGACTTTACCGGGTTATACCTATTATAGTACAAGTGCCGTAATGTAAAGTAAAAAGCACGCGTGTGTAATAGCTTGGATTATGAGCCTAAAACCGATGCAATAAGATCCACTTTACGAGCAAGTGTGATGAAAAATACCCTACCGACATTCTACAACGTGTAACAAAAAGGTTTTTTTTTATATGGTATAGGCTTGCGTTTGACTGCCATCTCGTCTGATGATAAACGAAGATGCAGCCTACGATGGAGCACGCTTGCCTAGAAGAAACCGATTCACTCGCGACTTGAAGACACCCAGATTATAATTATCGGGAAATACCCACTCGGGCAGCGCTACCCACTGTTTAGCAGTTCGAATAAAGAAAGTGGAATCAAACCGTTTCATACGAGTTTTTGGTATATCAACCATAAAAAGGTGAAAGGTGATGGTGGTTCAACAATATTGAAGAATATGTATGTACTCATCATTATGAACAACTTTTACTATGGGGCCAACATTGAAATCACGAAGAAAAAGTCAGCTGTTCCATATAAAAAGTTCATTGACCTTGGGCAAAATGTATGGAACAGCAATTTTTTTTTCGCTATTTAAGGGTTGGCCCCATAGTAAAAGTTAATCATAATGATGAGTACACACGATATCATTCAGTATTGTTTCACCTTTTTGTTACACTTTGTGTATGCATTCCTCGCGATGTTGACCTTCACAGGCAGCTCAAGTTTATTGTTGGGATTTGAACCCACGCCTATCCCTGTGCGATTCTAACGTGCTAACAACTGAGCTCACATCTCTAACAAATGGTAATTTTAGTTGTTTTTAGTAATTCATTAAATAAAAATTCAAATACAAAGGCGGGCTGATGATGATGCAACAATGTATAACATATTGGACGCTTCAAAATTGAGACATCAGTAAAAATTTAGTAAAATTCATAAAAGTCAAACAGAATTCAGTACGTCGACATTATAATGTTCTACCCGGCATTGGCACCGCGACATGCCTGTCGCAGCCGGATATACCCACAATCGTGTCTGGTGGCGATCATCGCCAGGACGGCGTTGGAGCTGGACAACGCCGCACCAAGTACTAAGCTGCACTGCGTACTAAGTGAAGTAGGCTCACCTGATTCTTGATATAAGTGTCTATAAGCGCAAACGCCAGATCTCTGTTGAGCTTGGTCCAAGCGCCCCGGAGATCATGCACGGCTAGCCGATGCGTAGGTGTCGCCGCCGCCGCAGCGCCACTGCCGCCCCCTGAAAATAACATTACGATACATAATAGTTTTGGCGGGAACGCGAAAAAAACATGTCGCCACATTGTATTAATTTCCATATAAATAGACAATAAATGGAATTCAAAGTACATCACACATTAATCAATTAATTACACTGTAAAACCACAACATTTCATACGTAACTTCTTTTCCGGACAAATAATTTACTGTGCAGGTTGTGACATTGTTTCCATTTACCAGAAAACCAGAAGTTTATTTAACGAAATCCGTACGTAGATTCCGGCTAACCCACAGGCCCCTACAGACCCCTGACCGATTCCAATGGAAAACAAAGAGCTCTCCAAACCGGGCTACTGCGATTGCTCGTAATAAGGAGTACCTGTGAACGCGGAATCTCGTCCGTAAGACACGCGGCGGACAGACAGGGCGTAGCACTTCTCCATCGCGGTCCCGGGAGGCACGCCCGCGCCCGGGGTCGGCGACGACTGAGGACACACAGGTAGATATACAGGCGAAAGCGATTCATATATCGTCGATAGCCTGACAAGCCCAAAATGAACTTTATTGCCACGGGATGAGAGTATCCATTCGTTTAAATTACATTCCAAGGTACATTTTTTGTTCATGTACGAGGGCTACACTAAAAGTATCGGGAATGGAATATTTCCACTGTTTCTGTCATATTAAAATCTTTTTAATTGAAAACTCCTTGGTTTTAACAATCGAATACCATTTATTTATTTAAAAAAATATTCTCGGTCTTGTCACAAGGTTTTGTCAAACTTGTTTAGTCGTTGAGAAAATGGATTTGACTCGAGAAAATTCAAGAGCGATGATTTATTATGACTTTCGAAGTGGTTTAACACAAAAACAGTGTGTTGACCGGATGATTTCTGCATTTGGTGATAAAGCCCCATCCAAAACCACAATTTATCGCTGGTTTGCTGAATTTCAACGTGGACGTGTCAAGCTCAGTGATGATCCCCGTCAAGGTCGTCCAAAAACTGCAGTCACCCAAGAAAACGTTGATGCTGTGCGTAAGCTGATTGAGGAAGATCGACATGTGACATACCGCGAAATTCAGGCAACTTTAGACATTGGCATGAGTCAAATACAAATAATCTTGCATGAAAAATTAGGTGTAAAAAAGTTGTTTTCCCGATGGATACCGCATTCGCTCTGTGAAGAGCAAAAAGCGGCTCGCGTTACTTGGTGCGTCAGAACTCTCGAAAGATTCCACGCAGGATCCTCAAATGCTGTATACAACATCGTATCAGGTGACGAATCCTGGATATACGCGTACGAACCCGAAACAAAAAACCAGTCACGAGTTTGGGTGTTCGAAAATGAGTTAAAGCCAACAAAAATTGTTCGTTCACGGAGTGTTGCAAAAAAAATGGTGGCCACGTTTGTCTCCAAAACCGGCCATGTTACGACTATTCCTCTTGAGGGACAAAGAACGGTTAATGCAGAATGGTATGCTAGCATTTGTTTGCCACAGGTCGTTTCTGAACTCCGTAAAGAGAACTGCAACCGCCGCATCATCCTCCATCACGACAATGCGAGTTCTCACACCGCGCACAGAACAAAAGAGTTTTTAGAGCAAGAAAACATAGAATTATTGGACCATCCGCCGTACAGCCCCGACCTAAGCCCTAATGATTTCTATACTTTCCCTAAAATAAAGAATAAATTGCGTGGACAGAGATTTTCATCACCTGAAGAAGCTGTGGACGCCTACAAAACGGCCATTTTGGAGACCCCAACTTCCGAATGGAATGGTTGCTTCAATGATTGGTTCCATCGTATGGAAAAATGTGTCAAATTTCGCGGAGAATACTTCGAAAAGCAATAAATATATTTTTAAATAGTAATGTTGTGTCACTTCCTTGATTCCCGAAATTTTCAGTGCCGCCCTCGTACTAACTGTTTCTTATCCTGTGCTTTAAGCGCCACCTTTTAGGTGTAGATTAAAATGACGTCATCATAGTTGTTTTAAAACACTTTTTGAGGTGGCAATTTGATAAATGGGCGTAGCAAGAAAGTTGATTTTTCGCTGTGTATTAGTAACTTGTCAAGTTAAGTCAGTGGTGATAAAGAATAGAAGCCAGGGGCAAAAATACCTTGTTGAGAAGTAGACAAGGCTTAAATTACATTTTGAAGAAATTAAGTGTGGTCGGTAAAAAAATTATGCATGCCTGAATCGCTGCCAATATCTCTTTCTTCCTTGTTGGTTAGATGTAGCCTGCCATTGAATACCAAATCCGTCCGTTTGTTAGTACTATAATATTAACAGTTTAGAGCCAGTTTCCATTCCAGACTAGATGTTTGTACCATCTTTGATTACATCGTCGCTCAACATCAGGTAAGTTGTGGTCAAGACAACCATATCATAACCAGAAAAAGTCACAGATAAAAACATCTTATTTTTTTTTAAGTAACATTAATATGTTAACAGTGTGCAGTGTTAGTATGTTAAATAGTAACCAAAACTTACATCATCGTCTTCTCTCTCTTTCTCCTTATACTCGCCGCAGGCAGCCAGCGTTTTCAACCATATTTCTGCGTCGTTAAGGTCGCAATTCATGTAAACGGTGGCCCAATTGGCGCGAGGCCGCCGCACCAGGCCGTCTGTAGTGGGGACCAAGGAGAGGCAGTGCTTGGAGCAGCACGTCACCCGGACTCCCAGCATCTCGATCCCGCGTTGGAGGGAAGATGATGACCAGTAGAACACCTGACAATTAAATAAGACGCTTTTAAAAAAAAAATACAACCGACTTCAACTTCGAATACCTGGATGACATCTTCATATTTTCTAGTAATTTTGATTTAAAATCCAAACTACTGAACCGATTTCGATAAAATTTATATGGGACCACCTCCACGGGAACCATCAAAATCAGTTCTTAATTGGCGGAGTAATCGCGTAAAATATAAAATACATTTGAGAATTGAGAACCTCCTTTTTTAAAAGTCGGTTGAAAAGGAATCTATTAGATGGAGCCTATGTCTTGGTTTATCCCTCCCTATTAAGTGGGAGGCCTTCGTCCAGCAGTGGACGTCTTCCGGCTGTTGATGTGTGTGTATGATGTGAACGTCAGGCGGATCAGCTAGTTTAGGAGTTGGCGTCTGATGTCGAGTACCGACCTGCAAGTTGTGTAATGTGACGGACACGTTGAGCGTGCGGTAGTGGCGCGAGAGCTGCGGCTTGCGCGGCCGCACGTTGCGGAAGATGCGCCCGCGCCGAGTAGGACGCGTAATGCCCGACAGGACCAGCTTCAGGCTCTCGAACCATCTTTAAACATGACGCAGGATAAGCAGGGTTAAGTAATAAAAGAGAATACGCCAATGATAGGTTTATCAGTAAGCAGTCGTGTAACAATTCTGACAGAATAAGAGCGAAATCAAGCAAAGGTGTGTATAACTAAGTTGATTGGTAACAATATTTTTATGTCCAGTAATGGTTTGCAACTCTGGTGGATAACAAAATCGCTCAAATAAAAAAGACATTTTGTTACATACAGAAAGACAGAATGATAAATCCACAGGCTGTCGACAGTTCTGAAGGGTTTCTTTTTTAAAGTAACGTATACCTGAGTGTACTCCCGTACAGTAACAGTATGGGTCCCGGGCTTTCCTTATCGCTGGGTTTAGTTTCCATAGTCATGTGCAGGTCCAGGCCTTGAGAGCGAAATGCGCGGTACGAATCGTGTTCCTAAAACAACGAATAAATGTTATAGAGATGGTTTTAAACTTTAGCAGTTATGATAATAGGTCCAAAACACCTCGTCACAGGCTTGCCCTGCTTTGGATGTCTGAGTACGTTTCCATAATTAGTGTCATCTTTCATAGATAAATCGCGCCAGTTTTTTTTTTAAATTCAGTATAGGTTTGCTTTTGACCACACCCGTGCACACCGGTGCGGTCTAGGATGGAGCACGCTTACCTAGAAGAAACCTATTTACTCTAGATTCGAAGGCACTCATATTTTACGTTACGGGAAATACAGACTCTGGCAGAGAATTCCACAACCTCTCAACACGAATAAAAAATTAAGAATCGAAAAGCTACTTGAGGGTAAGTGAGGAATATCCACCACGAGCCATAATAGCACGAATAAAAAATGCAGAATCGTAAAGCTACGTGAGGGTAAGTGAGAAATGTCCACTACAAACCATTATGGCGCTTTGGTCGCGTTTTTACAGTTTTCTGGAGTTACTTTGAAGCTTAACATCCTAGCTGCAGTGTATCCTCCCACCTGGTTGCTAGAGTACTCGGGCAGGCGCGTGGGCGCACACGGCGCGACCGAGTGGTGGTCCCGCGCGTCCGCGACGCACTGCCAGCCCAGCTTGGCGGACAGCCGCAGCGCCGGCACGTGCAGCACGCGGCAGTCGTCGTACTTGCTCGCCGTGCGCACGAACACGTCTAACGAGCCGAGGAAACCCAGCTTGCCTAAAAATTGTATCGTTACACTTATGAAAGGTGTCACTCTTTGTCAACGGCATTTTTCAAACTCTCCACTAATATTCACCGTTAGTCCAGTCGAGCACCAGGTCGCTCCAGGTGAGCTCCATCTCCTCAGTGGTGTTGTAAGGGTCTAGCGACACGTGCAGGAGGCAGGTGAACTTGGCGCAGTGGAGAGTCAGCCGACCGTGGAACAGCAGCCGCACCTTGTCCCACCACGCCAGGGGGGCGGATGGGTCCAGGGAAGGACGAGACACTTGGTCGAACGCTAGGAGAAGGGAGAAATAAAACCAATTTCAATTCAATTATGTGCTTCGAGTTTTCAAATGTGGTTTAACTAAACCCAGTGGTTTTACATGCAAGGACTATTTTATTTCAGGGCTACAAAGATTTGAGGAACCTTGAACGACCGCCTTCAAGCTGCGCATTCTGAACTATCCTCCTACGCATAACCTTAGCATTGGTTCGCGACAGGAAAACGACCATAGCTCAGTGATTAGCGCAATGATGGCGTTTTCTCGGATTGTTGCAGTTTGGGGCTAGATGGCGCTGTGTGAAATCTCCACCAATATTTTTATTCTTTAGAACGCCTACTATGAGCGCAGCCGAGGAAGACCGATCCAATGGTGGCGGGACGACATCCGGAAATTATGTAGAAGCATCTGGACAAGATTGGCAAACACACAAACAGGGAAGACTGGCGAAAGAGAGAGGCCCAGTGGGCTGAATAAGCTGTCAATGGCGATTACCCTTTTGGAGAGTAGTAATGGTAGAGAGTTTACTAACAGAGGTTGCAGTGCGCGATGACCGGGTCCCAGCAGGGCCCGAACGCGTAGCTGTACCGCTGCATCTCGCAGCACAGGTCGTAGTACCACTTGAGCGGCATCATGCTGCGCTCCAGCTCCACCGGGCCCCACGGCGCGCCCTGCTCGATCGTCACCGTGCGCACCGCTGCGGGGAACACATACTGTTAACCATCCTGCAAGGGAAATACAGGGAAAGAAGCGCTTTGCAGGGAAACAACTAGTGTAAACCGTTATGCAAAGAAAAGTTTTTGCAGGGGAACGATACAAAATGGTTTTGCAGCAGGCCCAAATTATGGGCATACACTAAAAGCATCATACTATGCTGCGTAGTAACGCTGCTGTCTGGATCCAACATGTCTCCGATATTACCACTGAAAGAACAGGAATTCCGCACTTGGAAAGATGGCTTATCTGTTTGATTAAAGATTTCCAAATGGTATTATTTATTGAAACAGAATGCAATAATTTAAGGCTATCTCATAAGTTACATGTTTAAGTTATTATAATAATCCACGTCTCAGTGTATACTAATTGGAATATTAGCACTGTCAATTACGTCGCTTCATTCTGAGACACGACAACCGTTCACCTAACAGGTGGGAGACACTGAGTTCAGACTGGAGTGGAATATACTTGTGCACACCACAGTGGTGTGTACAGAAAAACATATTTGCTTTTTAAGTAATTCAATGTTTTTTATATTTTAACTCTTGATTTGTACAATATAGTCACCTCTGGGCGGCGGCGCCTCCTCGGCCGCGGCGAGGATGCCCCACAGCCGCAGCGCTGTCATGCTGAGCAGCGGCTGCGGGAAGTCGCGCAGCATCAGCTGCCAAGTGTCGCAGGAGGCGCTCACTCCGCGGCACCACAGGGTCGTGAACTCGAGGCCGTCTTCTGGCCACGGACTGTGGCAACAAGCAACATCACATTCTATTCCAATAGGCAGTTTCTTACAACCCCATCATCAGCCAGGAAACGTCCACTGTTCGACGAAGGCCTCCCCCTAAAAATGGGCAACAGCAAACTAAAACATCAAAAATCTCACTTCACGCTAATATTATACATGAGAAAGTTAGCCAGTATGTGTGTATGTTTTTTACCTCTCCGTTTTTGAACGGATTTAGATGAAATTCGGAATAGAGATTGGGCCGGGAGAATGACACACCAAATGGGACACGCAGGATTTATTGCCCGTATAACGAGATTCCATGATGATTACCATGGACCCTGGCAGGTATGTCCTAAGCTGCGTCTTGTAGGGTAGAACCCTCGGAGGACGGGTAGCAGCGTCCTCTCGGTTAACTTTGGTGAGCATTCTGCGATCTTCAAGCCGCCAGCTAAGCGTGGGGATTGTGACAAACCCCCGTAATAGGGGTCTTCGTTCAGCAGTGGACGCCTTATGGCTGAAGAGGATGACTATGATAACGAGATTCACTTTTAGCTTTCGTGGGCATCGCGACCAGTAGCAGCTCACCTGTCGGCGTCGATCTCCCTTAGGCGGGCCGCGGCGCGCGCGGCGCCGTGCATGCTGGGGTCCGCCAGCGCCAGCACGCGCAGGCGCGCCAGGCAGCACGCCACGAGCCGCGAGCGCGGCGGCGGCGCCGCGCGGCACCGCTGCACGTAGATCTGCGCGTCTTTCTGTCGCAGCGCCGCGTACAGCTCCTCGATCTTACGTGTGGGGAGGAACAGGTGCGGTTTGCACAGCTCTTGAACCTGTTTACACGAATTTTAACAAACCTGTAAAGGCCGAAATGCGAAACACGATTTGAGCGCTTGCAAGCTTACAAGTGACATGTTAGCATATTCGGAGAAGTTTCAAGGAACATTTCAAGGTAACAAAATTAGACGAATTTAAGACTTGATACGAATTGCGGTAATATTACCTCTTCTGTGGCTTAATTATTATTTTTACCAGTTTAAAACGCTATATGTTGCACCACTATCCTTAGGCAACTTTTACACAAAACGCATTACACAGTACCTCCAACCCAGCACAAATGGAATAGCGAACGTACCTTTGCGTCCAACATAGTCCTCCTTTTCTGACTCTCTTTATATTCGTCTTCCAACAATTCGTAGTTATCTCGCAGTTTCACTTCGAACGGATCGTCGCTCATTTCTACGATAAACTCTTCAATCTGTATCAATAAAGAGTTTAGCACACATGAAACAGGGAATAGCAACTGAATACAACTACAAATAGAATTCAAATTAATTAGTATATAAACACTGGTTAGTAAGCTACATTGGCTTCGATGGCGAAACTACTACTGTTAAAAAAGATTTGTAACAGAACATAGGGTGTTCACTACAGTTAAGGTTCAAATTACCTTGATATGCAAATCGCTCGGTAAAGGACTCTCAGCAGTGAAAGGTTTCTTCTTGATACCATGAACCATCTTGATCCATTTGAACAATGACACGAAGTCGCCTTGAACGGCCTCCGCGAATCGATGCTTGTAGGGGAATATCACCCTTACTGAGTCTACGTTTACAGCCCTGGGGAAGAAACAATCACATAAAAAAAAAGTCAATTTACTTTTTAGCTATTTACGTATGTAGCCTGGAATGACTTCAGGAATGGGACTCCAGGTACTGAATAAATTTTAAAGAAACATGCATGACTTTTTTAACCGACTTCAAATAAGGAGGAGGTTCTCAATGTAACTGTTTTAAGGAACTGCATCATGTGCTTACCACAGCTTATTCCAGAGTAGCTTGAAGCCCTCGTTGGCCTTCCTCTCAACCCTGACTTCCGGGTCGTCAGCGGCGCGCGTCTGACTGTACCCTTCAACCGTCACCACCTCAGCACCGTTCAGCACCATCGCCAGTTTGCTCCACAAGATAGATAAACCTGCTTCGTGATTGTAAGAAACTGTCATATCATCTGAAAAAGAAGATCACTAACGTTAATTTGATAGTGTTGTAGGTTTATTAGTTTTTCTGTCACACAAAAGGCCAAAGAGCGGACTCTAGACTACATAATACCTCAGAAAGGTACAAGTATGGAAAGCGATCGCACCAGGATTTCAGAGGAATTTCATAATACGTTATAGAAAACGTAATTTTGTCACAGTTCTATTATTATTATTAACGGGATCACACCAACAGCCGGAAGACATCCACTGCTGGACGAAGGCCTCTCCCTTAATAGGGAAGGGTTGCCACAATCCCCACGCTTGGCAGGCGAAGTGTTGGGGATCGCAGAGTGTTGCCACCGTTAACGAAGAGGACGCTGCTGCCTGTCCTCCGGCGGTTCTGGGTGCAGTTTTAAGGCATACCCAGGTCCAACGGGATATTTACTGTGATTATGTTGCGAACCCGAGCTCCCGATATTTCGGCGCAGTTGCATGCACCACGTTCACGAGCTGTCCTATGATATCGGGAGATTGTTTCAAACATAATTACGGTAAATATTCCCCAAACAATAATAATATGTGCAATGAATAACTGTGATAGTTTAATACAACGTAATTTTGTGTGTTCATGTTTTTTTAGTGCTAACTAGTAACGATACGATCAAGACGCTTTCCTGATGGTAACAGAAAAATGGTACAAGCTTGCCCGTGATCTGCAGCGGTAGCCAGAACTTTGAATAACAAGACAAAGTCCAGCTGGGCTAGCATGCGCCTGGCGATACAATGTTATCGTGTCTTTATGTCATGCGAAAACGAGACAGACGTATACAGAGTCGTAGCCTTGTCCTGTTTTTAAGAATAGAGAAATTTTACACAGTCCGCATGCTAGGCCTGCAGGGTAACAATGCATCAAATTATTACTAGTCCGCAGCGAATTAATGCCTTGCGACCCCCATATCTTCCAAGTCCCTTGACCAATTTGGCACATATTCGAAGTTGATAATTGTATTTTTATGAACTACTTGCTTACATAATTGACAGCCTGATAGCTCAGTTGGTAGCATGTCTGCCTTCAGGGCGTGGGTTCGATGCCCACCCAGGATAAAAAAAATTGTGACGTACATCGATGTTTGTTCTGTGTCTGGGTGTAGTATGTATTATAAGTATGTATTTACGAAAAAAAAATACATATAAGTATTGTATCAGCTATCTGGTTTCCATAATACAAGCTTTGCTTAGTATGGGGCTAGATGGCGCTGTGTGTAATAAATGTACCCCCCCAATATTTATTTATATTTATTTATTTAATTTCATAACGTTCGGATGAACGGTTCGCAAGTTATCGTCGAACAAATATACATACAAACATATTTATGAGCAAGTGCCGATCTGCCCTCGGAGATCATCGAACTAATTGCATTGCATACACTTACCAGTCCCGAATATCATTGTATTTTCCTCGGACAGCATCAGTAGTAAATTCGTTTCATTCTTAAACGTGACCCTCCAATCTAGCGCCCTCCCTTTCTTTTCCTTCACACTTGTATCTCTATCCCTGTCCCTCCTCTCTTTGATCTCTTGCTTGAATCCCTTCAAAGCTCTGATGAAGGTGAGTATTTTGAGGTGCAAGTTCGCGCTCCATTCAAAATCGACGCATTCCAAAAATTGTAAGTCTAGAAGGGCAGAATAGTTTTCTTTTGACGGTATGTACTCGATTCTGGCAAGTTTCACGTGGAAGAATGTGGAGGGGATCTCGTCGGATCGTTGACAGTGCATGCTACCTGGAAGAGAACTGTAGTTATAACCCTTAACATTAAGGGGGCGACCAATGCCAGCAGTAAGAACATTTTGTATTTTTAAGCACATAGTTTAATGATAAAGAACGTACATATTCAGATTAAAAAAGGTAGAGAAAAAAAAAAGGTGAGGAAGGGAAAAAACCTAAAGAAGCCGAGTAACCGAATACAATTTAGAAAAATAACCTGGTTTATAAAAAAAACTAATTACTAACAAAAAAAAACGGTTTTAATTCAAATGCTCTAAATTATCAGCGACTAGTTTTAGCAGAGTAACCGTTTACTTTTTTAATTTCATGTCTATATTTTGAATAAATTAATAAAATCCCACCTAAATTGCTCAAGGCCATCATCATCATCAATTTTGTCCTATGATTTTCGACTCTAAGCTAATGCAAGACGCGTGGGCGAAATCATATATTTTTCTGGCATTAGGCGCACTCTTTAAGTTAAACTAGTTTTAGACTCGAGTAAAAAGTAAGTAAGTTTGTATAGGCTGAGTGGCCAGCCAGTGTCAGGGTTATATACCGCCCGAAGGCCTCTGACGTGGCTTGACGATTGTTTTTATAGAGATATAGGATAAACAACTGGGACCAACAATTTAACGTGTCATCCGACCCACGGTAGCGCTCACCAAAAAAAATCAAAACAAATACAAACTCACCCTTATAAGGCACAGCGTCCACTACCTTCAAGCCGGATATGACCGCTCCCGACTTGTGGACCGTCTTTTCCAACGTGACAGCATCGATCCTCGTCATTAAGCACATCGTCTCGTCCACGATGAGGAACAGGTTTATATGCGACAGGGCCACGTTCACCGCGATGTTGTACGGAGAGTCAGGGGGCTCGGGGGGTGGGGTCACGGGGCGGGAGGGGGCGCGGTACTCGTGTATGCAGTCGTAGAGCGATATGATGGTTTCGGCTAGCACGGCACTCCATTCTAAGCGTAGGCAGTCCATCATCGCTTCCACCTGTGAAATATAATTTGAAAATAGATGAATGGAATTAGTTGTTTTTTTGTTC
Source organism: Erannis defoliaria (assembly GCA_905404285.2). NCBI lineage: Eukaryota > Metazoa > Arthropoda > Insecta > Lepidoptera > Geometridae > Erannis > Erannis defoliaria. The sequence goes on from FR990071.1 coordinate 2,011,778, forward strand.
GGGGAGTAACCTTGGTTCTATTGTAGTCAGCCATTTTTGGACGTTTAGGCACAGGACATCGACGGGACTTAGTTAATACCAACAAGCGAGTTAGTGACCAATGCGAACTTCAAAGGAACATACATTATATAATACTGGATGGGACATAGAAGCGATAGGATTATACACAGATCAAAAAGGTCAAAAAAATCATGCGGACACTATATCAAAGTCACGGGCAATGTGAACTTCGTATGAATATCGGAAGCTATTTTCAAAACATCATCACGGTAAATATCCCGATAACAGGAATAGAAACGCGAGCATTGCGACCTTTATGCCGTGTCATGTAAAGCAGAATTTCATATAACACTCTTGCTTCGTACTAGTGGCTCAGTACCTTGGAGTCCCGCGGCGGGTGCGAGCCCCACTTGACGAGCGCGACGGCGAGCAGCGCGGAGCCCCAGGCGTGGTGGCGGCGCGGCGGCGCCTCGCGCGTGCCCAGCGCCGCCGCGCCCGCCGCCGCCCACCCGCCGTCCACCAGCAGCTCGGCGCTCCAGTGCCGCGACCCCACCACCATCCGCCCCACCTCCGACCGATACGCCTCCTCTGACAACGTAAAGGGCGATCTTGGCTACAAGTGCTTTGATTTTGCGGAAACATTACTGGGCAAGTGGGCATGAACAGATTTGACATCTAATATCTCAGGGTAACGAGCGCGTTCGCAAGTTCACATTCTAACACTGCTACTGTTATGGGCAGCACGATACGGTGGGAATACGGTACAGCACGGATAATAGCCAATTAACCGACTCAAGACAAGCAAGGTAAGCCGAAGGCATAGACAAAATAACGTTTTGAAAATTTCACAAACAATCTCAACGCACTTTTAAATTCGTGTATAAAAAGCTAGTTTTTCAGTTTTCAAATGTGGCAATTATTTCTACTTTTTGCTTTTTACCGTCACCTGGAACGTTTTTCCGACTTGACACAAAACAGGGATAAAAACCGAATCTTCAGTAGCTCAGAAGTGGAATGGAAGCATTAGGAAAGACGTAGTATGTTCTAACCTCTAGTATCCAACAGCTGGTCCAGCTTGACTTTGACCCCAGCGCAGCCCGCGGCGAGCGCGCGCCCGTGCGGCAGCCGCGCGTGCACGCACACGGCACGCAGCTCGGCGCAGCCCTGCACCACGCACGTGGTGAACACGCGCGCCAGCCACGCCGGGGTGGATGATGCCGCTACAAAATGCGTAAGAAATCCTGGTTCGATTCAACCTGGACTTTGTTGCCTAACAACTTCTTCATAGTGTAAAAAGGTTGTTTTTTTCGAGTTTCTGAGATTTAAATGTTAGGATTCTTTGTTTCATGTCATACATTATTTAAATTAAAAAATCAACTGTGAGTCACACAGTGGTAAAAGGTAATTAAATTAGTAAGGACTGAGTGACCAGCCCTAGTGCCAGAGTAATGTGCCCGGCGGGCCTCTGACATGGTTTAGCAATTGTTGTAATAGATATTATAAAACAAACAGTCGGTAGCAGTCAGTATCACGTTCGCTTCAAAATTCTGAGGTTCCGGACCTATTTCGAGCCAAAAGATTTTTGAATGACCAATTTAATTATCTACTCTAGGTCTGGGTGATAGCTTTCTATGCCTTCCGTATAGACAATAAACAATAGACAATCGGTTATTTGTGTAAAAAAAACAAATGAACAAAGATAATGAACAAATAAGAAAATGACAAAATGAACTAATAAAGTGTTCTACCTTTTACCACAAACGAGCCTAAACTCAGCATGTGTGTGTGTTCATTGCCATTTTCAACACAACGAATCCAAGTGAAAAGCTGGAGTTTTGGCGGGAACACGGAAAAATCATGTCGTTGCATTCTATTATTTTCTTAAGCTTGTGTTTTATCACGAATTAATGATTAAAAATGGTGGTGTTTTATTCATTGAGTGTTGAATAACATGCACGAGTGTGGGCAAGTGATATAATGTGGTGAAACATGTATTTTCGTGTTGTATTCAAAACTCCGTAGAAGCTCATAGTAAAGTCGCCACAACTTTACTAGGGCGTGCTTGGACTCGACTATGACTAATTTCGTGTGACTAACTGTGATTTCATGACATATTTGACATGATTTTAATAAAAAAAACTTGTAAATTCATAAACATGACACTGGCAGAATGCACAACGTGGGAATAACTAAGAAAAAAAAAGTGAAAAGTGTAACTTCTTTTTTATTTATTGAAATCTTAAACTGTGCTTAAACGGTAATCGAACCTCTCTGGACTTTACCTCTACTGGATATTGAATAAGTCAAACAGTAATTAGTTTGCCAGTTATTCAACCGTCAAGCAGTACTGAAGCAGTAGTGTGCAAGCATTACTTTGTTCCGGTTTGAGGGGCAATGCTACCAGAGAAATTACTGGGTATGAAGAAATTTAACATCTAATATCTCAGGGTGACGAGCGCAGTGCAGTGCGGCGCAGGATTGTATTCGCAAGTTCACAATAGGGTAGATGACTGATATGTTAACATCGTTGAAACCAATAGCTTTGATGAAGAATTTAAGTAAATATAATATGTTTATTGACCAAATAATTTAATTCGGTTAATAATGTTCTGATATATGAGTGTTTAAAGTTTTTGTTAGAGACAACTCTGTCCCTTTCCCACAAAACAAAAAATTACGTCACTTGCTTGTCAGAATATAATTTATATGGCGTACAGAGAAGTGACGTCACGATTTGCTGTTTCTTCTCTCTGTCTAGCATGATATTAAAATGCTTATAAGTTGCTTTTTTTTGATCAGATTTTCATTTTCTTTTCATTAATCAGCTATATGGGCCACATTTTAATAGGACAATAAAAAACCTGTCATCTAGCCTATTCTGGCTCTGCTACTGTTAGTGGCAGGCTTGACGCTTACCACCAGGTGATACGAGCAAGACGCTCGTCTCGTCATATGACCGTATAAAAAAAGTAACAGGATATTTCTATGACTTACGTTTTGCTGATAAATCTTTAATTTGCAGAGCTCGTGATTTCTTCATTTTTTCCACAACTGATGAGTGCCACTTTATCACTTTACTGTGTGTGTATGATATATTCAAAGTACTGATTATGAGATATAGGTTGAGGACGCCTTTTTCTAGCTACAACAAAAGAAAGTCACATTTAGCATTGACTAAAGAGAAAAATACATAAAAACCTCTTAAAATTCAGCGACGGTGATAATGGTATGGACGGGCCCAGCGCTTGCAAACCGATCAAAATTAACAAGACAACACAATCACGCATACCTAGCCAAAAGTATGCATATTACGTTTGCCGGAGAATAGAGATAGCGAATCTAATTACTGCATGACAAAAAGAGAACACATGTACATATATTAGAAGTTTGTATTGTCGTATCGTACGGCTCGCATGTCGCAAAGGCAGAGTATGACTGACGCGAGTGGAGAGCCGGCGCTCAACATATAGTCTTCAAAATCCGTGCGCTTATTTCCCGTCCATTCATCTTATCATTGTCGCTGTTAAAATTAGTAATCAATGTTAGACGTGTATAGACAGAATCAGGGTTATCATGTTAGAGATCGGTATCTCTAACATACCCTGATTCTGTTAAGAATTAAAGATACATTTGACAATCATGTTTTATCTTTCTGATTACCTGCATCATCTTTCTTTACGTGGGATGGGTACAATTTGGCAAGAAATGACGCCAGAATCATTTTTATTGAGAATATTTTTTACGACGTAGATTGCAATAGGGAATATGCAAGTGTTTCAATTATTAAAAATAATAGGGTAAATGGATAGTTTAACTGAATCTGATGCTTGCGTTGAAAAAATAATTGACATCTGGTAAAGTTCAGAAATATAAAAGTGTTCAAAGTATTTGGGTATTTGTAGTCATCTGTCCCTTTCTAGTAAAACACGTGTTAATATAGAATTTGTTTAGAATCGTACACTTTGACGTCGTAAACCTAGTATAGTGCCCTCCATGTCTAACATGAAACTAAAATGTTTATAATTTGGTTATTTGTATACATATAACAAATTTACTTTCGATGATTTGTTTTATTGCCGGTCACCTTATTTGTGAGTCATAAATACAAGCATATTCTCTATTCAGTTTGAAGATCGGAAATCGCCATATGTACCCGATACTACTAGTATAGTATTAAGTATATTATCTTTGACCGATACGGTGATTGTATAACGAACATTCGTTCTTCATCAATGGGATGAAGATGATGACGATACTGAACGCAGCGCTGCAAAACTATTTATTGTGTACCACCGAAAATTTGGATCAATCTCAGTAGATACAGGAGCCAGATCCATGATGGATCTAGTGAAATTTTAAATAGAATAAGATACAAAAATAACCTGATGAGCCAGGCCACAATTGAAACTAACCTGATGAGCCAGGCCACAATTGAAAATAACCTGATGAGCCAGGCCACAATTGAAACTAACCTGATGAGCCAGGCCACAATTGAAAATAACCTGATGAGCCAGGCCACAATTGAAACTAACCTGATGAGCCAGGCCACAATTGAAAATAACCTGATGAGCCAAGCCACAATTGAAAATAACCTGATGAGCCAGCCACAAATGAAAATAACCTGATGAGCCAGTGCCACAATTGGCGGCCTTATTTCTAAAAGCGATCTCTTCCAGGCAACCATAAGAAATTTAAGATTTGGAATAGCATAACCGATTCAATCATCTTATTATTATTTTTTACTACAGAAAGAGTGGCAAACAAGCAGATGGTTCATCTAATGGCAAGCGAACCGCAGCCTATATACTTTTGTATACCTTTGCATCAAGTTTGAGTTTGTCTAAGAAGAGAAGCTGGTCATCATCAGCTGTGAGCTGGTACTGGTCCACCTGGAAGGCCACGTACACCTGCGGAAGAGCGGCCACCCCGCATCCATCCAGGTGGATTGACGCAGCACTAAACCTGGAGTTCACCTGGAAATACAACATATTTGCACAGCACTTCACTAGCCTATAAACATTCCACTGCTGCATGAAGAATAATACGCTATTTTTAAAATAACCTACTTCATTTTCGACTACTTGCATGACATCTTTATGTTTTCCATTTTTCCAGTAATTTTGATTTTAAAACCAATACTACTGAACCGATTTCGATAAAATGTATATGGGACCACCTCTGAAGTATTAGCTACCAAACACCGAGCACAGTACAGTGCGACGCAACATTTTGTTCGCAAGTTCACAGTTCTGGCACTGCTACTGTTATGGGCAGGCGTAATGCTTACCGTCAGGGAGCTAGTTGCTAGTCTCGTCACACCATTGCACACAAAAACCGATTGATAGATCATAAAGCAAAATTCACAAACAACCTTAACTCACTAGACTAGGCTGAGTCGGGGACCGAAGGGTGAGTGTAAGTACTTTACTTATAGTTGGTTAACACAACGTTTTAGTACCACCTCTTCGCGTACCTGCCTTAGGCGTCAGCAGGGCTGAGGTTTTGGTAACTCGAAGTAACTACTAAAGCAATACTTTGATAAGTAACGATATCCTCGTAATATTTGTTTTATTTGTACAGAAATAATCACGTTTAATTCAATCGGATACTCTGACTATTCAAATTCAAATTCATTTAATTTAGGTACGAGACCCATATTGTGTATTTACAAAATATTTTACAAAAACTGTCCTAAAATGTCACAAAATTTAAAATGACATTATTATTATTAAAATTTAATTAAGTATTATACCAATTTAATTTAAAATAAAATAAAAACACAATTTAACACACCACAGACACACACTACTATAGGTTCGATAACATCCGGTAACCTTTTTCAAGGAATGAAACAAATCCCGACGCGCGTGCGGCAGCGTGCTACGCGCGTGTGCTGCGGAGTATTATACGAAGTGTGAGTATTCCCGTGTAAATAAAACAAAAATGTATCAAAACCATGTCAGTTTTCATAATTAAAAATACCTTCGAAATCATTTTAGCAAGTAACCAATTCGACTTACTTGTAAACTTTGTAAAGACATCTCAAAACCCGTGCATGTGCTCTTGTCAAAGCAACCGATTCTCGTCGTGTTTATTTTTAAACTAAAAATCTGAAACAACATAGTCTTTCTGGTATAAGGTGAAAAAATACATAGTGACAGTTTTAGTTGACACCAAATATATAAGGTACACTTTCAATACATTTAATTAGATAAGGACAGAAACAGATTTTAACAATTAAATATGTCGAATAGCATAGGACTGTCCTGAGTCTGTCATTGCCAGTTAATGACCATCAGACCATCAAACGGTAAGGTCGTATTATTTTTGTTCGGTCTTTTTTATAACTACCAACTTTTGGGTTTTATTAAGTTTAGATATGGTCAATCAAAGCCCTCTTTAAAATAATTGACTTTAGAAGTAAACTTCAATTAAACTAATTTATACTACAGTAATGAACGTTACCTTGGGTATGACCGGCGACAGCCTCTGTACAAGAGTGCCCAAATGGTCATCGTCCGAGGGGAGCTGACTGTGCGATGGTTTCCGCTTCTTGTGCTTCTGTACAATCTGGTACAGCTCGTCTTTTAATGTTATGACTGTATTGCTCACTGCTGCATGGATTTTCTGTAAAGGATTTTTGTTAATTAGATCTGGGCGACACCCCTCTTATAAGTGGGAGGCCTTCGCAGTCCTGGATTTGTCAATAGGCCGTATAGGCTGCGGCCTAGATGCTGCCGCCCCTATTATTTTAGAGGAAGGCAATAATGTACGACACAGATAATGTACGGTGTGATATTGTGCGGCATAATAATGCACAGCATGATAATTGGTGTACATGTACATCGAATATCGTGCCTTGCAATATCATGCCGTATACATAATCGGCTCGGGTCAATAATGCACACCCCGATTTTGTACAGACTGATAATTGATGTACAAGTACACGAGTTCCTTATTTGTATAGCAGTTAGGTTCAGGTTATTATTTTTTATGTCAATTTGTGATATGTACTCGGATTATTGGCTGTACAATATAGGGCCGTATTTTATAGACACGAGCCGATAATGGACGGCCAGTATTGTACGAAATGGATTGTACAGCATGATATTCGATGTACATGTACACCAATTATCAAGCTGTGCATTATTATGCCGTACATTATCGTGTCGGCAAAAATCATGTTGTACATTATAGATACCCATTTAAAGTAAGTAAGTAAGTTCTGCCCTGGGCATGTCGTTAAACTGCATCCAGAACCACCTGAGGACGGGCAGCAGCGTCCTCTTAGTTAACGGTGGTAACACACTGCGATCCCCAAGCCGCCTGCCGAGCGTGGGGATTATGGCAACTCCTCCCTATTAAGGGAGAGGCCTTCGTCCAGTAGTGGATGCCTTCTGGCTGATAATGAAGTAAGTTCGTATAGGCTGAGTGGCCAGCCCTAGTGTCAGAGTTAATGTGCCGCCCGGAGGCCTCTGACATGGCTGACGGTTGTTGTTATAGAAAACCCATTTTAGAAAGGTTCATGGAGCAGCAGAAACAAAGTGGCCTACACTCGTAAAGAATATAAATCCGGCACTGGGCCTTCGTCAAGTTTTATGGCTAATGATGTGATGTGAGATGACCTGGTGAACTTTGAAGTACAAAATTCACCAGGTCTCTCCACCATACTGACATATTTCAAGAACAGTGAAGTCACAGACTGCAGCTAGTGATCAAAGAATATACCTCTACATTCAAAGGTCCATCTGCCTTCACCGTGCCTTCAACAACGAAGCTACAAGCCGCCTCGCCCAGTCTTTCCCTGCCGACTATCGCCGCATGACCGTCCACGACTTTAGTGGAGAACACCAGGGCTCGCGCCGGGCCCCCCGCGGCGCCGTCCGCGTGGACCTCGCCCGCGCTAGCGTGGAGGGAGAGTGGCTGCTCTGATGTGCCACAGTTTATGGTCACATTTGCATCGAAGATGTGGACTCCCATGAACTGGGAAATAAAAGTGTTTTTTTTGTACCTAGGCTACAAGCAGAATTGTTCTCCTTAATTGGGCTCACTTTTCAGCTTTATCATATTATAAGCTTAAAATAAATAATATTTTATTATATAATCAACAAAAAACATTTCAATAAAAGATTGAGGGTTTTTAAACAATTTAGTATCATATTATTGTAGGAAATAGATATATAGCACCATAGCTTGGCGCGGGCTCCACAGCGAGTGAAGAAGTGTTCTTGTGAGCTTCTACAGTGGCCTCTTCAGTTCCGAAGATATTATCGCATTATAGCTGCGATGAAATATAGGGTAGGTACCCGATCGGGCGATCGCCACTCGAAAACGTCACCATCAAAACAAGGCATAAATAACGTAATATGCCTTGTTTCCGTCTCAGTCATGACCGCGCCAATCGTGTGATGTGCTACGATACCGAATGTTTTACACAATCACATATGTTTTATTACGCTATTACAGGTTGTTAAGATTAATTATTGAAATTAAACAATATCTGCTTGAGTACTATTTTTATATTAGCTGGATAGGTATAACATCTATGTATATAAGTAAGCATTGGCGCGGGAATACATTTGACTTTTGAGGTTTGATTCTCATAGAGACTGTGTATCTATAGTTTATTTGATCTGAGCGTTATAGACTGTATTTAAACACAGAGCTCCAAATGCAAAGCTTTCACTGTAGGGCCAGTGCCAATGTTTGACCAACAGTTAGCCTAATGTTACATAACCACAAAGATTTACACAAAGATCAATGTTAAAACATAAATACCTGAGCAAACATGATCAAGCTATGTGGCAATTTCTTATCCCTAAAGTCCATCAAATTCCTGTTTGTAAAAGCTGCCAGTTCTCTATCAATCTTATCACTTTCCTCAGCCAGTCCCTCCATTTCTCCTTTGGATAGTGAGTTTTGCTTTGAGAGAAGGGGTTTAAGTATGGTCTCCACGACAGCACTCCGTTTTTCTTCGACATTGTTGGTCAGCTCAACTCCTCTTATAACAACTGATACTAACTTGTTGATTTCAGAATTGAAACAACTGCTTTGGAACGATAACTCGTTGATATGCTGAAAGATTAAAAATATTTGAAGAGCCATGTTTTTTTTCTTTGATTTCACACTAATAAAGTAAAGCTAGTCTACATCTACACTTCTATACTTTATACCAAGATTATAAAGAGGTAACATTTGTAGATTTGTGTTCGTTTGTGGTAATCTTTGGAACTACAATATCCCTGAGCGCTAAAGGGATATTTTATTGTAATACCAAATTTAATCATATTTGAGCCACATCAACACGTGGCTGGGTTCAGCTAGTGTGGTATAAGAGTAGTACTATAATAGTACATTATGATACGAGTGTGCTATGTTGGTCATTACACTAGAGGCGGTATTATGCATTAGGCGATAAGGAAGCCGAGAGCGTAATGAATAATAGCACAAGAGTTCCATACGACTGTTTTCGTCACACTTGCGAGGAAAAAACAATATTTTTTTGATAATAATCAATCACACAGCGAAAACGTCAACAAACATTTGCGGAAAATGGCGCCCAAATCACTAATGCGCGCGCAGGTTGACATTTACTTCAGCGGCATAAGAACTCTTTGTTGGTATTACAAAAAAACTGTAAGTATTACCCGGCTATATTAAGAGTGCTTCGTATACGCAGTCACATACAAACTTGATTTTACCGGGTTATACCTATTATAGCACCATGTGCCGTAATGTAAAGTAAAAAGCACGCGTGCGTAATAGCTTGGATTATGAGCCTAAACCCGATGCAATAAGATCCACTTTACGAGCAAGTGTGACGAAATAGTACATTATGATACGAGTGTGCTATGTTGGTCATTACACTAGAGGCGGTATTATGCATTAGGCGATAAGGAAGCCGAGAGCGTAATGAATAATAGCACAAGAGTTTCATACGACTGTTTTCGTCACACTTGCGAGGAAAAAACAATATTTTTTTGATAATAATCAACCACACAGCGAAAACGTCAACAAACATTTGCGGAAAATGGCGCCCAAATCAGTAATGCGCGCGCAGTTTGACATTTACTTCAGCGGCATAAGAACTCTTTGTTGGTATTACAAAAAAACTGTTAGTATTACCCGGCTATATTAAGAGTGCTTCGTACACGTACGTCTAATTGCAGTCACGTACAAACTTGACTTTACCGGGTTATACCTATTATAGTACAAGTGCCGTAATGTAAAGTAAAAATGGCAATGGTAATGGCGGCGGGATCGAGACTATGCGAGCGTTGCGCAGTCGCGCGGTGGGGGAGTCCTTATCGCGTCGCGGCGAGACTTGGCGGCGGGCGCGCGCCCAGAGTGGCATTCCACGGCCGAGGATATCTGGCTTTCTGTTAGGTTTGATGCGTGCAGGGGAAAACCTCCTGTTACGTTACATATCGGTTGCATTTATCTATGTCAACAAAATAACGGGTTGTCTTTTTCTTCACAATTATCAAATTTTTGTGACAGAGCGCAATTAATCTGTGCTAGTAACCCGTTTGATAAAGTGTTTATAACCGGTGATTTTCATATGAGCGATATTTCATGGTCGGCGACTGGCGACAGCTCCTGCCTCACCCCGACATTTTGTAGCTCTAATTCTAATCATAACGAGGTACAGGATTTAATGAACTTATGTGACCTAAACCAGTTTAATAATATAAGAAATCACGTGGGAGGCCTACTCGATTTGATTTTCTCCAATGGAGATTTATCAGTCTACCATTGTACGGAACCTCTAGTAGGCGAGGACTCTTACCACCCAGCTCTTATTTGCCTGCCTAATTTCATTGATTCACTTACTTTGAAGGCTAGTCCTAGGCTAAAGTACCTATACGCAAAAGGAGACTATTCAGCCATATGCGATGAACTTAACGACCGTGATTGGCGTTCTTTATTATCTTGCGGATCAGTCGATGAAGCGGTCGAATTATTTAATCAAATACTGCTTGGCTTGCGAGACAAGTACGTTCCAACCAAACTCATGCACACTAGTCAGTACCCTGTATGGTATTCCCCTGCGTTGAAGAAAATATTGAAAGAAAAAAATAAGTTACACGGCAAATATAAGATTTATTCTAACAAAGCTGATAAAAATGCTTTTAGTGTTCTACGTCAGCGTGCCAAACGAGTGGAGATCGATTGCTATAATAAATATATACTGAATACAGAAAATTCTATTAAAAAGAACCCTAAAGCTTTTTGGTCTTACGTTCAAGCTAATAAACAACATAACACTTACCCATCCTCTATGACATATAATAATGACAACTTGTCGTCGGGTGAAGACATCTGTAACGCGTTTGCAGAATTCTTTAACTCCACTTATTTACCAAACTCGGGAGTACCTAACCCTACTTCAACTAACCGTTTCATTGCCTCGTCTTCGTGTGCCGATATATACTCGGTTGAAATTAAGAATGAAGATATTTATAAAATTTTAAAGTCTCTTGACTGTAACAAGTCTGCAGGGCCCGACCACTTGCATCCAATGTTAATATCTAATTGTGCCAGCAGCTTGACCTCTCCGGTTTGTTTGTTGTTTAAGCGCTCCATTGCTGAAGGAGTCGTGCCTAGGATCTGGAAATCGGCTATCATTACTCCTATTCATAAAAAAGGCTCCAAGCGTGAGGTTGCTAATTACAGACCTATTTCCAAACTTTGCGTCCTTGCCAAAGTAATTGAAAAGGTTATCCACAATCAGTTATATGCTGCCCTTAAACATACTTTTCTGCCACAGCAACACGGGTTCTTGAAGGGCAGGTCAACGGTTAGCAATCTCATAGTGTTCACTGATGATCTGGCTAGTGGAATGGAATCTGGAGGACAGGTTGACGCAATTTATACCGACTATAGTAAAGCGTTCGACAGAATAGATCAATTCAATCAATTTATTTGAATTTTTTTTTTTTTTTTTTTTTTTTTCAATTTTTTTTTTTTTTTTTTTTTTTATCAATTGATTTGTAATCAATTTTACAGGCAAAAAGAAGGGCTCGCAATGGGATCGCCGTTAAGTCCTTTAATGGCGGAAGTTTTTATGGACAACTTTGAGAGAGAACATGTAGCCAACAATCCAAACATTATTTTTTATTATCGGTACGTAGATGACATTATTATATGTTGGACAGGGACGCAGCGTCAAATGGCCATTTTTCTTAACAGGATAAACAACGTGCACAGGAAAATTAAGTTCAAACTTGAATTAGAGGAGAATCAGGCACTAAACTTTTTAGACTTGACGATTACGAGAACAGGAAACAAGCTGGATTTCCAAATATATCGTAAGCCTACACATACAGATATAGTCATCCCCAGTACATCAAACCATCCTGTACAACATAAGTTAGCAGCGTTTAGATCTCATGTACATAGGCTGATGTCGATACCACTGTCGCCAGAAAACTACCAAAAAGAATTACGGACAATTTACCAATTAGCAGTTGCAAATGGTTACAACAAGCGTATGGTGGATAGTCTAATCAGGAGGAAACAACAGAAACAAGTACAGTCAATGTTATATCCATGCCCATCTGAGCGGTTACATAAATATGTGGGAAGTTTATCATACTTAGGACCAACATCAGAAAAAGTAGCCAGGATACTCAAAAGAAATAAGGTGAACGTAGCATTTCGGACACGACACAACATGCGACATCTGTGTAATGGTAAAGACACCATTCCCAAGGGGAAAAAATCAGGGATTTACAAGTTAAATTGCGACGAGTGCAACGGTGTATACATAGGACAAACTGGGCGAACCTTTGAGACCCGCTACAAAGAGCACATGTCAGCGTACCGAAATGAACACCCGGAAACATCACATTTCGCAAAACATTTAATTGAGTCGGGTCACACACCAAACGATAGTAACACCTTTAAAATTCTACATGTATGCGAAAAAGGATTTCGTATGAGCGTGCTTGAACAATTGGAGATATGGAAACACGGGAACACAGATGATACATTGCTGAATGACCAAACAAGCGTCACCTCGCCTTTGCTGCGGTGCTTTAGTACGCGTGCACTGCCGATAACAACTGGCGATAATACCAGTATATAAGGAGGCCGAGTTCGGAGGGCTTACTCATTCCCAGCCAAGCGCTTGAGGAGTCAACACGTCCTGAGGATGCCTCGTGCAGAGGTGAAACACGTGTCGACAACCGAGTACTTCTAAAGGATTAAGGGTGATATAATTATTTTTGTTTTATTACTTATTGATCATATTATTTTTGTATGTTAATAATTATTATCAATTTACAGGTTGATCATCATTATTTTGTTTCAGGAAAATATTACATTGAAACAGCTTAAAATCATTATTTGTTTTCAGAATTTATTAATAAATTGCTTTCAGGTTTAATTGACATTTTGTTTCAGGTTTAATTAATTTTTTGTTTCAGGTTAGGTTCAATTTCAATTAAGGTTGATAGTTACAGTAGGTTGTAGTGTGTCCCTTCATCCTATAAGTACTCGAAACGATATTACAGCGGAAAAACACTAGAAATTAAAACAAATTTTGGTAACAATGGACTTCCGCAAAGTAACGCCTGAATCAATCACATAGAATAGATCACGTGATATTACTTAATAAACTACAAGCGGCAGGTATTCACGGAGATCTTCTCCGATGGTTTAGTTCGTATGTTGAAAGTCGTTGCCAAACGGTGGTTTTAAACGGATTCTCTTCAAATTCGCCACTTTCCACTATTTCTTCCGGTGTCCCACAAGGGTCCATTTTAGGACCCCTGCTCTTTATATTGTTCATTAACGATATTAGTGCATGTTTCTTAAATTCAAAGTTTCTATTATTTGCAGATGATATGAAAGTTTATAACAAAAGCAACTCAACATTAGACTGTCTGCTGTTGCAGCAGGATCTTGATCGATTGGAGGATTATTGTTGTAGAAATAAACTAGACCTTAATGTATCCAAGTGCAACTGCATTACTTTCAGTAGATCCCGCAATGTGTTATATTTTAATTACGAGATATATCATCAACCACTGCAGCGTATTGAGTATGTTAGAGATCTGGGAGTTATTTTGGACTCTAAGCTTCTTTTAGATAAGCATGTTGAAAGCATAACTTGTAAAGCTTTAAAGACTTTAGGATTCATCTTTCGAATGACAAAAGACTTCAAAACGGTTAAATCACTTAAAATCCTGTTCTGCTCGTTGGTGAGAAGTCAGTTAGAGTATGCTTCCCAAGTGTGGAATCCTCGATACGAACTTTACATGGACAAACTAGAAAGAATCCAGAGAAAATTTCTGCGATTTGTGAATTACAAGCACAGGCTAAAATTTTTAGACTACAGCTCAAGTTGCAAGCATCATCATCTGCTTCCATTGTCACAGCGAAGGGAGGTCGCAGATTTAACGTTTCTCCATAAACTTATTCTAAATAGATTAGATTGTAGTGACCTTCTGTCAAAGATAAATTTTCAAGTGCCTACTCGAGCTGTTTCCAGGAGGAATTTCCTCGTTCTCCGTGCGGATTCATGTGTGACCAACTACAGGCAGAATTCCTTCTTTTTACGAGTATGTAACAACTTTAATTAAAAATTTTCTAAATACACGGACTTATTTATTACAAGACAATACTTCTTCAAAAATTATGTAGCTTCAACTTTTTTCATTGACGAATAGTTCCAGTTATATGTTCTATCATGTCTCTTACTTTAAAATTTATTTTTATTATCTATATATTGATATGGTATTGTGTGTTATATGGTATCATCTTTGGTTAGTGTCGCAATGTCTTTTCTTTTTATTTTAATTTCTGTGTTCTGTCTATTACTCTTCTAGCTAACTTTAATAATTGGCTACCTTTATAATTTTTAATTTAAATTGTAAATTTATGTTTTAATTTTAATTGTCTATATGTATATTTGATTTGGTATATTTTTGTGTTTTATGGCATCTTTCGTTATTGTTTCAGTGTATTTTGTTTTTAATTTAACTTCTGTGTTTTACATTATATTCTTCTTCTAGCAAACTAAGATTGATTATCTATATACTTGATTCGTTGTAAAATATATTTTATATACCTAATACTTAATTACTATTCAACTGGATTGTATCCAATGTTGCTATTAGTGAAAACTTTTTTGGCTTATTTGTTTATATTATTCTGTGTCCTAGCAAATGAGTTTGTGATAGCTGTTTGTTTTCCAAGAAATAAATAAATAAAAAGCACGCATGTATAATAGCTTGGATTATGAGCCTAAAAGCGATGTAATAAGATCTACTTTACAAGCAAGTGTGATGAAAAGAATATTATGATGCACTTTTTTAAGTGAGGATAACCATGTTAAGAGTATACAAGCTGGTCACTTTTCCATAGAAATGGGGAAGTAATATTACTCCAATATGTAATGTTGTAGGTCCAAGACTAAGCATTATAACGATTTTTCTCTTCATTATCTAAGATTGTATATTGATAAGAAAGTAAAAACTTACTAAACATGAAAGTAATGAGCCAGGAAACATCTCGTATTTTAGTTAAATTTTGACGTCACTTTGGACGTAAATTATTACCATAAGGAGTATGAAAACTCTAAAATAATTTATCAAGCGGCATAGTTTAGTCCATAAACATTTTAAATAACTTTAGTTAGAATAAATTCAACCATTCGTTTTTTCAACACAACCCTGCAGCCAATGGCCAACATAAAAAAAAATGCAAGCACATTTCTCTTTCTTTCTCCCTTTCTCACACTTTGTTTGATGAAGAGAGCATGATTTTTAGCCACGCCCACTAATGACTTCAAGCCGTCGGGCGGTGCATCCTTAAGTCCTTAAATATCCAGGATAAATATGGTAGGACTACCTACTTTGCGTTTGGCCCAGCAAGCAAGCTCGTGTTAGGGTACTAATGCAAGTGCATAGTTGCTTCTCAGTATGTATTACCTATCTGTTTCATAAATGTCAATTCAACAAATTATTCTTATATAATAATAATAATATATGTGTAAGCGATATATATAATATGTATACCAGTATATAATACTTACGAAAATACGTGTATAGGAGTAGGTATATAATACTTACGATAGAATACCCATCCTTTGATAAGCTTACATCCTTCAGAATAAGTTTTGGCACAGCGATCCTTCCTATCTTTAGTTTTATATGGTATTTTCTCTTAAACAGCCATGCCAACAACGTCGGCAGCAGCCTAAAAATATGCACAGCTAAAATAGTTACACAACAAAACAAAAACAATAATAGAAAACAGTGAAGTCACAAGTAAATATTGCACTTACCATGATACGCATGAGTATATTGCTACAAAAATCAAACTCAATATCAACAGCACATTCATTTTCAGGGCCTTAGATCATTTCGAGGAATGTAATCAGTAAATTAGCCGAATAAAAATATATTTTAGTGATTTCACCGTCACCAATATATAACCTCAACTCAACCCAAACCGAAAAGCTATTTACTTCATATGCTGCGTTCCGTAATTCGCTAAAAGTGATAATATAGCGAATCCGACCAAATTTAATAGTCACAAAATATAAGGGCTTTGATTTGGTTGAGTAATACTTCTGACTTTGGTCGGATTCGCGATATTATCACTTTTAGCGCATTACGGAACGCAGCAATAATCATACGGCTGTCAGAGTCAAATCATGACTTTTGCAAAGAGTTTTTTTTAAAACACTACGTTGTTCATTTTGGCTCAACACTTAGTGTATCTAGCCGATGTCGAATTTTTAATGTATATTTCTGTGGACCATTTAGCAAGTTCATACATACGCATCATACATACCTTAAATATTATTGAGTTCTCTTTGCATAATTTTACTGCTAAAGGATATCTTTAGGATACATTGTACTTATTAATTGCATCTTTCAGCCTACTTGCTATGTCTTCAGGTTCAAATAAATGCAAAAAACGTTTTTGTAGCATTGTTATTATATTGAACTATCAGCTATCCTATAATACATACTTAAAATATTCGTGTATAAATCGATTCAACATCAACTTCGGGTTCAGGGCCAAGACCTCTTTGCGGTGAAACCTTCATACTTCTTTCTCGATTTCAAGCCGGTCACTATGGTGGAGCTCTTGGGGAAGGCGGATACACCATTGAACAAGGTGTCTGTCTCTGTAATATTCATTAACAAAGTTTTTTTCATATTGTTATAACATTACTTCTCCTAAACTGTAAACTCATACAGCATTACAGAATTAGTGCTGCCACACATTGAGCCACTAGACCTTCTTATTCCAAAATCAATATATTGTGTTATGTTCATAATATACAACTAATGCAAGCCCAAGGTATGTTTAGGATGGAGCAAGATCTAACTATGGCACCCTCAGTGGCGTAGTAGCGAGTGTGACCCCAAGCTGGTCTCTGTTCCTGGGGGTGGTGGATGGGAGATATTGAAAATTTCTTATGCATACACATCAAACCTATAAACTCTTGCGCAAGTATAGTGAGAGCAAATTGTCTGAGCAAAAACGTTAGAAACTTTTCACTTGTTTTGAACAGCAAAAGATAATGTTGCTTTATACGTAGTAAAAATTGCCGTTCAAATGTTGCTTTTGCTTGTTTTGATTTACTCAGGATTTATCGCCCTGTGGTTCGCCACTACTACAAGTTGAGATATACGATTTCGTGCAAGTCACATGATGATGAAAGATATAATTTTCTATCTCTTGGGTGATATTGCATTCCGGCTCTATTTGAATTTCTTTGCGAAATTAATTATTCATTCTTTTTTACTGCTAAGTGGGCTGAGGCAATTCAATTGACGTGAAGTAAACGAGTATATTAAACTTTGTAAAATATACTCGTTGGTTTAGTAAAAATTAAATGACAGTCTCTCTTTCTCTACTTAACCATCACTCCAGATAGTTTGACTAATAAACTGTAGTGTTGTCACAACCACAGAATCTTACCTGGATGAAATCTAACATAATTGGGTTGTACATGCAGGTTTTTCGGCAGTTCCATTTTGGTTAGCGTTTCAAATGGTGTTTTGGTATCCACTGGGGTCAAATAAAACTGCTTCAGGTCATCTGAAGAAGAAACACATCATAATATATTTCTATTTTTAACCCTACTGTGGTTACTCCCAAAGTGATGCCTGATTCAATCACTTTTTATTTTATCTCAGTCCAACATCTTGGTTTGTACAATACTCATTTCTAACATAACTTCATGTAGTTTTTAACTCTTCTAAAACTGCCTAAACTAAATGATAGGGCTAAAAACTTAAAAGAAATGGCAATTAGAGTAAAGCAGATATAAAATTAACAACAATAGATCCTACATACCCACAGTGTCAATAGTGTGCAGTAAGGAGTTAGGCACACTATGACCTGTTTCTTCAAAACATGCCTTCAAAACTGTAAATTTCACATCAAGTCCTTTGAACTCTGAAGCCGGTTGTAGGCCATTACTGGAACAGATCTTAAGGATGGCATCTTCAATGTCTGCAGGTGGAACCCATGGCTTAGTGGGCCGCAGAAAGCTGAATGAAATGATATTATGATTTATTATTTCCGTACCTACTTTTTCTTATGGAATTTGAGTAGATTGTAAAAGAATGTACACATAAGATTATATTCGGCTATGGTAATATCAAAAGCAATATAAAATGATAGGAAATAAAGTTCTATAACCGATCAAAATAAAGCGTTGGTCTCTGAACCTAAGGGGACAAGTCGTTGAGATGCAGCTCATAGTTTGTGCAAATACAATTATCAAGTTAAAATATTAGCCAAATAGATCAAGCGGCTTGGAAAATTTAAAGGTCGCGAGTTCTCATTTCGTTGAGAACTACTAGTACCTAATAAAGCAAATTTAATAAATAACCGTGATAATTTAAAAGTGTAAAACAATAGTAATAAAGGTTTGTTTGGTTGTTGCTTACCCTCTGGATGCTAAAGATTCAGCGGATGCTTGAAGCTTCTTATCTGCTTTAGGGTATTTCTTTTGGGCAAATCTGACTGAAACTACCTAAGAACCATTATAAAAACTATAAGTATCAAATTGAAGTATGAAAATAGGTAAAAACAAACATCATGCAATAATATAACCTGTAAACTTCGAGGAACGGCGAAAAGCGCGTTTTTTAACATCTTACTAGGATACAAATAAAACGTAATTACTTCAGTACAATATCAACGTAATAACCATTGAGCATTTAACTAGAAGAGACGGGACTTTCATACATCGAGTCAATTTAATCGAGTCAATATTTCATTTTTTTTTAAGAGTTTGTGTCGCATCTTGTAGCCAATATAACAAGTAAGTACTTCATTCGCACCACATGGGTACCAACCAAACAAACGAATAGGGTTGTAACAGTCCAGCTTTTATCGATAAAATGTACCGGCTAATGCACAGACTAAAAAACCCTTTTTTATATTTTACCGGATAATCCATATTACTATAACGTTGGAATTAGATGTAAGCAAAATGAAACGCAATTTTATATTCAAACTAAAAAAACTATTTATCTAGGTAACATTAAAATAGCCAGTCCCGCGTGTTAAAACTGGAGGCACGCACCCGCGCCATTTTGCGCCGCTTATACAATTTTTCAATACCAACACGCGACCATGCTAGCGCGCTATCTTCAGCGTACGCCCTGAAAGAAACAAAAATACATATTATGGGGTGGTGATTGTTCTTTTTATACGATTGTGTTATGGACGTGACGGCAGCCTCTCCAAAAAAAACTAAAATAATGTTTATTTTAAGCAGTATATATGTTGGCGTCTTCATCAGTCTTCGTTGAATTCGTTGCACAGTATTTCACTCGTGCTGGAGACGTTGATGTGAGGCGCAGGCTTTTTCAATATAAATGTGTATTTTCTTTAGCTCAAATTGGGGCTAGATTTGGGGCTAGGGGATAAATTTTTATTTTCGGGGCTCAACAAGTCGAAAAAGGGCTAGATCTAGCCCGAAAGGGGCTGACTTGGCAACACTGTTTACGCACCCGAGTGTGGACAAGTGATTAACTGTTAATGTGGTGTTACATGTAATTTCAATTTGTTTTCAAAAATCTGAAGAAGCTTGTAATAAATAATCCTCTAGCTTATGCTAACGAAAAATATGCTTAGGTAGAAATCTAGCTATAGTTATTATTATTGTTTGTTAATTATGTATGTTGTTGCTGTTGTCCCTATTTAATGATCATTTTTGGTGAACATTGAATCGAATGCCTACAATATATTTACATCTCTAAGCAAAAAAATGGGGTGGACGAAAGGAGCCTCCCCGCGCGGTGTTATTTTATCGGAAACTTTGATTACGAAAACGCCCGGCCCACCCTGGACAATCAGCGCCAAGGTGCTGATTGACGAATCCTTTCACTACGATGATCCAAAACGGTCCTTCTCAGGACCCTCCCGCAACGGCCCTTTTCAGGGCCCAACAACAACGGCACTTTTCAGAGCCAAACCCAACGGCACTTCTCAGCGCCACCTCAAATAGTGTACACCAGAACAAACCCAGACCAACACTCGCTGACCCAGCCCTTAGCGTTGTTTCCATCAACATCGAGGGCTTTTCTCAAAATAAGGCAGAAATACTCTCAGAATTATGCCTGTCCACGCAATGCGACATTTTATGCGTTCAAGAGACTCATCGAGGCGACGAACAGCTCCGACCGCATATCCCCGGGCTGACATTGGTAGCCGAGATCCCGCATGATAAACACGGAAGTGCAATATTTACCAAACCAAATATTTCAATTCACTCTACCTCTTGCAACTCTCTTGATAACATTGAAACTCTGACCATAGACACAGGACACTGCACTGTCACGTCAATCTACAAACCTCCCAACCAACCATTCAAATTTAATGAAACGGATAACTACCGCAATAGAGATAAAAGAATTATAATCGGTGACTTCAACAGCCATAGCTCTACCTGGGGTTACCGGGTCACAAATAACGACGGGACAGCGGTTGAAGAGTGGGCAGAAGCTGACGACCTAGCTCTAATTCATGACCCTAAACTACCGGCATCTTTTAATAGCAGCCGCTGGAAACGTGGGTTTAATCCAGACCTCCTGTTCGTCAGTAGAAATATCAGACCTTTATGTAAAAAGAACATTTCTAAAGCTATCCCAAATACACAACACAGACCCATATCCTGCCAGATACACGCCGCCTTGAAGCCAACACAAACACCCTTCCGACGCCGCTTCAATTTCACTAAGGCTAACTGGGAACAGTACGCGCAAGACATCGACGCAAAAATAATGGACCTTGAGCCAACACATTTAAATTACGACCAGTTTGTCCTAATCATAAAGATGGTATCACGTCAAACCATCCCCAGAGGCTGCCGTTCTCAGTACATCCCTGGGCTGAATACTGAATCCGTAAAGCTCCTTAAAAACTATGAGCGCTTATATTCCAGTGACCCCTTCTCACAAAACACGATCGAGACAGGAGAAGCGCTAATGCTTAAAGTCCGTGAAAACCGACAGGAAAAGTGGATAAAAACAGTAGAAGAAATAGACATGATACATAATAGTAAAAAGGCCTGGACAACTCTAAAAAAACTCACCGACGACCCACCTAGCCCATCTAATCCAGGGAAGGTATCAGCTAACCAGGTTGCACATCAGTTACTGCTCAACGGTAAAGCCCCTCAAAAATTACCGAAAACTAAAAAATCCACGAAACTCAGTCACAACTCGTCCGACATCAGTAAACCATTCACGCTAACCGACATCATTCTGGCAATAAAAAGCCTTAAAAACGGTAAGGCTGCTGGTGTCGACGACTTAACAATAGAACAAATAAAACACCTAGGCCCAGCTGCGGTATCTTGGCTTCTTGCGCTTTTTAACTTCTGCCTCCAAAACACAAAACTCCCAAAAGCTTGGAGAAAAGCCAAGGTCACCGCCCTACTCAAGCCTGGAAAATCTCCCGATGTTCCCAAAAACTATAGGCCAATCTCCCTTCTCTGCCACACCTACAAACTGTTCGAAAGACTCCTATTAAACCGCCTTATTCCGGTGATCGAACCTAAGCTCATTACTGAGCAAGCAGGATTCCGACCCGGGAAATCATGCACAGGTCAAATTCTGAAGCTAACCCAACACATCGAAAGTGGTTTCGAGGAAAAACTCGTAACCGGAGCAGTTTTTGTCGATCTTACAGCTGCCTACGACACCGTGAACATAAAACAGCTGATCACTAAACTATCCGGTATGACAGATGACCAAGGTTTTATCGATGTACTGGGTGAAATGCTTAGGAACCGCCGCTTCCAAGTAACCCTACAGTCTGAAAAGAGTCGATGGCGTTGCCAGAAGAACGGCTTGCCCCAAGGTAGTGTCCTGGCACCCATCCTTTTCAATATCTACACGAATGACCAACCTCACTCCCCACATACCGACAGATTCCTGTATGCAGATGACCTCGCTCTCACCGCCCAATCCAGCACCTTTGAAGAAACTGAAGCAATACTCACACGTGCACTGGAAACGCTTGGGACTTATTATGATGATAACGCTCTAAGGCCGAACCCATCAAAAACGCAATCTTGCGTCTTCCACCTCCGCAACCTACAAGCCAGACGGAAACTGAAAATCAAATGGCGAGGCACTAACATAGAACACAGCGACAGCCCAACCTATCTAGGGGTAACCCTAGATAGGTCACTCACCTACAAACACCAGTGCTACAAAACTAAACAAAAAGTCAGCTCTAGAAACAACCTTCTCTCCCGCCTAACGTCAACCACTTGGGGTGCCGTACCACACGTACTCCGAACATCAGGGCTGGCACTATGCTTTTCAGCGGGCGAATACGCATGTCCAGTGTGGCATCGCTCCGCCCACGCCAAGCAGGTGGACACCTCCCTGAACGAGACGTGCAGGACGATCACCGGTTGCCTCAAACCTACCCCTATTGACATGCTATACCCACTAGCGGGTATAGCTCCGCCTTCTGTCCGCAGGAATATCGCTTGCTCAGTCGAAAAACAGAAACAGGAGTCAGACTCCAGACATCCGTTATTCGGCTTGACACCACAAAAAATTCGCCTTAAGAGCCGCAATAGCTTTCTCAATAGAACCTCCGCCTTAACTGATCAGCCGAGAGAAGCCCGCCTGAACCTGTGGAAGAAAACACACTCCCCACCGCCTGACTTTCCAGAACCTATGGAAGAACTCCCAGTAGGCGGCGACCTCCCGTGGCCCACGTGGAAGTCTTTAAATCGACTCCGCACCCAAGTGGGTCGCTGCAGGAGTAACTTGGTCAAGTGGGGATACTTGGACACCGAGAGAGCACAGTGCGACTGCGGAGCGCCTGCGCAGACCATGTTGCACCTACTGTCGTGTCCTCGGTGCCCGAGTTCCTGCACCTTAGAAGACCTGAATAAGGCTACTCCTTGCGGGATGGCAGTGGCCAAATACTGGGAGAAAATAGTATAGAATAGGTTTTTTATAATTATATTTTTTGGATCATCGACTCGACGAAGAAGAAGAAGAAGCAAAAAAAAAATGTTAAGGCAATAGTAAAAATTCAGAACTTTTTTACTCTAATATCCGAGATATAAATCTTTGCTGCTGGGCGCTGCCGCTGGATACGATTCGGGCCATGTCTATTGACCGAATTGTTCTTGGGGTTTTAACAGTTCACTTTCATGAAATGCAATGAAAAAAAACACTATTTAGCACTATTACATTATTATTATTACTTTGAAAACGTGAGTAAGCCCGTATAAATAAATCAAAAATCCTTTTCTGTAAAAAGTATGCTTGCGTTTAACCATATATAATAATCACTAAATTATCGGTTTCTAAGTTATCGATAATTTTGGTACATCACTATCTTTGTTTATTTAATGTAAGCAATATTTTTAGTTCTAATTTATATGCACGTTTACTGCCGCATGCGGCTACAAAATGTAATTTGATGCTTACCGGGCCTCATCCAAAGCAAACTTGGCCATAAAAATCCATTTTTTGTTTCCAATGCGGCAGATTCTAAACCCGCAAATTTCGCACGTAACACTCCGCGGTTTTGGCGGCATTTCACTCCAAGCTCATCTACACTCTTAGTTAACAATATCAAGCTATTAGATAGTTCGGGTAACTATTAAAAATGTAATTAACTGATGTAATTAACCTCGAAAGCAAAAAATAAAATAAACAAACGGACAAAGAACGGCGAATGACTGGGAATGAGCGAATGAACTGATGACCGATGACGGGCGGATGGATCTACCCCCGTCCCACCCCGCCTGCAGGCCGCCATTATTTGCGACACAAAGTCCTTACAAAAATTCAATTTGTTCGTACTCGCGTCAGCCTGGTAATAACCTAATAACTAGAGTAACTGTTTTTGAGGTCTAACATTTGCATCAAAATATTTTTTAAGCCGTCCCGACCTTCATTTGCAAAAAAGGAGTTATTTTTTTTTTTTCTTAGTTATTGGCATCGCACGTTGTGCATTCTGCCAGTGTCAAGTTTATGAATTTTCAGGTATCTGTTATTAAAATCAAGTCAAATATGTCATTCAATCACAGTCAGTCACACGAAACCAGTCATAGTCGAGTCCCAGTCATGCCCTAGTAAAGTTGTGGCGACTTTACTATGAGCTTCTACGGAGTTTTGAAAACCACACGAAAAGACATGTTTCACCACTCTATATCACTTGCCCACACTCGTGCATGTAATTCAACACTCAATGAATAAAACACCACCATTTTTAATCATTAATTCGCGAAAAAACACAAGTTTAAGAAAATAATAGAATGCAAAGACATGATTTTTCCGTGTTTTTTTTTTCCGTCAAAACTCCAAAAAAAAAAAAGGAGTTGAATTGAATTGGAGTTGATTGAAGTGAAGATACTTGTGCTGCGTTCCGTAATGCGCCAAAAGTCATAATATCGCAAATCCGACCAAAGTCAGAAGTATTTCTCAATCAAATGAACGCCCTTGTATTTTGTGACTATTAAATTTGGTCGGATTCGCGATATTATCCCTTTTAGCGCATTACGGAACGCAGCTTTGATGTTGAATAATAATGACATTGACAAATGACAACACTGACATCATGACATCACTGACAATGAAATAAAAATAGTTATGTTTTATTACGATGTACACTCCATCACACGCATCATTTTTTGATGATCTTATTTCGAGGAATTAGTGTTTATCAGAAATCAATAAGCTGTCTCAGTTCCACATATTTCATAAGCTTTTAAAAAATTCGCGCTGATGTACCTTATAAAAAAATTAGTTTTGCATCAAAGAGGTATTCAATACTACGTTTATTTTGCATTATTGTTAGTCACAAAAAAGAATTATTGATTTTTCATGTGCTATGAAAACGTATAACGGAACGTTCGAAAGTTTCTGGACGAAACCAGTTTCTCACGAACTGCCGATGGCGGCAGCACTATCGGCTTGGGTTGTTGTTTCCTATCCGCCATTTTCCAGTCGCCATTGAAAGGTGAAAACTTCACTAAATGTTGGTGATGATTATTACATTTTGAGTGGTTTCTTTAAGATTTGGACAGTTTTTAGTGTTGTGAAATGAAAATGAAGTGCCACGGACTACCATGACGCATCAAAATCACCAAACAAACGGTGCAAGTCTCGAGGATTGCCACACAAACTTCTTCGCCTTGGTAAGTCACTTTTACATTGATGAAAGAACTCGTACCTATGTACTTTTCTTTCGAAATCATTGCGATTTACGTGATAGTCATCCGTTATTGTTCTTACGTACACGGTCGCTATATTAAGCATTTCTAAATAATGAGTACTCTCCGTTTTATTTTTTGACGAATCGCGAGTATCGTTATTGGACGCTGTTACACGAAATTCACCTTAGTGCAATGCTGCTATTGAATCGATTTATAGCGTTTTAAGTTTTCGTACGATACAATTTATGTTTAGGCGGCTAATGACGCTTGGCCGTTAGTCATTCTGGCATCATTCTCAACGCAGAAAACGGGCAAGTGGAATTGTTAACCCACAAAATGTCAACGTATTCTGCGTGCGAGGCCATATGAAGCCACCGGCCCATAGAGGTCATTTTAAATTCACCTGGCCGTAACGCGGACCGTAATGCGTTTGCGATACTAGTTTCGCCAGGTTGAGGAAATACCTACCTATTTTAACTTTCATAAAACCATTTTTTGAATCGTACCGCTCTCTTCACACTTGATAATGCGACACGACGGCGAACCTCAAACAGCGTGTTATGTGTGCATGACGAGAAGCGGTCGGGTCATTCATTTCGCCGTGTTGTAGTGTCGAGTAGCTTTGCGTAATGTTCATAGCTGGCGCGAATTTTATCAGATTGTGTCGGACTAGGATTAGCGGGTGTGGGTCGGGGAGGCGGGGCGGCGCGGCGGGTGGCGGGCGGTCGTCCTCGCGAGAGCGCCACTTCCACCTGACGCGTCGCCATATCTCCGCGGCGGCGCGCGCTGCCGAGCGCCGAGCCACGAGCGCCGCCGGCGGCCTGCACCCGCCGCCTCCCTCTATGCTCCGCCTATCGCGACACGATACAAATTGACGATTTCTTGCCTTGCCTGATTATTGTGTTGTCTAATTATTCACACTATGGTTGCGGAGTAGCCTTTCGTCGAGTGGAATTTTACTCGTTGTCATCGCCCTGCGGTGACGCATCGGCTAGGTGGTCGAGTTCAATACACTCGATCGCACTTGAATTTGGTCGATGATGCACATTTTTCTTATCGAGCCCCACTTGTTAGTTTTGTTTATGTGTTATGTAGAGCTAACTCTAGTAGCGGGCATCTGCCTAGCGACACCCAGATGTCGCGGACGGCGGACGCGCGCTCGGCCGGCTGCGCGGGCGTCTTGCGCTCATTCAACCGTTTATGAATGGTTGTAATGATTGTAACTTTCCCATAAGCGGGCCTCCGCCCAAGCATCATTTGCGTGCACCGTGATTGCTCAGGCCGCGCGAGTTTATGTTTGCCCTACCATCGCTGTTATCGCTCATAGTTATGCCCTTTGTTTCTCGTTCCTAAATCTCCAATGAGCTGATATTCTCCCTAATTTCTTGATTACTTACTTCTAAAACGAAAGACGTTTCCATAGAGATTTGGTTGTCAAGGTCTTGAAGCTGGTATCACCTACATATCGCCACAATGTTCGATTACGTAATCGTAACCATGTTCTAGTTAGCTATCTCATAAAATGTTTACAAAACTGCTTCCGCGTTATTTCGCTGACCAGGATATTCTAATACCACACTGCGAATGGTCCATTCAGTGACGAAAACTACCACTGACTTATTTAAAGCATGTCAAGTTGGCAGCAGAGCCCGTGGCCTCCCCAGCCGCCCCTTATCACCCTCTGTGTACATAGGAGTCCGACACCACCCTGATTACCATGCCACCATGAATCCTCGTCCTTCCAGGTCAGATTACAAGCCGCGTAATCTTACCTCGGTTAATGTTTTTCTGTATCTACCTACCGAACTGCCTTCGCAAGTTGATAATTGACAGCGTAATGTTAATTAGTATTGGAATGAACTAGTGTACTTACTCATAAATCGCGAAAGAATGTTTGGGGATGTTTGAGGCCAATACGCGTTCGTAAATCGTCATTTTGACTAGGTATTATGAAACTTGAGAAACCTCAAGCAACAGGCGTTAGAAAGTTAATTTATCGCCATTAATTGGCGTCCAACATGCAAATGCCACAATGGGAATCTCGCAATCCTAAAACAATCATACGAACGGTAAAATAACTGGCAACATGAGCCTACAGTAGCGCCATAATGTAAAATAAATAACAATTATAGCTATAAAATATGTGCAGTCAGAACTTGCTTTCGGCTCAAGGTCTCCAAAACTTCTACCTGGTTTAACGAAATCTGTGCATTACTCGTCGGGAGCCGCCATCTCCGCCGGCGTGAACGAATATCGACTTTGTGTCAGTGGCCTAGTGCCGTATTTTGTAAACGATTTTGCCGCCGTTGATAAGCAAGGTGACTGTGATGACCTCTCGCCTGTTAAATGCCTGATTTGTTTTACAGCCTGCAAAATGATAACCAATGGCTATCGTATACACGATAATACCGATTTTAGCTCGGAATCTATGGCAATTAGGTGCAAAAGAGAAAACTTTCTAAGAAGTATATTTATCTCTTTCGTTGGTTTGATATTCCGCTGGTGCCCGTGCTCCACGTGAAACAAATCTTCCATCTAATAATACTAATAATATCTCAACACTTTGAACCAAGATCGCTATTACAGCAGACTTGCAATCGCGATTATGGCACGTTTTCCGATGTTTTTATTATGTGTCAATGTCACGAAGTTAATTAGGAAGTGGCCGATAACTATTCGTATTTTCCACTGACCCAGCCGAAGATCTCACTAGATACCACCTGGGGCCGTACCGTGAACCGCTTATAGCTGGACCGAATAGGT
The DNA here is from genome assembly GCA_905404285.2 of Erannis defoliaria. Lineage (NCBI taxonomy): Eukaryota > Metazoa > Arthropoda > Insecta > Lepidoptera > Geometridae > Erannis > Erannis defoliaria. Next base: position 2,040,219 of record FR990071.1, read on the forward strand.
TCAGTTGCCGACACTGCGCGACCGCGAACCTTATTGCAAGGCGATAAAAATCACTTTCGCGCAGCGTCGGCAGCTAAGCTTATTCGGTGCCGGAATAAGCGTTCATGGTACGGCCCCTGTAGTGTTTTAACGTGTTCACTTCGCAAACAAGATTCAAAAAACAACAGCGGGTTCGTATGAAAAATTCCATTTGGTCGGAGTTTGTTATGGCGCGGGGGTCTTTATCACTAGCTGATAACGTATCGCTTTGGCTCGCTATCAAGGTCCGAGCGAGAGCGGTAGCTATCACTCGCTACATCCACTCAAATAGACTTACCGCAATTAGCATTCACTAAATACGTACAGGTTTTATGTACTGAACAGTTCGACTGTTCAATCGAATCATAAGGACCTAAAAATCCTCGCGGTTCACTTGAACGAACCGTTTCGACATCAAATTGGTAGCAAGATCTGCATAGTTCGATTATTGGATCGAACCATAAGGACCTAACAATCCTCGTGGTTCACTTGATCGAACTACGCGATCGAACCTCGCGGCCGGAGTAGAACATTCGAACATCTGTCTAAAATCCAAATAATTAATTGCCTTTGAAGCAATTTATCAATATCAGTTGATATGCAGTTCTTATTAGCCTTGCTTATCGGTCTTGATGTGTGTACTTTGTTTGCCTCATCAAAGACGATCCAAGCTTAGCCATTGACAATCTAGTCAATCTCGGGATGGGTCACCGCGAGTGACAATAAGCGTCTGAAAACTATATTGGATCCGATGTCTCAGTTGAGTGTTCCACAACTGCATCAGTCAAGCCATGTCAATGCATATTAAATGTCATTATAGCTGGCCACACAGCCAAACGAACTTTTATCTGCTACATATTCTATCTACAACATGCCTCGGAATAATCAGATTGTTAAACATCGATAGAACACGCTCGTTTCGCAGAGTGTGTATGACGTGAGAAAAAGCACGTTATAAAGATCTAAGATACAACCTTTCTTGCATGTTCTTTTGTGCAAAAGGGTTTATTTCCATTGTCAATTATGTTTTCATCAAAATCATAGTCTTCCCTACACTGACGCGGCTTGCGGCGGCGGCCGTGAATTACCTAGTCGCTACCACAAGCCGCGGACAGGCTTTTCTGTTTGCTTTCCCGTCACCAAAAGCCGCGGCCCTCCGTGGCTTTCTAGGCGGACCTATGGCCTTATTTTTGAATCGTACCACTTTCGAACGATATTGAACCTTATCTTGGATCCCCAAGCCGCCTGCCAAGCGTGGGGAATAGGGATTATAGCAACCACTCCCTATTAATGGGGCGGCCTTCGTCCAGCAGTGGACGGCTTCTGGCTGATCTGGATGGCTATCGTTCGAAGGTTGGCTCCGCTCCCATGCGCACCTCTCGCGTACGCTTCAAAAATAAGGCCCGGTCGTAATTTTAACCACCCGCATTTCTAGTCTCTACCGTTGCCTTTGTGGGTCGGCTGTCATGTCTGTATTTCTTTAACCTATAGTTTATGATATCCCATAGTATTTCAATAAAAACCTACCTCTTGGTTTTTGTTTGATTAGAATTCGCAGAGGCGCTGAAATTTGCTGTGACTAGCTAACTCTAGCTAGGGTTGCTAACTCTTGCTTAAATCTAATATGGTATTTTTAAGAACGCTAAAACATATTTAAAACCTATTATGGTAAAAAAGTGTATTGTCTTTTTTTTTCAAATTCATGTCATATATAAAATAATATGTTATGTTTGAAATTAAATAAAAAAGTAGTAGGCAGTACTGGAAATATTGATGCTTTGAATCTTTATTGGGAACATATTTTTATTTTAACGGCATAGGTATGTTATCTTTGTAATGATTTCTTAAAGGCTGCGTTCCATGTTATACTTCAAATTATGAAATTAATAATGTTTGATCCAAATAAATAATATATTATAGCTCTACCAGTCCAGTATATTTGTTTTTCGTTATCATAATATTGAGACTCATAATTTAGTAGTCATAGTCTATATTATTACGCTAGGGTTGTCAACCCTATAGCTATAACAGACGTAATTGCGTCAACGCCCCTGATAAGCATATTGCGAGCGTTATCAGAAAGGGCGTCTTAACGCCTATGTCAAGGCTTTTGCTATGAAAATGTCTACTTATTGATGATGTATTTGACTATTTGCTTGGAAAAATTATTTGAATGCAGTAATCGATGGTTGCCCTCTAACTGCTCACATGGTATACGAAAAATTATATATAACGTTCAGGAAAAGTGTATAGCTTTCTGTCGGATGAACAAACTTTAAAATCAGAGCAGTATCCAGGGATTAACATGAACATCCAAAATCACAAATAAACCCTAGACTCGAGATGGCAGATTATGTAATGTCCTTACCTCCCATTTGTTTGTGGTGCCATTGCCACATTTTACTCTGTCACTTGCAAGAGAAAAGTCTTATCCACTCATTATCCTAGTGTGTTGTAGTACACTAGGTTGTGTATGCCTGGGCATATTATTGCAAATAATAGAATAGTCAGTGATTAAGTGAGGATTGATATCGCCACAACTAAATGGTGCCGTGTCATCTCTAGTACATAAAATATCAACGTTATTATCTAGAACACAATTATGTATATCTATAATTTATTTTAGGTCATGTTGTATCTCTTTTAATAATATCACAAATGGAATATGAGCTAATTTGGCATGGATGGTGGCCTTATTACAGTCAGCCCAACGTCCCCACTGACGTGCCCATTAGTGGGGACAACCCTTTGAATGAACTTACCCAAATATCAATTTTCATCACTATAACTTCAAAAACAAAGAACTTTCCATGCAACATTCCTCCCCCCTTAAATAATCCCTGCCTAAAATTTTTTTTTATTTAGAGTTTTTTATTTTAAATTAACTATTTAAATCCAAATTTTCGTGACTAAAAGTACAAAAACAAAGGACTTTCTTTCATTCTCTTAGGGGTCGAATTTCGAAAAATCCTTTCTTAGTGCACCCCTACGCATCGAGACGAATACACCTTCCAAATTTAAAGTCTATACGACCAGCGGTTTGGTCTGTGCGTTGTCTGTCAGTCAGTCAGGACAGAGCCTGTTATATATATAGAAGAAGATTTTAATTACCTATACTATATATGTATAGGTAATTAAAATCATGTGAATATGATCAAAAAGCATGAACTTAAAACCAGTGCTTAACCAGGGACTCTAGGAACATCTAGGATTCAATGTTAAATGTGTGTGAAGCAATCCAACAAAGGCTGAAGATATTTTGCATATCAACCCTTATCAGCCATATCAATAGCTATTTATTGCGAATCCAGCTGTATTGAGGTCGAGCGGTCCTTGAGAAACGATTGACCGCCTTGGTGATGTCCTTAGCCTACATTGTTCTTAATAAAAGATTGTAGTATTTAGGGTTCCGTACCGCGCGCTAAAAACCCCGAACTGAACTAAAGAAAACGCAATTGCTTAGTTAAATTATTAAGGCAGCGCCGGCGCCAGCCTTGTAACATGTTTTTTATTGTAATGTATTCTTTGAGGCGAGCATGTTACATTACAGCTACGCAACTGTACTCTCAATTGTTCTCCATTCATTTGACTACGTGTTCCCCGGCGACGACCCGGGCCACCAGTGCTGACAATGCCGACTATAATGAAATACTGAAAAGGGACTCGCGAAAACACTCCAAACTCGAGTGCAGCGCTCGCCGCTCGCTTCGAGCAGCTCGGCTCGGTAACATGCGTGACACACGACAGACGTCAGCTTTAGACCGGCCGCAAACCATAAGAAAAACCCGATAGAAAAACTGGACGGTCGTGCCCGAAGGCGCTCCGTGCATTCATTTTGTACTAGGTCCCGCTCACCTTAAGAAATTTCTCGTGATGCCCGTCTCGCTCGCACCAGTTAATTGTGCGCAGTGTGTTACGGTCGATCCGGCGCCTGTCAGGTGCCGGTCCGGACCAGATTGCGGCCACTCTTAAACAGAATGGGGGTACGGAACTCGTGGTACTTGAGGCAGTCTCGCATTTGGCCCGTTATTTCTAACATTTGACACGAAGTTTTTTTTTCTATACCTGCTTATTATTTGAGTAGTTAAATTATTCAATTGTTATTTATGCTCATTTGTTAAGTCTAAGGAACTCAACTATAATATCAGCAGAAACGACGACCCAGATAGATGAGTATTAAACTTTTCGGATCTACCAACCTTGCAATTTGCATACAGTCCATGATCTTGTGTGGACACTACTCTTATGCTAGGGCTTCACCTGCGTTTAACGCCATTATTTAGCGCGGTATTTTATACAGTACGCAGATATGGCCGGGTATTAGCACGCTAATAGGCTAGTGGCATTATTAACGTCGTTAGACGTTAGCCGATAATCAAAGTGAAATGATAGTGTGGCCGCCCATGTAGCGCATTGTATAATGCATCACATAATGCACGTTAATTATTTCGATAACTAGACGTAAAGCGTCACGCAGGTGAAGCCCTAGCATTAGCGACACTGAATAGGTGATATTATAATCCAAATTTGGTTTTAAAATACGTACAGCGTCATAATACAATAGTGCAAATTATAATATAGCGATGGTCGCTCAGTGGTTAGGGCGGATCAGTAAAAGGTTCAGCAAATAATAATTTTAATCTAAACCAGTTTTAGTACCAAAAATGCATAGATAGGTTATAAAACTGGCTTGAATCGAAATTGTAATTATTTCTCATCATCATCAGCCCGGGAGACGTCCACTGCTGAACGAAGGCCTCCCCCTTTGACCTCCATACTGTACGACAACCTGCCATTTGCATCCACCGGTTGCCCGCGACTGTTACAATGTCGTTGGTCCACCTAGTGGGAGGCTTTCCTACGCTGCGTCTTCCGGTTCACGTTTGCCACTCAAGAACCTTTCTTCCCCATCGTTTATCAGTACGTCGAGCAATGTGGCCTGCCCATTACCACTTCAACTTGCAAACCCTGCGAGCTATGTTGGTGACTTTGGTTCTTTGGCGAATATCCTCGTTCCGGATTTAATATTTCTAAACCATTGTAAATGTTATTCTCAGTAATTTCACCGATTGCAATTTTTCATAACTATAAGGGGTGAATTTATATCTTTAAAAATGTTGAAATGTGCGAGCGAGATAGCGGTGCGGCTATGCTTAAGCTGATGGCTCGCGGTGCAGGAAACGGCACCACCCTCACGTTGAAAATCGCCCGCGAAGCAACTAACGGTGTATACCGGCAGCCAGCGACCGCGGAAGTGGGGGGCAGAGAGCGCCCAAAAACAAACGGAGGGGGGGGGGGGGGGGTGCCCTCTCCAACTTTACAACCTGGTTAAGAAGGTTTCTGTGTGCTATCCTTCACAGAGTTCTTTGTTTTTTCTTAAATAAATATTGGGGGGAACATTTATTACACACAGCGCCATCTAGCCCCATACTAAGCAAAGCTTGTATTATGGAAACCAGATAGCTGATAGAATACTTATATACATTTTCGTAAATACATACTTATAATACATACTACACCCAGGCACAGAACAAACATCGATATACGTCACATACATTTTTGTCATGGGTGGGGATCGAACCCACGTTTGTTTTTTTTTAAATGATTAAGCGCATATACGTAAGAAAAAGAGAAGAATTGTCGGAGATATTTGACTGATATTTTGATTAACCGACCTAGTCATCTCTGTTTCGTCTGTTCTCCGTTCGTCCGTTCTCTGTTGACCGGAGGAAGCTGGAGCTGCAGAAAAAAAACCCCCGTCATGGACTACTTCCGCGGTCCCTGCCAGCAGCCTAGCTTGAAAGCCAATTCCCATTCCAAGCTAGCGTGTGGTGTGTTTTCTTTATCTTCGACCGCATCGTAATTGACCACAGATGAGTTGTGGTCAAACACCTAACCTGTCAACCGTATTGTTTGCCTTAATTCGAGTCGCGACTCGAAACTAACTTGCTTTCCATTCGCACGATGGCTGACATTGATCACAAAATACGGTTGTTGTTATTATAAATGGATTTAAACTGATCCTTGGCACAGAAACAGCATGCGGTGTGATTCCTTTTCCTCTTATTTCGATACAACGTTCTGGGTCAAGGTTCTGTTTTGATGACACCGTCTGGAGGAAAAATACTAAATACCGAACCAACTTTCGTTCTTTTGCTAAATTGCTTTTCTACTGATTTTGATATTTCAGATACCAATCCTTCTTACCGCTTTTTCATATATATGCATTTTTTCAAAACTATTTATAGGCTTGCGTTTGACTGCCATCTCGTCTGACGTTAAACGAAGATGCAGCATACGATGGAGCACGCTTGCCTAGAAGAAACCGATTCACTCGCGACTTGAAGACACCCAGATTATAATTATCATTTCTTCTTCTTCATGGAAATATTGTCTAAAAAGTCACATTATAAGGTCAAGCGAAGTAAGTCACGGCCAAGCCCTAATCACGCCCCAGTAAATTGGTAGAGCCGAGTGGTTTACATGAGGCTTTTATTCAGTTTTTGTTAACAACATAAAACATCTCTTAAACTAATTCGGTTTTTCATAACATTTTACATAGATGCCAAACAGCAAGAAAGGATAATAGGGTAGATGACTGATGTTTATATCGTTGAAACCAATGATGAAGAATTTAATTAAATATAATGTGTTTATTGAAAAAATATATTTAAATCGCTCATTAATGTTCTGATATATAAGCGTTTAAAGTTTTTGGTAGAGAAAACTCTGTCCCTTTCCAACAAAACTAAAAATGACGTCACGCCGCTGTGCACCATACTTGTCAGAATATAATTTATATGGCGTACAGAGAAGTAACGTCATAATCTCCTCTCTGGCTAGCATGATATTAAAATGCTTATCAGATTTTCATTTAGTTTTCATTAATCAGCTATATTTAGGGGCCACATTTTAATAGGACAATAAAAAATAAATCAAAAAAAGCAGTCATCATCTAGCCTATAGTTGAAATTAAATGAAAAAAGTGACGTGGACATATGATATAATCCACCTTAAATACATAACAATACATAATGAATATAACACTATTAATTATAACACGTATGCACGTCAAAGGTCACCGGATGTGATCGAAACTATAGTCGGAGTATCCGATTTAATTAAACGTGAGTATTCCCGTATAAATAAAACAAAAACGTATGCACGTATTTAAATATTGTATGCCATTTCTGTGTGTCAATAAATTATTAATACAAAAATACAGATTTTTGTGGAAAGTACTATAGACTAGACTTATGTAAAGAAAATTAATGTACAATAGAATTTTTTTTCACGTTTGCTCCAAAACTCCTCATGTTTACAAATTTGTTTGCTATATTTAGAATCCAAATACGTAGTGGAATCTCCTCAATTCCTGTTTAAAGTGCCTTGCCCTTTCGAATTTCCGAACATTTTCCACAAGATCACAATTAAGGTCTTCCGCTACAGTGCGAGCCGCGGCCACGTTATGTGGGTCAAGATAACAGAAAGAGTGCTCGCTGCCCGTCCCACATTCGATGCCGCCCGCCATTCGCCACTCTCGCGGAACTTCGCGACAATCATTTGACTTTACATATTTTGGATACAAAATAAATTTTCATAAGTGAATTTCTGTGTCGTTTCAGACTGTACTATACATTCCCTATATTTGTGTGTTGGCTATTTCCCTTGCGTTTTAGGACCGTTGGTTGGACAGAAAATAATCTTTCATATGTCTATGTCCGCTTCTAGGGTAGTATATTCTACTCTAGGAATTCAGATAGGTATGAGCCCTACATTTGTGTGTTTGTAATTTCACGCACTGAAATATTTTTGAAGAAATAAAGGTGGCCTTCGTCCAGTAGTGGACGTCTGCTGGTTGATGATGATAAAACTGGCACTTCACATCGCCTATGTTTGCCGAATAAAGAGAGATGCAGCCCGCTTAGGTACGTGGGTCCCTTTTTATTCGGCAAACACAGATAACCTGAAGTACCTACCACCATTACATTTGTAAGCGTACCTATATTTAGAAAAATTTCAAGTTACATGCATCAATTATTAGAAATATTTTTATTTGGAATCCAAAATACAGTTCTGTACGTCTACAGAACTTATATTTTACATTGTCGTAGTCCTCTACAAAACCCCGCCAACCTAACTTCTCTTGACCCCCATTTATTGAAGCCAAAGTTATTATCAACCGAATTCAAAAAAATAACGTTCTCAATTCGACTGTGTTTTTTTTATGTCTGTTTCGCGATTACTCCCGCCAATTATGAACTGAGTTTGATGATTCTTTTTTTGTTTGGTAGGCAATACTTCAGAGGTGGTCCCCCCATATACATTTTATCGAAATCGGTTCAGTAGTTAGGTTTTTAAAACAAAATTACTATAAAATATGAAGATGTCATCCAGATATTCGAAGTTGAAGTCTGTTGTGTTTTTTTTAAAAGCGTGTTATTTTTGCTTTTTTGGTTTCTGTGTGCATTCCGTATTGATACTTAATGATAAATTGTAACGAACTGGAAACGTTGTTGTTGTGATTAAAATGTTTCGCTTAGTTCGTTTATTGATCGCTGCGAACGAGTCTTCGCTAGCCTTGTGCTCCACTTTCGCTTTTATCGGCTAAAGGTTATTTCTACACTAAATTCTACACAATCAATAATTCAAGATATCTGAGCGGAATTTACATAAACGGCATACAATAGAGCAGTGCCTAATATAACCTAAACTGAAGATATTATAAACAATTAACAATTCTGCTGTATTGTCGACCCATTGAATGTATTTATTGAAAACAATTCCGCAAAGATCCAATTCTTTGATCTTTCGTCGCTTGTCTATAGTTCTATTTGGTAGCTTTCGAATAGTGTTCTCGGTCTTAGAAAGTGTGCGTGCATGGCATCACAAAGTACTGAGCTCTAGTTTGCGCTCAAAGACCCTTTGCGCTGCACGGTTTTGGTATTCGTCTCTCGGAAAACAAGTTTCACACTAAGAATTACACCATTGTTATGTGGGCATATCACAGAGTTCACCAATACCTACAACTGACTAAGCTTACAAGTAAAGCGGGATAATACTTATTTCCATCTTACATACTTAAGTGGGGTTTCTAACTTCTAAAAGCTGTATTCTAACTATATAATGGCATTGGAGAGGATATTCACTAAAGTTACATTTAATGCTTAAGTAATTATATAGATGACCTCATTATAATTAGCTAGCACAGCAATGTTGTCAATCGAGTAGAAAATTCTAAGCACGGGGCGTCGAGTCGATTGGTCGATTCAAATGGACATGTCGACAAAACTGTCTTAGGGGCGTTGCGCAATGGCATGTTATGCATTAGAGACAGTTTGTAAACAAGGCCCTCTCGACATTGCCGCGTCGGAAACTCGGCCGAATGCAATGTCTGAGGGCATGCGATTAAATTTAAAACGCTTTCACTCTGTTACCCCTCCCAGCTCGGGCAGCTCCCTCCACCAGCCTCTGCAGCGAAGGTGCGAACTCGTTTGCGATCGCATCGCCGCATTATTTGGTTGCCACGGTATCTGGACTGCGCTCTGAGGTGTTGACTCCTCTGGTCCGGTCTGCAATGGTAATTTTATGACCATTGTTGTCGCCTATTCGTTCGATTGTCAGCTTGAATTTTAAGTTGTGTGACGCATTTAGTCAAGGCCACTAGTTTAAAGATAGTCATGATTAAAATCTTGAATCCATTACAAATCTTAATAGTCTTTAGGTACGTATGGTATTTTGGTCATGTCGCTGTTAAAACGTCAATTATTACAATGCTATTGTTGTAATAAGTTTGGTTCCAGTTTGGTCTTGCTATACAAAGAATACAAAATGTTCTATTGATTTCTTATTCATAAAATAGTAGGTATACCCGGCCGGGTGACTAGCCCTAGAATCAGAATCATAGGGTCAGAATTAATGCACCGAACCGAAGCCCTCTAGCATGTGTTGACGGTGCTTTTATCTAAAGGTAAAATAATCGAGAATTTAACGTGTCATTCGACCCACGGCAGCCTTCAGTACTAAATATAACTAGAGGTCACCTTTACCAAAACTAACCGAATCGTTGTTATAACTTTGATCTTTTAAACGAGATTACAATACATCACCGGCAATACATCGAATCTTATAAGCAACTCGAACAAGTTGCTTTCGCACAAGCATTAGTCGCGTCCCACTTGTTAAATGGTGCACGGAGCAATGTTTACGTGTCACCATTGACCAGCCTGTTCGGTTCGTGCGAGGTGATACCTCCTCAGCAGACAGAGACGGCAACATCGGTGGAAGAGAGAGACGAGCAGTTCCTATCTCTCCGTCTATCTTGGTATCTGCTATTCGCAGCTCCACTCTGATCATGTTATTCATTTCTCTTTATTAATGTTTTGAGAAATTACAAGTAGTTAGCTCTACATAGAGCTTTTGCTTCCACTTTAAATAATGTTTTTCTTACAAAGATAACTTTCATTGAAATATGTATTATCGAGTTCCTAGTAAATTGTACGAGTCGACATAGCTCATTACCTGCGCCTGCAGCTTTATCCCACGTCGTGGTCTTTTGTATGCATAAAAGCTTTGCGGTTTGCGCTTCGGTATCTGAATTCTTTACGCTCGTTCTGTTGTGATCATCGTCGAGATATGGTCACATTACTGCTCGGATTATTTATCTCTATTGAGATTGCATTAAGTACTGATGTGATACCATCAGCGCTTCGTGTTTTCACAGGGACCGTGTATTTTTCCGAAATATAAGTTGCCTAATGTCACTCTAATTCTGACTGAATGATAAACAAACAAACTTTCGCATTTATAACATTAAGTAGGAAGTAGGGATTTATAAATAAGTAAGTAAACAATATAAAATGTGAGGTCACCGTCAGCAAAAGTCAATCCACAAAAACACTGCGTGTTAAAATACGTGTAACTTGGATTACACGAGTACTATTAGAAAACTAGGGCAAACCCTCAAATTTCTAGACTACGCTTAAGGTCGGCGGGAGTTCGTTGACCGGCGTCGGCGCGCGCCTTTACCGTTAGCAGTGGATCGTGTGCTCGCACCGGCTACCTGCCATCCTGAACCCTCGCGCTGGCCGAGGAATCTAGCCCTGCCCCGATTGCGTAGACAGCTTTTAAGGACTTTCCATTTTTACCTGTTCGTAACGTAACCTTCTCTTGAGGCCGGCCGGGTAACCGGTGATGAATGATTACGTCGCGCCTTGACTGGTTTTTAAAGGATATTACATTTATTTCGTCTACGGTTAAAATATTTTATACAGCTTTGAATATAATCCTTAGTTCTCTTCCTGTGGTCCGTTGTTCGACCCGGTTGTGGCGTCTCCAACCTCGATTCGACCGTTTTATATATTACATGCACGTCACAAGTCAATGTCCCGTCGTCTAGGACGGGTTTGATTATTTATGATGGTTGATATTATTGCACTGCTAACATGAAGTCACAAATCTGCAACAAACGCTGTAAAACAACCTAAAGTTACATACGTCCTTGAAAGTGTAAGATTCTGAAACGAAGTGCCCAATATAAATGTTCATGATTTCATTTTGTTTGATTACCAGCGTAGCATTGATCACTCAATAAAGTAATGATTGTTAAATTAACCTTAGCTGTTTGTTATTGTGTTGGGTTTACATGCGCAGGCGTCATTGTGGCCTCAAAATCGATCCATGGCGCGTGCCTCGATACGCGTTTACCGCATAACAATTCCATTTTAATTTCTCCACGCAACATGATACCTTGTTCACATGACGAAATTGCCGCATGTTACGATAAAGTCAAGCTGATTACCTACTGGTTCTCTGCTTTATTTGTTGATTTTGGATGTTATGATTAGCCAGCTGAATTGTAAGATATGTCGTATCTATATGTATTCTAGCAGGAGCTTTTTGCTGATTCTGGTCTGTGCCGCTATTATTCTAGTTATTTGAACTCTATACAGTAGTGTGCAAACATTGCTGCATTCCGGATTGAAAGGCAATTATTTCCAGTGAAATTACTAACTGAAAAGGATATCTTATATCTCCAGAGTGACATTTCATGATGTTTAAACCTAAACAAGCATGATGCACAAAGGATAAGCTCAGATTTCTAATTATCCCCAACTAGGATGTTATCATGCACAAGTAGTTTGTTATTCATATGTCCTCGCCCTTGACGACAACGAGCGACGGCGACACTAGAATATATTATGGATCCGTCTAGTTTAACTCTAATCTTCCGTCCCTTTCTTTAGTAAAACAATCGGCTTAGGGAACGGGCTGCGCTATCGCCGTTTTTAAAATATTTAAATATATTCTGGACTTGAAACAAATTTGTTTTTTTGTAACTATAACATTGGCACAATCTTAATTTGACGGGTCAAAGGTGATCTATTTATCGCATTGGTAAAAATCTTGCGCGTGGCATGCTCTGCCTCCCTCACTCCTAACAAATGTTGACTTGACTAGATAGAGCGAGGAATATTAAAGTTATGGTTTGCTACCGCCCACGATCGCCATAGATCCAAGTCCATAGTTAGGTATGTTTTTAACTGGTATTTTTATGGTGAGGTTACGAGGACTCGCACCATTGTCAGTAGTAACAAATGTTACCGATAAGATTTTATGGCGAAAACGTACCTCCGCAGTTGTAATGTTATTTTTTACTATAGCTTTCTTTATGGTAGTTTTATTATCTTCGGAATGCACTTGACTTGCTATACCTATGTTGTTACCGATGCGAACATATACTATTGTTGTGTTAAATGTATTATGTAAATTCTTTCCGATTCTGAGCTTGTTTTATTTTTTGTTTGTGTTGTCAACGATATCATCTTCTCAGTCTAATTCATTTTTACAATTAAATACAACTTGATTTTTGGCTTGATTGTGATCATCATCAGGCTCCTATAACCGTTTCTTACGTATTAAGGTCTCCTTCGTTTACGCTGTTGGTCAGTCATTTAATTACTCTTGATCATCCTTATTTATGAATAATTTATGAGTAAAATTAAACTTGATCTTTAGAATAGAATAACCGTCAATGGGGACAACGGGAATAAAATTTAATTATTTTTATTAAGTGCCGCTGTCCTCATTAACTGGTACACGTCACAACAGGAATACATTTTTTTTTTAGTTCCGTTGTCCCAATGGGGACAACACAAAACACCGTTTATTGACCTTAAATTGACTTGATAACAAAATTGTTACACTGGGCAAGTCATTTACAATGTTTCTTAATAAACACTAACTAAAAAAAATTAAATAAATATGAAATAATATAAATAAAATTGTACTTTTCATTAGCTTTGCATAGACATAATGTAGATTATGGTTTAGTTATTAATTATACGGCCAGTAATTATTGCCTTAAAGATTGAAATGGTCCCAGTTCCCTATGTTCTCAAAACGATGTTGTGGTACTACATATGTTAATGGTGATGATGTAGTGATGGTACCTAATGCACGACATTTTAATATTCTACGTAGAATATTTTTCTACGATACTAGATGCAAGGTTACTAGGTAAAGTACCCAGTAATGACGATGCTCTTGTTTGATTTTCTTTCCGAGTCTGTTGTAGTACTGGTAGCGATCTCCTTCTCGTTATTCTTACCTGCAAAATAATCGATAAGTGGTGGAATTCACGAAACTTTTACTACATAGTCGATTTGAAACGTCATAATTAGAGACTGGATTATATGCAAGTTATCAAGTACGAAATATGCATGCAACTATGCATGAAAAATGCTTAAAATATGCGTAGGAAATGTTATTAAAAAACGGTAATTATCATAGATATTTTATTTCTAAATCAACTTAAACCAACTATCAGTATTGTTATATTAACAGGCAAAAGTATCGTTAGCAAATTAAAATCAGTTAGCGATCGCATGCAGTTACAGGTCGCGGTCACTCAAGTGCGGCGAGTAACGACATAGAGCTTGAGCCCGCCTTTAAAATACTTATTGTAAATGTAACGTGAAAATATACTCACTCATTCTTTAGTTAAAATACCTGTGCAATAATAGGTGAAAGGGGGCTAAAAATGCGAAAGCGTTGCAATAATCTGCTCTCTAGTTGTTATTATCAAAGAATTATGCAACTTTTGTACTGCAAAATATCTGAAGACGTGTTCTACCTTCTAACGGCATACTGCTCAAAATATATGCAATGTTCTACTTTCGACGATTGAAAGGTGTACAAATAATTCCGTTGCAGACTTATAGTCTAGCTCTGACAATTTCTATACCAAAAAATATTTATTCCGGATCTCGCGAACTCGTTTCGCGCTACCTAACCCGTTCGGGTGATAAGGTTTCCGATTTGCTTAATTTCCAATGGCGTAAAAACGTCGCTTGAGCAATATGAGCAAACGCAACGAATAACGGCTGCTCGTAACGTAACGCGGTTTTTATTACGTACAAAAGATTCTGCGAGGCGGAATTTCTGTTTAGTCGGTGTTTGTTTACAAACAAGATATTTTTAGATAAACTCGGCAGTTTCAACAGCTTCATTTGTTGGCTGACTGGACTGTGTCTATTTCTATTAGCTGTGTTGAACCTTTTCGGAAATGTGCTGACGTCACTAGGCGAAAATGCAGTAGCGAAGTGCAGGGTCACCGGGGGGAGCGCGCACGCGCACCTAGTGCCGTCACATTCAGATTATCCTCGTTGTTTACCCGCGAGTAACGTAACCGCGCGACGTTGCCGCTCCGCCTAGCCTCCTCTCACTTTCGCGACTGCCGTCGTTTCGCTCGCACCGCTACGCGCGTCTCGCTCGCTCGACTAGCGGTGCTCGACTTTTTTGGACATGCAGTTTTTTCCGTTCTAGGTTTTGATCGCTTTGCGGGATCGTAGTTCACCAGAAAAATGTTGTAAAACAGTAATACTTTCCAATAAATTTACGTAATCAAGTATCTTAATTTCTATGTAGTTTAATTCTGAATTGAAACAGTGACCGTTAAGCTATGTTAGAGGCATTCGTACGGTTAAGACTTCTAATATTATGGGTATGGCTGGTCATCTTTCTCTCTCTTTGTTTTGCTTTCTTTATAAATTAAAGCAAAAATATGTTTAACCTGTTTTAGTTCCCAGGTTTCTCAATCAATCTAACAATTTTGCAGACATTTTCCCACCACTATCATCATTACCAAAAATGGATATATAATGTAAGCAAAAGACAACTGCGGTCCCGTAATGGGATGCGCCTGCGCATCTATTCCTTGCGCAAGTGGGCGGAATGCACCATACGCAACGCGCAACCAAAATAATGTTCTCGCCGTCTATAAATAATTAACTAAGATAATTAATTGCTATGGCAGTATAATTTTAACTTTTCTACTAGGTACTACAATAATACTCATTAGTAAATAATTATGCCTACTATGCCTCTTATACCTCTTATACACGTACGACGTACGTCGAAGAAAATACTTTCCAAATCACGAAAGCCCTCATTCGAGGCGTAACTTCGTCCAACGCGTCTGACTCGAGCTTAGTGCTCGGTTAAAGGCGGTATTTTCCGGAAAACGCCCGGATTTTCTCCCGCTTCCATCCGGGCATTATCGCCGGTCGGCGCGGCCATCCGTCGGTGCTCCTCTCGCATTTTAAATTCAAATAACCGCAGCTTTTCGCTGACAAACTTTGGCTTCCCGGCGCTCTTTGTCGATGAATAATTTTGCGTAATACCCCTCTTAGATGTTCAACGGTATAATGCAGCTTTTGAGACCCCGATGAGATACGTTGACCTGAGCGTGGGTGTATTGGAAATACATTAGCAACCGAGTTCTAAGTTATAGCTAAAATGCATGACTATCATTGTAACGTTACTTTAGTGTCTGAAGTTTAGAATCATTCTTGAAGCTCTGTTATTTATTTTTGAACTCGCTAGTTATCAAGGTTTATCAACTAGCTAGATTAGATTATGGAATATCTATTATCTCGTCCTAAAACAGACGTAGTTATGCTGAATAAAGCGAATAACTCATTTCAAATCTGAAGCTCTACTATGTTAAAATTTAAAAATAAACGCGTGTAATTTCTAAATCATTTTACTATTGAGCTTCTGTTTCTTGTTTGTTTCTTAATTGTAATACGTGCGATTACGATCACCCCCTCAACTTGCACTTTCATTTACCCCCGTCAGATGTTATCTTTATTTTGGCGTATAACTTTTAATTGTTTTAAAGCGATGGCTAGTCGTCACGTCGTCGTACGATAGAAAGTGAAGTGGGCCTGCGCAGGCGCATCGGGCGTTAGAAAGCGGCCACCCGCCGCACCGCCGCGCCACCGCCGACGAACATTCCTTCACATGTAGGTACTCCGCTGTGTTGAGGTGAACTTGATGCAAAGAATGTGCTCCATCCAACCACCGGCTATATTATATGCCTTTACAATTTGTCTTTGTTTAAATGTATTATCGTTGACTATTGAGTCTCCGGCTGCGTTTGTTTATGTGACAGTTATCACAACACTGCGGTTTGCGGTTTTATAATTGTTTGTTTCGTCTCTGCCCTTGGTCTCTATTTTTGTTACGTTACTTACTTATGATCTGTAACTGTCAGAAACTGTTCCAACTCCTTTAACCAAAAAAAAAAAATCGTCGGTAACTCCGTCCAATCTAATTCTTGATAGACATTAGTAGAAACATTTTGGGTGTCATGGTGAATAATAAATTAAATCTGTAATTCCTCCCCAAACACTCGAATAAGACTTCCATCAATTTGATAATTACGTTGTTCTTATTACCTTCTGAGCAGCGAATGCTAGTAATAAACAGCGTTGTTAATAATGAGTGTTAGTAGAAGCCAACTAATAAAAACCATAATAAAACCTGCACACCACTAACCGGCGACCATAACATTCCGTAAACAGTGTTGTTTTATAATGTGTAAGCGTCGTTTAGCGGCGGTAACCCCTCATTTGGACGGAGGCTCGGAACTGGTAGAGCCGCCCCTCGCGTGGGGTCGCGCCGAGTCTGCCAGGTGTAGGGCCCTTCCGCCGCAGATGGCTCCGGCCAATGTCGCCGAGACGTTCAATAACCCACGGTGTTGCTATTTGGAACGTGGACTCCGATTCAGCCTGATGCTATGATTGACTATTTTAGGGTATTGATCTCATTTGATGTGGTGTGTCCATGAATAGAATATTTGGTTTTGGTCTCTTATCAACAATCAACATAGGGCTATATTATTGTAGTTTGTCTTATAAATCTTATGGGTGTAATAATGGCCTAGCAGAGTAGCTCGTCTATTCGTGTATAGCTACTTAACGACATTCTTGTTGATGACATTTACAGCCTTACCTAAAATAATCTCGATTCTCTTAGTCACTGCTTAAACTTCTCTGTCTTGTTCTTGCATGTTACACTTCACGTCAGAGAGAAGATGGCAGAGCATCTTAAGCAGTGATTAACGGCTAAGAAGTTTTTTTTAAGTAAGACTGTTATTCTCTATTGTAAAGCACAACTTTACTGATGCTGGTTTCAATTAGGTACATCCTTAGCTTGTTTCGAGTCGTTGCTTTCTTGGGGTGTTCAGATTGCCGTAAGCATGGAGGTCGATGGGTTTATGACCCCGTGCATTATTTGCATGGCCCAAGGTCGTCGCGCCACCTGCCGCTCTCACACGCCGCGCCGGTTCGCATTATTTGCACTGTTCATAATTTGCGCGCTCACAAACGAAAGGGATACCGAAATTGGATTGTTAAAATAATATTTGCTAACAGTTGCGAATACTCGATGTTCTGTTGGTTTTCCACCGAAACTGACTATAGCGCGACTCTCAACTGAAAACCGTTTTGGTTGCTTATATCACGTTTCTGAAACTAAATTCATTAACTTTTGTCAGTTAAACCTATTATGCCATTTCTATATAGATAGTATATTGTTTGCGATACGAAATCTTATCTTGCACAGTTATTTAAGCGTCACAACATAAACACATGTTACGAGTGAACCTACTGAAGATTTGGTTAAATTTGGTGACAAAGATGGCTATTTTGGCATATGACGGCAGCAAACGGCCAAGTGGAACCAACCCCGTTAAATAACAGAGGCACAGCAGAGTCGTTGGAATGGTAAACCTACGAATAGAAGAAGGGTGACAACGCGTGGATAGTGCACATGCAAGCAGTGTCTTCCGGGTGGTTACCGGCACAACGGCTATCTGCGCCGCACCTATGCGCATTTGAACCTTTGCCAATGCCACTTTTAGCATTATTTCGAGGTCGCGCTGAAGTTAATCCTTGTAGGGACAATACGAGTATAATAGATCAGTTTTTGTTGTACAGTTTGTTGTTGCACTTTTTCTTACAACTGGCTACTGATATATTTGCAAAATAACTTAATCTGATTTGTTTATGATTGAGGGGCCAGTGCGATGTTATTGATAATGATCGTTCAATAAACCACGCCGCATTCAACGGAATACTTACTGACCAATTAAAACAGCTTTGTATAAATCCCCGTGTGAGCGGCGCGTGTGGTGGTGGAACGATTGTATGTTCACTTTATTGGTTAGTTACTAAGTGCATGTGTTGTCGCTTGTTCCAGACGGAGCTGTATGGCATAAAATGGCGTAAGCTTGTGTGGGGCGAAAACAACGGCGGCGGCGGCGGCGGCGGCGAGGAGGGCGGCGCACCGCTGGCGGACCCCGTGATCAGCAGCTACGCGCGCTGCTTGGCCGGCGACATCCTGTGCGTGTGGCGGCGCGTGCCGGCGCCGCAGCCGCCCGACATCTACGAGGCCAGTGCGCCCGCGCCGCCGCCGCTCTCGCTGCGCGCCGCCAAGGAGCTCTGGATCTTCTGGTACGGCGAGGAGCCCGACCTCAACGGGCTCGTCGCGCCCGAACTCATCGCCACCGCCGCGCGTGAGTACACTTGTCTTACTCTACCTACATTGTTTTGAGTAATCTGGTATTGTCAACGTATAATGTTTCAGAGTTCGTCCTGAACTCAAAAAGTTAAAGCCAAACGTGATGTCGTTAGTTCTAACTTAGACCTGGTAACCCCATTAATTACCTTAACAACGCTTTGATTACCTCGTATTCAAACTGCGATTGCACGAACTAGTCAACTAAACCTACGAGCAAAATTCAAACCGATATCTAAAATCGTTTCAACTTTCCTAGTGGTAAGTGTCTCATCGATCCGGAAACCCGCAGATAATGTTGTCCGACACGGGTCGCGCACAATAGCTCAAGATTACAGCTCGTTAAGTGGAGCGGGCGAGTATCGCGACAATTAACGCGAGATTAACATCTCGCGGCGACGGCCTCGGCCCTCGCAGCTCGCGCCGCCGCCGGCTGTTCGGAAGACAATAGCAGACATCCCGCGAGCACCCGACCCGCGCCGACCCTAACTCACTCGGGCTGCTTTTGTACATTTGAAACAAGATGAAAGTATTTCAAACTTTTCATTCGCTGGATGCTCGGTGAAGATCGTAAAACTTTAAAGATGCTGTTGCAAATTGGGATAAAAATAAACCGGAAGTGGCGAAGGGGAAAAAGTAGAATTGAGATAAAAGTTGTGACGTTGTTAGTGTTGATATCATGATGAATGGCTTGTCTGAAAGTTTCACTGTCGTTTACGCTTTTGTTGAAGATGAAAACACGCTTGGGAATGTTACGTTCGTGACACGTATTGCAGATTGTTACAAATACAAATGGTTTATTTAGCGCAAATCAGTGATACAGTTACACAATGAACTCCAAAGGCTCCTAAACTAGTAAAAATTGTTTAGGAACCGATGACTTCTCCCAGTTATAGTGTAAGATAATCGTTGACAGAACTAAATTAACTAGTGTTATAGGGTGTGACTGTAAGCATTTCTTATCTCGGATGAGACAACCCAGTCCAGTAAAGTCTTAATATATTCTGTCTCGGCCGATTCTCTACGCTTAATCGTACAATTTTATCACAGCAATCTGGGTATAAAAGAAAATATACATTTGTATTTGCCGCATCGCGACAATGCCCTCGACATGGCGTTCCCGACAGATCTGCGGCTACGTAGATACGGCGGCACGCCCGCCCAATTTGCGCTGCGCAGGGCGGTGTCGTCGGCCTTTTTAGTGGGCCGGCTGCGGAGCTTGTTACTCTAGGATATTCGAGGATAAAATTCTCTAGAACGTTCCCTTTTATGAACGCTCGTGTAGCTGAGAAAACGGAAGGAGTTTGCTTTAACTCTCTAGAGACACAAAAGATATGCCCTTTAGGTTGTTGCTTATCGCCGTCTAGAACGCTAAGCATACGTGATTTGATCGCATAAACGTTGTACAGAAATTAGGCGCCGAACCAGATATCTGGTGCTTTATGATCTGCCATAACAGCGCTATTGGCAGCGGAGCCGCAAGTAAAGTAAAGGGTCTAGTTTACGATCACTACGTCGTAACTCTATTGAAGACAGATAATGCGATTATAATATGTTCCTCGGAAACAACAGGAGCGCTCGTAAATACCAGTAGTAATTGTGACCGAACGCTCGATGTAAATTATCAGCAAACCAGATCGAGCTCATAGTAAAACCCATGATCCAATAAAACAAGGTCTGCTACTCCGGGAGTGACACTTGCTTACGTCACTCCAGTTGCCACTTTATGGCAAAATTGGGAATAAAATCTGTTAATAATGTATTAATTATAAAATACACAAATCATTACAGTTGTCATTTCGTGTCCGCTCAAGGGAAAAAATTCAAGTTAAACACGAATTAAGTTTCAACCAAAATCACATAGTTTTATGGGATTCCCACAGGTAATATAAGGAGAACCGGGGAGTTACTATTTCATGCTACTGGTCATTTCACGTCGATGTCGTAGGCTTGTGTCACCCACGAGACCTTTGTCGCTCGAGAGTGTCATAACTGGCGGAGTATATTATTATACCATGGTAAAACCGATCACATACTTGGTATTTAAACGTGTTTGTTGACATACATGGATTGTGAAAATCAAAGTCGGTAAATCGAAAAAGTCCGATAAAAGAAGCCGTTATAAAAAGTTGCGATCAAAGACTAAATCTGTCATGGAACAAATTGAACTAAATTTCAACAAGTGGTTGATATCCCTACAGAAGAGTGTCGTCGTGCCGCGGCGGGTTGCAAACGGTTTAGCTGCTCAGGATACGTAGGTAGACGGAGCGCCTAGATTCTTATTTTCAACTATCGCCGAATGTTTGACTCACGCCAGACGCACCGACTCTGACACCCACTTTCCTAATGTTAGTGTGTCAATGAGCCAGTAATAAATTGCACGTCTTTAGCGTGACCACAATATTTTCTAGTCGCTTTGTTCTTTTAACATGAGATCGCTATCGCAGTCATAATCGGAAGACGCCATTCGCCGAGTTTTATTATATTTCGGACCGCAAAAACGACGCATTGTCTGACGAATGACAAAATCATTGACGCGTGTGACTAACGTTGCTTGTTGACAAGTTCTTTGAACTGCCAAGTTTTCCTTGATTCGTTTAAAGCTATCGGCGCGTGCGCAATGCTTATCCCGCGCCCGTGGCACCCTCTACCGTGCCATTTCACGTCACCAGTCCCATATAAAAATAGACCGTGACATTAATCTTCATAAACGGTGTTATTCGGGATGACGCCCGTTGTTTTGTCTCAGTCTCTTTCAATGTAACCCTTATAAAGTATTTACTCGTCATGTACAACCGTCGCTAATGTCTTCCGTCATGAAAGAAAGGTGTATCTTTCTCCTCTGAAGGGTAAATGGTGTTATTGGCATGCAGTGGCGCACGTTCGTGGCCGTGATCATCTCAATTGTTTCGGCCTTGCGATTCCATTACGTGCCGGCATCGCTCGATAGGTTTATACCACTCCGTCAGGATAGATTTGATAATCACCATTGTCGTTATTGAACGGTTGACCGTTTGCCTTTATTATAATTGCTCTGGGAATTGTTCCGTTTTCCTGCCTCAAGCGTACCACGAATTCAATTCGCTGCTTAAATTATCAAAAACGAAAGTGACGCTTTACTCCTAATTTGGGTGCGGTCATTGCTGTAGTAACAATACGAATCCTGAGCAGATTGAATAATTCATTACAGTTTTCCTCATACGTAATCCAAAATCCCGAATCTTGCCTCATTAAAACAAACAGGACAAAGTCACAAACGCGTCATAGAGTCAATGGATCAACTAGTTCTCATGACTGTGTAACAGACGCATCAGCAGACCCGAGAAAGTCGTGTAATATCGCACCTACACGCTAACAACACTACAAATTGTTACCGCGGAGCGCCGTAACTCTGCACGTTACTAGCCACCGTGAAGTGCCCCAAGAGTTGAATGGTGGTGTTACCGGACATCGTCCCTGGCGTGCCTGGAGCTGCGGAAGCTGCCTTACCTCTTATTCAATGGATGCTCATTGAAATTAAGAATGAATGACTTTCACTGAGAAAAAAAACATTAATAAGATAGCTTTATAGAACGCCATTCATGGTTTCTATCTGGATACATTGAAGCCGTATCGTTGCATCATCTTAGACAAGATGCTTTTTTGGGCTCCAAGACATGACAAGTAGTCAGTGCATTCCGAGTTGTAACTTCTATCGCGCTGCGTGTGCGAATAGCGCTGGTGAGCGTGGGAATGACTACTCGGTTAAAATACCCTTAAAGATTCCCCGGACCTCTACTCGCCCGTGGCCAAATTGGCTTTGATGGCGCGCTTCAGAGACTCGACATTCAAGGGGCAACGGCACTGTAAGTGCGAAAGCACAAGTAACTTTTTTTTATTTCACGATTAAACCTCTGAACCGATCTTGTGGACATATGGCACAGCGTTACTATGTATCACTTGAATATTACATACTTTCCTCCGGAAAATGCGGTAAAACTGCATGGAAAACGTTGCGAACAGAGGCTAGTTTACCGTAATGTATGGATGGGTAGGTATGCCCTAAAACGGCATCCAGAACTACCGGAGGACGGGCAGCAGCGTGGTCTCGGTTACTGGTGGTAACCATTCTGCGATCCCCAAGCTGCCTGCCAAGCGTGGAGATTAAGGCAAACCCCCCTATTAAAGGGGAGGCTTTCGTACGTATTCTAGCTGTTGATCATGTAAAAAGAAAAATTTGCTTTTAGCCAAATTCTATTTTGAGAATGATAGCTGGTGATTTTGCGATACAAACGCTTCGAAATATTCGTTTTGATTTCCACGATACTTAAACATATCGTTAAGCTTACTTATAAAATCAGGTGCTTCGGAATCTCAATCAATTGAGATTCAATTGATTACTCTGTTGATAATGTTCACTCACGCTTTACAAAGTGAATAAAATTGCATTCATTGAATAAATCAATGGTATCATGACCGAGCCGATAAAATCAGTATTAAATGTAAATAATGCCTATGTAACAGGATTACGCGAATGTTTACCAACTTACGTTCATTAGCTCTGCATATTCATATCCGCCTATCAATGGGCGAGCGTCGAGTGCAAATATTTGTTTTTCCGACATACTCCTCTCGCGCAGTTATTCGAAGAGCGGAAATACTCGCTGTGCTAAAAATAAATCTGTTATTGCTACTATAAATCTCCCCCGGTCACCCAGTTTCCGCTTATATGGAAACGGGGACCGCAAGGACGTCTACCGCTGCCGTTAGATTTAATACCCCACCCTTAAGATTTATCTTGCGCCATTTGTGTAATTCGGTGATGAACTGGAGGGTTCTTGCAGTAATACACGAATGCAGTGCCTCATTGTGTACATTTTTCACTGCCAAGAGTCCTGGCTCCGACTTGAATCTTTGGCTCACTGCCTCTGTATGTCGTTCCATTCCAGTAGAAAGTTATTCTTTCAACGGCACTTTGGTGCGTATTCTCGTGAGAAACATCATATCTGTATTGAATGATGTTTGCAATAACGCGCTACTGATGCATATCATAACGGTCGAGCGAAGCCCATTACTCGGTTCTAATAGATTGACATGCTCCGTGCGTGACATTTGTAATCATACGCCTGCCCAGACGTAAAACCTACGCTCTTAACCTTCAGGTTCCTACGTGATTGGATTAACTCTGGATTTAACAACGTTTTGTTTACAGTTGACTTTTACGATGACATTTTATGGTGGCTCGTCTTAAACGCTAACGTTTGTAAGGAGAAGTTCAATTGTGTCTGTAATCTTCATAGAAATCAGTTGTTTTGAGGGGTGCTTAAGATGTAAGATTGTTTTGAGCGGTTTACTCGATTGTTTATCTGAAGAACTTGTGCGGTGAATGTAGGTTTATTTATTTACCACATGCAACCGGTGCCGGTGCATTCGGCCGAAGGTCGTCCCCTGCGACAGCGCAGGACGGAAATAACCGAACATAAAGCAATTTCCCGTTCGGACGTCTGTCCGCACCGCCAACATCGTTCGTCCATCGCCTTCGATCGCTACTCACAATTAATTTACCCGTCCTTTGATGGAACTTATCAATCGGAATACACGCTGATCGGTCAGTTCAGAACATGCAATTTAATACTCATCAAAAGCTAAAACATCAAAACCGCAATGAACCTTATCAAAATATTATAAGCCGGCGATGTTACACCACATCCATTAAATTAAATCGTTCTATGATCCCAATTACCACAGTATCCCATTACAACGCTACCCCATACGAAAACAGAGATTAACTCATCTGCGTTGTGTATCAGGAGCCGAAATCTCCCTTAATTGTATTACCTTGCGGCGGTTATAATTTAGAGGTCGCCTCTACCGTTGCCCGTTTTGCGCCGCTACCGACGTATGAACAGTCCATGAAGTATCAGCCATACGAAGGGCTGAGAAAGGGTTTGATTGGTTGTCCGCATGCTCTATCGATCGTGAATAAACTAGGCGTAGGTCCACGTAGAACCTTCCAATATTGATAGTACGTACGAGCTGTGGCTCTGTTTGGAGGCAGTGTGCCATGTCTCTGATGCTGGTACGTGACTCGTGAGGCTATTTGCGCGAGATTAACGACTGACCCCGCGCCCGCCGCCAGCGACTCCGAGTAATCTGTTTAGTCCAACCCTACGCGCCTACGGGCGTGGGGGTTGCGGATGCTAAAGCGGAACAGGGGGTGTCTCGAACAATTTTGCTGTCGATTTGTTTGTATTTACCTGGTAGTTACCGTAAGGAAAGTTAATATTGAAAGAAGTGAACGGAGACTGAGCTCATGTAATAAAAGTACAAAGCTCAGTCTGATCAGATAATGGATCCTTGCAATTTTTTCATATTTTGATTGATCCTCCCAAACTAAGTCTCTAATCCAAAATTGTTGAGCAGAAAACTATTCATTCTTTTCCCAATTTCGCAGCATAAATGAGTTTGATTGTTTACCATGAATATTACATCGAACCCTGCGGGTACTCGGCACGTGTATTATGAAATAGGGATGTGGGCCCAGGAGGTGCCAGCGAGGTCTGGGGCAAGAGGGGGCTGCAAATGTCGCGCTACTTCTCCCTGGCGATTGTTGCTGAATCTGTGACCATGTAGGCGTCGCCCTTAGACGGACCCTGCTAATTAAATTAGTGAAGGTCGCGGCTCACTGCTCGAGCACTAGATCCGCTAATTACGGACGAAAGTCCTTGACTGATGTTTATTCTCCAGGGAAATTCGCGTTGGCTGCGGAGTTATTAAATTTGTAAGCGATTCGGCGCTCCGGGGAGACCGGGAACTGATTTTCGCTGAATATGAGCTTGATTGAAAACATAATTTAACTTGATAGCAGTCACTCGTCTATAAAAATGTATATGTTATACACTAGGCTGTCAGTCATGTCAAAAGCTTGATTAGTAAATTGCCGACGAAGAGAAACAAGCATCATACAATTAGATTCCGATCAGACTAAATTGACTTCTGTATATGAAGTAGACGCATCAGCACCTGGCGGTGGGCGGCGGCGGCGGTGCAATTAGCCAGGGCGGGCGGAGGCGGGGGTGGGTTCACGGGGGAGTCAAGGTGCACCCGCGCGAGGCCGTGTTCATTATTAATATACCACGGACGGTATAGCCAACGACGGGCTTAATCGGCGTCATTGTGGACGGCACACGGGATATCGATAGCCTACAGATATGCTGTTAATGTACAGGGATTGAGGTGTAAGAAATAAAAAATCCAGTATAATTATGCAAGTTGGATGAGCTCCGAGTAAAGGCTGATACCTACAGACAAATCGCAATATGTGTTAACCGTTACGATTTTGATATTATTTTCATCATAGATAAACAATATGGATCATAATAATGATGTTTTGTAATCCTCAGACACACTAAGGGAAGGTAAACCAAGCTTTTTACCTTCATGACTTTTGAATTCCTCTGGGCCGCGTTACGTCATGCAGATTTTAGATTTTATCGCGATGGTTGTGATAGTGTTGAGTCGAGAGGGTTGAATCTGTCAGTGAGGCAAGCATCCCTCAAGACACTCAAGCAAGGGCGGTAAGCGCAGCTGCATGCGGGCGGGGCTAAGGGCGCGCGCTCGGTGAGAGCGGGCGCGGACGCGAGAGCGAGGCGCTGGTATCGATCGCGCGCGTTGTCCGCCCATTGGTCCCTGCAACCCCGCGCCACTCCCGCTCCAATTTACGCGAGGACCACGTGTCGTCCGACCTTCACGCACCCCCAGAAACAAACACTCGGATGGTTAGCGTATGAAGAAAATATTTTTATACGCCGAGATTCGTTTGGATAACTGTTTCTGATCACCCTTTCCAGTGATTCGAGCGAGATATTTGTTTGTTTGGGGGAGATGTTACTTTCTTCCGGAGTTGTTAAAGGATAAAGAAATGAAGAACTATTATCATATTCAGTGTTTCCAAATGGGATATTTCGTATGAAAGATGCAATGTAGTGTGGGTAAACAAACATGCGGTTTTCAACAATGCAACAATCGTCAGTAACAACGAATAATATTTTCGTATTATTTTACGCAATGATATCTCCAACATTACGTCGCCATCAAAACGCGGTAAAGTGGTACCGAATCTGATAGGATTTTATCGAGTATAATACAAAGCGTGCACATAAACGGAGCATCATACTCGTATAGAAGCGCGCTTGATTGCGGAAAGCGATAAATTGGGTGTGAAGATGGTGATAAGTGGCACCTTCCCTACGCGGCACCGCGCCGGTGCTGACACCGAAACGCTGTAAGTTTTGTAGGGTGATACTCCAATATTACGGTGGCGCTTAACTAGCGCTGTGAGTTGACAAATGAGAATACAAATACTATGTAACACATTTAATGTAATGGAAAAGTCACACTTAAAAAAGAAAAAGAAAAAATTGCTGGCCCCGGTTGGTAATCCTCAAGTTACTCTTATGTCAGACATTGAATAACTCTGACATTAGAACTGCGTCTACAAACTCACCTATAGCTGAAAGAGAAAATAATGCACGGACCAAACCGGAAACATAAAATTGCAAATTCAAAACATACCGATTACTGTTTGCTGTAAGGGGACAAAACGGCATTTTGTATGTATATTTGTGCGACGATAACTTGCGAACCGTAGATGCTATCATTACGAAATTATGTAAGCAAGTAGTTCGTGCATATACAATTATTAAGTTCGAAAATGATCCAATATGGGAAGAGACTTGGAAGATATTTGTGTCATGAGGTCTCAGTTCGCAGAGAACTACTAGTTATATTTAAAACTGTTCGAAGTAATCACTGTGCAAATAATAGCCTTGTATGGAAAATCTGTATGTCGCGGTAATGCCGCCAGCCGGCGCCACCCGCGCATGGCTTGCTGATCGATACCGCCCCACGCGGACGCTGCACGCCGATTTGTGTACAAGCATCACACTTGGCCGTAGCCCCGACCGACGTAACATGCCCGCGATCAAAGACTGTAACAACCATTATCCAATCAAGCATGAACAAAGAAGGTTCAAGATTTTAGTTGTTTTCTAAGAAAATTATGGCGTGTGATGCCATAATATGCTGTGTATTTGCCAGTGCCATTATTGCGATATGTAAATATTGACAAAAAAAAAATCGCAAGTCAAAGTAATGAAAGTGGTTAGAGAATATACGATGCTTCCGTGGAGTTTTGTAAACACGTTTTACCATATTATTAAGTATACACAAAGTATTAAAGCTCTAATATACAAAGTTTGGTAATATAAATAAAATGTAAAGACACAATTTTTTTTACGTTGACGGCAAAATTATCCGTGCATCTTACATTACAATAGAGTTCCTTCTATCTAATGAAAATTTTAGTTTTCTTCCTTGCCAGGCATTGCTCCATTGTATTTTTCGTCCCGTGTCGCGATTAAGTCGCCTGTAGAACAACAGAATAGGTATTTAAGCTCCGCATTTCTCGAAGGTTTCCAAATTAGTAAACTTGAAATATGTGAGGTTTCAGTTACTTCAAGGTCTTCAAACGACCTGCAAATGGAAATTCCCCTTCGACTGTGTGGAACTTACAAAGCTTTGATTGTAACAAATTATGCTTTGTATGCCATTCGAAATATCTAGGTCAAAATTCTTTATATTTGAAACACAAAATTGAGAACAGGGTTGAGATATTTAATGGTATTTTTAAAGCAATTGAGAAACGGTTTCGAGCTGAAAAGTTATAATGCCATCGAGTCAACGCGATATGATGTAAAAATATGCCATTCATAAACACATTTAGTGGGGTGCGGAAACCGGAGCGACTGGGGAACCGCAATAACGTCCACGGCTACCCCAAACGGCCGCGACCCTCGTTAGCCTCCCGTGTCTTCGTAATTGACACGTTTAGACGCTGTCAGATCGTTGTACGTCTCGTTTGCACAGTCAGCGACAACAGATCGCAGCCCGCCGCACCGCCATCTGACGGCGCGAGCTGAGGCTGCTTGGCTTTACGCCAGCTCCTAGTAAACTCCCCAAGTTCATTGAGGAGGCCAAATACGAACTCTACTTTTAGTGCGATTCTTCGAAACTTTCTTCTTCTTGTGTTTGCTCGGGAATTTTGTTCGACTTTTATCTGGAGCTCTATTAATAAGCCATCAACGAGGTGCTAGTCTCGTAGTTGTCGTAAATGAGCTTTGAGCTTGTTAGGATTTCTCTGAACCTTGTTTGATTACTTATCAGATTTGAATGTGATATTATGGGTTGAGATAAGAATTTTTAGGGCGTACGTATCCACCTCTGAGTGTAATCAGTCAGAGTAATCAGTGTAAAAGCCATGAATGTATTGTAACACTAAGGGTTACAAGATACAACAAAGCCGGAATACGTCTAGACGCCGCGGAGCACCAGGAGCTGGCTAATTACCCGATTAATGCGCCCGGCTTGCCTCGCGGACTGGCGCGCCAACCGTCGCCCTAGCTCTTTGTCTAATCCAGGGATAATGAGCCTTCCAACATCCGACAAATATACTAAAATGGCGGTGACATGTATATTTCTCCTTGTTTGTTTGAGAGCAGTTCTGTTCCTGTCGTTCTCCAAAATGATATTGCTTGAAAATTTTGATATCATTATATTTGAAATTGTTCAATTTGTCTTCATTAAATACTGCAACGACTTAAGCGCAACAGGTTGTTTTGTGGGCTAATTGTGGACGCAATTAAATTGTTTCTTTTCGCCGTTGCCTCGGAGGACACGTCGTGATCAGTACCCGGCTCAATCTTGGTACCTCTATTTGTACAACTTGATTTGATTTCTCCGGTGGCATCGGTTTTGTGTTTGATCCTTCGAGCTCGATGTCTCTCGAGTGAAATATTGAGTCGTAATTGCCGTATTGGTTTTTATTGCTTTTATCGGTAGCGTTCTCTGTGTATCAAAGTATGTAGTTTTTACTTTCTTGTGTGTTGGGTGGACGGCTGTCGCGCCGGCTCTATAACCCGTTCCGGCGCGTTTGTCCGCGGTCAGTGCGGCGCGACACCTGATCCTCGCTGCACATGTCTTGTCCTTTGCGCAGGGCATTATGTGGACAGATGCTTAAAGACCGCTCTACACTATAGAGCTGGGTTTTAATACGCCTTATAATATTGTTATATTGTTCGGCGTGAAGGATTTTGCAATAGCTAACTTTCGAATGTATCATATCAATTCATACCTAATATACTTCATATCCCAAAACAGTTTATTTTCGAATTGATCTCAACAGGCGAAACAGGCGAATGCCGTCTCGTTACCCGAATTCCTGACAATGGGCCTCTTGATCCCAGTTTACGCGGTTAGCATGTCACTGAACTCTTCGTTTCAATTACCGGTCTAACGCGCATTTAAAATCACGCTTTTACGAATCGACAGTATATTATTGCAACTATTGCCATTATTTTTTAGCTTTTGCCAAAACACTCATCGATATTTTCTGTTCACACTTTAATTTTGATCATGCTCTCTACTTTATTTTACGTATAATCACCGTTCTAAACAAATTCATAATTATCTTGGAATGTGTGACCGATGATGAGGGTCATACATATCTCGCCTCCCTGATGGAGTCCCGCCGTGTCGATAGGACTAGATGAATTAGTTCACCTCGAGCCTCCGCAGTCGTTGACCCGTCGTCGTGCCGACTACCCGACCGATGCCCATACGCCCTTTACAAATACAGGGCTCTACTCCAAAACCCTTCATCGAGTAGATGGCATTAGCCCCAGAGGCAACTGACGTCTATTACTCAAACTCCAATGAGCTGACATGTGATTTTAGCTATCGCTTATTGTATTTTTAATAGCTTCAACTATAATTGAGCGTTGATAACAAACGTTTCTGTGAACTTTGTTATCGCTTTGTAACTCTTTTGGGTTCGGTTATCTCACCAGCCATTATCTCATCACAGATGATCTGTTTGTGATGAGTCTTAGATAAGGCTATCTCATCTTCCACTATGCTGCGTAATATTTGAATATCCTCCGCGTTCATTCTATGTTATCATGACGACGCTTCTATCAGCCAAATTATACAAGAATAAGTTTCGTAGGTATACACATAATTTACTTTATTATACATTATGATTTTATTTTCAAAACCAAACCAGGTGCAATATTCTTCGTCTAAAAAAGTATATTATTCCAAAATGATCTCGACATGTCAAGGCATTTACAATGACAATTAATATGGTCATACTTTCTCAAAAGAAGAATACATTATAAACTATTGGCGATGATTCACACTTAGTTAAATAAATCAAGAGTGTGGAAAGTGTTTGTTAGGTTTATTAATTAGTAGTTAGGGCCGCGTGGGTTGAATGCGCGCGCGCCGGTTATTGTCGGAATTGACTCGAGTGCTCTGCAAGTGAAACGCACGCGCTCCGCTGGCCGCTAGCTTTCTATGACATGTATTGTAGTCTGAATTGTTGTGTTCAACTACACCTCAGTTAATGTCAGATCGCTGACCATCGCCAGTTTGACTTAATATGTTTACGGTATTTTGGTCTCGTATTCAAATCTACTGTTTTTAAATCTCATGTCCCCAAGTTAATGCGCCAAGTCGTAACAGTGCCATGAATGCGCACAAGTTTTGCAATTCGCGTGGGTTACTTGTGAGGCCGTGGGAATTGTTCGGTTCGGCTTCCATCTCGCTTCTGAGTTTTGAGGGACACTGGTATAGTCTGAGATAGTGCGTGAAACTGTCCACCGGCCGCTGCCACAGTCTTCGTCAAAGTAGAATGTTCCAGTATTCGGTTAGTTTTGTAACCGCACGTAGTTTATTGTTATTTTTGCCTTAAATAGGAAGAATTGTAATATGTGGATCAGGTCAGAGCTGTGCTGTGTGTAGATGATGTAACTGCGAGTGTACGTAAGAGGCGGTCGCGCGGGGTTGTTGAACGTTGTGCGCGCCCGCGCGTTGTTCGGTGTTTTATTAATAAAATGTTCGTGACGCGTATCGACGGCCGCGCCGGACCGGGCTATTTATTGGTGCGCGTGCGCACCGCCCGGTAGCTATCGATCGATACACTGCCGCCTGCAAACGACATTACCAAACCTGTATCATCCACTGAAACCATACTTATGTTTTCCTACCGATCCTGCTTTTTATTTGTTTAAAAGAACATCACTGGAAGGGGCCGTCGCAGAATGTCCTTTTCCAAAAATGTCTACTGCACGCAAAACGTCCCTTTCGCACTTCCGTGGTGAAATTATAATCTAGCATAAGGTTATGGTTAAGGTATAGGCAATTTAAAGCTCTCTCAAATCTCTTACTATGAACGTGTCGATCAACTCTTTTCTTATTGTCTCTATTAAAACGATAACACAGTTCGTGATTGGTGATCTTTAAAAAGGAGCATTTGGGGCTCTAGTGCTTTCGGGCCTTCCTTTCGTACTTACATAAATTATATGCCACAATTTTACACAGATTTCATAATCACAACAATTATATGACGGCTATTAGTAGAGCTTACTTTTTTAATTTGTCCTATATCTTATCCCACTTCCATTAATGTCCTATATGCAGAATCGCCAACAACGCCAATACTTCATACAAGCTCATACAGCATACAAGCTATCCACTTGATAGTTAATAGCTTCGTTCGACGTTAACGCTGCCCTGAATTAATAAGTACGCGATCGTGTGTAGTGTAACAGTATTTTAACGATGTTGTCGACGCGATAAAACTGGATGCTCCTCAAGAGTTGGACTGCAAACTTCTAGTTTAGTTCAACAGATAGATAAAGATATCCTGGACGCTATTATGTAAATGTTACTAGGTTAGTATATGTAGATGTCGGAAATTGTTCTGATTTTTTGACTTACCTTCATAAGGGAAATTTTGAGAGCTGTTCCGATATTTGTTTAAATAAGATCCACATCCGTGTCATAGTTAGTATTATTCTGTGTCCGTGTGCTGACTTGCATAATTCCTTACATAAGACCCACTATTGCGCCGGTTTCCACGTTCTGCTATACTACAGGTTCCGATTAGAATATGTAACCTCAAGTATAGGGCGTGCTGGTTTCCGCCGCGTCGCTCGCGGTTGGCGGCAGCATCGCGGGTTGTCAAGCAGGAGAGGTTCGCAGGCGTGTGACGTCGCTAGAGAGGGCTGCGTGACGTCACACGCACGTGGGAGTGTGTGAGCGAGAGGGCGCGCCTCCTCCGCAACCGCCGCAGAGGGCGCGCGCGAATTGACAGATTTTTGCGCTCGATACCATCTTGAATTACATTATCAGCCGTCGCCGAATGGGGTTGCTTTAAACCTGGACTCGCTTTATGATCGACTTAACAGAACACTATTTATATATTTAGGTCAATTGAAGATTCCATGAGAAAGAAATTTCCCCAAACCCTCGATATCGTCGTAACTTTTCAGATGGGAAACCGAAATAAATGTAGGCCTTAGTGTTCATCTAGTAATGTTGGCAGTCTTCTAAAATGAAGCCGCAGAAGTGATAGCGAATGGTGTCGATTCTGTTGCTCCTAGCACTAAACTAAACTGACAGGACTAAAATTATCCGAGTCTCATTTTATTTCAATATGTTAGAAATGGAAAGAAAATAAAGGTTTCGTCCTGTCAAATTAAGATTAGTTTAATGAGCGGTGCAGCAGAATCGACACCATTGTCTTTTAAAATAGTTCAATGTGTGGATAAGTAGGGTGGTGTACCGTGCAGCGAGTGGCCCAGCCGGCGACTCACCGCAGAGCGGCTAACCTCGCGCGGCCGCCGTTGTAAACAAAGCGCGCGCACTTTGGCGCGGCGTTGCCGTCTCGCGCCCTCCCTTTCTAACCAATACATTCCACTGTTTACAATTTTTCCAGCGTGTTTATCACAGTTTGTGGAAATGTCCCAATTTTTTAGTACCTTAACTAGGAACTCTTTGCCATGGCCGTCGGATGTCGAGGACAATGAAGACCACAGCGTTGACATTTGGCACACGCATTATAGTAACACCCGCTATCGGGGAAAATATAGAAATGTTGTTA
This sequence comes from Erannis defoliaria, assembly GCA_905404285.2. Taxonomy (NCBI): domain Eukaryota; kingdom Metazoa; phylum Arthropoda; class Insecta; order Lepidoptera; family Geometridae; genus Erannis; species Erannis defoliaria. Next base: position 2,074,084 of record FR990071.1, read on the forward strand.
AGGTAGAGTCAAAGTCCCTACATTGAAAGCGAGAATTCAAACATAAAACACTACCCATTCATCGAATGAAAAAGCATAGTCATTGTCGAATATGGAACACTTAGTGGGGTCACTTCGAATGTTTTTGAAAATCACGTACATACGTACGTCCTTCGTACAAGTTTTCACTTGGCTATGGAACCCTGTCTTGGAAGAACTTGTCACTGCGTTACAAGCACTTGACTTATTTATGCAACAAGTATATTTTTTAGAAATTGCAGCTGATGCAAAAAACAGAAAAAATTATGTGGTCAAGAGGCTGGTCCTACAAAGCACAAAGGCCTCTTGAATCCATTAATGCAATGTTGGTGGCATTGTTATACATAATTCTTTATACTCTCTTGCCAGTTTCTGGTATAGGTAGGTGTTGTATGAGAACAATTAAAATTCTTTGTAACCAAGAACGTGAGACGTGTATCATTTTAAATGCCTTTAAAACTAATTTTATCTCAAAGAGTAATGTATTAAAACATTTATGTTTTTCTTGCAAACAGTCAAGTTTTTCATGCTTTGCATGCACGAACCATTTAACTCGTGTCTTGAAATGTAATTCCATTTGATTGTAAGAGAATTGTTAAGTAGTTCTCAAGATATCATACACTGTTTTTCTTTATATAAACGTGTTAACAGTTCAATTTAGTAGGTATCAATGCATGTTTGCATAACGATTATATTTGCTGAGTTGTCTACAACTCGATGGTTTCAGTAATCGGTCCGCTTCACGCTGTGTTGAGTAAAATCTGATGTAGATTTCGGACATTGAGAATTTGAGAAAGTAAGCTTTAGTAGGACACGACCAAGTATAGAGAGACATTGTTGAGATCGTGAACGGTGCGAGAGAGATAGCAGAAGCGTTCGCTGCACTGAAACCCACGTGTGGAGCAATCATGTTGCTGCGCTGTCGCCAGCCGAGATAAATCTTTCCGCTCCACTGTCCGCCGTTCAATCGTTAAAGACAAAGTTTATCGCTGATGCCGTCGGGCCTGAATTCCCTTACTTCTATTTTTGTTCCGAGGAGCCTGAAAGTGGAAACATTCTCGCCGAAGGTGATTTTCTTATCGCCTTGTATTCAATAGCGTTCAATATCGCCAGTCAGCCTTCAGAATGTGTTATCAGGGACATTAACCGCTACGGCGGGCGGCGCTAGCGTACAATCAATCCGTCGCAACAATGGTGATAATCGCGTGGTGATACTGCGATGATATTGGCGCGGAGGCGGGTAAACGGCGCGGCGGCGCGCGTCGTCTGCCCGCTATCGATCCCGGCGCAAGGTGGTGCCAACCACCGCACTTACACCGCTACTAAATACGCGACCTTGAACCTTTAACCATCTTCATAATTGCAAATAGGAGAGTGCACTTTCCCCGACGCTCAAAAAACAACATTTTAAAAACACATGGCGTTGGCAAAACTGGTATTCTGTTGCTCCAGAACAATAAGCGTTTGCGCATACTTTTGTCAATTTGTACCTGTGTGTATGTGTATGCTATCGAAAATGTTTGACATGATTGCATTATTTTTATAATTCCTTGCTATTATTTGCAATTGCAATCTCATATTGATTACCAGCAAAATACTAGAATAAAAGCAAAAAAATACTTCTCCAAAAAAAAAGTTTTACCTGCCTGAATGATTCTAATTTAAATAATTAGAACCATGTTTGCTTCATTTCATATTTTCTCTGTGCATCATTATACCAATTAATTCATTGATAGCAATGATGGCGTTGAGCCCGAGCGCGATGGCACTAGAGGTACTGGGGTAGCAGCGATCGTGACTCGCTCGGCAATCGAGCACTTCCATCGGTACTGTAACCATACCGTTGCTTGCGTTAACGGCCTTGGGAGATGGAGCCGATGGGGCCGAACGGACCAATCCAGTTATAATAACTTTGTCTACGTTCCTTTTGATGGCGTAATCTTCTGGAATAACCATTTTCTGATCAATAAAATTGTTGAGTCACGTTGTCTTGTTTGCAGATTTCGTCTGGAACTTGTGTAATTTAATCGATTAATTGGACCAGACAGTAGAATATTTTAGGCGATCTTGAGCAAATAATGCGTATGATGTGGGAACGGAAGCCTCACCCTCGTTACACCGATCCTAATTCCAACGAGCGAATCGAAGATGTCAGATTCGTTTGTTACGGTCAAGTTACTGGCTGAGTGCGTCACTTGACGCCCTTGACTAGCTCACCGGAGAACTGTCCGACCAGTTTCGTATTTTGTTTTAGCCTCTTTTTGTGAAGTTTCATAAGATTCGAACTGGTATTGTGGTTAAATTTTATACTTGTCCTTGCTTGTTGATATTGTAAAATATTCCATGTTTTTTAAAAGTAACATCGGCTCTACTATTTTCTATACCAGTAGCGAACTTATCATTATGTTAGGCTTTAGACTAATTCTAAAGTGGAATCTACTTGCAACACTAGTTCGTTTGAAGCGGCATAGATGGCACGCGTCCACCTGGAGCTCGAATGTCAAGGCTGCACCGTTTGGAATCGCTCCAGGCTAGCGGGCTGCGGTCTTTAAAGCATGGCGGATTGTTTTTGTAGATTAAAAATACAAATTATTACACACATACAAGTCAAATAGGCCAGAATTCTCCCGACTAAAATCCTGGAGCATAAGAAAAATTAAGAAAAACTACCATACCCTAAGATGTTTTTTATTTCAAATCACTGCCCATACCAAATGAAATCAGGGTTGTCTTAGCCTTCATTCCAAGGTTCTTAGAGTTCATATTGTTTTGATAAGCCACAGCGCCGCCATTGGAATGTGACCATCTCAAAAGATGATCTGTAAGTATAGAAAATTCAATGTCAATTAAATTGTTAGCGGCCGCTAACCACTGCTCTGCTCGCATGTGTGTCTTGCGCGGCTCGCGCTACAAACACAAGCACGTGCGCTACGAGCGACCGCGTGACGTCACTCAGGTCGCCCCCGCCCCGCCTCCTTGCGTGACAAGGATAGCGCGACTTGCACGGAGCGGCAACGTCGCGCGCGCCGTTTTGTTTTCGCATCTAACGTCGGCGATAGGCTGACTTTATCTTCCGATTGCGAATGCAACAAACAGCTATTTCTAGCGTTACTTACCACTGCATAAAGCGAGTTTATCGCTTCTCGCATCCAGCGCCAACTTCCCGCTATCACAGCTTAATTGTAATATCGACCTTGAATAAATCACCTAGTTTTATTGGAATTCCACTTGGTACGTAGGTACCTATAATATCGAGACAAGATATAGATGGAAAAACTGCAGTCAATGTCGAGGCAAAGCGTAACGTTACAGCTAGGACAAAGGCAAGGTCAAGGATAATGAACTGCTGTGATTCAAACGAGTTAGAATCAATACTTGTGATTGAAATTATAAACAACACATTTCTGTCTTCGCCACCTGATTGGATTATTTCTTTTTTGCAGAAACAGGCGAGCAAGGATCGTGGGAAAGCGGTTTGTCATACGAATGCCGCTCGTTGCTCTTCAAGGCCTTGCACAACCTCATTGAAAGGTAATTAACGTCTAGAATTTAAAAAATTAAGCAGGTCAAAGGTCAAGCAGTTCAAAAACAACCAATACTAGTAAGTTTGTAAAAATGACTGTGACGCGATACATTATTAGATGCTCTCACTAAACTCAACTATTAAAAATAACACCAAGTAACTAAGGTTTAAGGAAAATAGTATTGTATATTTATTAAACAAAAAATTTACGTTTAGGCATAACATTAGATCTTGAAGAAGCCTATCATAAAGTAACCAAGGTCAAGGATGTATGTTTACCTACTTTTTGAAGACCATTGAACCTACGGGTCTTTTTTTATTTCTTTGTATTCAAAATAAGATTCAAAAGCTAGAACATTTTAATATATATATTTTTTAAACCAACTTACATTTTGGTGTTCCGCTAGGAGCTCAACTGAGACCTAGTTTTCTTTTTCTTTAAATTTGCTAATTTGAATATGACATCTGCGTATCCTTGACATGAACGATAGTGGATTAACCTGGATAGGTATAGACTTACTGTGTTATCACTGAAACAATAATCCTATTTTAGTTAAAGAGTATTTTGTCTTCTTCTTTCAAACTCAATTCATAATTCTGACAAAAAATTACAAAACACTCTTTAACTAAAATAGGTTTATTAATTTGTTTTAGTGTTTTATGCATAGTACGGTAGGTATGTGTTATATAATACATCCACCGTAATAAAGCAATAAATTGTTTTCGAAGCCGGTGGTCTCAGTTTTACAAAAGTTATGCCAATCGCGTCGAAGTTTTTCCGATTATCGTTAATTTAATTAATGCTTCTCATTAGCCGGTTTCCAGTAAGTGATTGTGGTGTACAATGGGCTGTGGTGGCACCTGGGCCAGTGTTCTGGGCTTGCCTGCGAGCTGGTTCTCCGAAGGTCGATGCATCGCCGCTCCGGGCGTTCTAATGTCGTTTTTTACCGCTCAATTCGCTCATGTAATGTTCGCTGCCTCAGTCGAGACAGGCTCCTTGCGAATCCCTTTTATCCTCTAGTCTCTGATTGAGATGAGTGTCGCGGTTTAATAGGGTTGATTCTCTTTCAAAATATACTGTGCATTTTATTTATTTATTACTAAGACTTTGCAAAGGATTGCATAATCTTCTTATACTTTTGGTTTGTAGTAAATTTTAAACCAGTAACTTCATCTCTAACAGTTTTTTTTATCACCTCTTAATGAGATAGATATTTCAATTGTTGACAGTTTCCTGTACGTTAAAGTCTCGGTTACTGCAATCAATGGTGATAATGCGATACTTGCACAGAAAAGCACACATCCATGAGCTCGGAATCTCGGAATATGAGCGCAATCCAGACGAGTCGTTGACCCCGGCTGGCGGCACGTCAAAGTAACAATGCGTTCGTCGCTTGTTCGGCGACGAGACGCGATCCCGCGACCATTTTACGATACGCGACTGTCGAACGCACTCTTGTAATGGAGGTGCAGTAAAAAGCAAACAATGCCCCGTCGTTTAATGTTCGCAAGCGTGCCTTGTCACAGGGCTGGCGAATACAAATGCAAGCCGACTTCCGCGGAACACCGCTGCCCGGACTCGATCTTCATGGGCGTGGGTCGAAAAAACGAGATTTTGTCTTACCTGCTCTATCGCATAGCTTCGTATAATAGTTTGTGTTTAACTTTGTCATTTGCTTTGAATGATTTTACTCATAGAGTTGTACTGGTAGACATCGTCAATATCACCTAATTTTGTCTTTTATTGTCAACTGCTGAAAGCTGTACCACAGAATAAATAATAGTATTAAGTAGCTGAACGTAGATCTCTTCTTATGTGAGTTCAGTAGGCAGCTCTTTTGCATCTAGTTTTTGTCCGGCATTTACTAGTAAATATCTTGGACATCCCGGATCCTGAATATCCGTATCTTGTTTATCTTAGTTTACATTTTAGGTTTAATACATATATTTACGACGCACTTTAGTTCACCAGCATTGTCGGAAATATGGTTTTTGCTGCTGCAATGTTTTATTCGTTATTTTCTTAAGATCAACAATGTATTAGTTCCTTGATCGATTTCACTTAAAAGGAAACTTGTTGATTCTAGTGTTATTTTGCCGTGCGTGCGTTTGTTTGTGTGTGTGTTTGGCTACTTATGTGTTGGTCGTCGTCGTATTTAGCCTGTGTCAAGTTTTATACATATTCTGAGTACGTTTTTTTTTTCAAGTTGACGTCAAAATCTTATTGTATGTACGAATATGTTATGGTTAATAAGTATGTATTGTTGTTATAATCATGACTGCATGACCTAGAATCATCATTTCATCATTCATTTTTAAACAATTGGGATTATTTTAAAATGATGATGATATTGTTTTCGCTCACATATTTTCCTCTAGTTTTTAAGCTTGGTTAGGCATAATTGTTACATTTTTTGTCAAGCTAGGAAAAAATACAATGAAATCGGCATCAAGAGACTTAATCTAATATTTAAAAAGCAAAGTCATTGCGTGCAAATATTCTAATTGTATTCTTTATCTTGATCGCAAGAACCGCAGTAGTCGTGACTTTTTAGATCGAGGATTAAACTTATCTAGAAAGAATACAAATCTCATATAAAAGATTATTTATAATCAATTCTATTTCAATCCTGGCCATCGAGTGCATATCAGATGTAAAAATAAATGTTCGGTTCGCACATACCGCTTGCCGCTTAATAATAGAGTGCATGCGCGTGCGCACCGCAACTTCATTCGTCCAGAACGCTAGATGCTTTCAGGTATAGGTACGGGCCACGGACCACTGATTCACGTAAGGAGATCGGGCATTGTTTACAAAAGTAGCTTTACGGAGTGCGCCCGCGCCGAGCGCACCTCTAAATATAACTCGCGAGATTGTCGATACATCGGTCGTCTTGTCTATCCTTAGGAGCATGAAGGTCTTAGCAGCAAATTCCAACAAGCCCGCGGAATTTTTGGATGTAATTCTTATTGTATGGGTTTTCGAAAGCCATAACAATAGATATAGGCAATGGTACATTATAATACAAGTGTGCAATGTTGGTCATTACACTCGAGGCGGTGTTATACGCGCGAGCTGCAGGCGAACGCGATACGGGAACCGAGAGTGTCATTAGCAATATCACACGCGTTCCATACGACGATTTTCATCACACTTGCGATGGAAAAAACAAACTCTTTTTGATAATAATCAAACACACAGCAAAAACGTCAACAAATATTTGCGGAAAATGGCGCTCAAACCAGCGATGCGCGCGCATGTGACATTTTCTTCTGCCGCTTAAAAACTCTTTGTTGGTATTATTAAAAAAAACTATATATTACCCGGCTATATTAGAATGCTTCTTAAACATACATTATTACTTGCAGTCAGGTACAAACTTAACTTAACCGGGTTATAGCTATTACAGCACTAGTAAAAAGCATGCGTGTGTAATATCTTGGATTATGAGCCTAAAACCGATGTAATAAGATTTACGAGTAAGTGTGATGAAAAGATATTTAACGTGTCATTTGTTTGTTCTATAACAACAAATATATAGCCTCGTTAGTGGTCTTATCTTAACTTAACTCTTTTCTGACATTAAAGCTGAAACACAGCTTATACGTAACATACAAGATGTTTATACACTTGCCCTGAACACAGTAATGCGAAAAACGATGCTTTGTTTTCGCGGATAATTCAGCGTTTGACCACCAACTCGCTCGTTGTAAGCAACTTTTGTAAATTGTCGGCATCAGATAAAATGTCGCTAGGTTAGTTTCCACTCCGTCGTAGACAACGTGAAGAAACCTCGTCTCTCACGAATAGCACGCAGTAATGTATGTAGTTTATAAATGTAGCATTACGCAATTGCTCCGTATATGTACGAGCGAGGATTATTCATGGCGACGGTGGCGGCGCAAGCCGACAATAACTCGGAGAAGTAACCATCGCTTCATTGTTGTAGAGCGCAATGTTAGGTACGGGTTGCCTGCTCTGTAAAATGACATGTTCTATCGGTTTTGCGACGGGAGCTGGATAGCGCGACCGATATATTACAATTATTTATTTACCTTGAAAGTTCAATATTGGCAGAACATTATTGGCTTCAAGCGTGTCAAACTTCATCTATCTAATTAGCAAAACTGATAGGGCAACGCAAGGCTGCAAAATAATAAAAAAAAAGGTGGACATTAATTTCACACAGCGCCATCTAGCCCCAAACTAAGCAAAGCTTTAATATGGAAACTAGATAGCTGATAGAATACTTATATACAATTTTTGTAAATACATACTTATAATACAAAAAAAATATACAAACCTAGAGATAATATCTCAAACTCTATAATAGAGTTTGTTTGTTCTTAATATATTTTTCTTATAGTGAACGCTATAATGCTAAGGATTTTTGAAAATTCGTCTCCTAAGGGGGTCAAATAGGAGATCGCTTATCCTCGACTCGGTTCAGAACCCTACCTGTGAGTGTGAGGTTGAATGCCGCGTTATCGCTAGGACAACAGAATAAAATATAAATATTCAAGACGTTCTTATATACTTGTTATTGGGTTTTACAATGACGATTTTTTTTACAATAAATCTTATAAAATGTTTCTAACATGGTGTATTCGTCGAGTGGCTTTGTAATAAAAAGATTCGATGTTGGAAGGACCTTAAGCACAGAATAAATAATAGTACTACGTACAGAAAGTTCCTTAAGACTGTATCAAGATAACACTAGGGCTCACCCACTGACACGTTAGCAATGTAGAGCGAATGATGTGAAACGAGAGCTATAATTCAGTTGAGACATCAAAAGCCTCCTGTGACGCAATTGAATTGATTCACGTCTTACATTACTCACATCTTTTAAATGTAATTGAATGATGTTCAATTGCTTTTGCCTTTTGTTATATTGCATTCGTGATAGCCGACCGTATATCTCTTACATTAATTTCGACATGGTAATACGACCGAATGGAATCGAAGTATCGAGACGCGTTTACGACATACCAGCATTGCCGACGCACGGCATTGCAAGCTACCTAGGTACCAGCATACGTGTCGTGCAGTCTTAGAGCTCGATCTACAATGTGACCCTGCAATCCGTTTAAATCTCTATTGGTATTAACAATGGGTTTAGTATGAATCGATTTTGAGAACAATCTAGTTTTCCATGCGTCTGGGTTGGTCATAAAATTCGTATCGAATACGTTGACAAATAAGTGCATTGATGTTGTAACGTGGTACGGCAATGCCTTTGTTGTAGTAGACAGCATATATTTATCTAATATCGGGTACTTATACCCGCATATGGGGCCTATCTATATATTTATAGGTCTCCTTTTTCATTATACGGTATTACAGAATAACAGTAACAGTCAAATCACACTAATATTGTAAACGCGAAAGCTTTGTGCACTCTACGCACTAACAACTCTACGGATTTAAGTGAAATTTGACATAGCTGCTTTCATTCCGGAAAAATAGATAGTTCCCTTAGAATAGCGGGTCAAACAACTGAGCTTTGCCAGTAACACAAATAATGCTTTTGTACAGACATTTCACCGATCGTTTCAATTGAAACTAGCCGAAATATTCTAGTAATATTTTTACCAAAAATATCGCAAACAATCTCAGCTATTCTATTCCCTTCTTGGAGCGTATCTTCAACCGCACGTCGTAACCGTAACTAAGCTGTATTCCAATAAAAGCTCGACGATTCTCGTAAACAGTGCTGGTATTGCCAGCGTCGAGCGCGCCGTCAAATTAAACTGTTTATCGTCTTGACTCGCCCAGGGTTGCCTGTAACCTGATAGGGATACCTGCGATGTTACTAGGCATAAAGTGTAAGATCCTATAACCGCTGTCTTTTCCTGTTGAGGGTTTTGATCTGTTGAAGTTCCAAACTGCATATTCATAAATTGCATGGAACTGGTATGGTCAAGCGAGCAGCATGATCGATTGTCATTCACTCGGAAAACCCTTTTACTGCACTTTATATATAATGAAATACAATATTAACAAAGATACGGCGCGATAAAATGATCAAAAACTGGGCTTTCGCTCGCACTAATAGATACGAGTTATATGAGATAGATACTAAAACATTTGCCGAACCAAATTGCATATCAAAGCAGTCAAATAGCTCAATAAGCCACACCCAGTCAACACTGAGCCACCCAATGTACCTTAATAGATATCTCCATGAAGACTGCATCCAGCTTCACCCATTGTTACCACATATTCTTTGCCACAGCTTGACTTGATCGTTCACAATAAAAAATATTTATTTCAGATCAAGGGATACATAGATATTAGTTTGCTATAAACATAAATAATCATGTACACGCATTAAAACACGCATGTTTATAAAAATCCCTTGAACTATTATATAGTTGGTGCCTAATCCAACGAGTAGGCAATAGCAGTAAGGGATTTGCTTTTAGAAGTTTAATGCAAAATTTTGAACTTAAATTCAACGTCAATGGTCACTTAATTTACTATAAAAATACTCCTGATAGCCTGTGTTCCATAGATATCTGCTTTGAAATCATTGTCTTAGTGATTTCAGATGAAGATTTCTTTATCCTTGTCCATTGGTTCTACTAATTTCATGTTTATTTATTTCAGATGCCTGCTATCCCGAGACTTTGTGAGGCTCGGCAAGTGGTTCGTCCAACCTTACGATGGCGACGAAGAGGACGTTGGAAAAAGGTGAACAGTTTGTATAACGAGGCTATTGTAATTCGATATCTATGCCATCCGCGGGACGACTGATAATTGCATAACAAGTGCATTCTAAACTAAATTATAAAACCCGTAACGAGGTCATCGCGCTTATCAATATACACAACTTTGAAAGACACTAACAGCAACACTGATATCGCGAAAAAGTGTCTTGTATCTGAACTGATCTGAACGAAGCCGACATTGCTAAAAAGAATCCATACTGATTGTCGAGAGTCGATTAGGTTTTCAATGGAACAGTTGTTGCAATTATAAGACTAGTCATGTACTATACAATGTGTAACAAAAAGGTTCAACAATATTGAAGGGTATATAATCTACTCATCATAATGAACAACTTTTACTATGGGGCAAACCCTAAAATCCTGAAACGTATATCAGCTGTTCCATACAAAAAGTTTATTGCCATTGGACAAAACGTATGGAACAGCTGATATTTTTTTCGCGATTTCATGATTGGCCCCATAGTAAACGTTGATCATAATGATGAGTACATACACACTCTTCAGTATTGTTAAACCTTTTTGATACACATTGTATATTCCCATAGCAAAAGTTGTTGAGAATGACGAGTGCAGGGCTGTAATCAAATTTTCCTCTATTGATTCATCCGTGTGATACTTGAATGGACGATATTTTATCGCTGCTAGCGTTCTGTAAGGATTCTTTTAATTTTAGAAAAGTACCTTTTATTGACCATTCTGCGATCCCCAAGCCGTCTGCCAAGCGTGGGGATTATGGCAACACCCCTCTATTAAGGGGGAGGCCTTCGTCCAGAAGTGGACGTTTTATGGCTGACGACGAAACTTTTTTTGGAAGTTAAATTCGAAGCAGTGCCTTCAATGCGTTGCCTTCGAATGAGACTGCGACTTTGCAAGTCTCACTTCCTAGAGTAAATCGAGGATCTCTGTGTCCCACTCCTTAAGACTCAGGGTGGGACTTCGTTCCCCCTCGCACATTTAAATCTGCCTGTTTGACACATAGCAAGCATTCTACAAGAAGTTTTTGACACAGTTGACACAGTTCACAAGAACTACTTCTTGTAGAATACTTAATTGCTTTATAATCGTAACCCAACAAATCACATTAAGGCATTGATTTATCAAATTTTATGTTTAGTGTCAATATGACATTCTTAAATGGAAATTAGAGGTAAAGCCGGAGAATAGCCAATAGCAGTGATAAAAATTTACTGCAACGTCCAGTAACTTACAGGCTGTAAGCAAGCAAGCTGCTAGCATTTAAGTGTAATTTTATTCTTAAAAATATTTTGTTTATCTCTAATTTTTTTTGCACCAATATAGTATAGTCTATTTATTTCGTATTACCAACCAAGATAAATAATTTACCATAGTTCAGAAAAGTCACAAAGACCAGGCGCAAAGTGATGTTTGTCTCTACTGTACTAAAGATCTTATTGGAATGTTCCAGCCCGTGGCACCTGTCGTTCTCGTTCGCGTTCTTCCTGCACGGCGAGAGCACGGTGTGCGCGTCCGTGGACGTGCGCCAGCACCCGCCCGTGCGCACGCTCACCGCCAAGCGGCTCGCCAGGATCAACTCGCCCGAACAACAGCATAGCGCTAAAGGTAACGCCACACTTACTATCTAGTACAACTAGAACACTGGAATTCACTGTTCACAAAACTGTCTTGTGATTGAATTATCCTGCTTTCAATCGTTGAAAAAACTGTTGAAAGCCGTATTTTACCTCTCCTAACATTTCTTGCCTAAACAATCAAAAATAAATAAGTTTGAGAAAAAACCGTTTTTTTTTCGAGTAAGTATAAGTTTTTTCATCATGGTAATAGGTATGTATGTGTGTTGTAAACCATATTGGCAGTCAATGATGTATCCAAAGATATATAAAACTATGGAGGCTGGATCAAGAAAAAAATAAGTTTTTTTTTCTGGGAAATAAAAAAATATACAATCTAATAATCGTAACGAACAATGCCCTCTTATAATACTATAATAGTCTAGAGATAATGAAAAAGTCTGCCTTTGGCCCTATAATTTTTCAGCGCTAACCCGACATCTACAGCTTTAAGTATCTTTGGTTATACGTAACAAAATTTTACTGATTGTATATTGCACTGACAGATACACAGCCGCAATAACATAAGAGAACGGAACCGGAGATCCCAAAGTGAGTGGTTCGTCTGGCCACAGTTCTTTATAGCTAACGTCTGCATATTGCTGTTGCAGTGATCTTGGCGCCGTTCGGCTTGGAAGGTACGCTGACCGGGCGGGAGTGGAACGACTCTGACGCTGCCACCGCGCGGCTGCTCGACGCGTGGCGCCAGCTCTACCCGCTCGAGCAGGGGTGCGGCGCCGTCGAGGTGAGGACGTTCAACGTGTCCAAGACCATACCAGCACCTCTATTCACAACTCCATCGGAATGGTTTCCGTTCGGATCATTCAGGATGACAAAGACGGAGGAAGCGAAATTTGAATCGGAAGTTTCCGACGCCATTCTGAAGCAGATCAATAATTCATTCTAGTGGTGAGCGTTGTCCAACGTAGATAGTTGTACAACTATCTATCGCGCTACACAACGATCACTCGTTGTCCAACCATAGCAAAACTAGTTATTTCAATAACGAGTTGTTTCACAAACATCGCTTGTTAAGTATGAAACGAAACCAACGTTATTTTCACAACGCTCTAAATTCGCGCAAACTATAGCGAATATGAAGTTATCGACATAGCGGGTTGGAGCGAATAAGCTAGATGGAGCGTTACCATGCGTGCGAGTAGGATAGCTATACACGTTGGGCTGAGTTGAATTTAGAGATTGCGAAAATGTGACTTATTCCCAAAGTGTTTAGGATGATCATCGTTTGGTAAACGCATTTATATTAAGCCGTAACGTATCGCATTAAAAAATTTGGAAATAGATAGTTGCTAGAAACAGATAGTTATTTAAACGTTGTTGGCCAACGAACAACGGTTACGTTGCGTTATTTGAAAAAACCGCAACGACACATTACTAATTCATTCGGATCTCAAAAATATTATTGTTTAAGACTGGTAGGCCCCCAACGCTGAAACCATTTCAGCGTTGGGGGCCTACCATTTCAGCGTTGGGGGCTCGCATTTAAGGAATGGTTGAATAGAGTTATCGTAGTGTGTTGGCCACTTCAAGGCCAATTTTGATCGTTCGAGCCAAACGACTAGTTTATGCTTATCATTAGTGCATTTAGTGCTCTCTCTCTTCTGCACTATTGACGTTGGGTTCAGTGAGGGTATTTTCGAGATGAACTAGAAAAACTAAAAAAAGAAGATTGATTTGAATTTTACGAATCAGTCGCGGGCCGCTTTTTGCCGATAGCTGCTCTACAGTTTTAAACGGTTTGTTGATGTGTGTGGTGTTGTTTGCAGGTGGTGTGCGGCGGCGTGCGCATGCGCTATCCGTGGCCGTACGCGCTCGTGACGGAGATGGAGGCGGCGCCGTGCGCGCCTGCGCCCGCGCACGCGCTCGCGGCGCGCCAGCTGCACGCGCTCACCACGCCCATGCCCAACCTGGTGCGTACCAACTAACTACGCCATGTTTGCACTACCTTACTGGACGCAAGATCAAGCTAAACTAAATATAGATCAGCGGTCGCTCGTTCGCGACGTTTTTTTGTAACCTTTGAACTGCTGGCAAAGGAAAACGTGAGGAAACTATTACAATACAATAATTACAAATTACAATGCAAATATTTATTGTACACCAGAAGAAGGCCTTCGAACGGTACATCCTACTCTGACACTAGGGATGGCCACTCGGCCTATAGGAAATTACTTACGTGAAGTATAGTATCTTACAAAATAATCAGGTCAATTTATGGCAGCGTTGTAACTAGCCTTTCATGCGCCTGGTGCGAGCTTATATTATAATTATTGCCCATGCATGACCCAAAACTTGGTCATGCAGGGCTAACATGCGCACCGCGAGAAAATTTTGTCGTGTCTTTATGTCGTGCGAAAACGAGACAAACTTATAAAGATTCGTAGCCTTGTCCTGTTTTGTAGAATCGAGAAAATTTTCTCGCGGTGCGCATGTTAGGCCTGCTGGTGTGACGAGCGCCCCGCGCCTGGGCACCGCTGGCAACGCTGGCACCGCTGGCATCGCTATAGTTACGGCATTGCGTGATGGTAGTGCTTGTCCGGCTATCCTCTATAAACCGTCTTCGATCGTACTGTCATTTATTATCCGGTGAACTGTGGTAAACACTTGGCTAATCCGTGTAATGATAAAAATAAAATTCTGCGACCAGCATACACAATATCATCAAATCGTCGAACTATCAAAGCACCCTAAATAATCTGAACTGACCAGTCTGTAATTTAACCAACGTTCCAAATAATTATGTCAGATTATTAAATTCATCATCTTCAAGGAAAAAATTAACAGTTTGCAACATGTAATATGCTACACTATACCCTAATATTTACCTACTGAGTGTCTCGGACACGGTCACAGATTATGATTTTGCTATTTCGTTTGGAAAAATAAATAGAAGTTGTATTAACTGTGTTTTTCAGACGGAGGAGCTGTGCTACGCGGAGGCGGGCGATAAGACGGAAGACTTCGTGGATCCCACCAGGAAGACGCCCTGCTCGTGCACCAAGTGAGTCCCGCCCCTCACACGCACACCCCCGCTACCTATACATACATACTTTATTATATAACAACGATACATGCACTGCAGACGTTGCCCGGACAATCATGTTTATATTGTACCTCGAAAGCCATTGTATAACTTTATTATATCAACCTTTACGAGCTTTAAATTTGTAATTACTGTACGTAAGTGTCAGTGATGCACTAACATTTCGCAATTACTTTGTAATTGCCTTGGGAATGAGATTATAATAAACCTGTTCGACTGCTTCGCCGTGTCGTATGAGATATGCGGACAGCTTCCACAGCGCATGTATCGATACAATATTTTAATATTTATCTAATAAACTATAGAGTAGAGCAGCCAGTATATAGCAGTATTTAGATGTTCGAACGTTGTGTGTTATGCCTATATAGTACGTATGATATGTAACAGATTTATCTAATTATTTATTTTTTGTTTGTCTTTTTAAATTGCATTTGAATGATATCGTGAGGCGAGAGTCGGGACATCGTCAGGGCATGGCGACTGGCGGCGTATCGAGCCGCCGCGTAGATCGTTAGGTAGATGTTATGTGAATGTTTAACTTAGTTATTACTCAGTAGAGGTAAGCCGTAGAGGGGTAGCTTCCTCGGCCGTCGGTCGGCACGCATCGCAGCTGGGATGGAGGAATCCAGGCGCGGCAGCGTGGATTCGTCCATCGCGTAGTTTGCGCGCAACTCCTTGTCACACTTTATCGCTATCGTTGTACATAACTGTCACTTCTAGCAAACGCTTCCAAAGATGTTCCGAAAAACGAGGAGCTTCGAAATTCACAAAAGGAGGTCGCTATACCTATCAGTAGACCGGAGCCCACTCGTAAAAGCTCGCGTATCGTCCTTGCCGTATCGCCGTAGCGGGGCCGCCGCTCGCCGCGTGTAGGGTAAAGTGTGACGGGGCTCGCGCGTGGTGTGGCTAGCGTCGCTGCGTTGTGTTGGTGCAGGTGGCGGCGCCGCCGCGGCGCTCGCGCCCCGCCCTTCCACCGGCGCGCCGCGCCCGCGCCCGCGCCGCGCGCCGCGCCCCGCGCCCGCCCGTGAGTACTCCGCCCGACCACCGCCACCCGCCATGCGCCACTGCCGCTCATATGCTCGCCCATACACACACACTCACCACTACACCAGCTAACGACTGTATCGTGGACACTAGAATCTGCATTGTGAAAACACTAGTTTGATAGGGCATTTGACCCAGTCCGCTAAAGCCGCGAGCGTTTGACCACAGAGTGCCACCTTTTGTTTGTGGCAGTGTAGTAGAAGATGGTAAAAAGTATGGAATTTACCATATTTTGACCAGCAATATTTATGAATTAAAACTCCTTAGGAATATTAAGTATATTGCCTCTCAAAAAATATTGTCAAGCTGATTACACCTATGAATGAGCTAAAATGTGTGTCCATAAAAAATCCCGGACAAACACAACACAAACACGAAACACATGCAACGCAGCCTGACATATGCATGCTACGACGACGCCTACATACCTACATTATCATTAATTTATCGCATTGTAGATGATATGACGCATGCTTACCTTAGCGGATGATGTGACTGCATGCCTTTTGTTATTGGTTCGGAATAATATTGTATTCATAATGTAAGGTGTCTGACAAAATTATGTATTGTACCGCTTCGTTTGATAACATATTTAAGTATGCTTATGTTTATCAGAAATGTGAATATTTTATTATTTGTTTTTAAATGCCAAAAATTACAGTTTGTGGCTATGTGCAGATATGTGATCAAATGATGCGGTTAGCTCGTGGAAGCCACGTTTGGGGCATTATTCGTATGCTGTCACCAAATCATACCGTCTTCCTACATTATAGCGAGGATCTCTGTGCGGCGCCCCAGCAGACCAAGGGCGTTGCTTCGTTCCCCTTCGCACATGTACCTACATCCACACTCCACTGCTCATAACTCTTATACAAGATAGTCTAAATCTGCCAAACAGTAGGTTGTGTCGACTAACATGTTTAACAAATAATAGAAAAGAAAATTAAATTTTATATTTAAATAAGACTCCTCTGTTTTTTATGCTTGATTCTTATTATAACTAAAAACGTGAACTATGATATATATGTTCTGACACATACGGTAGAATTTTCAATATTTAGGTATCATGTGTGTTGTCACAATCGTAAAGTTTGGCTCTTGATTTTAAACAACCTTGTACTTATGGTGGTACTACATAAACTCATTCTCGTTTGACCTTGTCCAAAGAAAGCGTCGCGAATAATTTGAAAAATCTAAGGAATCTAAATTGCTACAGTTGAAATAGCTTGGCATTGCCTTTGATATTTTTACATTGATACAGCTTGTACTTTGCCGTTTAGTTTACACGCACCGAGGCCTACGAGATTATTTATTGATGCTTGGCTAACTTGCAAAGGTTTAGCTGTTCAAACAGATATATTATCCATAAAAATGTCTGAACTGAGCTTTTTACCAACATAAAATTTGCTGATGCAAGTCTAAATTCATAAATAACTGATGAGGAGAAACAAAGAGGTCCTATACGTGGCGTGTGATATCTAAAAAAAGTATTTAAAGTGTAAATAAATATGCCGCGCTATTGAGGCGAAGATTTGATGTGCTGTAACAGGCGCCAAATTAATGCAAATGAATTGGCTAACTTTTCTCCGCTTGTCTTTGGTGATTGGACAGTCTAACGAGCGTATGTGTGGTAGCAAAGTTGAATTATAAGATGCGAAGTGTTTGTTGCAATTATATTCATGATAACATCTACCTTTCATCTCGGGGCGCTCCTTGATTCGACTCGATATAAGGCCATTACCCATGCGACAACGCGCGGTATCTCATGTTTGTTTACAACTAGAACTCGATGTGATTTGATTGAGGAAATGTACGTAAAAGGAACTTGTTTAACAGGTAAATAATTGGTCATATTATCACCGTTACATATGCTGTTATTTTTGTACTCTTTACATAATGTTATAGGTATGACATACTTATATATAGCACACTACTGGGGTTGTCCTTTTGGGTAACAGACGCATATACTCCTAAGATGCCTGCTTGCATTGGATGCAGATTGTTTATGTAATGTACTCGGACTCAGGTTAATCTTATTTACTTGTAAACAAAGTATGATATGACGTGTTAGCCCAGCAGATTTTAATTATCTTTTTGACGACTTTTAAAAAGAGGAAAGTTATGAATTCAATAGATCTCAAAAATTCAAAATTCAAAAAATTCAAAATTCAAAATTATTTATTGTCTATATGTTATTTAAAGTAAGGAAATAGCAATGGGCCCCAAACTCGGCTCAGCCGGTATCTTGGGGTCCTAATAGTGAATTATCAACTAGGGTTAGTGCGCGCATTAACTAGTTTTGTTAGGTAGAAACAATTTATAGCCATATATACATTATCTCAATTTACGTTTTTTTCTTTTTACAATACAGCAGAGAAAGCTCTCGGAAACTTCACTTATATCGGCTCGGTAGTTTAACCGCCTTCAATAGTATTAACTTTATAGCGACCTGATTCGAACCGGGGCTGTTAAAAAATAATTACAATATGAAGAAAATACGGCTCCATATCAGAAGGGCGATTAGGGTATATAACGATGTATGCAGAACGTCGGCATGTTAAAACCTCTACATAGTGACAATGTCTTGAGTGGAAAACGACTTAATAGTAAAACGCCGATCAGAGTACTGATTATGACCATTTTGCCTCAATCAAATCATCATCCAGTTCCTTATCTCGATCATGATCATTACATGTCGTCGCCCAGTGCCTGTTTGTACAATTTGCCAAATTCATGTACCGAAAATGAGCTTTAATTCACAAATGTTAAGGATTAAACTCATTTGGGTAAATTAGGTAGATTGGAGAGACAAGTAGTGTGGCGTTCGGGCTCACTCGTGATGCAGTGCGTGTAGCGAGTGTAAGGTGTAATGTGAGTGTCGTGACGTCGTCAGAGCGGGCGGCGGCGCGCTCAGCGGCGGCGGCGCGTGCTCGCCGGGCAGCTGCGGCGGCGGCTCGCCGGCGGCCGCCGTGTCGGCGCCCTCCTCCGCCGGCGCCGCGCCTCCCTCCCCCGCGCCCCACCTCGCGCCCGGACCCACCCTGCAGGTACACACTATATGCCCCTAGTGGGCCGGCACGCAGTGCAGCTGCGGCGGCGGCTCGCCGGCGGCCGCCGTGTCGGCGCCCTCCTCCGCCGGCGCCGCGCCTCCCTCCCCCGCGCCCCACCTCGCGCCCGGACCCACCCTGCAGGTACACACTATATGCCCCTAGTGGGCCGGCACGCAGTGCAGCTGCGGCGGCGGCTCGCCGGCGGCCGCCGTGTCGGCGCCCTCCTCCGCCGGCGCCGCGCCTCCCTCCCCCGCGCCCCACCTCGCGCCCGGACCCACCCTGCAGGTACACACTATATGCCCCTAGTGGGCCGGCACGCAGTGCAGCTGCGGCGGCGGCTCGCCGGCGGCCGCCGTGTCGGCGCCCTCCTCCGCCGGCGCCGCGCCTCCCTCCCCCGCGCCCCACCTCGCGCCCGGACCCACCCTGCAGGTACACACTATATGCCCCTAGTGGGCCGGCACGCAGTGCAGCTGCGGCGGCGGCTCGCCGGCGGCCGCCGTGTCGGCGCCCTCCTCCGCCGGCGCCGCGCCTCCCTCCCCCGCGCCCCACCTCGCGCCCGGACCCACCCTGCAGGTACACACTATATGCCCCTAGTGGGCCGGCACGCAGTGCAGCTGCGGCGGCGGCTCGCCGGCGGCCGCCGTGTCGGCGCCCTCCTCCGCCGGCGCCGCGCCTCCCTCCCCCGCGCCCCACCTCGCGCCCGGACCCACCCTGCAGGTACACACTATATGCCCCTAGTGGGCCGGCACGCAGTGCAGCTGCGGCGGCGGCTCGCCGGCGGCCGCCGTGTCGGCGCCCTCCTCCGCCGGCGCCGCGCCTCCCTCCCCCGCGCCCCACCTCGCGCCCAGACCCACCCTGCAGGTACACACTATATGCCCCTAGTGGGCCGGCACGCAGTGCAGCTGCGGCGGCGGCTCGCCGGCGGCTAAGTCTAGTTTCTAAGGCTAGTTTCGTGTGTTAATGTATAAAAATTGTGGCGTTTTATTCATTAGGTACCGATTTACGTGCATGAATGTTGGCGTGTGATATAATGGCTATCACGCTCTGTTTTAGGTACTGAAGTAATTGTCTATTTCACTCGAACTTTGGCTCGTTGCGTTTGGTCCTCTGGTTACCTATTACGATAGTTCGAGAACGATTTTAGAACTCCTCTAAGTTTGGTCGTACATTGCTTGTTATACAAAATAGCTAATACTGAACTAGTAAGGAAAAGGGCAATGTACAATTTACAAACTCGTTTGTACGAGCTTGGATATAAAATGAAGCAATCATAGTAAGCGCACTGTTTTCGTTCGTAAACGTATCTTCTTAGTAGTTAGGTATCGAATGGCGAAATCATTTCAAACGAGCAACTGGACTAGTGAACTAGATGAGTTAAGTACTTCTTATAGTGAAATGTTACGTATATATCTTTTCATTTTAGTGACACACTCTGTGCAAGCCTATGTATAACATGTTAAACTCCGAAAAACTTTAAATAAAATTGCCACTACTATACTACGGGAAGAATTCACGATGAACGTAGGACGTATGACAAAATGAACAAAAAAAAACAAAAAAAAAACGCCTCGCCAGAGCCTAGTTACACAAATTTCCCATACTTTCTTGTAGGAACTGGACCAAAATGTCACATCCCTTTACTCCAAAGAATTATTCGAAAATTAACAACAATGAAAAATGTTCACACATTTAGATTATTAGCTTTTCGTATTTTCCATGAGAAACTAAAAAAAATGTGAGTAAAAATGTATTTCGATAAACGTCAAATAGTTTTCGAGATAAATATTTTTAAAAATGAGCGCCCGAAATTAAATTCCCCGGCCAGCCCTCACCGCGTGTGACGTCATACTACAATACAACAGTTCGCACTGTTTGTCTAGCGCTGGCCTACGGCCAGTATACTGTTCACTACAAGATTACGCAAATATATTTTGAAATATCCATTGCAAATACTATAAAATAGCTAGATATGAAGTGGTTGAATCCGGAGCTAAAATCAGAGTATATTGTCGCGAAGAATGTAGAAACATGTAGAACTCTGTCAGGGTCTCAGTGTTCCCCAAAAAGTATGATAATATTGTTATCAAAACTATTATCAAATACTGTAAATCAAAATCAGCAAGGTGGAAATAAATATAAACCGATTTCGAATAAAAATAAAAACGGTCAAGTGTGAGTCCGATTTGCGTGTCGAGGGATCCGTACGATCACTCAAAGTACATTGTACTAGTTGAGGAGCGTTTCGTAACATCAATCACACTAATGTTATAAATGCGAAAGTTTGTCGGTATATCTGTGTGTGTATTTGTGTTTGTTAACTCTTCACGCCAAACCAGCTGACCGGTTTTTATTATTAGTTTTGTTATTTACTTTTGTTTGTTCTATAATAATACGCTTCTATGTATTACCCTTTTAACGAGGGAAAACATTTTTTTTAAATTTTGTATTGATTATGGATAGGCAATCAATCTTATACTATCAGGGCAGGTTAACTCCCATATAAAACGTAGATTCATCTCTATCAACGATAATGTCATATTCAGTGCAAGCTAATTTATACTTTATTGATATAACCTGTATGTCGATTTCCTCTGAAAAGCTTGGTTCGTTGACGTCACGTGGCTCCCGCTAACTGCGCGCGCGCTACACATTAGCTTACACTGTATGACATGATTGTAGTATTTGATATACAAGCTGTTGTTTTGTATTTCCGCCACATTTACAGAGGTAGATATTATACTCATCGACTTTACAACTTTTACTATAGAGCCAATCATAACATCGCGAAAAAAAACAGCTGTTACACACAACAAGTTCATTGATCTAGGAAAAAATGTATGGAACAGCTGATATTTTTACCGCGACTTCATGGTTGTAAATTGGATGCAAAACAACAGCTTGTAATGTGGTTCAACTATAAGCTGGTACTACTAAGACGCGTTTTTTTTTAGAGTGAGTCTTCTGTACGTTACGTAGTAATATTATGATTTCTGTAAAATGTTGACTGACTGGCTATTGATAGCTTGGATAATTATATTATATGTCATAATTAAAAGGTATAACGGATAGACAGACAGCCATAATAGGTTCGGTAAGGGGGCATTTTCAAAAAAATATATACTCCCTGATTTTTTACTGTACCTCGACTTCTATCGTATTTTCTTAAAATGTAATTTATGGTTGAGCACGGGTGTATATTTTATTTGTAGATTAAACAAAAAGTTTTGTCTTAAGTATTAACAATAATTAAATTCAAAAAATATATTTCTTTAACATGTGTAATTTTTCTCTGTCTCTTTCCTATTCATGCTGAGTGAGAAGCACATTTTACGACATTATTTGGTAGAAAAGTACCTTTTAAAAATGATATAATTGAATCTTGAGATTATTAACTCATATTATAACTAAGCAAAAATATCATACAGTAGAAAATATTAAGAATAACGTTATTATGATATAAGCACACGATAATGCGACGTAATGCGCGGACATTATGTTTAGTGACCCGTTTATTCTATTTTATTACATAACAGAACAAATGGTTGTATTTTAGCAGCAACATCAAATTTGTCGCTTTAAAAAACAGTTGGCTATTATTCAAACCATACAGCATGTGAAAAGGAATGGATATATTTGTGCCGGCGCTGTAAGGGAACGAAATTTGCTCCTCAGTTATGTGACATTTTTTTGTCGTATTTTCCACTATTATTCCTCATCGTTTTAATGAATTCGTTTGTAAATTATATTATCTTTTAACAAATCCAAATTGTAGAACAATAAACGTTTTGGTTATATGTTAAAACTTAATAAGTAAATCAGAAGACTCACATGTGACTTCCGGTGTATGAGTATTTAAATGGTCACATATACGCAGACCATAAAGTCACAATATATCTGAATAAATAAAGCACAGTTGACATGGCATTTTTATCAATAATAAGATTTAAGTAGAAGAGTTTTGACCTGGGTATGTCCTTAAACTGCAACCAGACCCACCGGAGGACGGGCAGCAGCGTCCTCTTAGTTAACGTTAACGGTGGTGACCATTCTGCGATCCTCAAGCCGCCTGCCAAGCGTGGGGATTATGGCAACACCCCTCTATTAAGGGGGAGGCCTTCGTCCAGCAGTGGACGTTTTATGGCTGACGACGAGAAGAGTGTAAATTAAGGTAGGTACTTATTTCAACAGCGTAACGGACCAAATTATAGATCAAAGTGTCAATAATTTGTTAGGGTATTAAACGTTTCTTTGTTTTTTTAGATTTGCCTTCGTGTTCACATCCGCCGGAATAAAGAAAATTGTTTATTATTAATATTTCACCAATGATACCGTGAAAACAAGATAATTTCGTTTGACGTATCTAGAGCCAGAACTGGTTATTTAACTAATTATTAATAAAGTATTAAGTACTTAGCATAATTCAAAAGGTGCCTATATTTTGTCATTAGTTTTTGTGTTTTAATGTACCTAAGTACCACGCTTAGTAACAATTAATAACCAATAAATTTTAAGAAAATCTGGGTTTCTTTAGGATTGGATTAACGTAGAATATTTTACTACTTTTTTGAGTATTTGAGTATTTTTGTAATTTTAATGTTGATAACATATGGATATAAGAAAAATTATGTTTATTTTCTATATTAGTATAAGTTTTTTCTCAATATTACTCTTATTATATCAATATGCGAATATGGTTGGAACGCCTAAGATCAGAGGAGTTTGTAGTTTTTTGTGGGTTTGGATATAAAAACTGGAAATAATTTGTATCATTACGATTATATAAAATGTTATGCAAATAAATTACTAAAACAACTATTAGATATATTCACTCTTATTGCATATTTTCATGTCATTAACTGTAGTCACACAACTGATTATGCAAAACTTTCCATTATGTGTTAGTATTTTCTGCAATACGCACAATGTGGTCGATTCTGGCGGTTTTAGTAGACAGTTCTAAACTAAAGTATTGCTGTCACTTTTTTACTAGGCATGTTAGCTAAGGACAGCAATACTTTAGTTAGTTTAGAACTGTCAACTAAAACCGTCAGAATCGACCACATTCGTCGTCGTCAGCCATAAAACATCCACTGCTGGACGAAGGCCTCCCTCTTAATAGAGGGGTGTTGCCATAATCCCAGCAGGCGGCTTGGGGATCGCAGAATGCTCACCACCGGTAACTAAGAGGACGCTGCTACCCGTCCTCCGGTGGGTATGGTTGCAGTTTAAGCACATACCCAGGTCAACCACCACATTAAAA
The DNA here is from genome assembly GCA_905404285.2 of Erannis defoliaria. Classification (NCBI taxonomy): domain Eukaryota; kingdom Metazoa; phylum Arthropoda; class Insecta; order Lepidoptera; family Geometridae; genus Erannis; species Erannis defoliaria. The sequence goes on from FR990071.1 coordinate 2,098,364, forward strand.
GCCTATACTTTTATGTTTTTCTTAAAATAGGATAAATTGGCAACATAATTTGACAAAAAACAAATAAAACACAACATGCGAAATAAAATATTTTTTTTTGGGCTATACATTTTTCTGAAAATGCTCAAGGACTAATAGAGTCCCGACGGAAACCTTTCGGGTACGGAACCCTAAAAAAGGATATTAAACACCATATTGTAGATTTAGGCGGCTAAACATTCACTATTCTTTAAAAAATAAGGGGAACCATCTATGTCTATCTATTTTATGTAACTATCTATATAATAGCCGATAGCTCTTTTTTCAAATATTTTATCCATTATACTGTACTGTTTAATTAATTAATTGAACACTCTAAGAATGCAAGTGATAACATAATGCACGGATAAATAAACAAAATAACATTCACAAATGGGTACATTAACATAGCACAGAATACCTAGCAATACTGGCGGTCGAAATAGTGAATCTTGCGAGCGCGACCGGAGCGTTGTAGAATGACGTCACATTCTAGCCGTGCGCCCCCGTGCGGCATTCGATATATACGAGAGTTTTAAATGGATGTAAACATAAAACTAATGGGTCTTTTTGAATAAAACAAAAACTAGTGTAATCATCATCATCAGCCCGAAACCGTCCACTACTGAACGAAGGCCTCCCCCTTAGACCGCCACACTGTACGACAAGCTGCCATTTGCATCCACCGGTTGCCCGCGACTTTTACAATGTCGTCGGTCCACCTAGTGGGAGGCCTTCTTACGCTGCGTCTTCCGGTTCGCGGTCGCCACTCAAGAACCTTAACTAATTAACTAGCGAACTAGTGTAATAGTTTACATATAAGCTATACTGTGACAAAGTTTCAAGCAATTTTTCCGACCTATGAACCTTCTCCATTCGGTCTATCGCAGATTTTGATTGTGTTTTGCTTAGCATGGCTCGATTGACAAATAAATATAATCATAACATTGAGCTAATATCTATAGAGTCACAAACGTGCAAAAAAATGGCCGTGCCAAAACTCGGCGCACGCTATGCAGTGCGCCGACTTTTTGAACGACTTGAACGATTGTGTCTTATAAGCGCTCAAGCATACATTGAACACTATACAAGCGACATAACGTCTAAATTCGAACCCATCGGAAACCATCTGTTTTCGACGTGTTTCTCATTCTACAATAAAGCACATATACCTACCTATTATCTATATATTTTAAAAGAAAGTCGTGTTAGTTACACTATTTATAACTCAAGAACGGCTGAACCGATTTGGCTGAAAATTGGTGAGGATGTAGCTTAGAACCAGGAGACGGACATATTTAGGATATTTTATCCCGATTTTTTAAAATAGATTATTAAGTATATATTTTTTTGGTAAAAATATAACTCGAGTTTATTGAAAGTGGTGAATTGGACCGGACCGTATTTCTTACGTACGCGGACGAAGTCATGGGGGACCTCTAGTATATCATATAATATAAAAGCTACAAGCATGCCAAGTTTCATGCATTCTGCCGGAGGTACCGTTATTCATGCTAAGAAGCCGGACTAGTCCTGTGTCGATCGTGATTGAACGAATCAAAACGATTGAATCGCGCTTTCTGCGTGACCGACCCGGTCGTCAATCGTTAAAGACCCGGGTCGTAATTGATCGACGCGCGGCCCAAGATCCGCGGCTCTTGCCATTCATAACAATCTTCCGATCTGCGACCGACCGAGAGACCGAGACCGAATGAATGGCCGGCGATTGATGCTACACCAACCGGTTTCGTCTCGGTTTTCTTCGATCAATCTCGGTGAAATTGCGTACCTAGCTAAATTCAACTCTAAATTAAAATCCTTAAGCCTTATTTTTATTTGTAGGTTCTCGAGACCGATGAACGACGTTTTGATCGAATCTTTTTGCTCGGTCACTTGGCTCGTCGGTTACGAAAGATCGAGATCTCTAAAATGACCGACCGACACAGGACTAAGCCGGACTACACCACAAATGCTCAGATGCATACCTACTTAAAACAAAATGTCAGCGAGCTAAGAAAGCTGCATTTGCAAGGATCATGAATAATACGAGTACATTATTTATCATCTTCTATTGGTAAAAATGTATGACTTCTGCAAGTCCTTTATAATACATTTTAAAGAAAACAAATGCATTATAAGTTTTAGTAAAACCTGTAAACATTTTATTTCTGTCATTTTTCTTTTATTAATTCATCAAGACAAGTAACTAAACTTTCTATGAGAACTATTAGAACCGGACAAGAACACACACCCAAAATTTCAGCTTTACAGGACTTATGTGCAGGACACGTGGGACGGACATGATACATGTTTTACAACTCTTGCCGTCGCGTTTTACTTCTAATTAGCAACGTATAAAGGTTGAAATTGCTTAGTGTCTCCGCTTCGACAACGCCCCGACCCACGTAACTTGCCTGCACCTTGTGTCTTCAGTTAGAGTTATGAGTGAATGTTATGTAGGTACCTATTAAACCTATTTCGCTTTTAATGAGATTATGAGAGTACTAACCAATAATAAATTGAGGAAAACCACATTTAGTAGGTAAGTACGTAAAATTATAATGAAGACTGATAAATACTATGCAAATAGTGGAAAATACAATAATGTAAATGTTGGTGCAATATTCATGAGCGTTCGCGGGCTTTAGTTGGAAGTCGTATATTTGTGTGTATGCGCTCGCTGTTCCGTCATCCTCACTCACTAGCGCAATATTGTACACGAATACTGCAAGGTCACGCGGTCGTTACCAACTTCCTCGATAGATGGCACTAAAAAATTAATCGTAAATGTACACAGTCACGCCATCTAACATAATAAGTGGAACTACGAGGTACCGGCGACGATAATAAGTTTTAAGTAAGTTTTTTCCTTTGTATGAAGTGAGCAATCTATGTTAATATACTTAATCTATGCTTACGTAAACGACTAACATAGAACAACTGAAAAGGATAAGAAGCGATAGTAGAAGAATAGCAAATTAAAACAGTACTACGAGTATACGATTGTAGACTCTGGATCGCTCAAGCATGCACTGGCTGCACCATGTGTGTACCATGTATTTTTGCCTTAGCTATGGTGCGATCGTCCAAACTATTCCAACAAATTCAGGTTGTAATAAAATCCAGTGATTGGACTACTAAACATCTCGAGGCGTGGAATGAACATCTATATGCTGATGAAAAAACGCAAAAACTGACAAAAGGATAAATCATAACCCTCTATTAATTCTACCAGACCCGTAATTTTTGTCTGAAGCAATTGAAAAACTACCTATCAATCGAGATGGAACTCTGTCATTCTATATTTCATTTGCTCTGTTTAATACACTGCAAAGCACCCGACCCGTACATTTTCACCAACACCGCGCGTGGTGTGTGGTCGTGTTGCAGTCGAGCGCGACAGTGCCGACCACGCTGCACACGCCGGCGCCCACGCCCGACCCGCACGCTCCGCCTACGCCCGCCCCGCCTTCCGCGCCGCCTCCTAAACTATATACGCAGGTAAGAAAGAACAACATTATAGAAGTTTTGGCAGGAATGCGAAAATCATGTTGCCACTTTGTATTATTTTCCATATCTTGTGTTCTTTAGTGTTCCGTTTCAAGACATTATTCCCAAGCTCCATGAAAAATTTTACATTTATATTTTGGTTCTCATACAATTTCAAATGGTTTTCAACCGGCTTCAAAAAGGAGGTTCTCATATTGACTGCATCATGTAATATTTTATTTGTATGTATGTTACGCGATTATTCCGCCAATTATGAACTGATTTTGATGTTTTTTTTTGTTTGGTAGGTAATACTTCAGAGGTGGTCCACTGTACATTTAATCGAAATTGGTTTAGTAGTTTGGTTTACAATTACTAGAAAATATGAATAGGTCTTTCAGGTATTCGAAGTTGAAGTCGGTTGTTTTTTTTTTTAGAAGCGTATTTTGTACTTAAACTGTAGATCGAAACACTTATCAGGTGTAAAAGATACAATCGATGAAGAGTAAATCGATGATTGGTTGCAGGGCGACTCCCCACCGAGCGGCGCGGCCCAGCACTCCGCGGGGCACGCGGAGGCGCTGGCTATCGAGCTGAGCAAGCGGCCCGTGCTGCCCTCCGCCGAGACACGCGTCGACCCGCTGGAGGACGAGCACTCGCTGCACATGCTCTACGACTACACCACCGTGCACGCCTGGTCAGTACGCGCACACGTACACACTCGCACTAACTGCCCCGTTTTTTTTTATACGGTCAGGTGACGAGACGAGCAAGCCTTTCGCCTGGTGGTAAGCGTCACGCCTGCCACTAACAATAACAGTGCTAGAATTGTGAACTTTCGAACACAATCCTACGCCGCACTACACTGCGCTCGTCACCTTGAGATATTTGATGTTAAATCTCTTTAACTCTTTATACCCAGTAATTTCTCTGGTAACATTGCCCTTCAAACCGGAACACAGTAATGCTTGCACACTACTGCTTGGCTTGTGAATAACTGGCAAAGGTGTGGTACTTCCCCAGGCGGACTCTGCAGTAGAGTCCTACCACTACAAAAATCTCATTCTTGTTAGGTTACATATCAACCCAATGTCTATGGCCAACTAGAGTACTTCCCTGCATTGAGTTATAATGGCATAAGTTTGAGAGTATTTTGTTATTTCTTCACGCTGTAATGGAGGAAAGGCTTTGAGTATAATATGGAATGGAGATGCTCACATCCTGGATAAACATATTATAGGCCTTATATTTCCGGAAAAAAATTGGTTCCCGTAGGATAGCTGTTGAAACCGCAGGGTGCTGCTAGTCCTGAACGAATGTGCTACACGTGACGCCTTATTACATTATAATGGTTCATTTTATTGTTACCACTGTGCCAGACTTCATTCAGTGCCTCAAGAGTATAAAAAAATAGATAAGGGAGTGGCTTTATACACATAAAGCCTCGTGTACTGTTGTTTTCGAGACTGGTTCGACACAGACATTGTATAAAAAATAAAGCGAGTAATCCACGGACCCGTCGATAGAGTTGCACTCGACGGGTATCATTGATCTCGCTACAGCAACGCGCAGCGGACCGTTCGCGCAGCAACAGCATCCAATACTTTGCTTGTTGTGTTGTGTCGCGGCCACAGTTAATGGAACAGAAGCATTCCATCTTTCATCAAATACATAGTCGTATTGACCATGATCCAATAAAACAAGGTCTACCATTCCGGGAGTGACACTTGCTTACGTCAATTTAATTGGAAAATTGGGAATCAAATCTGTTAATAATGTATGTGCATTTCGTGTCCGCTCAAGGGAAACAAGTAACTTTTTATAAAAAAAAACAACCGACTTCAAATTATTATGGGACCACCTCGGGAGTATCCTTTCAACTAAAAAAAGAATTTTCAAAATCGGATCACAATAAACGGAGAAATCGGTGAACATACAAAAAAAAACATACTTACCGTCGAACATAGAACGTCCTCCTTTTTTGAAGTTGGTTAATGATTCAAGTTTAAGACGCATTAATATATTAAAATAACCAAAATCACATAATTTTATCGGATCCCACAGAACGGGGCGTTATGATTTCACGCTGTTGGTAATTTCACGTCGATGACGTAGGCTTGTGTCACCCACGTGACCTTTGTCACTGGGGAGTGTCATACCTGGCGGAGTATATTATTTTAGCATGGTATGGACCATTCGGTCAGGATAATCCTACCAGCTTTAGAGTCTAGAGTAAAATTGTTCATCCAAAGGCCTCCTCTCATGGCTTGCGGTTGTTGTCATAGGACAAATAACCGAGACTGATAATGTTAACTTCTTGAACCTCACAAGTAGCGCCTGTGAATGCCACTCATGGTCACCCATTCGAGAACTGACCGGAAAATCGGTTGCTTAACTTTGATCATATTAGGGCATATGCATGTCTTTCATTTATTAAAAATAATAGAATGATTGAATCTGATATATAAACATCGAAAAAAAAATGGAAATCGGCTGGTAAAGCTCTGAAATTTAAGCGTTAAAAGTTTTTGGAAGCAAATGTTTTGTCTATACTAGCACGTGTTTTGCTTCTTAGCAAAACACAGTATAGAATTAGCTTGGAATCGCGGTATCTGACGTTATTTTATATGATAGTGCTCTCTCTGCCTAACATGAAACTTAAATATTTATAACTTCTCTATTTGTGCACAAATAAAAAAGAACGCTGTTAGTTTATTTTGAGTAATAAATGCGTATTCCCTTTTGATCGTCGTTAACGAACTGTTGCCGCGTTGCAGGCTGGAGCATCCGGTGAAGAGGTTCAAAAGCCAGACGAATACCTTCCGCGAGGAGCTGGCGCTGGGCGGCGGCTCCGACACGGACCTGTACCTGGGGCACGAGCACACGCGCATGCCCTCGCTCTCCGACTACCCGCCCCGGGACATCAAGCAGGAGAAGCAGGACCACGTGAGTGCTTCACTTCAGTTACTCGCACTGGGCTTGCTGCCTGCGGCGTATCGCACACGCATGAACAGTTGAGGCGTCAGGGCGGATGCGCGCCTCTTCCAGCTTTTCTATGCAAGTCGTAAAAAAAGTAATCGTAATCGTAAATCATAAAATAATGGTCAGCGCACACAGCCAAAGTCAAGGCGGAGGTGCCTAGCATAGCCTACGCCCGAAGACGAAAGACACAAGTAACTATTTAAAAAAAAAACAACCGACTTGAAATTAATATGGGACCACTTCGGGAGTATACCCTCTCAAATAAAAAAAGAATTTACAAAATCGACGTCCACAATTGACGGAGAAATCGATGAACATACATTAAAAAAAACATACCGTCGAACATAGAACCTCCTCCTTTTTTGAAGTCGGTTAAATATGGTGGTGAGTCACCTGGAATGTCTTTGCAAAAAACTCTAAAACGCTATGCACCTTTAATGACATTCTCTTTAGTCCCTTATCAATGTAAATTTTTAAGTCTTCGTTAATATATATTTTAAAAAAAACATTCGCCTTAGTCCCGTCCCATACCAGTCTCAATTTATCTCTTACCTTCATGAGAGCGTCTTGATCGTAATATCACTTATACCAGCTTACACCTTCTCAGACAAAATTGAAGGTAAATCTATAAACTTTGAAAACCATTGTGCCGCCTGGAGGTCTGTCATAAGATTTTAACACTCTCGGTCTGCTAATCCGCTAATAATACCCGTTTGCCCTCAGGACGATATAAAAGAGTACAAGAACCTGTTTACATCGGACGGTTTATGTCCCAACGTGAAAGACCTCGACCAGATATTCGAGAACTCCGACGACGCAGCCAGCGGGGATGAGGCGGTTAGACTTGTGAGTGTACACCCTTCTTTATTACGCCTCTACTTATAGTGTAGTCTGGTACTTGTTGTCGTCCATAACGATTTTAACGTTTTTGGTGGGGTTATATGGGATAACTCAAGTTTATCGCGAAGCCGCCTGCCAAGCGTGAGGATAAAGACAAACCCCTCCATTAAGGGGGTGGCCTTCGTCCAACAGTGGACGTCTTCTGGCTGACGATGACTCTAGTTCTATCGAGCCGGATAATTGGAATTCAATGGTATATGTGAATCCACCAACCTGCAACTGGGCCAGCTTGGTGGATATGGCCCAATCGCCCTGTGAGTGTAGACCTACGTCCAGAGTGGCCTATTAAAAAGGCTGATTATAGTATGGTAATCCAAATATAGTTTGGATTACCATTACATTGGAAAAGTTGTTTGTTTTGATGTACAGAATATGCCCATAAAAAAGATGCTAACTGATTAGAACTAATCCTGTATAATGTATAAATAATATTGCCTAATAATAAGTAATAATAAGGCCTCCGGGCGGCACATTAACTCTGACACTAGGGCTGGCCACTCAGCCTTTACGAACTTACTTACTTACTTTTTAAAATTGCCTGTCAATCTGGGTATCCAAGTTACAACTTTCCAATTTTCGATTCCCAAGTATTCTGCAAAAAAATCCTACTAGGTACTACAAAAACTGAATGATATGAAGTTTGGTCCATAAACAAGCTTTTTTATTTTCCCAGTGTTAAATTTTCCAATATTTTTGTTCAAAAGTAGAAGAGATGAATGTTTGTTGCGTAGCTACGAACTAGTTTTGCTTCATTATTTGTTGATAATTAAAAATAAATGTTTGCATCAGGGGCTACAAACCCGTGAGTCCGTATTCACGCTGAGTGTGTGTTGCCCCAGTTGGCGGTGTCGACGCCGCCGGACTCCAACAAGTCGAGCTCCGGCGTGGAGGAGACGCGGTGCGGCGCGCCGCGCTGCGTGCGCGCGGAGGAGCTCAGCAAGATGTTCCCCACGCCGCCCAGCATGGAGGCGCACGCGCAGCCCTCGCCCACGCCGCTGCCGGACGACGGTGCGCCGCCGCGCCGGAACAGCGCGCACAGCCCGCTCCGCGACCCGCCCATTGAGGTACCTCACCCCTCTCCCCGCCGCACCTGCCACACCCGCGCAGCTGCCGGACCGAAGGGTGATTGGGCGATATTCCACCACGCTGTCTCGGTGCGGGCTGGCGGATTCATATAAACCATTGAATTTCTCATCTGGACATTTGCATGTTTCCTTCGTCAAAAGGCCAGTGGCATGATTTTTTTAAATCATGTATAAGTCCTCGTATGACCACCAATTGGTCTGTTGGTAAGCGACGATGTGGTCGAAGATGAAGCACGCAGACTTAGAAGAATAGGTATATTCACTCGGATCTTGATAACACCTAGATTAGGTATATCCCTCAGGAGTTTATCAAATATGTACTTGTAAATTCAAAAACACTTTTTAGCCAGGGATCGAACCCACGACGATACTTGAGCAGAACTGGAGAGGCGGCATTGTATTGCTCAAATGTAAAGTTTTTCACCAGTCGGCATTGCAATACATCTAACATGTTTTGACATAATAACAGATTTTTCTTTCAGCTAATTGACTGATGCGTGATAAATCGTATTTTTTTTATTTTTTTTCGTCAGGAAAATATCTAAAACCTTGAAAAAACTAAAATGTCTTTATTTGTTACATTATGATGGAGAGTAGAACATCGTTTTGCTACTTTAGAAAAGTACACTCTGCTATTTTAAATCTTTCATAGTATGATAATGTACGAGCGGGACAACTGCAGACGGCAACAGTCCCGTTAAGAGTGCGATTGAAGGTAACGTGGTGTATCGTGTTCTCCAGGACTGGTCGTACGTGTTCAAGCCGCCGACGGTGTGCAAGTACGTGGGCTCGTCCAAGTACGCGCCGCTGACGTCGCTGCCGAGCCAGCTGCTGCCCCCGCTGCAGCTGCCGCCGCACGCCGTGTACCGGCCGCGCGCGCGCGACCCGCCCCCGCGCCCCGCCTCCGCCGCGCACCACCCGCCCGCGCCCGACACCACCACACTCAAGAACGGTAACGGCACCTTACCTACAGCTACACGACACCTAACTATCTATATTCATACACGGATCAACAACGTTTGTTAAACGACATGAATAAATATTAAAACTGGGCTCCCCATCCCTTCACCCTTGTGTTTTGGACGTGCCTCGCTTAATGCACATTTATGATACTGCTAAGATCTGGAACTCTACCAGCAAGATTATTCCCAAGCTCCTGCAATCTGAGGATCTTCAGATGAAGATTGGCAAGCGTGCTCTACCTTAGAAACGCGAACCCATTAACATATAAAAAAACTCCCTTACGCTACTTTATTTTATAGATAACAATTTTTTTTTCTAGTTGAGATTTTAGGGTATAATATCCGCCATATTGAATTTTACTTGTACATCATAAACTGTATGAGATGAGCGAGTGCGGTGAGGTGTCTAAGGATGCGTCTTACATCCATAGACACCTCATTTGTCGAAAAACGATTTGTCACTGATGGACGCTAAGTAGGAGACTTGAACATAAATATATACACAAATTATAGACTGCCAAAGTTATGTTGTCGCAATTTAAGCTTATCTAGCTGTGGATTGTCTCGAGTAAAGTATGTGTGCATGCAGGTGTGAAGCGATCGCTGTCCCCGGCGACGGAGTCCCGCAGCACGAGCACGGCGGGCGGCGGCGGCGGCGGCAGCGGCGGCGGCGCGTGCGCAGCGCGGCGCGGGGCGTGGTCGCCGGGGCGCGGCGCGCGCCGCCCCGCGCCCGCGGAGGGCCGCGCCGCCGCCTGCCCGCTGCTGCTCAACGTGCTGCTCGCCGACACCGTGCTCAACGTTTTCCGGGACCACAATTTCGACAGCTGCACGCTCTGCGTCTGCAACGCCGGGCCGAAGGTACTTCCACTTAAACACTTTCAGCATTTATCCCCCAGCATTCATTGGAACCCTCCAATGAGTAATGACAGAGATAGATACAGCTATAGTTACGGGATATTTACTGTGACTGTTGTGAATGAGCTCTCGATATTAGGGCGCAGGTGCATGGGCCATGACCACAGGCAGACTGAACAATGCCTGGATAATTATAGACCTATAATGAACAGCCATAATAGTTTAAAACGGTGTTTTACTGGAATCTCTCTCGCTAGTGGGTTATATGCTGAAGATACTTTGAGTAACCTGGGTATGTCCTTAAACTGCAACCAGACCCACCGGAGGACGGGCAGCAGCGTCCTCTTAAATAACGGTGGTGAGCATTCTGCGATCCCCAAGCCGCTTGCCAATCGTGGGGATTATGGCAACATCCCTCTATTGGGAGGCCTTCGTCCAGCAGTGGACGTCTTATGGCTGACGACGACTTTGAGTAAAAAACTAACTAACTGTCTAGGGATTCGATGACGCTTCTGAGCTTAAACGACGTTTTTGTTCAGATGGTTAAAAATCACTAGTCCCCTTCCTCGCATCTGCGCATCAGACCTTACGCGCCCTCGCCGTACCACTGTAGCTCACAACGTAACTTCATCATCGGCTAGAAGACGTCCACTGCTGACGAATGCCTCCCCTTTTTTTTTCCTCTGTTGCTGAATGTAGTTTTAGGATAAACTCAGGTTAAAATCGTGACATAGCTTGGTAGATATTTATGTGTGTGTTGTGTGTGATGTGGCAGGTAGTGGGCAACATTTTGGGCGCGGACGCGGGCACGTACGTGGTGGTGGGCGGCGCGGGCGCGGACGAGGAGCCCTCGCGCTGCACGTGCGGATTCAGCGCCGTCGTGAACCGGCGCCGCGCGCACCGCGCCGGACTCTTCTACGAGGTGAGCTCTCACGGCCACGGCCACGGCGTATTCGTGAAATGGTGCACAATGCACATCCACCTAAGCCTAGACATAAAATATAAGTTGATAAAAATAACTAAAAAATTCTGCACGTCTGAATTCCGTTCGACACCGCGTTAGGCGCGTGAGTATGTACGCAGGCATAACGTGCGCGTGTGTGTTGTCAGGACGAGATGGAGATCACGGGTCTGGCCGCGGCGCCGGGCGGCGGCGCCACGAGCGCGCTCGTGGGCGAGGTGGCGCGCGAGCTGCTGGCCGCGTGCGCCGCGCCCGCGCCCGCGCCCTCCGACGCACTCGCGCGCGCCGCCGCCGCCGCCGCGGACGCGCACGCGCAGGACCATCTCGCCGTCAACCTGCTCGAGTGAGTGCTACACCACACCACTACTACAATACACCCTGCATGATACAAGGGCGCGAGACTCGTTTATTCCAGTTCTATCTATTCAATGGAAAAAAACAGCTATCACAAATTCATTTGTCACGACAACTTTTTATTTTATTTTAAATCATTTGTTTTTATTAATGTGTGTTTTTGTTCATTTGTTGTTTCTTTTTGTGACGTCGACGTATGGTCGTTTCATGTTTCGGGATATTTACCGTGTTTTTTTTATTTTTTTTTATTTTTTGGTAAGTTGTGAAACGAGCTCGATATATCGGGAGCTCTATAATAATAATAATAATAGAACTCTAATAAACAACCATGACAGTTTAGACAGTAGGGTCTACGGTTATCTGGGTGTCTTCAAGTCGCGAGTGAATCGATTTCTTCTAGGCAAGCGCGCTCCATCGTTGACAGTATTTTCGCAAACCGTCAGACCAGTTGGCGGTCAAACGTAAGCTTATAATGAAATCAAATAAACAAAAAGTTACCCGTCCACAAATTGATCATTGTCTGTCGCTTACTTTGATGATCATTTGGGACCACTTCAAGTTTTGTCATCGTTTGGTAAAGTTATGTCGACTACGTCCTCAGGTACACGGACGGCGGCGCGGCGGCGGCGAAGGCTCTACACGCGGCGTCGGGCGGCGCGGGGGGCGGCGGCGCGGGCGGCGTGCACCGCTGGCCCTTCATCGGGGCGCGCGCGCCCAGGTCTTCGCGGGACGTCGTCAGGTCAGGGCTTATCTATTTTTTATACATGATAAAACTGAGCTTATTTTTTAATGATTTGAAAAAGTTACACGTTTTAAGATCATGATCAGTCGGCGTGCTTTCACATATTGTAAACATTCGCGTGTCGTCTGTGCAGATTGATGCGTCGGCTGCGGCCGCTGCTGCAGGACGCGATCCAGAAGCGGTGCTGCGGCGCGCGCATGTGGGACGGCGTGACGGGCCCGCTGACGTGGCGGCAGTTCCACCGGCTGGCGGGGCGCGGCAACGAGGACCTGTGCGAGCCGCAGCCCGTGCCGCCGCTGCTGGTGGGCCACGACCGCGACTGGGTGTCGCTCTCGCCGTACGCGCTGCGCCACTGGGAGCGGCTCGCGCTCGAGCCCTACTCGTACCCGCGCGACGTGGCCTACGTGGTGCTCGCGCCCGACGCGTCCGCGCTGCAGGACCCGCTGCGCGCCTTCTTCCGCGACCTCTCCGCCGCGTACGAGGCCGCGCGCCTCGGCCGCCACCGGCCGCTGCGCCGGCTCGCGCGGGACGGCCTGGTGCGCGCGCCGCCGCCCGCCGCGCCGCCCGACGAGCCCGCGCCCGCCCCCGCCCCGCCCGGCCGCGCCGCCGACGCGCTGCGCGCCTACGCGGAGGCGCTGCGCTCCACGCTGCTGCCCGCGCTGCAGGCGCTCGCGCTCGACCGCTCGCTGTTCGAGAGCGAGAGGCCGCGGCCCGCGCCCGCCGCGCCGGACGCGCCCGCGCCCGAGGAGGGCGGCGCGGAGGCGGCGGCCGGCCTCGGCGCGCCCGCGCCCTGGGACTCGGAGGAGGAGGGCGGCGCGCCCGCGCTCGTCATCTACGTGGTGGAGCCGCCGGCGGCGCGCGCGCACCGGGCGCGCACGCTGCACGCGCTGCTGCGGCTGGCGGCGCGCGCGTCGCACCACCTGCACCGGCACAACCCGCTCGTGAAGCTGATCTCGCTGGACTCGGTGCTGGAGGCGGGCGGGCTGGGCGCCGGGCCCGCGCCCGCGCCCGCCGGCGCCGCCGCGCCGCACCGCGCGCTCGCCTTCTCCGTGTACTCGGGCGCGCGCCGCCTGCTGCAACACCACCCCGACGGCAAGTCGCTCACCGGGTTCGGCACCGCCGCCGCCGCCAACCTCTTCCTGCACAACAAGGACGTGAGTACATCTACTATACCATTACACACACACACACTCTATATATTACAGTACACACACTAAATTTGGCTTTGCACAGACTTTACTTTTTTACCTGCTGTTAGCGTGGTTTCACCATAAATCTATAAGTTTTGTTATGCTCTTGTAACCTTCGTTGGCCTAGATTTATAAATAATAATAATAACTTCGTGTATTGTTTATATCTCTTCTGTAAGAAAGTTGTTGGTTGCCCAAATAAAATAAAGAAAAAAACTTTTTTGTTTGTAATTCAACCGACTACGTAATTTCTTTTACTTGGATGACATATTTTATCTATTAACTTTGAAATAAAAACCAAACTACAAACCTATTATAATGTAATTTTTATGGAACCAATCTGAAAGTAAATCCGTTCATTTAAAGCAGAAATTTCCCAATCTGTTTATTAATGACAGAGTTCAGAGGTAACACAAAAAATACAACCGACTTGAGAACCTCTTCCTTTCTGAAGTCGGTTAACAACTGCACATATTCCAAAATAAATTTTAATGTTCACTGGAAATCAATATACCCAGAGATTATTGGTTTACTGATTTAAATATTTTAAACTTATAGTTTTTTTTGCCCGATGATGAAAAAAAGCGCCTGGAGGGCGGGTAGCGCCGGTCGAACCGCGACGTTGATTAGTCGTCGCTCTGTACTCGCGTACTGCGTGTTCGGTCGGCGGCGCCCCGTGATACAGAGATTATGAGATCTGAGGGCTCGTTCTCGGACACGTGTGTCGAGGTGTGCGAGGAGAGGAGCACGCGTGTGACGAGCGTGGTGCGTTACATTTACATGTGCAGGAGAAGAACCGCGCGGCGTACCGGCTGTTCTCGCCGGCGTGGGTGCTGGGGCGCGGGCGGGGCGACGCGGCCCCGGAGGCGTGGGGCGGGGGCGCGGGCGCGGGGGACGCGGCCGTGCTCTACCTGTCCTACTGCCTCTCGCACGACCAGCGCTGGCTGCTCGCCGCCGCCACGGACGCGCGCGGCGAGCTGCTCGACACCGCCGCCATCAACATACACGTGCCGCACAGGTAGGTTATTCTATTGGCGGAAACTTATAATTGGCAGTTTTGTTTTTTTTTTTGTCGTAGAACTAAGTTTTAATATTCATTTATTTAGGCTGTTAGTTTCCCTAAAATTGTAAAATAAAATAAATACACATCGTCAGACAGAACACGTGCACTGCTGGACGAAGGAAGTAATGGGGAGGGAGGTGCCATAAAAAAAACCCCTCGGTTGGCAGGCGGCTTGGGGATCGCAGAATACTCCACTGTTAACGGAGAGGACGGTGCTGCCTGTTCTCCAGTGGTTCTTGATGCAGTTTTAGGACATACCCAGATCCATTTGTCCTTCCATTGGCAAAATTAAATTATACTGCCCGTGTATCTGCAATAATGTAATCGATTTGTGTAGAAGAGACAAAATAGGTAAGTGTAAAAAATATATTTCTTAGATATATTTCAATTTCTTTTTGTTTATTAAATTCTTATGGTATTCAGTTAGACCGTTTTCGAAGTATGCAACAACTGAACAACTACAACAACAACTGCTTACAAGTGGATTGTATGCAATCTACTATTTGGGAAACCTTTTCTGTGTCCTAACAAAAAAAATTGCGATAACTGTTTTTTTTTTTCAAATAATCCTATTCCGATTCTAATTCCGAATATGAGGCCATGGGGTAACAAGAAGACCCTAAAACCACAGAATAAATAATAGTACTACGTACAGAAAGTTAACTCCGCAAAGGAATTGAAATAAATAAGGACTCTATCTACTAGGCAATAAAGTAGCAATTCAACTCGCACAGCGCTGGATACCGCTCGCTATATTCACCTAAATATACCGCTCTCTTTCTATCACGTATGCTTAGTTACGTGCGACGAGGCTAGTGTGCGGGCGGCCACTGACTTCAGCCTTGCATTGTCCTCCCGGACGGAGCGCCGGCCGAACATACCTAAACTGCGGAGTCACACCCCCCTGCTACAACCTCTGGCTTTTAAGGGCCTGGGTGCGATATCTTCGGCCAGGCAGATGTTTGAACTTTGAATGCTGAATAAATATCTGCTCTAATTCTGAATGTTATTTCTATTTCTTTCAATGTTATGATCTGTTTTGTTTTTTTCTTTGACGATTCTGTTGTGACTGTAGGTATATTAAGTTATAGAAATCTCTATCGACTAGCAGTCGCTGCCGTGTGAACGTAGTGTAACTAAGTGCGCGTTATTTCCAGATCCCGGCGGCGACGGAACGGGCCGGCGCGGCGGCTCGGGCTCACCAAGCTGATGGACTTCACGCTCGGAGTGATGAGCCAGGCGGCGCAGCCCTGGCGGCTCGTCGTGGGCCGCGTGGGCCGGATAGGGCACGGGGAACTCAAAGGTAACGGGACCTTATACTATTTTATTTTTTTTAGACCCAAAACTGGGTGAACATTGTGACATGGCCACTAATTTAGAAAAAAGAAACTAACGAGCACATTCACCCTTCTAGATGTAGTCCTAACATTCATCTAACAAAATACAATATTATACTATTCCTAGACAACTATATAGCCTTAATTAAACATAAATTAAATTAAACACTTGGATTATTTATTTACTGCACGAGAAAAGAAAAAAAAACAACGCTTATATCGTAGAAAGAAAGCAGATAGATTATCTTAAGAGAGGAGACCGAAATTAAATCAATGTTTAAATAGACTACATTTAAACGAAGACAACGAACTGTTTTTAAATATGTATATGTCATATCTTATCTCTTCATAAAAGGAGCACATGCGGTAGTTCGGAGAATGTTTCAGCATATTAGTTCTACACCAGGGGAATGAAAAAGTGTATTTATTGGCTAAAACACGGGAGCCGGGGCGCATCTACACAACAATGTACGAGCTGAAACCGGACGCATTCTAGCACTGACCCGTCTGAAAGTCTTGCCTAGTACCCAACGGTGTGTTCCCGTTCTAGGCTAGGTGTGCTCAACCACACCGCAAAATACTTGTTTGCTTCCAGTTCTTATAAGTTATACGCATATATGGGTAGCACCTGGTATAATGCGCGTTTCTCGCGGGCAGGTTGGAGCTGGCTGCTGTCGCGCAAGCACCTGTCGCAGGCGTCGGGGCAGCTGCGCGAGCTGTGCGGCATGTGCGGCGTGCTGCCGCCGGCGGGCGTGCCCTGCATCCTGTCGGCCTGCCTCGTGTCCACGGAGCCCGAGCCCGCGCTGCGGCTCATGGCGGACCGGTTCACGCCCGACGAGCGCTTCTCGCAGCACTCGCTGCACTCGGCGCTGCACACGCCGCGCGACGTCACCGCCACGCACATCCTCGTGTTCCCCACCTCCGCCACCACGCAGTCCAACCAGATGCCGTTGGAGCCGCCGCTCGCCAACGGCGAGGACAACGACATGATGTTCCTCAACATGGACATGGGCGACGAGGACATGGGCGAGGAGAACATGAACGACATCTTCTCGACGGACATGTTCAACTCGATGTTCGCGCAGACGTCGCCGCGGCGCGCCGACTCGGAGGGGCTGTGCGACGAGGCGGCGCCGGCGGGCCCGTGCGCCGCGGCCGGCGGCGAGGAGGCGGGCGGCGAGCCGGCCGGCACCGTGCTGCAGCAGCCGCTCGCGCTGGGCTACCTGGTGTCCACGGCGCCGCTGCCCGCCATGCCGGCCTGGTGGTGGGCGGGCTGCCCGCACCTGCGCGGCGCCTGCCCCGCCTTCCTGCGCTCGGCGCTGCACCTGCACGCGGGCTCGCTGCAGGCCGCCGACGACTTCAGCCTGCTGACGGCGCGCCGCGACCACAACACGCACCCGCTGGACTCGCAGCTCACCACCGACGTGCTGCGCTACGTGCTCGAGGGGTACAACGCGCTCTCGTGGCTCGCGCTCGACGACGCCACCGCCGACCGCGTCTCCTGCCTGCCGCTGCACGTGCAGGTGCTCATGCAGCTCTACCACACGGCCGCCGCGCTCGGCTAGCCTGCTGCCCTCTCTCCCCGCTCCTCTCCGAGGGACGACACGCGTACCGCACGATACCGAACTTCCAGTTCACGCGCTTGAATATTTCCCTCGGTTCATTGTAGCGTTCATGGTGTGCCGTATGCACACTAAACAGATACTAAAACATACGTCGTGATCATATCTCAAAAATCGGTAGTTGTCATCTCACCGTGCCGGTGGAAGATGGCGGTTAAACTTAACCATGGAGTGTAGAATGTTATTTCAAAACCGAAGTACTTTGGCGCGTGTTGTAGTAAAATAAACACATAAAAGTATTTTTCTAACTATACTAGTAAAGATATAATCTCGAATGAAGGCAGTCTGTTCGATTTACGCAAACATGCAACTGTTGAAATTGATCTCTACCGATTCTGGTGTGGACGCCTTTGTCCCCGTGTAGAATTAATAATGACAACTGTATGGCAGCGAGCGGTGTGGGACAGAATAACCGAACAATTAAATAAATTTAGATAATTCAACTATCCATGTGTTCGTAGCTTCGGTTATTTTGTCACAAATTGCAGAAAAAACCTAGTACTTGGACTCTTATGACTTATATTCTAACAATTGTGATTGGGGATGCTTCAGGGGCGAATTATTGTTCCCGGATTGTTCCTAACATCTCTGGTGGGGTTGTAAATGAAATGGCTCGAATGAGCCGAGTCTTAGAAATGTAATTTTAACTTGAAGCAAGAAAAAGTAAAAATAAGATCTAGCTAAGCCATAGAAAATTCTCATTGTATGATACCATAACCCCAAAGGTCCAATTTGACATACTATAGTGTATGTTTGAGATTCTTCGTAAATCGCGTTTCATTTACATTCTTACTTGGATTTTACGTATTTATTTCTAATTTGAAATCTGTTGTGTTGGTCTATTCTACTGAATTAAAAGTTGCCAGATGTAAACATAGTTTACCGTCAATACTGACTGTAAATGATGCATCAACAACCATCACAATGACTTCCATTAGCGTTGCCCTGAACGACTCTTCCTTGATCTCTTGTGCTGACTTCCACAATCCTTATTTTGATTCTTTTTACACATTATTTACTATAGAAATGTGATCTATTCCCATCACTAACTTCCATAGGTTTTCTGTATTCTGTAAATGCTCAGAATTTGCTCAAACCACAAATAAAATCAAAAGTTTTATCGTAAGTTTTGGAGCAGCACATTGCTATGGTTCGGATCTAAATTTTTCCATCTTTTTGTTGCATATTTATTAGAAACGGCTGTGCCGATTTTTTTATCAAACATAGAGAAGGACTTGGATGCTTTTTATAAAGAAAAATATACAAAAACAATTGAGAGAACCAACCGTGTTATGTTTTCGAGTGGCATTATACTGAAACCTAACTAGATATTTGAGATTTATTTTCTTGAAGACACCACCAGCAAGTATGTCACAAGCTATGTGCTGTTGTAAAGGTTTTGTTGTTGCTATATATTATGTATTATTATTGTAATATATTTTTCGTTGTTATATTTAAACCGGTATGAATTACCAAAGGAGTTAGATATTTGTAGTGTTTTAGATATTTTTTACCAACAATTTTTAAACTTTTTACGTACCTTATCGTCCACATCGACTCATTCGTTTCGTTTTATTTTTAAGGACCACATAAAATGTTACTCATTAATTTATAAAATATTATTTTTGTACAAACTTTTTTATGTTCATACAAAATGAAATTGCTTTCGACATTTTTACGACGATTTGTATTTGTACGCGCGGATTATGTAGTCTTAGAACATCTTTAGAGTGGATTTTATTTATTTGGACGAATCTATTGATGAAAAAGTCATTTGGAATCCGTGGGTCGTGCAACGAGACTCGCTGCCATCACTCGCGCCCGTTCCTCCATATTATAGAGTAGTTTGCGATTAGAGAAAGCGAATGAGGAGCAAATAAAATCTAGAATATAACTCATAAATAATAGCACAGGTGACTGATAACGATGACCATAAATTGTTTTTTTGGACTTTTGATCGCAAGTATCGCTACACTCTATCAATAAGCACTTCAGTTCGAAACATTTTGCATGTGTTGCATAGGTAAAGTGACCGCACCAGTGCTCGTTGCATGACCCAATACTTATGACGTTTAATACGAGGGAACAAGGCTCAAAGTTGCTTCAAATAGCACATTCCAGGCATGGATGTTAACTGAATTGATAATAATTTTCTATCAAACCGAAAATATTATGAAAACAAATTAGGGAAATAATTCTTATGATGTAGCTAACCTCCGATCAGGATTAATTAGGAACACCAATAGTTTACAGAATAGTTGATTAGTGATAATGAGAACTCTAGGTCATGTTTGAAAGTAGCATTTGTATTTAGACATTTGTCGTTTTATATAAATATTACTAATAATGTGGAACGGAAGCAACTGTTCATGTTGATTCGTCGAATCTCCGACACTAGTTATATTAAATTTTCTATTTTAATATATTACTTAAAATGTAAGGAACTGGTAGTTCTGTCTGTGGAGATATACCTTACCACTATTGCCTAATCGCTTTCAGTGCAAGCATAAATATTCCGGTCATCCATTAAATTTTCGTGTCCACATGCATAATGTGTTACAAAAAGATATTCAATATGTTCTCATGTTCAATATGGTGGTATGGCACGGGCAAATCATTCCCTCCCTTTAATTTAACCACAGAACACATAATAGTACAAGTACAGAAGATTCACTCCGCAAAATCATTTAAATAAGTAGCGACTCTTGCTACGATACAATAAAGTGCAATTCAGGACCTGCGAGCGCTAACCACCTACAGTTATATTAATTTGTCTCTCTGTCTCGCGCGTAACTCTTATCTCTTCTGACTGAATTCTTCCCACTGAATGGGCCCGTCTAGACGGGCCCGCCACGTACTTGTAGCTTCATATCTAAAGTGCTGAGTGAGCCAGGCCTGATTTAATAAAATCATAGTAATATCAGACTAGCTGGACATTAGACTTGCATTACAAGCGATTTGGTTAAAAGGAGGGCGTGTGTTCCTGTATTGAACTACCCAAAGACGGGTGTGCTGTGAACATGTAAATACAAAGTCAGTCCAGCGTGCTGTAGATCGGCCCGTGTAGTCCCTGGAGTCGGTCATTGCGGTCCGATATCCGCTAAATCAAGTCGGATTTTGTATTGAACAAACAACCAGAAAATAAAGTGTAAATTACAATTTGTTGCCTAGTACCTAATTAATGTATGTGAGTCGAGTCGAGTGATTGGTTAGCAAAAAAAGGCAATTGTACAGGTTGTACGTGCATGCGTACGTAATAAATTATAGAACCGTAGCCGGTGTGCGCGTCACTTACTGAGTTACGCCTAGTTGAAATTGAAATGATTTAAATGTGTTACAGCATTTGAGAATATTTAATGATGTTGTATATAGTTTATTATTTTGTTTTGTACGGACGGTGTAAATATAGTGTGTAGTAGGATTTACCGTTAATTAGTAGCCTACTTTGCCGATGTAAACAGCCAGAGCACGTGTACAGTTGTTAAGCGAGATTCTTAGTAGAATTAAAATATTTTTTAAGATTTCGTTTTTGACATCTTTTGTTATTGTGAATTTTGTCAATTTTTTAGGGAATTGGGATTGTACTGTAAATAGACCTCACCATTTTGTTTTATATTATCGTAAGTGGGAAATCCGATGATTGATGTGGAAATCAAATTTTCTAAACGGAGCAATCATTAGAGATTCGTAAAACAAAACTAGTTTAATTATTGATATTAATATAACTTTATAAATAACTGTGAAAATAGGTAATAATAATTATGAATAAAAATATTACATATTTAAAAGCAATGTTTCATTTCTTGTACAATCTGCAAGCTATTCATAACTCGATTGGAAAGGTTTCCGATCGGATTCACACTACCTGTCCCATTCAGTCAGGATGATAGAGACGGATAATGTGAATCCGATCGGAAACCTTACCGATTGAGTAATCGATGCTCCTACATAAGTACTTTTTCTAAAACTAAACTGCTGAACTGGTTTCGATGAAATGTATATGGGACCATACAAAAACAAATACAATCGCATTAAACAGAACAAAGACCCAACCAAGAAGACAAGGGACAAGGAGAGCAAGGTTTCTAGGTTCAAGAGATTAATTTGAGAACCTCCTTTTTGGAGTCTGTTGGAAAATGTACAAATTTCTTCGCTTTTCTGTGTATAAATTCGTTTGCGCTTATTATTATTTTTTACACGGTCTAGTGACGAGTCGAGCAAGACTCAATACTCAATACTCAATCATTTATTGCAACATATGTGGCTACATGCAGGTCTTAAGTAACATGTGTATATTACAGTAATACATATGACCCTTGTCAGGGTATCGCTTTCGCCTGGTGGTAAGCGTCACGCCTAGGGTTACCATCTGACAGGCATTTGCCGCATTTGACAGGCATTTTACGGTTTAGACAGGCCTGCGGCCGGCGCTAAGCAGAAACAGGCATTTTTGATTTCCGCGTTACCGCGGTATCACGCAAAACGGCTACAGTACACCTATAGTACATTATGATACGAGTGTGCTATGTTGGTCATTACACTAGAGGCGGTATTATGCGCGCGAGCCGCAGGCGAGCGCGATAAGGAAGCCGAGAGCGTAATGACTAATAGCACAAGAGTTCCATACGACTGTTTTCGTCACACATGCGAGGAAAAAACAATTTTTTTTGATAATAATCAACCACACAGCGAAAACGTCAACAAACATTTGCGGAAAATGGCGCCCAAATCAGTAATGCGCGCGCAGGTTGACATTTACTTCAGCGGCATAAGAACTCTTTGTTGGTATTATAAAAACACTGTAAGTATTACCCGGCTATATTAAGAGTGCTTCGTAAACGTACGTCTAATTGCAGTCACGTACAAACTTGACTTTACCGGGTTATACCTATTATAGTACAAGTGCCGTAATGTAAAGTAAAAAGCACGCGTGTGTAATAGCTTGGATTATGAGCCTAAAAGCGATGTAATAAGATCTACTTTACGAGCAAGTGTGATGAAAAAGTATTTTTTACAATAGACAGGCATTTTTTTGAAAAATCAGGCATTTTGTACGTCCTGAACAGGCATCCTCCCTTACACAGATGGTAACCCTAGTCACGCCTGCCACTAACAGTAGCAGTGCTAGAATTGTGACCTTGCGAACACAATCCTGCGCCGCACTGCACTGCGCTCGTCACCCTGAGATATCAGATGTTAAATCTCATCATACCCAGTAATTTCTCTATTTTCTTCCTGCGGCCCGATCAGTCGCTGGTGTACAATATATCATACAAAACAGGCAGGCGTATTTTTGCGTTGCGATGTGGCTCGACCCGGCCGCCTGATGGACGCTAGCCTTAAGTTACCATTTTTATTCTGTAAACCTAGTAAAACGAGTGGTCCTGCCACGCAGTGCCACAAATAAGTATTCATCATCAGCCAAGAGACGTCCACTGTTGAACGAAGACCTCCCCCTTGACCGCCGCCATTGAGCATTTAACTAGAAGAGACGGGACTTCCATACATCGAGTCAATTTAATCGAGTCAATAATTCATTTTTTTTTACGAATTTGTGTCGCATCTTGTAGCCAATATAACAAGTAAGTACTTCATTCGCACCACATGGGTACCAACCAAACAAACGAATAGGGTTGTGACAGTCCAGCTTTTATCGATAAAATGTACCGGCTAATGCACAGGCTAAAAAACCCTTTTTTATATTTTACCGGATAATCCATATTACAGTAACGTTGAAATTAGATGTAAGCAAAATGAAACGCAATTTTATATTCAAACTATTTATCTAGGTAACATTAAAATACAAAATATAGTAGCCAGTCACGCGTGTGAAATCCGAAGGCACGCACCCGCGCCATTTTGCGCCGCTTATACAATTTTTCAATACCGAATCGCGACCATGCTAGCGCGCTATCTTCAGCATACGCCCTGAAAGAAACAAAAACAATCATATTATGGGGTGGTGATTCTGTTCTTTTTATACGATTTTGTTACCAACGTGACGGCGGCCTCTCCACGAGCGCGCCAAAGCAGTCCAAGACACGCCTCCTTCCGTCATGCAAGCCCGTCAATACTTTGGAGGGGAAGCGTTATTACATAAGTAGGCTAGCTGTTATTTCATGCCCTGTTCATATTCCACCGCCGATTAAACTAATTGTACTCCGTTTTGAGTTATTTCGTATTCTCTGCCGTTTCAATTGATATTCAGAACTGACATAATTATATAGTAAATTTATTTTCATAGCTCTATTATTACTTTGAAAACGTGAGTAAGCCCGTATAAATAAAACAAAACTCCTTTTCTATAAAAAGTATAAAAAGTATGCTTGCGTTTAACCATACATAATAATCACTAAATTATCGGTTTCTAAGTTATCGATAATTTTGGTACATCACTATCTTTGTTTATTTAATGTAAGCAATCTTTTTAGTTCTAATTTATATGAACGTTTACTGCCGTATGCGGCTACAGAATGTAATTTGATGCTTACCGGGTCTCATCCAAAGGAAACTTGGCCATAAAAAACCTTTTATTAATTCCAATGCGGCAGGTTCTAAACCCGCAAATTTCGCACGTAACACTCCGCGGTCTTGGCGGCATATCACTCCAAGCTTACCTACACTCTTAGTTAACAATATCAAGCTATTAGATAGTTCGGGTAACTATTAAAAATGTAATTAAACTCGAAAGCAAAAAAGGAAATAAACAAACGGACAAAGAACGGCGAATGACTGGGAATGAGCGAATGAACTGATGACCGATGAATGGCGGATGGATCTACCCCCGTCCCACCCCGCCTGCAGGCCGCCATTATTTGCGACACAAATTCCTTACAAAAATTCAATTTGTTCGTACTCGCGTCAGCCTGACCGCCGCGCCACACAACGACAACCAGCCATTTGCATCCACCGTTTCCCCGCGACGCCATTTTTTTTTTTTTTTTTTTTTTTTTTTCTTTTTTGGGAAATGCTCTTACGCATACCCTCCCGCCAGGGCGCAGGAGGGTTATGTCGGACTCGATGCCAGAGTGAGACTCGATGGCACCCCTACCGACTAAAAACCCAACGGTGTTCCCACACTGCGCTTATTGTCGAGGTCACGGGTACGCTCTCGCATTCATCCGCGACCTCGACGGCGCTGCCCTTTCGGGCCCACCACGGGGAGCCGAAGCTCCTCCCGCACCAATGACGATGTGTCCGAACACCCAGACACATCGTGTATCCACCTCGGAGGCCATGCCAGCGAGATGGGCGCCGGACGGCCCTACGTCCGAACGCCCTGGCCTCCATGCGGCGGGTCAGATGAGTGGCCCCGCCGCCTGCCACTTCGGCCATTGGGGATGGGGAGCTCTGGCCCCTCTGGCCTGTCCCCATCCCGCAGCCCCACCACGACACACCCGGTGGGTGCCCCCTCAAAGAAAGCCCTTGATGAGGCCACCACCTGGCCGTCCCTCCTCGCTCTCCACTGTGCCCTCTGCTGATCAGAGGGACGCGCGGAGAGCCCTCATGTCCGGACCAAGTCCGGACCCTCAGTAAGGGCCCAGCCACCACCGTGGCCCTTGGGAATGGAGAGCTCTGGCCTCTCTGGCCTGTCTCCATCCCTCAGGCTCGTGCAGTGGCCTAGCCCCCACCACTGTGGCCGCTTTCGCGGCCCCACCTCGGGTACCTCTTCGCTGCACCGTGGTCCCCCGCCCACGGCTACTAAGCCCCCCCGCCCCGACAAGGCGGGTACCCCCGGGGGGGTTCCCCGCGACGCCAAGGCCAACCGCCAAGAACTTCCACAACCGTGAAGTCTCAGAGATGACTTCCGTAACATAGAGTTAGAATATGGGATAAATTTGTAAAAAAGTAGGTATTTGCATAGAGGCACAATGGTCGAGAAGGACGTGCTCAGCAAGTACCTTGACTTGGCTCACGAGATAACCGCCGTTTTTATAATACATTAGTAAAAACTGCATAATTTATTGATCTCATTTGCACTAGAGAAACTTTTATAGTTTACTTCCGGAACTCATCCTGCCCTAAAAATAAAATAAACACAGAACGTCATCGCTACCAGTCGTACAGGACTGAATCAAACTTAATGGCGGCTGTGAAGTGCGCTGCAAGCGAGACTTTGCGATTGTACGCACACCGCACGCCTAATTATTGCTACTACGCAGCTTCTCACGCCTAAGTTCACAGGCGCCATTAAGTTTGAATCAGCCTGTACAGTGGTGGGTAATTACACTTTAGATGTAGCTGACCGCTTATAGGACATTCTCTAACTCGTTATAGTATAATGATGTTCTTTGCTGTCTTATATTTTGCTTGGCTAGTAGTAGCATCCCTCTTTAAGAGTAATAGTAACGTGCCATATTAGCGAGAACACTCATCGGTGCATCCTTCATTATTCTAAATGAAAAATACTGGACAATGGCAAATGCATAATGTGCGGCGTCGTAATCCTTCGGGAATAAAGACGAATAGTTTTTGCTTTTTTGGCGCTAACGTAAAAAAGTGTCACATTTGCCTTACATCTAGCTTCTGTAAGCTTCAATAAGTCGTCTTCTTGCAACATTTTACAGTGGGCCGTAATTTAGATTTGGCCGTGACTTGCTTAGCTAGGTTTTGAATGAGACTGTGATCTGTTTGACAATAATTATTATGATAAAATTTTATTAAAATCAAATTAAAATACTTGACACATGCAAATGAACCATGTGCCAACTCTTCCTGCTGCTTCCTGTTCTCATGAGAAAGAAAATAAGGGACATGACATATATGACAGAGATGATAGGGGGGAGTTTTGGCGGGAACACTGAAAAATCATGTCGTTGCATTCTATTATTTTCTTAAACTTGTGTTTTTTCGCGAATTAATGATTAAAAATGGTGGTGTTTTATTCATTGAGTGTTGAATTACATGCACGAGTGTGGGCAAGTGATATAATGTGGTGAAACATGTCTTTTTGTGTTGTTTTCAAAACTCCATAGAAGCTCATAGTAAAGTCGCCACAACTTTACTAGGGTATGACTTGGACTCGACTATGACTAATTTCGTGTGACTTACTGTGATTTCATGACTTATTTGACTTGATTATAACAAAGAAATGTGAAAATTCTTAAACTTCACACTGGTAGAATGCACAACGTGCGATGCCAATACTAAGAAAAAAAAAAAGAAAAAAAAGATGATAGGGTGAATGACAATTTATCACAGTGTCAACTTCAGTGTCAAGTGAATACATTTTTACTGCATTTTTATTATTTTATTACTTCTGGAGTTGAGGATAAACAAAAATCAGAATTCCTAGTATATTATTCTGCTCTATGATCAGAATTAAAATAAAAAAACAATCGAGGAAATCATCTCTAAGATTTAAACGCCCAGAACAAAATCAAAAGATTCAACCAATGAAGTTGTACCGAATAAAGCAGTAAATCTAAGGGCTCAAATTCTGTTCCCTACTTCCTCCCTTATGTTGTACCAGCTCCTCCAATGACTATGAAGATTAACGAAAAGAACCTTTGCGCGTTCGCGTCCTCCGCTACGCCGGTAGACCGTGAGGGCTGGTTGGACATGCGAGCGGAGGTCGGCAAGAGCTACCAACGACGATGGTTCACGTTAAAGGGGAATTTGCTCTTCTATTTCGACAAAAAAGGCGACAAAGAACCCGTTGGTGTTATCATACTGGAGGGATGTACTATTGGTGAGTAAATATTGAAAATATTTATTTATTTATTGAGATACGCCAAAGTGAACATATTACACATTCTTAAAATAGGTACATAACACAAGGATCTGATACGATCACCTTTTACAGTCATTATCAGCCAAAAAACGTCCACTACTGGACGAAAGCCTCTCCCTTAATAGGGAGGGGTTGCCATAATCCCCACGCTTGGCAGGCGGCTTTAACCGTTAACTAAGAGTATGCTGCTGCCCATCCTCTGGTGGTTCTGGATGCAGTTTCAGGACATACCCTGGTCCACAGGTTTTACAGTGTATTACAAATAATTCAGAAAATTTAAAGTATAATTTTAGCAGAACAGACAATAATTTTAAACAATATGAAGGTACTCAATACGTAACTGTAGAATTACAATACAACCATAAACGTCTCTGGTTAGAGACTACTAATTTGGCCTTAAAAACCAGTAAAGAATCGTTAAATACATCGAGATCATTCATGGAGATGTTAAATTCATTGTAAGTGCGACATAATCTTTGCATTGGAGAGTAAAGTGCCAAGTTGGTTCAAGCAGAATGTCGCCAACCGAGAATAAATAAATATTGGGGGGACATTTATTACACACAGCGCCATCTAGCCCCATACTAAGCAAAGCTTGTATTATGGAAACCAGATAGCTGATAGAATACTTATATACATTTTTTTTCGTAAATACATACTTATAATACATACTACACCCAGACACAGAACAAACATCGATGTACGTCAGAAACATTTTTGTCCTGAGTAGGGATCGAACCCACGCCCTACAGCTCTGAAGGCAGACATGCTACCAACTGAGCTATCAAGCTGAATTCGAGAAATTCTGTGTCTGACAGTGTAGGATTTGGTTTTTTTAATCCGGTGGATACAAATACAAGCAAGACGTTCCCCAGGTGGTAAGCATCACACCTATCCATAACAGTAGTAGTGCCAGTATTGTGAACTTGTGAATACAATCCTGCACCACACTGCACTGCACACGTGTATTATATCAGATTTGGAATTTCTTCATTCCCATTAATTTCTGAGGTAACATTGCCCTTCTAACCTAATTAGAAATAATTTTAGATGGATAAAAAAGGAGAGGATAGACTTAATGGACAAATACTGAATTTCAACACTGTTTGATATAATAAGCACATCAGCATAATGCTGCTCATCATCAGCCCGGAGACGTCCACCTAGTGGGAGGCCACCCTACGCTGCGTCTTCCGGTTTGCGGTCGCCACTCAAGAACCTTTCTTGCCCATCAGTTATCAGTTCTTCGAGCGATTTGGCCTGCCCATTGTCACTTCAACTTGCAAACCCTGTGAGCTATGTAATGCTACTCGCCTATCTTTAAATAAATTAAATAAATAGATTTAAGTAACCTACCGAGATTGTTAACCATTCTGGAGAACTATAATGGAACAGACTATGCCAAGAGCAAGGCTAAAAAACGGGTTTCCTCATTCGCTAGGCCAAATAGAACAAAGACAGCTTTATTGCAGGTAATGTGTAATTTAAGGTTAGGATGAGAACAAATTGCACTGTATTTAAACAGATATTGACTTGATTCACATTATTGTTATCCAAATCAGTAAGTTTTTACATAATTCACTTACCCTCCCAAATATATCATACTTTTAGTAAGGTTAAAGGATGGTCAGAATCAATATAACTGTTGCTTAGCAACGAAGTAACATACACCCTATATCTTAATTCTTGGTGTTTTAACCAAGTTTTTACAAATTAATTTTATCACAGAAAGTCTACAAAGCAAAACAAAATTCCTTAAATTGCTTAAGATGTTTAAATAGTAGGTAGTATTAGTATAATAAGGTAAGAAACTGAAAGCGACTAGCAATAACTGTATTTCTGTTATCTTTTCCTTTCCAAGAAAGCTAATCCAATCCAGTAAAAAAATAAAAATTGCAATAATTACACTAACATTATAAATGTGAAAGTTTGTCGGTATGTGTGTGATATACAAACATATACGCCCATTGTTTGTTACCTCTTTACGCCAAAACAGCTTAACAGAGTTGCTTGAAACTCAGAATGAAGAAGCTTATTTCCCAGAATAATATAGGCTACTTGTTATCATCAGCACCATACGAATGTCCCCACAGCTAGCTTAAAATAATTCCTATCCTGGATCAAGTGTGAAAAATAAAAAATCATAGTCATTATCAGCTCGGAGAAGTCCAATGCTAAACGAAGGGTTCCCCCTTAGACCGCCACACTGTACAACAACCTGTCATTTGCATCCACCGGTTGCCCGCGAATATTACAATGTCGTTGGTTCACCTAGTGCCTTCCTACGCTGCGTCTTCCGGTTCGCGGTCGCCACTCAAGAAAAGAAGAACTTTTCAAAAATCATAGTAAAGTAAATTAAAATTTCAGAGCTAACGGAAGAAGAGGCATACAGTTTCAAGATAGTGTTTCAGTGCGAGGGTGGTCGCACATACTTCCTGTGCACCAACTCGCAGGGCTCCATGGAGGCGTGGATGAAAGCCCTAGCCTGCGCCAGCTATGACTACATGAAACTTATGGTGGCAGACCTGCAGCGGCAGCTCGATGAAGCTCAAGGTAAGCTATTTATTTAATACAGTAGAATTCGGATATAACGACTTCGCTTAAACGGCGAACCTTTTATAGCGACGACGATGTAAACTCAAGTTTGGTTTCATAGCGAGCTACTAGGGAAACATATCCGTTTAGTACGACTCCGGTAGAGACCAACTGCTTATAGCGACCTGTCTTGATGATATTCGGCCGGTTAGAACGACGCGTAGTGAGTTGTTTACAAAACCTACGTAGGCGATACCTCGCCGCCCCGCGCTCCGGCTTCTCCCCGCGAGCTTATACCTATCCTTATTAGCGCGCATAAATCACAGTCTGTTGTGACAAGGTTTAGAGCTCCACACAGTGAGTTCTTGTAGGTATTTATGTATATCTTTGTATATATTACAGTATACATAGAATGTTTAAGTACCATTAAAGTTATACATGTAATTTATATTAAATGTTTTATTTACTTAAATATAAACTATCAAGCTTAAATTATCCTGCCGCTTTGTGCGTCGTTCAGGTAGTACGACGTAGTTTGGCCCGTTCCTTGAGGGTCTTTATATCCGGATTCTACATTGGAAAACAAACGGCGACCACAAAAAAAAATTTGAAAAGTATGAACAAATACGCCAAAAAAGTTTTCACAAATAGCAGATGCCATACAATCCAGTTGTAAGTAACGATATAAAACAAATCTAGTAGGTACATAGTCGATTGCTATCGAACGCTACAATATTATACAAAACACATTAAAAAAACTGTTACCAATACAAGTAAATTTTTACCAACACTGGGCTGGGGCTCTCTTGAAGTAGCTGCAAAGCATCAGTTTTTTAAAGTAAATATTTTACTTATAACATAGTTTTAAGTACTTTGGATTTAGTGAAGAAGCTTTTGTGATTCTGAGTGTACCTCCCTTAGGTAGGCCTCCCTTGCCTAGGTTCAGATTAAAACTATGTTGTACCATAACAGTATGTCGTTTAGCTTTTAACCAAGCCTGAACTGAAATTTATCAGGATAATTCTTTGATTGCGAGCTCATTTCCCGGTTGAGAGTCGGTTAATGCCTGTAATTCCAGTGTGTTTTCAGGAAAGTCATTTTTAACTCTCTCAGGTATTCACTTTAAGAGTAAACAAGCCGGTCACTTCTCCATAGAAACGGGGAAGTAATATTACTCCACTATGTAATGTTGTAGGTCCAAGACTATGAATTATATCGATTTTTCTCTTTATTATCTAGGATTGTAAATTGATAAGAAAGTAAAAAGTTAATAAACTTGAAAGTTATGAGGCAGGAAATATCTTGTATTTTAGCTAAATTTTAACGTCACCTTGGACTAAAATAAATAACTTAAGGAGTACGAAAACTCTGAAATAATGTATCTAACGGGTCTTTCAACAAGGACGGGTCGATGTTAAAATTGAATAAAAGAAGATGTGTGTGAGATATTAACGACATTTCTTTTTTATTTGAAAGGCCCATTTATGCCATTATGGATGGAATATGCCATCGTTCAAATGTCCGCCGCGGCTTCGTATGGTGGCACGAATCCGAGAGGTCCAATTTTTAATGACTCTGCTGCATAGATCCGGCTGAATCTGAGCGATGGCCTGCGTTATGTTGGCTTTCAGGACAACAGTCGATTGTGGCTTATTGGCATAGACCTGCGACTTCAGAAAACCCCACAAGAAAAAGTCTAGCGGAGTCAAATCATCCAAAAATGTGCCTCGACGCTAAAGATTATTTTTCGGCCAAAATCGGGGTCTTCTTCCAAGCGTTCCGAAGCCCATTCAGCGAACACACGGCGTTGTCTATGGTCATTAACTTTGAGCTCTTGGGTCAGTTGGATCTTGTACGGATGCACGCCCAAGTCCCGACGCAAAATTCTCCAAGTTGAAGTCTGCGAAAGGCCGAGTTCTTGTGCACGGCGAGAAATCGACTGCCTCGGAGTCTCCTGAACACTCTCACGTACAGCGGCGATGTTCTCGGCCGATCTGGCGTTCCTTTGACGTAAAGGTGTTGGTTGGTTGTTCACCGACGTGTTTGAGACGACCGGTTGTCTCAAATTTGGTCACCAATCGTTGGAGAGTAGACTTTGAAGGGCCACCGCGTCTGTCGTAAAATGGGCGCAATGCGCGCAACGTTTGCACTAACGAACACTCATTTTGATAATAAAGTTTTATCATTTGCACATGCCGCTCAACCGTGTAACTTGCCATGGTGATTTGGCATCAGTGACTGAATAAGAAAAAACAGATTTGACAGATGCCGCCAAAACAAAATGGCCGCCACAGATTATTAACATCGACCCGCTCTATTTGAAAGACCCTTTATTAGTGGCATACCCAACCATCAAAGTTTCAAATAATTTTAGTTGGAATAAACTAATTAAGTAGTTTATTCATCACAACCCTGCAGCCAAAGGTCGACATGAAAAAAATTGCGCACTCATTTCTTTCTCCCTTTCCCACACTGTGACTTTTGATGAAGAGAGCATGCTTTTTAGCCACGCCCACCGACGAGTTCAATCCGTCGGGCGGTGCATCCTTAAGGTATTTTACTGTCCCTGAAAATTCAAGGATTATCAATGTTAAAGATGTTACATGATCTAGCAAAATGAGTTTCCAAAACTCGGTTATTAACTTGTTTCATATATTTTCAACACAGTAGTTTTTGTATTAGTTTCTGTTTTGTTACATATTTACGTCCCACTGGATATTCAAGAAGACCGCATTTTAGCGTTTTGTTGTCAGGCCTCATCTAACTTTATGTGAACGTTTCCAGAAGAGGCGGCGGCGGAGGCGGCGGCCCTGGTGACGGTGAGCCCGCCCGAGGAGGAGCCCCGCGTGCCCCCGCGCGGCCAGAGACTCAACCCCTTCAACAGACTCGCGGACGGCGAGGGCAAGACCGTGCCCGGCAGTAGACACCGTGAGTATGCCTCCAGCTGAGCTCTGCACTTTAACAGATAGGAGCTTTCAGAGAAACGATTTCAAGAAACAGTTTTGACCGGTTTAATCGATAGATGGCATACATCTGTAAGACAAATACAGGTGTCACAAACTCTTTGTATGTCACATCCATTTGTGCATGAGATTAGTTTGCGCTACTATGGGTTAGTGTTACATTCATAGTTTGTTTTATGAAGCCTCGTTTTGGTGAAGTTTGTCAGAAAATGCGCTGTAATCACAAATGTTCTTCAGCTGGCAACATATTTAAAAAACACAGTTGGCGTAGGTTCAATTAATTAGCTTTGGGTAAAGAAACCTTGTAATAGATTAACATGTTTCCTCAAGATGTATTCCTGTACTGAAAAGCCAGTGCAGTGGTACGAATATCCAAAGTGCTCATTGGTACGGGCTCGGTTTTTGAATCCGTGGGCTCACGATTTCAAGTCGAGCGGTTTCTCTGGCTACCACGAGTTTTACAATCAACATCATCATCAGCCCGGAGACGTCCACTGCAGAACGAAGGCCTCCCCCTTAGACTGCCATACTGTACGAAAACCTGCCATTTGCATCCACCGGTTGCCCGCGACTTTTACAATGTCGTCGGTCCACCTAGTGGGAGGCCTTCCTACGCTGCGTCTTCCGGTTCGCGGTCGCCACTCAAGAACCTTTCTTCCCCATCGGTTGTCAGTTCTTCGAGCGATGTGTTCTGCCCATTGCCACTTCAACTTGCAAACCCTGCGAGCTATGTCGGTGACTTTGGTTCTTTGGCGAATATTCTCGTTTCGGAATTTATCGCGCAAAGTAACTCCGAGCATAGCTCTCTCCATTGCCCGTTGCGTGACTCTGAGTTTCTCCGAAAGACACAGACAGAGTTATACATTGTCAAGTGTTATTTCAGATAAAGAGAACGTCCGCCCCGAGCTGCCGCGCAAGAAAGTCCCGTTCCGCGACATCCACACCGCGTTCGGGCGGCGGATCCTGGCCGACCGAGTGCAGTGGAAGGCGAAGCTCAAGGAACAGAAACAGAAGCAGGACGACGCTCTTATACAGCTGTAAATACACAAACAGGTAGAATAGACAACGGACACGTTCTAGAATCAGGGGGGTGTCACTCCGCAGTTTAGGTATGTTCGGCCGCAGCTCCGTCCGGGAGGACAATGCAAGGCTGAGGTGAGTGGCCGCCCGCACGCTAGCCTCGTCGCACGTAACTAAGCATACGTGATAGAAAGAGAGCGGTATATCTAGGTGAATATAGTGAGCGGTAACCAGCGCTGTACGAGTTGAATAGCTACTTTATTGCCTAGTAGATAGAGTCCTTATTTATTTCAATTCCGTTGGTGAGTGTACTTTCTGTACGTAGTACTATTATTTATTCTGTGCTAGAATAACATCTACTATCTACTACTATATACTACTGTCATGTAACTATCATAGAATATGGAGACTACGAATCTGCAAACGTAGCGTAGATGTCCTGAGACTCGACGAAGGATAGGTACGTAGGACAGCTGGCAGCAATTGGCCTGTGCGTTGGGCATTGGCTCAACATGATATTTTGAAAGAGAAATGCTTAAAATAAGCGCAGTAAACAACACAGATAGAGCGCTAAACTAAATAGGATGACTTTATATTTGTCATTTAAAACTACTTTTATTATTTGACTAAAAATATATCTGCCCGCCTAGGACTCGAGCCGCGATAAAAGTCTACACTCTTTTATCACCGCGAGAACGAGACATACGTATCCATATTCTAGCTTTAACCAATTATTAGTCCTCGGCGCGTGCTAGAGGTGCAGGTCTATAGAAAAAAGTCAGCCACCTTTGACGAAATGTACGCATACAAAGCAATTATTTTTTTGTGCCAGCTGATATTTATCACGCGGTTTCAGGGAAGGTTTCGTACAGGCTGATTCAAACTTAATGGCGGCTGTGAACTTAGGCGCGAGACGCTGCGTAGTAGAAAAAATTAGGCGTGCGATGTGCGTACAATCGCAGTCACTTCACAGCCATTAACGGCCTTACCTAAAATAATCTCGATTCTTTTAGTCACTGCTTAAACTTCTCTGTCCTTTTCTAGCACGTGCAACTTCACGTCAGAGAGAAGATGGCAGAGCATCTTAAGCAGTGACTATTGGTTGAAAAGTTTTTTTAAGTAAGGCCGTTAGTTTGAATCAGTCTGTAGTTGAAGTTTTTTATAATAAGGAGTAGTACATGAAATCGTAGAATATTTCCGTTGTGTAACCGAATGTTAGATAACAATCCTAGCCCCCTTGCCCTCATGTAAGAGAGAGGTGGCTGACAAGTCTGCGATCTAAGTAATTTCTAGACTTAACAAGATCTCACAATCAGTAACTTGTGCAAGCAATGTAACAAGCTGAAGATGTTTAAAACTATAGGTCTTAAGATTAATGCACAATTCTCAAAAAAATTACTTATTATAATGCAATTCAGAAATTGAAAATGGACAAAAGAAAACGCCTTTCAGCTGTTAAGCTGTTTAGTTGCGCCCCCTAGTACCTATAACGATTATTTTAGTATGTAAGTTTTGGTTGTTTAATTAGTTCTGTTAATTATTGGAATTGACACTTAAGTTTTAAGTAGACCTGACATTATTCGAAACAGTTTATACAACGTTTAACAAAAAGGTTCAACAATACGGAAGGGCATGTATGTACTCGTCATTATGAACAACTTTTAGTATGGAGCCAACACTGAAATCGCGAAAAAAAAACAGCTGTTCCATACATTTGACCAAGGTCAATGAACTTATTGTACGGAACAGCTGATGTTATTTTCGCAATTTTATAGTTGGCCCCATAGTAAAAGTTGTTTATAATGATAAGTACATACAGGCTTTTTCGTATTGTTGAATCTTTTTGTTACACGTTGTATCGTCGTCAGCCATCAAACGTCCACTGCTGGACGAAGGCCTCCCCTTTTATAGAGGGGTGTTGCCATAATCCCCACGCTTGGCAGGCGGCTTGGGGATCGCAGAATGGTCACCACCGTTAGTTGAGAGGACGCTGCTGCCCGTCCTCCGGTGGGTCTGGTTGCAGTTTAAGGACATACCCAGGTCCAGATATTAGCTCAATGTTCAGTAGCCAATATTTATTATTTATTTATATTCAACATCACACTAATCCTTTAATTTTTTATAAATAGAATGTATTAATAAACAGTATTACAGTAAAGAAGCTCGAACATCATATATTTTTCTATGTAGTGAATTTTGAACAAAGACAAGTCTGATCGTAGGTACTTATAGTATATAACAAGTTTCAAAAAGGTAGTAATGCTGAAAGGTATGGCAAAAAATAACAGCTGTTCCATACATTTTGTCCATGGTTAATGAACTTTTTGTATGGAATTTTTGCAAATTTTTTTGGCGATTTCAGGGTTGGCCCGATAGTAAAAGTTGTTTATAATGATGAGTACATGTATGTATGTAACCTTTTTGTAATACTTTGTATATTTATCACACATTATTATAAATAGGAACGATTGTGTGCGTTTATGTTGATTCCCTTACAAATTCATAACCGTGGGCCAATAGTACTTGTACATGACTTTGTTCCCTGAATTGTATGACAGTAGCAGGGGGGTGTCACTCCGCAGCTTAGGTATGTTCGGCCGGCGCTCCGTCCGGGAGGCTGAAGTCAGTGGCCTCCCGCACGCTAGCCTCGTCGCACGTAACTAAGCATACGTGATAGAAAGAGAGCGGCATATCTAGGTGAATATAGCGAGCGAGCTGTGCTGTGCGAGTTGAATTGCTACTTTATTGCCTAGTAGATAGGGTCCTTATTTATTTCAATTCTTTTGCGGAGTGAACTTTCTGTACGTAGTACTATTATTTACTCTGTGACAGTAGGTTCAAGTTTTTTTTTGTCGAGAAATGTATACGGATTATTGGCTGTGTACAATATACAGGGTTAGTACCCTTTCAGTTAATCAGTTAGCATCCTTTTAAGGGCATATATGTTAGTTAGTTAGTTTTGATGTACAGAATGTACTCTGTACATCAAAACTAACAACCTTCACTATGGGGCCAACATCGAAATCGCGACAAAAAAATCAGCTGTTCTATACAAAAAGTTTATCGACCTTGGCCAAAATGTATGGAACAGCTGCTTATTTTTCGCGATTTCAATGTTGGCCCAATAGTAAATGTTGTTTGTCTTGATGTACAGAATATGCCCTTAAAAGGATGCTAACTGATTAGAACTAACCCTGTGGTGACTCATAACAGTAGACCGGCTTTTAATAAAACTCGAGAGGAAGGGTTTACACAGGGTTATAAGCTGGTTATGTACTTAGTCCAAAGGCAACTTTTCCTCTGAAACACTGTTTTAAAGTATCACGGTCATTTACTAAAGTTCTATTATTATTAACGGGATATTTACCGCGATTATGTTGTGAAATATCACAAATATCGGGAGCTTATTTCACAACATAAACGCGGTAAATATCCCTTTTATAATAATATCACTTTTACTTTGAATCCTGAAATCACGAAAAAATATTTCGTCTAGGGCGAATGTAATTTTTTCTATTAAACATACGTCATTTTTCGCGATCAACTTTTTATGAAAGACGAATAATTAATTACTATAATAAATCCACTGTTCTTGCTAAGAGCAGGATCGTATAAATATGTTATAGTTGAAATTAGTTTAGTAATAGACTTCAGGCGAATACACATTTTAACTAAAAATCGGTTTTGATTAAAATGTGTATTGAAAATGCGTATTGTGACAAAAAAATCACATTGTTGAGTACAATTATTTATGAAAGTTGTAAGTTGGTAATTATGAATTACTATGTTTTTAGTTGACTAAGCGTACACGTATTGTCTTTATTGTATTGCTTGCCAAAATGTTTTTGTTAAATGATTATTCTATTGCCTTAATACTCGTTTTAGAATTAAATTATTATTTATGTTAGATATTAAGTTTTATTATGTGTGCACATGAATAAATTGGTTCCTCTGCACTATTGTTTTATTTTGATTTTCTAGCATAGAAATACGGGTTCACGAAGAATATAATAGGCGTGTGGCCTTATGTTTAATTTATGACAAATAACAGGCTTAGTGATGAGTATAACTAAATACATTATACACACTGAAAAAATAAATTGTATTGTCTGATAAATCTCTGAGATATGTATGACCGTTTAAAGTTTTAGGTGGGGATAGAGAGGGGATGCTCTATCCCTTTCTCACAAAGCACGTGTTAGTATAGCATATGTATGCCGCGCCTGAGGCTTGACGTCATAGCTCAGTATAGCGCGCTCTCTGTCTAGCTTGATATTAAAATACTTAGAACTTATTTATTTTTTAATTATTTTAAATTTTGTTTTCTTTGATAGGCTCTATTGATGATCAGCTTTTTTATGAGGTAATAAAAAATGTGTAGTCATCATGCCCATTATATGATCATACCTGCTGAGTATTGTACTGGGCCAATAACCCTCAAGTATAAAAGTGTAAGTACAAAGAACCCATTGTATTACCATACCGGAAATAGGGCCTGGTTTCCCATACCGGATAATAGAGTCTGGTTCGTTGAAATTAAATATATTTACCCACCTTCCTAAACCGGGGGGGAAAATATAGAAATGACCCTTAGCCGGAATTGCTCCCTCGACAATCTGGAGAAGACCTGACCACAGACGCCCACTCCCCGTGTCTCTACGTGTCGGTTACCCGCCTCAAGAGTCGCAGAGGCTTCTTCAGCTCCACTGAGGTTTTACCTGCCCGCCCTAAAGAGTTCCGTTGCACCATGAGGCAGGAAAGCTGTTCACCGCCATAAGAGTTTATAGATCCCGCGGAAGACCTCCCCCGCCGGGGTACTACACACCGTGGCCCACGTGGAAGTAGCTACTTGGCTAACAAGGATAGTCTGATGCGGGTTTTGTACTGTGCGACGTGGCGAGACATAAATACTGGTACACCTGCTCCTGGCCATCTCCTGGCCAGAGTCCTAATAACTGCATACTGAGTAAGGTGATGGAGGCCTCCCCTCTTGGGGTAGCTGTCGCCGACTACTGGTCTGAACAAATCTAATCTTTTTACTGTTGTATAAATACCATCGGCTGAAAGAAAACACTATAACTATAGATGGGGAAATACCACACCTTTGCTAGTTATTCAAGGGCAATGTTACCAGAGAAATTACTGGGTATGAAGAGATTTAACATCTAATATCTCAGGGTGACGAGCGCAGTCCACTGCGGCGCAGGATTGTGTTCGCAAGTTCACAATTCGGCACTGCTACTACTGTGACGCTTACCACCAGTCGAACGTCTTGCTAGTCTCGTCACTTGAAAGTATTAATAAAAAAAAAATGCCATTAATGAACGCATGGGTGTGTCATTGCTTGGAATATTATTTGTACTTTAATACTTTTGTCTTCTTCTCATAATTGACACACAGGTGCGTGGGTATATCCAAATGTGTGCACGATTATATTATGGGGATTCTGAATGTTTCTGTAGGTAAAGCGTAACTTAGTGTTTATATCCTATCCTACAATCCCTAACAATAAAACAAAGTTGTTGTATTAAGTACATTGTTTATTTTAAAAATCTTTGTTATAATAAATTCAACACTATACAAAGGCAACTTGCAAAATCAGCCTCATAAAATATGCTAAAATTACTAGATGTTTTACTGATACAATCTCATTACATGGTTAAACACTACCAAATACGTAAGACGTGCGACGCCATACCCCTACCGAGAAAAAACTTGATAGTAAATCTAATCTCACCGGTAATATAAACACAATTTAGCAGGCTGACTGTACAACTCGTCAAATACACACAGATAAAGATAATAAAGTAACATAAGTTATTTTTATATATTCATATGCATATAACTCGAGCTTAAACTTATAATATGTCCATAAAGTAGGAGACGCGTAATTACAATGCGAACGGTTTTGGTATTTCATTTCTTCATTTTTCTACGCAACTAGATAACATTGAGCAAAAAACATCCTCGTACAATTACATGCTTTCAATTTGTAGACTTTAGTGCTATACACAACAAGGTGAGAGTCGGGAGTGGAAGACAATGCCCGTGAGGATCATGGTAACGTAGGGAGATGTACAGGTTACACTGCCAGATACTAACCCGTTACACATTACAGTAGCTTGCGCAAGTAACCGCCTCAATCTTATCCATTTCGGGTACAAAAACCTGTACAGTAGGTAATCATAAATAATGCGTTTTCAGATGATATTTTCAACGCGCGAGGTGATGTGTTTTGTGCACATCTTGTATGCAAATAAATAATCTTTATATTTATTCAAGTTAAATAATGGAACCGTTTTCAAACAATGTTTACCATTCGTAAAAAACTGTTTGTTCTTCGTTTCTTGTGTTTTTAAATTACACCACATCATACTGGAATTTTTATGGTGGACAGTTAGATCATAGCTCATCTCATGTTAATTTTCTATCTAAATTAGAATAACTCATCATTATTTTACAAATTCACTATAGCGATCAGATGCTTTCGTATCTTGGCTCGATTATAATAAAATTGCCAGTTATCGTATGACGTAGGTGTCCTAGCTTCAAACTTTGAAGACTCGCGTAGGCAAGTTTAGTAATTGCGCAAGCTCCTGCGCTTGTATGTAACGGGCATTACAGGTTAAATAGTGAACACTTACATTATTATCTACTACGAACTAAATACAAATTTTGCCTCGTGGTTGGACGCGGCTACCCGCGCGTGCGTCGGCGGCGGCGGCGCTAGAAACTGATAGTTTATATGCTTTCCAATACAAAAATGAGTTTCGTAAACGCACGCGCAATTAACCGCGCGTACCAATATTATATATTTTTTTATAAATTACATGCTAGTATAATTTCATCTGTGCGCGAAACTTTCTGAGGGTGAAATGTATTCTTTTACAATTTTATTTTAAAACACTCCTCATCCGAACTGTACATGTACGCGTGTTAAAATTTAAATACATTAAAACATGTTAAGTAAATTTAAAACTTTTTTAAAGTTTGGAAGAAGCTCCGTTACGATGTCCCAAGAATCACAAATAACATTTTATTTTAAACTACTGTAATCAAAACGCACAAACATTAAAAGTTCCTAGTTACACTTCCAATACTTAAAGATACAAGTATAAAATATGAAAAATATTTGGTAACAATTAGAATAAAACAAAAAGATTTCTACACTATATACAGGGTGTTAAGTTACAAGTCGCATCACTAACCGGACAACTAGAGCTAAACTTAGGCAATTAGTCATTCACAAACAGCGCAAATTAAATATTAAAAAAGAATTAAATAGTCGCTTAACTAGAGTTACCATACATCGTGGTAATACATACATCGTGTGGTGGGGTGGGTGGTAGTTAGTCTGGCCACTTTTTATACATTTCATACAAAGGCGTTATATTTGGTCATTGAGTGCAATGTTAATCGGTACTTCTTCTAATAACAATCTACCACTATCTCGTGTAAATCTTAATCACAAGATTGCCCGAGTTGATTAGAGTTCAGGCTACAGGATTCTAAATCCTTTAAAACATGTATAAAAAGGTAGTACATGAATACCTAAATATAAGGTAAGAAATTGCGTCAAAATCACTAGCTACAGTCTACATCTGTATAGGTACTTAGATTATCTATAAAACGTGCAAAAATTTATTTGTCATTAAATCAGTCGATTAGTTGCCATTTAATTTCTAATTATTTCCATATTGCGGATACCTACGAATATGTGATAGATAAAAAAGCAGTGGCCAGGTGCTAGCGTGGTGGGTGTGCTTAAAGTTAACGCGTTATTTTGGACCCGAGTGTTAAGGTTCAATTTAGGAGAACGCTGTCGTGTCGTTCACGTTTCGAATCGCTTTTTCCGCTCCGCAACCATTCCGACGAGCGGACGCGCGGTCGCTCGCTCGCTCGCGGAGCAACGCCGAGCCGTATTTAGTTCTGTGGACAAGCAAATCATCTATAACTATAAAAGGCTTTGTCCTGACTGACTGACTGACTGACTGACTGACTGACATATAGACAACGTACAGCCCAAACCGCTAAACGTAGAGACTTGAAATTTGGAGGGTATGTTTTTGGAGAGGTGTAAACGCCCACTAAGAAAGGATTTTTCGAAAATCAACCCCGAAGGGGGTTAAATGGGGTGTTAAAGTTTGTATGAAACTTTTAATTCTCTGGTTCGATTGATACAAAACTTGGTATACGTATTCTACTATAAAAATAAGAAGATACGGGTGTCACAGTTTTTTCAAAATCAGCTCCCGTTAATATAAAAAAAAAACTAAGTTTTAGTGATAGTACGTTTGTTTCTCCTTAACTTTGTAACGGCTGTACATATTAAAATGAAATTTGGTATAGGGATGGGGATAGATGTGGGGATGGGGGTGGGGGTGGCGATGATACTGGGAACGGAGACGGGACGGAGATAGGCATGTTAATATTAAGATTACAATTGGTATCGGGATGGGGATGGGGATGGGGTGGGGATGGGGTGGGGATGTGATGGGGATGGGGTGGGGATGGGGTGGGGATTTGGTGGGGACAGGTGGGGATGGGATGTGGATGTGGATGAGGCTGGGAACGGGGATGGGCGTGTCCATATTAAGATGAAAGTTGAAATCGGGATGGGGGTGGGGATGGGATGGGGTTCGGGATGGGGATGAGAGAGGGAACGGGGATGTGGACGGGGATGGGCGTGTTCATATTAAAATGACATTTGGTATCGGGATGGGGAAGGGGGCGCTTATAGGGATGAGGCTGGGAATGGGGACGGGGATGGGCGTATTTATTGGTCGGCTGAACAGATGGAGCTGCATTTTTGGATAGGTAGTTATAGCATAAGGTTCGGAAACGGACATAGGCTATTTTTTTGTAGGTCCACGCAGACGACTGTTTGACGGACATAATTATTATAGATACTGTACAGCCTAAGCTGCTAAATTAATTTTTAATATTAAATTAACTTACTTTTAAATGCCTAAACTAAATTTTGAGTGGTGTAAACTTACACTCAGCTCAAGTTGTGGTAGCTTCAGTGAGATCAAGCTCGACTCACATTCTTGGGGTCGCGAGTTCGAACCCGGGCGAGCCCGTTCCAATTAGTTCTTTGAAACTTACGCATGGATAATACCACTGGCTTTTCGGTGAAGGAAAACATCATGAGGAAACCTTCATATTTCAGGAGAAAAAATACGATAGTGTATGTGAATCCGCCAACCTGCACTGGGCCAGCGTAGTGAATATGGCCCAATCAGGGTAGGCCGATATACCATTAGTGTTAAGGGCTGATGCAGAGAAACGCACACTCAGCAACGATTTTGAAAAATTCGCAAGGGGTTCAATGTATCATTAAAATACCATTTTGCCGAAACCATTTATTTAAGGCTGTTAAGTTTTTTGACTTAAGAGATAAGATAAAATAAACATAAACATGTTTCAGAATTTTCAAACAATTTCAAAACTGGAAGGCCACGGGTCAGTTTTTCATTTGAAAAAAAATTTTAAATTTATAGATTAGCTAATCGAGTGTTTATGCGTAAGAAGATAAATATTTTAAACACATGTACTTGATCCGGTGCACGCACCAAGCACAGCGCTTTCGAAACGTCCATCCCGCGTCGGCTCAGATACGTTAAAACCCGAGTATGACGCGCTGTACCTCGAGTGCGCCCCACTCCAACCCACACCGAGTCTACCTAAGCGATCAGTGCAGCACTGTATTTTATCGAAGTTTCGTAATTCTTGCGATATTTTGGTAATCTTTTTACGTTCTTTGTTATCATACTTTCTCTGCTTAAGCTTATTTCATTTCATTGACTCTGTTGATACGGTATGCAATAATGATGATGCTGTAAACTATCCAGTTGAGTTTTTAAATTCATTAAGACCAGCGGGGCTACCATATCAGAGGCTTATCCTGAAGAAAGGTACACCCGTCATGCTCCTTCGGAATTTAAGACCACCCAAATTGTGTAATGGAACCAGGTTACAAGTAAAAATGCTGCATCGTAATCTGGTTGAGGCCATCATTTTGACTGGGTGTGCCCATGGCGAAACAGTGTTTGTGCCGCGTATTCCCATGATTCCCAGTGACTTACCTTATGACTCCAAAAGGCTTCAATTTCCTTTAAAAGTTTGTTTTGCCATGACCATCAATAAGGCTCAGGGTCAAACTTTAAAATACGCTGGTATTGATTTAAGGCAGGACTGTTTTTCGCATGGTCAGTTCTATCTGGCTTGCTCGCGAGTTAGCTCCCCTGAAAGCCTGGCTATTTTAGCACCTTCCAACAAAAAAATCAAAAACGTTGTCTCCAAAGAAATATTGTAATCTTTCGGGTCAAAGGCCCCGGCAACTATAGCGTCATTAGCAGACATTTTTAGGGTTCCGTAGTACTACGAGGAATTCTTATAAGTTTGTCATGTCCATCTGTCTGTCTGTTTAAAATTCAACAAGACGGCTTTGTTTTGAAGTAAGTATTGCAAACGCGACATGCCAAATTTGGTCATCCTCAAGAAAACTTAAAGACTTGCAAGCGGCTTAGAAAAAATGCAATAATATACGTATTTTAGTGATTCAATTGAGTTGGGCCCCGATTTAACCGAATTCCAGTATTCAACATTACTACGCGGGCAAAG
This sequence comes from Erannis defoliaria, assembly GCA_905404285.2. Lineage (NCBI taxonomy): Eukaryota > Metazoa > Arthropoda > Insecta > Lepidoptera > Geometridae > Erannis > Erannis defoliaria. The sequence goes on from FR990071.1 coordinate 2,142,801, forward strand.
CCGCGGGCAAAAGCTAGTTCTTATATAAAAAGATATCTTGAGAAGGAGCGCATATGGTATTATGCCTTAAGGTTATGCCATGGCGTTGATGTTGCTTACTTCCTGAATACATCCTCCTACTATTTTGCAGACGATCCTCGAATCGGTACCGTAGTGCGCACTACCTTATATCACGGTAATAGATACATACAAAGGCGGATTAGATCCGGACCTAGGGTGGTCAAACACGGAACAACAAATTACGTTGACAAGAAACGATAAGAAGAACATATATACCTATTACGTTGAAAACAATGGCGGCTGGTACTACACGGCTTAGGGCGGTCAAGGCCGTTAGTTCGAATCAGTCGCTGTCTTCTACGCACGTTTGAACGACGTATCCCATATTTTGTGCAAAGAAAACATAACTAAGTTAAGTCCAGTAAAATGAATGAGACTATAGTATCGAAGGAAGGAAGGAGAGGTTACCTGGACGGGTGAGAGCTGCAGGTTTCTCGTGTTTTCTGTCTTGGCAAATTGGATCTTCACGGGGCGGGAGGGCCGCGCCGCCTCCAGTAGCGGACTCGACTGCGACTTCGTCTGTACCCACACGCACACCGTCAAAATACAAAAGGAAGAAAGATCCAAAGATGGGAAAAAATAGCGTGCACTCACACTTGCTAAAAATGCTAACACTGCAAAGCTCTGTTAGGCTTGGTCTAACATTCTTGGTTAGAACTAGATAATCGTGTATATTAAAAAACACTTGAAAAGCGTGTTGCTTAATTATTATTAAAATATGATATTAAATACAACTGCGTCATTTGGAAATAAAAATTAAAGAAAATATATTACAAAAAAATAAGAAATTATAACTGAGTATCTACTAAAGCAGGTGATCATTTATCTAGGTATTTACAATTTGTAAACAAACACCATTAGTGCAACAGCCACCGGTTTAGTTTCACTGAAGTTTCTGCAACACCATTAAGCCTTAAGAGGGAATCCGGTGGGCGATTCTACATATGTTGTGATCATGATGACTGTTATGATTTCTTTTGGTGTGTACAATAAAGAGTTAATCTATCTATCTATCATACTAACGTATTCCCGTATTTTCTTCCTGGATAATGCGTCTAGAGCATGTTTTTTATAAAGTCTAAGTCTACTTTAGACATGTCTCTGTCATTATCTTTTTTCAGTAACTATTTGCTAAAATAATTATAAGCCTTTACATTTTTCTAAGTAATCTTTGGAGGGTTATACTTTCTTTAGCAATTAGTGGCTAAATAAAGAAAATTACATACATGTCTTCAGTAGAACTGGAATGTATTAAAAAAAAGATTGCTCTAGAGGCATTATCCCGGAAGAAAATAGGGGAATACGTTTGTATGGACACCCGTTCTCCAGATTCCCTCTTAACTCGCGACTATACAATGATAAGTAGGTACATTATTCTGATATGAGTTTTAGATAAAAAACTAAATCATAATAATATCTTAAGAAAACTAAGCGAAATACATATTTTTCTGTGCCAATAGCTTCAGAGAAACTTCCGTAGTGACTTCTGAATGAAAGCCACCACACATGTTTAAATATGATTTAGATTAGATATTTTGTAAATAATTATATTATGTCTACCTTAAGATGGCATCAGTTTAAGGCGCAAAGGTAGGTTGGTATACGCGGCATCGGGAACAAACATTGTACCCAAATTATTATAATTTTTTGCTTTTTTTTTCATGGGAGCGCGTATTAAAATTTGTGGTCATGGACGTAAGCGAGACTGGCACGAGGTTGCCATTTCAATTATTGATTTTATTCATTCGATCGACTCGATCAGGGTTACTTGCAAAAGCAAGATGCTTATCTGATGAGAAGAATACCAAGATGAAAATCTGTGATAATTATATGGTAGCCTTTTTTACTCAACCAATTTATCTGCAAAGTTTGTGAAATAAAACGACAAATCGCTGACACATTTGTGTAGAAACTGCAATAGTGGCTCCATTCAACTCTGCAGATACGTAGGTCTCGCTCTGCCGCGGTGTTTTCGAACCAAGCCGCGTACGTACCTGCGCTGGGTTGTGTGCGCTGCCACGCGGCCGCCAGGTGGCGCAGGTGTGCCCAGAGCGGCGCCTCCGCCTGCCCATGCTGTTAGTGCACCCGTATTACCAACACGCCAGTAAGACAACTACGCATCGCGACTATCATAGCTTACACGACTCAACTATTTTTAAATCTGTTATTAGGCCAAGCTTATTAGAAGACTGTGCCTTAATTACACGAAACGGAACGGTTTCTTGAAACGGCTGCCAGAGGTAAAAAAAACTAAACCTTATAAATCTTATAATGGTACAAAAATACTCTAAACCTTATCTTGCGTTTTTTTCACTGATATATTGTTTTTGTTCTTTTCTGAGTTTTCAGGTTTCCTAACGTAGGAAAGCCCAAAACTCAGAATCTAGGACTCTTTTTAGGAATTTTTTCGTAGCCAGGCTCGTAACCCCAAAGGGTTTAACATAAAATGAGTTGATGACAAAAAAAAACGTCTATGGCCCTTTCGCTAGATCATGTCCGACAGCCGCTGCAAACACCGACGCCATTTTTGCAATAAAAAAAAACCCGCCGATTTTAGAATAAAAAATCAAATAAGTTTAGTTAGTGCTCCGCTGCGTGAACGAATAGCTTCTCTCTCTTGATAAAACAATAGAGCTTCGATAGTCGCGATCCACAAATATAATTAAACTAAATTGAAATGGTATTTTGCATAAGTATTTACAAATAACAAGTATCTATGACAAATCTAAACATCAATGAATTTGAAAAACTATACTGTTTGCAACCTGTCTCTAGAATATGGTGGTGATCATTGTTATTATGTAGTTTAAGTGCAGTGTCCATGCCAAGCGTGAATCTAGCTTGAAATGGTGAATGATTGGTAAGCAAATACTAAGAAACAAAGATATAACAAAAATAATTCTGTTTCTGCATGTAAAGAAGAAACATTTCGTTTTCATACTCTGCAGAAAACTAGTTGTGTTTTTGACGTTTTTAAATTTAGAAGCTTGTAAACTCTCAGTAGTAGTACGCAGTATCAGTAACATTAGTTTTTTGACTAGCTATACTCTAAAATGAAGCGCTGAATAATGGTGGAACCTAAGGTGGACTACAACCACGGTAACTATTTTAGTAATAATTATGTAGTCCTAAGAAATTCAGGTAAACGTCCTTAAGAGCCTCATTATTATTATTTATTTATTTATTTACATGGAGTAGGTTTTTTTTAAATCAGTTAATTCATCTTTTGTCTGTACCTAACTTGTTCCATATTTGAAAAAAACCCGTTTATTAATTTAATGTATAATAAAGATACAAAACAACGCAGTAAACGTGGATTTTTTAAATATAACCCTGCATAACATGGAATTATTTAATCTGGCACATATTTAACTTTGTTCCATAGCATTTGTTAAGCAGTAGCGTAGGCCGCAAGCGAGAGTGGTCAACATGTGTGAGGTGAGGTGCGTACCGGCGCAGTGTCTTCAATGAGCTGGGACAGGGTGGACGTCTCTGAGTTCTTCATGTCGTTGGCCTCCGAGATCAGGTGGGCGCGGAGCTGCTTATTTCTGGAAATATAAATTATGATGGGTCAACTTAAGCACATTGGCATGGTAGGCAAAAAATGCGACGTCAATCAATTTGTACCCAAATACAGATATTGGTGTCATTTGGCACCACACAACCAGATTGTATGACCTAATTACAATTTGTATCTACTTCTAGCCTAATACAAATACTACTACAATGTATATTAAATTATTTTAATAAGGCTGTTCGTTGTCCAAATAAAATAAAATAAATAAAGAAATTTTAGTTACTCCACTCATCACATCATAAATCGGTATGGTACCAAGTCCTGCCGCTGCTAGCTCTCTGATAGGGCCCAACTAACACGTGCGTGAGTGTTACCTGGAGTCGAGCTGCATGATGTGGTTGTGTGCGTGCGCGAGCTGCGTGGTGGCGGTGGCGAGCCGCTCCTCGAGCGCGGCGGACTCCACGCACTTGACGGAGTACTTCTCCGAGAGCGACAGGATCTCGCGCCTTATCTCCTCCATCTCCTGCCTGCGCGCAAACGGAGACCACTCTTTATTAACCAGCCGGGGACGCGGGTCATGGGCGCAGCCTGGGGCTTCAAGGGTTCCCTTTACAATACTACTTCAGAAACAACCGATACTGCTAAGAGATAAGCTATGACAATGAAAAGCGGTAAATGCTACGAATTATAATTTCGACCACATCAGAATATGGCCTCGGAACCTTGTGGGTTATATTTTTTTGGTACTTGAACGCGTTACGGTTATTTTAGAGTGGTGATATATCCATCATCATACTGAATATGTAAATGGGGTTCGGTAGTTTTCACTCCCGGCTACACCCATGTTGATATTTCCAAAGAGTATGTTTGAGTTACCATGGAGATCCTTCCATGTCCTGATCACAGGAATGGGCGCTGCAATTAAATTTACGAAGCTGTAATCCACAGTGACTTTAATTTTAGTATCGCATTCATATTCAACTAAAGAAATTAAAGAGTTCAATACTAAAGGCATGTGACATTTAGACCTAGTTCATACAAGGAGGTATGGGAAGTTTGTGTCACTAGGCCATCTACGTATGGAAAATATCATAAGCCTTTAAGTAAAGTCCGACATCAGTTCAGTCCGTGACAATAGGTTCGATTTGTACGTGATCGTTCATCAGTCTACGCAGACACGGTTAGGCCCCGTCATTCTGACTACTATCATAGACTGAACTGACGCCAGACAGAGCGAGCAGGGGCGATATGGTACGATGAGTATAGTAAGAGTAAGCGAGATGCAGGTACTGACTGGTGGCGGGAGGAGAGGCGCGTGAGGTCGGGCTCGGCGCCGGCGCCGGCGGCGCGGCTGAGGAACTCCGCCTTGAACTTGTCGACCTCGCGGCGCACCTCACTCTCGTGCGCCTTGCGCATGGCGTCCAGCGCGGCCAGCGTGGCGCGCGTCTCCTCCGCCAGCGCCTGCTCCTTGTCGAGGCGCAGCGCCTCGCGCTCGGCGCGGTGCTTCTCCTCCATCTCGCGCACGATGCGCCGGTGCGACGACTCCATGGCCAGAAGCCCCTTCTCGCACAGCGCGCGCAGCTGCTCGATCTCCTGCTGGTAGCGCGCGCGCAGCCCGTCGCCGTGCGTGTCCGCCGCCACCGCCGACTGGTACGCGGCTCGCAGCGCCTCCAGCTGTGCGCTGTACTCCGAGTCCAGCGCCGCCAGCCGCCGCTGCAGCGTGCGCGCGCGCTCGCGCAGTGCAACGCGCTCGCGCTCGTGCGCCGCCGCCACCTGCGCGCGCGCGCGTCTCGCTGCGCCCAGCGCCTGCGCTTGCTGCGCCAGCGCCGCCTCGCTGCGCGCACGCTCCTCCTTCAGCCTGCAACACGAACACCGGTCACTACACCGCTCCGCCTCCCCGCGCCCCGCGTGCCCCGCCCGCGTCCCTCGCCTCACCTGTCCAGCGCGTCCTGCAGCTGCTTGCAGTGCTGGCACGGGACCAGCTCTTGCAGAGCCTCGACGCGCCGGCGCAGCGCCTCCGCGCGCTCCACCAGGCCCCCTCCGCCGGCGCCCGCGCCCTCGCCGCCCTGCTCCTCGGGCGGGGCGCCGGCGAGGGCGCGGCGCACCGCCGTCACCGCCGCCTCCGCCCGCTCGAGGCTCTCGCCGATCTTCATCGAGTCTTCACTGTCGCCGGAACAGTCACTGGAGAAGAGCGCTCGGCACTCGGTCGAGAACCGCTGGAACAGGAACACGAACTCCGCCTCCTGCGCGGGGTCCGCGTCCAGCGAGGCGACGGCGTCCTCGCGGCAGGGCGCGGCCTGCGGGCCGGCCGCGCGGTACGTGCCCGCCAGCACGGCCACGCGCGCCGCCACGAGCGCGCGCTGCGCCAGCGCCTCGCCGAGCGCGGCCAGCAGCGCGCGGCTGTCGGCGGCGGGCGGCGCGGCGCGCGGGCCGGCCGCCAGCGCGCGCCGGTACAGCGGCGCCACGTCGCGCACGGCCGCGTCCAGCTCGCACCGCAGGTGGTCGTGCGCCGCCTGCCACCACAACTCGAGGTCGGCGCGGTCCTGCGCAGCGAGCGTGACGCGGCCGGCGCGCGCCTCATCGAGCCGCGCCTCGCACGCGTGCGCCGCCCGCGCCAACGCTCGCGCCACCTCCGCCTGCACGAGCTCGCCGCCCAGAGCGTCGCGCGCCGCCGCCCACGCGGAGCGCACGCGCGCCGCGTCCGGCGCGCCGCCCGCCTCGCTCGCCGCGCCCGCGCCCTCCTCGCGCGCCTCGGCGGCGAGCGCGTTCGCGATCTCGGCGAGCTTCTCGCTCTTGTACGCGTCGACGGCGGCGTCGAGGTCGCGCTTGGCCGCCTGCAAGCGGTCGAGGTCGGCGCCGTGCACGATGAGGTCGGCGCGCCGCGGGTCACGCTCGTCGCCCGCGCCGCCCGCGCTCGCGCCCCCCTCCACGCGCCGCGACAGGATCTTGGCGAGGTAGTCGAGCGAGGAGCGCGCGCCGCTCGCGCCGCGGTGCCCCTCGCCGTTCAGCTTCCGCCGGAGGTTATCGATCAGTTGACTAGTTTCGATGATCTCCGACTTGATCAGCCTGGCGAAGAACCGGCTGCCGTTGGAGGCGTCGAGCGCCTCATGTATCCGAGCGACGAGCACGGTCTCGTAGGCGAGCTTCTCGGCGAGCAGCTCGAGGCTGCGGCGCTGCGTGAGCTCGCCGGCCTCGTATAGCGCCACCTTGCGCCGCGAGATGTCCAGCAGCTTGGCCCGCAGCTGCTCCTCCAGCTGCACCACCACGCGCGCCACGCTGTCGTCGCCCTCGGGCTCGTCCCCCGGCTCCCCGGGCTCGCCGTCCACGACGCACCGATCGACGCACTCCTGCAGCCTCTTGCTCACCTCGGTCAGACATCTCTCCATCGTCTTGATGCTATACTTCTTCTCGAGGCTGGGCGAGGGCGAGCGCCTCGTCTTGGCGGCGCGCATGGCGCTCATCTGGCAGAGGCACTCGTTGACCTTGTCCCGCGAGAGTATGACGACGCTCTCGAGGCTCTGCAGCCGGTCGAGCAGGTGCCGCTGCGAGGCGGTGCCGAGCCCGCCGTCGCCGCCGTCCGCGAGCGCGGGGCTGTCGGCGGCGCGCGCCGGTAGGCTCAGCGACTCGCACGAGTTGGCGAGCTCGCGCCGGCAGTCGAGGGCCGACGCTACTTTGGTTTCTAGGGAACTTATTCGAACTAGCATCTTCATCGGCTCGGAACTGGTGGCGCTGTCGAGGGACTTCCTCCGCAATCGCGCCGCTAGCCTCTTCATTCGCTTCTCGTCTGAAGTGCTGTCGGATTTCGTTTTATCTTTGGCAGGCGACGCACTCTTCGAGGGTGAATTTATCAAGGGAACCGGTTCTCCCGTCTCTAACATCGTGATTTTATTCTCGAGTTCTGACAGCTTCTCTTCTACTTCCTTTCCCAGCGTGATAGACTCTCTTCCTTTTAGTGACAAACTTCGTCTTTTCTCTCTCGATTCGGTTTTTTGGATTTTATGCTTCAACGTCCGAACTTGTTTATCGGAGGCGGTCAGTTTTTGTGTTAGGTCTTGAATGCGAGCCGCAAGTAGGTCGATTTCGGACCTGCTGCATTGCTCCCTCAATTTCATCTCGTTTCTGAGCTTCGTGTTTGTCACTTCAAGCTCGTCGTACATACTGTGCGACTCCCGGAGCTCTTTCTTCATGGCTTTGATTTCCTGTATCGCTTTTAGAAACCTTCCTCTGAGCTCGTCGTATTCTTCGATGAGTCTGTCCTTTTCCATGGATTCTAGATTTAGATCCATATTCAAGTTAGTGAGATCGCTCAGGGACCCAATACTTTTCCGTTTCTCTCTGATCGGCGACTCAGCTACCACTCGGCCTTCCAGATCCCTGATTCTCGCATAAAGGCCATCATTTTCTTTAATACTTTTAAGTAGCCTATCGTTTAAATCATTGAGTTCCCTTTGCAACTGCGCTACTGTCTCCTGAGCCGAAGCCAACTGTCTCGTGAGTAACTCAGAATGTTCGGTGGATTCTTTTAAGAAATTCTGCGTTTCGGTCAGCTTGGCTTCCCACATATTCTTATCTTGACTATAGAGTTGCTTAATAGCGTCGAGGCTCTCCGCCTCTTTTGTCCTGATAGCCAATTCGTCTTCCTTCTTTTGTAGCTGAATTACGAGATCTTCCATTTGCTTCTCCTTTAATGTTGTTTCTGCTTTTAATTTCTGAAGTCTCGCAATTTCGTTTTCTGCGACTATTACGTCGTTTACTGCTAATTTCAGCTGTTTTCGAAGGTCTTCTATCTGTATGGACTGTTTGTCTATGGTTGAAATGTAGCTGCGTTTTCGAGGTTCGGCCGGTTTTTCGTTTTCGTCAACTTCGTTATTCGGACGATCTAATTCTTTTTCTTTGGTGGCGTCAACCTCGTCGGCTTCGCACGACAGAGGATCGGAGAGTGACGGTGTTTTGTAGCAGCTTCGCGCACGGACTTTCTCTTTGACTTTTGAGATGGGGGTGCGAGAAAGGATGGGAGAAGAGGGTGGTTGTGGTCCCATCTCTCCCCAGTCGGCACTATCCCTTCGGCCGCCTTCAGATGCGGTTCGATACTCTTCGTCCGAAGAAAATGGCGCCGATCGTCCCGTGATAGGCGTGACAGGTGTTACCGGTGACGTTGATGACTCTGATGCTTGGTCGATAGTATCATCCCGAAGTATTAAAGACAAAGGACCCGTATCGGGTAGTCCTGCAGTCCTCTTCATCGCTGACACCCAGTTCGTTCGAATGCCTGCCGTCACTGCAGAAAGGACGATGTGTTTGCCGTCCCATGTCTGTAAAAAACAAATAAATTCGTATTTTAACTGTTTTTGGACATGAGTGCAAAAAACAACAACATAATTACTAAGCAACTATGCTCACTTCAGTCTCAAAAGCGTATCCATTGGTGGATCCGGAAGTAGGCAGTTCAACGACCCTCGATATTCCGCTCAGGTCAATGACGCCATCTAATAAGCCTCTGTGTTCAGCGTGAGGATCTCGGAAGTATAGCAGGGCAGCCCCACGTAGCACGAACCAGTGGCGAGACCACACGTTCCCCGGGCCTCGCCGCTGCAGCCAGCCTGCCCTGGCGTGGAGCAACCTTTCTGCTGGGAGCTCGACTCTGCCAGGTTCTGCGCTCTCGGTAGTAGCGTCTACTGCGTCGGTGGGCTCGCTTCCTTCGCTAGAAACGCTGGAGCTGCCTTCTTCTGCCGGAATACCTCCGTCTGGAGAACCACGCGCCTAGAAAAATAAAAATTCCAATTAGTTATATGAAGCGTTAATTTGCCGAAATCCGTGTTCAACATTGGTATCATAAAAGATGGGTTCAAATTCAAGTTCAGAAGGATTATGTCGGAGTGTGCGGAGAATGTTCGCTTCAATTACTGAGCATAAGGCTAATGGCTCGCTATACCGGTTTGTAATCTGTCTGAGAAATAAAGCTGAAAAATAAGAAATTTAATAAATTCGATTTAGAATTTCGAAGAAAGTCACAGAAAGTCTGTCCGTTGATCCCATTCCATTTGACCAGCTGTTTTCACTTTCGAAAGCGCTTCTTGGCGAAAGATGTCAGGTAATCATTTCGTTCAGTACAATTAACACTGAACTTGGAATCGCCATGACTAAAATGTTAAGTGGATAAATGCATGAAAGTACGACCGTGAAACAATCTGTTACATTTCTCACGTTTAAATCTTTCTTTTTCATTTGTTACATCTGTAGTATGAGTGGATTAGCATAATTAGTCTTTTTTTAATCCACTGTAGGACATAGAGGCGTCGAAGGGCTATTGGGCAATGTGAATACTGCATACTGAATATTGATTTTATTTTATTATATGAGTACATAATTATGTAATTATGGCATTCTCTCTAGAGGGGAAGCCTTCGTTCAGCAGTGGACGTCTTTTGGCTGGGGATTTGTTGTGATGTTGTAGTTTGGTTTGACTATTCAAACTTAATAGCGGCTGTGAAGAACGCTGCAAGCGAGACTGCGATTGTACGCACATCGCATGCCTTATTTTTGCTTCTGTGCAGCTCAGTGCCGGATTTATATTTTTTATGAGTGTAGGCCACTTTGTTTCCACCGCCCCATGTACCTACATGTTCTAAAATAATAAAGGCGGCAGCGTCCTATGAAATCTGCCGCCCCTAGGCCGCGGCGTATATTGCCTATTGGCAAATCCAGGATTGGCGCAGCGTCTTGCGCCTAAGTTCACAGCCGCCATTAAGTTTGGATCAGCCTATATCACTGTTGGTGTACTGACCGGCAGCCGGTCGGGCGGCGGCAGCCGGGTGGGGCGCTCGAGCGCGGGCGGCAGCGCGCGGCGCGAGCGCGGCCGCGTCAGCGATGCCGCGATGTCGCGCAGCTGCTCGTCGTACTGCTGGTGTTGCTGCTGCAGCAGCGGCGACCTCACGCCCACACCGCCTGGATATATATTGATCGTTATTTATAAATTCATTCATACCTCCTCCTCCCAACTTGGATGTCCTGCGTCGGAGCAGCTGTGGAACACACACGTACAAGTGACGAACAGTAGCCATATGCATGTTTGTTTACTAATAGAAAAGCCTCACATCAAAATCAAAATTTAACACGTGCACAAGTAACGAAGTTATAAACATTTCAGGTTCATTTTCATGTTAGACAGAGAGCTCGCTATCGTGGCAAATGATGTCAGATTATACAATTCCAAACAAACTCTATACTAGCACGTGTTTCGCAAGAAAGCGTCAAATCTTTTTTTGTTTTATTTATACGGGAATACTCACGTTTAATTAAATCGGATACTCCGACTATAGTTTCGATCACATCCGGTGACCTTTTTCAAACAGTTAAAACAGAGCCCGACGCGCGTGCAGCCGCGTCCTGCTTAGCTTATAGGCTGAGTATCCGATTTAACTAAACGTGAGTATTCCCGTATAAATAAAACAAAAATGTATCAAAACCACGTCAGTTTTCATAATAAAATTAAAGGCGTCAAATCATTTCCTTCCAAAATCTTTTAACGCTTATATCAGCTTATTTTATTTTATTTATTTTACTCTCAACTTATGCTATTATTTTAAATGAAACACATGCATATACACACCTAGCCTATTCCAGGCTAGGTGTGTATAAAATCGTCAACTGCAGTACATCAGGTGAACTGAACTGTGCCAGACCACCTAAGGTGCAGGACACACTTATCGGGCGTCGGCAAGCCGCTCGTGGCGTGCCCGTGCCCGACGCCAGTTCAGAGTGTCCTGCGCCTAACTCTGAACCACTTAAATAGGTCGTCATTATAACGGCATAACATAAAATATTTTTGTAAAATCTAAGCTTGAGAGATTTTTGATTTATTTATACGGGAATACTCACGTTTAATTAAATCTGATACTCCGACTATAGTTTCGATCACATCCGGTGACCTTTTTAGCAGTGCTAAACAGGACGCAGCTGCACGCGCGTCGGGCTCTGTTTTCACTCTTTGAAAAAGGTCACCGGATGTGATCGAAACTATAGTCGGAGTATCCGATTTAATTAAACGTGAGTTTTCCCGTATAAATAAAACAAAAATGTGTCAAAACCACGTCAGTTTTCATAATAAAAAATAAGCTTGAGAGGCTTCATTTTTGATAGTTATTTTATGCCTTCGTGTACGCAACTACATCTCCTTCTCATTGTGTAAAAAATTGGTAAAAAAACAGCACAATTTATAAAACGAATTGTTTGTGTCAGCGCGATCACGCAATGACGCAGGCGCCCAATCACCACTGTCTCGAGGATAGTGTTTGAGCGTCTGCTAACCTATGATCATCTCTTCTACATAATGATGCTTAGTCGTACTGCCTTGTTTATAGAACTCACTGTCGTCATTCCCAGGAGAGGTGGTGGGTTCCGCCCAGGTGTCTCTTCGCCTGGAGCGCGCCTTCTCCTCCCCGTTGATCTTGTCTCTAGTCGGCGGCGACGCGGATGATACTGGCTGGTCAGTGTATACTGAAACAAAGATAGAAGATTGAAGAAATGGAACATTGTGCCAGCATCCTTGTGTCCTGAAAGATATACTCCAGGTATTTTCAAGGTTAGAGGGAATATCTTCTAAATCTGCATGCTTTCTTCTTTGAGTATACGTCTTTGCTTATCAATAGGCGAGTTGGCGGCTGTCACTGTGGTCATATGTACGATAGAAGTTTCCCTGTTGCAGAGGCGGGTCAGGTGCATGACTGGCTTATTTTAAAACGGAACAAATACTCGTGAGTTCTTTTCTTTCACGTGAAAATCAGCCAGTCTCAAACATGTCTTACATTTTTTTATTTAAATATGAAACTGGTGATTTATTAATGTCTGATTATCTTTGATTTCTTTCTAATTCGGGTCCGTGTTATCTAACCAATGCATGAGATTCTATAGCGCTCACGAAATCCTAATCGTGATTTCGATAAAATGTAAATTTGTTCGTTGTGTACGATCCCAAATTCAGTTCGCCAGCCCCGACGCGACGCCCTGTAAGTTATTACATTGTTGCATTCTCTGATCACAGCCGTATAATTGAGTTAATGACCCGATCGCATGTACCAAGGTTACCGACCAGCAAAAGGAACCTTTAAACTTAAGCCCTTTTAGTCTTATCTTCACACACCTTCGGCGAAATCTCGCCGCCACAACGAGTTATTTAATTTAGGGTAATGGAAAAGAAATTCTAAGATACGTTTGCACCTTTTTCTTTGCTCGATATTATGTAAGCTACACAAAGGTTGGGTGAGGGTAAAAATCTGGAAGTTAGTTGAGAATATTGTGTTTTGAGTTTTTAATAACATTTGACAGGCTTTATCTTTGGCCACGACCTGATGTGAAATACCTAGGTCAATCAACTGGTTCTTAGGTGAGGCTGCCGGAACTCAGTGCTTGCTAATTAGGTGCTTGTCAACTGATTTTCAACTTTGGCTTTAATATTTTACCTAAATGCTTTTTGAAAGTTCACGGTTGCTTTCCGCTGTAAGTTCGTTCTTTGCTTATTTAAAATGAAGCAGAAAAACCGATATCATCCACTATAATGGTATCAAGGATTTTATTAATTGTAAAAATAAACAAAACGGCGTCAACGAGTTCGCGATCTTTGTCGGCGCCAGCGCAGAATACCTTTCAATTTATCCTCTTTATAGAGACTTATTATTATCAGCGATAGCCATGAATCATCGTTATGAGATGAAATAATCACATTTATGGCTATCAATTGTGGATAACGACGCGAAACATCTGCGAGTTAATCTGTGCTAATGAGCTGGATGGGTATTTAAGTTTATTTGCACAAATAGTGAAGCTTTCAACAATATATGTATTGACTTAGCTTACGGGTGATATAATTATTTGATTTGTGGCTTATTAAAACGAATATATTATATTAACTATAATCCGACTACGCAATGTAGAACGCTTTTCGGAGATTTAAAAAAATCTAACCAAACCTCGCATATCAAAATCATTCAAGTCGTCTCCGTCTACCACACGGAGCATAATTAGATATTTACATACACTTGAAAACACACCCGTCTTGTCGAACAGTTGGATAAAAAATCCGCTGATTCGATTATGATTTTCTGCTTATTTCGCGGTAAAATCTTGAAGAAAGTGTTTAAGCTTGTCGAGAAACTACTGGCATTTCTTTTGACTTTCTAAACAGCGCATCAGTTGAATCAATCATCATGTTTTGGCAATTATTCTTCAATCATCAAACACGTGTGGAACGAATCCGTATTGAATTTGGTATCGAAGCAAATGAATTGGCATTGCAGAGGCAAATAATCAGGTTTGTGAGATATGCTCCCACGCAGAGCGCGGTGTCGGGGTGGCGCGTACATCATACTTGCAAGATTTAGTGTTGAAAAAACGCGAAGTTTAATAAATATGAATGAAGCGGTCGCGCAGCGCGAGTAAATCATCGACTCCCACTGCGCGGGCGCATTGTGTCGGCGAACGATGCCCATGAACTGAAAATTAAGGGTGAAACTGAAAATTATGAGACAGTTTACTATCGTTAATAAAACAGCTCGTTATGATTTAGGTATTTATTTGACCGCAATCGTCGTCAAAGCTACCAAAATAGTATAATACAAAAGAACACGTAAGGCATCTAGGTTATTAAATGACTGGGGTAGGATTAAGTACCTTAAGATTGATCCTGAATCTCACGCACCATGTGGTAAGTATACATCAGATCACGTGATCAGAGCGGTTCGTACCCATCACTAGATAGCATGTTTAATGACTAAGCTATTAATTTGCCCACTGAGTTATTTGAACTGACATGCGCTCTGTGGCTATTGACATAGCGAGAGAAAAAAGCAGAGCCCTCAGGCAAAACACAAGATCGAAAAGCGTAGAATATAGCGAGCAGTTGTCGGAGCATACCAATGAGTTAAGTATTAATAAACCGAGTTTATGTTCGCTAGTAGCAATAATTATGCATAGGTATGCATCTTTTGCTAGCCGAATCTAGAATCTAAGCATTAGCAATATAACTGATGGGTATGTTATTAAAGTATGTCTGTATCAGTCCAGCATCATGGCCTCATCGTGCCATTCCTCGAATACCGAGTTCAGTCTAAAGTAGTTATAAAAAGCCCCAATAGCTTCGTGACATGTTTTTCGGCGAAAGCCTCATCGCACTGGCTCCAGGCGTCTTCACCATAACTCATGTCATGACTAATGGGAAGGTCGATGCCCCAAGCCCGTAATGGTTTTTTGGTGGCCATTTTCGAAGGTTTTTTGCCGCCCCAAGTGTGGACTAGCCGCATTTTAGTTAAGACATATTGTATGCGCGAGCGCGGATGGCGAGAATCATTTATTTGACTTCGAATTTGGCAGAGATGAAGTACTGTGTCAGGCCAACATGCTTCGAAGCTTCCTTAAACAACAGTGAATAGATCATCAATGTACTAGGTAGGTAGGTTGCTCTTGATTCATAAATGTAGCTACTACAGCGACGTATAAAGTCACAAAGTGCGCAACAGCAGGAGAATTAGGTATGTGATACTCCCTGGCAGGACCACTTTCATTTTACTAGGTAATAATTACATAATAAAAATTTATAAAAAAATTACACTTTTGTAGTCTTATTAAAAAAAAAAATATCGACAGTTTTCTGGAAAACATCAATTCAGAATGGTCCTGCTGGAGAGTATGCTCTCTGGCAGGACCACATTGTTTGGGGCTAAACTACTTATTTATATATATAAAAAATATGCCATAAAAATGTATATTTTTGTAGTCAATGCAGAGACCATGCTCTCCAGCAGGACCATTGTGAATTGATGTTTTCTAGGAAACTATCGATACACATATTTTTTTAATAAGGCTACAAAAATATAATTTTTTTATACATGTAATTATTACCTAGTAAAATTAAAGTGGTCCTGCCAGGGAGTATCACATAATTAGTTAGCTTATGACTTTTTCTAATTATTTGCAAATCGCGAAAGTTTGAAAGTTTCATAAATTTTCTGTCATGGTGATAGCAAGTATTTCATGTATTTCATAATCACATACTCGTAACCATAAACCTACATCTGTCGGGCAGTTTACTGCTTAACATCATGACGGTAATTTATGAATCTAACATTCAAATTATCAGAGTTTGTGTTTGTGTAAATGATGGCTAAGTTTCTATAATAAACATTAGCTGTTTGCGCGTTGAGCTTATGTTTATCAACGCTGAATAAAATTCAAGTTTGATTTACTTCATACACTTCTGCGTGCCTGTTTCTGTTTATGGAAGCTTGTTGAGTGTTCGTTAATAATTGCGCGACGGAGAGTATTTTATTGAGACAGCTGAAAGGTACACAGTAAATAAATTAAGCAAGGCACCTGAAGAAGCAGCGCTTATCGACACCCATAAATTAGACATTTCGCGTTAGATTTCTCTAGCCCAGTGTCGGGTCGTCGACCCAAACACATCGCAGCAAATCTTTAATTGCATCTATGTAGGAAAGATTCGCGGCTTTGCAGCTCAAAAGTCAGTTTAGTTCACCCAAATCAACTTTCATCAGCAATTAGCAACGGCCTTCACAAGATAGCGTTAACTAGAAAGTGTATCTGGCTGGATCTAAGGTAGAAACTATCCTGAGCAAGTTCGATATCGGCATCAGCAATTAAAGGTTAGGCTGTTAGATCAGCAATTAGGATCGGCCAGGTGCACGGGCGGCGTAGGCGCAGGCAGTCCCGCCGCACTGCAGCCACAGAGGCGGCCTTGCATCGCAATGCCGGGTCGAAGTGGGCTGACTTATTACAATTGCCAGCGCGATGATCGCATCTCTATTATTGTTTTGAACTGTTGGAATGGCGCAGGATGTTGAAACGTTTAATGACAGCTGTGGAAAGCCAGTTATTTGTGAATATTGCATTACATTGTGTACGTCTGAATCAGAACGGATGAATTACGATATCAACATGCTATTGCATTCACGGAGTCGAGTCTTAGCTAGGAGAGCCCAAATTAAACTTGCACATTAAACCAAATAGATCTTTCCCAGCAGATTTCTCCGAACACTAGCTGCAGCTTCCTCCTGTTTATCTCACCTCGCGTGTCGAGGAGAACAGGTGACTCCTAACCTGGGATAACACCTCGGCATTATTTATAGCCATAACGGTTTTAAATTTAATTGACGCTAGGAATCCAGCTTCGAAAGTCGCGCGAAACTGGTGTTGTTAGACGTGAATCATTGACGGGCGTCAAAGCATGGGTGAAGGGAGGATATTCTTCTTTGGAGGAGGACGGATTCCTATATCAACGATTTTAATATTACTGACATATTAAGGAAATGAGCACCAGTTTCCATTGAGAGAAAACATAATCATCTTATTTAGACACATCTCTTGTAGTGATAGTAGCGCTCTTGTAGTGTTGTGTATGCAACTGAGCAAAACGGGAAAGCCTCTTGCATCTTTTTTGTCATCATCATCATCATCATCAGCCCGGAGACGTCCACTGCTGAACGAAGGCCTCCCCCTTAGACCGCCACACTGTACGACAACCTGCCATTTGCATCCACCGGTTGCCCGCGACTTTTACAATGTCAGCCGCACCTACGCTGCGTCTTCCGGTCGCGGTCGCCACTCAAGAACCTTTCTTCCCCATCGGTTATCAGTTCTTCGAGCTATGTGGCCTGCCCATTGCCACTTCAACTTGCAATCCCTGCGAGCTATGTTGGTGACTTTGGTTCTTTGGCGAATATCCTCGTTCCGGATTTTATCACGCAAAGTAATTCCGAGCATAGCTCTCATGTGCTCATCTTTTTTGTATCACGATGTAAATACATATACTTTAGGTATATGCAACAGAAAGTACACGGTTCTTTTAGCAATCAATTAATCAAAATATCAACCTGCGAAATCCTGCTGTTTTAAGTTGTTTTAATTATTATTTTAAGTAACTTTGCAAGATTGAAGTAAAATTGTGGCGGATCAGCTCCTGCTCAGTGCTGATATTTTGAAACGCTGGCAGCCCTTCTCCTAGACCCTCCGCCGTGAAGGTTACAGCGTCTCAGCACTAACGGGCTTTAATTAGGTCTAACGCGTTGTCGCGGGGCCGGGCCTGATTTACGGGCCGGCCCTGGTGGGCCCTGACGGGACGCCTGATACGGCCCTTATGTGGCTATAGGCTTTCTGCCTCACGCTAACGGGAGCCATTGTGTTGCTGGTTTGGGAATGAGGAGTTTGTTGGCTATTTATCATTGGAGCTAGCGCCCATACTTTCTAACTGTAGGTCTAGACATCGGAATAAAGTTTGAGTGAGAAATTTTTATCCATCGAACGAAAAAATATAGGAAATCATTACTAAACTGTTAGTGAGGGAATGGTCGTGTGATTTTGTTTTCTAATAGCTGTTTTTGGGCCGCCTGACTGCTTTTATGGCTTTGATATTTTTGCAGTTTTGTTGTGCTGTTTTGTTTTGTAGGTTTTTACCAGACCGCCTAGAAACAAAAGCAAGGTAATGTTTCTAGGATGTATTTAAGAATTGATCAGTCCAGGATCAAGCTGATGCCTACTGTTGTAACAAGAGATCGTATAAAAAGCTCGTTGTGGAAAGTGGCCATTTCGTATGAAGAATACTTGGCGTACTTTTTTGTAATGATTGCACAAATATTTGTAAGTCTGAGATGTGTAATGTCCTACAAGCTACAGTTTAATGTGCAATATGCATATAAAAACTTATAAGCCAACATTTCGACAAGTCGTAAACCAGAGCCTACATTAGACATAAATTGCAACGAGTACCCTAAACCAGCTCGTCAGTTGCAACCTTACCATTTGTAATGCAAATAATACCCACGGCCATTTGTGGGATGCTGGCAAAGATTTCTAATTTAAGGACATGCCATGCCAGTCCCAACATTTGGACCCCGGTATGTATACTACTGGGTATACCTGGGTTTATCCTAAAACTGCATCCAGAATCACCGGAGGACGGGCAGCAGCGTCCTCTCGGTTAACGGTGGTAACCATTCTGCGATTCCCAAGCCGCCTGCCAAGCGTGGGGATTATGGCAACACCTCCCTTTAAGGGAGAGGCCTTCGTCCAGCAGTGGACGTCTTCCGGCTGTTGATGTGATGATGTGATGTATACTACTAGAAAATTTTCCGCCATCTAAATCTACACTAATTACGACGAATCTTTCTCTCGTACATCCCACGCTCTCAAACACGACGACCGCTCACCAAGGAGTCTGCGAGTGACTAAATTCATACAGGAGATTAATATACTTGTGCATTGAACACCACTGAATCGATACTATTGAGAATGTTCTCATTGCCTTGTCCTTACGAAGTCCTAACAAGTCCATGGTTGCTGGCTAAATTGATAGCTGCTACGCCATGTCTGTCTGTTGCGAGATTCGCCATATCTGATGCATGCGCGTTTGAAATACGGGCCAATAGGGGCTCGGCATCGAGAGTCAATGAAAGTTGACGCATATTTCAGCAGATTGATGGGAATAAGGCAGGGAAAGTCAGGGTGCGGTTTGTGGGATTATACTACGGAGATGATATCGGCTTGCTGCGGTCGCTGGGGACGTATCGGATTTAACATCATTCCAGATGCATTTCACTAGCAGCTGAAATAATACTCGAACAAGTTTAGCATCTGATGAATCACATAACTTCCGTTTTTAGGGTTCCTTACCTAAAGGGTATCCAACGCGATTCTATTACTAAGCATAAGCAGATGCCGCACGTTTATCAAACTGTCTGCCTGACCGACTTATAATAACCAGTATCCTTTAAACTGTAGTTCATAATAGCTAGCGAATTATAACTACCATCTACGCTAAATTATTTAAAAATAATGTGTGACGCCGTATCTGAGAAAAATCTTACTCCTATATAATAAAATCCCAATAATTATGCTGAAAGGTGATTAAGATAAGGTGAGCGCTACTGTGGATCAGATGATACGTAAAATTGACGGCCTTGGTTGTTTGTTTGTTTTATAACTTTTATAATTTCTGAATTGAAATCAATTCAAAAAACCAACCAACTAAAAACAAAACAACAATAAAAAATACAATCAGCCAACAAACAGCCAATCAGCCTCAACGAACTTGCTTTTTATGTTTTTTTTAAGCGTCTACTACGTAAGAAGCAAGTATAATTAGCTTTTCCCATGAATATCTGAGCATGTTAGCATCAATTCAAATTCGAATCTCAATATTGTAATAATTGCGTTACACCCAGGGCATAAATCGTCAGGCGGCCCGCCCCCGCGCGTTTTTACCCTGCACCATTATGCGCGCGCGCACCGCGTCAATCTATAATTTGTGTTATGCACATTCATTGGCTTTTGTGAATGGAGCATTTTAATGTCATAATGCCGTTTTCGTAATTTCTTGCTGGGGACTATAATTTCTGAATGGCTGGATACGATTTTTGGCGCCGCGCCGGTTGCCATTACTTAAACATACTGACGATGTTTTTTTTCCAACTTTACTATAGGTAACTTAGCATTTCAATTCAGCATGCAGTGCTGTATGATTTTAGCGTCTTTTCCCTCCGCCAAGGCAATTTTAGATTACCTAGTTGTTTTATAAGTATGTACGTGTTTATTTTATAAGTTGAGTATTTCTTTACCTATGTAGTTGAATTTTAAGTATTTTAAGTATAGTACAATATAATTTTTACTTATAGACTTCTCTATCTCTTCTCTGCTGTTTTTATAATTACGTCAGTTAGACAGAAGGTTATTCACATCAATGAACTAATGTACGAAGCGAGATGTACCGACTAAACAATTAAAATAAAAGGATAGATATACTTACTTAACATACACAAGCCCAGCTTAATTAAAGGAATAGGTATTTAAACTTTCAATTTATTTACTTACATAAATTAATGACTGGCTCGTTTTGATCGGGAACAGTTTAATATCAAGGCAGCAATTAAAAGGTTTTAATTTATCGTTTGTAAAGATTTTAAGTCTCAATTAACAAGTCGAAAGCAGTTAAAAGAAAGACAGTTAACGACCCATCCTCGTTCCGTGAGAGTTTAAAATAACAAGGTTATAAAAATAAAATAAAATTAAAAACATTGAATTACTTTTCATGCGAGACCAAATTAATGAAGATCATCGTCAGTACAGTGCATAAGCTTTCTTTCTCGCCATGTGTTAAGGGGGCGACTAATGCCAGAAGTAAGTAAAAGGTGTATTTTTAAACACATAGTTTAATGATTAAGAACGTACATATTCAGATTAAAAAATACTGTAGGTAGCGAAAAACCTAAAGAATCCGAATAGAATTTTGAAAAATAATATGGTTTGTAAAAAAAACAAAACAAAATACTAACATAAAAAACGGTTTTAATTCAAATACTCTAAATTATCAGCGACTAGGACAACACCAATTTTTTTTTACGAATTACATAGCCAGAGTAATGTTTTAGCAGAGTAGAGTTTTTTTATTTCATGCCTATATATGGAGCTTATTTTAAAATAAGAGATTATTGACGTATTTTTATAATTATTATTTCATTTTATTACCTAAGTAATTATTATTTTTGACTTACTTAATGAAATTTGACGTGTAACTTTGGTGTTATCAATAAATTATTTGTATTTGTATTTGAATAATTAAATTAAATCCCACCTAAATTGCTCAAAGCCATCATCATCATCAATTCTCTCGTGCGATTTTCGACTCTAAACTAATCCAAGACGCGCAGGTGAAATCATAAATTTTTCTGGCATTAGGCGCACTCTTAATCCAAGGTCTAAGCTCAAGTAGGTCCAATCCAAAATTTTACACAAATCCGTTCAGCTATTCCAGCTTGAAGTGACAAACATCGCATTCATAAGTGTAAAGTTTGATGTCTTTGATTATATGACAGGTGTACAACGTGTTATAAAAAGGTTCAATAATACTGAAGGGTATGTATGAACTCATCATTATGAACAACTTTTACTATGAGGCCAACCTTAAAATCACGAAGAAAAAAAAACAGCTGGTCCATATAAAAAGTTCATTGACCTTGGACAAAACGTACAGAACAGCTTTTATTTTCGTGATTTGAACGTTGGCCACATAGTAAAAGTCGTTCATAATGATGAGTACATACATAATCTTCAGTATTGTTGAACCTTTTTGTTACATATTGTATAATCAAAGTGTGACGTGTTGTGATTGCAAACTAGTGAAACTAGACCACTTAATAAGGTTGGCCCACTCGCAAGCATGCGGCAGTTTCCGCCCTTACCTGATTATACGCCGGCAGGGCCTAATAATCGACTATTGGCAAGGCATACACTCTAGTTCGGTAGAGCGAGCTCTTGGCGCACACGTGTTTACACTAGAACGTAGAACACTCCTTTTTCATCGCATTATTTGTTTGCGCTATTTCACTATTTAAGAGGGAATCCGGTGAGCGATTTTCCATACAAACATATTCCCCTATTTTCTTCCTGGATAATGCCTCAAGAGCAATCATTTTTTTAATAAAGTCTAAGTCTACTGTAGACATGGCTCTGTCATTTCCTTTTTCGCAGCAACTAATAGCTAAATAAATATAACCCTATAAATATTTTCATAGAAATCTTTGGAGTGTTATATTTAGTTGCTGAAAAAAGAAAATATCAGAGACAAATATTTAAATAAATACATAGTATTTATTTAAAAAAATGCTATATAGGTGTGTGATTTTGATTGTGACCAGGACTCATTTGACTGGACTTTAGTAAAAACTTGAAATGTTTAAATACTTGACACTGGCCAATGCAGAAAGTGCGACGTCATAATCCTCTAGGAGGAAAGAAGATAAAACATACTGGCTCATTTATGATGAGCGTTGTTGGTACAATTGTATAAGTTACCTTTGGTATCGAGTGGGGCAGGCGCAGCCAGGCTGGGGATCTCAGCCTGCGGGGGCTGCACGCGCGGTCCGGGCCACGTGATGGTGCCGTCCGAGAACCGCGCGCGTGGCCCGCACTCCGCCACGTCACGGAGCGTAGACGCGTCCGCTGAGTACTCTGGAACGTTCAGAGGGCATCCTTAAAGAACAGTCATAGGACTATAGTGAGGCCGTTACATTGAGATATCCCCGCGCGTTACAGGGGCGCGGGGGTAGATGTTAAAGGGGACCGAGGCAGGGACCGCGGAAGTACTCGGTGACCGCAAACAGATAAATCTTCTTTACCAGGTAATAAAATTGGAGGGGGCGCAGCCTGTTTGATTTAAGGGGGGCATTTCGCCCCCTCTGCCCCCCACTTCCACGGCCGCTGGACCGAGGGAGGACATAGTACCGCGTGTCAGCCGGTCCTCCCTCGATCGTTTTATTCTCAAAATGGGGTTTGCTATTGTTTTTTTTTTTAGAAAGATGATGAAACGTCTATTACTTCTCGTAGTGGTCGATTGCAGCAAGCTCCCGGTCTGGCCCCCAGGAAACGTTGCATTCCTTTTGTGACGACCCTGTGGACAAAAGAGAGAATTTTAATAGAACTAGCACAGCTTTTCATTGTACTCAACACTATCTAGATTTAACAACAGTAACAAACCAAAACCGAAGCGTTAGACACCTTGCGGGAGGGAGGCCAGGTACTGACGATTCGCGTCAAGAACTGGATGTAGAAAGCTGCCGACCAAAATTCGTGGCGTAATTGTGGGGAGCCCTAAAGAGTAAATAAGCCGTCCGAAGGCCACTAACACGGCTTGATGGTTTTTGTTATAGAAAATCGTCTCTGATCACGGTCACTCATCCGAAGATTGATCGGATCGTCCGTTGCTTAACTTTGGTAATTTTTTGGGAACGCCTTGTCTAGCTACGCCACAATCGCGTACATTAGGCGGGGCCTACGTCGGAGTAGACGATAACAGGCTGATAATAGAACGCAAAGACAAACCTAACGAATCTCGGCAAAGGCTATCATTTTCCGCTCGAATAAAAAGCTCAATTTCCTCCATTTCTATACTCGCTATCAACAAACCAATTAAGTCCCACCCATGGTTCTATGTGCTCTAACGAACATAACACCATCAAATCCATTTTCTTATTGAAATAGAGTCGATTTTACCTCGAATAATCAAGACAGGTGATGTGAAACGCGATTAGAGCTCGACGGGTATCTTTAATTGTTCGAAAGCACATACCACTAGGCTGTTAATGAAACGATATCATCCGATAGGGATAAGCATTCTGTGGAAGCAGTTTCGCTTTGGGAAGACCGGATTCTTGAGGAAGCTGAACTGGATAGGGGAAATTTATGGCTAATGGGAGTACAGCAAAAGGCCCCTAACCGTGACTACTCGTACTTTTTATGTCACATTTGCCGCCTTAAACCTATGCCAGTCATTCAACCACCAAGCAGTAGTGTGCAAGCGTTCTGTGTTCCGGGTTGAAGGGCAATGTTACCAGAGATGGTATATGTATGGGTGACGAGCGCAGTGCAGCACCACAGGTTTTTTTTTGCAAGTTCTCAATTCTGGCACTGCTAAAAATACTACTGTTATGGGCAGGCGTGATGTTTATCACCAACAAAAGTCTCGCTTGTCTCGTCACTCCATTACATTAAAAAGCCTAGACAAGTAATATACATTAATCGATTGAATCATTGTTATAAAATCTATTACAAAACACTTCTCAAGCGTGAGTTCGATAACGTAATACGCGACAACGGCTGTAAACATTCCTTATCTAAACTCTAACGAAGTACTTCCGTTACTATGTAGACATAATCAATCATAATTGTATTGTAGGTTATATATATATATATATAGGTAAAATTAGGCAACTTTCCTAATATAAATATTAGGTAAGACAGGTTTATCTTAAACGCACAAATATAGAGTAAAAGAAATAAACACATTAAGCATGACCCAGAGGTTAATACAAAAATCGAAGATATATCTTTTTACAGGGTTACGTAAAGGTATTTCGAAGCCGAGGAGGTCATTGTATTATCATTGTGAATAATTTTCACTATGGAGCTAACCTTAAAAAGAAAACATATTTTCCATACATTTTGTCTATGGTGAATGACGTCTTTCTCCATAAATCTGTTTTTTATCGTGATTTCCAGGTTGGCTCTATAGTAAAAGTTGCTGACAATGATGAGACAATGACCTCCTTTCGGCGTAATAATATAACACGTAACCATGTATGAAATTTTCCATTTCCATAATTAAAAAAATGCAGTGCAGTATACGTACAAAAATACCAATATAGTACAATGTGGTCGTGTGAATTCACAAGAAATTATAGAGCGAACTGACCCCGCCAGGGACCATAAAAACTAAAAATAAACGAATATGTAAGTCAGGGCATCGACCCGCGCCGGTCTAACGTATAGAGAATATAATAAAACATATTACACATTATAACCAGTGGTGTAATCGTGCATCTCGCTGTTAACTGCGGACTCGGCGCCTGAGCGCTTTATTATTATTGGTTTATGTTCCGAACAATTAATTTTATGTCTTCGACTTGAATATTGATGTTTTGATTGAAAAGGATTACAGATTTTTTTCTGATACAATAATTGTAGTTTGGAAGCCTCGTGGGTGGCAGAAATATTTTATGAAATAAAGCTGTCTATTCATTACCCAATGAGCTACGTGACGCTACAAGACGCGATGCCACGCGACTTGCATATCAAACTGTATCGCATAAACTAATCTACACGACAACGTAAGTTACATGAAGAAACAGGAACTTCTTAATATTTTCACAGTATATCGTATCGTGTGGCCGCATTTGTTACTCACTTGGACAATGTCTTAGGGGAAAAAATAATTATGGTCCCATGACATGCCTCTAGCTCTACAGAGAGGTTGCGCAGTCATGCGACATCGCTAGAAGTCTTACCGACTTTTTGCATCCAGATTATGCAATCGATTTTGCGATGTTTTAATAAGTCACTCCTATCGAGCTACATGTTGTCGCAGATGAATTGTCGCGTAGCGCGTAATGAATACGACGCTTAAGCTTTACAGGGAATGGCTAGAATTTATTATAAGCTCTGTTATTATTCTCATGACATTTGTTTAAGATCTTTTTAAGTTATTTTTAGTGAAACTCTAACAAGTCGCAAGTACTCACCAAACTTTCTAGAATTACCTAGTGAATTCACTGTGTACATTTACAGTGTAGTCAACATGATCTTACTCAAGATCTTGGAATGATCTGACATCCGTCTTGTTTCTGGCGTCCCTAGGCGCCCTGGCGGTTGAATAATTCCCCAATCATTCTACATTGTATAGAATCGCCTTGCTTCCAGTGAGAGACGTCTCTAATTCAGCTAATAGCAGAGAGCTTGTGAATGCATTATCTGGTATTGCGGGCTAATTCCCCGCTACCCTGGCTAGGTGATGACTCGATGAAAGGACGGCGCTGCGTCATTACTTCTCATCACGTTCTAGGAGAAAGAAACATGAGGATGCGCCCAATGAGGATAAAGCTTGAATTTAAGTTTAGTTCCGGGTCTCTGCAGCACTGGCACTACAATACGAATTTTTATATAGTTTTATCCGACATGTTTACGACATTATGGCACAGACACCGACAGTTTTAAAGACAGGGTTCGCTCTATAGCTACACCTCGAGCGGGAGCGGGTGTCCGCCCGCCGCGCGCGTGATAACCTGTCAGACGTGCCCGCGCTAAAGCGTTGCTCATAATATTTTTCACTACCGACACGCGAGCATCTACCCGCGCGAATTTTAGCGTACATACGTCCTTATTAACATAAATCTATGTTGATCTTGGATCTCAGGCTTGACAACAATTGGTACTCAATCGGGAATACCCCCGTTTTTGCACATTATAATGTAAAAAAAACGTATCTTTTTGGGCTTGTCTATAATATTCTACCGAGAGAGGTTCTCTTCTCAATATCGTTGTTACATATTTGTAACGAGTCGATCTTCGTGATACGATGCCCTGACCGCCTGCGTCCGCGCCGGTGCAAGGCCAATGACCTTCCACTACATTTTCGACATTCATTCCTTGCAACTGGTACTATCTTATAGATTATAAGTAGGTACATACATAGTACATACCTATTCTCAAAATCATAGTATACACTTCCTTTGGGAATTTTGCATTTTTTTTAGTCCAGTATATATGTGTGTTGTATTCCTATTCCAGCTTCGCTTTGCTTTTTCAGTTTCGTCAACATTCAGTTGCTCAGATTTCATGGCTAAATGAGAGAATACAATTATAGGAATTCATATTTTTACTAAGTGGTTCAGTCGAGTTAAAATTGTATTTGAAATCGCATCTACAGATTCTGATGTGGTATATATAAATGTATAAATCGCTTAAACAATAACGGTTAATTATTTGAGAAACAGTTCTTACTAAATATAAATTCTTACCTCGGTTATCAAAAGTATTACTTTATCATAAGAAGTGTTTCTGTTTGTAGCATCTCCCGACCATATTACTTATGTGATATGTGGTAGCTTGGAAGGTTTGGCACTAGCATGGCACTAGTTGATAAGGTTCTCATTGTATCTTTAATCTATTTTTATTTTAGGTGTAGACAAGAAAGTGATTATATTCTATAATTTTTTCATAAAATATCATAATCACATTTTTCATCACACTTGCTCGTAAAGTGGGTCTTATTGCATCGGTTTTAGGCTCATAATTCCAAGCTATTACGCACGCATGCTTTTTACTTTACATTACGGCACATGGTGCTATAATAGGTATAACCCGGTAAAGTCAAGTTTGTACGTGATTGCAATTAGACGTACGTATACCAAGCACTCTTAATATAGCCGGGTAATACAGTTTTTTTGTAATACCAACAAAGAGTTCTTATGCCGCTGAAGTAAATGTCAACCTGCGCGCGCATTACTGATTTGGGCGCCATTTTCCGCAAATGTTTGTTGACGTTTTCACTGTGTGGTTGATTATTATCAAAAAAAAATTTGTTTTTTCCTCGCAAGTGTGACGAAAACAGTCGTATGGAACTCTTGTTCTTAAGTCATTACGCTCTCGGCTTCCTTGTCGCGCTCGCCTGCGGCTCGCGCGCATTATACCGCCTCTAGTGTAATGACCAACATAGCACACTCGTATCATAATGTACTATTGTCGTACATATTTAAAAATAAACAATAGTGGACGCCATAATATGGCGTCCCCTATTAATCAGGATCAGGATACCTGATTACTATATTACTTTATGAAATAGTCTCCAAATTGAGATTTTCATTAAAATTGTTACGTTTAAATAAACAAATAGTTACGTCATTTCACATCAAAAAAGAACACGAGACGTTTAAAATTGAATATTATTATTAACTGCGTTATTAGAAACAGTTTTAAAAAAGATATTTTATGAGACCGCACTGTTCACCGGCCCATTAAAATAGTTTATGATAGAAGTAAATGGACCAAGTAACGACATAAAGATCGTAAATATCACAATAAATTATTCAAAACATATCTGAGACTCGTTCAAATTAATATCTAGGATAACTGAAACGAATTTATACTATAAACTGTATTAATTTGATATATTTCTTAATGGTGATTACGAGGATCGAATATATGAAACTCTCTGAACCTGTTTTTTACTATAAAATATTGTTTTATGGCTTCATTTACAATTTTCTACCTAGATAGATAAACGATTTGTAATTTGGGTTAAAATAGTTTTTGATTTCAGCTAGGAGTATTTTGTCTGGAGCTTTTAACCCGATTGTCCAAGAAAAAGGATACTTAAGTATGAATGTGTACAATACAATAAATCCACAAATACTACCTATTTCAATATCATGTATTCATCATGATATATGCTTTCTATTTCACCCACCAACCACCTAATTACTGACAACAAAATCAAAGTGACCTATTAATATTGTAAAAAAAGTTACATATTAAAATTATTTACCTGAGTTGTGCCTATTTGAAGAGGTATGTAAAATGAATAGGGCATAGAGTACCAGTTTCAGGCAAATAGCATTACAAAAATAATAAACAGGGAAGTGTAGTTTTGTTTGCAATGGTGCAAACGATACCAAGCAGTTGCATCTGCACCATTGATGGTGCAAGTCGATGGTGCATACAGTACGAGGTGCAAACGCTAGTTGCGTTGGCACCATTAATGGTGCAAACGATACAAAGCAGTTGCATCTGCACCATTGATGGTGCAAGTCGATGGTGCATACAGTACGAGGTGCAAACGCTAGTTGCGTTGGCACCATTAATGGTGTAAACGATACAAAGCAGTTGCACCACTGATGGGGCAAGTCAATGGTGCAAACGGTACGTCGGGGACAAAAGGTGGTCATCGTGACGACAAAGAGGTTCTTTTTATTGCCTGTCATCTCTTCTATTTACTGATATTATCATCATCAGCCAGAAGACGTTCACTACTGTGAACGCCTCCCCCTTAATAGAGACCTTACTGATATCATTATAAACAAATTCAAAGATAATATGGAATTTCACAAATTAAGCCTTAATGAAAAAAAAACTGTAGCTAATATCGGCGCCGCTTTCCTCTATGCTCCAAATGACGCCACAGTACAATGATCAGCTAGTAACAGCATAATAATTCTAAAATGGCCACCTCTCGTCCAAATATGATTGGTAACAAACATCACGTGTTTAAATAATTGTTCCTGCGTGTGCGCCGGACGCTTTGATGAATCGCCGTCATGTGCTGTTATTCCTGACTTGACTGACAGACTGACGGGCCGAGGTGATAAGTACATAGTATGTACCTGCTTACTCATAGGAAAACTTTGGACTCTACAAGAATCTGCGTCTGAACTAGACGTCGTGGCTAAAGGTAGTGCTATAATGTTGAGAGGTTTTCTCATAGCAATAAAGTTTTTAAGGCCATTCTTGGAAGAGACGAAGAGACTGTCACAAGACGGGAACCATGGAACATGTAACGAAAAAATCTTTCTGTAGCAATAGCTGTTAGACTGTTAGTCGGTGATAGTTTAAGATCATAATAATGATGATAATAAAGTTACATTTATTTCAGCATCAGCAGCAACGAACATCAGCTAAACGATAATCTTACGTTTGGTGACAAAATATAATTTTTTCAACTTGATGCACGCTTTACGCATTTTAAGGCACATGACGAATCAGCAGCGCGAGTACCTTTCTATGTCGCTAAATTTGACGTGTCGATATAGCAGGTTTAGAAGAATTTGAGAATATACCAATTTTTATAGAATTTTACCCATTTAAGTCAAATATGGGTGTGTATGTCCTAAAACTGCAACCAGAACCGCCGGAGGACGGGCAGCAGCGTCCTCTTAGTTAACGGTGGTAAGCATTCTGCGATCCCCAAGCCGCCTGCCAAGCGTGGGGATTATGGCAACCCCTCCCTATTAAGGGGGTGTAACGTCGTATTTTAACTTTTTACTAATTTTCCATTAAACTTTGGATAATTTTCAGTCTTTACCGACTGGCAACATCTCCCACATATAGACCTTTTAAATTGCCTATGGTCAATGCTTAGGGCTTGCTGCATCTTTCACCTTACGATATCGATCGCGAAATTGATCGATTATTGATTTAATTACCGATTATTTGTTTTGCATTTTTAAGACTTAAATTAGATATTTAAGATACTAAAACGATAGATTACGTAAATACTACTTAAAATACCATTGTACTATTTCTCTTGTACCTCAGGGCATCCTCTGAGATCAATCGTATTGGCATTCATTTCGTCGTAATTATAATGTTACGATTAAACCTTCCGGCCATCGATTGTTTATTTTGCTTTTTCTGCCAAGTGTCGATTTTTTCGTTTCCCACCCCTATTTCTAAGCACGGATCTTGACCTACGACAAGATGTCGCGAATTGGCTTTTTAAAATTCGCTGGGAGACGTACGGCGCACAATTTGGGCTCCGAATGTTGGAATGTTCGCCGCAGGCGCGGGAAACCTCCTGACCCCGTAGCGAAGTGTCTTCTGACCTGATCCCAATAAAAATCTAACAAACCCATACAGGTGAGTGTGTGACGCCACGTTTTCCTTTAGATTGCATTTTGGTATAACTTCTTGTAAATTGTTTGTCAAGCTGTAATTACTTTCCTACCTGATGTGGATACATTTTCTCCACATGAGCATATATGATTTGCCTAGAATTTCTGCCTAAATTGGTAGAATTCTAGTTATTTTTGTTTTACATCTAACTTGTGGAAAATATCTATTACTAATGATACTTGTACTTTCTTATTACTCTTAAAAGCACCGCCTAGGTCCAATCTTCGTTTCCATGCCCGATTTTCTTAGTTTCTTTTACCAAGAACTCAGAAAATTGCATGTTTATATGTGAAACATAACTTGTCAAAAATCTCTAATAGTTTTCTTATTTGATGGTTTCTACCCCTTCAATAAGCTCCGTCAGGCCTCCCCGGACGTGCAGATATATAATTCGCCCCACTTTATCCCATAATTGTTTCACAATTTCATTAAATATGTTTCCCGAGGCAACTCCAATTTTCCCCTTACATTTTGTTTATTTCTGATTTTATATCTTTGCAATGGATTTATTCCAGGGTTTTTCCGGCTACCCCTTTACTTGGACACTGGACGGCACCTTGTGACTACCAATATTAACTTCAAGGATGCTCCAGTCACCTCTTAACCTACTACCTACCTTAACTATCTGATTCTGCTGGCTACCCCTGCAGAACCGGCTACGTAAGCATTCTACCACTACTACTACTACCAACCCGGTTAACGTCGTGTGATTTTCTCCGGGATCTATTCATCTTACCTCGTCATCTACCACGGGTTACCCCCACTGGAAGCTGAAGAGACTCCGAGCCGATGCGCTCCGGGATAGGCTGGTAGGCTGCAGTGCAGGTACCCTTCCCCTTGTTTATTGTTTTTCTAAATTGCTACTTCGAATCTGTTTCAAGTACTCTTTTGTTAAAAGTTTAAAATTTACATTTAATTCTTATTATATTGAACTCGACCAAACGAACCACCCGTCCCTTCTGTTATTAATAAACAACACTACTAGTATTTCAAAATTATCTTAATCTGGTTTACTAGGAACTGAAAGTGTTAATTACTTACAATAAATAATTTGCTTTATATAACCAAGGTAGCAATAAAAAGTGTTAATCAGATATTTTGTTGTTTTCTTAATACTAACCCTTTAGGATTTAGGAATTCTTAGGAAACCCTAGAAAAAGCATTACAATATGGCGCCCGAACAGGGACGTTAAGGTGGTTTTCGTGCTTAATTTCTTATCAAATAAGCTATTTTCTGGTCACTTTGCTCAGAAATGGTTGGTCCAGTTCAATATTCATCTTAATACTAACCTACTTAAGTTAATATAAGGTGTTACCTTAAGTTCTACCAATACTACTGTAACGTGTGGTCGAGTTCAACCAATACTACTTTATTGTTGGGATTTTCTACCCACACTTACCCATTTACTACGTACTTACTACTATCTTACATTTCTTACTACTACCTTACTTTCTTTTCTCCATCGTCATGGAGGAGAGACCAATAGCATTTAACCTTCTACATAAAGAAGAGTTAGAATACGAAGTGCTCATCCGTGGAGCCAAACCTACAGATACTGTGACTTCTTTGAGAGCACAGGTACGTGCTTTAAATAGGGATATTCCTTCGGATGAAATTGTCAGTTGTGAAATTGATATTTCTACAGAACTTACGGCTATACAAGAAAAGTTAAATAGCTTGGACGATTTGATACTAGGATCGACTCAAAAAGCCTGTTCTTTAAAAATCTTAAATCGAATACAAGCGTTAGCTCATCATTTATATCACCGTATTGGCAGATTGATCCCAGAGGAAGATCC
This sequence comes from Erannis defoliaria, assembly GCA_905404285.2. Classification (NCBI taxonomy): domain Eukaryota; kingdom Metazoa; phylum Arthropoda; class Insecta; order Lepidoptera; family Geometridae; genus Erannis; species Erannis defoliaria. The sequence goes on from FR990071.1 coordinate 2,175,175, forward strand.
TAAATTACAGTCAATAGTAGACATTTGTTATGACCGTTTAAATCGAGTCTTAGTAAAACTCGATAACCTATTTCATATATTTAAAAGTAGTTTACATACTACCCAGACTACTTCACAACCCATTCAGGTTGTCGAAGGAACAAAGGAGACTGTTGTATTTGATAAACACTCTGCTGTCCATGCCCTAAACTTGAAATTTAATGGTAAAACATGTGTTAAAGCGTTTCTTCAACGTTTAGAAGAACTGTGTTTATCTAGGCGAATTTCTGATACTAAACTATTTGATTCTGCTGCTGAACTATTTTCAGACGAAGCTTTGTGTTGGTTTCGAGGTGTACGGAACGAAGTTCATGATTGGACTACTTTAAGAAATTTACTTGTAGAGGATTACTTACCCTATGATTATGACCCACGTTTGATGAAAGAGATTAGAGAGAGATCACAAGGTCCCGACGAGAGTATTGTTAATTTCCTCGGTATTATGCAAAATTATTTTGACCATTTATCTAGACCTATTTCTGATGATGAAAAACTGAGCATCGTTTCGTTCAATCTTCGACCATTTTATACCACCCAATTAGCTTTGCAACCTGCTGAATCTTGGTCCGACTTGAAACAGAAGTGTCGATTACTAGAAAACGCGAAACAACGTTCAGATCAATTCACTGAACCTCTTAAAAATAACTTCTCATGTCTAGCTCCCGATTTATCCTACAAAGGGCAGCGACCTACTAAAGTGCATTCTGTGCAAGCTACTACTAATAAGCGTAATTTCTGTGTTCGTTGTCGTACGGATGGACATAACTTGAAGGATTGTACAGCTCCACCCTTACTAGTGTGTTTCCGTTGCGGAGAGAAAGGCGTAACCGCCATTACTTGTTCCAAGTGTGTTTCTCCTAAGACACATACACCTACTACCCCTGATACTCCTACTACGCCTCCTAAAGCGGCTCCAAAAAACTAAATTGCGTGAACCAACGAACAGATATACCTAAACATACTACCTACCCTACTAAATTTTATAAAAATACCAAATCTTACTACCCTACTACCAATACCCTACCTTACCGTACTAAAAATACTATCCCTAGAAGCAATACCTTACCTACCCCTACTACTACCGCCTCTAGTGATCGTATTAATAATGAAGAGTGGCAAACTTGGTTAAAGTTTGTACATGATTTCCATTCAACTCGTAGTAAAAATGCGTTGGTTCACGAAATTACAAATGATAATAAATGTCCCTACCTTACAATTTCTGTTTTTGATCTAGAATTCAGAGGTTTATTGGATTCTGGATCAGAGATTTCTATTATTGGGGGTAATGCCCTTACCTATTTCCAAAACTCAGTGACGGTACATAAGTCATCTGATTTTCATCACATTAAGACTGCGAACGGATCTTCTTCACCTGTTATGGGCTACGTATTTTTACCCATCACAGCATTAGGAAGAACCGGTATTGTAAAATTCTATATCATACCTGATGTTATTACCGAACTATTGTTCAGCATAAACTTTTGGAAAGAGTTCCATATCGCCCCAGAAGTGTTAAGTCTATTACCCGAAGAGGCATATTTTACTACGTCGAAGCAGGTGAAAACTGTCGCCTCTTCTGACAATTTTTTACGCGATTTTGAGTCCCTTACTAACTTTGAACGAGAGCAGGCAGAGAACGTTATGAAACAGTTTGAAGAGATTTCTGCTGAGAATAAAGGATTAGGTCGTACCCATTTAGTGTCCCATAAGATTGACACTGGAGATCACACTCCTATAAAGCAGCGTTATTATCCCATGTCTCCTGAGAAGCTACTGGAGCTTAATCAACACTTAGACCTGATGTTGAACGACGATGTAGTGGAACCGAGCAACAGTGCGTGGAATAATCCCGTAACTTTGGCACCCAAGTCTGATGGTACCCGCCGATTTTGCTTAGACAGTCGTAAACTTAATGAAATTTCTAAACATGATGCCTACCCTCTTAGGTTCAAAGATCTTTATTTAAATATCACAAGAAACATTACGTCTCACTTAGGCGATATCTTAAAATTATACATTATCAGTAGAATTTTGTGGCCAGTGGGCACTAAATACAATTTTGGAAATATTTGCATGACTGTAAATAAATGTACAAAAAAATAAACGTATAATTATGCTTTAGTAGGCAAGTAAACTTCTTATTTGAAAAAATATTGTACATGTAGGTGGTATGTAGTATTCAAACAAAATATCAAGTAAAACAAGAATAACCTAGGATAGTTTCTAGTATAAAATATTACACGCATCATATCATACCATAGACAATGGGATCCTTTGTCTATGTATCATACTACAATAATGTGGTCGATTCTGACAGTCTTAGTTGACAGTTCAATACTAACTAGAATATTGCTGTCACCTTTTTTTTTACTAGGCATGTTCGCTAAGGACAGCAATACTTTAGTCAGCTCAGCTCCGTCAACCCAATCCTTCAGAATCGACCACAGCATTATGCTATTGAATATTTATCGAACACATGAGCTTTTAATTTACTTTTGAATATTTGTATAGACTTTGCATCCTTAATATTGTTTGGTAATTTATTATAATATTGTGCCCCGTTATATAGTATGTTTTTTTGACCATAACCAGTTCTTGATTTTGGCAAGATAAGATTGTTAGCACTTCTTAATTTCATCATTTGTTGTGAGTGTTCCCCTTTTCTCTTAAATGTTAATTGTGTATGTATTTGTTTGTTTAGTGTTTTTTTAATTAAAATGCAAGTGTTATAAATATATATTTGTTTTATGTTCATAATTTTAAGTTCTTTGTATAATTGTTTAGTGGGAGTTAAATAATCGTACGAAAAAAGAACTTTTAACAGTTTGTTTTGTTTCACTTGGAGGTCTCTTAAGTTTGTTTGAGCAGCATTTCCCCACACTTCAATTAAATAGTCAATATGTGGTTTAACCAACGAATTGTATATGGTATATTTTATTTTACGTGGAAGACAGCCAACACACTTTCGTATAGCACCAGTTAGACCTTGTATTTTGGGCATGACGTGAGAAATATGTGTCTTCCATGTGAGGCCACTGTCTAAATATAAGCCAAGATATTTTTCATAAGGTTTCTTGCGGATAGTCACATTGTTAATTGTTAAATTTAAATCAGTTAATATTTTTTTATTTTTGGCTGCAAATACCACGTAGCATGTTTTGGACGTATTTATCGTGAGTAAATTCTCTTCGAACCACTTTGAAAGAATATCGAGATCTCTCTGAGCTTGACCCATAACACATTCAATAGAGCTGCCATAATAGAATAGGCTTGTATCGTCCGCATATAAAGTCAAGTCTCCAAGTAATCCAAGATCATTTATACAATTAATATAGAATATAAATAGCAGTGGCCCCAAGATTGAGCCCTGAGGAACACCAAAATTAAAATATTGCGGGTTACTCTGAGCTGTACCTATTTTAACTATTTGCGTCCTATTTTCCAAATACGATTCAAATATTTTAATAGCTGTCCCGGTGAGACCTACCCCAATAAGTTTTTTAATTAATAAGGTGTGGCTAACTGTATCAAATGCTTTTTTTAAATCGATAAATACTCCGAGGGCAATTTTTTTATCATCAATGTTAGTCATTATTTTAGTAACTATATCTATGGTTGCTGTGAGGGTGTTTGATTTTGGCCGAAATCCATATTGTTTGTTAGTAAGAAAATGTATTTTGTCTAGGTATACTGTGAGTCGATTATGTAATAACTTCTCAAATATTTTTGATATCACAGGGAGAACGGAAATTGGTCGGTAGTTTCCAGGATCGGTTTTTGGCCCTGCTTTGTGTATGGGAGTAACTTTAGCAATTTTGAGAGAGTCTGGAAAAACACCTTGTCTAAAACAGCTGTTGATACAGTCAGTCAAGTCCTTTAAAATATAATGCTTTATTCTTTTAATACTTTTTGTATTGACACCGTCAATTCCGGCACTTGTGTTAGGATCCAAATTTGATATTATTTTAAGTACTTCGTCCGGAGAAGTTAGCGCAATCTCTGACCAGTTATGGCTGGGTGATATTTCAGTGAAGGGTTTGTTAGTATTATCAAGTGTAGAAGTAACAATATTACCCGCCAATACAGAACCGATTGTAGCAAAAAAGTTGTTAAAGCAGTCACATATTTCGTACATATCTGTTACTATGCGCGATTCTATGCACAGTTTCGAAGGGGCACAGCTTGTGTTTACTTTATTCCTGGAGAGCCTATTTATTAAACTCCACATTTTTTTAGGTTTATTTTTGCATTTTTCAAAGGCTGTTTTGTAGTATGTATTCTTCGCATATCTTATCATCATTGTTACTTTGTTTCTTTCTTTTATAAAGTCTAGTTTAAGTTCTTTGCTGTTAGGTTCTCGTTTGAGTTTATTCCATTTACTGTTCCTTTTATCGATTGCTATTAAAATATCCTTTGATATCCAATCTTCTTTCGGTAAGTTAAGTGTTTTTGTTTTGTGTACTTTACTCTTGTTTATATTGTCTCGTATATATTCTTCAAGCTTCTCATAATTGTTCGTAGTATTTTCAAAACTATTAGTCTTCATGTGTTCATCTAGTGTGTCATAGTTTATAGCTTCATAGTGCATCTTGGTTTTGAGACTAGGACTATTTTTATTTAGCTCCAGGTATATTTGTTTATGATCCGAAATTGAAGAGTCGGCAATTGCAAAATGAAAATTGTAGTTGTCTATATTTGTTAGAGCATGATCTAATATTGTTTTTGTTTTTGTAGTTTCTCTGGTACAATATTTTTCATCAATTTTGTTTAGTATAGTGAAATCTGATTCTTGTAGCAAAGTCGTGTAATCGTGCACGTGATTATCCGTTGTATCCAACAAATTCAGATTAAAGTCTCCAAAGACAATAGACCTTTTGTGTTTTTCAAGCTGAGATTCAAATACTTTAAGAAAATCTTTGACATTTGTTCGTCCAGGTTTGTATATTATTCCAATGTCAATAGTGTATTGTTCTAGATGAACCCATAGATAATTATTTTCACCAATGTACGACTGATCCATTTCTGCGTGCTTAACACTGTTGTGAACAAAAATTGAGACGCCACCACCAGGCTTGCCTCCTGTACGAATATTATAGTGATGTGTGTAATTTGGTAGGTAAACAAGTCTGGCTTCAGCGTCAGATTTAATCCATGTTTCCGTTAATAGTATAACGTGTACAGTTGCATCGATTAAAGAAATAATACACAGTAGTTCATCCAATTTTCCTGGCGTCATGATGCTTCTCACGTTGAGGTACAGGAAACGCAGTGACTTAGAGTTTGTCGTTGTTACGTTGCTGCAGCTGTCAAATATTTCATACGTAGTAGGTTCAGGCAATAAGAGTTGTAAAGGACTAGTTAGTTTTTTGGGTGGAGATTTTTTTGGATCTTAGGCATTCCCCTTACATACTTGATAATCAAGTCGGTCTCTCCATCATTTTTTCGGCTGTTTAACTCCTCTCTTAGCTCTCTTAGGTACTTCTGTTGTAGCGGAGTTTGGTCCGCATATACCTTTATATGGTCAGGTACTTTGTTCTTATTACGTAGGATATCTAAGACCGAGGATTCATTTTGGAAACAGACTTTAATGGGTCTATTTTTATCTGGGTTGTATTTGCCGACCCTGTAAGTATTTTTGGGGTTCAGTGAGTCTGGACACACGGTCATAATAATCTTGAGCGCTTCATTTTTATCGTACTGTACTCTATCCTGAGAGATAGGCATTTGTAGCTCCGGGATGCCGACAATAACAATATTTTTCTGTCTCCAAGACCGTTCCTGCAGCTCATGTACAAACTCTTCATAAGAGCGCGTGGAAGTACTTGGCTGAGGCACGAGTGAATCGGTATTTCGGAGGCACTCCAGTTCTGTTTGTAACTTTTTTACAGTGTCTGCAGTCTGGGAGGAAGATTTTTTAACTTCTGCTATCTCATTTTTTAGTAGGTTCTGGTCTTCCAGTAATTTTTCGGTCGTTATCATTAGTCCTTTCATGTGTTCTTTAATGTCTGACATAATATCTCGTCGAACTTGCAGTAGGTTATCATTTTGTATACAAGTGAAGTTTGTAAAGAAAGTAGACATATCTTTTTTAAAATCATCAAACTCCTTACGGAAATCGACATCAGCATCCGATTGTTTACGTTTCCTCGGTCCAGGCCGGCCGGGAGAGAATCGTAAAGCGCTCCTCGAACCAGCCGGAGTGCCACCCGGTTTGCCGGGTGTTAGCCGGAATGAAGGCGCACCGGCAGCGGACTGCGAGCCAGTTGGAGTGTCTCCCGATTTTACCGGTGTACGTTGTGTGCTCATTATGACGTACCCGTATATTATACTTTATTATGTATTATAATTACATATAATAATTATTTCTTATTAGGTCCACTCGTGCTCGAGTCCACAGGTAGATGTTTGATAAATAAATCGGGTAATCACCTGACTTGCTTGGCTACGGCACGATGCGGCGGACAGGCAAACGCGGGCGCAGGAACGGGGGTGAGGTACCGCAGGCACAGTATAGCGGCCGGGCGGTGGCACATAGGAGCGGGGGTTGGACTTTGCACACTCGATATGTCCCAAAGCGACTTCGCGTTGTTTTGGTGAAAGATACCTTAAATCACTTCGCTTGAGTTGAGTTTAGATAAGCTGTTATTTATTCAATTTAAATATAATTGTTGACACGTCTAGTCTCGGCGCCCACTGACGCACGATTCTTCCGTATATTAACCAAATCTTAGATAAGTTGAGGGACGCAAAGTACCTATCCTCGGTCGATTTAAAATCGGCCTACTTTCAAGTCCCGCTGGATTCTATGGAATCCCGCGAGAAAACCGCGTTCACCATACCTTCCCGCGGTCTCTTTCATTTTAAAGTCATGTGTTTCGGATTGACTTCAGCTCCGGCCACCCAGCAACGTTTAATGGATAAATTATTTGGCCCAGAGTTTGGAGACAATCTATTTATTTATTTGGATGATATTATCGCCGTAAATTCCAATTATCAGGATCATATCGACCTCCTATTGAAAATTAAAGATAAACTACATAACGCTAATCTTACTATTAATATGGGGAAGTGTCAGTTCTTCCGTAAACAACTGAAATACTTAGGTCACGTAGTGGACGAATACGGTCTGCGAACTGACCCCGAGAAAGTTAAAGCTCTCGTTGATTTTCCTACTCCTACGTCCCGTAAAGAGGTGAAGCGGTTCCTGGGAACCGCGTCTTACTATCGCCGCTTTATTCATAACTTCAGTCATCGCGCGGGACCTCTTAATTCTCTTACTTCCACTCGCAAAGGAGCACCTCCTTTCCGATGGAGTCCTGAAGCGGAATCCGCTTTTACCGATTTAAAACTTGCGTTAACCAGTGCCCCTGTGTTAGCCACTCCTGATTTTACTAAAGAATTTTCCGTACATTGCGACGCTTCCGATTTTGGCGTTGGTGCTACTCTTACCCAATCGATTGAGGGCGAGGAGCATCCTATCGCTTATTACAGTCGTTCACTTACCCCTACCGAACGCAATTACTCAGCGACTGAACGAGAAGCATTAGCTGTCGTTCATGGCGTTGAACATTTCCGTCCTTATTTGGAAGGCAGTAAGCCTTTTCGTGTGGTTACAGACCACGCAAGTTTAAAGTGGTTTTTAAATCTTACAAATCCAACTGGCCGTCTAGCCAGGTGGGGTTGTAGACTTTCCCCCTACAATTTTGTCATTGAGCACCGCAGTGGATCTAAGCATATCGTACCGGACGCGTTATCCCGATCAGTTCCCGTATTAACTATCGATACTACTCAAACTACCGATAGTTGGTATTTAAATATCGTTAAACGTTGTATCGAGAAGCCTAGAGCTTGTCCAAATTTTCAGCTTAATGGTGGTAAACTCTATCGTTATACTAAAACTTCGAATAAACTTAGTAGTGATTTTCAATGGAAAGAAGTAATACCCATTGAAGGTAGAGAACACCTTCTTAAAGTTAATCATTCTAATCCTACTGCCGCTCACCTTGGTGTAGCAAAAACGTATAAACGTTTGAAACTCCGCTATTATTGGCCCGGTATGCATACAGATACCGAGGCGTTCGTTAAAGCTTGTACTACGTGTTGTGCATGTAAGCACAGTACTCTTAAAACCCCTGGTTTTATGGGCAATCCTAAAGTTTGTTCACGCCCTTGGCAGGTAATCAGCTTGGATTTGGTTGGACCCTTTCCTAGTTCGCGTCAACAAAATACTTACCTACTGGTTGTAGTTTGCTGTTTTACCAAATACTGTATATTATTTCCTTTACGTCGAGCCACTGGCAAAGTTATTGCCCAGCATCTCGAGGATCATGTTTTTATGGTCCATGGAATTCCTCAAACCATAATAAGTGATAATGGCCCTCAATTCGTTTGTCACGAAGTGCAGGACTTGTACCGTAGATATAACATACCCCAGGTACATTTGGGACCTGTTTATTGTCCTCAAATGAATACGGTGGAGCGTTACAACCGTACAGTTGTTACCGCGCTGTCATCTTACATAGCTGACGATCATCGCACTTGGGATGTTAATATCTCAAAAATTGAATTTGCTCTTAATACCGCCGTAAACGAATCTACGTCGTATTCCCCTTTCATGTTAGTTCATGGCAGAGAAGCTGTGACTGATGGTACTATTTACCCTTCTCCCGAAGATGTAGACGAACTAGTTGTTACATCTCGTGATAACTATACTACTGATTTAAGTCATCTTAATGATATCTTTAAACGTGTTACTGTGATGCTGCGTAAAGCTCATGACCGTAATATAAAATACTACAATAATAAACGCCGAGATATCTCGTTTGATGTCGGTGACTACGTATGGAAGAGAACGTATAAGCAAAGTGCCGCAGATAAATATTTCTCCGCGAAGTTAGCCCCGAAGTACGAGCGGTGCAAAGTTATTAAAAAACTATCCCCGTTGGTGTATGTACTTGAGGACGAACGTGGAAAATGCCTCGGTCGGTGGCACATTAAAGATTTTAAATAATACGTTTCTCAACATCTTATTACCTAGACTAATGTCGAATTTCCTTTAATATTTTTGATTATACTTTGACCTTTCAGTCTAGCCGATAAGCTGGAGCCCAGCTCGAATTTTCCTCGTTCCCGAGTAAAATTCCGGTGGCAAAGGGGGTCATTGTAACGTCGTATTTTAACTTTTTACTAATTTTCCATTAAACTTTGGATAATTTTCAGTCTTTACCGACTGGCAACATCTCCCACATATAGACCTTTTAAATTGCCTATGGTCAATGCTTAGGGCTTGCTGCATCTTTCACCTTACGATATCGATCGCGAAATTGATCGATTATTGATTTAATTACCGATTATTTGTTTTGCATTTTTAAGACTTAAATTAGATATTTAAGATACTAAAACGATAGATTACGTAAATACTACTTAAAATACCATTGTACTATTTCTCTTGTACCTCAGGGCATCCTCTGAGATCAATCGTATTGGCATTCATTTCGTCGTAATTATAATGTTACGATTAAACCTTCCGGCCATCGATTGTTTATTTTGCTTTTTCTGCCAAGTGTCGATTTTTTCGTTTCCCACCCCTATTTCTAAGCACGGATCTTGACCTACGACAAGATGTCGCGAATTGGCTTTTTAAAATTCGCTGGGAGACGTACGGCGCACAATTTGGGCTCCGAATGTTGGAATGTTCGCCGCAGGCGCGGGAAACCTCCTGACCCCGTAGCGAAGTGTCTTCTGACCTGATCCCAATAAAAATCTAACAAACCCATACAGGTGAGTGCGTGACGCCACGTTTTCCTTTAGATTGCATTTTGGTATAACTTCTTGTAAATTGTTTGTCAAGCTGTAATTACTTTCCTACCTGATGTGGATACATTTTCTCCACATGAGCATATATGATTTGCCTAGAATTTCTGCCTAAATTGGTAGAATTCTAGTTATTTTTGTTTTACATCTAACTTGTGGAAAATATCTATTACTAATGATACTTGTACTTTCTTATTACTCTTAAAAGCACCGCCTAGGTCCAATCTTCGTTTCCATGCCCGATTTTCTTAGTTTCTTTTACCAAGAACTCAGAAAATTGCATGTTTATATGTGAAACATAACTTGTCAAAAATCTCTAATAGTTTTCTTATTTGATGGTTTCTACCCCTTCAATAAGCTCCGTCAGGCCTCCCCGGACGTGCAGATATATAATTCGCCCCACTTTATCCCATAATTGTTTCACAATTTCATTAAATATGTTTCCCGAGGCAACTCCAATTTTCCCCTTACATTTTGTTTATTTCTGATTTTATATCTTTGCAATGGATTTATTCCAGGGTTTTTCCGGCTACCCCTTTACTTGGACACTGGACGGCACCTTGTGACTACCAATATTAACTTCAAGGATGCTCCAGTCACCTCTTAACCTACTACCTACCTTAACTATCTGATTCTGCTGGCTACCCCTGCAGAACCGGCTACGTAAGCATTCTACCACTACTACTACTACCAACCCGGTTAACGTCGTGTGATTTTCTCCGGGATCTATTCATCTTACCTCGTCATCTACCACGGGTTACCCCCACTGGAAGCTGAAGAGACTCCGAGCCGATGCGCTCCGGGATAGGCTGGTAGGCTGCAGTGCAGGTACCCTTCCCCTTGTTTATTGTTTTTCTAAATTGCTACTTCGAATCTGTTTCAAGTACTCTTTTGTTAAAAGTTTAAAATTTACATTTAATTCTTATTATATTGAACTCGACCAAACGAACCACCCGTCCCTTCTGTTATTAATAAACAACACTACTAGTATTTCAAAATTATCTTAATCTGGTTTACTAGGAACTGAAAGTGTTAATTACTTACAATAAATAATTTGCTTTATATAACCAAGGTAGCAATAAAAAGTGTTAATCAGATATTTTGTTGTTTTCTTAATACTAACCCTTTAGGATTTAGGAATTCTTAGGAAACCCTAGAAAAAGCATTACAGGGGAGGCTTTCGTCCAGTAGTGGACGTCTTCCGGCTGTTGATGAAGTCAAATATAACGATCGTCAAGAACGGTTATTAGGACAAAATATTTATATAAGTGATAAATAAGTATGAAATAATTAAATTATTTAAACGTAACTTCGTTGTTTTATACTATCACGGTTGTTCAGTACTACCGGTCTGTCCGTGAACATGGTGCGTACGTACAACTGCGCCGAAATATCGAGAGTTCATTTCACAACATAAAAACGGTAAATATCCCGCAAATAATAATAGAACTGTAGAAAACATTACTAATTTAAATGACGAAAGTTTATGATGAATGAGCAAAAATAATAGTTACATACACCTATAAAACAAAGAAGAAGACTCAAATAAATATCTTCAATATTACCATGCCCATGCAATCCCAGGTGGTAAGCAGAAAATAATGTACTAACACATACATATATCAGTCGAGAGTTATTAATGATTAGGACACGAGACCAGTGTTTGGAGTAGCTAATTCGTTACACTTTAAATGTTATTAGATCGCCTGTCACTGATACTTCTGCTAGAAATTAATACCACAGTCTCGTTTGAGATGGTGATAAGCAAGTTTGTTGAAGATGATGAATAAGAGACATTCTGGGTCGAGAGAAAGAGGATAGCAACGAGGAAAATCAAACTAGAACATATTTGGAAAAATTTACAAAACGCAGGGATGATAACTTAGGGGTAGTCAGTTGATGGAAAACCCTGAATCAACAAGGCGCCTCATGAATTTTTAAGGACACCAAAAATAAATTTGAACTTATTCAAGAAAATTTTCGACAACTCTGTACAGAAATTCTTCAAAATAGAACATTGAAGTTGAATAGGAAAAAATGGTAGAGTGGTCATATTCGTCTGAGTCAGGAACCAATCGCAAGGAATGCCTATAACCACCGACGGTTGGTCGATACAGGCTGAAAATAATGTCGATTACAAACCTGGGACGAGATTTGAAGAAATATTAGGAAACCACTACAGTTGCAGACAATTTAAATTGAACCTTTGACCGCTCACAGATCCTTCCTTAATTGTCATGATTCGTCGAAACTGGAACAAGTGTTGCCAGCGAAGGAACTCTCTGAATTGATCGGCGATTACTGGCAATTGGATAATTAGGTTGATTGAGACTTCGGGAACGTTGACCGCGGTGAGATCACTGAATTCCGAGAAAATAGGAAGCTTTGTGAAGCCGACGACTGTTAAATCTTAGATATAGGTTAGTAGGATAGGTCATAACACTGAGACTTAGAACAGCTTACCAGATGCTAGTTTTCGCAGTACCAGATGGACTCGGATCTAGTTTTAATTCTGACTCACAATGCCTAACCTTGTTAGTAAAACAAGTCAGTAGGTTATTTTTTATGTGAGGTCAATTTGTGCAAAAACACGCTTTGTTAATTTATCAGAGCTTCTGTTCAGATAATATTAATTATGCGTTTTTGTGTGGTTTGTAGTCAGTTTTAATAGTGATTGCCTAGAATACGGTTGATTATAATGAGTTTTTTTGTCGGTTGTATTTTGAAACCAGATAAAAACTAAAAAGTAACGAAGGTCGGCCTCTCCTAGACACCGCGAGCGGTAATTTATTTAAAAAATATAATTATGGTCCAGGTAAACCTCAGTCCTGGACACGTTAACTAGATTTTAATGGGGCTGACGGAATGCACTTAATCAGACAATGTAAAGAAGGTCTTAACAGGATAAATACCTCATGGGTTTCAAAATGAAATATATTTTATTGTCTAAAACTGGGTACAATTTGATGTGAAATTTTTCAACTAGTAATTACTTAAAAACAGTTTCAGTGTCAAGAGTCTCTTAATGTCTCAGCTACTTTGGGTTCTGAAATTGTCTGCTTAAATGAACTTTCATCAGTAATTGTCTTTTGAAACCTTTTTAACGTATGTGAGATCAATTTATCTTTTGTATTTCTTCTGGACTGCAATCCTGTCTTTTTGGATCAAGTTTCATCTTAATACAGAGCTCTGAGTCTTCACGCAATACATCCCATTTTTCGGTATTTACAAAATGCTACGATAGTAAAAACGAATAACAGTGCATTTTTCAGAAAGTATGTAAATGTTGATTTACGGTAAAACTACTCTATTTCTGAAATTCTCCCCGATTCAAGGGCAGACTATGGACCCGTTGATAAGTGAACCGGTCCCGGGTTGTTCATTTTTAGGGCAATCATCACATTAAGCGCACGCACACTACCACGCTCCGTTGTTTTCACTCGTTTTGTATTTCTAGTGATGGGAATGATTGCTATTTTCGATTATATTATGCTGTAAACATATTTAAAAAATCAGCAGTACCGTTCTATGTCGCTAAATTAGAGGTGACGGTATAGCAGATTTACTTAGACGAATTTGAGTATATACCGAAATTTATCGAATTATACCGATTTAAATGTCAAATAATAACGATCGTCAAGAACGGTACTCGCGCTGCTGTTTCGTTATCTTTCGTTGCTTTGAGTTTTCGCAATGAAGGTTTACCACGACTACGACTAACGTTATTATTTAATTTATATAAAATCGAATGCATCAATCACCCATCAATAAAAATCCAGACAGAAATGTAAGGTTAAACTAACAATATTTTTATTAACATTGTGAGGTTGACCAATGATAAACGAACGAACGTTAAGGGTGAACGTTTGATAGTTATTTTTTTGCTTTCGTAGGAGTTCGCTAATCACTTGATCTAGTTATTTAATCAATAAAATGCTTTATTATATTCAAACACATGAGGTGTTTATGTGTATGTTTATGGTTCCAGCCTGCCAGCACTAGCTCCATTCTCGCTCGCTCGTAATCATCACAATGACCAAGTTTCTCGGCCAGATTTAATATTACCGAGCGTGTAATTTGATACGAGTGCGCCGGTGCAATAGGTATTATTACTACACTAGCTGCGCCACGTAGCTTTGCTCGTAATTTTCTTGCCCACATGTTTTTGTGTTTGCATGCGTATCCTATGCATTATTCAGCATAATATAAACTATCTCCATATTAAATTTTATTTATTTTATTTTCTTATACCTTAGTTATTTAACAAAATTCTACATTTCAATGTTTCAGGCAGAATTCGTACAGACAAACAAGAACTGCGCGTGAACAATAAATCTGACAAATAAACGTTATATTATAAAAAAAAACGTAATGAACTTGCAATCCTAGGAAGACTAGTTAAATAATATCTACTCTGCGGGAACGGTTGATGTCTGGGCTATTTGCACACGCGCCGCTTTCGCTACAGGAACTAGTAGAACGTCTTATTACCATGGAGTAGAATATCTTACAGAGAAATGAGAGAAATAACTCAACATCAGGGACCTTTAACTAAGAACCTAAGAAAACTAAACTAACTACTTCAACTACTATCATTAACTAACTAAGTATTGCCGTTCAACGAGGCAATGCCGCCAGCATGCTGGGTACGCTCAAAACCACTACCGACTGGTAGTAGTTTTGAGCGTACATTTGGATTGTCTCTAGACTGTCATTGCTCTGGATACAATCCTTTTGTTTTTTGTGTAGTGTGCTAAGTAGTCATTGTAGTTTGTTGTAGTTAATGAAGGCTAACCTGGACCTGGGTATGTCCTTAAACTGCAACCAGACCCACCGGAGGACGGGCAGCAGCGTCCCCTTAGTTAACAGTGGTGACCATTCTGCGATCCCCAAGCCGCCTGCCAAGCGTGGGGATTATGGCAACACTCCTCTATAAAGCCTTCGTCCAGCAGTGGACGTTTTATGGCTGACGACGAATGAAGGCTAATGCCATTAAAAAAAAAGAAACTAAACAGAATAGGTGAAGCTAACGGTACAAATATCTATATGGTATATGGAAGTGACACCGATCACAGTTAAGTTGGTGACATCAAGTTTTCGTTTTGAACAAAACAAACGTATTGTATCTGAGGTAACTTTTAGTCTGCATGCTTGTTCGACTTAATCGTCGCATACCAACGGACAAGTTGGTGGTAAAACGCGGACCAATACACGCTAAATAAAGAGGCTAGGTTGGGCTAGCTAGACAACTTAACCGTTATTTATTGCGTCTGCCGGAATTATATCTTTTTTAAATCGTCGCTCCGTAAAGCTTTCATTGGATCTTTAAGATTTCTATAATCTCTCTGAAAGGAATCTCTCCTCGTTATTAATACCGTCAGCGTCGGCCGTCAGCTTAATGCAAACACTGTAGTCACTAGTCTGATGGTAAACGCCAACTGGAGGAGCCGTAATGAGGATGCGGGCAAATTGCCGCAGCACCGGCGAAGTAGAACCGGCGATTAGACCGGCGCGGGCGGCTTCGTGAGGTGTGAACGATGGGGAATGGGGATAAACACTTCCTACTGAAGTATCGGATTAGGAGCACTGCGGAGGTGTCTGATTACATCTGGGCCTAATAAGGCACTGAACAGTTTGATGTTTATACTTGTGAATTGTTCATAATGGTTTCGCAGATCATAAATCGGGTGCAATAGCCTACCTTTATCAAGTCTGTGTCAGTGAGCAATACCTGACACTGAGAGATAACTGATCAACAAATAGTTACTAGACACTCTAGTTCAGATCTTTATCGTGTTTAGCGTTTACTGGATATTTTTCATCGTTGTAATTTTTATTTAGTGAGTGCGTAGAGAAAAGCAGGCTATATTATCTGTGGCTCGGTAAAACAAGGAAAACTGGGGTTTAGGAAGGACTTGTGAGATTTGTATCTATAAGATTCAAATACTGCACGTCGACGAGAATTTTAGAATTGCCTAAAATAATATGTGATTGCTAGTCTTACTTGAAGACATTTTAAGACGTCAACTTTTCGTTTTCCCCCTCCTTTATTTTAAGAGGAAGATAGACCTCTACCACCGCGCTTCTTTCCCGAAGGCGTCTTACGATGGCCCTGACAAAAGCGTCTAAGTCTTTCTCTCTCTCTCGTTCCTATTCGTTCCTCTCTCCCCTGTCTCTATTCCCACATTAGTAGACTCACCTTGCTCCTAGGATAGACGCTGAGTACGTCGGCCCACCAGCGCGCCTCTTCCCTGCAGGTGCCCTTGACGAAGGTGACTCTCTCGGGTGCCGTGATGGCCAGGCTGTGAGGGTGGCCCGTCACAGAGTCCGCCTCGCTCACTTCCAGCACCGTAGTCATGTCCACGCTGGCTTGCGGGACTGTGTCCGGCTGTGGAAGAAACAAAACAGCTCAGTGATAGGTTTCATTTGATCACACAAAAAGGTCTGAGTTCTGTAGTTGTTTATTTTTTTAGGCATGCGTTGCACGCTGTCGCCTGATAGGAAACGATGATGTGAGAGATGAAGCACGCTTGCCTAGGAAGTACCTTTTACCGGTTTTCCAACCTCGAGTTGCACTTTGACCGGTAAGATATACGCAAGTACACCTCTGCTGTTTTTGCCAAAAAGGTGGTCTAGAAACTTTCTTGATCGTTTTCGTAATTAATCTTTTGCTTTTTAATAATTACATGAGTAAACGATAACCATCCCTAAATTTTTACTGCAGACTTTCCGCTGCAAACTTTAACAAATAAAAAATATTCAACACTTCATTAATTTCAAAAGACCCTATATTATTTTATTATGTATACTATTAATCGAGAAAATATAATTTAAAGATAAATTATTGCAGAATTACCATTCAAGTCCTATAAATCCAGCAACGAAGAATTAAAAAAAATATCGCCAAGTTCCACGGCGCAGAATGTAACAAATTGTGGTATTAACTACTACCAGCTCCCGGCGTGGCTTGATATATGCTCATGAGTTCTGGTAACTGCTCAACGTCGCGCTTCTAGGACGGGATATCGTTCAGCGTGTCGGCAGGACTTTGCTATCGTATCTCATTCCGACCGCGGTAATTACTTAGCAGATCATTAAAGTTAATTAAACAGGATACCGCTTGGAGGCAAGTGTACACATGATTAGAGAACTCAATAAAGATAAGAGTACAGTAAACAATCTTCGAAGTTACAATTTTGTGATAATGAATTCAAAAAATACTTTCTCAGTACATACAGTCATACACCTTACGCATCATGATAAATACACCCTCCAACTTTCAAGTCGTACAACCAGCGGTTTAGGATGTGTGTTGTCTGTCAGTCAGTCAGTCAGGACAGTGATTTTTATAGTATTAGATAAAATAAGGTAAAGTAAAGACTTGTAAGAATGACTTGCATATCACGGAATGCAAAATATCAAGTAGAATACAAAGCGGCAAGTAACTGACCATTCCCAGGGTCAACAAGCTACGTCACGACCTGTCTTCATTAACCATTCCGCTCCAGACATCCAATTACTTATTCAAATTGAGCTGAGACCTTGAGACCTAAACTTGAACCTAGGTTTAATACTCGGGCACTGTATAATTTAGTATTTATCACTGCGCATGACCTGATGCTTATCCTAGCGGTATGTTAATATCCAGCAAACAGTTACAATACCTACCTACTTACAGTGCAAATAGGACGATGGTATTTTCATTCTGGTTTGTAAAAGGAGTAATAAAATAGAACATTAAACACAACAAGCATTGGGACGTTAAAGTTAATGGACCTGTATTGTAGATGGCAGTTAATATTTTTTCGATACTTCATTGCAAAATATTGACGCATTTGCGGATATGACGTTTTAATGAAAAATATATTGGCAACGCCTTTAATTAACGTTATTGGACTAAAATTTATAATAGACAGCTGCAATAAACTAAAATTTTGAACTAGGAACAAGAATATATAAATAATAAAAATGAAAACCTTTAAAAATAATTTCAATTAAAATCACAAAATTAATTCGAAATTACAAATAAAATCCGTTAACTCTTTTGCCTTGCACCTTGTATCAAATGGCAGCAAATGTCGAAACATTCAACAACGGTTGACGACCATCAGCAGACCGCGCCGTCTTCGCAAATGGGGCGTTTTGCTCGCATTTATGCAACGGGATACCGGCACCAAACGCCGATGTAATACCACCTTTATGAGCGTCGGCATCCGCCACTAGGGCTCCGTGCTGATGCTCTATTGTTACCAGTTTCCGACGCATTTGCGGTTTATTTTAACTCTGCATGTTGGAAATAACATAGAACCGAACACCGAACCCTGAGCAACAACTATTTGTTTACGATCAAAGTTAATGAAGAACGTGTTTATGGATAGAATATTGTGCGTGCTTACATTTCCTATGACTATTTCAAACGAACAATAGGCGGAAAGTTAGAATATTAGTCAAACGCAGTTATGAAATATCACGTCCATATTGTCCAATGCTATCTTTAAGCCTATGCGGATTATTTATTTGAGTGTTCATTGTTCTCTTATCAATGAGACAAATATAGAGCATATCCTATCTATAAATAATGTGTTTCGGAGTTGATTAATGTCCTGGGCAATGACAAGTACAGCACGCGCAGTTTGATTTATAATATAACTTTCGCCATATCCCCAAATGGTCTAATTTGACGTGCAGACCGGTGCGGGCGCAGTCATAGCGCGATACAAGGAAGATTACGCAACGGCTCCCAGGGTAATGGCAAGTCCATAACTTTTGGCCGATCGGGATCTAAAAGAGCTGAGCTATGAATGGAAGAAATTCTTAACAGTTATATCTCTATTTAAGCCTCGAAGGCTGCTTAGCAGGATCGTCAAAATTTTAAGGTTGAATATTAAGTTACAAAACAATATTTCCGACGAGTACGGCTGGACGGGGACGGTGGACGTGCTCGGTAAACTCTAATCTAACTCTAAGTAAACTTCCATGCGTAATGACCATATAAATTCGTACGCCGTACGCGTAATAAAACTGTATGGCCCTTCGCTAGATTCTGCTTAAAATAACAGTTAGATTTTTTTATTTACCTTGTGCGTGACATTATTTCAAAATTATTCAAGTAAAATTCGAATTATGTATTTGATAGAGATGTAATAAGGTCAACTTGAGAGTTCCGTGTTCCCTGATCAGGCAGCGCTTTCTATGGCCAACAAGTTTGATTCAAACGCCGTCTCTTTGAACGAGTCAACAAATCAGATTCTCCCGTTGTGCAGATGCGAGAGAGCCCTTACTAACCGGTCCCTTCGTTCATTGTTTATCGAATGTCCCTCGTCAATTGCTAAATTAAATATGCTAAAACTATTTATAACAGCTTGTTTTGTATAACAGTTATCGTTATTGCGTTGTTTTACTTTGTTTTGTTCCAACTGTTATTGCTATCATTATGTGCGGCGATTTTCTCGTTTGTTACCATCTGTGTAAAACTATAAGACGTTTTGTTTAGCTCCGCATAGGATTATATATTATTTAATGTGGCACGGTCGTTTGAAATTATGTAAATAATATTTTACCTCATTCTTCAGAATAGATAAATAAGTAATTGGAAATGTTGGATATAATAACTAGTATTTGTAAATAGTCTTCTCCGTAACTGTAATTTATTCGTAGTCGTTATTCTGTTTTCTTTATACCATTTCCTACAATCTTCTCAATAATAATTGCAGTAGTGAAATAATGACTCTTTAGTATTCGGTCTAATGAATAAGAATCGGCGTCCTGAGATGAACCCGGAAGTAGTTGCAGTCGTGACGTCATAAATCTTATGGCAGAGTACAAAACAATTAGCCTTGCACCTTAACGGGTCCTGGCCAGTTTATATGGAGCTTTGAAACTCTCCATCTGCCGCCCGTTTTGGACAGAGGTTGGAAGGTCAGGGAGTGTGGCCGCCGCCGTACTTGGCACATTAGAGATTTGTCACGGTGCGCGGGCGCACCACTCGCGGCGGCGTGATTAGGCGCAGTATCGGGCCAACACGTCGTCGTATTGGATATTTATTGGATTCTAATGCGGTACTTTTAATGCTAGTTCCATTCCAAGTACTCGATCGCAAGCTACTTGACTACTTGAACAAGAAGTTCAGATAGATTTAACTATGCTTTCTCGAACAAGAATATAAAGAAACGACTGGAGGCTATAAAATCTGGCTATCCAAGAACAGGTTACGGAGCTAGTAGCCTAACAAGGAGTTTATTGGCATCTTCCTGTTCAGATAAAATTATCATAGATAGGCGAGATCTACATTACCATAGACCACGATCACCGTTTCAAATCCTGATTAGTGCATAAATTAGGGCTGCAGCGTGTCCGGAGCCCCGTTAGGGCACAGTTAGACGCGTCACGCCTACACTGCTTGCGATTACTGAAGAGTTATAGACTCCTCGAGACACACACCTGGGCGTGAAGGTCTGAAAACCAGGATCTTTTAAGAGGCTTGCAGTAGGACTGCTTTTAAAGTCATCGACTGTATATATTCATCCGACTCACAAAATTTGTTTTGACCTTTGATGACAGGTTTGTGACGTAGTCTTGCTCTTGATTCAGGATGGAGAAAGGCTCTCATTCCTATCTGGTTTTTTTATTTATATACTTCAATGACTCAGACATTTATGAAGCGATTTGCGTGCATCTTTTTATTTTGTAGAGAAGCTGATCTGGTTTTGTAGTTTTCAGTAAATTCTAATCATATGTTTTTTAATTGGGCGCCATATGATTTCGTATTCTTGTTGAGACCTTGAGCCTACAAGATCCGTTACGTGTATCACTGTATTGTAACTATTCTTTGATACGTGTCTGTTTTTTACGTTAAATGAAATCGTTAAAGATTTCGCACCTCAAATCAATCTCACAAGTGTTCTACAACATCTTATAAAATCCTAAGATCTAATTCCTAGCTTTCTTGGCTTCTTGCTATGAAACTAGTTCTGACAGTAACCAATTGAGTCCACCCTGTAATTGGGTGTGTTACCCCACTTTGGGGGTAATCCATTAGCCTGGCAGCCCCACGTCCGCGCTGGCGGCTGTGGAAATTGCGGCGAGTGTCACTTGATGAACGTTTTGCCCATTTGCAGGCCAGGGTTGCACCTTATCAGCTGATTTGCTCGATGAAAATGAAGCTAAGCTGAGAGGATTGTTAGTCATTAATTACATTTGTATAAAGCTAGTCGAGTATGAGCAGTCAATTTATCACCTGCATTATTAGCTAGGTCAGTCAAAGTGCAGTTTAAACGCTTTGTGTTAAGTGATAGTGGTGATTTTTGCTTTCTTCTTTGGTCATAGGACATCCAAGCGTTGTGTCAATTCCCTTATTTTCGCTCTTGGTTTTACTACTAGAATTATTTTGCCAGTGTGGTAACTTTGCAGAGAGGCGTGGTCGCAGCAATATTTTATGGAGCGCATCAACGCAATGTGAACTTTTTCATGTTTTTATATGTCTGGTCTTTTCAAAATACTTCCACTTAAGCCTTTTGTTGATATTTTTCGAATATTATGGCAAATTAATGTTTTAATATTTATTACTTTCCGACATCTTTATGCACTCCTAGGCTTCTTTATTGTGTACCTTTAGAACAAAGTTAGTTAGTTAGTCGTTAGTATGTGTGTTAGGTGTAGGTCATCTTAAGACTCACATTTAAATTTTTCTTGTCATATAGTCTATTCTATTCTATTTAAATTATTAAAAACTAATAATACATTTTATATTCAGTTTTATAATATAATATCTTTAAAGTTTCTTTGTATATAGGTAGTTCAAATTTAAAGTACTTTAAAATATTAAATATTCAGTCAATAACTGATGTTTATAATACTCGTGTACTCAACACTAGAAAGCTTGTGTGTTCCTATTCTTAAATACCACCTACTGTGTCGCCAATTACTAATATAGACATACTAGGGGTAATTGTGCAGCTATATTTTGCTTATGTTATAAGTAGCGTTAAACATTTATAATTTGACCACTTTATGGCTATGCTTAGAAATTCGGATTTAGTAATATAATATTAATATTTTAGAAGCTGTTTCTGAAAATTATTGACTGTTTTGGTTTTTGAGGCGGATATGCAAGAGAAATGTAATATAGTGGTTTATTTCTTTGTGCACTTAGTATAGAAATAGTTTAGGCAGGCAGGTTTAGGAATCTCCACACACTAGAAAGTATTTACCTAGGTCAATTCTGTGATGACAAATTTATATGTTTATTGGAGCTGTAAAACCTATTATATAATGTGTTATCTTCGATCTTCTTTTAAAATATAGCTCAACCAAAAGTTATTTAAATTTAAACAAGGTGAATTATACGTAGTGCGTATATTAATATGTTACAGATAATTGTAAATACAGAGGATTGTAGTATTGGGACAATAGGACAAAAAATATTGGCAAGTCTAGTCCAACTTTGAAGAGGCATGCCAGCTTCCAAATAACTGAATTTAAGAATGGTCTGGAGGTCCGGACATAATTATATCCGGAATTCCGGACCCTTAGACCTTGCCGCATTGTTTGATGGAACTTGCCGTGTGTAATGACAAGAACAGCGCCACCAGCCGCTGTGGCCGGTGGTCGAACTGAAGTGTTATCAAAGATGAAGATGGCGAATAGAGGAACTAATGGTGGAAATATACTGTATAGCCTTTTGCCACTATTTCATTCACATTGGTCTGACGGCTGTTCGTCGTTGTCTGCGAGATACAAATCGTCAAGAATCGATGCTATAATATTATCGATAACTGTGCCGGAATAAGCTTCTATTACTGCATGGCGCGGGTCATAGGCGTTAGCGAGAGCGGGCGGATTAGTAAAGTGCTTCTTTGACAGCTTGTGTTTTGGTATCATTTATATAAATCATGTAAACAATTTATTTAAATGGTATATTATATTTATTCATGTCGCTGATATTTGCAGGTTGCATCTTGAAAAGTAATATACAAGTATGCGGTCTTTATTATTTTGCATTAATCAAACTTTGCAGCAAAATTAAATTGTTACTGAAGTCAGAAGAAGTTTACCCGGTAGCAGTATGAATCTTCCTTTTCATTGATGTAGTTTGCTGTAAGTTATTCCAGTTCTACATAGACGTGCATTTTCAACCTACGGCTTTGTTTGCATTATTTGAGTGGAATAGTGCTGGATATCGATGCTTTTTGTATCGAATAGCGGTGCGCGGCCCGCGGCACTTTATCCACTCTACAGTAACATTTCACTTCACTTTACTGCACCGGTCTCAGCCATTTCCCTAATTTGGGCTCTATTTGCGAAAGATTCAACAGATAACCGCGAGGGAAATACGATATATAGTTTTCAAACTGTCACGGTCACCGACGATAAGGAATGCTCATGAGTCTTTTTAGGATCGATCGAATTCTTTTGATTATACATTTGGTGTTCGTAAAAAAGGATAGCTTATCATATTATATGGGTTCATAGAACATGGTTCAATCAATATTCAGAACGCATGCACTCAGCGTAAATAACATTTGCAATAATTATCGCATTGTCTACTGTTTAAACGAAATAAAAATAATGAAACCGTAATCGCACTACAATAAAAAAAAATACAATAAATCATGACAGCAACTTGCGGTTGAAATAAACAAACGAACAGAATTACCGATATGCGTTCATCATTCACTTAGATATTGATCTCGTAATCGATTCAAGTATACGAATTGATTGAATAAATCCAATTTTTAATCGATTCTTATTAAAATATAACCGTTAATTACGGCTCGGTGGACGTTTTGATTTATTTATTGATATATATATATATTTTGTAGATGTTCTTGCGATTCGAAGTGAAAGTGTCTGACATAATATTTGCCAATAAAAATTATGTTACCTGTTAATTTGTTTAATAATGGTCAAAATAATTATAAGTTTTAAAGTATGCAAAACCACTGTGATTTATTACCGAGTTGCATAATGCAAGCATCTAAAACTAGTTTATTTTATGCAATTTCTGAATAAGCAGTGCGTGAACTAAAATTAAAACATGAATAAAAATTATGTCTCATTATTCGTGAGTTGATTGCTTATTGTATTTTAATGGGACAAAATTACAATGTGTGCTTGTAAGGGCTGCTCCACACGCCTGACACAATAGAATTGTGCCATACGTTCTATTCGTCACTAATTGCTATTTGTTTTATTTTGTTATGGTTAATAGGTTACCTAGAATTTCTAACTATAGCCGAGGTGACATTCATTATTGCAGCGATGAACTTTGTTTTTTATACACGTTTACCTCGAAAAGTCATTCCATTATTATCTATTTTTATCGTCTTTTATTTAATTACCATATCAGTAATACATCATATGATAAGTATATATATGTATTTATGTAAATTCCATGTGCCATGTCTATATTAATGTGTACCTTTACTTTTCCCATAATGTAACAAGGGCGGTGACGTTGTATCCGGTCGGTTTCACAGTCACAATAGGCATTGTCCGTGACAGCGACGTGGCCACTTCCGGTTCCTGCTGCGCCCGCGCATCTGGGAGATCTAATCTCGATTGGAACCAGTGTCAGTCGACAGATTAGCTGATTGTCGGGTAGTCGGTAATCGACGGTGGTCGGATGTGGTAAAATTACACGAGAACAGTGCCTGCCTCTCCATGGCAATTTATAACCCGCTGCTATTGTTTACGGACATTGAAGGAATGCATTTTTAAAAGCCTGTCAACGAAACTTTCACGAAGGCGTGTATGTGGGTAGAATCCTATTAGCATTTCTGAGCACTCATTTAGTTAGCTACTAGAGAGATGACAATAAAGCTCAATAATTAGCACTGACATAAGCGTCAATGCTATTTCCATAAGTACATTTGCCAACAAAACTAGAACTTCGTATAAATCAATTTACAGATTGCTTCTAGGCATCGGTGCTTAAACAGGATCATAATACTTAGCGCTGTTTAGTATTGGCGTAGAATTAGCCACAATCCGGTGTCACGGCGGGGTCCAATCAGCTGATCTCCTAAGCGGCTTACGATGTAACTGTGCTGCGTTCTGCTGACTCATTCACCTTCTCGTCCGTTATGGGGTTTGATTTGAATACATTATTGACTGTGCAGAACTTTACAAAATAATATGGCAAAAGTTTAGGATAACGATATTTGTATTCAAATGTAAAACAGTTATTATTTAGCCAACCGGTATGCACGTTTTTCCTCATATTTTGCTTTGATAATTAAAATGCTCGGTAGTAACAATTGCAATAGCATAATTAACGGTCTCTTAAATAAAGCAATGCAAAAGAGCAATGATGTGAATTGGCTGAATCTTTACAAAAATTAAGCGCTGAATTTGCGCGGAAAACAATCAAAACAATTCGAAAATAATTATGACAGGCTCAATACATCGTAAATTTGAAGACACGAGTTCCCTGGAGCGTGAAGCCATCGAGGCGGTTTTGGTCGGCATACTTTCGTTTTTATTCAGTCCAAAAGTTCCGGACGCTTGAACTTTCTTCGATCGAGCCCTTAGTCCCGATAATGGTATCGCCGGAACGATTCAGATGTCACATCGGCTTGACATTCAGACTGGAAAATGTAGCACATGCAGCGGAGCAAATGAAAAGCATGGCGTCAATGTGGCCGCAGGGAAAATATTATTGCCACCAACATGATATACAAGTAGAATGCTTTGTACCCATAGTGTATTTTTATTTTAATGGCTACTGCCCCTTTTTTAGGAGCAACTTTGCCAGGAACAGTGCGGGAGGATGACTCCTCCCTTTGACATGAAAGAGGACATTATGTACTATCGTAAATCTATGATTGTACCACAGATTATAAATAATACTTAAAAGTAACTGTACCAAAGGCTTTATAGTTTCGATGCTGGAACATTGTGAAAAAAAAGTGAGAGATTCTTACTTTTTCATGCAGTTTACAGTGCCTTTATTGTTTATAGATTTGGTTAATAAAGTTAATATACCATTATGACATTTGTGAGCGTTCTTTCCTGCTAATATGCGATATTTTGAAATGTCAAATATGGTTTGTTTTTTATTAGCTTCTAGATCTAATTTATATAATTAGATATTCTTTGCTTATTTTGCTTTAAGACTTATTTGAACACATAAAATACATTTTGTTTTTTCTATTTTTCGTCTGGCAAAAACCAAATTAGGTCAATTTAATCAGCACATTGAATTCGTTACTAAAATTCTGCTCGCCGTTCGCTTTTACTTGTACCACACGGTAAAGTTAAGACATTCTATCGAGGGGCGTCGTCGCGCGCGCCTGTGATTTATAGCCTAAATATGTAATACGTCTTCTGCCTCGCCTCGCCACGCGTCTGAAGTGGTACACCGTCCGATATGGGGACTAGATTCTATGAAGATATTAAGTTAGCAATAGAAAATCAAGAGGTACGTGTAGGCGCTTAACATTGTCGTATGTATTTTAAAACACAAAAACATCTAGAAAAAGGCGTAAGAAACACGTAATTACGTAGTATAAAAGAGAGACCTAGATCCTCCATGAGTATAAAATAGGCAAATGGAGTAGAAAAAAAAACCCAAAGCATACTGGTAAAGCTTTTAAGCAAACTGAGTTTCTTTAAACGCATTCCTTTGATGGTAAAGGTCAGAAGTAATCTGTGTCCATAAATAGGGAAATGAAAAAATGGGCCCGATTACCCCGAGCAAAAAAATTACTGAGCATCGGGAATGAAACATTTTAATGTCGAGAATTTAAAGTTTACTAAGTTTTTTTTTTCATATATACGAAAGTTCTATATAATTTATGCGAATAGCTGTTTTGTGCACGTCTTGTAGTATTTTTTTAATCATCATGACACGTAGGATATGACGCAGCGATTTTAAAATTATTATGATGATGATGATAATCCAATGCGAACTTGATAAAAAAGGAACATAGTA
The DNA here is from genome assembly GCA_905404285.2 of Erannis defoliaria. NCBI lineage: Eukaryota > Metazoa > Arthropoda > Insecta > Lepidoptera > Geometridae > Erannis > Erannis defoliaria. The sequence goes on from FR990071.1 coordinate 2,201,960, forward strand.
AAATAAAAGCATAATTGTAAGAAAAATTATGAATACCCAAATTGTGGAAACACTTCATATAAAAATATTCAATAGTTAAGCAAGTTGTAAAATTACGATCGTTGTTGCGCGTTTGCTTTTAAAAGCCCGAGTTTGATTCCCTGCCAATTCCCTGCAGAGTCATCAACAGCCAGAAAACGACCACTGCTGGACGAAGGCCTCCCCCCAAGCGAGTTGCTTGGGGGAGTTTGGGGTCCTTGCCAGGGAGTTTTCTGTAATCCCTATGCTTGGGAGACAGCTTAGGGATCGCAGAATGCTCACCACCGGACGGACGCTGCTGTCCATCCTCCGGTGGTTCTAGATGCAGTTTTAGGACGTACCCAAGCCCCTGCAGAGTAGGTATGTGTTCATGGTGTGTGTTCTTCCGTATGGGTATTCCATTCCATCGCGGCCCTAAAACAAGGTATCCGCGTAGTGGGAAGATCGAGTGCTAAGCTAAATAAATAATTACATTTAAATGTCTGTGTGCAGTGGTAGGTATATAGAGAATCGAGGACATTCCACTAAGGTTAGGGTATGCAGAGCACCTGCACGCAGCTGACGACCTGCGTGTCCTCTCGCTCTAATGACAGACTCCGCGTCCAAGGCAGAAGCGGACGGCGAATTACGATCGCAAATCGGCCAACACAAAAAAATTACCATCACGCGACTCGCTCACTTATTTTACACAACGGTAAGTAACTATAGTAAGTAGGTATACGCTGAGCTGTCTACAAGATAAAATTAATTATTTAAAAAAAACCGACTTCTGGCCTATACCTATATTATGTACAAACTTGAAACTAACAAGTAACTTTGTCAAAAAAAATACAACCGACTTCAAATATATTTTTTAGGCATAAGCCTTTATTAACTACAACAAACTACAAAGACTACTTAGCCTACTACACAACAAAAAACAAAAGGATTGTATCCAGACCGATGAAAGTCTAGAGACATTAATATTATATTATATTAATATGGGCCTATAATAATATAATTTTTTGAAGTCGGTTAATAAGTAAAAATTACGTTGATAATTTCAGTAAATTTAAATCTTCTTTCCCCCCAAATTTGTCCCTTCTTTCTCATAAGTAAAAATATTTTTTTTGTATATTTTTCACAAGTGACCTCCTCCTTTTTTGAAGTCGGTTAATAACCAAATAACCTATTTCGTAAATCTGAAACCACTAAAGCGACCAGCGATCTAAACAGAGGAGGCAGAGACCTATCTAATATTTAAGGACGTGACGAGAGTCATCGTGTCGCAAAGTTAGTGTCGCATAGGACTTTCGATAAAATAGTCTGGTGTGGGGCTGTCTCTCCCTATACTCAATCAGTCTTCTACAAGTTGCGCTGCGATACTCCGCCCGCGGCCGCTTGGCCCGCCCGGACCTGCCCGGCGAGATGCCGACCAAATCACTATTTATTACCCGCCGCAGTTTCACAACTAAACACACGCTGCGAGCGACCGGCTCGACTTGACACCGCGCTTCCAGCAGCCTGTAGCTTCTACGTAAATAATGACATAATATGAGGGTTTCATTTGAGGACTACGTCAGGTGGCTGCAACGTCTATGGACAGCGTCAATGGGGACAACGGGAATACACCTCAATATTACCTTTCTAAGAAGTAATTATGTAGGTATGCAATTTTGGTGACTATGTTATACGACTATTATTTACATAATGTATTTAGGTTGTAAACGTTAAGTTTTGAATTCAATGCGTCTTTATTGAACGAACGTACTAAATATGTATAATAGCGTGATATTATGCGTAAGCCGCCAGTATGACTCAGCAGATGAACGGGCACGCGAGACGCGGCGGCGGGATCCGTTGTTGGGACGCGTAGAATTTGCAGATTCGTGGTCATTGGCGGGCGGCGTCGGCAGACGGACAGAAAAAATATGGCGCGGTGGCGGCTATAGAGGCTAGCTAGACGGGGCGGGTAGCGGAGCGGTGGAGCGGGACGGGTGGCGGGTGACGACGCAGGTGGCGGGCGGCGGAGCGGAGAAGCGGGGTTGTCGGCGGGCGACGGGGCGGGCGACGCGCCGCGCAGCGTGCGTGTGTAGCGTATCGGGCCAGTCACAGGCGTGCGCCCGAACGAACTCCTACGTACGACGTCATCTACGCCGAACAATGTCGTATATGGAACTCATAGATCATGTGAAGCTGCACCCGGAGATATGGCAGATCTCTCATCCCCTTTTCAAGAATAAAATAGTGCGAATCAAGTTTTGGCACCGACTAGCGAAGGAGTTGAAGGCGGATGGTAAATATTTTTAAACGCTTTATCGCGCTAGCGTAGCTCACGGCGCGCGGCGTAGCAGCCATGTTTGTTTTGTAGTTTTCAAATTACGTCACTCATTTGGTTACAATACAATATAGGTATAACAGCAAGTTTGCTTACGGAGATGTCTGCTGAACTCAGCGAAATGTTAGAGGGACATCCGTTCTCTGAGGCTGAACTATTGCTATAAAATAATAGTGTTACTTATAGCTTTTAAAAATATAAGGCAAGGTTCCACTTCAGTTCCACTTCAAAGACGTCAGCTGTCAAATATAAAGTGATTAAGTGACATTAATAGAAAGTGTCGTGTGTGTTTGTCGTAAAATGTAAAATTATCTATATTTTGTATTTTTGACGTCACATTATACGAGTAATTATATTATGTTATAATAACAACACGTTCTTGTAGTTTGTAACCCTACATATTCGGTGCTATTATTACTATTTATTTATAAATACTATTTTCCTCAGTAGGTATTTAACTATTTAGTAATCATCAAGTTGGCTGTGATTCTGATGACATCATACCTACGGCAAACTGTACAGGTATATATATGTAATTAAAATTACAGCCAATATTAGAAATTTAAAGCAAAACTTCACTTAAAATATTTTCTTGTTCTAGAACAACAGCTAAAAAAGAACTGGAAATATCTCGCTGACCAGTACCGCAGAGAGTACAAGAAGGCGCAGGCTCAGGAGGCAGCTGTGGGAGAGCCCGTGTCTAGCGGGTGGGCGTATTATGAAGCTCTATCCTTCCTCAAAGCAGGCGTGGCCAGCAGGCATGGCAAACGCGCGGCGAGAAACCCCCTCAGTTCTGAATCTGACAACAACGAATCAGCACAGGATCCCACTCAGGCGGCATACACAAACACATCCTTTCATAACGACAACGATGAAGAAAACTCTTCGTGGCAGTGCAACCCACCAGCTAAACAAGCCAAAAGAGGCGTCCCTTCCAAAGCAGACCTCATTCTTCGAAAGCTGCAGAACCTCAACTCTCAACTTAAGAGTCAGCCAGACGTTATAAATAATGACGAAGACTACATGTTCTTCATGAGCATACTGCCGAGTGTTAGGACCTTGTCGCCGATAAAGAAGCTGCAGTTAAGGGGGAAGATCAACGATTGGGTATTAGAAGCGCTATCTGAGAGAGAATCCGACCCGCTAAACAATATGACTCAGTATGAGATGGCAGATGATGTCGATGACAAGCAAGCGCTCAGAGATCAGATTATGGCGGCTGAAGATGATGACTGATATTAACATTATGACTGAATAATGACTGATTATAAAGTTAATTAAGAGTTATAAGGCTGCAATATCTCGACTGCAGCGTTTAGTAGTTAAATATAAAAGGTTTTCCAATTGTTTTGAGTAACTGACACTACTTACATTTATTATTTACCCGTAGGCATGGCATTCAGCCTAATAATAATAATAATGTCTTTCAAGCAACAGGAATTACTTACAAAACACAGGCAATAGATACCTAATGCAAGACATAAGCTTCTTTTCCGTTTCGCCAATCGTCCCAATTACGACAAATACCTGCAGCCTGTTACAACGTGTTTGTGTCAATCTTGGTCAGGTTGTTGGGTAAGCTGTAAGCGAAATACGCGCAAGTGAATCGTGGGTGCGGCTGATGCGACTATTAGGTAACCTGCGGTCTGAACGCCGCGGGCTGCGCCGGCGCATCCAAACGTTTTGCATAACTTGCGTTGCCCGCATTGCGCGTTTACTGGACGTACGTAAGCCGCAGTAGCCTGATGGGAATCCACACAACGATTTTTTCCGCTAGGTGGCGTATCGTCGATGCAGCCATAGTCAACTGTCAATCTCATACATTTCGTTGTATTTTTTCTACAATAGAATGGTTTTACTCTTATTGGGCTAGGATTACCGGGGAGAATCTGTATATTATATTGGTTTGTACAGCAATTCTTGCAGCTCTGTCCAATATAAAATGTAAACAATTATCTAACCTACAAATCTATTTTCCGGCCACCAACAGCTGCAAAGATTCTTAAAACAAGGCACAGTACAGTTATATTATATGGTCGATAAGTTTCAATAACCCTTCCAGGGTAGGCCGGATCCAGCAGTAGACAATTTTAAAGGCTGATCATGCTTACCTATACCACAGAATAAATAATACCTATACCATAGAATAATAATAGCCTATACGCTACAAATTTATAGCCTAGGTACTTCCTTAAGAATTTTTATTATTGCGTTTATTTTCAAAATAATAACGCTACCTACATTTAGTCATGAATAACGGTATTGATTAATACTTGTAACATATATTTGGCTTACACGATTTGATATATGTATAAACAATAAAAATACCCAGTAAACAATTAAGTTTAAAAGACCAATAACACACAGTAAACCATTGTTCAAATATCATAGAAATACTTCAACAAATCGTTACGTTTAACAACTGTTAATTGCAACACTAAGATCACAAAGATACAATCAGACAAGCCAAGCCTTATAAAGTGCAAATAATTATGCACAATATAATTCCTTTTGACATCAAGGTAATTATTCCGAAGTATACCGAACCCCTCGGGGATAAAGGGATAAAGAGCAGAATAATTTGTGTGCGGCATTTGGTAACCAAACGATTGAAACGTAGCAAACGAATAGGATCGAAGAATGTTTAATCTATCTATTCAGTAACATTCTTAGCATTAACTGAGAGACAACGCCCAGCCTAAGCACAGTACTTTTTTATACCTACAATAACGTTGATGAGAAAATGAGGACTAAGAAAATTCTCTAGAATCTAGAAAAAATATTCCATAAAAGGGACAATTAGGGGATTTTAATCAATATAGGGAGATCTTACCGAGCTCCAACGACAGCGTAGGACCTCGACCGCGGAGATTTGCTAGCATTACGAGTACTGAATAATTTTAACGCTTTTTAAATCATTCATATTTATTTCCCTAAACGATTTTATGTTTTTGTGGTTAAATAGGTCATTAGGGATAAATACACCTTGCCTAGAATGAGATTTAGCTCTCAATTGAGGCTGCCAGAACGAGTATTTCAACAGATAATACAGAGGAAAGGCATAGTAAATAATACAAAACCGAGTCTATAATATACTGGTACAGGGCACTCGATTAATAAAAGGGAAACCACAGACTTCACCACAAGAATGTAAACCACTAATACAGACATAACACCGTTCGCAAATAATATTAGATAAACCAATATCAAATAATATATAACTGCAAATATAAATAAAAATAAAATAAAATAATAACAAAAAAAATAATAATAATAATAATATCAAATATAATATATATCAATAGCCAGTGCGACTTCTCTCGTCAGGCCTTGGAACCTGCAACGGTTTCGGCTTGGGTAAATATTTGTGTTACAAAAATTTACAGATGGCGCCACCAACGCTTTAGTTGGTAGCTTATAACAGGTTCGGAAATTTGGCGTCTTAGGCAGAGACTTCTGTAGCTTAATTGGCAAAGCAGTTGGGACGGAAACCCATAGCGACTGCTCGTATGCAGGTTCGAGTCCTGCCGGAGGTCATAATTTTTCTTCCTGTTTAAGCTTTAAAAACATAGAAATACCATAAGTGTGGAATCACTTCATACAAAAATATTCAATATCAAATTGATAAATGGTCGCAAAATTCTGAGCTAAATCACACACAATATGTAAAAAACTGTGGATTTATAAAAGTTAAACCAAGTTAAATGTTAAATCAAAATGGTGAACTTTCGATCAAACAAACGGTTAAGCGGATCAGTGAAAAACGCGCATATAAAGAGAACTTGTGTTATGTTACTATTTGTTCTATCGGATGATAAATAAGAATCCTGAATCCTGTTTTAATTAGCCTTGTAAGTTTTTGTAATGTAGACAAATAGGTTGCAGTAGAAAATTAACTATTCGCCAAAGAACCAAAGTCACCGACATTGCTCGCAGGGTTTGCTAGTTGAAGTGGCAATGGGCAGGCCTCATCGATCTAAGAACTGATAACCGATGGGGAAGAAAGGTTCTTGAGTGGCGACTGCGAACCGGAACACCCAGCGTAGGAAGGCCTCCCACTAGGTGGACCGACGACATTGTAAAAGTCGCGGGCAACCGGTGGATGCAAATGGCAGGTTGTCGTAAAGCGTGGCGGTCTAAGGGGGAGGCCTTCGTTCAGCAGTGGACGTCTCCGGGCTGATGATGATGAAGAGACAATTTACTAAAAAAGAAAATGTGAATGAGGCATGAACAGACAAGGATTTGATTTGATCCACGGTCCACGGTAGAAAACAGTCTGACCAACGATGACGAAAAGATAAAAGGTACTCCCTTCTTTTGTACTTGTTTGTCCGCAATGGTCGTGTTTGCATGTATCTCGTCTGTTAATAGTATAAGAGAAATACATGACATTTAAACGTTATGCAAAAACTACTCATTATTGAACACGCGGTGTTTTAAGTTGATTGCCGATGAGAATGCCTGGTGTGTGATTACAGGCACTTTTTGAAACGTGGGAGCTGAGGTAATTGCGCCGCATGAGCTCACAGTTTCGGAATTGAATAATTAATAAATTATTACTATTGAGACAGAATCGATGAATACATTTGTATGAATGAAGTATAAATAAATACTAAATTTTAGGATTCATTTCAGGATCTAGTCAGCTTATTTTGTAGGATAGATAGATATTACATCTGTAATTTATCACTCATTGTAATAAAGGCATGTGACGTTTTGGCCTAGTTCATAAAATCGCGAAAACTGAGTTCGAAGTCAACTAATCGTTTATTATGATGATATAGTATAGGATATTTGTAGATCTAAAATAAGCTCTACAGGATAATAAATAAAGCCCACATTTACCTACAAACAAATCAGGAAGGGCCGGTGCAGTTCCGACTCACCGGATGGCAAATAACCTGAGGACATACTCCGCTACACTGACTGATAGAAACGAGACCGCTTCAATTCCCTGCCGGAACACATTATCCCCACGCTGTTCTACAAGACTAATCAACCATCAAGGTGGTCTTTCATCAATAAACATGATCATTAAGTCGTATAAGTAAACAAAGAACAGAAAATAATCTATTGCGAATACAGCCACAGTTCTACTGGAATGGACTTGTAAGGCATCAGTTTAATCCAATAAATGGTACGGCTTCACGCCGCAAAAGTTGATTTACTTGAGTTTTTTAACCTTTTCAGACTGACTATAAGAATGATATGTTTATCGAGAGTTTTTGGATGTTCTACAGCTGTTACGACTTGAGCCGCTTTAAGCTTTATCGTTAGTTTTTTTATTTTTGATAGTTCGCAAGCAGCCTTACGCTAAAATGTAGCATTCCGCTTTATGGAATATTCTGCCGCAAAAAAAATAAAAAAAACATTACTGTGTTGGCATTCTTCTTGCACACAGGATTACATTGTTCAAGCCCCCGTATATCCCTATCTTATATAAGATTTTGTATTTACTAGTAATTCTTATTAGTAGCTCTGTAATTTCGCTAGCTGCCTAAAAATTTATTATTCAAAAACATTTCATGGTCATTAAATAATTTTATTATTATTTATTAGGTACTAGGCAGCTAGCGAAATTACAGAGCTAATGAGATTGTGCGACACACCATGTTTCGAATTATGAAATTTCATTGACTTTGTTTTGTTTTAAAAAGGTTATCACTGCAATGGAGAGAGAGGAGCTAAATCCTCCAAGCTGCAATGTTATAGTCGGTCATAGGCAGTTTATGACTAGAACGACACTTAGTAGAGAAACACTATTATAACACAAGAGCGCCTTGTTCATCACAAGTATTGAGATGAACAAGGCGCTCCTGAAACCAATGACCTGACAATGCAATTTTCCGATAGATAATCATCAAACCTCATTCTGTGTACAAACATACTCAACTAACATATTATCCCCAAATTTCTTTCACTAATTCCACTTGTTACACTAAATAGGGTAGATGACTGATGTTTAAATCGTTGAAACCAATAGCTTTGATGAAGAATTTAAGTAAATATAGTATGTTTATTGAAAAAATAATTTAAATCGGTTAATAATGTTCTGATATATGAGCGTTTAAAGTTTTTGTTAGAGACAACTCTGTCCCTTTCCCACAAAACAAAAACTGACGTCACGCCTTACTTGTCAGAATAGAATTTATATGGCGTACTGAGAAGTGACGTCACAATTTGCTGTTTCGCCTCTCTGTCTAGCGTGATATTAAAATGCTTATAAGTAGCTTATTTTTGATCAGATTTTCGTTTTCTTTTCATTAATCAGCTATATTTATGGGCCACTTTTTAAAAGGACAATAAAAAAAAAACAGTCATCTAGCCTATTCTATGCGAGGTTTGCTCAAACAGTCGTTCTAGAGGTCACGCAAAGTTCAATATGCTTGCTTCTGACTATTATGTTCAATAAATTGCATAAATAGCTATTGAGAAGTTTTATCGTAGATTGTACGATCTTTGTGCCATTCAACGTGAACAGTTAAACTTTATTGAGTCATTATCAAAGCTCAGGTGAGAATATCTTGAATATTTTAAAAGGCGAGCTTGTAAAACATTGCGACTGTGTTGCTTTATACCTTCCTCAATCAACAGGGCGACCGTTCTGCTTCTATGCAATATTTACATATAAATAAATTCAGATTTAAATAAACTACGGGTTCCGTTGCGCAGTGTTTGAATTCGTATTCAAGTAGATATTCAAGAGATAAACATAAATTTCTGTCGCAGAGACGACGCGACGCTATTTTCGAGCTTCTCTTGGTGTTTTTGTTTATAGAGTTTCACTTTTAGACGTCTGTGTCTCGAATTCAAGAAATACATGACCATCGGTGTCGCGTGTATCTGTATTCCTTTGAAGTCAATCCACAATGACGTTTGTAGATACCTTTCATATAATAATAAGTCTATATAAGCACCATCTCCTTGAAATAAGCCTTCGATTCCGAGTCACGCCCACACTTGGCCCGTTTTACATGACGTCGGTTCCGCGTTTCATTAGCTCTCTTATTAATTTATGATTGGTGTGCATATGCATGGACTGGTCCCAGATGGGCCTCGGATGATCTAGGAAGTGGTATGTAGGCGTAACAGTGTGGGTAAGTACTTCGAAGACTGCGGCTTGCCATTATTGGCAATTAATATTATAGGTCACGCAGTATACCCATGCGTGCCAATACGTTCTCATATACGTGGAAATCAAACGCGGAACAAAACAAACGGTAACAATTAGAATTAAATTAATATGCACAAAATAGCAAACAAAGCGTGCATGGCCATTAATTTCCTGACTTTCCCTTCAAACGACTTTTACGTGTTCCCTTCTATTTTATTAGTGCGCTGCATAGCAAATCTTCAACTCATTGACATGGTAACGAGGTGTGAACAGGGAATACATTGCGCGTCAGTTAGACGTGTTTGGGCTCTGATTCCGACCACTGGCCTCTAGGCCACAGAATGGTTCAGCATATGGGTTATGCAAAGATTTTGTTGATCTAGATAGATACTCGAGATTTATTTATCGTCTCCAACTTGTCGTCTGATACCCCTGATTGGCTGACAAGAGTAAACACTATTCAAGATGTCGAGACGAGTTATTTTCAATGCTAGTCCAACAGCTTTGAGGATAAATGTAACCTTTATCGTACATTCTACAGGTCTTAAAAGGGTCGTAGAAATGCCGTATACAGCTGACAGTGACCGGACACTCTTCTAGTCTTCCTGAGATCATTGTTCCCGGTGTAAATCAAGTTTTTGTCCTACTCACACGGGCATGGCACTCTTTAAAAGGGGCGTATTAAAATTCATGTCCGCGCGTTTAAATTGCAATGCTTGTTATGAATATTTATGACTGGATCGGAAAAATGTGAAATATTTGATAGTGATAAACGGGAAGCGATGAAACCGAGTCTTGTATGGAACTCGCAGGCTGACGCGTGCGCCGCGCCGCTACCAGTTTGGCGATGTTTGTTTTTATAAACGATAATAATATTAATGCGGACGAATTTATTGTATTCGAAAACGGCACAAATATTCCGTGGGCGTGTATTAATAAAAATCAACGTTTTGAACAAAAAGCTATATTGTAGAAAGATGGCATTGCAGATAAAGCTGCCAATTATAGAGAAAGTGTAAAGGGATTCCTGTTGACAGGCCTCTAACTATTATTTGATCTGTGCGAGTGGTCTTTTAATGGAGGTTGCGAAGTTGTGGATCAGTTATTTCCGCTAACGAGTCAATTACTGGTCGCGTTACCACTCGGTTCAATACGCCCTGTATGGAGTGTACAAGTCTGAATTTGTATCGCAGCAAGAGTAATGCAAGAAATGGCAAGAAGTGACATATCGTGTTCGAGGAAGCAACTGTTGGATTTTTTGTCAGTTGATTTCTAATCGGAAGAAGTGTTGGTTAGGAGTAGGAATCCAGAGTTGCTAGTTACCTGTTTTGTACCAGCTTAGTTTTTTGACCTTTTGGAGTTACTGCTACAGGAGTTGGAAGTAGGAAGTTATTTTTGTTTGTACTTTCTAGTGACGAGACGAGCAAGACTTTCACCTGGTGGTAAGCGTCACGCCTGCCACTAACAGTAGCAGTGCCAGAATTGTGAACTTGCGAACACAATCCTGCGCCGCACTGCACTGCGCTCGTCACCAAAATCGGGTGTTGTAACTGGACGTCTTATAAAACTCTTCTCTTTCTCGCGAGGAAAAAAAGTCCTAATAACAACAATTAATAGTTAAGTACATTCTATATTGACCCAATTCAATGTCATGTATGACACTGAATTGGGTATGACACTTGTGCCTTGGAAGATGGGACGGCCCCTTGTATGGGACGCAACTTGTGTTGATACTTTGGCACCGTCACATCTTCCTGAGACACAGAGTAGGGCTGGTGCGGCGGCAAATTCGGCGGAGCGGCACAAGCGGCGCAAATATGCTAACCTCGGCAGAGGTTACATATTTGAGCCGTTTGGTGTTGAGACATTGGGTCCGTGGGGACCGGGAGCTCATCATCTTTTCAAAAACATATCCGAGCGCCTGGTCGACGCGACGCGTGATCAAAATGCTGGCGTTTATTTGGCTCAACGCATAAGCATTGCCATCCAGCGTGGCAATGCCGCCAGCATGCTGGGTACGCTGCCGACTGGTAGTGGGTTTGAGCATTTGGATTGTCTCTAGACTTTCATCGGTCTGTATACAATCCTTTTGTTTTTTGTTGTGTAGTAGGTTAATAAAGGCTTATGCCTATTAAAAAATGTCATGTACCTGGTTATATATTTTTTAAATATAACTTTTACTTACGTGTTCGTCGAGCGAGTAGGTCAACTCGCCGTCATCGTATAAAACGAACCACCTCCGCTGCCATCTCTGTAACAAACGAAATAATGTCAAAACTCATATTTGACTAAAAATCTTCCTATCGGAGATCAAGACATTCTGGTCTGCAAGATAAGCGATATGTGAAAGTGCAGATGTCAATGTCGCTAATTACTACATCAGTGTCAATTACTACGTCACACCTGCCACTAACAGTAGCAGTGCCAGAATTGTGAACTTGCGAACACAATCCTCCGCCGCACTACACTGCGCTCGTCACCCTGAGATATTAGATGTTAAATCTCTTCATACCCAGTAATTTCTCTGGTTACATTGCCCTTCAAACCGGAACACAGTAATGCTTCACACTACTGCTTGGCGGTTGAATAACTGGCAAAGGTGTGGTACTTCCCCAGGCGGACTCTGCAGTAGAGTCCTACCACTACAAAACTACGTGGTTTCATTATTCACTCATTTAATGGTCCGATATAAAAAAACTCTTATCACCGGTAAAAGGTCAGCGGATGTAATCGAAACTATAGTCGAAGTATCTGAGTAATACGCATAAATGAAAAAAAAACCTACACCAGTGTTATGATGACTCAACATTTTGACATTTATTTACGTTAAGCCGCAAGAAAAAATGCCCGTCCTCTTTTCTTGGGTAACAGATTCGTCACTAAGATTTCAGATAGTTTTAATGATAGGTACATTATCAAAAACACTGCACCATTTTTGTTTTAAAATCTATACCTACATGCATATTTAGATACTCTCTTATAGAACTCTATATTTTAAATATATATATAAATATATGTAGAGTGTAGTGGTGTACTTATTTGGGAAGTCCATTATTTTGGTTTGTGTCCTTTGGTGAAACTTGTTCCTTTTCTAGTACGAATCTAACCAAATCAAGTTGTGTGTCAATTATTAGAGCGCTAAACAAAGCAAATAATAAACAAGATCTTATCAAGTTCCACAGACATTAATGCGCAATTTTTGATCAATAATTCAATTAAAATCGAACGGACGCAATCGGCAAGCAATCGAAATCTAACACGATTGTCTTGTTAGCCTCTAACAGGGTTGGTAGAAAATGTCAGTGTATCTGGCAACATCAACATAATTAGGGCCGCTCTATTTCGCCACGTGGACACCAGATTGTCAGATAGCGCCACCTATTGGCGAACACAAGACTATTACTAGCAGCATTTGCTATGGAATGATTATTATTCAGAGTTAACCCTGCATTTTCTCTTCCGATAGGATTATGGCTTCGCACGTTTTGTGTATTTTTCAGTATCAAAAAGTCGTGCAAAGCAAGGCAAGACATACCATACTTAAATGGTTCTATGGAGTTTTGCTATGGAGCTTTTTTTTTACACAGTACTTTTTTTTTATTGACTGGAAAAATGCTTGACCACAGCTCACCCGATGCTAATCAACCGTTCGTTGGTCAGTTTTCAACACATATCATTTTTAACCTTTTTTTGATATTATTTATGAGATGCTTATTTAGATTTTAGATGCCAGGATGTATTTAAATACATTATTTATATTTAGATACATCCTGGCATTCTTCTGTATTTTTTTTTGAAAATTGCCTAACCTTAAGTTATGGCAATACAACCTTTGAGCTTATTCGCCTTTTCTTTCGTGCTTTACACGCATGCAGCCCAAATACCTCACATTTCACAACTGGCAATAGATTCGTGAGAAACAAACAATTGGCTAATTGTCGCATTAGACGGCAATTACTGGCAACACTGATGAACGGAGCCGATTGAGCGATTTCGCAATAGGTCAGAGGGTAGCTGGTAGAAAATAGTTTTAACACGAATAAGGCTGATACCTACTCATCTATAGTAACTTCGACCTATTCTGATCTAATATCACATAAACAAGTGTAGGTGTCCATAGGTGGCGGCTACTGAAATATCAACATCGATCATCTGATAGAGAACAGACAGTAATTTTTAGGAACTTGTGCCCTGTATTAAAATATTCTATCTTTCTTCTAATTCTTCTAATACTATAAGAGTCACTGTCCTGACTGGCTGACAGACAACGCACAGCCTAAATCGCTGGTCGTAAAGACTTGAAATTTGGAGGGTGTATTCGTCTTGATGCGTAGAGGTGTACTAAGAAAGGATTTTTCGAAATTCGACCCCTAAGGGGGTAAAAATGGGTGAAAACTTTTGATGAAAGTCCTTTGTTTGTGACGATCCACGGTAGTCTATAAATTAATTTTATGCTCAATAAATAATACACAGAAACAGTTTACTTAATGCCAATAAAGCTCTGAACCAGTCGTTATTTAGGTTAAGAAGCTCCTACACTACTGGGTCAATGATATTTACGTCATTATGTGCTAAAACTCCGTATTATAGGCCCACGGGTGAATAATAACACAATATCATTGTTTCCTCCGCTCTGTACGCAAATGTATGCAAATTTAGCTGAATAGTCGGCGCCCACTTGCAGTGTGGGTCGGCTACCTGTGAATTGATCAACAATTTATTGCCCGTTAGCTTGCAATAAGCATATAATTATTTATAGAACGCATATTTAGAGAGACCCGAAAAACAACTAGCGATTGAGGATTCCAAAATCAAACTAAAATTAAAATAAATAGTTTTGATCGCGATTATGTCCTGGTGATAAACATGATTATGGTTCTGTCCCACTTTAATAAACTAGGGGTTTATTAAGAAAAACTCGACTGCTACTGTTTTTTGGGATTACACTATTCCTTTTCCAGAGATCGCTTTTCAAATGCAACAAAACAGAAACTATGCTTTGCATAAAGACATGTGACATTTTGGCCTAGTAATAAATAAGTTCATCATCATCATCGTCAGTCATATAACTTCCACTGCTGGACGAAGGCCCTTAATAGGGAGGGGTTGCCATAATCCCCACGCTTGGCATGCGGCTTGGGGATCGCAGAATGCTCACCACCGTTAACCAAGAGGACACTGCTGCCCGTCCTCCGGTGGGTCTGGTTGCAGTTTAAGGACATACCCAGGTCCTAAAATAAATAAATAAATTAATATTAATTATTTATCAATATATTTTTTTTCATACAAGGAAGTATGGGAAGTTTATACAACCTTCAGGATGATAATTCTGGCAGCTCACGCCCATGAAGTTTCGTATTTTTTTCCGGTAAAATGTACTAACATGTTTCCCGGGTATGGACTAACGCAAGAAATGTAAAAAATAGATAAGTAGGTAAGTAATCATTATTTTTAAGTACCAAAAATTTTTATGAAAATATCGCCTAGCTGACTTTGAAAGCCGGTTAATTTAAGCTGTTAGATACCCATTTTTATAAATTCCGATGAAAGCTTAGACTCTTGCAAAGTTTAAAAAAATAGCCAGAAGCATGAACCTAGAAAAAAAGGCCAGAAGCATTGAGATCAAGTTTGTGGATTTTTTAATTAAATCTGAAATTCAAGTTTATCTTTGTTCGGAAGCTAATTTATTACTTCCATACTACTTTTATTTAATGTTATTTATGTTTAGGACGATCATTATTTTATGTACGAATAAACCATCGATCGCCATAATAACTACAAAGAAAACACATCGAAAAAGCAGCCCAAAAAAAGTTACTATTTTTTATGCCACGCAAAACGATAATAAAATAAAATAAAAACTTAACTCCTAAACTATGGCAAATCGTAGAACATACATAGGGTATTTTCGTGAAGCCCTTGGTACGAGGAATATAAAAATTTCGGGTTGACTTCACCGTTTGACCCAACCTGTATAATATTCGAGACTATAATGGAATGGGCCCAACACTGAAATCGCGTAAATAAAACAGCTTTTTCATAACAATATCCATCGACTCTTGACAAAAGGAATTAAACACTAAGTAATTTTTTTGTTTCAGGCGTGGAATCAGCTCTATACTCGACCAGTTGACCACAGACAGGACAATCCTCAACATCGACTGTGTCACGGGGAAAGTCGGTCGCCAGATATTAACGTTTATATATAAGCAGTATACTAATGGGCCCCGATACGACCACCAGATAAGATTGCCATTATCCGGGAGTGGATAAGCCGGCGTAGATATTATTGCATATAAACAGGTAACTGGCAGCACAGCAAGTGCCGCGTTGACCCTATGACATCGATAGGACTGTGATACGAACGCACCAGCTGCTTAAATGTTTAGAAATAACAGATATTTTAACTGAACTTATATTAATTGCCTGACTCTTTCAATCAAGAATATTCGAGTATAGTTATTTGCTATTTTTTTGCAGCCTTGGCTCTTTCCATCAATAAGATGTATTCAAAGTCTGACTCAGTTGTTTGAGTTGTTGAAGGTTGGAAAAAGACAAGTTACTTAAAAAACTGTAGAGCCTAGAATAGATCGAATACATTTTTGCCCTATAATCATATCCATAGAGAAAAGAGATCATATCCTAATCGCGGTCTTTGAATGCACGCGCCCGTATCAGCCAATCGGATCGCGCGAATGTTTCGCGCGGCGCACAAAGAGCGATCGAACGAACGATTATTCGACTTTTTGATCGAATTCTTGTAAAATCCAGGCGCGTCGATATACCGATTATGGACACGGGTATTCTCGTACGTCAATACAATTTTTTCTTGTCTCAAGCTTTATTACACACTGTTGAAGTACTTCCAATTCCAGGTCTAGTTACTCATTTGAATAGGAAAGATTTTTAATGAGTACTGATGCTTAGGTATATAAGTTCTTTGCATATTTGCCACTTGAATGGGCATCGGACGTTCATCCATTTCCGCCGGAGGCTTTGATATATTTTTAATGGTGGCATGGAATCCCAATTACTGACAATGATTTGAATTTGTTACGTCGATTTATTAGTCTAATTGGACATGGCCACGTTTTATTTTTGTAACAATTGATCGATTGCCCGTAGCGTGTTTACAGACTGGCAAGACCAAAATAACTTAAACCTTGTCTATGGGTTCAGATACCTACTGAATTGCTTATGTAATAAACCAATAATTAATTCAGAGATACCAAAATGCAAATTAAAAGTGAAAGCGTATCGGTCTTATGTTATTGTGCGTATTTAAACAATTATATCTATCTGTTAGAAACAAAAGAGGCAAGTCGCCATATTGGTTACCGTGGGACTGTTCGCAAACAAAGACAAATAAATTACAATCCAGACCAATTGAAAAAAACACTTTAATTAGATAGTAACAATTGTTGCTCCGTCGCGTGTATTTTATTGGTGAAAGTGAAAATAACGTAAGAAATCGTATTATGTAAAGAAATTCACGGCAAGAACACAATGAAGACTTTTAGATTGATTTATTTCCCATTTGGAGGCGTTGTGACAATTCGATTAGCGTAAATCAGTGGTGAAAGTTAGTTGAGAACCTATACCGCGCGACTAGTTACTTAACTTTGAACTGCAGTATTATAATATTATTATATTATACCGCATTGAACTTTGAACCTCTTGTCATGATAGATGATAAGAAGATGAAGTACAACATCAGAAGGAAATAGTGAATACTAATCGATTAGATTTAGTTTTTTTTGTCAATGTTATTACGAATAGCTCGTAGTCCCATCCCAACACACAATGCGACGTTCCTAAGTTTCACAGGATTACACTCTAGGTACCAGGTACTAGGTCACTGATTCAAAGGTCCATATAAAACATATGTAAAGTATTTGGCCTAATATATAAGTTGTAATTAAAGGTATGCCCCGAGAACCATTATGCTTTACCCAAGAAGTAGTGAATATTATTCTGTACTTACACATTAACGGCCTTACCTAAAATAATCTCGATTCTCTTAGTCACTGCTTAAACTTCTCTGTCCTTTTCTAGCACGTGCAACTTCACGTCAGAGAGAATATGGCAGAGCATCTTAAGCAGTGACTAACGGTTGAAAAGTTTTTTTAAGTAAGGCCGAAATTGTGTGTAATGTAAATGTAATATGCATAATTTTAGCTAGTATGCTTGATTGTGTTGACTTGTTAATTTTGAACGATTTGCAAGCGCTGGGCCCGTCCATTCCATTATCACCGTCGCTGATACAATGTACGTGTTGTACCTATAGAATGATCTAGTAGGGAATAAGCATTCAACTAAATAATTCACATACGCCATTAAAATACCCAAACACAAAGTAATAAGGGATAATAGACAAACCAAAAATAAAGATAATAGACAAAAGTTAACTTGTGAGAGATCTTGGACCTTTTAGAAATAATGCCATTAGCAGAAATATGGCTTATTATTCTTCTGACATAGGTCATTCGAATGCCAAAGTTCAGAGTACCAAAAAGCCTCCGGCCTAGCCTAACATTCTTAAATGCATAGTTGTCTTTTATTATGACTTACTTGCGAACAGTTCACCTCCCGGGGTGCTGATTCTGACCGCGTGTTTCCGAACAGATGGACGTAATCGTTATCTAAAACAATGAAACACAAGTGGGCTTGCGTCACCCGCTTGTATAAGAGATCGTAACGATGTTCACGAGATGCTATTGTAGATGGATGGACTGATGGACTCAATTCAAAGACCAAGACCTTGTCTTGGGAAATGACTCTTCTTTATAAGAGTTGCCAGATAACAGTTCTAGTCCGTTTTCTTTTAGAAGGCCTAAAAACTAGGACATCAATCGTCTGGGATTATGATCCTTTTTTGCATTACGCGGTAGGTACTATTTTCCTTGTTATATTCTGCCTTGGGGAAAGAGCCAAAAAGTACTCTCTGAATCGGCGTTTAAGAGGGAATATGCTGAGCGATTCTCCATACAAATACCCAAACACAAAGTAATAACCTCTATTTTCTCTCTGTTTAATGCCATCTATTTTTTTTATAAATTCTAGATCTACTGCAGACATGTCACTGCTATTTTCTTTTTTCAGCAACTAATTGCTCAAGAAAATATAACCCTACAAAGATTACTATGAAAATATTTATAGGGTATATTTTTTTTAGCAATTAGTTGCTGAAAAAAGGAAACGACAAAGCCATGTCTAGAGAGGACCTTCACTTTATTTTATCCAGGATGAAAATAGGGAAATACGTTTGTATTGAGAATCGCTCACTGGATTCCCTCTTAATATACCAATGCTGCGAAAAGGCTTACCGTAAAGAGGTATGCATGGGGCGATAATTCACCACGCAGGTTCGTTGGGGAGAGGCATATAACTCCGGTCTCCTCCATCAAGGGTTAGGTAGAAAGATAAACTTTTTATTATCTGACTCTTACATTTTTGTTTTGCATTCTGCGATCCCCAAGCCAAGCGTGGGGATTATTTTATTTTATTTTTATTTATATTTATTTATTGCTTAACATTGAAAAGTCTAACCAAATAATATAAGTATAATATATCAAAGAGTCAAATGCCAACTTAAACAAAAAAAAACATCACACATAAAAAAAAACAAAAACAAATAAAAAATATATATATATATAATTATTTATTTTTTTCAATAATTTTATGTTATATGACTGTATGTTCTTTATGGATCTTTTTATAGGATCTGAAATAAATGATTTGATTTGATAAAAGCTCGTCAATCAAAATAAAATCTTAAAATAAAATAAATATATGAAATAAAAAATCTAACCCTATATTAAAAAAGAATTAATTTGCGGCAAATAAGTAAACGATCCAACAAGTGGAATGCAAAGCAAACCATCCTGTACGGAAAGGTTCGCGGAAAAAGAACTGAAAAAGATATTCCTCAGCATTCAGGCGCGCGGAAGGAACTATACGGGGTGATTTTTGTTTGAGATGGGATGATGTGAGGAAGTGTTTTTTTAATTTGTATTTATAATCTAGTAACGAGACGAGCAAGACGTTCGCCTGGTGGTAAGCGTCACGGCTGCCACTAATAGTAGCAGTGCCAGAATTGTGAACTTGCGAACACAATCCTGCGCCGCACTGCACTGTCCTCGTCACCCTGAGATAGTATTTGATAGTGTATTTCTTAATAATCAAACTGATTGCATTGTACTTGATTATCTAAATAAGGCCACTCCTTGCGGGATGGCAGTGGCCAAATACTGGGAGAAAATAGTATAGCATAGTTTCTTTTTGTATTCATCGACTCGACGAATAAGAAGACTTGAATATCTTTATTCTCGAGGTTTACTCGCGCTCCTAACATTTTATATACGACGTTTCGGCTATCCATGCATTTTAATCACATCTGCAGTAATGCACAAAGGATAACAAGCAGTGGCGGATTTATCAACAGGCTGAGTAGGCTGGAGCCTAGGGCGGCAGATTTTAGGGGCGTCAAAATTGGATCAAATTTTTTGATAAAAATAATAACTAAGTATTTCTCCTCCAATCTTAACTATATAAGTCGGTGGGTTACACAAATAATCTAGGAACTGAAACATCGATCCCTTGGTTCACAATCATACAAATTATAGGAAAAGGGACAATTAGTGCACAATTTCATTAACAAACAAAAAAAATACATGAATATTATGATTGTGATAGTTCACGCCGATACATGAACCCTCATGATAGAGGGAATTGTAGAGGTCGAAGGGGCGGCAAAATTTGAATGGCCTGCAGGCGGCAAATATGTAAATCCGCCACTGATAACAAGCATTTATTTCTGTAAAAGTGATTTTAGTATTTGTTACCCAGATAATGAATTAATGAATCATCATCAGTTGCATCTCTAGTCTCGTATCTATCACCTTGACTGACACGACCTTTGAGTCAAGAACAAGATATAGCAAAAAATGGGCGCCATTAATAAATATTGTTTTGTTATTCGCCATTTATCGCAATCAATTGTTCGGAGAATATTTATTTGTGTTATGCAGGTGTTGTGAGACCTAACACCGGGTGGTCTTAAGCTGTTAAGGCTTTATATCCATAGATAGATCGAGATAAGCTAGCGCTAATTTAGCTCCATGGTGACAGAAATGCGTATAGCCTGAAAATTATGACTTAATTTGTTGACTTGTTTTACCTTCATTTGTGAATAAAATACCTACTTTTCTCTGTCATATTTTCTATTTCATGTTTTTAGTACACATTTTTATGACATATATTTTAAATTTATTTGTTTAGTTTTTTTCTTTTTATGTCCAATTTTCATACCAGGTATCGTTCATAACAGTTCATGATCACACTCTTCCTCTATTAGGTACTTTATTAAATTCATTCGAATTATAATTTATTTTTCCTTTTTCATTGTAATAAAACGTGTATCGGTTGGTAACTAGTAGAAATCAAGGTAAAAATTACGGACTAGAACAAAGTAATTACTACCTTAAGTGGAGGTAGGGCTTATCAATAATCGATTTTCGTGGTCGATTATTCGTTACATAATCGGCGGGCGATAACTCGAGTCGATTCCTGCGGACGGGCGTGTAACTGGCTGGATCGATGCATCACGATCGAGCGATTTGTCATAGCGGTTGTGGTGCGTTGCGTACACGCATCATAGCTCGTTGTTACCGTGATTAGACGCGGGAATGTGTTATTGTGGGCCTTTTCAAAATGTATTTAACCTCTTTACAATGTTAGTGTAGATAAATGTAACCTGCAGTAGCAGGACGGATTTTCACGGATCAGTTGACTCCATTCCAACTAACCATCCATCCATTCTATATATCTTCTAAAGTTCTTTTGTAGACTATAAATGTCAAATTTGTCGTTCGATAAAATACCATACCATACCTCTAAAGCTGGTAAAATTAAAAAGCTTATTGTCACCTTTTAGTGACTTAACTCAAACTTCTCTGCATTGTAGATCTGTAGGCTATATCTACACCTCATCACAGGAGATCTCCCCACATCAATCAAAATTAATTATTATTCGATTGTAACGTGTTATCAGAATGAAGATACCAGGTGTAACCTCGAGCTAACGAATTGTTTTCGATTAAATTCATCGATCATTGAAATCAATATTTGTGGTATCGATGAACACCGCTTGACCACTCTAATATATCTTGGTGTGTTGATAATTTCAGGCAGGACAGGACTTTAAAAATATACTACTGGGACTGTAAAGTAATAAATAACTTGTAAGTTAACTTATAAATACTACTTATAAACACATTCATAGCATAACAGATAAAACTTACAGGCCTATAATAAACATTGAGTAACCCTCCGAATAAATAAGTACTACTTACGTCTTTTGTATGCATTCAAATATGTAACTACATGCTACACCACGTTTACTCTAAGATTGCCACAGGACCAGACGAAAGGCCGAAGTACAAGAAAAGAGGCCTACGTGATTGCGGGCTGAAAATGATGATGATGATATCGTCATAAATGATATTATGATGAATGATGATTAATGATGATCATGATATATATCCCTGTGATACTTAGTTGCTCAGATAACATAAAGGTACTGTATCTACAATTTAAGGTAATAAAAAAATCTCTATACCTAATGATATACATATATGTTATTTTTTCCGACTATGATTTTCCTTTACTCTGGCAAGAACGTTTGGATTGCCAAAATTAATATTTGATTATGAAGAATTTTTGCCCAAGATTGAATGAATAATGATCATTTTTTACTGTAATTCATCGTAGCTTAAGCGGCCAGTCTGCTCCAGATTCAAATGGTCTTAAGCCAGTAAGTATTTTATTAACAAAAAGATTCATTAAATCTTATTCGAACAAATCAATACAAAGCGTATTTCAGCAGAAGAGTCATTAGCATGAAATAAAACAAAAAGTATGATATAATTCATCTTGAATTTTTGTGAGGGCACCTACGACTTACCTATTTTTTTCAAAGACGTAATGAATAATCTTAATATTATAAAAGGCCAAATCACAGTTATGACTTAATAGCTAAATATTGATACGAACTATAATGGATATGATGCGAATAAATAAATAATTATTTAGCTAAGAGGCTTTCATACTGTAAACTTAGGTACAATAACTTCGTGTTCTATCACGCAAGCTCTGTGTGGGTTGGCAGATTCATACACTCTATCAAAATTCTTCTGCAGACATCATAATGCAGGTTGTGTTACAATTTTCATTCATCGAGTAAACTAGTATCGTTTCTAGGCCGATAAGAAAATTCTAAAGAACCAATAAGTACACTTGGTACTATTGCATATTGATGATCTTAAAATGATCGAACCTTGGTATGTCCTAAAACTGTATCCAGAACCACCGGAAGACGGGCAGCAGCGTCCTCGGTTAATGGTGGTGAGCATTCTACGAACTCCAAGCCGCCTGTGAAGTAGAAAAAACTCTAGAATCCTTCGCTACGCTCTGGATTCAAAGAAACACTCTCGCCTTAAAAATTACTGTTTCCTCCCTTGGTAAACAAATCTATATAAAATCTATTGGTATCCTTGGTCTATTTTCAATGGTGAAAAACGGCGGTCAACCGTAAGCCGTAAGCTTACGGTTGACCGATTCACTAGGCTAAAGACACTCAGATTGACCAAGCGCATTACCGGCGCTTTTCAACAAATATCATAGACACTTGACTAGACGCCTGTGTATGAAACAGCTCAAGGCGATTGAAACATAGTTGCAAATTGACCAGATGAGCCTTAACGAATTGATGTTTTTTAATAAATGTTTACGGCTCGGGTCAGACAGCCAGAGGTCAGTGCGCGCATTAGAACAATGCGAAACGCGAATCACCTAAATAATATAAGCCTGCAATTAACTTATATTATACGTATGAATAAGTATAACTTCGTAAGGACAAGGCAAATAAAACTAGGTGTGCAAAAGTATATTCCTCTCCAGTCTACATTCTGTTGCACGCAACATTGTTAGCATTGTTGCATTCGACGTACTAGAAAGCGGTGATGGCACGTAGCGTAGATTAAAGAACGGTGAGACTTAATTCCTGGATGTTGACACAGTGTTGGCGCTAATTTGAAGTACCTAATGAACATACCGGGAAAGGTGACATGGACACAAATTACATTAAAATATTTGGAGCTTTTATCATCATTGATGAGGAAGAAGCACTCTACCTTATAAGTGCATGTAGACGTCGGTAGCAATAAGTACCAAAGAGAACAATTCAATTCACAAATAACATTTAAATTGAATTTAACTATCTGCGTGACCTCGATAGTATAATTATATCAGAGCCAATCAGTAAGTACAACAAAAAGATCATCTGCTCGGAGCTTTGCTCAAAGATTCCTATTCAAAGCAATATTTGAAATACGCGGTCCAAATAAGGCCGGCGGTACACGATTCCATCATTTTGTTGTCAGTTGTCAGTGACGCAACACGCTAATGTCAAAATGACGTTTAAACGGGCGGCAGGCATGATGGATGGTGGCGGACGGAATTTAACTGTTTAATGCTGATTTGAGAAGTTTAGCGTTCTGTAATCTATGTAATGTTGCAAAATCAAGCCAATTTATTGCTGGTTTAAGAAGTTTACATTTCTTGTGTTAAGTTAGGTACCTATTCTAGGTATTTTTAAGGCTGAAGTTTGGAAAACAAATACATATATTTTTGTATAGTCTACGAGACTTGTACATCATGACATCATATTAGCTATCCATTGACTCTAACATCAGAAGGCCTGCTCGGTTTTGTCTGAATACACTGGATGGCCAGTACTCAACAAAAAAGTCCTTCACATCTTGCGTTGTCAAACTTTTTTACTAATGTATCTAAGTCTAATATTCCTTTCGTGTATTTCACAGTTCACATCCGTGAACGATCTGTCTTCCGCATAGACTATCAAAAACTTAAACACTATTAACATCTGGCATACCCTTAGGGCTCCATCAAGCCAATATGCTCCGTCAAAGTGCGTGCCAACACGCTGACAGCACAATATGCTTGTGCAACCGACTGCCAAAACCAAGCCCGACCCTCTAGTGATTGATTAAAAAGTTTATTCCTATTGTTTTGAAGCACAAAGCGAGCCTGTAATTATGTGGAATAGCCCACACGAGCCTAATAAGGAGTGTCAAAACGTCAGTCGAGATAAGGGTATGGAAAGGTTATAGCGACCTTGCGTTGGAGACTTCATAATATTTGAGTAAGTGATTGTGTGGTATACACATGTCTTCTAAATAGTTGATTTTATTAATATTTCCCGTATTCGACCTTTATTTTAATATTTTGTATCTCTTCTATTTATAAATGTATGTGTTTGTATTATCGTCATCGTCATTTAATTTCTCCAAAATGGACGTAGAAAAACTGGATATTTGCCTGCTGAAATACTTAAGACGAAAATGGTCATAAAAGGACGTATAAAAGAAATATAATAAAGAATTAGAAACTTCCCACCAGCTACCTTTCGCTAATCGTCGTTGAAACTGGCATGGCGTAGTGTTTACAACAATATAAAATAATGTTGAGAAAATATATAGACTTTAATTAAGTAGCTACCTACATGATACCTGGTCCCAGAAGTCTACGAACTCGGGACATTGTCCGTGGTTCGTTGTCCGAAATAGATCGGTTTTTGTTCGCATGACAATCAGCGCAACTAATTCTGAATGCTTGTACGGACTAACGCGAATGTATTGTAGTCTACTGATAATTAGAAGATAGATAGGGCTACTACACACTTCAATTGAATTTTACGAGTTTTCATATAAGTATAACCAACATACATATAGGCCAACACTACCGAACATGATTAATTTTGGAAATATTCTCAATATGAAAATGTTCGGTATTTTGTTCAAACTTCGTTTATAAGCGAGCATACCATTGCAATCAATATGACTTGACATATCATTCTAATCCAGATTCTAGTGGTACACAGAAAAAATATTTGAGAGCACTCTAGAAGCCGCTTGAAATAGTTTGAAATCTTATGAAAGTTTCACCATAATCATCCTATCCATAGACTTAGGCATGTCCTAAGGAACAGCACTTAGCCCGATTTTCGGCTAGCAAAACTGCCTTATGTTGTTCACCGTGAAAATCCATTACCTATTAGGGAATTACTCTTCCATTAGGTAGAATAATAAATACTAACCGTCATATGCATAAAACGTTAAAAAGTATTTCAAACCTATTTTAGTTAAAAAGTGTTTTGTCTTCTTTTTTCAAACTCAAATCGTAATTCGAAAGAAATTTGCCAAAACACTTTATAACAAAAATAGCGTTTTATGCATATGACGGTAAGATTAGCATACTACGCAATGCAGCGATAGGACTTTATACTCCTTGTGAACCAATTCTTAGATGATCTATAAATCTTGGTTGTCAAAATAGCAACCCTAAACATGATGAAAGATGGCGTATAACGAGACCACAGTGACCCCAGGGCCAGAAGAACAATGAACTTTGCAAAAAGTTGATGAATAATGATGATGGACAGTCAACTGCTATGGCGGGATCCGTGCTGATTGTTTATGAAGCTTGTCATAATACCTTAACGGTGCTACCAAACCACTCGCGTGTCCATGGACTATTGTGTCATTGTTTATGATGAATTTACAAAAGGAAGCGGTAAGTACCTAGATACTTACCTACTCGTAGCTTTGATATTGGAAAATTGCATGGGAAATAATTTGCGGATTTTTTTAAACGTCTAACCAATTTGTTTGCCACCACTTTTCGAAGACCTTTGTGGCTTAGTGTATGCCTTTAAAGCTAATAAGTCTCGGGTTCCATTGCTGGGCAGATGTTTGAATGAGGAATTGGAATTTATAACAGTTCTGGGTGTTGGTGTTACTTGTCAGCATCCTTGATACAAGGAATTCTAGGGGTAGGGTGAGTATAGGCGAATAAAATCCCATTCTCAGAATGTAATACTCTCAAAACGGCGATTGAGCAATGTCCCATTCTCTAAAATGTCTTAAGCGTGTTTTTTTATTTGGTTACTACCATTATTAAGCCAAGATATCCTGTCTTCCTAATATTATCCTATACTACTTCCTCATAATATTATAAATGCGAAAGTTTGTCTTTGTGTGTTATCATCATCATCAGCCCGGAGACGTCCACTGCTGAACGAACACCACCTTGTGTGTATGTGTTTGTTACGGCTGAATGGATTTGTATGAAATTTGGATAGCTTATACCTTGGAATAAAACATAGGCTACTTTATATCCCAAGAATTGCGGGTGATACCACGGGGGACAGCTAGTCATAAGTAGTAATACATGAAATCTGTTCTGCGGCCATAGAACGGTAAATATTAAAAATAATATTGAATTTTCTTGAAGACTTGAAAATTTTTAAGACATCTATGGCGAGGAAAGGAAGTGGCACGCTCTGGTTACTTTCCTCGATGCTTGTCGGACTAATCGACCATAAACATAATGTAATCGACTATAATATCTCGATTGACGTAATTGATCGGATTATTTACATCACTCATCTTGTTACTAAGGGTCCAGGCAGACGAGCGACTTTTGACATCTGCGATAGGCGATTTGGGACTGCGTCAATGTTGATCGCGACACTGTGCTCGACCGCGGGACTATAATCGAAAGCATATTTTTACACGACTTCCCAAAAAAGAAGTGTAATTAAATCTATATTATAGGCTTGCATTTGATTGGTAACTCAACTGGTGTTAAGCGAAGGTGCGGTCTACGACGGAGCACGCCACGCATCACGCTTGCCTATACAAGAAACCGACTCACTCGAGACTTGAAGACACCTAGATTATTTACAGAGTATTTATCGGGAAATACTTACTCGGACTCGAGTTTTACTCACAATAAAAGTGAAATCAAACAGTTTCGATCTGCATCAGCGACTAGCATCCGAATGCGTGCATCAAGCTCCCAAAAGCGACTAAATCGCAGCACCGATCGCTCTGTAAAAATCGCTAGTCTGCTCGGGCCCTAAGAATACGGAAGACGGCCGTGTGTGGAGTACCTTTGCTAATTACTGGCCTACTAATTCATATTCATACAACAAAAGCTGTTTTGTCGCCTCTTTGTCATAAACAAATCTGGCACAATAAGCTGATAATCTCGCGGAACTGTACGCCTATAACGGTTTGAAAATTGAAAAACATCCTGGACATGCGATGATGTGAATAGGGTTACCATCCGTTCGGATTTGTTCGGTTAGTGTTCGAATTTTAAGTGTCTATTCAGATTTTGTCGCCTTGTATTTTAGTGCGATTTTTTAAAACAATGCCTATAATCGAAAAAAATACAAAATATTTGTAGTACGAGGAAAAGCGGGCGGCCTGGAGCATGGCAGCATGGCCTGGAGCTCACCATGCCCCTCCCTGCGCTTACTAGCCCTATATACAACAAGCGCTGCGCTGCAGGTGAATTTTCGTCCGTGCGTTGTCGATTCGTCTTAGGAAAATTAACGCGAAAAGTTCTTGGCTCTTTATTTGTGCAAAAGTTTACTCAAAATAATGGCACTAAAGTGTTCCTAAAACACATTATAGTATAGAGTACTCCAAGTGTTGTACATAACGACATTCCGCATTTTTCATTTGCATGTGTGTGTTTGACAAATAATTTGGACAAAAACCTGACCGCTCGGACCATTGGTCAGCCGGACTGGTTAACTGACGATGATCGTCACTTAGCGGAGCGAGTCATGTTGTTGACAAAATAACGACAAACACGTGCCTGAATTTGGACAAAACGCGTTTAAAGAATTGTTGATTCCCGATTTAGGAAATTTTGAGCTTTTTCTTTCACCGCCAACTATATAAACAACAAGGGTGCAATGTTTAAAATTAGATTATTCTTCCACGACTGCATGTGGCCTTGAAGGTAGAAAATATTATTAAATTGATTATTATCTTATGCATAAAAGCTCGGTAAGATAAAGTGTTGTGTTGAAGTTAGATATATTTATTTTATTAGTTAGTTAGGTACTTAGAGTATAAGTTAACGTGTAAATTATCTGAATTGGTCTGGAGATTGGATTGGTTCCTATTAGAAATGACTCTATTTGTCCTTCTTTAGTCATGATAAATTCGTGGAAAGACCTCAAATGGCATACTTAGATCATATATCTAAATGTTGTCATAACAGGCAAATTATTTACGCTTACAGCATAACAGGTTAACATTATCGGAATAACTATTGCGGCAAACAAAGACTGGATCGAGATGGATGTTAGTCGTGTCTACCCTTTTTTGCCTAATTGTTTTGACATAAATGTTCATGCAAAACTACAAGTCATTCAGGGGTTTTCCTCGTTTTTGTATCTCCATTGCCCATTAAGAGTTTTTACACGAAGAATAATTCATTTAACGCCTGCTGAGCCAAACGTTTGCAAAAATACGCCCTCTGTAAAGGCAAGGGTATCTAATTTTATCAAAAAATTCTGAGAATACAGGCGCTTATTAACATCCCAGCGTGAAAGAAAAAAGACGAAGCTCGCGGAAACTTTAAATTAAAAAGTCTAAGGTCTGCATACACGTTTAGAGGTTCTGCGAAAGTGAAGGACATATTAAGTACAGTATGCAAAAAAATAGCCAGTCAACAATACACGCGGATATTTGGAGGATCTAGCTCTCTGTCTCTCTCGCGGATAACATCAAATAAGAATGTAAAAAATTTTTTTTTGTTGTATTTAATAAAATCATCAGCGCAGTAATGAAAAAAAAATTTAGAACACTAGAAACAGTCAGTACGATGATGGTCTTGATCGCTTGCCGTCAGAAGCACAGAACAGAATATGTCATAACTTGGTAACACGACTTTAATAATCTAGCGAAAGCCACTTCAGAATCGAAATATTAGATACTTACCAAAAAATATCAAGGCTTAAAAATTTTCATTTAAAATGATGAGCCCCATCGCTGTAATCAATCGCTGATACTAAAACATCTGTGCATGCGGCTGTTAAAAAAGAAAAGAAATACTCAAATTGCCTTGCAACGATCGGGCCTAAGTGTGAAAGAACGCATCATTTCGGTAGTCCGAAAATGAGAAAATAAAAGTTCGGGTGTTATTAAGGGCCTACTGAATTTTGTTATCCGTCAAAGGAGCGAGAGTAAAAAGTGCAATTTTTATGGTGGTGAGAATAACACGCGCTGCGCTGGAATCGCGCACACTTGTAAGATTGTAAATGGCATTTTTGAAACCAATTTAATACTAAAGCCGGACAAAAAGCTTATATATTGCATCTAATCGTTTTCCTGTTGCATAATTTCTGATACAGATTACAAAGCCGATTGCAAATGGTGTCCAAAATGAACTGGCCAAAAATATCTTCTTTAGCATCCAACACGTCTTAATGCCCTTGCCCCTTGCAAATAAATCTGGTAGTATTATCTCTCAGACAAGCAAATTCGTTGATAAACTGTTATACATTCAATCATTAATGAGCATAACCGTTACTAAAGTGCGAATCTGTATTAATCAAAATAATTCCAGGCCAAACGTTCTAAAAGAACGGAACAAAATGAAAAACATCTTCATTCATGACGGATTGTGACTATTTATTACTACACACAGACAGTCAGGCCTACCCGTTAATTATAATATCCGTTTGCCAATCTTTTCATGTCAAACCATACGTATTGGTGAGTGATGGGGATCTCGGAGGCTGGTCTAATTGTGCATTGACCTTAGGGCATGTTTTTTTTTTTGACGGAGTCGAGGTGGTCCTGATAAATGGATCAGAATTTGAACAATCGTCTTTTTACCGTGGCATTCCTCGCGACTCGTGCCGGCCTGAAGTCTTTATTTAGACGTACGCAGAAATGCGACTGGCTTCGGTCTGGACATGGACAGGACAGGGTGAGCTTGGGTAGGAAATACCATGCGCCTTTATGGTTTGATTTGGTTATTTCTCTAACGCGACGAAATTGCTAACTTTTTGTTAGAATAACAATTTTGACGTAGTTAACAATCTCTTAACGGAATTAATCGGGATTCTGTAGTCGATAAGCAAGCTTTAAACTCAATCGGAATATGAAAATCAAATAAACTCGAATACCTACTCGTAAGAGAAATATAATATTTTCCTTTACAAATCTAAACATTAATAATAATTGCTCTTGTGGTCAGTTTCAAATAATTACTGTATGTACGTAGTCCGACTTGACCCCGGCGGCTTTTGATGGTCTAATGAAGGGTTTTTATTAAATCAACGTCAGAAGTCCATTAAGGAGTGGCCCCGGATGGCTGGCCCATCAATCAACTCCGAGATACGGCCGTGGACCAAAAAGGGGGAATTGAACCACGTTCCTGGATGTTGTTTACTTTTTGGATCCTAATTTAAATAGCCGTTTGGTGCAACTTTACATTTGCTGCTGTGTATAGGGGTTTTCAGTTGATTTTGATCGTGCTTCGATTCGGGAAGGGTGTCGAGATTTTTGGGAACAGCAGGAGGTTTTAAGGCGCGCCGTATTCAGGACTGGTTTGAAGAGAGACCTGACAGAGGCATTAATTCACTGTCACTGAGCCATGGTAATTGTGGCTAAGGACAAGCTTGGGGTACGTAATTGATTTTTGGACAGATTAATAATAATCTTATAGCATAAACTTCATTAACATTGTTTTCTTGTTCTATTTAGGCATTTGCATTAGGTATGTTTATATGGGTGACTAACACCTTATGCTATCTTTATCTTTACGTTTGCCACGGCTTTGAAGGATACCAAAAAAAATTGTGTCAGTTGTACACATTTTCTAAATTCTGGCCCTATCAGTGGAACTCTAACAATTTAAAGTTACAAAAGTCGTTTTGATAGATTAATCTCACCCTTGCCTATTCCTTTTAAGCGGTACGCGTTATCTGGAAGGCTTTAGGGAAAAAATCGATGAATAGAAAAAAACAAACAAGTTTTATTGAACCGATTGGAGATAACACATCCTTTTGGAAATATTTGATGAGCTGTTTAATTTGATGGTTTGAGGTTTTTATATGATGAAGCATTGTTCATTATTCTGTATTCCTTTGTTGTAGCTTACCTACCAGTAATACCTGGCGAATGTCTGTAAAGATGATGTTGTAAATTACCTGAAAATAATAAAGAAATGGTTAAAATATTGATGATTGGAATGATGCGTAATTGTTTTTCAAAGACACAAGCTTTGGTAGTTGACATTGAGATTAAAAAACACAGCAACAAAACAAAGCAAAAAAAAAACAGCGTAAAAACCAGCAATTTAACTAAAGAGCAATGCCGGAAACTTTAAACTTAAAATAGTAAATGAGGAGTTTTGAATCCTGCCTGAACATGCTGCCTTTACGGTAGGGACATCTTTATCAAGACCGGCTTTGTTTAAGGGCATGTTAACCCTAATGGGGGTCCGCCGCAGTATTTTTTTGATATCTTACCCATTTGGGCGCGGCGAGTAAGAATGCCCATTAGATAGTATCGAGAAATCGTGACGGCCGCAAGACAAGGCAACGTGAAATACAAAAAACTTAATGGTTGGACGAGATGTTTACATAAAAATAAAATGAACGTGAACCCTTTAGCATCGATAGCAGTAGGTACTTACTATTCTAGCCTACATGCTCTGGGCAGAGCAGGTATGAGCGCTAATACAAAATCTACCGAGTGCGAGTAGCATCTGTGCTACTTGTTTCCAGCGCTTGTGTACTTGAGAGTCGAGATCGATTTCAGGCTAGCCGTGTTTACCATCTTCGACCACACCGCCACTTAGTAGCCTGTGGATTTCGAAAAGTACAATACACCCAGCTAGGTTACTCTGTTCTGATACATCTGTACAAAAATGCTATAGGAGTATATAGGTTATAGGCCCATAGTCGTTTGTCAACGGGTGTCGTCAAATGTCTAAACAGCCAGCAATAGAAGTTACGTCGTCTACTATACACAGATACAATACCAGTTACACAACAGTACAATAAGGTGCCATGCCAACATTCACGCACAATTTCACAAGTGCTCGACAAACCGCGCAGATCGTGAGACGCGTGCGCGAGCGCAGCGGCAGCAGTTTCATTTAGAAACTGTTGTGGAAGCTGTGTATTTACTACCAAACATGGCTAATTTAAAACGGCTTTGTTGCAGAACTATAATTTAAGGAATCGGGTATTTAGAACTAGACCTAGACTTGCTACTTGCTTACGTACTACTAGCGCTATGACATTTTCTGCGGTTGAAGTTTATTGATAGCATAGAGGTAGTTCCTACCTCTATGATTGATAGTGTATTTTTACTGGTAGTGGAGCCATCTATCAAGAACTATGAGGAATTAGCCTATTCATCTCAGAAACAAATAAGTACTTATATATTTAATAATCGAAAGGAGTACAGGTAGTAATGCTCGAGCATTTCTCTATAATCCCCCATTTTGACCCTAAAACTATCTATAATACTATTCTACAACTATGTCTCTCTGATAATTCTTAAATCCCTATTACAACTTTAAGCATGGAAGCTAGCCCTTTGGCATAATCCCCATGCTTTTGCAGGCGGCTTGGGGGTCGCAGAGCTCACCGCCGTTAACCGATAGGACTGGAGGAAGCTGCAGGCTACCGGTCCTCCGGTGGTTCTGGACGTAGTTTTTCCGTTTTTAACCGTCATTTATGTGCTCCCTAAATAAGCTTCAACTTTTAATTAACGAAAGTTTTATCGCATACTACTTACGATGGTGGCTAAGATTTTATCTACGCATAACTGAGTGACCGCAAATGCCTTCTGTTATATAACAAACAAACATTCTCGTAGATATAGATCGCAGCGCGGCGTGACCGTTGCGCACGCGCCGCGTTCACGCATCCTTGCTAACCTAACCTTCTGTAGGTACCACCATTTGTCAATTCATGATTGATCTGCGAAGCTGTGATGGATTCGTTACGAGATAGGTAACCAATGGTTTGTAAACGTTGAACTGAAAGTAGGGTTCTGACATGAAATTATAAAAGGCCCGGCAATTATAACTATCATATTTTAATTTATATCATACGGGGTTACTCACGTTATAAAGTTACCTAATACCTATAGCTAACAAAAAAATATCGTAGAAAAAGATAAATTATATGTATTCAATTAAAACCGAACGTTTTTGATTTCCGTACATTTTTTTTTAAAGATATTATTAATCTCACGCGCAGCACGATTACTTGCACATTTTTACACAGACAGGGGCGAAGGGAATCACAAAGCACAAAGTCCGGATAATACCTAGCCTAGCCTTACTTTGTCCGGGTAAATTCGAACGGTTGGTTACTTTAGTTGCGAGTCGCCCCATCATACAATCATACATAATAATGATTTCGTTAGCACTACAAACTAACACACAACCAGTTTTACCTTAAATTTTGAGTCGAATGAGCACTATTTTCCCTCTCGTAACCTTCAACATACATTAAAAAAAAACTACAAAAAATTATATAACAACTTTATAGAGCATCATAAACCCGTGCGACTACAAAAAATATTCTAACATGAGAATCGTAATCCATATCAGAAACCACATGCCGAGTAAAAAAGCCGTTTAAAGTTAAAGAGTTATATAAAACTTCCTGCGTTGACCGCAAGAGGGCAGAAAATAATAAAAGGAGAAAGGAACCCGATCCTTTTTGCCTAGGCCCAGTAACCACAAAACGTGGTAAGGTGAAGCAATATAATGACTACAATAATATAGCCCTAAAGCGTTTTAAATGAAAACCGTGACTAAATTTATTTTTTTCAAGTTATTGAAAAGTAACGTGAAGTTGCTAGACGACTTACGATTTCATTACAGTTCTATTATTATTTACGGGATATTTACCGTGATTTCTCGGATAATCACGGTAAATATCTTGTTGTGTAACCAACTCCCGATATTTCGGCGCTTTTGCAGGCACCATTAGGTACCTCCATTTACGATTAGGGTAACCTACGATTACGATTAGCGGTAAATGTACCGGAAAAAACATATACCTATGTATAACTGTTATGAAAATAAATTTTGTGAACCTTTTCCTACTTTTTTTAAAGGTAAGCTCGTGGTACCCGCCTTGTTCTTTGAAAAAATTACTTTGATTCAAAATCAAGAGTTTAAATATCTTTTGGTAAAAAAAAAGACCTAAAAATAGATAACAATAAATTAGGCACCTGTTTACTAACTAACGAATGTAGGTAGATACTAAGATGTTTTTAAACTCACTGGGTAGATAGATATAAATACTTAGTCGAACATAGAAACCACCTACTTTTTTCAAGTCGGTTAATAAATTATTTGAAGTCGTTTAATAAATTAATTAGGTATAATGGGTAACGGTAAGCAGAGACAATTTAATGTTTTCATAAAAATACGTGTTTATAAGTAGAAGTACTAAGTACTGGCTGACGAATAATAAGTAGGTATGCTATGTAGGTAAGTAGGTACTTATGCATTTCAAATGCAATAAAATTTTACGTTCGCTTACTCGATAACGGTATTCAAAAATAATAAGTATTTACATAATCATCCAACCAAAGTAGGTATAACTTACCAGGTAATAACTTTACTAAATCAAAATTGACTAGGTAGGTAGGTAAATTTTAAAATTCATGAATACTGCTGGATTGTTGTGACGACACCTATTTACATAGGAGTCCATGACATGATAGGTATTTGCATTAAGTATTTATGGATATTTACAAGATGTCATCTGTTCTAACCACTTCATAATGTTGAGATTTGAGATATAGTAGGTGTTATAATATTATTTGTTGGAGGTTAACTCTCGGAGGAAGGATTTCCCTCTTTTGGAATTTGTGTTTTTTCTTTAGCTTGACAAATAAACAATATTTTGATTGACTTAGCAAATGCGAGAAGTCCTCGGAGGAAGGATTTAATTTCGCTGAAAATACTTATATAAAATTCAATGCGGGAAGCGTGGCGTGGTGACGCTTTGGGACCGAAATCTCACGGGGAGGGGAAAGGTCAGGAGGGGGAGCTGCCGCGCCGCGCCGCGCCGTGCGTCACCCGCGTGGCTTGCAATCCCGCCAATCACAACAGTTTACGCTCAGGCGTCCTTACGCGAGCACGTGTCCGTTGCGCTATCAGGTATTGACCCCATATCTATCTAAAATGACCTCCAACGAAGAAAACGGATATTGGGAGGAATTCATCGAAATATACCGAGAAAACCCGTGTCTCTGGGACACCAAGTGTTCAGATTTCAAGAATCAGTCAAAACGAGACATAGCTTACGGATTGCTGATAGAAAAACTATGGGAAATCGACGACGATGCGGACATGGAGACAGTGAAAAAGAAAATTCAATCATATAACATGTATCTTAGACGAGAAGTTTCAAAAATAAAGCGAAGCAAAGAAGATGGTCAGAATTATGTACCGACGTGGTACTTCTACAAGTCACTAAGTTTTTTGATCCCCTTTGTGGTGAGTTTAATTTAAACCTTATGCTTAGGGAAATAAGCTCAGATGTATACACTCGTACTATTTATTTAATTTATATTTTATTTATTACAATTTTGTCAATGTAAATATGAGTAGGTATTTTAGCTATTAAAAGAATCGCGTCACGCCGCGACTGCACCGCGCCGCGCGCGCGTCGCGTCGTGATCGCGTGGTTTTCGCATGCGAATAAGGCCAACTTTCGAACGATATTGTTTGAAATTCGATCAAATTCGTATAACTCCTGCGGTTGATTCAAAAATCAAGCCACAAGGGCCTTATTTTTGAAGCGTACGCAAAGTTGCGCATGTGAGCGGAGCCGACTTATAAACGATATTGAAGCTTATTCTAAACAATATCGTTCGGAGGTCAGCTCCGCTCGCATGCGCATCCTTGCTTACGGTTCAAAAATAAGGCCCCAGGACAGATTCACTCCCATAAAACGCGTCTAAAAGTACTTATGTGTCAAAACGTAAATAACTATAGCTACATCATATAACTACAAACAATGTCATATTTAGTGCAAGCTCATTTGTACTTTATTTATATAAAACAGTGTAACGATTTTCCACTGTAGCGCTTGGCTCGTTAACGTCACGCGGCTTCCGCTGGTTGCGCGCGCGCCTGTGCACTACAGTGCAATATTGATACTGTTCTATACAAATAGAGTACAAATTAGCTTGCACTGGATAAGACTTGATTGTAGTTATACTTAGATATAATGTGGTTCAACACTGTTTAGTCGCGTTTCCTAAGAGTAAATCATAGATCAGAATCGGATTTCTTATAGATACAGATTTCGTACAGAACATGTTTAATGTGATGCTACAACGTCACCGTATGCTACTTTAGCACAGGTCGATCAAATAATGAATACTTTTATTACAGGAAGAAAATGTAACGATCCCGAACAGCGACACAAAACTCAATGCAACTGAAATTTCAAGCAGCACAGAACCAATACAACACAAAGCAGTCGTCCCACCACAAGAACCTGACATAGTCGTATTAAATAAAAGTCCGCTGAAAAATTCACCGCCATCCAAAAAGAGAAAATTATCAAATGTTACAAAAGATGACGATTGGGATGATGATTGCTCGACTTTTGTGGCTCATTTGAAGACAAGAATGCGTTCGTTCGATCCACTGCAGAAATGCATCGCTCAAAAACTGATATCAGATGTCATGTTTATGGCTGAGACTAAGCAGCTACAGCTGACGACGGCAATTTCAAACCTACCCCAGAAATAATCCGGGAACTATTGTTTCTAAGGCGACTAAATTGAGAACAAACTGTTTGATCAGTGAAACACAGTTTTTCGAGACCTTAAATGTTATATTGTATGTTTATTACGAGTTCTGGGGCGTCATTTTTGAATCGTACGCAGAGTAACGCATGCTAAAGGAGCCGACTTTTAAGCGTTATTGAACCTTATTCCAAACAATATCGTTCGAACGGCTCCTTTGGCATGCGGTACGCTTGCGTACGATTCAAAAATAAGGCCCCAGATCTTTAAAGTGCGTTTCTCTATGTTAATTTGTCATAATTGTTTCAATTAAAAGAAGATGGTATTTCCTTCATATGCGTTTTATTTTTATAGCGAGTCTTAATTAAAATGAGAACGCTGTGGTTTATGCTGTGGTAGGTCCCTAAGATCCTGTTACTGTGATTGCCTCCAGGCCGCGAGATTAAATAATAGTCCCTATAAGCAACATCAGTTGCAGTTCACACGGAAGATATTCTAATAACAAAGTAACTACTACGTGACGAATCGAACCAGATTTTATGGAATCATTCCAGGGGAAGGATTAGAAGGAGCGGGCGGTTGTCCTATGACTGTGGAGAAAGATGAACACAATTATCTGTGGAATGCTGTGTACATAAATATGATTGTAAACTATGGAGATACCAGATGCCTATATACGTTTTGTAGGTACGTAGCGATATTAATAATACATTTTTATGAAAAACTATCTTTTGACACAATAATATAATTAGGGTTTTCAAAATCTCTATGAATAATAATCAATTTAAAAAATAATCAAAGTCAAAATATTTTTGTAGTGGTAGGACTGTAGTGTCCGCCTGGGTAAATACATTTGCCAGTTATTCAACTGATAAGCTGTAGTGTGCAAAAATTACTGTGTTCCGGCTTGAAGGCCAATGTTACCAGATAAATTACTGAGTATGAAGAGATTTAACATCTAATATCTCAGGGTGACGAGCGCAGTGCAGTGCGGCGCAGGATTGTATTCGCAAGTTC
The DNA here is from genome assembly GCA_905404285.2 of Erannis defoliaria. Lineage (NCBI taxonomy): Eukaryota > Metazoa > Arthropoda > Insecta > Lepidoptera > Geometridae > Erannis > Erannis defoliaria. The sequence continues at coordinate 2,240,118 of FR990071.1, forward strand.
ACAATTCTGGCACTGCTACTGTTAGTGGAAGACGTGACGCTTACCACCAGGCGAACGTCTTGCTCGTCTCGTCACTTGATTGTATAAAATAAAAAAAGCTAAATAATTAATTTGAGTCCAACCGTAACATTTTCATCGAAATCGCAGTACTTTTCAATAAGTATACCTAAACCATTGTATTTATTCTGCGCCTAAACATAGAATTACGTATGTAAGTATATATAGGTATCAAAACGAATAAAATAATATACGGTCGCGGTCTGTAATGACTTCGTTGCTGGCAGCGATGACGATGGCCGAAAGCGCAGCCACAGTATAAATAATAGCGCAGCGTAGCAGATGGACAAGCTTGAATAAAGGGCGAGACCGAAGGTCGAGCGAGGCCTCTATAGCGCGGACAGCAAGAACTGCAACGATGACAAAGCTTGAAAACCGAGAGCGCAGCTAAGCTTAGCTCGAGGCCATCACAGCGTGGCCAGCAGTGCAGTCATTGCGGACCAAGGCTTGTATATAGTATACTTTTTTTTCCCTTAGTTATTGGCATCGCACGTTGTGCATTCTGCCTGTGTCAAGTTTCTGAATTTTCAAGTTTTTTTATTCAAATCAAGTCTAATATGTCTTGAATCACAGTCAGTCACACGAAATTTGTCATAGTCGAGTCCAAGTCATGCCCTAGTAAAGTTGTGGCGACTTTACTAAGAGCTTCTACGGAGTTTTGAAAACAACACGAAAAGACACGTTTCACCACATTATATCACTTGCCCACACTCGTGCATGTAATTCAACACTTAATGAATAAAACACCACCATTTTAAATCATTAATTCGCGATAAAACACATTTTTAAGAAAATAATAGAATGCCACGACATGATTTTCCCGTGTTCCCGCCAAAACTCCTAGTATGCTTTATTCAAACAATGGGAGTATTTTCTTTTTAACAATTTTAATTTTTAAAAAATGCATGGAAAACGATATAGATAAATTACAAAAAATTCACCGCACCGCGCTTTTTTTTAAATGTAGCATTAATACTTTTATTTTTATTTACTACCTATACAATCTATGATCTACATTTTTCAATTAAGATTGCACGTTTACTGAACTTTGGTAGCTCATGTTCATTATTCAAAGTCCTTCATAACCTGTGGTGATACCAAAACGCTAAGACCTTGGTTATGGCAGATCGTCTCTCTGGTATTCCGTATTCAGTGATTAGGCGCTCCAGTTTATTTCTCAGCAATTACACGCCCTTTGATTGCACTTTATGGTGTGAAATTCGAAAATGAATAGATTCTTATCCATGAGCGGTTTATGAAACAGCTATGGAAATATGGATGAAACCTGGCGATTTGTGTCGTGTTTGAAGGACGATCTATCGGATAGTAAACTTGCTGCTTTGATTACAGGTATTGGTCTACGCAGAAACCAATAGCTGTAATCAGAACAGCAAGCTTACTTTGCTTACATTACATTACTCACATAAAAGTTTTGCACAACTAAGTGAATAAAAATTAGCTTTTCTTTTCCCGGTAATTTTATATATATATCATGTATTAAAAAAGTGTTTGTTCACTAGTTAGGTGTTGCGAGATGGGCAAGTGATAGAGTATAATATGGTGAAACATGTCTTTCGTGTTGTTTTCAAAATTCCGTAAAAGTTTATAGTAAAGTCTTTTACCACAACTTTACTATGGCATGACTTGCAGCCAGAGAAATTTTACTAGCTTGCAGCAGGCTGAGACAAATTTTGTGTGTCAGACTGTCATTTTATGACTTATTTGGCCCAGTGGTTATAGAGAGAGATGCTAAATTCTCCGATATTTGTCCAGTTATTATTGAAATTTTTATAAAATGCTTACATACGCTTTCTTACCTCACTTACTTTTTCATTATTCTATCGATTTATACAACATATAAAGGGCAAAACTCTCTTTTCACTGTATCAACTGGCAGAATACACAAAGTGCGGTGGCAATAAAGAACAAGAAAAAAATTGTGAGATATGAAGTTATTTAAAAATCTTTGACCTATTCTTCTTGCAGACCGATCATTGTTAAAAATCTTAAAAATACATCTGACCTACATGTAAAAAGACTTGAAGGATCCTAAAAACAAGAATAACAAGGTTTAGTGGCAAAATATTAGATATTAGCTCAATGGTCCACCTACACAAGTTATGATGTTAGTCATTTTAGTGATGTAAAGCTTTTAATTGTTTTTAGTATTGCTACAGAATTGGAGGAATATATCGGCTTAACTTTGGAATAAGATCTTCAGTCTCTGAGCAAAATGAGAGTATTTATAAGCTTATTGGGTCAATATTTTTAAAGGGCTGTGAAAATAGTGGAATTTCCTGTCGCGTAACAGACTTTGCAAAACAATTAAAAGATATGGTGTATGGTGCTGGCACTTGAAAGAAGCATCGATTCCACAAACAAATCTAACTGACCAATAGGTATGGATTAACGTGTATACCAATAAATTGACCTTAATAGCGTCCTTAGCAGGCTAGACGATAAGAAAATGCCTACAATAAGCACTAATTTGGCGCACGCGAACGCTAATGGCTTTTCTCAGAAACCCAGTATCAGTGTGGCCAGAAATAGCTTAGCGAACGTCTGGGGTGGAGTGGACGGTACACGGTAGGACTTGTTTAATGAAATGGTGTCACTAGCTGTGTTTTGTGGCTTTATAGATTTCATGCGTTTATCTCTGCACTCACAGAAGTATAATTACTTACATCGAGTAAGAGTTACTTGATTTAGTTTCTTATCCCTAACCTTGTTACTCGTATATCATTTTCACCTGATAATAAAATATATTGTTTAATTTCGTGCTTTTCTAAAATTATACATGCATTTATCTCTGCACTCACAGAAGTATAAGGTACTTACATCGAGTAAGAGATACTTGATTTAGTTTCTTATACCTAACCTTGTTACTCGTATATAATTTTCTTCTGATAATAAAATATCTTGTTTTAATTTCGTGCTTTTCTAAAATTAAACATGCGTTTATCTCTGCACTCACAGAAGTATAAGGTACTTACATCGAGTAAGAGATACTTGATTTAGTTTCTTATCCCTAACCTTGTTACTTGTATATCATTTTCATCTGATAATAAAATATCTTGTTTTAATTTCGTGCTTTTCAAAAATTATACTGACCTCTACTCATCGCTGTCAATAATTTAATGATGTTGGTACATTTCAAATTTAATCCTTCCTGACATTTGATGTGATATCCAGGTACTACTAGTCAATAGTAAACGCTTGGTCAAGAATGAAACCTGTTTATTCGAAAGGTCATCACGTTTTGCAGCATCTGCAGCATTCGGATAATAATTATGAATATGGAATTTAATAAGTATAGGCAAACTACGTACCGGATGGTAGGGCGAGTACTCCTGTTTTTTTTATATTTGGCTTGCGTTTTACGTGACGACGTGGTAATGTTAGTAGTGGAAGAACTCTACTGCAGAGTCCGCCTGAGGAAGTACTACACCTTTGACAGATATTCAACCGCCAAGCAGTAGTGTCCAAGCATTACTGTGTTCCGGTTTGAAGGGCAATGTTACCAGAGAAATTACTGGGTATGAACTATGAAGAGATTTAACATATCAATTAACAGATTAGGGTGAAGAGCGCAGTACAGTGCGGCGCAGGATTGTATACGCAAGTTCACAATTCTGGCACTGCTACTGTTAGTGGCAGGCGTGACGCTAACCACCAGGTGAAAGTCTTGCTCGTCTCTTCACTTGCTTGTATAAAAAATAAAAATAAATAAATATGATGTAGCACGCTTGCCTAGAAGAAACCAATGGGGATCCACACAGCCATTTTTTTCCGCTTGGTGGCGAATCATCGATGCCGCCATAGTCTATGTCAATCTCAAACATTTTGTTGTTTTTTACTACTTTACTTTACTACTTCTATTTAATGGTTTTACTTTTACTCAAATCTGATTACCAGGGATAATCTGCTTATACTGGTTTGTATACAGCAATCCTTTGCCTTGCTAATTAAAGCTCATTCTGACATAAAATGTAAACAACTATCTATTACAGGCTGTCAACAGCTGCATAGATTCTTAAAACATGCCAGTATTTTTCCTTGGACTAGATTATGCTCTATTTTGCCTCATCCGGACCGCTGGCGCCATCTGCGATAAGTTTTGCCTGTGGAACCTGCACATGCTACATCCTCGACTATACAGTCGATCAAGGATGTAGCACGTCGATTTACCTTCAGGCGTTATTAAAAAGCTGTAGGTAAACGAACTAGACCTAAACGGTCTTTACTAAGTAACATCACTAAGTGCTCTGTCTAATATCACTAAATGGTTCTAGGTTCCTAAACATTAAGTAGGTAACTGCTGCATGAACTAATACAAAAAAAAGCTCAAATCAAATCTTTTACATCAATTTTTTTTTATACAATCAAGTAACGAGACGAGCAAGACTTTCGCCTGGTGGTAGGCGTCAGGCTTGCCACTAACAGTACAGCTAATTAATAAAACACGATTTTTCCCGTTGTCCGCCACCCACGCACCATTATTTATCATTAATTCGCGAAATAACATAAGCTGAAGAAAATAATACCATGCAACGACATGATTTTTCTATGTTCAAAATCCCTTCTCATAGGTATTCGTATTATTTTGTTTCGTATCTTATGTCCATCATAGTGATGAGTCACCATCAACCAAAGTATCGAATCGCGGACACATGGTATCGATATTGTTTCGCAATCGATGTAATCGAGTCGTGAGCGACCTTCGGCCGCGTGGGAATCCGACGTAAGGATGCTGTCTGATTTGAAATGTGTGATGAACTAGCTTCAATCCTAAGAGAATATTTAGTATGATTCCGCAAAAGAGTAATTTATATTACTCTATTGCTCTTTTGCAGTCATATCATACTTATTTACCCGAAATAAGTATGATATGACTGCGTATGCCCAATGTTACCAACTTATCACTTTTGGTGATAGATTCAGCAATGTTTTTATACAGCACATAGCACCAATTCTTAAACTAATTCAACTGCCATCCTCTTCGCTAAACATTCTGCAAAAAACGAGACTGCATCTGGGGTCCTGAATATGTTTATTATAGCCACGACCACGAGTGGTGTATTTCGAACGCTACATAAATCATTTTTGGTACACGGAAATCATCTTCTGTTCATGGATCATCTCTTGTAGATAGAAACAGGCCAATGATTACCATTAACCACAATACCGCCCGTTTTCTAGATATCTCAACAGAACGCAACGGAAGTGTGGCAGTGTCGAAACGATTTTTCGTTAATTTGAAATAGTATTTTTTTTATGTTATCAAAGAAAAACACAACCAGCCCTTTTGGTACCATGCAGCACCAGACCGTAGTGTCGAGTTGGCAACCCTGACAACACCTGACATTTGCGCAGACAGCGCGGGCGCAGGTGCTTGCGCAACGCGCGCATCCTCACCTCGCGCCGGCGGATAATGACTCTTAATTAAATTTAATGGCAGCCCTGCGAAGGTATTGTTTCGGCTTAATTACTCGCCAGCGTAGAGGGAATAAATGCCGCGCGTTATGTAAACGAAGCCTTAGTGCTATAGCGATATCCATTAGCTGGGATATGGTACTGTTATGGAACTAGTTATAGTTTTTCTTTATGCTAAATGGGTTTGCGTTTGATCACATTCTGTTTGATGTTATCCCATGATGCGGAATTAAGTGGGAGTATGCTGTCCACGAGGAGCATGACAAGTTTACTGCGGATTTGATACCAATTTACGAGGTATATTACGAGGTCACAGAAATCATCATAATAGTATTACGTACAGAAGATTTACTCGCACAGAAAACGCGTCCAAACATAGATAAACATACCTGTAACTAGGTATATCAATGTCATATTTGTATACTATGATTGTGTATCGATTTTCCACTAAAGTGCTTGACGTCGCTGATGTCACGCAGCTCCTACTGGCTGCGCCCGCACCGTAGCTCTACAGTATATTATCGACATACTGTACAATATAAATAGAGGACAAATTAGCTTGCACTGAATATGACATGATTTAGTTAAGTATAATATATATACTGTGTGTGTGTTTATATTGTGGTTCAACTGTTATCTATTTTCTATAGGAGTGAATCTTCTGTACTTACCTAGATTACATTTTCTTTGATAGTATTCTACTCTTGAACGGCACGAGTTACTGTGACCGTATAGTCCTCTTAAAACTTAACTCCTCATTAGCGTACCAAGTAAGCACCTTCAACTTTGTAACGACACTAGGAAGTTCATTCCAAGCCCAATAAAAATACCACACAATTATCCAAGAAATAGAATTACTAGGAGATTGGTAGAACGGGACCCGGAATCCTGGATTATGCCAGGATAATGATCTTGGGATGATCCGGGATTAGGTTCCGTGTCGGCGTCTTTGTGGTGCCGCTGAGGTGCGCGCATCCTTACTCGCGATACGCAATCAACGTAATGGGCCGATCGAGTGAAGGAATCGATTTAAGAAAATCGAGTCCCGTGTTTTGATATTATGTAAGTCTAAGTACTTCTACGTTTGTTAATTTTCTATTGATTTTCATTACAGATAAATTTAAATAGAGGAAGATGATGGTACGACAAGTTCGTTACGTCAACATCTATAGGCAAGCACACGCACACATTAACATATTTTTTTAATTTTCAACAACACTGTGTGTACAGTGACCAGAAAATATCATGAGCCAAAAGCGATACATCGCTCAACACAACTATTTTGAGTTTCACCAACTGGATACACGTGTCCAGCCTCTCGAGTCCACTTTGTGAATAACCTAAAAAATCAGTCAACATAAGGTAGGTACTGACTTACCATACTTCGTAATCGGTTTTTTCTAGGTGAACTGTGGGAAATATATTCTAAAAACCAGAAATTAATAACTACATAGGTGGGCCATGAGGAGAATCCCCAGGAGAAACCCAGTTATCTTGGGGTGAACCAAGGGGGGAAAAATGCGCCTGGTACATCCAGGTGAACTAGTGTAGACCACGGGCAGGGAGCGACTTAAAACCCTTAAAACACTCAAACAAATAAATCATACAAATAACTTAAGCAGGTATCAGCATCACATATTTCTAACCCGTCATAACCGATGTATTGCGCTGGTCCCCGTTGGCTTAGAACGTCGAACTTGCCATCTCACTCGATTTGCATAGCAAATAAATAAACATAAACTGGCAACAATACACTAATCATATTCCTCACTCGTCAGCCAAGCCCCGGGCACGTGGGCTCTAGGCTGGATAACTAGCAAACGTTGATTTAAGCTCTTCGCTGACGACAAACTAGTTGGCGAGTTTATTACGAGTATTGCTAATGTAATTTAGCTAGTTGACAGACCTAAAGTTACTGAAAACTTGTTCTTTACATTGTAGCTTGGACTTAATCAAAGCATTGTAGTTATTTGCAGTCTATTTTATAAGGGCTTGCAACCTTTTTAGTTAGTTTAAATTTATCAACTTTTGCCTTGGAAACTATCATCATCATCAGCCCGGAGACGTCCACTGCTGAACGAAGGCCTCCCCCTTAGACCGCCACACTATGCAACAACCTGCCATTTGCATCCACCTGTTGCCCGCGACTTTTACAATGTCGTCGGTCCACCTAGTGGGAGGCCGCGCCTACGCTGCAAACTATACTAATACTTAATACCTTCTATAGGTAAGCGTAATAAACCTCCTTGGTAATATGTTTCTCATGTTTCTTTCAGTTTTTGCCCGGAGTACGGTTCAGTTGTCCGGTCGACCGGACTACGGGAAAAAATATTTTCCTTATAAACTTAGTTCCGTAGACCGGACTACGAATTTTTTTTTATTCCGTAGTCCGTATGCCCAGACCACGGTTCTAGTTTAAACTTTTTGTTGGTTGATATTATCGGAAACCATCGGTTTTTGTTTAAACAATCGTTTAATGTAGAGGTTATTTTGTAATTCATGGTACGAAAATTACTAGGTATAAAAACTTTGAAATACCCTATAATACTTGAGACTGGCAGAATGCACAAAGTGCGATGCCAAAAATTAAGAATAGAAAAGATTTCATAACGATATAAAACTATTGAGAAGATTATTCCTTAAAAAAAACTCGATTATGTATGTGTACCTACATTTTTCTATAAATTAAGACATGACAAAGGCTACTTTAGCTATATGGTCTCGCATAACAAATACTTAATACGAGTAGATTCCCAATAACAACAATCTACACTCATGTCACGTATTTGTTGACTTTTATGTTGGATCGTGCTGGTATTTCCATCCGATTGAGTAAACATATGCACGAACATTTTAATATTTACCTATGTTTATAAAATAGTGTTGAAATTATTTTAAAAATAAAACATTCCCAAAAAGGTTCCACTGATTTTTATTCAATAATGACTTATGAAACATAAGTAAGCTAGATTTTAAGATACTGTTTACATATAAACTAGGGCTGTGGATTTTGTTTGATAAATAAAATAAATAAGTAGGACAAGTGCGGCCGCTAAGTTTAAACTGTTCAGGACTGTTCAGTTTTTAAGACAAAGGTTCAAAATAATCGTTGATCCAAAATTAACAAGGAATTTTGATGAAAACTGACGGAATTCAGTTTTGTTTGGAACATACGATGGTGGCTCCCATCAACTCTCCTTTCCCCTCAAGCTGGTGGTCTGCTACGTAGTCTTGTGGAATGGTAGATGAACCGCAACATAACATTATTGATTGATTTTAATGATAGATTACCCCTTACAGATTCAAGATGATCTTAGCAGAACGCATTGGTAAAAAAGCAGCTCTATAATTGATTTATTTATTTATTGTTCAACAAGAACGGCTAGTTACACTTATTGTAATAAAAAAACGTTAATTTTTTTTTAATAATAATAATAATATATTAACCACCGGCTGCTTGAGCACAGCCCCGCTGCTGGCGTAATAAGTTTTTTATAATTTGTATTTTTGTATTGTTATATTTATTGTAAAATACTAAATAGCTAAGAAATGAAATAAATACGTGTAGGTTTTTTTTTTAAATAATCTAATGTTATACTATAAAATAAAATTCTCTCGTTCTCTCGTATTGCTGAAGTTATTTCAATTGAAGAAGAAACGAGGAGGAGTTTCTTGGATGCGTAGAAAAGTTAGTCCTCCGAGATGATCTAGAAAGCCTGAAGCTCTCTGTTGCTTGACATTACAAGCACAAATGCAAGGTTGAAGTAGGTCGGCAAAAGGAAGAAAACTTGGGAATAACTTAATAAATAAGTAAGATTTTTAATTTAGTAAGAGGAAGGAAATCAGTAATATTTCAATCATGACGTCAATGTTGTAGCTGCACTGTTCAGTTCCGTGAGCCTGTATATTGATTTCGTATTCGTAGAAATCGACAGCACAAGTATTATAAAAATGTCGTAAAATATCTCTGTGCTTCATAAAGATCCGCCTGTTCCACATTTGAACCTTGAGTGTAGTTTCAATAAAACGCATTAAAAAAAATACAACAGACTTCAATTTTGACTACCTTATTGACAATTTCATATTTTCCAGTTGTTTTGATAAACTCCAGTAATTTTGATTTAAAAACCAATCTACTGAACCGATATCGATAAAATTTATATAGGACCACCTCAGAAGTATCACCTATAAAAAAAAAGGAACCATCAAAATCAATTTATAACTAGCGAAGTAATCGTGCACATGTATTATAAAATCGTGCACATGTATTATAAGTACGTATTTACGAAAAAATAATGTATATAAGTATTCTATCAGCTATCTGGTGTCCATAATACAAGCTTTGCTTAGTATGGGGCTAGATGGCGCTGTGTGTAAAATGTCCCCCGATATTTATTTATTTATATTTTATTTCCATAAAAAAGTAAAATAAAAAACAAACAGTGCAATTGAGAACCTTCTTTTTGAAGTCTGTTAATAAATTGTAAATGTTAATTGTATGTATTTGTAAATTAATTTACTTTAATTAAGTTATACCTACATTTTGTGACATACTCGGAAGAAGTTGATGTTCTCAGCAAGTCTGCAGCTGCACTCACAACTCTGCCGCTCTGCCTGTTTATTATTCGAAACCAAAGTGTAGTACTATTATTTATTCTGTGCCAAAGTGGCGGATTCAAAAAATAAATCTCCGTCAAGAAGCTCGAAACATCAATCTGTATAAAAACCGTGATATTGTTTAATTCCCGAACGCGGCCTCCGAAAATCAATAGCGGCTGCATCTTCCGATGCATTATTCAAGGAAAAAGCTTCGGGCGTTTTTGGTAATTGTACCAGGGATGAGTAGGAGATGTGCAGAGGAAGAACTAGCGCGCAACTGCAACTACATGAGATTCGCTGATGTGAAGTGTGTGTGTGAATTAACCTAGAATCTGTTTAACTCTTCGACCAGCAAAATGTATTTATTGATCGAAAGTTCAACTTTTGGATCATTCTTATTTTGTCATTTAGTTTTCAACTGTTGATAGAAAAGATTTTGCTCATGTCTATTAAGTCTTCTTAATCTATAAGTTGTATTAAAATATTCCTAGCATGTAAAATTCTTGTAGGTTGGATCAACTGTACCTACTCAAGTTGTCGTCAAATGAACATATAATACAAACACCTTTCATACATATTTTTGGAGCTCTCCAAGATCTTCATTTCACTTGAGCTTTTCAAGCTTTTGTGTGCACTTAGAGGACTTATTTTTCTCTTAGTTTTCTAATCTGTATTTGTACATGAGCAGGCGCAGCTACGCCACTCTTATTGGGTCGCATTGAAATCACATCCGATAAGAAAAATTGAATTTACTCACGGCCCGCATAAAATTTTAAAGGGCACATTTTCTGTTGATTTATTATTATGAAAATCGTGCTTGAAGTAATTCGAACTACTCTCGATTTCGAATTTCGAATGTCTCAAAATAACAGGGGTTATATTGCGGGCCGGTGTAAGTAAAATATAAGTAAGTGTAAGTTACAGGCAATAAGTTCAAGCGTTTACAACTGTGGTTAAGGCCGTGTTTTTAACCTCAGCGGGCAGCCGCGGGACGAGTGCTACATTCAGCTGGCGTGGGATGGCTTCATTAAAATCTGCAGGCCAAGAAATGGAGTACTTACTTAACACTTTATATGTATAGTAGATATTTGTTATACAACGTGTAACAAAAAGGTTCAACAATACTGAAGAGTATGTATGTAATCATCATTATGAACAACTTTCACTAAAGGGCCACCACAGAAATCGCGAAAAAAATATCAGCTGTTCCTTACATTTTCAATGTCAGTGAACTATTTTTATGGAACTGCTGATATTTTTTTCGCGATTTCAGGGTTGGCCCCATAGTGAAAGTTGTTCATAATGAAGAGTACATACATACCCTTCGGTATTGTTGAACCTTTTTGTTACACATTGTATAAGTAGGTAAAACCTGTGAAAGTTTATAATTTTCCGGAATAACGCATGGAGCCGCTTCGTCATCGCCACAGTGTCCTATCTTCGAAATCGGTTATACAAAACAAAAACTCATTACACATATTGATGGCTCCTAAGATATATTTATACTAAAGATGTCTGATGGCTTTATTATTATGTATACAAACGAATGCGTACATTGGATTCTATCATTACATCGCTCTCGGTGCGGCGCTGCACGCTGAGGTCAAAAACGCAGCCTTACTTTCCGGTGCTCGCGTGGAGTAGAGTAATTTCGAGTGCAATTTGAGCATGTTGATGAAATTTTTAGTGCGCAAGTTTCTGCGCTTCGTAACGACTGAGGCGTGCTATGCGCCTTACGAATTATGTTAATTGATATAGATATATATATAATAAAAATGCACCCCGCAGGGCTTTTTCTTTGAAGACTACCGCTTGTGGTTAGCTGAACTTTTAAACAGTCGTTTTGCGGCTAATTAGCGGACAAGTGTCAGTGTGGTGTAAGCGGCCCTACAATTTAGTGTTGCTATTAGCGGCCCTCTGTATAATTATGATAAACTAGTCGCGCCCGTGGTTTTACCCGTTGCTTTCTAGTTTCCATATTTCGAAATAAAACTATCCAATGTATGGCGTAATATGACGCCCACCTTTTTCAAGTATAGTTGGGCTTAGGCAGAGGGTCCGATAGCTTCCAGTTTTACAATACTAGTGAAATAGTGAAACTTTTTCTAGCATTTTACAGAGAAATTCATTCATCGATTATTACGATAATAAATTAGTTTTAAATTGCAGCCAGTAACATGTAGCGTTATCAAAGCGGAGAAACCGCAAGGGACCCGAAACTATGAATAACTTGAAATAAAATATACCGAAATCTTTTAAATCTGTGCTAATCCGAATCAATAAGCAAATTAATGCCAATGTTCCACTAGCGTTTTGAAACGCTTACCTAATTCTAGAGCGTGGGCGGTAGGAAATATACCAATTCTACCAAGCGTACGTTAAATAGCAGTCAAATGCCAAACCGCCATACCCTTCATCCAATGGCCACAAATTAAGTAGACCTGCGGGCTATCATGTAACTTTACGGGATCGCGATTCGGATACGACTTGTCAAAAATAGACACTTGTCACTGTCACTGCCAAAACTCATTTGCAGGGCAGGATGAATCGCCAAAAGATTGACGGATTTGCTTAACTTAATTAAGGAAATCAATGCATTCGTTCGATAACGATTGCGAGAGAAATCCCTCCGTGATACTGTGAAGCTGTGACAGTGACAAGTGACATTTATGACAAATCGCGATCCCGAACGGTTACATGATTAAGCCTGCAGTTTGTGCGAAATGGAACGTAAATTTTCGTAAACGTTTACGTAATTAACGTAATTTTCGTATATCATAATCTGCCTGTTAATAAATAGTCCACTGCTGGATATAGGCCTCTTCGAAGAGCGATTGGTCCATATCCAACACGCTGCTGGCCCAGTTGCGGGTTGATAGATTGGTATACGCCATTGAATCTTTTCTTCGGACGTATGCACTATGCATGTTTCCTCGACGTCTTCCTTCAAGAAACTGCCACGTCTGTGGTAAGAAAATCTTCACATAAACTCTAAAGAACTCATTGGTCTAAAGATCCCACGGGCTCGGGATTTGAACCTCGCAACTCTAGCGGTCTTCACATTAGGCTACTACAATATTGAAATATTGTCTAAGTAACAAGAATACATTTTATAATATCTGTCATTAGTGAAACTGGTGTATAGCTGTGCTAATAAATAACTACACACGAGCAGGGGTCAACTTAAACTAGTCAAGTGGTCAGTATTTCAGTTGCTAGCAGCCGCAGCATTACATCACCACGACATACATGCCATAAAACGAGAAAATGTAAGTAAAAGTGTAAACAAGAGAGACGACTGGAAAATCTACGGCCTCCGAATTCGGAATCAGGCAAGTGGGATGAAGCTTTAGGGTTGTCGCAAATTTTGCATAATCAAATTATTTTTTATAGATCACAAGATATTTTATAAACAAATACCTACGAGACTTTAGTGAATCAGTCTTCTTTTTTTTCTTTTTATGATCCACCGGTAGCTAAAGTGTGCCTTCATTTCGTTTTCATTTTGCTACGCAAACGCTACGCTCCACGCTTGTACTGACTATCCGATGCCACTCTTTAAAACTTCACCTTTTTTATATAAGCGGTTCAACGATTCTAAGTAAAAATTCCATGGAGAAAAATTCTCAAGAAATATGGCAAGCATCACAAGGATTAAGAAATAAGGCTTTTGGGCCTGCTGCTGTTAAAAAACAGAAGCCATGTAGAATTTGATAGAGCTATTTGAAACCTGGACCTGGGTATGTCCTAAAACTATCCAGAACCACCGGAGGACGGGCAGCAGCGTCCTCTTGGTTAATGGTGGTGAGCATTCTGCGATCCCCAAGCCGCCTGCCAAGCGTGGGGATTATGGTAACCCCTCCCTATTAAGGGGAGGCCGTGGTCCAACAGTGGATGTTTTCTGGCTGGTGATGATGATGATGATGATTTGAAACCTACAAGTTCAGATGTCAGGGCGGCTTTGATGCGTGTTTAAATATGGCGCTCACCTATTCAAGGATAAATCTTGTCAATTGATAACTTCGAAACTCTATTTGACCTACGCAGTCTAGAGAGTACTGTCAGTTTTAAATAGCTGTGTTTTGTTTTTAGTTTTTAAGAAACTAACCGTGACAGTGAGAAGCTGAGTTTTACTTGTTGGTAGCCCTATTTAGTTGTGCCCACGCATGCACCCGCTAGCACTTTCTACTGCAGAATCGAGACGTTTGACGCCACCGATCAGATCATCGGTAGGTCAATGTCGCTATTCGAATGAATCATTACCCCATTATACATTCGATTATTGTTTATCGATAGCCGATTGTAGGTGTCATAAAAACTATGGTCCAATTTCATAGACTTTCGATTATCACACCCAGTAATTTCGAAAACTGGTCTAGTTGATCTCTTGTTTGAAGGATTCTCAATTTTTATTGGACTTGAACAAAATCAGGGTTGGGAGAGTCCGGCTTGAGGAAATATAAATTGTTAAAAAAAAGCGAACTATTACCTAAATGCGAATAATAATTGTATGTACTTCTAAGTTTTATTGTATGCACCTGCGGAAGAAAACAAGCATGAATATAAAATAAAAAATATCTTTAATACGTAATTGATAGGTAGGTGTATCGATTCCAAATCAAAGCATCGACTTGATTACAAAAAATCTATAAATTTATTTATAGACCATCGAATTGTAATTAAAATTTGGACCAATTAACTTTTTAATACAACTGCGGCGGTGGCACGTAAATTAAAAAATAATTTACATTTAACTTAACTGATTGTTATCTGTGTATTGAATATTCACGAAGGAAATTAAAGATTGGTCTGTTATCTAACGATTGAGAAATTAGCTGAAGCCAGTTTTAATCGAATGTAACGAAGCTACAAAATGAGAAGATATTATTCGATGTAAATTATTTTGATAATAAATAAGTATAGGGAAAGTTGTTGTAGAGTTGTAGACCATTGGGGTCCTAATTTAGATGTTACGTTAAGGATTTAAAACCTGATACATACCACTGGCACCTAGGTATGTCCTAAAACAGCATCCAGAACCACCGGAGGACGGGCAGCAGCGTCCTCTCGGTTATCGATGGTGAGCATTCTGCTATCCCCAAGCCGCCTGCCAAGCGTGGGGATTATGGCAACCCCTGCCTATTAAAGAGAAGGTTTTCAGGTCAAAGTCAATGAATGCCTAAAGTTATAGAACAAAAAAACGGGACCACTAATTTAACTTGTCATCCGACCCAAGGTAGCGCTCAGATATGTAAATGCAACTCACTGTCAGCTTTCCGAAGACTGACCTGATCATCAATTGCTAAAAAACTTCGGTGATCGCTTAAAGATTTAGTAATTCTATGGCGTATGTGAACGTGATATTCCAAATTGATCTCTAGCAATCTGCAATACCGCGCAATCAACCTATGCCCAGTTGGATGTTAAAGGCTAATGTGGCAAGCTGTGGATAAAGTACTCACTTCAAAACTGAAAGCGGTGTATTCAGGTTTTGTGTTATTACATTAGCATGTATTATTATAGCGTAATAAATAAGTAAAATAGTGATGACATTTGCGCTCCGGCTGCTAGGTTCGATCGCGTAGTTCGATCAATCGAACCACGAGGATTTTGACGTCGTTGTGGTTCGATTCAACAGTCGAATTTTGCCACTTGTTTTCTATTCGAGGGCCAGAGTTCACGATAAACTTGGCCTAGGATTCTAGTCTACTTTCATACCAACGGGTAGCAGCAGTATCGTAAGTTACCTGAAACAAAAAGGTTTAGTTGTTAATATTTTACTCTAAAGTTTCTAAAGGAAAATCTACGACGTATAATCTAGTAATCGTGTGTAAAATTATGATAGACGTTCTACCTCTTTACCGATTGCAGTTGTAAAATATGTTTAATTACAACTTTTACTCAACTTCTGTGACTTCTGTGACCATGTTCAGAAAGAGTATAAATTATTGGGATTGCGACTACCACAATCCCTGTATGTAACATCTCACTTCACGAGCCGAGTGAGAATACAACGCGACAGCGTTTCATATTGTCGGCGAACCTAGAGATTATTGGAAAGCAATAAATAATAATAAAACGGACAGCGTTGCGTGACGCACGCTACCGTGTGCAGGCGCAGCCGCAGATTCCACAACAGTTAGTACACAAGCCCTCAGGGCCGGTGTGGGCCCATAACCTATACTGATACGATAATTTGTGTGCCCTTTAAGAATTTGTTTCTAAAAATAAACATTAACTACGTAGAGCCATTATACTTGTATTTAAATATCGAAATATAATCCAAGATCCATACAACATTGTCACAAGTCAGCATCGGCGTCTTCTCACTATTCTGCAAATGAAGCGATAGAATAATTGCAGTAAAACAATGAAATCTAGTCACGTACTGCGGCGGACACGCTCTAAGGCGTCGTGACAGACTAAAAGACATCACGTAGTAAATATTATTTAAGCTGTGGCGATGCGCCTGCGCATCACAAGGACGTAAACTGTCAACATGCAGTAGGGTTGCTAGATTTGATCCTGGACCTGGGGTTATTGAATGCTCCTATCTGATGTTGCAGTCGATCAAAAGTCTAGATCCTGTGTGGATAATTCGACCTTTGTACCTTGGTGGAATCAGCTTTTTATCCTTTGTGCAGAGGCTTGATATGGGGAAGAATTTTTATCATTTTTACACAGCATAAAGGCGTCATACCATGAAGCCTTAGCTTTCTCTCTCAGTATTAGGGTCGGTTTATAATCGCCTTTATGAAGTTACCTTAGAGGAAATATAATTTATGTTCAGCAAATTAACCGAGTACCATGTTTTACTTATGGCAACCCTATCGTATGTGGACGACAATAGAAACCACGCTATCGCCAGGCACGACGTGCGCTTTCAAACATATTTACATGCGCGAAATTACTATGCGCTCCGTGACGTGCGTCAATGGATACCAAACACGCACGCCTCTATAGAGCCGGCTTAGCGACTATATCATTAACTATATCTCGTGCATATCAAGCGTTTACATACAGTAAATATGACCCATCGTACATTACTTTAGTGTATATATCAGGCGACGTTGGCAGTTTTAAAGAGCAGACGGTATTTTAGATCGTACACGAATTAATAAAGGCTGTGCCAAGTACCGAGGTACTAAGCTCGCTCAAAAAGTGCGAGACGAGAGGAACCAACGAGGAATTCGGTAATGGAATTGCATTGGTTCCATACAAATGAAGCCACAAAAGTTTCGATGGCTGCTCAACTCAAAAATTTGTTTTGAGAGTTCGTGTTGAACGCATCTTAGGTTGAACGAAGGATCATTATGAATACAATTCACGACCTTTATGCAGTTGAAGAGGTGCTACACTCTGAAGGTTTCATTTAGAGACATTGACTTATTGGTAGATTAAGACATTGCATTGATAACATTTGAACACGTCACTGCCAAATACAACAGTACCCATATAACTTCAAATTCGAACCAAAATTTTGATGGGGTCTGTTTGGTTCTGGAAAATATTAAATACAAAAAACTCAAAACATACTCATTAGAAACAAAATTGATAAATCACGACAACTGAAAAGAATAAAATAAGATAGACCATACGCAGACTTACGAAGATTTTACAAAAGTAATCAAAAGTAGGTAGCTTTAAAGAAGCCTTTTAATTTCAGACGTAGTAGAGGCATTTAGCAACACCATCCTAATAATATCTATTCATGCCTTGACTCTCGGATTACTAAGCAAAGTTAATGCTAATGGCGGTGTAATAAAAGGCAACTGCAAGTAGCACGCAACGAGTTTACGATATTTTAATTATTATGCTGTTCTTTGGCCGCCGTCCAATGAAGTAGATCAGAGCAAAGCATAAGGGCGGAGTGAAGCAGGGAAAACCATTATTTCGTAGCGAAGTGAGGAAATGTATGAGTACGATATGAAACTAATAACGCAGTAGCCATACTAAACGAACTTGAGGCGAACGAAGATGTAAATCATATCCTTCCACTTTTTTGGGTTCTGTCGTCGTCGTCAGACGTAGGGTTCTGTGCCCAATGATAATTAATATATTATTAAGCTCACACTTGTTTGTTTGCAAGGCTCACATCATACCTCAAAAAAGCGTGTGGACTGTAATACATGTAGTTATCCACTTGATGTTTTAACAGAAAATGTTTTATCAGGTTAATCAGAAAAAAAAAACAGAATATCTAATCAAGCTTTAGAGTATAATAACAAATAATAATTATAGCAAAGACAAACTTGATTTATCTGGTACGCTCGCACCAAAGATTCCTCATAGAAATCAAGAAACACTGTCTTAAACAATTACTATTGTTCATTACCGTTCCATCATTATTTACCGGATTATTTGACAATGAATATTTTGTGCAACGAGCTTCACACAGCCGAATTCGATTTCGTCGCAAGTTGCATGCACCATATTTTTTCACAACAAAAAAGGCAAATATTCCGTAAGTAATCATATAACTGATTTAAAGAAAATTCGAATGAAACAAACTTAGCTTATCGGAAGTTCTACCAATATCTTACGAGTTGTGCAATTTGTTTTTGTTTACACTGTTTTGTATCATGCTAAGGAACCCCACGGTGACGAGTCCAACTCGCACCTGTCCGGTTTATATTTATTTTGCAAAATAAGTACAAGTTTTTTCCGTTGGTCTGCACATTATCTCTACGTAAACTACGTAATTAAAATTACTTATTTCCTTTTGCAGACGCTTGAAAGAGAAGCGAGGAAGTCGGAATTGTTATGCCAAAAATTAGTAGAACCGACCACGATGGAGCAAACCCCAGCCAAAACCGAATGGATATCAGGTATCAAAGAGCACATGTTCTCGAAATATAGCCTGTTAGTCAGCTATACGCCGAACTACGTAGAAGTGTACGGGTTCCAAATCCCTATGCATATACTGTTTCTCGTAGTTGTGTCTTATATTTCTCTGATTATAATAGTTTTTCTTTTAATATAACGTGACTGACTTGTTTTGAATTAAAGTGATTCTAGTTCTGGAACTTTTTTGTCTAATAAATTAACATTGAATGTGTGCGATAAATGTTTTTTAATGGCAGAAGAGTATTGATTCAATCTTATGACTGCTTATTTATATATTATGAAAACAGGCAATATTCAATAAATATTGCCCGAGCTTTAGCCCTGCAGTGTATGAATGAATCTCTGAATGATCTGGCGATGATGAGGTAAGTAGCCTATATCATCATCGTCTGACACTTTTTTTATTGATTGCGTTTGACTGCCTGATGTTAAACGAAGATGCAGTCTACGATAGAGCACGCTTACCCAGAAAATCATTCAGATGCGACATAAAGACACCAAATTGTAACTATCGAGGAACATCCACTTGGGCAGCCAATCGCTGTTTAGCAGTACGCACAACAAAAGAGGAATCAAATAAATTCAAATTTTGTCCGGGCTTTTTCAAGCTCCAAAGCTCCTGCGGCCGTCCAATAGCACAATGGACAGAGGGAATTAGAAAATATAACGATTTAGAATGTAATCCAAAACACGGCGAGAGCGAAGTGCCTCGCACTTGAGGCACTCCAGGGCTAGCTAGTCAAGTGAAAGTCTACCTTCAGGGCATAGGGGCAAGGCCGGGTCATCTGCCGGAGACCTCGCGTTGAATGCCTTTGGAGTGTGATCACTGATCAGATCACTTAGTGAGGATAAAGTGCCTCGTCGATCAGCCTTTGATAAGAGCTATATCTTGTTCTGAGCTTTTAGCCTCGGGTTGACTTGTTGACTAAAAAGTGCTCATTAATTCAATAATATTTTTGTTGGGTTTACGTCATCATCAGTATCATTAGCATAGCGTAGCCCACTGCTGGACATAGGCCTCCTCCAAGGCACGCCAATTAGCCCGATATTCGGCATCTCTTCTCGTTTTCAACCACTGCCATAACTGTCTTACGAATACCGTCACTCCATCTAGTCTCTGGGTATCTTGCGTTACGTTTGTCGATTCGTGGTCTCCACTCTAGAACACTCATACTCATGACCAGACATGACCAGCTCACTGCCATTTCAGCTTACTAATAATCTGAACTGTGTCGGTGATATCAGCTATATGAGTCTGGAATAACGCAACAAGAGTTCTTTAAAAAGCATTATAAAGGTGGCTTTCCACAGTGCGTTTTCTGCGGATATGGCGCACGGCCGACGTCCACGGACAGCCACGCACAGCGCCAAGACTCTTTCCAAAGCGACGGGTTTGTCTGCGCTACCACGGATGATACTCTGCCCATGCTGCGTCGTTGCGGGCTGGTCCGCGTCCGTCCGCAGTATCACGCACCGTGGAAAGCCACCTTAACACGCAGGTGAGAGCAGTAATGCAGATTTTTGAAAATGTATTCCTTAAGGAGACATTTCCTCAGAAAATCATCGATGATTTACCGAGAGAGGTTTCCTCTTAGGAAATACAGTAACCTAAGATGAGATATCTACCATGAGGTATTTATAAAGCAAATCGTCGATTTCCAAGAAAGGAGACGATTGATGGTGCATACGTGATTTAACCAAGTTGGAATGTTAAATCGATTGAACACTAGTTCAAAGATTCACCTAAAGTAGATTTTCCCGATAAATTGGCCGTTATTAGGACAACGTTGTTTAGCTTTTAAGGCATCAGGAATTTTTGAGGCTTGGCTGAATTCGCGATGGTAAACGATAGCGAAATGCCAGCATCTATTGTTGGTCCAACAAGTAATTTAGAAGTTAATCTATACTTGCTTTAGGTCATGTTATGTACCTAGGTACAGGATAACTTAGTATCGCACAAGCCCGGGATTTACTTTAAAATTTAAAGAAAATTAAGTTAGCGGTCAGAATGTCTAAATGCCATTGAATCTGTGCAGAGCCGCGCAACAAAATAACGGGTTATACTCGTATAGAAAAATCAGGTAACAAGCCATAATTTAAAAAAAAGGCACGACTGACCTGCCAACAAAAGGTTTTTTTTTTCATAAAATGTGTGTGTAGTGACACACACATATGGTATGATGTAAGGATTCTAACGATACTCCATACATCAAAATCTGTTCAGCCATTTAGAAGAATGGACCATTGACCAAATGAACCATTTATGGTGGAATAAAGAAACTCACATATACACGGACCCTGAAAACATTACATTCCTTTTTTTTGGGCAGTCGTGTAAAAAGAAGTTTCAAAATTTTAATTACTTCAAAATTATATTGCAATGAAAATGTTGCAATAAACCAATTTAAACGATGCTAACGAAAACATTAGCACCGATTATAACAATTTTCTTTCGCGCTCTATTTACATACATTTGATTTACCGCCTACTATATCTATCTATGCGATAAATCTGAATTTTCATCATAATTACTGACTCTACCATGACTACTATTTTACCAGTTCGATCTAGCTGCTGGTCTATTGACAGCTCCATTGAAGCCATAACTCATGGACTCACAGACAAACACGTGGACGTCGATCAACTAACAATAGAGCCCGTTCCCGATCAATTAGCTGCGCAGGCGCACCTAGTCGCGATCAATTATAGCTAATCTCATAATCTTACAATTACAGATCTAGAAACTGTGGTTAGGGCCTATTCAGAAGCGCGCGGTTTGCTACGAGAAATAACAAGAATCAACTCTATGTGAAATAAGTATCCGCGTAATGACACACTTGTAAAGAACCAGAAAAGAGTTTTAGTTACATAATCATTAGGATTAAAATTATTTATTCACAGGTAAGAAAGTAAGACATGACAATGAGCCCCAGCTAAGCACGGGGCTTGTAATCCCTATTTATAGATATGAAAAAAAAAAAAAGTTCGCGCCTGATTCGTATTTTCTGTGTAGTCTACATATTTTCCTTCCTTCCCATCTATAACTACATTAATTTAAGTCCTAAATATTTTATTTTCGGCTGCGTAAAGAAAAATTGCGCAACCTTTTTCAAGCAGCCGAAAATCAGGCACCCAATGCTTAGTGTTGCTACCCCTGACTAAAACATAAACTCTAAAGCAACACGAGGGCAAAATTGCTATCATGGCAAATAAGCCTCTGATGTGATGTGAGTAAGGAAATTAAATTGTGCGAGAAGATAATTTTCAGTATTAAATACCACGTACATCTGAATAGCCCTTTAGAATGGTTGGTAGTTGTGAAAGAATTTAATAACAGTATTGCTGAGTTGGGTTGGTGGCTATCTTATCTAGCGCTAGGACACCGGGTGTTGGTCACAAATATGGCGACGAAATAGACGGGCCTTTATGGCGAAGTAAGTACATAAGCTTAAAGGATTTGTAAAAAAAACTGCGAAAGCAACGTATTATATAAAAAATAGTGTCATTAAAAAAAATTAAAAAGGCACCAACGTTACCCTGAGCATTTTTTGGAAAAAATCTCAATTTTTTTACGTATATTTGACAAAGTCAAGACATGGAATAGCGTTTCTTTTTTTTGTGAGCCTTGGATTTCGACTTCACACGGTTAGTGCATTTAGCTTCGATTATTTTGTTTCTTGTGAATGCATTTATTGCAAGCTGTTTACAGAAGTGAGTCAGCCGGTTTGGGTGCTATTTGATTTAGAGAAATGGAAAGGCGTGTCTATTGTTTTCACTTGAAAATTTACTGAGCGCAGATACGCTGTGTTTGGTTTTATAATGAAAGCTGTTTGTTCAAGAAAGTTGAGATTTACTGAAGTACTTGTAAATTGGTCGAACAAACCGCTTATAGGTTCTATTAAGGTCTATCGAGGCGAGGAATTTAAGAAAGTATGTCATGTTCTATTTGAATTCCATATTTTGTTAAAGGTAGAGGACATTTTCCAATGAGCATTTATAGCCTAGTGCTAGTGGGTTTTTTCCCCTATATTTACTTGTATAGTAGGGCTAAATGTCCTTTGCTCCTTTACTTTTTGTGTCTGGCTCCGCATTAATTGGCGATTTAATCATAGTTTTACAATAGTTTTCTAAAATTGCTGTAATTTAAAAACGGCATAAAGCATCTTTAGTGTAAACAGTTTTCACATAGGGATAGAGTATATAGGGTTAGTTCTAATCAGTAAGCATCCTTTTAAGGGCATATTCTATACATAAAAACAAACAACTTTTACTATATTTATATTGAAATCACGAAAAAAAACAGCTATTCCATACACAAAGTTCATTAACCTTGATAAACTGTATGGAGCAGCTGTTTTTTTTTGCAATTTCAAGGTTGGCCCATAGTAAAAGATGATAATAAAAGGTGATAATGATGAGTATCTATATATATTATACCCCTCAGTATTGTTGAACCTTTTTGTTACATATTTGAATATTTTATGAAGGCCTTATTTAGTAGACATCTGAAGCCGAAGTAATCACACTGACGATGTGGATTAATCTAGAAGAAGGTTCGCTGAATATTGTAATCCAAGCATGTTCAAGGAAATTATTCTTTTATTTAGAGGAATATAAATTGCAATTGCGTGGACAGTTTAACAGCCCATAACTAATATTGGCTTGGAGCAGTAGGTAGGTATTTATCTCCATAAAAGGATGAGGAGGAAATATATCGATGAAAATAATAGTTTAACGGTAGATAAGACATGTAAGGCTAAACGCGTTAAACTGCGACACGGCTCCTACTGAATGTGACCAAAGGTTGAACTACTACTAAAGCTTTATTCTCCTTAGTTCTCTTTAATAATTTATCTTCATTGCTTAATTCGTCACACTGTAAAATACTTTTGATCGTATATAAATGCTTCCAAATGCCTTATTGTGTCAGTCAATTGATTCGAACCCATTGTATAAGCAATAACAAGGAGCTGTCTTTATAAGGCTGTGCCGATCTGCCGATCGATTGTCATCACAAAATCAGCGCACGCACATTTCGCAAAAACTATAAACGCAAGCGTGCGTACGAGCACGCGGTACGTTGTGTACGAGTACGCACTCAGTTGTAACTTTCCTGACAGCGCGGCCGAGTAGAAAATGTATAAAGGAACCTTATTTTTTAAAACATGGTAACCGACGTGTTTTTTTTAATTAGGTCTCCGGACGTGATCGGAGTGTCCGACTTAATTAAACGTGAGTAGTAATAAACTCGCATACCTAAATAAAACATAAATGTGCAGTTCCCATACAAATTCGTGCAAGGAGAGCTGAAATATACATCTTCAGTTTCATAGTATAATATATAGTTAATATTATTATAGTATATATTATAGTTATCATTTTATTTTGATTTGTTACCTACTACTTTTGTGTTGAGGTTAGGACATTTCTCTTAGGCTTTTTGACGAAATTTCATATACAAGTGAAATCTACTTTTACTGCTGGGGAAATGATCTAGGCTCTTTAGAGTAGCACTTATACTTTTAATTGTAACACATAATTTTACTAGTTCACCACTGGAAGACGCTGCGTTTTGCAACACAGTTATTACTAACGCAAAAGGCAGAGCCAAACTTTTACTGTTACCTAATTTTTCTGCAATAAATTATGTTTATGTTATAGTATAGTTCTATTAGGGAAAAAAATATGGACCCTAGGTAAGGGAATTTATGTGAGGCGTTGTGGAAGCAGTAGTGTCCCGACTCGTTTCCAATACTCTGCAGACAGGGTTCAGGACTGACGGACGTGGAAGATGAAAAACACGAAATAATGTTAATTGCTCACTCGTCTTGGTAAACGCCAAGCCGCGTGTGCCTTTAGTAACTCTACTCTAATCTGTGTCTACCCAATTCGGGGTTTATGGATGGCGAATGGTATCCGTAAATTCGAGTTATGGATACAATTGATAAACAAATTGGAGGACAAGGTGAAGTTTGAAATTTATTTTGATATTTTATGATCGTAATAATACTTGAATAATTAGCAAAAAAAAGTAATTAACATTTAAAAATTTCTGTAAGTACGAACTTATTCAAAATCGTATGATTTATATAAACGTAAATAATTCATCGGAAAATTATTGATCGATCCAATAGGCATGATGACTACAATTTTTTTATTACCTCATAAAAAAGCTGATCATCAATAGAGCCTATCAACGAAAACAAAATTTAAAATAATTCAAAAATAAATAAGTTCTAAGTATTTTAATTTCAAGCTAGACAGAGAGCGCGCTATACTAAGCTATGACGTCAAGCCTCAGGCGCGGCATACAAATGCCATACTAACACGTGCTTTGCGAGAAAGGGATAGAGCATCCCCTCTCTAAAACTTTAAACGTTCATATCTAGGAGATTTATCAGCCAATACAATTTATTTTTTCAGTATTTGTAATGTATTTAGTTATATTCATCACTAAGCCTGTTATTTGTCATAAATTAAACATTAGGCCACACGCCTATTCTAAGAGAATGATGAAAGTAATACGAATAAGTAAGGTTCTTCGTTTATTTTAATCTGTGCCTTCGTTCCGTTCCGTAGCCATTCCTCTTGCCAGGCATTTTTCTATTTGCATCGACAAATTAAGGACACTCCGGAATGTCTAGGGTTTTAATTGTAAAGAAAAATCCGTAAACAATACTGCACAAGCCTGCACAACCCCTGTGCTTGTGACAAAAACCGACAACCTTAAAAGGCAGGAACAGTGGATAAAGGCCCAGAGCGTACCGCACCGCATCCCAAGTATTCATGAATAAAAATACCGAACGAAAAACAAGATGGCGCCAATTAAGGCGATATCTCTAAACTCGGGGTTCGATGGCCTGTCAATATGCGGACTAACGCATATTGTGTACTGCGTGTGCCTGAAAACTGATTCTATTAAACTTTTTAACTTTTCATAAGATTGAGATTCAATCGAAGTAATAAATTGTACTTACTTACTTTATTGGTGCAGTGACCCAGTGTATTGGCCTCCGATACTGAAAGACGCGATCTTTCTGTAGGTACTTATCTAATAAATTGTAAGATACTATTTCCGTTCTGGAATCTTGCTATAATGAAGAACTACAAAGGATACTGAATTTTCAGATAAACTAAGAAACCTAATAAAAACAATTGAAAAATCCGACCGATAAAATTGTAAAAATCCAACTTCAATCAAGTCTTTTTATAATGTGAAGCAAAGCTAGAAATTCGCTTCCGAATAAAACACGTCTTAATTTCTCCACCGTAATAATAAAAAAGTCCACCTAAAGAAACTCCTCAAGTATCTTGCGTCCAATTTAAGTTTATGGTTGGCGAAATAATGAAACAAACGATTTCGTTGGTCAGGTGTTGGGTTTGCTTAGAAAATACAGTGGTGGCTCCTCCACACCACTCTGTAGTAAAGTCGATCGCAATGTAACAAGATCGGAACCCATCCATGCGTGAACTGGCATCGCACGCGCGACATTCAATTGTCTAATTATGAGAAAGAAAGTAATGCATAACAATACACTTATCTACAATAGACTCTACATTGAGACAGTAGAGTTTAATTTAATACAACCAAAGCTTTTGCCCCGAGGAGCAAACGTGACGCCGGTAATGTGCCATACGATCTATCAACAATAGGTATTTAGCGAAAGTGGATGGCAGATGAAAGCGAAAACTTCATGCTACTCGAATACGGATTGTTTAAAGCCCATGAGATGGTTACGTCCGATGATTTTGATGATAGCAACTAGACATTCAGGACGTTTATCGTGGTTAATGTACGTTTCAATGAAAATGACATAATGCCAGTAAAAAATTAATGACTTGAATGACCGAAACTAATGGACATTACGTGTAATGAAATTGCGTCTAGCAAAATCTGATGGAACCTATTAAGTTTATAATAAAGCTATTTTGCACTTTTAATGTGTAATATTTTACTTTCATTTATCATTTACTTGTTCAAATATCGTGACCTGTGGGACTGTGAAGCACACATGACTGGCATTTCTCGAGTCAAATAACTTTCATAGAGAAAATCAATTTCCTGCAGAAATCAGCTGGCAAATCACTTTCTATTCTGCACCGAGGATTGATGGAGTGATTACTACAGTGTTACCTGTATGCAAGTAATTTATGTGAAAATATTGAATGCACGCGAGGCTTTTCTTCGAGTGTTTCCTTAAGATAGTATCTTGTGTACATTAAGTATTGTCTGTTTCATTATTTATTTTACCAACTGTTTCAAAGCAAATTTCATAATCTTTTAAGGGAAGAATAGCCTGTAATAAACAAATACCACGTGGTATTTGTTTTTGGTATTAGAAGGGAATAGATCTTACCTATTTGTCATACGATTATACGAGTGAAGTAGAAAAACGAGTAAGGCGAAAAATGCCAGAAATGGTACGCAATGGCATATAAACATAAGAAAGTTAGAGATAAAACAATTGAATCTACAAAGAAAACTAATGAAATTAAAAATAAGAAAGAAGGATCGTGTGCAATTATTACTGTTCTAATGTAAGATAAAAATATGAAATAATACTTATTTTGTAATAAGTAGGTACTATAATTGCATACCGTAACATTCAAGCTGTTCTTACATTGTGTAGATGATAATTATAACATTACTAAACCCAATAATTAAGTCTGCACAACAAAACAAACACAGCCAAGGAATCCAGAACAAAGAGCTAATAATTGCATTACTCCAAAAACAAATGATTGTATTCACACGAAACTTATTAACACCTGCAAAATAAATCACAATCGAATGAATGAAATCGGCGCTTTGTTCCTATCGACCTTAATTATTTGCGGATTGAACGCGCGGGAATGTTAGTGGTGCAATGTTACATGGCATTAAACCAAATATATAATATACTTGACGGAGACCTCACTTGTCGAAAAAGCCTTATTTCGTTAGACAAATGAAAATTAAAAAAATAAATAAGATAGAGTCCATAGCTTTAGCAAAAACTACGGGAGCGAAAACCCGAACCTTTATAAAAATGATTGCAATCACCGATTTAATATTGTCGCTTGTTAAACTGCTACAGGTCAAAAAACTTTAACTAGAGCTTGCACAACCTTATTAAAATAAAACAAATAAATATATTTATCTTTATTTCCTTTAAATTAGTAAAACTGAACAAAACAAAAGGTACAGTAAAAATTTGATTCTGTAGGTTTAAATAACTCAATTATTACTATCAAATGATAGATGTATCCACATGTTTGCATATGCATAAAAACATAATACGAAGAATGAAGTAAAATATCGCAAATGTAATGTAGTAAATAATAAAAAACAGATGTGCGACCTAATATTTACGATCACTGTACCGACTCATATTCATTGCAATGCACAAGTAGTAGTAAATCTCATGTCATCGTAAACCAACCTGTCACAGTCAGACAAACAGACCCACACCTGTTAACTAGAGCAAGGTGAAATTATAATTATATCGCCACATCGATTTCTGCTCGATTAGATCACTACTGCCTTTTTGCCACGTATCACAACTGCATAAAGAACATTATTGAATGCCTGACATCGTAGAGTAAGCGTGGGACACTATTTTGAGGTTAAGATCGAGTTCCCGTAATTAATTATCGATTCAATAGAATGCTCGTACCGATTCTAAGGTGTAGGTACGTGTAAAAACTATGAATGATCTGAATTTTGTGCTAAATAACATTGTCGGGCTGTTGTATAATGAATGTAATAGCAAAGAATAAATCGAGTGCGTACATGGAACTAAACTGCTGGTTGTAATCATAATTTTTGCAGCCGTTTCAAATGTCAGATCTCAATCGGATAAAGACGCAGAATTTATTAAATCGATAAACAAATGAATTCCAATTGGCATAACAAGCAAGGATGCTGATTTCATTCTTTATAAGATCAATGTGTAAGTATTGATTACGGCTGGAGTACCACAGGGGTCTATTATAAATTTCATGAAAAAAAAACTTTCGATTTGAGATATGAAATCGCTCGGCCGTGAATATCGACAATCGAGTTATCGGAATGAAGGATCTAAAGTAATTATACCCTTTGAGACTGCCAAAATAATGTTGAGCATTGAAAGGCTTTTGTTACCGCACCATTAATAATGCAGACTACTGAATAAGCAAGCACCGAAAACGATTTGTTTATTTTTCTATACAAAGGATTCCGGACTACAATCAAGACAGATGTGATCTCAAAGGCTATAAAAGTACCAATGAGGATAAAAATGAATAAACCATTACGTAGTCCCAGTTAAAACTATTCATAAAACCGTAAAGTTTTATTTTTATATTCATTCTAAGTACCTTAATCGCAGGGTCCAATTTAATTAAATATTAGTAATGATACTCAACACTCATAATGATAGCGTTAAGGATAAAGCACGTACATAATTGTAATACTAGTATCTACAATAGGCTATTGTATTTAGTTTTTCCGAAGTAGGATACGTCTTCAACTCGAAACTCGGTACTTTTGATCGCAGGTATGTATATCCAGCGACGGTGATAATGGAATGGACGGGCCCAGCGCTTGCAAATCGATCAAAATTAACAAGACAGCACAATTAAGCATATCTAGCGAAAGGGTATGCATATTACATTTGCCGGAAAATAGGGATCGTGAATCTAATTACTGCATGACAAAAAGATAACATATTATGTACATGTATTAGAAGATTGTATTGTCGTATCGTACGGCTCGCATGTCGCAAAGGCAGAGTATGACTGAAGCGAGTAGAGAGCCGGCGCTCAACATAATTATGTTGAACGTATAATCTTCAAAATCCGTGCGCTTATTTCCCGTCCATTCATGTAATCATTGTCGCTGGGTATATCATCATAATTTGTAGCCCTCAATCGTCCACCGTTGAGCAAAAGCGTCTAAAAACTTTATTACATTTTACGAAAATAAATGAGTATTTGATCCGTTGATGTTGTTGATTAATAAGATTAAATAATTTTAGGGATAACAGCATATTCTTTTTATTTCATATGAAAAAAGTTTCCTTGTACGCCACTTATCCCGGTCTTGGGTCTTATCTAGATTCATCATCAACCAGGAGACGTCCGATGATCTGTACGTTTCAGCCAATACAAGATCAATATCGCTTAGGACCAATGCTTAAAGTACGAAATTATAACCTTGTTTCAATGTTATTAAAAAAAACAGTTTTAGCGCACACGTATTGCCATCTAGTGGAGGTTAAGATTTAGATTGGCAATTAACCAAATGTAACGATTTCCAAGTTAAGTACCTACTTAAACACATTAAAATCATTAGTGATTTTAAAGTTCGTTATATTGGAAAACCACCATTCCCAACTGAGCGCTACCGTGTGTAGGATGACACATTAAATTGTTGGTCCTGGTAGTTTGTTCTAAAAACGTTATAACAGCAATCGTGAAGCCATGTCAGAGGCCTTAGGGTGGCATATTAACTCTGACACTAGAACTGGCCACTCAGCCTATACGAAATTACGAACTTACTTACTTTTTTACCTTTTAATAGGTCTACCTATAAAGTATAGTATCTATACTATACTTTCAGCAAAATAAATAGGTTTAAATTTTAAATCAATTATTAAATATACTTACTTACTCAATTATACTTACATTTAATTACGTTTAAGTATTAATTATAACACGTTATATTTAATTATTTGAATATCCTTATAACAGCTTTCGGTAGAATCATCTTTTACGGAAAGTTACAGTTGTCATAGGGTTAATCGCACTACACAACACTTGTGTGCAGAGACAGTGTGGTCAATTTTGAAAGGCTTTAGTTGACAGATCTAAACTAATTAAAATATCGCTGTCACTTTTGTATCAGACGTGCTAGCTAAGGACAGCAATACTTTAGTTAGTTAAGTTCTGTCAACTTTAAAACCTTCAAAATCGACCACAATCATTCTAATGTTACATATATCTATCCATATATACATATCTATGTTAAAAGTAGATCTTACTTTAAGAGATCTTAGCAAAAATAACAGCTTCGTAATGTTTTTCATTTAATTGAATTTTACTTTATAAAGTTCATTTCAGTTCAAGTCAAGCTTTTTATATGCTTTTTAAATCGATTGATAATCACATGGAATTGATTCGAACAATAACAATTAATTGTGAAATAGTTGCATAATTGGCGTGGTCAATTTTGTACCGCGCGGGTGGCAATAATTGTAGGGTGAACATCAGATGAGTATATTTTTCGTTGGAAAGTACTTTTGACTGGTAAGTAAGTAAGTTCGTATAGGCTGAGTGGCCAGCCCTAGTGTCAGAGTTAATGTGCCGCCCGTAGGCGTCTGACATGGCTGACGGTTGTTGTTATAGAAACTAGAACAAACATCATTCATTTCATTTCAATAACAGATTTGTATATTTATAATAATTAATAATGTAATTTTAATATTATTGAAATCTTAATATTTTCAATTGTATTGTTAGCTTTAATTAGTTAATGTAAGTGGTGTATTTGCCGTTTTAATTAATAATAATAATAAATAAACAACCGGGACCAACAATGTAACGTGTCATCCGACCCACGGTAGCGCTCAGAAATAAATGCCACTCACGGTCACCCATCCGAAGAGTGACCGGACCGTCCGTTGCTTTACATCGGTGATCGTGTAGAATCACCTAGACAAGCTACGCCACGAGCGCTACTTTAAGAGTTTTGACTGCAACAAAATCTGCAAGTACACAGCAAGTACATATATGACGAGTGTGATTAACATTTTTCTATAGAACAGCTGACTTTTTTGGCGTATTCAGGGTTGGCCCGTTGTAAAAGTTGTTCAGAATAACGATGCTTAAATTAAAAACAAAAAAAAAACAGTTTTTTTTGTTTTTTTTCCCCTAAATTTCTACCTCTGTTAATTTGGCTGGAATGCAAAAAACAGCATTTTATAATGCACCTGTGAGTTGGTGCGTGTCTCTAGTGGATAAAATTAAATAAAAACACGATGTAAGTGAATAGTTAAAAATTGTGATGGTAAATCTATTGATTGAAGCGACTCTCTACAAGTTTAACCAAAACAACAATGTTAGTAAGTACTTTTTTTGTACTTAATAATATCTCGGACATCAATCCCGTTTACAAATTAATGCCATTAACATTTATCGCGTTTGTTTCCTTGAACCATGGTCACCGTAGAAGCCTATCGCAGCGGCCGACCTTGCGCGGGCGCATCTCACAAATATTATGAATAATTGACAAGTATAAATTATTCGACGGTATATTCTTATTAACCGTGATACAGTGTCGGCCATGACACACTGTTCCACTGTGGGAAGGTTTATAACTCTTCACGGGTTTTACTTGACGAAGTTTCAAAATCTTATTTTTATTTGAAAGTATTTACGGGATAGTATGCCACGATTTTCTAACACATATAAAAAAAGTTATAGTTCATAATTATTTTTAGTAAACATCAATTTCATCAAACATGTCAGGTGCAAAATTCAAATTAAATTATTATCAGCCTTACCTAAAATAATCTCGATTCTCTTAGTCACTGCTTAAACTTCTCTGTCTTCTTCTTGCATGTTACACTTCACGTCAGAGAGAAGATGGCAGAGCATCTTAAGCAGTGACTAACGGTTGAAAAGTTTTTTTAAGTAAGACTGTATATAATTTATACAAGTAAGTAAATCATATGAATTTCACTAATAAAAGTTTAATGTACATAAGTATACTTATAAATATTACATTAACATTTTACCGTCACTTTGTAGAAACTCTACTTTAATTGTTTAAAACATTAGAGAATGTTCATCAAAACACTCATGACGCCACATCATAACATTTATTATTCACTAGATGGCGCTGTACCACGTTAAAACGCGCAAACGTTTCGTTCGCTGGAGCAGCGTGGGCAGTCGGCAACTATTTATCTGCGCGTGATAAGACGACTTATGTCGTCGCTTACCATCAGGTATTTTTAAAACAGCTCCACGCAGGTTAAACTGCGGGAGTTATGAAACTTGGATAGATAAGATACCTATTGAATGTAATGTACCAATATAGAAAACGTTTTTTTTTTTAATAAAAAAGAAGAATGCTACTTGCTTTCGGTAAAGGAAATCTGGATGAAGATGTCTTGCAGTGAGCCGACTAAGTTCCCAATGAGGATGTGAATTTGCTAACCTGCTGGTAGACCACCACCGAGCTAGCGTGATGGAATATGTCCCTACCACCCATCTAGGGCAGGCCTTTGAGCAGGAATTGTATATCAAAAGCTAATATAAAGATCAGAGAGAGATTAATGTACCAATTTTAAATCTATAGCAATGATTTCAACTAAACCGTCTGTAGCTACATTTCACACAGTGTCAGCAATAGAAAGAGCGTACAAACAGTTATTGGAGTATCGTATTCCGTCGGTCTTTGGAGTTATGAGAGGCCGCAGCTTGTTTATGGTGCGCTGATGGTTGTGGTGAGGGCATGGTGGAAGCAGAAGCGATTTATCAACAATATTATCTTACTCATTATTAAAAATAAAAAGTAAATCAGATTAAGTGTAGCCTGATATTTCGGATATAGGTAAAGACGATATCACCATCGCGGGTCGAACTTGGACCTTATTAGATTAGCATAGGAACAGGCTTAGTTTAACAAGTATAGCATAGTACAGCAAAAGTGAGCTTTCAGTCCCAGCAGTGGGGTAAGATGAAAAAATGATGATTATGATGGATAAGGAAAATATAATAAAAAAGAGTAACAAAGGTCAAAGCTCAGAAGTCAGAACTAACCATACGCGTTACAACCCCTTCCTCCTCCTTCCTCTTTTTCCACTTGAAACTGACTATCTACTGCATGTTGTCAAGTAATAAGCTGTGTATACATTTTTAGGAATATAGTTTGGATCGAAATTGTATAATGTGTAAATTTTCTAAATTTATTATTGACTGTATTCTGTTTTGTGTACCAATAAATTAAATAAATAAATAAACAACAGTTACAAACAGTTACAAAAGAAGATTTAAGTGTTATTGTATTGTCATTTCAGCCAGTCAAAACCTTTCCACTTCAAATCGCTCTCGCTCATGGCTCTACCACCACCTCCGACGTGCCATCACGAAAGCCATGTCTGCGGGTAATTAAAATTAATAAATTTAACATCGAGGCGTCTCGTCGCCTCGGGTATTAGCTCAGGAGATGGAATCACTTGGATAACATTTTCACGACTCAAAAGAGATGGAATTATTCTAAGAAAAGGTGGCATAGTATCGAAAGTAGTAGTAGTTCGAAATGTAATTTTGCGGCTTCTATGTTTAAACAAAGTAAAAACCCTAATTAGAATGTTATATATATAACATAAGTATGAAAATAGACGTTTATTTGGAAAAACAGAGTTAGTAATAAAGATTAAAAAAATTAAAATAAGCATATTTTGGAATATGCTTCTAATAATAAATATCTGGAATTGCCACGATCAAGTACGGAGGTGCCAAAAATCAATCCAGGTTTTAATGCAACATTTGGAATATAACCTAGCAACAGCTATTCGCGAATTTTGCGTTCGTTCGGTGTTACAAACTTCTGCATATAAAAACTTTGCACAACATTAGTAACGATTTCATGCCGCTGTCCCCGTCTTCTCACCACTCATAAGTTGAACAGTAGTAACCGACAGGCCGGCAGCGCAATTCAGCTCATTACCTGAAACAAACGGTGCTCGGTAAGTCGTAATTATGAAATATTATGCTAGAGCTAGAAAGGTTCTTGAGTGGCGACCGCGAACCGGAAGACGCAGCGTAGGAAGGCCTCCCACTAGGTGGACCGACGACATTGTAAAAGTCGCGGGCAACCGGTTGATGCAAATGGCAGGTTGTCGTACAGTGTGGCGGTCTAAGGGGGAGGCCTTCGTTCAGCAGTGAACGTCTCCGGGCTGATGATGATGATGTTGACGCTAGAGCTAGATTATCTTTGGACGCGACCAGCTTATTTGTACCTTGAGTTGGGAGCCACTACCGTATTTCTGAAATATTCCTGAAGCCTTGTACTTGCTAGAAGCCCTAATCCTTCACATAGTTGGACAAAATACCGATCTACGATAACCGCTAACAGTACACGTTCCATCCCTTTCACACGCCCGGCGAAAGTATCTACCAGAGCGAGCCAGCCTTGCTAATGAGGAATAGATATGGTAAACCAAGAGCCAGCATGCACTTATACATCGTCGTAAACATTTGACAAAAAAAACTTTACATGGATATAATTATAATTACCCAAAATGCTTTATTTGGGCCAGAAAATTAGCCTCGCAATCCAGCGGGGCAACGTGGCCAGCATTTGGGCACATTACCCGAAATTAGTGACCGTTTAAACTATCTGTAGGTACTACCTATAGATAGTTTAAACGGTCTCTTATATCAAATATATATATTATTTAATTTTAGTTTAGTTTAAATTAGGTAGTTTAACTGTTTTTATTTTATATTTCGTTGTTAGTTCAATAATACAATACAATAATACAATACACAAATATTATTTTAAAATAAAAGCTTGTGGGTTTTGACGTCTATTATAGGTACCTAATCTTTGAAATTACTGTTCAATACAATTCTTTTATTTCAATTGTGTATGTTTAACAATACACTTATGATTTACTGATGTGTTTCATTGATGTAAATATAACAATAAGAAAAATTAATTTAGTACTTTGGCCAACTCGTCCAAAAGAGCATACCAAAAAAAATTACCCGTTGAAAGGACGTTTTTAGAGTATAAATTAATGTACGTTAAATTTATATTTCTTGTCAAGTAGAAAAGGATATTATAGCCTATAATAGACTGAGAGGACGTTCTATATATATATTACATGAAACAGGATAATGTAGGTACCAGATATGATGTGTCTTAAAAAATCATTATAGCGGTTAGGAAATAATTCAAGAATAGGTTTAATTTAGGTTAGTATACGGGGCCTAGACTTAGATAGACTTAGATTTTTGTTAGATTATTATAAGGATGTGAATCGCAAATATAGCGTGAGTAAAGAGCGTGAGAAGAAAAAATACCCTACAATAAAAGACACGCATAGCCATAACTTAAGCTTAAGAAATAAAGAAAAATTAGAGCTACCCAGGGTAAGATTATGTAAAGTACAAAAGCAAGGAGTTTTTAATAAATGTACAACAATTTTATTATGAAAATGAAATGTTATTATGTTTTGACACATTTTTGTTTTATTTATACGGGAATACTCACGTTTGCACGCGCGTCGGGCTCTGTTTTCACTCTTTGAAAAAGGTCACCGGATGTGATCGAAACTATAGTCGGAGTATCCGATTTAATCAAACGTGAGTATTCCCGTATAAATAAAACAAAAAATAAATGTACAACAAGTTGCCAGTTGCATTAAGAAACTTACCTATTCTTGATTTCCAACGAAAAATTAAACCCTTCTTTATTCAAAACGCATTTTATACGCTTAATGACTTTATGAAAACTATCTTAAGCGAACATTCCTACATACTCTGACTGTGATAAAGAAAAATACTTTTTATTAATTAACCATATTTTGACTGTTTAACATTTTATAATTTTAATGATATTTTAATTGACATTAACATTTTTACTTTATTTTTAATATTTTACCTTAACTGTATTATTACATTCAAATCTTTATTATTGTATCCATTTGACCTACCTAATATAACGCAACATTGTTATAAGGTGAATAAATAATCTGAACCTGAATCTAACATAAGAATAAACAAACTTTACTAGTATCAATTTTGAAATCAGTTTTAGTAATTGAAAATAATGACAAATAAATATTATTTTTGTTGAGGCAATATTAGTCTATAACACGGTTACTGTGTACTGAGATTGTACCATGTAAGGTAAGGAGACTGCTTGGTTGTCGTCCGGTGGCTCCTAACTCATTGCATTCTCTAGGGACAGTGAAATGAAGTGAAAGTTCTGCAACTACTGGGCGTGCTGGGCAAACACGAATAATTTAGCCATCGACGTGATCAAATATCAATCGACATAACGGACGCCGACGATTAACGAGCGGTGGCCGTAGAAATCTGCTTGTTAAAGTCTGTAAAAAGCTTTTCTCTTTTGTGACTGACCAATATCACAAAGGTGTCTTTGGTTAACATAGTTTTCAACAGCGACAATGATAAGATGAATGCACGGGAAATAAGCGCACGGATTTTGAAGACTACATGTTGAGCGCCGGCTCTCCACTCGCTTCAGTCATACTCTGCCTTTGCGACATGCGAATCATACGATACGACAATACAAACTTCTAATACATGTACATTCTCTTGTTCTCTTTTTGTCATGCAGTAATTAAATTCGCTATCTCTATTTTCCGGCAAATGTAATATGCATACTTTTAGCTAGGTATGCTTGATTGTTTTGTCTTGTTAATTTTGATCGATTTGCAAGCGCTAGGCCCGTCCATTCCATTATCACCGTCGCGCAATAGGTATATGATTGTCAATTTCAGTAGTTTATAATGTAGATGATGTGTTAGACTGCGGACAAGGGCGGACTTGCTGGATATCATTTTTCATTAATAAATGCTTTTTTGTTTGTAAACTGACCAGTTAACCTAATACCAAGCTTGAAAATAACAACCTTGGATCAATTTGTGGTAGGCCCACGACACCCGATATCTATACCCGCAACACCATTCCTCTCGACACACTCGACCGGTTTTTTGAAGGTTCTAAAATTACTGTTGAACTAATAAAATTAATCACGTTGCAGTGGCATATTTCAATGTCGATTCGCGCTTTCGATATCGGATATCGCGTACGACATTGAATCGACACTTTCGAGACCGCACCCGCTATTGTAGTTGCCTATTCGTCTGACTGATCGCTTGTCAGCACTCGACAAATCAAGATCGATTCCGATACCATTCTTAATTTGAATCTGTCTCTTTTCTCCTTTACTCATGAACGACGACACGTTATTTCTCTCGCTCTCATATGCGCGTGAGCCCGGATCGATCGCAGTACCATTTGTCATGGTAATTCTTTTTAGGAACGGCGATAAAGAAAATTCGTTATGACACCTAATAAATTAGGCAAATTGATTTAGATTGATATTTGTATGCAAGATGTGTATTGGTAGAGCTTAGCTCTGCTTTGGCATGTAAGTAGGCCTATGTGTATGCTTACATTCGTAATCACGGGACAAATTCTCGGACGCAGATAAGCGATCAGTGAAAGAAGATTTATTGTTCAATAAATTAAATTTGGAACAACCTATTTGTAACACAATTTGTCGTGGTCGCAACTAGTACTTTTGTTGGGATCGAATAGCTCAATGTTGTTACATAACTCTCCAACCCTTAAACAACACATATGTATGCAATAATAATTGAAATCATGTGCACGTCGAGCCGTTACTTTGTTGCTGTATGCAAGAGGAACAAATAACACAGCACACTTTCGCAATTTGAATATTTATTGGAAAGAAGCGATTTAAAAAGAAATGATTATTCAGTTCTGATGACGTACGCAAAGAAAGCAATAAGTATTTATCAGTAAGGCGTAAGTTGAGTAAACATTACAAAAAAGAATACCAACATTTCTTAGGAGCACGAAACAATACCGGAGGTATATCGAATGTTTTACTTTAGATATGCACTTTAATCAAACCAAG
The DNA here is from genome assembly GCA_905404285.2 of Erannis defoliaria. NCBI lineage: Eukaryota > Metazoa > Arthropoda > Insecta > Lepidoptera > Geometridae > Erannis > Erannis defoliaria. The sequence goes on from FR990071.1 coordinate 2,278,723, forward strand.
TTCGACGGCTGTCCTAAAGAAATACTTCTTGTCAGTCTTCTGTATGTAGTCCTGCAGGGCTAACATGCGCACCGCGAGAAAATGTTGTCGTGTCTTTATGTCGTGCGAAAACGAGACAAACTTATACAGATTCGTAGCCTTGTCCTGTTTTGTAGAATCGAGAAAATTTTCTCGCGGTGCGCATGTTAGGCGCTCTGGTGTCATAAGTCTGTTATATGACATTAAACCTTATGGACTTTGTTTTACACATTTTCTTTGACGGTTTGAGGTTCGTTTAAATTGGCTAGATGATTGGTTTTTTTAATTGTCCTATTAAAATGTGGCCCATAAATATAGCTGATTCATGAAAAGAAAATGAAAATCTGATCAAACATAAGCAACTTATAAGCATTTTAATATCATACTAGACAGAGAGGCGAAACAGCAAATCGTGACGTCACTTCTCAGTTCGCCATATAAATTCAAATCTGACAAGTAAGGCGTGACGTCATTTTTTGTTTTGTGGGAAAGGGACAGAGTTGGCTCTACCAAAAACTTTTAACACTTATATATCAGGACATTAATAACCGATTGAAATTATTTTTTCAATAAACATACTATATTTACTCAAATTCTTCATCAAAGCTATTGGTTTCAACGATTTAAACATCAGTCATCTACCCTATTCTATTAGCCAATAGTGCCAAACAAGCAGTACTAATAGATAATTGCTACTTTGTTGTAGATTCGTGATTTTAATACCGCCAGAGACGAGAATTTTCATACTATCTGTATTCTATGGTCATAACGCGTAATTTAATACGTGAACGGACGATAGAATAACTCTTCCGGGTGTTAAAATGTGCAATATCATGTTACGGTGATGTATGTGTTGAGAATTAAGTGTAATATAGCGTATACCGTGACTGTTATCGCTGGCGAAAGCATTTAGAAATTTGATTTGTGATACGAGTATAATTTAAATGGTTGGATTATCAACTTTATTACATGTCAGCAATGCTATGTAGCTTATAGCATTCGCAAACATCTTATTTGATATCTGGAGCAAGAGATACCATTTTTGTTTTCGCCATTCTCGTGATTACACGAGATAGAAATAATATTTATCACCTGAAAATATTAGTAATAAAACTATCAAATTTCAAAATATTAATTTTGACGTAAATGAGAGCTGAATCCTCCAAGCGTAAAAGCTTTGGACATTTCCCATATGCAGGTGGCCTGGTGTTAGAAATTTCCCATACCTCGTTGTGTGAACAAGGCCAAAATGACGTCAATAATATATACTTTTCTTCTAACAAAGGCAGATTTCTTGTCCTCTAGTTCTAAACAACGATAGTTTTCCTCCAATACCTTGTTAAATTTTCAATTGTTTTGATCCGTCGATAAAAAGCTTGATTTAAGGAAGCTATCGAGTTATCGAGCTCCCAGTTACGCCTCGCGCACGCCTCAATTACACAAATCTTCCCTAAAGGGCGGTTCCTAAAAGACCTCAGCGAAATTCCGTGGCGCAATACGAGGAAAACGTTTAGATGCGCCGGCGCATCCCAGCAAAATGTCAGGTCGAACGCCTTCCGCCCTGCGCTGTGTGAACGTGGTATTACCCTCGCATGTTTTTAGATTAGTACCACTTAGACACTGAATGTTAGGAAATAACGTGGAACGCTCTTCAGCACAACATATTTCCGCAGAGCTAGCTGCTATTCTTATTGTGTTACATATGAGTTACATTGTGAGGCTCTTGCAGAAATTGTGTAAGCCCAACCATCAAAATAGGCAACGCATCGTCACTACAATAATATTGTAGCTGTGCCGCCAACAACACTCACGCCTGCCTCTTTATTAATTTGAAACTTAAATATAGCTTTATTGACTGATTAGATTGGATAACTGAACTTGTAGGAAGCTAAAGGAAGCTCACCAAGGGCTCTCACGTCAACTGATCCCACCCTAAGCTCAGCCCACGTGAGGCGTGACAAGTTCACCAATAAGTACAATTTCATTAAGCATTTTAATTGGGAGAGATCTTGAGTCTTGTCTTCTGTAGATTATTTATTATTTTGTAGTGGTAGGACTCTACTGCAGAGTCCGCCTGGGGAAGTACCACACCTTTGCCAGTTATTCAAGCGCCAAGCAGTAGTGTGCAAGCATTACTGTGTTCCGGTTTGAAGGACAATGTTACCAGAGAAATTACTGGGTATGAAGAGATTTAACATCTAATATCTCAGGGTGACGAGCGCAGGATTGTGTTCGCAAGTTCTCAATTCTAGCACTGCTACTGCTAGTCGCAGGTGTGACGCTTACAACCAGGCGAACGCCTTGCTCGTCTCGTCACTTGATCGTATAAAAAATAAATAAATCTGATGATAAGTATTTCAATGATGCCAGCATTTTCTGATTAACGTTCGTTCGTTCGTCATCAGCCATAAAACGCCCACTGCTGGACGTAGGCCTCCCCCCTAATAAAGGGGTGTTGCCATAATCCCCACGCTTAATCACCACGATTAATAAATGCTATGCACAAAGTAAAAAGCAAACAAGCATCTATGAAATGTACTTTTTTCGTAATAATTTTCACAATAGGCATGATGACTACAATTTTTTTATTACCTCATAAAAAAGCTGAACATCAATAGAGCCTATCAAAGAAAACAAAATTTTAAATAACTCAAAAATAAATAAGTTCCAAGTATTTTAATTTCAAGCTAAATAGAGAGCGCTTTATACTGAGCTATGACGTCAAGCCTCAGGCGCGGCATACAAATGCTATACTAACACGTACTTTGCGAGAAAGGGATAGAGCATCCCCTCTCTATCCCCACCTAAAACTTTAAACGCTCATATCTCAGAGATTTATCAGCCAATGCAATTTATTTTTTCAGTATGTTTAATGTATTTAGTTATATTCATCACTAAGCCTGTTATTTGACATCAATTAAACATAGGCCACACGTGTAGCTGGTACATAAAAAACAAATGTCAATAAAAGGCACCACCGATTTTGTTGTGGTTTGTTCTACAAAACAAATAATACATAAATAAAAATGTTAATACAAAACAACGACAAATACTGCCTTTCCATTTTAACATCGGATACACAACAACATAAATAATTACACAATGAGTGTGTTAATTCGCGCGCCCCGTGATTACGTTGCGTAAATCGACGTGATTTTATCTGCCATCTCGCTCGGTCTAAACAATGTCGATGTGAATGCGTTTTTTATGATTTTTGTTTCATTATTGTTATTGTAAAGATGATCGGATTGTGTAATCGATATTAAATGTGTTATGTGTTTTTAATTGAAGAATTAATAGATGATACGTAATGGTTGATGTTTTGCTATATTATATTTTGTTATTTTTATAGGATGTTAGTAATTTATGTCGATTACAAAGGGTTTTCAAAGCGAAATATAATTTGTACGGTTTAGGGTGTCATTCCTAAAATCACCATCTATTTATTATAGATATTTTTTGAAGACCAACTTGCATACAAAATCGTTCGATCTCCTTTAGAACAACGTGTTCGTTCTTTTTCCTTAGTTCTACACAATTTAACGCGATACCTAGGTATGTTATACAGTTATACTAACTGACACAAATAATGGAGATGATTGGTCCTACGATTAGTTAGGTTAGGGCGGGGGTGCGCGCGAGCAGCCGGCGTGGCGCCTCCGGCAGACTTTCACTGATCGCGCGGTTCAACGAACTAGCGCCAAAAATACAGCCATTTCGTCGCGAAGCCACAGATTTTAAAACAGTATCTACTATGCAAGAAGCGCGCGCGCGTTTACAGATTCTATAGCAATAACTATAGCAAGAAGCGTGCATTGTCACAGATTCAACGCCAGCCAGTATTAAAAAGCGCGCGCGTGGTCTGCTCATAGATTATAGAAGCAGCAGTTCGGTTGCCAGTTACGTCACGTACGCGTCGCGGTTTCCGCAATTTTGCCGCGGTTTTCGTTGCAATTACGTTGTCTATTACGAAAGAAGTGTTTTTATTTTTTTATTTGCACTCAGTGCGCTTGGGAAACATTTGACCGGCCAACCCACTGCCACAAATCTTGGCAATTTTGTGAGAAAGTACGTTGGCCTCCTGATGCATCTTGTTTGGCCTGAATGCTCTCGCAATTAGTAAATATTTTAAATTCTTGCGTTTGCTTATACCAATTATTTTTTTAGGCCATAGCATAGACGATAAAGTTTAAAGCCAGACGAAATAATGATATATTCCTTTGTAATACCTATTATGTATTTTTTTTTATACGGTCAAGTGACGAGACGAGCAAGACTTTCACCTGATGGTAAGCGTCACGTCTGCCACTAACAGTAGTAGTGCTAGAATTGTGAACTTGCGTATACAATCCTGCGCCGCACTGTACTGCGCTCATCACTCTGATATTATATGTTAAATCTCTTCATAATCAGTAATTTCTCTGGTAACATTGCCCTTCAAACCGGAATACAGTAATGCTTGCACACTACTGCTTGGCGGTTGAATATCTGGCAAAGATGTGGTACTTCCCCAGGCGGACTCTGCAGTAGAGTCCTACCACTACAAAAATCTTTGATAATACTTACCAAAAACTTTTACAGGTCGCGTCATGTAAAAAGAACGCTGAAAGAAAGTAGGGTGTGTTTGCGCATGTGTACACTTGCGCACAAAAGTACTAGGCCTATTGTTTTAAATAATTATTAATTAGCCTTCTGCTCGCAGCTTCGTACATTGGTTATTGCTAGGTACATGGCAAAATATATTAGATATTGCCTAAATCGCCTACTGCGCAGCTTAACCGCCAGCGTTCTTTTACATGACGCGACCTATACCAATGTGGATCCACACTGGGATTTTTTCCGCTAGGTGTCGCATCGTCGATGTGGTTTGTTTTTTTGTTTTGTTTTTGTAGATAACATTTTAAAGACTCGGATTAATTATACTGGTTTGTACAGCAATCCATCGCCTTGACAGAGCTCTGTCCAACATAAAATGTAAACAACTTTCTAACGCTGCTTATATTCTTAAAACAAGGCACAGTACCTAGTATGTTTCCTTAGACTAGACTATTGACAACACGTCTCATCGAGAGCAGATAGATATAAGCAACGAATAACAAGATAACTTGATTTTGCCACGTCCGGACCGCCGCCGCTGGCGCCATCGCGAAAAGTTTTGCCTCTGGAACCTTATTACAGTCAACTAGCTAGAATTACGAATACTTGCTTCATTTAATTATTCAATAAAAAAAATCTAGTTATAAAGACACGACACGTCATAAATAATGCTATTCTGCCTACGTAAGAGTAGTCTGTAAATGCTATGGTAGGGAGAGTCCGTTGGCTCCTCCTTTTTTAATGTTTCTACGCCACACCGTGCGAGCGAGCAAAGACCAGGGCCCTGTTTTATAAAGCTACAAGTACAAGCTTACACTTGTAATAGCTTCTTGTACCAGTAACTACAAGTTACCAGTTACAGGTAGATGGTTTGTCTTTATTTAACTTATATACAAGTGATTGTAGTGCTTGTGTGTGTGAGTACTTGTAGTTTGTACACTGGTTGTCTTGTAGCTTTAGATAACGCCGTACTCAATATTTTATTGCGGTGTTGCCAGTTTTTCACTACAAGTACAAGACTTGTAGCTTTATAAAACAGGGACCTGGTGGCATTAGTTACTACTTAAACTAATGCCACCATACTTTGTATTTTGCGTACCTAGCATCTTCTAACAAAATAAAGATTATGATAGTAGCAATATAATATGCATGTTAATGAACTTGTGAAGAATTTACTGCTCTCGACAAAATATATAGTTACAGTGAAGTTGTAAGTCAATTAACAATATATTTGTATTTATGCAAAGCCCATTGTAGGTCTACATCTTCCAATGCACAAAAACTGGATTGCCTCGCATTACACATAAACGGGAAGTTCTCATATCAAGTTTTTTGGAGATAAATTTTGCAATAAGCGCAGTCTGCAATTTAGGAACATTACAGTTATCATACAATGATTATTATCTAGTTTTACTAGCATACCAATGTGTTTTTAATTTCTTTAATGTATTTTTTGTGTCATCATCATCATCATCTGCCCGGAGACGTCCACTGCTGAACGAAGGCCTCCCCCTTAGACCGCCACACTGTACGATAACCTGCCATTTGCATCCACCGGTTGCCCGCGACTTTTACAATGTCGTCGGTCCACCTAGTTCCAGGCCTTCCTACGCTGCGTCTTCCGGTTCGCGGTCGCCACTCAAGAACCTTTCTGCCCCATCGGTTGTCAGTTCTTCGAGCGATGTGGCCTGCCCATTGCCACTTCAACTTGCAAACCTTGCGAGCTACGTCGGTAACTTTGGTTCTTTGGCGAATATCCTCGTTCCGGATTCTATCGCGCAAAGTAACTCCGAGCATAGCTCTCTCTGTTGCCCGTTGCGATTTTGTTGTGTAAATACAAGTAAATCCCAGCAGCCAGATCCTGTTTCAAAAACCTTAACTTGTTTATTTTTGTAACAGGCAACATCGTCAAAGTGATTGTTTAGTAACGTGACTCCCGATTATCTCCTCCGATGAGATCTCTCGATTCTGCTTCTCGATTTCATTCGTAATCGATCACAGTGCCCGCCAAATATTGCGCTCTCTCTATTGTCTCTACTTATCTCGGGACATTTGATATTGGATCGGCTATTTTATTGTTTTTGAGACAACGCTTTTACTTTTTCTGGTATTGCGGGGCGGGACCATTAATTATTTCCACACTTTCGATCGAGTCACACATAGAAAACGCAGCATAGAGTTATTAAAAATAATACGCTTTAAAAAAAACCGACTTCAATTTCGATTATCTGGATGACATCTTCATATTTTCCAGTTATTTTAATTAATTCCAGTAATTTTGTTTTGAAAACTAAACTACTGAAACGATTTCGATAAAATTTATGTGGGACCACCCTACAAAACACAAAAAAGAATCATCTAAATCAATCTTCGGCCACAGTCCACACCTCATAGTCACTCAGGTTAATCAGGAGAGTCCACATAGTTCTAAATCCTAGCAACCCTGTAGTAAGTCGGAGGAAGATGACTGAATTGGAGAAATTGTTCACTCTGTGACGCGGACGTGAAACGGAACGTATTTTTTTGCCAAGACCACGCATTGTACTGTATATCAGAAAAAATGCAAGTAGACATGAACGTGTTAGAAACTAGGTGATTTACAAGAAAATAGAGGTACCAAAAATCATAATCCTTAGATTTAAAAGGGAGAAAATGCCGCAAAAAAGCAATCAACTTTATCCTCACTCAAACCAAGCACTCATTCAAACGTCAAAGTCACGCATAACATCAGTGGAAAGGTCACATTAGCTACATGAGTTATCTAATAATAAATCTCAGACAGTCAGACAAGTAGTCGCATGCGCACTGCCATGCCGTTCCCATGCGGGCTGGTGATGTAATGGCGAGCGCAAACGTGTTTGTGGATGTAGGTGGATGTAGTAGAAGCTAGCAAATCAATAAAGAAACCCTGTTGACGATCTGCATAATACACAGAAAATACTAGTGGGTCAGTTAGAAAGGAGCTAGACCTCGCAACCAACGAAGTCCGCATGCAACTGAGTCCATACTGGAGAGGTACATGCCTGTACACACTAGTGAATCGGTTGAAAATAATCCCTTTGTGCTTACGTAGTTCATTGGTATTAGCGTTAAAAGTTGATACAAGCTTTGTCGCTGTATTGCTTACTGAATGAGTTTTTTTACATATTTCATGCAAACACTTATAATTTATTAGACGTTGCCAGCGACTTCGTACGCTTACCAGGGGGGTGTCACTCCGTAACTAAGCATACGTGATAGAAAGAGAGCGGTATATCTAGGTGAATATAGCGAGCGGTATCCAGCGCTGTGCGAGTTGAATTGCTACTTTATTGCCTCGTAGATAGAGTCCTTATTTATTTCAATTCCTTTGCGGAGTTAACTTTCTCTACGTAGTGCAATTATTTATTCTTTGCGCTTACCTTAGATTATATATCCAGCCAGAGAGCTAGATCCTCCAAGACGCTTACTTAAAAATGCTTGTGGATGGGACATACATTTTTAACTACTCTACGGCTACGACATTACCCAATAGGAACAAACAGCTCATGATTCACAGTATATTTTGCCCTAGTGGGTACGATGTAAAACATTCTCCAGCAAGCCACGAGCTTATGTGAAATGTCCTAAGCACGGATTTACTAAGCAGGCAAGAGCTAAGTCCTCCAAGGTTTTAAACTATTATACCATTCAGTTATACTGCTCTTCCTGAGTTTGGTCACTACGACTCTGCAAAGAATAGCCATATTCAGGCTTTTTTGCATGACTGCCCAAAAAGGGAGTTCTATGTGAGTTTCTTTATTCTCCATAACTTTTAAATGCCTAAACACATTTGGATGTATCCGTATCGATAGAATTCTTTTATCATCCCGAGAGACATTGGCTATATATTTTTCCTTTTTTTTCTTAGTTAGTGGCATCGCACGTTGTGCATTCTGCCAAGTTTATTCATTTTCTAGTTTTTTTTATTAACATCAAGTCAAATATGTCATGAAATCACAGTCAGTCACACGAAATTAGTCATAGTCGAGTCACAGTCACGCCCTAGTAAAGTTGTGGCGAATTTACTATGAGCTTCTACGGAGCATTGAAAACAACACGAAAACACATGTTTCACCACATTATATCACTTGCCCACACTCGTGCATGTTTTTTTTGTTAGATATCTGATTCTTACGTTTGCCTACGTATAATATTTCTATCGTTTGTGTTATTCGCGCGCACCTGTACACAATAATACATACGTTAGCACCATAGTACCAACTGCAGCGCCACGTCCCTGACTCAGTTAGCAGCCACGACGATCCTCAAGCGGAATTACCATTTAATTGCCCGCTAACTCACTACCAGATCTCTGATATCACTCTACAAGGTATTCGGAGTCGATGTCCTTAATAAATAGCAGATAGAAAAAAACATTTGGAGACCTTACCTAACATTGTAAGAGGAAGTTACGTTTTTAAGAAATAAAATTTTTACCATATCAATAACATTTTGACATATAATTTATAAACATTCGAATTCTAGAAACTTTTATAACGCTGATATTTTTTTTGAAATTTCCGACTTAATACATACGGAGCCAAAAAAAAGAAAATTATATAAAATATATCCCTGTACGCGTACGCAGACTGAAGAAGGGAAAGTTTGTATTCCCGCCTAAAATTCTATCCGTTGATAATGTTGCCATAAAAGACTAGACAATATCCCAAAAGATTTTAGCAATCCGTAAACTTAAAAAGTTTGAAAATGAAAAGAGTTATAAATAAAAATTAATACCTACTAATCAAATTATAAATTCTAAACAGACATTAAACTTGTTATGTGTGATGTAACCTGTGATAATGGCCACTAACAAATTCATAATTCAACTTTCTCTGCATATAAGATATTCCATTCTATTTATGAATTTTCGAACACGCCTTCGATTTGACCTTCCCATCTACCCGGATAAGTAACGCAATTTATTTCTAAGTAATATTTTTTATTTAATATTGAGTCTTATCACAATGTGTTAATTTAAAATCGTGTTGGTGGAATTGTTATGTTAATGTTGGTGGACATGAACGATGACGCATCAGCCAATGAATGGAATTGAATTCGTGATTCGTTGACATCGGGCCGACCTTGGCGAGTTAATCCGCATTGACCCGAAGGCGGGTCAAGCAGGTCTACGGGTTGAACTGAAATTAACGTCATTTCAGATGACTTTTTAAACGCTTTTTATCCACTTGTAATTCAGACGTCCTTGACATTTCCTTTGATAATAAAGTTATGTGCAAAATTATCAATTCGTCTGCTATCTTGTCTGTTTTTTATACAGTAGTATGTACTACCTCTGTGGTACGAACGTACAGATACCAAGCACGAAACATGTTACAACCATAGAGGTAGGTTGACAACAGCTTTAATTTCGATGCGTTGTTGGCTTACCTATTTATATTATAAAAATATCTTTGCCTCCCCAAGCCCTCACATTATTAGTTTGATATACTTACATGTTAAAAGCAACGTTGGCGATACAACATAAATCATATCTATTCGTGTAAAAGTGCTTGGGTAAATAATGCCTAGCAGAATGAAACTATACATAGTATCAAACTTAGAATTTCCCATGTAACCGCCACTGCGCCCGCGCAACCTACAATTAGGATGCTGCACACACTGCAGGTTCAACAAACGCATTCCATTGTCATTCGGCTGTGGTTCGGACAAGAGGACAGACGTGTACTAACACTTGCAAAATATTTGTTGAATTCGCTGTCAAGCAAGATTTGAAATTAGGCATTTGATGACTCGGTAATAGAATGAATAGATAGAGTGTAGAATACTTATTAATTATATTTTTAGTTAGAGGTCGCCCGCGACTTCGTCCGCGTGCGGAAGAAATTCGGACCGCTCCCAAAATTCACCACTTTAAATCATCACGAGCAATTTTTGGATGAAACCACATAAATCGAAGCGATGTTCGAGTTTAAGTAAAATTGATAGACGTTGTTTCCATCCGCTTCTGATGTTCTGTAGAAACCATATGCCTGTGGCGTGCAGATAATTCAGATTTCCACGAACATTGCGGTAAGGAGTTAAAAACAGTGCTTGCTTGATTTAAGTACGTAATTACGGACAGAGGGGGCGGAATTGAATATGTACCTTCACAATCATAAGTGTATTTGCAAAGCGAGCATAAAAATGCATTCGTATGGATTTTTTTAATTTGTTTGCAATTCGTTGGACCTGGGTACGTCATAAAACTGCATCCAGAACCACCTGAGGACGGGCAGCATGAGGATTATACGATGTCTTTAGTACGTATCTACTTGTAAATGCATTTCCTTAGGCCATGCATATCGAGTTATTATGAAGCATCTTCTAAGATTTATCTGAGTCGGTGTTTTCTTCGAACTGGCGGACTCTTGCGGTATTATAAAGCAAGCCGCCAACGTATTAGCTAATGAGGTTAGGCATGAAATCGCCTAGACTACAAGCAAGCAGACAATTTTTAGGATGTTAAAAATCCACTTTTTCCTGTTTACATAAAGTGCAATGTGCCTACAACTATTGAATAAAATTCAATATCAGAACGTACGATAGAGATTTTGTTTATTTATCCACTCCACTCCACTCCACTCCACTCCACTGGACTTCGATCAAACTTAGTATATTTGTATATTATATTCAATACTAGCAGTTACCCGCGGCTTCGCTCGCATGGGCTATATTACAGGTAGATACTATATTAGAATTTGGCCTAAAATCATAGCGTGGCTTTACGTTTATTTGGCTACTTTAGTTAAGCCTAGAGTTAATTTATATCAAGTTTTGAGCGAATCGAACCAAAATAAAAAAAACATATAAACTTTAGAACTCCTTTGCACCTCCCAGACAGATAGTATTGAAAAAAAAATACGTATTCCGTTATTTATTCTAAAGTTTATTTGTGCCGAGTTTTGAGTGAATTAAGCCAAGGAATACAAAACATCCATAGAAAATTACCACCCTGTTCCCTGTTTAACCCACATAGGGGTTGATTTTTTAAAATTTGGCTATGCTATTTCTTATTACAGAACCTAAATTATCCACATTTCAAATTTCATTAAAATCGGCTAAGTAGTTACGGAAGTACGTGGTAACAAACATTCACACACACAAACTTTCGCATTTATAATATTAGTAGGAAGTAGGATACTATCATGTGAATGTACCATACAATTTAAATATAGAATTTATCTGTATTTTTTCTTGTTGGTGTTTAGAATGTACTAAATGAAATAACTATAGCAAGGTCTTGCTAGGTCTATTGGTCTTGGTAACTTTTTACCTTATACATGAGCTAGAAAATGTACCTACGCCACATAACGCCACAGTAAGAAATAACCTTAGATCTCCTTGATAACGAAGCTAGTACCAACGTAATCGCACAGTGTTTACTTGTTTTTTTAACCGACTTCAAAAAAGGGAAGGTTCTCAATACGACTGTATGTTTTTATTAGTTGTGAAGGCGACATCCTGCAATGGAGTTTTGGCGGGAACGCGAAAAATTATGTCGCTGCATATTATTTTCCACAACTTCGCATCGCTTCGGCATCGCACGTATTGCATTCTGCCAGCGTCAAGCTAATGTTTTTTTTTAAAATTAAAATCAAGTCAAATATGTCATGAAATGTCACAATGCATGAAATATGTCACAGTCAGTCACATGAAATTAGTCATAGTCGAGTCCAAGTCATGCTCTAGTAAAGTTGTGGCAACTTTTGCTTCTACGGAGATTTGAAAACAACACGAAAATACATGTTTCACCACATTATATCACTTGCCCACACTCGTGCATGTAATTCAACACTCAATGAATAAAACACCACCATTTTTTATCATTAATTCGCGAAAAAACGTTTAAGAAAATAATAGAATGCAACGACATGATTTTTCCGTGTTCCCGCCTAACTCCTTGGCAAACTTCACTGCAACCCTTTCACTTCTGTTTTCTTCTTCTTTCCCGCCAGTGACCCAGGTTAGTAAAGAAATAATGAGCCTCATTTAGCGTGCAGTAATCGTCCACATAACGTTGCTCCATAATTGTACGGACCGGAGCAACGTAAATTAGGAAAATAACACTCGGAAAGCGACGTCGCCAGAACGTTTAGAGCTGTTTTATGAAGAATGGGCTCAGAAATTGCATAAATATTGCCACATTGCCAAGTTAAAACTTCTGAGGAAACTACAGGCTCGCCGTGATTTAATTGTTTCTTGTATCTGTTAACTTTAAACAAAGAACATGCTTCTCAATTCTTACCTTTACCTGTATATATTAGGGTACCATTCACAAAGGGTTTCACACGGAACCCTATGCCGAACATCTGATTTCCGATTTAAAAATACCTGTGTGAGACTTTTCTTTTAAACCGCAATAGGTAGCTGGTTGAATATTTTTATAGCGATAATAGCTTATAGGTACCTACTTATGTTTTGTTGCAATGATAGTTAAGCGTAGTAAGTGCGGTTCGCACGCTGGAGAACTTGATTTCAAATCCCAAAATGAACTTGAGCTGTCGGCGAAGGAAAACAACTACGTGAGGAATGAGATGATGATTATTAATCAAAAACCAAGTAATTTAACTAGGTACTTAAAATATTATCAATCAATTTGAAAGTAGTTCAGTAATATCAACTTTTTGTAAACACAATTTATCATGTAATTGTACGGAATCTACAGTATGACTTGTTACACGCAGTTGGTCAGTTTTTCTTTATAGTGTAACGGAACGGGGGCGACGCAAGCAGTCAATCACCAATGCCTGCCAGCCAAGCCTACACTGTCTTCCCTCACGCCATGCCATGCCAGCCAAGCCTTTGGAGGGGGAAGTATATAAATCCAGCCAGCCAGCTACCTAGTTTTAGCTCAGAATAAATTGGGTCGAATATGAACTATTCGATATCCGTATAAACAAGTACTAGTCAATCTGAGTATGTTCTTGCTATTTGTCGTTTCAATAGCAAAATTCTCAAAAAAGCTTTTGGTTTCACTTCGTTGCTATGAGTCTGTAGTCTGTTACTTCGTACACCGTACAAGACGAGTTCAAGTCGCGGCTATGAAAGCGATTGATAGATCTATCAGAGGACATCCTCCGGAGCTCTCTGAATACAAATGCAGAGTGCATATCTTCCCAGGCATGTGGTGGGTCTGGGTGTATGGAAACGGTATTTAAATTGACTCGCTTTTATGTTTCACTACGATGCGCTTCCGCTATCCGCAGGGAAATAGTTATTTATATTTAACAGGTATTGGAAAAATCAAACGGTCATTTTCTTTATAAAAGATGCTTTGGCATCTTTATCTTCTATTTAAGATTTTTTGTAAGTATTTAAGCTTACCTACCTAATTATTAAAACGAGTTTGTGGATTTAGGCCAGTCACCTTGGGCAAAAAATCGCTTTAGGTCGCAAATAGTTACACTGTACCGTACTGACTTTTTTGGCAGGCTGTTAAGATAGATAGATAAAGTATTATTAAGTTTGCAGCTTCGAAAGACCTGTGCTAACAGTGTGGTGGACGAAAAACATCGTAATTTTCGGTCTCTTTTCATATTCAGAGCTAATCTCTTTGATATTGCAATTGAAATAATAAAATTGCCAGTAGCAGAATATACAACGTTTGATGCCAATAACGAAAAAGAAAACATGCTATTACACTTGTACAAAACTACCGATATTATGTAAACGTGCGTTTATTGAACATGGCGTTAAATTATAGCAAGTACCTAATTGACTAATCAATATGCAATGTAGTTATAACGCAACGCAACTGATTTCCAATCGGGTCCAAAGAGGCAACAGTTGCAACGCAACGTTTCGCATTTTCCAGTTTTCCCGCCACCGCGGTCATCGACCCCCACATGGCGTACGCCGTACGCGCGGCGGACATGTGAAAATGTTGTAAAAATGCACGCGCGCTGCCACTTTCGATCTCGGCCAGCTTCCGCTAATTAGAAACTACTTTCGATGCTGTATTTATAACATTTTTCATTCGCAAGATAAGTAATCTTGTGCAATTATATCAAAATGATCGTAACATACTAAAAACTCCAAGTCGTAATTTATCTAAACCAATATTATAAAGAGGAAAGATTTGTTAAAAATAAAAACAAACCTGTTTGATTTTAATAAATTATGCATAAGTTTTTAGTTTCAACATTTTACTTACATTACAAAAAAAGGAAAGTGACTTAAAAGGGTAAAAATTCTCGTTTGTAAAACAATTATCTAAGTGGAAGTAATTCACAATAAAGGAAATAATTATAAAATTGGGCCAAGTTTAACGTTCATCATTAAATAAATAGCGACAATTCGGCCTTGCAACACTGTTATTTGCATGTATTTAGTTCAATGTTAGCCGTATTTCGTTTTAATTTATTTATTATGAATTATGAGCCTTATTTACGACTACTGTACCTAAATGGCTTACTTGAAAATGATACAGCTTTCCAATGCAATCCCATAATAGTATTCGGTAGGTACTGTTATTAATTAGTTTTAAAGCGGCAGGAAAGGTATGTTTTAGTTTGAGTAACTTACTTTCGCACATATCCTTATGTGTTTTTTAATTCAGAATAGTGGTAGGTACCAAAAGTTCTAAAATGCCATGAAAGTTAGATGGGTGCCTAATAATTCCCATAAAAAATTGCATCCTAATTTTGTATTCCATACCGTTTTAATTCCTAATAATCAGTCCTCCTAATGGGAAATCGACATAACATTACTACACATACCATCACTGCTACTAATATTCATTGGATATAATATTTAAAAGCCATAAATTTTAAAATCCTAACAATATCTAATCCTACAGTAAATGAACATAACAGCTACTCATCATAATACAAAATCGTGCAAAAATTTAAAGTCGCATCATTTCTACTCTTTACCTAACCTATCCGAGTCGGATCTGTCAGTGAGCTTTAGCACACATAGTGTAGCATGAGTAGTGAGGATTTCTGGGTTGAAATAACAAAAAGGCTTAGGCGGGAGAAGGGCAATGTGTAATTAGAGAGAGAGAGAGAGAGAGAAAGATAGAGACGGGAACGTCTCCCTGAAAGAGGGGGAGTGCGGAAACCTAAAGTTTTCGAGAAAACAATACAAATTAATTTTGAGGTTAAGTGTGGACAAAATGTTTAGGAATGTACTTTATCGACTGATTTCTTGATGTAACTCGAGTCAGGATGCTCCGAGTCGGATCTGTCACTCATTTCGAACCTAACCAAATCAAATTTGACTTTGGGCGGGAAGCCAGAAGCCAGAAGCTCTTGCGGTCGCCCCTGAGTGTCCCTTCGCCACACTCGGCCTTCGCTTCGCTACGGAGCTCGCCGGCTCTTTATATACACTCTAGGGGTAGGGACCACAAGACTAGGTGGAGTCGGGATGCTCTGATTCGGATATGTCACCCATTTTGAACCTAACGAACTCTTGGGGTGCACCATGGAGGTAAAATTACGGTTAGATATAATATACATAAAGTGTTGAACGAGTAATGAGGATTATTGGTATAAAATATTTAAAAAAAACCCGCCTTAGCCTAACCTATCCGAGTGGGATCTGTCACCGGGCTTTAATATACATACAGTATGTAGCAGAGATCGCTTTTCGCGATCAGACCGCCTTTTGTGCCTATCTGTAGTGTATTATGTTTGTAATGTCCTTTCTATGGTGTCAATAAAGTGTTATTGTATTGTATGTTCTATTTTCCATTGCACTACTATTTAAAAGAGCTAGAAAAAAAACTAAAGCAAAAAATCTTATAGCACTAATCATTCTTAGGACCAATAATTCTATGACCAAAGAAATTAGTACACACTACTATTAGGATCGACAAACACAAAGACAAAAAATAATTATGCCGGTAAAAAATTATGTGCATGTATCATTATGACTACAGTAGTTTATGACTAGATGCGTATGACTAATGACAATAGGACAAAAACCAGTATGTCCATTCTTAGGACCCCAAGTTAGATACTTACTTGGCAATCAAGTATCTAATATTTTTCTTGGAATTTTTGGACTAATAATGGAAACCTAGGAACACCTTTTTGATTCTCTAAAAAGCGACAACCCTTAACATTTAGTGATGTGTAGTTATTATCAAATACTTATCGTTTTTTTACGAGTCCAAAATTTTATTCCCGCCTCCTATTTTTTTTTAAATTTATTCTTGGCCATGGATACATGTCCTTCAGCCGCGTCTACAGAACCTTCAGTGGTGCACGTACCTAATCAAAGTTACTTATTACACCTACACTATTACAAATATTACTAAAAAACATGAGTTTTATAAATTTACTTTAACATTTTTATTGCTATTTATTGCATCGGCAACCTTCGCGTCGGCTCCTGTCGTCGCAATCATTTACCAACCGTTTCAAAGAAGTGAAATTGTAACAGAGCAGTCACATAATCCATTTAAGACGAGATATGATCAATACGTACAGATAAAAACCGGTATAAACTAATTAAGCGACTACCTACTGCAGAAGTCTCGAGAATTGTCTATTTGTATGATTGATGATGTGTAAAGGATTTAGCGAAATCGAAAGTTTTAAATCAAGCAGATAAAAATTAATAAGTAGGTATGTCTCTGGAGGTCTTTAACATCTCGGTGCTGCAACCACGCTGCGTTGGTCATATTTGATATTTCACCATCATTGAAGGACATCATGCAAGTTTCGTCAGGATGTCAGGGTGTTTTCTTTTATCGAAGAGCCTATGAAAAGCCTGAGTATACGTTTTATACAGGGCTTGGGGTTGTAACACGCCGAATGTCTTTGCACTCATCCGTAAAAAAAAGCTGTTCCATACATTTTGTCAATAGTGAAGAGTCAATGAACAGTCAGTTGAACTTATTTTTTCTTGTTGTTTTTAGTTACTCCTGGCCATGGATACTAGTCCTTCAGCCGAATACATATTTCTTCATCGATCCTTCTTTCTCCAGTAAAATGAGTGAGTGGTAGTCTCAGTCAAACAACACAAAATTACATGTTTCACCACATTATATCACTTGCCCACACTCATGCACGTCAGTCGGCACTTAATGAATAAAACGCCACTATTTTTGCATTAACACCCGTAAAAACACAAGTTTCGAAGAATATTACGCTTTTCTCGCGTTCCCGCCAAAACTCGCTTTTTATTTCGAGATTTCAGGGTTGCCACATACTGTTTTTTTATAATATAAGTAATCCATAAATCCAAAAGAAGCCATTATTAATTTTTAACGGGCCTGGCATTGAATCCACATCCTCAAGAACGAGGGGCATGTCCTAACTCCAAATTTATCAAATACTGTATTATATCATCGAAGAATAAACCAATAATCATCACGTTTTCATTTTAAACGTTTATTGTGAAAATATGTAGAATGAAAGTATTATATTAATAATTACTTTGCTATAGTTATGTATAGGTAAGCCAAATCAATCACACATCATCATCCAGAAAGGTATTCAATGGACGAAACCCCAAAGCCAAATCGATAAACAAGTAAAAAGCCCTCCGTATCGAAAGTTTTTAAAGATCCACCGCAACTTTCATCTAAGAATCTTCCAAATAATTGATTGCTCTCCGATGAGAACTATCTCAGCTAGTCATCGCGTTCCCAGACTCCATTAGCCGAATTTGTAAAAAAAGATTTATTACCATCGATTTTTGAGCAATTACTGGCGATTCCATGATTCACACTGACCGAGAACAAAAATCGAGATAGATTAAATAAGTGTAGTGTAGAACCGACATCAAACATGAGGTAGTTACGTACGACAGCGGGGCATGCAGGTTTGCTAGAGAAACGATTACAATGTTTGAGAACTGGGATAGCCCCTAGAAGACGTAAATGGAAAAGATTTTATTTATTTTCATATAATCGTTTCCATAGTACGCGGTTCTCGCAAACTTTCATGCTAGCACCTTTGATGACAAGCAACCAAGCCTGGCACAGACAGTTTAGTTTAGGTACGAGTTTGTAAGGTCTTTGAGTATGGAATGGCCGTCCGGGATCTTTTGAAACTTCTGTAACCTGAACTAAGCTAATATACCTATTTCTGAGATTGGTAAATGGTAACTTATTGAGTTTTTTCATACAATAAATCTGTTTCATCAATACCAGATTGGTCTCGGTATGACTAGGATCCATCAGGTCGTCCCATGGCTCGACCTTTTTTTTTTATACAATCAAGTGACGAGACGAGCAAGGCGTTCGCCTGGTGGTAAGCGTCACACCTGCCACTAACAGTAGCAGTGCCAGAATTGTGAACTTGCGAACACAATCCTGCGCCGCACCGCACTGCGCTTGTCACCCTGAGTTATTAGATGTTAAATCTCTTCATATCCAGTAATTTCTCTGGTAACATTGCCCTTCAAACCGCAACACAGTAATGCTTGCACACTACTGTTTGGCGGTTGAATAACTGGCAAAGGTGTGGTACTTCCCGAGTCGGACTCTGTAGTAGAGTCCTACCACTACAGGCTCGACCTAATGGGTTACTTTTAATACTATTACCAGACAAGCTCCTCTGTAAAGGCCGTGGACCAATGAGAGCATAAAAGCGAGAAATACCTAATATAATGGTCTCATACTCCTTGCTCAGACGGCGATCCGCTATGTATCCGGTAGGCGTGAACTATATCCGCAGGTAATTATTTAATATTAGGATTCAAAATTGATATAAATCGTATTAACAATAACATAGCTTCCTGAAGCAAGATTCGATTTGACGTAAGGAAGTGCGTAATCGCCGTATCTTTATATATCAATTTCATATTCTTTGACAACAAATTGCCTCCCACAGAATCCATCGAGTTTTTTCTGCTAAATCATTGTTTCTAGTAAGTGTAATGTAAAAGTAAAAGTGTAAAGTATTACGTTCCGAGTTACGGTAAAAGCTGCCGTGACTGTCTTTTAATTTTTTCTATTGGTAATAGGTATAACGGTTGCATGTGAAATAATAGTTATAGGAGGTAATAATAGAAATGATACAAGTAATGTTATATGATAGCGTAATGACACCAATTATGGCATCGTAAAATCGTAACACAGCACTGTTATGCGAGTATGACTCTTTTACACGAGTGTATAAGAGCTAAGAGCATATATTCGAAGGGACTTGAGTATCTAATAGATTCCATGTGTTCCATCCTCGACTACGTCTCTTACATCAAGTGAGTTGATAGCCAAATGTAGACCTAATTTTGGTAATAAAACACGACCACCCGTTAAAAACGAAAAAGAAAGTTTAAAAAATTCGGCCGCTGCAATCGTAAACCGCATTTTTTTTTGTTTTTTTTTTAAATAAATTATTACCATTGTCACATTCTAACGAGTCGGTATATCCAAATTTGTTCAGGCATTTAGAAATTACAAATCACAATCATTCATGAACCCTGAAAACATTAGACTTCTTTTTTTAGGCAGTCGTGTAAAAAGTTTAATACATTAGCGCGTTTTCCCGTTCTCATTACATTATGATAACAGTGTTGTTAGCCTTTAATGTTTAACTAAGCTAAAGCAAGCATTGATTTCATCGCCATATTCACCTAACACTTTAACGGTAAATATACACATCGTAAATAGATACGTCGTCCTATTGCCGCGCCAAAATGTAAACGACTACAAGTTTTTCCTTCACCTGTACAAACATAAAATAGCAAGCTTACCGCAAGCCTTTTATAGGATCTAAGGTTATAAATAAGGCTCAACTGAACTAATGACTCGTCCGAAGAAATCAACTAATCATAAGGGAAATCGGTTTTTACCCAAGAAACGTATATGGGGGGAAATTTTGACAGGTTTCATAGTATCCACATACAAAGTCGCAACTGGTACAGTTATTTCCTTTGGTGACAAACACTTCCTTCGTAGGTGGATTTCTTGAGCAGCTTATTTTCACTTTTACGATTTCTAGCAACAATCTAACATTCGGGTTGCCTGAGGGAGGCAGAGTCATTCTGCGATGATATTTACCTGAAACAAGGAATAAAGATTTAAGTATATGAAAATTTAAAATTCTATGATAGATTTATGACTTACAGGAACAAAATAAATTCGTACAAGAAAGTTTAGATTTTTGATTTTTGATTACCCGCTCGTCGTCGTCAGCCATAAAACGTTCACTGCTGGACGAAGGCCCTTTATAGAGGGGTGTTGCCATAATCCCCACGCTTGGCAGGCGGCTTGGGGATCGCAGAATGGTCACCACCGTTAACTAAGAGGACGCTGCTGCCCGTCCTCCGGTGGGTCTGGTTGCAGTTTAAGGACATACCCAGGTCCACCCCCTTACTACATTTTATTCTAACTTAGTTTTTTTATAGAAAAAGCTGACGGGACGATTTGTCTGTTGGTAAGCTCACCGTAGCCTATGGACACCTGCAACATCAGTGATGTCGATGCGTTACCAACCTTCACAGAAGGGCAATCCACATTTCGCTATTGAATACGATTAAAACTAGTAGTTCGCAGCGAACTTAGACCTCGCGACCTCCATCCGATCTTCCAAGCCACTTAACCAATTTGGCTCAAATTAAGATAAAGATCGGATTAACAAAACAATAATAAAAATAAAAAAAACAAATTGATAAAATATATACATATAATATTATAATAAAAGAATAATAATACATATAATCATATTTTAATATTAATATATAATGTTATTTTTAAATATTGTCTATTGTCTATTGTCTACAATTCGCAAGTTCACAAATATATAAACAAACGCCGACTGAGTCTTTTTAGACTAATATAAGAGAGTTCTTCGCTTCGCTCGGTCAGTTAACTCAAAAAACTATAATATTTGACAAGACGTACCAAGAGGAGGAACATAAAATACTTTCTCCAGTAATATAAGAAAAATCGCCGGTGACACTGCAGAACGCTGCAAGTAGAAATATATTTCTTTATAAGAAAGCAAGACAATTCCAAATCAAAACAAACGAGGTTTATTACAAAATAAGTGTTGTGTTGACAAATAGCAACTTTCGCTGCGCGGCCGCAGGTGGCGGAAGTGGCTGCGCCGCGCCGTGGGCTGTGTAAAACAATTTTATATGGTGGTATTGATAGCTATGGACTTATGGGATACGTAATTGGTCAAATAATGGCGCTTGTTACATGACAACGAGATATTCTTAGAGCACTCAAATTGCTTGTAGAAATCATAGAGATATTATATATGGTAGATAAACCTAAGACTCTTCATAGAGATCATAATATCTATTTGACCCGTATAAATAGGGAAACATTTTTACAAGGAAAAGATTTTTTTTTAAATCTGATAATGAATTTGCTTAGGAATTAAATTTACTTCTAACTACTAAGTTTCTATTGCAAAAAAACAGTCAAGTAGTATTTCGAAGTTATTTAATATTTACTTAATTATACATGGATAAGGTAAAAGGAAATGGGGAGAAACCAGAAAAAAATACTTTTAAATTTTTTTTGCAAACCTTTTACTTTTTGACGGTCAGTCAGCATAAAGCAAAAAAAAAGAAAAAGTCCGTAACGTCTCAACTATGTAGGTATATCCGGATTCCAGACCTAAGCTTCAACATTTTGTTGGCCGCAAACGTTATTTGATATAGACCCTTATTTAAGACATTCTTATTTACATAAATCAATTACAGACGAATTTATTCTATCATCGTCTAGAAATACATCAAGACGATGATCATTCAGGTTCAATAATTTGATAAGCAATGTCGAACACAGCGCATCAGTCCAACTTTCCATTTCATTCCAACCACCGACAATAAAAATACAATCTATGCACATATCATTAGGGTTATCTTTAAATAGGTTTGTAATAAACTTGACTTTAAACTACAGAGATAACGTCGTATCTAGATACGCGCAAATTGATAGATAAAATGCTTTTTTATGCTCTTTGTTTCTTAACTGAAAAAATATTCACGACTCAATGGAAGGATTATCGTGTAAAGTTTGATGTTTAATAATAATAGCCATGGACGTGAAGATTTTTATGTATTTATTTAAAATAGGTAAACATAGTGGATCAAGGCAATTTTATTAAGAAAAATATAATTGCTGGCATATTTTATTTGTTCTATCTCATGAGCATTGCCAGTGGATGTGGCAATCCTAGGCCAGTCAACAGATTTTAAATTTCACAATAATTCCTATAGTTTTGATTTCCATTTTAATAATATATTTAGTGTTTAATATAATTAAAAATCCTTTTCTTGAGTAACCGCTTCTTGATCGCCGCTAGATTTTTGTTGGTCTATTGGTAAGCCAACTGTTTCGTATGGTAGATAGTTTGTATATATTTAAACTTTACCTTTGCCAATTTCTTATACTTTGCTATTAAAACAAAACAGTGTGTTATCATTAATTTGACGCCGAAATTTTATTAAGCGAAACCATAAGGCCACGAGGATATTATTAACAAAAATTTCATCAGAATTTACATGAATAAAGCTGTAACGCTTAACGTAAATGCAGGATGCAGTTATCACGATAGCCTTTGCACCGAAAATAAAAGAGCGAAATAAAATGATACGTCGGTCTACGCTTTTTTAGTAGCAGTGAAAGTGATACGATAATAAGCAGCGACTTTCGGCGTATCTGCTATCTAAATTATGACATGAAGTACCTACGTATATGGGCATCAGCTGTTGCGTTTTGAATACTGAGATAGACTGTACTTGCGTCTGGATTTCGTCTCCGTGCTGACTAACATCATCCAAATCAACGCGTGGTGTGAAATTTTGGTATGTTCTGTTTCAGTTTTTGATGTCATGAAAAACTCGGTAGCGCGCAGTTTTAATGTCACTCGCGGTCACCCATCCAGATCCCAAGATCAGCAGCCAGATCTGTTGAGTGAGATCGGCTCTACGATAATCCATACATTTTTTATTGGCATTTGTCCAGTGTCCAGTTTTTTCAGCATCTTAATCGAAAGCATATCTTGTTCTAGGCTAGGGATGGCGAACCAAAGGCACGCGTGCCATTGATGGCACGAGACAAAATATTTGGGTTACAAAACCAATCGAAACGGAATGCATTTTAGTTCACAAGTAACAAAGTTCACTATCAAGTATTACGAAAGAAAAGGAGTGAGCCTACGCTACGGAGTGAGTGGAAGCTTTATTTGATAGCGCTTCTATGGCATCATTAAACATTTCTTTAGAAAAAATGGCACGTTGATCCATAAAGGTACGCCATCCCTGTTGATTGATTGATTGATTGATTAACTCTTTATTGTTCACACCAAGAATTACACAGAAATAATTTAATAAACTTAAATATTGGAACAAGTGGCGGCCTTATTACTAAAAGCAATCTCTTCCAGGCAACCTTTGGATGGAGAGGATATAAAGAATGCATAGAAGACGGGCTGTGCAAGAAAAGAAAAGTAAGTGAAATCATAAACATAAATACCATAATTATTCTAACATAAAAAATATATATAAATACATCGTCGTCGGCCACAAAACGCCCTTAATAGAGGGGTGTTGCCATAATCCCCACGCTTGGCAGGCGGCTTGGGGATCGCAGAATGCTCACCACCGTTAACCAAGAGGACGCTGCTGCCCGTCCTCCGGTGGGTCTGGTTGCAGTTTAAGGACATACCCAGGTCCAAAAAATACATACTAATACTTAAAAAGCCTATAATGTCTATAATAATAAACTAATATATAAAACATATATATATTTAATTTATATGACAATATAGAGATATAACAAAAATATGATGTATCTAGTCCATCGCCGTGTAAAGTTTTCTTTGCAATGGTATTTAGTCCAGGTGCAACATTTTGGATAGTAAAACAATTAAAAGCAGTTTCATCCGAGAGATTTAGCTCCTGGGTACTTAATCAAAGGCTATGTTCTTTAAGCTAAATAGCCCTAAAATAATGTCAAAGACCTGCCAAAAGCCCAGCGGGTCGAGCGACAGACGTCGGTTGCGTAACAACATATACCTACAAAACAGGCTTCGTATTACTTAACAGAGAAATTTGTAGAATTGGCGGCCGGTTGTTTTAATTAATGCCGGCAGGGACTTGCAATTTGGCCGTGGCTATTTATAGAACCTTTTATGTAAAGGGAAGTACGTTTATCATGTTAGTGATCATTACCTAACATTATGTCATGCATGATAACGGTATAATACGCTTTTAAAAAAAAAACAACCGACTTCAACTTCGAATACCTAGATGACATCTTCATATTTTCTAGTAAGTTTGATTTAAAAACCAAACAACTGAACAGATTTCGATAAAATTTATATGGGACCACCTCTGAAGTATTACCTAACAAAAAAAAACATCAAAATCAGTTCATAATTGGCGGAGTAATCGCGTAACATACAAAAATCATACAGTCGAATTGAGAACCTCCTTTTTTCTAAGGTTTAATAAGGTCTATGCTCTGTTATGTTATTATAAAAAACAAATATGAAGAGGTATAGAGCTAAAGCAAAACTCTTTAGTGGGTGCGACTCTACATCACATATGTAAATGGAGAAAAACAAGAATATATATAGAGTTTTGGCGGGAACGCAAAAAAATCATGTTGGTGACCCATTGTATTATTTTCCAAAACTTGTGTTTTTCGAGCGTTATTGCATAAAAATAGTGGCGTTTTATTCAGTGTGAAAGTGCTGATTTACGCGCACGAGCGTGGGCAAGTGATATAATGTAGTGAAACGTAACTTTTCGTGTTGTTTCCATAACTCCGAAGAAGCTTGTAGTATAGTTGCCACGACTTTACTAGGGCATGATTGACTGTCACTACTGTCCCATTCTACTTGAAAATCATCAATAACATGATCTATATAGATACTTGACACCAGCGACGGTGATCTTGACACTGGCAAATGCACAAAGTGCGACGCCATTATCCTCATGGGAGGAAAGAAGAATAAACAGAAAATAACACGAATTTAACTTTTTTTCATCAAATACTTACGTTGCAAAAAGACTCAATTAATTAAGAAATTAAATAAATGCCTAAAAGACAGGGCCACTAAAAATGTATATCTACAGGAATTTATTAAGAATTGAATATTTATTTGTCTTAATTTTGATCGTACGCAGAATTTCAAATAATAATTGTGCATAGAGATTTTCAGGATAAGCTTTTTACCGATGTATCGTCGGAAATTTGGGTAAAACCTGGCTTTCGACATTCGCAACCTAACTGCCTCAATAGAGACGAGGACGACCCACAAGCTTTGAATAGGCGTCTTTAAATTAATTATTTCTCTGTAACCAAAACTAGGTGAGGGAAAAAACGCAAGTAACATGCAGTACGATAGAGCTAATTATTAGCTTTTAAATTGTTCATTTTCTAAGGTTGACGGAATAACAAAAACGTGTGGTGTGAAAATCATGCAAATCGATTTTGTGATGGTTATAATACTTACTAAATTGATACCTGCGGCTCCACCATCGGCATATAATCACTACATAATATTTAAAATTGATTCAGCTTTGCAATTTGCCACAGTAATGGTACCGGGTTATTGCTACGGATAATTACGTCGGTGTTGTCAATAGCAGATAATTTCCCAGATTTCCTGTGAAATTATAACTTTCTCAGGTTTCCGTTTTCTAACCTTTCTTTGGAGTGCCTGTAGGGAAAGCCGTGGAGCGAATGCTAGCAGAATTTAACTTCATAGGCGCAACAACTAAAACGTGTTTTGGCCTAACAGATCTAAGGCTAAAGGCGCTATCCTTTTTCTGGGTTGTTCCTTACTGATCCTTGACCGACTCATCGTTTAAAAAAAACTATCATGAGCAAGATCATGCCAGGCCTCGATTTCAAGGTACCGGAAGATCTTTTACCACTTCATTATTCCATCTCTTCTAATGTAACTTATGAGATAGCCTTAAATTATTGCATTCTGTTTTGTATGTTTATTAAACAAATAAGAATATGAATGATTTTAGAATTACACTAAATACATGTAAGTATCGAATCTATAATCAAAATGTCGTATGAGAAACGATGTTTGATAGTATGTATGTACCTAGAAGAAAAACAACAGATTGTTGTAGCAGAAACGCAGGAACTACACACAGGTAAGAAAACTGGACTTAAAAAAGATAAATAGTTATTAGCATGTACAGATAAAGAACCAACCTGTAAAACATCCACCTGAGTCTCATAATAAGCAAATATAAAACGTTTGAGAAGTAGGGCAGCCAAATGTCGCAGCTATTCCTGCAGCCAACAATGCCGGCACAGATAGTCCCGAGCTTTATTATATGAAAATAGACAGAAGAATTAGGGCGTCGAATTGAGCCCAGAATAACCAGCTTCGAATATAAATAGTGAAGTTACAGTGCGAAACCAAGCGAGTGCGAGCGAGCGAGTGGACATGGGTATGTCCTTAAACTGCAACCAGACCCACCGGAGGACGGGCAGCAGCGTCCTTTTGGTTAACGGTGGTGAGCATTCTGCGATCCCCAAGCCGCCTGCCTATCGTGGGGATCATGGCAACACCCCTCTATTAAAGGGGAGGCCTTCGTCCAGCAGTGAACGTTTTATAGCTGATGATGACAGTGCGAAAGTTCATGTTTCAGTGCTTATGTCTGTTCGCATTGAACTACGTCTATACAGGGTTACGCGGAAAGGAGTTCATTGTACTCATCGCTGTGAACAGTTTTACGATGAGGCAACCATGACATCCCGAAAAAAAATGCGTTATTATATATATTTTGTCGAGGTTGAATGTCATATTTCAAAGGTACAGCTGCTTTATTCTTCTCGATTTCAGACTTGGTCGAATGGTAAAAGTTGTTCACAATGAAGAGTACAAAGTACTCCTCTCGGCGTAGTGCTATCGTATCGCTTAGCCCTGTGCACTGAACACCGAATACTGTCTGAGCCTGTAATCGAATTACTAAACCGCCAAGGTAGGTACTAAAAAAGTGAGCAATTGAACTAATTTTATGATTTAAAGGAGTAGCTTAGACTCTACAAAGTAAACATCCAGGAGGGGAGCACCCCACTGCCCCTGTATCGAGGACGAAATTAAACAAACATAGACACAAATAGCACAGTTATATTCAAATTTATCCAACACTGAGCCAGAAAGGACAAACAATGTTAAAACATCTGTTAGTAACAAGCAAAACTTAGCAAGATACCGCTTTAACACCTCACGCCCTAAAAGTAGGGCAGCCCTTTTCCACAGTGATAATCACTACCCAAATATTGTTCGTACGGTACCCGGAACAACTCAATAACGCGTGAACTTAACTGATCACCAGCACTTAGCACCTCGTTACAAGGCCAGGGGAACAGTTATTAACCGTAAATAAGGTAATTCTTAATTTTTAAATCTTTAGTGTATTTCCGCCACACAATATAGAACAGACAACATTAGAACACACAATACAGAAACGGAAATAAATAATAAAGAATTATAAATAATGGTTCAGGATGAACATCAGCAAAGTAACGCAACGCCTGAATCAACCGTGTACCTAAGCCAACCAAGTATTAAAATTAAGCCAAAAGATTTGCGGAAACATGCGAGAGATTGACATATTTGACATAGAACAGAAGTGAAACAATAAAGGATTGAAGATGCTAATACCATGCAGTGGACATGCGAATGAGCTGCAAGTGCCAATGATGATGATGAGGAAATTATTTAGCTGGGCACGACTATTAAACCATAGATATTAAGTAAACCACAAAGCAGCCAATTTCCTATTTGAGCAGCTGTTATTAATTTCCAGGATACAAATATTGTTAACGTACTGAATGTTTAAAATATAATACGACTAACAACAATGTTTTAATTTATTTTTTATTTGTGTCCAGTATTGCTATCAAGCTCTTCGATCAAAGAAACAGGATAAATGATCGCTTATACGTGGAGATGGAGAAGCTACGTCTACTAATACAAATGGGAAATAATCTAGTTTGTTTTAACCTGACCTAATCTCGAAATCTTATCCAGTGATCCTAGCAGAATGCTTTCATAGTTATAAATATGGAAATATTTTTTGAGCAAATGATGTACGTAATCTCTACAGAGATACATATATGAAAAAAATCGTTGAAAATCAAACATTTTGTGAAGTCTTCTATTTATCATCTTATATCGTGTTATTTATTAAACATTTTAGTTTATTGTTACACATCATCAGCCGGAAGACGTCCACTACTGAACGAAGGCCTCCCCCTTATTTGGGAGGGATGGCCATAATTCCCACGTTTGGCAGGCGGCTTGGGGATCGCAGATTGCTTACCACCGTTAACTGAGAGTACGCTGCTGGCCGTCCTGCGGTGGTTCTGGATGCAGTTTTAGGACATACCCAGGTCCAGTTTATTGTTACACAAATGATCCTGAAAAGAACGTCCATCAAATAACATATTTTCGTATGACTGAGGTGTAAGCCGACATTCCACTGTCGGCCCTCGGCATTACGATCAAGACTCAAAAATTACAGCCAATTAGAGAGCGCGTTGACCCCACATATCGTAGTTATGAACTAATGGCGCTTGCCGACGTTCAGTTAAACTGACGGTTGAAACTGACAGCTCGTGTAACGAAACCTGATGATCCTGAACATGATTTAGAAAAAGCTTTAGCATAGGTTATCAGATGAACAGCGTTGTTATTACAATGACATCATAGTAATCATCGTCCATTTATTGTCTACTGCTGGGCGAAGGCCTTTCGATAATAATGTGTACGTCACTGAGATCGGTCAGCAATTATCTACTTCTAATTTTTGCGTCGTCGCTTTCGCATATCGTCCCTCCGTTTGACTGAAGTATGTTTCAAGCTAAGTACCTTTATTGTAAAAACGACAATTCTCTTTTCTATTGTTCCATAACATTTAAACTTCCATAACTGAGAGATTTAAAATTATTTGCTTCTCTTTTATTGTATAGGTAATAATTTCATATGTGACCTAATCTAACAATGTAAAAGGACGGCATCGGAGTTTTGACGGGAACGCTAAAAAATCATGGCGCTACATTGTATTATTTTCCAAAACTTGTGTTTTTTTCTAGTGCTAATGCATTAAAACGGTGACCTTTTATTCATTAAGTGCTGACTTACGTGCATGAATGTGGGCGAGTGATATAATGTGGTGAAACATGCCTTTTTGTTTTCAAAACGCTGAAGAAACTAGCAGTAAAGTTGCCACGACTTTACTAGGACCTGACTGGACTTGACTATGTCTTACTGTGACTAAGACTCAATTGACAAAAAAAACATCAAAAACTTGAAATATATGACTACTTGATACTTGGTTGATTGATACTGGCAACAGAGTGCGAAGCCATAATCCTCTAGCAAAGAAGAGAAAAAAAGGGTGGCATAATTGCCAGTCCTGTCAACTTTAGATAATTTGAATTCAGTACAGACTGACTGATGCGATGTAATATAGTTGAAGTTCTTTTCAGTTTGAAACAGTCAGTTCAAAATGATCGTGTAAGGCTGTTAAGCTCTAAGCACGAATGTTTCACAACGGAGTTGAAATGTGTGTTTGTGTTTTGAATTAGATGTGGAATGTGAAACGGCCTAATATTTTATGAAATTGTGCTTAAATCATAGAAGATTAACTTCGGATAAATAATGCACAAAGTCGATACTATGAATAGCGAAACAAGGTAAAAAGTTACGTACAACAATTAAGAAATTAGGGAGATATTAGTAAAAAAAAGTAAGTATAAGATATAATCTATATTTTACACTAATATTATAAACAGGCAAGTATTGTTTGTGTATAGAGGACAGAAAGATAATGATTATTTATTTTGTTCTTACGGAACCCCTCTATGACTTTATTACAATCGATACGCAGTTACCAGATTTTAGTTTTTATAACATAAAGTATAACGAAATACGATGAACAGGATGCATGTAAAAATCTAATCCAAAAGACAAGTAAAGAGCACACACTACCAAGAAACAAGGATGTTGTCTAACTAAACCAAGTGCAACCATCGTACTAAAACTTAAAGTTTTATGGTAAAGTGATAAAATACTAGGAAAACCAGGTGCTAAATCAGATTAGCATCACATGAGCATGAAAGACAGATAACGGGTACTGCTTTAATCACTAACCCATGCAAATGCTCTTTCAAGAACAGCCATAAAGGTAAACATACAACTAGTGGGTGATGTTTATGGATCACAAGTAGACGGAGAAGACATAGACGTAGCTAGGAGAGGGCAAATTCTTCCTAAAGCAGGCAATTTATCATTAAAAGACGGCGTGTCTTTTCCTGATTGACATAGCTTGTGTTTTTGTAACAAACCATAAATCGAGCTTCGCCTTCGCTTTTCTGTGGTTCTCATATTCATCTATTGGGGGTTTTATCTCAAAACAGATATCATTATATGCTGTCAAAGTCAAATACGTCATAGTTACAATTTACTTAAATTGCTATCTTAGCCCATTTATCTAGCCACTATCCCCCAATTTGCGAATTCTGACTACGTCCTCAAATGTAGGTCTACATTCCTCGTTAGATTCCTGCGGCTGGACGACACCAATTAGCTTGAGGTGACTACGCAATGATGCCGATTTAGAACTAAGACATACTAAACAATATTTTAAACGATTAGCATGACAAAACAAAAATCCTTTGATTATATACGACCGAACTAAAATCTTATAATGTACCAAGACAATATTTTGATTGTTATATTCTTACTTATCTAGGTAATCTAAAATTATCAATATTATGTAACGATATTTTCTCAAAACTTTCCAGAAGATTAACGCGGCTAATAGCATTGATAAGGCCCTTGCACAAACAACATCAATCAGATAACTTATCAAGATGACTAATTTTGATAAGAGGATATGTAGACTAGTAAAATTCATGGAATATAATGAGTTTTCATTTAATTCTAAAGTCAATATACATATAATTCTGAAAAACATAAGTTTCAAATGATTGAAATCAGTAGATAGATACCTCTAAGATTTAAGGTATTTACTGCAATAATAAATTAATCAATTAGTCTAGGTAATTGATTCATCTACGGTTGATTAAATAGGACACTAGAAATGTAAGTAGACACTGGTGTCGATTCTGGCGGTTTTAGTTGACAGTTCTAAACTAATTAAAATACTGCTGTCACTTTTTTACTAGGCATGTTAGCTAAGGACAGCAATACTTTAGTTAGTTTAGAACTGTCAACTAAAACCGCCAGAATCGACCACAATAAACATTTAATTTCTTATTTACAGAAAAAAGTTCGCATTAAAAACAATAAATATATCAACACAAGACATTCAACCAACAAATCAAGGCCCCATTGTAACTAGCAACACTACTCCATTTCTTCGTGGTAATTGAAGATGCTCACCATTTCCTAGTGTTACCATAATAGGCGCGCTGTACGCAACCAGTCTGACAACCATTGCGGGGAAAAAACTTATTAGCATCAGAGGAGAGGGCACTGCGCTTGAACATGACTGACAACGCGATAATTTCATAAAAATAAACGAAGATGCCACTGGGGTGAATAATGAGAACATTGTTTCAGATAATGTTTATGCTGAATGTGATTTTATGGACTCTAAGAGGTAATGCCACCAACGATAAACTAGATGACGTGAGATGTGATTATTTGATACGACTTAGTATTCACATTTAATAAGCTTTTATCATTATCAGCCAGAAGACGTCCACTGCTGGACAAAGGCCACCCTCTTAATAGGGAAGGGTTGCCATAACCCCTACGCTTAGCAGGCAGCTTGGGGAATGCTCTCCACCGCTAACTGAGAGGATGCTGCTGCCCGTCCTCCGGTGGTTCTGGGTACAGTTTTAGGATATACCCAGGTCCTATAAGCTCTTATAGGTGTGTGAAATTAAACAGGTTTTTTTTACTGATTTGCAATTTGTAGTAAGACCTTTGGAAGACCTTAGTGAATCGATTGTTTAACAGTATAGTTGTAAGTTAGTAAAAAATGCTGAAATAACTTCTTATGGTAAGAAATATTACTTAAACTTGTACTCATATTATTTGAACAGCGGGAATCCATAGGTACCTACTTAATATCCGGTATCATTGAACTAATACCGAGCATTTATCTTTAAACCGATAACAATCTCGTCCATTTTACAGTAGCATGATTACATTAAACGAAACGCAACAGACATTATGTACATAAATATTTTATCATATCGCTATCACGATTTCTTACTCATTGAAATGTTATCGGACGTGGGCATATCCTTATTTTATATTGCTCAACAACGATATACGTATGTCACTGTCATGCTATACAGCCAAAATGTCAGCACAAATTGCTGTGAGAAATCAATGGGGGCCTAGAAGAGAACCTTGCGGTAAACCTGTTTCGTTATGGTAAAAAGCGTAAATATTTTTATTTCGTATGAATTACTACGCACTTAAGCTCAAATTTCATCGGAAGAGTATGCTAAAAAGGCGTATAAATACGAAATTTATAGTTTCTAAAAAGTTATTGATATGATTGATACAATCGAAAGCTCATTACAAGTCCGCGCTGATTGCTTCTTACATGGTCAATAAAATTCGTTTTACGGCGGTGTTATTTTTTTATTTCGTCGTCGTATAATGTATTCGTTCGTGACGTATAGTAGTTAATAAAACAGAGAAATGCAGCATAGTCAGCGTTGCAATCAGCGGGCTAAAATAGCTGGAATATTTAAGCGAAACTGCGGGTAAAAGCGGTCTGTATTACAGAAATTATGTTTGTGTCTGTCAGTCAGCGGTATCTGTGGTCTCGGCTTCCGCATTGCGCGTGCGCCGCGCGGCCGTGGACTCCACGCACTGAAAAACACTATTTTGTTTGCAGATATTAGTATTCGTGTAGATAATAGTGTAATAATGCCGGGTATTGCTATGAGTTTCTTGTTTGGGTCACGAACGGCAAATTACTTTGCAGAAAACTTGAGGAAATAGGGATCGAGAATATAGAGATCTAGAGAGTAGTAGACCCTACAAACGAACAGTAATTTAATGAGTTACCGCTCAATAAATATAGAAAATTCACGGGAATTTACATAATTGCTTTATTATTTCCGGAATTACCGAAAAACATAAAGATTAAGTTTGACAGTCACCCGAGGCCGTGAAACTTGGTAAAGAACGCGTTTTTGATTCATATAAAGAAACAAACAGCCGCTGCGCTGATGCTAATCAAGGTCCGGTTAAAAAGAAAACTGTGTTGAAAACACCATTACGACAAGTATATCTGGTAGAAAACAGGCGGACACATGATATTGTCGTTACAAAAGCGGCGCCCGCGCAGCGTGAAGCGTTATTAGAGTAGAACGGTATTTATAAACTTGTATACTCTGCGCGCTCCTCGGTGTTACCCGCGATTCAGAATTATTCCCTTATTTTGGGTGAAATAGTCTTCCTTATCATGTAATTTAGTTCCATGACATATTTCATTTAAATCATTCAATCCGATTTGTTATGAAAACCTTTTCATAACAAACCGACAAACATACGGAGATACAAATGATTGGCTTTATATTTAAATGCATTATGGTATGTATTTGTAAGTATATGAACCAGTTTAGTACCCGCATGATTTTCACAGTGTCGCCATGCAAATTATCAATGTCCCACTTTCTATTATTATTTTGTACGAATTCAAGCGAAGACATTAGAAATTATGGGCTTGTATAATGATTTATTGTTACGCCCGTTAATTAGGAAGCTATCAATATTTATTATTTGAGTTCGCGTGTTATTGCACTTCCTATTATGTATATCAAAGAATTAATTACAATAATATTAATGCGAAAGTTTGGGAGTATTCTCAGTTCTCACTAAAGTCTTAAACTTTGAATACATAATTTAATTATGTGGTAAGAAGTGTAGGTCATACTTGAATTAAATCATGTTTACTCTGGCAAAGTATTTTATGTGTTATGGGTGGAAAATTGGGTTTGATAGTACAAATAAATGTGTTATTGATCTAAGGTTCAAATTGATCGTAGGTTAGTACAATATGAATGAATTAAGTTTTTTAAGTTTAATTCTCATCTGGTCTTCTCGTTTGATACTTTGATTTCTGAATTGATAGAATTCTTTTTTATTTTTGACGTCGTACTTTCGTATCTATTTAAGACATGGAATGCTCATAGTTCTCTTTATTTTATTCATATTATTTAATAAAATGTAAACTATAATTAACTTAAATCAAAACGGAGGTACGACTATTACGTAAGTATTTTATTTTTGAGATACTTACGATTATTGTCTTGTTTTGAGATACGATCGTTTTCTCCAGGTCTGAGATACGATCATTTTATTTATTTTCACCTTCCGTTGTCACTATTTCTGTTTTATCGTTCGATCGGAACTCTCTCACGATTGATAATTATGATTACGATAAACATCTTGGAAGTATATTTTTATATCAAACGAGTAGCACCCCGCGGTTTCCCCTATATTTATATCCTACAGGAATTGTTATTTTTCTTCAGAACATAAAGTAGTCAATGTGCTAAATTGCTAATCCTTTATACAGGTACGAGTATATCTTTTCTACGGTTGATATTTGGCAGGCTCACCTAGCCTGCAAAATATCAACCGTTGACTGCATATTTTTATCCAAATCAGTTTAGTTGTTGTTGTGTTAGGTCGAAACAAAGAAACACATTTCAAATTTTTTATACTAGTATCAGTGTGATAGTGCGACTAGAATTTGTATGAGTAATTAAAAATCCGCTTCAGTGTTGTGGATACAACTGCAGTTTTCCTATCATGCTTACTTTACATATTTTTATTAGGTCTTAGTGAAATTTTACGTGTAACTTTGGCGATATCAAAAAATCAATTGTAATTCTACTTCTACTAATATTATAAACTGGAAAGTAACTGTTTGTCTGTATATCTCTCTCTCTCTCAAACAAACAACAAGACAAACAGAGAGAGAGCTCTCTCTCTGTTTGTTTGTAACGTTTTCAGGATCAAGCGCCTTGCCCGATTTTGATCTCTAGAAAAGGACAGGCTACATTTTGTCATCATCATCACCATTTTTGCGAGACACTTGCTTCATCATCATCATCATCATCATC
The DNA here is from genome assembly GCA_905404285.2 of Erannis defoliaria. Classification (NCBI taxonomy): domain Eukaryota; kingdom Metazoa; phylum Arthropoda; class Insecta; order Lepidoptera; family Geometridae; genus Erannis; species Erannis defoliaria. Next base: position 2,314,382 of record FR990071.1, read on the forward strand.
ACAGGTGCATCGTGATGATCGCAACACCGGTGGCGGCAAATGTGAACATTATTTATACATTAAAGGATATCATTAAAACGACATCATGACCAAGGGGCCTACTGCAACCTCATTATTATTTCAATGTTTCATGAAACTTCGTCTCGTTCTCTCAGTGGTAACGAAAATGAGAAGTACATAAGACATAAGGTTATAACGAGAATATTTTTGAGATTTAGTTAGGCTACCAAGGGTTAGTTCAATCCGGGTATCATCAAGGCGCGAGCGAAGTTGTTTGTTCTAGGCAAGCGTGATCCAACGCAAACCGCGTCTTCGCCGAGTCGGGGGTCAAACGCAAACCTAGAATCAAATAAAAAAGAAATGTGGTCTCTGCATAGGGTATACCATGTAAGCAACTTACACATTTTGGTAACTGCTTAATTTCCGGACGTGGTCAGATTTTAATTCGATAGATGTTTTGAATTCTGACAGTAGGAACTTCAAGTTCAAGTGTTTTACTTCATTTAGTTTATTGCCATCTAAATAAATCAGTCTATGATGAACTTCAGACAGTAAGCCAGCTGCTAGTAAGCGCTAATCAACTTCTAGCCCATACACCAACCTAGTGCTTACGACAAGAACTAATATCGGTTATCTAGGTCTAAGTTATATCCTATACGTAAAGATGTGGTCAAACAGTAGGCAGCGTGCCGCGCCGCAACGGTCGCACGCATGGCGTCGCGGCATCTCGCATCAGCTGTTTTGTTCTCAAAAATCGTTTGAAGCAAATGGTATATGATAAATGAATGAATGGTATGGTTGGTGGAATTGCAAACTATCTCCGATTTGCTACCAACTCGTCTAATAGTAGGCGACGGTGTGGATGAATCTAGAAGATATCTGTTCACTCTAGCGGTGAACATTTTTAAATTGAAGTTGAAGGAAGGAATGAAAAACAAGGGGAGGAAGTGAGTCACGTCAAGGTACATTCTTTAGGGCAGTGCACATCAAGAGTGCGGAACAAAATCGTTGCATACTTTTACGTATATGTCATGTAAGTACTTAGTATTTTGTTTGGTTTTGTCTTGAAGGGATTTTTAACTTCTCGGCGCGATGGCATCCTTAGCTTAGGCTTGCGATAGCTGCCGTCACTGATCCGCGCTCTCTATTTGACCACACCCTTAGTTATTAACTTTACTCGTTGGACGGCTAATTTATATCCAGGCGGCGAAACGGCCATCTCTGCGCACGCGCATCGCTCCATTAAAATTAATTGAGCATAAATGAATTATTAGTGTGAGTGATGATCGAATTTAGAATAAGATTGTCTTAAATGGTAGGCTCTTTATTGATTCGGCCTTTAATTGGATCCTATTTCAGATTTTATAGTAGTGGTTTATTATGCTGCTAAAGTCAGATCTAGTTACAAAAGAAGTCAAGTGCTTAGTTGTCGAACACGACAGTTTTTTTTCTCTATTTGGAAACGCGCTTAAGTGTCTGGTTGACGAATAACAATAGTTATTATATCTCAAGTTACACTCTTTCTATTTGCGCACTGATTTTCTCTAATTGGGGACGCGGTGACTGAAGACGCATAAATATCCAGTTGTTAAAGAACTTTACCTACTTGGCCCTTGGTAGTTAAGTTTATTTGGCTTTTTCTTACTTCAATTTTATACAGCGCGCTGCGTTTTATCTAACCCCTGACTAAGTAAAGCTTGTAATATGGGAACCAGATACAATAGTTATATACTTTTTTGTGTTCTGTTTTATGGGTGTTTCATATAAGTATAATACATATATTATATGCAACACCCGGGTTTTACACACACACACACACGGTTTATTACACAACAAACATCTATGTACGTCACATCGCTTGTGCTGGGTGGGAAACGAACCCACGGCCTACAGCTCTGAAGGCAGACATACTAACAACTGAGCTAAAAGTATTATAATAATCTGTTGTGAAATATCGCCTGTGTGTCAGCTTCATGCAATGGCTAAAAAACTATTTATGTCCGAGCCACTGATATGAGCGTATAAGCGGGGTTAAAAACCACCCAAAATTGCTGTCTAGAAGCTTCCAGACCGCTCTTAACCACAGTCATATGTCAGGCTAGGTAGCGTTTGTATGGCAAGGCGAAGAACGAAGAATTATTTTGTGGTAAGGTACCATTTTTGACTGCTAATAGACAGCTGTCGTAATGCAGTCGATAAGTACCAGATACTGTAGAGCTAGATAGCTCTAAACCAGTCTAGTTCCCACCGGCGATCGCTCCTCGATACAAATTACACAAGACAGGTTGCTTCATACGCCCTGCTAAATAACCTTGCGAGGATTGTGTGCTATGCGGAGCTAGGAGGAGCTAGGATCTGGTTGGAATACTACTACCACTACTACCACATGAGCTTTCGGCGATTCTGGTTACAAACTCATAGGTATGTGACTCTGTAACTGACTATGTGACTCTGTAACTGACCCTATGACTCTGTGACTCAGTAACTGACTCTGTGATTCTGTAACTGACCCTATAACTCTGTGACTCAGTAAATTACTCTGCGTCGCTGTAACTGACTCTGTGACTCTTTCTGTAACGACTCTATGACTCTGTGACTCAGTAACTGCCTCTTTGACTCAGTAACTGACACTTTGACTGAATCTGTGAGTGACTTTTAAGTGACTCCTTAAGCGTAAGTGAAGTCACCCTGATTGTTTAACACGAAACGCGGAAGTAAGGGCCCAACCATAGAACAAATCATTGTAAGTAAGTTCGTATAGGCTAAGTGGCCAGCCCTTGCTAATGTGCCGTCAGAAGTTATCTTACATGACCTGGCTTAATACCATAAAAATACGTTTTTAACACAGATTGTAACACAGTTACTATTCTGTTAAAAGTTATGTGGTTTTGTAAGAAATCAACTACCTACCAAGACCAAAAAAAAAACTATTTTGGACTTGGTAGTGGATTTCTTACAAAACCACACAACTTTTAACAGACTAGTAACTGTGTTACAATCTGTGTTAAAAGCAAAACACAGCCCTTTAAGTAAACTTAAGTTATTTGACTAAGTTTTGTCAAAATTTTACGAAACCTACACAGTTTCGTTGCTAGGATACAACAAAAATAAATATTATATAGCATATCAAACCTTAGGCTGATCAGGCCTATTCTCCACTTTACCCACAGAATACCCAACAGTAACAGCTGGTGAGCGCGGCATTCCTTATTGCCCAACTCTAGTAAGAACTTCCAACGAGCATATTTTAATATCATAACCTCAGTTCGTGACTCAGGAGTAGAGTTCGAAATATTGACCCGATATCGATACTTAACCGATTACTACTAGCCTAGTACTGCAGGGATATTCACAACTCAATCGGAAAGGGATCCCAGAATGCTTGCCACCGTTAACCGATTTTGCTCTTCGTAGTACGAAACTATAGTACTTATTTTTTTTGTTTTATTATGTTCTCTGTAGTTATAACCTGCATAACTAGGTTTAGTAGCTCAGCAGGGGTATTCAGAACTCAATCGGAAAGGTTTCCGTCCATCGGATCCAAATTTTCTGTCCCACTCGTCTACATTCAGGATCACACAGACGAAGAATGTATCTCTGTCTATTCTCTATTTGACGGTCAAGTCACAAAATGACATAACTCCAATTTTACGTAAACCAGCTCCGGTCGACTACACAAAGATACGGGTTAACGTTATAATTGAATAATAACAGTAACGTGCCATTACAAGTAACTATTATTGAATCTGTGTCATTACACAATAACTAAAACGATTTATTGAATGAAAAATGAATGGGCGTAAATGACCCGAAACGCACGATGCAATGGCATAATTTTAACGCCTCGTAACAATTAGGTTTCTGTACCCAGAACTGTTCAGTAGGTCTTTTAAGAGGAAATCTGTTCAGCGATTCTCTATACAAAAGTATTCCCCTGTTTTCTTCTTGGATAATGCCTCTAGAGCATTTTTTTAATGAAGGCTAGGTCTGCTGTGTACACTTATCTCTGTAATTTTTTTTTTGCACCTAACTGCTAATGAAAATATAGCCCTCCAAAAATTAGTATAAAGATATTTAAAGGGCTATATATTTTTTTGCAATTAAGTAGTCGCTGAAAAAAACCGTAAACAGTAAAACCCAGATTGTTTTTTTAAATTTATAAATTGCTTTGAGTCTTTATCCATGAAGAAAATAGGACTATCTCACTAGTCCCATCGAGTTGTCCCGTGATGGGACAACTGCCACTATTTTGAACCAGTAGTACCATGCGACAAGTGACAACAATTTTGACCTTTTTTTTGGTTCCAGAAGACCCATTACAGTAATCGTTTTTAGGTTATTTTAGGTATTGGGCGGAATAAAACACGTAATTAAGGATTTAAATAATTATCGTTTCGTATATACGTTTTTCTGGAGAATCGGTCACCGGATTTTAATTGATATTTAAGAGGGATCTTAAAGATCACACCAGATTAGATCTTTTCTAAAAAAAAATTGACATTTGCTTAGCACAAATATAATTATGGAATAATGAATGATACGGATGGAATCCTCTGTCCCCGAGTGGCCGGTTCTTACTCTTTAGTTTTAAGGAAATGGAATTATTAACACCTGGAAAATGAAGCCATTTTTATTAATCGAAATGTGTGAGAGTACCGTTATTTAATGCATATTATTATTATCATGTCTTTAATAGCCGTGTATTAAAATAAACTTCTCTGCCGTTACAGAATCATAATATTTTTCAAATCAGCAAAAATTTATTACCTCGTTTCATTCAGATTATAATCGCATAAATGTTTTTAAAGTGTACTCACAGGAAATATCTATTTGTATGCTAAATAACCAACTTATAATACTGAGTTGAATTGACATCTCAATTTTACATACCATACCAAACAAAAGGAAACTAAAAACTGGTATTCAATTTCTAAAGGCGTAAATATAATCTCGAAACAAGGGTCTCGACTTAAAATACGGCATTTTAATTAACCACGCGTCAAGATGACGTCTAAGTTACATTTTTATCGGTTGATGCATTATTTTCTGTACTTTCGACCACTTAGCAAGATTTTCAAGACCTTTACCAGTAAAAAAGAAACTCGTATACGTATAAAGTACTGGATCAGTGGGCCGATTGCATATCTTTTGAAAGCAAATAAACTGTTAAAAATATGCACGTTAACATATTTAACGACGACAAAAGGCATTAAGAGCCTACCTATCTATTGCTATAACTTGTCGATGCTTTACTTTTATTTTTGTTAAATTCATATTTTGTTGTGGTTTATCTACGTTTCACGATTTCAATGACTTTATTGGGTTTCTATACATTAAGTGAGTGTAAAATCACTGATACGAGTATAATGTTTTCATCGGTCATCAGAATAAATGTTGGCTTATTAACAGCGCTATTTTTCCACAAAACTATTTAAAAAAAAAGATAATTTAAGCCGAATAGGACCTCTAAGGTGGTAAAGTAAGGTCTATACATTATGTAATACATCAAACATTAATAACATCAAATTGAACGCTTCGGGCTACAATTTGTGCAGGGGCAAAAACGTCACTTGGCCGCACAAAAAAGCAATTTATTATAATGACAAACCTTTTTCTGTCGAAATGTGTACTTAACTACGATTTAAATGATCTAAATGATTATAAAAAAAACAAGCAGACGTAACAAAGGAAGTCACGATTAAAATCCACTTAAGTTAGATATGCCATAGATTAATGTATAATAGAAAAATTGTGTGAGGTCATCTAGACGTATCGTTGTACATAATACATGCCAAACTTAGTATCAAATCTATAAAAATTAAAATAGTTGATAAATAACAAAACGTTTCAATTTATTTGTCGAATCAATAGAAACTGAACTAAAATTGATGTAGAAAAACTAAAAAGACTCATCCATTTTAAGAGTTATATTATACCGGAAGAGTCAAGAGAGATGATCCAAGTTTCCAGCCACTGGAAAACAAAGTAAAAATAGGAATGCCTTTCTCGAGTCGGTCGTGCGTGCGATCCGCACTAGTTGGCAGCTAGTTGCGGTGGGCTGCCGACAGAATGACTAGAAAGCAGCTAATATTGTGATAGCAATCGTGCTTATTGATGTTAAATCAAAAAGATCTAGTGATATCATTAGTGGTCTGATGAAGGAGTAGGTTTTGTTACATAAAATAAGTTGATATTAAGATTTCTGTATGCGCCAAATTAAACCCCAATGAGCCCTCCTAATACATAGATTAAAAAAAATTATACTGTCATAAATATTGTATTCAAGGTCCCTGCAACAATGTGCCAGAGCCACGTAGAAAACTTTTTGGAAAAAAGTTTAACACATTAGACCTCAGTCGTGGTTCTAGGAACGGAGTCTTCATATTTATTGGCGAAATAAGAACTATTATTTTATTATTCTTGGTTGATTTTCTTACAAATAGTGCTTTAACAATCTAAGTATTATAAAAAAAATATTTTGCTCTTAATTGGTATAATTATGAGTGTTTTAATAAGCACTGTTAAATAAATAATTAATACAAGTTTGACGAGAGGGTTGTGCACTATTCTTAAAAAGACAAATACTAAATCAAAACGCAGTACGCTATTCTTTAATTAAAATATCATTTAAGTAGTTAAAATAACTTTCATAAAACGAAAAGTATTTATAATAACGAACAAAGTCCGATCGAAATGTTTTAATCAGAAACTTTATTGTCAGTTTAATTTTACCAGTTTAAGTCGAAACACATAAAACCAAATAATTTGGGCAAATTAACGGCATATCTTCATTGTACATCGATTGATGCCAAGATAACGCTGATATTTATTTTTATATTAAAACATTAAGAAGTCACATACAGCTTTTAACGTTAACACAGTTGATAGTGCGTTAAAATCAACTTTGTTTTTTTCATCAGCTGATCTTAAAACTGTGTAACAACCTTGAAAATTCTGTTAAATATCATGATTTTATGGCGTAGGTATCAAGAGAATATTAAATTCCAGAAAAAACTATTCTACCAGCTTCAACTACACAATGTCAAGAATCTTTAGTGCTACCAACACAACATACCAATTTAGCACTTGTTTCCTTTAAAAATAAGGTGTTATCGAATGTCAAGATAAGATGGTCTTGTACGAAGCGCATGTCAAGGATATAATTAATATTAATCAGCTGACAGATTGCCGTTAAATAAAAACCGAGTGAATCAGGTTATCTCGTGTTTATTTGTGAAATTATTCGAAGTTACAATGTGTCATGCATCTGATCTCTGATCAGACTTCAGTCAATTTCTTACAATGTTAGTTAATATTTGTCATTTATATTCTTGTCAAAAGACAAAAAATAATCTCATAATGTGCCATATGAAGAATACACTAGCCTCATTAGCTAAGAAGAACGAATATTGATTAACCTTAGAAACTTAAAAACATTAAAAAAAACAAATACCATAATCTTAACAAGAAAAAAACTGTAACAAAAATAAAGGAGATTCTTGGAGACTTGAATGAACAAAATACGTTTTCTTTTTCGATTTCTGTTTTATCTTTTGGTTGAAAAGTAAAAAATTGCCAAAAACAGGCTTATGTAAGCTTCCATTAAAACCGAAGATGTCGATATTTTGTACATATACATTATTGCAGGGGTTTTTAAAATAACATTTGCAACGGCTTTTGTCGATTTTCGGTTATGTGAGGTTCAGAAATGACGTGAGTCATACAAAACTTATGTAGTAAGGGTACGAACTCTAAAGGTCATTAATAATAAATTTTTCTTCCTTTATAACTAAGAGGTCAAAAAAGTAATTAAGGTCGCGAGAGCATAAGTATTGACTCGATCATATTTATTAAGAAAGATAATAATATTCCCGTTTAATCGATCTTCAAGCTCATGTCAGTTATGAAAAGGTACCAAACAGACGAGAGACTGAAAAAGTCTTAAAATAGTTTACTAATTTTAGTGCGATATTAACACCTAGAGTATATATATTTTATCATTTTATGTTGTTATCCTTACTGTAGTAACAGTTAGTACTCAAAGCGATAAGACTAAAAGAAAAAAAATGTTATGCAAAACCAAAAAAAGGTCATCAGAAACGTGAATCCCAGAGATTACGATAAAGCCCGCAGCGGGAGGTTCAGTTTCGGCGCCAAAAAGTGTCAAAAAAGCCTGTGATCCGGTCTTGGATCCAAAGGCCCGAATTTAAGAGAAGTGCCCGGGGTATTTATCATTGGTTTCGAGACATTCGATTTATCAATTTATTTGTAAATCCAAAACGAATAAAACGTTTTCGTTGATGATCTAACGAACATTAATATAAACATCGTGCCTTATTATTTGATCAATATTGGTTATTTGATAAATGCATCGCTAGCAAAAATAATACACGAAATCTAGTAAATGTTTCACCATTTTTTTATAGAATCCCTTTATAAACTTAAACCTAGAACCTTGTTTGCTGACTTGTGACCAATTAACAATATTTTTACCTACCTAAACATATTTTTAATTACTGTGGCAAGTTTACTTTAAAATCGAATTAAAAAATGGCACTTGACGCTTTTTTTTTAATTGCTATTTTAAGAAGATGCACAAGGCACAGATTGTCCTATTTTGACAATCTAAAGAAACAACACTCGCATTTCGAACAATCGAACTCCATCCTATAAAAGTATTTTATGAAAATGTCACTCGGATGCGTGCAATTGCGGTACAATTACATGCGCATACGCACGAGAACAATTGAACTGCTGGGATTTGCATTGAAGGGATGGGCGCGGCGGTATAAATAGGTCATACAGAGATGACAGTGGTTACTATAAGTGTGTAGAATAGCGGTATGTGCCTCGAAAAGGAAATAAAAAGTTGTAATTGTTCGCGACAATAGATGTCAAAACGTTATAAACTATGGACTCTACTCTCTGTTTGTTATTTTTTTTAAGTAGAGACTACATAAAAAAGAACAAGACAATAAATCTCGATACTTAAAAATATGTATCAGTTTATTTTCAAATCACAAACTTTTGATTTACGTTCATTGTTAACTTGCACGTCGAAAATGCTCAGAAAGCTCTTTCCATGTTGACTTGATTGTGATTTCCTCCATTTAGCATTATTAGTTTTCAGTCCGTAACCTCCCACTGCTAAGCATGGAACTCTCTTCTATCAGCTTGAGCCAAGTTTCTAGCAAATATCACTTGTTTTCGAACTGTCCTATCGTTCGTAGTAGGTTTGAATTGTAACATAGCTGAGTTTCCTTACCTTTGTTCTGTAGAGCGGATTGGAGAAGTCCCAGCCTGGTGCTACGAACAGATATCCACATTTTGATATCTTTCTGCTCGCCTGTGAACAAGAAAAAGATATATTACTTACTGAAATCAAGGCCAACAAAATTAAAATCCATAATTAGACGTTAATAAACAAGGATAATAAATATGTATATGGACCTGGGTATGTCCTAAAACATCCTGAACCACCGGAGGACGGGCAGTAGCGTCCTCTCTTAACGGTGGTGAGCATTCTGCGATCCCCAAGTCCCAAGCCGCCTGCCAAGCTTGGGGATTATGGCAATCAAGCAGGAGGCATTCGTCCTGCAGTGGACGTCTTCTGGCTGATTATAAATCAATAATTATATGATTATGATGAAACAAGGATATGTTTGGAGAAGCGGAAAAATCGTAGCTCAAAAGAAATGAAATAGTCTAAATGGGAAATTGAACCCTACTTCCCAAGAGAAATTAATGTAATTTTTAAATATATTTGTTTTTTGCGATTTCAGGGTTGGTACTCATAGTAAAAGTTGTTCACAATGATGAGTACAGTGACGTTCTTTCATCTCAGTAACGCCATCACTCGTAACCCTTTATTTTAATTATTTATTTATTTTTATGCAATCAAGTGACGAGACGAGCAAGACGTTCGCCTGGTGGTAAGCGTCACGCTTTCCACTAACAGTAGCAGTGCCAGAATTGTGAACTTGCAAACACACTCCTGCGCCGCACTGCACTGCGCTCGTCACTCTGAGATATTAGATGTTTAATCTCTTCATACCCAGTAATGCTTGCACACTACTGCTTGGCGATTGAATAACTGGCAAAGGTGTGGTACTTCCCCAGGCGGACTCTGCAGTAGAGTCCTACCACTACAACACAAGATAGATAAGTTTATAGAAAACAAAAGTACATTATAATTTCAGCTGTATTTCTTTATTAACTTCGACGCAGTTTCGCAGCGCGCTGCCAAAACACAGCCAGTAGGTCGGCGCTGTTTACTTTTACATATAAACAGCGCAGTCAGTACACCGGCTTTATGTTTATGTGAGCGAGAATGGGGTTATAAGGTTTATGGATTACGAGAGAAGCTGTGTTGTGTTGTAACAAAACAATGGTCCGGTTACTTAGGCGAACGAAGATATTGTACACTGTTTTGGTAGGTTACAGGGTATGTCAAAAATCATATTAGGATATGTAATTTATTAATTTAACTATAAAGATATTATTTGAAACGAGAGGAAGGAGAAATCTTCCGAGGATACCTGTATCGGGGTACTCTGGTCAGACTGTGTTTTGTATATAATAGAGTAGAGTAACATACAAGCAGGCGGGAACCTGATGGTAAGTGGTCATCGCCGCCTGTAAACATCTGCAACACCGGAAGCGTTGTCAATGCGTTGCCTACTCTTCAGAAAAGTCCCAGGCTATAGCTCTGTGAGGATTGTACATAGTAAAACCCCTCGGTGGCCTGCCTCTGTGCTTGACGGAGGACACCGGGATCTCCATAGGAACGCCCTAACACTCTGCCTCCGAAGGCAGTGTCTTCGGCAACGATCCCGGAACAAGCTCTGAGCATTTCGCCTTCTTTCCTCTATAACGGTGCGGGCCACACCGCGTATATTATATCTTCCCTGGCGCACTTGAAAGTGAGGAGATTCCCAAATCAGACTATCCCCAAACCCAAGCCCAAAACTTCTCTTTAAATTGGCTCTTACAACACAAGAGATACCGAAGCCGCATTCTAACAATTATAAAGACCGGCTCCACTGTAACAAACCAGATATTATGGCCTAAGACATAATAATCTTGTATAATAAATATTGGCTGATAAATTTTGAACCGTCCCCTTTTCATAAATGTAAGTCGTAGACTGCATCTCTCATCGTATGTCTGCATCTCTTTATTATAGTTTATAAGCGTTCTATCCTTTACAGAGTCAATTAATTAACGACAACTATCCTATAATTATTGCTTTATCACAACAATATCAACCATTCCCCATGAGTTATCAACGTAACACCATAAATTGCCTGGGGCCATTTTGAATCCAAGTTTAATTTTGTTTCTGCACATATACAATTGTTACAATGTAAGCACTTTCGAACATAATCTGAATACTATAAAATGATGTTACTATCGGGTGTGATTACTAGCTGTGTGTGGGAGAGGTCCAACCGGACCTGATCGGCGCGGCGCGTCTGTAGGGCAAGTCGACTCCTAGATTACATATTTTTTCTTCGTTATTGGCATCGCACTTCGTGCAATCTGCCCGTGTCGAGTACACATTTGAGTTTAAGTTTTTATAATAACAAGTTGACAACTGACTATGATTTTATGACTTATTTAGTCATCAAATCATAGTCAGTCCCACAAAATTATTCACAGTCAAGTCCAAGTCGTGCCCTAGTAAAGTTTACATTATCTATCGAGTTTAATTAAAGTACTTATTTTATAAATGATGTCTTAAAAATCGCTCATTCCCGTTCCTTGCTTTCTATGAAACAGCGGATAATTGTTCGCGAATGCTGGGTTGACTCCCGTAGCAAAATTTCTTCACAATAACAAGTACAAAAACTTTTTTCCTCTTTTTTTTTAATATCGATACGTGTAATCCTGTATAGTTTGAGTACATATTGGAACGTAACATTTTTAGTATCGGGTAATACTCTCAGTAAAGTTAATGTCTTAATTTCTTCCGATTCAATCGTCATAAAATTAATGACAGAATTAGCTCCAAGATCTCTCGAGAAAGTAAAAAGGCTTGGTTTATTAGTAGCGTCTTGATGTTTCTACCGCATTTCTCTTCGTTTCTTCCTTAAATAAGACGTTAACTACATCCTTCATTCTGTGTACCTATAAATCTTACACATTACTTACAAATCTCCCCTCCCCTCTATAAAGGGGGAGGCCTTCGTCCAGCAGTGGACGTTTTATGGCTGACGACGACTTACAAATCTTGGTCTAACATATATAGGCTGTCTTGGGCCACCAAAGATGATAATGAAAGGAAATTGCACGAAGCAGGTAGGTCGCCTAACCGCTACGAGGTTAGGGTTAAGGCCGGGTTATTCCACGTTTCAAGCACATTTTTTAATGAGATCATTCATTAGTCTAAAGCTGTATCAGGTAGGGTCACATTTAGCGGAGCAAAAATATGGCGGTTACGCAGATTCGTGCGTGTCAAACTTCGATTTATGAAGATTTTCTCAGATTACTTGAAAAGTATAGAAATTAATTACTTTTGAACCACAGCATGCTCTCCAAAATACTATTAACTTATAATACATATTTTTTTTAATGTGATTATGTGCTGTAATTAGGACATAAAACTGAAAATGGTTTAAAAATAGACACTGTTTCGGTATTTTTTTCTATCGAAGAAAGTATAATCAATCGTGTTTTCATCCACAGAAGTTACTAAGACGGATGTTCTTCTGTAACATTTTGTATTTTTGGGCTTTAAATATAGTAATTTGACTAAATAAATGTGATTTTGCGAGGGGCAAATTTGGTAAATACAAGCCTTAAGTCCAGCAGAGGACTATTAAAAAAAGGCTGATTTAAAACTGGTATTATGCAAAAGGGATAATTAGGCCAAAGTTTAAAAATACGGGGAAGTAAAAGAAAGAAACCAAACCCATGTTTGTATCTTTTACTCCCATGAAATTCATGTCTAGCCAAGGATAGCGTTAGGGATATATACCTATATATATACGTGTTACAAAAAGGTTCATCAATACTGAAGGGTATGTATGTACTCATCATTATGAACAACATTTACTATGGGGCCACCCCCGAAATTATGGAAAAAAATAGCTGTTCCATACATTTTGTCCATGATCGATTAACCTTTTTGTATGGAACAGCTGATTTTCGTGATTTCAGGGTTGGCCCCATAGTAAAAGTTGTTCATAATGATGAGTACATACATACCCTTCAGTATTGTTGAACCTTTTTGTTACACGTTGTATATATATCCCTATCGGATATACCAAATGATGATGTTTGTCGGGCCCATTTGACCCGAACTCCGCTTCTTCGCTCATAACCTAAAAACTCAAATTCTGTGTCAAGTGAAAGTGTCGCCTAGAAAAAATACAAAGCTTACTAAAATCCCGGTTAAAAGTAGGTAATTAGTGGTAAAGAAGTAATCTAGCTGGAGTGCGAACTCTAATCACCATTACAGCAACACACCGACAAAAGACTAAACCGTACGGAACCGTTAAAAAGAACGGAAACGCAAAACGTAAAATTACATCAACTTAAAGGCCCTGTTTTAAAAAAAAGCATTTTGAGTCATAGCAGTTTTTGACGGATTTTAAGAGTTTGTGATTACCCAAAAAAAAAAATTGTATCTAAAAGATGTGAGAAGTGAACTAACGCTTTTGTAATCTTTCTATAAATCTTAGATAAGAGGGAAAAAAATGAAAATAACAAAACACCTCTATTTTTACACATTACAACAGTTTTTATCATACAAATTTAGCACGAAAATTTACTCACTTGTAAATAATATAGTTTGTCACGAACTAACGCTGTTAGGTTTGAAAACATTTTTATATTATGCTTGTAATAAATTAAAAATGGGTCTGAAACCTCAAAAATTGTATCTTGACACGACGAACCTGCGTAACTGCCATATTTCTGCTCCGCTAAATGTGGCCCTATCTCATTCAGCTTTAGAATAATGATTGATCGCAGTAAAAAATGTGCTTGAAACATGGATGTGCGCGGCCTTAAGTCGACAAAATACACGATCTACGGCGTCGAATACAGAGTCAATAGACTGTGCGATGGAGATAAGTAAAACGAATACTCATATCCGGAATATGAACATAAAGACAGAGTTAATAAAGATTGAAAGTCATAGCTGTGCGCAGTGCCCCATGGTTATACCCACAATGAAAAATCGTGATGATGATGACGTCATAACCTAGCCTATGCCTGTGGAAACTCGATTATAGTTTCAAAGAGTTGCTGATATGACAACTAATAACTCGAAACCAAAAGCGAGATAAGCAGTCCAATAAGTCATTCGTCTGTGGTTACATGACGTAAGAAGTCAACGGCCTATGTTCAGAATGACCGATAAATAATAAAGTTTGACGATTGTTTATTATGAATGCTAACGAGACACTCAATGTTGTGAAGTGATTGTGTAATTTACATTTTATGACAAAATAATTATGTAAACTCACGTCACGCCTGAGAGTGAAACAAACAAAACTACTAACCACAAAAAACAAACAAATAAACAAAAAACTGAAACTGTAACATCTTCGGCAGGAAATTCTTGGATAACAATCATTTTTTAATAGTACATTATGATACAAATACAAATAATTTATTGATAACACCAAAGTTACACGTCAAACGAGTGTGCTATGTTGGTCATTACACTAGAGGCGGTATTATGCGCGCGAGCCGCAGGCGAGCGCTATAAGGAAGCCGAGAGCGTAATGACTAATAGCACAAGAGTTCTATACGACTGTTTTCGTCACACTTGCGAGGAAAAAACAATTTTTTTTTGATAATAATCAACCACACAGCGAAAACATCAACAAACATTTGCGGAAAATGGCGCCCAAACCAGCAATGCGCGCGCAGGTTGACATTTACTTCAGCGGCATAAGAACTCTTTGTTGGTATTACAAAAAAACTGTAAGTATTACCCGGCTATATTAAGAGTGCTTCGTATACGTACGTCTAATTGCAGTCACGTACAAACTTGACTTTACCGGGTTATACCTATTATAGTACAAGTGCCGTAATGTAAAGTAAAAAGCACGCGTGTGTAATAGCTTGGATTATGCGCCTAAAAGCGATGTAATAAGATCCACTTTACGAGCAAGTGTGATGAAAAGTTTATTATCATTGTTACACACATTCGGCCTTACCTAAAATAATATCGATTCTCTTAGTCACTGCTTAAACTCCTCTGTCCTTTTCTAGCACGTGCAACTTCACGTCAGAGAGAAGATGGCAGAGCATCTTAAGCAGTGACTAACGGTTGATAAGTTTTTTTAGGTAAGGCCGATTGTCACAGCCTAAACCGCTGGTCGTAAAAAAATTGCTCGGGATGAAGTGGTGAAGGGTTTGGGAGCAGGCCGAATTTCTTTCGTACGCGGACGAAGTCGCGGGGGACCTCTAGCAGGAAATATTGCAAGAACTCTTGATAAAACTGCAGAAAAAATCTCTAGAATAAGCTTTCGATGCAGATTGCATCCCTAGTCACTATGTTCTATACGTGCCGTATAGTGGTAGTATAAAGAAGAATCTTAATAACATGTACTTAGTTTTTTTTGCTAGGCTTAGACATAGCTGATGGTGTAACCTAGCTTATGGACATGCTTTACATATAGAGAGATAATAATGTTCATAAATGGTGAGAACATAGAAATATTGAAAACAAGTAGTAACGCCGCGCCATATTCAGATCGCACCCGTCAACATACGGCCCAATATTTCCGCCTGTTTACGACCCACGTCTGGAATAGGCAGTGTTTATGAACCAAGTTCAGAATAGACACCATAATCCAGGACTAGGAAAGTATAGATGGACAACTACTGCAGTGAGATGGCAAATAGCGTCTTATGGATGGTAAATATGCTTTCGGCGTAATGGTGCTTGAATTATAGAGTTCGTGTTTAAAATAGCAACCTGACAACTACGTCAGGCATCTTAGATAAGACAAATCATCAGGATGTGAATGTGAGTGTAGAAAATGTGAGTAGTTTCCAACTTTCACTAATAGAATTAAGTTAGCTAGAATAGTCTATTTCTGCAAAATTAAATTTTCTCCAGAGTATTTTAGGAAACATGACTTATATTTTATCATGGAAACTTGGTGACATGGTTTTCTCGACCGTACGTTGGTCCTGTACAGCACATTAATAAAATAAAATGTGACAAGTGACAATTCACGAATTCACGACCAATGTTTGTATTCCACTTCTCTGGTACCAGTGCGTCTACAGAGTTTTACATCTTTTATTTCTCTTATCTGTGTCATAATAGTCATAAAAACCGATATAGCAAGGTAAATTGTATGTTAATTTGTAGTAGCTGATCGTAGACCAGGAGTGGTTAATTTTAAATACCAATAAACCTTTTTTTTACAGGTACATTTTAATGCCATATGTAGAGTTCAAACCACAATAACACAGATGACTCTACCACTGTATATTAATTTTAATGTCATTTCCATATATAAACGATCGTGTAAGACATGTAAACAAGGTAATTTTAAGATGTTTTAGATATTAGGTATTATTGTTATATTATGACTTAAGCTTAAGTTTATTGTGTGTCTGTTCTGGATGCTGTATGTATTTAATAAAATGTATGTAAGTATCTGCTCTTTTTCTACCAGTTACCTATCTGGGGGTCTAAAATGGCCGCATTAAACAATTCCCCTAAAAGCAGTTCATCTAATGAATTCTTAGCAGAATGAATTGTAAAAAATTGCTTTTGAGTAACTTCTAACGAATCTGAAAGTTGACTTTATGCAGTTCACCTTTCATCGACCATTTTACGACTCTCTATAGAAAACTGTCAACTAATGAATTCCGTAATAGAATCATTTGCAAAATCATAGTAAGAATTGGCGCAAGGGGGCGACTGATGCCAAAAGTAAGTAAAAGGTGTATTTTCAAACACATAGTTTAATGATAAAGAACGTAAATATTCAGAATAAAAAAATACTACACGTAGGGGAAAAACCTAAAGAAGCCGAGTAGCCGAATAGAATTTTGGAAAATAATATGGTTTATTTAAAAAAAAAAATACAAACTACCAACAAAAAAAAACAATTTTAATTAAAAAAAAAAAAATTCTAAGCGCCATCACCACATTATTTTTTACGAATTACATAGCCAAACGAGAGTTTAGCATAGTAGCCGTTTATTTTTTTTATTTCATGCCTACATTTTAAATAATTAAATAAAATCCCACCTAAATTGCTCAAAGCCATCATCATCATCAATTCTATCATGCGATTTTCGACTCTAAACTAATGCAAGACGTGCGGGTGAAATCTGTTATTTTTCTGGCATTAGTCGCACTTTTAAGTGACCGTTTAACGATTTGCGAAATGAATCATCATAGGATCATATGCAGAATTGCTAAACGCGACCATTTTAGCCCCCGTTTCCTACAGTAGGTACGACCTTTGCTTAGTTTGGGGCTAGATGGCGCTGTGTGAAATGTTGAGCAATATTTATTTTATTCTTATTGGATATTAGAACAGGTAAACGAAGCGTTGGACGTCCACCAGGTGGTTGTATAACGGATATCGCGTATGAATAAGATTGTCACAGGACTAGTGGCAGCTTGTTACCTTTACATGACTGTGATTATTTGGACCACATACTAGAGCTAACATGTATGTCAGTGGTCAACGGTGCCCGGTGCGTCACATTGGTCACCGTTACCACATCAACGACACAGAATATAGAATAGTTGCTCCTAGCAATGGGACACGGTATGACGGATTGCACCCATAAAAACTATGATTTAATCTACGTTAACGCCATAGTAACTATCACTCAATTCGTGTTACAGCACGCGCTATCCCGTTAGATCATTGTGTGGTGGACAGTCGATTGGTAAACGGTTGTTTTCTCGAAAAGAGTTGAAGTCGAACAAGACATGAGTTTGATAATGCGACTAAGTCATTCATCATTAGCCTACCTTACTCTGCTGCTGGACTTGGGCCTCAGCCCGTTCTTCGACGTATACATTACTTTACAATAATGACTAAATATACATATTTGGGCCGTTCCAACCTACCTCATTTTAATTTCAAAAATTTACCCGATCTCCTGCAGGGCTAACATGCGCACCGCGAGTAAATTTTGTCGTGTCTTTATGTCGTGCGAAAACGAGACAAACTTATACAGATTCGTAGCCTTGTCCTGTTTTTAAGAATCGAGAAAAATTTCTCGCGGTGTGCATGCTAGCCCTGCTGGTCGACGCGATGTGTGAGCAAAACACTGGCCCAAAAAAGTGTTGTCCTTATTTAAGCATAATCAAATCAGAAATGATTCGTTTGCTTGCTTACATTTTTGGTCTTGCGTATGACCGCTAACTTGTCTGATGTTGTATCGAAGAAGCGGTCTACGATGGAGATAGCCTAGAAGAATCATTGCCACTCGCGACTTGAAGAGACACATATTATATCTATCGGGTATCACCAAGGTCGAAGGGTATTCAACTTGTTCACCGGGTTTGAATGAGAGTGGAATCAGACAGTTTCATTCCGATTTTAGAGTATCAACCGTGAGTGTAGCTATGATCGAAGGAGAAGTGTTACAAAATGTATAACGAGGTACAACCATGCTTATTGTTTGTATATTTACTGGCCTGTGTTTCTAGCTACCGGCAGCTGACACACATGTCTCCTCTAACCGGTATGCCATTGTTTGAGTGAAAATATGTTAATTTCGACAACACTACCTTCGACCTACTCACTACTGAGTCAAAGGTGCAGCTGTTAGTGTTACTTTCAAGATGAGAAAGGTTTTCTCGCAGCAAACAATAATGAAATACTTACAAGCACATGTGAAATAGTACGATCAATATTTCAAAAGTATTGGCGAAGGTTTGTAATTCGAAGAGGTAGATCTCATTTGCACGAGATTATCTGTACAATGGGTACAAACGCAGTAAGTATCAGGTTATTCTGCCGCCAATCAGAACCATGTAAACATTACTGTGTTCCGGTTTGAAGGGTTCTGCAGCTAGCGACGTTTTAGAGGTCTAATCACAGAAAAGCAAAATACCTAATTCTTAGACAGAATGGCTGTCAAAACAATGCTGTAAAGGAATTGTATGGAAACGAAACTACGAACAGACTACGACGAAAAAATGCCAACCATTTGAAGTAAAACGCTCGAAATGCCATATTGCAACAGATTAAAATTGATCTAATTACGATGCAATGTGGTTTGGTTTCCTACGCGTCTATTTCGATTGTCTTTTTGAGTACTTAATGTTAAAATAGTCAGTTTAAAAACATGTATATTGGTAGGATAGTCATTAAGCGCATTTGCACTTAATGCCAGCTAGCGCGGCGTCACATTTCCGTTCTATTCACTTCTCTCTTCAGTGGGTCTAATGATCATGATACTCAACATCGAATATCTTTAATCGTTGTAAAGTGCGTTGTCTATAACTTAACTTTAAGATTTCTTATACATATGACACTGAGTGAGTGTCATATGTATAAGAAATCTTAAAGTTAGTAAATGTCACCAGCATTTAGAAAATCCAGAGATTTTACAAAGATACAAAATCTCCAGAACTAATCGTCGTCAAAAGGCTTAGAATTCGAAAATAAATGTGTTCGGAAGTCGCTACCGTCTGTGTCCCCTAATCTGTTTTTATGAGTATTTTTTGGATGTTTTGTATGACTGGAATGCTTAGGGCTGATGGACACTGGTGTAAAAAAGTCTGATATTTTGGTTACTCCAGTTTTAAAAGCACTGTTTTAAACTATCACGGTTGTTCACTGCAGTTCAATTATTATTTATATCGGGAGCTCATTTCACAACATAATCACGGTAAATATCCCGTAAATAATAATAGAACTGTACTTAAGTTTTAAGTACTCATAATATTATGTTTAGAGCTAGGACATGTCAAAGAGGCAAGAAAATATGTTTTCTTTGGAAAATGTAAATATTTTTCGGTGTGTTTTAATTCTGTCCAGCAGTGGACGTCTTCCGGCTGTTGATGTGTATGTGTGTGATGTGTGTGTTTTAATTGTCAATTGTCTATTTAAGGAGTTTTGGCGGGAACACGGAAAAATCAAGTCGTTGCATTCTATTATTTTCTTAAACTTGTGTATTTTCGCGAATTAATGATTAAAAATGGTGATGTTTTATTCATTGAGTGTTGAATTACATGCACGAGTGTGGGCAAGTGATATAATGTGGTGAAACATGTCTTTTTGTGTTGTTTTCAAAACTCCGTAGAAGCTCATAGTAAAGTCGCCACAACTTTACTAGGGCATGACTTGGACTCGACTATGACTAATTTCGTGTGACTGACTGTGATATCATTACATATTTGACTTGATTTTCATATAAATACTTGAAAAAATCATAAACTTGACACTGGCAGAATGCACAACGTGCGATGCCAAGAACTAAGAAAAAAAAAAGAAAGGCTATTTAAAAAAAAACATGCGTTTGGCTTATATGAACATTTGAATTCTTAGCTTTAGATGTCATATAATCATATCTAAAGCTTTGTTAAGCCTCATATAATGGTAGAGTTATCACAAGTCAGTATCTTTATAAAAATACATAAATACGACTATCTAGATCAATGAAAATCGAAAGGATCACAATTCCCAAGTATTTAAACGCTCCCAAAAAAGGAGAAGTGACTTTCTCCGTCAGGTCACAGGTAAAGCTACATGTCTCTCCACAAAGGAGGTAGAGTCCCATGTGCGCTCACCTTTACCCGTGGCTTATGGCCGTAGCCAGCATAAATATGTCGCGTGACAGCCGTAAAACCACTGGAGCATGGGATCATTGGGCATTATAGTCGATTATCCCTTGACAGGGGCTTGAGGCAGGAGCTGATAGCGATTTTATAGGATGAGGAAGGAAACAGCACCGCAATCATAGTCAACGCGACGCCAAAGTATCTGAACAACATCAATTCGAAGGATTTCAAAGGCAAAAGTTGACAGAAATAAAGAGATAATTAAGCATGTCAGAAATCTATGGACAATTCCTCCTCCTCAATTCATCCTTTTTATGTTACTGTGGATCCCACAATTGAAAAGATGGCGTGAAAGAGAGGCATATACTCAGTGGGGACACTGGCTGAATAGACAGATATAAAATACCGTCCTCGCCTAATACAATGAAATAAAGAAGACTGTTATGTACATAGGTTTAAAAAAGTTGAGATCTGATAACTCAAAGGGACAATCGTGTTTACGGTTACTGTCACCGGGCTGGTCTGTCTGTCTATTTACCTGTTTTACGCAAAAGAAATGCGATATAATTCGAAGCTTATTTATTCGCTTATGCTATCAGCCGCAATCTCTTACAAAGTAGAATGGGGACGGGGGCAAAATCAACTGACACTTGGCGATTATCTTAGAAAATAAAATAAAAATTGATAGTAGCTCCAGCTTGTGCCTTCATCCCAGCATTTAGAAAAGTCCAAGTGTAATATTATAATTTATGCGTCGACTAACACGACGTAAAGTAACATTATAGCGACGTATCACTCCATCCGTCTTTTATTCCATATTTATTGGCCGGCTAATTAGTTACACTGTTTAATTGTGATTTAGGCTCAGATTTCAGTGATTTATCTGCGATTAGTTGATTGCTGGCTTTGAAAAGCCGAAATGGTGGAAATGTTAAGGCGTTTAGGCAGAGTTTAGGATATTTTATATTCTTTAGTTGTTAAAAACGATTTTATTATGTTTCATATATTTTTATTTCATTGAGAAGAATAATAAATGTCATGGGCCATAGCACAAATCAGCCATGACGATTTCATTTCGATTCATGGTAACATTTCCTAAACGCGGTCATAACAGTTCATAGATATGAACTCGCTCGAATAAAACATAGTTTGAAGCGCGATTTCATCAATACCAGTCAAGCAATCCAAACAAGGCGTCGCTTATTATCAGATCGCATGCACCGAGCCACGATTGCTTTCCGAAAGTGTAAATAATTCGCATTACGATCAGTGTTGCCAGATCGTGTTTTCCGCAACATTGGAGATAACAGAAACATCATAAAAAAAATTACACCTGGGAAATATATTAAATAACCGCCATCATATTTTCATATCAAAATGAATAAATACCTACCTATATTATTGTACTTAAATATTTTTTCTTCTCTTTTATTTTGTATTTTTGTTGTGTCTGCAAGGTCAATATTTTTACTATACATTTACTACTGAAAAGGCTCGTATTAGACCTGCAGTAAAACATTTCTTTTGACTGTCCAAGATCTATTAAAGTTTTATTTATAAGGTTTCAAAGCCTAAGAATGACTAACGGGATCCTATTATTCTATTACTAAGCCAACGTTGACAGGAAACGTACAGTTTTCAGAAAAACAAATCAATGTTGGGAAACTGAAGTCACACCTGGCAGCCCCGATTACGATAATCGATAGTTTCACAAGTCAACCGGCAGATGGAGGTCGTGAGGAAGGGGGGTCGTGGGAACTGGGGACTTGCACTTTCGTCGCAAGCGCTGCGCGGGCGCCGCGGAGTCTGCAGGCGCGTGCTCAGGCCGCGGATGGAACTCGGATAAACTCGGGCTAATCGACCATCTCCAAGCGGTACAATAAATAGCTAGATACTATGGCGAAAGCGGAAGCAATTGAACCATTTGATTGACCTGCAAAGCACTTACAGCTAGACATCCTATCTAACACACTATACTGTAACGTATATACATCATAATGTAACGCTACACATTGACAAGGTGTTCCTAAAAGATCCCCGAAGTTAACCAACGAATTATTGTCATTTTTCGGATGAGGGACCGCAAGTAGCATTTAAAACTGCGCTTGTCAGATGACCTGTTAGATTGTCAGTCCCAGATTTTGGTCCTATCCAAAGATAAGTATTTATTGTAATTCATAGAAGAACAGCAACCGTCAAATGAGCTATCTCAGACGGCTTGTGCGGCACGTTAACATTAGGCATTTCTGTGATATATACACATTGAGCTAGATAGTATCCCAATGTATATAAGTAGACTTTGAAATAGCTATGCACCGTTCTCGTATGTATTATTAGAACGATTAGAAATGCCCACGAGAGGCCTTTTCCTGGCAGTAGGATAAGGACGGATAATGATATTATATTTAGCTTTTTAATCCGAATAAGCGAAAATATTTAAAGAACGCTTAAACCTCCTGGGCACAGCTAAAACTAATTATAGAAACTGTTATGTTTACAAAAGTATTTAAAGTTGTTGAAAGTGATTGTATTCTTTATCCATTGTCACTGTTTTTGTCAATCACCGGATTTTTGTGTCAATAGAAAGTACTTTATCTGATCTTCTGTCGTTTCGCTGGCGTTTTTTGTCATTTGTTTACCTTTTCCGTTAACTGTGATGTGGTCATTAATTGTCATTTTACAAAACTCAAACACGAAAAGTCCCTTCGGTACATGCCTAATTAATTAACGCTTTTCACCTCACAGGTCTCCGGTACGTTTTCCTGTGTAGAAGATGCCAAGACTTAGTATGATACAGAGTGGATGTGGCCAAATGAAGAAAGAAAATTTTTAACGAAATATTGCCAGTTACGTAATGAAAGAAAGAAATACTTTATTTTTATCTCACAGGACACTACAACAACATAGAACAAATACAAAGAGTACAGTAACAAAATATCATAACGAAAAACAAATTATGTTACAGTTGTCGCTCCAGAGCGACAAAAAAAGGTTAACGCTCAGCATGATGCTGCTAATTTCTTAGCAACGCTGGTTTTCAGCACTAACCTTCTGAGACGCACGGGACTACTAAATAAGAGATTATACATAAAGAGAGTAGTCAAGTAAAAATTAAAAATAAAATTCTTAATTCGAAATGTACCAATTGTTTATTGTCGATTTTTGAATATTTTAATGCAATTGTATTGTTTATAGTGGGTTGTAAATACGAAGGTGGTTCATCCACTAAGTATACATGTATTATAACACAGCACATTTCATTCAAAAAAAAAACTGGGTAACGTTCTCAATTTATGAGTAGCAAATGATCTAGCAGTAACGTATTACAACAATTTGAAAAATAATTAGGCTAATTAAGAATTATTACATCAAGCTCAAAAGTAATAAATTTCACGCTCTACAAACTTAGAAATCTGCTATTCAAGCACTACCCCAAATGAATGTAAATGGCTTCATACACATATTGATGAAGTTTTCTCATTTTCGCATCATTAACTTTGCCATAGATTGAATAATACTTCGATAAATTTGATGAATTTTGTAGACGGACCAAATCTGTTAGAGGTGACTAAATGACGTTACTAAAATCGTTCTATGGACGGTTGTCAGTTTTGTTTAAAATAATCGATAGTGGCTCTCTCAGCCGACTCTATATTATTTGGTTATATTGTGAGTCGTATTCAATGTTGATTCAACAGGTTTGGAAAGCAGCTGTGGGCATAACCGCAGAATAAACAGTAGTACAGAATAACGTAACGAGTGGTCAAAGACGCCTTTTTATGGTAGCGGCATGCGTACGCGGTCTGCTTACGACAACTGTTTTGAAATCGAAATTTTCGTGGAAAATTGAAATAAGACGTTGGGTATACGGACTATATTATTGCTCTAAAATAATGAATAGTATCAGGCCGGAATGAAAAAATAATGATGGCTCCGACCTGAAAATAAATCCCGTGGGAACAGACCTTGGTATCAAAGCTGCGACCACTAAACATTGCCTAGAAGATATGAAGTGCTTTTAGAGATAAAACTACTGGCTTGCGTTTGCACTGATTACGAGTATAAGTCGTTTTGTCGCACCTACCTACGCCCCAAAGTATTTTCAACCGACTTCAAAAAGGGAGGTTCTCAATTCGACTGTACGTAATTTTATTTTTATTGTATGTATGTTACGCGATTACTGCGCCAATTATGAACTATTTTGATGATTCTTTTAAGTTGTTTGGTAGGTAATACTTCAGAGGTGCTCCCATATAAATTTTATCGAAATCGGTTCAGTAGTTTGGTTTTTAAATCGAAATAACTAGAAAATAAAAAGTGGTCATCCAGGTTTTCCCTGGTTGGACCTGGGAATGTCCTAAAACTGCATCCATAACCAACGGAGGACGGGCAGCAGCGTCCTCTTAGTTAACGGTGGTAACACACTGCGATCTCCAAGCCGCCTGCCAAGCGTCGAGATTATGGCAACCCCTCCCTATTAGGGGGAGGCCTTCGTCCAGCAGTGGACGTCTTCCGGCTGTTGATGTGATCCAGGTTTTCGAAGTTGAAGTCGGTTGTATTTTTTTTAAAGCGTATTATATTTTAGTATGTTTAGTCGTGAAAAACAATACGTTACTTTATCTTAATTTCTGGTGGATATGGCAAGCGTAGCTATTAGAATTCAAACGAGCTTGAGAACTCAAGCGCAAGCTTAGTCCAACCTCTAGTCTAGACAGAGCTGTGAGTCCGAGAGGTGCAAAGTTCGATGCACTCCGGGAGGGCGTTCCAAACTTGTCACGGAATCGCTACCGACACAATTATCGGATCTAGACCACTCTCACTGAAGCAAAAAGTACACCGAGACGCAAAGAAAGCACCGTCAAGCAGGTGCGGCCCCATTTCACTTTCCAATGACTTATCTTCCGAACCCGCTCCAAGCAAAACCGAACTCTCTCCCACGGAAAATATAGCTCGTTTACCATTTCAAATTGACCTCCCAGAGTCAGTGGGCATTTCATTATCAAGATTTACGAGAAACCCTTCAAAGCGGTTAATTGTAAGATCATTTCACTTTCTAACAATTTCTGTAAAAGGCTTGCTTTTGGAAGACAATCTTCAGAGAACAATGCACGTTATTAACTTCGTGATTATCAAATAAATAGAAAATGGAGAAATAAATGTCTGTAAAAAAATTATGCTTGATAACTCCTCAAGTATAGTCTGTGCCGGGATGCCATGGAGTGATGGAACACGCGAAGACATGGTTAACTAACATTAAGGTCCTGAGGAGACAGGTAGTCCAATTCATCATCCAAACATCTTCCCGACCCATAGAATGGATATAGTAAGTGTTACGAGTATATAATAAAAGAATATGTTAGTCGAATATAAATTGTGTTTCTAAATTGCAAATGATTCCGCGGTCAAAACTATCGTTTACGTCTCAATTGTGGCTCATGAGGGGCCATTGTGGCGGGGATGCGCGAGCGCAGCGCAAGAAGCGGCCGCCTTAATGATGGACCATTTAGCGCAATATCGCGCCGATCCAATTGAGACGTCGACCACTTTCTGACAGATCTCTCTTTTTTATGCGTGTCTATTTAGACTGGCTGACTTGCAGACAGATCGTGAAGCGAGATGTAATGCAAATGGTATATCAGCTTAATTTTTTATCGCAGAAAATTGAGATTAAACAAACACCAAAAGACTTTCTTGAGGGCTTCAAAACGTTGACAGCTTTTTTACTCTCAGAGATTGCAATGCGTCATGATAAAATTAGTGAGACATCGAGGACTTTCGAATTTGACAGCTTTTAAAAGATGAGACATTATGAAGAAGACAACTGATGATGCAAGAGTTAATTAATGCCATCGGAAATTAAATAACATGCGAATCGTATGGGATTATTATCAAAGCTTTATATAACGAGGAAGGAAGTGGAACCTGCTTGACAGACCATGTCAATGCACCGTTAGATGATGCGAATAAACGAAATGTTTTTTTTTTTGAAATCTGAATGTAGGAAAGGCGATGGCGGTGGGTCTGTTTTTATCCTTTTGGGTAAGTAACACACTAAATATAAGCATTTATTTGAGATCGTTTGTCAACTATGGTGAAAAAATATTATAGGGGTAACATGAAATAACAAGCTATATTTACAAGCATAAGACTGCAGTTAAAACTGAAACACTCTTAAATCGATTTCGTAAAATTTTAAAGCTAACATTCAGCAAGTCATGTTTTCGAGAGAAGTTAATAAAAGTGACTCAATCAATACTATTATTTCATAACATTGACTTTATGAATGAAATGAGAGAGGAGGAAAATGCGAATGAGGGTCAGCTAATCAATGTCAGCTTGAGAGCTATACTTAATAATAAAGTAATGTATATCTACTCAAATCACTTTTAGTCTGATGGATGTAATAACTACTATTTCACATAATTGCAATATAACATTACAGCATATTACTCGTAGTATATACTTATCCAAATAATTCATTAGACATTTTAATCCTAACCTTAGAGTAGGCAGCCAAATTTAATAATTTACTAACAAGGTTCAGTACAGCACGTTTCCTCTCTTATTACTTGCCATTAGCCGTCTTTGTAGATTGACTATGGTGTTCATATTCAGGTCACTAATTTTTAATGGTCCCACGTATTCACCACTCCTCTGACTCATTTCCTTATTCACACGATCATCCATCCATCCATACTTTTGGGTCACTTTCGCTTGGTGGCACCGCTTTCCGGCATGGCAAGTGTTTTTCTTTGCACATGATTCAATCACTCCACCTTCATTCTTATCTCATTGCTTATTGGCATCTGCTTCGGTCCTGTTCTTATTAGATCCAGATTCGCTTCGAATGTTGGCAATATCGTCAACCTTGTTTTGGATGCCAACGTTCTACTTAATTGCCTGCCCAACTTCTGCTATCGGAACAGAAATCTAGGGGTTGTCAACACATTGAACATGTTGTAAAATGTTACCCAAGTTTTGACACTTCCTCTCACTAGATTCAACTATTCAACTCAAGGCCAGAACAATGGTCATAACTTGTCTACCGCTTTATCATTATTATGCTAATCAAATACCTATAAACATTGCTGACTGCTATTTGATAGCAATGTCATAAATTCGTTTCGGACCAATGATTTGTGATATTATTTGATTGTTCAAGTTTGACTATTTGGTATTTTACCTTGGCACTAGTTTTGGTAACTCGACAAGCTCAGATTTATAAATATGTTTGGCGTACGACAGTTAAACACTAGAACAACATCTCCTTATTTTGAGTTTGGCTGTTGTCAAGTATAATAAATTATTAGTAAGTATTGGTTGTTCATGTCAATAACATCGACTGAATCGACTGAGTAAAACAAACAAACAAAAGTACAAGCAGTCGCATCACTCCATATATTACCGAGTTTTCACTTAGTGAAATACGTTTTCCCGACTCGAAAACACTCGCTTTCCTCACACAATTGCTGAGAACTACTTCACTTTCTAGCTGGATAGAAAACAATCACCAACTTATGTGAACCATTGGCCAGAGAAACGAACTTAAATGTTCAACCTGATCATATTAGTTTTGTTCGGTAACTATGTTGGTGGCTCCCTCAAAGAGCTGTATGAAGCAGTTTGACGCACTGCAATTAAGCTTGACATCAGCCACTTTGAAAGATACCTTAAGAGGTCTGGAGGAAAGACTGCCGGAGGTGTCTCGGGACATTGGCCAGGGTTCGCATTGCAGTTCGGTTTCTTTTGTCGCTTCGGCCGGTCATTAGCTCGAGGCGTAATTGTCCATTGTCTTCAATGAGGTTAATGCCATAGTGGTGATAATAGGGGAGGATAGGCCAGTTTGAAAAACAAGAATGTTTCATATAAATACTAAGAAATACTATCATCGCAAAGTCAACATTTATATAAGAACATTTTTGTAAAGCTTACAAATTCTAACATTTAAACTTAATTTAGGGCAGCAGTGTCCTCTGGGGACCTGGGTATGTCCTAAAATTGCATACAGAACCACCGGAGGACGGGCAGCAGCGTCCTCTCGGTTAACGGTGGTAAGCAATCTGCGATCCCCAAGCCAACCGTGGGGATTATGGCAACCACTCCCTAATGATGCCTTCGTCCAGCAGACGAGATAATCTTTTAGCAGCTACTTAGGTTTAAATTGCTTAGAAAACACTGTTACAGCGTGTTAGTGTTGGGAAAAGATAATTAAGTTGTTGAACGATAACATGATCTCGTATTAATAAAACAAAACGAAAATGTGGCGTGTTTTCAAATTTGGTTTACCTTTTTCACAATTTCCCCACCCTCCCCATTAAAAACTAAATCGAAGTAGATAGTTCGTTTCTCGTCTTGATCGACGAGTTGTGTTGATTTTGTCCTATTTTGTTCCTCGACTCAATGGGTTTATCCTGTTTCGGAGATTGGTGTAACTTGTCTTGGATACTTGTTCTCTTTTTATCGATAACTCGATGGAGTTCTTGATTTGCGTTTATTTATTTTTGATGTACTGAATGGCGAGCCTGTTCTTGTACAACTAGCATGGGTTATGAATGAATGCTAAGGATGGGTACTTTTTCTCTATTCTTTTAGATTAGATTAGATTATATAAGGACTTAGTTCGCGCAGGCAACGGCGAACAGTGGCCTGATCAACGTTCAGGCGAATGTTCCTAAAACGGCTGACAACGAAGGAGATAAACTATATTTACACCTCTTGTATATTTTTTGGTTCGCGTTGTTTGTTAATACTGTTGAAGAAAGTATGTATTTACTTTTAATCGGGTCTAGCTATATTTGGGTAGCCTTCGAATTGAACTATACAATTGCTTTCTACAAAACTTCGTAAGAACACTGTTCCACGAAGGAAAGTGTGTTTGCTACTTTACTAGTGTTGTGAAAATATCGAAACTATGTTTTACTATCGATAGCTCATCGAATATTAGTTACAATGCCAACAGCGCTAACGACATTCATACTGTTATCATTCACAACGATAGATTATCGATTTATTTATTTTTTCGATTTTTTATATATTTTTTTTGTCCCCCCAATATTTATTTATTTTATTTTATTTATTTATCTCTATCGTTAGTGTCATGGGGAGCGGCAACACTGGGTTTTGCCCTAAGATGTTTTTACCTGTAGATGAGTTGTCCCCCCCGCCATATTTACTAGACGAAATCAAGGTAATTGCCGTGATCGCTACCAGTCTTTCACTTCCGAATGTCCGGTAATACGCTGCCGCTAATCGTATGTTTTCTAGCAAAAAGATGGTGATAAAATGCCTCTCTGTGTATTTAGACACTGCACAATCTACACAAGCACTGTGAGAGACAAAAAAATTTCATTGCACGCGTAAGTACTGTATTTTTATTGCAATGAGAAAAAATGAAATTTATTTTATCTAAGGCGACTGTTGTCACTTTGAAATGGATGGCCGAGATAGATAGATCGTCTTG
The DNA here is from genome assembly GCA_905404285.2 of Erannis defoliaria. Lineage (NCBI taxonomy): Eukaryota > Metazoa > Arthropoda > Insecta > Lepidoptera > Geometridae > Erannis > Erannis defoliaria. Next base: position 2,344,573 of record FR990071.1, read on the forward strand.
TGTGAGAGAGTGAAAGAGAGCCACACCGGCGCGGCGAGGGCGCTCGCTCTGGCCAATCAACTTGTGTAGCTTATTACGCCGTAAGAGAAATTAGATATTTGTCTCTTTCTAACAACAGGTGTGGCGTATAAAGTCGCCCATATTCTTTCCTTTTTTTCACAAACTGCATACAAACATGCGTAAGTATATATATATAGGAAACTTCTAGTCAGTTTTTAAAGCAGTTTTGTTCGACTATAACTACTCTATTTATTTCAACTCACTGGTTTTGCCTATCACAAAACGCCAGAAATTGAACTCTGTTTTCTAGAACAATTGCTGAGTCATCCAACACAATGTTGCAACGGAGTTCAATAGGATAATGCGATGCAGCCGGAGGCAACCTTGGCTCCGTGTTAGCCGAGGACAGACCCATTTAGATCAATCTAAAAATACTTGGATCTACTTTAATTTGAACCTATGACGTTAATTGCTGAATACGCTGATAAGCAATAATTGGATGCAATCAGGGGCTTTAAGCAGGTAGTCATAATGAAGTCATTCATCATTCAAGGAGCTGTTCGCTTATATCGATGACAAATCCACAACTAAGCCATCCCAGTGCTTTCAAGTCACAAAAGAATCGATTTTATTCTTGTCTAAATGCAGCGAATGCTAGCAGAAGTCAGACAGAAAAAGATGGCTAGCATCAGAAGAAAAAAACTTAAATTTAACCAGCAACGAAATCAATCGTTAGACCGGGTTAGTCCAAAATGTACTCTTTGCTATATGTGTACAAGGTTCAAACTAAGCATTTCTCAGTTGTCGCACTTCAGCAACGTGCTTTTCTCAATATGAGAACCATTGATCTGATTATTTACTTCATAGACACATACCTAAACCTACAAGACACTAGAAGCGCATACACACCATCTCCGGCCGCCGTAGATCACCGATCGGTGGGCGATACAATTTACCGACAGAATAGCGAAAGTGTCTCGGCGTCTTTGATCCCACACTAATACTGATTAATCACTACAACGGCCTTAGAGAAATTCTGATTTATTGCCTACAACGGTCATTTGTGCTGCCGCCAGGCAGCAGCATTGTACAGGTAAGAGATAAGCTTAATTGTTTGTAAGGAATCGATAATACAGCTCCTTCAGCTAATACTCCTTCCGTGAATAATTCTAATTACTCGCATATCCGTCGTCGTCAGCCATACAACGTCCACTGCTGAACGACGACGAAGAACCCTTTTGTTGTTTTTAATAGTTCCTGGCCACTAGGTACCTACCTACTTACTAAATAATGATATTAATTTATATCACTACGAGTAAATGAATGGGTACACCTACTGAATTTCGTGTCTCTGGTTTGTTTGTTTGTTTTTAATAGTTCCTGGCCATGGATACTAGTCCTTCAGCCGAATACATTTTTCTTCGTCGATCCTTCTTTCTCCAGTTAAATGAGTCGTAGTCACAGTCCAAGTCACACACAGTCAAGCTTCTTCGGAGTTTTGGAAACAACACGAAAAGACACGTTTCACTACATTATATCACTTGCCCACACTCTTGCTCGTAAATCAGCACTTAATGAATAAAAATCCACCATTTTTATGCATTAACACTCCAAATAAAGTAAATTTAAGGCCATAATAATTATGTTTTCTGCCTGTTTTCTGTGATATGATAAGGTGTTTTACCACATTAATAACCACTTGAGTAAATTTGTATTATCAAACCAGAGTTCAAGTGTGCGAGAATGTAATAATTGAGTATCTTTTACTGCATAATAAGCTTACCGATCTGTCATGTCTAAAAAGATTATATAGACGACAGTAACAACGAACTTTCATAGTCGCGACAAACCAGTGGCTTTACAAGATAACTAGTATTTAATAATAGTGTTATTAATAGTAAAAGTTGGTAATTATAATAGGACTCTATGATTGATCGCTCGCCGGATGATTAACAACTTTAACATGTTATTAATAGAATTGAAAGTTTTATAACTCCTGATTTCTTTGAGGAGCATTATGCCTGTTCTCACTAGTCATGCAAATTTCACTTTTAGTTTTTACAAACTTTTAAAAACATGCACAAATCTGTTCTTCGCGATGTGAAAACAATCAAATGTATTAGAAATAACTATATTATAAACATTTTCAGCATGCCTAAGTTAATAATTTAGGCATTAAATATTTTTTTCATTCAAACAAGTTATTTAAAAAAAACAAGCAGTGACCACCTCCGTAGACACCACTAAGCAGTCACAGGCAAGCAATACGCAATTTCGTATAATTGGATGTTGATTCAGTTATTTTGATTTAAAAACCTAAGTACTGAACCGATTTTAATGAAATTTCTATGCGACTAATCTGAAAGTATATTTCAAATAAAAAGTCGGTAATAGTACATTATGATACGAGTGTGCTATGTTGGTCATTACACTAGAGGCGGTATTATGCGCGCGAGCCGCAGGCGAGCGCGATAAGAAAGCCGAGAGCGTAATGACTAATAGCACAAGAGTTCCATACGACTGTTTTCGTCACACTTGCGAGGAAAAAACCATTTTTTTTGATAATAATCAACCACACAGCGAAAACGTCAACAAACATTTGCGGAAAATGGCGCCCAAATCAGTAATGCGCGCGCAGGTTGACATTTACTTCAGCGGCATAAGAACTCTTTGTTGGTATTACAAAAAAACTGTAAGTATTACCCGGCTATATTAAGAGTGCTTCGTACACGTACGTCTAATTGCAGTCACGTACAAACTTGACTTTACCGGGTTATACCTATTATAGTACAAGTGCCGTAATGTAAAGTAACAAGCACGCGTGTATAATAGCTTGGATTATGAGCCTAAAAGCGATGTAATAAGATCTACTTTACGAGCAAGTGTGATGAAAAATTTAAAAACATATTTTCCCAAATTGGTTTATAAATGACAAGAGTTCTGAGGTAACAAATATACAAAAAAAAAAGGTTTAAAAACTCGTCAGTCCGTTGATATTAGCTGTGTGTGTGGAAGAGGGATAAATTAAAATTAACTTTCTCATTTTATAAGAATTTGTAAGGAGAAGATATATATCTAATAATCGATCTAACGATTCTAACGTACTGCAAAATAAAATTTGAGGAATGTCACCAATATTCTTGCAGCAGTACTTTATCCACCTCTATTTAAATCGATGACTTACATAGATAGATAGTTTGATTGTACTATGTACACCAGACCTATAATAATAAAAACTTACTTAAGTGGTTGGATAAAGGACCTAGAGGACAAATTGATAATACGCTTTAAAAAAAATATTCATACGACTTCAACTTCAAATACCTGGATGACATCTTCATATTTTCTGGTAATATTGATTTAAAAACCAAACTACTGAACCGATTTCGATAAAACTTATATGGGAATAAAATCTGAAGCATTACCTACCAAACAAAAAATAATCATCAAAATCGGTTCATAATTGGCGGAGTAACAGCGTGACATACAAAAAAAAAGATACATACATTCGAATTAAGAACCTCTTTTTTGAAGTCTGTTGAAAATACTTTAGTGTACCAATTTATCGATAAAGCACACCTGTCAACCATGTTTCTAATTCCTCGCAAAAAGGCACGTGCTATCATTATTGATGTTCCATTACCAAGACAAGTTTTCGAAATATCAAGAACGTATCTTCACTGAAACACGTTTATCAATTCTAAATGAAGAAATTGCAGGTGACATCTCTCTGCAAGGAATGGGTCGATACGCAGAAGTGACAAACGATTCATCCTGCCTTGTGATTACCTACCTACAGACCGTGATTATCTCCGTTTTTAAGGGCCAAGAATGAAAAATTGGGGCCGATATTGGACGCGTCGTCTGCCCGATAATCTTTATTGGAAAACCTGTTGTGAGAATTTGTTTTGTTCTTTTTGTCATGCGTTGTTGGTTTTGAATTTTTGTTTTTATTTATTATTTAGGTTAATTATAAGAAAACACAGTTTATTTCTGGTTTTTAATAAGACTACTAATACATAAAACATGGTAATACCCAAATTATGTTTTAAAATAACGAAGAATCTCTTTGGCTCATGCCAAGTTACTATTTTTTAAACTATAAACGCAATTAAATCTGGCATGCACATAAAAAATATTATATTTCAGCCGGTCCCTGAGCATACAAAAAGTGTAAATGTTCGCTATGAGGTCTATTATTTCTCTAAATAGAGCTGGGACGCGGGCGGGTATTTTAATAGGCTAGCATGTGGCATCCATCCAAGCGGTATGCAGCCTTTTTCTATGGAAACCTGCGCCGCAACAAATTATTTCCAGCCGTTCCAAAATACTTTTTTCTAAAGATTTTTTTTTATTGCATAATAATGCACATGTCATACAAAGCCAGTCCCGCGTGTGGAGTTTTGGCGGGAACACGGAAAAATCATGTCGTTGCATTCTATTATTTTCTTAAACTTGTGTTTTATCGCGAATTAATGATTAAAAATGGTGGTGTTTTATTCATTGAGTGTTGAATTACATGCACGAGTGTGGGCAAGTGATATAATGTGGAGAAACATGTATTTTCGTGTTGTTTTCAAAACTCCGTAGAAGCACATAGTAAAGTCGCCACAACTTTACTAGGGTATGACTTGGACTTGACTATGACTAAATGACTGTATGACTAACTGAGATTTCATGACATATTTGACTTGATTTCAATAAAAAACTTGAAAATTCATAAACTTGACACTGGCAGAAGGCACAACGTGCGAAACCAACAATTAAGAAAAAATAAATAAAAAAATAGTCCCGCGTGTTTAAAATCGATATTTTTTCTCAAACTTTGGTTTCACACGCGTGTGTATTTAGTAACTGCTATTATTGTTACGCATTTCGCAAACAGGGTTGTTTTCTGAATATTAAATGTAAATAAACCGGTGACTATTGTTTTTCCCGGAATCGTATTGAGGTCGAGTTACAGAAACTGTTATGAATCAGTTTTAAGAAATACATTTATTTACAGCGCACACATGTTATTGAAAACATTGTAATTTCATCCTGCCATAAATAAAACAAGGATTTTGAACTGATTTTGTAAACTATAGAGATAAAGATAAGAGAAGTCTTATAACAAAGATATGTACTTATGCCTCGTAATTTCTAAAGTATGGCAACACCTTGCCTGATTTGACGCCGTTTAAATAGAGAGCGGAAATAAGTACCTACCTACCCAAATTATTCGCGAAACAGAAGATTTATTATTTCCTAATGAGTTATAGTTATGTTATTTTTACTTTTCTTGTTTCTTATTATGGCTGTCTATGAGTATGGCACATTTTTTACATAACTACGAATTTATAGATATTAGTAATTTTAGAGTTTTAAAGCGTGGAAATGAGCGTCGATTATTGCGTAATTCGATTGCTTTCTAATGCTTCGGGCATTCATTCATTCATTTCATTCATTCTAGGGCTTCACCTGCGTGACGTTACGTCCAGTTATCGGAATAGTTAGCGTGCAGTAAATGATGCATTAAACAATGCGTTACATGGGCGGCCACACTATCATTTGACTTTGAATATCGCCTAACGTCTAACGACGTTAATCATGCCACTAGCCTATTAGCGCGCTAACAACCGGCCATATCTGCGTACTGTATCAAATACCGCGCTAAATAATGATATTACACGCAGGTGAAGCCCTAGCATAAGCAATCGTGATGGCGACTGAGCACAGGTTGGATAGTTTTAGCAAATAATAATAACAGTTTATGTAGCTTAGCTTTATGTCATTTCTATTATACAATCTATGCTACTCAATATAACAATTTAGCAGACCAAACCAGGACCAGAGCAGACCAGAGTGTTGTATGGGTCGAAGAACAAATTAGTAATCGGCAAAATCAGTTTTATCGATTTAGGTACCAATGATAAGAGGAATGGACGGGAAATAAGCGCAAAGATTTTGAAGACTATATGTTGAGCGCCGGCTCTCCACTCGCTTCAGTCATACTCTGTCTTTGCGACATGCGAGCCGTACGATACGACAATACAAACTTCTAATACATGTACATGTGTTCTCTGTTTGTCTCGCAGTAATTAGATTCGCTATCTCTATTTTCCGGCAAATGTAATATGCATACTTTTAGCTAGGTATGCTTGATTGTGTTGTCTTGTTAATTTTGATCGATTTGCAAGCGCTGGACCTGTCCATTCCATTATCACCGTCGTCGTTGCTTAAATCATATTCAAATTTCATATTTGTCAATTTTGTCGAGAAATCTTAGAGACTAATTTATAAACAATACAAGTGTCTTTATCCGATGGATGAAACGCCATACTTGCATTAAGTACTAAGTTCTCAAGAAGTAGAGGAGTTATAAAAAAATATTGACGCTGATTGGAAACTATGATAAAAAATTTGCTCGTCAACTGCGTCTATGATTTACGAACGTATGGTTGACTTTGCCACTAAATTTTGTAATGAATAACTTAACACAAGCTAAAATAAAAATAGCCGGTGATTCTTCTCGTTCATCATCAACTAAATTGGATTTGTGTCATGTGAGTCAACGATTTATCACTGGTTTTATTTGATACTTTTTTATGCGCAAGCGCCATCGTGTCACATGTTTTTAAACGAACATCAGTTTTGAACATCGAACACCTCAAATTGGTCGTATAAATCACTTTACAGCGAGTGCATTAAAAGGTTTACATGAAAAAAGCTTCGTCAAACAAGTTTTGCGGGGTTACTGTTTCTTTATGACCTTATCTCAGTGTTCATGATTGTTAAGTATTATTTATGGTGAACAGTAAAACTCACTGCTAACTCGTAAATCATATTAACTGGGTGAGGCTTATTTTAATCCTTTAAACGGTTATTATTAATAGCTATTGAGGCATTCCTAAGCGTATGCTTGGAACAACGGCCCACATAAGTCATCGTTTAAAAAATAATTTGAAGTGTACACCGCTACCGCAAGAGTAGCCACAAACCACCAATTTCAATGCGCTGTACATTCATAATTTTCTTTGGGTCACGCAAAATACCAGTCTCAGCAGACCTGTCATCGTCACTATTCATACGCAAAATACGATGACTCGGTCGTAGTTTAGGGTTCTATAGAAAATGGATGAGTAGAAGCACGTCCCTTTCAAGATGGCGCCGAATACGTGACGTTTCAAAAGGCGGGAAACAATGGTGGGCCCGTTATGAATATTGAAAGCTTGGGATAGGCAAACAAGCTTCAATGATTTTCGCTTTATGTTGGAAATAGACGAAACTGAATCACGCATTCTTGACCCACTAGGTTTACGCTAAGACTCGTGTGACGCGACAGTAATTTTGCTGTTTGCTACGGGCCTTGGCCCACAGAAGTCACTTTGTTGGCGCCATGATTCCCCGCGTTCGAAATTCGAAATTACTTTTTAAGGAGTCCTCGTTCAAAAAGGTAATAAATTAAACAGTAATGGTGCGGTAATGTAAAAAGTTAATCAGATTCAACGGGTTAAGTACGATTCGGGTTATTTAACAATCATGGAAGTATTGCCAATTACGATTAGGTACTCGAAATCGAGTTGAGGAAGATATTGAAGCTACTTTTACATTTTATTGCGGAATAAAAACAAATGATAGTTATTAAACGAAACCTAAGCCACAAGAAGGAAAAATAACGAAATTCACTGAAATGCACTAGGTGAAGATAGGATGCTTTTAGCTAGCTTTAAAAAAGTTATTGATCGACAGCCTAACTCGAGATCCCAATACAAATATGACCTCATTGAACCAAAGTCAAATCTTGCAATACACAGTTCTAGCCCCAACTAAATGGCCGTAAAAATCTTCAATAAACTGCCTAACTCTCTCAAAGAAATAGAAAACGACGACTGTTTCAATAAACAAATAAAAAATATGTTAGAAGCGAAATGCTATTACACCCTTGACGAGTTTTTCAACGACAAAATTCTAATACCAACTAGTAAAATAGAGCGTTCTGCACCAAATGTTGCCATACCCTGACAAGGGTCATATGTATTACTGTAATATACACATGTTACTTAAGACCTGCATGTAGCCACATATGTTGCAATAAATGATTGAGTATTGAGTATTGAGTATTGAGCTCAATACTTTTCACAAATGGCGCGGATCCCTAAAAGCGCCATACAAAAAAAAACCTGCACATACCACTACTACTACATTTAACTTATAGTGATAAACACTTTGACTACCAAATGAAACAAACAAAAGTACAAAGTCCTTGATTGAGTCAGTGCGTTTCGTGCAAAAATTACTAATTTTAGTTCGACGTTTGGAATTCTGTGAGTCAAGTCTGTGTATTCAAATGCCAGTGCTGGATTTGGTGGCCATCATCAAGATAACTGTTCTTGGAATAAAGATTAGCTTTAATAATAAGTTATTGGCGCCAATTATTTACCAACAGGAAAATGTTTACAGTCAATGAGGCAACACGTAGTTGCAGAGGTAGACGCAAAATAAAGAAATTCGGCCCGCTCCCAAAACTCACCACGTTTTTTACCCCCTTTGAATGATGAATTATTATACATTTTTTAAAATTTAATTAATAACGTGGGAATTTTGGGAGCGGGCCGAATTTCTTCCCTTATCAAAAATCCCACAATAAAAAAAAGTTGCCGCAACAAGTTCCACCGTAAAAAATGTTTGCTTAACGTAAAAAACACCGGAAATTAGTTCAGTAGCTTAAATAAAAAACCAATAATTTATAAACTAGTTAGTCTTAGTCAATTAAAAGCCTACATCCGCTATTACAAGACGAGACTATTTGCCAAAATATACTATTAGTTCATATTTATTAGTTTAAGCGTTTAGACCGAAGCCATTTCCTAATTTGTATAATTATCATAAAGAAACACATCTATGAATTACCATAATGAGTAATTTTGTCATAACCATAAAATTGTTCTTGTTCATGTCATTAATTAAGTAAAAGTGGTCTAGTTTAGGTGACATTTAATTAATGGCATGTTTTGTAATAGTTGGCAAAGGTTTGAGCTAATAATTTTGCACTATGTTATTAGACATATTCTAAAAAAAATAATAGATTTTACAAATGCTATGTTGGACTTACCTACATTACAATACATGACAGAAGCAGAATCTGCATTTTAATAGTTCACTGCTGGAAATAGGCCTATCCAGAGGCGGATTCTCTATAAGCATAGATTAAGTATACAAACATACTTAATAGCTTGTATACTTAATCTATGCTATAAGGCAAACTAGGCACGTGCTTTGGAGCGCGAGGTTACAAAGAGGCGCACGCGGAAGTATTAAACACATTTTTTTTTAGTAAATTCCATTAGATCTTAATAATGTATTGCATACTAGACCCCGCACCTCGAACTGGCATATTCCTTGTAATAATATGAAAGACAATGTATGGTAGCCAGACTCTAGAGGGGCGCCGATGAAGTGCAATCGAAAATTAATCCGCCTCTGGGCCTATCATCTAAGGGCGATCAGGCCATATCCACCACGCTGACCTAGTTTTTTTTTCTTAATTATTGGCATCGCACGTTGTTCATTCTGCCAGTGTTAAGTATATGCATTTTCAAGTATTTATAGTATCATCAAGTCAAATATGTCATGAAATCACAGTATAGTCAAACGTAATTAGTCATAATCGAGTCTAAGTCATGCCCTAGTAAAGTTGTGGCGACTCTACTATGAGCTTTTACGGAGTTTTGAAAACAACACGAAAACACATGTTTCACCACATTGTATCACTTTCCCACACTCGTGCGTGTAATTCAACACTCAATGATTAAAACACCACCATTTTAATCATTAATTCGCGAAAAAACACGAGTTTAAGAAAATAACAGAATGCAACGACATTATTTTTCCGTGTTCCCGCCAAAAACTCGCTGGCCTAGTTGTGGGCGGGTATAAAGACTATGGATCTTTCTATAGATCGTTTATGTACTAGGTGTAACGAAAACAATCGTCTTTAGGATGAGGCAGGTGGCGTAGCAAGAGATAAAACCAGTTCAGCAGTGGGATAAGAAAGGCTGTGGATGATGATGGATGATGATGATGATGATGACTGACTCTTTTATTTGGACTAATAAAATAGAATTATGATATTTGGTAAACCGGGAGCCAAAACTGGTTGCCATTTTAATTAATACAAATGCCTAATACGAAATACAAATTCTCAATTTTTTTATTGCTTACTTTTATTTACAAGTCATGAGTTTTAGGATGTAATAAAACTTGTTGCCATTGAGAAATTAAAGAAAAAGTAGGTTTACGTCCATGTTAAAAGGCAAACTCGTCAGTCTCTTCAATATTCATCAGAAAGGTAATTAAATGGTAACTTTGTGTAATTTTTATATATTTTTATAGTTTTATTTACACATTACATCTATTATTACAGGTAATAATGAGGTCACTCATGTCACTGGTTGGAATATATAAAGAAATACGGTTTTAGCAAAAAAAAACAACCGACTTTATATTCGACTAGGTACCTGGATGACATCTTCATATTTTCCAGTTATTATTCCAGTAATTTTGATTTAAATACCAAAGTACTGAACCGATTTCGATTAAATTTATACGGGACCTCTGACGTATCACCTATCGAACGAAAAAGTAACACTCAAAATCAGTTCACAATTGACGGAGAAATCAGTGAACGCACACTTAAAAAAAAACATGCATACAGTCGAACATAGAACGTCCTCCTTTTTGAAGTCGATAAAAAAAGAACTAATGTTATGTTATGATTTTAGCTTTAATTCATTGTTTTGTTTGGCGCTAAGGCTATTTACAACGTGGGCGTGGTCCGAAACGCACCAATATATCTAAAACTAAGTAAAATAGATGTACAACAAAAATTAGAAGTGGTGTTATGTAAGAGCACAGAGGGCATAATAATTTGGGCAATATTACCCGATATGACCAACTGTAACATGGCCGTGACCTTAATTATGGTCATAAGCCAGCAAGCAAGTTCGTTTAGGCTGAGTGGTCCGACCTAGTGTCTAAGTTAATGTGCCCGAAGACCTCGGAAATGCCATGACAAGTTGTTATAAGAATATAGAACAAAAAACAACCGGGACCAACAATTTAACATGTCATCTGACCCACGGTAGCGCTAAGATGTAACTGCCACTCAAGGTCACCAAGAGAGATTGTGGATTAAAAAACTCTTCTCTGTATTTTGTAACAAGGCTCTAACAGTAACAATAACGCAATGCAACGTAAAAATGACATTTAATTACATAACTTGAGCAATTAGCCAACAATTAATGACAACCCATTTCTCAGCTATTGTGTTGAAGAAAGCTCTAAATATAGCGTAAACGCACATCCGAGCAAATTGCTTACACTTACAATGTAGCTTATTACCGCAATAACTATTATTTTAAACTATGCCTTTGCATGGTTACATCCTGCTATAGTGACTGTTACTCCATCAGTGGATAGATACTTTTATAATTTGTGCTTTTTGAATGAGGATAACTATTTTGAAGTCTTCACTGGCAAGATGATTTCAGTGCGATGCAAAATCTAAGAAAAAAAACGATTTGAAGTTTTTTATTGTTACATATTGACATCGCACGTTACGCATTCTGCCAGTGTCAAGTTATTGAATTTTCAAGTTTCTTTTATTAAAATCAAGTCAAATATGCCATGAAATCACAGTCAGTCACACGAAACCAGTCATAGTCGAGTCCAAGTCATGCCCTAGTAAAGTTGTGGCGACTTTACTATGAGCTTCTACGGAGTTTTGAAAACAACACAAAAAACATGTTTCATCACATTATATCACTTGCCCAATCTCGTGCATGTAATTCAACACCACCATTTTTAATCATTAATTCGCGAAGACATTTTCGAGAGAACAAGTTTTAGAAAATTAAGAGAATGCAACGACATGATTTTTCCGTGTTCCCGCCAAAACTCCGATTTGAAGTTTAATGGTACACCTATAACGTAGTGTTAAATTCTCTTTGGGTACACCATGCAGTTTAAACTTTTTTTTTGGCGGAAATGTGTATGTACGAGTTTTGGCGGGAACACGGAAAAATCATGTCGCTGCACTCTATTATTTTCACAAACGTGTGATTTTCGTGAATTAATTATTTAAAACGGCGGTGTTTTATTCATTGAGTGTTCAATTACAATTAGTGAGAATCTTTTGCATGTCCACTGGCACTGCATCTGTAATCTTAATTATGGGCGACGTGTCGGGGAAACATATGAAAAATTCCCAACGACCCAAATTCCCGCTGACGTCGAATTTTATTTAAAAACCATACTATTGTAATGGTTTGATTAAAATGGGACCGATCTTGAAATCAAGTGTACCTACTTATATCGTTTCAAATAATAAAAATATCGAAATCGGTTTATAAATGACGTATTACTGAGGTAACAAACATATTTTAAAAAATACGACCGAATCGAGAACCGGCTCCTTTTTTGAAGTAGGTAAAAAAATCGACAAGCCTTGATAACGAGAAATTGTCTGGGCAAAAACCATGAGCTGATGATGTTGTTTGTTTGTTTGTTAGGTAATAATGGGTAATTAGTAGGTACGATATCTGAAGGCAGTCCTAAACATTTATATCTTCATATTTCTCATGGTAAATTTTTGCAAAGCATTACGACGGCTGTTGTAGACGTGTAATGGTTTCCCGTGAATATTACGCCAGTGTTGGCATTACTTATGGATATTTCAGACTACGCTATAATATCGCATCATCTATCGCAACTTATCTCTCAGCGAGCTGGAGTTCTGCATGCCACATCGAATCTCGAAGTGTGCGTGACCACAGAAAATGTATGCGAGAGATATATGTCAACTGTGAAGCTGTACTGTCATCAGTCGGAAGACGTCTCCACACCAGACCAGTCCTGTCCAGACTTCGTCCACTGCTGAACTAAGGCCTCTCCCTAATGTGAATCTGTGACGTGAGTATATTGTTGCGCTAAGTTAAAATCAGAGCCATTCAAAATATGACTTGGACCTTGTAGATACAAGCTTGCAGAGTTTTTTTGATGATTCTTTCCAACTATAATTAGCACTGCCAATCCTTTGGCTTTCCGGCCGTCCCTGGTGCGTATTTTTTAATAATTTTATTGGACTTATCTTCTCCTACCATTTCAGGTCCCAGAGAAAACTCGAGCTTAGTCAAGCCAAGTTTTGGGTGTTTTTATAGAACAAAAAAAACACTAGCCATTTAATTATTTATCACTCAAAGGGGTCTACTGAAACATTTCTAGAACAAAAAAAAACATCTTCCTTGTTTTTGGCATCACATTTTGTGCATTCTGCCAATGCTGGGCCAATTTCATAGCGTATTCTGAAGAGGCAACTACGGCAGTGTTGTCATTACTTACGTCTAGTATTTCCGAGATTATGCACTGGGAGAAAAAACGAGCGTAACTCGTTTTAATTGCGGATTGCGCGAACCAGAACGAATATGAAAGTAAAATATTTATGGCGGGTCGGCTGAACTGGTGATTTACTCGGTGTTTAAACAATTTATTCGTCTAAAGGGCGTGCTAGACGACTCGATTACCCGTGTAGAGTTCTGGTGGTAAGACATAACCAAGGTCACCTTGGTAAAGCTGCGTAAGCTCAAGCAGAATCTTTTTACATAGGATATTTCGATCGGGATTTGCGTCAAACGAGTCTGATGAATCTACTTGGTCGATCAGCGATATATGCTCTTCGGCGATAACTTGTATGCCCATTGCCTTTAACAATACACTGCTTGGTAGCTACCCTCGAAGGGCAGTTGTGTCACATTGAGCGTTCGAATATGAGCAAATACGATCAAGGGGTTGGTATAGATGTAGGGTAGAATTAAAAAGTGACAAGCAACCTCTTTGTACTGTCACTAAGTTACTGTCATCTAACTTCTTTTCAACCGACTTCAAAAAAGGAGGTTCTCAATTCGACTGCATGTTATTTTTTTTGTGTTTATGTTACTCGATTACTCCGCCAATTATGAACTGATTTTGATGATTGTTTTTTGGTAGGTAATACTTCAGAGGTGGAATTATATTCCCATATAAATTTTATCGAAATCGGTTCAGTAGTTTGGTTTTTAAATCAAAATTACTAGAAAATATATAGATGGCATCCAGGTATTCGAAGTTGAAGTCGGTTGTATTTTTTTAAAATGCTTTTTATGTATGTTTGTGAAACTTTGATTATATAGAGAGAGAGAGATAGATCCTCCAAGTTGCAAAACTAGTTTAAAAATAAACATATATTGTTAAATTGTCGGTCACGGTTGTTTATCATATAACAGCAACCGACACGAAAAGCCTTTCTGACTTAGGGCGGTAAGCGGTAACTAAAAGAATTGAATGAAGAATTAGGCACTCAACCTGTACGAGCTTCCATAAAACCTAAATGATGTCAATCGTATCAAAATTACCGGTATACTGAATTATGAAACAATTTTCGTAATTCTTTACTCATTGTCATTACGTTCCCATCTCTGAGTTTTTTATTTGTTCATCATTTCGGTCACGTACGCGTGGAAGACCGAAATGGTGTATTAACTCCGTATGGCATCAAGGAGGAATGGGGAAGGGAAATTAAAGGAATTACTGGGAACGTATCCCATGGTAATCATACCCGAAATGAGCCTTGGTCTGAGAGAGTCGTGTGTTCAGTGTTCACATTGAATTTAAAAAGCATAAATTTAATATGGGATGAATGAAATAAATATTATTGACCCTAATAAAATAAATATATATAAAATAATATATTTAATAGATATTTATTACACACAGCGCCATCTAGCTCCATACTAAGCAAAGCAATATGATTCTAGTCTTCTACTGTGAATGAAAAACTACAACATTTAATCGTTTATCGAACTTTAGATAGAGTTGAGCGTTTAATTAAAAGGAGTAAAGAGAGCCGAACAGTTCGAACGTTTTAATAAATGTTTTTTCTTTAAGTCATAGCTTATTCTTCGGGAGAGTGGATCCAAAAGTATGGCTGATAGGGAAAATAGCGATAAGGTTTCCAGGTGTAAAGCCGATTTCGAAATATCCATGTTCAATCTCCGTTTATATTTCTTTGAATATTGTTTGTTGCCATAACAATAACTCGGATTTTATCTTTTTTCACATAGTACAATAGGGTAGATGACTGATGTTTATATCGTTGAAACCAATAGCTTCGATGAAAAATTTAAGTAAATATAGTATGTTTACTGAAAAAAATATTTAAATCGGTTAATAATGTTCTGATATATGAGCGTTTAAAGTTTTTGTTACAGACAACTCTGTCCCTTTCCCATAAAACAAAAAATGACGCCACGCCTTACTTGTCAGAATAGAATTTATATGGCGTACAGAGAAGTGAAGTCACGATTTGCTGTTTCTTCTCTCTGTCTAGCATGATATTAAAATGCTTATAAGACGCTTATTTTTGATCAGATTTTCATTTTCTTTTCATTAATCAGTTATATTTATGGGCCACATTTTAATAGGACAATAAAAAAAACCAGTCATCTAGCCTACATGTACATGGTCCAAATGCATCAAATTGTACTACAGACAAAAGTATATTTTCAGCAAAACAAGTGTAGCGCCAATTGTAGTTAAGTGCCTCAGGTCGACACACTTCAGATGCAGGGAGGTCTCATAAAAACGTTGATAAATAACGCCAAAAGACAATGTCTGCCGTATCTCGTATCTCCGGTTTGGTAATTTCACACGGTTTGCTAAATTTATGATCCTTTACGGCAAATAAGGCGGTTCACGTAGCTTTTCGTGCGAAGTGGAACAGAATTTTAAATTTTAAATATATGTGAGAGAAGGGCCAGGTGACAATTTATTGGTGACCCGCACTCACTGCTTGAATGGGTGATGACGTACCTGGAACCAAAAAAGAACTGGGTAAGCAACTATAAAACCGTTTTACTCTAAATTGCAGGTTTGATAAATCTGAATGAAGAATCTTCCATTCCCCCAGGAGTTCTCCCCAGGCGATTATAGCTTAAACGGACCATGTGAAGAGAACTAGGAAACATTGATAAGGACCTAGAAAAGTAAGATTATATTTAATGTTAAATAACCATCAATCCACACCGCTCAAACACACAAACCGCTCGCCACATCGCTTGAAGAACTGACAACCGATGGGGAAGAAAAGTTCTTGAGTGGCGACCGCGAACCGGACGACGCAGCGTAGGAAGGCCTCCCACTAGGTGGACCGACGACATTGTAAAAGTCGCGGGCAACCGGTGGATGCTAATGGCAGGTTGTCGTACAGTGTGGCAGTCTAAGGGGGGCCTTCGTTCAGCAGTGGACGTCTCCGGGCTGATGATGAACCATCTATCTTGGTCCTGAAGAAAATATTGTACTTATTTGCAAAAAATATTGAACAATCGGACCAGCCTATTTATTAACTTTGTGGGTATCTCTCGATAGTAATTCTAGATGCTCTTTATTTCCATCTAAATTGAGCTCTTCTTTAAAATTATAGCTAACAGAATAGGCTTGTAGATCTGACCGCAGAATTCTAACGGGAGAAGAAAGGAGCAAAATATGTTTTCTTTCTTTCTGATGTCTTACCAGTCGTCCGTCTTAGTTGGCAGTTTGGCACGAACTAAAGCCGAAGATCTGTTCAAACTATGAACATTTCTTATCAAAAACTATTGTTCACGCAATTATTTTCGATCCTGCGCCAGTAGGGCTTGTTGCGAGCCCCAAAGAGAATTTAACACTAAGAGAATTTAACACTCGAGCCCTTCCATTGCCGTCTGACATACGACAACGTCATGAGACCATCGAGCACTTGATTTGTCATCATAAACTTTTTGTATTAAACGACTTCTATTAAATATATTTTGAACTTCACTTTTATGATAAAAACGCGCCATCACATTGCGAAACAGTTCATTGCTTCCATTGCAAGTCATCATTTAAAGCTGAAGTCAACGTATCAAAACAAAGTAAGTAATAAATAATTCTTGTATGAGCAAGTAGGTACTCTTGCGCAAGTAAATCTACCTGCTTGGCTGACAAATCGACACTTGACAGCCTCCACCTCTCAGATTACCTGTAGATATGCTAATACAAGATCGAAGTATTAGTTTGCGATAATTTCTGGTTATTATAACTTATTACCGAGTCCGTGATTGTCAGATAGCTTTTGTTTCACTTAGTGATTCTGTTTTGTTTGAAATTTAAAGGCCTCATCACACGAAGAGAAGCGGCGCGGCGGCTAAAACAATTACTGATATTTTGAACTCATAATATCGTGTTACACGGGTGAGTGAGATAAACAAAGGCAAATTGCAGCTCCATCTTTTGAAAATACGGCGACGAAGACAGAAGTATATGGTTCGCCTAGTTGAAGTGGAGATGGGAAGAACACTTATTTAGGCGGGATTTCAACATCTGGACCAACGCAGTACCTAAATATCCCCAAAAACGGCGAAGACTTAGAGAACCTGACCACCAACCCGAATTATGGCTGGATTAATTTAATCTGCCAAAGTATAGGACGGATGTTTGCATAGTTTTTCAAATTTCAATATTTTTTCTTGGCCTTTTTCATCATGAAAATTCCTTTCAGTCGTTTCGTTTCGGACGGTTAAAGTGACCTAAACCAACACTAAGACCAAGTAGAGAGATTATTTATAATACATTCATATGTATAAATGTAAATCACCTAACAAATTTACGATCAACATAACATTATTAAAATAAACATGCCTGTAGTGCAAACAACAGAATTACGTCAATATTCACAAGAGAAACCCATTCATTTTGTGGCCAAATAAAATAAACTTTTACGACCATGCGCCTCAGAAATTGGTTTCTGACCTCTGGAGCTCGTAAACAGCAGGTTGTAAGGATCAGAATGTGTTTAAGACACCAGTTTTGTGGTATTTGTCTAAGGTATTTGTAATTGTTCTTTTTCTAAAGCTCTCTTGGAATCCAGCTATTATTATTTTATTTAGTTAGATCGATAATGTTCGTCCTTAGGTGAATCTTGAAAGGCCCCATAAAAACAACCATCAAGTAAGCTACCTCACATTATCGAAAAAGTTAAAAATATAGTACACATTACATACACACAGTATTACATTTCTTTCTTAATTCGGTTGGAATTATAATTAATATTGTAAGTTTCAAAGATTATAATTTTAAATGCTTAAACAATCTTCCCCTGCTCCCTCTCCTCTGCCTTCGTCCAGCAGTGGACGTCTTCCGGCTGTTGATGTGTGTGTGATACAATCTGTAACAAAAAGGTTCGACAATACTAAAGGGTATATATGTATGTATCATCACTATGAACAACTTTACTATGGGGCCGAACCTGAAATAGGGAAAAATAAATCAGCTGTTCCATACATTTGTCTAAGGTCAATGAAGTTTTTGTATGGAACAGCTGTTTCTTTTCGCGATTTCAGTTTTGGCCCCATAGTCAAAGTTTCTCACAATGATGAGTACTTAGATACCCTTCAGTATTGTTGAACCTGGTTGATTTTGTTACACGTTGTATAGGGCTCCACTAGAATTTTCTGTGTCGGAGATGCCTGGCACACGCGCAAAAGTATTACATTAAAATACAAGTCATTAGGACCGATTATACAGTTTATTACGGAGCCGCAATGAGAGTTAACTTTGGACTGCGTACGAGACGTCGTCGTCCGGTAGGGCGTCTCATGTACCGCTGCTCTGGCGTCGCGTCGTGAAGAATCTTCGCGACCTCCAGCTACCTTAGTGGCACGAGATAGCACAACGCGATGACTGGAGTCTTTTATGATCTGAAGCCAAGATTCATTTTGGGATCACCGCAACGTACTTACGCAACGTACTTACGTTGCGGTGATCCCAAAGGTATAAGATCCCTTAGGTATAAGTTATCTATTACCAGAAGAAAGACGGGTCCATAGCAAAGAGCTCATATTGTACTAATCAATTAGGCAATTTAAGTACTTGTCAAGGTAGCAAATAGTAAATATTAGGTACGTGTAAGCCTTGGTCCCAAAACTGGCTATCGACTCCAATGAAGCGAAACCGCCACAAACTAGTTATTAAACAAGTTAAAATATCATTGGGTTACATAACCCGGCTCTGTTACAATGAATGACCGACGAAATATCACTTGTCGGTGCTTGTCATCGGTTGTCGTTACATCACTGGACTTGAACAGCTGTTGGTTTTCAGCAAGTGTCCCCTTGACGATCGACTTTGCAAGTTGTTTTGCAAGAAAAAGTTCAACATCCGTGTTCCGATATTTGCATTCTAGAGCCAATTTCAAAAAACTAAGTATAGGTACATAAAGAAGGAGAGGGGTAGTCAGCATCGGTCGTCCACCTATTGGGTCAACAATACTGTAAAAATCACGCGTCGATCGCTGGACACGATTGAAAGAAAGAAAACAAAAAAGTGTCAGAGTGAATGTGCCGCCTTCCTCTGGCATAGCTACATTCTTAACGTTAATAGATACTTACACTAATAAATAGACACACTTAATTCGAATGGAACCTTAACATTGGTGCTGATTGCCATGGACAATCAGAGCTTATTATCGGATGGTCGCTTAGCCAAGCTTTGGTGCCGAACTGTGATGACCGTATACGAGATAATTATGCTGAAAATCTAACGATAATAAGAAGAATGGCTCTATCCTTTCTTTGCATAGTCAACTATTGTGATGAAAGAAGCACGATTGAATTCATGGAAACAGTTCACTTAATGGAGTGTCACTCACTCACTCTCTCATCAGCCAGAAGACGTCCAGTGCTGGACGAAGGCCTCCCCCTTAATAGAGAGGGGTTGTCATAATCCCCACGCTTGGCAGGCGTCTTGGGGATCGCAGAGTGTTACCACCGTTAACTAAGAGGATGCTGCTGCCCGTCCTCCGGTGGTTCTGGATGCAGTTTTAGGACATACCCAGGTCCAGGAGACGTTAGTGGAGTCTACAAAAATACAAATGTGTCAAATAAGTGTTTGATTCCCACTTTCATCAGCCTTGCCAAGAGAGCTAAATCCTCCAAAGCCTTGGCAGAGATAATAATTTGTATTTATTTATTAAGTTTGTTTGTTAATTATTTGGGCAGCAGTTAGCGGAATCGTCAAAACGGCACATTTAACCAGCCTTTTTACGACACAACCATAACAAAGTGATTTAATCAGGAACAAGTTCCTAATCCACCTGACCGGTCGATCCAGCCCCCAACGTCAAATCAGATGATAATGTATTAATCCTACTTGACAACCAGGAATCCAAGTATGCAAATCATGAAATCACATGTCTAGATGACAAGTGGTCACAATACAGTGTTGCAACAAGGACTTCTTGCTAATGAAGAGCTTGAGTGCCGAGTTAGCGAGCGGTATTGCAACTGAATGATTATATCTTCCATTTGCATTCGACTTAGGAGACTTTTAGGCGGGAACGTGAAAATAAATCTTTCGTCACTCTATATTATACAAGAGTGTTTTTCAAATATAAATGTATGAAAGTGGTTGCATTTTACTAATAACTATTTTCGTCTATGCATAAGAGCTGCCAAGAGATGCAATGCAGTGTAATGTATTTTACGTGTTGCCTCCAAAACTCGCAATCAACGCGTCCAGTAATCGCCACCACTTTATTGAGACATGACTTGGGACTGGCTTGGGACTAAATTGACTTTGACTGCGATTAAACTACGACTGCGAATTGTTAGATGAATTAATCTTGCTTGTCTATGTCTAATGGAACTAAAATTTGACACTGGCAGAATGATAGAGAGCGATGCCAAAACATAGTAAAAAAGCATTGGCTTTAGCCAGCATACACAGTAAATTTTTATACCAAGTGCATAATATTCTCACCTCGTTGTTAACCTACCAAGTAAAGCTCACAGCAAAAAAGATCCAGTCAAACCACAGTTTCGCAACGCGCCGTATGATTTAATTCATGTGGCAAATGTCATTCGTACTGACCTACTGAGTTTTTTCACCACTTGCGCTGTGGTCATGTAATCTGATTGCTGTATTTTAACCTGCCTTCATGTGGTCTGTAATTTCGTTTGTTTATGGGCAGGAATAAATGGGGCTTTCGTTATCTCTGGTTTGAGGCCTGGGGTCGCCCCATGAATCAGATTTTCAGCAGAGATGTTGTTATTTATTAATACAGATAAAAACGGTGGTAGCCGCGATAACTTGTTTTGTTTTATTTTTCTG
Organism: Erannis defoliaria; assembly: GCA_905404285.2. Lineage (NCBI taxonomy): Eukaryota > Metazoa > Arthropoda > Insecta > Lepidoptera > Geometridae > Erannis > Erannis defoliaria. Next base: position 2,365,771 of record FR990071.1, read on the forward strand.
CAAGTAGGTACTTGCTTAATTTTTATTCCTAACACGAAACAGTTTGAAATGAACTTAATATGAAATGTTAAGGTCTGAAAAGCATAGAAATAAAATGCATGTTAAGCGTTTCTGAAACTAAAATATCATATTATTATTCTATAGTTAATTGATTTTTGGTAGTAAGCATGCTCAAGATGCGTAGAGTAACTGGCACAAGTACTAAGCAAGTAGCTGACTCCTGTGCGTCCTGGGCGTCATATGCTAAGGGCAGAAATTCAACTTATTTGACAAGTGTGTCGAACTTATATAAGTCAACATGTCCCTGTACCTGTCCCTGTCCCACAACCTGTACCAGGTCCGGCGCACTCTGCACTTTATGTATGAAAATACAAGTACGTGGCGGGCCCGTCTAGACGGGTCCATGGAGTGGGAAGAATTAGGTCAGAAGAGATAAGAGTTACGCGCTAGATAGAGAGGCAACTTCTAGGTTAATATAACTGTAGGTAGTTAGCGCTCGCAGGTACCTGAATTGTGCACTTTATTATGTCTAAGCAAGAGTCACTACTTACTCGTATTTAAATGATTTTGCGGAGTGAATCTGTACTTGTACTAGCATGTTTAATAAAATACAAGTACCTACAAAAAGTGGTGGGGGTGGTGGTACTTACTTCTGTTATTACAAGTTTTTGCTAACTTAAACTTAAAATGTCATTGCCACAAAGACAACTTTACAACTACATGCAAGTTATCCAACTTAGTTTAAAATTAGTCAGACCTTCAACCAATTATCCATATAAATCGAATTACCTTTTTCGATCTAGCGAAAGTGAACTGAAACCTTTTCGGTCTCTAGATATGTAAATGAGGCCATGCGCAAGCGCAGCGTTTGTTCCACTAATGGAAACGGTTGATTTATGCGAAATAATCTATGGCGCCAACGCTTTTTTTGCCACTTTAGAAATATTGACAACATTGTCGAGACTTTTATTACCTTTATCGCGAGTTTTTATAATGATTTTGTGAAGAATAAAGGCCTGTCCAGATGGTCGCGATTATTCTCAACGCAACCGTGGTACCTAGGTGACAAAAGGTTAGGTTGTGTATGTTATTATTATTGTAAGAATGCACAGCGTACCGTGCGTGACGTCACCTGCCGGTCCCAAAAGAAAACCAGCGCTGGTTGTTAGCAACCAACATTACGCTGAGTTGGGATCGGTTTCGTGACAAAGAATATAGGTGCTCACTATTTATTTATTATTTAAATTTCTTTCTTTTGTATGAACTTTTGTGTGTGTATCTATTTTATTTGTCTCGAATAATTTTTTTTTATTTTTTTAAAACGTGTGAAGTGAATTCCGACATGCACACATATTTATATCATGTGTTGTATTGTATTCATGAAGAGTTGTGCTGTGTCGTGCAGAGCTCTGATAGTCTTCTTCACAATTCAATATTCGAAAAAATATCAAGAACAAGCTCAGAAACAAGTTTGTTACTTCCCATTCGGATTTCGCTCACCATAATTATGGATATTACGTTTAGGACCTGGGTATGCCGTAAATCCAGGACCACAGCAGTGTCCTCTCGGTTAAAGGTGGTGAGCATTGCCAAGCCGCCTGCCAAGCCTAGGGATTATGACAACCGCTCCCTATTAAGGGCCTTCGCCCAGCAGTGGTCGTGTTCTGGGTGATGATGATGGCGTTTATATGAATAGACCCTAAGAACAGATGTTTTATCATGTGGGTTTATCACATCAACACACAATGGATCCGCAACATTGTCATGAAATTCGGCATGTTAATGCATGTTCAAATTATGGCAAAAACCCATTGAGTGTGGCTGAGATGACAATTTCCACATCGAATAATGATAATTTAAATACACTTTACTTAAAAAAACATCTTGTTTAAATTTTATCTAGACATTAGTAAGGTGGCAATAACCACTTAAATGCTGTCGAGCTTGACTAGGTTTGAATAGACTCAATAATAATTCTAAAACCGGCAACATGAACTGAGAGCTGCCGAAATATTCTTTAAATTATGCTCATATATCGGTCTAGAAGTACCACTACAGCCATGATTTGTCACGACATACAAAAAAAATAAGCAAATAAAATAAATTATGTGTAAATTCAACAGTAAAATTAATTTCGAAAGTATGTAGTCGAAGAAACCACCTCATTCATCACCCATCCCGTCAACAATTTAATTACTCCATCAATATACAGAGAAAATTAATAACTTCCTAAATCGAATCATTTGCCGTCGACGTTAAATTAATCTGTGCTATAAATCGCGATGGCAACCCTATTTGTGCCGTTAGGTTGGCAGCGCAGTAAATATTGGCGCGCGAAAATCGTAAAGTGTTCGCCTGCCAGTTTGCTGGACGCGGGACGCTAGCGGGACGACATGGCGGACAGACGGCGTAGCCAGTCGGCAACTCGTAAACAAACTAGCAAATGCTGTCGACAATATCACTGGCCCAATTTCAGCGCTGTAACTAACTGTAGCCATGATTTAACTAGTGGTAGGTTTCTAGATCTGATTGAATGGGGATAGATACTGTACTTCAAAGATGAAGATTTGTTGCGTTACTTTTTTTTTCATTTATGTACTCTAAATCTAATCTGAATTCCATCAGGATTTGTTCACTGAAGTATATCAATAACCGTGAAATCGATATAAGATAAGGGATATATCTATACTGTCTACTTACCTGTGTTTTACCGACAACTCGGAGAATCGAAGATCGATTACCGTCAGCTCTACTCGTATTTCATACATCTTGTTTTCAAGGGTTTTTCATGAGGTGCAGTCAATATTACTTAACATAATATTGTTTTATCGCTTCTGTGGCATAAAAGATTCAACACAGTCCCAAATAACAAACAAAGTATTGATTTTGAATCAGGAAATCTATGTTTACTTTCCAATCTAACCTGTCTCGGTTTGTATCTTCGAATCGCATCAGGAAGCCGGGAAGCGGCTACCGGCCCGGTATTACTTCCTACACAGTATTTATGACGTAGTATATCTACTGAGGATGTTTATCGACAGCATTCGGCATCAATTTGCTTTCGATGTGTGAAGTCACAGAGAAAAGAGATTTTAAGTAGCCTTGGACTGTGAAAAGCGTGAACTTTTAAAGAGTGAGTTTGATAAATCTATCTAGTCCCGTGAATATTTCATAGGTCCAATCGAATATGCGTCTCTAGCGCTGTATCGAGGAACCAGTAATATTATCAAACTCTACCACATTCCGAGTAGATTAGACCAGTGGCGCCATTGTCAAATAAAACAAACACAATTTTTTCATCGATATGAGGTGAAAATTATCGATGGCGTCGGCGCCTGCGCAATGGTCGCCGCTAAATAAATTAGAGAGGGAGTGACAATTGAGTTTAGAAGCGCAGGTGCTGGTTAAATGATTAGTGCTATGTGACAAGACTATGTACTTAGTTACAGTTAGGCAAGAAGATGCAAGGAAATAATAGAATTTTAAATACTGAGCTAAATGTTGTGTTATTTTGTTATATTTATACGGGAATACTCACGTTTGATTAAATACTCCGGATACTCCGACTATAGTTTCGATCACATCCGGTAACCGTGCTAAGCAGGGCGCATCCGCACGCGCGTCTAGCTTTGTTTTCACTCTTTGAAAAAGGGTCACCGGATGTGATCGAAACTATAGTAGGAGTATCCCTTTTAATTAAACGTGAGTATTCCCGTATAAATATAACAAAATGTGTCAAAACCACGCCAGTTTTCATAATAAAAATGTTGTGTTGTTCAAAATAATAATAAAAACAGGAAATATCGCAGTCACGGAGGCAAAATTGACATAAAATATTGTTTTGTTTTTATTGTTTTTTTTGTCTAGAAAGTATAGTAGGTATGAGTCATCCCATTGAGATAAGTATTTATCATTTATCTATGTCCATTTTTTACTTAAACTGTAAGTACTCACAAACGGTTTCGCCGCCGATAAGCCTTATCTGTCTAATTATTACTGGAGTATAGTCATCGTGTTTACCTGCAAAAAAGAATACCAACGTAAGACAAGAATACTTATATTATTATTCATAAATAAGCACGCTTACTTCAGCAGTGTCATAGCCAACACCGCAAGAGTAGGTACATAGAGAATATTAAAATTTAAAAATAAAATAAATTTAATGTCAATAAGAGAAACAATAAGAATATGTTCTTATTCCATTTCTTAACCATTCGAATATCGACACACAAATTGAAAAGTTACAAATTTGCACTGAATATGACATGATAGCTATACGGATATAATCTACATTTAGACGCGTTTTCAACCGGCTTAAAAAAATAAGGTCTCAATCAATTCGACTATGTTTTTTTTGTCTGTTTGTTACGTGGTTACTCCGCCAAATATGATTTGTTTATGACAATATTTTTTTTTGTTTGGTAGGTCATACTTCAGAGGTGGTGCCATATACATTTTAACGAAATCGGTTTTAGTTTGATTTTTAAATGAAAATAACTGGAAAAAAAATGTAATCCAGGTAATCGAAATGGAATTCCTTTTTTTATTTTAGTTCTTGTTTATGTAAGTAATATTCTGTACGTACTAATAAGTTTCTGTGGTAAAATTATCGTCTCTATGGTTACTTAAAGGTCCCGTTTCAATGATAGGGTTCATTTAGATAAGTAAACATAGTTACATACAAGTATTTTATGCATTGAACATTGTTGCTCTGCCGTTCTAGAACAGTACTAGCCCCCGATAACAGAGGTCTCGGGTCATGCACATGTTCACACCTCAACGAAGATTATCTGGCTCAAAGGCTAAAGTTTAAGTCGAGTTAGCGCCTGCAAAGTGTTAACAAATTGATAATAAGGAAACATAATCGACGGGGAATTTCTACTTAGTTTAAGGGCTTTTAGACTATTCTCCGAAGGCCCTTTCCTTAGGTACCACTTAAAATTCTGCGACTAAACGTCAGTGAACGTTGTTGAGTAAATTCTTCTTCCTGTTTTATTTTGTTTTAGTACTAGTAAATAAAAGAGTTAAAAAAATACAAGGTGACGTTAGTTTAATTGTATTATTTCGTTTAGTAATAATTAATTTTATAATTTAATGCTAAACAGTCCGAAAATATACTTAGCATAAAAACTACACTACAACCAATTTTTTTTTATTAAAATGAACCTTATAACAATAATTAGTTTCATGAATATTTTTGTACGAAGTGATTCCACACTTATGTTATTACTATGTTTTTAAAGCTTAAACAGGAAGAAAAATGCTCGTATAGCATGTTCGAGTCCTGCCGGTCATAATTTTTCTTCCTGTTTAAGCTTTAAAAACATAATAATTAGTTTCGATAAGCATCTTCATACTAACGTCTAAAGATATATATTCACGGGCAGATTTGTTGTCCCACACAGACATGAGGTGCCTTCCTTATTTGGCCAGACCCAGGCTCCCGTTGGATACTTTAATTTGCATGATACAATGTTGCAAGCGGGAAAAATAACTTTGCAATAAATTGCAATGTTAGTCATGGCAATCAATACACAATTAAGAAACTAATTGAAATTGGACACAGAGCTGTAGCGTCGAGTTTTGTATATTTAATATCGCCGCTTCTATTCACGCAATTATAAAAGCACTAATACACATTATCCTCCATGTTCAGAAATAACATGACTTTTGCAATTAACTATTTGTAGTCAATGCAGCGGTTATCATTATCAAAGATAATAAATATATATAAAAGAGCGATCTAAGCATAGACATACATAGTAAATGGATCTAAGACAAAAAGCAATGCGTATATGAAATTATGCGTATTGCGTACTTCCCAAGAATGAATAATGCGCTATGCCGCCTTCCTTGTGAAAAAATACCTGAAAACTATAATTCAATATTTGTTTATAGTTTCTGTCCTAAGGCCTAAACGCTGACAACTGAGTTCCAATCACAGAAAAGCGAAAGCCCTACCTCTCCTCAGTGGTTCCAATACTGAAAAAAATGCCGTACAAATTTGGCTGCTTCTAACATGAAATAATATAATTAGGTTACAAATTAAACATCGAAACTGCAACGTAAATTGGGTTTTAAATCGTAAAACGACAACTGCGACCACGAGCGTCATTACTCCTGTGCCGGTGTCTGCCTACAAATTGGGCCACGGATACTAAGCTATTCTACTTGACCTGTAAGCATGACCTGTCACTCCGTCACGTACATTTTATCTCGGAGTAGGGTTGTCACCAGTTGGGGATCGTATACGGCGCACGCGCACGGATAAAGCATACCGCTCACTGCTACAACTCGACTCTACAACAAGATCGCATTTTTGATCCCCAATACAATAAAGTGTAGAGAACAAAGTCATCATCATCCAGAATAATCAAGTACATTTATATTATTATTTATGGGATTATTGTTGCGAAACGAGCTCCCGATATTTGCATGCACATGTTCACGGACAGACTGACGGTCTGACGGATGGAGGGATTGTCAAAACGCATGGTGGACGAAAACACTGTTTACATTACAAAATTGCCTTCATTACTCTAAGATAATTCCATATGTTATTTTGTACATATTTTAAACGCGACTTGGTATTTTAAGGCTACCTAACACTGATACTTCACTTACAGACTTCTGTAACTTAATTAGCAAAGCAGCAGTTGGGACGGAAACCCAGAGTTTGCTGGAATGCAGGTTCAAATCTAGGCTAAGTCTATACATTAAAAACATAGAAACACCCAAAGTGTGGAAACACTAAATATTAACATTCAATAACCTAACACTGGATTCGACAAACCGTCACGTTAAAAATCCATCATGACATGGTGCATATGCAAGTGGACCGAAATTTTGGGAGCTCATTTCATAACATAATCACTGGTAAATATCCAGTAAATAATAATAGAACCTTTGCGAACAACCGTGATAGTGAGTAGACAAGTTGGTCACTTCTCCATAGAAACGCGGTAGTATTACTACTCCACTATGTAATTTTGTAGGTCCAAGACTAAGTATTATATCGATTAATCTCTTCATTATCTAGGATTGTAAATTATTACGAAAATAAAAAGTTAATAAACATGAAAGTTATGAGCCAGGAAACATCTTGTATTTTAGGTCAATTTTAACGCCACATTGGACGTAAATAAATAACATAAGGAATACGAAAACTCTAAAATAATTTATCTAGCGGCATAGTTTACTTCATAAAGATTTCAAATAACTTAAGTTGGAATAAATTAACTCAAGAGTTTATTCAACCACGTTACTGCAGCCAAAGGTCGACAAAAAAAATTTGCGCGCTCATTTATCTTTCTTTCTCCCTTTCCCACAGTTTGTTTGATGAAGAGAGCATGCTTTTTAGCCGCGCCCACCGATGAGTTCGAGCCGTCAACTTGTCGATCCTTAAAACAGTGATTAACAAGGTACCGAAACTGCGCGTGACGTTGTGTACAAATCATGGCTGCCATTCATTATATTGGTCGAATCATAATAGCGTGAAAAAATGGCTTAAACCACTCTAGTGTATGGAAATAAGTTATATCTTCATAAAGTGATGATGATGAATTCCAAGAAATAACAAGATGAGTTGATGTAGTTGATGACGGCGAGAGAGATCTTGTGCAGTGACAACCCTGAGCCGGGATAACGGTGGCTTGTTGAGAGATAAGGGAATAAAGAACGTGCGTTGTCTTTTTATACAGAATGGCTGTAATATTTTATGGGCTTGGATTAGCTGCATTCTTGGGATGCAAGGAGATTTGACTGTTTATTGTGAATGTGGCAAGCAAATGTTCCTGGATTGATATTACACAACATATTCAACATAACATTACAAAGTAATATGCGTCTTCTCTAAAAGCCGTGGTAGCCCAATGGGCCGCTAGACTTGGAATGTGAGGACGTGGGTTGAAATCTCGGGCCCCTACCAGTGAGCTCTTTGGAGTTGATGTACGGATTTTTATACAACTGGCTTTTAGGCAAATAAAGCATCGCGAGGAAACCTGCATAGTCTGAAAGGCGTATGAGAATCCACACCCGCAGTCTAAAATCTGAATAGACGGAAGGGAGAAACATTATTTTACTATTTTATTCTAGTTTTTAAAATTATTTTTCATTACAATAATTTTGTATAATTTTAAAGAACTGTTATCAATTAATGAATTAACTAAAATATAATAATGTAATATCATTAGTGTAATTGGCCTTAAGCCGTAGGTACTAATTGAAATAAATAAATAATCACTGATACTTCTGATAGGCTTATGCGCCTAAAATAAGCAATAAAGCCGATTAAGTACGAGGCATTACCGCGCAAAAAGAGTTCTGTACCATCACACAAAATACATCACGGCCACACAGATTTATGTAGATGTAGAGACCACGCGTAATCTTAGTAAATAGTTCTGTTGGAGGCCCAGTGGGTAAGAGGCTCAAAAAAATAAAGTACCTTATTTAAAACCCTGCTTAAGTTAACAAACGTCATTTATCTTTTGCGTAATACAAAAACGAAGAGCGCAATAGTAAGTAATTAATCATTATTAAGTCTTTAATCTTTCAGCAGCGTTTTTAAGTAAGACTAAATGAATAGATTAAAACACTGTTTTAAACAGATAAAGCAAAATAAAGAAAAAAAAATTCTAAAAAAAAAAAAAATTTTGAATTTCTGTTTTGAATAGATTAAGCTTATCGGCAATTTGCGGCTAATAGACACTAGTCTGTACGTTTAAATTAGTATACCTAACTAAGTCAACGCACAGCGTTATGGTCATCAGCGCCACAGTATGCGAGAGTGGTTCTCAAGCTCTCGAGTTCAAGAGGCGCGTGGGCATGCTTCGAGGTGGTCTACACCAGCTCAACTCAGCTCGAGAGCATTGCTTGTAGTGGTAAACAAAGATTAGGCTCTTCACATTTGCAGTGTATTTAGTAGGAAGGTTTCTCGTGAGATCTCCAGTTAAACAGGTAAGTAGGTAGTAGTAACAACTGAAAAGGGTCTGATATCAGAACTCCGGCTAGATACAATAAAAAAAAAACAATGTAAATCTAAGACCAATCCACCCAACATATTCTCAACCAAGTACAACCTTGGGTTGTTTAGTAAAACGTGAATAAGTAGTTCCGACTTCCTAGGCAAGCGCGCTACATCTTCGATCACATCATCGCTTTCCATCAGGTGACATTGCGGACCAACGCTTGCCTAGTCTATTAAAAAAAAACAATATAAGCACAGAAAAATTATAGTACTGTGCAGACTTGAAAATTAACTCCAAATTAAGCTCCTCTAAATAAAAATCAAACAGGACCTGGGAATGTCCTAAAACTGCATCCAGAACCGGAGGACGGGCAGCAGCGTCCTCTCGGTTAACTGTGGTGTGTGACCATTCTGCAATCCCCAAGTCGCCTGCCAAGCGTGGGGATTATGGCGACCCCTCCCTATAAAGGGACTTCGTCCTGCAGTGGACGTCTCCTGGATGATAATGAAATAAAAATCGCAGAGGGCTGCGGTCGCTGGAGAACGGTACAATGATGATGCCTGCCAACCAACAAACCTACTGCCACCCTCTTACAGCAGCTAAAATGCAGCTAAAACTTGCGCTTCTGTCACTACAATAGGCTTATTTAGCCACGAACGCGGTGTATGCCGGTCCAACGCAGATGTAGTATTGTGGACGCTACATAAATCATTTGTATATCGAAACGGACCAACGATGATGATGCTGAAGTATAAATATCTATCAAAAAAACAAAAATCTTTATTTGAGCAGAAAATCAATTTGAGACAATTTCAGAATTTGAACCCTGGATCCCACACTAGGAGGAGTCCTGTGTCGTGGGACCCAGTGCCTTCCTTAACTAAACATAATATTATATAATTATGATGTAATACGTGTAGAACGATATTTAGGAAAAGGTGAATCAGTAGGTTAATCGATTTTACAACAACGTAATCTATAAAACCGAAAAGCTCAAAGATTAGAAACACACGTCTACGCTCAGACAAAAACCCTTCGTAAATAACCAAAAATCGTTGTTTAAAATTTGCTCTTCCTTAAATCCATCACTCAAGTAAAGCCGTACATGCCAGACTTAGCCAGATGCACAGCTTAGTTCTGCTCCATCAAGATAAACGCGTGCATCTCTCAGATGAGTTCATTATGCACCAGCGCAGTTAATAAGAATTAACGTTCAACTCCAGTAAAGAGCCTCCATCAAGCTGCGTAATCGGCTGTACTACGCTAATGACTTCATTTCAAAACGAATATTCAGGTTTAATAAAGTTTTACGACTCGGGACTCCAGTGGTCATGAAGCTAGGATCTGATATGACTTGATAACTAGTGCTTGGCATGGAACAACTACTTACAATGTAAAGTGGGAACATTGTAGATGCTATCATTTGAGATTTGAAATGGTTTCTACCGGGTGTAATTGTTACCGGCAAGCATAATCATACTCGTCATTTTGTCATTTTAAGGAATACCTAGTCTTTTTATACAGTGGCGGGTTTGCTTAGGCAATGTATGAAATATTTTAAACATTGTTTACCATTACATGCTTTCACTAGGTATTGTATGTAATACCTAGTCATGTACTCATATAGTACTACTATTGGATAGAATGCCATGAGGAGGACAGGTAAAGTATAATAATCAATCGTTTTTTTTTCTAAATCTATGCAATTGCTTTATCTTTTTTTGTTTTAATCCTGTTTTTTATCACTAATAACAGCTTTGAGGACTAACGTTTCTTTATCATAAATAGGTCACGTTTCTACGTTTGGCCACCTAGTCGCCTGGTGGCAAGCGCCGTACAATTGTTATTGTAAAAAATAATGATTTAATTTAATGTTTTTAACGTTGTGGTGTATCTACCTCACTACACAAAAAAAAATGCAGATGCTAAAGGTTAGCCGTTAAGGTTAAGACGCGGGCAACCGGTAGATGCAAATGACAGGATGTCGTACAAGTGCAGCGGTCTAAGGGGGAGGCCTTCGTTCAGCAGAGGACGTCTGGACTGCTGATGAAAAATGTTAACGATTTCAGTTCCTTGATCTCTAGCATCAGCAATATTTGTATGTGTTGTATTAAATCAATTGATGTAGGATTCAAATAATGCAAAAGTTAAAATCTTACATGATCTGAGTTCACCTTTCTTCGTTTTCGGGAACGATTCCCTTACACCCGGTATATTATCTGTCTGATATCAGATCATTTCATTGATATCAATAAACGGGCAGTATTATTAATAGACTTCTGTAGAGCCGTGGAGACACTGTAACAAATCAATGTTTATCTATGATTCGCATTTAACGTTGTATTTCTAGAGAAATAATTTGTAATAAAGATAGAAAGAAGACAGAAGTTAGTTGAAGATAGAATGAAGTTAGTCATTTATCTGCATAAAACACAAGAACGTACGTATAAATTGTACACATGGTATATTCCGGATGGGTTAAGAAAAAATAAATAAATAATTCAGTCGGATGAGTTATAAACACTGATTTAGGACGAGTTGAGATAATCAAAACAAAAGGATGATTTGATCAAGAATAATTATTAAAGAACAACCCTAAAGAACAACCCGATAACTTGAGAATTGGCACAATGCACAAACGTGCAGTGCCACAGAACAAGGAAAAAAAAAAAAAAAAAAAAGAACAACCCATATTTAAAAGCATGCTCAGAAGATCCGAGCGTCCGCGACGATCTGCCCGAGCGAAACGAGGGCGCTAATAGTTCGAGGGACTAAATAAGTATTTAACCCCGAGGTAAACACTGTTCATTATGAATACAAGGAAACTAGGAAACTAAAAATAAAAACATAAACAGACACTGGGAAATACACGAGAAGTGCGGGACCATAAACCTCTGAGGAGAAAAAAAAGTTGGAACATGGTTCAATACAAATTTATGTGAAAATAGAACTAGTTTTTTTTTAATAATTTGAGTATCTGTCATTTGTCAACTGTCACTGTCAGTTGACAGTGATTCTTCCTAGGGCTGAAATGTATTACTTTCAACCCGCTCCTCAGGCAACTTCAGACCTACTTTCCGAGTATGAGTAATGAAAAGAACGTTTATTAATTCCCATTGATCTCATAACAACACTGTATCATAGAGCTCGACACATGCCATGATACAGGACGCATCGTAGGCCACAGGCCGTCATTAGCCTGCATCCATCCCTGTCTCGATGGTAATTACTGCTCACACGCGTAGACAAATCACACGGGAACACGGCACAAGGTACGGGAGGTAGAGATCAATAGAAATAAAATAACAGTCCTAGAGTTCTTACCAAGAATTACGCATTCGATATTAATTTCATCTTTATACCTCCACTCGTTTGAGAGAAAAAGGGCTTTGACAGACAGACAGACGGACAACGAAGTGATCCTATAAGGGTTCCTTTTTTACTTCTGAGGTACAGAACCCCAAAAAAAACATATTTATACTTACTCTATGTGTATAGAACAGTTTCGATGTTTCACTGTAGTGCTAAAGCGGCAGAAAACACTAAAGATTTACATGACAAGAAACAAGGAAACACTGAATTTAAGTTTTTCATACCACCTTCTCGACAATGTCCAATAACATATAACGCAATCTCAACGTAAAGCAAGGGATTATATCCCAAGGGATTTCATACAACATTATAATTATCGCAAGGGTTATCCCCTTGGTGCACAATCTGCTTTTCCCTTGCACCACAGATAATGTGTTGTTGTGCGACTATAAAACTGGGAAATCCGGTATAGATACAGGTTCCTATTATTACGTCCCTTTATCTGTGCTTGCTGATGCGATACTCGTTTGGAAAGATGCCCCTTTTTGCGGTGACTAGGTACCAGTTACCTCTCACGCAAAGTGTGGAGAACACATCTTACGTTACGTCAAAATGTTTAGCGGTGTGACTGCCTCATTGTACTTTTACGCTGTCGATAGTTGCAAATCGTATTTTATTCATTTTTCATTTAAGCCCGAGTTGTGGAAACAGCACCAAGCCAACATTTTGATTTGTGCTATTTTGGGAATATGCTGGGTGCGCATGAAATAGGTACGTAAACGGGTACACCTCAAAATATGACGCCTTTGGTCAACAAAAAAAACTGCCCGTGGTGTATGTAAATGCAAGAAATTTCGGGGCCTACCCTTTTATTAGTTTCATTGCATAACATGTGTATATTCTAAAGCCACATTTTACTATGCTATTTTGGTTCAATGATGACAACTAGAGAATGCAAAACCGGTGCGAAATGAAAACCGGTTTTTATTTTCGGTTTTCTAAAAAAACCGGTTTTAAAACCGGTTTTTCGGTTTTGAAAAAATATATAATGAGGCAAAAAGTTTGCGAATTTTGCTGTAGAATTACACATTTCTCAATATCAAGATCAGTATAAGTTATTATTTTAAAGAATTGGCTTGTCATAATTTTAATTATGTCACAAAAAGATGCTTTGAAAGGAATGAATCTAAGCTAAATTCTATGAACGACTTGCTTGATTGATACTGGATAAGTGGATATGGATTCTGAGGTGTAAGGGTAATTGTACGTAAATAAGTACAAAAAACAAAGACATAAATAATTCTAGCAGTCTTTATTATTGTCAGTTGCTTACTGAACAGTACCTCAAGTGCAATCAATAAAAAAAATTTAAATGAAACAAAACTTAAAGTTCTAAATCAAACAAAAACAAAACTTCTAGTAGGTAAAAATTGTGTTGCCCGAACAAGAAAACAAAATTTACTGACAAACCGAAAAACCGGTTAAGTGAACAATGAAAACCGTTTTTTTTTTGTATGCTTGAAATAACCGAAAAACCGGTTTTTTTGAATTCGGTGAAACCGGTTTGCATTCCCTAATGACAACCTTTCGTAAAAATTAAGATGTGAATGAATTTTCCGTCAGGCATCATTATCGTAAATGGTTATTGGAACTTACACATGTTAATCGGACCATTCTAAGTCGTTCTAAAACGTTATCTTAATAACATAGCAAAGTCGTCGTTAAATATATTTATTAAAAGAAGTAGATCAGCTCATCACATCGCTCGAAGAACTGACAACCGATGGGGAAGAAAGGTTCTTGAGTGGCGACCGCGATCCGGAAGACGCAGCGTAGGAAGGCCTCCCACTAGGTGGACCGACGACATTGTAAAAGTCGCGGGCAGCCGGTGGATGCAAATGGCAGGTTGTCGTACAGTGTGGCGGTCTAAGGGGGAGGCCTTCGTTCAGCAGTGGACGTCTCCGGGCTGATGATGAAGATCCACGGCCATGGTAGCTCTCGGTGATAAATGTCTGACGGTCACCCATCCGCAGACTGATCGGATCGTACGTTGCTTAACTTTGGCGATCTTTTGGGAACACCGTAGTCGATCAAGCTACGAGAGCTACAAGTTTTATAGGGTTTAGGCAAATGGCAGGTTGTCGTACAGTGTGGCGGTCTAAGGGGAGGCCTTCGTTCAGCAGTGGACGTCTCCGGGCTGATGATGATGATGATGAAGTAGATTAGTCATTGTGTATATGTATATTACAATTATTATAATGTAAAAAAACTACAGCTTCAACCTGACTTGATACATAGAAAATTGTAAAAATGAGTTGAAGACATGGGATCGAAAACTGCTAGAAAAAGAAACGGCTTAAGGGTTAAGGAATGAAAAACTAACCGCCAGGTATACAGAATTTACTTGTATTATATACAAGTAAGTCGCGGAAAACCGGTGGATGTAAATAGAAGGTTGTCGTACATTGTGGCGGTCAAAGGGGGATGCCTTCGTTCAGCAGTGGACGTCTCCGAGCTGAATCTGAATTAGATGATATACAGTTCCAGTGGCAAGGCATAAATTCACTGAATTATGATAACGTAACGGAAATACAACTTAATCGAAGTGTCCCTAATACCATGCACTTCGGTATGAATAACAATTATCACAAAGATAACTGTGATCGCTTGATAGCTTAGCTTGATAGACAGTAATTATCAACGATAAATAATGAAATAATAATATTTAATCGACTCAATAACATGGAATGACTTTTGTAATTAATTTCGTATGAAATTACCTTCGGAATTGTCTAAAAAACGATTAGTGACATCATTCTAATCTACTGTATTGTATACCTATATGTTCAAACATTTTTTTTTTTAAATGGTCTCACAAAAAAGAGGAAAATAAACAAACACTATAAAAAAATACCGACTTTTCGATTACTTGAATTTGGATGCCATATTTTTTCTAGTTTTTTAATTTGATGACATTTCTATGGGAGCCATCTGAAAGTAGCTAAATAAGTATTTCCTTACAAATAAAATAATTATATTCCAAATCTGTTTATAAATAAAAACCTATCTGTCATATCTGTTTAAAGCTAAAATTTATTTATTAGTTAAATAAGAATTATATCATTAATCATACACAATATATAACTGTTTAATAATTACTTTCTTTTCTTTCTTTCTTAACAGTGAAAAAAACATACAACCAAATTAAGAACATCCTCTTTTTTTAAAGTCGGTTTAAAAAACAATTATGGAAAACAAAATTAAAATAATTATGTGCATAAATAACCAAGTTATAAACATTTAAGTCTTTTTATTATTTTCTTTTTTTTATTATTTTATATTATATTATTTATAGGCTTGCGTTTGACTGCCATCTGGTCTGATGTTAGGTGGATTTGGATGAAATTCGGTGTTTGTAGAGGTAGCTTATTCCATAGGCTAGTTTTTATTCCAGGGATCGCGGGCGAAACTGCGGGGAGCAGCTAGTTGTATTAAAACTTTATGTTATGGAAATGAACACAAGATAGCAATTTCAAAGATCGATGTTATAAGATTTTATGAGTCATTAAAAAAGATACATAAAAAACACATATACATTCATATATTAAGTAGTTTCGTTACGTTTCTCTAATTTAATGAGATAAAAAGAAACACAATTTCAATATTGATTCTGGAACTGAAAATAGATCTCTTCGTGAATCCTAGTTCTAATCTATGAAGTGCACTAAATTACAAATGCATTAAAACAAGAAATGAATCAAGGATCGTTCCCGTTGACGCGACAAGTTATGCCCCGACGGAGACGCCCACAGGTGGCGCTGATTATGATTTGTGTGCCGGCGCAGGACATGCCACGCCAGACCTGATAACCGGAATTTGAGCACGTTTTAAACCGGTATAAATTATCACCGTGCTGTAAAGCTTATGTTTCCACCACCTATCACCACTCACGTTTCACCACTTATGTTTCTATTTAATAATACAATACACAACAAATACATACACAAAAATATAGTAAGTAAGTACTGTAGCATCTATGTTTTTATAATATAAACTCTATTTACATAAGAGAATTTAAGCAACTATTTTAAAAGTTTATCTTCAATCATATCCACTTGGATCAGAATTTGAAAAATTGCAATGAGGTTATT
Organism: Erannis defoliaria; assembly: GCA_905404285.2. Taxonomy (NCBI): domain Eukaryota; kingdom Metazoa; phylum Arthropoda; class Insecta; order Lepidoptera; family Geometridae; genus Erannis; species Erannis defoliaria. The sequence goes on from FR990071.1 coordinate 2,382,203, forward strand.
ATACCATAACAACCTCTGCAGTTAAGGCATTGAGCATATTTCTGTACTTTAACAATACACAATAGACAATACTTATAAAACGAAACGCGTTTTATGAAAACGCATTCTGAATTTGCCAACCTAAACACTGCACATAACATTTTTAAGACCCTTACAGAGATTCTTTTGCGGTTATTCGGTCCTAAGCTTAGTCCTGAGCGTAGATAACTAGATACACAGGAGATAAGAGTCTGTTTAATTGCTACCAGCCACTGCAGTACACAGATGATTTATCAGTGGCAGAGCAACGTTGGCAACTGGCAACGTTGCCACTCGCCACTTTGCGACATGATGCCGTGATGGTATTTTGTTTAGTTTCTTAGGGCAATATGTTGGGAATAGCGTTCATAATTTATGTGTGTATGTAATAAAATGTAGTCTTTGAAAACATACATTAAATTACTTACGTGCGTGTAAGTAGTAATAAGTTCTTTCTAGTAACAATTTGAGTATAAATACTTTTAGTATTTCTATTTTTAGTATTAGTATAAATATATTTTTTTAATCGTTTCATAAGTAGTGTTTATAACGTACCTACACATTTCATGCCATATATTTTTTTATTGAATTAATTGGGTTTGTAAGAACTAAGAAGAAGGAGGAGACTTTTATTGCAAGATCTAGAAAGGAGCAACACCCCTCTATAGGGAGGCCTTCGTCCAGCAGTGGACGTCTTATGGCTGACGGCGGCGGCGGGCTAGAAAGGAGACAATAGAAAGACCTGAAATGACCTCTATATGTATGTGGAATCGATGTCTCGGCAGTCTCTGCACATATTATTACGTAACATGGACGCTTTGATTATAATTTGAATATCGGTGCAGGCTGTCGATGGCCTGCACCGATAGACACAAGATAACAGTCAATCTCAGTTTATCAGGATATTACTCAGGATGCATGCTCTTAGCTCTGCTCTTAGGACAGACGTAAGTTGCGAAAAAATCGAAATCATTCTTTATCTTTTAAAAGACTTCCATATAGCGTTTTTTTTAATTCTCATTCTTTTCTTTATTTCCGCACGACGACGTTTCGAGCTTTTTAATCTGTTACGCTTTTTTAATGAATTATAACATTATTTACCTGAGCATGCAGTTTTACTAATAGGTTTATAGGCCCGTAAGAGCTTGTTTGAAAACTGGAACACGGCTATACTTTCAAAAGCAATAAATTTTCATCATAAGCCTACGGCCAATTAAAGCCCACACGCATTAAGCTTAAAAATAGATAAAAGCCGTCGTTTCGATTCGCTAAAATAATAAAATATCATCATCCCACGACATTAATGGACCTGCCAGAGTTGCAGTCCGTTAATTTACGGCCAAAACAAGTGAAATTATAAACAAATACAGATGTTGCAACTTTTACCGTTTTCGTATGAATGATTGATGTTTTTTCGTCTCATTTGTTTATTGCTATTTAATTGTTGAAAGACAATTAAAATATCACCATCAGCCAAAAACGTCTACTGCTGGACGAAGACCTTCCTCTTAATAGGGAGGGGTTGCCATAATCCCCACGCTTGGCAGGCGGCTTGGGGTTCGCAGAATGCTCTCCACCGTTAACCGAAAGGACGCTACTGCCCGTCCTCCAGTGGTTCTGGATACATTTTAGGACATTATGTGTGTATATTCGAGATTTTCAAATCTTAACCGTATAAAATAAATAAACAATTAAGTAACCTCAAGTTTGTACGAATTCGTACAAACGATATGATAGAGGTTACTTAATTGTTTATTTATTTATATGACTGATTACAAAACCGCAGAGCAAGCAGCAAGTTGGTTTTTAGTAATTATATCGGAGTATGTAATTAGGAGCGAGCAGACTGAATTCAGAATTCAATTTAACTTAAGCACTAACCACACGTTTAAAGTTACCACACTCGCTGCTCTCCAAGCAGCCAGTCACTGGTGGAGTGCTACCAAATTGCAAGTAGTGCTGACCAAAAATGAACCGATTTTATAAATTACCCAATCATTTAGCATAATATTCAAATTAATTATAAATATATTTCTATTAACAAAATTTTATTCAGTAAACAATATTTAAATTTAGTAAAATTATCGGGTTTTTTTTTCGGAAAGAAACGGAGCAACTAAGTAATCATTTTCCTATTATATTATATCTGAATATACCTACTTAATATGTTAGTATATTATTATATTATCTTTGGTAACATCAAAATCATTTTGAATGCGTAATCAGCAACAGACGAAAAATTTCCCAGCCATAGTTGCAAATTATAAATCATGATATACACGAGCAAAATTAATAATTTAATAGCAGCAGTCCCCGCAAAACTCTCGATTTCATGGCGATTTCGCCACATCACATCCGGTGCAAATACCTGACCGCTTGTATTGCGTCAACTTCCGCTACCAGTATATCATTTATGCAGCCAATTTATGATTTATGGAAGACACTAGTTTGATTAGGTTTTATGATAACAATCGATATTTAAAATTAAGTAACGCTACTAGCATTTTATTTGATACGATTCGATTTTGATTTACATAATTATAATCAAAATTTATAATACGGTTTCTCTTTTACAAACTGAAAAAGAAAAAATATCCCATCATACCTAAATACCGCCTGATAGCTCAGTTGGTAGCATGTCTGCCTTCAGAGCTGTAGGGCGTGGGTTCGATCCCCACCCAGGACAAAAATGTTTGTGACGTACATCAATGTTTGTTCTGTGTCTGGGTGTAGTATATATTATAAGTATACATTTACGAAAAAAAATTGTTTATAAGTATTCTATCAGCTATCTGCTTTCTATACAAGCTTTGCTTAGTATGGGGATAGATGGCGCTGTGTGAAATAAATGTCCCCCCAATATTTATATATATATATTATTATTTAAATGAAATCGAACTAGTAATTAATATAATTATTTATGCTTACCTATTTCTATATACTGAAAATAAAAAAATAAAATGTACTTTATTAGATAGGATGCAACAAATAAATGCACACAAAACGTTACGGTATGCGCATAACATAACATTACGATCACTAGCGAATCGATTTCCTAGCCGTCACTCACTTGATTTATTCGATTCACACACGACATCGATTCGACTCGAATGTGGAACGAAATGGCACTTACGGTTCGATATTAGTTTAGTGTGTCATATTGGTATGTGATGTGATTGTAACGAAAATAATATATACATATGCAATAAGGTATAGGTATACTAATAAGGTATAGTAGACATGTACATAAGAAAGTTACACTCTTGTAATAATATAAATCTTAGTAAGGACGGTCTGTTTTTTTTTTAAATTTCAAATTGGATTAATTAAAAATAAAAAAAAAGCTGCGATTCACATACACGGTCCTAATTTTATTGTCATTTGCGCGGTGCGATCCTTACTACCGTGGGCTAAATAACCGCAAAGTTTGCTGGTATATTTATATGCAAGTTGACTCTGGTTCCGACCGCATATCAATAACATATTTACGAGTATACACTCTACATTAGAGAAATTTCGTTAAATTACCGAGATAAGGATCAAATAACCTAAAAAGATTATCGATACTATATCCCTTAAAAATAGGTTTCACGTTTTTAAGTCGTGCTTAAATGATATAAGAACAAACAAAACGTAAGTAGGTACATATATTTATACGTGACCAAAATAAACAAAACGCCTAAAATACTCGTACATACTATCTTATCATTTTTATCTATGACTAAATAAAAAACGAGCGTAGGTATGCTGCAGTCGATAGGGTTGTCAATCTTACAATATACCTAATAGTGTAGTATAGTATCTAACAATATAGTAAGAGTGCCCTATTTTGAATCCGAATATTATTATTATAATGAATAATAAAAATAATCATTTTTTTTTCTTTTATCATGATGAAAGCTGTTTTTTAACCAGAGCAAAAGCTTTCAGAGATAAGACTAGTAATTCCTAAAAGCAATCAATGGAAAAAATCTACACATGTAGATTTTTTAGTAATTAGCATAAAACAAAAAAAATACTATGTTAAAGTATTGGCAACCCTAACTGTAGCTGATTAAATTTCATGATCTAATCAATTTATGACTTTTCTAACTATAACAAAAAATAAAATCCTAGAAATCTGGCTCGAAGCTGATAACTCGTTAAGTACAAAAAAAAAACTTTCTTTCTTTCTTTCTTATTATACACATTTTGAATGTATTATAAGTATGCATTTACAAAACATATATATTTAAGTATTCTATCAGCTAGCTGGTTTCCATATTACAAGCTTTGCTTAGTTTGGGGCTAAATGGGGCTGTGTGAAAATTTCATTATCGCATTTGAAAAAAAAACACAGAGCTTACTAATATGGAAATCATTGAAGATTCTGTACTACAACACTAGAGAAACTAAGAAAGTACCTAATCCATGCTTTAAGTGCTCTAACATATTTTAGAATAGGTAACATATTAGGTAATCAGCGTTATGAACAACTTTTACTAAAGGATCTGATATTGAGAGAAGAAATTATTAATTCCGTACATTTCGTTGAAGTTGAATGAAATTTTGCAATGCGGACCTGAATTTCAAAATTTATTGAGAACTATATTTTTTGTTTAGCGTTTTAATCACCACAAGGAGAATAAAAGTCATTCATAATGGCGGGTCACCAAGTCACCGACTTATCAGGGTTTGCAAGTTGAAGTGGCAATCGAAGAACTGATAACCGATGGAGAAAAAAGGTTCTTCAGTAGTGACCACGAACGGAAAGACGCGGCGCGGCGACGTGGGGTTAGGCCCACACTAGGTGGACTTCTACGACATTGTAAAAGACGCGGATGGATGCAAATGGCTGGTTGTCGTTCAGTGTGGCGGTAAGGCCTTCGTGGTTCCAGTGGACGTCTTCTGGCTGATTATGATGATGCTGGTACAACGATTCCCTAGAAGCAGCCTGGTATTCAACATTCTAAGCTATACCTCATTGTAAACTTATTACAAGCAATCTATAAGTTCATTATATAAATGGGCAGCTATAAGGCTCGGCGTTCACTAGCCGGCCGAACGTAATGTAGTCGAATTAAACCTCTTCAAAATTATTACGGTACGATTATCGATATTATCCGTAAAGAGACGACAGACGATTTAGATTCATCGCGAGGCTTGCCGCGCCGTATGTTCGAGATTTAAAGAATTAAGAAAGGACAATGGCTCATACACAGTTTTTCAGGTAAATATGTTTGGGAAATTATGCTAATTTATATAACTGTTTATTTATTGATTGACGGAGAAATCTCGCTTTGATCGCCTAGAACTAAAACGGAGAACGAGAAAGTTTGATGGGTCACATGTCACATGGTTATTTATCGAACTTATTTGTCAAATAACTTCAGTAGAGATGCTAATGTATTCTTCGTTATTTTATGTTGCTGTTAGATATTTTCTTTATTTCTTTGCACTGAATTTTTTTCTTAATATGTTTTTTAAAATAAAATAGTTCCCATCAACTCGATAGATGACGCTGACTATACTTGCCAGTCAAAAACAGCATGTTGTGATCTGTGCCAAATAAAATAAAATAAAAAACTTGACAATGTCAGACAAGTCTGATCAGCGCAAGGTCAGCGCCATCTACAATGAGCTTCTTTTTTTAAGTGTTTCGGAAACTCCATATTTAAGAAATAAATTAATTTGAATCGAGTACTGAAGTTACACACTAAAGTTTCGCTTAGTGACAAACAGTTTAATCATTTCTCACCACAATACAGAGGCGTTCGAATAGCTAGTAGTTGAAAATAAACCACAGATAAAACTATATTATCCATTGTTCCCAGATGGCCTCGTCACCTTCCAGATTCCCTACATCCGTGACATAATAGACGCGCCCACCGCAACGTCGGTCGTCGCCACTGCATTAGTTTTAGTGGTTCCTGTTACGGTATTCGCAACGGTGCGCACTCCCCTTTATGATTGAATGTCGAATAGTTTCAGGACTTTGTGTTTTGCGGGACGAGGTTTGCCTGAACAACTTGAGTATAAAGTTAAGTAACTTATACACTTAAGTATGAAAACTGACGTTGCTTTGATATAGTTTAATTCATACGGGATTCACGTTTAATTAAGTGAAGCAGCATGTGGCCGCGCGCGTCTTGCTATGTTTTCAATCCTTGAAATAGGTCACCAGATGTGATCGACTATAGTCGGCGCATTCCACTTAAATGTGAGTTAAAAAAAATACACTTACGTACTTACCCGTTTTATTTTTTATTTATGTTGACGTAGGTCAGAGTATGGCCCCCCCCGTGGGTACCCGCCTTGTCGGGGCGGGGGGGCTTAGTAGCCGTGGGTTGGTCGCCATGGTGAAGCTAAGAGGTACCCGAGGTGGGGCCGCTTCTCCGGGCCATCCGGGGGGATTGTACCCGGGGAAGTCTGGTTGAAGCGGCCAAAGTAGGTTGCGGTACTGTATGGGCGGTACCGCAACTGAGGCGGGCTGCGGTGTCGTATGGGAGATACCGCAGCTGAAGGCTGGAGGCCGTGGCGGGAGAGGACTGTCGGTGGTGAGGTTCGCCGCTTTCCCTGCCTTCCGCGGCCTCGACGGGGCTGCCACCGTGAGATGGTGGACGCGGTGGGGTCGCAGGGGAAGAGGAGTGCCGGTATCACGGTGCGCCGCTCTTCCTGTCCTCTGCGACCGAAATGGCGGGCGACGGGGCCACTTGCCTGACCCGTCGCATGGGGACTTCTGGCGTCAGATATAGGGTCGTCTGACGCCAATACTGGTTTTGTTCTCGAGGTGGGTCGCGACATGTCATTTATGGCGTGTCGTGACGGAAGGAGGAGGTACCCGGCTCTCCGCGTGTCCCTCTGATTAGCAGAGGGCACAGTGGAGAGTGAGGAGGGACAACCGGGTGGTGGCCTCATCAAGGGCTTTCCTTGAGGGGGCACCCACCGGGTGTGTTGTGGTGGGGCTGCGGGATGGGGACAGGCCAGAGGGGCCAGAGCTCCCCATCCCCAACAGCCGAAGTGGTAGGCGGCGGGATCACTCACCTGACCCGCCGCATGGAGGCCAGGGCGTTGGACGTGGGGCCGTCCGGCGCCCATCTCGCTGGCATGGTCTCCGAGGTGGATGTACGATGTGTCTGGGTGTTCCGACACATCGTCATCGGTGCGGGAGGAGCTTTGGCTCCCCGTGGTGGGCCCGAAAGGGCAGCGCTGTCGAGGTCGCGGACGAATGCGAGAGCGTACCCGTGGCCTCGGCGCAAGGCGCAGTGATGGAACACCGTTGGGTTTTTAGTCGGTAGTGGTGCCACTCTGGTGCCGAGCCCGACATAACCCTCCTGCCGCCCCGGCGGGAGGGTATGCGTAAATGCATTTCCCAAAGATAAAAAAAAAAAAAAAAAAAAAAAGGTCAGAGTATGGCAAAAATACCTATGTATTGTTTTAATACGCATGTTGAAAGCACATACCTGAAACAAAATAAAAGTTAAATTTAGACAACATGGACAGGGACAGTCGACAATAGAAGCCGGACAGAACTAGTTCACATCAAGCGGTTGCTGCTAGACTAAACAACTTATTCCATATTCGAACCAAAGGAGCGGAAACCAATCATCGATCTAGTTCATAACACTGCTTCCTTTCAGCGTACTATCATAGTCAAATATGGCGGCTCGTCCAATTATTTGAACACCATTATATTGCCATTATATTACTTGTTGGTAAACGGTAAGTATATTGTTGAAATAATAATATATCTACAAAATAACTCGAAGCTGTTTTATTTTATGGATGAACCATTTCGATGAATCACTAATATATTTTAAAAAAAACGAATAAAAACTCGATAAACCAGAAACATAAATAAAACCGATCTTTTATATCATAAACGGAAATAAACTTTTATCTAACATTTTTAATCTGAATAACTGTACGAACGGAATCGCTAAGTTTTTTCTATCGCGTTTAGATTTAAAGATATCCAATTTAAATTTGTATACAAAATCAGTCTCTATTTATAAATAAATATCTGTTCTGCAGTAAACCGGGTAATAACACTGAGTTTAGAATCATCGAGATGGGTTAAGGCACAATTTTCTTTATAGACCAAAGGAATAACGAACCCTATACGAAAATGATGTTTCACTCATTAGCCAGAAGACGTCCACTGCTGGACGAAGGCCTCTCCCTTAATAGGGAGGGTATGTCCTCGACCTGGGTATGTCCTATAACTGCATCCAGAACCACCGGAGGACAGGCAGCAGCGTCCTCTCGGTTAACGGCGGTAAGCATTCTGCAACCCCTAAGCCGCCTGCCAAGCGTGGGGGGATTATGGCAACTCCTCCTTACTTTTAAGGGAGAGGCCGTCGTCCAGCAGTGGACGTCTTTTGGCTGTTGATGTCTCCGAATGACTAGTATATACAAGAAATATAGGTATAGGTAATTCTATGTACCCAGTACACCCCAAGGGTACATAGAATTACCTATAGTACACCTGGGTATTCCATAGGGGTATTTAATGACCCATAGTACACCTGGTGTTCCACGGGTACAAAAGGGTACCCGTAAAAAATGTGTTGATTCGTTTTTACTAGCATGTAATTTAAGTTATTTAAAGTTAGCTAGCGTTTCTTCCCTAGCTAGCGTTTCATCCCCGTGGCTCACCTAGGTGTTCCACGGGTACCCTTTTGTAAAGTTGTTTGTTAAATAACTTAAATTACATGCTAGTAAAAACGAATCAACACATTTTTTTTGTCAACGTTGTAATTAGGACGTAAAATCAAATAAGTGTCAATAAATCAAATAGTACAATTAACAAAACAATGATTTCAAAGATTTGATTAGACCATTCATTACATTTGTACGCCATATTGACGGAAGTGCGCCTGCCCAGGTGGGCGGCACTATTCACGTGAAGGACCGAATCACACACACATACGTACATAGACAATGTAATAAAACAACAGAGCGGCCTTGTGTGCATTCCTTGCAAGTGTTAAATTGAGCAATTAAAAATTATATTGATTTAATTAATGGAGATAAATTACTTCTAAGTTTTATAAGGTTTCCGCTCATTAAGAGATTGTAGGAACCTCAATGACACAAGATACTAATATAGCACCATTATAAAGCTATTTTGTCTCGAACATGTCTGTAGAGAGTAGATAGAGTATATTGGATAAAAACAAAACATACCCCGTGCATGGTAGAAAATTGAGAGGTACTCAGTTGTTTCATAAAAAAAACCACTTTCAAATAGAGTTACCAGTCTTCGACATAGTCAAATAGCTATCTATAGTGCTCAAAAATTAAGACCGCAAATTTCGCCGCACGCACCAAACCGAAGTGTGTCAAACTGATAACATGTAAACAAGTTTTTTACGATCAATATATTGGAATGATTTATTAAACGAAATTGTTGGGTGTCAGAGCTCATGTAGAGTACCCAATATCTTCAGCCCAAGATTCCGATTTATGTGTGCAATAAAGACATCTGGGTGGATTTGTGCCTGTTAATCGTGTCAATTAGGTTTTAGCGGTAGATCTAGTAGCAAGATCAAAACATTAATCTTAGCATTACTTTAAAAGAAAGCAGATCTAGTTTAATTTATATTGCAACCACGTTTTAATGACGTGTAATGTTAAATTTAAGTTACTCAACTTGTATTGGCGAAACTTTTACCAAAGTATTTTATCGGTTTCGCATTTGTGCAAAAAAAAAAGTTAAAAGGTTAGTTAACTTGTAGCAATGTAATTAATTTTACATTGTAAAACAATTACATGCCTTATCGCACCTGCCAACCTTGGAACCTTTTCTGTGTCAATGAGTCTGTCACCATCATAATGGATGTTGCCAGTACAATAAATCCCGCAACATTCAATGACGAGCTCTATGCCTCGCCGTGCTTTTAAAATGTATATGTATTTCACGAATAATAATTACTTACTTCTTAAATTTCAACCAAGTATTACTATTTTACAGTTCTGATTTTTAACCGGTTAAAGCTTCATGCATGGTTTAAGTAGCACAAGCAATAGCTACTTAGCTATTAGATTTTTTTGGGTGCACTTTTTATTTAATTCGTAGATGAATAGTTTGATATCTCAACTTAGCGTGTGTCAGAATGCAAAATACTTTTTTGTCTAGGTCAACATTTAGTTACAGTTTAATCTTTGATTGTTTTTTATAGGATGGCAACATTACACAAAAATGTAACGAGACTCGATAAATTTCTTACGCATCCGGAAAATATTTCAAATAATATTGAATTTCGAACACTTCCAAAAGTTATTAACGGTTCTTGCATTGTTCGGAAAACAAAACAAAAAGCACTTTCATTAAATATACCGCACGTCGCGTACTACTGAACTAAATCATAGCCTCCATTGAAACGGAGTGCCGGAGCAAATTGAAAATAAAAAATGGGCCCGTCAGAAAGAGAAGAACAAAATATTTATTATTAAGTACGTGACGATAGCGTGGTCACCGTAGCTCTGCGCGTGCGCCGATATTTTAGCCGCGGCTTTTTGTGAATGAACCGAAAGCGGACAGGTTCTCGGTTAGAACTAACTTAACGGGATATACTTTTCTTGTTTTTTTGTTGCCGCGGTATGACGAGCTTCTATTTGTTAATGTTACTAAAACCAGGACAAGATGAAAAGTCGAAAGCGCGAAATGTGGAAAGGGCCATGTTTGTATGCAGAACGGTAAAATACCGTGACGTATTTACCTGAGCAAAATATTAACCTATTAACTTAACTGCAAAGGTCCATTACAAAAATCAAAACCAACACTTGGGTGCCAAAATCAAACCCCAGAAAACCCAGTAATATTATTTTTTTGACCCAGAGTAGGTCCTAAAATCTAAACATGACCGTTGGGCTTAGGTAACGACAGATTGGGTCCTAAAATCCAAAAACCAGCTCAGGGTAGACCGTTAACATATGTCAAAACCACGTCAGTTTTCATAATACAATAACATTATTAATTTATTGTTGCATTTGTAATCATAGAAATGTTGACTAAAGCGTTGCCGTCTTATGCTTAAAACACTAAAACCGAACCAAGAGAATGTATGAGTTGACATGGCCGCATCGACGATGCATCATCTAGCGGGTAAAAACGCAGAGTGGATCTCCAATGAGTGGGAACAACCCAATGAGATCGAAACAGAGATAACTATGTATGAGAAGTAGAATACAAATCCTTTGAAGTCGGAAATGATTAAAAAAACGATAATTTTTAACCGTAGCAGCTTTCATTTGATTATGTCACTCGTGTCGGTCATTTGCATCCTGCTGTTTTGATTCTTATTCGATTATAATGCATCCTTGCTTGCTTCAATGCTTGGCGGTTATTCGACCGCCAAGCAGTAGTGTGCAAGCATTATTGTGTTCCGGTTTGAAGGGCAATGTTACCAGAGAAATTACTGGGTATGAAAAGATTTAACATCTTATAGCTAAGCTTATATATAAGCTAATATATCAGGGTGACGAGCGCAGTGCAGTGCGGCGCAGGATTGTTGTCGCAAGTTCACAATTCTAGTACTGCTACTGTTAGTGGCAGGCGTGACGCTTACCACCAGGCGAACGTCTTGCTCGTCTCGTCACTTGACAGTATAAAAAAACCCATAAAACTGTTGAGGATTTTCATCATCCATTCTTAAACAATTATATCACAAGACAATTTTGACTTTAATACACTACAAGTAATCGAGCCATGTCAATATGAAGTGACCTTTAAAATAACAAGAAGCTACTAATATTATTACGCCGTGAGGACAGCCGGCTCCCCTTACAAGTATCAAGTCGAGGGTAACTCGATCCTATAAGGGTATAGATATCGACACGCGGAAATTACGTTTTTTTTGACAAGGATATCATGTCTCAAGCTCTCAACCCTTTAATAAGCTTTAAGCCGCAAGAAACTTTTTCCAAATTCAGTACGGGTCACGGAGCTTTCGCGAGTATTAACGAGTTTAATCGATGGTTTGATCGATGCCGTGCATTAATCGAGTGACAGAGGGAAACAAGGTTATGGGTTACCTTATACGAAACGAACCGTGATACGGTTTTCGTCAGTCGTGTTATTTTTAGTAAGTGGGTTATTCGATCCGATGAAATTTAATCAGCTCTGTTTCCAATAATATTGTATGCTTTGACCCCATAAATATTTATTATAAATATCATAATTACCGATCTCATCATAACAATGATTTCAAAAGAAAATAAAAGATCAGACGTTGTTTTATCGGGTCCCATTATTAGAAGAATAGTGTTGTAACTTCCAATAACAATATCGATAAAAATCGCGAATATCGTGCATCGGAAGATTAACACAACGGTGTCGGCGCCATGTTATTTTAATCGCCTGCGCTATCAAAAACCTGTTGTGGATATAAAAAACAAATTGGCCTACATATTGCGGACACAAATAAAAGGAATTTACACAGTTCATGATTGCTAGAACTGGTAAAACCGTTAAACGGTATTGTGTGCGGGAAAACGTTATCTAGAATTTGGCACTCCATAATCGAACACATTTTAAGAACGAATAAATAACTATAATATATTATAATAAGACATAGCTTATTAACCGTCTTTCATTAAAAAGATCGCATAAGCCACTAACAAACTGATTTGCATTAAAAATGAGGTTAAAACCATAAGTGTAGCGGTAAGCCCTACATGCATGAAGTAGTGGCAGTAAATTATCAGTAAAAAATCTGTTGGCAATTGCTCGATTAATTAATGTTTTTTTTATTTTCTCAATAATAGGGACGTTCTGTACCGAAACACAGTGTTATCGCTAGCTCGAAAAGCTAAGTGATTCTTAAAGCAAGTCACCGGAGGCGAAGCGAAGAAAACTGGTTTGCTAGATCAAATGTTTTAGGTATTTACTATAAAATAACGGTGTTACAAAAATTATACAACAAACTTAAAGATATTGTCTAAAGAATATGCTAATTTGTTATACGATAAGATGTACTTTACTTGATCATATAAAATCCTGAAAACGGGCTAAAATAAAAGTCTGAAACGACCTATTTTATAATAAAATTTCTAACTTTACAATTATTTTTTTTCTTTAAGTAGAGAACCTGCTAAATTTTAGTTTACAACTGAACTCCTTTATTTGATTTAATTCAAAATCTCAAAATTCAAATGTTGTCCATCGGTTTCACAACATGCCGCGCACTCATATCCCAATGTTTTTTTGTTTATACATTCATGTGACGAGACGAGCAAGAAGTTCGCCTGGTTGTAAGCGTCACGCCTGCCACTAACAGTGGCATTGCCATAATTGTGAACTTGCGAACACAATCCTGCGACGCACTGCACTGCGCTCGTCACCCTGAGATATTAGATGTTAAATCTCTTCATACCCAGTAATTTCTCTGGTAACATTGCCCTTCAAACCGGAACACAGTAATGCTTGCAGCTTGCACACTATTGCTTGGCAGTTGAATAACTGGCAAAGGTGTGGTACTTCCCCCAGGAGGACTCTGCAGTAGAGTCCTACCACTACACTGCTGGAAAGGCATAATATCAACAAAGCAGGTAACTAATGAAGAAAGAACGGTCAAAATAACGAAGGTGTCATGTCAAATGCTAGTGACAAAATCGACATCAATTAATTCAGTCAAACAGAAAACTAGTTTATTGCAACCCATAAAAATTCCTACCGTTACACCGCTACTTATAAAGTTCTAGGAAATATAATATAGTGCAGTGGCGTCAATAGAATATCGATAGGTTGCGGTATGGCAACACTCTGGTCACGTATCACCTGTCTCAATACTGGACGACAAGCCGAGCTATCACAATACGTGTTGCGTTTGAGTCCTACGAATTAAAAAGAAGTACACACAACATACCAACTCTCAATGTCACAATCAGTCGATTCGAATTTCGAAAAAATGCTCAATCGATTCTGTCCTTGCTATAATCGAATCCCAATCCCTTATTTTCACATAAATTGTACTCTCACATCCCTAAAAGAATAATTGATGCAAAAACTGATATAAGTAAAGATGCAAAACGCGACCTCTACTACTGAAGAGAGAACCTAAGAAGTAGGTCTTTCGCTTTTCTGTGCTTCTACCATAGAGGTAGCTATGGCCTCTACCTATAATACCACACTGATACGACCGGGAAGTCGACAAGTGCAGTCAAATTCTTAATAAAAATTATTTCAAGAATATTTATAGCAACAATTTTCTCATGAATAAAATTGATTTCGACGTCGAATCGTTTAAAACAAAATTAATTAACAAGAATGTTACCAAGAGACACAGTTTTATAGCAAAGGGTTAGTAGTCATAGTATGTGTAAGTATTGGTACCCTGTGTTGACTGCACAGGAGGAAGGAACTCTCTATCAGGTCAACTATTTTCCATGATTGATATCTGTTCCCCTAAAAAGCACAAAAAGTTTCGAGGAATACGTATAGAAGGTACTTATTCCATACAAAATTATTTATTAAAGAAAAAATTACTTTTCCACCCAATGCTAGACCCCTTAAATAGAGGGGTGTTGCCATAATCCCCACGCTTGGCAGGCGGCTTGGAGATCGCAGAATGGTCACCACCGTTAACCAAGAGGACGCTGCTGCCCGTCCCCCGGTGGGTCTGGTTGCAGTTTAAGGACATATCTACCCAGGTCCCAGGTGATAAAAAATATATCTAAGTAATACGCCACTCAAAGGCATAAAAAAATAATTTTCCTAATTTTCACACCCATCCCATAGAAGCGCTGCCGCACTGCTGGCTGTCCCTGTTTTCATACGTTTTAATCAAGTACTTCCTACGTACTTACTACGTATTTTTCGATAGTTTTGTGTTGGGGGCTCTGTACTAACGTTATACGTTACGTTTGTGTCCTAGTTAGCGACAATGCCCTCTCGGCTAACTCGGCCCGGCAAATGGTATCGTGACTCGGAACATCGTTTATCGATAGACTTACAAATATTTCGACATAATAACGATAACCATCTGACATTACATTTTACAAACATTGTCACAAGAATTGATCGTCGGATATTTAGTTCTTTTTACTTCAATATGAAGAAATGTTAAAGAATTATGTAAAAAAAAATATGTTATAAAATAAATACAAAATGATGTAAGTATGTAAAATTTATGTGTGTGTTATATAAAATTACTCCGACATATTTTGTCATTTTAAAATAATGCTTAAAGGCTAAGCGTAAATATTGATAGACATTTGACACAGCGCCATTCCATGGTATTTGGTTCCAGTTTCATCCAGTTCCATTCCAGTGTTTTCATTTATTATTGAGTTTTTTTAACGATATTTATTACAAATATTTACATAACTATGTTTGTAGACAAATAAGTTGTATGATATGTGACAAATTGTGACCGAGCAAGGCAAAACAGAGCCAAACATAACTGGGTACATCATTGCCTAATTCCCGCCAAAACTTGAACATTCTCGTCTCTAACATGATGAATAAAGAAAAAAAAGTCACACATGTTTGTGAAAATAAACACACATACAAAGATATCAAAAAAAAAGGAATAGCAATTTTTGCTAATAAAAACGTTATCTAGTCATTAAAATGTTATTCATCCATATTCATTCTCTGACCAATATATAAAACTGTTATTAACTTGAATGAGCAGTAAATTACAAAAAGAAAAAGTTATTTTTGAACGTTTGGGCCAATGGAGCATTATATTAATTTATTATCGAGACATATTACCTTTATAACCTTTAATTTGTAATCATTTGCACGTTGCATTTAGCACCTTATCGCTTAAAGATAAGAGTTGGCGATTAGATAAAGTTACAAGTAACAGGGGTTTAGCAATGCTATATCGCAATAGATCGCAATGCAGTGGATCAGGTTTAGAATCTGTTTGACTGAATACCAATCACCAAGGTTCTTCAACGTCATCAATACACGAGTCTTTTTTATTTATGTTTGTTTGCTCCTGTTGGGTGTGAAGATGTGAACCTCATACGAGCCTATGCAGAACTGTTTGCATCGAGTTACTAACATTGAATCAAACATTTTGCGATAGAACCATCCGTTTAGCCGGTACGTGACTTGGAAAATGACCCTATCTATAAATTTTAACTTTTTGGTAAAAAGTGCCCATCTTTGACAAGCTGTATCTCTGCAACCAATGTACCTCGAGAGTTGGAGTTGTAGAAAATTTAGTTTGCTTCACTAAAGTTTATTGTTAAGGCACCAGCAGGGCTAACATGCGCACCGCGAGAAAATTTTGTCGTGTCTTTATGTCGTGCGAAAACGAGACAAACTTATACAGATTCGTAGCCTTGTCCTGTTTTGTAGAATCGAGAAAATTTTCTCGCGGTGCGCATGTTAGGCCTCCAGGAAAGGTCTTACTTCACACTTCGCTAAGGTAGGGTTTTTAGAAAAAACTAAAACCAGTGTATTTTTTCTAGCATCACGCGTAGCACGTTTGCAGGGTTGCAAACTTGGGTATAAACTACTCTCAGGGGTCCTAACAACATACCAAAAAATCGTAGATACATGCGCGTTTGCGACCTAAGATTCTTAGATGACTGTGCCTTGGTTCACTCAACAAGAATGTCCAAACAGTCCAGAGAACTAGTCTGGGCCCGTACCGTGACATCTAAAAACCAATATTGTTAGGTTCAGCCGCCGACGCCACTGTGAATTTTATCGCCCCGCAATAAGGTTTGTGGTCGCGCAGCGTCGGGGGCTGAACCCAAAGAGAATGGTTTCAACATGTCACAGCACGGCCCCTGAACTCTAAACACGGTACTGTGCTAGTATTACCACTAGTATGCTAACCTTTGCCAAAATTAGTACTTTTATCTGTCAATTTATCAATCACTTAGTATAACTTCGAGTATTCACACAATCTGTAGCTCATATCTTTTAAGTGAACATGCGAGCTCCACAGGTAATGACTCAAAACACTTGTATCCGGCAGTCGAAACGCAATTTTATAATTATCCCTTCGCCATTATCCTTGATAAAGTACTTAGGCATGATTAATAGCCATAATACAATCGCAGCGAGAACTAACGTTAAATTAAGACTTTTTTTTAAACTAATATAATTAAAGGACTACTACTACAAGGAATAGTAACACTATTTTCAAATTATCAAGGAAGTGAAAAGAATAATACGCTTTTCTTAAAAAAATACAGTCGACTTCAACTTGGAATACCTGGATGACATCTTCATATTTTCTAGTAATTTTGATTTAAAAACCAAACAACTGAACCGATTTCGATCAAATTTATATGGGAACACCTCTGAAGAAACAAAAAAAAAAAAAAACAAAGAAAAAAAGAATCGTCAATATCGGTTCATAATTGGCGGAGTAATCGCGTAACATACATACAAAAAAAAACATACAGTCGAATTGAGAACCTCCTTCTTTTTTGAAGTCGTTGAAAATAGTTTTTATTGAGCACTATATGAGTGCAGAGAATATTATGTAGGTACTTATTGGAATCATCAGAAAGAAATAGGTTTACTTTTTGCCTCAAGAAAACACGAGTAGCCGTTTGGGCGCGTTCTACGGACCCTTTAACATTTTACGCACTTTTTCGTCGGGCGCGCTATATGTTTAGGTAACACACAAGAACTTCGCTAGGATTGGTGCCTAAATATTGTGCTCCATCGACCAATGGCATACACTTATATTTGAAGGACTTCAACCGGAAGCGATATGACGGCTTTTGATTGGCTTAGCATTACCATAGCCAACACAAAATAATAAAATATGGCACGCCGCGACGAGAATTGCCGATGGCGGTTATTTTTTGACGTGGCGTGTTTTCCCTCAAATTTATAGTTTTGTGTGGTGAATTAGTTGATATTATTATGTGAAAATGTTCAGAAAACATCAGAGCATGTTTTGATAGTGGTGTGCATGTGAAATAATAGTGATATGGTGGTTATTTGTGCCTAAAACTGGGCGAAGGGTGCACGAAAAAGGTAAACAAGAATGTTTGTTCACAGCAAATGTTTTATTGGTAAGTTTTTTCAGTAATCACATAATGTTACAAATAAACTAGCATTCAGGGGGCTTCTATTGGTATATAAATCTAAGCATATTATTACGTAGAAGATGAGATATTCCTAAGTTTTCATAGACACTCCCCCAATTTTGGCGGGAAAACAGATGTACTGCGCGCCCGGGGCACACAGCGACGCGGGGCCGCGCACCCCAAACCGGGTAGTAGGAAATTGCAGTAAGAAGCCATAGAATAAGTATAGGAAATGCATTTCCTAAAGATGATCCACAAGATCCTCAAGCCTGATCCACTTCACCCAGAGATCACAAGAAAAGTGGCTCATTTATTACATCAAGTCAAGTACAGTTTCGAGCCAAAAAAGGTAATATAACAAGAAGTACTTCAAACTGAATAGATCTGGACAAGAAGTAATGTAGGTATTATCTGCCAAAGATGGAAGAGAGACGCAATTTGTATTGTGTCCCTTTTTCGTAGTAATTACTTAGTGCAAGGAACTTACCAATACGGCATATGTAAGGCTGCGTGAGTCATGAAAAAGTCGACAAGATATCTGTGTAGGAAACAGACTTGTACAGTTCCCTACACGATGATGCCGAGTTTCTTTATGGTTCACTTTACAGGCTGACCAGGAGTTCTTAAACTTATTTTATTCTCAGCGTACTTTGAGAATTAATAGGGTAGATGACTGATGTTTATATCGTTGAAACCAATAGCTTTGATGAAGAATTTAAGTAAATATAAGTATAGTTAGTAATGTTGTGATATATGAACGTTTAAAGTTTTTGTTAGAGACAACTCTGTCCCTTTCCCACAAAACAAAAAATGACGTCACGTCTTACTTGTCAGAATATAATTTATATGGCGTACAGAGAAGTGACGTCACGATTTGCTGTTTTTTCTCTCTGTCTAGCATGATATTAAAATGCTTATAAGTTGCTTATTTTTGACCAGATTTTCATTTTCTTTTCATTAATCAGCTATGTTTATGGGCCTAATTTTAATAGGACAATAAAAAAACCCAGTCATAGAGCCTAATCCTACATTTTTTACCTTAGCATATCTTGAAATCACAATCGTAATCATTACTTTAACAACTTCAATTTAATAATACCGTTCCATATTCACAACAAAGCTATAAAACGCATATAGCGATAGCTGTTTACCAAAAAAATATTAAATCTTGTTGGCTCACGTTTTGCTCACCTTGAAAACTATGATACATTATTGATGAAATTATTTCATACGATCAAACTGGGCAGGAATAATAACGTAGATAATAAATAATCATAGTGTAGTATCTATAAGTAGATAGGTTTTGATTTCAGTGAATTATACTTTATATACTTTAATTAAAAACCGCAGTTCTAGACACCCTCTATTTATTTCTGAACCATTTACCGTCCCTCTGTGGGACTTTGAAAAAGACTGGGCTATATAGACTTGATTACAGCTTAACTGAGACGGCCTGTTAATACTAAACATACGTCTAGAATATCAACTGGGTCTCAACTCCTTGCCCGATGCTGCCGGAACAGACCGTTAGACGATTGGTAGCATATTCGAATCGAAAGCGGTCTCTGGCCAGGTGAGCATTAGGAAGTTACCGTCTATACTACGAGATTCCAGAGGCCTTATTTTCGAATAGTATGCAAGAGTTGCGCATGCGAGCGTCACCAACTTTCGAACGATAGAACCTTATTTCTAACAATATCGTTCGAAGGTCGGCTCCGCTCGCATAAGCAACATTTGCGTACGATTAAAAAAAGGCCGCTGAGCGTTTTCGTCGTTGAAAGGACTGTCTTGAATGTTAGATTACTAAATTCGTCCTCTCATGTGTTGGCTTATGCAACTAATTTTAGACGGACCTAGCAATATTGCGAGTGCCATTGCTAGGTATGTGAGAAGACGCTAATTTGCAATTGTAAGAAATGTTAGTTAAATGTTTACTTTGTAAACCCCTAACAAAAACTTAAAAAGAAACGCTTAAACCGCAACCGCACACAGGACTCGGAATCTGTTTATTTTTCGTTAGGTTTTCCTGAACAGGATTTCACTGCCTTCCGTAAAAGCACACTCGTAAATCTGTACCTGCATGCAGTAGGCAAACTCGGGTTTTGTTCCTACGTTTGCTCTGGCACTCGAACGCTTGTTTGCAAGCGTGTGTGTTTGTTTGGTCCCTGTTCGGAGCTTGGTGCAAAATAGTAGAAGGTAGAGGAAACAAGGGAAAAAATATTTTGAAACTTTGAAGTTTTGACGAGTGACTTGCATTGCGAGAGACCTATATCTAGTAGTAGACCACACAAAATTAGTGTGGGGGTGATGATGATCAACAGGTGTTTGAAGGGGGTTAAAAGTTAAGAGATTTTCGTGTCAAGACCAGGATTTTACACTATAGCATTATAAGCTTATTAAAAACGTACACACACACGTTTCGATTACATTCATAGGTACTCGTTAGATCTTACCATGGCAATTTTTATAGTCTTAGGTAAATTCTGACAAGTAAATTCTGGCAAATCCCATAGACTCTAGAACTCTATCGTCTCGTTAAGAATTCTTATCTAATACTATTAATCTATTTTTGTTATTATCCCCTCGCCATCATCTGTTCTCTTGTCCCATGTCCAATGTCTCGTGTTGGCACAGCGAATCCTGTACATGGCCGAACGAGCGTGTTGAAAACTTGAAGTTTACTTAGAAATCTATTGGGTTTTGTATTTAGTGCTACATTGTCGGCGCGTAGGTAAAAGTCGTTTGCACTTTATGGCGTTTTGTACGACTTGTATGTTGTATATCTCAATGCGATAGGGATTTAGAAAGGTTTGAGAGTCTGTTAGGAATAAAGTTTTATTAATCAGACTAAGAGATATTTTTTACAGAGTACTATTAAAGTGTAAAGATTGGTTAAAGAGGGAAGAGGCTTATGCATTGCAGTTGCCCGAAAAGCTGCCATTAATAATGGATGATAATGATTAACACTCCATTACACGCGCGGGGCTCAAAAGTGCCCCAACCAAGATTTTTTGCTTATTATTAATAAAATATGTGAAGCATGATCTTGAGACGTTGAGTAGCTGACGCTAGTGTCCTTGGTGTGCGTTTAGTGACACGTCGACTGCGTTGGCGGAAGGACGTTCGCTGGACAATTATTTAAGTGCTGCCGTGGCACATTTGTGCCCCACGCGTGAAACTACGGGACTATTGTACGTACAACGGAGGTAAGTTGTTTTAGTTATTTTATGCAATTTATCAATAAGTTTTGGTGAAAAGTCGTTTATAATTTTATTTGTCGTTTTGATTAAATACATATTTTGTTTATTTTAGGTACTACCATAAATAAAAATGGATTGAATGGACTCTCAAATACTTGAGTGGCTTCAGGAGTCTGACGAGGAAGAAGAAGGTGGTGCAGGAGACCTGTTTAGTAGTGAGGATGAAGAAGACCACTGTATAGAAGAGTTACATGACTCTCAGTCAGAGCAAGAAAATGATCCTAATACTGGCGACGCGAGAAAACCTGAAATGATTACGGAATATAACAGAACCAAGTGTGGTGTTGACGTATTGGACAAAATGTGCAAGCATTTCAGCGTAGCACGAAATAGCCGACGATGGCCGTTGACCATATTTTTTGATATAATAAACATAGCTGGAATAAATGGCATGATAATTGACGCTATGGTCAATCACAATTACAAGCGCATACCTCGCCGCAACTACTTGCGTTCTGTTGCTATAGAATACCTAAAACCACAAATGCAACGGAGATTGTATTCTAAAACGATTCCTAGAAATATAAAAGAACGAAGCATGCTATTTTTAGGTATCAATGAAAACGATTTGACACCCCAGGATAACGATATCCCGCGCAAAAGAACCAAGACGGCCAGATGTCATTACTGTGGAAGGGCCAAAGATCGATCGACCAGAACAGCATGCCAAAAATGCTATAAGCCGATATTTAATGAACATAAATATAGTATATGTATCCAGTGCTATGACCAAAATATAAAAAATCTCGACCAGGCACCTAATGAAGACTAAAATTATAATTCTTAATTAAGTATGTCTTTTTTTGTTGTTTCCTGAGGTTATGGTAAAAATGTTTTTTTTTTATGTTTGAGTGTAAAAGAGTGAAATTTTTTATTTGTATTTTATGCATCAATAAAGACTGATTACGTATGAAAAAACTTTTTGTTCTTTTTACTATTCCAATAGGAAAAAAAAAATTAATTTCCTTGGGGCACTTTTGAGCCCCGCGCGTGTTATCACGGGATCTCTGAAGGCGCGTGTAACGGAGTGTTAAATAGGGGGTTTGAAGTGGTATGATTAAACATCGATAAGTACATTAATTCTTAAGAACCAATTCATTGGTTGCAAGCCGCCAGCCGAACGTGGGGTTATGGCGACGCCCCCCTATTAAGGGCGGCCTGCGTCCAACAGTGGACGTCTTCCGACTGATGATTAATTCATTGGTCGAACGGGACCGGGATCAAAACTACGCCGTATCTTTTAAATAGAGCTACGAATAAGCAGGCGTACCACCTGTTGGTGAGTGGTCATCGCCGCCTTGGTACATCTGGAGAACCAGAGGCGTCGCCGGCCTACTCTTCAGGGTAAGATATATTTCAAATCGGATTGAAGTTAGTAATTCAGATCGTATTTACAACCAGGTTGTAGCATTTGTCGGTCTTCTTTCTCCAACTACTAATACTAGTTCATTCGATATCTATTTGCCAATAACAGTAATAAAGATCCAAATTCACAGCCATTTATCACTTAAGCTCAACCCCGATTGTGTAACATGTAACCTATCCACCCAAATTGCTCTATTACCATTGACCAATCATTTTAGTTGAAAAGCTCTTCATGAGGTTATCTTGTATCATCTTGTAAGTAGAGGTCACTGGGTACAAGTTAGGCGATTACATGACACCTCTCTATCTTAAAAAAACACGTACTTATAACATTGGGGTGCTTGTTAAGTTACGAAATGGTATTCAACTTGTTAGGAACGAGTATATTTACACTTCTTGTAAACTGCTTATATAGATGTTTTATAGGATTGTTTTGTTTTTCTAAATTGGCTTTTTATACGCGATCTTGGATGTAGTAGGTACGCTTAACTAGAAGGAACCTGTTTGCTCTAGTTTATGTGCCTACGTAATTTTTTTGACTTTTTAATTTTCAGGGGTTCCAAAGTCGTCATTCCCGATAAAAAACTTTCATGGAATACGCTTACAAAGCTGACATAATATGCTTTTTAGATTGCCTACATGAGATCTTTAAAGTAGTGTAATTCCAGGACCTTCCTTTAGATAATTAGGTACATAACTTTTAATTACTTACTTACAGTTATTTGAAATTCAAATACAAATATTGTAAATGGTATTTAAGCAATCATCATCAGCCCGGAGACGTCCACTGCTGAACGAAGGCCTCCCCCTTAGACCGCCACACTGTACGACAACCTGCCATTTGCATCCACCGGTTGCCCGCGACTTTTACAATGCCGTCGGTCCACCTAGTGGGAGGCCTTCCTACGCTGCTTCTTCCGGTTCGCATCGTAGGTTTTATGCAATGGCAATAGCAAAAGTAATGGCAATTAAGTAACATCTGTATACAAATTTTGAGACCTCTGAGATCTTTATGACTCACTCCTTATGATTGACTCAGTTGTGGCATCAAGTATGAGTAACTATAGAATAAACTATAGGGATTTTCGGTTGCACATGCACAACATGGTGTCTAAGCATTGCCCAATTTTCACACCACACCAGGCTTAGGCTTAGGCTTTGGTCGGTAGTCATCTCTACTGGTACTGCATAATCTCTATTTCTAAAGCACCTTTTGGATTTTTGTTCCTCCTATTGACCTCTACGCTTCAGTGTGAAGATGATCAATTAAGTCATCTGTGGATGTTCTGAGAGTGAATTCAGTTACTCACATCGCTGCCGGAAGTTTACTTACTCAAACGAGAATATGCACTTAAAGCAAAAGCGAATTATCATCCGCCCACTTTCAATTTCAACTTGCACCTAATTCGCCTTTTTATTGCACATGTTCATTCACGCTTCCTCGATATTTGCTCAGTCCTTCAACGGAATAACATTGCGAGGTGTTAAATGTATCCTGAGATATACGCATACATCGTAGCACTATGTCGCTGTAAACAATATTCAAGAAAAATTTAGATTGGCGTGACAACTAACCCCATCTTTGCAGTTCAGTGTGGGAGCTATCAATTGTGTTCTTTGAATAACCGATACTGATTAAAAATTATCTGGTAGTTACAAATATATAGAACAAATGTTCTATAGGACTATTTTGGTTGTTGGTTAGTTTTCAAAATGTATCACCTCTACAGTTAGGTTTGTCTCACCAGTACGCACAATTATTTATTCTGTGGTCTCGCGAGCGAGCTGTGAAAAAGGTGGACTGTTTATAGCGATAGGGTACGACGACAGGGATGTCAGTGGATGTGGTCCTCGTTATGATGCATCACTGACGTTTGCTTAGGGCGGCGGTGCGTGTGCATGTATTTAGTAAGGAATACTGCAGTGGAGTTTCACTCGAAGAAAGTGACAGTTGATGAGTCAAAATTACTACATTACATTTTACAGGCATGTGACGATGTTAACATGTCACTAAAACTGATATCGGACAATTGGAAACAATTTCGCCAACTGACGAGACGGACAACCTGAGAGCTTAAGTCTCTTTAGCTCAGTGCCACATAAATTTCCGATTGTTATAGTATAGTACTGTGAAGCAACCGTGATGCTCAACATCAGTGGAGCATCTTGCTCATCATGTTCCCCAGTCTCATAAACAAATCAGGACAGAAGATTCAGAAGCCATAAGTCAACAGGTCGTCCCAACAGCTGAGGAAGACATTAAGCGCTGACAACGATCAGTGAACCAACGCCACGATTTATCGCGCCCACCCCGGCTTTACGGTCACGACAGCGGGCGAGGTGCGCGCCAGTGAAACGCGCTTTCCACTCGCACCTGCACTTTGACACTGGAAAACGAGTGGACGGTAATGGCTTGGAACCTGCAGAATAAGCTGATAATATCGTTAGAAGCCCGTATCTTGTTTCCATTCAAGAGACTATAACAGCAGGTTTTTGTACATGGACTTCATGGGAGGATCCAGGAACTTAAATATCTCGATGTTTTTTGTATGGCTAACATGTTAGGTGATTGACCACACGTGTGGTAGGTAAGTAACGATATGGCTGAAGATGGTAAATACTCCGTTAGGTGCTTGGTGACAGATTTCAACTTGAGGGCGTCAATTATAGCTATAGTCAGTAGAGTACTAGTAGAGTACTAGTTTCCTCACTTACGATATAATCCTTCACCTCAAACTTAATACTGTCCATGTCCTTTCCTATATTACAAAAAGAGATACTAAACTATAACGGGACTGGTTACATTTAAAGTAAGCAAAATGAGACCACAGAAACGGACAATGCCCATTCTGGGCAAAGAGTCAAAGGTAAGTGTGCATCTGGTTCAAAAAAACCTGTTCTAACCAAAACTCACTGAAAGAGTGCTTATGGTTCCCATTACAGGCCATAAAACGCTACTGGTGCGAGCTACTGGTCCCAAAGAACTGCTACCGGTTGTAAAGTTACGCATGCAAAAAAATCGGTCAAATGCTAACACGGAGTAGTGCAGGGGTTCTGAAAAACGAGGATTATTATTCATCATCGTCACACAATGTGAGAAAGTAGAATGCATGGCAGCGAAAGGAGGTTGAAGGCAGGTGGATAAATAAAATATCGTACGAACTGCAACGTGGTCAGTCCTCAGAAACCACCCAATAACAGAGAACGTTTGGTAGAGGTATAAAAGAGCTAGTTAGTTTAACAAAGGTTTGTCTTTTATAACGGCAAGGCCGCGGGTAGTAAAGATAATGTAAATGGGGGACCGCTCGTTGCATCGCTTATCGGCCGCGAAGTATTAATTTGTACTAATTAACTGCTGTAACAATGCATTTGAGTTTACTGTTACCAACCTGTGCCTGGTACAGGCTGTTCTAGGTTTCATCTACGAGTACTTTAGGATGGTACGGTTATATAAATTCACTTGAACAGTCGAAAAAAATGTATGACTGTCTAAGGTTTTAACTT
Source organism: Erannis defoliaria (assembly GCA_905404285.2). NCBI lineage: Eukaryota > Metazoa > Arthropoda > Insecta > Lepidoptera > Geometridae > Erannis > Erannis defoliaria. The sequence continues at coordinate 2,408,344 of FR990071.1, forward strand.
GCTTGTGTCCTCTTTGCAATACAAAAAATCAACTTTTTTTTTTTAAATTACTGGCATTCATAACCGCTTCAAATTATATATCTTTTTTCAATCGACTTCAATAAAGGAGGTTCTCAATTCGACAGTATATTTTTTTTTTCGTATGTATGTTACGCGGTTACTCCGCCAACTATGAACGAATTTGGATGATTCTTTTTTTGTTTGGTAGATAATCTTCAGAGGTGGTCCCATATAAATTTTATCGAAATCGGTTTAGTAGTTTGGTTTTTAAATCATAATTACTAGAAAATGTGAAGATGTCATCAAGGTATTCGAAGTTGAAATCGGTTGTATTTTTTTTAAAGCGTATTATTATGTATATAGCTACAGTTAGTAGTTACTGAAGGAATTTGCTTCGAAGCACAACACTGACCATTCGATCGATTCAATCTAGCGGCTAGTCGCACTGTTTGAAAAGAGATAGGGGAGACCTTTTCCCAGAACTTTTTGATATTGCGTGAAGGCATGCGATGTCGATATGTTTTATAAGGATCATCGTCATTCAGCCTACACTATGCAGAAGATTCTACGCGATTCCAGAACGCGGTGCCTCCAGATATCTCGTACGAAATCGGGCGACAGTCGGAGACAAAGCACATAATATCTAGGATACGACTCCAGGATATGTCCACTCTATTCGAGTATACAACCCGGCAAGAAAATATATCCCTTGCGCCGCCTACACAGTGCCTCTTAACAGTTCCCTATTAGTTGCAGAAAGCTAAGGCAAAAATAAACACCCTGTGTCGCACATTCATCCAACCGCAACATTACCTCGTTGGTTGGTAATTGGTGACCACCCATTGTCTTGCAGCTACAGGAATGCAGCCGACCTTGTTCGAAGGGTGATTCCGATGTGCCGTTAAATATCCGAGAAACACCGAAAATTTGGATAATTTGCGAAATTGGCGTGACTAGTCCGAAAATTGGCGTCATTTGGAAGGACATTGTAATTTTTTATTAATTTCATATGAGTGACTCTTTTGTGCAAATTCGTATTTTAATGAGAATTCATTTCTATACCAGGAAAAAAAGCTAATGCTAGATCACTTTTGCCTCTGCTTTTGTTGTAGAGACATTTATAAAAGAAGTCGTATATAACATGGGTTAGCTTATTCAGACTCCACCAGGCCCTTACGCCTGACTCCTTTGTAAAAAGAAGGAGCTTTTCTTTAGATCCCTTCGTCGTCTTCGTTTTCCCCTCCACAGTCCACTTTCAATAGCATACAGTTTAAGAGTACGTACGTATAACCATTTAGTAACAACTTCTCTTTATGGACTGTTCAATATTATGGTCTAATTAATAAACCAGACTAATCAGAATCAGGTTTCCATTTTACACCGTATAGTAAACTAATACACTGATTCACACTTCACCCTCCTTATACATAAAGTGTTAAATTATTAGCTGTGTTTACTACCAATCGTATTTCTCGTAGTTCATAAAGATTAGCCTGCATTAGCTAAGAAAGGATAGCAATAATGCAAACTTGCAAAGTAACTATTCTCAACGTCAGGTTTGGACACAAAGACTTTTGAACCATAAAAGGGACTACAAGATGGACACCAAAGCTGGTTTTGAAAATTACCTGCCAAATACACAGAATAAGGAAGACTGGCGTTGATTAGTTTGGAAGTTTGAGCCGTATACGGAGTGAAATCAAGTTGATGATATTGACCAGACAATAACTCGTCAGTATTTGCATTGGTATTGCCAGATCTGCTACATGCCTGAAGACCTGTGGGCCAAAACCACTACCATACGGACTTCAGATAATACAAGGGCCCTCGGCAGGCCCAAAAAGAGATGGAGCGGCGACCGTGAGATGTGTAAAGATGGAGGCCTTTCTGTGGGACAGGCACGGATAAAACGTTATACACGTTATAACAATAATGACGATGCTATGGAAGCAATAAATATCTGAATCTGATGATGAATAAATAATAATAATAGCCAACTAACTATACATTGTGCCATAACTGAAGCGTAAGCAAAGCTTGCGTGCGCGCGCGCAGCAAACGGGCCTTTGAGCTCTATTTGTCTGGCCAGTCATTTCACACGTTATTGCCAATGCCCGATGCGGATTGTTGGCTTTATGGACCAGCTAGTTGATGTGTTTCAGGTTTACAGTTGATTTGCAACCGTAGATTCTACATGTTTGGTTTCCTAACGCCATGTGATGGATGATTGATGCACTCATTTAAGTTTCAGTGTAGTAATGGTTCTAGGAATAATAAAGCATGCGTCGCGATCCACGTTTCTATCTCGTTCTGGATCATGGTAAGTTAAGCTACAAAGAAAGACACAAACGTGCTTCGTGAACATTGCTCGGTCAGTCTTGACACGGCTATACACGACACGAATGCAAAGCAAACAATTCTGCAGGCAGGTGGAGCTACCTGCAAAGGCGGCTAGTAGCAAGAGGAAGCGTAAGCCAGAAGGGCGTGATATATCACGGCCTTCTGCTGACATATAAATAGGGTTTTTGGGATAGATTTACGTCAAGTAGGATGAACTCTACATCAGTTCGTTACGATGATTGGAAAGAGCGTATGTATGAAGATAACAAAGAATTAGGGAGAGAAGAAAGTTCGACTGGTGAGAAACATGTTGAAAAAAGTATACTTACTTATATTGACCTCTCATAAGTCAAGGAACGAAACACGAAGCTTGTTATCGGGACGAAAATAAAATGGTCAACAAGCGATTTATAATGGCAAGGACATGGATATAAGTACTTAAATTCCGATCATTCATTCCTTCAAATCCTTTCCTACAACGAATCTAATTACTTTTTTGCATCGGAATGTCTCGGAACTGCTTGCATTTGCAGGAGGAAGACATACCAGTCCCTATAGAGAGCCGAACGGTAATTAATAGAAGGTCGCTCGCCGTTATGCCTGCGCATCTCGACATATATAGCCATACCCGGCCCGTGGATGCCCGTGGCATCCGCCAGCCCACATATAGAGCGCCTGCGCAGTGTTGCCACCAATAAATAGTGCAGGTTTCACTTTTTGTGCCAAGATTGATGGCTGAAAAAGCCTGTTTAGTACGACTTCTGTTTAGATAGGATACTGTTTACTGCAGTGCTTGAACGGGATCAATGTTTTATGCTGTGTTTTGTATTAAAATGATCTGTTTAATAAAACTACTAACGTCTAACGTACGTCTAAGTGAATCGTTTAGTTCCTTTGTTCTAGGCAGCGTGCTCTATCGAGATCGTATGATCTTCGCAGCTGGTAGTCGAACGAAAATTAATAAATAAAAATGTCAACGCGTTGAGTTCTAACTAGCTAAGATCTATGAAAATTTAATTAGTAAGGACACAATTTGAGTGAATCGGTTTCATCTAGGTAAGCGTGCTACGTCGCTTACTGCGTATTCGCTTAATCCCAGCCGAGATAGCATTAATCGCCTATAAAAAAGTTATAACAGTATATAACAAGTAATAACTAGACACATAACTACATAGCACTTGCATCAGCAGGTCGCAGTCTCGTTCTACCCGCCAGTTAAAATTCTTCAAATAGCCACCGGTACCCAGCCTTAGGTCCGATTACGTGTCCGATAGGCAATAGCGGTGCAATAGGCACTGCAGCTACTAATGGTCAATGTAGTTTTAATGAAATCGATAGAGATAACGACATGACATGGAAAAGTAGCTTCGAGGTTAACTGTTTCTGTCATGTCCAGAATTCCAGATGTGTGTGGTTGCCTATAGAAATATTTTAAGAGACTTTCAAAAGGAGAAAGATACTATTCGATCTAACTATGGAAACGAATGTGATTGACACACATTTTTAAGCGGTAATAACGAATACTTCGTCTATAGATTCAATCACTTCCGGTGAACTTTTTCAAGGAGTGAACACGGAGCACAACGCGCGCGCATCTTCCTCTTGCTACGCACTTAAAGCATCCTTTTCGATCCGCTCCTGGCCCCCTAGCACAAGCCGAGGACTAAATGGTTTTTCCCCGCGCGGGAACGTGATAAAGCTAAATGTGGATAAGACTCTCTCGTTTTCGGCGGGGAAAGAGTGGATAGACTTTTAACCCAGCACGCGTGCTAGGCGGGCTAAGAAATACCATTGGAATGTGGTATTCGTTAGGAATAAGATCCTGATTTATTGGGTGAACTCAATAGACCAGTGTTATAAAACAAATAAAAACGGGTATCGCTTCTCCAGAAACTGCATCGATCTAAAAAAGAGCTGCAACCGACTGTACGAAGTAGTTCCGGTCACGTCTGTCCGTTTGACCGGACGAGGGGTTGACCGGACCGCGTAGCACAGTGACCTTGTTACTGGTGACTTCTTTATTATTCGCCAGACAGCTTTATTAATCGGCACATTTATTAAGTTACAAACCGTTGCCTTCATTAATATGCGCCGTTTAGGATGTCGGGGAAAAATTAACTTTTCTGTTTAGTTGTTTATGGGCGAATCGGGAGACCGCTATCGAAGTCAAGATTGATACTATTTTAGTAATCTTAAATTTTAATCTCATCTCCAAAGACGTATACAAATGTATTGTTTTATAACAAGAGCTAATTCGAAGAGATAATACGAGAGCGTTTTTTTACCACAGTCTATCTCGATTATACAATCGATTTACAATTTTATTTATCGAGACAAATAGAAAACAAGTTTTGTATCGGAATCAAATAGGCAATGTATTTTTATCATATTTTATTTGTGATGGTAAACACAACAAACTCTTTGTAGTTGCCATAAACTGCACAAATTGTGTCCTACTTGACCCTAGTCAGAGATTTTACTACCTATCTGTACATAATAATAGAGATGTCCTTCGAGATCACTACTCACAGCCACTAACTTGATTGCGAAATGTCAAATCGCTAATCCTTTTGTTGTGAATGGACGACATATTAGTCATTACTAAATATTTATTTGACACTTATATTGAGGGCAGCCATCAATCTTTTCTGAGTCCTCTGTAATAAATAACGCGTTACATACAAACAGCTTTTTGTTACATTGAAAAGTGTCAACCCTAAATGAGTGGCATATGGCGTCGTTCGCAATTAACAGCTATTCCTAGAAGACAGCGTGGACTACCGGGTGGTAGGACCAGATAGACACTTTGGACCATTTCGCTGAAACGAAACGTGTGGGACACTCGTGTCATAGAAACCAAATCAGGTTTAGGTAGTAGGGTAGGATTAAAATTCATAGAAAATTGGGTTAGTTCCGCTATGCACTAATCCCGCTTTGCTATACCTAAAAAAATACCTACCCAGTTCGCGAAATTACTAAAACAATAGAAAGAACAGAGTTGGGAAGAAGTGTTTTCCAGATTGAAGTTTGGAAGTTTGAAAGTGGGGTCTATGATAGAGAACGCTTAGTAAAAACTGACTGACTCACGCGACTTGCAGGCGTTTATACATCGATCGTGCAAAACGCAGACCTGAATCCTTCCAAAACAAACAGAAACTGAATTACTTCTCAAATAAATCTACTCAGCTTTAAATAACGCAGACAGTAGTAAAACAGCCAGGCAGTTGGTCTGGGAAGCTTCGGGCAGTATTGATTTTGTCTGGAAACCTAGGGTTGGGAGTTCGGTGTTATTGGACGTGTGACCTGGGACTATTTTTTTGGGCACGAAATTTTTAAAGACATGTTGAAAGTAGCTGTGGCAAAAATAGCAATGAGGATAAAATCTTAGATTACTTTTTACTTGAAAACATATAGAACAGATGAATATTATATTAGGTAGGTATTACCAGCACAATCGAAGAGGGAATCATTAAAAGAATTGTGTTTGTTGCCAAAGGCTCAGCACCCACTGGAAATTCAGGCGTGTCGAGTTGCGATGGCAGCCCTAGACCGCACTAAGTTTAGATTAGTGCACCAGACGCTCGTATAGACTATAGTTTTTAAAATATATTATTCTAAATTGAGTGAGTTACAGGATACCTACCATTAGGAATATTGACCGAGTGGCGTGTGGATAGACCTTATGTCAGAGACTACTCACCGGCCTAAATCCTTTGGCATGAAATCAGCATTGTTGTTACACAAATAATCAATTTCAGTAATTCAACGAGTCATCCGACACATCGCAACATTGTTGCAAAATGCTGGTCGCAATCACCTAAAACTGACTTAAATGTATGTCCATGTCCATCCATCGATTATAAAAGCTTGAAATGTTATTTCAGTCGAAGAAAATGTATTAACTGGAACCAGCATCTGAACTCTCGACCAGCAAGCCAGTTTTAACACCATTTCGCGAAACGAGCGCTCGTCCTGTCATAAAATCACGAATACGTGGAATCGTTTAATGATACGAATAAAGTGGAGGACGTTAAATAAAAGGTCAATCCTGTTATATCTCCGTTTTATAGACGTATCTACATTGACCATCTCATCTTGTTCCTCATCGCGACATATCCACATTTATTTTGTTTATTGTGTTTCATCAATGTTTTGTTTTACAAACTACTAAAACTTGTGTGCAAGCTGGGACGAGTCTTGAGAGATCTTTAGTTACTGATGACATTTAGCATCATTCAGCGCTCGTAATTAAATAAAAATATTAAATATTGGGGGGACATTTATTAAACACAGCGCCATCTAGCCCCATACTAAGCAAAGCTTGTATTATGGAAACCAGATAGCTGATAGAATACTTATATACATATTTTTTTTTCGTAAATACATACTTATAGTACATACTACACCCAGACACAGAACAAACATCAATATACGTCACAAAATTTTTTGTCTTGGGTGGGGATCGAACCCACGCCCTACAGCTCTGAAGGCAGACATGCTACCAACTGAGCTATCAGGCTGTCATATTCAAATTGTCAAATTCAAATTCTCATTTCTTTTATATGTAATCTTCATTATCATCACCATTAGCCCTACCGAAACCACTGTCAGGTTGAAGCCCTTCGATTCTGTCACTCTCCTCGATTTTTATTTTTTTCGTAGTATAAATATAAATATATAATATACAGACATAATTTTTCTTCCATACAGAAAACATTATAACAAAAACAACATACTTAATCATAACCCCAATGTCTCGCGACAGAAGACTCTTTAGTTCTTCACAAAACAAATACTCTTTAGAATCTAGACTCGCATAAAAGCTGTCTCCTAAAAAACGAGCTTTTTTCTATTGACTTGACAAGCTTAGCAAACGCTTTATACTAACACAAGCTCAGTTTGACAAAAGCCTGATGTAGCACGTGCGCAGGAGTGCGATTTATTTCGGTAAGCAGGTCGCGCGGGTCGACGACCGCGTCGCGACGTCTAAGAATAAGATGCGTCCGCGCAGGTGCATTCACTCCATACAAACTGCTGGTCAATCTGGAAATATGCACGAGGAGACTCGAGGATCGACTGATTGATGACTCTGGAGAAGGTTAAAAAAGTCGCCGCTATTATGATAATCGCTGTGACAGTTAAAACGGTTTTTTATGGCTTCGGAAGCAATCAAAATCGAGAGATGGAAAATGTTGGCTTGGCATTGTCATAATTATTATGAGCGACTGTAACTGGCTTTGTAAGTACGAAATTTTGAAATCTTTGGACGGACACGCAGCCCTCTGCGTGTATAAGATGGCTCTGGATGATGACATTTGCTTTTCGCTGAGACGACGCGGTATGGCGTCGTACTTTGTGCATTTGCCAGGGTCCTGATTTTTTATATTTCAAGTTTTCATTAATTCCAGTCAAATAAGTCTTAGTCACAGTGAAAGTCACACATTAAGTCACGGTCAAGCCCGATCATGCCAAAGTAAACTCAACTTTAAAGGCAACTTTACTGCAAGCTTCTTCTCAACTTTGATAATCAACAACACGAAAAGTCATGTTTCACCACATTATATTACTTGCCCACACTTGTGTGGTAAATCGGCACTTAATGAATAAAACGCCACCATTTTTATCCATGAAAACTCAAAAAAGTTTGGAAAACATGATATGATTTTTTACGTGTACCCCGCCAATACGTCTCCCTACGTTTCATGACGGTCAACTCGATAGTTAAATTGGTCAGTGATACTGACAGTTAAATTAAGTGTTTTGCAGAAAACCAGGTGAATGTTTTTCTCCTCATTAAGCGTCTGTAAATCTATGCCATCGTCATTTAGATGGTGAGATATGGTCGTCATTAGATGCGCCGAATCTTGGGAACTATATTGATTTAAACGGAAACACGTTTGAAAATACAGTTCATTATACGCCATCCATAAATCACTTGTTTTATTAACCTACAAAGAAATAGGAGCAATTCTCAAATGCTGTATTTTTTAATTTTCTCTGAGAAGCTATCTAGCTGTGGTCTCACGAACCAGTAAATTACAAATTTTAATTAAGAAGAAGATACTGTTGGAAAACACCGGTTGGAAAACACTGCTCTAATCAAACCTCACAATTAAATAATCAAGGAATGAAAAAGCCAGCTATGCAAGTCGTCTGGCGAGTTTTTTTACGGCAATGGAAACCAATAAAGCCTATTACAGATAGAGCAACCAATAATCGCATACACACGCAGATCTTGATAGCTTTAACATGGATGACACCCTAGTTTGATATCATGCGAAAAGGACAACTAGATTTGCATTTCGTGTAAGTAAATGAAACAAATAAATAAGCAAACAGGTCTGTTTTCTCCTAAGACATTCATTTCTAGCTATTCCTGTCGTTAAAAGATCAGCGGGACCGTTCCAGAACATGCGATACAATTTTTGTCACCTGTCACTCTCATTTAGATTGACGAGAGCAACTGGGAAAGCAATATCGCATGCTCTAGAATACAGGGCCTGGCAGATCATGGAGTCTGTGACAGCTTTTAATGTTCACGATAAATGAACGTAGGTAGCTGATCATTTACTGTTTATAAATTTTGAAATGACCACGTAGTAAATTTGTCTGGTTTGTGTGTATGTAAGTTTGTTTTGTATTCGTACGAACGCGTATTACACGTGATTGTTCAGGAGGTCGATCGCACTAAAATATTACAGCTGAACCACAATTGAACTTTAACCGTATCGCAACTTTTTGTACATTTCGTATCGCGCTAACTATTTTACCGAAAGTTGAGTCGCAACTCGAACGCAGCTGGAACGTAACCGCTGTCAAACGAACGGCTTTGAAAAAGTTACAAAAACTCAACTTAAGTTGGATCGTTCGGAGGTTCTATATCACCTAGATTGTAATTTTTTACTAAAAACCAAGGCTTACCTATCTTTAAAAAATATGTACGCGTACATGGATTCATTGGAACGGGCTCGTGAGTTGGATGTAGCGAAGGCTCGGTCTCAAGCGAGGAAGAAAAATTCGAGTGCAAGACTTGTGTGGAGCTTTTGATTTGAGTAATCGGCAGTCTGTAAAACGCTACAGACTCTCGAAGGAGCTAACTCGGAACTCGCCAACTTATAGTAGAGTTGGCTCCCCGTATGCCAGCCACGCTTCGTTCCGATGCTTTGGACGTTGAAACCAAGGTAAGGTTATAATGGACTTGCCACTGTGATGATATTGATTACTTGGAATATACATATCTCCTTAAGGTAAAAATGCTCCGAGAATATGCTAGCCAATAGCCATTTTATTGCTATAAACTCACAGGAAAAGCTTTACCCACTGTAAGACAAAAAATATAATAACAATAACATTGTTTTAGGTTTTGGTTGCATTGGGATTCTATGCCACTAGATCGTATCAGACGATTGTAGGAGATAGTCGGAAACATTGTGTGTCACAGTCCAGTGTATCGAAAGCAATCCGGCAAGTTACAATGGCTTTAAACAAGCTGCTTGTAATTAACAAATATGTTGCATTTCCATTTCAACAATGTGAACGGGAACAAATTAAAAGACAGTAAGTATATTGACTTGATATAATGACCAGGGTATGTAGTAAAACTGCATCCAAAACCACCGGAGGACAGGCAGCAGAGTCCTCTTGGTTAACAGTGGTAACATAGCGATCCTCAAGCCACCTGCCAAGTGTGGGGATTATGACAACCCCTCCCTAGTAAGGGGCAGGCCATTTCGTCCAGTAGTGGCTGGTGATGATGAAGTATAACTTATATATGTACATAAAATAATATTTTAACTTATAATGCCGCCAACATGCTGGGTACGCTTCCAACTGGTAGTGGGCTTGATCATTTGGATTATCTTTAGACTGTCATCATTCTATTGGTCTGTAGTATAAATAAGAATGTACATTATAAAACACACATCCTTACTACTCTTACAAGAAAAGCATTGGTATAGGTACATACTCGTACCTCCAAAACTATAACCCTTCGCCTATCTAGGTATCTAGTTATATTCACTAGAAATACCAATAATTACTAACCAATATTTATTATTAGGTATTACAGTAACTTCAAAATGCCTGGATTGCTGGGTTGCATTGATGGGACTCATGTGGCAATTGTGTGTCCAGGAAGAATGGTATTTTAATAGAAAAAGATGCCATTCTCTTAATGTTATAATAGTAAGCAGCACATTACATATTATTATGTGATTGTTGCTTATTGATTATGTTACGGAACAACCCTCATAATTTCAACATCTTTGTTTTTCAGATGCTGCGATGCAATTCAAATTTAAATATTTTGTGTGTGGATGCCAGTTACCCTGGATCTACACATGATAGTGTTGTGTGGGCCAACCATCCAATGTGTGCCTATCTTGAACGGCTCCATACCACCAATGGAGAGGATTTGTATCTTTTGGGTATGTAAAAGCTAATGAAGTATTAAGCAATGGTAGCAGAGTGATAACATGTGCATTAAAATAGCTGAAGAAAAACATTATAAGGAAACTGCTATTTTCAAGAAACTCAAATTTATCCTCTCACTTTGAGAAGGCTTTTGTGTGGCTGTGGGAATGTAATAGGTTGTTAATGAGGATTGAGGATATATATGAGGATAGTTAATGTATTTTATTGGGATTTTAATACTCATTCTTGATATTTTAGGTGACTGATATCCATTGAGACCCATAATGATGACACCCATTTCGGACCCAGAACCAAACTCCCCTAAGAGTTATTATCAAGATAGGCACTTGACAACAAGAAACATTGTTGAGCACTGTATAGGATTTTAAAAGCTCGTTTCGGGTATAACTTCATCACCTAGCAAAAGAAAGCCTTAATAGATATTTTGTTTATATTAATGCAAAATGTTTTTATATTGCAGGTGTTTGTTGGTAGAGAGAAAGCTGCATTATTCACCAGTAAATGCTGCAAGGATGACAAATACATGCTGTGATGGCATAATATTGCACACCGAGCACACATTCCATAAACGCCTCTGATGGCCGAGCAGATGGCATGTGAGCACAGACTGACCGAGGGCGCGGGTGGTGCTGCGTCCGGCGCGGCGAGTGGTCGGCACGGCAGGCACGCCCTCACCAACCTGTAGTTGGGGCGTGCTCGCCAGCGTGCACTTATACAGCTTTTGTGGATGGATAGGGCAATTAATTAAATTTAGTGTTAATAATTGTAATGAAAAGCAATAAAAAGTAATTTAAATTTAACACGGTTTTATTCTTAATGATAAAATAACTTTATTATTAACTGCGGTGAAGGTGCCTGTCCTTGTCAAATCAGGCACGGGGGAAGCAGGCTGTGGGGGCTGTACTTGAGTGTTGCTTAGTGAGGCTGCTGTTTGCAGATCTTCATGATCAGCCTAACTGTAACAGAAACAAAAGTAGGTAATATTTTAATACTTTGTATTGTAAAGATTAAGTTTGGTGGGAACCTCGAGATTGAATTGTAACTTTCCAAAATCATCTAAGATCCGGACAGACAAATATTGTGTTTATGTTGGACAGGTATAATAAATGCATGGCTCTCAAATGTTTAGTGTGATACGTTTTTTTTTAAATAAATGTGAGGTACATATGTACACCTAAAGTAGAAATGTTTTATGAACTAACACTATGTCTGCAGGAGCAATTTGAATGGTAATTCTACCAGTTGCTCTTCAGCCTCCACCAGTTCCACCACTACATCACTGTCCTAATAAGCATTTAAGTATAATGTCAATGAAATGGTATTAATGAAATAATATGGGAGATTTGTGAAAGGTATGTAGGTATGCTTACATTTATTATTTGAGGTTCAATATTATTAAATATTGAGGCCAATATCTCTGCCTAAAATATTCGCCACTCGCTCTTCTAGGTTCATTAGTGTAGGGGCATTGCTGGGTCCACCACCGGTAGCTTGCTGGCTAGCATTTATGCTGACGAACTTTGCTCTGACCCTGCATTTGTGGTCATTCCATACCTGAAAAAGACGGTTTTTTTAAATTTAAGAATCATCATCATCAACCCGGAGACGTCCACTGCTGTACGAAGGCCTGCCATTTGCATCCACCGGTTGCCCGCGACTTTTACAATGTCGTCGGTCCATCTAGTGGGAGGCCTTCCTACGCTGCGTCTTTTAGTTCGCGGTCGCCACTCAACCTTTCTTCCCCATCGGTTGTCAGTTCTTCGAGCGATGTGGCCTGCCCATTGCCACTTCAACTTGCAAACCTTAAACTTAAGAATGTAGGTACTTAATACATTTTCTTTGCATAAAAGTAGGTAAAGATGTACCTTAGCCCTTTTCTTCCCTTTTCTGGTAGGACCTTCAGAATTCAGAAATTCGGCACATCTCGCCACAATCGTGCCGCAACTGCTCGAGCACCTTCAGACCAGACTCGTCCCAGAGCCAAGTCACGGTGGCCTTCGAGAAACTATCAAAAGCTCCAGCTGACGTGCAGTTGTGCTTCGGCGGAGTCCTTCCATTTTCCAAAAAAAACACTACTGAAGACTGAATACCACAATAAAATCTAATGCGTTCACAACTTAGGGAAGAGTAACATACACTGGTTCACAATCATAAGCCCAAAATAGGTCAGTATCGGCATAAAAAGTACTTCAACGAAGCACCAACCAAACACTTCAAAACAAACCACTTCAGCAACTTCACTGGCTCTATAATAACTCATTTTTAAGCCCAGTAACATTAGGACGGTTTGTAAACTACAAAAAAGGGGATAACAACTTGAGAAACCTTTTTTTTGTAAAATATTACTTCGTTGTTTTTGTAAATATTATTTACTTTCGAGTTCGAACACAAACAAACGTCAAGCTGTCATCTCATCAGCTGTCAAAACATAACTCAATTCGCATAATATTAGGTTATTTTTTTAATAATAACCGTTTAGCATGCGTTATAACGTTATAATAGCACAAATAGTTACAGGAAAGTGACATCTCTTACAACGATAGAGAATACGCTACGTTCCAGTTGCGATTCAACTTTGGTTAGCGTTTGAACTTTACCGCGATACCGAATTCCGCGCGGCTGAACCGTAACTTAACTACAATTGCAGACGAACCGCAACTGAACTTCAACCGTTTGCTGTTGTTTTAAATTATCGCGATTACCCTCCAGGTGGATTTGCGCCATAAACCTATAAATCGTAGCATCTTGATTGAAAGTGAACGTAGGCGCTGGCGCACCTGTGACGGCTAACCGTGACCGGTCGAACGCTCTGCTCTTTTTCGACAGGTCACTGTGATTGTGACGCGCGAATACCGTTAACAATTTTTGAACTTGGAACGAGTTTATAAAGTTTTAAGGCCAAAGAGTTGCGTTCAAAACTGTCAACGCCTTACCAGGGTCGTGAGTCATCTCAGAATCCCTCTAGAGTAGACAGGACAATGAGAAGAAAAACGACCGAGTCCGAGCGGGATGAGAAAAAACGCCCCACTGAAACCACCGTTGCAGAACTTGCAGACATGATTGAGTAATAATGCATGAATTATTTACGATGTGGTAATTTCCTGGCCGGCCTTTTTGGGCTGTCTGCAGCGGGTCGGGTTGTCTTAACTCATACTTGAGGCACTTTTGAAGGTGTACTTTATGTGTCAGTTCGCATAATATGTTTGCCCCCGAGTGATTTATGTTATTTTTCATTTGGTGCCCAAAAGCGGCGCTTTGTTTGGGAACGTTTATTTATGCTAAACCTTTATTTGTTAATATTTAAGCAAGTCCAAATGTTTTGAACGCGCCGCCATCGCCAACGTGACCTAAATGGGTTCTTTCTCTTAAGCATATTTATGTTTAAAGTTGCGAAGAGTACCCAACGCACCAGCAGGTTAACTTTATTACGTGATATTATTAATTCTCTGAAAATATTTCTATGCAGTAATCGCTTGTACCAGTTGCATCTTTAATCTTTTTGTTTAATTCTACCCTTAACATGATAACACGTAAAAGCTTCAGGTTTGGAGTCATAATTATTACCCCGGAGAATATCGACAAGTTTAAAAAATCGGCCATGTGTAAGTCAAGATCCACTAAAGATTCTGAACCGAGTTTTTTTTTGGTAATTACATTATTTAGTGAGGTGGAATCTGTGGTGCCTTGATCCGATAGGACAATTTTTTTTATTACGCCGAGAACCAACACGAAAGAAGGACTACGTCAAGGATAAATTGATTGCATCACGTAGGCATACAAGACTATCTATTATTTTCACTCAGAGTTTTTAGCTAGATTTCTATTAGTAGACTTAATTACTAAGCTCCGCCAATCTTGCCCTATATGGTGCTGCGGCCGGCCGTTAAGGCTTCTAATGACGAAGGTTCAAACTTGGTCACAAGAGTGTACCAAGGATACCAAGCTCCAACATTTGTCAAGCTGCCCAAACATTTTGCAACTCTGATATTTTTTGCTCAAAAATTAGTATGCTAAGGTACCAGTATGACCAGCCGAGATTTGATCTATCTACTGCCCTTGCTTGAGTAAGGAATCAGCAGCAGTGATGTTTAGATAACAGAGATTTAGACATTAAGATTTTAAGTTCAGAGTTGTTACAACTCCTTACCGCTTCCTAGCCATCATCATCAGGTCATTCAGCTCACTGCAGACAATAAGCAGATTCGAGTCGTGTTTCAACGAAGTACGGTCTAATATTCAGAGGTTAAGAACTATTCGTATTTATTCTGTGGCTTGCAAACCATGGCGGTGGAAGGCATCCATAAAAGCAGAGAAAGGAAACAGCCGATTAAACTGACTCAATTAGTCGAGTGAGCTACGTGGTCAATTGGTCTTTAGTATTAATGTTGTAAGGTACATGGAAAGTATGGCAGTAAAATGAACTGAAGTTAGTGGAGACAGTGTACAACAGCTAGAAATGTTAAATAAGGTTATGAAATGAGCAGGCGCAACAGAGAGAACAATCTATCTATAAAGCCACAACACAAAAACTACCGAAAAATTTCGATATTCATTTCGTATTCGATAAAACAGCTAGTAACTGGTGATGGCTTTCGTCTGGCGTGAATGGACTACTTTTTTATAAATTTATTATCGATTGCGTCTCTACGTATTTTTCGATAGTTTTTGTGCTACGAGTAGTATTGAAAGGTGGCCAGCGGTCACAAGTTTTTCTAACATTGACTAAAAACTTTCTGTTCCCTGTAGTTGGCTATTGTACTATGAACACTAGTTTTTCTTCTTCTTCTAAGAGGATTATGGCGTCGCACTTCGTGAACTTTGCACCAGTGTCAAGTATTTTAATAATTCAAGTTTTTGATGAATTTGTAGTCAAATTAAGTCTTAACTCCTAAACACTGTTTTGGCTTGGATAACAAATTATGATATAGGTATGCCATGATAACATGCGTAAACGCAAAAGACGATTTCCCGGGAAAATAAACGTCATCCTGACAGCTAGTGACGCTTGACATCTTATTTGATTTATTTTTCTGTCTATTGCTTGTTTTCAGCCAGTTTGATACGAAAGGTAGCGATCCCGTTTACAAAACTGATATATTCACATAGTTTTAAAAGCACTCGAAAACTGGTAAATAACTTCCTGAATAAACGCTGTAAGATAATTTAAGATAGCAATTTTAGTTCCAATCCAGCTGTTTTGAAATGAATAGCTATCATTTTTATTGTTCAACAGACTAATTTCTCATCATATCTCTATCGTGTGTCCAAACTCTGTCATTAAATTTCGGGCTGACGACAATTTGAATACGTATGGCCAGCTTCAGGTCGACAGTCTTGACACGTCCAGCAAATAGAAAATGACAAAAGTTTACAGTAATCGGCACCGCGGCACCGTTAGCTGTAGGTTTATCAGGTGACGTTGGCTCTGGCACGCCCCCGCGCGGATTAAACGCCCCGTGTTGATCGCGACACGTGCTCTTCGCGATAGGAGAGTAAAAGACATGCCAGTTTAAGGTTGAAGCAGATATCGCGTCTAGGTTTTACAAGTCGGCAGATCTCTTTTGCAGGGGGTCGTCAATGTTATTAAGCGATTTGTTTATAGTTCGTGCAAATCGTCTGAGCCGGCCGTCCCAGTACTATCTCAGTAGACTATGGGGATTTTTTATTTTGTCAGATATATCTATTCCCGTCCATCTGGCTACTTACGTCGATTTTGTCTTAAGGTTATTGTTTGCCTCATCACCTATAATATTTGCTACCTCGACTCCCATACTACCAATAACAGGAGCCAACTTTTCAAAAGAACCATGACGTTTTTATACCCATGGAAACAAAAATACAAGGATTAGTTATTTAGTTTTAACTTGAAATTAACTAGGTCAACAGAATTACCAAGATCTCTGTAGGAACTGACAATCAAAGGAATTTACATTTTTATACACATCCAGCGATAATGATAAAATGAATGGACGGGAAATAAGCGCACGGATTTTGTAGACTATATGTTGAGCGCCGGCTCTCCTCTCGCGTCAGTCATACTCTGTCTTTGCGACATGCGAGCCGTACAAAACGACAATACAAACTTCTAATACATGTACATGTGTTCTCTTTTTGTCATGCAGTAATTAGATTCGCTATCTCTATTTTCTGGCAATTGTATAATATGCATACTTTTAGCTAGGTATGCTTGATTGTGTTGACTTGTTAATTTTTAACGATTTGCAAGCGCTGGGCCCGTCCATTCCATTATCACTGTCGCTGTACACATCTACGAGTATATAAAAATCTCTTCTTATACTCAATATCGGAGAAATTTACTAGACTACATACTACAGTATTATCAAGACCTTCATAAGAATCTACTTTGTAAAAGAGCCATGTCGTTTGCATACAAGTAATTCAGAAGACTAAAGCTTTTCTCTGACCTTGGAACCGTGAATACAAGAAAGGTAAACCGTTTTATCACCTTCATAGGAACCTACTAACCTTTTCTCTGACCATGGAAACATGTATACAAGGATTAATAATATACTCCTCCAGGTATGACACTCCCGAGTGACAAAGGTCACGTGGGTGACACAAGCCTACGTCATCGACGTGAAATGACCAGTAGCGTGAAATCATAACTCCCCGTCCTCCGTATATTACCTGTTGGAATCCCATAAAACTACCTGTATGTGATTTTGGTTGAAAGTATGTTAATTCGTGTTTAACTTGAATTATTTCGCTTGAGCGGACACGAAATGACAATTGAAATGATTTGTGTATTTTATAATTAATAAATTATTAACACATTAATGATTTCCAATTTTCAACTGGAGTGACGGAAGCAAGTGTCACTCCCGGAGTAGCAGACCTTGTTTTATTGGATCATGATGTACGAGTATACAAGGATTAATATTCTAGTTTCATGGTCAGAGAAATTAACAAGTTAAACAGTATTATCAAGACCTTGTTATATTATGAAACATATCTTGCGTTACGTATGTAAGGTGACATGCCATTTCCAGTCTGTTGAATAAATCTAATTAGTAATAGGATTTTTGCAAGGCTGCATTATAAAAGCGAAAAATTGCGTGGTATAATAATTTCAACGTTGACTCAATTAACATTGATTCGAAAATCAATTAAACATTTTGTGTCTAATTAGTTATTTATTTAACTCGTGGTTTATTGGCGTATTAGATAAATTTACCATGCAACGGCAAAAATGAAACGCAAATTAAAGAGGCAACTTAATTTAAAACTGAATCTTCTAAAAAGATCTTCACATTAATTTAATACTTTTTGTAGTGGTAGGACTCTACTGCAGAGTCCACCTGGGGAAGTACCACACCTTTGCCAGTTATTCAACCGCCAAGCAGTAGTGTGCAAGCATTACTGTGTTCCGGTTTGAAGGGCAATGTTACCAGATAAGTTACTGGGTATGAAGAGATCTAACATCTAATATCTCAGAATGACGAGCGCAGTGCAGTGCGGCGCAGGATTGTGTTCGCAAGTTCACAATTCTGGCACTGCTACTGTTAGTGGCGGGCGCGACGCTTACCACCAGCAGGCCTAACATGCGCACCGCGAGAAAATTTTCTCGATTCTACAAAACAGGACAAGGCTACGAATCTGTATAAGTTTGTCTCGTTTTCGCACGACATAAAGACACGACAAAATTTTCTCGCGGTGCGCATGTTAGCCCTGCAGGCGAACGTCTTGCTCGTCTCGTCACTAGAATGTATTTTAAAAAAACTTTCTTGTATTTCTTATTTTCTAGGATTCATAATTATGTAGGTATTTAGCTAGGTATAATATCATTAGGTATATATCTACCTACCTATTTTGATCACTTAAAATGTAAGTAGGTTAGTAAGTGGTTATACCTAAGCAATTTTTTTCATAATTATCATTTTGGGAGCCTACTGCTGAAAACATTTAAAAAAGTAGTAGCATTTTACAATAACATTATGATAAAGTTTAAGGTTTATTAGGTACTCGTTTGGACATTAACCCAGCGGTGATCGCCATACCAGCCTAATCAGATCCGCCAAGTTCATAATAAACTCTCGGTCAGCAATTCGGAGACGGCTTACCTGAAAATAAAGAAAAATCTGCGTTAATTAAAAGAAACGAGTCCAAGCTCGGGGAATAAAAATCGCATTTTAATGACCGCACTAAAACCGACCATAATGTTTCCACAATTTATTTCGCGGACGTAAATTTTTGTAATGCTTAGCCGTATTGAGATTTAAAGCACCCTAAGAAACCGCTACCTCATTACATAAGTAATACGACTGCTACACTAAAAATTCCTAAAAGCAACGTCCAATAGAATACTTGATTTATATTTATTAGCAGGGTAACGCGGTTTTACCCGCGTGGTGGTGGAAAGTAGTGGTGAAATGAGAAGTAGTCCAAGTAAACCATAAACAATGTTTTAGGCTCATAATCCAAGCTATTACGCACGCGTGCTTTTTACTTTACATTACAGCACTAGTGCTATAATAGGTATAACCCGGTAAAGTCAAGTTTGTACGTGACTGCTATTAGATGTATGTATACGAAGCACTCTTAATATAGCCGGGTAATACTTACAGTTTTTTTGTAATACCAACAAATAGTTCTTATGCCGCTGAAGTAAATTTCAACCTGCGCGCGCATTGCTGGTTTGGGCGCCATTTTCCACAAATGTTTGTTGACGTTTTCGCTGTGTGGTTGATTATTATCAAAAAAGTTTGTTTTTTCCTCGCAAGTGTGATGAAGACAGTCGTATGGAACTCGTGTGCTATTAGTCATTACGCTCTCGGATTCCTTATCGCATAATACCGCCTCTAGTGTAAAGACCAACATAGCACACTTGTATCATAATTTACTATTTATTTGCGTCAAAAACTTTTGGTATTTTTATAATTATTATTTAATTTTATTAAGTGATAATTTTTTGTGCCATAGGTACTTAATGAAATTTGACGTGTTACTTTGGTGTTATCAATAAACTATTTGTATTTGTAACACAAATAAACGACATAAATTAAGAAAAAATAAAAAAACTCCACTAAGTTGATGTGACGTTATTAATGTGAACGTAACTTGTTATCAATATAGGTAGAAATTGTAATATCAGCCCATGCTTTAGATCATGTAAATTTGGTATTGTGTAAAAGAAAGGTAACTTAAAACACACTTGCAATTTAGCCTCCGTCTACTTTATAAATTTTTCCTATCTACCTCGGTAACGGGAAAGGGGCACTGGGGTGGATGGGACAATGTCTAATATTACTAGGGATGTAACGAATTGTCTTAATAAATAATAACAGGTCTCGTCTTTCACAATAATCCAAAAGAAAATCTGAGAAACGCAATAGACTTCAAATTGACCTGAATTTAGGAGCGCGCGGCGCGGGCGCAACCCGCGGCTATGAAGTTAATTTCAAAATTGGGCACTTCATTTGAATTTCGGTCGTGCAAAAACTTCGCAATGTTGAAAAGAATAGTCATTATTATTTCTCCATCTTTCGGATTATAGATCATTTGCTAGATTCAAGCTAAAATTGTTGGTCACATCTGTTACTTTTTGCTCTGAAACATTTTTAACAAACATTTGCGTACCAACTGTAAAAAAATATATGTTCTGAATGTATCCTGTGCGTACCATTAAAGATTAAGAGTTCATCCAAAAAGCTCAAGTCCACTAATAAGTTCCAGTAATCAGACAACCTACCTGTATTAAACTTTAACGTCCCAATGCTGCGGCATAGGTCTTTGAAAAGAGCGACTGGACCACAATAGACGAACGCGATTATTTTTGTTGTGTATGTAACTAAGAAGCTCACAGGTATGAAATGAAAAGAAATTCAATGAATTTATTCCACTAAAAATAGAGTACAATTATGATCTTATTGACGGGTGTAGTCCAATCTATTTTGCTATTCATTGGCATGTGGAAATGGCAAAGATAAACCTAAGTATTAGCATATTACATTGTGCTTGTTTAGAAACTCGTCCAAGCAATAGAAACATTTTTCTATCAGCCACATGTTCAATATCTTGTGAAACTGGCCATCATTAAGTCCTTTAATGACACTGGTAATTTGTTATTACGTTCACATGGCATAGCAGTTTTTATCAAATAGCGCCAGCCTTTGCGGCCGTTCAAAAACTAATCTTTTATCATATTCTGCAACTCTTGAATACTAACTTGTCATTAGCTTTTTGAAAAATGTTAGAGGTATGAGGTTTCGCTATGACGCCGCGGCCGTCTGAATGTCATCGTCATCATCATTATCTACAGTCGCCCTTAGACCGTATCACATATCACGCTGCAGGGTACAGGCCTCTATCATACTATATCAGCGTCCTCGGTCTTACGCTTATGTCGACCAGGTTCCTCCCGCCAGTAACAAAATCGTCGACCAACACTCCACTCGCATTGCCTAAGCCTGAATGTCATATGTTCATGTTCCTTTTATTCGAAGACACAATTGACAGATTTCTTGTATTCATTACACCTACTACATGCTTTTGATCATTTGGAATATTTGTACTGGAGCGTAATTAATGATTGGCATATACATGATGGCTACTAAAAAAATCGCGCGGTACCTGAACTGTACTATTGTTCCACATCCATGTTTTGATGCTGCAGATCGGATTTCGTTCCTGTCAGCCATTGTTCTACCTCAGTGTATATTGTCAACACATTTGTTTCATCCGTTGTTTTGGAATTTCAACTTGTTTGTGATGCTCAGATTCTCATTGTTGTCGGCGTAAATTGAGACTTCATTCAAAGACTGTTTGTTGAATTCCAAATGAGTCAAATGGGGCTTTAGGCAGAATGTATGGGTATGTCGCAAGCATAGTTCGTGTCCCATGGAACAATTGAACTGAGCGTTTACATGGTTGTACCCACAGTACCAGTGTAACCTTAGGCTCGCATGCGAAGAATTAGCATACCGGCAAAGCGCCTTGCCCACGCGCCTTCCCGCTACCAATCCATCATAATCGCTGCTGTGTGCGTAGATCGCAAACAATCTTACAATTTACCGTCATTTGTCTCAATTTTCAACTCTACTCCACACAACTAGAGCCAATTTCGTGCGTCTCGTTTCAGCTAATGCTGTAGTCGCAGGAAAGCTAATGGCGGCCGTGTATCGATCATCTTTTGTAGAGAAAACAAAAGTCATATTTCTAAGGGAAACAGAAAACGAAAACAATGGTTGGATGTGTTTATGTTACTTTGTACCGAGTGCAGTTTCTATTGCTTAGCGAAGGTTTTCTAGCGAGTCAAATGAACTAGAAAGTGAGGATATGCCCCTGCGAACATTGAAGTCCCAGTAACTACATGATAAATTCAGGGGCCGATATTTGCTGCGACATGACATCCCGCTTGGGGCGTATTCCGTATTATTTGTGCATTTCCCGAAGCATTAACCCGAGCTAAGCCGGCTCCTTATAATACCGGAGCGAGGCTCTGGACCGCTGTCATAGTAGCTAAAATAGAAAATTCAGCGTCATAAAAATATGTAAAAAAATCCATAATTACTCACATCGCTTGTAGCTTTCTGTACGTAGTTAGTGGACATTTGGACAGATTTTGACGACTAGCCTGGAGAGGAATATAAATATGAATAAACACCACTGAGAATTTTCCGTGTCCCTTGTCCTAAGTAACATAAGTCATTGAACTTGGTGTACTATTTAATGGATACCATACTATGTATTTGTAAGTTCAGCAGTTTCTTTCAAGAGAGAAAGTAATTGGATAATAAAGAAGAGTGTGATTATAGCGCCATTTCGGAAATGGCGCTATATCAAACTCTTAGATGGAATGGCATTTCCATTCACGGAGGCCGTTACGAACGACAAACTATGTTCAAGACATTATTATTACAAAGTTTGACTGCAAGAAACTTCCAACATCAAATAATTCTTGCGTGATCAGTATTTATATTATGCACCTACCTTGTATAATAACGTTACAAATAATTATGTCAATAATTCTATCAGCTGCATTGTTTTACAGTAAATCACGTTCATTGTGACCTATCTTATGAGATTCCGCAACGCGTGTCTACAATTTTTTATGTTTTGTTAACAATATTCTATTCTTACAGAGTCTACTACGCCAATGATGGATGGAGTTAGTGATAGTAATAGATAGTCATTATTTTATGTTTTGCATAATTTGTAATTTATGATTATACAAGATCTGAGAAATGTTGGGTTTTGCATGATGGTCTGCATACAGAACAAATAAAACAAATCTATTGCTTACTTAGATCATGTATTATACTAAAAACGTTACAATTTTGAACAACAGACAGGTTGTTGGATGTAACCAAAATCAATATGTCTCATTTTGACATGATGTATGAAGTAATGGTTTTTCTTTTGTCTATTTTATTTTATTTATAATTATGAACAAGAGGCCTATGGTCTTAGTTTCACGGACTTTTATTAGTCGCCCTGCGGTGTACCCCCGACTCGTTACTGTAAAGACCACTCAACATTTCTCCTGCTACTAAATTAAGCTAATAAACGAGTATTTTATAAAATCTTAAGCGTCTTTCAGCGAAATATGTTATTCAAGCTCCATAAACATATTCCGGAACACGACGCATTTGCTAAGAATTCGGCACAAAAACATTGAGTACTCTATCACCATTCATTGCCGAACATATAATTTGTCATTCATTGATTGTTAGCTTAGAAGTGACTACGTGTAACCTTGTCGCCCACGCGCAATCTATTGGCATATTATATCCCAACTGTGTCAACAAATGACATGGGCGATAGAAATTGTTTCGGCAATGTGTCGAAATCCTGTGAAACAAAGAGTCATGGACCGGCAATGACGGCCCAAGGTTACCTGTAACCCGAGCCCTGAAATGGTCTAGTGAAAACGTTACAAAACCTTACTGGGCAGGTTAAACTTACTGAGCATGAAGAGATTTGACATCTAATATTTCAGGGTGACGAATGCAGTGCAGTGTGGCGCAGGTTTTTTTTCGCAAGTTTACAATAGGGAATATGCATGTGTTTCAATTATTAAAACTAATAGGATAAATGGAGAGTTTAACTTAATCTGATGCTTACGTAGAAAAAATAATTTAATTCGGCCTGCAAAGTTCTGAAATATAAGCGTTCAAAGTATTTGGGAAGGAGTCATCTGTCCCTTTCTAGCAAAACACGTGCAATACGTAGTATAGAATGCATATTGCATAATGCAATTCTATACTATGCATAGTATATAATTTGTTTGGAATCGTGAACTTTGACGTCATAAACCTAGTATAGTGCCCTCCCGTCTAACATGAAACTAAAATGTTACTTTCGATGATTTGTTTTGTTGCCAGTCAGCTTTTTTGTGAGTCAATAAAAAAACACATGCATATTCCCTATTCTGCCAAGACTGCTACTGTTATGGGTGGTTGTGATAGGCACGTGAGACTGTAAAGTATTTGCAGATACATTGATGGGCGTCGATGATAGGTTACCTCCACCAGCTGTCTGTTTACGGCCTGTCTTGTCCATCTCTTTGTCTGCTTGTTTGCCACGTGTGGCATACAATCACAACTTCAGCCACAGAATTAAAAATGTTGAATATTTACTCAACTATAAAATTAATGTCAACATTTCACACGCTTATTCTGCCTATAGATCCTAATCCAAGTCAGAAAGGTTGCTTCATTATGGTTATCTTTGATATATCATAATGTTAAGCCTTGGCCAATTCTCTGAACTGGAATATTTTAATGCATATCCCACAATGTATTACCTAGTTTAAAACTAGGTACCTAGTATAACTTGCAGTATCGACTAATTGGATTAATAATTTTATTTATCTTCCTATATGGCTCAATAATTTGAAAGCGATAGCTCGTAAAAAGTTATAAGGGATTGATTAAGACGATCAACTTATTTATGCTAATGTTTTAATTTCATTAAATGTACTTATGATCCTGACTTCGAACTGAATGTTTCAAGTTACTTGGATGTCGAGTAAATTCTACGCATAAGGAATAAGAGTGGTAGAATGGAGATAGATGAATTAAGGACAATGGTGACTGAAATTGGCGGCACTATAGGTTTGACTATTATTGGGCATCGGCTTACTTCTTTGATTATATACGAGAGCTATATCCTCCAAGGCTTCATCATCACAGCCCGGAGACGTCCACTGCTGAACGAAGGCCTCCCCCTTAGACCGCCACACTGTACGACAACCTGCCATTTGCATCCACCGGTTGCCCGCAACTTTTACAATGTCGTCGGTCCACCTAGTGGGAGGCCTTCCTACGCTGCGTCTTCCGGTTCGCGGTCGCCACTCAAGAACCTTACTTCCCCATCGGTTGTCAGTTCTTCGAGCGATGTGGCCTGCCCATTGCCACTTCAACTTGCAAACCTTGCGAGCTATGTCGGTAACTTTGGTTCTTTGGCGAAAATCCTCGTTCCGGATTCTATCGCGCAAAGTAACTCCGAGCATAGTTCCAAGGCTTACTTACTTAGTTTTAAACCAGTTTGTCAAAATCCTATGTAAGTAGTGTAATTTTCTCCTATAATGTTTTTTTTTACATTTTCTATATAATACGGTTTTTATTTAACATTAAAGAATGTCTTATCTCAGAAAATAATAGAATGGAAAAAAAAAAATGGTTGGTTTTTTTATTCACAGTGTAGTTTTAAATTTAATTATTTTGTTCAGTAAGTCGCTTTTAACGTTCAAAATGAGTAACTTTTGTATATAAGGTACCGCGACTGTTATTTCTTCTTAAGTCATATTAAATTGGGTAATAGTAACAAAAAAAATTGGGTAAATGTAACAAAAAAAATTGAGTAATTGTAACAAAAAATTTAGTTGTTACCCAATCATTAACACTCGTTGAACACAATTTGTGTGGTCTGCTAAACTAGCGCAATTCGTAAAATGAAATAATTATAACTCGAAGGCAGGAAAGGAGATCAGCTGGACAGCGATCAATCATACGCTAGGCATTACAAAACACGTCAAGTACGAGTTTAGTTTCGAATGACATGGGTTCTGAAACAAATACTAAACAAATGTTAGTATCCTTTTATATGCAATATGCATACATAGGGGGTATCCAGTAAATGAAGGAGGATATCATGTCTCAGGATGTCATGTATAAGGATGTTTTTTAAGTAAAAAGTCCCCAAAAAATTCTATAATAGATGAGTTTTGAAAAAAACCTTGATATCTTTAAAATTAAGTCATGGTTTTTTTACACTTTTAAGGAAATGTTTATTACTATGTTTTTCTTCAAATGATAAAAAAAAATACGTAAAAGTTTAAATGACACACTTATTCCAACGATTTTAATAATTGTATCGACTTTTAAACTAGACATGATGTCATGTGACCTATCCCCAGTTACAGTGATCGACGACTTGTATCACCATGCGTAAGGGAAACGATACGCCTTACAGTTTTGTTTGTGAAAGTAGGTAATTTTAGGTTCTTTTTCTCTTTCCAGCCTGAGACTATGGCGCATAGTGTCGTATTTTTGTCTTGGGATATGCTCATCCAGCTACACTCACCATAAGAGTTTCTTCATTGTACCTTCTGTAAGGATTCCTAAGAGCTATTAGGAACCTATAGCCTACAGCCACTACGGTAATTATTAATTGGATTCAATACACCAGGTAGTGCATTATTCATTTGGTAATTAAGTCATTTGTATTCGTCAAACTGAGATCTGTTCTAGTTATTGTTTCTGGGATTTGCAAGGGTAAACAAGTCTAAATATAAATACGGATGAGTAATGACAAACATACATTGTCATGGATGCTGATAAATACAACTTGTCTATATTCGATTCCGTTGTCACTCCTTACAGTTTATTTGTATTATTTTACGCATTACAAAGATGACACGTACCTATCTATATATTCTGTGTTTTCAATTAATAAGTTTCAATTATTATTGATCTATTATATAAGTACATATTATAACGTAAGAATAACTTATGCGATAGATAGAAGGCGAACAAAAAATGTGCTGTTTTGGAAGTTCCTTGAACAATGTTTCCTTTTTAAATGGGTAAACATACCCATGTTGACATATCAAACTGAAGATGAAGATCTCAGTTTATGGGTTTTATTTATTTATTTGAGTAGTACAACTACCTACTTGTTTTTAATCAGCTTTCAAAAAGAGAAATGTTTTCAATTCGATTCTTATTTTATTAACTGTTTGTTCAGATGCCATATTTTTTTTGCGAAGTCTCACTCCCCCCCCCCCCTTTCCATCCCTTCCTCTAGAGGTGACCCTTTCTTTCCTTACTAACCAGTTCCAAAATGCAATAAATTATTAATATTTTTGCCTATTTATTAAAAGTATTAGGTATAGTTAAGTTTTAAAGATAATTGATTGCAAATTATTAGTTTTACCATCTCATTATTTGTCCGCGCAAAATTAATCAACAAATTACAGAGTAAATTATCCGGTCAACCGATCCGGTATCAGTTTAATGTTTTGCGGCGGAACGACACGGATGATCACGGTTAAACAGGCAATTACAAAATTAACATACGCGGCCGATCGGCCTACTAGCTTTCATGGCTTGTTGCAAACTACATCGACTCGACTTCGCCGGTCCGACTAACATCCTCTAGTTGGTTTATCTACTTTTGAATCCGGATTCTCCCATATTGTCAATGATAACTTTCTTACCATACCTAAAGCGGTTATACGACTCAGTAGACTTGGGGAGGATGATAAACCGCGTAGAAAATGTCTGTCTCTTTTGCTCTGAAATTGATATCATGTAGCGACCCGCATACGGCATAATTTCAAGCAGCACACTACGATTGCACACTTGCAAATTTTCATTTAAAATTCGTACGTGACACGATATAGGGCGGCGGTAATTAATTCAATCATTGTTTGTCGAATCGGTGCAGTGTGCATTGACCATTACTGGACGCGTACTTAACGTTAACGGTACGCTTTGGATTCGCTCCGATACGTCCCACAGCTCAAACCGGACTGCACTCCCAATGCGACCGATCAACATAAAAACAACGCTATCTAGGAATACCCATTTAGCGACCACAGATACCACAAGAACTCAATGAAAAATCGACAAAAATAACAATTAAAAGTACGCGGCGGGACGCACTCATTTGTGCATGCAAATGGCGCCATATTGTTTTTTACGGTTATCCTCGGAAAATGAAACAAATTGTGTTTTAATGTTTTAATTAGCCATGCTTTAAGCCTAGCCGCTATCTTACAGATGCGAATAATATGTAGATGGGGCGGTTCGTGACTCGCGGGACATTCGCAGATAGTTAACAAGCTACCTTCGAAATGGAAAGCGTTGAATAGTTTGTACTAGGAACACCAAGCTGCGTTTCATGACAGAGGTATTAAAATAAAAGTTTTTTTTTCTTAGTTATTGGCATCGCACGTTGTGCATTCTGTCAGTGTCAAGTTTAGGTTTTTTTTTTTAAATTATAATCAAGTCAAATATGTCATGAAATCAGTCAGTTAGTCACACGAAATTAGTCATAGACGAGTCCAAGCACGCCCTAGTAAAGTTGTGGCGACTTTACTATGAGCTTCTACGGAGTTTTGAATACAACACGAAAATACATGTTTCACTCGTGCATGTAACTCAACACTCAATGAATAAAACACCACCATTTTTATCATT
Source organism: Erannis defoliaria (assembly GCA_905404285.2). Lineage (NCBI taxonomy): Eukaryota > Metazoa > Arthropoda > Insecta > Lepidoptera > Geometridae > Erannis > Erannis defoliaria. The sequence goes on from FR990071.1 coordinate 2,436,783, forward strand.
AATTCGTGAAAAAACACAAGTTTAAGAAAATAATAGAATGCAACGACATGATTTTTCCGTTTTCCCGCCAAAACTCCAAAATAAGAGACTATCTATTATAAGAGATGTTACCAGAGTTGCCAGGCGCAAAGGGATTCGGAGTGCCAGACGTGTCTGATAAATTGGGAAACTGTCTTTACGTATTGTTTACTACAGACGCGACGGTCGAAGACTACTCGAAATCAACAACGGTGGCGCAATAGGTAATTCGGATCTTTCAGGAATGATTGTAAGGACCTAATTCGGGTTAGAGACAAATATTTTAGGGGAAGGTCTGCTTTGAAGTGAGAAATAAGAATGTATTTTAATGTATTTTTAATTCCATGGGTTTGGTTGGCTTGCGCATCTTAACATTTAAGATTACATGTAGATCATTAGACGTGGACTATTTGGCTGTTGGCTGTTGCTATCTAACAGAAGTGGAACATCAGACCATCGTTTAATCGACGCCCGCGCATGACATTCTCCATTTAGTGCCCATTGAGTAACGACGTGTAAAAGAGGCTTATAATATCCGCTTAGTTATATTTATGTTACATAAAAAATGTTTACCGTGTCAGACGCAGGCTCGTATCCAGAATTAATCTGACAGGTGTGCCGTGAGAACAGGTTTCTATGAATTTGATATGTGACATCTCGCCCCATAGACAGAGTGGCTCGTAAACTTTAATTCGAGGCATAAATAACCTTTATACAACCTCGGAGCCAGCTTGTAACGCAATACAGCGTCTAAGAATGGGGATAGAGCGGATAAAGGATCGTCATTAGGGGTTTGAGTTTGTGAGTCGGTTAATGTACAGGGTACACTTGTATAGTGCGACAGGGCTTTGAATGGATGTAGAATAGGGCTCTGATGGGGCGTTATTAACATTACCGTGCTGGTTTCCCTTTAAAAATTAAGGCGAATCACAAAAATGGGATAACAGATAACGTCACCAATAACATGTTTGGCGTTACCAAACAAAGCCTTTCATATGAAATATAAATCACCATCAACATATCACTATAATAAGAAGTTACATCAAGTTTTGTCATAAAAAACTAGACGACTATGAGTCGTATCATACAAGGCGATTACCTAAAACAAATGTTAGCCGAAGTGTTGTCCGTGCAAACAGAGGATTAATGTTTCCTACGTTAAAGATAACAATGATAAGAATACGAGCGTAGTACGTGTGACGTAAGATTGCGGTATATTTATCGCTGGGTTAGAATCAAGATATTTAGTTAGGTGTTCAATGCGGAAACAGGAACACCACTTTGTTTGCCTTCTCAACATTTTAATTTTTTTGGCATCGCACTTTGTGCTTTCGGCCAGTGTCTTGAACTTTTCAAGTTTTTATAGTATCAAGTCAAGCAAAATTTGACACAGTCAAGTCCAAGTCATGCCCTAGTAAAGTTGTGGCGACTTTACGGCCTGTGGAACGCTGCGTTCTACAGGCCGCCAGCCGCGGCGGTCCGGATGTGGCAAAATCAAGTTTTCTTGTTAATCGTTGCTAGGTATATCTGCTCTTGACGAGGGCGTGGTCGATAATCAGTCCAAAGAAAAATACTGGGTACTGTGCCTTGTTTTTAAGAATCTATGCAGCTGTTGACGGCCTGAAAATAGATTTGTACATACCTAGTTGATACATTTTATATTGGACAGATCTTTAAGTAGTAAGGCAAAGGATTGCTGTGCTAACCAGGATATGCAGACTCTTACTGGTAATCCGAGTCTTTAAAATGTTCTCAGCAAAAACAAAACATTTTGTATTTGTATGTATGAGATTGACAGTTGACTACGACCGCATCGACGATGCGCCACCTAGCGGGTAACGCAGTGTGGATCCTCATTGGATGAGCAGCTCTTGATTAAGTTTTTTTTAAGGTAACTTTATCGAGAGATTGATCAAGTGTGTTCTTAGCTATGATAGGTTTTATTTTTTTTGTCGGAGATTTTTTAATTTATACTTAATTTAAGTTTTATATCATTTGTTTTTGTCGTGCATTAACTCTCGTTTTTAATTAAATCCGTGGCTTCAAAAGAAAGGATGGCGTAGACAGGTGTCTTTAAATTAAAAAAATGTGAACTCAGGCTTCCTATATTGGTCAGCAATGTAATAGATTTTATATGCCTATCTACTGAACCGAATAACTAAAATTTATGCGTAGGTAGCCACGGGATTTTAATTAGAACATTATGAATTTATTAATAAAACCTATTTATCAAATCGATGATTTTCTCCACAATATTTATCCATCGTTAGGCATCGTTATTTCAATTTGCTATTAACATGACTCATCCAACCGTTGGATAACACGTTTTCGGTTACCTACTTAGATAAACTTCTCCGGTGTAATGGCAACACATTCCAACGCGATCAAATTACGGAGCACCGCTGCTCTACTATCACTGGAGGTAACACAAGTAACTTTAATTAATCGGACTATAATGAAGACGTTCACATCAAGTTACGTGGGTAAGAGCCCAGTCATTTCGCATTTGTCAAGTAAGTGCTAATGTTCTGCAATTGTTCTCTTTATTCGGTGTCACGTTGACTTCTCGACCCACATTATATTGTTATTTACAGCTGGCAACCCATTGTATTAGTAACGGTTACCATTTGAACTTAGAAGGACGCATAATGCCGTATGACTAGGCAAATATGCGATCGTCACGACATTTTCGATTATAGAACTATTGGATTCAAAGTTTCCGATTGGGCGTTGATTGGCGCCACGGCACAGATTCAATCATAGTTGCTGGGGTTCGTTTCCAAATCGTTTTCGGCCTCACACATTAGGTGTGCTCGTACACAAAAATGCCAGTTGGAGGCGGGCCGTGGGGCCAATGCACCTGGCGATCCGGCGGCGCATTCCTCACGCACTCCTTTTTATGCTACACTACAAGTTTAGCCCGGCCGCGCTAAGCAGAGCCCTCCTTCTCGCGTCTCGTAAGATTAACAGACAAGGAAAGGTCACATCTTCTCTCCGACACGGCTCAAATTAAAGCGGTCACCGATGCAGAAACGAAACGCAACTCCTATTTTCTTTTTCTTTTTTTAATTTAACTATTCCATCTCCGCGTCTTTGTTGGCCGGCAGGTCGGATCAAAAAACTTTTTTGGGTATTCTAATGCTATTGAAAAAGCCGTCGGAGGTGTTTTAAATGTCAGAACAAATATTTACACTGTGCTGTGTTTGTAGGATAGATTTATGACACGGTTAGGAGCACTCTACATTTGACAGAAAGAATTAACAGGTTCCCTCGAATTGGTTATGTTTAATTGGACTTCAAAACGTCTGACGCGTTCCGTGAACAGAGTCAATGGATGTATTTCTGATAACTTTTGAATATAACTTGCAAGTAATACGATACTCGGTCCAGTTTACAGAAATTGTTAAAATATCCAGTTGAATTGCGTTGCGAACGTGACATGTACAGACAAAAGTGTGTCAGTGTAAAAAACGAGCGTTTGCGTTTTCATACGCATTAACCCGCGAGTGTACGGACTGCCGGCGCCATCGAAACAAACCTGTTGCTGCAAAACGTTAATTTTGTTAACAAACGTATGTTCGTGTGTACAAGAGTCTCAATATGCCGAGCTCACCCGCGCGGAACGAGACTGGGAAATGTTGAATTATTTCCACTGTTAATGTCCAACCTTTACAAAGTCAGCAAAAAATGCCATCGAATTGCCACGCAGGATTTTGGATAGAAGTTCAGTTCATGGAGGCTTTAGAACCTTTATGGGCTTAAATCAGGCTTACTAACAAGTAAACGTCTGTACTTCGTAGGCACTGAAAACCTCGTATATTTCTCTTCACTTAAATATTTCTGTCGTGAGAAACATTTTCGAAAAATTATAAAAATTCAGTAATTGATAAAGAAAAACAATTGAATGGTAGGTACCTATTAATGTAATGTGATCGGTCAATAACACGATTTTGTTGAATGCTAAACGACTAACCATCTTGGAAATGCGGACGCCCAGTTATTACTCATTAACTGTGTATTCAGGTAGGCAAAACATTGTTTGCCTTGCTTGTTGTGGTTATACACATCTGCACAAATAGGAAGCCGCTTGCGGTAAGCCGACCTAACATGAGCGCACGCCTAAAGCATGATAGCAGAGTTCAAAGACTTCAAAAATGTATTATTGCATAAGCGTTGTAAGTTGAATAGCTGCCACTATTCAGTGAATCACTGAAGGTGAATGAAACTTCTAACACGCTTCTAACGTTGATCCTAAAGACATGTAAAGACGCGTCAAGCTGCAACCATACAAGCCTTACATGAGCAGTCAAATGTCCACGAATTGTCAAGTCATCAGCGTTAGCTTCAAGCCAACTTTCACCGATAGTTACACAAGCGCAAATAAGGCAAAATTAGCATCCATTTTGCTTGTAAAGCTACCTTTGTAACCGTCGTTAAGTTCCTATTGGTGTTTCGTTTGCGCATCCAAATTTGAATTTCTGTGGTTTAGGGATGCCTTCTAGATAATCGGTATTTAGTCGATAGAAAATCTACTACATTTTGGGTCCATAATTTTACTCCGCATATAGGAATCCCATTTCTATTCTTGTATGTCCCTCATGAGATGGACATAGATGGGTGTTTAAGGTAAACCCATTGTGTTGTTTCAATATTTGGTAGAATAGACTTCGGTGATCGATAAAATCACACTGTAATATTGTAAATGCGATGGCAGGTAGGTTTGGCTGCGCATTGCATGAAACTTGGTAACTCAGTAAAGATGCATTCTTACCTGGACCCACACAATCCGAAAAAATATAATCCTTTAGGATAGCGAGTGTAGCCGCGGGACGCGGATTTTAAGCTATTTAACATTGTTAGTCTCAGCTCAGCATTCATCATCATCAGCCCGGAGACGTCCACTGCTGAACGAAGGCCTCCCCCTTAGACCGCCACACTGTACGACAACCCCATTTACATCCCCCGGTTGCCCACGACTTTTACAATGTCCCACCACCAATGTACCACCGGAGGACGAGCAGCAGCGTCCTCTTAGTTAACGGTGGTAACTCTCTGCGATCCCCAAGCCGCCTGCCAAGCGAAGGGATTGTCAGCAACCCCCCACACAATATGAGAGCTTAGCATTGGTTAGAACCAATTGGAATCTTCCCAAAATTGTATTATGTAAGTACCAGTATTATGCCATTACTATGTAATTCATTAAATTCATTTATATAAATAGAATTATCTGCCTAAACGATTCCTAGGCGAAATTAATCAATTAAAATCGATTACTGCCGGTCAGTCACATCACTACCGGGGCTTCGTTAGACGAGCATTTGCCATGATAATTGTCCGCGAGCCGTTTGTGGATTTGACGGCTCTTCATGACTTGTTCATCTTGACGTCGGAATCTTTGACCTTGGGGAAAAGATACAATTTCTGCTTTAATGCAACCAATGTGTACCTACTAAGTTGAGTTATGGAGCCACTATCGCAGGTTTGATGTTCTACCAACATCGACTGACTAGGTACATTCCGTTACAAAGTAGTTTTTACTTAGTCACCATCCAGAATAGGTGGATGCGGGTAGGGAGAGGCGATTTTTTATAATATTTAATTAAATTTAATGTTTCATGTGTCTTTTTAAGTTTATGAGTATACTTAATTACTTACGTGTTTTTGAATGTTTTGTCAAGTTGTTATTATAATCATTTCTGTTAATACATTTTAGTTTTTGAACAAGGTAGGTAGGTATGGACTTATATTTCCGAAATAAACAACGTAATTAAAAAACAATACCTACCTCATCCTAAATGTAGCCTTGGCTTTGACATTGTCCAATGTTACCACAGCGAGATGTTTTGTCACTTTTGTCATTTGACGTTTCGTCTCGTTTTTTTTTTGGATCGCGAGGAAAAATAACAAGGTTTTAAATCTGTTTGTCGATAATGGCATACCTACGTACCTAGTACTATTATTTATTTTGTGATAATGGGAGCGAACGTAACCAGTCGAACCGTAGAGTAAGTGGGTAATATTAATATCACGTATTTCTATGGGTCGAATAAGTTCTTGCACTGTAAACTCTACAAGACTAGATTTATATAGATATACTTACCTACATCAGAGAATAGGTACGTGGGTTGCTTTGCTTGCCAGTATGCCAGTGTCCTAAGCAAACACCTGTTTCTTTTTTTGTTGCCAGCCAGACACGAGACTAGATACCTACCTACCTATATTTAGATTTAAGTACTAGGTATATTATGTTTGTTTACAAAATACGAACGTGAAATTACGCTAAAGTAGGTAAGTTCGCAAGCGGGCCTCATATTTAAGCGTAGCGAACGCGTGCGGTGTTGCCACAGGTGTCTGTGTTATTCACAGTTTTAAGCCGAAATTGTCTGCGTCTGCGTCTTATTAGGTAGGTGCGTGATTACGAAGTAAGCTTGACATTTCTCTCTTTTTTGTGTAGGCAGTACCATACCCAGGTATACCTATCTAGTGTACCAATCAGTTCAGTACGCATAAAATTAAATTTTATGTTCTAGGTATAGGTACCTACCTACCTAAGTGCTTACTGGTACCACTGGCTTCAGCCAGAGACACGAAATTCATTAGGTGTACCCATTCATTTACTCGTAGTGATAATAAATTCATATCATTATTTAGTAAGTAGGTAGGTACATAGTGGCCGCTTACATTTTACGTCATTTTCACCCACCCGACAATCTCACTCTCTCAAAACTCCATGTGATGACATACCTACCTACAACGTGCGTACAACCTAATAAGGTAGCTGATTTACGAATTAAATAATAATATTTATATTTATTTCCATTTACAAAGCCACTTAAAATATAAAGTCATAATTATATATAATAATAGTGTATTGCGTGTAGATATTATTTTAGTAGGTAGGTATGTGTCCGTCTACCTATTTACCTACCTATCCATCAAATGAGGACAATGCACAAAGTGCAAAGCCAAAAACGAATAAAGAAAAAAATACCTACTACCTATGAGGGCAGGGACCTTTAAAGGTACAAAAAATATATTATAATGTTTGCACGTATATGTTTATTATGTACCCTTTGATTATATACGTGTCTATGTACCTACCTACCTCGGTACTTAGTTCAAAAATGATGTCTTATTATTTTTAAAACCTCGCTATTTAGATTAACGCCAGTAGGTACCTATAGGTAGGTATTAATCATAGAGGGTAGCGGTATCTGTAACATCTTTGAGACTGCTTGGTGCTTGCTAGTAAAAAATTACATACCTAGGTAGGTATTTGGCAATTGCAAGCAAGAAGAATTAGTAAGTAAGGTATACCTACCTACCTACTAACAAAGTAAATGTTATTAGAACAGGACCATTCTTACTCTTATTAGGTAAATAGGTACTAGGTAGGTACATTCTTAAAAAAATGTCTTAGGACAACCCAATCTTATCCAACTACCCTCTTTTTGACCTCCACAGAATAAATAATAGTACTCCGTAAGATATTATGTTAAAATACCCACCTACCTGTAATACGTTTTGGATTACATACCTATATTTTACCGGCTATAAATTCTAGAATATTATGCAAGATGGATATCCTACGGCTCTTATCAATGATAATTAAAGCTCAAAAATTGGAAACGGTAAGTTCCGAGTGTAAATACCTACTTCTATTTTATTAACTCGACAAAATCCGTTAGATCAACACCTTCAAGAGCACGAATGGACGGCCCACGCACACATACACACTACACCTACACCACGCAAATATTTCGAGTGTTCGTGATTAGAAAACGACGTTCTTTTTTCAAAGTTTAAAAAAAAGTGCTAGTGTTGTTACTTACCCGATTAGATTCCAAGGCCTCGGCACTGTGCTCCTCCTTCTGCCTGAAGCAATTAGTGCACTTGCTCTTATTGAATATGTTCGGTGCGAATTTCCTGCAATCCGATCGCCCAGACATGATTGTCAGAGGTCAGGGTCAATTACAACGTTCACTATGTCACCTTGCACAGCATGGTGCTACTGCAGAACACCAACACTAACGGCTTTTCGCCTATTTTTCAAAAAACGAACACGTAGTTTAATACGCGCAAACCCACCGGTGAAGTGAGCTATCAGCAAAATCACTGCAAGTGAGCGCTAACGTCATACAAAAACACATGCACTATTTCACATTCTCCTTCGGCGACCGGACGCCGAAGCAGTCGTATATTCGCGTAAACAAAATTCGTATTCACGTCAAATATCAACAAATTCGTATCACAACAACATCGATATTACAACGGACACGCGGAGTTTAGAACACGCAACGACACGCCGACCGCCCGTCCATTTTACATCTGATAGAAAAGCTGAAAAGCAACCGCCGATGAACCAGTGTTGCCAACTTTATTTTACAGTGGATTGTACTATAGTATAGGTGATAAAGATCGTATTTTTCTCAGATTTTAGAGAATAAATTACAAATCACCAACATTTAACTTTATAAACGATAAATAAATAAAATGAAAATAAGTCATTACCGTATATTAGGAATACTAAATGATGCCTCTTTTACTATTTCGTACTTTCTTTCCGTCACATTTGCGTTTATTTCAGCAATTTTAAATTTTATCTCTGTTTTGGTGATTGGTATTATGTGGCGAAAGAAAATTAATATCGGTCAATGTTCTTAGGTACTTACCTAATTTTACCTTTAGCACTATTCATACACGTTATTTAATAGAAAATCCAATACCAAGCGTATATGATGACGAAAAGAAAGAGAAGGCACGTTATAATTATTGAAAAGGAACAAAAAGTTCAATTTCCGTGTCGCGAAAACGTATAAATACTATTTCAATGGTACAGCTGGTATCCCTACGACGTACAGTTTGTTGTTTTACAACTTCTCTTTTCTTGTTTATGCATCAGTACAACACTATCGTCTGTGTGCAGTGTTTTGTCAATGTAGTTGTGATTCGACTATTTCGCTCTCTCTCGCCTGTAATGTATCGTTCTGTCCTTTTATGCAATAAACGATGACTCAATGTCATCATCAACGATTTGTGCTGCCATCTATTGAGAAGGGCAAATTATCAAATCAGCGGCGTCGCGGGCACAGGACTGTAGTGTTGAAGTTGGGGTTCAAGAAATAAATTCACATTATGCATTTTGGTTCCATAGAAACAGTCTAGATGGCGATTTGTCCAGTTATAAAATAAAAATATAGCAAGACGACTTGTTGAGCAATGAGCATTTCTATGACTTCTGTATTAACGGCCTTACCTAAAATAATCTCGATTCTCTTAGTCACTGCTTAAACTTCGCTGTCCTTTTCTAGCACGTGCAACTTCACGTCAGAGAGAAGATGGCAGAGCATCTTAGGCAGTGACTAACGGTTGAAAAGTTTTTTTAAGTAGGGCCGTAAATGGGCGGATTTCTTGAAAGTTGTCCGTTACGTATTGGAATTCCATGATTTCAAAAATGTAAATTTTTACTCATAATTTGTTTTATTTGACTTATTAATAATGAGGTTATAAGAAAATTGTACTTTTTATCAGGAATATTCATTAGTTTTCCCGTATATTGAAACCAAAATTGCACTCAGTCATTCACGAGTTCCATTACGTCACAAAATCAACTTGTTGTAAAATATAAACTAGTCTTTAATATTGGTAATAGCATTTATTAATTAACTCTTTAACATAATCAGTCTTGCGTAGAGGTATCAAAATCACTTAATCTACCCATATAAATCTAAGTCACTCAAAAACATGAGATTACGTCACTTTTTGGTACTTATCACCTCACAGCATTCTCTTTTATAAGGTTCATGTAACACGTAATAATATATTTAAACAATAACTTGAACAAAGGATCTCTTATCTTTTTTTAAGTATCATAATACAGCATATTTACTCAACATTAATTAGAAATTTCTCAATTTATATAGTACAGCCAAAGTATGACACGTCACAGTAATGGAAAGAGCCGTGTCGTATATGAACTATAAAGCATTGTCTACATTGCATCACAAATAGGGCAACAAAAACACTCCTAACCACACCTATCAATTTTGTGGTAGGTACTTAAAAAATATTAGTTCTAACTGTGCAAGAACATACTTGACTAATAAAATGAAAACTTAAAAACTTAGTGAGATATATTCTTCTAAACAACAAAAACACACCTTGTCTGTCTCCAAGTAGCATTAAAACTTGTAAAATATCTAAGAATTTATACGAAAAAAATACACCAAAAGCATTAATATATGTGGACGAAAAAACCAACAAAATTAAGTATATATCGAATAAAGTAGGTTCGAAAAAATCAACAATACAATTGTTATACAATAATTTTTTCAAAAAAGTTTTTACAGAAAATAGGAATTATTCTTGCGATAAACAAGTAGGACAAACGTAATCAAAAAATGTTGTTCCGCTACACGAAAAGCACAGCCAATTTTTGCAAACCATGCATTTAACCATTCTATGAAGTATAAACGGTTGGCGAGTCTTGCAAAAATGACAAGAAAAAGTCTTTGACGAGGATGGTCCTCTTTTAGCAGCCGTGTTTGGAGGCAGATTTTCAACTTTTACCTGACTAGGTTGGAGAATCCTAACTCGTTTAGAGGGCGGGGAAAAATCAGGTGGTTGGTAGGCACTAGTAGGTTTTAAAATTTTAACTCGTCTGGTGGTCGGTGAGACTTCGGGAGGATGACAGGCTACAGTGGGTTTTAAAATTTTTACTCTTTTGCGGGGCGAGAAGACTTGAAGCTGATCATTTCCGTAAGGTTCAATTTTAAGAACAGCCGAAACTGGCTTTGGCGAGTGGTTTATTGGAACATTGTCATTATTCACGAAATCTACGATATCTTGGATATGCATAAGATGGCTCTTTTAGGTATCTTTTGGCTCGTTCGGCAGCCGTCTAAGCCATTTTCAAGTCTAAAATAATGTAAATAAAAATTGTAGTAAGCAAAGTCTATAAAAATATATAATAAAAAGAAGTTCTGAGTTCTCATTCAGCTATAATAATAGCAATAGCTGATTGGGGACTTAAGGGTGAATTTATATTTTCAGATTTCTACACATTGGTATCTGAAAAAGTTGTAAAGTGAAAAGTGTCTTATCGTATTGTTTCTAAAACTCCATGGAAGGCTTTAGTAAAGTTTTCACCACTTATGTGGATTGACCTAGATTTGACCATGACTTACTTTGCTAGACTTTGACTGCAACTAGGTATTAGTTAATTGACCTTATCTAACAAAACTTTAAAATAGAGTATAAGATTTGTCACGCCAAAACAGTCTTCGACAGACAAATGCCGTTTCTTCATTGATGAAACCAGTTTTATTATTATTAAATTCCAATGCGCAATGTTAGTCACTAACATTGTACACCCTGCCTATGAATTCCAATACGTCACGTTTTGCGATCCCATGTAGTACAACACGTCGCGTAATGGATGTGACGTATCCCTGCCGGTCGGGAATCAAATAAAAATTACACATACATCAAAGCAAATTTTGAACAAACTACTACTACTACTTCTAAATATAAATAACGTACGACATATAACTACATAAACTTAACGTCAAAGTGTAATATTACCTCCAAAAACGCCCGTTCGTATAGGAACCAAAATTTACGACGCGTGACGGGGATCACCTCTTCGGACAGTTTTCTGGCTAGACTGATTTCACAAAACAAAACGGCGGCTGTGTATGGGATAAGAATGTTGCCATTTATCGTAATAAATCCTTTTATTGCTAGCTTTTTCATTCGAACTTGGTCAAACACGCCGTGACGGGTTGAGGAATTTCCGCATGAACGAATTTTAAAGACAGCATTAACTTGTAATTTATTTATATTTTAAACTCTAGCAGTCTTGTGATGAGGTTGAATCTAACATCGGTGACATACGATCTTTTCAAAAATCAATCAAATCAGTACCAAAGACTAGGACAACAATAAAAAAAACCTCATGAAACATCACGAACAGGGGGTGGACACTCGAAATTTGCTATGTTTTTATTCCTCTTTTCCTACTTTTTTATTCCAATTTAGATAAAACAGCTATTTTTAATGCAATTGTGATCAGTTTAATAGTTAATCTTTCGCTACATTAAACAAAAACGTGCTTTGAAGCAATGCATTGGTCATAAATCAAGTCAGAAGTCGTAGGACATGGTAATTTTTGGCGGACAACTTTCAAGAAATCCGCCCAAATGTAGTAAGGTGTGTTTGTGTCCACCGACATCTGGAATCCGACGATGGACCACACAAGCACTTTTTCACAGCGTTGTGTGTTTGATTTAGTGTGCGGCAATGATATTATAGGATCGTAATCTTTGGTCATACCATAGAGTAAAGTAATACATCGGGAATGGGTCATACGAACAGGAATTTCTGTTTTTTCTTTTTGTTGACAAATTAAAAATGTTTGATTGCCTTTAGTCAATTCGAGAAGTCTGATACCATGATTCTGCCAGGTGTTAGTTAAAATAGCACATTGTGGGTTCCGTACAAAACAAGCTTTCTTAGGGCTTCCGTTATAGTTCCGTGCTACATTAATATGTACCATTGGGAGTGGCTAGCCAAGGCGTATAGCGTATATTACCCCTTTAGGATAAGATAACGTTTATTGCTCAAAACAATGTACATAACGGTATTTCATACAATTCTAGACACAACAGTTTATCCTAACGGACATGCAATATTTTGGTGTTTATAGGAAAAGTTTTAGTGGTTATAACTGCCTTGTGATACAATAGCCACTAACTATTACAAAATATAACATCAATAATATTTTAACAAGATAAATAATAATCAGATTTCTTATTCTAGATGCAACTTTTTTAAATAAACATCTGTACATCGATAAAATTCGATAATGTTGAAGAAAGCTTTTTTTATTAGCCATTTCTTTAAATTATTTTTAAAGGTTAAACCGTTTCAGCCTTACCTAAAAAAATAATCTCGATTCTCTTAGTCACTGCTTAAACTTCTCTGTCTTGTTCTTGCATGTTACACCTCACGTCAGAGAGAAGATGGCAGAGCATCTTAAGCAGTGACTAACGGTTGAGAACATTTTTAAGTAAGGCCGTTTATATGTACCTAACGGTAGGCTATACACTTTTTTTGCTGTGTTAAAAGAACTCTTGTGATACATTTCATTATTCGATTGCAAAGTAGGAATATTCAATTTATATTTAGTGCGTAAAATGTCAGCACGAGCTGATTTACTGTTCATAAAATAAGCTAATACAAACAAATTTCTAATATAAATATACTTGTCAAGGTTAGCAATTATTTTATTCTTATAATGTTTCTAACTGATTCGGTTCTATGCAGGTTGTAAATGACTCTTGTACATCTCCGGCCTTACCTAAAATAATGTCGATTCACTTAGTCACTGCTTAAACTTCTCTGTCCTTTTCTAGCACGTGCAACTTCACGTCAGAGAGAAGATGGCAGAGCATCTTAAGCAGTGACTAACGGATTAAAAGTTTTTTTAAAGTAAGGCCGCTCTTCTGTAGGTTAAAAGTAGTTTCTACATTTACCGAATTCCCCCAAAAGATTACGCCATATGTTAAATATGTTACTTAGCCGTAGTAAGCATTAAAAAAATATATATTGGAAGATTACCACCATTGGCATCTTCATTTGTTAATGTATGTATATTTTTATGTTAGAAGTGAGGATTCTGGCGTGAAAGACATCTATTTTATAAATTAAATTTTAAACAAACGCAATGAGAAAGGCAAGTAGGAAGAGACTCTGAAGGGGTCGTTAATGTTCTTACTGATTCCTCACTCACAGCCAGAACACATCCACACGTGGACGAAGGCCTCCCCCTTAATAAGGAGGGTACTGATTCCTACGGGTCATAAATTCTTTATTTGTTTAGTATAATCTGATAAAACCAACTAACTAGTAATAAAAAAATTATGGTCTCGATATCACCATTTGAGTCGGAACTCTGCAAAAATCGTAGTGACGTTGAAGTTTGCTGAGTAATTTGACAATATAGCAAAATGTACCAACAGTGGCGACAGTAAGTATACCCAACGTAAGCGATTTATCGACATTTAGGCTAGTCATGACAAGAATCGGCGTCGAAAAAATCTGAAAGGCCTCCATTTATTTATACAGGACAAGCCATTTATTCGTAATTTCATGTAACCTTTTTACAATTTGTAGCTGTGTTTTCGCGTTTTGGCAGGCTACTTATGGTAAAATATGCTGAAATTCGGCTACTATAAGCAGGAGGTGTCACTCCGTGGCTAACTGAACGCTGCTTCTATGAAATTAAACATTACTTTGAATATGATTATGATTATAGATATAGCCCATCCAAAAACTAGCTAAGATATTATATGTAGTCATAATACAATTATTGATCTCACCTAAACCTAAATAAGGTAAATATATATAGAAAAATATTTAAATACTGTTATTTAATAAATAAAATAGGTACCATGAACCTAGAAAAAAAAATAGGTACTTAGTCTTATTTTATTATTTTTAGGTATGTATAAACTTAGCTAAGATGTATGCTGCGTTCCGTAATGCGCTAAAAGTGATAATATCGCGAATCCGACCAAAGTGACAAGTATTACTCGATCAAGTCAAAGTCCTTATATTTTGAGACTATTAAATTTGGTCGGATTCGCGATTTTATCACTTTTAGCGCATTACGGAACGCAGCAGTAATTTCGCATGCCATTAAGAGTAAGATTGTGCTGTACTATTGAAATATTTAAGACCTGAAATGTTATCACATCTAGAGCGAATAAATTACTTGAACTTGAACTCGGTAGTTTAGGTATGTTCGGCCGGCGCTCCGCTCTGAGGGGACAATGCAAGGCTGAGGTTAGTGGCCGCCCGCACGCTAGCCTCGTCACACGTAACCAAGCATACGTGATAGAAAGAGAGCGGTATATCTAGGTAAATAAAGCGAGCGGTATCCAGCGCTGTGCGAATTGAATTGCTACTTTATTGCCTAGTAGATAGAATCCTTATTTATTTCAATTCCTTTGCGGATTGAACTTTCTGTACGTAGTAATATTATTTATTCTGTGCTATATTTTATTTTATTTTATTTTCACAGGAAAACTTACAGCTATGTACACAGTTAAATAGAGTTGTTAAGAATAGAAGGTCAATTAAAAGTTTTCACAGATAAGAAGAAGAATAGAACAAATTTGTAAAAAGACGGACTCGTACAATAAAAACACTAAATAGAGAAGAACGGCCTTACCTAAAATAATTTCGATTCTCTTAGTCACTGCTTAAAATTCTCTGTCCTTTTCTAGCACGTGCAACTTCACATCAGAGAGAAGATGGCAGAGCATCTTAAGCAGTGACTAACAGTTGAAAAGTTTTTTTAGGTAAGGCCGTAGGAAGTTAAGTTTACTAAATATATATTGGAAAAAATCTAAATAAATAGAGAATAGAGGACAGATTGGAAAGATTGGAATATAAGCTACTTATGCTGTAAAAATGGCGACATCATGGCTTACGCCGTTGGCAGCACTGGCGTCGGTATTAACGAGCTTTGGCGGGAACACTGAAAAATCATGTCGCTGCATTCTATTATTTTCTTAAACTTGTGTTTTTTCGCGAATTAATGATTGAAAATGGTGGTGTTTTATTCATTGAGTGTTGAATTACGTGCGCGAGTGTGGGCAAGTGATATAATGTGGTGAAACATGTCGTTTCTTGTTGTTTTCAAAACTCCGTAGAAGCTCATAGTCAAGTCGCCACAACTTTACTAGAGCATGACTTAGACTCGCCTATGACAAATTTTGTGTGACATGACATATTTGACTTGATTATGCTATTAAAACTTGAAAATTCATGCACCTGACACTGGTAGAATGCACAACGTGCGATGCCAATAACTAAGTAAGAAAAAAATAAGAAGACAGTATTGACATTTATCACTGTCAAGTTGACATTGATAATGACAGTTCTCTTCGCTCATACGATATGACGTCACGTGTGTAACGGATGAGAGGAACCAATAAAATAGCTTGTGCCGCTTAAAATCACATCACGTTATCAGGCGTTTTCCTCACGAAAACCTCTCAAACTTATCAGTTCCACTTGAAACGTGCTGTGAACAATTGTTTTTCCTTACTATTAAAGTAATTCCTTAGCAGTGCCGTTCAGTTTCAAGGTGAGAGCGTGGCCGATGTTTCTCGCTTTTATTAGATTAATTTGGACTATTTGAATTTCTAGGAGGGAATTACGATAGTTTATGGGTAGAAGTTTAGTCATCCGGTGCTACAAATTTGGCGCGGGAGTGGTCAATGGTGTGATTATAATTTGAGTTTGGTGTGTTGTTCCAGTATGATAGACCTGAGTTTTGTGCCGGATCTCCCCACCGGGCCCCTGGACGTATATAGAAATAGCGCATCATTCGACTGGAAACGCCTCAAATTGGCCCTTGAAGGAGATTTGACCCTGCTCAAACTAAAGGTATTTTACTAAATTTTTACCCTCAAGTCTGAAAAGTAGCATCTATGTTGTTATGTAGGTACATAAACTTGACCTAGCTCTGCTTAAAAAATACTTATTAGTATTCAAAGATTTTTTTTATCAACAACAATGTAGATAAATTTGTGTGATCCCATTAATAATTTTTATTAAGACAACATTGCAATGGATTTAATTTTCCTTTCTACAAGTGTTTAAATTGACGTAAGTATATAATAAATATTAAACTTATTGTTTATTCATTCAATCATTTATTTTCATTTTTAAATCATAAGTTTTTTACAATATAAATACAAATATGATTAAAAAACCTAAACCTAGAGTGCCGCTGGCATCTTCTTCATATTATTAATTTGGAGGAAAAAAAATCCCAAAAAAATTAATGTGAATCTGTGTAAATTAAATTATTTATACTCTCAAAAAATCTGACGTTAATGACATTGCTTATATTATGCACTCCTACTTATGTATAAAACCCTGTGATGGGTT
The DNA here is from genome assembly GCA_905404285.2 of Erannis defoliaria. Classification (NCBI taxonomy): domain Eukaryota; kingdom Metazoa; phylum Arthropoda; class Insecta; order Lepidoptera; family Geometridae; genus Erannis; species Erannis defoliaria. Next base: position 2,453,766 of record FR990071.1, read on the forward strand.
TTGCATTTAATCTACAATTTTAATATTACGTTGGGCCATATTTTTCTGGAATTCCTACGTTTTTTGAGAAAAGTAAATGAACATAAATTAAATGTTCAATATGAACAAAACTATATGCAGTCCTAAAGAGCTATGATATAAAAAAATTATGATATAAAAGGCATGTCATTACCAAGGGATCCAGCTTTTAGGTCATATAGATAGTAGAGTCGAGGTATAGTTAGGACAGGCTCCAATTAGATTACAACTAGAAAAAAGATGTAGTCAACCTACACCCAGCCCAGGTGGGGGGTCATGACCCCCATGACCTCCCCCCTGGATCCGCCCCTGATCATGTCTTAAAATGAATGTAATCCTGGAAAAACCAGTCTAGTTCTGGGAACTTTCACTTGATTGTGCTCACCTAGCATAAGGCAATCAGCACATATTTTATCACTGCATTTATTTGCATAAAACTATTTTATCTGTTTGTGTTAATAGAGCTACTCTTTAATTTTAAATATTGCGAAATGTATCCATCTATTTATTATTCACATAATTAAATGATTATATGAAGAATTAGATACAAATAAATTGTGATAAGATCATGCGCTCGGAGCGAGCTTTTATATTTATATAACTGTGCCCATGCATGACCCAAAACTTGGTCTTTGTCTGGTTATCTTTGCGCCTCTCCAGGATCTGCGCCCTGTGCTTGGGCACCCAGTCCTAGTTACAGCACTGCCCCCAGTGGTTTTCTGGAATGTTTAATGTCCTTGTCCATAATTACATTTAACATATTATAAAAAAAACATCATCTATTGGTGGCATCATTTTCAGAATGACATAAGTAGTTCTGGAACTCAAAGAGGCGTATTTCCCTTAAGATTTGGGTAGCTCATAGCCAAGAGCGACCAAATGTTAGAAACAGCCAAACAGAAATGTCAAACAATGTTGAAAAGAAATGACTCAAGTACTACTAAGACTTGGGCGCCTGAGACTGCTAATCTGGGAACTTAACTGCTATTTAAACAAACAAACGAATTCCCTTCTCTAATATTAGTGTATACATATATTACTTCTTGCCTCTGTTATTTCATCATAGTTTCAGTTTGCTTGGTATGTAATTATGTGTCATGTCTATGATTCAATTAACTAGTTATGCAAAGTTTAACAAGATCAATTGTGTTTTATTGGATTTTATAGGGAAACGGGTATTTATAATGTTTCTTAGGACAGTAAAGTGGCATGGGGGCTTTTCAAAAGGAAATTAAGTAAGGAATTTATGTATGCTATATAACATTTTCATCACACTTGCTCGTAAAGTGTATCTTATTACATAGGTTTTAGGCTCATAATCCAAGCTATTACGCAATCGTGCTTTTTACTTTACATTACGGCACTTGTACTATAATAGGTATAACCCGGTAAAGTCAAGTTTGTACGTGACTGCAATTAGACGTACGTTTACGAAGCACTCTTAATATAGCCGGGTAATACTTACAGTTTTTTTGTAATACCAACAAAGAGTTCTTATGCCGCTGAAGTAAATGTCAACCTGCGCGCGCATTACTGATTTGGGCGCCATTTTCCGCAAATGTTTGTTGACGTTTTCGCTGTGTGGTTGATTATTATCAAAAAAAATATTGTTTTTTCCTTGTAAGTGAAGTTCCTCGAAAACAGTCGTATGGAACTCTTGTGCTATTAGTCATTACGCTCTCGGCTTCCTTATCGCGCTCGCCTGCGGCTCGCGCGCATAATACCGCCTCTAGTGTAATGACCAACATAGCACACTCGTATCATAATGTACTATTAATTGATTCATTCGATTTTGAAAAGTATGATAACAATGATATGATAAGTATGATGAAACTCGTCGTTGTCGTCAGCCATAAAACGTCCACTGCGGGACAAGGCCTCCCCCTTTATAGAGGGGTGTTGCCATAATCCCCACGCTTGGCAGGCGGCTTGGGGATCGCAGAATGGTCACCACCATGTTAACCAAGAGGACGCTGTTGCCCGTTCTCCGGTGGGTTTGGTTGCAGTTTAAGGACATATCCAGGTCCATAAAGATAGAATAAAGAAACTAAATAAAACTAACAACTACTAAAAAAACATACATCAGTAGGATTAAACTGGTCACGTGCCCAGGGCCCCCATTCTCAGGGGGCCCCGAAGGACCGACAATTTCTCTCACATTTATTCTCGAAACATTTTTGTCGGGCACAGTAACAGTGAGCACCGGGATCGAAAATAAAACTTATTTTTGTCTTAAAATTTAAGTCGAAATTATGTCGATTTTATTTAACCAAATTAGGACCTGGGTATGTCCTACAAATGCATCCAGAATCACCGGAGGTCCGGCAGCAGCGTCCTCTCGAATAACGGTGGTGTGCATTCTGCAATTCCCAAGCCGCCCGCCAAGCGTGGGATTATTGCAACCCTTCCCTGTTAGTCCCAGCAGTGGACGTCTTGTGGCTGATGAGTGAGTGTGAGCGAAATTAAGACAAAATCAATACATACACTCCAGAGAGCTCATTGGCCCCGAGTCCCTGTGGCACCCCTGGATCGTTGAATGTGGAGGTACGTTGCAGATAGCAGATTGTAGTACCATCTACTACAATCTGCTCGTAATGTAGTTAATCAAATATTACGAAATAGGCTGCCGGTTGAATAACTGGTTATCTTTATCACTCGCAGACTAGTGAGTCTGGTGGTCAAGGACAGACGCCCACATTGTTTTATGTAATATGTATGATAAATAAATGGAGGTTAGCGAAATATATTGCAGGCACAGAGCTATAATAACCTACTTTTCGTACGTATGATAGCTTTCTTGTGGATCCCGTAGTCTCATTGTATCGGTCTTTTGATCTTTTCAACCGTCTTCAAAAAAGGAGGTTCTCAATTAATTTGTAAAAAAAATTTATTTTTCCATTTTTCTTGTTGTTAGGTGATACTTCAGATGTGGTCCCATACATATTTTTTCGAAATCTGTTTATTAATGTGGTTATAAATCAAAATTACTGGATTAAATCAAAATAACTGGAAATATGAAGATGTCATCCAGGTACACGAGTTTGAAGTCTGTTGCTTTTTTTTTTAAAAGTATTATTGTTAATCCTTTGATAGCCACACATTTCACAGGATTATTGTACTTACCAGATCGTGCTTCATCTTCGATCGCAACGTCGTGTGTTATCGAGCTGACGGTCAAACGTAGACCTACGCTACTCTTGGGGTATTTACCGTGATTATGTTGTGAAAAGAGCTCCTGATATTTCGGCGCGGTAGCATGCAACAAGCAACTCCCGCCCGTGTCCGCCGCCATCTTGTTTATCTGCCCGTGAACATGCTGCATGCAACTTCGCAACTTGCACAACATAGCATAAGCATAGCAGTAATAGAAATAGAAATAGTTTTTATTACCAAACACATAGAGTAGTACATATTAACTTAAGGTACAGATAAAAATCCAGTTTTTTATTAAAAAAAATTAACGATGAGCCCCAAACTAGGCTCGAAGCCTGTATCTTGGGGCTCAAGTGCAATGTTACCATACAGAGTTATGTTCGGTTACGTAAATAATATGTCTATAACATAGGAACCCCAGTAGGTAGGTAAGAATATAAAGGTAATATTGAAAAGATCTGTAAGCTAGAATTTCCATTTATTTACATTTTATATTAGTATTAGGCCGGGTACATTGCCAAAAAAATTGGGACCCACAGAATTGACATTGACACGAATGAGCACTAAAGGACTTGTACCCAGTGCCAATAAATTAAAAAAAATACGAATGAGCAAAGAGCATTTGTTCGGCTGATCTAAACATGAATAGGACACCGAACTAGAATTGTGCAAGAATTCTAGCTCTTGGTTCTCATTCTTGCTCGTATAAATTTCTCTGTTGCTCGTTGTTATTTTGGTGTAAACGCTGAAACGAGCTTTCATTTACACTAACAGTTCAAGAAAGAATGCTCTTGTTCTAGCTCTAGCTCTTTGTTCGTTTAGTCTAAACCCACCTTTAGAGGCAGGCGTGACGGTTACTACAGGCGTTCGCCTGTAGTAGTAGTCTTGCTCGTCTCGGCGCTCGACAGCAATAAATAAAACCGTAAGCTGGGTACAGAGCAGTCAAATGAATGCCAACGAATGCGGTCTAGAAATAAATCACCTTATTTCTTATTATTTTACAGTACAAAATATGGCACACCCTGGAAGGAGACCCGCTGTTCGCACAAAGTTACGTCACGCCACCTGTGGAAGAGCAGAAGCGTATCACACAACTCCAGTTGAAGAAGATCAACGAGTACCGCTTTCTGTCAAACGAGATGGTCAAAGCAAGCTATAGTAAAAGGGTAAGCGCTACACGTTACTTTCTTGTCCTATCTCCTAAGCATATATCGTACTATAATTATAGTATTTGTACTATTATTTCGTGCTTCGTACTACAAGTATCTTAAGGCCGGGTATTCCACGTTTCAAGCACATTTTTTAATGAGATCGATCATTAGTCTAAAGCTGTATCAGGTAGGGTCATATTTAGCGGAGCAAAAATATGGCGGTTACGCAGATTTGTGCGTGTCAAACTTCGATTTTAGAAGATTTTCTCAGGTTACTTGAAAAGTATAGAAATTAATAACTTTGCAACCGTAGAATGCTCTTCAAAATACTATTATGCTTTAATAAAAAAAAAAAGATGACTATGTGCTGTAATTAGGATATAAAACTGAAAATGGTTTAAAATTAGACACTGTTTCGGTATTTTTTTCTATCGAGGAAAGGAAAGTAATCAATCGTGTTTTCAACCGCTAAAGTTACTAAGACAGATGTTTTTCTGTAACATTTTGTATTTTTGGGCTTTAAATATAGTAATTTGATTTTGCGAGGGGCAAACTTGGAAAATACAAGCCTTAACTATAGTACGTAACGAACTATAATTTCTTGACACCATGTAGTTGACCATTTGTACAAAACAATTTCATGTGCTTGTAAATAATAATATCTAAAAGCCGGGCAATGCAGCACTAATTTGGCATTAGCTATTCGACTTCAAGCATTCTATATTATTCATGCAAATACAATCTTTTTTATTGGTATGTACTATAATTTTCGACGCACCCAATGGGGATGCACACTGCGTTTTTTTTCCGCTAGGTGGCGCAAAATAGATGCATCCATAGTCAATCTCATACATTTTGTTGTTTTTTTCTACATTTTAATGGATTTACTCTTATTAGACTCAGATTACCAGGTAGAATCTGCAAATACATGTTTGTACATCAATCCTTAGCCTTGCTAATTAAAGCTCTGTCTAACATAAAATGTAAGTAATATCTAACCTGCAAATCTATTCTCAGGCCGTCAACAGCTAGATAGCATAGATTCTTAAAACAATGCACAGTACCCAGTATTTTTCCTTGGACTAGATTATAGACAACGCAACAATTAACAAGAACACTTGATTTTGCCACAACCGGGCCGTCGCTGGCGCCATCTGCGTAAAGTTTTGCCTGTGGCACCTCATTCCAATCCTGGTTGGCCTTAGCTTGCCAAGCCTATTATAGTCCTCTACAAAGGCGAACGTAAGCAACTCAGAAATACACAAAAAACAAATACATACACGGCAAACTACACCATAACACGTTGGTCGAGTCATGGTGGCCAGACTGACTTCGACAAACATGTGGACAACACATGACTTGTGAACTGACTAATTTGAAGTGAGCAGTGCCATAAATAGGGCGGTGCCAGCTGTGCTCAGGCACCGGGCGCTGGTCCTGGAGGTGCCGTACCGTGAACTGCTGATAGAGGGACCGAATAGGTTCCGCTGCCGACACTGCGAAACCGCGAACCTTATTACGAGGCGCTAACATTCAAAGTCGCGCAGCGTCGGCAGCTGAGCGTATTCGGTCCCGGAATAAACGTTCATGGTACGGCCCCTGGACCAAGTTTTGAATATTTTTCTTTTCAATGGCGCAATTATAGAAGCTCGCACCACCGGGCGCATAAAAAGCTATTCGGAACTGGAAGTGAGACGATTCGTAGCGAGCGATCCCGAGTGCTGAGACTGACAAAGCACACCACACTGTCAGTATCACAGAATACATCCTGATAGCTGAGTTGGTAGCATGTCTGCCTTCAGAGCTGTAGGGCGTGAGTTCGATCCCCACCCAGGACAAAAATGTTTGTGATGAATGTTGTTTGTTGTGTCTGGGTGTAGTATGTATTTACGAAAAAAAATGTATATGAGTATTCTATCAGCTATCTGGTTTCCATAATACAAGCTTTGCTTAGTATGGGGCTAGATGGCGCTGTGTTTAATAAATGTCCCCCCAATATATATATATATATATATATACAACGTGTAACAAAAAGGTTCAACAATACGAAAGGGTATGTATGAACTTACCATTATGAACAACTTTTACTATGGGGCCAACCCCGATATCACGAAAAAAACATCAGCTGTTCCATACAAAAAGTTCTTTGAGCTTGGACAAAATGTATAGAACAGCTGATATTTTTTTCACGATTTCATGGTTGGCCCCATAGTAAAAGTTGTTCATAATGATGAGTACATACATACCCTTTCGTATTGTTGAACCTTTTTGTTACACATTGTATACGCACAGAAGATTCATTCTCATAGAAAACGCGTCTAAACATAGTATATAGTCACTACAATCATGTAATATTTAGTACTAGCGAATTTGTATTAAACTGTGTCGGTTTTTGCTCACGGTACGGTTCAGTTGTCTGGTCAACCGAAAACAAAGACTACAACGGAAATAGTTATTTGTTAACCAAGGTTGCAAATTTGTTTTTTGGTGCGAGTACTTGTATTGAAACCTGAGCAAGCGGAGGATTCTAGGATTTCGCTTCGCTCTTGGTTCAAATATAGAATCCTGAGCGTAGCGAGGGTTTCAAAGGTACTAGACGCAGAATTACTTTGATACCGAGCGAAACACACAACTTTTCACCTCAGTGAGGAAAACGCTAGAATTTATATTATTTTATTACAAAAATTATGTTGGCGCACTGACATGAAATAAGTATTACTTAAAGGCATGTGACATTTTGGCCCAGTTCATACAAGAAGGTATGGGAATTTTTTACCACTAGGCCACTTGTGTATGGGAAAAGTCCTAAGCATTTATGCATTTTCAGTGAACTGGCTTTATAGCAAATTATTATGGAATAGAAAGATTTATTTTTAAAAACTCTTACCACGCTAGCGGACATGCACTTTTGCACTCAGATTTCGAATGATAAACGGAATCTTTCCGAGCTTGTGAGGTGAAAAAAATATTTACCGTAGTACCCGACCACGGAAACGGTAGGACCGGAATACGGAAGATTTTTTTTCTTCCGTAGTCTTGTTGACGGAAGATCTAGTTTAAACTATTTGTTGCTTTGGAAAATCGACGCACTATTGTATACAAATGAAGTACAAATTAGCTCGCACTGAATATAGAACCTCCTTCTTTGTTGAAGTCTTTTAAAAATTGGCTATCTTACATAGGCATGATGCAAAATATCAAGACTTTTAATCGAAATAACTACCTACATTGTTTATGAAGCATTGTAACATCTCAGTTCATGCGGTGACTCTATAGCACATGGCACATTAAAAGAGACCTTGTAACGGCTTGAAGTAAACTATTGCTGATATGAAACCACGAAAACTACTACCTACTACTAGCCACGCTGTTTAAGTATTCTATCAGCTATCTGGTTTCCATTGTACAAGCTTTGCTTAGTTTGGGGCTAGATGGCGCAAAAAATTACCACCGATATAAATATATATATATATAAATAAATAAATTTAGCGTAGCGCTCGTGGCGTAGCTTGTCTAGGTGATTCTAAACGATCACCGATGTTAAGCAACGCACGGTCCGGTCAGTCTTCGGATGGGTGACCGCGAGTGGCATTTATTTCTGAGTGCTACCGTGGGTCGGATGACACGTTAAATTGTAGGTACCGGTTGTTTGTTCTAGTTTCAATAACAACAACCGTCAGCCATGTCAGAGGCCCTCGGGCGGCACATTAACTTTGACACTAGGGCTGGCCACTCAGCCTATACGAACTTACTTACTTAATAAATATTGCGGGGACATTTATTACACACAGCGCCATCTAGCCCCATACTAAGCAAAGCTTGTATTATGGAAACCAGATAGCTGATAGAATACTTATATACATTATTTTTTTCGTAATCATTTATAATACATACTACACCCAGACACAGAACAAACATCGATGTACGTCACAAACATTTTACACATACATATACACCTATAATATATATATTTTATACAATCAAGTGACGAGACGAGGTAGACGTTCGCCTGGTGGTAAGCGTCACGCCTGCCACTAACAGTAGCAGTGCAAGAATTGTGAACTTGCGAACCCAATCCTGCGCCGCACTGTACTGCGCTCCTCACCCTGAGACGTTAGATGTTAAATCTCTTCATACCCAGTAATTTCTCTGGTTACATTACCCTTCAAACCGGAACACAGTAATGCTTGGTGGTTTTATTTATAGGCCAAAGGCCTTGATATAATTTCCAGCGTTGGTCAAATTCAGTTTACAAATATTCGGTTATTACGTCGTATAATATACCAATATAATTTGTACAGCAGTTTTTAGGCAGTTGGCATCGAAGTTCGCGCAACCTTGGTTACGTTTTTCTTACCAATTTTCTCGCCCATTGTTTACAAACTCTTAGCTAACCTAACCTACTTTATTGTAGTTACTTATAAAAAGGTAGTTCCTGTTTTTAATTATCTAGAGAGATAGTAGTCTCTCTATAGCTCTTTAATTAGTGTCTGATTAAAATGTCCTGCTTTACTTATACCAGCCGGGCTAACATGCGCACCGCGAGAAAATTTTGTCGTGTCTTTATGTCGTGCGAAAACGAGACAAACTTATACAGATTCGTAGCCTTGTCCTGTTTTGTAGAATCGAGAAAATTTTCTCGCGGTGCGCATGTTAGGCCTGCAGGGCAGGATTTAGAGGTGTTGCGGCCCTGGGGCAACAAAGGAGTGGAGGCCCCTAGGTTTTTTCAATCCCGTGAAATTTTCCAATGTATTAAAGTTATTCTGCTATTCGGGCGGAGACAAATCCAACAAATCAATGATCATAAAAATCTTTCAACAAAACTGAAGGGTATGTATGTACTCACCGTTATGAATAACTTTTACTATGGGGCCAACCCTGATATTGCGAAAAAAAAAACAGCTGTTCCATACATACATTTCATTGGCCTTGGTATACACATTGTATATTAGAGAATAAGATAAATTTTTTTTAGGTCATAGATAGCAATTCTAATGGCAAACATATCGAAAGCGAAACAGTGATTGTAAATTACATATTTTTGTTTGCGAAATGAACATATTAGTTAAAGTTAATGGTCCAATACCAAGCGTGGGGATTATGGCAACACCTCTCTATAAAGGGGGAGGCCGAGTCAGATTGAAAGTATGGCGGGAACGCGAGAAAATCATGTCGCTGCATTGTATTATTTTCCAAAAGTTGTGTTTTTTCGAGTTTTAATGCATAAAAATGGTGGCGTTTTATTCATTCAGTGCTGATTTACGAGCAAGAGTGTGGGCAAGTGATATAATTGTAGTGAAACGTGTATTTTCGTGTTGTTTCCAAAACTCCTAAGAAGCTTTTAGTAAAGTTGCCACTACTTTACTAGGGCATGATTGGACTTGACTGTTACTTTTACTTAATGTGTGTGACTTGGACTGTGACTACGACTCATTTAACTGCAGAAAGAAGAATCGATGAAGAAATATGTATTCGGCTGAAGGACTAGTATCCAAGGCCAGGAACTATTAAAAACCAAACCAAGAAGGGGGAGGCCTTCGTCCAGCAGTGGACGTATTATGGCTGACGACGACGAGTCGGATGTTACATAAAAAACATGGCCTATTTTCTGGAGTCGCTTACAATCTTTGTGCTGTGAGGCAGAATTAATAATATTACGGTTGTTTATTGTGCCAAGCCATGAGCCATGTCAGAGGCCTTCAGGCGGCATACTAACTGTGTCACTAGCTAGGGCGGGCCACACAGCCTATAGGTACTCACTTTAATAATTACAGGAAGTACTTCTTGTCGTCTTGTCTATGTACATCTTTGTCTCTAATATAGATCTATCCTTACCAGAAATCAACGTGTAACCTGGACGAGATCGCTTTTAGCTATGAGGCAGTTGTTAGTGTTGATACTTGGTACATTAGTACAAGCTTAGTTTTTGTAGTGGTAGGACTCTACTGCAGATTTCGCATGGGGAAGTACCACACCTTTGCCAGTTATTCAACCGCCAAGCATTAGTGTGCAAGCATTACAGTGTTCCGGTTTGAAGGGCAATGTTACCAGTGATATTACTGGGTATGAAGAGATTTAACATCTAATATCTCAGGGTGACGAGCGCAGTGCAGTGCGGCGCAGGATTGTGTTCGCAAGTTCACAATTCTGGCACTGCTACTGTTAGTGGCAGGCGTGACGCCTTACTACCAGGCGAAAGTCTTGCTCGTCTCGTCACATGAAAGTAACAAAAAAAAAAAAGCATCGACGTTAAATCGTCGTTGGTACGTAGTTTTGCCCAACTTAATATTGGTCGTAGTTGGTACAAGTAGTTTTACCCAACTTAATATTGGTCGTCGTAGGTACAAGTAGTTTTGCCCAACTTAATATTGGTCGTCGTAGGTACAAGTAGTTTTACCCAACATAATATTGGTCGACGTTGGTACAAGTAGTTTTGCCCAACTTAATATTGGTCGTCGTTGGTACAAGTAGTATGGCCCAACTTAATATTGGTCGTCGTTGGTACAAGTAGTTTTGCCCAACTTAATATTGGTCGTCGTTGGTACAAGTAGTTTTGCCCAACTTAATATTGGTCGTCGTTGGTACAAGTAGTATGGCCCAACTTAATATTGGTCGTAGGTGGTACAAGTAGTTTTGCCCAACTTATTATTGGTCGTCGTTTGTACAAGTAGTTTTGCCCAACTTAATATTGGTCGTCGTTGGTACAAGTAGTATGGCCCAACTTAATATTGGTCGTAGTTGGTACAAGTAGTTTTGCCCAACTTAATATTGGTCGACGTTGGTACAAGTAGTATGGCCCAACTTATTATTGGTCGTCGTTTGTACAAGTAGTTTTGCCCAACTTAATATTGGTCGTCGTTGGTGCAAGTAGTATGGCTCAACTTAATATTGGTCGTAGTTGGTACAAGTAGTTTTGCTCAACTTAATATTGGTCGTCGTTGGTACAAGTAGTTTTGCCCAACTTAATATTGGTCGTCGTTGGTACAAGTAGTATGGCCCAACTTAATATTGGTCGTAGTTGGTACAAGTAGTTTTGCCCAACTTAATATTGGTCGTCGTTGGTACAAGTAGTATGGCTCAACTTAATATTGGTCGTAGTTGGTACAAGTAGTTTTGCTCAACTTAATATTGGTCGTCGTTGGTACAAGTAGTTTTGCCCAACTTAATATTGGTCGTAGTTGGTACAAGTAGTTTTACCCAACTTAATATTGGTCGTCGTTTGTACAAGTAGTTTTACCCAACTTAATATTGGTCGTCGTAGGTACAAGTAGTTTTGCCCAACTTAATATTGGTCGTCGTAGGTAAAAGTAGTTTTGCCCAACTTATTATTGGTCGTCGTTGGTACAAGTAGTATGGCCCAACTTAATATTGGTCGTAGTTGGTACAAGTAGTTTTGCTCAACTTAATATTGGTCGTCGTTGGTACAAGTAGTTTTGCCCAACTTAATATTGGTCGTAGTTGGTACAAGTAGTTTTACCCAACTTAATATTGGTCGTCGTTTGTACAAGTAGTTTTGCCCAACTTAATATTGGTCGTCGTTTGTACAAGTAGTTTTGCCCTACTTAATATTGGTCGACGTTGGTACAAGTAGTTTTGCCCAACTTATTATTGGTCGTCGTTTGTACAAGTAGTTTTGCCCAACTTAATATTGGTCGTCGTTGGTACAAGTAGTATGGCCCAACTTAATATTGGTCGTCGTTGGACAAATAGTATGGCCCAACTTAATATTGGTCGTAGGTGGTACAAGTAGTTTTACCCAACTTAATATTGGTCGTAGGTGGTACAAGTAGTTTTACCCAACTTAATATTGGTCGTAGTTGGTACAAGTAGTTTTGCCCAACTTAATAATGGTTGTCGTTGGTACAAGTAAATTTGCCCAACTTAATATTGGTCGACGTTGGTACAAGTAGTTTTGCCCAACTTATTATTGGTCGTCGTTTGTATACCATAAATTTATATTTATATTATTTTTATAAAAAAATATATATAAATATTATATTATTATATATATAATATTATATTATAATATTATATATATAATATTTATTATAATATTAATAATATAAATAAAATAATAATAATAAATAATAACATATATATATATATATATATAATATTATATATATATATATATATATGTTATTATTATATATATAATATTATATATATATATGTTATTATTTATTATTATTATTTTATTTATATATATTTTTTAATTATTATTCACATTATTTATTTACTTTCTTAAATCTAAGTTTTTTACAATATAAATTTAAAAACATAAATATTATAAAAAACCTAAACCTAGAATGCCGCCGGCAGCGGGGCAGGGCTCAAGCTGCCGGTGGTTAGGGCTGCAGAGTGAGGAACCTCCTGACAATGCGTGCCGTGTCAAGTACCACTGCCCTTTGTATCTGACCCTTGACCCAACCGTCTAGCGAGAGCCTCTTGAGGTATTGGTCGAGGCTCTTCGCTATGAGACCGTTCGCCGAAACGACTATCGGGACAATAATCGTCGAGTCAACATCCCACATGGCGGTTATCTCGAAGGCCAAGTCAAGGTACTTGCTGAGTTTGTCCTTCTCGGCCTTTACGAGATTCTCGTCATGTGGGATGGTGACGTCGACGAGCACTGCCCGGCGCTGGGACCGATCCACCATCACGATATCAGGCTTATTGGCGACAATAGTCCTGTCCGTGATGATGGAGCGGTCCCAGTAGAGCAAAGCACGACCATTCTCGAGAACTGGAGCTGGTGCGTACTTATAGTACGGCACCTCCGACTCGACAAGGCCGTATTGAAGAGCAAGTTGCTGGTGGATGATCCTGGCCACTTGGTTATGCCTGTGCAAATACTCGCCGTTAGCAAGATGCGAACAACCGGAAATAATATGACGGAGAGATTCCCCGGGACGGTGGCATGCCCGACAGATGTCGACCGTACCGTCCTTCATGATATATTTCCGGTAATTGTTCGTCTTGATAACTTCATCCGCAATTGCACAGGCAAACCCCTCGGTTTCCCCAAAGAGGTCCCCGAAGCGCAACCAGTTCGCCGACGCGAGCAAGTCCACATCGGGGCCCGTTAAAGCCCGATAGAACCGCCCGTGCAGCTCCTTGCTCTTCCACACTTCCTTGCGGTCGTCGGTGCTTATCACCGATGGTCTGCGCCAGTTCTCGTTTGCCAAGGAGAGCGGCGTGAGCCCCTTGTCAACTGTCACTACATCGCGATGCATCCCACACTCATTGTTAAGGAAATAATCCCTAAGACTGCACACTTCACGATTATGGAGGTTCTTGGCGTTTAAAAAGCCACGACCCGCCCACTTCCGTGGAATGTACAGTCTCATAACAGATGAGCGTGGGTGTAACATGCGATGCGCAGTGAGCAGTTGACGGACTCTTCTATCCAGGGCGTCCAGCTCAGTCTGAGTCCACCTAAGTATGCCAAAGGAGTATATCAGTAGAGGCATCACCCAACCATTGAAGGCGCGCGCCTTGTTGCCGCCAGACAAAAGACTGTTGAGTACTTTTGTCAGCCGACAAAAGAAGCGCTCCTTCACTGATTTTTTGATGTCCACTACTGATATACCCAACGACTCTGACATACCTAGATACTTGTAGGTCTCGGCCTCAGAGAGAGATCTGAGAGTCATTATCTCAGAAAGTTGTAAATCCGGAGAATTTACAACTTTCCCCCGCTGCACACGCATGACCGCACACTTGTCAACACCAAATTCCATCCTGATGGCGCTGCTAAAAACCTGTGTGGTTTTTAGCAACTCCAACAAGTCTTGGTGTTTTGGTGCAAACAGCTTAAGATCATCCATGTACAGAAGGTGAGAAATGACTTCACCCCCCCTTCGAAGCCGATAGCCTAGTCCTGAATCCTTCAGCAATGTGCTGAGAGGGTTCAGTGCTAGGCAAAACCACGATGGACTCAGACTGTCACCCTGGAAGATGCCTCGCTCAATCCTTATCAAGTCCTGCGAATCAGAGGAGCCATTTCCACCACCTGGCTGACGAAGAACTGTGGTCCACTGCCTCATGCATGCGCCTAAGAATGATTTAAGAGTTGTATCAATTTGATACAACTCTAAAATCCTCTCCATATTAATAATTAATATTATTATTATTTTTTATATTCGGTATGAAGAATATAGAGGTAGTTATTTAATGTGCGAAAATTGATATCACCAATAAAACTAGAAGAAAAAACAAAAAGTATTTATTACATCAATAAAAGAAAACAACAAAAACGTTCCAAAAACGAACAACAAATAAGTACCTAAAACCTAACAAAATTTTAATATTCTTCGTAAACAAGATATTTTTGCTAAATAAATATTTCTCAAACAATACTTTAAGTATTAAGTTGGAATGGCACAACAGTGTCAGATATCACAATCACTCAGGCAAGACCCAAAAACCTAGTAAAATTAGCTTAAGAGTAACTAACACTATGTAATCAAAGGATTATGATTTTTTCCTTATATATCTAGTCATGTCAACAACCATTAAAACTAAAGATTCTACAAACTTCATTAAAATTCTAAATGACATTATAACCTGATTTAGAAAAAAAAAAGTGTTAGGACTCGGCAACTGTGAGTGATAACCATGATTCCACCTTATTGTGGCGACCACGAACCGGAAGACGCAGCGTAGGAAGGCCTCCCACTAGGTGGACCGACGACACTGTGAAAGTTACGGGCAACCGGTGGATGCATATAGCAGGCTGTCGTACAGTGTGGCGGTCTAAGGGGTAGGCCTTCCTTCAGCAGTGGACGTCTTCGTGCTGATGATGATGTTGAAGTACGCAAGCCCTAGTAAGGGCTTTAGGGTGCTTTTTTGGGCGTCGATATCGATTCTATAGTTTTAAAGATTGTCGAGTTAGGTAAAGTATGTATGTATTTATACGTAAAAAAAATGATATACGTATGGCAGCAGAACAATAGACATTAAGAACACAGTTTAGGATTATACATGAGCAGCCTGCCCATGCTGCTTAGATAACCTAGGTTTATATTCTTGGTTTACATAATAACTAGCTGTTAAAACTTCAACCTATACAACTTTATTTAATATCATCAAAACCTGTGTCCACTTTTACCTATACTCGGATTCTTAATTAAATGGACTAAGCTGACATTTCGAGTGTTGCTAGTTTTTGGCAAAATCTCAATAGTGCTGGGATAAAAATGTTAAGATTCTTAACATATGTTAAGAAACTTATTATTTTTTAATATATGAAGTAATGCTTGCATTGCTTTTTAATTTATTATGATACAATGTTTCAAAACATGAAATAAATTCAATTTAAAAGAAGTTATAAAATAATGTAATTTGTAAATATTTTTTGCAACGAAATAATTTTTTTTTTTATTAATGGTAACAAACGTATTAATTTCATACTTATGAACTATTTCGATAATTATATTTATACGAGTCTTTGTAAAAGGTGAAGTTCCTTACTTTTGTATGATTTCAATCTTTCCAAGGTTATAAATCATGAAAATAATGTTACATTTCCGTGTAGCAATTTACAGAACACCCTTTTAACACAATATGTTTTCCCTATTCTACCTTCACTTCCACTGGCATCACTTTAAATGTTTAACGGCACTTAATAATTATTCAATAATTATTTTGAACGATTAACTTAACAATATCCATCACTACGGTTTTTTAGCAGGCACCATTATTTTGAAAAGTGTTATTTGAATCTATCAGTTTAGTCCGTTTGATTATGAATACGAGTATAGTAGAGTAATTTAGTGAAAATGTACTTAAGTTAAGACAGGTACATAGTTTAGGTATATGTATAAGAGTTAGTGGCGCTAATATCATTAAATGTTGTCAACAGGAACTAACTGTTCCTATCTCAAATAACTTCACATATTTTTCAAAAGCCATTGGGAGTAAAACTTTAACATAGTTAGTCATTTATCCAAGTGACAGCTGGATTGGGATCTCAGAGTTCAATTCAATGGATAATTAGACAACTACAATGTAGAAACTTAATCCAGCTGGACGAAGACTTTTCTTAAAGGAACGGTAAAAAAAATGTAGGTACATTTCAATTTTACCAAAGCCTTTGATTCTGTCTCATCAAGGGTATGTATGTACTCACCATTATGAATAACTTTTACTATGGGGCCAACCCTGATATTGCGAAAAAAAAAACAGCTGTTCCATACATACATTTCATTGGCCTTGGTATACACATTGTATATTAGAGAATAAGATAATTTTTTTTTAGGTCATAGATAGCAATTCTAATGGCAAACATATCGAAAGCGAAACAGTGATTGTAAATTACATATTTTTGTTTGCGAAATGAACATATTAGTTAAAGTTAATGGTCCAATACGAAGTTGACAAGAGATGGCGTTAATGTGTTTTGTTAATTATTGTTTCGACTGCACCACTTAACATCGGATGCACTGAAGAGAGAAGTGAATAGAACGGAAATGTGCCGGGCCGCGCTAGCCGGCATTAAGTGCAAATGCGCCAATATACATGTTTTTAAACTGAGAATACTCAAAAAGGCAATTTAGGGGTGCCCTCATCCATGTTCAAGCACATTTTTTACTGCTATCAAACATTATTCTAAAGATATGATAGAATGAGATAGGGCCACATTTAGCGGAGCAAAAATATGGCAGTTACGCAGATTCGTGCGTGTCAATATTCGATTTTCGTTTTTTTACCTATTTTAATTTATTAAAAGCATAATATAAATGTTTTTTCTAAACTAAGAGCTACAAATCGTGACAAACTATATTATTTACAAGTGAGTAAATTTTCGTGCTAAATTGGTAAAAAAATAATGATTAACCCTTAACCACCTAACGTCGGCCACAGTAACTCCAGCGGTTTTTGTTTTTTGAATTATTCCGTTATTACTTGAGTTATGCGTCTGTGAGTCCATATACTTTACCCTCTCGCTCCTCAGTACGCACTGTGTGCTCGACGACTTGTCACGTTGATGCATTGAATAGTTACAGGTAATAAAATTTCGTTTGCGGTCATGGTGACCGGCGTTAGGTGGTTACGTAATTTTTATAAAATCATATATTTTTGTTTTTAAAGCTTTTTGATGTCTGATGATGACAATACCGAAACTTTTTAGGATGGTGAGACATCGGAGATCAGATCTTAAATTCAGAGTCGTAAAATGAAAGAAATTAGCCATTATTGCCAAACGAAGACTTCAATGACATCGAAGATGTTCCTGTAGGTTATGTTATTGAAGGAGAGTGTTAGTACGAAGCAGAAATAAGAAATGAGCCAGAATATTGAGATGAGGAAGGAAGCAGTATTAAGCCGCCGCTAATGGAAAATTCATTCGCGTGTTCGCAAAAGATGTGCTTGGACTGTCGTCAAAAATGTGAATTACCCATTTACCCGATTAAATGAAAAAAATAATATGATTTGATTTCGCCATTAATAGTTATAAATAGTAGGTTATATACAGCCCCAAGAAATAAGAAGATTTTTATTGGGTTTAAATTATAAATCCTAGGTGAGATATCAAATTTTTCATAATGCCTATAATTTGTTCTAAATTAGTCAAGTTAATTATAAGATACGATTTTATTAATATGTATAAGTGTTTTTTTCTAAGTTACATAAAGTAATAATAATAAAGATTACGATTTGTCTTTCATTTATGTCTTGATAATATTTTTTTCATGTAAAAAAAATAAAATCATCTAAGCGGTCACCGTGACCGCCGTTAGGTGGTAGTGTAACTCAAAAATACGATAGGCAGCTAAGGGTTAAAACTGTTGTAATGTGTAAAAATAGAGGAGTTTTGTAAATTTTATTCTTCTTATCAATAATTTATAGAAAGATTACAAAAGCGTCACATTTTATAGATACAAATATATTTTTTAGGAAAACACAAACTCATAAAAACCGTCAAAAAAACTGCTATGACTGCACGTGATTTTTTTGAACAGGCCCCCTTAAATAGACGCGTAGGAAACCAAACCATATTGCATCATAATTAGATCAATTTTAATCTGTTGCAAAATGGCTTTTCGAGCGTTTTACTTCAAATACGCGACCAATGATTGGCATTTTTTCGTCGTAGTTTCTATACAAATAAATGTGAAACTGGCGACAGCGGTTTTCCATACAATTGCTTTACAACATTTTTTTGACAGCCGTTCTACCTAAGAAGTGGGCTATCGCTTTTCTGTGAGTTGTAGTCAGACATCTCGCCTGTCAACCATAAAACAAAACTATTGTTTAGGTGTGCGCCAACCTAATCAGCTAGTCCTTTTTTATTATGTTCACCCTAAAAATTATAAATTAATTCCACAACTACCTAAAGTAAAACAGCTGTTTTAAATTTATGCAAATCATGCGACCTTTTTTAAAGTAAATGTATTTTAATGTAATTATAAAATTATAATTATACCATACAAATAAAAAATTCTGTAAGGCAAATAATTAACAAAAATGCAAATTCATAATTACCTCACAATACGTATAAAATTACAGACGATACATTTTACTAAGTACCTA
This sequence comes from Erannis defoliaria, assembly GCA_905404285.2. Classification (NCBI taxonomy): domain Eukaryota; kingdom Metazoa; phylum Arthropoda; class Insecta; order Lepidoptera; family Geometridae; genus Erannis; species Erannis defoliaria. Next base: position 2,472,626 of record FR990071.1, read on the forward strand.
AGAAATAAGTGACAATCGAGTGTGAATCCATCTCGGGTCCCAAGGGTTCAGTACCACCTAAATATGGACTAGGGTGACCTGGCGTTCTATCACTATTATTCACATATTTATTTTCTTTCTTAAATCTAAATTTTTTACAATATAAAGTTAAAAACATAAATATTATAAAAAACCTAAACCTAGAGTGCCGCCGGCAGCGGGGCAGGGCTCAAGCTGCCGGTGGTTAGGGCTGCAGAGTGAGGAACCTCCTGACAATGCGTGCCGTGTCAAGGACCACTGCCTTTTGTATCTGACCCTTGACCCAACCGTCTAGCGAGAGCCTCTTGAGGTATTGGTCGAGGCTCTTCGCTATGAGACCGTTTGCCGAAACGACTATCGGGACAATGATCGTCGAGTCAACATCCCACATGGCGGTTATCTCGAAGGCCAAGTCAAGGTACTTGCTGAGTTTGTCCTTCTCGGCCTTTACGAGATTCTCGTCATGTGGGATGGTGACGTCGACGAGCACTGCCCGGCGCTGGGACCGATCCACCATCACGATATCAGGCTTATTGGCGACAATAGTCCTGTCCGTGATGATGGAGCGGTCCCAGTAGAGCAAAGCACGACCATTCTCAAGAACTGGAGCTGGTGCGTACTTATAGTACGGCACCTCCGACTCGACAAGGCCGTATTGAAGAGCAACTTGCTGGTGGATGATCCTGGCCACTTGGTTATGCCTGTGCAAATACTCGCCTGACCTGGCCTGGTAAAACTTGGCCTGGGCCCGCCCTATTTACGGTACTGAACTCGGCACCCCAATAAATGTATAAAAAATGGTAATAAAAACTATAATGTTTAATAAATGATTGTCTATTGTTTATTCTAAACCCAATCGAATCAGAAACTACTCTCACCGTCTCCGTCTTCTGCATTTAGAATGACAGAGACAGATCCCGAGTTCAAACAAGAATCGAAAAGGTAATCAAGGTGAGGAGAGCGGGGAAGTTTCCGATTGGGTAATCGGAAACTTCCCCGCACTACCTCGCCGTTCCCCTACAATATTTCTTCTACAATACGGTAGCAGGATCGTTTTTCTTTTTCCAGCTGTAGTATAGCAACAACAACATTTTGTTTTATAGCATTCCTATTGTATTTGTCCACAGACTAGAACAATAATGACAATAAACGAGGCGATACAGTCAGTGAACCCGAGCGTGTCAGTCAAAATGGCGATCGGCATCTACCTGTACTCGAACGCCCTGCTCTCTCTTGGCACTGAGCGCCACTTCAAGTTCTACGAAGCCACTGTAGTTAACCGAGAGGTGAGTACAGTACATCTACCTTATTCTAAACCTGCCCAAGCCGCCTGACAAGCGTGAGGATTATGGCAACCCCTCCCTAAATGGGGGAAGCCTTTGTCCAGCAGCAAACGGTCTTCCGGCTGACGACGATTCTAAACCTTGTAACCTATCGGTATGCTTGTTAATGTAGAATACGCAGATGATGAGAGTAGTAATCGAAACGAATCTGATTCGATGTGATTTAGTAAACAGGAGAGGAGGTTTTTTTTTTAAATTTATATTCTTACGTTTGACTGCTATTTCGGGTGATGTTAAACGAAGATGCAGTCTACGATGGACTACGCTTGCCTAGTAGAAACCGAAACACTCGGGACTTATACACTCAGACACCCAGATTATAGTTATCTGGAAACACCCACTCGGCTCCAGCTCTACTTATTGTCCGTTTCCTTTATTAGATATAGATACCATAGAAATAGAAGTCTTTGTCGAGCCGTGGACGTCATCTGACTTTTGATTTGATTTGATAGGTAACATTTGTACTTAAAAAAAAGTAGTGTAAAAAATTAAATAAAACTAAATTTCGGCTGTTATTGTCCACTGCTAAACGTAAGCCTCTCGGAGTTTTGTCTGCAGCTCTCTGCACCCAGTTCTTTTTAAGCTTATGCCTTTTTGCGCCGCTTTAAAGGCTAAAAATATATTGAATGAATTTATTAATGATAATTACATTTAACATTGCTAGTATTCTGATAACCAATACAATACAGTTACAACGGATTTAGTCTAATTTTTGTATGGAATTTTCGAGCGCTGACCCGCAATTTTAAATATGTTTAGCAATGGGGATCCACACTGCTATATTTTCACGCCAGGTGGCGCATCGTCGATGCGGCCATAGTCAACTGTCAATCTCATACATTTTGTTTTTTTTCTACAATTTAATGGTTTCACTCTTATTAGACTCGGGTTACCAGGAAGAAGCATCATTTTGCTGATTTGTACAGCAATCCTTTGCCTTGCTAATGAAAGCTCTGGCCAACATAAAATGTAAACAACTAAGTATCTAACCTACAAATCTATTTTCAAGCCATCAACATTTTTTATTTTATTTGGTTTATTGGTACTCAAAACAGAATACAGTCAATAATAAATTTAGAAAATGTACGCATTATAGAATTTCGATCCAAACTATATTCCTAAAAATGTATACACAGCTTATTACTTGACAACATGCAGTAGATAGTCAGGTTCAAGTGGAAAAAGAGGAAGGGGTAATTAAGTTTATTATTTATTTAATTATGTTGTGTTAAGCTGTATAGATTCTTAAAACAAGGCACAGTACCCAGTATTTTACCTTGGACTTGATTATTGACAACGCCCTCATCAAGAGCAGATAGATAATTATAAGCAACGATTAATCAGAAAACTTGATTGTGGTACATCCGGACCGCCGCCGCTGACGCCATATGCGAAAAGTTTTGCCTGTAAAACCTCACTAATATCATTTAATATATGAATGAATCACCGAGTCACGTGGTCAAGCGCAATCTTTATCACAATTAAACACAGACTGATAACGGCTGAGTAAGCAAGCGTGAGTAATAGTTGTAATACCAACGTAACATAGATAAAACAAGACTTCAGTTTTGAGAATGTCTACAGTTTATAAATAGAAATAATCTCTGATAATATCTGACTGTTCTATCGTTAAAATGTTGACCAGAAATCATACGATCATCATTTTGCATAACAAGTTTGCTAATAAAATGCTTAGTTCAATTTTATGTATTTTTTTCTTATTAAATTCTTCCTGTATTATTAGTAAATATTATTATGAAGCCTCGCGGAAACGACCGACCTTCTTGACATAATATAGTTCGGGCTTTGTTTGTGTCATTTGTATTTGTTTACAGTAAAATAATAAGTTCCTTAGTAAACAAGTATTTTATGAATTGTATTATGTTTTTTTCTATCTTGTGTATACTCTAATGCTGGGGCTTCACCAGCGTGACGCTTTACGTCCAATAGGGTAGACGACTGATGTTTAAATCGTTGAAACCAATAGCTTTAATGAAGAATTTAAGTAAATATAGTATGTTTATTGAAAAAATTATTTAAATCGGTTATTAATGTCCTGATATATAAGCGCTTAAAGTTTTTGGTAGAGCCAACTCTGTCCCTTTCCCACAAAACAAAAAATGACGTCACGCCTTACTTGTCAGAATAGAATTTATATGGCGTACTGAGAAGTGACGTCACGATTTGCTGTTTCGCCTCTCTGTCTAGCATGATATTAAAATGCTTATAACTTGCTTATTTTTGATCAGATTTTCATTTTCTTTTCAATAATCAGCGATATTTATGGGCCACATTTTTATAGGACAATTTAAAAAAACCAGTCATCTAGCCTATTATCGGAATAATTAACGTGTAATAAATGATGCTTTAAACAATGCGCTACATGGGCGGCCACACTATCATTTTACTTTGAATATTGCCTAAAGTCTAACGACGTTATTAATGCCGCTAGTCTTTCAGCGCTCTAACACGCGGCCATATCTGCGTAATTAACAAATACCGCGCTAAATAATGGCATTACACGCAAGTGAAGCCCTAGCATAACGTTTGACTTATTATAGTAAAATTATAAATCTAATACATTTGATCATTCGATTTGAATTATTCCCTCGATAGAAAAAAATACAAAGAAACAACTTTATAAACTATTTCTAGTTTTTTGTTTCAATTTAGACCTACTGTTTACTTGTTTTAATTTATTTGTGATAAGTACATCATGTGTCTTATTAGTAAAATCGTTTAAAAATGTCACAAAAATATAAATTTAATTTTGATATCAATTTATTTACACAAAAACCGCGCGCTGCGTCAATACGTGCGCTCGTGCCACCGCGCATTTAAAACAGGATTAATAAAAAAAAAATTCTGTGTTGTAATAGTTTTTTTTTATTTTACGCCCCAAGATGAGCTCATGATGGTCATAGTGCCTTGAAAATAACTGAAATGTTCTCCCCAGGTGCTAGCAAGTTTCGCGCTGACCGAGCTGGCGCACGGGTCGGACGCGCGGCTCATGCGCACGACCGCGACGTACGACCCGGCGCGCCGGGAGTTCGTCATACACACGCCGGACTTCGAGGCCGCTAAATGCTGGGTTGGTAATCTAGGTAAAACTGTGTGGATTTTTATTTATGTGTTGTCTTTGGGGCAGGGGCGATACGAGACGTCAAACCGCTTTGGTAACAGCGTTGACGGTAGTTCGGGCAGCGCGAGCGGGTCCGTGATGGCAGTTGCGCTATACAGAGTTACGTGTAATAGGGTTGCTGAGCCGGAGCTGTTCCATAGAAAAATGTCATTCTCCCTCGACAAAATGTATGGACCAGTTGTTTTTTTCGCAGATTCAATTTTGCCACCAAAGTAGAAAAACCACAATGAATGAATAAATTAATAGAATTAAAAAAACTAGATTTAAAACTATTTTCACACCACCTGCTCGACAATGTCCAATTACATATCATGCAACCTCAATGTAAAGGAAAGCATTATCTCTTGAGGGATATAAAGTTGTATGAAACTCCCTAAGGAATAAAATGATTTGAATTTGGAACGTCAAATGCGCGTGGAACTCGTGGAAAACTCTAAGTAAAAAAATGCTTATACGGCATTGTACGAAAGAGAGAGAAAAGAGATTAAAGAGATTGTACGAAAATCGAACTGGCCACCACAAGCAGAACTCAAAAAAAAAAGGTGCGTTTACAAAGAATGTGAAACAAAAGACGGTGTTTGGTCCTGTGATTGTCAGTGTATTTTAATTTATGGAGCCCTGTCTTTTTATTGTCTCGCAGAAGGTGTGAAAAGTAGAGTATGCTCCTCTGGAATAAAGCCTATCTTCGTCTTGGGCAGCTTGAACCCCTCGCTTCACTCAGGACTCTATATAGTTCTAGACTCCCTCGTTACGCTCAAGGTTCTATATGCCGCCCGCGACGTAAGACACTGCTTTATTCCCTTCGTGCATACTATAATCTACTATTACTTCCGTAATAAAATCGGCAAGACATTATTACTTAAGAAAATAAGATTATAGTTGATTATCACAACAAATTTTAATCATAACGTGATTATGTCATTGCGTTGCCATTTCTAGACAAGCTTTATCAGCATTTAAACTTTAAACTAGAATTGGCTCTAGATAACGAGAAGATAAGTTGGCTGCAAACGAGGAGATAAGTTGGCTGCAATGATACAACATATTTGTTACAAGTTACGGTGAGATGTGAAGTTTTTTGGAACATTGGTTGGCACATATTCCTGGTCATATCTGTCGCAGAACCGATAACCAAAGGTCGTGTTCAAGAGTGGAGACCACGAATCGGCAAACGTAGCGTAAGACGCCCTGAGACTCGATGGAGTGACTATATACGTAGGACAGCTGGCAGTAGTTGGAAGAGGATAGCTGAAGATCCGGCTAAGAGGCGTGCCTTAGTTCTATATCCAGCCTTGGACATGATAGGCTGATTATGATGATGGATTTTCCCGATCAGTTTGGGAAGAATTTTTGAATATTTTTTTTAAGCTTTGCTTATTTTGGGGCTAGATGGCGCTGTGTAAAAAATTACCACCGATTTTTTTTAATTTTTATTATTTATTTATTATTTACCCGTGCGAATAATACTCTGACGCAGTACAATTACGGCGGTCTAGTTTCGTTATCAGTGTTATCAGTATGCATTGTTTAGGAACGACCTTGTTGGTTTTATAATAAAAAACATGTGGTATTATAACACGATACCGCGAAAAACTGTTATCTCGACGATAACGTCTTTACGAATTACTTTACACACAACTAATACGGAAAAAAATATAAATAAAGTGAATTTTAATCATGTTTCCATGGAAGTTTGTATAGAGGTAAAAATCCTATTGGTATTTTTGAATATTTTTTGTCTGTGATGGAAATGCTTTACTTTGTGGTTCGAAATGGAAACATGGCGATTTAGCCATATAATGTGAATTAAACTACAGCACGATATTGATTATTATTTCTTTCTTTCTTTCTAAATGTGTGTGAGGGCGCCGCTACTTCGTTTGTGTCTCTTTCACACTAGAAATACATTAAAGTAATTTTGACCTTTTACCGTTATAAACCAGTAGAAAGCGTCAACAATTATATAATACACAATTTCATTTACCGTATAGTAGCCCAGGAAAGTTAGGGGTTGACCTAGAATAAAATAAAAATAGCTTTTTGTTTTCTACGTATTACAACGTAACCTATCTCTCGTATAAATAGTCTAAAATTACGCAAAATGCCGAAACAATCAAAATTTTTAAATTTTCGTTTATTGAAATAAATAAGAATGTTCACACATAGATTTTCAGCTTTTCATATTCTCTATTAAAAACAAAAAATATTTATATTTTTTAATTCGCAAGAACTGCCATACTAAGTCTCGTAAATTGACTGGGCTATAGGGGCAAAGACAAAGTCAAAGATGGCCACGGTGTGGACGACCATGACACTCTCGGATTGTTTTATTCAGTCACCAAAAAAAGTGTCACTCTCCACACACTGTTTAAATCATCTGTACAGACGTAGGCCATGTATGTATAGGGGCAAAAAAAACTTACTGAGGGTGCATTTTTGTATTATTTATACGGGAATATTCACGTTTAATTAAATCGGATACTCCGACTATAGTTTCGATCACATCCGGTGACCTTTTTCAAAGAGTGAACACAGAGCCCGACGCGCGTGCAGCTGCGTCCTGCTTAGCACGCAAATATACACCGAGGGTTGGTGTATATATATATATATACTGAGGGTGGTTCACAAACTTAACTATCTTAATTGTGTTCCAGGCAGGACTTGCACGCACACGCTTCTATTCGCCCAGCTGATCACTCCGGACGGGACCAACCACGGCCTCCATGGCTTCGTAGTCCCGATCAGAGACCCAGCCACGCTGGAGACGTACCCCGGCCTCATAGTCGGAGACATGGGGGAGAAAATTGGAGTCAATGGGATTGATAACGGGTAAATTGACATAAAATTGACAGCCTTATAGCTCAGTTGGTAGCATGTCTGCCTTCAGAGCTGTCGGGCGTGCGTTCGATCCCCACCCAGGGCAAGCATTTATGTGACGAACATAGATGTTTGTTCTGTCTGGGTGTAGTATGTATTGTAAGTATGTATTTACAAAACAATAAGTATAATAAGTTTTCTATCAGCTATCTAGTTTCCATATTATAAGCTTTGCTTAGTTTGGGGCTAGATGGCGCTGTGTGAAATTAATGTCCAACGATATATATAAATAGACAAGTACACAAACTTTAAAAAAAGTTCTACCGTCTTCACACCATTATGATACCATCTCGAGAGTATACCATTTCATAATATATGTATATTGGAGCTCTGCGACCCATGCAATCAAAAAAAATATGTTTCGATATCGGTCCTCAATTGACAGAGATGTCGGTGAACAATGAACATACGTTTAAAAAACATACAGTCGAACATAAAACCTCCTTATATGAAGTCGGTTGAAATGGTTATAAGGTATACTTTATTCAAATATTCATATTCATACTTATTGGTAAAGTATAATTTTACAAGTCAAATAATATTGTTTGTTATAATTTGCTTACAATGTGTGTAAAAATTGTATAATAGTATTAATGATCTTATCATAATATTAAATTAATTAATAAATTAACGTCAATGAAGAAATAAATAATAAGTAATTTACATTCAATTTACGTAATACATTCAGAACAAAAAATTTAAATAAATAACATGTCAAAAAGCCGCAATAATAAATAAATTAAAAATAAATTAAATGTCACATTTATAAAACTCACAAAATTTATAGAAAGATTGCTCGACAAGCCTTCCTAATTCCACTTTAAACAAGTGCAGACTCACTGCTTCAGTGATATCTATCGGCAAGTGATTGTAAACAGTCGGGCCCATGATATGCGTCAACTTAGAGGACTTCTCCAAAGTACGTGGAACAGCCAACAACTTGTGCCTGCCGCGGGTAGCGCAGCCGTGCCCAGACCCGCGCTCTACATATGTCTCTAAATTTATCCTGGCGTACACTGCCACCTGATAAATCAAAATGGCATGTAGCGTCAGGATTCCAAGTTTCTTGAAATAGGGGCGGGCTGGGGTGTCCCAGGGTACCCGTGCAATGCAACGCACTGCACGTTTCTGCATGAGGAACGCACGCTCCCATTCCGCAGCCCTGGCCCATATCTCGGCACCGTACTGCAGCTGAGAGTGCACCGTCGCGAAATAGCACGATCGAGCTACCTCGCTCGGCACAACCCTCGCCACCCGACTCAGTGCGAAGCATGCGCTCCCAAGTCTCCCACAGACTTTGTCTATGTGGTGGTCCCACTTCAATGCTCGGTCTATCTCAAACCCTAGAAAAGTTGTAGATTCCTGCTCTTCAATCCTCACTCCATCAACAAGCACTGTCAGAGGTCTCCGGGGCCTACTCGATAGGCTGAACTGGATGAAGTGAGTCTTGGAAAGATTGAGTGCGAGGCCATTTTTGTGAAACCACCCTGACAGTTGGGAAGCTGCCTCATTTAACCTCAGCTCCAAAGCATCCACCGTCGGCGCCGTGACCACTGCGGCCACGTCGTCCGCGTACATCAGTACATCAGCAGCGGTCACGGAGTGCGGTAGGTCATTCAAAAGCAGAGAAAAAAGGATGTTCGACACTGACGATCCTTGTGCCACACCCATTTCCGATCGAATGGGATCTGATGATTTAATGATCCGCCACAGGCGACGACCACTTTTGATCTCCCCTGCATCAGACCCGTCAGTAGGGAGTGTGCGGCACCCACCACGCCGTAGTGCCGCAGCTTTACTGCAAGTACGTCGTGGTCCGCGACATCAAACGCCTTCGACAGGTCGCAGCAGAGGAGTGCCACCTGCAGCTTGGGTCTGGACTCTCGGGCTGCCATGACTCGGCGTGTGACCTCACGGGTCAGCGCTGTAGTGGAGCGGCCTTCGCGATACGCATATTGTCTGTCCGACAGGGCACACGTATCGGAAAAGTATTCTATGAGACGACAATTGAGACCATTCTCAAAAATCTTAGCTACTGCTGGTATGATGGAGACCGGTCTGTAGCTATCAATGACTTCTCTTTTTCCCTTTCCTTTATACAGCGGAGAAACCTTACTGATTTTAAAAGGTCCCGGAAAAGATCCTTCCGCCAAGCAGCAGTTAAAAAGATCAGATAATATCGGCGCCAATGATGTTATAGACATTCTAACTACATACATTGAAATATCATAAATATCCGTCGAAGTTTTTGGTGGAATACGGGCTGTGACGATACGATGTACTTCGTCAGCGTTGAACCGACGCAGCCTAAGAGAGCGGTCGGGCGGCGCGCGCGCAGCGGCCAGCAAGCGGCGCACTTGCGTGACGTCAGCGCGCGGGGCGCCGCACCTACGAACCTGCTGTTCATCGCGTCGATGGCAGCTTTCTTACACTCGAATTCTACTACTCCATCGGGTTTCCTAAGCAAGTCGGTAAAGTCGACACGGGGAGAATTATTTTTTCCTCTTTCCTTATTCACTACACTCTACATTGTCTTGTCGTGACGTCAGCGTGCGGACGGCCGCACCTACGAACCTGCTGTTCATCGCGTCGATGACAGCTTTCTTACACTCGAATTCTACTCCATCGGGTTTCCTAAGCAAGTCGGTAAAGTCGACACGGGGAGAATTATTTTTTCCTCTTTCCTTATTCACTACACTCCACATTGTCTTGGAGGCATTATTACCAGCATAAATTAAATTAGAATAGTAGCTAGATTTCGTACTTTTGATAAGAGTGTCATAATAGACAATACGAGCACTGAAAATTTCGGGAATCAAGGAAGTGACACAACATTACTATTTAAAAATATATTTATTGCTTTTCGAAGTATTCTCCGCGAAATTTGACACATTTTTCCATACGATGGAACCAATCATTGAAGCAACCATTCCATTCGGAAGTTGGGGTCTCCAAAATGGCCGTTTTGTAGGCGTCCACAGCTTCTTCAGGTGATGAAAATCTCTGTCCACGCAATTTATTCTTTATTTTAGGGAAAGTATAGAAATCATTAGGGCTTAGGTCGAGGCTGTACGGCGGATGGTCCAATAATTCTATGTTTTCTTGCTCTAAAAACTCTTTTGTTCTGTGCGCGGTGTGAGAACTCGCATTGTCGTGATGGAGGATGATGCGGCGGTTGCAGTTCTCTTTACGGAGTTCAGAAACGACCTGTGGCAAACAAATGCTAGCATACCATTCTGCATTAACCGTTCTTTGTCCCTCAAGAGGAATAGTCGTAACATGGCCGGTTTTGGAGACAAACGTGGCCACCATTTTTTTTGCAACACTCCGTGAACGAACAATTTTTGTTGGCTTTAACTCATTTTCGAACACCCAAACTCGTGACTGGTTTTTTGTTTCGGGTTCGTACGCGTATATCCAGGATTCGTCACCTGATACGATGTTGTATACAGCATTTGAGGATCCTGCGTGGAATCTTTCGAGAGTTCTGACGCACCAAGTAACGCGAGCCGCTTTTTGCTCTTCACAGAGCGAATGCGGTATCCATCGGGAAAACAACTTTTTTACACCTAATTTTTCATGCAAGATTATTTGTATTTGACTCATGCCAATGTCTAAAGTTGCCTGAATTTCGCGGTATGTCACATGTCGATCTTCCTCAATCAGCTTACGCACAGCATCAACGTTTTCTTGGGTGACTGCAGTTTTTGGACGACCTTGACGGGGATCATCACTGAGCTTGACACGTCCACGTTGAAATTCAGCAAACCAGCGATAAATTGTGGTTTTGGATGGGGCTTTATCACCAAATGCAGAAATCATCCGGTCAACACACTGTTTTTGTGTTAAACCACTTCGAAAGTCATAATAAATCATCGCTCTTGAATTTTCTCGAGTCAAATCCATTTTCTCAACGACTAAACAAGTTTGACAAAACCTTGTGACAAGACCGAGAATATTTTTTTAAATAAATAAATGGTATTCGATTGTTAAAACCAAGGACTTTTCAATTAAAAAGATTTTAATATGACAGAAACAGTGGAAATATTCCATTCCCGATACTTTTAGTGTAGCCCTCGTAGACAGTAGTTTATTTGCGACAAAAAACATAGCACACAAACAAAGGATATTAGGAAAAACAAGAAATTGTAATCTTTAATATTAATCTTCTCTCTAATATATTAATCTTTTATATTTAATCTACAATCTTTAATAAATCTTAATAATTAGTCATGTCTGATATATTTTGAATATTTTTGTATGAAGTGATTCCACACTTATGGTATTTCTATGTTTTTTAAAGCTTAAACAGGAAGAAAAATTATGACCTCCGGGGGTCACTTCATACAAAAATATTCAAAATAGTATAGCCAGTGCGACTTCTCTCGTCAGGCCTTGGAACCTGCAACGGTTTCGGCTTGGGTAAATATTTGTGTTACAAAAATTTACAGATGGCGCCACCAACGCTTAGTTGGTAGCTTATAACAGGTTCGGAAATTTGGCTTCTCAGGCAGAGACTTCTGGAGCTTAATTGGCAAAGCAGTTGGGACGGAAACCCATAGCGACTGCTCGTATGCAGGTTCGAGTCCTGCCGGAGGTCATAATTTTTCTTCCTGTTTAAGCTTTAAAAAACATAGAAATACCATAAGTGTGGAATCACTTCATACAAAAATATTCAAAATAGTATAGCCAGTGCGACTTCTCTCGTCAGGCCTTGGAACCTGCAACGGTTTCGGTTTGGGTAAATATTTGTGTTACAAAAATTTACAGATGGCGCCACCAACGCTTAGTTGGTAGCTTATAACAGGTTCGGAAATTTGGCTTCTCAGGCAGAGACTTCTGGAGCTTAATTGGCAAAGCAGTTGGGACGGAAACCCATAGCGACTGCTCGTATGCAGGTTCGAGTCCTGCCGGAGGTCATAATTTTTCTTCCTGTTTAAGCTTTAAAAAACATATGTCTGATATAATTGTATAAATTGCGTCATTATCTGGAAATTGTTTACTAATTTCTATCATGTCAAAGAGTAAGCATTTATAATTTTTAACATCAGGTGTGACCCATGATGAGTCCGGTTTCCTATTATAGCATGTTTTTCTAAAAGGAAAACATATCTCAAACTTATTTTTAATAATATTTAATATTGATGCAGCTTTCTCTGCAGCATTACCATTATCTATCATAAATTTCTCCCAGTCAATGCTGTCTAGAGAAACAACAAAATTAAGCTGGTTGGTGCGCGACATGTTTCTTACATACCGGGAGGTAGATATGTAATGTTTACGTCCTAGCACAGTACACTTAACACCGAGGTGGTCGCTCAAATTCGTGACAACGGGTACCGCGGTCACCGAGTCCACCGGTAAATTAGTGTAGGCATGATCTAGGCTGGTAGACGTAGACGACGTTACCCTGGTCGGGAAATCCACCCTGTTAGTCACGCCATGGACCGACAACAAGTTTTCAAGTCACCCTTTATTGCGTCTATAGGATATATGTTAAAATCACCCACAATTATGCAATCTATACCTAGTTCACTGATCTTCTCGAGCAATCTTTCAAAATGATTTAAAAAATCTTTAGTGCTTACTAAATTCGTTCTGTATACACAAACTATCGTCATGTCAAACTCAATTAAGATTCTATAAATAACTCGACTGACAATGACGTTAAATCAGCATTTTCGATATACTTAGTGTAATCGCTAACAAATATGCAGGAGCCGCCGTTGCTTCCTACAATAATAAGACTCGAGTTTAAAACCGTCTATTGCTATACACTTGAGGTTGGCTTCTTTATTCCAGTGTTCCGTGATCGCAAGCACATCACACTTGAAATCCCCTCGCAGCTGCACTTCTATCCTATCGGTTTTCTTGTTTATTGAACGGATATTTTGATGGCATACTACAAGACTTCTGCACCGCAGACGCATTCTCATTACGTGGTACGGACGTGTGCCCGCTGCGGCTCCCTGATACTGGACTGACCGCCGCGCGATCGCGCGGCGGTGGACGAGAAACCAGTCAGACACCTTCACTAGTGGTGGCCATGTACTCAGTGCGCTAATCACATCACACAGGCTTTCGGGGAAGCCGATTACGAAAGCAGCGTGTCTGTCCGATCGAATGTCGCGTTTTTCTACCGTATACTTATCACATGCTTTAATTTTGTTCAGGTAGTTCATAACGTTCTGCGCTGTGGTTTCAGGTTTGAATGACCATGCCTGTATATGTTTTTGTCGCTCCACGGTTTGGAGTTCGTCGTCGGCTTTACCAGACCCGGTTACAATTTTTCGCACCTTGTGGCCTGATTTTTTCTTACCATCTTTTGTCCAAGCTTCTTCGTTACTTAATTTTGTTAGATCGTTTGTAGCTATATTAGATATTGTATCTGAATAAGTGCCATCACTATTGCCTTTTTCCATAACAGCCTTTGTTTTAGCGGCGGTTTGTATTGGATCGGAGTCGCTCACCTCGGGTGTCTTCGGCAATGACGTCACGTCGACGAACGCAGGCCGAGTGTTCACAGCGCTGAGTTTTCTTTGAGCCGCTGCAGCGCTGGCAGCGGTAGCGGTGGCGTTTTGCCGAGCTTGTCGTAACGGTCGCTGCAGCGCTGGCGGGGCATCCGCACTTGTAGTCAGTTTCTGCTTTTCGACCGGGGACTTACCCTCCAAATCTAATTTTATAAGTGATAAGAGTTCGCCTTGTGTTGAGATTACCGCAGCTTGTTTGTGTATGAGGGTGTTTTGTTCCTTCACCATGGATCGCAGTGAGCCAACTTCACTCGTGAGGTGGGCTACGGACTTGAGTAGTTCTGTGATATTACTTTCGATCACTTTAAGCGTCATTTTAAATTTAATACACTAAAATATGTGAGAGTACGTGCGCGTTTGGAGGCGGTTCGAACGACATAGCACAAATACACACAAATAGGCACAATAGCAAATAAAGCCGTGTTTTTTTTAAATATTTGTGATGTTATCCAGGTAAGAGACAATGGTGTCGATTCTGTTGCACCGCTCACTAAACTAAACTAATCTAACAGGACTAAAATTATACGCGTCTCATTTCATTTTTTTTTTCTTCTAGGATGTCAACAGGTTTCGTCCTGTCAAATTAAGTTTAGTTTAGTGAGCGGTGCAACAGAATCGACACCATTGTCGCTTTAATGTTGTTAAAACCTGTAAACCTGTAAATATCTTGAATACTAAAATACGATACGATCATATAATATCGATATATATCGTATCCTATACGATAACAAGGCCTCTTTTCCCTGATAACGTCACTTTTATGTACTGGAGGCATGTGGTAGCAGTGCCCCGTGGTTTTAGTATAGTTATTTTTTGAAATGGTACAAAGTTCTTTGAAACTCACTTAGTTGGATTTGTGACGTTTTGAAAGTAAAAGATGGAAACAACAACAACAAATCTTAACAAAAACATGACTGGTACATAAGATTGTTAAGATGTTACATAATTATGATGCAATAAATAATTGAGTATTTCTTGTTTGAATAATTGATTTGATGGACCTGGGTATGTCCTAAAACTTCATCCAGAACGAGGAGGATGGGCAGCAGCGTCCTCTTAGTTAATAGTGGTAACACTGCGATACCCAAGCAGCCTGCCAAGCGTGGGGATTATGGCAACCCCTACCTAATAAGAAGGAGGCCTTCGTCCAGCTGTGGACGTCTTCCGGCTGATGATGAAAAAGAATTGAGTATTGAAAACAACAACAAAAACAACTTAAAAATAATACTGCATAGTTGCGTTTATGGTGCCAACTACCATCTTTCGAAACTCGTCGTCAGCTATAAGACGTCCACTGCTGGACGAAGGCCTCCCCCTTAATAGAGGGGTGTTGCCATAATCCCCACGCTTGGCAGGCGGCTTGGGGATCAACTATTTCGAAACTATTTCTTTGCTAATCGTTTCTTTAAAAAGCTCTTAATACAACTATTTCTCAAGTAGCAATGATTACACATCGATCGGCATGTTCGATTGATATCAATTCCAGCAATCGCTTATCATCGAAGGTGAGTCGGCTAACTATCGCATATTTTTTGCGTAAATAATAAAATATAAACACAATATAGCTGAGTTATCGTAATCTTAGTCATAAAGTAATCGAATTAAACGTACTCTATGCGACGATCTTCATAAATTTTATCGCATTCTACTATCATTGATATCGCTGCGTAAGAATGTGTCATAGGCGCGGTGGAATTTTGTAATAGAATAATGCTTTACAAAATATCATCGCCTTTACAAGTTTCTCCTCACGTCAAATCTACAAGAATGACAATAGTATAGTATGTTATGCAACTAGTGAATAAAGAACGGATTTAAAACGAGGGCGATATATTAATCACGAGCAAGTGAAGGATTCTAACGACTGAATCTCGACCGTAGGAATAATTCAAGTGTTAGAATCCTGAGCGACGTGAGTGATTCATGGCCCTCGATATAAATCCGTTTTATTTAAGAGTTGCATACTATACTTTATACCATAACTACGAGAAAAAAAAAAGATTAAAGCGATAAAATACATTTAAAAAGAAAAAAGGAAGGTTAAATTAATAATTAATAATAATAAATTAATTTAAATATTGGGGGGACATTTATTACACACAGCGCCATCTAGCCCCATACTATCGAGTTTTCAATTCTTGGCTCGAGCTACTCGTAGTGATGTCCTATGTGCGGCGAGGTACGGGCTTTGCACCGTCGGTACGGGCCTGGGTTTGAAGCTCGCGATTCAAGTCGAGTGGACTCCCGATTAGGCTACCGCGGCTTATAGTGTCATTACTTTTTCTTTATTTCCAGGTTTATTATGTTCAACCAGTACCGGATTCCGCGCGAGAATCTGCTTAACAGGACGGCTGACGTCACAGAAGATGGCGTTTACGAGAGCTCCTTCTCAGATCCTTCTAGAATGCTCGGGGCGGCGTTAGAAAATCTATCCGCGGGTACTGAAAATACTGATAACAAAGTTATTGTTTTAAATTCTCAAAGTTGTTTATTACAGTTATATGATTGCTTACGAGATATTTACAGTGCTTAGTGCGCAACTGCGCCTAAATATCGGGAGCTCGGTTTCCGACATAATCACGGAAGTGTACTAAGCTATTATACTTCATCTTCTTTTTTATTGTTATTCTTCTTCTTCTTCTTCTGAGTCTACGTGGTCCATCTTTGGCTGCAATGTCGAGTTCGAGGCCAAAAGAAGACACATTCCATACCTAAGCAAAATTACTAATACCGGGAGCTCATCATATTTTCAAAAACATATCCGAGCGCCTGGTCGACGCGACGCGTGATCAAAATGCTGGCGTTTATTTGGCTCAACGCATAAGCATTGCCATCCAGCGTGGCAATGCCGCCAGCATGCTGGGTTCGCTGCCGACTGGTAGTGGGTTTGAGCATTTGGATTGTCTCTAGACTTTCATCGGTCTGGATACAATCCTTTTGTTTTTTGTTGTGTAGTAGGCTAAGTAGTCTTTGTAGTTTGTTGTAGTTTATAAAGGCTTATGCCTAATACAAAGTAATATTATGGCAAAATTAAATAAATATCAAGTATGACATTACCACATCTCACTAATAAGACTAAACATACGAAAGTAACCGTCTTTCTATCAGTTTCCTTGTAATCTTTCTACGTCTAAACGGTTAACCGATTATGGCGAAAGTCGGAACGAAAAATTTCAGACGGCAGCTCGAATTACTGCAAACTTTTGGGAGATATTGAAGGTGGTGAGGTGTCAACACTATCCTCAGACGTGTGTGTTGCGCAGGTCGTATCGGCATAATGCAGGAGAGCTGCCACTCCATCTCCGCGGCGGTCGCGATCGCGGTGCGGTACGCAGCGACGCGCACGCAGTTCGGCGAGCGGGACAACGAGATACCTCTCATCGAATACCCGCTACACGTCAGTATTTTGAGACACATTAAACCTTTATGGAGTTTTGGCGGGAACACGGAAAAATAATGTCGTTGCATTCTATTATTTTCTTAAAATTGTGTTTTTTCGTGAATTAATGATTAAAAATGGTGGTGTTTTATTCATTGAGTGTTGAATTACATGCACGAGTGTGGGCAAGTGATATAATGTGGTGAAACATGTCTTTTCGTGTTGTTTTCAATACTCCGTAGAAGCTCATAGTAAAGTCACCACAACTTTACTAGGGCATGACTTGGACTCGACTATGACTGGTTTCGTGTGACTTACTGATTGCATGACATATTCGACTAGATTTTAATAAAATAAGCTTTAAAATTCATAAACTTGACACTGGCAGAATGCACAACGGGCGATGCCAAAAACTAGCGAGTCCTAAAACACCATTCAGAACCACCGGAGGACGGGCAGCAGCGTCCTGTCGGTTAACGATGGTGAGCATTTTGCGATCTCCAAGCCGCCTGCCAAGCGTGGGGATTATGGCAAACCCGCAGGTTGTAGGACTCCACTGCAGAGTCCGCCTGGGGAAGTACCACACCTTCTCCAGTTATTCAACCGCCAAGCAGTAGTGTGCAAGCATTACTGTGTTCCGGTTTCAAGGGCAATGTTACCAGATAAATTACTGGGTATGAAGAGATTTAACATCTAATATCTCAGGGCGACGAGCGCAGTGCAGTGCGGCGCAGGATTGTGCTCGCAAGTTCACAATTCTAGCACTGCTACTGTTAATAGCAGGCGTGACGCTTACCACCAGGCGAAAGTCTTGCTTGTCTCGTCACTTGATTGTATAAAAAAAAACTAAGGGCATTCGTTCAGCAATGGACGTCTTCTAGCTTATGAGGATGTCTCTAGTATCGGCTATTGTACTGCCATCTATAGTGCACGTTGCCTGTATAATACGACACATCGAAAGCTCTAGTCATTGAAATTGATTGCCCTATTTTGTGTGAAAATTATACCATTTAAAAAAACTTAACTACGGAAAATAAGTAGTTTTATGATTTTTCAGCAATGGCGGTTATTCGGGTACGTGGCAGCGGCGGTGGTGTTCAGAATGTACATAGAAAACTTCACGCAAACATATCTCCAGATCGTAGAAAAATCAAACGCCGGCCAGAAAGTCGACGACTTGGTGAGTTACCAACATTGACTTATACAGAATGTTCCATGCAGGTGATACTAAAACAATGTCTATCCATGTGAACAACGTTTTCTATAGATAGAAGTAGAAAATATAGATAAGATAGTCAAAGTCAGATACATAACGATATTTAAAAAATAAGTAAGTTCGTATAGGCTGAGTGGCCAGCCCTAGAATTGTTGCCCTGTCAGCGTTAATGTGCCGCCCGAAGGCCTCTGACATGGCTGACGATTGTTGTTATTGAAACTAGAACAAACAACCGGGACCAACAATTTAACGTGTCATCCGACCCACGGTAGCGCTCAGAAATAAATGCCACTCACGATCACCCATCCGAAGACTGACCGGACCGTCCGTTGCTTAAGGTGTATGGGAAGGAGAAAACGCATAAACAAGGTGTTTTTGGGAATGTTTTATGGCAAAAATAGAACATGTGAAGCTTTGAAATTAATATATAGTGTAACACATATCATGAAGTTTTATGTAGACCCCGACTACGAGATCCAAATGTTTAAAATTAGTTATAGTTAGCACTCTAAGCACTTGGAATTACTTCGAAGTACCAATATTTTAGAAGCTGGTGTTTTAAGTTTTCCAAATCGGTTTAGTACCAAACTCAGCACAGTTATTCTCATAGTTTGTACTTTTCATAATAAGGATCACTTGTTTCGATCAGTAATTTAAAAAAAGGATTGTGAACGTAAAACCGATTTGCGCCTACTAAAACGTAACATTTCACGACCGTGTTTTGCTCGTAAAATAAGAACAGGCCCTACTATTGGCACTTTTGCGGTCTGGCAACGCCCCGTGAAAAAAGCGGGACAAGGACACCGATAACTCGCTCTGTCTCTCTTGCGACGTTGTCAGCTTTGTCGTTCAGCGAGGCGTTATATTAATTACGGAATCGGGAATCGGTAGCTAGCTGCATTATTAACTAGTGGCCCGTCCCGGCTTCGCGCGGGTGCATTTTTTTATCGTACAAACCTTGTCATTCAATGTTATTAGGTAAAAAAAACATTTTGATTTAGGTAAAAGTTTTCAAAACTACTAACACTTAGATAATAAGTGTCATAGAAACAATCGTAGTACCTACATTATAATAAGCTTTCATAAAATGTATCACGTCACCAGTTAGTCAACCCACACGTACCAACACCACACCACATGACGATGGTCAATAGTAGTGAAGTAGTACCTATATTACTGAATTACGATATTGAACCTTATTCCGATTATTGAATACGATATTGTGAAAATTATTCCAAACAATATCGTGGTCGCTGGTCAAAAAAGTGGACTGTAACGAAATGGTCTATGTTATGTCTTCTTTCCTAAATAAGTAGGTGTCAGATTTGGAAACATGAACTAGTATCATTATTTAGCTTAGTTAATCAGCTCGTTGTTATGACCTTGAGGTAAGTCTTGCGACTCGCTGATACTTTCACAATAAAACCAACGGCGGTGTGCTATTCGAGAAAAAAGTAAATTCAAAATCGCGACCAAATTCGAGCCCTGCTTTTGCCGCCATCTTTATTTTATGTGGGATCTGCAATATCTCGACCATCTTCAACTTTTCTCTTTCTCTTATCTTTTGTTTTTTTTTCGTACGATGAATTTTTCCCGAGTTATAAGTTATGTGTCGCAAAAGCCACTGGTGACCCAAGATAGAGCGGAGATTGAAACAAATTTGTGAGCCGTAGCCCACCTTTACCTAACATTTAACTTTTCGAGAAAGATCATGGGGACTAAAGTTGTTCATTATTCAATTCTCTACATTGTATGGTTTCTGGCTACTGAAAAATTAGTTGAAAAGAATGTTGTTTATTTATATTAACTCTTAAAAAAACATCAATTTGCTACTACTAAGATCTCATAAAAACCTCTACAAATAACGATGACATTTATTAAAGCAAGGCTGGCAGTAATATAGGTACTACTTCACCGAGACAGTTCGACTGGGGTGCGAGGATGACCGGAGGTGTGACCATCGATATTCATATCGGTCATCCCTATCGTACACTGACGGTATTGTTTGTGGTATTGTGAAATCAAACGCAGCACACACACACTGCAGTGCAGTGCACCGCAGTGTGCTGTGTGTACTGTCGAACTGTTAAACTGCTTTGCGGCTAGATGGCGCGCGGGTGATGGCTTATGGAATCAAACTAATGCACTCATTACTGGATAGATGGCGTGCCGGCTGCTAAATGCGCAATTTCATTTTGCCTTACCTTTCACCTTAACATCGGTGATCGATTAGAATCACGTAGACAAACTGCGCCACGAGCGCTATATAGAGATAAAGACCACATAAGAGGGAGTTTTATAGTTGTTCCAAAGGTTGACAACGTCAAAGAAAAGCGCTTACTATGGTTGACCATACCCAACGAAGTCCGCGCCAAAACTCGGCGCACGCTATGCAGTGCGCAGACTTTTTGAACGACTTGAACTACGATAAGACACAAGTGCTCAAGCAGACATGGAACACTATACAAGCGACATAACGTCTAAATTCGAACAATTTTTAACTATATAATGCACGTATAGATATGTACAACGGCACTCGGACACTTTTTGACTGTTTTCACTTGGAGATAGTGACTCTTTAGATATTAGCTCGAAGTATTTCAAAATAAAAACTTGTACTATGTGTAAAAATAAATATTGTGAATCTAATTTGCTCGTTGTTTGCAGAGCGAGGCTGTGTCGGAGATCCACGCGATGGTGTCGTGCAGCAAGCCGCTGCTGACGTGGACCGTGCTGCGCGCGGCGCAGGAGTGCCGCGAGGCGTGCGGGGGACACGGCTTCCTCAAGGTGACGATACTCACGACTTAACATGGACTAATTTAAGAGTGCGCCTAATGCCAGAAAAAAAACAGATTTCACCCGCGCGTCTTGCATTAGTTTAGAGTTGAAAATTGATATAATTGATGATGATAATGGCTTAGAGCAATTTAGTTAAGATTTTATTTAATTATTCAAAATATAGGCTATAAAAAAAAATTACGGTTACTCTGCTAAAAAATTAGTCTGACTGTGTAATTCGTAAAAAATAACGTGGTGTTGTCGCTGATAATTTAGAGCATTTGAGTTAAAACAGTTTATTTGTTATTAATTTGTAATATTTTTTTTTACTTAACCAGAATATTTTCCAAAATTGTATTCGGTTACTCGGCTTCTATAGGGTTTTCCCCTACCTGTAGTAGATTTTAAGTTCTTAGTCATTAAACGATGTGTTTAAAAATACACCTTTTACTTTTGGCATTAAAGGGGCGACCCCCCTTTAAGGGGTTCCCTTCATCCACATTCGTAACAAACAATTCATAACTAGCTACGGAAAAGGGTTGCTTTTGCTCTCGAATGATAAGGGTAAATATCCACCACGTTGGCCCATTATCGGGTTGGTGGATTCACATACGCCATTGTTTTTTTTCTCTGGACGATGCAGGTTTCATTACGATGTTTTTCTTAACCGAAGACTCAGTGCTATGATAATCTGTACATGAACTCAAAACATTAGAGATCGTCAAATTCTGAAAATTCGGAGAAAGACTTTTGTGCAGCTGTTGGATCTAACAAGCTTAATACAGTACAAACTCTAAAAAACTCATTAGTACCGACCCGGGATTCAAACTCGCGACCTCACGATTTCAAGTCGAACGACTCCACGTCTACCATGCCTTGTAATCATAGACATACATAGTAGGGACGGGTTTGACGCCATTTTAAAATGTCGCCCATTCGTCGGTGTCTAAGAAACGCATTGACACCGATGCCAGCACAGTCTGCGACGCACGTCCGACGTGGTTACTTGAGAGCAAAATGCCAAACTGTGTGGTGAAGGGCTTAACGAATTACAATTCAAAGTGCAGTAAACAAAAGGTTCGCTTTTCTTATGACCAGTAAGTCAATATTTAAGTTAAACTATACTTCCTTTTACACAAAAACTTTTATAGGTAAGTCGTTTCTAGTTTCGTACAGTTTGCGCTT
Source organism: Erannis defoliaria (assembly GCA_905404285.2). Classification (NCBI taxonomy): domain Eukaryota; kingdom Metazoa; phylum Arthropoda; class Insecta; order Lepidoptera; family Geometridae; genus Erannis; species Erannis defoliaria. The sequence continues at coordinate 2,495,094 of FR990071.1, forward strand.
CTTCTACCACGCCTTACTGGCGCTGCACGTAGTGACCGCGAAATCCGAGAGATGGCGTTGTCTTTTTGTCAAAGAGAAATTAGACTTACGATTTCTTAACTCAGGCGTATCTAGACATAAATCATTTCTTGTAATACTGATCTAATTTATGTTTTCAGTGTGCGAACCTCGGCGACATCCGCAGCAACCACGAGCCGACGGTGACGTATGAAGGCGACAACAACGTCCTCTCCCAGCAGACCGGCAACTGGCTGCTCAGGCAATACGAGACCGCGATGGCAGGGAATACGGTCGATTCTCCCTTGGGCACCGTGCAGTTCCTAAAGGATTACAGAGACATCTCCGCGCAGAGGTTTAACTGTACGAACACGGAGCAGCTGAAGAGTCGAGAATGTGAGTTTGTATTTTTATTTTATCCCACTAATATTATAAATGCGAGTGTTTGTCGGTGTGTGTGTATGTTTGTTACTCCTTCACGCTAAAACGGTTGAACGGATTTGTACGAAAGAAAAATGGCGATTTTTTATGTATAAATGTTGGAGCATCTTGAAATATATTTTCTACCACATTTCTACAGAACGTATGCAAATATTTTCCACATTTTTTTAACCGAACATGTGAACTAGTAAAAGGCAGAATAACAAATCTATAAAAAAAATTTAAATTGAAACTTCACATACATTGTTTTACGGGTTATCCATTTTTAAGTGTTACCATTTTATAAAATAACTTTTTTTCCGCTTTGTCCAATGCTAAAATGAGGTTGGACTTTAGGCGGAAGCGTAATAAAAACATATCGGCTCATTGAAACATTTTACGAAACTAGTGATTTTTCATGTTTTAATCGCGGGGTAATACAAGGTAAAACATCTTACTTTTGCTATTTGGAAAGGTTTACCCCATATTCCGATCAGACGTAACATGTTGCAATCAAAAATATGTCGTAACGGAGGCGAATTTTAATTTTCCAACGATTAAATTGTTAAGTGACCTAGAACGTTACCTTTATATAGTATGCATAAGACCTAAACACGCCTCTGTTACTTTATGTTGTATGCGTGTAATATAAACAAATGAGACGTGCGCCTCGTTGCAGTCATACTGGCGACGTACAAGTGGCTGCTGTGCTACCTGCTGGAGCAGACGCGCGCCACGTACGAGCAGGAGCTCGCGCGCGGGCGCAGCAAGTTCGAGGCGCGCGCGCGCTCGCAGCTGCACCGCTGGCGGGACCTCACCGGCGCGTACGCAGAGTACCTCGCGCTCCTGTACGCAAGGGACTCGCTCGACAGGAAGGAGCGCTCCTTGCAGCCCGGTGAGACTGCTTCACAATACACTAGATACACCCCACGCTGAGCAGGCGGCTCGGGGATCGCCGAATGCTCACCATCGTTAACCGTTACCGCTTCTGCCTGTCCTTCGGTGGTTCTGGATACAGTTTTAGGATATACCTAGGTCTAAAATGTACAGCTAATTCACCTAGATTACCATAGCTGGTCGCTCGCTTAGCTGGCGCTCGTTAGAGTGTGCTTCGGATTTGCATGATCTTATTCCCCCCGCCCATTCTTCTATCGGACAGCCAGGACCTTGAAAAAGCGACACCGTTTTATGGTTGATATACCAAAAACTCGTACGAAACGGTCTGATTCCAGTTTCTTTATTCGAACTGCTAAACAGTGGGTAGCGCTGCCCGAGTGGGTATTTCCCGATAATTATAATCTGGGTGTCTTCAAGTCGCGAGTGAATCGGTTTCTTCTAGGCAAGCGTGCTCCATCGTAGGCTGCATCTTCGTTCATCATCAGACGAGATAGCAGTCAAACGCAAGCCTATAAATATATTTAAAAAAAAAAAACTTATGTGATATCCTCAAATTCCAGTGCTAACGAAACTGTTCCACCTGTACGGGCTGCGGTCGCTGGAGCAGCACCTGGTGGAGCTGTACCAGGGCGGGTACGGCGCGGGCGCGGAGCTGGCGCGCCTGCTGCGGGCCGCGGCCGCCGAGCTGTGCGCCGACCTGAAGGGCGACGTCGTGGGGGTGGTGGACGCGCTCGCGCCCACCGACTTCGTGCTCAACTCTGTGCTCGGGCGGAGCGATGGCAGGGTGAGTGCAGCTCCATTTTTAACCGACTTAAAAAAGGGGGTGCTATAAATTAAATAATCATTTTTTTTTTTTTTTTGAAAAAGTTACTTGTAGGCAGCAACAAGACTTGTAACAGCCGAAAGACGTCCACTGCTGGACGAAGAACTCACTCGGCTTGGGGATCGCAGAATGCTTACCACCGTTAACTGAGCACGCTGCTGCCCGTCCTCCGGTGGTTCTGAATGCAGGGTTTGGACATACCCAGGACAAATCTCTGCACAGTAATTACTCTGCTAACATTGACCTTCAAACCGAAACGCAGTTTCAACCTTTTGCAAAATGATAACACAATTATAATGAATTTTGACATGTTAATTTTTAATTTTTATTTTTTACTTTTATTATTATTATTTTTTGATTGAACTGTAGTAATTGAACTGTTTTTGTATTGTTATATAATAATATAACAATACAAAAACAGTTCAATTACTCAGTAACAGTTCAGTTAAATTATTATTATTATTTTACTTTTTTGTTTATTATAATTTTTGTGAGATTCTAATGTAATTGGCCTGACCGTGTTTAATCTCAATAAATACAATTTAATTATTTTTTTAATTTAATTTATAACAAAAATATATAAATCCTTGTGTAATTCTCCCGCAGCTATACCAGAACCTACAAAAGGCGTTCTTCAGCCACCCCGGCACGTTCGAGCGAGCGAGCTGGTGGCGCGAAGTGGTCAATATACCGCAGTCCAAGCTCTAACCTGCAGCTAGTACAATGAACAAGGGAGTGAGAAGTATAACAGGCCAAATATCGTGTGATGGAAGTGTTTCAACACTACAGTGGTTTCGAAGCATTTTGTGTACGATCCGACAAGAATAAGGTACAGAATCTTGCAGTGATCGTATTTTTTAAGTGGTCTCGCTTTTCTAATCTAAGTCAAGTGAATTCGTCTTACGAAGGTTGTACCGGGAATCGGGATATAAAGTGCCATTCGCAACAATGCAAAAAAGTTTTGAAACGGTTTTTATTCTTGCCTGGCAGCACTGGATAATCATGTCAGTGGGTGAATTCATTCAATAATCTTCTTATGGGAGTTTTGGCGGGAACGCGAAAAAAACATCTACATTGTATTATTTTCCAAAACTTGTGTTAATGCGTAAAAATGGTGGAGTTTCATTCATTAAGTGCTGATTTACGCGCACGAGTGTGGGCAAGTGATTTAATGTAGTAAAACATGTATTTTCGTGTTGTTTCCAAAACTCCGAAAAGCTTGCAGTAAAGTTGCTACGACTTTAACTGGACTTGACTTTGAGTTCCTAAGTGTGACTTTGACTGTGACTCATTCGACTTCAAATTCATCAAAAACTTGTTAAAATTTAAATACTTGACGCTGACAAATGCGCAGAGTGCGATGCCATAATCCTCTTAGGAGGAAAGAAGGAAAAAAAATTATGACGTGTTGTAGTGTTGCAAATATATAGAACTATTTGCGATGATAACGCGATTTGTAATTTATTTTTATTTTTGCCAAGGTACGTTATGTTTCATCTGCTACGAGTTAGGACGATACTCGTATTGCAACGAGAGTGTTGATTTTTCGTTTAATCTAAATAGACTTACATCTAGACTTTTTACTATTTGGCTCTTTGATATTTAGACCATTTGAAGACGTTCTTTATTCCTTGTCGGATTATACGCAAATAATTGTCGCCATAAGTTATGTTGTGACTCATCAAGCGAGGGTCATGTGGAGGGTAACATTTGATGTTTTAAATTGCCCTTCGGACCTGTATAGAGTAATATTACAAGATAATTTTCCTGGTCACATCACCAAAATATAATATAATTTTACAATAGATACTAAATATTATTGATGCATTTAACTGCGTTTATATACAATAATAACAATAACTCGTCGTACAAAACGTGTACCTATGTTTTAGTAGTTATTATTCCAAACAACCTCATTAAATTAATTTTCAAGCAAAGTTTTACTATGTGAAGTATTAACTTTTTTGATGTTAATATATATTTTTCTATCACTGCCCAGTGTTAGCGAGTTTAGATCACTCTGCATTTAGATAGCTAGATTATTGATTTTTTCAATGGGCATCGTTATTTTTAACGGCTATTTAATTTTATTGTTTTTAATAACAGGTGTTATTTTGTTCGATTCTGGAATGTTGATATTTTTTTAATTAATATTAATCATGGTGATCTTAAATACTTAAGTGTAATTCTTTTTCAGAAACTTTTTGGTCTTTGCACAATATATATTTTTGTAAGGGCTGTTTTATCAGTTGCTGTGGGTTTACTTACGAGTTGAATTGTTTTTTTTTTGTTAATACACAGGTGTATTCCTTTTTTCCACCTATGAAATGTATTTGTTGGTGATTGCATACTTTGCTTTTTGCATTTTGTTAATTTTACTTTATATCAATACAAATATGAACTTTATCATGTTCAATAGAAAGTGCAAAAATGCTTATTATTAATACTTATTGTTATTATTTTAATATTATTGTATGAATCAATATTATTATGAACTTATAATAATAAAACTTTATTGTCAATATGACGGATTTTCCAACCCAATGAATTTATCTTAATAGTACGTCAAAAAAAACGAATAATTATCAATGTAATTGAAATCTAAATGTGTTATAATTGTAACCATGAGATCATAATAATTCCTTCCATATAAATTAATATTCCATAATTTTAATATTATATATTATGAGATGAGATTTATAAAGTATTAATTCATTGGTTATTGTATTATATTTATAAATCTATTTATCTATTTAAAAAAATCTAAAGAATATTCATCATCAGACAGAAGACATCCACAACTGGACGAAGGCCTCCCCCTGAATAGGAAGGGGTTGCAATACTCCCCACGCTTGGCAGGCGGCTTGGGGATCGCAGAATGCTCACCACCGTTAACCAAGAGGACGCTGCCGGTGGTTACTGCAGCTAAAACTGCATCACGTACCACAGGAGGACATACCCAGGTCCTAAGTATAAGTGTGGTCTGAAAGTATCAATCTAGTTCAGTATTGTAAATATATTATCATGTTTAGTTATTGAATATTGTTATGCAACTATTACAATCGTATTATATGTGCGATCGTATGAATAGTTTCTTGTATGTATTAGATGGTATTCGTTAGATCTATTTTTCTATAAAATTGCAACTATTTCTCGAGTCTTGAACAGGTTTGATATACAGGGTGTATAAACAATTTCGTCGATAGTTTATTCTGTATCTTTAAAAAGAAGCTGATTTGAAAAATAACATGTGTTATAAAGGTTTGTATTGAGACTCAAATATAAAATTGCGCTGCCCGAGTGGGTGTTTCCCGATTGTTACAATATGGGATGTCTTAAGTCGTGAGTAAATTAGTTTCTTCTAGGCAAGCGTGCTCTATCGTAGACGGCATATTCGTTTTATGGTAGACTATATGCTGCCTTAGATTTGATTACTTTGCAATACCTACTTTATTTAAGATAAATATTGCTATGTTACTCAGGGATAATGTAGCATTGTAATGGTGAAAGATTTTTTGAAATCGGTCCAGTAGTTTTTGAGTTTATTCGTTACAAACATATAAAAATACAAATCTTTCCTCATCATAATATTGGTGCAGATTTAGCTGGAAGTATAAGAAAACACTCTGTATTCAAGATGATCTGCTTTGATAATCTTGAGATTCGAAAACTATGAATTAATATTACATAGATGTTCCACTCTAGAAGTGCCTTCTTACTATCCTATAGTGTATCTCTGTGTATTGTTATGATATTTTTAAGTCCTTGTTTTAGAAGAATTGATTTCTAAACATTTAAGAAAATAAATGGATTATGAATTTATTATTGGTATTTTTTTTACTATGAGTTACGCAATTTTCTGAAAGCAGAAACAGAAACAGAAAGTGTAGTTTTTTTTGAGGAGGGCCATTTGACAAATGAGGATCTGTCCCTCAAAATGAGGGGTGGCTCACGTTGTCGTAGGCGAGATAAGTTTTCAGGACAGTAGGACCCGAAACGCAGTGCTGATGGCTCCGGTGCGTTCCACTGGACATCCCGGAGCCCTCAATCAAGCACCTGGGCAAGTAATTACTTGCACTTGGTGCGATCAGGACACGTTCAGTCCCATACAAAACGCGTCTAGACGTAGACTCTATATCTATATTATAAAAATATATAAACCACAACACAACCATGTTTTATTCATTGCAAGATATTTTGTACTTAATTTCTATAAAATTTCAAATGTAACGCTTGGCTCGTTCACACGCGGCTCCCGCCGGCTATGTCCGCGGTGGAATTTCGACACTAATTTATTCAAATTAAGTACAAATTCGCTTGCACTGAATATGACATGATTGTATTTATAAGACCCGTTTTCTATGGGAGTCTCTTGTATGTAGTACTATCGTGTTATTTGTGGTGCAATCCCGGCGACAATGATAAAATGACTGGACGGGAAATAAGCGCACGGATTTGAAGACTATATGTTAAGCGCCGGCTCTCCTCTCGCGTCAGTCATACTGTCTTTGCGACATGCGAGCCGTACGATACGACAATACAAACTTCTAATACATGTAAATGTGTTCTCTTTTTGTCATGCAGTAATTAGATTCGCTATCTCTATTTTCTGGCAAATGTAATATGCATACTTTTAGCTAGGTATGCTTGATTGTATTGACTTGTTAATTTTAAACAATATGCAAGCGCTGGGCCCGTCCATTCCATTATCACTATCACTGTCGCTGGTGCAATCCTACGTAACCGAACTGGGCATAGAGTAATATACTGGGTCTGGGCCCCAAGCCCCCGTCATTACCTCGTCAAGTAAACAATCTAGATTCAAGAGAAGCTAGATTCTTTTAACTCACGGCACGGAATTGCATTCGCATTTTTTGATTTTAGTAAATCAAATGAATTTGAACATTTAGCCGTGTTTAATAATAATATAAATATTGAATAATATGTTTAAGAAATAAACAATAATTGCTCTGTTTCCAACATTCATTTATTGACCAAAACACGTAACATTTAGACGGAGTATAAAAAGTGAAGGTACAGTGTATAGATAACAGTATGGTGATAAACATATTGTGAAAGAGTTTTCGAAACGTGCAGAAGATAATTTTACTTAAACATCTTAGTTTTTCGATACTTATTGTCCAAACTATTAAGTAAACTTATGAAAGAAAAAATTTTAAAAAAAAACTTGGGTAGATGTTTCGTAATTTTACATAGATGCTATCCAGCTGAGAGTATGAACATTTTGCAAGGCCAGACGAGGTGATAGAAACTTGATTTTATTCTCAGTTTTGCTGTTACTCTCAGTAACTGCTCACACGGTGTGTGTGGTGTCCTTTCCTTTTTAATTATTTATTCTTCGTCATGTTGCGGAGGCATAATAGTTGGACAGGCAAATTATATGATCACATGTGAACCTGTATACTGAGGTGAATCCACGTGTAAAAGACTCGATGGGTATATTAATCAATCCAGCGATTGACTAGCAGAAAGAAGGAGTATTTTATCTCGGTGGATATTTATACATACATAGATACAAAATGATGTTTCAAACTACAGTCACAATAAATTCATTGAGACCCTTGACCCTAATGTTAACGTAATGAAGAATCACAGAACAGTGTTAGAACTTAGCGGTCATTTCTTCACTTCTGGTTTGAATAAATGCATTGTAAACTAGATACTTTCTACAAAATTATAATCCTTATATTTATGAGTATGTCACTAAACGCTCATAACATTTTTAGTTTATTTAAATCATTATAAATAGTTATTAAATTATAAATGTAATACATTTTTGTTTTATTCATTCCTTGAAAAAGGTCACCGGATGTTATCGAAAAGATAGTCGCGAGTATACGACTATATTAAATGTGATAAATCCCGTATAAATAAAACAAAAATGCGTTTAAACCACATCAGTGTTTTATATTTAATTATAATCTAATTCTACAACCTTCTTAAGTACCAACCGTCTGCAGTCTTTGAAAATATTAATGTATTGTAAATAAAAAGTAATTCAAGTATATACAATGTGTAACAAAAAGGTTCAACAATACTGAAGGGTATGTAATATGTACTCATCATTAGGAACAAATTTACTATGGAGCTAGCCTTGAAAACGCAAAAAAAACAGCTGTTCCATACATTATGTCCAAGGTCAGTGACTTTTTGAATGGAACAACTGTCTTTTTTCACGATTTCCGGGTTGGTCCCATAGTAAAATTTGTTCATAATGATGAGTACATATGTACCCTTCAGTATTGTTGTACTTTTTTGTTACACATTGTATAGTATAATTAATAAATCAAGGCACCATTTTGCTGAAAATACTTTATTAGTGTATCTTGAATGGTCCATCCTTAGTTTGAGCCGCTAGGGCATCACTGTCAGCAGCCAAATACCGTACTCCGGTATTGAAGTATTTATAGCTTGGCAAAGAAGTCTTAAAACGGAAACTTTTTAATTCCTGGCAATAGTTACATAACAGTTTAAACGTAGACAGACATTTCCAATATTTTTATTAACATTCTAACATGTCAAAATAAATTGCTTTTTTAAGCGTTCAAATTGCGAAAGTTTGAAAGTTTCCTGACAATATTGTGGATAATCACGAATAATCATCCAATTATCTTCCTCTGAATTACTACAATTTACTTAAACACGTAGCTAGCTAGTATTTGCTAGTATTTAGTACTATTTGCGATAATGGCGGCCCTATTCTTTTTTGCCAAGCTATACATTTTCCGATTTAATAGACTGATCATCATCATCGGCCCGGAGACGTCTACCGCTGAACGAAGGCCTCCTTAGACCGCCACACTGTACGACAACCTGCCATATGTATCCACCGGTTGCCCGCGACTTTTACAATGTCGTCGGTCCACCTATATATATATATATAGTGGGAGCCACTCCTACCCTGCGTCTTCCGGTTCGCGGTCGCCACTCAAGCACCTTTCTTCCCCATCGGTTGTCAGTTCTTCGAGCGATGTGGCCTGCCAGTCCAGCCACTTCAACTTGCAAACCTTGCGAGCTATATCGGTGACTTTGGTTCTTTGGCGAATATTGACGTTCCGGATTTTATCGCGCAAAGTAACTCCGAGCATAGCTCTCTCCATTGCCCGTTGCGTGACTCTTCTCCAAAAGGCCGGCAGTTAAAACCACGTTTCAGTTCCATATGTCATCACTGGCAATACACACTGGTCGTAGACCCTTGTCTTCAGACACTGCGAGATTTTGGACAAGAAGATATTACGCAATTTCCCGAATGCTGCCCATCCGAGTTGGATACTTCGGTCGACCTCTTTGTCGAAGTTGGACCTACCTAACTGAACAATCTGTCCAAGGTAGTTGTAGTGGTCAACAACTTCGAGAGTATCGTTCCCAACGACAACCGGTACGGGCACAACATGGACATTGGACATGATCTTTGTCTTGTCCATGTTCATTTTAAGACCCACCTGTTGGGATATGAGGACTAGAAGAATCATGACAAGAAAATCAGGAACAAATTCCTTCCTTTTCTAGTTTCAGTTATCGTCAACCGTTAAGTTTCCAGGACTCATTCCCTGGTTACATAGAGCCTTAATCAAAAATGTTGATTAACTTAACAAACGTTTCTAAACCTCTGCTCTATACATACTTGTATGGAGCAGAAGTTACATTTTGTATACCAATAATAACTAACACCATTTCAGTGGCGTGTATAAGTGAAGCCGATGATAGTGTTTAATAAGTTGGTATAAGTATGTTGAGTTGTTATTTTTTTTATAAATGTGGACATCTAACTACTGCGTTTTTGAGAAATTACCACCAGTAGATTTACTATATACGCAGATCTGTAAAAACGATTAGTGAATGTAAAGTTACAACAACGAAGTGTTAATTTATAAGAAATTTTGACATTATTAAAATCAAGGAGATAGATTGAAATGTGTCGTACTTATATATGACATTGAATTCATTTGCATTCTAAAGCATTATTATTTCAACACATGATAATCGAAACCCAGACCACGCCAAAAAACACACATTCCAAAAAAATATGCAATTAAGCACGACAAAATGTATGGATCAGCTGATTTTTTCCACGTTTTCCGTATCAATTTCGGTTCAATACAAAGAGTAAAAAAAAAAGTAAGTATATAAGTATTCTATCAGCTATCTGGTTTCCATATTACAAGCTTTGCTTAGTTTGGGGCTAGATGGCGCTGTGTGAAAAATGTCCACCGATATTTATTTAGTTCAATGACCCCTTAGATAATGCCAATAAAATCAATGTCACCCTGTATAATTACGCATGAACGCTTTCACTAATACAAAACAAATATATGAACACAAAATCAACTTTTACGAATTTTTATTTAGAGTTTTTCATTGTTAGGTATATATAAAACACTCGAAACATCGATTAAAAATAGATGCATAATTTGCGTTCAGATAAATTCGTTCACACATTGCAAAGACACCTAGAATCAAATCGAATCGTGCAAGGTGCAACTTTATGTGGTAGAAAATAGTGACTATTCAAAATGGTATTTTTACTTGTCAATTCAAGGGGACAAAAAATTTTTGACCGGTCTTTAGCTATTATCACTGTCAGAAACGGTAGAGCTCGTCATTCTTATCACAGGATTCTGCGTAGAATCGCTCGAGTCGCATTCTACCATCAAAATTTCATCCGGACTGTCGTTTCTATCCGAGTTACTCTCCGTGTAAGTTCCTGTAGGTGATTTATCTTCTATGACCGCCTTTAGGTAAGATTCCCTGTCCATTATTGTGGTGTCCCTGGCCAAAGCGAGCACATCCAAAGACATCATACTTTTTGACTTCTCTGATCTACTTATAGGTGGGTTAGTATGTTCATATATCACTTCTCGACTGATCGATTTCGTCCTCGCCAAGTTTGTTTCGTTCTTCCAGCTGTCGCTAGGTGGCGTGCGACTCCGGTTCGCGCTGGTCGAAGGCGCGCTCGCGTTCCTAGGCGAACTCTCCGTGAACTTCGACCTCTTCTGCTGATTGCTTTCCTTCATCATCAGGAGCTGGTCCAGTTTGTTGATAGTCTCGTTCAGCTCCAACGCCCAAGCTTCGTCGGTCTCGATGTCCTTGTCGATCGGTTTTAAAGCTAGTTCACGAACGCGCAGTCTGAGTTCTTGTAAATTTGAATCTTCATCTTGAGCCTTATTCTCATCGTGTATAGGGTCTCTTTCAGCTCCGACGCCCGGCTCTCTCGGTCCCACCGGTATGGAGTCCTTTCCTGGTGGATATTCGCCACGCCTTCTGTGTATTTCCTCGGAAATCTCCTCTAAAGCTTTCAAAGATTTGGAGTATCTGTATTTGGCGTCTGCGATGAGACGCTGCAGTTTTGCAATCTTCTCGTTTTGAGCTTGGAGCTCCTCGTCGCATAGTTTCTTTTCATCGAAGTAGACGCGGGACTTTATAATGTTCCGTTTTAAGTTCTCTTCCAGCTGGGCCACCTGGAAATTATAAGTTTAGGTCATAGTGTAATAGAAGCAGAGAGGTGACCAAAGGATTTTTCCATAGAAGGACGCGTGATCGTGCGGGGAGGTGTAGGGTTGGCGGGAGGAGTGGTAAATTCCGCACGTGGTGCTGCCATCTAGCAGAATCCATGATAAGTTTTTTGAGAAGTGCTTTATCGACACAATGGAGAACTCTTAAAAACGCTAGATCTACTACTAGTGGCGCCATCTCTGGAGCTAGTTAAAACATCAAGAAACGTTACATATTTCATAAACAAACCACGAAAAACATAAATAAATAAATGAAATTACTTATGAATGAAATGAGACGCCAATCATGTAGTCTGAATGTTTGCCTAGAGAAAATAAGTGCAAGAAAAAACGCAGCCACTCATTTTCTTGTCACTTTTACTGCGTAAAAACACTAAAAGTCGTACATCTGTTTTGAAAGCCTGAATGACTGCTACGTGAGGCGGTCGCTCGCAGACTGACCAAATAAGTGTGACGTCACACACTCCGTCCGCAAATTCTGTTCTACGGCCGCAAGTTCCTCATCGCAACTCCGTATTCTCCATGGTTTAGGCGTTTACACAGGCTTGTGAAATTTATGCATTATTACTAAACCAACAAAAATTACTCCTAATCCGAAAATGTACTCATCAACAACACACACACATTACACACACTCATTATGAACCACTTTTACAATAGGGCCAACCCTGAAACCTTGAAAAACAAATCAGCTGTTCCGAACATTTCGTCGACGGTGAATGACATTTTCCTAAAGAACAACGTTGGTCCCAAAGTAAAATTTGCTCATAATGATAAGTTCAATGATTTCCTTTCGGCTTAGTACACTCGTTCAGAGTAACCCTGTGTAGAATGACTGGTAGTTATGTAACGTGTACCTTCCGGTCGACCGCGATGCAAGCCGCAGCTTTCTTCTGATGCTCGCGCCCGCTCTCCGTCTTCCGCTTCTCGGCGTCCATCACCTGAAAATATACCGTTTTATTTATTATTCAAACAATAAGGCATTATAGAGGTCAAAGAGAATCGCTCTCCGGAAGCGATACCTGCATATTTCCGGAGAATAAATTCAATGACGTTTGTGAATTCGTTAATAGACAAGTCGCGCAAGTCGGATGACTTGCGCGGTTTTTTGTGCTTATATAAACAAAAACTTTCTGTAAAAAAGTTTTACTCGGAATTTATCATTCTTAAATTGTAAATCAGTTATTTGCTGTCAGTTTCATTATAAGACTCATTGTATTATTTTTAAGAGCTGTGGGTTTTGTAAATAAACAAAATAACATACTCATCGTTTATTCGCCGAATGTTCAGCTGACGCAAAACGTCCAATACTTGGAATGTCCATTCGTCTAGACCGCAGCATGTCTAATATGAGTTTTAACTACATCCGTATTTTAACTTATCATGCATGTCTGACATTTCGCGATTTAAATATTCTGCGATCGCCAAGCAGTAGTGTGCAAGTATTACTATGTTTCAGTTTGAAGGGCAATGTTACCAGATAAATTAATGGGCATGAAGAGATTTGACATGACTGTAATATCTCAGGGTGACCAGAGCAGTACAGTGCGGTGCGGATTTTATTCGCTAGTTCACAATTCTAGCACTACTACTGTTATGGACAAGGGTGATCCCACAGAATAAAAAATAGTACTACGTACAGAAAGTTCACTCCGCAAAGGAATTGAAATAAATAAGAACTCTATCTACTAGGCACTAAAGTAGCATTTCAACTCGCACAGCGCTGGATACCGCTCGCTATATTCACCTAGATATACCGCTCTCTTTCTATCACTTGGGCTTAGTTACGTGCGACGAGGCTAGCGTGCCTCTGACCTTAGCCTTGCATTGTCCTATCGGAGCGGAGCGCCGGCCGAACATAACTAAACTGCTGGTGATGCTTACCACCAGGCGAACGTATAGCTCGCTTGTCAAACCATTGAACATTATCATCATCATTCATTTGTCATTATTGTTGTAATAATTTTTTTTGTGTTAAATTGTGATTTTATTTTAAAATTATAGAATACTTAATGAAATTTTAATAATAATAATGTCATTTTAGGCAATTGTTGTAAAAAAAATTTTTTTTGTGTATCTGTGTGTTTGCTACATAATATGGGTCTCGTATCTGAAATAAATGAATTTGAATTGCATTACAATAAACTAAAACTTCACCGGTTTTGATTTGAATGCCTTTGGCACATTTCTTTATTTCCCCACACAGCTATCAAGCTATAGGTATAATACTACGTGGTCCAGTAGAGATATCCTGGTATTAAAGTGATTATGGTGTTACCTTGATGATGGCATGGTTGAGCACCTCCTGCCAGTTGGTATCGAACTGCCACTCGTCTTGCTTGCTCACGAACCGCTGCTCTGCCAGCGTCACCGTCTCCTTCGCGGCCGCGTGCAGCTCTGCAACCAAACACGACGCGGTTTCAAGAGGCAACCAACCATCAAACAACCGCCTACCTTACAAACCGGTTCCTCTAAAACCTCACATTTTCCCTACACACGTAACCTTGTGGTGTAACTGTTTCATACATTGCACTTCTATGATTATTTACGGTATACTTACCGTGACTATGTAGTGAAACGAGCACCCAATATTTCGGCGCACTTGCATGCAGCACGTTCGTAAATAACCATAGTAATGTAATGAACAACCGTGACAGTTTAAAACAGTGTTTTTCACACATATTTTGCACCAACTAAGCCAAAACATCCAATACAATTATGCTATTAAACATCCTATGTTATTACTCCCTGGATTAAAACTAAAGCATCATATGATAATGATTAATTGGGGATTTTGTCCCACATAAAATAGTATGAAGTCACGCCAAACGGATCTAACTTTTGGTGTGACTTATTGGCGGAACCCACCATTCTTTAATGTACCTACCATAATTCAGATTTTGACACAATTTATAGACAAGATTTATTTTTATACTCACTAAATAACTATTAAAACATTCTAAATTTGGGCTACATGGCGCTTTGTGAAATTTCCACCAATATTTATTTAAGGGGGTTTTCTGGTCGCTGGTCTAAAAACAGAAGAACGAGTCAGCCTTAATAGCCCAAATACTACAGACGAAAGAACTGCCTTTTAAACCTTTCTACCTTTTCGCCTTTTCCCCCTTCCTTTTAGACTATAATATTTTAGGAACATTCATTTCCTTTCCTTTTCCTTTAATAACTTATTCAGAAAACAAAAAATAGATTTAAATTAGAAAAATATGTTCATTTGTACAACAAACACATTGTTTTTGTGAACAAAGGAACATTATTTTGCACAAAGTACTTAAATCAGTTAAATACAGTCAGACGGTCAAGAAGGTCTAAGTGCGTTTATCCACGAGACAACACACGATCGTCACCGTAATTTACGGTGTCGCTGTCGTGTGTCGTCTCGTGGAACTAAATCCACTGAAACCTATATTCTATTGTTATAGATAAGACCGAATGTTGATTTAAATTTTGACACAATAACAGCAACCGTTTCGGGGTAACCACGAGCTTTATTCATTATTGAAATAGGCTCAGCGCGACACTGCCAAGGTTGCGATAACATCCACCGTTCTCCACCGCAATACCAGCTGTATCTTATCACTACACGTGTGTGCTGTTCCTATCTGTAAGTACTGTTGTAATGTACACATTAACACATAACGTCGTGTTACAAAGGCTTCATTTAAATATTTTACTTGACTCATCTTGACAGACTTTAACTTCCAACCCTTCAAATATCTCAGTGCAAAAAAATAAAGTCATTCAAGGCGGGCTTGTAGCAATTTTGAACTTTTTTTAAATGTGGGAAAAATATAAAATGCTTGATATAGAACATATATTTATGAAAATGTTTTATGTGTATATTTTAGCTTTTTCTCTTTTAGGAAACGCGATTTTGAATGTATTTGTATTTGTTTTTGAACGATTTTGGTTCGATAGAAAAAAAAAACAAAGTTAGAAAACAAACAAAGCTAGAACTAAGAAAATACATTATGAAACCACGTAAAATTTATACTAATAGATGAAATACAGTATTATTTAGTTTTCTGATTTTTAAGATTACATAACAAAACAAAGAAAAACCTACTAAAAGCAATTTAAGCGCTCGCGCCTTCTCGTTCTCGCTCCTACTGTTTAGTGCCTATCGTTTATTTGCATGGACGTACCGCGGTACAACCGGGCCTTAAAAATCGACTAAATAGGTTCCTTCTAGGTAAGCGTGCTCTATCCTAGACTGCACCGTTGACTTACCATCAGGCAGGGTGTAATCAAAGGCAAAATAATTCAGAAAAAATAAATGTGTTTCTATGTTATGTGTGTGGTGTGTGTGGGTTCGATCCCCACCCAGGGCAACCATTTATGTGACGAACATAGATGTTTGTTCTGTGTCTCGGTGTAGTATGTTTTATAAGTAAGTATTTACGAAAAAAAATGTATACAAGTATTCTATCAGCTATCTGGTTTCCATAATACAAGTTTTGCTTAGTATGGGGCTAGATGGTGCTGTGTGTAAAATGTCCCCCAATTTTGATTTTGATAATGAGATGAACTAGACGCCTTTCTGATGGTAAGGGATAACGCCTGCCCACTGCCCTTTGCTTATGGCCGCTGCAGCGGTATCCACAACGCTGAACAGACCTCAGGGCACGGCAGGGCAAAGTCCAGAGCATCGCTGATTATTTTGATAAATTCGATGGCGAGTCTCAGTAGCCTTACTATTAGCCAGACGGCGGTGACCTCCCGTGGCCCACATGGAAGTCGTTAAACCAACTTAGGGCCGAAGTGGGCCCCTCCAGATCTTGGTCAAGTGACTGAGTGACTGTACTCGGACGCCCAGAGAGCACAATGCGAAAGCAGAGTCTGCGCAGACCATGTCGCTCCTACTATCGTGTCCGCCGTGCCAGAGTTCCTGCACTTTGGGTTCACGAAACACGATGTATTATATTTTTAAGGCAAAAATAAATAATTTGTATTTGTACTCTAGAAGACTTGAAGGCCACTCTTTGCGAGTAGTGGCCATATACTGTAAGATACATAGAATAGTTGCTTTTTAGTTCAATAGGCATCATAAACATGGATCATCAACTCGCCGAAGAAGATTTGGATCTGTCGCTGTATAAAAGAGGAATACACAAACACTTTCTCATTCATAATATTCGCGTGGATAAGCGTGGAAGAACTAGTTTCCATGATATTAGTATAATAAAGATGGATGCCCAGTTTGTAAATGCGTCCTATAGCAATGATGCAAGTTGCGCAGAGTTAAAATTAAACGCAGAACAAGCTGATAAGGTGTTTCCTGCGCTCCCTCCCCCATCGCATTCCAAACTAAACGTCACGTCCAATTGTACAGCTAACTGAAAACTAGTACACAAACGATGATCGTTCATTGGTAACAAGGAACAGCTTCCGTAAAGCTTAATAAAAAAAAAAGTTCTATGATTTTCGTAATTCGGAAAAGAAATTAGTGTTCTATTTATTTTGCCGACAGTTTATTAACTTTTTCTGATGGAATATGGAATAATTTCTTATTATTTTCACGCTAATTGTATAAAAGTGGTTTGTTTAGTTGTCGGGTAACAATGTATGCCATGTTGCGTTTTTGTAGTTGGCAGGCTTAATCTGTGAGCTGTGGTTTACAGCTTAATCCGAAGCTAGGCTATACAGTTAATTGTAGTCTCGTAAGTAGCCTTCCATGCGCCCGGTGCGAGCCTATACAGCATGTAACAAAAAGGTTCAACAATACTGAAGAGTGTGTATGTACTCATCATTATGAACAACTTGTACTATGTGGCCAACCTCGAAATCACGAAAAAAAAACAGCTGTTCCATACATAAATTTCATTGCCTTGGACAAAATGTATGGCACAGCTGTTATTTTTTCGCGATTTCACGGTTTGTCCCATAGTAAAAGTTTTTCATAATGATGAGTAAATACGTCATCATCAGCCCGGAGACGTCCACTGCTGAACGAAGGCCTCCCCCTTGGACCGCTACACTGTACGACAACCTGCCATTTGCATCCACCGGTTACTAAGAACTGACAACCGATGGGGAAGAAAGGTTCTTGAGTGGCGACCGCGAACCGGAAGACGCAGCGAAGGCGCAGCCTCCCACTAGGTGGACCGACGACATTGTAAAAGTCGCGGGCAACCGGTGGATGCAAATGGCAGGAGTAAATACGTACTCTTCAGTATTGCTAAACCTTTATGTAACACATTGTATAACTGCGCCCATGCATGGCCCAAAACTCGACCCTGGTCTGGTCATTTCTGCGCCCCTCCAGGGTCTGCGCCCTGTGCCTGGGCAGCGCTGGCACTGCCCTAGTTACGGCGGCACTGATATTATGTGACGGCATGGTTTAGCATGAATATCACAACTAAGCTGGAATTGGGATTGGATTTCAAATGAGGCTGTCGAAACACACCGTCCTTGCGACATTCAACTCGATAGGGTAATCCACCAGACGAGTATTAGAAAGCACCCTACAGTACAGCAATGCTATGTTTATTATGTTTCCTCACGATGTTATCCTTCACCGGCGGCTCGAGTTCATTGTTGAAATTTGAAACTACACCGTGTTTAGAATGCGAATCGATCTCTACACTAAATAAGCTGGAGCTAAGTCTAGCATGTTGTTTCTAGCAGCATATTTCCGCGTAGAATACCAATAGGAAGAAAATTAGGAAAAAATATGAATGATTAATTTTGTTTTATATTTGATTTTGCTTTCAGCCCCATAGCATGCGCCGAGGACTAATTGGCCTTTTTTATTCCCCGCGTGGGAACGTGAAATAGCTAGATATATGTCATTATCTAGCGTTTAGTAATTTGGATATGTCTGCCTCGTTTTCGAGGGGAAAAAAGAGTGAATAGACTGTTATCACGGCTCGCGTGCTAGGCGGTTAGGTTAAATTACAATTATAAATGTGAATTAAATAATTATTATTCGTTTGTTATTCACGCAAACACGACGGATTTGGATGAAATTTGATATAGGGGTAAGCTTATACCTTAGAATGACACACATGCCACTTTTTATACCAAGAGTCGCGGACAATACCGCTGGGTGCTGCTTCTAAATTATAAATGACGTAGGTATATTTCAATAAATACTTTAAAGTGGAAGTTAATAGTTTATCTCTTCGTCTCATTATTACTCGATACGTTAGCGAAAATACACTAGATATATATTATAAAAGAATTATTTAAAAAAAGAAGATACGCAAAGTACCGCCTGGATCAATCCAAGCTGGAGGTTTAGCACTGCATTGCGATCCCCTGAGAAAGAGCTATATCGACTTGGTCCGGCTTCCGGAATCCTCTGTTCATAAATAACGTGGTAATCCTCGCCCTTGACCCCTGGCCCCAGCGCGGCGTCTGCCAAGGGGAGGCGCCGGAAGTCGATATCTGCTGCAGTAACTCATACTTATTCTGTTGTAACTGCCTGATAAGCAGGACAAACTAGTCGCCAGACGGATTGGCCAGATTTGCAAATGAGTATGAATACATTTTATTGGGATCAGTAACGTGATCAGGAGGGAGCTATTCGTTGGCATTTGAAGCGGTTGATCCTCGTGATAATGTTTATTAGCGGGGTAAAACCGTTTTAAATGAACTATTAAAGTATCTGTGGGGGCTTGGGGACAAATGAAATATTTTTCATAATTATGTCATTCTTTCCCTACTCTCTATCTATGGTGACAATGGGAATAAGCTTTAGTTATTAAAAACAAGTATCGGTCTAGGTCACAATCTAGTCTATCAAGTCATGTTCCAAGGTGTGGCAGTGTTGGGTGCTTATACGGGAATAATTTAGGGGGTTTTGGAGACAGACTAACAGGGTATTTTTTTGCAATATAGTTTTGTACGATTTCCCACAATAATGTAACTCATACGCCATTATTATACAGAACACAAAGCAGGGTCAGGGGTTGGCTTTGGCGTCAACGCTCCAAAACCAACCCATGCTCTGGCCCTGGCCCCTGGTTCTTCATGTTTCAGTGTGACGTCTGATATACCCCCGCCGGGCTTCAAATGTCTACTTCAACTCTTGATTAGTGGCTATGCGAAGGAAACCTCAGGTAATTTCTTGCCCAGTTCTGTTGTTAGGTTTCCTTCTACCCCAAGGCATCCCCCAACACGATCTGCCGGTTTTGCATGGAATAATCACATAATATGTGTAACAGAGCTCATGCACTAATTTGCCCACGTTAACACATGCCCATACAACAGACCGTCGCGTCGTTGTAATACGATATCTAGTTCAATTTGCTCCAATTTGCGTATCTATGCCGCGTGCTTTTCTGCCCGGAAAATGAACAGACATGGGACACTATGACGTCATAAAAGAAATTTGGTACTCCCGTCCTGACCGTCCGTCAGGGTTCAACGTCATGTCTTACATGACGTTGAACCCAAGATATATCGACAGCATTATGTACGCTAGAGCCTCCCATAACATTATTTTTTATGCCAATTGCATAAAAATAAGTTATAATAAAAACAATGAAAGTGATAATACGAGCGAGATGAGCAAAGCGTTCGCCTGGTGGTAAGCAACACCCCTGCCGATAACATTAGCAGTGCCAGAGTTCTGAACTTGCGAACAAAATCCTGCGCCGCTCTGCACACGTCACCCTGAGATATTAGAAATCAAATCTCTTCATGCCCAGGAATTTCCCTGGTAACATTCTAACATTACCCTTCAAACCGAAACACGGTAATGCTTGCACTACCGCTTGGCGCTTGAACCATGGTGGAACAACTGGCAAAGGTGTGGTACTTCGCCAGGCGGACTCTGTAATCCTACCATTACAAAAACAATACATGTATGACTTCTTTTATCTATGGAATGATTTTCCTCACCACTAGCTCTCTGGAACTGCACAGCTGCCTTCTGGCAGTCGGCCCTGGCGCCGGCAGCCAGCCCCAGCGCGTCGTAGTAAGGCCTGGACTTATCCACACACGTGCCCAGCCGCTTGGTCAGCGCCTGCAGCCGCCTGGACGTGTCATTCAGTTGCAGGTGGAACTTCTTCATAGACTCCTGTGGGGATAGTACTTTTTAGTATTCATAGGACAGACTAACTTATAATCTTTGTAAACAACAATATTTCATTAAATATCTGATTATTTTTCGAGCCTCATAAAAAGCTGACCATGATAATAGAAAATGTTCAAAACAAGGGACGAGTTGTGTTTTAATTTCATGCCAGACAGAGAGCGATCTATCTTAATATATAAAATTCAAAACCCTGACTGACTTATAATAGAGACATAAGCAGGGGGGTGTCACTCCGCAGTTTAGGTATGTTCGGCCGGCGCTCCGTCCGGGAGGACATTGCAAGGCACGCTAGCCTCGTCGCACGTAACTAAGCATACGTGATAGAAAGAGAGCGGTATATCTAGGTGAATATAGCTAGCGGTATCCATCGCTGTGCGAGTTGAATTGCTACGTTATTGCCTAGTAGATAGAGTCCTTATTTATTTCAATTCTTGCGGAGTGAACTTTCTGTACGTAGTACTATTATTTATTCTGTGCGTAAAGCCAATTCACGCACCCTATTAATGTTATACTAACATTCGTTTTGGGGGAAAGGAACGGAGTATTCCTTCTCTACAACATCAGTTCTGTCATATCTAGTTATACCAACAATCTGCAATAAATAATTTAAGTTTAAAGTTATTAACAAAAAAAGGTACCGTATATGACATAGATCTTTAAAACACACCACATTCACATTTCTACAGCATTTGTGTCATCATTCATCTAATTATAATTCAACTATCCACACATACCCATATCATATCTATACATTCTCGTATATCAGCATTAGACACAACATAAACTTTGCTTTTTGAACCTACAACATCCATCGGGAGTTCCAATATTTACATTACAAACTCGATGTTTCGCTGTATACAGTTACGTAAATATCATTCAATAAAAACATCCATTAGAGCTATCCCATAGACTATTATGACACAACATAATAAACTTGGCACAAAAAATAATGAAGCCATTTTAGTTTGCGGAAATTTATCACAGTTTATGGCTGGAGATTAATTGTGCAGGTCGATGCCCCAGGCCCTAACGGAGGAGGCGGGAGGGTCGGCAACAGGCGGAGTCACTAGTGGACTGTATGATGTGATAGCATGCGACTCCGCTGTTGCCTAACCCGGAGTCCGTCTCAGGGCCCGGGGGGGGTTTTCTTCTGGTCTGCACGCGTTGCTGGATTGCTTCGAATTGAAACTCGGCGATAATTTTGGTACTGACGGTCGGTCCTTTGGCGAGGGAGTCGAGGCGGTACGGAGGAGAGGTGTTGCTTCGGTGTCGGTCGGATGGTGAATGAATGTTGGGGAACGCGGCCCCTATATTTATGCTATTCCGCCACTCCTGAGTGGCGCTAACCGCGCGGCGAGTGGCGGTGTGTGCGTCTGGCCAATCAGGAGCGGCGGAGGTGTGAGCGGGATAGCGAGGTCTCGCTCTAATTCGTCCTAGTGTGTCCCTAATTGCTATCGCCTATGCCTCGACTCCCTGACCAATAAATACCAATCATACAAAACATTTATTTTCTCTTAACTTATTTACAGATATGTTTATGATTAAAAGCTTAAAATTAGTTGTCGCGAACATTCTCCCGCCGTGCAGTGTAGACTGGAAACGCTGCATTCAGTTCTGGTGAGCGGCAGGCGAGCTTGGTAACACGATGATTTTCTTGACTGGTCTTCGTAGGGTTCCGCCGGTGGTGCGCACATCGACGACTCGGGTGATGTGGTCTGGACCCGGGTATGCGGCTTCTACGACCCCCCGCGGCCATGTGTTGCGCGGGAGGGTGCCGTCGGCGATCAGCACGGTGTCGCCGATCTTCACAGCGGGCCCGCGGCAGTGGGGCTCCCGCCGGTTTTGGAGGTCGGGGAGGTACTCCCGGAGCCAACGGCTCCAGAAGAGGTCTGCGAGATGTTGTGCGGCGCGCCACTGCTTGCGCCCGATGAGGTCGTCCGGGCTGAAAGTACCCGGTGTCGGGACGCGCGCCGGGCCGCCCAGGAGGAAGTGATTCGGAGTGAGCGGGCCCGGGTCGTCAGGGCTCACCGACACGTGGGTTAGGGGTCGGCTGTTGACTGTGAACTCGGCTTCTGTCAACAAAGTGTTATACACCTCGTCGGTCGGGTGTCGTGGTTGTTGTGTGCTGGCGAGCGCGGCCTTGACGGCGCGCACCATCCTCTCCCACGCTCCGCCCATGAAGGGAGCGCCGGGGGGGATGTATCGCCAGGTGATGGCGTGTCGTGACGCCTCCGCTTCGGTGCTTCTGTCTATGGCTTCTCTTAATTCGCGGTCCGCGCCGCGGAGGTTGGTCCCGTTGTCCGACCAGATTTCTGTAGGTGCTCCGCGGCGGGCGATCATTCGTCGTAGCGCCATGACGGCGGAGTCGGTGCTCAGCGTCATCGTCGGCTCCAGGTGCACGGCGCGCGTCGTCAGGCAGGTGAATAGCGCTACGTAGCGCTTCTGGGTGCCTCGTCCGACGGTCACGAGCTGTGGCCCGAAAAAGTCCACCGCTGCGAATGTGAAGGGGCGCTGGTGGTGCGCTAGGCGGCAGGCTGGGTGGTCTCCGGTGGCTGGTCGTGGTGGGGCGTCTTTGCGAATTCGGCACGGCAGGCAGCGGTGTACCACGGTCTTGGTGACCGGCCGCAGGCGGGTCACCCAGTAGTGCTGTCGGCACTCTGCGACTGTGGCTTCGGTCCCGGCGTGGTGGAGTCTTCTGTGTAAGTAGTCCACCAGTAGTCTTACTTCGGGGCGGTCGCCGTCTAGGACGACCGGTGATGTCTCGATGTCATCGGCTTCGGCGAGTCGGCTTATCCGGCTCCTCAGTCGTAGGAGGCCGTTTTCGTTACGTACTGAGAGTCCGCGAAGGCGGCTATTTGGCGGCGTTCGTTTGCCGCGTCGTAATGCTTCGATGTCTTCGGTGAACGCCTCTTCTTGATTGTGGCGCCAGATGTGTGTCTCGGCGCGTCTTAAGGTGTCCCCGTCAATTGGTAGCCGCTGTGTTGGCGATTCGTTGTCGGTGTTCACTCGCGGCGTCGGTGTTTTCTGGCGTTTCTCACTCCCGTGCTTCCATGTGGGGTCTCGTGTTGGGTTGGCGCGGGTACGTTTATAGTACGTACGCTCGCGCGGTCGGCGACAGAGTTCAATGAACTGTAGGACGCGCGCCGTTGCGCGCAGGAAACGCTCCCATTTGGAGAAGCGTGTCGGGTCGGGGAGCGCTTCGCTCAGGCGTGCTCGTTTGGTCGTGAGCGTGTGACATCTTTCTTCTCCTGTTTTCTCAGCGTGCGTGACGGTCGGCTGAGTCGGCCACGTTTCTTCGGGGGCTCGCAGGAACTCCGGGCCGGTGTACCAGCGATGTTCAGAGACGAAGTCGGCGGGTACGTCGCGGGTGGCGTCATCGGCCACGTTGAGCTTGGTTGGCACCCAGCGCCACTCCGAGAGATTGGAGTTTTCTTCCACTGCGGCGATGCGATGCGCGACGAACGGTCGGTATGAGCGCGACCCGGTGCGTAGCCATGTGAGGGCGGTCATGCTGTCGGTCCAGAAGAATCTTCTGTCTGGTTTCTGGTCGTGCTCCGATGTGACTGCGGCTGCCATTCGACTTCCCATGACCGCAGCTTGTAGTTCGAGTCGTGGGATTGATGACAACTTGAGCGGTGCGACGCGTGCTTTTCCGAAAATGAGCGATGTCCGTACTTCTCCGTCTGGCATCACCGCGCGCCAGTATAGTGCGGCGGCGTAGGCGGCCTCGCTCGCATCTACGAATGTGTGCAGTTGTAAGGAGGCGGCATCGGAGTATCCAGAGTACGGGCGGGGTACGGAGACGTGTCGTAGTCGCTGGAGATGCTTCATCCAGCTGCGCCAGCGGTCTGCCAGGTCGTCGTCGATGGGAGTGTCCCAGCCGGTCCCGCGGCGCCACAGTTCTTGTAGAAGCTGTCGTCCTTGGTTCGTCACGGGCGAAGCTAGGCCTAGTGGGTCGTAGATGGACATGACGATCCTGAGTGCTTGTCTTTTCGTCGGTGAGTCGCTCTGCAGTATGGCCGGTGGTATGCGCGCCATGTCGAGGTTGAAGCTCAGGTTGTCTGCATCGGGCTTCCATACAAGTCCTAGGACTCGCTCAGCGCTCCCGCCAGCACTGAGAGTGACGTCAGTGCGGGTTTCTTCTTTGGTCAGCTGTCGTCGGACAGCTTCGGAGCTCGAGTTCCATTTGCGGAGCTCGAAATGTCCTTGTCGGTGTACATCCCGGACTTGAGCGGCGACTCGTACAGCGTCTTCGTCTGTGCGGTAGCTGCCCAAGTAATCATCCATATAGTGATTGCGGATGATGGCGTCGGTGGCTTCTGGGTAGCTCTGGCGATGTTTATCGGCGTTCATATTTTTGATGTATATGGCGGTGGCCGGCGAGCTGGTAGCTCCGAAGATGACCGACTTCATTCGGAACTCGGTCGGCGGCTTGTCGGTGTCGTCGCGCCACAGGTATCGTAGTGCGTCTCGATCTTCCGCTCGTATACTGATCTGCATGAACATTTCCGTGATGTCAGCTGACACGGCGACGGCGTGCTGCCTGAATCTCATGAGTACGCCGGGCAGCGATTGAAGTTGGTCCGGTCCGGTCAGCAGGTAGTCATTCAGACTACGTCCCTTCGTCTTGGCTGCCGCGTCGTGTACGATGCGGAGCTTGTCAGGTTTCATCGGTGTGGTCACGCCGAAGTGTGGTAAATACCACGTTCTGTTCGGGGTGTGCGCTGTCGGCGCTACTTCGGCGTAACCCTTTTCGATGAGGGCTCGCATTTCCTGTGCATATTTTCGGGCCGTGTCTGGATTCTTTCGAATTTTTCTTTCTATGTTTGTTAGTCGTTGAAGTGCCGCTTCGTAATTGTATGGCATCTTCGGGTGGTCGTCCTTCCACAGGAGAGCGGTCTCGTAACGTGCGTCTGGGAGCTGCTTGGTCGATTTTTCGAGTATTTCGAGCGCTCGTCGGTCTGGATCGCTCCGTGGTGTCTTCGCGGCGACGGTGAGTCCTTCTATGGCGAAGTAGCGCCGGAGCTCCTCGTCCATGTGGTCCTCGGTTGTGGCTTCGGTGACGTGAGCCACGAAGTCCACTCGGTGGCCCAGAGCACGGGTGTTGGTGCCGTGGAGTACCCACCCGAGTGGTGTGAGCGAAGCAGCCGGTTGGTCGCGGTTTCCTCTGCGCGTCTTTGTGGAGAGGAGGAGCGGCCAGTTGTCCTGGCCGATGAGTATTTTTGGTCTTGCGGTGCCCGTCGGGAGCAGCGTCTTGAGGTCGTCTAGGTGGCGGCAGCCCTTGAGATCTTCTTCCTGTATCTGTTGTGGAGTGAGGTGTAGCCCGTCGATCGTTCTTAACTGCAACTGTTGAGGTTCGCTCGCTCGGCCGCTCAGTGTGAGTGCGACGCGGCGCGAGCGTGACGAGTCGATTTTCCTGTTACCGATGGCATTAATGAAGAGTGGGTCTGTGGGGCCTCTGGCGCCGACGCGGTCGGCGAGCTCGGTGTCGATGAGCGATACCGTTGATCCGTCGTCGAGCAGGGCCCAGGTGTCCACCTCTCCATCTGGTCCGCTAACCTTTACTTGCGCGATTTTCAGGAACGCGGCGGGGGCCATCGCTGTCCACGTTGAAGCGACGGTTTCCGCTCCGCTTCGGTCCTCGGGCTTTTGTGGCTTCTTCAGGTGGTGTAGCAGTGCGTGGTGCATATACGTGCACCCGTCGGTCTCGCATCTCCGTGACTTGCATGTGTGTGTCTTGGTGCGGAGGCGCAAGCACCTGAAGCAGAGCCGGTTCTTCTTCGCCAGGTCCCAGCGTCCATCGATGTCAGCCCCTTTGAAGTCTGGGCACGCTGGAGTGTCGTGTCCCGCATGCTATCACATCATACAGTCCACTAGTGACTCCGCCTGTTGCCGACCCTCCCGCCTCCTCCGTTAGGGCCTGGGGCATCGACCTGCACATTAATCGAATCGAATTCTTTTATTAATCGAATCGCGATATTTTCTCCATCGCAGGTCGAACCCAGGTCAGATTAGCACAGGACCGAGGCAGACGGTATAGCAAGAGAAAGGCCTATACGTATTCAGCAGAGGGATAAGGAAGGCTAAAGTGGATAGTGATGATGATAAATGGAATAGAGGTGGGCCTAAAATGCCTGGAAAACATAGTTTTAAAATTACATCAAATTACTGAGTTGATAATTTTAATATAACATATCGAATTTGTTTTCGATTAGCACATGCCTGACGAAGATGGCAAGAGAGAGGCGTGTGCACTGAGCACATATTAAACATGTGATATAAAGAAGTCCGGATGTTGACGATGTTTTTTTTTTAATTCTTCATTCGGTTGTATTGGCTGTAAAATATAGTAAACATGCACTCGTTTAGAATAAACAGCGGCACATTTATTAAAAAAAAATTAATCATGTCAAAAAATTAAAAATAGTTTGGTTGTGTATTCTTTTATGCCACGAATTTAGTATCATGTGTTAGAACGCTAATATATTATTTATTTAAAAGCCACTGGTGCCCGGTGCGCTCTGAACCTTATACGGAAACGAAGCACAGGGAAGGTTAAGGCATGCATTTCCTGTATTAGCTCTGCACATTCCATAGTACACAGTCCACAACAGTTTAAAAAAAATACCTACCTATGTCTTGCTTTTAGATTGTATTCATACAAAGATCATGATCATAAGAAAGCTAGGCAATCGGCCTTCAGAAATAACGGTGAGGTCATTGATAGTACATACCAATTTGGAGTGGGGGCTGGCTCTAAAGCACATGCCGTTGACTACTACTGCCTAGAGGCTACCGGCATGCACTTACGAAGAACTTGCATGCATGCGATATTTCAAGTATGTAACTTAGTGAGTTCTGTTCAAGTTCCGAATATGAGTAAAACGTATCCAACCTCTACAACAAGAATTTACTTTTGTACCTCTTTATTTATACACAATGCCGTCAGCAGTATGCTGGGTACGATGCCGACGACGTGGGCTTGAGCATTTGGATTGTCTCTACCAGAGAGAGCAAAATCCTCTACCATTTTATCAATCTGGATCGCAGGTTTACGTAACTATTTACTGCATAGTCTCATTATATTATTATATTTTTATTGAGACCTTCGCCCAGCAGTGGGACAACACAAGTTAAAAAAAAAAAAGTTTCCTTTACCGTTAGCTTAGTTTAGTTAGTTCTAAAAATTTAGCTAACCATTTGGTTTTTAGTGTGTACATATCTTTTGAATTGCGTCATAGTTAATTAATTATTATATTATATGTTGTTATGACGTATAATTATGTATACTTATTGATTGTAATTAGTATAGTGTGCGTATAAAATAAAATTAAAATAAATACATCTGGATAGGTACAATTCTTTTGTTTTTGTGAAGTTGGGTAAGTGGATTAGGTAGTCCGAGTCCGTATGTCATGGAGGATCTATGATCTTCTATTACTCTGTGCCGTATTTCGTCGTCAGTCATAAAACGTCCACTGCTGGACGGAGTTCGTATGTATTTTGTTGTAATTAATAAAGGTTAGTCTTTGGTTTCACAACTACCATAAAATTTACCTAAATTACTACTATTTGTCCTCTGAGGCAAACATAAGTTGTATTCAGATTCTCAGGATCCGAATACATACTCTGACATACATTCTCTAGTGTGACGATAGAAAATATCATTAAATCATTTTAAATAAACACTGCTTACATTAATAACTGATTCTTTTATTTTATTCTTAAGGCACAAATGTTTGGTAAATACAAGAAAAAATAACTATTATAGATAATAACCTAATTCAGCAATAAAAAAAATCTACGTTTTTGTTTTTATTTTAATAAATTTTTGCTGTAATGACTAATAAAGATGGTTTCATTTTAAATTTATTTCAATAACAGCTGTAAAATCAATTTTAATAGAGCCCATGTACGTTTGGTTGTTGACGTTTGAATCAGGCATGGGGCAAGGTGCGTTGCCACATCTACGCTACATCGGGTCAATTGGAGACCCGTCGCTGCATATAGTTTACATTACAATTGTTTGTTTTAGTACGTCTGCTCCAGATATGGACAATTACTATCTTTGCAACAGTGATGTTCATATTTTGCGTATAACATAGAGCTGGTGATCATTTTCGACGACATTGACGTGTAACTTTGCTGTTATCAATAAAATATTTGGATTTGTATTCAACCTTGATTATTAATAGAAGAAGAGCTATTATGTTTGTTTTAAAAACATAGAAATACCATAAGTGTGGAATCACTTCATGAAAAAAAAATTTACAAAAAGAGCTATTATTTTTCGCAATAGCAATAAAAATAAAAGCAAAGTTCGTATAGGCTGAGTGGCCAGCCCTAGTGTCAGAGTTAATGTGCCGCCTGGAGGCCTCTGACATGGCTGACGGTTGTTGTTATAGAAACTAGAACAAACAACCGGGACCAACAATTTAACGTGTCATCCGACCCACGGTAGCGCTCAGAACTAAATGCCACTCGCGGTCACCCATCCGAAGACTGATCGGACCGTCCGTTGCTTAACATCGGTGATCGTTTAGAATCACCTAGACAAGCTACGCCACGAGCGCTACTACGCCAATAGCAATGATCATCATCATCTATCCACTCCTACTTTAGGTTCAATGTGCCAGCTTTTCTGGTCCGGTGTCAGTCTCGTCCACTGCCTGACAAATGTCGTCCGACCAGCGAGTTGGTGGTTTCGTAATAGTTATGATGCTTAATTTAATCCTCCTATTGATCCAATAACAATATTTGGGTCGGATCACAATCCCAATACTTTCTTATAATAATGTTCCGACGAACTTTGGATTAAGAATGGCCATTAGACGTCAAGTAGAGTATTAGTTTGATTATTGGAAGGAGTGCTAACTTCTGTATGCGGTAAATTTTGTGCCGATAAACACTGGAAAATCACTGGAAAAGCTACCGGATGTGAACCCTAGTTAGGCAAATGTTACATGTGTTTTCGTGTATCATATCCAATTCACATACATCTTCAGTTACCGCAAACTCCGTCTTCTACCTATTTCTTAAATCCTCTCCACCCTAACGTTGCCTACAAGAGATTGCTTTTAGCAATAAGGTCGCCATTTTTTACACTAACTTGTGTTATTTCTTTCTTTGTATGTGCTATTTAGTGTGAACAATAAAATAGTTAATAATGTGTGGTAATGAATCTAATTCTGTAATTATTTACGAGATATTTACCTGCCCATACCTGTTCGTTTAAATGGTGCAAGCGACCGCACCTAAAATATCAACAGCTCCTTTCACAACTTATGACATTTATAAATTATTTTCACGGTAAATATCCCGTAACTAATCATAGAGTTTATAAATAAAAGTAGTTATCTTGTTGTTTCCTTGTTACAAGTATTTCATTCCTAAAATGCTGAACTGAAATTAATGTATAATGTATCACGACTTTGGATAAGTGCTTTTTATAGTCAAAAGAGCAGAAAAGTTTATTTATTTATTTATTTATTTATTACAACAGCAAAAATAGTATCATAACAGTCCTAGACCAATCCGATACTTTTGTTACAGATAACTAACTTTAATTTTATAAAAACTTATAAGTACCTAATACAAATTTAATTATGATAATATTCACAAAGCTTGTGAGCCGTCTTTGTGAATTCTGCCAGAGTACATGAAAAAATATCCAAATCCTTAGAGATTAAATTTAACAAGGCTAACGCGCGTGACGTGGGGGCAAACTCTAACAAATTCGTCCTACCTATGGGCACGCTAAAAGTAGGGAACCCTCGTCTCCTGGTGAAGTTAGAAAATGTACAGTTTACAGAGATAAACAACATGGTCTACAGTAGCATTGTGTACATCCTTGTATCGTACGTAACGATATCGGCATTTGCGCAGTTCGTCCAATCGGAATGGTAAAGGCAAACTTTAGAAACCTTGAAGTTATTTATATTAACGTTTATGGTGGATTTAGATAACCAGTTTAAAGAGCTGCTGTTAAAATCTTAGTTAACTATAGTTAAGTTCACTAACTTATGCAGTACTTACAGAATAGGCTCAACAGAGTTATTGGACCATTAGTAATCTGTCGCTTAAGACGGGGTTATCGACTTTTAGTCACCATAGCTTGTCAGCTTAACTACTAAAAGGTATCTATTGAATAAAATAAAATACAATAAAAAAAACATCTTATAATTTTTTTACATATATTATAAAAGCAGAAACGTAATTTAGAATGATTGACTCGATATCTAATAGGTAAATTTTAATCAAATGTGACACTGACCAATGTGTTTTTCGTCTCCTCTTCTTTCGAGATTTCATAGTAAAAACATGTAAATTAGCTTAATCTATGATGAAATGAATATATTTATCACCGCATTTAGTATCATAGACTAATGACACGCTTCGCACATGTTTTCGTATATGTATAATAATAATAATAATAATAATAATATTTATTTACTATAATGAACATGTACAGCATTTAGGACATTAAAATTAAAATGTAGTGAAGAGTCTAGGTACAATTCAAAGTAGCAGCGGCCCCTGCACTAAGCATAAAAATATTAACAATCTTTATGGCCAATTCTCTCCATAACAATATGTTATCAGACATTATTTGTCCGTTTATGTGTCCCCCCATTTCTTCAACCTAAATATATACAAGTTTTATTGTGCGACGCGATTTTGAAAAGCCGTTTTTGGCAAAACCAAAGTTCCATTTTACGAGTAATGTTAGAAAACTCTTCTAGAGTGCAGAGCACGAATCAGTAAACGTATCTTAGGACGCCCGGAGACTAGATGGAGTGACGACGTAGGACAACTGACAGTAGTTGAAATCAGAAAACCGGAGAAGGGGCTGAGTGGCGTGCCATGGGATTCGTCTATGTCCAGCAGTGGACAGTGATGAATTTGCTGAACTGCCAGACTTTTGCTCTGCTAATGACCCTGCTACATCGTAAGACCGATGATTGACTACAAGAAGAAAAGGTCTTGAAACGTGGGATAACCTTTCGTTAACAAGGTTCGGGTCAGTTACTAGAAACCTAGTCGTTTAAAAGGGAGCGCAGCCATGTTTCAGATGATAGAAGGTGCAGGCCGATCAACCAGCTTTAAAACTCTGTCAATAGGGCTTAACTCTCAATCTTCACGCTATCTCACACACACTACACGCACACACACACACACACACACACACACACACACTACACTGAGAGATAATTCTAGAAAAAGAGAGAGACAAAAAGAAAATATTTTGCTTTTACTTGCATTTTTTTTTACTTTTGCCAAACATACCTAGCCATTTAATCCAAGGTTCATTGTAGTTTAATAGGAATGCTCCATTAACATAAATAACGTGAAAGGTAATTTATTTCAGAAGCCAGTACACTCCCCAGGGCCTGCCCGGGCTTAGTTCATTTTCCGCGGTCTATTTTACGATAATTAATATTTGTGAGTAACAAATTAACGAAACAAGACAAATTATTCCCGCCACGCCTTTTAAATCTTTAGGCCTACGTTTGACCACCAGCTTATCTGATGGAAAATTAGGTTCCGGTCGAATATGGAGCACGCAGTCCTAGAAGGTCACTCTTGCCTTAAAGATGCCCAGATTATAGTTTTCAGGGAACAACGAAGACGGCAAAATATTCGTGTATTCGTGTCAGTATGCGATAAGGTGGAGGCAAAACCGTTTAGTACGAGCGGGTGTCATTTTTCGCCATTTCCGGCCTTTTCCGACTTGTATTGTCGTACAGTGTGGTGGTCTAAGGGGGAGGCCTTCGTGCAGCAGTGGACGTCTCTGGGTTGATGATGATGATGATGATTGTGATAGAAGGGGAATCTAAAGAGGAAGAAGGAATCATGTATTTCGAGGGAAAACTCTCCGAAATGCAGCCTGTAGAAAGTTGATAAACATGCAACTTTAAGCCGATGCCCAAGAATCAGCAACTTTTTGAAGAGAACAGTCCGCTTCTAAGCACTTCCAGCTGCCCTGCAGCTTTTTGTAGATAGGCATAATTTAAGCCAGGGTTGTAGGATAGGCATAGGACTTCGCTTCGGTATCTCTTGCCTATTGAAAGAGCCGATTAAAATGAGTCTTAGGCTCACAGGTGGTCAATTCGGAGATCAGAACTTCGATTCAAGTAGGCTCAAGGAAGATCGCACTGTTGTAGAGGGAAGAACGGAAAATGTTCCCGACATTTCCCGGAGGAAAAGTGCCAGGTACCGGTGCGTTGCTATAGAGATCCCGGGACTCTCCGTCAGGCACAAAGGTCGGATGGCGAGTTAGTTTTAGTAAGTGTAATGCTACAGAACCTGGCTGTGCCTACCTACGGCCAGCTACATAAGCTTAGCCTGGATATTCTAGGCATGTCTCCCGTTACAAATAAAATTATACATTGAATCACCTATATTTTACCGTCAAGGCCAAAATTTTACCCGATTAAAATTCGCACACTGTCGAGTGTCAAAATAAAGCAGCAAAGGATTTGAGAGCTCAAAATAACTCGACGTCGAGCTCCATATGACGAAAATTGTTAGTGGAATGGTAAATTTACGTAATATTCTCAAACATAGGGTTAAGATCTTTATATATTCAATTTAATTAGCTTAGCTAGACTTTAGATTTGATTATAAATGAAGACACGACGTCTACGTTTTAGAGAACTTGAAGATGAAACCTGTTTAACTAGTTAAGTACCTACTTCAAAGACTTAATTAAAATAGAAAATTGAATAGAACGTATCATCAAGAGATGATACTGAGATAGTTCTATTACTTATCCTGTGGCGACTCTAGGCTAAAAGTTTAAATAGGCTCTTAGAGTAATTTACAGCGTACGGTGACACCAGACCTAACTACCTCAATAGGGACTAGACTCGGTCGTAATGACAAGTGTTAGCATAAAGAAAAAGAGTTTGTTAGAAGTATTTTACTATACCTATAGTATATTATTAAGATTTTAGTTTTTAGGATAAAAAAAGTGACCAATCATTTAGAATACTTATCTATCTTCCGCTTCTTAGGATGAAAACATGAACATAAAGTACCAGTGTATTAAGTTAACAGTCATAGCAAGCGACGGCTGACTCGAGGCAGCTTTTATATATTATGTAAGAGAGCAGGAGAGGCATTCAACGACCGCCTCTACTTATACTTCGCTTAAATGTCTGAAAGAAAACATTTCCGTGATAACTTACTTGGCAAGCTACGAGGTTTTAGGCGAGGCAAAAAGCTGCCAAAAGTTATGTAGACAGTACCTATAAAGCTAAGCGCACACTATTTCCACCTGAAGAGGGCGAACCCAGATGCGGCTATAATATGTGAAACCTTAAATAACGGCTGATAGACGAAAAACACGGTACATTCGCACTTGTTCCATACATCCTTGATCGCTGTTACCGTCATGACCGCCTATTAGTATCCTAATCCATAAGTACTTAGTATTAGTCAGAGAGTCATGCGGGAAATGGAGTAAAAAGAAATATTACCGTGTATTTGTTAGGGTCAAAGGTTAAAGCAATAAGTATAATCTCTGTGGTATAATCAGCCTTTTTAACAGTCCACTGCTGGACTCTCGATATTAGTCCTGTGTCGGTCGGTCATTTTCGGAGATCTCGATCTTTCGTAATCGACGAGCCAAGTAACCGAGCAAAAAGATTCGATCAAAACGTCGGTCATCGATCTCGAGAACCTACAAATAAAAATAAGGTTTAAAGGTATTAATATAGAGTTGAATTTAGATACGCAATTTCACCGAGATTGATCGAAGAAAACCGAGACGAAACCGGCCGGTGTTGTATCAATCGCCGGTCATTCATTCGGTCTCGGTCTCTCGGTCGGTCGCAGATCAGAAGATCGTTATGAATGGGAAGGCAAGTGCCGCGGATCTAGGGCCGCGCGTCAATCAATCACGACCCGGGTCTTTAACGATTGACGACCGGGTCGGTCACGCAGAAAGCGCGATTCGATCGTTTTGATTCGTTCAATCACGATCGACACAGGACTACTCGATATACACGACGCTCGCCCAGTCGCAGCTGGTGGATTGAAATGCGCCATTGAATTTCTTCTCCGGAGGTACGCAGGTTTCTTCTCGATGTTTTCCTCTTCCAGTACCAGCTGTATAACAATCCGTTCATCTAAAGAGCACACTGGTACAGGCCGGGGATTTGAACTCGAACTCGCGCCTTCAAGGCAAATCAAATGCCAAAAAAAATATCGTGTTATAAAATGTAGATAGATAGATAGATAGATAGAAACACTTTATTGTGTATAATATATATATATATATATAATAAATGTAACCATAAATAACCTTACAATAAAAGAAAGAACCTTAAGAACTAGTGCCACAAGTGGCGGCCTTATTTCTAACAGCGATCTCTTCCAGGCAACCATGGATATGAAATAAATGAAAGCTAAAACAGACGGGAGATGCATAACACTTATTAATAAATACAATAAAATAATACTATTAAATACAAGATACATAACTGAACAATAATAATATATATACTTACATGACAATAAATACTATATATAAATAAAATACATATTTAATACACGTAATCCATGAAAACTGATTTGAACCTAGCAGCATCCAACAAACGGTAATATAGTACAATGTAACTAACAAATTAACATTTAAATTAGCCTTCAAAAAACTACTGTTAATAGAATACCTATTTAAATAACCTGTGTAACTATAAGTTAACAAATATTGAGTTACAAGCTTACTTATATATCGCTAAAATGTCAATACCTACTCCTTCCTACATACTCGTAGTAAATAGTAATGAATATGAGAGTCGATGTCTGCCTACAAACTGCTATGCAGTTTGGCAGAGTAATAAATTGAGCTATGTAATTATTACTCTAACACAAAAAAAAAGTATAAATCACACAAAAATCTGATCACAGTCATATCAAAATAAGAAACTTGTCGAGCTACACAATAAGATACCGTGGTAAAACCTGACAAAACCCTTTCTGTTTCAATGGCGAACGATTATTTCACCATACGTTATGTGTGGTATTTTTTCTGAGAATGTATGAAGGCATAATAAAAAAACATTTACTAAGCAGGTTAATGGCAATGCCACTGCACAGTAAACTAGAGCGGGGTAGGGCTGTCACAACCACAAGCACATTAGAAGATCTGACTCCCGACTGACCAGACGTTTGAATGATTTTAATATTTGCTCTAGGACTGGATTGCCAGTGTCTTATGTGTAAGTGTTCTATGGCATCTCCAGTACGAAGAATCATAATACAAGTACGCTGGACTTAATATTGTCGATAGCAAATTGAAGCCATATGATTTTCGACATTTTGGCGCGGATAGCCAACGGTAGCAGTGTAAGCATCCATTAAACTAATATTTCGTAATACTACAAATGTCAATTTTAGTACCGTAGCTGCTCTAAAGGGCGCTTCAAATTGGCACAAAAAATTGCTGTCATTTCATAAAGAATATTTTGTCCAGCGTACTTGTAAATTAGAGGTCAGTGGTGTGAAGTCATAAGTATGTGGAGCTGGAGACAGTATGTTTTTAATGATGAATCCCTTATCTAATAGAGACTATTATGGTTCAGTGGTTGTGTGGCGGTAAAAAGCCACCGACGCCGCAAGGTAGACTTAAACAGTGAGTCATCTCAACAGTGAGTTTAAAGGGGTATCCCAGTAGCTTTCTATTTTTGTTGTTCTTTAGAATTTCTTAGGCTTCATATTGGTAGTATGTATCCCATCAGTTTTATATAGAAATTTCAGGACAGTAAAAAAAATGTGTAGATTAGACGTTAACTTGCCATAGAATTAAATTGTTTATGTACCTATACAGGGTTAGTTCTAATCAGTTAGCATCATTTTAAGGGCATATTCTGTACATCAAAACAATCAATTTTTACTATGGGGCCAACATTGAAAACAAGAAAACAAAAATTGCTGTTCCATACATTTTGCAAAAGGTCGATGAACTTTTTGTATGAATCAGCTGATAATTTTTTCGCGATTTCAATGTTGGCCCCATAATAAAAGTTGTTTGTTTTGATGTACAGAATATGCCCCTAAAAGGATGCTAACTGATTAGAACTAACCCTGTAATGAACTTGATATGGGCTGATGATCCGCTTCCTTTTAAACAACACAGTTTATTTAAGTTTTTTCATAGTTTCGGCTTCGCGTAGGCCGCGAAGGTTTTAATTATTTTGTCTGACGAAAGTCAAGAGAATAAACTCTACTAAGAATCACAACAGTTCTATAGAATAAAATCATAGGAAACTACTAGGACACGTGTTTGAGGGGAAGAAGCCATAAGCATGGGCATAATCATTATTTTTTGGACTTAATGAAATTTGACGTGTAACTTTGGTGTAGTGTGACGTAGGACATTTTTAGCGATCACCTAGCTTGTGTTAGACGAACATCTAAACACGTTCTTTGCCATGACCACAGAGCTCGACTCTACGTAAACATGCTAGAGCCGAGAGATTGTGATGTGTGGTAGTGGTAGGTGCTATAAGTAGAAACAAAAACATTATAAAAGGTTACAAAGTTTCCGAGTCTACTGGAACAAATTGTTTGCATTTACTTGAATGATTGTTTGACGGTAAGTAGAGTGCGACCGCTGGGCCGTCTTCGTGAAACGTTTGTAGGTAGTTGATTGAATTTTTAAGTTAGATTAATGATCAAAATTATATATATATATATATATATTTTTATACAATCAAGTGACGAGACGAGCAAGATGATCGCCTGGTGGAAAGCGTCACGCCTGCCACTAACAGTAGCAGTGCCAGAAATGTGAACTTGCGAACACAATCCTGCGCCGCACTGCACTGCGCTCGTCACCCTGATATATTAGATGCTAAATCTCTTCATACCCAGTAATTTCTCCGGTAACATTGCCCTTCAAACCGGAACACACACATTAATGCTTGCACACTACTGCTTGGCGCTTAAATAACTGGCAAAGGTGTGGTACTTCCCCAGGCGGACTCTGCAGTAGAGTCCTACCACTACAAAATATCAGAGATAGAGAAGATATAAAGGTCGGATCGGAAGGTATAAATATATTAATAAATATGAATTGGTGGACATTACACACAGCGCCATCTGGCCCCAGACTAAGAAAAGC
Source organism: Erannis defoliaria (assembly GCA_905404285.2). Taxonomy (NCBI): domain Eukaryota; kingdom Metazoa; phylum Arthropoda; class Insecta; order Lepidoptera; family Geometridae; genus Erannis; species Erannis defoliaria. The sequence goes on from FR990071.1 coordinate 2,532,953, forward strand.
TTGCATTATGGGAACCAGAGAGCTGATGGAATACGTATATCTTTTTTTGTATCGAAGGTAGCGGGCGAACAACTACACACATTTTAGGCCGTATTAAAAATCCATTAAGCTGTTATATCATACCCTGCCTCTGAAGGTGCCACGTCATAGTGCGTCAAAGTTACGTCAGCGAGGTAGGTGGGCACTCCGGTAGTCAATCTAGTTAATAAATCAACGGTAATGTACAGCACCCGGTACTTTATAGTACTCTAGGTGTACTACCCACTTTAAAAACTGACTTCCAAAAGAAAATACTACAGCCAATTTTGAAGGTCTAAACTAAATGTTGACAGATCTAAACTCACAAAAATGTAGCAGGCCTTATGTAATAGACTGTAATGAAGAGGCTATGTTTAATGAGTTTATTTATGTCAACTAAAGCCTGAAAAAAATATATCATCATCATTGATGTACGTAAAGGACATGTACTTTCTCTTTGCCCAGCAGTGGAAAAATATAATCTTAGATAATATACTGTATTGTATGCAAAAAAAACATAAAAATACATTATGGTAAAAAAATAATATTAAAACAATTGTTCATTACATTGCTACTATTATTTACGAGATATTAACCACATAAATATTCCGTAAATCATCATAGAAATGTAAATTAAGATAAATTAAAAACCAGTTATACAAAACAAACCCTAAAATATAATATATACAAAATTTAAAATAAAAGCCCCGTGATCGATGGAAAAGTGGCCGGAAAGCTGGCTGCATTTCCACGTTGGATGGCAATGCTAACTTTTTGGCCATAGCATTCCGGTCATCTGACACCTCAACCAAATTTTGTATGAATTATTTATTTATAGTTATTTATTTTAATCACGTATATACACAATGTGTAACAAAAAGGTTCAACAAAACGAAAGGGTATGTATATACTCATCATTATGAACAACGTTTACTATGGAGCCAATCCAGAAATCGCGGTAAAAAAAATCATTTTTTCCATAGATTTTGTACAAGGTCAAGCAAGGAACTATTTGTATAAACAGCTGTTTATTTTTTTCGTGATATCAAGGTTGGCACCATACTAAAAGTTGTTCATAATGACGAGTACCTACGACATACCTTTCAGTATTATTGTACCTTTTTGTTACACATTGTATATAATACACTTATAACAATATTATAAATGTGAAAGTTTGTTTGTTTGAATGTTTGTTAGCCAATCGTGCAAATACTGCGGAACGGTTATGGATGAAATTTAGTATAAAGGTAGCTTATACCTTGGCATAACTTATTTTTATAATAATTAATATTATAGCTAATTTTTATCTCATATTATGGCGGGAACATTTTTCATAGCAACATTTTTGCAAAAAGCAATTTTTAACGAAATATACAAAAGCTTTTCAATTTAGGACAATAGCCTTCGAATACTGTCCTTTGACCATGGAAATATTAACTATGCGGGACGCGAAAGGCAATCGTTCGTTTACTCACATCTATCGAATCTTATTGAAAGTGATTGCTTTCGAATCAAAAACTTATGATTACCTCGGAAAAATAAATACAATATAAGCACGACATTAAAAATATATGATCTGATAATGCGAAATAACGAAGCATATCAGTCGTAAACACGTAAGAAGTACGATAGTCATTTTTCACGAAACGTTTAGTCGAGGTGTCATGTGAGCGGAATGCTGGCGTATATTTTGGTCAAAAACTTAGCATTGCCATTCAACGTGGCAATGCCGCTTTTAGTTTAAATTTTAAGTTTTGTATTTTTATTATGTAGGGTTTGTTTTTACTAGGTAGGTTTTATTTAGTTGTTAGTTATAATTTAATTTTAGTGTATAATTGTATTTTATTTGTGAATAAACTTATCTTTTTGCACCTAAACGGTATATTGGACTCTACACGCCCCTCATTTAGCAGTTTCGATAAGCTTTCGAAAGTTTCGCGCCCATACTTTATTAGTCCAAGTGTAACTTATGAAAAGGTTTGAAGGTACGGAAAGCCCTGTCAGCCCTAGATACTAACAGGATTTATTTCATCTTGTTATACTGCGAGTAGGTACCGACCTACCGACCGGTCGTGACCCGCCAGCGTGTCTTGAGTATTCTTGTAAACTGGTTAGCTACTTACTAAAAAAAACACAGCAATTTGTGTTGAAAAATAAGTTACCTACTTTTTATAGTTGATAGCTGTTTGACCACAACTCACCTGATGTTAAATGACTTTGTGATCGTATATGGTAAACGGGGTCCTACGAATTGACATACTGATTTTTGTCCTATTATCATTAGTCATACGCATCTAGTCATAAACTACTGTAGTCATAATGATACATGCACATTATTTTTTACCGGCATAATATTTGTTTGTCCTTGTGTTTGTCGATCCTAATAGTAGTGTGTGTGTGTGTGGTTATACATCTTAAGATTAGTTGTCATAAATAGTAATGTTACTAATTTATTTGTTCATAGAGTTAGTGGTCCTAAGAATGATTAATGCTATTAGGTTTTTGGTTTAGTATTTTTTTTGTTAATTTGGTCAGTTAGTGGTGTAATGGAATATAGAACATACTGTAAGTACCTGTATTTAAGTCCGGTGACAGATATGACTCGGATAGGTTAGGCTAAGGCGAAGGAGCGAAGCGAAGCATTTTTTTTATTTCAACCCATAAATCCTCATTACTCGTGCAACACTGTACGAGTATGTATATTAAATCTAAGCGTAATTACACCTCCATGGTGCACCCCAACTTGAGTTGGTTAGGTTCGAAATTGGTGACAGATCGGAATCAGAGCACCCCAACTCCACGTAGTATTGTGGTCCTTACCCCTAGAGTGTATATAAGAAGCGACAGTAGTATTTAATTTATTATGTAAATGGATAGATAACAATACCTTAGAATCTTAGATTACAATCTGTAACGTTATATCTGTCCTGTTAATAAAGAATTTGAATATTTTATCTCATAATGGGAACTTACTTTCAAGTGAGGCTGACGGAACATAATGTTAGGTGTTTTGTGACATATTCGTTTGGGTGGTAGTTACTTAGCCGAGTTGTAGAAATTACCCTACCAACATGATAACATGGTTTTCTAACGATGTTTCCTTCACCGGCAGGTCAAGCTAATTGTTCGCATTTGAATCCAAACCCTGTGGCATAACCTAACCGCTCCACTACTAAGCTAAATTACCTAAGCTTGGTTGATCTAAAAATCCACAAATGTATGGATTTTTATCGATCAACCAATTTAACATTGCAATAGACAAAATAATATTTGTCGATGACATATATTATTTTTGGTTGGCAAGGTTATCAAGGTTGCCTGGAAGAGATCGCTTTTAGCGATAAGGCCGCCAATTGTTACACTAGTGCTAAGTTCATTTTTCTGTTGTGATTATCATGACTGTTATTTAAAAAAAATTGGTGTGTACAATAAAGAGTTTATCTATCTATCTATTATGTCAAACATGAAAGGTGAATCGATCATGAATCGATTAAACTGGTTTCGACGATAGCATTATAATAGGCGAAGACGCGATCGAAGCCGCGGGCAAAAACTAGTCAGAAATAAGGTGAAGTGTGAAAGGAACTTAAATCCATAGAAATAAAATAAACAACGCTGATTAGATAGGTATTAAAAACAAGAAGCAATTAATCAATGTCCTCATCACTATCTTTAGTAAGTCATGATAAGTTAAGTAATAATGTACCTGCTCTGTAATTGATTCCAATAAGGAACCCAACATTATGCGATTCAAATAGCTGGTATGATAAGAATTGCATAAACTTTTGCTAATCGAGATTTATATTATACAATACTAGAGGTCGCCCACGACTTCGTCCGCGTACGGAAAAAAATCGCCCCGTTCCCAAATACCACTGGGTTAATTACTAATTATTTTCCTCTTCATATTCACCACTTTAAATCATCCCGAGCAATTTTTTTATCCCGTGAAATAAGCTATCTCCATTCCGAGTCTCATCCAAATCCGTACAGCCGTTTCGGCGTGAAGATATAACAAACACACTATCACACACGCAAACACACCGAACAACACTCGCATTTGTGATCTTAGTGTGATCGTTCATTCAATTCGTTATTGCAATACATATAACAAATTCAAGTTCTGTGTTGCGACTTGATTAGTGCATGCATACCTTACCCAGCTGAATCTGGGTCTAGGCTTTTTTTCTGAGCCGCTCGACAACACTTTTAGCCCCGATCAACACAATTACGCATGTAAATTTCGCGGGACCTATTTACATGACCCAAATCACATAGACCCTTGAAATCTCATTTGATACTTCGCTTTCGGCTGATTTGATTTACGAGATCTCTTATTTTTTGAGTGCATGAGTTTTTGAATTAATTTAAAAGTCGGTAGAAAACGGTTGAGTGAAGAAAAAATAATACGAGTTGAGACGTCATCGGACGAGTGAGGGACAACCCATGTTTTTGAGTTAAAACTCATTCAAAAAAAGTTCTCCAGAATGTTCGTCGGTAGAGCAATCGTAGCTCAGTGGGTAGAGCAATGGTTACACGGATCGTTCTGTAGGTTCGAATCCTGCCCGCCACCGCATAGAATTTTCTACAGCAATTTTATGGGTCCAAGCGAAGTATGTCCAATGGCATCGTGTTACTTAGACTACGCCCCGCCATCCGTCCGTCTTACCTTTGATAATATTTATGTTGAACGGTTATAGGTAACAGGTTAAAAAAATTACAAAATCATGGCGAATTTTAAGAGTAATTCTAACCCTCGATGCGCAAACGTCTGTGTCGCATGTTGTAGTTAGTCTAGTATAAAATGTAGTTAAAAAACTCACATCTAACTCCAGTTCCAGCTTGTTAATCTCATCAGTGGCCGCGTTCAACTTTTCCAGCTCCACCTGGAAAGTTTTGAAGAACTTGAGACAATCGCACGGGACCGACACTTTATACTCGACATTTGGCAACAGCAAGCAACATGTAGCGACGGGAAACAACCGCGACATTAGTCGACAACTGCGGCATTAATGGAAAACTGCGGCACTATTGAAAAAATGCGGCATTTACGAAAAACCGTGTTTTTAATACGATTTTTACACGCGCGATACCAAACTGGCCGTACAAAGACCGGTGACTGTCATATTATCTTAGAAAACACGAGATAAGGTGAAAATATCAATTTTATCTATGTATGTCATACTTGAGTTAGTTTTATGTATAGCTATGTACCTTTGGGATTGTTTCCTGTCCCTACAGAAAGCAACTACTTACAAACAATTGCATAACATTACTTACTGATTATTTCTTCTTGTCGGTCGAAGAATTAAACAAATAACTGCTAAAATTACAATTATTTTATTTCAATATAACATTACATACAATTTAGAATACATGCGCTCTAAGGAATACAAAAATATTTTATTATACTTAGTAGCTTTTTCAATCAATTTGCATATTTATGTTTATCTAATTAATTACAGAGTCAATTAATGATGTTAGTTCATATCGGCCGAATATTATGCATCTTAATTTCAGTATTGTGATATTTATAAAGGAATTAGGTACTTAAAATAAAGATATTATAGATTAAAATGGAATGGTTCGTTATTTATGCGGAGTTGACTTTTAACATTTATGTTGTACACTTTGATTTTGGTAATAAGAGGTTAGATTACTCTGATAATAAGAACGGACTCATTGCCCAACCACCGTGGATCAATGGGTCCAAAAGAGAGGGATATTTTTTTCTCCCTTGGCTACATTATAGAAAACAATAGTACTTCATAAATAAGATACACTATCCTTCAGAATACGCGTCTGGAAGTTTATCTTCTGTACGTAGTGCTGCCATGTTATCTGTGGTCCGACGTCGGACCCCAGCCCGCCTAGCACGCGAGCCCTGATAAAAATCTATCCACTCTTTTTTCCCCGCGAAAACTAGACAGACGTATCCATATTCTAGCTTTATCATGTTAGCGCGGAAAAAGAACATTAGTCTTAGGCGTACGCTAGGGGGCCAAGACCCTTATTGCCTGTAAATAATATTAGATGTGGCTAGTACAGCGACCTTATTCTCAGGCGTTAGATATTGTCACTATAGTCATCGCGTTACCAACTGAGTCGTGCGGCCATAAATCATTCACTATGTATATCTCGCTCGCACTTGTGGGTCTTGCTTGTGGTCGCACTTGTGGGTCTTGCTTGCACTTGTGAGTCGTGCGGCCATGATTTATGGCCGCACGACTCAGTTGGTAACGCGGTGACTATAGACGACATTTATTCAGATGCATACAGGAGTAACAAGTACAGAAACCATGACAACAGCTCTAAATGAGATGTGGCTGCCTAAAATATTGCTTCAGAAGTAAATTCTGAGGCTTTGGTACACACTTAGAAGTTTATTATCTAATCAACATTTTTCTGGTTAGTTTCAAGCTTTAGCTAACCCTGCAGACTTTTAATACCTGAGCCATACTAAGAAAATAATAGATCCAAGCAAGTAATTATACACGTGTAAACTTGTAAAGGTAAATCTGAGTAAAACAAAAAATCTTATTTTGAAGTCCGAAAACTTTTTGGATCAAAGTTAAATTATGTTTATCACCGGGACTTAATCGCGCACAAATAAATTTATTTTTATTTACCTCGACGTTTCGACCATGTTCCAATGGCCGTGGTCACGAGCTGACTGAAGAATGCGAGTCATCTTGGTGAAAAATAATAATAATGTGTATTGTGTATTATGTATTCAAATCAATCATCAATGTTTCAAAGTTAAATTGTTGCGCTACCTTTAGCGACTTTACCGATTGCTATTTTTCATAAAGATATTCAGTGTTTTATAAATTCAAAAATGTTCAAATACCTGTGCGAGACAGCTGCGCGCGATATTTTAGATCTTGAAAGAAAAAGTGTTAATTTTCTTTTTTATTACAATCTATAACTATAAAAGGCTTTGTCCTGACTGACTGACTGACTGACATATAGACAACGTACAGCCCAAACCGCTAAACGTTGAGACGCTAAACGTTGGGTGGGGATGGGGTGGGGATTTGGTGGGGACAGGTGGGGATGGGATGTGGATGTGGATGAGGCTGGGAACGGGGATGGGCGTGTCTATATTAAGATGAAAGTTGAAATCGGGATGGGGGTGGGGATGGGATGGGGTGAGGATTGGGTTCGGGATGGGGATGAGGGAGGGAACGGGGATGGGCGTGTTCATATTAAAATGATATTTGGTATCGGGATGGGAGTGGGGAAGGGGCCGCTTATAGGGATGAGGCTGGGAATGGGGACGGGGATGGGCGTATTTATTGGTCGGCTGAACAGATGGAGCTGCTGATGAGATGATTTTTGGATAGGTAGTTATAGCATAAGGTTCGGAAACGGACATAGGCTATTTTTTTGTAGGTCCACGCAGACGACTGTTTGACGGACATAATTATTATAGATACTGTACAGCCTAAGCTGCTAAATTAATTTTTAATATTAAATTTGGTCATCCTCAAGCAAACTTAAAGACTTGCAAGCGGCTTGGAAAAAATGCAAAAATATACGTATTTTAGTGATTCAATTGAGTTGGGCCCCGATTTAACCGAATTCCAGTATTCAACATTACTACGCGGGCAAAGCCGCGGGCAAAAGCTAGTGTATTACTAAAGTAGCTATGTTATATGAATGTTTCTTAGCACGGCTCGGGGTCGGAAGTAAGTAAACATAAGAACTTCGCACTTAAATAAATGAGATTACAATTAATGAGTAGATTGTATAATCGTTAGTTTAAATAAATAATTATAATTTCCCTAGGAAACGATAGAAACAGTTATACAAAACTAGCGATTAAAACAATAACTATGTAGGATATACCTAGTAGTAAGGAAAACAAATATTAAAATTTCTTTAAACATGCATAAAATTCAAACATCAGATTATTTTGTAGTTAGAAAACGCCTCTATCGTACTTTTCTAATATGATTAATGGCGTAGAACTGTAGGGTATAGAATCGGCCGTTTATCTTTAGTGCCGTTCTAGTAAAAACATCTCATTGAGCACAAACAGAAGCAAAATTTTCTACGCCACTGCTTAAGTGCACAAAAATATACTGGTAAGTAATTATCACTGGAAATATAAAGAGCTAATTTTGTTTCCCATTATATAAAAAAAAACAATACAATAGAGATAAGTAATTAACCTAAAAATACTCCAATTGGTAAATGTAGATATGTAAAACGAATATAATGTTAATAAATTCAACATAAAATCGAAATCAATTACGTTATAGAGATTCGAGAGCTCTTAAAACGTACAATTAACGCTATTACAATTTAAGAAATTAAATAGAAATTTCTAATTAATAAAATACGTGCTTACAAGCAAAAGTGGCCGATTGCAACAACAATGAGCGCAAGAAGGGATCGCGATCCAGCGAGCTTGTGTTTAGACAACGATTGGCACAACAATGTAGTTTATCAATAGCAATATATTACAAGATCCTTGAAAATTTATCTTTGGAAGTTCTTTCAACCGACTTCTAAAAAGGAGGTTCTCAATTCGACTGGTAGGATGTTTTTTTTTGTATGTATGTTACGCGATTACTCCGCCAATTATGAACTGATTTTGATGATTCTTTTTTTGTTTGATAGGCTTCAGAGGTGATCCCATTTAAATTTTATCGAAATCGGTTGAGTAGTTTTTTTTTTTTTTAAAGCGTATTATTTAGTATTCCCAAAAGACTCAGATTTGATAAGTTAAATAATTTCCAGTTGGCGACACATATGTCCCATAACATCATGTGCTTAGCCAGTGGAAGTAAATACTTGAAACTTATTTTTAACATGAAATCCTGAACAAATCCTCTGAAGCTTAGTATTTTATTCGTATTTTTTCCCAAGATCAAAATTCTCTTTGCGTCGCCCTTATTGGATTCTTGTATATTTATTTCTAGATGACATGTTACTAGGCTAGATACAAAAATAAATGGAATAACCATTGAAAGTAGTGCTGTGACAAATCGCATTGTAGTAGCCAAGGCTAGACTCAAAACGCCCAGTCTCCCAACTTCACTTGTCACTACATAGAATTAAAAAAAAATACACTATTTATAATAGTGTTTTCACTTTTCAATGTGGTCTTACAAGAACAAGTGATACAAAATTATTATTAGGCCTTCAAAAAAAAACTACACCCTAAATACATACAATCAATAGATACAAAAGAAATGTGTAGGTTAGCTTAAAAAAATAATATAGGTATTGTATTCCATAATAATATAAAATAGATGCTTTTATTAATTACAACGTATGAAATGAAAGTGAGCTGCTTACATTATATTATTGCTTTAAAGCTTGAAGTTTCTGGGGTCAAGACAATTTTATTTACAAATTTATTAAACTTGGAAAGATTGTTTAGTTGTGATGAAACGTTTCTATCACAAAAATAATATTATTACACACATGTGCACAGCAAACATCACCTCGTGAGAATAAACAAAATACAGTAAATGGCACGATTTCTATTCAGAAAATAAGTTAGAATCCCATCAAAACGTATCTCTAACGAATAATACAATACGGAAATTATATCTAACAATTTTTAAATCGAAAAATTGACAGCTATTTGTGATTATATCGTAACTTTAAGTGGACAGGAAACAGTCCTATAAGGTACCAAACCTCGGAAACGAGAGAAATCTAAAGCGCCGCGAATACAGATAATATCGGGGGGTTTACAGTCGTTCACAGAGCGCGCTACCTCCGCGTCGGAATCGGGATCAGTGCACTTCACTATCACAAATGTACTTCCCGGAGACGAAGCGCCGCTTCACGAGCGAGAGGCGGTACCCGGCGCCGACCAGCTCGAACTCTATGCCGGAGAGAGTGGCGCCCTCGCAGTTGAACTGGCAGGAGATGGTGGCGCGCGGCGAGGGCCCGTCGCCCAGCTCGAAGCGCGCCTTCAGCGAGCCCACCCCACGCTCCTCCGAGTGCTGCGACAGCTCCGTGAACCGCCACAGCGCCTGCCCCCCGCCCCCTTCTCCAGTCCATGTGGCTTTAGGCATCGCGATAACATTCCGTACCCCGCCCCCCATCGGCACACACACCGACACGTTCAGCAGCGGCGAGGGCGGCGACATCGCGTGCTGGTTGTACTTGTAGTCCACCTTCAGGTCGGTGTGCTCGCGCTCGCACTTCCAGTACGACACCAGCTGCAACGGGCACGACGCGGCGCCGGCGCGCGGCCGTATCTGGTACTTCAAGATGTCTACATTGAAATACTGAGCGGTCGGGTTCTTCTCCGACTGCCGCTTGAGCAGCGAGCTCAACGCGGGCATGTTGAACTCCAAGACGGTCGTGTCGCGAGTCGACAGCTGCGCGTTGATGGTGATCAGCTGTTTATTGGGCAGGACATTGTCCAGCCGGTGGATGTTCTTCAAACGGAAGCACAGCTTGGCTGGATTCGGGTTGTTAGCCAACACGCCCACGATTCCAGTCGGGAATGACAGCATCATATCTCCCGACATCTTTATTTGGCATTTTGTTTCTTCGGTCCCGCGGAAGTATGAATGGATGATCTCATGGAAGGCGACCGCGAGAGGAATGGTGTCCGCCATGCCGATAGTGAGCGGCGATGGCCCGCGGGAGCCCGAGGAGCCTCCTGCTCGGAAATCACCTTCGGAGCGCCGCGACGGGGGTCGGGGAAGTGAAATGGTCGATATGGTGGGTGTCGACGTCCGCACTGTGTTCTGACTCATTTCGCCAACTTCCGAGAAGAGATCGCCTACGTCGGCGTTGGACACTGGTGTGGGACTCTCCAACATATGTGACTGGTTGCCCTGTAGAGGTGCGTAGGGATTTGACACGTTGCCGTGAGGCGAGGTCGGATTGCTGGCGGAAGGGCTTTGAAAGAAGTTCAGGTCCAGTAAGTCACTGCTTGCTTTGCTCGTGTTCGCGTTGGAGCCGCGTCTTGTAGTGCCGATCTTGTACAAGGAGATGTTTTCGACAGTTGCTCGGAGTTCATCCACACTCGCTGACATTTGTGGTGTACCATTACTAATCGGCTTTATCTCTACATGAATCTTTTTCTCTTCTCTATCTTCATCCGAATCAGAATCGGAAGAGGAGTATACACTCCCCTTTTCGTCTTTTGGCCTGATGCAGTAGCCCTCCTCGTCTACCTCTGGAGAGTTCATCAGATCTTCTTTATTAGGAGCTTCCTCCTCTTTTTCCTCCAAGTCTGACTTGTCGCCGACATTTGAGTTTTCCGATATTTCGTCCTTCTTCTTTTTGGATTTTTTAGGCTTGGCTTTCGTTCTTTTGCTCCTTAAGAACCATTTTGATTCTCTGAGAGTTGTACGACCCATGTTTTCGTCTTTATCGGGAGCCACGGGCGTTGCAGGGGTTCCGCTCGGACTCGAAGGCGCCGAGCAAGGGGCGACGCCCTCGACGCTTCCACTAGGTTCATCTTTACTTTGAAAATTTGGAGTGAACAAGTTCAGTAAAGAAGTAGTTCGTCTTGAAGTCTTTGTTGCAAACGAAGGCTCTTTTTTTGGCGCTTTGGCTGGTGGGGCTGGTTTGTGAGATCCATTCGAGACAGTAGATATCTGATCTGCTTCCGATATAGAATTATTTGCTGAGCTAGGCTTCGGTAATGATGGAGGTAGTTCAACTAACACAGCCTTTTCTATTGCATTGTATTTCTCTATGAGAAACTGTTCTAGGAGTTTTTCTACAGTTAATTCGAGACATTGGTGCTTGAAGTCTCTGTGGACCTGCCCCATCAGATCATGGTTGTTCTGTATAATTTCAGCATAAGCATTAACAAATTGTTTCATTTGTTTTAAATGTGCTTCTTCAACATCTTGAAAGTGCTTGCAAGTCTGGGTCATTTTCTTTTCAAAATCTTGTTTCACTAAATTGTACTTCTCAGCTAGTTGCCTGTAATCTTCGTGAAGCTTCTTCAGCTTCACTTCAGCCTTCTCAATGTCTTTGGTGGAACCATTATCTTTACGTAGCTTCTCTAACTCTGCAGATTTAGTTGTATACACATCCTTAGCTTTTTGTAAGGCCTGTTTAGTGTTCTGTATGAGTAGTACTACCTCTAAAGTGTTGGATTCCGAGTCTTTGACAGCCTTGTGCTTCTTGTGAAGCTCTTCAGCATAACGAGCTACATCTTTGACCAATTCGCTAACTTTTTGAAACATGTGCTGGTGTAAATTGGACAATTTCTCGGCCGAGCACTTCAGGACGCCCCAGAAAGGGGCGAAAGTGCCCTGTGAACAGTTACTGTTCGCCTGCTTCGCTAATTTTGCTAACGACTTCGAGTTAGTCTCTTCGATGTTAGATCTCTCCCTAAAATACTCTGATAACTCCTTGCTAGCGATCAGTCCGTATTTCATGTTTTGGTACAGAATATCGTATCCATTATGCTCGTTGGCGAAGTAATCTACAAAGTTGACACTCATCTTTGCAATTACGAGTTCCTACGTTTACAGTTATTCAGTATAATATTGTCACTCACTGACCTGTATCCTAGGATCGAGCTCAGAATCACCATTGTCGTCGGCTGGTATCGTGAATGAGGATTCTTCCATTGTAGTATCAACGACGAGGAAGCCACCCAATCACCCAAATTACATCACCGACTCAATGGTGAGAACTTGAGTAGAGCGTCACCCTCATTAACTATAAATTCTTAAAACTTTCTTCAATGTTAGATATCACTACACTGTTAAATTTAATATATAAACGTGTGAAATCACTTGCAACCTGTTTAATTTATCAAAATAAATAGTAAAATAATATTTTTTCATTCAAGATGACGTCGTCCGCCTTCGTGACGTGACGTCAAAAACAAAACAATAGACAACAAAGTGTTTTTATTATTTTTTACCTTGTCCGGAGTGTTGTACAAATTCTCGATGCGAAAGTCGGATCATCGGTATGCTTAAGTCGATTTTAGAGAATTTTAATATAACTCATCGACATTATAATCTTGGAGGATCTAGCTCTCTCTATATAATCAAAGATTATAATAGGTGCGTTCGGATAGCCTATGGTGGCATTATTAGCATTGTCAAAATTGGCGTTGACATAAAGCGTTCGGTTTGAGATTTTTGCAATTTTTGCCACTTTTGTACCCAAAACGAACGGTATCACAGGGACAGCACTTGACAAACAAAACTCCAAAACACCGCGAAAACCAAACGTCAAAATCATAATGTCAAAAAACGATCACAACGATCCCATGTCGCGAGGTGGGTCAAAAGTGGCAGATTAAGATGGCATTTTTAGCTGTTTTTGACCTATCCGTCCGGTGAGCGAACACAGATAATAATGCAAGTTTTGCACACACGTTCCCAAAACGAACGCTACATTTGATCATTATTGGCGTTTGTAACAGTTATTTTTGCTACCAAGGGGCTATCCGAACGCACCTAATAAAGTAAATATAGTAACGTAATAAACTGCACGATAATAAAGTACATTGAGCGTTTTTTTCCTGATTTTTTAATTTGTTTTGCGACGATATATTTCATTACCAGAATGCACCTTTATTACGACGGAAGTATGAGTATGATATAATGATATGGCGTGCTGGATGTTTTTCTCAGGTAAAGTGTCTGCGGACAACATGCACACGACCGGGATTAGTCTGTCAAAGACTAATCCCTAATTATCTACTCCCTAATTAAACACAATTTGGTTCACCGCACAAGAGTTTGGACATTATGCTATTGTGTTTTGCTCAGGTTGTATTCGGCTATGAATATTGCCCTTGCGCAAAGGACAAAATAATTCAATGTGTTTTTTCGTGCTTCCGATTGCTCTATAATAAATTCACTACATTCTAGTCTTTTTCTATTTATTTCATGGATACATACGGTTTTTTAATGTTTTTTTTGTGATGAAGAGAACAAAGCATCCGTCATTAAATCATAGAAATCATCATCACTATCGCTTCTCGACATGTTTATCACTTGATAATCATTGATCGAAATTCGAATGCCCGAACAGCGGAATCAGCGAATGATGTCCATACAACTGTACAAACTACTCTGCCGCGTCCGTGAGTCGCGGCTGATGGACGCGTGCGATAGTTTGTTTTCAGCTCAAAATTAAATCCCGTTGAGTGTTATTTTAGCGTCCTCTCAGTTGACGGTGGTGAGCATTCTGCGATCCCCAAGCCACCTGCCAAGCGTGGGGATTACGGCAACCTCTCCCTAATTAAGGGGGACGCCTTCATCCAGCAGTGGACGTCTCCGGCTGTTGATGATGAGTGTTATTTTAGTCGAGTTTCATGAATAAATTCCATTGTGTTATACGAATTGCATCACTACTAAAATTGTCTATGGGACTACGTTCAGTCCAGCAGAATTAAAACTGTCACGACAAAACATGTGAAGCTATCGGATCTCTCTTTTCTTCAAGTGCCTTTGGGGGGAACACTAGCGCCATATTGATAGTAATCTCTCTCTTGCCTAATTTGTTGGTTTTCATGATGCTTTTTGTCCAGTTTCAGTTTCACAGTTTGATTGACGTAAAACAGCTTCGATTTGCTCCTAATTAGTTTTTTCGTCGAAGTGGAATTACTCTAAAATTCTTTGTATGAGTGACTTAATTGGCGTCTGCCGTGTAACACTATCGTGCCAAGTTACCATTGCTAGTGTTCAGATTTCGTTTCTGGGGTCGTGATCGCATTCAATCTGTATGCAACTGTTACGCGTTGCCTCGACTATGTCTTACCAAGGATCACCTTATTCGGGGCCAGGGGACGAGTATGACTTCGAGGATGATGGATACGACGACCTAGATGAATACAGGGACCGTGAAGACTCGCTGCAGCCACCACCGCCAGCCGAAGACAGTGACGAAGGTGCGTTCAGTTTGCTATCTTTGTCAAGCCCTTTTTACTCCGTACAGCGTCGTTAGCTATATTTTGACCACAACAGGCACGCATGCTTATCTCGCAGCATATGACATGTAAACAGTGGTTATATAATTACAACAAGGTTAATGTGTACATCAACGCGCCGCAGTTCCCGCGTATTCGCGACCTACTTGTGATGACGTAATGTGGATGTTTTTGTGTCACTTTCACCATAAATAATCCCAAACATTGGTTCGGTTCCAATACTACCAGCCTGTTCACATACTTTCTATAAGTTTGCCTTTGTTAGGATGATAGTAATATCTCAGCAGTAGGTACCTACTGGATCATTGTTTTTCGTTACAACTCAAGCCCTAAAATCTATTTGTTTACATAAATCACATGTAATAGTATTCTATCTTGCTCCTATATGTACTTCTCTTATTAGAGTTTATTTATTTACTAGATACTCCTGAGGCTTAGTTTCTCAGATTTCATCATGAGCAGTTAAGCTGCTTAAACCTCAAATATAACAGATTGTTATTTTTACTAAACACATTTTATAATTCCATTATTGTATCCAGTAAACCTAATCTTATATTTTTTAATAAGCTATACCTTCTGGCTTGTATCGTTCCACCAATTGTACACCGAGATGTAGCTAACGCTTCGGAAAGCTAATGCAAGAAACCGACAGCCGACATCCACTATACAGATACCAACCTACATCAACCCTGCTTAAAAAGGCACCAAGGTTCCCTTCGCTGCAGTGCAGGGTTACAATCAAAATCAACCAACAGAATGTGTGATTTATGGCAAACTAGGCAAGGCAACCAGTACAGACACTTTTTTTTTTGGTTTGGATTAGATAAGGGAGATACTTCGGCAATCTCCCTTGGAGGACTGTGACTGTGGTGTTGCCGTCCAGTCAATAGCACATCACTTGACTTGCCCGTTGTGTACTTACCAAAAACTGTACTTAAAAAGACCTGAATCTGACCTCCAAGGATGAGGAGGTGGCCAGATTTTAGTCTAAAAATATATAAAAAAGAAAAACTAAAAAAAAAGTTGACATAAATTAAAAAAAAATTACAAAACAATCAGCCTCAACCAGCCATTATCAAGAAGTCCCAGTCCTATCTAATGCCAGGTTGCTCAACATTCATTATTTTCCAATAGTAAACAATCCCTTGGTTAATTAAAGTTTATTGAAAACCCAAATTCTCCTATCTTTGATTTTACAAGGTTATGTGGAATGGTAGTACTACATCGTATCAATAAATTACAATGTTTGCTATGAAATCTACATTGTTGTTTTGACATCAAATAGACAATTTCTTTATGAGTAGGTAATAAAAAAATTATATCAAAAATAAATTTACTATTGCATGTCAAAATTAATGAAAAAAATACAAATGAAACCAAAAATCAAAAACCAAAAAAAATTATCGGAAAAAACCACATCAGTTTTCATAGTAGGATTGTTTACTATTGGTTGTTTTAATGGATCTACTCAGGAAAATAAACTCATTAGATCCATCGTGGATCTGTACAAAGGATTCAATAAGAAAGAAAGTTCTCATTAGATCCACAGTTTTCAAAAATCGAACTTATGGGAAAAACTTATTTCACTAGATCCATCATAATTTACAATAATTTCAAAATTCTCTTTTGGGAATAAATAAACTCATCAGATACATTTTGTATCACATCTTTGAAAACAGATCCAATGAGTAAATTAAATCACAAAAGATCCATCGTGGATCTGGCCCATGGATCTACTGAGATTGACAATCCTGTAATTATGGTGTGGCGGTAAAAAAGTTGATTAATTCTGATTTAAAAAAACCTTCCAGACACTGAGGAAGCGAGTGAGACAGAAACAGCAAACAATGATGACCCACCAGAGACACAGAAAGAGAGAAAAGAGCAGTAAGTTTTACTTTACCACTAACAAAAACTAAGCGCACTAAGAATCCTACTGACAATGGCGCAAACTAACATTTTATTTACCTGTTCAAGTAGTATAGCAATATTTTTACCTGTTACCTGCATAAAAACTGCTGTTTCAACGGTTAAGGCTTCTGTTAAGGTTGAGCCTTAGTTGTTGAAACATTGGGGATGATCATATTATATCATCAAAGTTAAGCCTATTTCTCCCAACATACAAAGATAAAAAAAATTCAAGTGAATTAAAAAAAATGCTATATTAATCTTTAACCAGTACAGCAGACAGAAGGAATATTGAATGCTCTATGTTTGGGCTGCCTTAAGGATGCACTTCAAAGCATTCTATTTCATCAAACAAAGTGTGGGAAAGGGAGAAAGAAAGAGAAAAGGGTGCGGTTTTTTTATAGTCGACCTTTGACAGCAGGTTTATAACTGAATAAACAACTGAATGAATTTATTCCAACTAAAGTTATTTGAAATGATGATGGACTAAACTATGCCGCTTGATAAATGATTTTAGAGTTTTCATACTCCTTATTACGTCCAAAGTGGCGTCAAAATTAAGCTAAAATACATGTTGTTGGCTCATAACTTTTGTTTTTAACTTTATTAATTTCTTATCAGTTAACAATTGTAGATCTTCATAATCTAACAAATCGATATAATGCCTAGTCTTGAACAAACAACATTACACAGTAGAGTAATATCCCTGCCCCGATTCTATGGAGAAGTGACCGGCTAGTTTACTCTTAAAAAGCTCCATCCTTTATGATAGACTGTTTTAAACGTTTTTTTTAAATAAAATAATGTTTGTTGGACACAATTACAAAGGTTCTGATGTGAGTTATAAGAAATAACTTATTTCACTACCCATAATTACGAGAGTGGCTATAACTTTGGGTGATCCAGCTACAGACTGATTCAAACTTATGGCGGCTGTGAAGGGCGCTGCAAGCGAGACTTTGCGATTGTACGCACACTGCACGCCTATTATTTGCTACTGCGCAGCGTCTCGCGCCTAAGTTCACAGCCGCCATTAAGTTTGAATCAGTCTTTACATGGTAAAACAGTTCTTGCCCATGACTGACTTCATGGAAGAATGTGACAAGTCTTTATTTTAATTTCGTTTTTATTGTGTTACATTTACTTTAATGTTTGTTTTCCAGACTCTTCCAGGACAAGTTGGCAAGTCTAAAGAAGCAGCTGCAACAATTAGAAGAGGGCATACACCCCGAGTTCCTTCGCAGGGTGAAGAGACTGGAGCATCAGTTGCACGAGAGGCTAAGGATTAATAGGATATACAAGTTAGTATCTCTTTAAGTAACAGAAATATTATATTATTGAAGTGGCTGTGGGCAGGCCACATCGCTTGAAGAACTGACAACCGATGGGGAAGAAAGGTTGCTTGAGTGGCGACCGCGAACCGGAAGACGCAGCGTAGGCGCGGCCTCCCACTATATATATATATAGGTGGACCGACGACATTGTAAAAGTCGCGGGCAACCGGTGGATGCAAATGGCAGGTTGTCGTACAGTGTGGCGGTCTAAGGGGGAGGTCTTCGTTCAGCAGTAGACGTCTCCGTGCTGATGATGATGATGATGAACAGAAATATAAACTTTCTGAGTAAAGAGTAGAGGAATTTATGAATAAGAATATTTGGAAGAAAAAATTTAAGATTTTTATAGACTCAATCATTGAGTCAATGTTAAAGTCTCTTTCTCTTTTTCTGCAAATCAAACTTTCCTCATTACTGTGACTGAGAACTAAGATTTATGTGATTATATATTTTTTTAAATTGTTTGTGGCACTCTCTCAACTCAACTAAAAAGGTGTTGCCTTATTGTGCCATATACCGAGTTAGGGTTTAGTTTTCAGATGTGTATTTGAAATATTTTTTCATTGCGCCTTCATAAAATCTCACTCCATATTTTTAATAAGTATGTCACAGATCCATTACTTTCTCATTTTGAATCTTAAGAGGTAATAATGAAATCATCAAAATTTGATAATCTAGAAACTATCCCAATAGGCGTGTGGCCTAATGTTTAATTTATGACAAATAACATGCTTAGTGATGAATAACTAACTAACTAACTAATGTATTTACACATACTGAAAAAAAAAATGTATTGGCTGATAAATCTCTGAGATATGAGCGTTTAAAGTTTTAGGTGGGGATAGAGAGGGGATACTCTATCCCTTTCTCGCAAAGCACGTGCTAGTATAGCATTTGTATGCCGCGCCTGAGGCTTGACGTCATAGTTCAGTATAGCGCCCTCTCTGTCTAGCTTGAAATTAAAATACTTATAACTTATTTATTTTTGAATTATTTTAAATTTTGTTTTCGTTGATAGGCTCTATTGATGATCAGCTTTTTTATGCGGCAATAAAAAAATTGTAGTTATCATGCCTATTGAGTTAGCGATTACTCTGTTAGTAATTAGTATTTACTCTGTTAATAATTAAATTTTTCCCTAGAGACCACATGTACGAAGTCGTGGAGAGAGAATACATAGCTGAGAAAAAAGCAGCAGCTAAAGAGTTTGAAGAGAAGAAAGTGGAACTGCGGGAGAACCTGCTCAACGACTTCGAGGACAAGAGGAAAATGATTGAGAGCGAGCGGCATAGTATGGAGCTCAATGGAGATTCTATGGAGGTACTGGGAATTCAATTTGTTATTAAGGTTCATTGTATGGACCTGGGTATGTCCTAAGACTGCATCCAGAACCAACAGAGGATGGGCAGCATCCTCTCTGTTAACGGTGGTAAGGATTCTGCGATCCCCAAGCCGCCTGCCAAGCGTGGGGATTATGGCAACCCCTCCCTATTAAAGGGGAGGCCTTCGTCCAGCAGTGGACGCCTTCCGGCAGATGATAATTAAGTTTCATTGCACAGAGTAATAGAAGCAGAGAGGTGATCAAAGGATTTTTCCATAGAAGGACGCGTGATCGTGCGGGGAGGTGTAGGGTTGGCGGGAGGAGTGGTAAATTCCGCACGTGGTGCTGCCATCTAGCAGTATTCAGTATAAGTTTTTCGACAAGTGCTTTATCGATAAAATGGAGAACTCTTTTAAACGCTAGATTTACTACTAGTGGCGACATCTCTGGAACTAGCTAAAAACATCAAGACACTTTAAATATTTCAAACCACAAAAAACACAAATAAAATTACTTTTGAATGGAATGAGACGCCAATTATGTCATGGAAATGTTTGTCTCGATAATAAGTGCAAGAAAAAACGCAGCAACTCATGTTCTCTTCACTTTTATTGCGTAAAAACACTAAAAGTCGAACATCTGTTTTGAAAACCTGAATGACTGCTACGTGAGGCGGCCGCTCGCAGACTGACCAAATAAGTGTGACGTCACACACTCCGTCCGCAAATTCTGACCTATACGGCCTCAAATTCCTCATCGCATCTCCCTATCCTACATGGTTCATTGTACGTTCATTGTTTCACTCATGGCGGGAAATTCAAATTTCCAACAATTTTTTCTTCTTTGTAGCCAGTCCGAGTAACGTTTGTAAATGATCACAATTTTGCAGCAATTCATGATTGTTCGATAAAATGTTTGAAATTGCAAAATTGAGTTTATGTAAGAATGTACTTATATTCTCATTATAAGGTGCATTTACGTATTACGTATCGAGATTTGCAACGTGACTGAAACGTGGTCTATAACTGCTGGCCTTTTGGAGAAATTTAGAGACACGCAACGGGCAATAGAGAGAGCTATTTATGCTCGGAGTAACTTTGCGCGATAAAATCCGGAACGAGGATATTCGCCAAAGAACCAAAGTCACCGACACAGCTCGCAAGGTTTGCAAGTTGAAGTGGCGCAGGGCAGGCCACATCGCTCGAAGAACTTATAACCGATGGGGAAGAAAAGTTCTTGAGTGGCGACCGTGAACCAGTAGGTAGGCCTCTCACTAGGTGGACCGACATTGTAAAAGTCGCAGGCAACCGGTGGATGCAAATGGTTGTCGTACAGTGTGGCGGTCTAAGGCTGAGAGCTTCGTTCAGCAGTGGCTGTCTCCGGGCTGATGATGCATCTAGATCGTAGGAAATCTTTAGATTATACATTTTGCCATGAATCATTGTTTTTTTTCCCTTTGTTATTGGCATTGCACGTTGTGCATTCTGCGAGAGTCAAGTATATTTGATGTTCAAGTGTATGTTATTATCAAGTCAAATATGTCATGAAATCACAGTTAGTCACACGAAATTAGTCAAAGCCGAGTCCAAGTCATGCCCTAGTAAAGTTGTGGCGACTTTACTACGAGCTTTTACGGAGTTTGGGAAACAACACAAAAATACATGTTTCACCACATTATATCACTTGCCCACACTTGTGCATGTAATTCAACACCCAATGAATAAAACACCACCATTTTAAATCATTAATTCCCGAAAATAACACTAGTTTAAGAAAATAATAGAATGCAGCGGCATGATTTTTCCGTGTTCCCGCCATTAACTCGATCATTGTTTGTGTCGTGCAGGTGAAGCCAGTAATGAAGCGCATCCTGCGGCGGCGCGCCAACGAGCCGGCGCCGGCGCCCGAGAAGCGCCGCAAGCCGCTGGCGACCACGCTCACCTTCCAGCTGGACGAGCGGGACATCGAGGCGGACCTGCGCGCCATCGCGCGCCACTCGCCGCCGCCGCGGCACGCGCCGCAGCCGCACCGGAAGCACCTCAACTCTACCTCGTGTAAGATAAATAACAAGTACTTTAAAAAAAAAGTATTTTTGTACGGTCAAGTGACGAGACGCGCAAGACTTTCACCTGGTGGTAAGCGTCACGCCTGCCACTAACAGTAGCAGTGCCAGAATTGTGAACTTGCGAATAAAATCCTGCGCCGCACTGCTTTGCGCTCGTAACCCTGAGATATCAGATGTTAAATCTCTTCATACCCAGTAATTTATCTGGTAACATTGCACTTCAAACCGGATGCTTGCACACTACTGCTTGGCGATTGAATGACTGGCAAAGGTGTGGTACTTCCCCAGGCGGACTCTGAAGTATAGTTCTACCACTACAAAAAACTTCCATTTCGATTACGATTAGTTGGATGTAATTTTTTGTCTAGTTATCTTGATTTTAAAACCAAACTACTGAACCGAAATCGATAAATTTATATGGGACCACCTCTGAAGTATGACCTACCAAACAAAAAATAATCATCAAAATGAATTCCTAATTGGGGGAGTATTTGCTAAAAAAAAGTACAGGCGAATTCAGAACTTCCTTTTTTGAAGTCGGTTGTTTAGTTATACGTCGACCTTGCCATTGCAGACTCTGGAAATCCATCTTAAGAGTGCGACTAATGCCAGAAAATTAACAGATTTCACCCGCGCGTCTTGCATTAGCTTAGAGTCGAAAATCGCATGATACAATTGATGATGGCTTTGAGCAATTTAGGTGGGATTTTATTTAATTATTCAAAATGAAGGCATGAAATAAAAAAAAACGGCTACTGTGCTAAAACATTAGTTTGGCTATGTATTTCGTAAAAAATAATGTGGTGCTGTCGCTGATAATTTAGAGCATTTGAATTAGAACAGTTTTTATTTGTTGGTAATTTGTATATTTCTTTTAAAATTAACTAGATTGTTTTCCAAAATTCTATTCGGTTACTCGGCTTTTTTAGGTTTTTCCCCTATGTATAGTTTTTTTTTAAAATCTGAATATTTACGTTCTTTATCATTAAACTATGTGTTTAAAAATACACCTTTTACTTACTTTTGGCATTAGTCGCCCCCTTAAGACGTTGGTGTTGATTTTGTTGCATTATGTTCGTATTTTAAGTATCTTTTTATCACTAATTAAAATGTTAAGACACAAAATATAAACTCTATAAAGTGTACACCAAAAGATAAAACAACAAACGTATGAGTAATGAGTAATAAAACAAGAAACTTAAAAAAAAACTTCAAATTAACATGGAACCATCTCGAGAGTATACCCTTTCTAATAAAAAAAGAATGTTCAATATCGGTCCGCGATTGAAGGAGAAATCAGTGAACACACATAAACAAAAAACATACATACAGTCGAACATAGAACCTCCTCCTTTTTTGAAGTCGGTTAAAAAAGAGAGTAGTAACAGAATCGACACCACGACATGGGTTTTCAGGACATTTTGATTGGATTTTACAGATTAGATGTTTTATGGAAAAACTAGAGCCCCAAGGCTCCACTTGCTGGCCTATGTGATAATCCAGGTTGTCAGCTATCTCCGTTCTGCATTACACGGACATTTTGTTAAGCCCGTACAACAATAAGAAGTTACAATCAAACTGACTCTTCAAATTTGTTTATTATTAGTGTGTTTTTTTTGGTACTGAAATGTATGGAAATACTTTCTAACCGATGTTTATGGGATAGAAGGGAAAGTGTGATATTTATATGTAATATAATATGTTTTTCATCACACTTGCTCGTAAAGTGGATCTTATTGCATCGGTTTTAGGCTCATAATCTAAGCTATTACACACGCCTGCTTTTTACTTTACATTACGGCACTTGTACTATAATAGGTATAACCCGGTAAAGTCAAGTTTGTACGTGACTGTAATTACACGTACGTATACGAAGGACTCTTAATATAGCCGGGTAATACTTACAGTTTTTTTGTAATACCAACAAAGAGTTCTTATGCCGTTGAAGTAAATGTCAACCTGCGCGCGCATTGCTGGTTTGGGCGCCATTTTCCGCAAATATTTGTTGATGTTTTCGCTGTGTGGTTGATTATTACCAAAAAAAATAGTTTTTTTCCTCGCAAGTGTGACGAAAACAGTCGTATGGAACTCTTGTGCTATTAGTCATTACGCTCTCGGCTTCCTTATCGCGCTCGCCTGTGGCTCGCGCGCATAATACCGCCTCTAGTGTAATGACCAATATAGCACACTCGTATCATAATGTACTATTACCACACAAGCTCGGAAATATTCTGTTTATCATTCGAAATCTGAGTGCAAAAGTGCATTTTGACTGCTAGCGTGGTAAGAGTTTTTTAAATTCGAACCTTTCTATACAGTCCATCCACTGAAATTGCATAAGTGATACTTATTTCATGTCAGTGCACCAACATCATTTTTATAATAATCGCACTGGCCAGCAAGAAGAAAAAACTAGTATTTTCCTCACTGTAGTGAGGTGAAATGTTGTGTATTGCGCTCGGCAGCAAAGTTATTCTGCGTCTCGTACCTTTGACTACTCGCTACGCTCAGGATTCTATACTAGAATCCTTCGCTGTGCTCAGGATTCTATACTAGAATCCTTCGCTGTGCTCAGGTTTCAATACAAGTACTCGCACCAAAAACAAGTTTGGAGCCTCGCATAACAAATAACGATTTCAGGCGAGTCCCCGGTGCGCGAGAGCAGCGAGCCTGCGGAGACGCGGGTGGAGGACGGCAAGCTGCTGCACGAGCGGCGCTGGTTCCACCGCGGGCAGAGCGTGCAGGTGGAGGGCCGCGACCAGCCGCGCCTGTCCGGGCACATACACGCCATCACCGACGACGCGGTCAGTGCGCTGCAGATTACTTGTGTGTGGACTTATGGCGGGAACACGGAAAAAATCATGTGGTTGCATTCTATTATTTTCTCAAACGTGGGTTTTTTCGCGAATTAATGACTAAAAATGGTGGTGTTTTATTCATTGTGTGTTGAATTACATGCACAAGTGTGGGCAAGTGATATAATGTGGTGAAACATGTCTTTTGTTGTTTTCAAAACTCCGTAGAAGCTCATAGTAAAGTCGCCACAACTTTAATAGGGCGTGACTAGGACTAGGACTATGACTAATTTCGTGTGACTTAGTGATTTCAAGACTAATTTGACTTGATTTTAATAAAAAAAACTTGTAAATTCATAAACTTGACACTGGCAGAATGCACAACGTGCGATGACAATAACTAAGAAAAAAGAAACCTTACTTGTGACGACATACGAGAGCTAAGCCAGCCGCGGCCTAAGGGGGGGGGGGGGGGGGGGAGTTTATATAAGGATACAATCTCCATAGTATATAGCATAGTAATAGCAGCGCGAAATACTAAACTTGGAATGGAATGAGTGAATTCCATCCAGTTTCGAAGGGAATTATCCGTCATGCAAGTCAAGTGAGACTAAGTTAGGACTTCGGTTGCTTTGCATGTTTTTGAAAAAGAAATTAATGACATTTTCATTCGAACAGGCATATTTATAAGAGTATAGTATTGTATTTGATCAATAGTCTTACGCCTTGAGTATTCGGATAATGTGATTAAACAAAAATGTGTCATAAACACAACACGTCAGTGTCCGTAGCACAGATAATATAATACTAAATTAGGTCCGTAGTAAAATAAGTAAAATAATGTATCTTTTTGGTTTCAGATATGGGTGAAGAAACAAAACCTTGAGAGGATCCGGATATACGTGTCACAGTTAGCGCGGGGTAAAGTGACTTTAAAGAGACGGGCCTCTTAACTACCTACACGTTTGTACATAGTGTATACCTGCGTGAGTGAACGGTTAGACGACGCTAGTGTGTGGTATGTGGTCCATGTGACTGAGCTCCTATGTGGTCGGTGGGATTGTAGTTTTATGCTCGGTATGGCCAAGATCTTAAGTATTCTATGGCCAGGGTCTTAGTGGTCAGAGCGGCAGTGTTGTTATGTGGTCACTTTGGCCAAGATCTTAAGTGGTCATTGTGATTATGGTCTTTAAGTGGTCATTGTGATTATGGTCTTTATGTGGTCATTGTGATCAATTTGGCTGAGGTCATAAGTGGTTGTTGTGATTATGGTATTTTGTAATCACTATGGCTATCCATTGCGACGATGTTGCTGTGTGGTCACTGGCCAAGACCTTAATTGGTCATTGTGGTCATAATTGGTAATAGTGATCATGGTCTTATGTGATCACTGTGGACAAGATCTCAAGTGGTCATTGTGAATGTGGTCAATTTGATGACGGTCTTTTGTAATAAAGATTATTCTGTACAGCAATAGTTGAGACTAGAAGTATTTAATGCAAAAATATTATGTTTTTTACACGGCATACATTTTTTTTACCTTAAAATTTGTGCTGATCAAAAATATAATACAAAGAATCTCCTAATATATGCCTGGTCTTTACAAATCTGGTGTAAATTGTAAAGATGTCGTGAATTAATGTAATGATGAAATTGCAATGAACAGGGTCGAATCATAATCCATTCTTGAATATTGTAGATAAAGTCATTTAATTTTAATTTATTAATGTGAATGGAAGAGGAACATTTATTTCTTTATTTTTCTACAAATAATCCAAATGGAAAAGGCATGTTTTCTATTAAGTATTCCACTTCAAAATAATGATAGTTTTTGTTAGGTATTTCACACGCGGGACGCGCTTTTAAATTTGACTTTAATGAATTACTTATGTGGCATGATTTAGTTATACTGTCGACTTTTGGCATTTTTCTTTATAGAATGATTATTTTGCCGCCGCCATTAAGGGCGGCATCCCATGGGGGTGCCCCCAACCATGATTGAAAGCCAACCATGTTTGTATACTGAACTCCGGTTGAATAATTCAAATTATTAATAGGGAATATGCACGTGTTTTTTTATTGACTCACAAAAAAGTTGACTAGCAACAAAACAAATCATCGAGAGTAAAATTTTAATATGTGCACGAATAACGAAGTTAAAAACATTTTAGTTTCATGTTAGACAGGAAGGACTATACTTACTAGGTTTATGACGTCAAAGTTCACGATTCCAAACAAATTCTATACTAACGCGTGTTTTGCTAGAAAGGGACAGGACCCTTCCAAATACTTGGAACACTTTACCAGCCGATTTCAATTATTTTTTCGACGAAAGTTATTTATCCTATTATTTTTAATAACAGAAACACGTGCATATTCTCTATTGATAACACCAAAGTTACATGTCAAATACCAGTTACTATAGCTTTGCACCATGTGTGGAGGGACTGCCAAAATTTATTGTATTGTAATATGGGGTTATTCGGAAAAGATGTTATAGATATTAGTATAAAGATTAATAATATCTATGACATTAGATTGGACCTGGGTATGTCTTTAAACTGCAACCAGACCCACCGGAGGACGGCCAGCAGCGTCCTCTTGGTTAACGGTGGTGACCATTCTGCGATCCCCAAGCCGCCTGCCAAGCGTGGGGATTATGGCAACACCCCTCTATTAAGGGGGAGGCCTTCGTCCAGCAGTGGACGTTTTATGGCTGACGACGACGACGATGACATTAGATTATTAGATTTGTTATTAATCATTATGACAATCTTTTACTGTGGTACCATTTCTAAAGGCGCTAAAAATAGTTTCCTAAGAAAATGCCGTTGAGGCTGTATGTATTTTTTTTAATTCTTTCAAGTGACGAGACGAGCAAGACGTTCGCCTGGTAGTAAGCGTCACGTCTGCCACTAACAGTAGCAGTGCCAGAATTGTGAACTTGCGAACACAATCCTGCGCCGCACTGCACTGCGCTCGTCACCCTGAGATATTAGATGTTAAATCTCATCTTACCCAGTAAGTTATCTGGTAACATTGCCCTTCAAACCGGAACACAGTAATGCTCGCACACTACTGCTTGGCGGTTGAATAACTGGCAAAGGTGTGGTACTTCCCCAGGCGAACTCTGCAGCAGAGTCCTACCACTACTAAAATTGATGTATTGAAAAACTGATGGTTTTGTGAGATCAGGGTTGGTCTTGCAGTAAAAGACGTACCAACATAATTTTGAAGTTATCAATGTGTACAAGGACCTCCTTTGCCCCAGCTTAAGTTTCAGAATGACCCCATTGAACCTTGACACACTTGCCATGCATTTAGAAAAATAGTTGGTTGTTTTATCCATAAGAACTGTGATTTGTATTAAGTTATGTGACGATTCCTGTACAAGTTTGTGTTATAAAATGATCCCAGTTGTCTTAAGTCAGAGTTGTTAGATAAAGTTGTTAACAATAGAGAGGAATAATGTCTTCCATTGTAGAAATAGAGGGTGTATTTTCTGAGTTGTTAAAAAACTATCGAAAAACACAAATATGGGAGATTTCTATCTTTTCTAATTCAGGCATACAATTTGTTCTTACAATTCTGACTGTAAAAAAACTATTTTATGAAGCGCACTAAGTAAGAATTGCTCGCAGGGCCCGTGCCGTGACATCTTAAAATAAAGAAATAAATATTGGCAAAGAATAACCTGTCTTAGCAAAGCTAATCGAACCAGCTGCGCGAGTACCATTCTATGTCGCTAAGTTGACTGATGACGTGTCGGTATAGCAGATTTCATCAACAGCCAGAACACGTCCACTGCTGGACGAAGGCCTCCCCCTTAATAGGGAGGGGTTGCCATAATCCCCACGCTTGGCAGGCGGCTTGGGGATCCCAGAATGCTCACCACCGTTAACCGAGAGGACGCTGCTGCCCGTCCTCCGGTGGGTCTGGATGCAGTTTTAGGACATACCGAGGTCCAAGGACATAGCAGATTTACTTAGACGAATTTGAGAATATACCGAACGTAATCGAAATATACCGATTTAAATGTCAAATGTAACGATCGCCAAGAACGGTACTCGCGCCGCAGATAGCTGATAGAATACTTATGTACCTATTGTTTGGTGAAAACATAAAATATTATGCTCTCTTTCTAAAATTAAACAAAAAGCTAGCTTTTTACTATTTCAATAAGAACCAAATTATCATAAAAACAATTTCAAAAAAACATGTTTTCTAAGAAAAAATTGGGTAATGGTTATGTTTTGATCATTCGCCAATGAATCATTAAAATAGACACCTGACCAAAAATTTGAGCTGTGGTCTTTCGCGGAAATGGTACTTTACTGATTTGGTCATTCGTGTATTTCAGCATTGAAATACAAAATGTGTGTTTTGGCCGGTTGCGTTATTGGTACTTTGCGTCGAACCCTATACAACACCCAAACACAGAACAAACATCTAAGTTCGTCACATACATTTTTGTTCTCGATGGGAAGCGATCCCACGCCCTACAGCTCTCAAGGCAGACATACTACCAACTATAAGGCAGTCGGTCAAAAACCTTGATTGTTAGGTTCAGCCGACGCTGCGCGACTCTGAATTTTATCGCGCCGCGATAAGGTTCGTGGTCGCGCAGCGTCGGCTGAACCTAAAGTGAATAGGTTTTTACATAAATATTTATATGAAGTGTTTCCACACTTTGGGTACTTCTGTTTTTAATGCTTGAAAGTAAGAAAAATTATGACCTCTGGCAGGACTTGAACCTGCATACGAGCAGCCTCTATGGGTTTCCGTCCCAACTGCTTTGCCAATTAAGCTACAGAAGTCTCTGCCTTACCCGTCGTAATTTTCTTACTGTTTAAGCTGTCAACTAAAGCGTTCATGGCACCATCTATAAATTTTTGTAACAAAATTATTTACTCAAACCTAATAGTTTTTAGATGTCACAGTGCGGCCCCAGGTTCGCTTGCGTCCATTGAAACCTAACAACTCAATGAACAGTATTTTTGTATATATGTAAATTTACCATCTAGTTTAGTGATCAAATGATGTCTACATGGCTTTTATATGGTCGCCTTTATTTTTATGATTTATTTTTGTGATCTTTATGAAATACCTATGTTGTGACTTGAGATGAGTTGTAAATAAGAATATGTGGAGAACGTTTTTACAGATGTAAATGTAATTAAGACGAGAACTATTAAATATATATATTATAAGTAATTTTACAACCTTTTCTTAACCCCATAATCCCACCTGGCATTGCGCGCGGAGCGGACTCCTTTTAATTTGCAACAGCAATTTTCATAGAAGTAATTCGAGAGAGAGGATCTTAATCCTCCAAGATTAATAATTAGAATTATTCCAGTAACGAGAAGGAGAATACCTCCGCCCAAGAAGACCCACAAATGAGATCAGAACTATTGGAAGCCTAAAAAAACTTACTTTGAATGACGTCACTCACCTGCTGTTTCGTGAAAAAACTATCTCTGAATCGGGTATATCGGTATATAAGCGTATATCTTCAACCTCCTTGACACAAAAAACCGCTCTGAGTTTCGCTGGCTCTGAGTAAGACAGCAGACAACAGACTTCATTCAAGTTAGTTTTTATACAGCGCCGCGCGCCGCCTAGCTCATGGCCTCTGACAGTGGAAAGCCCATGGGTAACAACTCGCTCATCTGAAACAGTGGACGCATTAGAGAAGGCAGGCAACCGTGACAGCAGGCAATACGCGATAATGTACGTGTATTAAACAGTTCCTAAATTTTATTTTGCACAATGTCATGGGAGAGCCTAAGGAAATTTGCTACATATGCTTTGCTACTAAAAATATAGAAGGGGTAAATATAATTAATATTATTGCGAACGACTGTTTTTAATTGGTGTGATGGTTGCATTCCGCGCACGTCGCGACGCGACGGTATGCTCGTTTAGTTGAACAGAGAGAAACAAAGAATATTTTTTGGAGAGAAATCCTTCCTCCGAGAGTTGAACATTATGCTATGTACTTGGACGTTTCTTTTTCATTTTTGGCATCGCACTTTGCACATTCGCATTTGTCGCATTCTGCCATACAAAATCTGTCAAGGTCAAGCCCAATTCATGCCCTTGTGACACTTTACTAAAAACTCGCCGAGACATCTGGGGTTCGGGGCTTCGGGCACATTTTTATGTTTGAATTTCAATATTGATCTGTCTTCTAGCAGGCAGTGTGTTTTTCATCTCTAAATCCGGTGTGTGGATGAGTCTGAAAAGATATAAATAATGTATACAGAAAAATAAAAAATAAATCAGAAAAACAGACAAACAGATGTATTCGCAAAGTAAGTAGCCGCCACCTAAACAAATTGGCGCCTAATACGAATAGTACTTGCCTACCTACCAAAAATGTCTTACATGATTGTTATTGAATAAGCGTGCAATGCAATATAAAGATTAAATAAGTAGGTACTTATCTACAATACCTGTCTATTTGTCGACCACTCATAGACTTGTCAAAGCAGTTTATAAATAACTCTAATCCGCGGCACAGGATCGCAAACATTGTGTTTTGGAGCTTAAAAGCTCATCAAATGTCTTGATTTGAATATTTCGGGTGTGGTCCAAGTTAGGGGAGATTAGAAAATCGTCGTATTTAGAACGTTTATACTTACTGCCTTAATTTCCTCATGTTATTATTATTGTTGTAAATGCTAGCCTATGGAACCCCACTGCTGGGCAAAGGCCTCCCATCAACTTAGTAAGGAATATGGTGGTAGCGGTATTTTGATTAATTACTGGTTTTTTTTGCTTATGAAAATGAATTATAGTCTTATCAAAAAGAAATAAATAAATAAATAATAAAGTATTGGTGAACATTAATTTCAAAAAGCGCCCCGAAGCAAAGCTTGTATTAAGGGAGCCAGGTCTGGTTCCCATAATATATAGCTCACTTTTTTTTGTTGTAAATGCATACTTATGACTTATAATACCTAAGGTCCCGGTTGCTTGTTCTAGTTTCTATAACAACAACCGTCAGCCATGTCAGAGGCCTTCGGGCGGCACATTAACTCTGACACTAGGGCTGGCCACTCAGCCTATACGAACTTACTTACTTTTTTTATACCTACATACAACACCCAGACACAGAACAAACATAATAAAGACTAGGCTAGTTGTTGTTGCTTTCCATAGGCCATCAACAACAACAATAAAAACAATTACAATCAAGATTTTAATATCGTAGCAGATAGCAACTCTACAAGTTAACTCACATTATTTACTTCTAGAGTCGGTAGTCTCTTGCGAGCTAGTTTCCGTTACAGACTATTTAGATTATCATCACTTATATAGCTATCTATAGCTGTATTCGAGCTCGCATCGCCAAGCTGTTAATAACCAAACACCAGCCTGCCAACAATATTTTAAAGCTTGTAGTTTTTTTCCTGTGTGTCAAATCACTAGAACTGAAATGTCTATTCAGTATAAATGACAATTCTTCCAATATACATGTTTTAAAACAGTGAATACTCAATAAAGACAATTTAAATAGACGCGTAGGAAACCAAACCACATTGCATCGTAATAAGATTAAATTTAATATGTTGGCAAAAATAGCATTTCGAGCGGTTTACTTCAAATGCGCGACCAATGATTGTCAATTTTGTGTGAAACTGGCGACACGTAGTATTTACTTACTCTATGACTGGCGACAGCGGTTTTCCATACAATTGCTTTACAAAAGTTATGACAGCCGTTTTACCTAAGAAGTAGGGTTTTCGCTTTTCAGTGTGTCATACCTTTGATTATATAGAGAGAGAGCTAGATCCTCCAAGTGTCAAACAGACAAATAGGCGTAGAAAATATTCAAAGATAATGACATCATAAGATCAGACATTTTCGAGAAAAATTAAGTACACGGTAGGTATATTTCTCACTGAGATCCGAAAAGATAAGACAGATATAGGATATATCCACTAGTTACGTAAAACATTTCAAAAGTATCCTTCATTGAGGTAAACAAGTGTTTGGGTACGATTGCACATAGGTACCTACATCTTGCACCTGTGCCAACTTACCGATTGCTTACTTCGTCTTGTTTTGTACACATGGACCAAATGCATAATTTCGAGGCTAAGAGTTAATTGTTTGTCATCTATACCTACTACACGGATGGCTCTGCATACAAACGTTATCAAATAGAACATTCATGGAGCCAAAGAGAATGGCAGCGTATAATACGGCATGCACACGATTTGGAACCCAAATTTGTGAAAATATGGCATAGGCATTTCATATATCCTTCCAAGCTAAAGCGGTTATTTCCCTTTACAAGTGATCGTGTAGGTAGATAATCATATTATTCTTCCGCCAAGCAGTAGTGCAAGACATTGTTTTGTACTATTTCGGGTACCATTTCACATGACCATTTGGACATGGGTCATAGGCATGCGCTGTCTTTTACCCTTACGAGAGGCTTCTGCTTCTGATAAGAGAGTCTCGTTTTCCTTATTTCTTGCTTCCGTACAAAAAATTGAAGGGAAGAAAACCTTTGGATTCTACATGGAATACCTGCCAATCAGTACACTTAGGTTGTTGTATGTATCTAGTGTAGCTTGTATCCAGGATTTATTTCATCGCGAAAATAAACGATTTCTGCAGGATAGAGACTGAAAGAGGAAGGAGGCTTGCAGCTTTGCTTGCATTTGCTTGCACGTTACGACTGCAAATAATAAAATAAATAGAATAGGGTAGACGACAGATGTTTATATTGTTGAAACCAATAGTTTTGATGAAGAATTTAAGTAAATATAATATGTTTATTGGAAAAATAATTTAAATCGGTTATTAATGTTCTGATATATGAGCGTTTAAAGTTTTTGGTAGAGAAAACTCTGTCCCTTTCCCACAAAACAAAAAATTACGTCACGCCTCTGTGCGCCATACTTGTCAGAATAGAATTTATATGGCGCACAGAGAAGTGACGTCATAATCTCCTCTCTGTCTAGCATAATATTAAAATGCTTATTTATAAGTTGCTTATTTTGTATCAGATTTTCATGTTGTTTTCATTAATCAGCTATACTTATGGGCCACATTTTAAAAGGACAATTTAAAAAAAAACAGTAATCTAGCCTATTACAGGGCAGAATGCTCCTGGTCCGAAATTAAAGTAAAAAGTACTGTTTTGAGCGCACAATCCGCGAGCTACTTAGCAGCTCAAATCCTGTCGCCGCGCCGTTGACTTGCGCTAAGGTCGGCAGATTTACTGATAGATCGCTATCAACGGATTTATTAAGTTGCTACTCTTATCCGACCGTGTTCAACGTCGGCCACTGGTCCCTGCCATTGTAACGATGCATGTAGTTTTTATATTATCGATATTATTTGCATTAAAAGTCATGCAAAAGGGATGAATAACTCATTAAGCTTATCAAAAATTACAATTTCTTTTGACTTTATAATTATTAAGATCATTGTTGGAATAAAATTCATCGTAGCAGGCTAGCAGGTACATAAGCTAAAGTATAAAACGTGAAATAGGTATAAAATAGGTGCTTATGTACAAGTTTAAAACTAACTTATATCTGTACGTAACTACATGAAATTTCTTTATTGGTTTTTTATAACTATATAATAGGTTTAGCTATGATAGCCCAATCCATAGCTACTTTTAGTTCATATGTATCTACTTAAGCTTTTCATTACTATTACTATTATAATATTAAGGACATTATCATTGAGCTAATATCTAAAGAGTCACAATCTCTAAGTGAAAACAGTCAAAAAGTCCGAGTGCCGTTGTACACACCTAGACGTGCATTATACAGGCTGTTAGTTTGAACACCGTTATCCTTCTAGGATTTCATTGTACTCATCATTATGAACAACTTTCACTAAGAGGCCAACCTTGAAATCGCGAAAAAAATATCTGCAGTTCCATGCATTTTGTCCAAGATCGATGAACCTTTTTGTATAGAACAGCTGTTTATATTTTTCGTGATTTCAGGGTTGGTCCCACAGTAAAAGTTGTTCATAATGATGAGTACAATGATATCCTAGAAGGATAACGGTGTTCAAACTAGAACACCCCAATAGTTCACAATTGTTCGAATTTAGACGTTATGTCGCTTCTTCTTCTATATGCTTGGGCGCTTGTGTGTTATCGTTCAAGTCGTTCAAAAAGTCGGCGCAATGCGTAACGTGCGGCGAGTTTTGGCGCGGACATGCACGTTTGTGACTATAGATATTAGCTCAATGGACATTAGACAATAAGGAATATGCATGTGTTTTGCGGACCCCCCCCTTTATACACGCCCATGACAATGAGTAGGTATCTAGAATTAGCTCCTTTTGGCTCAGTAAGTACCTGCAACTATTCGTATCCCTGTATAAATGGAGTTTTGGCGGGAACGCGAAATAGTTATGTCGCCCACTTACAAAACCTGTGTAAGTTTTATAGCACACTGTGCAGAGTATGCGTTAGAAACCTATGCTCTTTAGTATATTATTTATTTATTTTTCTATTATTTTTGCTTTGTTTAAATAACATGTATTTCTGGTTCCTTTCTTCTACCAAGAATTGCTTTAGCAAATACTGACCTAAGTGTCCTAACATTTGGCATAGCATTGTCTTATTTGCCGTGTAGGTAAATATTAGTTCATCACAAATAACAGAGGTAAATGCGCTTCCTTCGGCGTCGGGTCCGAGCATTTCTAGTTTATCAGGTTTCCAAGATAATAAGAGTTTTAGTTTGTTTTTTTAAATGTTGAAAAAAGAATATTGTTTGGATAAAACTGCAACAATGTAGCACCCATACAGGGCTACGCGTATCGGTACTAAAAAGCCGATAGGTCATTGTGGAATTTGTGGACAACTTTTTGTATTATTATTTTTAATATATTTCGTTTGTTATGCTGAACAAAAGCTGATGCTAATAGGTTCTTGACTAATTAGTAACGACCAATAACTCTGTAAAGAGTTAATTTTAACTAACCTAAAATAAATATAAAAACTGCATCCAGAACGCAGGACAGGACGTGAACCTAAAACCTATCTTCTTCTCCGTTATGCATCTTCCAAGCATCATAGATACCTATACTGTTGCTCCATGGATTTTTACAAAACTAGAAATAAATTATTGGTTTAGTGAAAAAGTTTAATTGTAGCTTTGTAATTTTAGGTGAAAGATTCTGTCCCTAAGCTTTACCTGCGAGCTAAGACCCCGCGTTCCGTCTCCTTTGCTGCTGCGTAAACTTATTGCCAGTTATTTAATTTTGGTTTTTGTATGAACAAAAAGTATAAATGAGTCAAAGTTTTATGTAGAAGTAAAATAGTTTGACACGAAGACGCTTGCGAGAGGAAGCTTGATAGTGGCGCCCCCTCTCTCCAGCATTTCAGATAAAATACTTATAAAAATCAAAAATAGCTGTATAATGGTTGACATTTTTCGAGTTTTTTTTCCACCTAATTTTTTTTAAGCAATTTCTTTTTTGAAAAAATGTTTTCTCAAAAAACAATTAGTATTTTTTTTTGTTATTTTGTAGAGTCAGGACTCCTAACTGTTTTTTATTAGTTTTATTTTAAGTTCTAAAAAAATAAGTTAGAAAAAGTTGCTTGATTTTGTTATGTTGAGAGTAAGTAGAGCACTATGTTGAAAATAATTGTGGTAAATTCATTACCTATATAAAAACAGGACTGAGACGAGTTTACACATATTTTTTATGTGTGGCGAGTTAACTTTGGGGCAAGTTTACAATGAGCCTCTCAAACGCTTCGAGTTAAGAGACGTGTAAAAAATAACGGCCTTACCTAAAATAATCTCGATTCTCTTAGTAACTGCTTAAACTTCTCTGTCCTTTTCTAGCACGTGCAACTTCACGTCAGAGAGAAGATGGCAGAGCATCTTAAGCAGTGACTAACGGTTGAAAAGTTTTTTTAGGTAAGGCCGTTTGTGTGTAAATGATGTTGAGATGTTGCCACCAATCTGCTGCGCTACTGCTGCACGCAGCGCATTTTAGAATGAGCGCTTATATTAGTATGTGTAGAACAACGTTCGCTGCATGCTAGGCGCTTTGTGGAGCAAGTTTTTTATTTTTATTTCAACCACATTGTGTTATGATTTTGGCGCCCCCCGAATTTCCCGCCCGGGGTACCCACCCCGCACCACGGCCCTGATCTAGAGGGGGCAAACCGGGGCACCCGCCCCGGTTTGCCCCCTCTAGATCAGGGCCACTATCATGTAACTTTTCGGGATCGCGATTCGGATACGAGATGTCAAAAATAGAAACTTGTCACTGTCACTGCCAAAACTCATTTGACCCTGCAGGGCAGGATGAAACGCCAAAAGACCGAGGGATTTGTTTAACTTAATTAAGGAAATCAATGCATTCGTTCGATAACGATAGCGAGAGAAATCTCTCCGTGATACTGTGAAGCTGTGACCGTGACAAGTGACATTTATGACAAATCGCGATCCGAATTGCGATCCCGAACAGTTACATGATTAGCCTGCTGGTCATATTGACCCAGTTCATACAACGAGTTAAGGGTAATTTGTACCACTAAATAGACCATTTAGTCTAATAGATCATCTAGAGTTAATTGCTATTATTCAGGACCAAGCCACAGTTTCCAGTTTAGTTTTTAGGTACCAATCCTTAGCTAAACATAATCAACTGTCAACGTCTCATTTATTTCATAGATTAGCATATTTAATTACTCAGATATTGATTGGTCCAACGACTCTACCTAATCGCTTGTCCATTAATACTAATCAAAAATGCAGTTTATTACCTAACGTTTCTAAGATAATTTGTATTTGATCTTCAGGGCTTCATAACTTTATAAGCAGTCATACTTTACTTTACTATTTTGATTCTTTTCCACTAGGTAGGGTAGGGGTTACTTACTACCAAATGTACATGTAAGTATAGGTCTTTACTTATCGGATCGATTCTAATTCGATATCAATTTGCTTTACAAGGAAAAACAATGTTTAGAACTGCGAAAGAAGGACGAATTGATGAATCACATGTTTTTGTCAGCATTAATTAGACGTACATTCTCAACACCTTCGGCTATTAGTTTCTGTCACATCTAGCCGAATACAGTTACTTATTTATGGACAAAGCCAATTTATAAAGTCGATGTCCTGGCGGCAGTGTGGCCAGTGTCGCCGCGCGTATCGTAGCTCCTTGCCTCATTCAGAACATAGCTTCCGAAGAGGCACTACAGCTCCCAAAATTTCGAAAAATCATTTTGGATTGTCATCATCGCCATTCGCATCACGTGTAGTGCCTAGGCCGTCCGCGACGCGCCACTGACACATTTCTGCGGTTTCGCGCGCGGTTTGAATATAGAATAGTTTTTCATTTGTTATTTTTCTTTTCTTTTTTTTTCGTTTCGGTGATTTGGAGATATTGTGCCAGTTTCCACGTGCGCTCGGAAATTGTCTGTGATTTTTCGGTCTGTGAACACTTTTGGAGCTAATTAGTCGAGGTGAGTTTAGGTCATAGAAAATGATGTGAATACTTAGTATATTTTATATAATTTTGCTTACGTTCAACGAGCTGGAAGTTCATCACCTGATGGTAAGCGCTACGCTTGGCCAAAGAAGTTGTTATACATTTTGACCTTTAAAATCCACCACTCTATTGCGTACATCGCCCTAAAATATAAGCTTTTTAAAAACGATAACATAACTAAGGTACCAATCAAAACTAATGTCTATTATTTATATTCATATAAATATAATGTAGGTAAGGTTTTAATAAGTAGGTACATAATATACGTACCTGTACTTATTATACAATTAAGTGCATGTTTAATAATAAGTGAAGCTATTTTTATAAGCGACCCCTTTAAGCATGTTAATGGCAAAAATCCTACACAGTCGTTAAAAGCACTGGATGCTAATTATAGACCTGCAGACACTGAATTGAAAAACTCGTAAGGATAAAAAGTATAATTTTCCGATAAATTGACCACTTTACCGGATTCAAGCTCATTATTCTTCTTCTTATTATGATGATGATGATTGCAAACATCTTTACCTACTTGGTATTTACAAAGATTTTATATGCTAGGTACCTACTTATTTTATTTTTTTAAGAAGATTACACGACCGCGTACAATACGCTTTAAAAAAAACATCATATTTTCGAAGTATTTTGTTTTTTCCAATTATTATGATTTATTTATTATATTTATAATTTTCGATAAAAGTTTTAAGGGACAACCTCTGAAGTATCACATATATACCAAACAAAACATCAAAATCAATTCATAATTGGCGGAGTAATCGCATAAAACATCAATAAAAAAAACAGTCAAATTGAGAACCTCCGTTTTTGAAGTCGATCGAATAATAAAAATATACGGTGAATCCAATTAACTAAAACACGAAATCATTCCTAATTATTTATTGAGTAAGACTGGAAATTATTACCTATTACCTACCTAGTTAACTGAAAGAGTAATAATTAACTAAATTAAATACGCATCAGGGTTACCAACACAAATTAAAAATAATGCAAAATTAAGTTTTTCTGTGATTTTATTTACCGATAAAATTTAATTTAATCGTGTTTTTCTTTTAAGAGATATATCTAGTAAAATTTCTAGAAATAATATATCTAAATGTTAAAACCCCATTTATATACGTTACGCTGAATCCTGTATGTACATTACTAAGGTAAAAGCAGCTAAAAAAAAATAGGTGTGTCATACATTTTATCGACAATGACAATGACAATGACATTTTCCTATGAAACAGAAGATTTTTTCCCCGAGTTCAGGGTTGGGCCCAAAGTATAAGTTGTACAAAATGATGAGTAAAATTACCTCCTTTCAGTTTAGTAATATCGTTACGCGTAACCCTGAATGTACACTGTGGTCGATTCTGACGGTTTTAGTTGACAGTTCTAAACTCGGAGGAACTAGCTCTCTCAAAGGGTCTAAACTAATTAAAATACTGCTGTCACTTTTTACTAGGTATGTTAGTTAAGGATATAGCAATACTTTAGTTAGTTTAGTTCTGTCAACTTAACCTTCAGAATTGACCACAATGTATGTGTAAACGAAGAAGCAATTATTTCAACGTACACTCTAAAGCAGATTTTTTTCTTATAGTACCTGGCCAGTTAGGTAGTCAACTACTTACTAAAATAAACTTGACTTATCACGAAAAAGAAAACAATCACAGTAATTTTTTTTTTTATTAGCGACTCGCCCCGGCTTCGCACTGGTGCTATTTTTTATCAATGAGTTTGACTACTTTTCTTACAAACAAACCTTGTACAGACAAATTGTTTACGAACACGAAAAAAAACAGTAAAATCGGTCGAGCCATTCTCAAGCGATGATCTTTCATACATGCGGCAATTGATTTTTATTTATTTATATAAACTGGTTTTATCTTATATGTTGTGTACCTACTTATAACATAAAAATAAAATACTGTATAAAATCAGAATTAATAATACCAACACAGTATCTATGTCACAAATCTGCATTAGAAAACATTTAGATTTTCGGTCAGCTATTTAAACACTAGGCGTGCCTGACCAACCTTAAAATTTCACCATTAAATAACTATAAATTGACTATAGAAAGATACCGTTTCATTTCATAGCTAAACGTAAATTTTGTACCATAAAAAACAACTTTTTAAAGTTTACGTTTAGCGACAAGACACCATACTCGTATTAAATAAAAAAGGTTACTAAAAACGAGAAAAAATAAGAAAGTTAAAAGATTTCCATATTTATTTTCTCTCATTCTTGGATATTTGGAGATCGACGTATTCACGCGAAGTACGTAGTACTTGTTAGTAGACGTGCGCGCCGAGTAAAAAAATTAAGGCGGCGTCGCGCCCTATAAAAGATTTCGGCGGCGGCGTGACTTATGGTAGATGAAATCAAATACCTAGCCTATGAATAAAATGTGTGGTCTGTGCTCTGTCTGTACCAAACAATCCAGAGAAAAGAGCTGAAAAAATGGCATATTATTATACATTTTCACGATAAATAATTTGTTTAGTCTGTGAGGTTAATATTTTGTTTGATCTTTTGGCAGTGATTACTAGACCAGCTATATAAGGAAAATACCCTTTCCTGTGTGTAATAGTCGCTGGGATGCATAGTAAGTTTTAGTATAGCTTGCGCTAAAGATGATAACTTCGGATAGGTATTTTTTCAAAGTCTTAGGGATCTGCGGTTGCTAGTTATTCCCAAACTTTCTGATCGATACTGCCGTCACTTTGTAAGCCAGTGGCCATGCTGATTCATGTAGATAATTTCGACAGCAAATGGTCGACGACGGAGTTCATTCGTGTGTATAATCGCTTCGAATCGGGTGGTACACTCGGCTCAAGACAGTTCGGCGCGATTTTTGAGCTAGTCGACGGCGGCGGCGGCGCGCTGCCCTTTAACAGCGGCGGCGCGCCACGGCGGCGCGCACATCTAGTACTTAGTAACTAAACCACATAATAAATAACGCTTCTTTTAAAAAAAATTTTTTTGTTAAATTTCTTTATAGATCGAGTGTAAGTTCAGCTTTCAATATTTTAATCATCATCATGATGAGCCTGGAGACGTCCACTGCTGTACGAAGGCCTCCCCTTATACCGCCACACTGTACGACATCCTGCCGCATGTTGCCCGCGACTTTTACAATGTCGTCTGTCCACCTGGTGGGAGTGGGAGTGGGAGGCCGCGCCTACGCTGCGTCTTCCGGTTCCCAGTCGCCACTCAATAACCTTTCTTCCCCATCGGTTATCAGTTCTTCGAGCGATGCGGTCTGCCCCTTCAACTTGCAAACCCTGCGAGCTAAGGCGGTGACTTCGGTTCTTTAGCGAATATCCTCGTTCCGGATTTTATCGCGCAATATTTTAATAATTAAACTTAAATACTTATAACATGATAAACAGTGCTGTAAACAAAAGAGACGGGTGCCGTCGCAGGCGCAGAATTGACAAACATGCCGGTAGGTAATATTGGAACAAGTTGTTGTGGCTGACATTTTCATTTAAAAAACGATTATTGGGATAAGAACTCTTAAGCCAAGCTTAAGACTGATACCTATCACGTAGGGCTGACACTTACCTGACTGATTAAGTCAATAATGGTAGCGGGTAAAGTCAAGTTATAAATATTAAATTGTAAAACTATAATGGTGCACTTCACATCGCCTAGTTAACCGATAAAAAAAAGGACGATACTATGCAGCCTGCATACGTGCATCCCTTTTAATTCGGCGAACATAGGCGTTGTCAAGTGCCACCATCATATATAATCCCTAAAGCATCTCTTCGAGCATCTACCATCGTACCTCTATTAGACGTTAGCTAAGTTAGAAAACGAAATTACACGTCTACATTGCATTGTAGGACCTGGGTATGTCCTACAACTGCATCCAGAACCGCCGGAGGACGGGCAGCAGTGACCTCTTAGTTAACGGTGGTAACACTCTGCGATCCCCAAGCCGCCTGCCAAGCGTGGGGATTATGGCAACCCCTCCCTATTAGGGGGAGGCCTTCGTCCAGCAGTGGACGTCTTCCGGCTGTTGATGTGATGTGATGGCATTGTAGAGCCTTCAATTCATTTACAATCTATAGAATAGAGCTTCAATCGATGCATGGCTGGATTTGTGAGCTGATACTTGATTACTCAAAATCACCTCTAAGTGTAGTCCTTAAAGTTTCGGTCTCCATCACA
This sequence comes from Erannis defoliaria, assembly GCA_905404285.2. NCBI lineage: Eukaryota > Metazoa > Arthropoda > Insecta > Lepidoptera > Geometridae > Erannis > Erannis defoliaria. The sequence goes on from FR990071.1 coordinate 2,574,978, forward strand.
GCTCTCTCATTCGACCGCAGCCAACATTCCATGTATATAAGAAGAAAACATTTTTCAAAAATCTTTTCAGCCTCTCATTTCGACGTAGGTATTTAGAACAACTATTTATTTGATGTTTTCTTTGGTTTGTCCAGACTAAACGTAGACGTAAACGTAATTGAAAGGTAATTGTTACTTCGTCACATTTCAGCCCAAGTTAAAGAAAACATCAAAATCCAACAAATAACAAAAATAAGTCCAAGATTAAAATAATTATACAGCCCTATCATAAGGTCGATTGCAAATAATATGTGACGGATAATTTTACGCTTTGATAGTTATCTTCTCGTTCGCCAATCTCGCCATATTCGTAACCAATTTGTGACAGTTGTACGTAAGGGCTACTAGGTACGTAACGTTATGACGTAGCCAAGCTCAGGATCGTTAGTTAACGATCTCATATTTTAAGAGTACCAAAAAGGTCTAATCCAAGGCAATATTTAAAATACTGTTACTAATATTCTAATTGGGTAGGTATTTTCGCACGTACTTACGATGTAACACAGAGCGCGTAACTACCTAATTTGTAGTCAAGAGAACCTTTGTATAAACCATTATAGTTCTATGATATAAACACTAGATGTGGCCCCCGACTGAAGAAATTTACCCCGCTCCCGAGTATCTGGGTACCGTAGGGTTATTCTTTTTTTTCCTCGCCATTTTTCATCACTATAACTTCAAAAACAAAGAACATTCCATACAAAGTTCCATCCCCCATTTCACCCCCTTAAGTCATCCCTGTCAAAAACATATTGAAAACATTTTTGTTTTATTTATATGGGAATACTCACGTTTAATTAAATCGGATGCTCCGACTATAGTTTCGATCACATCCGGTGACCTTTTTCAAAGAGTGAAAACAGAGCCCGACGCGCGTCCTGCTTAGCACTGTTTCACACCACCTGTTTTCACTCTTTGAAAAAGGTCACCGGATGTGATTGAAACTATAGTCGGAGTATCCGATTTAATTAAACGTGAGTATTCCCGTATAAATAAAACAAAAATGTGTCAAAACCACGTCAGTTTTCATAATAAAATATTGAAAACAGTATTTATTATTTTCAGTGGGCTGTCCAAGTACTTATTTTCACAACTAGAAGTTCAAAAACAAAGGACTTTCATACAAAACTTTTCACCCATTTTTACCCCCTTGGGGGCTGAGTTTCAACACAAATACACTCTCCAAATTTCAAGTCTGTACGTCCAGCGGTTCAGGCTGTGCGTTGTCTATCAGTAGTAGGTACTATTATTTCTTCCGTGCTATCAGTCAGTAAGTCTTTGAATACTACTTTGAATATTAAAATATTAGATTGTTACACATCACACATCCACAGTCGGAGGACATCCACTGCTGGACGAAGGCCTCCCCCTTGGATGGATTGTTATGGTGATGGATTGTTAATTAATATTAAAAAAAAAGACCCATACGTAAAAACGCTCGTAATTTTTAAATTGATTGGAACCACCGCAATGAAACCAGCTTCAAACACTTTAAAACAAAAGAAACATTCAAACTGATAAAAAGTGAGAATTAGGGTGGTGCTATTCCTAATTAAGTATTTAAGTACCTAACAGTTTTTGTTCAAGTTATGTTGTGATATTTCTATTATAGGGACTTGTATTCGTCATCCTGCTTCGATTTAATGGCTGTTGACCTTTTCGCACTTTATAATATCGCTATCCAATAACACTAAAATATCACCGAGGTCATACCGTGGTCACTCATCTAAACATTCATCTTGGTATTATTAGTTTTACACTGGATTCTAATAGACGAACGACCTTAAACTTGACTTCGTTTCAACTTTGTGTTTGCTAATCATATACCTACGAATTCGATAGCTCTATTTTACAATTCATACGTTGGCACTATAACATGTGAGAAGCTGTGTTAGGGTCCATATTGGAACGCAGAAAAATATGTCACAATAACGATTAGCATTCCAACTTTACGCAGAAAAATCAATACGCACAAAAAGCAAGCCGCATAAATGCTTGCGCATAAAGTTTATACGCATAGCAATTATCACCATAAACATCAAAAAGCATAAAAATATATCGCCTAAACCAAAGAAGCATAACTGCAAATAGCCCTATTAATTAAAAAGCATAAATAACGAGACTGTTAAGGCGAACCTAACCTAACCAACTCAAATTTGACTTCGAGTGGGCTCCCGCCAGAAACTCTTGCGGTAGCCCCTGAGTGTTCTGGCTCCCGCGCTTTTTATATACACTAAAGGGGTAGGGACCACAAGACTAGGTGGAGTCGGGGTGATCTGATTCGGATCTGTCACCCATTTCAAACCTAACCAACTCAAATCGGGGTGAAAAAAACTTTATATGACATTATATATTAACAATACAAGCAATATCATGCCTAATAAATCAATGCCAAACTAATAACATGCTAAATAATTTAAGGGCAACAATAAGTATGCCTAAAAGTATAAAACATATACTGCAAAGAAACTTTTCTGCTAAGATACTATTATGCAAAACAAAATTTATAACGAACAATATATATATGACAATATATATGACGGGGCATATTCTGTACATCAAAACAAGCAACTTTTACTATAGGGCCAACATAGAAATCGCAAAAATAAAACAACAATTTCTGCCAAACAATTTAAGGTATAAAAAGTGTCTGCGTATGCAATGGCACACCCGGTGTGTTAGTGTAAAGAGTGATATCTAAAACACAATTACTAACTATTTCGCGCAAGAACAATTTGGAGGATCGGAGACTATGAGCATTCTAAAGTTTAGTAATAATCGTACGCTGTTTTCCAATATTTTTTGAGTCTCATAAAATATAAACATTTTGACCACAAGTTGCATTCGGTCACCAGCTTGTGACGCTTGAATCAATCGAGAAACGTGCCAAGAGAATCACTGGCAATGACTCCCTGGCTCGGACCAAGCTGCGAAATCTTGATCAGCTAGCCTATCGGTATTTTATCGGATACATTTCGGAGAGTGTGCTGCGGATTTCCATGATCTTATTCTCTCCTGCCCATTCTTCTATCGGACGGCCAGGGCCTAGAAAAAGTGACACCGTTTCATAGTTGATATACCAAAAACTTGTACGTAACGGTTTGATTCCACTTTCTTTATTCGAACTGCTAAATAGTGGAATGCGCTGCCCGAGTGGGTGTTTCCCGATAATTATTATCTGGGTGTCTTCAAGTCGCGAGTGAATCGGTATCTTCTAGGCAAGCGTGCTCCATCGTGGATAGCATCTTTGTTTAGCATCAGACGAGATGGCAATCAAACGCAAGCCTACAAATAATAATAAAAAAAACATCTCGTCGTACCTCATGCTGCTTAGTTTTATTTTATTTTACATTTTAGTGTCCATCATTAACCCCAAAAATAATATCTATAAATTCCAAAAAACGGCTATAATCCTTTAAAAACTGCTTAACGTCCCGTTTTAACGAGAAACTACGAATGTAAAATGCAATCTATTTAATTTATTGCCGCGATATTAATTATAATTGTCTCCAAACCCGGAATTAACACGAATATTTTCTTTTATAGCTGTTAAATGTGTCTGCTTCTGTGTTCAGTATAAAATAAATGCAAGGCATGCAAGAGATAAAGCGGTGTTCTTAATGAAAAGTAATCGCAAGCCCAGATTAGTAACGCGACAGTTTTCTACTGCGCTATACAAATACTTGATACAGTTAGAAAACTGCCAAGTCGAGTTTGAGCATTTGAGATCAAGCGACTCCTTGTACAACCTACTTTACGACGTTTATGCGATCATGGGCATTGTAAAAGAGACACATTTTAATAATTGGTTTCTTTTTTAAAACGCACATTGTACTACAAAAATAATATGTGTATGTTTTATATATCTACCTATTCTTTACTAAGTGTACGTGTATATACCAGTGTACCATATGTGTATGATGTGCATCCCTGTCATACATGAATCAAAAGCATCAAATCAATCAGGAGATTTATTTTCTGTGTTAGTTCCGTTAGAATAGATAGATAGATAGAAAACAGCTTTGTTGTCAGGATTTATAAAAAATTATACATTTTTCTCGCTATCCGCCATGATATTTATTTTTCCGCCAGAAAGTTTTTGTATTCTGTCAGTCGGCCACCAATGTCACTTTGCTCTATCCGTCGGTCCCCAACCTTCCTGTTTTAAAAATAATAATTTCAGAGCAGAGGGCATCCGTCTAAAGGTTACCTAATGAATGACAACATGATAAAAACACAACGCACGTGGGCTGAATTTAAAATTCTTCGAGCGACCGCTCACCTCACCTGCTGACAGCATCGCGAGTAGGAACAAGAATAACTAGCGCAAGTTAGTTATAAGTAACTACAGCTTCAAAGTTTAATTTTGATATAGAGATGTCCAAAGATGTTACATATTTATTAAACTTTATAAAGGCGCTATAAACTAGGTCAAGTTATAGGAGCAAGAATTAAACCAAAGACAAGATTGTCATAAACATTTAGGTTATCTACTAAAGTTATATAAAGTTTTTTTCTGAAGTAGGAGCCTATTTATCGCCTATAGAAGATCTTCTTAGTAGATCTTCGATTCAACTTTTCATATATATTTTTTATACTCTATAGGTTTGCGTTGATGATACATTCAGTTGACAAAAAATTGGCATTTAATAAATCGGCCGGCGCCGGCCGATCACAGTCGTCGCGTTTAATTTAGATAGTTTTTAAAAACGATCACAAAAAGTTCCTCAACTGAATGCAGTCAGACTGGCTTCTTTACCAACGCTTTTTTTGCAACTTTATTCTATAAAAAAATAACTAAACTTGCTCCATTTTCGCTCTATCTTGACCTTTAACGATATGTCAAGAAGAATGGAAAAAATCCATGTTGTTCTTGTGATAAATGGTATGCTATGATTATCAATTAGATTATGGTAATAGCATTTCTTGTCAAATATCATTATAATTAGATAGGTATTTGATATAATAATATATTAATCAACCATTAAAAAAAAATACGGTTTATTACGTAGGTAAGTAAGTATGCGCGGCGTATCTTGGTATTTTTCGATAGAAATCTACATCACCACTAATGTTGCAAGTGGAACAACACACTATGTTGCAGGCGGCGCGGCGGTTTGCTTAGTGTCAGATGAGCGTCCGCTTTTTTGCAATTTTTTCTATAAAAATAGGCTTACTACCACCATGAACTTATCTTTAGCCTAATTCAAGGAAATCAATTAAGAGAAGAGAGCCAATACATGAACAAAAAATATCAGTATTTGAACGTAGTTCTGAACTTATCAATTGCTATGGACAATGCAATAATTCACCGATGAGCAAGATGCTAGACCTGAACCAAGACCTGTGCTATATAATATAGTATATAATTCGGTCCCATTGCTCTAGCAACCAAAGATATGTTCACTTTCCGTTTCGCTGGTTCAAATCCTAATGCCTTATTCTAAGCCTCCGTAGCTAAAATGAACTGCCAAGATAACAATTTAAATCCCCACTAGATGTGTATATATAGATAAGTACCGAATGTGCCCGACTAGGCTGATACCAAATTTCTCTTGAAAGCCTTTAAGTTCCAGTAGTATATTCTTTAATGCTAAGCCAATATTTGTTATGATCATTGATATTGTCTTCTCTGTCTGTTTAAAAAGTACAAAATTACACTTTATTACATTTTATTACATCTGCCTATAAAGCCACAGATTTTCTGAATAGGAATGTTATTGATAAAAAACATTTAAAGCATGGGTAGATACTTAATTGTTCGTTTATACTCAATTAAGCTTCCAAAGGTGAACCAGTGATTAATACATTTTCAATACTTATTTCAAAATATTCTCGTCTATAATTTACTTTTTTTAGGTACACAATTTATATTGTTTCAATAAAAATTTAATAGTTTTATCTATTCTGTTGAAAAAAAAGACACGTTCTGAGAGACTGTGAAAGTCGTCACAGCCGAAAAGGAGACAAAAACTTGGCGAGCGACAAGCAAGCTTATTTATTTATTTTTGTTATATTTTGCCTGCTGCAATGGGGTACAATGAGCTTTAATCAAATATTCACCGTCATCGAAAAGAAATGAGATCAATGCGATACATTCTTTCACGTAGGTACATTTTTACTGCATTACAACGGTCGCATGGTGTATTCCGTTTGCATTTGAACCGCTATCTTTTGTAAGTATTTGTCACTGAAGAAAAACAATCGTCATTAGTGACATTTAAAAAATCAAATAAGAAATGCACTGCAAAAGCACGTAAGTATAAGTATAATATATATATATATTATATATATATATATAACGTGCTAAGTATAACTGTTACATAAATATAAACGCACTTCATAATCACTTTTGTAAAGCTTAAAGTGCTTTTGAAGTGTTTATAATAACTAACTAACGAGCGCGAGGCGCGAACTCGACGGGCCTTCCATACTGGAATTAAATGGCTTTACTGTCCTTTCTTGATAAATAAATTCATCATCATCAACATCGTCAGCACAATTTAGTCCTCTGCTGGACATAGTCCTCTACTAACTCACACCACACGCGTAGTATTCACCACATTAACTGCATGATATTTTATTAATTTTGATTGTTTTCGGAACGGAAGAGCAACCTTAATTTTTCTTCCGTTTGTCAAACTTTGTCATTTTCCTTTTGGTTTTTTTGACAATTATAATTTGTTTACAGATGAGTAAACGCTTTCTATTTGGTAATTTCTTTGATTATATGCTAGATCCTGCAAGGGTAAATTTTCATAGATCAATCAATGAAATTAACACGTTCACCTTCACGTTTATTTTTAGTATTTTGTGATTTTACCTATCTCCGATCATCTTCCAAAATTAAGCGATAAGAATATTTTATGAACAAGATGTAAGTAAAATAAAAATAGATTTTTTACATTACTAAGCATGTTTTTTTTTAAATTATGTATAGGCAACTTTAAAGTAAGGTTAATATTAGCTACTAACTTGAATTAAAGGTCAATTAAGTAAATGATGGCTGCTTAAGAGCTGTATTGAGGTCCGCGCCGCGGTTGTCGCGACATAAGGAGATACATTGTATGATAATAAAGAATGATCGATCGTACGGAGTGCTATTTTACGACAACAAACCCAACGGCCCTCGCTTTTTCGATGTAAGCACTCATTATCTGAAGCCAATCGTGTTTTATTATCTTTGAGACAAATTGCTGTGCAAACTTTCACCTTCTATAATACGAGTAGTAATTTTGATAAGTGCTCTTCACTTAATATAAGTATTTTGTCATTTAAATAAAGGAGCTTATAATTTTTAGCAAGTTGTTAATCCTAAGTTGATATCCTTTTATTTTGCAATAGGAACAAATTTATTTTTAGCTTCAAGATCAATGTTTGTAACAATAAATAGACTTTAAAAAGTCTCTTTTAGAATTCTAATCTAAAATATACTTATATATTTTAAAAGCACAAGTACCTACTGAACTGTTTTGCTATTTGAGTGTTCTGTAAAATTAAAGTAGAAGTTTACCATTAAGTTTATTATAAATGATAGGTACCCTAAAGAAACAGTGCATCCAGAACCTCCGGAGGACGAGCAGCAGTATCCTCTGGTTAACGGTAGTGAGCATTCTACGTTTCCCTACCCGGAGCCAAGCGTGGGGAATATGTCAACTCTTGGGCTCCCCCTTAATAAGGAGGGGTTGACATAATCCCCACGCTTTGCTTCGTCTTGCAGCGGACGTCTTCTGGCTGATGATGATGTCATGTGATAGGAATAGAATATTCTTGCAGCACTGGTTTGCATTTTGTTCCTTGTTCTCATGCTTACATGTATTGAATAGTGTATTTTATATCTCTCTGTTCCATTGAATAATGTATTAAATCCTCTTGTTCAATTTAATTTATCAATGGAACAAGAGAGGTTCTCTCTCCTACAGAGTGATTTATTACCACAGAAATATCACAAAACCTTAAATGAAAGACAATGGTAGTTGAACACCTTCCTACTCTACATTAAGGCGCATCAGAAATATTTGAGGTAAGTACCGTGTAAAATGATGTGGTGAAAAATAGCCAATATTACCCTCTTCATAACGTAATTAAACGAGATCATAATATAGTAGATTGATAATTTTTTATTGTAAATAAGTAGTTTTTAACATATAGTTTAAATATTTATTTTAAGTTTTGTACTTATGTAAATATTATAGATGTTTGTTTTTTCGTCAAAGTATATATATTGAATATATACCTAATTATAGGGGCTAAACTGAACAATTATATTTACGAGATGGTTTTATTCCCGAGTTTTAGCGAGGGAGTAAATAAAAACCGAGTTATAATGGGTTTTTAGCCGTGTGTTTCTTTTAGCTCTACTTTTCACGACGCTTACGAGAAAATAAAATTATCCAATACAAAATAATTAGAACATGTCCTTGCGACTCGCAAGTTGCGAGTTCATTTCGTTTATTGGCTCACCTCGTTAGCAAGGCGAGGTGTTCCGGCATACCATGTCCCACAAGATCCATCTCGGGCCAATTAGCTGCGAAAAAGTTGCCTTGTGTCGGTAATGACCCTACACCACACAACCAATAAATTGCTTCGTTCGATCAGATAGCTCCATTGGCAAACTTATTTGTGGAGAAGATATTCGGAGCCACAACTGCAGTATTTTGATCTAAAGTGTGGAATATAATAGTTTATCATTTCGCCTCTTTTTAGTTTATTTGGTATCATTGCCATTCCAATTACTTAGTATTGTTGCTTTGATGATCACTATAAATAAAGTATGTTTAAATTAATTATAGTACAGCTTCAGAACCTAAAAGTAAAATAGTAAGTACCTAATTAAGTGTAGACGTTTGTATCTACTCCATCGGTTAATATCTGGTGGAATTTCTGTAGAGTAATTTTGCATGCTTGCAGCTTATTTACGAATAGTTAATCATAGAAAAAAGGCTCTATTGCAGCCCTATAATGGCTGTAAAAGCACGCGCGCGAATCACAATTTTCCCCCAAAGTTCTAATCAGGCGTGTAACACTTAAATTTTTATAGCTACCTACAAACAATATACAAAGCTTTTAGATTTGTAGTCTACCTTGGATCAGTAAAAAACTGATCAGGGGTCATCGAACAGTTAATTTTGTTGAATAATTTATCAGATATTCTCGATCAGCCTTATTTTGTAAGTTTTTAGTCGGATATGGCCGGATCGCAGAAATAACAAAACAAATAAAGTAAAAACAAGCCCACTTCAAAAAATTCAGCCTTCAAATCTTTCGAAGCGCACGCTTTTTTATGACGATACAAAATATATTTAAAAATTCTTCGGTGCATATTCAATAGTGTAGTTTTCTTTATTTTATGGAGCTAGGCTAGTTTTGGTAGGCTAGCTGATGAAATGCACAAAAATGGTATAATGGAACATCACTTGGATTGTAAATCCAATCAATTGGAACATCACTCTATTAGTTCGGAAAAGTTACCAATTATGTTTTTAATCAATTTCTAAAGTAAGCAATACTATACATAATAAAAATATATTTATATTTAATTCATATAATAAATAAATATTTTAATATACTTATATTTACACACTGCGATCCCCAAGCCGCCTGCCGAGCGTGGGGATTATGGCAACTCCTCCCTATTAAGGGAGAGGCCTTCCTCCAGTAGTGGATGCCTTCTGGCTGATAATGATGATGATGATGACTTATATTTAATATTTATTAAATGCAGGTCCCGGTTTTTTGTGTTCACCTAAACAACTCTATAGCTAAAGGTGTGACTACCGAAAGTCGAGATCGAACACATTCGATAGTCACACCCTTTAAGTATAACAATTAGTTTTTGTCCGTGCTCCTGCCGCGTAGTTCTACTTGTAGGACCACGAGTGTTTTTTTTTTCGGTGGTCCTATTGGTAGGACCACAGGCAAGTCGTATTTCCGTAGTCCACAGAGTCCGTAGAGCCACTCAGTTTATAAGCGAACTTCGCATAGTTTGTGGCTAATTTGGTCGGTCCATTCGAGTACCTGAGAAATTTTAAGCTGTTGCTTTCCAGGCCAACGGTTTCAACACCTTTTAATCCAAGTAAGCTCTCGATTGTGTTTAATCTTTGGAAGTAATTTGAAAATGGCAATACAAGAACTTGTTGACATTTACGTGTGACAGCTACTTTGTTGTGATTCGGAACTCACAAAAAAGAGGATTGTTTGCTGACCGATGAAAGTCTAGAGACAATCGAAATACTCAGTCCACTAGTCGGTAGCTTAGTACCTAAGCACGTAGTACTATTATTTATTCTGTACACTGCCCCTACATGTGGCAGTGCCAGCAGGCATGTTCCGGGACTGCCATTTGTGCCTTTAGTATTTTATGTTAAATTAGTTTTTTTGTATATTTTGTATTCTACACATAAGGTCTCAGTAACCTGAAATAAAAGAATTCAATTTTTTATTTTATTGTCGTGAATTAATCAACTTAGATGCTGGCGCGCTTTTTTGTAATGTGGTATTTCAACTTTTTTATTTTCAGCACACAATTATTTTTTGCTGGATTTATTTCCATTTGGTTCTGCTGCAGGCCAGTTGACCACTGTTCCCATGGCATCAGGCTGTCTGTAGAGTAGATGTCTGTTAAGCGATTGTAGACTAAGTTAGTATCTATAGTCTTAGTAAGTCTAAATGAAATCGTTATGGCTTTATTTTAGATTTTGGTTATTCTAACTTAAGTCACTCTAAATCTAAATAGCCTTACTGTTTTTTCAGACGCGTCAGTTGCATCTTAAGTCTATCCAACTTTAAATGGTGTTTTATGGTTTTTACTTATTCTTCTAACTTATTCTTTGGTAACGTCCTCAAGCAGTGACAGCATAGCCTCATCAAACGAGCTGATCGTTCACCTAAACAACATTCCAACAGCACACATTCGCCTCCACATCGGAAATGTCACCTGGGACCAGTTATGACCCTGACATTACTACAACAATCTCGATCGGTTCCGCAGCTATAACAAAGAAGTATGTCAAAACCATTGTTTGATTTGGTCTTCGTAAAGGTGGACATTGCGAAATGAAGATGTTCAGGCCAAATTTGATTTTTAGAGCAGGTTCTGTGAATTTTTGGAGTCACGTCGATCGAAAAGTCAATTGTTGATTTCTTCTTATCGTTGCATTCAGCCAATTGAATGCTAATGTTGTAACATCGATAACATTCATTGTTAAACATAGCGCATCACGAAACACGTAACGCCAATTGACTTGTCTGATATCATGACATCGATCTTCAGGTATTACATCTACCTACTTATTCTATAGGTACAGGTAGGCTTCTGCATAAGAACATATAAAACATAATTATAACTAGATGTATGTCCTTATTTGTATGTGGACAATAGTTAAATTTGTTCCTAGTGATCAGATTTCATAATTTTACTCTTAATTTAACTAGAAGCTTTTATTAGTGCGTCATCTCTTTCATAATATGCCAGCACCAATTTTCCAATAATGTCTATCCTTTCTTTGGTGGCTTAGTGTAGGTGCTCTGCAGATGGTTCTCGTTCGATGTTCTCCTATTATTCTCTATTATCCACTACCTACAGTTTCATAACGTTAAATGCTATCAGAATCATTCCGAAACTTTCGTTAGTTTCAATAAGTCTTCTGAAGTGAACATTATATACAAAATTGACAGTCGATAGGCGAAGAATGGCGGAGTAACACCCGTACGTGTTTGGAATGGAATCTCCAACAGGATTCACTTCGTAAATAAACAAAAGGACCCAAGGACGTTCGAAAGTTACACCTTTGAGCCATAACTATTAATACCTTATTGATTTTATACCGACACTCACTTTTTGTGAAAAACGAGCTTCTTAATTTCACTCATAAACATCATTTCAATCCTGCACATAAATTTTAGACTCTTTGTTACGGTAATAAGGCTCAATATTAACCTGATAGACGATATTTCGCCAATATTTTGGATTAAGTACCTATCTTGTAAATATATTCCACTTCATATTTTGCCTGCTTATTTTGTACAACTTTATGGTGTACCGACATCAGATACTTCCCTTTATTACTGCAATAAATATAATGCTCAATATTGTTATTCAGTCTTTTTCTGCTACTCTATTGCCAACTACTGTTCACATTAGTTAGGATGATAAAACGTTTACGTTTATATATTGATTTATGATTATGTCGATAAATTGGCAAGGAAAAGGATAAATGGTCGATTTTTTAAGGATAAATCAAAAGAAAATGTACAACCTAACATTTATTTTGACACTGTGGGTGGCTAATGAGATGTCAATTTTATCATTATAGAGGGTAATAAAAGTCGTGATATATGGAAAAAAACTTAAACACAACAATTTGTATTCGATACTTACACAATTGTAGGTAGGTAAATAAAATATGAAGTGAAAAATTGATACCCAAATCAAAATAATGAGTGCATTTAAATCACTGTAGCACAAGAGCATGCGTCAACGAACACAATCGCTAAAGCTTGCCAATGAGATAATGTGAGCTCTCCAAGAAAATTGAAACCTATCGAAGAAGTGCATTAAGGATCAAATCTTATGAGCCAGATTACACATTTGCGAATCTGAACGATATTGATAAATCTGCAGACGGTGCTGGGTGTTAAGTATCGTCGGTTAAACAAAGTGTTATCGGTAGTCGTGCTGGTGTAATAATATATATCGCTTCGTAGTTCCTTGTGAATGGATGGAATGGAGTTTTGTGATTATAAGCTATTACATTTTGGCGGGGATTTAGAAGGGATGATCAAACCTCTTCCCGCAAAGTTAGTTAGTATTACTATATAATTTGTATGGTGATCTTAAAACGTGACGTCTCAAAAAGGCTTAGGTTTTTTGTCGTCGTAAAAAGACAATACAAAGAAACAGTTACATTTGCGTATAAATGTATAATAGTGTAAGTGTTTGTAACTTACCAAACCAACCTTCGGTCGAATGAACCCTTTTAATCTGGACTTGAACAAATTACCTATACGTGTTTACTTTCCTTATCAATTAGCAATTTACTACCGATGTCAGTGATAAGAAAAGCTTATTAAAGATCAAGTTTGTTTTAACATTATTACTTACATCGGCTTTTATTGTCAAGGTAGTTGATGGCCACAATGAATTCATTTGATTGCGGATTAGCATGATAAAATAAACGAGACACATCTTATTAGCATATTCAAATCGGAATCATTTGTTCGTTATGTGATTATAGTTGTTGCGATTCAAGAGCGCTTGCGGCTTTGCTTGTATTCTAGTTTTTATCTATAGGGTTAATTTCAAATACAGAGTTCGCTTATCGGTATTATAAGACAACAGGAGGTCATTGTACTCATAATAGTGAACAAATTTTACTATGGGGCCAAACCTGAAATCGCGAAAAAATACATCTGTTCCATACATTTCGTCGACAGTGAATGACATATTTTTCTGTAGAAGTGTATATGATTAGTGCTGACCTTTTGTCTGCTTAGTAATACTGATACGTGTAACCCTGTATATTGGTTCAAAATTAAAAGGGTGTACTGGCTACAGTAGAAAAAATATAGCAGACTTAAGTCACAAACTAAACCAATGTGCATTTACTAGCTAAACACAAATGAGGCTTGTAAAACCGCGCGTGCTTGTGAATTGTAACAACTATACCTACGCCATGAATACATCAAAGCCCAAATCAAAATACCAAACTCGCTATCATAAAAATAAAATATCAATCCACATTGACATTCAATAAGAGAATAAATATAATAACAATCTCAAATAGAACTTAATGATGCTAATGATAGAGTTTGACGTATGCTTCTCAATAACAAAATAACAATAAGTTTATGTCTACTTGTCTTGTCAATAATATCGACGCATAACTTGGCGTAAGCAACTTAAATTTGGTTGGTTTACCAAGGTCTGACGATTTTATCTTCAATTTCTTGAGTTTCATAAGGGCCTAAATATGTTTTCATTGATATAATTATGTAGTTGTGTAAATCTCTCTAAATATTTTGCATGAGAATATTTAATATTTTAAAATCAATTATGTATAAAAATGGTGCTCTTTAAATAGATCAAGGTCAAGGTGTTCCACAAGGCAGCGCTTTGGGTTCATTTTTTTTCACAAACCTTGCTATCAAGAATATTATTATCTTAGGCTACATTCATTCACAAGCACACAAGCATTCTGTTTTTAGATCTTTATCGTAACTGTGTCTAGATCTATAATAGCATGTTTACTTAAATTGAGAAACCTTTTGGATAGGATTATGGTTTTCTGTCACCGCTACCTGGTAGATGGCTTGGGTTCTTGTGAAAATTCAAACTACTAGTTAGAATAATTGTTTTTATAAGCTAATTATAGTTATAGGTCAGCTCAGCATTCTGTTTTGGTACATTTGTCTGAAGTTTTCTTGTCAATTAGCTACTCAAAAACTACAAAATACTACTGTCTGTCTACTTAAGACATCGAATGGGGCTTCGTGACCGACCGCTTGAATCACAGCTAGAGATGTCACAACTTTGTAGCGTTGGTAATAAACCTTCGAATAGAAATGAAGGGAATAAGGAAAGATTTGAAGAGTCCAGTTGTCCGCTTGTGCATTGCTGTACAAGGTTTGGGATTGCTAAGGTTGTGGTTTTTAAATTGTCTGGGGCGTGCCGAGTTTTGCTCTTTAGATTTATTATATACGACACAAATTTAGGGCTCCCGCTTAGACTCATTATTATCGTCATCATGGTTAGCCTACCACAGTCCACTGCTTAACATAGTCCTCTATGAAGGTATACCACACCACTCCGATCTTCAGCATTTCGCTTCCAATCACTGACTTACGAAAGTGCATTGTCACTTAAGTCACAGAGTCTCAGGGCATCTTACGCTACGTTTGCCGAATGAAATTCCATTCCCCGATACTAAACAATACCATAAAAAACAAATCTTGACTAGAAACTCTACTGTGCGTGATACAAAATTTACTTTTCTTCATCACCATTACGGTTAAATTCTCCACTGCTGGACACTCATAAAAACCAAAAACCAAAAATAAAAAAACAATCCCAGGCCAATTTTCATAGTTTGCTCGTCGTTACCACCATAGAAAGCACGCTCCTAGAATCCTTCACAATTAAAGATTACGTGGTTATATTACGGACAAAATGTTCCATTAACGACTCATCTTCACATTCTACTCGTCTACTATAATCGTCGTTCTACTCGTCTTGAACAGCCTATCAAAGCGATCTTCTTTAAACCAAGTCAAAAGCCTCTCCAAAATAAGTGCTTACATAGCAGTCATTTGATTTCGTACAAACACTTCGCAAAGTAAACTCGAAAAGCTGTATAGATCTGTTTGGCGACCGCTTCACATAGATTAGGGACAGATGGATAACTCATAAATGCAGTGCAAACAAAAGGTCGCCAGCCACTCTTCAATAATTAATGTACTTAGTACTGAACTGCCGCTCATTCCAAAATATGAGAGGTGTACTAACAAAGGATTTTTCGAAATTCAACAAAGAAAGGGTAAAAATAGGGAACAGTGAACACTTTTGTATAAAAGTCTTTTTGTTTCTTAATTTTTCGCTGTGAAAATTATTTGGATAGTTCGTTTAAAACAAAACATGGCGTTTTCAATATTTGCTTGACACAGATGACTTAAGGGGTGAAGTGGGGTATGAAACTTTGTTTAGAAAGTTCTTTACTTATAGTGATGAAAATTGGTATTTGGATAGTTCATTTAAAATAATACTTTTTGACAGGAATGACTTAGGAGCGACAGAGGTGAAAGGGCAGATGAAAATTTGTAAAAAAAGTTCTTTGTTTTTCAATTTAAATAAAGAAAGTTCTTATTTTTTTTTTCAATTTAAATAGAAAGATAGAATAGTAAAGAAAATTGTTATTTGCATAGACTGTTTAAAGCAAAACCAATATAATTTTTGCCAGGATCGATCTTAAAGAGGTGAAGATAGGGCGGATAAAATAAGTGAAAACTCATCCCAGCGTTATCCAAGATATTTGTGAGCTGGGCGAATTTTTTTCTTCCGTTACGCAAACGGAGCGGGGGCAAAGGGGTCATATCTAGACTGAAGATCGCTCGCCTTGACAGTAATATTAAGTTCCGACACTTTATTTCTAAGTTATCTTCACTAGGCGGTAATAGTTTATCGGATGTGGTATGTAGCACTGTTTTCAGTTGTCTATCTATGCCTTATTATTCAGCAGCACTAAGGCTAACGACCTCACAGTTTTGTTTTATCTTCACCAGTGTTGTGTGATAATAGGCACTCGCGACGTGACACCAAATACCTAATTCAGCCGTCGATGAACTTGATTTATCAAACAACCCGTAAATATGTTTATATTATAATTATGATAATTTTATCCTCATCATCATAATCAGCCAGAAGACTTCCACTGCTGAACGAAGGCCTCCTCCTTACACCGCCACACTGTACGACAACCAGCCATAAATCAACAAGATAGATAGATTAACTCTTTATTGTACACACCAAAAGAAATGATAACAGTCATGATGATCACAACACAAAAAAGGAACTTAAATCTAGTGTTACAATTGGCGGCCTTATCGCTAAAACGATTTCTTCCAGGCAACCTTACAACACAGGTTATAGGACAATTTTGTCCTATAACCAGCTAATTTGAGTCCAATTTTGTCCTATAACCAGCTAATTTGACTCTAGTATCTGTTTTATAAAATGTCTGATTGTAACTGAAATTTATTAGCAGCAACTACGATTAGTACAAAATAGTTTTTGCTTAAGTCGCAGGCAACCGGTGGATGCAAATGGCAGGTTGTCATACAGTGTGGCGGTCTAAGGGGGAGGCCTTTGTTCAGCAGTGGACGTCCCCGGGCTGATGATGATGATGATGAGTTTTTGCTTAGGCTTTTCACCAAGTGGATAAAAAAGTATGTCAATCAAAATGTGAATACTAATTAATACGATAAGTGAATAAAATCTAACCTCCATAGGCTAGTAGTACTTTAAATATGTTTTCATCACACTTGCTCGTAATGTGGATCTTATTGCATCCGTTTTAGGCTCATAATGCAAGCTATTACGCACGCGTGCTTTTTACTTTACGTTACGGCACTTGTGCTATAATAGGTATAACCCGGTAAAGTCAAGTTTATACGTGACTGCAATTAGACGTATGTATACGAAGCACACTTAATATAGCCGGAAAATACTTACGTTTTTTGTAATACCTACTTCTTATGCCGCTGAAGTAAAATGTCAACCTGCGTGCGCATTGCTGGTTTGGGCGCCATTTTCCGCAAATGTTTGTTGACGTTTTCTCTGTGTGGTTGATTATTATCAAAAAAAGTTTGATTTTTCCTCGCAAGTGTGATGAAAACAGTCGTATGAAACTCTTGTGCTATGTTTCAATACACTCTCGGCTTCCTTATCGCGCTCGCCCGCGGCTCGCGCGCATAATACCGCCTCTAGTGTAATGACCAACATAGCACACTTGTATCATAATGTACTATTACCTTTTGTATTTTGACTTTAAGTAAAAATTATAAAAATAACTATAATAAACTAACCACAACCTCAGGTAGGTATCGTTTTGAGTTATTCACACGCACCTGGCATTTTCGTGTTTATTTTATTTAAATTTAAATGCTGAGGTATCGACGAATTTAAATATAAAACATATAAAACCGATTAAAAACTGGAAATGAGGTCAGTAACTGTGTAAACATTCGGCACCGTTTTAGTCCTAAAATGTGTTTTATTTCCAACATTCTGCCGAGTGTATTCTCAGGTTTCTTATTATGTATGTGTAATGATAAGAATGAAATTAATACGTACCTATTTCATTTAAGTTTATACGTTTTATTATAGTTTTTAATCTAAAACATAAAGATATTAATCTAGAAATATAGGTGTATGGTGAGATACCACTATAATCAAAAATAAAACTATCAATAAAACTACCACTACCATCGGTTTTTGAGGGGGTTTGGGGGGTTGGGGGGAGTTGGTAGAATCGGTAGAGTTGGTAGAGTTTGGGACTAAAAAAATGCTCGGGATGATTTAAAGTGGTGAATTTCGGGAGCGGCCCGAATTTCTTCCATACGCGGATGAAGTCGCGGGCGACCTCTAGTAATAAATATAAGTACCTGACATTTCGGAATAATATAGTTCTATTAAGATAGTGAGTATTATTTGCAATATTAGGCAAAATTTATTTCCGGAACACACCATGTACGGAACCCGGGCCTCGACAAGCGAATTTTGCTCAGAGTTTGGCTACATAAATGATAATTTAATTAATCAGGTATTCATTACGTAATTACTACACGTAGTAAATTTCATTATGTTAAGATAGAATGAATAGATAGTTTAGGTATATTTCATTAGTATACTAATAAGCAGAATTATCATCAGACGGCAACTAGACATGAATTCAATTAAGATAACACACATAAAATCATAATTTAATGGGCTTACAAATACGTAACTACTCTAAAGGATGTTCTAATGGACACTATGAAATCGATAGTCACTTGCAATCGATTTTTTATGTAAGTCGATTTTAAAGTCGTACCAACACTAGTGACGCTCGTGGGAGTTGAAACTGACCTATTTGAAAAGAATTATTTATAAAGATGTCCTAACTAAATCTTATGAATTGTATTAAATTTAAAAAAAAATGTATATAAGCTAGCTAAGCGTTTTGTTTTAGCAGATAGAATTAATGAATATCTTGTATATATGTATATTTAAGACTAAACCTATTCATACAGTAAATTATGCATGAATTTCTTACTACTAGTCAAAGATATATGCCCCTAATCTTAGTGGATGTGGGGGCGTTAAGTCCTGCAATGAGGTCCCCCCGCTTGGAGTGTACTGTGAATTTTCTCCTACCAGCATCTACCCGAGCCGATAGCTCCTAGAAGTACCGGAGTAAGGCATTGCTGTTGTATCTGTATTTTTACAACTTGAAAAACTTACTCTCAAAATCTCCATTAACTACGTCTGATTGCTCTCAAGTACGACGAACAAACGAAGTTTTTTCATATATTTTTATACAATTAAGTGACAAGACGAGCAAGACGTTCGCCTGGTGGTAAGCGTCACGTCTGAATTGTGAACTTACGAACACAATCCTGCGGCGCACTGCACTGCGCTCGTCACCCTGTGATTTCAGATCATACCCAGTAATTTCTCTGCTAACATTGCCTTTCAAACCGGAACACAGTAATGCTTGCACACTACTGCTTGGCGAATAGCTGGCAAAGGTGTGGTACTTCCCCAGGCGGAATCTGCAGTAGAGTCCTATCACTACAAATGCGTTATGCGACTGAATTTTTGCTAAAATATGTAAACTTGAGTAAACCAATGAGTATAGGTACTATTGATACCAACAACATTATCATCAAAACCAGTCAGAATGAAAAAACCAATGGGATAAGCAAGACTTAAAAATTAAGCTATCTTCAATTACAAGTTTTTTGTTACAAATTTTAGATTTGGGCTTGGAGCCTTTTTTAACTTTTATGATGCCCTTGCCTGATTTTTGTCGTCAATCTTGTTTTTACATGACTGCCCAAAAAAAAAGTGTAATGTTTTCAGGGTTCATGTATGTATCTATGTATGCGAGTTTCTTTATTCCACCATAACTTTTAAATGCCTGAACAGATTCGGATGTATTGGATATCGCTAGAATACTTACTTACATCATCCCGAGTGACACTGCCATTTTTTTATTTTGTAAAGCATTTTTTTGGCATGGCTGTCGTGTTTTTTTTTAGTTATGGCTTGTTGTAGTTTATTACTTATTAGTATTCAACGTTTTTCTGTTTCTTAAGAAAGATCGTATATATGTGCACTTATAATAACAATGTATTTTAGTGATAACGAATTCTTTTCTGAGCAGTACTTGGAACAACGACTAGAAACTTTAATGAATCGAACAAGGAAGAAAATCATTCTGGTAGGTGTATGGTGTATATTTATATACGTGTACTGGTTGGGGTTATACATATGTAACAAAACGAACTATCAGCAATTTAATGATATTCGGTGTCTCAGAATTGATAGGCCTTGTTTTCGTCGTCAGCCATAAAACGTCCACTGTTAGACGAAGGCCTCCCCCTTTATAGAGGGGTGTTGCCATAATCCCCACGCTTGGCAGGCGGCTTGGGGATCGCAGAATGGTCACCACCGTTAACAAAGAGGACGCTGCTGCCTGTCCTCCGGTGGGTCTAGTTGCAGTTTATATAAGGACATACCCAGGCCTTGTTATAATTTGGGCCAGATAAAAAAATATTCTTGCTTCGAAAACGTTCAGCCAAAGCCAGTTTGTATTCATGATGAAACGTTACTACTTAATAAATAAATCTTAAACCTCATAGCACCGTACAAAACTTCTGAGGACTCACGGAAACTAATAACACCAAGATCCATATCAAACTTCTAATTCACCGTTAAGGCCGGGTATTCCACGTTTCAAGCACATTTTTTAATGAGATCAATCATTAGTCTAAAGCTGTATCAGGTAGGGTCACATTTAGCGGAGCAAAAATATGGCGGTTACGCAGATTCGTGCGTGTCAAACTTCGATTTATGAAGATTTTCTCAGATTACTTGAAAAGTATAGAAATTAATAACGTTTGAACCACAGAATGCTCTCTAAAATACTATTAACTTATAATATATATATTTTTATTTGACTATGTGCATATTAGGACATAAAACTGAAAATGGTTTAAAAATAGACACTGTTTTGGTATTTTTTTCTATCGTGGGAAGTATAATTAATCGTGTTTTCATTAAACAAAAAGTTACTAAGACGGATGTTCTTCTGCAACATTTTGTATTTTTGGGCTTTAAATATAATTTTACTAAATAATTAGATTTTGCGAGGGGCAAATTTGGTAAATACAAGCCTTACATTATCTGCCGGGACAAGAATCGAGCAGCATCTTTAAAACATTGCTTTTGAAAACGTACAATTAATTATGTTTAATTTAGTACAAAGATAAAATACTTTATACTAGTAAAGCAGAGATGTTAAGTCAATTCACAATTGCGCCACATTAACGCATAGTACTTAAAATTAAAACTCGTGAACGAGTTTTTATAATTTTAGCACCAGTCGCGCCCTAGTTTTTTGTAGAGTTAACAAATGTCAGAAGTCCAGAAAAAATAAAGATAAGAGTCGAAGTCAATTGATTTCCGTGTTCCAAATCATTCTAAACAGTTTCTAAGTAATTGCTTATTACGTACATAAAAATATATTTTATGTTTTATTTAGTAGATCAAAAAAACCCAACAAAAACGAACCAATTGAAGTGTAGGTATTAAGCCATTATGTACTTTATGTACCTGGACCTGGGTATGTCCTAAAACTGCAACCAGAATCACCGGAGGACGGTGGTTCAAATATAGAATTCTAAGCGTCAAATGTACGAGACGCAGAATGACTTTGCTGCCGGCGAAACACACAACTTTTTACCTCACTACAACGAGTAAAATGCTAGTGTTTTTTTCATGCAGCCTTCGCGCTGGCCAGTGTGATAATTCAATGTGTTGATGTTGGCGAACTGACTTGAAATAAGTATTAACTTATGCATTTGCTGTAAATTCATAAGTTAGGTTCAAATTTCAAAAACTCTTTCCACGCTAGCGGACAAAATGCACTTTTGCACTCTAAACAGAATCTTTCGGTGCTTGTGAGGTGAAAAGCTCATTTGTCACTCGGGGTATAAACTGTCTCCGTACCCTAAAATCTAAGTAGAGTTTTATCTCAAATCTAATATGACATTGTGTGTGTTTATTGCTTACAATTTACTAAAAATCAAACAAGGAAAATTAAGAAATAAATGCATCTAACAACGAGTATTTATTTTAATATAATTTGAATTTAAATTACATTATTCAAAAAAATAGATACTAATATTCATACTAAAAAAATGTACTTAATTATTATTATTAATGAGTTTATATACTTTTGGTGTGATTACATTTAGTAAAAATATTTTTCTCTTAGAAATGGGCTCTACATTTTGTGAGTTCGCGTTGAAGTCTTTTGTATGCGATCTTGATGACACTCTCTTTTGTGATCCTATATAGTTATCTAAATATATATTGTGTATATTATCTGATATAATTATTACCTACTCTTTGCTTTATCCAACACGTCGTCCCAGCGATGTATTTGTTTTGTAATTTTTTTACTACCTTTTTCCTTAACCTACTTCGAGGAATCGATATCTTGCACTGACTGGAGACGGTGCAAAAGTGTTTGAACAATAAAAAACTAAATATGCACTGCATTCATTACTTTATGCATCTTTGAATAAATTAAATCTTTCGTGTATGGTGTGCCCAAATAACAATTCGTAGCGGTATCGCAGACGTGCCGGTAGCTTTATTATTGCTTGGCTGCCCTGTTTTCTTTTTGGTATCAAACTCTTCCTAGAGAGAAAAGGGATAATCATTACTGAACAATGATTATATCTTACGATTATAGTGTAGGTACCTTTAGCAAATGGAATATGAATTTAGTGTTTAGCTATTGTCCACAACTTCGTACGAATACTTGGTGAAAAATGCTTGTGGGCGAAACATCAATTTCTTGCTTTTTTATCTACTATACGGATATGATGTCATTTACAAACGACTATGACATTGCCCCATAGGTATAAATTGCTCAAAAGACGTTATAGTAGTAAAAATGTAAATATAGTGACATGTAATGTAAATATAGTGACATGTGTACGGTACGGATGTACTTATAGATTTTTCTACATCAACCAAATTGTTTTTTTTAATAACTCTATTAATACAACAAACTACAAATACTACTTAGCCTACCACACAACAAAAAACAAAAGGATTGTATCTAGACCGATGAAAGTCTAGAGAAAATCCAAATGCTCAAACCCACTACCAGTCGGCAGCGTACCCAGCATGCTGGTGGCATTGCCACGCTGGATGGCAATGCTTATGCGTTGGGCCAAATAAACGCCAGCATTTAGCTCACGCGTCGCGTCGACCAGGCGCTCGGATGTTTTTGAAAAGACGATGAGCTCCCGGTCTCCACGGACCCAATGTCTCAACAAAACGTAGGTACCTACGTAAGTATTTTTTTACCTGCTTTATCGGGCCACATTTGCTGTGTACCACTAGTGGAGGTGGTAGCCAAAAGTAGATCTATTTGTTGTAAAAAAAAAGAATCTATATATTTAATCAAAAATTAATTAATAATTATGTGCTAATATATCGCGTCAGTTTTTAGCAATGCTGGATAAGGCATAGGCCTGCTAAGCTAACTTATCGAAAAGTGAATATTATTTTTTATTATTTTCTACCGCATGCAAGATCGAAATGGGTTGGCAAACTCACATCATGCGTTATTAAAAAAAATATACGTAGATTTATTCGCTTGATCTTCTGTAAAAAAAAGCAATGCAGTAAGTATATTTTTTGTATGCGCTGATAAGTTTTGAAAAGCTAATTTATTTATTTAATAAACATACAAAACTAAATGCAATTATTTAAGTTTATCATATAAAAGTTTCATTTATAGGCCTGTATCTGGGTATGTGCATCCAGAACCACCGGAGGACGGGCAGCAGCGGTGGTGAGCATTCTGCAATCCCCAAGCCGCCTGCCAAGCGTGGGGATTATGGCTCTCCTTATTAAGGGAGAGGCCTTGTGATGATGTGATGATCTGTGTATCACATTCTAAAACGATGTGTACACGATAAAATAATTTAGGTACCTACGTTTTGTTAGTAAGGTTATGCTTTCATAAATAGGTATTAAAAAAAACTGAAACTAGTTTGTGTTTAAACCCACATACAGAAAATCAACCTCTGAACCTCTCTCGAATAAGCGTTGGGTATTCTCCCGGTTACCGCGATGCCCAAGCCCAACTTAGCTCACTTAGTTATTTTGTCAGAGTTTGGTCCTGTCTACAAGTTGGTTAATCTGCGCTATCCGTCAAATAAACAAATAGTCGTGCCCCCAACAATGTGTTGAATGTCAAGGGCGAGGGCGACGACCTTCCTGAATTGGACATTGCCGATGATTACAACAAACCAGTACAAATATTTTTATTTATTAATAATACTGGTGTAGTGCTAGTGTTGTGAGGAGAAGGTGGAAACGGTGATTGGAAAATAAAATATGTAAATTTGCTATATTTGCCTACTTATTTAGCTTTAATGTAGATACTAAGTAAGTAAGTAAGTAAGTACGTATAGGCTGAGTGGGCAGCTAGAGTTAATGTGCCGCCCGAAGGCCTCTGACATGGCTGACGGTTGTTGTTATAGAAACTAGAACAAACAACTGGGGTCAACAATTTAGCGTGTCATCCGATCCACGGTAGCGCTCAGAAATAAATGCCACTCACGGTCACCCATCCGAAGACGGACCGGACCGTCCGTTGCTTAACATCGGTGATCGTTTAGAATCACCTAGACAAGCTACGCCACGAGCGCTACTGTTTAGTAACTACATACCTACTAGCTGGAGTAAGCCAATTATTTTATCCTAAAATTGCGTCGTGTCTCATCACTGACGTCATCACCTTTTCTTATCTGTCTTCACGATAAAACGAATCACAACAATAGCTGTTTAAGTAATGTACGACTCTATTGCAGAGTTTCCTGTGGAAGTACCATACCTTTGCCAATAAATCAATCGCCAAGCAATAGTGTGCAAGCATTACTGTGTTTCAGTGTTCCGGTTTGAAGGGCAATGCTAACAAATAAATTACTGGGCATGAAGAGATTTGACATCTGATATCTCAGGGTGACGAGCGCAATGCAGTGCGGCGCAGGATTTTGTTTGTTAGTTCACAATAGGGAGGGAATATGCATGTTTTTTTATTTTATTGACTCACAAAAGAGCTGGCTCGTAACAAAACAACACATCGAAAATAACATTTCAATATGTACACAAATAACGAAGTTAGAAACATTTTAGTTTCATGTTAGACAAGGAGGGCACTATACTAGCTAATGACGTCAACGTCCACGATACTAGCACGTGTTTTGCTAGACAGGGATGACTCCCTCCCAAATACTTTGAACGCTTTGATTTCAATATTTTTTTCGATTTAAGCATCAGATTCAGTTAAACTCTCCACTAATATTATTATTTTTAATAATCAAAACACATGCATATTCCATATTCTGGATCGGCTACTGTTATGAACAGGCGTGATGCCACCAGACGAACGTAGCGCTCTTCTTGTCATTCAATAATTTTAGAAACGCTACCTATAGTTTTTTACACATGATCTTCATTCTACACTAACCGAAAATTATGAATTAGTTAAAATATCACAGGAAAGTGTCAAATTTTACCGAAAGGCTGGATAAGAAATAACTATAAATAAGTTTTTTTTTGTACTGTAGACATTTAGCGGCGTCCAAAAATAATCAGGCCGTACAAGTAGAAGAATGCAAAATGACAAATAATCGCTGTCTCGTTACAAATTAATTACTGTCATTGTTTCAAAAGTATCAATTATAATGACACCCCTTGATTAATTGTGACATAAAAATTGCTGTAATATATATTTATGTTCATTAAATAATATTTTACGGAAGGAAATTAAACCGAAATGGACGGGGTAACAAATAAAAAATGCACTTTATTATCAAATATCGCGCGGGTATGGAGGACTGTAGGAAAATAGATAACAAAACACTCTTTCTCTAGTATTGTGCAAAGCGTTCTGATTTAATTATACCAGATTTTATAAATCGAGGTACTTCAAAACATTTTTAAACGCTTCGAACACGTGTAAAATGTCTACAAATATATTTTTCATCTCGTCACAAGCTCGGCAAGATTCTGTTTATCACTCGAAATCCGAGTGTGTCAATTGTGTCCGCTAGCGTGGAAAGAATATAAAAATCGAACCTTTTCCACTGAAAATTCAGTAATACTTATTTCATATCAGAGCGCCAACATCATTTTTAGAATAATCGCACTGGCTAACACAAAGACTTCATGACGAAAATACTCTAGCATTTTCCTCGCTCACAGCCATAAGGCAAAAAAAATGTTTTTACTAAATTTTTCTAAGCTTGGTGGCGCGTCCACAATCCAATTGTTTAGACCTTTAGTATCGTTTAGGCGTAACTCCAAGAGCTTTCTGTTTTTTTATTTATTTTTGTATGATGTTGCATCTTAGTTTCCCTATATAATAGTACTTTTATGTACTTATTTAGTTCAATATCTAAGCTCTGAAAGCCGAAGAAGCCGTCCACGATGAACTTATAATTTTGGGTGGGATTTATAAAACGTTGAACAAGATTGCATAAAACGATTCCAAAAGGACAACACTATGCTCATTTGAATTGTTCAGTTGTCAGAGAGACCTCTGGCAGGATGAAAGAACCGAGCGATTTCTTCGCGGTTTCCTGTCAAAAATGGAAGTGTGTTGATTTTTGGAACTCGGACAAGAAATCTACAATTTTGGTGTCCGTGTTTAATATGTATTTCTTTTAATAATACTATGGTAATATTTAAATATAATGTAGAAGTTTGGTGTACTTAATGATGAAATGTTATTTATTGTACTAGCACAACAACAACAACTACCTACAACTAACAACAACAACTTTTTTCTAATAACTTTTGTTCCAACACATTTGAAAAAATTCATGAAAAAAAGCAGGTATTTAATACATTTGGTCTCTGGTCAAAGAACATTTTGTAAGGAAACTCGATTTTTTATATATTTTTAAAGTCGTAGTCCTAGTCATACGCCATCTACACAACGGTTTTAATAAAATTGATAAACTAACTGACTGATAAAATTGCAAATTGATTTGGTTTATCATAGTCTTAATAAGTTGATTTACTAAATATTTTGATGTAGATACCTATATTTTATTCCAAATACTGAGTTTCTTCCCTTGTTTTTTATTTTAGTACCTACAGTAGTAATTTTTCTAATTTTGATGTAAAATTGGTGTCTTATCAATTCAGGTGTCGTGAATATAGCCAAAATTTATATACTAAATCAAATCCCTGTAACATTTTATGTAATGTGATATATTTCTCCATCACATCATTACCTACAAAAAAGTAGGTACTTATACTGTAAAAATTACAACCAAAAATTGACACCAAAATTAGGCAAAAAAGACACTTTTTTAAATTCACCCAAATGTAAAACTTTAGTAGGGAATTATTTTGTAATGCCATATGCCTACTAAGTATCATAGAAATAATAGGCTTAGAATCCGAGACGGCCTCAATCTAAGTGAAGAAATTTTAAATAAGCATTAAAAGGCATAGTACGGTCTGTACGGTAGGTACTCGATCTGTTTTTCTCACGATGAAAATGCTTTTTTTACTCCCTTCTGCTCAATTTCCCAACAGTAAGGCGAAAACGTCTATTTAGTTGCAACATGTTTCGAACGTTTGTGTGCATGTCAAATGAAGTAAGCAAGTAATATATTGCAGTCACGGATTTTTTTATGAAGCTCAACCGAATGAAACTTCCCACAGAGTAATAGAAGAATCCTCCATGAAACTTCCCCTCAACAGGACCTGGTGGGTATGTCCTAAAACTGCACCCAGAACCATCGGAGGACGGGCAGCAGCGTCCTCTCGGTTAACGGTGGTGAACATTCTGCGATCCCCAAGCGGCTTGCCAAGCGTGGGGATTATGTCAACCCCTCCCTATTAAGGGGAAGGTCTTCGTCCAGCAGTGGGCGTCTTCTGGCTGATGTCAGGGCCGTAACCTTGACTTGAATTTAAGGTAGGGTAGCTGTTGCTATAGGTATAGGGCGCTTCACAGTACTTTGCTTATTTTAAGGTAGAGTATTTATTTATTTATTAAGGAACAGCAAACAGTTGTATTATAAATTTTACATAAGGGTATACTTATAAAATAAAACTTAATAATAATACAACCCACAGCGCTATCCACAGGTTACTAAAAGACTTAGATAATTAATTGTAACGCTAGGAGATGTCAACCTGAATAACAAAATAAAATAAAAATGAAATAAAAACGAAATAAACTCATAAAATAGTTCATTCGTCTATTTCGTACAACACAAAATTAATTGTACCTGACATAGTAGACGATAGATTAGTTATTAGCAAGTATCCGCATTGTATTGTTGTATTCCGCAGGTATTGGTATTTTAAGGTATAGGGCATTACCCCTCAATGCCCCCCCCCCCCCCCTCTGGCTACGGCCCTGGCTGATGTTGATATCAAAGATTAGGGCATTTAGCCTAGTCCTATGTGAGTTTCACCAATAAATCACG
The DNA here is from genome assembly GCA_905404285.2 of Erannis defoliaria. NCBI lineage: Eukaryota > Metazoa > Arthropoda > Insecta > Lepidoptera > Geometridae > Erannis > Erannis defoliaria. The sequence continues at coordinate 2,603,310 of FR990071.1, forward strand.
TATTTATGGTTGTTTTAAGCTTTTTAGTAAAATGGCACCCAACATGCCATAACTGATAGATGATCGCACGCGTACGCGCAACTGTCAAGGCCAGTAGGGTCTTGACCTTGTCGCCTACAAACAAATGCCTTCATGTCAACGCCCGTGTCTTTGGGTATGGCTTGAACAACGAACTCAAGCGACTAGTTTCAGGCTTACACGAAATTGAGGTAACAAACATTCTCTCCCCCTCCGGACAAACTTTTGCATTTATAATATTAACTATGATAATGTGATTAGTGTGACAATATAATATTGTGTAGATCGATGTGATATTTCGGCTAGAGGGAAGAATTGATCTGTTTGCAAGGTATACGGTATAAGTACGGTATGGGACCTGGGTATGTCCTAAAACTGCATCCAGAACCACCGGAGGACGGGCAGCAGCGTCCTCTTAGTTAACGGTGGTAACATTCTGCGATTTTGAGCCGTCTGCCAAGCGTGGGGATTATGACAACCCTTCCCTATTAAGGGAGAGGCTTTCGTCCAGTAGTGGACGCCTTCTGGCTGATAATGATACGGCATAAGTAGGTATTATTATATTATATATATTATATTATATATTCCATACATTTTCCTATGGACAAACTTGGGACACTTTCTTTGGAATAGCTGAGTTTTTCTCTCGAATTTAAGAAAAACAAGTAAACGTGGTTCGTTATGATGTACAGAAGTACCCAGTATGGTGGTGTCGACCGTCAGGCGATGTATGTCCCTTGTCCCACCATATAATACGCATGCGGCGAAGGGTAAATAAAAGGCAAGCTTCTTGTAAAAGTAAACAGCAATCTAAAACATGAGTAGGTTGGTAATTCTTGTTGTAGATATATATTGCTTGATATAGTAGCGCGAAAAAACGTCTCTCTGCCTGTCAGTCCAGTGTTGCCACACCAGTATATTTAATCACGAAAGTATATTTTAGTCTAAACGTCATTTAGACGAAATAAGAATGTCATCTTTTGGAGAGCTCTACAAAACTATAGTTGTCAGCCATAAAACGTCCACTGCTGGACGAAGGCCTCCCCCTTAATAGAGGGGTTACAAAACTATAGGTGCAATTAACTTATTTATCTAGATATAACTAAATCCTTATTATTATGCGAAAATTAGTTTTTTGTGGTTCTGAACGGCATAATCATATGGTACTGTCATTCACATCAACTGCCAAATGGAAACCGACTATATACAGAGAATTAGCACTTAAACTCGACAACCTAAGATCGATATTGGTGTGGACTGGCCGTTATGCATCATCTATTCAATGCAAATGATTCTCAAAACCAGCATGAACTTAGTGCAACCGAATTCTGTTATCAGTTTTGTCCTGTTTGAGTCATAATTCTTCCAATAATGTATATAACTTTATGTACCTATCCTTACCTTATATACTTACTTTTATATTTAGATAAACCAAAATTTTATGATATATAAATTACAATTAATTCTTATTCTAGAATTCCAAACTTTCTATATTTATTACGAACTTAAATTTTATTCTGATATTTTTTTATTAGTGCTGTCTCCATCCAATAACCAAACTGTAAAAATATATAAGGATATCATATAGAACGACTTAGCTACGACTTAAGGGCCCTGTTTTAAAAAATCACGTGCAGTCATACCTAGCAGTTTTTTGACGGTTTTTATGAGATTGTGTATTCCCAAAAAAATAATTATATCTATAAAATGTGGAAAAGGACTAACGCTTTCGTAATCTTTCTAAATTTTTTAGATAATAAGAAAAACAAATTAATTAATTTTATTGATTAAAACTGTTTTAATCATTAAATTTTTACAATTTTAGCACGAAAATTTACTCACTTGTAAATAATATAGTTTGTCGCGAACTAACGATCTTAGTTTTGAAAAAATATTTATATTATGCTTGTAATAAATTAAAAATGGGTCTGAAACCTCAAAAATCGAATCTTGACACGCACGAATCTGCGTAACTGCCATATTTTTGCTCTACTCAATGCGGTCCTATCTCATTCAGCTTTAGAATAATGATTGATCGCAGTAAAAAAGGGCTTGAAACATGGATGTGCGCGGCTAAGACGACGAAAGAGCGACTCACGACGATATAAAAACTAAATAGAGATACATGTGCAAAGTATACCTAACTCCTTGAGGAAGCAGATGAAATTGCATGCAATGCAATCAGGCTGACATGGTATATGAATTACATGCAATAACGATATCTCAATTCACAATCCATGCTTCTCTATAATTAATTCAGATATTGATAATACTTGAACCCGGGAGAAGTATGGTGTTTTGTAAATAATTTCGCTATAACCGAGCAACGAAGGCTCGTTTAGCCGACGTTAATGTTTGCATGGTATGATAAGATCAGTGTTTATTACCGAATGCTCACGAACCTGCTTGGATAACATCGTTTGATCAGAAAAAATAAATTCCTTTTTTTGTGCCAGTATCTTTTTACTTGAAAAAAATATAATTCTTTCCTCCATGTTTTTCATGCCAGTATGTTATGTATAGGTAGGTAAAAAAAAACTGCATCCAGAACCACTAGAGGACGGGCAGCAGCGTCCTCTTAGTTAACGGTGGTAACATTCTGCGATCCCAAGCCGCCTGCCAAGATTATGGCAACCCCTCCCTGTTAAGGGGGAGGCCTTCGTCCACTAGAGGATATTTACTGGCTGATGGTGGTGGTGTGAGGGTCTAGCATGAAAATAACTACAGATATTTCTCTCACAACCACATGACAGATCAACAACAAAGAACTCATCAACATAACATCGCGCATCAACTGCGTTTCCGTCAAAAGCTTGTAAGCTCAATAAATAAAAATAAATAAAAAATAACATTCGTAAATGCATTAAATTAGGACTTTGAGGAGTTATTTGCCTTATTATATTATTTTGTGTTACAACCAGACCCAACATAATTTTTGATTTTATATGATATTTTTGCCACTCCTGCCAAATATTTTGAGTCAGCGGATGTTATCAACTGTTTGCAATAATTTGAGTCTTTGTTGTTTCAGATGGAAATGAGGCGGTACAAGTCGAGTCGGACGTCTTTCTTGACTTACTGGATATTTTTATTACAAGTAAGTGTAGATCTAGCTGTATTTTTTGTCCGATATACATTAGCATATTTGAAGTACCATGTATTGTTTTTTGTAACCGGCGTCGGGACTTAATCACGCCAAAAATGTATTGAGTACCTGTGTACTGTGTGTATGTTTGTGTCAGCTTATGAGATCAGAATGTAGGAATATCTACATACCAAGCTATCCGTTGAGAGAGTTTTTTGTAGAGGTAGGACTCTACTGCAGAGTCCGCCTGGGGAAGTACCACACTTTTGTTGTTATTAAATCGCCAAGCATTAGTGTGCAAGCATTAATGTGTTTCGGTTTGAAGGGCAATGTTACCAGAGAAAAAACTGGGTATGAAGAGATTTAACATCTAATATCTCAGGGTGACGAGCGCAGTGCAGTGCGGTGCAGGATTGTGTTCGCAAGCTCACAATTCTGGCACTGCTGCTGTTAGTGGCAGGTGTGACGCTTACCACCAGGCGAACGCCTTGCTCGTCTCGTCACCTGATTGTATTTAAAAAAAGGAGTCCTTGGGGTAGAATATAGTATGAGAAGAAAATTGCGGTCTGGAAATAGTGTCATAGAAAGAGATACTACAATATTTATTGTAGTATCGCCTTACTGAGTTACGGAATACTTATTCCATAGCGTGGTCTCCACTCCACTCTAGAATACGTCTACCCCAGCGGCTATCAGTACTGCGACAGATGACCAGCCCACTGTCACTTAAGCTTATCGGTAACTTTATCGGTTAAAGGGGAGGCCTTCGTCCAGCAGACGTGTACAGGCTCTTAGGCCATAAGTTTTTAGGTCTAGTGTAATCTAGGTACCTAATAGTTCGTAACATCTACGTCTTCAGATGCTGGGCAGTGCGCGCCGCGGAGCGGAGGGCCACGGCCGACTCATGGATCCCCCGGCGCGGAACTCCATGTGGCGATTCGGCTTTCCCAACCCCGTCAACTACAACGACAATGAACTCTTCTGTGGAGGGTATGCTGGTATGTGCTAGGGAAGACCAACGCTTGCAGTCCATGCAATACGTCCCAAAGCAAAATTCGAGACTTAATAGAGATTTGAGAAAACTTTTAAAAACATTTCTAACAAAAAAAAAATGATCTAGACACTTTGTATTTTTTGTTAATACGTCTGCACTAGGAAAATCATAATAAAGCCTTTTTATTGGAATTTTTAACCGGCTACTTAATTATGATGCCCAAGGTACCCTTCGAGTACGAAAGCCTAAAAATCCTAAAAATAAATGGCCTTCCATCAGGCTTCTCTCCGCAGGCAATGACGTACCTAGCTATTATATTATGTTAATTATTATACTCGTACTCAACAACTCAACCCACGCCATTATACTGTCAGTTTCGAAATCATCGTGCATCCGTATTTTCGCTTGGACTTGGACAAATCAATCCCCGTGATAACCTTCAGTCGTAAATTGCTCTCTAATAGTAGCGCATTGACAGTAAGTGCAAACATATTTGGAAGAATCCATAATTTTGCTAAAGGTTGCTGAATATGAAATGTCAAAAGAACAATACTTTTTAAGAGGGAACACGTTTTGCGATTTTCCCATTTTTTTTTTTTTTTTTTGTAGGGCGTTGGTTCGATCCTCACTCAGGGCAAACATTTATGTGACGAACATAGATGTTTGTTCTGTGTCTGGGTGTAGTATGTATTACAAGTATGTATTTACAAAAAAAAAAGTATTTAAGTATTTTATCAGCTATCTGGTTTCCATATTTACAAGCTTTGCTTAGTTTGGGGCTAGATGGCGCTGTGTGAAAAATGTCGACCGATATTTATTTATTTATTTATTTATTTATACAAATGTATTATCCTATTCCTATTATCTGCCTGGACAATGCCTTTAGAGCAATCTCTTCTAAAGGTTTTTGAACCTTTTGGGCTATATTTTCTTTAGCAATTACCTAGTTGCTGAAAAAAAAGAAATGATAGAAACATGTCAACAGTAAACCTAGATTTTATAAAAACAAAATCCTCTAGAGGCATTATGCAGGAAGAAATTAAGGAAATACATTTGAATGGAGAATCGCAGACAGCAGTCTTAAGCTCTCGCTATCTTAAGTTTTGTTCAAGTTAAGATTCTTAACTACTGAATGATTCTGAACTACTGAACTCTTAGATTTTCTATGATTCTGAACTACTGAACTCTATGAACTAAGATAGAATTCGCTTCCGCAGCGCACAGCGCAAGAGCAAATGAAGTGATCATTTTATCATAATAAAAGCGTATCCTGATGTGCTCCGTTACTACAGAGATAATGATTTTTTGTCTTCTATTATCTGTACATTGAATCCTATAATAGCAAATCAAATTACACGGTTTTTTGCGCTAAATCGTTCACAATAGAACCGCATTATTGAAGCGTTCATCAGTTCAGTGAACTTGTAATTATAGGCTTATAGATAGATCGTTGCCTTCGTGGTTCGTTAGGGAAATCAATCGAGAAGAAAAAACCGTGGTCAAACCATCATTCCGTTCAGGATAATGCCCCAAGCTTGGGATTAATAGATAGCGGGTGATAAGTTTTATTTTCATCCCAAACATCACCAAAGTCCTCGAGTACCATGTAACATGATATGAAAATAAAAGTAAACTAATTCTCCTATTCATGCCAAAACAGTATACTTACATACCTTTTTTAGGCCTGTCTATTGTTGATGGCCCTTATAGTCTTTGCTGGCCTCAGATGTACGTCTACAGCTATAGCGGGGATTGAAATAAACGCAAGCGCAGCATTAGACATTAGCAAATTAATTTCCTCGTTTGCCTTTTCATAAGCTTTTCAAAGTGACGGTATAGTTAACATAGTTCAGGAGGCGGTCTTTAGTCAGCGATGAGTTTCCTTTTCTAGTGCAATGGGAGCAGAACGAAGGCAAGTGCGGGGTATGCGGGGACGCATTCCACGTCTCGGAGCCTCGACCACATGAAGCGAGGGGCATGTATGGCAAGGGTATCGTCACCAGGCATTACAGTGTTGGACAGGTTGGTAAGAGCATCTTAATATTTAAGCTACAGGGTCGACATTCCAATTGGAAGTATATTGGGCTTCGAGATGTCTGAGTCTTCCAGATTTCTGATCCCAGACCGTCAATATCAATTATTTTTCGTATCTTACAGGAAATAGAAATCGAAGTAGAGCTGACGGCCAATCATTTGGGAACATTCGTACTGAAGTTATGTCCAAATAATAATCCAAGACAAGAAGCCACGCAAGAATGCTTTGACAGGTACCTTTTTATAATAATATCTTCTCAAAAATTATCTTCTTTTTGTCTCTACGCGCTTACTGAATGTAGGAACATGCAGCTCACGACTTCTATCCAGCGACGCAGATCCAGCTCTCAAAAAAGGTGGCCACAATGTGGTGGGTGGCTGTCATAGGCACCATAGGCGGTTATTGGGGTGCCCATTTGTCCGTTGACTTGGCTTCATAAATTCAGCCCCCAATGAAGATTTCCACAAAGGAACTCGCTAGCTACTCGCTCACTATATGTGTTTGTGTGCGTTGCGTACCAAATTTAGTTTTTTTTTCTATTTCTATTGTAACAAGTAGCATATCTACGTCAATTAGGGTTGTGGGCATGCCCGCCGTGCCAAGATGATCTTTGGTTTATCTTTGGATGTCGATAAATGCACTAAGTTTCTGACCGCTCACTGCGGAAAAAATAATATTTTTTCATTACGATTTCAGGTTTCCGCTGTACATTTCCGATTCACGAGAAGATAGGTTCTTGATTCCCCTGGACACGGCAAAGAAAGAAATATTCAGGTATCGAGTTCGGTTACCCCCATACATCACTTGCACGCAGTGTGTTCTACAGTGGACTTACTATACAGGTAAGTTTCCTTAAAAATACGAGTTTCGCTGAATAATCCTTGTTGCGAATATTATGTTATATCTACTGTTATATGTTAGCTGTCTTATTAAACTTTTGTGACAGTTAAGCTGATTTAGTAGCGGACCGCCAGGTGTGGCGGCAATAACGCGTTTATAAATCATGGAATTTGACACCATAATTTTACCAATAACATATTTTGTTAGAACATAAAAAGTACTGTCATAAATAAGAACCTAACACGTTTTACTTAAACCAGTGACAGTCTTCACATCATCAGCTAGAAGACGTCCACTGCTGGACGAAGGCCTCCCCCTTAACGGGGAGAGGTTGCCATAATATCCACGCTTGGCAGGCTGCTTGGGAATCGCATAGTGCTCACCACCGTCAACCAAAAGGACGCTGCTGCCCGTCCTCAGGTGGTTTTGGATGCAGTTTAAGTACATACCCAGGTCCAGTGACAGTTTTATTGGGTGTTAATCGAGATCTTTTTATAAATGCCAGTACATTTTCGAAGCGTTTATAACCTTACATTCCAGGCAACATGTGGGGTATCTGCCCCAACGGCACCGAGGCGGTGGGCTGCGGCCGCTCCGAGACCTTCCGCAACTGTGCTGACGTAAGCATCATCACGAGCACCGGAGGTCTCCCGCCTGCGTTCGCGAATGACCTCAAGAGGGACTATCCCTTCTTGCTCTACTACAGGGACCTTAACATGCCTAAGACTATCTACCCTCTGGTTGTCAGGTATGTTTTCTATTTATATTCATATAGCCATAGTTCTGTGGTAGTTTTCGAATTAGTGTTATTTGTCTTAGTGTTATTATAATAAATGTAGGGTACTTACTACAATTATTATGTGTCAATGTTTTGTGTGTGTCTATCAGTAGGCCTTATGTAATGTACAATACGATTTGTTATGTGTTTGTGATATTTTTATGTTTGTATTATTGCTCTAATCTAAATCTTTGTGTAACTGTCATCTTACCTTATTAAATACCTCGAGTCGTTATGGCGCCCAAGGTGGGGCTCTACAGATATATTACTGTATCGTATCTATCTATAGTTTACTAAATGTACAATAGTTTATTCGAAGGGTCAAAAACATTCTGTTAAAATTATATCATTATATTAAAATTAAAATCTAAAAAGATCATGTCAAACTAAAGCCCCTCGCCCAAACATGCCCATTAATATATAAGCTGGCAGCGTTCCCCCGCTGTATTGCGAAGGATTTATGGATTATACTCCCCAGACCGCGGGTATCGCCCCCTATCACGTAAACGCCGTCCTAGGTCCGGCATAAACGTATTAATACACTCAGAGAGTCTCTAGAGTTTGAGTATTCATAAGCAACGATTACCGCTAACCATCAGGCGGCTTGTCTACTTGTTTTCCTCGTACCTATCTAAATACTTCTGTATTTCACTAAACTTAACAGATACTATTCAATTTTGGTACTTTACATTCATATATTGGTCTTTACCTATGAAATTGCCGTTTTGTATGGAATAAGTGAAAGTACTTATTTTTTTAAACTTTTTTATTTCTGTTATTTAAAGTAATCACCCATGCAATCGACGCATCTTTCGAATCAACGAATTGGCAGTTTATTGATGCCCTTCTTGTAAAAATTAGCTGGACGGGGAGGCAACAAACTCTTCAAAGGCATTTTGTACTGCCTCTCGGGAATTGATTTTTTTACCCACTAAAAAGTTGTCTAAATTTTGGAAAAAGTAATAGTAGGTAGGTGCAAGGTCTGGTGAGTATGGTGGATGAGGCAGAGCTTCCAACTCCAGCTCTTGCAGCTTGGAGACTGTCTGTAGCTGCAGCGTGAGGCAGGTCTCGACGCGTACGTTGCGCTGGCGATCGTTAAGTTCGTGGGGCACCCATCTATCAAGTTTTTTTATTTGTCCTTGCCTATTTGTCGCAAATGGATCAAAATTGTTTTGAAGCTAACATCAAAAGCTGCTGCTAGCTCAGCTGTAGATTGAGTTTCGACTTGACTTTTTTTCTATTTGAAATGACCAGTACTGAAGAACGGCAATTTCATAGGTAAAGACCTATTATATTCATTAACAGCAGTCATATAACCGATCAATAGTATTTTGAATTTCTTTCGCTACTACCAACTACTTGCTTAACTTTTCAGAGACCCGTACACACAACTTGACAAGGCATCTTACGTCGTTAGGTAACCTCTAACCATGTACACGTTTATATATGTTTTGTATTATTAACGTGCACTATAATTTACAAATTCTCTTTCAGCAACGATTTGTCTGAGACAGACACTGTGGAGGACAGTGGTCTACCGGTCATTAGGTATAACTTGTTTGTCTTGAATGGGTGAGATGGCCACCTGGTGATGGCAACTCTTTTGTATTTACTGATGGCGTTGGTAGTTTGTATCGGGCCGTTCTTTTGTCTTTTTGTATGCAGCTAGGATTCAAAACAGATTTAGGTACGAGAATGTTGACGCTACAATTACTTAATATTATATTTTGTAAAGATTATAGATATTATGCAGGTCCTATTTAACAGTTTATCTGCTGGTTTACTTGATTGGGTAGAACATAATAATAAGTAATCAGTGTGACTATTTCTGTAATAAGGAAGAAATTAAAGAAAGTATTGTAGGTGGAACGAAAGGAGTCGATAGAGATTTACACCGACATAGCGTCAAGTTTTAGTTTTTGACGGTGAGCAGGCGGTATATCTGTCGCAGAACCGACAAGGGTAGTCGTGTTCCGGAAGGGAAACTACTAATCAGCTAACGCAACGTAATCAGCCATAAAACGTCCACTGCTGGACGAAGGGATCTTAATAAAGGGGTGTTGCCATAATCCCCACGCTTGGCTGGCGGCTTGGGTATCGCAGAATGCTCACCACTATAGCTAAGAGGACGCTGCATTCCCGTCCTCCGGTGGGTCTGGTTGCAGTTTAAGGACACACCCAGGTCACAACGTAGCATGCCTATTATCGCAGAAAAGCGAAAGCCCTACTTATGTTCATATATCTCTTCAAAGCTTATGTTGAGTCATAGACACTGAAGAGATTCCAACGGGTGTCACAAGTTATGATGCCGGGTAGAGTGATAATATACTTTTGGGCAGTTCACAGTGAATAGATGCAAAAATCGAAGATCGGACTATAATAGTAGAGCCTACTGTCTATTTCCAACAGTAGACTGTATTTGTAAAGAGTTTGTTTTTTTTATGAACGGCCCGATTCTTTTGTGAATAAACTTCTGGTCTGTTGAGATTTGTCTGATACTTCCTGTAGATAGTTGTTATGATATTATATGTTGAATGTTTATGTCTCTAACCAATTGTATTTTGTAGATGGACCCCCACTTACAACAACCCCATCCTGTCACGTGATAAAATAAATGTTGGAATTTGTACATACACAATTATGTATGAGTGTGACTAACGAAACATGTTCATAATTTGTAAATGTATACTTTGTAAATTAGATGATCTGTAAATAACAGTATAATATTTAATATGAGTCTTCATTTGCTTTTGCAAAAGAGTCAACTGCTTTTGTACATACCTGAGTACTCAGATAGCCCAATGTTAATGACCAACATATCCAAAAAAATTAAAAAACTTTTAAAAATGTATTAAATTATTGGAGATGAGGGCGGCCAACTTTCGTCTTCCCCAATATAACTTGCACGCAGAGTTGACGACTGATCCGCCAACGTAATCTTCCAGGGACCAAGTCTGCGTGCCAACGCCTGCATTCCGCAGCCTGCCGGGCATGCTGAGCTGGTGCCAGACCAACTGTCTCCGGTACCCACCCAACTGTCCTGAAGCGTTGTGCACTTGCCCGTAAGTAATATGTATAATATCTAATACGAAAAAACTAGCAAAATGGCAATATAATTGCCCTTTCCAGATCTCATTTATCTCTTAACACTTAAGAAAGACCTACTTAAAATATATATGTATTTCGCTTAGCCTTTGTATTTTAACACGTGAGGCTGGACATGTTCCCTACAGCAAAGATAAATACTACGTTATACTTGTAAGCGAGATTCTTAATCTCTATGTCGATCTATATATTTTATGCTAATGGTGTATAAAAGAGACACAGTCATTCACTAGCTTATGATAATTAGGGTCAGCTCCTTTTCGCATAGTCTGAAATTCGGAGCTTGTTTCTAATGTCTGCATTTATGACATAGTTCTGCGATTTCTAGTCTCCTGAAATCATCTCTATCAACAGGGTTCTATTTTTTAGTATGTATTTTTACTTTCTATGCTAAAACGGCCCATGTTATTGTTATACAGTATAACTTATACCTTATCGTTTTGCACTCAATAGATTTAATTTTGTTGTTTTATTATTTCCAGAAACGTGTGCGATTCAATTGGCGAGTTGGAAGGGCGGGAAGGTGCCGACGTTTACTGCATGGACCAATGCATCGTGTACCCTCCCAAGTGTCCTGTAAACAGATGCAGTTGCTATTAGACCCGACCATAGTAACGTGCAGAAAAATTAAAGATACTTAAATAAATTGTTAAAATTTCTTATACTTATCAGAATCTTTGGTCCTAATGAATAATTTTGCAAATTGCACGCATCCGAAAGATACACGATTATGCCCTATTCAAAAACGGATCTATCATAATCTATCATCATATCTTTTTATCATAATGAAATCTGTCGCAGTGAGGCATGAGCATTATTTTATAATTTCCGGAATGTCTTAGATATTATAATTACTTTAATTTTAGATTTAAAATGTTTTCTTTTTGGCGGCAACCAAACTTAATTTTTGAAATAAACGACTATCTGTAGGTATAGGTAGGTAATACCTAGTCTGTGATCGGTTATTAAAGTTCTGATTCATTATTTTGATTGGTTTTACCGTCACCGTGGCCGTCACGTGCCCTATTGGCCAATTTGGACAGTCGTCATCTTGGGTTCTTGGGTCGTCATGGACGAGTTCGCTGTATTTATTGTGCCGCTTGCCGCCGAAAATTAAAGGTACAACTTCAATGGTAGCCTACCATTGGTGCCTTATTTATGTACCATTGGTAGGTAAATTAGGTACACGTACAATGTACATCATACAAAAAGATATTTTCCTCAAAACAAGTACCTCTACCCATGGCGATAGGTACCTACTTAGCGAAGTGTAGGTATTCTGTATATTTTTATGTATAAAACATAAACATATATACAGGATTGTATATATGTATATGTTTTCTTAATAGTGAAGATTACCTTTTTCTGTATCCTAAACATATTGTAATAGTTTGATTATGTAAGTTTATGAATCCTTTTGTACAGTTGTAAAATATTTTTTGTAAAAACTTCCATCGAAATCGATGTAGATATAATAAAGCTTTGAACTCGTAAAAAACTGTAACCTTTTTTTAATTAAATCAATGAGAAGATAAGTAATTAATTTCTAAAGTCGATTAATTGATTCACACGAATCGTAGCCAGCTTATTTGAAAAAAAGATATTCAATGTTTAACGACAAATCTATACTATAATCACAGTGAGTTGAAATAAACAGGTAAGTACTTAATTAGTACATTATGATACAAGTGTGCTATGTTATGAGCTATGAGAGCGTAATGACTAATAGCACAAGAGTTCCATACGACTGTTTTCATCACACTTGCGAGGAAAAAACAAACTTTTTTGATAATAATCAACCACACAGCGAAAACGTCAACAAACATTTTCGGAAAATGGCGCCTAAACAAGCAATGCGCGCGCAGGTTGACATTTACTTCAGCGGCATAAGAACTCTTTGTTGGTATTACAAAAAAACTGTAAGTTTTACCCGGCTATATTAAGAGTGATTCGTATACATACGTCTAATTGCAGTCACGTACAAACTTGACTTTACCGGTTATACTTATTATAGCACAAGTGCCGTAATGTAAAGTAAAAAGTACGCGTGCGTAATAGCTTGGATTATGAGCCTAAAACCGATAAGATCCACTTTACGAGCAAGTGTGATGAAAAACATTTTAGCTTACCCAGGTACCTAGTTTTTAAGGTCAATTTTAACGCTTTTATAAAAAAAACCTAGTATATTATTCACATGGGTAGGTAGTTACAGCAGGAACTTAGATCAAGAAAGTATTTATCTTGAATGTTCCTAATAAATATAAGTAAACTACCTTTTGTAATATTTTGAGTATTCCTATCTCTTTTATTACCCGTCTCAGTACTTAATCTTTCGTTACACAATACCTACCTATATACCGTAAGTACCATTTTTAGGGCATAAAAAATAAGCATTAATAATTTTTAATCACAACAAACTACATTATATGTAGGTACTTAGGTAGGTATAGGTTTCTAACTACTTAAAACTACTTAGCCTCTACTACACAAAAACAATAGATTGTAGGCTAGGTATCCAGACCGATGAAAGTCTAGACTATAGAGACAAATCCAAATGCTCAAACATTAGGTACCAGTCGCCAGCATGCTGCGGCGGCATTGCTAGGTTTAATGGTGGTAAAAAAAAGGTAACTGTAGCAGTTTGCCGCTTGTGCTGCTCAGCCGAATTTGCCACCGCACCAACCAGCTCTACTCTGTGTGTATCAGCGCAAGTTGCGTCCCATACTGAAGGGGCCTTACTTCCATGGCACAAGCGTCAAACCGTCTGACTGATTTTTTGCCATCGTCAGGCGCAAGTCCACTCGGATCGAGCGCAGCTGATAAGTAGGTACCCGATGAAAACCAATATCTCAGTATTGTCATTAATACAATACAATACATCTTTATTGTACACCAACAGTAAAAGAACTTCAAAAATAATAATTTTACAGACATTACAGGCAGTACAAGGGCGGCCTTATCACCTTAAGCGATTTCTTCCAGGCAACCTTTGGATGGACAGAACAAATAAATTTAGTATTAGGTCGGTGCCGCACATATAAATAAATACAATACATATCATAATTTATATATACCCAATATAAATATATACATACGTACCAATCAGCTTATGGAAAGATAATGAGTATAGACAAGATTATTAAAGATAGGAAGAGATTTAGCATTTCTAATAGAAGAAGGGAGCGCATTCCACAGCAGGACAGCTTGAACAGTGAAGGACATATTATTGGAAAAATTAGAGTGAGTGGAAGAAGGGATCTTGAGTTGATGGGAACGATAGGATCGTAGGGAACTGGAGTGCGCTTGGATAAACTCAAAGCGTTCCTTCAAGTAGGTACATTGGGATGGTGGGGATGAACAGGAATGTTATAGAGAAAGGAAAGGATATGAGAATTACGGCGAAGTCGGATAGGTAACCATTTAAGCCTTCGACGAAATTCGGAGATATGGTCATATTTTCGTAACCCGAAAATGAACCGGATGCAAAAATTTTGTAAACGTTCTAGCTTGTCGAGTTGCTCTTCGGTTAAATCTAGATAGCAGACGTCTGCGTAGTCCAATATCGGGAAAAGGAGAGATTTCACTAGCGCAGTTTTGGTAGTAATTGGAAGGAAGTTTCGCAACCTCCTGAGGGAAGCTGCAGATCCAAATATTTTCCGGCTTACTTCTGCTACCTGGGGTTTCCAGGAAAAATTACGATCTAAGAGTATCCCGTATCAGGTTTTTGACCGTTTCACTAATTGGAATAGAGATACCATCAAAAATCACTTGCGGAAGGCGAAACCAGTCAATTTTAGAGACCATACGGGAACTCCCAATAATAATCGTTTGAGTCTTGGTGGGATTAACTGTAAGGCCGTATGATCTACTCCAGTCTCGTATCCGGCTGAGGTCAGTGTTTGTAGTCTCTATTGCCTCGTGCAGAAGTGTTAAGGGAGCTTGAGTATATATCTGTAGGTCGTCTGCATATAGGTGGTAGGATATCATTAAATATCTAGGAACAGATAAACTTTGCGTGCACACCTCAAAATGGTGCTCGTCCTAAGGAAGTTGGGTTCATCATCATCGTCATCCTCAGCCCGGAGACGTTCACTGCTGAACGAAGGCCTCCCCCTTAGACCGCCACACTATACGACAACCTGCCATTTGCATCCACCGGTTGCCCGCGACTTTTACAATGTCGTCGGTCCTCCTAGTGGGAGGCTTTCCTACGCTGCGTCTTCAAGAAGTTGGGTTACCAATTTGTAATTCTAGGCTGGTCATTTTAGCTAAATTGGGCGTTGACTTGACTTCATCGGCCATCACAGCATTAGCATCTCCAGTGCTATAATGCTCGAAGATCCTGATAGAATAGACACAGTGTGATGCCAAAATGTAAGAAAAAGAAGCAGTGTTATTTAGTCGAGTTGTCAATGTCAGTAATGTCAATGTCATTACTAAGCTACTAGGGAAGTGAAACACCAAATCGATTTTTAATATTATCGAAAACTGGAGTCGATGACTGGAATCCGTGTTTTAAGTACCATTGAAAATCTTTGCAGCTTTTGCCAACCTGTATTTTACAGGTTGTAACCTTGTGAGGTTGTAAATATAAATGTTTAGCCAGAATCAATACGTAAAAAACACGGTCACATAACGCAAAAACACGTTGTACTGATCAACGACCCAGGATGCAACTAGATAATCAACAACAATACCGGCATTTATATCATGCAACTGCCATCAAGCGTAACATTTTTAGACTAGTAGTTACAATTCAGTTGCAACTTTTAGTTAACAGTGAACTCATTCAGACCGCGCAACCCCATAACTTCCATTCCAAGTCCCATGACGAATTTGGCTAATTAATAATTATCTAATTTAATAATTTTAATTTTAAACGAGCTAGGTACTTGCTTACAACATTTTATAAAGGTTGGATCAACGATTCGCAAGTTAACCTAGAACAAAATATATATACTTAAAAATACTCTGACTTGTTCCCTTAGCTTAGACTCCTTCGCTTTGTTAGCACGTCAGGTTATTATCGATTTTTCGCAACGTCTGCAGCTAAGCTAGCACAACACAACACTAGTAGTGTACTGCGCGCGGTCGATTGCGAAATGCGAATTCTTTTTCTTTCTCATACGATAATTGAGATTTGAGATTATCATTGGTGAATAATATACTGCGTATATTTGCAATAGTAATAGAAAGAAAATACCTAAACCTATTGTGTGGCAACCATGAGTGATTTACTCGATGAAGACGTTGAATTCCGCGGTGGTACCCTGCAGCTTTCCACAGACACAGCAGTAGAAACTGCGGGTGCTGATGCGGCAAACAGAGGCCACACATCTGAGGGGACAGTACACCCTTCCGTTCTTTCTGGAGCGGATTCTCTGACATCCTCTTCATCATCTTTCGCCGGTATGTCCATTACATGGTCAGTTATTCCTGACAGGATTGTATTTGTTTTTATGACCTTTCACGAGCACATCTAACTTATTATCTGATGAATATACCGGTTTGTAGCCTAATGAACGGATTGGTACCACAGGAAGTAAAACTAATAAAAAGTAAAGGAACATTTTTGTTGTTTGTCATAGAAATCAACATGATAACTTTACTGTATTATATTTTGTTTATCAACACTACTGATAAGAACTTTATCATTAGTGACATTGTAAATTGACTAAGACATTTCGACTTAATCAGTTCTATCATCATCATCAGGTCCTTCCACCACCTCTATTGTGGCGTGGTGAGTGTTGGCCTCGGGGATTGTTCCCCTTTGCCAAGGCCGGGCGCCAGAAGCTACGACCCCTGGGGAAATTGCATCGTCGCTAATGGCGTTTCTGTTTGCCTCTCTGCGACATTTAAAATGGTTCTTTTTTTTATTTTTTTATTTAGATTGGCTGCTTTCGCTTTCCTCGTCCACTTCGTCTCTCAGGACGATCTCGCGGGGAAGCGCGCGCCTCGGCAGTTCTATTCTACCTGACAAAGAATGTAGCATAGTGTAGATTACTGGTAGCAGGATAAACATTCAAATTATAATAGAGTAGATTATTTGCCAACCCCTCCCTATTACGGGGGAGGCCTTCGTCTCGCAGTGGACGTCTTCTGGTTGATGAATGAGATTATTTTGTATGTTTGAAGTGTGAGTTGTGTTGAAGTGTGAGTTGCGTTGTTTTGCTGCGTTCTTTGTTGTTGTTTGTTAATAAATCTATGTCTAGATTTCTATGATTCTTAACCATGATTATATTGTGAAACGAGCTCCCAAATAATTTCACAATGTAATCATGGTAAATATCCCATAAATAATTATAGAAAAGTAATGAACTTTCATTATAGTTTAAAACAGTGTTCTAATTATAGATGTAACGTTCATCTATTATACCCTAGAATGGGTCAGTTTCTATTCTAGACAAACAACTAAATATTATTAATCAGTAACAGGCTAAAACTAGTAATCTGCTAGAGGACAGCCTAAGGGTAATTCCATTTAAAACTCTATCGGTACCATCTACATTAAAACTTTTTTTGTATTGGAATATTGTACAGTTAGTGAAAAATTACACCTCTATAAAGTTTTCTAGTTTCGCTGCCTTTTCTTTTATTTTTTTGTTTATTGCTTAACAATAACAATCTCAATTGATATCTTATTATGAATTCTCATTTATTTCTTTACTCAGATGCGCCAACAGGTGATCAACAGGATAATGATGGTGCTGCTAACGAGCCGACACAAACTGTCTACCCTCGCTATGATGTGCCATTCAACAGAGAAAACATCAAAGACTTCTTCACTTTCCGGAGAGGTGTTGTGGAGAATGCCATGCAGGAATGTATTACTGCACTCTTGTTTCCTGAAGATGGTGAATATTTGGGCTGCTGGTTGTTAACAGAGTAAGTATTTTAATTAGTTTGTTCACATATTCACACTGAATGCCTATACTACAACCTACACTTTGCTAGTGTAAATTAGGCCACAGAGACTGACAAAGTGTGGCATTTGGTTGGCCAATATCTTGAGCCTCAAGTACTAGCAGTACAGTTCTATGATATTTACCGTGATTATGTTGTGAAATGAGCTCCCAAACAACAGAAAATTGTCTGTGTGTTAAAACGGTGTTCTACCGTAGCACCCTGCCATTTCTATCTTTTAGGGTAAGCAAATATTT
This sequence comes from Erannis defoliaria, assembly GCA_905404285.2. Lineage (NCBI taxonomy): Eukaryota > Metazoa > Arthropoda > Insecta > Lepidoptera > Geometridae > Erannis > Erannis defoliaria. The sequence goes on from FR990071.1 coordinate 2,621,328, forward strand.
TACAAATCTATTAAGTACTTATAATAATGGAGTGATAAATAGCTGCAAAAAAACCTTATGTTTATGCCTGTCTGGACAGTGACATTTGACCACAGTTTATTTAATGTCAAGTGATGGTGTGGTTGAAGATTTTAAATGCATCTTGCCTAGAATGAAACTGGCTCTGAAGCGAAGCCGCCAGAACACTAGTCAGTGCTTGGGACAGATGTGATTATTAAGTTAATTAAATACTAGAAAGAACCCGATCTTGATGTGAAATGAAAATTTGACATGTGTTTAAGTCTTATCAGAAAAGTTCAGTCATATATCTACAATCATGTGACAATATTGAATTAATACAGCGAAATCTCAGCAGATGTATATCAAAGACTATTTCATTTGGTACATATTAAATGATGCAAGTGCCCATATTGGCATTTAAATCGGCCTCCTACACCTATCCCTACCAAGCTCTCCCTACCGGTAGGGATGGGTAGAAAAAAAACCACTTAGATCTGCCAGTAGCGATAAGTGGAAAGCTTAGTCCACTTATCCCTACTAAATAAAAAGAAATTAAATGAATAAAACAACACCATAAGACCTTTGCCCAGCAGTGGACAACACAACACAGGTTAAATAAAAAACAATTTATTTTTTACACTTTTCAATCATACCTAGATTTTGAAACATTTATCTTCTTATTCTCTGTGGTGTGACTAAGCTATCATTCAAGTGTATAACCTTTCAAACATTTTCAGAATAACCCTCTGGGACAATGAAAAAGAAAGGATAGTGATTCTGACATCGAGGCTACTGATGAACATAAAGTATGATTTCATAGCCATGAAGCAGTTGGACTTCAAGAAGACCTATTTGGATGACCTGGATACTATAGTTATAGGAGAACTAGTGTACCCCCCATCGTCACTGGTCCCGTGAGTACGACTTACTTTTCTGAAACTTGTTCTGAACTAACTTAAAAATTTCTTTATAAATATTCTTCGTCTCTTCGACTTTTTTCATAGAGTAAAAACAAAGCCCGACGCGCGTGCGGGTGCGTCCTGCTTTGCACTCACAAAAAAAGAAAGCAAACACAAAAAGCAGACGCAAAGCAAAGCAGGACGTAGCCCACGCAGCCGCACGCGCGTTGGCCTCTGTTTTCACTCTTTGAAAAAGGTCACCGGATGTGATCGAAACTATAATCGGAGTATCCGATTTAATTAACCGTGAGTATTCCCGTATAAATAAAACAAATTGTGTCAAAACCACGTCAGTTTTCATAATATAATTCTACATCTTCTTACTGGGATGTGCTTAATGGTGGTGGAGGCTCATTATCAGTGCCACAGTGGAGGGTTGCTTTGGCTTTGATAACATTTTTGATTCTATTCATAAATGCAGTTGTAATGTTATTCAGTGAAGGATGATAAGATGACCAAATACTTTCACGTGAGATCACAAACAGAAGCTGTTTCTCAATTAAGCCAAAATATTAATTCTGCTAAGCTATGCTAGGAAGCTGAAAAGTGTTTTGGTTTATTAAAAAAGAGTAAATTTTGTCTCTGAGAGATGTGATGTGTCTATTTATGATGTCATGTTACTGTTACTCACATCCAGCCATTGTTTGCTCTGAGGTCATGTTACCATGCCCCATAATAATTATGGATGTGTGGAAGTCCCACATCGACCTTTTTTGCCTCATATTTCTACCTTGTACCTGTTGGATGTGAAATGCTCTCCCGCTAAAGGCCTTTGGAGATAATCTGGGTAGCTTAAGGATAAAAGTGAACACAAACTTATCCTGAGTTATAGACAATGCAAGGCAGCGGCAATGCTTAAGGCCGCCCTCATCTATGTTTTAAGCACACTTTTTACTGCAATCAATCATTATTCTAAAGCTGAAACATTTAGCGGTGCAAAAATATGGCAGTTACACTTATTCTTGCGTGTCAAGATTCGATTTTGGATTTCTTTACCCATTCTAAATTTATTACAAGCATAATTATTAAATCTTTTTTTAAACTAAGAGCTCCAAATCGTGACAAACTTATTATTTACAAGTGAGTACATTTTCGTGCTAAATTTGTAAAAATTGAATGATTCAGTTCAGTTTCAACGATTAATGAACTGAATGATTAAAACTGTTGTAGTGTAAAAATAGGTGTTTTGTAAAAAAAATAAAAAAATATGTAAAATTCTTAGAAAGATTACAAAAGCGTCACATCACTTCTCACATCTTATAGATACAAATATATTTTTTGGAAAAACACAATAACTCATAAAAACCGTCAGAAAACTGCTATGAATGCACGTGATTTTTTTGAACAGGCTTAGGTTAAGGTGTTACAGTTTTCCTAGCCACCACCTCTTTGATACAAAAAAAAAACACTATCTCTGACTGCTACGAAGTGACAGAACTGTCTGTCTGCCTGTACGGTATGATGTATGGTATGGTGCCTGTCCAGCCGTCTGAACGGGTTCGCGTCGGGCGTCACGACGGTAGTGAAGGACTGCGTGATCGACCGCCTGTGCCGGCGGCCCGGGCCGAGCCACGAGGAGCCCGAGAGCCGGCCCGTCGGCGCGAGCTCACTGTTCGATCCCAAGTATTTCGAGCCTAGGTACTCTTGTGTTGCACTAGAGCAAACCGCTAGCTTTGTACGGGCTTGTTTTGTTACTTTTGTAGGTTTTAGTCTGTGTGCCATATGTTTTAACCAGTAGTACAGCGACATTATAATGAATGTGGTCAAAATTGGAATTGCAGGTTTTGTCTCATTCACTTTTTGGCCTTAGACAAATGTAGTATAATGGTGTAGTGTTCTATCAGTGCCCTGAGCCGCATTCTTTATAGGCTGTCGTACTTTTGACTGTATTTTAATGGTTTTAGACACAATTTTAATATTAGACTAGTTTTAATAATATCAGTTTGAGAGTGTAGCATTTGTAAAGTCAGCAACGACGTATACGCAGCGTAACGAACTCGCCATGTGTTTGTTACATTACCTGTCTACTGAAAAAAAAGAAGAATATCATTAGTTTCCCATAGAAAACTCCATTACGGGGCTGCGCATAGGCACCGTTGTATTTGGTTAGCGTGTATTCTACAACGAACTAAAACTTTCATCAAGTGCAAATTTATGTGAGCGAGTGATTTTTAAATTTAGCATGTTTATTGTGTGGGTGGTTGGAAATATGCTTTTGTGGCATGTATTGACAAAATAACTGGCTATACTCAGCAATCCCGAGTCCGTGAAGTCTAGGAAGTATCCTAAAGTGCGTCAGATCAGCACTGGTACGTTTATGGCGTACATACCTGTAAAGTATTTGCTGCTTACGTCAATATCTGTTTACTCTGGGCTACTACCACGCCGTCGCTGTCGTGACAGTGATTTCAGCTTATAGATTATGGCAAAACTTAGATTGGTTGTTCATATATGGCATGCTCTTCGGGTGTTCCCAAAGGCCGCGACACTTGGCTGACTTTCTTATAATGGGTAATGCGTTTGACTGGGATGGAGCACGCTTGCCTAGAAGGTACCGATTCACTCGCGACTTGAAAACACACAGTTTGTAAATATCGTGAAACACCCACTCGGGCAGCGCATTCCACTGTTTAAACAGTGACAAATAAAGTGGAATCGAACCGCTTCGTATGGGTTTTTGGTGTGTAAGCGTTGTCGCTTTTTCGAGGACCCGGCCGTTCTATAGAAAAATAGGCAGGGGAATAAGGTCGTGGATATCCGAACCACACTCACCGAAATGTATCCGAGAAAATACTGACAGGCTAGCTACTTTTTGACGATGTTCAAGACTACAGCTTAGCCTGAACCAGGGAATCGTTGCATATTTTTCTCTCGGCACGTTTCTTAATTGATTCCAACGGCTCGAGCTGGTACGTAGTCGATCCATCCCAAAGATGAGAGCAGTACTCCATGCACGACCGTACTTGTGCCTGGTACAATGTGAGCAACTGTTCCGGCGCACCTACGAAACTTTAGAGGGAGAGAGTCTAGCCATATTTATTGGCTCTGCTCTGTCTCCTTGCATTGCGCCATTCAATTCTGCATTGTGCTTTAAAGTGTCGGGTGTGATCGTAATTCGACGGATTGCTTTGAATGATGAGTGCTTTGAATCACGCTAATATTTCATCTAAGGTATGGAACTCTCCATTACACATTAAAAAGCTTTCTAACGATACCTACTAAACATTTGTGTTGCTGCATTGCTTAATTTATTAAACTAATTGCATGTTGTGATATTCATTTCATATAGAGCATTTCATTTATTACTAGAGGGTTTAGATTTGCTTATTATGTATTTTCTTATATTTTTGTGGTTGTCCCTCTTTTTGCAAAAAGTTATTCATGCGGCGACTTTTCATCCTGTGTGAGTAAATCGCAATACAAACAGTTCTGATAGCTATTCGTACGATGATTGGCCCTTCAAGGTTACAACTCGAAGCTGTTGCTTCATTGGCCTAAATATATTCGCCTGGTTTGATGGATTAGTTCACAAACGTGTAAAAAGACACCTTCGTATTGACAACTAATTGCTATTCTCGTAATACATCTACAAAAAATGGAACCGCCATCTCCTAGACTTATGAGCGCTAATCCACTTTGGACGCTACATAAATCATCTCATCTCACACAGGCCAATGATTCGTAGCTATTTCTCCTTTACCGATACCTAGATTATACACTTGATCAGAAATGGATGGGAAGTCGTTGGTGAAACCAAGTATTTATCTAACTTGGTAATTTGCTTCCATTCCAGGGAACGAAACTTGCGAGGTGTGCGTTTGATGTGGAACAAGGGAGAGGCCCTGCCGCTGAAGACAGTGTGGAACCCTTTCAGCCAAGACGTGCCATTCCTCACTTTCGCCTCGCATCCCATCTACTGGTACAAAGGTGAGGAAGGTAATAGTATCGATTTTAACACTGCTTACTATACTAACACACTTATTATAGAATTCTTACATGCTTGCTGAGATTACTAAGAAATAAACCACCTAGCCCATACAAGTTCATAAGTTTAATCAATTCGTATTCGTACCTAAAGTTGATAATTTCATTTCTATCTATTGGCAGGCCCAACAATCTTTTGTGCATAGCACCGTTTCGCACGACAACAAAATGATGATTATGTTATGTTAAACCTATGAGCGCGTTAACTGTCTATTCCTGCCTGATTCCTTTATCGAGCGGATCAACATTAGACATTATAATTTCAGAGGGAGGTCCAGAAGAGCGGTCTATATACGACATGGAAACCTTCTCACAGAAACTCCAGCGAGCCATCGAAGGCATGCCCTCGTCAGCTTGCTGCATCCACCACTCGCCCATAGTCATACAGAGCTACGTCGGGGTCGCCTCCTTACTGCACAACAAGGCTAGCATGGGATTCTTCAAGGTCAGGGGGAAGTTTAGCTTTTAAACTAGATAGGCTATAGTGCAGATTATAGTTAAGCGACTCTCTAAACAAGCCCTGGAGCGATCAGACTAATGCAGTTTGCCAGTCCAAACTGACAGAAACAAGTTTATATGACAGAAAACTTAAATTAATTTCAAAACGAGATTATCTAATGACGTGTGAACTAGCTTCTTTGTATGAATCCTCATCCAAAAACACGATCAAACCCACATAATCAGTTAAAACTGACGATTTAATATCCACCTAGCTGTCAGTTAGTACTGTCATTTTGATTAGAACTGACGGTGCAAGGTCGCTATAATTATTATTATACAACATGTAACAAAAAGGTTTAACAATACTGAAGGGAATGTATGTACTCATCATTATGAACAACTTTTACGGCGGCACCAACCTTGAAATCGCGAAAAAAAAACAGCTGTTCCATACAAAAAGTTCATTGACATTGGACAAAATGTACTGAACAGCTGTTTTTTTCGCGATTTCAAAGTTGACTCCATAGTAAAAGTTGTACATAATGATGAGTACATACATTCCCTTCAGTATTGTTGAACCTTTTTGTTACATGTTGTATATTAATAAATATTATGCGACCAACGAAAAGAAATGGATACGTTAGTAAACATTATATGTGTCTTTTTGCAAAGTGTTATTTAGGCAAAGAGAACAAATATATCAGAGAACACACAAAATATTGAGTACAGTATGATTGTTAAAAATGTAACGGCAGTATTGGAAGTATTTGTATTGTGTGATAAGCGAAGTGACCGTAGAAAATTAAAGTCATTCACTCGGAATTTGCTATAGATGTTGTACCGTTCTAATAATTATAAAGTCTAATTTTGTGGTTTGCAGTACACGAAGTTTTACAGTTTACTAGATTTCTCATGTGTACCAGTAAAACATGTTATAAGATTTAGCACACCATAAATTATAGTTCTAAAATGTATACGGAGTTATATGGCACGATATTGAGCCGAAAGGAGGTCCTTTCACATTTGAATCATCCTTGAAATCGTTAAAAAACCTCATAGAGTAATATAATTCATACACAACGAAAAAACCCTATCAAATAAAATAACAATTTTCAAAATCGGTCCACTATTGACGGAGAAATCAGTGAACATACATTAAAAAGAAACATACGTACCGGTGAACATAGAAACTCCTCCTTTTTTGAAGTTGGTTAAAAAGTACGGAACAGCTGAAGTTTTTTCGATTGGTTCCATATTAATTTAGGACGAGTACAATTATTTCCTTTCGGCTTAGTACTACCGTCCCAGTTAACCTAGTAATGGTAAAGTACAATATAGCGACGTGATGCCTAGTCAAATCATATCCTTTGGTACATAAAATAAAAGTAGGGTAAATGGGTAGGGTTAAGAACGGCCTAAAGTCACGGTATTGGTGTACATATCCGCTTAGAACAAGACCAAGGCTGAAATGATCGATTTTTCGTAACCACCGTTTTCGTAGTTCGTGGCCGTAACTATGATTCGATTTCAATGGAAGCGGCCCTTGTTTATTGAACGATTCAGCGTTTTCATAGACACGCTACACTGACGGTTACTTTCGGCAACGACGATATATACAAGGAGACAAGCAGGCCTGAACAAAAAATCGTCCAGCGCAAATCGCGTCTTATTTCTAGATGGCGCTAGCAAATAGCCTGGGAGTTTTTGTTTTAACACTCTTAACTAATAAAATTGGTTTACTTCTGTACCAATCAAGCGCAAAATATTTCTATTAAGTTTTACAATCATAAGATTGTTTATAAAACGTACTTTACTTATTTTTAATTTTTAGAATTAATTTGCCATCTTTCATCGGCTATTGATAGATGGCGATGCGGTCGATTGGAATCTAGCTTATAAAGTAACTAATATTCATATCGCTAGATGGCGCTTAAAATATATAAAAAAAGCACTGGCAAAAAACAACTACCTACATATTTTGTTTTGTATTCTGATCTTCAATGATTAACGAATTAAAAGGTACATAAATAGCTACGTGTAAGTTAACATTATCGAATATGTACTTAAACCCATTTAGCCAAGCTAGACTTGTAATAGGGGGCAGAAAGTAAGGCATCACTGATGAAGCAAGACCTACCTACTATAGCATTTTCCCACAGAACTCCAATATAATTATATCTGTGCCTTTCCCAGTTATTTCACCGCCAAGCAAGTCTTCTAATATCTGATATAAAATAAATAGCGTTTTTCAGTGACCTTGTGCAATCTAAGTACAGCGTCCGCCCGCTTGGCCGGGCGGATTCGCGCTGCTTACCATCAGACAAACGACTTAGGCATATGTGACTTGAAACAGATATATATGATATAGATCAGGTAGGTACCTAAATAAAGGGAATTACATGCATAATAAAAATACCAACTTGTGATTAATTTATTTATTCTTTAGGATCCTTAATTTTGGATGGGCTTTTCCTTCCAAGATATTGCTTTTTTTGTTTTTGCAAAAGAAATGCAGCTTTACTAAAATCATATTGTGATAAACGCACTTGGTAAACGACATCTTTACAGTTCGCAACTTATGTTCACTCGGAATCCAAAAAACAAGCACAGGTTGAAATAAAGCGTTATCAAAGTCCGGTAAGCGAGCAGCAGTCGTGAAATAGATAAACAGTAATCAAAGTCCGGTAGGCGAGCAGAAGTCATGAAACAGTTTATCAAAAATTCAACGATTACGGAAAAAACCAAACGAAGCACAGGAAAGGCTGGTCGGTTTTGGTTTGAAATAGTGGTGAGCGTTGTCCAACGTAGATAGTTGTACAACTATCTATCGCGCTAAACAACGATCACTCGTTGTCCAACCATAGCAAAACTAGTTATTTCAATAACGAGTTGTTTCACAAACATGGCTTGTTATGTATGAAACGAAACCAACGTTATTTTCACAACGCTCTAAATTCGCGCAAACTATAGCGTACATGAAGTTATCGACATAGCGGGTTGGAGCGAATAAGCCAGATGGAGCGTTACCATGCGTGCGAGTAGGATAGCTATACACGTTGGGCCGAGTTGAATTTAGAGATTGCGAAAATGTGACTTATTCCCAATGTTTTTAGGATGATCATCGTTTGGTAAACGCATTTACGTTAAACCATAACGTATCGCATTTAAAAATTTGGAAATAGATAGTTGCTAGAAACAGATAGTTATATAAACGTTGTTGGCCAACGAACAACGGTTTCGTTGCGTTATTTGAAAAAACCGCAACGACACATTACTAGTTTGAAAGTTGAAATTCGTTAGATCAGTGTTGCCAGCCCGTCTGTAGTAAATGTCGCTAGGAAGCCGGTTGAAAAGAGCTAGATGTTGCAATTTTTTTTTTGTCATTTTGGGGTTGCACTGTGTTCATTCTGCCAGTGTCAAGTCTATACATTTAAAGTTTTTAGATAAAAAAGTTAAGCAAGTCATAGAATCACAGTTAGTCACACGAAATGAGTCATAGTGAAGTATAAGTCATGCCCTATAATATATTCTAATATAGTATAGTAAAGTTGTTAGTTGTTAGTTAAAGTATTATATTATAGTAAAGTTGTGGCGACGTTCACATAAGCTTTTTGTTCTTTCTCTTGTCGGGCAGGCTAAAGCCGCAAGGCCATACTGCCTCGTCATACGTCATCAGCATTGTGAGGAGTTATAAAAAAACAATGTCTTAGAGATATTTTATGTCCCATTTCGTGACAAGCATTTTTTTTTTATTCTCATGTCTCATTATTGAACATTAAAGGGCTTGCGATTTCTAAATATTCTAGAACTAACCCAATAACCGTTTCCGAGATATTGACCGATGAAAATGCACATATTTGCAGCACGGGCTAATGATGTTTCATACAATCATAGCTGACATGATTCATGCATTTATTATAATTCATGCATTCAAATTAATTACTTACCTAGGTGAGCACCGTAAACATGTTTTTATTTATTAAAACATAGTCAAGTGTTTATATGTACACGTAATGTAATATATTGGTATTTATACTTACATTATAGCCACAGATCAACTTCAATTAAGGCTTTGATGAATAATATCTGTTTTGGATAATACAATCAAACTCTGGCAATACCGGTGAAAGAACACCTAAAACCTCAAAAATAAAAACCGGTCAAGTGCGAATCGGACTTGCACACCGAGGGTTTCGTACCACAATAATAATTCGCAGGTTCAGGAATGTTACCTGTTGTTTTGTACGTTCAGTTCATAATCCCTAGTTAACTTTAAAGAAGGAACGATGTGTATAAGTTTAAAAGCTCGGTACGGACATACGTGTTTCACTCCTCCTTACCGCACGAATGCTCTGTCTATGTCTAGACATTTTCGTAGGACAACACGATAATATCGTGAGGATACCGGTATGTTACACGATCATAACCAACAGCTTATTTTGTCGCAGCAGTTTTAAAATAGCGACCTTGCGTCAGCAAAAGCTTACATCTAGCTACCGCGGTTCTAGTATGATATGTCTCCTCTACATCTGCTTCACCCGCACCGGCATGCACCGGGCACGGTCCGCTGATCGGCACGAATTGTGAATCGTGCCGCAAAACAATAATTTAATAATAGTTTGTCGGTGACGATATCGTGGACGGGAATTGCGTAATACCTTCTCGTCCAAAATCCCGCAGTATCTGAAGACAAAGGTTTGTAACTAGTATGTGTTGCCAGTGATGACATATGGAACTGAAACGGGGTCTTTAACTGCTGTCCTTTTGAAGAAACTCAGAGTCACGCAACGGGCAATGGAGAGAGCTATGCTCGGAGTTACTTTGCGTGATAAAATCCGGATTGACGATATTCGCCAAAGAACCAAAGTCATTGTCTTAGCCCTCAGCGTTTGCAAGTTGAAGTGGCAATGGGCAGGACACATCGCTCAAAGAACTGATAACCGATGGGGAAGAAAGGTTCTTTAGTGGTGACCGCGAACCGGAAGACGCAACGTAGGAAGGCCTCCCACTAGGTGGACCGACGACATTGTAGAAGTCGCGGGCAACCGGTGGATGAAAATGGCAGGTTGTCGTATTGTGTGGTGGTCTAAGAGGGAGGCCTTCGTTCGGCAGTGGACGTCTCCGGGCTTATGATGATTTCGTGGACGACAACGACACAGAGCGAAAGCGTTTAATAGTAATGGTTTGAAACTACCAGTCCTAAAATATCGTGTCGGTGTCGTAACGTGGCAGTGTACAAACGCCGAGTACCTAACCGACGGCGTGTAGGTTTAGCGGTTCCACCACAATTCACACACCCTTCGCGTACGGAACCCTAATGTTAATTTTCACAATTCACAAAATAATTTGGCCCAGTAAGTAAAGTATCCAAGAGCGGCAACGTCGCGCATTCGTCATTATACCCACTGAAGAGAGAAGAGTGGGTCTTTGCTTTTCTGCAATCTGTGATCATGCCGGTCACGCGCGCCGATTAGAAAGAGAGAGAGCGAGCTTGACAGCACGAGCTGGCAACGGTAAACGAATGTTTGTTGGTACCTTACGTTCCGATTGCTGCATGAAATTAATTATATCAATAATTTTTATTCACTAAATAAATAATGTTTATAATGTTTACCGTTTTATTATTTTAACATGCCTCAATATTTATTTTGTATTTTTTACACAGATTATTTAATTATTTTAGTGCAAATGTATAAAAAACGCCATCTAGTCGTTTTGAGTTGTACTAGCACAAACGACTGTAACCCAATCGTATGATTAGTTAGTGGGAATTGTGGTAGATCTAATTTTTATGCGTAATTTAAGCAATTTGATACACTTAGCGACATCTAGTGTACCAGTAGGTAACTACCGATCGGCGGATGATTTTTTGTTCAGGCCTGCTTGTCTCCTTGTATATATCGTCGTTGCTTTCGGTTTCCTTCAGGCACCTTAAATTTTTCGTCACAATAGAACATTACTCAACTAGAGAGAAAAAGTACAGAATATCTCAGATCTCATATTTGTCACCCTCTGAGATCTGAGGCTTCTTTACTTGCTCCCGTGGTGTGTATAACCGCTGCGGGGAGAAAGTGGTTCAGTTCACTCCGCGTAGCGGGGCTAAAGTAGCCACTTTAGCCCCCGCAGGCACGTAAAAAGTATTTATATTGTGCAAGCTGCTAAACAAAGGCAAGCGTTGCCCGAGACATTTAGTCCAAGTCTTGAGTGAATCTGTTTCTTCTAGGCGACCGAGCTCTATCGTGGACCGTATTTTTGTTTAAAATCAGGCGATATGGTGGAAGGTCCAACAGAAAACAAAAAACTTTTTTGAAAGGATTAACATTTTCTGTCTCTTTTCATATCAAAATTTAACGAATGGATGGAAACAATTTAAGAGCTGTCTAGTGTAATTTAGAAAATGGTACTTACAACAAAATCAACGGTGTTGTCTATCTATATCTATAAAATAGAATTATACATTCATGAATCACGGAGACAAATACGTGTAGAAAGTGAATAGAGTAATAGATGTTAACATACTATGCGTACCTTTTAAAATATATTATAATGTATCAAATGAATTACTATAAAATACTTCGATAAGTATCTTAATATCCTCATTAAAGCGTTACTTAAAAGTTCTCTACGTGGTTGAATACTTAAACTTATACTTTAATACTTAAATAGGTACTTACTTAAATAAATTATAAATAAACAATACAAGTTCTTAATTTGGAGGGATACATTGCGAGCATTAGAAAAACAGATACTGCTGACATAAAATATGGCAGCCCTCTCGCAACTAAGATTATAGAGACAAAAACTGGGTGTCACAAACTCAACTGCCGCCAACGCCACCAAATAATGCCACTTTGATCAAAATAACGCGATCTAGTGAAACTTTCTGAAAGATGGGTCTGATTGTAAGACAAGCTGTCTGGACTCTGGAGCCGTTAACAAGTGAGTGGCAAAGTAACGAAACCATAGAAAATGATGTACCTACTTACTAAATACCAGTGCTAGTCCGTTTTATACCGATCGCCATGTATGACATGTCCTATCGACTAAACAATTTTATCGACACTGTTTTAAACTATCACGGTAGTTCAATACAATTCTATGATTTTTTAAGTGATAATTACCGAGATTATTGTGAAACGAGCTTCCGAAAATGATCCGTAAACAATCATAGAACTGCAATTATATCGATTCATAATAATACTGTTTCATAGACTAAAAGGGTCTTTTATCGATTAAATAATATGTCATATTTGTCTATATATAAAATTTCAAAATACCGCAAGAATGACGGGGCAGGTAGCCAAATTAACTTTTTAGTTCGACTGTGGCTGTGAAAATTGTTAGGAAATACGATGTTGGCTCCACTCAACTCGACATTGACCTATTTGCATTGCTATTGTAAATAATTATTACGCGTAAATATTTGTACATCTTTCACGTTTTTTCCAAATAAAATTATGGTGTATATACTGCCACGCCCGTAAATTGAAAATGAATTCGCTAACATTGTGAACGCGCACAGTCTTATTCGCTGTTGTACTTGCTTCTAATCGCATCAATCAAAGAAAAAAAAAATCGCACAACTTAGCACAGAAAACACAATAGTACTACATACAGAAGATCATAGAAAACACATCTACAACGTAGTTGGACCATAATATACCAATATCTAAAATACAAACATGTAATTTTGAATGTAAGCTAATTATTACTCTACCAGTCTTATGCATAAAAATACGTTTTACGTGACTGCGGGACTAAAGTGGCTACTTTAGCCCTGCTACGCGGAGCGAAAGAAACCACTTTCTCCCCGCAGCGGCACGTTAAATCGTATACACACACCGGGAGCAAGTAAAGAAGCCTCAGATCTCATGTTTGTCACACTTGGCGACAATATATATGAGATCTGAGACATTCCTTATTTTTGCTCCCTAGGTGAGTAATGTACTATTAGTATTTTATGCACAAGACGGTATAAAATATGTATTTATGTATAGTACAGTGTGTCATTATTCTACTTAGGGTTAAGCCACGGGCGTCCACGTGACGTCAACGAGCCGAGCGCTACAGTGGAATATCGAAACTATGCCATATAGAAATAGAGTACTAATTAGCTTGCACCGGTTATGACATTATAGAGTTATATGGTATATCTATATTAAAACACATTTTCTTTAGGAGTGAATCTTCTATACCTATGTAGAACTATTATGTTTTATTTGGTCTATAAATACAGACATATTTTATCTAGAACAAATAGCAACTCTAAGCCAAGAGGGTAAGGCTAAACATTTTAAATAAGCGACTGTTCGTCGCAACTCGAATGACAGACGAACGTAAACGAATCGCATGAAACTACTACAACGACGCGTTTTGGCAGGTGGGACGCGGTCAAGCGGTGCGAAATCCTCGGGTTTCTTTGATCGAAGGTAACACGTTTATGATTACATGTTGTATAGATGTATAATATTAGTTTAAAAATGCAGTATCTCCGATATAGAGGTCTTCTCTGTTTGCTCATTAGCAAAAGATCAAGGTTAGGTATACGCGATCACTGCTAAAATGTTAACGTTGGAAATGATGAGATTATTTATGTAGATAATTAGCGGTGAATAATTGTAGCTTTTGCATTTAGATTAAGTATGTTTATTCTATTGATATTTTGTTATGATTCTACGCTTAATATTATAATTCATTTTTAGGGTTTGCATAATATGTCATGTACCTACCTTACCGCAGAAAAAAATATTGTAGGCCGACGCGTGTAAAACGCGTGGTAACGTAGATATGTCTAATGTCTATAACTATAATCGCGTCATATTCAGTGCAAGCTAATTTGGACTCTATTTCTATAGTACAGCGACTTGATATTTCACTAGCCTGGGTAGTTGTCACGAGGCTGCCGGCCGGCTGCGCCCGCGCATCTGCACTACAGAGGAATATCGACATATTGTTATATACAAATAGAGTGCAAATTGTACTATACAAATAGAGTACAAATAATAGGCTAGATGACTGGTTTTTTTTATTGTCCTATTAAAATGTGGCCCATAAATATAGCTGATTAATTAAAAGAAAATGAAAATCTAATCAAAAATAAGCAACTTATAAGCATTTGAATATCATGCTAGACAGAGAGGCGAAAAAGCAAATCGTGACGTCACTTCTCAGTACGCCATATAAATTATATTCTGACAAGTAAGGCGTGACGCAAGCATGTTTTGTTTTGTGGGAAAGGGACAGAGTTGTCTGTAACAAAAACTTTAAACGCTCATATATCAGAACATTATTAACCGATTTAAATTATTTTTTCAATAAACATACTATATTTACTTAAATTCTTCATCAAAGCTATTGGTTTCAACGATATAAACATCAGTCATCTACCCTATTATACATGATTTTAGTTATGAAAGGATATTGTCATTTAGCATTCTACGTTTTTAGATACGTGGAATGAATTTTCTCTACATTATGTTTTCTGTGACCTTAGGTTGAATTGTACTTATTGAATACATAATAACTATGTATTTGTATTTGAATTATATTTATAAAAACTACATTCATTATATTTTCTAGATGTTCAAGTGATACTTTTTATTAACATCTGAGTTACTATGTGATATATTTATTTTTGTTAACATTTTTTTAGAAGGTTAATTAAACGAATGTTATCTATAAGTTTGTGTTTGTGATATTTCAGGCCTACAATCGTATATTTAAGTCTGTTTAGAGCGGTACCCAAAAGTAACAAATCTAATTTGGCCAATCTTTGATAAATTAATTAAATCTATATAAAGATAAAGGAAGTAATATTGGACATATAAACTCAATAATATATAGATTATATCGGCTGTGAATAAAGAATGGAAATAGTCTATGTAGAGTATTACTATAGTTTATAGTAATATAGTAACTCCAATTCAAAGTACCTTAATAAATTACCTATATATCTTAATTTCTCTACTATAATAATAATTATGGTTTATGTGTATATTTTTATATACTTAAGTAATAAGTACTGACATTTACATTTTCGGTACATCATTTTTTTTCCTGTAGCTAATTTTAAATAATCATTACCTATCACAATTAAAACAATTTTAAATCGCACTTCTTTTTTATTAACAATAAGTTTCTGATAGGTTTTGGGAAAACTAGGTTCACTTTCCGATCTATTGGAGCGATACGTTATTGAGAAAACTACACTTTCCGAACTTAAAAACTGAGTTTTTAGGAAAAACATTCTATCCAAACTATTGGAACGATGGGTTTTAGGTAGAACTATACTTTCCAAACTATTGAAACTGAGTTTTTAGGAAAGCTATACTTTCCAAGCTATTGAAACTGAGATTTTAGGAAAAATATACTTTCCAAACTATTGAAACTGAGTTTTTAGGAAAACTATACTTTCCAAAGTATTGAAACTGAGTTTTTGGGGTAACTATACTTTCCAAATTTTTAAACGACGAGTTATTATGATAATTACACTTATTTATTTTGTCTTACGATTCCTTTATAAAAACAGTTCATCGTCTTTCCAATCATTTGGTAAAGTGTAACTTTCCCAAAAACTGTCTTGATAATATACCGGAATTTTTTCTTCTGCACTTATCTCTCTTACGTATCTTATGTTTTCAATCCAAGATAAGTCGTTTTCCACTTCTTTGTCATGGACAGTGTTACTGGCAATAGGTTTATTTATACCAATATTTTTTTGGTTGCAAGTGGCATGGTTTTTTGAGCTGTTTTTCTTATTGTTGGTATTATCGCCATTACATCCTTGATGTTCTTGCTGCTCTTCTATAATACCTTTCATGCAACGTTCCAGCTTCTCTATTACCTTAAGAATATAAATGTTATGGTTAATACTTTATTATAGAACCTATAACAATGATGTGCAGCTCAGTTTTCGACTTGTCGTAGCTACGCCGAATTAAGATTTTAAATCGTATAATAGTTAAGTGTGATTATTTCTTTAAACGTTTGGTTTATATATTTTTTCCAAGCATAGAAATATTAAGGTAATTTTGGCCGCAAAGTTTTAAAATATTCTTAATTTTGTTACTTATTTTCTTTGTTGATCAAAAAAAAGCTAAATGTTTTTCAGCTGTACATGGCTGTATGTCTTTTTGGGGTGAAGTATTTGTGTGTGTCTCTAAAACCGTGAAGCAAACAGCTTGACTGATTTTGAAGTGTATATTGTTGTAATATATGTGATGGATTCAGGCGTTACTTTGCGGAAGTCCATTGTAACCAAAATTTGTCTTATCTGTTAATTTATACACGATAAAACAATGTTGGTTGTATATTGTTGCATTCAGATTATCTGCAATTTAAAACTAATCATTACGGTAGGTACACTTGCTTATTACTCCAAACAATAAAATGTTACAGGCTGTTTTTTACACGACTGCCCAAAAAAATAAGTGTACCTACTGTTTTCAGGGTTCGTGTATGTATGTATATCAGTAAGTATGTATGTGAGTTTCTTTATTCCACCATAACTTCTAAATGCCTGTACAGCAGCGCGAGTACCGTTCCTAACGATCGATAAAGACATTTAAATCGATAATAATCGGTATTTTCTCAACTTCGTCAAAGAAGTCAGCTATATCGACACGTAAAATTAGCGACATACATAACGGTACTCGCGCTGCTGATTTTGATGTATTATGGGTATATACTTGGATGGAAGATTTGCTCCTCTCTCTCGGGGTATAGTTAAGTTTAGCCTTAGTACATCTTCCCGACTGACACTGGTAATATTTTTTTCTGGCAGGGCACTCGTGTTATAAAATAAAAATCTGTATCAATAGCCTGTTCAAAAAATGGAAAAATCTTTAACCCTGAAGCTTTGTCCAATTTTAATATTAAGTACTGTCTATTTATCAGACTGATAATATAAGATAGAAGCCGTGGTATTCTAGTGGGATATCACTTGACTCGAAAGCGTGAGGTCGTGGGCTTAAATCCAGGGCCAGTACCAATGAGCTGTTTTGCAGATTCAGATTTGCATACACCACTGGCTTTTCGGTAAAGGAAAACATCGTGACGAAACCGGCAAACGTTCGGAAAAAAAAAACAAAGGCATATGTGAATCCACTAATGCCCGTTTGAGGCCATGGTAGGCATTTTTTTTTTATACATTCAAGTGACGAGAGGAGCAAGACGTTCGCCTGGTGGTAAGCGTCACGCCTGCCACTAACAGTAGCAGTGCCAGAATTGTGAACTTGCGATCATAATCCTGCGCCGCACTGCACTGCGCTCGTCACCCAGAGATATTAGATGTTAAATCTCTTCTTACCCAGTAATTTTTCTGGTAAAATTGCCCTTCAAACCGGAACACAGTAATGCTTGCTTGTACTGCTTGGCGGTTGAATAACTGGCAAAGGTGTGGTACTTCCCCAGGCGGACTCTGCAATAGAGTCCTACCACTACAGACATGGCCCAAACGCCCTTCGAGGGCAGGTCTATGGCCAGTAGTGGATTATACTGATTACGCTATGTATCAGTTCCCAAGACAAGAAACAGGCAGAAATATCTAAATTTTGAATAGGTCGTATTTTTATGTAAACGTGTTACAAATGTTTATTTTAGTTTTCGCATCTGACTGCTCACTCTAAATGAAGTCAGTATTTCCCGGTCCTTACCGGGGAGGACCCTGGCCTCAACCCTGGCCTGTCTAGATATCCTCCTTCAACGGTACAGTTTACAAACTTTACTTATTTGCCGAGTATGGTAGGTTTTCAAAAACCCATAAATAGGTAGCATTATAGGTATCGTAATAAGTTGAAATATGGGATCACCAGTGAGGTCATGTATGAGCATAACTATTTAGGTCAGCGGAATCTGCATATCCACATTGATTAGCCTATTGCAATATTGAAGCTATATTTATATTTATCAAAGCTAGGACAACTGTTTTATGTATGATATTGAAAGGCAAATAGGCAAGCGAGTCCTCCTGATGGTAAGAGGTCACCGCCATCTTTGGGTAATTGCAACAGCAAAAGCATTACCGGTGCGTTGCCTACTTCATGGTGACATTCATCTGAACACCTGGCAAAAAAAACTATAAGTATCTACGTATTCTATAGAGAAAAAATAAATTGCTTAGACAGCGCAGCCAGCATCAATCCTCCAAGGACAGCGCTTATTAGGCGTAAACCTTGGAGGATCTAACTCTCGGCTGGGCAAAATCAAAGGCGTAAACGCAGACATTATATAGTGTGGGTGTAAAGGGGAATCACTTTTCGATCTATTTAAAAAAAGGACTTTCTCAATTAGACTATTTTTTGTTTGCTTGTTACGCGATTTGATTTTGATGAATATTTGTTTGTTTGGTAGGTTATACTTTAACGGTGGTCCCATATACATTTTATCGAAATCTGTTCAGTAGTTTGGTTTTAAAATCGATATAAAAGGAAAAAGAGGTCATCCAGGTAATCGAAACTAAAGTCGGTTTTTTTAAAAGTACTAACTAAGTACTAAGTATTAACAATGTATTTTCGGTTCGATTAATTAAAGATGCATTGTATATAGTTGTCTGTGCTACGAGTACTACACTCCTTCGGCCTCACATCATCAACCAAAAGACGTCCACTGCTGGACGAAGGCCTCCCTTTTAATAGGGGTTGCTATAATCCCCCCGCTTGGCAGGCGGCTTGGGGATCGTAGAATGCTCACCACCGTTAGCCGAGAGGACGCTGCAGGCCGTCATCCTGTGGTTCTGGGTGCAGTTTTAGGACGATACCCAAGTCCTTCGGCCTCAGTTGTGGTGAATTTACTCTATGGGCCAAAGGTATCGGGTTGGATTCCCGGCCGGGCAGATCTTTTATTAATGAATTTGAAAATAATCGTCGCAAACTTGTTGTTTAGTAGGTGCCCTAGGTGCATATGTATAGTATAGTATAGTATATAAGTATAATGTATCTTGTTGTATAATAGGTGTGTATGTAGGTACAACAATGCTGGGGCCGTACCGTGAACTCCTTATAGCGGGACCGAATACGCGCAGCTGCCGACGTTGCGCGACTGTGAATTTTATCGACTCGCAATAAGGTTCGCGGTCGCGCAGTGTCGGCAGCTGAACCTATTCGGTCTCGCTATAAGCAGTTCACGGTACGGCCCCTGGTGAGCTTCGTACCTGTAAAGATCTTTTGTCCCCAATACACTTGTCCCTGTAACCGCTAACTTCCTTCAAGAACAGTGCAGCGTTTTTCGGAGAGATCGGTATGTCTTTGTAAACGTAGTCGTCCACCTTCAAACTGATCTTTAGCAGTCTTGAAGCTATCGTGCTTATCTAGAAGATGTATAGCGAGCATAAGATCATACCAAACAAAGCCAAAAGTGATAATTCGCCTACAATTTTCTGACATTTTGCGAGGGATATACCTCCTATAGGTACCTCCTATACTTAAACACGCATGGCTAACTTTTAAATAAACTCACATACAACCCGGTCAGAATATCTGTGCACCTCGCTTTATTGTTATTTTTGTTATTATTGTTTTTTAATAACAAACCCTTCATCAATAATAAATTGATTTTTTAAAGGTTAGTATTTTTTTTTTACCTCCACATTACTCGAAAAAACTTTTTTTCATACCGTACCCAGACCGCCGATATGACGTCACGAGGTGAGGTGCACAGATATTGTGACCGGGTTGTACCTACCTACTAACAATGATGTTATATAATCTTTGCCTACTAATCAAACAAATTCTTGTTCGTATGAACGCACACTAAAACAAACTCGCAAGCACACAAAGAGTATTATTATGGTCAATGACCATAATTATAGGTATTTAAGATAATTCTGGACCTCGTGAAAATAGAGTTACATGATAGGTAAAATCACTGAAAACGGAAATCACATCGGTTTTACTGGGTAAAAATATTTCCTCCTATTTGTGCTTCGTATACCAATGAGGTTTGGCAAGACAAGCTAAGCGTACCTTGGGTTGCCAACCGTATTACGTTATTTCGAGTCTGCGTACTTTAAACTTTTCGATAGCAATAAAGTATGCGTATATACTCTATTTCCTCATGTTAAAAAACGGGCTGTTTATATCTTTTAATATCACCTTAGATTGGAATCAGTCTTATATTATAATGTCTTCAAAAACTGCTGAAAACGACCAATCATCGTTGAAAATGCTAGATGTACTAAAAAA
The DNA here is from genome assembly GCA_905404285.2 of Erannis defoliaria. Lineage (NCBI taxonomy): Eukaryota > Metazoa > Arthropoda > Insecta > Lepidoptera > Geometridae > Erannis > Erannis defoliaria. Next base: position 2,641,891 of record FR990071.1, read on the forward strand.
TACAATAAAAAAAAGTGATACTTTTTTTTCTACGAAAATACTTTTTACTTACCACCCCTCAATCTTGACGTTCGTTATTTCCTCCAAAAAAAGTGGGCAACCCTAGGCGTACCCCTCTGCCAAAAGCTAGATACTTACGGCCTTACTTAAAAAAACTTTTCAACCGTTAGTCACTGCTTAAGTTTCTCTGCCATCTTCTCTCTGACGTGAAGTGTAACATACAAGAACAAGACAGACAAGTTTAAGCAGTGACTAAGAGAATCGAGATTATTTTAGGTAAGGCTGTTAGAATAGAATAACTTATTATTGTTCACTAGTAAAATTACACACAAACATAAATAGCGCAACAACTAGTGCATCAAGCTTACCCTTAGCATAAAGAACTTGGCGGGCTTATTGCTAGAAAGCTAGAATCAATCTCAAAATGTTTTTCTTACTATGAAAGTTTATTTGAAAGCGTAGTATGCGTATTTACATAGCAAATAGTGGCATTTTTTTTTATTGTTGCAAACATGGTCGTTGAGATGTTACATGAATATTATGAAGATAGATAGCAGAATAATATGTATATTATCTTCAACACTGGCATTTCTATACACTTGATCGAAGGGTCACAAGACACAAAGGATAAGTACTTCCCCCTTTCAACAAAGTTTTATCCAAAACTTTACCTGCTTTTTGATCTTTATGATTTTCTTTTTTGGCTTAGGAACCTTCGGTTTTCTTTGTGGTGGCATTTTCATAGAATTTTAGCACTGGTATGAGGTCTCACAATTTTATCCGAATTAGATTTTTACCGCGCGTGATTGTCGGTTGACGTTTTGTTTCCCACCCTTTTATTTTTTTTCATCTGCGTTTTTTTTAAATCTCTACTGCACCTTTTTTTGGAGCAACTTAGCCAGCAACAGTTAGAGAGGAGTCAATGAAAGAGAACCGAAAAGAAAAATAATTCTAGTTGATAAAAGACAACAGAAGAATGAAAAGCTATAAACGAATATTAATAGATTCTATGAAGTTAGCTAATGCAAAAGCTCGGAAAAGATAGTAAGCCGTTAATGTCAATCGGAAGCGGAACTTTAGTAATGGCAATTCAAACTCAAGTGACAAAAAACTGCCAAGTCTATCTATCTAAAATATTCTAATAATAATAAAGAGATTTTTATACTTTTGCATTCCAGTATTAATCCAGCATGCACAGAGAGCTTATCAGTATCCTGTATCAAATCAGTTGTGTGTATCCTGTCTTATATATAACAGTTGGCAATGTATAAATAATACCCCGATTAACCATTCAGGAGTCAGTGCAGTCCTGCTCTTACAGCTAACTGGATCATAAAAAAAAACTACCATAAAAATCCGATATAATAATTCTTGTTTGAAATATTGTCCCGTTTTGGGACGTTTATTTTTCGTAAAATCCATTATTCTTTCAATTAAATGGATTCAGAATAAGCTTTGAAAAAATGTTTTGGCTTACGCGAGCATTTATTTTGCTCTGCGGAATATATCTGGGCGAAGCTGACTATAGAAAGTCCGAGTATTATGGCACCCCTGATTCGTAAGTACTTTTATTTAATTCTTTATTTCACCAAATCTAAATTAAATACATACCCACCCAGCCTACTAAGCTTCCAATTAGGCGGATCGAGACGATAAATGACAGGTTGTCGTACAGTATGGCGGTCTAAGGGGGAGGTCTCTGTTAAGCAGTGGACATATCCGGCTGTTACAGTTGCTGTTCCATATATAAATAAAACACATAAACCTCACCAGCGCAATGCTTAAACCATGATTATGAGACAATAAAATAAAAATATTGAGAATTAAAAAAAAATTGAGAACAAGTAGTAAAACCTTCATAGAAATATGAAGGTTATGTTGAGGTTGACACTCTCACATGTGCAAAAAAGTTTGAAAGTGTTTAAAAATACCGAAGCTGTCGCACCTTATTTTTATGTGTTCCGCCTATGGTGGCCAGGCTCGGTTTTCTAATAAAATCTCTTTCCAATACCCGTATTTATGCCAAGTTTTCATGAGAGAGAGGACCTTAAATCCTCGCAAGATAGAATACGATTATGAACTTACCAAATTCAAATCGCACTATAGCCCTTTGCTACTGTGCGTGGCAGGCGTGACGCTTACCACCTTGCTTGTCTCGTCACTTGAGGGTAATAATAATAATATAATGCCTTGCTTTACGTTGACATTGCGTTAATATCGAGAAGGTGGTTTAAAAAAAAAACAAAATTTCATTGCTTATACAACAACCTTCCTACTTTGTCACCAAATGTGGAAAATAAACCATTTTATATAATTATTTTTACTTACAGGTATCTATTTTTTTTTTTTATTAATCGCTTGGTGATTTTTTAGAAGCCTTGCCTACAACTGAGCACGAACAGAACCGAAGAACCATGATTTCTGCCAAAGCTTCTCTGAAACATAGGCTATTTACAAAAATGCCACGTTTTTTATGGTTTTCAGATTTTATAAATGGGACGCGTTAGTAACGGGTCGCAATGATCGTACAAATGCTTAGAAGCTATTATTAAGTATCACATAGTTAAACCTAATAAGTGACTTATTTTCGCGTGACACCAACTTCAATTTAATTTTGAATGTGTTGAAGAATATCGTAATTTTTTTATGCAATCGAGTGACGAGGTGATCGGGGCGATCGCCTGGTGGTAAGCGTCCTTACGAACAAAATCGTGCGCCGCACTGTACTACGCTCGTCATCCTGCGATATTAAATGTTCAGCCTCTTCATACCCAGTATAATTTATGTGTAAGTAGGTACTACTTTCATCGTAGGTACATGTTTAATTCGAAAGCCCTTAAAAATTTCAGACAATCCGACGTGCAAGCCCCATCCTACGTTCCGCCTTACCTAAGGAACCAGCATTTCTCGAACCGCGGAGCCTACGGCGGCGGCGGTACCAAATCTTACAGTGGTACAAAAACATATGGTGGTACGAAAACTGGTTACGGTGGTACGAAAACTGGTTACGGTGGTACGAAAACTGTGTACGGTGGTACGAAGAATGTGCAAACGGGAACTCCATCGAGATACAGCGAGTCTAAGTCCTGGTACTCGAACTCGAATGAGGTGTAAGTTATTTTGCTGTTAATCATAATTGAACGTGGAGCGAGATATAAACATTTGGGTTGACACGAATCGCAGTCTATACTCAATTTCGAAAATAAGGAATTTGCGATGTTTTAATTATGTAGAACCGATAACCGATGGGGAAAAAAGTTCTTGATTGGCGACCACGTCCCGGATGACGCAGGTTAGGAAGGGCTCCCACTAGGTGGACCGATGACATTGTGAAAGTCGCAGGCAACCGGTGGATGGCAAATGTGCAAATGGCAGGTTGTCGTACAGTGTGGCGGTCTAAGGGGGAGACCTTCGTTCTGCAGTGGATGTCTCCCGGCTGATGAAAATAATTATGTATGTACATTGTACGTCATCATCTTCCTGCCTAAGTCCCACTAGGACTAGGTGGGGTCGGCACAGCATCTTCCTTCCTCCACTCAACTCTATCATTCGTCATCAACATATTTGCTTTCATTACACGCAAATCATCTTTCACCCGATTCGTCCACTCCTTGGGATGTCTCCTTTCGGTTTACCGCTTAGCATAATTTCTAAGACCGTCTTCGTTACATGGCAATTATTTTCTCATGACATGTCCAAAGCACGCTAATCCTTAACATTTCAGTCATTGGCGATACTTTCAGACTTCTATTCAAACATATCATTATATAACATACGTTATTCAAAGCATTGTTGCACAGAAGTTGGATTATCTAAATTTCGAGTGGCACGAGCTTGACCATGCTAAGACACGTCTTACACGTGACGTTGGGACGTGTAAACTACGTAGTTCCATAAAAAAAAAACTAAATACTAATAACAACATGCTTTATTGTCTATTACATAGTACATTACAAAATTAGTGAAGCCCTGGCTGCTACTTTAGCGTTAAGCTGTAATGCAGCAGCCAGCAAATAGGAGTAGGGTTGGATGTAATTCCGCAATAGTGTGCAAACATTACTATATTCCGGTTTGAAGGGTAGATTGCGAACATACAAGGCTAGTGATATACTGTGAGTGATACTCACCATCATGAGCGTCGCCCTAGAGATCCTAAAAATTCAAAGCAACCGAATTCCTAAATAAGGAATTTTGAAATTCGGTACACTCGCTTGACTTGCTTGACCGCTAATTCCCGCACGTCAAAATTTGAGTGAATTCACTATTATAGTCCCATATCAAGCTTAGTATTCCTCGCTGCCAAAGTAATTCTCTACTGAAAAACCGGAGAGAGGGAAAGTGGGGAGGCAACATGCCGCCGGATAAGTTAATGATAGAAAAAGGATGAGTAAAGAGTAATAAATGTCAAAATATCTGTCGCACGAGTTGAGAGTAGAAAACGGTTGAGTTAAGAAAAAATAATACGAAGGATGAGACGTCATAGCGGACGAGTGAGGGACAACTCGGAAAATGTACTAATCTACCGATTTTAGAGGGTGTACCTTTTTGCATTTTCTCTTTCAAACGCATACCATTGTTTGCCATCGTTACGTTGCCATCAGTGGAGCGTCTTGCTCATCTCTCATTACCATAAAATAAAAGTCGTATGTACATTGCAGACCCAGTTATGGCGATTTCTCCAACAACGCGAACCAGCCATACCAACGTAAGTTGAAAATCTTCTTATTTCTCTTTCCCTGTTTAAAATCTGTTGATAACTAGGTTTTACTTGCATCAATTGGATTTTCTTGCGTTAATCCTATATTCATATCTGAAACCTCATTTGGAAAAGTGTGAAACCCTGGAAGTAAGGTCACAGACCTGAGACGTGAGAGTGGACCTGGGTATGTCCTAACACATCCACCACCAATCCACCAACATCCATCGGACTACATCCATAGAAGGAAGGGCAGCCGCGTCCTCTCAGACTCTCGTCTCTGCAAAACGTGGAGATTATGGCAATCTACCCCCATTGAGGGCGAGACCTTCGTCCAGCAGTAGACGTCTTCTGGCTGATGATAATGAAATCAACGAAGATGAATCTTGATTATGTAAGGTCACATAACCAAGTCTAGTGGACCGATCTTAAGAAATCTACTTTGGGTTTTAATGTAACATTTTAGAACAAAAAGTTATTCCTCACCCATTTCGGGACATGGCCTATCGCCTCTTTTTCTCTTAATATGTCTCTGTAATTCAGGGCAAGTAAGTATGCTTAAATTAAATACCGCGTGGTAATTAAAAATTAAGTTCGTATATGCTAGCCCTATACAAATTTAATAACCCTTAAGTGAGACCGATCCCCAAGCCGCTTACCAAGTGTGGGGATTATGACAACACCTCCCTATTAAGGGGGAGGCCTTCGTCCAGCAGTGGAGGTTTTCTAGCTGATGGGTTACTAGGGTAACCCAGAAAACCTGCTCAACGGTCAACAAAGCTTCTCCTCCTGCGAAAGGTCAAGGAGAGGGCCAAAGTCATGTCATACAAGGAGGTCAAAGAACTGGCCGGAGATAGAGAAAGAATTCACTTCATCGGCAAGAGCTGTGCTCTTAAATAAACGAATGAATGACGATCCGATCCCTGGGATCAGATTTCATGACCCGTCCGAAGACCTCTGACATGGCTTGTCGGTTGTTATTATAGAACTTACAACCGGGATCGACAATTAAACGTATCATAAGATCCACGTGGTCTTTAACTGCTGGCCTTTTGGAGAATTCAGAGTAACACAACGGGCAATGGAGAGAGCTATGCTCAGAGTTACTTTGCGCAATAAAATCTGGAACGAGGATATTCGCCAAAGAACCAAAGTCACCGACATAGCTCGCAGGGTTTGCAAGTTGGTGGCAATGGGCAGGCCACATCGCTCGAAGAACTGATAACCGATGGGGAAGAAATGTTCGTGAGTGGCGAACCGGAAGACGCAGCGTAGGAAGGCCTCCCACTAGGTGGACCGACGACATTGTAAAAGCCGCGGGCAACCGGTGGATGCAAATGGCAGGTTGTCGTACAGTGTGGCGGTCTTCGTTCAGCAGTGGACGTCTCCGGGCTGATGATGAAGACCCACGGCCATGGTAGCTCTCGGTGATAAATGTCTGATGGTCACCCATCCGCAGACTGATCGGATCGTACGTTGCTTAACTTTGGCGATCTTTTGGGAACACCGTAGTCGATCTACGCTACGAGAGCTACAAGTTTTATAGGGTTTACGTATCCTCTTTTTACCCATTACGGAATGGAGGAAGTTTGTGAGTGTAGGGTGCGAGGTTGTTTTTGTGGTCAAAAAACGAATGATCCGATATATCGGCTCCGTATCAGAAGGACTATCAGGGTAAATGACGATGTTTGCAGAACGTCGGCATGTTAAAAAGTCTACATGGTGACAACGTCTCGAGTGGAAAACGACTTACAAGTAAAACGTCCATAATGTTAAAACGTCCATTATACAAAAGGTCAGGGACAACCAGTGATAGTTATATCGTTATGGTGTTACCATAAAACCTTGTTATGGTGTTATCGAAGAGTGAGGAAGAAAGAGTATTGTGGTGGCGAGGTATAAAAAACAAGAATTATTGTGCGTAGAGGTTTCAATAGTAGATTATGCAGGAATGCAGTGTTTTACGTCGCGGGCGGCATATTGAACCCTGATCGTAACGATGGAGTCTAGAGTTATATAGAGTGAAGCGAGTGAGTGAAGCAAGGGGTTCAAGCTGCCCAAGACGAAAACAGGCTTTATTCCAGAGGAGCATACTCTACTTTTCACACCTGCGAGACAATAAAAAGCCATGGGGCCTTATTTTGGAATTGTACGCAAGCGTAGCGCATGCGAAAGGAGCTGACCTTCGAACGATACTGTTTGGTAACAATAAGGTTCAATATCGTTTGAAAGTCGTCTCCTTTCGCATGCGCAACTTTGCGCACGATTCAAAAATAAAGCCCTTGGTCCATAAATTAAAATTCACTGACAATCACAGGACCAAACACCGTCTTTTGTTTCACATTCTTTGTAAATTCAACTTTTTTTTAGAGTTCTGCTTATGGTGGCCAGTTCGATTTTCGAACAAACCTCTTTGCAATGGGCATGTGAAAAAAAATGACATTTGTTTTTACTTGTACACTTTAGCAGTTAACTGATATCTAAACTTGTGTTTTAAACATACCTAAGCATAAGCATCGATTATCATTTCGCGTGGGACGTCTAATCAAATGTCAACGGAAAGGGGTATCAAAGCGCGTTGGAAGTGGGCGAAAAGGCGAAAACAATTCTGTGTAGGTCGCACTGGTTATGCCAATGTCACTGATATAATGCATCCATATATTGCATAGCGAGGTTGCATATTATCCGGTGCACTTCGCAGTGGGTCAAGGACATTATAATCTAAACAGAGTCTTGACAGGACAGGGATGGGGTTTTCGTAGTTGTAGGACTTTTGCAGAGTACTTCCCACTTGGGGAACATTACTGTGTTTCGGTTTGAAGGGCAATGAGACTTTCTCTTGAATATTGACCCTTTTTATGCAATGGAGTGACGGAACGAGCGGGACGTTTGCTTGGTGGTAAGCGTCACGCCTGCCCATAACAGTAGCAGTGCTAGAATTGTGAACTTGCGAATACAATCCTTCACCGCACTGTGCTCGACACCTTGAGATATTAGATGTTAAATCTCTTCATAACCAGTAATTTCTCTGGTTACATTGCCCTTCAAACCGAAACACAGTAATGGTGGCACACTGCTGCTTGGCGGTTGAATAACTGGCAAAGGTGTGGTACTTCCCCAGGCAGACTCTGCAGTAGAGTTCTACCACTACAAAATCAAATTATAGAAATTGTATTCTTTTTAGTTTTCGAAATTATAAAGTGAAAGGTAATAATTATATAGGTATGGGTTTAAGAGACTCTAAGCTGTGATTTATATAAGCTTCAAATTCTTATTAGGTTTTTCGATTATGATTCGCATTGTAATAAGGACTATTTTCTAACGAAATATTTCAACATATAATGAACTTATACTGAACTGAAGTAGCAATGAACTAATGAACTCTGTGGAGTATGATAGATAATTTTTATTACTTTCGGGTTTGTCCCGGTCGGTAAACGACATTGCGCTAATCGCATCCTGTGTTGCGATCATATCTACCGACTAGCATAAATTATTACGTACACGAAGTTATTGTCAAAAAAAGAAGTACCTACTCGATACTTCATACGATGCTCGATAAAAAAAATCGTTTTGAATTTCCGTCATCAACAGCCAGTCTTTTTGTTTCATTGCTAGGTCTAGATCTATTTTGAAATAGTATCACAGGTCCTCATAATTGTCTGCATAGCATGATAAACAACTTCTGATCAACTTTTAAAATACGCTTAAAAGAAAATCGGTGCTCTATAAATGTATTTTCGCCGAGGTTACAGAAAGTTTTTTGTGGAACAGCTTTTCTGTTAAGTTTTTCTGCCGCCAATTTCAAGGAGCTTGTTAGTTATAGTTGCCATTGGCCCTGTATATTGAGTGACGAAGGTTCCTAATCACGGACATGTATTGAACTATAGTACGTTTTTTCTAAGGTGTGACAAATGTAAACTATCTTGGTAGATCTCTTTAAATCGTAGATTTTTAAATATCCGTTTCTACAATATAGTAGCTAATTCGAAATAATTTTTCATCACACTTGCTCGTAAAGTAGATCTTATTACATCGCTTTTAGGCTCATAATCCAAGCTATATTATACACGCGTGCTTTTTACTTTACATTACGGCACTTGTACTATAATAGGTAAAACCCGGTAAAGTCAAGTTTGTACGTGACTGCAATTAGACGTACGTGTACGAAGCCTCTTAATATAGCCGGGTAATACTTACAGTTTTTTTGTAATACCAACAAAGAGTTCTTATGCCGCTGAAGTAAATTTCAACCTGCGCGCGCATTACTGATTTGGGCGCCATTTTCCGCAAATGTTTGTTGACGTTTTCGCTGTGTGGTTGATTATTATCAAAAAAAATGGTTTTTTCCTCGCAAGTGTGACGAAAACAGTCGTATGGAACTCTTGTGCTATTAGTCATTACGCTCTCGGCTTTCTTATCGCGCTCGCCTGCGGCTCGCGCGCATAATAATGCCTCTAGTGTAATGACCAACATAGCACACTCGTATCATAATGTACTAATGTAGTTACTATAGTTTACTACTGGGGTCAAAATTGTTAATTATATTGTAACTGACTGTTGATTCCTAACTCGGTTCTCACAATTTTTTAATAACACCAAGAAGACATGAAAAGATTGTGTCTCTAATTGTTACTAATCTAATCAATCAATAGATCAATGTTCCCCCGAGTGCAAGAACTCTGGCATCTGCGTGGCGACCAACACGTGCGAGTGCCCCGCCAACTTCGCCGGCAAGTACTGTGAGTTCGAGAAGAAGCCGTGCCTCATCTATCCCCCTCTACCTAAGAACAGTCTGAGGAAATGCAACTCTGAGTAAGTAGTTCAATGTCATCGTCCTGTCCTTATGTCACTCCCACATGACATGAGCTACGACATAGTTTAAGTTTTAATTTTTAGACTTCTAATCTCGATGCTCCAGAGGTTTATTTAACTACATCTTACAAACGTACAGTTGAAAGTAAAAAAATAAATTGATAAAATATGAACATAATAAGGTTTACAAAATTGTAACAACTTAACAAAATATTTTTTCATAAACACGATTAAAAACGACTGACCAGTTGATTACGGTTAGAATTGTGTTTTGGATAACCCGACCGCCCATGGACATTGTTTTTATCACCAAACAGAGAGAGGGGAAGGCGAATATCTTTCTATACATGCTATATTTTCGTTGATGGTCAAACATAGACTCACGCTTAGCAAAAAAGTTTTGAAACAAGGTAAAAATGTTTAAACAGTCTTATTTATCATAAAAAAGCGAATAACTATACAAGTCTATTTATTCCTCGCAAAAGTGATGAAAAACGTCGTATGACGTTTATAAGTTTACCACGTCTCTCAGTAGTTTTAGTATGTCACGTGTGATATCTCCAGGTTGTGCAGCATAACGTGCATAGAAGGGCACAGCTTCATCGACGGCAGCAACGCGACCAACATGCGGTGCGTGGACGGGCAGTGGCAGCCCTCGCGCGCAGACTTCACCTCCGTCCCCGACTGCCAGCCGCAGTGCAACCCGCCCTGCCTCAACGGGGGGCTGTGCCTCGGGGTGGACACGTGTAGCTGCCCCGCGGACAACAGAGGACCTCAGTGTCAATACTGTAACTAACCTTTTATTTTCAAGTTCTTTTTATTAGTAGACATTACACAGCGTATTATTTCGTCTTTTGGAGTGGAGCACTTTTAGACAAGTCTTGATTATTTAAATTACATGTTTAACGCACGTTAAGCACGTCGCGTCGTCAAGAAATGACAGAAGTTTGGATTCTAACTCGAACATTTGGGCCGTTCTTGTTACACTCGTACAGTGCTAGAGTACAAGTAATTACAGCTAGTTGTAGCTAGTGTAAGCTGTAGCTGTGTGAAGTTCATGCATTTCTCACAGCCCCAAATTAAGCAAAACTTCAAAGTGAATCAGATACCTGATAGAACAACTACTTAGACGCAGAACAAACATCTGTGTTAGTCACATAATGTTTGTCCTTTGCCGGAATCGAAACTAAACCACAGACAAAAGCAGAGAAGTTAAGGGATAGAGTTTTAATTTCTAGTTAGGTAACGAATATTCGTCTCTTTCTTTTTGGGTTTGGACACCGTCTATCAATACAATATGCTAAATGTCCTCTGGCTTGTCACACTTGTAAGTAAAGTAAAAGTAAAAAGAGCCTTTATTCAACTATACCAAAATTACATTATTTAACCACTATAACGCGAGGAGGCAACACCAAACACAAACAGTTCACTGTATGACTTTTATTTGGCGTAGTAAACAAGAGTGCGTTATAAAAACTTTACAAAAAGGGTTCGTAGCGCGGATCACGAAAAATCGTTAAAGAAAGTATGTGTGCGTGTGCGCGTCTGTCGTCGAGAGAGGTCCCGCGCAGGCTGGCGCGCGTCGGTCGTTACCGCCGCAAGGCGTCCCCCGGCACCGAGAGGCGCGGGGTTAGGGGAGCGGATTGTAAGCGCCGCGCTCCGCGTCAAGCCGCGCGCTATTGGTTCGCCCTACCCATCGCGATGACAATATATGGTCGCGCGTTTGCTGCGCGACGCGGTACCTATACCGTTCCCGCGCTACATCCTCCCCCTCTAGACCTACAAGACGCCCCGGCTGTGGGGCTAGTCAAGGAAACGGCGCGGCCTACCCCTCTTACGCTTTTCCCTGATAGGCGGCTCTATTTGCCCCGAAAAGGCCGTAAGGTGAGATGCGTGGTATTTCCCCCCCCCGTTTGTATATTCAACAGAACGTAGGTTGTAGGACTGGCGACCTCGCTAATCCTGTAGGGTCCATCGTGGCGCGGGATGAACTTAGCTGTCTGGCCACGTCCCGCGTCGTTAGGTCCCTGAGTTCTAAGAAGCACTAAATCGCCTACCTTAAAACCTGGTGCGTCTCTTCGAGTCTTGTCAGCTGTCTCTTTCCTGCCTGCCTGAGCTCTCTCATGCACGTCTCTCGCCTCATCAAGAGTGTCTCCAATCCGCTTCAGGTAAGGAGTGACGCTAGGCACGAAGTTATCTTCGGCCAGGATCCTTCGCATGTCCGTTGAAGAATCGGCAGGGGCCCGCAGCTCTCGCCCGAAAGTGAGATACGCTGGAGAGAAACCGGTACTTGCCGTGACAGCAGAATTCATGGCGAATCTTACCGCGGCGAGGTGAAGATCCCAAGTGTCATGGTCCTTCCCTACGAGTATGGCCAGCTGGGGCTTGAGGTCCCTATTCTTCCTTTCAATCGGATTGGCTTGGGGATGGTAATACGGGGTGAGCATCTGGCTGATTTTTAAGACATGGCATACCTGCTGCATCACCTCGCTCACAAACTGCACGCCGTTGTCGCTGATGAGGCGGCGTGGAACTCCGTATCGCAAGAAAACTTCGTTTACTAAGGTCTGCGCGCAATCAACACTGGTGGCGCTCTCCAAAGCGAACAACTTCACCCAGCGCGAACAAACGTCCTCAACAATGAGTATCCATTTATTCTTCCTCGGCGTCTCGACGAGGGGACCGAAAAGGTCAACCGACATGACCTCGAATCTCCGAGCCACAGCAGGGGTCTGCAGAAGTCCCACCGGCTTACGGTTATCGGCCTTGTAACGTTGGCAGGGTACACATCCCTTGATATAATTAGTAACAAAGGATCTCATACCTGGCCAATGGAAACGTGACCTCACGCGGCTCAGCGTGCGCTCCACTCCCAGGTGACCGGCTGTGGGCGCATCGTGGAGATCTGCCATTACCTGTCTGCGTTCGTGCTCGGGTACCACCAGGCAAGCGTCTTCTTCCTCGTCAGACTCTAGACTGTACCTGTATAGAATTCCGTCGGAAATTGTAAATCCGCGGTCGGACCACGGCCTAGAGGGTTCGTCGGACTCCAAATCCTCGACGATTTTTCGTACCTCCGGGTCCTTTAACTGGTTCTCGCGAATATCGCCGCTACTCCTTCTGGGCATATCGACCGTGGTGAAACACACGTCGCAGTCTGGATCTTGAGCACAGACTGGACGTGAAAGCGTATCAGCAACCACGTTCGATTTTCCGGGAGTGTATACGATATCGAGATCGAAATCTTGTAAAACCAGAGCCCACCTGGCTAGCCGCTCACTAGGTGATCTCTGGCTCATCAGCCAGCGCAAGGGCTGGTGGTCGGTTCTTACCACCACCTTGGCGTTCTCCACATAACCTCGGAACTTACCCAACGCCCAGATGACGGCGAGAGCTTCTCGCTCGGTCGTGGAGTAGTTCTTCTCGGCACTGGAGAGAAGGCGGCTCGCGTACTCGATCGGTCTCTCATCGGCGCCCTCCCCCTGCATTAAAGCAGCCCCAAGGCCATATCCACTGCTGTCGGTGCACAAGATAAACGGCTTCGACTCGTCAGCTTGGCGCAGAATGGGTGCGGAAACGAGGAGAGATTTAATGCGCTCGAATGCCTCTTGTTGCTCAGCGCCCCATCGCCATACGCTCATCTTCTTTAGGAGGTTCGTGAGAGGCCTCGCTACCTCAGCGTAATTATTGATGAACCGCCGGAACCAGCTCGAGGTCTGCAGGAAACATTTTAAGTGTTTGACGTTCTGCGGGACCGCCATGTTGTCCACAGCTACTGTTTTATCCGGGTCTACCTGTATTCCTCCTGGCGTAATGATATGACCGAGGAACTTGACTGATACCCGAGCGAAGTGGCTCTTGTCCCTATTCACCCGCAGGTTATACATAGACAACCGGTCGAAAACAGCCTTCAGATCAGCCAGGTGCCTTTCGAAGGGCCCTGGAGACAATAATATCAGGTCGTCCAAATATGTCAGAAGCTCTATTCCCTTCAGATTAGATCGAAATCGGTCCATAAGCCTTTGGAAAGTAGCTCCAGAATTTCGCAGACCCATTGGCATCCGCTTGAACCTGAAAGTTCCAAGCGGTGTAGTGAAGGCTGTCTTGTCCTGGTCCTCGGAGGCGACGCCCACGTGATAGTACCCGGAACGGAGGTCTAAAGTAGTCATGTACTCACTGGCTTTGGCCGCGTGCAGCACATCTTCCATCCGCGGGAGCGGGTAACGGTCCGGTTCAGTTACCTGGTTCAGCTTGCGGTAGTCGACACACAAGCGGTAGTTGCCATCCTTTTTAGGCACCAATACAACGTTGGCGGCCCAAGGTGACTCACATTCTTCTATAATGTCACCCTGCAGAAGCTTTTCTAACTCTTTCTGCAGTGCCTCCTTTTTGTGATGCGATAATCTATATAGAGGGGACGCAATGGGTTCTTGGTCTGGACTCACCTTTATGCGATGCGTGGCGAACTCCGTCGCCGGCCCATGGTGGGCAAACTGCGCCACCTTTTCGTTGATGAATTCGCTGAGGACGCGTTTCTGCTCTGGGCTCAGCATAGTACCTTCGTCCGCGCGTAAAGAGAGTATAGAAGTGTCGGCGCGCATCAAATCAGTATCAGCTGACTTGATGGTATACGTGCGGACAAAGTCGTAGTGGTGGTGGGGGTCATCCGCAAACATCCACTTACCACGAGCTGTGTCCAGCACTATGCCGGCTCGGGACAAGAACTCCATGCCTAGCAATGTCCTCGTCTCGCCCCCAGGTAACACTAAGAACTCACACTTTACCTCGCGGTCTTGTATAACGACCGGTACTTCTGCCATCAACAACCTTTTTTGCGTTTTGGATCTCTATGTATGACTCGTTGCGTCTCGTTAAAACAAATACCTAAATCAAGCAAGGCTCTATAGATCATCGGGCTCGCAATAGAGTGGGTTGCACCTGTATCAACTATGGCTACTCCATAGCTGCCTAGAATACTCACCTTCACCATAGGGTGTGTAGCACCTATTGTAGGCCGTGCGGTCGTGCTATCGGGCGAGCATGACGTGACCACTAAAACGTCGGGAATAGCCTCCGGAACATCAAGACTTGTTCCTAATTTGCCCCCCTGAGTACGGCCCTTTTTTTCGAATTGCCCCCTGAACTTCTTAGTACGCCCCTGTGAGTGTTTGGCGTTCTGACCACATCTTCCCCCGTAATGGGCGCAGTGTCGCTTACTCCCCCTAGCTTATCACCTTCTAAGGTCGCACTATTCCATCCGACCTCGGACTCTTCGAATGAGTTACAAGCGACCCCTGGTTCCCCCCTCTTAGAAGACGACGCTTTTGGGTTGCACACCTCGCATTTCGACCTTACGACCCCCGGTTTGCCGCATCCGTAACATCGGATAATTTTCGAGTTACCGCTATCGGGAGTAACGATGTTAGGGTTAGGTACCTTATCGCGCAGCTTACGGCATTCGTCGCTCGTGTGACCGAAAACTTTGCAAAATGAACAACGGGGCCTATCTTTGATTTTACGGGGCGCGGGAGCGCTCATAGTAGTGCCAGCAGCGGCTACGACCGATGACGTAAGGGATTTCGGCTTTTTTAGCTCAGATTCTTTACATAAATCTTCCGCAATTCGCGCTTTACATAAGAGTTGGTCTACTGAGAAAACACTTTCGCGCGGCACTCGCTTCCGTACACGACGGTGTAAAAGACCGTAACACATATCGATTTGCACGGTTTCACTGAATTTATACGGTAGGGTGGCGAGAAGCGCCCTCACTTTGCAAATCAACTGTTCGGCGCGTTCATCATCACGCTGCTCAGCAGAAAAAATGTCTCTAAATACCTGGTATGCAGGGCGGCTTACGCCGTAAATACCGCGGAGCCTGGATAGCGCGTCCTGCCACGTCGCCACAGACGCCTTGACGCCTCTCCACCAGACCGCCGCTTCGCCTTGTAGGAGGATCGCCAGCCCCCGGAGTGCGTGCTCGTCGCTCACGCCGGCGCACTCCTTGTAGACTTCCACGCTGTCCAGAAACGCTTCTAGAACTTCTGCGTCAGGCGACGATCCGTCGAAGCGTGCTGTGCAGCGCGTGAAGTTGGCGCTGGAGGCGCCGCTCGTAGCGGCGCTTATGTTACTCGACCCCGCCGCGGGTGCGAGCGTCACGGGCGTGGACGCCCTGGACTCGCCGCCGGCGGACATCGTCGTGAGCAGCTGAGCGAGCGTCGATAAGAGCTGCTGCTGCTCCGGAGCCTGGAACGGAGACGCCTGCGCCGGCCTGGCGCTGGCGTTTGCGGGATTCTCGGCGCGGCGTGCTTCGCCGGCGCCGGTGGCCTCTTCGCTCGTTGCCGTGAGTATGACGTCGGCGTCAACCTTGCCGTCTGCGTCATCTTGCTGTTGCCGAAGCGCTCCGCTCCTCGTAATCATTGTCGCTCTTCCCGAAGGGTAGGTATGATGACGGGTAAACTTGGAGTGTTCGTGAGAAGCAAATCACTCACTTTTTCACGCACAGTTCGTTACAATTTTAGTTCGGCCGCGAGTTGGGTGCCATTTATAACGCGGGGAGGCAACACCAAACACAAACAGTTCACTGTATGACTTTTATTTGGCGTAGTAAACAAGAGTGCGTTATAAAAACTTTACAAAAAGGGTTCGTAGCGCGGATCACGAAAGATCGTTAAAGAAAGTATGTGTGCGTGTGCGCGTCTGTCGTCGAGAGAGGTCCCGCGCAGGCTGGCGCGCGTCGGTCGTAACCGCCGCAAGGCGTCCCCCGGCACCGAGAGGCGCGGGGTTAGGGGAGCGGATTGTAAGCGCCGCGCTCCGCGTCAAGCCGCGCGCTATTGGTTCGCCCTACCCATCGCGATGACAATATATGGTCGCGCGTTTGCTGCGCGACGCGGTACCTATACCGTTCCCGCGCTACACCACTCATTATTTGATACATTTTTTATTTTATTGTCAAGACATCCATTTATCAATGTATAAATTTATGTATATCTACTGTGTTGATTTACTCTTCACTTATAATTGTTGCGTCAATATTAAAAAGATTTATAGTTGTCCATATTTTATGTCATGGTTTAATCGTGTGATTTACCTAATTTATTCTTAGTATAATTACTTAAAAGTCATTTCAGATAGATGTCGCCTCTTTGGCGTAGGCCTCCCCCAGTTTTAGCCACAATTTCTTGTCTCTTGCTAACCTCTTCCATTCCCTTCCATGTCTTTGTCT
Organism: Erannis defoliaria; assembly: GCA_905404285.2. Classification (NCBI taxonomy): domain Eukaryota; kingdom Metazoa; phylum Arthropoda; class Insecta; order Lepidoptera; family Geometridae; genus Erannis; species Erannis defoliaria. The sequence goes on from FR990071.1 coordinate 2,658,624, forward strand.
AAATATGTCCTCCCAGCGTCTGTTTGGCCTCCCTATTTTCCTTTTCTCTCCTCTAGGTATCCATTCTATTATTTTCTTAGTCCATCTGTTGTTGCTCATCCTACATATATGTCCCGCCAATTCCATTTCAATGTCCTGATAGTTTCAATTATGTCTCTTACTTTGGTCCTCCGTCTAATTAACTTGTTATTTATTTGGTCAGATATCTTTATACCCAGCATATTCCTTTCCATCTTCCTTTGGCATACTGCTAGTTTATGTTCGTCTTCTTTTCTCAGGGCCCATGTCTGCCTTATATACGGTATAAGGCACGGTAGAATGGCAACATCGTATACTTTTCACTTGATTGCAGTATTGATATTTTTATTTTTCATTATTTCTTTAACTCCCCAGTATTTCTTCCACGCTATTGCAATTCTTCTATTTATTTCCTTTTCCGTATGATCCTCAAAAGCTATGGACTGTCCAAGGTAAGTGTATTCTTTTATGTACTCTATTTGTTCTTCATCTACCACTATCTTTTCCTCTTTTCCATTAGTTATAATTTTGGTCTTTGACGAATTTAACGATAGTCCTACTTTTTACTCTCTATTGCTAGGTTTTTTAGCATTTTTTCTAACTTTTGTGGAGAATCGGCAAAAATTACGATATCATCAGCAAATCTAAGATGGCTCAGGTGTTCTCCATTTATTTTTATGTCATTGGTTTGCCAGTCTATATTTCTGAAGATCATTTCCAATACTGAGCAGATTATTTTTGGCGAGATTGGGTCTCCTTGTCGGACTCCTTTCCTAATGGGAAATTCATTTCCATCCTCTCTAGGCGTATTTTTGCGGAACTCTTCGAATAAACTCTGTGTAGAATATTTATGTACCCTTCCTCTATTCCTTGTTGTCTTAGTGCCTGCCAAATGGCATTGTGTTCTAATGAGTCGAAAGCCTTGCTGAAGTCTATGAAGCCGATATATATAACTTTTTTGTATTCCTTACACTTACTAACAATCTGTTCTATCACTTGAATGTGGTCGATAGTAGAGAATGTTTTCCGAAAACCTGCTTGTTCGGGTGGTTGGTTCTCATCTAAAGTTGGGGTGATTCGGTGGAGAATTATTTTTGAAAATACCTTGTATAAATTGGACATTAAACTTATGGGTCTATAGTTGCCTAATTCACTTCTGTCCTCCTTTTTATGCAAAAGTATTGTAGTTGATTTACTCCATTCTTCTGGTGAATGACCGTTTTTTAAGATTTTGTAAAAAAATATCTGTAGCGGAATGCGAAGTGGATCTATTAGCGATTTCAAAACTTCGTTAGTAATGTGATCGTCTCCAGGAGCTTTTCCATCCTTTTGTGTTTTGATAGCATGTTCCAGCTCACCCTTCAGTATACATGGTATTGTTGATTCTTTTGCTAAATTGTTGTTCTTGTTGAATTTAGGTGTTAGCTTTGACGCATACAAATCTTTGTAAAATTCAGTGGCTTCTTGAAGTATATCATGTCTTCTTGTAACTATGGTTTGTGCTTTGGTTTTTAAATTAGCTGTCCCTTGTAACTGTAAACACACACTTGTAAGTAAAGATCGATATTTATTATGGTATTTTGTCCAAACAGTGACGAGTGTATGCGACGTACGGCGGCTGGCGTTCAACGGGGGCTACAACTGTTTCGGGGACGGCGAGAAGTTCAGCTGCCGGCTCAAGTGCCCCCCCGGGGCCAAGTTCAGCAGCCCCCCGGCAGAGGTCTACTCCTGCCTCTACTCTACCGGCGTCTTCCTGCCGCAGCCCATCCCGCACTGCGTCTTCAGTGAGTTTCATATCATAGCAGCAGATTCGATCAAAGAAAAAAATATTGCACGCCCTACATGCAGTGTGAAATATGTGGTAATTTGTTATTAATCGGAAAATTTGTGTTCATTTGTTTTCTGCACTTTTTTCGACAAATTTTGACGAAACTTGGTATACTTGCAGATGTTCTGAAACATTAGGTACCTACTCAATGCTGCCGGTAAATGGCGCTGCTGCAAACTTCTCACTTTTGGCGGAAATACCAAGCAACAATCACCGGCGATAAAAAAAATATGAAATTGTAGAGCTTGTATACCTACCGCTCTGTGTGTTGGCATATCTACTGTTCAAAGAACTATTAGGCTTTTAACCTAATATTTAAGACAATATACAACAACCTACAAACACCTTAAGTGCAAGTTCTGTACATCATAACGAATAACTTCCATGACTTTTAATAATTATCAATAGCACTTTATACTTATGGTGAAATAGTTTTCCTTTCACTGGTTTTTTCGACCTATTGCAGCAGTCATTCCATCATGGAACTAGCGCGAATGACACAATCACATAAGCGTTAATACACAGTAAATTTATCCATCTTGTGTCCGCAGTAACTTTAAATAAACTTCATGTTTGCCTGTTTCTGTTTCAGCTGACGTTGTCGTGATTCAACCGAGCCACACCTATTCCTCAAATACTGTAAGTTAAACTTTAATTTTTATATTTTTTCCTGCAAACACATAAACTCAGTTTTGCAACCATAATATCACCTACACATTTTTGTTACCATATTTGCCATTTGTGCGAATTAAACCGTTTCAGGCCCTGTATTTTATAGGCCCAAACCACTGTGTGACATAATACGTAATCTGGCCAATCTACATACAAAAGTAATGACGAGTTGCAGGTTACGCGCTATGATTTAGAAAACTACTCGTAATTGTAAAACTACTTGTAACGTCACATAAATGGGTTAAAAGCCACAGAGATAGACTAATCACACACCTTTTTGAGTGACAGTCATTAATGTCAGTCGGAAGCACAGAAAAGCGATAGCCCTACTTCTTAGGTTAGAACGGCTGTAAAAACAATGTTCTAAAGCAATTGTATGGAAAACCGCTGTCGCCAGTTTCAAACTTATTTGTATAGAAACTACGACGAGAAAATGCCAATAATTGGTCGCGCATTTGAAATAAAACGTTCGAAATGCTATTATGCAACATATTAAAATTGATCTAATTATGATGCAAAACCAAACCAGGTTTCCTACGCGTCTATTTCATTTGTCTTTTTGAGTATTCTCAGTTTAAAAACATGTATATTGGTAGATTTGTCATTAAGCGCATTTGCACTTAATGCCGGCTAGCGCGGCCCGTCACATTTCCGTTCTATTCACTTCTCTCTTCAGTGGTCGGAAGTATAGAATCTTAAATCAGAGGTCGGAAGCCCATAAAAATGCTACTTGACAGTCGAATCAATATCGATAGTAAAACGTAGTGTTTATATTCTCTTTGATCGATTGATAGCAGATAGCACGTCGAATATGGTTGTAAATAGTTGTAACTATTACCAATCTCGGATAGGATATACCTATATAGGTGGTCGTAAACTGCATCCAGAACCATCGGAGGATGGGCAGCAGCCGTCCTCTTAGTTAACGGTGGTAACATTCTGCGATCCCCAAGCCGCCTGCCAAGCGTGGGTATTATGGCAACCCCTTCCTATTAAGGGAGAGGCGTTCGTCCAGTAGTGGACGGCTTGTGGCTGATATTGATGATGGTTACCAATTTTAAACATTTCCATTTAGTATTTTTGTGTTTATCTCAAAATACTTCAAATCATGTTACAACCTTTTTCGATGCGGGTATCGACATAGCCAGCCCTTTAGGGATTTGGGGTACTTTTATATCTTAAAGGTACTAATTTATAAATATAAGCATGCCAAATTATGAATTACTGCTGTTACCAATTTTATCTCCACTTTAAAAAAAAAACTATTCGCCTTCATAATCCACAACTACCAAAATCTCCAGATTACTTGAGATTAGTTCTAGAGGTGACATTAAATATGTGAGCTAACACTAAATTTCCAGACATACTACCACACCGATTCGAGCTCTTCTGAAGAAGTGACGGAAACCAAAACCCACCACGGCGGGTCCCACATTCACCACGGCATGTCATCAGGCAGTTCCGTGAGGGTGGTGGTACAAGACCTCACTCCCAAAGGAGGCACTTGCCTGACCTGGGCCGGCGTACATTACAAGACCTTCGACGGAAAGGTTTACACGTAAGTTTCATTCTAGCTGTTTCTGATTCCGTAACCTCAAGTGCACAAACTCACCCAATTAACGAACTGTATAATTCTAAACAAAGAATATTGTATTTAAAAAGTCAAATCACACTAATCACATTCATATTATAAATGCGAAAGTTTTTCGATTTGTGTCGGTAACTCTTTACGCCAAAACGGGTGAATGGATTTGGAAGAAAAACAGCATGGAGCGTATTTCCCGGATTAACAATAGACTACTTTTTATCAACATCATCATAACCGTGTTTCATCGTGTAAGTAAGTAAATGAATTTGATTTTGTTATATCCAGCTTCCAGTCGCCATGCCAACACGTTTTGGTCCGAGAGCCCAAAGAGCACAAGTACACAGTCACCATACAGCAGAAGGAGTGCAAACGGAAGTCCTACTGTCCCAGCGAACTGACCGTCTACCTTGAGGAGAAAGCCTTTATACTGGCTACTGGAGGTATGTGGGACAACCTAATCATTGATAAGCATTTCCAAAAACTAGGTTAGCTAGAACCAGCAAACGATTTGGGCTGTATTATTGAATATCAAGTGTGTATTACAAAATTTAAAAGAAAACAAAAATCACGCGTGCATATGAAAAAAAATTGAAGTATGAAAATTACTGGGTATGAAGAGATTTGGCATCTGATATCTCAGGGTGACGAGCGCAGTGCAGTGCGGCGCAGGATTGTGTTCGCAAGTTCACAATTCTGGCACTGCTACTGTTAGTGGCAGGCGTGACGCTTACCACCAGGCGAAAGTCTTGCTCGTCTCGTCACTTGACTGTATAAAATATTATAAAGTTAGTTGAAAGATAAACGGACATTCGGCCTGCCCTAGCTGCAATGAAATATAGTACTTAATTTGTATTGTATTAAATACGCCAATTGTGAACGAATGTTCACATAATTGGTACAATATCTAAGTTCTTAAGTTCCTATGGAATTTACGTTTTTGATTCGTGTTTTATCTTTATTTTGTGATGACAGGCAGTCTGTTTGGTTTCATCACAAGTCGCTCTGACGTTAGGGACGTAAAAAGGGACGGTATGGTCTAATATGATCTATAAACCTAGCGTAGAATGTTAACTGAACTGTATAATAATAAGTAAAATAAAGAATAATAGACTAAGTGGTCGATACAGCTTCAGTAGCCAGCAGTCTTGACTGTTGGGTTGGAACATCGGACTTAATTTGAAACTATTACATGAACTAATCGAGTTTGTGTATTTACAGATGACGGTTCAGTAATTTTCCGCAACACGAAGCGTCTGATCCCCATCCCCGCGTCGCTGCCCGGGATCCGTGTGTCCATGCCCAGCGACTACGTGCTCGTCAACCTCGACGCGCTCGGGGTTACCATCAAATGGGACACTAATGTAAGTATCTAATACTTTAGCAACTAACATAATATTAGTACATTATGATACAAGTGTGCTATGTTGGTCATTACACTAGAGGCGGCATTATGCTTTAATTTAATTTTAACTTTTTTTGATAATAATCAACCACACAGCGAAAACGTCAACAAACATTTGCGGAAAATGGCGCCAAAACCAGCAATGCGCGCGCAGGTTGACATTTACTTCAGCGGAATAAGAACTCTTTGTTGGTATTACAAAAAAACTGTAAGTATTACCCGGCTATATTAAGAGTGCTTCGTTTACATACGTCTAATTGCAGTCACGTACAAATTTGACTTTACCGGGTTATACCTATTATAGTATATAGTAGTAGTATAGTTATAGTTATAGTAGTAGTTATTAGTGCCGTAATGTAAAGTAAAAAGTTTGCGTGCGTAATAGCTTGGATTATGAGCCTAATACCGATGCAATAAGATCCACTTTACGAGCAAGTGTGATGAAAAGGTCTTTAAGGTCAGAATAAGTATATGAAAAATTATGAAAATGGAAAAAATACATCCTGTTTGATAACTAGTTATGAAACAGCGAAGAAAATTATTTTTTTCGTAGCTAGTTATGAACTTTTAGTTACGAATGTGGATGAAGGGGAAAAAGTATAGCCTATTACATTATACTTTTCAAGCACCGGGAGTCAAGTAACTATGCTTGTTTGCTTATGAGCTTTCTATATCTTGTTTTCAACTCCCTGATTCGGGCCAACTTGACGGTAGCTACGAAGTTTTACCTACGTGTAATATAAACATGCTACTAGTAAGTATGCGCGCGCTACGCAGTTCCGCAAAAACTTACAGTTGCCATTATGAGGGAATCCGGTCTTCGATTCTCCATACACACGTTTTCCCCTATTTCCCCTGGATAATGCTTGTAGAGCAATTATTTAATAAAATCTAGTTCAACTGTAGACATGTATCTGTCATTTCCCCTTTTCAGCAACTAGTTGCTAAAAAAAATATAACCATTCAAATATCCTTGTTAATATAGTTGCTGTAAAAAAGGAAACGACAGAAAAATATCTCCAGTTAGACCTAGATATAAAAAATTGGTACTTGGGACTTGGGTATGTCCTAAAACTGCATCCAGAACCACCGGAGGACGGGCAGCAGCGTCCTCTCAGTTAACGGTGGTAACCATTCTGCGATCTCCAAGCCACCTGCCAAGCGTGGGGATTATGGAAACACCTCCCTTTAAGGGAGAGGCCTTCGTCCAGCAGTGAACGTCTTCCGGCTGTTGATGTGATGTGATAAAAAAATTGCTCTAGAGGCATTATCTTCGATAGTTTTTGTGCTAGAAGTACTTGATCACTTACTACTTGAAAAATCTTCGCTAATAAACCCATTGATGTTTTCAGGAGTGTTTCTTTAAGACCACCATGCAATTTCTACGTTAAAGCCGTCACAGACGACGAAGTTGATATATATAATAGCGGGCGATGATTAAATATCGCTCGCCATACAATTTAGAAATATATATTATCTTCGTCACTTGTTCGTCATTTGTTTTGTACACAGATCATAATAGCCTGTTGATGGCTCGTGAACATAATGTCTCCTACAAACACGACTCACCGTTGCGGGCAGGGGGCGAGGTAACGTTCTATGCTTGCGATTGGCCAATCACTGGGATGACGCAATCTGAGTTATGAAATACAATGAGATTCTGACGTACTCGCAGTGGCAAGCAGTGTTTTTTAAACTAAAAAATTTCGTGTGAGGGTCGGACGATCAGTCAACAGGATGTATAGCCTTTGGTTTTGTATGAGTAGCGATATTGAAATATGTTCTAAGATAACATGAAATATTATAGCATCTTCATCGTGTGTGACGGCTTTAATACTTTAGTACTATTTTGTTTCTTCGCAACACTCTTTACTTTTAGTTTTTAAATCGAAATTAAATCCGACTTGTTACAGAACCTGGTTCAAATTGAAGGGTCGGTCCTTCTATGGAACAACACAGAAGGCCTTTGTGGCACGCTGGACGGCAACCCGGAGAATGACCTCACCACCAAAGATGGTAAAGTCGTCAAGAGCGTAGCCGTTCTCGCCTCCTCGTGGCAGATTAACAAGATTGGAGGTATGTACTGCTGATAAAGTGTAGCTAGTGATACATGGCTTTTGATATGGCAACTTAGAGGTTGCACTCCATACATGCAGTGCAAAAATAGTGGCGTAGGTATATTTTAGATATTCAAACAAATAACTAATCCTAGCTAAGAGGTGCAAAGCAAGTGATTGTTCGTTACGACTCGAAAGTCATCCGAACGTATCCGAACTTTATGCAAACTGCTGCACTGAGTTTTGACGTTTAAGGTAACACGCGAAGGGGCTGATGGTGCGAAATCCCCTGGTTCTTTGATGTTGACCTTTAGGCAGGCTATCAGGTGCCATTTTTTGTAGTGGTAGGACTCTACTGCAGAGTCCACCTGGGGAAGTACAGTAGCCGCCAAACAAGTAGTCAAATAGTCGGCATGGAAGGGGTGAGCCTGCGCAGGTACGTCGTGTACACCACTGAAGAGAGAAGAGGTAGGGCCTTCGCTTTTCTGTGGTGTACACTTCCGTGCAGCATATTTGGCAAGTTTAATGACAAGATTTTTTTTTTACTGCGCATCCCCACTTTTTGATAACTTGCGTGGCGATTACTGTACCACATCTTTGCCAGTTATTCAATCGCCAAGCAGTAGAGTGCAAGCATTACTGTGTTCTGGTTTGAAGGGCAATGCTACCAGAGAAATTACTGGGTATGAAGAGATTTAACATCTAATATCTCAGGGTGACGAGCGCAGTACAGTGCGGCGCAGAATTGTGTTCGCAAGTTCACAATTCTGGCACTGTTGGTGTGGCAGGCGTGAGGCCCTTACCACCAGGTGAACGTCTTGCTCGTCTCGTCACTTGATTGTATAAAAAAAAGACTTCATAGAAGTTATAAAACTAAAAGTAACGTTAAAACCAAAGATAATATAAATAAATAAATATCGGAGGACATTTTTCACACAGCGCCATCTAGCCCCAAACTAAGCAAAGCTTGTAATATGGAAACTAGAAAGCTGATAGAATAGCAGTGGGCGTTTTCTGGCTGATGGGTGGGTGAGGCAAAACTACCCCATACTGCGTCTTTTAGATGCTGGTGCTGTAGCTCCATCCAATCTCCTACACCTGCTTGACACCCGTTGTATATTTACTTGTACATTCTGCAGACATTTGTGAAGCGAGTCCGTCGGAGAGCGCGCCGTGCGAGTCGGAGACGGCCGAGGACGTGGCGAAAGCGACGCGTTTCTGTAACGACATGGTCAGCATGAAGAAGTTCCGGAAATGCTCCAAGGTACATCGTCATCAAGCCAACATCGGTCTCTTAGAAATCTATTTTCGAATGGTTTTTTTTTATGCAAGACCAGCGAGACGTTTGCCTGACGGTAGCGTATTATTTGTGATAAAAAGTTTCCGTTTTTAATATTTTTTTACCAAGCTTTGATTTATCATGGGCCGGTTTAATTGAAGCGATCGACGTCTGTGATTGGTGCCAAAGATTGCATTGAATTGAATTGGTTCGAAATATATTAGGCGAGGTATAGCCGCGGTAGGTCGCTATAGGTTTTATTGTAATTATTCTAAAGGTATAAGACACACTAAAGAAACAGCACTATATAACGATGATAATAGTACATTATGATACGAGTGTGCTATGTTGGTCATTACACTAGAGCCGGTATTATGCGCGCGAGCCGCAGGCGAGCGCGATAAGGAAGCCGAGAGCGTAATGACTAATAGCACAAGAGTTCCATACGACTGTTTTCGTCACACTTGCGAGGAAAAAACAATATTTTTTTGATAATAATCAACCACACAGCGAAAACGTCAACATACATTTGCGGAAAATGGCGCCCAAATCAGTAATGCGCGCGCAGGTTGAGATTTACTTCAGCGGCATAAGAACTCTTTGTTGGTATTACAAAAAACTGTAAGTATTACCCGGCTATATTAAGAAAGCTTCATATACGTACGTCTAATTGCAGTCACGTACAAACTTGACTTTACCGGGCTATACCTATTATAGTACAAGTGCCGTAATGTAAAGTAAAAAGCACGCGTGTGTAATAGCTTGGATTATGAGCCTAAAAGCGATGTAATAAGATCTACTTTACGAGCAAGTGTGATGAAAAAAATATTAAACTACAAAATTTGACTTCTCATCTGTGTGTCTTGCGTATTTCGAAAATATGTTCCTTATGAAGATCTTTAAAGCATTTTACTTGATTCGCAAATACTTTCTGTTTTATTAAGCATTAATTTCGCATGTCTCTTTTTAGGCTATGGACGTCTTACAGTTCCTGGAAACTTGTAAATGGGATTACTGCGCGTGCGCATCCACTCTGAGTAAGTGTATTAATACTAAAAGTGTAAACAGAAATAAAATGTCAAATGTCTTAAAAAGTACTAAGTAGGTAAAATCTAAGTTCATATAAATTTACGTACATCTAGATTTTTTTTCTAATCAGTATTGTGTCTATCACAGAAAAACTAAGGTCCTCCCTACCTCTTAGGTGTCAATAAATACATATTGTGATAAAAATATTAAGAAAGTTACACTTGTACCTTAAAAAAATTGCCCATGTTTTAACCAGAATACTAAAATTATGTTTGTACTTATTTCAACAGATTCGCAAGAGTGCGCATGTCGAGCGATATCGGTGTACGCCAAAGAGTGCCTGAGGCACGGAGTAGAAGAAATGAGGAATTGGCGCGACACTGATACCTGCCGTGAGTAGCACCTTATACAACACCTAGGTGGATTTAGGGGTTCAAGGCTTGGTCGCTATCTCGTCTGATTTTAAGCAAGGATGTAGCCGAGAAAAAACCCTCTCCTTGAACCCCGGATTCTAAATTCACAGACTTTCGTGTTAAATCTCTTTATAACAAGTAACTTCTTCAAAACAATAACATGAATATGGTACCACTTCGGGAGTATACACTTTAAAATAATAAAATAATTTTTAAAATCGGTCCACGATTGACCGGAGAAATCGGTGAACACACATAAAAAAAACATACATACCATCACACAAAACTGTACATAAAACCTCCTTCTTTTTTTAAATCTGTTAAAAATAGACCTAGTACCAACCAATAAAACTTTTAAAATGGTATGTATTTTCCAGCCATGTCGTGTCCGGACGGCAAACAGTACAAGTCGTGCGGGCCGGACGCCCAGCCCAGCTGCGCCTTCCCGCAGGTCCCCGCGCGGGCCGACAACTCCTCCTGCGTGGAGGGCTGCTTCTGTCCCGAGGGACTGCTGCTGGAGGCGGGGAAGTGCGTCCCCAAGCACGAGTGTCCGTGCCGCCTGAGGAACAAGAGCTTCCCGCCTGGAAGCGTTATTAACAAGGAATGCAACACTTGGTGAGTTTGAAGTATGAAAACATAGACCCTATGCATAATCAGACTGTTAATGGACTGTCCAGACTGTCCATGCTGGACTTAAGCCTACCCTCGAAGGGCGATTGGGTCATATCCACCACTCTAGACCAGTTGCGGGTTGGTGGATTCACATAAGCCTTTAAAATCCTTCTCTAGACGCACGATGTTTTTTCTTTGCCGAAAAGTTGGTGCTATGGAAATCTGTACATGAACTCCAAAGAGCTCATTGGTACGGACCTGGGTTTCAACCAGCGACCTGACGATATCAAGTCGAGAGATCTCCCGAATGGGATACCACGGCTCGAAGGGTTCTGAAGGGTCTAAGTGCCATAGTATTACTGAGTGTTGTGTTTGAGTACCTTTGTCTAGAATATTTTTGTAAGAAGTTACAGCATCAGTCGTTAACATTCCACAATTGAGCATAAGCCTATCCTCGAACGCTAGATGGCGCTGTGCAAAATGTCAAAACAAGTTTGTCTCGCAGCACGTGCCAGGGCGGCGAGTGGAGCTGCACGGCGGCGGCGTGCGGCGCGCGGTGCCGCGCGGTGGGCGACCCGCACTACACCACGTTCGACGGGCTGCGGTACGACTTCATGGGCAAATGTACCTACACCATGCTGCAGAGCGACAACGTCACTGTTGAAGTGGAGAACGTGGCCTGCTCCGGAGCTATCTCCGAGGTAGGTTTACATTCAAACTAAATGTACGACGGCAGCCACGGAACCTATCCAGCTTCCCACGAAGTTAAACTACTTCTTGCAAATAGCTTCGCCCCATCTGCATACGAAATGATCCGATTACAATCGGTATGAATCGATATGTTATCTAAATTAAGAAAAACGTCATATCGTATCATTATTGATTCATATCGGTAACCTGTCGAGTATATTTAAAAATATATTTAAATACCCCCCTATTTTATTAAATCATTGCTATTGCTTAGATCACTTGTCTATCAAGAAACATTTAAAATAACTTAATCAATATCGGTTCATCGGCTTGAAAGCTACGATGCCACTGACAGTTACACATACACACTCGTTAATTATTATTAAATTTATAAGAGCGACCGCATACTACGTGAAAAACCCGATAGAAAAACCGGACGGTCGCGACCGAAGGCGCTCCGTGCATACATTTTGTAATAGGTCCGGCACACCGTAAAAAAAATCTCGAGACGGCCTGTTAAGTGTGTGCAGTGTGCGGCTGCTCTAAAGCAGCAGTTTGTGTCGGGGGCTTAAAACTAAAAATATACTCAAAGAGTGAAAGTGTTTTGTCTAACTTTATTTTTTATATCTCAGGCCATGAACCTCACCCCACTGAAGAGTGTCGGCAAGCCTTCCTGCACCAAAGCCGTTACCATCAAATATGGCGGCGCTAACATCCACTTGAAACAGGGTGGCGTTATCTCTGTCAACGGCAAAGAGATCACCAACATACCCGTCATGGCCGGAGATATTCGCATCAGAGCAGCGTCTTCTCTGTTCCTCATCGGTAAGATTATTATTTCTTTTGTGTAACAAACAAACAAACAATTATGTAAACAAAAATAGCGGATTTAAAACAAAAACATCCATTAGCGATGTTTTGGTGCATGTTATATCCCAATGTACCCCATACAATGAAGTATTGCACAACCACTGAGAACGTCACCGCCGTCCACATAAAAGAAGCCCGCGAGTACCCCGCGCCGCCTTTCGTTACTCAACTTCAGATCGATAGGACATCCCTTTTTTATTAATTAGCCATTAAGAAGTTAATGTAACTATTACTAATAAATCTAGTAATCATATATCGTGTTTTTTTTTAATCTACCGTGGCCGCCTCTCGTAATTGGCGCAGTCGGTAGGATAGTAGAGTCAGTGCGTGCGTAGACTTTTATCGTGAACAAGACTGGACATTCATGTGAACAGACTTCTACTAGTGCGTGCTGATAACGTCCCAACGTTTAATCTACTATCCGGAAGGAAGAACCCGAGAGCAGCCACTGGGAAGCAGCGAAGGTCGCACGTCATCCAACCATTGATGAGTCATCGTGTATCGCCACCGCAATGATACTGTGAGTTGCACAATTCTAAGGATTAAGTAGCTACTTCATTCCTTACCCGTGACTCACACTTCCCAACATTTTCCAACCACGATTTACTAGGGGAATCGTTCCCCAAAGAACGTCCTCCCGCATAGCGCAGAGGGACGCTTTCCGCAATTTAGATCTAATAGAAGAAGAAATTAATTTAAACATGAATACTACTGACAAGAAAATTGATAGTATAATAAGAACCCTTAAGTTAGTTCCGGAGTTCGACGGCACTCCTAATACCTTAATTAGGTTCTTATCGTTATGCGATAAGCTAGTAATAGAATATATTAATCCTGAGCCGGGAAACGAGCTGACCAACTTAGCTCTAATAAATGGCATACTGAATAAAGTCACCGGCCCTGCCGCAAGGACCTTAACCACGAACGGGGTTCCATCAGACTGGCATAGCATCAGAACGACCTTAATTAATTCTTTTTCGGACCATATGGACGAGACCGCCCTTTACACTGACTTGTCACATCTAACTCAAGGTTCAGACACGCCTCACATATTTTATGAGAAGGTTCAAAATTTGCTTAGTTATATAATGACGTACGTGGAACTCCATGATACTATTCTAACCACAGTACAATCGAAAAAAACTTTGTATCAAAATCTAGCTCTAAAAACCTTCCTCAAAGGACTAGATGAGCCTCTAGGCTCACGCATTAGGTGTATGCGACCACCTACCTTAGAAACAGCACTGATATATGTACAGGAAGAAATGAACGTCCTATACCTACAAAATAATTTACAGAAAAAGCCCATGCCCTCCAGCTCCGCAGGAATACATGCAAAACCTTTCAGCTTTGATAAGTCTTTTGTACCTCAAGCGTTCAAACCTCGGTTTGGAATGCCTCAACTAGAAATGAATAGACCCAGACCAATATTTCAGGGTCCAACTAGAACCCAACAAATGTTCCGAGCATTGCCCCGATCCAACATGTCGACTGGTTTTAGAATTACCCCACGACAACCGAATTTCCAACAATTTTATAACCGGCCGCAAGTCCCGCAACCTATGTCTGGCGTAAGCCACCCAGTAGCAAAACCTTTACCTTTGACTCGACAGGCACATGACTGGAGAATTCATGGTAACCCACCACCAAATAATTACTTCAAAACTCGTGAAGTGAATACAAATGAGTTCTACGAACCTTACCAAGACTATGAATATGACTATGACTACTACTATGACCCCAACCAATCTGACTATGAGTATTATAACTATGACCCCGTACCAAGTGAAGAAACTTCCGCAGTTGCCTGCGAAGAGACCGATCAAGAGCAAAATTTTCCCAAGGGTCAGTCGGACACTGCCCCCGAATAGAAATACACATTCAGAATAAGAGACGCCTGCCCTACATAACATTCCAAATTCATCATGATTGCCCGCCTTTAAAGTTTCTGATTGACACGGGAGCAAATCAATCGTTCCTGAGTCCCGAAGCAGTAGATCTATATTTCCCAGACTATGCTTTAAATTACGACCCATTCATTGTGACAAATGTACATGCCACTACTAAGAACAACTACTCCATAACTATACCTTGTTTCAGAGAAATTAAAACATCCGAACCAATTAAATTATATGTGTACCGATTTCACGAATACTTTGACGGCTTAATAGGGTGCGACCTTTTACAACATTGGTTAGCTAAAATCGATCTAGAAACTAAAACCCTTCAGACTAGATCAGCATCTATACCTATACGTATGTATACGTCAGATAACGTCAATTTATACGAAGACGTTATTCAAGCGAGATCGTCGAAATTATTAAGACTTCCAACAAACGTGCCTGAAGGTGAAATCTGTATCGAAGACCAAACTATTAGTGGATGTCATGTAAACGAGTGTCTATCCATCGCTAGGAAAAACCGTGCGTTTTTAGAGGTATCTAACCCCACGGACTATGACATTATATTTTCATTAAGCGAGCCAATCCGCGCACATATCTTTAGCGAACAGACATTACCCATACCGACATTTGACACCGCCACCTGTCCTCGGACTCGCGATGTCTTATCGCGGTTGCGCACAGATCATTTAAATGTAGAAGAGACAGCGAATTTAAAAGCTTTATGCGCTAAATATGCAGACGTGTTCTATCTAGAAGACGAGCCCTTGACTTTCACCAATCAAATTAAACATTCAATTAATACTACTGATGAAGAACCTGTGCATAGTAAGACTTACCGATACCCCTACATACATAGAGAAGAGGTCCAAACGCAAATTCAAAAAATGTTAGACCAGGGTATTATACGACCTTCCATATCTGCGTGGAATGCCCCTATTTGGGTAGTCCCTAAGAAAGTTGATGCATCTGGTAAAACCAAATGGCGAATTGTCATTGATTTTCGTAAATTAAATGACAAAACCAGCGACGACAAGTACCCTATACCTAACGTGACAGACATACTAGATAAATTAGGAAAATGCCAGTATTTCTGTACACTAGATTTGGCATCAGGTTTTTATCAAATCCAAATGAATCCTAGAGATATTCACAAAACAGCCTTCAGCGTTGAACATGGGCATTGGGAATTTTTAAGAATGCCCATGGGATTAAAAAACAGTCCATCTACATTCCAACGAGCAATGGACGATGTGCTCCGAGGCCTTCTAAATAGGATCTGCGTGGTCTATTTGGACGACATTTTGGTATTCGGATCCTCTCTCCAGGAAGTACTGATTAACCTCAGCACAATTTTCGAGCGCCTTAGGCAATCTAATCTAAAAATACAGATGGACAAGTCCGAGTTTCTCAAGCGCGAAACTCCATATCTAGGTCATGTAATCACTCCTGACGGTGTGAAACCTAATCCCGATAAAATCAAGGTCATTCTGAACTATCCCATTCCAAAAACGACTAAACAGATAAAAGGATTCTTAGGACTTCTAGGATACTATCGACGTTTCATACCCAACTTTGCTCGCGTAACTAAACCTCTGACCGCCTGCTTAAAAAAAGGTGCACTAATATCCTTGACCCCTGACTATGTGAACTGTTTTGAGCACTGCAAAACATTGTTGACAAACGACCCCATTTTGCAGTACCCCGATTTCTCCAAAGACTTTATACTCACAACTGATGCATCAAATTTCGCTTTGGGTGGTATCTTATCCCAAGGTACCATAGGCTCTGACAGACCAATTGCCTATGCGTCCAGGACCCTTAACGAAAGCGAGACCAACTATTCAACGATTGAAAAGGAACTCCTCGCAATCGTATGGGCAACTAAGTACTTTAGGCCATATTTATTCGGACGTAAATTTAAAATAATTACGGACCATAAGCCCTTACAGTGGCTCATGAACATAAAAGAACCCGGTTCACGATTGACTAGATGGAGATTAAAATTAGCCGAGTTCGATTACACCGTTATACATAAGAAAGGTAAATTCAATACCAACGCTGACGCACTAAGTCGTATAGAGATACATAATGAAGAGACCGACTCGTTACAAGTGAATACGTCACAAGCACCGCGTCATGACGATACGTCATCAACTATGTCAGCGATAAGTACGTCATCTACACTGACGGCTCCGGACAACCCAGTACACAGCCGATCGTCTACCGAAACAGCTCACACTAGCGCAGAACAACCTATCTTAGATATTCCTATCAGCGATGATCCCCTTAACAAGTTCCGGAAACAAATCATCATAAATATAGTCAGCCGCCTAGCTCGATCAAAACCGATAGTCACTAAACCCTTTGACAATTACCTTCGAGTTTCAACCGAAGCTTCTGAGGAAAATCTCGAGCGTGATATCATAGACTTAATTAAAAAACACGTAGACCCAAGACTACGAACCGCGATTTTAGTCCAGCCCATAGGTAAAATGCTTAGCATCGTCCCTATCATTCAAAAAACATTCCGAAGTTCATCTATGAATCTAGTGTTAGTAAAAAAGAACATAGAAAATGTATCGGACTATCTCACTCAACAAGATATAATACGCAAGTACCATGACGGAAAAACGAACCACCGCGGTATCAATGAAACATATAACTCACTATCACAAAGGTACTTTTGGCCGAAAATGAAATCTGATATCACTAAATTCATAAATATATGTGTGGTGTGCGGTTGTGCTAAGTACGATCGTAATCCCATACGGCAAGAATTTAGAATAGTTCCGCCTCCGCATAAACCGTTCGAGATTGTCCACGCTGACGTATTAACCATAGAACAAGATAAGTACTTAACCATCATAGATTCATTCTCCAAATACGCACAAGCTTATTTGATGACTGACTGTACAGCTCCTAAAATTATAAAAGCCCTTCTTAACTTTAGCACACACCATTGCTTTCCGTTTACCATCACGACCGACCAAGGAACGGAATTCACGAATCAAGTAGTTGCCGAATTCCTTCGATTACATAAAATCCAACACCATACAACTGCTGCGAACATCCCAAACGAAAATGGAATGATAGAGCGTTTCCACAGTACTCTTCTAGAACACCTGCGTATACTGAAACTGAAACATAGGAATGAGCCTGCTATAAACTTAGTACCTTACGCCCTCATAGCTTACAACAGCTCCGTGCATAGTTTGACAAAATGTAGACCATACGATTTAATCACAGGACACTTTGACCCACGAGACCCGACCGACTTAAATATTACAGACCGATTATTACAAAAGTACATACAAGACCACCGTAGTAGAATGGAAACAGTCTACGAACTTATACATGACTCATCGTTAGCCGAACGTGAAGCTTTAACGACACAAAGAAATATTGACAGAGACCCTATTATAGACTATTCGACTGACGAAGAGATATTCATACGGAACCCAGCAGCCGACCGACAAAAGTTAGCTTCGCGTTTCACCCGTGATAAAGTAGTTACTAATCTACCTATTCACATTTACACTTCCAGAAAGCGCGGACCCGTTGCTAAGCGCCGACTAAAACGACAACGTAAGACTGATAAGACTAGAGACTCTAATTTGTTACAGATACCTACTGATACTGACGCACCTGGCCCAAGCTCAAGAAATCCGACTTGAAACCCTTGATAATGGACCTGGGATCTTACCTTTCAAACTGGGACCCACTAAAATAGTTTCTCACTATCATACATTTCTGCAAGATATCGATTTGGCTATTATGAATAAGCATTTATCATAATCACGCAACCGACTGACAGAATCAAGTCAGCAATTAACTAATAAAAGCTATCCCCTGTTTAAATCTCAGATAAAGTATATTTCATATAAACTAGATAAGATACAATCGCAACTAAGCACATTTGAACCATCTATTAGAAATAAAAGAGGCCTTATTAATCCTCTCGGTACATTAATCAAGTCCATCTCCGGTAATTTAGACAACAATGACGCCTTAAGGTTCGAAACTGTATTACATACCTTAAGGTCAAATGAGTTAGTTATTGCAGATAAGATGAATGAGCATATAACTTTATATAAGAAGTATTCCATTCAACAAACGCAGCTATTAAATAATCTTACTCATAACCAGCTTAAGTTAGAGAACGCGTTATCCTACGTCATTAACATGACGTCATCCGATAACGAACTCGCACTTAGATTATCTTATATCGCGCAACTATTCATTGTCTTAAATGACAATGTAAGGGAGTTGTCCGATGAAATGATTAGAATAGAAAACATATTAGCTTTTAGTCGCACGATGTCTTTGCACCACTCTATTTTATCTATTGAAGATTTGAAATTAATGCTAGGTAAGTTACGTGAATTATATAACACGGACGAAATTTTGCAGTTAGATTATAGGTATTACTATGATATAATTAGCTTAGGCTCCTACTATTCGGGTAGGAAAATCGTGATAGTCCTTAAGTTTCCTATCACTCTTATACTAACCTTTTCCTTATTTAGATTGTGTCCCGTTCCAAACAAAAATAACGAAATCATTCTCCCTCCTTATCCTTATGTAGCTACTACGTCTAAAGAATTCGTGTACATGGAGGCTGAATGCCCGAAGGTTGACAGCGTACGCATCTGCAAGCAACATCTTGGACACCAACTCCGGACTAAGCCTGACTGCATAGAAAAACTCATTAATTCACAGGAGATAGATGAAACGTGTAAAATCACGCCTATCTCTCTGTCTAAGGAAGCTCTAATAGAGCTAGACAGTCAGCACTACGTCGTCTCATTCCCGAAGCCTACGAGAGTCCAGTTATCCTGCGGACCAGACAAGCACCACATACTTCAAGGCAGTTACCTCGCAGTCATACCTAAATCATGCAAGCTGCAAGCGCCGGAATTTACATTGATCAACCTTGACGATAAAGTCAAAGGAATTACTGTCGAAATCATCGCACCACCAATGAATCTTCTTCCCAGGGTTGGAGCAACCTACCGCCTGAGTTCCTTGAATCTCAGCTCATTGCACAACATTCAGAAGCAAATCGAATCTGAGACACCTGTTGAGCCGGACACCTCTGACGAAGTACTTTATCATACGACAATACCTCTTTACACAATTATAATTGGAACAATGGTAGCATGCTTAATTGTTGCATTATACCTACATCGACTTATGACTCAGAAGATGCAGACTGCACAATGTATAGAAGAGAACATCGAGTTATCAGAACGCCGTAAGCGAGACGCAATATTTGCACTAAACGTTAGCAAATAGTTGCTCATCTAAGGGGTGAGGTGTTATATCCCAATGTACCCCATACAATGAAGTATTGCACAACCACTGAGAACGTCACCGCCGTCCACATAAAAGAAGCCCGCGAGTACCCCGCGCCGCCTTTCGTTACTCAACTTCAGATCGATAGGACATCCCTTTTTTATTAATTAGCCATTAAGAAGTTAATGTAACTATTACTAATAAATCTAGTAATCATATATCGTGTTTTTTTTAAATCTACCGTGGCCGCCTCTCGTAATTTGCAAATCTGCCATTGTTGTATACATAATTAGACATCCCATAACAACAAAGCTTTTCGTTATATAGTTTTTATAAATTGTATGTACAAAAAATATATATTTTCCGTGTTCTGTGTAATTTTTGTTTTGTCTATACTTTTGCCACGAATAAAGTATTGTATATTATATATTTTTGGCTTATTAAATGTTTTTGACTGGCAACAAAACGAATGTTACCTCATCTCACCTCATAAATTTTGTTTTACAGTGCAATTGCCTAACAAAGTAGACCTGTGGTGGGATGGCAATACTCGAGTCTTCATCGACGTTCCTCCAGAATTCCAAGGCAAAACTAAGGTACGACGAATTTAAATATCATGTATTGAGAAATGAGAAATTTGAAATTCGTTTTCGTTTATTTTTACAGCTCTATCGACTGACTAACAAATTGAAAACAATTAGCTTAAACCGACTTATATGTTAATGGTAATTTCTTATATTTTGCGATTTAGGGTCTCTGCGGCACCTTCAACTTGAACCAAAAAGACGACTTCTTAACTCCTGAGAATGACGTAGAACAGTCCACCGCAGCTTTCGCCAACAAGTGGCGCACGAGGGAGTTCTGTGACGACACCACCGCGCCCGAACCGGAGCACCCTTGTAAAGCTCGCATGGAAAACAAGGAGGATGCTGAGAAATACTGCAGCAAGCTGAAAGGGAAAGTTTTTGAAGGTTTGTGAAGCGTTTACAAAAATGGCGCCCAAATTGGGACTCCTAGTAATTCTATTCTCTGAGATACAATAAAAAAAATTGTATCTCGATTTTGTGACTAATAAGACATAAAGCACTGCAGGAAAAAGAACATAGATGAAACGAATGTGGGTGTGGGTGTTGGGTGTATTACAGCCTTGACTTTAATTTGAAACAAAAATGGCGGTCAAACAGGGGTAATGGTAATGGGCTCTTATTTGTCGTTGAACCCAAGCATAAATAAAAGGAATCTTGAGTAATATTGATGCACCTGAAGGTTAACATCTAGTATATACAGAACCTCACTTGAGAGCCAGTTCCCAATTCACTCAAATCTGCTATTACTATCTTTGACAATACCGTTACAACATTATGTGAGTTGTGGTCAAATACCTAGTCTGTCAAACATAAAAAGGAATTTGAATAAAACTGACGTCCAAACTGGGACCACCCTCGTCTCTTGATGACTGCAGGTACTTCACATTTTGGACGTTTTCACTTACTGGACATTTTACTAGTAAGTCGTTTTGCCACTCAAGACGTTGTCACCATTTAGACGTTTTAACATCAAACAACATCGTCATCGTTCATCGTTCTGCAAACATCGTCATTTACCCTGATAGTCCTTCTGATACTGAGCCCTCGCTTGAACAAAAAACAACTCTATTCGTAAGGAGATAAAGAAATCGAAATCACTTTTCTACTTTTGTTTCAGAGTGCCACTGGCACGTAGACGTAGAACCGTTCTACGAGTCGTGCTTGTACGACATGTGCGCGTGCGAGGGAGACGTCTCGCGCTGTCTCTGTCCCACGCTCGGAGACTACGCCATGTCTTGCGCTAAAGCAGGAATAATGCTCCAATGGAGATACAACGTTCAAGAGTGTGGTAAGATAAAGATATTTATATTTAGTCCTATATGTAGGCTCATGCATACTCTACAGATTTCTTCTCTCTGAGTCTTGCAGAATATTACTCATTGTACTTGATTGTCTAATTTTGTTAATACTTCTGGACTAAAAAGTCGCAGTAGTTAGTAATGTTACTTTAGTTATTATCCAACATAGATAAAAAAATACGTTGTTAGATCATCCGGCTAAATTCACAAACAAATTCAACTCACTGAGGTAGGCCGACGGGCGAGGTAAGGCAAGTACTTTAAGGATGCACCGTCCAACGGCTTGAACTCATCGGTGGGCTAAAAAGCATGCTCTCTTTATCAAACAAAGTGTGGGAAAGGGAGAAAGAAAGAGAAATGAGCGCGCAAATTTTTTCATGACGACCTTTGGCTGCAGGATTGTGTTGAACAAACTACTGAACTAATTTATTCCAACTAAAGTTATTTGAAATTTTTATGAACTAAACTATGCCGCTTGATACATTATTTTAGAGTTTTCGTACTCCTTATGTTATTTATTTGCGTCCAAAGTGGCGTTGAAATTGAGCTAAAATACAAAATGTTTCCTGGCTCATAACTTTCATGTTTATTAACTTTTTACTTTCTTATCAATTTACAATCCTAGATAATGAAGAGGCAAATCGATATAATACTTAGTCTTGGACCTACAAGATTACATAGTGGAGTAATATTACTTCCGCGTTTCTATGGAGGAGAGACCGGCTTGTTTACTCTTAATATATAAAGCACCGCACTGGCCGGAAAAACGGTCTAAGGCGCGGAGGTGTTCTCTACCGCACGGAGTAGAGTACTGCGAAAAATCAAAGATCGGGCTGATTGGCGTGGTGAGAAAGAAGTCCATGTTCAACATTGGGCTGAAGTAGGCTGACAGCGTTGGCGGTGACCTCCATTCAAGCTCGGACTGAGATTGATATGAAAGATTTCATTCTTGCAGTACAACGAGTACACCAAGCTTGCTTTTGGAGTCACCATCACTCAATTGACTACACTGTGCCTATTTTCATTTTTTATTCTCACTTTTTAACTACCACGGTTATTCATTACAGTTCTATTATTATTTAGGGATATTTACCGTGATTATGTTATGAAACAAGCTTCTGATATTTCGGCGCAGTTGCATGCGCCGTGTTCACTGGCAGACACCCCGGTGCACCAGCTGCCGGCAGCTCGTTTCACAACAAAATCATGGTAAAATATCCCCGTAAAAAGCAAACTTGGTATAATCATAAACTGTTTTCGTTTTGCAAATCTTCTAAGAAGGATATGTCTGTTCCTCACAGAACTGCAATGCTCGGGCGGGCAGGAGTACACGGTGTGCGCGGACAGCTGCCTGCGCAAGTGCTCCGACACGGCGCTCGGGGAGGCGCAGTGCTCGCCGCGCTGCGTGGAGGGGTGCGCCTGCAAGCAGGGAGAGGTCAGGCTCTTCTAATTCTTATTTTAATTCTGAATGGGGGTGATGAGCTGATGAGTCCTGCACTGCCGACCCGCTTGGGGTGTATTGTGCATTCCCCCTACCAGTCTACTCAAACCAACCGAGCTCCTTAAAATACCGAGTTTAGCCTGGAGTCGCTGGCATAATTCTTCCACCCTTATTTAGCCAGGTGTTATGGTGCATGCTTCATGTTGAGTTTCCTTGCGGAGTCCCGATTTTATTCAAATGCTTTCTGTGGCCTCGCAGTGCAATACACACACCTTGCCTTGTTTTCTTGTAGGCACACCCTGCACAAAGGACTGTGGGCCAGTCACTTATCAAACTTGCCATACTGACTAGCTAAGGACTGGTCTAAAGCTTGATAGTTATCTTCTAGGTCTGCTTGCTTGCTTTATCTTCGACCACGTCGTTGCTTGTCAACCGGCGAATATTGATTATAGACAATAGTTAAATAACAAATTCGGAATTATTCGTGATAAATAAAGTTTGGATAAAAAAATATATTACACTTTGACTTTAGCTAGGAAACTGTCTAAAGCTCCAGTTACTGTCCAATTCACACTTATTACACTTGTCAGCTAGAGATCAAAAGGTCGAGCTCAGCGAAAAGTAGATGTACAAAATATGCCCTTAAAAGGATGCTAACTGATTAGAACTAACCCTGTATATTTATTCTACTATTATCGGAGTTTTTGTAATTTTTCTAAGATTAAGTTCGTAAACACTTGCTTGACGCATGCTACAATTCGTTCATTTAAAATACATAATCTTTTTTGATAAAAACAATTACTCTTACTATTTATCAGGTTTATCCACCTTCGATTGTCAATTTCAGATATTTGTCTGATCTTAATTCTTCTTATTTCTAATCTTCTAATCTTATTAAGTGACACTCATATTGCTTCTTCTGCCATCTTGCTGTCTTCTTCATCAATAGAAAACTCGAATTTATTTAGTAGTCTTACGTACCGCCCCTAATTATTTTTTTCATAGGGGTGACGCAACGAGCGCGACGTTCACCTGTTGGTAAACATCACGTCTGCCCATAACAGTAGCAGTTCCAAAATTGTGCACTGGGAACAAAATCCTGCGCCTGCAATGCGCTCGTCACTCTGATAATTATATTAGATGCAAAACTTTTCATGCCCTGTAATTTATTCTTGCTATTATCTCGTTTTCTCAAAACAATGCATTGGAAAGCTAGTAATTATGTAGTTACCATTAATATAATACCTTTTTCCTTTTTCGCTTAGTTATTGGACGACAACGGCGTGTGTGTTCCAGTCGCGCTATGTCCGTGTTTCCACAAAGGCATGCAATTCAAAGCGGGATACAAGGAAGTGCGACCTGGCAGGAGGGAACGAGAGCTATGGTAAAATAACGCTTATCAATACCTGTTATAGAGATTGTGTTACTTTCAAGAAGCTATGTTATACAAGTAGAAAAGCGATTCGTACTTGGATATGTTTTGTAAACTCTTGCATTATAATCCTTTGACTCTTTAATATTCGCCAAGAATGGGTAGCTTATTGTTTTAATAAACTCAAAAGCAATTCTTCAAATTTAAGCAGAGAATTTCTTTAGGAATTCAACGCGGGAATGTAGCCAGCGTTCTTGGACACTACCACATGGACACCTTATTTTTTTTAACAATAGATTTTTAAGTTTGGTAGTTTTTATTCTTTAGTCATAATAAATAAATTATCAAAGAAGTTTTCTTCAAATATTTTTATCCAATTAATTAGACTAATGAGCTCGATAACTATTGTAGCGCTAGTTTTGCATTAGGGGTATTTACAAACACGATAAAGAAAACTTAGTAAAAGTAACGTTTTCGAAGTAAAAATCTAGCATCATCAGTAAAAAGATATCTATACTGGTCAACTTCAGTTAGCTTCCTATCGAAAACGGGTTCCAATGATACCACCATTGAGCTAATATCTAAAGATTCACAATCTCTAAGTGAAAATAGTCAAAAAACGTCCAAGTGCCGTTGTACATACCTATACATCCATTATATAGTTCACAATTGTTCTAGTTTAGACGTTATGTCGCTTGTATAGCTTTCAGTGTATGCTTGGGCGCTTGTGTGTTATCCTAGTTCAAGTCGCTCAAAAAGTCGGCGTTAAAAAAAAAGTTTTGGCGCGGACATATTTTTTGCACGCTTGTGACTCTATAGATATTAGCTCAATGGATACCACTAATACAATTGTTGTCAATAACTACGGGACAACCCTGAAATCACGAAAAAAAAACCAGATATTCCATACAAAAAGGTTCATCTTTCTTGGACAAAATGTATGGAACAGCAGATATTTTTTTCGCGATTTCAAGGTTGGCCCCATAGTAAAAGTTGTTCATAATGATGAGTACAATGAAATCCTAGAAGGATAACGGTGTTCAAACTGTCTGTTCTGTCTGTTCAAACAACAGCCTGTATACTCAAATCAATAATAATAATAAAATAAAAAAACAAAATTCTTCTCTCAGCACGTGTGTAGGCGCCCGTTGGGACTGTGTGCACGCCTCCCCCGATGACATAAAGAACTACCCGCCAGCCGAGGACCTTAGAAGCAACTGCAGCGCTACTGCTAACATGGAGTTCACCACTTGCGCGCTCGCTGAACCGCTCACCTGCAAGGTATCTACACTTCTACATGGAATGATTTTCCGAATCTCTTTATTTACTGAGTGGTGTAATCTAGATCTCTCTTGATGTTAGTAAACAGAAAGATATCTTCTATTTGCTATTACAGATTCACGTTAGGGACCTTAAGATTGTGAATAGAAGATTGTTCTTTGAAGGTTGCTGTAATAAGTTCCTTCCTCGGCCACAAAGTAGCTTGCCACCAGGAGGAGGCGGTCAAATTACATCTATTGATGTATATCGTTCACCATAAACTTGAATGACGATAAAACTCCTAAGACCCAAGCGCCTTTTAGCCATCTCAAAAGCCCCACAGTACGTTAACATTTCCTTTACCTCTATGGTAGACCTTGAACATAATGCCCATCTAGACACCCCCGCGTTAGCAACGCAGTTGGATCACCATTAATATTCCCTTTACCTCCGTGGTAGAACATGCACCTGCCGCCTGTCACGAAGACGGCGGAGTGCCGGCCCGGCTGCCGCTGCAAGCGCGGGCTGGTGCTGGACGCGGGCGCCGGGCGCTGCGTGCCGGCCGCGCAGTGCCCCTGCCACCACGGCGGCGTCAGCTATCCCGACGGCCATGTCATGCAGGAGGAGTGTAACGACTGGTAAGTTTATCTATACGATACAAGAAACAATAGTACTAAGTCGAAAGCCATATCGATCAAAGAAATGATAACCGATAATCGCCAAAGAACCAAAGTTACCGACATATCGCAGGGTTTGCAATTTGAAGTGGCAATGAGCAGGCCACATTGCTCTAAGAACTGTAACCCACGGGGAAGAAAGGTTTTTGAGTGGCGTCCACATACCGGAAGACGCAGCTTAGGCAAGCCGGGAGGTGTCCAGTGTGGACCGTCGACATTGTTAAAGTCGCGGTTGGTGGATGCAAGTGGCAGGTTTTCATGCAGTGCGGCGGTCTGAGCGAGAGGCCTTTGTTCAGAAGTGGACAACTCTTGGCTGTTGATGATGCCGAAAAGAGTTCATGGTACTCATCATTACGAACAAGTTTCACATGGTACCGCTCCAGAAAATAATAACAGATAAATAAAATAATAACAGCTGTGTCACTAACAACAATGAATCATCATCCTCATCCTTGATGAAATCCATGGAACAGCGTTTTTTTTCGCGATTTTGAGGTTGGATCCATAGTAAAAGTAGTTTACAAAGATAAACACAAGGACCTGCTTTCCGGCTTAAGCGGGACTATAGTTCGTTCCGGTTAATCCCGTGTACTTCACGAGATGAACCGGAACGCCAACTCAAAATATGACACAAAAAGAGGGTAATTGGAGGCGCCGGGTATCGATCCCGGTACCTCTCGCATGCTAAGCGAGCGCTCTACCATCTGAGCTACGCCCCCGTTGTATATACGTCCGAATATTTTATTTAGTTAACAAAAGTCGTGCTTTCAATATGCCTCGAGGCAAGGACGTGGTTACTTGTTCGCAAACGTAACATGTACACCTTTCACTACAGCTGTAATCGAAACTGTCAATTCTACAGTCTTCGTGATACATTTCTTATCCCACAACGAGGCAAAGGTCTCCTCCGCTATGTAAATTCGTGCATCTAGACTAAAGTAATAAATTCCTGGACAAGCACTTTCACAAATTCTCCCGCGTCACCATGCTCTCAACGACATAGTCCGGAAGGCCCTCCGGTATCGGCTGATGTCCCGTGCTTGCTTGAGCCGCCCGGCCTCAGCAGGTCCGATAGCAAGAGACTATTACCAAAGACTAGTATGACTTTGGTACCGTGGAAAAACGGCAGGTGCCTTGTATGGGACGCCATGTGCGTCAGCACTGTCATTCCCAGTCACCTTAGTCGTACCGTCCTCTCTCCGGCAGCTGCTGCCGAGTACGCGACTAATAAAAAGCGTGTAAAGTGTGTGGCCTTATAGGAGCAATACATTTTTGTGCCTCTTGCGATGGAGACAATGGGCAGTTGGGGCGCTGATGCTAAGAATTTTGTGAGAGAAATGTACCTAGGTTGAGGGAAAAGTCTGGCGACTCCCACTCCGGCTCGTGCCTGGTGCATAGATTGGCCATCACACTAGCCGTATTAATTCAATGAATAGCCATTCAGCGGGGCAATGCGGCTAGTGTGATGGGCACTCTGCACCAGGTACTGTTAGGGGCAGGCTATTTGATTGACGAGCTTTAGTGTGATTTGTTATTTTATATTGTTTAAGTTTGTATTAAATAAAAATATATCCATCAGAGATTTCACGATTGTCGAAATCAACAAAAAAAACTTAAATGCTTTTATAAGAAACTTCGTTAGGGTAAGTTATACACCGATAGATATGACGGTAGCAGATGGTAACTAATCTGTTAACTGGTCAGGTTCAAGAATTAGGTATATATAAAAAAGAGGGTAGTTGGAGGCGCCGGGTATCGATCCCGGTACCTCTCGCATGCTAAGCGAGCGCTCTACCATCTGAGCTACGCCCCCGTGAGGTTAATTAATAGATTTAACTGTCGTTATCGTGAAACATTCACTTTCGCCTCAAGGCAAACAATATTTCGACATACCCGCGAACGTGACATTTACGTCTGTTGCCTTCAAAACAAGTCGCTAAAATCAATAATTCGCCAACGACGACAGATTTAGGAAACATTTGTTTTTTTTTTAAATAAGTATTATTTACAATTATATGGGCAAAAAAGCTCTTAAAAAAGCTGATGTACTGTTAGATATGGTAGCCATCACTCTCCAAAAGACAGATAGCTGATGTTAGATATCAATTTGATATTTAAGTAACGCTGTAGTTTAACCTCTTGGAGGATCTAGCTCTCTCTCTCTCATATATAATCAAAGAGCTTACCTATATCAATAGATTTTGGTGTACATGTAATCACGCAATTACGTTGTAGTTAAATCAAAACATTTCAAAAAGAGGGTAGTTTGGAGGCGCCGCGTATTGATCCCGGTACCTCTCGCATGCTAAGCCGGCGCTCTACCATCTGAGCTACGCCCCCCGTGTCAGTAACCCCAAGTGAAATAAAACAAAGTTAAAAACTGAATCAATTTACAAAATACTTCAAAAAAGAGGGTAGTTTGGAGGCGCCGGGTATCGATCCCGGTACCTCTCGCATGCTAAGCGAGCGCTCTACCATCTGAGCTACGCCCCCGTGAGGTTCATTCATAGATTTAACAGTCGTTATCGTGAGACATTCACTTTCGCCTCAAGGCAAACAATATTTCGACATACCCGCGAACGTGACATTTACGTTTGTTGCCTTCAAAACAAGTCTCACAAGATCAATAATTCACCAACGAAGACAGATTTAGGAAACATTTTTGATCTTTGTTTTTGTTTTTTGTTTAAATATAATTTACTATTTATGTGCCTAATAGTGTTAAGGCAAAAAAAGGCTCTTAAAAAAGGTGATGTACTTGGATATCTTAGACATCACTATCCAAAAGACAGCTAGCACTGCTAGTGATGTTAGATGTCAATTTGATATTTAACTAACGCTGTAGTTTACCTATATCAACAACCTTGGTGAACTTGTAATTATGCAATTACGTTGTAGTAAAATCAAAACATTTCAAAAAGAGGGTAGTTTGGAGGCCCCGCGTATCGATCCCGGTATCTCTCGCATGTTAAGCCAGCGCTCTACCATCTGAGTTACGTCCCGGTGTCAGTAACACCTGTATTAACAAGTGAAGTAAAACGAAATTAAAACTGAATCGATTTACAAAATATATCAAAAAAAGAGGGTAGTTTTGAGGCGCCGGGTATCCATCCTGGTACCTCTCGCACGCTAAGCGAGCGCTCTACCATCTGAGCTACGCCCCGTGTCAGTAACCCCTGTATTAACAAGCGAAGTAAAACGAAATTAAAACTGAATCGATTTACAAAATACTTCCAAAAAAGAGGGTTAGTTTGGAGGCGCCGGGTATCGATCCCGGTACCTCTCGCATGCTAAGCGAGCGCTCTACCATCTGAGCTACGCCCCCGTGTCAGTAACACCTGTATTAACAAGTCAAGTAAAATGGAAGTTAAAACTGAATCGATTTAGAAAAAAAATACTTCTAAAAAGAGGGTAGTTTGGAGGCGCCGGGTATCGACCCCGATGTCTGTAGAACTCGAAATAAATAACCACATAGCAATAAATGCTGACTAATTACAAAGCGTACTGCGTGCGTGACTTTCACTTTATCTAGAGCAGTGATAGTGTAAGTAGCGCTGACGCAACCAAACCTTGGCATTCGGCCAATTTCTTGTCCATGTACCTACACATAATGCTTCTGACTTTAGTTTCGTTGCAAAAAAGTAACACATAGCTATCTTGATGAATGAATGAATGATTTAATTAAACTAGTTCAAGTTAGATAAAATATGCAGATGAGATAGTCCCATTTGAATAATTTATATGATAACTTAGAGCCGTTTTAGTTTTGATTGATTCTGCAGAATGTATAGTTCAAGGTGACACATTAGTTATGCTCGCGATTTTACACGTGATTTACTCGGCCAGGCTGTCATGATGAATAATTGGCCTTATCCATCTATTTCTCAATTCTTACATGGAGAGCGAGGGAGTGAAACTCTTCCGGAGTCTGTGATTCCCGGAAAGTACAAGAGGGTCTTTAAACCCAGAGTAAAGTTTCCATTAGGTTAGCTTCCTCTTTCTATACCGCTTCATTGCTTAACACCAGTCAGGGTGTGGTCAAACGGAAGCCATCTCCACTCCATACTTTTGCATTTGTATAGGGTATTTAATTTTCAAAGTCATACCTATTTACGTTTAATATGAAAGTGTACTGTTGTACCTGAAATTCCCATTTGATCCATCCTTAGTCCTCACTTATGGTCAGACAGGAACCAGAAATGCGTCGCACGAACATTGTTACTTATGTACGATGACTTCCACGTCCGATTATCCCCGTTGTCCACGCCTTCATGTCCACCACTGGTGGACAGCGACACAAGTTTGAAAAAGTGGTGCTCCTCAACCTAAGCTTCTGAAAAACCTTCAATGTACATCCCATTGATGATGAAGGCATCGAAGGGTAATTGGTCGATACTCCACCACGGTGACGTTGTGCGTGTTGGCGATTTTTCATACGCCTTAAAATTCCTTCTCCAGACATATGCAAGTTTTCTCACGATGCTTTGCTGCACCTAAAAGCCATTAGTGTGACTTTTTAAAATCGGTACGTAAAATTTAACGAGAAAAGAAATTGTAAAAAAAATATTTAACATATTGTTACGGGCTCGAGATCGAACCCTCATCACATCGAACAAAAGGTTACTACGGTTTCTCACTGCGAAAACCCTTATCAACTTCTTAATAATCTACAGTGTGTGCAAGAGCGGCAACTGGTCGTGTACTACTAAGAAATGCGCCGGAGTGTGCGCGGCGTGGGGCGACTCCCACATCTCTACCTTCGATGGGAGCGATTACGACTTCGAGGGTGTCTGCACCTACCTGCTGGCCAAGGGGATCCTGGACGGGAAGGATGGATTCGATGTTGAGATACAGGTAATAAGGAGATCATCTTCATCATGAGGTCACAGCGTTTTGGCCTGCCTTAGCTTCGTTTTCCATTTTCAGGTGCCATTACGTCCTGTTGGCCCATCTATCAGGGTGCATTCTGGCTACGTGCCCACCCAACCTTTCTTTATTATCATCAAAAGACGTACATTGCTGGGTGAAGGCCTCCCTCTTAATAATCCCCACGCTTGGCAGGTGGCTTGGGGATTGAGAATACTCACCACCGTTAACCGACACGACGCTGCTGCCCGTCCTCCCGTGGTTTTGTAAGCAGATCAGTTGGTTGCCTGAAATAGCTGATGTTGCCATCAAGCTACCTACTTATTATCGAAGGAAAAGTGTAACCGTAACTTTTCTGTCGCCCCCAGAACGTGCCATGTGGTACGACTGGCGCCACTTGCTCCAAGTCTCTGACCCTGAAGGTGGGCAGCGGGGTCAACGAGGAGATAGTCTCTCTCACCAAGAACGCGCCCCTGCCTGAAGTTTCCAAACTGAAACGGTGAGTCACACTTAGTCCTACCTACCTACCACCTACCTTCTTCACGTGTCAGTCAAGGGCGAATGTAACTAGCTCCGGTTATAAGCACAAATTTGGCTGGCAAAACCAAATTTCGTCTTTCGTGTCCTGGCGCAAGACGCACAGTGCAATTGACTATTAGTATTATAAGTGTATGGTATAGGCACGCTTTGTTCCACATTTTCAGGGAAAAGAAAATATCACATGTCAATCTACCTCCACACTATGTCATGCATCATCATCATCAGCATATCATAGTCCACTGCTGGACACGGACTTCAGCTTTTCGCTTCCAACCCCTGACAGCATTCCTATGTATACGTATATCGTCACTTCATCTAGTCTCAGGGCGCCCTATGCTACGTTTGTCGAATCGTCCTATCTACCCTAAAATACGTGATTTCAATGGCACTCTACTAAAATGGCTATTAAATTAAACCTTATGTTCATAACAGTAAGGCACATTGTTTGTTTCTGTACAGAATAAAGCTGCGTGTAGCGGGCGCGTACGTTTTCCTGGACGTGCCGTCGCTGGGAGTGAGCGTGCAATGGGACCGACAGATGCGGGCGTACGTCAAAGTCGACTCCATGTGGCGCGGCCGGGTAAGGAACTCTAAACTGCGTTTCAAACATTAGAAAATATGTCAGTATTGCGTGTTTACCTAGAGCAATCACACTCACTAAAAAGCTTCTTCTCGCGGTGGCATCGTGTGTTGGGTCTCAAATATGGTTGATCAGAGCGACGAATGGCTAGCGGACAGGTTAGCTGGAGCAACGACACACGGACAGACACACAGATACACACGTGAAACTTATAACACCCCTCTTTTTGCTCGGGGGTTAAAAACAGTATTTTATCTAAATATCTAAAGAAAGTTAAATATCAATGTGATGTTTTTTCAGGTAAAAGGCTTGTGCGGAAACTACAACGGCGACCTACGTGACGACTTCCAGACTCCATCGGGCGGGCTCGCGGAGTCCTCTGCCCTCATCTTCGCGGACTCCTGGAAACTTAAGTCCACGTGTCCTAAGGCGCAAGCTGTTACTGTAAGTTGGATTTTGTCTATACTGACAACTGAAGACAAGGGTCTTTAACCAGTGTGTGTTGCCAGTGATGACATAAATGGAACTGAATCGGGGTCTATATTAACTGCTGGCCTTTTAGAGAAACTCAGTCAGTCACGCAACGGGCAATGGAGAGAGCTATGTTCGGAGTTACTTTGTGCGATAAAATCCGGAACAAGGATATTTGCCAAAGAACCAAAGCCTAGTTCATACATGTGGTATGGGGAATGTGGGGAATTTGTACCACTAGGCCACCTATTGGAAAACTAAGTCTGTGAATAAAATTGTGCCAAAGATAAAACACTAGACATAATGATCCCCCAGGACCACTGCGCGCAACGTCCCGAGCGTCGCGACTGGGCCGCCACAACGTGCGGCGCTCTCAAGCGGTATCCGTTCACTCTGTGCCACGGGGAGGTCCCGCCCGCGCCGTGGGCGGAGCGCTGCGAGCGCGACGCGTGCGCGTGCGACGCCGGGGGCGACTGCGAGTGCGCGTGCGCGGCGCTCGCCGCCTACGCGTACCAGTGCGCGCACAGGGGAGTCAGCCTCAAGTGGAGGAGCCAGGAGTTGTGCCGTAAGTGTTGTGTGCCTCGCCAGTATGTTGCTAGAATCTGATTGCGGAGACAGATCTTTGTTTAGAGGCCAAGCGATGTCTTCCCCTGGGGGTAAGCATCAAGCCTGCCCATAACAGTAGCAGTGCCAGAATGGTGAATGTACAAAATCCTGCGCCGCACTGCACTGCGCTCGTCACTCTGAAATATTAGACTTCAAATCACTTCAAGCCCAGCAATTTCAGGGTGGCGCATTTATTAACCAGTTCCTATTTCTTTAGATAGAAATAATCTAGATTTTACAAGGACCAAGTGAGAAGGTATTCTCAAAGACCACATTTTTGCTTACGCGTTGATTAGGAGGCGAGTTGGTGGTAAAACGCGAACATAAACGCGATGAAAAAATCGAATGGTTGGCATTATTCTTAATTCCGAACCCACTAAAACCACTTTAGAATTACCGCTATTTTCTTCTCGGATCTTGGCCTCTACTGTATTTTTCTTTGCTAAGTTCGGGCAATCATTTTAGAATTTAATTGTATGTTTTACTACAGAGAGTGTTTCCTGAATCTTGCAAATGTCGTTTTTCTCTAAGCAAAAGTATTCTAAAGAATTGTTTTAATAGTTCTTGTTGTTTGTCCTCAGCGATGCAATGCGACGAAGAGTGTTCCACTTACGACGGATGCGTGTCGGCGTGTCCGCTCGAAACATGCGATAACACCATGTCTTACAGCGACATAAAGACCAACTGCGAACAGGACACTTGTGTTGAAGGTAAAAACACAATTGTATCTTACATCACTGAAACCTTCGTTTCAGTATCGTCTTTCTTAAAACCGTAGACACTAGTAGGTAATTTCATCTAAATATGTTCAGCTAATAAAGAAAGTAATGGTATTCAAAACACTTTTTTATATTTAATGTAAGTGAATTATTTCTACGCCATAAATGCATTAAAAAGTTTCCATTTAAAACCTGTTTCTTTTTGTCACAGGCTGCAAACCGAAGAAGCCCTGCGCTGAAGGCACGGTCTATAAAAACGCTTCCACCACCGAGTGCGTCCCTCGCGCCCAATGCAAGCCCGTCTGCATGACGTCAGCGAACGGCACGGAGATAGGAGAGGGAGAGGTCGTCACAGAAGACGAGTGCCATACTTGCATCTGTTCCAAGCACCGCGTGGTCTGCACTGGCCTGCCTTGCTCCACGGAAACTGTGAGTATTTCTATGTAGCTAGTGTATGTCTTATCTCTATTTACATATGTGATGAACAAAGAACGAGATAAAGACAGGAGGTTGCAAAGAAATTTGTTTTTTTGATGCAGAATGGGGATCCAATATGGTCTGTATTTATACCAGGTCAAGAACTGCTCATCTATTGGTGACTGCATTCTTACTTCAGTTAGACTGTTGGAGTATAACAGGGTTATTGTTTCTCCAGCCGGAGCTGACTACTCCCGAAGAGCCGGAGACTGAGAGCCCGAAGCACCACGACGAGCCACTCAAGTGCGTGAGCGGGTGGACGTCGTGGCTGAGCCGCTCCACGCCCGAGACCGCACCCAATGGAGATACACTCGAGATCGAACCACTGCCCAAATCCAATGAGCTGGTAAGAAATCCCCCTCAAAGAAATGTATGAAAACCTATGTTCGAAGCTGCTCTTCTATTCTGTTTGGATCTGCGCGCCTGTGTATTTCCCAACTCGTCGCGTCGTGTTCTTATATCCCCCTGCATATCTACTAGATTTCCAGCCTGTTCTGGAATCAGCTAGACTTTTCTTAAGACTTTCAGTCGTTTA
Organism: Erannis defoliaria; assembly: GCA_905404285.2. Classification (NCBI taxonomy): domain Eukaryota; kingdom Metazoa; phylum Arthropoda; class Insecta; order Lepidoptera; family Geometridae; genus Erannis; species Erannis defoliaria. Next base: position 2,693,710 of record FR990071.1, read on the forward strand.
GTCGTACCCTAACTTGCGCTTGAGGATTCAAGTCAATAGTCCTCATGTAGTCCTCAATGTTTCCAACTTGTTTTAATGATGATGGTCCTCAGTTTGTCCAGACATCCCTAAACTGACCTCGCATAGTCCTTTAAGCTCACTTTCGCCTCAGAATAAACTGTCTGTTACTGTCTGTTACTGTCTAAGTGGAGCATTAATTAACAACATGATGATGATGATGATGATAATGAATTGGTGGATGGATGAGTCCAGGAGAAACAAGACCATCCCATTTAAAGTTAAGTCTGCCCCTTTCGTAAACTTGATGCAGTAACTAACGGTAACCACTAGCTAGCACATACGTTCTTTACGTATAGTTAAGAAATATGAGTGAAGAAGTATCATCGGGGCAAGCTTGTTGCCGTTACAGTTATATGGCTATTTACGGGACATTTACCGCGATGATGTGTGAGTTTAGGTCCCAATTTTTCGGCCAATATACACCATGTTCACTGGCAGACATGAGCATCACGCGCTATAAACAACCTCTATAGTTTAGACCAGTGTGCTCCAATTTAGAGCTAGTCCACAATTCGGTGAGGTAAGGTCAAATACAAATCTATCATACCAATATTGATAATAAATACAAAAGTTTGTGGGTGAGTGAGTAAATGTAAGAGTATGATTGTTACTTCTTCGTGCTGTAATGCTTTAACTAATTTGAGTCTTATTTGGAATGGATATACTCAGTTAACGTAAAGGCAACTTTTTATCTCGGAAACGTAGACGATTCCTGTCGAATAGCGAGTGAAACCGCGGAGCGTTGCTAGTTCTACATCAATGTGGTTTCCACAGGCTATTGGGTCTCCGATGTGCAAGCCAGAGATGATGACGGACATAGAGTGTCGCACAGTGGACAAGCACCAGACCCCCAAAGACACCGGCCTCGACGTGGAGTGCAGCTTGGAGCGCGGCCTCATCTGCAGAGAGAAAGGAGCCGCCTGTCCCGACTTCGAGATCAGGGTGCTGTGTCACTGTTTAGGTGAGTTATGTTGAAGAAAAGCTTAAGGATGGCTGAGAAGTTATCGGTTGTAGATTCCTGCCATTAGGCCAATTGCGTGGCTGAGAACGCAGGGTAAACAAAAAGGCGTGCGTGAGAGGCGTGGGGCTTAGAAAGACTAAGGAAATGCACCGTCACACGTAAGATACCAGAAAACACGTAACTATGAAGTTATTTATGTAGATATTCGTATTTGGACCCTAGTAATTATCAAACCCCCAAACTCATGTAAAGAGTACATACAGAGTACAGAGTTACATAAGGTAAATAGTAAAAAAAAAAGTCACACCTTATCTTCCATTATATTGGTGTGTATTAAAATTAAAAACCAAATTAACTAACTTATAATGTAATGTGACACTATACTAACACTCGCTTTACTAGAAAAAAAAACAAAGCACCCCTTCTAAATTCCTATCAATAACTTTATTAGTATATAGTTTTATTGTTTACTAATCTTGTTGGAATAAATCCGATGGCAGTCATCTACCCATTTATGCGTCAACACCGCCTGATAAGATATGAACAGCAACAATACTTTTCACTAAACAAAAGCCATTATCTTAAAAAAAGAAACTTGTTGACTCGACGATCATTGTCCCGATCATAGAAAAGCGAAAGCCTTCTACTTCTTAGGTAGAACGGATTTCAAACAATGTTGTAAAACGTTTGTACGGAAAACCGCTGTCGCCAGTTTCACACAAAATTGTATAGAAACTACGACGAAAAAATGCCAATAATTGGTCGCGCATTTGAAGTAAAACACACGATTTTGTTTTTTTGCAACAGATTAAAATTGATCTAATTACGATGCAATGTAGTTTGGTTTCTTACGCGTTTAAATTGTCTTTTTGAGTATTCTCAGTTTAAAAACATGCATATTGGTAGAATTGTCATCAAGCGCATCTACACTTAATGCCGGCTAACGCGGCTCGTCACATTTCCGTTATATTCACTTCTCTCTTTAGTGGTCCCGATAGTCGTCTCGGTAAGCGGACTTATAGTGAAGAGCCTTGACCAACATCTCAAGAGCGATCCTGGACACGGCACGCATTGTCAGGAGGTTCCTCACTCTGCAGAGCTAACAACGGCAGCTTCAGTTAATAGTTTAGTTAGTAAAAAAATAATTAAACGGACATTAGACATTGAATTTATACGTCAGAGAGTCCTATGGCAAATAGATCACCGTGCCTTTCGTACACTATAGGACAGTATCGTTGAGCTAGCTTAGCGTATGGAGAGTCCTTATTAACTTTGCGGTAATGGAGCGGCTGGTTTCTAAAATGGTATATATAGATGTCAGTGCTATTATAGTCGCTCTCCTTGTAGAATCCTTCGCGGCGGCTCGCGTCCAGCGAGAGGAGGATGGATGGAGGGTGAACTTCGAAACCTGGAGATAAAATAAACTCCTTATTCGATAAACTCTATGCTATGACTTGATTTGTGTACTTGTGGAGAGGTAGCCAAAACTTTAAAAAAAGTCCTGATGCAAATTTTAGATCCTGTCCTAACAGGTTGACTTAGTTTTTTGACCTCAGTGTTGTAGATCTCAATGTTTTATGTTCGGTATGAACAAAACTGTTGATACCTGCTTTTTACCTCAATTTAAAACCTATAATTATTTACCATCTCTACACACTATTCCACGATAAAATTATATTCTATCATATTCTATTATTTTTACATCGAGAACCGAAAAAACTTTATTACAGAATCCGTTCCATTATGAAATATCATATGTGATAATAAACGCCGATCCTAGAAATTGTCTACATGATCGTCGTAATCAACCTATAATACTTAGTCCACTGCTGGCCATAGTCCTCTTTTAAGACCCCCGTCTGCCCGATCTTCGACTTTCCGTGTCGAGCCACTTGCCAACTCTTATTTTACGTATCACTTTATATTGATCGTGTAATCATCATCGTCAACCCGGAGACATCCACTGCTGAACGAAGGCCTCTCCCTTAGCCCGCCACACTGTACGACAACCTGCCATTTGCTTCCACCAGTTGCCCGCTACTTTCACAATGTCGTCGGTCCACTTAGTGAGCGGCCTTCCTACGCTGCGTCTTCCGGTACGTGGTCTCCACTCAAGAACCTTTCTTCCTCATCGGTTATCAGTTCTTCAAGTGATGTGGCCTGCCCATAACCCCATATGATCGCATAATTATATTTAGTTATTGTCTTTCTTAAAGGTATAAGTTTCCATCATACCCAAACACTCATCAGCAGTCATGAGTTTAACGTCTTCATTGCCACAGACGTCTATTAGAGCATTGGTGATCACAGACCGTCCGTTTCGACCCCAACCAGCCTGCAACTTCTTCCCTAATCTCCTGTAAGATTACACATGAAATGCTGATAGAGTGATGATAGTTGCCGCATACTGAAAATAAACCTTAGCATCACAATTTTAGGGGAATAGTTGATAAAATTCAAGCCGAGTAATAATTACAATTTGCATTGAATATTTGTATAGAACACGTATAAATCTAGATCAGTCACGAACAAACTGACAAGTTTACCTTATAGCTAGATCAGCAACAAGCGTACCCACGCCGCTTTGTTTATAAATCGCCAGTGCCTCTGTGCTGACAAATGCCCAGTTTTCTTTTATAGCCCAGTTTCTCCCCAAGCCATCCAACGGCTTAGCCACTATGGTATCCAAGTCCAACACAACACCGCCCCATTTGTAAAGAGTCAGGTATCTTAACACGTCTGTCGTGTGTATGATCGGCCAAAAGGTCCTGTTAATAGCCCCACCTCCGACTAATTCTTCTGCAGGGGTTCTTTTAGCATAATCTACTATATGCACTCGTAAAAAAACAACTTTTTCATTAGCGCCAATGATTCCATGTTGACATCCTCAAGGCTTTTGTTATTCAGTGGTGCAGAAAATAGGACATTTATTTCCCAATCGGGGTGAGTTCGGACAGCCGATTCTATGGCGCAAGCTTGACGCGTATTTAGTCTTTGGCATGGAGTTGCGTGGAAGAAGATTGAGTTAGAGGATGGGGAGTAGCGATCGTCGACCGCTGGCAAAGCGTCGCCATCTCTCACGTAATGACAAGACACATTTTCAAATAATGACCAATTTAAATTCTCCGTAGAATGGAATGTGTACGTAGAAACACAGACAACAAACAACACAGTGCTGTTAAAACAATTTTACGGCGTTTAATTTTGTTTGATAAATAATCGTTATACATTTTAGAAACAAGTATTAACTCGTATGCAAACAAAAGGGTACTGAAATCGATAAATATGCAGATATCGATAAGAAATGGACGCAGATAGCGTTTTATTATATTCAAAATACAATGCATCATACACATCTATAGACTGCTAATAGTGTCCAGCATAATTTATATTGTCCTCGGAAGCGTACTTACACATCAAAGCCGTTGCGTCATGCGTCAGTCGCCGGAACTAAACCGCCGCATGACCGATGGCGGTCTTGGGTTTAGTTCTTCGAAATAATTAGTTTGTACACTAAACAAAATAATAAGTAAATACTTTGCAATATCTATTTAGTACTTTTTAAGTATATCTATAAAAGAAAATAAATATATACATATTTGCCAAACCGGCTGTGATATACCAAGCATAGAGATATACTGGATATATCTGACGACACTCTGTTTAGTCTGTCAGCAGATAATAATGATAGAAACAGATTAACATACTTATGTGTCTATATAGACCTCAGAAGTACTTCACACAACTGAAGCTAGCAGGGAAAAACGAAAGACGTAAATTATGTTAAAATTATTTTCTAAAATCAGTCACGTGCCAAAGAGATCTCTATAGGTTTCATAAACTATAGGGCAGTATCTTTTAGCTAGCTTAGCGTAAATGGAGTCCTTATAATTAACTTTGTGATCACGGATTGGGTCGTTCCTGAAGTGATAGATATATATATCCGTGCTGTTATAGGTACTCTCCTTGTAATATCCATCCTGGTTCCTTAGATCCATTGAGAGCAGGACTGAAGGATCGTGTACTTCAAAATCTGGAATGTAATAAATTACTTAGATAACAATACGCTTTTAAAAAACATTTCAACCGACTTCAACTTCGAATACCTGGATGACCTCTTCATCTTCATCTTAATTTTTTAGTAATTTTGATTTAAAAACCAAACAACTGAACCGATTTCGATAAAATTTATTTTGATAAAATTACACCTCTGACGTATTAGCTACCAAACAAGAAAATAACATCTAAATCAGTTCATAATTGGCGGAGTAATCGCGTAACATACATTAAAAAAAACGTACAGTCGAATTGAGAACCTCCTTTTTTAAAGTCGGTTGATAAAAACAAGATCACGCCTTTCATGCAATTACAATAATTATCATGTATCAGTATTATATTTGTTCTTGATTTTTATAACAACAACCATGCTATTTAGAGTACCTACTTCAGGCGGCACATTGACACGGACACTGTATAGGACTGGCTACTCAGCCATTACGAACTTACTTTCCTTTCATCATTATTAGCTTACCTCGGCTTTTTATGGTGTTTTCATTAACCACACGACTGATTTCGGTTTGTATTCGTAGTTTGACGACATTTATAAACATAATGAATATTAATAAGAAGGGTAACTCTTGGGTATTTTCATGTTATTAATGCATGGACAGATGGACAGTATGAAAAGCAGTCGGGACGGAGGCTCAGAGATTTCTCATGTGCATGTACAAGTCCTGCCAGACGTCCTAATTTTTCGTACTGTCTATGCATTAATAACATTTAGAAACATACCTAAACACTCCTCAGCAGTCATTTCGCTGACGTCTTGAGTGGAACAGACCTCCATTAGGGCGTCGGTGATCACGCGATGCCCCTGATATTGACCCCAAACGACATCAAAATTCTTCGCCAACATCCTGAAGTAACATAATATAATAATTGAGCATCAAAAGACGTTTTAGAAATGTTTACAACTATCTACTTATATAGGCGGTGCACTGCCTTATAGTTCGCTATAAAACGAAAGCTGTGTCCCGTAGGATTTATTTTTCACACGACATATTCTGGTAAACATGTATTTACATAGCTTATAGCCATAAATAAACTTCGTTTTATTATATCTACCTAATTTCCATCCATTCCATTTCGATCCATTTCTTTGAGTTCCGATCAAATTTGTATCTTGAATTTCATATTTACTGAACGTGATCACAGCACATCATCAGCCAGAAGACGTCCACTACACTACCTGACGAAGGCTTCCCCCTTAATAGAGGGGAGAGGGGGACTGAAAAAACTATTACTCGTTATGTAAAAAGCAGTAAACGTAGGTCTATTGGTTGACTGTTTCTAGCTAAAGGACGACAGAAATATACACTCGCCTTGCTGCCGAATCCGAAATTAACGTGCCCACACTGTCTCTATAAAACGCCATCGCCTCCGACCTCACAAACATCCAGTTTTCTTTAATAGCCCAGTTTCTCCCCAAACCACTCAACGGCTTCGCCACCATAGTGTCTAAGTCTAAAACCACTCCGCCCCATTTGTACAGAGTCACGTATTTTAAAACGTCTGTCGTGTGCCTAATTGGCCAGAGAGTGATATTTATTACGCCGCTGCTGACTAGTATTTCCAGAGGGGTTTTTTTACTGTAGTCCACTATATGCACTCGAGAGAAGAACACATTCTTCATTAGCTTCAACAGTTCTATGTTGACGTCGCCAAGACTTAGCTTATTCACTGGGGCGGAGAATAGAACATGTATCTCCCAGTCAGGATGCGTTCTGGCAGCCGATTCTATTGCGCAGGCTTGTCGCGAGTTCAGTCGTCCTAGGCATGATGTTTCGTGGAAAAAGATAGAGTTCACGGATGGAAAGAAGTGCTCGTCGATTGTTGGCAAGACGTCGCCGTCTCTCGCGTAATGGCACGACGCATCTTCGACAATTACTCTGTTATGAAAATTCCCGTAAGAATAACTTTTGTTTGTAGAAATGAACACAATTAGTAATAAAAGTGTAAGAGTTATTGACACTGTAATAACGATTTTGCGTCTTCTGATTTTTTTCGATAAATAGTCTGTGTACATTTTAAAAGCAGGTGTTCACACACATGAGAGTTTATTGATACTAAAGTCGATAACAGCGCAGATATCGACAAAGATAACGAAAGCAAGTAGATCGTTTAGTTTAGGGCATTTACACAACCTATGATTAGGTAGGGAATATTTTCACATGACAAATGATTTATCTAGCATGTAGTCCTGATTTAAAATGTTATCTTGTATTAACCGACTTGCCTAATATAACGAACATGTTATATGGTGTTAATGTTCATTAAATAATCTAAATCTGAATACACATACTGCAATTAGGTACAAATATGTGTCAATAAATATTGAAAGACTAAAATAATCAAATTGATGCCGAAACTTTTACGCTACACGAGATCATAATAAGATCAGGCAAAAATATTTTACTAGAACCAAAGTTAATAATTATAATACTTTATTAGCTACAATAGAAACCCTTCGATTATACCTCTCACAAAACAGTTTAATAGTCAGAAAATTAAATTATATTATACTAATTACATGACGTACTTACATACACTCGATAAACATTGCTTTGTTACCTGGGCAGTCAAGCAAACTGTCAAAAATGGCAATTTTTTTTACTGAACAGCTCTTTCTTTGGACGTGGACGGTCAGAAAGCTTGGCAGTGGCCACTTGAGCTGAAATCGGAAGTATGTAAATTTACTAGTTATGTATGCGACTGTGATTGGCGTTAGTTATTGTGTCGCTTGATTCATTAAAATCACTCTGGCAATCTTGATAAATATTTATTTGTTTTGGTCCGTTTAGCTGGTTTATTCCACTTTGTTCACCTTATCACTCCGTTTATCAAGTGGTGAATACGATTATTTCTATGCCTTTTAAATGACGTTTAGTCGTTTACTCATAAACACTAACAATTGTACACATAGGATTTCATCATCATCAGCCAGAAGACGTCCACCGCTGGACGAAGGCTTTTCCCTTAATAGAGGGGTGTTGCCTTAATCCCCACGCTTGGCAGGCGGCTTGGGGATCGCAGAGCTCACCACCGTTAACTAAGAGGACGCTGCTGCCCGTCCTTCCGGTGGGTCTGGTTGCAGTTTAAGGACATACCCAGGTCCACATCGAATTTATTCAGTTGTAAATACACAACACACACCTACTTTTTAGGATGCAGATTCTCAAAATCTATATTTACGTACTTGCATGTGCAGTTCAACAACTCTTTGAGCACTACAGTTTCCAGTAATATTATTCGGGTGCCCACTAATTTTGCATTCTTATAGAATCTAATAAGGGATCTACACGATCTAGGTTTTTTGGTTTTTTTATAACGAGAAAGATAAACATCTTCGATAGACCCAACCGCACAGGGGTGACGTCACGTTATTTGAAATTGCACCCACTCAAATCCCCCGATGGCATGCCTGGGTGCTTGACAGGCTCTGAGATCTCCAGTAGAACGCACCGAAGCCAATTTCATTAGTCCGAAATTGTAGATATTGGTTAATTTAAAATCGTTATTTTGTTTTCCTTTGTAGAGCCGAGCCCATGCGAGAACGTGACGTCACCGAACACGAAACACCCCACCGATTGCGCCAAGTTCTACGAGTGCTCCCCCAGCGGTCCCGTGCTCAAGGACTGCGGCACCGGCACGCTGTACAACCCGGACATCTTCGTGTGCGACTGGCCAAACTCCGTGGCTCTCGTGAGGCCTGAGTGTGGACTGACTACTAGTAAATAGTTTTTGTATGTTATAGTGTGACGAGACGAGCAAGACGTTCGCCTGTTGGTAAGCACCAAGCCTGCCCATAACAGTAGCAGTGCCAAAGTCTACTGTTTTTTCTTGTATTTTTTTTTTGTGTGTTTCCTAATCGGGTTACCGCTCGATTTGTAATCGTGAGGTTGCAGTTTCAAACCCCAGGCCCGTTCCAATAAGATCTTTGATGTTTATGTACGGATTTTCACACCGCTGGCTTTTCGGTGAAGGAAAACATCGTGAGGAAACCTGCTTACGTCCGGAGAGGAAGTTCAATTGCCTACGTTAATCCACTAGCCCACAACTGGGCGACACTGGAGGATATAGCCCAAATGCCTTTCGAGGCTAGGTCGAACTAAGGTCCAGCAGAGGTCTATAAAAATTACTGATTATGCTATATACTGTTATTTCTTGTAGCGTCATCGCCTTCCCCCGCATCAGAGGCGCCGCTCACCACGACGGGCACCCCCGAACTGACGACGCCCCCGCAGCGCTGCCCCCCGGGGCTCGAGTACCGCGACTGTGCCTTCCCTTGCGCGCAGCTCTGTGACCACTTCAAGAAAACGCTCATGGAGAAGGGCAGGTGTATTAGAGAGGTAATTGTTTTCAAATAATCAACATAAAGTAAGTAAGTTCGTATAGACTGAGTGGCGAACCATAGTAGCAGAGTTGCTGTGCTGACTTTGCTGATGTGCTGCCTAAATAATCTACTATGCTACATGAAAACTGCGTATAAATTCTAAATTCTACTGTTTGAAATATGGTTGGTAAAAACCCAGGTGACAGTTTCCCAACACGTACAATCTCTTCAAGTCTCGAGTGTATCGGTTTCTTTTAGTCAAGGTAAACATATGTGATTGATTCAGGCGTTACTTTGCGGAAGTCCATTGTTACCAAAATTTGTTTTAATTTCTAGTGTTTTTCCGCTGTAATATCGTTTCGAGTACTTATAGGATGAAGGAAAATATTACATTGAAACAGCTTAAAATCATTATTTGTTTTCAGAATTTATTAATAAATTGCTTTCAGGTTTAATTTTTTTTTTTGTTTCAGGTTAGGTTCAATTTCAATTAAAGTTGATAGTTACAGTAGATTTTAGTGTGTCCCTTGACGCTCTCGCACAGAAATTTGCGCAAACACAATAGGAAAATGAATGATAAAGAATTTCTATTACCGGTTTTTTTCGCTCGTATTAGTACCTACTTACCTACTGCGTATTTTTTGGTTCTATGTAAGAACCTCTGTTATAACTACAAAAATATGTTTTATTCGTCTAGAAATGCGTGGAGGGCTGTGTGGCTGAGAAATGCTCGTCTGGCAGTTTCTGGCGCGACGAGCGCACGTGTGTCGCGAAGGACGACTGCACGTGCCTGCACGACGGGAAAATGATCAAGGTACCTAGCGCATGGAATAACATAAGTAAATAAATTGGTGGACTTTTCACTCGCTTTATGAAATGTCTATCAATATATATTTATTTATTTTAGCACCAAACTAAGCAAAACTTGTAGGTATATTATATAGAGATTAGCCAGAGGGAGCCAGATAAGTAATAATAAAAATGGACACATTTCACACAGGGCTATCTAGCCCCAAACTAAGCTAAGTTTGTACTATGGGAACAATATAGCTGATAGAATACATGTATAGTTTTTTTATAAATTCATACTTATAATATAACACCCAGACACAGAACAAAACTCTATGTTCGTCAGATAAATGCTTTCCCTGGGTGGGAATCGAACCCACGTCCTTAGCCTGCTCTGAAGACAGAGATACTATCAACTTAACTTTATGGACTCATGGACGCAATGAAGAATTTCAAGAAATTAGGGTTACCAGTAACTGCCCCTGGAACTGTGGACTGTGAGAAGTCATTATCAAAAAAGGAGGTTCTCAATTCGACTGTATGTTTATTTTATTTTATGTATGTTACGCGATTACTCCGCCAATTATGAACTGATTTAGATGATTCTTTTTTTGTTTAGTAGGCAATAATACTTCAGAGGTGGTCCCATTTACATTTTATCGAAATCGGTTCAGTAGCTTGATTTTAAAACAAAATTACTAGAAAATATGAATAAGTCATCCAGGTATTCGAAGTTGAAGTCGGTTGTTTTTTTTTAAACGTGTATTATGTGTCCTTTCAGTGCAGTGTCTTTTGGCAGCATTATTTTGACAAGTGACATTTCAATTTGTCAGTATAGTCCGTCTAATTATGAATCCGACTATAGTTACGTATCTCCCCAGCCCGGTGGTGTGGTGAAGATCGGGTGCCAGCAGTGCCAGTGCCTGCACAACGAGTTCCACTGCGACTCTGCGGAGTGCGTGTCGCTGGAGGTGCCGGAGCGCGGCTCCACGCACCTACCCTACGTGTTCAACTTGCACACCGAGCCCGCCACCGCCACCACGCCGCTCCTCTTGGAGTGCGCGCTCGATGAGTAAGTCATTGCCAGTTTTTTTATTACACACTAGATGATCCGGTGAACTTCGTACCACCAATATTTTTTCCCTAAACAAATAGGAATATATTAATTAAAAAAAAAAACGGTCCAGACATTTTCGAGTTTTTACGAGACCAATTGTACGGCAATTTAGTTTTTATATAATTATTTTTATTAATAATTATTATTATTTTATGTGGATTTATCCGATATTTTAATAATGATTCTGCTATTCTGAGTGGAGACAAATCCAACAAATTAAAGATCATAAAAATCGGTCCAGCTTTTCTTAAGTTATAAATGGTGTAAATAAGACTTTGTTGTATACTTTTTTTTTAATGCATTCAAGTGACGAGACGAGCAAGGCGTTCACCTGGTGGTAAGCGTCCCACCTGCCACTAACAGCACTTAAATATTAGATATAGATGGTGTGTTTATATATATATATGTTAGATATATACTGTTTGTCCCGAGCAGTTATGATAATGAAAGGAATGGTAAGGTTTGGAACATTTTCGCACGTACGTAGTGTTGAAACTGTACCTCTAAACCATTTTATTTCTATGGACAAACTTCTATTTTTAGTAAACTCTGCACTTCTTCTGGACGATAATGTGTCACGCTTTAGTACGTTGCGTTGCCTTTTTAAAGTTGTTATGGGGCTTTTCATTTAATTCCCAGTATAATTAGCGAGGCGATATTCTAAGCAGCAAACTAAATCAAAAATCAAACATACAAAGTAAATCAGCGAAGCAAATCGGCAAACGTAGCATACCATAGGACGCCCTGAGAGTAGATGGAGTAACAATAAATGCAGAACCAGCGGCCGCGGCAGTGGGGGGCAGAGGGGGCCAAACGGTCCCTCTAAAATCAAACATGAGGGGCTACGCCCCCTCCAATTTTAATACCTGGTAAAGACGGTTTCTGTTTGCCATTCATTGAGTACTTCCGCGGTTCCTGCGCAGAACAGCTGGCAGTGTTAGGAAGCAGATGATCGGTCTGAATGACGCGCCTTGGGAGAGGCCCAGTATAGGCCCCGTACCCAGCAGTGGAGTATGACAAGTTGATTATGATGATGATGAACTGTGAACAGCCAAACAAAATAACTTTATAGGGTTTGATATTATCAATAATTTATTATGTTAACGATATAGGCAGCAAATTAACATAATTCTAACCATATCAGCTTTTCAGGGCAGGTCAGGTTTCAGGGGGGGTTCAGGGGTCATGTGTCTCTGAACGACCATGTTCCCTAATGTTCCTTATTTGCCTTATACAGTTTGAAGCGCTTGATGTGGGGACGGGAGCCGCTCCCCGAGTGGGCGTTCAACGCTTCCTCGGTAGCCGACGACCTCCACCTGCCGCAGTACACTAGACTTGGCGGACGAGCTACCGACGTCAATGGTATGTGTACACTACATAATAAACTGTAAACTGAAAATTATCATTAAAGGAACAATGCTCGTAGCGTATTTACTAGGAACAAAAATGTCCCGCGATACGTGGCGACAACCCATTCCAATCGTCAACCAAACAACACTCCAATGACTCCAACCGCTAATTTACAAAACCTTTTGTAGCAAAAATAACGGTGGAAAGGCAAGATGTCTAGCGATGTCGCCCGACTTCGTCTGATCTCTGGCGCCAGGTATCGCGGGACATTTGTTCCCAGTCCCAGACAAGTATTAATTTGTTTATTAGTAATAATTACATAGCTCAATTTATAACTCTGCCGAACTGCACAGTTTGTAGGCAGACATCGCCTCTCAAATAAAAAAAAACCAAACCAATTTTTTTTTTTTACAATGGTAAAAAAAATAATTGGTTTGGTTTTTTCAACAATGGACTTCAATTTCGACTCACTGCCTCGGGCAAAAGGGGCGGGGTAAGCACTTTACTTATCATTGACCGGAATAACGTTCAAGCTTCGATTTCTGTGCACAAAGACTGACAGTGCTTGTGCGAAGTTGCTCGCGCATGAACTAAGTTAATGCTAGGCGTGAGGGGGATATAGGTACCATCAAGTAGTAGGCCTGTAGTCAATCTTTGCATGGATGACTTCGAGCTTCATTTATAAATAAGCTTTTCTCGTATGATCCTGTAACCGGGAGAAAAAGGAAATATAATCTTCTCTTTTTCTGTCGTGTTGATCAGGCAGTACTCCGAGGCAGGCGCGAACCAAATCGGCATGTCTATTAATATTGCAAAATTCAGCTTTAATAATATAAAGGGTCATTGATTGGTACACATAGAAAGTTGTCCGTCGTGGGTACAAAAAAAATAGGGGTTTTAAACTAGCGACAAAAAATCGACTATTCCTCAAAAAAATTCATTTACTTTCACCAAAATCTATGGTACAGCTGATTTTTTTCATACGAAATTGTAAAGTCATAGAACGTAAGTTGTCTGTTGTGCTGTATAGGAGCTGATCTTAAGATATTATTAGTTAGATTACCGACGGCTCTGCATAATCAACTTTGGGATCAATTCTCAGGTGGTAGCTGGAAACCAACGACAGAAGACCATGACCCGTACATCCAAGTGGAACTGCCTCAACCTGAGTTTATCTACGGCGTGGACATGCAAGGATCTCCCAAGGACAACAAATACGTTACCAGCTACCAAGTGCTGTACGGAGATGACGGAGTCACCTTCACTGCGGTTAATGGGACCGATGGCACACCCAGGGTGAGCAGACTTTGTCATCTTTTGACGACTGAAGAGTTTTGGAGATCGGCTAATCACTTAGGTAGCTTAGTCGGCAAAGCTTCGGAATTCGTTCTAATTCATATGGTTCACACATCGCACAAGTTGCCAACTGTCTAACGTACCATTTTTGTGATGCAGTTTTCGAATTAATTTTATCTGATACGCATCATCATTAGGTATATAGAGTATAGACTAGCATACATGCATTTCTGATATTCCGAAGCTTACAAACTTCTAATTATTACTAACAACAAAATAAACGGCTTATTAAATAAAAGCGCTTTTCCACTACCATCAGAAAGTCGAACGAGTGCTAGATCTTATAAGTTTCAGTTTCATTAAAATGTGAAACAGTTTACTAACCGTCAAAGTCACCCATATTTTGAAGTTGTAAGATATCTATGCTTCCATTTTTGGCGCAGAGGTCCAATATGTGTTCCGTCGAGGGAAAGAAAAAGATAGATCCCACTTTTTCTTGCAGGAGTTTTACGGCCCAGAAAATAGCAGAGACGAGGCGCGTCAGATAATCTCTCCCCCGATAGAGGCCAAGTTTGTTCGTGTGCGTCCGATCTCCTGGCACGGCGAGCCCGAAATAAGGATGGAGCTGATAGGATGTCGGAACCCGGAAACTACCATTTCTACCACTACAAGTTCTACCACGCCACTCACTTCTACCATAACTACTACGGTTTCTGAGATTCCGACGACTCATACTCCCACGACGCCTACCACGAGAGCGCCAAAAACTACGACTCTTGAACCCACGAAAACAACCGTGACCGAGACACCGATAATTATACGAAGCACATCTACGCCACCTCCTGAATGCAACCCTGATAAGTATGCTCCCGCTTTGTTTTGTCATCCACAATCCTACACCTATGCCTATGCCTGAAACACTCTGTTTAAACCAATGGTGTGTTTTGCACAGCTACATGGATTTGATGTGGGGTGACCAGCCTCTACCGGACTCCGCGTTCAGCGCCTCGTCTGTCGTTAACGATCTATTCAAGCCGCAGTTCGCCGTGCTAAACGGGCACGCGCTCGACATCACAGGTAACACTGTACAAACGAAACGAAATAAGGGAGTTTCGGCGGGAACACGGAAAAATCATGTCGTTGCATTCTATTATTTTCTTAAACTTGTGTTATTTCGCGAATTAATGATTAAAAATGGTGGTGTTTTATACATGGAGTGTTGAATTACATGCACGAGTGTGGGCAAGTGATATAATGTGGTGAAACGTGTCTTTTCGTGTTGTTTTCAAAAGTCCGTAGAAGCTCATAGTAAAGTCGCCACAACTTTACTAGGGCATGATTTAGACTCGAAATTTCGTGCGACTAACTGTGATTTATGACATATTTGAAACTTGACACTGGCAGAATGCACAACGTGCGATGCCAATAACTAAGAAAAAAATAAACAAAATAAGGAGTTTTGGCGGGAGAGCGAAAAATTATGTCGCGCATTGTATTATTTTCCAAAATTTGTGTTTTTCGTGTGTTAATGCATACAAATTGTGGCGTTTTATTCATTAAATTCCGACTGACGTGCATGAGTGTAGGCAAGTGATGAAATGTGGTGAAACATGTATTTTTATGTTGTTTCCAAAACTCCGAAGAAGCTTGTGGTAAAATTGCCACGACTATACTAGGGCATGATTGGACTTGACCGTGACGTACTGTATGTGTCTATGGACTGTGACTACGACTCATTTAACTGGAGAAAGAAGGATCGATGAAGAAATATGTATTAGGCTGAAGGATGAGTATCCATGGCCATGAACAATTTTAAAACAAAAACAAACTAACAAAAGAATACTACCCTACTTCATCCCTGGCCATGCCCCTTGTGGCAGGCTTGGCGGCAGCACAAGCCTGAGTGCCTACTCTCGGCGACAGCAAACTGCACCCCTATTCAGAATGGCGTCGGTAACTTCCGATTCGAATTTCGCTTCCGCCGTCTTTGTCATCCTGAATTTAGATGAGTGGGAAGGACAGTGTGGATCCGAACGGAAACCTTTCCGATGGAGTTGTGAATAGGGGTGCAGAAGCTTTTTTTAATGTAATGGTGTAACTAGACCCGGTGCCCGGTGACTCTATTTGTAGAGGAGCCATATTGTATAAGGTCATGATTTAGAGAAGGTAAGTATTGCAACACTTGTCATTTGCAGCTGGCAGCTGGAATCCCTTGGAGAACGATCAGCGCCCGTTCATCCAAGTGGAACTACTGCGTCGCGAGCCCATCTACGGCGTGAAAATGCAAGGCTCACCCATCTTCGACCAGTACGTCACCAGCTACGAAGTCTTGTATGGAGACGACGGGGTCGCTTTCTCTACTGTCGATGAACCGGATGGCAAGCCGAAGGTAACAAAGCAATGACTACAATTCCATGCCCTCGTTTCTTCCCCGTGGTCCACCTACGTGGTTCACCTAGGTGTTCCAACGCATGCTCTAAGTATATTTCTAGAAATTCTAAAATTGTATGATACAATTTGTATCTCAACAAGGACAAACAATTAAAAAATAAAAAATAAAAATTCAATCCTCTTACATTTTGTTCTTTATGCTACGATTGACCATTTTCGAGATATACCTAAGTCGCTTTGCCCCATGGTTTCACCCGCGTTGTGATGAAATGTGGTGGTGATGACGATAACGATTTAATGCAGTCTATGTTTTTTTCCAGATTTTTGCTATCTCTTAGTCTGTACCAAAAAGATCAGTCTAGCCGTTTGATCTTGAAAGGTAACAAACAGAATGACAGAGAGAGTTACTTTTAATTTACAGTATTACGTAGGATTAGGATAACAGAACAACGCTACTTTATACCCTATGACTTTTTACTGCCCTGTCTCCGTTAGTATGCAATGACGTACATCATGTTGGTGTTCTTAATAAATAAATAAATAAATAACGCCCACTAATTATTTCTTCAACAAATTAAAGCAAATTAGTTTTTTCTCTATTGCGGCTGACTGAGTATCATGTGGGGTGTGGGTATCGACACTAAATTGAACATAGTCTCGATGTGTACCAAACCATCATCATCATGTCAGCTCTAGTACGCAGTATGGGCCTTAATTAAAAACGTCGGTTAAAGTTAAACGACGTTTGCAATGCGCACTTCATCATTGCATTGAGCAGAAGTTAAATGACGTTTGCTAGTTTAAGCAGCGTTTTTAACCCTGTCTACTCCACATCAGCCAGAAGACGTCCACTGCTGGGCGAAGGTCTCCCCCTTATTAGGGACGGGTTGCCATAATCCCCACACTTAGCAGGCGGCTTGGCGATCGCAGAATAATCACCACCGTTAATCGAGAGGGCGTTGCTGCCTGTCCTCCGGTGGGTCTGGTTGCAGTTTAAGGACATACCCAGGTACCAGTGGGTTGGACCTGGGTATATGTCCTAAAACTGCACCAGGACTACCGGAGGACAGGCAACAATGTCCTCTCGATTAACGGTGGTTCAGTAGTGGACGTTTTATGGCTGATGACGAGGCCCAATCTTACCTATGTGGCTACACAAATTTATACCAGTGTTTATCTGTAGGTATTCCGTGGGCCGGTGAGCCACGACGACACCGCGCGTCAGATGATAGAGCCTCCGATAGAGGCCAAGTTCGTGCGCGTGCGCCCGCTCACCTGGCACACCGAGGCCGCCGTCAGGTTGGAGCTAATCGGGTGCCAGGAGCCGCTCTCCACCACCGAAAGGACCATGGTCACTAGCACTACTGTCGCGAGTACTACAGTCACAGTGCCCACTACTGTAAGTATATACAGGAATAAGTTACGTGACATTTACAATTGAGCGCTACCATGGGTCGGAGCATATTATGTCATCCGACTCACTCACTTTTTTAAATAATAATCTGTTTACTTGGAACAATAATATAATATATAAATAATCACAAGCAATAAAGATCGATGATACCTGCAGAAGTATAAAACTGTGTCGCATTGTGTGTATTGCAATAGTTTCTAAAACCAGATGTCCACAGGAGTCTGTCCAATGCGACGAGCCGCTCGGCTTCGCAGCCGATCTTCCCCTAGACAGCATCAAGACCAGCTCCAACCCTGAAAAGCGGAAGTACCTCGCGTTGGATGGCGAGCGCGGCTGGACGGCACTCTACAGCACTCCTGGGGAGTGGGTCGTGGTGAGATATAGACCTTTGTTGTTAAGCTTCATTACGTTTCTTCTTATAGACCGACATATTCTATCCTCTGCCACTCTGTGGCCTACTATCAGGCGAGTACCAACTCAAACTTACAAACAAACAACAAACTTTAAGCGTTTTTAATTTCCATCAAAAAAACGTCATCATCAACAGCCGGAAGACGTCCACTGCAGGACGAAAGCCTCTCCCTTAAAGGGAGGTGTTGCCATAATCCCCACGCTTGGCGGGCGGCTTCGAGATCGCAGAATGGTTACCACCGTTAGCCGAGAGGACGCTGCTGCCCGTCCTCCGGTGGTTCTGGTTGCAGTTTTAGGACATACCCAGGTCCAAAAAAACGTGCTACCTAGAAACTACCTGCCATCCTAAAAAGCTGGTCAGTGAATATCACTGTCTGCAGGACGCTTTACGTTTTCGGCATTCTAGGGGTCTAGGGGTGTTTGTTATAATTAGTAAAAAATTAACATCTATTATGTGTGAATTCCTTACTTATACAACAGGCTCTGTGGTACTAAAACGTTTGATTACTATTCACAGTTCAACTTCACGTCTCCCCGCAACATAACCGGCATCAAGACCAAGGGTGGCGAGAAGGGATGGGTGACCGCGTACAAGGTCACCTACTCTAATGACCTCGACTTCAGCCCGATCGTCGATAAGGAGAAGAATGAAGTGTATGTTACTTATTTACTATTTGGCTCCACTTGATTCATACTTCTTAACAATGAAATTCACCGCCGTATTCGCTGAGAACCACAATCTTGGCTTCTTCAAGGCTAGAGTGAATAGGTTTCTTCTAGATCGACGTGTTCAATCGTAGAACTATTTCTAGTAAAATAAAACCTAATCTCGTCCTCATAAGCCGTTGTAGCTTAGTTGAGAGACCGCTCGTCTTGGAATCGTGTGAGGGTGGGCTCAAATCCCGAGCAATGAGTTCTTTGTAGTTTATGTACGGATTTTCATACAACAGAAAGAAAACGTCGTCGTGAGGAAACATGTATACCTCCGGAGAGGAAATTCAATGGCGTAATGTGTGTCCACATTTTTTTTTTTTTTTAACTTTGGGAAATGCATTTACGCATACCCTCCCGCCGGGGCGGCAGGAGGGTTATGTCGGGCTCGGCACCAGAGTGGCACCACTACCGACTAAAAACCCAACGGTGTTCCATCACTGCGCCTTGCGCCGAGGCCACGGGTACGCTCTCGCATTCGTCCGCGACCTCGACAGCGCTGCCCTTTCGGGCCCACCACGGGCTCCTCCCGCACCGATGACGATGTGTCGGAACACCCAGACACATCGTGCATCCACTCCATCCATCCACATTAGATGGAGGTGTATAAGCATATGATGATGATGATGAAAAGCAGCCAAGCTGTTGCGGTGACATGGTTTGCGATGAAGGTGCATCATGCAATCTGGTAGCGATTCTCGTTTCCTCTGTAGCTTTACAATGCCACAGTACATGCGCCACAGTTTCACTATCCTGCATGCAGCCACGGCATAGCGGACTATCCGTGGCTCCCAGTTTGTATAAGTGACTATTCAAGTTGCAATGACCGGTAATGAGGCCTACTAAAAGTCGAAGGTCCTGTCGTTGCAACTTCAATAGATTGTTAGTGATCTTCCCGTTTAGGATTGGGAAAGCGCTTTTAGCATGTTTGCAGTCGTCTTTC
Source organism: Erannis defoliaria (assembly GCA_905404285.2). Classification (NCBI taxonomy): domain Eukaryota; kingdom Metazoa; phylum Arthropoda; class Insecta; order Lepidoptera; family Geometridae; genus Erannis; species Erannis defoliaria. The sequence continues at coordinate 2,713,545 of FR990071.1, forward strand.
TTATCCCACAGATTTTGTTGTTCTTTTTCGGTGTGACGGCGCAGTAGCTCTCGCACTCCCATCGCCGATGGTTATTGTTGGTTGATGGTTGATTATGCTCGTCCTCATGAGGCGCATTGCCTAGTTTAGTTTGATGTTCTTGATATACCAATATTGGTGGTGTCACTATCCCGGTTTTCATACATATCTCTATCGTTTACATATACGTGTTTATTTATAGTTATGTGCTAGATGTTATTCGACAGGAATATAAAAGCTCAATAGGACACGAATCGCTGTGTATTGCATAGTATTTTATTTTATTACAACAACTCCAAAATAACGTTTAAATTGCACAACTGCCAGAGTCGAGGCGGCGGCATGGTAGAAGAGTCAAGGCGAAAGCGACTGCGTCGTGTCGCCGCCTCGACCCCGCCCCGACGCCGCCTCCACTCTTTATTCTGTGTGCGATGCGCCTTAATCGTGTTTGAATGTAACGCAGGGTGTTCCCCGGGAACTACGACAAGTCTTCAGTGATGGAGCATAAGTTCAGGCCGCCGATCCGCGCGCAGTACCTGAAGGTGCTGCCTATAAAGTGGAAGGACGCCATCGAGATGAGAATCGAGCCTGTTGGATGTTTTGAACCTTACCGTAAGTCAACGCATATGAATACTATTTTACGCGTGTATTTTAATTTCTTACTTTTTTTTTACTTTTCATTGAACTGTTTTTGTATTGAATGTATTCCCTTATTATTATTTTACTTTTTTGTTACATTTTCCATGCGGGTTTTGGGTCTTTGGCATAGAGAATAATAATATACTGGGTCTTTCTTTATAAGTCTTTGGTCACGGTTTGCAAGACACTTTGGTACTTACGTCACGGTTGGCTCTTACACCTTACGTTTTTCTAACAGTTCTGATTGTTGTTTTTTTAATTTGCATATAACATCTAGTCCAGACTTTATATTTTATGCTGAAAAATACCTGATGATCGAAAATATATTTATATCTTAACGTGCACGATCGCCCAGGACGATATTATAGAGCTTTAATAAGGTGTTATTTTAGCTTTATCGAATTTGGTTTCGTTTGACACAGTTTGTGCTTGAAACAACGGGTTTTCTATGTTTTTTATGCAATCGAGTGACGAAATTACCGAGACGTTCGCCTGGTGGTAAGCATCGCGCACTGCACTGCCCTCGTCACCTAATTTCTTCATGCCCAGTTTTTTCTCATGTTCAGTTTCTTTGTGTTCCTAACAGCTCCGACTGTGGCCACCCCGACGCCAGAGCCCACCACTGTGCCCCCGTGCCAGCTATGCCCGGGGGTGGTGCCCCCCGCGGCCGGATGCGGGTGCGCCGGCACTCTCTACTTCGACGCAGAGAGCTGCGTGCCGCGCGACCAGTGCCCCTGTGTGCTCTCTTTCATGTCGTGAGTACACGTTTCTTTAACCTCGACACAAAAATACAGTTCTTAAGCCATGTATTCACCGGGAAACAATTATTTATGAACATAGTTTCATTAACAATATCTACGTGTTTTCTGAAACAAATAAATTTGTTCAGACTGTTGCGGTAAACATTTTTTTCTTTAATTAAATTTACCACAAAAGATAAGGGCACTGTCGATTGGAAGACTAAATAATGGTCTATGGGATGTCATAAAAAGAACTGGCAATTATGCAACTTTTATTTGAACAGCAGTGTTGTCATGTAAGTTAGCGGTATACTTAGTAATAGAGAGATTAAAAAATATTCCCATCATTGCTTGCCATGTATAACAAAACCACAACAACAAACAATACATCTAAAGCCGTGAATCAAGGTTCCTTGATTCCTTGATAGTTACATTTTATAACTTTACTCGTTATCCCCTTGGTATAAATTTGACTGGCATGCCGCCTTCCACTATCTGAGCTAAAAATGACGTTCTTTTGACTCTTATTTGGGCCTCGGATGACTCTGCTGGCACTACTGTGTACCGACGCAGGATTGCTGCTAGGCCCAACTTCGCTATCATTAATGCTAGCTTGTAACCTGTAAAAGAACGACGAAGAAATTAAAATTTGGGTATTTTTGCATTCGTTATACATTGTCTCTTTAATTTTAATCGATGGGAAGTTTGAGCTCGTTATTTCATAACTTGGCATGGTCAGGTGAGTCAATTATCCAAAGGAAGCGATGCTTGACTGCTAAAATGAACCAGATTAACTAAAAAATATTCAATACGTTACAAACCTATGCATTTTCTCGGACCTTCTCCGAATGCTAAGTATTTAAAATCCATAACTTTCCCTGATGAAAACCTTTCTGGACGAAATTCTTCCGGACATTCAAAAAATTCTGGATCCATATGTATAGCTTGAATCGGGATTAAAATCCGAACTCCTCGGTCGATGGTGACGTCAGTGCCTGGCATAGTATACTTCTCTAAGCAAAGTCTTCTGATCACTCCAAGCGGTGTTAATAATCTCATCGATTCTTTGAAAGCCATATCCAGTTGCGGCAGTTTGTCAAGACACTCCATCAGCTCATTTTCACGTTTTGATAGCACCATGTCGATTTCTTTCTGAACCTTCAGTTGAATCTCCGGGTGGTGAGCTAGTTGGTGCATAGTGGTGCTCATAGCCGTTGCAGAGGTTTCGAACCCAGCAAACAAAAAGAAAAACAGTTGGGCAGCCGTAAACTGAAGATTTTCTTTCTCTCTCGCGGCTTCACTTAGCTCAACGCACTTTTCTCGTGTTTTTTGAGCTGCCATGTCTAAAAAGATGTCCATAAAATCTTTTATTTCGCTTGGATTTAACTTTCTTTGGTCTGTGACTTTTTTCGTCATGTCCATCATTATTCTATCTAAATCCTTGTTAATGAGTTTAAAGTAGCTAAATAAAAAGGCGATCTGTGGAACCAGATCAGCCAACGCAATTAAAAGCAGTTTCAGTTTCGTTTTGACGAAAAATTCCTTCGCCAAATCAGTGAAAAGCGACCGTTCAGAGATGGTATTCATTTCGACACCAAAGCCTCCACCAATACATTGTATTGTGTATCGAACCATCAGATCATATGCCGTGAAAGCTTCTCCACGCGAAGCGATACCTTCAATAACACACTCTAGTTTTTTAATGCAATCTAGTATTTTTGGAGACATTAGCTTTAGTTTGGCAGGCGTAAAGCCAGGAGTCAGTTGCTGTCTCATGGCGCGCCATTGTTCGACGTCAGCGAAGACAATATTATGCAACAGTGGGTCCTTTTTAGTGTTCTCGTTCCATCCTCGATCGGAAAAGCTCTTGAAGTCCACTGTCAAAATGTGTCGCACAATCTCCGGGTCTCTGATTATCAGTTCCGGAGTGGTTCCTCTATAGTAGCCCACAATTTTTTCGCCTTTGAACTTTTTGAGCATTTCGATTCCGATTTCTGGTATTGTACGTCTGATGAGAAAATTTTGTAGGTGGTTTCCGAAAAAAGGTAAAGGCCGTTCATGTTTGACGTTCCTTTTCGCCCAGTAATCGTGATTTCTTGTTGTGTATCGGTAAATTAGGAGAAAACACGCAGCAACTAAAGTTATGACCAGCATCTTCAAAGCCTGTGGCTACAATCCGCGGCTGAGGCTGATGTGCTGATATAAAAGTCAAACGTTTACTTGTGTGTCAACAAGAGATTAACTGATTATGTAATGTTTGTATTTAAAAACATTATTATTATTCAATTCAGTTTTTCCCAGCAATGTGAAAACAATACGTCATAATAATTTCCAACACAAAAGATTTAAAAAAAAAATGTTGTCTTGTTAATTTGTAATCGTACCTACGGTCAAAATTTTTAATGATATAATGGAAATAAAATTTAAAAATTATTTAAGTTTTATTTATGTAGTGGTAATCTTCTTCTATAATACTTAAATAAAAGGTTTTTTTTTTATAAATTCGTTTGATCTAGCATTACCTCTTTAGAAGTTTAGGACAGTTGACATAATCTTGTAAACAGGTAATTCTAGATCAACGTATGTATTTAACTGTGTGGCATATAATTTGCTAGACGCTTTACAAAGTTATGTCGTTAACTTTCTATGAGCTGTCAAATAGCTATTTCTCATTCTCTTTTTAAATATTTTATTATGATGTGTATTTTTTCTAGTTATTATCACAATATTTTTAATTGTTGTATTTTGCATGCCGTAAGGTAGAATATGGCGGCCACTATTATTTTTCTTAATTCCACCTATACTTTTACGCAATACCCATATATATACGCAATAAATAGAATAGGGTAGATGACTGATGTTTAAATCGTTGAAACCAATAGCTTCGATGAAGAATTTAAGTAAATATAGTATGTTTATTGAAAACATAATTTAAATCGGTTAATAATGTTCTGATATATGAGCGTTTCAAGTTTTCGTTGGAGACACCTCTGTCCCTTTCCCACAAAACAAAAAATGACGTCACGCCTTACTTGTCAGAATAGAATTTATATGGCGTCCTGACAAGTAACGTCACGATTTGCTGTTTCGTCTCTCTGTCTAGCATGATATTAAAATGCTTATATGTTGCTTATTTTTGATCAGATTTTCATTTTCTTTTCATTAATCAGCTATATTTATGGGCCACATTTTAATAGGACAATTAAAAAAAACAGTCATCTAGCCTATTGAAATTGAAAAGCAATTAACTTAGTGGACAGAGTATAATAAGTGTCAGTACCTGTGGTCAATACCTTAATAAATTATAAAACTTTGCCAAACCAAAACCAAAACCATGTATGTATGACTGAAGTGAAGGTCAATATAACAATAGGTAATAATCATGTTTGTATTTATTGTTGAAACCAATCTTATTCATAAAACGAATTAATTTCTCACAAAGCATGTACCTACTTCTTTTTATTATGAAAACTGACGTAGTTTTTACTTATTTTTAACTACATAAACGTTATGCATTTATAATGAAAACTGACGTGGTTTTGACACATTTTTGTTTTTTTATTTAAACGTGAGTATTCCCGTATAAATAAAACAAAAATGTTATGCATTTACTTAAAAGCCAACTGTAGCTATTTTATTCGTTTTTCAGGTACCCAGTAGGGTCTCCGTTTAGGGGTGCCAACTGCGACGAGTGCATGTGCAAGATGGGAGGCATTACGGACTGCAAGCCTGCCAAGAAATGTGAATGCAACAACCCTGACACTGTACGTATCTTTTCTGACCAGCAGAGCGACGAGTACAGTCTCATGGTTAGCGCCACACGTGATAGTTTAAACACACTCTTAAACACTATCATATACACTCATATATACATACAGTCGGTCATATACACTCTCTGGACAGAATGATAGATAGATAGATAAACTCTTTAATGTACACACCAAAAAAAAATATAACAGTCATGATAATCACAACAGAAAAATGAACTTAGCACTAGTGTAACAATTGGCGGCCTTATCGCTAAAAGCGATCTCTTCCAGGCAAACGATGCAACGATGTGAGCATACCCACTTGTAAATGGCACGGAACTCAGATTTCCATTAGCATATCTGGCAAGATGTAGTCAAACGCAAGCCTAGCACAAATAAAAAAAAGAATAAGATAGTTGAGGCGTTGACGTAAACTCAAATGACTGCCACCTCATACAGAGCTGGTAAAAAATTGGTACGCCGCGCCGTCTATCTGCTTGGGTTCATAAACTAGCTTTTGATGTTACTGATTTTGCAAGATTTGTTCGAACTGACTGCAGTTCTCTAATACTCCAACAGTTAGAGTCTATATTAGGTGGTCAAGAAGATGGTCGAGCGCGCAATCCAACAGATTTCCCCCTTTTCATCACAGTTTTGTTTAATTGGCAATCATCATCATCATCATCATTGTCCTGCCACCACGTTTTTCATTCCCATTCCAGTCTAAGTATGTTTACCATCTTCGACCACACTGTCACTTCATAGCAGGAAAGCTGTGGTCAAACAGTTAACCTGTCAAGCATAAAAAGTTGTCGTGGTAAGAGTTAGCCCCTAGGGATTGCTTTGTTGGTGCGTAGGCTGCGCGCTAACCCAGTCGGTAAACTAATGACATCGGCTTGTAATTTTTTATGTAATCAATCATCACGCCTGCCCGTAACAGTAAAAAGTAAAATCATTTAATTTCAGAAACAGTTTTACGTAATTTTGCAGCCATAGCCACCAAACTTGGTGTGGCAACGCCTTTATTTTGGTGGGTAGCCTTCCCATCGTTGCACGACTATAAAGTAACAGTGCCAGAATTGTGAAATTTCGAACATCATCACCCTGGGATATAAGATGTCAAATCTCTTCATGCCCAGTAATTAACAAATAAATAATAAATGAAATTATGGTAATTTGATAAAATGTCTGGTAGACTGGGTCGCGCGCCAACCTAGTCGGCAAGCTGGTCCCGGCGACCTGCGAGTGCGTGTGCGCGCCGTGCCCGGCCGGCACGCGGCCCTGCCCCAGCGCCAACCGCTGCCTGCTCGAGGAGCTCTGGTGCGACGGCTTCGCCGACTGCCCCGACGACGAGCTCGACTGCGCCGTGACCACCACGGAGCCGGCCGTGGTCACCAAACACGAAGTCACGGTAGCTGCCACGCTGCCGCCGACCACGCCGCCTACCACTGTCAAACGTAAGTATTGACTCTTCTCTTAGACATGTTATCATAACTATTCGTTGCGGATACATTACCTTTGGCCAGGTCGCAGGTGAAGCAAGTTTCAGCTTATGATTTATTAACGACTTATAATCATCTATGTTGCAACTGTAGTCTGTGGTCTGTGTGACCGTTACTGAATGTAGTGTTATTTTTTGGTTTGAAAATTGGAAGAACAACTACACAAGAAATACTGCCAAGAAACAGTTCAGTTTTCTGAAACCAGGTACCAAGAGGCCGATCAGGAAACGGAAACCGACATTAAAAAAGCGAAAATTCGGAAAGTGGGGTAACCCGAGAAAAGATGATAAATGGTACAAAGCGAAGAAGTTGTCGCGTAGGCTGATGTCTGGTCCACGGTCTCATGTACGTAAGACGTTACGTAGGAAACCAGGTACATTCTCTTCCAATTGGCAATATTATCTACATTTCAAAATTCGCTTCAAAATTTTAGTAATGCTCAGATAAATCTACATCGGTAGCAGTTGATTTTATAATATACAGATGCAAGCTCTTTCGCTGAATATTCCTTAGCTCTAAAGCTGCCATTCGAGGGTAGGCTTTCTTACTTTATATTTCATGGCACTCAAAGCAGAGATACGTGGACTAAAAACCACGTGGCTTGAACACTTCAACAACTTGTGATGTCATTCTATGAAAATTGAGTTTTTATTGATTAATTGCTTGACCTCCATCACGCCTGATGCTAAACGAAAGCGCAGTCTACGATGAAGCACTTGCCCAGAAGGAACCCGATTCACTCGCCTGTTTATGCTAGAAAATACCGCATGTACAAGGCAATGCAAATATTGAATAGAGTCTGCGTAAAAAGAGAGCTATCGTGGCCAAAAAGTGAACTTACGATACGTTAATCAACCCACCCTTTCCTTGTGGCTACAGCGTGGCAACACAATGCTTCGTTAGTTTCGTTTTTGTTTTGCCACCTGAACAAAATGACATTCAAGCACATCATCGAGCTTTCTGCCAAACTATTAGATATCACACTAAAATTATACATGCGTAAGTTTGTCGGTATGTGTGTGTGTGTGTTTGTTACTTCTCCACGGCAAAATATCTGAACGAATTAGGATGAAATTCGGAATCAAAAGCCAAAAGCCGTTCACAGCTGTACGAAGACCTAGCCCTTAATAAGGAGGGGTTGCCATAGTCCCCACGCTTGGCAGGCGGCTTGGGGATCGCAGAATGCTCACCACCGTTAATCGAGAGGACACCGCTGCCCGTCCTCCGATGTTTCTGGATGCAGTTTTATGAAATACCCAGGTCCAGGTAGAAATTTAGAATGGAGATAGATTAGTTCCCGGAATAGCATATGTGCTACTTTCATCATCATCACACGGGCGAAACCGCGGGACGCAGCTAGTGTAATATAAAAAATGTCAAAGCAAAGTTTACTAAAACATTTATTTGATGCCAGCTCTAGAATGCCCCGTGGTGTCGTGCCCGCCCGGCTACCAAGTGTCGTTCACGAGCTCTCGGCCCCGGAACCCCTGGACGTCCGACCTCCCGCCGCCCCGACCTCGAAACCCATACACGCGGTACACCAAGGGCGGCTATAGGAAGGGCGGCTATAGGAAAGGCGGCTTCTCTAAGGGAGGCTTCTCCAAGGGAGGCTTCTCTAAGGGAGGATATGGCGGTAAGTTACCTTTCTTTTAAGTATATTTTGTGTCAGTACTTGTTCTACTTATGATAATGTGAACTAGAATAACCTTCTACGAATTTTAAAGTATACAATGGTAACAAAAAGGCTCAACAATACTGAAGGGTATGTATGTACTCATCATTATGAACAAGTTTTACTATGGGGCCAACCCTGAAATCGCGAAGAAAAACAGCTGTTTCATACAAAAAATTCATTGACCTTAGACAAAATTCATGATTGGCCTTCAAACTGTAACAAAGTTATGTCTGCACACTACTGCTTGATGTTTAAATAACTGTCAAATGTATGGTACTTCCCCAGACGTACTCTGCAATAGTATCCTACTACTATAAATTGTATATTTGATACAAATAAAAAGCAATAAAGGGAACATTCTGCCTTTCAGCATGCTAATAACGCGACATAAATGTCTTCCCGCAGGGCCGCCACCACCTCCCCAGAACAATCCAGCCTTCACCCTCGACAAGCCATCAGTGGCCCCCACCGCGCCGCCCGTGAAGGAAGAATGCCCTCAGTTCAGATGCATCCCTGGGCTCCCTCCATTCCCGCAGCCTGGATCGACGGTCCCGCCGGTCATATGTTCAGTGGTCACGTGCCCGCGTGGATACACCCTCAAGTTGGAGGCTTTGAAGGACGGTTTCAATAGATGTCCCCAGTAAGTGAGATAGACCTAGATAATTTTTTGTCACAAACCTATCTTAAAGCCATAGCAGATACTTTATATAGTTTGTTTTTATTATTTTTATATACAGTCAAGTGACGAGACGAGCAAGACGTTCGCCTGGTCGTAAGCGTCACGCCAGCCACTAACAGTAGCAGTGCCAGAATTGAACTTGCGAACACAATCCTGCGCCGCACCGCACTGCGCTCGTCACCCTGAGATATTAGATGTTAAATCACTTCATACCCAGTTATTTCTCTGGTAACAATGCCCTTCAAACTGGAACACAGTAATGCTTGCACACTACTGCTTGGCGGTTGAATAAATGGCAAAGGTGTGGTACTTCCCCAGGCGGACTCTGAAGTAGAGTTCTGCCACTACACACACAAATACTTATATATTTACGTTTGAGTTTTTTTTTTTTTTTCTGATCAATTTGCTGCCATTTGCTAGCTATGTAGAAAGCTGGAACCTACCAACAGCAGGTACTAAAAGCCTTTGATCTCATCTCCTCCTTCTTTCGTGGAACAGAGCTTGTACCGCAAATTTGATTGTAATCTCTCTAATGTGATCTTTTGGAGAACGTAAACATCTAGAGAAAATTGCAGCATTGTGTTACTAAAATATAGTATCTCTCAAATCAGGTATCTGAGTGTTTTTGCTGAAACAAACATCAGGAGAATGGTGGTCACTAAATAAATAAGTAAATGACCTAAAATTCGCTTAATTATTATTCAAGATGATGCAATTTATGATATTTTTCATGTGTTGGTTAGGTATAGACATTAAAGCAATGTATCAAATTTTAACGACGAAAACCTTGCAACTACGCATATGTTTCTGATGGCCGCCTTCAAATCATAGCTTCAGGCACTATAGCTTGTTGGGTTTCTTAGCAACATTAAACGATTGAATGTTTACGATGATAAGTCCAGGGGCCGTACTATGATTTGTTAATTCCATTCTCTTTAGGTTCAGCCGCCAACACCGCGCGATCATGAACCATATTGCGGGGCGATAAAATTCACGGTCGCGGAGCGTTAGCTGCTGAACCTAAAATAGTGGTTATTAGACTTCATTGTACGGCCCCAGACCGTATACGTATATAGTCATCTGGTACTACACCGTCTCTTAGCGGCTAACCGGCGGTCCAACGCCAGGCTAGCTGCATAAACTGTCAATACAACGAGAACGTTATGTGATAGATACGAGTGCGTGCCGCCGCCGGAGCGCCCGGTGTTCTGCAACATGACGGGGCGCACGTTCAACACGTTCGACGGCACAGAGTACAAGTACGACGTGTGCTACCACATGCTGGCCCGGGACAACAGATACAACGCCTGGGACATCGCGGGTACGTTCATTTGACACCTCATTTCGAAATGTAAATCTTAAGGGCCAGCAAAGCGTTACGTTGGCTGGATTGGACCATTCCCTTTAAGGCGGACGGTCTAATCCAAAATTGCCGCCAAGTAATGGCGTTAGAATCATTTTTATTGAAAATATTTTTTCAGTTTGAAGTAGATTGTAAATCGCCTTCACGTACCGGCACAGTGAATGTAAATAGCCCATATTATGTTTGTAAAATGAACATGTTCCAGCGAACATATATAGCCATTATTCATTCTTTTTCTGCAGCGCTGAGTTCAGTATCATCATCATCTTCATCCCATTGATAAAGGCTACTAATATAGCTAACATTTTCGTTACACAATGAAAAATATCGGCTTTATACAATTACAGTACCGGTACATGATGGCGATTTACGATCCACTACAAAATAAATTGCAATCTATGTCGTATAATAATATTTTTTGTAAAAATTATACTGGGGCCGTCCCCATTAATGTTAAACGGAGTCCCTTAGTAAAAATAGATCACAATGATGAATGGCCTTCTTACACGGACAGTCGAAACTGAGACCTTAATTCAAAACTTTACCATCCAATAACCAGTTGTCAAGAAGTGTCGCGCCGAAGGATGCTGGAATGAGCTCCTGGTCCGCCAAGAGAACCAGCAGATCCTGGTGAAACCCAGCTTGATGATAGTGTATGACAACTACGAGTACACCGTGGAGCAGACCAGCTTGATCTGCTCCCAGAAGAACAGCTTCGATATAGCCAGGGTCGGGAACGGAGTGCTGGTCAAGTCGAGGAAGTATAACTTCTCCATCATCTATAGTAAGGAAGGGGATGTGAAGATTGGGGTAAGATTTACCAAACCATTTAGTAATGTCCCTCCCTATTAAGGAGAGGCCTTCGTCCAGTAGTGGACGTCTCATGGCTGTCAATGAGTAGAAAAAAATAAATAAATTACGTGTCATTAAACTTGCAAAATATACTGCACGGTGGTGTACACAGAAAAGCGAAGGCCTATTCTCTCTTCAGTGGTGTGCATGACGTACCTGCGCAGGCTCACCCCTTCCATGCCGACAATTTGACTTGTTTGGCGGCTACTGTAACAGCCAAGTGATTTACTAGAGGTCACCCTGCGACTCCGTCCGCGTACGGAATAACTCACTCATAGCTATAACTCAACAGCAGTTTAAAAAAATCTCTTGCCGTGAAGATATCTAGAATGAATATACTATAACTATAATATTAATAAATAACTGTGGTAGTTTAAAACATTAATATGTTTTAAGCTAGATTTCTTTCAGCTTTTTGTCCCTATAATACCTTGCGATTATAATTTAACCTTCCTTCAATCATTGAAGAGATGCTCAATAATTACGTAATTATTAGTCTCTTAAAGACACGTACATAAACACACACGTGACTTTATCGAATTAAATACTATAAACGTACTATATAAAATAAAATAAATTCAAATTCATTTATTTCTCTTAACAATTTTTTAATTCACAATATTGCTGTATAATGCTATAAATGTTTGGTTCATATGGATGATACGTAAACTTTACCGAAGGCAAATATCTTTATCTGGTCGAACCTGAAGCGAACAGAAAAAAATATACAGGACACAGGACCCAATTTACGAGAGAGGCCCTCACAGCTGGGATAAGCAAGGCTGTAGATGATGATGATGATAATGACGATGAAATACCACAACATTTGCCATTTGCGTATCCTCATATATATCATAGGTTTTTGAAATGCCGTGACGATTTACCTATAGCAGCGTTTAAATAAGAAATTGCCCGCGCGATACAGGGCCGCGAGGGTAGATGTCAAAGGGGGTCGAGGGAGGAGCGAATGGTAGCACGCCTGCTGCCGTCTTTTTTAAATGGTCCCTCTATAGTATCTAACAAGAATGGTTAGCATAACGCGGCCACAACAAAAGGTTTTATAAATATTTCGTGAAATCCTTAGGTCCTGAAAAGCCACATGGGATCAGTGGACGGGCTCTGCGGCGCTTACGACGGTGATGCGAGTAACGACCGCCGTATGCCTAACGGTCAAATCACGACCAGCATTGAACAGTTCGGTCAATCCTGGGGCAAGCCTGGTATGAAACCTGATGCCTGCGAGGTCAGGGTAACTGCGGCCAAAAAACAAAATAGAGTTTGGAAGCTGTGCGACGTTATCACGTAAGTAAAGTCACGAAATTTTGTTTTTGGTTAAGTCAGGTCCAGCATAGAGCAGTCAGCAGTTTGATTAAGGAAGCACTTTAGCAATATCAGAAAACTGCCAATCAAAATAGACCTTGTAGGTCTATTTTGCTAGCTTTGCTATGCTATGCCCATGTAATATTGAGTCTTTTCGTCTTCTGAAATAGTCAGATCGTTGATAATGTCAGATATTTCAAACTCATCTGTATTTTGCTATATACACAAACACATTTTTGTCACATCCTGACGGCATAGGTAAAATTAACCGATGGTCCCGGGATGGATCCCTGAAGGTCAGTTGGAGCATTTGCTAAAATTGCGGCCATATTATATCATTGCACTTGCAACACGAACATACTTGTCAAAGCCTCTTTACATGACGCGATCCGACGCCTGATCTAATATTATTAGAGGCAAGCTATGATGTTATTAGTTTACTTATTTATTATCATTCAATTTATCGAAAAATATCAATCCAGAGGTACAATTTTCAAATCGTTCGAATGCATTGTCACAAGAGTTTTATTTCGAATGTCAGTCTAATTTTTTTTGCGAAAACTTGTCAGAAAATTCATCGCCAATTATGGCAGTTCCTCCCTATTACGGGAGAGGCCTTCGTTTAATAGTGGACGTCTTCTGGCTGATGAGTGAGTGGGGTTCTCCTCGTTTAGGCACCAATGCACCAGGAATGGTATCCTTGATGACGCTTCTGCAAATAAGCAGATATTTGTTCGTCATCATCGTCATCACCCAGGAGACGTCCACTGCTAGATTAAGGCCTCCTCCTTGTTCGGGGTTGCCATAATCACTACGCTTGACAGGCGGCTTGGGGTTCGCAGAATGCTCACGACCGTTAACCGAGAGGACGCTGCTACCCGCCCTCTAGTGGTTCTGGATGCAGTTTTAGAACACACCTAGGTCCACATGCCTACGGTCCAGGATGTTTGTTAACGGTAATGACTTTTCATTTTTATTTAAATTTGCAGCAAAGAGCCGTTTACTCGGTGCGCGTCCGTCCTCCAGCTGGACAAGTGGAAGCACATCTGCCTGGAGAAGGTGTGTTCCTGCAGCGAGCTGGTGGTGAACGGGTCGCGGCGCTCGGAGGAGGAGTGCCGCTGCCTGGTGCTGCAGCAGCTGGTGGCCGAGTGCCTCGCCGCCGACAAGGACGTCACGCTCGCCGAGTGGCGCGTGCTTATGGACTGCCGTGAGTGTTGCGACTCATTGACTTGATTTGTTTCAGTCGACTGACTTATTGACTGGTTGTTGTTTTTTTTCTTTCTTCGTTATTGGCATCACGTTGTGCATTCTGCCAGTGTCACGTTTATGAATTTTTCAAGTTTTTTTATTAAAACCAAGTCAGATATGTCATGAAATCACAGTCAGTCACACGAAATTAGTCATAGTCGAGTCCAAGTCATGCCCTAGTAAAGTTGTGGCGACTTTACTATGAGCTTCTATGGAGATTTGGAAACAACACGAAAAGACATGCTCCACCACATTATATCACTTGCCCACACTCGTGCACGTAATTCATCACTCAATGAATAAAACACCACCATTTTTTATCATTAATTCGCGAAAAAACACAAGTTTAAGAAAATAATAGGTTGCAACGACATGATTTTTCCGTGTTCCCGCCAAAGCCGCTGGTTGTTGTTGAATCTGTTCGTTATATTAATCGTTTTTTGACAGCTTATGCTAAGTTGACGACATATATTGTAAATGGTCTAGTAAATTACATCACATACAAAAAAAACTTTGATCTAGCGTTACCTCAATAGGTTATGTAAATAGACGACGTAACCTTGTAAAGAGGTAATTCTTATTCAAAGGTATTTATTTTGTATGGGATATATTTTGCTAGACGCTTTACAATGTTGTCGTCAAGGCGTGACCTCTTTTCCGATTGCCGTACCTAGTCTCGGGTTGTTACAAAATGTTGAATGTTTCAAGTAAGACTGCTTTATAGACTAGGCATAAGCTAGTCATAACACTCTCGACTTGCTTTATGCAGATTCGGCTCAACTTCTGCAATAGAAATGTCGATGTGGTTTCTGATTATTAAAATATTGTGTTTGAGCTTCTGCAGAAAACAACTCTTAGAATATGAGAGTGATGGCATTTTTAGACTGTTTAGGTAGCTATACAATGTATAAAAAAACAACAGCAGCAAGCAGCTTTTTTATGATATGTCATATCATCTGAGTTTGACATTTTCTAGAAGAAAGAGATGAATTGCTATCGTAACGTTAGTTCACTTTTTGGCCACGACAGCTTTCTTTCTGCACAAACTCTAATCACGTTTATATTTGCTTGCCGTTATATAAAGTTTTATTGGTCGTTTGGTCTGGTTCACAAGTGCTTCTTTGATTCCAGCGGCTGAGTGCCCTGCCCCACTTGTGCATTACGACTGCTACCGCAAGCGTTGTGCACCGACTTGTTCCTCGAGCGGCGCCACCGTCGCATGCCCCGCCGTAGAGGGAGAATGCTTCCCTGGCTGCTACTGCCCTGAAGGCAAGCTGCGGAAGGGAGACACTTGCGTTGTCCCAGCTGACTGTTTGGACTGTAAGTATTTAATAGACAATAGACAATAGTTTATTCGTGGCAAAAGTATAAACAAAAAAGCAGTTACACAGAGCACGGAAAAGTAAAACATAAATAAAAAATTGTTTACCTTTTGCCACAAACCGGCCCCAACTCGGCAAGATGCCGGTTGCGAGCAACCGACGCTGGTCTTCCGTTGGGCCCGGCAGGTGACGTCACGCACGCGAATATCACAATCCAAATGGAAGATTAAATACATACACAAAACCAATATCACATCACATAAATAGGTACACGACACAAAACTGACAATATAAAATATACTTACAACAAAACTTTAAAAAAATATCCGATCCGATGACATTCGACAAATGAAAGGATAAAAACTCATCACTACGACTTTTAACTATTTTGCTTCTCAACGAACGAGACGCCACTGTCGTGTAGGTCGCTCATAGAGTAAGTAAATACTACGTAGGCCGCTCTTGAAAGACATACTTATTATTAATGTGTTGCTTTCCAGGCTGCTGCTCTATCCAGCAGCCTGGAAAGCAACACATTCGCATTTTGAGCGTTTTTTTTTTGCTTTTATAGCAAAGCTATAGAAGAAGCTATTCTCTAGCAGCTTAAGAGGGAATCTGGTGAGCGATTCTCCATACAAACGTATTTACCTATTTTCATCCTGGATAATGCCTCTAAAGCAATGTTTTTTTTATAAATTCTTGGTCTACTGTAAACATGTCTATGTTATTTTATTTTTTTCAGCAAAATAAAATAAACCCTCCAAACATTACTATGAAAATATTTAAGGGGTTATATTTATTTTAGTAATTAGTTGCTGATAAAAAGGAAATGACTGAGATATGTCTACAGTAGACCTAGACTTTATAAAAAAAAACAGGAAGAAAATAGGGGAATTGTATGGAAAATCGCTCACAGTTTTCCCTCTTAAGTAATCATATCTTTGTCGGTAATGATTTCGTAGAAATGTTTGCCGCTTCACTTGAAGATGGCAGATCCATCGCCAGTTGAGGCTTGTAATTTAATCTTCGTATAATTTTCGCTTGTTCTGTTCAGGCTCGTGCAACGGCGTGGGTTCGCCCGCTAAGTACGTGACATTCGAAGGGGATGAACTGCCCTTCCTCGGGAACTGCACCTACCTCGCCTCAAGAGACAGGAACGACACTGGACAGCACAAGTATCAGGTACCAAGAAACAGTTATATTCACCAGTTTTATATACCAATATAATCATGAACACGCTATATCCACGTTTGTTCTGTTGGTATAAACAAAACTCTTGTATACAATGTTTAAACACCACATCGATGTTTAGTGCGCGTGGGCCACTTTTTATTTAAACATCGATGTGACGTTTAGCGCGCAGAAAAGGTTAAGAATAAGGTTCAACAATACGAAAGGGGTACAATATGTGCTCATCCTTATGAACAACTTTCACTATGGTGCCAACCCAGAAATAGTAGAAAAAAAGTCAGCTGTTCCATACATTTTTTCCAAGGTCAATTAACTTTTTGTATGGAACAGCTGATATTTATTTCGCGATTTCATGATTGGCCCCATAGTAAAAGTTGTTCATAATGATGAGTACATACATGCCCTTCTGTATTGTTGAACCTTTTTGTTACACATTGTATAGTTGCCTTGCGTTCGTCTTTATGATTATCACAGTTGAATTCTTTGTGAAGTTGTGAAGAAATTTAAGGGTAATTTTCACTCTTTTTTTATAATTATATAAAAGTATGGTGCTATTTTATTTTTTTAATTTTGTGTTCAATGGATTAATCTGCTAGTTCAAGTCTTCTGTGGATAATTCAAGGTTGGTTACTAATGTTCAATTTCTGTGCTGCAGGTGTATGCAACAAACGGTCCTTGCGAAGATAACCCATCTGTGACCTGCGTGAAAGCCGTCCACCTTATATACGAGAAGAACGTCATACACATCACTAAGGATCAAGCCACTAAGAAGGTAAATTTTAAACAGAATAATCATTTTGTGATAAAAAAAAATGTATATCAATAAAATGTATATTGGACCCCTCCCTCCTTCAGAGCCCCCTCCCCCCAAATGGGTATGAAGAGATTTAACATCTAATATATCAGGGTGACGAGAGCATTACAGTGCGGCGCAGGATTGTATTCACAAGTTCACAATTCTTGCACTGCAACTGTTATGGGCAGGTTTGCGCTTACCACCAGGCGAACATCCCGCTCGTCTCGTCACTCGATTGTATAAAAAAAAAGATAGTCTCATGCTTGGTTCTCATGTACTTTATAAATTAAAAACTTGGGCGCTTTAACTGTTTTTCCTAACTGTGATTGTTTGTGGACGTAGCTTGTGACCAGCATCGGCAGTGCCCCAGTATACAAGTACCCCGTGAAGGGAGACTGGGGAACCATCAGCCTCGACAACGGACAGGACGTGGCCATCAGCCTGCCCGACATACACGTCGAGGTGAGCGATATTATGACGCTGTTACTTTATTCATAAACCAGACTAAACGCATAGGACATGTTTTCCTACGCATGTAGAGTTACTCCACTATACACGTACCGTATGGGCTTTTATTTCGTACTATTTATATCAATATAACACTTAAACTTTTAGTGGCGTGGTCAAATTTTCACAAATATTTACAAATATCCTGAACATAGTCCAGTTATAGGACCAGCTATACGTCACGATGGTTATAACTCAATAACGTCGTGACACGTTATGGCGCGATCAGCATTGATTTCTATGTATATAGTCAATTAGTACTGGTATCTCAACGCTGGTATTCAATATTTTTTTTTAATAAAAAGACACATTACTGTTTTGCAAAATTGTATCAACCCCTTTCGTATATTCCTGTCTCTATCCCAGTATGTGGGGTCGGCATAGTACGTTTTTCCCATGTTACGCTTCTCAACATGCATATCTTTCTTCATACTTCGCATCCACTCTTTTAAAACTTTTACCAAGTCGAAAGTATCCGCCATGTTTTTCTTTTTACAGTTGACAGTTCTGCAATCGAAGCTAGAGTTCACGGTGCGCGTGCCCTCGCACCTGTACTCCAACCAGACGGAGGGGCTGTGCGGGGTGTGCGGGGGCAGCCTCGAGTACCTGCTCACCAGCAACGGCACCGCCACCGAAGACATCGACGAGGTAACATTAGACTGCCTTTAAATACTTACGTGGAGTTACACAGATCTTCAGGCTTCGTGGGTGTATATAGCTACTGGCTACTCTATGCGAAAACTTTAATTGATTGTAGGTGATCATGGAGTTTATGTGAATAAATGAAAACATATTTTTCATATTTCTGTGTAACTTTTTTTTAATCTACTTATAACTAGGCAATAAAAATTTGATGGATATTTTTTTCCTTACTATGTTGTGGAAAACGTGTGTGAATTTAATACATTCATATGTCTTCCGTAGGCTTACTAACAGGGTTGCTAGTTTATAGATTTCTTTGCGATAGTGGCGCCCCTATTCATTTTCTAATATTTTTCCAAGCTATAGATAAAAAATACATTGCATTTTTGACACAAGTAAATGATTAAACTTTTAAACTTTCGCGATTTGAACACACATGTTCCAATGGCCGTGGTCACGAGCTGACTCAGCCAGCTCGTGACCACGGCCATTGGAACATGGTCGAAACGTCGAGGTAAATAAAAATAAATTTATTTGTGCGCGATTAAGTCCCGGTGATAAACATAATTAAGTAAATGATTCTTCATATTTTCGGCACAGTTCGGCAAGAGCTGGCAGGCCAGCCCCGACGCGCTGACGGCGCTAGAAGTGCCCCCGCAGGAGCAGTGCGATGCGCCCCCGCCGCCGCCCGAATGCGTCCCGCCTCCGCCTGAGTCCAACCCATGCTACAACCTCTACAACGCGGACAGGTTCGGCGAAGTAAGTTCACGATGCTCACAACAGTGGTTCAGCCTGCTGTATATGATCGCATTAAAGTATTTGCTCTCGTACTTTGTTTTTATTCTATACCAAGATTTAAGATCATTGCCTTCATCGACATTTTGGAAGCGATCCCAGAATTATTTGTAACCGATTACAGCGTAAGGAGGGTTATAGTTTTGATATCAATTTATATGTTCTCTAATAACTCCTAAATGCCTATTTCTGAAATTATTGAGTATTAAAATATCCTCACTTCAATTATCTTTACTTTTACATCTTTGACGTCAAACTGATTCAAGATAACCCATCTTTTATTAGCTGACTTCATGCTTAAATAGTAAATTAAATAGCTTAAATTAATTAATTACATTTAATAATTTATTGTCAGTCACAGTAGCTAAAACACCATCAAGGTCATAAGCGTAATTACTATTAATTATTCAGAAGGCACGGTTATCTCACTGCTGTAACCACACATCCTGTCCCGGTCCAGTTCCATTGTTATCTAATAGGTATTTTACCGATAACAATTTTAAACCCGCTTACCTATTTTTCTTGCTTCGTGTTCACAATCTCATTTTCCTTTGTGCTTCTCCCTACTACTCAAATTATTATAATTACTTTTGAACACTAATGTTTAATATTGTTCCCAGTGTCGTGCCTTGGTGGACCCCCAACCGTTTGTCGAGTCTTGTGAAGCTGATCTATGCGCCAACGCGACTGACGTCTGCGCTGTTTTAGAACGATACGCCGCCGAATGCAGGAGGCAAGGCGTATGTCTCGACAAGTGGAGGACCGACCTGTGTCCATATCCTTGGTGAGTCACTGAGTCAAAAGCTAGAGCGAAATCGCAGAATCGACCAACCAATGTACCCCAATTTAGCAATTTTTAGATACCTATATTTTGCGTTCTATCTCAGCACGCTTTTGTCTAATAAAATAAATACATCGTTGTAAAAGATAATAAATTAAAGCTATTCGAAACTTATAAATGGAACAAAAACAATCACACTATCACATCAAACTAGTCTTATCAATGCGAGAGATTCTCGGTATGTGTGTGTTCGTGTTACCTCTTCACGTCAAAACAACTGAACGGATTTTGATGAAACTCGGAATGGAGATAACTTATTTCCTGGAATAACATATAGGCTACTTTTGATTATCATCATCACGCGGGTTAAACCGCGGGGCGCAACTAGTACAAAATTAAAAAAAAACAAACGGGAACACCACCACAAACCACTCAATATACAACATTGCAACAATTCAATTTATAACATTGGAAGGTGAATGTTCTTCACAGTCATCTTTCATCAAATATTAAAAGGAGTTTATGTGCCTGCGGGGCTAAAGTGGCTACTTTAGCCCCGCTACGCGGAGCGAAAGGAACCACTTCCTCCCCGCAGCGGCAGCGACGTAAAATATACCCACGGGAGCAAATAAAGAAGCCTCAAATGTCATGTTTGCCATATACATGTGATCTGAGGCATTGACTTTTGCTTCTTATGTGTATAATATACTATATAATAAAAACTGTTCAATGTGCAGCGAATCCCCCCTGGCGTACCGAGCATGCGTCGCGTGCGAGCTGACATGCGAGAACAAGGACGAGCTGGCTGCCAACCCAGACAAGTGCGGGAAGCAACCTGTCGAGGGCTGCTTCTGTCCTGAAGGAAAGGTAAACAGAAACATAAACATAAAATTCATAATCGTGACTTATCGATAACGCATAGCCTAAACTAGTGGTTCTAGAAGCTTGAAGAAGCTTATAAGCTCCTTACATATAAAGCAGATGAATTAGAAATAAAGGAATTTCACGAAGCCGAAGGCCGTGCTTCAGAACTGGGGAAGCCAAAGGCCATGTGTATTGGCTAGGTTGGCATAAGGACAAATCTAACAAACCAAAAAAAATTACGATTTTTAGAAACGTGAACTTGCATATCTTTTTTAGTAGCGCACATAATGCAATAGCTAACTTGTTTGGTTGTAACAGATCACTGAATCACTCAACAGCCAATGTCAACAACAATGATGTTCTATGTTTTTTAATGCATAGACAGTGAGAGTTTTTTATTTAATTCTTTATTGCACACATAAATACATTAATGTACAAAAGGAGGACTTAATGCTAAAGCATTTTCTACCAGGCATCCCCGCGGTTAAAGAGATGGGGATGTAGGCGCACAAAATAAATTATAGTTAAGAGCAAATACAGCAATTACATTTCAATTTACTAATAACTAAAAATATCTAGATAATTTTAATGGCTACTAAATAAAATTAAATGCAAATAATTAATTAGCTAATAAAATAAACCAATGATATATACAATATTGGACGTCTCCGGGCGGATGATGATGATGATGATGATATACAATAAATACCTAATATCAAAAACAAATATTTTTGCAATAAATAAATAAATACGACTAATTACGACGAATGACCCCTGGCAGGACTTGAAATACTCATAGTGCATACGAGCATCCTACTTACGTGCTACGTGCTTGGGCATTGAAATACTCAAAGTGTGGAAACATGTCATATTAATATTCAATGGAACTGTTTCTGTATTTCAGGTCCGAGTGAACAACACTTGTATAGAGCCTCAGAAATGTTTCCCCTGTGATGCAAACAAGGAGCACTTCGCGGGAGACCAGTGGCAGGTGAGACACCATAGGAATGCACATTGATACCCCTAATAGTTGAATAGGTTATTAAGTCTAGTACTTCAAAATACATTCATTATGTCAGCTTATATTTCTTATATTCTTATATTTATTTTTCTGATTTTCCGAAATATTTGAACGTAAAATAAGCTTTATACGTCTGCGTGATGAGCACTGATTCCCGGCTACATAGCACAGTGGAGCGTATCTGAATGAGGAAGAAGACAAATAAAGCAACCCCAATACAATTATAATAGGCAATACTTTACTTTTGCATGAAGATATTTGATCTAATATCTCCGAGTGACGAGCACAGTGCAGTGCGGCGCAGGATTTTGTTCGCAAGTTCACAATTATTTCTGGCACTGCTACTGTCTTGGGTAGGCGTGATGCTTACGCCTCGAGGCGAACCTCTTACTCCTCTCGTCACTCAATTGCATAAAATAACTTTTCATCACACTTGATCGTAAAGTGAATCTTATTACATCGGTTTTAGGCTCATAATCCAAGCTATTACGCACGCGTGCTTTTTACTTTACATTATGGCACTAGTGCTATAATAGCCATAACCCGGTAAAGTCAAGTTTGTACGTGACTGCAATTAGACGTATGTATACGAAGCACTCTTCATATAGCCGGGTAATACTTACAGTTTTTTTGTAATACCAACAAAAAGTTCTTATGCCGCTGAAGTAAATGTCAACCTGCGCGCGCATTACTGATTTGGGCGCCATTTTCCGCAAATGTTTGTTGACGTTTTCGCTGTGTGGTTGATTATTATCAAAAAAAGTTTGTTTTTCCTCGCCTGTGTGATGAAAACAGTCGTATGGAACTCTTGTGCTATTAGTCATTACGCTCTCGGCTTCCTTATCGCGCTCGCCTGCGGCTCGCTCGCATAATACCGCCTCTAGTGTAATGACCAACATAGCAACGTTAACGTTGTTCGTGCCAAACGAACCCGGTCTCCCGGCAAATAGGCGTGGTCAGAGGCATAATTTATTTTATATTAACAGCGGTCGTACGGTGGCCCGCTCTATGTCGCCTTTAATTCGCGCCCGCCGCCACCTCAATGCACTCCTTGCCGCCAACACTGAACTTGACATTGTATTTGACAACTGGAAGACCCTTGTTGTAGCCTTCCAGACATATTGTGAAAGTTTAACTGACCAGTGGGATCGATGTAATAAGATTAACTCTGACTCTGATGACTTTTAGCTTGCTTTGTGTTTCTGACATTTAAATGAATTTTTGACATGTTAATTTTTAATTTGAATTTCTTACTTTTATTATTATTATTTTTTGATTGAACTGTTTTTGTATTGTATTCCCTTATTATTATTATTTTTCTTTTTTGTTTATTATAATTTTTGTGAGATTCTAATGTAATTGGCCTGACCGTGTTTAATCTCAATAAATACAATTTAATTTAATTTAATTTAATAGCACACTTGTATCATAATGTACTATTATTTGCTAAAAAAACATAACAACAGAAATTAAGAAAAATCCCGTAGTAATGGTATCCTAGAGTATTGAGTGAGACGTGGTGTTGCAGGAGAGCGCGTGCACCAGATGCACGTGCAGCAAGGTGTCGGGCGAGCGCGCGGCGCACGTGGCGTGCACCACGGAGTCGTGCACCACGCCCGTGTGCGCGTCCAGCGAGGACCTGCGCACCGAGCGCGCCGCGCCCGGCGCCTGCTGTGCTACCTACGTCTGCGGTCAGTACACTACGCACGGCCCGACCCCGACCCGCCCCGTCCTGGCCAATTCTAGTGACACCATCTCGCTTGAAGCGATGATAGCAGTATTTAATATTTTTTCCCTGCAGTTTCCGCTTGGAGAAGAACCAAATAATTCTTAGTTATTCAACTGCCACATACGTTTTATAACCCTTGATGTGAAACTACTGGGCACATAAATTAATAGTAGATTATGGACTAAGGGAATAAAGTAGTGTCTTACGTTGCGGGCGGCATATAGAACCTTGAGCGTAACGTCTAGAGTGATATAGAGTCCTGAGTGAAGCGAGGGGTTCAAGATGCCCAAGACGAAGACAGGCTTTATTCCAGAGGAGCATACTCTACTCTTCACACCTTCTGTGAGACAATAAAAAGCCAGGTCTCCATAAATTAAAATTCACTGACAATCACACCTTTTTTTTGAGTTCTGCTTATGGTGGCTTGTTCGATTTTCGAACAAACCTTTTTAACAATGCCGTATGGTCATTTTTTTACTTAGAGTTTTCCACGAGTTTCCACTCGACTTTGACGTTCCAAATTCAAATCACTTTATTCCTTAGGGAGTTTCATACAACTTTATATCCCTTAAGAGATAATGCTTTACTTTACGTTGAGGTTGCATGATATGTAATTTGAACATTGTCGAGCAGGTGGTGTGAAAATGACTTTTTAACACAGCAAATATCGTTAACAGGCGTGCGTGCCTTCATGCGATCATCTAACGTAAAAAAATCATGACCAAGATCCTGAATCGAGATAAAAATATAAACTATTGTTATTAAAACCTACCTAACATTCTACTTATTAAATGGTTATCTGTCCAGTGCCTACACCCAAAAAGAAGGAATGTGTGGAGCCGAAGAAGATGGAGTGCGGGTTCGGACAAGTGCTCAAACAGAAGACTGGAGCTGACGAGTGCCCAGAGTTTGCTTGCGGTAAATACTCTGGACTTTTGGGATATTTATTTTATTTTATTTTATTCGGGAAACTAACAGCGACAAAAAAACATAATTACTAAACATATAGAAACTATGCGCCATTTAAGAGTTTCCGCATATTGAGACTAATTAGACACTTGTCTGCAATTACTTAAATGAAATTTAATAAATAATATGTAGGTATACTAAGTATAAGTCAAGGAGACACACCAAACCAGTTTTTGGTAATATTGAGTTTTATCGAGTTCGCGGATGAATTAAATAAGTCAAATTCGGGATAGTCTTCCAGTTTATTTATATAGTTAGATGCTCGTAGAAAGAAGGAGTATACACTTTACTTTATTCAGTTTTGAAATTTTTATGTTTGCATCGTACTCATCATATTTGGCTTTCTGTGAGATTGTGACAGTTTATTACAATCAAATTTATTTCAAACAGTTTGATTGGTTTAATACAGGTTAGCAGATAAATTAAATCCAAGAGTGAAGAGCAAAGAGGGGGTTAGTAACAAATAAGATTACTAGTTATCTAATGACATCGCGTCTAATAAAGGAGAATGAAACAGAGTTTCGGTGTGGCTTCCATACATCTCGGGTCTGACTACTTCTGTCTCGTGACCAGCACCCTCGAGTGAAGGCTATACTGGTCTGCGGTTATACCCGTCCCTTCAATCCCACGATGTATGTTTTTGGCAGAGTGCAAGCCAGCCAGCGAGTGCGAGGACATTCCTCCAGAGAGCGACGTAGAGATGCTGGAGCCGGGCATGGAACGCCTCGTGGACCTGTCGGGATGCTGCCCTAAGGCGCAGCTCATCTGCAGACCTGATAAGTGAGTTTTTATCGTCGGTAGACCGGGCATAAAAAACTTTAATCGTGATTTTTTCTCCCTTAAAAGATTGGCTTGGATATCGAGTGTAAGGATAATATATTCGCATGGCCTAAATGAATAAGCAATTTATTGCTCATGCCAGTTTATTCTTCTAAAACTATTTTCATGTTGAACGCTGTAACTATTAAGATGTTAAGAAATAATAAGACGCGACGCTCCCCTCGTGGTGAGAGTTAACGCAAGTCCATGATTGTTGCAGCGATACTCAGAACTTTGATTCGTTCATTACTTTAAGATATTTGATGATGACCATAGTCATGTAACTTAATCCAAAAGTGTAGGTAATTAAATTATTTCAACTTTTCCGTCCAGATGCCCGCAGTCGCCGACGTGTCCGCAATTCCACGATCTCAAAGTAACCAACGTCACCGGAAAGTGTTGCCCGGAGTACAAGTGTGGTGAGTTTGTACAAGTACAAGTACAAGTGTGGTGAGGTTGTAGCCTTATCAACTTTTTACGTTATTGGTGGCAAGCAAACTGCTGGGCCTGGGTATGTCCTAAAACTGCATCCAGTACCACCGGAGGACGGGCAGCAGCGTCCTCAGTTAGCGGTGGTGAGCATTCTGCGATCTCCAAGCCGCCTGCCAAGCGTGGGGATTATGGCAACCCCTCCCTAATAAGAGGGAGGCCTTCGTCGAGCAGTGGACCTCTTCGGACTGATGATGATGATGAAACTGCCAGGACGCCTGTTGTTAAGTGTACCAGTAATATCCAGTCACAGACGTAGTAACACCAGTCGCGGTCACTGCCCACCATTAGTCTTCACCTTCTCGTTATAGTATCTGAGTAATCGCTGAAGGTCCCACCCATTTTTTTTAAATATTATTTATAGGCCTTCTTTTGTCTATTATCTTGTCTGATGTTAAACGAAGACGCAGTCTACGATGGAGCACGCTTGCCTAGAAGAAACCGATTCACTCGCGACTTGAAGACACCCAGATTATAATTATCGGGAAAACCCCACTCGGGCAGCGCTACCCACTGTTCATTTTGTCTGAATCGTAGTTAGTTTCAGTAGTCCACTACAAATTCCAACGGGCAATGTAGCGAGCTATGCTCGGGGTTACTTTGTGTATAAAATCCGGAACAAGGATATTCGCCAAAGAACCAAAGTCAACGATATAGCTCGCTGGGTTTGCAAGATGAAGTGGCAATGAGCAGGCCACATTGCTCGAAGAATTGATAACCGATGGGGAAGAAAGGTTCTTGAGCGACCAGGTACCGGAAGACGCAGCTTAGGTAGGCCTCCCACTATAGGAAGACTGCAATGCTACTGCAACTGCTGTAAATGCAAATGGCAGGTTGTCGTACAGTGTGGCTGTCTAGGGCTTTCCTTCAGCAGTGGACGACTCCGGGCTGATGATGGCTAGCAAATGAGTCAAATGCCTAGCCAGACAGTAACAATAAATATTTTTAATTTTAGAACTACCAAAGGACAAGTGCCTCGTAAGGTTGGAATGGGAATCGTCGCCGAGCGGTGGTGAGAAGGCGAGGACTGTTCCGGATGTTACGTTTAAAGAGGTGAGTGTTCCTGCTACATTCCGTCAGGTGGCTTATTGTGTCCGTTCATGATTCTTTTTGTGTTTGCCCTCCATTCCGCTCGCGTGCACGGTGGGAGTAAGTTGGTGTACGCGGGATTGCACAAGGTAAAAAAGTCAGAGATTATGTACCGCTCGATGGCCTCTGACAAGGCTCGACAATTGTTCTTAAAGAACTAAATAATAAATAAACAACCAGGACCAACAACTTAACGTGTCATCCGACCCAATGTAGCGCTCAGAAATAAATGCCACTCATGGTCACCCATCCGAAGACTGACTGGATCGCCCCTGTGCTTAACATCGGTGATTTTTCAGAACCACCTTGTCAAGGTGTATCGCGAGCGCGAGCGGCTCTCTCGCGGTTAATAACACACTCGGACTACTGCATTATACACAATTATGTAACAAAAAGGTTCAACAATACTGAAGGGTATGTATATACTTATCATAATGATCAACTTTTACTATGGAGCATATTTCGAAATCGCGGAAAAAAATCTAGTGTTCCATACAAAAAGTTAATTGGCCTTGGACAACATTTCAGGGTTCGCTAGTAAAAGTTGTTCATAATTATGGAGTACATACATACCCTTCCGTACTATTGAACCTTTTAGTTGCACATTGTATAAGTCGGGTGTTATCCTACTGACTACACATTTGTGTTGTTCGGTTTAGATCGACGCGATCTGGATGGACGGGCCGTGCCGTCCACACATTTATACAAACATAATTATTATGTATACGAAATTTTGTTCACAGTATGTATGTAGTAAGCTTTTCAATAAAAAACATTAGTCTTTTCTCTTCATGTATTCAATTTACAATAATTGTTGCGTTTTTTGAGTACTACTTTTTTTTGGAAATATAAAATCTTAATTTATAAACGCAATTGTAAATTATTGTTAAATTTCAGGTATAATTTTTATATGATCTTAATCAGGAGGGTCTACTGGCTCCTGAAACACAGTTTTAACTAGTTTAGGAGCCTTTGGGTTCATGAAACACGATGATTATATTTTTAAGGCAAAAATAAACAATTTGTATTGTATAAGTCGGGTGTTATCCTACTGACTCCACATTTGTATCGTTCTGTTTAGATCGACGCGATGTGGATGGACGGGCCGTGCCGGTCCTGCCGGTGCGCGCAGGCGGCGGGCGCTGCGCCCGCGCCGCGCTGCAGCGAGGCCAGCTGCCCCGCCGCGCCGCCGGACGCGCACTTCGTGCTGGAGCCGCGCCCCGAGCCCTTCGCGTGCTGCCCCGCGCTCGTGCACACCGCCTGCCGACACGGCGACAACGTCTACAAGGTAAGGCCTTTCTTGCGTACAAACGAAGGCCTTTCATGCGTTTGAATTCTTCCCACAGAGACACAGCTTGACAACTATTCAAATCGACGAATGACTTGTTTCGACTACGAAGACCCGGTTCTACGTTTATATCCTGATTGAATTCACTATTATCCAACAGTTGTAAACTGACCTACATTCGCAGCTAATGCGTGATTGGAGTAACATTGGCGTTTGAATTCTTGTAGAGAATTGTAGTTCGGCAAGATTATATTCTACGTTACGATACGGATTAATGACCCCATTCTGCGATGAAATATAGCATAGATCGATCGCTGTTCGAAAACGGCACCGTCAAAATAAGGCACAAATAGCGTAATATTGTCTTGTTTTGCTGTCAGTCGCGTGTAGGGTTACCATCTGACAGGCATTTGCCGCATTTGACAGGCATTTCACGGTTTAGATAGGCGTGCGGCCGGCGCTAAGCAGAGACAGGCATTATTGATTTCCGCGGTATCATGCAAGCCCGCCCGGGTGAAACTGACTATAAAAACATACACACGCACGCTGCATAGAAAGAAAAGTAAAGAAAGAAATGTAGCCCTTAAAACTATCAGATGCGTATCATTTATTTAGAAACTTACAGTTTTTTATAATAGACAGGCATTTTTCTGGAAAATCAGGCATTTTGTACGTCCTGGACAGGCATCCTGCCATACAGTAGATGGTAACCCTAGTCGCGTGTGACGCGCTACGATATCGAATGTTTTACACGCTCACAAATGTTTTACAACGCTATTACACGGTGTTAAGGTTAATTATCAAAATTAAACAATATCCGCTTGCGGACTTTTTTAAATTAGCTATAGAGAGGTATTATATCTGTATTTTTATATCTGAATTTTTCTGATGCCCTTGAATAGACATAATATTATGCTAAATGTGTATACCTACTCTTGATTGTTTTATTCAAAATAATATTTATGTAAAAGAAATAGGTAAGTAGACGAATTTACGGTAACTAAACGTGGGGAAATATCGTGTTAATATATAATTTAGATCAATATAATAACATTTAATCAATGTTTAAATTTTTGTAAACATGTTCATCAGCCAGTTCTCAATCACTCGAGCTCAGAACCCCATAGCACAGGCTACTCCGCCTAGTTTGGGGATCAAAGAAAACTTGTAAATGTTCTGTATTTTTTTGTCTGAATAAAAATATTTGATTCGATTTGTATGAGTAAGCATTGGCGCAGCGCCACTTTCGAGGTTTGATTTTTATAGAGACTGTATAGTATATTTAGTGTATGTTTGTATGATCTATAGTATATTTGATCCAAGCCCCCATTACTATTAAGCAACTAAACTGTATTCGTGCAAATAAAATAAGCGACACACCATCTGTATTGTATCTGTTTACACTGTGTCTGTATCATCTGTATGTATGGCTTTTGTGTGTTTCCTGATTTACGACATCTTGAAGTATTCATATTCTGCCGTCGTAGCAGAAACTACGAATAAGTCACTGGTTTGAATAAAAAAATATGTTTAAGTGAATGTGAACGTGTAATATCAGGTGGGCGAGAACTGGACGTCCCCCGAGGACGTGTGCGCCATCTACCGGTGCGCGCGAGTCGACGACGCGCGCCTCGAGCGTGTCAAGACAGTGCAGGCGTGCGACAACAACTGTCTGCCGGTAAGCAACACACCATGACTCCACCTTGTATCTCAAGTATACTCGTGCGGTTTATACTTGAGGTTTACCTACGCACGCGACAAAATTAAAAAGCGCAAGTTATCGCCCGCATCCAAAATAGAATTAGGTTACTTCTTTATTTTGTCAAGAAAAATGGGTCAGTCATTCAAAAATCCTAAATTAAAA
Source organism: Erannis defoliaria (assembly GCA_905404285.2). Taxonomy (NCBI): domain Eukaryota; kingdom Metazoa; phylum Arthropoda; class Insecta; order Lepidoptera; family Geometridae; genus Erannis; species Erannis defoliaria. Next base: position 2,743,496 of record FR990071.1, read on the forward strand.
CCGTTAGGTTTCTTCATATTCAAGTGTTTGATGAATTAACACACTTGCTTTCATTCATGACATTAGGATTTAATGAAATAGCGGAAACTTGAAATGGGTTCAGCCGTGTCTAAAATAAAATAAAGAAATATATATATATAAATATATACTTATCCTTATATCGATAGTCCTCACGATGAATGGCCTCATAAGTTATGAGGCCGTTGATCGTGACGAGTTATAACATCTCTCGTAGTATCAGCCAACACCTTAATAGGCTTTCGCCAAGCGGTTGGGCCCATAAGGCAGATCATGATCCTTGACATAGCACTTATTGTCAGGATGTTCCTCATACTGCAACCCTAACCACCCTGAGCTTGAGCCCTGCCTCGCTGCCAGTGGCACCCTTGTTTTTTGTAATATAGTATCTAGGTTATTATATGCTTTGTGCAGCAAATGAACTGTCTTGAAATTTTGACGCTGCTGTTAGCACAGCATCATCTTTTTTAATAATTTTGACACAACAGCTGACTTTGACATGAGCCAGAATGAAGAAATGGGTTGCTATTGTGAAATCATGTCGTCCGTTAACTTTTTGACTACGACACTTTCTACACAAAGTATATATTAATAAATATTGTAAACAAACGTACAGATTAGGACGAAAAATATAACGTGAAAAAAAACGATAGTGTACTGAGAATGTCTGGAAGAGATCGCTGAGCAAAAAGACCAGTTGTAGGGGCACTACAATTAAATTACCTATTTTCCCTTGCGCACGGCAGGGCTGGCGCTACGTGCCGGCGCCGGCGGAGAGCCAGCAGTGCTGCGGCAAGTGCGAGCCGGTGGCCTGCGTGGTGGGCGGGGCGGAGCGCCCCGTCGGGGAGAAGTGGACCTCGCCGGACTTCTGCACCAACTACACCTGCGTCAACGTCCACGGAACCGTGAGTCTACTCACTTTAGAGGGTTGATACATTTCATTTGCCATGTTCCAAATAACATGGTAAATGGAATGTATCCAGCATAAAACAAGAACTTATTTTTGTTTTATTTCTACGGAATTATTCACGTTAAATCAGATTTGTCTACTATTGCCGTTCAAACAAAAGTTCAGCATATCGAAAACCGGTATTAATAAACTTTAAATGGAGCTGGGCAAGACACGTGACTGCTAAGTGATGACAGGTCGAGTAAAGCCTCGTGACGTTTTGGGTGCATGGCTTAAGAGTATAGTTCTCCAAGAAGGCACCGAAAGTGATCGTTCTGCGACGACCTTGACGCGATTCATCGTAATTAGTCCCAGCTAGCAGAGAGGCACGAAAAAAGGAAGTAAATGAGAGAAACATTTGCACTAGAGTAGGAACTATAATAGTATATTACACACCTAGGGAGCAAAAGTAAATAATGTCTCAGATCTGTATATCGGCTTCGCCTCGGGAGACAAATATGAGATCTGAGGCTTCTTTATTTTCTCCCTTGATGTTTATACGATTTTACGAGCATGTCTTTCATTACTACTGTGCGAGTCTGTTTTCACCAGCATCTCTTATTTCCCAGCTGCAAGTACAAAGTTCAAACGAGACGTGCCCCGCGGTGTCGGAGGCGCTGAGGAAGCAGTTCGTCCTCAGCGACACGAAGACCCCCGGCCAGTGCTGCAGCACGCAGGAGCCGCTCGCGTGTCGCGTCGGAGACAAGATCTATCAGGTACTCTCATCAGCTTATGTTAGATTTAAAAAAAAAACAGTGTAGATATCGTTCGAAGAACTGATGACCGATGGGGAAGAAAGGTTTTTGAGCGGCGACCACGAACCGGAAGACGTAGTGTAGGTATTATAATTTACTAGGTGGACCGACGACATTGTGAAAGTCGCGGGCAACCCGTGGATGCAAAAGGCAGGTTGGCGTAGTTTGGCGATAAGGGGAGATAATGGTGTCAATTCTGTTGCACCGCTCACTAAACTAAACTAATCTGACAGGACTAAAATTAAACGCGTCTCATTTAATTTCAATATGTTAGAAAAGGATGCCAACAGGTTTCGTCCTGTCAAATTAAGTTTAGTTTAGTGAGCGGTGCAACAGAATCGACACCATTGTTCAGCAATGGACGTTTTCTGGCTGATGATAACATACCGTGACAGAAAGGAAAATAACATTGTGACGTGCAGCATGCGGCAGTGCCGGCTTATCTGAACGGGATACTTTGTTTTTTGATTGACAAGCCTGATGTTGAACCACAGTTCAAAAGTACCATAAAAGATGGTACACACATCTGGGAATGAGTACTGGCCTTCAAGAAAAGCTGCCGGAATACAACGTTGGCTCCACAGACTTTGTAATCGACCCTGTCACCATGGTATGGTTTCCTCGCGATTTTTTCTTTCACCGGCAGCACGGCGCTCTGCTTTAGCAGAGAAAATCAAACCCAAGGCCAGCTCCCATCTTATTCATGGCGCGTGCCATTATAAACATCAGTGTTTTAAAGTAAGCTTTAAAACACTGAAGCTTTATAATGTCATCTATTTGAGGTTTATACGATCATTATCAGCCCAAAGACGTCCACTGCTGACCGAAAGCCTCCCCCTTAGACCGCCACACTGTACGACAACCTACCATTTGCATCCACCGGTTGCCCACGACTTTTACAACGTCGTCGGTCCACCTAGTGAGAGGCCTTCCTACGCTGCGTCTTCCGGTACCTGGTCGCCACTCAAGAACCTTTCTTCCCCATCGGTTGTCAGTTCTTCGAGCGATGTGGCCTGCCCTGCGCCACTTCAACTTGCAAACCTTGCGAGCTATGTCGGTAACTTTAGTTCTTTGGCGAATATCCTCGTTCCGGATTCTATCGCGCAAAATAACTCCGATCATAGCTTATATCATGCGAAGGTTATTGTGTGAAATCTTTATGACAATATGTAATTTATTGCACAGGAGGGTCAAACCTGGGCGTCCCCCGACCCCTGCAAGAACCTGACCTGCTCCCGCGACGTGACGGGCCGCCTCACGCACTCGGAGAGCGTGGAGACGTGCGTGAAGGAGTGCAAGCGCGGCTGGGCGTACCTGCCGCCGCCAGGGGGCGCCTGCTGCGGGCACTGCGTGCAGGAAGCTTGCGTCATCGACGACCAGATGAAGAAACCAGGTGAGATGACCTGTACAGGCTGTTATTCAATTCATGAGCAATATCATAGGGGGTCCTTAAACTCATCATATGGAAAGCATGTACCATGAAACCAAACTTGACAACGCGAAACATCTCGGCTGTCCCATACAAAAATGTTATTACGCCCGACAAAATGTATGGCAGCTGATTTTTTTTCACGATGTCCGCGTCGATTTCGTTGTAAAAGTTGTTCATTACGATGAGTTCAGTGAACCCCTAAAATAATGCCCATGAATTCAATTTCACCCTGTATATCTCTGTGACGTTATTAGTTATTATTTAACCATGGTAACGTGTCTATACAGACCACTATTCCATCGCAGAAAACTTGCTCATAGTTTAGTCGAGTTTTCTATTATAAGATTGGTAGCGAGGCGTGTTTTATGGTAGAATCAGAATTTTATCTGTGACCAACCTAAACGACTTGACAGATTTTGAAGAAGTATACGTTTAGATTTGTTTTAGGCATTTACATCAATACGAGATACTTGTATTGATATAAATGCCTCTACTAAACTGGCCCCAAACCTGATATTTTGTCAGGAGTCGAGTACTGAATTTCATAGTGGACAAGAAATATTTGACACGAACGGTTTTCATACTGTTTCATTTACGCTACCGTGGGTCGGATGACACGTTAAATTATTGGTCCCGGGTGTTTGTTCTTTGTTTAAAAAACAACAACCGTCAAGCCGCGTGAGAGGCCTACGGGTGGCATTGACTGTAACACAAGGGCTGGCCACTCAGCCTGTACGAACTTACTTACAGTTTCATACAATTTGAAATAGTTATCTAGTCTACTGTCATAGGCACAGATCATTATAGCCTGTTGATGGCTCGTGAACATAATTCCTCCTACAAACACGACTCACCGTTGCGGGCAGGGGGCGAGGTAACGTTCTATGCTTGCGATTGGCCAATCACTGGGATGACGCAATCTGAGTTATGAAATTCTGACGTACTCGCAGTGGCTAGCAGTGATGTATAACTACTAATTTTCGTATTTTTTTGGGAAGTTGGATGATCAGTCAACAGGATTTCTAGTCTACGCTACAATTTTTAAATATGTTGTTCTCCCGGTCAGGCACGACGTGGCAGTCGGCGGACAACTGCACGACGTACAACTGCGACCGCGCGGGCGAGGAAGTGTTCGTGACGTCATCGCGGCAGGCCTGCCCCGACGTGTCCCGCTGCAAGCCGGAGCACCTGGTGGACGAGGCCTGCTGCCGGCTCTGCAGGGAGCCGCCGGAGAACCTGAGTGAGTTCTATACACGCGTACAGACGGCTGGGGGTCGAGGGGAGGTGACGTCATCACGACAGTCCTGCTCCGTCACATCTTCCACAGCATCTGCACGACTAGACCAATTCACACAGAGCTTTAATCAACTTCTTGAGAGATCAGGTTGACCGCACCTTCTACCCGATTTACGACACAACACAATAAATGTCATAGTAAACGCAAGATTGGACTGGACTGGCTTAGTTTAGATGGAGGTAGAAAGGAAGTTTTTAATAAAATTGCTAGGTATATTTTTTTCCCCAAAGTATAGTTTCTAATAAATCTTTTCAGTCTGTCTGGTTTATCTATTCAATAAATATGACTTAACGGTGCAAGTCATACCTATTGAACTCTAAAATAGTCGTAAATTAGCTTCACTCTACCACTGTATAAGAAAAAATAGAAATAAAAAGGAAAACCACTATCAGAAATAGTTTTAAATCGCTCTAGCAACTAACAGCGACAGAGCAACACAGGAAGACGAATTCAACAAGACCGTCAATGCATTAAATAGATTGGATGCATTTACAGGATTATAAGTATTGCCAGTACAGAAAAAAGGTTCCGATACAAGCTATTTGCCAAACTGTACGTTTTGTGTTGTGTGTTTTGGGCCGCTACTTATGGCACTAGTTACTTAGTAAGGTTATCGTTGTATCTTTTTTATGTAATGTTTTTAATAGGGTAGATGACTGATGTTTATATCGTTGAAACCAATAGCTTTGATGAAGAATTTAAGTAAATATATTATGTTTATTGAAAAAATAATTTAAATCGCTTAATAATGTTCTGGTATATGAGCGTTCTCCTCACTCCGTCCCTTTCCCACAAAGGGACGTTTTGTTTTGAAGTTTTGTTTTAACAAAACATGACGTCACGCCTTACTTGTCAGAATATAATTTATTTGGCGTACAGAGAAGTGACGTCACGATTTGCCGTTTCGCCTCTCTGTCTAGCATGATATTAAAATGCTTATAAGTTGCTTATTTTTTACCAGATTTTCATTTTCTTTTCATTAATCAGCTATATTTATGGGCCACATTTTAATAGGACAATAAAAAAACCGTCATCTAGCCTATTCTTGTATACACAAAATGTTTCTGTTCTATTCTGTACTAATGTAATGTTCTGTACATCTGTTGTGCAGGTAAATGCGTGCCGGAAGTGATCGCGAGCAAGGCCACGGTGGAGCTGGTCCGCAAGCAGCTCGGGCCGCACGGGCTCTGCGTCAACAAGCAGCCCATCCGAGGGTTCAAGGAGTGCCGCGGCTCCTGCGACTCGGGCGCGCTCTACGACACCAGTGAGTATACAACACATTTATATGACGAACATCCCACGCCCTACAGCTCTCAAAGCATATATAATATATTAAATAAATATTGGTGGACATTTCGCACAACGCCATCTATCCCCAAACTAAGCAAAGCTTATATATACTATGGAAACCAGATGCTTATATACTTTATGTTTGTTGTAAATATATACTTATAATAAATACAACACCCAGACACAACAAACATCTATGTGCGTCACAAAAATGCTTGTCCAGCAGGGCTAGCATGCGCACCGCGAGAAATTTTTCTCGATTCTTAAAAACAGGACAAGGCTACGACTCTGTATAAGTCTGTCTCGTTTTCTAACGACATAAAGACACGACCAATTTTTCTCGCGGTGGGAATCGAACTCACGCGCTACTGCTCTGAAGGCAGACATACTACCAACTGCACTATAAGGCAGACAATCCCCCGATATCACTGTCGTGCATCTTGTAATGAGCCGTCGCACCGCGTTATTTCCTGTGACGCGCTGCCCCCGCCCCCGCTGCTGCCCCCGCTGCTGCCCCCGCCCCCGCTGCAGCCCCCGCCCCCGCCCCCGCCCCCGCAGTAAGCGCGAGTGTTAATGTTGCCGTCGTTCCAGTGTCGGGCATCCACGAGACGAAGTGCGAGTGTTGCTCGGCGACGCAGTACGCGCCGCTGGAGGTGGTGCTCAACTGCGAGGACGGCTCCGAGCAGCCGCACCGGCTCGCCTCCCCGCTCGCCTGCGCCTGCAGCCCCTGCGGGACCGCCTCCAAGAACTTCTGGGGAACCAAGTCAGGTACTTGCCACTCGTCGAACCCATCTGCATGACAAAGTTTACCCTATGTGTTTTGTGAATTTGATTTAGTGTGTGTTCATATGAACAGGAATTGTTTTATTAGTGTAAGGACGCATCACATCATCAGCCGGAAGACGTCCACAGCTGGACGAAGGCCTCCCTCTTAATAGGGCGGGGTTGCCATAATCCCCCCGCTTGGCAGGTGGCTTGGACGCAATCCAAGGACGCATCGCACACAATATGAAGAGTCAAGGCGAAGTCGGGACGGAGGCGCGGCCCTTCTACCTTTTCTGCACGATTTAATTGGTCAGCGCAGTCGAGGCTGCGTGGGGGCGGCGCCTTCATCTTAACTCTTCTACCACGCCGCCACCTCGACTCCTCTTAAAAGTTTACTTGAATGTGTGTCATGCGTGTTTACCTCATCTACCGCAAAAATGGCAGGAATGTAGGCAGATTAACGGCATTGACACCTCCAAAGGTATTTATCGAAGTTTACACTTTAAACTACTGATGAGAGAAGTTAACGGACTTATGATCTGCGAGAAGTGTGTACGAGAACAAAGGAAACTCAATCAAATATGAGAAAAGTTTTGAATCCTTTTTAAAATTAACTTCTACTACTCTCGTTCGGCAACCGTACAACCAATCGGCAACCGGTGCGGGGAAACGGTGTATGCAAATGGCAGGTTGTCGTACGGTGTGGCGGTCTAAAGGGAGGCCTTCGTTCGGAAGTGGACGTCTCCGGGCTGATGCTAATGACATCTCTCGTCACTCATCACCACTGCCATATCTAAATACATAATGATTTTTCAGGTTACTCCGGAACGAAGAATCCGCCACGAAAGGCCAACCCAGTGACTAAGGAGGAACTCAAGAAGGAAGAAGAAGAAACTGACGTCATCCCGCAGATATTCAAGAGGTTCGGAGAAGAATAAACGACGACCTTTGGCAACGCACATCCTTAACTAGGAAATAATCTTTAATTTGAAGACTTTGGAAAATGAGTTCTGACTATACATAAGTGCCAAATTTTCTGATAGAGAAAAGTTGGGGTTTATATAGTTTTTTTTAGCATTTAAATCTAGTCTGATCATATCTAGTATAAGTATATTCTGAAACCAAAGTTTGAATTTAAGGTGTTTTCTTGGAAATGAAGATAGTGTCTTCTAAATGTGATATGAATAGAGATGGTTATATATTTTGTAAATATTTAAATACAGATGCGATGAATCATATTCGTATTTTTTATTTTATAAATAACTAGCTATCCACCCTCTATCCTACGGGAAACATATATTTCCTCCGAATAAGATGTATTATAGCAGCCTAAGTGATCTAATAGCACTTGCACGCATTTCGTCCAACTCACATTTCGTCAAATACGCAGATAGTCCAATATTCATGGATAATGTGCAAACACACGCAAAAATACAAAACCATTCCAAGATTCAAACTACAAATCAATTTTATTTTTTAATTATTACCAAATTATTATTATATTTCCGATATATATATTTTTTAAGTATATGTAGTACTCTCAGTACCTGTGTTAGTGTGTACTCTTAGAAATAGATAAACTAGAAATGTTCTTACTACGAGCGATTAGGAAATCAACAGGCCCGAAACCGAACCGTACGGAACCGTATTAAGTAGGGCCAGAAGGTTCACGATAGAGCCTGGTTGGACAAGCTTGCCGTAAAGCGAGTAAAACGGCACGATGGCAACACCAATCCATCTGTCGCGTTACACAGGAGTTTTGGCGGGAACGCGAGAAAATCATGTCGCTGCATTGTATTATTTTCCAAAACTTGTGTTTTATCGAGTGTTAATGCATAACATGGTGGCGTTTTATTCATTTAGTGCTGATTTACGAGCAAGAGTGTGGGCAAGTGATATAATGTAGTGAACCGTGTCTTTTCGTGTTGTTTCAAAAACTCCGAAGAAGCTTGTAGTAAAGTTGCCATGACTTTACTAAGGTATGATTGGACTTGACTGTGACTTACTGTGTGTGACTTGGACTGTGACTACGACTCATTTAACTGGAGAAAGAAGGATCGATGAAGAAAAATGTATTCGGCTGAAGGACTAGTATCCATGGCCAGGAACTATTAAAAACTAAAATAAGTGCAAATGCCCTGAACGACAATTCTACCAATATACATGTTTTGAAACTGAGAATCACTGAGAATACTCAATAAGACAATTTAAATAGACGCGTAGGAAACCAAACCACATTGCATCGTAATTAGATAAATTTTAATCTGTTGCAAAATGGCATTTCGAGCGTTTTACTTCAAATGCACGAATGATTGGCATTTTTTCGTCGTAGTTTCTATACAATTATGTGTGAATTGGCGACAGCGGTTTTCTATACAATTGCTTTACAACATTGTTTTGACAGCCGATCTACCTAAGAAGTAGGGGTTTCCATTTCTGTTGTTTAAGACTGTAACAGACGTAAAGGCATGTATATAAAACATTATGGTTTAACTTAACCTTCTTTAATATTTCATATTATCCATATCACATACAAAATATTTTGCAGCCACTCTTCTGATACCCTGACAGCGTATTGCACATAGAGTTATTGACCCAAGAACACAGGCGATTAATTATTTAAGTACTTATAAAATAATAACAAACTATATTAACAAGAATATTAAGAGTGTTGCCCTTAGAGAATGAAAGCGTAAAAAAACTATCTACGGCAACAGAGAGAAATAATACAAAATAATGTAGCGTTTGAAACTTAAATAAATACAAATTCGTGTTAGTTAACATGTATTCACAATTATTCTTTAGGCAATAATGTTCAAAATAACATTAAACTATGAGGTTTCCTCGCTGTCCAAAGATTCCGCGTCGTTTGTGATGTCAATGTCGGCGCTTAGTCTCTCTTCTTCCTCTTTCTGTTTCTGTTTTTTGAGCACTTCCGATAGGTACTTGCACCGCTGCATGCATTCCTCCTGTGAAACACGATTTTTGTATTAATAACTCTTACAAAATTAAGAATTTGTATTAATAACTCTATTATAAGATTAAATGTTTACCAGAGAAATTACTAGGTATAAAGAGATTTAACATCTAATATCTCAGGGTGACGAGCGCAGTGCAGTGCGGCGCAGGATTGTATTCGCAAGTTCACAATTCTGGCACTGCTACTGTTAGTGGCAGGCGTGATGCTTACCACCAGGCGAATGTATTGCTGGTCTCGTCATTTGATTGAAAAAAAAAAAGGAATGAATTAATGAATTAACTCTTTATAGTTCCCATCAGAAATGAACACGGGGAAAAATAACATGAGGATGCTTTTTAATTATTTTTAGGGCTCCGACTAGGTTTAAAATCGAACCTACATGGGCACTCCACAATATACCATACATAGATGCGAAGGTAAACTCCACATCTCGTATTTATCTTTTCACTACAATATGCTAAACAGACTTGACAAACTTTCACAAAAAAGTCTTATTTGGTTTTGGCTTAATGAGGAAAATTTCAACTCCAAAAAGGAAGTTTTAAAAAACGGAGATAAAACCATGGAACGTAAACGTTGATCATACCAAAGCAAATTCCGTTCTTAAAACAGTTTACCGAGCGAAGGAAGCACAGAACTGAGTCTAATAAGTGCTAAATCGGTGTGTGTGAATGTGTGTATGTATGTTTGTCCGACGATAGGTTAATTGTTTACCGTTGATTCGATCTTCATACAATATTTAATTCAATACAACTTTTAAGTTCAAATATAAGACACTTCAGTCCAGGATTTGCGACAATATACGGAGTTATTCGGAACAGGAACGACCCAAGGAAAGGAGCTCACTGTAATTTCGTTGTCTACAGTACCCATAAAATCGGAACACAAGTAATGCCTACACAAAGAATATCTGGTACTGCGATTGTACCACTATATTAGCCGTGTGTCGTTCTTGAATGAATCCTTCAATTGAAGTACTTCAGCTGTGTTCGTCCTTCATTCACTACTTCAGATAAAATGTAGCTACTTCTTAATTCAGCTGTCTAGTTCACTCGCAGTCGCGCAGTCGCGAACGATGAGACACGAACGAGCCCAGTGAGGAAGGATAGATAATACTATCACGCTCTGTTTTAGGTACTGAAGTAATTGTCTATTTCACTCAATCTTTGGCTCGTTGCGTTCGGTCCTCTGGTTACCTATTACGATAGTTCGAAAACAATTTTAGGAGACCTCTAACTTTTATCGTACATTGCTTGTTATACAAAATAGCTAATATTGAACTGGGAATGAAAAGGGCAATGTACAATTTACAAACACGTTTGTACGAGCTTGGATATAAAATGAAGCAATCATAGTAAGCGCACCGTTTTCGTTCGTAAACATATCTTCTTAGTAGGTAGTTAGGTATCGAATGGCGAAATCATTTCAAATGAGCAACTGGACTAGTGAACTAGATGAGTGAAGTACTTCTTTTAATTAAAAGTTACGTATATATCTTTTCATTTTAGTGACACATTCTGCGCAAGCCTACACTATATAGTCGACTTCTAGCAAATATCTACCGAATAGTAAAAGTAGTGTTGTACGTACTTTGGTCTTGCCGGGCACGGCGCCGGCTATCTTCTGCCAGCGGTCGCCGGCGCCGCCCTTGGGGTGCTTCGCCAGCGCAGCCTCCAGCGCCTTCTGCTGCGTCTGCGACCAGCTGCCGCCGTGCGCCTCCTCCGCCTTGCGGGTCTTCACCTGGACCACCACAACACAATATACAATAAAACAAAAAAATAAAAACTTTATTTTTATCTCACAAGACACTACAACATCACATCAACAGCCGTAAGGCGTCCAGCAGTGCAGCGGTGCAGCGGTCCCCCTAATAGGGAGGTGTTGCCATAATCCCCACGCTTGGCAGGCGGCTTTGGGATCGCAGAGTGTTACCACCGTTAACTAAGAGGACGCTGCTGCCCGTCTTCCGGTGGTTCTGGATGCAGTTTTAGGACATACCCAGGTCCACTACAGTGTAGGACACTACAACAACATAGAACAAATAAAGTAAGTAAGTTCGTATAGGCTGAGTGGCCAGCCCTAGTGTAAGAGTTAATGTGCCGCCCGAAGGCCTCTGATATGGCTGACGGTTGTTGTAGAACAAATACAAATAGTACAGTGACAAAAGATCACAACGAAAAACAAATTATGTTACAGTGTCGCTGCAGTGTTCAGTGCGACAAAAAAAAGGTTAGCGCTCAGCATGATGCTGCTAATCTCTTAGCAAAAAAAATTCAAAGGTTTTCAACACTAACCTTCTGCGACGCAATATAGCGGGAATACTCCATTGGAATTTACGAAAACATGATTATCTTTATTATCCTATCACACAGAAGTTAGGTGAATAGTGAATATAAAACTTTCCGCAACGACTAAATAAATAAAAAATAAAATAAATATTGGGGGGACATTTATTACACACAGCCCCATACTAAGCAAAGCTTGTATTATGGAAACCAGATAGCTGATAGAATACTTATATACGTTTTTTTTTCGTAAATACATACTTATAATAGATACTAAACTTTAATCTAACTCAACTAAAGTCTAAACTTTAGTCAAAAGGGATACCCCCTAAACACTCCTCCTCATATGCCCATCGGGGCGACGATGATGATGAAATAGGAGCCTGATGGCTCCTATTTCATTTTATTTACATCGTTAACTTCATGTAATCTTACTGCAATGTAAGTTGTACATTGTGTTACCTTTTTAGGCTGTTCTGGGTCGACGGGCGCCTCAGGCTCCTGGCCGGGCACCTTGTAGCAGTTCTCCTTCATCTTGGCCGCCATGTGCGTGACCTCGGGCACGGAGCGCCCCATGGCCTCCGCGATGCGCTCCCAGCGCTCCGCGGAGCCGCCGGGGTGCTTCTTGACCAGGCGGACGAGCTCCGCGAGGTCGTCGTCCGTCCACAGGCCGCCTGTTATTGGCGGCGGCTAGAAAAGCGAAGTGCTATTGCTTTAACTTTATTGCTTTTTTAACAAGTACTTAAGAACACAAAATAAATTAAAAAACAACCGGCTAATAATCTACTCGAGAGTACACAAATTACACACAAAAAAATCTTTTCAAAAATCGGTCCATAATTATTGAAGGAGAAATCGATGCCCATACATACAAAAATACATTCCTGAGGACATAGAACCGCCTTCTTTTTTGAAGTCGGTTAAGAATGTTCTGGGAAGCAGCAGCTGTCTCCGGTATCACCTGGCTCGATACATCTTTACCCTAGTTTGTTATATGGAGCCACTTCGCTGAGGATATATCACTATTCACTCTCTCACCACACTCACTTTGTGGTATCACCGCAGATGCGCAAGCTCGTTTGTCAATAAAAAACCCGGGACAAAGCATTTTAACGCGGGACGGGATAGAAAAACATAAAAAGCTAAGAACATTAGAAGTATGTTTTTTATGTTCTTAGATATGTTATTTTTCGTATTTCGCGTGCTTGTGCTCAACGTTGATAATAAAACCAGGTGAAAGATTAATTTATGGTTGATTTTATCTTTTTCGCGGGACTAAATCTGCCTCAGCCTAAATTGGGTCACCTGTCAACGGCTAAGCCACAGATGTTCCCTATTTGAACGTTGGTCGTACGTGAGAGTATTTCAGCTAAGGTGGACTTACGGCGGGCCTGACCGGCGCGGGCGCGGGCGCGCCGTCGGGCTCCTCCGCGGGGTCGAGCAGGCAGCCCCCGTCCCGCGCGGGCGGCACGAACCCGCGCCGCTTGCGCACGCCGCGCAGCTCGCGCGCCTCCGCGGCCGCCGCGGCCTCCCGCGTGGCGCGCTGCCGGTCCTCCTCCTCCCTGCAGAAACGACTACTTGCTTACACCGTCACACACGTAACTACATCAACGCTTCGTCCAATACTGCTTCGAAGAATTGTCCCTCGCCTGTGCTGCTAGGCACAGCTGACGTGTAATTAGACGATGCTCCACCATGTTAGTCCGATTCTGGTGGATTCAAATACGCCATCGTATTTTTTCTCCGCATATTTACGTAGATTCTCGCTTTTCAACATTGAAAAAGCCAGTGCCAGTACTTTATACTCGTGACGAAGACAAATTGTAAGAATCTTGCACTTGTATAGCAGTTTATTGGAATTTTAATCTGCCCGATCTAAACGTTACCGACATAGCTCGCAAGTTTTGCAAGTTGAAGTGGCTGTGGGCAGGCCACATCGCTTGAAGAACTGACAACCGATGGGGAAGAAACTTTCTTGAGTGGCGACCGCGAACCGGAAGACGCAGCGTAGGAAGGCCTCCCACTAGGTGGACCGATGACATTTTAAAAGTCGCGGGCAACCGGTGGATGCAAATGGCAGGTTGTCGTACAGTGTGGCGGTCTAAGGGGGAGGCCTTCGTTCAGCAGTGGACGTCTCCGGGCTGATGATGATGATGATGATCTAAACGTAAGAGCATGTCTTTATATGCATGACAGGTTTGCATTTGACCGTAGGCGTACTTTGAAGCAGTTACGTTACTGATAAAAGGACTTAAACGATCCAATCATCTGCAATAGCTTTTTTTCGACACCCAAGTCTTTTAAAGATGCCCGACCCGCACTGGGTTAGCATGCAGTCGAGTTACATAAAATCGTATAGATTTTGAAGATAACAGAGCAATCACAATGTATCTAATCCAAATATCTCATTACTTCTTTTTCTGCCTTCTCAACTCCTCCTCCCTCTCCTGCTTCCTTCTCTTGAGCTCCTGCACCGCGCGGGGCAGCGCTGTGACGAGCCACCAGCACGCGCGCGGGATCTGGAAGGGCAGCGTGTCCTTGATGCTGGGCCGCGGGAGCTGGTCCAGTATCTCGGCCAGGCCCGCGTCGAACCCGGACTTCCTGGACGTCTTCTTGCCGCGACTGTTCAGGATTTGCTCCTGTGAAATGATTATTGGAGATTGTAAGCAAGAAAGCCATGATAACTTATAGGTTTCCGCGTTAGAATCACACACCAACAGGTGTGGGTTCACCCAAAAAAGGTGAAAGAAAACCTCATGACAAATATGTATTAGCATTATACTTCTGGCTAACTTTATCAAGCAATCAAGCACCTGGATGACATCTTCATATTTTCCAGTAATTTTGATATAAAAACCAAACTACTGAACCGATTTCGATAAAATGTATATGGAACTACCTCTAAAGTATCACCCACCAAACAAAAAAAAACCATCAAAATCTAATCAAATCACATTCATTTTTGTTTTATTATTGTCTATTATTATATATATTTATGTAATTGCGTTTTCTAACTGTACAAACAATAATTTTGTTATGCGGGACGAAAAAAGACAATAGTACATTATGATACGAGTGTGCTATGTTGGTCATCACACTAGAGGCGGTATTATGCGATAAGGAAGCCGAGAGCGTAATGACTAATAGCACAAGAGTTCCATACGACTGTTTTCGTCACACTTGCGAGGAAAAACAATTTTTTTTTGATAATAATCAACCACACAGCGAAAACATCAACAAACATTTGCGGAAAATGGCGCCCAAACCAGCAATGCGCGCGCAGGTTGACATTTACTTCAGCGGCATAAGAACTCTTTGTTGGTATTACAAAAAAAACTGTAAGTATTACCCGGCTATATTAAGAGTCCTTCGTATACATACGTCTAATTGCAGTCACGTACAAACTTGACTTTACCGGGTTATACCTATTATAGCACCATGTGCCGTAATGTAAAGTAAAAAGCACGAGTGCGTAATAGCTTGGATTATGAGCCTAAATCCGATGCAATAAGATCCACTTTACGAGCAAGTGTGATGAAAAATACTTTTTATCGAAGACTCGGGATGAATATGGCATAAATATAAAAACATTCAGTCAAATTGAGAACCTCTTTTTTTGAAGTCGGTTGAAAAATTAGATTTGTCAGACCTAAGTGAAAGAAAATGAAAACTGTTATATTTCTGTACTAAGGTTTAGCTAAACTAAAAGTTGATTGGGACCTTCTATTCGAGTAAGTATAAGCTTCGTAAAATTATTTCATTCATATTATTTCATGCTATAACGTAAAAATTGCTCAGATTGATGTGAATAGTGAAGGTAAAACGAAAATTCTTTATTGTTCGCAAACAAAAACTGTGTTGCGAAAAATTTGCTCCACATTTAGTATAGACCATTACAAATTATTGTGTAAACTGATCATGGTGACGTAAACATTGTTACGGAAAGAAAAGAAACACTTGTAAATACATTTCCAGAGCATTTGCAATATTGCTTTGCTTGAATTGAAAGAGGAAAATGAAATAGCTGTTATTGAAATATTTGAATACTAGTTGCGCCACGCAGTTTCACCCGCGTGATGATAGAAAAGCGGATCAGAAGAAGCGGTTTTATCATCATCATCTGATGATGATAAAACCTATATGACGTTATGATGTATCTTATGTTATTCCGGAAATGAGCTATCTGCGTTCTGTGTGTCATCCATATCTGTTCAGCCATTTGGCGTGATGAGGTAACAAACATACAAACACACAAATACCGACAAACTTTCACATTTATAATATTAGTGTGACATCTTTACAATGTGAATACCTACTTTTACTAAAGAACGACACACTGTAAATGTAGATAGTCAAATTATCTTGCACTGAAAATTACTGAACGTATATCGTGGTTCAACTACATTTAGAGTGGGTAGGGGGTGAGTGGGGTTCAAATATATTTAGAAAGGGGGGGGGTGGGAGGGGCTCAACTATATTTAGTGCTATCATGTTTGGTTAGGTTAGTTATTGAGCTCAGTAGATAGAACAATGGGGTTATTTAAGTGAACCATTTATAGTAATAAAATATTTAGTTCTGATTTTAAACTTACAGCAGTGAACCTTTTCTCGACATACGCAGCCCAGCTGACAGCGTACTGCCCGAAGGTTATGATGATGAACAGGATGATGGAGCCCTCCGCCAGACCCATCTTCCGCACGTGACGGTAGTAGTACATGGCGGAGCGCCAGTTGGGTAGGCCGTTTTTGAGCACTTCATTGTATCTGAAATCAATAAAAAACATTTATTGTAGGTATTAAAACCCATAAAATGGGCAAATTTGACAGCTTTGCACACCCAAAAATACAATCATATTAATTCAACAAATTGAGTGACAAAATACAATAAAAATATTGTGTCAAAATTGTATACTAATAATAATATCAAAATTCATATTTAATCAAATACAAGTGGCCAATCCTGTATGTATAGATGAATACAATTTTGTAATAGCTCATCAGACGAGTCTGGTATACTCCATAAATGTTGGGGAGTCACAATTTCACTTGTTTTAGCCTAGTTGGTAAAGCAACTACACTACAAAGCCTTGATCATCAATGAAAAGTAGCTACAATAAAATACCGATAGGCTAGCTAGCTTATCGGTATTTTATCAGATACATTTCGGAGAGTGTCTTCAGTGTGTGTGTGGATTTGCATGATCTTATTCCCCCTGCCCATTCTTCTATGGGATAGCCAGGACCTCGAAAAAGCAACACCGTTTCATGGTTGATTTACCAAAAACTTGTTCATAACGGTTTGTTTCCACTTTCATTGTTCCAACTGCTAAACAGTGGAATGTGTTGACGGATAGGAGTTTCAACGATAGGTAATTATAATCTGGGTGTCTTCAAGTTGCGAGTGAATCAGTTTCTTCTAGGCAAGCATGCTCCATCGTAGACTGCATCTTCATTTAACATCAGGTGACATGGTAGTCAAACACAAGCCTATAATACATATTTTTTTAATGGGCTAAAGTGTCTGTGGGTTGTGATGTAGATGACTACTGGATTTTAGTTTCAGGGTTTTTAAACTTTCTTTGCTCATTTGGCATTAACAACATACTTCTCCCTTTTCCCTGGATCTTTGAGAATATTGTGCACAGACACCAAGTTCCTGAATTGAACATCTGCATCGGGAGCATCACTTTTGTCCGGGTGTAACTTAAGTGTTAACTTTTTGAATGCAGACTTTATTTCGGCTTGAGTGGCATCCTGTAAACATTTCATTTGTGGTAATTAGGTGATTCTATGATAACCCTATGACATTATCTTATCTATATTTAGGTATTTACTAATTAGGTCGTTTTTGTTGGAGTTTATTGAAATAGTAGTTTATAAAAGCTGCTAAATGAAAGTGGGACAAGAAAGTAAGACAGTCTTTTTAATTGTTACATTTTATACTTTCTAGTTTTAGAAACTGACTCAGAAGACTCATTTGAGAAGGATATTGATGATTTTCCTTGACATTTTGAGCGCATTTTAAACAAGCTGGCAAGTAACTAATGATATTATAATTAAGTGGAATTTATTTACATAATGTAGCACGATATCTGTAGGTATTAAAAGCTCGCTCATACCTGCGGAACTCCTATTAGTTCATAGAAATTCTGGTTGACTTCTTCGACCACGTCAAACACTTCGAAGTCCCCGTCATCCCATGCCGACACGGCTAATATAAGTGTAAATGTAATAAATACAACTGATCGCATCTTGGTTAACTTAACTTTTACCAATTCCTATGCGTAAATCCCATGTTTTATTCACAAAATTTATAAAAATTGCAAAATTGTGCCTGCAACTCTCATTCTTTGCTTGACGTTTCTCTTGAGGTTGACATTTCAATGACAGTTTGCCAGCTGGACTAGTCTACGAGTGCTGCCACACTACAAAATGTTGTTTTTATGGCTCTCACTCTGAGCATTCCGTCAGAATGATATCGAAAAGCATGCATAATACCAATTCACATAATGCACATTTAATGAGTACTATACTATCCAAATCCTTCGTCTTATTACGTATAAATAAACGTCTACAAATCAATGGGAGAACTCTCCACGTGGATACGTCAATATATCGTAAAGTTCATCACCCTTCTCCAGTATCAAACTATTATTATAAATGCGAAAGTTTTGTCGGTATACGTGTGTGTAACCACATACCAACTTCCATTCAGGATGCTCCTTCCAACGCGTGCTTCTAAACCAAGCCGAGACCGTGGTTAGAGAAATTGATTTAAGACATTGAATTAAGCTTATTTTAAAATAAGTACATAATGATTATGATATTTTAGAATGGTCAGATATCGACAGCCAGAAAACGTCCACTTCTGGACGAAGGACTCCCCGTTAAATAGGGAGTGCTGCCATTATTCCCACGCTGGGCAGGCGGCTTGGGGACAAATAATTGTCAGAGTATGTACATAATTTAAAATAATAGTCAATGTAAATGTCCTCTCAGTTAACGGTGGTAACCATTCTGCGATCCCCAAGCCGCCTGCCAAGCGTGGGGATTATGGCAACACCGCCCTTTAAGGGAGAGGCCTTCGTCCAGCAGTGCACGTCTTCCGGCTGTTGAAGAAGTCAATGTAAATGTTTATTTTATTGATTATATTTTTGACATACTTAATACATGTAACTTTTGTGTTGTCAATAAATTATTTGTATTTACGTACGGCTGAACGGATTCTGATGAAACTCGAAACGGAGATAGCTCATTTCCCGGAATAACATATAGACTACTTTTTATCATCAGCATCACCGATTTTCATCTCTCGTTTGGGATAAATTATTTGAAAAACTCTGAAGTATTGGCATTTTTCGTGAACCCGTGAATACATTTGCACTCTTTATTATCTATTATTACCGAATAACTTTTTTATTTGTGTGACATAACACATAGTCTTTTATTTTCAACCATAATTATATTATGATTTTAGCGCCCACTGAAACTGCCACCCGGGGCGGGTGTCCCGGTTTGCTACCGGGATGGATTGGATACGGGGCTGACTCTTACGAGATTTAAACTCAGGTCAAGTCAGGGAGAAATGAGCGAATGGGGAAGTTAAGATTTAGATCAAGACAAGCTGAAATTTTGATATTTTATTTTACATATTCCAAATAATATTATTTAGTTAACATACATACTTTTTTATCTACAATAGGTACAAGTAATCGAAATCACGACAGCTGAAACCACGTTAATTAATATTTTTAAACACTACTTGGCAAAAAGTGTACAAAAAAGTTTTGTTTGGCCACTATCTATCTCTTTACACTCTCGGCAAGACAGCCCGAGACAGTATATATAGGACAAATTATTGTTTACACGCGCCAGTTACATTGCAGTTCAGCATAAGGCGCGTCTTCGTAAGATGGATACGATCTCGAGCTATCTCATTGGAGTACACCCGAGATAAAATCATGATCTACCCAAACAGCTCAAACCCTGTCAGAGGAGAATACAATAATATATTTGTAAGCTAACAAGGCTTTTTTTTGGAATGTGGTATTCTCTCTATATTGTTAGAGACATGTAGTAACAGCGCCCATTAACATCCTCCTCAACATTCATTTAAATCCTTGTCAAAATACTATATAACACTTTATACTTTGGTTATTTATCTGTCTAGATGGAGAAATGTAATACGGGACGCAAAAAAACGGCCCAAGTTAGGCACAAGTTGCGCAGTCAATAACTATCAATGAGCATAGCAACACGTAGTGATTCAAGTGACACTGACGAGCTTATCTACCAAAAATAGTAGATATATTTTGGCCGTTTTCGTTCGGCCTAGTTGGTATCTAGACAGGTATATAATCAAAGACTATATAATAATTATGCGGATCTCATTACCCATGACTCGTCAGCGAAGCGAGCATTATAAATTCAAAAGAAAAGACGAAAGAGAATTCAACTTTTCAAGCTATATCTGGGTTTCTATAATGTAATGGTGTAATAGAAATCGTGGCGCTACCTATATTTTCTGTTATGTTCCTCTCCACTTCTATTCCTACATTTCTTATTTATTGCCAATTTGTAAAAATGACTGACACAGTGTTCGCCCTTGTTGTCTGCTGCACGTGGCGAAAAATATATATAGTGGAATTCTGCGAGTTGTTTGTTTATTTACAGATTAGCAGGTTAATTGTGGGATAATCATTTCTTTAATATAATAATTTCCCCGTTACAATTACTTTCAATTCAATGAGAATGAGAGGGACAGTAAATATCTATCGACCTAGAAGCCACAGTGGTCTCAGTGTCTAGATTACAAAATACAATATATAAATACATAATTTTGAACATACTAGATAGATCTGAGATTTTACACATTGTTTCAAACAATTTATATTGATATACATAACATAATTTTGTATGTACTACATAATAATGTACCTATATTTTATTTAACATGTTGCCAAGACAATTCAAAATAAACATTCTGGCATGCCGTTGATTAATATTTTAAAGTAAATACTAAATATAATTTAAGACCTAACTACTTACGTAGCATAATTTCCGCTGATAGGACGTTTGTGAATACATAAAAATACATGTTAAATATTCATGAAGGCGAAAGATGTATCATTTTACGAAAACATATGACAAGCATATACTATCAGATAAATAGATACACTGAAGTCAAAGCACAGCAGCATAAAGCTCAGTCTCAGCTGAGAATGGGGCAGGACCGCACTGTCAAGAAGGACTATCTTGGGCCGCCGACCAGTCGCATCGGTTGGCCTTATCGCCAGTAAGATATGTCCTGGAATCGGAGCTGCTCTAGTTCCAAACCGCCGACTAGCGAGAGAGACACCAAAGAGGATCTCCTCTTTGGGTCGCTGTGACATCATATTATACAATAAAATAATACAAGGATAAATCTATTATGCTAAAGCAACAAATCCGATTTTTCTTATCAAATTATCAGCACGTTATGCGCGAAAATTATTATGACAATTATTTAAGCGTGCTGTCAATAGCGAATAGTCGGCGAGATATATTTTCGTAAAATGATAACCGTTTCGAACAGAAAAATATTGCGTTAATTTTGATTTCCAAAGTTACTCAATTTTAACTCACTAACAAAAATGCTAAATAATGGTATCCCATTCCATACACGAGATAGACGCTCGTCTACGTACAAGAGTAAACAAACTTAACCATAAATACTGTCATAATAACTATGATCCAACGATCAAAAGTAATCCTGTAACCGTTATAACAATAAGTCGTCGCATCACCGATACACAGTTAATTCAAAGCCCAATGAAAACAAGTAAACCTAAAATATATAAATATATCAGTCAGTGGGCCTGTTACTTATTTACTAACTAAAACTAAAAATACATCCACCCATCTCATTCAGAAGTCAGCGCGCACTCACACATCTTCAAACTATTGTAAATCTTAAATAAATACAGATTTCATACACTTGTTCGAGTTAATGATATATCTTACTGTACAACATCGATATAAATTGGGACTAATGTAGAAGACTGTGAATGCATTCAACTGAAACTATTCAGTTCATTATCAGCTTATTCAATGGAATTTTATGCAATTACAGCAAAATATTTGATAGATTTTCCGTACGGGAATAGGGAATATGCATTTCTTTTTTTATTGACTTACATAAGAGCAACAACACAACACATCGAAAATAAAATTTGAATATTTGCACAAATAACGAAGTTATAAACATAGTTTAGTTTCATGTTAGATAGGGACGGCACTATACTAGCTAAAAACGTCAAAGTCCACGATTCCAAACAAATTCTATACTACCTCGTGTTTTGCTAGAAAGGGACAGATGACTCCCTCCCAAATACTTTGAACGCGTATATTTCAGGACTTTGAAGGCCGATTTAATTTATATTTTCGATGTAAGCATCAGATTCAGTTAAAAGTCTCCTTTTATCCTATTATATTCAATAATCACAACACATGCATATTCCCTATTTAAGTTATTTATTTCCGTTAAAAATCTTTCTTCAGAGAGATCATGTACATCTTCGGAGCTATCGAACCCCTAGCGTGGGTTCATATCTCAGCGGTGGCAGGATATCGAATAATAATAATAAAATCCTTCCACTTTTTTTTAGCGGGTTAGCGGGGGGCGTAGCGGCACCACTAAGCCGAAAGGAGGTTCTTGTATTCATAGTTAACAGGACAACTTTTATTATGGAGCAAACCATGAAATCCCGAAAAAAAAACAGCTGTTTCAGACATTTCATCGCTGGAGTGCTACATTTTTCTAGTAGAAGAGCCAAATTTTTTCTCACAAGTTCAGGGTTGTTCTCATAGTAAAGGTTGTTCACAATTATGACTACAGGGACCTCCTTTTAACTTAGTGATACCGTTACGCGGAACCCCAACAACAATTTTACTAATTCGGGAACATGTAGAGCATAATATACACTTATTAGTCAATAAAATTTGCAACCATTTATCACACTATATTTCAGAGAAACTTCTTAGCAAACCATACTCTCAATGGTAGGTATAATTTTTCCTCCTTATACGTGACGTGGGGTAGCCTCGTAATAGTTAATACATCTTTTGTCGTTATCCAACGAGTAAAAAACTTTGTTTAAAATTTGTTACTCGGTGGATAAAGACAAACTGTGTTTCTCTGTCTCTGTCTTAGAGTCAGAAAAACACGGTTCAACTTTTTGAGACTAAAAAATCCACGTTTATTTGATTATTTGTTGCAGATAGAAATCTTCTGTTCAGTTCTGTATCAAATTCAAACAGATTATAATCGTGTCAAAACCTTAAAAAAATATCACTTTTCCGGACATTTCTCGCGGTCCCAGAGAAGTATTTCTGTAAGCTAATTGTAAGACGTTAGTATACATTTATATTCCTTACGATTATTTTAACTATCCACTGAAGTTGCCATCTCAACGCACCCCCTACATTGTAACAAAGGTACTAAAATATATAGTGGAATGATCTATCATACTATTGAACTCGTGATAAGACCAGCTTTTCAAAGCAAACTACTGTTTATTTGATGTACTGGCGTCAAAAGCCCTTGTGTAATCTCGTATATATGACTTTTGTCTTTTGTTTGGAGTATAGGGGTTATGCAGAATGGTACGAAGCCGACAGGAAGTCATCGTATTTATCAATATGAACAACTTTTACTATGAAACCAACCCTGAAATCACAGCTGAACCTGAAAAAGTGCTGTTCCATTGTTTTTTTAATGTAAAAGATGCAGAAGAGTAGCAAACAAGTGGGTGGTCCACTTGATAGTGAGCTTCATTTGTAGACTATGTCTGAATATTTAACTCTATTAGATTAGTGATACTTACAGTAGAACATATCACTAACCCTCGACAAAATGTATGGAATATAAGCCTTTTTGTGATTTCAGAGTTGGCCCTATATTAAAAATTGTACAGAATGATGAAGACTATAAATTTCTTTAGGGTTAGTGCTACCGTTCCGTATAGCCCTGCAATAAACTATGTAAACTCGGGTTATATTGATAAGCATGCTCTTTGACGCAGACATTTTCTATGTTACAAAGAGGGGAACATTCGCCGCTTGTAGACAACAAACATAATTATGCTACTTTGGAAACGAATGACCTCATCCCAACACAACCTACCATTTCTAATCGCTATAAATAATTTAGTCTCGTTTCCGCGTAAGACACATCACATTGGAACGATATCACAAACTAAAACACATTTTATAGGCTGTGACAAATTCAACGTTATTATCAAAGTTACCTTTTTAAGGCGCTCTCGCCGGAGCTTACGCTTGTAATGTAACAATTCAGATTCGATCATTACGCCAGGGAGTGAGAACTGAATATTACAGTCATCATCATCAGCCCGGAGACGTGCACTGCTGAACGAAGGCCTCCCCCTTAGACCGCCACACTGTACGACAATCTGCCATTTGGATCCACCGGTTGCCCGCGACTTTCACAATGTCAGTCCACTTAGTGGGAGGCCTACCTACTGGTTTGCGGTCACCACTCAAGAACCTTTCTTCCCCGTCGGTTGTCAGTTCTTCGAGCGATGTGACCTGCCCTGCGCCGAATGAACATTACAGTGCGCAACCTGTAATGATACAATTTGTAACATTACAGTTGTGAGTGGGACACACCCGTCACCGTGATACAATTTCTAACTGCAGGAGAATGCTCGCCTGTCAGTGGTTCAATATTGTAACATTACACTCAAAATATAATCTTGGATTGTTACATTACGGGCGAATGCTCGTCAGCCTTTGAGGTGGTCTTGTAACGTAACGCTCAAACCCGAATCTTGGATTGTTACATTACAGGCGAATGCTCGCGGTGGCGGTACGACTTTACGGTAACAATAAATTAAACGAACGAGACACTCTCCTGATGGTAAGAGAACCCTTGCTCATAACCATAGCAGCGCTACTCAATTTGAGTACCAATAAAAGTTCTGAACATTGTTCAATGTTCATTCTCAGAAATCTGATGGGGAGTCTCATTAATTTTACCTTTTTATCAATGCAAGAAATAACTTTGAAGACTTCATGATAAGTACGTTCACCTAGTTCAATTCATAATAGTTCCTAATCAGAAATTCATTTAGCTAGAATAAGGGATCAACACCAAAGTAAGCGTAAACCATTGCACGTTCGACCGAATTTTGGTTATCACCTGATATAATTATACAACCGATTACGATTCCTATATGTACCTGACATTGGGTTCGTTTCCGCGACGCAATCGCGACGTATCGAGCTAATCGATTTGCATTCGGATCGTTCGGAAAGGACCCGACGTATCGAGACAATCGACAGTCGATTCTATTTACACAGCAGTAGAGTTGTTTGTCGGTAGCCCGTGGTCGCGACTAGGTGGAGAGATAGAGGCGGTGGTAGTCGTTGGCTCCGAAGGCCGCGTTGCACTTGGGACACTTGCGCTGGCGCGTCTCGTACCGCGTGCGCAGGCAGTCCCAGCAGAACACGTGGAAGCACTTCGTCAGCACGGCGTCCTTGCGTTTCACCTGCCGAAGGGAACGGTATCAGATAATATACAATAATACAACGACCTAGTGGAGCACAGAGCAGGTGGAGTGAGCGCATTCTGGTATCCCAGAGACGCCACACGAGAAAGAGGACGACCACGAAGGAGATGGAGCGACGATGTTGCAGAAGTAGCAGGTAATGCATGGACCCGCGTAGCACAAAGTCGCGAAGAATGGAAAGGCATGGAGGCCTTCATCCAAATTTGGATGAAGGCCTCCATGCCTTTGGAAATATTGGCCTCCATGTTTGGGAAAAAACAGGAAGGCCTGTCCATCCTGTCATCCAGATTTGGATGAAGACCTCCTGTTTTTCCCCAAAAAAATGTACTTTAAATAATTAGATTTAACATTAAGGGAATAAAGGCTATTGTATTTATTATTATTGAACAGACCTGGCTACATCCTAAAACTGCATCCAGAACCAACGGAGGACGGGCAGCAGCGTCCTCTAGGTAAATGGTGATGAGCATTTTGCGATCCCGAAGCCGCCTGCCAAGAGTGGGGATAATGGCAACCCCTGCCGTGCCGTGTGGCACCGGTGGCTAACGTCACCGCCGTTTCCTATAGAAGGCCAGCTTTGGCTGTTCGCAACCAGCCTTATCTGAGTTGGAACCGTGGCAAAAAACAACAATGTATCAATCGTAAAGTTTGTGGTTCCATGTCTATGTCCCTGTTGGGGGGAGGCTTTCGCCTAGCAGTAGACGTCTTGCTAACCGGGTAATGTTAGCGTGCCATGAGTACCTTGCACGAGGGGCAGGTGAGGGTCTCCTTGTACTCGCGGATCTCCTCGAGCAGCACCTCGTCCATGCTGCTCCCGGCCTGCTCCATCTTCTTCATGCGCTCCGCCTTGCGCCGCAGGATCGCCAGCTCCTCCTGTAACACGACCGCTTTACATTTACACCGCCGTAGCCCATACGCTGTCACTGTGACTGGAAATGACTAGATACTAGACTAAATAAAGGCATATGTACAATGTACATGTACATTTTGGCCTAGTTCATACAAGGGGGTATGGAAATTTCGTACCTCTAGGCCACCTGTGTATGGAAAATGTCTTAAGCTTTTACTTTAACTTGCCAATCGGATACGTTTCCGCGAGCAAATAGCTGGCGGAAAAGTTTCCGATCCCGATCCGATCCGATTTAAGTTTCCCGAATTTAAATGTCAAATCATTTCGGATTCGAAGTTGTGAATTGAGATTAGAAGATTTCACACGGAAACTTTCCGAACTCGAATCGGACGTCGTTGTGAATATGGGTGCAGATATCCCTAAACATTTTTGCCTCTTATTCTAATTCAAATCGAAGTTTGATGGCCCTGATCCAACTTCGTGACTACAATAACCAAACAACAAAATATACAAAAAATGTCGTGTTCAGTTTTTACTAGCTTTTATTTGGTTTCACCTTTTTCTGTGTATATTTGTCTGTAATCAAATCTTGTAAGTGAAGACCACTTCCTGACGTCCGATTGAACTGAAATTTGCCATACTTTTGTAAGTTCGGTGACAATGCTACAATCTGGTACCACCAGGCTGATCTGATGATGGAGTCAGGAGGTGGATAGTGGAACTTTTCAACGGCGAACATCACCGACTCGAAATTTTGTAATCGTGATAGCCTGTTCCAAACTCTATCATGACATGGCTGCTATACCCAGGGTGTTTTTAACTTTTAAATTCGATTTAAGCGTATAAAAGATTGTTTTTCAAAAACATTAAATTATACTTCTTCCCTCGTAGATACACATATATTTCGGTATTGCAACCGTTCATGCTAGTTTCACTAACGTGGCCCCATTTACCATAATTTTATTCGTTAACCAGTTTTACTCACGTGTAATCTCTTTGTTTTGTACGCCTCTGCTTCTAACGCGCTCGTCTTCTCCGCGACAACTTGCTGCGCCTCCTTCATTTGCGCGTGATATTTTTCTGTAAAGGTACTAAATATTAAAATAAATGTAGTTTGAACCAGAACACAAAATTAAAGAAGGGATCAGAGGTTTGCCTAGAATTTGAGAACAAGGCTCAAAATACGAGGTTTACGTTTCTGTTCTAGTAAGTGTCGTTGATTTCCTCAATCAATAGCAAGTACGAGTATGGCATATAATGTGGCCGACTGACTGCAGAGGCTCACATACTCAAGCCAGAGAACCCAACCATCCAGTACAGAGTTAAAGTAAGAAAATCGAAAATAGAAAACGAGAAGATAAGACGGGATCAATGGCGACAGCTTTACCGATCCAGATTTTAGAAAAAGGCGGATTTACATAAAAGTATCATTCGCATGTATAGGTATTTTTTTGTCATTTAAGTTCGTGTTCAGAAAGGCAAACGTTCGTAAACCTGCTCAAAAGAAAAGCTGCCTGCTGTTATAAATTTACGGCTGGGCATTTCCACTACTAGCGCAGTAAAGAAGATATTTAATTATGTTTTCTCTTTCGTACTTATTAATACCTGCTCGTCAATATACACACTGACACTATGTTACCCATTGACATCTTGACATCGAAACATTTGTGACCCGCCCCGTAAAGGCATGTGACATTTTGGCCTAGTTCACATAAGGAAGTATGGGAAATTTGTACCACTATGCCACCTTCATATGAGAAATGTTCGAAGCCTTTTTTACTTGGCACAGTAGCAACTGTTCCTTTTTGTTTTCAAGGCCGAGCAGCCCTGCGCGGCGGACATACCGAGGTGCAGCTTGAGGTCGGCGGCCGACTGCGCGGACTCGATGGCCTTCCGCTTGTGCATCTCCATGGCCTGCTGGCGCAGCAGCAGCTCCTTCTCCACCGCGGACAGCGTGGCCTGCAGCAGCCGCTCCTTCTCCTCCAGCCGCCGCGCCACCGCGCCCATGGACTCGATCTGCTGGTCGCGGGTCACCACCTGCACAAGTGCACACTCGGCGCTCTACTGGGTGCTACATGCGCTGCACTGTGGGGGCGACGTCGCCGTGTAGCTATAGCCACTCGGCGCGGGTCACCACCTGCACACTCGGCGCTCTACTGGGTGCTACATGCGCTGCACTGTGGGGGCGACGTCGCCGTGTAGCTATAGCCACTCGGCGCGGGTCACCACCTGCACACTCGGCGCTCTACTGGGTGCTACATGCGCTGCACTGTGGGGGCGACGTCGCCGTGTAGCTATAGCCACTCGGCGCGGGTCACCACCTGCACACTCGGCGCTCTACTGGGTGCTACATGCGCTGCACTGTGGGGGCGACGTCGCCGTGTAGCTATAGCCACTCGGCGCGGGTCACCACCTGCACACTCGGCGCTCTACTGGGTGCTACATGCACTGTGGGGGCGACGTCGCCGTGTAGCTATAGCCACTCGGCGCGGGTCACCACCTGCACACTCGGCGCTCTACTGGGTGCTACATGCGCTGCACTGTGGGGGCGACGTCGCCGTGTAGCTATAGCCACTCGGCGCGGGTCACCACCTGCACACTCGGCGCTCTACTGGGTGCTACATGCACTGTGGGGGCGACGTCGCCGTGTAGCTATAGCCACTCGGCGCGGGTCACCACCTGCACACTCGGCGCTCTACTGGGTGCTACATGCACTGTGGGGGCGACGTCGCCGTGTAGCTATAGCCACTCGGCGCGGGTCACCACCTGCACACTCGGCGCTCTACTGGGTGCTACATGCACTGTGGGGGCGACGTCGCCGTGTAGCTATAGCCACTCGGCGCGGGTCACCACCTGCACACTCGGCGCTCTACTGGGTGCTACATGCACTGTGGGGGCGACGTCGCCGTGTAGCTATAGCCACTCGGCGCGGGTCACCACCTGCACACTCGGCGCTCTACTGGGTGCTACATGCACTGTGGGGGCGACGTCGCCGTGTAGCTATAGCCACTCGGCGCGGGTCACCACCTGCACACTCGGCGCTCTACTGGGTGCTACATGCACTGTGGGGGCGACGTCGCCGTGTAGCTATAGCCACTCGGCGCGGGTCACCACCTGCACACTCGGCGCTCTACTGGGTGCTACATGCACTGTGGGGGCGACGTCGCCGTGTAGCTATAGCCACTCGGCGCGGGTCACCACCTGCACACTCGGCGCTCTACTGGGTGCTACATGCACTGTGGGGGCGACGTCGCCGTGTAGCTATAGCCACTCGGCGCGGGTCACCACCTGCACACTCGGCGCTCTACTGGGTGCTACATGCACTGTGGGGGCGACGTCGCCGTGTAGCTATAGCCACTCGGCGCGGGTCACCACCTGCACACTCGGCGCTCTACTGGGTGCTACATGCACTGTGGGGGCGACGTCGCCGTGTAGCTATAGCCACTCGGCGCGGGTCACCACCTGCACACTCGGCGCTCTACTGGGTGCTACATGCACTGTGGGGGCGACGTCGCCGTGTAGCTACAGCCACTCGGCGCGGGTCACCACCTGCACACTCGGCGCTCTACTGGGTGCTACATGCACTGTGGGGGCGACGTCGCCGTGTAGCTATAGCCACTCGGCGCGGGTCACCACCTGCACACTCGGCGCTCTACTGGGTGCTACATGCACTGTGGGGGCGACGTCGCCGTGTAGCTATAGCCACTCGGCGCGGGTCACCACCTGCACACTCGGCGCTCTACTGGGTGCTACATGCACTGTGGGGGCGACGTCGCCGTGTAGCTACAGCCACTCGGCGCCACCCACGCTTGCGAGCTTGTGCTGCTAACTACTATTTGATGCTTCATTGCAAGAGACTGTCTTTTGAACCCGTTCTTTTAAATCAATTGTTTTGTTGATACATAATTATATACAATGTGTAACAAAAAAGGATCAACAACACTGAACGATACATAAATTTCATTGACCTTGGACAAAATGTATGGAACAGATTTTTTTTCGCGTTTTCGGGGTTGTCCCCATAGTAAAAGTTGTTCATAATGATGAGTACATACATGCCCTTCAGTATTGTTGAACCTTTTTGTTACATGTTGTATACACATTTATTTATTTATTATGTTGTAGATAATTCATTTATAGGCCTGGACATGGCCTAAAACTGCATCCAAAACTACAGGAGGACAGGCAACAGCGTCCTCTCTGTTGACGACGGTGAACATACTGCTATCCCCAAGCCGCCTGCCAAGCGTGGGAATCAACGCAACCTCAAGGGGGAGATCTTCGCCCAGCAGTGGAGGTATTCAACAGATGTTTATTTAAAAGTAAGTTATATTAACAAATGTTTATTTAAAAAAGTTGTATCTAGAATAAGAAAACTGATCTCAGCTTAAAAGTTTATTATTTATCTTGTGAAAATATTATAGGTCTTATTGATGTTATATTTTGTAATAGTTAGTGGCTATTGAATCACAATGCTGTTATAACCACTAAAACTTTTTCTGTAAACAACCAAAATATTGCATGTCCGTTAGGATAAACTGTTGTGTCTAGAATTGTATGAAACACCTATATGTACACAGTTTTGAGCAATAAACGTTATCTTATCGGGCCGATGTTGATGATGTCCTCGAACTGACCTGTTCCTGCAGCAGTTGCTTCTCTTCCCTGAGCAGCTTGTGCAGCGAGTTGGCCTTGATCCGCTCCGACATGAGCTTGAAGTTGGCGTCGTCCTTCTCCCGCAGCTGCTGGATGAGCCGCGAGTTCTGCTCCTGCATATCCTCGAACGCTTGTCCGGTTACCTCCATCTCGTTAAGGAGCGCTTCTTCTTCCTGAATATATATTTGCTGTTCGGAATGTTGTATCCAGTAAGATTAACTTTGAAATAGGCTAAAAATATTAAATGTGCCAAAAAATATTGACATAGTGTGTTGAATTACCAGTGTATTAATCAGTATAAAATGGTGTATTATGTTTTTCGATTGCAGGGCGAGTCCCATGGAAGCTGTTCAAAATGATTAGTGCAGTGACCCCCGTCGATAGTTTTTAACTCGATACGAGTGAGGAGACGAGCGAGACTAGCCTGGCGCGGTAGCGTCACGTCTGCCCATAACAATAGCAGTGCCAGAATTGAGAAATCGAGAACAAAATCCTGCCCTTCGGCCGTTAAGGAAACTGAAGTTTGGAAACTGGTTTCCTGAAAGGATTTTTTTAACCTCCTACGTAACTGGTTTCTTATAAGGCTTTTTTTATACTTCTATGTAACTGAATAACAACTATAATCTCTTTTGTATCGGTGTCAAGTTATCCATTTCATTATCAGATAATTATGAAGCACTTGACATTCATCAAATGTCAAAAAAAAAAAAAAAAAAAAATATTTCGCAGAAACATAGGTACATTGAGATGCAATATAGAAGGTAATAGAAAGTTTATAGATCGCTATGCTCTAGCCGGTGAGGCATGCAAAATATTATTATAATGTTTACGAAGTAAAAGAAGATATACATCATAATCTATACAAATTTTTCCTATCGGCATTTACAATTAGACACATCTGTAATTAAAAAATAATTAAAATTATTCACTTATAATTATTATTTATGTCCATACATTATTTATTTATTAAATGTCCTTATTTATTTATTTATCATTTATAAAATCAAAGATGGAATAATATGCCTTGTCAATCAAAAAAATGTTAAGTTTAAATTTAAAAATACCATTATTTTCGATGTCTTTTAAACTTTGCGGTAGTTTGTTAAAAATTAACAACCTCATATTAAACGTACTGTTAGAACTGAGCATAGTTCTGCAGCGCTTTATCTGTAGCTTATTATTATGCCGCTTACTTTTTAACCTGGCATACTGCTTTATATTTTTTCTGACTAGTAAAGCTGATTCGTAGATATCCATCGAAGGAAGAGTTAACAATTTGAATTTTTTAAAATAGGGCTTACAAGAGGTTCTTTGTTTTAGTCCACATATAGCTCGAATACACTTTTTTTGAGATTTAAAGGCAGATTCTCTCTCAGTGGAGTTTGCCCAAACAAGAACTCCGTAATTTAATGTGGAACCTACATAGGCGTGGTACGCGGTTAGAAGTGCCTTTTCATTAGAAACCTTACGTAGCATGTACAATGCATATGAAAACTGATTTAATTTTTTGCAAACATGCTCAACATGTGATTTCCACGATAAGTTGGAGTCTATGCGTATGCCTAAGAATTTTGTTGTCTGAATTTCGTCAATATGTTTACCACGATAATTAATATTTAAAATATCAAATTTAGAGTTTATATTTTTGAATGTCATAATATTTGTTTTATCTAGGTTAATTTTAAGATTGTTTTTACTCAACCAGTTAATTACCAATTCTACAGAATTATTAATGTTATTTTCATGTTCACCTGTTTTATTGTCCGTGAAAATTGCAGTACTGTCATCGGCAAACATTACCATTGGATGGTTGATTGCTTGAGGAAGATCGTTTATGTAGATTAGAAAAAGAAGAGGCCCCAAAATACTCCCTTGAGGCACCCCATATTTAACCAATCTACAATCTGATTTATATTTAGTTTCTACTTTCGTCGTTAGATTTAATTTCGTTATTTCAGTGTATTGTAGCCTATTTGTGAGATATGATGAAATTAGGTTTAGTGTATTTCCTCTGATTCCGTAGAGTTCTAGCTTTCTCAGTAAAATTGTATGGTCCACATGATCAAAAGCTTTGGACATGTCCATAAAAACAGATTGTCAACAGATAATGTCTTTGTTTGACTTGATGTTTATTGTTATTAATTAATTTAAAATAAATATTCTTATAAAATGGATTTGAGGGATCTAGAATTCATATCAACGAAAAAAGGAAGCGTTGCCGCCCTACATGGGGGTCGCAAATATCACAGAAAAAAGAAATATACAAACGGTAACACGTTTTGGCTTTGTAGCAATTATAGTCGAGGATGCCATGGTAGTATAACAATGAATGGAAAAAATGAAATAGTAAAGTCTAATTTTCATTTTGAGTGTTCGCCAAACAACGCACAAAATACAGTTTTGAAAGAACTTGATAAACTAAAGGAGGCAACAGGATCAAATTTTGAGTCCATTCAAAAACAATATGATGAAATGGTGTATAAGTTGGAATGTGATGGTATACATTTAATGGCCGAAATTCCTCCGTATGAAAACAAAAAAACAGGACTTTTTAATAATCGGAATAAAATCCTAGGTGTACCTAAAATGCGATTTCCAGCTTCGTATGATGTCATCATCATCATAATCAGCCTGTCATAGTCCACTGCTGGACATAGGCCTCTCCCAAGGCACGCCACTCAGCCCGATCTTCAGCTATCCGCTTCCAACCACTGCCAGCTGTCCTACGTATATCGTCACTCCATCGAGTCTCAGGACGTCCTACCCTACGTTTGCCGATACGTGGCCTCCACTCTAGAACACGTCTACCCCAGCGGTTATCGGTTCTGCGACAGATATGACCAGCCCACTGCCATTTCAGTTTACTAATACGCTGAGCTATGTCGGTAACCTTAGTTCTCTGGCGAATTACTTCGTTCCGGATACGATCCCTCAGAGAAACACCGAGCATAGCTCTTTCCATAGCTCGCTGAGCGACTTTAAACTTGAGGACCGATCCAACTGTGAGTGTCCATGTTTCAGCGCCGTAGGTCATAACGGGTAGAACGCACTGATTGAAAACTTTCGTCTTGAGACTTTGTGGGATGGGTGACGAGAAGACTTGACGTAGTTTCCCGAATGCTGCCCAGCCCTACTGAATTCTTCTTTTGGCTTCACTCTCAAAATTGTTTTTACCTAGTTCGAGCGTCTGCCCTAGGTAAATATATTTTTCAACTATCTCTAGAGTGAAGCCATTTACGGCAACCGGTCCCGAAACAACGTACTCGTTGAACATGACCTTGGTTTTATCCAAGTTCATCCGGAGACCGATGCGTTGAGAAGAACTAGCTAGACCATCCAGCATCCATTGAAGGTCCTCCAGCGATTCAGCCATTATGACGATGTCATCTGCAAACCGTAGGTGTGATATGTGCTCGCCATTAATATTAATGCCACGTCCTGTCCAGTCCAGCATCTTGAAAATATCCTCCAATGCGTTCGTGAACAATTTCGGGGAAATAACGTCCCCTTGCCTCACGCCTCGACGCAGGTGGATATGTTTCGTCTGCTGGTTCTGAACTTGGACGGCCATTGTTGCGGCGTCATACAGACATCTCAACACCTCGATATATCGCCAATCGACTTGGCATCGCTGCAAGGACTCCAGAACAGCCCAGATTTCGACCGAGTCAAAAGCCTTCTCATAGTCCACAAACGCCAGGCAAAGAGGCTGATTGTACTCTTTGGTCTTCTGTACAATCTGCCGTACTGTGTGAATGTGGTCCATGGTGCTGTACCCACTTCGAAACCCGGCCTGCTCCGGGGGTTGAAACTCGTCGAGCCTTCGCGCAAGACGATTCGTGATAACCCTAGAGAACAGCTTATAAACATGACTCAGAAGCGAAATCGGTCGATAGTTTTTCAGCAGGGTCTTATCACCCTTCTTGAAAAACAATGTGACCACGCTTCTGTGCCATGCCTGTGGAGTTCTCCCGGTAAAGAGAACGGTATTAAATAATTCTTGGAGCTCTTTAATTATCGGCGCTCCACCGGCCTTTAAGAGCTCTGTCGTAATCCCGTCCTCACCCGAGGCTTTTCCATTTTTAAGCTGCCTCAGAGCTAGCACGATCTCTTCCGGGCTGATGTCAGGCAGATCTTCTGTGAAGTGGCGTGTCAACGCAGCTCTGCCGTTCTCGGTGCCAGGTTGGAGATGAGGAGCATGCGATGCGTACAACCGGCCGTAAAAGTCTTCCACTTCCGAGAGGATCTCTGGTCTGGAAGCGACGACTTCCCCAGTCGCGGTGGTTAACTTCGTCAGGTGGCTTCGACCAAGGGGCTGGACGAACACTTTCGACCCCCGATTTTGCTCAATTGATTTTTCAATCAAGAGCGTGTTTAATGATCGGAGGTCACGCCGTACCAGCTTGGTGATTTTCTTGTTAAGTGCCACTTGTTCTGACGAAGTTAACGAGGGGCTATCTCGTCGTTCTTCCATTAATCGCAGAGTTTCTCTCGAAAGTTTTGACTTTCTGCCTTTGCGTCGCAGTTCGCAGAATTTTGTGCCCTCATCTCGGAGGACGTCCACTACTGTGTTGAGTTTCTGGTTCACATCATCTGTTGTTTCCAAGGCAGCGAATCGGTTTTCCAGCTTTAACTGGAACGTTTCAGATCCAACTACGGTTTGGAGAAGGTTCGGACGGAGCGTTGACTTCATCAATCGGACCCGCTCAAGCTTGATGTCGATATTCAGAGAGCCTCGTACCAGTCTATGATCACTTCCGGTTTGGAACCTAGTGATCACCGAGACATCTCTGAATATGCGCTTTTTGTCCGTAATGATGAAGTCTATCTCATTTTTTGTTCGTCCGCCGGGGCTTTGCCACGTCCACTTTCTTTGGGGCTGCTTTTTGAAAAACGAGTTCATCATGAAAAGTCCTTCTTTCTCGAGAAAGTCGACGAGCATTTGCCCCCTGTCGTTCCTCCTGCCAAAACCGTGTGAACCGTATGATGTAGTAGTGCCAAAAAAGTTTGTGGAAAAATTCCTTCTAGCGGATTACATCAGTGTGGAAGATGGTAAACGTATTCTCATATTCAGTAATAAAAATATAATGTTATTTTAGGTAATTGAATTGTTTTATGTTGTATGAAAAAAGTTATATTTTATGTTTTAAATGATTAAATTGTTTTCGTTATTTAATTTAATGAATTGTTTTTATTAAATCCAAATATCTGAAATAAACTACAAGAACGGTTTTATTACGAGTCTACTAATACAACACTCGTAAAATTACTATTGTAGTCCAATTAGTTTCGTAGGTGGCTGAAATAACACAAACAAAGTATTTTTAAGAAACCGGTTACGTAGGAGGTTAAAAAAAACCTTTCAGGAAACCAGTTACGTAGGAGGTTAAAAAAATCCTTTCATGAAACCAGTTTCCAAACTTCAGTTTCCTTAACGGCCGAAGGGAAATCCTGTGCCCCAGAGCACTGCATAGCAGCTCCATATGGAATATTTTTTTCGTGTCTGCGGGGCTAAAGTAGCTACTTTAGCCCCGCTGCGCAAAGCGACAAGATTCACTTCCTCCCCGCAGCGGCACATAAAATCACATACACACCATGGGAGCAAGTAAAGAAGCCTCAGATCTCATGTTTGTCTCCCGATACAAACATGAGATCTGACATTCTTTACTTTTGCTCCCTAGGTGAGTAATCTACTATTTTTTACAATTTCAGAACAGGTCCCCAACAAAAGAGTAGTGTGTGTCCCCTTATCGGGTGCATAACAGTCCCGGCTAACCTGGCTCCCGGCGAAGGGCCTGGAGAAGGCGTTGTGCGGGTCTGCGTTGGGGCGCGCACACGACAGCTGCTTCTGCAGCTCGTACTTCTGTTCCTCCAGCTGCTTGATCTTCCGGAGCGCGTCTTCGTCCGCCAGCCGCCGCTCGCGTTTGCTCTCCTACAGCATTTAAAAAAGTAACCTATAGCCTATAGTATAAAATGAAAGAGTAACAGAACACCGTTTTAAACTATCACAGTTAATCTCATAACAGTTATATGATTATTTTGTTGTTATTTTGAAGCATGGCGCATGCAACACCGCCGAAATATTGAGAGCTCGTTTCACAACACAATCACGTTGAATATAAACGGTGGCTTTAATAAAGAGTTCTATCTATGTGTTTGCTTGCACCTAGCAAGCAAATACTCAGATATTGTTCTGCCCATCAGTAGTAGCTAAACTGTGTTCTGGTTTGAAGGGTACTGTAGCGAAATAACAAAGCTAATGAGACTCTTTACCGAATGTAATTTCTCTGGTAGCACTTCTAACCGAATCACAACAATGCTCGCACTGTACTGCTTGGCGCTTGAATAACTGGTAAAGGTGTATTACTTCACCAGGCGGACTCGGAAATAGTCATACCACTATAATTATCAGTAAAACAGTGTACCTGCGCCTAGTGTAGCAGTAAAACAGTGTACCAGCGCCTAGTGTAGCAATAAAATAGTGTACCTGCGCCCAGGGTAGCAGTAAAATAGTGTACCTGCGCCTAGTGTAACAGTAAAACAGTGTACCTGCGCCTAGTATAACAGTAAAACAGTGTACCTGCGCCTAGTGCAACTGTAAAACAGTGTACATGCGCCTAGTGTAACAGTAAAACAGTGTATCTGCGCTTAGTATAACAGTAAAACAGTGTACTTGCGGCTAGTGTAACAGTAAAACAGTGTGCCTGCGCCTAGTTGTACAGTAAAAACAATGTACCTGCACTCAGTACTACAGTAGAGAAGTGTACCTGCGCCATCTTGGCCTTCTGTCGGTGGTCGTCGAGCTCCTGGCGCGCCTTCCTCTCGGCCGCCATGAGCTGCACCTTGTCGCGCTGCTCCTTGCTCACGCCCTTGTACATGTCCAGCAGCAGCTTCAGCTCCTTCTGCTCGTTCACCGCTTTCCTGCACACAGGTCAATTAATATGCTTGACATAAAGTAGCACTTAAAGATAGGCCCTGGGGTATGTCCTAAAAAAACCGCATCCAAAACCACCTGAGGACAGACAGGCAGCAGCGTCCTCTCGGTGGTGAGCATTCTGCTATCCCCAAGCCGCCTGCCTAGCGTAGGGATTATGGCAACACCTAAGGGGGAGGAGGCTTTCGTTCAGCGGTGGACGACTTCTAGCAGGTGATGGTGAAAGTAGCACTTATTAGTTGTTAATAGGAATGTTTTTCCTGCCACGGTGTTCCCTGTAAAGTACAACCTGGGTCTCTAAAGACGAGTAATAGGCAGCTGTTGGGCAAACACGCTCCATCCACACACATCGTCACTTACCATCAGCTGTGTGCCCATTCTTTCATAAAAACGGTCTCCCTTGGAGGTCGCGTATGTTTTCTGCCGCTATCCAGTAATTTGTAAACGTTACTGTGATCTGGTTTTCACTGTGATTCTGTGTACGTAGCGCTGTTCCCTGAGTGGGTAGAATCCCTTTTCCGGATAAATCCAAGTTTCCTCACCTTTACCGAAAAACCAGTTGTATGACTTTCTAAAGTACATAATTATGTTAATAAATGGGATTCAATTCTATTCCAATCGGAAATGCATGAACCTTTTTAAAATACGTACGGCGTACGTAAATTCCTAAGAACTCATTGGCCTGCACCAATCCAGGATAAAACCTTAAACCTTATGCTTGCCAGGACTTACAAAAGTCAAATCCCGCAAAAGTTGGGCAAACTTAGAAAAAAAAACCTATAAGCCAGTATTGGTGGTAGAATAGAGATTACCTGCATTATAAACTTTATCTGCAGTAAAGCCTTTACAACTATCGTATACGAGTCACAAGATGGACATGTGGGATGGAGTTAATTATGTAGCTAGTGTAGTATGTAGGTGTTCTCACTTGAGTTGCTGCTTGAGATCCTTGATGACCTGGTCCTGCTCCAGTATCTTGGCCCGCGCGTGCTCCTTGGCGGCCGCGGTGCAGCTGCCCTCCTCCGCCCCCTGCTGAACGCACACACATCACTAACGACGGACGTTACGTTACTCCATTAAGTAATCTCCAAGTTAATATAAATAAATATCGGTGGAGTGGGCATTTTACACACAGCGCCATCTAGCCCCAAACTAAGCAAAGCTTGCACAATGGAATCCAGATAGCTGATAGAATACTCATATACTTTCTTTTTTTTTGTAAATATATACTTATAATACATACACACCCAGACACAGAACAAAACATCTCACATATTGTTTTTGTACTAGGTGGGGATCGAGCCCACACCCTAATTCATTTGGGTCTGTTGTGTAGTTACTGCACGTAAAATTAAATGAGTTTAAGAGTGAGTGTCGAGTTTTGATAAGTCGAAAGGTCAATGTACTCATCATGTTGAGAAACTTGAGATACTATGGGATGACATTTTCTCAGGAACCTTTTTATGATTTTGAAGTTTACACCATTGTATAAGTTTTCACCATAATGAGTACAATGATCTCCTTTCGGCTTAGTATTATCGTTCCGCGTAACCCTGTACAAATAAACAAACGGACCATCTGGGCCCTGTTTTATAAAGCTACAAGTCTTGTACTTGTAGTGAAAAACTGGCAACAGGTCTCTATATATATCTACCTACCACAAAAAAAAATTGAGTACGGCGTTTTCTAAAGCTACAAGACAACCAGTGTAAAAACTACAAGTACAAGCACTTGTCTAAAAGTTAAAGACAAGCCATCTACTGGTAACTGGTAACTTGTAGTTACAGGTACAAGAAGCTAGTACAATAGGCATGATGACTACTAATTTTTTATTACCTCATTAAAAAGCTGATCATCAATAGAGCCTATCAACGAAAACAAAATTTAAAATAATTCAAAAATAAATAAGTTCTGAGTATTTTAATTTCAAGCTAGACAGAGAGCGCGCCATACTGAGCTATGACGTCAAGCCTCAGGCGCGGCATGCATATGCTATACTAACACGTGCTTTGCGAGAAAGGCATAGTGCATCCCCTCTCTATCCCCACCTAAAACTTTAAACGCTCATATCTCAGAGATTTATCAGCCAA
This sequence comes from Erannis defoliaria, assembly GCA_905404285.2. NCBI lineage: Eukaryota > Metazoa > Arthropoda > Insecta > Lepidoptera > Geometridae > Erannis > Erannis defoliaria. The sequence continues at coordinate 2,783,367 of FR990071.1, forward strand.
TACAATTTATTTTTTCAGTATGTGTAATGTATTTGGTTATATTCATCACTAAGCCTGTTATTTGTCATAAATTAAACATTAGGCCACACGCCTATTGTAAGCTTGTACTTGTAGCTTTATTAAACAGGGCCTTGATGGTGTGCAAACCGCCACTGCAGTAATTTCTGTCCAGATATTTTAGTAAGTGTTTTGTTTGTTACTGAACGAGTAAGTACTAAGTAGGGTCCCAAATGTTCATCAGCATGGTGAGTACCTCTGGGTCGGGCTCTTCTTTCTTGACGGCGAGGGGCTTCTCGTCGGGCGGGTCGGCGGGCGGCGCCGCGCCTGCGCCCGCGCCGCCGCCGCCGCGCGCGGCCGCCTCCTCCGCTTCCTTGCGCGCCTGGTACAACACAACACACTCTCACTTTAACTACACACTCACACACATTATTGATACAAAACATACATTATTGATACAAAACATACATTATTGTTACAAAATACCCGACAGTGACATGTAGCCTGTGTTTCTTACGTGCAAAATATAATAATAAACATGTACTATTCAAATAAATAAATAAAACAACCGACTAAAATTTTGTTTACTTGGATGTTTTTTTTTGCCAGGTAAGTATTTTGAATTAAAAACCAAACGAATGAACAGATATTGATGAAATTTCTTTAGGACCAATCTGTAAAATACCAAATCGGGTTACAAATAACTGAACCGAATTGAGAACCTCCTCTTTTTTGAAGTCTGTTAAAACGTGTTTGCAACAGACCTGTAAGATCTAATCACAGTGGAGTTGAACGCCATACATAGTAGAAAAGGCAGCTTCTTGCTGCAGGACAGAGCCTATGACACTGGGGAGGTGACGAATTTGATCTGTCCGGACCCCCCCCCCCCCCCCCGCAATTTGCATGTGAAAAAAAATATTTGAATGGGTGTCATGATCCCCGGTGAGAACGAAGTAGTCGTCAGCCATAAAACATCCACTGCTGGACGAAGGCCTCCCCCTTTATAGAGGGGTGTTGCCATAATCCCCACGCTTGGCAAGCGGCTTGGGGATCGCAGAATGCTCCACCGTTAACCAAGAGGACGCTGCTGCCCGTCCTCCGGAGAACGAAGTGCCTTTGCCCAAACATTTATTACAAGCACCACCTTGTTTTCCACCACCTTCCTCCACCCCCACAAAACCTAGCCTATCTTTGTACATTTTTGGACCTTCGGACACCCCCCATATGAAAGCTATAGCTACGCCCGTGCCAGTGCCGGTCATGGCCACACCTCGCAGAGCGATTTAGCCATATCCACTATGCTGGCCCAGTGGAATGATAGGTTCGGACACTTATATAAAACTAATCAACAATGGCATATAGCAATGAGAATGTCACTAACCTTATTCAACTCCTGACTAGTATCCTTATACTTCCGCTTGTACCTGTGAACCTCCCCCTTGAGCTGCTGGTTGTGGTTCTGCAGCGAGGTGATGAGATGCCGCATCTCCCTGTTGATGGGGCCGGTCTGCTCGTTGGCCGCGAGGTTCTGTTCGAACTCGATGCGCAACATCTCGTACTCTTTGCGCAGTTGGCCGAGAACATCCTCGAGTTGGATCATTTCCGCTCGCAGCGCCTTTTGTCGGGACAGTTCTTCGCTCTGCAAGTTGCCTTCAAATATGTTAGGAGAACTAGATATACCCGGTATTCTATTACGGAGGCTTCGTCGCAGAATGGGTGCACCTTCCATCTCGCACTTTGTCGAGCTTGTAATAGTAGTGTGCAATCTCTATGCACTACTTTTGACCAACCTGTTCAGTCAAAAGTAGTATTGACTGAAATAGACAAAAGTAGACAATAGACAACACTTTATACTTTTAAGTAGTGCATAGAGATTGCACACTACTATTTCAAGCCCGACTACTACACACAACTCGATAGTCATCATCCAAAAAATAACCGCATATTTGTAGACAAAAGCACTGTTAACCAATGATTTTCAGTCTAAATTACTTTTTACCAACCTGTTCAGTCAAACTTACTTTTGTCTGTTTTTTTAGTTAGAAATACTTTTAACTGCAACATTATCTACGTTTAGATGCGTTTTCTAGGGCAGGGACTCTGCCCTAGTTTAAAGAAAACTAAAAAAAAACTACATTGTAGTTAGCTTAAATAACAGTATATCTTGGTTGCCTTTTTAAGTATAGCCTACCCTGTATCAATCCAACCCATACTCCACGATTACAATATAATCATTGACCGCATTTTCAAGACAGTTTTTGTTATTATAATGAAGGTTACATATACAAAAACCTATTAAAAAAAACATTATGTGCAAACCTCCATCATCTCGATCTGCCTCATGTGCAAGTTCTTGGCGTTCTGCAGCTGCAGCCGCGTCTCGTCGAGCGCCGTCTTCATCTGCATGGACTCGTTGTACAGCACCGAGAACTGGCTCTGCAGGCACTTGTACTCCGTCGTCTCCACTATCACCGACTCGGGCAGCTGACGGATCTGCAATGTTCGTTATATCTCAGCTTTCATACTGCAATATTAATTTTTTGGGTTGCCGAGGAAGCCTATATTCGGATTCATAATCAAACGGAAACCATCAGATTCAAATGTTACTTTTCAAAATAATGCTGCCTGCTAAAAACCCTAGTGATGGATATAGTTCCGTTGTTATTGTTCAAAAGAATTATCGAATAATTATTAAGTGCCGTTAAACTTAAAGTGCTGCCAGTGGAAGTGCAGGTACAAAAGGGAAAACATATTGTGTTAAAAAGATGTTCTGTAAATTGCTACAGGAAAATGTAACTTTATTCTCATGATTTATAACCTTGATATCGTACATAAGTCAGGAACTACACCTTTTACAAAGACAAATATAAATATATCGAAGTAGTTCACTGGTGTAAAATTATTAATTATGTTAACATCAAGTTAATAAAAAGATTAAGATTCTTAACATATATTAATAAACTTAATATTTTTATCCCAGCACTATTCAAATTTTGCCAAAAATAGCAACACTCGAAATGTCACTTTAGCCGTTTAATTATGAATTCGTGTATAGTAAAAATTGGGAACTGCTTGACTTAAAATCGTGGGTAGTAGTTTTTTGTTTCCTTATTATATCTACATTAATGATCGTTTCAACTCAGAGTCACGCAACGGGCAATGGAGAGTTATACTCGGAGTTACTTTGCGCGATAGAATCCTACCGTTACCGACATACAAAAACTCACAAGGTTTGCAAGTTGAAGTGGCTGTGGGCAGGCCACATCGCTCGAAGAACTGACAACCGATGGGGAAGAAAGGTTCTTGTATGGCGACCGGGAACCGGAAGACGCAGCGTAGGCGCGGCCTCCCACTAGTCGGGGGCAACCGGTGGATGCAAATGGCAGGTTGTCGTACAGTGTCGCGCGAGAGGGGTTCGTTCAGCTGTGGACGTCTTCGGGCTGATGATGATGATGATGAATGATCGTTTGAGGCATGCTACGTCTCGCTACATAGAGTACTCTGTACTCACATCCATCTTGAGTTTCTCGACCTCCTTGAGCGTGTCCCGGTGCTGGCGGTGCAGGCGGTCCAGCTCCGCGAGCCGGTTGTTGGCGAGCTCGCGCTGCTCCTCCAGCTCGGCGGCCACGTCCTCCAGCTTGGCGGAGGCCACGGCGCCGGAGCCGTGCGCCGCGCCCGCGCCTGCGCCTGCGCCCGCGCTCGGTGCGCTCGCGCTCGCGCCCGACTGGTGGTAGCTCTTCAGCTTCTCGATCGCCTCCGCCAGGTGGTTCTCTAGCTTGTCGTTGCGGGACCGGATCTGGGGAATAACGATCACCGTTATATCTCCAGCCTTTGGATTTGCAAATGTATCTCCAGTTAAATGCACCCTACACGGAGTTTAACCCGAGTTACCCACAAACATGAATGGCAGAGTTTATTACATTTAAGATTCAGCCGTTAATCTTAAAAGTTTCCAACTCTGGTAAGTAGTGTGTAGTCTCGGAGTGGTCACCCAGACCCACCAGCCATACATGGATACATAATCAGTTCTTTAAAAGTACACTGCCGGCCATAGGCCTACCCCCATAGGGCAGTTGGACCATATTCCCCCCGTTTGCCCAGTTTCGGTGTGGTGAATTCACATACATCATTGAATTTCTTCTCCTAACTTATGTGGGTTTCCTCCCGATGTTTTTTCTTCACCGAAAAGCTTGTGGTATGAAAATGGTTAATGGAGACTGCTCTTTAAACGAATACCTTTACACTATTAGAGTTATACACAGCACAGTGCAGAGGGTCATGCATGGAAGTACAAGAGCCTATCGGAGCGGCCTATAGCACAAAAAGGCCCGCTCACCAAGTACCAAGTTTATACTATCTCAGGCCTGCCTTACCATACCGTTAAAAGTATAATAAATGAAGTCAACACCCTCAACATCCCGTCCGCGGCCCTTGCACCGTTCAACATACCTTCAACAGCTCATACTGCAGATCGTCGATCTGGTTCTTGAGCTCTGCGTTCTCGGTGTCGCGGCTGTTGACGGCGTCCTGCAGCTGCGCGACCCGCAGCGTCATGGCGTGGTGGCTCTCGTGCAGCGTCGTGCTCAGGGCCTGCAGCCGGCGGTTCTCTACTGTCACTTCTTCATTCGTCGCTCGGATCACTTCATCCAGGGACGGGGCTGGACCACCTTCTGGAGTAGTAAGTAAAGGATATGGATACATTGAAACCGCGAAAAAGAAACAGCTGTTCCATACAAAAAGTTCATTGACCTTGGGCAAAATGTACCGAACAGCTGATTTTTCTTTCCCATAGTAAAAGTTGTTCATAATGATGAGTACATACATACCCTTCAGTATTGTTGAACCTTTTTGTTACAAATTCAAATTCATTTTATTCTGTAAACATGATTACATGCATTTAGAAACGTCAAATTATACAATCATAATAGTTCACTTTGATATTGAATATGTATTAGATAAAATAACAATTATAATTATTTAGATCAGCAAAAGCATCGTCAAAATTAAAACTACTAAATCAATATAATTAATAAAAATATATATATAATTTAATAATTATATTTAACAGATTGATGCCCAACAACATACTTTTCATACTATATGTCTGAGCAAGAAGAATGTCTCTCGGTCTATAAGCATTCTATCAGCTATCTGGTGTCCATAGTACAAACAAGGTTAGCTTAGTTTGGGGCTAGATGATGCTGCTTGTCCACCAATATTTACTTATTTCTTTATTTATTTTTATGTCAACATACCATTGAAATCACAGGTACTTTTTACCCTTAATATAAACGAATTTAATTTAAACCATATCAGAGTTTAATTCCAAGCTAGGAAATCAGATTTTCATGCATGATCCATACACAAAAATATTTTCACTTTCTTTCTTGTTTAATAAACAAAAACTCTTTTTATCATCATCAGCGACGTTTTTCATCATCACGCGGGAGCTACGGCAGGGTGCAGCTAGTTAAAAATATAAGGGTTCCCTAGTTTTCTATGGATTCGTAAAAGTAAACATATACATTTTTGCTCTCATACATAAACACTAAACAGGCCCTCAATATATCCCATACAAGAACTCATACCTTCTCCCTCTCCCTTGATAGCACGCCAGATCTTGTCATTCCTCTGCTGCAAGCGGTCAAAAGCTTGCAGCACCTTGGCCACGGCCCTCTTGCTCACTTGCACTCGGTTGGCTAGCTGGGCATCCAGTTCCTCCTTGTCCCACGTCGATAGCTGCATAAGGAATGATGTGGTAGCTTCATTCTCATCTGGGAACATAAAAAACAAACAGTTTTACAAAAAACTGCTATCATAGCAAAATACATATAAAATTTTATAAAAAAATATGTTTGTAAGTGTGTAATGTATGTAATCTAATTGTGTTGAAGTTATGTATTTTAAAAGCTTCGAGGCTTAAGGGTATTGGGCTTGACTTAGCTTGCTTATAGGTTTAGGGCTTGACAAAGCTAAGCAAACCAACACAGTGCTTAGTAAAAGTGTTGTGATGTCTAAGACTAAGTACCACTACTATGCTTAAGAGAAAATATATAGCCCTTTAAAAATCTTCAGTGATTTTTGGAGGATTGTATTTTCTTTAGCAATCAGTTTCTGAAATAGTAATCTTTAAAAAAATATATTAACGACTTTTCTACTTCGAATACCTGGATGACATCTTCATATTTTCTAGTAGTTTTGATTTAAAAACCAAACTACTGAACCGATTTCGATAAAATGTATATGGGACCACCTCTGAAGTATTACCTACCAAACAAAAAAAAAATCGTCAAAATGAGTTCATAATTGGTGGAGTAATCGCATAACATAGATACAAAAAAAATATACAGACAAATTGAGAACCTGTGTTTTTGAAGTCAGTTGAAAATGGAAATAGACAATAGACAATATTTTATTTGTAGAAAAAAACACATTTTGTACACTGAAACGCATAACAACAAAGTAACAAGTTTGTGACAATAGAAACGCATAACAAATTTAAACAGTACAAAATAGTTTATCACCACAAACCGGTTCCAACTCAGCATAATGCTGGCTGCGAACAGCCAGCGCTGGTCATCCGTTGGAACCATTGGTGACGTCCCCCACGCATACCACACGGCAGGGTACGCTTAAACAAACAAATACAACCAGAAACAAACAAAAACAATACAAACAATATAAACAAATAAATGACGGCTATTTTATTTTATATATCGTGGCAAAAGACTGACGGAAAACAGGTGTCTCACAGTGACAATTGATCCACTCTGACATAGTCTCGAAATGACAGAGACATGTCTACAGTAGACCTAGATTTTATAAAAAAAATGTTTGCACTAGAGGCATTATCCAGGAAAATTAGGGGAATACAATCGCTGACCAGATTCCCTCTTAAGAAGTCTCACAGGCATTTGCTAATAATGTGACAAATACTAACTTTTATTCTCAGACTCGTCAGCAGTCTCGGCGTCAAATCTCTGCAGCAGTACTCTGATGTCTTCATTCAATAGGTTCCAGTAGCGGTTCACAACACATAGTACGGCATCGTCTTGTGTCTGCCGTTTCTCCAGCTGCTCAATACGTGCTCGAAGTTCTGCCTCACATCTATGACGTTGTTCAATTCTCTAGAATAAGCAAAGATCAAGTCAAGTATGCTTCGCAGGGTTCGAGGGTAAATATCAATGGATATATCATATATAAAAAAGGTTTTATGTGTTTGATAGATAAGATTTTATGTTTTTAGTTGATTTTGCCTGATCTAAAAGAAGATTTTATGGTTTGGTTACATTTGTCTGATTTTAAGTACCTAAATAAATAAACATTATAAGCATTTTAGTTTTTTTTTTGATAATTTTAGTATGTCTATGTAACACATATGCAAATAGTATTCATAAATAATACAATAAAATAATAATATGGTTTTAATACAAAATTTATATATATCAAACTTGATGTATATCTGATATACAATATCATAAATCATATCAATAATCAATATCAAAATATCGGATATTTTCGAACCCTGGCTTCGACATCCACTCACAATGCCCAACCATTATGTGATGCGCATGTCTTAGGAACCCAACTATGGTACTTCCATAGCTAGATTAGATAAAATATACTATCATAATAGACCAAGTTAGCACATCTAGTTGTTTTGCAGGATTCTCCAGAGATTTTATTTTTGCCTCATAATAATCATTAACTGGGTTGGCCTTATCATATCTCATGAACCTATGTAGTGAATGTTTATTTTTCAAGGTGATCTCAACATAATTATGTGCTAGAAGCAGCAGGCGCAGAGCAAGCGCAGATAGAGCCTTAAAAAGCGATGTGGTCAAGGCTTACAGGGGTGGCCGCGTAAGTCAGTCTTATTTTTGTTTGCTAAGGACAAGAGATTTAATAAAGCACCCAATCTAGTTCTTCTGCCAATTCCATTGTGAATATCTTGGATATTCTTCTTCTGCGGCCAGCTCCATGACAGACAAACACTGCACACCACATACATCCTCGGCAACTATAGTGTCGTTTACAATTGGAACAGGTTGCCTGAGGATGTGGTTTCATCAAAATCCTTAAATGCATTTAAGAACAGTCTGGATAAATGGATTAAAAAGCAAAAGATAAAACTTAACAGACAAATACTGAATTTCTACACTGTTTGATATGAGCACATCTGCATATGCTGCTCGTCTATCATTAAATAAATAAATATTCACAATGGATTTGCACTATAAAGGAGCTTGCACGCTCATATTGTTTGTGTGAAATGTACTATGGTGTTAGATATAACATTAGCATATCAACCTCAATAATTAGGGTTGTGAGCATGCGCACCGTGCCCACAACGGTGGATCCGCACCTGAGAAGCTTAAAATGGATATATTAAAACAATCCAAATCTCAATAATTACATTATTAATGCATATACACTCAATGGAAGTCATTTGTTAGACCTACCATCAATTTTTCACACCAGAAACATGTAAATTTTCAAATGAATTCCCATGGTGAAGTTTCAGTACAGTTACCAGTAGAAAATTTTACTCAAAACTCACAGGTGGTAATAGGTTATATGGAAAATAAGCTGGGATCACCGGCCAACATAACCAGAGTAACTGATTATTATTCCAACAGCACTACTCGGGTGCTAATCGCTTCTTTATATTAGTAATTAGGTAAGTACATACCTTTGACAATTTTGTCTGACTGTACTACCTCTTAACTACCACTAACAAAAACAGCTGATTCTGACATGTCATGTTTAGTCAAAAGAGAACAGTCCGTATTCTGGATTCGGGTTATGAATGGTACAAAATATTTACAGAAAATACAAACCTGAGCAAGTTTCTTGTTTTGGAATTGAAGAACTTTGATGTCCATTTCCTCGAGTGTGGAAACGGGGCCGATAAGGTGTGGTTCGAAGTGAACCTTCTTGATTGCGGGCTGGCCGCTGCCATTGCCGCTATCCTCGGCGGCACGTTTAGACATTTTGTCCTGAAACCAGTCTAATTTCAAGCAAAAATACAACGATTAAAGAAAATTTTATTGACTTGTTGGGAAAGACATCGGATATTGATTACGATAATGCGACCAAATCACGAACGCATATCTTCGTACAAAACTGCATAACCTGCACCGATAACCCTTATTTTGTTGGATTATACAAACCTGCTTCAACTGCTTGTCAATATTGACAGTAGATTTTCAGATAGTTCTCTTGAAATTGCTAAACAGTCTAGTATTTTCTAAATATCTTAACATTTTTCTAATTTATATTACCAAGGCAAAGCTTGCAAACAATACTCAAGACACAATTTCGGAATTCATCGACGCGACGGTGAAGGCAATTTACCCAGTGTTGCCAACTGGGTATCAGGATATAGGGCTAGATCACATTCAAAAAAGGCCTAGAATTGCCAAAAATTAAAAAATGGGCTAATTTGCTAATTAATTTACAAAATAAGTAGATTTTTTAATATAAATCATCATTTTGAATTTGTAGATTAAAAATAATACACAAAATTTTGGATATATTGACATTTTAAATATTAACAACCAACTTGTTTTAAAAAAACTGGAAAAAATTTATATGTTGCTGTCTTCATCAGATGAGTCTTCTTTGAATTCATCGCACAGGATTTCACTTGTGCTGAAGACGTTGATGTCCGGCCCTCACGGGGCGCGTGCTTTTTCAATATAAATGTATATTTTTCTTTGGGCAAATTGGGGCTAGATTTGGGGTTAGGGGCTAAATCATCATTTTCGGGGTCGACCAAGTCGAAAAAGTGCTAGATCTAGCTCCGAAGGGGCTGAGTTGGCATCACTGAATTTACCATACCAAGGTGGCGCTCTGCCATAGAATAAAAATGAATGAAAGAATGAGTGGTGAGCGCTCTTCATTCGCTTTCTTGAGTTTTACAGAGTATACAAAATACAGCAAATTCCCGTATCCCGATTAGGAACGAGCGTAGGCGTAAGTTGTAAGTTGTGGCGTACCTAGTACATTCTTTACTGTAGAAGGTAAAAGTAAAAAATTCTTGATCATAAATAAATATAATGAAAAAATGTGCTTTTCCAATCACATTTATCTCAATAAGTACCTATATGCATTATACCTGATTTACACTTTGTGATGTGAGGTATAAAGAGCGAGTGACAAGTGTAAATTTTAAGTAATCAGTAATATTAGCATAATAACAGTCTTACTTAAAAAAACTTTTCAATCGTTAGTCACTGCTTAAGATGCTCTGCCATCTTCTCTCTGACGTGAAGTGTAACATGCAAGAACAAGACAGAGAAGTTTAAGCAGTGGCTAAGAGAATCGAGATTATTTTAGGTAAGGCTGTATAAGTTTACACGTTGATTTTACGAATTAGTTAACATTTACACTTGTCACTCGCAATATACTGCACATTCATAAAGTGTAACGGCGCCTTTACAGTTAATGGGAGATTTTCTGACAGCTGACGGAACGTAGTTTGGCTGTAGCCAAACATAGATGGCACTGACGAGAAATGGTCCTCTTTTTTCGCATTTGTTTAATTAAAGAGCAAAGGGGTCGGAGAAACTACTACAATACTTACTAATTTGTGTTGTGGAAGAACAAAAGCATAGGAAATACCATGGGCAAATACTTTGTTAGACAAACAATAACCACAAGAACAAGCATGACAAAACTGATTTAAATGAAATTAGCTTTTTTATTTTTTGACCTTGCTTCATTCATTCAAATTCTTCAGAACCACAGACTAGGTAGTGGTAGAGCAAAACCGTGTCACGTCAACGCCATCTAAAGGAGTTTATAAACTTTTATTTGAATTGCCTATAAGAAAACCTCCCATTACATTAATATTTATTTAGCTTTAAGAATTTTTACTACGATCTAGTAATCTTCCATAGGAAAATACAATTATATTTTTTTCTCAATAAGTTAAACCACTTCAATTTCAATATGTTCACATTTTAAAATTTTTTTTTTCATTGCAACTCTATGCTCGGTACGTATTCAATATGAGATTGATTTGAAGTTCATTTAACCAACCGTTATAATTATGATATGACTTCAATTGTTATTCCGCTGTAGATATCGTATCGAGTACCAATAGGAATTAGTGCCGAAAAAGGCTAACGTACCCACCCTATCACGTTAGCCTTTTTCGGCATCAGATCAGATCAGATCAGTAATCAGATTATTATGTCCCTTGGGATTTTCATTTAACTTTATATAAGTACCTTGGGATATAATGCCTTGGTTTGCTTTACGTGGTTTGAAAAAGATTATTACTCTATGATTTGGTAATCATAATAATAATGTATAGTATCGCTCGATACGGAACTATCAAATAACAACATACTATTTATTCTTATTCTATATATAACAAACCTTAAAATATATTAGATACAAAACTTAAACTAAAAGCCCCTTAAACTTCTCCGTCTTGTTCTTGCACGTGACACTTCACGTCAGAGAGAAGATGGCAGAGCATCTTAAGCAGTGATTAAGAAGAAGTTTTTTTAAGTAAGTCTGTAAAAGTTGGCAACTTTCCAGTTTTTACCGGTTAATGTTTTTTGTATTATATAATAGACTAGACCCGGCTTCGCACGGGAGTAATTATATCAATTTTTAAGTGACTTCAAAAAAGGAGGTGGTCAATTCGACACGTATGTATTATGCGAAATAGCGGAAAAATAGCTTGTGGTACCTTGTGTGGTGCTACACTATGACGTCATCAGTTACGCCAAGGCGTCAGCACTACACCGTAGTCATCCCTGCGCTACGCGAGGGGAGGACGCGGGGAAGGTTAATAGATCGAACGGAACTATCACTCTGTTCAGACGTGCCTTATTTTATCCATAATAAATCACCATCAATAATATAAGTCGTCTCATTTCTGGGCCTAACAGTATGTAATAGTGCTGCAATAATTATAAATAGTGCTGCAACTGCAATATATTCTCATTTCACAGTAACAATTAAAGATAGATGGACTGTAAATAGAGATGATAAAATAGTTCAAAATATTGTTGATTGGAGTGACAATTTATAAATCACCTTTAGCCAAGAGACGTCCACTGCTTGTCGATAAGGTTTTCGCTTTTCTTTAATATTATACTAAAGGTCCCCCACGACTTCGTCCGCGTACGGAAGAAATTCGGCCCGATCTTAAATATTCGTATCTTTCATAACGCTGCGCTGGGTTAATTACTGATCATTTTCCTCCCTATATTCACCACTTTTCTTTCCTTTATAGTGACATAACTACAATAGTTGGACATATGGTATCGCAAAGTTTTTTGTAGATATTGATATGTTATTAAATATTGTAGAACATTTTTTTTGTTCTATCATCAATAGTTTCCGCAGCGCATGCGATGAAAGACATTTTATAGCAAAAAGTTATAATATTATTATTAACGAGATATTTACCGTAATTATGTTGTGAAATGAGCTCCCGATATTTCGGCGCAGTTGCATGCACCATATTCGAGAGTAGACTGAAGAATGCGGGTGGTTGTCAAAAGAGTTCAAAAAAACATTAAGAGCATTCATAACGAACTACCCTCTTTCTAAGTCTTTTACTACGATTACTGGAACTCAAACTCGAACCCAAGTCTCGACAAAACAATTTCTTATTAAAGGCATGTGAAATTTTGGCCTAGTGGCGGCATGGGAAAGTAACACTAGGCCACCTGCTTATGGAAAATGTCCTAAGACTTTAAGCTAGTTTATTATTAATAGTTAATTATAAACAAGAACAAAATTAATAATTAATAAATGTGTAATTTTTTATATCATATCCCTTTTTATTCCTTATAATATTTTTTACCCTGTAGTCTTACTGCTATCTCAATAATTTCAATTTTACTAAAACAACCTAGAATACCTGTCGATACTACGTAACTCGCAAGTTATAATTTATCGCCTTACCAGCGCCTTCAGCAGCCATTCCAGTTATCACTGTTGCCGGCAAAGTGAGTTATGAGTTAGATATTGTGTGAATTCATTATGGTTCTATATTTCAACTGATCTTGAAACATTTTCAAGAAAACGCGATATTTTTTATCATGGAATGTCTTAGTTTTTACATTGGGTTCAATTATATCAGCAGACCCACCCATTTTTTGAATAGCCTCTCCAACGTTATCAAAGTATTGAGAAGCACAAGCGCCTAGTATAGAAGATCCAACTAGTACAGATTCCTTTTCATGTGGTTTCAAAATCGGCAAATCCACGGCATCTGCTTGAGTTTGAACAAAAAGTGGATCTTTGGTTATACCACCACAAATCAAAAGAGATTTGAATGGTTTATATCCCGCAAGTATCAACGCATCTATAATGTGTCGGGTGCCATACTGAAATGAAAAATAAATAACTAGGCTTCATATTATCAATGTCAAAGATTTGTTAGTATAATATACATTACTAAGAATGATAGAGAATTTAGAGTAGAAGTACTTACAGATAGAGATTGCAAGGTAGCTAAATACAATGCGGCCAAGTTTTTTTCACTTTTATTAATCGACAATCCGCTTATCATGCCTCGCATAGTCGGATCAGATATTGGCGATCGGTTACCGTGAAAATCAGGCCAAACATGAACATCTTTTGTCAAAAAACTAATATCTGGCAGAGATTGCTCCTTGGCCATTTGTGAAAGAATGTCTCTCAAATGATTTCGCACTCTGGAAAAAGTGTATAATGTTATTGCGCACTTTTTAATAAATAATAAAACATAATTATAAATGTAAGTATTGTATAACTTACTCCCCAGTACTTTTTGACTTTAATAATTCAATACCAGCTGGGTGGCTAGTGATAATATGGTCAAGTAACATTCCCGAGGCACTTTGTCCTGCTTCGTTTAACCACATTTTTGGAACCATTGCGCTAAAGTAAGGGCCCCAAATTCCTTCTACCATAACCGCTTTTTCATGAACTGCCATATGGCATGTTGAAGTTCCACAAATAAGGCCAAGCCTTGAAGACATATTTTTGTCGATGTCTTTAGCCGAAGCACCAATCATACCAAGTCCACCAGCGTGCGCATCTATTATCGACGTTGCAACGGGTGTGTTAGGTCTAAGGCCTAAAATACTGGCAACATCTTCGCTCAAACCTCCACAGAAATCCCCTGGCATCTGAACTGTATTCCCAATTTTTTCGAAGTTATTCTCCGCTAAATCTTCCAATCCAATTTCTTTCAAAAAGCTTTCATTCCAACCTCGATAGCCAGTTATAGAACATTCATAGTTCCACTTACAAACTAGGGAACAAAGTGATCTACTATAGGATCCAGTAGCCTTCCAAGTCAAAAAGTCTGGCAGATCAAAGAAATATCCAAATTGCGGCCATTTATTTGCAAGGTTTCTTTTCAACCATAGTAATTTTGGCATTTCCATTTCCAAGCTTACTTTTCCACCCACATACTTAAGTATTTCGTGACCAGTTTTGTTTATGTAATCCGCTTCAGCTTGTGCCCTATGGTCCATCCACATAATGATATTCTGTTCATCAGTATTTCTGTTGCTGACAGCCATCGGATTTCCATTTTTATCTAAAGCCACCAATGAGCAGGTTGCGTCAAATCCTATTCCTTTTACCAATGTGGGATTTATATTAGTAACTACTTGCTAGAACAAAACTAGTACATTAATAAAATCTTTGTAGGCATTCAACAAAGACAACTACAACTAATTTATAAATGAGTATTATGGCTGAGTATTTGCCAGTGTAATAACCTCAGAGGTAATAACATTACCTTTATGACATAAACGCAGCTTTCCCAAATATTATTAGATGATTGCTCATAATAATCCACCATTGGCTTCCACGTCTTAATTTCTCTAACTGAACTCTTAACAACGCGACCTCTGTGATCTACAAGGGCAGCTCGTGCGCTGCCAGAGCCTACATCCACACCGATAAAATAGGCTTCTTCAGACATAGTAGCGATTTCTTACAAAATAAAAATATTACATAAATATGGCTGACTAAATATTATTACATAAACTCATTAATTTATAGGGAGGTAATTAATATGTTAATATTAAAATATTCACAATATCTCACTGATTACAGTCTTCTCCTGTGTCTGTGATGTGACTATTTAATACAAAACGAATTAATGTTCATCATTTGATTAGCATAGCTTCTTTATCTCGCAATAAATAAATAACCTTGGTTTGAGTTTGAGATAACGTCAAAAACGAGTTAACCCATGCTACCCAACAATTTTTATTTATTTATCTACAATAGGTAACCAAAGTATGATGAGATGACGACTACAGAGACAATCAATACATTTCGGTTCTAGGACTTTTGTTTGATTTAATTCGATTTTACCGGTTATTTGGAAGATTATGAATATTTGTTACTTTTATTTCTTTTTATTAGGGGTAGTCAAGAGTAGCTGAAATGACATTATTATTATTAACAATATCTGTAGGTACAATAAAAACCATCTGCCATATTGCTCTTAGTTTTTTTCAGGGATCGGTGTTTTTTAAATATTTATTATTGTATTTTATTTTCTTAAATTTATTGATATAATGTTTTAGTATGAATCTTATTATGGACTAAGTCTGAAAATAAATTATTTGAATTTGAAAGCAGTCAAATGTGTGTCAGACTCGCGCAATGAGAGTTCCGTACTACCACAATGAATCCAGCTAATATTGCTCTTACGAAAATATAAGTCAGGTCAAAAGACAAACTTAACATCGTTGTTGATGCAATTTTCGCCGATTCATCGATATACAATACGGTCAATTTACTAACTGCAAATGTAAGTTTGTAATCGTAAAAGTATTTTTATGGTATTTAACAAAATATTCTCGTTTTTTTATTTTTCCGTAGTTATATTATTTGTGCTATAAGACTTTGCCTCTTGCCAAATTTCATGGTTCTAGGTCAACGGGAAGTACACAAAGCCACCAAGCGACAATGATAAAAATGAATGGACGGAAAATAAGCGCACGGATTTTGAAGACTATAATATGTTGAGCGCCAGCTCTCCTCTCGCGTCAGTCATACTTGTCTTTGCGACACGCGAGCCGTACGATACGACAATACAAACTTCTAATACATGTACATGTGTTATATTTTCATGCTGTAATTAGATTCGCTATCTATATTTTCTGGCAAATGTAATATGCATACTTTTAGCTAGGTATGCTTGATTATGTTGACTCGTTAATTTTGAACGATATGCAATTGAATGGACGGGCCCAGCCCGTCCATTCCATTATCACTGTCGCTGCTTGGCAGTACCAAAACAATTTAAGCAAAAATGGCCGTAAATGCCTGTATTTTTTGATTGCGCTGACTAATAAAGTTGTTTTTTTTTATAGCTTTAAGAGACCGTAGGCGGAAATATTTGATATCTACACGATTCCTGAGAAAAAGGGACAACGAAGTGATCCTATAAGTGTTTGTTTTTATTTTTTATGGTACGGAACCCTAAAAGTTACGAAAAACTATGTTGATAGTATAATTTATTTTTAAATATTTTTTAAAAACAAATGATTTTTGGCGTTTAGGCATGCTACTTTAGGTAAATTCTGAAAGTCGGCTACTTTAGGCTACTTCCGCTGTGAAAATGGCGACACCAGGCCCTACGCTGTTGGCAACATTGCATCTAAGTTGTTTACGAGGCGGTATGGCCTTAAAGGCCTTTAGCCTTTTCAAAATGAGCGAATAAAAAAAAACTTTTTGTTTACAATAGTAACCCTAAAACTAGACTATAATTTTAATAATTATAATTTCATGATAGCTAGCAAAGCAACGAACCCGATCGAGTTATTTGGTTTTGTGTAATGTGTAATAGTGTACAATAGATAGACATTAGTATGGTCCGTTTCAAGAATAGGTAAACTTATCAAATATTTGAGGGACATACCTAAACATAATTGCTTTCTCATATAAATTAATAATAAATAATTTCAGATACGTCACTGTAGATATTACGTGTCCAGTGGTTCCTGAAAATAAACCACTTTCACTGAAACCAAAAATATTTCATGACACTGTCCTATCCAAGATTCAGCAGTTACATGGAGACTTTGGGGTTGCTGCAGTGAAGTCTGGTTTCCTGACTAAATATTGCAATGAAAACACCAGAATAGCTATCATCAGATCACGGCATGGCCCACACAGATATGTCACTAGTACTCTACCATTTGTTACAAAAATTGGTAATTTAGAAGTTCGACTGAACACATTACATGTTGGTGCCACCTTGAAGCACAGTTTTAGATTTATCCAAAAACATCAAAGAGCGTATTTGGACAGAATGTGGTCACAGCTTAAAACAAACGAAGAACGAAAGAATTTAGAAGCTGCAGTAATGGATTTTACAAAAACTGATGTTAATATTAATATAGAAAATATTTCATAAATCCTTGATTGTTTATTTAATATCTCAATAACTACAATGTTATAATTAAGTATACACATGTCTATTGGATGATGTGAATCACATGTACAACAGATATTATAATTTTAAAGATCAATTATTTCATTAAAATGCAAAAGTATGTTGTATGAAAAACATACTTGGCTAACTTAATAATTTATCTGTTATAGTCCACTGCTGGAAATATATGCCTGTTTCCAGCAGTTTCCTTGAAGGGTGATTGCATATCCTCCATGCTGACCCAGTTGAGGTGAGGTGGATTCACAATAGGTACCATTGAAATTGTACTGGGTACCCATTGAGAGCTAATATCATAATAAAAGAGTCACAATCTCTAAGTGAAAACAGTCAAAAAACGTCGGAGTGCCGTTGTACATACCTATACATGCATTAAATAGTTTACAATTGTTCGAATATAAACGTTATGTTGCTTGTATAGTCTTCAATGTATGCTTGAGCGCTTGTAGTTCGTACTGTATGGCGTGTGCCGAGTTTTGGCGCGGACATTTTTTTTGCATGTTTGTGACTCTATTGTTATTAGCTCAATGTCGGTACCTAATACAGGTTTCTTCATTCTTCAAAGAGCTCATTGGTATGGGCCTTGAACCGGAACCTCACAAACCCAAGTGGAGCAGCTCTCAATTATTTATTAGGCTACCATAGCTTTTTCAAGTGCTCTCCCAATTAAACTCCCTGGGATTTTTGTTGAGCTGTTTTTTATACCTATATTAATGAAATAATGAACTAGTTATACCTACTATACTGATATAATACAATACAACACAAATACCCATCCTCGTCATAACAGATGGGGTCAAAATTATGCAACATAATAGGCTTTTAAAAAAAAACTTAAAATTTATATGGGACCACCTCTGAGTATGACCTACCAAACAAAAAAAGAATCATCAAAATCAGTTCATAATTGACGGAGTAATCATGTAACATACATTTAAAAAAAAACATAGTCGAATTGAGAACCTCCTTTTATGAAGTCTGTTCTCTGTTGAAAAGTAAAACCGTGCTTTCAGAATAGTTACTGAACCGTTCAAAGTATGTCTATCTTATATCCAAACACTCAGTATAAAATAAAACTAATAAATTAACCAACTTGCTTTGTAATAAATGAAGAAATTAATATTAACCGAGTACAAAATATAACATTACAATTTGATTACAATACAAAAAAAAAACTAGTATGTAGGTACTACCTTAAACTAAATGTAATATCTTATCTTATTCTGCCAACTGCTTCTATATTGCATCATTATTAAATAGCAAATTTCCTGTTTTGTCAAGACCACAATAATACAATATTACAATACAGATACAAGATTTTACAAAAACTGCATTAATATTCAGTTTTGTGCAGCTGTCACACCTCATAGGTACGAGTCAGTCAAGTAAAGGGGTAATTATGAGTTCTGTTTAGCTTGTATCTGTATTGTGTTCCTGGTTGATGACATTTGCTAAATGTAAGAAAGTAGTGTTGCTTCTTAAAAGTGGGGGTGTTTTGTAAGATGATTACTCAGAAACTTCGGACGTTTTTGATCTCGGGATTGTACAAATATAATTTTTTTACCAGTGAATTGACAAAAACAGGTGCTTGTGGGACCTTGTTTTTCTTGCAATACGAACTTACTACATAGTTGACTTTTGTGAAAATATCATCTAATCGTTCTTGCTTCCCCCTTTTCATAATAACCTTACAGAGAAATTGAATGAATATTGAACCTGCATGTTCTGACCTAAATGCTTCTAACTCAGGTGAGGTGGCCCAATATACCAGAAAATCCATCTTGCGCAAGCGGAATTGATTAGAACTTGGCGAATCAGCCACCAGTCGGGTTTGTGGGATGTCATCCACTTGGCAGGCTTGTATAATCAGGACCTTGGGGATGCCTGCAAGGCACAGCACATCATCTGAATCTAAAAGATTCTGGATGTCTTCAACTTTTACTTTTATACTGTCTGCTGCATATACATGCTCTCTGACCCCATGGGACATTATACATAGCATAAAAATACTTGTAGATTTCTTGACATGTTCTTTTATGCTGCTCTTAATAAATTTCATCATTTCATAATGATTTAAATTATCTCGAGTTATCACTTCAAAGTTCATAAAAGACATAGTTCTCTCTAATTCAGTTTTATCAAACGCGGAACCATTTCTTCTTGGTAATGAGGCTCTTAGGTTTTGATCTTCTATGCTCTGATCACAGAAATGAAAGACTTCTTGATTAATAATTAGACAGACTCCAATTTTGCTGGGATCTTTTATTTGATACCTATCTGATCCAATAATTTTAGAATCAGATCTTATATCATTTTCATCTATCTTCAGATCACCAAGCAATTCATATAGGGAGTCAAAATCATTATCGACATAGTGTTGGTCCGCAGTAGGCTGTGACTGGGGTGATGCAACTGAGATATCTGATATATAGTTTATGGTAGGGGAGCTAGCAGCCACAGGCTGCGCTATACATTCCCCATTGCTTCGATTTTCAATCAGCCAAAGCTCACTGGCAAATAACTCCAAACCTGGTAATTTTTGGATAAGTTTAATAAGTTTATGAAAGTTAAATTTACGTCCAAGTGATTGCTTATCTAATCCAAATTCAGTTAGTGTTATAATCTTTTCAGACATTAGTTTCAGAAACACCAGTTCGCAAGTGTCATACTCATTGGTGTCAATATCGTAAGTGTGGAGGGTTTTCTTCAACATGTTAAGATTGCCGCTATCTATGTTTTCACATAATTTGTACAATGTTTTCTTTGTCTGGTTTACATGTATGCTGAAATGGATATTATCTGGTTGGTATTGTCTTTTCATAACATTGATGTTAAAACCCAATTTCCTGACAATACCGTATAATTGACATACTAATAATGCCTCCAGCAACTCCTCTCTCCAAGTGGGGTTTTCTTTAGCTTTTAGTATCCAGTCGTGTAGTAGGTTCATGTTAGTTGAATACACTTCTTTAGAGACTCGCTGGTAAACGAGAAGCCGCTGAAGGGCAGTGTCTGGAACCTCATATAAAAGGAAAACTAGAGAGATCATGTCGTTTGGACTGTCCAATAACTCTTTTTCGATTTCCGAGACAACTTCTATAGTTATTGCGTTGATATTACCACCGGTATTTGAATACATCGGCCTTTGGTCTCTAAATCTGGCGTCTGATCGTAACATTTTATTACAATAAAATCACAGTAACAGCAACTTTTCCCAAAGAGTGATTTAATTTCAAAGAATACTATTTTTATTACTCAATAGCAAAAGAAAAAGAGAAACTAACTACGACTTTTGTTTTGATTAATTGAGTATTTTTGGCTCAGTGCTACCATACGCATTGCTCAAAACTCCTCAGCAACGCAGCTATTAGGGTAGGTACTAACGGCCTTACTTAAAAACGCCGCTCAAACTTAGTCACTGCTTAAACTTATCTGGAGGGTAATCGCGATAATTTAAAACAACAGCGAACGGTTGAAGTTCAGTTGCGGTTCGTCTGCAATTGTAGTTAAGTTACGGTTCAGCCGCGCGGAATTCGGTATCGCGGTAAAGTTCAAACGCTAACCAAAGTTGAATCGCAACTGGAACGTAGCGTATTCTCTATCGTTGTAAGAGATGTCACTTTCCTGTAACTATTTGTGCTATTATAACGTTATAACGCATGCTAAACGGTTATTATTTAAAAAATAACCTAATATTATGCGAATTGAGTTATGTTTTGACAGCTGATGAGATGACAGCTTGACGTTTGTTTGTGTTCGAACTCGAAAGTAAATAATATTTACAAAAACAACGAAGTAATATTTTACAAAAAAAAGCTTTCTCAAGTTGTTATCCCCTTTTTTGTAGTTTACAAACCTTCCTAATGTTATTGGGCTTAAAAATGAGTTATTATAGAGCCAGTGAAGTTGCTGAAGTGGTTTGTTTTGAAGTGTTTGGTTGGTGCTTCGTTGAAGTACTTTTTATGCCGATACTGACCTATTTTGGGCTTATGATTATGAACCAGTGTATGTTACTCTGCCCTAAGTTGTGAACGCATTGGATTTTATTGTGGTATTCAGTCTTCAGTAGTGTTTTTTTTGGAAAATGGAAGGACTCCGCCGAAGCACAACTGCACGTCAGCTGAAGCTTTTGATAGTTTCTCGAAGGCCACCGTGACTTGGCTCTGGGACGAGTCTGGTCTGAAGGTGCTCGAGCAGTTGCGGCACGATTGTGGCGAGATGTGCCGAATTTCTGAATTCTGAAGGTCCTGCCAGAAAAGGGAAGGAAAGGGCTAAGGTATATCTTTACCTACTTTTATGCAAAGAAAATGTATTAAGTACCTACATTCTTAAGTTTAAGGTTTGCAAGTTGAAGTGGCGCAGGGCAGGCCACATCGCTCGAAGAACTGACAACCGATGGGGAAGAAAGGTTGAGTGGCGACCGCGAACTAGAAGACGCAGCGTAGGAAGGCCTTCCACTAGGTGGACCGACGACATTGTAAAAGTCGCGGGCAACCGGTGGACGCAAATGGCAGGCCTTCGTACAGCAGTGGACGTCTCCGGGTTAATGATGATGATTCTTAAATTTAAAAAACCGTCTTTTTCAGGTATGGAATGACCACAAATGCAGGGTCAGAGCAAAGTTCGTCAGCATAAATGCTAGCCAGCGAGCTACCGGTGGTGGACCCAGCAATGCCCCTACACTAATGAACCTAGAAGAGCGAGTGGCGAATATTTTAGGCAGAGATATTGGCCTCAATATTTAATAATATTGAACCTCAAATAATAAATGTAAGCATACCTACATACCTTTCACAAATCTCCCATATTATTTCATTAATACCATTTCATTGTCATTATACTTAAATGCTTATTAGGACGGTGATGTAGTGGTGGAACTGGTGGAGGCTGAAGAGCAACTGGTAGAATTACCGTTCAAATTGCTCCTGCAGACATAGTGTTAGTTCATAAAACATTTCTACTTTAGGTGTACATATATACCTTACATTTATTTAAAAAAAAACGTATCACACTAAACATTTGAGAGCCATGCATTTATTATACCTGTCCAACATAAACACAATATTTGTCTGTCCGGATCTTAGATGATTTTGGAAAGTTACAATTCAATCTCGAGGTTCCCACCCAACTTCTTACAATACAAAGTATTAAAATATTACCTACTTTTGTTTCTCTTACAGTTATAAGGCTGATCATGAAGATCTGCAAACAGCAGCCTCACTAGGCAACACTCAAGTACAGCCCCCACAGCCTGCTTCCCCCGTGCCTGATTTGACAAGGAAAGGCTTCACCGCAGTTAATAATAAAGTTATTTTATCATTAAGAATAAAACCGTGTTAAATTTAAATTACTTTTTATTGCTTTTCATTACAATTATTAACACTAAATTTAATTAATTGCCCTATCCATCCACAAAAGATGTATAAGTGCACGCTGGCGAGCACGTCCCAACTACAGGTTGGTGAGGGCGTGCCTGCCGTGCCGACCACTCGCCGCGCCGGACGCAGCACCACCCGCGCCCTCGGTCAGTCTGTGCTCACATGCCATCTGCTCGGCCATCAGAGGCGTTTATGGAATGTGTGCTCGGTGTGCAATATTATGTAACACACAGCATGCATTTGTCATCCTTGCAGCATTTACTGGTGAATAATGCAGCTTTCTATCTACCAACAAACCCCTGCAATATAAAAACATTTTGCATTAATATAAACAAAATATCTATTAAGGCTTTCTTTTGCTAGGTGATGAAGTTATACCCGAAACGAGCTTTTAAAACTCCTATACAGCGCTCAACAATGTTTCTTGTTGTCAAGTGCCTATCTTGATAATAACTCTCAGGGGAGTTTGGTTCTGGGTCCGAAATGGGTGTCATCATTATGGGTCTCAATGGATATCAGTCACCTAAAATATCAAGGATGAGTATTAAAATCCCAATAAAATACATTAACTATCCTCATATATATCCTCAATCCTCATTAACAACCTATTACATTCCCACAGCCACACAAAAGCCTTCTCAAAGTGAGAGGATAAATTTGAGGTTCTTGAAAATAGCAGTTTCCTTATAATGTTTTTCTTCAGCTATTTTAATGCACATGTTATCACTCTGCTACCATTGCTTAATACTTCATTAGCTTTTACATACCCAAAAGATACAAATCCTCTCCATTGGTGGTATGGAGCCGTTCAAGATAGGCACACATTGGATGGTTGGCCCACACAACACTATCATGTGTAGATCCAGGGTAACTGGCATCCACACACAAAATATTTAAATTTGAATTGCAACGCAGCATCTGAAAAACAAAGATGTTGAAATTATGAGGGTTGTTCCGTAACATAATCAATAAGCAACAATCACATAATAATATGTAATGTGCTGCTTACTATTATAACATTAAGAGAATGGCATCTTTTTCTATTAAAATACTGTTCTTCCTGGACACACAATTGCCACATGAGTCCCATCAATGCAACCCAGCAATCCAGGCATTTTGAAGTTACTGTAAAACCTAATAATAAATATTGGTTAGTAATTATTGGTATTTCTAGTGAATATAACTAGATTTTGGAGGTATGTACCTATACCAATGCTTTTCTTGTAAGAGTAGTAAGGATGTGTGTTATATAATGTACATTCTTATTTATACTACAGACCAATAGAATGATGACAGTCTAAAGATAATCCAAATGATCAAGCCCACTACCAGTTGGAAGCGTACCCAGCATGTTGGCGGCATTATAAGTTAAAATATTCTTTTATGTACATATATAAGTTATACTTCATCATCGCCAGCCACTACTGGACGAAATGGCCTGCCCCTTACTAGGGAGGGGTTGTCATAATCCCCACGCTTGGCAGGTGGCTTGAGGATCGCTATGTTACCACTGTTAACCAAGAGGACTCTGCTGCCTGTCCTCCGGTGGTTTTGGATGCGGTTTTACGACATACCCAGGTCATTATATCAAGTCAATATACTTACTGTCTTTTAATTTGTTCCCGTTCACATTGTTGAAATGGAAATGCAACATATTTGTTAATTACAAGCGGCTTGTTTAAAGCCATTGTAACTTGCCGGATTGCTTTCGATACACTGGACTGTGACACACAATGTTTCCGACTATCTCCTACAATCGTCTGATACGATCTAGTGGCATAGAATCCCAATGCAACCAAAACCTAAAACAATGTTTTTGTTATTATATTTTTTGTCTTACAGTGGGTAAAGCTTTTCCTGTGAGTTTATAGCAATAAAATGGCTATTGGCTAGCATATTCTCGGAGCATTTTTACCTTAAGGAGATATGTATATTCCAAGTAATCAAAATCATCACAGTGGGAAGTCCATTATAACCTTACCTTGGTTTCAACGTCCAAAGCATCGGAACGAAGCGTGGCTGGCATATGGGGAGCCAACTCTACTATAAGTTGGCGAGTTAGCTCCTTCGAGAGTCTGTAGCGTTTTACAAACTGCCGATTACTCAAATCAAAAGCTCCACACAAGTCTTGCACTCGAATTTTTCTTCCTCGCTTGACACCGAGCCTTCGCTACATCCAATTCACTAAATCCCGTTCCAATAAATCCATGTACGCGTACATATTTTTTAAAGATAGGTAAGCCTTGGTTTTTAGTAAAAAATTACAATCTAGGTGATATAGAACCTCCGAACGATCCAACTTAAGTTGAGTTTTTGTAACTTTTTCAAAGCCGTTCGTTTGACAGCGGTTACGTTCCAGCTGCGTTCGAGTTGCGACTCAACTTTCGGTAAAATAGTTAGCGCGATACGAAATGTACAAAAAGTTGCGATACGGTTAAAGTTCAATTGTGGTTCAGCTGTAATATTTTAGTGCGATCGACCTCCTGTTTTACGTAGTATTTACTTACTCTCTATGCTTCTCTGTCTTGTTCTTGCACGTGACACTTCACGTCAGAGAGAAGTTGACAGAGCATCTTAAGCAGTGATTAACTGTTGAAAAGTTTTTTAGGTAAGACTGTGTAATGTTGAGACATTGGGTCCGTGGGGACCGGGAGCTCATCATCTTTTCAAAAACATATCCGAGCGCCTGGTCGACGCGACGCGTGATCAAAATGCTGGCGTTTATTTGGCTCAACGCATAAGCATTGCCATCCAGCGTGGCAATGCCGCCAGCATGCTGGGTACGCTGCCGACTGGTAGTGGGTTTGAGCATTTGGATTGTCTCTAGACTTTCATCGGTCTGGATACAATCCTTTTGTTTTTTGTTGTGTAGTAGGCTATGTAGTCATTGTAGTTTGTTGTAGTTAATAAAGGCTTATGCCTGTTAAAAAAAGAACTGTGGTATAATGATTATGCTACACTAAGGGTAAAAAAAACCTGCAAAACTACCGACTGATCCAGTAGTATCACGAGAAGTTTTTATTTACCCGTGTATTGTATACGTAATTTTTTTTTTTTTTTCTTCTTTCCCCAGTAGGGGATTTTGGCTCCGCGCGATAAACGCATTTGCCATTTTTAAGTAATTTTAGGTTTTGACGTATACGTAATTGTATACAGTTGACATATTTTCTTAGTTTGACACCTGTCCCTTTAACTTTTTTTTTTTCTTCTTTCCCCAGTAGGGGATTTTGGCTCCGCGCGATAAACGCATTTGCCATTTTCAAGTAATTTTAGGTTTTGACGGTTTTGGAGTAAAGGTAGGGAAACTTTTTACGCGATAGCTAGGATAAAAATATTAGGAAGGATGGCCTTTAACTTTTGTTATTTAGAAATTTCCCTCCGCTGAACTCACAAAGCCATCTATTTTTTTAACCCTTTATTATTGGCATCGCACGTAGTGAATTCTGTCAGAGTCAAGTATGTATGAATGTTCAAGTTTATGTACTATTAACAAGTCAAATATGTCATGAAATCACAGTCAGTCACACAAAATTAGCCAAGTTCGGGTCCAAGTCATGCCCTAGTAAAGTTGTGGCGACTTTACTATGAGCTTTTACGGAGTTTTGAAAACAACACAAAAATACATGTTTCACCTCATTATATAACTTGCCCACACTCATCGATATATATTATGTACTTCGTACTAGATAAGCTATTACAAACAACTAATGTGTCGTAACTTGAAAGTGAGGCCGGCGCGGGGCGAGAGCGCGGCGCATGCGCGTCGTGGACCGACTGAAGCATTCACGACTAGAACGTCGTAAACGCCGTGAATTTCATAGCGCAACAGTTTAACAACAAGTCGCCCCTCAAGATCTTACACCGCTCAGAAGTGAAATAGTTTTTGTAACTACAAAATTTCATTAGAACACTCGATTAGAAAATTTCTTAGTACATACCTAGTTAAAAAGTAGAAAAGTAAACATATATTATTTTAAATGAACTATCCAAATACCAAATTGTATCACTTTGTTCACCGTTCACCCTTCACCCCCTTAAGTCATCTCTTTAAAAAAAATATTGAAAACACAATCTTTTTTTATTTTGAATGAGCTATCCGAATACCAATTATTATTACTAACATCAAAAACAAAGAAATTCTAGGCAACTTAGACTTACTTCTTCGTCCATAGCGATAATACTTACTATCTCTATCTCTGTGTCGCATTCCGTCGTGGGTAACGAACATTTTAAACAACCAAGACAAAACCGATTATAATAAAGATATATATAGTCAACATCATAGTTAATGAAAATGATCATGTAACTTTTAGAAACATTGAAAAAAACTCAATCAAAATCGGTCCAGCCATTTTTGGAGTTATGTATAGTACAAGTACATTTTTTTATCTGCAGTTAAAAATAGGCAATTCACGCAATTTTGCTTTTTGTCATATCTGTACACACTTACAGCCTTACCTAAAATAATCTCGATTCTCTTAGTCACTGTTTAAACTTCTCTGTCCTTTTCTAGCACGTGCAACTTCACGTCAGAGAGAAGATGGCAGAGCATCTTAAGCAGTGACTAACGGTTGAAAAGTTTTTTTAAGTAAGGCCGTTAATCTGTGAATTTCACTCTGCGAACATGGCTGCCTATGCCGCGCCGTGAAGCATAATATGGCGCCATTACAAATCGACTAAATAATATTTATAATTTCCAAAATCTAACTTGTGAAAAGTGATTCCGTCGCTTTTGTTTGATTTCCCCGACTGGTTCTTGCACGATCGGAGCACGCATGATGGAATTTTGGGTACACAATTTAGTAGCGTAAAGCGCGTGTAGTCACTTCGAGTGCCGAGCTTCGAATGAGTGCGAGTATGCCGGCTGGCATACAAATACAAATACAAATACAAATCGTTTATTGATAACACCAAAGTTACACGTCAAATTTCATTAAGTATGTCACAATAAAATGAAATAATAATTATAAAAAATATGTTAATAATCTCTTATTTTAAAATAAGCTTCAATGTCATAAAACAAATTCTCTTGCAACCACGCTCTGAGCTTGGTTTTGAAGCACCCGGTGGAAGGAGCATCCCGAATGGAAGCTGGTATACGGTTGTAGATCGCGGGCCCCAAAATATACACTGACCTCTCCGACTTGACGAGACGGTGCGTCGCGGTTATCAGTTGGTCTTTCTTTTTATTGCTTCGTAAAGCCCGAGGTGTCCGACTATGCCAGTTAGGGATGTGCCGTCTAGTGTCATATAGATCTTTGCCCACACTCGTGCATGCAATTCAACACTCAATGAATAAAACACCACCATTTTTAATCACTAATTCCCGAACAAACACAAGTTTAAGAAAATAATAGAATGCAGCGACATGATTTTTCCGTGTTCCCGCCAAATCTCCCCACCATGTATTGTCCACTATCCATCTATTTAGTAGCTTGCCATTGTAGTAGAATGCAAAACCAAAACAGCCAGCACCAGCGAGACTGCTTGGCAGCACAGCATGAGCACAGCAGTCAAACACATTCAGCAATACCAACTTCGCTCACTTCTAAAATAATTAACGGTTTTGGTTTCCAGTTTTTTTTGGTGTGCCGGGTAAGTCGTCCATTATTTTCGGATATATTAAACTTTCATACCTATTATGATGACCCTTTTTTGGGTAATCCAGGTTCCTACACAACACACATTATATAATATTAACATAATATTATTGTAAAAATGCAACTGCAATAAATGTAAGAATATTAAAAAAATATGTGGCTATTCCTCTGCATAAAATGAAGATACCTATAACAAGACTAGTAACCTTAAAAAAACAATAACAACCGACTTCAAACTTTATGGTACCACCTCGAGCTGTATTCCTTTTCAAACTTGGAGGATCTAGCTCTCTCATATAATCAAAGTATTCAAACAAAAAAACATTTTCTTTATCGGTCCTCTATTGAAGGACACAGAGAAATCGGTGGACATACATAAAAAAAAACTTTGAATCGAACATAATATTATATCCTCCTCCTTTTTGAAGTCGGTTAGTAAAAATGTTTTTCAACCCCCATACCACTGAAGAGAGAAATAAACACAGAAGGAAATTTTCGCTTTGCCTGTGCTTTATGTGGGTGGTCGATAAATGTAAAAAAATTGGCCAAGTCTAAAAATAAAAATTGAGAAATGGTAGGGCCAAAGGAGTCTCATCTTGGATCTATCAGGAAGGTGTGTTATGGGAAGCTAAAGAGAGTCGATACGTGGATAAGAGGCCGCGCCTGCCTAACTAGATACTCAGAAGTGTAGCGTAAAGAAAGGTACCTGCATAGGGTACCTGATAGTCAGGGTGAACGTCGCCACTTGTTGGTGTACTTACCAGCATTTTTTGTTAGTATACCGCCGCCGCCGCCGCCCTGGAAAGCGCACTTTGAATATTGTGGGCGATGCAGCCGATATTTATGTTAAATCTTAAAGGACTTCTTCACGGACTTAGGTTTTACCCATTTTTAAGGTTTATACTCTTTAGTAGGAAACATTGTAAAAGTATGATGAGTTTCAGGGACTTCCCCTTGCACGTCACGTAGTTTTTTTTTTAAATCTTTCAGCGGCCTGGGTTCTGATCCTTTTGGCCGTATCATAAGTTTCACTTCTTCTGGGAAATCCTTCCTCCGAGCTTCTTTTATTATGTCAAGTCAGCTCACTGACCTTTATTATACAGCGTACTTGTATAATAGAGGTCAGTGTGAGTCACCTATTATACTGTAGAGCTCGGAGGAAGGATTTCTCTCCCTGTAAAGAGCCATGTCCTAATCAATGCCAGTGTCAAAAGTGACAGCAAATTATAACCTCAAATTCAGGTCAGAAGTAAAAAAATAATTCAATTCTGATTCTCTCTCATTATTACAAAACATACAAATCAAATTCCGAAAAAAGTATCTCTCTTGGACAACAACTAACAATATTATTTCAAAAGTAATGAAATCAAAATCATAATCATACTAAATCTAATGTAACATTTTAATTAAAATTTATAAATATAAATATGCCTGTAACCAGATTCGAGGTTCTCAGACTTTATAAAAATTTGATCAGTTACTCTCGTCGCTTAACGCTTACTGACCCTACTTACTTCAGACAGAGAATCACAACAGAATTTAAAAGAAATAAGGCTTTGGAAAATCCTGAGGAAATATCCTTTGCGTACCAGGTAAATGCCTATTGTTTTTTATAACAAGCGCTAGATTATGATTTATTTGTTCTGTACTTATTAGATTGGCTGCTTGGTATCTTACTGCGTAGTGCTACCTATATAAAACTTAGGGCATTTCCATACTTTCCTCCTATAATTGAATCGTAACCTTTCAAAATCGATTGGCGGTAAAGTAAAGTCGTACCCTATTTGTTACAGAAAGGTAAAGCATTACTGCGGCGAGATTCGGTAGTGTAACAAGCTATGCTACTGCTGAATGCACTGGGTCTGTGCCGGGCCGCATCATTACGGCCAACACTTGCAGCTCTGAAACACATAGACTACTCTCGCCTGCCAAAAATCAATGAGACAGATTTGATCGAACAGTTTGTTCGAGGAGGAGGTCCCGGTGGCTCGGCAGTTAATAAAAATTCCAACTGTGTTGTGTTAACACACACACCTACAGGTGAAGTTCCTGCCCAACTTAAGCTTATCTGTCAGTGATGGTGTGAGTGATAAGGCTGCAAGATTATCTGTATGATGATGAGGTGCACTCGAATGACCGATTGAATGAATGCTTTTTGTGTAGGCAAGCTTGTTTGTAAACCTTCAACATGCTTGCAATAATTATCCAAGTAATTGAATGTATTGTGTGTTTTATTTTATTTTATGTGTAAAAGTAACAATTAAGTTATTGTGAACGAATATTATGTAGCCAGCATCGTTTCTTTTGTATGGTTGTCCTCTGGCACAAGCATTCTATGCCTAAAAGAGGATTTCTGCCTACTTTGTAAATTGTAATACTGATAAAGTAAATAAATATTATTATTAATATTATGTCTTTTTGATGCTGTTATGGATCAACGGATTTAAATGAAATTATGTACACAAGTATGTTGTTGTGTAGTACTATGCACTGATGCCTCACTCATGACATTGAATATATTTCTTTGAATATAGTTGAACCACAAAGTATCTTATAACTACCATCATGCCATATTCAGTACATAACATATCTATAACTACAATCATACGATATTCAGAGCATAAATTATCTATAAGTAACTACAATCATGCTATCTAGTGATAGCTTATATTCTGGTTTAACACACAAGCTACTTATGTTCCTGAAAAAATATATAATTTCTCAGCTTTTCCTGTGAATCTGCTGGGCTCTGCTTGTTTATTATATAAGTGTAGAATGCTAGTGACATTACTGCGCAAGACTTTATAAAATAGTATAAATTTAAATGATGTTTACTGTGTCTGATCCGGCTCATGTTTCGGTTCCTATAATGTTAATCTATCTTAAACAGACAAACAATTAAACATATTGATTGATGGTATCTATAATACCCCATCGTACCAAAAATTTGCTTGATTTAATCTATGCACAACTAACACTGCACTGGTACAGTCAGTAATGAAATCTGCTCCAATTGGAGACTTCGCAGCTTATTCTAATGATAATTACTTGCCCTAACCAGGCTAGTGAGTTCTGATCAGGGGTCGAAAATATCTTGTATTTATTATAAATTTCAAAATAGGTGCTTATGATATAATATATCATAATATAGCTTTCATACAAGATTGATATATTATATCAATTTTGTATGAAAGCTATATTTTTATTTTATTGTATTATTTATGAATACTATTTGCATATAAACATACTAAAATTATCAACAAAAAAAAAACTAAAATGTTTTTAATGTTTTATTTATTTAAGTACTTAAAATAAGACAAATGAAACCAAAACATAAAATCTTCTTTTACATAAGGCAAAATCAACTAAAAAACATAAAATCTTATATATCAAAAAGTCAACTCATAAACATAAAACCCTTTTTTTATATATGATATATATCCATTGATATATATATCGTCGAACCCAGATATAATTATATCCTCGAACTCTGGTTCTGATTGTATAATTGGATAGCTGATTGACCTATGAATTGTTATTTTATCATAATTATGATCCTAACCCACCCTTGTCTGGTTTATTTCAGGTATAGTAGTGAAATGTCACATTAGCAGATGTCAAGATGAAAACCGTAAGCTAGCGCGGGAAATGATCATCGCAAAGTTAGACGGACAGTTGAACGGTGAAGATAGTGTGCTAGCACAAAAGAAGAGAGTAGAGGAAAAGAAATACAAGAGGTCAGAATACAAAAAGAAGAAGATGGCACTATTGAAAAGTGAATGGAAGAAACGGGAGGGGTTAGCATAGTGATACTCACAGGCCTGTTTAGAAGTAGACTACATAACGACTATGATGTTACTCTAGCAATTCAGTACCTGATTCCAAATAAAATATCAGGTTTGAGCCGTCAAAACTGACAAACAATTAGGTTGAGTTTTTTTTTTTTCTTAGTTATTGGCAACGCACGTTGTGCATTCTGCCAGTGTCACGTTAATGAATTTTCAAGTTTTTTACTAAAACCAAGTCAAATATGTCATGAAATCACAGTCAGTCACACGAAGTTAGTCATAGTCGAGTCTCAAGTCATGCCCTAGTAAAGTTGTGGCAACTTTACTATGAGCTTCTACGGAGATTTGGAAACAACACGAAAAGACATGCTCCACCACATTATATCACTTGCCCACACTCGTGCACGTAATTCAACACTCAATGAATAAAACACCACCATTTTTAATCATTAATTCGCGAAAAAACACTAGTTTAAGAAAATAATAGAATGCAACGACATGATATTTCCGTGTTCCCGCCAAGTACCTAGGTTGAGTTACAGCATCTACTTTTATACAGTTCTGTGGTCAAAGTGCTGCATGCTGAACATCCTTAAGCCTTAACCACTTCAAAACGCCGCTTCATACTTAATAAATAACTTTATTTGCATTGCACAGAACTTAAATTGTGTTCATTAATTAAGCAACATGTTGCATTCATACTCAACATGTAGTGTGACACATTGTATAGATAGCAAAATAAATGATAAGTCATGATTATCACAACCGAAAAATAAGCTTAGAACTAGTGTAACAATTGGCTGCTTTATCGCTAAAAGCGATCTCTTCCAGGCAACCTTTGTAGTATACAATGTGTCACAAAAAGGTTCAACAATACGGAAGGGCATGTATGTACTCATCATTGTAATCAACTTTTACTATGGGGTCAACCCTGAAATCGCGAAAATAAAATCAGCTGTTCCATACAAAAAGTTAATTGATCTTGGACAAAATGTATGGAACAGTTGATTTTTATTTTCTTGATTTCAGTGTTGACCACATAGTAAATGTTGTTCATAATGATGAGTATATACATACCCTTCAGTATTGTTGAACCTTTTTGTTACACATTGTATAGTAATGGTAGTGTGCCTGCCACCTACAGTAAGGCAGAAGGTATGGACGTAACAACTCCTCTCTGGGGGGTTGTATTCATAGGAATACTAGAACAGAAAACGTTCACGTAATGTGGCAACAAATGTTGATATGGTGTTTGATTGTTATATCATTGCTGCGTTCCGTAATGCGCTAAAGGTGATAATATCGCGAATCCGACCAAATTTAATAGTCACAAAATACTATACTAATAATAGGGCTTTGATTTGATTGAGTAATACTTCTGACTTTGGTCGGATTCGCGATATTATCACTTATAGCGCATTACGGAATGCAGCACATGTATTCATATGGAGTAACCTCTATGATCAGATTCACGCTGCTGTAAAGAAAAGTGTTGTTATACACCATAAATGGTTTATCTATAGTTTGAACCAGATTTTACAAAGAGGAAGTGACAAATACCGATAGTAGAAGATTGAATAGAATATGTATGGAGAAGCAAGTTATGTAGTACTTAGTTAGTTTTTGTTTTGTATAGCATTCTACCGGGTGTGACGTAATAAGTGGACAACCTTATACGTAAATAAAAAAAAACATAAAAAAAAAACAACAAATATATTCTTACATTATAATACTGGTTCAGAAAATAAGTTGAATAGTTTTCAAGACAAAAACTATACACGTGACACAAAAATGCCATCTGAAGTACATCTGACCAGTACTAACAAAAAAACAGATCGAGAAAATTCCTTGCTTGAAAATTACTCGAAATTAACGAAACCTATGCGAGTTTTACAGAACACAATTTTTGATTTTCTTAACCACCACGATGTCTCCCATCTATTGGTATATATAAGGTTGTCCACTTATTACGCCACACCCTGTATATACTTGTATACGAAAATAAATCCCCGAGCAAGTCTAGGAGTCGACTTCTGAGACTCGCCAGCTTAGAAATAAGCGAAACAACGCAAAACGACCCAACGGCGGTCTAAGATAGGAAAATGCTAAAAAGTTACTATTTACGCCCGATATTACGCCCGACGCTGTCTCAGTTTTCAAACATCGCTATCGTTTCCTTACTAGGTACATAACTATAAATGAATGTAGTATCTATGCAGTACTTCCTTTAGTTTTTCTAATAGTTGATGTATTAAAGGTTAATGTTTTGATTTTATTTTTTTATTATGCTGGTTAATATTTTATTCGACAATCTTGCGAAGTAAAGTGATACTGAACTCGGCAATACTAAATTAGTAATAATAAGTAATAATTGATAAAATATTAATATTTATCGCAGTATACTTCATATGACTTAAAATATAGTCCAAAACCGGCATATGCATGCCCAGAAATAATACGATCTGGAAATCAGTTAACATTATAAAGGGTCTAAAAAGGTTCCACAGACAAAACTTTTCGCAGATGGCGCCAGCAGTCCGGCGGCCTTACTTAAAAACGCCGATCAAACTTAATCACTGCTTAAGATGCTCTGTCAACTTATCTCTGACGTGAAATGTCACGTGCAAGAACAAGACAGAGATCTATAAGCAGTGACTAAGTTTGAGCGACGTTTTTAAGTAAGGCCGTAGATGTGGCAAAATCAAGTTTAATCAAGTTTAGTTTTTTAGGGTTTGGATACTGAGGGCTTGAGGATTGAGTCTTGAGGGCATTATACTATGAAATCCAACACAATGTCAACAACAAATAAATAGATGTTAGGTATTATTAATAGCCTTATAAAAAGAGGAAGGTTTTTTGTAAACACAATGGAGTGACGAGACGATCAAGACATTCGCCTGGTGGTAAGCATCACGCCTGCCCATACCGGAACCATAATCAGAACCAGACCCAGTACCTACCAGAATTGTGAACTTGCAAACAAATTCCTGCGATGCACTGCATTGCTAATACCCTGAGAGAGATATGAGATGTAAAATCTCTTCATGCCCAGTTATTTTTATGGTATAATAGATTATTATTCTCTGAATAAACGTGTTGCATTCATATTTATAGGTTGAGATAGATGGGAAATTAATTTGGTATCGTGCTAGCGTTGTTTGTTTTCCATTGGCGAGTTTGTGCGTGCGTACATACCTAACTATTATCATTTTTCGTAACGACGCGAAGGTAATTTCAGATTGTGGTACGGAGCCCTGAAGGCTGACAACATTTTCAAAACCATTCTTATCAGCTCTTCAAATCTTACGTACCTACCTACACCGAAATTTGCCGATTCAAAGTTTCTACTCTAGAACACGTTTACCCCAACGGTAATCGGTTCTGCGACAGATATCACCGTCGTTGCATGTAGGTACAAAATATCATCATCAGCCCGGAGACGTCCACTGCTGAACGAAGGCCTCCCTCTTAGACCGCCACACTGTACGACAACGTGCCATTTGCATCCACCGGTTGCCCGCGACTTTTACAATGGCGTCGGTCCACCTAGTGGGAGGCCTTCCTACGCTGCGTCTTCCGGTTCGCGGTCGCCACTCTAGAACCTTTCTTCCCCATCGGTTATCAGTTCTTCGAGCGATGTGGCCTGTCCTGCGCCACTTCAACTTGCAAACCTTGCGAGCTATGTCGGTAACTTTGGTTCTTTGGCGAATATCCTCGTTCCGGATTTTATCGCGCAAAGTAACTCCGAGCATAGCTCTCTCCATTGGCCGTTGCGTGTCTCTGAGTTTCTCCAAAAGGCCAGCAGTTAAAGACCACGTTTCAGTTCCATATGTCATCACTGGCAACACACACTGGTCGTATACCCTTTGTCTTCAAACACTGCGGGATTTTGGACGAGAAGATATTACGCAATTTTTCGAACGCTGCCCATCGGAGTTGGATTCTTCGGGCAAAAAACACAAAATATGCAAACTTCCAATTAAAAGTGTGATGCATGTTTTAAAAGTAATAAGGCTTTCGCTCACAAGTCGCATACATGTGATGTAGTAACATAACGTTAACGCGTTCTATTACATTAGTTAGAGTAAGTAACCTTGTAGGTACTTCGCTCGGAGGTACAATGATTACAAGTCTCCCTACGCAGCAGTATCCTTGACCTAAATATAGCGGCTCTTTGTTCCCGCGGCTACCTCGGAAATTCGCACCATGTTCCCGCTTGTGGTTCAAAGAGATTCGTGTTCGAATCGAACCCGTTGGCGGCAACATCATTTGAATTTACGTGATTCACGCTACTAATAGAGTCCCGCAGTTTCAAAGTAATTATATATTGCTGTGTGAAAAAATGTCCTGCGATATTTATTATTTATTATTATTATTTAAGTGGGATTTCCCCTGAAAAATGGTAGAAAGTGGGTAGGTAAACATATTGGATCCCTTTGACGAGACAAAGCCAAATGCACGGAGCTCAAATGCCCCAACCATATGTGGTATTTTTTTCTAAAACTTATTTAGACTATAGATTATGTAGTATATATCAGGTTTTTTTTTTACTTTTCACCCAGCGCCACCTAGCCCCAAACTAAGCAAAGCTTGTAATATGGAAACTAGATAGCTGATATAATACTTATATACATGTTTTTTTGTAAATACATACTACACCCATACACAGAACAAACATCTGTGTACGTCACATAAATGTTTGCCCTGGGTGGGGATTGAAACCACGCCCTACAGCTCTGAAGGTAGGTATGCTACCAACTGAGCTATAAGGCAGTCAAAGATAGGTCATTAGGCCTACATAGTCTACTTGTTTTGTGAGATTCATTTATCTTCTAGATATGCGGGGCTTGAGAACATGGTAGAAAAAGATTTTTCTATTACTCTCGTTAGTCAACCGGGCGAGAGGATCGAGGCCGTGGTTTGAGGACCAAATCAATTAGTCATTGCATTATTAGAAAGCGCCTTTTAGCTATTTTATGAAATAAGTAATCGGAAGTATTTAATTTTTGTTCGTATTGAAGAAGTTGCGTTGGGTAGATTACATTTTTCGTTCCGGAGTAGGGGTAATATTCATAGGCTTGGCGTTGGGTCACGGTCAGTGACGTCACGGGCACGGGCCGCCATGCACCAACAATATCTCCCGGTAGAAGTTTTCCTGGCAACATTCTCCCGGTAAAGAGGAAAATGTTAACAATTTTTGGAGCTCTTTAATTATCGGTATTTAAAAAACCCGTCCAAGTATTTATAGTAGATATGGCTAAGTACAAATTCGAATATCGATCTTACACTTGTAAGGTAGGTACTAGCTACGGTCGAGGTCGGGGTCTAAAAGGGTGTAATGGAGAGAGATAAGGGTTCCGAAGGGTATTACCTACTGTTAGATATTTTTTATGCATGTATTATGATAAATGACAAGACACAGACGTTTTATGGTTTTGTCGAATTAGTACTTGGGGCAACGTACCCAAGTCGTTCCTTGTTCAGAGCTTTTACTTGTGTATTAGGTGTCAAGGATTTACATGTCAAGGAGTAGGTAGGCTCGGTGCTATAGAGCTTGTATGAATTAATACACCTTAACAGTGCCTAAGTAGGTACTAAACTACCTACTGAAGGTAAAGGTATAGTACCAGCAGTCGTGCCAGCGGTAGCTAGTCGTGTTGGCGAGAATAGGGGAGATGACTGATGTTTAAATCGTTGAAACATAGCTTTGACGAAGAATTTAAGTAAATATAGAATGTTTATTGAAAAATTAATTTAAAGCGGTTATTAATATTCTGACATATAAGCGTTTAAAGTTTTTGGTAGAGCCAACTCTGTCCCTTTCCCACAAAAAAATTTATTACTTGTCAGAATAGAATTTATATGGCGTACATAGAAGTGACGTCACGATTTGCTGTTTCGCTTCTCTGTCTAGCATGATATTAAAATGCTTATAAGTTGCTTATTTTTGATCAGATTTTCATTTTCTTTTCATTAATCAGCTATACATAGTATAGTATGTACATAGAAGTGACGTCACGATTTGTTGTTTCGCTTCTCTGTCTAGCATGATATTAAAATGCTTATAAGTTGCTTATTTTTGATCAGATTTTCATTTTCTTTTCATTAATCAGCTATATTTATGGGCCACATTTTAATAAGACAATTAATAAAAACCAGTCATCTAGCCTATTGCTCTCCTGGTGGTCCTGCTGGTCCTGTTGGATGAAAACTTCGGTGCCCTTCGTCGTAAAAAAGGCAGAGAAGCGAGGCACCAAGTATGTTAAAGCGCAAGCAATCTCACATAAAGCAACCGCTGTATCTCCACACAGCCGGATATTGTTTGGTGTTTCGAAAGATTTTCACTCCTCTTGCTCAAAAAGTCCGTCATTATAGCCCACCAGAGCGGAGCTAAAATAGCATATCATGCTCTAGGGGCTAAAGTAAAATTTTGCTCTGCTAAAGTAATTTAAAAAAGAAACTGTTACACCAACGAGCCTACAAAAACGAAAAAGTTTTTATTCATAAGTACGTAACTGGTACGCAAGCACCTATTTGAATGAAAAAATATATAAAGGTTTAGGACATTTCCCATACACAGGTGGCCTAGTGGCAGTGACAAATTCCCCATACCTCCTTGTATGAACTAGGCCAAAATTTCACATGCCTTTATAAAACGTGAATTCCGTCTATCCCGGTAGGAACTTGGCGCGCTTTCCCAGTTTCATATGGTTTTCCATGGCATGGGTACAGCTTGACAAAAACGAGTAGAAATTAATATGGGCGCCTCTATCGCAAATATAGGTCTAAATACTAGCAACCCTGTAGGCGGCCTGAGGAAGATGATTGGATTGAAATTCTCCCACTGACATGTTTTCCATAGAATTGCCAGTAGAAAAAAAGTTTTCATTTCACTTTTTTGCCAAAGTGTACCTACGTAGTATTTAATATCGATAGGCGATAGGTGCTATAGGGATATATACTGTAAATATATCTGATAACAATTCAATACTAAAATGGATGTATGGAATATTATAACTACATCCCTAGTAAGGTTATAAAGTACCAACAGGCGCCTTGATGAAGAAGGATCTGGTAATTCGAATATTTATACTCAACCCGAGTTACGAGCGACCTGCTACTGCTACCTACTCTTTTATGATGTGGATAATATTGAAATAAATGATAGCTACATTATTCCGTTCGTAAAGACTAAGTAGGTAGGTATATACGTATTTATACAGGTGCCTAATGGTGGCTTGGTAGAGAGAGATTTACTGGTTTATGGGTCAGGTATCGCGGTAGGTAATGAACTCGGGAAACTCGGGCGAAAATTAATTTTGACAGGATCATTCTACTGTTAGTGCGGTGTATATTACTCTGCTCTATGGTGCGGTGTTTGATGTGTTGTTAATGTGAGGTTGCTATCCTGTTTGGCTTAGCAACTATTACGCCAAACTAACGTAGGTACCTAAAATTTTATTATGCCATGGCTTCGTTACCGGCTTTATAGAGCTATCTTTTCAATGCATACCTATTTTACTACATTTTTTTTAGATAAAATGATGTGAATTTTAGGTTCAAACAGTAAAACTTTTTTATTGTTAAATCCAATGGTATAGAAAATAACGTTTTTTTTTAAATAATTATAATTTTAAATGGCCAATAAAAATTAATAGGGTAGATGACTGATGTTTATATCGTTGTTATAGCTTTGATAAAGAATTTAAGTAAA
This sequence comes from Erannis defoliaria, assembly GCA_905404285.2. Taxonomy (NCBI): domain Eukaryota; kingdom Metazoa; phylum Arthropoda; class Insecta; order Lepidoptera; family Geometridae; genus Erannis; species Erannis defoliaria. The sequence goes on from FR990071.1 coordinate 2,823,281, forward strand.
TATAGTATGTTTATTGAAAAAATAATTTAAATCGGTTAATAATGTTCTGATATATGAGCGTTTAAAGTTTTTGTTAGAGACAACTCTGTCCCTTTCCCACAAAACAAAAAATGACGTCACGCCTTACTTGTCAGATTAGAATTTATATGGCGTACAAAGAAGTGACGTCACGATTTGCTGTTTCGCCTCTCTGTCTAACATGATATTAAAATGCTTATAAGTTGCTTATTTTTGATCAGATTTTCATTTTCTTTTCATTAATCAGCTATATTTATGGGCCACATTTTAATAGGACAATAAAAAATACCAGTCATCTAGCCTATTAGAATTGGCCACTACAGCTTACAACAAAAAAAAAACAGGACAGACGCGACTGGCTTTTTATTGTCTCGCAGAGGCTTCGTAGAGCCAGAACAAAATAAACAACAAACCGTACCACCTCGTCCGTACCGTGCCGTAGTAATAGTACTACGGCAGAGGGTATGAAAAGTAGAGTATTCACCTCTGGGATAAAGCATGTCTTCGTCTAGGGCGGCTTGAACCTCTCGCTTCACTCAGGACCGCAGATCATATCAGATCGCAGATCGGACTCTAAATACCTCATTGACACTGCTATAAATGGTGCATACTTAATCTACTATTATAAATGTTATCGAGCGATATAGCAGAGAGCGGTACCTATTCTTAGGTATATATTCAGTATTCAGTATTTTTATTGCACCAAGTATCTTAGTCTAGTACCTACAGTAATGCCAAGAACTAACGGTACATGGACCCTGTAAGGGTGTGGCAAAATAAATCATTACTGGCCAGGCACATGTTAGTTATACAACATTTATGTTAATGAGTTTGGAACGTTTTTTCGTCTAGGTAATATTTAACATTGTAATAACAGTTAGTTATTAAGATATTTATAACTTTATTTTGGAAAATTGACTCCTTAAGCTTTGTGTAATGCTGGTAAGTTTGGGTAATGGATTTCTGCATAGTGTCAATTCACCTTAAAAAGATAGTATATTTTATGTAGGTACTGCATAGTCCCATAAAAATATTTTCATTGGTTCTTCTGACACTCAAACAAATAAGAGCTATATCTCGCTCTCGAGACTCTCGAAGGGAACATTTGCGAGCTTTCGTAATCCACTTACCTACATCAACGTTTACGGCCATGTGGCTAGGACAATTTCTCTATGCCACTTGGTAATGGATTCACACTCAAAGATAATGTCACGTTAATGTTCATAATGTTCCTTCGTCTTTATGCAAATGAGGTCTTAAATATGTGAACCTCGTCGGACTGTAGTGTCCATTTAGTTTGCAGTTGCCAACGTCTAGTTTCCGGGTTCTGGCGTCCGTACCTATTTCCTTTAGATCAGTCGTAATATTCTGTCTGCCTGAATTTTAAACATTTCACACACCCTTCGGCCGCGAACGAAACCCGAGGTTCGTAAGCAGAAGAAAAATTCATCGTTATACGATACTGGCTACTAGGAAAAACGTTTTTTTTCTTTACACGGTACTGACTTTTTATTTCGTAACTGAAGGAATATTTTTTATTTGTAGGTAACTAAACTGTACGTGCCTATTAGGTCACTCCCTGAAACAGATGAGTTTAGCGTAGTTAGTGGTGAACAATAAATACAATACAATACAATAGTTTACTAATACCACCAAAGTTAAAAAGCACCTTTTGGTGTTTGAATTTAGAAGACACCAATATATTCGATCTCCATCTCAATGCTATACAATCTCCTTGCGCAAAAAATACTCAACACAAACTCCTTGTGCAAAGAATACTAGACATACAAACTATTTGTGCAAATAACTCCTCGAAAGGTGTTTTGGCGGGAACACGGAAAAATCATGTCGTTGCATTCTATTATTTTCTTAAACTTGTGTTTTTTGCGAATTAATGATTAAAAATGGTGGTGTTTTATTCATTGAGTGTTGAATTACATGCACGAGTGTGGGCAAGTGATATAATGGTAAATGGTAAGGTGGAACATGTCTTTTTGTGTTGTTTTCAAAACTCCGTAAAAGCTCATAGTAAAGTCGCCACAATTTTACTAAGGCATGACTTGGACTCGACTTTGACTAATTTCGTGTGACTAGCTGTGATTTCGTCAGAATGCACAATGTGCGATGCCAATAAAAAAGAAAAAAAAATCTTCGAAATTTGATTGGTCGACATTATCGACAAGGAGTTTTTGTGTTTTTTACTGTCATTAGTAAATTGGCGCAACTTTTTTAAATTAATTTATCCTTCCTTTTTTCTTCATTCGCTTAAATCTTTCTTTTTCTCGTATCATGGTATATAAAGTATAGTATGCAACTCTTGAATAAAACTGAGGATATCGAGGGCCATGAATCACTCGCGTCGCTCAGGATTCTAACACTTGAATCACTCGCTACGCTCGTGATTATATCATCATGAAACTACGATGATTCCCTACGGTCGTGATTCAGTTGTTAGAATCCTTCACTTGACCGTGATTCATCTATGGCCCTCGCTTTAAATCCGTCCTGTATTAACTAATTGCATAATATATTCTATACGCTTCTAAACTAGGTAAGTGCAAACCGATATTTTCTGTGCGAGGAATACAGATACCAATCTATTCTTAGCAGAGGCAAAGATAATAATATAATACTATACTAGTAGCCGAGATACGTAATCTCGAGAGCTAAAAATAAAAGCGTTATTTACGTGTTCCAGCGAGTTGATAAAACTAAAGTCAACATAATCAGAGTAGAATGGCGTGTTGTCTGGAGGGCGTCGGGTCCCCACGCGCCCGTAAAGCCTTGGTTGGGAACAAGCAATCTTTTAAACTAGACCAGTGATTTTCAATCTGCTACTAAAGAAAATGTCATTTGAGGTAACATAAATACACAACGTCATTCAACTCGTACATATAAAATAAAATAGGCTTATTCCACAGAATTGCAAGGAAACTCGAATTGATAATTCTGATCGACATTACGTTGAGTCAATAAAAGTAAACGTGTGCCATCATGGGCCTCGTACGGCAACCCTGACAATCAGCGGGAAACGGCAAATTAAATCGACATGCCTGATTTGGGACGTCTCCCTCGCCTGGGGCAATGTTTCCGCTACGCAGCTTTCACAATGTAATCAGCCCCTACCTGGTGATGTGCCGCCATCAAATTCTAAATGTATCAGCTTAGGTATGTGACATTCTTAAAACTTGTAAAATGTACGCACGTTTTTTACGACGGACATATCGGAATACTTTAATTTTGAAAGCTAAAGTACTGTAGTAATATTGAATGCAGAAACGGCAACGTAGCCGTAGCAACAATTTGTAGACCGCTACACTAAGTGGGCTACGAAAAATGCTACGGATTACGTTGTATGTAAACCCTTTATCCAAATTCGTAACTAAAAATTGATAACCAGCTACGAAAAAAATATTTTCTACGCTGTATCATAACTAGTTATTTTTAACTAATAGACTGATACCGAGGTTCAATTTTTGAAACAAAACTATGTTCCAAAGATTTGCACAAAAATTAAATTGGCTTTCGGTGTATCCATGCGAAAACACATTGGAACCATTCAAAAATCGATGCCCAGAATAGTGTTTTATTTTTATATTTGTAGAACTATTATCATCGTCAGCCACAAGACGTCATCTGCTGGACGACGGCCAGTTGCCATAATCCCAACGATTGGCTCAGAGATCGCAGATCACGATGTGTCCAGTAGTATAGACCCGAATGCTCACCACCGTAAAGTTCAACTTCTTTGTAGATTATGGCCTGTTCTATAAATGAACTTTTTGATACTTACCTTAATTATATATTTCTGTACAGACATTTTATGCGAATTTATCAGCTAATTAAGGCTACAAAATATATGAATATTGCTTAAACGTTTATAGTCATGAGGCTATAAAGTTTTTAGGAAGAAACCTAATCAGCCTAAATCCTAGCATTGTTTGAGTCTTCATCAGTCAAGTTTCCGAGTGAGGGCGTGCCGGACATTTTAAGTTATAATTGATTGTACTTGGAGAGAGACATTATCCGCGAGGACTTTCACAAAACTGTTTGCGTCGCGGACCGATCCCTCGCTCCCAGATCTAACTGGATTAAGGTTTAATTACCAAGCTTGTGCAACTTTTGATGGCTGTTTTCGTTCATAACAGATAATTCTTGGAAGAAAGTTGTACAAATCCACTTATTTACAAGCTTATAATTTCTTATTTCTTACAAGCCTATTGGGAATTCGTTTGGCTCTATTTAACGGTATTCTGTTATGTTACCTGATAAAAATAGAAGGTAGGCATTCTTTGGGTGTTTAATCCACCCCTCTAAGTTTAGTTTACAATGTTGCGAGGTGGCGGCTAAATCTGCATTTACTGGTATTTTACATTACCTTCCCACGGTGGTAGAGTACTTTAAAGTACTCAGCTGACTAGCTACCAGCGTTAAGTTGGAAATCTGCCACGATCTTACGGTGTGTTCCGCCAGACTCAATTGAGAACCAGATTCCAGGTTAGGTATGTTTATCAACTTAGACCACACCGTCAGTTACCTGATTTTACACGCTTACAACATTGTTTTACCACCTGCCTCGCCTGATGGTGAGCTGTGGTAAAGCACCTAGCCCGGAAAGAAAAATAACAAAGGTGAAATGGCAATAACTAATAAAAACGTGGCATAAAAATCAGTTGATCCATTAATTTGGCCAAGTGAAACGCAACAATATTTTTTTAAGTTAGTTTATAAACATGTGAACAAACAACAACATTTACTTACTGTTTTTTTTTGTATGAAGTGTTTCCACACTTATGGTAACCATAAGTGGTTCCACTGCCGGGGGTCATAATTTTTCTTCCTGTTTAAGCTTTAAAAACATTTACTTAACCTACCTACTATACAAAAATAATTAAATTTCCTAGAGGTATAAAAAACTAGAGACAATTCAAATATCTCCAATCAAAGAAAATTAAAATGCATCGACTGAGATAGGAGTATAAACAGTCGTACCTATGTTTTTTTAACCATTGACGAGTGAGATTCGCAGCGGGTAATGCGAGAAAGGTGTTACTTTGAGGGTTTATTTGTTGTTTTATCTCTGCCCTCGCGTTGTTTTCTTTTTAAGCAAAGGGTTCATCCACCTTTTACGGGACTCTGACACCAGAACTCGTTTCATGAAATGGATTTATTATTATGCCAGCGAATTTCACCCTGTTATGTCTACCGCGAATATTTTGTAAAGTTGAAAGACATGGCTTGTAACACTTCTGCGTATTATCAGGAAGTATGGAAAACATTTTTTCATCACACTTGCTCGTAAAGTAGATCTTATTACATCGGTTTTAGGCTCATAATCCAAGCTATTACACACGCGTGCTTTTTACTTTACATTACGGCACTTGTACTATAATAGGTATAACCCGGTAAAGTCAAATTTGTACGTGACTGCAATTAGATGTACGTATACGAAGCACTCTTAATATAGCCGGGTAATACTTACAGTTTTTTTGTAATACCAACAAAGAGTTCTTATGCCGCTGAAGTAAATGTCAACCTGCGCGCGCATTACTGATTTGGGCGCCATTTTCTGCAAATGTTTGTTGACGTTTTCGCTGTGTGGTTGATTATTATCAAAAAAATATTGTTTTTTCCTCGCAAGTGTGACGAAAACAGTCGTATGGAACTCTTGTGCTATTAGTCATTACGCTCTCGGCTTCCTTATCGCGCTCGCCTGCGGCTCGCGCGCATAATACCGCCTCTAGTGTAATGACCAACATAGCACACTCGTATCATAATGTACTATTATGCTTTACAAGCAGCGTGTTTTATTTTATTTTTATTTCGAACGCGCATAACAAGGGACCCAAATTTTTGTTTTTGTTGACAGATTAGCTATCGACTTGAATCCTGGAGGGGCGCAGAAACGACAAGACCAGTTAGACCAAGACCAAGTTTTGAATATTTTTCTTTTGATGGGCGCAATTACAGAAGGTCGCACCGCGCGCAAAAAGCTGTTTACGGCACTGGCTGGCAGTCGAACGTCTTGCTCGTCTAGTCAGTCACTTGATTGTATAAAAAAAGGCCTTTTTATTATCCATAATTAAGTTCGCCAGTAGTGACTCACAGGACGGCAAAAGTAGGCCAGGCATTTATACGCATAATTTTAGACAAATATTACGTTAAATGTACCCAATTTACACCAATCGATCGCAATTAGCAGGGCGCTTCAATCAACCCACAATGTAATTGACGAACCCCATATTTGTGAAATCAACGCCTATTAGTGTGTAATATCCACATTAGATTGGCATCGCTGTTAAATTATTGGTTTTCTTCATAATATAATTGAGAAAATGTAAGCAAAAAGAGTTTTCATGACGATTTTTTACGTTATGCTGTCCCGTAAAGTTCAGTGGCTCCTAAAACTTCGAACTTTAACAGATCAAAATTCTGTGCAGAATAGGCTAGATGACTGGTTTTTTTTTATTGTCCTATTAAAATGTGGCCCATAAATATAGCTGATTAATGAAAAGAAAATGAAAATCTGATCAAAAATAAGCAACTTATAAGCATTTTAATATCATGCTAGACAGAGAGGCGAAACAGCAAATCGTGACGTCACTTCTCAGTACGCCATATAAATTCTATTCTGACAAGTAAGGCGTGACGTCATTTTTTGTTTTGTTGGAAAGGGACAGAGTTGTCTCTAACAAAAACTTTAAACGCTTATATATCAGAACATTATTAACCGATTAAAATTATTTTTTCAATAAAGGTACTATATTTACTTAAATTCTTGATCAAAGCTATTGGTTTCAACGATTTAAACATCAGTCATTACTTAAATTCTTGATCAAAGCTATTGGTTTCAACGATTTAAACATCAGTCATCTACCCGCACTCTTCCACCAAAATCATTGAAACGGTTCCTTTTCTCCTACCAGAGATTAACGATTGTATAGGTACATTTGCCAGTGTTTAGTATTTTAAAATTAAATTATCATTATCATTAGGTACCTTTTTTAAACATTGTCAAACAAGTTACAGTCACAGTCTTAAGTCTAGTGAAGCAAGTCACGGTAAAATTCTAGTCGGTCTAAGTCAAGCTCTAGCTTTACTAGCTTTACAAGATGTTAAGCTACGTTGTTATTCTGTTACGAATCTGTAATAAACAGTTAATTTTCGTATTTCGGCCAATTTATGTATCTACTACGTCGTTAAATATTATTGAATAAATAAGTTAATATTGTTGCAAAGTTGATAACTAAGCATTAAGCATACAAGCCTAACGTAAAATTATGTAGCTATTAACTTTACAGCCAAGGTTATATCACAAACGTATTCTGCTAGCCCGGGGGTTAGTCTGCCCTTCTGTAAACGACTAACTAGAGTTGATGTTTCTAAGCATAAATTGAGTAAGCTATACGTACGAGTATCTACATAGCTATAGTACAGTTAGCTTACTCTATTTCTAGGTACATATTTTTAAATGAGTACATATGTATACATCTATCTAAAAAACTATATACCTCCAGATGAAAGTCTAGAGATAATTCAACAGGTCAAGTCTAGGTTGGCAGGTTAATGGCGTGGTGGCAGTATTGTCAGGTTTTTCAGTCAGGAGATATTATAAACCTGGATATTTGTCTAAAGAGTAGTTGGACCACGACCCTGTAACAAACAAAGTAGGCGTGTGGAATCAGATTGACTTAAGGCCTGGAAAATGTAATTAGTCAGTCCGTAAATCACTCTAGTCCTCCTCGAATTAAATTCTGCTTAAGTAAATACTGTGCTTTTCTGGGCATTTGACTCACTCACTGTGGATTAGACACTCACAAGCCCGGTGAAAATTCGTAATCTCTCAACTTGGTTCCGGACACACTTCATCGTTGTGTTCATTCATGTCATATAATACGTGACACATGGCAATGTCCAACCTTGGCCCAGGGTTGGGTATGGCCCCCCCCGGGGGTACCCGCCTTGTCGGGGCGGGGGGGCTTAGTAGCCGTGGGAAGTGTCCCCACGGTGAAGCTAAGAGGTACCCGAGGTGGGGCCGCGGAAACGGCCACAGTGGGGGGCTAGGCCACTGCACGGGCCTGAGGGATGGAGACAGGCCAGAGGGGCCAAAGCTCTCCATTCTCAAGGGCCACTGCAGGGGCTGGGCCCGTGGGTCCGGATCTAGCTAGTCCGGACATGAGGGCTCTCCGCGTGTCCCTCTGATCAGCAGAGGGCACAGTGGAGAGCGAGGAGGGACGGCCGGGTGGTGGCCTCATCAAGGGCTTTCCTTGAGGGGGCACACCCACCGGCACACCCACCGGGTGTGCCGTGGTGGGGCTGCGGGATGGTGACACGCCAGAGGGGCTACAGCTCCCCATCCTCAGCGGCCGAAGTGGCAGGCGGCGAGGCCACTCACCTGACCCGCCGCATGGAGGCCAGGGCGTTCGGACGTGGCCAGGGCGTTCGGACGTGGGGCCGTCCGGCGCCCATCACGCTGGCAGGGTCTCCGAGGTGGAGGATGCACGATGTGTCTGGTGTTCCGATACATCGTGCATCGGTGCGGCTTCGGCTCCCGTGGTGGGCCCGAAAGGGCAGCGCCGTCGAGGTCACGGATGAATGCGAGAGCGTACCCGTCGAGGTCACGACAATAGGCGCAGTGTGGGAACACCGTTGGGTTTTTAGTCGGTAGGGGTGCCATCGAGTCTCACTCTGGCATCGAGTCCGACATAACCTTCTTGCGCACTGGCGGGAGGGTATGCGTAAGAGCATTTCCTAACGTAAAAGAAATAATAAAAATAATAAAAAAAAAGGGTTGGGTAGGGCCAAATAAACACCAGCATTTTGGTTACGTTAGACATAACGTATAAATTTTTATGTTTGAACTTTTTACCTACAATTTTAGAACTCTATGTAGGTATACTCGTATGTACGCGGCTACACGACACACATGTTTTTAAAGCTTATACTTATAATGGTTGTTCTGATTGACTTCCAATATACATTAGGGTTGCTATCTCGGACGGACTGGTGCTAAATGGCATCTGTAAAGTCTGTAAATCTGTCACTTTATACATACATAGCAATACATTTTCAAAAAATAGAGCCAAATAAAATATAAACTAAATTCAATAGATAAATTAAGGAAAAAGCGTTTATTTGCTGTCAATTCCGTGATGTTTAGTGCTAGATTTGTTCCTAGGTGCTGAAGAGCAGTGTTCACTGCTCAGTCATTGCTCAGCTCAACATATATTACACTGTTTTAAACTAACACGGTTGTAATACTAAGTCACGTCCTAAATGTGTTCAAAATAACATATGCAGTGATATTGTGAGTGTGTTTTGTCGAGACTTGGGTTCGAGTTCGATTCCAGTAATCGTAGTAAAAGATTTAGAAAGAGGGTAGTTCGTTATGAATGCCCTTAATGTTTTTTCGAACTCTTTTGACAACCACCCGCATTCTTCAGTCACTCGTGAACATGGTGCATGCAACTGCGCCGAAATATCGGGAGCTCATTTCACAACATAATCACGGTAAATATCCCGTTAATAATAATAGAACTTTACTAATATATTGCTAGATCTAGCACCGAAGGTGCTGAGTTTGGCAACACTGATAAGAATTAAGTTCTTCTTGGCTCAATATACCTCACTTAGGCAACAAAAATGCCGAGATACATGATTGTACGTACACAAAACTTGCACAAACGATACGACTAGCGAACTTCCGTCGGCGTCACATCCGGCCTGACGACCTTACTGTCGGATTGTTTGCTCTGTCTGTTTGTCTGCAGTCAAAGAGACTACATAGTAGCTCTGGCCTTTTACTGCGACAGTCTAGCAGAAAATAAATGTACACTTGATAGTGGATAGAACAACTTAGTTTAATGTGGGTAATATTTTGCTCTATTACATTCAGAGATGTTATCTAGTGGTCGTACATAACGTAAAAAAAAGGAACAAGACAAACAAAAAGGCTACAGGAAAAAATACTGTTAAAACAAATCAAATCAAATAGCAATCGTGAAACACAAATAAAACGGATATCTCCTGGATAACCAGACCTAGAGAAAATATTTATAAACAATCAAATTTCAACATCTGGGGCCTTACTGTGACATCTTAAACCATGACTGTTAGGCTCAGCCGCCAAAGCTGCGCGATCGCGAACTAAAATTCTATAAAAACTTAGGTTTCAGATGTCACAGTACGGGCCCTACCCGGCCAAGAATCAAACCCAGCATCTCTGGCTTACAAGGTAAATACCACCACCCAAGGGCGGATCCAGGTTTTATTTCTGGGAGGGCACATGGGCCATAGGCAAAGTTCCCCCATAGTATTATCCCATGCTGTCTTTGGGATCGATTCTTTTTCAATGACATAAATACATAAATAATAGTACTAGAATAACTATAAAAACATCTTTAATATGCAAAAAGAACCAAATGTTATTAAAGGGGGGGGGGGTACCTGGGTATGTCCTTAAACTGCAACCAGACCCACCGGAGGACGGGTAGCAGCGTCCTTTTGGTTAACGGTGGTGACCATTTTGCGATCCCCAAGCCGCCTGCCAAGAGTGGGGTTTATGGCAACACCCCTCTATAAAGGGGGAGGCCTTCGTCCAGCAGTGGACGCTTTATGGCTGACGACGAAGGTGGGGGGGGGGGGGGGGGCACGTGCCTCTGTGCCCCACTCCTGAATCCGCCCTTGCCAACCACCAGCAGTCGGCGAATAAGACTTTTCGCAATCGCCTAAATGTATCGCCCTCTTCTCACCATACCATGGACCAGGAGGTCTTGCTTGTGCCATTGTGCTATTGAGCGCCGACGATTCGGGTGGTGGGTGGCCACCAATCTGTCACATTTCAGCAGGCAGATTCACTCCCATAGAACCCATAGAATACTTTTCTAAGCGTAGATATCTAACTACAACAATATCATATTAAGAGCAAGCTCATTTGTGCTTAGCCTACTACACAATTTTTTTTTTCTTATTTAATCAAGTGACGAGACGAGCAAAACGTTGGCCTGGTGGTAACGTCACGCCTGCCATTCACAATCCTGCGCCGCACTGCACTGCGCTCGTCACCCTGAGATATTAGATGTTAAATCTCTTCATACCCAGTAATTTATCTGGTAACGTTGCCCTTAAAACCAGCACCCTTATCATGGACGTTCGTGATTCTGATTGCGAGCGTGCGCGAGCAGGAGGGCGCATGGCGCGAGTGAGTTGGTACGAGCAGGATGGCATGCTATCGCAATCGGAATCGCGAACGTCCATGATAAGGGTGCAGAACACAGTAATGCTTGCACCCTACTGCTTGACGGTTGAATAACTGGCAAAGATGTGGTATTTTCCCAGGCGGACTCTGCAGTAGAGTCCTACCATTATAAAATCCAGACCGATGAAAGTCTGGAGACAATAAGTAGTATAAGTAGGTATAATCTTTGTACTTAGTTTGTTGTCTTGATATTTATAACAATAAAAAAGTCTTTACTCTTTTTAAATACAATCATTTGACGAGACGTGCAAGACGTTCGCCTGGTGGTAACCAGTCCCGCCTGCCAATAACAGTAGCCTCACCCTGAGATAGATGTTAAATCTCTTGCCCTTCAAACCGGAACACAGTATCGATTTGTATACAGTATCGATTTTATACTGTATCACTGGGCTGGTTGTCGTGGAATCTTCTGTACTATACGAAGGCACGTAATACTGTTATGTGTTCAGTGATTGTGGTCTACCTCTACAACGTTTCTATTCCTGCTCAATTCCATTTCAGTTTCGCATTATAGGTACTTATTACCGACACGATTTATTTGTAGGTATGTACTCGAACTAAATAAACACTTAAATGTGTTTCAGAAGCATTTCCCATACGCAGGTGGCCTTGTGGTACAAATTTTCCATTTCTGCTTATAATTATGTACTTAGATAAAATTACAGATGCCTTTAGATAAAATAATCTACGAGAACCTATTTAATTTTCATTAAGTTTTCTTGTGAAAACGTCCAGATTAACTAATTAGATTAAAAAAAGCAAGACGTGCTAGACTCTAGCCGTCTTACCACAAAAATAATTTAGAGCAACGCTTAGACATCTGTTTAGCTAGACAGTGTCTAAAAGTTAGATACCGTTTAAACAGATGTTTTATTTCGCTTACCACAAAACCATGTTTAGCATGTGTTTTTAAATTAATTTCACAAGCAAAACCGATTGACGTTAAATGATAAACCTGAGTTAGACACGTCTTAAACCAAGGTTAAATTAAAACGTGTGGCTAAGGAATGTCTATCATGAGACGATTGTCAGGCGCAGATTTGTAGTACGACATTTGTGAAACATCTGTTCAACACGTGTCTAAAGCTTGCCTAAATCTTTTTTGGTAAGACGGTTATATTTTTTTATTGAAAATTTTGTTGATACAGTCGTTAATGAAGTAGTAAAGACTTTCCTCAGAAGTGTCAGTAATTTAGATACCTATTAAATGAATTTACATAATATCCTTGAACTCATTGTAAAATGAACCTTACTCTCTCTCTAGTAAAAAAAAATATGATAAAAGGAAAAACGAGCAAATGCTAAAACAAAAATGAGAAACAACATTACTTTTCTTTGTGGAGTAGAAAATACTTGTGTATTTTTTCACGTCTAACAATGTCCGCAGGTTCAAACCAATTAATTTGTTAACAAGAGCCCTGTTACGGCTCAGAGATTCACAAAAAAAGAATAACAGGTGAATGTTATCAAAAATCAGGAAGTATGAAATCTTTTCTTTTTAGCTTCGCCATCAGTAAAGGAATATCTCATACATTTTCAGGAAATGCCTAGGTAATCCGAGGCATATTGACAACATAACAGACTACCTACAACTTTGGAAACTTCCAAATTACTATAACGTATGTGGACTGGTAACCGATTTTGTGGATCCCTCCAATTAATAATACATACACACATAGATGAATAATAGGTACATAGATAAATCTACCTACTACCTTCAAACGTATATGTTATTTTTTGATCAAATAAAAGTTATTATTATTATATAGATACATTGATGTGTTTATTATTGATAAAAGGTGGAATCAGTTTTGTCCCAGACTACAGATCAACATACTATTAAAAAAAACACATTATATTAGAAAAAAGAAAGAAAGTTTTTTTTGTTCAAATATATATTTTTAATACTTATTGTTCGATTCTTCTGCTGTTTGAACGGAAAAAACCCACGGTGGCAAAAATTATATGTGGCGAATTAACTATGTAGGTATTAAAAAATAGATATTTACACTAGATACATTTGTTACATAAATTTTTCTGTCCGTGGCGAATTTACTTTGTGGAATTTACAATCCTAAATAGTTAGGGAGGCATCTCGGCAAGCGCGTAGGGCCAGCTTCATGGAATATAATACACACCATATACATAAAATGATACATCCCTTAGAGCTTTATGCTCAGTAATAAGTTGTAGTAAGGCACGCTAGCTTATACACCACTACTTTTTTTAAGTTAGCTTAATTTTAACAGCGTTATCTATTTTCGATACTGAACACATTCCTGAAGAAAAAACTGAAAATATGAACTAAAAAAAATTTCTCGAAAATTTGGTAATTATTGGACACTAAATATGCAACACAACCATTTACGCAATTTACTCCTATTACTATGTGCGTCAGCTGATTGAAGTCATTCATAAACCAGTGCGTCCCTCTCTTCGCTCAATTTTGCGCCGCCGGCGGCGGGCGGCTGTAATCAAAGGCGCCGTAAGGCGAGCGAGCGATTCAAAGGAACCCGCCGCGACACCAACGTAGTGTCGTTAGTCGCGTGATAATTGCGGTCAAGGTAACACCGGTTGCAGCGACCTTTCGCGCCGCGTCGTCGATGCGCTATTTTGATAATGGCGTATCAATACAGTGCTCGTGAATACACTTTAATGTTACGTGCATATTTTATGTGTAACGAAAATGCCACTGCAGCCGTGCAAATGTATTGTGAGCTGTACCCGGACTCTCGTCAACCGACCCAAATAACGATTGTGAGTGCGTATCAGTGGTTGCTGGACCACGGGTCTTTTCACACCCCGTCTCATGCCTGGGGACGGGGGAGACCCGCATTGTCCCAAAATGTTTACGACGACGTGCTAGCGTACTTCGAGGAAGACCCTCGGAGAAGCACCAACGACGCTGCTCGCCAGTTTGGCATCAGCCAGTACTGTGCGTAGAAAATAGTGATTTCTGGAACACAATAAGGTCGGTTCATCATTATTATCAATACCTACCTGATAGTGATTTCGCGGCATTTGTAATAAAATGCCTACAAAGCTACCACCCACGCTTACTCCATTTTGATTTGACACATCAATCAATGCGGGGTGAATAGGCGTGTGAGGAGTGAAATGAGTTATAAACGTAAGAGAAGGAATGAGCGCGTTCATTGAAAAACGGTGACTTAGTATGTTGATTGTACTATCATAATATGCATGGTGTTCATAATTTGTTGCAGGATATTTGTAATTATAAACTTGTTATAACTGAAGCTCTATGGCATATAGAGGTGTCCTGACAGCGTATTTACGATGTATGTATAGGTATAAATCGCGTGTTAAAATTAAGCTAACTTAAATAAAGTAGTGGTGTATGCTTTACAAAATTGCGAACGCGGCCACGTGCACGTATTCCAAAGAAAGTTTTTTAGAAATGTAACCCTAAGGTATTTATTTAGTTTTAATCAAATAAACAGGATCATCTCTATAAAGTATCTCCGCCCGAAAATATGTTGACCTAAAAGATTTATACAACAAATAGGTATTATTATTCAAGGAAAGACAAACAAATATTGATTGCGGTTTATGGAAGAGAAATGAATATTATGTAGATTGTGTTGTTTTTGAACTCATTGTTGTCGGAACAGTGCCTGACAATATGATATTCAGAATACCTATTCGTTTTTGCCACTCATTGAATATGCTCTGTATAATACAGTGTTATACAAAAATCATGAAACTATAGATATATCTGAGTCTAGAAAAAGTAGCGCCATCTTATAAACTCCCTGTAATGTTGTACAAAATCTCTACTAGGCACAGTCACAGATTATATAATACTTTCGAAATTCGACCCCCCAAGGGGGCGAAAAAGGGGGTATGAAGTTTGTATGAAAGTCCTTTGTTTTTTGGACTTTTAGCCACGAAAATTTGGATTTGGATAGTCCATTTAAAATAAAAAAAACTATTTTCAATAAAATTATACAGGGACGATTTAAGGGGGAAAAGGGGGTGGAATGTTGTATGGAAAGTTCTTTGTTTTTGAAGTTATGGTGATGACAATGATATTTGGGTAGTTCATTAAAAGGGGGAAGTTGGGGGGTTGGGGGGGGGGGGGGGAGTTGTTAGATTCGGCAGAGTCGGTCGAGTTGGTAGAGTTTGCTCGGAATGATTTAAAGTGGAGAATTTTGGGAGCGGTCCGTTTTTTCTTCCGCACGCGGACGAAGTCGTGGGGGACCTCTAGTACTAAATATAATTGTATCTCGTGCGGGTATAGCTCATATCAGTCAAAAGGCTTTATTGTCATTGCATTATGTACCAACAGGCACAGAATATATAATAGTTCAGGTACAGATCAGTTAAATGAGTTCTGTGTGCGAATGAATTCACAATGGGAGGAAGACATCTTGTGCGCACCACTGAGTTGGTACCCTTACCCAGTTCTTACGATAATATCTATGTATATCGATAACAGAAAATTATAAGCATCAAAGAATTATTTGTAAAGGCCGCGCACATCCGTGTGCACGCAGATTCGTGTGTGTCAAGATTAGATTTTCAATTATTACCCATTTTTTATTATAATAAGCATAATGTACATATATTTTTCAAAACTAAGAGCGTTATTCTTCGTGACAAACTATATTATGTATACAGGTGAGTAAATTTCCGTGCTTAATTTGTAAAAATGTAATGATTAAAACTGTTGTAATGTGTAAAAATAGAGGTGTTTTGTAAATTTTTATTCTTCTTATCTAATATTTATAGAAAGATTACAAAAGCGTTAGTGCACTTCTCACATCTTATAGATGCAAACATATTTTTTGGGAAAACACAAACTCATAAAAACCGTCAGAAACTACAATGACTGCACATGATTTTTTAAATCAAGCAGCTCTTTCTGAAGAATCTTATACACAAACGACGATATTTATACGAGCCTGATAGGCTTCAGCCGATAGCAGACCTTTTTCATATCTTTGAAAACGCAATTTCCTTACAGCCCTTGTTTTACGAGCATACGTAGTTACATTTTACGAGTGAAACATTTTCCGTGTGTCATCGTCCATTCATTGGGCGCCGGCGGGCACATTTGACTTGGTAATCGCGGCCGAGCTAAATTGCCGTATGTCGGTAGGTACCTACTACGTGACCGCTGCTCAATGCCGGGACATTTCGTGATGCTATCAAATGTTGGACTTGTGTGTACCTACGTAATATACCTCCGTACTAAAATCAGACGCATGTATAGTTGTAAACGTATACCTATTTACCTGAGTACCTATGTTTGTAATGTAAAACCATTACGGTGACGACATGTTTTTAAAAATTAGAATTGCTTTACGTTTGACTACATGCTTGCTGTTTAACAATGTTACGCAGTAGGTACTATTAATAATAATAACCACAACGACGATGACGACGTCACCATCCCACATGACGAGAAACTCGTAAAGGCCGAGAAGGACAAACTCAGCAAGTACCTTGTCTTGGCCTTCGAGATAACCGCCATGTGGGATGTTGACTCTACGATCATTGTCCCGATAGTTGTTTCGGCAAACGGTCTCATAGCGAAGAGCCTCGACCAATACCTCAATAGGCTCTCGCTAGACTGTTGGGTCAAGGGTCAGATACAAAAGGCAGTGGTACTTGACACGGCACGCATTGTCAGGAGGTTCCTCACTCTGCAGCCCTAACCACCGGCAGCTTGAGCCCTGCCCCGCTGCCGGCGGCACTCTAGGTTTAGGTTTTTTTTAATATTTATGTTTTTAATTTTATATTGTAAAAAACTTAGATTTAAGAAAGTAAATAAATAATATGAATAATAAGAGTCCTGCCCCGTTGCTGGCGGCACCCTACTTTTTAAGTTTTTTATAATATTTGTATTTTTTGTATTTATATTGTAAAAAAACTATAAAAATAAGAATTGAAATAAATACGTGAATAATAATATTATCACCCATGCCGGTTTCGGCTACGGCGACTCTTCTGCGACTCAATCAAGTAAGGAGCTTCGCTGGTGTCCTCGAATATGGCTAATGTAGCCAATTTTGGCAGTAAATGTGCGTGCACAGTCCACGCACGTAAGAGTGCCATTTACGTAACTGTATGAAATGTTGGCAGGCGGTCTACTCGTCAGTTCGTCTCGTTTTGCGTCCAAATCGCGCCTTCGGTCATTTTCGAACGCATACACCGAGCGTTTAACATGTCCTCGTCAATTCGATCGATGATTTGCCAATGACTCCCAACGAGAGGGCTCAATTTTGCATTTCTTCATATGTCTTTTCAGAACGTCTGTATATCGAAGGAACTGGCCACCGCTCTTTCGCTTACCGTTCTGGAAGTTCAGAAAAGAAAATGCCTTTCGCCACTCGCTCGGTACTATTACTATTTCTCCTGTGGCAATGGTTTGCCGCTCGGGCCTCGGGAAATCAAACCGAATCTGCCGAATCGAATGAAAGGCGAATGAAAGCAAATGAAAGCCGACCCGAAGAAATTACTACATAATTATATACTTATGTAGTAAGTAATTATATTCATATCTTCGGGTCGGCTTTATCTTTCAAGAAATATTACCGAACCGAATATGCCAACTGTATAAGTGCACGCCTAAGATGGAGCATGCTCACCTAGAAGAAAGATCCTATTTTGACAACCATTTATACGTTACGGGGAACATACTCCGACAGAGACTTCCACAAAATCGCTATACAATTGAAAAATCTGAAAAAATGTTGATAATGTGAGTTTGAAGTACGTAAGTAAGTCTACTACTACAAGAGTAGATTTTTTCTTTATTCTAAACGCAATCGCAAACTCTACGTCGCGCGTCGTGTCCACGTATTTTGAGGTATATTCATAAGTAATGTAGAAAAAAATCGTTAGTTCCTAGAAAACTGTTGGTTTTTGGAAAAAGTTGTTCTTTTAGAATAAAAAGTGCTGATAAAATTGCAGGATAAAATAAATTAGAAACCCTAAATCACCTACGGGCTATAGTCTCCTTAATTCCAATCGCATAATGTGTATATAGGTGGCAGAAATCGGAACAAAAAAAACGGCGATTGAGAAGTTTTTTACTCCCGGTTGTCACCAGCTTCGCCAACACTGGCGGGAAACGGGAAAAGAAACCAGGTGCCACCAGTGATGCCTTTGAGTGTAGTTACTTGTTACTATTAACTACGCTTCACATCATCAGCTAGAAGACGTCCACTGCTGCACGAAGGCCTGTCCCTTGATAGTAGAGTGTTTGCCATAATCGCCACGCTTGGCAAGCGGCTTGGGGATCGCAGAATGCTCACCACCGTTGACTGAGACTTCGCTGCTGCCCGTCCTCCGGTGGTTTTAGATGCAGTTTTAGGACATACCCAGGTCTTCTTATTATTTATAGGCTTGCGTTTGACTGCCATCTCGTCTGATGTTAAACGAAGATGCAGTCTACGATGGAGCACGCTTGCCTAGAAACAGAATCACTCGCGACTTGAATACACCCAAATTATAATTATCGCGAAACACTCACTCGGGCAGCGCATTCCACTGTTCAGCAGTTTGAATAAAGAAAGTGGAATCAACCGTTTCGTATCTAAGAGTTTTTGGTATATCAACCATGAAACGGTGTCGCTTTTTCGAGATCTTGGCAGCATGGGCAGGGGGGAATAAGATCATGCAAATCCGAAGCACAGTTTCCGAAATGTATCCGATAAAATACCGATAGACTACCTACTATTCGTCGATGACCAAAAAAAAATGACCCAGGTAAAATTAAGCTTAGGTAAGAAATGTAAGTAACTTTCCCACTATTTCGTTGGTATTTTCCCCTATAAAAATTAATATGAAAAGATGAAGCAAGCAATTAAGCAAGACGCCCACACCGGAAATTTCCTGTACCTAAGTATTATAACTTTTGTACTTACCCGTTTTCAATTAAGATTATTCGGAAGTTGGCTCGTTCACGCGATGGGGTGTTTAATATTACAATTACTAAATGTGGTACCTTACGAAATTAATGATTTATTCAAATGTATTTTCCTTACATAGGTAAACCCTACACGTGCCTTAGGTAGATTAAGTTCTACGGCATTGTACTGCAAACACATAGGTACACCGCTAAATACGTTTAGTGGATACTCGCCGGGCTTGTCAAGCAAACCGAAATAATTTTGACGTACGTATTCCTACGTTTCGAATATTTATTAGGGCATGGTTTTGCGATAACCACACACATTTTACGTAAACGTCTCGCTATTTCTACGTTTATTTTGCGATAACCACACACATTTTACGTAAACGTCTCGCTATTTCTACGTTTATTAATCGAATACTTACAACTTAATGGCGGCTGTGAACTTAGGCGCGAAACGCTGCGCAGTAGCAAAAATTAGGCGTGCGGCGTGCGTACAATCGCAGTCTCGCTTGCAGCGCACTTCACAGCATAGAGTAAGTAAATACTACGTAATACTTCACAGCCGCCAAGAGACGTTTTATTATCTGTCAGACAGAATTGTCAGGCTGTATTACCCAAATGTCAATGTCATCTTTTCTGTTCGCGCCTTTCGAGAGTTAAATCTAATTTGTGTTTTATTAAACTTTCAAGTTATAAAAGTGGCGACGAGGCGAGAGGATGGGAAGTTTTTTATAATTCATATTACTCAAGTTCATGACTGGGATATTTTCAAGTAATAAAACCAATCACATTTTCATGCTTCCTAAAAACGGCGGTCGTGGATTTTTCTCGAGAAGTTCCAAGTTGTATAATTAGCCGAGCCAGCGCGACCCCTAGGGGACACTTGAGGTCACGGTGACCCCAAAACCCCTGTCCCATAACGAGACACGGATAAATGGGGGCGTTCCCTGTAACCGAAGGCCCGAGCGTACAGCGGCTTGCTATCATTCATCTCAGATACCGGAATATTCTTAGAATTGTTGTCGATTAATTTATCGAGGCATAATTTATTATTCGTTGAAAACTCTCGGAAAACTTTATTTCTTTGGCTGGAGATTTGGCACAGAAAACAATAGCCCTACGAATATTATTAATGCGAAAAAGATTGTTGTGGGTTGTATTTGTGTGTAGAAGTACATATAGAAGATTCACTCCCATAGAAAACGCGTCTAAACATAAGGAACCAGAATATATCTATATAACTACAATCACGTCATATTTAGTGCAAGCTAATTTGTACTCTATTTGTATAGAAGAGTGTCGATATGCCACTGTAGCATTACAATGGAAAATCGACTTAATGGCTCATACAAATTAAGTACAAATTAACTTGCACTGACAATATTGTGTCATTGTTGGCATTCGGGATGCTCCTTTCACCGCGTGCTTCAAAACCAAGCTGAGAGCGTGGTTACAAGATAATTTTTCACATGACATTGAAGCTTATTTTATAATAAGAGACATAATCTCTATCAACGTATTTCTATAATTATTCCATTTTATTATGTGATATTTTTTGTAACATACTTAATGAAATTTGACGTGTAACTTTGGTGTTATCAATAAACAACTGTATTGTATTGTTATAAAGGTTTATACCTAATATACGTTTAGACGCTTTTTCTATCTGAGTGAATCTGCTCTTGTACTTAATACTGAGCATCGCGTACTCGCCTTCCAACAGATAGGTGTACCACAGTACGTAACTATAGATCATGCAATTGATGCACGAACGCCGACGTCTTGAAACTTTCAAAGCTTCTGAGCTAGCAGCTGTCTCGGTCAACAACTTGCTCAGGAGTTTCTAAACGAAGTTTAAACTTAGCAGTTTGAGCTTTTCAGACGTATTTTAAAGAGGTATGTAAATTACGCTTCACTGTGCAGTTTTAGTGTAACTATCACTAATGATAATAATATTACACTACGTAACTTGTACTTTGAGCATAAACTAATGGACGTGGCAAGCCAAGGTATCTGCCAAAAGGCGTATATGGTAGATGGTCACTGACCATATTGGCCCTTTGTATGTTTTGTGTGTTTGTTTTGGTGTGAGTTCATTTGAACAGCAATTTGTTTTGTCACTGTTAAATTTTGCGTGAATGTAGGCTTGCGTGTTTATCTCGTCCTCCGTAAAAAGTAGCAGAAAATGATATTAGGAAATTATCGCCAATGGCTTCTACATTGGTATAAATGGGTTACAACGCCATCTAGCCCCAAAATAAGCAAAGCTTGTACAATGGAAATATAAATGGAACTGAATCGAACCTATGCCTTACACCTCTCATAGCTCTCATAGACACTATCAATCTGAGCATAAGGCATCATAGCTTGACCCCCCCCCCCCCCTTATATACGCCCATGAAAATTACACATGAAAATAAGCATATATGCTACTCGTATTAATGATTAAATTGATAAGGGCAAAGAAAGTTCTTCTCCTGTTATTTGGCTGTGTTTTGTTTTAAATTAAAACAGTTACTAGGAAGCTTTTGCTTGGCAAAAAAATAAGAAGTAGGTATTCACACCGCAGTATCGGACTCATCTTTTAAATTGGATCCAACGGCATTTATACCTATTTGAGAGGATGCCCGGTTTAATGGTATTGCTCGTCATAAAAGTTAAGCTGGGCTATAACTCATTGTCGGAAACGTTTCATAGTCGCGTCTGTCTCGGCCAAATTAATCGTCCGTCGACCACTCTCTGGTTACGATCAACTGGGTAGGTATACCTATGTAAACATCCTATAGGTCTATGCTCAAAGAGCGCGAATATAGAGAGCTGCCGAACGAACGTCGTGGCGTGTTTGTCGGTAGATAATTTGACGACCGTTGAGGGTATGTAGAGCTCTCACGAAAATCTCGGACTCGATTTTCGGATGAGTGGATGTTTCAATGATGAGAATGCACACGCGTTTCTTAGGACGTATTTCATCAAAATTTTGTTTTTTTTTGTATATTTGAAAATTCCGTAAGAAGTTGGTTCCAATGTCTCGGCATGAATAGATTATTATTTGTATAATATTTATCAGATAATTCCAATCTGTTATACAAATTGGAGCTAACCTAATACCACCAACGAGCTTTAATTTTCAAATTATTTTTCCCACTAAGACAAAAGGATTACCTTAAGTTTCCCAGCTTACCTTACTTTGAAACCCTGGGCGCTTATTGAATTTTTTATAACATTAAACGTAGAAATCAAGAGACGAGTAAATTCAGCTTTGTAACTTCAAAAGTTGTATTAGCGTTTCTAGAATCTTGTTAGGTTCTTAAATAAAAATAATTGATAAAATATGCATTTGTTATTTAATGGTAATTACATGTTTTTGTTATTTTGAAGAGAATAATTTATAAACGATCTAACATTATATAAACCATATAACAAAACAACCAAACTAAAATGTTTTTGTTTATATTACATATTTTAATAGGTTAGGAATATATTTAATAAATATTTACTACATCAAAGCAATGCTTATTTTTTACATAAAATAACATTGTTTGTAGTACTTAGGTAACCTACAGTATGTACATAAATATGAATATGTATGCATCACATAGGTATGCATCTACAAAATAAATAAGTGAGTATTATATCAGCTATTTGGTTTCTATAGTACAAGCTTTGCTTAGTTTGGGCAGGGGGGTGTCACTCCGCAGTTTAGGTATGTTCGGCCGGCGCTCCGTCCCGGGTGGACAATGCAAGGCAGAAGTCAGTCGCCGCCCGCACGCTAGCCTCGTTATCTAGACAGCTAGATGGCTAGCTAGATAGCGCTGAGTGAAAAAAGTTCACTGATATTTATCTATTTATATTATTATACTCTACAAATACAAAGTAATATTAAAACACTACGTTGTAATAATACACAACTTTATTAGATTACAATAATTTGTTGATTAGTTGAAATCTACCAAGTAACCATGCATTATTTTCCTGGACTTCCAAAATATGTTTAAGTAGATTACTCGTTATCTATCCAAGTAACTAGGCAACAAACTCCACGGATCTTTTAGCTTTGAGCAATAAGTTATTATTCGTAAAACGTCGCCACTTTAGTGAGGTAGGTAACATCAACTTGAGGAGGTACCTATAAATAGGAATAGAGACGTATTGAGAAGATTATCTTAAAATATTTATCTCAATCATTAAGTCCATTAGTTACGCCTCCATTTAGCAATTAAAAGCCAGTACAGTAGAATAAACTAGAGATAGTATTAGGCTCGATTTTCAACATTTCCAGTATTTAATATATTGCTACACAGATAACAGGAAATCTAAACTGCTACTCGTTAGCAGTTAAATAACAGTTTAGCAACGAAAGATTATAGTATTATTCACAGTGAGTGAAGTAAATTGAGTGAAGTGGAGTGGTTATAAGAGCCGCTCGCAATGCGTCACCGTGAACAAGTCAGATTCGACCCTATTATGTTACTTATATCGAGTAACCTAATATGATATAATTGCCCATAAATTATACAGGTTACTGCAGCTACTACAAATATATTGGTCACACTTCTAGAGTAAACCGAATAAACTGATCAGCGGAGTGTTCTAAATGCCTCGTGATTCAGTTATTCAGTCACAGGCCGATATTACGAGCTTACATAATGAATCTAAAACGAACTCTCATCCATCACGACCAATTTAATTAAATACTATTCTTTTGTAAAGGATTTGCTGACACATAAATTATGAATAACTTGAGCCTTAGAAACGCGGGTGGAATATAAATGCGGAGATAATACGAATTACGTGTTAAATTATACTTTCATGTTTACCTAAACAAGTAAATCATCGTGAAATAACTATTGCAAGGACTAGAAGTGCGAACATTTGTGGAAGAATTAGTATCATAGAGATAAAATATTTCTTTACGTGCCTGCGGGGCTAAAGTGGCTACTTTAGCCCCGTTACGCGGAGCGAAAGGATTCACTTCCTCCCCGCAGCGGCCCATAAAATCCTATACACACCACACCACGGGAGCAAGTAAAGAAGCCTCAGATCTCATGTTTCTCACCCTCGGCTTCGCCTCGGGATACAATGTCCATGAGATATGAGACATTATTTACTTTTGCTCCCTAGGTGAGGAATCGACTATTTCATCGTAATCAAAAATTTAAATTCGGTTACAGACTTTGTTTTTTATTGTAATAGTGCGTGCCTATCGTTTCCTGAATATATACGTGCAGTTTAGGATCAAAACCCATTGCAGAAAATCTACATGGGATTAATACAAATAATTCACGCAATGACGAATACTGAAACTAATGATGAATACTTAGACTACGTAGTGCTATTTATTAATTTTATTAGGCACACAAAACAATAGCTATTAATTTGTTGTGTTTCAACCCCAATCACAAAATGCCATCATTAAATAATCATCAGTTATTTATCCGTTAATTTTCAGTCGATGTAGAGCTCAAAATTGCACTCAAACTGAATTAAATACCTGCGGATAGTAAACATCGTTTGAAAAGGGCTTTCCGCAGAGATGGAAAGCCCTGGCTTAGCGATCCATTTGTTCCCATCACGTAGTAGGCCAGCAATACCGCAGCACTGCGCTGAAATATGTAAAGTTCGCTCATACCACGCAGCGACAGTTTTTTTTCTTTGTTATTGGCATCGAACGTTGTACACTCTGCCAGAGTCAAGTATAAGAATGTGCACGTTTATGTAGTATTATCAAATCAAATATGTTATGAAATCACAGTTAGTCACACGAAATTAGACAAAGTCGAAGCCAAGTTATGCCCTAGTAAAGCTGTGACGACTTTACTATGAGCTTTTACGGAGTTTTGAAAACAACACAAATGGACATGGTTCACCACATTATATCAATTGCCTATACTCGCGCATGTAATTCAACACTCGATGAACAAAACACAACCATTTTAAATCATTAATTCGCGAAAAAACACAAGTTCAAGAAAATAATAGAATGCAGCGACATGATTTTTCCGTGTTCCCGCCAAAACTCCCAGCGACAGTTCTCTCTACTTGAATAAAATAAGTCGCGTTTATACTTATTTGTGTCGCATTGTGACGTATTTCTGACATGCAATTGGTATTTTTCATCATAGACGTTTGGTGTAAATGGTGAATTCCCGTCATGTTGTTGTCGCTTCAACAAGCGTCGACGGAGTACACGTGAAGTTTTTCACGTTAAAAAATAAACACTTTTTTACTTTTTGTTTTATAATATTATGTTTCTTTCATTGAAGTACTCACAATTTATTACTTCTCAAAGAGAGCGGGACTGTCTTCTATAAAGAAGGGTGCTACGAATAAAATTATAGAATGCCACTACAAGCTCGCAACTGCTACATTTAAGAGCTACGGGTTTCTGCGACCTGTGTTTGCTACGAGCTACGGGTTTGCTACGAGCTACGAACTTGCTACGAGTAGCCAATTTGCTAGATACAAAGTACTTAGAGTCCGCCTGGGAAGTGCTACACCTTTACCAGCTATTCAATCTCCAAGCAGTACCTATAGCTATAGTGTGTAACCGTTACTGTGTAGTTTTTGCCGGGAACGCGAAAAAATCTTGCCGTTGTATTCTATTGTTTTTTAAACTTGTTTTTTCGCGAACTAATGATTTAAAATGGTGGTGTTTTATTCATTGAGTCTTGAATTACATGCACGAATTACGTTTCACCACATTATTCACTTGCCTGTGGGTAACATGTCTTTTCGTGTTGTTTTCAAAACTCCGTAGAAGCTCATAGTAAAGTTGCCACAACTTTACTAGGGCATGACTTGGACTCGACTATAACTAATTTCGCGTGAATGACTGTGATTTCATGACATATTTGACTTGATTTTAATTTAAAAAAACTTGAAAATGTATAAACTTGACACTGGCAGAATGCACACCATCCGATGCCAATAACTACCAAAAAAATAATAACCGTTACTGTGTTTCGGTTTGTAGGGCAGTGTTACCAGAGAAATTACTGGGCATGAAGAGATTTGACATCTAATATCTGTCTCAGTGTGACGGGCGCAGTGCAGTGCGGCGGAGATTTTCTTCGCAAGTTCACAATTCTGGCACTGCTACTGTTATGGGCAGGCGTGATTCTAACCACCAGGCGAACGTCCCGCTCGCCTTGTCCGTCCATTGCATATTAATAAAATATTGGTACAAGCAGCGTGGACGGGCCCAGCGCTTGCAAATCGTTCAAAATTAACAAGTCAACACAATCAAGCATACCTAGCTAAAAGTATGCATATTACATTTGCCAGAAAATAGAGATAACGAATCTAATTACTGCATGTAGCGCTCGTGGCGTAGCTTGTCTAGGTGATTCTAAACGATCACCGATGTTAAGCAACGGGCGGTCCGGTCAGTCTTCGGATGGGTGACCGAGAGTGGCATTTATTTCTGAGCGCTACCGTGGGTCGGATGACACGTTAAATTGTTGGTCCCGGTTGTTTGTTCTAGTTTCTATAACAAAAACCGTCAGCCATGTCAGAGACCTTCGGGTGGCACATTAACTCTGACACTAGGGCTGGCCACTCAGCCTATACGAACTTACTTACTTACTGCATGACAAAAAGAGAACACATGTACATTTATTAGAAGTTTGTATTGTCGTATAGTACGGCTCGCATGTCGCAAAGACAGAGTATGACTGACGCGAGAGGAGAGCTGGTGCTCAACATCTAGTCTTCAAAATCCGTGCGCTTATTTCCCGTCCATTCATTTTATCATTGTCGCTGGGTACAAACTACAGATTTTGTACGAGTACTAATAAGTAGTATTATAATAGGCTAGATGACTGGTTTTTTTTTATTGTCCTATTAAAATGTGCCCCATAAATATAGCTGATTAATGAAAAGAAAATTAAAATCTGATCAAAAATAAGCAACTTATAAGCATTTTAATATCATGCTAGACAGAGAGGCGAAACAGCAAATCGTGATTCGTCACTGCTCAGTACGCCATATAAATTATATTCTGACAAGTAAGGCGTGACGTCATTTTTTGTTTTGTGGGAAAGGGACAGAGTTGTCTCTAACAAAAACTTTAAACGCTCATATATCAGAACATGATTAACCGATTTAAATTATTTTTTCAATAAACATACTATATTTACTTAAATTCTTCATCAAAGCTATTGGTTTCAATAATATCAACATCAGTCATCTACCCTATTATTGCCTAATAGCTTAGTTGTGGCATGTCTGCCTTCGCAGCTGTAGAGCGTGGGTTCGATCCCCACACAGGTTTTTTTTTGTAACTAACATAGATGGATGTTTTATGTCTGGGTGTGGTATCTATTATAAGTTTGTATTTACAAAAGAAAGTATATAAGTATTCTATCGTCTATCTGGTTTCCATTCACAGAAACGCTAAAGCCCTACTTCTTAGGTTCTTGTACAAGCTTTGCTTGGTTTCGAGCTAGATGGCGCTGTGTGAAAAATGCCTACCAATATTTATTATAATTTTAAGTTATATCTCGCAGAATAGGGTAGATGACTGATGTTTATATCGTTGAAAGCAATAGCTTTGATGAAGAATTGAAGTAAATATATTATGTTTATGGAAAAAAAAACGGTTAATAATGTACTGATATATGAGCGTTTAAAGCTT
Source organism: Erannis defoliaria (assembly GCA_905404285.2). Taxonomy (NCBI): domain Eukaryota; kingdom Metazoa; phylum Arthropoda; class Insecta; order Lepidoptera; family Geometridae; genus Erannis; species Erannis defoliaria. The sequence continues at coordinate 2,851,076 of FR990071.1, forward strand.
TTGTTAGTGACAACTCTGTCCCATTCCCACAAAACAAAAAATTACGTCACGCCTTACTTGTCAGAATATATTTATTTATTTATTTATTTAAATGCACATGTACAAAGCATTAGAATCTACATAATGTAAACACAAAAGTAGGACTATACTAAGTACATACCCTGTAAGGGCGTCGCATTAATATTACACATTTTTATAATGTACTTAAGTATAATAATATATACAACATTTATGTTAGTGTCTTAATTACACATGGTTTAGCACAGGACGAAGATTAGTGTCGTGAGTTTGAAACATATTTGTTATCCTCTAAAAACTCATCTATACTGTAGTAACATTTATTTATAAGTAATTTTTTAAGTTTGCTTTGGTTTTTTTTTCATTAGGCTCATTTTTTATGTTATTTGGGAGTGCATTATATATTTTGATTAGCATATACTCTGGTCCCTTCCTGACTATTTCTAATATCGGTTCCGGTGCTGCGAGTTGGTTTTGTCTTCGGGGATTTTTATTGAAAGTAAATAGGCTTGGGTGTTTTTTTACGAACAGAGTTGCTTCTAGGATATATATACATGGTAAAGACAGAATTTTTTGTTTTATAAAATGAGATTTACAGCTATCGCGTTGCCGGATATTAACCAGTATACGGTATACCAGTTTTTTTTGCATGATAAAGAGGTCCTTGGCGTCTGTACTATTACCCCATATAATAATACCATATCTTAACCAGGCAAAGGCATATGGATAGTATAAGCGCTCATAGCTGTATTTATGTTAGTATTCGCTTTTAAAACCGATAAAGCGTAGACAAACTGTGACAATTTTGATTTAATTTTTTCGATATGGGTTTTAAAGTTGAGAAACGAATCGATATCAACACCCAAAAGAGTGTAACTATATATTTCATCGATATTTATTGACTTAGAGACGGCGGCAAGGTTTAGGGGAGTTTTCTGATATGGGTGGAATTGTATTATCTTTGATTTATTTGTATTCATCTCAAGGTTGTGTGCTTCTAACCATGATTTGACGTGTGTAAATGTGTCCTTAATTTGGTGTAATGTATTTGTGTCAGGTGAGCATTTGAAGAGTAAGGATACGTCATCAGCGAATAGCACACAGGGGTTATCAAATAGTTTTGGCAGACTGTTTATATAAATTAGGAACAAAACGCATCCTAGTACACTACTTTGTGGAATTGAACAGTTTAATGTAAGTCATTCTGAAAGTACATTTTGCTTCATGGAATTTTCTTGAGAAGAAAAATCTATTTCTACGAGTTGTTTTCTGTTCGATAGATAGGACCTTAACCTTAACCTTTTAATTTATATGGCGTACAGAGAAGTGACGTCACGATTTGCGGTTTCTTCTCTCTCTCTAGCATGATATTAAAATGCTTATAAGTTTCTTATTTTTGATCAGATTTTAATTTTATTTTCAATAATCAGCTATATTTATGAGCCACATTTTAATAGGACAAAAAAATACCAGTCGTCTAGCCTATTGGCACTAGCATATACTATATATAGACTTTGATACACAATAATTATAAAACACTGTTTTAAACTATCACGGTTGTTCACTATAGTTATATTACTATTTACGGGATATTTACCGTGATTATATATGTGATTTATTGTATTATAAGGATATGGTTTCACCTGCCAACACAGATAAGTGATCGTATAAGGGTTTTTTTGCCTTTTCAGGTATGGTACCCTAAAAATGGGATTATCAAGTCTCTAAGAGAGAAGTTAGTTACTGTCCGCAAACTTGTTTCGTAATTACAAAATTAAATAATTTTATTTATTATGTATTTCAGTTTAGGTAGGTACGTTGTGCTCTACCGATTAATTACCTCTATAATTAAATAAACAAGTATTTAATTTAATCGTGTAATCTTCGATAGAGCGTGTAAGCCACGGTTCGGAGAAGCAACCTCCTTCAGTTAACATCGGACAAACATACATTATATATATACCTATACTATTATAATAGCACAAGCAATCTCGAGGCCCATGTGTTTGTCTAACCGTAAGCGATCCTTCCAAGAAAATGGGTCTAAGGAAAACCAATAAGTAAAAAAAAAAATGCCATTTAAGCTCCCCATTGCTTTCACTAGTTTCACTGAACCGTACGAGCGTGCAGAAGTATCAAATATACGCACATACACACTCGCAAACTTTTGCAAATTGAATATTAGTGATGTTATTTAAAAAAATGTTAGCATAAGCTTATCCAGGCTGTTAATGTCCCCTGCGGGCTGGTCACGCGGGTCTACGCGGGCGTTTGGGTCATTTCCACCGCGCTGGCTTACGGGTTGGTGGTTTTTTTTTTCAATTATAGCATTAATAGTTATTTGTTATGCAATGCTGCAAAGTTGTTATTTGGCGCAAGTACTTGTATTGACACCTGAGCAAGCGAAGGATTCAAAGGTACGAGTAGCAGAAAAACTTTGCTGCTGAGCGAAACACACAACATTTCACATCACTTCACCTTGGAGGATTTACCTCGGCTTGATAAATTTCTCTGCCTCACTACGGTGAGGAAAATGCTAGTATTTTTTTAATGAAATCTTCGTGCTGGCCAGTGCGATTATTCTAAAAGGATGTTGGCGCACTGACATGAAGTAAGTACCTACCTATTACTTGTACATTTTCAGTTGACTGGCGGTAGGTATAGAAAATTAATAAATAAATTAATAAGGTTCGAATATAATTCTATTAGTTGAGTTAATAGAGTTTCAAAGAGTTCCAAAGTCATGTCATACATAAGGAGGTCAAAGAACTGGTCGGAGATAGAGAAAGATGGAAGTCACTCACCGACAAGAGCCGTGTTATATATATAGTTCTTACAGTTTTTATGTAATAACAACAAAGAGTTCTTATGCCGCTGACGTAAATGTCAACCTGCGCGCGCATTGCTGGTTTGGGCGCCATTTTCCGGAAATGTTTGTTGACGTTTTCGCTGTGTGGTTGATTATTATCAAAAAAAGTTTGTTTTTTCCTCGCAAGTGTGATGAAAACAGTTGTATGAAACTCTTGTGCTATGTTAGTCATTACACTAGAGGCGGTATTATGCCGATAAGGAAGCCGAGAGTGTAATGACTAACATAGCACAAGAGTTTCATGAAACGTATTAGTCATTACACTCTCGGCTTCCTTATCGGCATAATACCGCCTCTAGTGTAATGACTAAAATAGCACACTTGTATCATAATGTACTATTCCACGCTAGCGGACAAAATCCACTTTTGCACTCAGATTTCGAACGATAAACAGAATCTTTCCGAGACTGTGAGGTGAAATTTCTTTCCGGACTCGGGTTTCCTCACGATGTTTGCTTCACCGAAAAGCCTGCGATAAAATCTCATTGATTCGAGATTCTAAAGTTTTCTTTTCTCTAGTGTACTAAAGTTTTTATTAACTACAACAAACTGCAAAGACCACCTAGCCTAGTGTTACACCTTACTATCATCATCAGCCCGGAGACGTCCACTCCACGAAGGCCTCCCCCTTAGACCGCCACACTGTACAACAACCTGCCATTTGCATCCACCGGTTGCCCACGACTTTTACAATGTCGTCGGTCCCCCTAGTGGGAGGCCTTCCTACGCTGCGTCTTCCGGTTCGCGGTCGCCACTCAAGAACCTTTCTTCCCCATCGGTTGTCAGTTCTTCGAGCGATGTGGCCTGTGTGTGTGGATGTGTGCCTGCCCTGCGCCACTTCAACTTGCAAACCTTGCGAGCTATGTCGCACCTTACTATGTGTACAACATTTTATTATCATCAACCCGGAGACGTCCACTGCTGAATAAATACCCACAAAGACCCGCCACACTGTAGATAACCTGCCATACCTGTGACTTTCACCGTGACGTTCGTCGGTCCACCTAGAGGCCTACCTACTTATGACTAAGCTGCGCCTTGGTCGCCACGAGGTCGCCACTCAAGAACATTTCTTCCCCATCGGTTATAGTTCTTCGAGCGAAGTGGCTCATTGCCGCTTCAACTTGCAATCTTTCAGTTTCAGAGTTTTCAGAGCTATGTCGGTGACTATGACTATGGTTCTTTGGCGATATTCTGAAATTAAATTATAACATTCCAATAAGTGATAGAAGATATATGTATATGTTAAACAATGGCAATTTTCATCTTCACACACGTAACCTATAGATTTCCAGCCCACCTTACGGCATCGCGCCAATAGCTCGAATTTACCTGACTCGATTTATTCTGCGCCATTTTTGGCGCACTTTAGGTAATAAAACGACCAGAGGTTTATTATGTGGTCGATTGGGGCTGATTTACTGTGCGAGTTTAATTGCCATTTCAAAAAATAATATTTTTTTACTTTTGGGTTTAGTGATGGCGCAGCCTTGGAAGTTCAGTCGAACGGTGGTGGGATAACATCCGGAAGTACAGCGGAAGCATCTGGATGAGATTGGCGCCAAACAGGGAAGAATGGCGAAAGAGGGAAGAGAAGAGGTTTATGCCCCGCAGTGGGCTGATTGAGTTGCCAATGATGATGATGATGATTGAATTTTCCAGCCTACATGAGAAGTATGAAACATCAAGTACCTTTACCTACTTACCCAATCACAGATTTTTAATGGACTAGCAATGCCTTGCGGCTTCCATCGATGTCTTTTGGGTCGTTAATTTTTTCGGGATAAAAAAATAACGTTCCGTTGCTTAGAAGATATAACCAACACATTTTCGCATTTCGACAGTAAGAACAATTTGTGTTAAAAGAAAAAGGGATTGTATTTCTCAAAACATCCGTTCATTTGGTATGGTTAGAGATAACCGTTAACTCTTATCACCTCCCTGAAACAGTATCCCGGGCCATCACCAGCAAACCTTCATTAAAATACCGTTACTGGGACGAGATGCCGCGCCAATCCGAGATGCCGAGGTGTCACATTTACGCGACATTTTTACGCTAAATTATCGCCAAAATGCTCTCGGGAGAGCAAAACGAACCTTGAGAGAAATTAGCTTTTTAAATAGATTGTTTGGGGTAAGGAGGGCGAAAGTATAATCAAGGACAACGAGATTAATTCATCAACAGCCAGAAGACGTCCACTGCTGGACGAAGGCCAGACCGAGGGGAGATTAATTAGGCCGTGAAACAAATGGATTTTCAGTTTATTTATTTTGTAACGCGGTGTAAACGGAGTTTAAGTATCTGTTTTTTTTATATTGAAATAGAAATGTGTGGTGATAAGCCAAAAAAGTTAAAGTCAAAATTGTTTATTGCACATTATGCTGCAAATATTAGCAATTCTTAGTACAAACCAGATGACTTGAAATTCTACGACACTTGTAGGTGTCAGCTCTCTACAAGGTTGTCTCTCTATCACTTGATCAATGTCTACGACATGACCATTGTCATGAACATAGAATATCCATACAAGTTTAGAAAGTATGTGGTCATGAAGACGTCGATGATTGTCAAATGACACGGTTGAAGTCAAGGTTGTATGTATACTGCGTAGGTACCAGTATAGAACATCCTTGGCTGATGTATAATCGATTCAAAGTTAGTCAGAAAATGTGAGAATAAACCAAACTGCATGTTTATGCCTGTCTATATTATATTATGTATGCAAAACTAAGCAGTTACCAGTTGTTCCTTTCCCAAGAAATTTATATTGGCGATTCACGGAAGAAGATAAAAGCAATAACTGTGTCGTTGAAGTGGTAACACAAAGAGGCTAGGAATTTGTTCGGTTTTTCGCCAATTTCCCTTTGATGATACGCGATCCCGAGGAAACCGGAACGCGGGTGTTGGATGAACCATCTCGATCAAAGTGGAAAACTTTGCTGACCTTGGAAGCTTCTTTACGTTAGAATTTCTTATCTATCCAGCTACGCGATTACTGTTCTTAACGATCGATAAATGTGACATTTAAATCGGTACAATTCGATAAAAATCGGTATTTTCTCAAATACGTCAAATCAACTATCGACACGTCAAATTAACGACATACAGAACGGTAGGTACTCGCGCTGCTGAGTCGTAATATGGGTGTTAAATAATGCGAAATAAATTAGAGCTATGCACTTACGTTAAGGGGGAATTACGCCCTATTAAGGGCGAGGCCTTCGTCCAACAGTGGACGTTTTCTGACGGTTGATGATGACTTACGCTAAAGCACGGCTGTAGATGATGCCTCAGATTAGTGTAATTCTACTCGTAGACTGTTTATTGCATATTTATTGGAGAGCTGCACAGTTTTACTTTAGAAGATCTCTATATCTATAAGAACTGAAGTAAAAGTCATGAAAAATATTTACAGGAAACGATCCACATCACAGAAAAGCGAAGGCCCTACTTCTCTCTTCAGTGATCCACACGAAAACATTATGATTTACTATTTACTAGCTCTGCATATCGTTTCGCATTTTTGCGTTTATAAAATCAGTAGAAATCTACTGTACATTAAGAACATTACTGTGAATTACATTTCTATGATTATTTACGGGATATTTACCACGTTTATGTCGTGAAACCAGCTCCAGATATTAACGAGACCGTAAATAATCATAGAATAGTACATTATGATACAAGTGTGCTATGTTGGTCATTACACTAGAGGCGGAGTTAAGCGCGCGAGCCGCAGGCGAGCGCGATAAGGAAGCAGAGAGTGTTATGACCAACATAGCACATGCGTTTCATACGACTGTATTCATCACTCTTGCGAGGAAATAACAAACTTTTTTGATAATAAATAATATTATCAACCACATAGCGAAAACGTTAACAAATATTTGCGGTAAATGGCGCCCAAACCAGCAATGCGCGCGCAGGTTGACGTGTACTTCAGCAGCATAAAACTGTTTGTTGGCTTCACCTGCGTGACGATTTATGTCTAGTTATCGAAATAATTAATGTGCATTATGTGATGCATTATACAATGCGCTACATGGGCGGCCACACTATCATTTGACTTTAACGCTGAAACACAGGCTTTAAGCCTAGTTCAGCAGAAGTAACCAAAAATGTATCATGCGTTTGTATTTTTTGTGTCATATGCTACCAATTATGTACTCTTCGTGCCTTTTTTTCATGGACTTTGATTATCGGCTAACGTCTAACGACGTTAATAATTCCACTAGCCTATTAGCGTGCTAATACCCGGCCATATCTGTGTACTGTATAAAATAACTCGCTAAATAATGGCATTACACGCAGGTGAAGTACTAGCATTACAAAAAAACTGTAAGTATTACCCGACTATATTAAGAATGCTTCGTTTACATACATCTAATTGCAGTCACGTACCGGGTTATACCTATTATAGCACTAGTGCTGTAATGTAAAGTAAAAATCACGTGTGCGTAATAGCTTGGATTATGAGCCTAAAACCGATCTTATAAGATCCACTTTACGAGTAATTGTGATGAAAATGTAATGAACAACCGTGAACGTAGAAAAAAGGTTTTTAGGTTTATGACCGTGACAGTTTAAAACAGTGTAAGTATATTACTGTGAATTGTATGAATACATACTTAATAATATTTCTGTAAGAGAAATACTGAAATTCCTACAGGAAATTAAGAAATTGTATTTTTGAGTCAGTTCCAAGAAACGATCCACTTTCTTATCACTTGGTTATTTGATGGATGCGAGGAGGCTATGGGAGGATCCCCAGGGTGTGATAATAAATAAATAGGAGCGATAGATAACGCTATTTGTTCAGAAACCAAACCATTACCACGGGAGGATATTGTCGGATTATCGGATGCTCTGAGCTTTCCTTCGGAAATCTGATTACAGGATAATGGAATCTCATTACTTAGCATTCGCGAAGTGCGTAAAACGTACCTACTTAATGTAACAGAATAATAGCGGTTGTAATTCAAATAGGATATAGGGACCCATGGTTTGTATAAGGGTTTTACGATTATTATAATTTGCCATTTTATTATTATTATTTAGTATTATTGTAATGTGACATTCTTTTTGTATTATTTTATTTTATTTTGCTTTTTATTAATTTTGTATAATCTTAAGAAATGTAAAATATAATAATGTCATTACCTATCATTAGTGTAATTGGCCAGAAATATATAAATAAATAAATAATGACCTGCACTAACGTTTGGTGGAGACGTCAGGTGCCCGGACTGCTAAAAAAGTTAGCACTGCCAATCAACGTAGTAACGCCGCCAGTATTCTGGCCACTATAGTCAGCAAGAATATGATTAGATAATGTAATAAAAAAAATGTTCTAATAAATAAATGAGACCGCAACTCAAAAACAGGCCCAGTATAATAGATTTCGACATCATTTATGAAATAAATCCAGTACGCTGCACAAAATTAAAACATGACAGGAATCTCTCATAATAAGTGATCCCATGTGTGAGCCTTTAACATGTCTTTGTTTCATTTAGACAGATATTAATGTAGATAGTACATTTATCTTGTGTGTACAATTCGGTAGTATTATAGGTATGTAAACTTTTATGTTTGTATTTATTTTATATTTTTTAATGTTAGCAAACTTTATTTTATGAAAATTATTTACTTACTTAGTAACCACTGCCAGTACTCTAGCGAACTCCTAATTCCTAGCGCAGATACAGATATGCAGAGCTACAGATTCCATTCAAGTTTGTAAAATAATTACCGTACTTAAAACAAAGTCTGCACCTGGTGGAGAGAATATATCTAATAGACTACTTAAATCCGTTAAACATGTCATAGCAGATCCTATTGCGTTCCTCTGTAACTTAAGCCTTAGCTCCGGCATCTTCCCAGACTTATTCACGGAGGCCAATATCTGTGCCGTCCATAAGGCAGGTGATCCAGACCAACCATCGAACTACCGCCCTATATCACTTCTACCGTCCATATCCAAGATCATGCAGAGAGTGGCAAACAAAAGTTTGATAAGTTTTCTCGAAAAAGAATCGATGCTGTCGCCGAACCAATTTGGTTTCCGCTCAGGCAGGTCAACGGAGGATGCCGTTACATCTCTTGTGGACTTTGTTGGTTGACAAACTTGACACCGGACAGAGATGCATCGGTGTCTTCCTTGACCTTGCCAAGGCCTTTGAGACGGTGTCACGACCTATACTGCTTAAAAAACTTAAACGTGCTGGAGTACGCGGTATCACCCTTAATGGTTTCGGTTTTCGGTTTCGCGGTAATGGTTTCGCTTTTATCTGTCCAATCGCAGGCAACGTGTTAAATTTAATGAGCATCACAGTGACCTGAAAGAGGTGTGCTTCGGAGTTCCCCAGGGAAGTATGCTTGGCCCGACCCTGTTTTTTACATATTAACGATCTCTGTCAACTTGAAGTCCCACAAGCAAAGCTGTTTGCATTTGCTGATGACACAGCTACTGTCTTCTATGATAAGAGCTGGAATGCGGTGTCGAGAGCTACCAATTAAGGCCTTCGTGCTATCACAAACTGGTTACAACAAAACCTACTCACTTGACTACCATGGTACCGAAAAATGTATCACACCCACATTATAAGTACGGATAAAATATTATCTACTGACACTTGACTACCATGGTACCGAAAAATGTATCACACCCACATTATAAGTACGGATAAAATATTATCTACTGACACTTGACTACCATGGTACCGAAAAATGTATCACACCCACATTATAAGTACGGATAAAATATTATCTATTGACACTTGACTACCATGGTACCGAAAAATGTATCACACCCACATTATAAGTACGGAAACTATCATACCTCGAACACTGTTTTGAACTATCACGGCTGTTTACGGTTTTCTCAACATAATCACGGTAAATATCCCATAAATAATACAACTCTATCATACTTCGATACGATTACGACTCTCTCACATACACACACATGCACGCGCGCGTATATATACACACGCACACACACAAAATCACCCACACACAAACACACACCCCCTAACACACTAACCCCCCCGTCCTCAAGTAGTTCTGCGGTCCCTGGCTGATGATGATATATCTATATCTGATGATGATAAGTGGGTAGTATATAAATTTAGTTTCCTAGTTCTGTCAGCTCTAAACTCTACGTCTAATCTACCGCCCTTGTACTCTGTTTGTTTTCAGAGATTATTGTGATTTGTGCGTCCATCAGAAGGGACACAAAAAGACCCGTAATCCCTTTTAATTATTCCCCGAAGCTGTGCCGCCCGGCTCCATAAATATGCCATAAGTGTGCAATAAAAAGCGTAATTGTCTTCTCTAATGGACTTATTAATTAGAGCTCAGCCGTAAATAAGTAAGACTTGTTGATAAGACTTTAAAATGTTGCAAACCGAGTATTGAAATAAAACGCGCAGATAAGTAACGTTTAGCGCCCTTACATAGGGTCTAGCACAAAACATTTGCAAGATTTACATAGTACGATAGGTAAATGATACAAATTTTGTGAAAAAAGTTGTTTTAATTTACTTCGAAAAGGCGTCTTAGTATAGTTATTTACGTAGTAGGTACGTAATTATCGCAAATGTTTATCACATACTCTCAGTTCTGGCAGCCTCACTTAAGAGCTTGTTCTCACTCCAGGCTAGGCGGGTTTAGCATCAGATGAATTGTGGTCGTACCTGGACCTGGGTATGTCCTAAAACTGCATCCAGAACCACCGGAGGATGGGCAGCAGCGTCCTCTTAGTTAACGGTGGTAACACTCTGCGATCCCCAAGCCGCCTGCCATGCGTGGGGATTATGGCAACCCCTCCCTATTAAGGGGGAGGCCTTCGTCCAGCAGTGGACGTCTTCTGGCTGACGAGTGAATTGTGGTCGAACTCCTAGGCTATCAACCTAAAAAAGCAAATTGTGACACGAGGAGATAGGTTAGGCGGTATGTAGCTTTTAATCTATTTATTTATTTATAAGATTAAAGTACCTGAAAACATTTTGCAATTTAACTTTGTGACGCAAAAGGATTCAATTTCATTTGGACCGTCCCATTTTTCGCATGAAATTTAACCTGAGCTGTCTCCGTTCTTAATTAATATGTCCATCATTCTGAAAAATCGTATGGAGGAAGATTTTTCTTGATTAATTGTTTTATTTATGTCTACGCTTGTTGAGCCTAGAATTTATATTTATTGTGGGATGCGCGTTGTTTAGAATTCATTAGCGATTATTTTCAACAAATTTGTTAGCTATTTTCAATACATCAAAACTATATCTATGTTTATACATTGGATCGATTGGCTATTATTAAGTAACTTAACAGGTGCATTTGCAGGATAACGGTATTTCATATTTATTATATATTACATATCGGTATTAAATACTATATGAAAAGTCATTACACTAATCAATGTGAACAACTTAGACTATGCGGGTCAAACTAGTATATATGAAAAAAATAACTTGTGTTCCTTTTGTCTGTTCCAAACATTTAGTCCAGGCTGAAAAAAAACATTATTCTATGGAACAGCGGTTTTATTTCGTATATTCATAGAGAAAGGCCCTATAATACAAGTGGCTCACAGTGATGAGTACAAAAACCAGGTTAATAATATCCTTACGCAGGGTCTCCAGATATAGTATGTGAAATTTCCCCAGATCACATTAAAATTTTCCCCAAAAAAATACTATTACCAAGAATTTTCCCCAAATATTTTTGGTTCGTGTTTACCTTACTTTATGTAGATATATTTTTTCTTTATATCTCGGAATAACATAATACACAATGTGGAACAAAAAGGGTAATTAATACTGAATGGTATGAACTCATCATTATGAACAACTTTTACTATGTGGCCAGCCTTGAAATCGTGAAAAAAAACAGCTGTTCCGTTCAAAAAGTTAATTGACCTTGGACAAAATTGGACAAAATGTATGGAACAGCTGATTTATTTGTTATCCCCAAACTTTCCCCACGATTTTAATTTCCCCATTACTTCCCCAATCTTTTTATTTTTCCCCAAAATGGGGAAAAAACCCCCAATCTACAGACCCTGTCCTTACGCGTAGGGTACGCATAAAATTCATTAATTTAAATTACAACACCATTGTGGTCGATACTGACGGTTTTAGTTGACAGTTCTAAACTAATAAAAATATTGCTGTCACTTTTTTACTAGGCATGTTAGCTAAGGACAGCAATACTTTAGTTCGTTTAGATCTGTCAACTTAAACCTTCAGAATTGACCACATTATCAACCGCGATTTGTCAGAGGAGTTTCATATTTTATACTTACAGTACCAGACCATTAATTAGTACGGCCCCGGATTCGAAACCACGACCCAACGATTGTGAAACGTGTATGTTCTCTAACAATATAGGAATACTCTAAAGGCCTAGGTAGTAGTAAATTCTGACAATAGGGCACTTTCCACAGGAACTTCCTTCACTCCCATAATGCAGATGTGAGATGCCAGGTCAGAGGCCTCCGTGCGGCTTATTAACTCTGACGCTAGGGATGGCCACTTCCCACACAAACTTCCCGTACTCCCAATTATTGCAAATTGGTATAGAATTACTTAAGTCCCTATCATAATTAGCCTTTTTAATAGTCCACTGCTGGACTTAGGCCTACCTGCAAAGGGCGATTGGCCCATATCCGGCTGCACCACTGAAGAGAGAAGTATAGAACGAAAATGTGACGGGCCGCGCTAGCCGGCAATAAGTGTAAATGCGCTTAATGTAAATTCTACTTCTATTCTAATGTTTTTAAACTGAGAATACTCAAAAAGACAATTTAAATAGACGCGTAGGAAACCAAACCACATTGCATCGTAATTAGATCAATTTTAATCTGTTGCAAAATGGCATATCGAGCGTTTTATTTCAAATGCGCGACCAATGATTGTCATATTTTCGTCGTAGTTTCTATACAATTATTTTTGTGAAACTGGCGACAGCGGTTTTCCATACAATTGCTGTACAACATTGTTTGACAGCCGTTCTACCTAAGAAGTAAGGCTTTCGCTTTTCTGTGGACTTCACTCACATATGCCATTGAATTTCTTCTCCGGACTTATACAGATATCCTCACAAAAATTCCGTCACACGTTCCGTTCCATTTTTAAACTCTGCTTGTGCCTATATTCTATATCAGAAAGAGAGTCACATTTCGCATGAATAAACTATTCATAGCTATTCATGTTTATTAACTGTAAAAGCTTTACGCTATATCTTGTAAGCTAAGCTCCGCAGCTCACGACAGTCACACATAAATAGTATGTGCTACTTTGTACGCACAGTACAGACAAACAACTATATTTTATACTGTAGTACACTATACACTATACAGGGTGTTAGGGGAATGCTCTTGAGAAACCAAACAGGTGATTGCTAGATAAGACAAAACGAAATGCAGACGCTACAGGTCAATCTAGCATCGAGTGTATATTTATGTTTAGTTAAATACAGTAAAACTCGCCTTCAAATGTCTCAAAGTATTGAGCACCAATTTAGTGATATCCTAGACTTTGTCTTGTAGCTCAAAATTCTACGTGCCGCTGCGATCGTTATGGACAGGTGTTATGTCTTACCATCAGTACAACGTCTTGTGGGTCGTATTACTTCTTACTTACCATAAAAATATTGTAAAAAAACGGAGTTTTAAAATACAAAAGTTTTTATGCGAAATACTGAAACTATTTATATATTTCTTGTGTTTGATAATCTATAATCTAGACCTCTTCAAAGTCAGAGATAATAAGTATCTTCCTAGTCTGCGTGCTTCATCCACAACCGCATCATCGCTTACAATCAGGTGAGTTGGTGGTCAAACCCAAACTTATAAGTGTAAAAAATATATTGTTTTTTGTATTTTGTGTTTTCTTTTATTGTGTCGTACTTATCAGTAATCACTGGCTTTTATCACTTGTCTTTTTGAATATCTAACCTTCGTTTAGACTGCCAATCCGCCTGGTGGAAAGCAACTTCCTGGTTCGGTGTAAGCTAAAAAGTATGATCATCGACGAAAAGTAGTTTGTCGGGTCGGTATTTTATCGGATACATTTTGGAGAGAGTGCTTCGGATTTGCATGATTTTAGGACCCTGTCCATTCTTCTATCGGATGGCTAGGACCTTGAAAAAGCGACACCATTTCATGGTTGATCAAAAACTCGTACGAAACAGTTTGATCCCACTTTCCACTTGTATGAACTGCTAAATAAAATGGAATGTGTTGCCCCCGATTGGTTGTTTTCCGATAGTTTCAATCTGGATGTTTTCAAGACGCGAGTGAATCGGTTTCCTCTAGGCAAGCGTGCTCCATCGTAGACTGCATCTTCGCATAAAATCAGGCGAGATGGTAGTCAAAAGCGAAAGATACAAAAAAAGTGACGTTTTAACAGAGGATGACTCTAGCCTTAAAATGTCCAAATTGTAGTTGATAGAATGCCCACTTTTCAGGAAACAGCAAGGTTGCCACCTTGTTGCGTGTGTTATATTCTTGACTTCGGTTTTGAGAGCGGTCTTCTTACACCTTGTATAGCTTTATAAGAGACAGAGCATAGAATTAATGTGAGTCACTGGGCGAGCTATATCAATAAACCTGTGTGGAACCACTGACGTGACAGGTAGTTTAGTTTGCCCTCTTTAACACCTTGTTATATTGCGATTTCGGTCGTAGATTACACAATTACATACAAGTTTCAAATGCGAAAGCATAGATTTTGAATGTATACATAATATGTGAGAGTTTGTGATCTTGGCGGGTCTCTGTTTCTGGTTGTATGATCGTAGTTAGCACTTATTTACTTTTATTTTTATATAGCACTTTTATAGTAGCTAAATACTTATATAATTACAAAACTTAGTTTGATTTTGATGACGATGTTCTATAAAAAATATAATTATTTTAACCAAGTATCTTTTTTTAACTTTCACTTAATGTTGTGGATGGTACTTACAATTTTTTGCATTTTAAAATAAAATGCAAAAAATTCTTTAATTTTATAAATTTTTCATTTTTACCAAAAAATAATTGGTCTCTAGTCATCTAACTATAGTCGGAGTATCCGATTTAATTAAAAATGAGTATTCCCGTATAAATAAAACAAAATGTGTCTAGACATCTTGATATAGATTTTAAATTTTTAGTTTTTCTAACTTTTTGAAATGTTAAGGCTAAGTACAAAAACGTCTTAAAAATTACATTCAACTATAACATCGCGGAACGCGTAAAAATGATATACCTGTGGTATGCTATAATATAGCCCTACATAATTAAGCTCATAGATCCCAGTACCACCTCTGGTGCTATCAAAGATTATAGTCATGATTTTGCACGGAATATAATAAATCCAGGCGTGGCCTCGGCCGCAATATCGCTGGGAGAGAGCCCACTGTGCCGTCAACCACGCTAGAGTTATGTTCCGCTAGGGTTGTCAACGCGTAAGTACTCTATATTAACGCCAAGGCTTACTGTGGCACTAGTTCATAAGGTTCTTTTTGTATCTTTTTCTATTGTAGTTTTGATGTACACAACAGAGAGTTTCTATCTAGTTATGCTATCTCTCTCGCCAGTCTGTATTGAACGTAGAGACGGCTCGCCCTTCTGGAAACTTAAGACAGCTTATTCGGCATCCGAAGTAGTTCGCTATAATGATAGTACATAGACTGTTGAGTAAGGACATTCAGTAGTTGTACTGTACCATCCACGTAGATGTAAGACGTAATAACAAAAAAATAATGTATTAATAAAGCCTCAAAATCTGCTACACCTTACTTTTATTTTTAAAATGTAGTGCTCTCGAAATTAGACTAATCTATTTTACTACAGAAATAAAATAACAAAAATTACAAATAGGCATATAAACAATACACTACTTCGTAGCCACCAGATCCAAGGCCAGACCTAAGGACACTTACTCAATTGTACAAGCTTAGTGGTAAAGACAGTAAATAATAGGGAAATTACGCGTGACCTTGGCACAAATCACGAGGCTTTACGGGAAATAAAGCAAATAAATATAAAGCTATAGCGCGACCATTTTGCTGTAGCCTTTTTTTTAGAGCGCTAGTAGTTTATTTGAGAGCGCGTAAGAGTTAGTGATTTGAGCACAAGGACATACTCAGTTACTACCTAGTTATTAACGGCCTTACTTAAAAAAACTTCTCAACCGTTAGTCACTGCTTAAGATGCTCTGACATCTTCTCTCTGACGTGAAGTTGCACGTGCTAGAAAAGGACGGAGAAGTTTAAGCAGTGACTAAGAGAATCGAGATTATTTTAGGTAAGACTGAGAGTATTTATATTAACATCAAAACATTACTACTAGTTTCATTTTAAGTTTTTACGTCATAGATGTTTAGTTCAGTTTTAAAATATTAAAGTGTTTGGCAACCCTAGTTAGTATTCGATATAATAGACCTAATGCGGAGTGATTTTCCTTTGTAACATTACACGTTGTGTTTATATATAAATAATGTATAAGATTACTTCATATTGTTTACTTGCTGATGATTGCGTGACTTATCTATTTATTATATCTATTTATTTATTTGATACACCAAACAGAATACAGTCTTTACATTTGCATTGTATAGGTTACAAATAATTTGTTCTAGATTGCATTCCTTAATAAATATGTACACAACATGAACAACATAGAAGCAGAACCAGAGATCATAAGTAGAACCTAATAAGTTACCGCCTCAGATATATCCAAAACTCATATTGCGAAATTAAATTGACTGTTACAGCTTACTGCAGAGCTCTGCTTTATAGATTTGTTATTTATGTATGTATACAGGGTCTTTTTAATTAACCGGCTACACTCACAGGTATTGCATGGTATCATACATAACCACATTTGTTCCGTGAGTTTAAATAATTCGTCACTCTTTATCTCGATTAAAAACGAAAAAAGCTACACAGGGCCGGACAAAGCTTAGAAACCGTATTTTGTACTCGTACAAAATAATAACAAAACAGGTTGCCTAGTAAGGCAACCATCAGATATATTGTTGCTTGTTTGATTTGTTTGTCAATAAAATTATTTTCATTTATTTTTTCATTACAAACTTTTGCACCGAATGACTTTTTATTTGACAAAAGTCATAGAATACATTTTAATGTTGTTATCATGTTGTAATGTATGATATTATTATCATGAAGCTGTATGTGTAGTTACCCTGGATATAAAAAAAACTTTTAGGGCCAAAACTTTCTGGAGAACATGTTACCATAAAACATGAAAGTCTTTAGGCGGCGTGTTTGAGTTGTTACGTATTTGAACCGATGCTTTTAGGTATACCCTGGAGATAACAGAAAAACAGAATGAGATCTGTAAGCAAAAGATAAAAGCTTTTTGCTCTTATTAAGTATGCATAGTCGTAAAAATAGAGCGTAGCACGAACGACTATCCAGAAAGTGTTTGGGTCTAATTCCATTACATTATCCAATTTTACATGCTCGCAGGTATGAAATGAATACTCATTCAAACAAAACTATTATTAACCATGCCGTATTACGGAATACAAACAACATAAATAAAACTCTTTCAGTTTATAAACATTTTAGTCCCTAAATATGTATAGCGTAACATCTAATTTCCCCAACGCTCAAACAAAACCTGTAGCATTTCATTTTCTTGCGTCTGCCACCTCCACGTAGGCCATTGCTACGCCGCTACGGATCACGTAGCCAGCTTACCGTACCGCCGCACGCCGTAGACTCGTAGCCCTCCGGATTACGACGATATTGCTACTGCTACGCCACAAGTTGTGGCCCAAAACAGTAAAATAATGTTCAGAACAGGATGATGTTTATATCGTTGAAACCAAGCTTTGATGAAAGTTTAAGTTAATATATTTATTGAAAAAATAATTTAAATCGGTTAATTATCGGTTAAATCGGTCTCTGTCCCTTTCCCACAAAACAAAAAATTACGTCAAGTCTCTGTGCGCCATACTTGTCAGAATATAATTTATGTGGCGTGGGACCTGGGTATGTCCTAAAACTGCAACCAGTACCACCGGAGGATGGGCAGCAGCGTCCTCTCTGTTAACGGTGGTGAACATACTGCGATCCCCAAGCCGCCTGCCAAGCGTGGGGATTATGGCAACACCTCCCTATTAAGGGGGAGGCCTTCGTCCAGCAGTGGACATTTTCTGGCTGATGGATGGATGGATGGCGTGCAGAGAAGTGACGTCGTAATCTCTCTGTCTAGCATGATATTAAAATGCTTATAAGTTGCTTATTTTTGATCAGATTCTCATTTAGTTTTCTTTAATCAGCTATATTTATGGACCACATTTTAATAGGACAATTAAAAATATAAGTTATCTAGCATACTACAGTAAGAAAAACTACCCTGAGAGCAAAGTACGCGTGACAACTCAGTAGTTGGAGTGCTCGGATCGTACAAAACAGAGCGTGGGTTCAAATCCTAACAAAGAGCTTGAGCTTTAACGTGGTGTAGAATTCCAACAATGAACTTGAGCCGCTCTAGTGAAGGAAAACATCGTAAGGAAAGAAACCCATGGTATTGTGGTCGATACATTTTATTTTTAGTAATGGTGTGTTCTGAAGTTATTTATAGAATTAACATCCCAGGCTAGATGTGTTTAGTAGATACTTAATTTGATCACACCGCCATAATCATAATTCTCGTCTGATTTCCCTGATTTGTTTGAATATCTAAATCCAAAACCAATTTGTTACGAAACTCCAAAAAGCAGTAACGTTTCAGTGTTCCATAACAATCAAGGAACTATCGCCCTCACCGTTCCTGGCAAAGTAACTCGTAACGAAACGGGGCAGTAGCCATTTAAAATAGGTATGTACGTAACGTAACATGTAACTTACGTCATGTTCGTGTGCCACGGTTTTTTTCTTCATAATGACTGCAGCGTTGAGTGCACGTGTAGATACCTAATAGTATACAAGATGACTAAGTTAACTCTTACCTAAGAGGAGTAAAAAAATGATCTGAAAAACACTCTGTGATGATCACATCTTTTTTGTTATTTTGGTTTCTGTGCCCTACCGTGAGTGTCTCACGACAGGGTTTTTAAGCCCTGAGTCGCCTGATAACTAATGGAAACTGTATCTCTGTCTTTGTTCTACTCAGTGGTACGATATTGCCTCTGGTACAACCACTGCAGTTCGAGCGCGAAACATTGCGCCTCGGGGAGATTGAAACGTATATTTTATTTATTCAAGAGTTTCCATACGAAAACAAACTTGGAAAATTATTTTACAACTATAAATAACGTTTTATGAACTTTGTTCAGTATGTTTGCAATTGTTTCAATTGATTCTGGTAATCATTAGGTATACTTTCTTTTACTGCGTCTCGAAGTTGTTTCTTTAAATAAATAAATTAAAAAGTAGATATCTGAATATTTATTATTATCGGCAAGTGTATTTTGTTATCGGGAGATATCCGTGCTCAGCTGGATTATTAGATCTTATCTAAACACACATTAGCCTCATGTATAATTTGGCGCAATATTAAAATCAATTTAAGTGGGCTTTTAACCGAAAAAAGAGGAGGTTTCAAGAAAAGAGGAGGTTCAACGATCGACGTATGTAATTATTTATATTAGGAGACCCTAATTTTCAAAATAAAAAAAAGCAAGAGAAAGGGAAGGAAATAATTTTCAAACTGTTGCCGACAAAGTTTTATTTTTCATTTATTTTGGTATTTTGATTATTTTATTTTCTCGCAATCGTAGTGAAAAGTAGAGTGTAACACAGGACGCTAAAAACCATACATAACTCGGTTTCTTTTACAACCTGCCTCGTATATAATGGGTCATTTTAGCCCCTTGTGTTACAATCTACTATTTTTAGTCTATTTTATTTTTCTTTATTTTTGGGTCTAATTCGAATTGTAAATTACTTTACCACCTCGAGTCATTAATAACCCACTTACCGAGCACCAGTCATGAAATAGTAGATTGTTGCCCAGGGAGCAAACAGCTATTTTGGAGGCGACCTTGAAAGTCTCTTTGAATCTAGAGAGGAGCGAACG
This sequence comes from Erannis defoliaria, assembly GCA_905404285.2. NCBI lineage: Eukaryota > Metazoa > Arthropoda > Insecta > Lepidoptera > Geometridae > Erannis > Erannis defoliaria. The sequence goes on from FR990071.1 coordinate 2,871,008, forward strand.
TCACTCGAGCTTAAAATTGAGTTGCTCCCGAGGTGGACACTACTTTTTATCAACCTCTATGAGATAATAAATAAGTGCAATCTATGAATAAGAATAGTACCTACCTACGTTTATTTCAATTTCACTACTTGAGAAGACACACATTTTTTATAAAAAAAACTTAGTATAATCCGAATTTGAGTAATTGCTATTACGAAAGAAGGCGGAATGCATTTCGCTCGTTTTTTATTTTTACACAAACTTTTTTTTTATTTGGCTTACGCGCCTTTTACTTTATCATCACAACCTGTTACTTGTTCATACGATGTTTGTGGTTGACGTAGACGAAGTAACTAGGTAAATGGAACTTTTACTAACAATTTCCACATTCCAAATTAAAATCAGTTTTAGTCCCTAGAGATTAAATAGCTATTTTAGTCCCTGTTTACGAAGAATAAACTAGCAGTTTTTGATAAATTTGATTTAAAAAAACATTTATTTCAGAAACGCAGCACACGAAAATCGCCTAGTTTGCAAATTGCGTTCAGATCTTTAACCGGTTCAATGCTCGCGTCATTGACGACTTTTCATTAGGAATTATTCTACGAACACTTCTAAATTAGACTTCTTCGTGGGCGCTAGAATGCACTACGCTTGTCTTTGAACTTTCAATTAAAAAATTAGAAAATAGTTTACCTACCATATCTATCGTACGTAGCTACAATTTGGTACATGTCGTCCTCGAAACAATGTTTTAGACAAAGCACCCCCATTTATCTGGGATGCGTCTGTTGGCGGGGCAACCACGCTAAACCCATTTCAACGTTCTCGTAGATCGAAATTTGTTTATGGTGTTTGCTAGTAAATATTTATCCTCATTTTGTGGATTTTCTGTAGGATATTACCCTATTTCGGGTAACGTACGGCGCAATTGATTTTTGTTGGCTTTCTGCGTGACTAAGCGCCTTGCTGCGTTTTCTACAGGCTGTTAGTTTGAACTCCGTTATCCTTCTAGGATTTCATTGTACTCAACAGGGATCAGTGCCAGTGGCTTCACCTTTTTACCAAATCAGTAGGTATGGCAAAATAAACTGCAGCCAGTTCTCAAGTCAAGCCTTTAGCTGACAGATTTAAAACTTACTACAACTCGATTTAGCTATATATTTTGTTGCATTCTATAAGATAGAGACTGCACCACGACTGCACCATTTTTAGTAAGATTAGATCTGTCTGTCTCTTCAAATTGGCCTTAATATACCTATAAAAACACTATACTAACACTAATATCTGCTGTGTCTGTCTCATCAATACGTTTTAGTATTACTTACAATCCGCACGATATGCAAATTTAATTGCGTAGTAAAAGCGGACCTCTAAGTGATGCTGTAAAATTGAAAGCCTTGAAAGCTGACGGTGCTTATCTTACCTGGTTAAAACATAGTGCTTAATAAAAAGGCTTAGCATGAAGCCTTTTTAAAATATTGGGAGAGCTCTCGAAGAACAATTTAAACTGAGACAGGTAAAGTAATTCCGCGTGTTGTATGCAAGAAACAATTCAATCGACAGGACCCTTTGATAAATTAGACATAATTTATCAAAGATAGGACCATATCACCAGGACCATTCAATCACTGTAAAGCTGTGAAAGTAGGTCCCACTACTAAATAGATAGATATGTAAATAGGAATTGGCAGCTTTATTAATCAAAACAATCTCTTCTAGGCCTAAAAATAGAATGGTAGTGTGCGAAATGAAAATCATATTTTTTTATATAAAAATATATGTACATAAAATACCCACAGTTTCTAAGACTTTTTAAGACCATGCTCTTTTTTGTTGAGTTAACAGCCCATTAACGTCGTTACGCAGAGGGCTTCCCAAGTTGGAGTAAATTAAATTAACTACAAGACCCCAGGGTCCGAGGCCGATGCCACTGGCAAGTTAAGTCGTCTGCGAATATTGAGTTAGGTAGGTAGGTCGCGGCACCGTCGGTAAAGCCTAAAACCTCTCAACGAAACAACCTGCATTAAATATCTGTCGCACTGTTGTTGAATAAAATGCTGTCCATGACCATTGCGGCGATACCCAGGGTTGGTAAAACTACTGAAAATGAAAAAGATTATAATCCGACGACTGTCTTGAGTTGTACCTAAGAACTGTCTCGATCCTGCCACTTTTCAAACAAAAGAAAACCAAATCAGATTTATCCGTTTGGGAGCTACGCCAGCATCAGTCCAGGGCTGGTATCCATGGGCGTCGCCGGAGGGGGGGATGAGTTGAAGAAGGTATAATACCTACGAATTTCAGCTGGAAAAACGGATTGTTCCTTACTGATCCTTGGTCAACTCATCCTCTTTTAAATATTAATTCAACTCGTCCTAAATCAGTATTCTTAACTCGTCCAACTGAATTATTTTAATTTACTTTCTTAACTCATCCGGAATGTAATTTTGACTCATCCGATGCTCTTTCCAAACAATTTTTTTTAGAAATGTATGGATAGCAGCAAAATAGCATTATTAACTATTAGTTCTTAGAAATCTGTACAAGTCAAAAGCGTAATATTTTACCATTTGATAATATTTTAAAACAAAGCCAAACGAGTATAATTGAAAAGTATTTTTGAATACTGGTCGGTAGAAATTTCGGCACCTCAAAGATTTAGTCGGAACCTTTTATAACCTTTTTAGAACCTTTATAAGCTGGATATAAAAAAAAACTGTTGAATAATTCTGTAAATATTAGCTGACGTCTAAATATTAACATACTTCTACGCAATAGAGAATGGCTAGTCTGTAGAGCCCGCCTTGGGAAGTACCACACCTTTGCCAGTTATTCAAGCGCCAAGCAGTAGAGTGCAAGCATTACTGTGTTTCGGTTTGAAGGGTAATGTTACCAGAGAAATTACTGGTCATGACGAAATTTGACATCTTTTATTTCAGGTTGACGAGCGCAGTGATGTGCAAGGCAGGATTTTATTCGCAAGTTCACATTTCTGTTCCTGCTATTGTTATCCGTAGCATAATAAAAGGCTGTTGCGCTATAGTGTATTAATGTATAGGTTTCAAGGTAAAACAACCAAGCTGAACAGCTAATAATTTTTATATTTTAATTTCCATGTTAGAGGAAGCTTACAATGTATTTTTTTGCAAACAGTACAAACCGTGTTTTTTTAAAAATAATACTGAAGTCAGATGAGATAAGAATACAAAAAGGATGAGTTAATAGTAATAAAACATTTTGCGGACCAGTTAAAATTAGAAAACGGTTGAGTTATGAAAGAATAATACGAAGAATAGGAAAGAAGGAGCCGTCATATGACGAGTGAGGAACAACCCGTAATACCGATTTTCACCTCACCGGTTTTTCCTCTCTGTAGAAACAGCGAAACATATTAAGAGCATGTATATAATAACCCTGATTGCTTCTGCGTAAATAGTTTTCGAAATTTAGATAATTGCACCAAGAAGAAAAAAGAAAAAAACAACACAGACTGTGAAAAATGAAAATATGTGTAGTTTAGTACTTACTTGAAAATTAAATAAAGGTTTTTGTTTTATTTATACGGGAATACTCACGTTTAATTAAATCGGATACTCCGACTATAGTTTCGATCACATCCGGTGACCTTTTTCAAAGAGTGAAAACAGAGCCCGACGCGCGTGCAGCTGCGTCCTGCTTAGTCCTGTTTTGCTTAGCTTAACAAAAATGTGTCAAAACCACGTCAGTTTTCATAATAAATAAAGGTTGTTGCACTTTCGAGAACATTGGTCTTATTTTCTACCTACTTATCTAAAGCCACACGGACAAATTGCTGGCGGCGAAAACCGAAGCGAGGTATGGTCAAACTGGCGCGGCTTGTAGTGGCAGACACGACACGACAGCTAACAGTTAGCCTGCGCCCTGCACCACATGAGCCCGGGCTGCGGTAGCGTCTAAATACGCGGCCGGCACCGTAGTACCTAGCTATCTTTCTCTTTCCGCTGTGCCACGGTCTTAATAAATTTCGAGCCCGTTCGCACTTCCTTTCCAAACTTTGTCTGGATCTAGCAGGTGCGTTGCAAAAAATAACACAGTGAATAAGAAGAGTTCGACTGTATGTTTTTTTTTCTTTATTGTATGTACTTATGTTACGCGATTACTCCGCCAGTAATAAACTGATTTTGATGATTCTTTCTTTTTTTGGTAGGTGATACTACAGAGGTCGTCGTCAGCCATAAGACGTCCACTGCTGGACGAAGGCCTCCCCATAGAGTGGTGTTGCCATAATCCCCACGCTTGGCAGGCGGCTTCGGGATCGCAGAATGTTCACCACCGTTAACCAAGAGGTGGTGCCCGTCCTCCGGTGGGTCTGGTTGCAGTTTAAGGACTTCAGAGGTGGTCCCATATACATTTTATCGAAATCGGTTCAGTAGTTTGGTTTTTAAATCAAAATTTCTAGAAAATATGAAGATGTCATCCATTTCAAAGTTAAAGTCGGTTGTACGTTAAAAAAAAAACGCTTTTAAAAAAAAAGTCGAATTGAGAACCTCCTTTATTGAAGTCGGTTGAATAGCGTATTATTTCTTATTCAATGTCAACAATTAAAAAACAATTAAAACCTGACAACGTTCGTTCTATCTACAGCCCTACCTCATGCACGTACATATACCTAATCACATCCGAGTAGGTACTATAATTACCTACATTATCATCATCAGCCCGAAGATGTCCACAGCAGGACGAAGGCCCGGTTACCTCCGAGTACTATAATTATATATTACATACTAATCGATAGGTAGGTAGGTACTGCAGTTTCCGAGAGCGCAATAGACACTTTCAATAAATGGGAAATATTATTCATTGCTCTCGGCTTCGCTAGAATTTTACTGCCAATTATCGACAAAAGCACTTTATTTTTGCACTCGATATTATATACGTAGAGTTGAGACGAGCCGAAAGAAACTCAGCAATTAATTTGAAAGCGTTCTCTAGTTTTCCGTTCTATCGTATTGGGTTACCTAAGCACGTACCTATTGATCTAAGAAAAATATTTAGTACCTCGTCGTCGTCAGCCATAAAACGTCCACTGCTGGACGAAGGCCTCCCCCTTAATAGAGGGGTTTAGTACCTACTTATACGGAAATAATTTTAATTAATTACCTATATCGTCAATTTTTTTTTAAATCAAAAGCTTGTATTGGCATCTTCCCTACACCATACCTTTTGTCCCATGGCTTCTAAAAAGTCTACAAACCTCTTTGTCAGATAGACTGCCATTAATCGATCCTAGCTTTAAAAAAAAACTAAAGGTGTATGTTGGGAACTGTAAATCATAGATGAAACGAGTATATAACGTAGTGTTAAATTCTCTTTGAACGAGTATTTACTTTCTCTGTGGATGAAACGGCAAAACGCAGGGAATCAAAGAGAATTTAACACTACGTTATACAGGGAATATTTAATTGAAAAAGAAAAACAGCGTTTGGAACCTCGTTAAATTAAATAGTCTTCATAATGTATTGTTTAGTAGCCAATGCCCCGAGGGCATGTCCGATACAGCAGGATAACGTTTTCAACAGTGTTATTCCTTTGATCGTTTTCGCTTCAACAAAGTACCCAGGATGACTGGAGCGGAATTCCGATTCTGTATTTTTAAAGCCATGTTTCACCTATAAAAATAATCTACTAAATATTTATGTGACTGGTTTGAAACAGTTATATTCGGGAAACGATAATCTAGGACCACTGTCCATCTAGCACATTAGACATAAAACGACAACTTCTTTAGTATTAAGGCCGTCACAGACGACGAAGATGCTATATTTCATGTTAAGATAGGATATAGCTCGCCATACAATTTTGAAATAAATATTATCTTCGTCACTTGTTCGTCATTTGTTTTGTATGAGTAGCGATATTGAAATATGTTCTAAGATAACATTAAATATTATAGCATCTTCATCGTGTGAGACGGCTTTTATACTTACTGATTCATCTTTTAACATCTCTGGACGAGAATCCGCCACGCGGGCCGGGTGCGGATTGGCGAATTCACATACACCATAATCTTCTCCGGAGATATGCAGATAATTTACATTTTCCTTTGCCGAAAAGCCAGTAATACCTACGAGTTCTTAAAATCATACGTAAATATTCTACTCAATGAATGTTATTTGGGTACTTAGTTAAATGAAACAGGTTAGAATCATTTTGACTTGATTTATTTTCGTAATATTCAACTGTTGACAGATAACAAATGATCTTACAATATCCAATTTGTACATAATGACTTAAGAAAATATGGCAACACTCATATATTAACAATAAATACATGATGGTATGGTGTTACGACTGCTGTTGTTGAAAATTATAAAGTAAAAGCGGGGTCCGGTTACACCGTAACTGGAAAAATCAATAAACGAGGATAAATGGTACAATTAACTGGCGAGTCCTTAGCAATTAGCGTTGGTGATGGCGCAAGGTAATTGCCTTATATTGGAAAATTAACTTATTTAGACTTAATCATATTTTACAGTTTTGATGAAGAAGTTGACGTTGAAGTATATTATGGTCGTACCATTTACTTCTTTTCCTTGCCTTAAGGTAAAATGTTCGGCTACAGCTCTACACCCTATTAAGGGGGAGGCCTTCATCTTGCAGTGGACGTTTTCTGGCCGAGTGAGTGAGTGAGTGAAGGTAAAATGTTAAATGAGCTCCTTCGCGCTATACTCCCGAGAATCTACAACGGGTTCGTCAAGAAGTGGTTTAACATTTATAATATCGGCAATGTTTTTGCGGGGCCCCTGGTGTTACGGATATCCATAGATGACGACGCCTGCCATCACGCAAAACGTCTGCTTGTTTTCCATTAGAATACATTTTGTTTGACACGAGTATTTTAAACGAATAATTACAAATGATGTACCTTTAGTTTTAAAAGCAGGCATGCAGAATGGGTTGATACCACACAATTACAACTGGATTGTCGACTTCAAGAAAAAATATATATATACCTGATATTATTGAATTCATGAGCAGTATCTTAAGGGGTTATTAAACTCATCATAACAACAACAAACAACTTTTACTATGAAATAAAAGCGGAAATCATGAAAAAAGAATCAGCTGCTCCATACATTTCTTCGTGCGTTATTGTTTTTCTTTTGTGTGTGTTGACGATATTTTTTCTCGTTTTCAATGTTAGTTTCATAGTAAAAGTTGTCTATTATATCGAGTTTAATGACCCCCTAAGATATTGTTCATGAATTCAATAACACCTGTATATATTTGAATTAAGAAATGAAGTTACAGTTATTTGTAAAGGATAAGTGGAGTTGATATGGAAAAAAAACGATCCCTGATTAAGATAATGGTGTAACCGGACTCGTATAGCTCAAGCTCCACACCTCGGCCCCAGGCTGATTTTAACGGTCTCTATTTAAATACAAGCGAATAATTAAACTCTAGGCTAGTAATATTCTGCTTTAAGAAACATTGTATATATAATAGGGAGCGATGGTTACAATGCCTTTAATCTCCAGATAGATTAAACATTTAATTTTGTTAACGTTCCATTAATAGCTGAAGGAAGTCGAGCATCTCTAATTGAGATTAAGAATGGCCTGTTTCCATTAACACTGAACAGTCTTTATTCTCTGTTTTGTCTTAGTAGATTACATATTAACTTGTACAGTTTGGCAAATATTGTTTGGAAAGAAACTTTTTTCTCTCCATGCAATACTGTTAATCATTACGATAATAGGTGATATTCAAGCCCTATAAGCCATGTTAGCCCCCTCCCCCCTTGGCAACCCCTTCCTATTAATGGGGAGACGTTCGTCCAGCAGTGGACGTCTTCCGGCTGTTGATGTGAAGCCATGTCTAATGTCAATTTTTTTTGCGCAGCTATATTTTCTGCTATATTCGAAAGAGGTTTAGGTATTATTCGGATAAAATCCAGTGCTACACAAAATGGTTTTGTTCCGATTTCCGAGTCATTTCAGTAGTGGAAGAAAAGAAAACGTAATCCACGCATCATTACCTAGAAACCTTACAAAAATATTTCTCGGCTTTGTATAACCATCGCTCTTAACTTTTTAGGGTTCCGTATTAATTTACACATTGAAAAAATATCGATAATAGCAAAATTCCAGGAAGACGTTAAACACATACATTAATAATAGCAATCGATGAAACATGATTTTCACATATTAGACGAAAACACTAGTCACAATAAACAACTTGTCTTTTCATTAAGTTTCATTTTAGTAGTCAAGTCACTGATTTCATTTTAATCTTATAAAGTTGAAATTACACAAATATGTTAACAAGCGAACAGATTTATAGCAACTGTACAATAAGTTCATTAAAATTGGATACACAATAAAACGGGAACGAACTTCACTTGTGTTCATAAAACTTTAAGTCTTTACTATTTTTGATCAAGATTAGTCGGTAAAGGCAAAACTGAAACTCGAGGATCCCTTCCCACCAAAATTCTGATAGAATAGGGTTGCGAATAATGCAATCTTCTGCAAAATCTATCCATTTTCATAGCGCAGTTAATCTTAATTCATTTTGATGTTATAAAATGTTTAGTAACACTTAGAAACACTCGAGTAACCAAGATCGTGGATCTCAGTACCGGTGGGAACGTTGAACGTCAATGTACTCCTAAAATAGAAAGACAAATATGTTACAATCTAAAATGATCCCTAAATACTTCCAACAAACAACGTTATTCAAGTCTTAATACAGAAATAGAGAAACGAACGCCCAAATAGACAATATGTGAGAATCACAACGTACGATGACAATGTAGAAATGGGCTTAAATCATTTCTAACAACATCTTATAGACATATGAAATGTAACAACAGATAACCCGCTACGCCTACGCGCTCGTATCAGGACAACGCGTCCTACGCCCGCACTGGTTCGTTGAAAAACTCGTAGACTTATTGTCGGGCTATCTATCAACTGCCAGCCGAAAGGTAATCTACTTACTTTATGATCATTTCCACCGTAATCATAGAGATGTGGTAATCGTCCATAGCCATAGGTGATGAGTATAGGCGTTTCTTTTTTTAACGCTGCTCACCTCGATCCCTTGTCAATCGTATCTAATCTAACAGTGGGAGTTTGTCATATTTCACGGAGAAATAGTGTTTTGTCGTTCAAAGAAACATATATTTTATAGATCTAGAATATTCTATATTTAACTGCAGATTCGACCTGCGATTTCTACAATTTAGTCGACCTAACCAACTGGTATGCCAACGCTTCGTTGCCACTATTCCGTCAGTTTTAGTCCACCTGCTGTCACCCTACCTGGCAACATATCCTGCCCAATAATTTTAATTTCGTGAAGCTACGTACCAACGTAAGTTTAATGATAATTTACTTCACTGAAAAAGATGCACGACAGTAGGTACATAAGAATTTGTTATTTGCTTCATGCAAAATGACACAAGAACTTGTACGTTTCTTAAAAATTACTGATTTCGTTCAATTGGGTTATTCTTTATTCACCAACTGGACTCGAGGGGATGTACACGCGAGTGTCCAGTTAGTGAAACTCAAAATTCGTATTACTTTTTATTTCCTCATCCGGACACGCTAAAATTTTCACGCATGTCCGGATACAAATCTTAAAATAAATTAGTTTTATGTTTTCGCCAACTGGACACGATCAGTTGACAGATAGCCGGTAGATCTACAGGACCGTTATAAACCACACAAGCGTCAACATTTTTTTTAATCTATCAACATCAACTTTTTAAAACATCTGATATGAACGAACTACTCTAACGTCTTGTGCGTCACATGCAAGGAAGACGAGAATTATCATACGACACTCATTGAAACGCCGGAGTTTTCCAACGAACGGCCCGCGACTCACACTACGTACGTACAATAAACACATTTATCCGTAAGGAGATCACATCAGAATTAATTAATAAAAAGTAGCGGTGCTCGATATTATTACACGGTGACTTTCAAATAGATACATCAAATCGAAATGTAATAATATTTACATTATAATCCGCAATTTAAACTATTTTCATACATGTCCTGACGAATGGTACAATATAGTTATTTTCTGTAACATGCGAACTTATATCCCTCACACATAGGGATCCTGTGAGCTGATTGCCGAGCGTTATTTATTTATTGGTTCATGTACTGCTTGATATCGCTACGTTCTAGAAAAATAATTTACTAGCAGACAGTACTTAGATATTCATGGATTCAGGTCATATGTATCCCGGCTTCGCTTCGGGCCACTTTTGTTAACTTTCGTCCATCAAAAGTCCCGTTTACCTGTCTTGTTTATTGTATATAAGTTGTAACTAAAACAGAGAGACCACAAGAGACCCAAGTGTTGTCTGCCAGCGCCGTGTGGTTTGACACTCTCGAGTTTAACAGCCGCGGTACATCGTGTTTACAAAGTTATAGTGTCTCTCCATAACCCGAAATTTATCCTAAATGGAGACTTCATTTACTTCTATTAATTCGCAATGAAAATTAAAAGTCGACGTGAAGTGAATACAAAGTACACTATCTCGAGAACTTCTCAACCGAATCGCTAACTCCATCTCCTCAACTGTAATCTAATACAAACTATGATATCGATCTCGTACGAACACCACCCTTCGAGCATACCAATTCTCGACTGTAAGACTAGTTAATTTCAACGTTTATAAATTTCAGAAAAGTCCTATCTATGATAACTATAAGTTCTCTACTCGTTAAAATATACTGTTTGTTTTTACTCCTCTACATGTCGACCCAGTCATAAGTTTCGAACATATTTCATATATTTTAATAAACTAATTTAGATACATAGAAAATAAGTGTCGAATCAAATAAGAGTTGTTTTGGCAGTATAACGAAATCGTCCATTATTATGCATTGTTGTAGGACACAAAGGAATACTTTAAAGAGCGCCGTACAATACAACCTCCTCGCGCGCTCTCCACGTGAAAGCGACATTTGAGATATTAAAAGTCGATTGTGCTTTCAAGGCGTCGCGCCTGAGTAGCTCTCAATGGCGCCGCGCGCCGCTCCACCGTTCTTTCTGCGCCCAACAAGACCACCGTAAACAAGCGAACTGAACCCGACACGCCGGAACGAATACTTAATTAATACAACATGATGGTTAACACTAGCTTTGGTTAACCGATTGCGCGCAAAACGCCCGCTTCCGTCAGCCCCGCACGCGTACCCTTCGCGTTTTTCTCATAAATTTTCCTGTGACACCGTCCTTACGCGCGATGGTGTACAATAAGCGCGGAATTCAATCTCGAGTAAGACGATTAGATAATGCGTCGATGAGATAAGAGGTCGGTATGTGGATTGCGTCATTTACAACGTTTGAAGTGTTGAGGTGCGGTGTGGATGGAGCTCACGCGGCGTCGGCGAGGCGCGGCCGCTCTACGCGTCTTCGTTCAGCTTCCTGAACAGCAGCGTCTCCTCGAATATGTAGGCCTTCAGGGTCTCCTTCGGAAGGTCGTCCAGCTCCATCGCGAAACGGAAAGGCTCCTCAGCCACTGGCTGCAAACAAAAAACCCCAGTCACTTCACTTTGCATGAGCTCATTTGTAGTGTAAATATTATGTAAAAAAAAGGAAAAGTAGGAGAAAAGAGAAGCCGGGAAAAAATATACATAATAATGTAGACACTTCCCCCCGGTTCCTGTCCAGTACACGTAATGTTGTGAAAATTAATGTAAATTGGGAGTACTTTATTCATGGATCTAAATTGGATGGACAAATTTGTATATTCTAATTTGGTTAGTGGGAGACCGCCGCGCGATCGGCTTTTTGGTACATTAAAATTGCAGAACGTAGTAGGCACAGAACAACATACTCGAGTATGTCAAGTACATTGAAGGCGCTGCGCGCTGTAAAGGTAATGACGGCTGGCTAGTGGCCGGCTCTCGCGGGGTTGGGGCTGATTTCCCAATGGAGTGCTGCCGGGTCACACGTGAGCTACCTAGTTACTTACGTAATGTGACCACGTTATTATTAACGATGTCATCATCATCATCAGCCGGGAGACGTCCTCTGCTGGACGAAAGCCTCCCCCGTAATAGGGAGGGGTTGCCATAATCCCCACGCTTGTCAGGCGGCTTGGGGATCGCAGAATGCTTACCACCGTTAACTAAGAGAACCCTGCTGCCCGTCCTCCGGCGGTTCTGGATGCAGTTTTAGAACATACCGAGGTCCCGGGTATTAACGATGTAAGATGACCGAAATATGCAAAGGGGTGTTCTCGTTAAGACCACACGGTATCACATATAGAGGCACAGTGTGGTCAATTCTGAAGGTTTAAGTTGACATAACTAAACTAACTAAAGTATTGCTGTCCTTAGCTAACATGCCTAGTAAAAAAGTGACAGCAGTATTTTAATTAGTTTAGAACTGTCAACTAAAACCGTCAAAATCGGCCACAGTGTATTTGTATAACAGTACATCGATATTCCACTGTGCCGCTTGCCTTGTAATGACCGGTCACTGAGGCGAGGGAATGGCTGGCTACGCAAAATGTCGTACTTAGGTATAGTCTCATACAGGCCGATTCATACTTATGGCGGAGCGAGACGCTGCGCAGTAGCAAAAATGTGTTGTGCGGTGTGCGTACAATCGCAAAGTATCGCTTGAAGCGCACTTCACAACCGCCATTAAGTTTGAATCAGTCTGTACTTTAACTTCGCAGTGCGCCAGGCCTGGCACATTTCTTGATCAAAATGTGAAGTAGAAAAATCTGTGAGCTTGATGTATAGCACCAGCGGGATATCCCACAATAATATATATACTTACATAGGTATATATATCACAAAACCGGAGTGCAAACTGTAACCCGCAATACAGGTTATCCTAGTGTGGGGGACAGGGATCCACGAAGGTCCATACTTCAAAATGTAATCATTAAATATATATAGGCTATATAGGCTAAAAGTATGTACCTATAATTTTCAACATTATGTCAATAAAGTTTTTTTCAAGTTTTTCGTTTTCATAGCAATAAGCCTGATTGTCCGATAGAAAGGATTCCATACTAATTGTACATAATACACGTTTGCGGCTTGTTCTCCTTATTGATCGCGCGTGTATCAATTTGTCTTTGTTATTACGTTTAAACAATCAGATCAGATTAATCCAGCAAATTCGTTATCCTGTACCGAATACATTTTATACGGATATCCATTTGTTGTTTTTGTTGGGAACGAGATAGGACCAGAGTATTTTTTAAATGTTTGTTTTTTGTGGGTGCCTAGTACAGCTTGCCAAAAAAGTATAGAAATTAATTGGGGCGCCACTATCGGAAATAATTCTAAATACGAGCAACCCCGTAGTATGTCTCAGGAAGATGATTGGATGAAATTCTCTCACTGACTGTTTCTAGGATTTTCTAGGTATTTTCAGGAGAGAAAAATAAGTTTCAGTTTCAAGATGTTTTTGCTAAGCTGTACATTTTAGGCGATGGCCTACATTATGCCATCGTTATTATAGGTATAGGAAAAACATACGTGATACTTATAAACCTAAGGATACATTATAACCACCAATGAGATTAGACCAAAACGAAAACAGGGCGTCAACGTTTATTTTTGTAGCTTTTTATTCTTCTTTCCTCCTAGGTGGATTATGGCGTCGCACTTTGTGTATTTGCCAGTGTAAAGTAATTTGATACATCAAGTTTTTAATGAATTTCAAGTCAAGTTAGTCACAGTCAAAGTCACTCTTAGTAAGTCACAGTCAGGTCCTAGTACAGTCGTAGCAACTTTACTACAAACTTCTGCACTTGGATTGCATTTTGTGCATTCTGCTAGTTTCAAGTTTGTTTTTTTAAGAGCCAACTTTGTCAGCAAGATATATCAAGTAAAATAAGTCATGACCGCAGAAAACATAAAGTCACGGTCAAAATCAAAGTCATGTTTGTGAAAATTCAAAGATTTCCACGCTCGTGCGCGTAATTAGGCGCTAAATAGCAGTACCAAAATACGTGAAAATTTCTCATTATGAACAAACCATTTAAACATTTTAGATTTCCTCCGCGCAAAACCTATTCCCCTGTTTCCAGTTACTGAACTTCTGAATTAAGTTTGGAGTAATGTTACACAAGCTCGAGGATTCCGAAACTCGGAACCTCGGAACGAAGTTCTGGTAAACAAAAGCCTAGCCTTTCACCTGATTTCACGGCTACAAAGTCAATTACACACCGAGCTAGCGGCGCCCGCGATTTCACCTCTGGTTTTGTTTTTCCGCAAAACAGGCACGTATTTTACTAAATGAAAAATAACCTTGGTAAAGGGGATTTTTAAAACCACTTTGAATCACACGTATATGATAAATGCGAAAGCTTGTGAGTAATTTGAGTACCTATGTGTAATCGTTCCTACTTAACTTCATATCTATTTAATAACTTATAGCAACTTCGGATATAATGTGGCGTAAAATTAGATAACCACAAACAAGTTACCTTGCATGCTATACATATGGGCTACTCTTTATGCCGGAATAACTTACAGTACCAGTAAAAAAATAGGTGGAATCTCCGGCCGCTGCTATATCATAAAGAAGTAAAGTTTGTTAGTTCGTATGTTTGTTCCAGGTAATTATCATAACTATATTGACATAAAACTTGCATCAATGGTCCTGGGTCTAATTATGCCATAAAACTGGATACAGAACCACCGAAGGACGGGCAGCAGCGTCCTCTCGGTTAACGGTAGCGAGCGTTGCGCGATCCTCACGTCACCGCCTGCCAAGCATGGGGATTATGGCAAACCCTTCTAGTTAAGGGGGAGGCTTTTTTCCTGCAAGGCACGTCTTCTGGCAGATGATGAAACCGTGCACTATTCACCTAGCTTCATTTTTATATTGTCATCATCATGAATGTAATGATTTCTTTTGGTGTGTACAATAAAGAGTTAATCTATCTATCTATAAACATATCTAACTAACTAAGTATCCCCGAGTACCTACTATAGACTATATTTTATTGTAATACAAAATAATGTAAGACAAACATTGAGCTAATATCTAAAGAGAGAGTCACAATCTCCAAGTGAAAACAGTAAAAAAACGTCCGAGTGCCGTTGTACATACCTATACGTGCATTATATAGTTCAGAATTGTTGGAATTTAGACGTTATGTCGCTTGTATAGTAGTTCAATGTATGCTTGGGCGCTTGTGTATTATCGTAGATCAAGTCGGTCAAAAAGTTTTGGCGCGGACAATTTTTTTGCACGTTTGGGACTCTATAGATATTAGCTCAATGAAGAAAAAGCAACTCGTGGCCGGTTACAGCTAGTGTACAATTAATTTTGGTAAGAACACAGCACATTGGAACCAGACACGCAGTCACTTAGCTTTAATAATTCAACTAGGAGTCACGGCACTTCGCGACTCCAACCTTTTTGCGAGAGCCATCGACTCCCGCCGGCTTAGCACGTAATTAAATACGAGTAACTTTAGCCCTGTAGCGGTTACTGCCCGCAAAATGTTATCGTTTGTTTACTTTGCCACTTAGTATTCAAAGTATTAATTAGATTAATTAATATTTGAAAAGTCTCATGTGCGGCAGACGGGAATGTTAGAGAGGAAAATTATAGCGTTGACTGTTTATTACATTGCACTTTAAATCAACAGTTTTGAAACAGAGATTACCTAAGACAAAGAAGCTTCTTATAACCGGCAATAGAGCGGAGAAAGCTGTGGATAATGATTAATAATATTGGTCTTTTAAAAGTTTTAAAAGCCGAGTTGTATTAAAAACATGAATTTGATTTATTTTATAAGAAAATGTGTCACTTTATTTCCTAATGCGCGCAAGTGTAGTTTGAGTGAACTGTTGAATCTGATTGTTTTAAACGGATTTTACGGCTTTGGTATACAAATCAAAATTGTAAACAATCGTAGTTAAGACTCATTGCAAAAAAAAATGGTTACAACCTGCGATGAAATATAGGGTAGATCCCCGATCGCCGCTCGAAAACGGCATCGACAAAACAACCTTTAGATAATGCCAATGAATTTAATGTCATCCTGTATAGATTAGCAAATCGTAAACAAAGCTTGGGTTTGCGTTTGACCTTGCCACACAGAAGAGTGGACGAGGCGTAACGTGGAGCACCTAGAAGATCTTAGTTTAGTTGCTTCTATTTGTAAATACACCAAATGATCACTTTCCAAAGAGAAGCAGCCAGATTATCGCATTGCAGTACTGGTATGTACCGATTTCACCTTAGGTCAGTGCAGCCGTAACGTCGGGGCTGCTAGACACCTTGGCGGGATGCCAGGTAGCTACTTCCAACAATGAGTTCAACCACAGACTAAATATCCTTCAAATTTCATCGTTTTATCCAGCGACAATGATAAGATGAATGGACGGGAAATAAGCGCACGGATTTTGAAGACAATATGTTGAGCTCCGGCTCTCCACTCGCTTCAGTCATACTCTGCCTTTGCGACATGCAAGCCGTACGATACGACAATACAAACTTCAAATACATGTACATGTGTTCTCTTTTTGTCATGCAGTATTAAGATTCGCTATCTCTATTTTCCGGCAAATGTAATATGCATACTTTGAGCTAGGTATGCTTGATTGTGTTGTCTTGTTAATTTTGATCGATTTGCAAGCGCTGGGCCCGTCCATTGCATTATCACCGTAGCTGGTTTTATGTACATTTGAGTTATTGAGTGTAGATAAGAAAAGGAAAATTAATATAATGCAATTGGAATCAGCTCTAACATAGAAGATAATAATGTCGATGTTGAAATGTGTTAACATTGGTCAAATATGTTATTTTGATCAATTCACTATCTCAATTCAACTCAAATCACACTAAATCGTTATTTCAGATAGTCTTTAGTTTTCTAGAATCTGGTTATTAAATCCCGGGAAGTTGAATTGATATAGTAGTTAAACAAAGATTCAATTTGACTAGATTCTAGCTGGAGTTCAATTGAGATGGTGAAACAAATTAATCAAATTAAATGAGCGTTTAGGAATCAATTACATAAGACTCTATAAAAGCTCATTCAACGTTTTTGTAGCGACGATAGCTTAGTGGTTAGCACGTTCGGATCGCACGCCCAACAAAGTGTGTTCAAATCCCTACAAGCTGAGACGCCGGTGAAATTAAACTTGATGAGGAAACCATGGAGGTTGGTAGGATACTCATACTACCCTCAAGTTGAAAATTGATTGATTGCCAAGCAGCAAGCACCTAAAACCTGGGAATGTCCTTAAACTGCAACCAGACCCACCGGAGGACGGGCAGCAGCGTCCTCTTGGTTAACGGTGGTGACCATTCTGCGATCCCCAAGCCGCCTGCCAAGCGTGGGGATTATGGCAACACCCCTCTATTAAGGGGGAGGCCTTCGTCCAGCAGTGAACGTTTTATGACTGACGACGAAGCACCTTAACACAAACCTAACGGTATATTACGGCAGCGTCTCTTGAGATCCAGTTCTCATTAGAGATGTAGGCTGACCGGCCAGCCCTAGCGTAAGTGTTAACGTGCCGAAGACCTTTGACATAGCTTGACGGTTGTTGTTACAGAAACCACCGGGACCGACAATTTAACGTGTCATCCGCCCCACGGCAGCCTCAGATATAAATGCCACTCACGTTCACCCACCCGTAGACTGATCGGATCTACCATTGCTTAACATCTGTCAGTGATCTTTTAGAACCACCTAGTCTACGTCACGAGCGCTACGCAATAAATATATTATACTTAACTTATACTTAATATTATTTTTAAAAAAAGTCGCGAGCAACCGGTGGATGCAAATGGCAGGTTGTCGTACAGTGTGGCGGTCTATGGGGGAGGCTTTCGTTCATGGATATTATAAAAACGTACCTCGTCGTTGGGGTCGTAGTACTGCTCGAGGTAGGGGTGCGCGAGCGCGTCCTCGACGGTGATGCGGCGGTGCGGGTTGAAGGTGAGCATGCGGTGCAGCAGGTCCAGCGCGCGCGCGTCCGCGCCCGGGAACAGCTCCGTCCAGGGCACGCGCGGCTTATACGGCAGCGACTCCAGGTACCCGCGCGCCTGCACGCAATAACACTCATATACATATGGCCACGCAATACTAACACGCAAGAACGGATCCAGGATTTATTTCTGGGAGGCCCACACGGGCCATAGGCCAAGATCCCCTAGTATTATCCTATGCTGTTTTTTTGGGATCGATTATTTTTCAATACCATACAAGAATAACTATGAAAAATAATTTTAATAAAGATTAAATAATGAGAAATTAGATATTTATTATGAAAAAAGAAACAAATGTTATTAAAGCGGTATCTTATAAATCTCTCATGTGTTTATTATATTTAAACCGCTGATAGTGCCCCTGTGCTCCACCCCTGGATACGCCCTTGCCAACAAGCCTCACAGTGTCATACAACACCAGAACGTAGGACTTGGCCAGGTAATACCAAGAGGCCTCACATGACCGGGCAATACCAACTCCATGGCGTCGTCCTAATTGGCTAACGATCTACGAGTGAACGATGCGATTTCGTCGCACGACGATATTAAATACACAGACCTCTTTAGAGTGTCAAGTCAGCGCACGACCAAAGAAGAGATTCTATCAGGCGACGAAATCGAATCGTTAGCTCGTACGACCGTTGGCCAATTAGGACAATGACGCCTCAGATGGCCAGTAAAACCTGTAGGCTGATAATACCCATAACCTGTTCACGTCAAACATGAACTTGGTACTTCGCACAGCGCGCAGGTACTGTCAATTCCGATTTGGGGGGTCAATGTTTAATTTCGTTTTAAGTCGAGAGCTTGAATTAAATTTATATAAGCCAATGATAAACTAAACCCGGGCATGATTCGGTAAGATGATATTGCTTGTGAATTTTGCTAGACGACGCTATCAATGTTCATTTGAGTGAAGAGACGAGCGAGACGCTAGCCTGGTTGTCAGCATCGCGCCTGCCCATAACAGTGTAGCAGTGCCAGAATTTTGAACTTGCGAACAAAATCCTGCGACGCACAGCACTGCGCTCGTCACCCTGAGATATTCGATGTCAAATCTCTTCATGCCCAGTAATTTCTCTGGTAACATTATCCTTCAATTCGATACACAGTAATGCTTGCACACTACAGCTAGGCGATAATAACTGGCCAAGGTGTGGGACTTTCCCAGACAGACTCTACAATTGAGTCCTACTACTACAAAATTTGGATTTATCTAATATTCTCTATATCTAGTAGTTTATAGATAAAGATAAAAAGCACTTTATATATAAAACTTAATATAATATGTAGGTGCATACATGGATACAGATTTTGCTTAGAGAAAACAATTAACCTTCATGAAAACATGTCACCCAAACTGGGACTGGGGGATGATTCATATTGCGAGGTGATAAAAATTATGTTCGTCGCTACTAAATAGGCACGAGTTGAAATGGTTAACTAAGGTTTTTTTCTCTCGTTTTTAAACTTCTGAACCATACACAGATCAAATGATAAATAAAGAAATATAATTTATTTATACATATATTTTTATTTAATTAGTAGCGAGCAGCTTGTCTAGTGTCTACAAATCCTTTGTATCAAGATTAACTACTGTATATTGTACGGTATTCGAGCCTCGCTACTTGTCGATGCTGAATGTTTCCCAGGTCGAATCCCATTTACATAACAAGGTGTACCGGGCACGTTTTACGTTCGTCGAGTATTCTCGAGTGGCAACCGTGCGGTGCGCCCATCGAAATCAAATTACGTCCAATTCGATATAATAAATCGATATCTATAATATCTCGTTCCCTTAAATCGAATCGGTATTTTTACAAGCAACTGATTAAACAAAAAAACACATTGTATTTTTGGTACATATTTGAACGGAATTTAATTTATAACGAATATTTGGTTTGTGAAAATATTGGCAAGGGATTTGTGGCTTAATCAATCAATTTGCTTTCGGAGAGTAACAAGAATATTGGTAATCATAGGTAGAAATGTCAGAAAAAGTTATACAAGTTATGAATTGATAAAGGATCAGACGAGGGTTCAGAACCAGACGACTCGAGAGAGATCTTACTCGAAGTACAGCAGTTTTATGATAAGTATTAAAACTTTTTTTGCGAAAAATTCATCAAGGTTAAAACTAAAGCACGAACACTCAAAGTTCAAATTCTTTATTTAATCTTAATTTGTTTGACAACCGCGGTGTTGGTAAAAAAGGGAAATTCATCAAAGCATCAACTTCGTGTCTGGACGTATCCATTATCATGGTATGATGACAAAAGCGACGAATCACAAAGCCCTAAACAAACAGAAGGTAGCCGAAAAGTTTTAACGCGTGCCAATTTATGGTCTCGGAGGTATTGGCGAAGTTTCATGATGTGGCCGGACGGCGTTTATGAGCTCAACATGAAAAAGGCGTGTATATTTGTTTTAGGTCCTGGAAGAGGACAAGGACTTATCCGTCACGTACGTACGTGAGTATTACTTAAAAATAGTAGTAGAAGAGTACGAAGATGAAATTTAAAATATGTTTATGATTCAATATAATGCGTTCCAGCCAATTTCGTGTTTCGAGATAGATATCCTCCTGTAGACAAAGATAGATTTAGAGTATTACTTAAAAATAGTAGTAGAAGAGTACGAAGATGAAATTTAAAATATCTTTATGAGTCAATATAATGCGTTCCAGCCAATTTCGTGTTTCGAGATAGATATCCTCCTGTAGACAAAGATAGATTTAAGTAATTACCGAGGCGCGTAGTACGCGCGTTCGCTTATCAGCCAGAAAACGTCCACTGCTGGACGAAGGCGTCTCCCTTATATAGGCAGGTATTGCCATAATCCCACACTTGGCGGGTGGTTTGGGGATCGCAGAATGTTCACCACCGGTAACGGAGGGGACGCTGCTGCCCGTCCTCCGGTGGTTCTGGTTGCAGTTTTAGGACATACCCAGGTCCAGTACGCGCTTTAATAAAGTTTAATTGGTAAGTAGGTAGTAAGTTTTCTTGTTTGAGCTGACAACTAAAACTTATCTGGAAAAACCTGGACAACTTTGCGCTAAACAGTGAAGATTGGTGAGAGATGGAGGAGGCTTATGCCCTGCAGTGAGCTGAGTAAGCTGCCAATGATGATGATTTATAGTTTTACTTGAAAAAGTAATTTAAAAGTTTCCACATCCGTACCCAAAGTCAGAAGCTAGTAAATACCTAGTAAGTACACATAAGTTTGAAATTAATTTTCATTCCTATAAAGTTCGTTTTATTAACCGCAATATTGCCTCGAATGAAAAAAGATATGAACGTCTTTAGAGGTTATTTAACGGTTACAGGTCCAGCAATCTAATATATTTTATGGCCTGGGTTATGATAGAATTCATAAGAAATGTCTACATAGTGCTCAGAAAAGTTTATTTTTGGACGTACATCGTGCAATTTATTATAACTCAATAACAGTTTTTATTACTTTCATTTCTATCACTTGTATAAGTGTTTCTTTTAACTCAGCTTTATAATTATACTAGTTGCGCCCTGCGGTGTCACCCACGATTCCTGGAATAATAAGTAGCCTATGTTTTATTCGAAGGTATAAGCTACCTTTATAACGAATTTAATACAAAGCCGTTCAGCCGTTTCAGCGTGAAGGAGTAACAAACATATACACAGACTAATTTTTTTAGTATATGTTTTTCGGGCAAATGAATTTAGTTAAATAGGCAGTTAGTACTTACTTCGCAGTAAATTTTTGTATTTATTTATTAATTTGTATTAATGTATTTTGCTGAAGTTAAATGACGTTAGTTAACTTAAGCTACATTTTTAGGTAAGGTCCTTTGAGTAAATAATTGTTTTTAGTTTAATAATAAAAAAATAAATTACTGGTTTTTTTTCTATGATAATTATATCGTAGCATTTAACTACTACTACTACTGTGGCACTAGTAGCTACTACCACATGTATGTTCTAAAATATAGCTTTTTTACTATTACAATCATAATGTTGATACCGAAAAACAAATTACAATAACAGTAACTCAGTTACGATATCACACTCATATTGTAAATGCGAATGTTTGTCGGTATATGTGTGTGTATGTTACCTCTTCCCGCCAAAACGGCTGAATGGAGTTGGATGATACTCGGACGGAGTGGAAATAGCTTATTTCCCAAAATAACATATACGCTACTTTATTTTTTCACCAATCATCACTGTTTTTCACCATCACGCGAGTGAAACCGCGGGGACAGCAGCTAGTACTTGATAATTTATTTTTGTCTCTAGACAACACGACGATAAAACTCTTGTTAGGTATTACATCAACTTTCAAATTGATATATTTATTTTAAAAATTAGTTGCTGAAAAAAAGGAAATAAATGGTTTAATAATGTTGGTGGGAATAATGGGTTTATGAAGAAGTATTTTAATTTTTTCCACAAAGAGTAGAGTAGTGATGTAGTTTTTACCTTTTCGTTGATGATGCAGTCGAGGTCCTCCTGGCTGGGCGAGCCGAGCACTCCCAGGATATGGTTCAGCTGGTCCAGGTAGTGCTTCCCGGGGAAGATGGGCCGGTTGGACAGCATCTCTGCGAGGATGCACCCCACCGACCAGATATCTATCGACTTGGTGTAGCCCTGGAGATAATACAACCATTAAATAGCTGCCCAACGCCCATGAACAGCGTGGAACTGCAACGTTTGACGCAAGACAAAGAGGTTTACTGAGCAGATGGCCAATCTCCGGCATTGGGACACACGCGCGGAGTTAACTGACCCGTGCTCAGATCGAGCCTTTTCAATTGAATCGCATTTGATTGTTATGCCTAGTGGTAGGACTCTATTTTAGAGTCCGCCTGGGGAAGTACCACACCTTTTCTAATTATTCAACCGGCAAGCAGTATTGTGCAAGCATTACTATATTTTAGTTTGAAGGGCAATGTTACCATTGAAATTACAGGGCATGAAGAGATTTGACATCTAATTTTTCAAGGTGACAAGCATAGTGCAAGGCAGCGCTGGATTTTGTTTATAATTCCGGCACTGCTACTACTTGCAGGCGTGATGCTTACCACCAGGCGAACGTTTGGCTCGTTTCGTCACTCCATTGTATATTAGTAGATTATGCCCTAAGGGAATAAAGCAGTTTCTTACGTCGCGAGCGGCATATTGAACCCTGAACGTAACGAGGGAGTCTAGAGTTAACTCCCGAGCGACGAAGACAGGCTTTATTCCAGAGGAGCATAATCTACTTTTCACACCTTCTGCGAGACAATAAAAAGCCAGGGTTCCATAAATTAAAACTCACTGACAATCACGGGACCAAACACCGTCTTTTGGTTCACATTCTTTGTAAACGCACCTTTTTTTTTTTAAGTTCCGGTTATGGTGGCCAGTTGATTTTCGAACAAACCTCTTTACAATGCCATCTGGGCATTTTTTTACTTAGAGTTTTCCACGAGTTTCCACACGAATTTGGCGTTCCTAATTCAAATCACTTTATTCCTTAGGGAGTTTCATACAACTTTATATCCCTTAAGAGATAATGCTTTACTTTACGTTGAGGTTGCATGATATGTAATTGGATATTGTCGAGCAGGTGGTGTGAGAAATATATACATAGAGGGGATAAAATAAAAAAATATCCTATGTATTTCCTTGTTTGCCTTGTACAGTCTTTAAATCTGTAGTAAATAGGTTCTTTCAAGGTGAGTGTGTTCTATCTAGCAACATAGACCGCAATATTGTTTAGGTGTGGTGTAACGCAGACTTATTTCGAATAATAATAAAAAATCGGTCATCAAAATGTAATGGCTGATACACAACACAGACAGCCAGAGAAAATTACTTTCGTTATAATTATTATTGTAGCTAGAAAGAAGAAGGCAATCTTCTATTACTTTCCCTGGCAAAGACTTAAGATGGCGAAAATATTGTTTAGTATTCATTGCTTTCTAGTCTAAGAACTTTGAATTTGGGTCTGAGCGCGTGTTTACACGAAAAGCGACTCTATAGTTATTGAAACCTACGTACAAATCCATTACATAAGTTTGTTTAACTAGTTACGGATAGTGTTGTTTTTATAGCTATCGAAACCCTCTGGCCTTCAGAACTTTGCTTCAGACCATTATTCTACCCTTTTCAAAACAAACTCAATGGAAACTTTCCAAAGTCTACATAAGGTCTATTGAGGATGAACCATTTTTAAAAACTATTTTCTGCTCCCTAGAGCTTGGCTTTTGTTAGAAATGTGAGAATCATACGTTCCTTTTATCTGGGCTTCAAGCATTGTTTGTACCTTTGATAGCTAGGTACAACCTGTCGCTGTGAGCTACATTAAGGCCTCTAGGTCTCGGGTAACTTTTTAGATTTTACAATAATTCTATTTTTGGTAGAATATTATAGTAAGCCGTGAATGGCAGTACCTATTGTTCCATCATTCACCCGTTCTTCGCGTAATGCTAGGAGTTAGCGCAAGCCATAATATGAGGTTTTCTGACAGCTGTCAGAACGTAGTTCTACAACCAAAGGATAGATGGCGCTAACGAGACGTGATTCTCTTTTTTTCGCATTTGTTTAATGAAATAGCAATCACACCAATAATTACTAATCCGCACTTACTAATATGTTTTGTGGAAAAACAAAAGCATAGGAAATACCGAAAGCAAATACTTTTTTAGACAAACAATAACCACAATAAAAAGCATGACAGAACTGGTGGTAAAGAAAGAAGCTTTTTTATTTTTTTGTCATTTTGGCCTTATTCATGCATTCAAAATCTTCAAAACCACAGACTAGGTAGCGACACTATTCAGAATCATGTCTCGTCAACGCCATCTAACGGATTTTTATGAACTACTTTTTTATTGCCTGTCAGAAAACCGCCTATTATCTTATTAAAAAACGGACAGTTATATCTTTCGTAATAATTTGATGACATCTCAAGACCCCTTTTTCCACGCCTGATGCTGTTAGCGGATTTCATGGAGCGTGCTTGCCTAGATGAAACCGTTTTACTAGTGACTTTCAGAAACTCAGATTGTATCTATCGGAATTGATAGGATGATAGGTATCTTTGTACCGATTAGATGCAGAGGAAGAATTCTGACACGAGTTAATAGTTGAGGTAATAGTAGTGACGATTTAAGCTCAAATAAGGTAAACGCTAAATCCTCCAAGGGTAGTATAGAACATTATCAAGAGACAAAACGATGAAAGGGAAATCTGACGCTGATGTTATTTGACGTCGAGATATGTACGGAAATAATTAATGTTGTCAAGAGAACAAAGCCCGATTATCGAGGGAGTCTGCGAGGAGGCGGCAGATAGCGCGGTAAGCCTCGCCTTTGTCGTGAACTCGACTCGGTTTAATCTTAGACAATAAATAGGTACTGTAATCATAACGCCGCAAACAGATATTCCGGTAATTCCGAAATA
The DNA here is from genome assembly GCA_905404285.2 of Erannis defoliaria. Classification (NCBI taxonomy): domain Eukaryota; kingdom Metazoa; phylum Arthropoda; class Insecta; order Lepidoptera; family Geometridae; genus Erannis; species Erannis defoliaria. Next base: position 2,896,405 of record FR990071.1, read on the forward strand.
CTCTGAGCAATATCGCCAACGTTCGCTCAAACATAATAATTCCTCCTGATAAGCGACCGATCTCATTCCAATTTTGGAGCGTCAATGTCAAGATGTTGTGAGTCTGTCGTTTTTTTCGAAGATTTTTTTGATAAGCCTTAATACTTTCTAAGGTATCAAGTTATGGCTGTTAAAAGCCTTCTTCATAAATACACTTTGAAACGTACGAGCGATAGAACATTTTCACAACTCAAACTTGCGAGCAGTTATCAACGATCTTATATGTTACACGCAGTTATACACAATAGTAGTCATATACCAGGCTGTTCCGTAAGTTTTTAGCCAAAGAGGTTTTATACGTGCCAATTTTTTCTATGTTTAAAAATTCTATTGAAATTATCTTTAGTTAGAATTTATTTATATACATAAATTGACGCACGTATTAAACCACTTACGCAAAAAAAAAAACGGAACATCCCACGTACAACGTGTTACAATAATACGCTTTTTTTTTTTTTTTAAACTACTGACTTCAACTTCGAATACCAGCAGGGCTAACATGGGCACCGCGAGAAAAAATCTCGATTCTTAAAAACAGGACAAGGCTACAAATCTGTATAAGTTTGTCTCGTTTTCGCACGACATAAAGACACGACAACATTTTCTCGCGGTGCGCATGTTAGCCCTGCTGGATGACATCTTCATATTTTCAAGTCATTTTGATTTAAAAACCTAAAGTATTACCTACCAAACATAAAAATCATTATCAAAATCAGTTTATAATTTTATTATGAAAACTGACGTGGTTTTGACACATTTTTGTCAGTTTATAATTGGCGGAGTAATCGCGTAACATACATACAAAAAAAACAGTCGAATTGAGAACCTCCTTTTTTGAAGTCGGAAAAGCTGTAGTAATACTCAAGAGTATGTATGTACTTATCATTATGAACAACTTTTACTATGGGGCCAAACTGGAAATCCCTCAAAAAATATCCATGAAAAATGTTTTCCGGCTGGAAAACTTAATAACTAACTTGATAATATAACTCGTCAATTAACGTGTACAGTTCGGTTAAGTCTACCCTGGTAGATCATAAAGGTAAACAAATGTACAGTAAAGTATAGCCGTAGTAATTTAGGTCGTTATATAATGTTTAAAATGAGTCGCTAGGCAGGAAATGGTGGGGCTGCATTTTCAGTGAGTTATTTATCATTTGGGAGTCATCGTTTTGCATTCGTGACAACGCTCCATTAGTTTTAACTGCGAATAAAGCTTCCATACTAAACTACCTTCCATATAACTATTGCAGCCTATGAATACGAAACTGTCAATAGAAATTTCAACTTTATAATCCGGCCCCGATCGTTGTTTAAAACTGAAGTTGAAAAAAATCTGAAACTAAACTCGTTCAATGTGCTTTATTTTCTTCAACACAACCACTCGTTATCAGCTTTTTTCCGTTGCCTTTCACGAAGAAAAATTAATTGTCAGACACGTGAGAATATAATTTTCCAGTTGCATCCTGCAAATATAATGCTGTGTGTAAAGCAAGACGAGCACGACGCAACGCAGAGGCTTTGCCGAGCAGCACTATTTTATAAGGAATGCCAACACACCAGGGGCCGTACCGTGAATTGCTTATAGCGGGACCGAATAGGTTCAGTTGCCGACACTGCGCGACCGCGAACCTTATTGCAACGAGATAAAATTCACAGTCGCGCAGCGTTGCCAGCTGAGCGTATTCGGTCCTAGAATAAGCGCTCATGGTACGGCCCCTGAACTGGAAAAGTTACTTTGGCATAAACCGCTTTATATCACAAGAAATTTTTTATATCAAAAAAAATATAGAAAATGATTTGAATCCCTTTGGCCGCAATAAATAGTTAACAGCGGTCTACTAGCACTCTGTGTTTTGTTGTGTCATGTAACACCCAGATAAAGACATGGGACCACCATCACCTACGCCCCAAGGTAGGTTTTCAAATTCTCTTTACTTGGACCATTCGAGTTTTACTAACTAAAACAAAACACATACAATCTGACTACCTAATCTACTTAACCTACCACAGAAACAAATTCTTATCTTTTTGTAACACGAGCGTCTCTACTGCCCGAATTTATATGCAATTTATAATGCATTCAGTAGCCTCCAATATTTTTTTTGGAGCTTACAATAAATAAGTATTGTTCATATTTTAACTATCAAAGCCTTGCGGCGCTTTTCTTCACTAAAGGTCGACGACAGAGTACTTTCCAAATCACATTTCTATCATCTCAATCATTATGAAAACTGACGTGGTTTTGACACATTTTTGTTTTATTTATACGGGAATACTCACATTTAATTAAATCGGATACTCCGACTATAGTTTCGATCACATCCGGTGACCTTTTTGAAACAGAGCCCGACGCGCGTGCAGCTGCGTCCTGCTTAGCACTGCGGGCCGCTGCGCGTCGCGCGCGTGATGACAGCGGTAGAGTCGGAGTATCCGATTTAATTAAACGTGAGTATTCCCGTATAAATAAAACAAAAATCTCAATCATTGTTAATTGACACGCTGATCAAGGCACGGCAAATGTTTTGACATTTCATGACAACGCCTTTCGTCAATGATCTGTTGGAATCAAACAGGAGCTTACGTGTAAGATACCAAGAAATTAGGCTTCCGTTATTATGTCTATCTGAGACCAATCGCTTCTATTGCTGTTATTTTCAAAGAGACTCATTTAAAAAGTTTGCCAAATAAGAGTGTATTGTATATAATATATATGCTTACCATGCAATGGAACACCTCATGTTGAAAATAATAACAGCAATAGAAGCGATTGGTCTCAGATAGACATAATAACGGAAGCCTAATTTCTTGGTATCTTACACGTAAGCTCCTGTTTGATTCCAACAGGTTATAGTTTGCTTTTAATGATTTATAAGCAAATTTTAACAAACTATTATGGTAATAAGCTAACTGGCAACATACATTAGTCGTTTCACTTACGGAGTCATGAGTACAATTCTCCTATTATGAAAACTGACGTGGTTTTGACCACTGAAGAGAGACTAAGAGTAGGGCCTTCGCTTTTCTGTGGTTATGACACATTTTTTTCCAACAAACTGTTTTGTTTTTTGATTTAATTAAACGTGAGTATTCCCGTATAAATAAAACAGTAAAGTAGGTACATAAGTACATTACAATTGGTCAGTATGTACTTAAAATAGCATCAATTGGACGATTGCAAGTTGCATAAAACGAATTCAAATTCCAATCCCTAAAAGGTTTCAGCTACATTTAAGGCCATGTTAATAGCCATTCCCGTTGCATGGATCCAATCTATTTATTTTACGAAACGTTCTATCGGCTTCCAATACGTGCTGGACCACGGTCGGTAAACAATGTTCAGTTGTGGCGACCACTTTAATCTAAACGGTTCGTTTGAGCTTTACAGTTTATGAAACAGATTTGTAATACCTATAGAGTTCGAGTTTAAACTGCAATAGTTGCGAGTCCTTTCGAATCTAAATTTATTTAATGCTCCACTGACTTGTGATATGGGTCTCGAAGCAATATATTAAGACATTTCAATCTAAAGTAATTTCAATGGATGTTGCTGGTCTGATCATTTTAACTTTACGTTTTGAACTATAAAAGTTTGCTTATCATCACTTTACACATATATACATACTGTATTGAAGAACTGAAAAACTGATAAAACCAGATAAGTACAGCGAATGTTCAATAAATTGCAAATTTTGCAACATCGACCAACCGATCACACCACACAGACTCATAGAACAGCACACAGCATAGTGGGCGGCCAGCAGCGTCCTCTCAGTTAACCGTGGTGACCATTTTGCGATCCCTAAGCCGCCTGCCAAACGTGGGGATTATGGCAGCCCCTGCCTATTAGAGGGAGTACACACAATCGAGTCTGGTGGCGATAATCGCCAGGCTATGAATCACTCGCGTCGCTCAGGATTCTAACGACTAAATCACGACTGTAGGGAGTGATTTATGATGATTCAAGTGTTAGAATCCTGAGCGATGCGAGTGATTATGAATCGATATAAATCCGTTTTATTCAAGAGTTGCATACTATAATGTATACCATGACTACGGGAAAAAGAAAGATTTAAGCGAAAATAGACATTTAATAAAGAAAAAAGGAAGGTTAAATTAACTTAAAAAAATTCTCCAATTTACTAATTACAGCAAAGAACACAAAACAAAACAGTTTTTACTCCTTGGTGAAAATGTCGTTCAATCAAATCTCGAAGGAGTTATTTGTACAAGGAGTTTGTATGTCGAGTATTCTTTGCACAAGAAGTATGTATCGAGTATTTTTTGCGCAAGAGGGTTGTATAGCATTGAAATGGAGGTCGAATAATATATTGGTATATAATATAAATTCAAACACCTAAATAGTGATTAAAAGTGCTTTTTATTTTTCAGTGAATATAATAAGCTTTTTAGAGGGGGAATATCAACATAATAGTACTGCGAACAGAAGTTTCACTCTCATAGAAAACGCGACTAAACATAGTTGTACCACAGTACATTTACTCATAACATATTCAGTGCAAGCTAATCTGTACTCAATTTGTATAGGATAGTGTCGATATTGCTTTCAGTCATGGGTTCTAGTATTAGGTTCTATGTAGTAATATTCACCTTGGAGTTGAGCATGATCTCCGGCGCGCGGTACCAGCGCGTGGCGACGTACTCCGTAAGGAAGCCGGTGTGGTCGTGGTCGGGGTCCGCCACCCGGGCCAGCCCGAAATCGCATATCTGCATAACAACCATACACGGGTTAATTTATGGATTACAAGGCACAACCTAAATAACTAGCCACCAACAGATAAATAAATAATTCGATATATAAATATTGGTGGACATTTCACACAGCGCCATCTAGCCATAAAGTAAGTAAAGCTTGTAAAATGGGAACGAGATAACTAATAACAATGCTTACAAAATACACATATAGGTAGGTTAGACGAAAGTTAGTTAAATAAAACTAACAGATCTTTTACTTTTACAAGCAAAAAGTCCATTGATACTGCTACGAAATTACCGCAAAGGTTTTTATATTATTCTCGAACATAGCGTGGATATTCGAAAAAAATATTAAGACAAATCGGAGCATATTTGAATAAACCAATACTTAGTATAACTGCTTATAGAGATATAGAGAGAGCTCTACCCATTAAAGCGAAAAACTGTTAGGACACAAGTTCTAGAAAAAAAATGGAGTGTTTGCCCGTACAGAATGGACTACGTGACTGGCCATTTTGTATATATTTTATTTGTCTTCAAACTGATTACATCGATGGGTATAACAACACTCTTAAGTATTGAAGATTAAAACGTGTATCTGTGTGGCATCGTTGCGCCCAAAGTCCCAAACGAATAAACCAAATAGGTTTTTTTTGTTTGTTTGTTTAAAAGGAAACTTAATCGGTATTGTTCTTAGCTACGTACAAGAGAGTTATTTTTCTTATATCAAAACTATTTAGCTACACTTGTTCCTATGTAATAGATAGATAGATAGATAGAAACACTCTATTGTGCACACCAAAAATAACAATTACAATAAAAGAAAGAACCTTAAGAACTAGTGCCACAAGTGGCGGCCTTATCGCTAACAGCGATCTCTTCCAGGCAACCAAGGTCCAGGTTATTATCTTCCAGGTAATAAATCGTTAGTTAGATTTTAGCCAATTTATTAGAGTCTAATCTATTGGATAAAATCATTAGAAAAATCATTACGATTACTATAGGTACGATTTGAAACTTTGCAGGTATATAAGTATATGGACACTCAGTGATTTAACAGTAATATGAAAATATACGAAGAATACTGTGGATATGACAAGTTATCATGTTGCGTGACACCAACGTAAAAGTCCTAGTTTCCCCACTAGACTAGAGTAGTTACTTACTCTGAGTACATACATTAGACTTCCATTAGCTTCCAGAGTTCTAGCATTCCGAGTATACGAGGGCACTGCAGATGTAATATAACACCGGTCGAGTGGGCCGGTCCTTCAACGTCGATTCCGGACCCCTCTCCACACCAGAGCGCCCCATGAAGGGTCATCAAGAAACGATTTTGGGCGTCATAATGATGTCGACGGGCGATAACATCTAGTCTTCGCGGTTGTTTGAACTTTAGGCAATTTCACGCTCTTTACGAATGATTGGACAACAATTCTGCGTAACTTCGAGTTGAAAATCGGTCCTCGAAGGTACTTACCGTTCTATTGCACTCGAGAGCTAATACGAGGAAAAGTTTTCTAGTGTATCGATGTGACTGAAGAGCCAATTATAAGAAACAATATCAAGTAGTGATTGAACTACAAACAGGAAGTTCTTTGCCCTCCTGTGGGATTTTGCTAAAATAATTACTTACATCACTAGCACACTCATTATAAAAAAGTATAATCTGTAACAAAAAGGTTCAACAATACTGAAGGGTATGTATGTACTCATCATTGTGAACAACTATTACTATGGGGTCAACCTTGAAATCGCGAAAAAATATCAGCTGTTCCATACAAAAAGTTCACTGACCGTGGACAAAATGTAAGGAAAACCTGTTTTTTTTCGCGATTTCGGGGTTGGCCCAATAGTAAAAGTTGTTCATAATGATGAGTACATACATACCCTTCAGTATTGTTGAATCTTTTTGTTAAACATTGTATAGTTATAAGTAAAAGTTGATGTGTGATGGCGTGCGTGTTTGTAGATATAGGTTTACTTTTACTGTAACGGCTCCCCCGCTACGGTTGACATTTCAGTATGTATGTATTTCGGTATGAAGATAGCGTATATTGAAGTAACACGTCTACTCTTTTCTACGGAAAATATGACAGTACGCTTTTTTGTTTAAAATACAACCGACTTCAACTTCGAATATCTGGATGACATCTACAGATTTTCTAGTAATTTTGATTTAAAAACCAAACTACTAAACCGGTTTCGATATAATTTATATGGGAACACCTCTGTATTACCTACCAAACAAAAAAAGATTCAGCAAAATCAGTTCTTAATTGGCGGAGTAATCGCGTAACATACATACAAAAAAATATACATTCGAATTGAGAACCTTCTTTTTTGAAGTCGGTTGAAAATTTATTATGTGTGTATTTTTGTTACTCCTTCACGCTGAAACGGCTGAACGCATTTGGATGAAATTTGGTGTACAGGTAGCTTATACCTTGTAATAAAACATAGGGTACTTTTATTACCGACAATCACGGGTAAAACCGCGGGACGCAGTTAGTCTATTTATATTTACTCACACGCAATACCTCGTTTACACAGTTCATCCACACCTTTTTTAGAGCCTGGACACAGAGTTACTATCTAACTGTCTCTGATACTATTACGGGGTTTAACTGCGCTAACCGTCGATTAACCTTTGTTTAATGCGTTGTAAAATTTTACGAACAGAATCTCTACACCTCTATCGTAGTTACTTTTTAATTAAAATCCTCGCTAAAATCACATAATTAAGCCATTAAGTATTAATTAATGGAATGGCAAGTCGAGTGAGCATTCTGAACTTTAATAGCCGTCGTGACTATCTAAGTTTTATCTAATTAAGTTGTCTAGTCTCGCTTAATGAGTCACGTAAAACGAACACCTAGACTTAATTGGTACTTAGAATTTTATAATTCATGAAACTAGAAGTGGCAAAGATTATGTTATGTAAGTACCAAAAATTATGTTCTAAATATGAATAGATAAAATAAAGTTCTATTATTATTAACGGGATATTTACCGTGATTATGTCGGAATTTTAATCCAGGTGATGGCTTTCAACCCTCCATCCAGTTCGTGGATTGTGCTCCAGTGTTAGGTTGGCTTTAAAAATACTAAGGCACGTCCTAAATGTGTTCAAAACAAAATATGCAGTGATATTGTGAGTGTGTTTTGTCGAGACTTGGGTTCGAGTTCGAGTTCCAGTAATCGTAGTAAAAGACTTAGAAAGAGGGTAGTTCGTTATGAATGCCCTTAATGTTTTTCGAACTCTTTTGACAACCACCCGCATTCTTCAGTCTACTCGTGAACATGGTGCATGCAACTGCGCCGAAATATCGGGAGCTCATTTCACAACATAATCACGGTAAATAATAATAGAACTTTAGTAAACAACCGTGATAGTTTAAAACAGTGTTTTAATAGATAACATGTCTTTTGTTTGATATTCTAGGAGCTAAAATATGTTTTTAAGGTAAAAGTGAGTGGGTCTGCAAAGAGACGAAGGAGCCAAGGCAGGCAGTACGACACTGGCGCGATGACCTCGACGCTTTTCAGGCACAGCGTTGTTTGCATCTGGCTGGTGACCGAAGGAAATATAACTACTCACTACTGCGCGTCCAATACGACAATGTCTTCAAGATGATGTTGAACTTCCTCGCTTTTGCAGTGCCTCCACAATGTTCGCGCAGTCGCATACCGATTGCTTTTATGCCATTGTTAGGAAAAAAACTGGCGTCATTGATGGCGAGACTGCGAGAAAGTACCAACAGAATCCTGAAAGCCATAGCTGAGGATTTATATGCAACATTGCGACGGCATTTCGTGCGGGCAACGATCCCGCAAGATACGCCTCGCAAATATATGGTGTATTGGTATTTGTAAAGATAAACACTATAACCAATATTAGATACTAAGTTTCTTTTTACTAACAACCTGGAACTTTGTAGTCTGAAATAAAGAAAATTTAATTTGAACTACTGGGCAAATTTATGACCTTTGCCCAGTAGTAGTAGCATTCTGTGCCCTCATAACTGCAATAGTCAACCGTAATAGTTTGTATCATTATCCACTACTCTACTCGCGAAATTGCTCCAAGTCGGTGTCGCCTTCCGATCGTTGTTGGTTTGTACCCAAGTAAAAGGACTAGTGGAACTCCTTGCGAGGTTACATGAGTGTATACGTGTACCAATCGTCAGGCAACTAGTTTATTTGAAAACTATTTTAAGTTGGAAACATGAACAAAATCGGTCCACAGCTTGCGGAGATATAGAAGTAACGATATTTCAGTCCGGGCCAGCAACTATTTAAGTAATGTTGAGACAATTACAAAAGCAACAATTGAGTTTTGTTTAAAACTCAATTGCGAATAGTTAGCAGTTAACTCGTAAGTCCCAGTCGTACAAAGACGCTGACCACAATGTTGCGGTATTAACGCAGCTGCAGCTTGTACAGTGAGCTATATTAGCCTTGTGTTACCGCTGAGCTAGCTAAACAGCTATTGTATAAACTTTATTTAAGCTTTGTACGAGAATTGTGTTCAGCGGACGTTTAAAATGCGGCTTAGTCTCGATCTTAACGCACGCGTAGTGAGCATTACTAACCAACGTTACTTAACTTTAAGGGACATTTTAAAGTGAGGCCGTAAATTTGTGTAGATTTTCAGAACCACAGATCAGGGAAACTAAAGGATCACTCTAAATCTATGTGGTCAGAACAGTCTAGTGCTTATCAATGGATGTCCAAGTGAAAACGACCTCAAACCACCACACCAAAGTTTTACAAAAACTGATATTACTAAATTTATGTTAAGTAAGTACATTCTTTACAAACGAAACTGATTTATGTGGTTCTATAGTAATTTCTACTTCGTGTATAATTTATTGAATCAAAAGTAATCTTATAATGATGCTCTTCAAAGGTCGTCTTCACAAAACATACACCTCATGGCTCGGGGCAATAGTCACAAGACATTCAAATCGCCCGTTTAGTCAAGTTGGGTTAACGGTCTAAAGTGCTTCAGGCTATTATTCTCGGGTAAACGGGTAGGTAAAGGAGTCGGTGAAATCAAAACAAGAGAATAGTTATTTTCGTCACACTTGCTCGTAAAGTGGATCTTATTACATCGCTTTTAGGCTCATAATCCAAGCTATTATACACGCGTGCTTTTTACTTTACATTACGGCACTTGTACTATAATAGGTATAACCCGGTAAAGTCAAGTTTGTACGTGACTGCAATTAGACGTACGTGTACGAAGCACTCTTAATATAGCCGGGTAATACTTACAGTTTTTTTGTAATACCAACAAAGAGTTCTTATGCCGCTGAAGTAAATGTCAACCTGCGCGCGCATTACTGATTTGGGCGCCATTTTCCGCAAATGTTTGTTGACGTTTTCGCTGTGTGGTTGATTATTATCAAAAAAATATTGTTTTTTCCTCGCAAGTGTGACGAAAACAGTCGTATGGAACTCTTGTGCTATTAGTCATTACGCTCTCGGCTTTCTTATCGCGCTCGCCTGCGGCTCGCGCGCATAATACCGCCTCTAGTGTAATGACCAACATAGCACACTCGTATCATAATGTACTATTATGATACCAGTGCGGTAAGTTGGGTTTTACAAACGAGTAGACAAATTTAAGCCCGAAACGAAGTCGAGGGCTTACCATAGTCACGAGTTTGTAAATACCAATACCGCACGAGTGCCATACAGCGTTTTACAACACATTTGCGAGAAAACAGATAACAGAAGTACTTACAATAGATAATGAGGCAAACTTTATTATTTTATTTTTATTATATCGGACGGAAAGTCGCAACTAAATACCTACTTGACACTGGCAAATGCTTAAAGTGCGATGCCATAATCCTCCTACGAGGAAAGAAAAAAAAACTTCCTTCTAAGGTTCGCATTCGTTAAAACGTTTCTAATATGAGTGTCTTTTCGTGTTGTTTCCAATACTCCGAAGAGGGTTGCAGTAAAGTTGCCACGACTTTACTAGAGCATGACTGAACTTGACTGTGACTTACTAAGTGTGACATAACTTTGACTCATTCGACTTGAAAATTATCAAAAACTTGATACAAATAAATACTTGACACTGGCAAATGCATAAAATGCGACGCCATAATCTTCCTAGGAGGAAAGATGAAATGGCGCGAATTAACAAATGGTGCTACGAGCGCGTGGTGAAAATTAGAAAAAATACCGTAAAGTTTACGCACGGCGCTATACATGGCAGTGTGCGGTAAAATAGGTACTAAGCTGAGAGTACCTATTTTACCGCACACTCCGTTGTATGGTGCGTAATGTTCAACTTTCGAACGATGTATACAGGCTTCGTAAATGCATTTTTCGAGCATGTGTTGTAATTACTAACCAATGAGCTACACCTTTACTTAAAACGCCGCTAAAAGTTAAATGCCGTTAGTTTGTACTGCGTACTAAATTTTTGCATTAAGCAGAAGGTAAATGACGTTTGTTAACTTAACCCTCGCTCGGGGTGCGCGGTGGGCAACAATCACGCGGCGTGGCTGGTGGATCTGTTGGAACCGTAAACAAAATCTTTGTTTTTTTATGTTATTTAATGTGTGGAAATTAAAAATAACAAGTATTTGTTTATTTCCGTGCGCACAGAAAACGCGTGTTACTTTAACACGTGCGCGTTGCGGATTGCAGGAGTGACGGTAAAATGTCTGCTAGTCTATATCGCAAAGCTACTCAGGAGCGCAGCAAGCTTGGTTACGAATTTGAAGAAATATTGTAAACATTTTTGAAGTACCGGATCTGTCGGTCCCTTCAGGCACACCAAGGGTTAAACATCGTTTTTATAAAGGCCCAAAAAGTGGGCCCAATGAACAATACGAATACGGCACCTAGAACGTACAGTAGCCTCCAAACAAGTTGTCAAATTGTCGGCATGGAAGGGGTGAGCCTGCGCATGTAGGTCGTGCACACCACTGAAGAGAGAAGAGGTAGAGCCTTCGCTTTTCTGTGGTGTACACTTCTGTGAAGTATATTTGGAAGTTTAAAGACGAAGTTATTTTTTTATTTCTGGGCATCCCCACTTTTTGACAACTTGCGTGGCGATTACTGTATCAGCCAGTAAATGATGCCGCCACTTTTATACTACTTTGGTACTAAATAGACCGACGTTTTACATAAAGACGCAGCATAGAGATTTAGCTGCAAATTTAAAGAGAAAACTCTGAAAACACACTCCTATGGCGGTCTCATTCTTTTAAAGCACTTTTTTACAAGCAATTAAATGAGAATAACGATTTTTCGAAAAGGACTATTCTATTTGCTATCCCAGCAGGGCTAGCATGCGCAACGCGAGAAATTTTTGTCGTGTCTTTATGTCGTGCAAAAACGAGACAAACTTATACAGATTCGTAGCCTTGTCCTGTTTTTAAGAATCGAGAAAAATTTCTCGCGGTGCGCATGCTAGCCCTGCTGATCCTCGGTACGAGTACTAACTAGTATATTTCTATTCTAATTTTTCAGGTTTAATCGATATTCTAAATGATATTCGGTATTCTCAAACACAAAACGAGTAAACAATCCACCTAAAATGTACTATTTGTTATTTAATAGGACGTATTGTGGTAAATGCGGTCGGCTTTAGTTCAATTTGCCGGATTTATTCCTGTGTTAGTCTCTAATTCCACAGTTATGATGGAAAACGTGAGAGATGAAAAACGACGGAAGTAGGTAACTACCTAAATTTCTGTATATTTTTATGTTAATTTCGGTTTTACGGCTTATTTCAAGATTTTCTGTGATAGTTTTCTTAGCAATGTTCGGTTTTCGGTGAAGGGAAACATCATCAGAAAAACTATCCTACAAATATCTCCGGAGGAGAAATTCAATGGTGTATATGATTATGAATCCATCCATCCGCAATTGTTTCAGCGTGATAAAAATGGTCAAACATCTTTCAAGGGTAACATCAACAGCCGGAAGACGTCCACTGCTGGACGAAGGCCTCTCCCTTAAAGGGAGGTGTTGCCATAATCCCCACGCTTGGCAGGCGGCTTGGGGATAGCAGAATGGTTACCACCGTTAACTGAGAGGACGCTGCTGCCCGTCCACCGGTGGTACTGGATGCAGTTTAAGGACGTACCCAGGTCCTTAAGGACCTAAGAACTTAAGGTCCAGGTTCAAGGGTAAGCTTAAGCTTTGCTTAGTTTGGGGCTTGATGGCGCTGTGTGTAAAAATGTCTTCCGATATTTATTTATTATTATTATTAAGTCCAATTGTCGAGCGGTGCATGGATGATTAAAAGGCTGTTTTCTTTTTCCGAGACTACAAACTGTGTCAACAAAAAAGGTCTGTTATTACTTTTTCATAATAATAAGGCGAGCCCGTATACTGTTAAAATAGCACAATCGAATTTACATAACTATGCTAGTTACCCAAAAAAAACTATGAAACTGAAAAGCGGGGAAAATTTCCAGCGAAATATCCGCCGCTCAGCTCGAAATTCAGCTCAAGTTTTTTTAGGAATTAGAATTTCACGGATCAGATATTTTATTAGCAATCTGGAGGCTGTTAGCAAAATATAAAATATATTGGATAAATAACTCTAAAGAAATGTTTTATGCGTACCAGTCTAAACAAGCAAGTTTCGCCAAAATAATGAAATAAAATATTTGTTTTGCAATATTACAAAGGTTATTTGCAGGTCTTACATCGCACATTTTAACCCCTTATTAATAAACGTGGAGTAGCCTCGGACTAATTAATCCATCATTTGTCTCAAAGAAAGGAAATGGTTAGTACTTAGGTACTTTTCAAATGTTTATTTCATTATTTTGGCGAAACTTAGCATAATGCATAACATAGTCTAAGGCTATTTAATAGACCACTGCTGGCCACCCTCGAAGTTAGAGCTATATCCACCACGCTGGCCCAGTTGCGGGTTTGTGGATGTACATATCTATGAGTTTTTTCTCCGGATTTTTGTTTTTTATTTGAGGTTTTTCTCCGGACGTAAGCAGGATCCTCGCGATGTTTTCCTTCACCGAAAAGCCAGTGGTGTGAAATGATAAGGCGAAACTTTCTGCTCTACAATGTTTAATGTCGATATGTTGTGTTGTTGTTGTTTTTTTTATTTTTTTTACAATAAAGTGACGAGAAGAGCAAGACGTTCGCCTGGTGGTAAGCATCACGCCAGCCATTAACAGTACCAGTGCCAGAATTGTGAACTTGCGAACACAATCCTGCGCCGCACTACACTGCGCTCGTCACCCTGAGATATTATATGTTAAATCGCATCATACCCAGTAATTTCTCTGGTAACATTGCCCTTCAAACTGGAACACAGTAATACTTGCACACTACTGCTTGGCAAGTGAATAACTGGCAAAGGTGTGGTACTTCCCCAGGCGGACTCTGCAGTAGAGTCCTACCACTACAAAACATACAGAGTATTAAATTATTATATACTAGTCTACACAGTACTCACAGATGCCTCGTGATACCCATATGTAATAATAGGAATAAGAGAACAGACCTTCAAGTCACACGTGGTGTTGAGCAGCAAGTTGGAAGGCTTCAGGTCCCTGTGGAGGACGTTGGCGGAATGGATGTACTTCAGCCCTCGCAGTATTTGATACAGGAAGTAACAGATGTGGTCGTTGCTTAGTTTCTGAAACAAAACGTAACTATAACGCACCTATGATACCTCAAGATATATGCTCGGTGTTATGACTGTACTTAATTTTGCTATAAAAAAGGACATTTAATTGCACTAGCTGGATACACGTGAAAATATCAGTTTGTCCAGTTAGCAACAACTGTTACTATACTTTTTTAAAGTTTTTTCGTACCCTTGGAGGATCTAGCTCTCTCTTTCTCTTCGTGCCATTTGCTGACAAACCAATATTAAATAAATGCCTTTTTCTTAAAGCATTTAATACTGAACCTATGGAAATGAAAGCGAAAAATTACAATTATAATACGATAGACTGCAATGAAATTAGAAATAGCTGCAATTCTAGTTGTATCAATTAAAGTTATCAACACAGTCAGAAATTGATCACTTCAAGATATATAGAGTTTGTTCTATTAAAAGTTCAGAATGGAATACCTGTCCGCGGCGAGTGGAAATGAATTGACTCAAAAAGTTTAAAAGGCACTAACCGCGGAACCGTTCAGTTCGTTTCCGCTAATGGAAAGTTGATGAGGCGAACGGGAAGAGAAATTGGGAAGACAAGAGAGAATTCAGAATTTTCAGCTACACAAGTTAAACGTCAGGGTTGATGCTGAAGATAAATATTAAACCGAGCGTGATTGGTCGATGGATGTCATGCTACTTGAGCGCTTATGATAACTATACTATAAGTATAGTCAATAACACAAATCACTCGCCTTACGGAAAACAATATAAATAACTATACATTGTACGCTTCTCATAATCATCATTATCATTTAAACTACCATCTAACCCACTGGAGCTACTATGCCAGCGGCCCAGAGCCTCGCTCCGTTACTTCAAAGAGCTGGGTTGGCTCGGGTAGACGCCGACGGGGGAAATGCACAATACACCCCAAGCGGGACGTCAGTGCAGGACTTATCGCCCCCACATTGAATAAGAATAAGAACTATTCATGTGTGTACTATACAAAACATAAATGCATTAAGAAAATAAAGAATGAATATTTAATAGCAATTGGCAGACACGTCGAGTTTGGACTTCCTAGTTTAAGTTTTGGAAAAACACTTTTCTATATGAGTGTTGATTGTTTTTACAAAGAAGTGTAAATAGAGGTTTACCTGAGTTTTTAACAATTTATATAGATCCGTTTCCATTAAACATTGTACGATGTAGACGTCCTTCATTTGATCAATAGTCTCCGCCCTTAAAATGTCTCGAATATCGATTATCTGCGAACAAAAAAGTGCCATCAAAATTCCATCGCCTCCAAAAGTTTACCACCAAGCTATGAATACAGAGCGAGCTAACTGACTTACGTTTTCGTGCTTAAACCGAGTTAAGATTTTGATTTCCCGTAGTGTTCTCTGGCAGTATGTCTGATGTTCGAAGGGAGATATTTTCTTTATGGCGACTTTAGCTTTCTTTATGTTGTCAATAGCGGACCTGAAAGAAAAAGCTCATGAATCATCCGAGTTGACGTGCATTATGCCTACACTTTCAAAGGCTCACTGCGAAAATAGTACGCAAGGGATAACCGAATTACGTCAGTAAACAATGACAAAGTACCCTGTGTAAAACTAGGTCGGTGGCTCTAATAGGAAGAATTGTTCGGTTTGAGCATGCCTTTATACAATCCAACTGACGACCGTGTCGTTTTAAAGCGGCTTCAAAAAAAGAGGACAATCATTTATATTAGGTTCATATATGGAAAATATTTTTTGTATTTGAAATGATATACTTTTTCTGGCCTTAGGCAAACTATGTTAAAAGTACACACCTACACCTTCCTGAAACAACCTGTCCTATAGGTATTACGATGATACAAAATACTTGTATTTTCCAGCTTATAGATTTATTAATTTTAGCTCCACTCCATGTGACAATACAAAAGACGTATAAAGGTATAATAAAGGTAATATTGTTATATAAAGGTAGTACAAGTTTGTACGCGGTGTGACGTCGGCTGAAGCTACCTGAAGCCTTCACGAAAGAGTCGAGCAAGATCGAATGTGTTTGTATAGGATAACATGCTTTCGGCATTATAGGAACGGCTCGTGACTCCGTTTCTATAATGCCGAAAGCATGTTATCCCATACAAACTTTGTTTATCTTCCCCGCGAGGAATAGTCAATAAACTAGGCATATTGACTTTATATGTACTTAGGTATTACTTTTCACAAAAGATGCAGGTATACATGACTAAACCCAATCCACGAGATCTCTCATACTGTTTGAAGTGTGATTTGTGATGAAAGTTTTCGTTACTCCGTTAACGTATTATGTTTATCCGATTGAAAGTAATAAAGTATCAAAAAAAAACACTTGTGCTGTGGTCAAACATCTTGCCTATGAAACATACGTGTTAGGGTTAGTATGTTACCACACCAATCTCGAAAACTCGACGTCGATCAATGGCATCGATTGACGATCGATCGATTGGTGTGGTAACACCCTTACATACCTACACATCAAAGGGTTATCTGGAAATTAAACTTCGCTCTTCAAAGAAAAGTTAAATTGGTTTGTGCTTATGCATCAAGTGTTTTATAAGAAATGTCCTTATTGTAGTGAAATTAAGTGTTATTGTACTGTATTAAACATTTAAAATGTACTAACACTTACATTTTTAGTTTTACATAAGTAGTAGTAGCACATCTGATTATCAAACTACCTCTAACATATAAATGGCTAAACGAACTCCTGCAGCAAACCGTAGGCGAACATAACGAGTGCAACTCGCGACTTCCTCTAGCCAGGTCGCACTCTACCAGTGGTTCCTTTCATATTTAGGAACAAATGACTATGACTATGACTGACTGACATAGTCAAATGACTATGTTCGATAGCAATGAGGTTTGTTCCACAGGAAAAACATTTCGCAGATGGCGCCAGCGGCGGTCCAGGTGTGGCAAAATCAAGTTTTCTTAGTAATCGTTGCTTAAATCTATCTGCTCTTGATTGTCGATAATCTATAGTCCAACTAGGCATACTGGGATACTATCTTGTTTTAAAATAAAAAAATCTATGCAGCTAGTTGAAAATAGATTTGTGAATAGGTTAGATGTTTACATTTTATGTTGGATAGAGCTTTAATTAGCAAGGCAAAGGATTGATGTACAAACCAGTATATGCAGATTCACCTGGTAATCCGAGTCTAATAAAAATAAATATCTAATACATTTTAGAAAAAAAAACAACAAAATATATGAGATAAACCGTTGATTATAGCCGAATCGACGATGCGCCACCTAGCATAAAAAAATTGCAGTGTAGATCACCATATCAAGAGTTTTTACGTACATTCATTTTTAAATCTTACACGCAAGACCTCATTGGTTGTTAATCAGTATAAAAAATAACCGAATTTTAGGAAGCAATTTTTCAATTTCTTGTTTTTTTTAGGAAACTACGGAACACATCAGTAGGACTAAAGAGGTTACATAAAAAAGAGGGTTCCTATGAGGCCTATATTATATTAATTAATTAATTATTATGATCCTAGTTAGAAAGATGGCTAAAGATTAGTACCTTCATGACATGAGTTCAGATAATAGGTCTTTCAGACGCCTATAGTATCGTCCTGGCCTAGACCTTAACCTAAATTGGGTTAGCCGGACACGACACAATTTGTTAAATAACAGTCGGCAGCCTAGGTAGGTAAAAATAAACTAATCAAGAGCGTAATAACGCTTATTAGAACAATCGAACGTGCTAAATAAATATTTGGACGTTTGGTGAACGTTTTTTCCACTTGGATTAATCCGTGGCGGGTTTAAGAGTAGACAAGTTGGTCACTTCTCCATAGAAACGCGGTAGTATTACTACTCCACTATGTAATTTTGTAGGTTCAAAACTAAGTATTATATCGATTAATCTCTTCATTATCTAGGATTGTAAATTATTACGAAAGTAAAAAGTTAATTAACATGAAAGTTATGAGCCAGGAAACATCTTGTATTTTAGCTTAATTTTAACGCCACATTGGACGTAAATAAATAATAACATAAGAAATACGAAAACTCTAAAATAATTTATCAAGCGGCATAGTTTAGTCCATAAACATTTCAAATAACTTAAGTTGGAATAAATTAACTCAGAGTTTATTCAACCACATTACAGCAGCCAAAGGTCGAC
Organism: Erannis defoliaria; assembly: GCA_905404285.2. Lineage (NCBI taxonomy): Eukaryota > Metazoa > Arthropoda > Insecta > Lepidoptera > Geometridae > Erannis > Erannis defoliaria. Next base: position 2,914,949 of record FR990071.1, read on the forward strand.
AAAAAAAAATTGCGCGCTCATTTATCTTTCTTTCTCCCTTTCCCACAGTTTGTTTGATGAAGAGAGCATGCTTTTTAGCCGCGCCCACCGATGAGTTCGAGCCGTCAACTTGTCGATCTTTAAGAGTAAAGTTCGCAAAGAGGATAAAATCGCTATTGTGAGATTGGTACGTATGATAAAGCGTATATGGTAACAGAAGCATTGAATTTCTGTTGGAACCGGGCGCTCACATTGTTCTAGTGGATATTGCTCCGCTGCGCCTCATAATTTCGCCGTTGCCCGTGCATATGCCCAGTTGAATGCTGGAGGGCCTTTCGGCAGCTTCGGGAAACGAGGTCACAGCCGCCGGCAGAATCGTTAATTAACGTAATATTTCAAAAGGAAATATTTAACGCTCGGTAAACGGTCTGACCCGCTGAAAGTATTTCAAGCAATTTAAGGTTTAGAGTCAGAAAAACATTACATTTTTTTGCGCGAAAAAATATCGTAGCTATGTTCGATCAATCAGCACTGACTAGTTCCTGTGAGGCGAAACGAGAAAATCCGTAAGTGATATTATTTTGCAGGATTTTCACGGAAACTGGAGTGTGGATGGATTGACGTTTTACGCCAATATCGGCTTTTCTGGTGGACCATAACTTTTGGTGTAATGTCGTAAATTTTTTGGTACATAGGGGTTTTTTTGGTACTAAAAACAAGTACATTTATAAACAAACGTACTTGTATATCTATAAGACATTAGTGTTAAATAAATGATTATTCTAGTCAGTATATAAACGAACTATTCAGGAGAAAGAACTGCGTTTGATGGAAAGCTAGACAAGACTTGTTGGGCAAAGAAAGAAAAGATTAAATAAAAGGGATACAATCTCATTACAGACTTTCCGGAGGGCTGATTGTATTATACAAGGGATTGGGGTGAGTCCAGGGGCCTACTACAAACTCTCCAAAGCACACTCCTTTCTCAACACAATTTTTCAAACTCTACTCATCCATTTTGTTGAAAAACGTACGAAGTTTATTTAAATTAGCAATCATCAACAGCCAGAAAACGTCTACTGCTGGAAGGCCTCCCCCTTAATAGGGAGGGGAGGGGTACATTAGCAATGACCCAATCACAAATGAGGATTTTACCTCTGAATAAAAGATAATAAAGTAACACTTTAGTATACAACTTTATTTTGACTTTTTATACATTTTGGCTCATGTCTCGTCATATATCTCGTGTACGCGAGTCAAGATATTGACTGTCAAAAGTCACTCAAGCCTTTTTTAAGGTCCAGAACGCTCGCGCATTTCAACATGTTTGAATGTAACATATCGCTTTTCACCGACTGCAATTTTTCATAACTACATTCAGTGATTTTAAATTCTCAAAAATTTTGAAATGCGCGAGCGAGACAGCGGCGCGCAGCAATTCTGCCATAAATGTTACGTTTCCTGTGATTTGCTTGACATTGACAGTTATAGAAAAATTGTAGAACACAAACTAGCGAATAAATTATAAAGGTCTGTTTAGCCGTTTTGTTGTGTAAAGATAACAACAGAGACAGTTTATCGCACTCGCGTTTACAATTTTTGTATAAAGTGAGAATCACATACACATTTTACTAAATAGATACCTAGTATCTTCAAAAGGAAGACAAGTTTCCAAAAAAAATTACAAGATTGTATGATGAATGTATGAAAATTAACTATGGAAGCGTGTTTGATTTATATACAGGGTTAGTTCTAATCAGTTAGCATCCTATTAAGGGCATATTCTGTACATCAAAACAAACAACTTTTACTATGGGGCCAACATTGAAATCGTAACAAAAAAAACAACTGTTCCATACAAAAAGTTCATCGAACTTAGGCAAAATGTATGGAACAGCTGATAATTTTTTCGCGATTTCGATGTTGGCCCCATAGTAAAAGTTGTTTGTTTCGGTGTACAGAATATGCCTTTAAAAGGATGCTAACTGATTAGAACTAACCCTGTATACTCATCTCTTTTTTTTAACTTTCCGCCAATAAGCACAAGAACAAATTGAAGCACTAAGAGATTGTAGTAAGCCCCTGAATCCAGCAGTCGTTGAGTCCCGTATCTCTCACTCGCTTTCTTTTTTTCCGAGTAAAAATTAAGATTCTTTCACAACTTTTAATAAGACTCGTTTAAATAAAACCCAAAGTAGAATGGGTGGCGTCTTTTTACAACTTTAATCAGTCTATTTAAAAAACTGTGAGAACGAAGAAATAGTTAAGCTTTCTATGAAAAATGCGTAATTTCTTTAAGAAGCTTATTAAATTGTAGTAAAACAAGCTATTACAAAAATTAAACGTTAAGCATCATAATTTTAAAAGTATCAAGTTATTTTCTTTAACCTCTAAGCTCCGAGTTTAGTTGATATATAAATTTTAGTCAAGAACCTTCTGCGACATGGAGGCACAGAATAAATAATAGTACTACGTATGAAGGCTCTGGAAAAGTTGGAATAGTACGACAAGTAACTGTAAATTTCAATTGAAATGGAGCTCTTAACTCAGACCAAGAAAAAATTACTTGTTTTCTTGGTCTGAGCTTCTTAGTTTAATTTTGCGTAGAGTGCCGATGGGACGACCTGGCCGTCTAAAATACCTTTTTTTGGTACAAAACTTTAAAAAAAACACGACATTCTTTCTAAAATGTTGCCACGGTACGGTCACATTAAGGTTTTCCATTAGGATTCTAGATAAAAAGAGGGATAATGTAGTTAAAAATAAGTTCATAAATGGGCTAGGTTTTCTTACTAGACCTTTTAAAATGTCTTGCTTCGTAAATAAATACTTAGATACCCATGAGACTAAATAAAAAGTATAAATTATTAGATATTCTATGACTTTAAATTTAAACATTACAAGTCTGAAAAATCGTATTAATCGGTTAGCTAATTATTTATTTGAAAGAGATAGGTAATATCGTTTTGACAAACTCACAGCAGTGTGTAGTCGCACGAATCCAATTATGAATGATCTCATAAAACTCGCTTACATCTCGATACTTACCTAATTCTCCTCCGAACTTTTAAGCTCATTGGTTTAAAATCGTGTTTACTTAGCAATTTGTTTAATGAAAGGTGTCAGCTCGTTGTCGGTGATTTATTTCAATGCCGAAGTTTTTGAATACGAAAGTAAGTGCGACCCCGCAACCCAAGCCCAATGGCGACGAGTTAAAATCATAAGCTATTGTTTTCTTAGGTCGCTTCATAAAATATTAATTTCGTACCACTTAACGACGCCATAAAAATAACGTATTTAACCAGGTGAGCTCTTAATGGAGGCGGCTTTGTGGAGGGTCACACCACTCGCTGGCTGTTGTCAGTGTTGCCACACGATATCGATATTTGGGAACAGACGGGCGACGGCACACCGATACCTAATCAGCTCCCGAGTTAATCTAATAACTGATAAGGTCAAAAATTCATCGTAGTTCTCTCAAGATATTATAGCTCTAGTATAACTCAATTACATTAAACACAAAGATTTTACAAGTAACTTTAAAAAAAAAACAACCGACTTCAAATTAATATGGGTTCACATTGGGAGTATACCATAAATCATATTGTATATATATAGTATCAAATAAAAAAAAAATTTGAAAATCGATCCACAACTGCCGGAGAAATCGGTGAAAATAAATATTAAAAAAAAAAACCTTCTCTTTTTTTGAAGTCGGTTAAAAAGTAAGGATATGTCTATACAGATACGGATATGGATATGAGTATATTAGGTACTTAAAGCGCCGTCTGACATTGCATCTCATGGTGCTCTGCTAATTTGTCTCCATTCTCATCGCTCTCAAGAACAACGACCGCGTCAACCGCTCACCAGCAAAAGTGTACGCCTATGGTGCGACGGAGGTTTCTAGGAATATGCTTTGCAAACCGCTCGCTAGTCGTTGTTATTGAGAATGTCCTATTTGCCCTGTCCTTACAGATATAATATACAGGGACGTCAATAATAAAACACAAGTCACCGCTATTTACTAATCTAACCCAATAAGGAAAACATTCCCAGCGATTAATATTTTGTTGAGCTAGTGTTTGTGGACAAAATGAATATATATTTGTTCATTTAACGCTAGGGAGAGGAAAACACGGGAGTTGTCTCACAAAATATATTATACTTGGAAATAGGAGTAACACATGACGGACAATCAGATCTAATCACAACCTACTTTACCGATTCACCATTTCACATTACATCAACAGAAAGAAGACGTCCACTGCTGGATGGTTAATATAGGGAGTCCCTTAATAGGGAGGGGTCACCATAATCCCCAAACTTGGCAAGCGGCTTGGGGATCGCAGAACGCTCAGGACGCTGCTGCCCATCCTGCGGTGGTTCTGGATGTAGTTTTAGGACATACTCACACCCAGATCCTTATATTATGATATTGAGAGTATTTTGGGCTGTTATAGAAATTATGCAAAACATAATAGCTTATTGTTGTTGACTACTATGAAATAAATTTAACATCAAGTTACATTGTATTTTATTATACAAATTTGACATGCCGCTCCGCGCTGGCTAGAGATCAAGACTGATGGAGTCGCTCGCTCTGAAATGGCGCTCATAAATTGTAATGGGCGGGTGCGGGTAGCAACCGATAGGAAACAGGCCAAACGCCTAATGTCCTGTGCCGTGACTAAATATACCTACAGCGCTCGATTAAACTCCGCAAAGGCTTTAAAAGCTTAGGAAAGTTCTTGTCATGTAGTGGATGATTAATGTCCTCTAAAGTATTATGCTTCTCAATCCATTAAACTAACGATGATTAGAGTATTAAATAAATTATATCTGGTGCTAAGGAACGGTTCAGATTTCTCGTTAAGGGGCTGCCTGTTGTACCCGCATCAGACCCTTATCTGGGCGCAGCTGGCTCTCTTCTACATGTAAGGCCGGCGGATCGAGTTGCTGTTTCAGGTAGGTATAATTACGTGATCAATCTATATATATATATATATATAAAAGGCTCTGTCCTGATTGATTGATTGACTGACTGACTGACAGACAACGCACATCCCAATCCGCTGGTCGTACAGACTTGAAATTTGGAGGTGTATTCATCTCGATGCGTAGGGGTGTACTAAGAAAGGAATTTTAGAATTTCGACCCCTAAGGGGAGGAAACGTTTGTATGAAAGTCCTTTGTTTTTGTACTTTTAGTAAAATTAAAAGTAAAATTTGGATTTGGATAGTTCATTTAAAATAAAAAATGCTGTACTTTTTGACAGGGACGATTTAAGGGAGGGGAAAGGGGTGGAATGTTGTATGGAAAGTTCTTTGTTTTTGAAGTTATGGTGATGAAAATTGATATTTGGGTAGTCATTCAAGGGGGAGGGGGTTAGGGGGAGTGGTAGTGGGGGAGGGGCAGTTGGGGGGGGTAAAAATGTGGTGAATTTTGGGAGCGGGCCGAATTTCGTCCGTACGTCACGTACGTTAATTATGAAGATCTCAGTATTTTATAGAACAGTACAACAAAAAAAACATAAATTATTTGATCAATCGACGTGTTCTAGGTTAGTATATGGGTCAACCGAGGGCCGGGGCCGACTGACTGACTCTTCCATCTGTGGGGAGTTGAGTAGATGGAAGACCATCAATGCGGAGCTGTACTTATTGTATTGCATATTGAGTAGGTACTTAGCAAAGCACTCTATAATACTAGTACACTTTACCATACCGTTGACACTACTACTCACTGTTATTTTATTTGATACGTAGGTATGTGTAGATAAAAAAAAGATTAGGTGTAACTAAGCAAACAGCTTAGTTGCTATCTAATTTAAATGAGACGTAAACAATGGACCAATCCGTCACCGTGCAAAGCACGTAGCGTACATCCGCGGTGCTCGAACAGGCAAAATGGCTATGGCGACATGCGAAGTAAGATCCGCGACGAGCCGATGACGTAAATGGTGTAACAACACCATGAGTCACTAGAGAGGTCGGTTTGCAAGCGACGCGTGCCGTCCTCGGGCGAACATACGAGGCACGCAATTACACCAACACCGATAGTAAAATGTGACCCCGTTACTCGACACAATCACGGTTATCATACAGTATCACCGTTGTCGGCCAGAGCACCATTAATTAAATGCTGTCTACTAGCTAGAATGCGACGCGACACTTTCCCGGGAACAAAAGGCAGAGCTCATCGGCGAGGCCTTTCACGGCTTAATAACAAGCCATCAGCGTCCCCAATGGCCGACATCTGACGCCATCAGGGTAAACGAACCTTGGACACGGTTATATTAGGTCCATTTAAGCTAATTGTAACTGTCACAATAAGCAGGCCCTTTGCCTAATTTAAAAGGTCGTGCCTAGTCTGCTTTAATGACTAGCAATTTGGTGGAAATGGAATCGAGACGAAATTGTGATACCGTTTTACGGTTCGATACCTAAACAAATAAAATATGCCATGATATGTTTGAGTAATAGATACTCTATTTCAGTTATTCCTGCACGGAGCGTTTTCTAAATACGAAACGATACTTTATTTTCTGTTACAAGCTCTTCACAAACAAATCGAAATAATATATTTTTAGGAAATTACGGCGGCTTCAAAAGCCTTTATTAGACTCTGGTACCTTTTGTATTTACAAAGTTTTTATTTGTTCGCAAAATTTGAGGGGGATGTTTTGTAAAATACTCTGTACCTGTAAAGCCAGACTTTCATGAATTAAGACCTCAATAAAATTTAAGATCTTTATTTAAGTTTAATGAATTAATATTACACTGTAAGTCAAAAGATACACGGACAATGAATATAAAATACGAAGTGATGAAGTTATAACTTTGTGGACATAATACTAACAATAGCTCAAACGTTTTCTGAGAGAAAATATAATAAAAGCTACCTAATTAGAAATGTTTAGAAACTATCCTAGCATATTACAAATTAGTCGTTAATGACAAAGCGTGGCCTCATTATAGCCTCTCACTTGACCTTGATCGGGCCTGGGACCGCACCGACCTGCGTCGTGACATGCCTGCCCTGCAGCTATCTATATAAATAATATTTCAATAGATTTCATTTACACAATACAACGTTGAGATAGAGGGGCAAACAACTGCAACAACCAGAGAAATTACTGGGTATGAAGAGATTTAACGTCTAATATCCCAGGGTGACGAGCTCAGTGCAGTGCGTCGCAAGAATGTGTTCGGAAGTTCACAATTCTGGTACTGCTACTGTTAGTGGCAGGCGTGACGCTTACCAACCAGGCGAACGTCTTGGTCGGCTCGTCACTTGATCGTACAAAAAAAAATTTGGCACACTACACACTAAAGCAATAATACTATAAGCAAAATGAAATTCAATATTATTACGTATTTTTAAGCTCGTCGTGAATGATTCAATCATGATAATAATGATTCATAGTTGCCATTGACACAGATAGTCTGTGTAACTCTCACTTATGACTTAACAGTCGGAAATCAGCGAACTGATTACTATCATTTTATTAAAATTAGCGATGACAAACCTTTTATTGTGGGCGTGCTGTGAAATACTAACGTGTCTATTCATAAAATAAACAAATAAGAATATTGCGTCAAATACAAGTATGCAAATATGCATCCACAGTTATTAGTGACAAACTCGCCTTTATTATGTTCACAAACACTACTACAAAAAGATCAACATAACATTTAGGTAGAAAAAGAGTAACGGTCGGCTCACTTGATCAGGCACCTTATATGGGTATAATACGCTTTTTTTTAAATACAACCTCGACTTCAACTTGATTACCTGGATGACATCTTCATATTTTCTAGTAATTTTGATTTAAAAACCAAACTTCTGAACCGATTTCGATAAAATGTATATGGGACCACCTCTGAAGTATTACCTACTAAACAAAAAAAGAATCATCAAAATCAGTTCATAAATGGCGAAGTAGTCACCTCCTTTTTAGAAGTCGATTGAAAAAATCGTAATTAATTGAGGTACACATGAAATAGCATACCTGTTATTTATCCTAACATAGTGAATCCGATTTACAAAACTTATGGCGAGAACAATAGGACGAAGTGCAGTAATGTTAGATTCCTCCAACAGTGATATAAAAGATGCTCATCCAGCTAATAAGATAATCAGCAGCTAACCAAGTGAAGTGACAAATTGACCGTGGTTCACGGTTCGCTAGACACCGCGCAGTGTCCTGGCTTCAAGGTTATCGGCTGCCAGGCCGTGCAGAGTACTGGAAGGAACACACCGCGACCGCATTACTCTCTCACGAACCTCGCAGAATGTATAAAACTGGAAATGCATGCAAGATTCCAGCTGAGAAACTTCAGCGACAAGTTAAAGTTTCGGAATTTATGCAAAGCATAAATAGCGCCTAGGCGCACGACAGCGACGTGGTGTCTTGCTTCATCTCTTTGTCTTAAAATGTGGTTAGGACCTGGTCTGCATGTTTAACATAGTTTATTTGAAGTTAAATAACGCTTAGAGAGTACTTATGAGTATGTTTCCTGTGATAGTCTTGAATCTACTGCTTCTTGTATTCACGTGTGCTTATTAGATACAGAAAAAAAATGGTTCAGTAGATGTTTATCGCAGAAGGCAGGCGAGCTTTGCTCATCAAAACATAAAAGGGAAATTTTCCGAAAAAGTATTCTCATAAGTAGGCATACCTTGTTCCCAAAAGAGACTTCATAAGGCGCTTGGTAACGTAACGTTTAGTTTCGCAGAATTTCTTTGGTAAGGGATCTTTTCTCGACTTATATTGCTAATTGAACATTGACAATAAACCGCTTCTATGACTGCCGATTACAGTTTCCAGGAAGACCAGACTGAGAACTGCGCTGGTCTGAAGATAGAACTGGGGGAAATACGAATTCAGGGTAACGGAACTTTTCAATGAATTCTATTAGGTACTAGGATACACCCACCCATCGCTTTTACAATATTTGATAGTCTTTTGATAGCATACCGATTAAAGTTCTTGAAATTTGTTATTATTGCACACCCTACAGTAGTAGTGGTAGGATTGTATTGCTTTAGCCTGGGGAAGTACCACAATTTTGTCTGTTATTCAGCCGCCAAGCAGTAGTGTGCAAGCATTACTGTGTTTCTGTTTGAAGTGCAATCTTACCACAGATAATACTGAGCATGAAGAGATTTGACATCTAATATCTCAGACTGACAAGTGCAATGCGGCGCATCAAGCTTTTGTTCGCAAAATCCCCTGGCACTACTACTGTTATCGGCAGGCGTGACGCTTACAACCAGGCGGATGTCTCGCAACTCTTATTCAATTACAAATTATTCAATAAATAAAAACCTACAACCTGCAGATCCAGCGACGGTGATAATGGAATGGACGGGCCCAGCGCTTGCAAATCGATCAAAATTAACAAGACAACACAATCAAGCATACCTAGCTAAAAGTATGCATATTACATTTGCCGGAAAATAGAGATAGCGAATCTAATTACTGCATGACAAAAAGAGAACACATGTACATGTATTTGAAGTTTATATTGTCGTATCGTACGGTTCGCATGTCGCAAAGGCAGAGTATAAATGATGCGAGTGGAGACCCGGCGATTAATATAGTATTCAAAATCCGTGCGCTTATTTCCCGTCCATTCATCTTATCATTGTCGCTGTGCAGATCTAGAAATTCCCAAAATGAACTGATATGAATGTCACTAACTCAATGACAATGTCTTTCCTATTAAGGTCTGTCCAAGTTACAATACGTCATCTAAAACACTTGTTTTGCAAGGTTCCATACGCGACGGTTTGCCCACCATCAGACGGAGCCTGCTTGTTTCCAGTTTTTTGATACAAAAACGAACAACAAGAGCAACTTTACAGGTTAATTGGAATTTAACAAAAATACTGCTTTATATTTACACAATTCTGGCTCTGGCATTCTTATTTATAAAAAGTACAGGCAACTGCCTCTGTCAAATTGGAAAAATTTAAAAGAAAAGTAAAGTACACCCTAGCATGATCTTGAAAATACTGGAAAATTTTACTGGAAAATTTATCAACTTTTGTTAAAGCAACATTTCTGACTGTAGACTGTCTGCGAAGATGTAAGAGAAAGCCAAAAAGAACTTGTGTATAAACACAAATTCTGTAATTCGCAGCTTTTAGTGGCGACTACAGGATATATTATGCCTCCTTAATTTTTTGACCAAAATGCCAGCTTCGGCTCATATTTACCAGAATAAAATGAACCCTGTACCTACAATACGATGTCTCCTCTCTGAATGACAGATCATTGTGTTGAGTTTGGACCCCGCTAGCTTGTAACTGTGGAGATTTTGCAAAGCCCCAAGCGAGTCCACACGTCACTCGTGTCTAAGCCGCAGGGTTGAAAATTAGTAAAATGTTCCAATAAAATCCGAGAACGAAATCGTTTATCCCAGACACTAAACACATTTTCAATTTATAAAAATACTCAGAGCAACCAGTGCGAATTATATTTTCATGGCGCTCAGGCTGGTGATGTTGAAATATGAAATATTAAACATGAAAAAATATTGAGATAACCTTCGTGCTCCTGGGGTTGCCGACGTTGGAAAAATCTTGATCGCGCTAGGTTTTAGTGAAATTCATTTTAGTGGTTGGCGTATATATCATTGCGCTGTCGGGCAAAATATATTATGTAGGTATATGGAACTCTGCTCAAAACACTCTCAGGTGTTATCTAATACGTACATATGTAAATAAGATCAACCGATTTAGAAGTGCAAGCGCACTTTTCGATCGACAAAATTAACATATTGCATCAGTAAAATTTCACAAATTTTTCGTTCTTATCGACTGTGGTTTTAACCACAGAAAAGCGAAAGGTAGAACGGCTGTCAAAACAATGTTCTAAAGCAATTGTATAGAAAACCGCTATCGCCAGTTTCACACTTATTTGTATAGAAACTACGACGAAAAAATGCCAATAATTGGTCGCGCATTTGAAGTAAAACGCTCGAAATGCCAATTTGCAACAGATTAAAGTTGATCTGATTACGATGGACTGTGGTTTGGTTTCCTACGCGTAATTTCTTTTTTTGTCTTTTCGAGTATTCTCAGTTTAAAAACATGTATATTGGTAGAATTGTCATTGAGCGCATTTGCACCTAATGCCGGCTAGCTCGGCCCGTCACATTTCCGTTCTATTCATTTCTCTCTTCAGTGGTTTTAACAGCATTAAGAATTAGGGCTCGCTCAACGATAATGCTTGACAAACTCTATGAGATTCTGTCCTAATGATGAATTCTATTAAAGTCTAGAGTTATATTGCGACAATCACCAATGTTTTTAATCTTTGAATAATCGATATTAATTCCGTACTTGGATTGTCGGTAAAGATTGTTGCATTTAGTTGATTTTCGTGTACATAAAATAAACAGAAAAGCGAAGGCCCTAAAATATGACAGGAACTTTGGCATTTACGGTATTTGTTCGGTGTTACGATTACGGTGTTACGATTGAATACAATCTATTTTATCATTACCAGTAAGTAAGTTCGTATAGGCTGAGTGGCCAGCCCTAGTGTCATTAATAATGTTACATTACCAGTAGGTATATATTACTATGTCGGAATCGGATGTATGCATAGTGTGGAAACCTAATAAATATTATGATTGCACTACCTCATTAATAGGTATAGTACCTACGCATGCACGCTAAAACCTTTTCGCAATTTTCCTTCACGCTCATAATTATATTATTCCTATTGATTTTATATATGACTTCGCTTCACCTATAACGCAACGAGTGTGAATAGCAACGAGCGGCCTTACTTACGTCCTAATAACACGCTTTAAAAAAAAAAACAACCGACATCAACTTCGAATACCTGGATGACATCTTCATATGTTCTAGTAATTTTGACTTAAAAACCAAACTACTAAACCGATTTCGATAACATTTATATGGTACCACCTCACTATTACCTAACAAACAAAAAAAATGAATCATCAAAATCAGTTTTAGTTTTGGCGGAGTAATCGGGTAACATACATAAAAAAATAAAAATAAAATACAGTCGAATTAAGAACCTCTTTTTTTGAAGTCACTCCCCTTACGCATCAAAAAAAAAATCATATTATTATTATATATCGTATCTGCAGAGATGACGGATGATAGAGTGAAGAGGAGAAAGGAAACATGCTGTGCCAACTGCCAACCCCACCTAAGTCAAAGTTATTTATTGATAAATAAATTATTTATACCTCAAAAACAAACCCCTGTTATACACAATAGTATACAAATTAAAATTTAAATTCTATTATAATAATAATAATTAGTTATGTCATATTGTTACATTAATGTCAACCAGAGTAATAATTATTTTATTCTCAGCTTTCGAGTACAATTCATGAACTCATTGAAGTCATAACTAGTGGGATAAGGACTTGAAACGCCGCTTAATGTTAAATGACGTTTGTAACTTAAGTGTTTTTAATTTAAGTGTAAGGTCATTAACATTTTTGTTTTATTTATACGGGATTCCTCACGTTTAATTGAATCGGATACTCCGACTATGGCGTGCGGCTTTCCTGCTTCAGTGCGAAGCAGGACGCGGCCGCGTCGCGGTCAGTTTTCATTCCTTGAAAAAGATCACCTGATATGAGCGTATCTATAGTCGGAGTATGCGACTTAATTAAACATGAGTAATCCCTGTATACCTAAATAAAACATATGTGTTAAAACAACACGTCAGTTTTATTAGTAAGGCCATTAACGCTTCATTACAAGTAACTCTAAAATTGCAAAATCATGCTTTGCTTTGTAGTTCGTAGAGGATGCCTCCTAAATGCGGCCAGTGCTACTGCAGTAGTGTACAATTTACTAGTAGTGCCGCTAAAGTATAGGTATTCAAAATATATGTCACAGGCTTAACTCCTGTCTACACGTACGTTTGCAATTAGGATGTTGTTCCGCTATCCATGACTGCGGTCAGAGGGCCAAATCGACAGGGACGGATCGCTCTCTCTATGCAATTTGAAATGAAACGGAAACGTTTGTCATTATCAATATCAAACGAGTTTATGAAAGGCCTAGTAAGGACTGTATTTTGAAATCGTTCGAATGGGTTTTCGAATAAGACAACGTTCAAAAATCGGTTATATTTTTTTGCAAATAATCATTTATACATTCGTATATATATAGCACGCTCTGAATCAAAAGGTGAAACAAACATTGTCCCGTGATGCGGAACGAATACCGGCGGTTTATGTCACCATTGCCAAGTTTTGCCGACCAACGAGAAATTATGATCTAATACAGTCGTCTAGACTACCGTATTATGGAAATGTCTGCGACAAGCATCCTGACCTGGAACTACAGCAGACACGCCTCGAAGCATCTATTAATCATGTTTATATTGTTATACGTATTTCGTTCTTATTATACCGTAGCTAAGACAATAGAATTCGTTATTCGAAGATGATTATTGCAGGGGTGAGATAGGCAGGAGGACGTGACTTGAATGAACGAGTGGCCGAGCCTAGTGACAGCCCAAGCCTGCGAGAAACCTCCCAGCCTCGAAAGAGGTACGAGGTATACACATAGATACTCTAACTCAACAAGGAAAATGCCTTATAAATTCAGGGAAGGAATGCATGGTAGGTAGGTACATGCTGTTTGGGTAGAGTTGAATGTTTTTTTCACGTCGACGGCTTTATTTGAATCTCTTTTCATTCGCGAACCTTCTGAAAGGTATGGTTTTTGGGAAGCTTTTTGTTGGGTTAATAAGGAGCTTGTAAATGTTTACGGGAACTTGAATTATTTCAAGGCCAGGTGGCCTTTAAATGTTGCAACTCTATCTTATAAATGAAATCATTAAATTCGAGAGTTAAACAGATAAACCAGCCAATGATAGTATAGTAATGGCTTAGTATGAACCGCTAGGCTAGGAAATAAATATTTTCAATAGCAATTCGATTCTCATTAAAGATAAGTAGATACCTAGTAAGCGTCTAATATTATTTGAGTAATAAAAAATCTACCTGAATATTTGGAACATCATGCTATAATTACTGTGCTAAAGAATAAGGTTACGCGAAAAACCCTCGTGCGAAAGTCTTTTTAAATTTTATCTTAAGAATATAAGGCAGACAGGTACTTGTACGATTTAGGATACTATTCGTCACGCAGGAAAAATATTCTAATTGGTCATGTGCCAAAAATTTATTAAATTAGTCATAGTAATATTAACTTTCCTGTGGTTGTAGGTATACTACGTAATATTCTTCGTCTCTGTATCCGTATCCGTATTTAAGAGAAGTCCGATAAATTAGGCCAAGCCAAAAGAAGAAGCAAATAAAATAAAAAGAAAGCAAGCAAAACTCGTAGTTAATTACCTAAGCAGGTCTTATTCAGTGCAAAAAAAATACTGGTAAACAGACAATAGCGGTAAATTACCGCTGGCTGTAAGACATCTACTCGCGAGTTTATTTCAAAGGCGGAGGCCTCATCAGAGAGCCGGCCGGCATAAAATGCGGACCCAAATTAAGTCGGCCTGATACTACTTGAGCCTACCTAGGAGAAATAAAAACTTTATTTGAAGATGGTGGCAAGGATACCTATAATTTACTTATTAAGAGTAAACAAGCCGGTTACTTCTCCATAGAAACGGGGAATTAATATTACTCCACTATGTAATGTATACATTATATCGATTTGTCTCTTCATTATCTAGGATTGTAAATTGATAAGAAAGTAAAAAGTTAATAAATATGAAAGTTATGAGCTAGGAAACATCTTGTGTTTTAACTCAATTTTAACGCCATTTTGGACGTAATAAATAACATCCAAGGAGTAGGAAAACTCGAAAATAATGTATTTAGTGGCATAGTTTAGTCCATCAAAATTTCAAATAGCTTTAGTTCGAATAAATTAGTTCAGTAGATTATTCATCACAATTCTGCTGCCAAAGGTAGACATGAAACAATTTGCGCGCGCATTTCTATTTCTTTCTCCCTTTCTTTTAGCCACGCCTACCGATGAGTTCGAGCCGTCAGGCGGTGCATCCTTAAGGTAACTCTGTCTCAATTATTTTCCTACATCTTATACATAGTTAGCTAATGTGGTTTTTATGTAACTAGTTGTTATCTTGGTTCTTAGAGACTATCCATTATCTTGGTTATATTCAATTAAATTAAACTATAAGAGCAATAAACTTGTTTAAAAACAAAAAAACAATAAGATTGTGGTCATTTGGGAAATGTTTACTATAAATCAAACATTCACGTCAGTAGTTAAGCAGGAACATTACAGAAAATAATGTCAATGTTATTAATAAAATTTTCATAATACCTGCCATTGCATAGCACCTACCCATAGCTAGCATACAAAATTTTGTGGTGCTTTGTATAATTCTTATACCTTAATTTTGACTAATTAAAATGGTAAATAATGGAATCCCCCTGATGGCATCTGATAACTTTTTAAACAACTTCAAAAAACGATTAGACGATACATGCTTAGAGGATACATAATTTAGTTAATGTTGTATGCTCGAAGCCAATAGCTAAGTACATATAAGTTATTATAATATCCGCTTCGCTACAAGTTCACTAATAATCGGAGGTCAGTGTATATTTAGGGGCCCGCGATCTACAACCGTATACCAGCTTCCATTCGGGATGCTCCTTACACTGGGTGCTTCAAAACCAAGCTCAGAGCGTGGTTGCAAGAGAATTTGTTTTATGACATTGAAGCTTATTTTAAAATAAGAGATTATTAACGTATTTTTTTAAAAATTATTATTTCATTAGTTTAAGTGATTATTTATTGTGACATACTTAATGAAATTTGACATATAACTTTGGTGTTATCAATAAACTATTTGTATTTGTAATTCTAAAATAATTGAACTAATAAAAATACCTTTGACATAATTACTGTATTGATTAAAAGAAATAGATATTTTTATTAATAACTACCTATATTTCACTTGGTAGAACATTATGAGTGAGTTGTCGATAAGATACCTGCCCAATGGCCTGACATGATTAGATAGTGGTTAGTCAATAATTAATTCAGGTAAACACAAGCTGTTATCTGGGCGTTTTCCTGCTGAAAAGGTTTCGTTAAGGCAAGAGTGATCTATTATAGACAGCATCTTTACTTAATAGCAGGCCTATATACATCAATGAATACTACTAAGAATTCAAACAGATCCCTACAGATGAGAGTACTGTCAAGCAATAATTGCTGATAGTTTCAAATTGACTTTGTTTTACTCTCTTTCAGAAACACTCAATAAACTAAATTACTAAAGATTATCTGTCAACTTCTTGCTTAAGAATTTTTAAAGATTAAAATATATTTTGGTCCGATCACGGCATAAAAAGCATCACTAAAGAAAAGTTTCTCATGACGAAAATGGAATAAATCGAAAAGATCATGCTTTTAAAGTATAAATTTGCTCTTACCTATCACGTCAGTGTTTTTTACATATTAACATTGTTTAGCCACAAGTGCAGATGTACTTTGAACGCTACACAAACCATCTCTTGTAGATGTATACGGGCCAGTGTTGATGATGAAGTTTTTTTTTTGTGTAATTACCTACAGGAAAGTCATTGTGACCTAGGTATTAAAAAAAACACTGCATGTTAATCTAACCAGACGAATTATCATAAAATAGGTCGCTATAAACAGTTGGTTGCTCAAACCGGAGTCGTACTTAATGCATATGCTTCCCTAGTAACTAACTATGAAACCAAACTTGAGGTTACATCTTCGTCGCTAAAAACTTTGTATTATCCGAATTCTACTGTATTTATTACAATAGATTATAATGAAAGTAAAGACAATCATCAGTTCCATACTCTAGAGCTACTCTACCTTGTTTTGTTCAGCTCACAATAGTATCCTTATTTTTTCCTTACAATAATAGTGCAATTTACGGAAATTATTATATTATTATATTTTAAAAAAAAACAACCTATTATGGGACCACCTCGAAAGTATATGGGTCAGACAAGATTTGAGTAGCAATAATACCAAAAATTTAAATTATATAAATGTAATTAACCATAATTTTATTATTTTAATGGTATTTAAAGCTAATTTTAAAGACTTGTCATTAATATTTTATATTCTTTTACTTTTTTACTTAGCTGAATTGCGAAAGATAGTTTAAGGACACGTTCCCGGAATGATTATTTGGGCACATTTTTGTTTAAAAATCAATTAAAACATAATTATTAAAAATAAATGCGAGAGCTGCATATACCTATGACCGATAGCATTATATTTAAATGCGTATGTTAGTGTTATAACAATATTTTTTACACAAAAACTTTGTCCGAAGTAAAATGTTCACCTCTCTGATTTTGACCCATATACCCTTTCAAACCATAAAATTATTTTCAAATCGGTCTACAATTGATGGACAAATTAAACACAAACACAGACATTTAAAAAAACCTACAGTGGAACACAGAACCTCCTCCATTTTTAAATTGGTTAGTAAAAAAAAAAATTGTCAATCTAAACGTTAAATAATTATTAGAAGGAAATAACAAAATTAATCATCAACTCTCTCTAGCATGAGTAATTGTAATGATGATAACATGAACCAATATTAGAAATGCAGAAACTATTACTCATAGCCAAACTAACGGTGACAATTCAATGTTATGAGTTAAACTGATAAGATAATATACTTTATACTTTTATGGGTGTTTATCAAATGAAATTAATATGTATACTCTATTTTACAAAATGTGTTACAGAAGTCATGAAATCAATTTCTTGTTCATAATGTAGACTATTTTGTAGACGGTAAAGCCTTTGAAGTGTATAATTTAATTGATCTAAGACTTATCTAACCTTTTTATTGTTCCTTCATGAAGTTTCGTATAGTGTTAATTGTATTGTTGATACTTACACAACCATGCCATAAGCGCCTTCTCCGATGTACTGGAGGCTGGTATACCTCGGGCCCACCTCGAACACCTGCCCCCGGATGATCTCGGCATTGGGGTTAGTGCTCACCGCACTCGCTGCCTCAGCCATCGCAGTGCACCACTTCACCACTTAATAAAGCGAATGTCACAGCGGGTCCCGCGCGCTGTCCATACAAAGCACGCAAACGGCACTCCAAAAAACTGTCAGTAACGATTCACATTAATAACCAAAACAAACGACCGCCCGACCTACATTATCCACAGAACGGTAGTACACTTGTCACTGGCTTATCATTCTTGTTTATTTTGTTCGATTTCTTGGACACTCCCGTGTAGACGCAGTACCGTTACAAAATGATCTTGATTTTTCTGAACTCACTCCATCGCCATTCCGCTTCTTGCTGTCGTTGTGACATTTCTGTCAATGGATTTTTTTCTTTGTTATTAGCATCGCACTTTGTGCATTCTGCCAGGCTCAAGTTTATTTCATTCAAGCATTTCAAGTTTATAAAGTATCAAGTCAAATGTATATGTCAGAAAATCACAGTTAGTCACACGAAATTAGTCAAAGTTGAGTCCAAGTCATGCCTAACGCCTACGCTCTAACTTAATCACTGCTTAAGATGCTCTGTCAACTTTTCTCTGACGTAAAATGTCACGTGCAAGAACAAGACAGTGAAGTTTAAGCAGCGACCAAGTTTGAGCGGCGGCGTTTTTAAGTAAGGCCGTTATAATGCAGCGGCCAATGTTTCCGATTATACATTATATACGATTTTCCGTATTCCCGCTAAAATAGTGATTACCTTGTCGGTCATGCTTTTACCAATTTATCGGTTTAGAAAAAATATTTTTTTCTATATAATATACTTAAGTATTCCAAAAAAAATAGAAGTCTTGGCTTCAGAATATGTGAATGTAGCTGCATTTAACAATGTTTTACAAAACTTTCTTAACGATTGTTGTTAAAAATGGTAGCACATTATTAAAGCCTGCTAAACATGTCTTTTCGTGTTGTTTTCATAACTCTGTAATAGCTTATTGAGGTCACTACAACTATACTAGGACATGACTTGGACTCTACCCACTATGACTAACGGCCTTACTTAAAAATACTTTTCAACCGTTAGTCACTGCTTAAGATGCTCTGCCATCTTCTCTCTGACGTGAAGTTGCACGTGCTAGAAAAGGACAGAGAAGTTTAAGCAGTGACTAAGAGAATCGAGATTATTTTAGGTAAGGCCGTAATTTCACACTGGTATAATGCACAAAGTGCAAAACTGAACAAGAAGAGCTAAGAAAAAACTACTGTTGTTAAAAAACTGACATTTGACATTGATACATTATAAATATTGACAATGACATCTCCGGACTTAACGTTTTGTTCATTTATGGACCGGACCATGTCACCGTGCAGTTTTTATCAAAAACCTTACTAAACTAAAATCCAAAATGTTATATGGCTAAGCCGTATTATGAGTACATAAGAAATCATATATAATTATCGTTTAAAGGGAATTCACAAAGATTTAGTTCTAGCTGACTGAAGCTAAAGTTTATGCAGTGTACGCTTGAGCTGTGAACTTGTGACCTCGTCGCTTGAAATCGAAGGACTATCGTGCATTTTATTTAGGTATGTCGGTTTGGTCAGCAAGTACAGTTGGCAATAATTATCACTGCGCATTGCCAGGCAGTCGATACGACTCCTCTAATACTTGGGGTCCGAAATTAAGCAAGGTATGACAACTTACTACACTGCTTGAAACAATGTTTGTTTTGTTCTTCCTAATCACTAATTACAAGTTGCTACCGTTCAGTCGCTTGCCTACAGTTATTGTTTTGTGTAGCTAGTGCCAATACTCTCAGTAACAGTAAATCAAATCTCCATCCACAGAAAATATTTTAACACTTACAGTAAATCATTTTGTCTTGCATATTTTTAATACATTATTTGCAATTATAATTTTATAAGTATATTTTGTTGTGAATTACGATGATTAACAAAATCTTACAACATATAAAAATCATAATTTATATTATTACCTATCTATGTATTTAATTGTTTCCTATTATCAGTAACAGTTATACTTATTTTATATTTATTTCACAAGCTATAAAATAGTTGTGATTGTGAAGAGTAGATAGAAGTTCATTTTTGTTACTCATGTGTTTTTTTTTTTCTTATTAAGGGGTTGACGGCAGTACTGTAGCAAACCTGTAACTTTGGTGTAATTCAGCACCTGGACAATACGAGTGAGTGAATGGTATTATGGTAATGGGACTAAAAGGCTTCATTTCACGCTGTACAATGTCTGTGCCTTATGTCATTCTGTAAATAAAATATTCAAGATTCTAATTCTTATGGGTGTGAGCCTGTCTTTGCTTCCAGTAGTGTGTAGTGTTTAGATAGCTGTAATAATAATTATATGTATGAAGATAGTTTCATAGAATGTGATTAACAGTTATTAAATAGGAGTTTATATACAAATTAATGTAACTGACTCAGCTTGACACCCATTAATTACCTTCTTTTTTTTATTGTGTAAAACCTTGCAAGTTATTTTAGTTTGTATGGAAACACGCATTCATTTTAGTTAGTATGGGTGTTAAAAACATACATTATAAATATTGAGAAGTAAAATGAGACGATAACAACTAATAACATTTTAATAGATAGATTAGATTATGTACTACATTTACAACAACTTTCTTTATTGTTATGTATGAAGATAGTTTCCTATATTGTGATTAACATTTATAAAAAAATTATTAATTAATTAATTGCAAAAGTAATTAACACTTAGGTACACAAATATGGTTCAATCAATCATGGGTCAGCATATTATATAAATACTTAATTCTCAACATTTTTAAAACACATTAATATTAGGTATCTACTTCAAAGTTTTTGAGGAGTTATTTTTTATGAATTCAGGTCTTAATCTTTTTGGTTATTTTGGTGTAACTATGAATGGGTCTATCAATATTGCAGATAGAACACTTCAAACACTACACATGGACGGCCTTACTTAAAAAAACTTTTCTACCGTTAGTCACTGCTTAAGATGTTCTGCCATCTTCTCTCTGACGTGAAGTTGCACGTGCTAGAAAAGGACAGAGAAGTTTAAGCAGTGACTAAGAGAATCGAGATCATTTTAGGTAAGGCTGTAAAAATCATTATAATGGAACATTTATACTACTAAGACAGTGTTATTAAAGTCTTCATAAGCCTAGTGTCCAGTGAATTTATTGTATTGGCTAATTATAGCTTTCCTCGTGACTAGCTGAAATCGGCCATGTGTTGCAGTGGCTTAAAAAAATAGGTGATATTAAAATAGCCACATATTCAAATGCAATTCTTGTCACAAATTTTCAACGCATAGAGAGAGGAACTTTCTGAAAAATAACATTTCGAAAAAACAAGAGCACATCGCTGCTTAACGTCCGGCAGGATGTGGTCAAAGGCAAACATATTCCCAATATGAAAAATAAAAAAAATACATACAAAATTTTTTGATAAATGGTGTGTTATACAACCATAATCATAAAATATTATTATTTCTAGTAGTCTCAAGCAAAAACTACTTCACAATCTTTAATAGTCTAGATTTTTTTTTCTTAGTTGTGTTGTGTTTTTTAAACAAAATATACTTGTTGAATAATACAATATTTTTTTTTTGTTATTTTTGTATGATGTGGTTATTCTATCATAATCACTAGCTGATAGTCCCAACAGTGCAATTATGTGGTTAACCACATGTTTATTATACCTAGTTATTCAACCATATGTGAAGTCAGTGCTCTTAGCTACAGGCAACCTTGTGAGTTTGTTTGTATAATATTTAAATAGACGCTGCGAAATGTTTAGTTCCCACAATTACACTGCTAAACAGATGATGATAAGATTTAATTATTGCTGGGTGTATAAGAGAAAAAAAATACTATAAGGATTTATGTGGAAAATAGGAGAAAAGAAGAATATTAATATTATAATTAATATTTTGGGCCAAACACGGAATACAAAGCGGCGAAAGCAGGTTATTTAATGTAGGATGAACTTTCTCGGGATGAATATGTCAAATATTTTTTTTTCCTTTTTATTGGGGTAGTCTAATAATTTGTTTTTTTTCTACATCGGAGTATACTTTTTGTTATTTATATACAGCGAAAATGATAAGATGAATGGACGGGAAATAAGCGTATGGATTTTGAAGACTATATGTTGAGCGACATGCGAGCCGTACGATACGACAATACAAACTTCTAATACATGTATATGAGTTCTCTTTTTGTCATGCAGTAATTAGATTCGCTATCTCTATTTTCCGGACCTAGCTAAAAGTATGTAATATGCATACTTTTAGCTAGGTATGCTTGATTGTGTTGTCTTGTTAATTTTGAACGATTTGCAAGAGCTGGGCCCGTCCATTCCATTATCACTGTCACTGTTTATATATTTTTTGCAACATCCTATCTTTAATCTGACTTCTTAATATTAACAATTTATAGTTACCAGTATTGCTTATATACTAGAGTTAGCTCCATCATAATCATAAGAACTATAATCCATTTTAAAATATAAACATTGGGACTAACCATTATAAAATGTTGTCTAATTCTTTATTAGCCTATGTAGTACCTACATATACAGACCTGTAACTGTGTGTGCGTGTGTACCTGTTTTTTATGTTCCCTATTTAAATTGTTACATACATTGACATAATTTATTTTGTAGATCGAAGAAACTATAAATGTTTGCTTGAGTTTTTTTTTATCCTATACCATAGATTAAGTATATTAACATACTTAATCTATATCTTAATATACTTAATCTATGCCTATACTAGAAAAGAAACAAAGAGAAAAAGGCAGGCGTGACGCTTACCACCAGGTGGACATCTTACTCATCTTGTCACAATCTAGATAGTATAAAAATAAATAAAAAATACTCAAGTGTGTCACCAGAAATCGATGGGAGGCTGAAATAATTTATGAAATTATTGAAAAATTAATTAACTTTTTATTGCTTTTTTTTTTCTAATACTTTACTGCCACCGTTGGTAACATGCATATTATTGTTTTACTTATATAAAATTTGTTGTGGTGGCATTATGCATCACTAGGGCAGACTTGGACCTGGGTATGTCCTAAAATTGCATCCAGAACCACCGGAGGACGGGCAGCAGCGTCCTCTCAGTTAACGGTGGTAACCATTCTGCGATCCCCAAGCCGCCTGCCAAGCGTGGGGATTATGGCAACACCTCCCTTTAAGGGAGAGGCCTTCGTCCAGCAGTGGACGTCTTCCGGCTGTTGATGTGATAATGATGTGAGGGCAGACTTATGATGTTTCTCGCCCCGAAAACATATTGGAAAATGCACTTCAGATGGCAACTACCTAAATTGCCTTTTTGGTGATATATTTTATCTAATTCACTCAAATAATCTACCTTTTATTTTGCCTTACATTATTTCTGAATTAATGCTTTATTCAAACTAAGTAAGCAACATTTTTGAATACTTTTCATTATCATATTTTCTGCATTATTTACCATATTATCTGGTATTTATGGTGATATGTCACATTAGGTGTGTATGCTTTTTTGCCTTTAATTAAGCCATTCCATAGCAAAGATTCTTAGGAACTCGAAGTGTGGAATTGGTATGTGTATATATTTTTTTATTATTATTTATTCAGAATATTTTTGACTTTCACTTCCCAGAAGGGTAATGTTTTTTGAGTGTATTGTATGTACATTTTTCAGTTTATTTATATATATATGTATATGTGTAATGTTGTATATGGCTTACCAGGCTTAGACGTGCAAGGTGCTATAAAATTTACCTTCATGAATGAAATGTTTGTAGGGTACGGTTTAGTTGGGTATTACTATTACATATAATTTTATTATGTGATTCTCATAAAGTTTTTGTTGATCTGCTGTGTGTTATGTGTATGTTTAATGTGAACTTGTGCAGATAGGGCATCTGGTAATATTTAGAGCAAGAATAGGTCACATCTTCCTGAAACTGATTATCGGGTGAGCCGCAATTCTTTATTTTAGTAGTTTACTTAATTGTGCAACAAAAAGTAAAGTCTAATAATATGTAGCGAATATAAAATAAACCCAAATTAAAGACAAAGAATCCATTTCAAATAAAAACCGACACTTCATAATTTATGTTATTATGTCTTCGAGAGCCTTTTTGCGATTCACTGTGCGCCTTGATGGTACGGTCAGCACGCGGATAGCCGTATATACATTTTTATTATATTATCATGAATGCCCGTTAATGCATTGTTTACAGATCTTATCATTTGTGAAATATTAGTATTAGATTTATAAAATCTGCTTAATGCCATGTGCTTTCTGATTTAAGTAAGTTTATACTTAAAAGTCAATACAATGTTAATATCTTGACAAAAAAAAACTAGCGATAATAAAGGACCTCTTTTCTTTCTAGTAAGTCGTGTTTGCTGGTTTTGTATCATGCTACTGATGGTACTGTTGCTGTCGACATTTAGAAAATATTACAGCCAGCTCCGTTGTTAGTCTCATAAAAATCGACTTTTATGTATAAACGTTTGAAATGTTTAAATAATCCCAAGAATCGGGTTGATCTTAGTTTTCGTAACTGCAGAGTAATCTCGGTGTTGTGATTAGTGGATCGGTGAGCACAGCATGTTCCGTGTCCGCAGCACCTGGCGATGTCGGGCGAGACTCCGATCCAGTCTGCGGACGGGCTTCACACGCCCGCGTACCTCTCATGGCGCAAACTGCAGCTTAGCCGCGCCAAGCTGAAGGCCTCCAGCAAGACCTCGGCGCTTCTCTCGGGCTTCGCCATGGTATGATATAAAATTACTTCATCATCATCAGCCAAAAGACGTCCTCTGCAGAACGAAGGCATACCCTGTTCGGGGTTGACATAATATCCACGCTTGGCAGGCGGCTTGAGGATCGCACACACAATGCTCACTACCGTTAATCGAGAGGACGCTGCTATCCGTCCTCCGGTGGTTCTGGATGCAGTTTTAGAACATACGCAGGTCCATATACCTAACGTTACTCGACTTATTTTTTCAGCTATAATTGAATTTTCTCTTTGTCATCATCATCCACAGCCTTTCTCACTGTCCCACTGCTAAGTACAGGCAGCATAGACAGACATGCAATAATTGGCTCTTTGAAAAATTGTTCACAATTAACCATTAATAAATCACGTCACACGTTAGGGGGGAGGGTCAGTCAACAAAGTGTGAAATTGTGCGACAAGGAGTATGAAGTATTAAAAATTGAACATTATAATATTTCCAACTCTTATCTACCTAGTAGGTACATGTTTTTGTAC
This sequence comes from Erannis defoliaria, assembly GCA_905404285.2. NCBI lineage: Eukaryota > Metazoa > Arthropoda > Insecta > Lepidoptera > Geometridae > Erannis > Erannis defoliaria. Next base: position 2,940,202 of record FR990071.1, read on the forward strand.
TAACGCTGTTTTAATTAATTAATTTACAAATTCACACAAGCCCGCCTAGTACGCGAGCCTCGATAAACGTACTATCCACATTTTTTCCCCCGCGAAAACGAGACAGATGTATCCATATATTAGCTTTATCACGTTCCCGCTCGGGGAAAGACCAATTAGTACTCTGCGCGTGCTAGGGGGCAGGTGGATACGCAAAAGATAAAAATTAAAAACGGTCGTCCAAAAATCATGAAATTAGTGTGACGTGATTTATGGATGGCCCGTTACTCGTATAATGTCCTCTCCCACCTGCATACCTTTCCGCGCTTTTCTACTACCTTTCCGCGTAACCCTGAATAATTATACTGATTAATTAAGGCCTCGAAATGTCATGCGGGCGCAATTTGCGAGTCGGAAATTGTAGAAGTATCGAGCCTGCGCTTTATTGGCCTCGGCGGGATCAAGAGCACTTCTTATCAATTCTCATCGATTGGTGTTAATAAGGTAGAAACAACTATTAATGTTAATCAACAACATGGGTACAGCTTTGTAATAAGCTTTTATTAGTCCACCGCTGGACAAAGGCCGATCTTCGAGCGGTTGGGGTATACCTTTCTACTCAGCTGGTTGCGGGTTGGTAGATTCAAATACGCCGTTAAATATCTTCTCCGGCTGTGCCGGTTTCCTTACGATGTTATTGAAGGAAAGTGTCAGTCAGTAAGTAAGTTATGGTGTAGAATAACGAAACTCACATACATACATGAACCCTAAAAATTTGGTACATGGTTCGTTTGAGATTGGTTCCGCGGATGAAGCCGCGGGACGCAGCCAATCATAGTATAAAGGAAGAATAGACAATTACTCACCAAAAAATACACTATCTCAACATGAACACAATGAGTTTGGCAAGTGACAAGGGCGGCCTTATCTCCTAAAGCAGTTTGTTCCAGACAACCTTCCAAGTATAGATTAAATTGAGTCCTTAGGTAAACAGGTAATGTTGCTTGCTACGAGCACAGAAGAAGTAATAGTCTATGAGTCATCACAGTTCTAACTGCTTTATTATTTAGTCTCTACTGAACAAAGGCACCTACTTGTTACTCTAAAATTAACACACTTAGCTGTGTTGTAAAAATAACTGTACATATAAAAACCTACCTACCTGTCTACCGGTGTTTATTATTGTCAGTTACTGTTGACTCACTATGTCCTAAAATATACAATGAATCTACAGGGTTAGTTCTAATCAGTTTAGATTAGCATTATTTTAAGGGCATATTCTGTACATCAAAACAAACAACTTTTACTTTGGGGCCAACTTCGAAATCACGAGAAAAAAAACCAGCTGTTCCATACAAAAAGTTCATCGACCTTGGGCAAAATGAATGACACAGCTGCTTTTTTTGCGATTTTATTTTTGGCTCCATAATAAAAGTTGTTTTGTTTTGCTGTACAGAATTTGGCTTTAAAAGGATGTTAACTGATTAGAACTAACCCTGTGTACTAACAGATCCTAAGATAAAGCAAACGCAAGCTATTAGGCGGTGGATATTACGATTTATATATCGAGATGACCTTGGTGATTTCATACAAGGCAATTAATTCTAATTAAGCGTTCGAGGCTTAATTGACTAGGTGTTACAAAAAGATCCAAAGGACCATACCAAATACGGCATAGCTAGTTGGATCAAAAATGTATTTTACGTACGAAATTAGGTTGTAAAGTCCCCCATATAAAATTTACCGTGACGTCATATATCCCATGACACGCGGAGCAATAAGACGTGTCGATTGAGTCCTTATATAGTAGTAGTAGTTTGAGATTCAAGGCAACAGAAGAATATACTTGTACCTACTTACATGAACCAGTAAGCATGTTTCTTCTGGAAGCTGGACTACTCGGTGTACGCGAATCTAGTAATAAGTAATACTTAGCTCTGCAACAGAGTAACTTTCCTTAAGTACACCTATATTACTTTTGTAGTCATTAGGTATTCGTTTTAGACAGTATTAGACAAAAATAGATAAGTTTAGACCACATGTTTATACATAAGCCACGGATCCTGGTGTCTGTGGAGATAAATAACAATTTAAAAAAACACATACATAAACTGCTAAAATTCATTATCCTCCTTTTACTTAAATAAAATGTCCAGACAGACATATGAAAAAGCGTTTTCATTACTCATACTCGGAAAGTAGGTCTGAAGTTGCCTGAGGAGCGGGTTGAAAGTAATACATTTCAGCCCTAGGGAGAATCACTTTCAACTGACAATGACAGTTGACAAATGACAGACACTCAAATTATTAAAAAAAACTAGTTTTATGTTCACATAAATTTGTATTGAACCATGTTCCAACTTTTTTAATCAGAGGATTATGGTCCCGCACATCTCGTGCATTTCCCAGTGTCAGTTCATGTTTTTATTTTTAGTTTCCTTGTATTCGTAATGAAAAGTACAGTGTTTACCTCGGGGTTAAAGACTTATTTAGTCCCTCGAACTATTAGCGAACTCGCTACGCTCGGGCGCCAAACCCCGTCTCGGGACTAAATAAGTTACTTTCACCCCTAGGATAACAATGTACTATTTCAAACATTCCATTCCTCGTCAACAGGTTGCCATGGTGGAAGTGCAGCTGAACCCGCCCGAGTCTACCAAGGTCCCCACCGGCATGCTGGTCGCCTTCACCGTCTGCACCACCCTGCTCGTCGCAGTCCACATGCTCGCGCTCATGATAAGTACCTGCATCCTACCCAACATCGAAGCCGTCGGCAACCTCCACAGCATAGCCCTCGTGCACGAGTCTCCGCACGAACGACTCCACTGGTACATAGAAGTCGCCTGGGCCTTCTCCACTCTACTCGGACTTATACTCTTCCTCATAGAGATAGCTATACTATGCTGGGTGAAGTTCTACGACTTAAGCACGACCGCTGCCTGGTCGGCTTGCGTGGTGCTCATACCAGTCATGATAGTTTTTCTAGCTTTTGCCATACATTTTTACTTGTCCTTGGCGACGCATAAGTATGAAATGACTGTCACGGGCATAAAGGAGCTAGAGTTGTTAAAGGAACAGATAGAGTTGGGAGACCACGACGCGAGAATGAATAACCTCACGCTGATCGATCAAAGTCGCATCGTTTGATCGTGATCTCCTGCCCCCTTGGAATGTTGAAGTGTACTTACAAGTGTATTTACAAACGTTCGATAAATTTTAAATGGTTGCCGGTTCTCGTAGACGAGAAGTGTTACGCGCGGAAACGAAATGAAAATAAATTCGTAAGTAAATTTAAATTTAGATTAGAGAAAGTTCGTCCAGATCTTGTGACACGCCTGAAAACATCTCCGAACCGACAATACAATGAAAAGCACGAATGTTGCAGTGTGACGGAATGTCTGCTTGTTTGCCGCTCCTTTTTTAAAAGAATAAGTATCGTTCGGTTCGTTTCTGCCAACTGTCGACTTTAACTAGTAAAATCGGCCCATAAACATTCCAGCGGTGCCCAGAACTTTGACATTATAGAACAGGCAACATTTTATCGGACGTTTTGAAATATTACCGTAGACTTTATTGTACTTATAATGTGGCAATATTGTTGCACAATATTATACCATATTGTTAACGTTTTTGACATGGGAGAGCAGCTGACTTTATGGTGTGTGTGTGTTCGAAGACCAAGATTAATCTCGCCTTTATTTATAGTTGACTTTGAGAAGTCATCAACAGGAAAAAAAACTAATAACTACAAAAAACTTGTTGATGAACTCCTAAAGTTTTTTGTACATTTATTCGTCCAAGATTTGTATACGTAGGTAGGTACCTTACCTACTTATCTGATATAAAATCTCATCTCAATACGAAATAGCACTAATATTCTATCAATCTAGCATGACAATAGAATCTCTAAAACTAATAGATTCCTACAGGAGGTTGTTTAGAAAACAACTTTTAACCGACTTCAGGAAAGGAGGAGGTTCTCAATTCGGTTGCATGTTTTTTTAAATGTTTGTTACTTCAAAACTCCGTTATTTATAATCCGCTTTGTTTTATTTGAAATATACTTTCAGATTGGTTCCATATAAATTTCATCAAAATCGGTCCAGTAGTTTGGTTTTTAAATCATAATAACTGAAAAAAGATGTCATCCAAGTATTCGATATTAAAGTCGGTTGAATATAAAAAATACTTATTTATACATATATAGTCTACAGGCCAGGTGTTACACCATATCTTTTCTGACCCATTTTGAACAGAACACGGATATAAATAAATTATTGGATTTTACTTAAAATATTACATAATTATCATGAAAAGTATATAATATATATACTGTTTATAAAGTTTAATATGTTTTTTTAAATATTTTTTTATTTATTTGTTATAACCAGAGTCCTTACTACTAAATATAAAATCCTAATTACCGTAAGTTTTATCGACGTTTCATGTAGTTCCAAAGATTTTACATAATAGCTATTTATTTGAACGAATTTACTTTTAAAGGGAGAGACATTTATTATATATGCATAGTAAGTACTGAAATCCTAGGGAATGTTATTTACCCTTTATGTTTAAAATTGTAGATGATTTTATTGACAATATTAAAGTAAGTCAATTGAAGCAATATTAGAACTGCCGATACAATTTATTGTATTTAAATTCTTCCCTATTATATCAGAATAAATATGCAATAATAAGATATTTGACTGTAATACTTAATTCAATAATACTGTGATATGTAATTGAATGACATTGTAATGAATCTTATTGATATTTAGATTTAATTAGTAACGGCCGGTGGATCATTTTCTGGGTAAAAGTTATCTATCGAAATTTGTGATTGAATCAGGCGTTACTTTGCGGAAGTTCATCTTAATCCAACTGTTGAATACTGTATCTCTGGTGTATTTCCGCTCTACTATCGTATCGAGTACTAATAGGAGAACTATTGATTATGTATTCCTATTCCTATTAATACTCGATACTATAGTACAACGACCTGGGTATGTCCTTAAACTGCAACCAGATCCACCGGAGGACGGGCTGCAGCGTCCTTTTGGTTAACGGTGGTGAGCATTCTGCGATCCCCGAGCCGCCTGCCTAGCGTGGGGATTACGGCAACACCCCTCTATTGGGAGGCCTTCGTCCAGCATTGGACGTATTATGGCTGACGACGACTATAGTACAGCGGAAATACACTAGAGATACAAGTTGGATATTTATAAACAGTTGGTTATCCATCGAAATTTTTACACTGTCTTTTTCATGTGGAATGCTCGGTGACTAATATATACAATGTGTAACAAAAAGGTTCAACAATACTGAAGGGTATGTATGTAGTCATCATTATGAACAACTTTTGTTATGGGGCTAACCCAGAAATAAATAAATAAACCAGCTGTTCTATACAAAAACATTATTTTTTTGCGATTTCAAGGTTGGCCCCATAGTAAAAGTTCTTCATAATGATGAGTACATACATACCCTTGAATATTGTTGAACCTATTTGTTACACGTTGTATAATATTTGTTTTGCCGTTTCCATTCGCCCGTAGTTTAGTATAAAGCCTCGAGCTTTTTAAACCACAAACGGCCTTACTTAAATAAACTTTTCATAGTCACTTCTTAAGATGCTCTGCCATCTTCTCTCTGACGTGAAGTTGCACGTGCTAGAAAAGGACAGAGAAGTTTAAGCAAGTGACTAAGAGAATCGAGATTATTTTAGGTAAGGCCGAAAGTGTTTAAGATCGTCCTTTCTAAAGCTGAATTCACATTGAAGGGTAGATAATTTTAATAAATTTTGCAATTTTTGAGACAGTTGATAGTAACTTTACCCAGGAGATGTGAAACAGGTGAATTTTTAGAAACAATGTATACTGATTGTTATATAATTTATTTAATAATTGCTCATGATAATTAATAATTAAATTTGTCGATACAGAGCTGCAGTTGTTTGTCTATATCCCCCAGTTGTAGTTGCAGCCACAGTTTATGCTCGTCTAGTATTTTTCGTGAATCTTGTAAGGACTCCTGGAGAAAAAAAACGCGATTATAACGATACTCAAAATATTCCCTGCTTCCGTATATAATATATAAGAGGTTACGTCCCCAAACACACCTTATACGTTAAGACAATTTAGATAATTATCCTACTTCGAATCTTTAACTCTTTTTTTTTGCTCAGTTTGTAAATGCTCACATGGTCACGCATCCAAATACTGATTGGATCATCCGTCGTATTTAGGTGAAGTTTTGGGAACACCTAGTCAAGCTGCGTTATGAGCGCTACCCTTGTTTATTCAACAAGTTTATCAACAACCGTCGAGGCATATCAGAGGTCTTTGGGCGGCACGTGCTAGGGCTGGCCACTCAGCATCATATAACAGCGATCATATTTACATACATCATATATTTTTTTATACTGTCATTTGACTAGTCGAGCAAGACTCGCCTGGTGGTAAGCGTCACGCCTGCCACTAACAGTAGTAGTGCGAGAATTGTGAACTTGCGAACACAATCCTGCGCCGCACTGCACTGCGCTCGTCACACTGAGATATTAGATGTTAAATCTCTTCATACCCAGTAATTTCTCTGGTAACATTGCCCTTCAATCCGGAACACAGTAATGCCTGCACACTACTGCTTGGCGGTTGAATAACTGGCAAAGGTGTGGTACTTGCCCAGGCGGACTCCGCAGTAGAGTCCTACCACTACAAAATATTTATATGTTATTGTTAGATAACAATTATTATGTTTGAGACGTAAACTTTGCTTAATCCAATCAAGAGTGATCTGACGGTGTTCTAAACCCAATCGGATTCTATTCGAAAACTACTCTCACCAGCTGGGTCTTCTGCATTAAGAATGAAGGAGACAGATAGTTTAGTTTACGAGTGGAAACCTTTCCGATTGGGTTTAGAATACTGTAGCTGTGCAGCTAAAAGGTAACGCAAACTTCTTTATAAACAAAGAGGTTGTAACACGATTAACAGATTACGTTCAATGGGAGCGTGTAAAACGTTATCTATAGTGCAAACGTGTTATCTAGTCGTGCCTGAAACAAAGCCATACCGGCCTGTAAGTACCGAGTGTTAAAAGATAATAATATATACAATCTGATACCTACTTCCAAACCTAAACAAAAAAAAACTAAACGTTATTAAAGAGAGAGAGAGAGAGAGAGAGAGAGAGAGAGAGAGAGAGAGAGAGCTCCTCCAAGCATAAAGAGTTGGTAGCTTTTGAAAGCCGAAAGAGCTAGGAGTTACGTAAATACTAGCAATACTTTCTAGCTCTATTATATATATAGAAACCATATTGCGTTTTTATTAAAACCATTAAACCATTTGAAGTTGGTTCAAATGGTTTAGGAGGGAGGACCTTTTCTTAAGCTTTGTTGGCAATAAGAACGGTCTCTATCTTTCTACGCGGCTCTGTTAGCATTGTGAAATTCCTTCACAAAGGCCATTAACCAAGATTTGCAGGTTGAAGTTAGTAAAAAGAGAAAGTAGGTAAGTAATGCTGGTTGTACAAAATATGATGAGGCAGATATATGATGCTGAGCTGTCATTCAGCTCAGCATCATATTGACGAGTATTGACTAGACGAGTTTGACTGTAAAGCACAACCGCGCGCTATGGACTGACGTCTGGGCCCTCATTTTTTAATATTTCGCTTGTACCGCACTAAAAACACACTGACTTTATAACGATAACTTTTGCGAAGCGAAGACGTATTCGTACGATTCAAAAATGAGGACCCTGACCTACATCTTCCTGTCTACCACAAATTCTAATTGCCTTTCTACCATAGATCTAGTAAAAAGGGTTCTTTTACTAGATCCATGCTTTTTACACATTAATCTAAACGTTAGAGGCTGGCGCCTTTTGTAATTTTTGTTGCACACAATCTCGAAACATTGATATTCCACGATCGTAATACAACATCCAAGGATTGTCAATTTTCATCAAGTTTTCAGAATGAGGATTCTGGCGTGAAGGACATATTTTTTTATAAAAAGCTCGTGCATACAACAGTGGTCGCAGCGCAGCGTAGGTACCTCATAGCTAAAAAAACACTACACGCCTGCAATGTACGATAAAGAATATTAAATGTTCGAAAGTAATGCAGGAGAATTCTTGCAATGCAATGCGATGTGGCGTGCCAGAGCCTTTAGGGCCCTATTTAAATTGATATAAAGGCTGTCGCTCTAATAATCATCATCAGCCCGGAGACGTCCACTGCTGAACGAAGGCTCTCCCTTAGACCGCCACACTGAACGACAACCTGCCATTTGCATCCACCGGATATATGGAACTGTAACGTGGTCTTTAACTGCTGGCTTTTGGAGAAACTCAGTCACGCAACGGGCAATGGAGAGAGCTATGCTCGGAGTTACTTTGCCCGATAAAATCCACCGCTCTAGTAATATGTTTGGGAAATAGAGAATTACCGGCGGCACGGGATACGGCGTGGGCATGTCGCAGAACTGGCGTACGATGATGTCTGACATCTTAGACTTGACGCAGAAGTCGTCCAGCCAGCATCCCTCCTGCAGCTGCCCCGTGTGCATGTGGTAGAACCGCCCCAGCCCGTGCTTCAGGTCGCGTTCCCACTGGCCTTCGTACCGGTTCCCGTTCTCTGCACATTTAGGACTTAATTCCTTAAGCCTTCGTTCCTCTAGTTGTTTTGCTTACATTTTTAACCGACTTCAATAAAAGAGGAGATTCTATGTTTGACTGTATGTATGTTTTTTTATGTTTGACCGATTTCTCCGTCAGTTGCGGACCGAATTAGTTTTTTTTTCTCTGAACGAATATACTCTCGAGGAGGTCCCATGTGTTCGAAGTAGTTTTTTTAAAGTTATTTGTAAAGATTATACATTACTGAGTTTGAATATCCAACAAGACAGAGGTTGAATAAATAAAACGACTTACGTACTTACGTTACGCAATATTTTGGACTACAAATTATGCATAGGAAATTGGAATGTGCTCATTGAGCCATTTGTTTTGATTTGGTTAGTATCAAAACAAAGGTTTGATTGTGAAAACCTAATTCTATTCTATAGGTTCTATCCGCCATATTGTATTCACTGTGACGTGATTTTAGTCTACACACCCGCGTACAGAACAGCATCGCATGTTCGAGTAAAAAGAAGGTAGGTAAAAAGTAGTGAGGTAGGTCTGTTCACCTTGCACTAACATGCCCAATCCTTCTCTCTTGCTCATACTCCAGTATCCGACGTACATCGTCCCGTTGGCGTACCACATCTTGCCGTAGCCATGCCGCTGGCCCCGCTTCCAGTACCCGAAGTATACGTCCCCGTTCCCATAGTACCACCAGCCCGTGCCTTCCGGCTTGCCTCGGACCCACTCCCCCCGGTATTTTAGCGAGTATGTACCGTTCGGTTGTCGGTGGCTTAATGAACCGAACCCGTGTCTAGAAGGAAACAAACCAGATCAAGGGGAAGTAGGATTCGAGCACCATGCATCCTGCACCACCAGATCACCACACAATTTTTGGCTTTGCCATTGAAGGAATACTTAGTCCATGGATTTACTGTAGTTTCGATCACGTCCGTGACCTTTCACAAGCAAGACGTTGAAATATTTCGTTGTTTCCAAAGCTTTTTCAAAGCCACATTTAGGGGTTCTCCATCTCTCATGGGGCATGGGTTGGCTTAACTTGCTTTATTAATTTCTATGACTTAGTCTTAGACTGTGGTGTACTCTCAAAAAAGCAATTGGTGAATTTGACAATATCCACGCGTATGATAGGCAGCTCGTTATTTTTAGCATAGCAAATGTCCAATGTACGACGCCATATTATAGTACTGAGGAGAAATGAAGATAAAATAATAAATAGGTGTAAACTGCAGAGACCAACCTGAAATTTTTGTACCAGTCCCCTTCATAAAGTTTTCCTGTGATCGTCAGAAAAAAACCTTTCCCTGTAATAACATAATTTGATAGCATTATCAGTAAAGCATTATATTGATTCTAACATTAGGGCTGACCACTCAGCTTATACAAATTTACTTGCTAATAAGCTAGTTAGCAACGACGATCTTGTATCATGATATTTCTTCTATCTTGTATTATATTGTTGTTGCTAGTATGGTATCAATTAGGTATATATTTCTACAATTCTTTGAAACAATGGGTTATGTTAAAACCTTTTTCATACCACCTGCTTGGTAATGTCCCAATTTCAACGTAAATCAAGGCATTATATCCCAAGGGATTTTCATATAACATTACGTCCCAAGGGCCAAGGCTATAATGTGATTTTTATTATTTCGAACATTAAAATTGCTAAGTTGTTAAGTGTAATTCGCTAGCAAGTGACCGCAGGTCTTTTTGACCAAGCGAAGCGAAGCATTCTGGATTTAATGGGACTAGTCGGCGTTTGTATGTATTATTTCAACGATAGCCTGCGAACGTTGATCTGGTCTATATGAAATTTTGTAAACAAGTAGGTCGTGCAAGTTCGACAATGATCAAGTTCGAATATGTTCGGTCGCTGGGTCTCTGCACGCTGCGAACTATACACAAAAACTTTTTTTAATGGCACAAATCTTTATCAGCTACAACAAACTACAGATTACTTATACTGCTTAGCCTACTACACAAAAAAACAAAAGGATTGTATCCAGACCGATGAAAGTCTAGAGACAATGCAAATGCTCAAACCCACTTGCATGCATAAATGTATCAAAGAAGACAATTTGACCACAAGGATTTTTTCCTGTTGAACAAATCAGTTACTCATAGTTTGACCACGAGGACGAACCCAAAAAACATACTTGCCTTCTTTCTTGTCGTTCTTCCAATCTCCCTTAAATCTGTCAAAGCGGGATGTAAATATAGCGTGGTGAAAGCCATTTTTCACTGCCTTTTTCTCCGCTGCTATCAAAAGGGGCGTAAATGTTTTTGGTTTGTGATAAAGGGGCATATTTAGAAAATTGTTAAACCAAAACAAACATTTAAAAACTTCAACAAAGTAGTAATTTGAAGTTTAGTTGACTTGGTCCAATGTCATTGTCGCAGGAATAACGCGAAAAGTTTCTAATCTAAAGGATTTTAATAAAAAGTATTTAAGTACCTACTTCAAAATATATTTCGACTCACTCGAAGTTTATTTTATGATTTGAACACAAAATATTTAATTATAATATAGTATACACTTTGCCCTATGCTCAGCAGTGGGCGATTAAGGGCTGAAAATGATGATGATACACTTTTCCCGTGAAAATGAGACAAATATATCCATATTCTAGCTTTGAAATGCGCGCCCCGACGCCTGCAGCTTTTGCCTGATGAATGGACTTTCGGCAAAACTACTAAACAAGCTACTTCGTTTTAAGAGATGAAAAAAGTCCAGATAGATAACTAATTAATTCCTGCGAGACTATTATAGTGTGTGGATGTCGGAACGGCTTAGCAATTCACGAATGTCGCAGCACTCGTACGAAACGGTTTGATTCCACTTTCTTTATTCGAACTGCTAAACAGTGGGTAGCGCTGCCCGAGTGGGTGTTTCCTGATAATTATAATCTGGGTGTCTTCAAGTCGCGAGTGAATCGGTTTCTTCTAGGCAAGCGTGCTCCATCGTAGACTGCATCTTCGTTTATCATCAGACGAGATGGCAGTCAAACGCAAGCCTATAACACATTTAAAAATAAATGCATTTACTGTATGCAAGGTACGTACCGCTACAAGTAAAAACAACTCTCAAATAAAACAACCCATCTTAACTATCCAATATAATTCAAACTACAAACATTTACAACTTTCCGTGCGCCTTCTGTAGCCCTCGACTCAGCTCGATGAGCTGGTTGTAGTGCTCCCTGAAGCCCTGCAGCGCGAGCTCCTGTTGGCTCTTCATCGACGACGTGGAGCTGATGTACTTCTCGACGCACTCGAGGCATTTGTTGTCTAACTTGACGTCCTGCTCGGTGAGGATTTCCGGCTTGGCCAGCTGGACAGGTGTAGGTAGAATCTGGAATGAAACATTGTTCCTATTGTAGAGAAACCGTTTAAATGAGTCCTCGCCGCGCGGTTCAGGAGCGCGGGCGTACGATGTCAAAGGGGTAATGGGCAAATACCGAGGGCTGCAGACATTCAAGGGCAGCCTTTCCGGAGTTAAACCCGGAATACTCCAGAAAACATCTGAACCCTAAACGTGACAACCTCAGGCGAGTAGTCACCCGACTACTAGCCGGAGTTTGTCACCGGACATTTGCTCTTTAAACAAACACTTTTACACTATTGGAGTTACAGACAGTTCTCTATGCCGAGGTTGCATGGGGGCAGACGAAACGGAAACGCAGAAATGAGTAGACCAGTACCAAGTTATGACTCGAAAAATAATTAGTTTAAAAAAATGCAGTAATTATATAAATATAATTATAAGCTCGCACCGGGCGCATGAAAGGCTAGTTACGAGGCGAGCTGCTGGCCTTCCTCGGGGACACCAAGTGGGGGACTACGCATCGGGGGCTCATTGGGGGCCCGCTCACCTTGTACCAATTACCAAGTAGAGCCGTAAATACAATATAGTATTTTTGACAACGATGACGATTGCAGGTGGCAAAGCGGAAAACTAGCTCAGGTATGTATTTCGTTACATGTTTTAGTTATAGTTATACAATCAAAAATGTTGTCTATTTACATTGGGAATATGCATTTTTTTTTTATTGACTCAACAAAAACAAATCATGGAAAGTAAAATTTTAAGATGTGCATAAATAACGAAGTTATTAGTAGATTACTCACCTAGAAGCAATAGTAAATAATGTATCAGAACTCATGTATCTCCTGAGGCAGAGCCGAGGGTGACAAACATGAGATCTTTTGTTTTATTTATACGGGAATACTCACGTTTAATTAAATCGGATACTCCGACTATAGTTTCGATCACATCCGGTGACCTTTTTCAAAGAGTGAAAACAGAGCCCGATGCGCGTGCAGCTGCGTCCAACTTAGCTAAGTGCTAAAAGGTCACCGGATGTGATCGAAATTATAGTTGGAGCTCCCATGGTGTGTATACGATTTTACGTGACGCTGCGGGGAGGAAGCGGTTCCTTCAGCACCGCGTAGCGGAGCTAAAGTAACCACTTTAGCCCCGCAGGCTTTAGCTGTTACACAGTTAATTACAATAAATATAAGCAGAATCTGAATCTGAAACAAATTCTATACTAACACGTGTTTTGCTAGAAAGGGACAGATGACTCCCGCCCAAAAACATAGAACGCTTATATTTCAGAACATTACCAGCTGATTTCAATTATTTTTTCGAGGTACGTGTAAACATCAGATTCATTTAAACTCTCCAATTATACTATTATTTTTAATAATTGAAACACATGCATATTTCCTATTACATGATTTACCTGTACATGATTGCCGTTTAAGATCTACATCAAATTGAATTCCCATCAACATTGTAAAAAGTATACTATAAAAAAAAATGTAGCGCCATCTCTTGGCAATGTTTTATCGGAGCATCCGTTAGCGTTCCCTTTCATCTGCAGCAGCATCTTTTAATTTATCTTTAATTTATTTTTATACCAAATTTCAGCCGATTCAGGTCAAAATTTGCAACTGAATTATTGAACCAGGTATAACATAAAAACTAGTACCAAAAAGTGAACTTACCTCTCGTACGAGCGTATGTGCAGCGTCACCAACAGCCTGGTTCCCGTGAACGGCGTGTTGTAGAGCCGCCAGGACGACGGCTTCTCTTAAGGCTCCATTCTGGAGGAGCTCCAGCATCAGGCTGTCGATGCTCTGGTGCCACGTCAGGTAGAACGCCAGGGGACCAAAGTGTCTCGTCGACCTGGGGAAGAAACCAGTAATATGTAAGTAAGATCGTTAATTAATTAATTAATTAATTTTGTCTTACAGAAATAATTACATAGCTCAATTTATAATTTTGCCAAACTGCATAGCAGTTTGTAGGTAGACATCGACTCTCATATTCATTACTATACTATGTATGTACGAGGTATTGACATTTTAGCGATATAAGTAAGCTATAACTCGATATAAATGTTAACTTATAGGTACACAGGTTATTTACAAAGGCACTATTTAACAGTAGTTTTGTCAAGGCTAATTTAAATGTAAATTTGTTTATACATTGTTTTACAAAATTTTCAAACCTTAAACGCCAGCCCTAGTGCAAGAGTTAATGTGTAGTGATGGCATCTGACATGGATTGAATGTTGTTATTATAGAGATATAGAATGTGAAGATCAATAATTGATAAATTCTTTATTGTACACACCAAGAATTACACAGAAACAATAAAGATAAAGCAGCATGATAATGTTGAGGTTTACCTAAGAAGTTCATATTTCTTCGAAGCGTCAACATGCTGGTAGGTTATACTGGTGACTCGCTGGTACGAAGGCTCATCTGGCTCGTACTGTATGCAAGCTCGGTCCAGAACAAACTCGTACTGCTCTCGGTCTAGTAAGCTGTGGAATTTGTCTTCCTCTGTGAACATCAGTGGCTCTCTGATCTTGCGCCCGTTCATGGGGAAGTATACCTGTAAAAAGAGCAGATTAGTGATATAAACTGTGGTAGATACTTGTTGAAATCTTTATTGGTTGCCTTTGCAAAACACACTGGACCAAGGCAATAAAGGAGCCTTAGCACAGTGGGACACTTCAGATTAATTAAAATAATATAAAAATGGTGAAGAAACATTTTAAATAATTAATTGTTGTTTATTACATAGACAGTGATTAATTTGTAGTGGTTTTCGTTAACAGTTTTAGGGCTGGCTTGGCTAGCCTAGAAAAGTAAAAATCTTATGTACTCAATTTAATAATATTATAATATATTTAATAATATTATGTGGTAGTGTTCTACTAGCCTCCATTGAGATCCTGTATCCAACCCAAATATAAATAATAAATACATAATCAGTCTTCTTAATAGTTTTTAATAGACATACAATAGGACTACCCTCGAAAGGTAATTGGGCCATATCCACCAAACTGGCCCAGTTGCATGTTGGTGGATTCACATACACACTTGAATTTCTTCTCTGGGTGTACGCAGGTTTCCTTTTTTTTTGTTTCAGGTTTCACGGTGTTTTCTTTTGCCAAAAAAGACAGGGTATGAAAATCCGAACATGAATTTTAAAGAGCTCATTGGTACAGGCTTGTCAGTTGAGCTCGCGACCTAACGATTATTCTGCCTATGTATGTTTAATATCTCTAATCACACTTTTATCCAATATTAGATGAACAATGAAACCATTTATCACAATATTTTTAACCGTGTTTTACCTGTGCAATGTTCTTACAATAGTTACAAAATTAACAGGCTTTTTTATAACTGTGTTGAATGATGAGTTACCTGATTAAGTCTTTTTCTGACATCATGATCACAGCTGCGTAGTGTACCATCTGGATCCCTAAAATATTAAAGTATATCAGTTTTAATCAGATTATATTAAGAACTAACAGTAGGTACCCCATGATTTTGTCATCTGGTGGTTGATATTCAACATTAACTCAAACTATGTTCTTGTTAAAAGTAGCCCATGTTAGCTAATCCGAGGCATAAACTACATCCATACTTCATGTCCTACAAATCCTATAGAGGCATTTATAATGCCAAGTTTGAACAATAGTACATTATGATGCAAGTGAGCTATGTCAGTCATTGCAACCGAGGATATGCGCAAGCGAGCGCAATAAGGGAGCCGAGAGCATAATACCAATACACACGCGTTTCATACAACGTTTTTCATCACACTTGCGAAGAAATAAAGACTGTATTGTATTGTTATTAACTTTTTGATATTAATCAACTTTACACAGCGAAAACGTTAACAAATATTTGCGAAAATGGCGTGCAAGCAAGCGATGCGACATTTTCTTTAGCCGCATAAAAACTCTACTGGTATTAAAAAAAAACTGTATTACCTTTTATAACTTGCAGTGAGGTACAAACTTAACTTAACCGGTATATTATAATAATACACAAGTGCAACAATATAAAGTAAAAAGCATGTGAGTTTAATATGTTGGATTATGAGCCTAACCGATGTAATAAGATCCACATTACGAGCAAGTGTGATGAAAAGACTATTACTTTATCAAAATCCTAACAAATGTGTTTGTGTCGACATAATCCACACTCTACAAAGCTGTTAATCCCTTCGCAATGGCCTTAGTTAACTATTAGTACCTTACAGTTTTATCAATCATTTTACCATATTTTCTGGGAGGAAAAGGATCTTATGCTCTTATTTCTTGGCTCATTTTACGAAAGTCAACACAACAATTTTGGTGTAATTCGGAACGAAACAATGATGTTTATAAATTATTATAATGTATATTTCTTCATCATCAGCCTATCATAGCCTATTGCTGGACATAGGTCACACTTACATTACATATAATGTAAGTGTGACCTATGTCAATAGGGTAGATGACTGATGTTTATATTGTTGAAACCAATAGCTTTGATGAAGAATTTAAGTAAATATAGTATCTTAATTGAAAAAAATATTTTCATCGGTTATTAATGTTCTGATATATAAGCGTTTAAAGTTTTTGTTAGAGATAACTCTGTCCCTTTCCCACAAAACAAAAAATGACGTCACGCCTTACTTGTCAGAATATAATTTATATGGCATACTGAGAAGTGACGTCATGATTTGCTGTTTCTTCTCTCTGTCTAGCATGATATTAAAATGCTTATATTTTGCTTATTTTTTGATCAGATTTTCATATTTTTTTCATTAATCAGCTATATTTATGGGCTACATTTTAAAAGGGCAATAAAAAAAACCAGTCATCTAGCCTATTATATTAATTACAAATTTATAAATATTTGACACATATTTATAACCAAAATTGGTATATCTGTTTAATTCTAGTGTATTTCCTCAAAGTAACGCCTGTATCAATCACACATATTTATAAGTTTGTGGTTTATACAATTGTAACATAATAATATTGTAAGATTTCATATCAAGAGTTGCAATATTCTGTTACCTTTGTACTATGATTCTGTGCTGGTTGTCTACACCAAATGTGATGTCAGTGAATAAGTGTAAAGAGGAGTCGTAACCAACTAGAGCTGGGTCTTTGGACAACACATCATTAATGGGTTTGTGTACCTGAAACACGGATTAAAACTCATTAGTTTTGCTCTAGGCAATTTTCACCAAAGCTGCAGCAAGTTGTGTGTAGAATAACAAGTAGGTACACCGTCTTCTTCACTCCACTCTTTTACCCCACTTTCAATAAGTTGAAAGGTCTTATTATTCTCATTTGTTATCTCTACTTTCAATCCAATTACTCTTTATTTACTTTCAAGTGGTCCTTCTATATTTATAGGGTCGCACTTAGATGTTGTGGTTTTGTTGGTGGTTAATAACACATACATAGAGTGATAGTTTAATTCAAAATTCTGTTCTTTGGTGAAGCCGAAAAACAATCAATGTGTGCGTGACCATTACGGAATTACTTTATTTGAGATACACATAAGTGTTAGCGAAATTTTGAATTTTTCACCGAAAGTTGGAAAACTTAACCGAAGAGGGTAGGTAAAGAAAGTATTGTCATCCTGAGAAAAATAGTTCGAGTACCATACTCGGCCTTTTAAGGCCTACTTGAAATTGCTTCACTTTGCTCAAGCCGAATCGGGTTCTAAGCCTATTATTTCTATGGGGTGGCATTTATTCCGTTACACCACTTATCAGTATAATTATACATACGATGTGTGTATGAATATTCAGTAACCTGGACAACTGGAGGCATTTGTAACAGTCTATCCGCTTTTTCATTGGCCTTTGTAATCTCTGCTTCCAATTCTTCATTAGTTAAAAACTTGTACGTAGGAGTTTTCAAGACCGGCCAGCCACTGTTGGTTCTCTTACGAAACACTTTATTGAAGTCTGGTCGTGTTAACCTTTTGAGCAGTACTTGGACATTTGGGGAGAAAAACTTAGGCGCTGGATCTTTGTCTCCATCTGCAGGAAATATAATACAGTTAACATAAATTGTAGCCAAAACTTTTTTCAGTAGCGGAGTAGCAGTATTGAAATGATTTTTGTATCAAAAACATTGTATACATAGTTTTAGAAGTACTTACCGTATAACGACGGCACTATGCTCAACTTCCGACAGGACAGTACAATAATTTGTGCTTCATTATGTCTAGTGATTATGTTTCTAACATTATTATGCCTTATGTTACGAAATAAAAGCGACATTGTAGCTATTTTGTTATGTACGTTTTCTTAAAAAATATAATTATTTCACATCCACATTCTTCCTGAACCTCAAAAATGTGACAATGACAAAAGCACAATCTAATTCAATTGACATTTTATAAAGTCAAGTTTTTTTTTAAGTTTACCGGTCTGGATTATCGTCTTTTTGGCCGTGTCATAAATTTTATTTTTTCTACAGAGTTAGCAATAAAATTGAAAACAGTAGTTTTGCGAATGCATGGATATTTTGAAATCGGCGTAAAACTTCTTCTTGGAAGTCAACGGCCTTACTTAAAAAAACTTTTCAACCGTTAGTCACTGCTTAAGATGCTTTGCCATCTTCTCTCTGACGTGAAGTTGCATATGCTAGAAAAGGACAGAGAAGTTTAAGCAGTGACTAAGAGAATCGAGATTATTTTAGGTAAGGCCGCAAGTCTTTAATTTTTTAGTGCTGCCCGACAAAGAAACGGGATTTATTCGGTTTTTATCATATTTCTCTAGGGTCAGACTCATTCTTTTCGATATTTTCTTTTTAATGCTCTGTCTCTGTGGCTGAATGTTCATTCAATTTTAACGTCATTTTCATCAATGTAGGTAATCAAATGTCAATGTCAAAACTATTATTTAAATCTCTATGGTCAAAACAAGAAGGAAGGCGTTCTAAAAAAACTTGGGTTGTCGCTTTTTGTACTATTTCACATTGCAAAAATATTTTAAAATATTGACTCATATGCTTGTTTGATTGCTACGTTCCAAGAATTATCGTATAATCTATTATAATGGCAAAAAGAAAAGCCGGTGTCAACGATATCATTTACGAATTGGACAACGATGACAGCGAGCTAAGTAGCGAAGACGAGGTTAAACAATCCAAGATAATTCGTATTGAAGAGAATAACAGCCCTAATACGACCCAAAGTGATTCAAATACTCAGAGCAGTTGTTTAGAAGTTATAGATATTGATAGTTCTACAGAAAAATTCGACGAAACTCATTTACCCGAAGCGGTAAGGAATGGAGGGAAAAGTCCAACCGAGTTCATTATCATCGATGAAGTGTCTGAAACATGTAGTCCGAAGACCCCAGTAATCGAAAGGGATAAAAAGTTTAGTTCAGATACTATTTTTAATGAAGACATAATGATTGACTCCCCAGCCTCCAACAGTGACCCAGGTGTAGTAGGTTGTGAAAATAGAACACCATTAGTAACAGTGAAATTTAAGGACAATAAGTTAGCAATGAGTTACAAGAAGCAGATAAAAGCTTTCATGTTAAACCTCATAAAGCTTCATAGTAACGATCCAGAGTCAGATGATGAGACTGATTTGGAGCTGGATATCTGGCCAGAAGATTTAGAAGACTTTAATGAAAAGCCTGAGATATCAACTGATAGCTTGTTCTTTATTGATACTGATCCCAATGACGATATGCCAATAGAAATTCCTTGTTACAGTCAGGTAAGATAAGTAACAACATATTTTACCACAATACTTACTTATTTATTTATTCGAAAACAGGTGAGCAGCTTACACTGATGTCTGTTATATCAGAGTGTTAAATTTAGTACTTACTGACATTTCATAAAATAAAATTCTAAAAAGAATGCTGGAATGCAACATAACCTCCAAAACTTCAATCTACATGGCAAAGTAGTTATGAAGAGAAAACCAGTAAATTTTTTGCCTATCAACTGTCGCATTCAGATAATAATATATTATTTTACAGAATAATTTATTGATTTGCAATGCACCTGAGAAAGAGCGATCGCCACCACCTATGCCGAGGTGGAAAGGCCCAACTTGCTTCAACTGTAACGGAAGCCACACCATGAGAGAATGTACGGAGCCCTGGAATAATGCTCGGATTGCAGTAAATAGAAAAGCTATGGCTAAAAAGGGGTTAGTAGTGTATTAGTTAGTATTTATGTAGCTATACGAGCAGCCCGCAGCTGCTGGAACCATTCATCTTTTTGGGATAAAAGTCCTCAATTGAAACTTTTAAACTTCTGCGATTTTTACACCCAAATACTCTATTGTTAATATGGGTCATTAATAAAAAATTTCAACTGTTATTTCAAGCATAAATGTTATTAATCTATTTGAAGAAGTGTGTGAATATAATATAATATAAAAGTAATTATTATGAACACATGAATATTTATTGAAAATACCTAGAAGTTTGAAACTAATACTAAATGTAATTTTTGTGATAATCACAAGATACACATTATTTTTCATTCTATTCCAATATTTCTCAAACATGAAACTAATAAGAAAAAACATTCATCATATCGGAATGAAATAAGACTTCAAACATAAAATTTCAGACGTTACCATGTGGAAGATGAACAGAAGTATGGCCATTTAGTACCAGGCAGAATATCGGGACAACTGCGGCACGCCTTGGGCCTGAAACGGCATGAGCTGCCACTTCACATCTACCGTATGCGGCAGTTGGGCTACCCGCCCGGCTGGCTTGAAGAGGCCAGGATATCACACTCTGGGATCACATTATTTGACTCCTCTGTAAGTATGCATAATGTTGATTCATATATTAGTGCCATTAGTCTTTGACATTCCACTGCTATGCATAATACCTCATTGGTACTGGCCCAGAATCGAACCCAATATCTCACAAGTACTAGGTAGGTGGTGGATACCTATATTTTATTTTCTAAAGTTCTATTATTATTAACGGGATATATACCGTGATTATGTTGTGAAATGAGC
Source organism: Erannis defoliaria (assembly GCA_905404285.2). Lineage (NCBI taxonomy): Eukaryota > Metazoa > Arthropoda > Insecta > Lepidoptera > Geometridae > Erannis > Erannis defoliaria. The sequence continues at coordinate 2,961,153 of FR990071.1, forward strand.
TCCCGATATTTCGGCGCAGTTGCATGCACCATGTTCACGAGTAGACTGAAGAATGCAGGTGGTTGTGAAAAGAATCCCGTTGTCCCGGGTTGTCCCGTTAATAATACTGGGACTTTAGTAAATGACTGTGATAGTTTAAAACAGTATTTTATTTTCTGTTTCAATAAAGTGATAAAAGAAAAAGTGTGCCTGTAAAGTGTATGATATTTTTGAAAAAGTTTTTTTTTACTTAAGTGAATCACCATGTTATGCTAATGTACCTTTAACAAAAACACACAGTATAAATAACAACACACACACAGTAAGTAAGAAGTTTAGTAACTTTTAGTAATATAAAGTAAAAATAATAATAAAAAGAAAGTAACACAAACGTGTATCTTCTTTTTACAAAGTTTATTCTAAATGTTGTTTCAGGGTCAAGCCACTTTAGACCCTGAGGACGAGGATGGTGAGCTCTGTGAGCCGGGATCCAAGGACAAGTACGACATCAAGAAAATACTTGACTTTCCCGGGTTCAATGTGCCCGCCAGCTCACGCTACAAAGAGGTCAGCGACACACGCTATTTATATCTTACGAGCGCATGAGGACTGCATTGTGAAATGTACACCCATATCTCTCTCTTAAACACGACTATCTGTTTTGCCTTCTTTTCTCAAACTCAATTCGTAATTCTAAAGAAATTGAAAAATCACTTTTTTACTAAAATAGGTGTTAAATACGTTTTAGTGTTTCATGCATAATTGTTCTCTTTAATGCTAGGGCTTCACTTGCGTGACGCTTTACGTCCAGTTATCGGAATAATTAACGTGCAATAAATGATGCATTAAACAATGCACTACATGGGCGGCCACACTATCATTTGACTTTGAATATCGACATTAATAATGCCACTAGCCCATTAGCGTGCTAACACCCGGACATATCTGCGTACTGTATCAAATACCGCGCTAAATAATGGCATTACACGCAGGTGAAGCCCTAGCATTATTGTATCCTTAGTCTAGCATTTGTATATATTTTTTGGCAATAAACACCCTTTTATGTTTATCTTTTATGTCTAAAGAATATAGTCGAATTGCATAGGTAATGTTTGTTTTACCCCAACGGCATCGTTTCAGGAAGCGCACGCGCTCGGGTTGGCGCCGTTATCGGAGGCGGACAGCAAGCTGGCCATGCTGGCCGTGCTGGCGCCCAACGCCATGCAAGCGTACAAGCGCAAGAAGCTGGCGCTGTTCCCCGCCACCGCGCTCGCGCCCGGCGCCGCCCGCGCGCTCGGCACCGCCGAGATGGACATCGACAGCGGGGACGGTACGTTACTTCTTATAGCAAGGCAGAAAACCTTAGGAGGTAACAAGCTAAAGGCCCTCTGCCAAAAAGTATATGGTCAGTAGTATAGGCCTTAAGGCTTACTAACTCTTGTTATGTTGTGTTTTATTTTGTTATGTTTTGAATGGGGATGGAACCAAGCTTTACATTGGTACAATATAGAAATACTGGTTGGCCTAAATGGCGAAAAATCGTAGTTCAACGGTTAAAAATAATACATCTTTGTCAAGCTGTAACAATAATAGGGTAGATGACTGTTTTTTTTATTGTCCTATTAAAATGTGACCCATAAATATAGCTGATTAATGAAAAGAAAATTACAATCTGATCAAAAATAACCAACTTATAAGCTTTTTAATATCATGCTAGACAGAGAGGCGAAACAGCAAATCGTGACGTCACTTCTCTGTACGCCATATAAATTTTATTCTGACAAGTAAGGCGTGACGTCATTTTTTGTTTTGTGGGAAAGGGACAGAGTTGTCTCTAACAAAAACTTTAAACGCTCATATATCAGAACATTATTAACCGATTTAAATTATTTCTTCAATAAACATATTATATTTAATTAAATTCTTCATCAAAGCTATTGGTATCAACGATGTAAACATCAGTAGATGACTGTTCATCAGTAGAGACCCTATTATAGTTAGTGAGTTATCCGAAGATTAAGTTGTATCGGTATATGTAATAATAAAAATAACTTGATCATAATTCCTCTAAATGCTACAGTTATTATATTATTTGAAAAGTCGGCGGAAGCCTTGTTCTGTAGAAGCCAACAATATAAATACATAAACTACAACAATAATCGATTGTTGCAATTTTCAGAGATAGCCGACTTCCCGTCGCAGCCTCCGCTGCCTGACGACGCGCCGCCGCCACCTCCGCCTCCCCCGGATACCCCTCCCCCTCCCCCTGACACCCCCCAACCTCCCCTTCCGCCCGACTCGCCACCACCTCCCAAACCTTCCGAAAAACCTAAACTATCGCCAAAGCATACAAAACCGAACTCTAAAGGAAGCAGTCGAACCGATTCCCAGAGCCGAGAAGCTACTGTAAGCGATGACGACTTAGAAGTGTTGGAGGTGATGAAAGTCAGCGACATTCCGGTCCCGTTCGCGGATATGATCACGATCGATATTGACGGAGTAAGTAATAACATCCCTTCTGATATTATAGAGCGAACCGCAGATAAAATAAAGGATAAGATCGGTCATGGCGCATGGTAAGTCAACTTCACAATACCCAGCTCATCTATAAATGTACCAGCCACCCAGGACACGCGCCACAGCCACAAAACGCCGCCGCCTGAAGTCAAAAACGACTTCTGAGATGCAAAAGCGCGCGACAGCCACTTCTACCGTGTGCGGCGAGTTCATATAATATGTATGAAAATTGCAGTACAGACTCGATGGTGGCGTTTTGTGGCTTCGGCGGTCCCATGCGCTAATAGTACTACTAGTCATGTATATGTTATAGCCACAGATAATACCAAATATTATTATTCCATTGTGTCACGTAAATACGAGAATGTTTTAAATACGGTTTGTAATAGATAGATAGATAGATAGAAACACTTTATTGTGCACACCAAAAATAACAATTACAATAAAAGAAAGAACCTTAAGAACTAGTGCCACAAGTGGCGGCCTTATCGCTAACAGCGATCTCTTCCAGGCAACCATGGATTTGAAATAAATTAAATCTAAAACAGACGGGAGATGCATAACACGTATTAATAAATACAATAAAATAATACTATAATGTAATATATGAAACTGAGGAAAAAATTTTTTACAGGAGGTTTCCGAACCCGAGAGCGGTTTGACAAGTCCAAGTCTCGATGACCTCGAGCGGAAGAAGCGGCTACTATTAAATGCTCTCGGCACTGAAGAGCCAACAGTATCTACGGCATGTGGAGTGGAAAGTGACAACAATGAAACCAAAGATGACACGGTTATGTCTGACACTGCACTAACGACAACTGACGCCGAGACCGAAGATAGAAGTCAGACTGCTGAGGTACCAAGCAACATGGAAGTCGTTGATGAGAAAGTTGAATGCTCAAATGACAAGATTAAAGATGGTTCAGGCGATAATCCAGTCGATGACAAAGTTAATAATGGCTCAGGCGACAATCTAGTTGATGACAAAGTACAACATGGCTCAAGCAATACACCAATTGATGACAAAGTTAAAGAAGGCTCAAGTGACAAACCAGATGATGAAGTTAAAAATGGCTCAGGAGACAATCTAGTTGACGACAAAGTTAGAGATGGTCCAAGTGAAAAACCAATGGATGAAAAAGTTAAAAATGGTTCAAGCAACAATCCTGTTGATGACAATGTTGGTGCGAAGGACAAACCAAATAATGATAAAGTGAATGCCGCAAGTGACGAACCAGAAACCGAATCAACTAATTCCAAACTAGCCATTGAAGTAAAATCATTAGAAAGCACTCCTAAAGGTGCAAAAGAAGCTAAAAGTACAGAAACAGAATTGCCAAAAACTCCTCTATCTTCTATGGGTACGGTGAGGGGCACAGAATACGGTACGCCCGTAATAAACGTGGCGTCTCCTTACATGTCGCTACCTAGTGACGACAAATTCGCTAAAGATATCTGTGACATCATTAACTTTGAAAACTTACCCAACTCTATAGGCAAGTACAAGAAAATAAGTACATTATTGAAGAAAGTCAAAAGCGAAGTGGACCGGATACAGGACTCATGATAAACGGTCCGCTTCGCTGGAAGCGGAATGATGTTGTAAATATAAGATTTTAGAAGTACTTTTATGAAGTAATGTGGAGTATTTTTGTACGGAGTTGTTGTTTTGTTTATCCAGTTTTTTGATGACGACTATGGACTATACATAATCAGACTTATTTCTTGCTTTTACCGCAGTATATAAAATATCGAAATACCTACTGGTAGTGTACAGCATTAGCCTTTAAAATCTCACTGCTGGGCATAGCCCTACCCTCGAAATTAGGTACATTACGCTGGCCCGGTGCGGGTTAGCGAATTCTTATGTTTGAATATTTTTTTTCTAGACTTATACAGTCCTCACGATGTTATCCTGCTATGAATTTTAACAATCCGTACGTAAAGTCCTGGACCTGGGTATGTCCGTAAACTGCAACCAGACTGTTATGGCAACATAAGCTATTGGGCTTGGCTTTGGCTTTTGGCTATTGGGAGGCCTTCGTCCAGCAGTGGACGGCTTATGGCTGACGACGACGTAAAGTCCACTAAGTGGCGTACATGAGGATAGGCATATCAACCATTAGACTAAGATAGGCCGATGATGATTTGTGCTGTCTCCAAGCAGCTCAAGGTTACCTCAGCGCATGATGGCGGCACAAACGACACCAGGCTCATGAAAGCATCATATATGAAAAGAGTTTCCTTGATGGCTATATTACGATCTAGGACTAGCTTAGCGGCGTCGGGCGGAGACGCGCCTGTTCTAGCTTTTCTATACAATCAAATTGGTTCTGTAGTGGTAGGACTCAACTGCAGAGTCCGCATGGGGAAGTACCACACCTTTGCCAGTTATTCAACCGCCAAGCAGTAATGTGCGAGCAGTAGTGTTCCGGTTTGTAGGGCAATGTTACCAGAGAAATTACTGGGTATGAAGAGATTTAACATTAATATCTCAGGGTGTGAGCGCAGTGCAGTGCGGCGCAGGATTGTATTCGCAAGTTCACAATTCTGGCACTGCTACTGTTAGTGGCAGGCGTGACGCTTACCATCAGGTGAAAGTCTTGCTCGTCTCGTCACTTGACTGTATAAAAAAATTGGTCAGTGCACACTGCCAGAGTCGAGCCAGCACCTTGACTCTTATCACACCGCCACCTCGACTCTGGCAGTGTGCGCTGACCAATTCGTTTCGTGGTATTTCTATTTAGTATTTATATACACTTACCGGACACGTTAATCGCGTGCACGTGAATATCTACAGTAAGGCGTATCACACTGCACCGAGCAACGTAGAGCTCCGTGTTTAACGCTGTACGGAAGTACCTAGAAAACGCGCGGTACGAGACCACTGATAAACGGATACGGATACGGTTTGCGGATAAACGGAACAACGTATTGTCAGTGCCACTGACTCAGTGGTCACCGCGCGTTTTCTAGGCACTTCCATACAACGTTAAACACTGAGCTCTACGTTGCTCGGTGCAGTGTGATACGCCTTACTGTAGATATTCACCGCCAGTTTGATTCGCGTAATATGGCAACATTCCGATTTATGTACTCTCATCCCGTGATGTTACTTGCTCTTTTATATCGGTCAGGTTACACTCATGAACGCTGATTAATACGGAGTAAGCGCCGTAAGCATGTTAACCCATTGTTTTTATTTGAATCCTTTCCCTGAAGGGTAGGCAACGCAACGGAAATGTTTCTGGTGTTGCGGTAATCCAAAGAGGTCAGTGACCCGCGTGTGAGGGCCGCTTGACCCTTTGACCCTCGATTTTATTTTTTAAAAGTATGTGACCTCGCGATGGTTTTTCTAAATATTATTTACCCATTGGCGGTCAAATGAAATTTGCCCGAATAAGCTCGTATTCGAATTTCAAAAATTGTATGGCCATCAACTATTTTACCCTCAACATTTTATGAAGATCTGATCAACGGTTCGCAAATTATCGTCGAACAAATATACACACGCCAATCTGCCCTAGTAGAAATGGAGACTCGCTTCGCTCGGCCCAAAAAAGTATGGCGCGCCAGTATGAGACGTTTTTGAAAGCATTACCATGAGTTACTGACAACTAAGAGAATTAAGTATGATTTACACGAAGCCAAGCAACAATGGCGAGGTCTGGCTCCATGTAAACTCGTTCGTTGGAGTAGTACAAGTGAAGCGAGCGAGCACACCACTGCCAGTGCTGGCATCCCGCCATCAGGCCATTGATTAGCTTTTTGTAATAAAACAGCGTGCTTATGGTAAACCGATGCGATCAAACATCCGAATATCATAATATATAATAATTGTGACTACGAAGAACCTATATAGGCAGCTGCATATAGGCAGTGCTAAGCAGGACGCAGCTGCACGCGCGTCGGGCTCTGTTTTCACTATTTGAAAAAGGTCACCGGATGTGATCGAAACTATAGTCGGAGTATCCGATTTAATTAAACGTGAGTATTCCCGTATAAATAAAACAAAAACTTATATAGGGCTTGGTTTTTTAATCATATGCAAGAGTGCGTATATGAATATACATAATAGATTTACAAAAAATATCGTTCGAAAGTTGGCCTTGTTCGTATGCGGAACCATGCGAACGAATCTAAAATCGAGCCCCTTATTACCTACAAACGTCTATGTGAAAGTTTCAACCACTGGATTTATTTTGAGATTTTAGTTTTGCTCTCATTATAAAAGTTGTTTATGATGAATACATATTATACAGCCTTACCTAAAATAATCTCGATTCTCTTAGTCACTGCTTAAACTTCTCTGTCTTGTTCTTGCATGTTACATTTCACGTCAGAGAGAAGATGGCAGAGCATCTTAAGCAGTGATTAACGGTTGAGAAGTTTTTTTAAGTAAGACTGTTAGCTCCTTTCCGGCTTATTATACTACCGTTCCGCGTGATCCCGTATACATGCGTATTGGAAAGTGCCCTACGATTTTAAATTAAATACATTAACATCGTGCTATAAGTACTTAGCATTTGTTTATAAATATTTCCGGTGCTTCCATCTTTAATTTATGAAAACAAAGTCAATTGTACATTAATTTTACTTGAGATTAAATTACAAAACTTAATACAATGGGCAGTTTCATTTAAAGTCCTTTTGAGGAACATTTTTGATCATTATTTTTTATCTGAAGGTACAAATTGGTTATCAAATAGAGGCCGACATTTAGTTCAGGCGTTGTCCTACTTGAGCGACAAACGCAGCACTCGACGCGAAAATATCAAGCAGTCGCCGCTGTCCCTACACTATGTCGTAGACAACTTTATGCGATCCCTTACTAATGATGATCCACACTCCCGATTTTTTCCGCTAGGTGGCGCATCGTCGATGCGGCCGTAGTCAACTGTCAATCTCATACATTTTCTTTTTTTTCTACAATTATATATGGTATACATCTAACCTACAAATCTATTTTCAGGCCGTCAACAGCTGCATAGATTTTTAAAACAATGCACAATACCCAGTATTTTCCTTGAACTAGATTATCGACAACGCCCTCTTCAAGAGCAGATAGATATAAGCACCGATTAACAAGAAAAAAATGATTTTGCCACATCCGGGCCGCCGCTGGCGCCATCTGTAAAAAGTTTTGCATGTGGAACCTCATTCGTAAGTCGTGTCAGTCGCGTAGCTAACGTAGTACAACGGGTCACGGACTGAGGTCACGGAGAATCGCGTTCTTCCTACTTTGTGGGCTTCCTGTTCTGTACAAGTATAATAACATTTTAAAAATAAAACGATCATTGATTTATAATAGTATTATTCACATGAAAACATAAAATAAATACAATCTCGATTTGTCTTTTAAATACACTGAAAAAGTTATGTGCAAATATAACTATAGTACATAAATAAATTAAAAACCCAACCCAAGGCAAAAGTGGCCATTTTACAACTATTGGAATAATGTGAAAAATAAAATCCACTATGTAAAAGCTAGTGCCAAGTGCCTAATACGTGTAATGTCGAATACATTAGGATTTATTTACATTTTCGCTAACATTTTACACCAACGTAAACGCAAGCAAAATGTGATATTAAATGAAAACCAAACTATCAAAAAATAAAAACACAGCTTTACTCAGTATTGAGAGTATCAGAGGCACGGCATTCTCCAAACTCTGGTGTATTTACGCGTCTTGCTGACTTAGCTGACTGCGCGCCGGCAAACTGCGTAGAAGCCATTTGTCCAAAAGGCCACAGTTTTAACTGACCATGTCTTAGTAATTTTAAGCATGACAGCATTAACTAGTTGCTAAAATGTGACAGGCAGATACGTAGTAATTATTCTAATATTGACCCTGAATTAGGCAGATATACCTTATTACAATAACTATTCGAGATAATTTGTTACATTTTTTTTGTCAAATAGTGAGAAACAATTTTTAGGATTAGCATGAATTTAGTCTAATAATCAGATCTAAAACATTTTGTAAGTAGTTTAAAAACAAATATTGCACTACCACTGCTTTTCCACGTTTGCCCATAAAAAGTATTTACTTAGTCACTCTTGTAATAGCGATGAACAATCGCAATTTCAATTCATAAATGAACATGCCAAATATATATACAAATATTTGGATACGTGTCGTATAAATATTACGAACTTCGATAAAACATCACAGACGTCAGAATCTAAGATTCTCAAAGGAAATTATCCTAAAACTCCAGAAGTGAGAGGAATTCCAGCAACGCATCGGTCACGGCCCTACTTACTATACATACATTCCGAATAGTCAACGGTTTATATTCAATTATGACTTAAAATATTTTATTATCTCCTATACACATTATCTTTCGCCGGACTTGGACCGGGCAAGCTTTTATAAATGTAGACAGGTAAAAAGCTTACAAGCCACGTTCTGTCTTCACAAGCCCGGCGACTTCGTCTCAATGCGCTTGCGCTGCATTCGCGCTCAACCGATTCAAGATCTTTTTGAATAGGAACTAATCATCACCTTTGTTAGTTTATAAGGACTTAAATTATACGAGAATTGCTCTTGATGGCGGGTCGCCTACAATTAAAAATAAAGGACAATTTAACATAAACTTTTGCTGTATATATGTAATCATTCTTTTAAAGAATGTTTCATAATCTAATTGTTAGAAAGACGCATCAATGCACCTGCACATAAAATTGCAGCAACATCAAAATTTTACTGTACCTGACAGGCTAGGCGTTTGAACACAGCTCATCTGTTTAGAGGCGGTGAACAGCTTTGGAAGCATTTTAATGTCCTACAGGGCAACTTCATAGACCACAGGTGTATGGGCAACTCGTGAGCGTCCTGCGTACTTATTGTACAATAGTCTCGTATTTAAGGTGGCACTGCAGCGTAAATCGCATTAAGACTTCTCTGTCGCGTCGCGACAACGGTACACTTGACTATAATATTTATGATACAATAACTGGAATCCAAGTTGGCCTGTCTCGTGACGATGTCGCGACTGTCTGGATTAAATTCTCGGTGGTGTGGGTGGCGCTCCGTCGCGATCCTGAAATATGGAAATAGATAACGTTACAAGTAGAACCCAGCCAGCCATGTCAGAGGCCTTCGGGCGGCACATTAACTCTGACACTAGGGCTGGCCACTCAGCCTATACGAACTTACTTTTTTTGAAAATACTAAAAGCAACTATGACTATAACAAATTAATTATACTCGTAGCATTAAGATTAAATCTTATTTATGTTATACAGTCAAAACTCATAACCGGTCAAACAACTTTTAACTGAGAATATCGGGCAAAAAATCATTCTTTCCATTATAATTAGCCCACATCTAGATATAGTCCTTTGGCACACCATTCAGTCCGACTTGAGTAAGCTTCCGTTTCCAGATGTTCCTGGGGCCTTATTTACGTTTTTTTAATTTATTTTATACGATATTGAACTTATTTCAAACAATATTGTTCGAACGACGGCTCCGCTCCCATACCAAACTCTTGCGTACGATTCAAAAATAAGACCTCAGATCCGTTCTGTTCTGTTAGCCTAGTTCAACAGTTACCGTGGTTGACTGACAATGGAACAGACAAACCGAAACAGAACCAATTCACACGAACACTCAGATAACGTCGCAATGAGAGGCTATTCATTAACAGTACTGTGGATTTAGTCACGCCAATATAATTTGCAATTTAAAGATGTAATCATCAATTCTGACGATAAGATCGTTGTAACATGTACTTGAAGTCGACGTATAATGTTTGATTGTTATGACTGTTAATATAATAGCAAGCTGTTTAAACGGTACAAATCCCAAAAACACATAAAACTAATCACCTCCATTCTGGGCATTGAAAAGACCGGTAACTTATGATTTTTAGAGCAACATAAAATGCAATGTTACCAGAGAATCGACTGGGCGTGAAGACATTTTGATTTAACATCTAATATCTAAGTCAGGGTGACGAGCGCAGTGCAGTGAGAAGCAGGATTATGTTCGCAATTTCACAATTCTAGCACTGCTACGGTTCTGGGCAGGCGTGACGCTTACCACCAGGCGAACGTCCCGCTCGTCTCGTCAGTCCATAATTTTTTTTTCATTTGCGTCATTTTACATAAATGAATACTTACTAAATTGTTTCGTAGTAATTTGGGGGGAATGACGGAAATATGATCCCCAAGCCGCTTGCCAAGCGTGGGGATTATGGCAACACCTTCCTTTAAGGAAGAGGCCTTCGTCCAGCAGTGGACGGCTGTTGATGTGACGGAAATATTTTAGGATATCATAGTACACTCATTATTATGAACTACCTTTCAAAAACGGACTCTGAAATAGCTAAAAAAACGAGAGTTGGTTCCATAGTCGTCGTCAGCCATTAAACGTCCACTGCTGGACGAAGGCCTCCCTCTTAATAGAGGGGTGTTGCCATAATCCCCACGCTTGGCAGGTGGCTTGGGGATCCATAGTAAATTGTTCATATTGATGAGTACTACAATATCCTCGAGTATGTCCGTCGTTCAACGAATTCTCCGAGCGATAGACTAGTTTCCTTATACAAGTGTATAATAATAACTGTTGCAAGTATTGTGTGTAGGCATGGCTATAATGACTTCCGCTTGCATTTATGCAGATAGTCGATTTTAGGTCAGGCAATAATCTGCTCGCCTTGAAATTTCGAGGCCGCGGGTTCAAACTTCAAACCCAGGCTCGTACCAAAGAGCTCAATCAAATGAGGAAACCGGCATACGTCCCGAATATAAATTTTATGGCGTATATGTGAGTCCACCAATCCGCAACCGAGCCAGCTTGGTGGTTATGACCCAAAAGTCCTTTGAGGGTAGAACTGTTAAAAAGGGCTGAAGATGAAGCCTTTTAGTGAGCGTGTGTGCTCTGGGTACGTAATACTTACAAGTACAACAATTTATGGCAGAAATAACAGTTAATAGAGTATAGTATGTAATTGGACCTGTCATTATAAATTATTTTAACCGAATAGACAATAGACAATAGTTTATTCGTGGCAAAAATAGAATAGAAAAAAAAACGAAGGAAAAGAAAATCGAAATCAATAAATAGATTTCGTGGAATAGATGTAAACTGTTTTTAAAGCACTAGTTGTTATTTTTCACGTTCTAAAATATTTATGATTAATCTGTGGTCAACGTTATAGCTCAGTTGGTAGCATGTCTGCCTTCAGAGCTGTAGGGCGGGGGTTCGACCCCCACCCAGGGCAAACATTTATGTGACGAACATAAATGTTTGTTCTGTGTTTGGGTGTAGTATGTATTATAAGTATGTATTTCCGAAAAAAATTATGTATATAAGTATTCTATCAGCTATCTGGTTTCTATAATACAAGCTTTGATTAGTATGGGGCTAGATGGCGCTGTGTGTAAAATGTCCCCCAATATTTATTTATTTATTTAACGTTGCTGGTGCACCTGCTACCTAACTTGTTATGAATACTACTTGAATATTATACTTTGCTGTGCACTGTTTGATGATTCTAAAAGAAATAGTACCAAATGAGCTGAGATAAGGCAGTTATACAGGGTTAGTTCTAATCAGTTAGCATCCTTATATGGGCATATTCTGTACATCAAAACACACAACTTTTACTATTTGCCCAAGGTCGATGAACTTTTTTTATGGAACAGCATAAAATATTTTCGCGATTTCAGTATTGGCCCCATAGTAAAAGTTTTCTGTTTTGATGTACAGAATATGCCCTTAAAAGGATGCTAACTGATTAGAACTAACCCAGTATAGCTATAAGATAGGAATATAGACCTGATAGTTGGCAGGACGCGGCTTGTCGGCCTCCAGCTGGCGCGGGCGCGGGCGCATCACGTACATGGCGACCGCGAGCGCCATCACCAGGAACACCGTGAGGAAGCTGCTGCCCGCCGATTCCGGCCGCGGCAGCCCGCCCAGCTCCTCCAGGCACTCGCCGTCCGTGCAGTACGACTGCCCCTGCCGCAGCTAACGACACAAACGGCACAATGAGGTTCCACAGACAAAACTTTTCGCAGATGGCGCCAGCGGCGGTCCGGATGTGGCAAAATCATGTTTTCTTGTTAATCGTTGCTTATATCAATCGGATCTTGAGAGCGTTGTAGGTAATCTAGTCCAAGTAAAAATATTGGGTACTGTGCCTTGTTTTAAGAATCTATACAGCTTGACGGCCTGAAAATAGATTTGTAGGTTAGATAGTTGTTTAGATATTATGTTGGACAGAGCTTTAATTACCAAGGCAAAGGATTGCTATACAAACCAGTATTGTATACAGATTCTCCCTGATAAATATCTTTAAAATGTTCTCTGCAAAAACTAAACAAAAAACCACAAAATGTATGAGATTGACAGTTAACTATGGCCGCATCGACGATGCGCCACCTAGCGGTAAAAACTCGCAGTGTGGATCCCCAATAGATTATACTTTCTCATTTATGTGTGGCCATAAATAGGTTTTATTAGTAGTATTGTCTTGTTATATTCCTTACCTACCTTCTAAAAAAGTACCTAAACAATGTAATTGAAGCAACACACATTTTATTATTATTATTATTTTGTAGTGGTAGGACTCAACTGCAGAGACCGCCTCAACTCGAACGAAAACGACGACTTGTAAGTGAGCTTCACTTCCCAGTTTAGCAAGCCACAACAAATTAATATGGATAGCAAAGCCACTTGCGATTATGCGATTTCCAGTACCGTCTTTATCAAAAGGGCACACGGGGCCCGTGCACAGGGGGCACGAGGTTTATTCTCAAAACATTTTTGTCGGACACGTAACAGCTGTAACAGGGAGCAACCGGGGCAAAAATAAAACTTACTTTTGTCTTAAAATTTAAGTCAAAATTATGTCGATTTTACACAACCAAATTAAGAAAAAATCAAGTCAAGCTTTGCCTTTTTTCTTTTAGAAGTATAATATTTCCATAACATTTGACTTGATTTTGACTTATTTAGCTTAGTTAGGATCGATTTAAGACAAAAAAAGCTAGTAGAAAAATGTTAGTATAAATCGCTTTCTCTACTTTCCAAAAGGGGCCAAAATTCTTGTGTGTCTAATGTTAGATTGATTCTCTCCGATATGATGTCTCATTCGATTATTAGCAATATATTGTATCTATTTTTATCGTAACGGCAACACCGAGGGAGAACTAAAGTGTCAACATCAAATTGTCATTTGGAGTTGACTCATTATTATTCGAACGGCAGCTAACAAGCAGTTGAACAAACGTTTTGTGACACACATTAATACGAATAAATCCAAGGAAATCACAAGCATCGCGGTTTTATTTCTGAGATAAGGAAGAGATCCTTCACTAAGGGCCCCAGCATAGTTTAAGACAGCTTTGGCGATTTCCCCAGGGGGCGTCCGGCCTTGGCAATGGGGAACAGTCCCCGAGGCCAACGCTCACCACGCCAAGAAGGTTGTGGAAGGACCAGATGATGATGAGTTTGGAAAACAAAACTATATATCTAAATATATCTACATAAAATGACATAGTGGTTGATTCTGATGGTTTTAGTTGACAGAACTAAACTAACTAAAGTATTGATGTCCTGAGCTAACATGCCTAGTAAAAAAGTGACAGCAATATTTTAATTAGTTTAGAATTGTCAACTAAAACCGTCAGAATCGACCATAATATTTCACTTCCACAAGTGTGAAAGAAAACAGTAAACATGCAAAAACCTACAAATTGTTAAGCAATCTGTAGGAGCTAACAATGTAGGCACATAGCTTGATAACTATAAACAATACCTTCATGTGAGGCAGAATAATTGGCATATCAACGATAACAAATTGGTATATTACTCCAACACAGAAGAGATTGACTTGCAAGCGAATATTTAAAACAAATATGTAATTTTTCATTGACAGCATTTTTTTAAACTTTCAAGCAAAGCGTGGTCTTGGCTTACAGAGCCTCCTAATACGAGCCTCTTATACCTCATAAGCTCTAAATTTCGGCCCACTTACAATACCAAGGTACAGACATACCTAAGTAGAAGGAACGCTTGATCAGTCTGGTACTAGCTTCAAGTGTTAGACCCATAGAAATTCGAGAGCAGTGCTCTCATTTGTTTACGGTTCTTTATGCAACACATCAGCCAGAAGACCGCCTACTGCCGGACGAAGGCCTCCCTCTTAATAGGGGGTTTTGTCATAATTCCCATGCTTGGCAGGAGGCTCGGGGATCGCAGAATGCTCACCGTCATAAACCGAAAGGACTCTGCTTTCCCTCGGGGGTTCTGGATGCAGTTTTAGGACATACCCAGGTTTTATATAACATTGTTGCAATACCATCAACAAAACTACACTGCCCAGAGGTGGCAGTATTCAGTTGATTCACCAGCCCAGAGAGCTAGGAAAATTATTCCACAGCATAAGATAGAACACTATGAACTACAAATAAACAATTCATTCTAGTACAAGAAAAGTTGCCAAACAACTAACGATAGATAAATATGTAAAGTACTCATAAGTACATATACATAAACTGTTAGTCTTAAGAAATGTATGTAACCTGTTAAGTACACATGCCTCAACTCATCAAAACATTCATTCAGTATCTACAGCTGTGTTAAATATGATACACAACACTTTAGAACATAGGTAAGACAGTAGTGAATTATGTTATGATGCTTATTACCTGTGGGTTACACAGGTTACCCAGGTGTAAGGGTCAGTTTAGTTCACAGCTGTAAAATTGTTCTGCGTACGTGGACGTGGAAACTACACCCACATTAGTCGGTATTGTAAGGTCGCATTAGATAAGGAGTCTCACCAGGGAGATGAGGCGGCGCATCGCCAGCTCATGGTTCCACACGCACTCGCACGGGTCGATCTCGTCCCCCATACTGCACAAATACACACGACGCTATTATGGCGAGTTAATCATCGTCTAGCTGAAGTGAAACTTTCCATCTCGTTCCGTAACAAAAACTGGGACACGATTACGATTTTTAGACTACGTTACGGTTAAATACATGTCTAGAAATATAAGTTATTGGCAATGTATATTAATATTTTTGCAGGTAGATAATGATATGCTGCCAATTTATGTGATTACACATAGATCTCATTGTTTTTATTTACATACATACACAAAAAACAGTGGTCAAGGATCACTAGACGGAAGGGAAAGTATTGATTAAATTATGCTTATACCTGTTGGTTGTGCAGAAAAGTTGAAAGTATAAACACAAACGATAGGGGCGTTATTACAAGCTGTTGCACCTGCGATTAATTGCTAAATTAAAACAAAAAGAACAGCAATTATCTACACTTGCGACGACATTTTTCACTGAGTGCTTGGAGCTCTGTGATTGGTTCTAGTAGAAAAAATAAATAGATAAATTCATCCAATTACGCAACGGGGCTGCCAGACCAAAATAAATAATATTACCAGTGCACAATAGTATCTAAGTAGAATGTTGTTGAATTTTTTTCTTCTTTCCTCCCAGGAGGATTATGACGTCGCACTTTGTGCATTTACCAGTGTTAAGTATTAAAATTGGTTTATCAGTCTTATTCACTGTCAAGGTCACACTTAGTAAGTCACAGTCAAGTCCTGACATGCCCTAATAAAGGCATGGCTGGCAACTTTACTACAAGCTTCTTCGTACTTTTGGAAACAACACGAAAAGACAATATTATGATTCACTCAATTAAATCACTTGCCCACACTCGTACGCATATATCAGCACATTAATAAAAAGCAACGTTTTCTCGCAAACGAATGATTTAAAATGGTGTTTTTGTTCATTGCAACTAGGACTAATTTCGTGTGACTAACTGAGATTTCATGACATATTTGATTTGTTGATACTATAAAAACTTGGAAATTCATAATCTTGACACTGGCAGAATGCACAAAATGCAATGCCAATAACTAATTTACAAAAACAACATTTGAAAATAGCGCCAAAGCCGCCATTTTTTTAAATATCCATGTGTTTGTGTTTCACTTGGTTTCATTCGCGACTCTAGTTAAATGCTCAATGTTCGCGACTTCGAGTTGACCATGATCCAATAAAACACGCGGAGTAAATTATTATACCATGGGGTTGACGTAGTCCGTAGACGGAAGTTTCTCTACGACGTAGTCGTAACACGTATTAGCCAAGGATTCTACCGAAACCCTATACCTGTGGTCTAAGCCTGTGACCCCATAGGTACATCTATATCTGTTCAGCTATTTAGAAGTTATGGTGGAGAATAAAGAAACTCACATACATTTCTACATGAAACCATAATTCATCATCATTTCATTACAGTCCTATTTTTGGGCAGTCGTGTAATAGGGTTGTCTCTCACAAGGCCGTAGGCAGGGGGGGGGGGGGTTTGGAGGTCCCCCCCGTAATGCCTTCGCCAACCCACCGTTTTATACATACCTACTTACATATAGATCGTCGTCGTCTTAAAGTTGTTACTAATTGTCTCTGGTCCAGAGCCTATTTTCCGGCAAATGTAAAATGCATGTATGCTTGATTGTGTTGTCTTGTTAATTTTGATCGATTTGCAAGCGCTGGGCCCGTCCATTAAATTATTACCGTCGCTGTGATAAGGCATAATAATAACATGTAAAACGAGGAATTAGGGCGCTTCGCACTCAGAAACTCAGAATGCAGAGTCGAGGCGGCGCGTCGCGTCGGAGTGAAGGCGACCCTCTTCTTCCTTTCCTTTAATATGCACTGCATTAAAGAAAAGGAAGAAGCATTATATACACCTTAAATTCTCTTTGCACACTGCCAGAGTCGCGGCGTAGCCGAGGCCAGGCGGCGTCGAGGTGGCGTCGCCGTCGGCGCGGCGAAGGAGCCCTCCTTCGCATTAACTCTTCCACCACGCTGCCACCTCGACTCTAGCAGTTTGCTATGCGCCCTATGGAATATTTGTACCACTAGGCCACCTGTTATGGTATGTAGTTTTTATTTTAAGTTTAATAAAATTGCGAGTCTAGCAAACTACGCGAAATAGTTCGTGTGCTTATATAGTACACACGGCTGGTCTACCGCCGCGCCGTACCCGTACGCCGTGCTTCGCTGAATTTGAGCTGATTCACACACACACACACATCAACAGCCAGAAGACGTCCACTGCTGGACGAAGGCCTCTCCGTTAAAGGGAGGCCTTTCCTTTGAGTTGATTCGTTATCGTGTAATTATTGGTAGTAAAAGCCTTATCCCTTATGCCCTTATCGCCTACATGATCTTCTTCTTGCAAATTAGGTGGAAATCATGCACTTATTATGTAAGTATAAGCCTTTATTAACTAAGTACAACAAACTACAAATACTTAGCCCACTATACACAAAAAAAAAACAAAAGGAAAATATCCAGACCGATGAAAGGTCTAGAGACAATCCAAATGCTCTTGTAAGTGAAAACAAATTTTCGTTGATTAATCCTATATATATATCCTTTTAAGGGCATATTCTGTACACCAAAACAAACAACTTTTACTATAGGGCCAACAATGAAATCGCGAAAATATCATCAGCTGTTCCATACAAAAAGTTTGCATCAACCTTGGGCAAAATGTATGGAAAAGCTGCTTTTTTTCGCGATTTCAATGTTGGCCCCATAGTAACAGTTGTTTGTTTTGATGTACAGAATATGCCCTTAAAAGGATGCTAACTGATTAGTACTAACCCTGTATAATTATTTAGTCTTACATACTATTTGTAACTCTGAGAAACTTTTATTGCGGAATCAGCCGTTGCGTGTGACGTCAGAACCGCGAAAGGCGGACGGGGCGTGGTGACACTTGTCCCGCCCAGCGACAAGTAAGGCGGGACCCGCTGTCTCCCGCCCACCGCTAATTGACCTTTATCACAACAAATCAAATTAATTGCCGATATTTAAATAATGATTTGACCTTTAACTTTTGTTTGGTACTTATATATTTATATTGTACTAGAGGTCCCCCGCGACTTCGTCCGCGTGCGGAAGAAATTCGGCCCGCTCCCAAAATTCAGCACTTTAAATCATCCCAAACATTTTTTTTTGCCCGCCCCCACAACTCCCCTAACTCTACCAACTATACTGACTCTATCGACTCTGCCGACTCAACCGACTCTACCAACTCCCCCCCAACTTCCCCCCTCTGAATGAACTACCCAGATATCCATTTTTCATCACTATAACTTTAAAAACAAAGAACATTCCATACATTTTGTAGCAACAACTTCAGTGTAGCACCAATACACATTTTTGTAATAGTTAACTCTAAATGTGATAATAAACTTCATAAACTAACCAGACTATTTTATTTATGAACATAGTTAGATGTTTTCCATATATGAGTGGAATAAAGAATGATGATACTGAACGCAGCGCTGCAACAAAAGAACATAATTATAATGGCTACTATGTTAGTCTTATAATTATGGGCTCATTACAATCACTGTACTTATAAAAGAAAACAAGAGTAAAAAGAGTTCTATCGGTACTCTGTAGAACTATTATTTCTTCGGTGGTATAGGTACATGATGGTTGACGGCAATTGTTTTTTGGTTGTTTCTTTTTGGTTGATGTTGTTTTTTTTTGGTTTAAGTTGGTTATTTTTGTTTCTTTTTTTTTACGTCGTTAAAGCAATATTTTAAATAAACATTGTGGTCAATTTTGAAGGATTTAGGTGACAGTTCTAAACTAATTAAAATATTGCGCTATCACTTTTTTAGTAGGCATGTTAGCTAGGGACAGCAATAGATAGATAGATAGATAGATTAATTCTTTATTGCTCACACCAAACATACATACAAAGGATACTACTACAAACACTACAAATAATACTTACAACAACAACACTTTACAACAACACACACACAACAACACAATACAACAATCCTTTAGAACACAATACAACAACACTTTAGCACAATACAATACATACATACAATACTTTAGTTAGTTTAGTTCTGTCAAATTAATTCTTCAAAATCGGCCATACTATTCTGGTGCCATCTTTCTACAGCTTTGGACTGGCACACCCCGCTTAAAAAGAGTTGTTTTTACCAATTACCTACTTATTTATTATCAACTGCACCAATTTAAGGAGCACATTTTATACGTGATGTCAGGGTTTGTTCTCGGATTTACTTACCAGCAAGAGACCTAATTCCTCCAACGGTTTGTCCTATAGTAAAAGTTATAATACTGAAAAGTAAAATGAACTTGTTTGTCGTTCAATCGAGCACCCAGCTTACTAAACTGTTCAGATACGTTGGTAGCTGCGGAAGAATCTGTGCTTACCACTCTCTAAATATGCACCGACCGATGCATTAGGAAGAGCATGTATTTTACATTAGGTACGGGAGTGAAAAGTACGTCCATGAGTCCATTGAGTGCAAAGTGTGGAAATCTGTGTTCCAATCCAACCGAAACACACGGTCCACATTTAACTTTAGCTTTGGTAACAAATCCTTCCAGCGTTTAACCAACAACCCAACAATGCGAATTGGAGGTCAAACGCGGCTCATTCGCGCTAAAAACAGAGTTTTATAAACCACAGGTAACTTTAAAAAAAAAAAAAACAACCGACTTCAAATTAATATGAGACCACCTAGGGAGTATTCACTTTCAAATAAAAAAAATAGTTTCAAAATCGGTCCACAATTGACGGAGAAATGACGGACATACATTAAATAAAACATACATACCGTCGAACATAGAACCTCCTCCTTTTTTGAAATCGGTTAAAAATCAAATCTGCAGGTTCAGGAAAATATTAGTAGGAAAATATTACTTACCTACCTGTATGAAACTGACTCAAAACCGCGAGTAAAGTATAGAATTTTTAAAAGCACCTTCTCGATCGGATCAATGGCTTTCGATGTTGAAGTTGTAACGGATCAGGACGTTAGAATACACAAATATATCAATATATAATAATATATGTAACTATTAGCCTCCATAAAGTAACCTTTGTATTTTTTTACTACCTACTTTTATGCTACTTTGGTGCTACTTTTGGTACATTGATCACTAAAATAAATAAATAGAAAATAAATATAACAAAGCCTTTTATTTCTTTCTACTAGGTACATTGATTCATTCATTTAATTTACATACATGATTGTTGAGTAAGTAATATACTATCGGAATTGGTGATTACCTAACGGTCCATCACGTCATTGTGTTGTTTTTTTTTTATCAATTCCTACATCACATTTTTAGCTAAAATATGGAATTTGTTTGTAATTGTAATTATTTTCGTCAATTTGCGGCAGTGATTTCGTTTCGTCAGTTGTATGCCTCTGTGGCGTAGGTCTCCCACCAAATTTTGCCATGTTCTCCATCCATTTTGATCCGCATCTTTGTATGCTTTCCAACTTGACCACTATAGACATAATAAAAGTCACCAAGTTCGCCTCGATAAAGACGATTTTATCTCCTCGAAGATAAAGACGCTTGAACTTTACTGTCTAGCACCGTCTTTCCTCTAGCATCCTCCCGGGGCGGCGCGGGCGCGCGGCGCAGTGTTGGCTTGGTGTCGCGCGGGGCGTGCCTGTGTGCCGCCCGCCCTGCGCCGCGGCGGCGGCGGCGGCGTCACTCCACCGAGGGCCCTGCGCTGCGCGGACATGGCGCGAGTGCTGCGCCCGCCGAGCCGCACGTGAGTACCGCACCACATAAACTTAAGAGCTTTTTCACGTTTATTACCTGTTAATTATGGTATTATATAAGGTTTTAGTAAACGGGCCTCTTCCCCATTTTTTCCCGTTATTTTTGGCATCTCACGGTGTTTATTCTGCCATTTTCAAACATAGGCAATTTGCTAGTTTTTGGGAGTATTAGGCCAAATAAGTCATACACAGTAAATAAAAAAAAATTGTCACGGTCAAGCCCAATTCATGTCCCTAATAAACTTGTGACGACTTTAGTAGATGCGTTTACGGTATTTTGAAAACAACACGAAATGACATGTTTCGCCACATTATTGCCTACACTCATGTATGTGATAATCAACACGCGAAAAAGTTTTGGCTAATAAGTAATGCAGCGAATTAATTTTCCGCGTACCCGTAATTTTTTTTTTCCTTAGTTACTAACTTACTAATAAGACCCTAATAGTTATTTAGGAGAGTTTTAGTTTTTTTTAGTGCGGTAAGTTGTTTTTTACAATAGAGTAGACGAATGTACCTGTGTTTGTGTGTTATTATACCATAGTCACTGGTTTGTAAATACCTACCAATTTCCGCACGTGTGCCATACAATATTTTCCAACACATTTGCAAGAAAACAGTACAATAGGCAATAAAGCCCCTCTAATTTTAATACCTGGTAAAAGAGGTTTTTTTGTTTCAAATCACTTTTGGTATAAAACCTTTTTCCGATGCTTTTCAATTCGTTTGTGAAAATATACATAGAGCTTAAACCATGAAAAAGTGGTAGGCACAAAGGAAAGAACTGATAGTGAAAATCGAAGTTTTTTATTTGTAGCTTACACACTATGCAAAGCATAGATTTCTGCTAAAAAAAAAAGGTGTTTATCGCAGAAAATCCCAACCAAAGTTTTGAATCAGCCAACTGCTCGGAACAAGACTAAACAACTTATTCCTGTTGCCTGAGATCTTTTTATACTTATGTACCCTACCAAGCAAAGCTCGATATGTTCGTACTTTTGGCTACGCCAGAAATTCAGACCACGATTTCAGATTTTGAGACATTTATTTCTAAAACCAGCGCTGCCACTACAATTTTAGCACAGATCCGATACAGATAATCGTAATTAGCTGCAGTAATCCTGTTCCAACGCGGACACTTTAATCTTCCCTTGTTGCTACTTTGTTTGCTCTCGAGCGAATGCGCTCGTAGCGCCGATCTCCATTGCTCGAATTTTTTGGAATTGCCGGGACGGCGGGAACAGGTTTTACTCATTATAAAAAAAAACAAAGTATAACTTATTAAATGATTTAAAATATGCATGAAATTAATTATCTTCCATTCATATAGGTAATTAAACAGTATTTTATGAAAGTATGTGGATACTAAACAAAATAATCAACAACCAATAATCAAAAATAATATTAGTTATACAAACAGTAAATCACAAAAATAATCTTCATCAATTATTGGTAGCCAAACTAAACTCTAGTACAAAAGAAATTAAATAATAATAACGTTAACTCTTACAATAATTAACTAGACTATAATGTAACCTAACAGTACTAACAGCTGTTTTTTTCGTGAATTCTGGGATGGCACTGCAGTAAAAATCACGGTAACCGTTGGGAACGATACTCTTGAAGTTGTTGACCACTATAACTACCGTAGGTCCAACATCGACAAAGAGGTCGCCGGAAGAATCCAACTTCGAAGGGCAGCGTTGGGGAATCTGCGGATTTTATTCTCGTCCAAAATCTCGCAGTCCCTGAAGACAAGGGTCTGCAATCAGTGTGTGTACACATATTATAAACATAATATACAGTACATGCATGTATACGGAACTAAAACGTGCACTTTAACTGTTGGCCTTTTGGAGAAACTCAAGTCAGACAACGGGAAGTAGAGAAAGAGTCCCAAATCCCGAATCACGTCGCGATAAAATCCGGAACGAGGATATTCGTCAAAGAATCTCAGCGTCAATTTAGTAATACCGTTACGCTAAGCCCTGTATATCTAGTTTAAATCTAGTCTAGTAGGTATATATATATCGCACAATAGAGTTCAAGCCGCTCTGCTTACAAGGGCTCGGTTAATCAACGTCGACCATTGACAGCCTCAGGCGTAGTGCAGTATAATGATACTGAAGTGTAACGGACGGTATAGCTTGATTCTATAATCTCTCTAAATGTGGCGGGCTGCGGATATTCATCATAATCATCATAATCAGCCTGTCATAGTCCACTGCTGGACATAGGCTTCTCCCAAGGCACGCCACTCAGCCCGATCTTCAGCTATCCGCTTCCAACCACAGCCAGCTGTCCTACGTATATATTGTCACTCCATCGAGTCTCAGGCAAAGATTTTTTTTTATTTGAACCTTTCTATTCAATAATGTTCTATAACGACAGTCCACTGAAAATTCATTAATACCACAGAGCTAAAATGTATTTACTATACAAGATTAATACTTATTATATCATCATGTCATGTCAATGCGCCAACCACATTATTACTTTTTAAGAATAATCGCACTGGCCAGCACAAGGATCACTGCATGCAAAAAAAAACGCTAATTTAAATAATTTAAGAACAAGACGTGGAATAAAAATTTACATATTTTATTTAAAGATTTAGGGCGGCTGCACATTATAAGAAAAAGCCGATAGAAAAACTAGATAGTCGCGCCGGAAGGCGTTCTGTGCATACATTTTGTACTAGGTCCCGCACACCGTAAGAAATTTCTCGTAACGGCCGTCTCGTTCGCACCCGTTATTCTGCGTGGTGTGTGAAAGTCGGTCCGGCGCCTATCCTATCGGATCGAAATAATGTGCAGCCGGCCTAAGCTGTTTTTCTTGCACGTATTTTTACCTTTTTTATTTTCTTCGCTGTAGTGAGGTAAAAGTTGTGTTTCGCTCGGCACCAAAGTTATTCTGCGTCTCGTACCTTTGAAACCTTCGCTACGCTCCGGATTCAATACAAGTACCTACTCGCGCCAAAAAACGACTTTGCAGCCTTGCATAAGAAATAAATATCGTGATTTTATTAAGAAGCACGAAATGAAGGTTATTTTTCTATTTCTATCTTGGAGGATCTCTAAGATTTCTAGAGACCAATTCAAAAAAACAGCTGCTCATTTACAATTTACTGAACCTGTCAGATCGTTTCTAGTTCGGATTCAAAACAGTGTTTATGTTTTGTTGATATAATATTACGTGTTCAATATGATTATAAATGTTCCGTTGTTATATATGCTTCAACTAATAACTTATCAAAAGCTAGTCATCGAAAGCGCCTCGCCAATCGTAGATCGTTACTTTGCGTTAGCAAAATCCAATTTGTCCCTTGGTGCTCCAGTGACGGTGGATCGGTTTTTCGAGTCGCGAGCCAATGCAGCGGAACGTTGAGCGTGACAGCCACTCTGGTCCGCATGGCTTACTGAGCCAGGGCTGGCACTTCCACTAGTTATCGCTTTTACGTGACTGGTTTATAATAAACTACTTCATGTGATTGATTTTTTAAACATACTGATACTGGCTGATTTTTGAGAACATAATTTATTTCTATCCAAATATCAACCTAGACATAAATTATTTAAATATAAATTATAAATGTAAATATGAATCATAAATAAACATCGCCGGTTTCATGGTTTGGCTATAATCAGCCGTAAATAAGTTTAGTGCAATTAGGCTAAAAGTTTTTTTTAAAGTCCAACCAATCGAACATTCATTATTTTATGCAAAGTGATTATCATCATCATTGACATATTTTTCAGCCCACTGCTGGAAATAAGATAGATAGATAGATAGAAACTCTTTATTGTGCACTCCAAAAAATACAATAGAAAAAGATACAAGAAACTTATGAGCTAGTGCCACAATAAGCCTAAGCATAAGCCTCAATCATCCCTATTTAGCAGTAGTTGTCAATTACCTTCGACCAGCAGTGGACGTCTTCAGGCTGATTAAAAAAATAAAAATAAGGATTGATGTGAGTGTCAATGTGACACAAATTTTAATTTCCTATTAACGTTAATGCAATGACTAATGACTAATGATACAAGATGATTTTACTAAGAGAAAACTTTGATAATGTAACAACATTATCAAACGCTTATAAAAAAGAATGATAAACCTGGGGCAGCCCTACCCGCGGTCAGCGGCCACTCCACGGCTCTCCGTCACTCCGTCGGCATAACATTTGTCACTTCACTTCATTACATGTCCGTAATGGGAACGCGTCGAGTGCCCCGGATTGTTTCCCAGTTAATTACGGGCAAACACACGTACAGCCGCAAGTCTATTGCATAGTTCTTCCAACAATACTACAAATACTTATATGGTTTGCAAGTTCTCGATTAGTTAGTACTAAATTACGTATTTATGCGTTTCTTTTTAATGTACGCATGTCGGCTTTAATATTTTATTTAAAAAAAACTCTAACTGGAACCGGTTTGGCTACGGTTTGAGTAAATAAAAAAAAAGAGAAATACTCAGTGTGGAATTACTTCCACACTCATTTCATTTAAATATTCAATAGTGATGTTCAGTGCCGTAACTAGGGCTGTGCCAGCGGTGCCCAGGCAAGGGGCGCGGAATTGACCAGACCAGGGGCAGTACCGTGAACCACTTATAGCGGGACCGAATAGGTTCTGCTGCCGACACTGCGCGACCGCGAACCTTATTGCGAGGCGATAAAATTAACAGTCGCGCAGCGTCGGCAGCTGAGCGTATTCGGTCCCGGAATAAACGTCCATGGTACGGCCCCAGGACAGAGTTTGGGTCATGCATGAGCGCAGTTATTCATTCAGTTCATTTCATAGAAGCTCGCATGGAAGGCTAGTTACGACACTGGTGATGTTGTCGATAGATTGTGGCGGCTTCGTGTGGTCGAGCAGTGATGGCGCTGAAAACGCCGACGCCGGCGCCCGGCGAGCGCGAGACCTGGGGCAAGAAGGTGGACTTCCTGCTTTCCGTCATCGGGTTTGCGGTCGACCTAGCCAACGTGTGGCGCTTCCCATACCTCTGCTACAAAAATGGAGGGGGTGAGTAATCTAGTACATTTTTAGCTGTTCCGTTTAAAATTCTTCCTAGATTTTTCGATTTTTTTGTGAACACGTATACAAGCCCGTGTTTAAGTACCAGCTTCTAACTTCCATTTTTTTTCATATTTTGCCCATAGGGCCGTTGGAAGTCTCACGAGCATACTGCCTAGTCTTACATACAACGACTTTAATAATATCAATTTAAACATAATTATTATGGCTTGACATTGTGTGAACTACACAACCATATTTACATTGTATTATTTTTTTATGTATTTAGTTGGTGCTCGGTTGCATCTTTTGAAGATTATTGCAAAGCACGTAGATCGTAGTAACTCGTAGCAGCTGTAGCTCCGTAGCACTGGGCCCTGTATTATAAAGCTACAAGTACAAGCTTACAATTTATTGTACTAGCTTCTTGTACCAGTAACTACAACTTAACCAGTTACAGGTAGATCGTTTGTCTTTAACTTATATACAAGTGCTTGTACTTGTAGTTTGTACACTGGTTGTCTTGTAGCTTTAGAAAACGCCGTACTATATTTTTGTGGTGTTGCCAGTTTGTCACTACGAGTACAAGACTTTTAGCTTCATAAAACAGGGCCCTGGTACAATATATCGGGGTTCGTATCGAGGTCACCTGGTTATATAATGTTGGTCAGTCATGTGGTTTTGTAATATCACTTTGAATGAACGGTTCAAATATCCAAAAATCGTAACGTTCACATTTTTCTTTCATTTACTTTAAGCATTTTAGGAAATTGTTCTGATTCTTACAGGGTATGTGCAATTGTGCATCGGTTTTTGTTTTGTAATATTGTAATAATCAAAGTTTTATTTTGCATTAAGTATATTAAATAGCGCAACTTAACAAGTGATAAGTAGTCCTAAATATACCTTTCATACAAAGTAGACT
Source organism: Erannis defoliaria (assembly GCA_905404285.2). NCBI lineage: Eukaryota > Metazoa > Arthropoda > Insecta > Lepidoptera > Geometridae > Erannis > Erannis defoliaria. Next base: position 2,988,234 of record FR990071.1, read on the forward strand.
ATTTTTGGGTTATCATTGTAAGTGCATAAATTTGATGTAAGTACATCTATATACATGTATAAGTATGCCGAAGCTGCGTAGGTACCTACTTACTTATAACTGTAGATAGAGTTAACTACTTGTCGCCGAAGTGCGGTCTAGCTAGAGCCTCAGAGGTGCATGCAGTGAATAAAGCACTTAGTGCCACTCGCGGAGCTAATTTTCACTCGCGCCTTGGTTCTGAAATACTTGCGTTACATCAAACAAAAGATGGATAATTCATAAGTCGAGAATCAGGAACCCTGAAAGACGTATTACCATACATCTTTCAGGGATTCTGTGAGTCTTGTTGTAGGTACTACTCATATAAATATAATTAACAAAATACATTATTTTTATAAGTGGGTATACCATGGCCTAATAGTAGATTATGCACTAAGGGAATAAAGCAGTGTCTTACGTCGCGGGTGGCATATTCAACCCTGAGCGTAATGAGAGAGAATAGAGTATATAGAGTCCTGAGTGAAGCGACAATATGCCAGGCCATAGTATCCACTTATACAAATAATGTATTTTGTTCATGTGTTTATATGAGTAGTACCTAGAACAAGACTCACAGAAACCCTGATGACGTATACAAGCTTTATTCCAGAGGAGCATACTCTACTTTTCACACCTTCTGCGAGACAATAATAAGCCAGGGCTCCATAAATTCAAATTCACTGACAATCACAGGACCAAACACCGTCTTTTGTTTCACATTCTTTGTAAACGCACCTTTTTTTAGTTCTGCTTAGGGCCAACCCACACGTACCACAACCACACCACATCGTAACGACAAAATGTGGTGATGCAGTGGCTACGTGTGAATAGTGTCGCTGCAGATTTTTGCAGTTGCGTTGTGGTACCGACAAAATGTCGATGTGGTTGCGTTGTCGTTAGCAGTTGCGATGTGGTTGCAGACACAGTTCGACCCTGGCTTTCATAGAGCGCGCATTGTTGTTGCGTCGACGCAACGTTGTATCTGCGATGTGGCCGGCGGCTATTTCATTGTGTAGCTGGTGATTGCGTTGTGGTTGCGATGTGGTTGCGATGTGGTCGGTATCAACCACGCGGTCGATAACGACGGCAAAATGTGGTACGTGTAAATTCTGCTATTAATTTTCAATACAAAATATGCGCCGACCACGTGTTGTAGTTGTGGTGTAGTTGTGGTCATGTGGGTTGACCTTATGGTGGCCAGTTCGATTTTCGAATAAACCTCTTTACAATGACATATGGGCATTTATTTACTTAGAGTTTTCCACGAGTTTCCACACGAATTAGACGTTCCAAATTTAAATCACTTTATTTCTTAGGGGGCTTCATACAACTTTATATTCCTTAAGAGATAATGCTTTACTTTACGTTGAGGTTGCATAATATGTTATTGGACATTGTCGAGCAGGTGGTGTGAAAACTGGTATATGTTATTACAACCTTATTTCGATTTTGCTAAAATAATTTAACAAAAAATTAATTTTGAGTTTAATTAATTATTTGTCAAGTTAGTTTTATTCTAAGGGTTACAAATGTTATGGCAAATACTATGCATCAGGCAACTTCAGCAACTAAAATTACTTTGTCTAGTATAAGCTCATAAATTGCTTTCAAAGTTTAAGAATTATTGGAAAAAACGGGGAAAGTGGTTCAATGTACCATTTTTTTTCTATTAACTCATCATCTATATCCAATCTGTCTTCAATTATCCTATCAGTGGAAAATAAGCCTTCAAACATTATAGAGTCTTTGCAACTCTTGATTTTCCATCAAACCTCACATCTGCAGTGCACGTCATTAAACAGTACATTCCCAACGAGCGTTGATTGCGCCCGGGGCTGCGCGACCGTAGAGCCCTCGAGCTACAATGGGCGGTTAGCAATCGACTTGCGTCGGCTGCCTCGAGGGCCACCTGCCTTACAGACCTTCGTTAATTAGAGCTTCACCTGTGCTACATCTGAGGCTTGAACCGAGATTTAGAGCTGGCGCTATACATGGAATATAGCATACGGGTACAGTAAAGGTATACATATAAACTATATACATGTATTTCTGGACGACAGATATATTATAGGATACCATTTTTACTATGGGAAACCTGAAAACGCGAAAAAAAAACAGTTGTTCCATACATTTCGTAGACGGTTAATAATATTTTTCTACGGAAATTGCATTTTTCTTGGTTTCAGGGTTGGCCCCTAAATAAAAGTTATTCATAAATTATGAGTAAAACAGTATCCTAGAATGTGACTATCATCTAGAAATACATCCCGTATAATTTCATACACATCAGAAATTAAAATGAACCTTGTGAGCTAATGCCACAACTGCCACAGTCAAGAAGCGGCCTTATCTCTAAAAGCGATCACTTTCATGCAATCACGGTTGTATGAAAAGTACAAACTAGATATAGATGGGAGATGCTTTAAAACTATTAAATACTTTTTTGAATAAGTATAATATTCAACAAGCAATCGTAGGTAGGATATAATAGTAGATTATGCACTAAGGGAATAAAGCAGTGTCTTACGTCGCGGGCGGCATATTGAACCCTGAGCGTAACGAGGGAGTCTAGAGTTATATAGCCCAAGACGAAGACAGGCTTTATTCCAGAGGAGCATACTCTACTTTTCACACCTTCTGCGAGACAATAAAAAGCCAGCCATTTAATCCATAAATTAAAATACACTTACAATCACAGGGCCAAACACCGTCTTTTGTTTCACATTCTTTGTAAACGCACCTATTTTTTGAGTTCTGCTTATGGTGGCCATTTCGATTTTCGAACAAACCTCTTTACAATGCAATAATGGGCATTTTTTTACTTAGAGTTTTCCACGAGTTTCCACACGAATTTGACGTTCCAAACTCAAATCACTGTATTCCATAGGGAGTTTCATACAACTTTATATCCCTTAAGAGGTAATGCTTTACTTTACGTTGAGGTTGCATGATAAAATAAGTAATTGGACATTGGTGTCGATTCTGTTGCCGCTCACTAAACTAATCTGATAGAACTAAAGTTATACGCGTCTCATTTCATTTCAATATGTTAGAAAAAGATGTCAACAGGTTTCGTCCTGTCAAATTAAGTTTAGTTTAGTGAGCGGTGCAACAGAATCGACACCATTGTCTAGCAGGTGGTGTGAAAAAATATTTTTATTGGTTATCGTAATTCAAAGTAAGTTTAAACATTCGCAGAACTAAACGTTTCGAGTTTCTTACTAACTTCAATATTGAATCGAAAATGTTATTGACAAATATAATTATAAAAACAACCGGAAAAAACAGTTTAAAATTCATGATATAATAAAAAAGACAATATTTTTTTTACATAATAAGTATATAAAATATAGTTTATTTACATACATACAAAGAGAGTTATAAAATAAACATAAACTAACTAAATAAACTACTACAATTGAATTGACAACTTTAAATAAAGGGTTTATCCTATTAATTATCTGAAAAAATATTATAGTAATTAAATATTAGGTTGTTTAATAATTACATTGTTCAATTTGTCATTAAGATATGCTTCTATTGTGTAAGCCTTTGTTATCAATAGATTAAATAAATAAATGCAATAAAAACTAAACTACTTAATTATAACTAAACTAAAAATAAATAATCGTTATAAGAGACCGATTAAACTATCTATAGGTAGCAACCCTATAGTTTAAACGATTTCTAATTTCTGGTAATGTGCGCAAAGTGCTGGCCACGTTGCCCCGCAGGATCGAGAGGCTAATTTTCTGCCCCAAAAGGCCTTTTCTATTTATTATTTAAGGCCTTTTTTATTTATATTAGTTATATTAAACCATCTAATATTCGTTAAAATGACGAAAATGCTGGCCGCGTTGCTCTACTAATTTATTGCATTCTACGAATTTGTATAAAACATTACTCTCAATTTTAATAAATCAAATACTTACTGTTTCGAATCAATAATTTTCTCTCTCTAAGAAACGTTTTGTAAATTAATAATATCACAGAAATCTCATAGTTTCACAGATAAATAATAATAAAATAAATATATTTGGGACATTTATTACACACAGCGCCATCTAGCCCCATACTAAGCAAAGTTTGTATTATGGAAACCAGAAAGCCAATAGAATACTTATATACCTTTTTTTCGTAAATACATACTTATAATACATACTACACCCAGACACAGAACAAACATCGATGTACGTCACATACATTTTTGTCCTGGGTGGGGATCGAACCCACGCCCTACAGCTCTGAAATAGTTCTAGTATTGAACGGAAATGTGTGGTCGCGAGCGCGGCAGGCAGATGGCACTTGCGAGCCCACCGGAAGTCGGCTATAATGAGATCCTTTGAACTTTGAACCTTGAAGTTTGAACCGTACAAGTTCTATAAAATAGTGCTGCTGACATGTCTTGTGTTTGCTAAAGTTATGTTTTTTTGGTTTTGACCGTATGTTACGTGCTTGGAGGATCGAGCTCTATCTCTCATGAAAGTACGTATGTTAGCAAGAATTGTATAATTTTGACAACTGATTTGTTTTCCAGTTTGTTTACCAGGGGTACCTAAAACTACTAGTATAGTATTACATTATCTCTGCTAAAACATAACTTATTATTCTACTAATATTATAAATGCGAAAGTTTGTCGGTGTGTGTGTGTATGTTTGTTATTCCTTAACGCTGAAACGGCTGAACGGATTTCGATGAAATTTGGTAAAGAAGTAGCTCATACCTTGGAATTAAACATAGGCTACTTTTATACTAAGAAGCACGGGTAACTACGCAACGCAACTAGTCCGTACATAACTCGAAAGAGTTCAATGGTACGGCCCCAGGATTTGAACCTGCAATCTCACGATTTCAAGTCTAGCGGTCTTCTCACTAAGCTACCACGGTTTGTTTTGAAATTAATATAATCCACAATTTTTTAAGAAATAATATGTCAAAAAAATTATAAGTTAGTACTTTTAGTAGTTATTTATAAAGACATGGTAAACCAACTTAAAAAAAAAAATTAAAATATTGTAAACAGAAGAAAAAAATTGATAACATATAAATAGATCTCATAAAAAAAGTAATCGATATCAATACAAATAATTGTTTAAAAAGCTATAAAAAACATAAGCTGGTAAAATCATAATTAGAAAAAAAAAATGTTGTACGACGTTCACAGCGTCATCTAGTCAGTTAATATTTACTCATGATTGCTCTATCATATAAGTACGTAGAGCACTTGTGCACTAGCACCAGCACTTGTGCTCTGTCTTGTGCTAAGTTATTTTATCACTAATCAAAGCTAATCCGGCGTGTGTACGCAAAACTTTTCCATCACACGCAAAGTTTCACACTAATTGCATCCTGGACTTTGAGCGTCAGCCTTTGCCGTCCAAGAGGCAGTAATTGACAATCAAAGCGAGCCCTTTGCCAACAGAAACTTAGTTATCTACTCGATGTGCAGGAAAATTAGTAACGCAATAATTTGAGACGGTAATAAGGTAATGGAGGGGCGGAAGGTCATCCGGGAAACGAGAGACCGATCGCGCGATAATTCGATTAAACGGCAATTCTCGGATGTTCTCGGCCAGTCGAAAAGTATGATCCTGTCTTTGAACGTCTGCGATGAAATTGCTTGCGAAAATTTTGTTACTGCCTGAAGGTTTTTGATAAAATATTTTTTAAATGCTTTGAGTATTTAATAGTAATAATATTTTTGTTTTATTTATACGGGAATACTCACGTTTAATTAAATCGGATACTCCGACTATAGTTTCGATCACACCCGGTGACCTTTTTCAAAGAGTGAAAACAGAGCCCGACGCGCGTGCAGCTGCGTCCTGCTTAGCACACATGTATATTATAATAATTTCCTGCTTTGAGTATTTAGGTACGTATAAAACTTACGAGTAGTTCGTTGAACTGATGTTTGCTTATCTAATTCTTCACTCACTCTCTTTTCTGTAGAGATCGCTTGTAGTAGAGATAAAACATTATATTATTCATCTGAATTTCATATTATTTGAGTTTCACCAACACACGCGTGTCCAGTTGGTGAATAACCTTTCTAGATTAAGTAGGAAGAAAATTTACATCTTGCACAATGAAGAATGCATTGCGGCCATAGAGAAAAGAAGGAAATCCTTCCTAAGAGATAAAGAAGGACGGGCGCAAAAATTCAAATAGGATAATTATTATAATTAATATTTAATTTATATTAGGACGGATTCAAATATTCTGGATTGCGTCAAACTATGGACGTAATCAATAAATAATTCTAAATCGACCATATAATACCGCATCTTGGGTCTATTCTGGTACTCTTCTAAATTCCTCTAAAACCTACAAACTTATTTGTACTGGCCTAGCGGTCAAATGGAACAACTAAAAATATTCAGTAGGCAGCTGTCAGTTTTCTTCAAAACCTTCGATGGGGCTCCTCGCTCATCTGCAAAGATATTTTAGTCAGATTGTTGTTGACAGCCGCTGCGATCATGCGGTCAATGTCCTATAAAAATAACGAACGAAACGCTTGCGCGTTTTAGTAGTGTATAGCGCCATCTAGTATTTTTTTGGGAACTAAAGGAACGAACAATATAACTATTCAAGGTTAGCTTGAGGAATGACGATATATCTACAAATTATCAATTTTCAGATTTTTCCCATAACTACTGTTTTATGACCTTGCTTCTTGCCAAATTTCACGATCCTAGGTCAACGGGACGTACCCTATGAATTTTGATTTAGTTCACTCTATAAAACTTGCAAAAATGGCCATAATTATTCATTGCGTTGACTTAGAAGCTTGATTTGTTTTACAGCTACAAGGGACCGTTGATTTACATATTTGATATTAATTTCAACTTGATAGCTCCACGCATTCCAGAGAAAAGGGGTCTTGACAGACAGACAGACAGACGGACAACGGAGTGATCCTATAAGGGTTCCTTTATTCCTTTTGTGGTACGGAACCCTAAAAATAATACAAAATACATATTTAAACCTTAACTCGTAAACTATTAACTAAAGCAAAGCATCATGTCAATGACACTACGATGGGATTCTAAATAGCAAACAACACAGTATTCTGTAACTATTTTACTAAAACTACGTGGTCGCGTTGAAAAATCAACCTAAATAAAACTCCTCTAACGAGTATATCTGCAGATACAAACAATGCTCAGTATTATACCCCTCGTCATCGAGTCGGAGCGGTGACTGGCGGCAATTTCCCGTTGCTAATTGATTGGGCGCCACTTCATCATGCGACCGCCATACATCATGACCGTTGACATACTGACGCTCGGTCAGGGTTGTACGCTTCAACCTTCCACCTAAGCACTTAGCTTACATATATATACGTAGCCTTTAAACTGGATATCATAATTAACGTTTATGAATTGAGACGATCATACTTTAAATTAAAAGTTTACCTTAATCACAGATCAAATAATAGGTACTTACTAGCCTTATTAGAGTTTAAAACAAACTCTTTTAACAATGACACTGTGTATTTGTAGTTTGAGAGCTGTGTGTTTATTATTAACTTTTATATACGAATCCCTAATCGCATTTCATGACGTGCGTGACACGATACTTACTTCACGGATTTTATAATAATAAATTAGTGCACTACAGGGTAAATGTACTATAGAAAAAAATACTGACTGGTAAATGTACTGTATTTATTTATAGTTATTATGATGTTGGTGTTTTGTTTTTAATTTAATGTGTATGAATAATGTTAATGTAAGTATTGATAATTAGGGACTAAATGTGTCTGAAATAAATTAATGTAATAATAATAGGGTGTTATTAATAATAATAACAAGTAACTTTTTAAAAAAAAAACAACCATCTTCAAATTAATATCTAAGGACTACATCGGGAGTACCTAAACACTTTCAATTCAAATAAAAAATAAAAAAAAATCGGTCCACAATAATTGACGGAGAAATCGGTGAACATACATAAAAAAAAACATACATACCATCGAACATAGAATCTCCTCTTTTTTTGAAGTCGGTTAAAACAGTAATAAACCTCTAAATAGGTAATCCGTCTGTTGTCTTTTCCTTTCTATAAAATTCGTAGTTCGGTGGATAAAAAACACTATTCTGAAGTTACTCCACGTAGCTATTTAATAGCTATGTTGTATTGGAGTTTGGTTTTTTCAACCGACTTCAAAATAAGAGGTTCTCAATGGGTGATTTTCTGACTGCCAATGAAAAAAATATATAGTTCCTAAAAATCCGATAGACAGCGACGAATAGACATGGCCCTGAACATTTCACCATCTAGTCTGTGGTTCTGAAGATTTTGAACGAATGAAGCAAAGTAAAAAGGTCAAAAAATATAAAGTAGCCTTATTTCATTTATATTCAGATCTGTCATGCGTTGTTTGTAATTATTGTTTGTCTAACAAAGTATTTGCCCATAGTATTTCTTAAGCTTTCATTATTCCACGCAAATTAGTAAGTGCGCCTTGCCAAATAATTAGTTAATTACTATCAATAAAAATAACAATAACTATGAACAAAAAATAATAACAGTAACGTAACAATAACAATGTATCAGAATTTCAACAAAATGATACAAGATAACTTGGAAAGACACTTCACCAACGAACGCGAGTACACTCACCTTCACTGCTTCTATTCACAATGTTTCTTTTTTTTTAGTTGTTACGCGATTACCTACTCCGCCAATTATGAATTGATTATGATGTTTTTTTTTGTATGGTTGTTCATAGTTCAGAGGCGGTCCCATATTTTTTTTCTAAATCAGTTCAAAGTTTGGTTTTTAGAAGTTTTTAAAAATTTCAAAACGATTTTTTCTATTACAGTTTTGACTTCAATATTTATCTAAATGTCAAAGATTCAATTATTATGAACTGTAATCAAACTGTTTGTAACCTAACAACTAGTGGTTGAATAAATCTCTATCGCGATTAAATCTGCCACTATTCCACGACCATTTCCTCCAAAACAATGTCGGGTGGCAGTTCTCGATGATTTAATACCGTTCTGGAGCGATCCGGCGTAATCTCGTAATACCCAATCATCCGGCGCCGCCGCCGGGACTCTGGGACCGGATCCCTTTAGAGACGATTCAATCAGACCGTACCTATGCTGACCTGTATCAGTGTTTAGCTGGCAGACGTGTAGTAAATTAAATAATACTGTTGATAAATAGATAGAAGGAAATAGATACCGATTTATTAAAAACTAGACATGAAAATATACCTTTATAAAATATAATTCTGCAGACTAAAAACAAGATAGCAAATAGTACAGAGCTTTTGTGGCGATATTGCAGTAGTTTTGGAACCAAGCGGTCTTCTGTCTTAGATCCATCCATGGACTATTAAAAATGCTGACTATGTAGGTATATAATCTGTGATAAAAGTGACACAGTAAGAAATGGGCTTTATGAGGGCACCGCGTAAACGGTAAGTAGCATTATATTCCTTTGTGTGTCTGCAAGCCAATTTTTTCAGTAACTATTAAAAGCTCAAATATGGTCACTATTATAACACCCTGACATCAAAAGCGCCATCCACAAAGCTCTTTTATCCAACTTAAGCGACCAGAGAACTTTAAGTGAGTCGGCCGGCACTCGACTTATGAATTATCTTGAGAGCTCCCCTCGCGACCTGTTGCTCCGGTTGTCGAGTAAATCCGACCATCTTCTTCCCTCAGCCTCCCTAGAGAATGATAGCTAGCAAGATAACATATCTAGTAGCGCCCCGCTGATAAAATGATATTTATATAACGCGTGGAGCTCCACGCGTTATCCTACGGGGATCGCAATTTTTTCTAGAAGTAACCTATTTGTTCATTTAGGTCATTATCTATCTACCTCTACATTTCATATTTTCTTCAATATTTTTAGCTGAACCGTAAATTTATATCTAGATTAAACGTTTGTTCCATTTATTTATAATGTTTATTACTCTGATGTGATAACTTATGTTTGTCTTATATATTTGAATTTTAAGCCATTTGTTTTTTTTACATAGTGTACAAAATCTTTACGACGCGACCTCAGGTTCGACCAATACGAAGGTGATCTTGACTCTCACGACAAACTCTAGACCACTAAAGGCTATCATCGGATAGTCTAGTAACTTCAAATTCTACTGCGATGACTAGGCGTTGCGTCTAAAAGTAATGATTATAGGATTGATAAACTACATTATAAGTCCTACGAGGATAATAGCAAAGATAATGTAATACTATACTAGATATCAATTACCTCTATTTAATATGTATTTAATAGGCATCTTATTGTTAAATGAAGTCGTCTTCCTCTCTTCTACTATTGCTGCGCCCGACAGGGTCCATATGAAACTTCTTTTTGACAATATCTGTGTACACTATGGAAGCAATAAATATCTGAATCTGAATCTAATTTAATTAATTAATTTAGTACAATTTAATACATTTAAAATAATAAATTTAATTATACTAGATAATATAATAAACTGACACACGTCATGTTTGAATCCTGCTTTAAATTTTTTAACTACTTATTTTACTTCAGTACAAATTATAATATTTATACTATCTTCAAATGAATTCTATGTGTAGGCACAGATTTCTACAATGTCTACGATTTAAGTCCAGAATACTTAAGACGGTCACACTCCTTCGCACATAATTAAAGACGGAAGCAGCTCGTTTACCAATTGGCCGCGTACTTCAACTGATTAGTCGCTAACCAAGAGATCCTCAAAACTAGCTGTGAGTGGGGTATCTAACTAACTCAAGCTTTAATTTATTTTCGTCTTTAAAGCATTTTGAACACACTTAAAACTTTTTTCGTAGCACTTCGTAGACCCCGCTACGAAAGCTACGCTTACTGCTACGAATTTTGCTACAGCTGATTATTTGGTTTTAAACAAACTTCAAAAAAGGAGGTTCTAGGTTCGTCCGTTTGTATTTATTTTTATGTATGTTCATCGATTTCTCCATCCGATTTAAAAAAATATCTTTTTTTGTTTGAAAGTGTATACTCTCGATGGTCCCATAAAGGTTCCACAGGCAAAACTTTTCGCAGATGGTTCCAGCAGCGGTCCGTATGTAGAAAAATCAAGTTTTTTTAATCGTTGTTTAAATTATCTATCTGTTCTTGATGAGGGCGTTGTCGATAATCTAGCTCAAGGAAGAATACAGGGTATATAATGTGCCTTGTTTTAAGAACCTATGCAGCAGTTGACGGCGTGAAAATAGATTTGTAGGTTAGATAGTTGTTTACATTTTATGTTGGACAGAGTTTTAATTAGCAAGGCAAAGGATTGCTGTACAAACCAGTAAAATATGCAGATTCTCCCTGGTGGTCCAAGTCTAATAAGAGTAAAACTATTAAATAATAGAAAAAAAAGAATTTGTTTTTTTTATACAATCAAGTGACGAGACGAGCAAGACGTTCTCCTGGTGGTAAGCGTCACGCCTGCCACTAACAAAAGCAGTGCCAGAATTGTGAACTTGCGAACACAATCCTGCGCCGCACTGCACTGCGCTCGTCACCCTGAGATATTAGATGTTAAATCTCTTCATACCCAGTAATTTATCTGGTAACATTGCCCTTCAAACCGGAACATAGTAATGCTTGCACACTACTGCTTAGCGAGTGAATACCTGGCAAAGGTGTGGTACTTCCCCAGGCGGACTCTGCAGTAGAGTCCTAGCACTATAAAATATGAAAGTATGAGATAAGAGAGTGGATTGACAGTTGACTGGCTGCATCGACGATGCGCCACCTAGCGGCAAAATATCTTAGTGTGGACCATTGTTTGAAGTCAGTTGTTTTTTTTTTAGTTTGTATACTTGTTACGTTTACAGTCGGATCTTCAAGTTAAATGACGTTAATTAGTATTGCGTGCTTCATTACTATATTGCGAAGAAGTTAAATGTCGTTTGCTTCTATTGTCTTGTCTTGTGTACAAAATGTGTTTTTTTTTCTACAAATAAAATATTGTCTATTGTCTATTGTTTGTTAGCTTTTGCAACGTTACTAAATAAGACCCTGTGAATATAATTTCTAGGTAAAATTTTATACGATATTCGTATGCTTGTACCTACTTATATCTATTTTCAGCTGGTGTCTGGGAAAAGTTACCAAACACCCAAATGTAGGCATTTATAGTGATCATAAAACAAAGAATTCAGGAGCGATTGAAATGGCATAGTATGTCGAAAGACAGGATTTACTTTCTACAATAAAGATTAAAATCTATCTTCAACTGTGAAAAAGAAAAAAAGGGTGGCTAAAATTTCATTTTTCTTTTACAAAACTCGATAAATTGTTCATTGTGAATTGCGTTTATTCTTCGAAAGTGTCTCAATTGTCTCTCGTCTCCATAAAAGCGTATTGAGGAGAGCGAGCGTCTTAAAAGGCCAATTAGAGAACAATTTGCTTCGCCCTCTCGCGCCCTCTCGGGACCCTGACGGCATGGAATTATTGGCTAGAATCGCGACTTATATCTTGTGAAGCATTCTAATAGATTGCTCTGCAGTTGATTCGATGAAATAATAATTAGTTATCAAGTCAATATCAATTTTAACTAGTACATACGCAATTAGGTACTCGTAGGACAAGGTTTGGCAGAAAACCCTTTAAAGTAAAGGCTTAGGACATTTTCCATGCCCAGGTGGCCTAGTGGTACAATTTTTCCATTATTCCTTGTATGAACTAGGCCAAAATGTCACATGCCTTTGATTTCTTCACAAATAGCATTTTTTTTCTATCTCTACTTCATACAATGCGGTATTGAGTAATAAGATTTTTTCGTATAGGTTTTTGAATTTTTATTGCATTTGATACTAGCGGACATCCTACTTTTACTACGTGTTTAATCTATGTTGGACCTGGGTATGTCCTTAAACTGCAACCAGACCAACCGGAGGATGGGCAGCAGCGTCCTCTTGGTTAAAGGTGGTGACCATTCTGCGATCCCCAAGCCGCCTGCCAAACGTGGGGATTATGGCAACACCCCTCTATAAAGGGGGAGGCCTTCGTCCAGCAGTGGACGTTTTATGGCTGACGACGACGACGAATCTATGTAGAACCATATCAACTAACAACAGCTAAATCTACTATATTAGTTTTTTTTATTAGCAGTAAGGTACATTACACACACATTTTAAAAAACCATAGCTTTAAAATCAGCGTAGGGCCATGGAATGCCGTGATATAGAGTAATCCTGATTTAGGTACCACATCATCCGATCTCAATTTAAGCGGGCCTCAGGTGGTACCTATATTCAATTAGTGTTACTTACTATTCAGCCCTCTTGATTTAATATACAAAATCTCATTGTTTGGTTGATTTTCTGGTGCGTGTAATTAAACCGAATAAACCTAGTAAGATGTTCTTTGGGCTTTTCGTAGATTTGTCAGTAGAGCTTTTATGCATGTTTGAGTTTGCACAAGACCTTCTGCTCCCCCTCCCCCGGAAGTGCCTTGCTTTGCTACATTAACTCCTAAAGCAAGATCTGGAGACACACACACACGCACTTACATTAGGAGATTTTCGAATCTTAAAGAAAGCTTTATTTCATTCCATTCGTCCACACTACTCTTTCACGTCCTGTGCGAATCTCGTCCAGATATACAGTACTCACCAAGTTGTCGGTGCAGGTGCGTTCCTGGTGCCGTACTGCATCATGTTGGTGGTGGGTGGCATCCCGCTCTTCTACATGGAGCTGGCACTGGGCCAGTTCCACCGCAAGGGGGCCATCACCTGCTGGGGACGACTCGTGCCGCTCTTAAAAGGTAACCTCCTCGATACATGTAATAATTGATAGTTTTTTTTGACTAGTTAAACATATTTTAAAAAGCAACAATTGTAAATATGCATTGCAATTCATCGTTACAATACAGCATTGTAAATATGCATTGCAATTCATCGTTACAATACAGCCATTGCTAGATACACTAGCGGCTGGTGAGCTTGAGCATTTGCATTGTCTCTAGACTTTCGTCGATCTATATAAAACGGTCGTATTCGGCGATACGACTGCCACTTATGGGGCACTGGCGCATAACTTCTTTCTTTTATAAATATGTCTATCCTTACATTCCTTTTGTTTTTGCATAGATAAAGTAGTCAAGCGGTACCGAAATGATATCAGAAATTCTTATTCTTATTCAATGTGGTTAAGGTTTGCACTGATGTCCCGCTGGTGTTGTATTGTGCATTAATCAGAATTTTTGTGGAATCACTTGGACAAGAATAACGCTACACGGGGAAGACTGGCGAAAAGGGTGGAGTATCGTGCCCTGCAGTAGACCGAATACGCAACAATGATGATGATGAGGAATTAGCTAGATTTAATGTATTTTGTTTTATTTAATAAAACGTTGTATACAAAAATATCAAAACTCATACTCAAAGAAAAATTAAAAATAATCCTCTCTCCACATAAAAAGCATACGCACCGCCATAAAAAAGAAGCACGCTTCTCAAGTTTTATAGTTATGAGCGGCGACTGGTCACGTAGTACTAATGTCATTGGGGTGGAGGCGCTAAGTAAAGGAGTCTCAAATCTGAAGTTATTGCTGCACTGCACTTACCACTCGTCGCCGTCGCCTGGCCGAGTGGTACTTTGCTCTTACTTTGTTCCTAACGCATGGCCTGAATTTTAAACAGGGATTGTAATTTGTCAACTTTGTTGGCAATTAACTGAAGGTCTAACATGTTTCCTTAAACAATCTTTGCAGTGTATGCGTACGCTATGGTTTATGGCATAGTTAAAAAAAACGAGTATCCAATTTAGTAAAGACAGTTAAAATTTTGTAGCTATTTTTTGGTGATATAAATAAATAAATAATAAACATCGGTAAACATTTCACACAGCGCCATCTAGCCCCATACTAAGCAAACCTTGTATTATGGAAACCAGATAGCTGATAGATTATTTACATACTGTTTTTTTTTGTATATACACACTTATTATACTTACTACACCCAGACACAGGACAAATATCTATGTTCGTCAGAGAAATTTTTGTCCTGGGTGGGGATCGAACCCACGGTCTACAGCTCTGAAGGTAGACATTCTACCAACTGAGCTGTAAGGCAGTCATGACTTGTCAGTTTTTTTGTTATAGTCCAAAAACAAATAAAGATAGTATAGGTACCAATTTTGATCTAACGTAGAGCAACAAGATATATATTTTTTTTTATACTGTCAAGTGACGAGACGAGCAAGACTTTCGTCTGGTGGTAAGCATCACGCCTGCCACTAACAGTAGCAGTGCCAGAATTGTAAACTTGCGAACACAATCCTGCGCCCCACTGCACTGCGCTCGTCACCCTGAGATAGTATGTTAAATCTCTTCATACCCAGTAATTTCTCTGGTAACATTGCCCTTAAAACCGGAACACAGTAATGCTTGCACACTACTGTTTGGCGGTTGAATACAAATAGTTTATTGATAACACCAAAGTTACAAGTCAAATTTCATTTTAAGTATGTCACAAAAAAAACCTAAAAAAACCAAACAAACCAAAAAAAAAAACCTGCAAAGGTGTGGTACTTCCCCAGACGGACTCCTCAGTAAAGTTCTACCACTACAACCACTACATCATTATTTCAAGTATTTATGTTCCAAATCATTCAGGAAATAACCTATATGTTTTGAAGGCTAAAAATAAAAACCCTTCCGCCGGTCAGTCCTCATCTCAAGAAGTTTTCATGCAAAACACAGGATGTGTCGCGCCCTCGGTCGCACTTAACTTCCATAATTGACACCATTTCCAGGGCTCCCCTTAAGTGCTCCATACGAGCGCGAGGGCCTCAAGCCTCTCAAAGCCCGGCCTCGTAGATTTGTGAGGCTTAATACCGTGATTTCATTTCACCCGATTGTCACGTCGGCCCTGCGTTGAGTGGCTGCCGCGACGATATGATTTTCGAGATATAAAATTGGTAATGGAGTGGAAAGCTGGCGGGAAATTCACTTGGAAAGAGCACATTTTATTAAAATGGATTTAACCCTGGAGTTGACCGATAAAGGTTTATTCAGTCGTATGCTTTCTTTCTTTTGATGTTTTCTGAATTAAGGGAGGGTCAAGAAAGTAAGATATGTGAGACAAAAGGTAACACAGATAATATACCTAATACTATACTAGTAGTAGTTGTAGGGGTAGTAAAAAAGTTTATTCGTAATGACTGAGTGGTCAGCCCTAATGTCAGAGTTGATATGTCTATAGCTATAGGTTTTTTTAAGTGACAAGCCAGCAGACATTATACCTGCTTGACACGTCATTCGTCATCCGACCCAATGATAAATACTACTCCTGGTCACCCATACAAGGTTTTGCCGGTTCGGTTATTTGTTTGGTACACTTAATCGGACTGCGCGCTTATCATTATCATTAAGTTAATTTATAGCTTTATAGATAGGTAGTATTACTATTACACTACAATACTGTGTTCGTTGGGCTTAGTATTAGAATGGCTAGATCGCAAAATGACTTCATCTCACTAGGCCACATCTCAAAATATCCGAGTCGCAATTTGACTTTATCTCATCCATTCCACATCTCAAAATGTCTTATTCGCAAAATGACCACACCGATGCTAGTCAACATCACAAAAAGGACAAATATCAATTGGACCCGATAGGTGGCGCTGCGATTGAATTCTAGGACTATATCATTGAATTTTATGACGAAATTTGTTTTTCTTATTAGATTTTTCGCATATTTTTTGTTTTGTTTTATTTTATGACTTTTTTTTTTTATCTGTGAGACAAAGCTTTTTTACGTAACTAAGATGTTGATGGGCACAGCTAAAATGTACAGAGTAATATAGTACATGCAATAAATAAAATATATTTAAATAATAATGTTTGTAACTGTCCAGACTTTTTACGGCGTAGTCATTTTAGCAATTCTGACACTTGTAGTTTTTGTGATGTGGACTAGCAGAGATGTGGTCATTTTGCGATCTAGCCATTCTAATACTAAACCGTTCGTTGGTTCTGTATGTGTCTACACCCTACACACATGCAATAGACGCGATTTGAAGTTACTATGCAAGAGGTATTTAAAAAGTTAAACCACAAAAAAAAATGCAGTTTTATGATCAAATCAACTTCCGTCTTCTAGGTATCGGCTACGCCGTGGTACTCATAGCTTTCTACGTTGACTTCTACTATAACGTCATCATTGCCTGGGCTCTGCGGTTCTTCTTCGCGTCATTCACCACCATGCTGCCGTGGACCAACTGCGACAATGAGTGGAATACAGCATCTTGCCGACCGGTCTGTGTACAGGGTTACTGGTAACTCGACGTATTCTAGGCGGGATGGGCTAACATGCATCAAATTTAAGCCCCCCATTGTATGGCCGAAAATTAATAGTTTTAAAGATATTTAGAAATTAGCAATTTTTGGAAAAATGACCAATTCTGGGAGATTGTATAAAATATAAAAAAAAATGGTAAAAAAATCAGTTATTATTTTATTTGTATAGGGAAGTTAGTGATAATATAAAAGTATTAATATATTCAAAAATACTTTGAATGTGGCATGACTAATAAATAATGTTTTTTATATTTATATTAGTGCCAAAGTTAATAGTGTTATTTTTTCTGTAAAAAAAACTAAAACATAAATAGTTAAATTTTAAAGTTTTCTTTTATAAAAATAAAGTCAAATATATCATTAAATCACAGTCAGTCACACGAAACCAGTCATAGTCGAGTCCAAGTCACTTTACTATGAGCTTCTACGGAGTTTTAAAAACAACACGAAAAGACATGTTTCACTACATTGTATCATTGTTTCACCACACTCGTGCATATAATTCAACACTCAATGAATAAAACACCACCATTTTAAATCATTCATTCGCGAAAAACGCAAGTTTAAGAAAAAGTATTTTTTAATAATATTCATTTTTTACATGATTTTTCTGTGTTCCCGCCAAAACTCCTGTATGTAAGTTATCTGGTCCTGCCGGGAACACGTCGAGTTACCAGTAACCGTAGAAGAGTTTTTTAATTATGCAGGGTTACGAGTATCGGTATTACTAAACCGAAAGGAGGTTATTGTACTCATCGTTGTGAACAACTTTTACTATAGGACCAACCATGATTTCGCGAAAAAATCTGCAAAAGGGAATATGCATGTGTTTTGATTATTAAAAATAATAGGATAAGTGGAGGAGAATTTATCTGAATCTGATGCTTAAATCGAAAAAATAATTGAAATGGGCTGGTAAAGTCCTGACATATAACCGTTCAAAGTATTTGGGAGGGAGTCATATGTCCCTTTCTACCGAAACACGTGATAGAATTTGATGTTAGAAATTGTTTGGAATCGTGAACTTTGACGTCATTTGCCCATAGTGCCCACCCTGTCTAACATGAAACTAAAATGTTTATAACTTTGTTATAATTGTGCACATATTAAAATTTTATTTTCGATGTGTTGTTTTGTTGCAAGTCAACTCTTTTGTGAGTCAATAAAAAAAACGATGCATATTTTCCCAATAGAAAACTCCATTCACCTTCGACAAAATGTATAGAACAGCAGATGTTCTTTTCGAAAATTCAGGGTTGACACCATAGTAAAAGTCGTTCACGATGATGGGTACAATGACCTCTCCTCTCCTTAGTTATACCTTTACGCGTAACCGTTTGGAAATATCGAGACTTACAAAAATCATCCTTTCAGTTTGAAGCTGTATGGGATGTAGCGGCTGGCAACAAAACCCGCGCACGCAATATGTCTTCTCCCCTCGGTCCTCCACAAACTACTCCATTTACTTCCGCTGCTTCTGAATATTTCAAGTAAGTATAGGCATACACATCAGCCTGAAGACGTGCATTGATGGCCGAAGGCCTCCCCTTAATCGGGTTGCCATATTCCCCACGCTTGGCAGGCGGTTTGGGAATCGCAGAATGTTCACCGAATGCGCCGCTAGCCGAGAGGGCCCTGCTGCTCGACCTCCGGTGGTTCTGGATGCAGTTTTAGGACATACCCAGTTCCCATCCGCAAACATTAAAGGTAGGGCTAGAGTACAGAGTTAGAGTAGAGTCTCAAAGTAATGAGCGTAAATGTAGCGATGCCATGGATTTTGTTTTCAACCGACTTCAAAAAATGAGGAAAAAAACTACACTTGAAATGAGATTTCGAGTTTGACTGGTTTGGTCTTTTATTTAAATCTTTTTTACGCGATTGTTCCGCTATTTTGATGGTTCTTTTTTTGTTTGGTATACCTACCATATTTTATTTTGTTATACCATATCAATTTTATCGAAATCGGTTCAGTAGTTTGGTTTTTTAATCAAAATAACTGGAAAAAATATGGTATCCAGATAAAATTGAAGTCGTTTTTTTAAGTACCTAGTTGTTTATTATAGTATAAATGAGTATGTTTCTCCAACAGTCGAGCTATTCTTGAACTGCAAGGGAGCGAGGGGCTGCACGACCTGGGCTCTATCAAGTGGGACATGGCTCTCTGCCTTCTCGCTGTATACATCATCTGCTATTTCTCCTTGTGGAAAGGCATCAGTACTTCGGGAAAGGTACCTAAGGATTACCAAAACACATTATATTGCAAAACCTCCTGTAAATTCGGTAAATGCGATAAATTCTGGTTCAGAATCTGATTCTACATTATTTCATCGTATCACAATTTACTTATATTATTTTTTTCAATTTGTTTCTATAATATAATTCGATGAATTTATTCATAATAATTATCCATTATTTCACCCTACTTCTAAATAAAAAAATAAATAAATAAATGTTCAAAATAAATGTTCTGATCGGTACCACACAGCTTTTTGGCAGCCCTATCGTAAGTACATATACCGCGTTGTAGGTGAACTACTCCTTTGTAGTCGACTCTGTGTCCTTCGGCACTGTATTTTTTGTTCACTTTTGTTTTTTTTTTAGCTAATATTATTCGTGTTTCAGGTGGTTTGGTTCACAGCTCTGTTTCCATACGCTGTACTATTAATACTATTGGTTCGTGGCATCACTCTCCCAGGCTCTGCGACTGGAATCCAGTACTATCTGAGTCCTAACTTTGAAGCTATAACGCAACCACAGGTAACCCTTTGTACGGTAACATTAACTAGTATATTTTACCATTAGCAAACCACGGATTCACCTGATAGCTAACAAAAAACCGTATATTTTCCGAGATAAAAGCACAGAATAAATATATACGTACAGAAAGTTCACTCCACAAAGAAATTGAAATAAATAAGGACTCTATCTACTACGCAATAAAGTAGCAATTCTACTCGCACAGCGCTGGATACCGCTCGCTATATTCACCTAGATATACCGCTCTCTTTCTATTACGTATGCTTAGTTACGTGCGACTAGGCTACCGTGCGGGCAACCACTGACTTCTGCCTTGCATTGTCCTCCCGGACGGAACGCCGGCCGAACATACCTAAACTGCGGAGTGACACCGCCCCTGTTAAAGTGGCCTATATATTAATCCAATCTATCTATATATAATCCAATATAATCTATATATTATATCCAGTAAGTAGGATATAAACTTTCTCCATTCAAAGTTTTATCCAAATCCGTCGAGCCGCTACATCGAGAAGTAACAAACATAGGATGCATATCCAAAAACTTTCGCATTTCTGATATTAGTGGGATAGTGTATGTCATCATGTCATCAATAGGCTAAAATTATTGACCAAAACTTACCAGAAGGTATGGCAAGTGGCTTGTTAAGTGCCAGAAGAGATTATTTTGCCACTTGATAACGGATTTTCAAAGTTTTAAGGCGATAGCTACCTTTATAAGTCAACATTATCAGCATTTGAAACCGCGACAGAGGGATATAGCTCGCAAGTATCATTGTTAGAACTTTATATCTCTGATTACCACAGTTAAGTACCTTTTTTATAATGACAACGTTAATTTTATTAGGTCTGGGTGGACGCAGCAACTCAAGTTTTTTTCTCCTTGGGCCCCGGATTTGGAGTTCTACTCGCTTATGCTTCATACAATAAATACCACAACAATGTTTACAAGTAAGATCTTTTACATTCGACGTTTTCTAAATGTGCTGACTATTTAGTTTATCGTACACTTGTATCCTCTTATTAAATGTGGAGTAGTCTAGGAATAGTTAATTACTGAAAAGAAAAGAAAATGGTTGAATAAATAGCCCTAGGCAATTATTTATTAACTTTTTATTATAAAGAGGGACAATATCTTACTAAGTATTAATGTTTTCTTTCCAAAAAATCTACAGGGACGCTATCCTCACCAGCGTGATCAATTCTTGCACCTCCTTCATCGCTGGCTTCGTGATCTTCAGCGTGCTCGGCTACATGGCCCACGCGTCGGGCAGGGACGTCCAGGATGTGGCCACCGAAGGCCCGGGGCTGGTGTTTGTGGTATACCCCGCGGCTATCGCGACCATGCCGGGGTCTACCTTCTGGGCGCTGATCTTTTTTATGATGCTGTTGACTCTTGGGTTGGATAGTTCGGTAAGATTATTTTTACTATCTTTTTTATTATTTGTTTATAGGCTTCCGTTTAATCACTAATTCGTCCGAGATTAAATATGCGGTCTACTATACAAACTACTGTATAACATATCTGATTAAGTAAGTAACGTTTGTTAATTCCTAATAAACATTTCAACGAATTTCTTACGATGGAGCACGTCAGCTTGCCAGAAGAATCCGATTCACTAGCGACTTGAAGACACGTAAATTGCATCTATTGGGGAAAACCCATGCACTCGGGAAGCACATTTTCATTATCTTTTAAACATCCGTTCCCATTTTAAGATTTAAAATGACATGGCTATTGGTAAAATTAGCCAGCACCGCTTGGGATCAGCTTTTGAACAGCATAACAAATAACTTAAAATCAGCTCTCAGTTTTGTACCTACCATTTGATCACTGGTATTTATTTATTGCAGAAATATTTGTTTCTCATATTATATATTATTGGTTTATTTTATTATCTAATAAATTATTTGTATTTTATTTTATTTATTAGTCATTTAAATTTATCTAGATATTTTTAGTTATTTAGTTATTAAGTTAGTTGAAATGTAATTACTGTATTTGCTTTTAACTATAATTTATTTTGTGCGCTTACATCCCCATCTCTTTAACCGCGGAGATGACTGGTAGAAAATGCTTTAGCATTAAGTCCTCCTTTTGTACATTAATGTATTTATGTATGCAATAACGAATGAAATAACTTTTAAAATTTGCGCGGAAAAATATGCAGGTACTGTTATTGGCAGGCGTGGCGCTTACCACCAGGCGAAAGGCCTCGCTAGTCTCGTCACTAGAAGACGAAGTGTTTCCGCACACTTATGGTATTTCTATGTTTTTAAAGCTTAAACAGGAAGAAAAATTATGATCTCCGGCAGAACTCGAACCTGCATACGAGCAGTCTCTATGGGTTTCCGTCCCAACGCTACAGAAGTCTCTGCCTTAGATGCTAAACTTCTCATACTGTTTCAAGCTACCAACTAAAGTTGCTACCAGCTATTTAGTTGGTAGCTAGAAACAATATGAGAATTTGTATAAATAAACGAGTAAATAGTTTTCACTATGGCTGACAGCCTTTAACATCCCTCTGCTGGATGGCCTACACGCGTCTGCTCGCAATGGTCTATCATATTTTTTTTCTCGTTTGTCATAGAAATGTTGGTTTGTTCCAGTTCGGTGGCTCTGAAGCTATTATTACCGCTCTAAGCGACGAGTTCCCCCCGATCGGACGTCACCGCGAGATTTTCGTCGCTTGTCTCTTCACCCTATATTTCTTCGTGGGCCTGGCATCATGTACGCAGGGCGGTTTCTACTTCTTCCAACTGCTGGACAGATACGCGGCAGGGTATTCCATACTGATAGCTGTATTCTTCGAGGCTATTGCTGTTTCTTGGATCTATGGTAAGCTGTACTATTTAACTGTAGAGTTTTCTTTATTGTAATAGCCTAGGTGTTAGATATCTGGTCACCTGAATTAATTTATTAATTAAGTAATTTCTCTATGACCTGATGTTAAAAAGGTGTTGTTTCACAAAGCTAGCCTAGTGTGGGAACTGGCTCCTCATGTGATGCTTTATTGGAACACAGCGTTAGGTGCTTGGCGGTCAAATTTCAATTTGAGCTTAGCAGCATTAAGAGCTGCGTCGAGTAATTGAAAACACCATTTCACCATGCTATAGTTTTTTGAAGATATAGATATTTTCTTTCGCCTGTAGCTCAGTCTGTTCTTTGATTTTGAATTTAATACTTCGGTACAACTAGGTATACAAAAATCACACGCATCACACACATCTTTAAATTATATTGTTTTCAGTCATTAGAGGTTGATAAAATGTTTTTTGTATTTCAGGCACTGAGAGGTTCTGTGAAGACATTCGCGATATGATCGGCTTCCGTCCCGGGCTTTACTGGCGCGTGTGCTGGCGGTTTGCTGCTCCTATATTCCTGCTATTCATTATTGCGTACGGCCTTCTGGACTACGAACCTCTGCAGTATGAGAACTACGTGTACCCGGGCTGGGCAAACGCGATAGGGTGGGCCATAGCCGGCTCCAGTGTCATGTGCATTCCTACCGTGGCCATCTATAAGCTGCTGACCACAAAGGGCACTTTCTTTGAGGTAAGCCTACCTCAAAGAAACAGCTATTTGCTAACCTATTTGCTTTCTGTTACTCATTTTGCTTTATATAAAATAGCGAATTCGATATAATATTAAGTTCGATATTTCTATATATTCCAGCGCCTCACTATTCTGACGACTCCTTACGCGGACACTGAAGGCAATGGAACGGTTCACAACGGTATGGTGGTGTCGGAGTCAGGGGGGGTGCGGCTCACATCTGCAGTGCACACGCCGACTAGCCCCACCCCCTCTGCGCCTGCACTCGCGTCTGCCCCTGCGCTCGTCTGAGCATCGCTCTCCTTTGACGTCTACTATGTTTAATATTAAGAACATTTATATACTTCTCATTACACCACAGTCACCAAAATGTTCAGGAGTACCACAGGGATCCGATGTCATGACCCATAATAATGAACCACTTCCTGTAGGTTAGAAATAGACATTTTCGCTGCGGTAGACGTCGAATTATATTAATTAACCAAGTGTGCATGTATCTATGGACTTTTTGGGATGTACGGATGTTAGTGGCACGTCATTTTTTAATAGGTAATCGGCTTTTATAATTGCTATGATGTTTAAAAAGGCTCTTATAAAATACATTTTGTTCGTATCATAGATATTGTTTATATAGTTACCACTTCCAAGTATTAAATAAGTATTGAATTCAGAATAGAATTATGAAAAGTAGTCTTATGGGCTATTAAACTACCTGTAAGCTATGCTACCGGATATAGTAGGGTAGACAATGATGAACGCGTTATTCTTGAAATGCTTATAAATCATTAATAATTCTAATAATTATAAATATCAAAAGATCTAAAATTAAGCACTCTTTTTATGTAATCATATTCAATTCTTGTATATGTATGTTGTCGGTTATAATATTTAGGTACTACCTAGAAGTTTGAGCATAAAATGTTACGTATCTACCTCTAAGGATTCAGAAAACCGTCGATGTTATAGCTAAGTAGGTAGATATAGGTTTATGAATTAAGTGACTAGGTGAACATTCGTAGATAATGGAAAGAGCATTAAGGTTGACGCTGGAACAATTTAATTACTAAACCCTGTTTTAAAACTGTTCAGTACACCTTCCGGTCCGTTTTCTGTTCTTTACCTATAAACCAAATTATTGGCTGTAGCCACCAAATTGATTTTTTTGCAAGAATACCAGAAATTCTCCAATAAAGTAATGAATTTTATTTTAGTTTGCCTACATTCATATTTGTGAATTTTATTATAAGTAATATGTTTTTTTTTATAACATAAGAAGTGTACATTCGATACGTGTATTTATAGCATTACTAGATTAGTAAATTTATCTCTCTCGAATATAATGAATAATTAAGGTATAGATAATATAGAGGTGGAACGTAAACCAATATTGATGTTTTAACTATTGATTTAGGTGAGTAGGCCATTAATTATTAGTAAAAGCTTCGGTAATTAAGGTAAAAGCTTTTTTCATCTGTTAAAGTAGGTTCTAGTAGAAAATGAGAAATATTATTATAACCACATAAATACTTTGTTTATTAAAAAAAAACACAATTCATCTCTAGGAATATTTAAATTATAATAAAAACACAAAATGCTGTGTAGATAATAGAAACCGTAGTAAATATGAAATATTTAACCAGAACTGTAAGTTCATATACCCACATAGTTTTATATTATTATAGATAAGTACCTAAATAAAGTAAATAGGATACATTTTCTTTATGAAGGAAGTAGATACATTATGTGTAATTTTATCTATTTGGTTAAGTACTTATGTAAACAAAAACTTTCGCATCTGTCTTTTTAGGTATATAATGAATATCGCTATCCTAGCATGCTAATGCGTTAATGTACTCCTTTTAAATAAATAAAAAATATTAATTAGGTACTTATATACCCAATATTTAGGATTTGAAAATGTCTGTCTTACCTATCTGTAGTTGTTGTCAAAAATAATCTTTGATGTGCGTAGAAAGAAGATTTGGTGCTCCGTTTAAAACAATTGTTATTTGTTAATTTTATTTTTTTGGCATTTCATCACTCCGTCTTGGGCAATGCGGACTGATGATTTGTTTGTTACATTTTGATACTTACCTATATTTAATTATTTTTAATGGGTTAGTATTGGGATGGGTATCAAAAGATTTTCCATGCTAGAACCTTACATTTTGTTAAACCTATTTTATTATTTTTAATGGGTTATTTTAGGGATGGGTATCAAAAGATTTTCCATGCTAGACCCTTACATTTTGTTAAACCTATTTTATTATTTTTATTGGGTTAGTATAGGGATGGGTATCAAAAGATTTACCATGTTAGAACCATACATTTTGTTAAACCTATTTTATTATTTTTATTGGGTTAGTATAGGGATGGGTATCAAAAGATTTACCATGTTAGAACCATACATTTTGTTAAACCTATTTTATTATTTTTATTGGGTTAGTATAGGGATGGGTATCAAAAGATTTACCATGCTAGAACCTTACATTTTGTTAAACCTATTTTACTATTTTTATTGGGTTAGTATAGGGATGGGTATCAAAAGATTTTCCATGCTAGAATCTTACATTTTGTTAAACCTATTTTATTATTTTTATTGGGTTAGTATAGGGATGGGTATCAAAAGATTTACCATGCTAGAACCTTACATTTTGTTAAACCTATTTTACTATTTTTATTGGGTTAGTATAGGGATGGGTATCAAAAGATTTTCCATGCTAGAATCTTACATTTTGATATACCTATATTGTATTATTTTTATTGGGTTAGTATAGGGATGGGTATCAAAAGACTCCATGCTAGAATACGCTCCACACGCGAATCAGTCTGGGGTTGCGTGTAGTGTAGTGAATTTATGACCTAAAGCTTCCCAAGTGTAATCTAACTTCTAAATAAAATATCTACTTTTCTAGACACCTATCTACATATACTTACTTAAGTATATCTGTCAGTCATTTTATAAAATAATTTCAGTTCTCTTTTGTTCCTCTTTTAGTACTTACTTAACATTAGGTTAATCTTTATCTGTTTATATAGATTAACCTACTGTTTTTTAAGAGTGTTCCAATAAATCTATAGGAATCTTTTATTTTCAAACTATATTTTAATAGGTACCTTCGTTCAGTACCTACATCATCAAGTACCTACTACATCTTTCATTTTAGTGCGTAAATATACCTGTGAATTAGAAAAAAAACTCTTTTTCAGTAGTTATCTAAGTAAATACATATTCATCAATTCAGTCATTTCTAGCCCTCTTAGAGCGGTATAAATTTCTTCTTATACTATACTTTACCTATTACCTACTTCAAATATATAATATAAATATATTTAATGTTGGTATCTGTAGTAGCCACTAATAGGTATATTAGGTGCATATTTATCAGCATAATAATGTTAGAAAATAATGAATCTCATATTATAAATGTTTTTGTTTCGGAATCAAAAGTCATAGCAGCCATTATGACTCTTGATTATTTTGAAATAAATTTGTACTAACATAGCCTACAACAGACTTTTATTGACTATAGGTACCTATAATAGCGAACATGGTCACACCACATCTCACACTAGTTTTATAAATGCTAAACTGAAAGTAGCTCTATTACGGCCTTACTTAAAAAAACTTTTCAACCGTTAGTCACTGCTTAAGATGCTCTGACATCTTCTCTCTGACGTGAAGTTGCACGTGCTAGAAAAGGACAGAGCATCTTAAGCAGTGACTACTTAATGGTTGAAAAGTTTTTTTAAGTAAGGCCGAATAGGTCTACGACTGTAAAAACTATGTTACACCAAGCCACAAAATTCCTTCCATTTATGAGCAGTTAGAAAAAAAAAGATTATTTTTTGTTAATGGCTAGTACTGCTCTTTTTTTAAGAGCAGCTTTGCCAGCAACCGTGTCAATGAAAGGGGTTCTTCGTCGTGGTCAAACTGGATAGTAGTTGTTAGTATAGTACAGTATAGTATAGTATAGTACCAGGTTCATACCCGGCACTCTTCAATCACTGCTACATACATTCATATTCGTATACTTAACTACGCTAGAGTCTTTCTGCAGGGGTATTCACAACTCAATCGGAAAGTTTTTCGTTTGGATTCACATTATCCGTCCCACTCACTCATATTCATTCAGGTACACAGAGACGACAAATGTGTATCCGAACGGAAAGCTGACCGATTGAGTTGTGGATACCCCCTGCTGGGTTTTGGAATGGTTTTTTACTGTTCAACTTGTCTCCCAAGATAGTACTCCTTACCTCCTTTTCTACACTCGCCTCTACAGCAGAGGATTTAGCTCCTCCTCAATAATAAAATCGTGCGACACCAAGTCCTCTTCGGAGGATTAAGAAGAAAAAATAAATTAAAAAAAACACTGCTCTACACTCCATAATTTTTGGTTTCGCACTATGTGCTTTCTGCCTGTGTCAATGTGTTGCGTTTCTGTTCGATTTTACCGATTTTGCTTTTAGTTATCTGTGAACATGTGAGCATATCCTTCATTCACTTAAAATTGTTAGTTGTCTGTCAATGTAAATTCTGAAGTTTTGGCGGGAACACGGAAAAATCATGTCATGCATTCTATTATTTAAACTTGTGTTTTTTGCGAATTAATGATCAAAAATGGTGGTGTTTTATTCATTGAGTGTTGAATTACATGCACGAGTGTGGGCAAGTGATATAATGTGGTGAAACATGTCTTTTCGTGTTGTTTTCAAAACTCCGTAGAAGCTCGTAGTAAAGTCGTCACAATTTGCCTAGGGCATTTTTAAAAAAAATAAAATTATCTTGAAAATTCATAAACTTGACACTGGCAGAATACACAACGTGCGAAGCCAATAAATAGGAAGAAAAAAAAATGACAATTCTGACATCCAGTCCATTTCATACAGACAGTTGACACTTTGCGATAGTGACAGTGACAGCTCAGCTCAGATATCTACATAATTTTTACTTTTTAGGTTGTGTGCTGGAATAATTAAATCTTCGTTTAGTCTTTTTCCATTATAAAACTCAATAATGGATGGGAAAACGGAAGAAAATCCTTCAAAAGGGAAAACCATATTTGACGCCATAGGTCAAAATGACTTGGGCGAATTCAAAAACATCCTGTCTCAACACAAGGGCCCCGTTAATTTCTTTGATGAAAATGGTATGACCGCACTCCAGCACGCCGCCTATAAGGGGAACAAGGATATGGTGCAATTACTTCTCGATATGGTATGTAACCGTTAATTGTTTTTTGCTCCTTGAATTTTCGTTATACGACAAAATTGTATAATTAATTCTTTCTAGGGTGCTGACGTTAATTCCGGAAAACATGAATATAACTACACCGCTCTGCATTTTGGCGCGCTATCCGGCAGCTCGGAAGTTTGCAAATTACTATTGGACGCGGGCGCCAAGCCCACCGCCACTAATTCCGTGGGACGCACCGCCTCTCAAATGGCAGCATTCGTCGGTAACCATCACACTGTTGCCACCATTAACAACTTCGTACCTCGCGCCGAGATAGCTTACTACTCTGTCCCGCAAGGACAACAAACTGAACCGTACCTACCTCCTATACTAGTGGACCCATTACATAAGTTTATACTTGGTGTGAACATTCACCCTGTAAGGTTAGCCCTCAATTTGCAGCACGCTACAGGCCTATTAGATGAAGCGGAGAAAGTTAGTGATACTTTGGAGTTACTGTGCAAAAAGGAAATGACTAGAGGCAATGAAACCAATGAGGTCATGTCCTTCAAGTACCACTACCTCGCTTATATCATTAGAGAAATTCATAACATAAGAGATAAGCATAAACCCAACACTGACAAAGAAGATAAGAAATATGATATTGTGGAGATCTTTTCTAAAAAGCTATTGAAGCCGGGTAAGGACGGTGTTTCTCTAGACCTTATGGATGCATTCCTAAAAGATTGTGTGAGGGAGTTCCCTTTCAGGGAGTGTACTACATTCCACCAGATGGTGACCTCTTTGACGAGTAAAGACCCTCCATCAGCTTTGTCTGTTATCAACTGCACTATAAATGGGCAGAGAGGCTTCGTTGACGCCATTCCTTACTGCAGTACATGTGGAGAGGAGAAACCGGCAAAGAAGTGTTCTAAATGTAAATCTGTTCAGTACTGTGACCGGGAGTGCCAGAGACTGCACTGGTTTGTTCACAAGAAGGCTTGTAACCGAGAGGCGAGTGTACCCGTGCAGTCTACCCACATTGCTAACCACATCGACCCTTCTGAGCTCAGCAATGAGCTTCAGAACCTCTTAGCCGGATAGACAATATTGAACATTTAAATGCACCTATAGGACCTCTGTCATTGTTCTCTTGATGTTGTGGAAATGCTTTAAAATTTAATGTGTATTTCTGTACCTATGTTATAAGATTAAATAATGTAATCTATCTACATCTTCTATGACTGGTCTCATTTTCGCCATAGAAATAACCTGTTGTGAGATACTTCTATGCAAGTAATATTTATTATACCAAAAGATTTTTGGATAGCTTAGTTAACATCTAACATAAAATGTTGGCTGCCTGTTACAGACATATCGGGTCATGAAAACATTTTGGAAAGTGAGAAAATGTTAAAATGCAATAAAAACAAATATGAAAGTATAAAATATTTATTATGATGAATAAAATGTATGTATCTTTATTATAATACTAATTCAATCTGACTGGTATATATACATTTATGTACAAAAATAGCATTACTTACTTGCTAGTAGGTAGATTAATTATATTACATTATTATTACATCTTAAATTCATCTGCAGTCCAACAATGTTTTTCTTACATAAAACAATATTTCAAATTCTAGATGCCCTTAAGTTAAGAAAATAATATTTAAAAAATCTTGGCTCATATATTTATAAAGCAGGTTCATACATGCTGAGTGGCCAGTCTTAGTGTCACTGTTAATGACTATTTATAGCTTTGCAAAAGCACAGAATAAATAATAGTACTTGTTTTTAGTACTTTGAAAAGTCTTGAAAATAAACTTTTTCTCCTGGAATTAAGGTTCAAATATCTTCCTCTGTTTGCAAAGGGTTGCTGTAGAATTTAGAATCATTCGCGAAAAGCTATATTTATTAGATTAGTCTACCTGTACAAAATGTTGACCAGCATTATATAGGCTGTGAAGTCTTTTAGTCTGTTTTCCTAAGTAAATTATATCAAAAAGCGCAACAATAAATTATAGAAATTAAATACATTACTAAAAACGAAATGTTTGAGAAATAAAATCTAAACTTATTTACCTACCTATATTTTACAGTAGCTAAGGCACGGTTATCACAATTATTCACAAATAACAATAACTTAAATATGCACCATTGCATAATTTAACGAGGTAGATGAAGGGCCACATGGATGCACGTATACATAGGTATTAAATTAACTAAGTAGGTAAGTATATGTACATTGGTAGGCAAATATTGTGTCGCTTACAATATATTTATCTTGTCATTTACAAAATCTACAATAATATCAAGCATTCCATCAAAAGAATTTAAAATTATATTAATTTAGCTGTACACCTAGCACAAAAACTGTCGAAAAAATTAAATTACCTAGATACATAACGTATCTAGATCGATAGTAAAATTTGTGAAAAATAATTCCGTTTACGCCCACTAGGGGGCTGTACCATTTTTCATACGTTATCTATATAAAAAGTATCAAGTACCTGTCTATCGAATACGTACTATGAAAGAGTTTTTGTGCTTTAGCGGCACTGATCAGTGAGTGATCAGCCTTCGCCTAAAAGGGCGCTTATCGTAAAACTTTTTACGCGTCTGCATGGAGCGGGAGCGGGTACCGACGGCGAAGGCACCTCGGCAGGCGGCGGCAGTGACGGACCCCATGAGAACCCGGGCATAGCACTGCCGGGCCACAACCCTAGCGGCATCGGCATGTGCAGCGGCATGTATGGTAGATCGGGTGGGTAGAATTGGGGAGGCGTTCTATCGGGTGGTGGGACTACTGGTGTAGGGGAGTCCACCAGCGGCGGAGACCGCGGCGACGACGACCGTAGGCTGCCCTCCTCCGAGCAGGAAGACGCAGCGTCCGAGCATGGCCGCTTGGGTTCACTGGACTCGCCGCTAGATGGCTCTGCGCTCCCGTCCGCGGGCTCCGAGCTCTTCCGCTTGCATTTAGACTGGCCGCATGCGCGGAAACCTTTCGCGAACGGGTTGTTGTCTATCTTCAGTTTCGTTATTCTATCGTTCTGTGGACGAAGAAAAATTCAAGTTAGTAAGTTGATTTGTCGACGTTAACTTAACTTAGGTATGCTACCTGCCTATGCTATGGGTGGGTAGTTTAAACATTATTTAGTAGCTAGGTAGGTTTCTAACTACCTAATTCATTTCCTGAGCAGAAGTAGGAACCTATCATATTCTTAAATATTTGATTTTATGTCAATATAAAGTTTAATTTATAAATAGGTAGGTCTTTTACTCTCTTCCGTGTTGAAAGAGCTAGACTCTATGTAAGATAATGCAGGTATAGGAAGGTATGAGTAGTAAGAATGTTTTTGAGACACCTGAGTGACACGGGCCCTGTACAAATTACTACTTTAAATTAATCAAAGTACTACACTACAACTACGCAAATACATTATAAACAATTGGATGGGATTGTATGCAATCTGCTATTTGTTAAAACTTTTTTGGCTTACTTGTTTATGTTTTTCTGTATAAAATATGTGTTGTAATAGCTGTTTGTTTTCCAAATTATAAATAAATAAAAGGTAGATTTACTAATAGCTGTACTTAAGTTTAGCTTTAATATTTTCAGAGATTCTCTTTTTTGTGATAAAGAAGCGTGCGCACGGAACTTCGTTATCTCGTTTTGAGAATGCAATTTAAACATCCGTTTCCGCATACATCTCCGGCGTGGCTAATAGCTTGTAAGGGATAATTGTCGCACATGTGGCGTGACATGTCTGGCGACAGGCCAATTAGGAGGAGTTCGCTAGTGCGGCGGCGGCGGCGACGCCCGCCCGGAGTGCCGCGCCGCCCGCCGCCGCCGGCGCCTCGCGCTGACTCGAGCGTATACCGAAACCACTACCGAACACTCCGATCCATGAAATCCGATACAAACGAAATTTGCGTAAGAGACGACGACAGTTCTGTGCAACGTTAGCTGGCACCATTTTTTCAGCGTCTCATCCCGATCGTGTTTGCAAGCGAAGGTTTTCGAGGCTCCCAGCTTATCTAGCGAAATCCCGAGTGCAAATATTGCCGTCGCGATACGTGAATTAACTTGTAAAAGTGTGTTTACATGAGGCGATAAGGCGGCGCCGGCGAGTGCGGCGCGCCCGCCGCTAGATAACCACCTACAGGCAGATAGCGAGGAGTGCTAAAAGCCTGCTGTTAGTGGAGCCGTGCACTTTTTAAGCTAGTCTCGGGCGCGGGCGCCGCCCCCGGCCCGCCCTGTCGCCCGTGACGTCACGCCGCAAGCGCGCCGTCGCTGGCATTTTTTGCATGACTGTTTCACATATTGGCGACTGTCGCCACTTTTTTAGAAATGTGTAATTAGGGTCCGGGCAAATTTGTTTTATTTATCTAGCGGATAACCCAAAATTATCAGACGGAGACGAAGAAATGCGACGAAGGTAAACCGTTACGGCGACACTGGAATAATTGATTGAATAACCTACCTATGGCACGTTGAGCGCATAGAATTATAGAATGTTGAGTCTTTGGCGAAGGTTTTTGTGTTGTTGTAATTGAACCGGCGGGTCGGTGCCACCTAGTTACGCTTTCGAATAGCACGTCGGCTTTTAGGAAAGCGATTTCTAATTCGTCAGTAATTCGTAACAATGGCAGCTTGCGAGCGGTCGCCTGTCCGGGGATAATGCGCAACGATACGTGCCGGCGGCCATTGTCCGGCCCGGTCCCGTTAGCCGCACAATATCAGGATAATCCTACAAAGCTACCGATGGAATGGACGCGAGAAAACTTTCGCGCTTCGCTGCTGGCGACACAGAAAGAAAAAAGAAGCCGCCCCTAGCTCATTACGGAGGGATGGATTATGCAAGGAAACGTCACGCTGCGCCGAAACTCAAAGGGATGCTCTTTAATGTCGGAAAACAAACAGCGGGGGTCTCATCTCTGTGTAGGTACTGCGGCTTTAATAGCATCTTTCAAGTTTACCATCGGATATCTTTAATAGGTAGACAGTATCAGCCAAAATCAGATTATAGCCGGCTTGTAGAGAGTAACGATTAAATTCAACACAATCTAACCATTGAACGGATTTAATTATTATATCTAAACCCTCAACAAAAGTTAAATATAATATTTTTTCAACGTTTGTTGGGGGTTCATGGGCGTACTTATCAATTTTATTTTCATTATTGTTAGGATTTTTGAATTGACCACTGCTGATCATGTGGTGGAACATGACAAGTGAGGCTGTCGAAACACACCGTGAGCCAGCGGACCACTAGAAAGTCATGCTGTGCTATGGTTTTCTCAAGTTTTTTTTGCTGGTTTTTTTAAATTCAATCAAGTGACGAGACGAGCAAGACGTTCGCCTGGTGGTAAGCGTCACGTCAGCCACTAACAGTACCAGTGCCAGAATTGTGAGCTTGCGAACACATTCCTGCGCCGCACTGCACTGCACTCGTCGCGTCGCCCTGAGATATTAGATGTTAAATCTCTTCATACCCAGTAATTTCTCTGGTAACATTTCCCTTCAAACCGAAACACAGTACAGTAATGCTTGCACACTACTGCTTGGCGATAGAATAATTGGCAAAAGTGTGGTACTTCCCCAGGTGGACTCTGCAGTAGAGTCTTACCACTACAAAAAGCTGGTAGCTCAAGCTCAATTTTGAGATTCGTGCCTCTGCAGCTTGAAATTCCAAAACACCAGCCACTGATCATAGATGTTCATAGATCTTTGTTCTGTGTCTGGGTGTAGTATGTATTATAAGTATGTATTTGCGAGAAAAAAAATTGTAAGTATATAAATATTCTATCAGCTATTTGGTTTCCATTTGATTTGATTTGATTTGAGGCTTTGCTTAGTAAGTATGGGACTAGATGGCGCTGCGTGTAAAATGTCCCCCAATATTTTTATTTATTTATTTATTTACTGAGCTATCAACGATACGATATTTAACTATCGTTAAAACCCTAATATCCACGAATATTATATTAATACAATTCTACATAAACACCATCATTCTGACTAAGCAGAGTGAACAGTCTGGTACAACGGAGTTCCTTCATACCAGACTGCCCAATCATTTCATAGCCATCTTATCTTCAAACTCAAATACAAAAGAAACGCTTCAATTTGAAAATGGATTCGTATTCAAAACTAACGGTTCATATTCACAGTTCCTCGAGCTACCGAGTGCCGTCGCAACAGGCTCACTTGAACAGTAATTGGACAAACGATACGCACCGCCTGAACAGAACCCTCAAATTAGTTGGCATTGTTTCGCTAAGAGCGCATACACAATGAGCTGGTATCGCCGTCCGGTCGCAATCTCTGGCGCATTTTTTCTTCGTTTGTAAGCGGTTCCGATACGCACGTTTCGTAAAAGCTTTGGCGCCTTCGATAGTACGAAAAAATGTGGCCGTCGTCGTCATAAGTGCGAATTACCGCATGTTCTGGGAAATGAACGACGTTTTCCGGGATTCTGGGACGTGTGATAGTATCACAGAGTAAGGAATATGGTACTGATTAGGAAATCCTAGCCTCTAGATCCTCCTAGTCCTAGCGTTTATATCTTTATCATTTAGGTTTTTTTATGTAACAAGTATTGAGAGGATCACAACGCTCTCGTGATGGTTATAAATATTATGTTACGGCTATTGTAGTAGGTGTACAGAAGTAGTTTGAAAAGAAAACAAAAACAGATAAAATACTGGACACATTATCACATAATAAAGATCGTAAGCTGGAGATCACTGCATTAAAGTTGCTGCGGGATTCCTTGTTTCCTGAGAGATATAATCTAGACCTCTTCAAGGTCAGAGTAAATAGTATCTTGTAAGTCTGCGTGCTTCATCCTCGACCACATCGTCGCTTACCAACAGGCGAGTTGGTGGTCAAAAACAAACTAAAAAGCGTTAAAAAAATGGAAATTACTGGGCATAAGTCATTCCATTGCGTAAAGATGTAAAAAAATATTCTGTGAGTTCAACTTGTGTGTTACTTACTGTGTGTTACTGCATGCTACGGGAATAACAAAACCATAAAATAAAATAAATATCAACCGAATACCATTTCGTTTGTCGGACCTGGGTATGTCCTAAAACTGCATCCAGAACCGCCGGAGGACGGGCAGCAGCATCCTCTTAGTTAACGGTGGTAACACTCTGCGATCCCCAAGCCACCTGCCAAGCGTGGGGATTATGGCAACCCCTCCCTATTAGGGGGAGGCCTACGTCCAGCAGTGGACGTCTTCCGGCTGTTGATGATCATTTCGTTTACTTGGATGACTTATACTTCCAGTTATTTTGATTAAAAAATCAAACTACCGAACCGATTTTGATGGAGTTTAGACCCCATCTGAAAGTATATTTCAAATTAAAAAAATACTAAATCGGTTTATAAAAGACGGAGTTGTCTGTCTGAGTTATCAACATACAAAACATACTACCGAATTGAGAACCTCCTCCTTTTTTAAAGCTGGTTAACAAAAACAGAGGAAGAAATAAGATAGTGTGAAAGATGTTAGGATGATGATCGTACCTGGTAAGCAGTGACGGCAATGAACTCGGTCTCGGGGAAGGCGAAGGATGCGTGCGGCGCGCCCCACGCCAGGGCGGCTGCGTCACGCGCCCGCACCACCAGCACTCGGGGACGGTACTTGTGCATCGACGTCAGCACCATCTAGAAAAAAAACAACCATGCTATGTACACTGGGATGAAAATATAAAGTAGATCTCCGATCGCCGCTCGAAAACGAGGCATAAATAGCGTAATCTGCCTTGTTTTGCTCTCAGTCGCGTGTGACCGCGCCAATCGTGTGACGTGCTACGATGCCGAATGTTTCACACGCTCACAAATGTTTTACAATGCTATTACAGGGTTTACAGGGTGTTAAGTTTCATTCATTATTAAAATGAAACAATATCCGCTTGTGTACTATTTTTATATTAGCTGGAGAGGTATTTGGTGTGGACGATAGCTTTTACGAAGTTTTGTAAACAACACGAAAAGACACGTTTCACCACATTATATCGCCTGCCCTCACTCGTGCATGTAATAGGGTAGATGACTGATGTTGATATCGTTGAAACCAATAGTTTTGATGAAGAATTTAAGTAAATATAGTATGTTTAATGAAAATTTTTTTTAAATCGGTTTATAATGTTCTGATATATGAGCGTTTAAAGTTTTTGTTAGAGACAACTCTGTCCCTTTCCCACAAAACAAAAAATGACGTCACGCCTTACTATAACATAATTTATTTATAATTTATATGGCGTACAGAGAAGTAACGTCACGATTTGCTGTTTCGCCTCTCTGTCTAGCATGATATTAAAATGCTTATAAGTTGCTTATTTTTGATCAGATTTTCATTTTCTTTTCATTAATCAGCTATATTTATATGCCACATTTTAATAGAACTATAAAAAAAACCAGCCTATTTTGAGGTTTGATTTTCGTAGGGACTGTCGTGTATCTATAGTAAATTTGATTTATGACTCTACAGAACAAAATTAATTCCTGAAGCCTAGAATGTTTTGTTTACTCTTATGGACACCTTGGAAAAAACGTATATAGGTAGGTACTGTTTGTAAGTAGTCTGTTTCCCGTAATTCCCAAAATAGGTGTCTCCAACCTGAGAGTAAGTAGGTTCCTTCTAGGTAAGCTTACTCCATCCTAGACCACAACGTTGCTAAAACCAGGCAAGATGTGGTCAAATGCAAATCAATTTAAATAATAATAAAAAAACCTATCTAAACAAATAATAGTCCTACCGTTACGTGTATGTATCTAACTAATGAAACAGATATTTTGATTACATTTTGTTTGATGTCATTCGTCGTCTCACCGCCTTTTGTATTACAATTAAGTATTCATTATTTGGAATATATCCAATAAGTTATTTCTTTTAATACCTACCAAAAACGATAATGTTATTTTGGATTAAAAAGCTGTAATATAGCATTCATGTATGTAGTTTACCATATGCATCCTAGGGTAAACAATTTTGACACGTAGAGTGTTCCATACTAGGAAGCCCTGTGTCGCGATATCTTGTCTTTCGTTCCTTACTACAATGATAATAAACATAAGTCGTTAGTTATTATGTGTTAATTAGAAGTGTTATTTTTGTTATTAAATATTTTTAAATGAAAAGGTATTTTTTTAAATTTCATGATTTTTATTTGTCTTGGTTCACCAGATACAAAAAAAATACAGTTACCAAAACGGCGCTGAAATTCTTATTTAATAATTGAGTACGAAAAGGCAACTGAAATTCCTTTATCGTAGCTGACTACGAAACTCAGCTACCAAAACGGCCACTAAAATTCTTGTTTCATAATTGATTACGAAACAATGAAAAATAATTCTTCTTTCGTAGCTGACTACGAAAATTAATTACCAAAACGGACCAAACAAAAACAAAAATTTGATGTTTTAAACTATCAAGGGTGCGCATATGATTATTTACAATTATATTTACCGTGACTACGTTGTGAAACGAGCTCCCGAAAATTCGGCTCAATTGCAAAAAAAACGTGATTGGCAATTTAAAAGATACGAGGGAAACACAAACATACGTCTTATAAACTGCTAAAGTTGTAATGTAATTTGTAACTAAAAAAGAGTTTTTTGCGTTGTCGGGTAAGTGGCATACTGTGCAGATTGGTGACATCGAGACGTGCTGATAGCCGTCGCGTCGTAGGGGCGGCGGCAGGCAGCGTCTGTTGTGTGTACAAGGGCCCTTATCCACGGCACTTGACGCGCGAATGCCGCTACCTGCGCGGGCGCCGTCGAGTGCGCCCACTTCAACGGCAAAAGGGGTTTGTCTCATTGTTTTACCGTTTTTTTGAGACTTTTGAAAATTCAAGCACTAATAACACCGTAGCTTTTAAGTTTTTGTAACTAAATTTAGACAAGATAATAAAAAACACCGGCAATTTGTTCTCAAAGAAAACATTCACATATTAGTCAAACTCGGATAAGTCGGTAGTTATTTTCAGTAGCGTTTGATGATAACCAAGAATAGGCGATTTTATGACAGGCAATAAAAAAATGTAGAAAGCTCTCACTTTGCGCAGAACCAGCAGCACAGCACAGAATAAATAATAGTACTACGTAGTGCCTGTCAATGTCAAGTTTTTTTATATTATTTCTTATGCCACCTATGAAAAGAAAAAAGAAAAAAGAAGAAGAATGAAAAAAAAGAAAAGAAGGAAATGGAAGGAAGAAAAAGGAGAGGAAAGAGAAAAAAAGCGAATAATAATAATGCCATGCACCTATCAAAAATAGTATGCTTTACTAATAATAATAATTATTTTTGTAGTGGTAGTACTCTATTGCAGAGTCCGCCTGGGGAAGTACCACACCTTTGACAGTTATTCAACCGCCAAGCGGTAGTGTGTAAGCATTACTGTGTTTCGGTTTGAAGGGCAATGTTACCAGAGAAGTTACTGGGTAAGAAGAGATTTAACATCTAATATCTCAGGGTGACGAGCACAGTGCAGTGCGGCGCACTGTGTTTGCAAGTTCACAATTCTAGCACTGCTACTGTTAGTGGCAGGCGTGACGCTTACCACCAGGCGAACGTCTTGCTCGTCTCGTCACGTGATTGCATAAAAAAAAGCAGTATTTGACTGGCACGTTTAGTCTGCGCTATCTGTCCAGTTAAAGGAAACTACTTTAAAAAAAATATGTTTGGAAAATCGCACATTAGCCATCGATATACTCGTATATAATATATCCAAACCACCTTTTTGGCAAGAACTGCGGAGGTGTGGAATTCCTTGTGGCGTCTGTCTTCCCGGCCAAGTACAACCTGGGGTCGTTTAAGAAAAACGTGAATAGGTATCTCCTAGGCAAGCGTGTTCCAGCGTCGATCACATCGTCACTTCCCATCAGGTGAGATTGTGGTCAAACGCATGCCTAGTAAGTTGTAAAAAAAAAAAAAATATATCTCAACGTCATTATTGCAGCCTTGCAAAATACATCAACAGGAACAGGAGATCTTGTCAAAACGATCTAGTGAGATCGAGATTACTTTCCATAAAGCGACGATGTTGTCGAAGCTGTTGCTCTTATGCTAACGATACACGATGACACTGACACTCGACACAAATGCCGCGGACTCTGAGCGACACCGCAAACACAGACACTTGATGTATACACTGAGTGTCTGGTGTCGTCGTGTATTCGAAGCTTAAGACTTGAAGATGCCCTATGTTTTATTCGGTCTCTAACATACACATAAAAACGGATACTATGCTAGTTTCTGTATTCAATCAGTTATCAAATTTTAACGATAAAGTGAAAAGTTAGAATATTCTAAATACACTAGCTTACTAATTACACCGCTGCCAATGCGGGTGGCTCGATAAAGCCGTCTAGACATTAGCTAATTGCAGGTTGCGTGAGTTTATCGCTACACGGCCGACTATCGCGGTGACGACGGCAGCCGTCCAGTGTACACTCGGCTTTATGAATTATTGACAGAAGCCACGCCTCGCAATAAGAGTTGATTTATGTGCAAGGTGCTTTGTTTGTTTAAAGGATTCAAAGTGTGTAATTGTGTTTGTTTAGATGAAATTATTATTTATAGCGGTCTAAGCAAGCAGTCATAATCATAAGCGAGTGTATCTAAAATAACTAGGTACTTAATTAAAATCTTTTTAAAGGAAGAAAGTTTAGTTTCTGCGAATTAGGACCACTAATAAAAATTTCCATTTTTAGAAAGTACATTTTATTAAAATTACCACTTCTTGAAATAACCACTTTTTAAAATTTTATTCCTTCACTTGAAAAGTGGAAATAGCTTCTTATGCCACGTGATTACAAAGAAAATAAATGTTAGCTAACATGAAATGAATTAATGAGCTTTGTTTTTTTTATGTAAATATACACAGCATCTACTCAAATTCGATGAGATGAACGATATTATCAATTTAATCAAAGAAGATTTCTTGTAAAAGAAGTATTCCAGCATACAAAAATAAGAAGAAGGTATACTTACAAAGGTGTTTTTTGTTTTATAATATTTCTACTGTTAACGCTATTTTATGCGTAAAGGTTATTTTATCATTTATAGAGCTGCATTATACTTATTGATAAGTGTGTTATTTCTTAAGGTACATACCAACTTCTTTGAAAAAAAACATATCTGGTTTTTAATGCGCTTGAAAATATTATGAATGGTTATTATTTACAGTTATGCCATTGAAAACTATGAATATCGAATTAGAATAAATAAATATGGATAGTGGTCGTTTCTTAATAAATTATAATATATAGATGCCGAATAAGACAAAAAAATATATGTTTAATAATAATAATAAATACAGTTTTACATAATTATTTTCCTGTCATAGCAAGCTGCGTACTACTCCTGAATGGGATTTCTATAATATATACATGTATTTATAACATATTAGTATACAAACGTATAACTAAATAAATAATAAAACGTCATACAAAAAAATAATTTTGTTTCTCTATCTCGCCTACAAAAGACTTCAACGGGCTCACATTTTTAGCATCAATGTTCTGTTGGCAAAAAATCCAACCTTTATAAGCAGTTGCTCAGTAGAATAGAATTCTAAACTTAATATGACAGCCTGATAGCTCAGTTGGTAGCATGTCTGCCTTCAGAGCTGCAGGGCGTGGGTTCGATCCCCACCCAGGACAAAAATGTTTGTGACGTACATCGATGTTTGTTCTGTGTCTGGGTGTAGTTATGTATCATAAGTATGTATTTACGAAAAAAAATGTATATAAGTATTCTATCAGCTATCTGGTTTCCATAATACAAGCTTTGCTTAGTATGGTGCTAGATGGCGCTGTGTGTAATAAATGTCCGCCCAATATTTATATTTTATTTATTTAATATCATATAGTTCATACCAAAAATATTTTAAAAGACAAAATTAAGGCTTAACTTAATTATGTTTATCACAGGGACTTAATCGCGAAAAAAAAAAAAAATGTTCAAATCGCGAAAGTTTAAAAGTTTCAAGCCTTAACTTACCAATAAAACAGAGTTAAAGTAGCAATTTAATACGTAGTTACAAACCATTGCAAAATCTAAAAAAATATATATTTTAAATATTTTATTTTTGTTGTTTAAAGTGAAATAGCTACCTACTCAAAGGTTTTGTTTTCTGTTAGACTGTGTCTGATGTGTATCCTAAATGTGTCGTAAAGTAACATCTTACACGTGTTTTTGTATCGTTTTTTGCTTTGTACGAAAAACTGTATTAACTATTTTATTGCCAACAGCTATCAAAAAGAAGATCTTTTATTTCATCTGCTGACCGCAACATTAACTACACAGCTGCCTGTAACAGGTTGAAATTGTATAGGAAATTCTAAGATATTATTCAATAATCTCCGATTTTTTTAACATATTTACCTTTTTTATCAATTCTGACATAGTAAACCTGACTAATAATCCTGTATATAACTAAAACAAAATAGTAGATTATTATACAAGGAGCTAAAATAACCCATTATATACGAGGTAGTTTTACAACCGAGCTTCAGTGTTCAGTCAAAGAAACCGAGTTATAATGGGTTTTTAGCACCGTGTGCTCTACTTTTCACTACGATTGTGAGAAAATAAATAATCAAAATACCAAAATAAATGCTTTGTGAATTTGACGGCAGCAGATTGAAAATTATTTCTTTTCCTTTCTCTTCCAACTGCAAATTTAGGGTCTTCATCCTCACTAAAAATGACATTTTCACTATTGTAAAATAAATTACGGTTACTCAATTCAATTTTAAACTAGAGAAAAATTCTGAAGATTTCGCGCCAATGCCTTCTTTTCTAGTTTCTTCTGTAGCTGCAACGCAATGCACGCATTCTACCCAAGAGATCAGCTGCTTATAGTTCCATATTCAAAAATAAAATGATATATTTTTTAAACATAATGAAGTCGAGTTTTATTTATTATTATACTCCTTTTTGAATAAAAACTTTTTCGTTTTTGTAGGCTCGTTGGTGTAACACACAAACAATTTGCAAATACTTTATCCCCTAGAGCATGATATTCTATTTTAGCCCTGCTCTGGTGCGCTATAATGACGGACTGTTTGAGCAAGAGGAGTGAAAATACATTTTAACTTAATTTTTTTTTTTGTCATTTATTGCTTGCGTTTGACTGCCATCACATTGGATGTTAAACGTAGATGCAATCTACAACAGTCAGGCTTGCCTAGACAAACCCGATTCACTCGCGACTTGAAGACACCCAGATTATAATTATCCCGGTAATAATCTCCTTTTAATCTTTCAGACAATTAACTAAGCGACTTTAACTAGCAAGTTCTCACTCCAATCCGAATGTAAAGAATAAACTTAATCCCTGGACTGTTAA
Organism: Erannis defoliaria; assembly: GCA_905404285.2. NCBI lineage: Eukaryota > Metazoa > Arthropoda > Insecta > Lepidoptera > Geometridae > Erannis > Erannis defoliaria. The sequence goes on from FR990071.1 coordinate 3,031,424, forward strand.
TTGCTTTTCATTTACGTACATAGACTCTCTCACCTAATCCATCGTTCTCACCGTTTATTCTTTATCCATATTCCGCATTTGCAAAGTAATAACACTTGAACTTGTTTCTGAGGTTGCATCCTTTGATGTTGAGTTAAAAAGTTTAACAAAAAGGGTGAACAATGGAAGAATAGATCTTTTTATAACAGGTGGTAAGTGCTCAAGTGTACAGCAAGCGAAGCGCGATTTTCCATGCGAATTGATGTCCCGGTATCCCAGTAGCGAGGGTATTGTAAGGCTAGGTGCACAAAGGCGCCGCCCGCCGTGGTACCTCGTCCGTGTCCCTATCCCGGACGCAGCGAAGCGCGAGAGAGAACAGTTTTTTCCGTCCTTACCTGTCATAATAATACGTGTTATGACGTTTTATAATGTGCGTGACGGCGTAAACGAGACGTTTGTTTTGATGGACGAACTATGTTTATAGTCGTCCGGGTAATCATGGTGGGTGGAAATGTTGGGCCTTACGAGTCGACGTTAAGTTAACGTTAACTAACGTCATATGACTTCTGCGTAATATTAAAAAATATATACTTATATTAAAAAAGTGCACGTTTCTAACTAACGTCATTTAATTTTAACCAGCGTTTTTAACTAAGGCTCTTTATATAAAATGTATACCTATAAGCATTCGACAGTGTCACCTGGTAGGTAAGAAACAATTTATTTTTATACCTGTTGTTCAAAGGCGAACGAGAAATTTGTCCTGCCTGTACCTTTACTGTTCGAATTTGGTATAAGGTACCTATGGCGCCAACCAGTCATTGACAGGTTTCAGTTATGTTACTAAAAAGAGATCTTAATTTATGGTTCGAATTTGTCGCGATGTTTTGGTAGATTAAATAAGAAGTTAAAAGTTTGTATTTTAACTACATGCGCATAATATATTTTCAAGCTATCCCATGCTTAATTTAAAACGCTTGACTCATGAATATAGATAAAACTTCAAAATATAAAACTCAACGGCTATAACCTACGTAGTGAAGTCATAATATAATATGTAAAGTATTTAAGTGTAAAGCCTAGGGTGCGCGTACGCACGTCGGCCGCCCTCTCCAAATAGGCCGCCTAAGAAAGGAGTACAGCTACAGTTATTAGACGCTACAAAGCCTCCATACAATGGTTTTCAGCGTATTTGTCTGAGTGACGAAATGCTTATAAACGCCTTTGTGCGGCAAGTCTCCCGCGGCGACGCATATCAAACGGTGATACCTAACATTGTAATCTCACCTTTTTACCAACGCGTTAAGCTCGACATTTCTTTGAGAACGCGAGAACTACATTACTTACTCAATTATTGTATGACTTTATAGTGAAATTCAGGTTCTTAAGTCAATATCGGTAGAGCTTAAAATGAGTGTTCATTGGTCTGCGTACTTGTTACGGGAACGTCGAGGCTTGGTAGGCGTTTCCTTTGAAACTTGAAAGTACTTACTCGTATCTAGTGAAACAAGCGATCGATAAAGTCACGATTGTCTCGGATCGAAAATGAATGTCGGTTCTGCAATAAAACTGTAACTGTACTTTTATTTATTAACTGAGAGATAAATTACGACAGCATTTATCGATTGCGATGTATATTTTCGTGGACGTTAGATCATACTTTGTCGTTTATATTTTATTGAGCTATAAACTGGAATAGCAATATAAATTATATGATGTTCCTTTTATGCTTCTCGTTAATTTTCAAATTATAGATTTAGTAACATGAAACCTTTAAAATTTACAATGTTTGTTACTAGAATCTACTTGAGGAATGAGCTTTTGAATTTATGCTTAGCCATAATTGTACGCTGGTTATCTACCAAAGCTGTGCGAAGCTATGTCGTTGAAAGTTTTTTTTTAAATATACTATGTGTCTATTTAATTTCGTTATGTTCACATTTCGCTTATTTTAAATCTCCATTTTAGTCTAAGAACCGATGAACAACAACTTTCACCCATCTGTTTAGCCGATGAAAATTGTTTGTTATCAAATTAAGTATGTTAGAAAACAAATAGGGAGTGGGTTGGCTAAAAATTCATGGCAAAAAAAAGCAAATGACTCAACGTTTAAACGGTGTAATTGTCTGAAGTTCCATTAAGTTGGAATTCCAACGTGCCAAAGTCGCAAATCACCCGACTTTCTCTATGGCCTATGATCGTTGTTAAAATGTATAAGAAACCTTAGAAACAGTGTGTATTTGGCCTGAGGTTTCTGCTTACGGGTATTATATTTTGTAAGATGGCAAAAACAATTATTCTTCTAAACATGACAATAAAACATTGGAATTCAGTCAAAAGCGTAGACCAATATTTATGAACAAGACTAATATAAGTTGTTTATACTGGTCTATGGTTAACTGCATACATTTTATATTCCGATGTAAATTTCTATACTTACTGTGAATTTAATTAGATTCCTAATTACAAACATATGTTTTTTCATGACGAATACCAGAAAAGTTTATAGCTTTTTAAAATTTTACAAATTACAGGAATATAGTACAATATCAATCAGACACAATATAACTAAACGTTTAGACAAAATCATAATTATGTTTGACTTTGTGTATATAAGGTATATAATATAACTAATAGGAACTATATATAATACCGTAGTGTAAGCGTAGTGCTGGCCTTTTGGAGAAACTTAGAGTCACGCAACGGGCAATGGAGAGAGCTATGCTCGGAGTTACTTTGCGCGATAGAATCCGGAACGAGGATATTCGCCAAAGAACCAAAGTTACCGACATAGCTCGCAAGGTTTGCAAGTTGAAGTGGCAATGGGCAGGCCACATCGCTCGAAGAGCTGACAACCGATGGGGAAGAAAGGTTCTTGAGTGGCGACCGCGAACCTGCTGAACGAAGGCCTCCCCCATAGACCGCCACACTGTACGACAACCTTCCATTTGCATCCACCGGTTGCCCGCGACTTTTACAATGTCGTCGGTCCACCTAGTGGGAGGCCTTCCTACGCTGCTGCGTCTTCCGGTTCGCGGTCGCCACTCAAGAACCTTTCTTCCCCATCGGTTGTCAGCTCTTCGAGCAATGTGGCCTGCCCATTGCCACTTCAACTTGCAAACCTTGCGAGCTATGTCGGTAACTTTGGTTCTTTGGCGAATATCCTCGTTCCGGATTCTATCGCGCAAAGTAACTCCGAGCATAGCTCTCTCCATTGCCCGTTGTGTGACTCTGAGTTTCTCCAAAAGGCTAGCATTTAAAGAACACGTTTCAGTTCTTATGTTGGGGGTGGTAGCGGGGCATCTGCCGGGGACTCTTTGCACCCCTTGCTGGGCCGTTACCTGGCCTGCTACCTAGGCCAGGAATAGAAGAGCTGCCGGGGACTAGGGGCCATTGGTTGGGTGTGTCTGTCATATTGTGTTGGGGGTTGCCAATAATCCCCACGCTTGGCAGGCGGCTTGGGGATCGCAGAGAGTTACCACCGTTAACTAAGAGGACGCTGCTGCCCGTCCTCCGGTGGTGCTGGATTGCAGTTTAACGACATGCCCAGGTCATATCAAAGTAAAGACTACGAATAGGGAAACGTAGCGTAGGACTCCCTGAGATTCGACGGAGCGACGATATAAATAAATTAAGTGGGACAGCTGGCATTGGGGTTGGGATGGGAGAGATCCAAGTTCAGCAGTGGAGTGCGCTGGCTATAATTATTATTATGATGATAACTTATATGTTTAAGATGATACTGAATTTTTAAGCAATATCTCGGTGTCAGTATAACTCATCGCAATGAAAAATTTGTACTACGACTCCAACACTGAAAACGAGAAAACAATCGGCTGTCCCGAAGTAAGTAAAATAGAAAAAATGCAAAATTTTTGTTGCGTGATTTTCGGGTTTATCTAATTGTAAAAGTTGTTCATTATGATGAAGAAATTTGCTCCTAAGACATTGCTTATGCCTTTAGTAAAAACCAGCCTGTATAATGATTAAGATGATTTTAATATTACTTAATTTATGTACCTGTCTACATGACTTATAATTTGCCCTTTATCAAAAAATATATATGAATGGAACTCTTAAAAAAGTAGCCAGGATTAAAGTAACGCTAAATATATGGTTAAAATAGTGCATAACTTACATGTCCCTGCGCGTCCATGGTATTGTTGGTGAGCTTGAGCTTGCTGAAGGAGACAGGGTTGGCGGTCCAGTGGTGGCCAGGCGCGGGCGAGTCGGGGTGCAGCATGAGCCGGCGTGGGGACTGCGGCTCGGCGCCGCCTGCCGCCGCCCACGCGCCGCCCGCCCAGCGCCAGCGCCGACGCCCCACCAGCGACATTTCTAGCAGCACGCAGTACTCTTCGCGGGGGTCCAGCCCCGACAGGGACACGCGTAGAGATGGAAACATGCGTCTGGAACAACAAAAGATAAACATTATAATTAATACTGATGTATTTTTTCAGGTTTACTCAACTTCCAATTTCAAGTTGGGTGAGACGAAATTAGAAGTTTACTGTTAAGTATATAAATAAATAATTATACTGTATTGACTCGATATTAATGGGAACAGAAGCTCTATTCCACTTTGATCACCTAGGTGATCAGGGGTGACTATAGACTATATATACCTATAGATCATTGGTGTCTCCATTCAATTTAACATTTCGGGATCTTTAGATCTCTATTCCGGTGGTGTTTATGAATATTATTTTAACTGTTTATTTTTATTATTATTATTATAATTTAAGACTAGCTGCAAACCGCAGTTTCTCTTGCATGGGATGAAAAATTATGAAAATGATGAAGATTTAAGTAGGCTATATCACTCTCAAATCCTTGATATATATATGCTAAAATAAGTTACGTAGATCTGTTCTACTGCTGCTGTGAGAAAGTCAAGCAAAAAAACATATATTTATTAATAAACATTTTATAGGTAAAGTTATATTATTACTAACGGGATATTTACCGTGATTATGTTGTGAAATGAGCTCCCGATATTTCGGCGCAGTTGCATGCACCATGTCTACTCGTGAACATGGTGCATGCAACTGCGCCGAAATATCGGGAGCTCATTCAAATTTAGTAAACAACCGTGATAATTTAAAACAGTATTTTATAGGTAGGTACTTATTATTATTTTCAAAGAGTACCAGTAAACAAAACAAACAAACGACTTATTATTATGTGTCTTAAACTTTTTATACTTATGACAAGTATAATTCCTACAACTAATCAATAATACAAGCCACAGCTTGAGCGCCCCTGTCCATGTCCCTCGGGACTCTCTGGCTAGACATTCCAAACAAATCCTCCTATCTATCCACTCAATCCTTCTAAAACCAAATACGTTTTATTGAAACAAAGAAGGCGATAATGAAATTACTGCTTCTTGTGACCGCGCCGGCTACATTGGGGGCTTCTTTTGACTTCTGATTGTTCCAACGCATTATCGTGATTATAAAGGCATGTGATAGTAATGTGTCGACCAACGAGGGGCTTTTGGCACCCGGTGGTTCTTCCCGGTCGTAAAGAGAGATACTCCTGGCGCCAGCGGCTTATCTCGGGAGATGGACACGGTATGTGCCTCTGAGCTGAACATGTGTAGACGCTGCGTATCTTAACATTTTGTCTGTCTGTCTTGCAAATTAGCGCCCTTTTTTATACATAATGTGAAAAATTACAAAAGAGGTTCCGTATTACCAAAGAATAAATAATAGTATTACTACGGATTTTCAAAGAAATGTTGGCTTTTTATGTTATTTTATTTGACGGAAAAGATTAATATATATTTTTTGTTTTTTCCGGTCTTTTTACCAATTTAATAGATACCATCTAGTAGATTCTAGAAGCGACATCAATTTAGAAATTCACACTCGATTATTTCATAGAAAGGAAAGGGAATATCTAGGTGGGTACTTCAAGACTAAATAATTATGTATGTTGCTACAAAGACTTGCGATAGATTGTTATGTAAGTATGTACGAACATGATCTTCTAATGTGGCAAGAGTCATTAGTTTTACTAATCCTGGCCGCGGTCACAGTGGTGGTTCTACACCATCGAATATAAAAAAAAACATACCATTCAATTCAGTCAGACAATTCAGTTTACCGCGGCACTTCTTCAAGGCACAGCATTCGCTGGCTATCTGTCCTGCTATAAAGGTCCATCAGTCATAACATCCCTTATCAGGGAGCGGCGGCCGCCCGCGCACACCTCGCCGCCGCTAATGCAACTCGACGATAAGCCTCGCCGACAGAAGCTCAATTAACAACAAACTAAATTAGCTTCCATTTAAACTTTACGATGACCGCTACCGCCTTACGTGGCTGCGACATGGTACAGACAGAAAATTATTCGGACCCTCTTATAGTATGTAAACTGATTAGACAGACACTCGCGGTAAGTGCTGAGACGAGAACGGTTTTTACTATACTTTTTCATTAGGTACTTATTTAAATAATTTGAGCCTAATCGAAAGCCTGCAAAGGTAGCTGCGCGAACCCTTGTGAATATTAGGAGGAACCAGATGAGGTTTATAGTAGAGTTAAGTTTTCAGAACCCCTACGTCAGACACCCTATGCATGCGAATAGCTGATGCGTTAACAGCGTTCGAAAATTATTTATAAAACATTTTTTCTGAACAGCTTTATTACAGAAAAAGAAATAAAAACTTTCATGTTGTTTTACCAGCTAATCCCTTCTGACATCTGACATGACATGTTTGAAAGTGTCCCATCCAAACAAACACACTTAGTTCAAACATAAATATGTGCTCAGAATAGTGTACTTACGTCCCTATCGAAGCCTCGCATGTTGACCGTACATTGACAAATCCCTTCACTCGGCTACCGTTCCGGCAAGAAGCTCTTATCACTGGCCGTCCACTTATCGACCGCTTGAAAGCTGCGCCCGCGCCGACAAAGAGGTGACGAGTTACGTGCAAATATATTACCTACATCCATAACGCAAAACCCGCTGCACCTTTTACACTATACACTAGTCGAACTGGACGTTCGACTGCCTCTTATACAAAGCTAGCCAGTGAGATAGCAGCGATTAAAATTTAAGCGTAGAGTTATGTCAAACGTTTAACTTTCGGAATTCTAAATCGACCGATCGGAATTCTGTTTATGATATACTCGTAGTTAATGAAATAAAGATACCATAAAAAGAGGAGGCCATAAAAGCTCTCGAGGGCGCGCTAAGCTGTAGGCTTTAGCCCGCCGGTGAGAAGGGACTTTAAGAACACAATGGGACCACCAAAATCGCGTCGAATGAACTTTAGAGTGGGTCGTAAATCGGTAACAACTCGCCAATTGCCGCACGGAGGCGCTAACAGCCGCCAAAGAAACTGTCATATCCGCTCTAGCATCCGCACTCGAAATGTTAAAACGGTCCGACCTTGTGCAAAACTTTACAACATCCTCCTGCAATCAGCTGCAGGAGGACCTAGGGAAGATATATAAGTAATGGCAGGAATATAACGTCGAAAGTGTCAATAGTTTAACCAAACAGCTTTCTACACGAGGTCGTAACAACTCAATGAAGGACACCAGCTATTACCTCTTGTTAATGTCTTCGTCACAGACAACCATTACCTACCCCTATTGAGCGTCGGTTATCTTTACTGCTAATTTCATTGGCTTTTTATCGCTCAAGTTCAATGTTAAGGAGTAAAAGACAGTCGTTAAGAACAGACTCGCTGTTGTCTCGGGCATCTGTTGGTTTACACAAGCGTTTAACTCGCACGATAAACAAATTCGAGGGCCGAAATACAAGAATGCTTGTACGAGGCTTATATCCAGGGCTGAGGCACTCATTAGCGTTCATACGAGAGGTCCGGCCGGTTTTTTCGTCCGCCCAGATGTGGGCCTTGGTAAACACCTCCGCCATTGTGCGGGAGGATAAAAAATCATACACCTGGAAGTGTCAAATTGTTCACTCGGACTGTGAGAGCGGGCCGTGAGAATCGCGGAGACTTTGTGTGTCGACGCGGATCAATATTTGTTTAGTGTGCTGTAATAATGTTGAATCCAAAGTTTTAAGTACATTAGCGGCATAAAGTTAATTATCAGGTAAAAAAAGCAACGTCTATTAAATCAAAAAATGGTAAAAAAGAAATCCGATTGCGAAAAAAGTAGGTAGGTACCTAGACAAACCCGAAAAGTATTTGAGTACCAGGAGAGCTGCTAACTACAGCACACTCTTTCCTCACACACAGTACAAAAATTTTTTTTGATTCATCATTTTACACACTCATCATAACTAACAAGCTTTTTACAACTAGTTTTTTTTTAGATTTGAAGTTATATATTATAATTCATTGAATTATTTAAATGTAACTATTACCTAAGTACATCACCTCAGAGCCGTACAGAAATAATTTAAATTGGCGTCACATTTGTGTTCGAACTTTCGGAGTTTCGTACGTTTGCAAAAAAGAAACAATCCATTCCATGTCATCATCATGTTGCTTCGCCAGGTGGGAAGAATACATGAAATTGAAATCAATATATCTACCCACATCACAGAGTGATACACATTAAAGGCGGGTCAGGACGTGGATAAATCAATACGCACCGGAAAGTACCAAACAACGTTACAATGACAAAATGGTTACGATGTTTATTACGTCTACAAACTTCGCATTTACAAAAAAGCACCCTTCCACATGCCCCGAGCTCTCCGCAAACCAAACAAACTACACATAAAGAAATACGCTTGTAACAAAACAAATAAACCAATTCGAGCACAAAAAACCCAAATCGTCTCGAGATGCTCCCATCGTCGCATTACCATATTGATGGAGACTATCTACCCCGCTTTGTTTAAAATCAGCGACAGCACCTTCAATCATAATGATCGCGATAAAAACTTTACTCCATTGGCTAGTTTTTGCCGAATGCCACTGCAGGTGGTAACAAAAAAGGCTGCAGAGGATCGGTTCCCAACAAGGGGCGCAAAAACAAAACGGTCACATAAAATTGATTAACCATCGATGTAATACAAACACTTCGTAAAATATTGAGATCACGAACATTTTCTGCATATTGCGTATAAAGTTGTTTAAGTACCACAATTTATTAGCATTTATTTCTGAGCGCTACCGTGGATCGGATGACACGTTAAATTGTTGGTCCCGTTTGTTTGTTCTAGTTTCTATAACAACAACCGTCAGCCATGTCAGAGGCCTTCGGGCGGCACATTAACTCTGACACTAGGGCTGGCCACTCAGCCTATACGAACTTACTTACTTACTTAGTACCACAATCGTTGTAGAAATTTTGCTTTAGGTAGAGTCAGTCTCAATTATTTCCGTATCTGATCTGTAAATCAAATAAGTATATAAATAACGTTTGAACATAATTAGAAAAGTAAGTCTTACGTAACGTAAGTAAATTGCCTTATTTTCTCACAAGTACCCTTCACCGAGTTAAAGACCAACTATCACAACAGTGCTAAGGCGGGCTGGCACAAAGCTCGCCCGCGGCGCGCGAGCACCTGCGACATGTTTATGCCTTATTCGCCAAATTTACAACCACCGGCGGCGGCCCTAGGGTCCCAGACTACCTCCTTGCGGATATTGGAAATTTTTAATCACCAGTCGGCGTCCTTTTGCGCAATAAACGCAGCGTCCCAATTGCGCACATTTAAGCTTAACTTCGCAGATTGTAAGCGACCTTAAAAGCCACCGCCTCGATTAATTTCTGATATCCTTTTTGATTAGTTACATTAGCTTGGAAGCACTACATATAATATAGAGCGCGCGTATGGTCATTGTAAATGTAAGGTTCTAATCAAAAATCGTAATGGATTTGAAGAGATAATTCGACTTTTCAATTGGTTTGTCCGCTCTAGATCAGTACTATTGAATAGTACAACTGGCGGTACAAATGTTACAACTTTGTATCTCTAGTACTACCAGTAGAACTAGTGACCCTTCGTATCAAAATTAATACTGAGTAGTTCAACTGGTAGTACAAACTATTAGATAAAAATTTGGATACGTATACATTTTTGGCCGGAAATGTTTCATGTGCAATGATTGGCTTTGATACTCAAGGCAGTCAGTCCTTGACTCTTGCGTAAATTTGAAGGGGTTGTTTGCAAAGTACTCTAAAAATGAAACACGATTTTTTTATTTGGCTTTCAGACGTTTCTACACCGTCAGTTCTTACGATATTATCATCGCTATCTCTCCATCAGACAGAGATTGAGTATGTATCAGACCGCAAAACTCCTGAGTCGGTTTCTCAAAACCACCGAGCGATTTAATTTAAAAGTGTTATAAAGGCGAAACGTCAGTATGTTGTGAATCTGTTCTTAAAAGTCGACAAAAAGTGTAAACCACTTCATTGTCGTCGCCTCTCGGCATGTATTAGGTAAAAAGTTACAAATTCGAATGAATATGTATGCGACGGTTGCGGTGAAAGTGCGGAATTAATTCAGGGCCTTTTTAGGCGCCGGCGCCGCGCGCTTGCGGCTCGGTGCTCGTAAATTGCAAGGAAGGGCCGACAAACGGCGCGGTAACTTAGTTGACAGGACCGCCAGCCCGCAGGACAAAGCCTATCTACCGGCACATCTTACAACTATTATGAACTTGACGCCGAACACGGCAACGGATCGTAGAGATTATCTGTGCATCGATAAAGGATCGGTATTGTTCTTGTTGATGTTCGGCGACAGTTTACGAGCTAAAGCGTGTGCTACACGGTGAAATTACAAGCGTCATCAAGATGACCTTGAAGATTTCTAGCCATGGCATTACTAAATTTTCAAAGTCACCTTAATAATGACACTAATCGTGTACTAGTGTCATTGTGTGATTCATTTTTATGTGTACTTAACTTGTTACCTATATAATTATTAGATAATGAAATAGGTACCTAAATAGAAGATGTACATAGATTAAAATTTAATAGAAAAAGTCTTGTGCACAACGCCCTTGCTGGACTTTTATCAAAATCAATGATATTATATATTATATCAAAATCAAGACGTGGTAGGACGTACCTAAGATAAAAAGACGAAACAAAGTCAAATGAAATACCGATTAATTTGATTGCGTCGCATTGCCTGTACTTGATTTTGCGGTCAACAACTGTTAATCGTGTAAAGGACTTCAAACCTTACTGGGAGGTAATTACAGGTAATTTTGGCGGATACAGTCGAGGACGGCCGCAGACAGTGGCGATCGCTCGTTAGCTCCCGACCCTGAATAAATCACACCGTTTTATGAGAACTCACATTTTTTTAACATTGGAGTTAATGAAATGCGAGCGCAGTATGGGACCAGACTAGCGACATTAAAAACGACATCCCATAAGGACGGACAGTTTCTAATTATAATCCTGTCAAGCCTCGATATAACGAATGAATTGATGATCGCCTGAAAGCGGTGATTTTATCTAAGATAATAGCGATCGAGTGGAGATTGGTCGAGATAGTAAGTAGCACTCGAAATTTAATATGACATATTTTTATTTGTTTGGGAGATAGAAAGCGATATGGTGGCGGCAGCTCAAAAACTATGAGACATCATATCAATGAAATGAGTTTAGATAGATAGGCATCGCAATGGAAATTCATAAATTATGTTAGTTTTTCGCGGTTCTCTTTGTGGTTTGATTGCGTTGATTTGTTTAAAGCCGCCGACTGTTTAGTAATTTATCGCAGCAGAGATAGCAATAACAATTTATCTGCGTACAGAGCGCGGTAGCCGAGAGACAACAGCGTGGTAGAGTCGAACAAGCGATCAATCAGGCACAGGATCTGCGCTCGCTGTACCGTTGCTACGTAGAAACCATTAGGCCACGTAAGAACTAATAACGGTCGTATATCGCTGCATTAGATCTCATTATCCCGCAGCAATTAGAATGGTGCTTGTATTTTGGGAAGCTTTTCGAGGAAGCGAAAGGGTAGCGGGCTGACGCGGATGCGTTCAGAGATTTTCGCACGCGCCGCAGCCGGTTCTACGAAGACGGCCGGTGGCATCGATGATCGCGGAATTCCGGTCAATAGCGGCCCAGTGCTCGGCTTTGCTCAGAATTAAAGCTTGCGCGGGCGCAGCTTCACTGGGGCGCCGACAAAGGAGCCGCCGCACGCGAGCCGCGCCCGATTCACAATTAAGCCAGTGTGTGTTAATTGATATTAATTCAGAGTGCGTGGCGTAAACCCACAGCCGCTAGCGATACCGAGAGATACTCGTGGATTACATTGCTTTGTACTAAGTTCATGCAACACGTTGAAATTGCAAGCGTTGTCACCAAGGTGACCTTTGCAATTTCTTACCGTGAAGACAGTAGTCGAGCCACCATCGGCTATTTTTTTACAGCACATTTACAAGGGTCTTTACTGAGGCAGCCCTCGTATTTTATTACCATGAAAACAGTGGATATGAGTTTTAGAACATTGCGAAAAGAAATTTAAAAAAAAAAAAAAAAATATTATTAATTTTAAATTCACCTTGTTAAGGCGCTGGCTAATAACACCGTGTAGCACGTATGCTTATTTTTTCTATAGCGTTCAGAGGTGGATATTACGATCACTATTTCTCTATATTTTATGGCTAAACGGGATTCTACCCAATGACTTCATTAGAATGATGTCACGACTAGTTCTCTGACAGTAAAATGATCGGAGATCAAATTGTTTCCGCATCATCAGGTTCCATTTACATTCTAATGCTGTTTGTTTACTTTACACAATTACAATGTGATTAACATGAGTGATGTAATCTCACGTTTGAGGTGTATACTATTTACCGACAGTGTGTGTAAACTTTGTTTTCTTGTAAAGACCATTCCAGGGTTATTAAGGGTATTATAGCCGTACCCAGCAGACTCGCTCGCATATTTTATTTTGTATGGTTTATTAGATAGAGTAAATTCAAAAAATATATGTTACGCTTGCTGTCTATTATAAGTGTTATATCGTTTTGACGTCTTTTAAAGACATGTTTTCATTTTGGAATAGTTCATAAATGGAGTTGAAACTGCGTTTGGGAAATGTCCTAAGCCTTTTTTAGAAAAGATCGAAAAAAGTAAAACAATGATTTTTCTATGATGTACGCACAAACAAACAAACAAAAAAAAAACAAACAAACAAAAAAAAACAAACACTAGAACCAACACACACACACACTTTTTTTTTAGTACAAATTAAAAGATCCAAAAACACTAGAACCTAGAGATAGATAATAATCGAATCTGTAGCGCTCGTGGCGTAGTTTGTCTAGGTAATTCTAAATGATCACCGATGTTAAGCAACGGACGGTCCGGTCAGTCTTCGGATGGGTGACCGTGAGTGGCATTTATTTCTGAGCGCTACCGTGGATCGGATGACACGTTAAATTGTTGGTCCCGGTTGTTTGTTCTAGTTTCTATAACGACAACCGTCAGCCATGTCAGAGGCCTTCGGGCGGGCACATTAACTCTGACACTAGGGCTGGCCACTCAGCCTATACGAACTTACTTACTTATCGAATCTTTCTTTAAAGCATTGTGTCATCCTTGTTATCATCTTAATATTTGACGAAAGTGTATTTGTTGGTTTATTTGTCCAACTTTCACGCAGAAACGAAATAATGAATGAGATTATTGCCATGGATTGAAGTGTCATAGGTTAACTACTTTTTAAGCTAAAAAATATTGTAGGAAAGCGGGTGAAACCAAACTACTAATGCTATGATAATATAATTAAATGCTACATAGCATAATCAGCAGTGTAGTGGTAGGACTCTACTGCAGAGTCCGCCTGGGAAAGTACCACACCTTTGCGCCTTTGCCAGTTATTCTACCGCCAAGCAGTAGTGTGCAAGCGTTACTGTGTTCCGGTTTGAAGGGCAATGTTACCAGAGAAATTACTGGGTATGAAGAGATTTAACATCTAATATCTCAGGGTGACGAGCGCAGTGCAGTGCGGCGCAGGATTGTGTTCGCAAGTTCACAATTCTAGCACTGCTACTGTTAGTGGCAGGTGTGACGCTTACCACCAGGCGAACGTCTTGCTCGTCTCGTCACTTGATTGTATTTTTTTAAAATGCTAGTTAGCAGTTCACTGCTGGACATTGGCCTACCCTTGAAGGGTATTTCGGCCAAACCACCACGCTGGCCCATGCTGCGAGTTGGTGGATTCACTTCACATAGGCCGTTAAATTTCTGTTCCGGACATATGCATATTTTCTCACGATTTTTTCGTCACGGAAAAGCCAGCGGTATGAAAAATCCGTACTTAAACTCCAAACAGCTCATACGTACGGGAGTTAAACCTCACGATTTCCGGTCAAGCACATCATCATCATCAGCCAGAAGACGTCCACGCGGCACGCGGCTTAGGAATCGCAGAATGCTCACCACCGCTAACCGAGAGAACGCTGATGCCCGTCCTCCGGTGGTTCTGGTTGTACTTGTACGTATAGGACATATCATCATCATAATCATAATGAATGCAGCTAAGCATACATAGTTTTAGAATGTAGTACAGATCTATAAAATTTAACTTATGAGATAGCCTTAAATTATTGCATTCTGTTGTGTATGTTTATTAAATAAATCAGGCTATCATAGTCGATTGCTGGGTAAAGGCCTCTCCCAAGGCACGCCACTCAACCCGACCTTCTATCCGCATCCAACTACTGTCAAACTAATCACTATTTTCGAAATGTGTATAATGCCCTTAAATAGATGTTGTATGATGTGAGATTGTAGGTTTAACGGTGCAGTCCGCGTTCGCTGGTGCTTCCCACCCGCGGCCGAGTCCCGGGAATCCCGTCAAGGCTAGCTGTAACGTGTCGGGATCAAACGCGCCGCCCGCGGGCGCGTCATCGCGCAATTACTGGGCGTTGCGACACGTCTCCCATCTCCTATTGACATTGAACTGTTGTTACATTTCACAGAAGTGTGTTTTGATGTCGACGCTGACAAACGTCGCGGGCAATTGGTACGCGCTTTAATCTCGCACGTTGTCGAGCGGCTAACTGATTGCAAACATATTCGTTACTTAGTATTTCTTTCTCAGTTTCTGTTTGTTGCATTTTGCTTGTGTGCTTTTTTTTGAGATTCGTCGACGAATATAAGTATTCTAACTCTGGGTATTAATTTCTGACTACAAAATGCATACAATTTGCTTGCAGGCAACACAACAGCTTTACACGCACAGTTACAGCTACGAATTTAACAAACAAATATTCAGACCTGTAAAATAAATTAAAATAATATTTGGTGTGCAATTAGGTTTATTTTTCGGGTATAACACCTACGTACACAAGTACGTATGTATATTTTATAAAACTTAGTTTCAGCCTGCTTAGACGTCTCCGTCTAAGCCTTAAGTCAATAATATACCTACCTACGCTTAAGCTAATACGGTTAAGTGTAGAGTAATCTCATCATTCTCTTGGCAGTAAACACCAAGTTGGCGTTTTATATTAGTTACTTTACTAATCTACTAGCGTTTTTAACCGACTTCAAAAAAGGAGGAGGTTCTCAATTTGACTATGTTTTTTTTGTATGTATGTTACGCGATTACTCCCTCAATTATGTGCCGATTTTGATAATTATTTTTTTGTTTGGTAGGCGTTACTTCAGAGGTACCATATAAATTGTATCGAAATCAGTTCAGTAGTTTAGTTTTCATATCAAAATAATTGGAAAAAAGATTCCAGGTATTAGATATTGAAGACAGTTATTATTAAAAGAAAAAGAAATTATATTATTTTGTTTATTTTACCACTGTAAAACAGATAAAAGCAAATTTGCAAATTTGTCCTCTCGGTCAATAAAAGTTGAAAAACGAACCTTTCGTCTCGGGAAGTCGGTAAAAAATAGAGTCACGACATAATTGCTTCAATACATGCTAGAAAAGATCTGTTACATCCAAAAACAGTTTCTCACAGCGCGGGCGGCCGATGGACATGACCACGATGTTGCGTTGTTAATGTTGTTATGCAGCAATGACGCTGCGTCGCAGAGACACAGTTTTATGTGGAAATCGTGGTCGCTTGTGATATTATCCTGCACCCATGGAGTAACCGAGTCACTGCTATACAGCGTGTGACACAAACTGTCTGATAGTAATTACACTATGTTATTAAGAACGAGCGTCAGTGGTAGTGATGCCCTAGATTTTGTTGTTTCACAAAGTATTGGGTGACCAATCGCTCATGGCTATTGCAGAGCATATGGTTAGAGATGACCTGCAGGCTATTGCAGGTCATCTGTAACCATTAAGAGCGGGTTTAGCTCGTTTGTTTATTTATAAAAAAACCA
Source organism: Erannis defoliaria (assembly GCA_905404285.2). Lineage (NCBI taxonomy): Eukaryota > Metazoa > Arthropoda > Insecta > Lepidoptera > Geometridae > Erannis > Erannis defoliaria. The sequence continues at coordinate 3,047,671 of FR990071.1, forward strand.
CGAAAAAAGGAAAAAGAAGCACGGGAAAAGGGAGCACGATCGCGTAATTGTTTTTTTTTTTTTTCATGACGGTGCCTGTGTATGTCCTTAAACTGCAACCAGACCCACCGGAGGACGGACAGCAACGTCCTTTTGGTTAACGGCGGTGAGCATTCTGGGATCCCCAAGCCACCTGCCAAGCGTGGGAATTATGGCAACACCCCTCTATTAAGGGGGAGGCCTTCGTCCAGCAGTGGACGTTTTATGGCTGATGACGATACATGACGGACGACAATATCGAAATTTGTCGATTTTGTTTGTTTACACGGGATTACTCACGTTTAAGTACGTCGGATGCTGCTACTTTTGGTTTCTATCCCATCCGGTGGGGTAATTTTTTTTTTTGCTTTGTGTTTTGATTTCTACTTATATACCGTGTAGGTATAATCCAAACAATTTACAAAGATGCGTGCCACTTTTTCGCATGTATGGCAAAGTTGACTTAGTACCTATATGTCCGGAACTCACTTTATGTAATCTCAGAGTAGTATAGACGGTCTCAGAGTATCTCATTGTACATTTTACAGTCTATTTTTTAAGCGACTTCAAAAACGGAGGTGCTATGTTTAACTTTATGTATTTTTTAACTTTTGTTTACCGGTTTCTCCGTCAATTGTAGACTGATTTAGAAAACTATTTATTGTCTGAAAGTGTTTACTCACGGGTTGGTCCATTATGGACCAGCTCTAGAGTTTTTCCCTTCAATGTGGGGTTGTTGTTTGAAGTCGGTCGTTTTTTTTTTAAGTTTGTGGGTGCATAGCACCCTGTATTCTACTGTGTCCAAGGCATGCTAGGAGGCCGGCAGTGCCGGTAGCAGCGAGGTCAGATGGAGCGCCAGCCGCAGATAGCATCGGCGCGTGATGTCGAGATGGGCGGCGGCTCAGCTGATGCTATCGGCACACGAGTGCTGCCCTCCCGGCTCTCTACTCTTACCGAGATAAACGAAAAAAAGCATAATATGTCTCTTGTTTCCATGCATTTGTCTATAACATAACATTACTATTGTAAATGCGAGTTGGTCAGTATGTGCAAGTCTGAACCGATTTTGATGAAATTCGGAATGAAGATAGCTTATTTTATGCAGTTATTTTGATTTTAAAACCAAACTACTGAACCGAATTCGAAAAATAATATAATGGGACCACCTCTTAAGTTAAACTTACCAAACAAAAACAGAATCATCAAATTCAATCCATAATTGGCGGAGAATCGCGTACCTAACAGACAAACAAAAACGTTCAGGCGAATTGAGAACCTCCTTTTTCGAAGTCGGTTGAAAAGCATGGTGCGACCCGCCTGTAGTGAGCGAAGATTCATATTATTATCAAATGTACAAAAGTGATGTATTAGAAGGATTTTGCAATTCAATGCAATGAATTGCAGTGCGACTCAAACTAATGTGCGCGCCATAAAACGACTATTTAGTTGCATTGCAATGCAACTAGTTCTTTTTTAACCACATGAGATATCAAAAACTCAAACAAAAATCGAATTTTCTCTGGAACAGCCAGTAAAAACGGCAGATAACTGCAGTTTTATAATGACGCAGATAAAAAGTCGCCTATTCGCCTTGTTAGTGACAAATCCTGCGTGAAATGTAACAAATCCACATAACAAACTAGTGTTTTTACTAGCGCTGGCCGGCATTGTACGTGCGCCGTGTTTTTACGATCTTTATGATTGAAGAGGCACCCTGCGACCGCGCAGCCCGTAGGGTTGCCAACTCTTCACCACATGCTAAGGCAAATAGAAAATAAAAAAAATATTTTATGAATATATGAATTGGCTATTATAAATTTGCCAAATTCTGAAATGGAAAAATAACTGACATTATCGATAATATTATTACATTTCGTAATTTGTATACTTTATCCATAAAGATAATTTAATGTATGCTCAAAAGAGTAAGTATAGCGTTTGGAATTCACGTCAAAAATTAGCTTAGCACCCCAATTTTTTTTCGAACTGGTACTACTTAGCATAGAAAAGTGCTAGATTGCTATGATATATTGATAGCTACGATATAAGAGCTATATAAAAAAATACAAAAATACTGTAACTTAAGAAAAAGCATTAGGTACGATTGCCAATTCCGTTGCGTTTTGTTTAGTTATCTAGAAAATTTTACGGTTTTGTTGCCATGGTAATTTAGTGCTAGCGTGATGTGATTTAAAGTTCAGTGTTTAGTAAATAGTGCTAGATCTAGCACAGAAAGTGTTAAGTTGGCAACACTGGGCACCCAGCGCCCGCACATAATCACCGTGTTTTCTAGGAGACGCATTATGGTCACGTCGTGTCGCCCTCGAATATAGACACGTACGTCGTAGACGCATGATTCTTGTCTCCTGCGCGAGATGAAATCTCGGTGCTTATGCGCACGCTACGCTAATGACGCTAGCTTGGGAGTTGGGAGTCGTAGGTGGTAGCTCGTATAAGGTTACACCGATGATAATTGCCTTTAAAATTAAACTCTTCACACGTCATACCACTGAGCGTTATGCAATGTAGAGACGCATATTTATTATATAGTTCTCAGGCTTCTCTGATGGCTGTACTTTATATCGTAACAGAGAGTGTTTCAACAATTTTCCCGAGCATCATACCACTATACAGGGTTATCACTTATCACACTCTAATATTATAAATGCAAACAAAAGTGTCGGTATGTGTGTGTTTGTTGTCTTGTCTGTTAACTCTTCAAGCCAAAATGGGTGAACGGATTTGGATGAAACTCGGTGTGGAGATAGCTTATATCCCGGAATACCATATAAGTAATTTTTTTTGTATCATCATCAGCGTTTTCAGCATCATAACGCGGGTAAACCCGCAGGGCGCGGCTATAGTGATATTTTTTTAATTTTTTTTAATTTGACAATATACATAACCCATAGTCACTGAAATATGGACTTGGAAATTTAATTAAAATTCAAAATTAAATTACAAAAAGTCCTGGCAAAACCTTATCATTCTTTTAAAATACTAAAAATTTGCGCCCCCTACACTGCGCTCATGACCCTGAAATAAAAACCACACTACAATTGGGTTATCATATAAAAATCGCACGGTTTGTAATTTTTTTTGGCAACGAAGACGGTTCTCTTTCTCGTCTCTACTTCTACTCGGTCTTGTCATTTTGTTAAAGTTAATTTTTTAATGCTATGAAGTGACGAGACGAGCGAGATGTTCGCCTGGTGGTAAGCATCACGCCTGCCCATAACAGTAGCAATGCCAGAATAGTGAACTTGCGAACAAAATCCTGCGCCACAATGCACTGCGCTCGTCATCCTGAGATATTAAATGTCAAATCTCTACATGTCCAGTAGGTAAATGTTTGATTTAGTAAGATAATGAGTCAAATCCTCAAATCTTCCTCAAATCCTAGTCTATCTTAGAAGCCCTGGAAGTGCACTGGAACCCCATAAGCAGTAAGAGTATAAATGACAAGCTTCGGCACCGGAGATCCATGTTATAATTTTTTGCATACAAGAGACATTGGAAAGAATGTGAGCTGCCTCGTCCGTTCACATTACAATTTGTTTGGTAGCGGAGACGGGGCCCGGGCCGTGAGAATAATTCCCGGTTTCTGAGTAACACGGGTTAAACGCTTGTATCGGGAGATACCGATCTAACCCGCGCTGCTCGTTGGCGCCATAAAAACAAAACATCTTCAACACGACCACTTTCTTCACTAAATTATTCGAGGAATTTATGACGTTTCCCCCGACTAAAATGTTATAACCTAATGAGAAATTATCATCAGTCGCCGCTGTCATGCGGCAAAAAACGGACGATCTTCCTTCAGGGATGCTCGGACGCATGATTTTTTACATTCTAAATTCGAATAATTGTGTCGTTCTTTTTTCTATCGTTAGTCGATTGTTTTAGCTTATGACGAGACAGGCACGGGAGTCAGCAATGACTGTGCGGTTCTTTCCGATCAAACCCAAGATTGGTGGTAAACGTCACGAGTCCTTCTCGGAGTATAATATACATTGACGACCGTCTATGGAAATGCAAAATTTAGCTTGTAAGCATTTTTAAAGTGAGGATGGCGATGGAATGGGCTTTGCGCATATTATTTGTGACAAATGTAGAGGGTTTGGAATGTCTTGTCCAGGGAGATATAGCGATATGGTCGGGCGAGGGCGACTGCATGGCGCGTGCTTCGGATGACGCCCGACTCCAGTCGGAATTACCCATTACAACCGATGACATTTCGTTTTGAGCCATAACTCTACATTACCAACAATTTCTTCTGGGCCTTCATTACTTTAAACGTTTTATGTCACGTTAAATTGTACAAACATGGTCTACAAATATAGCTTTTAAAACAATTTTGAAACTTTCTCTTTTTTACAAAGTTACTAGGGTCTAGTGAGAGGGAGGAAAAGTGGTAAGTACCTAAATAAAAGGTGGAGATTTTAGTCGTTTTGACGCACTATATATAAACTGACTTATGGTAGAGGTAAAGAATATAATAGGTATGCATCAATTAAGTTAGTAATACAATTGTTGTCATTTTCCGTTTTGAACGTCTATCAATTTTCAACTACAGCCGACTACCACCTGCCGTTATCGGCGTTTAAAACAAAGAGCATTATGTCAGCTCCGATCAAGTACGGAGCCAGCGTCCAATCGATATCTGGCTAGATCCGCTCGAGGTGAAATTCTAACGTCATATTTTCACAAGACAGTGAAGAGTGACGAGTGGAGCTGGAGCCAGAGCCGGCTGTCATAATCTGATTACTGGTGGTAGGGCGGGGCGCGCGGCGGGCGGCCGGCGCGCGGCGGGCGGTCGGCGCCCGTTCGCCTCTCGCTCGCTCGCGGCGGCGCGAGCGCACCTCCGAGCGGGACGCCACCCGCCGCACCACGCAGGCGACAAACGACCCGTGGTAAAACAAAAGGAATGTTGCCGGCGACGCTTTGAGGCGCCGGCGCCGGTCCCCGCGCCCTAATCACCCATTTTAATTACGACACAGATCGAATCAATTAATCGGCATTTCTGTTAAAACAAGCGCCGAATGAGCTTACGCTCGTTCGTTAGATACGATTTCGTGGACCTCTCCGATCTGTGATGTGATTGCGTCCCTTATCGCGTAGTTTGGTCGGGAACATCAATAAAATTAAACAGAAGTAGATATTTTATAGTCGCCGGCGAGTAAACGACGGCCTCCATGCTGCGACGCACGACTCTACGCGCTCTCTCCGTACTACGTCGCGAGGTTACGTGCATCCGCTAACGCAGACTGTTTTAATTATAACTTACGATTTTTTCGAGCGAATTCGGTCGCGCCCTTCCGTTGAATAACACAAGAATAAATAATGAGTTTTTGTGGTGTGTTTGTTTTTAAAATGGCGGGAGGTCCGTGCGACGACACGCGAGCGCCGCGCCGGCCGCTGGCGTACCCGGCCCGACGCGCCGCGCCCATTTGTCATATTTCAGTTTGGAGAAAAAATAAATAACCTAGTCTATCCCGACCGATGTTTGTTTGTAGGACGATTATTGAGGTTTAAGTATTATCTCTGAACATGAAGTCGGGACAGATGGGACATGTCACCGTTTGGGATCGGCATGTTGTGAGTATTTTAACTTTTTTAGTTCTGGCAAAGTTAGTGGAGCTTCAGAGAGCTGTGTTTAAACAATAAAATAGCAAATATATGATGCAAGATTTTCTGTTGCACGTTCTTGGCACACGCCTACCGAATTAGGTAGAGTTTTGAACTCAATTTGACTGCAGTATAATGACCGACCAGTTTTGACATTTGTCCACAGCATGGAGCAAACAAGTCAATGCGGGTGTTTGTTATATAACGAACAGTTTACGTCTTTACAAACAGGTGAGAATCTAGTGCCGCGCAGTGTAGCACATAGCGCGGCGCGGGCATGGCCGCCGCAGGTGTTAACTCCGCGCGCCCCTGCCTGCCCTCAAACGAACCGCCCAAATCCATGTTTGCTCAAACAATTCTCCAAACCCAGCCCTCTCCACGAACTCGCCGGGATCAAGAATTATACAAGAACCGCTTTTAGCTTTGTTTGAACAGTGACTAAAAGCATTCAGCTACACTCACCAATTTGAGCTATTAAGGCGCTGTACGGGCGCTCAGCTCGCATAGAATAACTCAATTACCCTGCACACGCACCCTCTAGGACTCAATACGAGAAATGCATCAAATATTTTTGACCCATTTCGTATGGCGCCAGGGCCGCGGCCGGCGCCGGCGCGCCCCCGGCTTGCGCGGCATCGTTAATACAAAACAAACAAGAGTGACCTCTAGACGGAACCCGGAGCGGGATAAACTAACGAGATTCACCGAATGTTGGATAAAGCGGTAAATTTATCGGAATGTTGGTCGAGCGGAGGCGGCCACGCGGTGGTCTGCGCCGGAGACCTATCGAGCCGAAAAAACGTGTAAGAGATGACAGCAGCACGAACAAACCTGCCTAATTATCGAGCGCGCAAAAACCGCGGCGGTTCAAGCGCGCTGGTACAGACCGCGCGCACGACAGCTATTCGTTTCGGAAAACCACCGCGATGCTTTTTGCCGATCGTTGTAATAACACGACCGACCGGCACCCTAAGCGGCCTCCGAAACCGAACGCTAATTACAAACCATTAATTACGAAATATTTTCGTTTTAATTTCGTCTGAATTCGTACGGACGTGACGTTCATTATTGATCGGCGGTTGCAATGCGGGACTGCGGCCTCCCAAGCATGCTTCTGATTCGCGGCTTCGGAATCTCCGCTGACTGCGCTACACAGAAAACTGCATTGATAACGATCATAATGACTCTGCGGTGATAACGATCTATGTGCAACTGACATACCCACCCATAATTGGAATTTGTTAAAGTATCTTGAATCTATGTTATATCGCTATAACACATTCTCAAGAACGTAGAGAGTGGAGAGAGTCGTATCCGAGTCAAGTGTTAGGCAATGTGGACAGCCGCGAGCCTCGGGCTGCCACCTACCAGCACCGAGACGGCATAATGACGGAGGAAGAGGGTCACTCGCGCGGTGGTCGCCCGAGAAGGGCGGAGGCGCCGAGACCGCGACGACTATATAATTTCTTCACTGCTCGACCCACATTACAGATTCCGAAAAAAAAAAATTGAAGGGGTACGATCGTAAAGCAAACAAGCTTATAATAAGCTGTAATTTGTGCTCGGCCATTTAGAGAAATGCACAAATTGCTATAGAGGCAGCTGTTTGTTTTGTCTATGACGGAGGTCTGGCCGGGCCCAAATTATCCGTTAACAAGGCCCGCGTCAGATTCGGCAGCCCTAATGGGTTTTCGTTAAGTTTTTGTTATTATTTTGTAATTTATTGGGAGTAATGTTTTTTCGTAAATTCGATTCTCGGATTCGACAGCTGCGTCGCTTAATTGCGACGATGTTTTGTAGACATAATTATTAAACCTAGTTATGGGGCATATGATCTGTTTTCCGTGGATTACGACAAAACGCGCCTTCGGAACAGGACACGAGAACTTCCATGAAGAATGTCCACTTGTCGATCTCTAGTAGAGACAGGTGCTCGTTTTCATTGAAAAATGTTTAGTTGCGCATCAAAAATATTATCATGCTTCTTCGAACGCATACTATTGGAGATGCCTGCATTTTTTTTCTGCTACATTATGATAGTGACGAGTTAAACATAACATTAATAATAAAATGAAATGACACACTAATAAAACAAATTCCTGTGTCATGAACGCACAAGAATACTTACAAATTTTTGGCAGAGGGATACGTCTTGGCTTGCTACCTCCAATGGTACATGCTCAAAGTCATGTTAACATAAAATATCAAAATGAATTAGACAGTATCTTGAAAGGTAGAAAAATTAATTACTTACTAAGATTTTATTACTTTAGTCTATACGCTGTGTATAAATAGTTCAGCCATCTGAAATAGACACTTTTTTAAATATTAAAGACGCGCATGTTTTGCTTTATTTAAATGTGAGCTAGGTGTAACAGACTATAAGTTAATATTTTGTTTTAGGCCAAACGTTTCAATACCTATACAGTATACATGCAAACAACATTTTTTGAGGGTTGATTAAATAGCGCAAGCAGTCAAACTGGGAGTACTTAAGGTTACAAATTACTTATGCACTCGTAAAATTAATAGTAAACACTTATCGATTAATTACTGACTAAAGAGGATAACTGAGCCCTACGTTAATTACTTTTAACTTAAGTAAAAAAGTAATTACGCAGTTTAAAAAGAAATCTATTATTAAGCAAAATACCTGTGAGTAGTACTCATTTCTAGGATTTCGATTAACACAAGCATAAGTGCAGCATAAAATATACACCAAATATGTCGTCATCATTATTATCAGCCTTTGGTGTTCACTGCTGACTGTAAGCATCTTCAGAGAGTTCTTTTTCGCGTGATCAAAATGCTGGCGTTTATTAGGCCCAACGCATAAGCATTGCTATTCAGCGTGGCAATGCTGCCAGCATGCCGGGTACGCTTCCTTCTGGTAGTGGGTTTGAGCATTTGGATTGTCTTTAGAATTTCATCAGCCATTTTTTTTTTATATGTTTATAAGCTTGCATTTGACTGCCATCTCATTTGATGATAAACGAAGATGCAGTCTACGATGGAGCACGCTTGCTTAGAAGAAACCGATTCACTCGCGACTTGAAGACACCCGGATACAACCTGGATATAATCCTTTTGTTTTTGTATAGTAGGCTAATTAGTATAACTAGTCTAAGTAGTTTGTAATAATTAATGAAAGTTACGCCCAAAAAAACCTTCAGGGGCTATAATGTATCTACATTATCGTCCAAAAGAGACAAAAGTATCTCAAATACAAATTAATCCCAAAAACATTGGAGTACAAAGACCTGCAACTCATCATCATAATTAGCCCATCATAGGCTACTGCTAGACATAAGCCTCGTCGTTCGTCCCGATCTTAGGCTCCTCAAGTAGTATGTAAATTCTACATTGTACTTAGCTACCATAATAATTCATTTTATATAACTTACAAAATAAATGGCCAAACCATTTAAGAACCAAAATCATCGACATAACTCTCAGGGTTTGCAAATTGAAGTGGCAATGGTCAGGCCATAAGTATATAATGTCTCTTATATCGATTATTTTATTTTAGTTTAGTTTTAAGTAGTTTAGTTAGTAAATATTTCTTTTATAGCTGTCTTGGAATAAATATTGTACCTACCTTTATAAAAAAAAACTAAACTAAAAATTACAAAAAATAAAATATTTTTTTTTCTTTGTTCCTGGTTCCCGTCGGAAAGCGCGTGAAACCTCGGGGCGGTGCTAGTTTCCAATACATTTGTGGTGCTGGTGACTCACCGTCCGCCTTTGGTGATGATCATCTCGGTACCGATGTCGTGGAACCGTTGCCACAGGTCTCCGTTGAGCAGGCGCGCGTCGCACGCGGGCGGCTCCGCGTCCGCGCCCATGCGGTGCTCTGAAACCAAGCCCATAATCAGTCCCTCATTCTATTACTTTTCAACCGACTTCAAAAAAGGAGGTTCTCCATTCGGCTGTATGTTTTATTAAATTTTTTATGTATGTGCGTAACATTTATTTTATTACTCCGCCAATTATGAACTGATTTTAATGATTCTTTTTTTTATTTGGTAGGTTATTACATAAGTAATAATTAAGTAAGTATTCTTCAGAAGTGGTTCCATATAAATTTTATCGAAATCGGTTTGATTTTTAAATCAAAATTACTAGAAAATATGAAGATGTCATCCAGTTATTCGAAGTTGCAGTCGGTTGTATTTTTTTTTAAAGCGGTTTTTTTTATCTAATAAATATCGGTGGACATTATTCACACAGCGCCATCTAGCCCCAAACTAAACAAAGCTTGTAATATGGAAACCAGATAGTTGATAGAATACTTATAATGCATTTTTTTTAATACATACTTATAGATACTACACCCAGACACAGAACAAACATCTATGTTCGTCACATAAATGTTTGCCTTGCTGGGTGGGGATCGAACCCACGCCCTACAGCTCTGAAGGTGGACATGCTACCAACTGAGCTATAAGGCAGTCCATCTTCTTTTCTTCTATCTAATGCTGACGTTTAAATGGCCCAACGCATAATCATTGCCATTCAACGTGGCATCAACAGCACGCTGGGTTCGCTGCCGACTGGTAGTGGAAATTGGGCATTTGGATTGTCTCTAGACTTTCATTGGTCTGGATACAATCCTTTTGTTTTTTGTGTAGTAGGCTAAGTAGTATAACTAGCATTAATGTAGTTTGTTGTATCTACTTAGTTATAATATAGGCTTATGCCCACAAAAAACTAGTTCTTTTTCCTACATAAAAGATTACCAAATTCAAATATCCAATACCCCTTGTATAGATCAATATATGTCGTTAAATTAAAATATCAAATATTATTAAATCTAAACCTTGGAGGATTTAGCTCCTCTCTCTATCTAAACAGATTAGCAGATTACGTCAAATTAGCCCCTCGCCCAAACGTGTATATTGGATAAAAGATCTAGTCAAGCAAGTATTGAATTAATTACATACTTATTTTACGCATATTATTTATAAAATGAGTTGTTGAGGCAATTTTTTTTTTATTTGGCATTACAATGAATTATAGCCTATTTTATTGATATAGGGATAGTGTAGTTTTCCATTGATGTAAGGTTTAGGTCATTCTATAACAACCGACAAAAAAATTATAAACATAAAAATGTGTAATTTTAATCCAACGCCCTTAAAGGGTATGTAATGTACAAAAAAACGAATCATAATTAGGCGGACTACACTGACATTCTAGAGTGATGCTAGTTGCTACTTTTTGGCAAAATGAAATAGTGCTGGGATAACAAGGTTAAGTTTGTTAACTTATGTTAACACACACCAGTAAATTATATCGATATTTTTATACGTCTTTGTAAAAGTTTCTGACTAATGTACGACTTTAATCTTTTCAAGGTTATAAATCATGAAAATAATGTTACATTTCCCTGTAGAATTTTACAGTATAACTTTTCATCACACTTGCTCGTAAAGTGGATCTTATTGCATCGGTTTAGGCTCATAATCCAAGCTATTACGCACGCGTGCTTTTTACTTTACATTACGGCACATGGTGCTATAATAGGTATAACCCGGTAAAGTCAAGTTTGTACGTGACTGCAATTAGACGTACTTATACGAAGCACTCTTAATATAGCCGGGTAATACTTACAGATTTTTTGTAATACCAACAAAGAGTTCTTATGCCGCTGAAGTAAATATCAACCTGCGCGCGCATTACTAATTTGGACGCCACTTTCCGCAAATGTTTGTTGACGTTTTCGCTGTGTGGTTGATTATTATCAAAAAAATATTGTTTTTTCCTCGCAAGTGTGACGAAAACAGTCGTATGATACTCTTGTGCTATGTTTCAATACACTCTCGGCTTCCTTATCGCATAATACCGCCTCTAGTGTAATGACCAACATAGCACACTTGTATCATAATGTACTATTATAACACAATAATGTTTTCCCTTTTCTACCTGCACTTCCACTGGCAGCACTATAACGGCCTTACTATAAAACGCCGCTCAAACCTTAGTCACTGTTTAAGATGCTCTGACAACTTCTTGCTGACGTGAAATGTCACGTGCGAGAACAAGACAGAGAAGTTTAAGCAGTGACTAAGTTTAAGCGGCGTTTTATAGTAAGGCCGTAAATGTTTAACGGCACTTAAATATTGATTCGATAATTATTTTAAACGATATACTATATCCATCAGTACGGTTTTTTAAGCAGGCAGTATTATTTTGAAAAGTGACATTTCAATCTGTAAGTTTAGTCCGTTTAATTATGGATCAGAGTATAGTATATCCTAAAATGTTTAGCCTTGTATTTTAGAGGTCTATGTATGTTATAGCCTATCTATATTAGAGCTAGCCTTACTTTTTTATTTAAGTAGATCTTATAGCTTTATACTTGTGCATTTAATGAAATAAAATAAAAGTAACTAAAAATTTCCTCGAACAAACAAACAATGCTACAAGCTTTACCTCTTTATATAATTGTAGGTTTGTAGGTACTACATTTTCAACCGACTTCAAAAAAGGAGGTTCTCGATTCGACTGTTTTTTTGGTATATTTGTTACTGGATTACTACGTCAATTATGAATTGATTTTGGTGATTCTTATTTTGTTTGGATCATACTTCAAAGATGATCTCATATTAAATCTCATCGAAATCAGTTCAGTAGTTTGGTTTTTAAAATAAAATAACTGGAAAAAATATGTCGTCCCAGGTAATCGAAATAGAAGTGGGAAAATTAAAACAATAGGTACTTGAGTATATTGATGTACTGTTGAGGAGACAACTTGGCTGGTAACTTTATCAAAGTGATGTATCCAGAAATTTAAGCCACTTTCAGACTACTATTATAGATAGATAGCTAGAAAAATTATGATTTTTCTAGAAAAAATTACTGTGTCTAAACACAAGTAACTTTAAATTAAAAAAACCGACTTCAAAAGAATATGGGACCACCTCGAGAAGCGAAGAGAAGTCGGTGAAAATAAATAAAAAAACATACATACATACATCTAATATCTCAGGGTGACGAGCGCAGTGCAGTGCAGGATTGTGCTCGCAAGTTCACGATTCTATCACTGCTACTGTTAGTAGCAGGCGTGACGCTTACCACCAGGCGAATGTCTTGCTCGTCTCGTCACTTGATAGTATAAAAAAAAAATACCATCGAACATAGAATCCTCGTTTTTTAAAGTCAGTAAAAAAAAAGTAGTGAAGCTTTTTTCGCATTTAGCAGTGTTTGTTTGTTGACTTTGATGAGTAGATCAACACCTTCAAATATTGCTACACCTGTATATATCACAATAGCAGGTGCACTTTGTTTATATTATATATATCAGAAACATTCATAATAAGTACTTATTCTGTTACTTCAATCAACGAGTGAGAGACAAAAGTTCAATGTGAGTACTTATTTTATAACAATCTGAATGTTAAAAGTAGCTGTTTGTTTTTCTTATCATCCTTGATGTCTCCTATCTGTTGGTATAAGTTTGTTCATTACGCCACAGCCTGTACGTATGAAACATCTTAGATCTCAACGAGTCTTTTTTGTTATACAAGTGGTTATGCGGATAGGTAGGTAGTGCTAAGCCGTAAGAAGCCTATTGTACTCATCAAATAATAAAAACCTTTTTATATTAAACAACATTTTACTACAACTTTACTCCTAAACCACGAAAATATATATATATATTTTGTAGATTGCAAATATACGCAACATTATGGAACATTGTATAGTACATGCAACATTTTGATGTAGGCAGATTATAGTCATTGGCATCTCCAGTAGTATATCCTCTAAGATTGTACGTGGTCGTAGGTAATATTTTTGAATATCCAAAACAAAAAATTAGAAAACATTAAGGAAGTAGTGGTCTAAAAACACTCACAAAGGAACGAAACTACATAGTAGTTCAGTCAGAAACTGTCCACAAATTAAATAATCAAATACAGTTAGAATGAAATAATAACGATAACTCAGATGAAATTAAAGTTCGTTAGCCAAATTTCTCGCCTTTCGTGTGCATGCAAATGAGGTGGAGTTCTTAAACCGGTGACTTTTATATCCGTACTTTACGACTGAGATTGGCCATGATATGGGAATACGAGGCTGGTGTTACGGACATTCTGGACGATCAAACACGCCGGCGGCAGAACAACGCGGCGAACAGCAAGGGTTCGTCAAATGACCAGATAACGGCTTATTGTCAATCAAGTTTTAATGTTCAAATGATGATTCGGCCCAATGCATGTTGCATAATGCATACAATTTTGATGGGACTGGATTTTCTAACAAGTGTTTAGAGTTGTGGGTTTCAATTGGGTATTTTTGTCTCTCTAAAAATGTCGATTAGTTTATGGATAAAAATTAACTTTTTATTAGTATTTACCGTAAAGTATTAATTCTCTCAACCAACCCTCTCTTTCGTCCTCCTATATCATCTACCAACTACAGGCAAAACAGCTTTATTGCGTGCGTGTGGGACTTTCAACAAGTCTTGTACCAATACCGACTTCGATATGTTCCTCTTCGGCATCCCTTCTATGAGAAAGTGGTTAGGAGACAAATTTTTTCGTCTAACTCCTTTTCATTAGAAACTAGCCGATACCCCCGCTACTTCGTACGCGTAGAGCTCGGCCTTCGGCCTCGCTACTATGACCCGCTCCAGGAACACAAAATTTCATCCAAATCGGTCCAGCCTTCTATTTACCGTTTAAACTTTCCCTGGACTACGACAAACATTTCAAAACCAAAATCAGCTAAATCGGCCCAGCTGTTCTCGAGTTTTAGCGAGACAAACGAACAGCAATTGATTTTTATATATTATATATATATATATAGAAATAGATTTAAAAAAAAATGTAGGTTTCCATTATTATTATTTTTTCTTTCTTCTCGATGAGTGCAGATTATCATAATAATATATGATTGTTGAACATTTTTTTTGATCGGATACTTCAAGTGCTTATTGCTCTTTATCTTTATATTTGTTCTACATTAGTTTATTTCTATTCTAACTATCCAATTTTTTATAGCGTCTTGTTTTTTATAATACTGCCAAAAGTGGAAAATCTAAATGGTTTTTTTTGTGTTCTATCTGAGTTTATATTATGTTATTTAAGACCGCGAGTTTCGCAAAAATTATAAAATAAAATAAAATAAAATTAGTTATTAGTCACTCTAACTAAGGTTCCTTGAGATCTTTCCCAAGATTTTCTGATAAATAGGTAGCAACGTAGCAATGAGATCCACGATTCCTTGCTGGGTTCAACTTACCTTCCAGATATCCATTGGTAATTTCTAATCGCTAAAAAAATGTTTATTTTTATTTTTTGGAGCAGTGTTTAATAGTAGATTGTTATTCAAGGGGCTAAAATAATATAGGGGGTTTTACACTCTACTTTTCACTATGATTAAAATAATCAAAATACCAAAATAAATGCTTTGTGACTTTGACGGCAACAGATTGAAAATTATTTCGTTTCCTTTCTCTTATATCTGCAAATTAGGGTCTCCATTCTCACTAGACAATACAATTTTCAATATAATAGTGAAAATACAATAATTCTAAAGCAACTTACGGTCACACAATAAAAAATTTAACTGGAGAAAAATTCTAAGGATCGCGCAGATGCCTTCTTTTTGAATTTCTTCTGTAGCCGCAACGCAATGCACGCATTCTAGAGATCACTGTAAGGCCTTCGTTTTTCTGTGCTAGAGATTGCAATACTCAATATTTTATTGCAAACATTATGTAACTTATATTGGGGTATAGCAATACAGCCGCTTTTA
The DNA here is from genome assembly GCA_905404285.2 of Erannis defoliaria. Lineage (NCBI taxonomy): Eukaryota > Metazoa > Arthropoda > Insecta > Lepidoptera > Geometridae > Erannis > Erannis defoliaria. The sequence continues at coordinate 3,063,079 of FR990071.1, forward strand.
GTTCCATTTTAAAAAAAAGTTTGAGTATTTTATTAAACAGAATGAAGTCGAGTCTTTATTTATTACTAGAGGTCGCCCGCGACTTCGTCCGCGTACGGAAGGGGGAGCCCCCACCCCAACCCCACCCCCCGTTGAATGAACTACCCAAATATACAATTTCATCTTACATATTAGAAAAACATAGAACTTTCTATGCAACGTTCCACCCCCGTTTAACCCCCTTAAATCGTCCCTGTCAAAAAATATTGGAAGTAGCTTTTTTATTTTAAATTAACTATCCAAATCCAAATTTTCGTGACTAAAAGTACAAAAACAAAGGACTTTCATACAAACGTCCCCCCCCCCTCCTTTCCTAGTACACCCCTACGCATCGAGACGAATACATCCTCCAAATTTCAATTCTGTACGACTAGCGGTCAGTCAGTCAATCAGTCAGGACAGAGCCTTTTATATATATAGATTATTCTACTTTAGCCCCTTTGCTATTTTAGCCCAGCTCTGGTGCGCTTTAATGACGGACTTTTTGATCAAAAGGAATGAAATATTAGATTGTTATACAGGGGGCTAAAATAACCCATTATATATGTGGTAGTTTTACAACCGAGCTTTAGCGAGGAAGTAAAAGAAAGCTAGTTATAATGGGGTTTTAGCGCCAAGTGTTACAATTAGACAATAGACAAGCGTTTAATTGTGGCTAAAAATATAAACAAGAAACAATTACATTGAACACAGTAAAGTAAAAAATAAATTGTTTTATCTTACACACTACTACACGCGTTACGCTACGTTACACTACGAATGCGAGAAAATAAAATAATCGAAATACCAAAATAAATGCTTTGTGATTTTGACTGCAACCGATTGAAAATTATTTATTTATTATTATCCTTTCTCTTCTGCATCTGCAAATTAGGGTCTCCATCGTTGAGAAAAATACACATTTAATATCATTGGTGTTCATTCTCACTAGACAATGTCATTTTCTCTATTGCAAAATAAATTACGGTTTTTAATTTCTTCTGTAGACGCAACGCAATGCACGGATTCTACCAAATTCTGCATACTGCCGGTTTTAGTTCCATTTTCAAAAATAAAATGTACTTTTTTTTATTGTAAAGAATTAAAAAAGTACAGAATGAAGTCGAGTCTTTGTTATTGTTATTCTACCTAAGATTAAAAGAAAATAAGTTTTTGTATGATCGTTGGTATAACAGACAAAAGTAAAATAAAATACTTTAGCCCCTAGAGCATGATATGCAATTTTTGCCCCGCTCTGGTATTCTATAATGACGCACTTTTTGAGCAAGAGGAGTGAAAAAGCTATTGTTGTCAATCTAGGTTCCTGTTATGCAAAAATAATCAAAAACTGGTTCAGAGATAGTTCTATTTTCAGAAATCATTTGCTTATGTAAAAACTTTTTTTTTACTAATAAGTAAATAACTCGGGACCAATAAAATTCGCTTAACTAATATATCGCTTAAAAGATAGTCCAAAACCTGCTTCAGCATGCGCTGAAACGATACGGTCTAAAACCCCATCATTCTGTATATTTGTAGACATGATGTAATTAATTCTATTATAATCAAAAGTCATTTTTATATTTCTAGCATGGAAAAACAGAGAATATTGTTTGGTGATGTAACTAAAAAATATTTATGACGTTAAATACTCTTTTTTTTAAAGTGCTTTGTAGGTACAGCATAGTTTTCAATTTACACATAATCCTAAAAAACAGCAGCTGAATCGATGTTACGAGAAGTTTGTAAATAAAATAATTTAATGAACGACAATTCACACAATAACTGGAACGGCTAACAAAACAAGCAGCAATTGGATGATATTTTTAGATCTTGAACAAATTACACAGGACTGAAATTTATAATTTTTTGTTCGTCAACATTTCTTCGCGAAAGAATCCACAATACAAAAGCCAGAACATGTAGGGCTAAAAGGCCAAATGTAAAATACTTGGTGGGCTCTAGGAAAAATAGTGCACGCCTACTTGTTTTTTAAATGCTTGTTATATATTTACTTACAGTACGAACATAACCGAGCTACATACACATTATGCTTAGTAAATAATTAGCATTTGTTTTGCAGCTGATAATTTTGTTATTGTGGAAGTTCTATAATTTAAAATACGTAGAACAAAAGCTGTAATGTTACAGTATTGCATGCACACCGTTGTTCTCCGAAATCGGTGGGATAATAGACAAATACAATTTATTAATTGTGTAAAAGTGAAGCTGTGCGCTTCACTTTCAAAATAACTACACAGGCATGACATTTATTAAAACAATTATAGTAATTATTTTATAGATCTAGTTAAATTGTAAGTACCAACTCGCGTTATTATAAGGTAATATTTAAGTACAAAATCAACTAAGTACTTAAACTTAGTTGATTTTGTACTACAGATGGATTAGTCACAACATTTTGTGAAGTACTGTGGAACCGTTGGTTGCTATTTTTTCAACCGACTTAAAAAAGGAGGTTCTCAATTCGCATGACATTTTTTTTATGTATGTTACGCGGTTATTGCGCTAATTATGAACTGATTTTGATGTTTTTTTTTTGTTTTGTAGGTAATACTTCAGAGGTGGTCTCATATAAATTTTATTGAAATCGGTTTAGTAGTTTGGTTTTTAAACTAAAATTATTCGAAAATATGAAGATGTCATCCAGGTATTCGAAGTTGAAGTCGATTGTATTTTTTTTAAGCGTAATTAGCGTATTAATATGTAGAGGCAATTTTGTAGACATAATTTTTTTATTTTTTTTATTGTGAAATCGGCTTGTGGTTGTGAAGATATGTTCATGGTTCGGGACAAAGAACTAGTCGTTATTAATTTGGTATTAGTTTTATGATGTATTGTTAGTTAGCTAAATAAAGCAACCATTTGCTAAAACAAGCCCAAAGATATATTTTACTAACTTCCATACAGAAGACTTCAACGCGTTGATAATTTGATTAAAAAATGTATGAAAAAAATTACATTTCTTAAGACTACTTGCGTTCGTCTACTCACATTTAATGTATAAAAAAAAACTTGTTGTCTTGTAAGAAAATGTACATATTTTATTTATACTTAATCGTATATCTTGGGTTTTGTTAACTTGTTACTCGTATATAATTAGCGCTGCTAGTAAAATTTCACTTATAATATCAAAAGAAGATTTTGTAAATAAGGCGAGTCTGGACTAGGTTTCTAGATTAGCACAAGACCAAGACAGAAGTACAGTAAGAGAGGGACACAGTGCCGAGATAAGGAAAGACGTGGATGATAATTATAAAGCAAGTTATAAATGAAATTAAGAGTAGGTCAGTACTTATATTATGAAATGAGAGCTCTGCAGCACTACGAGAACAAAAGATTTCAACGCGCTCAATATAGTTTGCTAGGTTAAGAAAAAATATTCCCTAATTTTCACTCGTTCCATAACCATAAACATAAGTGAAAATTTCTATACTCATACACATTGTATACTTACATGTAATTTCATACATTTCCAATGACTCAAAAATCTTTTGAAGCGCTTTAAACCTACTTTTAATATACAGATCTGCAAGGTCGGACTGGGCCGGAAAGTCACGGGGCTAGGGGCGGGATAGTGCTACATGGGATACCATTGGAAAATAACCACACTAATATTAAAAACGCAAATGCAAATGCAAAAAAAAACTCAATTAATGTCAAATGCCTTGCCTGCGCGGGCCCCCGTCCGTACCTACCTTGCTTGCGGCAAGCCTCGCAAACTTGGCCCGTGGGCGGGCCCGCGCAGGCTAGGGCCCGGCTGGCAAATGCCACCTTGACTATATGGCCAGCCCGACGCTGCAGATCTGTATGTAATTATTTAGTTCAACGTCACTTACAAAGATAAAATTAATTTATCTCATGAGGCCTAAGCTAAGTAATTTCAATAAAAATGAGATATGATGAAATAAAGCTCTACAGCTCTATAAACTATGACTTAGGCATGAGGCTTATAGTGTATGTCAAAACGTTGTATGCCTTATTTATAACCAGGTAGAATATTTTTTTGCGAAAACGGCCGTGACTTTTTTTAGTTATAAATTTATTATTTACAAGTTTCTTTATATAAATATGAAACTTCGTTTTTTTAATTACTCGTTATTAGTCAAAGTTTATTAATCGATCATTATAGGCAGAGTAATAAACTTCTTTCATGTGATCCTATCCTATATATTATGACTGTATCTACCAGATACAGTCATAATAGACGAAAACAACTTAGATGTATATTATGTAAATGTAAATACCCATCTATTATCCCTATTTTTGTGTAGGTACTTTACCATCTGTTAACTAGATAATCGTATTTTATCTTAATTTTAACTAAACAATAATTAACTTTACTTGTTACCTAATTGTACGATATAGCATTTATTATGTTTCGCTAGGTTTGAACTGTTTAAAAAAAATACAATTGGTTTTTATACATAATTTTACATTATTTAATTATACAGCTCAATAAGCTTGGTCTATTCAAAACCATTAAAGTACCTAATTCCTTATCCTTAGATATTTCTAAAACATGAACTAAAATTTAGTTAAAACAATACATTTATTGGTCAACTTACGTAGTCCGCTAAGAGAGGCAGCATGCAGCATTTGCTGCCTCAGCAAATACTCCCCGAAATGAGCCTGATCCATCATCATCGTGAACCAACAACCAACACTAACTAACAATATAACAGTCACGCCAGCGTCACTTCACAACATCATAATCCCATCCAAGTCACGCTTACACCCTCCACGGAAGGTTCAAATTGTAAACACTTTATACGTGATCAAAAAAGTTCATAATTGAAAGCAAACGAGAGAAGGAAACAGGATACGTGTCAGCCGCGCGACAGCAACATTAACACTGAAACGATTTTGGAACGCAGGCGGCGCGTGCGCTATTCCACGCCTCTTTTCTGCTATTGGTTGGTTTGTGGCCAATAGTGGTGCGCGTCGAAGCCTTCGCAGGCTTGTCTCTCGGCAGTGTGCTTTCCCCGTGCTTTCCGCCCGCCCTCTCGCCATACAGGTAATCGTCCGATTGTTATGACAATTGATATTTGAATTTTGAATTCGGTGCGTAGGCGCACGTATCGATGAGAGCCTATTGTTGTATTGAATGGAACATCGTATAAATATAAAGCAATATCTTGTAATGTAATAAAATAGAGAAAGAGCTTTTACAACGTGGCGCTATAATATTTTATTTTTGAACCTTTTAATATTCAGATGTGACTTTTTATGGCTAGTTTCGGTCTAGTCTAGAATTTATCTTTTGTAAGCATCCAGCGATTTATTGAAACTTTCTCCTGAATAATTAAAGCTTAAGCGCTAGGTATTAATTATTAAGAACAAGCCTATATTATATTATGAAAACCGACGTGGTTTTGACACATTTTTGTTTTATTTAAGCCTAAAAATAAGCCTATATTAATTATCTTTTAAGCATGATATTCAAAGATTTCAAATGGTATCAAAATTATAAAAAAAAAAAAAAAAGTTGCTGAAATATATCTATAGGTAAAATATATAGGTAGTACCTACAGAAACTAGGTATATTGCAGAAAATAAATATTTTTGACCGGAGGACCGGAGGACGGGCAGCAGCATCCTCTTCGTTAACGGTGGTGAGCATTCTGTGATCCCCAAGCCACCTGCCAAGCGTGGGGATTATGGCGAGGCCTTCGTCCGGCAGTGGACGTCTTCCGACTGTCAATGTGTATGTGTGATGTGATGTACAGGAACAGGCTTTAAATTATAAATTTGTATCATTCAGTTTGAAGGGCAATGTTACCAGATACATTACTAGGCATTACTATTTGTGTTATTTTTCTAACCCATAACTTGTTATAGGTCAGTTATTTAAAGAACCAGACGTTCTCGAGATAGTATAAGAGATAATCTGCGGATGACTATATAATATAACAATCTTACTGCTTTGTGCTCATGTTTTTCAGAAATTCAAAGGTTAGTTTCAAGCCCTTGAAAGCAGAGGAAACGAACCCAAATTACCTGCCCAAAATAAATCAAATAACATACAATAATTAAATGATTGACGCTGCAGCAATAGTTCACGACCTGCTTGATAATTTGGCACCGTCACATCTCTCTGAGACACAGATTAGGGTACAATAAAGTCACTTATTATATATTATCCTGTGAGTAATATAATCTGTCAAGTTATTTTAGCTTCCGGTGATTAGCGAGTGAGTAAGTGAATACTGAACACGTAACGATCGCGCAGATTAAAGCACGACAAAAGGTTAAATGGTGAGTAAGTAGGTACGGGTGTATTATGTAATCTTTGCACTGATAATAGAACAATGCACGATAACCATACAGTGCATAAGACAAAGTCAAAGTAATGAGTGACGAATCACATTCCATACTTCACTTGCATAACTTTTGCAATACTAAAGGGAGAATTACACAGAGATCGAATACCTATACCGGGATACGCGGGATATTAGTATTAAACAGAATTAATTACATATACAATGAGTAGGGATTTCAGTGTCTGAAGACAAGGGTCTAGACCAGAGTGTGTTGCCAGTGATGACATATGGAACTGAAACGTGGTCTTTAACTGCTGGCCTTTTGGAGAAACTCAGAGTCACGCAACGGGCAATGGAGAGAGCTATGCTCGGAGTTACTTTGCGCGATAGAATCCGGAACGAGGATATTCGCCAAAGAACCAAAGTTACCGACATAGCTCGCAAGGTTTGCAAGTTGAAGTGGCAATGGGCAGGCCACATCGCTCGAAGAACTGACAACCGATGGGGAAGAAAGGTTCTTGAGTGGCGACCGCGAACCGGAAGACGCAGCGTAGGAAGGCCTCCCACTAGGTAGACCGACGACATTGTAAAAGTCGCGGGCAACCGGTGGATGCAAATGGCAGGTTGTCGTACAGTGTGGCGGTCTAAGGGGGAGGCCTTCGTTCAGCAGTGGACGTCTCCGGGCTGATGATGATGATGATGATGACAATGTGTAGCAAAAAGGTTCAACAATAATGAAGGGTATGGGTACTTATAATTATGAACAACTTTTACTATGGGGCCAACCTTGAAATAGAGAAAAAAAACAGCTGTTCCATATAAAAAGTTCATTGACCTTAGACATAATGTATGGATTTTTGAACACCTTTTTTTTTTCTGCGGTTTCATGGTTGGCTTCAAGTAAAGTTGTTTATAATGATGAGTAGGCACGTATAGGTACATACCCTTCAGTATTGTTGAACCTTTTTGTTACACATTGTATATGACATAATATAAGGTCATATATTTATTTGGTCAGATATCTTTATACCCAGAATACTCCTTTCCATCTTAATCTTTTCCTTTCCAATTACTTAGGTAAATCACAGGTAATGCAGCTAGCATCCTGGGAACCCTACCGCATGGTGGCGATCTAGACGGCGTTTTTGTTTTATAGGTACTAGGGTATTTTTTTTTAAAATGTATTTATATATATATATATATTTTTTATTGTAAATAAGTAGTTTTTAGTATATAGTTTAAATATTTATTTTAAGTTATGTACATGTAAATAAAATACATGTATAATAAATAAAAAGGTAAATCACAAGATTAAACCATGACATAAAATATGGACAACTATAAATCTTTTTAATATTGACGCAACAATTAAAAGGGAAGAGTAGATCAACAACGGAAAATTAACAGTAGATATATACAAACTTATATATAAATCGATAAATATATGTCTTGAAAATAAAGAAATATCAAATAATATATTCATATTCATATTTGTTTCATATGTGTTTATTTGCAACCAAGTGTATACTTACATTAGGTCTTAAATTACATATACATGATGTACTTTAGAACTTAATTGCCCTTTTCGGGCATTAGGTTGCAAATAGATCCGAGAGCGCTAAGTTTAAAAATGAACCTGAATGAACACATAAAAAATGAATTACAAAAAGAATACCATAAACACGAGAGATCGTCTTAATTTTTACTGAGAGCTTAAAATATTCTTCTATAGAGTAAAATAATTTTTCAGAAAGAAATTGTTTTAATTTTAAGGTAAATGAAGTAAGTTTCGTTCCATTTCTAAGGCTGTCTGGCAGTTTATTGTATATTTTGATTGCCATGTAGTGTGGATTTACATTAAGCATTTTTATTCTCGAGTATGGTAGATTAAGGTTGTTTCTGTGGCGGTTATTTACATTATGGGTATCTTTTGTCTTTGTAAAGGAGTTTCTATTTATAATAACAAATGTACATAGTTCTTGAATGTAAATAGAAGGTAATATGTTAATATTTTGTATTTTACGAAAAACGGTCGACAACTGTTTATATTATCTATTATTCTAATACAATTTTTCTGCACTATAAATAGTTCTATGGCATAAACGCTATTGCCCCATAACATTATCCCATATTTCAGCTATGAATGAGCGTATCCATAGTAGGCGGCTATTGCTGTTTTAGTGTATGCGCTGGTTTTAATTTCAAAGAATGCGTATGTGAATCTGGATACTTTAGCATTAATGTGTTCTATATGACTTTTCCAGTTTATATGTGTATCTATGTTTATTCCTAAGAGACTCTCCTAATAGAATCTACTTTCTCAAGTGATGTATTTTGATAGTTCAGATTTAAGTTCAGTGAAGGACTATTATAGGTTCTAAATTGCATAATTTTAGTTTTGTTGTAGTTTATTTCTAGATTATGTTGGTGAAGCCAGCTTGATATTTTGTTGAGGGTTTCTTGTAAGAGTATGTTATGGTTTTGACCTTTTTCTTCTTTTACTAATATTGAAACGTCATCAGCAAAAAGTATAGGTAGCTCTGTATTTTCATTTAGAACTTTCGGGAGGTCATTAATATATATCAGGAATAAAATGCACCCTAAGACGCTACCTTAAGGTATTGAGCATGTCAAGGTTTTTTTCTTTTGATCTCACTATATTTATTTCGTTAGTATGTTGATTAAAGTGTTCAATTTGGACTATTTGTTTCTTGTTGTCTAAATAAGATTTAAACCAGTGATAAGCAGGTCCCCGGATGCCGGAGCCGTAAAGTTTTAAAACTAATATAGGGTATGAGACCTTGTCGGACGCTTTCGTCATACCTGTTATGAATGATTAAAAACTTTCCTAATAATTAGTGGTTAAATAATGTGATTTTGGGATAAAAAAAAATTCTAATCATTTATTAGCTCCACGCACTGCGGGTCCGTGCCTTTTGTCAACTTATTTTTTTTTTATTAACATAATTTTACACTTATTAACTTAAAAGCTGAATGAAGGCTTTACAAAAATAATATACCAAAAGAACCTAACTAAGCATTACTAATTATTGCTAGAATTGCGTGTATACTCCGAGTCCAGCTCCCGCAAGCAGCACCCGTTCACGAGTTGATGCATGTGCGAGCCATCGCTCTCCTCAACCATATTGGAGGGAAGAGGGCGACCCGACACACGACGCCGCCACAAGAAGAAGCTTTTTAGTGAGCGTGAATGCTCTGGGTATACACGCAATACCTACAACAGTCCGATTAATATAATATACTGTTTTACTCTAGTTTTTACAATTTTTCTCAATTAAAGCAATCACCAGTAGAGCCCGTCTTTGCTTGACTCTATCAGTGGTCACTTTAATATCGTCTGCTTACTTATTTTTCGTCGCCTCCTCCCGGCCCAGGGCCTACATCACCGCCACGTTCCGATCTTTTACCTTCCGATCTTTGATGGTCTTCGGAGACGCAGCCGACGCTCGCCGCACAAATTGACTGATGGCATCGTCTTCGATGTCGTCGGCGTAATAGATGAAGGTCCCGGTGTGCCGTGATATCGCAACGACCGCGTGCTGGATGCTTTCGTGCAGCTTCATTTTGGCCTTGGTCTTGATGGCGATTACCGACTCGTACGTTAGTCCTTGAGCTTCATGAATGGTAAAGATTCGCGACCCAGTGCCTGTCCCATATCCCTGGCTTATGATATTTTGATTTTGATATTTTGGGATAGTTGAATAAAGACCATATTTACTTTTATTTACTGTACTATAATGAATGGCGTAGCTTGAAGCGCCGTAGCCAGCCGTAGCCTGTGCTACGTTTTTTACCAGACTACTACTTCTTGATAATGAAAAAACATAAAAACTTATTATGCAAAGAAACATGCAGATATAAATGTAGATGACAGATAATTATTCTACACACATTAGCCAGATCACGTCCACTGCAGGACGAAGGCGTGCCCATTCATTCAAACCCGCTTGGAAGGCGGCTTGAGATCGCAGAATGCTCACCACCGCTAACCGAGAGTATACGCTGATGCCCATCCTCCGGTGGGTCTGGTTGCAGTTTTAGAATATACCCTGGTCAGTAATTATTCTATATCTCTATTATCTGCTGTTAGACTGTTCCTGTGGATAAATCCAGCGAAGATGCGTTAAGGGCACAATGACTTAAATACCAACTTATTGGGCGATTACTTAGGCCGGCTCACTCCCCCCCCTACTCAACGAGCGTAGTAAATTGTCCCTTAGAAATAAGATCACAACTTTTACTATGGGGCCAACCCTGAAATCACGAAAAAAACAGCTGTTCCATACATTTTGTCAAGAACCTTTTTGTATGGAACAGCTGTTTTTTTTGTGATTTCAGGGTTGGCCCCGTAATAAAAGTTGTTCATAATGATGAGAACAATGATATCCTAGAAGGATAACGGTGTTCCAACTAACAACCTGTATAAGTATATGTAACCCATAGCTATGTAACCCGAGGTTGAATTTCCATGTACAATCGTCCCAGATCTCCAAGATACAGGGGTTGCCTAGTTCGGAAATCGCAGTAAATAATTTTAAGATAAACATGATTGTCCTTTAACGTTAGATTAAACATTATAATAAGATAAGATAATTATGTTTCTTTCCGATGTTTCGATTTAATAAAGTATTTTTCATTCTCATTTTCATACGACAGAGACGACAGACCCCCACGACAGACCCCCAGACACGTCTTGGGCGACCCCATCGCCGTCATCACCTCGGCTCGCCCGATCCGACCACTCCTAGCAACCTAAAATACTTCCTGTATTCCGTTTTTTGGTATAGGCGCCGTTTACCATAAAGGCACACAAACACACACCGACTTCGCCGGCGAGGCCCCGGATCTGATAGATCGGTTAGATTCTCTCCAAATTGTCAACCGGATGATCTGGTACTTACTAGGGCCCCAGGGAACACACTTTCTGGGGCAGCCAGGGCATGTCTGACCCCATACCCGGCGACGGACAAGCCGAGGTTCGTACTGTCTGAGGTGCCCTTGAGCTAGTCACCTAGAACTGAAAACTTAACTAAATAGGCCTAGCGCCATCTGCGCTTACCTAAAGTCCGGTGACGCTGTAGAAACCAACTGAGCCCAACAGCAGAAGTCATTTAAAAAAACAGGCTGTGGTGTGGAGAAGCGGCGCGCGCTGCCTGCCGGCAACGACGAACTTCCCATTCTCTTTTTAGCTTGGAGGAAGGATTTCCTGCTTTTTAGCTCCGAATCAGGGAAAGCATACTTTTGTTATTAAATGGGGAGTTTAAGTGGGAACGCGAAAAAATCATGTCGTTGCATTGTATTATTTTCCAAAAGTTTTGTTATTTCGAGTGTTAAGCAAATATTACGAAAGAAGCGCCGTAAAACAACGTTTGGAATTACTCCCGTGCCGTCATGTTTAAGAGTTGCCGGAGTGCGATGTGCGAAACAAGACACTTTTATGAGAGCAAAAGGGATAGCGCGCGTTAGTGAGCGCAGACAGGCGAAACAGTCCCTGGGGCCGTTTTCACGGGGCCATTTGAGGGCGCGATATGAAGGGCATGAATCCCAGAATCTCGGAATCTTGCAATACCTGAATCTCGGAAAGCGAGCTCCGATATTACAATTCCGGTATTGAGTGATCCAATATCGTAACATCGTAATCAGTTTTTTTTCCATTAGTGTTTTAAATTAAGGTTTTAGGCGCGCCACAATTATCCACGAGGCATGGTCGACTAGAAGTATAAATATTAAATGTTAGTTTCTTGTGTAGACTGGTGCACGCTTAACTATGTGTTCCTGTTGCCTGGCCGTTCTGCCTATACCTAGAGCCTAGCACCACACCCAGCTCGATATGCGTGCGATACGATACGACAGCTATAATAGTATTGACTGTGTCACACTTTCACTGCAAAGCGTACTGCGTATGTCTTACTTGCTTATTTTCGTGTAAGTCATCTTCTCATATTCATAGTCATATTATTTAAATACCTAACACATAGTAAAATGTTAGTAAATTAAATCGCCCCTGCCTGACTATCTACCCGGTGCAAAAATGCACATGACATTAGCAAAATTTCCGTGCTAGATGGCAATAACCAGCCTTTGCACCAGGAACCAGCAAGAGCCGGAGCAGGATGATAGTTTGTGAAGCCGAACTACCTCTTGCGAGTCAGTAAAAGAGCACACTTGATCACACACCTTTATTACCACAATAAAGTAAAGTGATGCTGATTTGTATATTATCCGTAACACGTTACATTGAATTATTATAACAATTATATTCACCAATATTGAAATTACATCTACCATGCCGGGGAATAGCAGTAGAAAGGGAACGACACAATGACAGATAGCGTGACATGCTTTTGACGTATGACAGACAGCTTCGTTGAATAGAACAAGGCTTGTGTGTCATATTACATACATCCATAATTTAACACTTCCCCTTAATGTGACACACAGTTAAGCAATCTTACAATTCAAAACAATTATTAGTTAGACAAGATTACACACACATTAACATAGATCATCAGCTCTTACTGGCTGACGTTAATACAAATTCATGGCTTTTATAAAACCATGATGTTTCATAGTACTTAAGGCTTTTGTTAGGACGTCCGCTATCATTTTACCAGTCTCTAAGTACTTTACAGAGATTATATTGTCCTTTACTAAATCTTTTACATAATGGTATCTTAAATCTATGTGCTTTGTACGCTTATGACAATATTCGCGTACCTCTAAAAGTTTCTGTGCACTTTGATTATCATTATATATTACAACATGAGGCACTTCAGATACAATCTCTGATAAAAGATGTCTAATGAAACAAACTTCTTTGCTGACATTGCTGATCGCTAAGTACTCTGATTCTGTACTCGAGAGTGCTACACATTTTTGTTTACGTGACTCCCAGTTTATGGTGTTTCTACCTAGCTTAATGACGTATCCAGTATAAGACTTACGGTCTGTGACGTCATTGGCCCAATCGGCATCTGTATATGCAGATAAACTTAATTCTCTACCTTTTATAAAATATAAACAGTAGTTAATTGTACCTGCTAAATAGCGTAAAATACGTTTCGCTGCTTGCCAATGGGTTTTACCAAAGCAGTTATTAAACTGGCTAAGCTGACTACAAGCATATGAAATGTCCGGCCTCGTGCATACCGACAAGTACATCAGACATCCCATAAGTTGCCTATAGTTATATGTTTCATCATTACATAAACTATTCATATCAGACTTAACTAACTTACAATTAGTAGGCATTGGTGTGGACACTGTTTTACAATTTTCCATACCAAAACGATAGAGTAATTTTTTAATATATTCTGATTGGTCAAGTTTTAAAATACATTTCACTCTATCCCTAGTAACATTTATGCCCAAACAGCTCTTAAGAGCACCTAAATTCTTAACAGTGAAATTACTTTCCAAAATTGGTAACAATTTATTATGATTTGAGCTGTAAAATATATAGAAATCGTCTACATATAGGGCAATTATTGTAAGATCTTTACCCAACTTATTAATGTACACACAGGGCTCACATTTACTTTGAGTGTATCCATTATCACATAACACAGAATGTACTTTCGAATTCCAAATTCTGCTGGCTTGCTTAAGGCCATAAATTCCTTTCAATAATAAACATACTTTACTTTTATCACCATTATCAAAACCAGGTGGTTGTTCCATATAAATGGTTTCTGTTAAGTCTCCATTTAAAAATGCAGTGGCGACATCTACATGATCTATATTTAGGTCTAATTCATTAGCTAATGAAAACAGTATTCTCATAGTAGAGTGACGCACCACCGGAGAAAAAGTATCATTGTAATCAACCCCTTGTACTTGTGTGTAACCCCTGGCAACAAGTCTAGCCTTATATTTATCGAATTTACCAGTGGCATCTCGCTTTTTCTTGTATACCCATTTACACTTGATGACATTATCACTAGGTGGCCTGTCCACAATCTTCCAAACATTATTTGCGATAAGCGCTTCATTTTCAGACTGCATCGCTATTTGCCATTCATGGCTATCCGAGGAAGATGTCGCTTGTACATAGGACATAGGTTCACCTAGGTACTGAGCCATCATTGAGATATCAGAATTGAAATCTAAATCATAGTCGCCATACCTCTGCGGCGGCTTACCGCGCGTGCTACGAACTGGACGTGTGCTCATCTGCACTGGAGAGACACGCTGCGGGCCCACAGCTTCCCCTGCAGAAGACGCCCCACCCGACGACGACATCAGGCGCTCCTCGAGCGCGTAGGCGCCCGCCGGCTGTAGCTCATGCGCGTCTGGGACTCTGCCCGACGACGAACATTCTGGACTCGACCCATACGTACTGCACGGAGAGAAGAAGTCATCGTCTTCACCTGAAATCACACAGGAATTATCATTAGAACTAGAATTCAGCACACTTACAGGACTAGAATTCGGTTCTACTACTGGACTAGAATTCGGTACAACTAATGTACTAGAATTCGGACCAACTACTGGACTAGAATTCGGCACAAGTAATGTACTAGAATTCGGTTCAACTACTGGACTAGAATTCGGTACAACTACTGTACTAGAATTCAGTTCAACCACTGTACTAGAATTCGGTTCAACTACTGAACTAGAATTCGGTACATTAAGACTATTCAAATCACTAGAATTAGTCAACTCGTAAGATACAAAATCATTATCCTTACAAAATATATCACAGTTTTTGTCTTTGTAAAACTTATTTTCAATAAAAGCTACGTTCCTCGAAATTATCACAGACTTGGGGTTCTGAGGGTTAAGAAGTCTAAAACCTTTAGAATTTTCCGAATACCCCACAAATAAAAACATTTTACTCTTAGCATCTAGTTTACGGCGCAGCTGACTTGGTACTAGAGAGTATGCGATGCAACCAAAAACATGAAGGCGACTAAGGTCAGGTTTTGACCCGGTCCAGACTCCTTCAGGTGTCTTTCCTCCAAGAGCAGAAGTAGGACTTCTATTTTTAAGGTAAACAGCCGTCATAAATGCTTCACCCCAATAGCTCAATGGTAGACCTGCACCATACAACATACATCTCACCTTTTCAACTAAAGTACGATTAAGGCGTTCTGCAACCCCATTTTGTTGCTGACAATAAGGCACACTCGTCTGGTGGACGATGCCTTCCTTCCTTAAAAATGCTGCAAAAGTAGAACTAGAATACTCTCCCCCATTGTCTGAACGTAAAATCTTAATAGGCTTACCCACTTGCTTTTCTACCAACGTCTTAAAATCAATAAAACATGACATTACCTCCGATTTATTTTTAAGTAAGTATCCAAAACTTTTTCTAGTAAAATCATCTGTGAATGTAACGAAGTATTTCGCACCACCATGGCTGCTAACTTGTATGGGACCACATACATCTGAGTGTATCAGTTCGAGAGGTGCACTGGTACGATGTCCTTCAGCTACAGGAAACGGCTTAGCAGCTAGTTTCCCTTCCAAGCAAGGCACACACTGCTGAAGTACATACTTATCAGATTCCTGAAACAGAATACCATCAGCAACACCATTTTTCAGAGCTGACATAGATTGTAA
This sequence comes from Erannis defoliaria, assembly GCA_905404285.2. Taxonomy (NCBI): domain Eukaryota; kingdom Metazoa; phylum Arthropoda; class Insecta; order Lepidoptera; family Geometridae; genus Erannis; species Erannis defoliaria. The sequence goes on from FR990071.1 coordinate 3,078,963, forward strand.
ATTGAGGTGCCCAAGTCTTCTGTGCCAGATGTCTATTGGCGCAGAGACAGCAGCTACATTAGCACTCTGTGTTCCTTGTCTATCACACAGGGACATAGAAGAGCACACTTCTTGCGAAAACTTACATTCATTACTTTCCTTACTTACTTTAACGTTCAATTTATAAATGCCATTTACAAGAGAAGCAGTAGCTATAGGGTTGCCATGAGTTTTACCATTATTGACAAAAATGCCACATCCCCCTTTATCAAAACATACTATATAGCCTTGCTGCGTCAATCTACTCACAGAAATGAGATTAGCTGACAGCTGTGGAACAAGCATAACATCTTTAAATTGCCTTACCGAAGTACTGGTGTTCAGTGACACATCACCGACTCCTAAACTTTGCAGTTTATCATTATTTGCTAAGGTAATGGTATTATTCTTAACACTTTTAAAGTTTTCTAGCAAATTAATGTCATTACACATATGCGTCGAACATCCACTATCGACAAACCAGTTACTTCCACCTTGTTGAGCCATAAAAGCCATAAATGTCTTGTCGTTATCACTATTATTATTGTCTTTCTTTTTGTCGTATTTCAATTTATAACATTTTGCCTTGATATGTCCAGGTTTCTTACAATAGTGGCAAACAATCTTCCTTTTTGAAACTTCATGTTTGACAACAAAAGCAGGAGCTTCACCATTTTTACGAAAATCTTCTTGTAGTAAGCGCGCTCTAACAAATTCACTAGAAATGCCACCTGCGAGGCATGTAGTTTCCATGTTTGAAACGAGTGAGTCATATTTGTCGGACAATCCACTCAGAAGAATTTCAGCAACTTCAGCATCCTCTATGGGTTTACCAATATCAGCCAATTGCTGTACCAGTGTCATGATGGAGTCTATGTATTCACTCATCGAGCTGCATTGGCCAAGCTCAGCCCGATGTAGCTGTCTCAACAACAGGACACGTCGAAATAAACCTCTACTCTCGTAGACCGATGACAAGTTGTCCCAAGCGGCTTTAGCGGTTAAAGCACACCGCACATATTGATAACATGTCGGCTTGATGGCGAGGCAAATTCTTGCAAGAGCACGTTCATCCCTCACTGGGTCATTATCTGTTCCACAAATACAAGGCCATAGCCCTTCCAATTTCAAAGCCATTTTAATAGCAAACTTCCAGCTATAATAATTCTCTATTCCCGCAAGCTTTTCTAAATGCGTAATAGAAGATCCAAGATGGCTGTACACGTGACGGGCATCGGCGTCGGCGATGTTATCCGGAGCATTTAACGCCATCGTGATCGCCAAGATGCAAAATAACAAATAAACAAGTATAGCGAATCGCATCAGACTTTTCAGTGTTTCAGTGATCGTGTGTTTGTAGTTCGGAAAGTTGATATGCTTATGGACGGCACGCTGGTTCCCATAACCTGATAGTTTGTGAAGCCGAACTACCTCTTGCGAGTCAGTAAAAGAGCACACTTGATCACACACCTTTATTACCACAATAAAGTAAAGTGATGCTGATTTGTATATTATCCGTAACACGTTACATTGAATTATTATAACAATTATATTCACCAATATTGAAATTACATCTACCATGCCGGGGAATAGCAGTAGAAAGGGAACGACACAATGACAGATAGCGTGACATGCTTTTGACGTATGACAGACAGCTTCGTTGAATAGAACAAGGCTTGTGTGTCATATTACATACATCCATAATTTAACACAGGAGTCACCAGTTGTCTCCTCAATTCGGTGGCCTACCTCGCGAACAAAATTTTGGCTTCGGCACCCCAACAGCCCGTGGAACAAACACGGCGTTGGAAACACCAATACTGCGTATTTTTGCCGGTTTATATTAGCCCCGCATCTTCCGCAGCCGCTCCCGGTGAGTGTGCCAGCGCGAGAAAACCTGGCAAGGCAATATCACGCACGCGCCTAACTCCAAGGCTCTCGTGCCGAATCGGTTGAACCGCCTAACTCGACTGCAACTCTACTCAAGACGTCAAGAAATGTTTCGAGTTCAGTTGATTTCAAAGTGTCGTCAATATACCAAATCACCTAAAACATCCTAAAACCCTTTAAAACGAATTTGTTTCAATTCCGATATTAATGCCGGGATTCCGCTATTGAGACCCAATACCGTAGCTCAGTATCGGAATTCAAAACCTTCCGATATTACAAGCCCTAATGACATATCTCCCTCCATAATAATAATAACATTTGTGTTAATGCATAAAAATGGTGGTGTTTTATTTATTACAAAACAAAAAATATAAATACAAATACATAATTATTTATTCACAACAAAAAGATAGATACACATAGGTACATAGAAAGAAAAGAGAAGTAAAAAAATAAATAAAGATAATTATGAATAGGTATCTATAATTTCGTCATGAACCAGCGTGTGTCCTGTCCAACCCAGCGTGATGCTGGTTATAAACAACCAGCGCTGGTTTTCTGTTGGAAGTTGCAACCGGCAGATGACGTCGCGTACGCTACGGAATGACCTAGGAAACAGCATACATACATATCAACGGCCTTACTTTAAAAAACTTTTCAACCGTTAATCACTGCTTAAGATGCTCTGCCATCTTCTCTCTGACTTGAAGTTGCACGTGCTAGAATAGGACAGAGAAGTTTAAGCAGTGACAAAGACAGCCTTACCTAAAATAATCTCGATTCTCTTTGTCACTGCTTTAACTTCTCTGTCCTTTTCTAGCACGTGCAACTTCACGTCAGAGAGAAGATGGCAGAGCATCTTAAGCAGTGACTAACGGTTAAAAAGTTTTTTTAGTAAGGCCGAGAGAATCGAGATTATTTTAGGGTGTAACATATAAGATCGTTGATTTTAGGTAAGACTATAACGGCTTTACCTAAAATAATCTCGATTCTCTTAGTCACTGCTGAAACTTCTCTGTCCTTTTCTAGCACGTGCAACTTCACGTCAGAGAGAAGATGGCAGAGAATCTTAAGCAGTGACTAACGGTTGAAAAGTTTTTTTAAGTAAGGCCGTAAGTGCTGATTTACGTGCAAGAGTGTGGGCAAGTGATATAATGTAGTGAAACGTGGCTCTTCGTGTTGTTTCCAAAACTCCGAAGAAGCTTGTAGTTTAGTTGCCACGACTTTACTAGGGCATGGCTGGACTTGACTGTGACTTACTATGTGTGACTAACTTGACCTTAAACTTCATCAAAAACTTGATGTATAAAAATACTTGACACTGGCAAATGCACAAAGTGCGACGCCATAAACCTCACAGGAGTAAAAAAAATAAAGGTTTAATGTCAAAATCTATTTAATGTCAAAATCTAATCTATTTTATTTTTCTTAGTTGTTGGCATCGCACGTTATGCATTCTACCAGTGTCAAGTATATGAATTTTTCAAGTATTTATATTAAAATCAAGTCAAATATGTCATGATATTACAGTCAGTCACACGAAATTAGTCATAGTCGAGTCCAAGTCATGCCCTAGTAAAGTTATGGCGACTTTGCTATGAGCTTCTACGGAGTTTTGAAAACAACACAAAAAGACATGTTTCACCACATTATATCACTTGCCCACACTCGTGCATGTAATTCAACACTCAAAGAATAAAACACCACCATTTTTTATCATTCATTCGCGAAAAAACACTAGTTTAAGAATATAATACAATGCAACGGCATGATTTTTCAGTGTTCCCGCCAAAACTTCGAATTTGAGATTTATCATGGAGTTTTCGCGGAAGGAAACGCTCAAAAATCATGACGATTTTACAGAGAATTTGCGATTTTATTATAATTTTTCTAAAAAATTTGGATTTTCATTTGTTAAGGTACACTAATAGTAGCGTTTTACTCATGTAGTACCGATTTACGTGCATGAGTATTGGTAAGTGATATAATGTGGTGAAACGTGTCTTCGAAAAACTCCAAAAAAGCTTGTAGTAAAAAGTATGGATGTATGACGTATGACCAGGCAGTATGGTCATAAGGCATTAGCCAGACATATGGATAAAAGTACAAAAAAATATATGTCAAAATTAAATGAAGTTTATTTTATTTGTAAAAGGATTATTTAGATTTTAGAACAAAATCCAAATTTAAATAGCATTTTTAGAAAATATTGCAGCGATTGGTTTTTATCATGAGTTGATGTGGTTTTGAGTTTACTGTCTAGGTATACAAGGCCAAAAAAATGCTATCCAAATAAAGGTTTTTCGCTTCTATTTAGCAGGGCACAAGTCCTGTCAGATCAAAAGGAAAACAAAGCGTTCGTTATATTTGCGCGATACTAGTTATTGGAAATGTTCGCTAAGTCCAGTAAGGATACGTTTTTGGAGCAGACGAAGGCGGCGCGAGAAGAACGAGCGCTCGAGAAGAAACGTGAACAATCTGCAACAATAATACAGGCAGCCGCTAGAGGCTTTGTGGCCCGTCAGAAATTTATCTCTCGCATTTTGTAAGTCAAGTATCTTACGTACCCTAAATATTTTACTGCATATTTAATCGCCTGAACGATGTGGACTCAAATGTAGATTCATACGAAGATAACGTTTGTGAATGGCTATGTCGAAGTGCACATAATGTAATTAGTATGCACAACTTACCTGCTTATCTGCTTGAAGTCATAAAGACCGATCGCATGATAATAACACAAAAAAGTATGCTCAACTTGTAGAAAGTCTAAGCAGAATAGCACACTGGTTCACATTAAATTCTAATACTAAATGGAAGGGTGATAAATTCTGATGTCCCGCTCGGGGTCTATTGAGCATACCCCCAAGCCAGCCAGGCTATATATTGTGCTTATACTGAATATTCAAAGCCTATCATTGTAAAAGAGAACAAAAATGTAACTAACCATTAAAATATTTTGCAGGAATGATTTTGATAGCCTCATACCAGAGGCAAACACCCAAAGCTCACAAGAGGAGATTACACAGACATTTGAACTGGTCCCAGCTCTCGATGTGTACAAAGTAACATGCCGACTGTTCCTCATCTTCAAGCAACAAAGAGATAAAAAAAGGTTTGAAACACTGTGCAAGTACATAGTGCAGAGCCTACATTCGGAGTCTGTGAAATTGTCTTATGTGGGAGTATTCTTCAATAAAGAGTATAGGCAAGTATTTTTTCATAAATATCTGTTGTAGTTACTTACACCATTGTTTAACATTGTAAAAATCCTCTAACGCCAAATTTCAAATAAATAATTCATAAATTTTAGTCCATAAGATTCAAAACAGTATAAAAAGAAGGTCAGCATATTATTAAATTAATAAATGTCTCAAAATTAAGTCAGTCTCAATCAAATAACCCACTGTCTACCTGGTGCAAAGGTGTCCATAATGCTAGCTGCATTCCCACGCTGGATTGCAATGGCCAACCTTTGCAATAAGTATGAGCCGGAGCAGGAGTCCCTGGTTGGTTCCCTTACCCTAATAATTAATTAGAAATGTATGCAACTTGGATCTGGGTATGTCCTTAAACTGCAACCAGACCCACTGGAGGACAGGCAGCAGCGTCCTTTTGGTTAACGGTGGTGAGCATTCTGTGATCCCCAAGCCGCCTGCCAAGCGTGGCGATTATGGCAACACCCCTCTATTGGGAGGCCTTCGTCTAGCAGTGGACGTCTTATGGCTGACTACTACTACAACGTATGCAACTTGGTCTATTTGCATTTGAAGGAATTCATGAAATCAGCTGTACTATTTTGATTTATTTGTATTCTAACACAATCAAAACACACTTATTTATAATAATGTTGCATTGAAAATTGTCCTGCTCTTAACAAGAAGTGAGAAACTGCAACATTAGCAATGTTTCTTATATTATAAGTGCCAGGTGACTAATAGGACCAGAAATTCAGATACATTCAACTTGATATTTTAACTATTTTCAATTGAGAAATTATCAAACAATGCCTCATTTGTGGGACTTTCCCCTACTATTGAGTTTTATCTCCCCATTAGATAAATGACAATCAAGGCAGGATGTTGCATTCAAGAATTTATCAAAGGCACTGATAGTCTGGTGAACAATATTGCCTTTAATGATAACAATACTGCATACTTGCATTGCATGCTTCTAATGCCTACAATGTAGGCCCTACATTAAAGGTACATACAGGGGTACTGGTAACTCGATGTATTCCCGGCAGGACCAGATAGAGGAGCAAACACATATCAAATTTAAACCCACCAATGTATGGGTGAAAGTTAATAGTTTTAGAGATATTTAAAATTAAACAATTTTTGTTGTAGGGGTTTTTGCAGATAAAATAATTAAACAATTTTGATCGGGAGATGATTTAAAGTGGTGTATATGAGGAGGAAAATAATGTTATTATGAAAACTGACGTGGTTTTGACACATTTTTGTTTTATTTATATGGGAATACTCACGTTTAATTAAATCGGATACTCCGACTATAGTTTCGATCACATCCGGTGACCTTTTTCAAAGAGTGAAAACAGTGCGATTTAATTAAACGTGAGTATTCCCGTACATATAAAACAAAAAAAAGGAAAATAATTAGTAATTAACCCAGCGGTATTTGGCGGAGCGAATTTCTTCCGTACGCGGACGAAGTCGTGGGCGACCTCTAGTATAGGCATATTTGAGTTAGTAAATTATTATAATATATATATATATAAATTATTATATTATAATACACCATTGTTTTAGTTTCCGCTGGATAGCGCACATAAAGGATCTCCTATACAAATGCTGCCTTTACTTGGAAGATCTAAAACCCGAGTCACCAGTAGACATGCAGAGCACTCTGATCCACCTCCACACTCTGGTGGAATTCACCGCTACCAACACTTGGGCCATCACTCGCTTGAAGAACTTTGAGAAGCTTCGGGGAGGAATGACACAACTGTGTGCTAATATCATGGGCTCGCTGTTTCATAAAGGATACTACTTAACTCTGAAGGTAACTTTTCTCTTACTTGTTTTTAGTTATGCTCACTTATCCACAATAGGGTAGATGACTGATGTTTATATCGTTGAAACCAATAGCTTTCATGAAGAATTTAAGTTAATATAATATGTTTATTGAAAAAATAATTTAAATCAGTTATAAATGTTCTGATATATAAGCGTTTAAAGTTTTTGGTAGAGACAACTCTGTCCCTTTCCCACAAACAAAAAATGACGTCACGCCTTACTTGTCAGAATAGGATTTATATGGCGTACAGAGAAGTGACGTCACGATTTGCTGTTTCGCCTCTCTGTCTAGCATGATATTAAAATGCTTATAAGTTGCTTATTTTTGATCAGATTTTCATTTTCTTTTCATTAACCAGCTATATTTATGGGCCACATTTTAATAGGACATTTAAAAAAAAACCAGTCATCTAGCATATTTATTCCGCAAATAGCAAAATCTTGCTATTACGAGGTACAGCTTTTTGTTCCGACAATAGGCTATGACTACACACGAACTAATCTATGTAACCTGCTTTAGCACCCTGTAATAGCGTTGTGAAACATTTGTGAGCGTGTAAATCATTCGGCATCGTAGCACGTCACACAATTGGCGCGGTAACACGCATCTGAGAGCAAAACAAGGCATATTACGTTATTTATGCCTTGTTTTGACGTTGCCGTTTGCCGGTTGCCGCAAGCGGCGATCGGGGATCTACCCCATATTTCATCACAGTCCTCAGCGAATTGAGACATCGCCTACATATCTTCCAAGCTCCTTGACCAATTTGGCTCATATTCGAACTTAATAATTGTATGTCCAAAAACTACTAGCTTAAAAAATGCCATAGAGATCAACAGTTCGCAAGTTATCGTCTAACAAATATATATACAAACTTGCTCCCTTAGACGGAGACCGCTTTGCTTCGGTCATTAAAAATCGCATGCAATAGGAATACATAATACCTGTATAGGAATTCATAATATCATACCAATAAATATTCGTCTAATAGCCCTGTCTTCACTCTCGACCAAATTCTGAGTATAGGCCTCCTCTTGTTCACGCCATCGTTTCCGACACTGCGAAAATCTTATAAATTCGCTTCTGCCATGCTTTACAATGCCTTCTTATTCTTACCATCACCTTTAATTATAGTCTTAATTATTTCTTTCACTAATACTTTCCAGTCTCTTCTGCTGCGAGGTCTGTGCCGTGAGAAAGTGTTCCTGAAGAACGTATCACTGACCGCCATAGTGACTCTCTCGCTGCGGCCTCTCGTCTCAGCACAGTTCTCGGAAAAGTTGCTCACCATGTACATCATTCAGATCCTTTCAGTGCCCACGCTGGTCTACCACATGCAGCTAATATCCCCTGAGGTAAGCATCAGCCAGGGGCCTTATTTTTGAAACGTACGCAAGAGTAGAGGTTGTGAGCGGAGTTGACCTTCGAGCGATATAGTTAGAAATAACGTTCAATATCGTTTGAAAGTCGGCTCCGCTCACATGCGCAACTTTGCGTACGATTTAAAAATAAGGCCCCTGATAAGCAAAATAATGAGGAAAAAAATTCGTCAAACGCCAATATAAAGTAGGTTACAATAGGGTATTTGATTACTATTGGGAAATTGTTTTAAATAATTTCTTACTTTATTTCATGCACATCACATCAATATTTCCTTCAGATATGTCGTATTTTCGGCAAAAATCGATGTGAGTGTTTGAATGAGAAAAAACGCACCATAACGCAATTTAGATCACGTGACATATCTGACGTCACACCAAAGTAAACAACAAGCGAAAGAAAGCGATTAAAGCATAGATCTAGTAAAAGACGGGGCTTATGTAAGAAATGTGTGTGTGTTTATGTGGTAACTCACTTGAAAATAGCTTTATTTCACTGTAATCATGATGAAAATGCACGTTAGATCTCGTTGTTTACTTCGGTGTGACTTCACAAAAGTTGCCACCAATCGCAGTGTTTCGCATCACGTGACCAAACTTCAATATAAATAAAAAATATTTTCGTTTTTTTTGCAGAAATAACATTTATAATAGCCTAAAAAAATACATATGTTTTTTTACGCTGCAATTTATTTGGTTTATATCAATTTGTAGCATATTTAACACAGGTAAAAAAACTAAAATCTTTCTACTATTTACACCACACTGCATTTAAATTGCAAATTTTAGTTTCATAGTATACATTAAATACATAATAATAATTATGTATAAACATAGATAGACGGCTATAATAATTACAATACTTTATTATTCTTGTGTACTCGTAATAGGTAAACAATACCCACTTAACTTACCAAACTGTAGAGGTACTCGTAACATTATATTATTAATATTATAAAATAATATATTAAAAAAAATTGTGTCATGCCAAATAAAAATAAAAAAAAATAAAAAAAAATCTATTTAATAATCTATCCAAACATGCATAGTAAATATTATAAAATACAAATCTAGAAAAACAAATACTTAACTAAAATTAACATACTTATTACGCAAAGTACGCTGAGCCACTTCCAGATACGCTTAGGCAACGCTACAGAGTTAAAACAATAACAAGTCCCGCGCGCATTGAGCAGCCGGGCTGGCTACGGTTTGAATGCGATTTGATAAAGAATAATAGAACTACCCTTATTTTTGTTTAATAATGTACGGCACTCAACAATATTTTTGTATGCTAAATATGTTCTCATACAAGTGAATTGTAATTCTTTTTGAGAAATAAATAATCTTAAACCCGATTTTCAATAGAGTCAAATAGCCTATATAAATAGGTATTCTCTAGTACTACTACATTCTATAATATACGCTTATCCTAATTAGCATTTATCCCTAGCTCAAATGACGTCATTGTCCCACACAACTAATGATTTCAATAAAGCAAAAGCAAAGTGAAATATTACTAATAGCACTAATTAGTTGTTCTTTGAACAAAAGCCAAACCTTTTTGTAATCCATTACAATAAGAATGTTATCAATATACTTATTACAAAAACAAGATAACAAATTAACTCCCAAAATAATTATAGGGAAAAGTTGTAAATTAAATCCATAACTCGGTTCGATGATGGCTGTATCCAGTTTAAACTGTAACATACAATAATAAATTTTATGATATTATATGTGAAGCTATTGCCGAAATGGTTCAAATTATGTAAATTATCGCCAATGGCTGTATTTCACAGATACTGCTTTTTACTATTGTATGTTACTTTTGAAATTTCATGCGGTTCTCATAGAGTTGAGTCATGTTTTTGAATTACAATTCAGGAACGTTCCCCTTATTTCTTGTATATCATCAAGTAAAAACCTCGACCTGAGTATGTTTTGAAACTGCATCCAGAACCACCGCAAGACGGGCAGCAGCGTCCTCTCGGTTACTGGTGGTAAACATTCTGGGATCCCCAAGCCTCCTGCCAAGCGAGGGGATTATGGCAACCCACCTCCTATTAAGGGGAGGCCTTCGTCCAGCAGTGGACGTCATCTGGCTGTCGTTATACGACACGTTACAAAAACATGTGATAATATCAAAAGGGTATGTACGTACCAATCATTATGAACAACTTTTACTATTGGGCTGAGCCAGAAACCGAGAAAAAAATCAGCTGTTCCATAGAAAAAGTTCAAGTCATGTTTTTCAGTCGATAGTAGTGTTCCGGTCGTCCGGCATGTTCGACAAGTGCGTGGAGTTCCTGAGCGCGGACCAGAACATGCGCATAGTGTTCAACACGCTGGAGGGGAACTACGCGCTGTGCCTGCTCGCCAACCTCGTGCAGCTGGCGCACCTGGAGCGCGACCACGCCAGGGCCGACACATACTACCCGCTTTTTGTGGTAACGCATTCTTCTTTTTGTGACACTTTTTTTTCTTTTCAGTCTGACGTTTTCTTACTGTGACCCAGGTATGTGCTAAAACTGCATGCAAAAACAGATGGCAGATAGGCAGCAGCGTCGTCGAGGTTAACAGTGGTGAGCATTCTGCGTTCCCCAAGCCACCTGCCAAGCATGGAGATTATGCCCCTATTAAGGGGCAATTGGTGTTGCCAGTGATGACATATGGAACTGAAACGTGGTCTTTAACTGCTGGCCTTTTGGAGAAACTTAGAGTCACGCAACGCAATGGAGAGAGCTATGCTCGGAGCGACATAGCTCGCAAGGTTTGCAAGTTGCTCGAAGAACTGACAACCGATGGGGAAGAAAGGTTCTCGAGTGACGACCGCGAACCGTCCTACGCAGCGTAGACGCGGCCTCCCACTAGATGGACCGACGACATTGTAATAGTCGCGGGCAACCGGTGGATGCAAATGGCAGGTTGTCGTATAGTGTGGCGGTCTAAGGGGGAGGCCTTCGTTCAGCAGTGGACGTCTCCGGGCTGATGATGAAGGGGCAGGGGGCCTTCGTCCAGCGTTGGGCGTCTTCTGACTGATAATGTCTTACCGAGCAACGGCCTCCTTTCCCTCCTTCCAGACTGCCTGTTTATCAGTTTTGGTGTCTGAGAGTTGGTGTCCGAGTCAAGCTTGGCCTCCTGATTTTTTTTAAATTCATTTTAGTGACTTGACGAACGAGTCATTCGCCTGGTGGTAAGTAACACGACTACCCATACTAGTAGGAGTGCCAGAATTGTGAGCAAAATCCTGTGCTGCACTGCGGTCTGAGATATGAAATGTCAAATCTCTTCAAGGCTAGTTATTTCCCTGGTAGAATAGATTTTAAACCTAAACACAGTCAAGTAGGTGAATGATAGATAGATAAACTCTTTATTGCCCTCACAAAAAAAGCAACGGTGCAAGTCTTCCACTTGTCTATAAAATGTGTAGATGGGACTTCTTGGCGGTGCTACAGGAAACCAGACACACACGAGTTACAGCAAAATCCATAACCGAACAAGGAAAACCAATAAAACCGTTTTTTGTTTACCACAGATGGTGGTGACTCGGTTCCTGGATTCGTGTCAACAGTATGTGGTATGCAAGAAGGGAAACCTCAGCAACTGGCATCCCATCCTAGGCTGGTTCTCGCAACACTTGGACGCTTATCTGCCAGCTGCCATGGGTAAATATACATGGTTGTTCTACGACGTTTACACAAATTCACGAAAAAAAATCTGCCGTTCCATACAAAATGTTCATGGATCTTGTGATAAAGTGTATGGAACAGCTGGTTTTATTTTTCATTAACTTTAAAAAATCTTTCTACATAAGTTGTTTGTTATCTTGTAAACAACGTTCTCACAACCGCTCCCTAGCCGATTAAATAGCCCCTTGTAAAATAAATAAATATTGGTGGACATTTTTCACACAGCGCCATCTAGCCCCAAACTAAGCAAAGCTTGTTATATGGAAACCAGATAGCTGATAGAATACTTACATATTTATATACTTTTTTTTTGTAAATACGTTATTCACAATCCACCCAGACACAGAATAAACATCTATGTTCAACACATAATTGTTTGCTGTGGGTGGGGATCGAACTCACGCCCTACAGCTCTGAAGGCAGACCCGCTACCAACTGAGCCATAAGGCAGTCTACATCAATATAGTGAGTAACTTTTTTGTGGTAACAAGTAACGAGATGAATCCCTCTCCTACTGTTAGGAGAACCTCTCGTTCATCACAATTCCAGGCTAGGTGGTGTTTACCATCTACGCATCAGGGGTGCTGTGGTTATTCACAACTCAATCGGAAAGGTTTCCATTCGGATCCACATGCTCCGTCTCTGTCATCTTGAATGTAGACTGGGTCGGATAATGTGGATCCGAACTTTAACCTTTCCGATTGAGTTGTGAATACCCTTGCTGGTCAAACATCTAATTTATCACACGAATGTTTTAGATGCGAAAGTTTGTCGGTATGTGTGCGTGTGTGTGTTTGTGAGTTACCTGTTCACGCAGAAACGGCTGAACGGATTTAGATGAAACTCAGAATGGAGATAGCTTATTCCCCGGAATAATGTATAGCCAACTTTATATTTCAATAAGCGCGGGCAAAACCGCAGGGCGCAATCAAGGAAGCCTTTGGTTTGTCTCATTAATTGTTGCCATAAAAAAATGATAGTATGGCCTTGTTTCTTATCATCATCACGCGGGTAAAACTGCGAGGCGGAGCTAGTCGTCCATAAAAATCCTTTTTGCTAGGTAACCTCCGCACCCAGCTGTCCCTCCTGTGGGGCGCGCCCCTGCTGAAGAAGCTCCTCGGCGCCCCCCTCAAGGAGTTACTGGAGGAGGGCGCGGGCCCCTCGCAGCCCTCCACGCCGGTGCAGAGCAACAACCCCGCCGCCTTCATACGCAGGGCGATAGAGGCCAGGACCAATAGGTACATGCTAATTCAAACTTAATAGCGGCTGTGAAGTTAGGCGCGAGACGCTGCGCAGTAGCAAAAATGATGCGTGCGGTGTGCGTACAATCGCAGTCTCGCTTGCAGCGCACTTCACAGCCGCCATTAAGTTTGAATCAATCTGTACACTCACTAAAAAAATTAAGTAAAACGAAGCCGCGCGCGTGCCGCTTTGTTTTCACTCCTTGAGAAAGTTCACTGGATGTGGTCGAAACAGTAGTTGGAGTATTGGGCTTTATTATGTAGTGAAAAAGATATTAGAGAAAAGTAAGTAACCTCATTCGCCTGCTTGCCCAGTGTGGCGAATGCGGGTGCAACCTTCCAATGACAAGGTATTTTTATCACTGTTCAAAAATACCTATTTTGTTCCTCGCAAACAGGGAAGAAATGAGCTCTTTTCCTCCCTAGTTTTCCTCCCTCCGGGCGGTGATTTGAATTTAGAGTGTGGATATTGTTAGTAAAAGTTCCAATCACCAAAGAGATCAACCACGGACATTGTATGAACAAGTAACAGGATGTTTGAAAAAGGACGGCGCGCGAAAAAATAAAAATAAAATATTTGGGAAAAAAACAAAAACGCACGAAATGCATTCCGCCTCAGCTGCACTCAGTGTATCTTCCTCAATAAAAAGTGAGAAATGAGAGTGAGTAGTGAGAATTAAATAATCGTAGGTACTATTCTTATACATAAGCTGCACCTACTTTTTTTCTCATAGAGCACCCTCTATGAGAAAAAAAGTAAGTGCATAAAAAGCAGAATGTCCACTCGGGATCAACACAATTTTTAAGCTCGAGTACTTTGAATCCCTCGCTGCGCTCAGGATTCTACTTTAGAATCCTTCGCTAAGCTCTGGATTCAAAGAAACACTCTCGCCTTAAAAATAGTTGTTCCCTCCCCTGGTAAACAATCTACTATTTAAAGTAAGCGGACTAAGACGCATTCCTTGGAAGAGGCCTATGTCACAAAATAGATAGGTACAGAAGCCAATCACATTCATACCTACGCTCGGCGATCGCGCTAAGGTTGTCAACTTGCGCACGGGCGCGGCGGCGGCGGCTGAGCGGGCGGCCGGCTCGCCTAGCAGTTTTTTTATAATGAGGAAAAGAGCATTTTTTTATCATCATATCATCATTATCATTCATTATCATTATTATTATCATTTTATACGTGTTACATCAGGCTAGATGTTGAATGAACATAAGTCTATTTTCATATAACAAATAAGAAAAATGGCAAATAAAAAAAAAATGCTTTAATGACTCTCTAGCTCAATAATTTTTTCTTTCAGGTTTGTTTTATGGAACGCTTTATTTATGTTTCTATTATAATTATAACTATAAGTTTTTGTTTCAGGGCGAACGCAAACAAGAATTTTAGAAAGCTAGGCTCTCCGGAGTGCACGAAGACCGCGCTGATATGTTCCATGTACCACACGGCGCTGCAGACCCTGACTCAAGTCAAACTGGACATCTTAACGGGTCAGTATCTGTACATTTCATGAACACATTTCACATTATACATTTCAGCCGCCCTTCGGCCGCGTACGAAACCGGAGGCTCGTAACGAGTTACGGCAGAAGAAAAATTCATAATCATTCATATAGTGAAATGATTTATGGCTGCACGACTCAGTTGGTAATGCGGTGACTATAGGAAATACGTTTTTTCTTTCAACCGATATGAAATAATCATTTTTAAAGCGAAAATGTTCGTATTTTTATCATAAGTTATAGTAAATTGTGAATCATTTGATAAAATTGAATGTTTATTTATTATAATTAAGAATGTATAATTTATTTATTCTAGCAAATGTGTAAAATAGTACGTTTTCTTTAGCCGCATATTTTTTGTAGGTATTACAAAAAAACTGTGTTATCCGGTTAAATTAAGAATGCTTCGTATACATACATAATAACTTGCAGTGAGGTATCAACTTAACATAACCGGGATATAATAAAACACAAGTGCTGTAATATAAAGTAAAATGCACGCGTGTTTGATATCTTGGATTATAAGCTTAAAACCGATGTAATTAAGATCCACGTTACGAGCAAGTGCGATGAAAAATAAACTTTCGTTTCTTTACATTCTACATTTCGGGGAAGCAAATCGAATGCGACCAATAATAGTACATTATGATACAAGTGTGCTATGTTGGTCATTACACTAGAGGAGGAATTATGCGCGCGAGCCGCAGGCGAGCGCGATAAGGAAGCCGAGAGCGTAATGACTAACATAGTACAAGAGTTCCATACGACTGTTTTCATCACACTTGCGAGGAAAAAACAAACATTTTTGATAATAATCAACCACACAGCGAAAACGTCAACAAACATTTGCGGAAAATGGCGCCCAAACCAGCAATGCGCGCGCAGGTTGACATTTACTTCAGCGGCACAAGAACTCTTTGTTGGTATTACAAAAAAACTGTAAGTATTACCCGGCTATATTAAGAGTGCTTCGTATACATACGTCTAATTGCAGTCACGTACAAACTTGACTTTACCGGGTTATACCTATTATAGCACAAGTGCCGTAATGTAAAGTAAAAAGCACGCGTGCGTAATAGCTTGGATTATGAGCCTAAAACCGATGTAATAAGATCCACTTTACCAGCAAGTGTGATGAAAAAACATAATTCATATACATATTACTATCACACTAATTCATCATTAATCATCATCATATATTTTTCATAATCTATAATGTAATTTGATTTGAAATTGGTCTTTACATATGTCTAGTTCTTTATTATTATTATTATTTTATCTTTATTGTTTCTAAACACACATATTTAAATTAGTTTAAAAAAAAAGGCGGGACCTGGAGAACTATATTTATAAATTTATACCAACCAACCTGGTAACCCAGGCCCACGGGCTTAATAAATTGAAATTGAAATTAATTATTATAAATACGAAAATTTGTCGGTATGTGTGTTTGTTATCTCTTCACGACCAAACAGCTGAACGTATTTCGGAATACAGATAGCTTGTTACCCGGAATAACATGTAGAATACTTTTTATCATCACGCAGGTGAAACCGCGAGCGTAGCTAGTTTAATAAATTAGTTCGTTATTTTTCAGGCTTGTGCAATCAAGATGAGATCTTGTACTCTCTGTGGCAGTTCCTGTGCACACTAGGGCCGAACTGTGGCTTGAAGTCTTTCCTCGACCTGCTAGCCGTGAACACGAAGGCGTCAGCGCCCGAGTTTCAGATGCTGATACTCTTCGCTGACTGCATGACGCATTATGTCACGTAAGTCATAATTGTAATGTTGACAAAAGTTTGAGGCGTTGTTCCTCTTGACCTCCACTTTTTCGCCCCCATAAGGGTGAAAACATAAGTTTTCTTGCTACAATTTATTATATGTATATCTTGAAAAAAAAACCTGTCCTGTGTAACTCACGTAATCTAGCGATATGTTATAATAGTAAACTATGAAACCAAATTTTGCGATCACCTCTATACCAGCTGTATTATTAGATTAGTTATAAATAACCTTGAAATAAAACTGTCGTGGCCAACCACTTTTAACTAGCAACCCACATACTTCACTTTGGAAAAATGTCAAACTCCCCGGGGGCCGGGGATAGGTGGCCCCGAGGATGGTACTCCCATATCACTTTATCTACTAAATATCACGTCTTTAACACAGCAGCGACCTCAAATCCCATGAAAGATTTCTTGAAAGTATAAAAACTTATTTGTATTTTGCAGAATATTAGACGACATGGAAATGTACGAGCAACAGGACCCGTTCAAGTTGGACGACTTCGTGAACATGTCTCTGTTCCTCAACATGTTCGTCTACAAGACTATCATGGGGCAGCTGTTCGGTGAGACAAACTAATCAAACTTAAAAAGGGCCTAAACATATGCATCCGCGCAGCCAAGCTGCACTGTGAGATTACACGAGACACATATTAGGGAGGGGTTGCCATAATCCCCACGCTTGGCAGGCGGCTTGGGGGTCGCAAAATGCAAATACAAATAGTTTATTGATAACACCAAAGTTACACGTTAATAATCTTTTATTTTAAAATAAGCTTCAATGTCATAAAACAATTTCTCTTGTAACCACGCTCTGAGCTTGGTTTTGAAGCACCCGGTGGAAGGAGCATCCCGAATGGAAGCTGGTATACGGATGCTCACCGCCGTTATCTGAGAGGACGCTGCTGCCCGTCCTCCGGTGGTACTGGATTATTTTTTAAACATACCCAGGTCCCTCGTGCGATGTGGCTGCATTGTTAAAATGCGCGCGTTTGCTAATATATGAAATAAGAGATAAAACAATCTAATAAAATCTCGAAATATTTAAACATACACAACTAACTACCTTATGCATGTATATAATTATTTATTTATTACTGTATATTTATTGTGTGTAACAAATAGGTTCAACAATACAGAAGGGTATGTATGTACTCATCATAATGAACAACTTTCACTATCGGGCCAACCCTGAAATCGTGAAAAAATATATCTGCTGTTCCATACATTTTGTCCAAGGACAAAAAAAAGGTATTTTTCACGATTTCAGGAATGGCCCCATAGTGAAAGTTGTTCATACTGATGAGTAAGTAAGTAAGTTCGTATAGGCTGAGTGGCCAGCCCTAGTGTCTGAGTTAATGTGCCGCCCGAGGGCTTCTGACATGGCTGACGGTTGTTGTTATAGAAACTAGAACAAACAACCGGGACCAACTATTTAACGTGTCATCCGACCCACGGTAGCGCTCAGAAATAAATGCCACTCACGGTCACCCATCCGAAGACTGACCGGACCGTCCGTTGCTTAACTTCGGTGATCGTTTACAATCACCTAGACAAGCTACGGCACGAACGCTACAATACTACATAATAGGCGTGTGGCCTAATGTTTAATTTATGACAAATAACAGGCTTAGTGATGAATATAACTAAATACATTACACATACTGAAAAAATAAATTGTATTGTCTGATAAATCTCTGAGATATGAGCGTTTAAAGTTTTAGGTGGGGATAGAGAGGGGATGCTCTATCCCTTTCTCGCATAGCACTGGTTAGTACAGCATTTGTATGCCGCGCCTGAGGCTTGAGTCATAGCTCAGTATAGCGCGCTCTCTGTCTAACTTGAAACTAAAATACTTAGAACTTATTTATTTTTGAATTATTTAATAAATTTTTTCGTTGATAGGCTCTATTGATGATCAGCTTTTTTTATGAGGTAATAAAAAATTAGTAGTCATCATGCCTATTATAATACTACATATAATGATGAGTACATACATACCCAGTACCCTTCCGCATTGTTGAACCTTTTTGTAACACATTTTATATAAATGGATTTGGAGATATGATTATTTGTAGATGTAAAAGGCTTGATGCTCACCACCTGCCGAACGTCTCGCTCGCCTCATCGAACGTTTCCGTTGTGCAGACCTGAAGACGCTGGGCTCGAGCCCGCTGTTCGTGTCGGTGCACACGCTGCTGCTGGTGCTGTACCGGCGCGACTGCCGGCGGCGCTACACGGCGCGCGGCCACTGGCTCGCGCGCGACGTGCGCGACTCGCACTTCCTGCACGAACTCGAGAAGGGCAAGAAGCCGCATCAGGTACCTGGCGCCGTCGCCCAGGAGACCACTGCTGGTCGAACGACTCCACCTTGATCTTAAATTCATTTCAATTTCATTTATTTCCCATATAACGTGTTACTACGTGTCACAAGGTTCGACGATACTGAAGGGACAGCTGTTCCACACGGAAAGTTCATTGTCCTTGGACAAAATGTGTGGAACATAGTAAAAGGTGTTCATAATGATGAGTACATACATACATGGACATACCTTTCAGTAATTTTGAACCCTATTGTTACATATTGTATAAATCGAATAATATGTTTGTAAACACATATTAATCGATTCTGTGATGATCGATCATATTTATGAGCCACTTTGTCACGAGGCTGAAAAATATTAGTAAAATCTTGCCTACTAAGGAAGTTTCCAAAAATGAAATAACTATAAAATAGAATATGACGAAATTACACACACTACTACTACTACTTTTTTTTTTGTTTTTTTTTTCTTTGTTCTGTGGCCACTGCACGTTTGTGCATTGTGCCAATTCTCAAGTTATCATGTTTACATTTTTTTAAACGGGGAAAAACTACTACTACTACTTCTTATTCTTATTCTTGAATAGTCACTTATACAAACTGGGAGCCACGGATAGTCCGCTATGCCGTGGCTGCATGCAGGATAGTGAAACTGTGGCGCATGTACTGTGGCATTGTAAAGCTACAGAGGAAACGAGAATCGCTACCAGATTGCATGATGCACCTTCATCGCAAACCATGTCACCGCAACAGCTTGACTGCTTTTCATCATCATCATCATATGCTTATACACCTCCATCTAATCCACTGGAGCTACTATGCCAGCGGCCCAGAGCCTCGCTCCGTTACTTCAAGGAGCTGGGTTCGCTCGAGTAGGGGCTGGCGGGAAATGCACAATACACCCCAAGCGGGACGTCAGTGCAGGACTTATCGCCCCCACATCGAATAAGAATACTACTACTTATTAATAGATCTAATTTCATCAGATTATTATAAATAAATAGTAAGCAATGATTATGTCCACCGTGTCACGTCATTAAATTGAATTTCAAAAGACTTATAATACTGAATTACAAAATAATAATAAATAACCAGAAAATCTGCTGTTTTTTCGGCTGAATGCTGAATTTTGAACACTACTTAATAGGCTCTAAATGGCTATAATCATTCTCAAGGTGTAAATTTACCTGTCTAATATAAGCATCTTCATCTAAAGCCGTGTCAAGTCATTTCAGTGTTCAATGTGATTACTTTTTGCCATAAATAAACTATTGTTGATGTCTATTACTAAAGCTACTTGCCTACGGTATATGTATTATTTACAGATGCTGGTACAGAAGACTCCTCACATGATCGCCCACAGCGAGAGAGTGAGGCTCTTCAGGCGCGCCGTCTCCGACGAAAAGGTATTAGGTATTACCTACATAAATTTGTATTGTGATGATATTTTTGCTGCCCAATATTACTATTGTGTTGGCGTTTCTAACCAATAGGTGCATGTTTTTTTTTTATTAACTTACAAAAGAGCTGATTCGCATCAAAACAACACATCGAAAATAAAATTTTAATTCGTGCACGAGTAACGAAGTTATAAACATTTTAGTTTCATGTTAGACAAGGACGACACTACAGTAGCAAATGACGTTAAAGTCCACGATTCCAAACAAATTCTATACTAGCACGCATATTCCCTATTATTATTGTCTTAAAAATATTCAAAAATACATGTGCCAATTATTTAAGCATCTTGTGCCAACTTGTTTCCGTAAACTCTCAGACCTTCGCTTCGTTATGCTCAGCCAATCAATAGTTTTGTACCCGACTACGCAAAAGGCGACAAATAAAAATGCAGAGTTGTGATATAACAGTCTATTTATGTTCATCTGTTCTATAATTTAGACGCGTTTTCATAATTCGCGTAACATAGGATACAAGATCTCGCAGGTGGATACCATAGCAAATAATGTCTTAAAAACAAAGATGTGGCGTGGCGTAAAGAAGCTACTAATCCAACCTACATCTTAGTTTTAAGTTTTCCGATACAAAAGTGCCTTTGAGAACGTATGTCGTGTGTTGGTGAGGTGGTGCTGGGCCTGACGGAGCGCGCGTGCGTCGGCATGAGCGGTGGCGGCGGCGCGCGCTCCACGCTGGTGACGGTGCGGCGCGCGCGCCTCGTGGAGGACGGCTACCGGCAGCTGGGCGCGCTGCCGCCGCGCGCGCTCAAGGGCACCGTGCGCGTGCGCTTCGTCAACGAGCAGGGGCTCGACGAGGCCGGCATCGACCAGGACGGCGTCTTCAAAGGTACGCTCGCACGCGCAGGGCGCGCCACCACTCCTCAGAGCAGGGGCTCGACGAGGCCGGCATCGACCAGGACGGCGTCTTCAAAGGTACGCTCGCACGCGCAGGGCGCGCCACCACTCCTCAGAGCAGGGGCTCGACGAGGCCGGCATCGACCAGGACGGCGTCTTCAAAGGTACGCTCGCACGCGCAGGGCGCGCCACCACTCCTCAGAGCAGGGGCTCGACGAGGCCGGCATCGACCAGGACGGCGTCTTCAAAGGTACGCTCGCACGCGCAGGGCGCGCCACCACTCCTCAGAGCAGGGGCTCGACGAGGCCGGCATCGACCAGGACGGCGTCTTCAAAGGTACGCTCGCACGCGCAGGGCGCGCCACCAATCCTCAGAGCAGGGGCTCGACGAGGCCGGCATCGACCAGGACGGCGTCTTCAAAGGGACGCTCGCACGCGCAGGGCGCGCCACCACTCCTCAGAGCAGGGGCTCGACGAGGCCGGCATCGACCAGGACGGCGTCTTCAAAGGTACGCTCGCACGCGCAGGGCGCGCCACCACTCCTCAGAGCAGGGGCTCGACGAGGCCGGCATCGACCAGGACGGCGTCTTCAAAGGTACGCTCGCACGCGCAGGGCGCGCCACCACTCCTCAGAGCAGGGGCTCGACGAGGCCGGCATCGACCAGGACGGCGTCTTCAAAGGTACGCTCGCACGCGCAGGGCGCGCCACCACTCCTCAGAGCAGGGGCTCGACGAGGCCGGCATCGACCAGGACGGCGTCTTCAAAGGTACGCTCGCACGCGCAGGGCGCGCCACCACTCCTCAGAGCAGGGGCTCGACGAGGCCGGCATCGACCAGGACGGCGTCTTCAAAGGTACGCTCGCACGCGCAGGGCGCGCCACCAATCCTCAGAGCAGGGGCTCGACGAGGCCGGCATCGACCAGGACGGCGTCTTCAAAGGTACGCTCGCACGCGCAGGGCGCGCCACCACTCCTCAGAGCAGGGGCTCGACGAGGCCGGCATCGACCAGGGCGGCGTCTTCAAAGGTACGCTCGCACGCGCAGGGCGCGCCACCACTCCTCAGAGCAGGCGCTCGACGAGGCCGGCATCGACCAGGACGGCGTCTTCAAAGGTACGCTCGCACGCGCAGGGCGCGCCACCACTCCTCAGAGCAGGGGCTCGACGAGGCCGGCATCGACCAGGACGGCGTCTTCAAAGGTACGCTCGCACGCGCAGGGCGCGCCACCACTCCTCAGAGCAGGGGCTCGACGAGGCCGGCATCGACCAGGACGGCGTCTTCAAAGGTACGCTCGCACGCGCAGGGCGCGCCACCACTCCTCAGAGCAGGGGCTCGACGAGGCCGGCATCGACCAGGACGGCGTCTTCAAACGTACGCTCGCACGCGCAGGGCGCGCCACCACTCCTCAGAGCAGGGGCTCGACGAGGCCGGCATCGACCAGGACGGCGTCTTCAAAGGTACGCTCGCACGCGCAGGGTGCGCCACCAATCCTCAGAGCAGGGGCTCGACGAGGCCGGCATCGACCAGGACGGCGTCTTCAAAGGTACGCTCGCACGCGCAGGGCGCGCCACCACTCCTCAGAGCAGGGGCTCGACGAGGCCGGCATCGACCAGGACGGCGTCTTCAAAGGTACGCTCGCACGCGCAGGGCGCGCCACCACTCCTCAGAGCAGGCGCTCGACGAGGCCGGCATCGACCAGGACGGCGTCTTCAAAGGTACGCTCGCACGCGCAGGGCGCGCCACCACTCCTCAGAGCAGGGGCTCGACGAGGCCGGCATCGACCAGGACGGCGCCTTCAAAGGTACGCTCGCACGCGCAGGGCGCGCCACCACTCCTCAGAGCAGGGGCTCGACGAGGCCGGCATCGACCAGGACGGCGTCTTCAAAGGTACGCTCGCACGCGCAGGGCGCGCCACCAATCCTCAGAGCAGGGGCTCGACGAGGCCGGCATCGACCAGGACGGCGTCTTCAAAGGTACGCTCGCACGCGCAGGGCGCGCCACCACTCCTCAGAGCAGGGGCTCGACGAGGCCGGCATCGACCAGGACGGCGTCTTCAAAGGTACGCTCGCACGCGCAGGGCGCGCCACCACTCCTCAGAGCAGGCGCTCGACGAGGCCGGCATCGACCAGGACGGCGTCTTCAAAGGTACGCTCGCACGCGCAGGGCGCGCCACCACTCCTCAGAGCAGGGGCTCGACGAGGCCGGCATCGACCAGGACGGCGTCTTCAAAGGTACGCTCGCACGCGCAGGGCGCGCCACCACTCCTCAGAGCAGGGGCTCGACGAGGCCGGCATCGACCAGGACGGCGTCTTCAAAGGTACGCTCGCACGCGCAGGGCGCGCCACCAATCCTCAGAGCAGGGGCTCGACGAGGCCGGCATCGTCCAGGACAAATTCATTTTTGACCAATCTAACACGTTGCAGGCTGGTAGATTAGGGTTGAATTTCTTTATCGGACATTCGCAGGTTTCTAAACGTAATCTGTTTCTGTACAAACAAAAGATTCAATCCCACAGAAATCGCCTCCAAACATAGTTGAACTACAATAATTATATCTTTAACTACAATCATGTTTTCAGTGCAAGCTAATTCGTACTCTATTTGTACAGAACAGTATCGATATTCCAATGTGAAGCTAAGATGCACGGCCAGCCGGCGGGAGCAGCGTGACGTCAACGAGCCAAGCGTTACAGTGGAAAATCGATACACCGTCGTATACAACTAAAGTACAAATTAGCTTGCACTGAACATGACATTGTCGTAGTTATAGGTATATACGCTTAACGTCTTATGCATAAAACACTTGTATTTTGTACAACCCAACGTACATGCAGGGCAGATTCATACCTATATAAAACGTGTTTAACAGTCTTATGCATAAACACTAAAACTTATTTCAAACCTATTTTCAACCGACTTAAAAAAAAAGGTTCTCAATTCGACTGTTTGTATTATTATATTTTTGTATGTTACGCGATTACTCCGCCAATTATTTATTTATTTCTTGGAAAACAAACAGCTATCACAAACTCATTTGCTAGGAAACAGAATAATATAAACAAATAAGCCAAAAAAGTTTTCACTAATAGCAACATTGAATACATGTTATTATTATTATATTGTTAAGAACTGATTTTGATGATTCTTTTTTTGTTTGGTAGGTAATACTTCAGAGGTGGTCCTGGTGGAGAAAATTTATATGGGAGGTCCCATATAAATTATCCCATATGGGAGGTCCCATATAAATTTTATCGAAATCGGTTCAGCAGTTTGGTTTTTAAATCAAAACCACTAGAAAATATGAATATGTCATCCAGGTATTTGAAGTTGAAGTCGGTTGTATTAATTTAAAAGCGTATCATAGTGAAAAAGTGTTTTGTCAAGTTTGAACAAAAAAATACAAAGAAGATGACAAAACACTTTTTAACTAAAATAGGTGAATCTGCCCTGCATGTACGTCGTGTTGTACAATATTGCCTTATTAACCTGGTTCCGTGGTTGCAGAGTTCTTGGAGGAGACGATAAAGCGCGTGTTCGACCCGTCGCTGAACCTGTTCCGCGCGACGTCCGAGGAGCGGCTGTACCCCTCGCCCACCTCCTGCCTGCAGGAGAACCACCTGCAGCTGTTCGAGTTCATCGGACGGATGCTCGGGAAAGCCGTCTACGAGGTAACAACGTTGATATCATCATCATCACCATCATTAGCCCGGAGACGTTCACTGCTGAACGAAGGCCTCCCCCTTACACCGCGATACTGTACGACAACCTGCCATTTGCATCCGACGGTTGCCCGCGACTTTTACAATGTCGTCGGTCCATCTAGTGGGAGGCCGCGCCTACGCTGCGTAGGACGGTTTGCGGATATCAACTCATAAACAATTACGCCTTATCATCATTGGTTGGGACCTGGGTATGTCCTAAAACTGCATCCAGACCCACCGGAAGACGGGCAGCAGCGTCCTCTCGGTTAACGGTGGTGAGCATTCTGGGATCCCCAAGCCGCCTGCCAAGCATGGGGATTATGGCAACCCCTCCCTATTTAGCGGGAGGCGTTCGTCCAGCAGTGGACGTTTTCGGATGATGATGACGATGATAATTGATTCTATTATTCCCGTTGTCCACCACTGTTTTCGTTATGCTACTTGTTACTAAAGCGAACAATGCAAAAACAATGCAGCGCAACGCGTAACCAACTGATTACGATTCAACTATGATACTATTTAAAAAAATGCTTTTACATATTGTTGTGTATTTTTTTTTACTGGGCAGTGAATTTTTTCTAGTTTTCATAGATGGTTCTATAGTAAACATTTTTTCATAATCATGTGTACGATAAGTTCCTTTCAGCTTCGTATCGCTAAACCCATTTAGATTAGACATTGTTTTTAATGGAAGGAGATCTACATTTGTTAAAAACGCGCCTAAAGGTAAACGACGCGGCGATGTGGCCGAGGATGGAACACGTTTGTTTAGAAGGAATGTATTGATTCTAGCCTTCAAGATGCGTAGATTGTATTTTTACAGTAAAAAGTAAGGCAGCAAGGAGTCGTCCCATTCTTGGAAAGTACAACAAACGAACTAAAAAAAACCTAAATACCTACGAAGATATAACAACACAATTTTAATTTATCGTTTTCATAGCTGTGACAAAATTTCTTAAACATTTAGATTTTGGTTACATAAACGCCATGCTGTCGGTAGTATAAATTTGATTCCATACTCGTGTCGCTAAAGCTTAGTTTATTTATCCTACAGGGCATAGTAGTGGACGTGCCGTTCGCGTCCTTCTTCCTGAGCCAGGTGCTGGGCCAGACGCAGCAGGCGCTGTACAGCTGGATCGACGAGCTGCCCTCGCTCGACCGCGACCTCTACCGGAGCCTCACTTACATCAAACATTTCCAGGTAACGAGCAGGAACTCGCTCCAGGTCGTTCAGCCGTGTACTCCGCAAACCGGTGGAAAACGTCTACAATCTACAAATACTACGTTGTAGTGGCAGGACTCTACTGCAGAGTCCGCGTGGGGAAGTACCACACCTTTGCCAGTTAGCAGTAGTGCAAGAATTACTGTGTTCCGGTTTGATGGGTAATGGTACCAGAGATATTACTGGGTATGAAGAGATTTAACATCTAATATCTCAGGGGGACGAGTGCAGTGCAGTGCGGCGCAGGATTGTGTTCGCAAGTTCACAAGTCTGGCTACAGTTAGTGCTGCCACTAACAGTGACGTGACGCTTACCACCAGGTGAACGTCTTGGTCGACTCGTAACATAAAAGTATTTAAAAAAATACAAGTATAGGTCGCGTCATGTAAAAAGAACGCTGGAAGAAAGTAGAGGGGGTGCGTTTGCGCATGTGTACACTTGCGCACAAAAGTACTAGGCCTATTGTTTTAAATAACTATTAATTAGCCTTTTGCTCGCAGCTTCGTATATTGGTTATTACTCATACCGCGCCTCATACCACCAAATAGACCGATAAATCGCCTACTGCGCAGCTTAACCGCCAGCGTTCTTTTTACATGACGCGATCTATAACGGATCTGCAGACATCCTCTTTTTGACGGTAACACATAATAAGACATTCGACATTCTTGTAATGTTCATTGTGAACCTGGCTATGTTCGTAAACAGCACCTGGAGCCACTGGAGGTCGGCTAACTGCTTCCTCTCAGTTAACGGTGGTGAGCTTTTGCGATCCCCAAACCGCCTGCCAAACGTGGGGATTATGGCATCCTCCCCTATTAATGGGGAGGCCTTCGTCCAGCAGTGGACGTTTTCTGGCTGATGATAAAGGCCATTGCAGCTGTGTAACTTTGAATTTTTCAAAACACGCACTGATGCTCATTACTTGATACATTCTATGATGGGTCTAAGTTGAGGGAGACCTAGCGCCCAATTACACGTTTGTACCCAGTAACGCGTCATGAAAGACGTTTATAGCCGTAAAAATTGGACGGAACAGCAGAAAAGCAGAGCGTGAATCGCACAGCACTGAATTAAGTAATAAATTGACATTTCTTTTCAAAAGTTTTTGTGTTATTGTCAATGCCCTAAACTATAAGGAAGGCAGGTTAAATTCGTTCCTATTTTGCAGGGTGACGTGTCAACGTTAGAGCTTACGTTTACTGTGGACGAAGAAAGACTTGGAGAGATTGTCACGCACGAACTAATACCCGGCGGTAAAGCGATACCTGTCTACAATGAAAACAAGTAAGCAGACCGTATAGTGTGGCTCCAGGAGAACTAAACACGGTTATCTAGGCTACACATGATAATATGAGCAACGTAATGTAACAACGGGCCGATTCTCAGTTTGTAACAACAGATTTTGGTAAAAAATATGAAATCTACTCTAGATTTCATTGTTGGACCGCACCATCAAAAGTTTCTACTTTCTCGAGAAATATAAAGTGTGTCTGTCCCCATCACTCTTGTGTCCGTGTTAATCAGTGTGACACTGACAAACAATGTCTATTGCCTCAGGAACTTGTACACTTAATAGTCTTCTGTTTACTAAATCCATAAAGATATTGGTTACGAAGAGATCTATGCAAAATCAACCAATATACTACAGATATACATTAAAATGTCTTTTATCTTATTTCCAGAATCAACTACATACACCTGATGGCACATTTTAGAATGCACACGCAGATCAAAGATCAGACGAACGCTTTCATCAAAGGATTCAGAACGATCATCAACCCAGAGTGGCTCTCTTTATTTTCAACGCCTGAGGTAACGATCGATTCAGTATCCAATTCGTATCACACGGAAACGTGGACGAAACCAGCAGTGAACGTCTTCTGGCCCCTCCCCCTTAATAGGTAGGGGTTACCATAATCCCCACGCTTGGCAGGCGGCTTGGAGATGCCAGAATGCTCAACACCGTTAACCGAGAGGACGCTGCTGCCCGTGCTCCGGTGGGTCTGGATGCAGTTTTAGGACATACGCAGATCCAGTTCGAGTACTAAACTACACTCGCGTGCAGCTAAATCGACTCACTTCGACAAAATGTACAAAAATGTATTTTTTTCAAAAAGGATAAGTAACGTACACCATGTCGTATATTTTTTGAAAAAACTTATTGTTTAAGCTTTAAATTTTAAAGTAAAATAAATTTTAATTTTATGTACATTACTTCAGTAATTTTTAAGAAAATACACATTTTCTAGGGGCAAGTCGATTTATCTGCACGCGACTGTAGTTCAAGCAAACATCAAACATCAATAGATCCAAATTCAATCAGAATGCACACAGAAAATAATCACTTCGAGTATAGTATTATATTATGTTTGATAGTACTATGAACAGATGAAGAAGACTCGTCTAAATGTAGATAATATATCATAACTTCAATCATGTAATATTCAGTGCAGCTTAATTTGTTGTTTTTTTGTTTTTAATAGTTCCTGGCCATGGATACTAGTCCTTCAGCCGAATACATTTTTCTTCATCGATCCTTCTTTCTACAGTTAAATGAGTCGTAGTCACAGTCCAAGTCACACACAGTAAGTCACAGTCAAGTCCAATCATACCCTAGTAAAGTTGTGGCAACTTTACTACAAGCTTCTTCGGAGTTTTAGAAACAACACGAAAAGACACGTTTCACTACATTATATCACTTGCCCACATTCTTGCTCGTAAATCAGCACTTTAGAATAAAACGCCACCATTTTTATGCATTAACACTCGAAAAAACACAAGTTTTGGAAAATAATACAATGCAGCGACATGATTTTCTCGCGTTCCCGCCAAAACTCGCAGCTTAATTTGTATATTACAGTGTGTACGCCGTGTTACAGTGTGTCTTACCGCTTTAGCGCTTGGCTAAAGCGGTAAGTCTGGCAGATAGAATAGGTTATAGATATTTTAGGGTTCACTATGTTGAACTATGTTATGTTTTCTGTGATATAACGGCGTAGATACGGTGGCGTGGACGGCGTGGCGAGCAGCAACGTTCTCTTAGTTAAGGGGGGTGAGCATTCTGCGATCCCCAAGCCGCCTGCCAAGCGTAGGGATTATGGCAACCCTTCCCTATCAAGGGGGAGGCCTTCGTCCAGCAGTGGACGTCTTCCGGCTCTTGAAGAACGGCGTAGACTAAGCGAGTCTTTTTTTGTGATACAATTAAATGTAATTTGTCAGACGTTATTACAAAGTTATGTCGTGAAATGCCGTGAGCTGTCATTTTAATCAAGCTACATTTAAAAAACTATAGTTCTATTATAATTCTCGCCATAATCCCCGCAGCTACAACGGCTAATAAGCGGTGACAACGTGCCGCTGGACCTGCGCGACCTGCGCCGGCACACGCAGTACTACGGCGGGTTCCACGACTCGCACCGCGTCGTGTGCTGGCTGTGGGACGTGCTGCAGCGGGACTTCTCCGAGCAGGAGCGGGCCTGCTTCCTCAAGGTACTGCACTGACGTAGTGAGCGGTGACCACGTGCCGCTGGACCTGCGCGACCTGCGCCGGCACACGCAGTACTACGGCGGGTTCCACGACTCGCACCGCGTCGTGTGCTGGCTGTGGGACGTGCTGCAGCGGGACTTCTCCGAGCAGGAGCGGGCCTGCTTCCTCAAGGTACTGCACTGACGTAGTGAGCGGTGACCACGTGCCGCTGGTGACTTGACATAATCATGCAAATCCGGAGCACACTCTCCGAAATGTATCTTACATCTCATCTATATTTATATTTAATCGTTTTTAAATTATAATCTTTTTATGAATAAATATTTCAGTTTGTGACGTCGTGCTCCAAGCCGCCAGTGCTCGGGTTCGCCCACCTGAAGCCGCCGTTCTCGATACGCTGCGTGGAGGTGGGCGACGACGAAGACACTGGAGACACTATAGGTGCCGATCTTTACAATTGTACTCTGAATTATATCATTGATGTGTCCATGTAATTTAAGTATCAAGCATACATATCATTATCAAGCGAAAAAAAATAGATAACCAACTTCAGCGCAGCTGAAATTTAATTTGAATCCCTCTTACATTTTGCTCAAATTCATCGCCAGTTTCATAATTTCTAGCCACTATCAACTGTCTTGTCCTACCTAGATATCTTTACCTTGTCCTAACATTCTATTGTATATTTAAAGTGGTCAAACTACTATTCTATTGTAACTTTATAGTGAACAAACCTAAGCTTATATTGAAAAAAAAACTACCCCTATTTCTTCATTACAAAAAATAAAAATATAAAAAGTTGCATCTCCTTGACCGCCTTGAAAAAAGTTCATATCATCAGCTAAAAGACGTCCACTGCTGAAAGCAGACCTCCCCTTCAGTAGGAAGGGGTTACCATAACCCCTACGCTTGGCAGGCGGCTTGGGGATCACAGGAAATGTGTTTAAATAATTTGAATCATGTCAAAACTTAAATAAAAATAAAAATACAATCAAGTGTGTTTTTGCAGTTCAATTGAATTAAATTTTAATGTTGTAATGTAATTTTTGATATTAAATTTAAAGTAATTAGTTTTTGTTGTAGTGTTATTTTATAATTTTAATTTGATAATTTAATGTAAATGTAATAATCTACCTAGGTAATTGATATGGATTTTTAAATGTCTGAAATATTTTTTATTATTATTAAAATATTTATATTGAGCATTCTATCCATTACAGGCAGCGTGATTAGAGGCTTCTTCACAATACGAAAGAAGGATCCACTCCACAGACTGCCGACGTCTTCGACGTGCTTCAACCTACTGAAGCTGCCGAACTACCAGAAACGCAGCACGCTCCGGGACAAACTGCGGTACGCCGTCAACAGTAACACCGGCTTTGAACTCTCTTAGGCATTATACGAGTGGGTTGTTAGTGTTTAACTGGCGCTGGCGGTCAGGGATACCTATCTATTGATATTCTTCAACCGACTTCAAAAAAGGAGGTTCTCAATTCGACTGATGTTTTTCTTTGTTGTATCTATGTTACGCGATTATTCCGCCAATTATGAACTGATTTTGATGATTGTTTTTGTTTGGTAGGTAATACTTCAGAGGTGGTCCCATAGAATTTTTATCGAAATCGGTTCAGTAGTTTGGTCTTTAAACCAAAATTACTAGAAAATACGAAGATGTCATCCAGGTATTAGAAGTTAAAGTCGGTTGTATATATTTTTTTTAAAGCGTATTATTTCTTAAACCAATAAAAGAGCTGAACTGCTGAACAGTGGAATGCGCTGCCCGAGTGGGCAGTCAATCTGGGTGTCTTCAAGTCGCGAGTGAATCGGGTTCTTCTAGGCAAGCGTGCTGCATCGTAGGCTGCATCTTCGTTTTACATCAGACGAGATGGCAGTCAAAGGAAAGCCTATAAATAATAAATTAAAAATGAAATTATTGCGTTAAATTCTCCGATTTAAAAAAGATAATATCTTCCGTAATCTTACTTAAGTAATGTTTTTGAAAACGAAAGTACTCGCTTGGAAGAGATATTACTAACTTGCCGTAAAACGCTATTATACAATGTGTAACAAAAAGATTCAACAATACTGAAGGGTGTGTGTGTACTCATCATTATCAACAACTTTTATTATGTGGCCAACCTTAAAATCGCGAAAAAAATCGGAATCTGCTGTTTCATACAAAAAGTTAATTGACCTTGGACAACATGTTTAGACCAGCTGTATTTTTTTCTCGATTTCTGGATTGGTCCCATAGTAAAAGTAAAGATGAGTGCATACATACCCTTCAGCATTGTTGAACCGTTTTGTTACACATTGTAGATATGAATCGATAGAAGCCATACTTATCAGTGTTGAACGTCAGCGCCGACACTACGCTCGGAAATTATTTTCCATCGACTGTCGAGGCCAAGAAGCTTATATCCAGAACGGAGATTGCATTCAGAACATTCCTTTGAAGCACAAAAAAAAATCCTTATGACATCTCTGTTTCGTGACTAAAGCGTTTTAAGTTATAGAGTGAATGAGATAGCAGACATCAGACGTCGTTCAAGTTATATTTTTTGGCTTCAAAGGAATGCTCTGAATGCATTCTCCATTGTGGGTATAAGCTTCTTGGTCGAGGGAAATATGTTGAATGATAGCTCTCCACACATCCTTGTGTAAAGTTCACTATATGGCGCTCGCGTTGTACTCACGCGTTAAAGCCAATGTCTTTTTATATCTAACGTCACCTCAACGTCAGCGAACCATACGAGTGTCTATCAAAATGAAATTGACGTCAGTTGTGACAAACATTTTTTATTTTGGGCTCAAACTTATAAATCCGTTTTTGGTCATAATATTTAATATGACTGGTCATAACTGACTGTGAATGTCATAGCCGACCGTGAACGTCATAACTGGCCGTGAATGTCATTTCTGACTGAATGTTTTAATAACTGTTTTAACTGAGACTGTCATCGGTAGAGCATCACTTCCCTAAGATTTTGATAAAGAAAGGTCCAAATGAGTGTCAAAGCGTACTGAAAATACTCAAAGAACTGTTTCGGCTAGAGCTCCAAAGATCAGAATTTATAAGTGCACATAAGAGGCTCCGGTAACTGAGAATAAAGATTGTGATTGGTGTTTTAAATCAATTTTCTTCGATACACCAATCAAATGTTTGTACATTATTTTTAATATTTTCTAAATTATAATTGATTAATCCGCACGATCTCGAGTTATCTTGTAACATACAGGGGACGTAATATGAACGCTTATTGCGGGACCGAATAGGCTCAGCTGTAGCTTAGCGAATCGTATTGCGAGGCGATAAGATTCACAGTCGCGTTGCGTCGGCCACTGAGCCTATTCGGTCCCACAATATACGGTTTACGATACGGCCCCAGGTGTACGTAGATATGCTAAACTTGTTATAAATGTAATTGATTCCAATCGAGCTCGAAGAAGCTCTTCATTCGAATCCGTAATAGCGAAATACAATATTTTATACTCTGTCCACCATGTAAATCGCTTTTTGACAGCTCATACAAAGATAACGACTTAACATTGTAAAGCGTCCAACAAATTATATCTCATACAAATAAATTCGTTTGATCTAGCATTACCTCTGTGCGGGATATGTCAACTGTCGAGGTGACATTGTAAAGAGGTAATGCTAGGTCATTTTTACGTGTGTTGGTGAGTAAATTTTTAGGCTGGGGTCAAACGAGCGTGATTTTGTGAGTTGTATGAGTTGCAGACAACTCATGTTGCATCGTCGTGTCACATCACAATGCAGAGTTAATTCCACGACTCAAAAACCACAACCACTCGCAACTCCCAAACGCCAGTCTGGCTAAAGCCTTAGAAGCCTAAACTGATACGAATTATACATAGTGTCGTGTAGGCGTGTGTTTACGAGTAGATCTCTTAGCGTTTGATATAAAAACATATTCTAAAACACTGTAAACATTGTCCAATAAGTACGTGTAAATAGACAATAATGAGGTAGATTAAAAAATTATACAATACTGTAAGTTACGATCACTCTTACACATAACTGTTTAATAGGCCTGTTAAGCTAAAACAAGCTTTGTCTCGTTCGTTTTCTTGCGTAATATAATTCGCCAGTAATAGACATAGAAAGCCAATTTTACCACCCTCCTAAGTTCGACTAAACTAAAGTTTCTTCAAATTTAATTTAAATTAAACAATTTCTACTTCGTAACAAGATCTATTTGCCACTAGAATCTATCCTGCACCACTAACTAAACTTTTGAAACGTTACCTCCGTCAGCGTAAAATGAACGTAGTTGCCACGCAATTTATCCAAATGCCATCTCAAAACAAGTTCCAAACCAACTAAGATGACGTCATTTTAATCAGCACCTAAATAAAATGCGGCGACTAAAGGCACAGAATAAAATAATAGTACCTACAAGTGCAAATAATTGTTCACGTTGGAATGTCATTTAAATGAATGGAGTTGTTGTTTCGTTGCAATTTAGTTAAAGTTAGGCATGTCAGGCAGGGTTATCAAAGATAAAAGAATCGCTAATTTCTAAAACAACAAATATTGCCTATATTTTAGATTTAAAAAATAAATGTTCCAAAGAAGTAGGAGACAGTAGGAAGACATTTGGAAAAAATGTAGTTTAGTCGACTTAATTTAGAGGGATGGTGGAATTGGTGTCATTTGCTTGTTGAACGTTTGTGAGTAAAGCAGAATAAATGGAACTTTTCACTGCGTAATCAGACGCAGACTAAATGGTGGCTGTGAAATGTACTATGTACCTGGGAGCTATGGACCCCAAATTAGACTCGAAAAGCACAAAAAAAAACATGCAAACTTTGCGAAATTGCATAATTCTACAGTTCTACGAATACTTACGGGATATTTACCGTGATTATGTTGTGAAATGAGCTCCAGATATTTCGGCGCAGATGCGTGCACCATGTCCACGAGCAGCAGGCTAATCATGTAACTGTTCGGGATCGCGATTTGTCATTAATGTCACTAGTCACTGTCCCGCCAAAACTCAATTGACCCTGTAGGGCAGGATGAAACGCCAAAAGACCGACGGATTTGCTTAATTTAATTAGGAAATCAATGCATTCGTTCGTTAACGATAGGAAGAGAAATCCCTCCGTGATACCGTGAAGCTGTGACAGTGACAAGTGACAATTATGACAAATCGCAATCCGAATCGCGATCCCGAACAGTTACATGATTATCCTGAGGGGCCTTAGTTTTGAATCGTACGCAAAGTTGCGCATGCGAGCGGAGCCGACTTGCAAACGATATTGTCTGGAATAAGTGAATAGGGTTCAACATCGTTTGAATGTCGTCAAATAAGACCCCTGACAACTACACGCTCGCGTCGAACCGTGATAGTTTAGTAACAGTTATAGCTTGAAACATATTATTATTTTCCACATAATTATGCGTAACGCCTCGAGTAACACGGCCGCCATAAAGTTTGGTTCTGACTACACGGTTATTTGATCTATTTCATAGTAAATAGGTTAAATGACTGGTTTTTTTTTGTTCTATTGTGTCCCATAAATATAGCTGATTAATGAAAAGAAAATGAAAATCTGATCAAACATAAGCAACTTATAAGCATTTTAATATCATGCTAGACAGAGAGGTGAAACGGCAAATCGTGACGTCACTTCTCTGTACGCCATATTAATTCTATTCTGACAAGTTAGGTGTGACGTCATTTTTAGTTTTGTGGGAACGGGTCAGTGTTGTATCTAGCAAAAACATTAAACGCTTATATATCAGAACATTATTAACCTTTTTTTTTTTCAATAAACATATTATATTTACTTAAATTCTTCATCAAAGCTATTGGTTTCAACGATATAAACACCCTATCGTAAACGCGAAAGTTTGTGTGCATTTTGTTTTGAACTAGTTGGGTTAATAGCGCCTCACATTTTTACGCATTCTATCCTAGTCCCGTACCAACGGGTTCTTCGAAAACGTATTTTGATAAAGAAAACTTCGTAAGGAAACTTGCATAACTAGTTGTTCGCAGTGAACTGAAACCTCGCGGCTCCACATCTTCCAAGCCCGCTGACCAATTCGGACTTGATAATTATATTTGTACTACTTGCTTACAAAATTTCATAAACATCAGATCGACAAACGCCGACTTGTCAACTTAGACTCTGAGACCTTCGATTCGCTTGGTCA
Source organism: Erannis defoliaria (assembly GCA_905404285.2). Taxonomy (NCBI): domain Eukaryota; kingdom Metazoa; phylum Arthropoda; class Insecta; order Lepidoptera; family Geometridae; genus Erannis; species Erannis defoliaria. Next base: position 3,114,743 of record FR990071.1, read on the forward strand.
GTTATAACCGAAGAAGGAATTCAATGGCGTGACCTGGTTCGTACCAGCGTGGTGGATTATTGTGCCGGCGATATTGTATGGCCCAATCACCCTTCGAAGGTAAGCCAGCTGTGAGTTGTTAAAACCTATGTAATATACAAAGTGTAACAAAAAGGTTCAGTTATTTCGCTCCGGCCGCGAGGTTCTATTATGAAAGGGTATGTATGTACTCATCATTATGAACAACTTTCACTATGGGGACAACCCTGAAAGCGTGAAAAAAAATCAGATGTTCCATACATTTTGTCCAAGGGCAATGAACTTTTTGGATGGAACAGCTGCATAGCGGGTGAAAACGCGAGGCGTTGCTAGTAAATTCATGAGTACAATTAGTTGCCTTTTGGTATTCCTCGACTCGACTTACTCGACGATTACATTGCGTTCTGTTTTTATCGGCGTATACATTTTAAGGTTCGAGCACATTATGCCGGGCCGCAGGGGGGAGAGGTGGGCCGCAGCGGGGCGAGGTGGGCCGCACCGGGGCGAGGTGGGCCGCAGCGGGGCGAGGTGGGCCGCATCGCACCCGCGGAAATCCGTCGCACATTAATCCAACCGTTGCGCCCCGGCATAGTGCGCCATAGTTCATAATAAAATGTATGAAAGCGATCTGCGCGATCTGGTTCCGATGCGACTCGCCCCTCTGCAGCCCCGCATAATAAGCTCGATCCATTAAAATTAACTAGGATTATTTGTGTATTTAATTAAATTTAAGCGTATTTAAAGTCAAAATTATTCATTAATCGGTTCTCTGTTAGATAAGTTTTGCTGTAAGTGTTTGCACATTCTTTTGCGTGATTTCGAAATAGTAACAATGTAAAAATGCAATGCTCCATATTTAATTATGCTCGTTTTTAGAAATCGATCGTATTTGAAGCCGCGTCTATCCAAGGGCGGATCCAGCTTTTAAGTCAGGGGGGGTCATAGAGTCGAGTCGAGGTCTAGTAAGGGCAGTCTCCAATTCGATTACAACTAGAAAAAATATCAGTGGTCGACCTACACCCAGCCCAGGGGGGGTCATGACCTCCATGACCCCCCCCCCCCTGGATCCGCCCTTGTGTCTATCTATGTTGTATTAGAATTATCTATAGTTTATCGTAAACATTATTTTATTTAAACGAATTTTAGTTACTTTAGTACAATTTATATCATGCTACATTTTGCAAGCTAAAACATTTTTCATGTTCTTTAGTTGCCCATATATTTGGGACTGAATGTTTAATGTCATTAGTTAAAATTTATATTTAGTAATTTATTTTTATTATTTTTCAAAGTTTACGCTTACGCAATATACCTATATCATCATTTTAAGGAGTAATATTTTGTACTAGCCACGTAATGTTGTTTAACACAATGTGATTCTCTGTGATAAATATAATTGATATTATATTGAACTGGGGTTTATTTTCTTTCATCATCATAATTAGCCAGAAGACGTTCGCTGCTGAACGAAGACCTCAATAGAGAGGGGTGCTATATAACCCTCACGCTTGGCAGGCGACTTGGGGATCGCAGAACGCTACCACAAACGCTGCTGTGCGTCCTCCGGCACATACAGAGGTCCATACATACTCTTTAATAACTACATAGGTACATAATTCCAGCCAAATTTGAAGGCTATATAGATGTTGTTTTTAATAGTTCCTGGCCATGGATACAGTCCTTCAGCCGAATACATTTTTCTTCATTGATTCTTCTTTCTGCAGTTAAATGAGTCGTAGTCACAGTCCAAGTCACACACAGTAAGTCACAGTCAAGTCCAATCATGCTCTAGCAAAGTCGTGGCAACTTTACTACAAGCTTCTTCGGAGTTTTGGAAATAACACGAAAAGACACGTTTCACTACATTATACCTCACTCGCCCACACTCTTGCTCGTAAATCAGCACTTAATGAATAAAACGCCACCATTTTTATGCATTAACTCGAAAAAACACAAGTTTTAGAAAATAATACAATGCAGCGACATGATTTTCTCGCGTTCCCGCCAAAAACTCTGTGGCTTAGTGGTTGTTGTTGTTTGTGGCTTAGTGGTACATACCAGTGCTGCCAACTCAGTCCCTTCGGGGCTAGATCTAGCCCTTTTTCGACTTGTTCAGCCCCAATAATAATGATTTAGCCCCTAGCCCCAATTTGACCTAAAGAAAAATACACATTTTTATTGAAAAAGCCTGCGCCTCGTATAGGCCGGACATCAACGTCTTCAGCACAAGTGAAATCCTGTGCAACGAATTCAACGAAGACTCATCCGATGAAGACGCCAACATATAAACTGCCTAAAATATACATGTATTCCCAGATTTTTTTAAAACTAGTTGGTTATTAATTTTTGAAATGTGAATAAATCCAAAATTTTGTATTTTATTTTTAACTACACTTTAAAAATAATAAATTATATTAAAAAAAAACTTCTTTTGTTAATTAATTAGCAATTTATCATATTTTTTTTATTTTTGGGCAAATCTAGCCCTTTTTGAGTTTGATCTAGCCCTAATTCCTGATATCCAGTTGGCAGCACTGGTACATACCTGTACGTACGGAGTTTTGGCGGGAACGCGAGAAAATCATGTCGCTGCATTGTATTATTTTCTAAAACTTGTGTTATTTCGAGTGTTAATGCATAAAAATGGCGGCGTTTTATTCATTAAGTGCTGATTTACGAGCAAGAGTGTGGGCAAGTGATATAATGTAGTGAAACGTGTCTTTTCGTGTTGTATCCAAAACTCCGAAGAAGCTTGTAGTAAAGTTGCCACGACTTTACTAGGGCATGATTGGACTTGACTGTGACTTACTGTGTGTGACTTGGACTGTGACTACGACTCATTTAACTGCAGAAAGAAGAATCGATGAAGAAATATGTATTCGGCTGAAGGACTAGTATCCATGGCCAGGAACTATTTAAAAAAAAAAAAAACCTGTACGTACAAACTTCTCATACTTCCTTGTATGAACCAGCAGCCTAATCATGTAACTGTTCGGGATCGCGATTCGGATCGCGATTTGTCATTAATGTCACTTGTCACTGTCACAGCTTCACAGTATTACGGAGGGATTTCTCTCGCTATCGTTATCGAACGAATGCATTGATTTCCTTAATTAAGTTAAGCAAATCCGTCGGTCTTTTGGCGTTTCATCCTGCCCTGCAGGGTCAAATGAGTTTTGGCAGTGACAGTGACAAGTATCTATTTTTGACAACTTGTATCTGAATCGCGATCCCGAAAAGTTACATGATAGCCCCGCAGGAACCTTATCATGGACGTTCGTGATTCAGATTGCGAGCGTGCGCGAGCGGGAGGGCGCATGGCGCGAGTAAGTTCGTACGAGCGGGATGGCATCCTATCGCAACCAGAATCGCGAACGTTCATGATAAGGGTGCAGGCCAAAATGTCAGATAATTACTTCTAATTAATTTTCATCTTCTTTAAATAATTTTTAATGAAGAGAGATTATTGTTGCACTGTTTCCTTATTCTGTGCTTGGAACTTGGCTTGGATGAATGAATCTACGCAATTGCGGTTTTAGTATCAAAGAATACTATTACTCACAGGAAGTTAGTACCTATACACTAAAAAGTAAGTGCATTTTTTGGTAGATACTTATAGAATAAAATTAAAGATAATACTTTCATAGGCTAATACACTGAGTTGCGAAGCCAAAGTTTAAAAAAAATGCACGCATGTCAAAGTTCTGGAGTTGCCAGGATTTATACTTTTATGCCACTTCAGGCTACAACTGAATAATCTATAACAGTATTCGTATCTTTCACTAGTTGTTGTAAGGCGACTTTAGTCAATGTTTATTTTTCTTGCTTTAGTACTTTTTTTTTTAATTTTTTGGTAATTAGATAGGAAGGTGAGTTTGGCTTGGATCAAGAGATATGTAATAATATAGTATAAGCCCTTCTAATGCGATAAAGAGGTACAAAATATTAAATTAAACATAGTAACTGGAGGCAATTTATCCAACTGTCAGGTATCTACTTTGACATTGTTATACAAAATAAATAATAATTATTTTCATAAAAGGTTTTTTTACATAAATAATAATAAATAAGACTGTCATTAGTCATTACTTTAGAGTGTCAATGAAATGACCGATCAATGTGTCACCCTGTAAATAGTTCAAGTTGCTATGGTTACTCAGGGGGTCTAAGAGTAACACCGAGTATTTGTAGACACCCAAAGGGTCCAAATGTAATAGTATTCGTAAACCCTCCAGGGTGTTCAAAGGGGGGGTTTAAGAGGAAAGAACGGACTTGGGTAATGATGGTGTTTTATTTAAAAACCATTTTGGTAAAATGAATGAAGTAAATCTTTTCGAAGGGGTTATGAGGTTTCGGGCGTTAGAACAATACTAATAATATTATATTAATGTGAATATACGAAAGAAAAACGAAAATGGTGAAACTTTAAATACGATCTACCTGATTTGGGGAGAGGTGGGGGTGGATGTGGAACTCCTCCCACCACCCGTTCTTACTGGAGAGGCGTGGTTATATTTTTAACGATGTTAAATGGTAGGATATGCCTTCCTAAAACCAAATAAATAACAATTAGGTATACAGGGTTAGTTCTAATCAGTTAACATCCTTTTAAGGGCATTATTCAGTACATCAAAACAAACGACTTTTACTATGGTGCCAACATTTTGCCCAAGGTCCATGAACTTTCTGTCTCGTATCTGTCACTCATTTCGAACCTAACCCACTCAAGTCGAAGTGCCCTAATACTGGGCTCCGGGTAGGCTCCCGCCAGAACAGAAGGTCTTGCGTTCCGTTCGGTTCGACAAAATTTAAACAATAGCGGCCTTACTTTAAAACGCCGCTCAAGCTTAGTCACTGCTTAAACTTCTGTCTTGTTCTTGCACGTGACATTTCATCTTAAGCAGTGACTAAGTTTGAGCAGCGTTTTTAAGTAAGGCCGTTAAAAAAAGGAGGTTTTGGGGTTTTCGTAGATGGCACCAGCGGCGGTCCGCATGTAGCAAAATCAAGTTTTCTTGTTAATCTTTGCATATCTGTCTGCTCTTGATGAGAGCGTTGTCGATTATTTAGTCCAAGAAAAAATACTGAGTACTGTGCCTTGTTTGAGGAATCTATGCAGCTGTTGAGGGCCTGAAAATAAGATTTGTAGGTTAGATAGTTGTTTACATTTTATGTTGGACAGAGCTTTAATTAGCAAGACAAGGATTGTTGTACAAACCAGTATATGCACATTCTCCTTGGTAATCCGAGTCTTTAAAATGTTCTCAGCAAAAACAAAACAAAAAAACAACAAAATGTATGAGATTGACATTTGACTATGGCTGCAACGACGATGCGCCTCCTAGCAGAAAAAATCGCAGTGTGGATCCCCATTCTCTCACTTTGTGTTTTCCATACTTAATGAGGAGAAAAAAAACTAGTTATATGCCAAGCTATAAACAACCTATTTAGTTATTAATTAATAAGCAAGTGCTGGCAGCACTCGTTCGCTTGCCCATGCATGCCCTGCCTCTCCGTCTCCCGACCCCTCTGCCATTGCCCGCCGCCGCCCGCCGCCCGCAACCCGCCAGTGTCGCTCGATTTTCGTGAAGAGTGGGTGGTTGCGTGTTGCTGTCGCGGATTTACGGTCTCATCCTTTGTCCAGGAAGAAGCCGGGACCAAAGAAAATCACACGCAACCAATTTGATCCCAAATTTGTAAACTATAAGCGAAGTAACCTGTACGATCAATCGTTCATAATCCCGGCGTTCCTTGTGTTGTTCAGTGATCCCTGCATAGTAGTTCGAGCATGAATAATAAAGAAGTAACCGGTGATATTTTCGTGTGTCTAACGGGAGAGTGGTGATTGGAGAGTGGAGGAGTGGAGGCTGTCGGCAAGGTGTGATGCCGACGAGTCTGCGGTGACGACTCGCCGGCGAGCGGTTGGATGGCGGCAGTAAGCGGCCCCGCGCGGCACTCTCGCGTCTCCATGAGTGTGTCGATGTCGCTGATGCAGGGTACGCAGAGCGCGCCGCAGGGAGCCATCCTGGCGGCGGCGGCGCCCTACTACCAAGCGCCGGCCATCCCCACCGACGTGCAGCCTGACCGCCCCATCGGCTACGGCGCCTTCGGTGTTGTCTGGTGAGCACCATTGTTTGTAAATAATACTTAGGACCGTCAACTAGGTTAAAAGGTACGACTTTAGTTTACCGCCAATCGATTTTGGGGGGGTGGGGGTGGGGGGTGGGGTGGGGGGAGGGGTAGTACCTCCCCCCTTGAAGGGGAACTTGCGGAAACCCCCACCCTCGGAGATATGTTTTTTTTTAAATTCTTACCTAACTTTCCCAAAAACTTCAATTTTATCGACAATGAAATTGGAGGGGGGAGGGGGGAACGACTTTAGTTTACCGCCAATCGATTGAGGGGGGGGGGTGGTAGAACCCCCCTCGGAGATGTGTTTTTTTTACTCTTACCTAACTTTCCCAAAAACGTCATTTTTATCGTCAATAAAATTGGAGGGGGAGGGGGAGGTAGAAACATAACACGATATTTGATTTAACTCAAATCAGGATGCTCCGAGTCGAATCTGTCACTCATTTCGAACCTAACCAACTCAAATTTGACTCCGGGTGGGCTCCCGCCAGAAGCTCTTGCAGTCGCCCCTGATTGTCGCTTCGCCACACTCGGCCTTCGTTACGCTACGGAGGTCGCCGGCTCGCTTCGCTCGCCACCTCCCCCCTTCGCTCCACTCGACCTTGTATGGCTCGCTCCACTCAGGACCTCCCTTGAGCTTCTGGCTCCCGCACTTTTTATATACACTCTAGGGGTAGGGGCCACAAGCCTAGGTGGAGTCGGGGTGCTCTGATTCGGATCTGTCACCCATTTCGAACCTAACCAACTCGAGTCGGGGTGCTCTGTGTTTTGTTTATTGAAAAAAACCTTTTTTAATGTAAATAATGGAGTTTTCGTGTATAAACATCTAAAATTAACCAAAATAGTAGCTTATTTTAACTTTTTACGATTTACGACATTTGCTCAGTTTGGTAGAGAGTAAAACGAAACGTTAAAGTGGTACAAAACTGTCAAAACTTGTGGTGATTTTCGCAATTTAAAATAATTATTTTACAAAAAGTATTTGTTTCCGCAACTTGAAACTTTGCAAAAAGCATTCATATAACCCTTTACACCCGAGAGATGACATTCTTTTAAATACTGTTAAAATGTGGTTACGTGGTTTCCTTAGTATCCAGAGCATATAAGAAAAATACTGGAAAAAATCCTGCTGGTGCTGGTCTCCAGCAATCAGACCCTCACGATCGTGAGCTTCAGGAAATAATTGTACACGCACGATCGTGAGTGTGTAATATATTTAATCAATAATCAGCCTTATTCAATTCTTATAGAATAAAATGTACTTATTTGTGACATGATAAGTCTTAAAACAATGTTTGTCTCGAGATAGACACAAATAAACGTCACATTTTTCACATCTTATTTTGGTACAACTTCTAATCGACAGGATCTGGGTGCTTTTATATCATCACTACTAGGATAATGTTCGTAATGTTCGATGATGCGATAGCTGGCTTGTATATCTTATAGTCTCAACGAGGTACTGCAGCAGATAAATCATCTTCGAAGTCTTCCCTACGAGCACGATCAGGTTTAGACGATATGCCAATAAGCTGTCGGCAATATTCATGCAAAAGTCAAGGAATTGAGTCTTTTCCTGGTATTTTCTGGGAAATTTATTAGTCAGCAGTCATTCCTGTAAAGCCTTCAAGCATTAACGACTGACAGATCTTTAAAAAATGTATTAAAACTTAAAAATGACAATTTTTTGTGCCTCGAATATGTGTGTGCATATTCGCTTCCTTGCAACCCCGGAAACTGATTCTGGTCATCTTCCACAAATAGACCCTCTTCCACGACTACATGCAGGTGATCTCGATCATATCTCGAGGTATCATTCGGGACAGAAGTTGAACGAGAAGGCCTTTGACGTGAACTTCTTGATTCTCGGGTAGTAGTCCTCGGTGTTGACTGGAGAGGTGACTCAATCGGAACTGAGAGTGGCTGTATCAATGGAAACCCAGAGGTAGATACTGTAGACGGTATTAAATCGTTAATTTCGTCATACTACTCCTCTTCTGTTACATTTTTTTCAGCTGGTTGCCGAAATAGGACATCCGGATTGAATTTTACGTCATCGTCGTCCAAATCTTCAATCTTGGAGATGTTACCACCTTCTAAAAGTCACATATTGCTTCTTCCTTGATCGGACGTCTTAAAAGTGATACAATAAACACATTTTAAAGCCACATAACACCGAAACAACAAAAATAACGTACAACATTAGTTTATATTAAGTTCACATACTACCACCGACATGCTACGATCGTGCGAGTTCAAATTTCGAAGGATATTCTCGACAAACTATTCACGTAATGTACAAAAAACACATATTAACTTCTTCAACAACTAATAAACAAGCAATATGTAGGAAAAAATATTTAAAAATCTCTTTATTTAATTTAAATATAAGGTACTTACTTGAGCGGGCGCTGGTGCCAAAAAACACAGCCATCCTTACCTCGTCCTTTTGGAGGCTGACAAGTTGTAACTTGTTTCTATACTGGTAAGGTACACTTTAGCGCGCTCTCAGATAGACTCACGATCGATCGACGTCGGTTTCGTTTGCAAAAATAATGTCGGGTACGGTATAGAATTTTTCAAAGTCAAAACTCACGATCGTACAATCTCGGGTGTAAAGGGATAATAAAACCTATCTGTAAAAAAAAAATGAACCTCCAATTCGATTGGCGGTAAACCGAAGTTAAGCCATAATAAATTCTAGTTTTTCCTCTTCACTATTTGCAGTGAAACTGGAAAGAGCATAGAAAAAAAAAGATATCCACAACCCCACAAGTGATTCAAGTGATGACAAAATTACAGGAACATTGATAACCAGTTTGAATGTTACTTTGTCGCACACAATGTATTTGATCACAAAAAAACGGAGTTTATCTAAATTCATATGTATTTAGAAGGGCAAAAATGGAGCCCATCTCATCTATTTTAGTCCAGGTTAAAAATTCTGTTCTGGACATGCATTTGTCTAGATTAATAGTCACAACTTGAATAAACAAATTAAAATAACAATTTTATTCATAGCTACCCAAAAAGTTATGGAGTTAATAATGTCTCTTAGTTTGGAACGCCGTGCATACCTATTATTGTTTCTACAATGTACCTAGTTCTTTAGTTCCTATTAGTTTTATGCATGTGGAAGAATATTACCCACTTACACTATTGTTGAATAGGTAAGTATAACGGTATAAGCCCATGCTCTGGGCCTGATAAAGGCCTGGAATGACTCAGCTTTGTTGTTCATTTACCATTTTATTCATAAAACACCAAAATGTATTTTTAAACCTTTAGTTAAAAATGGTTTTGTCTTCTTTTTTCAAACTACGAATTGAGTTTGAAAAAAGAAGACAAAACAAATGAAAGTGACAAAACACTTTTTTAACACTTTTTACACTTTTTTCCAAACTGAAGGTAACTTCACTTTGGGCTTATCGCGGCCGGCATTATAGTACGTACATTATGTTGTTGTAAGGGTAAACAATGTATTTATTTGACAGCGCGATGTGATTGGTGCCGAGACAAACCATGGTGGTTTTTCGGTACTACTTATGATGTAATAATGTATGTACAAATTGTAATGAATAAAAAAAAAAATAAAAAAAAAAAAATAGGTTTTAGTGTTTTATTCATAAGACTCTTTAACTACAGTTTCTTACACCCATGGCGCATTACAAAGCAATCTAGCATTGCATTGGAAAATGCCGAATGAAAATACTAACATTTCACTGTTTCTTAGTTTTTTACACTTATTTCCTGTATTATATTCAGCTACACTATGTATGTTCTCGTAAGTCCATTAATCAACAATATTATAAAAATTCTAATGTCTTATGCATAAAACACTAATATAGTAATTTGTTTACCAAGGGAGCCAACAACTATTTTTAAGGCGTGAGTGCGAGGGATTCTAAAGTAGAATCCATGTTCTCATAAGTCCATAATCAACAATGTAGTAAAAATTCTAACTTCTTATGCATATAACACTAATAGGTATAGTAGATTGTTTACCAACGGTGCCAACAACTATTTTTAAGGCGTGAGTGCGAGGGATTCTAAAGTAGAATCTATGTTCTCATAAGTCCATAATCAACAATGTAATAAAAATTCTAACTTCTTATGCATATAACACTAATAGGTATAGTAGATTGTTTACCAAGGGAGCCAAGAACTATTTTTAAGGCGAGAGTGCAAGGGATTCTAGAGTAGAATCCATGTTCTCGTAAGTCAATAATCAACAATGTAATAAAAATTCTAATGTCTTATGCATAAAACACTAATATAGTAGATTGTTTAGCAAGGGAGCCAAGAACTATTTTTAAGGCGAGAGTGCAAGGGATTCTTAAGTTGAATCCCTCGCTGCGCTAAGTACTTGGTTTAAAAAAGTGTTGATCCCGACACTCTACTTTTTATCACCTCTATGAGAAAATAAGTATGAACAGAATATGAATAAGAATAGTACCTATGTTTATTTCATTCTCAATACTCACTCTCACTTCTCACTTTTTATTGAGGAAGATACACTAAGTAAAATAAAACTAAATTAAATCCGAATTTGAGTAAACAATAAAATTACGAACGAAGGTGGAACGCATTTCGCGCGTTTTAGTTTTTTACACAAACTTTTTTTTTAATATTTGTTTGCGCGCCTTTCTTTATTAGCCTGTTACTTGTTCATACAATTTTCGTGGTTGATCTCTTTGGTGATTGGAAATTTTACTAACAATATTTACATTCCAAGTTCAAATCACTTTTCGTCCCTAGGGCAAAAAAGAGCTCTTTATTGCCCTGTTTGCGAGGAACAAAGTAGCTCTTTTTTAATAGGTGTGTGAAAAAAAAACGTATTTAAAACCTATTTGTTTAGTCTCCTTTTTTAAACTCGATTCGGAATTCAAAAGATATTGACAAAACAATTTTAAACTAAAATAGATTTTAATACGTTTTTGTTAGTGTTCTATATGCATAGAATAGATCACTATGATGGAAAGAATTTAACTTGACTTTTTGGACAAATTCTCATCACTTTTGCTACTTTGGCAAATGAAAACTAATAACTAATTAAATAACTATAAATTCAATGAAATTTAAACCCAACACAGGTATACTTTTAAAACTGTGGTAGGCAGAGGCAACTCTATTGTTCCTTGTTCCTCTATGAAAGCTAGAAGTGGCTCATTGTTACCTGGATTACCATGCTTACTTGCACCTTTGTGAACAATCACATTTGACTAAACAATAGCTAAGCTAGCGCTATTCCTGAGCTTTTTATAGCTTTAGCGACTTTAGCTTATTTGCAATGATTCCATAGTTTGTTGTGAGACTTCAAAGCCATATGTGACAAAAAGGTTATAAAACATGAGTTAACACCTTCGTATGATTTACTAAGAAAGCTGAACTACATAAATGTGGTTTTGACATATTTTCGTTAAGCATGACTGAGTTAGGTAGGTACCTAGCTTTAGGCTAGATGACTGGTTTTTTTTATTGTCCTATTAAAATGTGGCCCATAAATATAACTGATTATTGAAAATAAAATGAAAATCTGAACAAAAATAAGCAATTTATATGCATTTCAATATCATGCTAGACAGAGAGGCGAAACAGCAAATCGTGACGTCACTTCTCTGTACGCCATATAAATTCTATTCTGACAAGTAAGGCGTGACGTCATTTATTGTTTTGTGGGAAAGGGACAGAGTTATCTCTACCAAAAACTTTAAATGCTTATAATCAGAACATAAATAACCAATTTAAATTATGTTTTCAATAAACATATTATATTTACTTAAATTCTTCATCAAAGCTATTGGTTACAACGATTTAAACATCAGTCATCTACCCTATTACCTACTTTGTGTTGGTATTAAATAGGTAGACAGCAGAAATAGTCACAGGAAATAGTCGTACCTAGGTACTACATCGTAGTTGCCTACTTAGGTATATTCTTAACAGTATTTAAGGTACGTATTTAACTACCTATAGTTACCTATAGGTAACTATATTGCTGCGAAAACCATGTTTTCATTAGAATAAAATGAGAATACCTACTTAACACGGTTTTGATTTTTAATTTTATCTAAGGCTAAGGACCTCAGATAAGTATGATATATAAGAGTATGGGGATTTGAATTTTGTGAGTGAGTGACCATCGAATTGCGAATCCTACCGAATACCTACATGCATAAATAATAAATAATTGCTTATTTGATTTTTAATTTGACATGCAATTATTATTTGATTTATACTAGTTTTAATTATAATTATTTTTTTTCGACTATTGATTATTTATTGATTGACATTGACACCACCGAATTTTAAATCTTTTCCAATTTGTATTTTTTGTTTTATGTGTAATTTGTGTATATGGATGTAATTGGTCTGAAATAAAAATTTATTATTATATTATTATTATAAAGTTGTCTTGACCGAAAATTCGAACTGTCTGTAATGATCACATGAACAATGTCCTACAGCTGCTAAGCGCACGCATATTAATGTTTTTTTTTATTGATTCACCATGAAGTTGATTGGCAACAAAACAAATCATCGAAAGTAGAATTTTAATATTAGGCCTTTACCTATGAAATTGCCGTTTTGTATGTAATAAGTGAAACTACTTATTTTTTTAAACTTTTTTATTTCTGTTATTCAAAGTAATCACCCATGCAATCGACGCATCTTTGCCAACGAATTGGCAGTTTATTGATGCCCTTCTTGTAAAAATCAGCTGGACGGGAGGCAACAAACTCTTCAAAGGCATTTTGTACTGCCTCTCTGGAATGGAATTTTTTACCAACTAAAAACTTAATACGTAATAGTCGGTAGGTGCAAGGTCTGGTGAGTATGGCGGATGAGGGAGAGCTTCCAACCCCAGCTCTTGCAGTTTGGAGACTGTCTGTTGTGCAGTATGGGGTCGCGCGTTGTCGTGAATGAGCAGTGGGGACGACCGATTGACCAAAGCTGGTTGCCGATGTGCAAGCTTCTCCATCATTGTCTCCAGTTCTTCACAGTACACATCTGCAGTAATGCTCATGCCGTTTTGTAAAAAGCTGTGGTGAATCACACCCGTACTAGACCACCAAACAGTGATCATCACCTTTTTAGGGGTCATTTTTGGTTTAGGGCATTGTTCAAATGTAATGAAAATACAACGCTAATCAATAAACAATAGACTGAGTTTGTAAAAAGAATGTCATGTTTTTAAGACAAAATTAATATGAATTCAGAATACAAAGCCATTCCAAACTTTTTTTCTATTTGAAATGACCAGTACTGAAGAACGGCAATTTCATAGGTAAAGACCTATTATATGCACAAATAACGAACGAGTTATAAACATTTTAGTTCCAGGTTAAACAGGGAGGGCACTATACTAGGTTTATGACGTCAAAGTTCACGATTCCAAACAAATTCTAAACTATGCACGTGTTTTGCTAGAAAGGGACTGATGACTCCCTCCCAAATACTTTGAACGCTTATATTTCAGAACTTTACCAGCCGATTTCAATAATTGTTTCGAAGTAAGCATCAGATTCAGTTAAACTCTTCATTTATCCTATTATTTTTAATAATTGAAATACGTGCATATGGGAATGCATGTGTTTCAATTATAACGTAACGGGTTCCCTCATCAATAGGGATATTGATGAGGGAACCCGTTACTCCGGAAGCTAAGCAATCGACACGTAAGTGCTCCGCGATAAGTAAAGCACACCGAACAGTTATTGCCGGACTCCGTCCGACGCTCTGAATGCTCGCTTTTACAGCCTCGGAACTCGGAACACGAGCTCGTTAAGACGAGAGAAAGCCCGATACCATTATGTACAACATCTCTTTTATTTAATTTTTAACGGCTTCTATCGGTTTTATTCCGAAGACGCGCCTCTTTTACAACCGCGTCCACAAACGATTTAACTCTTATCGAATAGCAAAATAACCGGGTGGCAGCTTTGGAAAAGTTTGCATGTGCGCTGAAGTTGCAGTTGGTCTAATCTGCGCCAGTTGTTTTCTCTAAACACGTGGCATTCATACTCTGCCGAAGTTGATTCAATTCACCGCGTTCGGCATAAGAGTGGTTTTCATTATTCATACGCTCCGCAATCGAATGCACATGCGTCCGTCGACCGCAGCTCTAAATCAAACAATTCTCAGCTTTATTACATCGGCTTTGCCTTGCCTTTGACACGGTCGGATATCTGCTATCAAAATGAATGCAACGAGCGTACGCTTTTTATTTGAGGTTTGGGATAGTGAGCTCTAAAGGCAGGAGTTACGAGCGAGTTCGAGACGGACAAGGCAGCAGTTGTAAAGTAGTACAACGCTTGTGCAGCGAGGGTAGCGGTAAGTACGGGTGGATGCTTTGTGCAGAGTCGTGCGTAGGTAGGGCCCTCATGCATGGTGCTGCGTCGATTGTGTGTGAACGACCGCGCCGAGGGGAGCGCCTGATTATTCCGAGACCGCGCCGATCGCCGCGAGAACTGAGAACCCTACCCGGTCCGCTGTCTGCCTGCTCCCTCCGGCCCTCCTTCCTACTACACTCGTCCGTTGAATGTAAATAAGGACATCTGAACTGAACATGACCATTCTGCGAAGATATTCCTGCGGTTTATATTTATTTCTAGTTCAGGTACTTAAAATGTATATAAATCCTTTGTTATCTATTCATATTCTAACTCAACAAAGACTAGAATAGTCTCAGACAATGCGATTTCACTCCGCTTGTTCATCTCGCATGAAATGACTTTCATCATACCCTGATGACGAGTGGGGCTATTGTCATAATCTTTATGCTAAGAATAACCTGCGACGTAGAAAGCCGCGAAACCATAGTCACTTACTCTTTACATTGCGTACAATCTTCAGTCGAAAACGTTAACACTAGCAACATTTTGGTTTGAGAATTGTGCTTATACTAGTGTTAAATACTAGTGGCCTAAAACTCTGGTAGGTACTAGGGCTGACCGGACAAATGATTGTGGTTAATAATTAAAAAGTAGTTTTTGTGTCTTCTGTCTTTATATAAAAGGTAATTGTGTAAGTGTCTAGTGTGATAAATAAATATTTGTATTGTACCTACATTCGTAATCGGCGTAATTCGTGATTGGCGTACACACAAGGGGCCTAAACGGCTTGAAATAACGAGAAGACGACATATTGCTTTCTATTTCGCTAAGACACTTATATCTACTATTTTATATAACATTTTTAAAGAACTTTACGTTGAACTTCGTTGCGACAAATCTTTAAGTTAAATCTCATCGCGGGCGTGAAAACCCAAAAAGTTAACCCAGTATATACCCTTTCAGTAGTAATTGCAGTCGAAATTTTTGATAGTAAACTTTCATAAATGTAGTTGGGCGGCTACGATCAGATTTCTCCGAATCGATAAGGGTACCGTTATGAGGTTGTTCGCACTTCAGTTCCCAGCGAAAGTGCACTGCGAACAACTGCAAACACTACGAACTGCCGTTTTAAGTGGTCTCGATTTATCACCTGTCTTACACAGTGACAACATTCGACAGTAGTGCCACTTGCAACCTTTAAAAGCAAGTGACATAGTCGTAAGTGTACAGTAATTTAATTACAAGGGTGTGGGCCGATTGATCGGGCCTGGGCCACAGAAGTAATAATAGTTCTACCCTAGGCAGGGCTCCGCACCCTGCCTCCGCCCTGCTGGCCGACCAATTTACGCCGCCTCTTGTTGAAAAACTGGATCCATCAGTTCGTCTCGACTCGCCTTCTCTGTCCCGACCTTTAGTAAAACATATTTAAGCCTTTTTGTGTAAAAATAGATTTCTCTGTCTGAAAAAGGTATTAGACCCACCAAAAGAAAGCAATTCTTGTAATAGGTGGTATATTATGTTGATTCCTTCTCCGCTTTGCTTTCACTTAAGTAGTAGTAGGTGGGTACCTGTTTTACCTCCCATCTTCTCATAATAGTTGTAGCCCCCGTCGTGTCTCGAGCCATAATATTTCTATCTCGAGATCTACCTGACCCCTGCAGGGCTAGCATGCGCACCGCGAGAAAATTTTGTCGTGTTTTTATGTCGTGCGAAAATGAGACAAACTTATACAGATTCGTAGCCTTGTCCTGTTTTTAAGAATCGAGAAATTTTTCTCGCGGTTCGCGTGCTAGCCCTGCAGTGCAGTTTGCTTTCAAAATATCTTGTTACATGCAGCGACGGTGTTAATGAAATGGACGGGCCCAGCGCTTGCAAATCGATCAAAATTAACAAGACAACACAATCAAGCATACCTAGCTAAAAGTATGCATATTACATTTTCCGAAAATAGAAATAGTGAATCTAATTACTGCATGACAAACAGAGAACACATGTACATGTATTAGAAGTTTGTATTGTCGTATCGTACGGCTCGCATGTCGCAAAGGCAAAGTATGACTGAAGCTAGTGGAGAGCCGGCGCTCAACATCATCATCAGCCCGGAGACGTCCACTGCTGAACGAAGGCCTCCCCCTTAGACCGCCACACTGTACGACAACCTACCATTTGCATTCACCGGTTGCCCGCGACTTTTACAATGTCGTCGGTCCACCTAGTGGGAAGCCTTCCTACGCTGCGTCTCGGGGTTCGCAGTCGCCACTCAAGAACCTTTCTTCCCCACCATATAACACAAAACATATAGTCTTCAAAATCCGTGCGCTTATTTCCCGTCCATTCATCTTATCATTGTCGCTGGTTACCTGCTCACTTTAGATTTGTTATCATGTTTTTCTCTTATTTACTCGCCTGGTTATTGTTTTAAACAGCTGTTACATTTTATCAACGTCGGTTTAGTGACATTGTTTTATCAGCTTTGTTTTATGCGGTCCTGGACTGACGCAATACATTCGCGCTTATCTATCATTGAACACTTACCTAGGTCAAGAAAGCATTAGCAAAGTCAATGGCTAACATACTGGGGGACCGTCCGTCGGAACGTTGCGACACTTTGTCGGTCAGTTTCATTCCGTACAGATATCACTCCGGCTATCAGATGCTGCAAACAACTGTAAACTGTAATTGTTTGAATACAAACATCGATAGTGTACATTACGCTGTACATACACTACGTAGCTTACATAATTGAGATTCCCGGTGTCTCAGCCGCTGCTGAAACGATTCACCGATTCTATTGAGGTTAGGTTACAATAATCTAGTTTTGGTGTAGTGCAAGGTTGTAAGCAGAGATAACGGCGAATGGTACAGTTCGATCACCGACGACCTTGGGGTGTGGGTGGCGTGCGCTTCGCTCTCGGCTTTCGACCGTTTGTTGGTACGCCAATCAGTATGATACACGTTGGTCAACTCTGATCCAATGGCTTTTTAGAAAATATCGGCGGTGGTTATCTAAAGAATTAATTTTTTTACCGACTTCGAAAAAGGAGGAGGGTTTTTATGTATGTTCACCTATTTCTCCGTCAAATTGTGGACCGATTTGAACATTTTATTTTTATTTTAAAGGGTATACTCCTGAGGTGGTCACATATTTATTTAAAGTTGGTAATATTTTTTTAAGTTACTTGTATATTTAAGGTTCATCAATTACGTATCCCAGTCTTTTGTACTCCATAATAAAAAATCTACTACTTAAAAGGCTACGTTATTTTGAGAAGACAAATCCAATGTGATCAACCGCGCCGCTTGGCCACGCGGACGCATATGTTTAGGCGCTCGGGTGCAGGCGCGCCAGATGCTCGCCCGATGAAAATAACTCGGTGAGTTCTAAATTGCGCCTTATTTCAATGTGTTTAGTACGAAATTAGAATGGGTCGGTAAGCCGCCCGTGCCATGCTCGTGCCCGACGCCAGTTCAGTGTGTCCTGCGCCTGAAGAATTTGTGCTGTACTGTCCTGATTACCGTTATGCAGGTCACTCTGAACATAGAAAGGCTACCGGCCCACTGCTCGCTTGTCGTGCATGCGTCGTATATTATGTGAGTTGACATAATTTAATTGTTCGATTTCTAGGTTAGATAATGCACTCACTAGACTGTCAGGCAGAACCAGTTTCATGGGAACTTGATGGGTTCGGAATGCTAACATGAGTAACTACTGCTCTCTTATGATGACCTTATTTCATTATATGTCTATACTCGGATTCTTAATTAAACGGACTAAACTGACATTTCGAGTGTTGCTACTTTTTGGCATAATTTAAATAGTGCTGGGATAAAAATATTAAGTTTATTCACATATGTTAAGAAACTTAATCTTTTTATTAACTTATGAAGTTATGTTAACAAACTTAATGATTTCACACCAATGAACTATTTAGATATATTTATATTAGTCTTTGTAAAAGGTGTAGTTCCTGATAATGTACGATTTCAATCTTTCCAAGGGTATAATAAATCATGAAAATAATGTTACATTTCCGCGTAGCAATTTACAGAACAACTTTTTAACGCAATATGTTTTCCCTTTTCTACCTGAACTTACACTGGCAGAACTTTAAATGTTTAACGGTACTTAATAATTATTCAATAATTCTTTTGCACGATATGAACTTAACAATATCCATCACTATCCGGTCCGGTATACATATCCGGTTTTTTAGCAGGCAGCATTATTTTGAAAAGTGACTTTTCAATCTGTCAGTTTAGTCCGTTTGATTAAGAATACGAGTATAAAAATTCTGCTTTTGGTGTAGGGTACTTCATTTCCACCGTAGCCCAGCAGGGCTAACATGCGCACCGCGAGAAAATTTTGTCGTGTGTTTATGTCGTGCGAAAACGAGACTAACTTATACAGATTCGTAGCGTTGTCCTGTTTTGTAGAATCGAGAAAAATTTCTCGCGGTGCGCATGTTAGGCCTGCAGGACCTCACTATCTACGAGTAATTCTAAGTTACACGTATCTTGAAGTATAATATTTATTCATTTATATAAATATGTATACGGCTGCTCATAGATTATTTTTCTTAGACTGCCCAAGAGGGGTAATGCTTCATATATTGAGGCCACATTTTGCATGCGAGAATAATATTGTTTTAATAACAACCTAGATGCTTGTTGAATGTTACCTAGACGTAGGTAAAGGTATAGGCACGAACTTGGAAATAATCTACCATTGATAAAATCGTGACTTACGAACTATTGTTTTTAAGGCAATAAATAGCCTTCGTTTTCGTCCTATTTTGCTTCGCTTTAGCACTTTGTAGGTAATCATGGTGCTATTGTTCATTGCTTAATCTTGATGGCCGTTTCATTTAGGTACTTGTAGTGTTATAGAGAAGTAAAAACGTTTTCCTATCGAAGTAAAAACGTTTTCCTATCGAAGTAAAAACGTTTTCCTATCGAAGTAGGTCAGCCAAAGATAGGCCAAAAAATCCTCAAAAACATGCCTTACAAGCATTAAGCTAATATCTCTAAGTGAAAACAGTCAAAAAACGTCCGAGTGCCATTGTACATGTACATACCTATACGTGCATTATATAGTTCACAATTGTTCGAATTTAGACGTTATCTCGCTTGTATAGTGTGTTCAATGTATGCTTGAGCGCTTGTGTCTTTTCGTAGTTTAAGTCGTTCAAATCGTTCAAGAGTTTTGGCGTAGACATTTTTTTGTGCACAATTGTGGCTCTATAGATATTAGCTCAATGCTTACAAGATATCGTTTTACCTAACAAACGTACTGGTAAATTGGTGAAAGAACAGAAGTCAGCCGTGACAACCCTAAACTACACTACACATCCTTTCAATTAGCCAACATCTAAAAAAAGTCAAGTGTTTTGGAAATTCCAAGTTTTTCTAGTGTAATTAAGTACTTAGGTTTTGTCTCTTGGCTGTTACTGAATATATTACGTAGGTGGTCTAATTTACTACAAAGATTGATTGATTGCAATGCTGTAAACAGACTTATTAGTGCAAAGTCAGCCATCAGGCGTTTTTGCTCCATCACCATAGCCCCACGAATTGGTGCCGTGGGAATTAGCCGTGATTGACTGTTATTCGATTAATGTTTATTTGAGACTGAATGAGAGAGGTCGTACGTCCTCTACGTTGCTTGTCCGTCAGACAGTTAAGGCGAACAGATAAAAAAATCTGTAAATTTTTATTATGATAACTGACGTGGTTTTGACACATTTTTGTTTTGTATCCGATTTAATTGAACGTGAGTATTCCCGTATAAATAAAACACTCTCGTAAAATGTTATTAATTACTTTTAACATAAATCTAATCTCTAAAGGGTGGAATCGCCTCTATGGCACAGCTTTCTCAATTTCTCAATACGTGGCCGTTATCTAACATGTCGCCTTAATACGCCCTAAAGGGTGTCCCCAATATTTCCCTCTTATCTTCCCCTAACCCAAGTCATACTATTATTTATTCTGTGCCCAAGCTCTAGGCGCCAGTGACAGGCCGTGACGTCACCGACTGCGTTTGCATATTGACTAGCCAGCAACGTATCCATATTAGAGTTATGTGGAAAGATTTTATCGAAAAATTATAACATTCCTTTGGAATTCGGCAACACTTAATATCCATTGATTGGGCAATTAGTTATTAACGAATGCTTATGAATGCGTTTATTTTAGTTTCCAACACAAATCAGTGTATTTTAAATGGATATGAAAAATACGAATCAGACGTAGCATGTTATTTATACCTACCCCGGAGCATATACTTGTACTGAAAAACTAGATGCGGAATAAATAATACTTGTTGTTATAGTAGTAGGACTCTTGCAGAGTCCGCCTGGGGAAGTGCCTACCTCACCGTTGCCTGTTATTCAATCGCCAAGCAGTAGTGTGCAATCATTACTGTGTTGCAGTTTTAAGGGCAATGTTACCAGACATATTAAGTACCTACTGGGCATGAAGAGATTCACATTCTGTCCACTCTCCACCAAAAATAATAATTAAGGTGTGCTATTATTCTCCTAGAAAAATTATACAAGATATTTTCTGCTTTTGGAATAGACGTTAACACGGCTGCTAATTTATAGTCTAAGGACAACACCAAAGATAATAATTTTTCATCGCACTTGGTCTCAAAGTGGATCTTATTACATCGGTTTTAGGCTCATAATCCAAGCTATTACCTCGCGTGCTTTTTACTATGTTTGTAGACGTTTTCGCTGTGTGGTTGATTATTATCTAAAAAAGTTTGTTTTTTCCTCGCAAGTGTGATGAAAACAGTCGTATGAAACTCTTGTGCTATGTTAGTCATTACACTCTCGGCTTCCTTATCGCGCTCGCCTGCGGCTCGCGAGCATAATACCGCCTCTAGTGTGATGACCAACATAGCACACTTGTATCATAATGTACTAATAATACTATTCTAACTTACTGTTACCTTGTGGCTCTACCTAACTTTTAGAGTTATAAATGTTTTTTTTTAAATATACTTATACCTAGGCGTATACGTATTTGTTCACACGCCTTTATATCTGAGATTTAAGTATAATACGAGTAACGAGTAAAGTAATAAAGTATTATCCAAGAATAAACCGGCGTAGGTGGGTAAAATCTATTTAAAACCACCCAATTAGGCTACATGTTACCTAAGTATGCTAAATGTGTGTAAAATGTCAAGTTGTGACATTGGCCTGACTATCTCCCATTTTAGCTTAAAATTTATTGGCAGAGTGGCGACGTGCCTTTAAAATATATTATAATGTACTTGCTAGATACCTATATTGTCCACATAGAAAAAAACGGATAGCTACGCTAAAATGTACTAATGAAGGTTCATAAAATTTGGCCAAGCGTGAGAATTATTCAGTCAAAGAGAGGTTTTGCTGAATTTAAAACAATGTATATAAGATTGGCTCCAAGACAAAATGATTTCTGAACTGATCATCAGTCGTCAGGGTTATCGGCTTTGTTGAGTTAATTAATGAATCTAAATAGCTATATTCGAATAGATGTAGAGATAAAAATCGAAGACCTGGTGCTTCGTTTTTTAATCTATCGCAAGAGTTTTTTCACACCGATTAGGTACATTTAACTTTCGAATTACCTATAACTAGTGAGAATAGTTATTCGCCTGATTCAAAATGAGGCACTTGATGAGCTTATACCTAACTATTGAATGATCATCAACAAGGTGCAGGATTTAAAATACAAAAATGACATTACCAAATAATGTTCATATGTGCTAAAGTTGCTATTAAAGATTGAAGATGCCACAATGTACTCTAATTAAGAAACTACTACAATTAACTATATGTATAGTAGAGTAGAAGTAATTATTATGCATCAAATTTCGCGTTTAGGTTTAAAGTTCATTGACGACGGTAATACCACAAATTTTGTACGCCCTGCTACTGAAACTTTCAGTAAAAGTAAGTTTTTTATAGTATGATACAATTTAACTGGAGAGGTTAAAATGTAAGGTCAGAGGTACGCCAACCCTAGATGCTATTAAATGTTACTCAGTAGCCTCGGCGACCTGGGATTAATTGGTTGTCATGTGCCCTGGACCTGGACCCTCGCGCTATATAGCGTCTCGGGTTCAGTCAACCCCACGAATTTGTTTATCTTCGCGTGAACTCGACTAACGTGCCATTGACATTCAGATTTGCAGTCGCGATCGAAATAGCGCGCGCTAAATATTGCTTCGCATTATGAAACTCGGCTTTACCGCCAATCTTTATCACAATCAGATGCCATAGATTGGCCCATAGTTACTACTGTAGCCTACTGTAGCGAACTAACTGCTGCGGGTGTGTTTTAAAATGATTTGCACTAGATAACATTTTTATTCTCCGCGGCTGTTTCGTGTAGCATATCGTATTTAAAACCGGGTTACAGCATCGCACTGAATTGTGAAGAGATAAAACGATCCAATACCATTAGAGTAATTTGTTCTAGTCCGCGATTTTAATGTTGCTACACCATTAAAGTCTCAAAGCTGTAATATGGCTGAAATAGACGTTAAAATTTTAATGCGTCCGCGTTGTGCGGTTGTGCCCATTTGCGAGTGCGCTATCGAAATTCAATCTCCATTTTACTGTTTGGTTTTCGATAAAGGTTGTTGACACAAATCCACAGATGTAGAGGTTAAACTTTTGCCTGTATATGCGCTCCTGTATCCATAAATTATGAGTTATGAAAAATGTATGGAGCAATAGATGTAACATGTATATTATTTAGGCGAAGTTGTACGTCGTCACATTTTGCCTCGAGCTTGCCAGTGTAAGAAAATAATGTTGTTGCTGTTATCGCCGTACGTAAGCATGTTAAACCTTACTCATAAGCTCCCTGATTTATTTATCAAATTTAAATCAGAAAGCGTGACGTTTCATAGCACGCTGTCTTACTCTCCCTTGTAAATAGGCGTTGGAGGGTGAACGAAATACGCTATAATTTTCGGTTCCCGCCAGTCCTTGGGGATTTAACGGTAGGCTGTTTTTTTAAATATAACGATCGATGCTGTAACTTGCGCATTTGTTTTTTAAATTCGTGAATCTACAAGATTTGCCAGACTTTTTGGAAAATTTTGATGAAACTGACAAGTTTGACGGTTTTTTTTGATTCCACCAGTGAGGATTTTGGCTTCACGCGTCTTGTGTCTTGTCAGTTTTATTTGGGTACGGGGTCGTGGTCCAACTACTCTATCCAACTAGTTGGAGTACGGGCCTTCACTAGCGGCAGTGAACAGTGGGGCACCATGTTAAAGTCCTGTTCACGTAAACATTTTAATATCTAGAGTTTTAGTAAATATCGTCAAACAAGGCATATTCACGGTTAAAGTCAAACAATTCATGTCACGGTAAACTCCTAGAAATCAAATAGGCATAGAAATAACATTTATATCTACCCGTATCAATATTTTGATAATCAATAAAGTTAAAAATATCTTCTAAGAAACAGAAATATAAATAAAGCAATCACTGAGAATACTCTATCAAATTGCTAATAATTTAGTTAATGGGATCTACGTCACCGGGCAGAATTGATTGCTTTTTCCATTTCTGTAGCTCGTTAAGTAGCTATTTTTAATAGATTTTAAAAATATTTGATATCATGTCAATGCCAGAAGTACTACCTTCAGTACGCACGTGTTTGAATAAAATATCTGGTATCGATAACATGTCGAGACTACGATGAGAACCCCCGAGGTTGTTAATGCGCTATGCGTCAGATTTGGGGGAGCCTGAGACCGTACACTACGCAACTTCTCTAACACCCACCATATTTTATACAGCACCGTAATATAGGAGAATTTCTCGACACACTGAACGTTTTGGGCTTAACTTCAGGTAACTTTACTAGACAGAATTCAAAGATAAACATTTTAAAGGTATCTTCTCACCGCGAGATTTGAAGTGCCCTGGGCGAATTTGAGCATCACCATGGCAACAGACAGTAAACTTCGGAACAAGAAAATTTAATTTCTATTGCCCTACTTGCGAACTATGATAAGTCGAAATGTAAACATTGCCTTGGGGCGTACCATGGCGGCTCTATATAGAGAACACCGCCCCAGGGAATAGAGATCGACTGGCCCAAGTCTCGTCTCGTCCTCCAATCCATCAATCACTTCCTAATCGAATTTGTAAATGTTTGTACAGCGCATCCAGTCTGCTATCGAAGCCACCACTACTTATCCATGCGTGCCTGGTACTACAACCTCTAAGATATAAACCAAACTGATATAACATGACATTTGATTGAACGCTGGTTGTTACAGGAGTATAGTCTGGTCGTAGTTATTTAACTATGAATACCTTTTAAATCAAAGAAAAAAATAGAATAATACTTTAGAGCTTAAAAATAATAATATGAGATTTGGTAATTTCCATCGTGACTGTAACATGCGTGCGTTCATCATCTGTAAAAACCCTGTTATTTGATTATTATGCGGTTTCGATTATTATCTCCGAAGAAAGTGACGTGAGACGATAGCTGGTACCTACAGAAGCTGTTTTATGTTCGTTTGTATCTCATCACCGCAAGTAGTGCTTAGTGATCACAAAGCGGAACTATATGTATAATGCTATACATAATTGTAGTGGTAGGACTCTTTTGCAGAGTCCGCCTGGGGAAGTACCACACCTTTGCCAGTTATTCTACCGCCAAGCAGTAGTGTGCAAACACAACTGTTCCGGATTGAAGGGCAATGTTTCCAGCGAAATTACAGGGCACACAGAGATTTGACATCTTATATCTCGGGGTAACGAGCGCATTGCATTGCCATCCAGGGTATTGAACTGTTGAAGTTCATAATTCCGAGTCGCGTTGAGCTGTTATGGGCAAGCGTGAAGAGCCATCAGGCGAGCGACTTCGCTCGTCTCGTCACTCAGTAACATAAAAAAAATATTACGTATAAGCACGCATTTACCGTCGGTAGATCTTAAATAGTTTACGCAATTTTAAATATAAACATTTAGAAATGTTGGCTTGCTTAACTAGTCAAGGTTGGTGAAATTGGAGCTAGCGTTTAATTTTCACGGTTCGTTGAAGAGGCTTTACATTGTGCGCAGCAAACTAATGAAAATCTTTTTGTGCGATCGATCTGTAACAAGTGATGTTTTGTATGCAAGTAGCGCGACCCAGGTTTCCGTTTTCGGCCCCCATGTTAAAACGTTTACACAATGTCAAATTGCCTACCTGGCTCGTTGCAAAATACGGCCTTCCTGCGGGGCCGGCCGCTCGGTCATTGCCGACGATACTTTTGCTCACGGCATGTTAATCTAGAATAATCTTATTCTTCAATATTTTTTTATAGACTGTTCTTGAAACGTATTTCTCAAGAAATACCCTCTGTTGACTTCTCTCTTTCCTGAGAACTACAATCTAGACATTTTTGTGAATCGTATTCTTCTAGATCGATGTGCTATCTTTACAGTTCTATAATCTTTATTAACTTTATTAACTGGATATTTACTGTGATTATGTTGTGAAACGAGCTCCCGATATTTCGACGCAGTTGCATGCTCCGTGTTCACGGGCGGACATCGTAGAACTGTAATGAATAAAACAGTGATCTATCCTTATCGCACAGTCGCTTACCATCATATCGAGTTGATGGCCAAATTTATTAAGATACCATCAACGTTAGACAACTGTTCTTATGAATACATCACCTCTCATTAAAGCTATATAAACACTTTCATTGTGCTAACTTGGACACTTTTGTGTCGAACAAAGGAAACTTATTGCCGCCGCGCAGTTCGCGTTGCCAGGAAAAAGACTCGTAACTAAGTAATAACACCCCTAACCTAATATAAGCGCGCTGGCGAAGCGAATTAATTCAATATCCTTCGTATTAAGTGTAGGCGGTTTACTCTCGAGGACGCAGTTTTTAGCTGATCGTAATATGTTACTGGCTTTCAAGGATAAAAGTTATTTCGGAAGAAACGCCTTCCAGATTACCAATGAGGCTGGTATTTTTAATCGGCCTTGTTCTGTAAAGAACAAAGGTTCACCTTTGGCTTTTGGGGATTATACTCTCTTTGCATATTTATTTATTTATTTGATACACAAAACCGAATATATTCTTTATATTTACATTATATGTACCTAATAAGTAGGAGTATGACCATTTGTAATTAAATAGTAGCATAATTTGAATTTGCTTTACACACATACTTCCATTAAACTGGAATAACCAGATCAAGTTTAAATTCCACCCTAGCAAAACTCTTGGAATTATATCAAATCAATCTCCAACAATGTGATCAATTTATCCGCACTTGAAGGCGACTATTCATCCCGCATTGAATATTCCAACTGGGTATATAGCTCTCCACCCTCTATGAGGTGGAAGCTGTCCGTAAACTCGGTTTCGGCTGCATTTTATAACCGCTCTCGAGATTTCATCAGACAACAAATGCAATTAATCCTTTTAACAACGAAATGTAATAGTATGAGGTCTGAAGCAATCGTTGCTACTATGCTAGGGGTGTGCTTACACAGAATTTTGCTAATAAATCACAACTAATACATTTTTACGAATCGCGGTACCAATTCTTGAACACTATTCCTTAGTAAGTTAAAACGATATTGATAAAGGCGTTTTGGATGAGTTAGATGTTAAAACTTAACTAACCAAAAGTACCTATATTAGGTTGCAATAGCTGACAGTAATATAATAATAGTTCTCTGTCAACTAAAGCTTTCGAAATCGACTTTAATATGTAGCTATATACGTAGATGGCAAGCAGGGAAATCAATCTACAGGGCTTTGATATCCGTGCGCCATTTATTGCGCGTGCCTGCGCCTATGACCCGGCACGTCGCCGTCGGAATCCTTAATTGAACTGCTCCCGATGCCGGCCGGAGATGCGCCGCGATCGGCTTCCCGCCTGTGATTGCATTCGCGCCCTCTCTGCGCTCTGGATTAACGCCACGTCTCAGCAGGCCAGCTATATCAATAATAGGTTCTTTCAACCATTGCTTATTAGTTCTATCATCAGCTTATGGGCTATGACGGCGGCTAATGACATAGAATTCGCCAGAAAAGTTATTTGATGCTATTTGATCATGAATTCAAATGTTTTTGGTTTTACAGTTCCGATCTATCAGTACCTATATCGAATCCACAGGCTTCGTGATTTATTCCATGGTACTTATTTGCTTGTAATTATTAAGAATATTTACTCTTAATTAAAGTCAACGATATTCATTATTATAGTCATCGTGTATCACAACTAATTATGTCCCGTGCTTCATCAAGACATAATTTATATGCCTTATCCCGATGATTACGGAATAAGGATTTTGGACAATGCGCGCCTAATTACCAAAACCGATGTCAGATTACTCAAATTAGATACCTCCAATGAATGTATTCATACTCTTCTTGTAGCCTCTCTAATTTTTTGTAAAAATATCATAAAATATGCCACGTATACAACATGTAACAAAAAGGTTTAACAATACTGAAGGGTTTGTATGTACTTTTATTATGAAAACTGACGTGGTTTTGACACATTTTTTTTTGTTTTATTTTATTTTTTATTTTTTGTTTTGTGCTAAGCCGGGCGCAGCTGCACGCGCGTCGG
This sequence comes from Erannis defoliaria, assembly GCA_905404285.2. NCBI lineage: Eukaryota > Metazoa > Arthropoda > Insecta > Lepidoptera > Geometridae > Erannis > Erannis defoliaria. The sequence continues at coordinate 3,142,839 of FR990071.1, forward strand.
GCTCTGTTTTCACTCTTTGAAAAAGGTTACCGGATGTGATCGAAACTATAGTCGGAGTATCCGATTTAATTAAACGTGAGTATTCCCGTATAAATAAAACAAAAATATGTATGTACTCATCATTATGAACAACTTTTACTATGGGGCACGAAATCGCGAAAAAAACAGCTGTTCCATACATTTTGTCCAAGGTCAATGAAATTTGTATGGAACAGTTGTTTTTTTCCGCAATTGCAGGGTTGTCCCCATAGTAAAAGTTGTTCATAATGATGAGTACATACATACCCTTCAGTATTGTTGAACTTTTTTGTTACACCTTGTATATACACTTATTTACTTACTACCTACTATTGCTATTTTACCTGTTATTACCAACTTTGTGTTTCTGTTTCAGGTAAGAATCACACACCACTATTACGTCAAAAAACAAATTTCGTAAGTGAAACCTACTACTAAATCAGGCCATTTCTTCACTAACAAAGTTATCACGTCTGACTTCTAAGCTCATTTAATTCTATTGAACGCCCTAATTTACAAACCATTGAGTCATAGACAGTTGTAAATCTTTATTAGATGTAAAGTGACTAACATCAATTTGAATGAATCCTTTTGAGCAGCCTGCGCTTGAATAATTACTTAGTGCGTTTTAATTACTGCTAGATCGTTGAGAAACTCTTTAAATTGATTATGAGCAGGTGCTTCGTTGATTCGAAAATTTCTGTTAATAACGGCATTTAAAGTATCTTTGAATGTGTAATCTATGATGTATGCAGCTTACAGGAAATAGTGCTCTCAAAATGGTCTATTTGATTAAATCTATAGCTGTTTTCCGTCCGATTCAGTAGTACAAAATTATATGCTTTGCTAACACAGTTAGTAGCAATGTTGTAATTAGCCAGTTCAGTGCAACATTAAAATTATGACCTTATTCATTGGCGTCATGTGTTTCTCACTGAACTAATCATGACTCTCTTTTCTTCTTTCTTTTGGATATAAATGTGAGTAGAGATAGCAACAATTTAGAAGCTAGCATTTTTTTAAATTAGGAAATGGTTTTTTTGTAGAATAAGCTTTTTCTACTAGTCCAGAAACAAAAAAGTAACAAAGATAGTAATTGTACATTATTATATTAGCAAAATATAATGTCAAAATAGTAGGAAAGGTAAATTCTAAAGCTAAAAAAAACAATTTAACCAATTTCCATCAGCAATGGACGTAGATTGTTGTACCTAATGTTATATTGATAATTTAAAGCTATAGTGTATAGTGTAGTGGTAGGACTCTACTGCAGAGTCCGCCTGGGGAAGTACCACGCCTTTTCCAGTTATTCAATCGCCAAGCAGTAGTGTGCAAGCATTACTGTGTTCCGGTTTGAAGGGCAATGTTACCAGAGAAATTACTGGGTATGAAGAGATTTAACATCTAATATCTCAGGGTGACGAGCGCAGTGCATTGCGGTGCAGGATTGTGTTCGCAAGTTCACAATTCTAGCACTGCTACTGTTAGTGGCAGGCGTGACGCTTACCATCAGGTGAAAGTCTTGCTCGTCTCGTCAATTGACAGAATAAAAAAGAAATGCTTACTCAATAAAGTGTCTACATTGCTCATCAAGTTCAGGCACTGCGCAGTTCCCATAAAGCAGGGAAAATCCACTACTCCACCCGGTCGTAGAGAACAGGCTTATCAATTCCGGATCTGGGCAAGCTATCTAATTACGAGGGGTGTAAGGTTTCGGCGACTGTGCGACGCCACCATTCACAAAGGAAACTCGCTCCAGTCATGATGTCTCGCATACTCTACTACACATAAAGTAATACCATGGTTTGAATGTAATGCTTCTGTGGAGCATTTCTGGTCTAAACCTTTCTGGAAATTTCTGCGTTGTTGCAGAAATGAGGAATTTTGAATCCTAATTTGATTAATGACTCAGCGATTCTTTTATTTTGAATAGAGTTTAAAATATCAGACAGAAAAAAATCTATTCAAATAGTGATTTACGACAAACATTCTTTGCATTAAAATGTATGTACGTTAAGGTTATACAAAACGAATTCTGCCCTCACAGTCATTTATTATGAAAATAATGTAGACTTGACCCGCGACCGCGCATGCATGTGATTGATCGATGTAGATGTGGAATCACTCCGCTCGAATGCTCCGGGATGAAACGTCAAGCCTCCTCTCACAAGCGCCTCTTTAATCCTGGACAAACAACCGTCGAATCGGGCAAACAACATGACATGAGAACGAGACCTCGCCAAAATTATTCCCATATTAATGGAACCCTGAGCCCGATACCGGACGAAACACGTGTTTTGCCTTGTTTATTTACAATTTGCTCGAAACGTGACGATTTCCACCGTTTATTTGTTTTGATCCGCCAATAGCGCTCCGAGCTCGAGATTAGATACTTGTAATAGGTAAAACAAAAGTTCACGTTAGTGGATTTGTGCTGGTTACGTGTGAAGTGAAGGCAGGCAGCGCGCGGCAGATGCTCCGGAGGTCACCGCCCCGGTACGCCGCAGCTGGATATTATTCCCGCTCGCTTTTTGTGCTCCCCGATCCCGACGAGCAGGATGCCGTGAAATCTACGCAATCCTTACTTATTTGTTCTGCGATTTATGAAGCAATGAATTCTACGAATAGAAAATTCATTTCATTACCACTAGACGATGAATTAAATATTCAACGGGTACCTTCGACATGACACTGGCACGCATCTGTAACGAATTAAAAAGTCAAAATGTTTCCTGTGCCGTGTGTTCGGGGAGCGGACGGTTCGTGACTCGCCTGGACTATGTGGCCGGCGAGACGCTTGGTGGCGTAATTTTCTCGTTTCGAGTGGTCATTAGTTCCACGAGACAGGGACTTTGTCTGTCACAGGGCTATTAACTATGCACGCAGCTCTGTATGTCTGCTCGTTCCGACTTTTATGACTATATAGCTTCTCTTTACAACCGACTTCAAAAAAGGAGGTTCTCAATTCGGCTGTATGCTTTTTTTTGTATGTACTTTACGCTATTACTCCGCCAATTATCGATAGATTTTGATATTTTTTTTATTTTTTTTGGTAGGTTACACTTCAGAGGTTTTATCGAAATCGGTTCAGTAGTTTGGGTTTTAAATCAAAATTACTGGAATCAATCAAAATATCTGGAAAATATGAAGATGTCAGGTAGTCGAAATGAAGTCGGTTGTATTTTTTTTTAAAAGCGTATTATTATAATGTAAAGGTCAAAACTATTCTAGCTAGTTTGTCATAGGAGCGCTTGGATTTTGTGCGCGTTTTTTTGTAAGGGTTTTTGCGATGCTAAGGACGCGCGGGACGTTCCCCTCAGTTTTGTCGGTTGGCGGGCGCGGTGCTCGGAGTTTGGGGTGCGTTCACCGCAGCCACGCGATCGATGCCCGGCCCCAGGCCAACTCGGTACAAACACCCTTTGGATGGTTTCGGTTTATACAGGTTTTTTTTGGTACATTCTGTCCTGGTATTCGTATCTAACTGAATCGGTATAGATAGCGCTCGGTCATGGTCATGGCGCTCAATAGTTTCGCGGGTAATAAAGTTTACCAAAACAATTGAGAACGAATGAATATTTCCGTCGGGCGATAAGTGGGTGCTGGGAAGCGGTTCGCACTTGTATTTTCCCACGTGCAGGAGCGATACGCAGCCTCCATCATTCTCGATCAAGTTGTGGTTACGGTTCGTTGTCTAAGTGCGTTCCGTCACGCCACGGGCCGTTCAATGAGTTTCCTTTCAATATTTCTTTCAATCATGCAACGAAAATGATTCCCAGAAGCGGTTACTTATCGCCTCGTCGATATCGGTCGGGCAGAGGTGTAAACGCTTTCGTGTTTAACCAGATTAACGTTGTCGTCGTTAATTTCGCCAACTGGGACATTCATTAGTCGAGTGGGATGTGGAGGCGCGAGATAAAAGAACGGCGAGGGAACTTGTCCGAACGGTCGGTCTCTAGAACTGGTTTGATACAGGTACACGGCTAAAAATTATACGTAGACAAAGCCCGGAGCCGAATTTCGGCACCGTAGGAAGGTTTTTGACAAAGGTGGATCGCATTCCGACCGTGCGTCGCCCGAACAAAGACGATATAAGTTTTTTGGAAGCCGACATACTAGGTAGATATTAGAAGTTTGTAAGTCATGAAATAAGAAATACACGTATGCAATCAAAATAAGGTTACTATTTATATGATTGTCCTGACCCACTTGCCCATTTGTACACGCCTGAACCGATCTTGATGATTGGTAGTTGATACGTACGGAGATAGTGTGCTCGAAGCGACATTGACCAAGTTGCCTAAAAAACAACTGAATTCTATTGTATCTTAAACAGCCACTTCAAAGAAATAACTCAGAAAGGGTCTAATTTTGTTATTTTTTACGGGTTTACAAAAGGTTCTTTTCCAATAAGTAAAGCCGTAAACCATAAACTTTGGTCATATAGTCTTCAAAGGCTATATTTGTTTTAATAACTTTCTTTCACGCCCGCTCGTAAACGGCGTCTCCCGGTTAACTTCCCTTCAACACTGAAACGCAGGTACATGGAAAAATTTGTACTTGGACTGTTTCGAAGAACGCAGTAAACTCCGTATGTTCAGATTTGCCAACAATTATCCACACTATAGTCACCCATAACTCCCTTTACGACATTGCTGGATATAGGCGCTTTTACAGTCTTATAAACATAGAGTAATCCTCGGTTTAGTTATTCCGAATTTTGTATTTTACTTTCAATCGATTTTGTAATTCGGTGGATAAGTACTTAACTATTCCGAAGCTACTGCACGTTTGTTAATATGGTCCGTAACTCCATAGGCTTTTTCTTGTCACGCCATCTGCTCCGGTCTTGTGCCAATACCAACATGGACCCACACAGAAATAATTAACTACGTAATAATAATGACTACGGGCGGAGTAGGGAATTTGTACCCTCTCTAACTAGTTATAAAAGAGCTTTTCCATTCTATATCTCTGGTATAATTCCAAACCATTCGACCGATAAGAACAGCCATTTAACAAGTTTTTGGGTTTATTCCTACGGGAAAATGGATCGATCACGCGTTAATCAACAACAACGCACTACACAGGCTCGCTCCCCAAGAGTGATCGAAGCGGAATGCCCACCGGAAACCGCATCAGGTAAACCGACCTAATAAACCTCGACTGTTAAGTAAAACTTGGTCCTCGGTCAGGGACCTCGCTGTTCCGAGGTCCCGCCCATGCTCCTATCGCTGCGAAAAGAGCGCATTAGAATAAATTAACTCGAAACGATGACGGACCGAGACGCGTCAGGTTGTTTTATTCGGATTCGGCCAATGGTCTCCGTTATTAATATAGGTAGACATGTGGCAGCGACGCAGGAACTTTATTTCAAGAACGGATACCAAGATTAATCATTATGGAGACGGATAGGCTGAGCGTTATAAACTGAAAACTCGAATATTTTCACAGGCACATTTAACTAATTAATTAAAATTGTTCTCTGGAAAACCGTCAGCTCAGCTTATCTTGATTAAGGTTCGGGGTTGTTGATCTGCGAAGTGGGGAGTGTATGCTGCCCACCTCCCCGCATTCCCCCCGCCCGGGCCTTTATCGCCTCTTCATTCAACTGGCTGCGCCCTTCAGGTTCGCGGCCTTTAGCTAAGAATGGAGGGATGACTGTTTGCAGAGCATCTAGAAGGAACACGAAGTGATTAAGCCAGCAAAAGAAATAATACACAAAGAATAGCTTTGATGATGATGATTTGTCACTATGCTCAAAAAGGTAATGAACTAGCGAATTTTATTTGCATATGCCACGTTGGTTGCAATACGCTTTATATCGATCAACGACCTATTGAATGCTTGCAAACCATTTCGGTTGAAATGGTGATGAATGATGATCAATGGTTAAACGACGTGCTTTGTTGGTAGACATTAGCGTGGCGCGGCACGCAGCGTCACCGAAATGATATTGAATTATAACACATTATTATGCTTTACGACTTTCAATTTTTAACGGTCTGAAGAGCAGTAAGAGTGAGTCTGTCTAATTGAGGGGAAATAATCGATTCTCCTTACGTGCACCGAGAAATGGACGTCGTCAGACGAGCCCATTGTTCCTTCTCTCGATTCTGATTCGGTTCGATTATGATTTTATAACAGCGCATGTGTCATGCAATTATTTTAGGTCTCTTTAGTGGCTCGATTTGAAAACGTGTGGGTGTGAATTTTAACGAGAAAGTTATTTAATAGAAGTTAAATTGTGCGTGCAATATAATTTAACAGGTATAACATCGCTAACAAGAGATAATTAAATAAAAAATATGAACAATAAATAGTTTTATGAATTCTAGTCGGTTACCTCTCTAGTATTATTAACTCCCTTAATCATTATCCCACCGTGCCGGGACCGGTTGTGGTTTCAAAGCTATCAAAATACATTCAACGTGAGTCACTTTAACCCGAATACATTTGTTACCGTCTACAAGTTAATATTTCGACACTGAATACTTGAATACCTACTATTCAAAGTTTGAACGACGTTGTCGCACTAATTCCGGTAGGCTGACACAGGACATGACTGTCTGTTAATCTGTTTAACCAGCGCAAGTTTCTAGGCTCTCGCAAATTGCCTAGCCAATTTGTAGTGGCATTTCAATCAAATTTCAATTATTCCTATCTATCTATGATACTATATTTAGTTATTAATTTAGTTTAGTTATTATACTAGGTAATTTATTTCTAAAGGAGATTACTTATGATTGAACGAACCCTTTAAGCCAACATTGATCAGTACATTTAAGTGTGTTTATTACATTATTGCATGAAGTGATCCTTGACAATGAACTTCATTGGATTGGAATACATAAATCGTATCCTTATACTATCAACTATGTTGATATCATCGTACTTGATATCAACACTGTATTATTACTCTAGTCAACTCTACGCGTCAAATATAATGATGACTATTACCTACTTATAAGTACATATTAGTTTTTAAAGTAGTAATGGTGTGTACTTTAAGGCTTGTATTTACCAAATTTGCCCCTCGTAAAATCAAATTTATTTAGTCAAATTACTATATTTAAAGCCCAAAAATACAAAATGTTACAGAAGAACATCCGTCTTAGTAACTTCTGTGGATGAAAACACGAATGATTATACTTTCCTCTATAGAAAAAAAATACCTATTTCTACTCTAAATGTCTATTTTTAAACCATTTTCAGTTTTATGTCCTAATTACAGCACATAGTCACATTAAAAAAATATGTATTATAAGTTAATAGTATTTTGGAGAGCATGCTGTGGTTCAAAAGTTATTAATTTCTATACTTTTCAAGTAATCTGACAAAATCTTCAAAAATCGAAGTATGATACGCACGAATCTGCGTAACCACCATATTTTTGCTCCGCTAAATGTGACCCTTACAGCTTTAGACTAATGATTGATCTCATTAAAAAATGTGCTTGAAACGTGGAATACCCGGCCTTAATTAAGTAGTATTTAAACTTCACAATACCTTTCCGCATATCATGACTGGTTGACGTAGCTGTTGCCGAGTTAACATTGTACAGCTTACCAGTGTCCACTTGTCACATAAAGCCGTCTGGCACATTCCTAATTCGCATAAACCAGCTTCCGCGCCGCAATATCTGCAATTTACGCATTAGTTCGCTCAATAATTCAGTCGCGATAATTATGTGAGTTATAAGTTGTATTGTAACTAAACTATTTTACTAATAAGCGTTGCTTGACACTGGAAGCTTGGCAAAGCTTACGCAAGGACTATTCATAGCAGGCTTCTTATGTACCACAGCTTCAGCTTTAAAGGCTGCCACGGTACCGATTTCTAATCCATATACTCTAGCCGGTAATGTAGTAAATAGAATACGTAACTTTAGCAGTACGTGTATAGGTAATTATGTAAAGTTTTATGCAGCCCCTATTGATAAAGCTAAAAATATTGGCAGGCTGCAAACATCTTTATCTCATTGACTGCCTGCCTTATAGGTCAGATGGTAGCATGTCTGCCTTCAGAGCTGTAGGTCGTGGGTTCGATCCCCACCCGGGACAAACATATAAGTGTCAAAATTAGATGTTTGTTCTGTCTGGGTGTAGTATGTATTTACAAAAAAAAAAGTTTGTAAGTATTCTATCAGCTATCTGGTTTCCATAATACAAGCTTTGCTTAGTGTGGGTTGCTAGACGGCGCTGTGTGAACGGTAAAAAAAAAAAACAGTCAAGATTGTGCTATTTTGCTGGAATAGTGTGGAAATAGGAGTCGCCTTCCTAACCCTTCTGATTCAACCTTCTCTCTCTATCTTATAAAATACATATACTCTTGCACAGTGCGAGTAAGATAAGAAACACGCACTTTACCGATTCCATCAACAAGGTATACCTAGTACAAACAAAATCCAAACCCCTCCTCAATGAGGGGAGGCCTTCGTCCAGCAGTGGACGTCTTCTGGCTGATGATGTATAGTACAATCAGAACTAACTTAGAATGTTATTTTATGTCTTTTAAATAATAATAAAAAACCGAATCAATCGATGACTTCCGCTAGCAGTTGGCAGACTCCGATGTAGGTTAATGGTGCAGCGACTCACATTTACAAGTAGTACTAGCTCACAATGTCGTTCGCGTACTAAACCCTATGTTATGCTTCATAGTCAAAGCTTTGGAAGTTTCTTTAACAAATTAGCTCGATTACTTTCCGAGCAGCAAGGTTTGACGTTAAGTCCTAGAGTCTGGTAGAGTCAAGTTCGTTCGTTCGTTTCAACCTTAAGCAGGCCACCTCGTGCCTGCGCCATTGTCTGCGAGTCTCCATTCTCCATACAAATGTATTCCCTTTTTTCTTGTATAACACCTCTAGGAAGAAAATAGGGGAATACATTTTGTATGGAAAATAGCATACCGTGTTCCCCCTTAAAGGGCGTTGGGACCGTAATTCCACGCTGGCTCAGTGCGGGTGTCGAATTCACGTAGGCCATTGAATTTCATCTCCGGACATATGCAGGTTTCTTCAAAATATTTTCCTTTACTGAAAAGTGAGCGGTGTTTTTTTTTTCGGATATAAATTTTGAAGAACTCTGATTGGTACGGGCCCGGGATGGAATCTATGTCCTCACGATCTCCGAATTTATTCATTTATTTAGTTTATGGGTACACAAAACAGAATACAGTCAATAATACATTTTGAAAATTTACACATTATACAATTTCGATCCAAACTATATTCCTAAAAATGTATACACAGCTTATTATTCCAAATATATCACCAAGGTAATTTTGGAAACCCTAAACCAACTCCTCTACATTAGTTAACATAATAATACGCTTTAAAAAAATATATACAACCTACTTCAATTTCGAATACCTGGACGACATCTTCATATTTTCTAGTAATTTTGATTTAAAAACCATACTACTGAACCGATTTCGATACAATTTATATGGGACCATCTCTGAAGGACCTTCCAAACAAAAAAATAATCATGAAAATCAGTTCATAATTGGCGGAGTAAACGCGTAACATACATACAAAAAAAACCTACAGTCGAATTGAGAACCTCCTTTTTGAAGTCGGTTGAAACAAATCTTTTCTTTTCAAAGTCTCATCTAATGTTTTCAAAACTCCGTAGAAGCTCATAGTAAAGTCACCACAACTTTACTAGGGCATGACTTGGACTCGACTTTGACTAATTTCGTGTGACTAACTGTGATTTCATGACATATTTGACTTGATTTTAATAAAAAAAACTTGAAAATTCATTAACTTGACACTAGCAGAACGCACAACGTGCGATGCCAATAACTAAGAAAAAAAAATATCCTCCAGTTCTAGAGGCTTGCGATGTGTCACTCGGTCAAGTTTAGAAATAACGTGTTTGTGACTGGAATACCTCGGAGAAGTGTCTTTGTGCCTTTCAGTAAACCGTTTTCAAAGCTTGCTTTCTTATTTGTTTCCCTGAGATGGATGTACGGCGGCTTTTAAAATACAATCCCCTTTAATTGCTTTGTGAATGTAACAGTAATAAGTATTTATTGACATACGTGAATCCGAAAACGAGAACAAACGAATGGGAAACATTTATTACCAATTTGGTTGAAATTTGGTATAGGTGTAGCTTATACATTGGAATAAATCATAGACTATTTTTTATTTCAACAATCGCGGGTAAAACGCGATGGTGCGGTATCACTACTTTTCACGTTCGTCAGACGGTATAACGTGATTGGCGCGAATCAACTCTGTAGGTCAGTAATATACGGGGTGTTAGTTTGAACACCGTTATCCTTCTAGGATATCATTGTACTCATCATTATGAACAACTTTTACTATGGGGCCAACCCTGAAATCACGAAAAAAAAACAGCTGTTCCATACAAAAAGGTTCATCGATCTTGGACAAAATGTATGGAACAGCAGATATTTTTTTCGCTATTTCAATGTTGGCCCCATAGCAAAAGTTATTGATGAGTACAATGAAATCCTAGAAGGATAACGGTGTTCAAACTAACAGCCTTATTTATAAAAACAAGCTTGTAGAGATACAACTAGAAACAGTTCATCGAAAAATATACAAATAAAATAAAAACGATAAATACGCCCCTAGATTGTATGTAGTCCGTCACACCGTCTCGTCAAGTGGTCTGTGTATGTTTTAGGGCCCGCGATCTGCAACCATATCAGCATTCCCATTTCAACCATAGCAACCATTCGGGATACACTTCAAAACCAATCTGAGGTCGTGGTTGGTTACACGAAAAGTTGTTTTATTAATTGAAGCTTTTTTAAAATAAGGGTAGTTTTTATAATGATGTTATTGATTTTTAGTGACATACCTGCTCAATGAAATTTGACGTGTAACTCTGGTTTTATCAATAAACGATTGTATTGAACATACTTATTAAATAGTAGGTATATAGGTACTAACTAACCTATCAATGGTTCAAGCCGACACCGCGGTTCGGCCCGTGAAGTAGGTCGCGAGCAAATTCATCGGTAGCAACCAGCCTGGCCGCGGTCGCCAAGATCGCTCAGCTGATCGCGATAGCGCACACAAAGGTCTCTGGGTTAATCGTCCACCATTACCGCTTAATTATATTCCTGCACTAACCGACTGCACCGCTTGTAAGAATTCCTTTAACTGAATAGAGTAACTCCTTAGCTGTTGGCTTCATCAACTCTTTTTTTTTTTAAGTTTTCTTAGTCTTACTCTTAGTTTTAGTTAGTCTTGTTCTAGTGGTAGGACTTTACTGCAGAGTCCGCCTGGGGAAGTACCACACCTTTGCCAGTTATTCAATCGCCTAGCAGTAGTGTGCAAGCATTACTGTGTTCCGGTTTGAAGGGCAATGTTACCAGAGAAATTACTGGGTATGTAGAGATTTAACATCTAATATCTCAGGGTGACGAGCGCAGTGCAGTGCGGCGCAGGATTGTATTCGCAAGTTCACAATTCTGGCACTGCTACTATTAGTGGCAGGTGTGACGTTTACCACCACGCGAACGCCTTGCTCGTCTCGCCACTTGAATGTATAAAAAATAAAAAAAACTTGTATAACATACGGTTGCTTTGGATGGTCACCGCTAGCGAAACCGCGGGGCGCCAACTAGTTGTACATTAAACCTCTTGTTCATTCCTTTCCTTACTATTTATATTCTCTTCCTTCGCCCCCTCTCTTGTAGGTAGATAGAACGAGAGAAACTCGGAAGTAAAAAGAGGTCGTGTACGTGTACGTCATCAATCTCGATTCCCTTTGCTATTGACCTCTGATTGATGAACCTAGAGTAATGGGGGCGCTCAGCTGATTGCATGCACAAAAGAGCCTGTACGTTAATCGTCCAGCTGTCCAGTGGCTGGCACGAAGTTTAATTGCAGTCATTCTACTGGCTTGACGCAGTTACACCTTGTCAAATTACATTCCACTGGCTTGATTACGTGTCATTATACTCAAGATTTAAATTGATTAGTAACTTCTTAGATATTTATGGTAAGGTATGCCGATGATACATAAACTAGCTGGGCTCATTGTTAGTTCTGCGATTTTCACTCAAAATTTTATTACAGGTCACAAAATGTTTTATTTTATATTATCAGATTTCTTCTATCACTCCATTAGGTAGTGTGTTTAGTCCACACCCATCCGTACTCATACGTACTCAACCGCGTACATTGTGACATCATCATCAACGCCTGTATCGACTGCTGGGTAGTCTCCTCTCATTGTTCTCTGTCTCGGTCTACAACATTGTTGAGTATTTGTAGACTGATCTGCGGTCAAAGAGTAGGTTCTTTCTGAATACTCGTAGTTGTCCGACGTACGCCGTACGAGTTCGTTCTTAAGCTTACAAAAACCTCACTGTTTTCTGGCAAGTGTCCTTCACTTGTGGCGATCCGTTCCTATCGATCTTACCTCTAATCCCAGTTCGCTCTCATCCCTGCAATCATTATTACTCACTCCTCCTATGACGTCTCATCCTTCGTATTATATTTTCTTAACTCGACCGTTTTCTACTCTCAACTCATCCGACAGCTATTTTATTATTTTATTACTTTTAATTCATCCTTTTTGTATTCTTATCTCATCCGACTTATATATTTTTATAAATACCACAGTTTGTACTGTTTTCAAAAAAATAATACAGAAATAGAAATCATGGAAATTAGTGTTATTTGGTTGTTTGCTTCTATCACTCTCCCATATCAAAACTCAGATTAAGTATTTTGCCTAATCCTTAGTAGATCATAGCATTGCATTTTATTGTTACTAGGAACGCATCCAACACAAGTGAGATTCTTATTATATGCATTATAATTGCACGGATGTCAACAATATGTCACTGCAAATCATTGGATCTGGATGCACATGCTATTACGAATCACTCCTCTTCAATCGCTTGGATCATCAATTTTTTAATAACAATGAGAGGCATTTCTGAATGATGGAATTCCGTTGAGTTAACGCTAGCTGCAGTGCTAGTCGAAGTGTATTTTTTTACCGGTACTATATTGTATGTATTTCTAAACAGCCGGTTCGACTTTTAAAATATGATTCTTCAGAGTTATGACAAAGAACATCCATTTAAAAATTGAGCACTTATAGATAACTTGGACTACTATAGTGTATATGTTCTATTTCAACGCGCTATCTTCAGTAGCTGCCTTCTCATATCAAATATTACTGTTTGGTATTAGATGAAAAGTGAATTATTAAGACTCCAATTTTTTTTGTCTGTGGCGCATGGTTATTTCTAGTTAGTGTTATTTCGCTGTAAAAGCAATTTTGTGTCGTTTTGGGGCAGACGGGACGCGCTTCCGCCCATGTGCCAGTCGAGTGCACCTGCCGCTCGCTATCACATCGTTACCATTAATGACTTAGCTAAGTTTCTTTCACAATTAGGTAACAATTGTCTTGTAAGTACGTGTAGCCTAAATTGAATTAGAACTGTATTTCAATTTTTTTTGGTATTTAAGACATTTTTTCTGTACATTTGATCTCTGAATCCTACTTATTTATGCTATCTTTATTTTGATAGTGGCTCAAACATCTAAAAGTAGTGGATGTTTGTGAAGCGTTTTTCAGATTCTAATTTATCTAATCAAAACCAATGTTAAATTTTGGTGAACCGAACTTGTTATTTGTCTTTTTAGAATAAATCTGAATGTTCTGTTCTGTTATCTTAGCTTTGGAACTAATTAAATTAAACGTTGTATTGGATTCATATAGGATGAGATTGTAATCTACTTTTATAGTTCCCCTTTTCAACCTGTCTTATATTTGATTCAGACTGAAATACGAAGTAAGCCTCTCCTGGAATAGTATTTGAGTGTGACAAACAAATCTCACTTGAACCGCAACAAAATGATAAAGTAGAGTGTTGGAAGAAACCTTGACCTCGTTTTCTTCCAAATTTACTTCCTGGATTGTGATTTTGCTCATAGAATTTTCTATCAAAAAGTTTGTTTAATTCATTGGCTTTACCTGTTACTTAGGTGCAAATACTATAAATCCTGTTGGACTGATCGTCCGATTTCCCCTCATACGAGAATTAGTAGTTTAAAAACCACTGCTAGCCACTGCGAGTACGTCAGAATCTCATTGTATTTCATAACTCAGATTGCGTCATCCCAGTGATTGGCCAATCGCAAGCATAGAACGTTAGCTCGCCCCCTGCCCGCAACGGTGTGTCGTGTTTTTAGGAGACATTATGTTCACGAGCCATCAACAGGCTATATGATCTGTGCTTAGGTGTCATGCTATGTTGTCTTTTTAACCGACTTCATAAAAGGAGGAGGTTCTCAATTAGACTGTAGGTATTTTTTATGGATGTTACGCGATTACTCCGCCAAGTATGAATCGACTTTAATGATTCTTTTTTGTTTGGTAGGTCATACTTCAGAGGTGGTCCCATATACATTTTATCGAAATCGGTTTTAGTAGTTTAGGTTTTAAATCAAAATTACTGGAATAAATTAAAATAATTGGAAAATATGAAGATATCATCTAGGTAGTCAAAATTGAAGTCAGCTGTTTCTTTTTTTTTTAAGCGTATTATGTATAACATAATGATCACTATTCTAATCATGGAATCTATTAACGTTTTGTTTATTTGTTTCAGGTAATTTCAATTCTCAATCATCAATCATCTACGTATTAGTAAGTTCATAAAAACAATCAAGATGTAAAATTGTAAACAGAGTCTTTGAACATTGTCGTAATTAATAGCTGTTATCTCGTAATGGATGTACGTTAAACTTTCTATACAAGCGTTTTCCCTGCAGGACGCAACTAGGTATAAAACGCACTTTATTTATCGATCTAAGTAATTAAATTTCGTTCGAATACCAGGCACAGGTGGTGTCCATTCCATTTGAATGCCGACATCTGGTGCATAGGCTGCGGTTCGCACCTGCTTACGTTTCTGAATTATAGAACATGGCAGTAAGTTCGTGATAATCCTTGTGTATACTAGATGTTATTGAATTCATGAGCAATATCTTAGGGGGCCGTTAAACTCATCATAATGGACAACTAGTACTATGAAACTAACACTGAAAACGGAAAAAAATCTGCTGTCTCACACAAAAAAAACCATAAAGCACGACTGGAGCTGCTGTTTTTTTCATGATTTCCGCTTTGAATTCATAGTAAAAGTTAAAAAACATTATTACACACACACACACACACATACACACACATAAGACACACACACACTTACACACATTTATTACATTATTGTCATGAGTTCAATAAACCCCTGTGATATTGCTCACCATTTAAATAACAATCTGTATAAGCGTTATCTTTAGCAGTAGAATCCGTCAGTAATACTGCGGTTTCTTTCTTGGCTCGTAAAAACTGAGCTGCAGTAATCTACAGAAAAACTGCAGTCCGTGGCAGTTTTACATTCTTTTGCACTCGCCTGGAGTTTAGTACCGCATTCGAAGCGTTCCCTATAAACTCGAGAGCCCTCGGAATACTTTGTTACTGCGGTAAATAATCTTGAAAAATACTTTTTACGTACTTTGTTCAAGGTATTCTCTTACGCAACTGGTGTTCTGGCTTTGACTGGTTCCATTTGTTTTCTTTTGTCTTACTAAGGCGTTACAGGTCCATTGTCTTATCCCTGTTAAGCTAACTTTACATAAAATGACTATCTGTCATTGTTTTGTGAGCTGCCTTAAACTCGCGGTACCACTTATCTTTGGCTTAGAGTAAAGTATGTGTCTTTAGCTCATGTGAAATGGGAAACTCTGTAAATACATAGTGTAGGTCGCATTGATTGTTTCCCCGCCATGACTTGCAATCCGCCGCGCCATGTCGCTCGAGGCACCAACACGATACCAGACGTTCGATGGTCCCGATGTACGTCGATATAGTAGTATACTATTATCTATTCTGTGATAGTAGTAACATTATTAACAGACCAACCAAAGAACGACCACGCCGGACGAACAAGAGCAAAAGAGACGAAATAATAATAATCGGCGTAGTTTGCGCGAACCAAATCCGCGGGACTGCTAATTAACACTATACATAATATATACTATACTCTATCAAACAAACTCGGGCCATGGCCAAGTGGTTCCACCGCCCAGTTCGATCAATCGGATGGTAGGTGGGTCAGCGTGGTGGGTAGAGCCCAATCATCTTTCGAGGGTAGTATCCAGGAGACCATTAAAAGGCTGATTATGTATGTATGTACATACTATTCATCTACATATTAAAAAAAGAATAAAGAAAGACGTATCCATATTTTCAAACGACTTCAAAAAGGAGGTTCTCAATTCGACTGTATTTATTTTTTATGTACGCGATTACTTCGCCAATTATGACCTGATTTTGATGATTATTTTGTTTGGTAGGTAATACTTCAGAGGTGGTCCCATATACATTTTATCGAAATCGGTTCAGTAGTTTGGTTTTTAAATCAAAATTACTAGAAAATATGAAGGTGTCATCCAGGTATTCGAAGTTGAAGTCTGTTGTATTTTGAAGAAAAAAAAACGCGTATTATAGATTGTCATGTTTACTAACCCTGCAAATACCATTGATAGGGAAAAATAAATTTGTGAAAATAGTCATATTTGTTACCCATCAATTATCTAATTAATACACATAAATTTAATACGTATATTTATTAGTTATATGCTTTAAAGTTTCGTATTGGTTTGTTTAGCGCAAATTACCTTCTAAGATTAAATAACGGTGCACTAAGATCTCTACAAGAGAGCCTAGTTAACTTTACGACTATTGGCATTTGGCGCCTACATAGATGTTGCATCGATTTTATTCCTCGAGCCTGCCATGAGTTGCAGTTACCGTTCGGTGCCATGCCGCTCAAGGCACGTACACGAGCCTCTGCCTAGGTGACTCACTTGAAGCCCCAAAGTTACACGAGCTTACTCTGAGTCACTGCTACTCAGTACTACTCTCAGTTATTTACTGACAACCGATGGGCATTACACCATTGGACGTGGCGAACTAAGGGGTATGCCTGGCTAAAGGTATGTGATCACCGACCACATACCTTTGTTTGAAGTTTGTATTACTTAGTGTGCGTTTATATGAATTTGTTTTAATAGTAAGAAAGTACTTATAATGTGTGCCATGCGTGTTTACCTTATCCTCCGTAAAATGTGACAGACAATTCTAGGATCGTAGCAAGTTGAAAGATGTAAAGTCTGCTGACTCCAACACGAAAAAGGTGTTTTTTTTAATAATATTATTTAGTAACGACACGAGCGATACGTTCGCCCGGTGGTAAGCGTGGTAAGCGTCACGCCTGACCATAACAGTACCAGAATGAATGAAGAAAATCCTGTGCCACACTGCACTGCGCTCGTCACCCTGAGATATTGGATGTTAAATCTCTTCAGGCCCAGTAATTTATCTGGTAACATTGCCCTTCAATCCGAAACAGTAATGCTTGCACACTGCTGCTTGACGGTTGAATAAATGGCAAAGGTGTGGTACTTCCCCAGGCGGACTCTGAAATAGAGCCAAAAAACTGTAGGTGTGATTGTATTCAAGATTTATATTGACAATAAAGCTTCATAGATAAATAAAATAAATATAGATTAATATTGGTAGACGTTTTACGCAGCGCCATCCTGCGCCAAACTAAGCAAATATTGTACTATGGGAACTAGAAAACGAATAGACAATAGACAATATTTTATTTGTAGAAAAAACACATAGAATAGAATACTCGACTTATTTAATGACTTTGACAGGAATACCACGAGAGCTTCGATAACAACGCGTTCGCTTAAACAAATGTGGGAAGCAATAATTTTCAAATGGGTTGTTCCTTATCTGTTAAAAAGAGTCAAACTTGACGATCAAGGGTCAGATGTGGTAAACTATTAATCATATTTAAAGTTTTTATCTATTTGGTCTATCTTCGAGCTCCCTTGGTCCGTTGTTTGAAACATCAAATCTAAACTTCCTTGAGATGTTTTCCCCAAAGCTGCACTCGAATATCAGTTGATAATTGCCATGGTAAAATATGACGTGTCATTAAAACCTAGTAAAATCATTAGCCTATACGATAAACAATTAGAAAAATCGATAAACTGATCCAAAGTCGTACGCCAAGGAAAACAAAGATTTTCGGAGAATCTTCGATTCATGTCAACGGGATTTTCGCATATGATATTGAGTTTCAAATTCAATGAAAATCTGTCGCGGTTTGTTCTTCTCTTTAGAGCCAATTACCATTCCAGGTTAAAAATGTTTTTACCGTTTTAGACCATACATCAGGTAGAGTCATACACCTAACCTTATCACCCATAAAAAAGTTGGCTGGATATAGTTAGGTAAAGATCGAGGCGAAGGTTTCGCTCGTCTAGTCATTCAATTCCATTTAAAAAAAAAACTGAAGATGACGTCTAAAATCTACAGAGGGTTCCACAGGTTTATTATGATAACCTCAAATTGAGATTTCTATTTATTCTACATTTCTACGTTATCCGGAAACGTTGTCGGCTATAAATTTAACCTAGATTAAGCCGTGACAGATGAGGAACGAGGATCGCGTGTAGAACATCTTATAAGATTTTCCTGTTGTTACTACGTAAGCTTAAACACGGCTCCCACAATAACGAGGCTCGGGCATTTATACTTGCAGATGAAAATATTCCGATAGTTGTTCGAATGTAGCTAATAAGCTTGCGGACAGCTAAAGCTAAGCCCCTCCGCACACAGGCCCCAATCCCGTTAAGTAAAGCTGCCGTATCGGTTTTACGAACATAACTTGATAATAGACAACGTGTGTGAGGTCTTCTCTACGCCTAGGCTTATTTATGGGAATATTGGCATCACATTGTTGAGTTCGAGTAATGAAAGTCGTGACTTCGCTCGTTTAGACACTGGCAGTCAAGTGTAGAAGTTTAAAATACTTTAGCGATGAGCATTGATATTACCTCTACGTGCTTGTCGAAAGCTAGCTTTAGATTTAGATAAAAGAAAGTAGTTAAATCTAGTATTAACTTTATAGCGTTCTTTACTCTTACTCACACACCGATAGTACACCTTTGTTTTTCTTCCAATGCTATATGTGACCAAACCAAATGCCTAATTAAAACTCCAATATCTAAAAATAACGCGTATATTTAAGAGACGTAAAAAATAAATGGATTTTCACGTCTCAAAATAAACAACGTGTCAAATTTTGCATCATCAGCGTACGCACAAGGGCTTTTCCATCGTTATTTTCCTCTATTTTGTGTGGGAAATTCGACGCAGAAAATATCGTACGCCCAACGGCCATTCAATATCGTGATATAAGGAGGTGCTTATTTCGGCCAAACATTTGCTTTGTCCTTTTCGTAATTTTGACGATGGGGCCTGTTTACAAACGGCTTAGATTTCTGTTCCTGCCCAAAAGGACAATCATTTTATTACATCTTATCATCTATCATATCATCAATCTCAAATCAATAGGCTAGACGACTGGTTTTTTTTATTGGCCTATTAAAATGTGGCCCATAAATATAGCTGATTAATGAAAAGAAAATGAAAATCTGATCAAAAATAAGCAACTTATGAGCATTTTAATATCACGCTAGACAGAGAGGCGAAACAGCAAATCGTGACGTCACTTCTGTACGCCATATAAATTCTATTCTGACAAGTAAGGCGTGACGTCATTTTTTGTTCTGTGGGAAAGGGACAGAGTTGTCTCTAACAAAAACTTTAAACGCTCATATATCAGAACATTATTAACCGATTTAAATGTTTTTTTCAATAAACATACTATATTTACTTAAATTCTTCATCAAAGCTATTGGTTTCAACAATATAAACATCATCTACCCTATTATATTAATGAAATATAACATTTCAATTTCCTTGGCAGGTGTATGAAATCAGGTCCAATTAAATACCAATGTATGATAAATAAATATCAAGATCACCTTTCTGATATTATACCTATCTTATGTCTGTATCTATATGTTTTTAGTTTGTTCTGTAAAGAATGCAATCACGTTTCTCACGTGTACAGCAGTTTTTTTTGATCAATTAACAACCGTGGATTGAGACAATCTAAAATAGCTTCCTTATTTTTAGGCCATCCTATTTCGGAGTATCTATTTCAATGGTGTCATCTGTATTTCGGGAACCTCGCTATAAAGGAACAACGTTATATTTGTGAGATTCTTTAACATGCTGTTCTGTTGAACAAATTATGGTCTGTTTTGTAAAAAAAACTCTATTATTGCGTAATTTCAGAAATATTATGTTCCTTGATCTTTCGGTAATTGTTTTGCCCTCCTGCTCAGCTTTTTCGGTCACCTTGGCCCCTTGAGCCATGGCTTTTATGAACATTTATTTCACCCTGACATTCTTATCTCTAAGAGCGGAAAATTTCGGCCTATTTAGGTGCAAGAGTACCTATGCCATAATTTTAAAGAACATTTATTATAACTAATAATGTTTTATGTGAACTTTCTTATGCTAGGGCTTCACCTGCGTGGCTTACGTCCAATTATCGGAATAATTACCGTGCAATAAATGATGCACTAAATAATGCGCTACATGGGCGGCCACACTATCATTTGACTTGGAATATCGCCTAACGTCTAACGACGCAAATAATGCCACTAGTCTATTAGCACGCTAACACCCGGGCATATCTGCGTACTGTTTCAAATGCCGCGCTAAATAACGGCATTACACGCAGGTGAAAGGAGGCAAATTTTATTTAAGTGCTAGCAAAAGGTCTTTGTTTGGACCTGGGTATGTCCTAAAACTGCATCCAGAACCACCGGAGGACGGGCAGCAGCATCCTCTCAGTTAACGGTGGTAACCATTCTGCGATCCCCAAGCCGCCTGCCAAGCGTGGGGATACTGGCAACACCTCCCTTTAATGGAGAGGCCTTCGTATTCCGGCTGTTGATGTGACACGCAGGTGAAGCCCTAGCATTAGAGTAACAGAATTTAACTAAATTGCCTTAAGAACGCAACACACAACAGTTCTTATAGAACAAATATCTGTTGCAAATATAGATCTACAGTGTAGCATATATGCTGGCCTTTCAGAGGTTAAAGTCTTCATATCCCAAACGGAATGCTCAGACTTGACTTGGAATTTGTAAGCGTGTTTAACCAAGAAAAGAAAACTGGGGCATGTATATAGCAAAAACAGTTGGTGCAACTTTCCGTGATTATACTCAGTCTTCAGCATGATTCACAAATTTGGAGGTATCTGTAGTTTCTAAACTGTCGTTTAGTACTGTCCCATGAGAAACATCATATCAGACAGAAAAAGATTCTCTTGAGTAAGAAAAACTCCAATGATTATTATGTTGGTAAGGAAAATGGAAGGGAGCGATATCTGATGTTGCGTGCTTCATATTTCGCTAGAATTTTTCCTTAATTTGATATCGAGGAAGCAATCTCAATATATTGTTCTCTTTTAATCAACAACTTCTACGCGATGAGCATAGAAAATTCAGATCAATGAATTAGTTATCGATTTCTTCTATTAGGAAAGGCGGCTGGCGGTTGCAAATTTTACGGGGCGCTCGGGCTCCACGCTTGTTTGCGAAAATGTCACGTCACTGAGTGTACCACCAATCCTCCCCCTCCGAACCCCACCTCCCTCGCAGGCATGTTGTCTGTCGACGTTGTGTGTTCTTGCTTTTGGCTTTCGATAACTTGACTCCGCTTTTATGACACCAAGCCAGTACCTACGTGCGAAAGTGATATGACAACTAGGATCCCTTCAAGTATCTGCATTTTTTTTGTACATTATATTGTTGGTGAGAAAATAGGCAATATTTTCTTTTTAATATAGTCCAAAATTCTCTAAAGCACACGTTACCAATTATTCAATGGTCAGTAACTTGGAGAGAAGTTCGCTCTGTCAATGACGTCTCAGTAAAATTTAATTATGACGGGTACCTACACTTCCAAAAATGTAAGTTTTAACTCTGATACCGTTGCAGTGCACCGTAATTCTAAACAAGGATAGCTCTTACGCACCCACCTAATAATACTACAGGCCTCAAGTTGCCCTAAAAGCCTTCCAGCGAAGCGGTCGTGTCACTCAAAGCCCCCAAAATTCCTGGTACATGATATTTTCCGAGGGCATGTTTGAAAGACTTCGCGTTCGGCTCGTGGATTATTGAGAATTCCACCCTCAGAGAAATCAACCGACTGCCTTTTCTCGAGCGCAACTTACTCATTACTTTTATATTCTGTATTCGCTATTTTTAATTTAGAAACTTATTTGCATGTCAGTAGCTGTTCGTTATGGCACGTTTCAAATTAATCTGTTTGGGTCGACGTGCTCGCCGGGATTTACACACAATGGTGACGCGGGCACGTTTGCGTGTGTATCATGAAATATTAGCATTGTGCTTATTGGTAGAGGCCGGGCCAGCGCGGCGGACGAACGTTTATCGAATGACCGCGGCTCGCGTATGCATCTCGTTCTCTTTTTTAATTCTAAGCCCGTTTCACCGAGAAGCCATGGCTATTCTTTCATGTCAACGAAGTCTAAGCCCTCTACGCCATCGGTTGGCAGAAGCGTCCGCTCGGCCCGCCGACCCTCGTCGAAACTACCCTATCTCTGACGGGCAGCGGCTTGCGGATTATCAAACTTCGGATACGCTTCTACTCCACCCTCGCGCATTACTTAGTAACTATAAGGCTCTTTCGAATTTCACTTGTGTGTTAATGCCGCATGTTTGGTTATGCCTTATTTGTTCTCAAAACCTGTATTTAAACAAGTAAAATACGGAAATATGAAGGCGAACTTGTCGACTAAGCTACACAGATTACAGAGTCGATGCGCACACAATCACGCGGTTTTGTCTGCGCTGTAATTCGGCGCTAGTGTAAACAATGTTCTATTTACGTTTTATTTTTCGTAACCGTATATTTGTTTCAATCAACATGTGCTTTGTTTACTGGAGGTTGTGTAACGTCGATGTTTATTGACTCTCGGTTGAGGATGGAGCGATGCCTTTGCCAACTGCACGTTTGTCTGATAATCTCAGCCGCAACGCCATTGTGGCGATACAATTCGGGTTTCTTATCGCGCTGTGCAGTTTCATTGTTTTCTTGTGTACGTAATTACCTAAAGAGGTTCTTTGGTCTGGCGCGGCTTGAAGATAAATCGGACAAGGCTCGACTCGGAGATGGCCAGATATCTCGGTTGCTCCGCCCGGCTAGCCTCGCTACCGATATTTCTTTCAAAGAGTCGTTTGTCGTGTCGCCACCCGGCTATCCGGGCCGGGTCCCGACGAGAGCTTCCCTCGCCCGACCGCCTCTTCCTCCGCTGAGATATGATTTAGATTATGAAATATAGCGGTGAAACTCTCCAGATAGGTGCTGCGAAATATCCCACGCCACGCTTAAGGTTTTACGCATTCATCTCGTTTATGCTCGCATTTTGCGCAATCATCATGCACCTGGCATTGTGACAATGATAATTCATTCTTTATCTAGTAGCCGACGTAATGTGCTTTGATTCGTTTAATGGCGCAGGTGTGCGAGTGTCGACCAGAACGGCAGGTGTCTTCCTTGACGACCGACAACGGCGCGGCGGCCATTTCTTGCTCTGTTTGTTTTAAATTATGTTGAATTGGCTAAATCCGCTATTCGCATTTATCACAGTTTCGACATATGTTATATGAGTTGACCTGTAACTAATTTATAAGCTCTTTATAGTGTAAACGGAAGCGTATGTGTCTACTGCACTTTCCACCTCCTGTTTGATAACAGATCAAAATATGAGTGTGCCAGCCTTCTTCTATCTTAATAGGATCTACGAGTATGGTTAGATGATAGAGTACCAAAAGATCAATTAAAAAAAAAAAAAAACCGTCGACGAAATGTTAGGGACAGGTCAGCCGGCTTTTTTAAGCGAGTTTAGTGTTGGAGTTGTTCCCACAGTAAATGTTGTTCATAATGATGAGTACCTACTTTGATATTCCAATTCACGCCCCTCGACGTCGCCTATTTAAACCACAGAAAAGCGAAAGCCCTACTTCTTAGGTAAAACGGCTGTCAAAACAATGTTATTAAATTGTATAGACACTACGATGAAAAAATTACAATCGTTCGTCGCGCATTTGAAGTAACTACCCGAAATGCTATTTTGCAACAGATTAAAATTCATCTTATTACGATGCAGTGTGGTTTGGTTTCCTACGCGTCTATTTAAATTGTCTTTTTGAGTATTCTCAGTCTAAAAACATGTATATTGGTAGAATTGTCATTATGCGCTTTTGCAATTAATGCCGGCTAGCGCCGCCCGTCACATTGCCGTTCTATTCACTTCTCTCTTCAGTGATTTAAACAACCAATAGGGTTACGTAGGATACTAATAAATATTAATCGAGTGACTTTTTTATTCTTTTGAGCTTATCTATCATGAATTGTTAAACTTTGTGGTCACGAATCGTTTTCTACTGGCATTGTTACGCTAGTGGCATTTCTCATATCTATAGATTTCTAATCTAATCATGCCATTCCCTCGAACGTTGCGGCGACCATTCGCCTTACGGGATACATCTGTGCAACCCTTATAGTGGTAGGACTCTATTGCAGAGTCCGCCTGGGGAAGTACCACACCTTTGCCAGTTATTCAATCGCCAAGCAGTAGTGTGCAAGCATTACTGTGTTCCGGTTTGAAGGGCAATGTTACCAGAGAAATTACTGGGTAAGAAGAGATTTAACATCTAATATCTCAGGGTGACGAGCGCAGTGCAGTGCGGCGCAGGATTGTGTTCGCAAGTTCACAATTCTGGCATTGCTACTGTTAGTGTCAACGCTTACCACCAGGCGAACGTCATGCTCGTCTCGTCACATAATTGAATTAAAAAAAAAAAACGAATAAGTATATTTGGTGGCATTAAACCCGTATACCGAAACGTTGCTCTGTTCCGGCTATATACGCTTACGATGAACTATATCATTGAAATGGATTCTACTACAGAAATAGACTATGAGCTGTACAAGCCGAATCCCTTCTATGATTAGAGACTGTAAATAAACTGTGTTAAAATAGGGTTATTCACCAACTGGACGCGAGGGGCTAGACGCGCGTGTGTTCAGTTGGTGAAACACAAAACCGGTATCACTTATTCTATTCATCTGGACACGCTAGAACTTTCAAGCATGTCCAGATATGTAGTGAATAAATGCAGATTCGAAAGGAAACCATCAGTTACTTCCAGGAGCTGGGTTTTTCTTCTTCATTCTTCTTTTCGGTCCTTCTTGTTTTCTTGGCCCTTTCGGTCCGTCTACCTTTCTTGTCTTCATATAAACCGGTTACGGTTAATCGACGAGTGGTAGCAGTGTGTAGGTAAAACAGTGGATTTAATTTATGTTTTATTTATAAGTGAGTGATTATTCACGTTAAGCCGGATACCCCGACTGGTAGTTTTGATCATATCCGGTGACCTTTCTAAGGAATGAAAATAAAGCGCCCCCAGGTTCGACTTGCTCCGCATATATTGCCAGTTTTCTTAGTAAAATAGTGGATAAGTATCCAAACAATTGTAAGCGTATACTCCAAGGTTACGTACAAATTTCAAATGTGCGTGTTCATAACCTAACTCGTCCTATTGGTATGTAGATTATCTACTAGCATACATTCACTCTGCCACCGGTCGTTCAAAGGCATAGACTTATATATCTATGTTCAAAGGCGGTCCCGGCCGTTTGACCCCGATACGAGCGAGGTACAACCCATATAAACGACTAATGACGCAGTTTTTACCGGGACCTAATTAAACCGACGCCGGCCGGTTTCAAAACGCCAATTTAATAACTTTAACCGAATAAGGTCGGTTAGTCGACAATTAATGCATTTCGTATGCCATCAAATTTAAAGGTTATATCGGTCGTTCCTAAAAGGATCGCGGCAGTTTGCCTTCCTCGTCGACTCCATTACGTAAATAATCAAAAAATGGTACGTAGATTGCAAATCCTGATTTACGCGACGGAATATGTTTTTAGACAGATGTTTTTTTTTATGCGATGTGACGAGAAACGCGGGATGTTCTTCTGATGGTTAGCATCACACTTGCCCATAACAGTATCAGTGCTAGAATTGTGAACTTGCGAAGAAAATCCTGCGTCGCACTGCACTGCGCTCGTCTTCTGTGGTAACATTGCCCTTCAAATCGAAACACTCTGCACACTACTGCTTGGCGGTTGAATAACTGGCTAAGATATGCTACTTGAGCTAATTCCTTAGTTCTCTAGGTGATATAAAGTCCTACCACTACAAAAGTCTAATGTGTAAAGTAATAATGCGGTCTAATCTGAGTGGGCGGTTCATATCGTAATAGTCAGTCGCGGGCCGTGAGTTACTATGATTTGTTTACACCGGTCGAGTGGCTGGCGCGATCAGCTGTGCGCGTGACGCGACGGGCGGCGGGCGTGCGCGCGCGTCATGCGTGACGTATGCGACGCTCGCCTCCGCGCGCACTTGATTGATGCAATCTACAATCTCGATTCGCGACTCAAATGATTTCTTTTAGAAACGATTGTCAGTATGGGTTTATGATCGTATATTAGTAATTGTTATTACCTAATATGTATAGGTACATATTATAGTGTACATATTAATAATAGTTATTATGTAATTACTTCACCAACCACTACCATCTCGTTCGCGCGTTTCAATATTTTTGAATATATATAATACGCTTTAAAAAAAAACGTCTTCAAGTTCGACTACCTGGATGACATCTTCATATTTTCCTGATATTTTGATTGAAAACCCAAACTACTGGACCTATATCGATAAAATTTATTTGGGACCTCTAAAGTATCACCTACCAAACAAAAAAAGAATCATCAAAAACTATCCATAATTGGCGGAGTAATCGCGTAACACACATTAAAAAAAATATAAAAAACACAGTCGAATTGAGAACCTCCTTTTTTGATGTCGGTTAAAAATTATGGCCTTCCAATCCCTAAAAACGTATTGTTCCGCCAATTTAAACATAATTATAGACGATGTATTTTGTATATCATAGCAGCGTATTTATTAGTATATATAGCATATTTAGAGCTGGCCATTTTCAAATAAAATTGTGTGAATGGAGCTTATTGTTATGCTGGGTTCTCTAATTTGAATAACAAGTACCTACTCACGTAAGCACCACCTCTGTGCAATAGAAGCTGTTTATGTAAGTCGGCTAAGTATACAAAAGGAGTTGCCTAGAGAATTAATGATGAATAATAAAATGGGTACCTACCTTCAGAATTATTAAACACCTTGAATTGAATATTATTATAGCTACTGAATGTCAGTTTCAGTTGAGCAGCTACCACAGTATAATAAACAGTAGGTGGGTTATACGATACATCTAATGTATGTTGATTTATAGAGAAGCATGGCTGCTGCGGCCGTATCACAAGTGTCGGGTTCCAACCCGCTCTTTGACTAGGGACTGTGAAGAATCACCCTGGATATTATCTCACAAGCCGACTACTTATAATAAGATAACTTACCTGGCTCATCTGTACTAAGACATCTCAAGAGAAGCTTTCGTAACGGTTTCCAAGAATCTGGAATTACTTACATAAATTCACTGCCGCTCGGTAGGTATTCTGTTTGTGAAGTTAATTGTTGCGGTAGTTCCATGAATTCGAGGCTTCGTTTCCCATTTGATGAAGCTCACGGTTGCGCGGTGAATTTGATTTAGATCTTAGCCGTGAAGTTTCATTGACATTTTTAAATTAACTTTAGCCGCGTTCAAGGTAAACTGGCAAGACTGGCAACTTTGTACCAGTACCTACATATTTTGCGGAGTTAGCTAAATAGTTCCAGCATCGCGTTAGTCTCCGGTATCCATAAACGGCAAAGCTATAAGAAGCACACACTGTCTTACACGTGTTGTAAATCTGATTGAATGCCTGCAATCGTATAACGTAGAAATACCCGTGTGTGCATGCGAAGCCCTATAGCACAAGGGAATGAGATTTGAGATATGGGATTCGACTACCTTCGATATAGTTAATTCAATAAAATTACCGTTCCTTATGGCTAGTAAACATTGCGGGCGCATTTATTAGAAACGAATTTGCTCGCGCTGATCCAACGCAGACGCCTCGCGGCCCCCGCTCGGTTGCCGTTCACCTACCGCTCTGTCACGTATGTCAAGGCAAATGTGATTCCTATTTCCTAGACAACAACGTTTAAACTCCTCGGAATCATGTTACCGCGCGGTTGCCACGCATGACTCCTAGGATTTTATAAATGAAAAAAAGTGGTTACTTTAAGTTTTCGCGTCGTGTAAATACGAGGGCGGCACTGAAAATTTCGGGAATCAAGGAAGTGACACAACATTACTATTTAAAAATATATTTATTGCTTTTCGAAGTATTCTCCGCGAAATTTGACACATTTTTCCATACGATGGAACCAATCATTGAAGCAACCATTCCATTCGGAAGTTGGGGTCTCCAAAATGGCCGTTTTGTAGGCGTCCACAGCTTCTTCAGGTGATGAAAATCTCTGTCCACGCAATTTATTCTTTATTTTAGGGAAAGTATAGAAATCATTAGGGCTTAGGTCGGGGCTGTACGGCGGATGGTCCAATAATTCTATGTTTTCTTGCTCTAAAAACTCTTTTGTTCTGTGCGCGGTGTGAGAACTCGCATTGTCGTGATGGAGGATGATGCGGCGGTTGCAGTTCTCTTTACGGAGTTCAGAAACGACCTGTGGCAAACAAATGCTAGCATACCATTCTGCATTAACCGTTCTTTGTCCCTCAAGAGGAATAGTCGTAACATGGCCGGTTTTGGAGACAAACGTGGCCACCATTTTTTTTGCAACACTCCGTGAACGAACAATTTTTGTTGGCTTTAACTCATTTTCGAACACCCAAACTCGTGACTGGTTTTTTGTTTCGGGTTCGTACGCGTATATCCAGGATTCGTCACCTGATACGATGTTGTATACAGCATTTGAGGATCCTGCGTGGAATCTTTCGAGAGTTCTGACGCACCAAGTAACGCGAGCCGCTTTTTGCTCTTCACAGAGCGAATGCGGTATCCATCGGGAAAACAACTTTTTTACACCTAATTTTTCATGCAAGATTATTTGTATTTGACTCATGCCAATGTCTAAAGTTGCCTGAATTTCGCGGTATGTCACATGTCGATCTTCCTCAATCAGCTTACGCACAGCATCAACGTTTTCTTGGGTGACTGCAGTTTTTGGACGACCTTGACGGGGATCATCACTGAGCTTGACACGTCCACGTTGAAATTCAGCAAACCAGCGATAAATTGTGGTTTTGGATGGAGCTTTATCACCAAATGCAGAAATCATCCGGTCAACACACTGTTTTTGTGTTAAACCACTTCGAAAGTCATAATAAATCATCGCTCTTGAATTTTCTCGAGTCAATTCCATTTTCTCAACGACTAAACAAGTTTGACAAAACCTTGTGACAAGACCGAGAATATTTTTTTAAATAAATAAATGGTATTCGATTTTTAAAACCAAGGAGTTTTCAATTAAAAAGATTTTAATATGACAGAAACAGTGGAAATATTCCATTCCCGATACTTTTAGTGTAGCCCTCGTACAGCTTGACGTCATAAGAAGCCTGTGGCGCAAAATTATTTTCAAAATAAGAATCGCTGATTTGGTCTTCGGCTTCATTTACTTTAGCCCCTTGTTAATATACGTGTAGTATATTCGAAATAGTTAGTCCGTCTTTTGTTATATCCACCGAGCTATAACTTTGAAAGAAAGAAAAAGACAAAAGTCCGATAAACTGTTAAGAAACTCCACGTTTATTAATAAGCTCTATGCGTAATATATATTATTATAACTGAACATTACCATTATACTATTATGTCAGCTTTACACGCCATGTGTAATGTTAATGGCTGTACTTTTTGTACGGGCGGGAGCGGGTGTCGAAGCCCCACGTAGAGGCGAAACGAGCGTATTGCATTGTATGGCGTCTCTCTTCTATATTATTAGACCATTCAATGCGTTCTTTCAGTGGAAGCTTGAGATCACATTTAAAAACAAGTAGGTTTAAAAAAAAAAGATTTCGCTCTATTATGGGACCATCTCAAAAATATATCCTTTAAAACCTAAAAAAGAATTTCCAAAAACCAGAGAAGCCAAAATAAATGCCAATCATTGGTCGCGCATTTGAATTAAAACGCTCGAAATATTGATCTAATTAGGATGCAATGTGGTTTGGTTTCCTACGCGTCCATTTAATTTGTCTTGGCTAGCGCGGCCCGTCACATTTCCATTCATTCTCTTTTCAGTGGCTCATACGATGTTCCAAAGCTCATGGAGCAAACAACGCCATTCGTTACGCCGAGTTATTTTAATTGGAAAAGTCGGAAACTCAAAGACAATCACATTATTTCATCGGGTCGTTATTTTTTACTGCAACATTAATTTCTAGCGCGCACGGCAACTGTGTAAATCAAGGTAATGAACAAACAATTCTGTGTTCAATTCCCTATAAACAAGCTGGGGTAGCGAAAAGTAATTTCCTAAGACCGGACGCGACGGCCACTGCAAGTCGATGCGAGACGAGGTCTTAAATTGGTCCTAGAAAAGCTTTCCTGATACTAAGATAAAATATTTACCTCGTTTATTACAGTTTATGGCTCTATTTTATTAATCATACGCGGGTATTTTAAAAATATGACCGGCTTTCGAACGACTGACTCATGCTAAAACGCTTTTGAAGGATTTGAAAATTTAGCCACAGAAAACAGTCATAATAGTTCTACGTACAGAAGATTAATTCCCATAGATAACGCGTCGAAACCTACTTATAAACACTATTTATAACTGTAGTCATAATTCATATTCCGTGCAAGCTAATTAGTGCTTTACTTGTATAACTGTGCGAAGATATTCCACTGAACCGCTTGGCTCGTTGGCGTTACGAGGCCGTCATGCCGGCCAGAGTCGCGGGAATGACCGGCCACGAGCAGGGTCGTAGGTATAAACTCATACTTGGACTTCAGAGTGAGTCCTGGCCCTATGACAGGCGCGACAGAGACGTGGCAGGACATTTTTGTACCTAAGGCATAACGGTAAAAGTTATTTTTTTCTACGACCGCAACTCTCCTCGAATTTGAAGTGAGCGTTGCGCCTCAGTTTCCACAATGGGCTTAGCTGTCGGACTTCGGTTCTTTGTTGCATTACTGTCGCCTGTGTAATTTATTGACTGGTTCATTGTTTTCCAGTAATTAATTCGTGCATAATAGGCCGAGCGCCGGTAACGACTTCCGGCCGATCCCGAGCTCGAATCATGCCTGTAACGCACCAAAGCAGGTTGACGCTGACCCGAATATCTATTAATTACTTACCAGTCACGTGTGTTAAAGACAAGGAGATGCCGAAGTCAGGAAGTAGATCGTGTGAATATTTTTTAAAGAACGTATTTTTCAATCAACTCATTTAAAAATTACTTATGTTGTTCGCGTGTAAAAGTGAGCTTAATGGACTAAGCGACGCAATTGAGCGAAATCTTTGCAACAACTGACAAAATTGCTTATATATTGCCCCCCAATAAATACGCAATTTTGCCAGGGGGGGACGGGACATTTATTACACACAGCGCCATCTAGCCCCATACTAAGCAAAGCTTGTATTATGGAAACTAGATAGCTGATAGAATACTTCTATAATATTTTTTTTCGTAAATACATACTTATATATATGTATACTATATGTGTCCGGATGTCGCAGCTGAAATTTGTCATGTAATTTCTGTGTTATCAGTAAACTATTGTATTGTATCATAATTAAGTTACAAAAATATAACAAGTTTTTTACATGCCCCCTGTTATTTCCCAACACTTAAGTCCCTTCGGTCGCGTAAGAAACCGGAGACTCGTCTAGTAGCGGCAGAAGAAAAAATCTTCGTTATACGATACTGATTACTAGGAAAAATTTATTTTTCTTTACACGATACTGACTTTTTATTTTGTAACTAGTTTCAGTGAAGGGATCCCCTAGCAAAATCATTAGGGTCGTGTTATAAGAACCCACGGTCTTTCCCAATACACACACAGTGCTTGAGTCGCACACAACTCTCATTATAAATAGACAGCGTACCACCTAACCGATTCAGTAGTATATGGTTACACACTAAAATACATCCTATCGGCTCAGGTCCGCTTAGGGCCTTGGATATTATTATGTAACATTCGACTTTCTCACCATCTAATAATAGACCAATTTTCCTGTTTTTCTCAGGCATCCCGCAAAGTTAACGAAGTTAGAAATATTATCACTGACTTGAACTTGGGTGACACGTCATAATTAAGTTTGTTGTTCTTGAAATGTACAATGTTTTTTATTTATTTACGGGATTATGTTTGAGTCAGAGTACACTTTACGTTTATATTATTTTTGTTCTTTCTGGGATGGGCGGCATTTAACAAGCTGGATGATACTCTCAAATCGGTTGACGTTCCACAATGTCTGAAGACCCGCCTTTATAACCAGTGTGTCCTGCCCACCATGACATAATGGTGCCGAAACATGGACGCTTACTGATGAGGCTGTGCATAGAATGCAAGTAGCACAGAGAGTCATGGAGCTATGCTCGGCATCAGATTACAAGACCGAGTGAGAAATGTCGAGATCCGACGTCGCACTAAGGTGCGTGACATTGCCTCGACAATCACGAAACTCAAATGGAGTTGGGCGGGACATGTTGCCAGGCAGAGTGATGGCAGGTGGACTAAACTGTTGACGGATTGGTGGCCGCATACCGGTAAAAGCAGCGTCGGACGTCCACCAGCTCGTTGGGTCGACGATATTGTAAAGATCGCGGGTCGAACCTGGATAATATTGGCACAGGATCGGGATGAGAGGCGTACAAGAAGAGAGGTTTATGCTCAGCAGTGGGCGATGAGGGGCTGAAAATGATGATGATGATGTTCTTTATAGTTGAAAGAACGACCTTTAAGTTGCACTTGACCGATTTCCACATCGAGGTCACGGCGTACGTGAAAGAGCAGTTGATACGCGATACCTAACACCACCCCTGTTCAAACGTATTCGCAGACTATAACAGGGTTACAGTAACTACGAGTACCACAACAGTTTAAGCAATAGTTATTGATAATATGCCAGTATTGCCGCGGATTGTGTATCAGTGTCTATGGGCATGTGCCTCATCGCCTTAGGCTTGTCCTACAATATTTCACGCAGCCGGTGTAAAAAGCCCGATACCCGCTGACATTGACACAGTTCCCCGCGTGGACTTCCTGCCCACTCGGAACGCCATTTGTTTTTGTCGCGTTGCTTTTTTGCTCCTTGTTTCAACTCGGTCCGCTCCGGAGTCGCTTTTCACCGGCATTTAGTGGAATTTCCAATTTTATTTATATTCTTTGTTTCTTGTTTTCCGCAACGCAATTTTTCGTCGTGTTTGGCGTTTTTGGCAAAAAAGGACCATCCATTCCACTGTATGTTTTTTTTGTATGTATGTTAGGCGGAGTAATCTCCGCCAATTATTAATAGATTATGATGATTGTTTTTTTTTGTTTTAGTAAGCGATAGTTCAGAGGTGGTCCCATATAAATTTTATCGAAATCGTCTCAGTAGGTTGGTTAAAATCAGTTACTGGAATAAATAAAAAAGGAACTGCAAAATATGAAGATGTAGATCCAGATAGTCGAAAATGAAGTCGGTTTTAGTTTTTAAAGAAAGCATATTATTCGATGACTTGAATCACTTTAAGTAAGTCGATTGATTTTCCGGTTTCTCGACTCTTTTCGTTTTCCGATTTACTCAGATCTTCGGATGAAATTTTGTTAAACACGACTTGGTTAGTGCTTTTCACTCCTATTCCAATAAAGTTTTGACGTGGGCGGCCGAAATACTTTAGTGTGATAAGAAGCGGTAGGTCGCGTGTACAAGAGTTTTACGAAGCGGACTAGCCTCGATACTACATCGGCTCGATGCTATAAATATTGCAACTTGATCGTCAAACCAGCGCCCACGGGAAATTGGCTCCTCCCCGTCCTATACAAGCGCGCTGAAGCATTATTCCGAAGCTTTATCACCCTATCTCACCGTATGAAGAGTTTCCTTCCACTTAAGAAAATAAGAACCGGAATTTGAAGACCAGAATAAGTACCAAGTATTTTACTGACGAATATTTGAACGCGAATCCTCTCATCTTTTATCTGAATAACAGCCGTTACTCAGAGATACCCAGAGATAAAAGATTTGATGTTGCTTCTTATTGTCGCTTCGCAAACCATTTTTCCTTTACAATAAACGTAAAAAAACTGTGAATGGCAAAGAAAAGATGTCGATATTTCAATATTTCAAGGTAAAACGGAAACCGGCTGAAGTTGGACGCTGAAAGATTTGCATTTCTGGTGTTATTATTATCCTCGATTGACTTTTATTCTTCCTCAACTCTTTCCATTTTCATTTCCCGTGTGATTGAGAAATATTAACATTTGAAAAGCTTTCGAGGAACTCTTACAACGTTTCATTGGAAACTCGAAACGATAGATAGATTAAAGTGACAAGTGGGCCCCAAACGGAAAACCAATTTTACGAATTTAAATTAAATTCTGCCTCGAATACTCTTTCTTCGAGTTTTCCATTATGCGAATGTCGCACTCTAATTTATTTTATGAGGAACCTAATAAAAACTACTGAACTTATCTGGCCGGCCACTGAGAGAATGTGTTTGACAGCAACAATAACATTGTCATAAATTTCATGAAAACATTTCATTATTGTGCTATAGGTAGTATAATCGGCTACCACCTACTCGTATAACTATAGGTACCTATTATAATCGCAAAACTAGTAACTAGCAAAAGTATTTTCATTCAGCTTTAGACAATGATATTGTAGCTGTCAAATGCATTCTATTGTAGCCGAACTTTAGTTCTATGGTTATTTGTATATGCGATATTGGCCGTGATTTTTATGCAGTTTGGGATCGCGTTTGATCTTGGCTCAGCGAGGCGTAGAAAAAACTAAAGTGGAGGACGCTGGCCCAGAAGATACCTATTTACTCTTCGTTTGAAGATCCCCAAATTATGTTGTGGCTGCAACTACGCCGAAATATTGGGAGCTCGGCTCGCAAAATAATCTCTCTCTATTGCAAATACCGTCTTGGGAAGTCTGTAGTGGTAGAGTCCGTCTGGGAAAGTACCACATCTTTGCCAGTTATTCAACCTCCAAGCAGTCATGTGCAAGCATAACTGTATTTCGGTTTGAGGGACAATATTACCAAAGATGTAACTGGGCATACCTAAAGAGATTTCATATCGAACATCTCAGGGTGACGAGCGCAGTGCGACGCAGGATTTTGTTCGCAAGTTCACAATTCTGGCACTGCTACTGTTATGAGCAGGCGTGACTCTCACCACCAGCAGGCCTAACATGCGCACCGCGAGAAAATTTTCTCGATTCTACAAAACAGGACAAGGCTACGAATCTGCATAAGTTTGTCTCGTTTTCGCACGACATAAAGACACGACAAAATTTTCTCGCGGTGCGCATGTTAGGCCTGCAGGCGAAGGTCTCACTCATCTCGTAATTTAATTCCTTCAAAAATTAAAAAACGGTACACATACAGTAAATAATCGTCGTGCTGTAATAAACAACCGTGGCAGTTTAAAACGGTGTCTTGGTAACACTGCTTTAGTTTTTTTTTTCAGACTACTATTATTATTTATTCTTGAAATTTTTTATACTAATCTTTTTTTACCAGAACAGAAAACGCTAACATGCTAGGCTTGTTTATAAAGGCTCAGTATGTTGGTTGTAAGCGGAGGGTGCCGGGGACGGAATGGGACGCCCCGGGGCTGCGGTGACGCGTCACGGCACTAACGGAAGCAAAACTTTCGGGCGCCGCCGACTCCCAGCCCGAAAACTCCCCCTGGCAACGCTTCGATAATACCTCATCAACTCAGCAACAGCGAAATAATAAAATGTTAATCGCTTCCAGTACGTTTGTTATGGTTATTAGGATATAGAATCAATATATACAATACAATCAATATAATATAAGTAGTATAAATCTAAAATAATTTATTTACCTCATCGTCATCCACGGCCTTCTATTGTTTGACTGTTTAGTACAGGCGAGATGCTTGTATTCTTATCTCTTGCAATTCCATATACATCTAGATTGTGCCCGGGTATCTAGTCTGTATTCGTATTCATAATCAAACGGACTAAACTGACAGATTGAAATGTCACTTTTAAAAATAATGCTGCCTGCTAAAAAAACAGTAGTGATGGATATAGTTAAGTTCGTATCGTAATAATTATTAAGTGCCGTTAAACATTTAAAGTGCTGCCAGTGGAAGTGCAGGTAGAAAAAGGCAAACATATTGTGTTAAAAAGTTGTTCTGTAAATTGCTACAGGGAAATGTAACATTATTTTCATGATTTATAACCTTGATAACCTTGGAAATAATGAAATCGTAGGTACATAAGTAAGAAACTACACCTTTTACAAAGACTAATATAAATATATCGAAGTACTTCATTGGTGTGAAATTATTAAGTTTGTTACCATTAATTCATAAGTTAATAAAAAGATTGTTTCTTAACATTATGTTAATAAACTTAATATTTTTATCCCAGCACTATTTAAATTTTGCAATAAAGTAGCAACACTCGTAGACACAGTAGAAGTGTCAGTTTAGTCCGTTTAATTAAGAATCCGAGTAAAGGTTAAAAATCGTCGCCCCATTTTCCTCACTGCGCCTAGCAACGTTACCTGCCCAACTCCACTTTAGATCCATAATATACATTATGCTTTCATCTTAAATTATGCAAAAATCATACTCACTTGAAGTTCGAAAGCTTTAAATTACTGGTGATCCAAGCGATGATTCAAGCGTAATGCGGTTTTATGATGGTAGAGTCACAATAAAACTCCGCCTCTACCATTCCATACCGTCTTGCATATTACCAAACAAACGCATTAACAAAATAAATATATCTGCACGAAAATCCGTCCGTTTATATTCAGGGTTATGCGTAACGTTATTATTAAACCTAAAGAAGATCATTATGAACAACTCTTACAACGTGGCCAACGAAAAAAAAACAGCAGTTCCATAGAAAATGATATTCACTCCCGACAATATGTTTTCAAATCAAAATCAAAATCAAATCTAAATGTTTTTATTTCGGACAATAAAATCCATTACAAAATTATAAAATTACAATTATTTACTTACTAACTAGCCAAACAGAAACAGCTGTACAGCTGTATTTTTTTGCGAATTCGGGGTTCGCGCCATTGTAATTTTTTTCACAATGATCTTCTTTCGTTTCGATATAATATAATGACCTCTTTTCGTCTTAGAAATACCCGTGTAACCCTGTATAAGTCCAATATTGGCTCTATAAATTTTATTCATTAACTCAGCTTTGGCTTTAATATTCACGGTGCTTATACCCATTCTGTAAAGTCACAGAAGTTCGCCGGTTACTCCCACATGCTCGCCGTATTATGTGCTTTGCGACCTCTGAACAATTTCGCTCAATGAGAAAAGTTAGTGGTCTGGGACCTTTATCACCACCAGTCTCTACACTTGGTTAGCCAGTTGACTATTTGACGCGTTGGACGAAATTGGCGTGAATTTTCATGATAAAACTTTAAAGTTTAAGTATGAGATCGCATGGAAAGGAAACATTAAGCTTGTATAAATAATAAAAAAATCGCTACAAAAAACGATTCCAATTTCGCCTACCTGGATGACATCTGCATAATTTCCAGTTATTATTCCAGTAATTTTGATTTATAACTGGGAAATATTAAGATGTTGACAAGATGATTAGATGGTTGTTTTTTTTTAAAGCGTATTAAGCATAGAGTAACAAAAAAGTTCAACAATACTGAAGGGATATGTACTCATAATTATAAATAACTTTTACTATGGGGCCAACCAACCTAAAGGATATAAATATACTTACCTATTGCTATGGCATTTTATGTTTTTACTATGGAATCAGGCGATATGTCATCGTTGATAAAAAAAACTACGAGTCATTCATCCTTAATTACGTTTCTACTTTTCCAATGACCTTGCCCATTTTTTTTTATTATGTGTGTTTTTTATTTTGGTTGTTAAACTGAAGAAGGTAGTAGTAAAGGTAGCTAAAAGTGGAATAGCCGCGTCTTAAGATACAGGTTTTGGTAAACAGGCTATCGTGTCGAGCCGTCGAGGCTTAATTCATTTTAGTACCAACCGTACCTCGAGGTGATTCTGTATTGTACGCGGCATGTAAGGCGCCTCTTTACGAGAATGTGTTTAACATTGTAAACACCGCCCGGTTCCATAACGTTAATTTATTCCCATTGTCCCTCGAATTTTGTTTTCATAACGTGTGTGCGAGTTGCCTTATCTCAGGGTAAAGGCACTACGGTCGGGTATTCTTTGTGATCATTTAGTTGTTAGGGTTGCGTAAACTTTAGTCTTATGTACGACTATCGCGAAAGGTATTTTCATTTGCCTCATTCTGAATTTTTTGCATTATTTCAGATGAATTGTTTGTTTCAAACGCTTACACTTGTTATTCTTTTACGTATCCTGTTAAAAATAAAATATTGTTAGTAGATCTAATGTAGCTAATATGCCTAGACTAGGCAAGGCACATTAGAGTTCTGAAATCATGCAATAACAAATTGGTCGGTAAATGTTATAATATTAGGACCGAAGCGGAGCGGTTTTTCACTGAAGTTAACATTGCCACACAACACGTAAATAATTATAAAGTTACAATAATTACAAATTCTTCTCAACTATCAGTTCAGCTGATAGTTTATGAGGAGATGGATCAAGATTTACAAACTGATCCGGCAGCTACACATGAAAGCGAGTTCTCATTCAATTTAGGCTTGTTTACAATCTTCGAATATACCATCACTTACTGGTCATCATCACTATAACTGCTATAGTAGCAGCTGCTGCAACTGCTAACTGCTATGAGCTGGAATCCTGTCTACTATAAAGAGCTTTTATTCATTATCTTTCAGTGCATGTTTATTATACTAGTTATCTTTCTCTAGCAGCCCTATCCAACAGGTGTTACCATACTAGGGAATAAGAACGCGTACCTTACCCGTTTATTTGAAGGCTTGCTTAGGGGACCTGGTGCCATGTGCTTTTTATAGTACTTAGATATATAACACTTCACGAATGTATTTAGCGCCTCCGATAGGTGTTTCATACTTTTGTTATCACAAGTCAGCTGTTTGATAAAACATACTTAGTAGGTATTATCAGATAATAATATGATACTTTTCAATAGTTCTCACGGTCTCGTGGCTCGATCGGTTTTTGACGTATTTTTGGTATACCATGTGGGTTAGCCAGAAAGCCTTTTCTGACTAATCCCACATGCGGTGAGGTCAGTCTTAACGACAATTAACACTGTTAAGACGCTATTATAAGACGCTTCTATTGTAGGGATTTATCAATTTACTGTTCATTACAGGTTTTAGGATATATAACATTTTTTTAGAAGAATCCAACTCGGATGGGCAGCGTTCGGGAAATTGCGTAATATCTTCTCGTCCAAAATCCCGCAGAGTCTGAAGACAAGGGTATACGACCAGTGTGTTGCCAGTGATGACATATGGAACTGAAACGTGGTCTTTAACTGCTGGACTTTCGGAGAAACTTAGAGACACGCAACGGGCAATGGAGAGAGCTATGCTCGGAGTTACTTTGCGCGATAGAATCCGGAACGTGGATATTCGCCAAAGAACTAAAGTTACCGACATAGCTCGCAAGGTTTGCAAGTTGAAGTGACAATGGGCAGGCCACTTCGCTCGAAGAACTGGCAACCGACGGGGAGGAAAGGTTCTTGAGTGGCGACCTCGAACCGGAAGACGCAGCGTAGGAAGGCCTCCCACTAGATGGACCGACGACATTGTAAAAGTCGCGGGCAACCGGTGGATGCAAATGGGAGGTTGTTGTACAGTGTGGCGGTCTAAGGGGGAGGCCTTCGTTCATCAGTGGACGTCTCCGGGCTGATGATGATGATGATGATGAGCATTTATTTATATTGCAAAGCAAGATCATACTTTTGCATGATTCGGAATAAATGCTGATCACGATCGATCACGACAAATGTGAGCTAGTCAACAATTTAATTACTTGCCATTTTGGTTGCCATTAGCTACTACGAAAACACGTTATTACTTATAGAAGGTAATGCAGCATAAAACGAGTTCTTCTAAATAACTCAAAACCCAATTCAAACATTTTTGCCATGACCAATGACCATGCTAGCATGTTACGTGTGGCAATGTCAAGCACAAGCCTATGGACCGCAATCATTTCGCAACTTATTACTTTAATAACGGTTCAAAATTTGCGTAACCGTATCGTCATGGCTACCGTTCGGTAATTACTGTCCATTACAATGGAAAACTTCTTGTTCCATAACTCATAACGCTTCCACATCAGTCTTACAGCTTCTATATGTGAACGAACTGCCTACGGTCTGTACGGTATTATGTTTTGTTGCTACTCGTACCGTTTAGCGAATTAACTGTATGGGGACCATAATTCTACCCTAAGGTAATCAGACCGTTCTAGAAAGTTTTTATTTTTAAATCGTTGAAACTAAAAAAAACAATTAGAATAGAAAATGTTAGTCCCAGGATCTGGTGACGACGATTGCTATTTGATACAATAATTCCTCCCAAGATCCAAATTAAAATAAAATCTACAGATAACTAGGCTACGTTTACTTGTAATAATAAATACATAATTAATAAAATACCAGTAAATTCTTTTAAAACTGAAAATGTTGTAAAAGTTTCTAAATCATGAAAATACTATTGCTAACTTGTTGTTGTCGACCATGCAAGAATTTGCTTGCAAGTTTCTTATCGACCGTAATGTTGCCGACCCCTTCAAGTGGTCGTTTCCACTCATTGAACGAAGCTTCTAAAATTCGAAGCCTACTATTTGGTCTTTCGTACCGTTAACTATACATTTGTAAGCTCCCCTCGGTGAAACTTGTGAAAGGATTCGGGTAATCAGTTCGTTGAAAGGCTTTGCGATAACGAGCGGGGAGATTTAAATGTTACCCGGAAATGTCACGGTTTTACATTTTTGATGGTTTTACATTTAAAAATATTGAGGGACTGTAAAGCGTGACAAGCTTTCGGGAACAGTGTTGCAGCTTAATGCTGATTTGTGAACTATTGTAGTTGCTAACGAAGTATAGGTTGTCAGCTAATAATTACCTACTATAGAAAACTCTCCCGATGATAACGATATTACTTGGAGAATCTAGCTCTCGGCTGGGTACTTAATCAAAGCGATATTACAATCAATTTTCTGCGAAAAAAATGTTGCCTTTGAAAGAGAAACACTTTTTTTTCTATTGCTTATGGCATTCGTGGTACAGCGGGACTGCGGCGTACGGAGATCAATTTTAGACATTTATAATTGTATTTTTTTTTTGAAAACATTATTGACAGTACACAATGCATGTAAGTCATTGTGGATGTAGTGGTAGTTGATAGATATAAAAAGAGATGGGATCTTTTTTTAGATAATACTGGCACAAAGCAACCTTCCAATACATGTAATGGTTTAGTTTACAGTTCAAGTACTAAATTAACCAACCGCGGCAAAAGTCACCGAACATCCAGTCATTTCTCTAAGTGAGTAATTTGAACTGTACAGTGTACACATCAAGAGAGACAATTCCAAGTTTCAGCTACGAGTCAGTGTAATTCCTTAGGTTTATTGTAGCTTTTCTAAGTACTTAATTAGTAACATAAAACAGGGTCGTTAGCACGTTTATATTCCATTCCTACTCGTAAACTTAAGCTCTCACTCCGGCTTAACAAAATACATTCTCAACTTGCAACGATAACGAATTTTAACCTTACCTTTTAAGTAAAACAATTTCAGATGTAAATCACACAAATACAAAATCCAAACGAACCAAAGTTTTTTAGAAGGTTCCGATGTTGAACTTATTGCTAAACTAAACAGCGGTCAGAGCGGCTATGATAAGTAG
The DNA here is from genome assembly GCA_905404285.2 of Erannis defoliaria. NCBI lineage: Eukaryota > Metazoa > Arthropoda > Insecta > Lepidoptera > Geometridae > Erannis > Erannis defoliaria. The sequence goes on from FR990071.1 coordinate 3,184,869, forward strand.
GAAAATAAATATAAAAGGCTATAAATCCGTCTAATTGTAACGCTAACCTGTCTTCCTGCAGACATGTTCCTCTCCGAAGTCCTCAATCGTGCTGTGAAGTACCACCTCACGATCGAAGCGCTTTCAAAACATACTTCCTGGCATTGTTTATACAGCTTATTCAGCTTGCCGATTGAAGAACGTTATGAAACAGTTATTATAATGGTTCTTTTATGCACCTCATTAAGGCACGAATTATTCATTTGCCGTGCGCGTATGTCCGTAATGCCTAATGTAGCCGTTTGCGAAACTCGTTCGATGCGAATATTGTGTTGTTAGTTCAGCCCTCTGTTAAGCCTGTATATACTGCAAGCTATGTATCGCCAAATCCGGTGTTATATTATGCTCACTGTTTTTTTTGCTGATTACTGCTGCACGGAAATGACAAAATATCAAAATATGATCAGTGATCATACTGGACTGTGGACCTGTGTATGTCCATAAACTCCACCGGAGGACGGGCAGCAGCGTCCTTTTGGTTAACGGTGGTGACCATTCTGCGATCCCCAAGCCGCTTGCCAAACGTGGGGATTATGGCAACACCCCTCTATAAAGCGGGAGGCCTTCGTCCAGCAGTGGACGTTTTATGGCTGACGACGATACCGGACTGTAGCGCTCGTGGCGTAGCTTGACTAGGTGATTCTAAACGATCACCGATGTTAAGCAACGGACGGTCCGGTCAGTCTTCGGATGGGTGACCGTGAGTGACATTTATTTCTGAGCGCTACCGTGGGTCGGATGACACGTTAAATTCTTGGTCCCGGTTGTTTGTTCTAGTTTCTATAACAACAACCGTCAGCCATGTCAGAGGCCTTCGGGCGGCACATTAACTCTGACACTAGGGCTGGCCACTTAGCCTATACGAACTTACTTACTTACTGGACTGCACCTTACTTGCGTGTCGTATTAGATAGACAGATTAACTCTTTATTACTCACACCAAAGAAACATACACACAAAGGATTAAATAAATTAAATACTAGTGCACAAATGGCGGTAATAGATTAGATTGCCGACTGGCTAGTTTTGAATAGAAATGACGAAGTATATTTTGAGTAATTTGGTTGTCCATCAGCATTTACAGAATCAACATCGTTACTTGTTTGTTTAAATGTATCTACAGTGTAACTCATCTTACTATGATTAAGTTAAGCATTATCACGTTCGCTGTTTGGTCTGAAATTGCCAAAATGGCAGCAGTTGTGCCCATCGCGTCATTAATCGCTTTATTGTGATTTGTTTCATCCCGTATCCTCGAGGCTCGTCGCTAAGTTCCACAAAGCCGTCCATAATAAATCAATGACAACCCCTATTTGAAATCTCCCAAATGTTCCCTGGCTCCGTGCAGGGCTGGCGCGGCCCGGCTTCGGTCGTTGATCTTGCAGCCCTGCGGGGTCGCGCCTGTGCCTACAATGCAACTTACAGTAAGCGTTCTATTACTGTTCTAGATGAGGATAAAATTTAGACCAGGTAAGAAAGACGGGACCTGAACACAATGCTATACTGTTTGTATTTTGTATTGTAACATTATTCTCATAGTTTATGATTTATATTGTTTAGCGAAAAAGGCTGTATAAATGAATACGTACCTACGGCATAAGGTAGTATAGTATTATAATATCTTTGCTAAGACCATCTTTCTGTTAATACCAATCTCGGGGAGAGCTTAGTAGAGCTAAATTATAAGTAGTAAAATAGTAATTTATAATGTTGCTGTAATATAAAAGTTTATTAGACACAGATATCAGGTTAGTACATCAACGATAGATAAAATATCGCAAGGACTGCCTAACAGTTTATTCATTTCGTGGTACTCTAGTCACACCAACACTTTCAGGATGTCCCATTATCTACATATATTTGCTTGTTTTTCTAAAAACGTTGCCGTTGCGTTGACTTTAATAAAACTTGTATTAAAGTCTTTCTAGTTTTGGTATATCTCTCTTTGTTTCGTCGTCAGCCATAAAACGTCCACTGCTGGACGAAGGCCTCCCCCTTTATAGAGGGGTGTTGCCATAATCCCCACGCTTGGCAGGCGGCTTGGGGATCGCAGAATGGTCACCACCGTTAACCAAGAGGACGCTGCTGCCCGTCTTCCGGTGGGTCTGGTTGCAGTATAAGGACATACCCAGGTCCAGGCTCTCTTTGTATGCCACGGTAATATTACTCAAAAGGACTAACGCGCTCAAAGGTACACGTACCTATACTCGCTACCAAAAAATAATTGTTAAGTTCGTAGTAAGTAAGTAATACATAATTTATGGACCTAATGAGTGTTGTATTGTCCACAGGGCGGTCACGGATCCCCGCGATGGCCGGCGCGTCGCCCTCAAGAAGCTGCCAAACGTTTTCCAATCCCTCGTCTCCTCCAAACGCGTCTTCCGAGAACTCAAGATGCTGTGCTTCTTCAAACACGAAAACGTTAGTAACCTTCGTCGTCTGCATTTATTTTAGTTAATTTTATCACTACGTAGCTCAAAACGTTCGGTCTACTTTTCATTTCATTTGAATAAGTAAGTACATGGGCGAAGTAAGTACAATCATGCCGCTGCAATGTATTATTTACCAAAACTTTTTTCGAGTGTTAATGCATAAAAATGGTGCTGATTTACGCGCAAGAGTATGGGCAAGTGATATAATGTAGTGAAACGTGTCTTTCGTGTTGTTCCCAAAACTCCGAAGATGCTTGTAGTAAAGGTGCCACGACTAAGGCATGACTGACTTGACTGTGACTTACTAAGTGTGACTTTAACTAACTTGACTAGACTTGAAATTCATCAAAATGTTGAAAACTTGGAGGATCTAGCTCAGGTTGAAAAATATAGATACTTGACACGGGCAAATACACAAAGTACGACGCCATTATCCTCCTAGGAGAAAAGAAGAATTAAGTACATGACATATATTATATGTACCATAAGTTTCTACGATCGCGTTACACCAGACTTCATTAACATTCTGCAAATTAAAAACGTCGTGTTTCAAGGAATTTCCTTTTCTCATGAATTTCAAGTTAACGATGGTGAATTTGTAACATTCTCACGAAAGAATACGATAGCGTTTTGGGGCCAAGGGCGTAAAATTACCGCGAGCTGTTCACTCGCTAACCTCATTACTAAGATTGGCAATGTTGATTGTGTCAGGTAACATCGAGTCTACCAATCCCGCGTAGCTACAACTACTGAACTAAACCTTGTCGAACCCTAAAATACTTGAGGTTTGTCAAGGACACATTACGCCAGCGCCCGATAATTAACCAACGCCCGAATTTGACGCAACCCAGATGTTTGTCAAACACGTCGACTGATACAGCGTGATAATTTGGGTTATTCACCAACTGCTTACAGTAAAGGAATAAGTTTTTTTTAAACTATAACAGGTATAAACAGCATAAAAATATAATATGTAGTAACTGATCTTCGTAAATACACTGAATCCCATACTATCGCATGCACACTCTGATAGTTATGTGACTCTTCCTTTTGAAATGAGGATGTCTGAATCGATGCGAAATATAATTATGAGGACAAATGATATAACTATACTAAAACAGTTGTTTTTAAAATAAAAAAACAATCAGGATTAAGTGCGGAAATAGTAAATTTGGGAAAACTATATCTCAAAATAATATGTACACTTAAATCATATAATAATAATTTCTTACAACAGTCTGTTTTCAATAGTGATTTGAAATTTGCAACTTTATTGTTCTTGCTTTTTGACATTCATATTCAAAGCTTGTCTCGCTGATCTCAAGCCAATGTACGGAACCTTTCTCACGGTCATTAAACTTTGAATTGGAGTCTTATCTACACGTTTGTTTTTACCTACGCAATTAGGCAGTCGTGCTTAACTTTATGAATGTTAATTAAAGTCTCTTTAATTTACACCTGCCAGAGTAATTACGCTATTCGGAATACTCTACCTAGGTAAATTTTCAATTTATCAGCAATAATTCGATATCGTGTGTCCCCTACAAATCCACCTGCGTGGAACCCCCTTTATTATGATAATAGGGTTTGGATTGGACATTATCACGAAATAATTATAATGCGGCTTGCGTACTCGTCATCATTTATTCATTTTCACTGTGTTTTATCGATCAACGTGTATTGTTTGCGGTTTGCGCATTTGTTCTGCCGTACAGCCATGGAATTGCGAATAAATGTGGAAATGGGAAAATTTCACCGGCCTCGGACATACATGTGTAAATATACAACTACACAATTTGTAGACAATCCATTTCGTAAAAAGTAGCAGTAGGTACTAAGTTTCCTAATTAGTGGCTGAAAATTGCTTCAACGAGATAAACAACTGTGACTCTCATATAGTGCCACAATATAGTTCAATATACAGTGTATAGTACTTATAGTGAATACCTTTAGGATCGAAATCTTAGAGATTATTCACACTCACTGTCTGGATTGTCTCACCACTTTGAGAAATATCTGCTTGTGATGTCATAAATGTATCTTAAATCTCTAACGTTGTCTATCTTTGCAGGTCCTATCAGCACTCGACATCCTGCAACCGCCCAGCCTCGACTTCTTCCAAGAAATGTATCCTTTTTATGTTCCTGATAGTATTGTCGAATATATCGTTTGGTAAGTGTCGAACTACGGATGCCTAGGCTTAACGGTGAAGCGGGCACGTTGACCTCACACGTGAGTCCTAAAATTGCATTTCTACTTAGAAACGAGGGAACTGCTAGAGCCGGCCAACGGTGTCGGTTCCATTAAGTGTTTTCTTTATATCTATTCTGTTCCTGCTGCAGCGTTATTGAGTTTCTCCCGGTGAACTGTCGCCGCTTTAGCCGCTCACTTGATACTTTATCTTTGTTCGATTTCTATCTCGCAAAGATTTATATCGAGTAGTGTATTGAAAGTTCGAACGCCATTTTTATTTATTGCGAATATCGGTACCCATATATATGTATGTCCTTATGTTTTATTTAGTCTTCCATGTTGATATTGTAAGCATGCCATGGTCGTTTATCGTTTGCGAACCTTGGAAATTTATCAGTATTTATTTTCACGTTATTATCATGTATGTCAAAGCTGTGGTAGTAAAAGTTCTTTAAAATTGGTTTCAAATAAAATCATTTTCTTTCCGTTCCGTAATATTGAAGTTTGAACTAGTAATAGATATTTTCACGGCCTTGTAGATTTTCAATTTCACAGTGTCACATCTTACTGCAAGGCTGGTTGATCATGCGGCGGGTCTAGCTCCGATATTCCACAGTTATGACCGGAATTTATGTAGCCGCCTTAAAATTTGCGTATAAAACATCCACTGGAAAGACCGACGCTTTTATATTTTACGGACGCGCCCTATTGTGATTTTTTATGATTCAATCTGATCTTTGCTGCTTGATATATTTTCCGTCAACCCTGGGAAAAACTAACTGTCCGAGCAAGCGAAGCGAGCAGTCTTTGCAACAACAAGTATCAGCAGTCATCAAGTAGGCGCATGTAGGTCGAGTTCTAGTTTTTTTTACTTGCTAGCCAATTTTAATTGGGGTATTTCCCCTCTTTTTGGGGGAAATACTCCCCAAAGTTTGCTACGGTGCTGTTTACCGAGGGACTTTGATAATATTTGGTAGAACAATAGGTAGGTACTCAATTATAAACACTAATTTCAAATATAAGCAAAATCGGTCAATCGCGAGGTCTACTGTTCGCTGAGCTACTAGTAGCTACTTTAGAAACTAAAATCACTTGCTTCAATCCAAATATACCTGCTACTTCATTACACTTTTCCTGAAACTAAATTACATGGCCATGATGCGTTAATAATTTTTTAATTAAAATATGCAGTAAATACTTAATTACGCCTGATCTGGTCATGTTTACCCCGGGCAATTGTTGTTCAGGTAATGTTTCTCGGATTTTATTAATGAAACTAAATATAATTGAGTAACGATCGACAATCATATTAATGTTTCTATCAATTGGTTTAATAGCCTTGTTTGCGAATGGAAGACAATACCTACTTACCGAATAATTATGGACGACTACTGATAGATTGCACAATGAAAGCTATTATTGAAGAATAAGCTGTATTATTACAAATCAATATATTGTGTGGATAAGATAGGTAAGTATTTTTGCCTTAAGCGTGTTCTACCATAAATGGATAGCTCCTAGGGCTAGTTTTGAATGGAAAGCTGAAAATGTTAGCGGTGGTATCTAGCGTCAGCTCAATACAGTAGCTCGTCGGCACGGCTGGCGCTCTCAGCCCCTGTCGGCGATTTATTCCTCTTCAAGTTTTATTGAAATTCGAATGGCACTCGTCGCTCCGTCCTCGCCGCTCGCCGGCCCGACTCAGACCAAGCGCCGAAAGGAAAACACTCCAACTTTTCCTAGCTGAAAACATTTGGGGGCCTTGTAGAGGCAAGAGCAAATTTTAATCATGTAGCGACTCGTCGAGGGAAGTCTCGATGGGTCTTTATGAATATTATTTACTGTAGATAACGTAGACATTGAAAAAACTGGTCGCAAATTAAACTTTATTGATGTCAATTCCATCTTAATTCTGTCTGACGTCAAGAGACTGAGTTTATTAGTTTATTATGATTTCTGTTGACAAATATCATTTTGAGTTCGTAAAAAACTTCCTAAAATCGTACTTGGACAAATATATCCATCAGTACTCGATATTCACGTGCCAAGTGCAGTTCAAGGGCTCTCCAAGGCTATTTTCATTCGAACAATGACATGAATATGGGTAAAAAGAAATTTAATTTCAAAACATAAAGTCCTTTAGAGTAAACATTTCGTGTTTCCTCGGAGCGTGAAAGAAGCCTCGCAAGTGAGCCGGTTGCGATTTTTCCACACAATAGAGGTTTAATTAAAGGGTGTGTGAAAACGTGGTGCCAAAGTTGTAGTCTGGGAACAAGTTCCACTAATTACTATCAGGACCCGTGCCCGTTAGTTATTCGTTGATTAAAATAATTATTGTAATAATAATTATAGTTAGGTATATAAAAAGTTTTGAACGTTTCGAATTCTCGTTTTATAATTTGGGACAGAAGTTTAAAATCCCAAATTATATCGAAATCGCAAAATAAGTCAATTGTTACAGGTATGCAATTGGGTTAAATTGCTTATCAAATAAAAATCATGATAATAGAAAAACAAAAAAACAAAAGTTAGAAAAAAAAGGCGTGTTTACATACATAAAAAATATAATCGTTAATTTTAAGCAACATGAGTTACTTAAAAAACACGGGCCCATAATATATGATAGATACCATACAGACTATATACATACATACATATTATAAAATTAATCTTAACCATATCTTAACGAATACCATTTGAATGAGATTTTCCTTACTGTGCCGCTTCCCAGTAGCTACTTTTATATAGTTTTATTATAATTCTACCTACCATCCCCCAAAACTTTTAATATTCGTTTTCTATTAATATGTATTTCTGTCTAGAGAAAATACTTTTATTGAACAGAACTATATAGCTATCTTGGCAAACTTGGGCAAATGTAAGGGAGATTCCATCTGCAATAAATCAAGAAAACCTCGCGTGGACAACTTTATGCGGAAAATATTGCTATTTACCTACCTACAACTAAAGAACAATTTATCATATCAACCTCTTTAGTCTGAGAACGTTTTGGCTTTAGTATTATTTTATCTAGCGCTATATTTTATAATGTTAATTTTCGAAGTACATCTTGTCCTCAGTTTCAGTAAGTGTTCCATAGCCCTCAGGAAAACTTTATAGAATATAAACTAACACAAGAATATTAAATATCACAAGGTTTTATAATGAGAGGCAATAAGTCAAAAATAATTCCTGTATTGCGATGAGATATTTATGCGTGCGTGTATCGTTCGGGATCTTTTCGGAGTTATAAATAAAAGGAAAAAATAGACATTGATGATATGATTGAAGTGCTTCCGCCACAAAATTTTAGTGCTCTATACATTGATAGTTTTTTAGCGTTCATATTATAAATGAGTCGACTACTACCATCATCCGGGAATGCCCAGCAAGGTGAGTAAGATTTTTATAAAGGTTCGATGGGAAAAGTTTCTTTAATTTCTGATGAGATATATATAATATGTATACATGGTATTTAATCGGCTAGGGAGCGGTTATGAGGATGTTGTATACAAGATAACAAACAACTTATGTTGAACGTTTTATGAAAATTCACGAAAAATAAATCAGCTGTTCCTTATACTTTGTCACAAGATCCATGAACATTTTGTATGGAGCAACAAATTTTTTTTCGTGCATTTTCAAAAGTCTTAGAATAAAAGTTGTTTGTTACAACATGCTCACGACCGCTCTTTAGCCGATTAAATAGCACCATGTATGGTGATAATTAAATAAGTTAAATTTCGTTTTAAAGATTTAGTTGCGAAATGTTCCATTCGTAAAAGTCCCATGCTCGCAAAACGATATATTCTCAGAACGACGTCGCATTTGAAATGTTTTTGTATGTCTTCCATTATGTTACTGTGATATCTGCCTGATTATGTAGAGACGAGTACGTACATAGTTTGAAGGGAGCGTTGCCGCAGGGAGACATACTGGCATTTAATATTACCGTTTTTGCTCTGATCCGATAAATCGACGCGGGAGCTGTCACCCGATATCAGTGCAGAGGGGAAATCGGGGGAAATGGAAAACGTGCAATGTTCCACGCGAAAATGCATCGCGACACAGAATGAGAGCATGCTTTGTTTAAGGGTTTTTAACTAAAACAACCATTCTCGTTTGATTCTTTTGTAGCAATTTTACATAAATTTATTTAAAAAGTTGACATTAATGTTATAGTTTATAAATAACTTTAATTTAATATTTACATTAATATATATAAGTTCTAGGTGAGTACAAGTCCAACGGCCTTACTTAAAAACGCCGCTCAAACTTAGTCACTGCTTAAACTTCTCAGTCTTGTACTTGTTCGTGACACTTCACGTCAGAGAGAAGTTGACAGAGCATCTTAAGCGGTGATTAACGGTTGAGAAGTTTTTTAAGTAAGACTACAAATGTCTCCGTAATTATGTGAAATTTAATAAAACGTAGAATTTCATTCACTCTTGGTTAGGACTACTTTAAAAAACAATTTCAATAGTTATAGTCCACTTCAAAATAAAACATCAGTATTTGTCTTATAGATGTATGTCACTAAAATTTGTTGTCTCTTATGGATCTTTTTTATTTTTATGTTCAATAATTTACTTCTGAGCATTCCCCAACAATGAATAAAGAAAGTGCCGGCAGAAACATTCGTGCCAAACGATACGACACGACAGTTGAATGAAATGACAATTTAAAGAAACGTACAGACCTAATAAATTTCACTGTCACATCTTTTTTGTGAAAACTCAGCCCCTTATGACAAAGAAGGAAAATTTAACTTATGTAAATATTGGACGCTGACTCCTCGATTGGAATATACATACATTATATAGTAGGTAGGTATAACCGGTTTCATGATTTGAGTAGCTTTGATTTTAGCTCCGTCATCTTTTAAAGCTGTCCATCTACACTATCTAAACAAAGGAAGATAAATTTCAATGTATAATAACTTCTTTGTGTACTAGTTCCGCGGAAACATTTGATATTCTCGTGAACTTACACGCGTCACGGAATAGGTACAATGTGCAGTATCCTTGGCACTTCTCTCGGACACGTCGCAATTCGCAGCAAACATATTTTGCTCACCCCTTTGTCAGCAGAAGTACACGCCTTGCCGGGTTGCCATTGTTTTTGCCCTGTGGCCATTTCTTTTGTTACATGATCCGTTTCTTTTGTCTGAAGTTGGATCTTTTGGTCTTTGTGTTTGGCGGGTGTGCAAGCGCATCGTGCGGTGCAGCGCCCTTGCACGAGCGCTTCCTAATTAGCGCTTTTGCGTGGGCAGCACGCTTGGCCCGATTTAACCTCGACGAGGCGCGTCACGCCTTGCTGTGCGCGCGCTGCGGTATCGCTAGATTTGAACCTAAATCTAATCATTGTCCAAACTGCAAAGAAAAAATAAACAGAAGTAACTATATCGATGCAGCGACAATGATAAAATGAATGGACGGGTAATAAGCGCACTGATTTTCAAGACTATTCTGTTGAGCGCCAGCTCTCCACTCACTTTTTCACATTCCATTATCAACGTCGCTGTATCGATGGTAGGACTCTATACTGCAGAGTCCGTCTGGGGAAGTATCACACCATTTACATTACTGTGATGAGATTGAAGGGCAATGCTACCAGATAAATTACTGGGTATGAAGAGATTTAACATCTAATATCTAAGGGTGACCAGCACAGTATAGCGCGGCGCGGCGCAGGATTATATTTGTAAGTTCACAATTCTGGCACTGCTACTGTTATGTGCAGGCGTGACGCTTACAACCAGGCGAACGTTTCCTTCGTCTAGTCATTTGAAAGCAAAAAAAAAATGCGAGACGAGCAAACCGTTGTAATAATAGACGCCATGTAAAAAGAAACGAGATATACATTATGTATGTAATCATAGCTACCCAACATAGAAAAATCTTTTATATTTATTAACATTGTTAGTCTCTACAGCTTGCTATTCGTAATAATGTACATGAAGACCTCACTTAAACATTAAGTAAGGTCCTTACTTTAATATTAACTTATTACTGGAATGTTATGTTTGTACCCAATGATATTATATATATAAGGAGGGAGATATGTCATATCGCGCCCTAAAATGGCCCCGTGAAGACGGCCCTAAGGACTGTCTCGCCTGTCTGCGCTCACTAAGCGAGACCCGCGTTATCCCTTTTGCTCTCATAAAAGTGCTATCTTCTTTCGCACTCCAGCTCAACTCGTAAACATGACGGCGCGAACATTTTCAAACTTTGTTTTATTACGCGATGGCGCATCCTTCGTAATCTTTGTTTGTACTTAATTCAAGTAAATATTTAGGTACTAGTCTATTAGGTAATAAAGCTAAGCTTACTTTCTTTCTTTCTTTCATTAAAAACTGATTTAAATTAATTTATATCAACATAAAATAACACCTATATGGTTTTTTGTCACAGCTGACTCGCGCGACTCTGATTTGCGTTTGGTCGGTCTCCCTAAAATACCATGTGACGTGGGCGAAGTAGACACTGATTAGATGTCAATAGGTCGCGTCCGTCATGCGACTTGCGTTCCAAAGGCTTCGTCACTGATACTTATGGACGTTTAAATTAAGGGCCACAATCTTCAGTTCACTTTGCGACATTTCCTGAAGAATTGTGAAGAGTGTTTGCCATAGATAGATCATTGGAAATGCAATGTAAGCCTTCAAGACCAGCCAAAATAGCTTTGTGTCCCTGTATACGAACTTATGTCCAATGTCGGGTTCTGTACCAGTCACTAACTTTTTAAAATACAACTGTTGTTTTCGTCATTTTCTACAAATAAATTATTATGTACTCGTATTGTGTTAAATGATCACTGACTGTCAGACAACGTTAAGCCTGGACGTAGGCATCGGATTTAGCCTGTACTACCTACTAAGTTGGGATTTTGAAAACGGATCCAGTGACGGGATTAATGGGTGTGTACACTGTACACGCCTTGAAAATGGGTCATATCTGGACAAGAGAGTAGGTAACTAATTTAAACTGTAATGTTTTGCGTTATTTTTTCTTTGTTATTGGCATCACACGTTGTGCATGCTGCCAGAGTCAAGTATATTTGATGTTCAAGTTTATGTTGTATTATCAAGTCAAATATGTCATGAAATCACAGTTAGTCACAAGAAATTAGTCAAAGTCGAGTCCAAGTCATGCCCTAGTAAAGTTGTGGCGACTTTACTATGAGCTTTTACGGAGTTTTGGAAACAACACAAAAATACATGTTTCACCACATTATATCACTTGCCCACACTTGTGCATGTAATTCAACACTCGATGAATGAAACGCCATAATTTTTAATCATTCCCACCGCCAGCCATAAGACGTCCACTACTGGACAAAGACCTCCCCCATACTAGGGAGGGGTTGCCATAATCCCCACGTTTGGCAGGCGGCTTGGGGATCGCAGAGTGTTACCACCGTTAACCAAGAAGACGCTGCTGCCCATCGTCCGGTGGTTCTGGATGCAGTTTTAGGACATACCCAGGTTCAGTTTTAATCATTAATTCCCGAAAAAACATTAGTTTAAGATAATTATAGAATGCAGCGACATTATTTTTTCGTGTTCCCGCCATAACTCTCCAACATTGTTGGTCCCGGTTGTTTGTTCTAGTTTCTATAACAACAACCGTCAGCCAAGTCAGAGGCCTTCGGGCGGCACATTAACTCTGACACTAGGGCTGGCCACTCAGCCTATACGAACTTACTTACTTTTTTTTACTCTCCATCTTTGCGTTTCATGTTTAGAACAGCTCTATAATATTATTATCTTTGTAAAACTGACCCTTACAAAGATATGAGAAGTCCTATACGATACTTGTGTTGACGCATTACACAACCTTGACCGTCGTGTCTCGTATCTACATACGTAACGAGTTGGACTCGGTTTTAACTATATCTAGCCATGCTTTGTTAACCGACTTCAAAAGGAGGAGGTTCTGTGTTCGACGGTATGTATGTTTTATTTTAAATTATTTTTTATATATGTTCACCGATTTCTCCGTCAATTATGGATCGATTTAAAAAAAAAAAAAACAAAGGGTATACTCCCGACGTGGTCCCATTTAATTTGAAGTAGGTTGTTTTTTTTTATAAGTTACTTGTACATAATTATACTTAAGCAGCCGCCTGCCAAACGTGGGGATTATGGCATAACCTCCCTATTAAGGGAGAGGCCTTCGTCCAGCAGTGAACTTCTTCCGGCTGTTGATGTCATTTTGTCCAAAATCGATGAACCGTTTTGTATGGAACAGCTGTTTTTTTCGTGATTTCAGGGTTGGCCCCATAGTAAAAGTTGTTCATAATGATGAGTACAATGATATCCTAGGAGGATAAAGGTGTTAAAACTAACACCCTGTATTTTTATTACTATTTTGACGTGTAAATTTAGTGTTATCAATAAACTATTGTATTTTATTATATGCATTTGCTTCTAAACACTCTTTTAAATGCATTAACACAAACACGAAAGAGAAAGATGCGTTATAATATATAATATTTTGGTTAAACTCTTACTGACTTATGCATAAAACGCTAAAACGTATTTTAAACTTATTTTAGTTAAATAGTGTTATGTAAATTTCTTTCGAATTACGAATTGAGTTTGAAAATAGAAGACTAAACGCTATTTAACTAAAATAAGTTTAAAATACGTTTTAGCGTTTTATAGATAATACGGTTAGTATTTTATCTCAGTTTAAGTTATATTCTTCCGATGAGATTTGTTTTATATAACTCTTTTTTTTTCAATACTTTCATGTGACGAGACGAACAAGACTTTCGCACGGTGGTAAGCGTCATGCCTGCCACTAACAGTAGCAGTGCTAGAATTGTAAACTTGCGAACACAATCCTGCGCTCGTCACCCTGAGATATTAGATGTTAACTAGACGACTAACGACGGCTAGATGTTGACTGTGATGTTGACTTGTTGCTAGATGTTTGATCTTAACTATTGTTCTCTTGTTTGTTTGTCTAGTATATAAAGACAGAAAAAAAAAAACATTTTTCTTTTCTTTAAATCTCTTACCCAATAATTTCTCTGGGTACATTGCCCTTCAAACCGGAACACAGTAATGCTTGCACACTACTGCTTGGCGGTTGAATAACTGGCAAAGGTGTGGTACTTCCCCAGGCGGACTCCGCAGTAGAGTCCTACCACTACAACCCTAACTCTATGTTTAATAGAGTACATCTAAATCTTTGTTCTTTACGGCATACTAGTTAACCTAACGGTGTTCTATAAACATGTTTCTATGCAGGCTTTCACCTATTTCAACTCTATTCATTTGCGTTTGCTTCAAAGTTTCTTTAGAGCTGTCACCTCAGTCGCTATTAAATTTTCGTAGATTCATCTTGTGTTGTGTACAGCGGCGCACTTGGCCCTTGATCTTAATGCAAGCCGAAGATGGTGATTCACATTTCTTTACACGTAGGTACTTTTTCAAGGAACGTGAAATATCATGTGACGTCAGTGCTTTCAAGGTGGCCGTGTCACCGAACCTAGAGTCGTTGAAGTTTCGAGATTTAGCAGTATTAGCATGTGTCAATATTGGATCTAAATTGTTAACTAGGTGTTTATGGCGTGCTAGTGATTTGTGTTTGTAACTTAAAACCTATTGGATGTTTGGGTATACTCATCAGCCAGAAAACGTCCACTGCTGGACGAAGGCCACCCCCTTAATAGGGAGGTGTTGCCATAATCCCCACGCTTGACAAGCGGCTTGGGGATCGCAGAATGTTCACCACCGTTAACGGAGAGGACATGCTGGGCAGCCAGAACCACCGGAGGACGGGCATCCTCTGGTGGTTCTGGTTGCAGTTTTAGGACATACCCAGGTTTGGATACAACCAACAAATAATTCAAATCGTATTACTAGTATTTCTAGTACGTAGCGAACTAAGACCTCACGACCTTAGGTATAGTTTTACAACCTATTGACCGTTTTGGCTTATATTCAAAATTGAGTACTGAATGTTCTTGCCAAACATTATCGAAATCGGGCGGTAAATAGTGCCGCAGCAAACCTCTTCCTATTTTGGGAGAAATATCCCAATCCAATCCAATAGAACATTCAATGAAAACTCGGCGACGATATAAAAATACTATGAAATTGTAAAACCTGCATAGACAAAGTTACATCAAGATTAGTTCAACATTGAAGTAGTACACGAGTACCAACAACAAACACATACACATACATTCGAAAACATGAAAGCAAATTTTACCCGTCGTCGTTGAAGACTTCGCTCGCTTCGCTGGCTCGGTCAAAAACTATTACAGGTTGAGTGGCCAGTCCTGGCGTCAGAGTTATGTGTCGCCCAAAGATCTCTAATATGGCTTAACAGTTGTTATTTTTAGATAATTAGTCAAATATTAAATTCTTTTTAGCAGCTTAGATTTAGTCATACGCGTAAGAGAACATAATATTTTTCTTCATAGTAAATTTAATTTATTTTTGTTTATTTTTTTCATTTTCTCCCAATGTATGTTTACTCCGTCGTACTTTATGACAAGCCAAGAAAATATTTAGTTTATGGGCTGTAATTAGTCACGACTAATTTACCACTAACGTCAAATACACAATGAGTGCGTAGCAATATGGCGATTAATTCTGCTTACACTTTATTACCACTTGTCCCATAAAATATGTGATTGTGTAGGATTATAACATTATATTATAGCCGATTTATCCGGGCTAGGAAGTTGGCAACGCACAGACCGCCGTTGATCACGATATATACACAATAAAAAGCTTCCACTCAGGCCCGGATCTAGGGGGGCGCAAACCGGGGCACCCGCCCCGGGCGGCAGTTTCAAGGGGCGCCAAAATCATAACATATAAAATGTGGTTAAAATGAAAATAAAAAAACTAGCGCCTAGCATGCAGCGCACGTTGTTCAATAAATTTATTCATATGAATTTAAAACGCCCAGTTCAATTTTGAACATCCTAAGGACTCATTCTGAAATGCGCTGCGTGCATGCAGCGCAGCAGATTTTTGGTTAATGTGTGGTGTGATTGTGTGGTTGTCTAATAGCGGGAATTTTAATTTAAATTTATGTTTTACACGTCTCTTGACGCGAAGCGTTTGAGATTGTGCTCTACCTACTCTCAACATAACAAAGTCAAGGAATTTTTTTTCAAACTAATTTTTTTACTCCTCAAAATAAGACAAATTAAAAACATGAGTCCCGATTCTACGTAATAACCAAAAAAATAAAATTAATTGCTTTTTTGAAGAAAACATTTTTTTTGGTAAAGAAAGTGTTTTTTAAAAAAGGCTTTGGAAGAAAAATAACTCGACCAATTTTCGACCATTATACACCTATTATTGAGTTTTATAAGTATTTTATCTCAAACGCTGGGGAGAGGGGGCGCCACTATCAAGCTTCTGCCCCGGTTCGATCGGGTAGATCCGGGGCAGCTCCACTATATCCCAAAGCTGAGTGGGATCCACCCGAAATAATATTATATGTTTTATATTTTGTATTGTATCTTCTACATGACCGCCATACGTATATCTTTTCAGACTCCGTTGTCTCCGCTCGCGTAACCGTAAAATGGAAATTGAGAATCGTGCGGTTGGGATTTCGTTTTGAGCTGGATGAACTTACTAAACCGATATGCTATAGATACCAAACCAACGCCTATTTGGTTATTTATCTTAATAGAGTAGAAATATTTATATATTTTAGAAGTGCATATTTAACCGAAGATACTGGACTTGGAACCGTAATGAAAAACCTTACTAGTCTCTCAAGTTCAGGCCTTTCAAATTAACTTTAGCGTTGACTGGCAATTTCGCCGTATACTCGCCGCATTGCTAAAACTATCTAAGTAAGTAAGTATTTGTATATAAGTATAGAATATTCAGTTCGTTGTTGAGTTCTATTGCCCATTCGCGCGTTAAGCATAAGCACGTATTTACGGCGCCTGTGGGATTCCAGTTTATGGGAGCTGTCGCACCGTTCCCCTCGTTATTATGCCCGGTCAGTCCTCCATAATTACCCTAGACCGACATTAACCACTGATAAACGAACGGATTATACACCTAATCATACGCCGACAGCTGATATACATTATCATACCAATCTATTGATTGCTCAACTCTCAGGAAGCATTCAAATAATCTCTAAATCTCATGTACTCCGAAAGTCACACTCCAATGTAAATTACAGCCATTGTCGCGTATCTAGAGAAAAATGTCTCCCGTACTTTCCAATTCATTTACCTAAAAACACATCCATTCGCACTTAGCTCATCAACGTACGAGGTTGAACAAGAGCCTCGCCTCAACCTTTGGAGGTTGTGTAATCAGCCTAAGTTTTGTATGACGTAGAACCTCGAGATAGATGGAGGATGGCAACCTTGTTGACTCCAGTAATACGATTTGCTCCTCTGCTTGTGTTCAGCCCGGTGCGTAGATAAGGGACTTTTACCTATCAGGTAGGCACATAATGTAATTTACGTTTGGTAACTCTCCCGGAATACTTGGCCCGATTCGATTTAGATAGACTATCAGACTTATATCTCGTACGTAATGACAGCAACCGTTGCTCCTTCCATTATAAAATGTCAAATGTTAAAAAAAAAAACTAAACCTGTTTTCTATCGGCGGTCAGTTATTAAATTACTCTAAAGATATATGTGATTTAGCAATTCAACGTGGACGCGTCGACGTCTCAAAATTATGGAATTGTGATAAAATTGGGATGAGACGACTACGTACTATACTTAATCATGTAATGCTTCGAAATGTTTGCATTCCTCCGAGTACCAATATAAAAGGAAAGTTAGTTCCCCGAAACGGTATTTGTATGGCACACGAGTTGGATCATCAAGGGAACGGTAACACGTTTTATGTTTATGATCCCTTTCAGTGTATTTATATAACTTCTCCGCTTTTATTTCTATCTCTACCATACATTCAAAGCGGTCCGGTACATTTTGAGGTCAACGAAATATGCGCTCGGACTTGAAATATCTCAGAAACCTAAGCGAAACGAATATCGTAAAAAATTGACGCCGTCACGATATAAAAGATGCCGTAAAACTCGTAGGACGCGCAGTAAAATCTGTTCCTGGAGTTTTTGTACAAGATAAGTATTCCTTTGGCAGTATAATTTTTATTTCGCAAAAGTTTAAGGGTCTCATAACCGCAGTTAAATTACTCGAAAGATTTATCTAGACGTTTCGAACAGCGAGAGCTGCACGTTTGCACTGTTTCCTTGGGACTCGCGGCTGCCACACGAAGTGTAAAGTGTTCAAAATTAATTTTGAGTAGCACATTCAAACTTTACAAACTGCCTCCGAGCATACAAAGAGACTAAGGCACGCAAAAATCACGTTACGCGTGTAACATAACGTCGAGGCTTCGTGAAACATTAAACCTTGGCTTATTTACTGCTTCGCTCGTTTAAGGTAGAAGAATCTCATCGTAAATAACCAGCTTTTATGATATTTCCACGACTTCATTATGTCTCTCAAATGATATAACTCGAAAAGTTACGGCCTACTAACAATATTATATTTCAAAGTATGAAGTTGCACGAAGTTGATGTTAATGTTTGCGTATATTGGGCACTATAGAAAATTGTGTAAGCTTCCTAATTTTCGATCTGGAAGTGAGACGTAGCTACTGGGCTGTTGAGATAGGGCGAGGCGGCCCCCTTCGTTAATGTATTCAATTTTGCGATTGGCAGGGATGGGGGCGCGATGAGGGCGCTCTCCGGGCTCATGAGCCTTGGGCGTAGGACATCTAACCAATGGTTTCGTTTTTTTTTGGCAGCTATCTTTTAATTTAAGAATAAACATCAAAATTGGTCGAAAGTATGATATTTTATTAATTCGTGTAATGTTATACTTACACGAATTATACAATGTGTAAACAAAAAGGTTTAACAAAACTAAAGTGTAAGTATGTACTCATTATTATGAACTTTTTGTATGGAACAGCTGTTCTTTTTCGCGATTTCGGGGTTGTCCCCATAGTAAAAGTTATTCATAATGATGAGTGCATACATACGTTTCAGTATTGTTAAACGTTTTGTTACACATTGTACAAACTATTTATTATACTCACCAAAAGAAATAATTAGACACAACAGAAAAGTGAACTTAGAACTTGTGTGGCAATTGGCGGTCTTATCACTAATAGCGATAAGGCTTACATTTGCTCACAAGTGCATTTTATTTGTTTTATCGGATATGAGAATCTTACAGAAGACCCCATAAGCTTTGTGCGTATAAATAAGTATCGAGTCCACTAATAAACTTAATATTTCACTAACCTAATTTAATTGAAAACTAATCTAGATTATTTGAATTCATTCATAGAACATCCGATAAACACAAAATACTAGATCAAAGAAGCTTCGATGTCTCTAGTGACGGCATCTATTACGTAATAATAAAGTAGTTTCCGTATATTTGATAAGTATTTGTTCGGAACCGATTCATCAGGTACCGTCCGACGCCGCAAACTGTCGGTTGGTATATGATTAATCACCCCGGGCATTATTACTCTTCCCAGTCTTAACTAGTCCAATATTTTGTACCGGCCAGAAGCCATTTATATGAATCAAACTGTGGGCGTTTTAAAGCTCTACCACATATTTTTTTTTTTTAAAGTTTCACCATATTCAAAATACCAAAATTACACAAACACCAGAACGACTGGTCCGTTGTAGCTCTGGACAGAGACAAACGGAAAGAGGATAGGGAGGCCTTTGCCCAACATTGGGATAACTCAGGGTCGTTATAATAATAATAATAATAATATGCAAAATAGCCTGTGGCACAACAAATAGATAATAAAGCTCTATAAGCTACATCAATTGGCAAACTTTGCGGAAGTTACCAAATTCCAGTGGTGTAAGTTAAAAATGATTACCGAGAAAGTGTTTGCATATTTAGGAACAACTAGAATTGCCCCGCGGTTTGAACCTATCCCACAGAAACCGTATATTCTTTGGGATAAAAAGTAGCCTAGATGTGGCTTTCCCAATTCGAATTTCACAAACTTATCGAGTCGATACATCATGAATTAGTAACAAAACACACACACATAGTCCCAAACTGTCGCATTTTAAATGTTAGTAAACTTGTAAAGTGTAAAGCACTCGACCTTTCTCACATTTAAGTAACGTAGAAGCAGTTCTATAAATTATTCTAGGGTAGAAGGCACTTGGCAGAGGTGACCGGGAGGCTTCTTGGCTGGAAGCTGAAGATCAGCGCTGGCGTAGCCCCTCGTGCGCGCTCGTCTCGACGACGCTTGGAACCTTGCCCGATAGGCTTTAGATAAACGTTACGTATTACGGCTTCCGTCCTAAACTCTTTGTTTCCATCAGATTCTACATTGGCTTTAAACACGTCCCTCGTTTCAGCGGCTCTCATTGTATATGTAAAAATATTCAATCTGTCGTAATGAAAAGATCTCACGTCATATTGAATATCCACCTGCCTCCGCTCGTTTCGTTAAAGTACGTATTAAAATACGTATATTCCTAGCTTTTCAAACTCGCAAGCCGCCAGTTTAATTTGAAATGTGGAGGGATATATTTTACCCTGCGGAGTGCGGCCTGGAGCGGACTTCGTTACTCAGAATGATTGCGGTCGGCACAGAGTATGATGCCTCTTGCCGACATACTCTTATATCGACTCATACGAATCTGCCGCCCGTTCGAACTGAGCTAGTTTGTTTGTCTGCCAACGATACGCCCAATTTGGCGATTTACAATAGTAACTACATATAATCTAATAATCAGCCTTTTAACGACGCCCATGGACTTAAAAGCCTACTAAGGGCGATTGGGCCATGTCCACCACGCTGGCCCAGTTGTTGAATTTCTTCGCCGAACGTGTGTAGCTTATGCAAGTTACCTCACGATGTTTTTCTTTATTAAAAAGCCATTGCTATGAAAATCCGTACATAAACTTCAAAGAACTTATTGGTACGGACTTAGGGATTTGAATCCACGACCTAACGATTTCGAGTCTAGCAGTCTCCCATAGGGCTACCACGGCTTCAAGTCGCAAGTTTTCAACAAACAAATAGCATTTCGAACAAACATTAGCATTATTCGTCATCGGCCATAAAACGTCCACTGCCCTTAATAGAGGGGCGTTGCCATAATCCCCACGCTTGGCAGGCGGCTTGGGGATCGCAGAATGCTCACCACCGTTAACCAAAAGGACGCTGCTGCCCGTCCTCCGGCCCGTGCTGCCCGTCTGGTTGCAGTTTAAGGACATACCCAGAACCATTAGCATTATTAATAGTCATTAAATGAACGAAGTTCGAGGATAGATCTCCTGCATTTAAAATGCTTATCGTAATATTATCTACATTCATTAGTTCCTGAAGTGTTTGCTTGCCGTTCTCGAAATTAGCTCTTAGAAGATTAACATTTCAGTTATCATACGAGGGCGGCACTGAAAATTTCGGGAATCAAGGAAGTGACACAACATTACTATTTAAAAATATATTTATTGCTTTTCGAAGTATTCTCCGCGAAATTTTTATATTTCCATACGATGGAACCAATCATTGAAGCAACCATTCCATTCGGAAGTTGGGGTCTCCAAAATGGCCGTTTTGTAGGCGTCCACAGCTTCTTCAGGTGATGAAAATCTCTGTCCACGCAATTTATTCTTTATTTTAGGGAAAGTATAGAAATCATTAGGGCTTAGGTCGGGGCTGTACGGCGGATGGTCCAACAATTCTATGTTTTCTTGCTCTAAAAACTCTTTTGTTCTGTGCGCGGTGTGAGAACTCGCATTGTCGTGATGGAGGATGATGCGGCGGTTGCAGTTCTCTTTACGGAGTTCAGAAACGACCTGTGGCAAACAAATGCTAGCATACCATTCTGCATTAACCGTTCATTGTCCCTCAAGAGGAATAGTCGTAACATGGCCGGTTTTGGAGACAAACGTGGCCACCATTTTTTTTGCAACACTCCGTGAACGAACAGTTTTTGTTGGCTTTAACTCATTTTCGAACACCCAAACTCGTGACTGGTTTTTTGTTTCGGGTTCGTACGCGTATATCCAGGATTCGTCACCTGATACGATGTTGTATACAGCATTTGAGGATCCTGCGTGGAATCTTTCGAGAGTTCTGACGCACCAAGCCAAATTGCCGGCAAACTTGCCGGCAACAGCCACATTATTACTTTCAGATATTCATAAGGCAACAGCCAAAAACTTTTATTAAAAATCCACAAGCGGATTTCCAATATACAAAAGAAACGTGCTTTCCAAAATGTCTACCAGCACGAATCCTACCACAGAAACAATTGAAAAGCTTATAGCTCGTAGAAGCAACTTCAAAGGAAGATTAACACGTATTTATAACTTCTTGGATAATGAAGAAAACAATGAAAAAATATACGAGTTAAAAGTTCGCCAAGCTGAGTTGGCCGATCTCTTCAATAAATACAACGCAGTTCAAGAAGATATCGAGTTGAACGACGACAAAAGGGTTTCTCATGAACATGAACGAACTTCAACTGAAGACAAATACTTTCTATATCAAGCTAAAATAACAGAATTGATAAAAAATTATGAACATAACCAGTCGACGAACTCCTTCCAATCGCTTCATCGACAGGAGAGTAACAAATCCAACTTGCTAAAAATTCCATATTTACAGATACCTACTTTTGAAGGCAATCTAAGTGAGTGGAGCAACTTCAAGGCACTATTTGATGGAGTGATCGACTCTCATGAACAGCTAAGTCCACTACAAAAGCTGCAGTACCTGAAGAGTCTTCTCCGAGGTGAACCTGCCGGACTCATCAGCTCATTAAATGTTACAGGAGGTAACTACCACCAAGCACTAGATATTCTTAAAAAAAGGTATGAAAATAAGCTCATAACTGTAAACTTCCATATTAAAAACATAATGTCTGTACAAATTGTAAACAAGAACAATCTCAAAGATTTCTTAGTAACTCTTCAACAAAGCTTAGATTCTCTAAAATCACTTGATGTACCAGTTAATACTTGGGATATATTGCTTATATACATCATAGTTCAAAAACTAGACCAGTCTCTCAGATCTGCCTGGGAACTAAACAGGAAAAGTGATGATTTACCAACACTCAAAGAGCTATCTGATTTCCTGACACATCGCGCTAGAGCTTTTGAACTAATGTATGATAAGTCACAAACTTTAATTAAACCTACTCATGTAAACAACAGCAAAACTACTCGTGTCTCCACACATATTGGCACTGTGACGGACAGTTGCATTTTATGTAAAATGTCTCATGAATTATACAAATGTCCATCCTTCTTGGAATTGTCACCAGTGCAGCGCAATGAAATGGTAAAGGAAAAAAAATTGTGTTATAATTGCCTCCGGCCATATAAATTTCAACATGCATGCTCAAAGAATGTTTGTTCAATCTGCGGTTTAAAACATCATACGTCTATTCATAGGACATTAAACAACCCTACTACTGCTATGCCTACTGCTTCTGATGCATCATCATCATCTATTGTCAACCCAACAAACAAGGTAAGTTCATCAGTAATGCTCTCTGACAGTCAAGCCACTGAAACTAGTGTTAATCAAGATAACTTGCAAAAATCAGTCATGCACTTACATACTAAGCATTGTGAGGTATATTTATCCACAGCATTGATTAAAGCTCAGCAAAATGATGGTAATTGGATTACATGCAAAGCCCTTCTCGACAGTGGAAGTCAAGTATCGCTTATGACAAGCAGTTTAGCGCAAAAACTACATCTGCCTATCACTGAACATACTAAATATACCATACAAGGAATAGGTACAATGCCTACAAATTCATCAAGATCGGTTAGAGTCAAAATAGCATCCCGTAGTGACAAATTTGAAGCAACTCTTTCATGCATAGTTACTGAACAGATTTCTACTAAATTACCTCAAAGATACATTCCTCTAAGCAATTTCAAATTGCCAAAACATTGCAACTTAGCAGACCCACTATTCTATGTACCTAAAAACATAGACCTACTCATAGGTGGTCAATTATTTTACTCACTTTTGCTCCAGGGCAGCATACAGTTAGGTAACAACCAACCCACGCTCATAAACACTGTGTTTGGCTGGGTAGTAACAGGCGATATAGAATTATCCACACAAGCTTTATTTAATGATACAGTCCTCTTACAAAACACACATGTATCGATTCAGGCAGAACACTGTCAATCTGAATCAAAACAAACAGTCATATCGGCTCACATTAGTTGTGAACAATCTTGTGATCAATTATTACAACGCTTTTGGGAGCAAGAAGAAATCAAATCTTCCCCAATTTGCACACCAGAACACACCTATTGCGAAGAGTTGTACAAAAGTACTACTACTAGAGAAGAACCAACAGGTCGCTTTACAGTACACCTTCCAATTATAGAAGATAAGATAGATCAGCTAGGTCAATCCTACAGCATCGCACAAAAGTGTTTTATGACATTAGAAAAGAGATTTCTCAACAATCCTCTACTTCATAAACAATATTCAGACTTCATTAATGAGTATTTAAAACTAGGACATGCTTCATATGTACCCTATTCTCTAGACACACCAGTTAAACTTAAACAGTTCTTTCTGCCTCATCATGCAGTCATTAAGCCACAAAGTGTCTCAACCAAGCTTCGCGTTGTATTCAATGGAAGCAGTCAATCATCTACATCAGTGTCTCTCAACCAGGTCTTACATGAAGGACCTAACATTTATACTGATATTGTTGATATTATTATAAGACTTAGGACTTATAAGTATGTACTGTCTTGTGACATAGTTAAGATGTTTAGAAACATCAATGTGACCGAAGAACATTGCAATCTACAATGTATATTGTGGAGGGAAACACCTGATGATGTACTTCGAGTCATTAGACTAAACACAGTTACATATGGAACTAGATCTGCTCCTTATCTAGCATTTAGAACACTACTTGAACTTGCAAAACAAGATGGACATCTCTATCCACTTGCTGCAAAATGCATTCATTACCAAACATTTATGGATGACGTGCACTGTGGTGCAAATACACTAACAGAAGCTATAGAAATATGCAAACAATTAACCTCCTTGTTCCAAAGAGGTGGTTTTCAACTGCATAAATGGTCAGCTAATAATCCACAAATCTTGCAAAGTGTTATTCAATCTAAAGATAAACATTCACCAAATAGCCTAGTTATTGGTGATCAAACAAGTACACTTGGTCTCAAATGGGATCCAGTAGCTGATGTATTCAAGGTTAATATTCCTTCTCAACAACAAACATTACAGTTTACTAAAAGAACAGTTTTATCAATTATTGCTAAGATTTATGATCCAGTCGGTTATCTTGCAGTAGTTTCGATTACTTTTAAACTTTTCATGCGACAAATCTGGAAATTTTTTCTTTTTTTCTTTTCTTAATTGTTAGAAAATAAGAACTCCATAAATTATGGAGTTCTGATCTGCTAACACACGGCGTACAGCCTAAAGATTTACAAAACCTCTCATTATGGTGGCACGGCCCTACATATTTATTATCACCAACAAATGAGTGGCCTCATTCTAGTGACACATCTGATACTACAGATATGCAATTAGAATCCTTTCATATTCAACAAATTCACACACATACAGCTAACCTAGTCTCATTATTTTATAATAATGAAGATATAGATTACTTTATGAACCTATTTCAAAGATTTTCAAGCTTTCAGAAATTACAAAACACTATAGCACTGTGTTATAGATTTGGTAACAATCTAAAGAAACATTCTAAATTATCAGGTCCTCTCACACCTGAAGAATTAAAATACAGTCATCAATTTATCATCAAAATCGTTCAAGCCTTTCACTTCAAGAAAGAATTAATAGAATTAAACTCAAACAAAAGTAGCTACACCTACTCATCTAGCCCTATTAAGAGGTTATCACCTTTCATAGATACTGATGGTATTTTAAGAGTAGGAGGTAGAATTAAACATGCTAATATTCAATACAATCAGAAATTTCCTATAATATTACCTAACAAGAATCATATTACAATGCTTATAATTCAAAGGTTTCACATTGATTTATTTCATTCAGGCGTACAAAATACAGTTTCAAATTTAAGATTAGTCTATTGGCCTATTCATGCAAGAGTAGAAGTCAAAAAAGTAGTTTACAAATGCATAGTTTGTACTAGATATCGTGGCCAAACTTGTAAACAAAAAATGTCTAACTTACCTTATCATAGAGTTAATTTAGAACGTCCATACCTTCAGGTCGGTATCGATTTTGGCGGACCTATTTATGTGAAGACATCTAGCCTTCGCAATGCTAAATACATTCGCTCATTTATTTGTATATTTACCTGTATGTCTACACGCTGTACACACATAGAATTATCAGAAGATACTACTACACAATCGTTCATTGCCTGTCTAAAAAGATTTTGTGCCCGTCGAGGTGTTTGTAACACAATTTACTCGGACAATGCTAGCTATTTTCATTGTGCTAGCAACGAATTACATGACCTATACAAAATGTTTAGGAATGAGACATCTTACAGTCAAATTATGGATTATACAAACCGTTTCAGCATAAACTGGAAATTCACAGTTCCACTCGCTAGCCACATGGGTGGAGTGTATGAAATATGTATAAAACAAACTAAACAATTGCTGAAAAAGAAATTAGGTAATTGTAAAATGACTTACAGTCAATTGTATACTATATTGTGTCAGATTGAGTCTATTCTAAACTCAAGACCTTTATGTGCTATATCAGATTTACCTGATGATTTAAATTATCTTAGTCCAGGTCATTTCATTATAGGATCTACTTTATTAGATATTCCAGAACCAAGCCTTCTCCAAATTTCAGACAATAAGCTAAATATTTGGCAAAGAATCACTTCAATCAAACAACAATTTTGGAAAGAATTTTACAAGTCATATTTATCTGAAATTCAGAGTAGACAAAAATGGT
The DNA here is from genome assembly GCA_905404285.2 of Erannis defoliaria. NCBI lineage: Eukaryota > Metazoa > Arthropoda > Insecta > Lepidoptera > Geometridae > Erannis > Erannis defoliaria. Next base: position 3,211,494 of record FR990071.1, read on the forward strand.
TCAAAGAATCTCGTAACCTAGAGATAGGAGATTTAGTGTTAATAAAGGATGAATGTACTCCTCCTTCTTTTTGGCCAGTTGGCAGAATTATAAATGTAAATAAGTCTAAAGACGACCAACTAACTCGGTCTGTTATTGTGAAAACTGCGAAGGGACAATATTCTCGCCCTATTCACAAACTTATTCTTTTACCTATTTGTGTATAATTTATAGGGAAAGGTATTTAAGCTAAATACTACTTAAGTGTGTTAGAAAATAAGAACTCCATAATTTATAGAAAATAAGAACTCCATTGTTAGAAAATCGAACTCTCTTATTTTTTAACAATTGTAAAATGACTTACAGGCAATTGTATACTATATTGTGTCAGATTGAGTCTATTCTAAACTCAAGACCTTTATGTGCTATATCAGATTTACCTGATGATTTAAATTATCTTAGTCCAGGTCATTTCATTATAGGATCTACTTTATTAGATATTCCAGAACCAAGCCTTCTCCAAATTTCAGACAATAAGCTAAATATTTGGCAAAGAATCACTTCAATCAAACAACAATTTTGGAAAGAATTTTACAAGTCATATTTATCTGAAATTCAGAGTAGACAAAAATGGTTCAAAGAATCTCGTAACCTAGAGATAGGAGATTTAGTGTTAATAAAGGATGAATGTACTCCTCCTTCTTTTTGGCCAGTTGGCAGAATTATAAATGTAAATAAGTCTAAAGACGACCAACTAACTCGGTCTGTTATTGTGAAAACTGCGAAGGGACAATATTCTCGCCCTATTCACAAACTTATTCTTTTACCTATTTGTGTATAATTTATAGGGAAAGGTATTTAAGCTAAATACTACTTAAGTGTGTTAGAAAATAAGAACTCCATAATTTAAACTTCAAACTTTAGCATTTAATTTTTCACTTGCAAAAAATGCATTTAATTTCATAAACTTGCACTTCTTTGTAAACTTCACAACAATTATTATTATTTGTCGCACTTAGAGTCATTTAAGGGCATTGCGCCACATCATTTATGTTATTACTGTTTCCAGTGTTTTTTCTCTCATTAATTTCTAAATAACTTTGTTTATTTCTCTACTGAATTTATCTCAAACTTATTTTGTATAAAATCAACATAACCTAAAATTGTAACAACTGACAGTTGACTTTGACATTTGACATGACAACTGACAGTGACATCAAAACTCGACTAAGACTGAAGATACTCCTGACACCGTCAACCCTGACTGATCAAATATTTTTGGAATTCACTAAATATAATTGTATAGCTTCAGACTTCGTCAGCGCGGGGGTGTATGTATTAGATTTAACACTCTGTGTTTGTCACTTTGACGTTTTTCTGTATTATTTTCTCTCTGTAATAATGTTCATTCTATCTGTGTCGTCTTGCTATCGAAGTAATTAAAAATGGATCATTAAAAACTTACAGCGGCCTTTTCATTAAAAATCATCGACAATCCAAAACAAAATTTGGCAAGCGAGCCGCTTTTTGCTCTTCACAGAGCGAATGCGGTATCCATCGGGAAAACAACTTTTTTACACCAAATTTTTCATGCAAGATTATTTGTATTTGACTCATGCCAATGTCTAAAGTTGCCTGAATTTCGCGGTATGTCACATGTCGATCTTCCTCAATCAGCTTACGTACAGCATCAACGTTTTCTTGGGTGACTGCAGTTTTTGGACGACCTTGACGGGGATCATCACTGAGCTTGACACGTCCACGTTGAAATTCAGCAAACCAGCGATAAATTGTGGTTTTGGATGGGGCTTTATCACCAAATGCAGAAATCATCCGGTCAACACACTGTTTTTGTGTTAAACCACTTCGAAAGTCATAATAAATCATCGCTCTTGAATTTTCTCGAGTCAATTCCATTTTCTCAACGACTAAACAAGTTTGACAAAACCTTGTGACAAGACCGAGAATATTTTTTTAAATAAATAAATGGTATTCGATTGTTAAAACCAAGGAGTTTTCAATTAAAAAGATTTTAATATGACAGAAACAGTGGAAATATTCCATTCCCGATACTTTTAGTGTAGCCCTCGTATTGTATCACTCAAAGTTAATTCCCTCAGTATCCATTCATGAAATTACAGAGAATTGAGGAGATGAAATGTTATTTGCAAAGAACTTTCCATTGGAATGGGAAAACGTCAAGTTCTCCCGAGTTTTCAGTACATTGAGAAGTCTACGAATTACTTAAAGTGAGACAAAGAACGAAATGACTATGCGTAAATGTGCCTCATATTTTTAAATTAATTTCCGTTGCATTGTTTCGGCTTAAAATGGCTACTATTATAAGAAAGCGGCGGAAATTCGCTGGTCGGAATGTTCTAATGCCACCGCATTGCCGATTCTATCAGAAAGTTTTCATGCTTATATCTGTTACTGTAACGCGTTCAAATACATACTACTTTCGCTTATGATAATGGTGCTGTTATGGTTCGTTTATTTATTTACCCTTCAATTTCAATATCCGTTTATTGTGAAACTTTTTCGACTGCGCTTAAGGCCCGGTTGTGGCGAGGGACGTCCAGGCTAGTAAACGATAGGCACTAAACGGTAGGCGCGAGCGAGAGAGAGAAGGCGCGAGTGCTTTATTTGCAAAATGTAGTAGGTAATTCTTTGTTTTTTTTTAAATATAACAATGAAATACTGTAATCTTTAAAATCAAAAACTAAATAATACTATATTATATCTATTATTATAAATTTTACGTGGTTTCATAATGTATTATTTTAGTTCTAGCTAACCGAAATGACGATTTACGGCCTTACTTAAAAACACTTCTCAACCGTTAGTCACTGCTTAAGATGCTCTGCCATCTTCTCTCTGACGTGAAGTTGTACGTTCTAGAAAAAGACGGAGAAGTTTTAGCAGTGACTAAGGTAGAAAAGTTTTTTTAAGTAAGACTGTAACAGCCTTACCTAAAATAATTTCGATTCTCTTAGTCACTGCTTAAACTTCTCTGTCTTGTTCTTGCATGTTTCACTTCACGTCAGAGAGAAGATGGCAGAGCATCTTAAGCAGTGACTAACGGTTGAGAAGTTTTTTTAAGTAAGGCCGTAAGTGTCTAATTTGTTTTTTTTTCCATCGAGCCAAACGTTGAAAATTGCGTTTTCCAAAAGACAAAAAGCTAAAATATATGATAAATTTTAATAAAATATTTTTTTTGGTTCAATTACGAAATTTTTTGATTTTTCCCACTTTAAAAAAAAATTTATCATTGCTACAAGCCCGCCTTAAAGGTGTTTTAGTTTCATTTTACAATTTATTTTTTCTAATATGGCCTAAATGTTCACGACAAGCGTTACAAGCAGAAATAAATAGGATACCACGCCTTCCTTGATCCTGCGTGCTCTTCCACTGCTCAGATACGAACCCTATTTTATCAACGTCCTTCCTTGTTTCCTAACGTACGGGCCTTAAACTCGACCATCTACTCGTAGAAACAAAATTCCCCTTTACTTTTAATATTACAAAACAGTAAACTTTCTATCATTTATTGAAATGAAAATATTTTGTGTATTTTCCAAAGCATTTTAATAAGCCTTCATTTCGCTCTGTGTCTGGTCTATATTGGACGTGCAAGCCGTGGATTAAGGGCTCATCGTGTATCGGAATCCGATGACCAATACGTGTCTGATGGACTGGCACTGACGGATCACGGATACACAAAGATTGGGGACAACAGTTGCCGAGCTTCGGTTGACATCCGAAGCTTTTTTACTATGTGTTGTATGGGATTATATCCCGCTTGTATGTGTCCACGGTACGGGTTGTGGCTTTCCCAACACGTTTTAATCAGGTTAAAGACAAAGGAAGGAAAAAGTAGACACAGATAATGTGAAAAGTAGTGCTGTGGTGATAGTCATAGCTGCCTTCCAAAGTAATCTATTGCCTTTAGGATCGTTGTCTAATTTCGACTCGCGCTGGTAATGGCGGGCTGCCTTCTAACCGAAAAGGGAGAAAGTCTTAAGAGCGAATCCGGTCTGTGATCCTCCATACAAACATATTCCCCTATTTTCTTCTTGGATAATACCTAGTCTAGAGCAATACATTTTTTATAAAGTTTAGGTCAGCTGTAGTCAACTGTGATTTCCGTTTTTTCACTTATTGCTAAAGAATGCCTGCTGATGAATGATTGCTTATTCCCTTCAAATATCTTCATAGTAATTTTTGGAGGGTTATATATTCTTTAGCAATTGCCTAGTTGCTCAAAAAAAGAAATGACACAGACATGTCTACAGTAGAGCTAAACTACAAAAAATTAAGTTTTCTCTATGAGCATTATCCTGGTAGAAAATAGGGGAATATGTTTGTATGGAAAATCGCAGATCGGATTCCCTCCTAAATGTATAATCTTCCCTTGCTTTGCATTTGAACCTCATTTTTCCAACGTTGGCTCGCCCGTGGTCGTGTCAGCACGACTCTTATGTATAAAATGACACAGGATATGGCAATAAAAACTATATTTGCCAATAGATAAATTCTTAATCTAATCTTACTACTTTCAAACACGTATCTCGTTAGCAACTACTTATTTGTGTTGCTGACATAAAATTTAGAGTTGTTCTAATTTTTACATTCCATTTCATATAATGTTTGCTACAGTTTTCCCATATATTTCCTGTATTTACTAGTACATAAAATATTTGCTTCGAACTAACGCTTACCAGGTTTTCCACCGCTGTGGTTCTGGGACCATTTATCAATGTCTCCCTACCGTTCTGTCCTTCGGAGTGGTCATTCGCACCAGGCCGTTCCGCCAAATGTCTTTTATCGCCTAAATATCTCTCATTTGGTCCTCTGCATCACTTCATCCAAAGTTGTATTTATGATGCGACAAGTTCTCCGTTACCCACATCGAAGTTACCCAGCGTCGCGTCGTTTGGAATCCCAAGCGTAAAAATTTTTTGGATGACTGAATTCTAAAACAGTTGTTGACCTCTGCAGTGATTTAAAAACTGGAATGTTTTGGTACACTTTAGCGGTGAAAATATGCCAGTCACGATAACTACGTTTTTCATATTTCAAGTTCGTACATATGCAATGTGACAAATGGCAAGCTGCGACCGGTTCTGTTCAATAAACTAACTATATAGTGTCGATTATCCATCAATGTCAGGTGACATTCCCCTTTGAAAATGTAAAGAACACAACACAATATAACAATGCTTTATGAAAAATCTACAAGTTTTGTGTGAGTTCTTTGACACTTGCTATTCTATCCAAATACAGTGAGAGTCGTCGTAAAGAATTCATTATATTAAACTCGTTTTGTACACTTTAATGCATGCGCCATGCAAATGAAATTGCACTAAACCATTTTAATATATCCCTTGGATTCGCTAATTTATTCGGTCAAGTTTCCCCATCGCTGAAGCTTAAAACGAGTTACAAGTATTGCTGGTTGAGGACACCGTAAATTAGCATTCAACGTCGACTCGACTTAATTTATGTTGCTTTGCCCCATTTGTACAATCTTCTTAATTTCATAGCCCTGCCAAGTAGCACGAATTTGAAGAGAATATTCATAATGTTGTACACAGGGCTTAGACATTGTAAGAGTGACTGCAGCGCGGTGACCGAGTGCTTATTGTTCGGGACCCGGCTGTCGTCCAACGCGAACAATCCAGCGAGAACCTGCTAATGTTCGCTAAACTTGTTTATTACAATAGTTACGCAAATACGAGTTAGTTACCTTAGGAAACCTTACACGGCGCGCGTATTTAGCGCAAAACAAGAATTTTGAACAAGGACACGAGTCATACATCTATGCAAAAGTATGAAAATACCTTGCTCGGGTTTAAACTGTAACTTCCAATTTGTGCTGCGCTTAAACTTAATGAACTGGCTTAAAATATAGAGCTGTTAACGTACGAAGCGTGACAAATGATTTATCGGGCGTGAGAAATGGTCGATAACGAACTTGTTCGGTTAATCGACGCCCAGATAAGTTGGGTTTTTATTTCTGTTGAGTTTGTGGCGGTGTAAAGGGTTTTAGTCCAACGAAAGTGTGGAGATATAGGTTTGGTGGGCCGCTCGTTCGAGGAGTCAGGGTACACAGCTGCAGAGTATCCGGGCTTTGTCTGTTAGTTCACATTGGTACCCGTATCCGTTTATGTTATAGGCACGAATGAAGACTGCAAACACAAGTGTTCTGCACTTTATTTACTCACTGCCTAAGCTCTGTTCATTGCATAGAAATTTTGAAAGATATCGCGTATGAGGACGGGAAGGTAGAGCAATTATAATTAACAGAGTTCCAAGCTGGTTGTGTGTTTAAGTGTTATTTGAAAGTGAATAACAAACTGATAGTTAACAAACAGTTGTAATATTTACTCCGTTTTTCGGTCGGTTGGAGGAAAACAGTTGAATTAACGTTTGAATGTGGCTTGTTCTACCTTATTTGGAACGTGGCTGTAAAGATCCAAGGCTCCACTCAAATGATACTGTTGGAAGTAAAATTAAGTAAATTTGTCGCTTATGTATTCACTGAAATGTAACACAGTGGGAAAGCAATCCGACAAATATTTCAAAGTCTCATGTTTGGATGTTTGTCACTCAATCACGTAAAAACGGATGAACGGATTTGGTTGAAATTTGGTATAGCTATAGGTAGCTTATGCCTTGGAATAGCATGCTATTTTTTGCCAGGAATTGAGACTGAAACCGCGGGGCGTTGCCAGTTTTGTAATAAAAGGTATCGTTTAATGCAACGTTGCTCATTTAAAATGAAACAAGTTTCAATAAGCTCTCGTTATTCGGCACCACGTGCTGGAGTGTCGCGTCGGTCGGGTTTCGGGCACAAAATAAATAATTGTAAAGGTCCGGGAGGGAATCGGCGTGGGTGGAGCCCTAGCCCTCGTTAATAATTACCACGCGCAGAGGGCGCAGCCCTAATGTCACGCTGCCGCCGCCACCGCTCCGATGTCTAGCTTCAGAAATGATAAAAATATGATAAAATATCAGTTAAATGTTCAGTTTCATACAACCGTTTTAAATGTGGTTTCGTTTGCTGTTATAGGACACACCAGACACGGGATGGGTATCAGTTTGCATACTTGAAATTATGGAATGTATTATATTTATGAATTATAAGAACACTATTTTCATAAACAGGAGTACAGTGTATTCTACAGAGACTGCAGACGTTACAGTCTAGTGATCACGATAATATAATAATATATATATTTTGCGTAGAGCTTCATCGGGTTACATTTCGATTTGATTAAGATCTAAGACTTGTCAACCCTATTATCTTAACTATTGTCTCCTTGAGACCACCCTTCGGAAAATAATAATCAGCAAATTTAAATTCTATTTGGTATGTTAGGTCTTATACAAAAATTTCTTGCGTGTACAAGTACACTGACCTTTTATCTAACTTATTGTACTTTCAGTGGTCTTCTGTTCGAAGTATCGGAACTTTAACTAACTTTTCAACATTGTGAAAACGTTTTAATTTATTGGGCTTCATCGTTTCAGCAGATCGTAAATTGTATAAACATGAAATATGTAGTTCAGTAAGATGTGAAACCATCGATGAAGGACTCTCGGCTACCAAGCTTGTGCGTACCGCGTCCAATCGAGCCAGAGTAGTCGTCTGACCACAGACCTCTACGTGACTTGAGAGCTGCCATTACCGCTCTATCTCGGAACTATTCCCTTTGATCGTACACCCATCGTATGTACGTATGTCGACGTGTATCCCTTCAAAGTGGCATATGCGCTTCTAGATAATATCAATTTTATTAAAGCATGCCAAGGGTAACAGATTTGATCTTCAGCTTTTTTGAAATCCGGTGCAGCCTTCGTAAATTACCATGTTCTGTTTTGCCACTAGTTAGACGAACCTGCTTTATCGCCTTTTAATGTCATGCATGCGAGCATAATTTTGCAACTTTATCATGTGTTCATTTCTTATCTACATCTAACACATTATTGTCATGTATTTTTTTCAAGTCTTGTGAATTTGGTATTGGTTTTTTTTTTGTGAATATAGCTATTCCTTGGCCATCCTTGGCTCTTTCTATCAGCTATATTCAGTTACAACAAATCGTTCAGAACGAACTTTACGCGGTGAAAGTAACAAAGTTTACGCGAACCTTATGTTTTTTTAAGGCGGGCTTGTAGCAATTTTGAACTTTTTTTTAAATATGGGATGAATCCAAAATGACCGATATAGAACCAAAATAATATTTGATTAAAATTGATCGTATATGTTAGCTGTTTGTTTTATAGAAAATGTGATATTGAATGTTTGACATGATAGAAAAAAATTACAAAGTAGACACTAAATCGGTATTTCTATTAGTTAGAACTAAGAAAATACATATGTTTTTAAAGCTTAAACAGGATGAAAAATTATGACCTCCGGCAGGACTCAAAAAAAATATTCAATAAGAAAATACAGTATGAAACCCCGTAAAATGTATACTAATAGATTGAATGTTATATGATTATATAATATATTATTTAGTTTTTTGATTTTTAAGATTACTGTATTTATTTGTAATATTTTTCGAAACAAGGAAAAACCTACTAAATTTAGAAACTCTCGCGCCTACCGTTTACTCGCCTCGACGTACCTCGCTACAAGCGGGCCTTAATAGGCTGAGCGCTTCTCCATACAAACCTGAATAATGCCTCAAGAGCAATTTTTTTAAATATAAAATCTAGGTCTGCTGTAGACGCGTCTCTGTGTTTTCCTTTTTTCAGAACCTTTCAGAATTATCACACCATTTTCTTACACGTTGTATATTTGAATTTATTATATATTTTAGTCTTTCCTACAACTAAGCTGGCGGGCACGATGCGAAGTTAGACATACCTATCTGATTGTATGATAAATATGTCAGGGGAGCTATTAAGTAAAAAAATTATGCCCACCCTACAAAAGCTTGTCTATGTCACGTGAATTTAAAAATTATGCCCATCCTACAAAAGCTTGTCTATGTCACGTGAATTTAGCGTGATAGCTTAATTATTGAAGGAATTTACTACCCGAAAGTTCAAATGTTCACCACATTTTTTCCCTAAAGCAATTTTCTTTGTTAGAACTAGTGTTTGATATAAGCATTATAGAGAGCAAGGAAAGGAAAAACCTAGGCTAGGTACGCTATGAAGATGAGATCAGAGCTTTTAATTTTACAAAGTTACAAAAGGTTTCCCATTACGCGAATGGCCGGCAGCATTAATCGTTATTCAAGTCGCGCGACCAGGCCCGCTGGAGTAATAAATGCACGCTCGCAACAAGTGCTCGCTCACGACTCCTTCTGTAATTCCGATAATGGCCGGCGGGGGGCGCGCGTGCTGCAGATAACAGAGATAACGGGGACGGTCCTGTGTGCGGCCCTGGAACTAACTGTATTATGTTCCTCCCACAATGAGATTAGGCCCTGAATTAGGCCGCCGCCGGCTCCATATTTTTTACTCACGTTTCAGACACATCCGTCTGTAAACTGACTTTAAATTTATTCATATTTGTTTCGTACAAAAAGAGAGACCTCCGCTGTGGGTGATTAAGGGCTGATGATTCGTTACAATAAGATGTTTATTAGGCGTTATTCTTAGTACATTATCACATTTCGGTCTCTTAAAATCGGGCCGTTTCTTTCACAATATATCTTATTATCCTGGACAGCTTTTATGTCCCGTTGTGGCGAAACAGGCCTTTCCAAACATGTTTATTTGCGCAAAATAAGTCATTGTCGTATCCGAACGCAGCATTATCCCTAATCTTGGGCCTTCAGGCCTCCAGTTTTAGGGGGCGTAACCGGGGCCTCCCTTCGTGTAGGTGACTGTAACTCTATACAATGTACAACCAGTTATTCAAGTTCTTACTGGCCAAGTCGATTAGGCTGGGTGGAACACACCTAGTATCATAGTTAATTTGCCGCCCGAAGGCCTCTAATTTGGGTTGATGGCAGTTGTCTATAGAACAAACAACTGGGACCATCAATTTAACTTGTCATTCGACCCATTTATAGAAACACGTGGGGAAGCTATATACGCCTTGAGCGCCAATGAAGTCTAGTTATGTGATGTGCTAAATAAGTTCCGCGTTATTCCGCGATCCTGTGATATAGTACGCGCATAACACACTCAGACGCGCATTTTCAACAGACTTAAAAAAAGGAGGTTCTCAATTCGACTGTATGTTTTTTTTTGTATGTTTGTTACGGCATTACTCCGCCAATTATGAATTGAATTTGATGATTTTTCGATTCTACTTTCTTAACTCGAAGTCTGTTCAGTAGTTAGTTTTTAAATCAAAATTACTGGAATAAATCAAAATAACTGGAAAATAATATGAAGATGTCATCGAGGTAGTCAAAATTAAAGTCGGTTGTTTTTTTTAAAGCGCATATTATAAATAACAATAACTGGAAAAAAGATGTCATCCAGGAAATAGAAATAAAAGTCGGTTGATTTAAAAAAAAAGTACTATTCGCAAATTGCGTTTAAGTGTAGAGTACTGTTTGTGTTTTTACGATTTATGCCATATACGTCCCAAGTCACATTAAAAAGTATTTTATTCGTTCCGCATGATAATATTTGCCTTTGTTCGGAAATTACGGTCTGTCAGGGGGCTAGCTTTGGTCCCGGCAAGGTTTTATTTTATGCCTCCAGCGAAATTGTGCGTGGGGAACACACACGTAAACGTGGTAAACACGGTGTTTTGTGTACCACATTTTCGTATACTTATATCGAATATAATATTTAAAGTGGAAGATTCCAGTTCGAAATTGAATTTAATAATGAGATTCTCTGCTCTGTTTGAAATTTTGAACAATATTCCTTTTGTACTTGTAACTAAATCTGCTTTGCTGTTTTCCCTCCTACAAACAACTTTGATCGATCGTCAATACTAATCACGGTTTTCTACGTCAACAGTTCCCTCGTTTACTAAGTAGGTTAGCGATAAAGTGCGGCTAGAAACCACCGATTGCTTACTGTAAAATTTTACGATTAGTACTAAGTGCGGCCCGACTTAGCAAAGTTCGCTTTTGATACAGTCATATGTGCAGACCGTAGTACTTTCAGGGCACGCAGGGCACGTGTAAACAGTTCTAGCACGTGCACTGCTGGATGAAGGCCTCCCCCTTGGGGGCCCTAATCCCCACGGTTGGCTTGCGGCTAGGGTTTGGGTGCCGGGACGTCTCGTGTTTCGGAAAAGTTCCGGGACTTTTTCGTAATTTAGTTGTCTCGGGTCCCGGGACTTTCGGTACGAGACTCGAGACGAGACACGGTTGTTGAAATTGTAAGTAATGTTATTTTGATAAAGTCATAATAAACTTTATTAGCTACCCACACTTTGTCAATGAAAACGCCATATAATCAGCTCAACAAATAATTACTTGATACCTACACAATACTCCTAAATGCGTTCGCGACCAATGACCGACATATTGTTGTTTTGTGAGATTTGTAGAGATCGTGAATTTTGATATTTGTGACTCTTCACACTACTTACTGCTCACATTACTTTTTGTCTCTATCCTTACAATGACTGTGCCAAGCTGGTACCCGATGAGGTAGGGTTACCTGCCGGCCTATCAGTTACTTGTCAATATCACTGAATGGCTATGTGTGGTTGTTTTGAGAACTTGCGATTGCGACGATCTCTTTAATGTTAAAGATGTTAGAATAACAAATGTAAATTTTTATTAACTTTGCTTGTTTACATATACATTTCATTATGAAAACTCGTCGGTTTTGACACATTTTGTTTTATTGATACATTTCGCCAAAAATGAATCGATTATAATTATATTTCGAGAAGTCTCGAAGTCCCGGGACGTCCCGGGACTTTGGTCGTGGGTGGTCTCGTGTCCCGGGACTTTGAGAATGTCGAGACTTCCCAAACACTTGCGGCTTGGGGATCGCAGAATTCTCACCACCGTTAACCTAGGACGCTGCTGCCCGTCCTCCGGTGGTCAGGATGCGTGTTAGGTCATACCCAGGTGCCATACTACATACATATTCCAGCATAGTTGAGTAGTTTAAAGAAAGTTGGATTGTAAGTTTTTTTTAATATTCATTTTTGGACGCTACACAGCTGATTTCTGGAAATATAAATAATATTTAATTCTCGTTGCATAAAATACTCCCTAGTTACTTTTCTGTTTAAACATATATACCCTGCAGAGATACGATCTGTCCATTGAATCACCTTGTAGAACAAATAAATTTAGCACCAATTACAGCCCAAATGTCTAATTTCCTGAACAGCATGTAACAGTTATGTGATCACCGAGCTCCTACAGAGTGACCTGCACAAGATCATCGTGTCACCACAGCATCTCTCCGCGGACCACATCAAAGTCTTCCTCTACCAGATACTAAGAGGTAAGTCACCATATTTTTCTACCCACTATAGCAATTGGGGTTTAATTTATCGACGCACAGGTTTTAATCGTCCTATTAAGGAAAGGTAAGGAAGAGAGATATTTGTTTCTCTTTTTATCTCGTTGTTCCTTCATAGACGGTGCCAACCAAATTCTCAGGCCTGTTATGTTTCCTATAATATTGTCGTCGGTATTTTACATAATAATGTAGATATTCCGAGAAAACATATTTAAGGCAAACCGACGGCGCAGTTTTATTCGTATTAATAGGGCTTCCTTTGAACCTTTTGGCTATACGGAACCTTAACCATTTATATAGCATATAAGACACACCCAATGTCATGCGTGTTATGCTCGTTTATGCTAAAGGATGCTCATAAATAAAACCTTACTACACCGGCCCCATTTGCTGGATAAACAAGAAAACATTTCAATTAGCATACGAAACGTTATGGCACAGTGCCCTGTTATTTCAACTTATAGAACAATACTGCTATCGATCTTTGTTGGCTTAAGAACAAAGTTATAACACTAGATAGTTGCTAGATGATTCACATTTAGCACAGCCAACGGCTGCAACTCGCGGACCATGGATGTGCTTTTGCGGTTCAACATTCTTTTATCTTCATCATTTGAGAAGAATGCGCCTGATCCACAAAAGCTAAAAAGGCAATTAGAAAAAGCGAGCACAATGTATCATTTCGCTCGGAAGGTTTGTAGTGGGTAGGACTCTACTGCAGAGTCCGCCTGGGGAAGTACCACACCTTTGCCAGTTATTCAATCGCAAGCACTACTGTGTTCCGGTTTGAAAGGCAATGTTACCAGAGAAATTACTGGGTATGATACGATTTAACATCTGATATCTCAGGGACGAGCGCAGTGCAGTGCGGCGCGGGAATGTATTCGCAAGTTCACAGTTCTGGTTCTGCTACTGTTAATTGTAGGCGTGACGCTTACTACCAGGCGAAAGTCTTGCTCTTCTCGTCACTTAAAAGAATAAAAACAAAAAAAAAAAGGTTTCTGAAAAACCACATTGAATAGCTGTATGAAACCTTCTTAGGAATGCATACTAACATGAACTGTTCATACATAACTTGCATAATCATGCCATACATAAACTACATCGGAGAAAGAAAAATCCCACTTTAAAAGATAGTTGTTACGGCTGAACCTTTATGATGTAAATTTTACCAGTTAAAACGACCATTAGTGGCGAAAAGTGAAGTCATGGAATTATGGCTAAAGATATCCAAGAAAAGCTCGACGTCAATTTTCTTTTCAAACTTTAACTAAATGCCCACTGAGCTTTAAAACAGTGAAATAGAGCTGGTTTATTTTCAACGTGTTTTACTCAGGGACCTGATTGTTTGAATGTTTTCACTAAAGTTTGCCAAGAGAGGTTTCCTGCGGTCGTGTCCGTACGAAACTCGTCTGATAAATCTAAGTTGGAAACAGTTCCTCAGAGGACGGTCCACTCTGAGTAGAGACAATACAAGCCGCCGCCGCTTCCGCGCCTGCATGGCTCGCCTAGATCCGTCCGCACTTTGTTCGTGCCCAGCCCCTCAGCCCACCCACCTGCCGTAAATCAATTAAAATTCCAAAGTGCTTCCAACTCGTGCCTGAAAAACTAGCGCATCACCACGCTTAAAACGCTTCGCCGACATAACGATCATAACTAAACACCGGCTCGCTTTCAACCAACGTACTATGCAAATGTAATCCACTCTCGCAAATGAAAAGAGGACCGTCGCAGCCGTCGTCCTGTCTCCCGATTTCGCATTATTAATTAGTGCAATTATTCGTGCAGTGCCGAGAGATTTCCCGGGAGTGGAACGCGCGAAGGGAATCTAGAAAAATGCGGTCGTTAAGCTCTACCGCTTTGCCTTGCTCGTTTAATTAAAACTTTACTGTAGCGCCTTGATGAGTCCTGCCGCTGTGGTTCAAATCACAAAGACAATTGAATAATTCGATACAATCTACGCAGCTGTTTTAGTGCATGTTTTATAGAATGCTGATTTACTTGTAATCATGTAGTCACGACATTCTATGATTACGTGATATGATCCCGTAGAATCATTAAGCAGCTGCTAACGATCGAGCTCTCTGTTTAACGAATGCAGGTGTACATGCTTAGTAGAATATTCCACGTGCCCTCGCTCGTGTCAGCTTAGTTTTTAACTCTACTTTAATAACGTGAGTATGACTGTCAATTTTTCTGAAATACATACAAGGAAATAAGGGTCACGTAAAAGGGCCAATTTGAAAAATCTAGCAGAACGATGTCTAGGGTAACAGCTTACTTTACCCAATGATATAAATGACAAAATAATAAGTGTACCAATAAAAATAAACAACCTCGTGAAAAATCGAACTTATAGCAATAACCTTTAAGAGCAGGCGGCGATTAGTGATGCATGACGCAACCGATGCAGGAAACATAATTTAAACAGATGCGGAGCTATTCACGTCTCCAACAAAAAGGCAAATGGATTGCCGGGAATGCAACTAGTCTCCGCCGCAGCTTTGTGCTAGTTGACGAGCGTGCTTCGCGCTCCGCTGACATCATCGAGTGGCGCGATACCCGGTAGGTACGCCCGCTGCCCGCTGTCCAGGTATGCTAATGGACCAGTGCGCTCGTCCGGTGCGTCCTATACGATCCCTACTCATAATATATGGGCCGCGGTGCAGCTAAGCGCGACCGAGCCCAGCCGCTGCGTACGCACCTGCTCATAACCCATACGTATAACACCTCCGCCTAGATTCCGACTGACTGCCTTTGTCGAGGTCTTTCCACACCGAGGTCGCGAATCAACAAAAGTTTAATCGAATATAAGTACCCAACAACGCCGCGGGCCTCTTATCCGATCCCTCTACCTGCGCCATTTGTATTCATTACAGAAACACCTGTCCATAAAATATCTACATAATAGAATTGCGATTTGTTCACGGAAAGTAGTTTTTCTCCGGTCGTTTCAATGACAAATGGAACTTCGCGTACGTCCAAAGGTTGACAAGGATTCATGAGCGGGCGACTCGTTAACGGTTTTGACAAATTGTCACCTCACTCTTAGATTACTAAGACTTCAATAATGCCGATCTATAACTGTCCAAAGGTTCCGAGTTATCAAAGCGAGAATCATACGGTATCGTCGTCAGCCATAAAACGTCCACTGCTGGACGAAGGCCTCCCCCTTTATAGTGTGTACTTTGTGTTGCCATAATCCCCACGCTTGGCAGGCGGCTTGGGGATCGCAGAATGGTCACCACCGTTAACCAAGAGGACGCTGCTGCCCGTCCTCCGGTGGGTATGGTTGCAGTTTAAGGACATACCCAGGTCCATACGGTATCATACGGTATAATACGCTTTAAAAAAAAAACAACCGATTTCAACTTCGAATACCTGGATGACATCTTCATATTTTCTAGTAATTTTGATTTAAAAACCTAACTATTAAACCGATTTCGATAAAATTGTATATGGGACTACCTCTGAAGTATTACCTACCAAACAAAAACACGGAGTAATCGCGTAACAACATACAAAAAAAAACACATACAAAAAAAAAACATACAATTGACAACCTCCTTTTTTGAAGTCGATTGAAAAATCGAATATAGTTAACTAAACACGAGAAGCGCTTTAATTAATTTTATTTATTTTGTAAAGGAAGCTCAGAGATAGCATCTAGCTAGCGAGGATTCGCAGCGGCGGCGGCGGTAACGAGCAGAATTATGGAAATGCGGTGCTCTGAGACGGCTGCCTCCTCGACTAGAATATTATTTATGCTCGGGCTTTTTCGTTCAGGAAATCACGCACGCCCATAATATAACCTACTCGGGATCTGCTCTGATAAATAGCAACCTTCACTACCATTCCCGCTTTATATAAATTAACTGCCTACAGTGAAGTTATCTACTCAATCATAACGTTACTCTGTAACTTGCATAAATAGGTACTAGGCTAGGTTGAAAACGTCCTGTTTTATGGCGAAGAAGTAATTATCCGGAAATAATTGCGCATCCAGAGACAGGGGAGTGTATCGAAAGGACATAGACAAGAGGGTGGGGGAATCGGCGCCGGTCGACGGAAAAACCACTAAGTGGAAAGGCCTGCTGGTGTCTCTCTCCTTCCCTCGTACCTACTAATGGAATTTGCTTCGGGACGTCTTGTCGCTTTGCGCCAAATAATACTCCCTACAATTTTCAACCGAGTTCAAAAAAGGAGGTTCTCAATCCGACTGTATGTTTTTATTTATTTTTTGTTTGTATGTTACGCGATTACTCCGCCAAGTATGAACTCATTTCGATGATTCTTTTTATGCTTGGTAGGTAATACTTCAGAGATGGTCCCATATACATTTTATCGAAATCGGTTCAGTAGTTTGGTTTTTAAATCAAAATTATTAGAAAAAAATGACGATGTCATCCAGGTATTCGAAGTTGAAGTCGGTTGTATTATAAAAAATAAGCGTATTGTTTGTTTACTTTATTTGAGGGATTGAAACGATCGATCTTAAGCAATGGACGATCCGGTCAGTCTTCGGATGGGTGATCGTGAGAAGTAATTTACATCTGATGAGCTTTGCTTAGTATGGGGCTAGATGGCGCTGTGTGTAATAAATGTCCCCCCAATATTTATTTATTTATGTTTATCTGAGCGCTACCGTGGGTCGGATGACACGTTAAATTGCTGGACCCGGTTGCATATTTCTATAACATTAACCGTGAAGCCATGTCCTGAAGGCCTTCAGGCGGCACTAACTCTGACACTAGGGCAGGCCACGCAGTTTATACGAACCTACTAAGGGATTGTCACATCTCACCCCAATTGGTTGACAGAAACGGTAGGTATCGGAAAAATAACTCTTCACATGTTAAAGTTTGTATTTATTTGAACATACTTGATCGTTACGCAACGTTGGCACATATACCCTTAATGATAGGGAAAGCTGTGAGCTTATTTCACCATCGCAGTTGAAAATAACACGTGCGTCAGTTGTGCATGACACGTGTAATCTCGGAGCGCGTGTTAACACAGAAAACATAATAGTAACATTGTCGTTCAAGCCGATACATTAATGCTTGCACACTACTGCTTGGCGTTTTTATAACGATAAAGGTGGGTGTGGTACTTTCCCAGGCACACTGTGCAATAGAGTCCACTTCAAAAGTTACAGACGTATAATAAAATCTTAGATTATAAATACCCTATACGTCGGTATAATTTCGGTTTCTAAGGGAGTGAATGTTATGTACTACTAGCTGTGACCCGCTGTTTTACCCTCGATTACTGGGATAAAATGTAGCATATGTTTTATTCCAAGGTATGAGCTGACTCTACACCAAATATCATCCAAATTTGTTCCGCCGTTTCAGCATGAAGGCGTTACAAACATACATACTCACACTCACAAACTTTCGCATTAAAATATTACTAGGACTTTCTGTGGTGTTACACCAAATCCGCATTAGGCGGTAACAATGTCAGTACTGGAGTTTTGGCGGGAACACGGAAAAATCATGTCGTTGCATTCTATTATTTTCTTAAACTTGTGTATTTTCGCGAATTAATGATTAAAAATGGTGGTGTTTTATTCATTGAGTGTTGAATTACATGCACGAGTGTGGGCAAGTGATATAATGTGGTGAAACATGTCTTTTTGTGTTGTTTTCAAAACTCCGTAAAAGCTCATAGTAAAGTCGCCACAACTTTACTAGGGCATGATTTGGACTCGACTATGACTAATTTCGTGTGACTGACTGTGATATCATTACATATTTGACTTGATTTACATATAAATACTTGAAAAAATCATAAACTTGACACTGGCAGAATGCACAACGTGCGATGCCAAGAACTAAGAAAAAAAAAAAATGTCAGTACTGTGATCTGCATAATTCGTCGGCAGAGAGAGAGCCGCATTATTTGGTCGCCCGGCCAGTTGCCGCGGCGGACAGTAATCTCTTCTTGGTATCGGATACACGACTATGGCTATCGGCTGCTGCAGCTGTTTGTTTATCTAGCGTGAGATGCGCCTATACCGTGATTTATCGATCCTGTTCTCCGTATTGCGTTCTTAGGAAAGTCTCTTTATCTCCATCACTGACAGATAACCTAAGCCGTTCGTCTTAGTAATGTTTAATTTATAGGATCTCGGAATTATAACTGTACCGGTCGCGTTGGTCTCCTTTTTGATGGGATCGCTTGTGATTTAGTCGCGATGCCAATAAAGTTTTAATTGGGCTTACAACTTCACGTGCTCCCTTTTCCTTTTCCGAAAAGTTCTATGGTGACACGCGTGATTTATGTTTGTTTTTACAAGTTTCTGCTAAAGAGTCAAAGTTTTAGTCGCACGTTAATATTAAGAGTAACTTTTGAGACAGACAAAAACATGTTCTAAATCTAGGAGTACGTTTTGGTTCTATTTGAGTTTCAATTACAGTTAGCCTAATTGTGAAAGCCTGCCCGTGGTAGTGCGATCGTGGGAGAGATGCGCACGCGCACCGCCCGCCGCGCTGTTTGCCCAGCCGTGCCGCCACCGTGGTCAAACATCACGCCTCCAGTCTCTTTACTGTTACTATTGTGCCTCTACCAACACAATACTGTGAACGCGTCAAAATCCCAACACAAACTTGATTCTCGTAGTTCTCTTCACACTTGTCCAAAGATTTGCATCGACGTTTATTTATCTTTCGACCTAAACGCTCATTGTCACCATACCGAGAAGGTTATTAATGACCAGGAAGGAATGCAATGTCAAGAACTAGTTACAACTCCTCGACATTTTATTCCGCAATGCACATCTATTACTTATATTAAACCAAGGCTTATGGACGCAATCAATAGTGGTGATGTTAGTTTACGAGGAGCATTGTCCCCGGGTCGGTCGGTAGGAGCAAGGATAGCTGTCGGCCGTCGTCGGTCGGTTGCGGTCGACTGCGCGTGCGACGGACGACGACCCGCTATATGAGGTGAAAACGCTCGCGGTCACTCTGCCACTCTAACCAGGTTCGAAGTTTTATTTTAGGCATGGGCTTAACGCCTGATTAGTTTATTGTAGACAGTGTGTATTGTATGTTAGACACCATTCATTGTATTTATGACGACGTCACCACTATCAAACCTCGTCGTTGACTATCTCTGAACTTTCACGAATCTATTGACTTTCATATTTTACCAAAATTGCTTGAGGCGTTGAGGCAGTAATAGATGGCAACTTACGAGTACAAACTTAACCTTCCTCTTAAGTATAACACCCTCCGTTTGGTTAATAACTAAAGACTAAGCAGGTAAATAATAAGGCTTCTACACTTCATGGCTGGCTAGGCTAGAGTTTTATTGTTTGACCTTTACTTTTGGTATAAACGCGTGGCCTGTAACGGGAATTGGCTGCGATTTCACATAAAACCACAGAAATATTAGCCACACTTGCTCAGCACACTACGCTTCTGCTACATTGCTCCTACCTCATAATCTGCAATAATCTCGAGAACAACTTGCAGAATATCGTAGTTAGTTCTTGTAACGTCTTCATTTAGTCGGGGATATGAGAGTTCTGATTCTAGCCATATCCGCGCGTCGCGTCGATTGCTACGACTACGACATTGTTCGTAATATGCCATACGTTTTTGGATATTATCCTAATAATTGAAATGACATTTCGCCAACTTTGGATATGGCTCGTTTAACCTTTCACCTTCAGATGCTCGCTTTATACGAAGGTTTTATCATAAAATAGCGTGCGCGTGAAAACTGCGGTACACCCTTTGGGAAATTAAACTCGTAGCTGCGTCTGACGGTGTCGTTAATTTGTTTCGGCAACACAGACAGCGCCGGGAGGCGGAGCTAGCTGTACTTTGTAATGCTCGACTTAAGTGTCTGACGCGTTTCAAATTCCCAGTGAAATTGTCGCCGTCTAATGTGGCTTTGCCAACAGTTCTCGTGCTCTCGGAAACTACGAACATACATAATATACTTACTTATTGCTAATATATATATATAGCATAATATAGTATGTATATCGCTAGACTGCTTCATGAATAGTGAACCTAATTTACAGCTCTATGAACCTTATTTACGGCACTGTGACATTGTATTTGGCGGAATGAACACGGCTTCCGCATTAAAGATGAGTCAAATGTTATTATAGCAACAGGCGTACGAATTTGATTTTCACAAACCACGACGAACAGAGAGAAAGAGATATAGAGCACGGCAACTTTACCAGTTATCCATTACACAGGATGAAAAGTATTATGGCACCTCTATTTTTCACACCATGTTTCTGTCAAATACGTTTATCCATTACGGATATGAGTTCGATCAAACATACACGTACCGAGTATATATTATAGCATTTATAACATTAGATAGACGTGTTCCACCCTCGGCCACACCGCCGCTGGCCGCTTACCACCAGACGAGTTGGAGCCCAAACGTAGATCAGGATAAAAAAAGTATGGTAGTGTGAATAATAATTTAGAGTAGATTTGTCTATCTTTATCCCTTCACTTTATATTTGAAAAACATCGCATTTTTGCAGTTCCCATTTACTCGCGTTCCGATTCTACCAGCAAAGGGTAAAAACGACACGGTCGTGTGACGACTAATGAGGTACGCTCTCGGTGTTCACCAATGTTTTATATCGCAGAAAATCTGGCTTTCACCAGAATCCGCCCACTGTGCTCCGCAAGCCCGGCGAGGCCTTGCGAGATTGAACCTCCAATTTTATGATGAAATGGACGTAGTACGGTGCCGACCGACGCTTTACTACAGGTTTCATTTTAAACCCGACCTCAATGCAATACGGCATACTCGTATATTTCTCAACATTAAATCTATAAAGAAGGCCAAAGTGTGCGACTCTAACAACGTTATTTGTTTTAATTACAGAGGAAGTT
Organism: Erannis defoliaria; assembly: GCA_905404285.2. NCBI lineage: Eukaryota > Metazoa > Arthropoda > Insecta > Lepidoptera > Geometridae > Erannis > Erannis defoliaria. The sequence continues at coordinate 3,232,775 of FR990071.1, forward strand.
GCTCTAACAAAGGAAGCGGTCCTTTGTGAAATTTTGTTCTGCTTCGGACAAAGACCCAGAATAGCAGTCGTCATTTCTAATTTCTGATATGCCGGTTCTATATCGTAAATTTTAACAACTAGCGCCGGCAATTTAACTTCTTTAAATAGCATTTCTGAATAAGTACTTATATCTAGAGTCTGGTAACAACAGAGTTGTGTTGGAATGAACCGGATTTGGTGGTGATAAAATAGTACTTATTGTATCCAACCAGAATCTGACTAGAAGTGGTTCGCATCGGTAGCGATTCCATCACCTTGAGAGCTGATCGCGTCAATAGCACAAGTCACAATATATTCATTGACGTATCGGTGGAATATCCAATTTCAATGAAGTTTGCGATTTATTTAGATGTATTTGTGTTAATGGTCTATTTATAATTGGACGTACGTCGCTTGACGAGTTAATATACCTGTCGTTCTGATAGACTAAGAACTCTACTCGGGTTTCTCTGTACGCTCATTATCAATATTAATTGTAGTGGCACATAATTGTTTAACGCCAGTTCATATAGTTGCAGAAGGACTTGGGTAATTGAATATATTTAAAATATTGTAATCCGTATTTTTTTGTAGTCCAGTGCTGGAAACAGGCGAAGGTAGGCGATTGAGCCATATCCACAATGAAGGCCCAGTTGTGGGTTGGTGGACTTCACATGCACTATTAAATTTGTTCACCTGACGTATGCAGGTTTCCTCTCGATAAAAAATAAAAACAATTATTATTTTACATTTAAAAAAAGTTCATATTCCGGTTCCTTATCAATGAGTTCTTTGGAGTTTATCTACGGATTCTCAAACCAAAACTAATGGCCTTTGGACTCACTTGGCGGAACTTGAACCATTTTAACATGTAAAATAAGAATTTTTATTATTTTGTTAGCTGTGATTGTCCTACCACAGGAATCGCCCTTTCTTTTTCGGAGTCTAGGTCGTCTTGCTAACTCATTAGAACTACGATGGGCCTCGTAGTGACGTAGACTCGACATTCATATTCATAATCAGTTATTGTCGAACTGTGTGGTACAAGATCTTATAAAGAGAGAATAGAAGAAGAGTGAATAGGTATCTTCTGGGCAAGCGTGCTCCAACTTAGACCTTGTCTACGCCTCGGCGGGGCAAGGTCAAACGCGAACCCATTAATATTAAAAAAAAAAAAAAAAAAAACATAGGTTAAGTTTCAACAGCTTCGCCCATTAAGGACATACAATATTTTCAAAATTGCGAGATTTAATTACAACAGGTATTAAGATAATATTTAATAATTAATCAATTAGTATTAATAAATGTCAAATCTTTGTTTTATTTATACGGGAATACTCACGTTTAATTAAATCGGATACTCCGACTATAGTTTCGATCACATCCGGTGACCTTTTTCAAAGAGTGAAAACAGAGCCCGACGCGCGTGCAGCTGCGTCCTGCTTAGCACCCCGTATAAATAAAACAAAAATGTGTCAAAACCACGTCAGGTTTCATAATAAAAAATGTCAAATCCATAAAAATAATAAGCTAACAAAAAAACTTATTTTACTAATAAATAGTTCAATTTGTCATTAAGATATTCTTCTATTGTGTAGTAAACCTTTATTGTCAATAGTTTAAATAACTATTCACTAAACATTCTAGTGATTTTGACCCCAAGGTCGATTTATAATTAGGTAAACGTTAATTTCCAGGGCTGAAGTACCTTCATTCGGCGCGCATCCTCCACCGAGACATCAAGCCCGGCAACCTCCTGGTTAACAGCAATTGCGTCCTCAAGATCTGTGACTTCGGCCTCGCCAGGGTCGAAGAACCTGACGCCAGCAAGAACATGACGCAAGAGGTCGTTACGCAGTATTACAGGTGAGAACATTCTTACATGACCAGAGTCTACAAGATTTGGAGAACATCAGATCGGTACGAATATTTGTTTACTCTTTTCCATACTCTTTTCAAACGACTTCAAAAAAAGAGGTTCTCAATTTGACAGCATGTTTTTCTTTTTTCTTTTTTATGTATGTTATGTGATTACTCCGCCAATTATGAACTGATTTTGATGTTTTTTTTGTTTGGTAGGTTATACTTCAGAGGTGGTCCCATATAAATTTTATCGTAATCGGTTCAGTAGTTTGGTTTTTAAATCAAAATTACTGGAAAATATGAAGATGTCATCCAGGTATTCGAAGTTGAAGTCGGTTGTATATATTTTTTTTTAAAGCGTATTATGTAACATCAATAACGTAATGTAACTATTAGTTATTTACCAGTCCTGGAATAATGTCACAAAAATGCTTGATGGTAAGAAAAATACCAATACAGATTTCAACTAAGCCGTTAACTAACTAAGAGTTAAGGAACACGAGTGTCTCATCATGACCTATATCTATGTCTTGAAATAAATTCTGATTACCAAGATTTAGCTCGCTAATATAACTGTCCTACAAGGAAAATGGGAAATAGTGGGCGCTCCATTTATAACGCTCGGTCGTGTATCCGTCTCCCATATAATTCTATATGCGGGCCACGGCTGGCCTGTCTCTGTGTCTAGGGTACGTGCCCCATGCCTCTCATTAAATATTTAAACGGCACAAGATCTATTTCGAATGCACAAAATATACAGAGAACTCGCTGTGCGATCAGCGTAACCGTTTTTTCCTTGGGGCCTGGTAAACTGTCAATCATTAACACGTTTCGGTCTCTCTCGACCATGGGCCATTTGTACAAGGACGCCTCTTCAGTTTTTGTGGGCGTAATGAGTATAAAAATATTTCCACGATTCGCTCCAACAAAATCATCGAATTGAAACGATATTTTTTCACTTTTGCTATTATTGATTTGCCCAAGCAAAGGGGAGATAACTTATACCCCTATTTATATGCGTCGAATCTCGAATAGAGTATGAATTCTTTCGAAAAGTGTTTGACGTCTTCAGACCGCTCATTAATCCGTATTAGCCCCGGTTAGATTAGATCCGTAGTTAAGCCAACGAATAGTTAAAAACGGTAACAAATTGTTAAAATCCCAATAATTCGGTTTTTTGATTCATAGTTAGCATGACCAGTGGTCAAAAATGTAACGAATGGTTAGCTAGTTAACTATAGTCAGTTTAATAAATGGTTATGTCGATTTTGACCACGGATCAAAAAACCGGCCCTTAATCTTCGAATTTCACCCGACTTCAAAAAAGGAGGTACTTAATTCGAAATTTTTTTTTGTATTTTTTTTAATGATGTATGTTACGCGATTACTCCGCCAATCATGAACTGATATTGATGGTTCTTTTTTTTTTTTGGTAGGTAATACTTCAGAGGTGTGTGTGTGTGAGGTGTAGGTGTGTGTGTTTTTAAAAGCGTATTATTATACTATTTATATTTCTAGCGTTGTTCGTCTCAATTGTGTGCAGGTAAGCGGTGAGCGTCTCGTCGTTGTTGAATGAGTAAAAACTGAATGAATGGGTGACCTTTGCTCCGTTGACCGCAGATTTGAAAGTAGGCCATGGAGCGCGCTTCTCGCGTTTGCTCCAAAACACAAAACGCGTCGTGTTTCAATCCACAAAATGTAGCAACATTGTAAGTCCCGTGAATGAGTCGGGTGCTGCTCACTTTTCATTTGAATATATTGTGGGAGATACCCGTACATGAGTTCACTTGGTCCTTGCCGTCTTGTACGGTTCCTTTGAGCAAAACTCCCTTTTGCTCGTTTTGTGCCTCAAAAGCATCTCATGGTGATATTAAAAAATAAAATCGTGAAGCGCATTGTTATACATGGTGAAGTTTTGTATATATGTGCTTGTTAGATTTCTTATTATTGCCTTAACATACATAAATAACACTACTAAATAATAGTACTGACAACCGATGGGGAAGAAAGGTTCTTGAGTGGCGACTGCGAACCGGAAGACGCAGCGTAGGAAAGCCTACCGACGACATTGTAAAAGTCGCGAGCAACCGGTGGATGCAAATGGCAGGTTGTCGTACAGTGTGGCGGTCTAAAGGGGAGGCCTTCGTTCAGCAGTGGACGTCTTCGGGCTGATGATGATGATGACATAAATACATTTCAAAACTGACATTGAGTCGTTCTGGTGCGGGCTCGGATTAAGTAAGCATATCGACCTATTACCACATAAAACACAATAGCTATTACTGCTATACACGGAATAATAGATTTTTTAAATGTTATTTACACCTTCTTTTCTTTTATTCGAAGCCTGACACATTTGATTATATGGCTTTTTCACCAACTCGACACGAGGGGCTGGACACGATGTGCTGAGGATGCGTAATCAATTCATTATCATTATAGCTCGCAAAGTTGTTTTTGCTATTTCTCCGAAACATTTTGTTTTATTACAAAATAAAAACAAAAAAGGCCACTATGGCGCCAAACCCACCGTTGTTGGCAAGTAATCTTGAAATAAATTTCGGAACCTTCGTTTTTAACGAAGTCCAAATGGCTTGATAGAGTAAGCAAAGTGTTTTTTAATTCCCCACTCTCTAAGTAAGGAAGCTATCCCTAAAAACGTTGTTTCGAGATTTCAATATTTTACTTACTACCTAGGCAGCGGGTATATTGGTCTACACTACAATGTAGACTCTACACGACATGCGTACGGATATACAGACGTGTACGATATAACTGCAAGGTTTATGTTTGCTACGGAACCCTATAAAATATTAACCAATAAAAAATACATAATTATTTTTACTGAGACCTTCGAGCATTATATATCATTGGAAATGCCAAAGCAAATTAATAAGCCAAGCCATGCCCCTGGCGAACCACAAACCTTTTAGTAGTGTTGTGAGTTTGTATTAGTGTGCGTTCATAGAAACAGGAATTTGTTTTATTAGTTTGAAAGTACTTGAAAATATGTGCCGTGCGTGTTTACATCGTCTCCCTTAAAAAGTAGCAAAAATGTCAAAATATTAATGTAGGCAGATTATCTGTCATTGGCATATCTAATAGTATATGCTCGAAGACCGAGACACCGAGAAAGGCGCATCTTATTGTATTAGCTTCTTCGTGTAAATGAGTCCCATGACCTTTCGGTTGCTTTATTTATGCGCGCAATGCAAGCGCACCGCTGCACATTCAATTTTAAATTCAGGTTCTCTCCCCATCTCCGATATTGGAAGCGTATAAATCTAAGCCATAAAATGGAATAGCGCTGTTTACTCGTTTCCTCTGCAGATATAAACAAGTATCACATTCATCCACTTTGTCTTGTATCCGTTCTTAAAGTTTTCCTGTTTGTCCCACCTGAATAGCCGTTGCCTGTATAGTGAACTATTGTTTGTAATCGAATCTGAATAATCCTTATTATTCTTTACGCCCCAACACCTAAGCACTGTACGGTGTACGCATGTAATCTCACCTAGCTTTATGAAATGTTAAACGAATGCGAGCTTGTCTGTTATTGTCGTCAGAGTTGTTAGAATCGCATTCAACGGAGCAAAAATATGGCGTTTAAGCAAACTTTATACCGGGAAAATTATTTAATCCAAATAAATTTATTTATCTGTAGGTTTTTATCCTTTAAACTTAGGTATTGACTTATCAAAAAAATTGTTTAACTAAAAAACTATACAAAACCTGTTTCAGTTTCACCATAGTTCTGCAGTTATTACAGACTAGCTGACCCATAGCACACCCATTTTAAACCGACTTCAAATAAAGGAAGTTACCAATTCGACACGTACGTATGTAATATTAGCCGTGCCCCGTGGTTCCACCCGCGTGATGTAGAAAAACGGCGAAAATGATAATTAAAAAATAGCCTATAATTTTGTTATCACTATACTTTTAAAAACCTAGTACTTTCCATACAAAGTTTCATCCCGCGTTTCCCCTTAAGTCAGCCATGTCAAAAAATATTGAAAATAACTTTTTTTTAGTTTGAATAAACTATCTAAGTTCATCATTATAACTTCAAAAAAAAGTCCTTGCTTTATTAAGTTTTATCACCCGCTTTACCCCGTTAAATCATCAAAAAATATTAGAAATATCATATTTTATTTTGTATGAACTACCCAAATAGGAACCAATTTTCATCAATATAACTTCATAAACAAAAAACTCCAATAGAAAGTTTCATCCCCCATTTTACCCCCTTAATTCAGCCATGTCACAAAAATGTCAGCTTCAGTGATCAAGTAGTTTTCGAGATTTCGTGTTTAGTCAGTGAGTGAATGATTTTCGCTTTTATATAAATAGATAAGAGGCTAAATTCTATAGAACATAAAATAAAAGAGGTATATATATTCTAAAATTATGTTTTTGCGTATAAATAAATTATATAAACATAATATGTACATAAATATTTTATTTGACCAAAAACTTAGGATCTAGACAATTACAATTTTGGATATTTATCTATGAGCTATGTATAAAATGTTTTTTTAAATAAAAAAACGTAGATTGTTGAAACAGCATAATTCCATAAACTCGGATTTACTGTTCAAGCATAACATAAAAAAATTGTAAAAAAAATAAATGTATTTTTACGAAACGCACTTGCTAGGTTACTTTGTTGACTCTAAGTTCTAGTCGGTCCAATTACGTACTTGTAAATTCCCGACGTGTTTGTTCGAAGTAACAATGCTGCCACTAGTATTCTGTGTACACCTCGCTTACGGAAATCCATATTGGGATGTGGCGTGCCATTGAAATTTCTGTTGTCATACAAACAGCATTCCGTAAATGTGTATAGCAAGACAAGGTAGTGATTGTGGCACATGTTTATTGTGAAACTGGCCTTTGCCCGGAACTACTCCTGCGCTCGGCGTCTTTTAATTAAATCAAAATAAGTGTATTATCCGATTCAACCATAATACATACCATACAACCAATATTACCATAACGAAGAACCAGAATGTTACTTATTTATTATTATTATCTTGTGAAAATAGATGAATTCAGGCTATTATTATTCTTGGTTCTGGCAATTCTGGTTCTGCTACTGTAATGAGCAGGCGTGATGCTTACCAGAACGTCTGGTCACTCTATAGGCATGATGACTACATTTTTTTTATTAAGTCATAAAAAAGCTGATCATCGATAGAGCCTATCAACGAAAACAAAATGTAAATTAATTCAAAAATAAATAAGTTCTAAGTATTTTAATTTCAAGCTACACAGAGAGCGCGCTATGACTGATATACTATACTGAGCTATGACGTCAAGCCTCAGGCGCGACATACAAATGCTATACTAACACGTGCTTTGCGAGAAAGGGATAGAGCATCCCCTCTCTATCCCCACCTAAAACTTTAAGTGCTCATATCTCAGAGATTTATCAGCCAATACAATTTATTTTTTCAGTATGTGTAATATATTTAGTTATATTCATCACTAAGCCTGTTATTTATCATAAATTAAACATTAGGCCACACGCCTATTGCATAAAAAATGTTAGTGAATAAATAAATAATCATAGTTTTAGTGATTTATCTTACAGATGGGGCAGTAGTCAAACTTATCGAGGTTAGATTTCGGAATGCTATTGATAAAATAGGTACCTATAAAGCGACCTAAAATAGTTACTATTTTAGGTCGCTGGTCGGATAACATTGTTAAAGCTGCAGGAAGGCAGTGGACGAGACTGGCACAGGACCGGAAAAGATAGCGCGCTGAAGAGGAGACCGATTATACTCAGCAGTGGGTTGGTTGACGACCAGTGGCAGATTATTAATTAGGCAAACTAGGCACGTGCCTAGGGCGCGGGCGGAAGTTTTTAAACTTATCAAACAATTATCTGCAAATTGTTTACGATATTACCAATAACGACACATACCTACATAATACGCTTTAAAAAAATATATATATGGGACCACCTTTGAAGTATTACCTACCAAACAAAAAAAGAATCAATAAAAGCAGGTCATAATTGGCGGAGTAATCGTATAACACAAATACAAAAAAAAACATACCGTCGAATTGAGGATCTCCTTTTTTGAAGTCGGTTGATAAAATCACGTCTGTTTTACTTGTAACAATTTGCAAGACAATGTATGGGCGCCAGATTCCTGAGGGCACCAGGTACCAGAGGGGCGCCAGTTTTTAGGGGACGCCGATGCGTTAGCGGTACTAGCCTAGTGCGCTGTCGACATTTAATCCGCCTCTGTTTACGACATGTTGATGAAATATCTTAGCTTGGGTTTATTGGACTACTGCCGCTTAGGCAATACATATCAGATTTTCGTATGTTCACACATCATCATCATCGGCCGGAGACGTCCACTGCAGAACGAAGGCCTACCCCTTAGACCGCCACACTGTACGGCAACCTACCATTTGCATCCACCGGTTGCCCGCGACTTTTACAATGTCGTCGGTCCACCTGTATATATATATATATAGTGGGAGGCCTTCCTACGCTGCGTCTCCCGGTTCGCAGTCGCCACTCAAAAACCTTTCTTCCCCATCGGTTGTCAGTTCGGTATCGGCTGTATTTTCGCACATTTTTCGTGAATTCCTCACTCGGACATTTTATAGCACCATATAACCTTCCAGCATTATCAACATTTGTTCATGTAAATAAACCGAGACAATGTAAAACAGTGTCAACATAATTGAATTTGTGTGAAAGTGATACGGCTGCGTTACTGAACCCGTAGAATCACCTCTGTTTTAATACATTTAGGATTGTATTGAAAACGGTTTTGTATGAAATAATAGGACGACCCGGATTCAGGTAGCTCCGTTTAATGTCCGGGTTCGATTAATCCTTTATACGTGGCATGAACAAATCAGTCAATCACACATTCGTCAAATATGAGTACGTGAGGGTTATTCGTAGTCGGACGTTTATATAAATCACTCGTGATGGTGAATAATGATAATGATGGTAATATATTGTTCTTTGTGCCATGAAATATGTTACGATTATGCTGTTGATGATATGCAGGTTTATTAATAATTTATGATCGATATTTCCAAACGGAAAAATGTGCAAAAATTATTGTATATATATGTAGTGCTTTAGTTTTGGTTTGCATAACTGTCGTTTGTCATTTGTGTTCTGATATTTTTTACCGAGCGAAGCGAGTCTTGCATTATTCTATATATGCAGAATATATATATATATATATATTCTGCATATATATATATATATATATATATATATATGCAGAATTATATATATATATATATATATATATATATATATAATTCTGATACTTATGTACGTTGACATATATATATATCATATATATATATATATATATTTATTATATTATCGGAAGATCAGCGCTGTTTGATAAACAGCACTATGCTGAGTTGAAGCCATTTTTGTGATATCATCCCAGAACTGTAATTATGTTAAAGTTATACTACTTATAATAATGATGTTACAAAATAAATTATATTTCTCTCTTTCTTTCTTTCTGTAAAAAAAATTAGTATTTCTATATTGTGTTCTATAGGTATTGTAAGCCTCCTGTTTGAAGGGCAGCTTACCAGATACATTAATGGGTATAAAGAGTAATACATAACATGTAATATGTCAGGGCGAAGAGCGCTGTGCAGCAGTGCGGCGCAGGATTTTGTTCACAAGTTCACAATACTGGCACTGCTACTGTTATGGGCAGGCGTGATGCGGACGAACGTCTCGCTCGGCTCGTCACTCGATTGCATATAATAATTAGCTTTAAAAAAAATAACAACCGACTTCAATTTGGAATACCTGGATGACATCTCCATATTTTCCTGTTATTTTGATTTTGAACCCAAACTGCTGAACCGATTTCGGTAAAATTTATATGGGACCACCTCTGAAGTATTACCCACTACACAAAAAAAGAATCACCAAAATCAATTCATAATTGGCGGAGTAATCGCGTAGCATACATACAAAAAAAAACATACAGTCGAATTGCTAACCTCCTTTTTTGAAGTTGGTTGAAAAAGTTTATGCGCCAAAAAAACAGGAGAAGTTAAGTGTTAAGTGGGAAATTTTCCCACTTAACAATGTTAACTTAGTAGGTATCGTGCCTTAGAGGTACTTACACTACATAAGTAGTGACAATATTGTTTTATGTACATTTCCAGAGCGCCCGAGATCCTTATGGGAGCGAATCATTATACGGCCGCAGTGGACGTGTGGTCGGTGGGCTGCATATTCGGCGAGCTTCTCGGCAGGCGGATCCTCTTCCAGGCGCAGAGTCCAGTACAACAGGTGAGGCAGGCACATAAACCTCGGAACATGACTTAGCTACCTATGTCATGTTAATGTAGAAAAGTATGTATGTACGTATGTACATATATACTTGGTCATAGTTTTGTGTGTGAACGAGTGACATACAGGAAGAGAGACCTATGCGCTGCCGTGGGCGAGCGCGCTGGAAATGATGACGACGATGACGATGATGATTGCACAGAAGCGATTATTAAAGAAGGTTATCACGCTTCGTCCGCAATGAGGTTCCACAGACAAAAAAACGCAGATGGCGCCAGCGGCTGTCCGAATGTAGCAAAATTAAGTTTTCTTGTTAATCGTTGCTTGTATCTATCTGCTCTTGAAGAGGTCTTTGTCAATAATCTAGTCTAAGGAAAAATACTCGGTACTGGAGTCGTAGCAGCTGTTGACGGCCTGAAAATAGATTTGTAGGTTAGATCGTTGTTTACATTTTATGTTGGACAGAGATTTAATTAGCAAGGCAAAGGATTGCTGTACAAACCAGTACATGCAGATTCTGCTGGTAATCTGAATCTAATAATAGAAAAGCCATAAAATTTTAGAAAAAACTAACAAAATATATGAGATTGACAGTTGAATGTGTCGGCATCGACGATGCGCCACCAGCGGAAAAAAAGCGCAGTATGGATCCCCATTTAACTTTATTTTGCTAGGGCAACAGAAAATAAGTCTAATAACTCTATGACGCCTTATGTTTTGCGGCAATCTTGCTCCGCCAAAGCCCAATCGCTCCGAGTATGACGTAGTGGTACTCGAGGACCGGGAAAATATTTAGAGACGGATCGGATTAGAATTGATTGAGAGGTTCCTTTACGACAGGTTACGATGGAGCGGAAGGAGCTGTTATGGTGATTGATTATCACGAGTAAATAACACTCTTACTTAGAGGATTAAAATAGATTTAGAGGATGCTGAAAAACTTTGTGTTTATTAGGCATTTTTGTATGATATCAAAATTTGTTTATACACACACACACACATCAACAACCGGAAGGCGTCCACTGCTGGATGAAAGCCCTCTTAATCTGAAGGCTCTCTTAATAGGGAGGAGTTGCCATAATCGCCACGCTTGGCAGGCGGCTTGGGGATCGAAGAATGCTCATCACCGTTAACGAAGAGGACGGTGCTGCCCGTCCTCCGGCGGTTCTGGATGCAGTTTCAGGACATGCCTAGGTCCACACGTTTATACACTTAGGGGTTTAGTTCCGATTGTAGTTGTAATCACATCAGATGTGAAAATTTTCAAGGAAAATGCGATACGCTCGCGAATACGTGACTCCTTGCACGCTATCATAAATTGCCGGTTAAACAATGTTCTAAAATTTACGTGAACACATCGGGTTTGTTTTTGCGTGGGAACGTGTCTTCCTTCTGTCCTTCTGCTGTCCGTGATCTGTCTTCATGAAAATGTTACTGGCAAGAAGTTTTCTTCAATATTTTTTTGTGCAAATTATGAGATAAACTGTAATATTTCTCCGTTACTGCACACTCCGGGCTCTACTTATTATATGAACGTTCTTCACTGAAAATGATGGTTTCTAGCAGCTATTAAGTTATATTTAATCATTAGGCAATCGCCTCCTACCGCTAATAGTGCATCATGTGTGATTGTGATTCCAGCTGGAGCTAATAACGGAGCTGCTGGGCACGCCGTCGATGGAGGACATGCGGTTCGCGTGCCCCGGTGCGCGAGCGCACATGATGCGGCGCGCGCCGCGCCCGCCCGCGCTCGCGGCGCTCTACACGCTCTCCGTGCAGGCCACGCACGAGGCCGTGCACCTGCTGGCACAGGTAACGCGCGCACACTAGTGCTGGACGTGCGCCGCGCCCGTCTGCGCTCTGTACGATTTGGGAGATATCACCCAAAAGATTCCCCCAAATGTAGGGGATATTTAAGTTTACACCCAGCTTGGGAGATTTTACTTTTACACTCCAAATACAAACAATATTGAAGCTTCTCAAAATTACGTAATCTTACCAATGCCATCGGTGGTAATGCCATGCCAATGCCATGTGTGGGTAAATGTGTGGAAATTACTGGGCATGAAGAGATTTGACATCCTAATATCTAAGGGTGACGATCGCAGTGCAGTGCGGCGAAGATTTTTGTTCGCAAGCTCACAATTCTGGCACTACCAGGCGATAGTCTCCCTCGTGTCATCACACTAATGCATAAAAATATATGTGTCAGTTTATAAGTCTGTCGTACACGAGTCATGTCAGGACTTGCAGTCGGTGCTGGTTGAGCACAGTTTCTCGAGTGTGTCAGTAAGTGTCACCGTTCCCACCCCAGATGTTGGTGTTCGACCCCGCCAAGCGCATCTCCGTGGTGGACGCGCTGGCGCACCCGTACCTGGAGGAGGGCCGGCTGCGCTACCACTCGTGCATGTGCAAGTGCTGCTACAGCGCGCCGCCCGCCGCGCGCCACTACTCGCCCGACCTCGAGCCGCAGGCGCCGCACGCCTTCCACGACGGCTGGGAGAGGAAGCTCAACTCGGTCCACCAAGTCAAAGGTGAACTGAACTGCAGCACACAGATTGAGCATCTCTACAAAAAAAAAACAATTGCATTTCAAGACTTAATGTATTATCAGACAACAGAAGAGGCCTTCGGTCGGCATATTCACTTTGACATAAGAACTGGCCGTACTGCCTAAGTAACATATCTATATGTAACATATCACTCAGTACGGCGAATGTATGTTGAATTACTGTGTTCCGGTTTGAAGGGCAATGTTACCAGAGAAATTACTGGGTATGAAGAGATTTAACATCTAATATCTCAGGGTGACGAGCGCAGTGCAGTGCGGCGCAGGATTGTGTTCGTAAGTTCACAATTCTGGCACTGCTACTGTTAGTGGCAGACCTGACGCTTACCACCAGGCGAACGTCTTATTCGTCTCGTCACTGGAATGTATAAAAAAAAATGTATGGCATTTCCAAAAACGCTTAGACGAGGGTCGATTTGTCATCAATAGCGCGCTTTGAATTAAAATTATACAGTCAATTCTCGTGCTTTACTCGACAGATCTAAACTTACTAAAGAAGAATAATTTATAACGAAATATGAATTGAAGATCTGTCAACTCGAGCCTTCTAAATTGGATGTAAATGTATTAAGTTTCTGTTGAGAGCTTTAGCTAAAATTACAACTCCTTCATAGTTTATCTGTCACCATTAAGGATGCACCGCCCGACGGCTCGAACTCATCGGTGGGCGTGGCTTAAAAGCAAGCCCTCTTCATCAAACAGAGTGTAAGAAAAGGAGAAAGAAAGAGAAATGAGCGCGTAATTTTTTTTATGTCGACTTTTGGTTGCAGGGTTTAGTTGAAAACACTACCGAATGAATTTATTCCAACTAAAGTTATTTGATATGTTGATTCACTAAACTATGCCGCTTGGCATTTCAAAGTGGCGTTAAAATTGAGCTAAAATACAGGATGTTTCCTGGCTCATGACTTTCATGTTTACTAAGTTTTTATACTTTCTTATCAATTTACAATCCTAGACAATGAAGAGACAAATCGATATTATACTTAATCTTGGACCTACAACATTATTATAGCGGAGTAATATTCCCCGATTCTATGGAGAAGTGACCGGCTTGTTTGTTTACTCTTAAGATGAGAATGAAAGATGTTTATATTGCATCTGTTAGTACCGTACTGAAGTGTGTTGTGTGCACGTGATTCCAGAGGAGATCCACAAGTTTATAGCGGAGCAGCTGCAGACGTCGCGCGTGCCGCTCTGCATTAACCCGCAGTCCGCGGCGTTCAAGTCCTTCGCAAGGTAAGGCGCCGCCACAACAACCGACCAACACCAACCAACCGACACTAGGTGATTTCTTTGCGATACGTTACCTCTCTGCCGGCCACTCACATGTATACACACTGCCGGTAACACTCCACTCTAGAATCTCAAACACTCGAAGAATGACAAATTTTAATATTGCGCTTGGATCGGTTTGTCGACTCAAGTCTCTAATCAAAAGATATTGTTATACGTATTTTGTCTGTGATAAAGTTCAATTTCAGACCTGCAATCACTTTCTTATACAATTTTTTATAACATACTTTCTTATATTCATTAGAGTCCATACATTTTAAGTTTATTTAATTGGACTCTAGACACCAATATAGTTCGCGCGTACATTTACTTTATTGATAACATTTCGCTATTCGAACAAGTATGGGTGTATCTATGTGAGTGACCGGCGTACCACGCTTAGCGACCACCCGCACCCGACGGCCACTGCCCAACCCTAGCGTGCAGACAACACTGCCCTATACTAAGTTATTTCCAAAGGATAAGCCAAGCCGAAAGTGGTCCATATTCGTCATTATAAAAACTTAACTATCTCTGAAATCGCTTAAACGGTCCCATAGCAAAGTTTTTCTGTATGATGAATGTTACGAACCTCATTCGGTTTCTTCCCTTACTGAATAACGCTGTAAAATCATAAACCGATCGTGTCGTTTGCACTAATTTCCTTTTCAGCGTACTTATATATTCGGTTTTTATAGTAATATAGTGGCCGCTCCAGTGTTGTCTCCATGCGTAAGATAATAAAATCAGTCGAAGCAAACGGTCACCACAAGTAGGCGTGGCACGGTGCGTCCCGTAGCGCCTCTCGGCCGACAGCGCGCGAGCCAGGTTCAGCGCTCAGGTGGTCGCACAAGTAAAGAGCCCATGTCGCATCCCTTCCCCCGCTCCCCCGACACCCCTCCCCGCCAGTAGTTTTTTTGCAGCGTAGGTAACAGTACTTTGCGCCTTCTTTTGTACGATAACACTCACAGTACGGGTCGATTTTGCTGCAGCCCGAATTATGCATGGGTTTTTTTTTATCGTTTCACTTCCGCGCTTCCCAGCGATAGTTCTCTGTGCATACCACGCGATCGTTTTCGAGGCAAAATCAACCCTCTTGGAATGGTGGTGTGTTCACGCTTATACTGTACGTAGTCCACGAGTCGTGTAGTGGTAATAACATTCTGCTTTTTTTCTGTGTGTTTTGCGACAGCTCTAGGACGGGTGCGAAAGCAAAAGTCTGTTCCCCTTTCAAGACTGCGGCTAAAATACTACTGCTATCGCCCGTGATATTTCTGTGCGCCGCCTAGCGCGACGAGTCCGTCCCAGTAAGCGCCCTTAGCACGCTCTATACCTGTGTTGTCCGCCCCGCATCCTAACGTGCTTTTAGACGTTGTTTCCACTTTTAAATCGATAACTATGTTAATACATAGACTATGCGCTTTACTCCCCACAACTCAGCCATAGATAAACTCTTTTATTATCATGAAGATGAGTTAAGAAGTTTGAACGTGTTGCAAACAACGTTTAAAAAAAACTTTATCCAATCTTAGACCGCGGACGAACGCACATTGAGACAACGTGTTATTAAAGAAAAAAAAGTTATGATGTCTTTTTAATCAATTGATGTACAAATCGGGATAGATTATACGTTCCTTAACATGTCTCAAAGCTTTTGATCAATTATTTGATATAAGCTAAAATACTATGCAATTTGTACTATCAAAATCAAATGCAAGGATAACCAAATTCTCCCGATTACCTTAACTAGTAAATTCAATTCGATCCTAGTGAACAGTGAGGTTGTCCAGCAATAGATATTTTTGTCAGTCTTCTGTCACTCTCATGGACATACATAAAACACGAGTGTGACGAAGACGGAAACAATGTCTGTCGCCCTATAATCCGCAGTTGTCTCTCCGTGCGACGATCGTTTGATTATTTCAAAAGGGTTGATCGTTAGTTTTCGTTTCGCCTCTTATTACTACGGTCCTGTTGCAGTGCATGCGATTTGCGAGTTTTACGCGCTTTCTGGTTGAGAAAAGTTGGCTGGTCATTGCAGATTGCATAGCTTCTCTAATATAGCTGTAATGAAATTAAATAATAGGTATAAAAACTAAGATTCCGTGAGTCTGCAACGTCATCTCCTGAATTTTTTGAAGAAACCAAATAAGTTGACGATGACTCCGGGCGTAAAATAAACAATACTTAACCACTAATGTGGGGAGTAAATTTTGAACTAGCTAACTCTCTTAACCAAGAGGCTTAAAAGTGTTCAATTTGGAAAACAAAAAGTTGATTTGAACACAACTCGGTTTAGTAGGATTGTAGTGGGTATTTCACATAATTTTGGAATAGTAATGGCATTTTAGTACCTTATCTACATAATAATAAACCAACATAGTATCCAACACTGAGGTTTAAATTAGCTCGGGCGAAGCTCTCTTATTTGTCTTTTTAACACTTAGTAAAACTTTTATGTAGTTTGCCTGGGAAGCCCTTTGCCTCTTCTTTAATCATCTTATGAAGTAGTGTTGTATACATTATTGTGTTATAGAATGAAGGGTTTCTAGTTAATTACTTGGCTTAACCTTGGATCTGGGTATGTCCTTAAACTGCAACCAGACCCACCAGAGGACGGGCAGCAGCATCCTCTTAGTTAACGGTGGTGACCATTCTGCGATGCCCAAGCCGCCTGCCAAGCGTGGGGATTATGGCAACACCCCTCTATTAAGGGGGAGGCCTTCGTCCAGCAGTAGATGTTTTATGGCTGACGACGACTTGGCTTAAAGAGATATAACATATTATGAGTTAGGAGTATTTTCTATGGGCGGTAATCCGCATCCAATTTAAAGTCATGTTGATTCTTACTGTGGTACAGGTGCTAAAATGTTATGTTTCTTTGTCGTTGTTATACCAGGTTGGCTCTATACTGCATGCGTAGACGTTGGAAGCACAGTGCCATGCACACGGTTGTGGTGAAAATATGTAGTTAAACAGTAGACGTTGTGATGCAGTTTTGCTATAAAAAGTTCTCTTTTATTATCGTAAATCCAGTAAAAATTTTATTAATAGAAAAACAAAAATTTTGAAAACTATGCATGACTCTTTTGTTGCTTGTTGGATTACAAAAAATAACTGTTAATTAATCGGTTTGGTGAAAAGGAAAGAGTTTGTTTATAAGATTTTGTATTTGAAGTAAAAAAAGTACAGTGAAAACGTGATATAGGTAGATTTTTTGGTCAATTCGTAATCCAGCAAGCGACTGACGTGGCGTGGGTGTGGGTATTACCCAGTCGATTACTTGACTAACCGGAGCGCGACACTTGTTTCCGTTTGCAGCTCCACTGTCGCGCACCCATCCGAGCTGCCGCCGTCGCCGCACCAGTGGGAATGACGCGCGACTTCGCGCCGCGACCTCACCAACGCATGCAACAAGATATAACACTCTAGTGGCGCGACAAGTCATACAGACATGTCGCGATGACCAACAAATTGATTGCATTGACCTGCACCCTTATCATGGACGTTCGTGATTCTGATTGCGAGCGTGCGCGAGCAGGAGGGCGCATGGCGCGAGTGGGTTAGTACGAGCAGGATGGCATGCTATCGCAATCGGAAACGCGAACGTCCATGATAAGGGTGCCGACCAGGCTAATCATGTAACTGTTCGGGATCGCGATTTGTCATAATTGTCACCTGTCACTGTCACAGCTTCACGGTATCACGGAGGGATTTCTCTCGCTATCGTTTAACGAACGAATGCATTGATTTCTTATTTATGTGAAGCAAATCCGTCGGTCTTTTGGCGTTTCGTCCTGCCCTGCAGGGTCAAATGAGTTTTGGCGGGACAGTGACAAGTGACAGTTATGACAAATCGCGATCCGAATCGCGATCCCGAACAGTTTCATGATTAGCCTACAGTGGCGTAGCAAATGTTATTGCTTAGACTACTGCGGCATTGTGGCTTGATACATACATGAGACGTATTCAAAAATGGCAGTTGGCTCTATTGAGACAGAGTCGAAATACCTTTTAGCATTTGATATACACTGCTGCGTCGAATTAATTTATTTATTTGATACACTAAACAGAATACAGTCTTTACATTTGCATTGTATAAGTATATATATATATGTATATATATTTCGAATTATTTTTTGTCACAAGGTGTTGCATGCTGCAATGCCGCACGACGATCCTATGTAATTAAACAAGCGTTGATGATAACAATGCCACGTTGCGACAATGTTTGTTAAACGATTTAAGGTCACTTATGTTGCGAGAGTGTTTTATACGTTTTACAATGGGTTTGTGTAGGCGACATTGCGATAGCGGCGTCTTTCTTAGCTTATTCTCATGTTTTGCATTAGGTGTATATTTGTAATACGAAATAGCAACGCAAAATTCTTAAAACGAAAGCTGCTGTTTACTGATCTCATAACAGAAACGTGTCTGTAAGTGTATAAGTATCGTGAAAGTTAATAGGAAATGCGTTAATGGTGGTTTTGGACCCTAAATGATCTGGGAAGAGGCTGGGAGAGGCTGGGAGGGAGACATAATGGTATCAGTGTTATTCGGCCCAGGCCG
Source organism: Erannis defoliaria (assembly GCA_905404285.2). NCBI lineage: Eukaryota > Metazoa > Arthropoda > Insecta > Lepidoptera > Geometridae > Erannis > Erannis defoliaria. The sequence goes on from FR990071.1 coordinate 3,251,385, forward strand.
GGCGCAGTTAACAGCGTAGGTACTAAGTTCACGACCTTGCCTTCGAGTTTGTGCCGGCCCAGATATTTCGGGTTCTCCTCGTGGTCAAACTGGATAGTCTAACTGGTTTGCCCAACAGGAAAAAAACCTTGTGGTCAAATTTTGTGTAAGTGAAAGTTCTTTACGGAGCACTATTAACTTTACTGTGGTCGCGCTTAGCCAATTTCTTAGAAGAATGATGTAGCAACGTTTGACAGTTTTGGCGACAACATTGTCAGCCTCAGGTTGCTCAAATCAGTACACTAGTAGTTGCTTCAAAACTAAAAAAGACGGCAAGTAACACTTGGTAGATTGGTTGTACTGACCATTTTTTCAAACGGGTATTTAGTTTCAATTTTAAAAAGTAATTCAATGTTAATTTGAAAAATGTATAGCTGTCGTTTCGGTATAAAGGAGCGAAAGAATTGAAACGGCTCATTAATCTTTTACCAAAAATAAAATTTCCTATACGTTTATCGTTAATGTAAAGTAGCAAGTAGTTACATGTGTAGGTGTGTTGTAGTTCGATTTATAAACGTAATCGTTAAGAAATGCGGAAAAAACTCATTGAATCGGACAAGTCGAGCGACTAAATACAACGAAAGTAGCGTTCTATAGACGCCTTTAAAAATAAAGCTAAAATAGGTTGGTTTGCGGTTGGAACTAAAAAAATAAGAAACTTAAAGATATTTTATTTAAGTAACGAAACGATTCACACAACAAGTGTGTTAATAAAAAAAATGCTTTGTGTATTAGAGTAGGTGTATTTAATTTTTATTACAATTCCATTATATTACATTACACTGGTGTCGATTCTGTTGTATTTTTAACTAAACTAATTTTGTCAGGTTTTAAATTGTTGTTTTTGGAATGAAAAAAAAAACAATGCTGGCCGATTAGTTTAAGGGTTTTAGGGAATGGTTTCGACCCCCAAAAAGTGTTAAAACACATAGATAGAAGGATTGTGTATGTAATGATGCGCATTGATATATAATTTTAGTGTGAAATGGAAATTCCAAAGTGAATAAAATGTTGAAGTAAATCTAAAGCCAAGTAAGTAAGTGTATTCGGCTGGGGACAAATTTGATGCCCAGCTATGTGCGTTTCCAGAGAAATTGTGTAAAGTCGCGCAACTTCGCCAAGTTACTAAGTCAGGCGGAACCGAACGACGTTTCGTGATATTTGTGGAGACGTGTTGCGTTCGATTTGTCCCTCAATACAAAAAAGCGACAAAACGTCTCGAGGCGATGGTGATGGTGGTCTACACAGAGGACTATAACACGTCGGGTCGTACGACATTTTGTCGCAGCTTTAGTGAACTTTGGGGAAAATATAGAAAATTTTAAGGTCTTTCGTGTCTGTGTGTTTCAATACCGTGTTCGTGTAGGTTTACGTGTGTGTCCGTTTGTTTCGTATAGACGTTGTAGCAATAAACATTGCAATATTTTATCAATCGTCATTAACTTTTTTTTTAAATATAAACTGAATTATTTTAAAAGAATTGTGTTCCACATTAATCTCCAGCTAAGGCCGAGTACAGACGGCCGTTTTATACTTAATCCGTTTCATTTCGAAAAGCGACCTTGTGTAGCCGGCCTTACGTCTTTGTAAAATATTATTACTAACCTTATATATCCCTTATAAACACCATTTGTATGTAACATCGACTGACATTTGTACGTAGTTAGGATATAATAGTTATTAAAAATGTAACATGGAAATGATTTGTAAACTAAAAACAACAAAAAAAGGTAATTGTATGAGTAATTACTATTCTCAAATAGTTGCAGTAGCGAGATAATAATGTATAGCGATATATATAAATGTAAACTCGAGCATTTAATAGTCTATTAGAGGTTTGATTATATTACTGGTATGTGTTAGTGTGCGTGAATAATCGTCATACGTCATTGGCATGTAGTTGACTACGGCTCCTGAGATGTATCGGATCAGGTTCATAGAGAGGCGTAGAGGGGTCGGGGTACTGTACTGCGCTCTCGCTCGCTCCACAGTAAATACACCGAAGAACGTACGTTGTACGATTGAGATAGAGGGTGTTGGAGGTCGTCTGAACGCGTTTAACTGTCCGTACTGGATGGTTTTTAGTCGAATTTTCGACCAATAGAATCTCTCCATTTCAGTGATGAGAGAATTTAGTGTTACTATTGGCGGATATCTTTTTCGTAATCTGAACCGGTATGTCGCAGGATCTAATATAAATTCCAAAATTGGTGTTTCCATTTTAGTTGTAGAATCATCACGCTGCTAACATATAAACTAAGTTAGATTTACTTTGTGTGAGTGACAAGCGACGTCGTAGCCTTAAAACTAGTTCAAAACTATTGTAATAATAATTGATATAAAGGTAAACAAATTGTATATAAACAAAACGCGTATAGCATAAATGTTAGAATCTAGTTGTGGTATAGAGGTACTCGTTTGTGGCAAACAACATTATGTAGACCTTTTTAATGATGATGCGTGATTTTGATCATTTAATATTTAAATTATGCATATAGATCGAGGCAAAAATATCTAACTTACTTATATCTTTCATAATATCCGCCATTTTGTTTTGTTCATGTCACAAAATGGCCGCTCGAAAATTCTTAGCAAAATCACGCAAATCAAACTGATTCGAATGTACAATACAAAGAAGGCGAAATCACGACCGGCTGTTTGCAACTTTCCAATTCTTTCGTAGAATATTGCGTAGATTCTTAACACTGTACAGGCTAAACATTTTTCGGTTACGTTTACTGCTAAGTTCCTTATCTTAAAAAAGTTGTGAACATTCGGGCGCTGTCGCGACAGACCCACCTTGCCTTATCTCAGATAACTGTTACTGTGATCCGTTAGGCGTAATTAAAAACTCTTATGGACTCCCGAAGAAAAGCCAACACAGAATCGCCAACAAAGTAAAATTGATAGACTTAGCTGACCTAATAGGGATGTGAAGAAAAATACTTTGTGGCCTTTGATGGACAGATGGACAACCAAGTATACGAAGTATTAAAATGTAGTCTCTTAGTAGACGAACAGCTTTTGGCTGATATCAGTCTCTAGAGGTCAGTTAGAAAAAGTATCTCTTTTGGTTGCTTTTGTGGAGTTCCATTAAACCTACACACCAAGTCGCCGCGTGCGACGTGTAAATAACTATATAGTATTAACAAACTTAAAACAACGTCTGACCAACGGAAGATAACGAGAGAAAATATATTTCCTTCTCCTTTGCTCTCGTTGGTTCGTCGTCGTCAGATCCACACATCTTTTAGCAGTGGTAAGATCGATACATAGTAGTTTAATGTCCTGATTTGTAGTTAGATTCGCTTTGTAGTCGCAGACTCCTCCATTTTTACAATTGTAAATAGAATAGACAATGTTTTCTAACCGTATTATGCATAAAACACCAAAAAGTATTTCAAACCAATTTTTGTTAAAAACTGTTTTGTCTTCTTTTTTCAAACTCAAATCGTAATTCGGAAGAAATTTGACAAAACACTTTTTAACTAAAATCGGTTTGAAATACGTTTTAGCGTTTTATGCTTATACCGGTTAGTATATGGCGAACATAGCGGTGCAGCCGAAGCAAGCTTTCGGCTGTAGTAGTTATCTTAATGGAGGATCTTCACACGCTTACTTTATGTAATTGTACGTATTGCGTTTCCAGACTTTCAGAGATCTCGTATAATTATTTTAAGTTTTAAGTACACGACTGTTCTTTTATACACACAAGTGATGTTTAGTTGTTAGGACTCCGAGTTTGTACTCTACGTTAGTCGTAAGGCCAGTCAGTCGACGCTTTTTTTATTGTTTAAGTAACCGCACACTCGAATGCGGAGGCGTATCGATTATTTCATTTAAAACGTGTGTAAATATAGTAATATCATTATAATATTTAAGTTTCACTACTTAGATGCCTCTGCGGTTAGTTCTGAGTCAGTAATGCCGCATTACTGGCGAATTAATTTAAATGATACAAAAATTAAATAAAAAAAACAATAATTTGTACTCTTCGTGTCTATAAATTTAATACGATTATTAATTTAGTGTGTATTACCAATCTAAATGTAAATAGTAGGTATTTTGTGCACTGATAGTCGTCTTTAAGTTACTATTAAAATAGGTTTAACAACAAATGGCTGTCATTTTCGTCATTATAACGCCCAAGACAACGTTTACTGTAAGACTTAGTAGAAATGTTCGCTTTGCGATCGATGGGAGAACTCGTTCGACATGTCCTAATGTATAGACACGACTGTATAAACAGTATGGACGTGAAGGTGAAGCTGTTCTGTTTGGATTACGTTTTAGCTTTATTGCTTTTACACTGTCATGTATAGATGTGTGTCTGTGTGTATGTAAACGCTTTTTGACAGCTTATGCAAAGTTGACGACATAAAATTGTAAAGCATCTAGTAAATTATATCCCATACAAAAAAAATACATTACCTCTAGCATTTACCTGTTTTACAATGTTACGTCGATAGTTGACATAACCTTGTTAAGGGGTTATGCTAGACCAAACGAATTTATTTATTTCTATGGGATATAATTTGCTAGACGCTTTACAATGTTATGTCGTCAAGTTTTCATTAGCTGTCAACAATCTATTTATATAATGGACAGAGTATGCTGTCATAACATAAATGTTTTGAAGAAATTTTCGAAGACGATATAATATAATATTTTTATTCAAGCTTTTCCGCTGAATTGAAAGGTAAGTAAGTATATAAATATTCTTTATATATTGCTTCGGTTTTGATACAACATACACATGTTTTAAACTTGCAAACATGCGAGGAAGATGTGACACGTTACTTTTGCAACGGTAGGACAGCTGTTACTATCCGCCCATACTGTCTGTACTGTTGAATAGACAGACATGGTTTTAGTTAATTATCACAAACGGATTATTTTAGCATTGTGATGTGTATTTGATTTGAATTCCATGTGAACTGCGACCCAGAAACTTCATGTAAAATGTAAATATATAAATTGATACGTGTTTCTGTCGCGTACGGAGTTACTTAGATGCATTTTACCATATTGTTGCAAACTGCCAAAACTATTGTAATAATTTTGTAGCTATACATGCGCGGGCACATCTATAAGTAGACTAAGCCAGTTTCCTCAAATCAAATACAAAAATATACTGAGACATTTTCTGCGACATTCTAAAAATAAAATTTTGTAATTTGAATGTATTTTTCTTTTTTGTTACTTTCTTTTTCTGGCCAGTCATCTTATGCTTATTGTAAATACGAGGTTTCATGCGATGTCTGAGCTTGTAAATGTGTCCGAGTGTGTGGTTGTAGTGTGAGCGCCGGGCGAGATGTGGGCCTGCGCTCGCGTCACTTGTAACAATAAACTACTGCATAATTACGATACGGTGTTTTTATTTGCCCACTACCCACATATTACTGCTATATAGAAGATAATCAGGTATAACACCTAAGCTGATGATACAATACAATACAACTTTATTGCACACCAGAAATACAGACCAACTTAAAACTAATCAGGGTACATTATTTGGCAGTACAAGGGGCGGCCTTAAGCGATTTCTTCCAGGCAACGTTTGGATGGACTGGACTAAAGGAGGCAAATGTAATTTGGCCGGTGGTGTACATAATATATATAATATAATAAATGAATATAACATAACCCAACATATTTCGTTGGCCATACAACGCGGGAACGCTGCCAGCCTGATGGGTACGTTTGGGCGAGTGGTAACGGATAGGTAGTATAGGTGTAGACATGTAATAATCATTATTATTATGTAATTGTTAATATTATTTAATTCATAAGACGTGAGACATATTTGTAATAATACAATAAATAAATGAATATTGCAAATATAAAAAGAGTTAAACTACAATAATTTAGTAATACATAAATAATATTATACTTACATAATATTTATATACTTACCAATATAATATACAATATATAAACATATGTGTGTGTGTGTGTAGATAGGGGTTTGTGTGTGAGTGTGATATAATATCATAGGTTATCCACTCATTACGCCACAACCTGTATATGGTACGGAAAGAAAGTAGGTACAGTTTGATACACAGATAGTCTTGATCCAAACCTACTGATTGACAAAAAGACGCTACTATAATACTCTACCCACAGAAGAAATATTAGAAGTACTACCTACTTATTATGTTTTCTGTGCATCTATTGTACAGCGTTGACGGTAATGGGACATCTAGAACCAAAAAATTGGTGTCACTTTTCATGGGACTACTGAGTCCAAATAATGTAATAGGACAATACGATGTGCCTAGTGGGTCCGAAATAAAAATAAAATATCGGTGGACATTAATTTCACACAGCGCCATCTAGCCCAAAATTAAGCAAAGCTTGTAATATGGAAACTGGATAGCTGAAAGAATACTACTTAATATACTTTTTTTTGTAAATACATACTACACCCAGACACAGAACAAACATCTATGTTCGCCACATAAAAGTTTGTTTTTTGGTGGAGATCGCACCCACGCCCTACATCAGACATGGTACCGAATGAGCTATAAGACAGTAAAAAAATAAGAAATATTGATGTCCCTTGTCCCGTGGGACTACTGGGTCAAATAGTGGCAGTTGTCCCACCCCGGGACAACACTGGGCGTAGTGGGATAGATCCCACTATAGAGGATCGCTTAAGTGTTATCCACATGTTGCTTACGTAATTGACTTACCTACTGGTTTTAATATAAGTAAGTATATTTTGTTATAAATATTATGCACCTTATCATTCAGCGGTCAGGGGTGTAACTGATATGACAGATAGAAACCAGACCACCGTTCGTAAAAAGTAGTTTAATATTAAGGTTTGGAGTGTATATAGGTAGTGTTATATTAACTAATTATGGAAAACTACGCAGTCTATATGCTCACTATTTTGTTCGGTAAGTACCTTCCTATTGATTATTTACTAACAAAACCAAAAAACAGCTAATGAAATCGAAATGCTGATGATGATTGTTTTGGAACAATACTAAACGATAGTATATTTTCAGCTAAATAAAAACTAAATTTAAAATTATATTACCTAGTGCAGATAGGTACCTATTCCTTATATGCTTATGAGATACCTACGTATCTAGTGTTTTTTCTATGCTAAGTAAAGCTTCACGCGTACAATAATTATGGCGGCTCTGACTAGTCCCTTGAGTTTAGACTACAGAGCTAAAATGTATATAATAAGTATACAAGGTTTAGACTCATTTGATGTAGTTAAAGTACAATACGTAACTAAACAAACGTAGTATATACGAAGCAAATACGTAGGTTTAGGTACCTACTGACAAAAATGTTTTTTTTTTAACTTTATACTCATATTTAGACGTGTGTAACTCAGCTCTGAACCGGTTCAAATATACAGATCACTAGAGAAGTTTGACTCGCCGAGTCACAGCTCAATCCAAAGCGCGGTTCACACGCAGCTCGCGGCTCAGCTGGTCGGATTCACGATATTATCACTTTTAGCGCATTACGGAACGCAGCAACAGAAGAGCGGTTGAACCGATTTTAGCCGAGCGACGAAGTGAGCGCGACGCGATGCCGAGTATGCACCGCCCGCGCCAATGTAAACCACTGGAGTCGGTTCGCCACAGATTGAATGAATCTTCTGAGGCATAACGAAGTATTTAGAGCGGAATGAGCTGATCTGTGAGTCGGTTCAAGAATTCAGCTCATTTGAATGAACCGTGATCTGAACCGCAGCTCACGAATATCTGTTGAGTTACCCATAGCTACTCATATTTCTTGTTACTCTATATTGTGTACCTAACCCTAACTTCTAGCTTTTTATAGTGAAAAGAACACGTAGCTACGCTACAACTCGCTCTGTGATTGCAGCCACTACCCTGTGTGCCTCCCCTCCCAGCGTGGGCAAGCGCTACCGGCCCGACTACCAGTACAACGAGCGCACGGACGCCTTCTACAAACTGCACATCGAGTCGCGCAGAGAACGGAACGTCAAGAGTGTAAGGGACAAACTTTAAGCTCAAATAAATAGGTTTTAGGTAAGCGTGCTTCAACCTAGACTGCACGATTGCGGCGGCGTCAAAGGCAAACATCTCCAAGACAATAATAAAAAAAAAGATTATTAGAACCTCTCAGAGCATAGTGTTACCAGTTACCAGTGTTACAGTGTGTGTGTGTGTTTGGGACGCCTTCCGGACGACATCCTGTCGACCATCCCAAGTAGGTACGCCGTGGTAAGAATCTGCTCAAGACAGCACAACCTCGCGACTGTTGGCATCTTTTATTGTATGAAAATACTACTTTTCTGGATTGCCAATAATAATCGTGTCGACCTCATCTATCTATAGATACCTACCTAATTCATCTAAATTCGGCAGCAAATGTTTGGTCGTTGATATTCTATAACTCCTACAAGTATACTTGCTTTGTATACCTAGGTATGATATAACTTAACGTTGTAGGTGTGTGAAGTAGAAGGCGCATCTCTCATGGTACCTGCGACCCAGGAGGATATAGTCCAAGTCCACGGCATGTTCAAACGGTATCCAGACCTAGGTCAATACCTGTGGGTCGCCTCTGATGGACGTGAACACGAGTCGGCAGAAGAACAGGCTATTATTAACTGTAAGTTATGAAATATCAACCTACGAGTTATAGCCGATAGTCCTTTTTCAGCCGACTTAAAAAAGTAGGTTCTGAATTCGACTGTTTTTTAATGTATGTTACACGATTACTCCACCAATTATGAATCGATTTTGATAATTCTTTTTTGTTTGGTAGGTGATACTTCAGAGATCCCCTGTAAATTTTATGGAAATCGGTTCAGTAGTTTGGTTTTTAAATCAAAGTTACTGGAATAATCAAAATAATTGGAAATTATGAAGATGTCATCCAGGTAGACAGAAGTAGGATGTTTTAAAAAAAACCGTATTATTTATCTTCTTCAATATGGTATCGAAGATTTCACCAAATCAGACCCGAACCACTGAAAGTTGCCTGAGCATAGTGTATACCCGCAGAGAGCAGAGTTGCGACGTGGTAACTCGCACCGGAGAGTTTTATACATTGACGGAGTAACAATAATTGATACCTACTCATCTCATGTTTCTAGTTACAGATTCCGTTGAGGATAGCCGGCTCTATCGCCGTTTTGGTTTAACAAAGTGCGACGTGCTGACCCGCAGCGGGGAGATTGAAGAACTCCCGTGCTTCAAGAAGCTGCCTTTCATCTGCAAAGTGGATGCAAAGGATGCGCCTTACGATGCTCACTGCGACGTCTTCGCTACCAGTAAGCAATTCTTTCTGTTTTCTGTAAACAGTTGTTACGTGACGTATTTTTGCACCTATACATATAAAATTAGTTATTTTACACACTTTTATTTTTTTAACGTCATAATAGTTTTGATAGGCTATCCATACTAATTTTGTCATTGCCAAAGACAGCTGTCGTGGGATTTGAGGGAGCTGCTGTGCTAAAGGATATATTCCATATGTACGCATGTGGCTTAGAAGTACCTACCTAAAATTTCCCTTCTTTAGATTTAGATGAAATTCGGAATGGAGAAAAGATAGATTATTGCCTGGAATAACCATATAAAAATGTCACTAATAATGCTCACCTAACTTAATTTTTCGGAGCATTTGCGTAAGCTGAAAACCAGCCCTGCGAGGCCCTACGGAATCACGCAGCACAGCGCTGAGCGTACCCCTACTGCCACACTAGGTATGTTTTGATTCATCGTATTGTTATTCTTCGTGTTTTTGGCAATAAATAAAATTCTTATTCTAATATAGTTACTTTTTATGATCATCATCATCGCCGTTTTTCATTACCAACCGAGTGAAACCGCGGGGCGCAGCTATTGACTTAATAAATTAACGCCACAGACTACCACTACAACGCTACAGTGGGCAGCTGCTACAGCATCCGTCGCTGGGTTGCGACCTGGAACGAGGCGTACGCGGAGTGCCGCATGGAGGGCGCACACCTTGTGGTCCTCAACTCGGAGGCCGAGATGGCCGCGGTGCACGCCCTCATGGGAGCCACTCCTCTCGTGCAAGGCGGCCAGCAACCGTGGTACTACTCCGCAGGGTTCAGAGCCAATAAGCCGGTCGGAAACGAGGCTGTGGTCTACAGAACTATATTTAGTGAGTAACTATACTTGAACGAGGAATAAAACGTTCGTAACAAAATAATTTTAAATGTGGTTAAAGTAGTCTAGTTGGACCTGGGTATGTCCGTAAACTGCAACCAGACCCACCGGAGGACGGGCAGCAGCGTCCTTTTGGTTAACGGTGGTGACCATTCTGCGATCCCCAAGCCGCCTGCCAAGCGTGGGGATTATGGCAACACCCCTCTATAAAGAGGGAGGCCTTCGTCCAGCAGTGCACGTTTTATGGCTGACGACGGAAAGTAGTCTACCGGGTTGCTCAAGTTGAAAACCCGCTAAGCACTTAACGGTAAGTTCCGGAAGCTTCGCTTGAGAGCTAGGCTAGGTGTCTACCACCTTCGACCACACCTAATTTATTCGCACTGCGATGTTGTGGAACTTTTTGCCAAAGTTCCCCGAAAAGTACAATTTGGGTGTCTTCAAATCCAGAGTGTACAGGTTCATTCTAGCTAAGCGTGCTTTATCCTAGACTACATCGTTGCTCATAAATATAACAGAATAAATAATAGTACTACGACATGAGACAAGATATAGTCAAAAGCAAACCTATTAACAATTAAAAAAAACTAGTTAACCCTTTGGATGCGCCTTTCCGAATGTTCTTCTCAGATACCGAGTTTTAAAATTTTAACATAACACGCATTTGGATAACCAGATTGATTTTATCCCATGTCGTAACGTAAGTATTTTTTTGGACTTTACTCGGAGTTATGAAGTCGTCGTAATTTGCAGACGAGACGCTGTCGGAGGCGGGATATGCGGTCTGGTCTCCAGGAGAGCCCAATAATTTGGGCAACGAATACTGCGGCTCACTGTACTCTGACGACGGCAAGCTAAACGATGCCAACTGCGAACATCTTTACGCGTTCATTTGCGAAAAAGAGGTCCGTGCACAGACGTAGAATAATAATACACTTTAAAAAAAATACAACCGACTTCAATTTCGAATACCTGGATGGATGGATCTTTTCTAGTAATTTTGATTTCTAACCAAACTACTGAACTGATTTCGATAAAATTTATATGGGACTATCTCTGGAGTATTATTACCTACCAAACAAAAAATAATCATCAAAATCAGTTCTCAATTGGCTGGGTAATCGCGTAACACACATACAAAAAACCATACAGTTGAGTTGAGATCCTCCTTTTTTGAAGTCGGTTGAAAATGATAGGTAGAGATGTTTTTTTTTTTTAATGTTGTACATTTTGTGTTGTAAAATCACCACAGTTGCAATTTTGCTGCGGTAAACGTGTAAACTGAGTTTCATTCGTTGTGTGTGTACATAGGTACATAACCCAACCCTATACCACCCTTAAATGCCTCAAATAAAGTACTTGATGTACATATACACACAAGTTTAAGTTTTAGTTTAATAGTTAGTAACTCGCACTTTAACATATTCAATTAAAATAATTATAGTAAATTATGTACCTTTCAAAGAATTATGTATCTATCGATAGCTAGGAGGATTAATCAACTTAATCAAAGATCGATAGCTAAATAAATAACAGCTCCAGCTAGTTAAAGGTTGTACACATTTTGAGTTTTAACACAGAATAAATAATGCACTACGTTTTAATTCCTAATGACAACTGCTGCTGTTCTTTTTAACTCACATTTGGCTGTTTTTATTTGACTCACGCACCAAGGGTTTCGTAACACTACACGTTATATTTTTTTTATTATTTAGAACCCGTAGTGAGTGCCGCCGTCCCGCCTTTTGCCTTTATTTAATTTGTTGATGTGTTTTAAAATGCACATTAAGTTTAAAGAAAATAAAATATCGTGGTCGTCTGATACAAATGATTGTTAAAGATCTTTCGAAGCGGCTGGTCCTCGACTCAGGGGATTTTAGAGCTGGCGCCCACTTCTCACAAAAGTTGAGCATTGCCATTCAACGGGGCAACGCCGCCAGTGTTCTGGGAAACCTCGCGCGGGGCAGCGATCTTGACGGCGTGTTTGCTTTATAGCCAGCCATTTGTACTTATGTAAATTGTAAATAGGCTAGTTTTAGTTTAGTTTTTACCTAAATATATTTATGTAAATAAAAGCCTGTAATTATCGTAAGTTTAATAATAGGCTAGATGACTGTTTTTTTTTATTGTCCTATTCAAATGTGGCCCATAAATATAGCTGATTAATGAAAAGAAAATTAAAATCTGATCAAAAATAAGCAACTTATAAGCATTTTAATATCAAGCTAGACAGAGAGGCGAAACAGCAAATCGTGACGTCACTTGTGAGGACGCCATAGGCGTGACGTAATTTTTTGTTTTGTGGGAAAGGGACAGAGTTGTCTCTAACAAAAACTTTAAACGCTCATATATCAGAACAATATTAACCAATTTAAATAATGTTTTCAATTACCATACTATATTCACTTAAATTCTTCATCAAAGCTATTGGTTTCAACGATTTAAACATCAGTCATCTAGCCTATTCTATGTAAGTATTAAAAGTTCTTAAATCATAAGTACTTAGCCAAATATTTATATTTCCAATAAACCAATTAATCAAAAATATTTTTTATTATTATTTATTATTATTATTTTGTTTTTTAATCCGCAATAGAAACGCATATATTATGTGAACATTTTAACCGGCCAATATATTACGGTGCGGTAGATATAGGTCGGTCATAGGGTAAAGCCGGGTTCAAATGTAGGTAACGTGTATTGTAATACATTAACACTCATACACATATGATAGTTATTATATATTATATGTATATACAAAACCACACAAACACACATACACGTACGCATGCACAAAGACTGTATTATGCATGCAAAATTGTTTGTTATTTTTCGGAATGTTGGTTTTTATAATATATTTAAGTTTTGTTTTCTCCTATTATCAAAAAACATTTCTTTTTTTCCCTATTTATTTGTATACAAATTTGGCATTATAAAACATAAATTCTAAATTCTGTAGATACAACTTTATTCGTCATTATTTACTTATAGTCTGTAATCAACCCATAGTTTTGTTTTGCATAACTATCTAATGTACTTATAACTATACAGGAGAAGCCACTGGTTCCCGACACACAGTCTTTGACTAGTTTGGGAGTCTATGGGTCATAAATTTGTGAAATGATTTGTGTCAAAATAAATAATTTTCTATTTGTAATGTATCGTAAAATGTATCGCGACAAGAGTGGACGAGCACTGTAATCGTTTTTGTCTTCGCGCTTTAAAACGACAACCGATAGATCAGTTTTTTATTTCATATGAACTTTGATAAATGATTTATGTACGAACACAAAACATTCTGGAAATTCACATTTTATCTTGTTTACGTGTACTATGTAGTACTTACCTCTGTCATTGTGTTATCTAGCTTTACCTACATAAAAGTAGGTATCTAACAGGAATTAAGTATAGGTAATTATAGAATAATTGTTTGTTATGTTTAGTAACTGAAAAAATAATTATGTTTTGGATGTTTGGGAATACCCATTGGTTCGGGTTTTACGATCTCGTTCATATACAAATTTGACTCTACTTCTACATACCGGGTGGAAGGGAAACGCTCCGAAGAGAAGTACTTATTATTTAACGTGTTATGCAAAAAAATTTTTTTTATCAGAAACTCCAGAAACACCAACTTTGAAGACTGTGGTTTTTAATAATGCTAAACTCATATCTTATTTTAAATTAATTGTGCTGACAATGTTTGCATGAACTGTGAGGACTAATAAAATAGCTTTTAACCGACTTCAACAAAGCGGAGGCTCTATGTTCGATTGTATGTATTTTTTCACTCCTCTTGCTCAAAATGTCCGTCATTATAGCTCACCAGAGCGGAGCTAAAATAGCATATCATGCTCTAGGTGCTAAAGCAAATTTAGCGCTAGAGTGTAACACACGGCGCTAAAAAACCATTATAACTCAGTTCCTTTTATTCCCTCGCTAAAGCTCGGCCGTAAAAATACCTCGTATATAATGGGTTATTTTAGCCCCTTGTATAACAATCTACTATTTTATGTATGTTCTCCACCGATTTCTCCTTCAAGGGACTCTTCATTTCTTCAAGTATACTGATTTAGAAGATCCTTTTTTGTTTGAAAGGGTATAACTTTCTGATGTCTTATAGCTAACGGTAAACCTTTCTTCCCGTTTTAATGTTCATACCAACGGCTCGACAATGTCCAACTAAATATTACGCAACATTTTTTTTTTAAATAATTTAGTCACGAGACGAGCAAGACGTTCGCCTGGTGGTAAACGTCACGCATGCCACTAACAGTAGCAGTGCCAGAATTATGAACTTGCGAACACAGCGCCGCACTGCACTGCGCTCGTCACCCTCAGATATTAGATGTTAAATCTCATCATAACCAGTAATATCTCTGGTAACATTGCCCTTCAAACCGGAACACAGTAATGCTTGCACACTTCTGCTTGGCCGTTGAATAACTGGCAAAGGTGTGGTACTTCCCCAGGCGGACTCTGCAGTAGAGTCCTACCACTACAAAACGCATCTCAATGTAAAGCAAGGCACAAGGTTAGGTATATCAATTATCAACATTATATACCAAGGGCTATAATGTGATTTGAATTTAGAACGTTAATAGCACATTATGATAAAGTGTGCTATGTTGTTCATTACACTAAAGACGGTATTAATCACGCGATCCGCAAGCGAGCGCAGGTGACATTTTCTTCAGCCGCATAAAAACTCTTTGTTGGTATTACAAATAACCTGACTACATTAAGAATGCTTCGTATACAAATACATCTAGCTTGCAGTGAGGTACAAGCTTAATTTAACCCGGTTATACCTATTACTTGACTGGACTTGGACTTAGGAGACTACAACCAGACCCACCGGAGGACGGGCAGCAGCGTCCTCTTGGTTAACGGTGGTGACCATTCTGCGATCCCAAGCCGCCTGCAAAGCGTGGGGATTATTGCCCTCTATTAAGGGGGAGGCCTTCGTCCAGCAGTGGACGTTTTATAGCTGACGACGATACCTATTATAATACTATATAGTGCTGTAATGTAAAAGAAAAAGCTTGGATTATGAGCCTAAAACCGATGTAACCGACGTAGAACCACTTTACGAGCAAATATGATGAAAAATTCGTATGAAAACTCTTGGCATAGATATGGGTATTGTAAAGAAATGTTGATCGAAAATCGAACTGGCCACCATACCATACGCATAACCACAGAGCTATAATGTATATTCTATAGGTAAAAGCGCATAAACACATAAAAGAAATAAAAAAGGCATGACTGATTGTCTCGCAGAGGGAATGAAAATTAGAAGAGTGTTTACCTAGAGGATAAAGCCTGTCTTCGTTTTGGGCGGCTCGTACCCCTCGCTTCACTCAGGACTCTACATAAGTACAAACGCTACGCTCGGGACTAACTCTAGAGTAGGTCGTTACGCTCAGGGTCCAATATGCCGCCCGTGGCGTAGTTAAGACACAGCTTTATCCCCTTGGTGCATATTTATAATCTACTATTCTATTATAGGTGTGAAGTAGATCTTGACACATTAAGTATATATCTGCTTTATAAATCAGTAATGCAGCTTTGTGTACAATATTTTGCGTTAGGAGCATTTTTGTGAAACTTGTGCAAATTGCACATAATTTTTCTCAGAATGAAATGTTTGTGGTCGACGTTCCAGACTATACCACTACAACGCTATAGTGGGCAGCAGCTATAGCATCCGTCGCTGGGTTTGCTCGTAGAACGAGGCGTACACGGAGTGCCGTAAGGAGGACGCTCACCTGGTGGTCTTCAACTCGAAGGCTGAGGGCCGCGGTATACGCCCTCATGGATACCACTCCTCGCGTGAAGGGCTCTAAGCATTCGTATTACTACTTCGCGGGTTTCAGAGCCATCAAGCCAGTCAGAAATGAGACTGTGGTCTTCAGAACTATACCGGGTATTAGTTTGAACACCGTTATCCTTCTAGGATATCATTGTACTCATCATTATGAACAACTTTTACTATGGGGCCAACCATGAAAACACGAAAAAAAATTAGCTGTTCCATATATTTTGTCCAAAATCGATGAACCTTTTTGTATGGAACAGCTGTTTTTTTCGTGATTTCAGGGTTGGCCCCATAGTAAAAGTTGTTAATAATGATATGTACAATGATATCCTAGAAGGATAACGGTGTTCAAACTGGCACCCTGTATACAGTGAGTGACATTTTAATTTACGAAATACATGAATAGGTATCCCATTATCTGTATGGGTGGCATGGGACAGTCGAAGGAGGTTACGTTTGTTGATTGCTAATACAGCATATATTTGCTTGCGTTTTTATTGGAGATATATAATTACGACCAACGATTCGCCGTTGATAAGCGATGTTCTGCGTGTGTGCAGTAAAAAAATGGTTCTCTTCTGACTGTTCATTGTCGTTATCATCATCAGCCAGAAGGCGTCCACTGTTAGAAGTCACATATATAGACATAGTCACATATATAGTGACATAGTCATATATATATACTACATATACTTCTATATTTTAAGTCATACCCAAGTCCATTAAAAAATTTGTTAATCTGAAAGAATTATTCAATCAAGCCTTTGCCTTGATCGTAGTTCTCAAGAATAGATAATTATAGTTTATTACTATTCTTGAGAAAGTACAGTGGCAATGCCGCCAGCATGCTGCGGGTACGCTGCCGACTGGTAGTGGGTTTGAGCTTTCAGACTAGACTTTCATCGCTCTGGATACAATCCTTTTGTTATTTTTTTGTGTAGTAGGATAAGTAGTATTTTTAGTTTGTTATAGTTAATAAAGGCTTAAGCCTAAAAAAACAGTTCGGATAATTAATTGCACCCAAGTGCCCACGCGCACATCACATGAAATGTGTTTTTGTTTATAATGTGTATTGCAGATGAGACACTCTCCGAGGCGGGGTTCGCTGTGTGGTCCCCCGGCGAGCCCAGCAACGTTGAAGGCATCGAGTACGACACACACACACACACACTGCACACGCACACTGTTCAAAAACGACGGGCTCCTGAACGACCGACGTCTGCTGCGAACACAATAGGCTAGATGACTGGTTTTTTTTGATTGTCCTGTTAAAATTTGGCTCATAAATATAGCTGATTAATGAAAAGAAAATTAAAATCTGATCTAAAATAAGCAACTTATAAGCATTTTAATATCACGCTAGACAGAGAGGCGAAACAGCAAATCGTGACGTCACTTCTCTGTACGCCATATAAATTCTATTCTGACAAGTAAGGCGTGACGTCATTTTTTGTTTTGTGGGAAAGGGACAGAGTTGTCTCTAACAAAAACTTTAAACGCTCATATATCAGAACATTATTAACCGATTTAAATTATTTTTTCAATAAACATACTATATTTACTTAAATTCTTCATCAAAGCTATTGGTTTCTACGATATAAACATCAGTCATCTACCCTATTACGCGTTCATTTGCGAGAAGGAGGTTCAACGTACCTAAAAATGTACATTGATTTGTGAATAAAGTGTATTTGTCTCTTCTTGTATTGTATTTATAGCTGTACCAGAAAGAGTAGAAATAAAATAAAATGGAACTAAAAGTTTTCAATACAAAATATTATTCAGTGTTGCCAAGTTATACGTCATTTTGAAGAGTTTGCATCGAAAGTAGCGCCCCCATTTTTTTTCTAATCTTTCTGGTACATTATTTTAGCCAAAATGACATTCAGAAGGTGAAGGTTAATATAAGGAGGATGGGAAAAGTCAGGAGGCGTTTCCTCTTTCAGGAGGTGCACCCGCCTGGCGACGCCCATGGTACTTGCTCATAATTTTATAACGCAGCCTTTAAAGTTTCTCATACCGACCAGGACCAGTGAGTATGAAAAATAACTTGATTAGGTACTCGTTAGGTTAATTTAGTGGCACCTTGCCTCTTCATCATTATCTAAGTAGTGCCTTTCACTGAAAGTTGACCGTTCTACCGTCTGTTGTACTGCTGCTCGAGGTGGTATTATGCCGGCGAGTCGCAGGCGAGTGTAATTACTAATAGCACTCGCATTCCATACGACAATTTTCACCACACTTGTGAAGTGAAAAAAACAACATAATTATCAACCACACAGCGAAAATGTCAACAAATATTTGCGGAAAATGCCGCGCTAACCAGCGATGCGTGCACATGTGTAATTTTCTTAAGCTGCATAAAAACTCTTTGTTGGTATTACAAAAAAAAACTGAAAGTATTACCTGGCTACAGAATTTCCATTCGTCTTATTTACCTACCTGTTAACACAAGAAACGTATTTATGCTGTGGGGTAAACCAACTATTGTCAAGTTATCAGTAAACTTTGTTATTAATTAGTTTACGCAGTTAAATAAATCACCTTATCATTCAGTCAGGGTCTCATAAATGATCCGTTATAATAAGTTATGCTACCGCTCAGTAAACACAGTTCAAGATTATCTGGAGTGCAGTGCGTTTATTATTAAACATGGTGTACTACGCAGTTTTTAGTTTAACTATATTCCTTGGTAAGTGTTTTACTCATTTTAAATTAAATGATACAGTTTTCAATACTTGCCAAGTACAGATTTTACAAAAAAAATATTTAGATAACTACTTATAAGTACATACAGCTATCATTTTAAAAAATAATAAAAAAATATTTAATATTCAAGCTAAGTAGGTATATGCAAAACAAGACTCAACAAAAATATACTATAAATATTTTAATAGTACAAAACTAAAAGCTCCGTGATCGAGGGATAACTGGCTAGAATGCTGGCGGCAACAACACGTTAGATGGCAATACCACATTCTTATACTAGAGTACTGTAGCGTTGGCCATCCTGTCGTTCCGATGTCGATCCTGACGCCACAATAAAATCGCAAACCAAACGTTTCACTATTTATTTGGCTGACTTAATGCTTCATACTGTAATAAGGAGGTGTTAATACATTGGAGGACGTTTTCAAGCTCTAGGACTGGAACAGATTCGGCATCAACATTAATGGCGAATACATCACTCACCTTCGCTTTGCCGATGATATAGTCATCATGGCAGAGTCGCTGAAGTACCTCAATACTATGCTCAGCGACCTCAGTAATGTTTCCCAACAGGTGGGTCTTAAAATAAACATGGACAAGACAAAGATCATGTCCAATTTCCATGTTGTGCCCGTACCGGTTGTCGTTGGGAACGATACTCTCGAAGTTGTTGACCACTACAACTACCTTGGACAGATTGTTCAGTTAGGTAGGTCCAACTTTGACAAAGAGGTCGCCCGAAGAATCCAACTCGGATGGGCAGCGTTCGGAAAATGGCGTAATATCTTCTCGTCTAAAATCCCTCAGTGTCTGAAGACAAGGGTCTACGACCAGTGTGTGTTGCCAGCGATGACATATGGAACTGAAACGTGGTCTTTAACTGCTGGCCTTTTGGAGAAACTCAGAGTCACGCAACGGGAAATGGAGAGAGCTATGCTCGGAGTTACTTTGCGCGATAGAATCCGGAACGAGGATATTCGCCAAAGAACCAAAGTTACCGACATAGCTCGCAAGGTTTGCAAGTTGAAGTGGCAATGGGCAGGCCACATCGCTCGAAGAACTGACAACCGATGGGGAAGAAAGGTTCTTGAGTGGCGACCGCGAACCGGAAGACAGCGTAGGAAGGCCTCCCACTAGGTGGTCCGACGACATTGTAAAGGTCGCGGGCAACCGGTGGATGCAAGTGGCAGGTTGTCGTACAGTGTGGCGGTCTAAGGGGGAGGCCTTCGTTCAGCAGTGGACGTCTCAGGGCTGATGATGATGGCTGTAATAATATTTTTTGTTAAGTTTATTATATTGGATAATAATTGTTTTTTTTAATGCGTAACCGCCATATTCTTGCTCCGCTACATGTGATACAGCTTAAACTAATGATCAGGAACTTATGTACAACCCGCTCTGTGATTGCAGCCACTACCCTGTGTGCCTCCCCTCCCAGCGTGGGCAAGCGCTACCGGCCCGACTACCAGTACAACGAGCGCACGGACGCCTTCTACAAACTGCACATCGAGTCGCGCCGAGGATGGGCCGTTAAGAGTGTAAGTATGATTAATCTTACAATCTGGCGAAACGTGCAAGACGCACACATAATGATAAGTGCCCTGGGAAACTACTATTTATTATTATTTTATTTATTTATTATTACCCAGCGTGACTATTACATGTAGGTATTGTGTTTACCGATCTGCATTTATGTATGACAATAAATTTCGGAGATACCCATGACGACAATGACCGTTTATCGAGAGGTCAGCTGCGAGCTTGTGTGCCACTGAGAGTGAGCACCTACAACAGTAATTATAATTATGATAAAAAATGGAAAAACTAGTCATAAAATATTTACAAAAACAACGAATTGGAATTCCAATACAAAAAAAATATGTACACATATCCTCACTATCAGGAATATTAAGGAAAATGGTATTTCAAATGAGTAGGTATGCTGTTTCCAAAACCAAGTTTTGAAATCAGAATGTGAATGTGTCTTTAAATCGCGAGCAGTGCCGTAATAAGCCTGGGCGCATACGACGAGAAAATCCGTAAGAAAAATCGTCCGGTTTCGCCCGAAGGCGCTCCGTGCATACATTTTGTACTAGGACCACTCTAAGAGTGGTCGCACATTGATTCGACACGGCACCCGACAGGCGCCGGACGGACCGAAACACACTTCGCAGAATTAACTGGTGTGAGCGAGACGGGCGTCTCGAGAAATTTCTTACGGTGTGCGGGTTTTTCTTACGGGTTTTCTCGTCGTATGCGCCCGGCCTTATGCGCCCGGTGCGAGCTTCTATGATAGGGTAGATGACTGATATTTAAATCGTTGAAACCAATAGCTTCGATGAAAAATTTTGATCAGATTTTCATTTTCTTTTCATTAATCAGCTATTTTTATGGGCCACATTTTAATAGGACAATAAAAAAACAGTCATCTAGCCTATTGCGCTCTTGAAAAGAAAAATATTCTAAACTTGTTCCTGGTCTGGTAATTTTGCGCCCCTCCAGGACCAGCGCCTGGGGACCGCTGGCACCGCCTTATTACGGCACTGATCGCGAGTGAATCGGTTTCCTTGCTTTTCCATCGTAGAATATGTACATCTTCCTGGACTATGTACAAGTACATCGCCTAACATCAGGCGAGAGCAGTCAAACGAAAGTCCATAGGCTTGCGATTAGTTGTATTTTTTTATGGGTAGTCATAAAAATATAGCCATTTTAAATTAAATATCACATCTTGGTTACAAAAGTCAAGAATTTTTCAGTAAAATTATGATCAGGCTAAAATTAAAACTAAAAGACTGTCTATACTAAATGTATACTAAGAGTCGTGTTTCTGTGTGCATTTAGCAATACAATTATATCTTTATCTTTATGTAACTGTCTGGAATGTACAATTAGTATCCATTAATAGATTTCATGATTATATACCTAGCTCAACAATTCAATACATGGTGAGGAATTGTAAAAGAAAACCCACAATCACGGTAAATATCCCGTAAATAATCATAGAAATATAAACAAAATGTTGTAGAAAACAGATAGCCATGGATGAAAAAAAAAGTGTAAAAAGTGGTAAAAGGTGTTTTCTCCGGTACACCAGCAGGGCTAACATGCGCACCGCGAGAAAATGTTGTCGTGTCTTTATGTCGTGCGAAAACGAGACAAACTTATACAGATTCGTAGCCTTGTCCTGTTTTGTAGAATCGAGAATTTTTTCTCGCGGTGCGCATGTTAGGCCTGCTGGTTACGGTCCGATAAAGTGCGTTTCCACTAAAGCGACGCGACGTATCAAAACGGAGATGTCAGGAATCGGATGTGAATCGATTATATTACCTAGTTAAAAATTCAATTATGATTGATCCTCTAAGAACTGGCTAACTAACTGAACACAAGTCACCAATTTTTTTATATTGTAAGACTTATAAAGTATTTAATCTTTGCATCCTCAATTTTTCATTACAAGTCCTAAACAGGTCTTTCAAGTATGTCTCTTGATTATTTGTATCCTCCAATTAAATTAATAAAATAAATATCGGTGGAATTTCTGGCCCCAAACTAAGCAAAGCTTGCAAGTACCTAATAATCTCCCCGACGTTTTAGATATGCGAAGCTGAAGGCGCATCTCTCATGGTACCTGCAAACCACGAGGATATAGTCCAAGTCCACGGCATGTTCAAACGGTATCCAGACCTAGGTCAATACCTGTGGGTCGCCTCTGATGGACGTGAACACGAGTCGGCAGAAGAACAAGCTATTATTAACTGTAAGTTTTAATTCTGGAAACGAAAATATTTAGAAATACATACGCAAAAGAACATGTTTAGACTAACATAACTGAATCTTTAGCACTACCTATGCATTCAGGCATACTACCAGGCCAACACGTGATACCCAGTTGGGAGACTGCTCAACTTAAAATCGCAACGTTGCAGGTTTAAATCCCTGGCCCGTATCAATGAGCTCTTTGGAGTTTATGTATGAATTTTCATACCACTGGCTTTCAGTGAAGGAAAAGATTAACATCTTCCTGCCCTTATCCCAAGGTGGGGCAAAGCATGTTTCCTTTTTTCACTTCACTCTACCAATCGTCATCTCTGTATTCGTTCCTCTTACACGCATTTAATATCATCTTTTACACAGTTCATCCATTCCTTTTTAGAACTCCTTCCGGTTTTAATGCATACTATCAATTCTAAGGCCCTTCTCTCTTCTCATGATAATATGTCCATTCCACGCTAGCCTTCCGCTCCTTAATTTTTCATTATTTGGCGTTACTTTCAGACTTGCCCTAAAAATGTTTTTTTTCTTATCTTTTCCATTTTTATCACTCCATACATCCATCTTAGCATTCGCATATCCGCTGCGTGCAATTTCATTTCATTCTCTTAACTCGAAGGTCTAACGACTGTCTCACGCTCGGAGACTGTTTAAAAACGTGCCGTTATTCGCCATTTGGCATAACAAAACTGTTTGCCAATGGGAAGTTTTCTGACAGCTGTCAAAACGTAGTTCTACAGCCAAAGGATAGACGGCGCTGGCGAGATATGGCCCCCTTTTTTTCGCATATTTCTTGTGAAAAAGCACCTTATTCACTGCGTCACTTCACAGTTCGCGTTCGTTGGTGAAGTGCTTTTCTAAGTTTTCTAAGTTGTGATAGTAATTGTTATTTTTATTGATAGTAATTAATTAATCAATTGGCAAGGCGCACTTACAAATTTGCGTTCAGTAACGAAAGCTTAAGAAATACTAGGGGCAAGTACTTAATTAAACAAACAATAACCACAAAAAAACGCATGAAAGATCTGATATAAATGAAATAAGGTTTTTTTTTTATTTTTTGACCTATTTACTTTGCTTCATTCGTTCGAAATCTTCAGAATCACAGACAAGATAGTGAAACTGTTCAGGGCCATGTCTCTTCATTGCCATCGAACGGATTTTTATAAACATTTTTTTTTTATTGGCTGTCAGAAAATCGCCCATTGAATTAGTAATACGGCGAAAAGGCGATATATGCCATATTGGGCCTTTCTTCGAACCTAGAAGGCGACATTCACCGTTACAGACAATGATATTATATGTTACAGATTTTAAATTGTATATCTTGATTTCGAAGGCTTAGACTCTCGCCTTTTCTACAAAACGGTAGTAACAAACAAAACTGTTCTGCATGAAAAACCGGTTTTAAAAAAAATGGTATGTTCGCGCTTTCTAAAAATAATCACCGACAATATATAAGCCAATCGCCCTTTCCAGTAACGGATCCCGAAGAAGGAAATGCAGATTATAGCCGCTATGGTTCAAAGGGGTGCGACGTGCTGACCCGCAGCGGGGAGATTGAAGGGTTCGCTTGCTACCGTGAGCTACCGTTCATCTGCAAAGTGGACGCCAATGACGCGCCCTACGATCCTCACTGCGACATCTTCGCTACCAGTAAGCATTTTTTTTATTGTACCTATTTGTTCAATGTTATGAAACAGCAGCAAGCTACAAGCAGCAAGCTCATTTTCTGGAGTCCATCGTCGTAAGGAGTAAATGAAAATTAATCATAATTAATTCTGACCTCGCAATAAAACATTTTTTGCTATTTTATTTAGTACTTGAGCAAATAAAGGAAATAATAATCTATCTATACTTACTTATAATAAAACTGTAACAAGGCGATTACTGTACATTGAAGATATATTTAAAAATCATTTTTTTTAGGAGCGTAAGTATGAGAGCAACAGAAGCCGAAAGTACAGTTTTTTTTATCTGTCTGTCTGTCTGTCTGTCCGGGATAAACTCTGTAACTACGGCACAAATTAAAATGCAATTTCTTGAAATATGATCTTTGAAGTCCGGTGCTTTACATAGGCTGTTTTATCAAAATCGGCCCAGGAATATAGAAGTTATGACGCAATTTAAGAAAAAATATAGAATTCCACTATAACTTGAACCCCCGAACATACCGAGCCCCTATGGTCTGAGGATCAACTTGTACTGTAACCATGTTTATCTTGAGAGTTTGTTGGAGTAAGGAAGATAAATAGATTGACATGCGATTTTCTTAAAATGTTCTGTGGTGTCCTAAGCTACTTAACACCGCACAGCACAGTAGGTAGGCCTCCTTCTAGGTGGACCGACGTCGAAAGGCCGAAAGTCGCGGGCAACCGGTGGGTGCAAATGGCAGGGTGTTGTACAGTGTGGCGGTCTAAGGGGGAGGCCTTCGTTCACCGGTGGATGTCTACGGCCTGATGATGATGATGGTAGTCGCGGGCGATCGGTGGATGCAATTTGTGGATGCGATTTGGTGTCCATTGCTGGACTTAGGTCTATACTCGAAAGGCGAATAACCCATTTATCCACTACGCTGGCCCAGTTGCGGATTAGTGGATTCACACAATATACTTACATTAACATTAACGCCAAAGAGATCATTTAGTACGGGCCCAGGATTTGAACTCGCGACCTCACGATTTGAAGTCCAGCGGTCCCGAATTAGGCTGCTTGGCTTATTAGGCTTTGCGATCACATTGATGAATTGCAAATTGTGATACCTCTAAAATGCGTGCGCGAGCCATTTGCCGCCACGGAACCAACACGAATACCCCATCTACCCGACCTAGAATCCTAATTATCTAGAAAATACAACATAAGACTGTATAAGACATAATGAAAGTATCTATCTTTAGAGAGGTCCCAGTGTACGATGGTGCGAGATACAACATATTTATTATGCACGAAGATATCGTTACAACTGATCAGCCGAATTTAAACCCTCTTAAACGTTACTTTGTTATTTAAGTAAAAGAAGTTCATATGCGCTTATAACTATTTGTGTCCACGCGTGCGAAGCCGCAGGTACAACTAGTATAATATAATTTCTTGCTCTTCTTTTCTTTTTTTATCTGTTATGTCCTTGTATTCAACTTGGTGCCTTAGAAACCAACATATTCTTCAACAACTAAAATTCCCATAAATTACTTTTGTGTGAAACTTTCACAAAAGCTTTTACTCAGGATAATAACGTGTTTCATGTGACGTGTGTCTATTTTTATTATTACAGATTACCACTACAACGCTACAGTGGGCAGTTGCTACAGCATACCTCGTAGAGTTGCCTCCTGGAATGAGGCGTTCGCGGAGTGCCGCACGCAAGGCGCCCACCTGGTGATCCTCAACTCGGAGCCTGAGAGGGCAGTGGTGCACGCCCTCATGCAGGAGACCCCCAAGGTGGACGGCGCTAAAGCCTCATGGTTCTTCTTCGCTGGATTCAGAGCTGACAAGCCAGTTGGGAATGAGACTGTGGTCTTCAAGACAATATTTAGTAAGTAGCAATTAAACCGGTGGAAACAAATGGCAGGTTGTCGTACAGTGTGGCGGTCTAAGGGGGAGGCCTTCATTCAGCAGTGGACGTCTCCGGGCTGATGACGAATTAAACCAATCTCGGCAGTGGTTACATATTTGGTGTTGAATCATTGGGTATGTGGTGCTGGACCCCCTCATCTTCTTTTAAAAAAAACCGAGCGTCTGCTCGATGCGAAGATGATCAAAATGCTGGCGTTTATTTGAGCTAACGCATAAGTATTGCCATTTAACGTGGCAATGCCGCCAGCCCAGCATGCTGGGTACGCTGCGGACTTGTAGTGGGTTTGAGCATATATGGATTGTCTCTAGACCTTCATCGGTCTGGATACAATAATTTTGTTTTTGTGTAGTAGCCTAGTAGTAGTATTAGAAAATGCGACTGCAGTGGCGTAGCTTCCTGCACTGATAACGCTGCTGCTGCCTAGTCTGAAATTTAGTTACCTACTCATATTCTAGGTCAATAGTGACCCGACTATGACTACTATACCCGACCGTGACTTTATGTTGCCATCTGTCAAGATTGTCAATTAACAGATTATTCAAGTCGTGTTTTAATTTTGCTTTAGTATAGAGTCCAGCAGGAGTGTAGAGTAAAAGTTCCATATTAAAAAAGGGGGCATTATTCGTATATTTACGCACAAGTGAACACCCGCCGGGATGTGTGTGTGTACTGAGTGACATCGAGTCGTATATGAGTCGTATATTAGCATAGCTGCCTACCCCCGGTGGGCGATTGGGCTATATTCACTACGCTGCCCCAGTTCCGAGCAGTGGGTTGATTCACAAACGTCATTTAATTTCTTCATACATATGCAAATGCGATGTTTTCCTTCACTGAAAAACCACTGCTATGAAAATCCG
Source organism: Erannis defoliaria (assembly GCA_905404285.2). Lineage (NCBI taxonomy): Eukaryota > Metazoa > Arthropoda > Insecta > Lepidoptera > Geometridae > Erannis > Erannis defoliaria. Next base: position 3,278,298 of record FR990071.1, read on the forward strand.
TACATAAACTTCAAAGAGCTCACTGGTACGGGCCCGGAGTTTGAACCCGCGATCTCACGCTTTCAAGCCGAGCGGTCTCCCTACTAGGTTATCACAATTTCAAGCCATATGACTGTGTCAGTACAAAACTGGCTAAAGGGCCGTGTGTGTATTGCAGATCAGACTCTCGCCGAGGCGGGGTTCTCTGTGTGGTCCCCTGGAGAGCCCAACAATGCGCTCGACAATGAGTACTGCGGCACTCTATTCAAGAACGACGGACTACTGAACGACGTATACTGCGACCATGAGTACGCCTTCATTTGCGAGAAGGAGGTCCAAGCGTCAACGTGATTGTGTAAACTTATTGGTGTATTAAATACCCAAATACCTACAGCAGTGTTTGTCTTGAGTCTTTTGTTGTGCTATCTTGGTTTTTTAATGGTGTTTATTTAGCTTGCGTATACATGTAGAAAGCGGGCTACCAGCGCCGATCTACCAGCGCTTATCGGCACTGGCCGCTCAGATAACCGCTACATAAAGCAAGCAGGGGCTCAGGGGCCGAATGTCTTTAGTAGCATGGAAAAAATCGAGCTCATCAGACGAAGAATTTTTTTCTCTTAAAAAATGTTAGTTAGTTAGTGTCAAAACAAACAAACGGCGGCCTTGCGGCCTTCTAGCGCTGATCGGATCAGGTCGAAACTTGGCGGCACCGTTCGGCACTTATCGGTGCTGCAGCGCGAGTACCGTTCTTGACGATCGTTTCGTATATTTGACATTTAAATCGGTAAAATTCTATAAAGATTGGTATATTCTCAAATTCGTCTTAGTAAATCTGCTATACCGACACGTCAAATTTGGCGACATAGAATCGCGTTGCTGGTTCGGCATAAAGTATAGAGATCGCCTGCGCCGACTACCTGCGCGGATCGGTTCCGATATGCGCTGGTGCCCGCTTTCTATGTGTATACGCCCTTAGTCATTGAAATTTTACCCCCTTTCTGTTGACTGATATTTGGTACCTCTAAATCAGGAAACTAAGCGTACGCGTAAAAACCTCTTTGTTTGGTACAAACCTATGGTTTTGACTTGGCAGATCTAGCTCTCTCTGTTTTGAGTTAACTTAAAAAAATACTTACTTACCATTTTATTTATGTAGGAGGGCTCGGAGGAAGGATTTCCCTCTTGGACTTGATAACATTTCGCTGTAGGATGGTGAAGTCGATGGTGCAAAAGGTACGTCAGGGACAAGACGAGACGTTCGCCATGTGCGTGATTCTTACCAACATGGAGAGGCTGGAGAAGATTTTGTCTCAAAAACAAGATTTGTAATCTTGTTCGTAGCAGAGTCAGCTATCGATTTATATGTACCTATATTAGATATTATGAGTGGCCACTATTTTGAACAACTCAGTTTATTTATGACGAAATCTTTAAAGCGCTTTATGGAAAATTCAAATACCAAAAAATATAAAAATAAATTCATATATGTGGCTAACTACCTACATGTTCCATTTTTTTTTTGAAAAAGTTCATTTATAATACATACGATATGTTAAAAAAAGGTTGAACAATACTAAAGGATATGAATCGCAAAAAAATATATCAGCTGTTCCATACATTTTGTCCAAGATTAATGAACTTTTTGTATGGAAATGCAGATTTTTTTCGCGATTCAAATGTTGGCCCCATAGTAAAAGTTGTTCATTATGATGAGTACATACATTACATACATACCCTTCAGTATTGTTGAACCTTTTTGTTACACATTACATAAATGTAGGTTTGGTTAAATATTTTGTGTATATATAAATAATAAATATTTTACGGGTGTATTTTAATTTAGATTTTATTTTTACTCAAGTAGGTATTATGGTTTTAATGTGCCTCCAATAAAACAGTATTTATTATTCAAACATTTATACAATTTTACTCATTTAAATGATGTCGCAATTATACTAATTATACCTTTAGTATAAATTAAAATCAGTGTAGGTATATACGTTTACGTTTCAATTATACATAATTTATACAAATAACTCAGACATAGTTAAACTTAAATACTTAAAACAAAATTAACTGCAAGTAAATGAGATAATAAATAGTTTATAAATTAATAAAAGGTTTTCCTGTTGACTATACCTCTCGGGCAGTCGTGCAAACACTATTATTTGTGATAAAATTAATTACGCACAGAGTAAATTCTCAGTACATATACTTAGTAATGCTTATTTGTGTAGGGTTAGTTCTAATCAGTTAGCATCCTTCTGTACATAAAAACGAACAACTTTTCCTATGGCCCAACATGGATTGAAATCGCGAAAAAATTATCAGCTGTTCCATACAAAAAGTTCATCGACCTTGGGCAAAATGTATGGAACATTGTTTTTTTTTCGATTTCAATGTTGTCCCCATAGTATAAGTTGTTTGTCTTCATGTACAGAATATGCTTTTAAAAGGATGCTAACTGATTATAACTAACCCTGCAATATGTGTGTGCCCTGTGTTTTTATGTAGTGGTAGGACTCTACTGCAGAGTCTGCCTGGGGAAGTACCACACCTTTGCCAGTTATTCAACCGCCAAGCAGTAGTGTGCAAGCATTACTGTGTTCCGGTTTGAAGGGCAATGTTACCAGATAAATTACTGGGTATGAAAAGATTTAACATCTAATATGTCAGGGTGACGAGCGCAGTGCAGTGCGGCGCAGGATTGTGTTCGCAAGTTCACAATTCTCGCACTGCTACTGTTAGTGGCAGGTGTGACGCTTACCACCAGGCGACTGTCTTGCTCGTCTCGTCATTTGATTGTATAAAATAGGCGTAATACTACACTTCATGATCTCTTTATTTTATGAATTATGCTATACTCTCGGGACTCTGGGATACTCGTAGCTACGAGCACAGAAAAGCGAAAGCCCTACTTCTTACGAGCAACAACTCTGCATTTTAAAATAGGAACGCTTCAGCATGTTGCATTTGTTTGGGGCACTTATCTAGACAATCCGACGGAAGATGTCTCGTACAGCGTTTACTAAGCGAGAATGAGTGCATTGCAGCGATCACTCCGCAAAAGAACATCATTTTGAAATTGTAGTATGGTACGCTGTGGGTACGCTAGTACGTTTTATTGTATTGTTCTACACAGTAGAAATGGAAATTGTATTTTTGCCTCTTGTTCTTTAGCGATTACGGCCCATAGCTCTTTCTGCGTTGATGTTTAGTTAGTGAGCTTTTTCTTGGTGGCGTTAGAATCGAGACGCACGCGCTTGTCCCGCGCGGCGGCTTGGTCGGCCGTCTCATGTGACACGGAGGCCAACAGCGACTCCCGGTCCGCACCCGGAGGCAGGCGCATTCCCTCCACCATCGTCCGACGCTGAAACATCATAATTAATTATTTTAATGTGTAGGGATAGAGGTGTAACTATTTAATATCCAAGAGCGGATCCAGTTTTTAAGTCAGGGGGGTCAGGGGGGTCATATAGTCGAGTCGAGGTCTAGTTAGGACAGACTCCGATTCGATGACAACTAGAAAAAAAAACAGTAGTTGACGCACACCCGGCCCAGGCGGGGGGTTTATGACCCCCCATGACCCTCCCCCTGAATCCGCCCTTGTTCACATCATCATCCAAAAGACAAGAAATTTTTTCATGTCGACGTTTGGCTGCAGGATTGTGATGAATAAACTACTGAACTAATTTATTCCAACTAAAGTTATTTGACACTTTGATGGACTAAACTATGCCGTTCAATACATTATTTTCGAGTTTTCGTACTCCTTACGTTATTTATTTACGTTCGAAGTGGCGTTAAAATTGGGCTAAAAAAACAAGATGTTTACCTACTTGCTATAACTTTCATGTTTACATATTTTTTACTTTCTTATCAATTTTCAATCCTAGATAATTAAGAGATAAATCGATATAGTATTTAGCATTGGACATACAACATTATTATAGTCAAGTAATATTACTTCCCCATTTCTATGGAGAAGTGACCGGCTTGTTTACTCTTAAGACGCTTGGCTTTAAAATGCCGTAGTTTGTATCCCATAAAATGGACTCGGAGTGTAAAATGTTCAATGAACTTCATTTCTAATTCATTACTCCACATTTTTATAATGGATAAACACGTGCACTCGACTCCGGTTCGTAGTTTGCACTGAGACCGATCTCGGTGCGAACTACGAAGGAAAGAATGTGATAGCGTTCTCTTTTGTTGCCCGAAATACCCTTTGAAGCCGGCAAAAATACCGACACCGATCGGAGAACAGGCGAGCACGCGAAAGAGACGTAGATAAACCTCTCACATTCACGCTTCTCGCGCGTTTCCGGGTTTTTTTTCTTAGTTTTTGGCTTCGCACTTGTGCATTCAGCTAGTGTCAAGTATTATGCATTTTTAAGTGTATAAAGTATCAAGTTATATTTATATGTGGCATCAAATCACAGTCAGTCACAAGAAATTAGTCACAGTCGAGTCTAAGTCATGCCCTAGCAAAGTTGTGGCGACTTTACTATAGGCGTTTATGGATTTTTGAAAACAACACGAAAAGACACGTTTCACCACATTAAACCACTTGCCCACTCGTGCATGTAATTCTACACTCAGTGAATAAAACACCACTATTGTAATCATTAATTCGCGAAAAAACACAAGTTTAAGAAAATAATAGAAAGCAGCAACATGATTTTTCCGTGTTCCCGCCAAAACTCCGTACTCGGGGTTTCTAGGTCTGTGTGCTAATAGGGTTGCTACAAACTCTTACCACTACTGTTTGTCTCCGAACACTTTCGCGAGCATTCTTCAATACTGTTTTTTTTTCTCTTTTGAAGAATCCACACTGGAAAAAAGTATATAGTAGGTTAAAAACGTTGAATGCCAAAAAAAAATGCTATACAATATAAATAAACAAATCAAATTATATTGGGTGGACATTTTACACAGCGCCATCTTGCCCCAAGCCTAAGCAAAACTTTTTCTATGGAAACTTGATAGCTGTTAGAATACTTATATACCTACTTTTTTTACTTATAAACATTTGTATGACAAATATTTTTTTCTGAGTGGGAATTGAACCCACGACAGTTTTTAAATCAGACCAAACAAGTACCAACTGAGCAATAAGGTAGACAGAATTGTTATTGTAGTTCTTCGAGTAAAATTATATAATTTCGGCTAAGTAGTAGTTATTTATGATACTAGTGCGGTAAGTTGGTTTTTACAAACGAGTAGACAAATGTAACCATAGACACGAGTTTGTAAAAAACAATTCCGCACGTGTGCCATACAACGTCTTACAACACATTTGCGGGAAAACAGATAAACAGTACAACAGATTGAAACAAATTTATTATTTTGTTTATAAATATCGGTCGGTAAGTCCCAAACTAAATACTTGACACTGGCAAATGCACAAAGTGCGATGCCATAATCCTCCTAGGACGAAAGAAGAAAAAAAAACTTAGGAGCTATTTTCCCGCACGCCTAGTTATATGGTGCGTAATGTTCAACTTTCAAAGATGTATGCAGGCTTCGTAAATGCATTTTTCGAGCAAATGTGTTGTAAAATATACCTATATTATATAATACTGAGTGAATTTTTAACCTTCAGGAAATATGAGGATGTAGTGTACTCATCATTACGAACAACTTTTAGTAAGGGGCCAACCTTGAAATCGTGAAAAAAATATCTGCTTTTCTATAGTAAAAGTATACTGACCTTTGACAAAATGTATGGAACATGTGTTTTTTTTCTGTGATTTCAAAGTTGGCCCCATACTAAAAGTTGTCCATAATGATGAGCACTATACCCAATTTTTTTCCTGAAGGTTCAAAATATCACCCAGTATATATCGGTGGACAATAACAGTCTTACTTAAAAAAAAATATTCAACCGTTAGTCACTGCTTAAGATGCTCTGCCATCTCTCTGACGTGAAGTGTAACATGCAAGAACAAGACAGAGAAGTTTATGCAGTGACTAAGAGAATCGAGATTATTTTAGGTAAGGATGTAGTAAATGTTTTTAAAGCAACAGGAAGAAAAATTATGACCCTTACTCTATGAAAAAAATTATGACTGCTCGTACTGCTCTATTATGAGGTTCGAGTCCTGCCGGAGGTGATAATTTTTCTTCCTGTTTAAGCTTTAAAAACATAGAAATACCATAAGTGTGGAATCACTTCATACAAAAATATTCATAATAGTCAAGTATATCCCAAGCTAATAATAGTATAAATAAAAATGATATAAAAATGCACATACCCTGCTGAGTGCGAGGAATAAGACCAGCAACATGAGCAGGGCCACCAAGGAAGCCACTACGACGATCCAGATCTTCACCTGACCGCCCAAATTCAATGTACTCGTCAGACTGTCAAAAAAATCGACAGATTAAAGATTTGCAACTAAACCTTTAAATAAATACGTGTACTTCGACAGAAGTTCTTGTCATTCTACATGTATACTCGTAGCGTAGCAAAAATTGTAGAAATGTATAAGGGCGCCACTATCGCAAATAGTTCTAAATACTAGCAAAACTGCTGTACCTCTGAGCCCAGATTATATACAATGTGTAACAAAAAGGTTCAACAATACAAAAAACAACGACAAAAAACCAGCAGTTCATTCATCTTGGACAAAATATATGGAACAGCTGTTTTTTTACGCGGTTACACATATATTATTATATACCACTGTATACTAGGTCAGCTTCCAAATTTCAGCACAATGCTTCAAGGCTTTGACTGAATGTCTTGGTGCGGCGAGTTTGTCTTTAGGCGTCATCCAGGTAGTAAAAATTGAAGTCGGTTGAATACTAATTTTAAATGTTAAGCTTAATTATTGTTCTCTTGTTTGTCTAGCATTTACGTATATATATTTTTTATTTTGGCAATAAAGTTATTTTTATCTTATCTTTATCTTTATCTTATCTTTCTACCAATAGCGGTGGCGTCATTTAGCGGATGTAACATGATGAAACCGTAAAAAAGACGGCCGCTATCTATGAAAAAAACATTCAAATACTTTTCAACACCGTAAAGTACGGCAAGTCAAGCAAAATGCATACTATTCAAAAATAAGGCCACTGGCTATCATGTTTTCATAGCCAAAGTTTCAGTGACGTCATTCGACGCTATATACAGGTTAGTTCTAATCAGTTAGCATTCTTTTAAGGGCATATTCTGTACATCAAAACAAACAACTTTTACTAAGGGGCCAACATTGAAATCGCAATAAAAAATAACAGCTGTTCCATACATTTTGCCCAAGGTCGATGTTTTGTATGGAACAGCTGATAATTTTTTCGCGATTTCAATGCTGGCCCCATAGTAAAAGTTGTATGTTTTGATGTACAGAATATGCCCTGAACTGATTAGAACTAATCCTGTATAGCGACCGCCACCGGTATTGGAGGAAACCAAAGGTTTTGGTAGGTACGTGGAGTAGTACTAAGCCGAAAATGTTCATTGTACACATCATTGTGAACAACGTTAACTATGAGCACAGCTCGAAAATAGTGAAAAAAAAACAGCTGTTCCATACAATTCTAACATCTCAGGGTGACAAGAATACTGCAGTGCGGCGCAGGATTTTCTTCGCAAATTCACAATTCTGGCACTGCTACTGTTTTGTGCAGGCGTGATGCTTACCACCAGGCGAACGTCTTGTATGTCTCGTCGCCCATTACATATTAAAAATGTAGTACAAAATCAAAAAATTTTTGCAATTTCAGCGTTGATTAAATTATTTATTATTAATTTTATTACATGACATGCAAATGTTGTGCTAACAACAAATAATAATAATGTAAATATTAATAAATACAATATTAATAATATTTTTGTAGGTATTAGTTTATTTTGACACTAATAATGTATAAAGATTTATTTGATTCAATCTAGACCTGGGTGGTATTGCAGTTCCCAGCAATGTCATATCGACTATAGGTTTATCGAAGCGCTGAAGTGTTTGTATAGAAACGACCATGTCAATCCGGTTGTAGGACGAGAGCAAGAAACTAATCCAATTGCAGAAAGGCTTGAGACAGGGAGACATTATTTCTCCGAAACTGTTTACGAACGCATTGATGGAGGCCGTGTTCAAGCTCTTGGACTGGAACGGATTCGGCATCAACATTAATGGCAAGTACATCACTCACCTTCACTTTGCCGATGATATAGTCATCATGGCAAAGTCGCTGAAGGCCCTCGATACTATGCTCAGCGACCTCAGTAATGTTTCCCAACAGGTGGGTCATAAAATGAACATGGACAAGACAAAGATCATGTCCAATGTCCATGTTGTATTGTGCCCGTACCGGTTGTCGTTGGGAACGATACTCTCGAAGTTGTTGACCACTACAACTACCATGGACAGATTGTTCAGTTAGGTAGGTCCAACTTCAACAAAGAGGTCGCCCGAAGAATACAACTCGGGTGGGCAGCGTTCGGGAAATTGCGTAATATCTTCTCGTCCAAAATCCCGCAGTGTCTGAAGGCAAGGGTCTTCAACCAGTTTGTGTTGCCAGTGATGACTATGGAACTCAAACGTGGTCTTTAGCTGCTGGCTTTAGCTTTTGGAGAAACTCGAACACACACAACACACAACGGTGTGTGTTTTGCACACAACGGGCAATGGAGAGAGCTATGCTCGGTACTCCGAGCATAGCTTTGCGCGATAAAATCAGGACCGTGGATATTCGCCAAAGAACCAAAGTCACCGACATAGCTCGCAGGGTTTGTAAGTTGAATTGGCAATGGGCAGGCCATATCGCTCGACGAACTGATAACCGATGGGGAAGAAAGGTTCTTCAGTGGCGACCGCGAACCGGAAGATGCAGCGTAGGAAGGCCTCCCACTAGGTGGACCGACGACATTGTAAAAGTCGCAGGCAACCGGTGGATGCAAATGGTAGGTTGTCGTACAGTGTGGCGGTCTAAGGGGGAAGCCTTCGTTCAGCAGTGGACGTCTCCGGGATGAATGTATAAAGGATTATTTACAATTACATTATAGGTACATATGTACAAAACTTAAAATAAATATTTAAACAACTACCATCCCGTGAAACTCTGTGATGTGAGTATATAACGTTGATAAGACAAATACCTGGTTGACTAGGCCTAGCGCCATTTGCGCTTGCCTAAAGTCCAGTGACGCTGTAGAGGCCACCTGAAGCCAACAACATCAATCATTAAAAAAAAAAAGGTACCTGGCTGTTCTAGTTTCTTCGTCGGTCAACTTGAGTGTTAGGGACGTAAACTGTGTATTTTGTTTTTCGTTTATTGCGGTTTCTGGAATAAGCAGATATGTTTAGTTACTGCATAAAAACTAAAAAATATTTTTTTATGAAACTCCTGTACAGGGTTAGTCCTACTCAGTTAGCATCCTTTTAAGGGCATATTCTGTACATCAATACAAACAACTTTTACTATCGGGACAACATTGAAATAGTTAAAAAAAAACAGCTGTTCCATGCATTTTGCCCAAGGTCGATTAACTTTTTGTATGGAACAGCTGAGAATTCTTTCGCGATTTCAATGTTGGCCCCTTAGTAAAGTTGTTTGTTGTGTACAGAATATGCCCTTAAAAGGATGCTAACCCTGTATAACTGATACTCCCCTGGTTAAACCAAATAGTTCTTAGTTTACGTAATGTAATTTAGGGGCCTTGTTTAAGGTACGCTGCGCGCAGCTATCTCGCTTGCGCATTTCAGCGGTTTTAAAGCTAGTTATAGGTTTTAAAGGTAGTTTATATTAAATCACTGAATATATAAATGAAAAATCCCAGTCGGTGAAATTACTGAAAGTATTATAATTAAGGTTCAGCAAAAATATTGAATCGTTTAGTTTTAGTACCGAAAAATAGGATTTTAGGTTATGCTGTGCCCAATTTTATGAATGAAAACCTGCATAGATGGACATTTTATTTATTTCTCAACGTTTTCGTTTTTATTTCTAAACGTTCTAAACATTTTATTTATTTATAAACTAAAAACGGTGAAATTAGTCAGCAATTTTTCATAACAATATCCAATATTTTTTCCTTTTGTTTTTTTTGTGTAGTAGTCTAAGATAGTCTTTGTAGTTTGTTGTAGTTAATAAAGGCTTAAGCCAGAAAAAATATATATACAGGTTGTTAGTTTGAACACCGTTATCCTTCTACGATATCATTGTACTCATCATTATGAACAACTTTAATATAAGGCCAACCCTGAAATCACGAAAAAAAACAGCTGTTCCATACAAAAAGGTTCATCGTTCTTGGTCAAAATGTATGGAACAGCTGTTTTTTTTTTCGTGATTTCTGGGTTGTCTCCATAGTAAAAGTTGTTCATAATGATGAGTACAATGATATCCTAGAAGGATAACGGTGTTCAATCTAACACCCGGTATATATACATTTTTTTTTTTAAATGCACGAGTAAGATTGCGGCACGCAGCGTTCTGGACTGTTTTTTTTATTAAGGCCGTTAGTATTTTTATCCCTTCACAAAACTCACCTAGCTCTTCAGGGTTGATGATCATCATGGGCACCGTGATCTTCGCTGGCTGTTTGCTGTTCAGCTCCCTTACCACGCAGGTGTAAATGGAGTCATTGCCAGCTCTAGCCAAGCATTGACTGCTCTCTGAATTATCTGAAGATATCTGTAATATTATGTACATTCATAATCGGTATACAATATGTAACAAAAAGGTTCAACAATACTGAAGGGTATGTGCAAGGGCGGATCCAGGGGGGGTGTGTAGGTCGACTACTGTTTTTTTTTCTAGTTTAATCGAATTGGAGTCAGTCCTAACTAGACCTCGACTCGACTATATAACCCCCCCCCCCCCCCTGACTTAAAAGCTGGATCCGCCCTTGGGTATGTGTATACATAACAATATTATGTAGGTATACACATACCCTTCAGTATTGTTGAACCTTTTTGTTACACATTGTATAATCTGTCTTTTGACTGCCATAAAGCTCAGAGGCCGTACCGTGAACCGCTTATTGCGAGACCGAATAGGTTCAGCTCAGTGTACGGCCCCAGGCCAGGGGCCGTACCATGAACTCTAAAAACCACGATGATTAGGTTCAGCCGCCAACGCTGTGCGAATGTGAATTTTATCGCTCTGCAATACGGTTCGTGGTCGCGCAGCGTCGCCGTCGTCAGCTGAACATTATAGAGAACGGATTTAATGTCATAGTACGGGTACGGCCCCAGTTGATAGTATATACAATACATTACAATACAGTAAAATATACCTTTTTTTTAGGTAAGTGTAAGCATTTATTTACTACAACAAACTACAAAGACTACTTAACCTACTACACAAAAAAAAACAATAGGATTGCATCCAGAGCGATGAAAGTCTAGAGACAATCCAAATGCTCAAACCCACTACCAGTCGGCAGCGTACCCAGCATGCTGGTGGCATTGCCACGCTGGATGGCCACGTTGGGCCAAATAAACGCCAGCATTTAGATCACGCGTCGCGTCGACCAGCCGCTCGGATATGTTTTTGAAAAGATGATGAGCTCCCGGCCCCACGGACCCAATGTCTCAACACCAAACGGCTCAAACTGTACCTTTATTGTACACCAGAAGTGAAGTAACTTAAAAACATTAAGTATAACACGTTTTCTTTTATAAGTATTTTTTCATCTGGTGTACAATAAAAGGTGAATATTTTATTGTATTGTAGTGTATTGTACAAAAACTACGTCGCATGCTAGAGATAACAAATGCCCTTCATTGACTGAACTTTAGAGTAAAGTTTTTCAAAACCTTCTCAGTTTCGGTATATACGGTAACTTACATAAATCGGGTTGTATTCGATGTAGGGCCGGCTCTCTCTGATTACCGTTACTTCCACGTTAACCCAGTTTGTTAGTCCTCCGTTAGTTACCTGAAATAGTTTAGAATTATTATCACATAGTTTATGAAGATAAATTAAGTTTAGATCGTTTTTGAACGTGTGATAATCGACACATACATAGTTTAGGATTATTGTCCCAAAACTGTAGAAATTAGTGTATATAAAAAAAAAACCTCGTTATTTTCAGTTATTTTTTTGAAAATAATTTAAGATTAACATAATTTATTAAGTAGGATGTACAAGGTCACTATGGTACCTTATCTTAGTGCAGCGCCTTAAATAAATGAAAAATGAAACGATAAGTACTGAAAAACAACGATCTAAAAAACAGTCCTTACAATAAGCTGAAAGAAGAACTTTTCTAGCTTTCTTTTTAGCATTCCTTTTATTAGTTTTGAAAACTAAAACCTCCTTAGATATTAGATGTCAAATCTCTTCATGCTCAGTTTCTCTGGTAACATTGCCCAACCGAAACAAAGTAATGGAGTTTTGGCGGGAACGCGAGAAAATCATGTCGCTGCATTGTATTGTTTTCCTAAACTTGTGTTTTTTCGAGTGTTAATGCATAAAAATGGTGGCGTTTTATTCATTAAGTGCTGATTTACGAGCAAGAGTGTGGCCAAGTGATATAATGTAGTGAAACGTGTCTTTTCGTGTTGTTTCCAAAACTCCGAAGAAGCTTGTAGTAAAGTTGCCACGACTTTACTAGGGCATGATTTGACTTGACTGTGACTTACTGTGTGTGACTTGGACTGTGACTACGACTCATTTAACTGCACAAAGAAGGATCGTTTTAGAAATATGTATTCGGCTGAAGGACTAGTATCCATGGCCAGGAACTATTAAAAACGAAATAAAGTAATGTTCGCACTGGCAAAAGTATGATGCGTCCCCAGGCGGACTCTACAAGAGTCCTACCACTACAAAAAGTTCAGCTTCAGCTTTTTTCTATCCGGGATATATATGTAGAGATAAATCTGAATTACTACTAGTATAGTAATATAATTATCTTTGGCATTACTTACTGTATAAATGTGCTCAAACCATTTGCCATCGACGTCATCTTTCGACATGTTTACTGAGTTAGAAACTCCTGCATCGATAATTCTGGAATAAGTTTATTTGATTTTTAAGTATTTGATGTCTAGATTATATGGATTCATTTATACACTATCCTACAGGAAAAAAACTCTAGAATGATTAACAAAAAAGCGCTGTTTAGAGATAGAGTGCGCTCTAATCAAAAAAAGTGATAATAATGTTAAATGCTGATTGCAAATTATGATTTTCTAACTGTTAGAGTAGAAATCATAAATCATATCGGGCCTAAAAAGACGAAGTAAAAAAATGTGTGAAAACGAGATTTTTTGTGGTTTTATCTTTAGTTAGATAATTCATTTTACAGGGCTAATAGAGTCAAATATCAAAACAGGTGCATATAATAGGAAAGGCAAATCATTTTGGTAGTCGCATTCAACCGAGGAATAACGTTAGCGTGATTTTTGTAATATTATCATAGCTGTGAGATGCTATTACCCTTTTATCGAAATTTTACTAAAGTCAGCCTTAAGTGGAATGGAGACGTTTTGCCACTCTGGGTCCTGATCGCAATCGTTGTACACGGCAATTGAAATACTCGCGCTTTTCCAGTCGCTGGTTAATTGACTCAGATCAAAAGGAATTTCTGGTATTTCCTGAGGACAAAACACAATTTGTTGTAAATATATAGTAATAGGCATTATTTTTGTAGGTAGGAAACCAAAGCATAGCGGAACCGTGGCATACCGAGATAGAGCGGATGATACACTCTACAGACTTTTTGATAATCTGCTAACTAATTAACAAACGCAGACCTATAAAACTTTGTACTCGATTATCAACTACTTTTACTGATATTTTTATGATAGGTAAACTAAATAAAAAAAAAACTATAAATAATCATTTATTTCAAGTATCATAGACTCATATTATAAATCATCAATTTAGCAGTCACATTAATAAGTACCATACACACAATTGAAATTGAAATTAAATTTGCAATTAATTTTGAAATTGAAGTTAAATTTGAAATTAAAAATTGAATTTGGAATTAAAATTGAGTTTGAAATGAAAATTGAATTTGAAATTAAAATTATGAACTTAAAATAATCAAATTAAAAAAATTAAAGTCCCCGCGGACCTGAATGTGTCCTAAAACTGCACCCAGAACCATCGGAAGATGACCAGCAGCGTTCTCTCGGTTAACGGTGGTGAGCATTCTGCGATCCCCAAGCCGCCTGCTAAGCATGGGGTTATGCCCCATCACTATTAGAGTCTCTTCTTCGTCTTCTGGCTGACGTGTAAGAAAAGTACCTCGTACTTACCTCGCTCCCAGCAAGGGTCAATAAGTTCAGATTGTTTGTTGTTGATTGCCTGTTTGTTTGGCTGGATTATCTATCAATAAATGTTTCTTTATATAGTTTGTTATCGTGGTAGCGTTGGGAGCAAACGAGCCCTTGTAATCGTGAGGTCGTGGGTTTTGTTTTCGGCTCGGTACTAATTATAACTTCACATTTTTTTTACGGGCTTAGAAAAATCATACCACTGGCTTTTCAGTGGAGGAAAATATGAACTTGCATAATTAGATCAAAGAAGAAATTCAATGACGCTTAACCCAGACCGGGCTAGCGTGTTAAAGCATCGTTCATACGCCATTGGATGGTAAGTATATACCAAGCAGCGGGATGTTAACAGCGGAATGTTAACAGCGGGATGTTAACAGCGAGATTTTAACAGTTTTTTACTAATGACCCATTATATACTAACCCAAGGCAGGTCCGCCTTGCGCAGCGCGCCTGGAGGCTTGCAGATAAGCGCGTCTACACGACCGTCTGCCCGCTCGCAACCTTCTGGTACGCCTGCTGTAGCGTGTCTTAAGCCTGCCACGACCACGCCCGGCGTGGTATACACGCGCAAGCACGCCGCGTACGCAGCCTCCCCGTCGTTCTTCACAGACATTGCCAGGTTAACCTTTTCTGGCGATCCTAGCACGTACGGCCTGGCCCTGTAGATCAGGCGGATGTTAAAATAAGTTAAATAATTTCTAAATTTCTTATAAGTTACGTCACTTCTTCTTGAGTTCCATTACTTATGAAATTCAGTCAGCAACTTATACTTTAAGTTACTTAAAAGTTGAGTTTTTTTACATACCTATATAATTTGTAACAAAAAAGTTCAACAATACTGAAGATTATGTCTATATAATTATGTATGGACCTACTCATCATTATCACTGAAATCCCGAAAAAAAAACAGCTGTTCCATATATTTTGTCCAAGTTCAATGAATTTTTTGGACTTACAATACAATACATCTTCATTGTACACCAACAGTAAAAGATCTTAAAAACTAATAATGGTACATACATCGGCAGTACAAGGGCGGCCTTATCACCTTAAGCTATTTCTTCCAGGCAACCTTTGGATGGACAGAACAAACAAATTTAGTATTAGGTCGGTGGCGCACATATAAATAAATAACTTCTTTTTTTTTGACTTTCGAGGGCTGGGACGGATAATGTGGATCCTTTTGATTGAGTTGTGAATAACTTGTGCTGTATTATTTTGTGATTATTTGTCTAAAAAAGTTCTTGCCCATGGTATTTCCTATGATTTTGTTATTCCACAACACAAATAAGTAAGTGCGGATTAATAATTAGTAGTGTGTTTGTTTTTTTTATAAAAAAAAGCTAATATAACAGAATCATGTCTCGTCAGCTCCATCTATCTTTTGGCTGTAGAACTACGTTCTGACAGCTGTCAGAAAACTTCCCATTGAAAGGTACTTACGGTGTCACAGATATACTTTTGGTCAACTTTACATCAGGCTTGCAATGGTTCACGTCGTTGCATTCGATGAGCCAGATAGAGCCCGAAGTTGACAATATGCTTCGGTCACTCAGCATCACGTGGGAAGCGTTGAATTCCGAAGTCGAGAATTCTTGAGTGAGCTGATTGGCATTTATCTTGAATCCGATAGGAATCTGGTAGTAGCCGTTCTGTGGATAGCATTTTGTGTTATTGGATAAACGTCGTTATTAATTATAATAAGGACTATCTAACTACCTAATAGCACAATACAAAACAACGCAAGGGTAACGAAACTGGAATACCACAAGGAGTGTAATCAATGATATTATATATATAAGGAGGGAGACATGTCATATCGCGCCCTAAAATGGCCCCGTGAAGACGGCCCTAAGGACTGTCTCGCTTGCCTGCGCTCACTAAGCGATACGCGCGCTATCCCGTTTGCTCTCATCTTTCACACTCCAGCGCAAGTCGTAAACATGACGGCGCGGGGTCATTTTCAAACGTTGTTTTATTACGCGATGGCGCATCCTTCGTAATCTTTAAGTGTAATAGTCCAGCAGGCAAAGCATGTAGACCGTGACAAAAATATTCTCTATTTTGTCATGAAAAAACAGGACAAGACTACGATTTTGTATAAGTCTGTCTCGGTTTCGCACGAAATACATTTACAAAAAAACTTTATCGCGAGGTTCATGCTAGACCTGCTGGCATATAAATTATTATTATATCACACAATAAAAAAATAGCGAATTGTTTTTCTTTACTTTGCATTTTTTATCGGAAACACCAGCCTTGATGACTTCAATGCAAAAATAATACAAATAATTATATTATATTTAAAAAACCAGCTAATAAAATATGCATCAGCATTTTTCTGTGTGCCCTGCGACTTAGGGCCTTTGTTCAGCAGTGGACGTTTCCGGACTGATGACTATTATTTATTCTGTGCTGATGATGATGTTGGTGGGTGATGTAATGGTACTGGTGATAACTAATACGATAATCACCATCATCATCATCAGTCACGTCCACTGCTGAACAAAGGCCCTAAGTCGCGAATGGCGTTGGGCGCAGAATGACCCAGGCGGCTTCCATTTAAATTTCATACTAAACTCATTGAAATAAGGCACACACCGAAAGACGTTGAGTCGTCTGACGTTGATGCATGCCCGATGAACGACTATCGGTGCGACTTTCATTTTTATACGTTTTAAATAAGTAATGATTAAACAAGTTACCTTTGGTGCTGACACCTTAATACTTTTGCAAAGAGGCTTGTCCGTTCTAATAAGGATTACTTCGTACGTTTTATCTGCTGGTGTCATCAGTTTTACAGTGGGGTGATGGTCTAGTTCTACACTAACGTTGATATCTGAAATACATTGACGACACTGTTATTATTATCACATCATCATCAGCCAGAGGACGTTCACTGATGAACGAAGGCCTCTCCCTTCATTTGCCACCAAATTTAGCTTCATAATCACAAAGCTTGGCAGGCAGCTAAAGATCGTAGAATGCTCGCCACCGCTACCCGAGAGGACGCTGCTGACGTTCCACCGGTGGTTCTGGGTGCAGTTTTAGTAGATACCCAGGCCCGTTGTTATTGTTATGTCCAGTGTCCAGTCCAGTTAGTCCAGTGTTATTAGCATGGTATAGCAAAACACCCCGTTTAGAGTCCACTGCCGGACACGCACACGCATCTGGGCCACCACGCTGGCCCAGATGCGTCCTATGTGTTTGTTACATTGAGTTAATATCTAAAGAGTCACAATCTCTAAGTGAAAACAGTCAAAAAACGCCCGAGTGCCGTTGTGCATACCTTTACGTGCATTATATCGTTCACAACTGTTCGAGTTTAGACGTTATGTCGCTTGTGTACTGTTCAATATATGCTTGACCGCTTGTGTCTTATCGTAATTCAAGTCGTTCAAAAAAATTGGCATTCCATAGCGTGCGCCGAGTTTTGGCGCGGACATTTTTATTGCTCGTTTATGACTCTATAGATATTAGCTCAATGGTTTCTTCACATATGTACTTTGAATTTCTTTTGCAGAAGTTTGAAAAGAAAGTTGAAATTTTATTCACTGAAAACAGTGAATAAAAAGCACTTTTAATCACTAATTTCGTTTTACTATTTTGAATTTAAAACACACCAATACATTCGACCTCCATCTCAATGCTATGCAACCTCCTTGCGCAAAAATTAAATTTTTCTTTTTCTCGTAGTTATGGTATAATGATGCAACTCTTGAATAAAACGATTTATATCGAGGGCCATGAATCATGCACTCGGGTCACTCAGGATACTCACCTATGGCCCTAGTTTTAAATCCGTCACTAAGTAATTGTATAATATACTATTGTAACATCAGTAAGGTAATCCTAAATATCCTACTATTATCCTACTAATATTATAAATGCGAGAGATTGTCGGTATGTGTGTGTGTATTTGTGTGTTTGTTACTCCTCCACGCTGAAACGGCTGAACAGATTTGGATGAAATTTAGTATAGAGGTAACTTATACCTTAGAGTAAAACATAGGCTACTTTTTACCCTAAGAATAGCGAGTGAAACCGCGAGGTGCAGCTATTATTATAACTATAAATTACAGTCCTGGGGCGATGTAACAAAAATGGCTTCAACTCAGCATAGTACCAACAGCGCTGGTTTTCCATTGAGGCCAGTTCAAGTCAGGTCACGAAAGGCTTAAAACAAGTTTGCAGGTATTTTTTCTTGGTGTTGTTGTTATTGTCAATATCACATAAACTGAGAAGATTCATCAACTGCAACACAGCCAAAGCTGGCAGGCAGGGATGTTAAAAAAATTGTACCTAATATTTCCAAACACGAAAGTATTTTGTATTTACAAATAAGTTGATGATTTAGTCATAAATACTTACGTGCGTATATGTCTTTAGGTTTCTCGGGAGATTCTACATCAAAACATGACTGGAATATGAAGTGATCTTCGTTTCTATATGGGTTGTCTTTCCGTAACTGGAAAATACGTGAAATGTTTTATACATCATTATAAACTTTAAATACCGTTTTGGCGGTTTTAAAACAACTTAGGAAACGTGCGTGTTTCGTATGACTTTTAGCACGTAGCATAATAAAAGTCGATAAAATCACGAGTTTGTAAGCTCGCGTCTCTTATATAAGTATGTTTTTAATTACTTGTATTGTAAGTGTCATACTGGTTGTTTCTTCTGTAAAAATAACCGTCGAACTACATCAAAGACTTTTAGGTGGCACATTAACGCTGACTAGGGCTAGCTACTTAGCCTTTACAAACTTGCTGTGTATTATATCTGTGAGCAAATATGAAATAAGACATACTTTACCTTAAATGTATAATATTCAAACAATTAAAAAAAAACTACCTAATTTGATTATTAACTACTTACTTTCAATATTAAGTACTATTAAGTACTTTGAATGGAACAACTACTCTATAAAAACGTTTTTGAAAAGTCTAAACATCGTTTTAAATAATAATTAATTTGGATTATAAGGCACAAAAGGGACGCTTTAGTAATAGTGATCTCTGAGCTAATATCAAGAACAGAATAGAATTTTACTTAGAGGGTGGTAGTGCTTGATATGTGAAACTACATAAACATTTATGTAGTACTACGTAAGTAGAGTACTACGTATGTAGAGGACCACGTATGTAGAGTACTACGTAATATAGAGTACTACGTATATAGAGTACCACGTATATAGAGTACTACGTATATAGAGTACTACGTATATAGAGTACTATGTATGTAGTGTACCACATATGTATAGTACTCCGTATGTGGTATGTCCGACTGTGTATGTGGTACGACGAAGTAAAAAGTGTTTTCTTACTTTCTGTTTTATATTATGTTTAATTGTCTCAATTTCTTTTATTTAAAACACTTTTAAACTATCACGGTTGTTCACTATAGTACTAGTGGTTGTATTTTAATTTGTTTTGATTGTGTATGTTATGGTTTTTGTCGCAAATAAAGTATTATGTCTAATAAGTACATTAAGTAACGTACCGTCAGGTCTTTGGGTATATCTGCGCGTAGTTTGACTGTCACTGAAGCGATGCACTTCAGCAGCATCACTCTGTTCGATTCTGGAGCACCGATTGCCAACTCTGAAAAAGTATATTTAGAAAAAAAAAGGATATTCAATCATATATTTTAATAAATAAACATGGAATGTGCGAGCGAGAAAGGGTTGATACCCAAGCAGTAAAAGTTCGTGCATAATTATTAAGCTGGGCTGCGACGGGGCGGGTCGCATCGCAAAATACATTTTATATTATAACCTAGTGCACACAATGCCGCCGTGGCGCAGCCTGCGGGTCGGATTATTGCGCAACGGAAATCCGCGAGTGCGATGCGACCCACCCCGTACCGCTGTGGTCCGGCAGGGTGTGCGATAGTTCACAATAAACTGTAAGTAAGTAAACTGAACTTGAAATCCGTCAATGCTTTGCGCCCCGGCACTTCACTAATGTGCTAAGCTGCTGACAGTTCCAACGGAAGACCAGCACTGGCTGTTCGCAACCAGCATTATGGTAATTTGGAACCGGTTTGCGACGAAAAAATACATTTATTATGCATTTCATTTGATGTCTTGTGTACAAAATGAGTTTTTTCCATAAGTAAAACCATGTTTGTTGTCTATGTCTATGTTTAAGCAAGCATTATGCGTTGCGATGCGGCCCACTTCGCCTCGCTGCGACCCGGCATAATATGCTTGACCCTTGACGCTGACTCAAAATGTGGATCACTAACCGTTGCAGCCGTTCTCGTCATAGTCTTGGACTGCGGTGAGACTGAGTCCGAATGACTGCACGATTCCTGCTGATGGGGATGGGGCGATCCGCTGCATCGGGGCGATCACCGCGCTCGGGCTACCAGTGTTAGTGTCTAAGCTGGAGTAAATATAGACGCCACCGGCGCTGGCGTACTCATACGGGGCAGCTATTGCAATTTCTGTAATAACAACCAATTTGTGTAAGTAATATTACCCATCTTTTTTAAATTATTAAATTTCAAATACGCAAGTGTGGAAGCACTTCATATTAATATTAACTTTTTTTTTAATTATTATACCTTCATAAAGAAATATAAAACTTAATTAAATGTAATATTATGGATTACCATTTTTTATCATTTTTTTTTTATTGTTCATACTCAGCTCCATCTAGCCCCAAATTAAGCAAAGATTTAGTATAAGAATCCGGTAAAGATTGGCAAAAGTCTGTTTTTTTTCTATTCTTGCATATGAAATATCAATGTGTAACCATCCAATAAGCTGAATTCATTTTACTAACAGTGTCGCTAGATATAGTTAGCTCTTAGAACTAAGTATTCGCGTTAGAGGCTCTTTATTTATTTATAAACGGTCTTATTTTATTTAGGTTGTACTGTTTTTGTTAATGTTTTTTGGGTAAAATTTAGTAATTAATTAAAATTTTACCCCTTCCTGTTAATAGATTGATTTGGTATTTGGTACACACCTTTAGTTTTGAAGACCAAACGCTTCAACTTAAAAAAAATGTTACCATTTTATTTAACCCTTTATCGACATTCGTTGATTTATTCGTTGACTAATTTGCAAACTTAATGATCAGCAAATTTTACATTGTCTGTAACATTTCATCAATAATTATAAAACCCTCACATTAATAATACTTCAATGAAACGGTGTGTCATTACCATCCAAGCCATCGCCGTTGTAATCACCGAGACGGGCGATAGCGCTTCCAAAAAATCCACCATCGTTTTTTCCGACGATCTTTATGTAATGGTTCTTGAGCTGAAATAATTGTATGTAAAATGTTTTTTTTATCATCTAAGTCATATTGCACACTGCCGGAGTCGAGGCGGAGTCAAAGCGCAGGCGAGGTGGCGCACAGTGAATCGAAAACAGGTTCTCGAAGACATAGGAACTAAAATTTTTAAGTGTCGGTTTTGGACTTGAAATGGGGTCTATTAACCATAGTCATGCCTATCTTTAGTAAAGGTAGCAATCTGGTAGGCAAATCGGCAACTTGTATTTTTTTTTACTAAAATATATATATATAATACTCATCATTATGAACAATTTATACTATGGGGCCAACCCTGAAATCAAGAAAAAAAACAGCTGTTCCATACACTTTGTCCAAGATCGATGAACCTTTTTGTATGGAACATCAGTTTTTTTTTTCGTGATTTCAGGGTTGGCCCCATAGTAAAAGTTGTTCATAATGATGAGTACAATGATATCCTAGAAGGATAACGGTGTTCAAACTAACACCCTGTATACTTCGTATACGGTATGTAAAGCGGTTACACTAAAAAACCGTACTTTTATCCTAAAAAATTATATGTCAAATCACTTCAAGCCCAGTAAGTAGTTTCTCTAGTATATTACACATCATCAGCCAGAAGACGGCCATTGCTGGAAGGCCCTTCTGTTGTAACATTACCCTGAAACACAATGCTTGCACATTACTGCTTGGTTGAATAACTTTACCGGAAGATTGGCAGCCGGCGCGTAGAAGTAGACTGCCCCCTGGTTGTACCGCTGGTGGGTAGCGTACGTGGGAGCTCCAACCAGCAGCGTGGTGGCTGTACTGCCCCTAGTCAGCCGCGCGGCGCACAGGACGGCCCCGAACATAGAGCCCACGGCAAACTCGTCATCCGTCTGCAAGCTCTCTTTGGACTTTGACTTCAAGCTCGGAATCTGATTGAGGTATGCTTTGTCTCCTACGAATTCGTAGAAAGAAACCTGCAAACGATGTACCGGTGTAATAGCTGGTATGGTGCGTGGACCCACGCTAAGTTAAGTTTATACAGTGGTGTAGGCTTAGGGTGTATTGTATATAGCACTAAGCCAAAAAATACGTCTAACTGCAGTACGAAGGCTTCCCTTTTATTAGGGAGGGGTTGCTATAACCCACACGCTTTTCAAGTGGGTTGGGGATCGCAGAATGCTCACCACCGTTAACCGAGAGGACGCTGCTGCCCGTCCCCCGGTGGGTGCCCCACATAGGTTTATAAGATTAGATATACAATAATACAAATGGTTTACCTTGCCAAATCCCATTTTCCCGTACGGTGAGCCGACTGCGTATGATTTTGTATTTTTACCACTTGTGAAATATCCCACCACAACACTGTAACCTGATAATAAAAACAAAGACACATATAACATAACAGTACTACGTACAGCAGATGCCTCACTCTCACAGAAAATTACCACAATTACTCTAAACTAAAATCATGTCATATTCAGTGCAAGCTAATTTGTACTCTATTTGCATGTTACAGTGTCGAAATTGTACTGTAATATTGAGGCGTGCGCACAGCCGGCGGGAGCTGCGTGTCGTCAACGGGCCTTGTATCGGTAGTCGGCCTCATGAGACTTTTTGGTATCAGCAGTCCCGAGCCAAGCGTTACAGTCGAAAATAGACACTGGTGTCGATTCTGTTGCACCGCTCACTAAACTAAACTTAATTTGACAGGACGAAACCTATTGACGTCCTTTTCTAACACATTGAAATGAAATGAGACGCGTATAATTTTAGGTCTGTCAGATTAGTTTAGTTTAGTGAACGGTGCAACAGAATCGACACCATTATCTTATAAAAATAAAGTATAACTTAGCTTGCACTGTATTTGGCATTGTTGTAGTTATAGACTAAGTTCAGACGCTTTTATTATGGAAGTGAACGCTGCCCTGTTTAACTCCATCATCACAAGCAACAGCAACATCAGCTTATTTTTTTATCAGCTGTGGAAAATCTTGTACAAAGCTTGCACTTTATAAATCAGATAACTAATAAATAGAATATTTGTATAAACTTTTTTTTATTACCCACATTTAAGACGCTGGACAAATATATATCGTGCTGTGTAGAATTTGGACCTACAGCTACATCCTATAGCTCAAAAGACAGAGTTACTTGGTCCTAACTTTTTACTCTGTCTTTTAAAAGACTTATTTTTGTTCTAAGCTATAAGCAGGGCGGATAAATGCACTCCCACTGAAAACGTGCTTAAACTTAAAATGTCACATTCAGTGCAAGCCAATTTTAACTTTTTTTGTATGAGACAGTGTTTCAATTTTCTGTTGTAGCACTTGGCTTGTTGACGTCACGCGTCTCCCACCGGCTACGGCTGCCCGCACGTCTCAGCACTACAATGGAATACCGATACAGTTCTATACAAAGAGAGTACAAATTAGATATAAAAGTATATACTAATTTTATATATTAATAATAATTACCTAGTTGTTTGTATTTTGTTTTTTTTTTTTCAAACAAAATACATACCTATTAATTTGCCTAATTAAATTTAATGCTTAATGATATTTTTCTTATATCTTAATAAACAATATATATTGTATCGTAATTTAATATATCATATTATTGAAATTTTGTTAAGTTGGTAATATGAGTAAAGCAGCTACATAATAATGTCAAAATTATTTATAGAGGCTATGTCAGTTATTAGTTCAACCTCTGAGGGGAGGGCGATGTATGCCGAATCACAGGTCTTGAACCTAGTTCGGCAGCAGTCTACCTGATTATTCTAAAACATTAGACTAGCCAACTACTATTAATGTTTAATTTGTGAAACTTTTAAGTAATAAAGATATTATTATTATTATTATTATTACTATAGCTTTGCACTGAATATGGTTGATTAGTGGTTACAGAAATATTTAATTGTGGTATTGAAAACTATGTACAGGCGCGTTGTCTACGGCAGTGAATTTTCTGTACGGCAGTTCTATTATGCTTTCTGTGTTAGACGAATCATAAGAAATGTGGTTTTTTTTCAGCATTGGGACATCACAGGCTATAATAATAAGAGTAAAATATTAATAGGGTGATGTAATCGTTTGAAGTGTGATACGTTTACACTTACCAAAATTATAATCCACTCTTCGTCTCTCGTTTATTTTGCTTTCGTCCAATAACCCCGTTATAGTAGTTGGATTGTTAGGTTTATTGTCATATTTTATCACTCGCCCTAATGGAAAATAATATAATCTAGTTAAAAACTAACGAAATGCATTATAATTATACATTAAAATGAAGCTAAAAAGACAAAGTACGAGTATGCCAAAAATCAAAAGTTCTGCTACCATCTTCAAGATCATCAAACTGAGCGAACGGGCGAATCTATGCGACAGCTGGCAAAAAAATGTATTTCATGTGCCCGTATAGGTATATAATGTATAGGTACTTACCTACAGGTAATATTTTTCCACTATGAATAGTGATGAAACTTGGAATAGGTGAAATGTGATGAAACTTGGTATGTATAGTTTCTACAATTTCATAGTTTTTTGTGTCGTTAACGATTTTTAAAGGCGACATCATCAGCAAGAAGACATCCACGGCTGGACGAAGGCTTCCCCCTTAATCGAGGAGGGGTTGCCATAATCCCCACGCTTGGCATGCGGCTTGAGGATCGCAGAATGCTCACCACCGTTAACCGAGAGGAAGCTGCTGCTCACCCTCCGGTTGTTCTGGATGCAATTTTTGGGCATACCCAGACTGGAGGCGTATTTTCCCCAAAAAAGAGGAAGTTTGATGCTTTTACCGGGCGATTTTAATAATATTTGGCATCGAATATGAGTAAAATTGCTGCCTCAGGAGACTTCCCTTTTTGGGGAATATACACCTCCAAGCCAAAAATCGCTGTCAACAAATTCTTTGAAATTGTAGAACCTGTATACCGCACTGTATCTTTGCGAGGTCTGGTATTCGAACCGAAGCGTAGCAAAGATCTCTGTTTTAATGAAAGAAGTCGGCCTTTATATGTATTTTTGTATGTATTTTTTTTAAATAATAAATAAATAATAATAAATATTGGGGGGACATTTATTACACACAGCGCCATCTAGCCCCATACTAAGCAAAGCTTGTATTATGGAAACCAGATAGCTGATAGAATACTTATATACATATTTTTTTCGTAAATACATACTTATAATACATACTACACCCAGACACAGAACATACATCGATGTACGTCACAAACATTTTTGTCCTGGGTGGGGATCGAACCCACGCCCTACAGCTCTGAAGGCAGACATGCTACCAACTGAGCTATCAGGCTGTCCACCAAATAAATATTTATTCGACGATAACTTGCGAACCGTTGATCCGATCTATATGAAATTTTCTAAGCATTTAGTTCGTGTAAATACAATTATCAAGTTTGAATATGAGCCAAATTGGTCAAGAGCTTGTAAGATATGGGGGTCCTATGGTCTCAGTTCGCTGCGAACTACTGGTTATACTCGTACCTATTACAGACATTTACCAGTCCAACAGTAGAGGAACAACATCCAGAAGTTCTGTGGAAGTACCTAGACAAGGACCTGGGTATATCCTAAAACTGCATCCAGAACCGGAGGACGGGCAGCAGCGTCCTCTTAGTTAACGGTGGTAAGCATTCTGCGATCCCCAAGCCGCCTGCCAAGCGTGGGGATTATGGCAACCCCTCCCTATTAAGGGAGAGGCTTTCGTCCAGTAGTGGACGTCTTCCGGCCTAGACAAGATTGGCACTAAACAGGGAAGAAGTCTGCAAGGTATAAGCCTCCTCCCTCTTGGAGGAGGCTTATACCTTGCAGACTAAATGTCGGTTAAATAAGCTATAAATGAGTGAGTTTACCTGTAAACATCGCAGGGCCTCCAATTATAATATCATCACCATCGACGTCTATGCTCCATCCGAAGGAATCCATCGCGTGTTCTATAGTGAAAATTATACACTCATGTTAGAAATGAAAAGTTATGACCGAAGCCAGCGACAGTGATAAGATGAATGGACGGGAAATAAGCGCACGGATTTTGAAGACTATATTTTGAACGCCGGCTCTCCACTCGCTTCAGTCATAAAATCTGTCACGCTGTCGCTGTCTGTCGCTCTGCCTTTGCGACATGGGAGCCGTACGATACGGCAATACAAACTTCTAATACATGTACATGTGTTCTCTTTTTGTCATGCAGTAATTAGATTCGCTATCTCTATTTTCCGGCAAATGTAATATGCATACCTTTAGGTATGCTAGGTATGCTTGATTGTGTTGTCTTGTTAATTTTGATCGATTTGCAAGCGCTGGGCCCGTCCATTCCATTATCACCGTCGTTGACCGAAGCAAAGTGAAGGTCTCTGAGTCTATGCACACACCGGACACTCGACTGGAACTCCATACAAATGTCGCATTATTACACAAACATTACATAAAATAATGTCGGTTTTGTATATGTGCATCATAATGTCTAGGTAGGGTTAGGGTGGATGCAAATGGCAGGTTGTCGTACAGTGTGGCGGTCTAAGGGGGAGGCCTTCGTTCAGCAGTGGACGTCTCCGGGCTGATGATGATGATGATGATGAGGGTTATCAATCGTCACACGCTCGGCGTAAGTAAACAATCAAATAATTAGTAATTGCCTCACATTTCATTCAATTATGCTATATTAGCTTTGATTCGGTATTATAATTTTTTATCTGTAGTTAGGATTAATAGAAAGATCGTGCAAGCATTACTCTGTTACGATTTGAAAGGCAAAGTTACCAGCAAGTTACCAGAGAAATTACTGGGCATGTAGAGGTTTGACATGTAATATCTCAGGGCGAGGAGCGCAGCGCAGTGCAGCGTAGGATTTTGTTCGGAAGGTCACAATTCTAGCACTGCTACCTGTTACGGGCAGGCGTGATGCTTACCACCAGACGGACGTTTAGCTCGTCTCGTCAGTCCGTTGCATAAAAAAAAATAGCAGAACAAGATCTTACCGAAGAGAGTCGCGTGACTCGTTCTATCATTAACTGAGAGAGGCTTCAAATTCGAGTAATCAGGTTTTTTGGACAACTCCGTATATTTGTAACATCGGCTGAATGTACCAACTGCTGTGCGGGGCTTTGTTTCTGTAAGTAGGTACATTGAATACACATTATTTATTATACAGGGTTATGAGTATCGGTATAATAAAGCCGAAAGGAGGTTATATTGCGCACATCGTTATGAACACCTCCTTACACCTCGTGCTTCAAAACTAAACTGAGGGCATGTTTACGAGAGTATTTGTTTTATGACATTTAAGCTTATTTTCTATAAGAGATCATTGATATATTTTTTTAGTTATTTTAATATTTATTTATTTATTAGGCACTTACAACAGATCATAGAAATTGCATAATACAGTAACATGTTGAAAAATAAAGAACGATCCCATGATCCAAAATAGCAAGCGCTCGACATGGCTAAAACAGTAATTCGTGTAAGTGTTTTATTTTTGTGTAATTTGCGTTTGTTACCCATGGTCTAACCACGTGGTTCTAATAGGACCACGGGTGTTTTTTGTCCGGTGATGACGTTTAACTTTGGTTACGTTTCTTCCCCGTGGTCCACCTACGTGGTTCACCTAATAGGTGTTCCACGGATACATTTTTGTACCCGTGTACAAAAGGTGTACTATGGGTAATTCAATGTACCCATGGAACACCCAGGTGTACAATATATATATTTTTTTATTGCATGTTCAATACAATTTTTGATATTTTTTTGATATATTTTTGTAACTTTTAATATAGGGCCATCCGTGAATTCGCGAAAAAAACAGCTGTTCCATAATGTTGTCGAGCTTGGATGTCATTTTTCTATGGAACAGCAACGACTGGCATTTGTTTACACTTGTCCGGATATTATGTTTATATATGTATGGGCGTTGGTTCGCGCACAGAAGTCGTATCTTAATGAAGCCATGCAGATTCAACAAATTTATATTTTTTTGGCCTCAGAGATTTTTGATTGGAGGGTATTTCCGTCAAAAAGGGGGGAAGTTTGTTGAAATATAAGCAAACCCGGCCGGTAAAAGGCGCCGCAGCAAAATGCTTTTGGTGAATTACCCCTCCAAACCAATAACCGCCGCGCCGTCGTTTTTTTTTTTAATTCTGTGTGTTTGCGAGGTTACTATTTCCTGAACTACTTGGACGTAGTAGGGTAAGAGGGCAAGCTACAGGAACTCACCCTTTTACCCTACTACGTCTATGTATCTAAATAAATTACAAATAATGTGCTTTTTAATCATATAATATGTATGAAAGCGATCTGCGCGGGTTTTTGCGATGCCACCCGCCCGCACAACAGCCGTAGTGAGCCGCAACCTCTGTGCCGGGCCGTGCCCGCCTCTAGTTCTCTAGTAGCCTAGTTTTGCGATGGTTTATATTATAAAATGTATGCAAGCGATCTGCGCGGATTTTTGCGATGCGATCATATACCTTTATGTACGTAGTAATATACCTCAACGGATGCGACCCGCCCCGCTGCGGCCCGGTATAATGTGCTCGATCCTTTATAATTCACTGCTGGACATGTGGACGATGACGTCGCCTCGAAAGGCGAGTGAGCCGTTGAGTCATTAAGTGATTATTTTTCGTGACATAATTAATGAAATTTGACGTGTAACTTTGGTGTTATCAATAAACTATTTGTATTTGTAATTGATCCACCTCGTTGGCCTAGTTTTTGGATAGCTTACATTATTATTACATGTTTCGTAGTTATACTTACTATTATTAAACCCATCTACGTATATATTGAAAGTTTGATGTAGAGTGTTTAAGGGCGCGCAGGTCTGGAAAGAAATACATGGGTGTGATTAGGAAAATTTTGGCAGTCATAATAACACAATACTTTATGTTACAGATGACGGTGGTATATTTAGACGGTGTAGGATATTTTATACAACGTGTAACAAAAGGTGTGGTAATATTATGTACTCATCATTATGAACATCTTTTACTTTGGGATCAACTCTGATATCGTGAAAGAAAAAATCTGCTGTTCCATACATTTTGTCCAAGGCCAATGAACTTTTTCTATGGAACAGCAGACAATTTTTTCTCGCACTGTTTTAAACTATCACGGTTGCTCATTTCACAACATAATCACGGTAAATATCCCGTTAATAATAATATAACTTTAATTTTTTCTCGATTTCAGTGTTGGTTCCTTAGTTTCATATTGATGAGTATATACATACCTACCCTTCACTATTACCTCACCTTTTTGTAACACGCTGTATAATATAATCTATATATATAAAATTCAAAGTCCTGACTGACTCACTGACTGATATATCAACGCACAGCCTAAACCGCTGGTCCTAGAGAAATGAAATTTGGAGGGTGTATTCTTTGAAAAGTGTAGGTATCCACTAAGAAAGGATTTTTGGAAATTCAACCCCTAAGGGGGTGAAATAGGGGATCAAAGTTAGCATGAAAGTCCTTTGTTTTTGTACATTTAGTCACGAAAATTTGGATTTGATAGTTCATTTAAGATAAAAATGCTGTTTTCAATATTTTTTGACAGGGACGATTGACGGGGGGGAAAGGGGGGGAGTGTGTGGAATGTTGTATGGAAAGTTCTTTGTTTTTGAAGTTATAGTGATAAAAATTGATATTTGGTTTGATATATTTAGTAGTTCATTCAAGGGGGTTAGGGATTGATCGGGATGGTTCAAATTGGTGAATTATGGGAGCGGGCCGAATTTATTCCGTACGCGGACGAAGTCGCGGGCGACCTCTTGTAAATATATAAAATATCAAATACGATGGGCACCAAGATGGGATGCAATGGTAAGCATTCTGCGATCCCCAAGCAGCCTGCTAAGCTTGGGGATTATGGCAACACCTAGGCGAAGACTTTCTTGCAGCAGTGGACGTCTTCTGGCTGATGTGTGATGATACATGACAGTTTAATAAAATACTAAACGCATAGGATTTATACAGGCTTAGTTCTAATCAGTTAGCATCCTTTAAAGCGCATATTCTGTACATCAAAATAAAAAACTTTTACTATGGGACCAACATTGAAATCACAAATAAATCAGCTGTTTCAGCTCAGAACAGTTGTTTTTTTTTGCGATTTCAATGTTGGCCCCGTAGTAAAAGTTGTTTGTTTTGATGTACAGAATATGCCCTTAAAAGGATGCTAACTGATAAGAACCAACTCTGGATAAACATAAACCGCTTGTTGTATGTTGCAATGTTTGCAAAAAAGCTTTTTAGTGCTTCTTATACCCATATTCAAGCTTAAAATTCAAATTAACCTGCCTTACATCAGTCAAAATTGTAAAAAAAATAAAAATATTACTAGATGTATACCTACATACAACAAATTGTATGATTTTGTATTTTAAATAAGTATTTTTTTTTACCACAAAATACGAGGGTCCCGCCTTTACAGTCGCTCCAAACCAGTAGGTATGATCATACTTAGTATCAACTGAAAGGAAAGCGATAATATTATTATATTTTATGTTGAGATAATTACCTAACAAATTGATTAATATACCAACAACCTCTTATTAGCTTCAGTGCAAACAACGACGTTTGTTTTATGACTTAAGAACGCGAGAAAAAGTCCAGCCCCTTAAGTCCAGTTGTGAATAACCCAATAAAACTAGTAGATTTCAGCAAACTGAAACCTCGTGACCTCCTATGTCTTTCAAACCTTATGTCTTTTCAGTTGTAGTAGTAGGGCTCTACTGCAGAGTCTGCCTAGGGAAGTAACACACCTTTGCCAGTTATTCAACCGTCAAACAGTAAGTAGTGTGCAAGCAGTACTGTGTTCCGGTTTGAAGGGCAATGTCACCAGAGAAATTACTGGGTATGCAAGATTGAAAATGCACTAGGCCAAAATACGCTGCCGACTGATAGTGGGTTTGAGCATTTGGATTGTCTTTAGACTTTCATCGGTCTGGATACAATCCTTTTGTTTTTTGTTGTGTAGTAGGCCACAATGTCACATGCCTTTACAAGAGTTTATAAATTATTGCAATGGTTAGAAGGAAAGCAGAATTCGCCTGGGTCCAGAAAAAAATAATTACACATCATTCATGTTAAAAAACAAATGAATAATAAAAATATATTTAAAAAAAAAACACAATACATATATACATATATAATATATATATATATTGTGTGTATAATGTGGAAATTCATGTTATATTTTTGTGGTTTTCTCAAAATATTAAGCATAATTTATAAAGCTGGGAATTAAAACTAACTTTGTTGCATTTATTTTAGTTATTACTTGTATATTAACCAAACACAATATGGTTCTCATTATATTGTTTTCGTTCGGATACATGTTGCATCATATATCCTAGTTCTAACTGTCTAGTCATGTCATCGTTATAACCCTGCGTTCCGAAATGCGTCCACAACTCTATGGTCAAGAAGCTATGTAAACCAAGAAGATGCGGCGTGCGGCCTCCTTGATGGCGCAGCGCCGCCTTCTTTAGTTCGTGGGCTGACCAGCAGGAAGAAAGGGTTTTTTGACATTATTATAGTTAATTATTATTATTATTATTACATTATTATTTACAAGTCAAGTCCGAAATGCGTCAAAATCGCTGTTGGCGCTGTGAGCGCGATAAAAACCCATTCCAATCGTTAGCGTAACCTAGGGCGCGCTTGGCTAAATTTGTATAGGAGTCTGCCATCCTTCATTCCGCCATGAGTGAAACGATCCGCCTTAATAAATGTTTCCCTTACAATATCTCCTTGTGTCTTTCGGCAAACTCGCACACGTGTTTTTTCCTGTGGTCAACTCGCATGAGTAAATTTCTCCAATATTGTCACCTTGCGGTGCACTCACAATTAACCTGAAAAAAAAGCATTCTACTTAATACGTATCCACTATCCACCAATCACAAAAAAACTAAATTTAATTTCAACTACAATGTGATTGGTTGATTCCTGCACGTCTTCGCTCGGATCCGTCTCGGTGGAAACGCATCCTTACCTTACATACACCAAAACTAGCTACATTATATTGTATATTTATACTGGGTGGTCCAAACGGTGACGTCAACCCGAAAATATTGTAGTCCTGTAGTAATATTGTATTGTAGTATCTACGATTTATCATAGTTTAGGTGTTATGATTTTATTTCAATTTTCTTATCGATTTGCCACCTGAGTGCCATAAAAAAAACTCTATTTTTGTGTGGATTTTTCGACGTGATTTCTTTGTAGTTATTATCGTTATCGATGATTTATTCGTACATAAAATAATGATCGTCCTGGAAATTAATATAATAAAAAAATGTGGTCCGGATGCATTGAGCTAATATCTAAAGATTCACAATCTCTAAGTGAAAACAGTAAAAACACGTCCGAGTGCCGTTGTACACATACATATACGTGCATTATATAGTTCACAGTTGTTCAAATTTAGACGTTATGGCTCTTATATAGTGTTCAATGTAGCGCTTGTGTTTTAGTCGTACAAAATATTTTTTTTGCTGGTTTGTGACGTCAATGTTTGTGACTCTATACAAATATTATGAGCTCAACGTCCGGATGTAATAAATTAGCTTCTGAACAAAGATATTATGAAATCTCAGATTTAAATAAAAAATCAACAAACATGATCTCAATGCTTCTGGCTATTTTTAAAAACTTTGCCTAAGCCTTTCTAAGCTTTCGTCGGAATGCAAAAAATGGGTACCTAACAGGGAGTTTAGCTCTAAGCGGCTTTCAAAGTCGAAAGTCTAGGCGAAATTTTCA
This sequence comes from Erannis defoliaria, assembly GCA_905404285.2. Lineage (NCBI taxonomy): Eukaryota > Metazoa > Arthropoda > Insecta > Lepidoptera > Geometridae > Erannis > Erannis defoliaria. The sequence goes on from FR990071.1 coordinate 3,311,561, forward strand.
TATAAATTTTTGGTACTTACTTGAAAACAATGATTACCTGTTTTTTACATTTTTTTCACAATTTTTTTTTCTTATTTTTTTTTGTCCACACCCGGATAATATTACCGGGGGCAAAAAATTATGTGACGAACATAGATGTTTGTTCTGTGTCTAGTATTCGTATGGTGTAGTATGTATTATAAGTAAGAATTTACAAAAAAATATATGCCTCAAAGTATTCTATCCGGAAAACTGACGTGGTTTTGATACATTTTTGTTTTATTTATACGGGAATACTCACGTTTAAATAAATCGAATACTCCGACTATAGTTTCGATCACATCCGGTGACCTTTTTCAAAGAGTGTAAACAGAGCCCGACGCGCGTGCAGCTGCGTTCTGCTTAGCACTGCGGGCCGCTGCGCGTCGCGCGCGCGATGACAGCGGTTGCTCTGCGGGCGGGGCGGGGTCGGAGTATCCGATTTAATTAAACGTGAGTATTCCCGTATAAATAGAACAAAAATATTCTATCCTGGTTTCCATTGAACAAGCTTTGCTTAGTTTGGGACTAGCTGGATGGCGCTGTGTGAAAAATTACCACAGATATTTTTTTCCTTGTATTCTATGGATAAGTATAAAAAAAGATCGGTATTTTACTGTGACACACATACCGTTTGCTGGTAGGTTCATATGTGATGCTGTATCCGAAGTAAGCATCGGAATGGTTGAAGGCAACGTTGAACCACGACTGTGAAGGTTCGTGGTAAACGTCTTGCGTTGCCTGCGCCCATGTAGACTGGTACATCAGCAGCAAAATCCCTGAAAATAAAATTATTGAATTTAATAAAAATAATTACAGGGACCGATGCCGTATGGCACAACAAGACAGAGGCCGGTACCCAGCAGTGGGATAGAAAAGGCTGCGGATTATGATGATGATGAGTTACACTGTAAGGCCGTTTGTCCACAGCCGCCATCACCGTGACGTCAACGAGAACGAGATGACGTCGCCGAAGTAGGGAAGCAAGGTACACAGTACTATTATTTATTCTGTGGCAACACGTCATCATATAATAGATCATAGTACGTATTTCGTCATGATACCGCACGGCTACACGCGTAGAGAAAATACCTTGGGATAAATTGTGCCTCCTGTGACGTATCCTAACGATATCAACAAATTTATGTAATAAAAATTTGGTTGCGAATGCATTCAAGTTCCTATATTTTATTTCAGACCATCAATATTAAGATAGACAAACAATAAAACATTTTCTGTTTACAAAATATTTTCAGTATATACCATATTTACAGAAGAAAAATACCGGATATAGATTCAAATTAAATTTTAAAAACATCTCATTTCTATGTCGCATTCATGTTTTTGCTTGGCTTCATCTTCTCTGCCTTGTGTGTGACTTTCTTTCGGAGAAATTATCAATCTAGATGCAACTAAATTGTTAGACACGTATCCAAACAGTTCTATGTAATTATTAGGTGAGAGACTTATACATCTTGCGATGAATTGCTAGATAGAAAACCTCGTGTGTATCCTTTAGATTTGATCATGGAGTTCACAACCCATCTATCGCCTTCGAGAGCGCGGCGCCGACTGCCGGTTTTGGCGGCACGGTGCGGTGGGCGAGCAGTCAAACATCCCCCCACCCCCGCTAACATCTAAATTACCAGCGTCTGTCATACCGCAGGAAGGTCACGCACGAGTCTGCCAAGCTATATGTCAAACCAAACCAGGCTAAATGACTGGAAAAGGTGTGGTACCTACACTTCGTAACGTGAACTCTATAAAAAAATACCCGTCATCGCTTGCTACACTTGCAGACACCCGAATGTCCATTGTCCAACGTATTCCCTGCAGTTACACCGGCGGACATCCCAGTGTCGCAAGAGTCTGTCCGCCAACCCGCAGTGAGTTTATTGCAAAAACCGAGCGGCGCGGAATATAGCAAGCGGATATTCCCTTCAAATCTACTAATAATTGTACTTTTAAATACTATAAGTATCGGTGGAGATAAATATCGGTGGTAATTTTACACATAGTGCCATCTAGCCCCAAACTAGTCAAAGCTTGTATTATGGAATCTAGATCGCTGATAGAATACTAATATACTTTTTTGTACATACTTATAATACATACCTACTATATATATACTATACAGGGTGTTAGTTTGAACACCGTTATCCTTCTAGGATATCATTGTACTCATCATTATGAACAACGTTTACTATGGGGCAAACCCTGAAATCACGAAAACAAACCGTTGTTCCATACAAAAAGGTTCATCGATCTTGGACAAAATGTATGGAACAGCTGTTTTTTTCGTGATTTCAGGGTTGACCCTATAGCAAAAGTTGTTCATAATGATGAGTACAATGATATCCTAGAAGGATAATGGTGTTCAAATTAACACCCGGTATAAATGTTTGCCCTGAGTGGGGATCGGACTCACGCCCTACAGCTCTGAAGGCAGACATTCTACCAACTTATAAGGCAGTCAACTATCCCTCTGCTGGGCAAACTACCATACTGGGCAACTACATGGGCGACTCCCATGACTCGAGTTTGGTGCGAGCAGGCGGATTCTCATACGCCCCTGAATTTCTTCTCTATACATGAATCACAGAATGGGTATATAATAATACTACGTACATCAATGCAGGATTCCTCATAACATAAATCCCAAGGAACACATCCGACACACCGATCATTATTCTACAAAGTTACCACTTTTCACGCTTTGATGTTATAGGGTTCCACACCAAAATGTTAAAAGATACGCCATTGGGGCGGTGAAACATCGACAAGTTACATATTACAAGCATATCAGTAAAGTCCTGTTAGTTATTAAAATAAATTGTTATACTTACAAATCATAATGAACCACTGACACCAGCACAGAACAATATACTCTTACGAGGACAACAGTGACAGCACTGCCAATTAGATACATACTATGAACCAACTATTATACGTCGCGGGGCTTGTGACAAAAGGGCGTAATGTGAAAATACCAAGTTTTGTGTAGTTGCAATCGTATCCGTACATATTCTGATTCAGATCATTTATTACTAAATACAATTTACAAGTCAATCTTATAGTAATAATAAATATATATTAGGTACACTATAGTCTAGGTATTAATTTACAGTTTGTCCTCAGTAAATTCTCTCACTGAGTAGTAAGTTTTACTAGTAGCATTTTTAATTTGCATTTGAAAATGTTGTCAGAAGCTGCATTCCTGATGCTCTCGGGCAAATAATTGTACATTTACACACGTACATCGACTTTGCAAATTTCGCGAGTGCGTGAGCAGGTATTTTTTTATCCGTTTTTGTGCCTACAACTATGGCTACTTTACAAATTCTGTAAAGTATGGCTTTGCAGAGACGTCCCGTTTTACCCTAGCTATGGCCCAGATTACGCCATATAGGTTGTTAATACCAGTATTTTTTTCAAATACTTATATGATTATGAACCTTAGGGGTTACTACTGTTATGGGCAGGACAGAGGAATGCTTACCAACAGTGCACGTGTTGCTCTTCTCAACAATTTGTATAAAAAAGGAGAGGATAAGATTAAGACGAAATTATATGTTTTTTTTGCTAAATTAATATGAACTATGTTTTATTGATTTGACTTTGTATAATTGTGAGAAAAGAAGTTCCATATAGCTCTAGTTAACTTAATATGCCTACGGTATTTCTGTATGTAAATAGTAAACGGAGATGTTTATAGTCTAACGACAAACAAAATGAGTCTCTACAAGTCAGCAGAATACACAGCATACGTTTTAAAATATATTTAGTACCTACTACTTTAACATAGTATTTTTTTTTAAATATCGTACTTCTTGTGGCAATTGCAGCCTATCTATTCATATATCTGTCAACATTAAACAGTATTTTTGTTGAGAAAGGTATTTATTTATTTATTTCGCTGTCAATTGTAGAACGCTTTGAAAATTATTTTTTGTTGGATAGGTATAGTTTCAAGGTGGTCCCGTAATACTTTGAAAACGGTTGATGTTTTTTTATTTTTTCTTGTATTTAGTAAAAAGCGTTTTATTAAGATTTGTGAAAAATAATAATTTGTAAGCAAGACAGTTAGCTTATGTTTTGGTTCTTACTCAACAGCCAGAAGACGTCCACTGCTGGACGAAGGCATCCTCGTTAATAAGATGGTCTTGGTTCTTAAAAAGTTAGAAATATGCCGATACTCTCTTTTGTCATGACACTCCCGAACGGAATAAAATACCTACATAATGAATACTATAATAATAATAGCGATGAATAATTATTTATAACGTCATATATTTCAATTTATTTTACTAAAATATTACACTGTTCTGATTTTCCTATGACCTAAACGGGAAGGAAAACAAGCAATTTAACTAATAAATAATGAATTTGTGTTAATTTTGAACAAGACTAGCATTAAAATATTTAAAACAATTAAATCAACAATAACAATCTAGCTTTTGTCTTTTTTATTTGACCTGATTGGATTGGATTGGAGATCATGGCATTTTATTTATTCATGTCCATTTTTTATTGTCTATGTAGAATTATACTATTTTCATTGGTGGTTTGAGCTGAGGATGCTGCTTTAGGCGGGAATACGTATGCCTGTAAAACGGAGCGGTAGCTTGCATGATAGTTAATGGAATGTGCAAGTAAATGGCACGCAGTGGATATATGTCGCAGGGAAAAGATCATACATTTGCAACTTAAACTTGCATGCAATTTCATTATGAAACCGATTTCCTTCTATGAAAATTTCATATGTTAAGTATTTTTTAAATACCCCGGCGACCTTCGTTCCGCCTCTATTTGTTTGTGGGTTTTTTTTCGTTATTCGGGGCAGAGACTAATCCTACAAATGAAAGATCATAAAAATCGATCTAGCCGTTCGAGTTATAAATTGTGTAACTAACCCGAATTTGTTTAAATATTATATTTCTATAATAATAATATAATAATAATAATACTAGAATTACTTAAAACTTACCTATACAATACTTCAATGCTATACAATATTAACAGCTTTGTTTTGTTCGTTCAGCAGTGGCCGTCTCCGGGCTGATGATGATGATGATGATGATGATACTATATTTACAAACTTATAACAAAAAAATTGTACATATGTCATTATTGTGGTGTAGATCCTTGGCCAAATCATCCTTAAAAAAAAAACTCAATTCATCCTAAATCTGTTATTATTAACTTATTGGACATATTGTAGCCAATCAGGTACTACATTTTTTGATAAGACAAAACATTTTGGCCCAATTCGTACAAGGAGGCGACGGACATTTGTACCACTAAGTTATATGCATGTCGGAAATATCCTTAATTTAGTTTTTAGAAAAATATACGTATTTTTTACCTTATTCTTCTGCTATTCAATGTATCCCTGTTATGGCGATATAAATTACCTACCTGGGCCTTGTTTTATAAAGCTACAAGTTGAAGCTTACAATAGGCATGATGACTACTATTTTTTTATTACCTTATTGCAAAGTTGATCATCAATAGAGCCTATCAACGAAAACAAAATTTAAAATAACTCAAAAATAAATAAGTTCTAAGTATTTTAATTTCAAGCTAGACAGAGAGCGCGCTATACTGAGCTATGACGTCAAGCCTCAGGCGCGGCATACAAATGCTATACGAACACGTGATTTGCGAGAAAGGGATAGAGCATCCCCTCTCTATCCCCACCTAAAACTTTAAACGCTCATATCTCAGAGATTTATCAGCCAATACAATTTATTTTTTCAGTATGTGTAATGTATTTAGTTATATTCATCACTAAGCCTGTTATTTGTCATAAATTAAACATTAGGCCACACGCCTATTTGTACTAGCTTCTTGTATCAGTAACTACAAGTTACCAGTTACAGGTAGATGGTTTGTCTTTAACTTTTAGACGAGTGCTTATGCTTGTAGTTTGAACACTGGTTGTCTTGTAGCTTTAGAAAATGCAGTACTCAATATTTTGCGGTGTTGTCAGTTTCTTACTACAAGTACAACACTTGTAGCTTTATAAAACAGGGCCTTGATGCTGCACGCTTCAATTACAATTACCAGTCGTTCATCATACAAGGAAAGTCACACCCATTGGCTGACTACATTGTTACATATGCTACATTACTAGCTCCTGCTTTTTCCTGATCAAGGCCTACAAGATCCACTCGACCACGAACTCTAACGTGTGTAGAAGTGAGAATGGCTGTAAATTAATATATTTAGCCACTATTTATATTTTTGAGAGACTGTTGAGAGAATGGGTGGTAAGTTTTTTAATTATTTTTTATAGATATAATATTATGTTTATCCAGTAAAATAAACATGGTTCTCCCAGGGCAGTGTGTTTCTGCCAGAGAGTATGCCGGCATGACCACTTTTAAATGCTGTTTTCTAGGAAATCGGTGAAGGTTTTTTTTAATAAGGCTATAAAATATACATTTTATGTACATTTTCGACCGACTTCTTCTTTTTTTTTGTATGTATGTTACGCGATTACTCCGCCAATTATGAACTGATTTTGATGATTCTTAGTTTTTTTTGATTGGTAGGTAATACTTCAGAGGTGGTCCGATATAAATTTGATCAAAATCGGTTCAGTAGTTTGGTTTGAAATAAAAATTACTAGTAAATATGAAGATGTCATCCAGGTAAACGAAGTTGAAGTCGGTTGTATTTTTTTTTATAAACATATTATTTTTCTGTAATTTTTACCTAGTAAAATGAAAGTGATCCTGCCACGAAGTCATCTGATTATCCACATTATTATCTGATTATTTCTATATGGGTATTTCTATATATTTCTATTTGGTGCTGTATTAAACTCTGTTTTGCCCTTACTGTTTGGTCCTTTATTTAAAATAACAGTATTAAAAAAAACTACTTTCTAATATTATGCGACCACTTCCATAACCACCAATAATATGCAACATATGCAATATCGTTTACTTGAACAATTTGTATCTAGTTATTTTGTTTTAAAAACCAACCTACTGAACCGATTTGATGAAATTTCTATGAGCCCAATCTGAAAGTACCTATGATATCCTAAAACAAGAATTTTCTAAATCAGTTTATACCTAATATGACGGCTTTCTGAGGTAACAAACAAAAAAATAGGTACAACTGCATTGAGAACCTCCTCCATTTTGGAAGTCGGTTTTAAAGGGGTGAAGTTTGCTGCGGTGTAATTTACCTGCCAGTTGAGCCTCGCGAGGTCCCTGTTCGTGGAACTACTAGTTTAATTTTGTTCACGCCAAGTTCACGCCTTATCTATAGCACGGTAAAGAGTCGTATAATATTCTTTACCGCACCGACATCAACGGGCCGTCGTAGTCTGTTCTAAAAGTTCTGAATCCTTCCACTTTGGTAGAATTTTGTTCACTGTTCGTCTTAATACATGTATTTTATTTTTTAATTCACCTACTTTTATTTTAGAAAAACTAGCACTGCACCTTTTGGTTCTGTCGATTGCCTTGCAGTCTGTGGCATGTGGTCACGTATTCTTCCACGAATCATCAGCAATTCTGGTGAAGGCCGACGGCATACCAAATCCTCACTCCAGCTTCGGATTCGCCATGGGACATTGGAATGAAAGCCTCAGTAAGTCAGACTCCGACTCAAGTTTGGATTCATTTTTAAAATAATAGATAAGTAAGTAGGGGCAAATGCACAGTGTGCGATACCATAATCATTCATGTGATCTAGATAATTTTTTGTTTTTTCTTATTTATTTTTTCTGAACTGATCAGCTGCTCTTTATGTTCATACAAGTTTTTCCCATAAAATTTTGAAAGTGTTGCATTTTTAGGGCTCCGTGCTCAAAGTAAAATATTATTGAAATCTTAAAAGAATTAAAAAGCTAACAATAAATACTTCTTTGTAGTAAATAATTGTACCTACTTAAAAAGAGTATTGGCTAAACTATACAAAATAGTGTTTTTCCTACATCGGCAAAACCATAATTTTTTTTTAAACACTCAAAGCGGCGTACCTACAATTCGTTTATTCGGCGGTCCATTATGAACAGGACATGAAATAAGAGCTAGCTGACTTATATATAACGCTTCCCCCTCCAAAGACTTGCCAGGCTTGCACGACGAAAGGAGGCATGGCTTGGACTGCTTTCGCGCGCTTGTGGAGAGGCTGACGTCACGTCCTGTAACACATCTTTAAAGTAATTAAAATACAAAACCAAACTTATTAGGTATAGGTATCGATTAAAATGTATCGTTTCAAGTTTCAATCAGCTAACAAGCGACTAATGTTTTTTTTTCAGTTATAAGTGCACCAACCAGTGATTTGAATGGAACAGTTTACAGTTGTCCATTGGCAGGAATATCCAGTATTAGTTTAAGCTGCAGTTGGCTAGACTTATTCAATTCTACTACATTTACAAGAGGTAAGTTCATTATATTTAACCTACCATAGTCCAATGCTGGACAAAAGCCTCTTCCAAGACATGCCACTGCATCCGATTCGGCTTCAAGGTGTCCTAAGAGTTTTCCCACTACTTGTATATTTTCTTTTTAGAGTTTACCTGAAAGGTGTCCAACGGGATCCTATAACTAAACCTGCATTGTCTGTCTGTCCATCGGACTAATGCCCTATACAATAAAATTACCTTGTATATCTCGTTGAAATAAATAATGTCCGTAAACGGTAGCTGGTTGAAATTTTCACAAAACGTCCGTTAGTAACGTAGCTGGTTGAAATTTTCAGAGAAAGTGCGTTTCTATATGGGCCAAAAACTGTGCAGTTTAATTTTGCGCAAAGGACTTAACTTAACTAGACTTAACATAACTAAAGAAAACCCATGCTCAAACGAATTAATTGTAGTACGGAAACCTCGGTGCGTAATTCCGACTCGCACTTGACCGGTTTTTATTATGTGGGCGTACGTTTCTCGCCCCTTGAACTGTGTCTATTTTATCTTACTATAAAAATAATCAGTTTTGTCTTTTTACTTTAGATGTAAATCCAGACCAAAATTTTTATCTGGGTGCTTCAATTGCTACGACAAAGGATTATCTTTTTGTAAGTATACTTAGTTTTATTCGCCCCCGGTGTGTTGTCGTTATTTGTTGTGAAGCCCTTTCTTAGCGAGCTTTGCTTGACCTATTGTCTAGTCTAGTCTAGTCTAGGGTTTGTTTAGTTGACCTTAAATCAACCAAATTTATCTTAGTGTAAAACTTAGTTAACAAAAATTAAAAAATTTGACATAAACCCCGCAGTCGTATCAAGCATCAACTAGCATCAAACCGATACTTCTAACTTTATTTTTAAAGTCTGTTTATGTGTAAATAGGCAACTGCACAGGCACACACAAATCACCAGCGGTGGACGAATACGTCCACCAAAGAGAATATAAACAGTTCCACTGGACGAAGGCCTCTTCTCTAATTTTGCCAAAATCCCCACGCTCGGCAGGCGGGTTGGGGATCGCAGAAAAACCGAGAAGACGCTGCTGCCCGACCTCTGGTGGTTCTGGATGTAGTTTTAGGACATACTCAGGCCCAGGTGTAAAGTGCTTTGTCCAATAATAATAAATAGATTTTAGAAGTTAATTATGGTTTAGAAATGAGCTAGATTGACATTAATAATCAAACTACAATCTTGGTTATTTTTAGGGGTTTTGGTCGCCACATTGTATTATATTCCAAAACTTGTCCTATTTCGAGTGATGTTTTTTTAATGTATAAAAATAATAGCGTTTTTTTCTCTAAGTAAATACCGACACACGTGCACGAGTGTGGTCAAGTGACATAGCCTAGTGAAACTTGTGTATTTTCGTGTTGTTTTCAAAACTCCGTAATAGCTTCCAGTAAAGTCGCCACAATTTTATTAGGGCACGACTCAGACTTGACTTTGACTGATTTTGTGTGACTAATTGTGATTTTATGTCTTATTTTGACCTGTTACTACCGAAAACTGGAAATCATGCGAACACTTGTCACTGGTAGAATGCCCAAAGTGCGAGGTCAAAAATTAAGAAGAAGAAAGACGGAACTATAGTAGGTATATTTTTATGGTTGACAGGCCTGGTATTAAAATACCTAGCCACAGCTCATCTGATGTTAAGTGATGGTGTGGTCAAAAATGGTAAAGGAATAAGCTCTAAATTTAGACTAATCTAATCAGAACGCATTAATACGACTTCTTATTATAAACGTGGATTAGTCTCGTAATAGTTAATTCGCCTTATTTTCCTTTCTTTCAAATTTTTTACTCGTTGAATAAAGATAAGGAAGGATTGCCTATCCCGAAAGTACTCCAAACTTACTAAGGTCCTAAAGGTTCACGTACGTGAGCTTGTACGAGTAGGCACGGAACACTAGAAACTGGTGTTCAAACGGTACGAGTAATACGGACTAAAAACGTATTTAAAGCTTTTTTTGTAGAAATTATTGGATATGAAGAGATTTAACATCTAATATCTGAGGGTGCCGAGCGCAGTGCTGTGCGGCGCAGGATTGTGTTCGCAAGTTCACAATTCTGGCACTGCTACTGTTAGTGGTAGGCGTGACGCTTACCACCAAGCGAACGTCTTACTCGTCTCGTCCTTGGATGATCTAGCTCTCTCGTATATAATCAAAGGTCTCGTCACATGATTGTACAAAAAAAACTAGAATGAAGGTATTTAGAGGGATTTTCCCTTGTTTCGTATAACAACGTTTCCTATAATTTCACTTGATATAATTTCAGTTTTTATTTTTTTATTTTTAACACTTATAAGTGTGCGTTTGACCACCAACTCGCCTGTTGGCAAGCGAGGATGTGGTCGAGGATGAAGCACGCAGACTTAGAAGATACCTATTCACTCTGACCTTGAAGAGGTCTAGATTATATCTCTCAGGAAACAAGGAAGCCGGCAGCTTGTTCCACTCCTTGGCTGTACGAATTAGAAACGTGGAGTCAAAACGTTCAGTTCATTTAAATCAGTTCGCATAATTATTAATTTCATTTAATATTTATTTACTATATTCCGCATACTATATTCCGCTAGGCGCGTACTATATTTTGAATAATCATTCATTTTATATAAATTCATTTCACATAATTGTCCACTTTGTTGTTTGACCAAATATTCATTTCGAAAAATTATACTTGACCTAATATTTAACTGACGCATGTCGCCTGACTCGGTTCTGTCAGTGGAGGAGACTCCGGTTGGGCTTCCGCCAGAAGCTCTAGCGGTTGCCTTCCCTTGACCTTTTTTTTATTTTTATTAATGTCTGATGATGTTGGCCTCAGATGGCCTCTACAGTGTCACTGGACTTTAGGCAAGCGCAAATGGCGCTAGGCCTAGACACAATTGAGCTTCTGGCTCCCGCGCTTTTTATATACACTCTAGGGGTAGTGACCACAAGTCTAGGTGGAATCGGGGTGCTCTTATCCGTATCTGTCAGCCATTTTGAACCAAACCAACTCAAGTCGGGTATATGAAATAGGATTATATAAAGCAAAAATTACACCAAATGAATATTATATGAAATAAACATTATACCATTTGAACATTAGCGCAACCGTTGTTATATAAAAAAAATGATATTTTAAACAAACATTATGTGAACTATGTGATTATTATACGAAACGTTGTTCGATAAAGTGAAATTATATGAAACGTGGTTATATGATACGTAGTATATAAAACGTCGGGGACCCATTTAGAGTAGGTATTTATGGAACGTTATTTGTTCATTTTTAGACTTGCGCGCCTTTAGTAACTAAATATATCAGGAAAGGTGAGATCACGGATTTGGATGCAATTGGGTCTTGCTTCATTTACTCGAACAATACTTCTATTGAGTATCTAGGCCCAGAAAGCAGATTCGTAAGAGATAACAAGCATACTGTTGGTAAGTAATTTTATGTATTTCACTATGTTTAAATAAAGATAATAAGTAAGTAATTAATTTACTTTTACTTTAATAAAGATAATTATAATACGTCGTCAATTTAGAAGGCTTTATTTAGTTGACAGTTCAAAATTAATAAAAATATTGCTCTCACTTTTTGTAAGGACAGGAATAAAGTATTCCATGCTAGTTTAGTTCTGTCATCTAAAACCTTCAAAATCGACCACTATACTAGGTTTAATTAATGTAGAGACGTTGTCCTAGTCAATAAAATGGTTCAAGAAACCTGTTAATTTACAGATTCTTCTCAATACTCAATACTCAATTCGTTTATTGCAGTTATAAAGTTATAAAGGTGACATGCAGCAGGCTAATCATGTAACTGTTCGGGATCGCGATTCGGATACGAGTTGTCAAAAATGGTCACTTGTCACTGTCCCGCCAAAACTCATTTGACCCTGAAGGGCAGGACGAAACGCCAAAAGACCGACGGATTTGCTTAACTTAATTAAAGAAATCAACGCATTCGTTCGATAACGATAGCGAGCGAAATCCCTCCGTGATACCGTGAAGCTGTGACAGTGACAAGTGTCAATTTTTGACAACTCGTATCCGAATCGCGATCCCGAACAGTTACATGATTAGCCTGCAGGTCTTAGATAGCACATACTATTTATAGTAGATACTTTATAACTACCCTGTAAGGGTATGGCAACGTCATGCGTCGTCGTTCTGATAATAATATTGTAACTAGACTAAACTTACAATCAGCTAAACTAATATTATTATTCACTCATTTTCGTTCTTAAATCTGAGTTTTTAACAAAATATATATAAATACATCAATATTATAAAAATCCTAAGCCTAAGCTGCCGGTGGTTAGGGCTGCAGAGTGAGCATAACCTACTGACAATGCGTGCCGTGTCAAGGATCACTGCCTTATGGTTTTTTTTCTTTTGCCTTATTATTATGACGTCTTTATTTGTTTTAAATAATTTTAGGTCTTTAACCTACTGTGTGTGTTTTAAAAAAAGTCCTATTATTGAATATAATATCGCTTTATGATACCTGAACAGTTACTTGAAACTAGTTAAATTACAGTGGTTTTTTCACTGTATCACAGCCCGCCTCTATTATTTGACTAACACAGAATAAATTATAAATAATACGCTTTAAAAAAAAAAATACAACCGACTTCCACTTCGAATACCTGAATGACATCTTCATATTTTCTAGTCATTTAGATTTAAAAACCAAACTACTGAACCGATTTCGATAAAATTTATAAGGGACCATCTCTAAAGTATTACCTACCAAACAAAAAGATAATAATCAAAATCAGTTCACAATTGGCGGAGTAATCAGGTAACAAAAAAAAACATACAGTCGAATTGAGAACCACCTTTTTTGAAGTCGATTGATAAAAAAAAAAATTATGATCAGAATAAATTATGATTTATACGGAACCCTATATGAAACAAGCAAAACTTTGCCTTTTAGACCAGATCGACGGAGGCACGGGCTGGAACACGTATGCTGACGAAAAAAATGGAGTCCTGTTAGTGGCCAAAACATCGGTTTACGGAGATGTTAATTATTTGAATATTTATCATCCTGAGGAAATTCCTCAAGGACTTGCCAATATAGATGAGAATTATACAAAGCAAGACAACGACATTTATGATGTTGGTAAGAAACAAGGCCATACTATCTAAAACTATAAGAACCTCTGTCCTGACATAATTGAATTGTCATTTTTATAAGTTCATTATTTTAATTGCAATTTTAATTTCAAGTTCAATTGTGTTTATGTGTAACTGCTACTGCTATAAATTTAATATAATGATGTATATGAGTCTATGATACTTGATAAATAAATGATAATTATTATTATAATGACTAACAGACAACGCACAGCCTAAACCGCTGGTCGTACAGACTTGAAATTTGGAGGGTGTATTTGTCTTGATGCGTAGAAGGACTTTTCGAAATTCGACCCCTAAAAATTTAATCGGGTCGGGATGATTTAAAGTGGTGAATATGGGGAGGACCTCTAGTTATTTTATACGGCAACAATTAATGAAACTAACGACGCTTCCTCGATGGTTTAGTTTATATATTATACTAGCTGCGCCCCGCGGTGTTACCCGCGATTGTTGGAATAAAACGTAGGCTAGGTCCCGTCATGTAAAAATAACGCTGGAAGAAAGTAGAGGGGGTGTGTTTGCGCATGTGTACACTTCCGCCCAAGTTTATGACATAGTGTGTTGACTTACATTTTACGGGATATTTATTGTGAAATATCAGTAGGATGAAGTAACATAATCACGGTGATATCCTGTAAATAAACATAGAACTGTAATGAACTAACGGTGATAATGTTTTTTAGTATACAAGGGAACCGCTCCTGCACGAGCTGATGGAAGATAATACGCTAAAAAAAAATACACTTCAACTTCGAATACTTGGATGACATCTTCATATTTTATAGTAATTTTGGTTTAAAAACCACACTACTGAACAGATTTGGATAAAATTTATATGATACTACCTCTGAAGTATTACCTACCAAACAAAAAAAGAATCATTAAAATATGTTCATAATTGGAGGAGTAATCACGTAATATTCCTTAAAAAAATACAGTCGATTTGAGAACCTCCTTTTTAGAAATGGGTTGAAAATCATAAATCCGATCGAAAGCCGTGGAATTTTGTGTTTGCCGTGGCAGCCTAGTGGGGGGGACCGCTTGACTTGTAATCGTGATTCCGCGGGATCAAACCCAAGGACATACCAATAAGCTCTTTGGAGTTTATGTACGGATACTCGTACCACTGGCTTTTCGGTATAAGAAAACATCGTTCTCCTGTCCGGAGAAGAAATTCAATGGCGTATGTAAATTCACCAACCCGTAACAGGGCCAGCGTGGTCAATATGGCCCATTAGCCCTTCGAGGGTAGGCCTAAGTCCAGCAGTGGACAATTAAAAAAGACTGATTATAATAGGCACGTTCTATGAGATAAACTAATTCTAAATTTAAAATAAGTAAGTATCCAAGAGTTCATAAAGTGATATTTGGAGTTTTGTCGGAAACACGGAAGGAAAAATCATGTCGTTACATTCTATTATTTTCTTAAACGCCTGTTTTTTCGCGAGTTAATGATTAAAAATGGTTGTGTTTTATTCATTGAGTGGTGAAACATGTCTTTTCGTGTTGTTTTCAAAACTCTGTAGAAGCTCATAGTAAAGTCGCCACAACTTTACTAGGGCATGACTTGCACTGGACTATGGCTAGTTTCGTGTGACTGACTGTGATTTCATGACATGTTGACTTGATTTTAATTTAAAAAACTTGAAAATTCATAAACTTGACACGGGCAGAATGCACAACGTGATATATTAATCACACCAGTATCAACTGTCTTCAGAAGTGGTTCCCTTACACTCGATATTTATTTGATATACCAAGGTACTTCGTAAGCTACATTTTGGTTGCTCGACTCAACATTTTATTTTAGCTGTTGTTATTCTCATACGAACAAAATAGTAGAAACATATTTTCACAAAATGTTATCATCATAGCATAATGCACAGTTGATGATTATTGGTTTGTATATTTCAGGCTATGGCATCACAGCGGGAAAATTCTTTTCAGACGATAGAGCTCTCTTATATGCTGTTAGCAAGCAAAGCACAGCAAGTACTGGTCAGGTAAGAACAATAAATTGATAGTTATAAACACCGACTTCAATTTCGTTCGTTAGTTGGGACAAAAACCAAACTAATGAACCAATTTTGTCGAATACAAAGCGGGTGTGTCAGGCATTTTTTATGCCACAGGTCATATGGCATTACGTAAGTACCTATAATTTATATATTCAAAACAAAAGTTGCAATATTACGCTTTTAAAAAAAATACTACCGAGTTCAGCATCGAAGAATACCTGGATGGCATCTTCATGTTTTCTAGTAATTTTGATTTAAAAACCAAACTACTTAACCGATTTCGATAAAATGTATATGGGACTACCTATAAAGTATTACCTACCAAACAAAAAAAGAATCATCAAAATCAGTTTACAATTGGCGGAGTAATCGCGTAAAATACATACAATAAATATAAATATTAGAAAAAAATACAGTCGAATTGAGAACCTCTTTTTTTGAAGTGGGTTGAAAACTAGGTATGATTGGCAAAATTGTAAGAAATAAATTGTTTTTATTTAACCTGTGTTGTGTTGTCCCACTGCTGGGCAAAGGTCTAATGGTGTTGTTATATTCATTTAATATATTTTTATTTAGTAGGGATAAGTAGACTAAAGAGTTCAAGCTTTCCATTTATCGCTACTCGGTAGATCTAAGTGGTTTTTTTTCCACCTATCCCTACCGGGACGGATAACTTAGTAGGGATAGGTGTACCAGGCCGAAATTTCTATGGGATCAATTTGAAAGTATAAACTTACAAATAAAAGAAGAATTTTCCAAATCGGTTAATACTTAAATGACAGCGTTTTGAGGTAACACATCCAAATGCATTGTTTACCCCCTCGCAAAAACTAGTCTATCTTAGTAGTTTTTGGAGCCTCGTCACGTCCATGAGGGTCACATGGGGATTTGAAAGCTATAGATAGCTACGTACGACTGCCGGAATTCACCGTATTGGGTGCTTCGTGGCATATTTTGGGGGGCTTAAATCTGGCACTGCTACAGTTATGGGCAGGCGTGGTGCTTACCACCAGGCGAACGTCTCGCTCGTCTCATCACTTGCCTATTCCATAAGAAACAAAAATAAAGCAACTTGAGGGTGATAGCTAGTTAGCCGAGTACTTAGAATGGGGTCTTTCTTTACTACCAACCATGATAAGGTTTCCGCGATGTTTTCCTTCGCCCCCGACAGCTCAGTCGGGTTTGTAGTTCATTGTTGTGATTTATACCCAGGCGTTTATGCGCGCGCTAACCACTGAGCTATTACCTATCGCTACGTAGTACTATTATTTATTCTGTGCTACCGCTCATGGGCGTCGCCAGGGTGGTACAGGAGCAGCTGCCCCCCAAACTGGAGATTCGAAAAAATGCAAAGCAACCAAAGTCCTAAGTCTGCTCACTCATTTGACGTGCTTGACCGACAATTCCCGCACTTCGAAATTTGAGTGAATTCACTAATATTCCATTCCAAGTTTAGTATTTCGCACTGCTATTAGTAGTCTATTGGTTCTTTCGTCAATGAAGATTTTTTTCCATCCTCCTTATATAAAGTCCTTATTTATTTTTTTGTGAAAAAGTACAAACGCTACATTTAATCATAAGTCGTATGAAATCGCGGGGCACAGCTAGTGTTGATAGATGTTTTCCATTTCAGATCATTTTCTTAAAGGAGGTCAAGGACGAAGAGGAAGAGGAAGAGGAAGAAGAAGAAGATAAAACGTTGAAAATGATAGATGCTATGATAGACCACGACGTGGTGGGCGCTATGTTTGGGTACGCCCTGGCTGCTGCAGACCTCACGGGAGACGGCTTGGCGGAGCTGCTAGCAGGGGCGCCTATGCAATCTGAAGATAAGGATGAAGTAGAATTTGGTGCACTGCATATTTATTTAGGAGGAGATAAGGCAAGTTAACAAATAATAATATTTAAAAAAACAGCTGACTTCAATTTCGCGAAGTACCTGGATTACATATTTTTTCCACTTTAAACCAAACCACTGAACCGATTTTGATAAAAAATGTTTATGGGACCACGTCTGAAGTATGACTTACCAAACAAAAAAAATATCTCCAAAATCAATTCATAATTGGCGGAGTAATCGTGTAAAAAACATACAAAAAAAACCTCAGTCGAATTGAGAAACTCTTTTTTTGCGAGCCATACTCGCGCACCGTGATTTTGACCTGGGTATGTCTTTAAACCCAGAACCACCGGAGGACAGGCAGCAGCGTCCTCTCGGTTAATGGTGGTGAGCATTCTGCGATCCCTAAGTCGCCTGCCAAGCTATTATGGCTTGTAGTAATTGGACTCTACTGCAGAGACTGCCTATGGAGAAGTACCACATCTTTGCCAGTTATTCAACCGCCAAGCATTAGTGTGCAACAAGCACTGTGTTGCAGTATGACGGGCTATGTTACCAGAGTTACTAGGCATGAAGAGATTTGACATTTAATATCTCAGGGTGACGAGCGCATTGCAGTGCAGGATTTTGTTCGCAAGTTTACAGTTCTGGTTTTGTTAAGGCGTGATGCTTACCACCAGGCGAACGTCTCGCTCACTCGTCACTCTATTTAATAAAAAAGCCCAATTATAATCTTGCTAAGTATGTAAGTGCCATCGAAGTTTTTAAAAATAATTTAATTTTACAGGGCTCTGTGAATGCTGTAAATAGAAAGCGTACTATATTCGGCGCGAAAACTATGGGTCGATTTGGAAGTGCAATAGTTGCTAGTGATATTGATGGAGATAGCATTCCAGGTTAGTACATATAGAACTTAGCAGAAATACACAAAAGACAATAATAATAATTATAATAATAAAATTTATTGACTACGTTTGGTAAAAGACACAATTTAACTTAAAAATATGTACATTCAAGAATCTTATCTAAGTAGGTATCTTATAATGTCTATGGGACTGGCTGGCGCTCGCACTAGTAATGAAACTGTATTACGAGCGTCAGAGCCCTCCGTTTTTTTTTTTGACCATGGTACTATGGTATTACTTGTGTACGTTACAAGGACAAGCTAACAATAAATTTAAAACTATAAATTTCAAAATTTAATCTATGCAGAACTAAAATACAAATTATATAATTTTATTTATTTATTTATTATTTAAGTTATTAAACATGGTACCTACTTGTATATTGTTACAAGCAGGGAGTGCAATAAACTTAATGGTGGCGCGTGTAGTGTGAGAGTGATTGTATGTATGTGTGGTAGTGTTTATGTGTGAGTGTTGAGGGTGAGTTGTAAATGAAAGAGTGTGTGGGAAAAAATATATATATATATATATATATATTGGGATGTAAGGTTGTTTGTTTATACGTAGTTAATCATTATCGTCTATGAGGAAAAATCGAGATTCGCAGAATTGTTTTGCCATTTATATAATAACAAAATAATAGATGATAATTACAGAATTATAAGGGACAAACGGAAAGGATAACTATTTACTTTAAATCGGGAAATTTAATAAATGTTCTGTGTCGCTGTAAGATAGTTTTTGAAGCCACTTCCCAACTACTAATTTTAATTTCTTCAGAGGGAGAGAATAGATGTGAAGTTCTTTATTAATGACATTATAGAGGTGGTTAGACAGGTGGGTGTAATGTCTGCTAGCAGATTTAGTGCGATGAGGCAATATTGAACAAATTCTTTTTTGTTTTCTGGAAACTTTTTCCGGATCGAAAGGTAATTGTTTGTGTTTACGCATTATGACGTGATAAATAATCAGCTGCCTAACAGTTAGCACATTGACATCCTGATATAGGATATTAGTCGGATATCTAATGGGTTTCTTGGTCATCACTTTTAGGATGGATCTTTGTGCTCTTTCTAATCTGATGAGAGTTTCCGAGCAAGCGCCACCCCAGACCACATCACAGTATGTCATTATAGACTGAGCCAGAGAGAAATATACAAGTTTAAGTGTGTCAAGGTCAGCAGATGATCTTAGTTTCTTGAAAATATATATAAGGCGCCTCGCTCTATTAGATATATTTTCTATTTGTGGTTGCCAATTAAAAGTACTGTCAATCTGTACTCCGAGATATTTTATATTGTTAGTTCTAGATAAAGCAATACATGCACAGGACAGTTGAAGTTCAGATTGGCATTTATGAGCAACAATAGAAAAAGAATTTAAATTTGGTTGGAAATCTGATCTGAGGGAGAAGGTAATATATTTAGTTTTTGGTATGTTCAGAGTTAAAAGATTACTGGAAAGCCAATTCATGACTATTCTTAAGGCGTGTTCTGCATTAATTTTGGCCTCGCACCAAGTTTTCCCTTGAATGATTAAAGCAGTGTCATCTGCATAAGTAAAAATATTACAAAGAGGAATTTTAAGAAGACAAAGATCATTCACATAGATGAGAAACAAGACAGGACCCAATATGCTGCCCTGTGGGACACCAAAATTTAAGGCCATGTCATTGCTAATATGTTCATCTATTTTGACACACTGTGTGCGATCTGTGAGATAGTCTCTAAAGATCTCCAAGGCAAGGCCTCTGATGCCCAGTGCTTCCATCTTCGATAGCAGTATCGGGATAGAGACAGTGTCAAACGCTTTGGACAAATCAAGAAATATACCTATAGTTTTACGTTTAGTGTCAAGGTAGTTCATTACAGAATGGGTTAGATCTAATACAGCATCTTCAGTAGACTTTTCTTTAGGAAAGCCGTACTGGTTGTTAGATAAAAAGTTATATTTCTATGTCTAATATGTCTAATATTAAGAAGTTTCTCAAGGATTTTTGAAAAGGAACTCAAAATAGAAATGGGTCTATAGTTATTGACACTGTCTCTATCGCCGTTTTTGAAGACTGGCAGAACAAAAGCCTTTTTTAAAATTTTTGGGAAAATACCATTAGTCAGACAGAGATTGAGGATATATGTTAATGGGGGGACAAATACATCACACGCATCTATAATTAGGCTGGAGGGAATACCATCCCATCCAACCGCGCAGTTTCTCCTTAAGCCTCGAATAATTCGACAAACCTCTGAGCAGTCAGTATCAAAGACTGCCATTGAACTGGAGCAGGAGTTGTGAGTAGTGGCAGTTATACTGATAGTACTATTTTTAGATGTGGTAGTAAAGTTACTAGCTAATTTGCTACCAATATTGACGAAAAACTCATTTACCTTATTAGTAGATGTTACAGGGTCGGTCGAATGGGTAATCAACGAAGAAGCAGAAGATCTTGATTGTGAAATGTTGGTTATTTTTTTGATAGCATTCCAGGTTTCTTTTGGATTACCCCTGGCCTTAAGTAACTCATTTGTTTCGTATTCGCGCCTTAGTCTTTTAAGTAAATTGTTGCAGAAGTTACGATATCTTAAATATGTAGTTTTATTTATATAGTTCTTTAGATCTGATTTATATTTTAAATGTAATTTATCGCGATTACGAATGCATCTTAGAAGGCCAGGGCTAATCCAAGGCCTAATAATATTTTTTCGCCTAGGCGATTTCAAGGTTTTAGTGTTTGATTTTATTATGTCTGAGATAGTGTGAACCATGGTATCCATCGCCAAGTTAGCATCTTGAATTTGGAATATATGTGTAAAATCAAGAGAATGTAACGCGGCCAAAACAGCTGGGTAATCAATTTTAGCAAAAGTATTTTCCCGTTTTTTTTTAAGCCACCTAAGTCACAGCATAGCAGCGTAGCGGCGTGATCCGTTACTGTGCTGGACAGCACAAAAGTGCTGGCCAGAGACCGAGAGCGGAGTATAACGTGGTCTAAACAGCTCAATTCGCGTGTAGGATACAAGTGAGCGGGTAACATACCATGAGAAGATAACATTGATAAATATAAATCAGAATACTTAGTTTTAGATTTTTCTTTACAATCAGTAAGAATATTTATGTTAACGTCTCCAATAATGGCAACTGTATTATATGTCGTTAAATTATTTAGCAAATTATTTAAGCTGTCTAAAAAGGGGTCTAAATTTGACTCAGATGGGGAGCGGTAAACCGCGGCTATAGCAATCTTATTTTGGTAGGTAAGTAATAAGCAGCTGGCATGGGTAAGAATAGGTTCAGTAATAGTACACTGTATGTTTGACTTAACATAAATTACGACACCATCATTTTGATTCTTGTACCCTGACCTATGGCTGGCATACCCTTCAATGATAGGAGTTTGTGGACATACGCTTAACCAACATTCCGAGAATATTAAAATATCACAATCGATGTTCATTCTAGTTAATAATATCTGGGCCTCATCTATGTTACGACCAATACTCCGGATATTCAAGTGAAATACCTTCAGAGATCGTAGTAGGTTATTATCAATTACTAACTTATTACACGTCTCTGGAGTGCAGATAAAAGATTTGGAGACTATCACTGAGTCGAGTTCGTTAATTATTTTATCGGTGTTATCCACAGTAAATATATATAAGTGTGAATAGGTATAATTTATAAGTCTTAGCTTCCAGTATGCCAGGAAGCGAGCAATTTAACCCTTTATAGCATAACATGTCATATCGGACAGGTAATCGATTCATTTCCGTAGGTAAACAAGTTAAGCATCCAATCCAGACAATAGAACTATGCATTTTAATTTTGCAGTGCCAGTTACTCAGTATCCTCCATGAGATACAAACGTGTGAATAATAAGTGTATAGTATTGTAGTTATGAGAAAGTAATAACTCGTGGCATAGCACAGAAATGCTCTACTTCTTAGGTTCTCTCCTCAGTGTGGCATAGCTAGATCAGGTGCTTCTATAAGCTATTCTATGCTTGCGATTGTACCGATTATTGGGAAGACACAATCTGAGTTATGAATTTAGTGATGTGGTACGACGACTAATGAACAGTGTACATATCGATGAAATTGAATACCTATTATCGCATTTTAACTCCTCACTTATATGACATCAAATTAATAATAAATAGTGAATTAGAAAACCAACCTAAATAATACATACTTACTTTATCTAATCTGTTATGATAACAAATGTATGAAATTAAATTACATAATGACATTAATCTTAGGGACTTAAGTGTGATGGGATTAATGTTTGATTAGGAAAAAAAGTAGATTGAGAAGTAAAGAATGTTTCAGATCTCATGTATATATGAGGCGAAGCCAAGAGTGACATGCATGAGATCTGAGGCTTCTTTAATTGCTACCGTTGTAAGTATACAATTGTACGTGCCGCTGCGGGGACGAAGTGGTTCCTTTCGCTCGGCGTAGTGTGGCTAAAGTAGCCACTTTAGCTCCGCAGGCACGTAAAAACGATTATGATTGGGTATGCAAAACGTATTTTTTGTAATGTTTATTCAAAGATTAGGTTTGCGAACATAATTATGACACTAATATTGTAGGAAACGAATTCTCTCTTTAAGTTGCCTCTATCTCACTTTTCATTAATATCCTGGATGTCTGGAAATTTAACAGAAACCAAATACAAAACGGAGGGTTATTATTGTTCCAAAATACTTACTATTCAAAAGTCAAAATTCAATATCGATAAATATTTTAAGTCTTCGCTGAAGGAACAGCACTATGTCCTACCGAGCAAAGATAAAAAGAGACAGAGTTATACAAAACTACAAAGATCAGAGCAGGATGGAGCGAAAGACATCAACGGGTTCATCATCATCAGCCCTGAGACGTCCACTGCTAAACGAAGGCCTCCCCCTTAGACCGCCATACTGTACGACAACCTGCCATTTGCATCCACCGGTTGCCCACGACTTTTAAAATGTCGTCGGTCCCCCTAGTGGGAGGCTTTCCTACGCTGCGTCTTCCGGTTCGCGGTCGCCACTCAAGAACCTTTCTTCCCCATCGGTTGTCAGTTCTTCGAGCGATGTGGCCTGCCCATTGCCACTCCAACTTGCAAACTGTAACTGGTTCTTTGGCGAATATCTTCGTTCCGGATTCTATCGCGCAAAGTAACTCCGAGCATAGCTCAACGGGTTAATTTTAAAATAAATAAATAAATAATAAATATCGCAGGACATTTTTCCACACAGCGCCATCTAGCCCCAAGCTAAGCTTGTAATATGGTAACTAGATAGCTGATAGAATACTTATATACTTTTTTTTTGTTTGTAAATACATACTTATAATACATACTACACCCAGACACAGAACAAACATTTATGTTCGTCACATAAATGTTTGCCCTTGGTGGGGATCGAACCCACGCCCTACAGCTCTGAAGGCAGACACGCTACCGCTGAGCTATATGGCAGTATAAGAAAAAAGCTTACTTGTAGAATGATATGCCGTACTTTGCACAGCTGGATGTCTTACTAAACTTGCCGCACCATTTTACTGAACAGTAACTCATTTTTGGAATATTAAAAAAAAAAAACTGACTGAGCCAAAACTTAACTGACGTACCTACTTTCAGTGACTAGCAGTGAATTTAAACTACAAATTTTCGTATGAGCGAAGTCGGATGACCAGTCAACAGGGTTTATAGTATTTGCATAGAACGTTACCTCGCCCCTATTGGGCCCCCTCCCTGGGGGGAGTTGATAATATCAAAGACGCATATGAATGATAGACGCGATAACAACGTATAGTGCTCTCGAAAGTTGCTCTTGGCAAAGTCAGTAGATTCGCCCTCTAAAACGGTAGATTAGTAATTTTTCCAGCTAATTATGGTATAATCATAAAGGTAGGACCTCTATGGGTATAATCTAGATAAATAAAACATCAAACCCAATGCCATTCTTGATCTGATGATGGGTGAGAAGTGTTCACGAACGAGAATATACAAAATCAGTAGATTTGCCCTCTAGATTCGGTAGATTTGTACTATTACCAAATAACACCTATTTTCAAAAACCGATCCATTGGCCATTGTTCCACTGTTACAGGGTTCATGTACTGACTAATAAGCAATTGTATTTTAATTTTATTGTTATCTAAATTGTATTTATTATACATTGTTTTATTTTTAATTATAATTGTATGTGACTATGTGATATGACTTATGTCGAAATAAATGGAATTTGAATTTGAATTTTGAATTGGGTATATTGGTAGAAAGCCCTCTTGCAACAACCTTTTGGAAACCAAACAATTGGTAGGTTCGAGACATTGAGCTATAGATATTAGCTCAATGGTTCTGACAGCGGCGGTCGCGGCGGCATGTTACCTCCTGTTGATGATGACACTTCGAGGATTTAGCTCCTCTTTCTCTTAAGCTGACACGGCGAATTTCGTACCGCCTGTTAAAAAAAAAAAAGTTTTTCCGATGTTTTAATATTATTCTGTTATTCTGGGCGGAAACAAATCCAACAAATCAAAGATCATAAAAATCAGTCGAGCCGTCCTCGAGCTATACGAGTAAATGCTGTAACTAACCCTATTTTGTTTTAGTATTTAGTTTAATTACGATTTATTTAGTATTTGGTTTTATTTATAGAGGTCTTCGTGAGTGCCCCGTACGAAGGCTCGGGAGTCGTGTACATCCTCAGTGGTCACGAGCTGAGCACGACGCTGCTTCGAGCCAGCAGCCCCCTGACGACGCAGGTCTCGAGGCTGCAGCACACACAGAGAGTGGCCCGGGCCGACCTGGACTTGCTCGGCTTCAGTCTGCTGACGTTGCCTGACGTAGATGGGAATGGATGCTATGGTACGATCAATATAAGTATTCTATCAGCCATCTGGTTACCATTGTACAAGCTTTGCTTAGTTTGAGGCTAGGTGGCGCTGTGTGAAATGTCCACCGATATTTATTTAATTGATTTAACGTGGCAATGCCGCCAGCATGCTGGGTACGCTTCCGACTGGTAGTGGTTTTGTGCATCTAGACTAGGATAGTCTCTAGACTTTCACTGGATACAATCCTTTTGTTTTTTGTGTAGTAAACTAACTAGTACCTATATGTAGTTTTTGTAGTGTTGTTGTAAATTATTTTAGTATTACAAGATTTGATTGAAAAACGAATGCCTAGAATACACGGCTGACACATTACGTGTTAAGGCTTCGTACTTCTCATTAGTAATTACTAATCAGTTAATATTAATATGACACTTGTCGCTTAGTGAATAGGATTAAGTTTTATTCAATTGCACTGTCTCTTACTGACACTAAGGACTAATTAGTACGTATATACGTGAAAGGTATTATTACTAAGCATTAGCTACGAAGCCTCATGTAATCCAGTCATAAGAAAGAGTTCATTATGAACACAGAAAAGCGAAAGCCCTAGTTTTTAGGTTTTATGAATGCCCTTTATATTTTGAACTTTATGACAACCACCAGCATTCTTCAGAGTGCCCGTTAACATAGTGTATGCAAATACGCCGAAATAAAATATCTGGAGCTCATTTCACGAGACAATGATGGTAAATATCTCTTAAATAATAATATTATTGAACTATATAAGGTTTGCAATACCATCAGAGATAAGATCACGACATCTAATTCACTGTGTTTTTTTAATGCAATTAGGTACACGATATGGGCGAGACGTTCGTCTGGTTGTAAGCATCACGCCTGCCCTTAACAGTAGCAGTGCCAGAATAGGCGTGTGGCCTAATGTTTAATTTATGACAAATAACAGGCTTAGTGATGAATATAACTAAATACATTACACATACTAAAAAAATAAATTGTATTGGCTTATAAATCTCTGAGATATGAGCGTTTAAATTTTTGGTGGGGATAGAGAGGGGATGCTCTATCCCTTTCTCGCAAAGCACGTGTTAGTATAGCATTTGTATGCTGCGCCTGAGGCTTGACGTCATAGCTCAGTATAGCGCGCTCTCTGTCTAGCTTGAAATTAAAATACTTAGAACTTATTTATTTTTGATTATTTAAAATTTTGTTTTCGTTGATAGGCTCTATTGATGATCAGCTTTTTTATGAGGTAATAAAAAAAATGTAGTCATCATGCCTAAACTAGCGATCAAAATCCTGCGCCGTGCACTGCGCTCGTCACCCTGAGATATAAGTTGTCAAATCTCTTCATACCCAGTAATTTATCTGGTAACTTTGCCCTTCAAACAGAAACACAGTAAAGCTAGCATACTACTGGTTGTCCAATGAATAACTGGCAAAGGTGTAGTACTTCCAGTAGTACTTCCATAGGTGGACTCGGCAATAGAGTCCTACCACTACAAAAACACTTACTTATTATTACAGTTATGGAAGAAAGTTAATCTTCCTTGTACTAAGTTCAGAAAATTGACTTTCCTTCCACTTCATTCACTTACTTTTGACATGATAGGTTACACCTAATAGATATAAATTATTGTGGTTCAACCGTGGTATTCAAGTCCTCAGCAATAGACTCATACCAACCATCGGTGGTAGATACCCAGGCAACCTTCAATAAAGCCCCTTACTGATAGCCCCTTAGTATAATTACTAGTAATGCTTTTGCTTTTTTTTTGTTGTAGAACTTGCAGTTGGGGCTCCAGGTGCAGCCTCGGCGCTTGTGTTGAGATGTCTCCAAACGATCAACGTCACTGTTACTTCAGAACTCATAGGATCGGTGAGTGAAAATTGTATTTTAATTTATCATACTCGAATGCTCATAGATTATAGTTTTTGTTTCTTATTTCTTATTCTTATTCAATGTGGGGGCGATAAATCCTGCACTGACGTCTGCTCGGGGTGTATTGTGTATTTCCCCCGCTAGCGTCTACCCGAGCCAACCCAGCTCCTTGAAGTAACAGAGCGAGGCTCTGGACCGCTGGCATAGTAACTCCAGTGGGTTAGATGGAAGTGTACATGATAATGAGAAGCGAACAAGCCGTTGCAGAGATACAGCTGCCTCATGCAATCCGGTAGCAATTCTTGTTAGTTCTGTGACTGCAGTGCCACAGCTCATGCTCTACATGCTCTATGGTAGTTTTTGGTTATGATCGGTGTTAGCCACGTGTTGGCGGACTAAAACTGGATTATACTTGGGCATAATACTACTTGATTAGTGTACTTACAAAAAAATTGCATTTTAAATACTTACTAGTGCCCAAAATGTTATTCTATTAAACAATTATAATTGTTTAAAAACAAATTGTTGTACAACGAGTGGATAAAACAAGCCATTTCAGCCGAGACGTTTGTTTAAATAATATATCGTCGGTGGAAAACAATAATCGTATCGCGTTATCCCGTTAAAAGGTCGTAACTAGGCTAAGCATAAGGTAATAATTAGTTTTTTTTCCTGCGTCGATTGGTCTGGGTTTCGTTGCTCTACGACGACATGAAATTCAAAAATTAGACAGTATTTTGAGAAGTGTGTTTTTTTGGCGTAACTGCCCATAAAACGGCGAATTTAAACGTTTTAGAGATACGCCAAGGATATGTTTGTGTTTTTAGGATACATTTTGTTAGGCTGTTCCTGTTAATACGCATGCACTACAGCTGTTATGACTTTCTTGCGGAATGTTTTTTTTTACTACATTGCTTACGACGTTTTCATTGTTCTTACTTTCCTAAGGATAACGAATAACCTTTAAGGGTCAACCCACACGTACCACAACCACACGACAACCACAACACGTGGTCGGGCGCATATATTGTATTGAAAATCAATAGTAGTAGTTTACACGTACCACATTTTGCCGTCGTTATCGACCGCGTGGTTGATATCGACCACATTGCAACCACAACGCAATCACCAGCTACACAGTGAAATAGCCGCCAGGCACATCGAAGATACAACGTTGCGTCGTCGCAACGATAGTGCGTGCTCTATGAAAGCCGGAGTCGAACTGTGTCTGCACACGACGCAACTGCTAACGACAACGCAACCACATCGATATTTTGTCGGTACCACAAGGCAACTGCAAAAAGCTGCAGCGACACTATTCACACGTAGCCACAGCGTCACCACATTTTGTCGTTGCGATGTGGTGTGGCTGTGGTACGTGTTGGTTGACCCTAAGATCAATTTCAAGGGTTACTGAAAACAACCCAAATCGTGTTAAAACATTATTACCTGAATCAATATTTTGTACTATAGGTAGTTAAGCGAATCATACGTTCCGTAATTTCTGGAACAATCTGTTTTTTTTTGCTTACGTCCTAGGCAAGCTAGCTAGTGCCCCGTGCCCCTGTTCTCCACCCCTAGATCCGCCTTTGCCTCCTTGTATGAACTAGGCCAAATTGTCACATGCTTTTATACCTACTAGGTACACAAAATACAAAGTGAACACCATTTTTATTTGTGTTTTCAGAGTGTAAAGGAAAAAGACAACCACTTTACAGCAAGAGTTTGCCTTAAAATTGGCTACAGTAAAAATTCGGCCAATATTTCCGGATGTAAGGATTTATAATTTTATTTGTAACTAGCTGACCCGCCCCGGGTATTTTTAACCGAAATTTATTACGGTAAATTTTCTCCCGTTTTTCTCTTCATATAAACCATCCCCAATCTTAAAGGAATACTTAAAAAACAATTTGCTAAATATGTCCAGCCATTCTCGAGTTTTGCGCTTAGCAACAACGCTCCAGTTTTATTTATATAGATAGAAGATAAAGATACATAGATTAATTATAACATTTAACTTTGGAAACATTTTCGTGCGATCAATTTAGACGCACGCGACGCACGTCGGTCTCTGTTTACACTCCTAGAAAAAGGTCACCGGAAGTGATGTAAACTAATATTCGGACTTTCGGAGTCATACAACTTAAATAAACGTGAATAATTTAAAAAAAACTTTGTTTAATATTTCCAGATATTTCTGTTAATAATTACATCGATGGTAATGCTAAAATTATGAAGGAGAATTTTAAAGTCGATTTAGCGGAAAAAAATGAGAATCATTGCGAAGATATTCTGGTGACGCTTGTAAGTATTAATGTTAATCGTTTACACAATACATTATACGCTTATACACAATAGATAGACAATCATACTTATACAGATAATTTATAAAATTATTAAGTATGAGCGTATATACTTATTGTTTATAGGCCGGGTCCATAAGTATAGACCAACGGTCAGCAACAGGCGGACCGCGGTCCGTTAGTGGACCGCGATAGGTCGACCCTCGGACCGCCAAATATTGTAATGTATCATAGTACACATAGATAAGGTACCTATACTATACCTTTATTAATTAAAATAATATTTCATTCGAGATTAACGGACGCCCACCTAGAAGGCACACTTCGAATTTGCTGTTTTTAGGTCTTGTGTTTTATAATTCAGATTTGTATCTGAAGCCATACAATAAATAGGTAGCATTTTATTATTATCAGTTACTTGTAGTTAGTGTAGTTGTTTTTTTCTGGATCTACTTGAAATTTTCCCATAATATCCGGACCCCATCTAAAACTACTTGCCGACCCCTGGTATAGACCATTCATATTTTGTGGACCATTGTGGACCTTTTTAATGCATTACAATTAACAAAATCACATAATTCTTGATAAAAAAAACTTAGGTAATAATAACTAAGCCATAAAATAAGGAGTGCTAGTAATTCTTGTTGATTTATGGGTTTTTTTCTTTAAAGTTTGATTGGTTGATTGCAGTTACAGCATGAAAAGTATGATTACGAGATGAGAACAAAGTTGGAGTTGGAAAATACGGAAAAGCTGGCACCCAATGGTAAGTTTTTACCAAACTATTTACTACTTGCAGAAAAACTAAAATGACGTGTGTTTAGTTGTACACTTCATCAAAATTATAATTACCCACCAGACTGCGACTTCCTCCGCGTACGGAAGAATGAATGAATGAATGATTTATTTGTCTGTGAAAACTACGTAATATACAGATCCATTATAATTAAATACATTTAATTTGCTAGCTTCTACCCTGCAGGGGTTTACAGACTTATTGATCTAATACTAATACTTAACTATCTAATAGAAAGAGGATACAATAAAAAAATACAATAAGAAGTCATGGTCATAAAGAATCGGATAGAAGGCATTCGAATGTCAATTTACATTTGTGTTTGTTAAAAACATGTCAACAGTGTAATACGCCTTCTTCATTAAAAAGTTCCTCAACATACTTTTAAAAATATTTAAATTAGTTTTGTTACGAATGTCCTTGGGTATCTTATTAAATATGATTGGTGCCATGCAGAACACACTGCTGTTTAAGAATGTAGTTCTAGATGATAAATTGTGTAGTTTACCCTCATGTCTACTACCCTCTGGCCACATATTGAAGAACTCAGGATTCGACTTAACGAATGTGGCAATTTCACTTATGTATAGGCAAGGTGTGCTTAGGATACCAAGTCGAATGAAATGTTTTTTACACGAATCTCTTCTTTTAAGGCCATTGATTGCCCTTATGCAGCGTTTTTGTGCTTTAAATACTTTAAGGCGAACTGTGGAGTAATTTTTTTTTTTTTTTTTTAATTTTAATTTTAGTAATTAATTTAATTAATTAATTAAGAAATTCGCCTCGCCCCCGAATATATTCAAATTTCTATTTTTATTCACATCTAGTGAATACATTAATACATTTTTTCCTACCCATTTTCACCCTTTTAGTTTGGTTTTTAAATCAAAATTACTAGAGAATATGTAGATGCCGTCCAGGTATTCTTCGTATTTGAAGTCGGTTCTATTTTTTTTTAAAAGCGTATTATTGTAAACAGGCTTCGACAAATCTTGGGCACAGTTGAGCACTTACAGCAAGACGGAAAGCAATCTGACAATTTTGCGACGCTGCAGTGGTGACGACTGCAATCCGCAACTGTATCTTGACATCAAGTGGAGTAATACAGAACCTACTCATCTCTACGAGTCGAAAGGAAGTAAGAATAAAACGTATGAGAGGTACCTAGTATTTGTTGATGTTTAATTATGAGAACCGTTTTGTAGTGGTAGGACTCTACTGCAGAGTCCGCCTGGGGAAGTACCTTACCTTTGCCAGTTATTCAACCGCCAAGCAGTAGTGTGCAAGCACTACTGTGTTCCGGTTTGAAGGGTAATGGCACCAGATAAATGACTAGGTATGAAGAGATTTAACATCTCAGGGTGGCGAGCGCAGTGCGGTGCGGCGCAGGATTGTGTTCGCAAGTTTACAATTTTGGCGCTGCTACTGTTAGTGGCAGGCGTGACGCTTACCACCAGGCGAAAGTCTTGCTCGTCTCGTCAGTTGATTTAAAAAAACGTCTGACGCAGGTCAAAGTGCAATTACAATTTCACATAAGAAGGTAGATAAAGCACGCTACCAATCTTAATTTTGGCGTTAATGAGGTTAAAATTTTTGATATCGGCTCTATGATGCCTTGTTCGGCTGCTTAATGGGTTTTTCGGCTTGTTAGTAATAGGTAGGCGTCCCACTAGGTGGACCGACGACATTTTGAAAGTCACGGGCTATAGATGGCTAGCTGGTTGTCGTACAGTGTGGCGGTCTTAGGGCGAGGCCTTCTTTTAGCAGTGGGCGTTTTATTCTGACGATGATTATGATGCCTTGTAATCCAAGCAGCTGGTGCCAGCCCGAAAACAAACTCATTTGCTTTTCCCAGGTTATGGTACGAAGTTGAATCTTCGAAAGAAGAGACTGTATCATTTGTAGTGGAAAACAAAGGTTACGAAGCTTCCGAAGCATGTGTGTGGGTTGAGATTGTGGGGGCCCCGGTTTACAAACCGGGTAAGTGCTCGCCGAAACCCCCCGAAAATCCCAAAGGGTATGAATGTGCCTTACCGACCTCATTTAGGCGAACTGATAAGGTTGGTATCATGTTATAGTTTTCGTCACACGTGAAACCCTAAACCTACACCTACACATACACCTACAATAGACAATTATAGAGCCTTACTTACAAATTATGCATTTTTTTAAATTATTTTTTATTATTAATAGGCTTGCGTTTGACCGCAACTCGTCTGATGTTAAACGAATATGCAGTCTACGTTGGAGCACGCTTGCCTAGAAGAAATAGATTCATTCTCGACTTGAACACACCCAGATTATAATCATAAAGTTAAACTAAGTTTATTAACTTAAGCATGACACTTTACAGTTGAGTGAATAGGTACCTAAATTTGGACGTATTTTTATACATAGAGCGGCAAACAAGCAGACGGTTTGCCTGATGGCAAGCTCACCGTCGCTTATGAACACACAGAGAGAGGTGTTTTTAGATGCCTGTTTTAAAACGCTCCATGTTGTAACTCTGCGGAGAGACTTTCTCAGTTCGGACGTCCCACATTTTGAAAGTGCGCATAAAGAATGAGTAATAATGTAAAAATGCGTAGATTAAATGTAAATAATATATTCTGTTCACTAATTTCAGACATCGTTTGAAATATTTCTAAATATGTCACGTCTTTCAAACGTGGACAAAGCTTTGGTGGTTACTGCCCAGCCGTACGAGAACTGCATTCAAAAACTTAGTAAACACAGTCGAGGAGGAAATTTGACTATAAATTACCAGTTCCAACAAGCTTGGCAGAAAGTTCAAGTAGAAGGGTAAGTACACTGTGTTCTCACTATGAAAACCTTTCTTCTCCTTCTTCCTTTTTTCTCTGTAGACGTGGCGAGACTGGCGAGGATGACTTACAACCGTTGAGCTAATATCTATAGAGTCACAAACGTGCAAAAAAAAATGTCCGATGCAAAACTCGGCGCACGCTATGCAGTGCGCCAACTTTTTGACCGACTTGAACTACGATAAGACATAAGCATACATTGAACACTATACAAGCTACATAACGTCTAAATTCGAACAATTGTGAACTATATAATGCACATTTTTGTTTTATTTATACGGGAATACTCACGTTTAATTAAACGCGCACGCGCGCACGTTTGTGTGCTAAGCAGGACGTAGCTGCACGCGCGTCGGGCTCTGTTTTCACTCTTTGAAATGGTCACCGGATGTGATCGAAACTATAGTCGGAGTATCCGATTTAATTAAACGTGAGTATTCCCGTATAAATAAAACAAAAATATGTCAAAATCACGTCAGTTTTTATATAATGCACGTATAGGCAACGGCAGTCGGACGTTTTTTGGCTGTTTTCACTTAGACATTGTGACTCTTTAGATATTAGCTCAATGCTTACAATAGATAATTATGCATATGTTTCAATTATTAAAAGTAATAAGATAAGTCGAGAGTTTAACTGAATATGATGATTACATCGAAACAATAATTGAAATCGGCTGATAAAGTTCTGAAATATAAGCGTTCAAAGTATTTGGGAGGGAGTCATCTGTCCCTTTCTAGCAAAACACGTGCTTAATATAAGTGCTTAGAATTTGTTTGGAATCGTGTACTTTGACGTCATTAGCCACTATAGTGTCCCTGCTCTCCCTGTCTAACATGAAACTAAAATTAATGTTTATAACCAATATTCTAATTTAAAAAAAACTATAGCTATGTATATAACTTTCTTTATTTGTGCACATATTTAAATTTTATTTTAATTATTTGTTTTGGTGCGAGTCTGCAATTTTGTGAGTCAAATAAAAAAAACATTCACATTCCCTATTGTCTTTTCAGTATTTAATTCGGCTCATTGTAAGCTCGCCCCATAGTTAATTCGCCCCACTATTTTAAACTCCATACCTTGAAAGTTAACTTGCCACAGTCATTAAAAATATCTGTAAATTCGTCATAGGTAGTTAAGAGGGTAAAAACTATTGTTAATTCGCCACAACTCTCAATTTTGCCGAAAGTAGCGCCAGCCAACAAGATTAGCTTAAAGTCAATATCATATTATATTTTATCATAATTTTACCTGGCCTAATGTTAAGTACCTAAGGATAATAATTATATAAGCACAAATGTTTATTTTTTTTCTTTCACGCGTACAATAAACATGTTCGATGATGTTTGCGGCTTAAAGGAGGCCACAAGGGCCACCCCAGCCGCACTAGCCTCCATTAATAACATACATCATATAGTTTTTTTAATAAAGAAATAAACTGACGTGATTTAATCATTTTTGTTTTTTTTATACGGGAGAATACTCACGATACTCCGACTATAGACATACAACATCCGGTGACCTTTTTCAAATAGTGAAAACAGAGCTTGACGCGCGTGCAGCTGCGTCCTGCTTAGCACAATGAACTATAGTCGGAGTATCCGATTTAATTAAACGTGAGTAAGTATTCACTTATAAATAAAACAAAAATGTGTTAAAATCACGTCATAATATTTTTTTTAAATTTTTAAGTTTTCATAATAATTTTTTTACTTAAAAGACTTACAAACAAAAGAAATTTAATTTTTCAGAACAAAACAAGACCTGTCAGTCTCAGATATAGAGATAAAAGAAACCACAAAAGAAAATAACCAAAATAATTATAAAATTAGCCACCAATATAAGGTAAGTTATATATACATTTTTATATGACTGCATAAAACAACACAAACTTGGATAGGCATGTGGCCTAATGTTTAATTTATGACAAATAACAAGCTTAGTGATGAATATAACTAAATACATTACACATACTGAAAAAATTAATTGTATTGGCTGATAAATCTCTGAGATATGAGCGTTTAAAGTTTTAGGTGGGGATAGAGAGGGGATGTTCTATCCCTTTCTCCCAAAGCACGTGTTAGTATAGCATTTGTATGCCGCGCTTGAGGCTTGACGTCAAAGCTCAGTATAGCGCGCTCTTTGTCTAGCTTGAAATTAAAATACTTAGAACTTATTTATTTTGAATTATTTTAAATTTTGTTTTCGTTGATAGGCTGTATTGATGATCAGCTTTTTTATTAGGTAATAAAAAAAATGTAGTCATCATGCCTATTCATAGTACCACAGATACCTAATAGTTGCTATCCTATAAAACTTAACTGTTTACCTACCAGTAAAAGATACCTATACTTTAACCCACTGAAGACAAAAGTGGAGTAGCCTCCGAATAGCTGATCTGACTTTTGTCTCTATCTACCGAGTTACTAATTTGAAAGAAAGAAAAAGACAAAAGACGAATCAAACTGTTCCGGAACCATTCCAAGTTTAATAATAAAATAAAACCCTACAGGCTACGTCCAGGTTACTTTGACGTCAAATATATTTTATAGAAAATTTAGTAGTGTCATCTGCAATCCTGTAAATATTAGCGGCCATCTTTGATTATATACCCAGCCGCTAGTTCCTCCGAGGCGGCCTTACTTAAAAAAAACTTTTCAACCGTTAGTCACTGCTTAAGATGCTCTGCCACCTTCTCTCTGACTAGAAGTTGCACGTGCTAGAAAAGGACAGAGAAGTTTAAGCAGTGACCAAGTGTGAGAGAATCGAGATTATTTTAGGTAAGGCCGTTAATAATAATACTAAGTATTTTTCATCACACTTGCTCGTAAAGTAGCACTTGTACTATAATAGGTAAAACCCGGTAAAGTCAAGTTTGTACGTGACTGTAATTAGACGTATGCATACGAAGGACTCTTAATATAGCCGGGTAATACTTACAGTTTTTTTGTAATACCAATAAAGAGTTTTTGTTTTATTCATACGGGAATACTCACGTTTAATTAAATCGGATACTCCGACTATAGTTTCGATCACATCCGGTGACCTTTAAACACCTTGTAACAAAAATGTGTCAAAACCACGTCAGTTTTCACAATAAAGAGTTCTTATGCCGCTGAAGTAAATGTCAACCTGCGCGCGCATTGCTGGTTTGGGCGCCATTTTCCGCAAATGTTTGTTGATGTTTTCGCTGTGTGGTTGATTATTATCAAAAAAAATTGTTTTTTCCTCGCAAGTGTGACGAAAACAGTCGTATGGAACTCTTGTGCTATTAGTCATTACGCTCTCGGCTTCCTTATCGCGCTCGCCTGCGGCTCGCGCGCATAATACCGCCTCTAGTGTAATGACCAACATAGCACACTCGTATCATAATGTACTATTAAATGCGATAATCGCAGTAAATCCCAGTTATCTTTCCTTTATCCTTTCGACTACCACTTTCTCTGAGCTGTAGTAAATAGCCTGAAAACCATAAAAAATAACATTTAATTTTTCGGCCTGGTATTAGGTACTATTTTTCTACGAAATTATCAATATTTTTATTTTACTTTTAGATGACAAATAAGGGTTCTGTGACGTGGGGCCGCAGTGTTGCTGTCATAGAGTTGGAAAACAAACCATTTATAGAGAGTGTAAGTTGTATAACCAGTGTATAACAATGGTATCGATTATGTTGCACCGCTTACTAAACTAAACTTCATTTGACAGGACGAAACCTGTTGACTTCCTTTTCTAACATATTAAAATGAAATGAGACGCGTATAATTTTAGTCCTGTCAGATTAGTTTAGTTTAGTGAACGGTGCAACAGAATCGACACCAATATAATGATATAAAATAAATATATTGTAATATGTTTTATATCTAATTTTCATCACACTTGCTCGTAAAGTAGATCTTATTGCATCGGTTTTAGGTTCATAATCCAAGCTATTACGCACGCGTGCTTTTTATTTTACATTACGGCACATGGTGCTATAATAGATATAACCCGGTAAAGTCAAGTTTGTACGTGACTGCAATTAGACGTACGTATACGAAGCACTCTTAATATAGCCGGGTAATACTTACAGTTTTTTAGTAATACCAACAAAGAGTTCTTATGCCGCTGAAGTAAATGTCAACATGCGCGCGCATTACTGATTTGGGCGCCATATTCCGCAAATGTTTGTTGACGTTTTCGCTGAGTGGTTGATTATTATAAAAAAAATATGTTTTTTCCTCGCAAGTGTGACGAAAACAGTCGTATGAAACTCTTGTGCTATGTTTCAATACACTCTCGGCTTCCTTATCGCGCTCGCCTGTGGCTCGCGCGCATAATACCGCCTCTAGTGTAATGACCAACATAGCACACTTGTATCATAATGTACTATTCCATGTGCATGACAAATATGCTGGTACATGGTGTAAATACTTAGAATGTTATTATGTTGAATTGACGCCTGCGATATTACTAGTTTTGGATTCGATGCCAGCCCAGAGAGATGACTGCATCTTACTGTGTGCAGAGAGAAAACCTTCGAGAAAGCTTTTTAGTTGAAAGAATAAGCTCTTTACGCAACAAAATTATGTTACGAATATCTAAGCTATTAGTTTTTGTGTATAACTTTGGTGTTTTATCAATAAATAAATTGTAACTGTACTTGTAGGTAATTGTTGATTATAACAGTTTAAATTTTGTTAGGTAAGATGGTTATTTCAAAATCGTAAAGTTGCGGAAGTTCACTTTTAACAATAACAGATTTAATAATAATATAACTTTAATAACAGATTTCTTTCCACCCAAAGGATGCTGTGCCTTTTTAACAATCCCTTTAATAAGTAACGTCATCTCAAAACACCTATTTGCTCACGACAAAGGCATAAGTGTAAACAATAACTAGGTGCACAAGTCACACGCTTACGCAAATAAAAATAAATAATTAGCGAAATAAATAGGAGATCCGGTGCGTCCGCTTCGCAGCTACGAAGTGACCATACTGCCGTAGTCTTTCGCACTACAAGCGAGTGATATAAGCACAACGCTACGCGCAATTTCGGTACTATCTAGTTATTTTCAATACTCACATCATACAAACAGTGAAAGTCTGTCTTAAGGGGCCTGTTCAACAAAATCACGTACAGTCCTATGACTGTACGTGATTTTGTAAAACTGCTATCAGTTTTTTGTCGGTTTTTATAAGTTTGTGTTATCCCAAAAAATATATTTATATCTATAAGATGAAACGTAGCGCTTTTGTAATCTTTCCAAAAAAATTAGATAAGAAACAAACAAACAAAGCACCTCTATTTTAACACTTTACAATAGTTTTATTCATTCAATTTTTACAAGTTTAGCACGAAAATTTACTCACTTGTAAATAATATAGTTTGTCACGATTTGTAGCTCTTAGTTTTTTTTTTATATTATGCTTGTAATAAATTAAAAATGGGTAAAAAAACGAAAATCGAATCTTAACACGCACGAATCTGCGTAACTGCCATATTTTTGCTCCGCTAAATGTGGCTTTAGCTCATTCAGATTGATCGAAGTAAAAATGTGCTTGAAACGTAGATGAGAGCAGCAGCCAAGGAAGCAGTAAACATAATTATAGCTTCTGCTTTCAGGCCAGCGCGACAGATTGTGCCGTATTGAAGAGTGCATTGAAATATGAGATTACTTGTCCCGTGTTTCTTGACACTGCCACGACGAAAACAATTATAGCTTGGGTGGAGATGTCAAGAAAAGAAGTTGGTAAGGAGTAAACTCATAATTATTTCTTGTCATTAGCAAATACAATTAGAAGAAGGTGTTGACGAAGACGTTACATTAATGGGGAGTCCCTAGTCCGCGTAAAGGATGCGTTTTCCTGTCAAATTCGAGTCAGGCGGAGGTACCTACACCTACAGCTACATTAAACATTCCAAACTGAACCACAATAGTAGAGTGTTTACCAAGGGATTAAACAAATATTTTAAGGGCGAGAGAGTTTCTTTCCCAGGTAGCGCTCAGATGTAAATGCCACGGCTCCCGATGCTCACGGTCACCCATCCGAAGACTGATCGGATCGTCTTTTGCTTAACATTAGCATTTTCGGTGATCTTTTAGAACCGTCTAGTTATGCTAAGTAAATCCTAAAAAAAACCCGGAGGATGGGCAGGAGCGTGTTCTGGTTAACAATGGTGAGCATTATGCGATCCCTAAGCCGCCTGCCAAGCGTGGGGATTATGGCAATCCCTATTTATGGCAACACCTTCGTCCAGCAGTGGACGTCTTCTCGCTGATGATAATGATGAACAGGTAAGTCTATGAATTCCTAATACAGACTGATTCAAACTTAATGGCGGCTGTGAAGTGCGCTGCAAGCGAGACTTTGCGATTGTACGCATACCGCACGCCTAATTTTTGCTACAGCGCAGCGTCTCGCGCCTAAATTAACAGCCGCCATTAAGTTTGAATCAGCTTGTACTTATTGACATTGGTAAAATGTTTCATTTTCTATCAGACGAGAACTTAAACGGAGGACGGCAAATGAACGTGAGCTCGCAAATGAAGCTATTTATGGATTCTACACTAGAAAAGACGGCGTTTGTTCAGGAAAAGTATGTATTAAATAAAACAAAAATGTGACAAAACCACGTCAGTTTTCATAATAAAAAAGTATGTATGCGTACAAAATCATTAATAATATTTAAAAATGGCACAGGTTATAACAGGGTAAACAAAAACCCCGTTTGGTTAGTACTTATATACCTACTACTACCCTTCCGCATCTTTGTTTATTCTAAAGTAATTATCTATCGGGGGAGGCCTTCGTTCAGCAGTGGACGTCTCCGGGCTGATGATGATGATGAACTGTCTCTCTACTTCAACCTTTACACTTCTCATCTGAGGATGTTTCATTCAACGAAAGACAGTGATATCCATTTTTTTATTTAAAAAAATCATACATAAAAAAACATTGAAGGCGTGAGATTGAACCCACGGCCTAAGGATTTGGACTGTCTTCACAATAGCTTACATAGTAAAAACCCGTACTTATAGATTGCAATAAATAGATTTTTATCTTTTGATGAGATTTGCCATCTTATAACTGATATCTCACGGCGACGAGCGTAATGCAGTGCGGCGCAGGAGTTTGTTCGAATGTTCACAATTCTGGGACTGCTAAAGTTATGGGCAGGCGTAAAGCTTACCACCAGGTATTTTTAAGCTTCACAAGAAGTTATGTAATGTAATAATGTTTTGCTTCCTTTAATTTGGGTTTTTGATTTTTTTCAGCCTTGTAAGTAAAGTTATAATGAAGACAGATATATCGTTCAAAAACAACCAAATGTTGATTGGGCTGGTCGCTGCCATTTTAGGGGCTTTATTGCTGGCTCTAGTGACCTGCTGCTTGTGTAAGGTACGTGTAACAGTTTAGGTCATTCACAAGTAGTTTGTCTATTATTACTAGTATTATTATAATATTATTAGTAGTAACCTTTAATATCTGTGGTATTATTATATTCTGTTTTTATTTTATTATGTTTTTTATAGTTATTATATTTTTATGGTATTATATTATAATATTATTAGTAGTAACCTTGAATATCTGTGGTATTATTATATTCTGTTTTTATTTTATTATGTTTTTTATAGTTATTATATTTTTATGGTATTATATTATAATATTATTAGTAGTAACCTTTAATATCTGTGGTATTATTATATTCTGTTTTTATTTTATTATGTTTTTTATAGTTAATATATTTTTATGGTATTAATTCTAATATTATTAGTAGTAACCTTTAATATCTGTGGTATTATTTTATTCTGTTTTTGTGTTTATGTTTATTCGACTACGCAAAAAGGTGGTATATAATTTTAGTAGTATATGTCTACGTTAATCAGTTTTCTTCGTATGTCATAAAATGTACTTTTGTATCAGAAATTAATTTTATTCACTTATAGGTCACTTATTGATAGGTGTCGATACTGTTAATTAGTGCATTTGTGTAGTTGTTTCCATTATACTTCTTTTTTTAATAATTTTTGAACGCATCTTTGTCTCTCGATCGAAGAAACAAAGGATTTTTCACCATGCGCCAGGCCGTGTCCTACATAACGAAAGATTTAAAAAAAGATTACTGTAATCGCCACGCAAGTTGTCTAAAAGTGGGGATGCGCAGGAATAAAAAAATATTACTTGTCATTCAAGTTGCCAAATATACTGCACGGAAGTGTACACCACAGAAAAGCGAAGGCCCTACCTCTTCTCTCTTCAGTGGTGTACCTACAGGCACACGACGTACCTGCACAGGCTCACCCCTTCCATGCCGACATGCCGAAGAGGAAATGTCTACATAGACAAAAAGTATATATTGAAAAATTAAAAATGATTGTATCCCGAGAGAAAATAGGGGAATACATTTGTATGGAGAATCACAGACCGTGTTCCCTCTTAAGCCTTGGGTCTTGGGTCAGAGTGACAGGTATCTCACTCCCACAATTCAGGTTTTATTAGCTAAAAAAATGTTGTATATTTTTGGAATATTTAAAAATAATCTGTTCATCGCATCTTAAGTTATTAACATTACGAAGGTAAAAATATTTTAAAAGTTTTTACAACAATCACGGTAAATATCCGCAAATAATCAAAGAAATGTATTTTAATAGTACTTAAAATAAATTTAAAACTAATTACCTATATCTATTTAAAAACAAACCCTACAACTTAAAAAAATCAAAACTTAAACTAAAAGCCCCATAGTTATTTAAATACAAATAACTTTATTTACCAAAAAAAAATTGAAGGTAAAAAAATTATTATTAATGGCCAGAACTTGTAGCATTTAGCTCCTCGTTGCGTACATAATCACTGGTCTGCTGGCCACTAACATTAAGAAGTTTGTATTTACGAATGTGGATGAAGGGAAAATACGGCACTATTTTTTGTATTGTATCATTGCATGTAAGGCTTGGCTTAGCTTTGGCCACTTTGCCAAGCGTGGGGATTATGACAACACCTCCCTTTAAGGGAGAGGTCTTCGTCCAGTAGTGGACGTCTTCCGGCTGTTGATGATGATGATGTAAGGCTTGGTCCTCTTTGTCTTTCTACTAAGAGTATATTGATAAGCGATCAATAATGTTGTTTCGTTTTTTCAGCACGGATTCTTCAAAAGAGAGGAGAAGAAAAAGTTGAATGTTCTCAGGGAGTCCGTGAGAAGGCATAGCATTGTAAGTATTTTGTTTTTGATTACTGGATCCTGGTTCTATTTTTCTTTAGGTACATGATGGAATTAAATTGATCAGAGTCGATAGGCCAGCTTGTGATTTATTTAACTCCTCTGTGACAATTATTATTGCATCATAATTGGGTTATCTGTCACTCGCGATATCTGCTCATGCCTTAGCAGCCTTTCACCAGTGTCTTCGTTTTCCGGAGCGGCCCCCTTACTACCGATATATTATAAAAACAGGCATAACAACTCAGTTAGCTGCCACCACAGAATAATAATTTTATTTCTTTCAGTCAATATTTTACTTAGTACAACTTGCATAGTTTTAATTTTATTTTATTCACAGAGACTAACGTCAGAAAGAAGCAGTCGGCGGCCCAGCCAGAAAACTCCTTCTAACGCTGATGACTATAATGATGTAAGTTAATGATAATTAAAACAATATATTTAATAATATCTGTAAAAAGGGTCCTGTGGTTGCTCGGCGGTGTATCTAGTCCGAGATATAAATAAGACACACTCGTAGTTAACGGTAGTGAAAGTATAATGACGAGGAGATGGCAATTAACACTAAAACAATACATCGGACGGTATACAAACAAAATAGAAGCGCGCGCCGGTGTAGTCCTTGCTCGCGGGTCGGCGCGGGGCGAGGTGCGCGGAGGGAGGTGACGCGCGGTAACCACTGGGCGGGCGGGATGAAGCGAGCGAAAGCACGCGGGGCGCG
Organism: Erannis defoliaria; assembly: GCA_905404285.2. Lineage (NCBI taxonomy): Eukaryota > Metazoa > Arthropoda > Insecta > Lepidoptera > Geometridae > Erannis > Erannis defoliaria. The sequence continues at coordinate 3,354,488 of FR990071.1, forward strand.
GGCGGCGATGCACGCGTCTAGCGCTGTAGCTATAGCTACGTGTCTACCCATACCTGTAGCTATGGCGCGTGTTATATGCACACTGTCACAGAATAAATAATAGTACTACGTACAGAAAGTTAACTCCGCAAAGGAATTGAAATAAATAAGGACTCTATCTACTAGGCAATAAAGTAGCAATTCAACTCGCACAGCGCTGGATACCGCTCGCTATATTCACCTAGATCTCTTTCTATCACGTATGCTTAGTTACGTGCGACGAGGCTAGCGTGCGGGCGGTGACTGACTTCTGCCTTGCATTGTCCACCCCGACGGATCGCCGGCCGAACATACCTAAACTGCGGAGTGACACCCACCTAGCACTGTTACATAATCTTTTAATGCCATTTCTATGCAATGATAACAAGACGAGCGCGACGTTCACCTGGTGGTAAGCATCACGTCTGCCTATAACACAGTAGCAGAGCCAAAATTGTGATATCGCAAATTCCCGCAAAGTACGCGGGGTCTCGAAAAATAAATGTAACGGGGATGGAAAAATGCATGATCTTATTTATATGGCTTGTAATTAAGACTAGGACGCATTATCATCATCATTATCAACCAATCATAGGCCACTATAATTTTCATGTTGACGCTTTGAAAAGTCAGCATTCTATCTTTGGTGCCAAAAACTCAAGATATGATCTCTCCTTTTCTTTTTTGACATGGATTGAATTGATAATTTATTTAATTATGACTTGTTTTATTAATGACGTGTTTTTATGTGAAAGTTTAACAATATAGTAATTTCTTTCTAATTATTTATTTGTACATACCTACTACAGATACTTATATATTTCAGATAGACATAGAAGTGGTAAGCGACAGTCCGTTTGAAGAGATCCCGATCAGCTTGAATGATGACGTTGTGCTTGTAAAAGCGAAGGCAGAGATCCACAAGGAAGACAAAAAAATAGGCAATACAAAAAACAAAAAAAATACGTGACAACAGAATGTTTAAAAGCAACACAGTAAACTATCGAAACATACATTTTACAATAACACTATTTCAGCACTTACCTACATGAGATTTAGAAATAAATAATAAGCTTTAAAAAAAAATACAACCGACTTCAACTTCGAATACCTGGATGACATCTTCATATTTTCTATAGTAATTTTGATTTAAATACCAAACTACTGAACAGAAATCGATAAAATTAATATGGGACCACCTCCGAAGTATTACCTACCAAACAAAAAAAAAAATCATCAAAATCAGTTCATAATTGGCGGAGTAATCGCGTAACATGCATACAAAAAAAACAGTGAATTGAGAAAAGAAAAAAAAATTGAGATTTTTTGAAGTCGGTTGAAAAATGTCCTTCTCCGGACATACAAGCTGTTGTATTGCATCTTCGCCAAATTTACAGAGGTAGACTAATCGTAATGAACAACTTGTACTATGAGGCGAAACCAGAAATGGCTGTTACATACAAAAAGTTCATTGACCTTGGACAAAATGTATGGAACAGCAGATATATTTTTTGCGATTACAGGTTTGGCCCCATAGTAAAGTTGTTCCGAAGAGTATATCTATCTTTATAAATTTGACGGGGATGCAAAACAACAGCTTGTATTATGCAGGCTGATTCACGATGGTTTCCTTCGCTGAAGAAAATGCAGTTTTATACATTTCGCAGAACTCAGTAGGGGTCTGGGATTGAACCTACGATCTCAAGTTGCTACGGTCTCAGTTTGCGGAGTGTGTCTTCCTCCTGAGCTAGTTTATGGCACTTAAAAAATAGTCACCTTAACATCAACAGTAGTTCGCAGTGAACTGAGACCACGCGATTCCCTCGCGAAAGCCGATTCGGCTCAAATTCTAAGTTGATAATAATTATAGTGTTTGCATGAACTACTTGCTCACAAAATTTGGTAAAGATCCGGTCAACGGTTCGGTTATCGTCAAGCAAATATTCATACAAACACACATACAAACGCCGATTTGTCCCCATTGTCTCGGAGACCATCGCTTCGTTCGTTCAATTAACGTTATAAACTAAACAACAACAACAACAACTACAATTAAACAAACAAAACTAAACAACAACAACAACAATTAAACAACAACACAATTAACAATAAAACAACAACAACAATTAAACAATAACAACAACAATTAAACTATTAAACATTTATTTTTATTATTTACTTTTTTTATTTTAACAATTAAACTATTGTCTATTGTTATTGTTATTTTATTAGACTATCACATCCTACAGCTGGCTGGACAAAAGTCTTGTCGTTTACGTCGATTATGGTAGAAAAGTCCTCATTCCATTTTTTAGTTTGTTTAATTTATGCAACAAGTTGTTTATGGTGTGCTTGGTATAATAGTCTTGTTTTTAATCAGCTTATATGTTTTACCAGTAGATAAGAAGTAGTATAGTATAGTTGTGGTAGTGTTTTAAGTATAGCTGAGTATTTGATTTATGTTATAATTATTATTTGTAAGTTTATAAAAATAAACTTTTAAATCTGAATTCACTGTATAATTATCTTCTTTCTACGGATCGTTTACCTGTAAAATTTCAAGCAAACCTCTGGTTTGGTAACGCATCAACAATATTGCTAATATTGCGAGCTTGGTGAGCTCACCATCAGGCACGCAGTCTGTTTTGTTTGCCGCTCTTGATAATAATAAAAAAAACTACAGAAATTCAGAAAATATTTTATGTACGAAAGAGTAAAATTTGTGAAAGTACACACTTCCGACTATTAAAACACTCTACAAACTTCAATAGCTACTAAAAATCGTACTGATGGAAGGATCTAGAAGTATCCCAAGTCCTTGGCGCCGGCCACGAGTCCGAGCATCATTTGCGTGACCTCGTCTCCTTGTTCCGGGATCCTGCTGGATGGCCAGTGGAAGTAAATCCCCCGGAGTTCGTACGTGTATACCAGAGGCGTTCCCAGCGCATGCCGGACCCAGTCCATGCTGCCACCTGACGCTCTGTCTGCAGGATGATAAAAATACTTACTAGGTCTGCGAACAGAAGAGCTCGCGAGCATAATATTCCATATCATTAGCATAATAATTATATAACCAATGGGCCGGTAACAAACAAAAATAGCCGACGACATTTAGGACGAGTTGAGATAATTTAAAAAAAGGATGAGTTCACCAAGGATCAGTAAGGAACAACCCAACAAAATATCTGAAATTATAGAACCTGTGTACCAAGTTTCGTCAAGATTAGGTAAAAAAATATGACCTGTACGCCAGCCCCAATATCCATACATTCGGACCGATGAATGACGATTGTCTATGCTATGGTCTATTGTCTTTTTTTTTAATGCAAATTCTACTAGTTGTTGCAAAGACTTCGCTCACTTCTCTCGCTCGGTCAGTGACTTTACTAGAAGACCCGACAGACGTTATCCTGACAAAATTTCAGTAAACCTATCGAAAAAGCTCTTTATTTTCCTGAATTTTTCTATTTTCCGGGTCACTTTTCCTATCTATCTTTCTGCATAAACCTTATTGTTATAAAATATGCTGTTATAAATTACTTACATAAAATTTCAGCGGCCGTACCAGGTCCATCGTATTTCTCTCCGTTCACGGCTCTACCGTATTCCAGGGAAGTTTCGCCGATTTTCACCTAAAACCGAACAGCTTGCTTTAACGTTTTGAGCGCAATTAATACTTATACTTGACAAGCGTAGCGGGCTCTGTACGTCAACGACGTCTGCAGTTGACAAAAAATATGGCGTATATAACATAAAAATAGACTTAGTTAAGGATATCTGATTTTGAAATCACTGTTTTTTTAATAGGTAGTTTTATGGTGCATTGGCGATGCATTCCGTGGTGGTTGAAAGGTCATTAAGGTCGGCCGTCAATAAAAAAATACTAATAACCCTGCTTCACCTTAGGCCTTGTGTACGTACGCTTCGGTGAGGCAAGGTTGCAGACTCAACCTACACAAAAAAGTTTTTTTTTTGACCTAGATTACTTTTGATGATGCTCTTACCAAGTCGTCATAGTTATCCACATGCTCTGTGGAGTCAGAGTACGGCAACAGCAGCGCCTGCGCGTACGAATGGAAGGCCACGTAACCTAGAAGGTTCTCTATGCCAGAGATGTACTGAGAAAGAGTCCTGGTTTCCTTCTCGGAGAACGGCTGGGATCCAGCGTAGACTTGGTAGTCGCAAGGATCGCTTGATGAACTGTAGTCTGAGCAAGAAGTGTTTTTTAGAAATAATAGCTATCTACACGATTGAAAACTGTAAAAATAACCTAATGGGCCAAGACGTAATGGGTCTCTCATTTGCCACATGCGCACCGCGAGAAAATTTTCTCGATTCTACAAAACAGGACAAAGCTACGAATCTGTATAAGTTTGTCTCGTTTTCGCACGACATAAAGACACGACAAAATTTTCTCGGTGCGCATGTTAGCCCTGCAGGAGTTCCAGGATCCATCTCTCACTAGTCTATCATTAATAGATCCAATGTACATGGATAGCAGCTCATTGATTAGATCTTCTTGTTAGTAACCCTATTCATCGATTGTCATCATCATCATCACCATAATCACTGCTAGACATAGACCTGTGTTAAGGCACGCCACTAAGAAAAGCCTAAGATTGGTATATCTTTTACCTTAAGCTTTCTGCTTGTAACGACTACAGCTGATATGATCGTCATTAGATTCAAACTTCACTGGGCGCTAATGAGTTTTTGTTTTACCCAATTACTCGGCCAATTATGAATTTTGTTGGTTTGGTTCTTTTTTGTTTGGTCATACTTCAGAGTTGGTCCCATATACATTTTGACGAAATCGGTTTAGTAGTTTGGGTTTTAAATCGAAATAACTTTGTAAAAAGATGCAGGTAATCGCATTGCAGCTGGTTGAGTTTTTCAATAATATTTTTAATTCAATGCAGTTTAATATATTGCGAATATGGGTATAAACTATAGGTGGAAATAAAAAAATAAACAATTTGTGACCGCCATATCTTACCTTTCGGCATGCTAAAGTATAACATTTAGAAAAAACATATCTTAATAAAATATTGAAAGAGAGAATGAAAAAATACGATTGATTGAGTTCTTGGAGGATCTAACTCATCAATTGTTACTTTTAATTATCTCAGTATTTTCGTTTTAAAATACATGGAAAGGAAACTTACTGCCCCAGTTGTAGTCCCAGTTGCGGTTGGGGTCAGCACCGTAGCATCTCCACGTTGACCGTGATCGAGTCTTCCTCCACATTCGGTCCTGAATATTAAAAAGCACTGCTTGTTAACCCCCCTCTATAAAGGGCCTAGAAGGGGTCAGGCCTAGAGGGGTCCAGCTTAATTGAAAGTTGGATAGTATTAAAATATGAGCTTACGATCACCATCTGCGTCAGTTACGGAGGATGTTCGAATAAAAGTATCGAGAGTTAGCGCTAAAAATTTTTTTTATTTAAAATACATTTTATGTAGGTAATAGATAAATACCAAAACATTTAAAGTCTGAAAGTCATTTACTTTTTTTGATGGATATTTAAAATATTTTTGTTATTTACTTAGGTATTTTATTTTATAATTTTTGCTAAACTCGCGGTCTTAAATGAAATATATATAATATAGTAATGTAAGTTTGTAATATATATGACGGAGGAAGGAGGATCCTTTCGCCATCATCATCAGCACTCATCGTTGATCCTCTTAGCAGTGGGCGTCGTCGGTGGGTAGTGTCGGATGAGAATAAAACAAGCTCGTACAATCAATCTTCAAATTATAATCTTCACAGTCACAGTACAGTAATCAGGTAGGCACACAAGTTGTAGGTAGGTACGTATCACAGAACGCGCGATGGTTCAGTGTCCACCGCACGCGCCGCTCGCCAATGGGAAAGTGAAGTCACCGATCGACGGCGCGCACGTCACCGACTCCATCGAGTGCCACCAGGTGGCGCTGGCGTCCCGGATACGACTCGATTGCGACACGGTCATCCTGCTTGCACACGTCCTCGTGTGATGGTTACCCTGCGAACAAATAGTCTACGACAGAAATTTGTTCCACTCGGTCACTCCTGACCAAACTCTAGATTCATTTACCAGATGAATAACGAACGAACTCTACGAACGAAAACGAACTCTACATTTTTATTTTTTTTATCATTAATGTGACATTAGAATAACCGAAAATACAAACATCAGTAGCCTGGGCCGTGTACCACAGTCGTTCGAATCAACTTTTCAGACTCTATAACAGAACAGATATCGCCAAGTTTAATTCTGTAAGAGTAAAACCGAGTAAAACCTCTAACGCCACGTACACAGACAGATAGCCACGCATCACAGTCGTTCGAACCAAATTGCTCAGTACAACTGTACACAGTTTTCACAAAACTTAAACTCTATAAACTCTCGCATAAACTCTACAAATTCTCTAAACTCTCGAGTAAGACATCTAGAGCCCCGGCTATCCAGCCGACTAGCAATCGAATTGCTCTCACACATCCAGCGAATGGATCAGATCCCTTAAAGATCTCCCGTGTGTCACCCTGGTGACCACACCTGGTCTTTACAGACCCCGACCTCGACCAGAGCCAAACGCACACCGCGCTCCCACGGACTACTTGAGTTGCCTCAAGAGATACCGATTTCTACCGGGTTACGACTACGAAATAGCTACTGGCACGGTCGAACACAACTCACTATAGCACCTAGAGTCCCCTTACTCAAGTTTCAATCAGAATACAAATTTGAACTTCATCGTTAACCTCATCTACATCGATTTCGACTGATACGTGACCTGCTGGCATTTTCTGAAGTCAAGACTCGAACCCAAAAATCTCTCATGGCAGTCTACCTTCACTACCGTTCGTCTATCAACGCTACGTTCATCTTTAGCTCGTCGTAGGTAAACCGTTAATAAAAAAATCAAAGCCTAGACTTCTCATTGCCTGTTACCTGACTGTAGTCACGATACGAGTAACAGTTAAATCTGATTGAAGCGTGGTAACATTATTATGACTCATCGAATTTACACAAAGAACTTTAGATAACGAAAGCTCCGTTGCCTCTATGTTTACAGAAAAACCCTGGTTTAAAATCTCGCAACCTTGTCACTTTGCAAATAGTTGTCGAACAAAACATGCAACAAAATTTCGAGAGAGTGATCGTTAATCACTACACAATAAAATCTGTTCTGTACTGAACACTCGTGTTTGACCAATTAACAGTCATAGCAACAACATTACTAGCACGTTTACCACTAAATTTCGAAGCGAAACTTTCTTTTACCAACGAGCATTCAGCGCCAGAATCATAAGCAAAGCATATCAGTTCACCTTTGTGACAACACGCCCGATGGTGGTTGTACGAAGCAGACATCAACGCGCCGCTCGCTGCGCGTGCCGCCGACGTCAGCCGCCCGCTGCTGCCGCCACCACTGCCGCCGCCACCGCCACCGCTTCCGCCGCTGCCGCCTCTGCCGCCGCCGCTTCCGCCACTGCCGCCTCTGCCGCCGCCGCTTCCGCCACTGCCGCCTCTGCCGCCGCCGCTTCCGCCGCTGCCGCCTCTGCCGCCGCCGCTGCCACTTCTGCCACTGCCGCCGCCGCCGCCGTCGCTCGTGCACCGGATGGCTATGTGACCCGGCTTGCCACATTTAAAGCACGCCAAGGGCTTCGCTGTCGGCTGCTGCGCTGCTCGACTTGATGATGTAGGTGGTGCAGGTCTGCCACTCGAGTCTATGGGATTGCTTCTGCACTCAATTCGCTTAGTCCGCAGGTAATCTAGCGCTTCAAGTGTGAAAATGCGTTTAGTTTGTCCCTCGATATGTTTGTAATTAACGCCATTCTTTGAAGTCACGGGTCAAACTGTGAAATGTGTGCGAGTACTGTTGCTACCGCAATTTCCTCCTTGTTCACATCTTTCCAATGATTAGTCTGTGAACTAATCAAACGTCTCGCGAACGTGGGTAGTGTTTCGTTTTCACTCGATTTTTCGCCGTTAATTTTAATGAGGGTACCCGCCAATGTCTTCTTCGAAATAAACCGTGCCGTGAAAATTATCATAGAATCCTGCCATGTCATTCCTTCGTATGCGATTGTGATAGCCACGTCGATGCTTTACCTTTTAGCGCCTTGCTGACCGCCAGAACAAGATGACCGCTGCTTGGTGGAGTTTTGGCGAAACATAAATCTGCCGTCGCGCACAATGATCTTGCGTCGGTATCTCTTTTTCAGGAAGTTCTTCACGATAGGCTGGTTTTGGTGATTGTAGCGGCTCAATCAATGCTCGCGTCTTCTTATCTTGTTTGTTCAAACATGGCTCGCCACATGTCTGTCTCCTTGTTCTGATCCAACACTGATCCCACTTCTGATGACGGAGGAAGGAGGATCCTTTCGCCATCATCATCAGCACTCATCGTTGATCCTCTTAGCAGTGGGCGTCGTCGGTGGGTAGTGTCGGATGAGAATAAAACAAGCTCGTACAATCAATCTTCAAATTATAATCTTCACAGTCACAGTACAGTAATCAGGTAGGCACACAAGTTGTAGGTAGGTACGTATCACAGAACGCGCGATGGTTCAGTGTCCACCGCACGCACCGCTCGCCAATGGGAAAGTGAAGTCACCGATCGACGGCGCGCACGTCACCGACTCCATCGAGTGCCACCAGGTGGCGCTGGCGTCCCGGATACGACTCGATTGCGACATATATATATATTACAAATACAGATAGAACAAAAAAATACCATTAAGAGTTTCCACTTTTAGAGATATCATAACACTTTTGCTTGTAACAGTCAACGAATCTGACTTTGTGCATAGCACCACAAAAAGTTTTTTTAGGTATAGCAAAGCGTGACTATTGTACACCTAAGTACCCACCTACCACTGGAACTACTAGCCAGCGGCCCAGAGCCTCGCTCCGTACTTATGAGTTCTTATAAACATAAATATCAAGGAGCTTGGTTGGCTCGGGTAGACGCTGGCGGGGAAAATGCACAGTACACTCCAAGCGGGACGTCAGTTCAGGACTTATCGCCCCCACATTCAATAATAATGAATAGGAATAACGTTAGCATTGAACTAACCTTCGTAAAAGTATAGTGATAGCCGTCAGGGTTCACCGTGGGGAAGATCCGCCAGTCGAACTGATCCCTCATGGCGGTTATGTTAGGGTTGTCGCTCTTGAGCAGCTGGTTTATAAAGTAGGTTGTAGTGGCTGGAGTGATCCATTCTCTAGCGTGAATTCCTAAAATTAAATAAAAAGTTAGTAATTGGATTAAATATAAGGCGATGAAAGCGAGCAGTTTTGGACCAGTTTTAATAATATTATTTGCCCATTCTAATGATAGAAGTTGCCCATAATTATCGAGGTTGTTGCTTTGACTAAGTGTTAAATAAATACAATCAAAATGTCGTTAAGCCTAGCTACAATACTGCCTACAATATGTTTATATCCAATTAAAAGACGTAACCAAAAATTATAATATTATAATTTAAACGGCACATAATTTACGGCTAAAACTTATAATTTTAGACAGAATTTGTACGGGGTTGCTCAAGAGTGAACAACATGCCTCCATATTGGCGTGATCCAGATTTAAGAGGGAATCTGGTCAGCGATTCTCTATAGAAATGTATTCCCCTATTTTCTTCCTGAACAAACCAAATATAACCCTCCAAAAATCACTATGAAGATTTTAAAAGGGTTACATTTTTTTACAATTAGGTGCTGAAAAAAAGAAAACGTCACACACGTCTACAGTAGACCTAGATTTTATATTTAAAATAATGGTTGCTCTTAGAGGCATTATCCAGGAAGAAAAAAGGGGTTTCATACATTGTATGGAGAATCTTTGACCAGATTCCCTCTATAAGCAATAACTAGAGAAAAGCAAGCTAGGAGCAAGATAGCTTTTTCTCTTTTGTGGGTAATGTTGATCTTTTATTCTTTATTAGGAACATAAAACAAATGTACATTTATAAACACATTGTTGTTTTTAATAGTTCCTGGCCATGGATACTAGTCCTTCAGCCGAATACATATTTCTTAATCGATCCTTCTTTGTGCAGTTAAATGAGTCGTAGTCACAGTCCAAGTCACACACAGTAAGTCACAGTCAAGTCAAATCATGCCCTAGTAAAGTCGTGGCAACTTTACTACAAGCTTCTTCGGAGTTTTGGAAACAACACGAAAAGACACGTTTCACTACATTCGAAAAAACACAAGTTTAGGAAAATAATACAATGCAGCGACATGATTTTCTCGCGTTCCCGCCAAAATTCCTTTATAAACACAGGTAGAACGATGTTACCCGCATTATAAGTTAAAAACTGTGTCGCGGGTAACAACGCCCGCCTCCGAACAATATAATGTTAGAGTTCCTAAAAGTAAGTACAGAAATCCTAATACTTAAATAAAAATTAAAGATTTATTTACTCACAAAATCTGATTTTACGAGTGTGTGTGTGTGTGGATATGTGTGTGTGAAAAAGAGCGGTGTGTATAAATATGGTGTGAATGCGTGAGTGAGTGTGAGTATTTGTAGGTAATTTGTTAGTTAGTTATTTATAAACTGTAATTACTGTAACTGTAATGATTATATTCTCACTGTACTTGAAATCTTTGCTATATAATACTCGATATTATTATCTATTACGTAATACACACAAAGGTACACATGCCAAACATAATTTAAAAAAAACTTCTAGCAGGTAGGTAATTCGTATAGAGTTAAAAAAACAAATACAAACTGAAGAAGCTCTAGTGTTTGTCAAACACGTACCCGATTCAATGAACATAACGGGCTTGTCCTCGCGGTCCGTCGGGGTATTTATTCTGAGTCCCAGTATTTGCCGTCCCTCGTAGCTCTCGCCTCCCACGATCACTTCGGTCGACTCCGGGAACGCAGCGCTTGTGTTATGTAAGTATTTGTATATCTGGTGCAAAAGACAACTTTAATTGTTTTTTTTGTTTGACAGTCTAGGTTAGCTGCAACGCAATGCAAACATTCCAAATACCACTTAAATCCATATTAAAAGTAAATTCATAACCTACAATTATAAACCATAGTACAATATACGGGTAGGCCGCTTCGCTTTTTTCCTTTAGTTTTATTTATTCATATAATAAATACAACCGAATTGAGAACCTTCCTTTTGAAGTCGGTTAAAAAGGAGGCCTTTTTTGAAGTCGGTTAAAAAAGTTTCGTATCGTTTTGGTATGAACAATGAACATTGCAACTTACTTCGTCGACATCGTAGTAAGCGGCCCAGGAGAACTGATTGTCTCGCGGCGACACCTTCTCCGCGAGGATTATCCTGTACACAAGAGATTAAACATGACTCTCCGATGACGACGGCATTTTCACAAGATTTCACTTTAATGAAAAAAGATGGCCGTCAAACGCAAGCCTAAATATATATATTTAAAAAACGAATATTAATGTCTTGTTTGACATTGTAGGGGGGCATGATTTTTATTTGTTCCTTAGCGCTTGAAAATACACTATACAGGGTTAGTTCTTATCAGTTCGCATTCTTTTTAAGGGCATAATCTGTACATCAAAACAAACAACTTTTACTATGGGTCAAACATTGAAATCGCAAGAGCAGTCCAGCTCCCGCATTCCGGCGACTCGAGGCTTTTATGACAATAATAAAGAATAATTATTAATAAATAAAAAAATACTTTATGGAATAACCGGTGACCATGATTAAAGCTTACCCCATTAATAAAAAAAACCGTCGATTAGCTTCTAAACTTAACTAAACTTAGGTAACTACCGCTCTTTTGTGTGGTTTTGTTGCCTCAAAGATTTTTATTAATAAACGCTGAGATGCCTCGGAATAGTTAATCCGTCTTTTGTCTTTATCCACTGCGAGTAATCAATTTGAAAGAACACAAAAACAAAAGACGGATTATGTATCCCCAGGCTACGGGGGGAAAGCTTTATTGAAAATAAACCACACTATGGAACGGAAGGTACCTACCCGAGTTTATTTTAGTAGAATATAGATGGTACAAAAATAAATAAAAATAAAGTAACTATGTGAAGGTTCTGTACGACGATTTTGTTTCAGTCGAATCCTATTTCACTTCGCTTGGTTAGTAAAGACTTACTCAGAATAATCTTCAATGATGAGTTTAGTTTTCAACTGTGCGATGTCAGATAGGTCTTCCAATGTTTTGGCTGCATTTGAGGGTAGAAGAATGTGAGCCTTTGAGCTCAGATGTTCGTGAAAAGGTATATCCTGAAAAGCATTCATTATACCGGGTGTTAGTTTGAACACCGTTATCCTTCTAGGATATCATTGTACTCATCATTATGAACAACTTTTACTATAGGGCCAACCCTGAAATCACGCACAAAAAACAGCTGTTCTATACATTTTGTCTAAGATCGATGAACCTTTTTTGTATGGAACACCTGTATTTTTTTCGTGATTTCAGGGTTGGCCCCATAGTTGTTCATAATGATGAGTACAATGATATCCTTGAAAGATAACGGTGTTCAAACTAACACCCTGTATTTTGGTAAGGTTTTATGAAAATAAGCTCAAGTAAAGCACTTTCAGTTTGTTTTGTATAAAATTTACGGAGGCTCTGTAACTAGGTGACTGTATTTTTTGATGCAATGGATTGACGTTCACCTGGTGGTAAGGTATCATGCCTGCCTATAACAGTAGTATTGCCAGAATTGTGAACTTGTAAACTAGACCCTGGACGGCGCCACATAGCACTTCTTTGCGCCCCTGAGATATTAGAAGTCAAATCTCTTCATTCCCAGTAATAGGGAATTAATTAGGCGGGCTCTGCAATAAAGTTCTACCACAACCAATTTATAAAATGTTCTCTTGTTTGATATTTAAAAAAATAAAAGGCATCCTCTTAAAAATACTATATCGCTTGTTTGACGATGGGGACACATTTTATTTTTAACCGACTTCAAAAAAGGAGGAGGTTCTATGTTCGATGGTATGTATGTTTTTTTTTTGTTTTTTATGTATTTTCACCGATTTCTCCTTCAATTGTGGACCGATTGTGAAAAAAAAATTTTTATTTGAAAGGGTATACTCCCGAGGTGGTCTCATATTAATTTGAAGTCGGTTGAATTTTTTTTTAAAGTTACTTGTAATTTTAAACGATTCTATTACGATTGTTCTTTGGTAGGGTCAGTCAGTACCTACATCGCGTAATTTCTTCACAATTTTTTGTCAAAAAATATTATCGCCTTCCATTAGGAGCATATGTGTGTTGATGGGTATTTTTTTGTGTGAAACTGGGAGGAGTCAGCTCTCTATCATTAGGTATCTTTCAGGTAATATGTTTAACTTACATAATTATTGGTGACATATTTAATTAATTTCTCCAAAACATTCTTCTCTCCCGAAACTTCATACAATTTATAACCCTTATAAGACTTGTAGTCACTTAAAGGAATCGGGTAAGACAAATGTAAAATACAAATAATCACTAAACAGTACTTGAAGTATGCCATCGCACGGTTCTACTTCGATAAGTGACAGCACGCCCTTATGCTGGGGTCTTTTTATCATGTATCATGTACCTAATGTCTAATACCTAGAGATAACAAATTCTATTCATATGTAGGAGTAAAGTTCTGATTTTGTCTGTTTATAAGACTAAGTAGAATAGCATTTATTAAAGAGAAGCGCGCGACAGTCACTTGAAACACCATATGTGACAACCATGTGTGTCGGAAGTTTTGGCGACAACACGGAAAATTCATGTCGTTGCATTCTATTATTTTCTTAAACTTGTGTTTTACGCGAAGTAATGATTAAAAATGGTGGTGTTTTATTCATGTTAAATTACATGCACGAGTGTGGGCAAGTGATATAATATGGTGACACATATCTTTTCGTGTTGTTTTCAAAACTCCGTAGAAGCTCATAGTTAAGTCGCCACAAACTTTTCTAGGGCATGACTTGGACTTGACTATGACTAATTTCGTGTGACTTACTGTGATTTCATGACATATTTGACTTGATTTTAACATAAAAACTTGAAAATTAATAAACTTGACACTGGCAGAATGCACAACGTTTGATGCCAATAACTAAGAAGAAAAAATACCATGTGTGGCGAGTTTATATAAAGTTTATGAAAACTTGAATCGGCTTATCGTTGGCGGCATTTTGTAGCCACGAAATGCCGCCACCGAGCTGCGTGACGCGTGTTCCATGTGCGGCTACGCTTACTGGGTATTTCTAGTAAATATAACAAGTTAAAATTAAAATTATATGACCCCTGACTCTCTTTGACTGTAGCCGAGAACAATCTAGAGCATCACCATTCAAACTAAATCAAAATCAGTTCAACCGTTAGCGAGCTACGATTCCACGGACAGAAACTCACGTCAAACTTAGAAGTAGAACATCCTCTCTGTTTTGTTGAGGATTCAAAATAACTGCACGGGCACCATCGTGCCCCCGGACGAGTCAACAGGCCAAGGCAAGGCAACTCGCGGCATGTTTGCTCTTCCATTATCCAGCCGATACACTTGATGGTTACAGATAAAAATACATAATTATGTTAATAGTAAGTTTAAGTATCGAGGTTCCTAATATAATAATTAAAATCCTACCTACCTATTAGCATCTACCTCTTTTTTTCGTTATATATATCGCTATCTCACCTGATTTTAAGCGATGCTGCGGTCTATGTGGCTCTACGGTGGACGATGGACTTACGTCTAGATCAGGGATGCACAGACTTATTAAGACTAGGGGCCACTCGGGAAAATTATGAACTAATGGCGGGCCGCCAGAAGTATAGGTAATTAAAGACAATAAAGAATTGATAATAATGTATTAAAATAGAAAAATAATTTATTAATTTGAAGCGTGGCACTGCATAGTGCTTACAATCTTTTTTATATTTGGCTCAAATTTACTTGTAGCAACACGTGAAACTGCTTCCAAACTTTCGTTTGCAAGGCGGTTTCGATTTTTGTTTTATTATTATTTAGTATTGAAAAGGTTTGTTCACATATATAGGTAGAACCAAACAAGCTGGCACATTTCAGAGCGTTTATGCGCAACTCTTTGTACGTGCAAGTCTCCTTCGTTGAATTTGTTGCGTAAATCTTGGTCGATTTGAATGTCGATAATTTCTAACTGCATTGACTCTGGCGCATTTTCAAGTGAAATCGTGAATGGATTGCTGAATATGTCCAACACAGGTTTCACTTTTTTAAACTCCGAAAATCTGTCTTGAAAAGATTGAATCAAAATATCTAGCTTTTCTACAGAACTGAAATTTAAGAGCGCGCGCGCGAGATTCAAATTACATTTCGAACATATTTTTTTTGGTTTTATTCTGGAATAGAATTCAATATTTTTCGAATGTACGAGAGTATTATTTTTGCTGTCGGCGGGCCACCAGAATTCGACCGGCGGGCCGCATGCGGCCCGCGGGCCGTGGTCTGTGCATCCCTGGTCTAGATATTATGTTTTTGTTATTAACGATTTATCCTACTCCACAGCTGTCTCTCCTTTGGCTCTTCCAACTCCTAATGCCTTATAGTGCAGTATTATCATAGGTATAATTTTCAGAGCAGACAATTTGAAAACAAGCATCGTAAAGTACAACCACATGGCAATTATCTTCACAATTAGTATTCTTGGAGTGTATTCAACAGATGAGTGTGTGTCTAGGTTAACGCACTACGCTTGTTTTATCTGGAGTATGCGAGCCTCGAGTGCGGGCGCTTTATCTATTGTAAGTACTTAAAATACTTGGGTTTGAATCGTACTATGGATAAGTAGGTAGATGCACAGAAGAGCGAAAGCCCTACTTCTTAGGTAGAACGGCTGCCAAAACAATGTTGTAAAGCAATTGTATGGAAAACCGCTGTCGCCTGTTTCACACATACTTCATATTCATATTTCATATTTATTTATTTGCAACTAAGTGTACTGAGGACCTGGGTATGTCCTAAAACAGCATCCAGAACCACCGGAGGACGGGCAGCAGCGTCCTCTTAGTTAACGGTGGTAACACTCTGCGATCCCCAAGCTGCCTGCCAAGCGTGGGGATTATGGCAACCCCTCCCTATTAAGGGGGAGGCCTTCGTCCAGCAGTGGACGTCTTCTGGCTGGTGAGTGAGTGAGTGTGTACAGAGGTCTTAAATTAAATATATTATGCACTTTCAGACTTAGTTGCCCTTGTCGGGAATTGCAAAACATAGATGCGACAATACATAGTTGTATATAAACTACGACGAAAAAATGCCAGTCATTAGTCGCGCGTTTGAAGTAAAACGCTCGAAATGCCATTTCGCAATAGATTAAAATTGATGTAATAGGCTAGATGACTGGTTTTTTTTATTGTCATATTAAAATGTGGCCCATGAATATAGCTGAGTGAGCACCCGCATAGAGCGGTGCGTTGGTGACTGCGTCGTACAACCACCATCGGGCGTGTTCCAACACAAAGGTGAATTACGCTTTACTTATGATTCTGGCGCTGAATGCTCGTTAGTAAAATAAAGTTTCGCTTCGAAATGTAGTGGTCAACGTGCTAGTAATGTGTTGCTAAGACTGGATTAGTCAAACGCGAATGTTCAGTACAGAACAGATTTTATGTTGTGTAGTGATCAACGATGTCTCTCGAAATTTTATAACATGTTATGCCTGACAACTATTTGCAAAGAAACGTCATGTTATTATGTTAGATCGCGAGATTTTAGATCGGGGTTTTTCTGTAAACATGAGGGCAACGGAGCTTTCTTTAACTAAATTTCTTTGTGTAAATTTGGTGAGTCTTATTAGTAATAAAAAGCTTCAATCAGATTTAACTGATATCGAGGCGGATGAGCGTAGTGTTGATAGACAAATGGTAGTGAATGTAGACTGCCATGAGAGATTTTTGGGTTCGAGTCCTGACTTCAGAAGATGCCTGCGGGTCACGTACCAGTCGATGTTGATGATAATACGCAAGCTTGAGTTGTTGGTAGAAATTCGAGTAGAGTGCTCTATCGGCCGTATTGTGTCCGACCGTACCATTAGTTATTATGTAGTCGTAGCCCGGTATAGAAATCGGTGTCTCTTGGGGCAACTCAAGTAGTCCGTGGGTGCGCGGTGCGCGTTTAACTCTGGCGGAGGTCGGGCTCTAGAGAGACCGTAGTGTGCAGCCAGGGGGTAGCCAGGCGATCCACTCGACGGATATGCGTACATGCGCTGGATGTGTGAGAGCTATGCGATTGCTAGTCAGCTAGAGAGCCGTGGCGTTAGAGGTTTTACTCGAAGGTTTCTGTAAGCTTGGCGGTTTTTGTTCTGTTGTAGAGTCTGAAAAGTTGATTCGAACGCCTGTGGTACACAGCTCAGGCTACTGATGTTTGTATTTTCGATTATTCTATTGTCCTATTGTTTGATTACGTTAAAGAGTAAGATTTAGTTGAAATAAAACTTTAGAGTTCGTTTTCGTTCGTAGAGTTCGTTCGTTATTCATCGGGTAAATTAATCTAGAGTTTGGTCAGGTGTGACCGAGTGGAACAAATTTCTGCCGTAGACTATTTGTTTGCAGGGTAACTATCACACAAGGACGTGTACAATATGGATGCACCTTCGGATGCTCTGCGTAAATCTGAAAACTCACACGTGGACGTGTGACTTGTCATGATGGCCATGTCGGATCGTTGACGTGGATGCGCGGCATAGATTATAAAATAGTCTTAGTCGGAAACGTCAAGCGCCAATTTTTTTTTTTTTTTTTCTTTGTTCTTGGCATCGCACGTTGTGCATTCTGCCAGTGTCAAGTATATGATTTTTTCAAGTATTTATATTAAAATCAAGTCAAATATGTCATGATATCACAGTCAGTCACACGAAATTAGTCATAGTCGAGTCCAAGTCATGCCCTAGTAAAGTTGTGGCGACTTTACTATGAGCTTCTACGGAGTTTTGAAAACTACACAAAAAGACATGTTTCACCACATTATATCACTTGCCCACACTCGTGCATGTAATTCAACACTCAATGAATAAAACACCACCATTTAGAATCATTAAATCGCGAAAAAACACAAGTTTAAGAAAATAATAGAATGCAATGACATGATTTTTCCGTGTTCCCGCCAAAACTCCAAGCGCCAATTGTCACTTGGGTGAAGTCGTCACAGAGTAGGTAGTCATTGGGCATGAGCGAGGGTGAGTCAAATCGTTCATTTCATTCGATTATCCGCTAGTGGTCTGTGGTGTTGATCGGTAGTCTATGGTGTGAAGATGAGAGATTGGGCTTGGAGCCGTAAAAGAGAACGGTTTTGCCCAAAGGCCTCTGTGATGAAATTACCGCATTTCCTGCTTTTACTGTTTTAAATCTGAGAAAATTGGATAAATCCTACTACTAAACTTCATTATTGTCATCGATCATTATAAATTAACCTGTGGACTGCAATCTCAGCTATTTATTTTGAAGAATTTGCACCCTCGTGTTACCCAATTAACCCAATTAATATTAGTGTGATTTTCTACATTTCTAGACAGTTTGTACATCCTTGTGATTTATTTTTATTAACTTGGGTAAATATGGTACGACACGCCTACACGTTTAGGTTTTTTTTTAAAACGAATAAATCAATGTCTTGACAAAAAAGTCTTAAAATTTCACGTAACGGTAAGCAATTTGATTTGTATTTAACTACAAAATATAAAGATATTACCAAAAAAGTATACAACAGTAGATTTATTTTCTGTTAAAAATTATAATAAATATTGGGCGGAAATAAATAAATAAATATTGGGCGGACATTTATTACACACAGCGCCATAGCCCCATACTAAGCAAAGCTTGTATTATGGAAACCAGATAGCTGATAGAATACTAATATACATTTTTTATTCGTAAATATATACTTATGATACATACTACACCCAGCCACAGAACAAACATCGATGTACGTCACAAACATTTTTGTCCTGGGTGGGGATCGAACCCACGCCCTACAGCTCTGAAGGCAGACATGCTACCAACTGAGCTATCAGGCTGTCAAATATAAATATAATGTAAGTAGGTACTCGTATAAAAGTATACAAGAACAAAGTGGAAAAGCTTTTATAAGTTCTCATTTGAATTTCAATTCTTGATAATGATTTCAGAAACTCATGTCTTTCATTTAATCATTTGATATACAAATGAATAGATTCTCAAAACTGAAGCGATCTCATCTTTCGAGATTGTTCTGACACAGACGACTAATAATAGACGCTGCAAGTATTTATAAGTAGGGATTTTTAAGACAAGTAAGTATCCCAATTTATGTTCCTGTCTCTCATAATTAAAATTGTGGGTTGTTTGTCAACTTTGTCACTTTCTTGGTTTTTAATTTATCTGTCTTCTTTATGGTTATTTTACGGGTTCAAAAAAGGAGGTTGAAATTCGACTATGTTTTTTCAATTTTTTTTCTATTTTGTTGTTGTATATAAATTTGTTACGCGATACTCCGCCAATGGCTGATTTACTGAAAGCCAATTAAAAAAAATTGATCATAAAAATCCGTTTGATGGCAATGAAGAGACATGGCCCTGAACAGTTTTAATATCTTGTCTGTGGTTCTGAAGATTTTGAACGAATGAAGCAAAATGAAAAGGTTAAGAAAAAAAAGGGTAAAAAGGGTTTATATCAGATCTGTCATGCGTTTTTTGTGGTCATTGTTTGTAGAACAAAGTACTTGCCCATAGTATTTCTTAAGCTTTCGTTATCCACGCAAATTTGTAAGGTCGCCTTCCAATTGATCAAATAATTACTATCAATAAAAATAACAATTACTATCAACAAAAAATAATAACAATAATGTAAAGTAACAATAATAATTTATCAGATTTTCAACAAAATGAGACAAGAAAACTTGGAAAAGCACTTCACTAACGAACGCGAACTGTAAAGTGAAGCAGTGAAAGTGAATGAACTGCTTTTACACAAAAAAAAGTGGGCCATATCTCGTCAGCACCGTCTATCCTTTGGCTGTAGAACTACGTTTTGACAGCTGTCAGAAAACTTCCCATTATGAAAAGAATTTAATCATTTTTTTTTTGTTTTCTAGGCCATACTTCGGAGGTGGTCCCATATACATTTTATCGAAATCGGTTCATTAGTTTGGTTTTTAAATCAAAATAAGTACCTAACTGGAAAAAAGATATCATCCAGGTAATTGAAATTGAAGTCTGTTGTTTTATGTTTAAAGTAACATTATTTATATTTAAAAATAAAAACAGGAAGTATTTGACCAAACGTACACAACCCGTGTTTTTTTAATTATAATCATCATTCATCATTTTCAGCCCGTAGTCCTGAGCATAGGTCTCTTTTCTTGTACGTACGCTATTCATCCCGGCCCTATCTCCAGGTTATCAGGTACCAGGTATATTTCCATGTGTCTGTTTTCAACTCATCTGTGTTTCAACTTCAAACGACCGAAA
Source organism: Erannis defoliaria (assembly GCA_905404285.2). NCBI lineage: Eukaryota > Metazoa > Arthropoda > Insecta > Lepidoptera > Geometridae > Erannis > Erannis defoliaria. Next base: position 3,374,930 of record FR990071.1, read on the forward strand.
CTTTGGCTGTTCACCACTTTGGGATTATCGAAAGTTAGCACGTTTAAAAGGTACGTGACGAATATCATATTTCTGATTCAAACATTTTAAGCATAAATTCTATTAGGAAGCTATCTAGTTATACCTACCCATTCTAATGTATAAGGAAAAAGTAGATGGGTATATTTTAATATGAATATCATTACCTATATCACGCAAACATCTAAATGCCTACAATCATTGATGAATATTTTCCTGTAAACATTTAGTGCCAGTTAGTTTACTACAATAACATCCTGGTAAATGATTAAATAAGTACCTAGTAATTAATCAGGTTATTACCACAAAACAAAGTGAAAATTTCAATTAAATTATTTCAATAACAAATTTAATCATGCTCCTCATTTAAAGTACCATGGTACAAACACGCGAACACACAAAGACACGAACGACTACGTATCACCTAGAACTTAGGTACCTTCTTGAGATTCCAAGTTCAATTCCCGGCTGGGCCGAGTTATAAATTGACAATGTGGTCAATTTTGAATACTTTAGTTGACAGATCTAAACTAATTAAAATGTCGCTGTCCCTTTTTTATCAGACATGGTAGCTAAGGACAGCAATACTTTAGTTAGTTTAATTCTGTCAACTTAAACCTTCCAAATCGACTAATATTATCTCTAAGTCCTTCCCTCCTTCTTTCCTGCCCTTTCATTTCTCTTTCGTTTTTTTCTTACCTTTCTAAAAGGCCTTTTTAATAAAATAATTAAAAAAACATAAGTACCAACCTAAGTACTTTATCTGTTTAACCAGCTAAACAAAAATATTGGTTAACCTAAAGACCTTGAAAGTTTAATATTGCCACTATCATGCTGAGTATGAACAAATATAACGTAATATTTAGCGACGTTTTTAATTAAAGACCACAAGTTCTTGTATTTGTAAGTCATATTATATGGTAGGGAATTTAAGAAAGAGCTGTGTAAGTATCTTCGTTTAAAATTATAGGTAAGTACCTTCCAAACTTCCATGAAATTAAAACATCGCAATAAATCTAACAGCTGGCGTAACTGACGCCCGCCAACCGCAAGTCATTTAAATTCAAGACACGTCTTCACTAACAATTCATGAAAATCTGTAATAGCTATTCCTTGTAATTCAGGAGAGGCCTTTTAGTCTTCAAATGCAAGAGAACCTTAAACATAATTGGCACTAAAGTCTGTTAGGGTAATGTTACGTCTTAAAAAAAATGCCTAAGGGTGGCGGTCGCGCCGGTAGATTTTTATACACGTCATTTTAAACATTGTTTGGGGGAGTTTGTATAATATTTAGTAGGTATTTAAAAAACAAACTACTGAACTTATTTTTATGAAATTTGTAAGAGAATAATCTGAAACTATATCCTTAAAAAACCGTTTATAAATGACGAAGTTCTGAGGTAACAAACATTAAAAAAATACAAATAGAACTAAATTGAGAACCTTCTCCTTTTTAAACTCAATCAAAAAAAGTTTTTAACCGTCTTCAAAAAGGAGGATTGATGTTGGTAAGTCAAGGAACTTACCTAGTATAGTATTACCTATATTATCTTTGGTACCAACAGTGCCTCAGTGGGTTTGGGTTGGAAGGTGTTGGTTGTAGTACTACATAGATAACCATCATACCATTTTGGTCTCTGTTGATGTTGATGTGTTGTCTGTTGACCTCCTGTATTTTGTATTGTAATTGTAGTGTTTATTAATAAATAATGCTGTAACTTCCCAGCCATTATTAGGTTCAAAATCTATTTTATTAAGAAAATATAAGAAACTATGCTCTGGGGCCGTACCGTGAACTGCTTATAGCGGGACGGAATAGGTTCAGCTGCCGACACTGCGCGACCGCGAACCTTAATGCGAGGCGATAAAATTCACAGTCGCGCAGCGTCGGCAGCTGAGCGTATTCGGTACCGGAATAAGCGCTCATGGTACGGCCCCAGCAAGCTGAAATGGAAGTGGGCTGGTCACCTAGCTCGAGCCGAACGACGACGGCAGGTGGAGTGAGCGCATAGTGCACTGGTATCCCAGAGACGCCACACGAGAAAGAAGACGACCACGAAAGAGATGGAGCGATGATGTTGCAGAAGTAGCAGGTACTACATGGACCCCGTAGCAAAAAATCGCGAAGCATGGAAAGGCATGGAGGCCTTCATCCAAATTTGGGTGTCCCAAAAAAATTTTGTTTAACAATTAGATCTAATATTAAGGGAATAAAGGCTATTTTATTTGATTTTATAATATAAATAAGTTACAAGTACGATTTTTAAGCTGTGAAGTGCGCTGCAAGCGAGACTTTGCGATTGTACGCACACCGCTAGCCTAATTTTTGCTACTGCGCAGCGTCTCGCACCTAACTTCATAGCCGTCATTAAGTTTGAATCGGTCTATAGTATTATATAAGGTATAAATAAAATGTAGGCAACAACATCATAGAATAGGAAATCTACTTAGAAATAGACGGAAATTTCGCCCCGCGTTTCAGTGAAGAGAAATTTGAATATCCCCCATTTGAGAAGTCCCTTTAAATCATCAATTAAATTGTATTGCTAACAATTTGTTTACTTAAATTAATATTCGTCTCTCTCCTATTCACTAACATTAAGGGCTTCTACACAGGTCTTTATAACGTAACGTTTGCTTCGTATTAACATTCTATATACGCTTTTAAAAAAAATACAACCGACGTCAACTCTGATTACCTGGATGACATATTTTCTTCATATTTTCTAGTAATTTTGATTTAAAAACCAAACTACTGAACCGATTTTGATAAAATGTGTTATTAGATCAATATATATATATATATATAATAGATTAATCCGCCAATTATGAACTGATTTTAATGGTTATTATAAGTTTTTGTTTGGTAGGTAATACTTCAGAGGTGGTCCCATATAAATTCTATCGAAATCGGTTAAGTAGTTTAGTTTTTAAATCAAAATTACTAGAAAATATGAAGATGTCATCCAGGTATTCGAAGTTGAAGTCGGTTGTAATTTTTTTTTAAAAGCGTGTTATATTTTTTATTAACTAGCCAAATATCAAGTTTCATCACCATGACATTAAAAAAAACACTTTTCATACAAAGTTTCATCCCTCGTTCACCCATTAAGTCAGTCACCCCTATCAAAAAAATATTGAAACTAATTTTCACGACTAAAAGTTAAAATACAAAAGAACTTTCATACAACAGCTTTAACCCATTTTTACCCCCTTAGGGTAAAAAAAATAATATTCGAAAATTCCTTTCTTATCTTACACCTATAAGCATAAATAATATTGAAACAAATTTTCACGACTAAAAGTTCAAAAACAAATGACTTTCATACAAAAGTTTTCACCCATTTTTACCCCCTTAGGGGTCGAATTTCGAAAAATCCTTTCGTAGTACACCTCGGCTACGCCTAGAAGAACAGTTCGGAATACTTGTTTACTAGATACAGAAGGAATAAACAAAATTAAACCTTCTAAAGACGTATAACTTTTGCCACCCCCTCAAAAGCAAACAGTTCCGGTTGTCATAGAAATCTTGAAAAACAAGTTAAGCTATTGTTCCCGTAATGGATTATAGCCGTTTACGCTGGATTTCGGGGAGAGTGCGATAATGACCCGGGAGGTCGGCCCACCTGCTGAGTAGTTAATGTCGAGATGGTGTCCTACGAACACGATAAGATATTAAACCAGACGTTTGTCATTTTAGAAAAGTATATAAAATACCCTTGACTTGCTATTCTGTAGGGTAAATTTTAGTGTCGTTCTCTTATTTTTATTTATTTTTTTACCTTTGAGAAGACTTTAAAAATGCTTCGTTTATTATCAGGCATAGGTTTTTTGGACATTAAAATAATACCTAAAATACATACAAAATAACGAACAATACAAAAATAATATAACGACCTGGGTATGTCTTAAAACTGCATCCAGAACCACCAGAGGACGCTGCTCCTCTCGGTTACTGGTGGTGAGCGTTCTGCGATCCCCAAGCCGCCTGACAAGCGTAGGGATTATAGCAACCCATTAAAGGGAGGCGTTCGTCCAGCAGTTGAAGTTTTATGGCTGATGTGTGTATACGAAACATGTAGGTAGATATTTAATCGAAAAACATATTTTGAAGTAAAATTTTAAGCGTAAGAAAACCCTTAAAAGTCCAGTTTTTTTATGTTTGCTGTTTGTACCTTTACAAATAGGTATCTATACATAACTATCTATAGATAATAATATATCTATTGTTTTACTAAACTGTAACTGTCTGTACGAAAGTTGTGAACGACGGAATTTTAGGGTTCCTTGCCCGAACAGTGTCCAGGGACTTACACTCTTAGTTTATTGGCAATGTTTCTTATTACCCTTAAATGATTTACAGTACACTTATAGAAAGAAATCAAGTATGAAATAGCGTCACAAATCTTCTCGCCTTATCGCATCTCTTCACCCACGTCGTGCAACTTCCCAAGATTATCCAACGAAAAACATTCCCGAAGCTTTATTTCCACCGGGGGACTGAGAAAGTTCACGCACTCGCAAAATAGCCACGCGACAAATTTTTTACAATGCGTTGACTTGATCGCTTTAAGGAAAATGTTTCTCGTAAAATATCGTCGACGTAGCGGCGAAACAATACGTAGGATGAAATGGTTTCTGGAAGATGAATTGTTTGTGGTTGAGCCGGTTAAACTCCCTTATATTATGCTTTATATGAGTGGAATGGGTGATACAATTGCTAGGGCATGGTACTTTTTACTGAAATTAAGTTATTTGACTTGGATTGCCTCTCGTGAACCATTTTGCTAGAAATTATGGAAATATGTTTTTGAGTCATCAGTAAGAAAAATTGTGACCTCTGGCAGGACTTGAACCTACATACGAGCAATCTATCTGGGTTTCCGTCCCAACTGCTTTGCTAATTAAGCTACAGAAGTCTCTGCCTTACTGTTATAATTTCAAACTGTTTATGCTACTAACTAAAGCGAGAGAGAGCTAGATCCTCCAAGACTAAACCGTTCACCCAAAGTGTGGAAACGAGAGAGTGGACCTAAATCCTCCAAGGCAAATACACTTCATAATATGAAGTGGCGGTTATCCCATTTTGGACGTTAGGCATCAATATAAAAAAATATAATTATGGAAATAGATTAAATTATAGGAGAACATAATGTATGGAAAATTGATGCGATTCATAAATAAGTAGATAAATTTGAAAATAAATTTTATAAATACTTATTACTATATATACGACCAGCGACAATGATAAGATGAATGGACGGGAAATAAGCGCACGGATTTTGAAGACTATATGTTGAACGCCGGCTCTCCACTCGCGTCAGTCATACTCTGCCTTTGCGACATGCGAGCCGTACGATACGACAATACAAACTTGTAATACATGTACATGTGTTCTCTTTTTGTCATTCAATACTTTATTAGATTCGCTATATCTATTTTCTGGCAAATGTATTAGGCATACTTTTAGCTAGGTATGCTTGATTGTGTTGTCTTGTTAATTTTGATAGATTTGCAAGCGCTGGGCCCGTCCATTCCATTATCACCGTCGCTGTATACGACATCGTGAAGCTTTAACAAAACTAATCAATTCAATAGTACCTCCTGCGGCCATTACTAGATAGAATTTGTTTAATTTTAGTTATTTTATATACTTATAGCAAGTGGGAATATTACCACGACATAATTTATCAAAGATTACCACAATCAGCTCGGCTGGGTCACCTAAATTTTAATATTCTTTTATTAAACATAATACAAATAAACTATCAAACTTTAGCAATTTGCACACATAACTAATTATGTTTTCATCCCATCTATTCGAAAAGGATGCCTTGGTTCGCCTTTAAGTGCACCCAAAGGTGGTGTTATCTATAAGAAACTTTTAGCGGGCAGTAATGAGTATTTAGCCTCTTTATAAGTGCGCTGCAATTATCTTTGCCGCGCATTTTTTGAATTTGGAACATCTTAGTGTTCAGCGCCAAAGAAGTCGAACGCAAGTTATTGTTTGAATAAAGACTGGCTGGTACGACGACGGCCCATAGTCGCGCCGCCAGATGAATTAAAAAAAATCTAACTAAATACGCGCGAACTACAGCCCGCGTTTTCGTAAATTTTCACGGATTGTTAGAAATTCGTGGCTTTCTTTTGAAAAATGAGTTCTTCAAGTGATAGTGAAAGTATAGAATTAACTCCTGAAAGTATTAGAACTGACGCAAGAAATGGATAATCCTAATAAAACTGTAACAATACATTTTTATAATTGCGAAAATGTCTCTAATGTAAATATACGTTTTTAGTTGTTTTATTATTAGATACAATTTAATTTTAATTTAGTTGTTACTCTATGTTTTATTTAATAATAATATTACAAGGCGCCTTTTATTTTCTCATAGTGGGTGATGAAAAGTAGAGTGTATCACTCGGGCGCAAAATATATTTTTGGCTCGAGCGACGTACTTTGAATCCCTCGCTACATTCAGGATTCTACCATTCTAGAATCCCTCACTGCGCTCTGGATTCAATAAAGCGCATTAAAAATATTATTTTGCTCCCTTATGATACAATCTACTATTATCACTTACAAACATAGATAAACGTCGAGTTAATAACAATAAATGTCTTGGTGATAAATATTATATTAAAATAGTATTGTAAGAAAAGGTAAATTGTTCTATGTATTTCTTTGTTGTGAAACTAAGCCTGTAGGTATTCTTAAACATTACAGAATAGTTCATAAAACAAGCACGTCGTACAAATAAAACCTAAAAACCACAAAGACGGGCAATCTCCCAGTGGATTTGAGATTGTGGAACCATCTTTCGCAAAGCTCTAGGGATGAATTTCAATATAGAGAAATTCGTGTAGGTATCTACCTAGAAACTAAAAGGTCTCTTGTTTCGGCTTTTATGAAGAAAAACATTTTATGCTTGGCTAATGAGGTTCCACAGGCAATTTTTTCGCTGATGGCGCAAGCGGCGGTCCGGATGTGGCAAAATCAAGTTTTCTTGTTAATCGTTGCTTATAATAATTATCTATCTGCGTTTGAAGAGCGCGTTGTCGATAATCTAGTCCAATGAAAAAGACTGGGTACTGTGCCTTGTTTTAAGAATCTAAGCAGCTGTTGACGGCCTGAAAATAGATTTGTAGGTTAAATTTGATGTTGGACAGAGCTTTAATTAGCAAGGCAAAGGATTGCTGTACAAACCAGTATATACAAAGTTTCTCTATGGTAATCCGAGTCTACATCACATCAACAGCCGGAAGACGTCCACTGCTGGACGAAGGCCTCTCCCTTAAAGGGAGGTGTTGCCATAATTCCCACGCTTGGCAGGCGGCTTGGGAATCGCAGAATCCGAGTCTAATAAGAGTAAAACCATTCAATTGTAGAAAAAAACAACAAAATGGACGACGTTGCGCCACCTAGCGGAATAAAAATCGCAGTGTGGATCCCCATTGAGATAAAGCAAAAAAAAATACAATTTAGAGCTTCTAGTAAAAGAAATATATCTTTGTACCTAGTTTAAGTTCCTACAGGACAAATAAAAAGGCGGTTTTCTACCAACCTACATTGTGGACTTTCCTTGGATGCGCACCAAACGTTCTGACTCTACGTTTATTATTCGTACAGGCAAGGAATGAAACCAGCTGCCAGCTTCCTTGTTTCTTGAGAGATACGATTATAATCTATAGCTTTTCAAAATCAGAGTGAATAGGTATCTTCTAAGTTTGCGTAGATTTACAAAGTCAAACAATATTTGGGCTACTTATGTTTGTTAAACTTGTTTTAGGTATTTTTATTCTTAATGAAACTCTTCACTCAAAGGTTTGATCAAAGTTTTTCTCGTTTTCTTCCGCATATTATAATGAGGTTATCCATTATACTTCCTGCATAGAGAATTATTGGAAAATGGAAATGGGTCCATTGTGTTTATTTTTCTTTCAGTGTAAGTTTTTTGAAAGGTTAGAGAGTTTTTTTATGTGGGCGGATTTAATTCTTCTTGTTTTCCCTCCAGACACTAATACCTGAATCATAGTAGATCTGCTAATATAATAATATGTTTGTCAAATCGATTGTACGCTCAAATTACACAGTCGTATAAACTGATGTGAACCAAAGTGAGTTGGGAAAATTGGGGTAAACAGCTTCTTCAATTATGTACGAGTAACTAGCTAAATTTAAATATGTTCTAAGATAACATTAAATATCTTCATAAAGGTACCTAAAAACAAAACGAAAACTTAGCATAAAAGCCGATGTCATAATAATATGCCGATGAAGTCATAATAATATAAAGGGCGTCGCAGACGACGTATATGATATAATATTTCATGCTAATAAAATATCGCTTGGCGTACAATTTTAAAATATAAATAATTATGATCGTTATTTTTGTGCTTCTTCAATTATGTATGAGTAACTAGCCAAATTTGTTTGTTTTTAGGGTTCCGTACCTCAAAAGGATAAAAGGTACCCGTATAGGATCACTCGGTTGTCCGTCTGTCTGTCTGTCTATCTGTCTGTCTGTCAAACCCCTTTTTCTCTGGAATGCGTATCTGCGGAGGTATCAAGTTGAAATTATCGAATACGTCAGTTCACAGTCCCTTAGATCTGTAAAAAAAACAAGCTTCTAAGTCAACGCAATAAAAAATTACGGCCATTTTTGTGAGTTTTTTAGAGTGAACTTCAAAATTCATAGGGTACTTCCCGTTGACCTAGACTCATGAAATTTGCCAAGAAGCAAGGTCCCATATAAGGTATATATAGAAGGTATATGCATATTATAAGTTTTTGATAGTATCAGGTCTTAAATCATAAACTAAAATCATGGTCAAGTCCGAGTCATGCCCTAAAATTGCCTAAAACTGCCAACAGTACTGGTTGTTAAAACTCGCAAACGTTTCGTAATAAGTTTTCATCAGACATTTTTTTTTGAAATTTTGCAGTTAGCGTTTTGAACGAAAGTAGAAATTATTTTATGGTTCCGTGCCCAAAGAGAATCCAATCGTACCCTATTATTAAGCCGCCTACCGTGTCTGTCTGTCTGTCTAACTGTCTTTCCGGTCTTTACTGACCTATAATCTCGTGAATCGTACTTAATAGATAGCCGGTAGAATATTCGCTATACACTTAACTATCGCGGATTATCTAGTACTTGTAGTGAGTAGTACGGAACCCTCGCTGTCCGAGTCCTCGGATTTGACGGCTTTATTTTATATAGGTACGTAGGTAGGTACCTAAATACAAAACAGTTTACTTGATATTATGCCAAGCGTGTTTACCTCGTTCTCCACCAAAAGTGGTAGAAGATTATGTGGTCAGGCGATACAGGCGACGATGTAGAGCAAAGATGTTAAGGGCAGGTCCGGACCCCTTAAAACCCGACTTGGTCCCAACCATCCTCATACAATGTGTAACAAAAAGGTTCAACAATACGGAAGGGCATGTATGTACTCATCATTATGAACAACTTTTACTATGGAGTCAGCCCTGAAATCCCGAAAATAAAGCTGTTCTATACATTTTGTCCAAGATCAATGAACTTTTTGTATGTAAGTAAGTTCGTAAAGGCTGAGTGGCCAGCCCTAGTGTCAGAGATAATGTGCCGCCCGAAGGCCTCTGACATGGCTGACGGTTGTTGTTATAGAAACTGGAACAAACAACCGGGACCAACAATTTTACGTGTCATCCGACCCACGGTAGCGAAATAAATGCCACTCACGGTCAACCGTCCGAAGACTGACCGGACCGTCCGTTGCTTAAAATCGGTGATAGTTTAGAATCACCTAGACAAGCTAAGCCACAATCGCTACTACTTTTTGTATGGAACAGTTGATATTATTATTGAGATTTCAGGGTTGACCCCATAGTAAAAGTTGTTCATAATGATGAGTAATACATGCGCTTCCGTATTTTAGAACCTTTTTGTTACACATTGTATACGCCCAAGCTGGCTAATAATAACATTGGTACAACCACTAGAGCTCTAATAAATATGTGATCGTACCTAAAATACCCACTAACAAAACGTTTTGAACTAGTTATATTAGTATAAATGGCGATTTTCTATGGGTCCCACGACCACAGTTGACTTTGTTAACTTTCTACCTAATTTGTTTAAATCGAATGTGGCCCTCGGGACTCGGTTAAACAACTTTTCTTGTTTGGCTGCCACGCCTGTTGCCAAATAAATGTTTATATACTTAGCTATCTGGAGGAGTTTCATTTATAACGTGCGATTGTCATTCAAGTGTGTTTTTCTTCGGCTTTTCGCAGATGGCGCCAGCGGCGGTCCAAATGTGGCAAAATCAAGTTTTCTTGTTAATTGTTGCTTAAGTATATTCTATCCGCTTTTGATGAGGCGTTTTCGAGAATCTATTAAAGGAAAAATACTGGGTACTGTGTCTTCTTAAGAATCTATTCAGCTGTTGACGGCCTGAAAATACATATAGACGGAGCTAAGGCAAAGGATTTCTGTACATGTATAATAGGCTAGATGACTGGTTTTTTTTTATTGGCCTATTAAAATGTGGCCCATAAATATAGCTGATTAATGAAAAGAAAATTAAAATCTGATCAAAAATAAGCAACTTATAAGCATTTTAATATCATGCTAGACAGAGAGACGAAACAGCAAATCGTGACGTTACTTGTCAGGACACCATATAAATTCTATTCTGACAAGTAAGGCGTGACGTCATTTTTTGTTTTGTGGGAAAGGGAAAGAGTTGTCTCTAACAAAAACTTTAAACGCTCATATATCAGAACATTATTAACCGATTAAATAATGTTTTCAATTACCATACTATATTTACTTAAATTCTTCATCAAAGCTATTGGTTTCAACGATTTAAACATTATCTAGCCTATTGTATCGACGATGGGTGGCAATTGCCACTTAAAATTATTAATTTAATTTAATTTTAATTTTAAGGTAATTAATTATTATTATCATTTGTCGAAATATAAATATGGATTTTTTTTTGGATGTTTGAGTCCGAAATAAAGACATATTATTATAATGCAGAATCTCGTTGGTAATCCGAGTCTTTAAAATGTTATCTGCAAAAACAAAACAAAATCAACAAAATGCTGACAAAATGCATGAAATTGACAGCGATCACGATGCGCCACCTAGCAGAAAAAAAATCCCCATCCCAATCCCCATTGTGACACGAGTCGCAGAGGCTCAAGTCAATTGTTAGGTGCCAGTGTTTTTCGTAAGAATGTTTAAGCACTCTACGCACCATCTTGCATGCTTTACAGCCCGCCGCTGGCTGCTGTGCTGGACATAGCATCGTGAACGTCGTGCGCATCCAGCTGCGGGATGCTTAGAGAGAGAAACCAACATGTTTCTCTGTGTTTCTCTGTCTGTCTACGGCTGAACGAGGAGTGAACAAAGGGAGTGAACGAGTAAAATTTTTTGCTATTTTGCTCACAGGGCGGGCTAAAGCCGTAAAGCCATACCGCCTGGTAATACGTCAACGATCCGTTTTTGTTTGTTTATGTAGTCCGTACTTGAGACATTCCACAGACAAGTGGAACTTGTATCTTTCAATGAATTTTGAAGGCGTTTCGCAGTTCATTTTGACGTGATGTTACCTCGCGATACAAGCTTAGAGTTTGAGGCAATGAGGCAAGTAGCCAGTACAAAAAAAAGGAATCTGCTGTACAGCAAGGTTATACACGACCGTTCTGCTGTACAGCCCGCACTCTGCACCGGAAATGGTCATGTTCGTTCGCGGTGGTGGGGGCACTCGCTGGGTGCAAAACGCGTCCAGCAAGTCTAGCAAGCGACATTCATTCATTCATTCATTCAATTTGCTGTACGTCAAGACTATTCATTGTCGTTTTGCATCGTGCATCGTGCATGACCTTGGCTTGATCTTTGCGGCTGTACAGCAAGCACGATGGTGCGTAGAGTGCTTTACCAGAGTACATAATTTCGCCAAGTTTTTATTAGATTTTATTTTTAGTTTTTTTTTAAGTTTTTAAAATTTGTAGTAGGTATTCGCGCACCGAATCAGGAGGATTATTATTATTCCCTATAGACACGTACGTATTTATTTATTATTATCAGTAAGAATAAATCTCAATGCGTCAATTATATCGTAACTAATTTCTAATATTACATAGAAACATACTTCAATACTCATCAACTTCACTTTGTGAAGAAGTTTCACAAATCTACCATTGTCGCGTAGGATGATAAGATTGTCCAGCGGAGAGATTGGGTTCACCAATTAAGTATCAGTGCATTCTGTTATTTTCTTACACTCGTGTTTTTTCACAAGTTATCGAGTAATTATTTAAAAAAACAACCGACTGCAATTTGTATTAGGTGGATGGGACATATGAATTATGATGATTTAAAAACCAATTACTGAACCCAATCTAACAGTCCTACATTTTTTTAGACAAAAAATATAGGACCACCTCTGAAGTATGACCTACGAAACAAAAAAAGAATCATCAAAAGGCGGAGTAATCGCGTAACATACATACAAAAAAAAGTAAAATTGAGTACCTCCTTGTTGTTGTTGTTTATGTTAATAATCTGTGGCGGCCATTTTGTTTTGGCGGCATCTGTCAAATCTGTTTTTTCTTGTGCTGCGTTTCGTAATGCGCTAAAAGTGATAAAATTGCGAATCCGACCAAATTTAATAGTCACAAAATACAAGGGCTTTGATTTGATTGAGTAATACTTCTGACTTTGGACGGATTCGCGATATTATCGCTTTTAGCGCATTACGGAACGCACTATTATTCAGTCACTGATGTCAAATCACCATGGCAAGTAACATGGTTGAGCAGCATGTCCAAATGATAAAACTTTATTATCAAAATGAGTGTTCGTTAGTGCAAACTTTGCGCGCATTGCGCCCATTTTACGGCAGACGCGGTGGCCCTTCAAAGTCTACTCTCCAACGAATGGTGACCAAATTTGAGACGACCGGTTCGGTAAACATCCAACCAACACCTTTTCGTGAAAGGAACGCCAGATCGGCCGAGAACATCGCCGCTGTACGTGAGAGTGTTCAGGAGACTCCGAGGCAGTCGATTTCTCGCCGTGCACAAGAACTCGGCCTTTCGCAGACTTCAACTTGGAGAATTTTGCGTCGGGACTTGGGCCTGCATCCGTACAAGATCCAACTGACCCAAGAGCCCAAAGTTAATGACCATAGACAACGCCGTGTGTTCGCTGAATGGGCTTCGGAACGCTTGGAAGAGGACCCCGATATTGGCCGAAAAATAATCTTTAGTGACGAGGCACATTTTTGGATGAATTGTTTTGTTAATAAGCAAAATTGCCGTATATGGGATGACCACAACCCCCATGAGGTTCACCAGGTGACAATGCATCCACAAAAAGTTACTGTTTGGTGCGGATTTTGGTCTGACGGCGTCATTGGTCCGTACTTCTTCGAAAACGACGTGGGCGAGGCCATCACCGTCAACGGCGAGCGCTACAGATCAATGATAAACAATTTCTTTTGGCTTGAATTGAACAATATGGACGTGAACGACATGTTGTTCCAGCAAAATGGCACTACTTGCCACACAGCGAACGACACAATGGACATTCTGCATGAACGGTTTGAGGTTAACGGTTATTTCTCGCAGAGGTGACGTGAATTGGCCACCAAGATCATGTGATTTGACTCCGCTAGACTTTTTCTTGTGGGGTTTTCTGAAATCGCAGGTCTATGCCAATAAGCCATAATCGACTGTTGCCCTGAAAGCCAACATAACGCAGGCCATCGCTCAGATTCAGCCGAATCTACGCAGCAGAGTCATTAAAAATTGGACCTCTCGGATTCGTGCCACCATACGAAGCCGCGGCGGACATTTGAACGATGTCATATTCCATCCATAATGACATAAATGGGCCTTTCAAATAAAAAATAAATTTCATTAATATCACACACACACACATTCGTTACACATCTTCTTTTATTCAATTTTAACATCGACCCGTCCTTGTTGAAAGACCAAAACTCCGAAGAAGGTTGTGTAGTAAAGAAGGGCAAAATAGGGCTTTACTAAGACTCTTTTGACTAGAATTATAAAACACTTGACACTGGCAAATGCATAGGCTTGCCATCTATATTTGGAGGAAATAACGTACTTCAGGGTTGCGGGGTGGTAAATAAAAAGTACAATCTATAAGTAAAAGTATGTATTTTTGTTTTATTTATAGGGGAATACTCACGTTTAATTAAATCTGATACTCCGACTATAGTTTCGATCACATCCGGTGACCTTTTTCAAAGAGTGAAAACAGAGCCCGACGCGCGTGCAGCTGCGTCCTGCTTAGCACTGAATATTAAAACAAATTTATACTAAATGTGAATATTCCCGTATAAATAAAACAAAAATGTGTCAAAACCACGTCAGTTTTCAAAATAAAAAAGTAAGTATATAAAGCAAAATCGCCTCAACTGTCCAAGACGCTAGGGCATGAGTTGGACTTGACTGTGACACATTTTTTACGCCTAATTGTGATTTGACTGTCTTAATAGACTTGATACTATAAAAAATTAAAAAAGCGCTGCCAGAATACACAAAATGCGATGCCAAAACTAATGAATAAAAAAATACTGGTTAAAAAAAAAAGTTGGTGCTGTTGGCGCAAGTGCACAATAAGTTTTTGTAGGTATTACGCAGAAGTTAAATGAAAGTTCTTAACGTTTCTCTAAGATCCTTTTTTCAAGCTATAGGTTAGGCTTACCAGTTACCACTAAGATAAAAATATGCTCATGTATCAATTTCCCTCCATTTGTCTACTTGACTATATTGTGTGAGTTGAAGAATTGACAAAAACACTGTAAGAAACTGCATTTTGATATCCAAATAGATACGTATCGAGATATCGTATCGTATCTGTAAGAGCTCCTTGGAATATAACCTACGAGTACAAAGGCAGGTATTCCCAATTCCTTTCTTAAATTCCTTCGAATTGTATTTCGTTAAAGTAGCTGGAACGCTTTATAACATTAATATTAAGCATTGATTTAACTTTAACTTTCTGGAATTGCGTTCCAGATTTATCAGTCTTTGAGTTTTAAATTACATTTGAAATTTAAAAATGTTCAACAGATTTTGCAAAGGAAAATAATGTTATTGTGCTTTGCGTATCTTTAAGGATTTGTCGGGGAGACTTAAAGAATCCAAACGTGACCAAAATGCTGGCCTTTATTTGGGCCAGAAAATTAGCCTCGCAATCCAGCGGGGCAACGTGGCCAGCATTTTGGGCACATTACCCGAAATTAGAGACCGCTTAAACTATCGATAGGTTTGCTACCTATAGATACTTTAAACGGTCTCTTATATCGATTGATTAATGTTTTAATAATAATTTAATTTATGTTGTAACTAATTATAGCAAAATTTCTGTAATTAAAAATGTTATTAGTAAGTATTATTTTAATAAATAGTCATAAAACTAAGATTCTTAACATTTTTTGTTAATAATTTTCTTATTCTTGCTCTTTGGAATAGAGTATGTAAGGACATAAAAGTAGGTTTATAATTTTTTTCAAAACTTGGAGCTCTATTGTTAGTGATCTAAGCGTCGAACTGTATGAAACCGTCATGGGTCGTAATTGGTCTATGAGGTTCAGCGTTTGAAAAGAAACCTGTGTGAGCTATTCTGAAAATATAAAATGGAACAAGATATTTATAAATAAAAAAAACACGACTTCCCAAACAAAAAAAAATTGCCATTTTCACTCGGGAAGATGTAAGAATACTCGCAATACCCCATACATCCAAATTTGTTCAGGAATTTAGGAATTATGGTGGAATAAAGAAATTCACATACATACATACCTACATACGATTACGTACATAACATACGTACATGAACCCTGACAACAATACTTTTTTTTTTTGGGCAATCGTGTAAGAAAGATGCCATATAAAGCAATTGCTGAGGATGCCTGCATAAAGGCATGCACAGTGAACACATCGATTACGTCGTTTTAACAATATGAACATACCTTACAATACTACTACTTAAAGAACTCCTAACTAATAACCAACTAATTATTTATTACTTAAGCAACCTTTGATTAAGTAGAGAGAGAGAGCTAAATCCTCCAAGAAAGCAACCTTTCTATGGAAGCCTACGGCCTACGTTGTCTGTCCGTCCGACCTAAATCGTAGCCTGTTGAAATTTGCACAGAAGATGCTGGCTGGTTACCTCAAAAACTAGTAATTTGCAGCAAACTGGGACCTCGTGACCTCTCATATCTTCCAAGCCCTTAAAGTACCTCTCTTCTTTAGTACCTTGGTTCATATTCGAACTTTATCATTATATTTTCTTGCATAATTTCATAAATATCGCAACGCATTAAATGAACGGTTCGCAAATTATCGCCAAAAAATATACATACAAACGCCTACTAGACTCTAAGAACTTCACTTCGTTCAGTAAAAAATATCAATTTACGGGGATCTCCATGCAATAATTCTGTTTTGATATTGATTGCTCTATCCTTTGATAAATAATATGTCTAGATAGAGTTTCGTACTGTTTATGAACGAAAAATAACAGGTCAACATTATTATACTAGTGTGCGTGACAGCCATGTCTTACACTCGCGTTGTACCATTGTCGTTGTTATAGTGTGCGTGCATAAGAGGCTAACGGTTAACCGCTATTTTTTTCGACGTGTTTAGGATCCATCAGCCATCTAGACATATAATTTATCAAAGGCTCTATCATAGAAACGGTTATACGTAGAAGCGACAAACTTTGAACACTTCACGACTAGAATAAACCTACCTTCCGAATGATTGGTGATTTTTACCGCAGGCCCGGGGTAAAATCTGCACGACCTCACAATTACAGAATGCGTCTTGTTCTATGATGGCTCTACCTATGGAACTAATGAGTAACAGTAATAGATATTACTGGAACAAGACGAGAGACGGAGATTGTACATTTTGTGGTTAAAAAAAACTCGCCACATAAACCTAATTTTTTGTTTGTTAGATGTTGCTTTGCCCTCAAAAGAGTATACCTGTCCCTAGCACAGAAGCTATGAAAAATATGTAGAAAGTATTCGATAGAGAATTGTATGAACAGAATAGTTTCCGTTAACGCCTAGGGTCTCAATTAATTTTCGTAGGTACATTTTTATTGAAAAATCGTACTAGGTCTACGTGTTTATCAATAGTGTCTGTACTAGGGACAGTAATGAAAAGTGATTTCAGAACTCCGTTTTAGTAGTGCCAACGTCAAAGTGAAGAGGCATTCTAGAGCTCTCTAGATGCCAAAGGCAGACTCTCTTCTCGCGGGATTCGTTGGATGAACAAACAATACTATGCACCACTCAACTGGATCGAAATTAAATGATCGGACTTGTTAATTAAATTATTATTTTGTAATTCGTTTTCAACACTAACCTTACCACACTAAAAATAATCTGACCACGATCTAGAGTCGTATGACTAAACTAGTATAGTATAGTTGTATGTGTCGTAGCACTCATTAAACTCATCATTGTGAACAATTTTTAGTACGAAATCAACGCGTATATTGCAAAAAATGCTGCTCCAAACATTTTGTCGTTCGTAAAACCATTTTTAGTATGAAAAACAAAAATCGGCTGTCAATTTTTTTAAAGCAAGTGCATGTTGTTCATTATGATGACTTTAATGCCCCCTAAGATAATGCAAATGAATTTAATGTCAGTATGTATACGACCCTCTTTTGACTTAGCATGTAGCGTAATTCCGCATAATGTAAGTGATCTCAGGACACGCTTTTGCTGGACTAAACCTCCGTGTGCTATGGTTGGAACACAGATTTACACACTTCGCACCCAATGGGCTCTACCGTACTTTTCACTCTCGTACCTAATGTAAAATGCATGCTCTTCCTAATGCATCGGTCGGTGAATAGATAGACGGCAATAGAGAGTGGCAAACACAGATTCTTCTGTAGCTACCAACGTATCTGAACAGTTTAGTAAACAGGATGCTTTGTTGAACGACATACAAATTTTAAGATATCATTATACTTTTCAGTATTTTTTACTTTTAGTATGTTTTATTTTATTTTATTTATTAATATATATTTTTAATATTTTTTTCCTTGGTGGTTTTTATTCTCTTGCTGGTCGTAAATCCGAGAACCAACCGTGAAATCGCAAAAACATCTGCTCCCTAATCCCTGATAATTTTTGATCTAATAACGCAATTTAAATAATATCATAACAATTTATTGTCACGTAACAAAAGATGATAATTGCATAGTAAGCAAATAGAATGAGAATGGTGGTTGGACTGGTAACTAGTTAACGATGTAAATTTTAAATCAAACTACGAGTACGAGCATGTGCTTCGGAAATCCATGCTTTCTCTAAAGAATTAACAAAAACGATTATAAGTAAGTGATATTTAGTCTATTTAGTCGATTGATAGAAATTGTTCATAACCGATTAAGAGCCATCCCGCGGTATCAAATTTCAAATAAGTGTTCCGTCCCGCGCCGCCGGCGCCTGGTATTTCCCGCGCATTCTAACAGCCTTACCTAAAATAATATCGATTCTCTTAGTCACTGCTTAAACTTCTCTGTCCTTTTCTAGCACGTGCAACTTCACGTCAGAGAGAAGATGGCAGAGCATCTTAAGCAGTGACTAACAGTTGAAAAGTTTTTTTAAAGTAAGGCCGTAAGTGACCGGCTCAAAAGCGCCTCCAACGACGCTGAGTGACAAAATTTATGACAGGACTCATTGAAGAACCATGGAATACGTTAAGATATTTTCATTGTTCATTATGTAAACATCTAGTAAAAGAAGACGCCCATAGGCCTTATTTTTGAATCGTACGCAAAGTTCCGCATGCGAGCGAAGTCGACTTTCAAACTATATTCAACCTTATTCCAAACAAGATCGTTCGATAGTCCGCTCGCACGCGCAACGCTTGCGTACGATTCAAAAATAAGGCCCTAGGACCCCATCGTAAACGGTTTTAACAAAATCGCCGCTTCAAAAAAGTTTGTTAATTTATTTGGCCAAGCTTACAAAAGTATTGTGAGTAAAATGAATATTACGAACTACTTAATTATAACTTGTTGCTCGTATATTTAAAACATTCACCAGCAGATACAATCTCTTAACATAATTTTATAGTTCACTGATTTGCCACACGCCTCAAAATTCAATTGTCAAATGATACCTAGGGCTGTTGCAAATAAAAAGTTAAAATCGTAAGACACTATTTTATTTGAAGTAGTCTGAAAGTCTAACCTTCAACTATATTCAACAAATTTTTCCATAACATATTCTTGTAATTTCCCTAAAAATATCAAATATTGGAGAGCATCCCTTACAAATAAGATTATTTGAAAGCATCTCACGCGCGGGTAATATTAACTGAGTGTTCCTTCGGGAAGAACGTAAACAAAACTTCAGTTTCGGGGAATTTTCAATAAGATATTTCGTAAATAAATTATTAGCTGTGAAGGTGTTGAAGTGCTTGCTCTCCGGAGTAAAGCCGCGGCTCCATTGCTACGCATGGGTAATTGGGTACGCTATTCACACGTATATACTATAACTTGCTTTGTATGAAAATGTAGCGAACTGAAACGATAACTTTGTAAGTGAAATTATCCTCTACTACCCACGGCCACGCTACGTTTGGATGCGTGGCTTATTGACGTTACCAAAATACGCGTGGCTTGGTTGGATACGTCGCTCACGCAGCTCAACACGCTCAACACACTATACATACGGCAAAGGGTACGTTACGCTGAACTTCACGGCGTCAGTAGGGGGACGGGAGAGAGGGATAACGTCAGAATATCCCTGCGCCCGCATGGGTTGCAGTGGGAAAGTTAGATACACGCAGCTAGACAAACCAACCCACGCAGCCTCTGTATGTATCCTACGCAGCAATGGAACTACAGCTTAAATAAATTTAAGAGGCTGGGGAAAGTGGGTTTATATTTAAACTACTTACTAGTAAAAGCTTAGGTACTGTAGTAATTATATTGGTATAACTGATTTAGTTAGATGATTGATCTACAGTGATATCTACTAAGTAGGTTTTAAGCAATAACGGCCTTACTTAAAAAAACTTTTCAACCGTTAGTCACTGTTTAAGATGCTCTGCGATCTTCTCTCTGAAGGGAATTAGCACGTGCTAGAAAAGGACAGAGAAGTTTAAGTGGCTAAGACTAAGACAGTGACTAAGAGAATCGAGATTATTTTAGGTAAGGCCGTAAGTACCTACAGTTGATCCAACAGCTATCTCGCTCGCACATATTCATATTTTATTATGAAATGATTGAGTATGAAATTTTTTACTGTTATAGATTGGCAACACCGATTTTATAGTCTAAGCTCAATTACAAATAAATTATTGCAGATTTGGCCAAAATATAGTCAGTTGGGAGTAACTGATAAAACACACTTTTCCGTACAGTAGAAGCATTAAAATATATTTTTTTGTGATAAATTTAACATAACTTTTATTATGTGTTATTTTTTTCGCATAATTAATTGTGCAATGATCTGTTTTTATTTTAATGATACATTTACACGTAGCCCTATAGCTTTAAATGAAAATTCTGAGAGTGGTCTCAGAAATAGGCAATCAATTAAGCTAATTAATGAATGTCCTTTCTAATCAAGTTAACGGAGACACGCAGATATTTAATCAAGGCGACTGAGGTAGTTAGGCTTAGTACATGACCTAGGCTGACAATGTTCTGTCTTAGTAGTCAGTGACGTAATTTGAAACGATTTTTTTGGAAACTGAGTATGAGGTCGTGTAGTCTACAGTCCCCGGAAAAAATCTGAAATCCTCGGAAGGTCAATTCCTGGGGGTAGACCCCCATGAGATTTCGTAAGCGGTAGGAGGTAGTGTCAATGTTCTTACCGCTGCGGGCTGCTCGCGGCCCGCGCACCCACGCGAAATACTAGTAAAATTATATAAAATTAGACACGCATTAAGACACTTAACATAATAACATCTATAAATTTAAGACAATATTCTGGCAAATAATAAAAAATACTAGATTTTGATTTCACATAATTACTCCACTTCATTATCATCCACAGCCTTCTTTATAATTTTTCTTTTGTACTTGTTAGAAGCCTTTATTTTGTTAAGCCATCGGCCTCGGTCCTGTGCTAATATTTATATCTATATATCTATGTATCTATCGATCTATATAAATAAAAATGAATCGCTAAATGTGTTGCTAAGCGTGCTAAGCGCAAAAATCGAGAACGGCTGGACCAATTTAGCAAATAATTTTTAAAGTATTCTGTGAAGTTCAATAAAGGTTTTTGTGAAGAGAAAAATCGGAAAAATGTACTGGAAAAAAGTACCCCCGTGCAAAGCTGGGGCGGGTTAGCTAGTTATAAATAATGAGAGATATTCTGACAGGCAATAAAAAAACTCATAGTAGATGGCTCTGACTTTGCGCTGACCCGACGTGGCTGTCAGTTTTTTATTTTATTTCATGTGCCACATAACAAAAATATCATGTTGTTTTTGACTGGCACGTATAGTCTGCGCTATCTATCGAGTTGAAGGAACGTACTTTTAATTATCATGTTTGGAAAATCGCTCATTATAGAATTTTTATCAAATTATTGGCCAAACTAATGAACATACTAATGATTAAACTAATTACCAAACGAATACCGAAACGTATGATAAAATTTACTTACTATAAAAAATTGTAAAAAACAATGATGTTCTATCACTGCTTACATAAAGTAGATTGTGGGTCAAACTCTAACCTAGGATATATGTAGATGCCTATTTAGAGAAATGGAGAAGCGAATGGATTCTTGGAAACTAATTGACGAACTTACTTGAAGAGCTCCAGACGTCTGCTATACGTGCTTCAATGACGTATAAATTCATCAGAAACTTTAAGAGCATATATTTTTTTATTAATTATTAACATCCTTGATATTCCAGGCGCTCAGTTCATGTTATTTTTGGGTTCCGTACCAGATGTGTGTCCAACGAGACCTACATCGCCTATATCGTGTCTGTCTGTCTGCCCGTACGACCTATGCCGGAATGCTTAACAACAGATCAACATTGTAAATTTGATGGGAGTTCCTCTAAAAGAAAATATTCTCTTATTCGATTTTTCGATTTGCACTTTCGTAAAAACCGTTTTCACGTGTCAAACTTAGTATGATCATAAAGACCATAAACATCCTCGAAGTAGTTAATCCGTCTTTTGTCTTTCTTTCTTTCTAATTTGTAACTCGGTATATAAAGAAAAAGGCCTAAATAACTACTCCAAAGCTACGGCACGTTTATTAATAAGACCTATGGAGGGTAGAGTAGAAGGAGTACTGTCTTATATGGGACACAAATTTAAAAAGTGTCCAGATTTATGCAGTAAATAACAGTTCCAAGACCTTCCAGAATGGCGCTAGCGTAGCTAAAAGGTTTGCTATGAATTTAGCAGTAATGGGAAGTTTTCTGATAGCTGTGTAAACGCAGTTTTGTTTTATTTTATTAAATTCAAAATGTTATCATTAGATCTTAGATTAGATATTAGATATTAGATTAGATTATATGTTCGAAGCGAAATGCTGTTACACCCTTGACAAGTTTTTCAACGACAACATTCTAATATCAACTAGTAAAATAGAGCGTTCTGCACCAAATGTTGCCATACCCTGACAAGGGTCATATGTATTACTGTAATATACACATGTTACTTAAGACCTGCATGTAGCCACATATGTTGCAATAAATGATTGAGTATTGAGTTCTACAGACAAAGGATAGATGGCGCTTGACTAGACATGGTTCTCTTTTTTTCGCATTTGTTTAGTGAAAAAGCAAACACACTACTAATTACTAATCCGTACTTACTAATTTGTGTTGTGGAAGAACAAAAGCATAGGAAATACCATAGGTAAGTACTTTGTTAGACAAACAATAACCACAAAAAAAAAACATGACAATACAGCAGGGCATTCGCAACTCAATCGCTTTTTTCCGTTCGGATCCACATTATCCATCCCAGTTACATATTCCGGATGACAGAGATGGAGAATGTAGATCCGAACGGAAACCTTTCCGGTTTAGTTTGAATATCCCTCCTGACGTAAATTAAATATGCTTTTTATTTTTTTTTACCTTTTGACCTTGATTCATTCATTCAAAATCTTCAGAACCACAGACAAGGTACTATTCTGAATCTGAATCATGTCTCGCCAACGCCAACGGATATTTATGAACAATTTTTTTTTATTGGCTGTCATAAAACCAGGGCGGCGGTGTAGATGAATTGTAGTGTTCCGGCGTGTAGGTACTTAACTGTTTTAATAATCTTAAATTATTATTATTGTTGTTGTAAAGTATTGTGTTAAAGTTTTTAAAAGTATTATAGAACAATAATGGACAAAATTTATGTTGTGAAAAAAGTAAAGCTGAAAAAAGAAGTAAAAAGTTGTGAAAAGAAAACCGCCATAACGAAGCCGAAGTTTTTCTTTCCTTGTTTATTTCTCTTTTCTACTCTAATAAATGTACTCTGCTGCTTAGCGCTACCCTAAAGGCTTAGGACATTTGTCATACACAGGTGGCCTAGTGATACAAATTTCCCATACTTCTTTGTATGAACTAGGCCAAAATGTCACATGCCTTTAACACATTTCGACGGATATTTTGTCATGTTAGAGACAGTACTCCTTATTCTCTACCCTCCATAATAAGACCCCTAAAGTATGACAGATGACAGCAGATTGTAGAAACGAGTTTAGTGCGAGACGAGCTCGTGCTAAGAGTTTTACAAATCATGATTGTATGAATCGAGGTAACAAAATGACAAAACGCGTTCAACTAACGATGTATACGATTTATTTTGTGTGGTGGTGCGGAACCCTCGTGGGCAAATTCAACTCCAGTTTGTTTCATATCGTTTATGAAGCTAAAAGATAACGAAAGTAACGTAAGTAACCTTTCAATTTGAATTTGTTCGCAATTATGTCAACCACTTGAATTTATTTAAAAATATTCAATAAGTAATTATAAGACATTTAAATTTATTTAACTGGCGATGTTTAAAAATACAATTGAATTAATCGTTACTGATTCTGATAAACGATGCGAAATATTTGAACAACTTACCCATAAATACCTGTTTTATTTTAAGACTACTAGGTATAGGTACCTACAACCTTTAAGGCCGTCACACACGACGAAGATGCTATAATATTTCATCTTATATTAGCTAACCTACCACACACGATTAAGATACGATAATTTATTAAATATTCTCATTCCTTCCTAGGGCGGCTCTAGATTTTAACACTGGGGGGAGGGGGGTCATATTAAAGTCGAGTCAAGATCTAATTAGGACAGGTTCCAATGACATAGTATTTTATTGTTCCATGTCAAAATAATTTTAATCAAATAACAAAATCGACTTTTCACTTTTGTCTTCTCGCGAAATAAGTTATGACTTCCTCTGCTTGCTTTTGTGAACGTGGAGAAGTTGTAGAAGAAGAAAATCGTAATATATAATACAAATTGTAATACCAGCACATAATTATTATGCGTGTCATTCGCGCTTGTGTTTGCCATCATAGTCATACCTACACAAAGTATTTATTTTATTTCTCTATGAGACTATAAAAAATATAGTAGTCGACCTATAACCAAGCCCAGGGGGGTCATGACCCCCCCCCCCCCCCCGCCGGATCCACCCTAGATTACTTCGACATTTAAGCAATAAGTGTCAGAAGTGTTTGCTTGGAAATCTACACACAGGATGTTGTTTTGGGCAATTAGGTACACAAACGTTACTACTTGATTTATTTGACAGTTCTTCAGAAAATTATTTTGATTTTGAGTTCTTTTGAGTAAGCGTGATTTAGGAAATGGATAACATTTTTATACTTTGTAACAGTTAGAGAAAAATCAGAGTGACTGATGTCATCGAGCTTGCAAAGCAGCACAAAGAATTAAACCATAAGGACTTTCATTCTAATATCTTCTATATTTGTAAGTCTTCTCTTATTCCACCTTCTTGCTGATAGCTTGGAGTCTCAGCTCAAAAAAGGGCTTTGTAATTGCATTATCTTTAAATACTTTATCTTCAAATCAAACTGGTTATTCTGGCAGAGTATCCATTATCTTGTAAAATGGAAAATTATTACCTACTATATAAATATTGTTACCTACTCAAAAAAATTCAATCATATGTCGTATGCTTTATCTTCTGACACGCCCTCGTATAACCAATGTAGCTCCAGCTAACCTTCCTTAGCTGTTGTAAACCTTATAACCTTCTCTAGCACTTTTTTCTGATAGATTCGTTGTTATTCCCAAAATTGCAGTACTATCTGGCTGTCGGCATTCTGGCGTTTACTTGTTTATATTTATTTCCACGTTGACCAATTTATTGTCAGTGAGGAGACCGACATGCGACTTGGTCGCGTCGAACAATGTTATTTTGCAAGTTTTATTCCACTTCAGCAAATTAATTACACTACAGCTTTTATTAGATAAAAACCCGTTCTGGTACATGTTTAGATTAGGCTAAAACGTGTTTTAGGAAATGGATAAAATTATAATACTTTCCAACATATTAGAGTGACAAATATCATAGAGCTTGCAAGGCACCAAAAAGAATACCCTAAATAAATTAACCTGTATTTATCTTAAAATGATTTACGTATGTCATGATGGTATCTTAAGATCATATTTACCCATATTAATATAGGCATTTTAACATAAATTCAGAAATAGTTCATTTTCTTAAGTTGCGGGCGTCGAAAATATATATTATCTTCGTCGTTCGTGCAGTTCAATAAAATGTATGAGTAGCGATATTGAAATATGTTTTAGATAACATGAAATATTATAGCATCTTCGTCGTCCGTGACGGCTTTTACAATCCTTATTTTTCACACAGCTTGCTCTGTAATTATAAGGTGTTCTGTTACTGTGTCATTTTAGTACATTATGATACAAGTGTGCTATGTTGGTCATTACACTAGAGGCGGTATTATGCGCGCGAGCCGCAGGCGAGCGCGATAAGGAAGCCGAGAGTGTATTGAAACATAGCACAAGAGTTTCATACGACTGTTTTCGTCACACTTGCGAGGAAAAAACATTTTTTTTTGATAATAATCAACAACGATCTTATAATCAACCACACAGCGAAAACGTCAACAAACATTTGCGGAAAATGGCGCCCAAATCAGTAATGCGCGCGCAGGTTGACATTTACTTCAGCGGCATAAGAACTCTTTGTTGGCATTACAAAAAAACTGTAAGTATTACCCGGCTATATTAGAGTGCTTCGTATACGTACGTCCATTGCAGTCACGTACAAACTTAACTTTACCGGGTTATACCTATTATAGCACCATGTGCCGTAATGTAAAGTAAAAAGCACGGGTGCGTAATAGCTTGGATTATGAGCCTAAAACCGATGCAATAAGAACCACTTTACGAGCAAGTGTGATGAAAATAAAATTAATACGACTAATTATTCATATCTTTTGCTCGTATTCATTTAATAAAAGATTTTATTATTATTTAGATTTTGTTATATTACTAGCACTAATTAAGACCTATACCTAGTAAGTATTAGAACAATCGTAAAAGGAAGGCAAAAAAAACAATATATTATGCAAAACCGATAATGTAACAGACTGCTAAGTGTTTAATAATGTTAATGCAATGTTGGCAAATGTAGTACCTATGTATTATTTACCTACCATAGCAATTAACACCAATACAAGAGAGATGTCATCAGGTAGGGGAGGGGGGCCAAAGCGGAAGAGAAAGTTGAAAAAGAATGAGGAAGATTTTCTCGTATTTATAGAACTAGCAACTACATTTTATAGAGTTTAACGTTGCATAGTCAAATTTACCATACATTATGAAATGAAAAATTGCTGAGAGTAAACATACAACCTTCGCCCGTGACCGCTTTGCCAAACCATACCTACTTACTTATAGATCGTCTTCGTCTGAAAGTTGTTTATTATTTGTCCCTGGTTCAGAGCTCAACCCCCCCCCCCCCCCCCCGAAATGAGCTCGACCCCGAAATGAAATGCATTCTTGGCTCCCCCGAAATGCATTCTTGGCTACGGCCTTGATGGGACCTGCCTGGGTGTGTCCAAAAACTGCACCCAGAGCCAGAGCTTCCGGAGGGCGGGCAGTACGTCCACGGTGGTGAGCATATTGCGATCCCCAAGGCGCCAGCCAAGCGTGGAGATTGTGGCAGCAGTAGACGTCTCTCGGGCTGAAGATGATGTATCATACTATAGGTACGTAGATATAGTTTTAGAGGCCATTGGCCATACCATATTCCCGGGAATATGGTAGCTATGGTTGATATGATTCAATCAAGCAAATACAATCAAATCACCACCAGAAAGGTACAAAGCAACATACGCAACTTAAAATTAATACATCTGACACCCAAAAATGAAAAACATTATCAACATTTGCATTTGAGTTGCTTAGTATGGGGCTAGATGGTGCTGTGTGTAATAATAAAAAATAATTTAAATTATAAAATTTTATTAAATATATTAATTATAAATTATATAAAAAATATAATTTAATTAATAATTTATTATTAATTAAATAATAATTTAATTAATAATTTATTATTAATTAATTTATTAATTTAATTAATAATTTATTATTAATTAAATTATTATTAATTAAATTTTATTTTATTTAAATTTATATAATTATTTAATAATGTTATTCAATAATTTATATTTATTTATTAAATAAATATAATTATTTAATTTTTAAATTAAATAATTATTTTTTATTTTTTGTAGTTTTTATTTATGTTTTTTATTATAATCTTAATTTTGGCGCGAGTGTTTGCTCGGCTGTGGAGCGAAATAGCGGACTGCAGTAGTCCTCGACACGGGTGTTCCTAGTGAGGACTGCTACACAAAGTTTACTAATTGTCCCGTTTTAGTAAGTGTATAATTATAGATTACCATGCTAGTTATAAGTGAAATATTTAAGACCTGTTTTTTATTTTTTGTTAAGCGTGTGTAATAAATAAATAAATAATAAAAATACCTTGTTTATTTTCTTCAAAAAGCACCGAAAAAGATTAGGTCACGTAGCGCGCGTGCGTGTCATCATACGCGGACCGGGATGATTGCCGCAGGAAGCGCATGGGGGGCTTGTTCACACGCAACTATGCCGCAATAGCTTAAGCAATTTCGGCTTTTTTGGGGGTGCCCGCATTAGGCACGGTGCCCGCTTTGGTCCCTTCTCCCCTACTAAGTATTTATAGTTATATGCAGTCGAAACTAATTTCGTTTTATAGAAGCATCGGCTGTTAGAAACTTCATTAGACAGACCATTCTCTATCGACTAGCATACTTATCAAAATGCAGACTAACATTTTAATTTTAAGCATTTTGGTTATATTATTAAGTGTTACTAGAGTTTTAGGACATCTCACGGAAAATATCTCGAAAGTAAACGAAAAGGTCCAGAGAAGTGTAAACAAATTTGAAAATGAAGATAAGTATATGAACACGAGTCAGCTTCTGACGAAGTATGGGTATCCTGTGCAAGAGTATTCCGTGACCACAGAAGATGGATTTATTTTGACACTAGTGCGAGTCCCGCGGGCTGGGCCGGTAGTGTTCATTTTACACGGCATCCTCAGCAGCTCCGATGACTTCATCACCAGCGGCCCTCACAACGCTTTAGTCTACCTTCTCTCCAACGCAAGCTACGACGTATGGCTCGGTAACGCGAGGGGTAACAAGTACTCCAAAAGACACGTGCGGCTCTTCCCACACGAAAGACAGTTCTGGGAGTTCACTTGGCATGAAATCGGCTACTACGACCTACCCGCAATGATCGACTTTGCTCTAGCAACCAGTAATCGGTCTCAACTTGTGTACATCGGCCATTCTCAAGGCACGACTTCTTTTTTCGTTCTCTGCTCTGAGAGACCAGAGTACAATAAGAAGATTTCGTTCGCCTTTTCCCTGGCCACCGTAGCGTACACATGGCACTCTTCTTCGCCTGTCAGAAAATTATTATCGCCGTTTGCAGACGTGGCATATGCAACGGCGTATGGTATAGGACTGTACGAGCTATTACCTTTTGATACGTTCAGGTTTGTGACGTCAGTGCTGTGTGATCTAACTAATACGACGCGGCTAGCGTGCAGTACTGCTTTGTTTACCGTATTTGGATTTGACTACCCACAGATCGACCATACCCATTTACCGGTGCAGATAGCTCATGTCCCCGCCGGCGCCGCTTTTAAACAAGTCACCCATATCCTCCAAACTACAAACTCGAAGCGTTTTGCTCAATTTGATCATGGTACACGCAAGAACATGGAAGTTTACGGGACACCCAAACCTCCAGATTATCCCGTTAAAAAGATCACGGTACCCATTTCAATATTTTACAGTTTAAACGATAAGTTGTCGAGTTTTGAAGATGTGAAGATCCTTATTCGTGAGCTGCCCAATGTGAAGGACGTGTATCGTATTCCTTTGCATTCGTTCAATCATATCGATTACATGTGGGCAAAAGATGCCAAGACTTTGGTTTACCTGAGGATAGTGAACATGATTGATAAACTTGTACAACATTGATTTTAATTAATTTAGTGATATTAAAGTTACCGCAACAGCAAATACATCACGTGCGTCTATTTGGATTTCTAGCATGTGTTTATTTCTTCGAGTTTTGATAAATTCAGTTTACTTTGACGTTTGAATCTTGGGTCTAGTTCAGACTTTTAGGAACCCGAAACAATATCAATTTTATCAAGAGGCCCGTTAATTATATATATAAATAAATATTATCAACTTTAATTATTTTGAAGTTTAAATTTTGCTTACATACGCATTTTTACACAGTCTAGACTACATTGAGTATACCGAGATGATTAAATCGACTGCGTACCTCGACGCTACCTATAGGTATTATTGAAACCCAGAACTAAAAATGAGCTGGAGTGCCGAAGTTTGGTTATTTTATTTACACGCCCACTGTTTAACTTTGATCGTTAGTTTTAATCAAGCGGTGACGTATATGGAATAAGGAAGAAAGGGATAGAGAGGAGTGGGGAGACGGTGATGCGTCAACTTAAGGAACTTTGTGAGCGTAGTTGGAGTGACGATGGAAGTTCAAAGTGCAAGATGCTCCTTAATAAACGCGGTTACCTACTTTCTCAATTGAATGTCTTATAGGCATGGAAATTGAATAATACTACTATTGTAAGAGAATTTGGAATACTTTTAACGTGGGACGGATGATTTTCCGTGGGATCCATTTATTGCAATTATACTTAAGGCGACATCTGAAAAACAGTCAGTTTTTTTTTGTTTTTTTTTACCTCCACGCATTTAGAACAGGTCTTTCGAAGGTACAAATATATTTTTATACAACTGGTAAAAGTATCCTAATAACAGCCCCAAAAAAAAGTACTGTACAATGGGCGATTTTCTCACAAGCAATTTAAAAAAAAGTAGTTCTCTTCAACCCGATAGACGGCGCTGTCTATACGTGCCAGTCAAAAACAGCATCATATTATTGATCTGTGGTACTAAAATCCACGTCTGGTCAGCCCCATCTCCAATGAGCTTCTTTTTTTTTAATTGTCCTTCTAAAAACGCCCATTATGTCTTAGATGATTGGCCTAAATATATGAATATCGCAAGCTAATTTGTACTTTAGTTGTATAGAACAGTATCGACATTCCACTGTAGTGCAGAAGAGTGCGCGCAGCACGCGTGGGCCGCGTCACATCAACGAGCCCAGCGCTACAGTTGAAAATCGACACTCTGTCTAGTACAAATAAAGTATAAATTAGGTTGCACTAAATATGACATTGTTGTATTTATATGGGAATCAATTTGCCTTATCGTTTCCATAATTTTGTCCTATCCTAGTCTAGCAGAATCTTAGCAGGGAGCTAAAAGCTAGATCTCAGGCATGCGAGCTTTTTAACCTACGTCGTTTTCTAAATCTCTCATACGGATTATTATGAGCCCCCAAAAACAAACAGACCATTATTTGTTCAGACTAGAGTTTCATTACTTCCTTCCTTTCAGTATTTTCATCACGAAAAAACAATGAATATACATGACATATTCACAAATATTATTAAAGGAAGTGAGAATTTATCACTCCCAAAAAAGTAGGCCTGGGTACCTCTATACATACAGGGTTACTGGTAACTCGACGTATTCCCGGCAGGACCAGATAACATACATCAAATTTAAGCCAACCAATGTATGGGCAAAAGTTAATAGTTTTTGAGATATTTAAAATTAAACTATTTTTGTTGTAACAACACTTAGTAGTTAGTAGTTTTCTTACAGAAACAATAAGTTTATTTGGCGTTAATCGTAAAAAAAATTTGTCACCCTTATCACATTCTAAGTATTTTTGAATATTTTATTTCTTTTTAAATTATTTTCAAGTATTAAAAATTAGTATTAAAAAAAAAGTTTTACTGTTTTGCTAGCCCAGATCTGATCCCGCTGGATACATCGAGTTACAAGTAACCCTGTATAACTAAACCGCGTAGGCATCTGTAGTCTAGTTAATTGAATTCTCTTTATAAATGCGTCGTCGGTTCAGAGCAGCTACTTCGCAAACAAAAGTTAGATTAGTTCCGTTGTGCTCTACATCCGAAAGCGGTTTCAAGCTTAGCTCAGGTTTCACATGTTCATAGCTTTTTAATGAAGACTAGGCTGTTAGGGCCCGTTAAGTTTTGGTACTTGAAGCTAATGTTCGCTTTAGTTATAAATCTAAGGGTTGTCTTAACTGACTACGTCTTGGGAATACCGTGTGTCATAGAACAGCACCCATTCTTATATTTTCGTCGGGTGCTAAGGGGGTCCGGACCCAGTGGTTGTGCCTTTAGCTATTCGATAAAATATTTATATTATATCGTCGTCGTGCTATACCATACTGCATTGTTTACACAACCATGTGAAAGCTATAGATATGCTCCTGGTAGTGGTAATATAGCTTGTATTGCATCCAATTGCTCTGTTTATGTTTCCAATATAGCGTCATAAAATCGCTTGGCTGCTATAATATAGATAATTTGGCAAACGCGCAGGCAATATTACTGAATACAGCGGCTTTATGAGGTCACTCAGCTGCGAACAACCGAGATATAAATATTATCACGATATGAATAGATTTTTATTTTCTTTCTTCATTAATTGGCGTCGCACTTAATGATAATTGCCTGCAGTGATAAGTATTTTAATATTTAAAGGTTAATGATGAATTCTGCCTTCTGCCTTACCTAAGGTAGGAGGGTGTCACTCCGCAGTTCAGGTATGTTCGGCCGGCGCTCCGTCCGGGAGGACAATGCAAGGCAATAGAGGCAATAGATAGAAAGAAAGCGGTATATCTAGGAGAATATAGCGAGCGGTATCCAGCACTGTGCGAGTTGAATTGCTACTTTATTGCCTAGAAGATAGAGTCCTTATTTATTTCAATTCCTTTGCGAAGTGAACTTTCTGTACGTAGTACTATTATTTATTCTGTGCCTAAGGCGAACCATTCAGCCCGATTGTCTATTCGCATCTACCCACTGCCAGCGTAATAAATAATCGTTAATTTCAGGCAACAGGAATTACTTAAAAAGCACGGGCCCATACAATAGATACCTTACAGGCTAACATACATACAACGTGACGCTAATGTGCCGACATTAAATTAACGCACGTGTAGTGTTAATGATCAGTAACAATAAAAATGTGACCTAGGTATGTCCTAAAACTGCATCCAGAACCACCGGAGAACGGGCAGCAGCGTCCTCTTGGTTAACGGTGGTAACACTCTGCGATCCCCAAGCCGCCTGCCAAGCGTGGGGATTATGGCAACCCCTCCCTATTAAGGGAGAGGCTTCGTCCAGCAGTGGACGTCTTATGGCTGGCGATGTGGCGAAGTGATGAATTCCAGTCAAACGTGTCTTTGTTAAAATCACAGTAAGTCACGCTCAAGTCCATGCCCTAGCAAAGTCGTGGCAAGTCGTTACTACAAGCTTCTTTGAAGTTTGGAAAACCATGTTTGAGCACTGGCCCACACTCATGTGCGTAAATCGGCACTTAATAAAAAAAAACCCTATTTTTAATCAATAACACGGGTTTGTATTTATGTAAGTACCTGTCCTGTCTGGACCTGGGTATGTAGGTTTAAATATATTTAATCTCACTCAGAGAATACTGTGAGAATACTGCTATTTTTTGTAGTGGTAGGACTCCACTGCAGAGTCCGACTGGGGAAGTACCACACCTTTGTCAGTTATTCAACCGTCAAGCAGTACTGTGCAAGCATTACTGTGTTCCGGTTTGAAGGGCAATGTTACCAGAGCAATTACTGGGTATGATGAGATTTAACATCTAATATCTCAGGGTGACGAGCGCAGTGCAGTGCGGCGCAGGATTCGCAAGTTCATAATGCTGGCACTGCTACTGTTAGTTGCAGGCGTGAAGCTTACCACCAGGCGAACGTCT
This sequence comes from Erannis defoliaria, assembly GCA_905404285.2. Classification (NCBI taxonomy): domain Eukaryota; kingdom Metazoa; phylum Arthropoda; class Insecta; order Lepidoptera; family Geometridae; genus Erannis; species Erannis defoliaria. The sequence goes on from FR990071.1 coordinate 3,408,449, forward strand.
TGCTCGTCTCGTCACTTGAATGTATATATTTTTTTTAAAATGTATTTCATTGCCGCAAGATGCAGCTAATATACATTTATAACACATAATAGGTATACAATAAAACTAAAACAAACAAGGTATGTCCTAAAACTGTACCCAGAACCACCGGAGGACGGGCAGACAGCATCAGCCTCTATCCATCATCATATGGCACTCCCCGTCCCCCAATTAAGGGCAGGCTTCAGCCTTCGTCCTGCAGTGGACGTCTTATGGATGTTGGATGAAGTACCTGTTATAAAATCAACATTCCCTTTGTACCTACCATAAAATTCGTATTATTTTAGGCCCATAGTTTACTCGATTTAAAACTTTTCAGCTAAACCCTGAAGAGGAATATGCATGAGTTATGATAACCCCATATTCAAATTTCCGCAACAGTAGCTACCATTAATCTGCCGCCAAACTCCATAGAGAAAATTCGCTAAATTTCACACTAGAATGACGTTAGAATAATAGATGGAATCTTCGATTTCCATATTTATGAGATGGGTGGCAACCGATCGGCCTTGGAGGTCGAGTTACCACAATTGTATCTCATGTATTAGGGGTTTCCATAAATTAGCATTCAATTGTGGATGTCTGAATTCCAATCGACAATGGCAAGCTTGGATTCGGAATTTTGCAAATATTGTACACGGTGATAGGTCCCTTCGTAATCATCGTAATCAGCCTATCATAAGCCACTGCTGGATGTTATAGGCCTTACCTAAGGCAGGAGGGTGTCACTCCGCAGTTCAGGAATGTTCGGCCGGCGCTCCGTCCGGGAGGACCGCAAGACAATGGCCGCCCGCACGCTAGCCTCGTCGCACGTAACTAAGCATACGTGATAGAAAGAGAGCGGTATATCTAGGTGAATATAGCGAGCGGTATCCAGCGCTGTGCGAGTTGAATTGCTACTTTATTGTCTAGTAGATAGAGTCCTTATTTATTTCATTTTCTTTGCGGAGTAAACATTCTGTACGTAGTACTATTATTTATTCTGTGCCTAAGGCGAACCATTCAGCCCGATTGTCTATTCGCATCTAACCACTACCAGCGTAATAAATAATCGTTCATTTCAGGCAACAGGAATTACTTAAAAAGCACGGGCCCATACAATAGATACCTTACAGGCTAACAACGTGGCGCTAATGTGCCGACATTAAATTAACCCACGTGGTTAATGTGGCACACGTGGTAGGGTTAATGCTCAGTAACAATAAAAATAATGTAAAAAAACGCGACAAAAACAGATGCTTCATACAAAAAGTTCATCGAAGTTGGACAAAATGTATGGAACATCTGATTTTTATTCGCTATTTCTTTTAATTGCATTATTTTTGTGGTTACAGATCATTAACCCTACACCTGTGTTAATTTAATGTCGGCACCGTAGCGCCACGCTGTATAAAAATAATCTTAACGAACACAATTTGGGCTGAGATTTTCCTGGCAATGTCGCTTCCCAGTAGCATCGGAAAACCAGCCCCTTAGGCCAGAAACGTGGTGAGATCTCGCGACCCCCATAACTTTCAAGCCCCTTGACGAATTTGGTTAATATTCGAACTTGATGATTATAATGCATGAACTAGTTGCTTACAAAATTTCAATTTCATAAAGATCGGATGAACGGTTAGAGAACAAATATACTTACAAACGTTGACTTGTCTCCTTCGTTTCGCTTCGGTTAATAAACTAGTAGTTTGCAGCTAACTGAGACATAGTGCCCCTACATCATCCAAGCCAATTAAGTAGTATAGGCCCATATCTGAACTCGATAACGGTTCGCATGCAAATTATCGCCCAACAAAAAATAACCCACGCAGTAGAATTAAAAAAATGGTGGACATTTTTCACACAGAGCCATCTAGCCCCATACCAAGCAAAGCTTGTACTATGGAAACCAGATAGCTGGCAGAGTAAGTAAACAGCGTTACATCGATGTTGTCCGTGCTTTCCTACGCTACGTTTGTCAACTCAATGGTATCCACTCTAAAACACGTCCACCCCAGCGGGTTATCAAGACAGATATGACCAGCCCACTGCCTTTTCAGCTTACTAATACGCTGAGCTATATCGTGATCCGCCCTTAAACTTTACCAAATGAAGGTAGAATGTAGATAGAGAGACATCGATATCAAGCTTAGGTAAGGTTGCTTACCTTCTCGTTTAAAGCTTAAGGTTCTCCTTAAGTTAAGAGTGAATAGACCCACGAGGTCAGGAGTGTATTCAGAGGTGAAAGAGAGTAAATTAAGGACCCCAGCTGCGTGAGTACTGTAATGGTGGGTTTAAGTACCCATTACGCGATAAATGTTTACTTACTTTCAATTATATATTTCTTACCTTTCCTACAATTATTTATTACCTACTCATGAATTTTAAAGTTGATTTATGTTTAACAGTATTAGATAAGTGTTTATTGAAATTTACTTAGTAAAGAAGAATAATTGAGTATCTTGATGGAGTTTTAACGATTCTTAACAATAAATAAATACAGCAATTTTATATTTTATTACTTAGATTTTTTTATTTTGTTTTGTATTTTTTTATTTTATTGTTTAAGTTGGAACGGTGAAGTTATGTAATCGTGGGGCATTTAGGCTAAAATGTTTTTGAGTTGTTTTTTGGAGTTTCCTTGCTTGGAAAGAAAAAGTTGTCCATCTATCGGTTTGTAAAGATCCTTTTTGAATACGTGGAGGAAATGTATGAAGTTGTAATTAATTTAAAATACTACGACCATTCGGAGCTGTAAAATATCAAGATTAAAAACGTATTAAAAATTTCTAACAATACGAAAACTAAAACTCTAGTAAGTATACCTATCAATACCAATAGATACTTCCCAGGTAGGGTGGGGGTACGGTATCCACCCTACTTCCCAGGTAGGATGGGTACCTACCCATCCTAGCTGGGAAGTTACGTACCTTAGGTACCTTAAGTTTATAGGTTTATAGGTTTTTCGGTTACATGTGGGTTACGAATTTTCTACAAAATAACTGGGACAATTTTGATGCAGTTTTTATATTTGAAAGAAAGAATCACCTTCATCAAACATAGTGTGGAAAAGGGGGAAAGAAAAATGCAAATTATTTAATGTCGATCTTTGGCTGCAGGGTCTGGTTGAAAAAACTACTGAATGAATTTAATCCAACTAATGTTATTTAAAATGTTATAGGACTAAACTATGCCGCTAGATAAATTATTTTAGTGTTTTCATACTCCTTATGTTATTAATTTACATCCAAAGTGGCGTTAAAATTGAGCTAAAATACATGATGTTTCCTGGCTCATAACTTTCATGTTTAGTAACTTTTTACTTTCTTATCAAATTAAAATCCTAGGTAATAAAGAGAGAAATCGATATAACACTTAGTTTTGGATCTGCAACATTGCATAGTGGAGTAAAATCACTTTCCCGTTTCTATGGAGATGTGACCGGCTAGTTTACTCTTAATGCTTATCATCCTTAGAGTTTGCAAGTATAGTCAGTGAGTAATATAACCTGGGACATGCCTTGGGCGGGTTTAATATTGTAATGGTAGAAGGGATAACTGCTTTACCGCTTCGCCTGTTGGTCCACATTTGTCATTTTAGAACTAGCAAACAAAGTCAAACACAGACTCGCTGTGTAGAATTTATATCATCCATCATCTCTACCCATGTTCATTGTTCTGGGTACAGTAAAGTTAGTTTAGGGTAGGCCTCTTAATGCGATTATTCGACTCATTTGCATTATTTTAATCAATAATGGTCTTAACGTGATAAAATAAAGTTTTGATTGGGTCTTTTTTTGTCATATTAAAATACTTGTACTTTTTGTGATGTTGACTAGTAGCGATGTGGACATTTTGCGAATTGGACATTTTGAGATGTGGAATAGATAAGATTAAGTCAAATTGCAACTCGGATATTTTGAGATATGGCCTAAGTGAGATGAAGTCATTTTGTGATCTAGGCATTCTAATACTAACCCAATATATTATCTAAAGGCTAGCATGCTCTTCGCGGCTTTTTTCTAGTCTTTTTGCCGCCCGTTCTACGAATAGAGTACACAACATAGGACCAACATAAAAATTGGCAAAATTTGAGCAAAATTTGAGTTTGAGCTCTTCGGAAACCGAATAGGATGTCGTTTTCTCAACAGCTGAACAGATTTATATGAAACTCGGAATGGAGATAGCTTAAATCCTAACCTAACCTCGAAGGGCGAATAGGCCATATTCACCAAGCTATGCGCTGGCCCTGTTTCGGGTTGGTGAATTCACATACAGCATTGAATTTTATTTCCAAACTTAGTTTCTTCACAATGCGATGTTTTCCTTCACCGAAAATCCAGTGGAATGAGTCTGTACATAAACTCCAAAGAGCTCATTGGTACGGGCCTGGGTTTGAACCCATGACCTCCGATCAAAAGTCAAGTGGTCTCCCAATTAGGCTACCACGGCTTCATTAGGCTACCACAGCTTCAATAAGCTACCACGGCTTTGTTAGGCTAACCCGGTTTCATTAGGCTACTACAAATTCATTAGGCTACCACGGCTTCGAATATGGAATAACATGTTGTACTTAGGCTACTTTTTATCATCATCATCGATAAAAAGTAGCCTAAGTTCGTTTGTTTCTTGTTATGCGGCTGAAACCGCGGGGCGCAGTTGGTAATTATTGAAGGTTTATTTAGGTCAAATCTAGTATAAACCTAATTTAATAATGTAGATCGTCAAAATGTAATAAAAACGTCGATAGTTGTCCGCCTTGTTTGTGCGGTTATGCAAAGTTACGCTTCTTTAGAAGTACCTACGCTTCTAAATAATAAAGTTTCTGTCATAATAATAGGTAATAATCCCATAATCTAAGAGGGTGTAACTTACTGTGGCACCAGTCTGTCGTCAGCAAACGAAGTAAGTAAAGAAAGCTTTGATTTTTGAAAACAACCAATTAAGGGGATTCTCCTCCCCAAGGGACTTTTCCCACTTGGTTGTTCGCAAGTGGGCAATTTCAAGATCTAAAATCACTAATTTAGAGTTTCCAAAAAAAAATACAAGTTTAAGTTGAGTTTAAAGGTGTTGTTTAATAATAAAATGTAAGTATTTTATGATGTTATTTAGGTGTCTATAAGAATCGTTTAAGTAGTTATTTTTCTAACAATTAGTTATATCATTTTAAATGCTTAAAGATAGAACCTTGTTTGCTGACACAATATTTTTTGCAAAATGGAGATGAATTATCAACCTTATCTACCTGTGACGAATTTTCACATATTTTTAATGCAAAACAAACACATTGCATGTTTACTTTTGTATAGAATATAGAAAAGTGTGGAGAATTAACTTTGTAGCGAGTTAACAATAACGCCCATTATATATTTGACGAATTAAATTGGCAAAAAACTTAAAATAACTTGTTGCCAATGTATTCCGACAATTTTTTTAAGGGCAAGATGATGGTTGCACGCATGGTGGTTGAGTTCCATGCTTAAGATGTCCAAAGGATAGGACTGAGTACCAAGAGAAACTTCTTTTCGGTTTAGTACAGCTGCACACTATTATGTCAATCATCAGCCACAAGACATCTATCGCTGGACAAAGGCCTCTTCCTTATTAGAAAGAAAGAAATAAAGAAAAACAGTTTATTCGCCAACCTGGTTGCCATAATCTCCACGCTTAACAGGTGGCTTGAGAATCTCAGAATGCTCACCACCATTAACCAAGAGACGCTACTGCCCGTCCTCCGGTGGTTTTAGATGCAGTTTAAGAACATAGGTACCCAGGCATGCACACTTTTATGAAACCATGCGTAAATACGTCAGGTCTTCACTCATTTTAGTTTAATTTTTCAAAGCAAGATATAACACACTAGATTAATGTTAAATCCAATAATTATTTATCCATAATTATAATTATTTATCCATCTTTAATCACGGTAGAGTAGATGTTTAACAAAATGCATCCATGAGAGTCCATGCATCACGCAGGCTACTACAACACATCCAACAACTAACCAACCATCACACTGACAGCCAAACCTACATGGTCGAAACAGTGTCCGTACACACTGATTGGATGTCTGCTTACCGCTACACACCAATAAGATCGCGGTGGCATCGTTGAGGACCTTCTGAATTTTATTCTAAATTTTATTATGATCATAGGCAATGTTGAGCTAGTTTAGAGTGTTTGTAAGTATGTGAACGTTTCACCACTAGACCTCGAGCCTCATTTAACTTGATGGGTTTAGTAAAAAGCTCCAAACAAATATGAACAGTTTATTTAAAAATCAATAGTATATTACAATATAAGGTATGCGTGTAAAACGACGCTTAGCGCCAGAGCCAACACGTCTGTTGACTTGGATGGAGAACTGCCCTGATGCAGCTCAGCTAGGCTTTCACCTGCAAAACAGAAGGTAGCTTTAGTATTAGCTCAGCGGCTAGTGCATCGGGGTTGCACGCGGTAGAGCGCGAGTTCAAATGCCGAGTTCGCCATCAGCCATAAAACGTCCACTGCAGGACGAAGGCCTCCCTCTTAATAGAGGGGTGTTGCCATAATCCCTACGCTTGGCAGGCGGCTTGGGGATCGCAGCATGCTCACCACCGTTAGCCAAGTGGACGCTGCTGCCCGTCCTCCGGTGGATCTGGTTGCAGTTTAAGGACATACCCAGGTCAGGCAATACCGAGTTACTGAGCTTGAACTGCCGGTGAAGGAAAACACAGGATGGTGGTCAAATGGAAAAACTGGCGCCACGCCAAGCACCTACCGACTTGAGTTCCGGCAGCGTTGAGAGCTAGTTCTCATTCCAGGATAGATGTATTTGTCATATCTGACCACACCGTCACTTTCCATCATGTGAGCTGTGGCCAAATTACTAGCCTGTTAACTAAAAAATGTTACATCGTAGGCCAAAACCGCTGTACACGTAACTTTTGGGATCTCATGGTGTCTCTCATGAATCACAATAACAGTGGACATCACTACTCTTAGCCATTATAACTTTGGCCAAGCTCTCTACCAATGTCCATTTGTCCACCAGACTGAACTGACTTCCATAAAAATGTACAACACCAGAAGTGTTATTATGAAGACAGACATCACAAATCACTTTGTTCAACTATATGATTACGTAGAGCGCACAGAAAAGCGAAAGTCTATTTTTACGTCTCTCTTCAGTGGTTGAGCTACAAAATTGTGAGTGTCCCTACATATACCCAATAAAGTGGAAATGGCTTACCTTTTATAACGTGCAGTATAACATGCGCGGGCGGCGGGGAGGGCGGCAGCGCCCGCGACACAGAGCACGCGTACCGGCCGGCGTCGTCGCTGCGGACCCGCGCTACACGCAGCACCGAGTTGGCTCCATTCGGACCGAACTCTGTTCGCACACTGAAAGGAACCAATTGACATCTGATAATATCTGATACTGGTAGTCTATGGGCGATATGAACAGGCAGGTGTATATTATGCTGACATATACGGTTCTGTTTGGACCTTGAAATGAAACAATTGCCATTTGATGTCCGATACTATTTGTTTACGGGCGATAAAGGAATATGAAAAGGCAGGTAGGACAGTGAAAGGATATCTGATGCTCGTAGCTTATGGGGAATGTTTACATATACACATCTGTAAACGCTGACCACAGAAAAGTGAAGGCCCTACTCTTAGACGCTGACGTAGTCGTGAACCTGCGACTAATTTTATAGAACATGCACAGCACATGTCGACATGAACATGTCGGCTCTGTTCAGAAATTGAAAGGAAACAATTACTTAAAGTTTGAAACCTGTAGTGCACATCGCTCGAAGAACTAGAAGAACTACCCGTAGTACACATCGCTAGAGGAGCTGAATCGACGGGGCAAAGATGGTTCTTGAGTAGCGACTACGAACCGGAAGACGCAGCTGAGGTAACCCTTCCACAAGCAAGGCAAGCGGTGAATACAAATAACAATTTGGCTTACAGTGTGGGAGGGTACTAAGGGGGAGGTCTTTGTTACGGCTGATGATGACTACAGTAGTGTGTAGGGTATGAGAGGATTCGCTGTGCAGGTGACAAAATCATCATAAACCCGTGCTTCGTGGACCACGGAGTTAGCACCGTTAATTTGGTCCAATCTCTGTTTCTAGTAGAAAATAAGTGAAATCTGAAAGGTATTTATAGCATGAAGGATGAAACAATATGAAGAGACTGGTGAACTATCTTGTGTACTTGCTAGGCTAGCTTTTATAGAAGTTTTTAGCTATTTGCTTCCTAGTTCAATACAAAAGTTGACTTGGTGTTTCCGTTCCCTCTATACAATTTTCGCGATCACGGGTTTTATTTTACAGGCCAGCCGCAACAGTGCGGGAGATGAGTTCGTCCCGCCATCGCCTATCATCACCATCATCCTTTTAGGCCTGTCAAGGAGTGTTTTTGGTTTTACAGAGTTAGTAGCCGTCTTTGTTTTCTTTATTATTTAGTTCCTACCTGATCCCGCCTCTAGTAGTGTCGTCGTTGAGAAGGTCATCCTTCCGGTACCATAGCAGCGAAGGCCCGCCTTCCATCCTCAGGCCGCGCACCTCGCACCGGAGCGCGACCGTACTGCCTAGCTCGCACACTTGCTCACTCACCGCTGCGCCCGCGCCGTCCACTATGCGGACAGACACTTCTGCGGGAAAAAAAATACTAATACTACAATAGGTATCGTAAAAATTACACAATAAATTAACGTTTGATTCATTCGTATGAGTGTTCTCAACAGAGTGTGCAAAAAACTTAATAAAGGTAACAAATGAAACCTACAAAAATAAAAATATAAATGTCATCACCATATCTTCATCATCAGCCCAGTTTAGTCCAGTGGACTAAACACAGACACACAGACACAGTGGAAAGTGGTCTAGCAGTGGCTAGACATGGGCCTCTCCCAATGCACGCCACTCAGCCTAATCGTCAGCTTTCGTTTCCAGTCACTGCCCAAGTGCCCATTGCCTAACGTATATCGTCACTACATAGAGTCTCAGGGCGTCCTGCTGTACCTACGATTGCCGGTTCGTGGTCTCCACTTTAGAACACAGTACCCTAGCGGTTATCGGTTCTATTTCTTATAAAGAAAGTAAGAATATTATAAAAGTAAAATTACCCAAAATTTTAAATTTTAATCATAATCGTGATTTTAATCCAACCAAAAATTGTTTATTTCTTAGAATGTTTTGAGCGCGATTAAATCCCGGTGTTAAAATTATAACTGGCTAATGTCTGATTTATAAGGTAAGGAATATAGGATTCTTATACTGTCATCGACCCCCCACTGATGATGATGAAAGGAAACTGACAAAGTTGATACGTAGGGACGTTTAGAATTAAATCCCCCCCCCCCTCCCCCTGGAAATCAGTGGCATCGCTGAAAATTCTTTAAAAAACTATGTCCGAATCTGTCATTAATAAAGGGACTCTGTCTACGTTAAACCAGCATTAATTATCCTTTAAACAGGACAAAAAGTTGTTGTTAATACTTATAACGTTTTAGAATCATAATGAGTTTGTCAAAATGTAAGCAAGTGTAAGTAAGTACTTCTTAAATAAAGTTACAAGAGCTACTTACATTAACAACATAAAGTCCTCTTGTATAACGTTGTTTCTTATTCAGAAGAGCTTGTGTTATGAAGACTTTGAGGAAAAGTCTCTTTTAATTTTATGAACATATCATCTTATAAATATTATTATTACGTACTGAATATAAGATGGTAATTATAAGATAATGGTACTACGTACGTGGAGCTTTTAATTGTTGTAGGCTACTAAGAAATTGTAGCTGTATAGTTTACACGGGCTTCGTACTCAATAATTTTTTTAATACTTTTAAGTGACGTGACGAGCAAGACGTTCGCCTGGTGATAAGCGTCACGCCTGCCACTAACAGTAGCATTGCGAGAATTGTGAACTTGCGAACACAAGCCTGCGCCGCACTGCACTGCGCTCGTCACCCTGAGCTATTAGATGTTAAATCTCTTAATACCCAGTAATTTCAGTGATAACATTGCCCTTCAAACCGGAACACAGTAATGCTTGCACACTACTGCTTGGCGATTGAATAACTGGCAAAGGTGTGGTACTTCCCCAGGCGGACTCTGCAGTAGAGTCCTACCAAACAATACAAAAAAAAAAAAAAACTAATCGCTTAATATTAATATGACACTTAGTAAATAGGATCGGATTCCATTCACTTGTACTGACGTTAGTCGGTTACCCAAACTAAGCACTAATTAGTACGTTTACACGAAAAGTACGAAGCATTCGCTACGAAGCCCCGTGTAATCCAGTCTAAGAGATGTCTATGTCTCATGTGAAAGAGCTTCCAGCAGATGTTTAGTCTAGATAGCTATTGATATCGTATTTTACTATAAATTATCCAATGGGAAAAAAATGGGACGTGTCTTGGGCTCGAGCAATAGGGTTATATGCTTGTTTGCCAATCTTTCCCAAAACTTGACATCGGTATCCCCTGTCTGCAGTAAGAACCTGCTGATAGGGGTACCTCTGGGTTCGGGATGGTTAGAGTTGGGATTCTGACCTCCCATATATAGATCCCGGGGTGGTCGACGACATGCGCATTTCGGGATAGTAGGTACGCCGCTGTCCTAGGAGGAGTCGAAAGGTCGAAACGCAGTGCTGAAGGCTCTGGTGCGTTTTACGGGAGACCCCGGAGCTCTCCATCGAGCGCATTAGGTAGGCCTCCAGGGCGGTTTTGGTGTGGTGTGATGCGTGATGTTCGTCTCGTCGACCATTGCATAAAAAAAGTAAAGCATCTGTTCGAGTACAACGTACCGGGTACTCTTAAGGTGAGTCGTGCGGTCCGTGGCGGGTGCGTGGGCATCTGACAGTCGTAGTGCGCCGCATCCGATGATCGCACTTCTTTCACTTCCAGCCGCCAGATGTCAGGCGGGATGAAGCGGGACGAATACCTGGCCAAATACAAAAATAACATGGTTTATTGGCATTTAAAGGTACAACACCAAAGAGGTGGGTACACCGTGTGGTTTTAGTCCGTTAGATGCAATCTGGGTCTCTGGGTGTCTTCGCTTACTATTAGGCAAGTTAGCAGTCAATGCAAGTCCATTATCTCATTAAAAAGATTCAGTACTACCACTATAAAGTTATGCACATCGGCAATTTTCGTGTTTCGAGATAGTGAACGAGGTAGACAAAGATATGTTTATTTACCGAGGCGTATAGCTTTTACTAGACTTAATCTTAGTACTGTAGAAAACACTACCTTTATATTTACCGCTATTTAGCTAATACTATAAGAATCTCTGACCTGACTCAACGACCGACTGATTCATTGCCTGACTAACAGACAACGCACAGGTTAAACCGCTGGTCGTACGAACTTGAAATTTGGAGAGTGTAATTGTCTTGATGCGTAGGGGTGCACTAAGATAGGATTTTTCGAAATTAACCCACCCCTAAGGGGGTAAAAATGGGTAAAACGGTTTTTTATGAAACTCCTTTATAAATTTGTATTTGGTTTGTTTTTCGGTTTTGGTTTAGTTCATTTGAAATAAAAAATGCTGTTTAAATAAAAAATTACGACAGGGATTATTTAAGGGGGTGAAATCGGGAATGAAATTTTGTATGGAAAGTTCTTACTTTTGAAGTTATATTGATGAAAATTGAAAGAAAAAAAGAAAGAAAAAAGAAATATAATTTATTTTGTAACATCAGCTAAGTAATATAACTTTAATATAATTACAGACCTGGGATGATGTAACAAAATTGGTATTTGGGTACTTCATTTATATTTAAATATGATATTTTAAATTCTTTTTTGACAGGGATGACTATATAGGGGGTGAAATGGGGGATGAATTTGTATGGAAAGTTATTTGTTATTGAAGTTGTAGCGATGAAAATTGTAATTGAAATAGTTAATAAAAAAAAATATGCTGTTTTATTGTTTTTTTGACAGGGATGATTTAAGATAGTGAAGATGGGGAGGAAAATAATTAGTAATTAACCCAGCGGTATGGAAGATACGAAGTATTTGGGAGCGGGGAGATTTCTTCTCATACGCGGACGAAGTCGCGGGAGACCTCTAGTATGGTATAAATAAAGAATTAGAAGCAGAAAAATAACATGAACTTTGCTATAAATAGTTTGTAGTTGTTTTACAAATGTACTCAACATATTATCAATTCGAGAGACCTTAAAAAGTAACAGCGTACAAACACGACACGAACAACTAACACAATAATAGTGCGAGTCTAAGTATTCCACATACACACAATAAAACTATTTTTACAGCCACAAAATGTACACGTGTTTGTTCAATCCCCAGGTGTATCGAGCGGAGATATAAAACTTAGTTTTCCGCCGGCATTCCTCCAAGTTTCTAAGTTTCGGGTACGTAATCTACGCGAGGGGTGGAGGATTTACCTATCGCGTCAGCAGGATTTACTTGTCAGGAAAGTAAAGTAAGTTTTGCAGAACAAGTGGGAATGGTCAAGCCATCGTGGGAAATACTATAAATCAACGTACGTACCTACTAGTATAGTTTTATATTCTCTTTGGTACAAGTATGATGGAATGAAAAAACTCACTTGACATAATGTCTTTAGGTATTCTTTTTGTCTATAGATGATTTACCACAATTTCAAGCCCACATCACCTTTAACATCAGTTAGCTATATAGTATTTATTATCTACAACAAAATACATAGGCTACAATTTTATTATTCTAGGTACTTAGCCTACTACACAAAAACAAAAGGATTGTATCCAGACCGGTGAAAGTCTAGAGACAGTCCAAATGCTCAAGCCAGTCAACAAGTCATACCAACCAGCGTACCCAGCATGCTGGCTGCATTGCCACGTTGAATGGCAATGCTTATGCATTGGGCCAAATAACCGTGAGAATGTTTTATTATAGTTGGTTGCTTTGTTACATAACTAGATAGTACACTAGACAAAGTGATGACAGGTAGAGAAAGGCAGTGACAGAATGGGGGACGAAGTAACGTTTAGGCCGGCCGCACATTATAAGAAAACCTGATAGAAAAACCGGACGGTTGTGCCGAAAGGCACTCTGTGAATACATTTTGTACTAGGTCCCGCACAGCGTAAGAAATTTCTTGTGATGGGCGTTTCGCTCGCACCTATTATTGTGTTTGGTGTGAGACGGTCGGTCCCGTGCGCCCGGCCTTAGATGGGTCAACGATAGTGTTAAAATCGAGGGTACCAAGGGAAAGCCCTATCCCAGTAGTGGGAGTAGGATAAAAGGAGGCTACAAATGATGACAATGATGATGGGATACCTGTCGTCTGCTGTGTATTGCTGAGTGCCCGTATACAGCAGTTCCATAGGATCATCTTCGTTTTTCCGTCGAACCCATGAAACCTGAAAAAAAACCTCGATCAATTTTACCGTTTTAAACCCCTATAAGAGCTTGGGTTTGATCCCCATCCAGACAGTTGTTTCAAGACAAAATAAAAATATGCTCTTAAAAAAAAATACTAGTTACTTCAACTTCGAATACCTGGATGACATCTTCATATTTTCTAGTAATTATGATTTCAAAACCAAACTACTGAACCGATTTCGATAAAATTTATATGGGACCTCTGAAGTATTACCTACCAAACAAAAAAAAGAATCATCAAAATCAGTCAAAAACATACACAGTCGAATTGAGAACCTCCTTTTTTGAAGTTGGTTGAAAAAAAATGTATACTAGGTTTTATTGTTTCATAATAAAAAATAACTAAAAAGGTCAAGACAAATCAAACGAGCCCAAACGATAGTTTCCAGAGTTCCCATGGCCACCTTCCGGCTCCATCATCAGATAGCTCCTTGTCATAATAATATTGCATTCTCATCCGATTTACATAACGCATGCAAAATTTCGGCTCATTTGGAAACCAGAAAGTGGGTCTAAAGGCATGTGACATTTTGGCCTATAGTTCATACAAGGGGGAATTTGTACCACTACTAGGCCACCTCCGTGTGGGAATTGTCCTAAGCCTTTTAACTTGGCACCGTGACAGATAAACTAAATAAAAGCTTGTAAATTAGTCAAACTATGAAAAATCAATAACAAAACTAAACAAAAACGAATAATCCAGAGCATCTGAGAGAGTACTCGCATGAAACTGCCAATGTATCTAAGTAGCTTAGGTAACAAAATTTATAGGAACAACCTGTTCTCACAAATGAGGTACTTAATGGAAATTTTAAATTATTAAGTATGCACTACACACAAAGAAGCTCATCGAGTTTGAGCTCATTACCTGCTTAGGTTTTTTTTAATGATCACTTTTGAATAGATTCTATTCATTTCACCCGATAACGAGAACTTAGCCATTCAATACCTCGAAGTTGGCTTTTGAATGGTTACAGAACTAGTCAGGTCCAGTTTCAATTCGTTACTTTCATCTTGGCTAGTCCTTCTCAGTAAATAGTGGGATTTTAATATTTTTGAACAGATATACATTTTTATCCGTATAACGGCATAGCTCAGCGTTCGTTTTTGTAAGAATAAACATTTGTTTATGTTAATAACTTTTTAATAAAAGTAGCGGAACCCATTCAACTGTTACTGAGTACGACCAGGAAACTAATTAGATCAAAACACACACTAACAAAACACTGTTTTAAAGTTTCATAATTGCTCGCTACAGATTAAATAAATACATTTTAATGAGTTATATATTATATACTTCAATCAAGTCAAGTTATATTATAATCGGCGCGTGAGCTAGGTGTTGTTTTGTGCAACCAGCTGCGCCGAAATATTGAAGCTCGATTCATAACATGATCACGATATGTAAATAATTATAATTACTATACTCACTATATAATGAAATTTGAAACTTTGGTGTTATCAATAAAAAACTAAGAAAATAATATCGAAAATAGGACGTCAAACGGAAAGCAATAAACGCAACAGAACATACTTATTACCAGTTTATCATGTAGCGCGTCCACCTTGCAGTCCAGGTGCGCCGTGGAGCCAACCAGAGCTTCGATCTCTGGCGCTGCGGCGGCGTAGATACCGGAGCCGGTCCCAGCCCTTGACAAGACGACAGGATTTAGTTGGTATAACTCGTTTTATTCATTACTTACAGTACAGAATACAGAGTAATGAGTTTCATGATTGATATACCAGAAACCCGAACGAAGCGGTTTGATTACACGTTTCAGTGTTGCAATTGTAAAACAATGGAATGCGCTGCCCGAGTGGGTTCTTTTACAATCTGGTGGTTCACGTCACGAGTGAACCGATTTTTTCTAGGCAAGCTTGCTCGTTGATTGCATCCATCAGGCGAGATAGAGCACGCAAGCCCATTAAAAAAGTTTTGAACAATGCAATTAATATAACCTAAGAGTCGAAGGGAGATTTCCTTATAGAGATATTAAATATCTCTATAATTTTGAACGAAGGACTTACTCTAGGAATCAATAATGTATTTTGTATTTTTTAAAATCTAGTGGTAACCTAATACCCTATGGCTGTTTATTATATTATTACTATATAAATAAATAATGTAAGTAATAACATAATTATAGAAATAAGAAACGTAAACAGCCGGCAAATACAGGGTGATAACGGCATAGTTAATGAGAATTTAACTTCCTACTTCATCTTGGTTTAAGTGGCGCTTAATTTATTATACTATACTTACCTATTAAGATTATGACTTTTAGAGAGAATATTTTTTTTTACTTAGTTTAGAGTTAGCATGTTTGTAGCCTTTTTAACTGACTTTTTAAAAGGATGTTCTCAATTAGACTGTTTTTTTAAAATATATGTTACTGGATTATTCCGCCAATTATGAGCTGATTTTGATGATTATTTTTTTTTGGTAGGTAATACTTTAGAGGTGGTTCCATATAAATTTTTATCGAAATTGGTTCAGTAGTTTAGTTTTTAAATAAAATTGCTAGAAAATACGAAGATGTCATCCAGGTATTCGAAGTCGGTTGTATTTTTTTTTTGAAAAGCATATTATTTCATTCTAATTTTTATAAGTATAAATGACGCTACGCGTAACAGTGGAAACAAAGAAATACTAGTTATATTTTATATCACCTTTATGTTATCAGAAAGTCCATAACATTTCAATGGCGTTCCACAAACGGCTCAATGTTCTGAGGCAGGCGTTGTGGTTGAAATAAGTTTGAAACTTGTTCCGTTAATATAAAAGATTATGCAATTATTTTTAGAGATGAGAAGTTACTCGAATACAAAAGTCAAGCTAAACATAAAATATGAGTTTAAAAAAAACGCAATTTTCATTGAAAAACGCTTTCTTTGTTTGATTTTTATAACCCCTCAGCCTTTTTTGAAGATCCATTATATATTTTACGAGTAACGTCGTCAGCTAAATAGTAAAGTTGTTAAAAGCGGTGTTTACGAGTAAATTTTACGACGACAACGCATAAAAATAATAATAAGCCATCTATTAACATTCATTACCTACTGCCAAAATGTAAAACCCTTAATGAAGGAATGGCAGTAGATTTGCATTGTATTGGCAACTAATTAGTAGGCTCACTGATGCCAAATAAAACAAGGCCAATTGCACCAACTTGGGGTCGTGTACAACTAGTTTTCTTCTTCACTAAGAATTGAGTCGCACAACAACTTGTTTTGGTGTTCCATGTAGTTTCTTACTGTTAGTTGGTTCTTTGACCCCCTTTGGACCTGGGTATGTCCTAAAACTGCAACCAGTACCACTGGAGGATGGGCAGCAGCGTCCTCTCCGTTAACGGTGGTGAACATTCTGCGATCCCCAAGCCGCCTGCCAAGCGCGGGGATTATGGCAACACCTCCTTATTAAGGGAGAGGCCGAGTTTTGGCGGGAACGCGAGAAAATCATGTCGCTGCATTGTATTATTTTCCAAAATTTGTGTTTTTTCGAGTGTTAATGCATAAAAATGGTGGCGTTTTATTCATTAAGTGCTGATTTACGAGCAAGAGTGTGGGCAAGTGATATAATGTAGTGAAACGTGTCTTTTCGTGTTGTTTACAAAACTCCGAAGAAGCTTGTAGTAAAGTTGCCACGACTTTACTAGGGCATGATTGGACTTGACTGTGACTTGGACTGTGATTACGACTCATTAAACTGCAGAAAGAAGGATCGATGAAGAAATATGTGTTCGGCTGAAGAACTAGTATCCATGGCCAGGAACTATTAAAAACAAACAACAAAGGGGGAGGCCTTCGTCCAGCAGTGGACATGTTCTGGCTGATGGATGGATGGAGTTGATCCTTGAGGACTATGTTGTATTAGCTAGCTACTTCTTTGTTGGGACTTGTTAGTAGATAATAATGCAGCATACAAAGTTAACGGGATTTTGACAAATAGTGGCATTTTTTTATTTGTTATGCGTTCTTTTTGAAGAAGGATATCTTTAAGTAATCATAATTATGGAACAATTCAAATGATGATAACACTATGGTTTAATTTATAATTTTAAATGAATTTCAAGTATGGATTTTGTTTGGTAAGTATCACTACAGTCCGGCCACTGAGAGAATGCGTTTGACAGATACAATATCATTGTCTAAAGTTGATTGAAAACACTTTTGCTAGTTACTAGTCTTGCGATTATAATACCAGGGGCCTTACCGTGAACCGCTTATAGCGGGACCGAATAAGTTCAGCTGCCGACGCTGCGCGACTGTGAATTTTATCGCCTCGCAATAAGGTTCGCGATCGCGCAGTGTCGGTAGCTGAACTTATTCGGTCCCGCTATAAGCGGTTCACGATAAGGCCGTACTTATAGGTGGTAGCCGATTAAACTACCTATAGCAAAATTTCAGCTTTAGACAATCTTATTATTGTAGCTGTCAAACGCATTCTCTCAGTGGCTGGACTTTAGTATAGTATTATATTATCTTTGGTAAGTATAGGATATTAGAGGTCCCCCGCGACTTCGTCCGCGTGCGGAAGAAATTCGGAGCGACCCCAAAATTCTCCACTTCAAATCATTCCGAGCAAACTCTACCGACTCTACCGACTCTACCGACTCTATCGACTCTATCAACTAAGCCCCCCCCCCCCCAACTTCACCCCTTTGATGAACTACCCAGATATCAATTTTCATCACTATAACTTCAATACAACATTCTCCCCCCCCCCCTTAAAAGGTTCCTGTCAAAAAAATTTGAAAACGGTATTTTTATTTTAAATGAACTATCTAAATCCAAATTTTCGTAACTAAAAGTCGAAAAATAAAGGACTTTAATACAAACTTCCCCCCCCCCCCTTTCCCTCCCCCTTGGGAGTCGAATTTCGAAATATCCTGTCTTACCCCTCCGCATCGAGACGAATACACCCTCCAAATTTCAAGTATGTACGACCAGCGGTTTGGGCTGTGCGTTGTCTGTCAGTCTGTCAGTCAGTCAGTCAGTCAGTCGGTCAGGACAAAGCCTTTTATTATATTAGATAGAACCTGGCAGAAATAAACGTCAATGGAGTTCCATTTGGATAAGGAAGGCCTGATGGAGGTAATGATGAATAGTCTTACTTACTTTTCATTTCGATGCTGATGCGTGTTAGAGTACGTATCGAAGATGTAGTTGAGCAGCGGAGCACTGGACCCCGACTCGCCTGGCTTTCTTCTCCTCTCCATCATCACAGGCGGACTTGTTAAAGCTACCGTACTGGTTTCTGTATCACTGCGAACCACGCTCACAACCCTTCTCATTCTACTCTTCCCATCCTTATATTGTACTTTAAGCACTCGAGTACTATAAACCGAGTCTGTTTGTGCGCTTTCACTGGCAGACACTAGATTCTCGCCGAAGTTAAAACTGTCTGTTGTATGATCAAAGCTGTGAAGACCCGTTGTATTCAGCTTGCCACTGTGAAGCATTTGGTATAGTTTGTTCAGAATAGGCTGGGATTTGGTCGAGTGTTGGGGCTCGCTCCACATCGAGCTAACGTCGGCATCTGTGCCTGAAATAGGAAATGTTATTCAATCGGAGAAAGCGTGTCTAGATTTCGAAAGCCTATCGAGATTTCGAGGCTTATCTAGATTGCTGGAAGTACTTGCGCCTGGCTTGAGACTAGATTGCATTGGCACGTCTATACTTAGAGCCTATGGCCTGTGTTAGAAGTAGGATAAAGGTCAAAGCATACATAGTAGCTTCCCATCACATTGTCATAGCATTTATTCGAGATTCATTCGAATTTTAATTTAAAAAAACTGGTGTGGCAATATCGTTCGTCCTCGTAGGACGAACGTTAAATAATTTTACAGCGAAAAATACCTGATACTGAATCAATCCAGTTTCATGAAATATCACGGAGTACAGCGAGTGTTTTTTAATCCAATCTATGGATTCAAACCCCGGAAGAAAAAATCCGATACCAGAAGCTGTAGAGGTTAGAACAGACTAAACTTTTTCATCAGGTTATGTCTGCTACGAACGAGTTTCACTCTCAAACTTCCTCAGAACACGGCTTACCTTTCGAGATTCTTTGAAATATTTTTCTTTACCACAAAAAACATTTTCTTTAGAGCTATTTTTCAACCTTGCGTTGTGCGCGTTTTCTGAAAACTTTCATTCAATGATAAGTAATTAGGGTATTTCGACGACAAATAATAATATTTAATTGCGCACCTGAAATGCTTAATAAAATGTCCATCAAAATTATTATTAAAAAATAAATAAAAAAACTGTTTACCAAAAGAAAAATTAAGTGATAACCAGAAGACTAAGGCCAAGTAAGGTTTTTTTTAATTAAACAAGTTTTGTTTTTCTTGATTTTGGTATCAGCTTAGTATTTTATTGGACCATTGCGAATGAATGTTGAGGCGTATGCGCTTATTAGGTTGAATAATTTATTAAGGAATACAATCTAGAACAAATTAATTGTAATGTAATCAATGCAAATGTATAGAGTATTCTGTTTTGGGAATCAAATAAAAAAAACTTAAATTTCAATGAGGGATTGTTAAGTTCGGAGGGGAATTTTAAACGCAATAAGATGGAGGACCCAGCAGACTTCAAATTTAATTTAGTAGGAACGGTAACAAAATATTTTAAATGAGCCGTCGTTTGCCGAACCCTTTACTCATAATAGATTCCTCGAAGGTTGAAACTCGGCGTAAACAATTTAAAAGGTGTTAATGTTTAATAGAAAATTTGAATTGAGGGAAATGACAATAGCCTTGTTTGACTTTAATTGTAAATTAATAAACAACCTTGACTTTGTAAACAATACTGTAAAGAACTAAAGTTTGATCGAACGACGTCATAAAAGTGGCAATAAACCAGTGAACGGGACTGGTAGGCTTGAACCAAACATATTCCTCGAAGGTTTAAGGGTCACAATTTTGACGCGCATGAGATGATATCGGCAACTATCTCTAGTTAAGTCTCATCACATTCAATTAAGCCAAGTTTGAGCGGCACACGAAATAGGACAAGTTCTAGGGTAATAGTGAAACTTTAGAGAAGAGAAAAGTCACTGTTGGCTCGCCACCTGGTTCAGCTTACTGCATTTGTGTTTTTGATGAAAAAGTTACCTTCTGAAAGAAGTTATTTGAATCCTGCAAATTACTTCTAAGTAATAATGGCATGATTGATCATGAACTTTATGACCAAAAGTTTCAAAATTGTTTGCAATCTGATAGATAAATACAGCGTTACGCAGAACCGTATTACCAACCTGAATGAGACTGTACTCATCGCTGTAACAACTTTTAGTAAGGAGCCAACCCTGAATTCACGAAAGAAATAACCTGTTCCAAAAATTTTTTCGAGGTTTAATGTATTTTTGTTCTATAGAACAGCATTTTATTTCGTAAATTTTGACTTGGCTCTTTTTTGTTAATAATATTTTTCAAAATAATTAGTCAATGCTTTTTTAAAGTAACACGTAATCCTGCATACAATCAGCAATTTTATTAGCCAGTAACTTATTAATGGCTTAAAACGCTTATCTAAATGTTAACCTCGAAAAAAAAAACCACCAAGAAGAAAGAATAAAAATAAAACGGGAACAACAAAATAGGACATGAATTAAAAATGGATGAAAAAACATGTTGCAGATTATGAGGTTGGCCCAGAATATAAAAAAGTTGAGGGAATTAGGGAAGCTTTAGTGGGGAAGAAACAGATCAACTAAAAAGTGATTACCTCGACAAGGCAGTGCTGAGAGTGCGGCCAGCAGAAGCGCCGCGGTGGCCGGCGCTCGCATCGCGTCTACATCATCACAACCTCTGCAACAAACAATACTTAGCTTATTAATTGGAAACTCTTGGAGCTTTTTTTGTGACAAGAGTGACACACATCATCAGCCGGAAGACGTCCACTGCTGGACGGAGGCCTCCCCCTTAATAGTGAGTGGTCGCCATAATCCCCACGCTTGGCGGGCGGCTTGGGGATCGCAGAGTGTTACCACCGTTAACTAAGAGGTCGCTGATGCCCGTCCGGTGGTTCTGGATGCAGTTTTAGGACATACTCAGGTCACAAGGTGTGACAAGAGTAATGAGACTTATTATTGGTGTATCTAATATAATGAGCCATGGATTTACTAGAAGAGATCTAACTTCTCGAAGCCCACGAAGTTTACTAAAAGAGACACATCTCTTCCAAGTAATGAGTTCCAATGCAATGATATTCTGGACTCACTAAGAGCAATTCCAAAATACAATTACCTAACAACTTAGGTATTCAAAATTATGCAGGTGTACTTAACGCCAGAAGAGCGTCTCGTTTATCGAATTACTTGTTATGATAAAAGATATTTAAATAAAAGCCAGCGAGTTTTGAATCTATTATAATTAATTGTTGAGCAAAATATACATGAGTACCAATTGGTACTCATGCGGATATTTTACTCTACAATTAATTATAATAGATTCAAATCTCACTGGCTTTTTTGTACTGATGAACTTTACATAAACTTATCCCATGCGTAGTACTATTTTTTATTCTGTGCGCATACGCATGAGATCTATCACGCATGATGTCATGAATCAGCTAATAAAATCGGAAGGTACCAAGTTTCAACTTTAATTATAGAAACAGACAGAAACGTGTTGTTAAAATTAATAAACCTTTAAAGCGCTACTATTCAATTTATTTTCAACCAACTTCAAAAAAGGAGGTTCTCAATTCGACTGTATTTTTTTTTGTATTTTTGTAACTCGATTACTACACCAATTATTAACTGATTTTAATGACTTTTTTTTTGTTTGGTAGGTAATACTTCAGAGGTGGTCCCACATAAATTTTATTTAAATCGGTTCAATAGTTTGGTTTTTAAATCCAAATTACTAGAAAATATGAAGATGTCATCCAAGTATTCGAAGTTGAAGTCGAAGTATACGGTAACCCATAAACCCACTTTATTGTTTCTCTTCTCCTTCTGATTTCGATTATCTCTATTTTCGTCACCACTGTTTAATAATAACCACAATAAAAGCACCAACATTACCACCGTTGTGGGGCCCAATTTTTTGAACAGTATTCTTGTAATTTTTTGCAGACGAATGTAGTTTTCAATCTTTCTTTTGACAAACAATCATTAACCGTACAAATAAGTAAAAAGTCGAGACCAGACCTTTTTCAGAATTACAGAACCAACATGGAAAAATAAATTTTAATCAAATGAAATAAAAACTGCCAAAACAAACTCATCGCTCAATTTTTGCCCCTTCCCAAAATTTTGAAAACTCATCCGTTTCTAGATCACAACTTCATATTAATATGTAAAATTTTAATTAATATTCGGCACCAGATGAAAATTAAACCGGTGCGAGATGTGATGAATATTGACATTCACGATCGCAAGAATTGAATTCATGATAATATTTGATGACATCGACGAGGGCAAAGCGGGTGTTATAAGAGGGAGGCGATATCCCCCCTCTACCCGGATATCCGTACCTTCGCGGTCGGAATCTCACTTGCTAGAAAAAACTGATCAGAAAGGAGCAAAGCGTGCGAATTTTTTGAATATTAACACTCTTTTGAGTGCTATGAATGTGCTGGTCAGTTACTGAAGCACAGTTTTTAGATAGATTCACTCTTTATTGTACAACTACACCAAAAGAAATGATAGCAGTCATGATGATCGCAACATAAAAAAGGAACTTTAAACTAGTGTTACAATTGGCGAATCGCTAAAAGCGATCTCTCCCAGGCAACCTTTGGATGGAAAGGATTCGAAGAACATATAAAAAACGGGGTGTGCAATATTAAATAACTACAAGAGTTTTTCAGATTGTTCATTTACATGTTATATTGTTGAACATGTTATTGTTTTCAACTAGCGTTTGCCTAGATAAAAACTTATCACTACAGATCAGTGCGGGAGCCACTATCGTAAAAAAGGTCCATCCATAGGTTGCCTGCAAGAAATCACTTACTTAAGGTGATAAGGGGCGCCTTTTAAATAATGTACCCTGATTAGTTGCAAGTTGTTATTTATTTCTGCGGTATGCAATAAAGTTGTATTGTATTTTAATTTTTGATCAAAACTGACAGCTTGTCTAATTTTTAGTCCATTTGACCAACAGTACAAATAAGTTGGTAGCGATTTACAGTTTTGAATGATTTGCCAATGCTGATATCAAACTGCCCATTTAGGCTTCAGTTATAAATCAGTTATACTTTAAAATTAAATCAAAAAAGGATCAAAGTAACTTCAAAATTATCTGCACCTACTCAACAATGTCAACGAAGAAAAATCTCAGGCTTATTTCTAAAACCTTCATAAATAATTTACTCGAAACATAATTCTTGTCCATAAAACTCCTGTAGCTGAACCGCTCGAAAGAAGCATTATACCTCCAGTAATCCTATTTACTGGGTATGCATAATGAGGTTTCATCCGTACGTGAGCCATGCTTAAAGATACAGATTTAAATTTTTAAGTAGCTCGCTGAGATTTGCCCGAATTGAACGAGCCGCAAAGTTGCGCGACAAGTAGATAACACCACCTCTAAATTCTTTATTTGGCGGTTCGTGCAGTGAAAATGGAATCAAACCATTTCAAATTACTTGTCGCACAAAAAACGGACAAACTAAAAAAGCCAAAAAAAAAACAAAAAATAATAAAAACTCAAGCCAAAAAAGTACTACCATTAGGGTATTTAAAGCCTTTGGACATTTACCATACGCAGGTTACTTACTTACTATAATAGTAAGTAATTACTACAGGCTTAGGGCATAACTTAAAAAAACTTTTCAACCGTTAGTCACTGATTAAGATGTTCTGCCATCTACTCTCTGACGTGAAGTTGCACGTGCTAGAAAAGGACAGAGAAGTTTAAGCAGTGACTAAGAGAATCGAGATTATTTTAGGTAAGGCCGTTAGTGTTACAAATTTCCCATACCTCTTTGTATGAACTAGGCCAAAATGTCACATCCCTTTAAGTAATGTCATTCAAAAATAATTAATAAATATTTCAAACAATCTATAAACATATTCTGAATAATTTTACTATGTGTTATTGCACATGGACATAATTATGGCATCTAATGTAAATGAAAATAGCAATACAAAACAAATTCTGGAATAATTTCTACCAGTAAAATATTTAACTAAAATCATCGCCATGTCACGTCTACGGCCTTGGCCTCTTTTCAAAAAAGGTGTTTAATGTCTTAGGAGATAAAGGTTATTTTATCAAATCCCATGACAAAGATCAAGTTTATTAAAGATATCCATATCCATGTTCCAAAGGCCTCATAGGTTAGAGACTCTCATAAAGTGAAGGTTTCTCATGAATATAAAGTTGCTCAAAGTTAATACTAGGTCGAGGTCCTTTCCTATATTTAGAAAAACTAAATACAAGTATTCTCGATTATAAGATTTCAAAATAGTAAGGATATGTAAGTTGTACGATCTGGGGCCTTACCATGAATGCTTATTGCGGGACTGAATACGCTCAGCTGCCAACGCTGCGCGACTATGAATTTTATCGCCTCGCAATAAGGTTCGCGGTCACGCAGTGTCGACAGCTGAACCTATTCGGTCCCGCTATAAGCGGTTCAAGGTACGGCCCTAGGGGCCGTACCGTGAAAGGTCCCGGAATAAGCGTTCATGGTAAGGCCCCTGGTCGGTATAGAATGACTAAGTAGGATCTTACTTAGAGTTTAGGTTGAACAAAATGACGTACCTACTGTTATTATTCCATAAATAAACTTACAATAATACATCATTAAGTGAATGTAACATTTATTTATGGTTTTGAATGTTATGCTCTAGTATTCCTAATATAATATATCGCTTAAATCCGGATATTTTGTCCAAATTTTCTAACCGATATGATCGACAGAGACTTACTTTACTAATATTACCCCTATCCATTATAACTTCTCGTAATATTAATCACTACGAACAACATTAGCTATCGTGGTGAAAACAAACATCAACAATGAAATATCAAACTTTATAGCCACGACATACTTTGTTATGTCTATGATTATCAAACGTCGTAGATCTACGATCCCCAACAAACGACTTAGCGAACTTCGTACCTACTCTATAGCCGTGTCAAACAACTCCCCGAGAACATCGGATAAACAATTAAGTGCCTTCAGGGGTCCCTAAATTAATTATCTTTATTAAAAATACACGAGAAACTTGGTGGATAAGAAGGAGGAGGAGCGAGAACAATTTGTTGTGGCTTCCTTGTCTAACTTGGAAG
Source organism: Erannis defoliaria (assembly GCA_905404285.2). Lineage (NCBI taxonomy): Eukaryota > Metazoa > Arthropoda > Insecta > Lepidoptera > Geometridae > Erannis > Erannis defoliaria. Next base: position 3,434,119 of record FR990071.1, read on the forward strand.
ATTATTTTAGTCAAGGATAAGGATCAATTGAATCGCGATCAAAACAGCCGTGTTGCCTAATCTGGAGATTGTTTGACTTGAAGTCATGAAATCGCGGGTTCGCGATGAGCCGTATGAGGCGGCACGAATGAGCCGCTTGGAGTTAGCGTTCGTATTTTCAAACTACTGGCTTTTCGGTAATAGAAAACATCGTGAGGTAACCTACATACGTCCGGAATGGAAGCCAATGGCGTATGTGAATCGACTAACCTGCAAGTCGACCTGCAGCCAGGTGGTTAAGGCCCAATCGCCCATCGAGGGTAGAGTCGACCTGCAGCCAGGTGGATAAGGCCCAATCGCCCATCGAGGGTAGAACTTTGCCCTGTCCAGTACTATTAACAGACTGACTAACTTCGTCGTCAGCCATAAAACATCCACTGCTGGACGAAGGCGTCCCCCTTTATAGAGGGGTGTTGCCATAATCCCCACGCTTGGCAGGCGGCTTGGGGATCGCAGAATGGTCACCACCGTTAACCAAGAGGACGCTGCTGCCCGTCCTCCGGTGGGTCTGGTTGCAGTTTAAGGACATACCCAGGTCCAGGACTGACTAACTTGCTAAGGTCTAATTTGTCTGTAAGGAAAATAAACATATTTTATCAGAATTTAATAATATAATGTCTTGTGTTTATACGTACTAAGTATGTATTTTATCACAATGTAGAGTCAATCGTCAGACTTTAGATATGATTTTATTCGCTTTTGTCAGCGCAATACATTTCGACTAAGAAACAAAGTTCTGCTACAATTTTTACAAAGTAAAGTTCCCGTTGCTCCGTTGCATCGTAGACCCAGAACAAACAAACACACTTTCGCTTTCACGTTGAAATGGGATTATTTTTTCATTTCAATGCATACCACTCTTACCACTCTTAGATTGATTACATAATATATTAAAACCCGTGTCCGAATCAAAGGTCTTCATTTGAACTTCATTTTAACATTCCAATATTTATTAATGTTTTATTTTACAGTTCATAATGAATTCAGTTTATTCACTAAATCAATAATTATATCTACTTTTGTATTCATCATAGTTATTGCGAGTGGAAACATTCTACACGATAAAGTAAGTTCGTAAGTGCTGAGTGGCCAGCCCTAGTGTCAGAGTTAATGTGCCGCCCGAAGGCCTCTGACATGGCTGACGGTTGTTGTTATAGAAACTAGAACAAACAACGGGGACCAACAATTTAACGTGTCATCCGATCCACGGTAGCGCTTAGAAATAAATGCCACTCACGGTCACCCATCCGAAGACTGACCGGACCGTCCGTTGCTTAACATCGGTGATCGTTTAAAATCACCTAGACAAGCTACGCCACGAGCGCTACACGATGAAAAATTTAAATAAAAACTATACATGAATTTGTAAATTCTTACAAGAAAGGTAGTAAGTAAGTACATATCTTTTTTGGCATAAAAGCATGTTTCATATACCCCATTTCCGACGCCATCATTACTAGCAAAAAAATAAAATAAAGGAATCAATGAAGGATGAATAGAAAGATATTTGTACAGGATATTTAAAGAGGAAGAAGCCAACAGACAGCAACAAACGCCTCGCATGACGAACTCCGGAAGCTCAACCCTGACTACGGAGGCCTTGATAGATACAACAGATTTCAGCCCTATTTAAACATCGCAAGCAACACACATCCTTATCATAAAAACTTAAGACGTAAAATCGAATACCCAAACCCCCTAGCCTCACTTAACCACGATTATTGTGTAGTAACTTGTCTTTTATGCTGCAATTAAATTTAATAAGTTCATAATAAAAGGCTTATCCGAGATATAAGCATAGGAAAAAATTATAATGATAAAATTATTTTTATGAAAGCACCTATATGTTGATAGGTTTGCGAAAGTACTAATATTTACGTGCGCGAGATAGCCCGATTACTTTTTACGCTTTGCTTTATTCGAAGCGTAATCCAATAACCGCGGGCTTATAAAGGCGTCTTGTTTTTTTGATTATCGATAATGTTTAAGACGAAGAAGAAATTAGGCGATTAAGGTAATTGAGAGACTAAAGCAGAGTTGGGCACTTGGGTAGGACTGTTTGGCCAGAAGTAAAGATGGCCGGTGAACCAAAGCAGTCACAGAATGGTCGCTGCTGAACAGAAAGCATCTACTGGACGACCACTAGATTCCTGCAGGGCTAGGATGCGCACCGCGAGAAAATTATCTCGTTTCTTAAAAACAGGACAAGGCTACGAATCTGTATAAGTTTGTTTCGTTTTCGCACGACATAAAGACACGACATAATTTTCTCGCGGTGCGCATCCTAGCCCTGCTGGGCAGAGACTGTTGTAACGGTGGCAGGAAAGCAGAAGACAAGACTGGCACATGAACATAGATAATCTATACAAATGAAAATCAATAGTACGATGGAATATCACTTGATGATCGATCATTTGGCTGACTTCTTTTTCGTTCTTGTTCGTAACTGTCAAGACATGATTTTTTTAACACAATAAGTAATGTATTGAAACTATGGTTGTATTCTGCGACATGCATTAAAATGATATTGGCGAAAATATTATAGCTACTATAACAAAATATCGAATCGACTAACAAAAACATAAGACGATAAGATAAGTAATTAAAAACTCTCTCCGTCCGACTCTCTCGTATTGAACCTAAAACACTTCCGGTCATATCACCTTTTCAATTAAATTAAACAAAAACTATTAACCCATTTCGAAGGCGTTGGTTTTGGTGGAAAATGTTTGGTAATTATTATGAAAAACGTAAAAAAGCTCACAGTAGAAAAATCTAAGAGCATAATAATGATGTAACAAAGTTCGACTTTCAAACGATTTTCGCTTCTTTAAAAGTGTTATTTCAGCATGCTATATTTTAGATTCACCGGTCGTTAAGTAAGTCCACGTAATAAAGTAGTTCATCGTTTCTGGAAGGTCAGACAGGCAGGCTCTATTTCACCAACGGTCGAAAATAGGGCGCACATTTCATTCCCTAAAACGTTCCAATACACTTTTACATCGGACTTTTTCTATCGCACACTCTCCTAAATAAGGGCGTCGTTTTGAGAAAATAAATCAACCAATTACCGACCTTTTCTTGTGTCCGTCACATAAACGTCAGCTGTCAATACGGGAACACGAGTCACGAAATAGTGAATTTAGATTGGTTGCAAGCTTAATGATGGTTCGATTGCTTCGAGACGCAAAAGAAAGTTAAGAATTATTTTTAGGGTTTCATTAAAAACTTGTAGATTCGTCGTGTCCTCTATCTTTGTCATGGTTCTTTAAGATTGCAAAGACGCGTATGGAGCTCAGTTTGGAGTCGGTCTGGGCTAGGTTAAATAAATGCGGTACAAACGGAATATTTTTTTCCTACTTGTTCTACCAATAAATGTTGCTCTACAAATAGAGCAAATGTGTATATTTTTCCTACTTGTTTTTTTTGTAATGGTAGAACAGACGTGTTTTTTTTTACTGTTCTATTATTGATAGAACATATAAATATATGTTTTTTTTTCTTACTTGTTCTATTGATAGAACAGATAGAGATAAGATGATAATTACCAGATAATACAGTCAATTTTGAAAGCTTTAGTTTTTTGCTGTATATGAACTTACTAAAACAGCAGCACCATTCAGCATACCACCTTCAGCGTAGCACCTTCGTCCAGCAGTGGACGTCTTCCGGCTGTTGATGTGTGTGTGTGAAGTTACTAAAAATATTTCACTCCTTATCTAACAGACTGTAATGATAAAGGCAGCTATGTTTTAGTAAGTTTAGATCTTTCAATTAAATTCTTGAGAATAGTGTTGATGTCTGATGGTGATATCGTCGAAACCAATAGCTTTGATGAAAAATTTAAGTAAACATGATATGTTTATTGAAAAAATAATTTAAATCGGTTTATTAATGTTCTGATATATAAGCGTTTAAACTTTTTGGTAGAGAAAACTCTGTCCCTTTCCCACAAAACAAAAAATTACGTCACGCCTCTGTGCACCATACTTGTCATAATATAATTTATATGGCGTACAGAAAAGTGACGTCATAATCTCCTCTCTGTCTAGCATGGTATTCAAATGCTTATAAGTTGCTTATTTTTGATCAGATTTCATTTTGTTTTCCTTAATCAGCTATATTTATGGGCCACATTTTAAAAGGACAGTAATAAAAACCAGTCATCTAGCCTATTGGTTGTTTTAACTCAATGGTTTTAACATCATCCCTAGCATCAAAAATTATGTGCATTTCCCCCATAACGAGGGACAAATTCATTATCAATTTTTAAACAGCTCTTACGCTTGACGTCGCTTACGAAAATTCTGGGATAAAATGGAGGTAAATTTTCCTCCTCATGGCATTTTTTTAATCTGATGTGTCCATCAACTTAGGGAAATTTTGAATAAAGAAAGATTAGGTTAGCTTAGCGTAGATTTTGTGGTAGAATATCAAATGAGACTGTTCGCGGTAATTAATTTTGAGTTCGTGAGTGATTCACATAATTTTAGAAAATTTTCCTTATTCTTATTAACATAATTTTCTAACTAAATGAATTGCCTATTGTATAATCACAAAAAACATTTTTACCTGTTTATGAGATTACGTTACTGTACACACTCTAATGTTGCTATTCGGGTCCATTCGAAGTTTAAAAGCTGAGGAAGACAAATTCATTCAGTATATTTAATTTTTATCTGTGGTAAAATTGTCCTTACGCAATGTGTAAATAAGAACCATGTATGAAAGATACATAATATAATTAGGTATACATTTGTATTGTATACATAATGAATCGTAAAGTCTTCACCACTTTACTACGGTGTGACTTGGATTTGGCCTTAAAACTACCTTTGCTTGAAATTGAATAGGACTGCTACTTATTGGACAATATTTGCAAGATAACTTTTAAAGTACCGACGACATTGTAAAAGTCGCGGGCAACCGGTGGATGCATATGGCAGGTTGTCGTACAGTATAGCGGTCTAAAACGTCTCCGAGATGATGATGAACTTTTTGTCTAATGTATAATGTTTTTTTTGACGCCATCAAAAAAAAACATCTCAGGACAAAAGATAAAGAAAATATAACACGATTTTGAAGATAAGTTTTTTTTCAATAATAAGCTGATACGTGAAGGAAGTGAATTTCGTAATTAAATGGTTAATATCGATAAACAAGCCTTACACGCTTCGAGTTTATATTTAACAACAACAAAGAGGCTTTATAGGCAGGAAATTGACTTCTATCTCAAAACTCTTTGAATAAAACTTTTAATAAAATCAGTCAAGTGCACAATATTTCTTTACGCGTCAGGTACAGAAAATACAATCACGAAGAAAAAGCTTTCACAGTTTTGATGAGATCGGGAACAAAATGGGTATTTGTTTTAGGATGTTTTTACACGGAAGATCGTAGATAATATAGAGATCTTGATAGATAATATCGGAGGTTGGAGAAGGGGCGTTGGCTGAGATAAATGCGTCGGTAAATGGGAGGAAGTATGCTATGAATCACTATACGATTCGTTAACCAACGCGCTGAGATAGTTTCACACTGAAATAATAATATGAACCTACGTAAGCGTAATATTAACTACTTAGGTAAGCATACCTACTTATACTTATAACTTATAAGGCCTACTTAAGCTCATAAGGTGTATCTTTCTCTATTGTATTTTTTTGGTGTGCACAATAAAGAGTTTCTATCTATCTATCTATCTATCTATCTATAAAAATTATCTAAAATACATTATCTTTGGTTTTTATTCAGCGATTAAAAACCTCCATAGTGACCGTTGTTCACAATAACCTACTTTCTGCTTAAAATACAGTTGTAGCCATGGTATTGACCGAGTAGCCAGCCCTGGTGTCAAAGTATTAATTCTGACCAGGGCCGGCGGTTTTTTTTATTGTCTTGCGTTTAACAGCAATCTCGTCTGATATTAACCGAAGATGCAGTCTACGATGGATCACGCTTGCCTAGAAGAAACCGATTCACGCACGACTTGTAGACACCCAGATTATAATTACCGGGAAACACCCACTCGGGCAGCGCATTCCACTGTTTAGCACTTCGAATAAGAAAGTGGAATCAAACTGTTTCGTACGAGATTTTAGAATACCATGAAACGGTGTCACTTTTTCAAAGTCCTGGCCAGGGCCGGCGGTAGGGGGAACCCCTGCCCTTTCTTTTATCGGACGATCATAAGATCATGCAAATCCGAAACACGCTCTCCGAAATGTACCTATCCGAAAAAATATCGATAGGCGACCTATTTTTGTCATGACTTATCGTATACTAACTTAAGAGAGCGTCTTCACACTATCTCCCTAATAATATAATAGCGAATGTTTGTCGGTATGTATGCATGTATGTGATATGTGTGTGTGTTTGTGTATGCATGTTACCTCTTCACGCCAAAACGGCTGAACGGATTCGAATGAAACTCGAAATGAAGAGAGCGTATTTCCCAGAATAACATATAGACTACTTTTTAAGCATCATCATCATCACCGTTTTTCATTATCATCACGCGTGTGATGATGAAAGCAGAAACGGAAAACGGCATTAACTTAAAACGGTGTTTAAGTTACCTACTTCATTTAAGCTAAAGCGGAGTTTTTAAATAAGTCCATATGTCTATGCGTTTAGAACATAGACAATAGACATATAGACATAATATAAGGCCTTATATTATATATATATATTTTTTTTTTAGGCATAAACCTAAATTATATTTCTATTATTACTAGAGGTCGCCCGCGACTTCGTCCGCGTACTGAACCGTAAATTCGGCCCGCTCCCAAAATTCACCACTTTAAATCATCCCGAGCAATTTTTAGCCCCCTATCTCCCCCAACTCTACCAACTCTACCGACTCTACCGACTCTCCCCCCTTTGAATGAACTACCCAAATATCAATTTTCATCACTATAACTTCAAAAACAAAGAACTTTCCATACAAAATTCCACCCCCTCTTTCCCACCCTTAAATCGTCCGAGTCAAACAAAAATTGAAAACGGTTTTTTTTAATTTTAAATGTACTATCCAAATCCAAGTTTTCGTGACCAAAAGTCCAAAAACAAAGGACTTTCAAACAAACTTCCCCCCCTTTTCTCCCCCATTGGGTGTCGAATTTCGAAATCCTTTCTTAGTACAAAACTCCGCATCGAGACGAATACAGCCTCCAAATTTCAAGTCTGTACGACCTGCGTTTTGGGCTGTGCGTTGTCTGTCAGTCAGTCAGTCAGGACAGAGCCTTTTATTATATTAGATTACATCTGTAGCTTAATTGGCAAAGCAAATGAGACGAAAATCCGGAGATTGCTCGTATCAGGTTCACGCCCTGCCACTTAATTTTTTAGTCTGTTTATGCATTATAACCATATAACTATTATTATTTACGGGATATTTACTTAGAACTATAGTGAACAGTCGTGATAGTGTAAAACAGTGTTTTAAAACCATAGAAATACCCAAAGTGTGGTACACTTCATTTATAGGCAATACTATACAATAACACTTTATTGACACCATAGAAAGGACATTACAAACATAATACACTATAGATAGGCACAAAGGCGGTGTACTTATGTGTTAGACTAACGTACGTACTCCAAACTACACGTCCAAACAAAACATTGTGTTGTTGACAAAATATTAACGACGCAGTTAATATAAGGTTTTATTAGAAAAGCCTTCAAAGTTTTGATCGTAATTTTCGTTCGATTTACTCGCATGTAAAGTAGCCTCAAAAATGTAAGGAACGAAACATCTAATTGAAGCTCCTTCATTTTATACAACCTTGATATTTCCTTCGCACCAATAACTTTATCGGGGGCGTACAAAGTGTTAATAAGTTGAAGTGCTTTTTTCAGGCCCAATGGATATTTGATAATGATTAAATCCTTGCAAAACAAGGGAAACGTCGATATTAATTATTAGACTTCATTATATAAAGTAAGCTGCGGTAGCATATTGCGAAGACCGGCTAGCCTTGAAGTCTCGGGATCAAATCCTGAGTCCGTATCAATGAGCTCTTTATAGCACTCTAAGAGCTCATTGGTGGTATGAAAATCTGTCCTGCATAATTCCGGAGAAAGAAATAAATTGCGTGTACAAAACAAAACAAATATTTAATGTGTACCTACAAGTATCGATAATTTTTTTATTAAATATAAGTAATGTGTTTTTGAATTGTCTTGTCAGCCCATATGAATCTTATTACGATATTGACAAAGGACGTATTTAAAACAAGTTTTTATTGGAATATTTCCTATGTTAAAGTTGACCGGAAAGTGACCCGGGGACGATTGATTATCAATTGCGCGTTCACTCTAGTCAACCCAAAAAAATATCAATCTAAACACTTATTCCAAAAACTTCGTAATGTTGATATCGATTTAAGTACAAGCACGTGTTTTGCTAAGGAACAGATGACTTCCTCCCAAATACTTAGAAACACTTATATTTCAGAACTTTACCAGCCAATTTCAATTGTTTTTGCGACGTACCTAAGCATCAGATTCAGTTAAAATCTTCATCTATCCTATTACATTACACATTTCCTGTTTAAAAAATACAAACTAAGTTAAAACATTTTTAAAGAGTTTGTTTGTAATCGTGTCGGACGTCATAAACCTAGTATAGTGCCCTGTCTAAAATAAAACGAAAATGTTTATAACTTCATTATTTGTACACATTATAAAATTTTACTTTTGATGATTTGTTTTGTTGCCAGTCAGCTTTTTTGTAAGTCAATAAAAGAACACATGCACATTCCCTATTCGTTAAAAATAGTTTTACTATAGTGAAAACTGTTAACATCCTAATCTTCTAGGATTATCTACCCTCATCGAAACGTGGCTAGTACCTACTGTTAGAAGTCCTCTAAAAGGTTAAAACCCTTATAAGTTGGAGCGAGCTCAATATCTAAGTCTCTTTTCTCAGGCCTAGCTTCTCTTTTATGTATAGTATAGGTATTATGTGCTTATTTTGGTCCCTATTGATGTAGGAATAGGTATGTTCTTTTACATTACCAATACCATGTTTTTTTAACAGTTTAAGTAGGTATGTCATACATAATATTTAAGTAGTCGGTTGTTCGTTTCTTAAAATAAAATATAGGTTTTATGTCGATAAATTGGACGTGTCTGTATGGTTTTATAGCAGATTTATTCAGACGAATTTGTTAATATAACGGTTTTATCGAATTTTACCGATTTAAATGTCATCAAATATTATAACGATCGTCAAGAACGGTACTCGCTCTGCTGATTCACTCGCAACTTGAAGATACATAATTAATGAAATATTCTTAAAGTTATATATTTTGACTATTTATATGGTGCATGGTCCTAGTAATGCTTGGAGGATGTAGCTCTCGCTGGGTATATAATCAAAGTAGTAATGAGACCGCTCGACTTGAAATCGTGATCGTGAGGTCGCGGGTTCAAATCCCGGGCCCGTACCAATGAGCTGAATCTTATCGCTGCCAGCCTATGTGGCAAGACTGCCAGATTTCCATTCTTCCTTTTGCAAAGATAAGAGATACATGAGGTGAGATATTCTAAGCAATCGTGGTAGTCTATTATAGTTTTTTACTACGATGTCTTATGAAATGAGCTATCGCTTTTTCTTCTCTCTAGATTTCAACTGTAAATATAAATAAGCTGCTATTTCTCTAGAAACATTATTACACTTTTTAATGCGGCCAATTCACCGTTTTGTAGTTCAGATTATAAAACAAAGCAACATTGGCTTCGAGCTTATGGATAAAACTACAAAATAGTCAACGTTACGAGATGGTATCATTCCGGAATGTGTGTCGAATTTCATATTTTATCTCCCACGTCGGGTCGTGTATTGTTTTGTTCGGACCTTGTACAAATAATCTGTGGGACACGACATGACGACATGCCTAATCTTTCAATTACAGAAATCATTATTTACGGGCCTTAGCTAAATATGATTTTATTGTTTACCCCTGAACTTGTAAAAAGAGGAAGAGGATCTGTCCAATTTACATTTTGTAAGCTGGCTTTTATTTCTTTTATATTTCAATCATAGCGCAAGTTAGATTTCTTACGCGATTTTTATTCATCATCGTCATCATCAGCCAAGAGAGGTCCAGTGCTGAACGAAGGCCTCCCCCTTAGACCACCACATTGTACAATAACCTGCATCCAATTGCCCGCGACTTTTTCAATGTCGTCGGTCCACCTATAGTGGGACGCCTACCTAAATTGCGTCTTCCGGTTCGCGGTCGCCATTCATGAACCTTTCTTCCCAATCAGTTATCAGTTCTTCATCACCTTAAATATAAGGGATTGGATAGGTTTTATACAAATAGAGAGCAAATTTGCTTGCTTGCTTTGCTTGCATTGGACTATTTCAGAATTTGAACCATGGATCCCAGACTAGGAGGAGCATACTGTGTCGTGGGACCCAGGGCGTTCCTTAACTAAACAAGTCGCTTGTCCCGTATGTTTATCGTCCTGGATTGTGTACCGTTTCATGAGGACATCAACTATCTACTCGTTATTTATCACCCACACAATATTTTGGTAGTGTATTATACGAATATGTTCAACCTAACACGGACGTACTATGTTTCTTTGTGTTTTGATTGTAAAGGGTTCGATAAGCTTTTTGAGTATGATTAAGACACTAATCCGTAGTATAGGCTAGTTAGGAGACTGTTGGACTTAAAATCGTAAGGTCGCGGGGGGTTCAAAACCTGGGCCCGAATGAATGAGCTCTTTGGAGTTTAAGTGCGGATTTTCATCCCATTTGCTTTTCGTTAAAGGAAAACATCGTAGGAAACCTGCGTTGCAAATACGTCCGGAGAAGAAATTCAATGGCGCAGCGACGATGATAAAATGAATGGACGGGAAATAAGCGAACGGATTTTGAAGACTATATATTGACTCTCCACTCGCGTCAGTCATACTCTGTCTTTGCGACCTGCGAGCCATACGGTACGACAATACAAATAAATCCAAATTATTATTTCATGTGCATACCCTAAATGTAAGAACACTACTAATATTCGCAATAAACATTTGGGGATAACATTCCACAAGTAAATTCACATTAATACTGTATTTTGTCACAACTGCAATTAATTTGAGGCAACCATGATGTTACTAAACAGAAAAACTTCGAGAATCCTTCATCAATGCTCGTGAATGTTCGAGAATCGAGAGCAATACAAAAATAGATGTGTTCTCTTTTTGTCATGCCGTAATTAGATTTGCTCTCATCTCTATTTTCCGGCAAATGTAATATGCATACTTTTAGCTAGGTATGCTTAATTGGGTTGACTTGTTAATTTTGAAAGATTTACAAGCGCTGGGACCGTCCATTCTATTATCACCGTCGCTGCAATGGGGTATGAATCAACTGGCCAAATCACCTTACGAAGGTAAGCCAAAGAAGGTAGGCCCAGTTGGGAGTCTTCGCTCCCGCTCGCCAGTGGACCCGCGGGTCCACTCAGCCTAGTTACACTTTGAATAGGTCGACTGGACCCACTGTCCAATTTTAATATTAGTACAGTCACGGAGTAAAGCCGAAAGTTTTAGTTTTATTTTTATGACTATTTACCAATGTCAAACAATAATCTAAAAAATATCTAATGATATCTTACTAGGAAAATAGCCCAACCCTAACTGTACCCGGTGCAAAGGTGCCCATAACGTAGCAATACGTTGAATGGCAATGGCTAACCTTTGCACGAGGTACGAGCTGTCTTCTCTCTTAATCGCCTATTTCCCCAATATAATAATAATTATAATTATGAATATACAAATTTTATTCAATTGGATATTTACACTTACGCATCACATTTATTCACTTACACTAAAACTTTTTTTTTTGTATTTTCCTTTTGTGTGTGAAATGTGGTGCAACGTACGCAAACACAAAAATAGAGAGCCAACTTCCTCCGAGCAAAAATATTTTTCTTAGTAAATCTTAAAACAAAACAAGCTTCTTTCTCATTCGAGAAAGTTTACGATTCCCTAGGATAGCGGGTAGAAATGCGGGTCGCTTCTATTTCATCACAATTTTATGAACCATATTTAATAATAATTTGGCATCAGAAGCAGCCCACTTTAATATAATACTCACTCAATACCACTCTAATAATATACTTAAGTAAATTTCATAAAATATTTACGTAACAAATTAGTTTCTGTGATCTACTTTTGCGTGTGTTGTCAAATACAACTAATATGTAATTATGAGTGGGGATGGAAAATAACTAAATGTACTATTTATACTCAAGCAATTATTTTAATTTGGCAGATTAGCTTTAATTTTGATTCGTTTTTGAACTTTTCTTGATTCGTGTTCCCAAAAATGTAAATTGTAACTGTAATTGTTATTGTAATTGTATCTTTGGAACGAATAGAAAAAAAAGTGATGAAAGGTAAAAATAATAGTAAGGCATTGGGTAATAAGGGGAGGGGGAGGTTTAGGGGTAAATTGTCGGCATGGAAAAAGTGAGCCTGCGCAGGTACGTCGTGTACACCACTGAAGAGAGAAGAGGTAGGGCCTTCGCTTTTCTGTGGTGTACACTTCCGTGACCTGGACCGTTTCCGGGACCTGGGTATGTCCTTAAACTGCAACCAGACCCACCGGAGGACGGGCAGCAGCGTCCTCTTGGTTAATGGTGGTGACCATTCTGCGATCCCCAAGCTGCCTGCCAAGCGTGGGGATTATGGTAACACCCCTCTATAAAGGGGGAGGCCTTCGTCCAGCAGTGGACGTTTTATGGCTGACGACGACGACGACGACGCTTCCGTGCAGTATATTTCGCAAGTTTAATGGCAAGTATTTTTTTTTTATTTCTGCGCATCCCCTTTTTGATAACTTGCGTGGTGATTACTATATAATCAAGTTTAATGTTTGAGTATTATTTATGAGAAATCTATTAAAACGCTTGTGTCTATTGTAGCATGAAATTAAAACAGCTCTACCATTTTTTGCGGTTGTTTAAGAAACCCCGCGCTCGTGCCCGTGTTGTGTCATGAACATGGTGCATGCAACTGCACCGAAATATCGTGAGCTCGTTTCACAACATAATCACGGTAAATATCCCGTAAATAACCCGTGAAATTACGACAATTACAACACCAAAATTATCGAACAGATAGTAGGTACTAATATTTCTAAGTATTTTAATAGGATCATTTTATAATTAATCTTTTTATGAGACAACTAATAGATTGCACTTTAGTAAGCCTCTTTTCTTATTATTACGTCTGTAATGTTCTTTCTTTCGAGCTATGAGTTTTATTGAAACTGACGCGACTGTAGAAATGTTCGCGATTCGACCAAAATCACCAATTCAAAGTTCTCGGAATAACTGATTTTTCACAGCATTGAGTGTTCTTTTTGTCTACTCAAAGAAACCAATTTTAATAAGTGGCTGATTGGATTTTTTAATTGGTTTTCGTATTTTGACAGCTGTCAAGTGCATTTTATCGTGGAACAACGAAAATTAATTGAAGTTAAACTTAAAACGAGTTGTCTCGAGAATTTTAATTGTTTGCTGTTTGCACCATTTATACCTCATAGCTTGGTATCATTCATATCTTATAGCTTTGACTACTTCAAGTGTAGCTTAGAATCTGGCCACTTAAATAATGCATTTGACAGACAATAACATTGTCAAAAATGAAATGAAAACATTTAATTATTTTGCTATAGGTGGGTATGTACTAAAACTACATCCAGAACCACCGGAGGACGGGCAGCAGCGTCCTCTCAGTTAACGGTGGTAACCATTCTGCGATCCCCTAGCCGCCTGCCAAGCGTGGGGATTATGGCAACACCTCCCTTTAAGGGAGAGGCCTTCGTCCAGCAGCGCCTGTTGATGTGTGTGATGTTCTATAGGTATAGGTATATAGCATAATGCTACCACCTGTTTGTATAGGTATTATAATCACAAAACTAATAACTAGCAAAATTGTTTTCATTCAGCTTTAGACATTGTTATAGTAGCTGTCAAACGCATTATCTCAGTGGCCGGACTATAGTTGGTAGTGCCTGCTTTGAGAGCTGTAGGACGTGGGTTCGATTCCCACCAAGAACAAAGGTGAACATTCTGCGATCCACAAGCCGCCTATTGGGGCGCTTGTTGCCGAGTGGGGATTAGGGCAGCATCTGCCTATTAAAGTAAGTAAGTAAATTCATATAGGCTGAGTGCCAGCCCTAGTGTCAGAGTTGATATGCCGCCCGAAGGCATCTGACATGGCTGACGGTTGTTGTTATAGAAACTAGAACAAACAACCGGGACCAACAATTTAACGTGTCATCCGACCCACGGTAGCGCTCAGAAATAAATCCCACTCACGGTCACCCATCCGAAGACTGACCGGACCGTCCGTTGCTTAACATCGGTGATCGTTTAGAATCACCTAGACAAGCTACGCCACGAGCGCTACTACGCTACTCTGCCTATTAAAGGGAAGCCTTTTGCCCTTCAGTGAACGTCTTCTGGCTCTTGATGAGAACTAAAAATTGTCTTAGAAATTAAAATGCACAAAATTATTAGCTTCTTGTTGTTGTGCCTGTTATCAAAAGTAGCATGTAATAATCTATAAAATACGCTGTCTCTTCAGCAATTGCAATCTAAATCCTACCATTAAGGAGTTGTAGAATAATGAGAAAAAGCTATTCCAATAACAATAAGAGAGAGAAAGAGAAAGCATACCTACTGTTGCTGTTGCTTTCGCGATATAAATGTTTACATCATAGTAAAATTTGATCACAATGATAAGTACAATCCCCCTTTCGGGTAAGTACACTCCAATCTTAAATCCCTGTAGAAAGCTAAAAACCGAAACCCACCAAGAAAGGGCGGATCCAAGATACATTTCTGGGAGGGGCACATTAGCCATAGGCCAAGTTCCGGGCCTATGGCCAATGTGCTTAGAAAGGTAATTGTACCTATATATGCCCCTATGTAAGTATTAGATAACCGCAAAAAGAAACAAATGTTAATAAAGCGGTATCGTAGAAATCTCCCAGTACTTTGTTATAATTTAAACCGGTTTTGGGGTTCGTGCCCCACCCCTGGGTCCGCCCTTGCCACCAAGTGCTTCTCGTTTGTTCTCAAAGAGCCAAATAAACAGCCGGTAACTGTAATTCTTCATGAAAATGAAACCTCGTATTCCTACAACAGCCTGTATATTGTTTATTACATTCATACCGAGGCCATTAACGTCCGAATGGGGAGGTGTATCGAATAAACAAAACGAGCCAATTTAGCTTTATTATGGGTTGCAAAACTCCATAACATTGCCAGAATGGATAATGAAAACCATGCTGGAGTCCTTTTATTAAACACTGCGGCCCATGGTTTCACCCGCGATTATTGGGATAATATAATATAATAATAATAATTCTTTACTTCGGATACAAGATCCATACACAAACAATATAAAATAAAGAGAGTCAAATAAACAATTTAAAATTTAAAAAATAACTGCTGAGGTGGCAAAAGCCACTTAGCCACCCAACGTTGGTAAGTTGCAGTCAGGGGCAATCTGTCAGCAAGGCTTTTAATAATCGTATTTTTACACTTGTCAACTCTGGACATAAACGATGCAATTCGTTTGCGCTGTATTGTGTTAACGAGTCCACTCGCGCCTACGTGTACTCTCGGAGGCACTACAATACCATTTCAGGCCCATCAGGTGCCTGAAAATGTTATTGTAAGCCACACGTAACGCGCTGTGCGCCTTCTGGGTGTATTTAGTTCAGGGGCCTTATTTTTGAATCGTACGCAATGTTACGTATGCGAGCGGAGCCAAACTTTAAACGATATTGAACCTTAATCGGCTCCTGCGCATGCGCAACACTTGCTTACGATTCAAAAATAAGGCCCCAGAGTTGACACGTAAAAAGATTGGCAGAAAGGTCGAAACAGAATAAGTTTCCCGTTATTGAAACAGAGTAAGTTTCACGTCATAAAGAACTTTCTTGCAACCATGTTGCCAACTACGCAGAGAGACCTTTGTTTTTCTATGTCTTCGTTCTCTGAAAGGCTAGAAAGAGCTCAGAAAGGCTTTGTCACAATGTGTGATAAAAAGTATCCTATGTGTTATTCCGAAGTATAAGCTTCCCTATGCCGAATTTCATCCAAACCCGTTTAGCAGAAAAAATACTGGGTATGAAGAGATTTTACATCTAATACGAGTATCTCAGGGTGACGAGCGCAGTGCAGTGCGGTGCAAGATTTTGTTAGCAAGATCCCAATTCTGGCACTGATAATGTTATGGGCAGGCTGACGCCTAACACCAGGCAAACGTCACGCTAGTTTCGTCACACAATACCATTTAAAAAAAGTTTCAGCGTGAAGGAGTAACAAACACACACACAATCTATAGGTTTCTAGTATTAAGTACTTATATAGTTAATTATTTTTGCAACTACAAAATGTATTTATGTATTTATTTGTCAGCGCGATGTGATTGGTGCCGAGATAAACCACGGTGGTTCTTCGTGACTACATTAAATGGTAATAAACTAATAATGTATGTACAAATTGTTATGAATAAAAAGAAATACAATGCAAAAGTTGGTAGTCTGTGGGTGTGTGTGTATGTTTGTTACTTCACTTTAAAACGGCTGAACTGATTTTGTTGAAACTCACAGTGGAGATAGCTTATTTCCCAGAATAACATTTATAGGCTACTTTTATTATCATCATCATCATCACCTTGGTGAAACCACGGGGCGCAGTCAAATCATACATTTTTTTTTTACATACACAATAACTTTGATACAATCAAAGACAATAATGGACATTGTGACACAAAACAGTCTGTTTCCTATAAATACTTACATTTTATTACACCTATTACCGCACCTGATGTGCTTGTGAATGAGATATTTTATATTTTACAACCCTCACCTTATCCGACCAATTGCGAAGACTCGTAAAATCAAAACAACCAATCAGACGTCGGAGTTTTGTGACGTCACAAACGATGCTCACTTTATTTGTTAGATAAGATTTCTAGGACTTTACGGTTTCACTTAAGTCTTCAGTCGTATAACTTTAGCTGCTTCGTGGCTCACTTACTAGAGATGGGGTAAAAAGCTGCAAACCTTCTTTTAATAAGGCTGTTTGAATTACCTACCTTTTCCAGGTCCAGATTTTCATCATCATCATCAGCCCGGAGAGGTCCACTGCTGAACGAAGGCCCCCCCCTTAGACCGCCACACTGTACGACAACCTGCCATTTGCATCCACCGGTTGCCCGCGACTTTTACAATGTCGTGGGTCCACCTAGTGGGAGGCTGCGTCTTCCGGTTCGCGGTCGCCACTCAAGAACCTTTCTTCCCCATCGGTTGTCAGTTCTTCGAGGTCCAGATGTTAGTGGACTATTAAGCGGGTGATAAAGCAGAGTTTTTATGCAATGGAGTGACGAGACGAGTGAGACGTTCGCCTGATGGTAAGTAAGCACCATGCCTGGGCGGGCATTACAGCAGGCAGGGCAGGGCTGGGCTATTGTTAAAGGCAGTAGCAGTACCAGAATCACAATACTGGCGACAAAAACCAAAACAGAAAAAAAACAACTAAAGTAAAAAAAAGTACTTCCTCTTTTTACAATTTGCGATCAAAATCCTATACACGTCAACCTGACATATTAGAAGTGAAATCTCTTCGTGCCCAGTAATTTCTCTGATAACTTTGGCCTACTAAAACTTTACTGATCTGGTAATAATTTAACTTATGAATATATTAAATTATGAATAACTTGAAAATCACAGTCAACTTTGTGAAATCTCTATTTCAAGTATTACTCCGTCGTTTGTATCTCGGCTGTTTTAGCGGAGTATGTAAGTAGGTTAGTGGTTACCGCACATGTGTTTATGCAAAATTGCCAGTCGGACTCGGTAGATAAGCATGCCTCTATACTTATACCTATATTTATATACAAACTTCTGGCCTTTTGCCAAGCGTTGTATTGATAAGTTTTGTTCATTCTATTTTAAGTTTGTAGCCTTTAGGCCGTGGTAGCCTAATCGTGAGGTCCCGGGCTTAATCGTGAGCTCTTTGGAGTTAATGTACGAATATTCATACCACTGGGTTTTCTATGAAGAAAAACATCATGAGAAAACCTACATACGGCCGGAAAAGAAATTCAGAGGCGGTTGTGAATCCACCAACCCGCAACTGGGCCAGGAATGTGGATAGGGCCTAATCACTCTTCGAGGGTAGGGTGGGTGTGGCAGTGGGCAATTAAATAGGCTGATTATGTATGTATGATTGTATGAACCGGAAAAAGACCGGGAACACAGACAAAAAAAACAGAAAACCAGGAAAGACTAGCTGGCTAAGACCGAGAATAAAGAGGGCGATACAACTGTTCACTCGCGCTAGACAAGGAAAAAATTAAGAACTGACTTTATTTACTTAGTTCGGGGTTAGATGGCGCTGTGTGAAAAATGACCACCGATATTTATTTATTTATTTATTCATGGAGAAATTGAATAGAAAAATAATAAGAATCGTTTATATGGCAAGGATAGCTAGTAACGCTCACATATGGCTCACCACTGTACACAGTGTCCGTTTTTTTATAATTTAGCTAAAACATACTGAAGCGGTAACAGGATTTTCCCATGTCTACTAACAAAGGCCTTCTACTATAGGTAATAGTAAAAAAAATATGCCGAGGGCGTGTTATTACAGTAATATTTATTAGGATTATGATAGAAATAATTATTATCACAGACCGAGTTATTAATCTACCTACAAAGCGGGTTGCAAAGTCTTCGGAACATTTTTATTTCACTTTCATAAACATCAATTGTATAGTAGAGGGTAAACTATACATCATCGTCACTGCAGGGCATAAGCCTCTCCCTCTTTCGTTAATCTTCCCTGTTTAGTACTAATCTTATCCAGGTTCTTCCACAGAATTTCTGATGTCGTCCCGCCACCGTTGGAATGGTCTTCCGCTGCTGCGCTTACCATCACGTTGCCATAAACAAAATTATAATATGCATATTAATTTTATAGAAGTATTTGTGGTACGATAAATCAGTAGAATGCTATGCTAGTTCCTGTAAGTATAAATACGACACCGAGGTA
This sequence comes from Erannis defoliaria, assembly GCA_905404285.2. Taxonomy (NCBI): domain Eukaryota; kingdom Metazoa; phylum Arthropoda; class Insecta; order Lepidoptera; family Geometridae; genus Erannis; species Erannis defoliaria. The sequence goes on from FR990071.1 coordinate 3,453,258, forward strand.
TAGTAAGCTACAGCTTTACGCTACGAATAACTCGTAGACTTCGTAGAGCTCTCGTAGCACTCGAGCATAAAATATGTCAGACTACCCTTGTATTTCATTATAATGTACATTGTACTCGTACATCACCCAGTTATTATATTTCATAACTAATATCCGGATTCGTATCATGTTACCCTGAAATCACTAAAAAAAACCAGCTGTTCCATACAAAAAGGTTCATCGATCTTGGACAAAATGTATGGAACAGTTGATTTATTTCGTGATTTCAGGGTTGGCCCTAAAGTAAAAGTTGTTCATAATGATGAGTACAATGATATCCTAGAAGGATAACGGTGTTCAAACTAACTCCCGGTAGTATTAGATTATCTTTAATCAAACGTAAGAAATCCCGTAAGAAACTATAATTTCCACTTTGTTACACAAGTTTTGACTACAGTAAAAGTAACTTTTAAATACAACAATTAAATATTAATTTGTTTCTTAACTGTGTCATTTAAAGTATTTGTAGCGTAATATAACCAAATTAAACGTAATCTCCAGGGCAATTACTGGACCTCAGAATGGAGATAAAAGCGTACTAATGAATAATATCTACTTGGAATTTGAATTTAATAGTTTTGGGTTAAGACTCTTTATCACTCGACGTAATGTCGACTTTGATAATATAGTCGAATGAAATATTAAGAGCTCGTTAAATAGATAAGCAGATGAGTGTCAGTAGACTACGTAGTAGTTGTATACGGGACCTAGAAACATAGACATATTCTTGAGGATTAAACCCTAATCCTGTTATCAGTAAACGTAGAGTCGCCCCGGAATAGTTAATCTTTTTTTGTCTTTTACCACCAAGTTTTTGAAAGAAAATAATATACATTAAACATTAGAGCTGCTAACTAAAGCATTCAAAATTGGCATCTACACTGCGATTTTTTCCGCTAGGTGGCGCGTCATCGATGCAGGCATAGACAACCGTCATTCTCTCAATCAACATTTTGTTGTGTTTTTTCTACAATTTAATGGTTTTACTCGTAGCAGACTCGGATTACCAAGGAGAATCTCCAATTACTGGTTTGTACAGCAATGCTTTGCCTTGCTAATTAAAGATCTGTCCAACATATGCAACTATCTAACCTACAAATCTATTTTCAGGCCGTCAAAAGCTCTAAAACAAGGCACAGTACCCAGTAGTTTACGTTGAAATAGATTATCGAAAACGCCCAAGAAAACAATGATATTATATGTTTCACTAGATCTGAAGTTTCCGCTTCAAGCAGGCTTCGCCTGAAATACGCTTGAGAACTAATTCGAGCTTTGACGTCTATCATTCTCTATTGCCGATGAATTCGGTTCATATGTCTAACATAAAAAATGAGTAAATGTGTCGTAAAAAGCTGTGACTCGTGCTCCGAACACACAAAAAATGCCATGGAATTTCTTTCCACATGTTAGTTTCAATTTATGTCCTTATTTTACTGCAACTTATACCAAATTTTCGTAAAAATATTTTCAAAATTATGTGTCATATCATTTTGCTTTCGGTGCTGCTAGCTGCTTTTATTTTTATTTGCTTAAATTGCCTTCTTAATTGGTTAACCTCTTAAATCAAGGTGATTTTTTTTTTCATTTTCATTTTCATTTTGCGCTTATATTTCTGAAAAACCAGATGATTTCAATTATTTATTCGATGATCAGATTCAGCTTTACTCTCCACTTATGTTATTATTTTTAGTAATTGAAATACATTCATATTCCCTAATGAACAATAGGAAAGTCTGCAACTCTACTTTAACTATGAGGCATTTATATGTTTGTAAATTATGTTTGTTTTTATTAATTTGTTCGATGACATCATGATGATGATGATCATAATAATGTTTATTAATTTGTTCGATGATAGCTTGCGAACCGTTGATATTCGACCTTAAGATTTTTTTTGGCTATAAATTTTGTTGAAGTAGTAAAATGGTGATCGGTCACATTACATACATACATTTTGACCTGGGTATGTCCTTAAACTGCAACCAGACCCACCAGAGGACGTGCAGCAGCGTCCTCTTGGTTAACGGTGGTGACCATTCCGATCCCCAAGCCGCCTGCCAAGCGTGGGGATTATGGTAACACCCCTCTATTAAGGAGGCCTTCGTCCAGCAGTGGACGTTTTATGGCTGAGGACGAATACATTTTGACTTTATGGTATGTACTGAAAATATTTTGTGAACTGAAAATGTGTTGCTGTTAGTTATTTTTTTTTACATTGTTGATCCATAAAAAAATATTTGAATCTTGTTATTGTACTAAACTTCAAAATGTATTCGATATCATGTTATATCGTAGCAGAAGTTTTAGGGAACATTTTCATCAGCTAGGCAACATCGATTTCGATATCGAGTTTGCGCGAAAACTGGCCAACGACAAAAGAAAATAAAAACTTTTGAAAAAACGGCTCCTTTTTTTATGCTCGTTCATATGACGTTTATTCCTCTATGTATTTATCTCAATGCAAGAAAACTTGATTTTGCCACATCCGGACCCCCGCCGCTGGCACCCTCTGCGAAAAGATTTGGCTAGTTCCACTGGTTCATTGGCTAAACAGTGTTTGTATACATTCTAAATAATAGAATAGTGTATCTGTAGACAATTGAAAGAAACAAAAAAGAAAGAAATATAATTTATTTTGTAACATCAGCTAAGTAATATAACTTTAATATAATTACAGTCCTGTTTACAATTGATAACTAGTGGCGTAACAAAATAACATGCTAGTTTTGAATATGCATACCTCGATGCTAGTCTAGTAGGCGTGAAGGCATGACATTATGTGACAAGTACGTGTGCATTCGAACAACATGACTTTGTTAAAGTGACACCGTTGGACAATTACAGGCTCTGATCTGAATGAAAAGCTGAGCACGTATCTGTATCAACCTTTACATAACTGCTAGGCTTAGTTTCTGGCGTGATTAGCGCAAAAAAAAGTACTAAATACGTTACATACAGAAATTCACTCGCATAAAAAACGTGTCTAAAATAGTTGAACCACAATATTATAACTCAATCGTATCCTATTCAGCGTAAGCTAATTTGTACTCTATTTGTAAATATCAGTATAGATATTCCAATGTAGTGCCACGCGCGCGGCCGGTGGGAGCCGCGTGACGTCTACGAGCCAAGCGCTGCAGTCAATAATCGACACATTGTTATATACAAATAAAGTACAAATTAGCTTGCACTAAATAAGTATGTTTTTTTTAAATTATAGGTATATCTTCGGTTTATGCAGATTTTATATGGAAGTGAATTTGCTCTACTAATAGTGGTATAAATGTACTCTTATACTCTTTATTTTATTGGGTGGTGAATAAGAGTGAGTATTGGGAGCATAGGTAGGATAGTTTGTCCTTATCATCAGCCCGGTGACGTCCACTGCTGAACGAAGGCCTCCCCCTTAGACCGCCATACTGTACGACAACCTGCCATTTGCATCCACCGGTTGCCCGCGTGGCACCCCACGCGCCGGTGGCGTCGCGTGGTTGGTTGTGAGTTTGACCTATTATCTATAAATGGGTGTTTCCTTAATTGTTTACCTAATTTGTATTAGGTATCTAAACATTATTTATTTTACATTTTTATTAAAAACAGTTCGATTTTTGAAAGCCTTGGGCTTTGTAAGCTACTTCCTACTGAAAAAAAACATGGTAGTTTATAATAGAAAGTCATAGAGCCTAATTAATTAAAGTCTTGGTAGCTTAATAGGAAGACTAATAGACTTGGGATCGCGAGGTCATTGGCTCAAATCCCGGGCCCGTATCAATGATCTTTTTGAAGTTTAAGAACGGATTTTCGTGCCACTGGCTTTTCGGTGAAGGAAAACGTCGCGCGAAAACGTGCATCTAGAAAATAAATTCAGTGGCGTATTTGAAACCGCCAACCCGTAACTGGGCTAGCGTGGTGGATATGACACAATCCTTATTCGACGGTAGGCCTATGTCCAGTAGAGAACTATTAACGATAAAAGGCTGATTTATTTTGACATACACTAGAAATAAATATTTATAGCAATTAGTTGTTATAACTGTGTATTTCCGCTCTAATATCGTTTCGAGTACTAATAGGATGAAATATAAATTTATTTTATTAAAAACAGTTTGTAACACCTTGACAGCTCAGCCAAAATGATGCTACACCAAAATAAAATGCAATATGTGTAGAAAAAATAAAGCCGAAATATTAAGTAAGTCCAAGTACCCACCGAAGCTTTATTCATGACTTCAAGTTTCTCATTCGTTTGATTATCCCAAAATAATTCCCCGCACAAAATTCCGAGACGGACCCATACTAATTATTTCACGTCCCAGTAAGTTATCTTATCGGATAGTGATCTATCCTCTGCTTTCCTCCTTCTTATACATTATTCATAACACTTGCATGTAGGTACCTCCCAGAGGTTTTGATAATTGCATTACTTCCACTGAATGCCAATTCGTGTTGCTGAGAGAAGTCAAAGAGTTTTGAAGTAGAGATTTTTAATTGTTTCATGCGCAAAGTGCAATTTAGTAGAAATAAGCTTTATAGCACCTGCACAACCGTATCACCCACCCTTACCTGTTTTTTTTTCGCTTATGGCGAGTGATTTTCCACAAACTCGCTAGCAGTTTTGGTACTACCGTACCTAGTAATAACTAGTCCTAACGTTATGCAAATATACTGCGCTCGTCGTATAAATTATATAAAATGTCTTTTGTCTCGTCTTTGTCTTTAAAATGCCTAATCTTTAACTGGGTAGTGTGTTTTGGATTGCAGGGCAATGATCAATCAATCCAAAACACGTTACTGCTTGGCTTGGTTGGTCGAATAAATGGCTACTTTCGCAGGTAGACTCTACATAAAGTACCAAACTAAAATAAATACATTTTATCCTTTCTTTACCCGTACGTTTAGCTATCCTTTTTAAATCTTATATTTCAAGATATTCATTAATATTCAATAGAATTAACGCTATAAAATAAATTTTCCATTCTCTTTATAGAATTCTTGTCATCTTTTACAAACTATTTTTAATAAAAGCAGCTTATGCAAGTATTTTGTTCCGTATTCTTGAAATTCATTTCATATGCGCGTCGTGGAGAGAGCGCGTTCGCGTGATGGGACTCCAAATGAAATTTGCCCTGTATCGCGCGCAATGAATTTTATATCAGTTTTTTATTTATATTATGAAGGAAAATTAAGGCTGTGGGATCAAAAAGGTCGTTTTTTCGACGATGCGAAAATATACAGGCATTTGTCCCATTATGGAAAAGACGTGTTGTTGGCAATTTTTATTACAAAACTAAAATATATCTCAAATTATGTTTGACAAAAACAGGTTAAATGTGTACTTGACTGGCCCTTTGGAATAACTCATATCATCAACAACCAAAAAAGGTCCACTGTTGGACTTCCCCCTTTGTGGTGGTTTGCTTTAATCCCCCTCGCGCTTGGCAGGCGACTTGGAGATTGCAAATTGCTCACCACCCGTAGCTGAGAGGACGCTGCTGCCCGTCCTACGGTGGTTCTGAATGCAGTTTTATGACATACCCAGGTCCTAACGTATGTTCAACGTACAAAACAGATACGTATGAATACGGAGCTCTGTTATTTTTTTAACAAACACTAAATGCTTTGTATCCAGATCGATAATAATAGTAATATATATATTTTGACTAAGCTTAGCCTATTACAGGTTATTAGTATTACATGTTTTATTTACTTAAATAGGTTTCCTATCTTTATAATTTCTTAATGTGAGATGGACAGTTAACAGTAGAACAATAGTTAAAAATTCAAGTAGTTGTTACTAAGGCTAACATTATTTAACTAGTATACAAAGTAAATATGAGTGTCTACTGCCGAGCTAGGTGTTAAACCTGTATTTCGGCAGACAGCTTGCTCCCCAATTATTATGATCACATCCAAAGATTTATTGACTTATGACGTCATATAATGACAGTATAGGTTTATAGTTAATTTTTATCTATTTAAATCCTATTTATATGCTTTTATTACAATGATTGTTATGATTTTGATATTGAAGCCAAATACAATATAGAATGTAGAATAATAAAAATCAGGAGAAAATTGATTAACTAGTATCTAAAGAAAAATAAATGTAGTTAACACTAAATTATATGCGTGTGTGGAAGTGGGAGTGGGAGTGTGTGTGTGTGTTGGTGTGTAGGAGTATGTTTGAGTATGGAGGGGTGTGTGTGCGTATGAGTGTGAGAGTGTGTGCGTGTGTGTACGAGAGGACGTGTGCTTTAATATATAAATAGCAATTCATTCGATAACTTTTAAAAGGTTTTCCGTTTCTTCGTAGTTTAGTGCTTTTAGCCAATTTTTAGTTTTAATTTTAACCTCGCCTTTGGATAAATTGTAAATATTTAGACTTTTGTTAATTATATTGTACAGGTAGGGTCCTAAGAAAGATAAATATTTTTCAATAAAGGATGTTCTGACTCGTTGTGGTAGTCTACATAAAGCAAGTTTAGAGCGTTTGAGCTTGTTTTGAACATTATATTCAACCAGAGAGTGTTGCTTTAGAATTAAACTCTGTATATAAAGCTGGCGTACTGTGAGTACGTCACATGACTTGTATAAAATTGAAGTGGGGAATAAAAAAGGGCGACCAGTAGCAACTTTTAATACAGCTCGTTGTGATCTCTCTAGTAATATCAGATTTGTAGCAGGCGCACCTCCCCAGGAAGATAAGCAATAAGTTAATAATGACTGGCACAGGCACAAATATATTTGCATAATTAATTTTTGGTCTGCTATATGCCTTAATATTTTAAAAATATACATCGTTTTTCTAATTCGACCACAAAGACTTTCTATATGGCTCATGAAATTTAAATTGTTATCAATTATAACCCCTAAATATTTAATCTTTATAGTTCTTTCAATACTGTTACACAAACAGTTGCCTAAATTTGATATGTGACAATTAACATTATGCGATTTTATCTGAAATCTGGGAATACCTGGATTATTTCGAATCGAGAACTGAATGAATTTAGTTTTATCAGTATTCAGGGACAAGATATTGTTGTGTAGCCAGTTTGTGACTTTATCAAAACCTTTTTGTGCAGCGTCAAAGGTTTTTTTCCCACGTATCTGAAACAAATATTAATGCGGTATCGTCGGCGTACGATATCAGCTTACCATCAGTTGGCTGAAAAAGACACAGGTCATTGATATAAACCAAAAACAAGGTCGGGCCCAAAATGCTGCCTTGAGGAACGCCGTAAGTGACTGGCAAGTCATCACTAGTATACGAACCCAATGTAACATTTTGGAATCAACCGGTGAGATAGCTTTTGAACAGCATGAGTTGGTTACCTCTAATGCCTATATTGTCTAGTTTGGAGATAAGAAGGGAGACAGAGACCGTGTCAAAGACTTTAGCTAAATCAAGGAATATAGAGATACATTTTTTGCCTTTATCGAGATTGGTAGAGACATAATTAGTGAATTCGAGAACCGCATCATTCGTGGACTTTCCACGTCGAAAGCCAAATTGATTGTTCGACAATATATTATTGGATTCTAAATATTCTATTAGCCTATTATTTATAATACGTTCTAAAATTTTGGAAATTGCTGGACATCTATTGACATTTAAAAAGCTCAAGCCCACTGAAACTTACATTAAACAACGATTTAATTCGTATAACAAGATTTAAGATATAAATAAAATAAATAAATATCGGTGAACAATTTTTCAGCGAGCGTGGGGATTATGGCAACCCCTCCCTATTAAGGGAGAGGCCTTCGTCCAGCAGTGGACGTTTTCCGGCTGTTGATGATGATGATCAATTTTTACACAGCGCCATCTAGCCCCAAACTAAGCAAAGCTTGTATTATGGAAGCCAGATAGCTGATAGAATACTTATATATATATTTTTTGTAAATACCCTGGGTGGGGATCGAACCCACGCCCTACAGCTCTGACGGCAGATATGCTACCCATAGAGTAAGTAAATACTACGCTACCTACTGAGCTATAAAGCAGTCAAATCCCCGACTCTCTTGAACTGTATCTAAGAGTATATAAATTATATATAAACACTATAAGAAAACACTCGATAAAGACAAACTTCATTAAAAAAGAAACGGAACGGAAACGGAAGCTACAATGGCATTAACACTCGGTTAACTTATTACACCTCTTTTTTGCGTTGGGTGTATAACAACAGGTAACGTAACAAATGTAACAACAAAGTAGGTACTTACCAAAAAAAGCATCCATCACTTATGATAATTTCTCCAAAGTTTCAATTTAAATCGTAACATTCAATTTGTTCACAATCGTTTGAATCGCTTTTAATCTTATTTTTCCTTTTACTGGTAAGTACCTATATAATGAGAATTACGTCGTGTCGCTAACAGGGTGACGTTGTTTGGCCGGGTCCGTTTGAAGTAATTGTTCTGCGGTAATATAATACCTATTGTAAGAATTCAGGTGGTGGGTGTAAATGGATTTTAGCATGTTGCTAAGAAACCTTACGTAATTTGGCTATAGAGACGAACAGTGTAGGGCTTTAAAGGAAATGTTAAATATACCGAAGGCGATCTTAAAAGTCGGTCGGCTTAACATTTGTATTATATAAATAAACGGTAAAGAAGCAAATCACTCCAACAAAATTAATTAACTTTTAATTAACTTCTTCTTGGAAGTTTCCTGAGGAAGTGCAACGCTTCGATGGAGCTCTGAAACAGATCCTAGAAGAGACGATCAATGTCAGCCTCGCAGTGGAGCCAGGCTTGCTTGCCTATTCGGTATGGCGGTTTGGGTGTGCGTCGTTTGCGTCAGTCCGGCTCCGGCTTTCCTTGCTTCCACGTACGAATTCACGGATCTTGTCACTCAAATCTTACCAGCCACTGGTGACAGAATCTGTGTTCCGTACGCGTCGGAGGCTTATAGTGTGTGGTCAGCTGCCTGCACGGGTGAGAATCAACCAGCAAAACCGCAGAGGCAAAGGGGTTGGGACGATATTTTATGTAGGAAAGTCTTCTTGCAACTCCGCGAATCAAGCTCTGGAGCCACACGTGCTCGTCTGAATGCCGCAGCTGTGCCAGAGTCGGGTGCCTGGTTGCAGGCCTATCCTTCTCCTCAATTGGGCACGCTTCTGGACAACGACTCTGTGCGGGTGGTGGTGGCGCTCAGACTGGGCTGCCGTGTTTGCGAGCCCCATACTTGCGTTTGCGGCGCTTGCGTGGGTTCGAATGGTGTCCATGGTCTCAGCTGTGCTCGAAGTGCGGGTTGGCGGCCTCGGCACCATGCTTTGAACGAGATCCTGAGGCGCGCTCTTGTGTCAGCTGAAGTGCCTTCAGTGTTGGAATCCCCGGCATTGTCCCGGGCTGATGGTAAGCGTCCAGACGGGCTTACTTTGGTCCCGTGGCAGAGGGGTCGGTGTATTGTTTGGGATGCCACGTGCGTGTGCACTTTCGCTGCTTGCCACCTCCGGGGATCCCAGCAACGTGCCGGTCCCGCTGCAGAGTTGGCCGCAAAGGGCAAGAGTCGAAAGTATGCCGATTTGGCCCTGGCCTACGACTTTGTCCCCTTTGCTGTGGAAACGGCGGGCCCGTGGTGCGCCGATGCAAGGAAATTCATAGGGGACATCGGGCAGCGTCTGAGGGAGAAAGGTCGGGACCCAGGTTTTTGACGCAGCAGATTTCTCTGTCCATCCAGCACGGTAACGCTGCCGCTATAATGGGTACGTTTGGGCAGGGTGCATTATTGGGGGGAATTTTCGACAAATAATGTTTTCGCATTAAGATTTAATTTTAAATATCAATTAACGTGTAGTATTATTTTGTTAGAGATATGCAGAAGTATAGATATCCTTTTTCAAACGACTTCAAAAAAAGAGGTTCTCATATCGACTTTTTTTGTGTGTGATTGTTACTCGATTACTTCGCCAATTATGAATTGATTTTGATGGTTATTTTTTGTTTGGTAGGTCATACTTCAGAGGTGGTCCCATATAAATTTCGAAATCAGTTCAGTACTTAGTTTATTTTAAATCATATAACTGAAAAAAAGATGCCATTCAGGTAATCGAAATTGTAGTACTTGTATTAGGATTGTTGATATAAAACTTTTTTTTTTACTTGTTAGTAATTATTACTCCATGTTGTACCAAATATTTTAATTTAAAGTAAAAGTGACAATGTTTGTTTCTATTAACTGTTTGGTAACATTTTCATGATGCTTTGAAGAAGTTTTGATTGCGATTTTCCGTGAAATAGTAGCCAAAATAATAGATTGCTCTATATACGATTTCTTTATCAAGCATATTTCTATTCATTGTCGTGTCGCTTTATGTCCTGACGTATTGAGTGGACTATATACCTGGACTTTATGTGATGTCAGTGAATAAACCAGAGTTAGTCATAAAAGTGATGTGGACCCAACTGAGAATTGACGGCGGGTCGTTTGGCTGATGGTAAGTGTCACGTCTTTCTGTAACGACTGTAGGTCGTCTGCACGTAAGTTCATATAATACTAGCCCAGCTAGTTATCTCAATCCCACATTTTCACATCTGTGATGGTACAGATTCTTAGACCGTTTTTAATAAATTTGGATTAGTTTTGAAATTGTTAGTCCGGATTGTTTTTGTTGAAAGAAGGGAAATGACAAAAAATATATTAACTATTCCGACGCTGATCCACTTTATTAAAACCACTTATACTGTTACAAAATATAATATTGAGGTGCAGGTAAGTCTTTTATACCATTACAATTTTATGAGCACATTTTTTTAGGTTAGCAGGCTAACCTGCAGCGCGAGTACCGTTCTATGTCGCTTTTGACGTATCGGTATAGCAGATTCACTTAGAAATATACCGATTTTTATCCAATTTTACCGATTTAAATGTGAAATATATGATTTAAATGTCAAATATGACGATCGTTAAGAACGGTAGGTACTCGCGCTGCTGGTGTTACATATACGCTGTTGTTGTTGTTAACTTACTAATATAATGGGAACTAGCTCTCAAAACACTCTGCCGGAACACACCGTCAACTCCGTTAAGTGCTTGACGTAGATATTTCAACTAGAAGGTAGCTTGCCAGCCGAGTAAGTATCCTTCTACCGCGATAGAAACTGTCTTGTACTTCGTTTATTCAGATATCGAATATGAATTTGAACAAAGGCTGGCTGGCTGGCTTATAACACATCCCCAAAGGCTCAGCTGGCAAGGCGTAATAGTGTAGGCTGGCTGGCGTTGGTGGATTGACGGCGCACGTCACCTCTGATCCGTAAAGCCTAGTTCGCACTGCGTTAGTAAAGGCTTAGGACATTTCCCTTACCTCCTTTTATGAACTAGGCCAAAATGACACAAGCCTTTAGTCGAATAGAGAGTAACACATACCTATGCCTGAACAGTAAAAAATTTTTTGTACACGATATAGTCGAATTAACTCATTTAACTCTATTTTTTGGGCGAGTAGAGCCCTTCTCCACAAGCTGTTGCTCACTGGCGCGCTGACTAAACCTGTCGCTTTATTCCAATTCATTAATGGCTACAAAATGACGTTTCGGTGGAGCGACGAAGAAACTTTATTTCTCAGTATTAAGAACATGAGTGTTTGTGTAATATTAAGTAGGTACGCGCATTTTAAAAACGTACAAACAAATTATAATTTTCTATTAATCCATTTTCATGTCCAAGCTTCTTTCCTTTTAATACGCAAAATCTTCTTCCACCTCTTCAAAAATAGCACCATGACTTTAATTATTTTGTTCACTTTTTTTATTGCAACACTTTTATTTTGCAAAACACAACAACAGTATCGTACTCGACCGTAGTGCGAACGAGTAGCGAGAGCAGAATGTATTTTGGAACTAAATCATACGTCACTCGACTAAATTACTAACAAGTCCGAACTAGGCTTTACAGTACTCTGAAAAAAAAAGTAAAGTTTTTATAAATTCATCCCCAACATCAACAGCCGGAAAACGTTCACTGGACTACGGCCCTTAATAATAAAACTCTAAAGAGGGGATCGAAAAATGCTCACCACCTTTAACGGAGAGGACGACTACTGCTCGTACTGTGGTGGTTCTGGATGCAGCTTTTGTGACATACCCAGGTCCAGTTCTTCGGATCCCCGAAGAAGGTTAGATACAGAATGAGGCAAAGCAAAGGCTTTGTTCCAAGCCCTAATACCTATAAGCTTATGAGCTAGTAGTTTTGGTATAAAATCGAAGATTTGTATGAAATATTTATTTTTACCATATAAAACACTCGTGACAATTCGTGTTTTCCTACAATCCGGCAGGCTGTCATTCAGTGACTGATTGCTTGTTTGAAAATAAATTGAGGCAGTATTGCACAACATTTGGCCAGATATTTCGCTGTCGGCCTACAAAACACATTGAATAAATGAACGTAGTTTGTTAGAAAATGAATCTGTATCCATTTAACATGAAGCGTTTAAAAAAAGGCGTCTACCGGCAGTACGGGTGTATTTTCCGGGCAATACTCCGACAACATAATATATTTTATTATTACCTTGCGTTTCACCGCTAACTTGCCTGACGTTAAGCGAAGATCCAGTCTAGGATAGATCTAGTCTAAGATTGTTAAGAAGAAACCGATTCACTCGCGACTTGAAGACTACCAAGCACAAGTTCAGTCGTGCATGGAATACTGCTCGCATCTTTGAGATGGATCGGCTAAGTACCAGCTTGAGATGTTGAAATCAATCGAGAAACGTGCCAGGAGAATCATTGGCAAAGACTGTATAGTCGGGCCAAGCTACAAAGCCTTGATCATCGACGAAAAGTAGCTAGCCTATCGGTGTTTTATCGGATACATTTCGGAGAGTGTGCTTCGGATTTGCATGATCTTATTCCCCGCTGCCCATTCTTCTATCGGACGGCCAGGACCTCGAAAAAGCGACACTGTTTTATAGTTGATATAACAAAAACTCGTACGAAACGGTTTGATTTCACTTTCTTTATTCAAACTGTTAAACACTGGAATGCGCTGCCCGAGTGGGTGTTTCCCGATAATCATAATCTATGTCTTCAAGTCGCGAGTGCATTTCCACTGTTTAGCAGTTCACATAATAAAGTTTCAACCTGCTGTTCATGCAAAGAGAGCCCGACGGGTGGCGAATCCACCCGTCGGGCTCTCTTTTCAATCCTTGAAAAGGGTCACCGCAGAAATGATAGAAAGCGAAACCATAGTCAAAACATCTGGCTTAATCCAGTATGAAATAAAATTAAAATAAGTATTGTGTGTATTGCTTATACACAAAAGATAATAATGTAATATTGCTCCGTCGCTCGCTGTTTTTAAAGAAGATGTTAAAAAATATTATCTTACGAAAATTCCATTTCATGAATGCTGTTGTTTCTATTTATAATTTAGTGTATTGTTATAAATGTAGGTAATGTATGTATTTGTATTAGGTACTTATCTTAAAATTTTAAGTTTTTTGTTTTATGTATTTTTTCGTGAAGTTATTTAATATTGCACACCCCGTCTATTAATGTTTTTTTCGAATCCTTTCCATCCCAAGATTGCCTGGAAGAGATCGCTTTTAGCGATAAGGCCGCCAATTGTTACACTAGTGCTAAGTTCATTTTTCTGTTGTGATTATAATGACTGTTATTATTTATTTTTTGGTGTGTACAATAAAGAGTTTATCTATCTATCTATCTATCAAACATAGTGTTTCTGTAGGTAGGTAAAAAGCAAATTCATATTAACTGAGTGGCCAGCCCCGGTGTCAGAGTTTATGTACTGCCCAAATGCTGTTTTTTGTCGCGAATAAACGTTTTTTTGTAAAAATATATATATAATAATTATACAGAACAAACATACATACCAACCATTTTACGTGTCAATGAACCCACCGTAAAGCCACGGTTAATGCCATACTCAGTCTCAAAGCCACAGAGTGAGTATGTAGGTAGTTACTAGTAGAAACCTGTACCTACTGTAAGTATCTAAATCAATAAAAGCCTCCGGTCCGAGACTAGCCTAACATTAATAGCCTGTGTACTTTCCATGAGCGGTAACTACAAAATTAGTTTTGAAGTCGTTCGTCTAATGGCCGGAAATTGCTTTTATAGGAATATTTCGGGTTGTTCACGAAACTCGCGGTCTGAACCACTAGTTACGCTGTTACGGTCATTAATTTACGGTAATTATTTACAGTATAACTGCTGGACAGTGAGGAAGGTTGAAAAGGACTGGTCACGTACACTCGACCTCCGTGAATTAGTACACATCATCGTCAGCCCGGGGACGTCCACTGCTGAACGAAGGCCTGCCCTTTAGAGCGCCACACTGTACGATAACCTGCCATTTGTATCCACCGGTTGCCCGCGACTTTTACAATGTCGTAGGTCCACCTAGTGAGAGGCCTACCTACACTGCGTCTTCCGGTTCGGCCGCCACTCAATACCCTTCCTTTCCCATCGGTTATCAGTTGCTCGAGCGATATGGTCTGCCTACTGCCTCTTGAACATTCAAACCCTGCGAGCTATTTCGGTGAATTTGGTTCTTTGACGAATATCCTTGTTCCGGGTTTTATGGCGCAAAGTAACTCTGAGCATAACTCTCTCCATTGCCCGTTGTATATCTCTGATTATAAGTACGCATAAGGCTCCCAAACATGAAAACAGGAATAATAATAAAAATGTAAGGTGGTGACTCGACCACGCAGTCAAGTTTTTCGCGGTCGAGATGCCTACCAAATCGGGGTTTCAACAAAAAAGGAAATGCATTTTTATCACAAGTACCGCAACTGGGCCAGCGTGGTGGATATGACCCATTCGCGTTTTGAGGGAAGGCCTAAAAAACAGTAGACTATTAAAAAAGGTGATTATGTTATTATCACAAGTATTTACTTGAAACTTGTAAACGGAAACCGGAATCTTGACTAAAACATGGATCGATTCACGCCCCTAAAAACCCTTGTGCATACTGAAATATTTATTTTGATAACTCTATTTAAAAATAAACTAATGTAGACTAATATAAACTAATAATGTAATGTGAACAAATAATATAATGTAAACTAATACTGTACTAATTTAAGCAAATGTACATTCAATTTGCTGTACATCTTGAAAACTGTATAATTGGGTACCTTTAATTTATTGTTATTTAAGTATAGCCCTAATTGACTTCACCTAGTATTAAGAGACTACAAATAAATTCAAGTTTGCAGTAGAATAGTTTAAGATACTATCCAGCTTAGAGTCGCCCTTGCTTCATGATGCCTCATTTATGACCTCATTAATTACCTATATTACATGCATCTGCCTATAGTTTCACTACTGTATATTCATAACGGCGAGGGTGCTGTTTATGATGTGGTTATTAATAACCCAGCCATTTTCATTCAACATACAGGACGTATTAATTTTAGCCGACAACGAAAATACAGACTTGAACTAAACGTCATTTGGAGAAAACTACCTACTAAGTGCCTACCTATAGCTAAACTGTGAAACCCTGCCCTTTTTTCTATCATATTTTTTTTTCAAAAAGGTTCATCGATCTTGGACAAAATGTATGGAACAGCTGTTTTTTTCGTAATTTCAGGGTTGGCCCCATAATAATAGTTGTTCATAATGACGAGTACAATGATATCCTAGAAGGATAACAGTGTACAAAGTAACACCCGGTATATTTAAAAAAATATGTCTACCTTGTTACGCCCTGCTTTTTGAATATGCCGCGTTTTTCTACAACACCGGAGACACGGCCGATTCGGCCAAAAGCCGTGAGGGACCGGCCGTCATATATTTTTTCAACCAACTTCACACTTACCGTCTGTCAGTGTCAGATTGACACCGACAGGCTGTCGGGTTGACGCTTGACAGACTTAAGTGTTACAAGTGGGAACATTGAATGGGAGAAAATTAGTTTTTCCCAAAACAAAACCCACAGGAAAGATCACCGTCTAATTTTCTCGCTTCCCTCTCGTTGTCGGCGGTGATAGGGAGAATTTTTAGACCCACTCTCTTCCAAATCGGTCGCGCCGTGTGTCAATTCTACTGAACGCGGGTTACGTGAAACATTGGGAGTTTAAGTTGAGCGGAGCAGACAACCCTCGGATTGCAAGTCTATAAATAGCTCGCTGCAAGAATTTGTCGACCTATTTCTGCATTCCTGCGAGTCATCGCCTGCCAAATCAAGCCCGAGGTCCGGAAGCAGGTAACTACGCACTTTTGTTTCATCGGTTGCGTGAGGTGCCATCTTTTCCATTCCTGGTCCGGGCTTGAGATTGTGATCATTTGTCCCCAGGTAGGCGATGCCTTGCTTGTGTCGCAATTCACGACCACAATGTACGGCTGTGGTCCCGGACCTCCCTACAGTATTTTGGGGTTACCCCAGGTGAGGATCGCCGACTAACAGCGGTGCCATGTCGCCCTTCAAACGCCCTGCTAACTTCCCCAATTTATTTTACAGCCTTCCCGACGGCCTGAGCCGACCGAGCCGCGTCCTGACTTCGCTTCGCACGCGTGCCTTCCAACCCGTTTAAACGGTAAGTACCCACAGTTTATCCTTGATCAGTGCGGATGATCACCTCCCCGTTTAAGTTCGGAAAGTTAGTGTATTCGTGAACGTGGCAATCCTGCCACGCGGCTAGGCCGGCGAGACCTCTTCCAGGCCTCGCTACCGCTATCGCGTACCTCCGCCGTGGATCTATTTTAACTAAATCTAACTGGAGCCCCCGTGCTTTCCAGGGTTTTTTATGATGGTCGGTACAAGCCGTGTACGGACTTCGTCTCGGGGCTGCTGCGTCGCTTCGTGCCGCTTCGCGCCGCTTCGCGACTCGCGCCCCGGCACTTCACCGGGCGCGTGCTCCGCGGCCGCAGCACGCCGGCTCCGAGCCCCCCGTACACCGCGTGCCGCCCGTGACCGCGTGTCGTCACGGCGACACCCCACTCCAGCTACGAGCGCCCGCTCCCGCGCGCTCGTGGATAACCCCAAGTAACTTCTCCTGTCTCTACGGATCGACAGGTGGCGCCCATTCTTTTCTTTTTTTTAATTACGAACATTCGCGAAGGTTCGAGCACGTTAGGAGTTAGCCTACGCACCTCGACTTCCCGTCCGCTAGCCGGGTTAGTCTCTTTGTCCATCTCACCACGTTGGCATCAAGTAGGAATATTTTGTAACCTTAGTCTCTAAGAACCTAGGTTACCTTAACCTTATTTTTATCATAGACCTAAGAAAACTGTAAACGGCAACCGACTGTTACTGTAACTGTTAAACCTGAATTGTTCCTCTTCGTGTGTGTTAAAATGGATAATAAGAATCATTAAAAAGGCAATCGCTACTCAGACTCCTATTGACTTTTCTTTTTAAAGCTGCCCTGAGGTAGGAATCGTAGGGTCTCAAATTAGATTTGCAACAGTGCCCCACGTTGGGCGAGTCGCGAAGCGGCGCGAAGCGGCACGAAGCGACGCGGCAGCCCCGAGACGAAGTCCGTACACGGCTTGTACCGACCATCATAAAAAACCCTGGAAAGCACGGGGGCTCCAGTTAGATTTAGTTAAAATAGATCCACGGCGGAGGTACGCGATAGCGGTAGCGAGGCCTGGAAGAGGTCTCGCCGGCCTAGCCGCGTGGCAGGATTGCCACGTTCACGAATACACTAACTTTCCGAACTTAAACGGGGAGGTGATCATCCGCACTGATCAAGGATAAACTGTGGGTACTTACCGTTTAAACGGGTTGGAAGGCACGCGTGCGAAGCGAAGTCAGGACGCGGCTCGGTCGGCTCAGGCCGTCGGGAAGGCTGTAAAATAAATTGGGGAAGTTAGCAGGGCGTTTGAAGGGCGACATGGCACCGCTGTTAGTCGGCGATCCTCACCTGGGGTAACCCCAAAATACTGTAGGGAGGTCCGGGACCACAGCCGTACATTGTGGTCGTGAATTGCGACACAAGCAAGGCATCGCCTACCTGGGGACAAATGATCACAATCTCAAGCCCGGACCAGGAATGGAAAAGATGGCACCTCACGCAACCGATGAAACAAAAGTGCGTAGTTACCTGCTTCCGGACCTCGGGCTTGATTTGGCAGGCGATGACTCGCAGGAATGCAGAAATAGGTCGACAAATTCTTGCAGCGAGCTATTTATAGACTTGCAATCCGAGGGTTGTCTGCTCCGCTCAACTTAAACTCCCAATGTTTCACGTAACCCGCGTTCAGTAGAATTGACACACGGCGCGACCGATTTGGAAGAGAGTGGGTCTAAAAATTCTCCCTATCACCGCCGACAACGAGAGGGAAGCGAGAAAATTAGACGGTGATCTTTCCTGTGGGTTTTGTTTTGGGAAAAACTAATTTTCTCCCATTCAATGTTCCCACTTGTAACACTTAAGTCTGTCAAGCGTCAACCCGACAGCCTGTCGGTGTCAATCAGACACTGACAGACGGTAAGTGTGAAGTTGGTTGAAAAAATATATGACGGCCGGTCCCTCACGGCTTTTGGCCGAATCGGCCGTGTCTCCGGTGTTGTAGAAAAACGCGGCATATTCAAAAAGCAGGGCGTAACAACCTGGTAACATAATACATATTGTATTTAATTATTCCCAAACGATTCGCAGCGTTTAAAAGTGAAAGGGTGCTTTGAAAATCAAAGGGCAACAACATTCTGTTTCAATATATTTTCATCAGTATTTTTACTAATGAAAAAAGCTTTGATCATCACTTTTTTTCATCGATACTTATGTAAGTAAAGGGGTTCAGCAAGTACATCAAAGAGTTCAATAATAAGGATTTGCCCATGTGCCTTATGTGTCATCTATTTACTTCGCTTGCACAATATGCACAAATTTTAATGCCTTATTGTTATCTGCTACACTGGGGTCAACGAAAGAATGCGATGCTGAAGTCTGTCAGTTGGTCATGCCTAGTGATGGGAAATAATTAACACCATCGTTAATTTTTAACTGGCCCAATAAAAAAGTAACCTAAGTGTCATTACCTATAGTTTTTTGTCTGAATTATAATTTCAAAATGTAACTAATTTAATAAAGAAAATAAAAATGCGATAATAATATTCAGAAATATTTACTATCTTGAAAAAGAGTTGCGACTGGCAAACAAACAAATTTAATGCGATTCCGATGCGCTTGAGGAGGTGCTGTCTTCGTCACTATCTTCGCCTACATGTATAATTATATTATTATCAATGATAGTATCAACTTCATAAGATCACAAGAAAAAACAGAATGAGAAATACAGGAGAACGTAGTCCATGCGCACGAAACGACAACAGATAGTAGCTAGTATTCTCTGCCCCCCTAGCACGCGCCGAGGACTAATTGATCTTTCCCCGCACGGGAAAGTGATAAAGCTAGAATATGGATACGTCTGTCTAGTTTTCGCAGGGAAAAAAGAGTGGATAGACGTTTATCACTGCTCGCGTGCTAGGCGGGCAGGTAGGTCTATCTGCGACTACCGCTTGTCACTGCAGTTGGTGTAAGTTCAAACTGATACTAAAGTGTACGCTTAGTAACACCACTTTAAGAGTGCGCCTAATGCCAGAAAAACATCTGATTTTAACCACGCGCCTTGCATTAGTTTAGAGTCGAAAATCGCATGATACAACTGATGATGATAATGGATTTGAGCACTTTAGGTGGGATTTTATTTAATTATTCAAAATATGGGCATGAAATTTAAAAACTTAACGGTTACTCTGCTAAAACATTAGTCTAGCCACATAACTCGTAAAAAATTATGTGGTGTTGTCACTGATAATTTAGAGCATTTGAATGAAAACCGTCTTTTTTTGGATAGTTTTTTTTTTATTTTTTTATTATACCAGATTATTTTCCAATGTTCACACCCTACATTATTACAAAGGTACTATCAGTTGGGCCATATAATTATGTTGCGTCTCATGATATTATGTGTGCGTTCATTAACTTTTTATATTCTCTGTATCAGCAACCCAATGTTTATAATTAAAACAGGTTAAAACAACAGGAATATTTTATTTAACGTCGAGTTTCTCTTGTTATTTTTACCCAGCAGTATTTTTTGCGGAAAATAGCCCATTCAAAAATCTTGTGGGGTATTTTCTAAGTACTCTTTCAGTGATAACATTTCAAATTGGTAGTTTTGGAAATCATCTCTCAGTTTTGTGTACAACGGGCAAAACTTGCTCCATTATCATTTATGTAGCGTAGTATAGAAGTTTAGATTAAGTTAAGAATCATCAGAACTTCAACTATTTGTTTTTGCGAATACAGTTTGAGTAACTCAACAACTTTACCCATCTAAGGACAAAGAATAAACACATCATCGCTGCTGCTAATGAAACTCGGTAAACTAAACGTGAATAGGTATACCATTATGTACTTGTAACAAACTTAAAAAAACTACCGACTTCAAACAATTATTGGTTCAACTCGAAAGAGACAATCAGAACAAAAACTGTCTACAATGAGGTTCCACAGGCATAACTTTTCGCAGATGGCGCCAGCGGCAGTCCGGATGTGGCAAATTATTTTTTCTTGTTTATCGTTGTATATATTTATATTATTATATTATAACTAATATAAATATCATCATCATCATCATCAGCCCGGAGACGTCCACTGCTGAACGAAGGCCTCCCTCTTAGACCGTCACACTGTACGACAACCTGCCATTTGCATCCACCGGTTGCCCGCGACTTTTACAATGTCGTCGGTGCCTTCCTACGCTGCGTGTTCCGGTTCGCGGTCGCCACTCAAGAACCTTTCTTCCCCATTGGTTGTCAGTTCTTCAAGCGATGTGGCCTGCTCATTGCCACTTCAACTTGCAAACCTTGTGAGCTATGTCGGTAACTTTGGTTCTTCGGCGAATATCCTCGTTCCGGATTCTATCGCGCAAAGTAACTCCGAGCATAGCTCTCTCCATTGCCCGTTGCGTGACTCTGAGTTTCTCCAAAAGGCCAGCAGTTAAAGACCACGTTTCAGTTCCATATGTCATCACTGGCAACACACACTGGTCGTAGACCCATGATAATCTAGTCCAAGGAAAAATACTGGCTACCTACTGTGCCTTGTTTTAAAAATATAATGCAGCTGTTGACGGCCTGAAAATAGATTTGTAGGTTACATAGGTAGTTGTTTACTTTTTATGTTGGACATAACTTTAATTACCAAGGTAAAGGATTGCTGTACAAACCAGTAAAATGCAGATTCTCCCTGGTGATCCGAGTCTAACAAGATTAAAACCATTAAAAAGTAGAAAAAAAAACAAAATGTATTAGACTGACAGGTGACTATATCCGCATCGACGATGCGCCACCTAGCGGGAAAAATCGCAGTATGGATACCCATTGACGGAGAAATCGGTGAACATTTTGAAAAATTTATAAGTACACTATACAGCCGTACATAAAACCTCCTCCTTAAAAATATCATACATAAAGTATCGTATCTTGAACAGATGTTAATGAATGATGTTGATGATGTTGTTGAACTTAAAAATCCAGAAAATCACAGAAAGAAATTAAGACAATAGAAATGACTTCCAACACGAAACATTTTCTTAATTGCCTTTAAAACGTGTTTTACTTTGGAGTCTTCGTTGGATTAAAATGTATAGAGATGTTTTGATTTTATTTAGATATACTTAATTATGTTACCGATGTTTAACCTGTCTTCTGTGCAAGCACTAAATACGTACGGGTAAAAAGAACGAGGATCAATGTTAGTAAAAATCTAAGTAACTAGTTTTTTTTTGTTTTAGTAGCCTATGATTTTGTCAAGTACGTAGTTTGTAAGACATAGTTGGCGTACAAGTCTTACTATTATTTGTCAAGAGCTAGATGTTCCAAGGTCCAAGGTCAAGTATAGACAAAAGAGGCAGTCATTGGGTTAATGCAAAATTAATGAGGCTGCTAAAGCGTCAAAAAGGTAAAGTTTAAAAACACCAAAAACCTCAAGAAAATTATATTAGACTTAATCGATCTCATAACAGAATCGAAACTTCATCCTTAGCGCGTTGAAAAATCCGGCCAAGGCTCGTAACAGACATGTCTGGAAAATTCCGGCCTTTTCTCAACCCTACTTGTAGGCATACGGGACTAATTTCCATAATAGACTTGGCTTGTAACAACAACCACTGTTTTGACAACAAGTTGAGACTTGAAATTACAAGTCTACAGCTCACGTATAAATAGCGGTTCAGTGAGCAAACAACAGCGCTCCAGGGAGGCGTCTTGACGACGCGGGGATCCCTAAAATTCAATGCCTTTTTTGTCATAAAACCATGGAAGATTCACTCGCATAGAAAGCACGTCAAAACGTAGATAAACATTTAACTACAACAACGACATATTCAGTGCAAGCTAATTTGTACTTTATTTGTATTAGGCAGTGTATCGATTATATACAGTAGCGCTTGGGTTGTTGACGTTAAGCGACTTCCGTTGCTGGCTGCGCCCGCTTCTAAGTACTACAGTGAATGTCTACACTATGTTCTATACAAATAGAGCCAAATTAGCTTGCACTGAATTTATGATTATGATTGTAACTATAGGTATACTTTGCTCAACTATGTTATGACGCATGTTCCATGTAGTGTTTTTTTTTCTTAGTTATTGGCATCGCACGTTGTGCATTCTGCCAGTGTTAAGTTTATGAATTTTCAAGTTTTTATATTAAAAGTCAAGTCAAATATAAATACAAATATAATACAAATATGAAATCACAGTTAGTCACATGAAATTAGTCAAAGTCGAGGCCAAGTCATGCCCTAGTAAAGTTGTGGCGACTTTACTATGACCTCCTACCGAGTTTTGAAAACAACACGAAAAGACATGTTCCACCACATTATATCACTTGCCCACACTCGTGCATGTAATTCAACACTCAATGAATAAAACACCACCATTTTTAATTATTAAATCGCGAAAAAACACAAGTTACAGAAAATAATAGAATGCAACCACATGATTTTTCCGTTTTCCCGCCAAAACACGTAGTGAATGTTGTCAGTGATAAAACTTTATTATTTTGATTGTGACGTTTGCGGTAGTTAACCGCTGACACTACTATATTGTTATTTCAAAAAAAAGGTAATATAAGGTAAATAAATCTCATTAGCACGTAGTTAGAGAATTTAGAAATATTTTCTAACGGGGCCACCCCCGTATTTAAGCGCAGAATAAATAATATTACTACGCCAATCGAATCGGATTCAATTCGAATTTTCATCATCTCACCATCACCGTCTTCTGCGTTAAGAATGACGGAGACAGATATGTTTAGACCTACAGAAAAGTGCCAAGGATTCAATGTGAACGCTTAAAATGGTAGAGTACCTATTTCTTGTTTCAATAATTGATCATTGTAAAACAAATTTCATCATCTTGCACCGTGTTGAATATGTATGTTTTTTTAATGTTCTATTTTATCAGGTCTACGCTACGCTATTTTAGCTATACGCTAAGACGAGCAGGGGAGAGCGACTAAAACTATTCATAATACAATTAAACAGTGTATTTGGTCTTCATTGACATCGATTGAAACTAAATAGTTAACTGTTAAGTCAAAATAATGAGTACAACTCATTGTTTTTTTTAATTGCACGTAACTAAATATCATTAACGCCAATAATGCCCTTGAGTTTATTTTTGTTTCTTAAAGGTCTAGTATCTGCGTTATGATCATGGTTTATCTATTAACATCGCAATAGTGTTTGTCACAATAATAATCAAAAAATAATACATAAAAGTAAAATATTGCTTCTCATTAACCAAAGCTTTGTTAAGTTCCATCCCAAGCTATATAGATAATTTTATTTGATTAAATGGTTACCTATCGTAATAATAGTTTAGGTAATGTTTAAAACGCCAACAGCAGCTGTTCGGGTACGAAAGGTAACAAATTGAATTACATCATCCATAAAATCCATAATATTATAATTCTCGTTTTATGAGCTCGCCGCTGAAAGAATGTTCATAAATTTTTACATCAAATCTAAGTGAAAATGTAATTCTTAGTGCGTATAAGCTGAATATCCAGAAAATTATGACCCTTTTACGATGTGCAAAGAGTGACTTTATGAACGACCGACTGAAGGGTTACGCAATAAATATTCAAATGAAATACGAACTCAGCTGAATAACCATACCTACTGATATTCAAGAGTTTTGATCAGTTTCATCGAGCTAGAATTTAAGCTCGATGATCGGTTTCAAGTGTTTTAAGATCGATTCATAATTACACATCAAGAATCAGATCTTCTTATGAGACCCAAATCATTTAGACGCTAAATGTAAGGATTATGAAAGTGTGCTCCGCTACACATATTTTCGTCTCATTTCATCGGAAAAATATAGTAGTAATAGTAATAGCCTTTAATAGTCCACTGTTGGACATAGGGCTCTTCCATGGTACGTCAATCACCCGACCTTTGGTTTTCTGCATCCACTGCCAGCTATCCCACGTAAATCGTCACTCCATCTAGTCTCAAGGCCTCCTACGCTACGTTTGCCGATTCGTGTCTCCGTTCTAGAACACGCCTACCCAGTGGAAAATATAGCGCGACCTATCATTAAGGGGGCGACTAATGCCAAAATTAAGTAAAAGGTGTATTTTAAACACATAGTTTAATAATAAAGAACGTAAATATTCAGATTAAAAAAATACTACAGGAAGGGGAAAAACGCTTTTCGACTCTAAACTAATGCAAGACGCGCGGGTGAAATCTGATATTTTTCTGGCATTAGTCGCACTCTTAATATCAATTAACTATAATAATATTATGTCGCATAGTGAGGCCGCTTGTCAATGCAGTTAACGTGAGAAGTACCTATACACTGGTGAAAAATATGCTTGCACATTACATAATACCTTTGATAAGTAATATGCCTACCGTATACCTAGCAGCTTCCATTCGGGATGCTCCTTCCACCGGGTGCTTCAAAACCAAGCTCAGAGCGTAGTTACAAGAGAATGTGTTTTATGACATTGAAGCTTATTTTAAAATAAAAGATTATTGTATTTTTATAATTATTATTTCATTTTAGTAAGTGTTTTTTTTTCTGGCATAATTAATGAAATTTGACTTGTAATATTGGTGTTATCAATAAAACATTTGTATTTGTAATATTATATTTCTCCTGTTTTTTTAAATAGCATTTTCGGATTCTTAAGGTCTAAATGAGACGTGTAGCAACTTACGCCAAATATTTAGAAGACATATTGGGTCTCTATTAAAAGTAGATTAGTCTAGGAATTAGTTAACCCGACTTTTATGATGACCATTTTTTTTATTTGTTAGTCAGTGGAATAAGGCAAAGGACGGATTAACTATTCCGAAGCTACTTCACGTTTATTAATAGAATGGACGTAACGGAATGGAAATCACAAGATGATAATAGAGACTTTGTCTTGCTTTCGTTTTTAGAGGAAACCGTTTCTCTAAAAATACAAGAAAGAAATTAATATTGAGTAAAATATGTCAAAATCAAAGACAATCCTACACAAACACAAAACTATTAATGTTAAACTCCAGCTCGTGAAAATAAAACAAATAGATATAACTAAGTTAGAACTTTCGGGATAGAAAATAAAAACGACCACAGTAGAATACAAGTACGTATGAAGACAGATAGCTGAAATGATAGATGTTAGTTGTCTCAAATTTCCTTCAGCCTAGTTTTGCATCGTCTATACTATAAACTAATCTACTTTTGTTTGTTCAGGCCTTTTGGGAGTTATCTTATTTCCAAGAATAACGTTTTGGTTTTATTCTTTTACTAAAACTCTTGTTATGGGTCGATACCCTTATTATGCAGAGATATCAAAACGAGTAGGTAGTTGAAGTACATATTTGTGCTAACCAATCTATATAAATTCGTTACGTATTATTTATATTGGTCATCATCAGCCCGGAGCCGTCCACTGCTGAAAGAAGGCCTCTTCTTTAGACCGCCACACACTGTACGACAACCTGCCATTTGCATCCACCGGTTGTCCGCGACTTTTACAATGTCGTCGGTCCACCGGTCGCGGTCGTCACTCAAGAACCTTACTTCGCCATTGGTTGTCAGTTCTTCGAGTGATGTGGCCTGCCCATTGCCACTTCAACTTTCAAACTCTGCGAGCTATGTCGGTGACTTTGGTTCTTTGGCGAATATCCTCGTTCTGGATTCTATCGCGCAAAGTAACTCCGAGCATATACACTCTCTCCATCGCCCGTTGCGTGACTCTTGAGTTTCTCCAAAAAGCCAGCAGTAAAAGACCACGTTTCAGTTTCATATGTTATACAGGTACTAATTTATAATAGCATTTCCAGTTTTGAGTATAGCCATTAGTATAAGCCTCTAAGTGATCGAAATAGTCCGTATTGGCAATATTCAGAATACCGATTTATTTTTTGGCTTGTGATTGGTCATGCTGTGTGTGTCTCCATGGTTTATTCCACTTTGTTCACCTGGATGAAATCACCTAGCTGAACATATTTTTTATTTATTTATGTAAGACTAGTGTAATTCGTGTTTTTCCGATGAAAACAACCGACAATCATTTTATTACGCTTTGAAATTTTGTTGATGTTTAATTTATATTTTTAGTTAAAACTAATTTAGCTACAAGTAAAAGTAAAAATATCTGCTCTAGTTACTTAAATATTATGCGAAATTATCAGAAACTACTATAAGTATTTACTCTAACCTTATCTAATATTTAAAACAAACACTAAAACGTGTTGAAAGCTCCATAGATTCTAAAAACAAAAGTTGTTTCAGGCTTTCCAATAATTATTTTAGGTGCCTGTTAATAACTCAATATTCATTAAGTACCTACCACTTAAACTACTAAGAACAGAAAACTCACTTCAACCTCGTGAATTGAAATCTCACGACCATTATTATAATTCATTCTCCATTATTATAATCCATTCTCTTAATCAATTTTACTCATAACTCAAATTCTTGTAATATTATGTAGAATTGTACCGACCATTTCTGCCACATAATTATTATCAAAATGGTCCGGTAAATAGCGCAACAGCATTTCTATCACATCATTAGCCAGAAGACGTCCACAGTTGGACGTCCTTCCGCTTAATAGGGAGGGGTTACCATAATCCCCACGTTTGACAGGCGACTTGGGGATCGCAGAATGCTCACCACTGTTAACCGAGAGGACGCTGCTGCCCGTCCACGGGTAGTTCTAGATGCAGTTTTAGGACATACCCAGGTCCGTCAATAATCCGAAAAACAGCAAACTCCACCAAGAATCGCCAATGATAAAATGATAAATTTTAGAACCTGTGTACCTAGATTCGTCAAGATTAGTTTAAAAATACGAGCTGGGGCCTTACCATGAACACTTATTGCGGCATCGAATAAGCTCAGCTACCGACGCTGTGCGACCGCGAACCGTATTGCGGAGCGATACAATTCACAGTCGCGCAGCGTCGGCAGCTGAGCCTATTCGGTCCCGCAATAAGCCGTTCACGGTAAGCGAGTACCAACATCTAAACATCTGGACAGATGCAATTATTGCTAGTTTCTTCACCTTAAGGAAAAAAATTGGTGTATAAGTGATACGGAAACGATACAGAAAGTAATTGGGTCGTGCTGCTAAGTGTAACGCTCGTACAAGGAAGAAACTATTATTTATTCTGTGGTACAAGCTCTCAAGTGCTCGACGTAAGAACTTAGGCACGTCTCTCACCGCTGCAGTGACAGTATTTTTTTATTTCTTTTATATTTGTTTCTGTACAAAATATGCACTGATAAATTAATAATGAATTAGTATGAAAACTGACGTGGTTTTGACACATTTTTTGTCAATTAAACGTGAGTATCCCCGTATAAATAAAACAAAAATGAATTAGTAGTTATAAGAATCTTGACACGTGAATTAAAACACAATCTAACAAAGCCATTAACTTCTATTTCATCATGTAAGTAAGTACCTAAAACATCCTAATTTTTACCTCACCCGGTATAATCGAAAAATCGGTTGGTATTGAGTATGAAAACACTTCTTCTCACTACCTAGGAAGATACGAATTAGCATATCGACAGTTCTGAATACACGACGTGAAACACAAATCGAGATATCGTAACCACGTTAGCGTTTATACATCACACACAAAACTATTTTGTATTTTAACGCTTTGCTTTTAGGTTTATTTTTGGAGAATATTTGGTCTGAAAGATGTGGTTGTTTCCGGTGAGGTACGTCTTTATACGTAGTTTCTGGCAGATGTTGACTAGCATGAATTGACGTATCTCCGTGCCTTCCAATGAAATTCTATGTTCGGATAAAAGAAAATGCTTTTGTAGAGTAAGAAAAGACAGTGTTTTGGCATCGACCTTTGAGCATTCTGCCAGTGTCAAGTATATTATGTATTTTCAAGATTGTAAATTATCAAGTCAATTATAATTATGTCTTAAAATCACAGGTAGTCACACGAAATTAGTCTCAGTCGAGTCTAAGTCATGCCCAATTAAAGTTGTGCGACAACAAGTTAAAGTTAAAATTATGTGAGCTGCGGTCACACGATCAAACAACTAGCCAGCCAACCATAAAAAGACTAATAAAAATACATAAAAAACAGTCTTCATTGTGCACAAACTGATAGAAATTAAAAGAAAAAAATACCCTAGTACACTCATAAAAATGGTGATTAAATTAATTAATTGTCTCGAGGTAAAAGCCAGAATAGACTAGAGCCTTCAATTAAACAAATTCATGCCAATCGAACATATTATAAAATAACATAAAGTAACTCAATTCTGCAGAAACAAAAGACATTAAATACAAATATGTCTGAGATTGGAAAATGATTCTTGTAAAAATGGCCATACATCCTATCTTACTCCTACTATATATAATAATTATATCCTATTTCCTCTTAATATTATACATGCGAAAGTTTGTCGGTGTGTATGTTTGTTACTCCTGAAAATTGATTGACTGGATTTGGATGAAATTTAGTATAGAGGTAGCTTATACCTTAGAATAAAACATACTCTTTATCCCAATAATCGCGAGTGGAACCGCGCGTCGCAGCTTCTAAGTACATTTTTTAAATCATTTAACCTGCCCAATACAGGGATATCTAATAAACTTGACTTATTTATAGGTTTTTAAGGTTAAAGAACCAGAATAACTAAAAACACGATTTTTACTTTAAAAACTGAAAATGTATTTCTATGTTATTAAAGCTTAAACAGAAAGAAAAATTATGACCTCCAGCAGGACTCGAACCTACATACGAGCAGTCTCTATGGGTCATAATTTTTCTTCCTGTTTAATCTTTAAAAACATAGAAATATCATAAGTGTGGAATCACTTCACACAAAAATATTCTGAAAAGGTATTACACATACGTAGTCGGGTTTTTTATAATGAGAGATTTTACAAACTAGTTAAAGATAAAAAGTATTTCTCTTGATAGATGGCGCTGATTATACTTGCCATTGCCAGTCAAAAACAGCATAATATTTTTGATCTGTGACACATATAATAAAATAAAGAACTTGACAATGACAGACAAGTCTGGTCGAAGAGTTTTGACGGGAACACGGAAAAAGCATGTCGCTGCATTCTATCGTTTTCTTAAACTAGTGTTATTTCGCGAATTTTAAAAATGATGTTGTTTTATTCATTGAGTGTTGAATTACATACACGAGTGTGGGCAAGTGCTATAATGTAGTGAAACTTGTCTTTTCGTGTTGTTTTCAAAACTCCGTAAACGCCCATAGTAAAGTCGCCACAACTTTACTAGGGCATGACTTGGACTCAACTATGACTGCTTTCGTGTGACCAACTGTGATTTGATGACACATTATATATAACTTGACTTGATACCATTTAAACTTGGAAATGTATAATAATTGACACTGGCAAAATGCACAAAGTGCGAAGCCAAATACTAAGGTCAGCGTGATCTACAATGACTTTACGACGAGCTCCTTGTTTTTAAAGTGTGAGTGTTGTATTTTGTCGGTTTACTTATGCAAGATCACAATGAGTTACTGCATTTATAATGTATGACAGTGTATCATCAAAGCGACTCAAAAGCTTACTTCTACCGGACCAAATTGGTCCAGCAATTCAATAAGTCCGATTAATAATAATAATGGACTCATTATTAAATTCTTTTCTTTCTTGGGTACATTCCCAAATTTCATAATAGGCTGGCGATTCAACCATTAGCAATTCATTAATAGTATTATCGGAGTTGAAATTAAATTTCTTTTGGCTATAAATCGTAGGCTTTACTGCGGCTTTTTTGGTGAATGGAGAGCTGCATTGCAGTGTATCCGTGATAGCCGTGGTTTTGTTGCTCGCCTCGGGGCTTGATTGTCGAGGGAACAATGTTTGAGAAGTGCCACTTCTAAAATAGGATACAGTTTGAAGCGCGTGTTTTACATACAGAGGTGTAGCATTTCAGATGTGGTTTATGTGAAAATATTTTTGAACGTTGATAAAAAGAAAGAATGATTTAGTATTTTTATACTGCTTCGTTTAACTTGTTTTTTTTCTTTTCAGTTTTTTTAACATTATGTAGGTACCTTAGATTTTATTATTAAATTAAATCCTACTGCTAGTATAAATGCGAAAGATTGTCGGTGCATGTGTGTGTGTGTGTGTGTATGTTTGTTTGTTACTCCTTCAGATGTTTCACTGAACGGATTTAGATGAAATTTGGTATAGAGGTAGCTTATACCTTGGAATAAAACATAGACCACTTTTTATCCCACCAAACCCGGGTAAAATTGCGGTAACAAAAAGATATATTTAAAGATATTTTTTCTGTGATTTTGTGATATCTTTTACTTCTTAGCTGGTTGGTTCTTGCCAGAGTGGTCGTGGTTGGTAAGACGGTGGTAGTACATGATAGGTCTTCAACATCGTCAATCTTCCTGACGGCGATCACTGATCTAGCAATGATTCTTCATTACAGTCGGTTCGTCGCTTTAAGAATATTCTGTCATAGAAGTGAGATCCGTCCAGCACGCAGAAGATCTGCCTCGACCTCTTTGCTATCTTCTTCTAAAAATCTTCTTTCCTGGATGTCCCCGAAAGATATTTTAAAACGAATTAATAGTAGGTAGTTGAATAGGCTTTATTGATATACTTCATACTATTTTCATACCTATAAATTTATGCGTTTAGATCCAATTTAGCTTGCAAATATTGAAACAGATCTGTGAACGGCGAGAAAATTCTGTCCGTAATCGAATTTAGACGAAACTCCGAGAGCTGGCCTTTATTTTATTTGGTAAAACATGGACTGATTGCTTCTCAGACAAAGTTTATCCTGGATCTAGATATCAGTTATTAAATTTTGTATTGATAAGAAAAGAGTGAATCATCACTTATATTTTTTTCTTTTAATAATATATTTATACAAAAAGCGACAAACAATCAGTCTAATTTATAATATGAAAAGACTCACAAACTAGCAGACTATCCACTTGGATTAAGGTTTTCCTATATCATACATAACAAATTATTAGGGTCGATAAAATAACTTCCTTATGTGATAGTCACAAGAAACATAAAATGTGGTTGGTAGAAAAATGTTTATATTGGTCGAGTTCCTAAACAAGTACAACATTATTATTTTCGAACGTTTAGTGATAATTCTAGTTACCAAGAAATGCCAAAATAGAAGTATAATAGATGATATCTATCTATATGATCATTAAAACGTATGTGTTTTTTAGTAGAATAAATTAATTAAATTATTCAATTGCTTTTTTATTTATTTATTAATTACTAGGTTCCGTCTAGGTAAGCGTGCTTCATCCTAGACCGCGCAGTTGCTTACCAACAGGCAGGGTGTGGTCAAACGCAAACCTATAAGTACTGAGTAACAAAAACACAAATATTTGTAAAAATGTTTTGAAAGACCTGTCTGGAAATGCTCACTGAAATATAAGAGATACAATTAGTCTCTTACATTCAAACTCATAAGGATAATTTACTTTTTGTAATATTGACAGTGGGTAGATAGTGTCAATTATTATGCCTCTTCCTATTACAAGTAAACTTACAAAACAAAATAAAAAATAAAAATAAAGTCCTATAAATATTTCGCGTGACAATCGTTTATTTGCGGCAAAACTTAAAAACAACACAAAAAAACCAGCGGGGCAATGCGGCCCAAAATGCTGGTTTTGTTATTTATTGTTTTGCATTTAAAATCCCTTATCATAAAGATAAGGGACAAGTAATACGGAAATACAAAAAAAAAATCTTTGACTTGTATCCAGTTTCTTTAAACCAGTCATTTTACTGATATTTAAACCTTTTTAAATTTAAAATCTTAAACTCCCATGCAATATCATAAAATAATTACTCACCGTTACAAAAATAACCACTCAACATTGGTTCACAGTCACTACACTAGGTTAGTTTTGGTCCTATAATTCAGTTAAAATACAAGTACGCGTAGAACTTCGTAACTCCGCGGCGTCGCTACGAGCTGTGCTACGTCGTCGTAGCGCTACGTGCTACCCACTACGCCACCGAACGTCGACTGGGCGGGCGGCGCAACCAACTGAATACTAAACTCATTTTACAATCTCAATTCTTAGTTACTATCGTAAACTGATATGTGGATGCGATTGAACTACTATATAGCTCATGACATATGCCACTTGCAGTGACGAAACGCAAGAATTAAACGATTGTTGTTAAATTATTATTCTAAATTCAGACGATTTAATAACGTATGATTTCATGATTGTTTTCGTTTTTTTTAATAAAATTCTGATTATAATCAAACAAATGAATTCTACTCATTTTTGTTTTATTTATACGAGAATACTCACGTTTAATTAAATCGGATACTCCGACTATAGTCGGACGCACGGCGCAGCGGCCCGCAGTGCTAAGCAGGACCCTGATGCACGCGTGTTGGGCTCTATTTTCACTCTTTGGAAAAGGTCATCAGATGTGATTGAAACTATAGTCGGAGTATCTGATTTAATAAAACGTGAGTATTCCCGTATAAATAAAACAAAAATGTGTCAAAACTACGTCAGTTTTCATAAATCTGCCTGCTAATGTTGTATGTATATATTATACCGAATCAAACCATTAGGTGCTTAGCGACAGGTTTTCTACTTGAGAATATTAGCTAGTCGGCCGACTATCAGGAAATACCTTACCGCAATGCTAATTCCTCATTATGTTGTAGGGACATTGTAATTATGAACGAGTGTCATGTCAACAATTTTGTGTGCAAGCGTGATATATGCAAGGGAATCGGCCAGTTACTACGCATTGGCCGGTCAGACTACTTTTGCTTCATTATGGGTACTGTACCCAAAAAAGTTAAATAAAAACCAAAATACTGTTTTTATTTGACGCCGTACTTAGTGTTAATTTCCAGTGCAGTTGGGACCGCACACTTGTACAAGGTTAGATCTATCAGTGATCACACACTTAGACGAACACGCATGAAACTCGTAGTTTTAAATTAGCTGACACATATGGTGCATAGGCACCTACAAAGTTTTTTCTCTACGACAGGTCGTTCTTGTTCAAATTTATTCTTGGAATTTGAACTCACGCCCTAAGGTGTACGATCTAAACGCGCCAACCACTACTAGCTCCACGAATTAGCCCTGTACGGAACAAGCCAATCGTGAAATAGGTCTTGCTTGACTTGGCCTCTGGTTCGTTTTATAACAAAAGAGTAAGTATTTCACAAGTTAGAGAACAAATACAGGAGAAGAATGTTCCTGTTAAAAGCTTCGAGTAAGTTTACAACTCGGAGATTTAAGGAATGTGAAGATGAATGGACAAAGAAACACCCGTTTTTAGAACTCCGTAGCTGTACGGAGTTAGGTATTCATACCAGTTTTCGGTTAACTAAAACATCGTGAGGAAACCTTCATACATCGAGAGACCGATGTATGAAGCCAGCGTGGTCAAAGTCAAAGTCAAAAGTCAAAATTGTTTATTGCACATATATTTTTTCCTTGTTTATTGGCATCGGACATTGTGCATTCTGCCAGTGTCAAGTATATGAAGTATTTTCAAGTTTTTTTTTTTTAATCAAGTCTAATATGTCATGAAATCACAGTCACGAATTTAGTCATAGTCGAGTCCAAGTCATGCCCTAGTAGAGTTGTGATGACTTTACTATGAGCTTCTACGGAGTTTTGAAAACAACACGAAACGACATGTTTCACCACATTATATCACTTGCCCACACTCGTGCATGTAATTCAACACTCAATGAATAGAACACCACCATTTTTAATCTGTACTTCGCGAAAAAACCCAAGTTTAAGAAAATTATAGAATGCAACGACATGATTTTTCCGTGTTCCCGCCAAAACTACTTATTGCTCATTATGCTGCTTATGTAACTAACATTGCTAACATAATGACCCAAATGAGGGTATGGCAATTTAGTGTGGAGCGGTCCGATCTGTTTTTTGCTTGATTGCTTCATAAAGTTTTGTCGTTAAGAGAGTCTTGTATGGAATAATAGCATTTTTTTATTAGCAAGGTCTTTAATTTATTTGCACAACTATGTTCGTTTTCATCACTCTTTAAGTCTTTAAAGTAATTTATTAAATACTAGAGGTCGCCCGCGACTTCGCCCGCGTACGGACGATATTCGGCCCGCTCCCAAAATTCACCACTTTTATTACGCGCGTTGTCTGTCAGTCAATCAGTCAGGGCAGAGCCTTTTATAGTTATAGATTGTAATAGCCATTGCATGAGGACCACTACTCTGCATTTCTAATCTTGAGTTTTGGATAGTTATGGTGGTGGATATGGGTTAATCGCCTTCCGAGGTTAGATCTAATATAGGTACTATTTGTTAACATGCATGCTAATAATGCTATACTTAGTTTTGTCATTTCTGTGTGTTTATCTGTTTATTTTTTAATTAAAATTGGTGTCTGTTAAAATCCATTTTCTATTTTATCGCGGGACGGTTAAGACCAATGATGTTATATGTTGTTAAGACTAAAACATAACAGTTTTTCTGAAAATTCTAAAACTATGTAATCTAAAGTGTCATTAACAATAAAAAAGTTTCTAATCTATAAAAATAATTCGTAATAATTCGTCTTAAATAGTTAAGTGAATGATACATTATTTTATGTACAAATTACCGAGTAATAAAGAGCTAAATTTATTTATTTTATCCAAATTACATCTATTACTGTAATAATAATTCCCTAATTCAATAGTGTAAGGCAACTGCATTATTTTAGAGATAATAATAGTACTATAACATCATGATAAGTCTTTATACCTACTTATAAAGTCAAAGCTAATAATTATTTTTAAGATTCATTATAACGACCTACGTATAAACACAAAGCACGTCGTCAGCCATAAGTCGTCCACTGCTGGACGAAGGCCTCCCAATAGAGGGGTGTTGCCATAATCCCCACGCTTGGCAGGCGGCTTGGGGATCGCAGAATGCTCATCACCGTTAACCGAGAGCACGTTGCTGCCCGTCCTCCGGTGGGTCTGGTTGCAGTTTAAGGACTTACCCAGGTCCATAAGTCAAAGCACTTAATGTAAATATAGACATTTTTTTTACTTCAGAATCAGACAGTGTCATATTGTTTAGTATAAGCACTTAGTACCTACCACGTACCTCCGTAGTACGTGTTCAATCTAAATTGTCTGCAAAACTAAAACAAACCCGTCTAACCCACCTAAAAGCAGAAGAACCTGGCAAGTTCGTAAAAATTAAATTAAGGGATGTTGTTTTCCTAAA
This sequence comes from Erannis defoliaria, assembly GCA_905404285.2. Lineage (NCBI taxonomy): Eukaryota > Metazoa > Arthropoda > Insecta > Lepidoptera > Geometridae > Erannis > Erannis defoliaria. Next base: position 3,489,015 of record FR990071.1, read on the forward strand.
AGGAAGTAAGTGAGGTAGAGAGCCTTGAACTCTTTACAAAGATGTTCTTCCTACGATCGCCAAACACTCTTGTACTGTTTGATCACTTAAAACAACTGGGTGCGAATATTCCATCAAAGGAAAATAGATCCTATTACCTAGTTTTAGAATACAAAATTGAGTGTAGTTTGACTGAATAGAGGACGATTCTTGACCCAATATCGGATGTACTGATGCTCGGTCAGAATGTGTCGTAAAATGTAAGGAAAAGAAATAAAGATCACTTTGTATTCTTTTTCAGAAGGTTTTTAGATCAGATGAAACAGTAGCAATTAGATTGATGATAGTGGAAATATCTTTATATCTGCTAAATTTAAGTTAACCGCTTTAATCACACACATGACTTGGGGGATCTAGCTCTCTCTCTCTCTCTCTCTCTCTCTACTTAATCAAAGACTGATGTGGCTACAAAAGAGGGTAATATGTAACCCCGTCATTTATATAAGTGGAGTAGCCAAGGAATAGTTAATCAGTCTTTGTCTTGTGCGCTGAGGTTTGTAAGGAAACAACATATATCATCATAACTTTTAAAAAAAAATGTGGCCTTTGAATGATTTAATGCTAGGAAAGGTTCTACAGATTCGACTACGGTGGAGAAAATAGAGTAAAACATGAGATAAATTCCCTCTCGTTATAATAAGACAGTGGCGTTCTATGATAGTCAGTGCGAACCTAATCCGCTGGTATGTCTTTTACTTTCGAAGTGTATCACAGCAAACATTATTGTAAGTCAGGGTTTCTGTTTTATAAAATATAAACTTCTTATTACCATGATTATCTGGTATCTGTTATCTGGAGCTAGTAGATATCCCAAAACAGTTAAACTCTTTTATTTATTTATGAGGATTTTGTTTGGGGCTAGTACTGTTCTACTTTTACCGCTTTTAGTATAAGTCCGACCGCACTTAGGAGTATGGCTTGCAACATTTGTTTCTAACAATACTTTTTGTTCACCCTTTTTCGGATACCTAATAATTGTAAAAGTCGTAAAAAGTAGGGGACAAAAACTCGTGACCTCAACAAATGGTGTTGGTGCTGCACCATTTGTTGAGGACTTTGAGAACAGTTATTGTTTTTGTTGAAAAGTTGTAGGTTTATAGAGTCACCATTTTGTTAACACGAGTTTATAGCTACTTGGGTATTTTAATTGGTAGTTGGTTAACTATTGTTACTACTGCACAAATATTTGTAGTTCATAGAAAAGTTAAACTAATTTACTTACTATGCAATCAAATCTCGTTACCACGCTATCTTTTTCTGTTTTTCCAGGACTTGTTAGCTTTCTTGATTTTGGTATTATTACCCACCCACCCATCAGCCAGAAACGTTCACTGCTGGACGAAGGCCTCCCCTTAATAGGGAGGTGTTGCTATAATCCCCACGCTTGGCAGGCGGCTTGCGGATCGCAGAATATTCACCAACGTTAACTGAGAGGACGTTGCTGCCCGTCTTAGGACTAAAACTGCAACCAGAAACACCGGAGGACGGGCAGCAGCGTCCTCTCAGTAAACATTGGTGAATATTCTGCGATCCCCAAGCAGCCTGCCAAGCGTGGGGTACTACAACTGTACCTACAGCTAGTTTGTAAATATTCTGAAATTAAACACCAACCGGTTTCAATTCAGATTGAGTACTTACCTACCGGTTTTGTTGACTCGCAGCGAGAGCCCGCTAAAGGGCTCGTTGGCGGTTAATCTTTTCATAAAATCTCAGACGTCCTTTGATACACTTGTTTCGTAATTTTGCGTTGAATTTTCGGCTTCTGAAATAACGCGGGTGCCGTTCACGCTTCGGTTTTTTCAGTTCAGCATTTCATTGTTTTCGCATTGTTGACTCCGTGAACTTACGACGTACAATATGAACTTGTCAAGGGCAAAGTGTTTGTAATGGATACAATTTCATCCAATACAAATATTTTCAGACAATTCACTCAGAATATTAAACTAACTCTTCACCAAAGATCTTTCAACCTATTGATTCAACCTTTAACTTGAAACTGGCTAAAACTATGAAATGATTTTCAAATTAAATTCTATTCACCAAAAGGTCCTATGTTATTTCGGATCTCTTTTATAATTATGTAGCAGTGTGAGTAATGGCGTATTTTCCGCTTGTACAAGCATTAATTTTATTGCTGTTTCTGGCTCAGTGATATTGAATCTATAAATTTGAATACTTTTGACACCATTCATCAAATGCTTCAAATCTTTATAATAAATCAAGATAATATATAGCTTACTACTAACTTTTTTATTTATTTAAATGGTGCCAGTTCTTTATATTTTCGAACAATAATAATTATAAAATACAACATCACATATACATGCTCGTCAATCAAATAGCCCTCTAACGGTACCTGGTGCAAAGGTGCCCATCACACGGGTCGTATTGCCCCGCTGAACGGCTGTGCAATGGCTAACCTTTACACCAAATAAAAAAAGCCTACGTCCAATGTTCCCCAGTAAATTCTTAGCATCTACCACCATGTAGTTTTTTTTTTGTTTTTAATATAATAGGGCGGCAAACAAGCATGCGGCTTGCCTGATGGTAAGCTCACCGCCGCCTATGGACACCTGCAACATTAGAAATGTTGTCGATGCGTTGCCAACCCAGAGAGATGTGAGAAAATGCCTTTTTTAAAACGATCCATATTGTAATTCCTCGGAAAGACCTTTGCGGGGAGGACATTCCACATTTTGCAAGTGCGCGGAAGAAATGAGCGCTGTGACATTTTATTTTTATTCTGACATTTTATTTTTATTCTGACATTTTATTTTGTCTGACATTTGTACCGATATTATTGTATTTTATTTTCTTGAATTTATTGATGTATTTTATATAATGTTGTAGTGTGAATCTTATTATGGACTAAGTCTGAAAATAAATTATTTGAATTTGAATTTGAATTAGTTTGTTTGTCAATTCACAAGGTTACAAGTTCGAAATCATCATCATCAGCCTTCCTTCCTATCCGACAGTTGGGTATATTTTATGTATTAGTAGGTATATTATAGAAATTGAACCGCCACTTGTTACACTAGTTACACGCTGTGTATTTCCTAAAACACGAAAAACAGTTTGATTCCACTTTCACTGTGCGAGCCGCTATGCAGTGGAATGCGCTTCCGGGTGTCGCTTAGTGACAATAGGGTAGATGACTGATGTATATATCGTTGAAACCAATAGCTTTGATGAAGAGTTGGAAGTAAATATAGTATGTTTATTGAAAAAAAATTTTTTATCGGTTAATAATGTTCTGATATATGAGCGTTTAAAGTTTTTGTTAGATACAACTCTGTCCCTTTCCCACAAAACAAAAAATTACGTCACGCCTTAGTTGTCAGAGTAGAATTTATATGGCGTACTGACAAGTGACGTCACGATTTGCTGTTTCGCCTCTCTGTCTAGCGTGATATTAAAATGCTTATAAGTTGCTTATTTTTGATCAGATTTTCATTTTCTTTTCTTTAATTAGCTATATTTATGGGCCACATTTTAATAGGATAATAAAAAAAACCAGTCATCTAGCCTATTCTACCAATATACATGTTTTAAACTGAGAATACTCAAAAAGACAATTTAAATAGATGCGTAGGAAACCAAACAACATTGCATCGTAATTAGATCTAGTTAAAATGGCATTTCGAGCGTTTTACTTCAAATGACCTGGGTATGTCCTTAAAATGCAGCCAGACCCACCGGAGGACGGGCAACAGCGTCCTTTTGGTTAACAGTGGTGAGCATTCTGCGATCCCCAAGCCGCCTGCCAAGCGTGGGGATTATGGCAACACCTCCCTTTAAGGGAGAGGCCTTCGTCCAGCAGTGGACGTGTTCCGGCTGTTGATGTGTGTGTGTTCACATTTATTGCTCTTCATTTACAAAACATCATTCAACAGAACTCATTTTGAATTCACAGTTAGTATATTATCGCTGAACGATATATTATCTCTATTAAGGGGGAGGCTCAAAGCTCTAGGGCTTATCGATGTTTTATGGCTGATGACGTGACTTCAAATTCGCGACCAATGATTGGCATTTTTTCATTAGCCACTCCGTCACAAGGTCCATTTGCCTCCACTGCTCCTAGCAACGCATTCTGCCTAGTTCGTAACGAGTTTCTCTATTAGGTAGAATGGTTATTCACAGAGTTGAAATTGATTAGCCTCGTCATTTGGGACACAAACATTTTGACGCATACAAATCATCAATTAAAGGCCGGCACCAAAGCTAACGCCAAGTAATTCGAATGCCATTGTGTACGAAATAATTGGTTTCCACCACAATAGGCATCATGTAATTTCCACCGTTCAACCGCAGTGCTGTAACAGAAGGGTGTTCTCTTTCAATTAAAGGTACAGACTGATTCAAACTTACTAGCGCTATGAAGTGCGCTGCAAGCGAGATTTTGCGATTGTACGCACACCGCACGCCTAATTTTTGCTACTGCGCAGCGTCTCGCGCCTAACTTCACAGCCGCCATTAATTTTGAATCAGCCTATATATCATCATCACCTTCAGCATCAGCATCATTGACCATTGATAGCCATTCATAGACCTCTCACCCAAGGTGTTGCGAACAACGAGACGAAGACCATCTAACGTAAGCTATTTGTTTTCCAATGTATAAAGCATAGCTATTTAAATACTCCGACTATAGTTTCGATCACATCCGGTGACCTTTTTCAATGAGTGAAAACAGAGTCCGACGCGCGTGCAGCTGCGTCCTGCTTAGCACTGCGGGCCGCTGCGCGTCGCGCGCGTGATGACAGCGGTTGCTCTGCGTGCGAGGGGATGGGGGCGGGTAGAGTGTCGTGCTGCGCCGGCGCTCTCTGGAGCTCTTCATCACTGGAATCTTCTCGTGCGGTGCCGGGAATATTCCAGCACGCGGAGTTCACTACGTCACCTTCAGATACGCGTCCACCCTCGCGGGCCCCATGAAGACAGGGTCTCCAAGTCGGTGGCAGATTCCATCCCCCGTCTCTATTGAAGTTAGGGCGCTTGCTAATCTCTATGGCCTCCCTAACTTTACGAGGCACATAAAACTATCGGAGTATCCGATTTAATTAAACTTGAGTATTCCCGTATAAATAAAACAAAAACATAGCTATTTAGATAATATCAAAGATGTTTAACGTAGGAGCGCCGCCGCCATAATGAGAAGATAAAAAAATTGCGCGTTCCATAATATATTTATATTGTGCGAAAGGGATGGCACGAGGTGCATGTTCCTCGTCCGTCATACAAATAAATAAAGTAATGAATATTCAGGATGACATTGAATTCATTGGCAATATCTTACAACTTGCACGACGAAACCAACCATGAAAACGCGAAAAAAATATCGGTAGTCCCATACAAAAAATGCAATTTCCCACTCTAAAATGTAAGGAGCAGCATTTCTTCCGTACGCGGGCGAAGTCACGGGCGACCTCTAGTAGGTAATATACAAGGTTAGTGGTAATCAGTTAGCATCCTTTTAAAGGCGTATTCTGTACATCAAAACAAACAACTTTTACTATGGGGCCAACATTGAAATAGCGAGAAAAAACCAGCTGTTCCATACAAAAAGTACATCGACCTGGGGCAAAATGTATTGAACAACTGTTTTTTTGCGATTTCAATGCTGGCGCGATATTAAAAGTTATTTGTTTTGACATACAGAATAAAAAGATGCTAACTGATTACTAACCATGTATACTAAACATAGGTATGAGTGAATTAATAGTGCATTAGACTTGAGTTCAAAGGTAAGTCATACATAACTGACATTAATCACATAAACAATTGTTGTCGTTTCATAACAGTCGTCATATAACATCCCATTACTACTAATTATCTCAATGAATTAGCTGTTAATCTAATTTGAATACCTCATACTCGTGTCTATACTATCCTCAGTAAAATTAAAACTTCTTTTATTTCGAACTTAATTTTAATCATACTGATGTTATTTTAATGTTCTTGGAGCATATATAAGTGTTAATTTACCCCTGGCCTGACCTGGGTATTTCCTTAAGCTGCATCTAGAACCAATGGAGGACGGGCAGCCGCGTCCTCTTGGTCAACATTCTGCGATCGCCAAGCTGCCTGCCAAGCGTGGGGATTACAGCAACACCCTTAAGGCAGCCTTCGTCCAGCAGTGGACGTTTTATGGGTGATAACGTGACGTGGCGTGAAGTGTAAAAAGTGTTGTGAAATTTTAATTTCTTCGGTGTGCACAATGTAGAGTCTCTATCTATCTGCAGCGGTTATATATATTAGGGCCAATGTTACTATCAAGTTAATTTTTGATGACAAGAAGGAATAAAATAGATGAAGTGCAAGTCAGACTCGCGCACCGATGGTTCTGTACCAATACACGATATTTACCGTTTTGTGTATTTTTTGTTACGAAAACCTCTAAAACGGTTTTCATGTTTAGGGAGTGTGTGGCAGAACAAATAAAAATACAAATATAATATTTATTTACTATAATGAACATGTACAACATCTAGGACATTAGAATTTAAATTTAATGAAGTGAATATGGGGTATATATACTATCAAATAGAAGACGGAGTACGTATAATTTAAACATATTATTTGAAGATAAACATCCTACTTAAATACTTATAGATATTACTTAAATTAGCTACATATTTTTATACACTTAACAATAGTTATCAAAAAACCTTAAATAGTATCTAAATAAAACGACTACTTAATTTCATGTATAACTACTACTTTTTAACTACTTTAATTACCTTAATTTACTGTTAAATATAAAAAGAAGTATATAAAAACAATAACATCAATGAGTATAATTAACCTTAACATTATTAACACTTGACTTACTTTAACTGATAACTTATTTATTAACATGATAAACACAGAAGCTACACTATATAATTTTCCATCTAACTACCTTTGTACGGAATCCCTATGTACGGAATCCTGCTTTTTAATCCTCTGATCTATATGTATGTATGTATCAGAAGGACTATCAGGGTAAATGACGATGTTTGCAGAACGTCAGCACTCAGCATGTTAAAACGTATACGTGGTCACAACGTCTTGACTGGCAAAATGACTTACTATTGAATAAACCGATTCATTCGCAACTTGAAGACTCCATAATACGCTTTAAAAAATACAACTGACTTCAACTTCGAATACCTGGATGGCATCTTCATATCTTCTAGTAATTTTGATTTAAAAACCAAACTCCTGAACCGATTTCGATAAAACTTATATGGGACCACCTCTGAAGTATTACCTACCAAACAAAAAAATAATCATCAAAATCAACTCATAATTGACGGAGTAATCGCGTAACATACATACAAAAAAAAAATAGAAAAAAAAAACATACTGGCGAATAGGGGTTTATCGTTGGAACCAATAGCTTTGATGAAGAATTTAAGTAAATATAATATTTTTGTTTTGTTTTATTTATACGGGAATACTCACGTATAATTAAATCGGATACTCCGACTATAGAATGACTATAAAATGTGTCAAAACCACGTCAGTTTTCATATTAAATATAATATGTTTATTGAAAAAATAATTTAAATTGGTTATTAATGTTCTGATATATAAGCGCTTAAAGTTTTTGGTAGAAATAACTCTGTCCCTTTCCCACAAAACAAAAAGTGACGTCACGCGCCATACTTATCAGTATAGAATTTATATGGCGTACAGAGAAGTGACGTCATAATCTCCTTTCTGTCTAGCATGATATTAAAATGCTTATAAGTTGCTTATTTAAGATCAGATTTTCATTTTGTTTTCATTAATCAGCTATATTTATGGGCAACATTTTAATAGGACAATAAGAAAAACAGTCGTCTAGCCTATTGAGAACCTTCTATTTTGAAGTCGGTTGAAAATTGTCATTATTTTGTTGATGTTTATATAAAAGCGTATTTACAATAAATGAAACGCTTGTAGCGTAATGATAACATAATCAATTGAAATTGTAAGAATCAAAGGCACGATGCTCATTCCTAGACCGTTAGTAGATAAAACACATATTTTGATAGGATTGGTCTTCAACACACGGCCAAAGTCACGCGCCATTTTCATTTCTTGCTCATTTGTATCTAAAACCGTAAGGAAACACATTTTAATGTCACTTAATTAGTTGGAAACTAACAAAGCTAGACTACCGCCGCTGTAAGTGTCTCCTATAGACAGTTGTATAAAAAATAATTTATCATAATCATTGATTGTGACAAAAAAAACTATCATCTTTATACTATATATTTTTCTTCAAAAAGTCGTAAATGGCTCTACCGATTTGTAATTTTTATTTGGTTACATCAATACTGGACTTCATTTTAATTTTATAATGCTCACCCAAAGGTATGGTATTGATAAGTCTCATTAAAGAAATCTTGAAAGTGGAAAACTCGTTCTGCAATCTCTGGCAGACCAGAATATCGCTTAAAGCCAGCATTGTGTTAAACATGATAAGACCAATCGTAGATCTTATACCCACGCTTGTACTCGCAGAATATCGGTACTTTTTCTGCAAAATATCAAGTATATTAAAGAATATAAACAAGTTTCAACAGACTACTGATGTGATGTTGCTCAATAAAACGCTTTTAAAAAAAATACAACCGACTTCAACTTGGAATACCTGGATGACATCTTCATATTTTCTAGTAATTCTAATTTAAAAACCAAACTACTAAACCGATTTCGATAAAATGTATATGGAATTATCTACCAAACAAAAAAGAACGATCATTTCATAATTGGCGGAGTAATCGCGTAACATACATACAAAAAAAACATACAGTTGAATTGAGAACCTCCTTTTTTGAAGTCGGTTGATAAATAGATGAAGTCTCCTTGAGGTCTAATTTTCATTTTATCTTACGAAAACTAGACGCACACACACACACCTCGATGTTTATGAGTGACATAAGGTGTACCTAAAGGAAAAAAAAGCAGTATAAACAGAAGAAGACACAATTTTTACTGCGTTCCAAGATATGTCCGCACGAATAACAGAAAACCACGATCTTCTTGACATCACTCTCTCATCAACTCTAAATTTTGGCTCATTTTATAGAGTCAAAAGCTCAATTAGCCACAAAAACTTTAGTATATTCTCTAAAGTGAGGTGGTAGTTCACAACCAGCTGCTCAACTTGTCTAAAGTGCAAGTAAGGTCGTGCATTATTGTTTTCACCTATGGGATGGCTCTGCCAAGTACCAGCTAGAGGCTCTAGAGTAAATTGAGAGGCGTGCCAAGAGATTAGTCAGCAGCAAAGTTTAAGTCAATTGCAAAACCATTGAAATGAGAAAAAAAATGCGACTTGAGTTCGTCGTGTGTCTAAAACAGGCCTTTTCTCAGCAGTAAAAATCAGTAGGTAAAATTTGTCCAACTATTCAAATTCCCGCAAACGTCACATTTAAACCTAATAATTAATTAGTATCTATTAATTTAACATTTATTTTTTATTATAATTTAGTAAGTTTTTTTTTTTTTAAACTATATTTTTTTGGAAAAAACTGTTAATTAATTGATTATTTCAACGTCAGTACAAAAAAAGACAAACTTACCATAATACCAATCATATGAGAGATCAGGAAAATGTATTGAAACGTTGTGAAGATAATACCATATAATATCTGAAAAAATTTAAGAAATAATATATTACACAAATTATATTATAAATAGTAGCATCAGCAGTAAGGGAAGTAAGGATTTTTGTAAACATTTTGACGAAACAAATGTAAACGTGAATACTCGAAATATTTAACGTAACATAATTTTATTATACCTCATCCCAAAAGCAAAGAGTCAAACAATTACTGCATTCCACTAATTTCTGGTAAGCCGTTGTCCAAACGTTCAAGAGATTTGAATTTAAAATACGACAGTTTTGTTTCCTTTTGAAGGTCATACTTTTTACTAAATATTTTTGAGTAGCACTAATCTCTTCCCTAAGACATTTCAATTGCGCGTCGATAATAGAAGTCAAAACACAAAAATCGAAATGCTTAAAAAAATATCTAATATCCAAATAAAATACAAATATCGAGTACAAGACAATGATAAAGAACGATGACGATGACGATGAATAGTTGATAGTACGTACAAATATTTCGTATCTGATGAATGATTTAATTAAAAAACATAAAATAACACTCCCAGTCATAACTATCTTAATTTTTCTTAAACATTTGCGATAAGACGCTGTACCAATAAATAGTATGTTAATTCTGTTTATGTTTTCGTGAAACTTTTTAAATGCATCGCTGCTTTGTATAGATCGATATGTGCTTAGCATATTATTAATGTACATCATTATAATAAATACATTATGCAGGAACGGCAGCGATTCCTGGCGACTTAGCGATATGACAAAAGCGCCGATGTTTAAAAAATACTCTATGAACACTCGAATTAAAATGCCGATTTTAATTTGTCTAGAACACATTTGAAAATTTCTATAGTAATTTATGACATTCTCCACAACCAATATAAATTTCACTAAGCCCAATTGTGGCATTGTACCGCCTTTGAACAGTTGATTCGTTTGTTGATATTTTTTATCGAAAATAAATTACAACTGTTCCTTCAGCGTGCTTAAAAGAGACTACGTGAAAGAATCCAAACACATTTATGAAAATTAGTAAAAATTCAATTCATTATGCATGTTCTTGTTAATCGTAATGAAATGTATTCTTACCTATCACTAGTAGGCGTATTATTTGTATTTACATTTCCGCCTTCATCTTTTATAAGATATGAATGTTTACACTTAGAATAAATACGCCAATCTGTTATTTGATGAATGCCCAATCAATTTAAGTAATTGTACAAAGCCTTGAAGTGATATTATACACCAATAAGTACCTAATTGATTCAGGTGTTACCATGCAGTTCATTTTAATCTAATTGTTTTATCATCATCATCATCATCAACCCGGAGACGTCCACTGCTGAACGAAGCTAAAATAATAATTAAACATTTAATAATAATTATGCTGTAATTGCTTTATATCTCTAGTGTATATGCGCATCCGAATCGTGTTGAGTAGGTATCAATTAGAATAAGGGATAAATGATCAAAATGACCACTTCTCTAGAAATATGTCTGTGAAAAACAACTGTAATGCGTCATACTTATTAAAAACTCAACTCTCAACCATGGCATGGTAAAAGTAAAATTAACAACACTCCGTGAGTAGGTAAGTAATGATTTCAATGGGACCATCAATCAATCGTCGCATAAAGCTTAAATGAGTGTTTTTTTTGCAAATGACACTTGACTGGAAATCAATACAATTGTGCTCCAAAATTGAATTGCATGCGATAATCTGAATGGTACAAACATTGGAGTGGAGCACCTTCGATTTCTTACGAATCAGGGGCCAAGGAGTGCTGGAGATGACTTTTACTGTCGTCGATTGGCTATAAAACACAGACCTCCGACTCCATATGACCGGATCGGCTGCGGTACAAATACGAAGGCGGTCGCGATTAGAAGAACAATGTAGGAACTTTAGAACATATTTGCTAAAAAAATGCATTTACGAAGCCTGTATACGGCGTTCGAAAGTTGAACTTTACGCATTTTTTGTTTGTGGTCCTTTAATTTGTATGAACTTTATTAGTAAAAATTTAGGCAAGTACTTGTTTAATATATTTATAACACACGCTTAACAAAAAAACAGGTCTTAAATAGTTCCCTTATTACTAGCATGGTAATCTATAATTACCTGGGACCTGAGTCTCAGGTAATTTGTCCTTAAATCCTTTGTCCTTAAACTGCAACCAGATTCACCGGAGGACGGGCAGCAGCATCCTCTTGGTTAACGGTGATGAGCATTCTGCGATCCCCAAGCCGCCTGCCAAGCGTGGGGATTATGGCAACACCCCTCTATAGGGAGGCCTTCGTCCTGCACTGGACGTATGGCTGACGACGAATCTATAATTATACAATAACTAAGACGGGACAATTATTAAGCTTTATGTAGCAGTTCTCACTGGGAACATCTGTGTCGAGGATTACTGCAGTCCGCTATCTCGCTCCACAGCCGAGCAAACACTTGCACCAAAATTAAGATGTTTCAGGTTTAATCAAACATTTTGTTTCAGATGAATAATAGCTTAATATTATAGTAATTTTTTAGGCATAAGCTTTTATTAACTACAACAAACTACAAAGACTACTTAGCCTACTACACAACAAAAAACAAAAGGATTGTATCCAGACCGATGAAAGTCTAGAGACAATCCAAATGCTCAAACCCACTACCAGTCGGCAGCGTACCCAGCATGCTGGCGGCATTGCCACGCTGGATGGCAATGCTTATGCGTTGGGCCAAATAAACGCCAGCATTTTGATCACGCGTCGCGTCGACCAGGCCCTCGGATATGTTTTTGAAAAGATGATGATGAGCTGATGAGGTGTTGAGACATTGGGTCCGTGGGGACCGCCCCACGGACCCAATGTCTCAACACCAAACGGCTCAAATATGTAACCTCTGCCGAGGTTAGCATACTTGCACCGCCGCCGCACCAGCCCTACTCTGTGTCTCAGGAAGATGTGACGGTGCCAAAGTATCAACGCAAGTTGCGTCCCATACAAGGGGCCGTCCCAACTTCCAATGCACAAGTCAACATACATACCGTCAGGTCTTTTACCATCGTCACGCGCAAGACCGCTCGGTTCGAGCACAGCTGCAACATTGGCGGTGGAAAAAGCCCGGCGTATGATATAATATAGTATGATATAGTTATTTGTTTCAGGTGAATAATAACGATTATTTATTTCAGACTAAATTAATTACCTATTTGTTTCAGGGGTTGATTAGGTAATAATTTATGTAAAGTTAAAATTAATAATTATGCCCTTTTACCGATTATTACTTGATACGATTTAACAGTTGGTTGAAATGAACTTCCGCAAAGTCCTGAATTCCTGAATCAATCGCATTAATACATGTTGTATTCGCCTGAACGCCTAAATAATTAGTCGCTCCTATAAGTATTTAGTCGCTGCGTCCTGTGGTCTAACACCCACACATACGTAACTCACGCTTACAGTAACCCCTTTTAGCACTCAGGTTTACGATTTCTGCTTTCGTTTTTGTAAGTTACCCCGGTTTAAGGGCTGTGAAATATTCACGTATGTTGCCATTTTAAGTCTCAATTGAGATCGCATTTTCCTTATTTTGTATTGTGAGAGCTTTGTGAGTGTCTATCATAGGGGTATACTCTGGGTAGTAATACTGTGGGTTGTTGTTACTCTGTATACCGTTACATTTATATACTTATAATAATAAGGAATTAAACAGGAGTTAGAAAACGGCCCTGGTGTGTTTCACTTCGTCCCAACCTATAACATTGCAGGGGTTACGTATGATCACCATCACGACTAATGTTAAGGGCTCTATATTCTAAAGTTGCTCCTCGCAAAATGATGTTATTTAGTCAAATGACTACATTTAACTCAAAAAATATAGGTATAATGTGACAGACGAACGGTTTTAAAATACCGTTCAATCTATTCGTAACGTTCAGTTATTCAGCATTCCTCCTTCTTACAATAATGTATCACTCAATAGGTAGTCCTTTGGCTAGAATGTGCCGTACATACGATAATTTAAAGAATCCTAGAGACATGTCATGATGTCCCATGACAGCCTGATAGCTCAGTTGGTGGCATGTCTGCCTTCAGAGCTGTAGAGCGTGGGTTCGATCCCCACCCAGGACAAAAATTGTATCGGTTCAGAGCTGAGGGCGGTAGCAAATACACATGCACTATCACGTACCTGGGACTGCTCCGGTCCTCCGATGACGCCTTCACTTTAACCACGGTTATTTTGATTGTCTTAAGTTGAATTTCGATCGTTTTGCACTATTAATGTAGGTTTTCTTGGTGTTGCGCGCGCGCCGGTAAGATGGCGGTTTTCGGTCTAGTATCCAGAGCTCCCATTCGACGAGTGCGTGGTGCATGACAGTTGCTGTCAACTGCGTTTCGCTACTTCCGTACAAGCTCTGATTTTCGTATGATGGATGCGTTAAGAAATAGGAAAAAAGAATACAAAATGCGTTTCGTATTATACCGCCGGTAACGGTACATACCGCCCACCAAAATGCCTATGGTATTTTCTGGTCAAAAGAATGTAAACAAATTGGAGAACAGTTTTCATAGATTCGGTACGCTTAATATAATACAGATGCTACTTATGATTATGATGAAAGTTACGAAAGTATTCGATACGTTTAGATGATACAATAAAAACTAATAACTAATCCTATGTAGTTATACAATGTTTAATGAGAATTAAGTTAATCCTCTACAGGCAGAGGGCATAACTTAACCAACGGTCGTTTGATCATGTGATTGTTGGCGAGTTTAACTACTGCGCTCCGAGCGATCCCATCAGGGCCGACCAACAAGTCTACTACTCTGGCAAGAGACCAGTGCAGTGGTGCGCGGTTGTCATCTTTGATGATCACCATCGAACCGATTGATAACGGTTTGGAATCTTTGGTCCATTTGGCGCGTTGCGTTAGGGAGTTGAGATATTCGTGTTTCCATCTGGACCAAAAATTCTGATGAAACGCCTGTATCAGCTGCCACCGATTAAGCCGACGGAGGTTTACATTGGAAAGATCTTCATCGGGGACAGCTGTGAGGGGTTCTAAGGTGAGGAAATGTCCTGGCGTTAAAACTGACAAGTCGTTAGGGTCGGAACTGATTGGGCACAAAGGTCTGGAGTTTAAAACTGCTTCGATTTGAGCGAAGAGAGTCGTCAACTCTTCGAAAGTGAGAACTTGGTCGCCGACTACGCGGAGTAAAAGTGATTTGGCGGCGCGAACCTGTATCTCCCAGACTCCACCGAAATGGGGTCCCGAAGGAACGTTCATTTTGAAATCGATTTTCTCTGCGCTGGCGGCTTCTTGCATTAGAGGCAAGAGCTGGTTCCTAGCACCGACGAAATTAGTTCCGCAATCGGAATGGATAACGTTACAGCGTCCCCGGCGAGCTACGAAGCGCCGGAGCGCAGCGATAAAACCGTCAGTCGATAACGTGGAGACAACCTCCAGGTGGCAGCACTTGGTGACAAGGCAGAGGAATAAACACAAATATGCTTTATCGATTTTAGCGCCTCTGTGTTGTCCAAGTTTGATGCGAAAAGGTCCGGCGAAGTCTACGCCTACCACTGAAAATGGCTTCACTTGATTAACGCGAAATGACGGAAGGTCGCTCATGAACGGCTGCAACGGTTGAGGGTTTGTTCGATAGCATTTAATGCATTTAGCGAGTTGACGACGGATTGTGCGCTTAGCAGCGATGATCCAGATCTGCTGTAAGAGCAGGAAATGTGTTGTGTTGATGCCTGGGTGTAAGTAGTTACGATGGATGAAGTCGATAATTAGAGATGTAAGCCGGTGATCACACGGTAAGAAGGCGGGATGCTTTTGTTCATATTCTAGACCTGATCGCGAGAGTCTCCCGCCTACCCTGAGGACACCTTGACTGTCGAGAAATGGGTTTAGTTTTCGAAACGGTTTCGATAACGGTTTCTGTGATGTCAGATCAGTGATTTCGGTTACAAATGCAGTAGCTTGAACGTGTTTAATGATTTTTAGTAGCGAGTTATGACGTTCAACGTTGTTAAGAAATTTGGTGCGATTGGCATGATTTGGATTGCGACAATTTTTTATGAAACGAAAGATGTAAGTCACTACATTGACAAGTTTTTGCAGAGACGAGAATCGGTTTAGCAGGTAGTCGAAAGAAGCAATATCGACTTCCTCAGCTTCAGTGGTGGCCAGAACCACCGATTTGCGCATTTCAGTGTCTGCTATCTTTTTGTGTTCGGGAGCGACGGGGCTTGAACTGATAGGCCAAGAGTCGTGCTTATCCGACAGCCAATGTGGCCCCGCCCACCATAGCGTATTGTTCAAAAGCTCATTAGGCATTTGGCCACGCGAACATATATCTGCGGCATTGTCGCCCGAGACGCAATGATGCCACCACTCGATTGGGGTTATATCTTGAATGTGGCTGACACGGTTGGCAACGAACGTGACCCAACGAGAGGAGTGAGAGCGCAACCACGAGAGCACCACAGTGGAGTCAGACCAGAGATAGACGGCATCGAGTTTGATACGAGAAAGGTAAGTGTCACGCACAAGCTGATATAGATCAGCGAGTAGTACAGCGGCGCATAATTCCAGTCGAGGCAGCGAGATGCGTTTTAGAGGCACAACACGAGCTTTGGAGCATACAAAGAAAATGTGTACCTTTTCTTGCATATCGGTGACGCGAAGATAGAAAACAGCTCCATAAGCGACTTCTGAGCTATCACAGAAGCCGATGAGCTCATATGATACGCTGTCTGTGCACGTGACTTGACGTGGAATTTTTAGTTTCGTCAGCAATGTTAACTGATCACGATATGTGTTCCATGTACGGATGATTTCATTTGGAGGGGTCTGATCCCAAGTACAACCGAGAGTCCAGAGTGTCTGGATTAAGCATTTTGCTAGAATCGAAATCGGGGACAAAAACCCCAATGGATCGAAAATTCGAGCAATTTCGCTTAGAATTGCACGTTTAGTACATGGTTGGTCCGATGGTTTGATTTCGAATAGGAACACATCCGATGTGGGATCCCATTTCAGACCTAGAACCTTCAGCGTACGCGTTTCAGTGTTATCGAGAGAAACGGTGCCCGTCAAACAATGATCGATTGGAATGTCGGTCAGTAGGTGAGGATTGTTACTAGCCCACTTTCTCAGTTCTAGGCATCCACGAGTGAAAAGAGCAATGAGTTGTACCTTTGCTTCTTGAGCGACATCTAAGGACGAAAATCCGCAAGTAACGTCATCGATGTACATCTCCGATAAAACGATTTGTTTTGCAAGTGGATACGAGTCTCCTTCGTCCTCAGCAAGCTGTCGCATTGCACGACAAGCGAGGAAGGGAGACGAAGCTAGGCCATATGTAACCGTATTCAAGCGGTATTCTTGGAGAGGCTCACTTGGTGAGGCGCGCCAGAATATGCGCTGATAGTCGCGGTCTTCGGGAGCAATCAAAACTTGACGATACATTTGTCGAACGTCTGCCATGAAAACTACGTTGTGTTCTCGAAATCGCAAAAGAATCTCTAAAATAGGAGGTTGTAATTTTTGTCCGATAAGCTGAACATCATTAAGCGATACAGAACGAGAGTCCTTTGCCGAACCGTCAAAAACTACGCGAAGTTTTGTTGTAGCTGATTCAGGACGGGTAACGCAGTGGTGAGGTATGTAGTACCGGCCCATTTCCAGCTCGTCCGCTGGAACTGATGACATATGACCGCTTTCGTTATAGTCAGACATAAAATCCGAGTATTGTGAGCGTAAGTTAGGGTCACGTGACAGTCTACGTTCGATAGCGTGAAATCTACGTAATGCTACATCGCGAGAGCCCTTAAACGTTGGTTCGGAGTCATCTTTGAATGGAATACGAACCACATATCGCCCGGACGGATCGCGATAATGATCTGATATAAATTTTTGTTCGCATAATGATTCGTCTGGAGTTAGCGCTGATGAATTCGGTAAGGAATCTAATTCCCAAAAACGTTGAACTAAAGAGTTTAACTCATTATCAATGTCCGGTAAAGTGTGCAGTAGGGTAAGCGATGATGTCGAGTCTAGGCACGTTTTGCCTAAAAGGAGCCAACCAAAGAGAGAATTAAGCGCGGTAGGTTGGTTGACACCTCCCTTGATATGCTGACCGAGCAGGGAGTCAGCGAAGACATCTGCAGCCAACAGTAGGTGGATCGGGCCTGGAATATCAAAGCCAGGATCGCCTAGTGGTAATGAATTAATATGTGACCAATCCGATGTGTTTAAATGTGCAATAGGTTGATCGCCACATATTTTTGAGATAACGTGCATGTTGAGATTAAATAGAACACTGTTGTTTGTACCTATGGAACAAGTGACGTCACCAATTATAGGAGCCGCCACTTCTCCCAGTCCTCGAACGTTAGCGTTAGTGATGTTCACGTCTAAATTCAGTTGCTTCACGGCGGATTCACAGATAAAATTGCTCTGCGAGCCGCTGTCAAAAATCGCACGATATGACTGCATATTGCCTGAAGCATCCTTGACTTGCACGATAGCAGTCGCCAATAACACGGTAGCATCCGAGCGAGACCTCGACACTAAAGTCGATACGACGGAATTAGGATTGTTAGGAGGTCTACAAATTAAACTGTGATGTTTCCTTTTGCAGATTTTACAAGAAAATATCGATTTGCAGTCCTTGAGCTGGTGGGAAGGCTTCAAACAATTATAGCACCAGTTTTTCGCGGTAGCGACGGCCATACGTTCGTCAATAGATTTTTTAAGAAAAGCCTGACATGGAAATATCGAATGTGATTCATTACAATACGGGCACTTGCCTGCATATGCATACGTGCTCATCTTATTGTCACTTCCGGTTTGTTGCGTATCGGTTGCCGCTACGAGAGTGTGTGTGAGTGAGTGGGCACTACGCTTCGGCTGTGGTTGCGCAGGGGCAAACTTAGGCGCGGACGCAGGGGTAGGGTTAGACGCCTTGCTTGACTCGGAAAAGTGAGTGTCTCGCAACAACGCTTCACACTTGGATCGTAGGAAACATTTTAATAAATCATATGTTGGTAGTTCAACATCCGAGTGTTTTTCTTCAAAGTCGCGACGCAGATCCTTGTCTAGTTTCGATAAGATGTGATAAACTAATACAAAGTCCCATCTCTCTATCGGCAAGTGAAGTGTTTTTAGAATACTTAAGTTTTCGTCAAACATATCTAACGATTTTTGAAACTCCCGCGGAATATTAATCTTAAACTCAATATTTAAAATGTCCCGCCAGCATGTAAAAGCTAAGGTACGTGTACTTTGATAGCGCGCAACCAACGAATTGTATGCATCGTGATAATGTTCATGAGTCATGGGATAAGTCTTCACTACTAGTAACGGATCATCAGTGAGAGACGACACCAAGTAGTGAAACTTTTCCGTGTCCGTAAGTCTGTCTGAATAATGAATTAAGGCGTTAAAGATATCGATGTACTTGGGCCATTCCTTAATGATGCCGGAAAATTTGGGTAAATCAATTTTAGGCAACTTTATGTTTGATGCTGACGCGCATAAACCACTGCGAGACTGAGACGAGTCGCATTTCGAGAATAATAAGCGATGAATCGATAAAACCTGGAAATACGTATCATCGAATTGTTGTTGCATTTTATCATCTTCATTATCTTCGGTATCAGATGATTCGGGTTCACAAGTTACAAGTTGAATAATCGCAAAGTGCGCGCCTTCGAAGTTCGAGACGATTTGTTTGATTTCTTGATAATATGATAAGAACAAGTCGCGCTGCGATGCGTCACTCACAGATAAGTTACCTACTTCTAAAGCTTTAGCTATCCGTTTGTATGCGATAGTTCGCTTCCGACGCAATGCCGGTAAATCCTTAGCTGAAAACTCATCTTTAGATTTAGATTTCGTTAAGACACCTCGACGAGTGGACGACCCTTTAGCTAGTAGTGACATGATTAATTAGATAATTAATATAATATCAAGAAAGTCGAGCGAATAAAAGATAGTAGAATAAACCGTTAGACGTTAGAACTGATAAGCTCCGTCGATTCCAAGTAACTTCGTATATCTTTCGTCCAATTCCGACCGTAACCGTACAGAAATAAGGCTTACGATAACAACGTACAATAGGCACTTCTCACTTACGCCCTTTGGTTACGGCAGTATATCGAGTGAGTATGCGCTTAGCCCGTACGAAGGAGGAAGACAGAATGAAACGATGAGAACCGAACGTTAGAACGAAACGGAACGAATTGGTCAGAAACAGAATGAAACGTTGTGTTTGACTTGAACTGCGAACTACCTTCAACTTGCAGATTTAAAATGAGTTGCGAAGATGATTTTACGATTTTATGAAAACGTGCCAGTATGGTTCTATGATGTATTTATGTAATAAGTGATGTAACAAAATAGGTTGATACAAGAAAATATGAAGATTAACGATTTTGATGAAATGTATATTTATTGTAAGCCGAGATATTATTTTGCACCGAGTTTGTTTGAGTGATTGCAAAATAATTAGTAGGTAGATTGATCTTACAATAATATTCGATAATTGGTGATTTGATTTTATTATCAGGACTTTGGATCGTTGATGTGATGAATGAATTATTGCAAACCGACGAAATTATTATTGTGCACCGATGTGGTTGGTTGTATGATTGCACAAATATAAGAAAGTACTTAAATAGATTTTACAATAATTCACGATTGAACAAGTTGTTTTGTGTTCTCGATGTTGGATTAGAATAATTACAAGCCGATGGAACTAAGCACCGATAAAATAGTGATTGCTTAGTGAGATCTTGCAATAATTCCCGATTGGTATGCGAAAGAACTTGTTCGATGGTGATGTTTGTGAACGTAAAAGATGTGACACGTAGGTAGTAGGTACAATGGAAGGATGATGCAATAACTTAGAACGCAGTATGAAACGATTTTAGATTACTATCGATGTAGATATACGTACTATGAGCTAGGTTATTACGATTTATGACCAGAAATACCACACGCATCCGATGATTGATATGATCTAAAGTGAAAACATCCCTGGTTTCGGCACCATAACGAAATATGTATCGGTTCAGAGCTGAGGGCGGTAGCAAATACACATGCACTATCACGTACCTGGGACTGCTCCGGTCCTCCGATGACGCCTTCACTTTAACCACGGTTATTTTGATTGTCTTAAGTTGAATTTCGATCGTTTTGCACTATTAATGTAGGTTTTCTTGGTGTTGCGCGCGCGCCGGTAAGATGGCGGTTTTCGGTCTAGTATCCAGAGCTCCCATTCGACGAGTGCGTGGTGCATGACAGTTGCTGTCAACTGCGTTTCGCTACTTCCGTACAAGCTCTGATTTTCGTATGATGGATGCGTTAAGAAATAGGATAAAAGAATACAAAATGCGTTTCGTATTATACCGCCGGTAACGGTACAAAAATGTTTGTGACGTACATCGTCTTCTGTGTCTGGGTGTAGTATGTATTATAAGTATGTATTTACGAAAAAAATATGTATATAAGTATTCTATCAGCTATCTGGTTTCCATAATACAAGCTTTGCTTAGTATGGGGCTAGATGGCGCTGTGTGTAATAAATGTGTCCCCAATATTTATTTATTTATGTTAACATCTGGCTTTTACTCATTTAAACTTAATGTCAGCAAGTTGGTTATATAAAAATCTACATCTGTATTCTTAGTTATAGTCAACTACGGTTAATATCAATGTTTTTTCTAGTATAAGTTGTGTACGGTTTAATTGGACTTTAGATTCACAGTGCTCTATATAGTATTAAAAAAAAAAAAAAAGATAGCCTTTAGTCTGTAACTGTACCTTATTAAATAAATAAAAATAAAATAAACATCTGTCTTAGTAACTTCTTTGGTTGATAACACGATTAATTATACTTTTCGATAGTATAAAATACCGAAACAGTGTTTTTTAAAAACTTTTTACAATTATAAATGTCCTAATTACAGCACATAGCCACATAAAGAATAACGTATTGAAAGCTAATAGTATTTTGGAGAACTTTTTATGATTGAAAAGTTATTAATTTCGATACTTTTCGAGTAATCTGAGAAAAACTTCAAAATCGAAGCTCCGCTAAATGTGACCCTACATGCAGGCTAATCATGTAACTTTTCGGGTTCGCGATTCAGATACGAGTTCTCAAAAATTGTCACTTGTCACTGTCCCAGCTTCACGGTATCACGGAGGGATTTCTCTCGCTATCGTTATCAAACGAATGCATTGATTTCCTTAATTAAGTTAAGCAAATCCGTCGGTCTTTTGGCGTTTCGTCCTACCCTGCAGGGTCAAATGAGTTTTGGCGGGACTGTGACAAGTGTAAATTTTTGACAACTCGTATCCTAATCGCGATCCCGAACCGTTACATGATTAGCCTGCTGATACAGCTTTACACTAATGATCGATCGTGTTAAAAATGGGCTTGAAACGTGGAATATCCTGGCTTTAAGTGTATTTGCGATATAAGATGGAGAACACCGAAGAAACCGATTCACTCGCGACTTGCAGATTGTACGTATCGGGCAAAACCCACTAGGCAAGCATATAGGTACCACTGTTGCCGAATAAAATAATATTTTAATAAACACCGATTATCCTAGAACTGCAACATTGTTGTAAGCTCCTAAAAACGTTTAAGTACGTTTTTTTAAAACCGGTTTTAAAATAAAAGAAATGTTTAAAATAACGGAATAGTCGGTGCAGTCATAAAACACGAGCCTGCACCGCGTCGTCCATTAGTGGAGCTTCTATGGCGCTGTGTCGAGTCATTATGTCGCAGAATAGCGCTCCTAAATTAAAAATGGGGAGGGTGTGCACTGAATACAATTATACGTATTTTTAAAGCAACGCACAGGTAGACTTTTCAGCAGATAAAATTGTCAGCCAAGCGCTGCAACAGCAAACTTTTTGGTATTTTTTTATTGCAACAAAATAGAGTTCAATATCGCGTTTTGTTTGATGGTAGTTGAATTTTATGTCTAAATTTTTCGCAGTATTATTTTGTTTATAAATAAAGGAATCCAGATTAGAGAAAAAAATTTAGATATGTCTTTACTTTAGTAAATTACCTTTATTCTAATTACAAAAAGTATAGTAGTAGTCGCTCAAAATATTAAGAAATGCGACACGGAAGTTTTTATTCTGATGTTTTATTTGCTTCTTTTTTTTCAATATGCCTGATAGATTTTGTACAATATTATTACATAAGTCTTTTTTGTCAACTCTTAACTATGCACTGTATTTTTTCTAAGTGTGTGTCAGTAATGGATATTGCCTAACTGCGCGCCGAAATACATGACGTTTTACGGATTTTGTTTTTGGACAGCGTCA
The DNA here is from genome assembly GCA_905404285.2 of Erannis defoliaria. Classification (NCBI taxonomy): domain Eukaryota; kingdom Metazoa; phylum Arthropoda; class Insecta; order Lepidoptera; family Geometridae; genus Erannis; species Erannis defoliaria. Next base: position 3,512,016 of record FR990071.1, read on the forward strand.
TAATAGCACAGAATAAATAATAGTACTACGTACAGAAAGTTAACTCCGCAAAGGAATTGAAATAAATAAGGAGCAATTCAACTCGCACAGCGCTGAATACCGCTCGCTATATTCACCTAGATATACCGCTCTCTTTCTATCACGTATGCTTAGTTACGTGCGACAATGCTAGCGTACGGGCAGCGACTGACTTCTGCCTTTCTGCGGAGTGACACCCCCCCTGATAATAGTCACCTGCTGGACATACGCCTACATAATTATTATGAAGGGCGATTGGGCTATATCTACCACGCTGGCTCAGTTGCAGGTTGGTGTATTCACATACGCCATTGAATTTCGCCTACGCCGTATATTTTATGGACGTATGCAGGTTTTCTTAGGATGTTAACCTACACTGAAAAGCCAAGTATGACAATACATAAACTCCAAAGAGCCCATTGGTACGGGCGATTTTTGGCTACCACGACTTTTTTCCCAGGAGGTTCTTCTCGTGGACGCTTTCGTCCGAGGCTCTTCATCTAATTTATTATCTAATATCTACTATTTAAAATAATCAGCGTTCGGTATGCTGGACATTTCTAAATTTTAGTAGACGATTGGACGTTTTCTAAAGATATAGACAAAAATATTTTATGGATATTTATTAATAAAAGCAATATAATATTTATTCATCAGAATTATAATCAAATTCAATATATCTTGACATTACTTTAACATCTAGGACACAACTTGAAAGAGAAGTACAATCAAAGAACGAGAGCGGTGACGCTCCGTATATCAGAAGGTCTATTATATAGGGAGAAAACGACGTTATTAGCAGAACGTCCGCATTTTACCGCCTATATGGTGACAGTGTCTTGAGTGGCAAAAAATTACTGGTAAAACGTCCACGTTCGCATGTAAAACGAAAGCGTCATTATACAAAAGACCAGGGACATTCAGTAACAAAACAAAATAGAAAGCATGTCTTTACAAAGGCTGCCTGCGACGATGCTCCTCATAAATACATCCTCCAAATTTCAAGTCTGTACGACCAGTGATTTAGGCTAAGCGTTGTTTGCCAGTCAGTCAATGAGTAAGTCAGAATATTGATTCTTATAGTATTAGATTAGAAGACGTATAATTATAGATGTATTTACGTGGATATTTCACACAGCGCCATCTAGCTGTAAATAAAACAACTAACGACTAAGTAATTTATTAGCTTAACGCTGTTTTACGTGTTTACCACATGTAAAGCCTGCTCGACTTTGTGAATTGCAAGAACTATCTATATACGTAAATACGTAGATATAATATACCGAAATAATTATAGAACAAGGGTGCGCCCAGTGTCAAAGACTTAAGTTTCTACCCGGGAAAATGCAGGAATACTTGAAAACTGGGTCGAAGTCGTAGTGCACGGTGACGTAATAAAAAAGATGAAGTATATAACTCAGACCAAATCTAAGGTAATTAATAACAAAACGAAATAAAATTTACAAATGAATACAAAAAATATTTTGAGAAACAGAGCAAAGTTAGTAATATGTATCCAAATATCGGTTTATCAAACTGCTCATAGATTGATATTGAAATGAAATTTATTTTTCGATTACTTAATGTCATCTTCACTGATCTATACAAACGTGTATAGATACGTGTGTATAATCTATAGTTTTGTTTTATTTATACGGGAATACTCACGTTTAATTAAATTGGATACTCCGACTATAGTTTCGATCGCACCCGGTGACCTTTTTTTTGTTGGCGTGCGAAGTAGGACGCGTGCGCGCGTCGGTCTCTGTTTTCACTCTTTCGGTCACCGGATGTGATCGAAACTATAGTCAGAGTATCCGATTTAATAAAAGGTGAGTATTAAAAAAACCCGAACTAACTAAAAGTACGAACTATGAAAATTTAAATATTCAAGATTTTAGTGTTTTGAGAATAATTCGAAACGCTAAAATATGGAGTTAGTTATCACTATCACCTGCCAGATTTTATCAGTCTAACTTGCAAGTCTTGCGATTTACTAAATGAAGCTAAGGCTAAGTAGCCAGTTTTAATGGCAGAGTTAATACGCCGGCTGTTCACTCGAAGGCCTCTATAAGTAGACTCTTGATGCTAGTTACTGCTAGGACAAAATAAATGATTCAAGTCTACTAGCAACTAGTATACTATAAAAACAAAGTGTAAAAAAAAAGAAAAGAAAATAGGGAAAAAGGCGAAGAGAAGGCGTGATAATACTGAAGGGTGTGTAATTGTGTATGTACTCATCGTTATTAACAACTTTTACCATATGGCCAACCCTGAAATCAAGAAAACTAAATCAGCTGTTCCATAGAAAAAGTGAATTGATCTTGGACTAAATGTACGGAACACCTGATTTGTTTACTCTATTTCAGCGGCGTTGGCCCATAGTTGTTCATAATGATGAGTACTTAAATACCCTTTAGTATTATGACACCTTTTTGTTACACATTGTATAATCTGTGATGTCAAACGACCCAACGACACCAGATCCACATTTCTTCGGAGAGACATAAAAAAATAATATGACATGATTGACAATGGTGTGCCCTGTGCTTAGTTTCGCTATTTTTTAACGGAAGATACACGTCATGTGTGCCATTACTTTCGCCCCAAACTAGAAAAAAAAAATACTACAAAAAGAAAAACTTTTTAGAGTTATTACTAAAACACTTCATCATTATACCTACCTGTCATAAAAAGGTTTTTTTCGTTTGTTGTATTGGTTTCAAAGCTGCCAAACCAAAGTGGGGTTGAGCGGAGCACGTATCGAAATTGCAACCGGACAGATGGGCCACGAGGATCACGTAGTGTTTTTTAATTCGTTATTGGATTGCGTTTGATCGCATCCCGAGTGGTTTTTTGTTTTGTCATGTTAAGCATGGTGGATGCAGTCTAAAATGGAACATGCTTACCCAGAAGAAACCTGTTGGCTTTATGGATTTAAACACAGACTTAGGCAAAAAGTTCCACTTCCTCGCTGTGCGAATGTAAAATGTGAAATCGAAGCGATTATTGTGTATTTAATAATAATATCCATGTACGGATGGCGCTTAAGTGGCGCTTCTTGCCGTTCGGTAATATAAAAGCCCAGGCGGAACCAAGTTCTGTAACCACAGTTCAGGACAAACTCTGCGAAATGTATCCGTTAAAAGACACGCAGTGGTGACTGAATATGGACGAATGAGCTAAGGAATCGCTGGCACGTACACCACGAAACGTTCCAAGCAGACTAATAACACGTTTTTTATGTGAACGTGATAGTTAAAAGGAAATAGGTATACCTTTGCCTAGCACTGGGACCTATACTTGGTTAAAAATATATTTATAGAATTTAAGTATAGGTCGTAGTGTAACGATATATACTAAATATATAAATCCTACCTACTCAATCACTTCTCTTATTAAAAATCGATCGATTCCGGAGCTATCATTGCTACAAAAGGTAAGCCTTTTGGCTTCAGAACATAAATTAAATCAGCTTAAAGGAAATAAAGGAAGCTGTTTAAAGGAAATTTCAATAAACTACACCGTAAACCATAAAAATACCTACCCAGTGTTGATGCAGTTTGAAATTGATTTTTCTCGTAATGTTTTGTTTGCTTTGATCGGTCTGGTTGGTATTCATAGGTAGTTCTACACGTGTCTTGGGTTTAGTTATATGTACCTACTGACACGGATACTTTCGTTTTCTTTGGTAGCAAAACGACTGGAAAACGACGGACCTACAAAAGAAGAGATAAGGTTAGGATTTCATTATCTACTCGTTGCATAAGTAAATAAAAACTTACTCAAAAAACATACTCTTAACACACAAACGTACGCACCCCAGCACGCAAATGTTACGTATTGTGTACGCTTGTGTATTCTTATTCTTATTCAACGTGGGGGCGATAAGTCCTGCACTGATGTCCCGCTAGGGGTGTATTGTGCATTTCCCCCGCCAGCGTATACCCGAGCCAACCCAGCTCCTTGAAATAACGGAGCGAGGCTCTGGGCCGCTGGCATAGTAACTCCAGTGGGTTAGATGGAAGTGTACATGATAATGATGATGATGATGATAATGAGAAGCGTACAAGCTGTTGCGGAGATAAAGCTGCCTCATGCAATCCGGTAGCAATTCTTGTTGGCTCTGTGACTTTGCACTGCCACAGCACATGCTCTACGGTTTCATTGTCCTGCATGCTACGCTTGTGTAGTTCATAAAATCATTTTTTAATAAAATATACAAAAAAAAACACAGAGAAACTATAAAGATTATTTAGTTTATACAGTGTTGTTTGTGTGTGAGTTTGTTTGTTAGTTTGTTTGTATTTGTTTGTACTGAGCTCTAAAATATTGAAATACTTATGACCGTGATTATAAATGGAACACATAAATAGTTATGGGACTCTATTTTAGAATCGTAAGTCAACCGTCGTAAAATCGTAAAAAGTTGTACATAAGTAGCTGGAACGATAACTCATGCAAAAATGCATTTGAATGGCAACACAATGGTTTATTTGTTAGTAGGGTTCCGTACCCAAAGACGTCTCCATCTATCTTACCTATTTTATTTTCTGTATCTTGCGAACCGTATCGAAATAGGTATCCAGTTGAAATTTTAACAGAGTATGCATTGCTATAAATAACGTTTTTAATTTAAAAATATTATTTTTTTATGCCTAATGGTCCCTATACATAAAACGCATAAAAGAACAGCAAAAAAGAAGGAATTAGAGGTTTTTGTGCCGCTAAAAGGATTATACATAGAAGCATCAAACATGTGGTGTGATTATAGACAAAATTATGAAAACAAATAAAAAAGTACCGTCTAAGCCCGAGTCGAGCTGTTCTGTTAATGGATTCTGATCAAAACCAAATACATCATCATCAGACTTCGACTGCTGAATGACGGCATCCCCCTTAGACCGCCACACTGTCACTGCCATTTGTATGCACCGGTTGATATACGGGTCATCCAGAGTCTTCCAGGGTCCTGAATTTTATTCTAACTATCCGTGCTCTTTAATAGACTAAATCTTTGCTTAACAAGTGAATGTTTTTGTTTTAATTTTAATTGATTTTGTATACACACGTGCTATAAGTCTGTGACTGATGACAGCGGTTGCTCTGCGGGCACGGAGGTGGGGGCGGGTAGAGTGTAGTGCTGCACCGGCGCTCTCTGGAGCTCTTCATCACTGGAATCGTCTCGCGCGGTGTCGGGAATATTCCAGCACGCGGAGCTCACCACGTCACCTTCAGATACGTGTCCACTCTCGCGGGCCCCATGAAGACAGGGTTTCCAAGTCGGCAGAACACACAGGCAGAAAATTAGAACAGAACAGAAGAAGACATGGAGAATAGGTGGATGAATGGTGGAGTTTAGGCAGAATGTGGTTAAACGTAATCCTATTACGTTTTTTATGGTAATCACAAAATATACCGTAGTGGTACGGAACCCGTGGTGCGCGAGTCCGACTCGCACTGAACCCGGATTTATTTAAGCGCTTGAGTGTTTTGATTCAGAATCTCTAGATAAATCTAATATTTATCAATATATTTTTTACCAAAATTTGTTTTAATTTCTAGTGTTTTTCCGCTGTAATATCGTTTAGAGTACTTATAGGATGAAGGGACACACTAAAATCTACTGTAACTATCAACCTTAATTGAAATTGAACCTAACCTGAAACAAAAAAAATATTAAACCTGAAACAAAATAATGATGATCAACCTGTAAATTGATAAAAATTATTAACATACAAAAATAATATGATCAATAAGTAATGAAAAAAATAATTATATCACCCTTAATCCTTTAGAAGTACTCGGTTGTCGACACGTGTTTTTGTATGTTAATAATTTTTATCAATTTACAGGTTGATCATCATTATTTTGTTTCAGGAAAATATTACATTGAAACAGCTTAAAATCATTATTTGTTTTCAGAATTTATTAATAAATTGCTTTCAGGTTTAATTGACATTTTGTTTCAGGTTTAATTATTTTTTTGTTTCAGGTTAGTTTCAATTTCAATTAAGGTTGATAGTTACAGTAGATTTTAGTGTGTCCCTTCATCCTATAAGTACTCTAAACGATATTACAGCGGAAAAACACTAGAAATTAAAACAAATTTTGGTAACAATGGACTTCCGCAAAGTAACGCCTGAATCAATCACATATAATATATTTTTTCTTTGTTTTAATAATTCGTCATAAATTTGTTTTGATAAGTTCTGGTCGTCGAATGCGATGTTATTTTTATCGTTGATTTGATTTGCCTTTAAAATAGTTAGGAAGTGAGTTACTATAAAATATCAATCGAAAATCGAACTTATGAAATTATTATTAATAATGTATATTTCTTGTGTTATATTTTATTATCAAATGTTACCGTCAAAATGAAGGTTTTAGTGATATTTTTTTGTTTACTGTTAGTATTCAGTGGCCACGGATGGATTACGAAAATAGAACCTGGTACTGTATACATACACATAATGTGGATTATTTTACTAATATTTTATTCTTACGAATAATAATCAGCCTTTTTACTAGTCCAATGCTGGATACATGTCAACCCACGCATTGCACGGGGTTATTTTTTACCGGCATTTTTCCGGTAAAGTAATTAGGTAGTTTTTTTTTTTATAATTTGGTGTTTGTAAATTTGTATGTTTGGTTTGTTTTTTGGTTCATTAATAAAAACTTTCCTCGAACTTCAAGGAATACTTATTAAAACATATTTGCTAAATTGGTCCAGCCTCGAGTTTTCCGCTTAGCAACACATTTAGGGATTCATTTTTATTTATATAGAAGAAGAAGATAGATAGATAGAAGATAAATGTGAAAATTTGTTAGGCAGTGTATATTGTCTTAGTTCTAAGTAATACAAATATGAACAAAATGTTGGTATGAGAATAGCTTATAGCTGTAAAGAGAGCTGTGCTTGGAATTTCTTTGAGCGATGAAATCCAGAATGAGGATATTCGCTAAAGAGCCAGTCACCGACATAGCTTTCAGAGTTTGCAAGTAGAGTAACGTAACTTACGATGAGGAAAAAAGCTTCTTGTGTGGCGACCACGAACCTGAAAGTGCAGCGAAGGGCGTCTCCTGGCTGATGATGGCGATGATGAATAGTTTAAACCCTAGGTGAGCACATTTTGTTCTCTTCTTTCCGTCTGAGAGAATTTCGGCATTGCACATTTTCATTATAAAATGATTATAATAGAAATAATAGGCTAAGTTAGCTAGGCCTAGTTAGGCTAGCGTTATTACTTTACTCTAAGCATATAATTTACAGTCACAAGAAAAATCAAGTCAATCATTTTTTTTCTTTTTGAGTTTGATGTGGAAGTATTGATTAATAATAATAATATCTCGTTTATTTCAGGCAACAGGAATGACTTAAAAAACACGGGCCCATATTATAAATTTGGGCCTGTGCCCGTGGGCGATATGGGTAATATGGGGTTATATATATCTTCTTTTTATTATTATATCCAATGTATGTACTTATTATTATTTAAAATGGTTAGGTAAAATATATGTGGTCCCAATTAACCCGAAACAGGGAACAATGGCACAAGGTCAGGGTCTATACAAACAGTAGCTCAATACAAGCTGATGATGATGATGAGGTAAAATTCATGTACCTATCGTGTAATTATTAATTATTAATAAAAAATAATGTCTAATGAATAACATTTAAGATGCACACTAGGTTAAGTAGGTACCGAAATATGCGCGTCATAATGGCATGTAACATTTTGGCCTAGTTCATACTAGGAGCTACGAGGAATTTGTACCACTAGACCACCTGCATAAGGGAAATGTCCTAAGCCTTTATAATTGAGGAATATAAAAAAATTAAGACTTTCTTATTGATTTTTTATTTTTTTTTGAGATCATTGGATCTCATAACCTCCTTTTTCATCACACTTGCTCGTAAAGTGGATCTTATTGCATCGGTTTAGGCTCATAATCCAAGCTATTACACACGCGTGCTTTTTACTTTACATTACGGCACTTGTGCTATAATAGGTATAGCCCCGTAAAGTCAAGTTTGTACGTGACTGCAATTAGACGTATGTATACGAAGCACTCTTAATATAGCCGGGTAATACTTACAGTTTTTTTGTAATACAAACAAAGAGTTCTTAAGCCGCTGAAGTAAATGTCAACTTGTGGGCGCATTGCTGGTTTGGGCGCCATTTTCCGCAAATGTTTGTTGACGTTTTTTCTGTGTGGTTGATTATTATCAAAAAAAGTTAGTTTTGACCTCGCAAGTGATATGAAAGCAGTCGTATGAAACTCTTGTGCTATGTTTCAATACACTCTTAGCTTCCTTATCGCCCTGCCTGACTCCTCTTTCTATTTTGAAAGCTTCCCCTGTAGTTTCTAACCGGATTCTTGCTTTACTCTTACCGTACATTTTCTTTATGGTATTTATGTAGACTTCTGGAGTGCCCTGTTTCTCAAGACTTTCCCAGGTGGCTTCATGGTTTATACTGTCAAATGCCTTTGTATAGTAAATGAAGGCCATATACAGAGGCTTATTGTACTCCTTGTATTTCTCTATTATCTGTTTAACTGTGTGAATATGGTCTATTTTAGCGAAATTTTTCCTAAAGCCAGCTTGCTCTAACGATTGATTTTCATCCAATAAAGTGCTTACTCGGTCTAGGGTGATCTTGGTGAAAGTCTTGTAGAGTTTGGACATAATGCTTATAGGTCTGTAGTTTCCTAAGTCCTCTTTTAGGCCTTTTTTGTGTATAAGGATTATACAAGTATATGTGTCTTCAATACCTGCATTCTTCATTGCATCACATATGGTTGCGAAACTTGGTCACTAACAAAACATCACAGAAGTATGTTAGTATACTGTCAAAGAGCTATGGAGAGAAGCATGTTAGGAATCACAAAACAAGACAGAAAAAGAAACACTCTCATAAGAGCCAAGACAGGAGTTATTGACATTCTCTCAAATATAGACCAACAAACATGGAGATGGTCTGCCCACATGTTGTGCAGAGTACCCAAAAAAGTGGAGCATAATCCTTACAGACTGGTAAAGATGACCCTAGAGATGACAAAAGGAAAAGGGGAAGACAAATGTTAAGATGGGAAGACGAACTCAAACTTACATCGGGTCTAAACAGGAGGAGAGTCGCTAGAGACAGAAAGTAGTGGAAATTATTAGAGGATGCCTTTGCCAGGAGGCACATTGAACTCAGAGACATACTATAAACATTTACTAACAACTTGAAATGAGTTCAGGATAAAAGAGCTTATTATTATTATAATATAAAAAAATATTAAAGTATATGAAGTATAACTTTGCTTAATTATAACTTAACTTTGTTGCCAATTCCACAAAGCTATCGGTGCTAAGAGCGAGAGCGCTTCTCGCCGCGTAAACATTACCTCTGAACTTATTATTGAATTATAAATAAACAAATATTGTTTAAGTACTAAAAGTGACACAAATACCATTCTTAGATATCAATTACTCAGTGCAAGTGTTATCGAATAAAAACTCTGCTGAATATAAGTAAAATAACAAGAATTTTGAAGTGACTTCGTACCTACGTTATTTTTGTGCCTACTTAGAAAAACAGCTCTGAATAATCGAATATAGTTACAAACCTGTGGTAAAACTAAACTGTTTTGCGCCACAAACATTACCTACTAATCTACAATAGTAAATTCAGCTGTTATCAAGATCAGTGCATATTTTAATAACTATTATTATTAGTTCAAACTCGGTGCAATCAGTGGCGCGAACTCTCGCGACTTTAGTTCTTGGAAATGGCCATTGACCCCGAGCCGAAATACGAAGAATGCGCGCTAAGGTACAGGCAGGAGTAAATGAAAATTAATATATGATTACTGAAATACCAATTCTAATACTTGACTTGAAAGCAAGTGCACTACAAAATTCTAGTACATTATGAGGGAATGCAAAGCTTGCTCCAAACATATAAAAATAAATGAAGTTTTGGACTGTTCAAAATGCAATGGCCAGTATCATTACTCATGCGTAAAAATTACTAAGGATTACTATCAAACTCAATTGCATGACCTGCAACGAAAATGGACATGCCCCGAGTGCTATAACTCAACACGTCGCATTAGAAGTGATGATACACCAGTACGCAGTCTCATTCAAGTATCACCGAACACTGTGGACAAAACTCAAACTAGCAGTACACTGAGATCAAAACCTGCATGCAATCCAAGTTTAACTCGAAACAAAAAAAATACCAACAACAAAAAGCATGATATCAGCAACACCGAGATAGAACATTCAGTTGACGAGGTTATTAGCAACACCTTAGTAAATGATACCAGCCTTGAGTGTAATATCACCCAAACACAGAAGCCAAACAAAAAAATTGCAATCTCTTCACAGAGTTCTAATACCGCATCAATAACATTGGAACAATTCAGCATGTTGTTAGACGCCAAATTAGAAGGGATGCGAGCATCTATCCTCAATGATGTGAGGAATGCAATCCAGGACGAACTCAATGATGCTACCAAAAAACTTCGAAGTGACTTGGAACATACCACTTTAAACCTCTCCGTTGTGCAAAAGAACTTAAAAGAGGAAATTAACAGTGCAAATGAGAAGATAGACAAAATCAAACATGAACTAGACAAACTCGAAAGCTCTAAAAAAATCGTGCTATACGGGCTACCAGAAGAATATCATGAAACGGAGAACTTTATGGGAGTCAATAGAGCTTTCCAACAGATTTTAAATATAAATATTGACCCATACATAGAAGAAATAAAACGGATAGGAAAGAGGGGAAATAATAGGCCGCTAGAAATTGAAATAATAAGTAAAAGAATGAGTAAATATATAATGGATAATAGCCGAGCTTTCAAAAATAGTGGATTGGCTATTGGAGAATTTTTAACCGGAAATACGTTACAGAAAAGAAATGAGCTAAAAAAATCTTTACAAGCCGCTCGACGAAATGGTGACCATGCCATTATAAAATACAATAAGCTATTTATTAATGGAAAAGAAGTTTCAATAGATACAGTACTATTGAAAGAAATGCCTCCCACTCAAAAACAGGAAGATACAAACGGCATGGCAAATGAAAAGCCAACAAGCTAAAGTAATAAGCCGTCCAGAAAAAAATAAACAAAGTAATACGTTTTTTCGATAAGACATACACTGTAATTTTTCAAAATATGCAAAGTATAGGAAATAAAATATACTTGTTAGAATATACACTTTCTCAAGTAAAACCTGACATAATATTACTATCTGAAGTATGGAGAAATGAAGATTTTTGTCGCTCAATAGTACTACCCGGATATAAAATAGCATCACTATTTTGTAGAAAAGAACATAGAGGAGGAGGAACATGTATAATAGTGAAAGAAAATCTAGAGTATATTGAAAGAGTAGATATTGTTAAAGAGTCCAAGGAATATATTATAGACATAAGTGCAATAGAAGTTCCTAAACTTAATTGTATTTTTATAGGACTGTATAGGGGAGATCGTCATATAAATATTTATTTATGAACAAATGAGTAAAATATTAACTAAAATAAATAAAAAAGAAAAAAATAAACATATTATTTTGGGAGGAGATTTCAATATCAATATTTTAGTAAAAAACAAACAAACGCGAGAATTCTTAAATTTTATGACAAGCTTCAATTTAGCGAAACTTATCGACGTACCTACACGAGTCACCGACTCCACGTCTACATGTATAGATATTCTGTTTACAAACCACAAAACCCTAATAAGCAAAACGTTTGTAAAAGATTATAGCTTATCAGACCACAAAGCAATAAACATAGATATAAATATACAAAATAAGCATAACGAAAAAAAGTACTGGTACAAGGAAAAAAGAGTATTTACAAAAAATGCTAAAGAAAATTTTAAAAATTCATTGAAAGTCATTGACTGGAATAACGTAATCAAAGTAAAGAGAAATATAAATGATAACTATAATTCATTCCTAACCCAAATATTACAATTATTAGACAAATACATACCAAAAAAGAGAGTTAAAATTAAGTACAGATTAAAAAAAGGATGGCTAACAAAAGGTATAAAGAAATCATGCAAACTTAAAAGAGAATTAAGAATAATTTTAAATGAAACTAGAAGTCCTATTATAAGAAAATACTTTCAAAAGTATAGTAAAATATTAAAAAGAAGCGTTCATATTTCAAAAAAGTTAGAATACATAAAGCAAATGGAAGAATCTGATAACAAGACTAAAACAATGTGGAACATAATTAATAGAAAAACAGGTAAAACAAAAAAACTGCAGGAAAATAATCTTGTCCTAGAACAAAATAAAGAAGTTATTGAATGCCCAGCAGCCATATCAAACATATTTAATGAATATTTTGCTACAGTTGGTGAAGATAATAAACGCAGTAGCACTGAAAAACTAGGACACCCTGTCATAAACCCACCAACAAATTCTATGTACCTACGTAGTATAAATCAGAAAGAAACCCTTGGAATTATAAAAATGACTAAAAATAAACAAAGTTGTGGAATAGATGAGATACCACCAATGCTACTAAAACAATGCGCAGGAGAACTGTCTATCCCTTTAACATTATTAATAAATCAAAGCTTTCGCGATGGTCAATTCCCAGACCTACTTAAAATATCATTAATCAAGCCAATACATAAAAAAGGAGATACAAAAACACCTAGTAACTATAGACCTATATCATTATTACCTACATTCTCAAAAATTTTCGAAAGGGCCATGTACAATCAGTTATATATTTTCTTCGAAAAACACAAAATTCTTGACGATAGTCAAAATGGTTTTAGGAAATCAAAATCTACAACGTCAGCTGTCTTTAAATATGTTCAAACGGCCCTTCAACATATGAATGATAAAAAACTTTCCCTAGGACTTCTGTTAGATATGACGAAAGCGTACGACAAGGTCTCATACCCTATATTACTCTCAAAACTTTACGGCTCCGGCATCCGGGGACCTGCTTATCACTGGTTTAAATCTTATTTAGACAACAGGAAAGAAATAGTTCAAATTGAACACTTTAATCAACAAACTAACGAAATAAATATAGTGAGATCAAAAGAAAAAATCTTAACATGCTCAATACCTCAAGGTAGCGTCTTAGGGTGCATTTTATTCCTGATATATATTAACGACCTCCCGAAAGTTCTAAACAAAAATACAGAGCTACCTATACTATTTGCTGATGACGTTTCAATATTAGTAAAAGGAGAAAAGGGTCAAAACCCTAACATACTCTTACAAGAAACCCTCAACAAAATATCAAGTTGGCTTCACCAACATAATCTAGAAATAAACTACATTAAAACTAAAATTATGCAATTTAGAACCTACAATAGTCCTTCACTGAACTTAAATCTGAACTATCAAAATACGTCACTTGAGAAAGTAGATTCATTTAGTCTGTTAGGAATAAACATAGATACACATATAAACTGGCAAAGTCATATAGAGCACATTAAAGTTAAACTATCCAGATTCACATACGCACTCTTTGAAATTAAAACCAGCACAGACACTAAAACAGCAATAGCCGCCTACTATGGATACGCTCATTCATGGCTGAAATATGGGATAATGTTATGGGGCAATAGCGTTAATGCCACAGAACTATTTATAGGGCAGAAAAAGTGTATTAGAATAATAGCCCAAATAGATAATACAAACAGTTGTCGACCGTTTTTCGTAAAACATAAAATATTAACATTACCTTCTATTTACATTCAAGAATTATGTACATTTGTATTTAAAAATAGCAACTCCTTTACAAAGACAAAAGATACCCATAATGTAAATACCCGCCACAGAAACAACCTTAATCTACCATACTCGAGAATAAAAATGCTTAATGAAAGTCCACACTACATGGCAATCAAAATATACAATAAACTGCCAGTCAGTCTTAGAAATGAAACGAAACTTACTTCATTTACCTTAAAATTAAAACAATTTCTTTCTGATAAATGTTTTTACTCTATAGAAGAATATTTTAAAGCTCTCAATAAAAAATAAGACGATCTCTCGTGTTTATGGTTTCTTTTTGTAATTTTAATTATTTTAATGTTTTCGTTCATAAGTTAATTTTTAAATTTAGCGCTCTCGGATCTATTTGCAATGCCCGAAAAGGGAAACTAAGTTCTAAAGTACAGCATGTATATGTAGTTTAAGACCTAATGTATACACTTGGTTGCAAATAAACAAATATGAATATGAATATGATAATGGAATGTGTGATGAAAGATTAACTCGTTAATTTAAAATTAAATTATTGGATTTACGCTCTATTGTTTAGTTTAGTGTTTATCAGAACAATGGCAATAAAATTAACTATGCTTAATTACGCAATGCGCTTACTTATTTGCATATTCCAGATAACGCAGTTGAACCACTGAGTGTAGTATTCGGTTACCTGACTTGCGTAATAGGTGTTTTTATTTACATCTTTGACGGATTACGAGCGACTACTGCACTTATTTTACCATGAATTCTTAAATATATGGATCCCTTAGCAGTGTTTAGGGTATTCCTTACGAGTTTAGCTTTACTATTTTCCACACTTTATCATTCACCAGAGCAATTCATGCTGAGTTGGAGCCGTTTTGTGGCAAAAGACGATTACATTTTCTTATTTTTCCTAATTTATTTTGTTTATGTGCTGTATTTTATTGCAAATAAACTAATGTCTAATATGGCATTCATTTTATAAAATCTCTAACCAGGTAGGTATTATTATTAGTCGTGATTGCACTGCAGCGCAAAGGCCTCCCTTCCCCCTTTCCACTTCTCATGGTACTGGGCTTTTGTGGACCAGTCGCTACAGTGGGAATCATGCTCGTCTCGCCATCTCTTTTTGGCCTGCCGAGGGGCCTCTTAGCATTTGGAGTCCACATTGTACTGGTTTTTGCCCACAGATCTTTACACATACGGCAGATGTGTCCGGCCCAATCCCACTTCACTCTACTGGGCTTTTTTCCAACGTCAGCGATATTCGTTTTGGAGCGCAGTGCCGAGTTCCTTACTTACCCCGTCGATCAGTTTCACTCCAAGTATACTACGCTCCATGGTGATAGATAAACTACCCAGCGAACACAAATAAGTTTAAAAACATGGTCCGTTTAATATTTTTTCTGTTATTTATACATGCTCGACAATAATGACACATTCAATTTCAAATAAAAATATGACAAGGTTAAGGATACTTGCTACCTTGCTAGGACTTGGTTGTTGTAGAAACACGGTTGCAAAAAACATCTCGGTAGAAAAAAACTACGAGGTTAGGTTAGCCACAATTAGTCACAATAGTTAGGTTAGTCACAATAAAAACTTTAGCACAATAAAAACTAGATAATCTACAAAAAAAACTCGTAATGAAATCTTGAAACTTTGCATTACAATTAAACTGATTACATGGGAGGGATTGATCGTTTTAAATATTGTATTATATAAACTTTAAAGAAGAAATACCTGAACTATACCTAGAACCAGTAGAACCAGTCCTTTCCTGCCACCCGCCCGACCCAAGGGAATTTTAATGTCAAATCTCTTCATGCCCAGTAATGTCAACGGCTAACAGTATGAGACTGTAACGCTTGGCTCGTTGACACTCTTAGCGCTACAGTGAAATATTTACACTGTTCTATATAAACAGAGTACAAATTAGCTTGAACTGAATATTTAATGACTGTAGTCTATAGATATAATGGCAGTGTTTTTAAGGATACAGCTCTATACTCACAAATAGATATCGGGATATCGTATAAAATAATACGATATCCCGAGTATCTATTTGCTGATTCTAATTAAAATCTTTACCTTTCCAGCGGAAGAGTGTTCTTCGGACGATGAGTGCTCGCAGACTTGTGACTCCAATTGCTTCGCGCCAAACGTAGCGTTGTGTCACCTGGAGAAATGCTACTGCCGGTCAAAATTGAATAAAAATAGTTAAAATATTTGAAAAACTCAAGACCGACCAGACAAGGATTCTTCTAATAGGCAAGCGTACCTAGTCCATCGTAAACTGTATCTTCGCTTAACACCATACAGATGGTCAAACGCAATCAATTTTCAATTTCAAAATATCTTTATTAAACCAACCAACCAAACCATAACCATAACCTTATAAAACAATGAGCATTTCTAGTGTACGTACTTATATCCTAGAATGTCAACAAATGCGATAATATAACGTTTTCAAGTTAAAACTTGTATAAACTTTTGGCTGGAAGAATGGTAAATAAATTAAATTACATATTTTTATATTGTGGTTAAACATTATTAAGTAGGTATATTATGTAACCTTTAGAATAAGAATTATATTTATTTAATTTAATTCTTCATTGCACACAAATACATTAATATACAAAATGAGGACTTAATGCTAAAGCATTTTCTACCAGTTATCCCCGCGGTTAAAGAAATGGGGAGGTAGGTGCACAAAATAAATTATAGTTAAGAGCAAATACAGTAATTACATTTCAATTAACTAATAACTAAAAAAAACTATATAAATTTAAATGACCAATAAATAAAATTAAATACAAATAATTAATTAGATAATAAAATAAACCAATAATATATACAATACGTAAGATGAAAAACAAATATATATGTAATAAATAAATAAATACGAGTGATCAAATGGTTACAAACCTAGAGCTGATGTTAAATAATGTTCACGCACAACTCGTTTAAAGACTGGTTTCGACGGCGCTTGCCGAATTTGGATATGCTCATTCCATAGGCGCACTGCAACTACACGAAACGAGTCACTAACAAATGAGGTAGAGTGGCTAGGGTGTGTAGTAGGGTAGTGGCTAGCCACCACCCTACTAGGTAGGGAGTGGATTTATTGTGTAGTACTCGTATAGTGCTGGTGTAGTGAAGTGTCACTACACTTCACTACACCAGACACTACACTATACCAGACACTACACTAAACCAGATACTACACCAGTCACCCTATTGTATAAAAAATGTGTAAAAAAAAACAGTTTTCATAGTAAACCAACATAAAATCTTGTTGAACTTTTGTGGAGAGGCTCGCCATTCGTTAATATAAGTTTCCTCATAGAATACGAAACTTGAAATGGGCCAAAGGGCCAAAGCTAACAAGGATTGTGTGATGTTCGCATTAACCGAAGGTCTTAGGCCTCTAACTCAATACACAAGGCGGCGTTAAGGTCTCACACATAAATTGTATTTATTTTGCTCCACTTTTGGACCACAGACGTAGGAGAGGTTACGCAAGTTTGTATGATAGTATAGATGATTTAGTACTTCTGCAGTATGATCATCTGGTTTTTACCGTTAAGTTAAACGGTATTACTAAACCGGAAAAAAGACTTTATAGTCATCATTGTGAACGACTTTACCTATCAAACCAAACCAGAAATAACGATTAAAAAAATCGGCTGCTCCATACAAAAATGTACTTAACTCGGCCTTAACGGAATGTATAGAACAACAATTTTTGTTTAGGAGTTTTTGTTTGTTCAAGAGATATTGTACCATTCTAAAGACTAACCGTCCTTCTTATGCATATAACACTAAAACGTATTTTAAAACGATTTTTGTTAAAAAGTGTTGTTTTCTTTTTCAAACTCAATTCATAATTTGAAAGAAATTGACAAAACACTTTTTAACAAAAAGTGACTTTTTCTGTGTAAGTACTTTTCGGTATTAACGGTTTTTTAGTTAACGGACGACAGAATGTTGTCTCTTTTAGGGCACAGCTTATTAATTCAAGTCACTACCGTTTTAACTAAAATAAGTTTAAAATAGATTTTAGTGATTTTTAAGCGACGGTAAGTTTTAAAGGCTTTTATTTCTATTCCAGAATAAGCTTTTAATCATTATCTCGCCTACATAATGTAAAAACAGTCAAGTGTGACAATATTTTTATAGTCGGCTTGCCTAGTCTATTTTACTGGTCTGTGGTCGAGACCTATAACGTTTTTATCTGGATGCCTTTGATATTGAGATCGGAATGCGTAAGAGAGACCATCAAGGAGCCGCTTTTTGTGGTTTTACATTACAGTATTTCATTTTAGTGTTATTTCTTTAGATGGTTTTCGATTGTAGACGTTTATTGAAGTCTCCTTAGACGATATTCAATTTATATTATTGACTGCTGTATTTCTTGGGCTAAAATATTATCGGTACCAAGATGTAGTGGAAACATGAACTCAAAGTATTTACGATGTTCAGTTCAATATACGGACTTAATACGTTAATAGCAAATGGTTCTTATGATAGTGTAATATTATTAATAAAGGAGCAATTACATTTTTGGCCGATCAAAGCAAAGGTCTCCGAGTGCCTTCTGAGCTTTTTTGGAGGGACGCCATTTGAATGTGTATCTATTTGACAATAACTTTCTGTACGTTGTTATTTCGATCTTATGAAGTTGTGTAAGCAAGTAGTCAGTTACATACCTTTGCCAGTAAACTTCGGACGTGTTTAGGCTTCTGCACGATGTTTTCCTTCACCGAAAAGTGTTATAAATTCAAATTCCAAAGAACTTATTGGAGCGAGAACGGAATCGAACACACACATCACGATTGTAATGTTCGCCTTCTCTCACCTTACTTACTCAAGATGAATAAAGCTAAGACCCGTGAAACATGTCAAAACAAAAGGTAATCTATTAAGTTTCTTGATCATCATCACAATCAGCCCGGAGACGTGAGTGATTGAGTTTCTTACTCCATTGTAAATTAGACAGCGAGCGTTCAAGTTTACAACCGCATTTTCAACTGAAACCTCAGCCTCTCTAGTAAACTTTACCTATCAATAAAGGGCAAAACACTTACCCACCGTTCACATAACCACAGTACCTATTAATCTGTGGTGGGCCAGGGTTGCCAGTTGCCACCGAGATTATTCCGCGGCTGCCAATACTTATTGTTAACAGAGATTTAGTGGCCATATATCAGAGGCACAAAGGGCAAGCTACAATGAAAACTTGCCAAGTTTTGCCAAGTTTAGTAGCCCTTGTACTTGATGGGTTTATAGTGATTCTTGGACATATTTTAACGGTAGTTTGGGAATTTGGGAAATTACGATATAAGTTGTAATATTTTGGAGTTTACTATAAATAGTGTAGCATTGGAACTGATAACCGATGGGGAAGAAAGGTTCTTGAGTGGCGACCGGAACCGGAAGACGCAGCGTAGGTAGGCCTCCCACTAGGTGGACCGACGGCATTGTAAATGTTGCGGGCAACCGGTGGATGCAAATGGCAGGTTGTCGTACAGTGTGGCGGTCTAAGGGGGAGGCCTTCGTTCAGCAGTTGACGTCTCCGGGCTGATGATGAGTGTAGCATTTTACATAACTAACGTTATGCATCAACCCAGCACCAACTACCAAAATATTTTGTATTTTCAGAACATAGGAGAGTATTTTATGAGAATATCATGTTCCTAATAATTGATGTATGAGTGACGGCGTGAGCGGGGCTGTAATATCGCTTATAGTAACTAGGATATCATCTGCGGTGCCTCTGATTTATGACCAGAATAACGTTATTGAAAATTACTCTAATATTAGTTTGGTAAAATATACGCTTACAGAGTTATGAGAATTATGGCTGGCTGGATAGAAGGACAAGGTTTCAAATAAAACTATCAAGGCATGATATTTCGTTTTATGGTTTTCAGCTTTCTGGAACTTCGTTTTTGAATGATTCGCGTACGGAAAAAATTCGGCAAGTTCCCAAAATTCAAAATTCACCACTTTTTTTACACCATCCTTGAATGAACTACCCAAATATCAATTTTCATCACTATAACTTCAAAGACAAAGAACTAACATTCCCCCCCCCCCTTCCCCCCTTAAATCGTCCCTGTCAAAATATCCAAAAACAAAGGACTTTCATACAAACGTTTCGCCCCTCCCCCCCCCCCCCTTAGGGGTCGCATTTCGAAAAATCCTTTCTTAGTACACCCCTACGCATGGAGATAAATACACCCTCCAAATTTCAAGTCTGTACTTACGACCAGCGGTTTGGGCTGTGCGTTGTCTGTCAGTCAGTCAATCAGTCAGAGCCTTTTATATAGATATGTACATATTTTATGTATGTCTAGGCAGGAAAATCCGCGGTGACATCATCCATTATGCTCAAAATAAATTATTTTGTTGATTAGGTACTTTTTTGAAGTTGGTTGAAAATGTATAAATAATCTAGAATAAATGTATTTTTTGTTTAAGACAGCATTCACTATTTAGACACTCTCAAAAAGGTACGTTTCAAATTAGAACCTACCTTACTATGGTAGTTACGACAAAGTATAAGCTAATTTCAAAGGTTTATAAGAATAATCTAGTGGTCTAGATCACCCCAGACTCATTCGGATCTATATCTATACAACTACCTAGCAAGTAACTTCAATCCAGTGTGTAACCATTTGGAGAAAATGTCAGACAGAGAAGATTGGATAGGTATTTTTCAGCGCATAGATCAAGATGTTTAATAACGTGTATTCAGTCTGCAAGCGGTTAGAAAATAATTTTATTCTAACCAATTATTTGCACAAACTTCTTTAGAGTAAATTTAAGTTTACCTACATACGATATATAGTTAGACAACCAGTTCATACGTCGTAAATGTTCGTAAAAGGTCGTTCGCAAGTACGTCTAAAACGTTTCGCTCTACATTTTTTGCGATAGTTTTTAGTTAAGTGGTGCTATCGTCATAATCTGCAGTATTATAACAGAGTCTAGTTTTAATCGTAGCTCTGGCGAGCTTTGCCCTTCAGAGGTACCGCGCGCAGTCTTACCACACCTTTTCTAAGCGACAGAAGACGTCGCATATCGTTTATAATATACTGTGTTCGTCAGTTTACGACTGTCCTCGTCCATAATCTACTGTCTCCGGCTGTCGACGCACTTAGGACACAGATAATAGAGTTTAAGGTCCGTCAGATAAGAAACCTTGAGGTATCTGTCTCACCGCCACTGATTAGCGATATGCGAGTACAGCTACCAACTAGAAACGAGTCAGCGAACAGCGATTGTGTAGTTCTAATAGTGTTGTTTTTTTTTTATATTTATAAGCTTGCGTCTGATTGCCATCTCGTCTGATGATAAACGAAGATGCAGTCTACGATGGAGCACGCTTGCCCAGAAGAAACCGATTCACTCGCGACTTGAAGACACCCACATTATAATTATCGGGAAGCACCCACTCGGGCAGCGCATTCCACTGTTTAGCAGTTCGAATAAAGAAAGTGGAATCAAACCGTTTCGTACGAGTTTATGAATAAGTGCATAGGCTATGAATGATAGCTTGAAAATCAGCGATCAACCTGTTAACCTTTTGAGCGCCAATGTCGCCTTGGAGGATCTAAATGTCACCAATACTTGAGAAGCGCTAACTGGGGCCGTACCGTGAACCGCTTATTGCGGGACCGAATAGGCTCAGATGCCGACGCTACGCGACTGTACATTTTGCGCCCCGTAATACGGTTCGCGGTCGCGGAGCATCGGTAGTTGAGCCTATTCGGTCCCGCAATAAGGGTTCATGTACAGCCCCTGTATGCCAACGACATCTAAAAAACATAAAATATAGGCTTAGTTATCAATTTATGGTTTTGAAATCCCTGTTTTTCATGTAGTTTTTTGGAACCTTGGCATAAAGGGCAGGGCGATGCAATGCTTTCGTGGCGGTCAAAAGGCTTGTTATGACTGACATGGGTTCTACATTTTTATTATTGTTCCTACGTTTCTTGAAAGAGAAAATAGTCTATAGCTAATAGCTTTCTCGTCAGTGGTGAGCTTCGAGTAGGTACGCATACATCAACAGCCAGAAGACGTCCACTGCTGGACGAAGGCCTCTCCCTTAAAGAGAGGTGTTGCCATAACCAACCACCACCAACCACAACCACAACCACAACCATGGTGTTGGTGTTGTTTGGTGTTGTAGGTACACATAGCAAAATGTTATATATTGGAGTATTTGATCATATTTTGGTATATCGGAGGGCGGTGGGACAAGTGCCTAAGGTCCGTCTGCCAACTAATGAACTGCTTTACTCTCTCTAGTCACGAATTCTGACCTTTATCCAGATGGTTGGTTAGAAGAAAATAACTTGAAGGAATTTATGGTGTATGTATAATTGAGGGATCGCTTGGATCAACCACTTGCCAACGTATCTAAGTTTTAAAAAAATATTTTACTATAACCGTCTTCTGCATAAGACACTAAAAAGTATATCAAACCTATTTTTGTTCAAAAAGTGTTTTGTCTTTTGTTTTCAAACTCAAATAGTAATTCCAAAGAAATTTGACAAAACACTTTTTGTACAATAGATTTGAAATATGTTTTAGCGTTTTATGCATAGATTAAAATACATAGAGGGGTAAACGTCATATGATCGCGCAAAAAAATATGGAGCCGTTTTTTCAAAAGTTTTTATTTTCTTTTGTCGTTGGCCAGTTTTAGCGCAAACTTGATATCGAAATCGATGTTGCCTACCTGATGAAAATTTTCCCTAAAACTTCTGCTACGATATAACATGATATCGAATACATATTGAAGTTTAGTACAATAAAAAGATTCACATTTTTTTTGGATCATCAATGTTAAAAAAATTAACTAACAAAAACACATTTTCAGTTTACAAAATATTTTCAGTACATACCATAAAGTCAAAATGTATTCGTCGTCAGCCATAAACCGTCCACTGCTGGACGAAAGCCTCCTTAATAGAGGGGTGTTGCCATAATCCCCACGCTTGGAAGGCGGCTTGGGGATCGGAATGGTCACCACCGTTAACCAAGAGGACGCTGCTGCCCGTCCTCCGGTGGGTCTGGTTGCAGTTTAAGGACATACCCAGGTCAAAATGTATGTATGTAATGTGACCAATCACCATTTTAGTATCTCAACAAAATTTATAGCCAAAAAAATCTTAAGGTCGAATATCAACGGTTCGCAAGCTATTATCGAACAAATAATTAAACATTATTATGATCATCATCATCATGATGTCATCGAACAAATTAATACAAACAAACATAATTTACATATGTATGTACAAATGCCTCATCGTTCAAGAGTCGGAGACTTTCCTATTGTTTATTAGGGAATATGCATGTATTCAATTATTAAAAATAATAACATAAGTGGAGAGTTAAGCTGAATCTGATCATCGAAAAAATAACTGAGGGTTAGTATTAGATTGGCTAGATCGCAAAATGACCACATCTCAAAGTATCCGAGTAGCAATTTGACTTAATCGATGTGCGATGTGGTACTTTTGCGAATTGGCCATTTTAAGATGTGGAATAGATGTGATTTAGTCAAATTGCGACTCGGATATTTAGAGATGTGGCCTAAATGAAATGTAGTCATTTTGCGATCTAGCCATTCTAATACTAACCCATAAATGAAATCATCTGGTTTTTTAGAAATATAAGCGCAAAATGTATTGATTTTACTGGAATGAACTCGAATTCAATAGGTTTTGACTTTAAAATACTTGCGAAGAAAGGCTACACCACTTATTATACATCACTTTGATTTAAGAAGTAAACCAATTAAGAAGGCAATTTAAGCAAATAAAAAATAAAAAAAATATCCCACATATATGGGAAAAACCAAAAAAGGATTTCCTGGCAGCACCGAAAGCAAAATGATATGACACATAATTTCGAAAATATTTTTACGAAAATTTGCAATAAGGTGCAGTAAAATACGGATATTAATAGAAACTAACATGTGAAAAGAAATTCCATGGCATCTGTTGTGTGTTCGGAGCACGAGTCACAGCTTTTTACGACACATTTACTCATTTTTTTTTTTTTTTTTATGTTAGACATATGAACCGAATTCATCGGCAATAGAGAATGATAGACGTCAAAGCTTGAATTAGTTGTCAAGCTTATTTCAGGCGAGGCTTCCTTGAAGGGGAAACTTCAGATCTAGTGAAACATATAACATCATTGGTTTTATGCATATGACGGTAAGAGTATTTTGCTCTCGTCAACCAAAAAAAGTTTAAATAAGTACCTATATTATTTGTTTATATTTTCGTATAGACAAGATTATGTTTTATTTTAAAGTTTTTAATAAAATATTGATAAACTTTAACATTTAACCTTTTTTTTTTAAGTTTTAAAAGATTGAAGTTCTGATGATAAGCGGGATTTGTTGGGCAAAAATAGATACAAGGCCCAATGAACTAAGAGCACTAAGGGTCATAGCACACACATCAACTCGGAAAAGGATCGTCACGTCACCGTCTCTCCTTTTTTGCTTCGCCGTCAACCAGGCGTCAACCTAACGTAAGCACGTTACCAAAGCGGATCAGCAACTCCAGCACGTCGACTCCGCTACGGCTATAGGCGACGGTGACGCTACGCTTACGTCAAGCCGTCATATCTTTACGTGCACATAACTTTAAATTTTCCATCAGTTTGTAGTCGAACGTAGAACGATCACGTAAGCGCCAGGACTGAGAGACGTTGCGAGGCTTTGAATGAATTGTGACCAAAAATCACCATGAAGATTTTCAAACGGATATTTTTAAGAACAATTAGTTGCTCGAAACTAAAAAAAATTACAGAGACATGTCTCCAGTAGGCCTAAATTTTATTAAAAAAAATGTTTGCTCTAAAGGCATTATCCAGGAAGTAAATAGGGGAATACATTTGTATGCAGAATCGCTGACCGGGTCCCTCTTAATGTGCGTTACATAGTAGGGAATTTCATACAAAGAATACTGAACGGCGCGAGTTGATGCGGTAAGGATCCGTTTATGAGTTGATTTGTGTGCTTTACGAGTTGATGGCCCTCAGGCGTTAGACGTTATAGGTGTATCATACCTATGTGTATTATTCATAGTATGACTGCACGCGATATGAAACGCACCAGTACCCAAATTTTAGGTGAAAGATGAGGGTTGTTCCTCACTTATTCTATGACGTCTCATCCTTCGTATTATTATTTCTTAACTCAGCCGTATTTTACTCTCATCTCATCCCACTATTATTTTATCACTCATATTTCTTTTTTTTGTGGACCTGAGTATGTCCTAAAACTGCATCCAGAACCACCGGAGGACGGGCATCAGCGTCCTCTCAGTTAACGGTGGTAACCATTCTGCGATTTCCAAGCCGCCTGCCAAGCGTGCGGATTATGGCAACACCTCCTTTTATTATTTATTTTATTTTATTATTTTTGTATTCTTAACTCATCGGACTTCAATATTTTTACAACCTGTGGTACAATTTGTACTGTTTGCAAAAATAAAACAGTGTACACTTCCTATCATAAAAATTTGTTCAATTCTATAGTTTTACCTTTTCGTAGCCAGACGTAATTACAAAGTCTTCTCGCGATATTTTCCTGCAACCTATACTCAATCGATTTATCAATGATAGTTTTAAAATCCGTATGTGAATTTGCGTTGGTACTGACCAGGGATCGAACCTGTTACCTTGCGTTTGACGGGTGGCCTCGCCAGGCATCATTTGACGAAATTACTATTATAATTACTATTCATTTTTACGACTGCAATGTTACTATTCATTAAAATACGGTGCACACTGACCGGCAACAGCGATGCATTTAGAGGTAAATTTTACATTTGATAAAATATTCTAAGCACGGCTGAACCCAGCCCATTACGATGTCATTATGGCCACGCGGATCCCTCGATACGTGATACGCTTGTCGTGTAATATATTTCTTTTATTTCAAAAGCGACTTATTCATAAAATATTTCTTGTTTCGTTCATTTTTCTTTCGTAGCGTATAATGAAGGTTATTTTGCGTTTAAAATATTTCGATGGTTTTAGGTGTTTACGAAATCAGTCTCGCAATTTTAATAAAGTAAAATAATCTATCTTTTGATACAGCAATTTCTTAGTCCGAACAAATCTTAATTGTACTGATCCTAACGTAGCTTTATATGAGTACTTATTAGGTCTTCGCCGATGTCACCGAAAGTAGTGTTACTGTCACGGTCTGTAATGACTGCGTTGCTGGCAGCGATGATGATGGCCGAAAGCACACTGTTATTAGATTACTATAATGGGTTACTACTATAATGGTAAATAATCTGAAACTAGGGGAAATGTACAGATTAGAAAACTAGTCATACTGAGAGTAATAAACGTTAGGTTGGATAACCAAGTCCATCGACAGCCCACACTGTTCCATAAAAACTCTCACCCGGGAAATCTCTAAAAACTTGAGCTCAACAACACTGCGTAGCTACAGCGGCTGTTTATATTTTCGTATTGCCATTTCGAATTCTG
This sequence comes from Erannis defoliaria, assembly GCA_905404285.2. NCBI lineage: Eukaryota > Metazoa > Arthropoda > Insecta > Lepidoptera > Geometridae > Erannis > Erannis defoliaria. The sequence goes on from FR990071.1 coordinate 3,538,315, forward strand.
CACCATTATTGAAGAGAGCCTAGACGGAAATAAGTTTCAGACACCATTTCCCCCGGAGTCTAAGCTCCAAATATTGGATACTTAGTTGGAAAAAATATTAGGTCACTACGAAAAATGTTTTCACAAACGTAAAGTAAAACAAATGTTTCCGCCTTTGGTAGCTGTTACTGGATTATTTCAATGAACGTTTACTGAATTAGGTAGGTAATACAAAAACGTGTTTTGACCTAAAAGTTGTACGTGAGTAAAATAAATAGGCAAGACTGAATTACGTTACAGCGAAAAACAGTCTGCGAATAACGATAATAATAATTAATGAGTTTTATATTGTTTGATTCTTGGCAAATTATAAATGTAGATAACGAATAACATTTAAACAATTGTTTTGACATAAAATTAAATTAACAATTGTAAAGAATAATGAGTTATGAATGATAATAACAAACTACATATTTTGGTGCTAGAGCATGGCGATCTCAACTTTGTGACTCCATGTCTCCGCAAGTAAATATTTTGAATTTGATAACGCGGTTATTCTCAATCACAAAATAACAAACCGTCGACGTTATATTATTGCGACGCATCTAACTGCGAAAGCCCAAGGCTTCGAAAGAAGAAAACTGCGGCGTGTGTTATTGTAAATCATTAAAACTGCGATGTTGGTGAAGTTCATAAGTTTTACCTATGCCTCGCCTCGTAGTTCATGTCGGCACTTATAGGTAGGTAATTTTATCTTCTTTACAAAAAAAAAATATTTAAAAATGACGTTTGAAATCACTACGGTCCAAGAGGGAAATCCTTCCTCGAGACTACAGTTATCTCATAGTTTGTAGTGGATTTACACCACAAACACACACACACACACTTTTATCTCATAGTTTGTGGTGGATTTACACCACAAACACACACATGCACAGACACACACACACACGCACACACACTTAACTTTATTTTAATTTATTTACACTTGTTATCATGTATTTTGTTTACACTTGTTATGTTATCAATGTTCATAATTGATTTTCTTATACGGGTCGATCGCGTGACTGCGCATGAGACAGCTACATTACTCAAAATAAGCGTTTTACGTAACACCTCACCATCGTCAACTTTAGATAAACATAATGCTAAAACTGCTATATCTTGCCCTGCACTTTTAAAATATTTCGCAAACCATATATAATTAATTATTTTCTTGAAAATCGTCCAATCGCGTGACAAACACTGTTAAACAGCCAACACGTGGCGAAACTACGCGTGTTCTTGGGAACAATTCATTCGCTCTTAAACTCTTACGGCCTTACTTAAAAAAACTTTTCAACCGTTAGTCACTGCTTAAGATGCTCTGCCATCTTCTCTCTGACGTGAAGTGTAACATGCAAGAACAAGACAGAGAAGTTTAAGCAGTGACTAAGAGAATCGAGATTTTTTTTTTTTATGAATGACTGATGCTGTTGGCCTCAGATGGCCTCTACAGCGTCACCGGACTTTAGGCAAGCGCAAACGGCGCTCGGCCTAGGTTTAGGTTAAAGGCGACTAGCTCAAGGGCACCTCAGACGGTACGAACCTCGGCTTGGCCGTCGCCGGGAGTGGGGTCAGACTTGCCCTGGCACCCCAGAAGGGGTATGCCCTGGGGCCCTAGTAGGTTGATCTGGTTGACTATTTGGAGAGAATCTAACCGATCTTCTGACAGATCTGGGGAGTCCTCGACCTCGCCGGCGAGGTCGGTGCGTGTTTGTGTGCCTCTGGTAACCGGCGCCTATACCAAAAACGGAATACTTCCTGTTGCTAGGAATGGTCGGATCGGTCGAGATTATTTTAGGTAAAGCTGTTATTGAATAAGAACGTTACGGCAAGATGGCCGCGCCGTGGTTGGGACGCGGATGCGTTGGACTCCCTATTTATTTATTTAATTTCGCATAAGGCGAGTGATTTATTCCCGAGGTTACGCGAGGTTTAAAACCTAAACTAATTTAAATATTTTTAAAAGTATGTTGAGGATCTTTTTAATGAAGAAGGCGTATTACACTGTTGACATGTTTTTAACAAACACAAATGTAAATTGACATTCGAATGCCTTCTATCCGATTCTTTATGACCATGACTTCTTATTTTTTTTTAAATTGTATCCTCTTTCTATTAGATAGTTAAGTACTAGTATTAGATCAATAAGTCTGTAAACCCCTGCAGGGTAGAAGCTAGCGAACTAAATGTATTTAATTATAATGGATCTGTATATTATCTAGTTTTCACAGACAAATAAATCATTCATTCATTCATAAAAAAAAAGGTTTCAGTAGGTACTATCTTGTTCTTATTTATACCTATACTTATGATTCCACCATATGCAAAGATGGTTTTGAAAGATTGAGTTTTAGAAGAAATACCTACTAAGTACTAATTGCTTGCGGTGCTATTGTAGCGGTGGCTCTATTGCAGAGACCGCCTGGAGAAGTACCAAACCTTTGCTAGTTATTCAATCGCCTAAGCAGTAGTCTGCGTTACTTACTGTGTGAAGGTCAATGTTACCAGATAAATTACTGGGTATGAAGAGATGTCACATCTAATATTTCAGGATGACGAGCACAGTGCAGTGGGGCGCAGGATTTTGGTCGCAAGTTCACTATTCTGGCACAGCTACTGTTATGGGCAGGCGTGACGCTTACCACCAGGCGAACGTCTAGCTCATCTTGACACTCAAATCCATAAAAAAAGAACTACATCAGATACACTCGTCACATAATGTCAGAAGGATGTGGTCAAACCCTTGGCCTGTCAAGGGGGAGCTAATAATATATCTAGCATCGATTAATAAGAACCTAACTACAGTGCGATTTTGCTCCGATATAAGAAAACAGGAACAGAAACAATACCGCATTTCCTAGAATAGCGCGGCACTCTGACGTCAAAACTATAAAATTAAAACTGGCATTCTTTTTATCTAATTATTTATACGCAGGGTTGCGTTTGACAGCCATCTCGTCTGATGTTAAACGAAGATGCAGCTTGTTTTCGCAATAGTAAAACTAAGTTGTTTTTTTTTTAAGTTTTAGTTTGTTTAACACTTGTCCGCGTTGCATGCAAAGACTGCAGGCGCGAAAATGACTTAGGTATAACGTAATTTTTTTTTTCTTAGTTCTTGGCGTCGCACGTTGTGCAATCTGCCAGTGTCAAGTTTATGAATTTTCAAGTATTTATATTAAAATCAAGTCAAATATGTCATGATATCACAGCCAGTCACACGAAATTAGTCATAATCAAGTCCAAATCATGCCCTAGTTAAATTGTGGCGACTTTACTATGAGCTTCTACGGATTTTGAAAACAACACAAAAATACATGTTTCACCACATTATATCACTTGCCCACACTCGTGCATGTAATTCAACACTCAATGAATAAAACACCACCGTTTTTAATCATTAATTCGCGAGCGAAAAAACACAAGTTTAAGAAAATAATAGAATGCAACGACTTGATTTTTCCGTGTTCCCTCCAAAACTCCAGGTATAACATTCACATGGTCTGATAAATCGTAAAGCTTGGAAAAAAAGAGTTGAAATGAATAGAGCCACTAGCGCAAATAGTTCTACGAGTAAATTCTAGCAACCCTAAGCCTATGAACATCAGAGAAAAATAAACACACAGTACGTCACAGTATTGACTAAAGTGAAATAATATTTCTAGCCTTTTTAGTAATAGCAAAGATAATATAATGCTATACTAGTCTAATAATAAGCTAAGGGTATACTAAGCTGAAATGGCGTCATTGCATTCATCAATGTAATCAAGTTTTGCTATGGGGCCAACCCTGAAATAGTGAAAAAAAACAGCTGGTTAATACATTTAGTCAGGAAACAAAAAACTTTTTCATTGAAACAGCTGGTTTTTATTCGCGTTTCCAGTATTGGCTCGATAGTAAAAGTGGTTTACAATGATAGTAAAAGTGGCTTTAAACTCTGGCATTACACCAAATTATGAAATTGCAATAAAACTATAACATTGCTAAGAGAGAGGCCCAGTAACATTGGTATAAAAGGCGTCCCCACCAACTTGGTAGACAGGACCCTGATTCCAATCGGCTTTGTGGTGACAATGCGCCCCAAGTTTCTTCCACATTTTACATCTTCTTCGCCTGTAATAAAAAAAAGGTTTGATTAATCTTATGGTTTTAACCCCGGAGCAAACAGAGCGGGTGTGTAATGTCTGTGTACCGGACAGCAGCGTCTAAGCATTCTGCAAACCCAAGCCGCCTGCCCAGCAGCCTGAGGATGAGTATGGCAACCCCGCCTATTAAAGAGGAGTTGTCGGCTGAAGGACATCCCCATGGTGTCCATGGCCAAGAATAAATTTAAAAAAAAGGAGGAGTTGTTATAAATATAGTGTTATGTTGTTGTTGCTAGCTTATGGAGTTCCACTGCTAGGCAAAGGCCTCCCGTTGAGTTTTTCAGTTTAGCAGTTGATGAAATTGCTGAGAATAACATTACAAAGGTTCTGCAGAAACTACATTTTAATCTAAACTAGTTTTAGTAAGTACCTCAAAATTATTATCTTCATAGGTGCTCAAGAAATTGGTGCTCAATCAGGAATAGTCCCCCCTTTTCCCTCCTTTGAAAACCTTTGGGCCAAAATTACTACCAAACATCATCAATTACATTCACTAGTTGTGTAACATAATAAGCCTGTTAGTAGTGCATTGCTGGACATGGACATACGCCTACTCGAAGGGCGATTGGGCCATATACACCACGCTGGCTAAGTTGCAGATTGGTGGATTCACATACGCCATTGAATTTACTCCTTTACCGAAAAGCCAGTGGTATGATAATCCATACATAAACTCCAAAATAGTACGGGGCTGGATTTGAACCCGCGACCTCACGATAACAAGTCAAGCAGTCTCCCGATTAGGCTACCGTTAAATTGTTGGTCCCGGTTTTTTTACTCTATACGAGTATAATATACTTACAATAATAATATAGACAAAATATAGGGAACAGCTGTTTTTTTCGTGATTTCAAGGTTGGCCTCATGACCCGATAGTAAAAGTTGTTTATAATGATGAGTACAATGATATCCTAGAAGGATAACGGTGTTCAAACTAACACCCGGTATTTCTATGATGACAACCGTCAAGCCCCCCCTGCCCCTGACGTGGCTGCCTGCCTGCCTTAAGCGCCCCTTAAAGCTGCCTATTCGTACTTACTTACGTGATTAAATTGCATACTTACCAGCTAACAAATTAACAAAATTCATTATTGAAACCTTCAGGCTGTCATATTCTCTGTGTAAACGCTGACAAATTATCAAAATACATAGTGTGACAATTGTATGGTATGTAATAATATACATTATATTTTTTATTCCGAATATGGCATAAACCTGTAAAATATTGTAAGCAGTTAGTCAACAGTAACCTCTATAGTAGTCTATGATTGTCTAGGAATATTTGAATGAACTCCCAAAATTCTACGCATCATCCACGCCGAGATGGATGCACCATGTCCACGGTTAGACATATAGTGCATGCAACTGCACCGAAATATCGGAAGCTCGTTTAACAACATAATCACAGTAAATATTTAAAGGCCACTCGACTTTCAAAAATTGAATAATTGGGACGGGATATTGAAAAGTTTCAATGTCCCGCTTAGGTTTTATGAACCTTAATGGCTTTATCTTTAATTTAATTTAAAAACGTGTTTAACTAATAAAATAGGAGTTACTAATCCGGTAGCGATCACTAAAAAAGGGAGTAGGTATTCCTTATAATATTAATTGTGGATTACTCACAGGCAGCAAAAGTATAGAATGTCTCAGATCTCGGGACACAATGTCCGAGGCAAAGCCAAGGGTGATAAACATGAGATCTGAGGCTTCTTTACTTGCTCCCGTGGTGTGTATACGATTTTACGTGCCGCTGCGGGGAGGAAGTGGTTCCTTTCGCTCCGCGTAGCGGGGCTAAAGTAGCCACTTCAGCCCCGCAGGCAAGTAAAAACCATTAAGTACTTACATTTTCAATCATCAACGCATATACCAGATGATAAGTTAAGAAAATTAAATTTAGAGTGGTCATAATCAAGGAAAAAATTATCTGAAAATAGACAATGAAATAAATGATCACTGTTATAATCTATTGTGAGTTGTTGAACAGTTATAATAGTACATTATGATACGAGTGTGCTATGTTGGTCATTACACTAGAGGCGGTATTATGCGCGCGAGCCGCAGGCGAGCGCGATAAGGAAGCCGAGAGCGTAATGACTAATAGCACAAGAGTACCATACGACTGTTTTCGTCACACTTGCGAGGAAAAAACATTTTTTTTAATATAATAATCAACCACACAGCGAAAACATCAACAAACATTTGCGGAAAATGGCGCCCAAACCAGCAATGCGCGCGCAGGTTGACATTTACTTCAGCGGCATAAGAAGTCTTTGTTGGTATTACAAAAAAACTGTAAGTATTACCCGGCTATATTAAGAGTCCTTCGTATACATACGTCTAATTGCAGTCACGTACAAACTTGACTTTACCGGGTTATACCTATTATAGTACAAGTGCCGTAATGTAAAGTAAAAAGCACGCGTGTGTAATAGCTTGGATTATGAGCCTAAAACCGATGCAATAAGATCCACTTTACGATCAAGTGTGATGAAAATACTGTTACTTCTGTTTGCTCTATATTACTACACAGAAACGAAGTATATAATGATCTTTTAGACGGGTATACCAATACGTATATACGTTAAATATACACGTGCTCGCAAGGTTTGCAAGTTGAAGTGGCAATGAGCAGGCCACATCGCTCGAAGAACTGACAACCGATGGGAAAGAAAGGTTCTTGAGTGGCGACCGCGAACCGCAAGACGCAGCGTAGGCCTCCCACTAGGTGGACCGACGACATTGTAAAAGTCGCGGGCAACCGGTGGATGCAAATGGCAGGTTGTCGTACAGTGTGGCGGTCTAAGGGGGAGGCCTTCGTTCAGGAGTAGACGTCTCCGGGCTGATGATGATGGTGATGATGATACACGTATATACGTTTATGCGTCATAAAACAATCAACTTTAAATACTCGCATGCAGCGTCGATAGCGAAAATAAAGTGCTTATAATTTAAGATCACATTTTATTGTTTACCAATTTTTAAGAAATAAATGTATTAAAACAAAACTGCAATTAATTGAGTCCTGGCCCATGTTATGACTGTAGGGGTAAATTTATTCTCAATGCTATTTGGGGCAGATTTAAATCCAACAAATCAAAAATCATAAAAATCGGTCCAGCCGCTCTTGAATTATAAACGGTGTAACTAAACAGATAATTCGGCAATGAACACTTTTTGTTAGTAGAACCTATTTTTTTTCTTTTTATCTGATTATAATTCCTAACAAATTGTATTAATGTGATGCTAAACTTACCTGATAAGAAAAACACTGAGTCAGGCAATCACTGTTCTCTACCAAGCACTTGTAAATTCTAGCCCACACTTTAACATGTGTGGTTTTTGCCAAACAGGATTGACTAGTATTATTTTTTGTAAAGTTAATATCTTCATTGAGATATTTAACTTGATTAGCAGCAATCGTAGTCAATATACAAAACACAAAATGTACAGCCACGTATCTTATTTCAACAATAATATCTAAGATTGCCAAAGATGCAAGCCTTACACGTTTTAATATTGTCAAATGCCGGTCATGTTCAGCTAGTGTCCATATTTGAGAAAATGTAACGAAAATCATTGGCATCCGTATCATCATGAACAACATAAAAATTACAATGATTATCGACATCGTTTTCTTCATTGATCTTATGTATGTTACTTTCATCAAAAACCGTGCGTGAATTTTATAGGTGTTACACAAAAAAATATTGAAAATAGTTCTGCTTTTTATTGCTAGATATATCACGAGAATGTCATTCGTGTAGACCAAAAGCTGCAATAACCCTACCTCAATGACAAACTCCTCATGGTAATGAAAATTTTCTGCAGCGATAGCACAAACATTTATTACTAAACATGCGTTTAAAATAGGCTCTATGATGACCCGAATCAATATGAGACGTTTAACTTTTTCACTGACCGACAGATAATTTCTATAAATACAAACCCAATTTTCGATCGTTAGTAAAAACTTTATAATGACTATCTCTTTCATTTTAAATGATTTAAATAACCTTTTTCTAATGGTTGTATTTTTTGCTCAACAATCTTTTTGATCTTTTAAATTGTCTGTGGTGCTTTTTAGAGCATCTTTAATATTTTATTTTACAATATTGGACTGATTTCAAGTCGAAGTACTTTTGTAATGTTGGTGGAACGCTACTTCATACTGATGTAGGAATATAAACTGTTGAATGTTGATGTTCAACGGACATAAGATAAACATAATAATATAGGTCATCGTCAGCATTTGTTTGTTAATTTTGTTAATATATGTATTAAAGGTAATAAAATTGTCTCACGTACAAGTTTTGTGAACAAGTTTGTTTGTTTCAATCTTAAATTAATTTGAAGCATGGACTAACCGTAGAATGGACTGTATAAAATGCAAATAATGTAGTATGTTGAACAATTGTGACTCAATTGTGCATTGTGTTCGAAACTATTATTACACACTGTTTAAGTGTGGTCGCACATTGATTCGGCACGGCACCCGACAGGCGCCGGACGGACCGAAACACACTGTGCAGAATTAACTGGTGCGAGCGAGACGGGCGTCTCGAGAAATTTCTTACGGTGTGCGGGACCTAGTACAAAATGTATGCTCGGGTGCTTCGGGCGAAATCGGACGGTTTTTCTTACGGGTTTTCTCGTCGTATGCGCCTGGCCTTAAACTATCACGGTTGTTCACTATAGTTCTATTATTATTTACGGGATATTTACCATGATTATCTTGTGAAATGAGCTCCCGATATTTCAGCGTAGCTGCATGCATCATGTTTACGGGCAGACTGAATATTGCGGGTGGTTATTAAACAGTTCAAAATATCAAGGGCATTCATAACGAACTACCCTCTTTACAAGTCTTTTACGAAAATAAAAAATAAAAATAATCATGGTAAATATCCCGTAAATAATAATAGAACTATAGCGAAACTATTATATAGGTAAATCAGGAACTATTTCAGATGGAACCACGGAATATAGCTAGTCGAAACTAATATTTTACCTGGTACTGAAACCTTGTAGCAAGTAAAGGAAGTTATATAGAGTTATAAGCTTTCACTCTAATGAGTTTAGTGTTTGTTTTACAATGACATCGCCTTAACTTTTGGACTAATACTATGTTTTATCACACGGATCTTTTACTGTTTCTTTCCTTGTCTAGACTAAACCTCGTTTACTCTAGGGTACGTGGATATCGCCGCAGTATCGGATATTCCGCCATCACGCAGTAGTGTGTGAACAACACTTCTGGAAGATTACTGTACGTAGCGACATTATAGGGCTAATGAGACTCACTATATTATCAAAAGTATCCAAGTAATAAAAGCTAATGAAGGAATATTCAGTATTCTATATTGTTACTTGGAGTTCATGACCGGTACGTCCTAAAACTGCATCTAGAACCACCGGAGGACGGGCAGCAGCGTGCTCTCGGTTAACGATGGTGAGCATTCTGCGATCCCCAAGCTGCCTGCCAACGAGGGGATTATGGGAACATCCCTCTATTAAGGGGGAGGCCTTCGTCCAACATTGGACGTCTTCTGGCTGCTGATGAACTTAAAGTTCTGGGTACCGTTTCAATGGTCATGGGCAAGCGTGGTTGCTTGGTACCATAAAAAATGGGTAGGTCGGTATATTATAATAGATATAACTAGAGGTCTCCCGCGATTTCGTCCGAGCACGGAAGAAATTCAGCCCGCTGCCAAAATTCACCACTTTTTTTTTAATGAACTTTCCAAATCCAAATTTTCATGAGTAAAAATCCAAAAACAAAGGACTTTCATACAAAAGTTTCCTCCTTTTCCCCCCCTTAGGGGTCGTATTTCGAAAAATCCTGTCTTAGTACACCCCTACGCATCAAGAAGAATACACCCCCAAATTTCAAGTCTGTACGACCAGCGGTTTAGGTTGTGCGTTGTCTGTCAGTCACCCAGTCAGGACAGAGCCTTTTATAGAAATAGATAAAGGTATAGTATAGGTAGATAGGTATATTAAGTATATGGTAGTTAAATAGGTGGTTACCTACAAGATTAAACGGATTAGACTAGATTAGTTACTAGACTAGAGAAAAAACATAATAAAAATATGTAGTTATGACCACGAATTTCGGAAAAAAATATAAAATAAAATATACCACACTTCCGCTATACACATTAAACTAAATAGATGTACTACCAAAACAAACTTAAAACCTACTCAAAAGTTCAACTATGTCACAATTGCCTTTTTATTTTATTGAGGTTGCAATCTAAAAGTGACGTGACTTACATTATGTAAATCAGTAGTAGATCAAACGACCAGTTCCATCTATAAATAGAATTTCAATTTCTTTTGTCACAATAAGTTGTCGTGCCCTTATCACTTGTCTCTGTATTTCTGTATCAATCTGTGTCTTTCCAGTTCCGACAATGGTTGTGACAAATCACTCCGTAAGTGGTTTCCGGCGACAATCCCTTTCTAGCCCATAATGGACCGATCACACGGAACGTGCCAATACCTCAAAGGGGTGAACATTAAGTAGCTACACAGACTTAGAAAATGGAAGGAGTTATAATCATCACGTCTTCAATTATTTAGGGCTATTGATAAGGCAACAACCCCTAAAAGGAGACTCCTATAGGTAAGCAACAAGGGTCTCGGACTACGCCAGAATATATTATTTGAGTTAAGGAAAAAAGGTGTTTTGTTTTATTCTGTAAGGATTTGCCTGTCGTACAGGTCGAATTGAGTATTTTGCCTCCATTCTATTTCATGTAATACTATAAGAATCAAAGTCCTAACTGAATGACAGACAGCGCCCAGCCTAAGCTGATGGTCATAGAAAATTTAAATTTAGAGGGTGAATTTTGGCTTGATGCGCAAAGGTTAAATTTTACGAAATTCAACCCTAGAAGCGCTAAAAATGGAGTAAAACTGTTGTAAGATATTCCTTTGTTTTTGAACTTTTAGTAGTGTACGTTAGTATTTGGATAATTAATTTAAGATTTAAAAAAAAACTTTTTTAGGTTCAGCCTGTATGATGAAAATTGGTATTTGTATAAGTACCTAGACTTTTTAAAGCGAAAACAATAATATTTTGTAGCAGGGTCGACTTAGAGAGGGGAAAGTGGAGAGGAACATTTTTCAAATCCCTATACTATTAGTAACAGAAATGTATTAAGTAGTACCGCCTAACATTTACATAGCGACCGTCCACTTTTTATAACAGCCTCCCTCTTATCCTTGTCTTGGTTTTTCCGGGACCACGCAATTTCGTCTAGAAACGCTTTGGCAAATTAATAAGTTTCACGTTACGACAATCTGTAGCCGCAAAGAAGACGGATCGCTGCGCAGTTGGAGTGTTGCTTATTGCGTTGCTCGTGTTTAACAGCCTTTTGTAAATAGAGATGCTGTGAAGCTTAATCAGGGTACGCTGTAATTCATCTAAGTGTTTTTTCTTTGATCTTAGGATGAAAGAGGAAGACTTTATGGCTAAGCATCATACTTATTGTGCATATAATTCAATTGGTTCAATACATTCAAAAATAAACTTGCCGAACTTTTAATCAAAGCCAAACTAGTTTAATAAAAAAAATGCTAGTTAAGCTCAGATGCTCAAGTTAAGATGAATTTGTGTTATTTGTCAATTTGTTTCAATTGTACCTACATTCATTTTATTAATTCGATTTGCATTGTATACCTATTATGTGTTATAAATGTATGTTAGCTGCATCTTGCGACAATGAACTACATAATAATATTATAGCAGTGTTCTCGTGGAAGTGATGTAATGTCTTATACGAAAATAAATATCTTTAAACCTAATTATATATATCGTCCTCCTTGACGTGTCCGTCAATGGCGAACCTTGCTAGCTCTTGCGGTGATCACGAGGCGGCTGGCGAAACCAAATTTACTAAAATATTAATATTTACAATTTATTTTATAAATAATAAAATAATAAAATTATAATAATAAATTAATTTATTATTGACTGTATTCTGTTTTGTGTACCAATAAACTATCTAAATAAATAAATAAATAAATACAATTCTTCATACTCACATATAGCGCCTACTTGTCATTGGTAATAATTTAATTTTATAATAATTTAATAAAGTAACTTTTTATTTGCTTTTTTTTTTGTATAAAATACAATTATACACAAAAATTAAATTATAACTAAAATAATTAATAAATAATAATTGATAATTTAATTAATTATTATTAATTATTTAATCAAAATAACAGTATATTTAACTAACATTGACTTACATTACGTTAACGTTTAATAAACGATTATGTCATCGTCAAATATTTTAAAATTATCAAATCATCATCTATGTAAATAAATAATGTCAATGTTAAAACGACCAACAGTCTAAGTAAAACAAAGCCAGTCACAGTCAAGTCCAAATGATGCTCCAGTAAAATGGTGGAAGCTTTGGGTTTATGGCTATTATGAACTCAAGATTGTTAACTTTAATACACTTGTAAGAACACTTTACCTACTCAAGATTGTTTAAATGACAACCAACGTTTTGGAAACAACGCGAAAAATCATTTTTCCTCACATTATGCCACTTGTCTACACTTATGCAAATAATAATTGGGAAAATATGGTATCTAAGGCAGATACTTCTGTAGCTTATTTGGCAAAGCAGTTGGGACGGAAACCCGTAGAGACTGGTCGTATGCAGGTTCGAGTTCTGCCGGAGGTCATATTTTTTCTTCCTGTTTAAGCTTTAAAAACATAATCATTGGTAATCCACCATTTAGTATTAGGTAATTCATAATGAAAAAAAGAACACATGTTTTGAAATTGTAAACTTTCCGAATTTTTTTTTACCTTTATTTACCTTAATTAATCTATCTTTTAAGTACATCATGAGAACTAATATGTAACTTTTTTTTAAATATACGTACAAGTGACGAGACAAGCAAGACGTTCGCCTGGTGGTAAGCGTCACGCCTGCCACTAACAATAGCAGCAGTGCTAGAATTCTGAACTTGCGAACACAATCCTGCGCCGCACTGCACTGCACTCGTCACCCTGAAATATTAGATATTAAATCTCTTCATACCCAGTAATTTCTCTGGTAACATTTCCCTTCAAACCGGAACACAGTAATGCTTGCACACTACTGCTTGGCGGTTCAATAACTGGCAATTATGGAATTAAGTACTTAAGTACTTCTCGTCTCAAAAAATGTTGAATAACTGGGTAAATAGATAAATGCGATATATAATACTAGCCACAGAAGAAAATAATAATGGATAACTTTACTGACAGACTGTTTTGGTACATACGAATTTTCTTTTTTTTAATCTCCATCAAGTCATTCAAAAATATGTTCAAAAACACAAATTACGGTGTAAACGAAAAACAATCCATTAATCACGTTGACGTTGGCGGGGGACGTTGTGATTGATGTCAGGCATACCTGAAGCCTAAGCTTGAAGCGTATAGCAAACTTGTGAGGCCGCTCTCCCACGAAGAAATTCATACGCTTCGCAGGTGTTTTACTATCCACCTTCTAACCTCATCTTCAGACCTTTGTCATCTAATGTAAAATACGGAAAATAAACTAATTGAACCCAAACTCAAGGAGTTTAATAATAGCCATTCTCAGATCAGCTTGAATATATCAAAATTATGTTGTGTTACCATCGGGACCTTGGTATGTCCTAAAACTGCAGCCAGACCCACCGGAGGATGGGCAGCAGCATTCTCTTAGTTAACGGTGGTAACACTCTGCGATTCCCAAGCCGCCTGCCAAGCGTGGGGATTATGGCAACCTCTCCCTAATAAGGGAGAGACCTTCGTCCAGCAGTGGACGTCTTCCGGCTGATGATATACAATCGGAATCACATTATGCCTGCAAAAAAATTACCGATGCGACCATTAGAAACAGGCTAATATCCAACTTCCAAGATTTTATTACATAGTTAGATATCAAGTACCATCATTTTAAAAATAAATACGATTTCCATAGAGATGGGGCCAATATTAGGTAGGTACGTACCTACCTACAAAAAAATCGTAACAAATTAATTATTTTCCTAGAAAAGATTCACATACAGCTTTGAAAAGAGTTATTTTTATGATCATTATTATTTTGTCAGAAATAATAAAACGCTTAGAACGTTTTTCCTTGAATTTGTAACGGAACTCGCGTAATTAAGTCGGTTACGCAAAAGGAAGATATATAAAAATAACTCTCAAAAACCTTATAAGTACTTACACAAATATATTATACAATAGCCAGTAAAATATTTTTATTCTCGACAAAGTTCAAGTATCGAGACAACTTCCCGTACAATAACAAAAAAGATCCGAGAGAAGCTTTTATAAACATGAAAGCTTGGACGAGTAAATCAACGGACATGACAATGTGACATACAGTGCTCTTAGGGCCAGGTTATTTCAAGCACATTTTTAAAATATAAAATTCTATTATCTTATAGTCCAAAATACTAAATGTTGAAAATAGGATATACTTACGACACTTTTGCGGATTTTTTTGATCGAGGAGAGTATACTTTATCGTGTTGCTTAGACGGATATTTGTCTGTAACCTGTACCTAATTTTTCTTTGCTTTAAACACAGTAATTTTACTAAATAACATTGATTTTGCGAGGGGAACATTGCAATATCCTGGCCCTAACAGGGAATATGCATGTTCAATTATTAAAAATAATAAGATAAATGGAGAGTTTAAAAGAACTTGATGCTTCCGTAGAAAAAAATATTGAAATCGGTTGGTAAAGTTCTGAGATATAATCGTTCAAAGTATTTGGGAGGGAGTCATATTCATAGTGATAGTCTGCTCTGTCCTTTTCTAGCAAAACACGTGCATAGTATAGAATTTGTTTGGAATCGTGAACTTTGACGTCATAATCCTAGTATAGTGCCCTCCCTGTCTAACATGAAACTTAAATGTTAATGACTTCGTTATTTGTGCACATATTAAAATTTTACTTTCGATGATTTGTTTTGTTGCCAGTCAACTCTTCCTCTGAACGCTTTCCGGTGGCCACTCAGCCTATACGAACTTACTTACTTTTTTGCTCTTCCTGTTTTTAAATTGTTATGAAATACGATGTTAACAAAAATATACAAATCGAAGGTTTCCTAAAAATATTAACCAAAAACGAGGCCCTTCTCTAATACGAGTAGGTATAAGCGAATTGACAAAAAATCGCGTGCTGATGAGATATTCAAATGTTATGGAATTTCGTTGTACAACATTAGGGAAATAGGTCCCAGGAGTCCCTGGATCTGCCGCAACACACTCGAATCTACATGCGAAACGCAGTCCCGTATTCTTGAGCGTAAGTTCAGCCTCAACCACAGAGTAATAGAAGCAGAGATGTGATCAAAGGATTTTTTTCCATAGAAGGACGAGTGATCGAGCGGGGAGGTGTAGGGTTGGCGGGAGGAGTGGTAAATTCCGCACATGGTGCTGCCATCTAGCAGAATTCAGGATAAGTTTGTGTAAGTGCTTTATCGACAAAACGGAGAACTCTTATAAACGCTAGATTTACTGCTAGTGGCGCCATCTCTGGAGCTAGTTAAAAACATCAAGAAACGTAACATGTTTCATAAACAAACCACAAAAAACACAAATAAAATTACTTATGAATTAAATGAGACGCCAATCATGTCATCGGAATGTTTGCCTCGATACTATGTGCAAGAAAAAACGCAGCCACTCATTTTCTTTTAACTTTTACTGTACAAACACTAAAAGTCGTACATCTGTTTTGAAAGCCTGAAAAACTGGTACATGAGGCGGTCGCTCGCAGACTGACCAAATAAGTGTGACGTCACACACTCCGTCCGCAAATTCTGTCTACGGCCGTAAGTTCCTCATCGCAACTCCCTTTTCTCCATGGCCTCAACTCACTCTCGAAACAGTGATTACTAGTAACATCTGTTTTGGGTTAACACGGTTAACTAAAATTCTATGATTGTTATTTATCGGGATATTTACTTTAATTATGGTGTGAACTGTCGTCCCGGTATTTGTGGTGGAATGCACCCGCCTCCAGCGTGAGAGACGGGCGCTTGAGGTGGCGTACCAATTGAGCAGACTGGATGTTGGGAGGTTTAATAGACTGCTGTCAGAACCCGGCTCTGACGCAGCTCGAGTTGTTCAGTTGTGTGAATCGCCTTAAGTGACCCGCACCGCCAATTTTTCCAGTAGATGTGTTTGTGTTAGTTTTTAGCACTAGGTTAAGAAGATACGATGGGACTGACATGTACATGTACAAAAGTCCCAAAAAAAAAATTTATAAAAAATAAAAATAAAAAATATTTGGAAAGTTTTGTAAAACTTTATAATTTTATGCCAAACACAATAAAATAAAATGACATAATATCTTGCCAGTCAAATAGCCCACCCCTAACGGTACATGGTGCAAAGGTGCCCATCACAAGGGTCACATTGTCCCGCTGAATGGCTATGGCCAACCATTGCTCCAGGTACGAGCCGGAGCGGGAGTCGCCAGACTTTTCCCTCTACAATTTCCCTCATACGTCCAATACCCTATATAATAATTATTTGCTCAAACTGCCTATATCGGGCGCCCCTTGGTAAGCAGAAACTTTTTTCCTAAACTGATTTGGTAGAAATTTTTAATAAATAAAATATAAAATAATTTTGCATTATGGTATAGGAGGAAGGTTTTTAGCAGTATAAAGTCTTTGGGCATACTTACGGCCTTACTTAAAAGCGCCGCTCAAACTTAGTCACTGCTTAAAGTTTTCTGTCTTGTTCTTGCATGTGACACTTCACGTCAGAGAGAAGTTGACAGAGCATCTTATGAGCGGCGTTTTTAAGTAAGGCCTTTATTGTTTGGCCTATAATTACTTAGCATGTCATTAGTTTGCCATTGACGTATTAGGCTTAATATTCATAGTAGATCATAGACAAGTTATTTATTTTATTGAATTTTTTAGTATTACCAATTCTTCTTCTTCGTCGAGTCGATGATCCAAAAAAAATAATTATAAAAAACCTTTTCTATACTAATTTCTCCCAGTATTTGACCACTGCCATCCCGCAAGGAGTAGCCTTATTCAGGTCTTCTAAGGTGCAGGAACTCGGGCACCGAGGACACGACAGTAGGTGCAACATGGTCTGCGCAGGCGCTCCGCAGTCGCACTGTGCTCTCTCGGCGTCCAAGTATACACTTGACCAAGTTACTCCTGCAGCGGCTCACTTGGGTGCGGAGTCGATTTAAAGACTTCCACGTGGGCCACGGGAGGTCGCCGCCTACTGGGAGTTCTTCCATAGGTTCTGGAAAGTCAGGCGGTGGGGAGTGTGTTTTCTTCCACAGGTTCAGTATTATCAATGATAATATAATACTATACTAGTACTATTAATAGTAGTAGTATAGTATTATAACTAGTATTATTAATTGTCATAAACTGCATTGGTGTAGGGTTTTGTGTAATTGTTATTAAATATTGTATCCTAGCATTTTTCTGACAAACAATTACATTTTTTTACTTGACTATGGCTGGCATTTACATACTAAGGTGTTCCTAATACTTGGGATTCTTACCGTTTATTTATTTATTATGAACACCAACATGATATACGTCATTGCATACGAACGGAGACAGGGCAGTTACTAGCTAAACGTCATCACAATTATGGGTGTAGACTACATGGGTTTGAAATAGCAAGTCAAAGTAAGATTGCTAGTGATTTAAAGTATCATAATGAATTAAGCTACAATATAACATATTTATCAATAATTGAGCAGAAAAGCTTTCTAAGTGAAATAAATTACAACACAGCTTATCTATAATTAAGCAAAAGCAAATATAGTAACCTAAAAATTTTGTTGTTATTTATAATACAATTTTTTAGGAATATTTGAAAGTTGAGAAAGTTGTGAAACGGATTGACGATTTAAACTTGTCCCCGCCACCCACGAAAAGGTCGACATCTTCGTCCTTAGAGAAAATTCTTGTTAGGTCTTTTTTATTTCTTTTTGTCTTTTTTTTTACTAAACACGAATTATCGAAACCTACTTCTCTGAACGGACGGATTAACGAGTTAATGCCCACCTATATGAACATTGCTTTGGTATATTATACCAAAGGAAACTTATTCTATAACAGAGTTAAGAAATACATATCACTAGATTTGTGTTTATGACGCAGTAAGTTATATAGCCGTTACATAATTATCTAATTACACAAGTGGTGCATAACTATCTTACTACAGATATAACTATGACAAGGGCGCAATCTAGTATTACAAATATCTTACTAGATTAGTCTAGCTAGAGAAATGATACATTATAACAAATCCACTGTGAGGTTCGTACATAAAAGTTTTTAAAACTGCTAAAATTTGCGAGTTTGCGATTGGCTTGCTTCGAAAATGCTATCTTCTCGAAGTCGGCTTGAGGAAATGTTGAGGCAACTAAGAATAGGTACGAAACTTACTCTTCAATACACACACGACGGCAGACGGATAGTGAATAACAGGTATTTACATATAAATGGATACGCGATGCTATTATTGTTACCCTCAGGTATGTATAGAGGTTCCTTTCTACAGACTCTTTGAACTTACCTTTTGTGATAAAGAAAAATTTGGCGTAATCAGAGATTTGACAAAAATTGCATACTTTAAGTTAAAGATACAATTTTTGTAAAATTGTTCATGGCATATTCTAAGCCTGTTAACCGTGGAGTAGCTTCGGAACATGTTATTCTGTCTTTGTCTTTAACCACCGAGTTACAAAAAAGAATGAAAATGACAAAAACCCATGGTCAACAATGTTTTTGTCAATTAATAGTTTATTATTTTGTTTTGGGTCCTTACTTTTAATAATGCAACCTACCGTTGCATTATTGTAGCAATTTAATGTACCACATAAAATAGTAGCCCTGTAAAGTAGCCACTGAAACAGCACAGCGCAAAATAAACGCCACTGATGTTTGAAACTAAATTCAAATTCCACCACAAACCACCTGTATGGCTTGAATCCAGAATATTCCGCTCATAAAACATTTTCCGAACAATTTTCCATGCAAACAAAATCAAAACCACAGTGTTGTGTTTGTAAACTCTTTACGGTCGACCCGTACAGAACCCCGCCGCAATAATTTAACAAACACATTGCGCGTACGTGTGAAACTGAACCCACAGGGACTGTTAAGTAGAAAGGTAACCAACTAACCAATCACGAGCTTTCGCTTTTCAATATAATTATTTCAAGATTATGAAATGGCTGGCCGTCTTTATGTTACAGCGGTTTATGAATTAGATTATTAACACTGTAAAAATCAAATGGATTTATAGACTGTAATACTTTTGTGAGTTTTGGCTCACGTAATGTTATTTTTTAAAAGATACATTTATGTTTTTTTGAGTCCAGCTTTTAAATATGCAAAAAGTGCGCTCTTCGACTCTCTTGAGTTGCAGAAACTCAAGAGAGTCAAAGGTTTTGTTTTTACCTAAAGGCATGTGACATTTTGGCCGAGATCATAAGAACTAGGCCAAAATGTCACAAGAGGTATGGAAAATTGGAGCACTAGGCCACACGTGTGGGAAATGTCCCAAGCCTTTAAAATCCAACCAAAGAGTTATCTCAAAAAAAAGCAAGCATATATTTAGCCTTGAATACCTTTCCAAGTTACCTATCAAAACTTGAACGACAAAAATATAGAAGAATCTTTAAAAAACAGAAAATCTATTTGATTTTACACAGTTGTAAATTTAATTTATAAATCGAAGTAAAGTTTGTAGTGGTAGGACTTTGCCAGTTATTCAAACGCCAAGCAGTAGTGTGCAAGCATTTGTTCCGGTTTGAAGGGCAATGTTACCAGATAAATTACTGGGTATGAAGAGATTTAACATATGATACCTAGCTCAGGGTGACGAGCGCAGTTCATTGCGGCGCAGGATTGTGTTCGTAAGTTCTCAATTCTAGCACTACTACTGTTAGTGGCAGGCGTGACGTTTACCACCAGGTAAAAGTCTTGCTCGTCTCGTCACTTAACCGTATAAAAAAAATATATAGACGGTCGGCTTTGACTAGGTACCTAAGGTCTGCAGTTGGTCACTGAAAACGTCATAAAGTCTTGAAAATATAATTGAAATGCGGAAGTGAGGAAGAAGTGGCTCGCGCGATTGCATAGAGAACTGCGAAAAGCAAAGCTAACTACATCATACATTAGTAATCAGCTTTTTGCAACAAAGTAATGTTTATGTACTTAGGTACTATTTCCAGCAATATGAAAAGAAAAACAGCGCATACGTGGCTTGTTTTCGATATATTAACACGCAATAACAGCTCTGTGATACACAATAAGCAGCCATAGAATGCAGATATTGAGGAAAACCAAAGGAAAACTCGTGGAAATTGCAATCTGGCGAACGATGTCGCAGCATTTTCTCCATGTTCCGGGAATTACTTCCTTAGTTAGAGCATGGTTACAACTGGTGAGATGTTTTTTATTTCACGAGAAATACTTTGATCAGTCCTACATAAATTAAGTTACATTATTTATTAAGTTACCCATGAAAACCATAATGTCTTAAGGCTGTATGTGTTGTATAAGAGACAGGCATGTACTAAGGTAGACTACAAAACCGTTTGAACTGTATGAAAATCAAGCGTGCAATATTTTTTCAATTCGAATACAGACGTGGTTTTGACACCTTTTAGATTTATTTACGGGAATACTCACGTTTGATTAAATCGAATAGCTCCTACTATAGTTTCGATCAATCCGGTGACCTTTGAAAAACAAAGAGTGAAAACGGCGTCTAAATAAAATAATAACATGATTTTTCGTTCTTCTTTTTTGGCTTCGCACTTTGTGCATTCTGATAGTGTTATGCATAATACATTTTTCAAGTTTTTGGTAGTATTAAGTCATTGTTTGTCATAAAATCACAGTCAGACACACATAATTATTCAATCACAGTAAAATCTATGCGCAAAACGTTTGTTATAGCGAGATTGGACTTTGGTCTTTTGTATGCAAGCTAGGTGTATGACTATAACTCACCTCACCTAATGTCAATTGACGGTGTAATCGAAGATGGCAAACATACTTAGCCTGTTATGTTTTAATTGAAGATAATACACAACATGTTGTATGTATTGTGTGGCTTATCTATTTCCAAAGGACTCAAAAAAAGGAGGTTCTTAATTCGACTCTATGTTTTTTTTGTATGTAAGAAGGCAGCGACGGCGATAATTGAATAGATGGGCCCAGCGCTTGCAAATCGATCAAAATTACAACACAATCAAGCATACCTAGCTAAAAGTGTGCATATTACATTTGCTGGAAAATTGAGATAGCGAATCTAATTAATGCATGACAAAAAGAGAACACATGTACATGTATTAGAAGTTTGTATTGTCGTATCGTACGGCTCGCATGTCGCAAAGGCAGAGTATGACTGAAGCGAGTGGAGAGCCGGCGCTCAACATATAGTCTTCAAAATCCGTGCGCTTATTTCCCGTCCATTTATTTTATCATTGTCACTGTAGGTATGTTACGCGATTACTCCACCAATTATAAATTTATAATATTTTTTTTGTTTGGTAGGTGATACTTCAGAGTTATACATTTTATTTAGGTCCCGTATACATTTTATCAAAATTGGTCCAGTAGGTTTCTAAATCAATATAACTGGAATAAATCTCAATACGATGATTTCATCCAGGTAGTTGAAATTGAAGTCGATTGTTTTTTTTTTAATTTAAAAAAGCGTATTATTACTCATATTTTTTATTAGCGCATGTTGATCGGCTAATATACACCAAGAACTGAATTTGACACACCAATTCTAGTTAAACATACACTGAACTACTTAGTACCACAGACAAATTTTTATTTAGTGAACATACAAAACAGAATGTAATAACATTATACTAAAATACCTACTATACTAAAATAATGAACCTAAAACTAAAAACCTGAAAAAATATAATATAATATAATAACTAAAATATATAATTAAAAGGAGTGCCTTTAGGCAAGGTTCCGAAGATACTGGCAGCGTTCCCACTTTGTCTGACAAGTCGTCTGAGACAATTTCAAGACAATTTGAAAAATAGGAATATCCATAATTATAGCAACAGACTTTTTAGTATCTGGTCTACAATCACAGCGTAGAATCTGGTAAAAAAGTAAAACAAACAAAATTTGTTCAAACTTGGTTGTAAAGCCGAACACTTTTGTCAAACAATTTTCGAGCTTTAAACGCTCAAGTTAAGGTTGAAAGTAATTTAATTAGGAGAAAACATAAGCAATTGTGATTTTTTAATATCCCTAGGCCTTTAGAATGCGACAGACAAAGGCACCACATCAATCTCCGGGTGCCTAATATTGTTGAGAGACGTTGACTGATGATCCTGGGCATTGGTCCCTTGATATTAAATATCAAGACGTCTTCATTTAATTACTGGCTTAATGAATGAAAGCGAATATTTTTTTAATTCGGCTTTGTAATTTTAGGGGATTGCGGTGTTGTATTGGGGAGGCTGGATTATTATTCTTGTGGCAGTTTTTCTTAATTTTACGGCACGATGTTTCTTCATTTTGTAAGCCAAGCGACGCGGACGATTCGAGGCGTCACAAATGGCCATTTCAAACAAACGAGCTTTTAAAATGTATCTTCCGATAGAAGCAGCGCAGCACGGCTTCACCCGCAATTCTTGAGATAAAATAAATGTTATTCCAGGTATACATATAAAGAAAATGTATTTCTTAATTTTGTATTTTACCGTGCTTTGCGCTGTCGGCGGAGCAGACGCTCGGTCGATAAAGTAGATAATGCCCCAGGGCTCTGAGTGGCTGTGGGTGGGAGTAGTATGCATAGTGTTCTCTTATTGGTTGGTATTAAAGTAGAATCTAATATGGAGTTTTGTTGAATTACTTGGAGAAAATAAATAACGCAAAGTTGTGCAACAGAAATAAGAAACTTTAAATGTCGTTTCTTTGTTTACAGGTAGGTTAGCGTTTTAATGTAACAAGTGTACTTTAGCGATGTATAAAACTAGCTTAAAATAAAAATAAAAATCTTTGTTTACAGAGCAACTCATTTATCGTTTTACTTCGAAGACCGTCTTATAAAACGACATTTTTGTTTAAAAAATTAATTGGAAGATGGATAAACTTCGATTTGAGTTTACTCTATTACCTGGGAGTGATGGAAAATCGAATATTTTTTCTATAACCTCAATAGCCACATGTGATAATAAAGTGTACGCAATACCAGAAGAGCTCCAATCAGCTAATCTTCATAAAGATATAATGAGAACCGCTGCTTATAGTAAGGTAAAAAATAGTTTGAAAAAAAGGAACCAGATAAGACGAGTTTGGATAACTATGACAGAAGAACTTGGAAAAACGTATATAGATGAGGATGGTAATTTACAATTTAATGACCAATTTTTGGAAGAAATTAATAATGAAAATATTACTGCGGCTAATCAAACAGAACCAGGTACATTGGAAAAATTATTTGAAAAATTAGTAGAAAGTACGCATGCAAATAGACAGCAGAACCTTAAACACGTTGCTGAGAGATTTGTGATTGAAAAATTTACTAGCAAGAATTCAAATGCAAACCAGTGGATTGATATTTTTGAAAAAGAATGCATACGCTTTGATGTGACAACGGATGAAAAGAAAATTGAAATACTCCGTCTATTTATGGATAAAAGTTGTATGGATTGGTATAGTTCGATGATTATAAAATTTACTATGGACTCGGAATGGACAACATGGAGAAATAAATTCTGCGAAACATTTGCAAACAAGGGATGGAACCCAGTCTCATATGCGCTGGTATATAAATACAGAGACGGTTCACTGTTGGATTATGCTATGAGAAAAGAAAAACTTTTACTAGAAATGAGAAGAACAATTGATACAGGTACTTTATTGGATCTTATTGCGGCGGGCTTACCGGAATTCATTCTTAATAAGATTGATAGAGAAGGATTAAAAGATACAATGGATTTATTCAACGAAGTGAGCAAGTATGAACATATGGTAAATAGAAAAGGCTTTTTGCCGAAGAGAAGGTATTTAAATCAAAAAGTTGATATTAAAAATGAAGACAAATGTCCATGTAAGATTTGTGATAAATTAAATAAAGGAATTCGGTACCACCCTGAGAATACATGCTGGTTTAGAACAAAAGAGGAAGACAAGTCGAAGAAACATTTTATTAGACATGTCAACAATTCAGTAATAGAAGCTGAGCTAAATGAAACTGACCAAAAAAACGAACAGTAACACCATTAATATATGTCAAACTACTATTAAATGATAAACTGCAAATAAATGGAGTTTATGATTCGGGTTCAAATGTTTCCCTAATTAATTCCAAGATATTGAAACTAAAAGGAAATAGAAACAATTTTAACAAAGTAAATTTAGTAACAATTAATGGTGTTAAAAAGACAACTGGTTTGACAACCTTAAAAATAAAGATCTTTGAATTGGAAAAAAGTGTAGATGTGTATATTATTGATGATCAAAACTTCAACTATGACTTTTTAATTGGATTGGACTTGATAAAATAATTTAAACTAATTCAGAATGAAAGTTTAGAAGTAACACAAAAAGAGTGCTTGAATAATTATATTAAAAAAAGCACAGAAGTAATTTCAACAGCTGTAAAACCAAACATGGAACTAAAACCTACGAGGAAAGATGCTTCAGAAGAATACAAAATAAACTTTAACGAACATGTTAAAGAAGAAGAGTTTGAATTAAAAATCAATCACTTAAATGAGACTCAAAAATCAACAATAAAGACAATGATAGAAATCATAAATCGGTTTTTGCGAAAGATAAGTACGATGTTGGCACTGTTAATGGTTATGAAGCGAGGATAGACTTACAGGTAGACAAGTATTGTAGCAAGAGACCTTACAGATGCACTATAGAAGATAAAAGGGAAATCGAACAACAAATAGCAAAATTATTGGAAAATAAACTCATAGAAGAATCCTACAGTCCATTTGCTGCACCAGTTACATTGGCATTTAAGAAAGATGAGAACAAAAAATCCAGACTATGCATAGACTTCAGAGACTTAAATAAAATAATAGTTCCTCAAGCTCAACCATTTCCCTTGATGGAAGATTTAATGGTGAAAACCAGAAATTGTAATTTTTTTTCTACTCTTGATATAAACTCAGCGGTTTGGGCTATTCCTATGCGAGTTGAGGATAGGAGAAAAACTGGATTCGTGACACAAGAAGGACATTATCAATGGACCTGTCTACCATTTGGATTAAAGACCTCTCCGGCAATTTTTCAGAGAATATTGAGTAACATATTGAGAAAACACAAACTAACAGATTTCTGTGTAAATTATATTGATGATATACTTGTATTTAGTGATACGTTTCAAAATCAAGTCAAAAATCTAACGCGGTTGCTAGAAGCAATAAAAAAGGAAGGTTTCAGATTGAAATTTACCAAATGCACATTTGCATCAGATTCGGTAAAATACCTAGGTCATATACTTCAAAACAATTCCATAAAACCAGTAAAGGATAATTTGATTTCAATAAAAGATTTTCCTATACCAAAAACACAGAAGAATATAAGACAATTTTTGGGGAAGATAAACTTTTACCATGAGTACATACCAAAAAGTGCAATCATACTTGATCCGTTACATAATTTACTCAGAAAAAATCAGAAATTCATTTGGTGTCATAAATGTCAAAAATCATTTGATACAATAAAAATATTACTATGCTCACAACCAGTTCTAGAAATATTTGATAAAGATTTACCAATCAACATCTATACTGATGCTTCTATAGAAGGTGTGGGGGCCATTTTAAAACAAACACAGCCTGATGGAAGAAATAAACCAGTAGCATACTTTTCAAAAAAGTTAAATGAAGCCCAGAAGAAGAAAAAAGCGATATATTTAGAATGTTTAGCCATCAAGGAAGCGGTTAGATATTGGCAATACTGGTTGATAGGTAAACCATTTACAGTTTACTCAGATCACAAACCACTAGAAAACATGAATTTGAAATCTAGGACCGACGAAGAGCTAGGGGATTTAGCATATTACTTATCACAATACGACTTAAAAATAAAATACGCACCAGGCAAGCAAAATTTAGAAGCTGACTGTCTAAGCAGGAACCCAGTATTAGAGTCTTACGAAAACACAGATGAACAATTAAAAGTCGTGAACTTGGTTAAACTAGAAGATATTTTAAGTGACCAGGTCAACAACGAAGAAATTCAAAATAGAAAAAATAAACTAATAGAAAAACAAAGTGTATACTTAAAAAGAGTTAAAAAGAAAGAAAAAATCATACTATCAGAACAATTTAGCATCAAACTCATACAAAACATACATGAAAACCTGTGTCATATTGGGATTGGACAAATGCAGAAGACAATTAGTACACATTACACTGCAAAAAATTTGACTAAAAACATAAAAAAAGTTTGTGTAAGTTGTGAAATTTGTATTAAGAATAAATCAAGAAGTCACAATAAATATGGATTTATGTCTCATCTAGGCCCGGCCAAACAGTCTTTCGAAATAATCTCTATTGACACAATTGGGGGTTTTGGAGGTTCAAGGTCAACAAAAAAATATCTACATCTCTTAGTAGATCACTTTACGAGATATGCATTTATTCTAACCTCAAAAACACAGAGTGCAAATGATTTTGTAAAACTAGTCAAGAGCATACCGGAAATGGAGGATATAGGTATGCTTCTCACCGATCAATACCCGGGAATCAATTCGAAAGAATTCAAGAAATTCTTAGATGACCAGCGGATACCAATAGTATTCACAGCAGTTAATGCACCATTCTCAAATGGCTTGAATGAAAGGCTGAATCAAACGCTAGTAAACAAAATCAGGTGTAAAATAAATGAAGGAGAGAGAAAGAGAGCGTGGACAACGATAGCTCAAGAATGTGTTAGTAAATATAATAACACCACTCACACAGTGACTGGCTTTACACCAAGATATCTTTTATATGGTACAGATGTTACAGTATTACCGAAGGAATTAAAACAGGAAAAATCTAGCAGTGATTGGATAAAAGACAGGATGACAGCACTCGAGAACACAATCAAGTCACATAACTATAACAAAACAATATTTGACAAAAAACGGAAATACCACGAATTTCATGTGGCAGACATGGTATACGTGGAAAATGGGAACAAACTAAACAGGAAGAAATTAGATGAACTGAAAATTGGGCCATACGAAATTGTTGAAAAAATTTCAAAAACAATATACAGAATTGATACAGGACACAGAAAAACAGAATCAAATCTTTTCCATATCACAAAACTTATACCAGTCCTAACACTGGAATAGAAAAAAAAAACAGGAAGATTAGAATTTAAAAAATAGTAAAAAAAAAAACTTTCCCCAAGGGGGGGGATATAAAGAAAATGTATTTCTTAATTTTGTATTTTACCGCGCTTTGCGCTGTCGGCGGAGCAGACGCTCGGTCGATAAAGTAGATAATGCCCCAGGGCTCTGAGTGGCTGTGGGTGGGAGTAGTATGCATAGTGTTCTCTTATTGGTTGGTATTAAAGTAGAATCTAATATGGAGTTTTGTTGAATTACTTGGAGAAAATAAATAACGCAAAGTTGTGCAACAGAAATAAGAAACTTTAAATGTCGTTTCTTTGTTTACAGGTAGGTTAGCGTTTTAATGTAACAAGTGTACTTTAGCGATGTATAAAACTAGCTTAAAATAAAAATAAAAATCTTTGTTTACAGAGCAACTCATTTATCGTTTTACTTCGAAGAGCGTCTTTTATACATATAAGCTACCTCTAGTAATCGCGTGATTGGGTAACAAACCTGCAGTCTTAAGACGAAACAGATATGTCTAGGTCAATCAAATTACAATTAATTCTCACCGACAATTTTTCTTACGTACGAACGCTTTTTAATCTATCTATCTATATATATAAAAGGCTCTGTCCTGACTGATTGACTGACAAAATTCACCACGTAATAAACGTGGTGAATTTTGGGAGCGGGCCGAATTTCTTCCGTACGCGGACAAAGTCGCGGGCGACCTCTAGATTAAGAATTAACAAAGCTCAGTGAAGGATAGCACAGAAACCTTCTTAAACGTAGTAAAATTGGAGCCTCCCAGCCTTTTGATTTTAGGGGGGGGGGGATTTTAGGGCATTTCCCCAGCCCCCCCCCCCCCCTCTGCACTCCACTTCCGCGGCCACTGTGCGTCTTGGACGAGATTGGGGCTGAATAAGCTTTAACGATGATGATGGCAGCAGCGTCTTCTCGGTTAACGGTGATGAGCATTCTGCGATGCGATGATGATAATGATGTGTAGGTATCTCCTAAGAATTCTTAAATTAACACCATTAAAGCAAACGTGATAGCAAGTCAATATAATTCGAACTCTAAGCACGTGGAATTGACAGGTTAATAAACATAATTTGTATTCCGGGAATCGGAAACATGAAAAGAGCTAATATTTTGGTAGGGAAAAGAAAATAGGACAGTTTACTTGTTCAGTCGAGCTTTTGATCTTGTTTAGGCACGAGTTACCCGATGAGTAATTACTTCGATAGGAATATAAAGCGAAAATATCATAATTATACTGTAGGTACCTACGTGCACATTTAATTATACGATCATTACCATCATTAAAGTTCACTGGCACATATAAGGCTCTAGACACGTCACTCAGCCCGATCTTCAGCTTTCTGCTTCCAACCACTGCCAGCTGTCCTACGTATATGTATATCGTCACTCCATCTAGTCTCAGGGCGTCTGAGGGCGTCCAACAATACGTTTGACGATTCGTGGTCTCTAGCGCATCGTCGAGAGGTCCATATTATTGAATATTGTGCATGAATTGTTTCCACTCTTTGGGTTTTTCAATGTTTTTAAAGTTTAAATAGTAAGAAAAATTATGACCTCTGGGCAAGACTCGAACCTGCATCTCTGGGTTTCCGTCCCAACTGCTTTGCCAATTAAGCTACAGAAGTATCTGCCTTAGTTGTCATAATTCTGATTCTGTTTCAAGCTATCAACTAAATCGTTTGTGGCGCCATCTGTAAATTTTTGTAACACAATTATTTACATATTATACCAATCATTCGCCAATTATTATGCCGATTATTCGTTGGCGTAAGTGTATCGTTTCTGAAGAAGCATACTTTGAAGGCGATAAAATAAATTTTGTGTATTATTTATCGTTTCCCGGTACTTTCTCGGCAGAGTAGTATAATGTAGGATAGCTTGATAGGTGTAATTAAGGAAAGCAAAAGACAAAGCCTCAAAGTATCTCAAAGTGAAAACAAACATGTATTCCAGGAATCTCCAGCCCGTTAGCTCCTCATACTAGTGTTACGATAATTGAGTGTCTGTGTAATCCCAAGAGAACTAGAACTACGTATTTGCTAGATACACACGCTTATAAAGGTATGTTTGGGCAGACAGTGTGGGCGTAGAGTATAGTGAAACTATTGAAATACTATATACTAGAGATGACACTGCACTTTAAAACCCTTGTCCCGTTAGGCCATCCTCCCGCGGTGCTATCCATAATGGTACGCGTCTGAAATACAAACTATAGCACAGAATAAATAATAGTACTATGTACAGAAAGTTAACTCCGCAAAGGAATTGAAATAAATAAGGACTCTATCTACTAGGCAATAAAGTAGCAATTCAACTCGCACAGCGCTGGATACCGCTCGCTATATTCACCTAGATATGCCGCTCTCTTTCTATCACGTATGCTTAGTTACGTGCGGGCGGCGACTGACTTCTGCCTTGCATTGTCCATCCGAAAGGAGCGCTGGCCGAACATACCTAAACTGCGGAGTGACAACCCCCTGACTATAGGTCGCCTACTAGAATGCTACTCTACGAAACGTGGTTTCCGCACATGACGATACCTAATTTCGACTATATTCGTTCATTATTTTTTGAGCTGTCGAGTACGTTCAGAACAGAAAAATTACTTGTAACGATACTACAGAAACTACAGAATATTTTTTTTTTTTTTTTTTTTTTTATGAATGACTATGCTGTTGGCCCAGATGGCCTCTACAGCGTCACCGGACTTTAGGCAAGCGCAAACGGCGCTCGGCCTAGGTTTAGGTTAAAGGCGACTAGCTCAAGGGCACCTCAGACGGTACGAACCTCGGCTTGGCCGTCGCCGGGAGTGGGGTCAGACTTGCCCTGGCACCCCAGAAGGGGTATGCCCTGGGGCCCTAGTAGGTTGATCTGGTTGACTACTTGGAGAGAATCTAACAGATCTTCTGACAGATCTGGGGAGTCCTCGACCTCGCCGGCGAGGTCGGTGCGTGTTTGTGTGCCTTTGGTAACCGGCGCCTATACCAAAGACGGAATACTTCTTGTTGCCAAACTACAGAATAAATAATAGTAACGATATTTATATTCGGACGCCGTTTTGACGCGACGCGTACCTATATACTCGCCTTCCTTAGCGTGCGACCACTGCGACATCAGTGGTGCGATCACGCACCACTGATGTCAGATTGTCAGTGGTGTTGTCGACGCGACGCGGGCGCTACTGTGTAGTACCTAACTAATAACGCCAGGTGGCTTTTTGCATACTTGGATCTTCGATTTAAAACGACAATTTGCTAGACAATTAACTACCAAATTAACAGTTATCGTTTGTAACGATCAATAGAACTGTAAAAGCCATCAGACAGTTCTAACATTAGGATAGTTAGACAGATATTAGGGTAAGCGCGGCAGTTATGGCAAGTTTCCGAAGTGGCGGTAGGCGCAACTTGAGCTTTCTCGACGACTTTAGTTAGTTAGTTAGCTCCTATAAAACTGCAATTAGATCTGACAGCCTTTTGTAGTTATTAATTTCTAGTTACGCTTGGAGACTACGCGTCTTTGTATGTTTCAATATGTACTAACTTAGACGGAAATGTAATAAGTTGCCTTGTCATACACATTATAATCACACAATAATTAATTATAATTATATTAATTTTATTATTAATTATAATCTCTTTAGTAAAATAAAACCGAGTCGCAAGGAGGAGTTGGAGTCGCGCATAGATGGTTTTTTAAGCAACCCAACATACTACAAATACAATTGGGGGCACTGCTACTTACTGCTTTTAAAAATTATTATCCGCATAGAAACCAGATTTTGGATTAAAATATACCTAATTAGGTGCCAAAATAGTCACACGTAACTAATACTATTATTTTACATTCTAAAGTTTATGTCTGTCTATTCATTACCTTTTTACGATCAAACGACTTAAACGTTTTCGATGAAATGTAGCAGACAGCTGAAACCCTGGAATAGGACATAAGCTACATTTTTACATTACTTTTTTTCAGCGCAGATGAAACCGCGGAGCATACCTAGTTATTAATTTGGACCTGAGGTTAAACACTACTGTACCTATCTAATTAAATTACCACTTCAACAACTTCTTCTACATAGTAAATCGATATAAGTAGGAATATATAAAACTAGAGGTCCCCCTTCGTCCGCGTGCGGAAGAAATTCGGACCGCTCTCAAAATTCTCAACTTTTAATCATTCCGAGCAAACTCTACCAACTTTACCGACTCGACCGACTCTACGAACTCTACCGACTCTATCAACTTCACCAACTTCCTTTTCCTTTCCTTCTCTTTGAATGAACTACCCAAATATCAATTTTCATCACTATAACTTCAAAAACAAAGAACTTTCCATACCACATTTCACCCCCCCCCCCCCCCTATCCGGTTTTAAATCGTCTCTGTCAAAAAAAAATTGAAAACAGTATTTTTTATTTTAAATGAACTATCCAAATCCAAATTTAATGACTAAAAGTCCAAAAACAAAGGACTTTCATACAAACTTCTCCCCCCTTTTTTCCTTTCTTGGGGGTTGAATTTCGAAAAATCCTGTCTTAGTACACCCCCCCGCATCGAGACGAATACACCCTCCAAATTTCAAGTCTGTACGACTAGCAGTTTGGGCTGTGCGTTGTCTGTCAGTCAGTCAGTCAGTCAGTCAGGACAGAGCCTTTTTGATTTGAAGTTTAAGCGCATTTAGACGCCTCTCCGAAAGTCTATGTGCATTTTAGACGCTAGGCCAAGGATCTAGGCGCATTTAGTACCTAGACCAGACTTCTAGGCGAATTTAGTCGCTAGGCCAGACTTCTAGGCGCATTTAGTTGCTAGACCAGACTTCTAGGCGCATTTATTCGCTAGGCCAGACGTCTAGGCGCATTTTGTCGCTAGGCCAGACTTCTAGGTGCATTTAGTCGCTAGGCCAGACTTCTAGGTGCATTTAGTCGCTAGGCCAGACTTCTAGGCGCATTTGGAGTCTAGGACGAAAGCCGGTCGAGAGTCGAGACTCGGTACGAAGGCCTACACCTGTGAGGCCGCGATTAAGTACCTAGGTATACCTCATAAACATCTAAATTGATTAACTCTATTATTATAGCACCTGAATACGCCGAAATAGCTCAGAAGCTTCCTTTCTTCCAGGAGATAGTGTTTATAGCGCTATAACTCCACCATAAAGGCGTGCGTTAGGTTCTCGCCTTCAGTGATATCGTACACCCGTTCAGTGTAAAATTTTATAGAGATCCGAGATGCTGGATTGTAATAATGCTAAAAGGATATAACGTGACGAGAAATGGCTGAGTGAAATGCCTTGGTAACGTCAATAATTTGCTGTCAATAAGCACTTTGCGTACACGTTTTATTATAGGTCAAAAATAAGGTTTTTATTGGAAATAAACCTGAACCAATTGATTTATAAGTGCATAATGTGGTCGATTCTGACGGTTTTAGTTGACAGTTCTAAACTAATTAAAATATTGTTGTCACTTTTTTACTAGGCATGTTAGCTAAGGACAGCAATACTTTAGTTAGTTTAGTTCTATCAACTTAAACCTTCAGAATTGACCACATTATATAGGCAAAGGCATTGATATATGTATTTTTTTAAGTTTTTTGATTAGTAAAATCTATCGGAAATATGAAATGTCGGGAATACGAATTTCGAAACAATGATCAAAAAAATTTTACCAGGGCACTGACAACGGGTCTTAAACCAGTGTGCGTTGCCAGTACCGACATAATTATGGAACAGAAACGTGGTCTAGCGTGGTGAAACGTGGTTTAACTGCTGGCCGTTTGGAGAAACTCAGAGTCACGCAATGGGCAATGGATAGATCTATGTTCGGAGTTACTTTGCGCGATAAAATCCGGAACGAGGATATTCGCCAATAAACCACAGTTACCGACATAACTCGCAGTATTTGCAAGTTGAAGTGGCAATGGGCAGGCTACATTGCTCGAAGAACTGATAACCGATGGGGAAGAATCGTTCTTGAGTAGCGACCGCGAACCGGAAGACGGACGTAGCGTAGGAAGGCTTTTGGTGGACCGACGATATTGTCGCGGGCAACCTGTCGATGCATATCGCAAGTTAACGTACAGTGTGGTGGTCTCAGGTGGAGGCCTTCGTTCAGCAGTGGACGTCTCCGGGCTGATGATGATGATCTCTCGGGATTACTATCGGCATACCCAATATTTATTACGAATTACGTCGTATTAGTTTCGCGACATGTCACATACAAATTAGCGCAAAATATATCGGAGTTTTCCTGTTTCGCGTAGACAAATATTATGTTTGTTGCGCACAGATATCTCTCAGGAAGAAAGAAAAACTTTCCTCACTATATGACTTGAGAGGTGCAACAGAAATAAAACTCTGATAATTAATGTTTATTGAGGAACATTCATCATCAGAGTTTTATTTATGTTGCACTAAATACTTGGGTAACAACAACAAACAATCGAGATCAATTGCGAAAAAGAATCGAGGAAAATTGTGAATTACATGGACATCTGTTCTATTTTTTTGTAGTGGTAGGACTCTACTGCAGAGTCCACCTGGGGAAATACCACACCTTTGCCAGTTATTCAACCGCCAAGCAGTAGTGTGCAAGCATTTCTGTGTTCTGGTTTGAAGGGCAATGTTACCAGAGAAATTACTAGGTATGAAGAGATTTAACATCTAATATCTCAGGGTGACGAGCGCAGTACAGTGCGGCGCAGGATTATGTACGCAAGTTTACAATTCTGGCACTGCTACTGCTAGTGGCAGGCGTGACGCTTAACACCAGGCAAACGTCTTGCTCGCCTAGACACTTGAATGTAAAAATAAAATTACAAACCTTGAACAGAATATAGATCAAAGACCCAATCTGACGTCAGTTTTTTATATAGGTACCGTCAAGTTTATGCTTTTAATTATAATGTCAGTATAATAAAGTGTAAATACGTAGTAAATCACTATTTAAAAATGTACAGTTTAAGTAAATTAAAGGACATGTTGTTAAATTAGAGGGAAACAAGCTCGAAACACCGTAAGTTCCACGAGTTATGAGTTTTTCTACCTAGCTACCTTAACTCACTGCAACGTTATAATAAGTAAGAAAGAGACAGCTGAATAAATGGGCGAATATTTCTCAGGCGTTAACAAGAAGAGTCTTGTTGCAGGAATAGCCAACTTTTCTGAAGGGGTGGTGAAAATGGGGAAATAAACTTTTCTATGACAGACTTTCTAGTTTATTTAGAAATTGCTATTGTAGCTCCCTCGCCAAATTCTATTTAGGTAACTTGTGTCCTACAGTTACTTAGGAATTACTGCCGCAGCAATAGTGCTTCTATGTTTTATGCCACTAACATAGGCTTATGTTTTTAATTAACTAAGTTGCTGTAAGCTGGTTTTAAAGCAGAGAGGTTTCATGTCTTAAGACTGATTATAATATC
Organism: Erannis defoliaria; assembly: GCA_905404285.2. Lineage (NCBI taxonomy): Eukaryota > Metazoa > Arthropoda > Insecta > Lepidoptera > Geometridae > Erannis > Erannis defoliaria. Next base: position 3,573,299 of record FR990071.1, read on the forward strand.
TCATGATCCTTTAAGTACCCGTTTTGTGGCAAAAAACTATTAGAGTGCAATTTCTTTTTTATTCATTTATTTAGTTCGTGTGCTATTTTTTTTTCATAAATAAACTATTGTATATTGTCTTTATATTCATAACTTGTTACAGGCTGATTTTGAGGACATACAAATTTGTAAAAAATATTGTATATTCGAACTTAAAGATTGGAAGAAAAACAGAAAAATTTACTTTCTTATACCCTCCCCTCCCCTGTTTTGCTCAGTCAAAAAAGTATGGCTAGCATATTTGTACACTAGTATACCAGCAAAAACTCCAGAATTTGTGTGTTTTACGTAATCAAAAATTTGCCTGGATTACGTAAACTAAGAAGTCTGGATAGACTTATTTGATGGGTTACTAAATGTTTTATGCAAATACATTAAAAGTTATAATGGCGTACACAGAAAAATAAATACGTACAAGTATTTTGCAGCTATCAAAAATAGTTATAATCAATTTTATTGATAAGAAAGTAGTTAAGTTTAAGAAAAGATAATTTTATATATTTTTGTATACGTTTTCAAAATATGCCAAGCAAAACATTTTTTTTTTCTTAAATATGTAAGTACAAACTTATAACACTACCATTCAAACACTAGTAAATATTCTAAGATAACTTTTTGAAATAAAGCATACCTGCTCTAGAATCAATTTTCGTACATACCTACCTATATATAACTACGTCAAGTATTTACCTACTGGTATGGTATGGTATTTCTAATACTAAGACACACTATTTCACATAAAGAATAAATCAAGCTTAAAAATACACCTAAATCCTTCAAGACGCATAGATTTACGACTTCTATTAACCCGAATACATAGTAAACTGCAATTTGTTATATAAACGCCACCTCTTTCAGTAATTTATCTCACTGAAAACTTTAAACCAACAGAATCCGAGATATGTAAAAACAAAATTACTCCCCTTTGATTATTTACTATTATTACCACAGCCTTCTCCACTGGATCTAAAAACGTCGTTGGGGATTTCAACAAAGAGACCTTCTTTGTCAGCTAATAAAATAAATTGTATCTATTTAGATAATGTTGCCAGAACAAAAACAAAACGGCAAAAACATGACGTACGATTCACGCGTGTGCGCTCGCCGATCGTAAATCTTAGGACAAATGAAAATGTTCAGATTTGGGGAAACCCAGTGTTAGTGGCGCGACGTCTCTCACTCTTCTTGAGGAAAACATTGGCGTAAATTTGAACCCAACATTTAACGTAAATCGTACTTATACAGTTCAACAACAGGTTCAATTAACTCAAGGTTGCTAGATTTTTTACCGAATAATAGTGTCTTAACTAGATAAGTAAATAAATAATTAGATAAAATAAATAAATATCGGTGGACACTTCTCACACAGCGCCATCTAGCCCTAAACTAAGCAAAGCTTGTAATCTATATTTATAAAAAAGAAGCGCATTCCTTTCGGACAAGAAATCTCAAAAAACAGTGAAAACAGAGCCCGACGCGCGTGCAGTTGCGTCCTGCTTAGCACACTTAGTCGGAGTATCCGATTTAATTAAACGTGAGTATTCCCGTATAAATAAAACAAAAATGTGTCAAAACCACGTCAGTTTTCATAATAAAATCTCAAAAAGTACCAAAGCTACGATTCTGCATTTTTTCAGGCGGTCTGTCGTTAGGACGTACTCGTAGATGCTCACTAAGAACGAATTTTGCGAAATTCCACTCCTAAGGGAGTGGAATAGGAGTGGAATTTCGAAAATTTGAGGGTGTATAAGGGTATTATATGGGAAAAAATCTTTTTTGATTATCCCTCCCCCAATAAGATGTAATAATTTGATTTCAATATTGTATTTAATTATCATCAGCCTGGAGACGTCTTCTGATGAACAAAGGTCTCCCATAGACCGCCACACTATATCAGCTCAGCTTGGTTACAATTACAACCAACCGGCCGTTTTGACGATTACATTACAATTTTTATAATTTCTTTTATTTGTGTGCTATGTTTTTTGTCGCAAATAAAATATTTTCTATTTCTCACAACCTGCCATTTGCATCCACCGGTTGCCTGCGACTTATGTCGTTAGTGGGAGGCCTACCTAGCTTCGTCTTGCGGTTCGTGGTCGCCACTGAAGAACTTTTCTTCCCCATCGGTTATCAGTTTATCGTTTTTGATACTATGTTTGTATTCATGGTAGATGACATTAGGTTTGCCAATTGTCTTAGAATTACTTAAGAGCTTACTGGTTCGTATAATATTTATGTTATAGTAATACGAAAAATAATACTTTCGATCCCTACATCTACACTAGCACCTACACTAAGTTTTTTTTCTTGGTCTTATAAGTGAGGATACTGTAGTACTAAAACATAGGGACTGAATCGATATTGGTACCTGAAACCTATTTATTTATTTAGTAAACATACAAAACAGAATGTAATAACATTAGATTAAAATTGTATATACATATTGCAGATCTGTATCACATTCCAAAACTATGTATGTCCAGGTGCATTAAAATATCGGAATTAAATAGTCACTAGAGGAAATTACAATTTGTGATTAAAATTAAAAGTGACGTACACAGTCAAATTGGGAAATAAAATTGAAATTGCATTGAAAATTGAACCGGTGAATTAACTTAGTGCTAATTAATGTAATAATAGTAATATTTTGCTATACACAGCTATACATTTTGTGTTGAGTTGGGTCTGAGAGAACCAATTTAATATTATTCAAGTCAAATTGTAAAGGCTAGACTAAGGTTTTAAGTTGAAACCTAAAATATTTTTAATTGCCTTTGAAAATAATATAACTTTAGATGGAATATATCGATGTGTTTGTTGGAGACGAAAATTGTATTGTATTGGCGGCTCATTCTGACAATAGGGTTATAATAAGACGAATTATTGGAGAAAACTTGTAAACTAAAGATATTGTAGTTGCGATTACGAGACCTGAAACGAGTGTTGAAGTTTAAGAGAGAAAGAAGAGTTGGGGAGTCAATGTTAGAATGAATGATTTTATAAAGTAAGGTACAAGATCTATGTATTTCCGCCGAACGTCAAGGGGCGTTACATGAAAATATTTTAAACATTCGCTGTAAGATGAAAGTTTACGGCCCATGCCACTCCTATAGCTCATAATAGACACTGTTTAATCGTGCTCACTCTAAATGCAATTCAATTGATGTTAAGTTCAATCAGCTCACCTCGCATCCATCAATCTACAATGACACACTATATATATCCTGTGGTTCCGCAATTGTATCCAAATGTAGCCCAGATATAATTACGCACTCACTCTGTCTGGCTTTAGGCTGAAACAGGATATTAGGTTCGCAGTAATATTGTTGGTCTTTTTGAATACAGATTTAAAACTCTGTATTGGGAATTTTGAGTATATTTACTTATACTAATTAGTGATCTAGCATAGCCTCGAATTCGTACTAAAAAGTCTGCTAAGTACTTCTTACTGGATGAGAAAACATAAAGCTACTTTCTCATACTGTCACAACTACTACTTACTAAATTATGAAAACTGACGTGGTTTTGAAACATATTGTTTTATTTATACGGTTGTGTTATTCATTGCGTCCTGCTTTAAAGCAGGACGCAATGAATAACACAACCCGTATAAATAAAGCGAAATGTACTACTTACTTGGCGGCAAATTTTTAGAGTCATGTTTTTTTTATAGCTGTATTTTTTTTCAGGTTAGCCTGCCATGTACCTACTGAAACATACCCTTCACCGTGCTATGGTTATCTCACGAGGTCAATCACTTTGCTGGTATTTGAACCCCTGTAATAACCCCTGTGTCTATTCCTAAAGCGCTAACCACTGAACTCTCATCCCTACAAAACTTACTAAGATGTAAATTCAAAATTCAACATTTATTTATTTCAGGATAAGGTACCTATAATTATGCACGTAATTAAAAAGTTTAAATACACATTATTTAAAAAATACAAGAAATTGGCTAAATAAAATCATCAAATCAATGTTTTTATACAAGCGATTAGTCACATCCATAAAAAATTTAATGTAAAAATTTCAAAAATAAAATTGATCAAAAATATTATAAGTAATTAAAATTTAAGTAATTTCACAGTAAGTTGAAATTTAAAATGAAATGTCAAGTACGAGTACAATCTAGTATTTTCTCTCCGGCACTGGTACTGGTACATGGTACTCGCAGCAATGCCGGAAGTAAGATATCCTTTTTAATTCTGGCTGAAGAAATTTGTTAAGAATCTTAAACTCCATAAAATGCCCACAAAAAGCGGAAAAAAACCCATCTTCAATCTCCGTCAGTGGTAAGCCTAAAAAATATGCAGCAAAATTCAAGAGCTGTCCTTAGCCCTGGCCTTGACAGACCGTTATAAAAGAGCGCATTACATGGGATGGACCCGCCCACAACCCACAAACGTCAAGAAAACTAACCGCTCCATTAAACATCGCCTTAATACGATATTAACCGCAAAATAGTAACTCAATTTCCACGCATGAATCGGCACGATCACGCATGAATGGGAATGAGCTTTTATGTGAGAGCCCAAACAAGAAGCTAAGACCTTTGGCGGAGCTCATGGCCTGGAAAACAGGAAAAGTACGACGTAACAACAGGTAACAACAACTAGGGTACAAACTTCCATGATTTAAACACAGGATTCAAACATCGATAATAACAAGATTCATAGACAGGTAAAAGGAAAATATGAAAACATTATGGGCTAAGTAAGTAAGTAAGTTCGTATAGGCTGAGTGGCCAGCCCTAGTGTCAGAGTTAATGTGCCGCCCGAAGGCCTAAAATATGGGCTTAAATTATGCTTAGTTATACTAACAAATAATATAATACTTAAAGCAATACACTCCTATTTCGTAAGTTGGAGTTCCTTTGAATGTGTTTTGCATCCTATTAGCATCGTGCCGGTTAACGATTCATGGTATTACCACAGAATAAATAATAAAACTACGTGCAGAAAGTTAACTCCGCAAAGGAATTGAAATAAATAAGGACATCTACTAGGCAAGAAAGTAGCAATTCAACTTGCACAGCGCTGGATACTGCTCGCTATATTCACCTAGATATACCGCTCTCTTTCTATCACGTATGCTTAGTTACGCGCGACGAGGCTAGCGTGCGGGCGGCGACTGACTTCTGCCTTGCATTGTCCACCCGGGCGGAGCGCCGGCCGAACATGCCTAAACTGCGGAGTGACACCGCCCTGGTATTACTAGGGGTCTCAATTTATAATTGGCGGAGTAAACGCGTAACAAACAAAAAAAGGCATATTTGAGAACTTCCTTTTTTAAAGTCGGTTGATAGCCCAAGCAGTGTGGTGTGACTGATCCATAGATATAGTTGTGATTACGAGTACGTTTATTATTTATTTTATTTTCATATTGAACTGTCCTTCTGTTGGGCATTAGGGACTCTCTTTACCTGCCAGATTACCTGATCTTCAGCTTTGATGGCCCAGTGTTTGTCGTGAGAGATCGGAACATGCATGATAACTTCTTCTGGGTTGACATTTGCTCTGCTGTGGCTTAGCGTACGACAAGCGTGTCCCTCCCAATCCCAGGGTTTGTCGAATATCAAAAATTAAATTAAATAATACAAGCTGTATTCATACTCTTATTTATTTCCGCAAAGCTCAGAATTCGCCGAAGGCGTATTATTTATGAAATGGAAATATTGCTGACGCCTTCAGTGTGACATATCCATCAATGGATCAATGGAGACGACAATATTGTGTGATATGACATCAGATTTCGCTGAAATCTCTAGCTCATACGACTACGCTTTTACTATTTCACGGAATTTTATCTGAACACTATACGTATATAGGATGTTTTTGTAGAACCTCATGATTGGTTCGAAACCAGATTCTGTGAAACTGTTACATCGGTGTCTATTATATTACAGTTAAGATTTAGATAGTCCGCTGAATTGTTACTGACATCAGGGGGGTGTCACTCCGCAGTTTAGGTATGTTCGGCCGGCGCTCCGTCCGGGTGGACAATGCAAGTCAGTCGCCGCCCGCACGCTAGCCTCGTCGCACGTAACTAAGCATACGTGATAGAAAGACGGCGGTATGTCTAGATGAATATAGCTACCGGTATCCAGCGCTGTGCGAGTTGAATTGCTACTTTATTGCCTAGTAGTCCTTATTTATTTCAATTCCTTTGCGGAGTTAACTTTCTGTACGTAGTACTATTATTTATTCTGTGCTGATATGCCATTTTTAATCGATGTAGCTAATTTACTACGAAACATCCTCTGCCGACATAATTTACTGCGAAATAATATAAAATAGAGTTTTATACATATAGTGGAAAGTACGCTCTCCTTCTAGTAAATCATCACAACCACCCATGAAAGAAATTCATCAAATTTGCAAGAAAAGAGGCAAAAATCCTACGAAAAAGTTACTTCCACCACTCGCAGCTTCATTCAGGCTAAGCCCGTTCGATGTTGTTATGCGCATACAATTTTCTTATTTGCTTACCAACCTCTCTGCTGATTTCGGATTATGGAGACTCTCCCGCTTGACGTAACGTGATGGATGGTGAAAGCACCGTTTCACTGGAATTGGTTTCCAAAAAACTTTCAGGACTAACCAATAAGTTTGCGAAGGCAGTTCACATACGCAAATACACGGTCGGGTCCCTTGCCCATCTTAGGATGGCTGTCCAAGATATTGAGGTCACCAGAACGTAGTAAAATAGGTGAAAGATATACCCTCATTTTTGACTCGTATTTCTCACGCGACGGTATCAAGGCGCTACCCATATAATTTTTCTTTTCTGATATAAAAATAAGGGAGCGAGGGTAGAAATGGGATCGCTGACCCTAACGCCATATGCGACTTGTAGATTAGAAGAAAAGAGCTCCGAATCACATGCCTTTGAACTCTAAAAAGGACGCTGAATAGAAGGCTCGATTTACCGTTTTTGTTCACGGCCTAGGGTTAAGTAAAATTCCTAGCTTTCATCGTAAAATAAGTGAAAAAGTAAACAACAGTGAGATAACAGGATATAAAGTAAAAGGTAAAATTGTTTAATGGAATTAGATGCCCTTTTTTATTAATATTATTTTTAAAAAAACTACTTCTGCTCAGGTTTCTCCAAGCAGTACGAAGTAAGTTAAAAGAGTTAAAAAAAGTTTACCTTCCCTTAAAATGTTGGTGTAATATCAGAATTGTATAGGTAATCATTGTACATAGGCTACATGACTGTTTTTTTTATTGTCCTATTAAAATGCGGCCCATAAATATAGCTGATTAATGAAAAGAAAATGAAAATCTGATCAAAAATAAGCAACTTATAAGCATTTTAATATCATGCTAGACAGAGAGGCGAAACAGCAAATCGCTAAGTCACTTCTCTCTACGCCATATAAATTCTATTCTAACAAGTAAGGCGTGTCGTCATTTTTTGTTTTGTAGGAAAGGGACAGAGTTGTCTCTAACAAATACTTTAAACGGTCATATATCAGAACACTAGCTTTTGCCCGCGGCTTTGCCCGCGTAGTAATGTTGAATACTGGAATTCGGTTAAATCGGGGCCCAACTCAATTGAATCACTAAAATACGTATATTATTGCATTTTTTCTAAGCCGCTTGCAAGTCTTTAAGTTTTCTTGAGGATGACCAAATTTGGCATGTCGCGTTTGCAATACTTACTTCAAAACAAAGCCGTCTTGTTGAATTTTAAACAGACAGACAGATGGACATGACAAACTTATAAGAATTCCTCGTAGTACTACGGAACCCTAAAAATGTCTGCTAATGACGCTATAGTTGCCGGGGCCTTTGACCCGAAAGATTACAATATTTCTTTGGAGACAACGTTTTTGATTTTTTTGTTGGAAGGTGCTAAAATAGCCAGGCTTTCAGGGGAGCTAACTCGCGAGCAAGCCAGATAGAACTGACCATGCGAAAAACAGTCCTGCCTTAAATCAATACCAGCGTATTTTAAAGTTTGACCCTGAGCCTTATTGATGGTCATGGCAAAACAAACTTTTAAAGGAAATTGAAGCCTTTTGGAGTCATAAGGTAAGTCACTGGGAATCATGGGAATACGCGGCACAAACACTGTTTCGCCATGGGCACACCCAGTCAAAATGATGGCCTCAACCAGATTACGATGCAGCATTTTTACTTGTAACCTGGTTCCATTACACAATTTGGGTGGTCTTAAATTCCGAAGGAGCATGACGGGTGTACCTTTCTTCAGGATAAGCCTCTGATATGGTAGCCCCGCTGGTCTTAATGAATTTAAAAACTCAACTGGATAGTTTACAGCATCATCATTATTGCATACCGTATCAACAGAGTCAATGAAATGAAATAAGCTTAAGCAGAGAAAGTATGATAACAAAGAACGTAAAAAGATTACCAAAATATCGCAAGAATTACGAAACTTCGATAAAATACAGTGCTGCACTGATCGCTTAGGTAGACTCGGTGTGGGTTGGAGTGGGGCGCACTCGAGGTACAGCGCGTCATACTCGGGTTTTAACGTATCTGAGCCGACGCGGGATGGACGTTTCGAAAGCGCTGTGCTTGGTGCGTGCACCGGATCAAGTACATGTGTTTAAAATATTTATCTTCTTACGCATAAACACTCGATTAGCTAATCTATAAATTTAAAATTTTTTTTCAAATGAAAAACTGACCCGTGGCCTTCCAGTTTTGAAATTGTTTGAAAATTCTGAAACATGTTTATGTTTATTTTATCTTATCTCTTAAGTCAAAAAACTTAACAGCCTTAAATAAATGGTTTCGGCAAAATGGTATTTTAATGATACATTGAACCCCTTGCGAATTTTTCAAAATCGTTGCTGAGTGTGCGTTTCTCTGCATCAGCCCTTAACACTAATGGTATATCGGCCTACCCTGATTGGGCCATATTCACTACGCTGGCCCAGTGCAGGTTGGCGGATTCACATACACTATCGTATTTTTTCTCCTGAAATATGAAGGTTTCCTCATGATGTTTTCCTTCACCGAAAAGCCAGTGGTATTATCCATGCGTAAGTTTCAAAGAACTAATTGGAACGGGCTCGCCCGGGTTCGAACCCGCGACCCCAAGAATGTGAGTCGAGCTTGATCTCACTGAAGCTACCACAACTTGAGCTGAGTGTAAGTTTACACCACTCAAAATTTAGTTTAGGCATTTAAAAGTAAGTTAATTTAATATTAAAAATTAATTTAGCAGCTTAGGCTGTACAGTATCTATAATAATTATGTCCGTCAAACAGTCGTCTGCGTGGACCTACAAAAAAATAGCCTATGTCCGTTTCCGAACCTTATGCTATAACTACCTATCCAAAAATGCAGCTCCATCTGTTCAGCCGACCAATAAATACGCCCATCCCCGTCCCCATTCCCAGCCTCATCCCTATAAGCGCCCCCTTCCCCATCCCGATACCAAATGTCATTTTAATATGAACACGCCCATCCCCGTCCACATCCCCGTTCCCTCTCTCATCCCCATCCCGAACCCCATCCCATCCCCACCCCCATCCCGATTTCAACTTTCATCTTAATATGGACACGCCCATCCCCGTTCCCAGCCTCATCCACATCCACATCCCATCCCCACCTGTCCCCACCAAATCCCCACCCCATCCCCACCCCATCCCCATCACATCCCCACCCCATCCCCACCCCATCCCCATCCCCATCCCGATACCAATTGTAATCTTAATATTAACATGCCTATCTCCGTCCCGTCTCCGTTCCCAGTATCATCGCCACCCCCACCCCCATCCCCACATCTATCCCCATCCCTATACCAAATTTCATTTTAATATGTACAGCCGTTACAAAGTTAAGGAGAAACAAACGTACTATCACTAAAACTTAGTTTTTTTTTTATATTAACGGGAGCTGATTTTGAAAAAACTGTGACACCCGTATCTTCTTATTTTTATAGTAGAATACGTATACCAAGTTTTGTATCAATCGAACCAGAGAATTAAAAGTTTCATACAAACTTTAACACCCCATTTAACCCCCTTCGGGGTTGATTTTCGAAAAATCCTTTCTTAGTGGGCGTTTACACCTCTCCAAAAACATACCCTCCAAATTTCAAGTCTCTACGTTTAGCGGTTTGGGCTGTACGTTGTCTATATGTCAGTCAGTCAGTCAGTCAGTCAGTCAGTCAGGACAAAGCCTTTTATAGTTATAGATTATTAACCGATTTAAATTATTTTTTCAATAAACATACTATATTTGCTTAAATTCTTCATCAAAGCTATTGGTTTCAACGATATAAACATCAGTCATCTACCCTATTTATTATACTGTGACAATTAAGATGATGACGTTCGAAACTAATATATAGGTAAGTGTACATATTACGAGTATTTACTTACATACGTTTTAAATACATTCTATTGTGTCAACAATTAAAGGAATAGGACATTTTGGCTAGCGGGATAACGTCCTAAGACTTTTGTTATTTCACTATAAATACTGAAAATGACACAGTTTCGTGGTTGATATACCAAAAACCCGAACGAAGCGTTTTGAGTCCACTTTCTTTGTGCGTACTGCTAAAAAGTGTGTAAGCTGTGTGCTAAAGTGTGTGTTGTGTTGTAGCAAGAGTCGCTACTTATTTAAATGATATTTTGTACTTGTACAGAAGGCAGAGCTAAACTTTTACTGTTACCAATTTTTTTTGTAATAAATTATGTTTATGGTATGTACTATTATGTATTCTGTGCCGATAGTTACAATCTGGGTGTCTTCAAATGACAAGTGAATCGGTTTCTTCTAGTCAAGCGTCGTCGACAGCATCTTCGTTTAACGTCAGGCGCGATAGCAGTCAGATAGCCTACTTATCCATGTACGCGACTGAAAGAGCACTGAGTATTTGCAATCTGCTTGAACAGAGGTAATTAACTTGCTCTCCATTTCTAGTTTTTTCCCAGACAGATACTCTAAAGGAGGCTGAAGGAGGTTCCTCCCCTCCATCCCGCTTAGGCCACTCAATATCTCATTAGGCATTAGCTTTGAGCTTTAGTAGAGATCGCCCTGAGTTATTGGACGATGAATACGTTATTAGCGAGATGGAAATAACAGATTCGAACTAGAGTAAGCAGAAAAGCTTTTAAATAGTACGAGTACCCACAGTATATTAAGTTTGATCTTTCATCTATCAAATTCTACGAAAATTACGATACTAAAAAAATATTTTAATAAGAAAGCTTTCAACTGACTACAAAAATAGACAGATAACACGTTTTGAATCGATTGTATACCTAAATACAGTATTTTATTAATATTTCGCGATAATACGTTTATTAAGATTCTTCTTTTTACTTTCCACGATTAGGTATAAATTGTATCAGTATCGGACATTTTGTGATGACAAGATTCACATTTGTGTATGCTTGGCAGGGTAGATGTTTGACCACAACTCACCTAATGTTAAATGACAACTGTGGTCAAAGATGGTAAACACACCTAGCCTGTAATGTTGACATTGACAACATGTATGTGTTGTGTAGGCTTTTCTATATTTACTTAAACATTAGCGCATGTTGGAGTTAAAATAGAATAGAAAGAACTTATACTTATTATAAATGATTATTTTTCGCAATGTCAGCTCAGTTATTGCTCCCAATACTGAACGTGAGCTGCCAGTCTGGAACACCATACAGAAACTATGACATGGTGAACATTCTGCGATCCCCAAGCTGCCTGCCAACCGTGGGGAAATTAGCAGCCCCCACCCCCAAAATCAAATTCCCCAAAGTTCCAATGTTCAATGATGTTAGTTCGAACACTGCTTTTAATTTATTTTTTGCGCAGATGTTAAACGACGTCTGTTTACTTAAGCGACGTTTTTAAGTAAGGCCCTTAATGTACAAACGTATTCTCAGACAGAAACTTTTTCACTCAAAAAATTTCCAACTCAGAATTCATTTCCCAAGCATTTTCTCGAGAGTCTATCCAATAAGTATGTAATCATTTATCGGTAAAGACACCTAACCAAATAATAAGTCTCGCCATCAATAAGCTCCACGCTCGCCCCATCCGTTATTAGGGATTTTTCATCCCCACTCACCCCGTAGGAAATGAACAAAGGATATAGATCCTCCGGTGCCCCATTCATTTTGAACCTTTCAGACATGTATTTACTGAGGTTAGGCCCGTAATGAATAAGATTCTTATGGACTAAGAAATAACTGAGTACTGATTTACTCGTGATTCGTTGTTGATACTATACTGCCTAACATTGTTCGTTGTTACAGTTCTATAATTTAACTGCAGGATAGTATTTTGTCTTAAATCAGGACTTCGTTTTACCACATCACGACAAATATCGTTATTTATCAGTTTTATCATTCGTTATTTATTTCGCTTCTTATAAATGATCTAGCTTATGCAAATAATAGTACATTATGATACGAGTGTGCTATGTTGGTCATTACACTAGAGGCGGTATTATGCGCGCGAGCCGCAGGCGAGCGCGATAAGGAAGCCGAGAGCGTAATGACTAATAGCACAAGAGTTCCATACGACTGTTTTCGTCACACTTGCGAGGAAAAAACATTTTTTTTGTGATAATAATCAACCACACAGCGAAAACGTCAACAAACATTTGCGGAAAATGGCGCCCAAATCAGTAATGCGCGCGCAGGTTGACATGTACTTCAGCGGCATAAGAACTCTTTGTTGGTATTACAAAAAAACTGTAAGTATTACCCGGCTATATTAATAGTGCTTCGTATACGTACGTCTAATTGCAGTCAGGTACAAACTTGACTTTACCGGGTTATACCTATTATAGTACAAGTGCCGTAATGTAAAGTAAAAAGCACGCGTGTGTAATAGCTTGGATTATGAGCCTAAAAGCGATGTAATAAGATCTACTTTACGAGCAAGTGTGATGAAAATAAATATATACATATCTATATCTGTTTACTTAATTTATTCTATTTGAGTATTCGTATTTATGTGTAACTGACAAAAAAAAAGGTTTTTGCGAAGACTACTGCTATTGAAGACTTCATTCATTCATTCATTTTCAGTCTGTAATCGCCCATTGCTGAGGCATAGGCGTGAACGTGATTCTTGAACGTGACTCAAGCCGTTCCTTACCGTACTGTGAACCACTTATAGCGGGACCGAATAGGTTCAGCTGCCGACACTGCGCGACCGCCAACCTTATTAACTGATCAGCAAAAAGACGTCCACTACTGGATGCCTCTCCCTTAATATGGAGGGGTTGCCATAATCCCCTCGATTGGCTGGCGGCTTGGGGATCGCAGAGTCTTACCACCGTTAACTAAGAGGATACTGCTGCCCGTCCTCTGGTGGTTCTGGATACATACCCAGGTCCGCGAACCTTATTGCGAGGCGATAAAATCCATAGTCGCGCAGCGTCCGCAGCTGAGCGTGTTCGGTCCCGGAATAAGCGCTCATGGATGGCCCCTGTGCCAATCTTATCCAGGTTCGAACCGCAATCTTTATAATATTGTCAACCCAACGAGCTGGTGCACGTCCGACGCTTCGTTTACCTATTCGCGGTCACCAAACCGTAAAAGTTTTAGTCCACCTTCCATCACTCTGTCTGGCAACATGCCTTTCCATCACTCTGTCTGGCAACATGTCCTGCCTAACTCCATTTGAGTTTCGCGATTGTAGATTAAGCTATAGAAGTTTACTAAAATATTCTAAGGCAGACATGAAGAATAACGTCATCATATAGAATTCAGTCTTCGTCTTTTCTCCCCAGCAACCACCGTATTATGTATCGTAAGATACGTAAGCATGATATATCACCGGAGTCAAATAATCGCATTTGTCAGGTTTCGAGTCGCGAGTCGAATCGAATTATTCGATTGAATTGATAACGCGCCGCCTTTTTGCAAATAAATGTGGGAACAAGTAAATGTAAGCACGATGCCTTTCCGATGGGATAGTTATGAGAACAAAACGAAGTTTTGAGTAACGCGTACTGTCGTGTACAATGCGCTTGTCAATTCGGAGATAAGATATCAGTAACTCGTAACTTCGTGACAGTAAAAGCGCTGTCAAAGCGGTAAGCAACTCTCACAGAACTTACAACTGTATACCGGGTTATGTTTGTTTTAAATTGGTATACCATATTACAGGACAATCCTAGTTTGGGTACCATTGTCATCCAATCAGGATTATTAATCAAGGAATTTTATGCCAATGTTCGATTAGATGATAATATGATGTTTGTAGATGCGAATAAATAATAAACTTATTATAAACTCATTATGTAGAAAGCTAAGCGAAAAGCTTTTTGTGCTCATCATTGTGAACTTCTTTTACTAAGGGACCGGCGACCCTGAAATGGCAAAAAAACAACTGTTCCATACATTTTTTTGTTGTGTTTATACGGTATCATCAGTCAGAGAAAACTTCTGAACGAAGGAGGCCCTAGGGGATCATGGCAAATATGCCATGATCCCCACGCTTGGCAAGCGGTTTGGGGATCGCAGAATGCTCACCACCGTCAACCGATAGGACGCTGCTGCCCATCCTCCAGTGGTTCTGGATGCAGTTTTATGTCATACACTGGTCTCCAGGTTCACAGTAAAACAACAACTGTTCCATTTTTTTTTTGTTTTGTTCACAGGATCAGTTCTTCTCCCTTTCCTATTGCATCATAAGGCAGAAGAAGTGATCCTTCATACTGCGATCCCCAAGCCGCCTGCTAAGCGTGGGAATTATGGCAACCCCTCCCTATTAAGGAGTAGCTCTTCGTCCAGCAGTGGTCCTCTTCTGGCTGATGATGTAATGTGACCTAATTAAGTTAAATGCTCCGACTGAACCACGTGATTTTTCCTGGTAAAATAATTGTTCCATAAATGTACGAATCTTATATCTAGTGTTTCATAAATTACGTTTTTTAACCTTGAAATACCAAAAAAAATACTATAGGGCTGCTGATTTTTTTTCACGAATTCAAGGATTAACCTTTAGCAAAAAGTTGTCTATAAAGACGTAAAGTAAATAATACGCATTTAAAAAATACAACCGACTTCAATTTCGACTACCTGGATGACATCATCGTAGTTTCTAATTATTCCAGTAATTTTGATTTATAAACCGAACTACTGAATCAATTTCGATAAAATGTATAGGATCACCTCTAAAGTATCATCTACCAAACAAAAAAGAAATCATGATCAAAATCAATTCATAATTGGCGGTGTAATCGTGTAACATACTTACAAAAAAAATGTACAGTCGAATTGAGAACCCCCTTTTTTGAAGTCGACAAAACTACTTTTGGTATAATACTGCCGTTCCGCATAACCTCATCTAACATCTAATCACCTTGTGATGTAATAACAGTACTCGGCAATCCGTGTCGTTTCAAGTTTGCTCCAGGCATTGCCTAGTTTCGGTATCACCATTGCCTGCCACCTCACCACCGTGAAATTGAGTTCACCTCAAACAAAATAAATGGGTTCGGGAGCCATCAACGCGGACGTAATTTAATGCAAATTAATATGAGGCACATTAATAAACGATGGGCGGAACAATCAGCCGCAGTGGCTGTAAGGATGCGACCTTAGTTATCGATTGGTTGCTTATGGCAAAGTAGTATGTGTGAATGTGGTTGTTATATGTATACAGTAGACTAGTTGCAACCCGCTGTTTTATCCGCGATTTCTGGATAAAAAGTCTATGTTGTATTGTATTCCAAGGAATAAGCTACCTTTATACGTAACTTCATCCTAATCCGTTCAGCCGTTTCAGCGTGAAAGAGTAACAAAAATATACACACACACACTGACAAACATTTGGGTTTATAATATTAGTTTGAAAGCATTTACTGACTGGCATTAGATTACATGGCAATAAGGATGGACATTTTGCGAGATCATTATAAGTTCAATTATGCGCATGATGAGATAAATCAACATCTAGTAACTCCACACTCCACAAACAAAATATATAAGTAGGTGCGTCTACGAACTACGTTTAGCGCATATTTTGTGAATCTGAGAAATAATTAAATGATAGATTATAACACATACACATCGGCCAGGAAACGTCCACTGCTGGACGAAGTATAATTCTTTAATGAAGGTAATCAATTTATTATTATAAATACACAATATTATAATGTTAGTTCATTTAAACTCTACAATAAAGGTAATCAATTTATTATTATAAATACACAATATTATAATGTTAGTTCATTTAACTCTACAATTCGGCCTTCGGGCGGCACATTAACTCTGACACTAGGGCTGACCACTCAGCCTATACGAACTTACTTTTTTATTTAAACTCTACAATAGAAAATAACATAAACCGAATTATCGATAAACGTTTCCCATCCCTATTTACGCGCGTTATTCCACTCAATTAGATCAGCTAGAATGTGATTCTAACGCATTTTGTCCGTTGTTCTGAAAATTAATACACCCTCATTAGAGGGGATGATATCCTCAGGATTTCATGACAGAAATAATTGGGATTTTGAATAATATTTTAATTCTGGACGGAACAAAAAATTATTAAAGAAACTCATCAGTGCCTGTTCATTATTATATACGAAGTTGAAATCCAACGCCGTTTTCTAATAGATCCTTTAGTATTCGGTTGTAATTATTATACTTGTACGCTTACATCCACGGTTTTTCAACCGACTTCAAAAAAGGACGTTCTCAATTCGACTGTATTTTTTTTATGTATGTTACGCGATTCCGCCAATTATGAACTGATTTTGATGATTCTTTTTTTGTTTAGGTAATAGAGGTGGTCCCATATAAATTTTATCGAAATTAGTTCAGTAGTTTGATTTTTAAATCAAAATTAATTATTTAAATTAAAATATGAAGATGTCATCCAGGTATTCGAAGTTGAAGTAGGTTGTATTAAAAAAAAGAGCGTATTATCTAATATAATCGTTTAGTATTCGGTTGTTGTAATTATTAGGCTTATTCGTTTACATCTACGATTTTTTGTGTCATACTTGAGTTTGTCAAGCACAAGCTCATTTCGATAATCGATATAATTCGAGGACATAATAATAATTACTTATTACTCAGCTTTGTATAATTTTACAAGGCATTTAGATATTGTTTTTGTGTAATTAATAATTATTATCTTTGATCGAACTGTTGCTATTATTTTTCAAAACAGACAAACAGAACAAAAAAAACACACATACTACAAAGACAGTTAACAGCATACCTATATTTAGCAGTATTTTATTATAGCTAGCTCTACAGCCGATCTATAAGCAAAATTGTATCTTTCACTTTTAAGATCATATTTTTTAAAGCTTTTACTAAGTCTATGTTTTAAAGCATAAACAGTATAAAAAATTATGACCAAAATTAAGAAAACTATGAGTTATTAAACATAGAAAGAACCAAAGTGTGAAAATACTTCATAAAAAAATATTCTTTTACTCAGTATACTTCGAAGTAACTTTGTAAATGTTTTGTGCTTTTTTTTCAGTAGTGCTGCATAAGTGCATAGATTTTGTAATTTATTTTTTATTGTCATGTATATACTGTCATGTGACGAGATGAGCTAGACTTTCGCCTGGTGGTAAGCGTCACGCCTGCCACTAACAGTAGCAGTGCCAGAATTGTGAACTTGCGAACACAATCCTGCGCCGCTCTGCACTGCGCTCGATAAAATATAGATGAGATATTAGATATTAGATGTTAAATATCTTCAATCTTCATACCCAGTAATTTCTCTGGTAACATTGCCCTTCAAACCAGAACACAGTAATGCTTGCATACTACTGCTTGGCGGTATGAATGACTGCCAAAGGTGTGGTACTTCCCCAGGCGGACTCTGCAGTAGAGTCTACAAAAAAATATATATTTTAGAATGACTTCCACTGTTCTGATAGAGCTGGGGTTGGACGGAAACGTTAGAGACTCTAATAGCATAACTATACAATATGTGCGAAATTATCGCAGTACCTACGACTTCAATAGAAAAAAATATGAACACTGAGGATATGCTTTCTCTTCGAATCCTTTCTATCTTAAAGTTGGCTGGAAAGATTGCTTTTAGCGACAACGCCGCTAGATGTTACACTAGTTTCTACGTTTAATTTTCCTTTCCATGTAATAATGTATTTTTTGGAGAATAAAAAGTTCTATCAAGAACTAATTAATATTAATAACTTTTTATTGAGAAAATTATTACTTACTTAAAATTACTAACGCAGGTACAGGAAAAGATACGCCCAAAAAGGTATGTCCGTCGTGAAACCGAACATTCTGTAGACGGTAGCTATCAACCCTTTTCTTGCCTCCGTCCGTTGTAACGAGATACCCTTAGCACATAATTGCAACACAAACTTGGTAAGAAAGACGAACTTCCTGAAGAGTCGTGCCAGCAAATAATACGAGACATATTTCATCGTAAGTATCTAGTGCCGGAGTTGAGACACGTACTGCTTCTTCACAGATAAACAAACCTGATAGATAAGAAATATTGATCACGTTTAATAGGCGTGTGGCCTAATGTTTAATTTATGACAAATAACATAACATAACATAATACAAAGTGATGAATATAACTAAATACATTACACATACTGAAAAAATAAATTGTATTGGCTGATAAATCTCTGAGTAATGAGCGTTTAAAGTTTTAGGTGGGGATAGAGAGGGGATGCTCTATCCCTTTCTCGCAAAGCACGTATTAGTATAGCATTTGTATGCCGCGCCTGAGGCTTGACGTTTTAGCTCAGTATAGCGTGCTCTCTGTCTAGCTTGAAATTAAAATACTTAGAACTCAGTTATTTGTGAATTATTTAAAATTATGTTTTCGTTGTTAGGCTCTATTGGTGATCAGCTTTTTTATGAGGTTATAAAAAAATTGTAGTCATCGTGCCTATTAAATCGGATACTCCGACTATAGTTTCGATCACATCCGGTGACCTTTTTCAAAGAGTGAAAACAGTGCCCGACGCGCGTGCAGCTGCGTCCTGCTTAGCACCTTAGCGCTTAGTCCTGCTAAACGTGAGTATTCCCGTATAAATAAAACAAAAATGTGTCAAATCTACGTCAGTTTTCATAATAAATATTGATCACCTACTTTTACATTCAGAATAAGAAATATTTATTGAATAGCTATTATACATTAATTCATCTCAGCTTTCGGTATACTGCTGCATGATACAAGCCTTTCTCTAACTAAGCTATCTGCCTCGGCCCTGTGCTAATCTAGCCCAAGTGTAAGCTAGATTGGTGAGAATATCGTCGACCTACCTTGCAACTGTATAACCAATCAGTAACGCTATAGTAGTTATAGCTGGACGATGTATCTGCATCAGTTTACATACTTGTAAATCACAATTCACACTAATCTCCACACATATTTATAAAAGACAAGCGCATACCTTTCGGACAAGAAATCTCATAAACTACCAAAGCTTCATTCTGCAAATTTGCATGTGGTCTGGTGTTAGGACGTTGATGCTCACTAAGAACGAATTTTGCGAAATTCTACCCCTAAGGGGGTGAAATGGAGGGTGCAAGTTTGTATGGGGAAAAAATAATCTGGACGTCTCTTGGCTGCTGATGATGATGATGATTTTATAATTGTTACTCCAATAAAAACATTATGATCAATTTTATCATCTCTACAGTCTATTTATCTTTAGTTGCAATTCCAGTAGTAATATAACATAATAGTGCCGAATTGGTGAACTCCCTTTTTGTTGAAGTCGGTTACAATTTAGGTTTTGCCGGTGCGAGGCCGGGGCGGGTCAGCTAGTAATAATATAAATGCGAAATTTTGTAGTGTGTGTAAATTATTACCTCTTCACGCCAAAACGGCTGAACCGATTTGGATGAAACTCGGTTTTGGATGAGTCCGGAAAAACATAATTATAGGCTACTTTTTACATCATCTTCATCAGCGTTGTTCATTATCACGCGGGTAAAAGCACGCGGCGCAGCTAGTATAAAAATATTTTAGAAAAATTCTATGCTGGTTAATTTATTATAGTTCGAAGTTATATACAAAGCTATATCTGAGAGCCTTTTTATCAGTCGGGAAACTCTAGCAATAAGGCTGACCACTTTTTCAATAAAAACTTAATTTCATCGTTTTTGCTGAATTTTAAATTCAAATTCATTCAAATTACACCTACGGTTAAACATACTAAAATTAAATTGTAATAAGATTCTTATCATGTAATTTTATTGAAATGTTATTTTTGCATCAGTGATATATCACTTGTACAATACAATACAATACAAAAAAGTGTATTCATAACAAAAACACAGATACACAAAAACAAATTAAAACAAAAAAAAAAAAATTACCTAGTCAAACACAAAATAAATAATACAATATTATATTATTTTATATTTTTTTTTTTTTTGCGTTTGCCTACAAAATATGTAATATATTATAACTATATAAGGATACACAAAATGATGTAATATCTACATAAGGAGTTTAAGGATTTTTATCATGAAATGTGTTGTCACGTTGTCAGAATTTGATGCTGTAAGTTACGTCTCTACTTATCTAGTTCATCCATGGTCACTACTCACATTAAGCCATCTCTGACGACTTCCACCGAGTATCGTCGCGAAACTCGGCAAGTTAATTTAATTAAGTGTAGGCCAAAATTGTGCAGGAAAAACTTTCAAAGGAATCTTTAAATTAATGAGGTGCTTAAAATTGTACTTGGCGAAATTTCGACGGTCGCACGACGCGACGCGACGCGCCTACGTTTCTTTGCCATACATTTCGTGATTTATTGGCACATACGTAAACGAGTATTTAAGTAATTGGACGAGTAAAAAACTAATCTATAGTTCTTTTTTTTTGCTCTCTGTCGAATAAAAACAACAATTCAAGTTATAAGTGACCATAATTTTTAAAAAATATTAAATTTAAGTAACTAGCCGATCAACATTATAAAATTGTATGGCCAACCAAGGATCAACATTATAAATAAATGTGATTAAATTTCTTCAACTTTGTTTATTACAGGGTTTTCTTATTTATAAAACTGGTCGTATTGATTGTTTGTTATGAAACGTTTGTTTTATATGTTGTCGGTACGAAACATTTGAATAGGCTCTTTAGCTTACAAAATACAAGCAACTTGCTCCATATAAAATACAAAAGCGTGAGCTTTTTCGGCAAAAAAAACGGCGCAGGTGGCTTAAGATAGGGTTTGCTATTCAGTCTAATACTGGCTGAATAAGGAATTACTTAGACCAGAGTTAGAATTCCATTAGAGGAGGGAGAAAAGAGCATACCTTTTAAAAATTGGCATTGAACGAACATAATATATCGTTCAGCGATAATATACTAATTGTGAATTCAAAATGAGTTCTGTTGAATGATGTTTTGTAAATGAAGAGAAATAAATGTGAACACTCACACACACACATCAACAGCCGGAACACGTCCACTGCTGGACGAAGGCCTCTCCCTTAAAGGGAGGTGTTGCCATAATCCCCACGCTTGGCAGGCGGCTTGGGGATCGCACAATGGTTACTATCGTTAACCGAGAGGACGCTGCTGCCCATCCTCCAGTGGTTCTGGATGTAGTTTTAGATAATTTCATTGATATTTCAATAGTTGGATTGTTTTTTTTTTAATGTGAACAACGCGCTTATAAATAAAATCTATGTAAAATTCTGAGAAACAACGACAGAGTAATTCGATCGGGCTATTTCGTCTGAGCTATCGGTGCGTGACTAATACAATATTTTTGCGTGGGCTGCAAACAAAACTGGCGTATAACTTCAATTACAGAGCCTGTAGGTCACAGATATTATTATAGGTTTATAGGTAGGTACTTGTATTTTAGTACCAAATTAAATGACTCCGAATTGAATTGTGTATAAAAGTGTATTGAAAAAAAATGTGGGTGTGGGAAAGGCTAGTTTAGCCTCATTTTTGAGCTCATATTTTTTTAAATAACTATAGAGTAAGAGGTGATCTATTTCATACCTACTATAATGATTCATATATTTTTCGTAGTTTAAGCTTTTTTATGGATTTTTGTATCCATAACCTGTGGTTTGGAATGGAACCAGCAAAATCATCAATAAGCTTGTACCAAAATCGTAATGTTTTTTGTATGGTTTTTGTATCATCGATACAAAAACTAGGTAGGTACCTACTCTACTACCATAGACAGTAGGTAATGGTAATTTCCTGCTTTAACTTGAAACACATTATTACGTATCATGTAGTATATATAACCCTTAGCATGAAACACATTTTACGTATCATGTACTGTACCCTTAGCATGAAACATAATATTACGTATCATATAGACTGCACTTAGCACGAAACACATCATTACGTATCATGTAGTCTAACCCTTAGCACGAAACACATTTTACGTATCATGTACTGTACCCTTAGCATGAAACATAATATTACGTATCATATAGACTGCACTTAGCACGAAACACATCATTACGTATCATGTAGTCTAACCCTTAGCACGAAACACATTTTACGTATCATGTAGTGTACCCTTAGCATGAAACATAATATTACGTATCATATAGACTGCACTTAGCACGAAACACATCATTACGTATCATGTAGTCTAACCCTTAGCACGAAACACATTTTACGTATCATGTAGTGTACCCTTAGCATGAAACATAATATTACGTATCATATAGACTGCACTTAGCACGAAACACAGTATTACGTATCATATAGTGCACCTTTAGCACTAAACACACTACTGCGTATCATGTAGTGTACCCTTACCACGAAACACAGTATTGCGTATCATGTAGTTGTACCCTTCCACAAAACACAGTATTACGTATCATGTAGTGTGTTCTTAGCAGAAAACACAGTATTACGTATCATATAGTGTATACTCTTAGCACAGAAACTGTAGAAAAATCAATATTATGTAAACGATACCAAAATGTATGGAGACTGGGACATGGCCCTTATCGGGCGTTATAATAATAATTCTTATTATTATTGATTCATCAAGTATAATAGACTCATACATAATAAAAATAAAATTTCTTTTTTCATTATTTTTTATGGTTTATTTACTGTTTAGTTTTTCTATACTTTCTGTGCTATGGGCACTAAAGCTCTAGTATATAAATTGCGTCAATTGCGTTGAATGAAACTATAGAATAAAACATGATACCTGGGACATCTATTGCTTGAAATTTGAAACTACTTTAAAAATCTTTTACCTTTGTAAAGTACTATATGTAGTACGTTATATTGTTGTACTAGAGGTCACTCGCGACTTCGTCCGCGTACGGACCACTTTAAATCAACCCGATCATTTTTTTAGCCCCAAACTCCCCCAACTCTACCGACTCTACCAACTCTACCAGTCAGGACAGAGCCTTTCATATGTATATCCGATAGTCTCCGTCCTAGAGGTATTGTATTTATACGTACGAGAAACCTAAGCGAGCAACTATGAGACATAATTGCTTGTATTATATTACCTCAGTTTATGTATCAGTTGGTTCCCACACATTGTCCCTGCACTAATAAGTGGCGACGTTTGCGGTAATGGAACTAGAGCATTAGCGCGGTCGGGATATTAATGTAATTTGTTATCACATTATCGTGTGCTTGTGTTTAATGGTTGGCACATGTGAGTAATTCGTACCATACTATTGTAAGATTGTCAAATCCTACAATAGTAGAGATTTATTAATATTTTAGCAGACAACAGCAAAGGTATGTTTACTACAAGAGGTTTTGCATTAGGGTCGATTTTTAATATTCCTAATATTTCATATATCGTTTTATGGATAACACGATAACAAAACTGTTACTCGGAACAATCAAATAACAGGATAGTGAAATATTAAAAGATCATTATAGCTCCATCGATATCTTGTAGTATAAATTTAAAAAAACGTCCGAAAGATTGTGTTTACGGTATACGTTGAAGATAGTAGTAGTAAGTAAGTAAGTAAGAAATCTGTAACTGTATCAAGATAAGATAACATTTATTAATTTATTTTTATTTATTGTAAGTGTTCTTCTTTTTCCACTTGAAACCGACTATCTACTGCATGTTGTTAAGTGATAAGCTGTGTATTATATAATATACGTTTTTTGGAATATAGTTTGGCTCGAAATTGTATAATGTGTATTTTCTAAATTATTGACTGTATTGTGTACCAAAAAACTAAACAAATAACGACTATTCTCTCTCAGTGTTCCTGTTCTCAGTGTTCTTGCGAAGCAGTGAGCGTATAACCGCGAGAGTTAGTAGCTAATACTGAGTAACATAATAAATGGTCGTTGCGAATAAAAAGTTATAATATTTAATTATGCCCCTAAATTATGTTACGTATAACGGTTATAAATAATTATATTCGTTGCTCTTCAACTTAATACGCTAGCTACGCCGACGCCGCTTAAGCTGCGTTAGCTACGCTAGCTTAGGGTTGAAAAACCGAAAGAAGCTTATTGTATTAATCATTATTCATTAATCAGTTGTATTCAAAAACTTTTACTATAGACGCAACAATTTATTGGTTAGAAAAAACATCTGGTCTAAATAAAACTTTAAGTAACGGTTGTCAAAATGTATGGAATGGAACTGCTGTTTTTTTTTTTTTTTTTCAGGGTCGCTTTTACAGGTTATGTTATAATGTTATAATATACCTAAGCTGTTTTTCGCTTAGTTATTCCTTTCCGCGCAGCCTTGTGATTAAGTTATGGGTGATGCGTACCTAATAATGGGAATATCTTTCTATAGATAAAAAAGATAAAAAATGTCCACTGTGAGATTTCGATAGATTTGTCTAAGTTCAAACAAGGTAGTATGAGTCGTTCGGTAAAACAACAATCATTTCGTTTATGTTGTTAGGTCCGCCAAAACAACTGTTTAGATTGTATATGTACATGATCACAATTTAGCTTTACCGAACGAAATGTCCATGCCGAACATAAACAAAATGCTTTCAGAAAGCCGATCAATCAGGAAGAGCAATGTTATTGGGCCAAAACCAAATAAATATCACTGAGTAGGCTTAATGCAAAGAGTGCTGCCCAAAGCTACGGCGGATTAAAAAATTAAGCTTTACTCTGTTTTAAAGCGGCGCCACGGGAGTGCCTTTTATTTTCTTAGTTAGGTCAAAATTGGCTCAAAAATTCAGTTGATAGAAAAACATTTTAATAATCTAGGAACTTTCGAGCTAAAAAGGTTATGAACAACTGATCACATTATCTGATTAAATAAAATGTATGAATGTTCTACTAAATATTCAAACATGTTATTCACTATCTGGACACGTATGAAAATTCTAGCGTGTCCAGATAGCGAAATAATAACTGATAACAATTTTGAGTTTCACTTTTCACTTTCACTTTCACTTTCACCAGCTGGACACACGCGTGTACAGCCACTCGAGTCCACTTGGTGAATAACCCATATTTTCAGTGAAACCCCCTTTTAACATAACAGCAGCGCGAGTACTGTTCTATGTCGCTAAATTTGACGTGTTGGTATAGCAGATTTATTTAAACGAGTTTGAGAATATAATGTCGTCGTCGTCAGCCATAAAACGTCCACTGCCGGACGAAGGCCTCCCCCTTTAAAGAAGGGTGTTGCGATAATCCCCACGCTTGGTCGGCGGCTTGGGGCTTGGTCGATTTTAATAGAATTTAAATGTCAAATATACGATTTAAATGTCAAATATACGATTTAAATGTCAAATATAACGATCGTCAAGAACGGTACTCGCGCTCCTGATCTGTGACAAAATCAGTTTCCATAATACAATCTAACCCAATCTATCTTTACTAAAGGTACCATACGACATATAAAACCAATAATTCCACACGGGACGTTTTTTAATTTTCACTTGATGTCAACTGGAAACATGTCTGTCTGTAAAGTTCTATACTGAATCTCAGGATTAAAAAAACTTGGCCGACAGACTGAAATTCAGTTAGCAAAACAACAGACTGTCGAAGTTAGGAAATCGAATTCGCCCCTTCCTAATTGACTTTTGACGTTGTTTTGTTTTATAAACGAGTCCGATAGATTTTTGGTTTTTTATTCTGTCTTTTTTCAAAGCTTGGGTCTCGTTATCGCTCTTTCATATAATTGAATACTTATATGTATTTTTTTTATTCTGCCGATCTTATGAAATTAACTTATCGAAGTATTTAGAGCAAGATTTATTGTATTTATGAAGAAAAAATATTGTATTTTTTTTTCTATTTCTATTTCTACGGTCAAGCTAAAGAAAATATCCGAATTTTTTTTTTTTTAATTTTGTATTTTTTTGTATCCGACTTATTTAAACGTGAGTAATCCCGAATAAATAAAACAAAAAAAATGCGGAAGCTCATATTACGGCAACCTCAATTTGGTGTCGAACAAAATAAAATATCCGCATAGGTAGGTTATGTTTACAATACAAATTAGACCATAGTTAACGACTGACTGCTTCACTGCAATTTGTTCCCATAAAAATATCCTGAAAAACAGGAATCAGGCCATAATATAATTACGTCGGTCTATCAAGCTCCGACCCATGAATGAATCTTTGTTAATGGTTCATATATCAGATTCAATGAGATCTCTGTATCGCCAGATAAGCATTTCCGATGACAAATTGAAATGATCGGTTGAACTTCGTAAATATGTTGCAAACAAAGCCGAGTAATTCAGCCAAGCTATAAACCACATCGTAAATATTCACGCGATTTTGGATGCAGAAAATAAGTCTAAGTAATACTTCACGCGCACCTAAAACAGTGTTTATACCTGTATAATATAATATAAATATCAAAATATATACTTACCTAGTCAAAATCACTATCAGCCAGCCTCAGCAGCTAACAGGAGTCTTACTTAGCTATTTGGTTCTCATAGAACAAGTTTTGCTTAGTTTGGGGCTAGATGGCGCTGTGTAAAAATGTCCACCCACTTTTTTTATTGATTATTGTTATAATTATAATAAATTTAACTGATGTTTTTAAACAGGTCACCTCACTGTGAAGCACAGACTGACAGATGTCAAATGTGATCTATTAAATTGGCCCTACTGACATAAAAGCGAAAACCCTACTTCTTAGGTAGAATGGCTGCCGGCTGTCAAAACAATAATGTAAAGCAATTGTATGGAAAACCGCTATTGCCAGTTTCTTACAAAATTGTATAGTCACTACGACGAAAGAATGCCAAGAATTGGTCGCGTATTTGAAGTAAAACGCTCGAAATACCATTTTGCAACAGATTAAAATTGATCTAATTACGATGCAATGTGGTTTGGTTTCCTACGCGTCTATTTAAATTGTCTTTTTGAGTATTCTCAGTTTAAAAACATGTAATATTGGTAGAATTGTCATTAAGCGCACTTACACTTAATGCCGGCTAGCGCAGCCCGTCACATTTCCGTTCTATTCACTTCTCTATTCAGTGGCCCTACTCTAGCATAGCTATGCTAGAAGGTGTCAGGTACAAAGACAAACAAAAAATACATATTAGGTATCTACTTGTAGAATTTTGTACTTTTATACTTATTGGGGAAATAGAGCCTTATTATTCTTTGTGTCTAACAACTTTACGGAACATTTTACATTTGCTTTATTATTCAGGACCCAAAGGCAGTGTAGGTAAATTGTTTGCCAAGTTTTATCTACCTTGCGAAACTTATTAAAAACGCGGGTAAAACTTTACCTCACGATTCGAATCTTCTGTATTAGTAACATTAAGTGGTCGTTATACGAATTTATTGGAGGATAAATTCGCTTTTCTTACCTATTCGAAGAAAAATCTCCTGAAAGGCGCGCCACCGGGACTTAATTTAAAACTTTGATTAACAGATAAGATTTCAATAGCACTCCATCTTATTCTTAGACTTTTACATTCAAATGAAAACACTTATCTTTTGTTTTTGTCTTAGAAATTATGAGCAATTTATAGCTTTATGAAAAAAGTAAGTAGTCTATCAGCTATCTGCTTCTCGTAGTACAAGCTTTGCTTAGTTTAGGGCTAGATGGTAGCACTATGTGAATTAACGCTACCAATATAAAAAAAAACTTAATTAGATGCGGTAAGTATCTTGATGTTGTTTCTTGTTCAAACTTTAATTAATCGTTTATCAAATCTGCTGTACAAAATTAAAACCACGCTACCAAAATTATAGAACCAGCAACTCCAACAACCAACAGCAGCTCCGGCAAAGTACCTACCTAACTGGGTTCATTTATATAATGACAGTGCAGCTGCTAACTGAAATGAATGTACCCACGTTCCTCCCTAACCAAATAGGATGTTAGTACAGAATTACTTGATGTAATTACATTCTGATGGCCCCAGGATTAAAATAAAAAGATGAATTTAAAAAGAAAAACATCCTTTCTCTGCCGTTTGTTATATACATTTTCATGAATAGAGCTAAGCCACCAAACATAATGTATTTTGGAAAATTATTAAGGAACTGAGTGAATTGTAAGTTTGGGTATAGTTTATTTGTGATCCAAAACCGTTGAAACGTACGAGACATTGGTCTGCGTGACTGTTTCTAATGTATTTGGGAAAAACCTCAACTCGAGTCCAGTTGGCGAAAAACTTGTAATTTTTTTTATTGTAAGATTCGCTATCTGGACATGTGAATACTTAACCCGTGGAACCAATCGACTTTTGATGTTTGATTGTTTTTTGTTTTTTTTTATTTTATGCACTGAATATTTATATGATTTTTTCAAATCCAGTTACATCGCATAACAGAGTTTATCATAAGCAAAACCGGATAGTGGGTTGCGACATAATGTTAAGGGCAAGTAGGTTCATAATAAGCGAAGTTTGATTCCAGTTTCTTTATTCGAACTGCTAAACAGTGGGTAGCGCTGCCCGAGTGGGTGTTTCCCGATAATTATAATCAGGGGGTCTTCAAGTCGCGAGTGAATTGGTTTCTTCTAGGCAAGCGTGCTCCATCGTAGACTGCATCTTCGTTTATCATCAGACGAGATGGCAGTCAAACGCAAGCCTATATCATATAAAAAATAAAAATAAATAAAAAATAAAGATAAAAAGGTATTCACGAAGTAAAATAATTTGCGGGAACAGTTAGTTTTCTATTTGTTCCTATGTACAAATCGTGCTTTCACCTCAACTGACATCAACTGTTCACTAATAATCCGCTAGCTTTTTCACTCTATGCATTTCCGTCAGCATCCTCTTTATCTAGATGTTTTCATCCGAACCCGTACCGTTCACACATCCTGTCCGCACAAGTGGCCGGACTCAGTGGCGTGGAATGCCACGATAATGTACATCAAACCGAGGAAGGATGAACGCCGGAACACGCCTGTGAACAATCATAACACAGAAATAAGGTAACTTTGGGATAAATATTTATATTATAATACCAATAGAAATACCACACGATCCACTGGAATACAAATGATAGGAAATATATCTATCTATCTATATATATAAAAGCCTCTGTCCTGACTGACTGAATGATTGGTGACTGATTAACTGACTGACAGACGTCTGGCCTAGCGACTAAATGCGCCTAGAAGTCTGGTCTAGCAAACTAAATTCGCCTAGAAGTCTGGCCTAGCAACTAAATGCTCCTAGAAGTCTGGCCTAGCGACTAAATTCGCCTAGAAGTCTGGTCTAGCTACAAAATGCGCCTAGATCGTTGGCCTAGCGTCTAAAATGCATATAAACTCTCGGAGAGGCGTCTAAATGCGCTTAAACTTCAAATGGAGGAAGATTCCCAAATGTATGCTATCTAATCTAATATAATAAAAGGCTCTGTCCTGACTGACTGACTGACTGACAGACAACACACAGGCCAAACCGCTGGTCGTACAGACTTGAATTTTGGAGGGTGTATTCGTCTCGATGCGTAGGGGTGTACTAAGAAAGGATTTTTCGAAATTCGACGCTTCATGGGGAAGTTTGTATGAAAGTCCTTTGTTTTTGTACTTTTAGTCACGAAAATTTGGATTTGGATAGTTCATTTAAAATAATAAATGCTGTTTTCAATATTTTTTTGACAGGGACGATTTAAAGGGGGGAAAGGGGGTGGAATTTTATATGGAAAGTTATTTGTTTTTGAAGTTATAGTGATGAAAATTGATATTTGGGTAGTTCATTGAAAGGGAGAAGTTGGGGGGGGGGGGGGAGGGGAGTTGGTAGAGTCAGTCGAGTCGGTAGAGTCGGTAGAATTGGTAGAATTGGGGGATTATTGGGATGCTAAAAAAATTGCTCGGGATGATTTAAAGTGGTGAATTTTGGGAGCAGGCCGAATTTCTTCCGTACGCGGAAGAAGTCGCGGGCGACCTCTAGTCATAAATATAACAAGACACAAATATTGCGTAACACACGAATGTTTAAAAAAAAAACAAATGCCGGTGGATGCAAATGGCAGGTTGTCGTACAGTGTGGCGGTCTAAGGGGGAGGCCTTCGTTCAGCAGTGGACGTCTCCGGGCTGATGATGTACGAACATTATGTTCGTCCTGTTTAAAGAGAGTATTTTCTATAATGTATGAGACATTCTGAAGTAAGACATTTCGCCTTTTGCCATTTCAGTTTTTAAATATAGGTACGTACTCAAATAGGTACGTTTCCCTTGGAGGGTCTAGCTCCTGGGTATATAATCAAATACGTTTCGCTATGAGTAGGTATATATATACCTATTTAATAATTATGTTACGTCTTAAAGCTGTGAGCTGTGACGTCACAAAACCTCACTTACAAACTTTCAAAAAGTAAGTAACTTTAACTTATTTATTTATTTAGTAAACATACAAACAGAATGTAATAACATTAGACAACATTTTATATAGATTATTACAGATCTGTATCACATTCCAAAACTATGTATGTCTAGGTGCATTAAAATATTAGAATTAAATAATCGCTAGAAGAAATTACAGTTTGTGATTAAAATTTTAAGAAAGAAAAGAAAGAAAATAATTTATTCAAAAAAATATTATATAATATATTATATTTTTATTTTTTATTTTTTTATAACTTTCGCATATTTTTGGCACTTTTAAAATATTGGTGTGAAAAGAATTACCTAAATAATATCAGATTCCTTTACCTAGAAGTCATCATAGCTCTAGGGTTATAGAAAAAAGATAATGATCGTAATGATCATTCTTATATCATGGCCTTTTTAATCAATCCATGAAAGAGAAAGAAAGAAAAACCTTTGTAAAATGCTAATGTTTTCCAAAAACGCCACGTTTGGAAAGGAAACCCTAGCTGATTCAGGAAAAAAAAATAAGCCGTTCGGTTGAACGTATATCTCGGTGATTTATAAACGAAATAAATTTAAAAGATAAAACTTTGAAACGTTTAGGAGGAATAATCTCCGCTCCAAATATCCATAAATTGTATGAATTCGGCTAACAAAACATTTCCACAAAGATCCGTCAATTTTATCGCCCCGATAGCAACAATCAAATTACAGAAGATGTTAGCTTTTCAACCGACTTCAAAAAAGGAGGTTCTCAATCCGACTGTATGTTATTTTTTGTATGTATGTTACGCGATTACACAGCCAATAAGTTGATTTTGATGTTTTTTTTGGTAGGTCTTACTTCAGAGGTCCATTATCGAAATCGGTTCAGTACAGTTTGGTTACTAAATCAAAATAACTGGAAAACAGAGGTCATCCAGGTGCTCGAAATTGAAGGCGGTTGCATCTTTTTTTTTAAGTATTTATATAAAGTATATTATAAACAGTATACTTTTACTATTAATCGCTGAAGTAGGGCTTTGCTGTTCTGTTCCACTGAAGAAAGAAGTAAATCGTCGACATCGTAGTAAGCGGCCCAGGAGAACTGATTGTCTCGCGGCGACACCTTCTCCGCGAGGATTATCCTGTACACAAGAGATTAAACATGACTCTCCGATGACGACGGCATTTTCACAAGATTTCACTTTAATGAAAAAAGATGGCAGTCAAACGCAAGCCTATATATATATATATATATATATAGGCTATATATAGGCTTGCGTTTGACTGCCATCTTTTTTCTTTAAATATATATATATATACAAAAACTAATATTAATGTCTTGTTTGACATTGTAGGGGGGCATTTTTTTATTTGTTTCTTAGCGCTTGAAACACTGAAGAGAGAAAGTAGGGCCTTCGCTTTTCTGTGTTCTGTTCTATTAATGTTACTAAAAATATATGTTTAGAACAAAGCTAAATGATTATATTCCCAAAAGTTCTCTTGAAAAAATGTTCTTCTGCTAATTCCCTGCTGTTCCCTGTTACTAGAAAAACTAGACGGAAATAAGAGACTGCTTCTGAGCTTTTACCAACAAATGGAGTGTAATTAATTTATCCGCTACTTCCCTAAGTTTTTGTATTTATCTTAGTAATCAAGCATTAGGTCAATTCTCTTGGAATACAAAGGTTTCTTCCAAGTAGGTATATAATATACCTACTTTGGAATTAGAGACTATCTAAGTATCTATCAAAGTTGAGGAAGAACTCACATAGAAAATTAAGTAGGTACTTAGTTTCCGTGGCTTTGTTTCTGATGATGATGATGAAAGTTAGATAAGTGAACCTACAGTCATTGGCACGACGAAAAATTTAGTCTTAAGGGCCCTGTATGACTGCACGTGATTATTTAATAATCACGTGTATGACTGCACGTGATTATTTAATAATCACGTGCAGTCATACTTAGCAGTTTTTTTACAGTTTTTATGAGTTAGTGTTTTCCCAAAAAAATATTTGTATCTATAAGATGTAAGATGTGTAAAATGAACTAACACTTTTGTAATCTGTCTATAAATTTTAGATGTGAAGAAAAAAAAATTACAAATCACCTCTATTTTTACACATTACAACAAAATAAATCATTCAATTTTAACAAATTTAGCACAAAAATTTGCTCACTTGTAAATAATATAGTTTGTCACGAACTAACGCTGTTAGTTTTGAAAAAATATTTATAATATGCTTGTTATAAATTAAAAATGGGTAAAAGAATCCAAAATCGAATCTTGACACGCACGAATCTGCGTAAAAGCCATATAATTGCTCCGCTAAATGTGGCCCTATCTCATGCAGCTTTAGAATAATTAATGATCTCAGTAAAAAATGTGCTTGAAACATGGATGTGCGCGGCCTTAATACACATTAGCTAGGTAAGAAGAATTGGAGATTCTACATTCAAGATTTAAACCATTAGTCCAAAACAACAATCAAGAATTACAAGATTAGAAAACAATCAAGAAATATCAAGTTATACAGTCAGTACCGTTACACAAAAAATCGGAATGAGTCAATGTCGAACCACGATCGCGATTGATTGGTAGGTGATACCAGGTGATTACCAGCATTGCCCGGGTGCTGATAGAAAGGCGAGATTGGATGTATCAATACTGAAGGGTTCTGGCCCGATTTAAAAGGGTTGACCTTGGAAATGCCTATAGATTCCTCATAGGTTGGAACGAAATAGTAACTGCTTAACCTGGCTCATAGCCCTTACACTACCTTACAGCTTAGTTGGTAGAATTTCCACTCAGGATTCGATTCCCACCCAAGAGAAACATTTATGTTACGGAGTTCGTTCTAAAGAGATCTAGAGTTATTTTTTTCTGAGTTTGAGTATAAGTATTTGCAAAACAAAGTATGTTATTCTATCAGCTGTTTTTCAAGCATATAATCTTATCTTGGTTTTGGGATTAAACAGCGGTCTGTGATATCTTACTTCCTACTAATATTATAAATGTCAAAGTTTGTATATACAGATTCAGATTCAGATTCTTTATTGACCATTATTATAACATGTTCGTTATATTAGGCAAGTCGGTTTATACAAAATAACATTTTAAATCAAGACTACATGCTACATACAATCATATTTTAAATTAAACACACAAACATTTTTGTTACACTGTGTAACAAAAATATTCAACAATACTTAAGGGTATGTATGTACCCATCATTATGACCAATTTTAATATGGGGCCAAACTGAAATCGCGAAAAAAAAACAGCTGTGGAAATGGAAATTCATTTTGTCCAAGTCCAATGAACTTTTTGTATGGAACAGCTGTTTTTTTTCGTGATTTCAGGGGTGGCCTCATAGTAAAAGTTGTTCATATTGATGAGTACCTACATACCCTGCAGTATTGTTGAACCTTTTTGTTACACGTTGTATGTTTAGTTTAGATGTTTGTTACTCAATCACTTAAAACAGCTGAAAGGATATGGATAAAATTTGGTAAAAAGGTAGCTTAAACCTTGGAATCACAGATAGGTGTGATTGATTGATGATGCCTGAGCTGAGCTGAATCTGATGATGCTGATGCTAATGCTGAGCTGATGGAAGCTGATGACTGCTAATATGCAACGAGGGCTAATCCACTCGACTTCACCAGGCTGGCTTCAAAACAACTGAAACGGTAAAATCAATACAACAGTACAAAACGGGGTATTGCAAACTATAATAACATTTTAGGGTCCCAAACCCACATGGTGTTTCAACCACTTTGAAGTTCAACTAGCTTGGCATAGTGTTTCTACTTTATTTGTCTGTTGTACCGTTAAAAGCTTTTTCCGCGGATTTTAGACGTTCTCTGTAAGGCAAAAATATAGCAAACAGTTTCAAGAACTTGCAAGATCCAATTGGAACTTTTTATTTCAAAGTAAATTTATATTTTCCCCTTAAGCCTTGGTTATCTAGTGGGAGAGCTCTCGACTTAAAATCGTGTATTTGTGAGTTCAATCCCAGGCCCATACCAATAAGCTCTTTGCAGTTTATGTATGGATTTTCGTACCACTGGCTTTTCAGGGAAGGAAAAGATCGTGAGAAAAGCTTACGTCCGGAAAATAAATAAAAAATGGGGTAGGTACCTATGATAATCCGCGAACCTGCATTTGGCCCAGCGTAGTGAATATGGCCCAGTCACCCTTCGAGGGTAGGCCTATGATATATTCGAGTGATCCCTAATAATAAAATGGATTTCGGCTAGAAGTTCGAGTAGGTTCTAAATTAGAGTTAATGTACTGCCCGAAACCCATTTTATTATTAGTAATCCATTTTATTATTAGTATGACGGCCGTACTTTACGCTGTTGAAGTCTTCACACGTTTTTTGAATAGCGGTGTACATAGCGGCCGTCTTTTTACGGTCATCATGTTGCGTCCGCTAAATGACGCCACCGCTATTGGAGGAAACCAACACTAGTATTAAATGACGGCGGTCAGTAACATGCGCACTAACATGTTTGTTTTGTGTCAAAGTTAAATGACGTTTGTTAACTTAGTTTGTTGACGTTTGTTATAGCGGGTTCGCTAATGACGTTACGGTGTCGGACAACGCTCTGTAGGAAATCATCTGGGTTTCATAGCCAAAGTTTCAGTGACGTCATTCAATGCTATGTGGTGACCGCTAAGTTATGCCATCGCTATTAGAGGCAACCAATGCTTTAGCAGCGTTTTTAGTTAACGCCCAGAGTCAATGCATATTGATATGCAGTCGAATTTTCCTAAAATATGTATTTAAATATATTTACCTGCTTACGGTTTGCGTTACGTAGGGATAACTTCGGTTTTATTCCCTTTTTCTCCACAGCAAAGTTGCTTTAAAAATTAAGTCTTATGTTTTATCTCTAGATAGATGCCAACTTTATTTAGACGTATATCTACGTGAATATTTCAGTCTTACTTATCCCTAATTATCATAAAATGAGCGTATCTAAATCTCGCTTTACAAATTTTTATATTTCCATTTGTAAGCGAATGTTATTCAAATTGTGTTCTCGATTGCTAAATGCTAATAAGTTATTTATATCGTTTATTGTTCTATATCTTATGGATTTTCGACGATTTACACTACTAACTAGTTTAATAGAAACATAGATGAAAAGAAGACTTGAGTAAAAGAAAAATAAGTTTGACTTTTTTTTTAAATATTGTCTTTGTTGTTTCTTTGAAATTTATTAAAGAAATATTATTACCTATACTATGAACTATGGTAAAAATGATTCACATTTGTGGGTATAATGTGTCTTCAGGTTATTCAGTAAGAAAATCTGGCCGATAAAGTTGTAACTATTTACTGCTCTATACTTAGATTCATCGTTTCTTGTAAACTCTGAACAAAAAAAATATAAAAAAAACCTCTACAGTTGTATCTCTATCTAATAATGAAAAGCTTTACTAAATATGCAATATGAACCGACTCACGTCTCGCGCTATAACTTTATGTGCTTAACACTGCCAAGACCCCGAACATACGTTATTAAGATATCCACACAGGTTTCAGCACAGCCACCCGCATCCGAATCGGTGTTTTACTCAGGAAAACAAACAGTATCTCTATACAAAACCAACACTACTGAAACTGCAAAGGAATGACAATCCTAACGCGCAGCAGATAAAGTATACATTATATGTGGAAAATGAAATAATGTTATGGAAAATATGATCTTAGAATGGTGTACAGTAATACGTGGCCTATCAAATAATTGGATACACAACTTAGACCTTTCAATAAAAGGTTTATATAAAGAGCAGATTTTCGCAAATGTAATGCGAAATATTGAGATCTTTATATTCATGAAACGACTCGATGCCTTCTTTAAGATTTCCCTTTTCTTTATCCGCTGTTATTATTAGAACTTTTCATGTTTGGGGAAGGTAAAGTCGTTCACGATTTTATAATAATTCTTTCTTACACCTCTCGCTTTTCTCTAGGTATTTATCTTAATCATAAACCAACGCCTTTAATATAGGACAGGGATGTAACAGGATTATTGACGCTTACCAATATCTCGCAGATATCTTCGCTACATAATTCGTAACAACTTTTGTTTTAAGCCTTTTGACAAAAGTTGATTTTGAGGAGTCAGCTCTTTGTCAATACGCTCAATATTAATATCTATACGACGACCAAAATGCTTGGCTTCTAATCCAGACTATGTAAAAAAAGTATGTTTCACTACTATCATAATAGCTCCTTTCATCGTTAATTTTGTCATCATAATCCACTGCTGTGATTACGCACGGTGGTGAGCTCTGCGATCCCCAAGCCGCCTGCCAAGCGTGGGGATTATGGCAACCCCTCCCTATTAAGAGGGAGGCCTTCGTCCAGCAGTGGACGTTTTCCGGCTGTTGAAGAATCCACTGCTGCCCGCCTAGCACGCGAGCCGTGATAAACGTCTATCCACTCTTTTTTCCCCGCGAAAACGAGACAGACGTATCCATATTCTAGCTTTATCACTTTCCCGCGCGGGGAAAGACCAATTAGTACTCGGCGCGTGCTAGGGGGCCTGGACGTAGTCCTCTCCTAGAAACGCCACTCGGCTCCATTTTCAACTTATAAGAGGTGTATAATATATCAACCTATGTGTACACCCTTAATAATTATGATTACCTTATCAGTACAGTTTAACTTGTAGAGTATACATTCAAAGTTTAGTTAAGATAGAACGCCTGAAGCGGCCAAAACGATAGGAATAAGCAATACTGAGTGGCACGAAACATAACAATAGCAGCCCGTGCCACACGGCATTATAATTCAGTTCACAAAATGTTGCTGTGCATCACACCGGACTGTTGCACAGTTTGTGTAACAGCTATTACTGATTGGCTAGTGCGTCTGCAGAGTTGACGTTGACCGTAAAAAAACATACAACATTATTTGAAATATGATCGCAACCCTCGTGGCGCAGCTCGAGCTGGACAAAAGTCTTGAAACATTTTCTTTTCTTTGAATATTATGGATAAGCACCTCAGTGGGTAAAGTCATCCAATCATATTCCTCTAACGTAATCATTTAGAACTATTTTCAATAGTTACATTGTGGAAGTCGCGTGCAACTGGTGGACGCAAATGGCTGGTAGTCGTATAGTGTGGCGGTCTAAGGGGGCCATCGCTCAGCAGTGGACGTTTTCTGACCGATGATGATGATGAACTAAAGGTAAGTACGGACACAGGCCATCCGGATGGTCTTTAGATGTCACGTTAAATTGTCGTTACCAGTTGTGGCTCTTACTCGGCTTATTAGATCTCCTTATCTAGACACAGTAGTGCACAGAGCAAGCATTACTGTGTCTCGCTTTGGAAGAGCAATGTTGACAGAGAAGTTACTGTGCTCGAAGAGATTTGACGTCTGATCTCTCAGGGTGCTGATCGCAGTGCAGTGCGGCGCAGGGTTTTGTTCGCAAGATCACAATTCTGGCACTCCTACTGTTATAGGCAGGCGTGATGCTAACCGCCAGGCGAACGTATCGGTCGTTCACTCCATTGCACATAAAAAGTTTGCGTCCAAAGAGCACGCCAAATACGACAACGTTGGATGAGCCAGTCCTGTGCCTGTCTTTTCCTGTGGGCCAGGTATCTTGGGAGCAGCTTAAGCATAGTGTTGAGGGTCGTGGTGCATACCACTGAAGATCTCGGAGCTTTCCATCGACCACCGAGGCAGATCATTAAGAGACTTAGTGGATACAACCCTTCATAACCCGACTGCACCAATACGTAGTTTTTCCTAACGAATCATACTGTCATCCCAAGCTTGGATCAATGGAAAGAGCAGGAATGAGTACGAGTATATAATATCAGCGTGAGTGCACTCATTTGATATTGGAATAGAACAGCTGCGCAAAATGGAATAAACTGTTCGTTAAACACTTTTATTGATACCCAATATTATTTTGAATAATATTATTTTAGGATTGTGGAAAACTAGCAATGTTTTCCTGGAAGGTTTTTATTCAGAGACCCAGAAAGATCTAAAAGATCTCTCTCAGTATTTCAACTAATAAATTTAATAATATTCAAAACTAGTTAAGTTTTGAAAAATTATAATTTGTAACTTATTCCTGCTCTATTTAATTCTCATTAATAATAATAAACGTATAATATCAATACTAACTGTAAAGTTTCTTTAATTATAATTTTTTTCCCTGGTCAAACCTTGTCGTCTGAGTCGGCAGCCGTAAAGTAAAGAGTAGAAAATAAATGTATGACCTATAATAGGTCTATATCTGTGGTCTAATTTACAAATGAATCCGAAACTACGCTTAGACAAAGGAGCATTCGTAGTCTACGGGAACTACCAAAAATATAAAAAATTAAATAAAGGTCATGTCCAATCTTGGAGGAGCCATATAACTGTCCAATCGAGTTACACAACCATGTTACTGCAAGCCATCTTAATCAAGTCGAAGTTTGCGGGCGTATTAACGAACAATGAAACAGAAACGTGTCACCATTGTTGAATGAAACTCCGGCTTATGACCGAGTGAAACTCTTAACAACGATAATTAGAACGGCAACTGTTCCCCTAGCCCATTGTCTCGAGGAAATCATTACCACTACCACTCAACCTAGGCCTCGCGATACTTCAGATCGATTCCTCTACCCCCTAACGTAGAGGTGTCCACGTAAATCGGCCGAAATTGCTGGGGGAAATACTTACTTACCGACAGTTTCCGTAAACCAACCCCGTGGTTACTGAAACAAAAATTAGGTCACTATATCATGTCACAAGACCCGCTGAGCGCAGTCTTTTTCTGCTGACTTCAGTCCTCGATTTAATATAGGGGAAATTTATCCCATGACAAAGTCGACACCTCGGACCGCTGCGATATAATGAAAGCCCCGATTTTTCAGCTCGCCGCTTTCCCGATGAGGATACCCTCTGACACATGCCGCAAAAAAAAGATATCATCTTTATGAGAATCGCCCAGAAATTGCTTCGATAAACCGAACAAACAAGCCCTACATAATGATGAATAACTTCTATTTACTCTCGGCCTAACTCGATTCCTATTTTACTTTTATTAAAGAGCCTCGATTTCACTCGATTTAAATCAATCATCGAGATAGATCACAGCAACCTCTTTTACACGTCAGAAACGTAATTGATGAGGCACAGACTGTTCAAATACAGAACAAAAGAATAAAGAAAAAGTAATTACACAGCATCTAGATTCTCCTACATGTGTCGGGGTTGAAGCGGCGATATTCGACGGAATTTCGGGGCAAAATCTTCAATTAGGATCACAAACTTTTCGGAATATCGGGTAGGGGTTCTAGGGCGGCTGAATTAAATTAAGACCCACACAATCATGCTCCTGCTTGTACACACGTATTGCGATTTACGCCTTAGACGAGAAAATTAAAAGGGTCCGGTCTTCTTAATATCTTGTTAAAGTCGGGAACATTTACGTCAGAGTGGGGACAAGGACACTGAGTAGTCTGTTAATGTGGTGTAGCGAGTTTGATGGATTTTCTATGTATCATGTATCCAAACATGTTTGGACGCTGTTTGTGCTTTGATACAGCGAAATTAATGGATCAATGTGGTCGGTTGATCACATGATGAGCTTAGCTGTTTGACGCCACAACATTGTGCGATTAATTCGTTATCGTTGATTTATTGCTTTGCGAGATGCAAAAAAATATCCTAAACACGTATTTGCTCTCCCGGCTTCATATTCCCTGATGCCGCAAAATAAAAGTAGGTAAGTATCCACGTAGTTTGTTTCTGCAGTATCGATATTGGCACACCTGCGAGATGCCGATGCCGTGCCAATTTTGTCGTTCACTAAGATCAAATACACTCTTTAGCCAATATTTGAAATTGGAAACCTATTTCTATACGTAGAGCTTATCGTAGCCTATTTCAACACGGTTAAGTGTTGTAGAAATAGAGAACAAAACTTTGTAAACAAAATGGAGTACAAATGAAAACAAAGGCAACTAATAACATCAAATGCTTGTTACATACAGCGTTAGCGGGCCGCTAAACTCAGTGCGAAATTAAACTGCAGGCATTTCCGTGGTAGTGGTGGTATTA
Organism: Erannis defoliaria; assembly: GCA_905404285.2. Lineage (NCBI taxonomy): Eukaryota > Metazoa > Arthropoda > Insecta > Lepidoptera > Geometridae > Erannis > Erannis defoliaria. Next base: position 3,614,109 of record FR990071.1, read on the forward strand.
TCAGCGGTTCTTTTATGTTGTCCCATTGAAAAGATCTCGATAAAATCTCCGGGGAAGTTAACAAAAGCGTCCAAACAAATAATAAACGGGATAATCGGGCGAGCCGGTCCGAGGTCCCACAATGCTAACTTTTGAGACCTTGATCATGATTGATGCCTTAAGTTTAGCGGGGCTTGGCAATGCAGACACTGGTGGCGATTGTGTGTTCTATTGTTTAAAGTTTATTTCGAGATCTAGGTATGTCCAGTAATGAAATAGGGGGTGATTTAAGAGGGTCGGGCTTCTCAAGTCGGCGCCGGGTTGTTAGGAACCTTCTGGTGTTATAGTCGTGGTGTTGAGGCGGAGGTTTTTTATCCGTATATTAGAGATGTACGTATTGTACGTGAGTTAATATCAAACTGAAGAGCACGTACTTAAATTTCAAAGAAAATTAAAATTTCGATTAGTGTAGTCACATTACTAAACACACAGTCACGAGTACAGATTAATTATAATATGTACTAGGTATTGTCACGATATACTGTGAACTTATGTCCGGTCTAATATTTTCTATCAAAACCAAAAAGAACACAACCATATTTGTTATGCACTAAATTAATAAATAATAAATTTTATTATCCCCCATTAAAGCACGCAAGAACCTCTATAATTATAATGTATATATTATTATATATACTTAGATATATCTTTAATCCTACTTGTCTTAATGGGTGTACACTATGCGTAATGTATTGTTCGAACACTCAGTCAATATAAATAGTTGACAAAAGATTTTAAAACATGAAAGTCTCTTACACTCCTCTACTCCTCAACCTCTCTGCTACTTGTAGTGGCAAGTGACCCTGCCTCAGGTACCTATGTTTTTTTTTGGTTCTGCGAACGCAAACACTCAAAGCGTCGCTATGACTCACACGTGTTATCTCAATGGAAAGTTTAGAAATCACAAACTTTGAGTAGATAAGCAAAACTGACCGCATCCTTGTATCCATAAAGCTCAAAGTTGACAAAGCTCTGGCACATATAATATATGTCGTTTTAAAGCAGGATTTCTACCAATATTTAGAACAAAGAGCGTTTATGGTCCGAAGGACTTTAGTTTTGTGCACTTTCCTTGGAATAGTTAAAATGCTTCCAGATGTCTAATCCGGGCTGTGGGAATGGAATGTAGCTGTCCAATAGATATGAAATAATATTATGAAGCGTGCATCTGATAGAGTTATCAGATGATTGCACTGACTGTGATTATTTAAGTCATGTAATTAATCACGGTTAGTAATAATTCATGATTAGACATGATGAGACATGGTTACTGTCACGTTTGTACCTTGACAACGGAAGTTAAGGGAAGGCTGAATACTCAGACTACTTAACAACAGTACATTTATTACAGGAGGCTTAGTCACAAATTGTTCTAGGAGATAACTGTATATTTCTCATGTTCCATGGTAACGCATCGGAGGTGCCATCGTCCATCTCGCTCTGGCTGTCGGCTGAGACCTATTGCCGTTTCACTAGACCAACGCGGGGGTGGCTTTGCGCAAGCGACGCCGTTTTTCCAGCCAATCAGGAGCTTCGACGAGCTTCCCTTAACCGAAGGAAAAGGCGTGGTTTCATCATCAAGAAAGAGGGGCTCGTTTAGCATTTTTGCGTCCCTAAGCTTCACTCAAGTTTTCAGGATTATAAAGGATGGTCGTGGACCACTTTGGTGGCTAAAAAGTCTGTACTCAGACTATTCATTGTGATTGTGTCATGAAGTCACTCAGATCAAAATGTTAAATCAATTGTGCAAAACAGTTTAAAATCATGGAAGTGCACACTGAGGGTTCCAGGTCACTGTATAAACAGCTAAGTACCTGTATCGTTCAAAACGATTGATCCAATTGCAACTGTGAATAATCATAACTTTGATCATTATAAAGAGTATCTCATCACTGATTATAAATCATGTTAATATCAATTAACACTTTGCTATCCTGACCTGTAAGGTCTGGATCTTATCAACAAATGTGGATAAAGTATTATCAGTGTGATTTTTTGGATCAATCGAAGGAATTGTATTTTCTATAAATGTACCTATCCATCTATGCAAAAGTTATTGTCTATTTAAGTCAATCTGCCAAAACTACTGTATCTCCTGAGCGCGAATACATAAGTATATTGTGTATGCATAGATAGTACTGTCACGGTTATCCGTGCCGTTCAATTCACTCGCAACTGAACTAGTATCATTTATTATTCCCTTAACAAGGAATTAATGTGTATAAAATGACATAAATGATTATCATTAATAATAAAAGTAATTGAATAAATGCCGATCAAACTTCTCAGGATACAGTGACAAATATAATTAATCTTGTGATTAAATAATGAATAAAATTTAAAAGGGCAATCACGAGTAATGTAAGCTTCTACGTTTACTATTTTATCTAGGCGCCTTCTCAGTTTTCGCTTTGTACTTTTCGCTTTCTGAGAAGCACGTGCGCTAGTAGACGAAAGGTACTTACTTACTTAATTACTGTATTTTCACGTTTCACATCTGAAGCGAAATACATAAACTTATACCTACTGATTTAGATCTGATCAAGTGCGTCCAAGCACACTTATGTAATTACTCGTTGATTATTGATCTCTGGGAAATATAATTTATTTTCTTGCCCTAAAACCTATTGTTTGATTTTATCTTCTGTTATCTATAAGCCTCGATCCCAGTTAGGTAGGCTATGTACTAGGGATGTGATTATATTACTCATTCCACCTACTGACAGAACTATTTCTGATAATTCAATTCATTCGAATTTGAGCTATATATTTACATAGTAAATATGTATACACATATGTACAAACATGAATGTGTACATATATATGTAAATATGTATTGTCAATTAGACAGGTTAACGAAGACGTAGCTTCGATGCTGTGTAAGGCTATTATTTGTTGAAGTAGTGTATTGACGTGGATTCGATTGTGGTGATCAACTGGAATATTATACACTATATCCCAAGAACACATCAAGTTATTTTATGTCTCTAGTTAATACACCTTTAGGTTGGGAATACCGACTCGCCAGTATAAATCACCCGTGCCTGACACTCTGCTGTGGTTCTGGTTGCATTCACATGCCCTCCCCTTTGATGTAATGCAGAGCAATACATCGCGGACACCAGCCACCGTCAGCGGCCGCTGATCTTTGAATAAATCCATGGTTCGTATTCATACGAAAAGCCCGCACCTTAAGGTGCGCTGCTGTTTTAATGCGTTCTCACGCAGGCCAGCTGTCCGCCAAAGCAGTACTAGGTACTCTCCTTTTTAAAGGATCTTAGGTCTCGCAACAGAGTGAGTCAAGTGAATGTCAGTTGCCGATTGTGTAAGTTACCACAAATCAGTCACTTGTACCAAACCTTAAAATCTCCTCATTGCTCATCTCAACGAGCTCCCTGCTCTGACCATTACTCTATTCTTTAATATTGTTCTATGGTCTACAAGCCTGAATGTATAACTTCACAATTGAGCATAAGCCGCGGTGTTCTATCACTATAGGTGTACTATTAATTATCAATGTCAGTAGACATGCAGATCCTTACGAAGGAACCACCATCTTAACCGCATCCGTGTCAATACAATACAATAAGCCTACTCTGAGAGCAGACGATCACTTTAAATGAATTTACTAGACCATACTTTCACATATAAACTAGACGATCACTTTATAAGAAATAGATTCTGGCTAAGATTTGCTAACTCCCCGTAACTCGGTGGAAATTGGAAAATCACTAGAATCGGTATAGACGAATAACGTTTACCACTACATACTTTACCCATGATATTTTATAGGCGAATCCAGCAATTTATATGGAATTTTATAGTGAGTATTGTATTTCATGTTATTATGTTTAATATAAGACAAAAACAAATTCGAAAGCTTCGTCGGATATTCTACTGAAGATCGCTGCGCTCAATAAGGCTTCGTTTTTTTAATTCACAAAGGAGGAGGTGCTCAATTCTGTTATAGGTATAGGTAGTGTATATATATATGTATATATACTAGCGGCCCGTCCCAGCTTCGCACGGGTGGACATTTATTTTTTAAGCGTGAGTAAATATATCTTTATGCCGGACCAGTGTTGCTATATCAGAATTTAGGTTTACAGTGATTCCGTGTAAAAAATATGGTAGATTCTAAGAAATTACGGTAACTGCGCTAGGTAAAATATCATGAAAAATACTGTGTTTTTTTTTATAAAACAATAATTTTATCGCAAAAATCACTATTCATTGGAAAAACAATATATTTATAAGAATATTATTGTAATTCAGAATATTTACCACGGACTCTGATTAAAAATAATTGTTGTCATGGTTCGACGGTAGGAGGTAAATTAGTGCTGATTACGGTGCATTTACAGTAATTACGGTGCACATGGCAACACTGTGCAGGACTGAAGTTGTTTTTTTTAAATTACTATTTCCGTCCCTATTTCACATTTTAACTTTTTTTTTCAACCGGGGGTTGTCTGGAAGAGATCGCTTTTAGCGTTAAGAACGAATTTTGTGCTTATCTTTAGTGTATTATGTTTGTAATTTCCATTCTATGGTGTCAATAACGTGTTATTGTATTGTATATATAATTTTCTTATACATTTTCTCATAAACCTATTTTTATTCGCAAACTTTCTTTTTACGTTTTATTAACATTGTTTTTCAGTTTTATGTACTTAAGTACCTATTATAGAGATGTGCCTGCCTCTCTTCGGTGCACTTCGGTGCCCCCGCCCTTGCCACGTCGCCTGCGGGTGCGCTGCGTGAAACTACTTAATACTATTATTTATTCTGTGGTGTAACCGGCCACGGCACAGCCACAGAATAAATAATAGTACCTACTACAGCGCAGCGGCGCGGCCGGCGCGGCGTTTATTTTTCTACTAGAGGTCACCCGCGACTTCGTCTGCGTACGGAAGAAAATCGGCCCGCTCCCAAAATTCACCAGTCTAAATCATCACGAGCAGTTTTTTTTGTGCTAGGTAGATATTTTGCGACAGGGAACTGAGACCTCACGACACACGGGTGTCGTGAGATCTTCCAAGCCCCTTGACCGATTTGGCTCATATTTGAACTTGATAGTTGTTGCACAACTACTTGACTACAAAATTTCATAAAGATCTATCAACCGTTCATCAAGTTGTTGTCGCTCAAATAAACATACAAACATAGGTCGACTATCCTATTACACTTAGAGACCTTCGCTTCGCTTAGAAAAACTTTCTTGCAACTTTGCGGGGTGGGTGACTAGACGTAGTTTTCCGAATCTATATAGTAATGTAGACATCTAAATAAGATTATTATGGGTTGTCGGACTTGTCGGAGTGCCCACCTGCGCCAAATCTTCGTTTCCGGTCGCGGCTACTTTACGACAGCCATCAACTGGACTGCCATAAAACCAACTGATATTTATGGCGCACTTACACGCGTGGAGCCATCTTGCGGTATTGTAATATTTAAAGCAACAACACATGCGAGGAATATGGAGATCGAAGATTTAGGTGATACGTTTGTTTATAACATATTTATACGTAATGCATTTGCAAAAGAAATTAGATTTTACAAAAATATCATGTGTAGACATATTTTTTTACGTTGTTTTTTATAAGTTTAAGTTACGAGACGAGCAAGACGTTCGCCTGGTGGTAAGCGTCACGCCTGCCACGAACAGTAGTAGCAGTGCCAGAATTGTGAACTTGCGAACATAATCCTGCGCCGCACTGCACTGCGCTCGTCACCCTGAGAAACGTCTTTGTAATACTTTTCTGCGATAAACACCAGCATTATTGTTCAAGTAAATTTAATTGTTATTCAGACATAGTGTTTATAAAAAGGGCCATACATAAACAAAGTCATCATCACCCCGGAGACGTCCGCTGCTGAACGAAGTCCTCCCGCTTCGACCGCCACACTGTACGAAAACCTGCCATTTGCATCCGCCGCAGTGGCGGATTATCCGTAAGGCAAACTATGCATGTGCCTAGAGGTGCGAGGATACACAGGGACGCGCGCGGAAGATTTTAAACGAAAATCAATCATCTGCAAATTGTTTATGATACTAACCAATAACTTTTCTACACAAATACGTAAAGTCACGTATTTGTTTTACTTGTAATAATTTGCAAGACAATGTTAGGGCGCCAGGTTTCAGAGGGGTGCCAGGTTCCAGAGGGGTGCCAGGTTCCAGAGGGGTGCTAGGTTCCAGAGGGACGCCGATGAGGGATGCCGACGACAGCCTAGAGCGCTGTCGACTTTTAATCCGCGTATGATCTACCGGTTGTCGGTGACTTTCACAATGTCGTCGGTCCACCTACACCTACGTGGACCGACGACATTGTGAAAGTCGCGGGCTTATTATGTCTTATTATGTCTTTACTAGTGGAAGGCCTACCTACCTACGCTGCGTGTTCCGTAAACCTACCAACATAAACAGAACGTTGATAAAATATTACGACAAAACCGGCTCCATTCAACCAAATCTCACTGATCTTTATTTCTAGTCTCGAAAGACGCTTGCGGATAAAGGAAATTATTATACAGCAACGGAGATGATCCAATGTTTTCTCAAGCCTATTATACATTACCATCGTGTACGTAACGTATTACTACACGTACTTGCGATGAAAATATAGTACTGGATATATTACTAACTCTGTGTCGGGCGTACAAGGTTCAAAGTAGAAAGAAAGTATTTTGACTGTTCTGTAGGTGATTCATCATAATGTAACCGCAACAGCACTGTAGAACAGTAATATGCAGTATCTAATCTTGTAAAATTGCTTCCTTTCAGAGGATTTAATTCGTTATGTATCTGAGTACTGTTGCTACGCCACTTGCTGCTTAAACACAATATGACAAAGAGAAATCTAAATAAATAAAGATGGTATTAAAGTTATGTATCTAAGTCTTTTTACAATTATTTATATTGTATAACTATGTTTAATGTAAATATGCATTCATTTTATCTTTTTTTAAACGGGATTTCGATTTTTAAGTATATACCTAACTTAAGTAAAAATTGTACTACTCTATTTGGTAATAAACAATTTCTATTCTATTCTATTTCTATTTACCTAAAAATATATAGATGATATAAAAAGGAAAAATTATATTGGTCAAAGCGTTTTAATGTTGGCGCCCAACGCGGTGTGTATTTTTTTTTTTATTAAGTAAATTACACTCTATTCGAACTATGAATTGAAGAATTTAAATACTCACTAACATGCCGAAACCAAAAAACTCTAAAATCTCATAATCGTTTAAAGTCGTCAGTCCCAGTTTGGGCGCCAACTTTAGTTAAATAACCCCACAATACAAACCATATATCTAGTTTATCTAAATGTGTCAAGATCATAAGTACCACTTCTCTGGTCTAGACTAGATAGCTGCGGTGTAGCAACGTGTGTGAATATTGCCAATTTCCTGAAAGCGTAAGGGCGTAGTGACATAACACTAATCTGCTGGAGGCTGTGGTTCTCCCAGCCAGGTGGGCGTAATCGTGATTTACTTTACGACGTCGGCCATTTTTATAATAGCTCGGTGGCTTATCGAGCTATAACGGCACGTTTGTAACCGTTTATCGGTTTGTGGTGAAGATGTGAACCGTTTAAGGAAAATGACGATATGTTCGGAAACCAAATTGACCTTATCACATAGTTTCTACTAATGGGTCATGATTGAAATTATGAAGAAAGAAAGGAAAGAAAGTAAGGCTCTATCATGAGCTTTTTAAACCGACTTCATAAAAGGAGGAGATTCTCAATTCGATTGTTTTTTTTGTATGTATGTTACGTGATTACTCCGTCAGTTTAGTACCGATTTTGATAATTATTTTTTTCGGTAGGTCCTACAGAATTGCTTACGTTTTAATAAGCCGGATACTCCAACTATAGTTCCCACATCCGGTGACCTTTTTCAAGGAGTGAAAACAGAGCCTGACGTGCGTCCGACTTAATTAAATTTGGGTAATCCGGTATAAATAAAAATATACAAGCTAGAGAAAGCTTGATTTATGTCTGTTAATAACAACACCACCCCTTATTTAGTGTATTCTACACGCTGCATCTGTTTGCATCTGCCTCTCACGGAGCGCCATGTTTCATCAAACAGCTGGAAAGAACGTGCCCGTCCGCTACATAAGTGAGCGAGGCAGTGGGCCATGTTTGTCCAACAATTGAACTGTAGAATTTCTTCACGAGAGGTGTGCCATGTTTGCACTGTTGAGAGATTCCCGCTCAGGCCAGTATTGCCAGAATTTCGATGTAATAATGTTTTTTTAATACTGCTTAGTATTTTTTCTATAACACAAATCTATATGTAACGGTATCGAAACTATTGTAAAAGGACTAATAACAAAATATTAATTTCAATGAATAAAAATATACTTAAACAATACCAAATAGCGCACATAAAATATTTGTAATAGTTGTAATATGCGAAGAATGTATTATGGTGCACATAGATGGTGACGTCACATCAACCTATAGTGCGATCTCTGTCTAGCGTCCATCAGGACACTTTTTTTCTACAAACATAACTAAATACACCACACGTTTAGATCTATACCTACATACATTATCTATGCAATTTAGATCGCTTCGTATTTTTGAGACTAGCTTACTAGCAAACTCTACCAAGTCGCAACAACTGTTTGGAAAAGCCGTGAAAATGAGCTTTCTTTTTCTTTTGAAATCGTGAAATGCAGTTCTTTGCAACTGTTAGTCTTTTTATAAAGTAAGTAGATACTTTATTTTTGTTGCCGATTTACTTCGCGAAATGTGAGTTGGAACTTTTTTACAGGCTGTCGTTTAGCATTAGAATATAGACGGGTTTTATATTGAGTTTACGCCAGTCTTATTCTTCCTGTAGTTTTATTCTGTATCTAAGCTTCCGTAAGCTTTTCGTAGTAACATTTTCTTCAGTAATATCGTGCTTAAGGTACGGAGTACTATTATTTCTTCTGTGGTTAAGGTTTTAAATTGGTGGAGTCATAATAAAAGTTATATATATATAAACTAGACCTATTTCTGGCAACGGTTCTGCTTACATTATGAAAACTGACGTGGTTTTAAGACATTTTTGTTTTATTTAAGTATACGGGAATACTCACGTTTAATTAAATCGGATATTCCGACATGCGAAGCAAGACGCAGCCGCACGCGCGTCGGGCTCTGTTTTCACTCTTTGAAAATGGTCACCGGTTGTGATCGAAACTATAGTCGGAGTATCCAATTTAATTAAACGTGAGTATTTTTGTATATATAAAAAAAACTACTTATGTTTTCTAGAATTGGTGTTGTCGATTTTCAATATTTTCTACGCGTACGTTCAGCGTAGTTTCATATGGGCTAATCACCCTTCGAGGGTAGGGCTCATTCCAACAGTAAAAGGGCTGTATAGAGTTTATGCTTGTGCTTGGCAGCAACACCTTAGCAAAGCAATATTGTCATAACGGGAAAGTTCGAGATTAACAGCAGAAGAAGTTGCTATTTAAAAATCGTAGCTTTAAGATTTTTTGGCCACGACACCCTTTTTCTATACAAACACCAACAGAACATTTTCCGTTTGTCGTCAAATAAGATAAGATAACCAAAAGATAACAATATACTTACAAAATCCTCAGTACCAACGACTTTTTAAGAACGTCACGCGTAGTCAACATCCTTCGACGTCATTACAGAATAAACTCGTCTTTGTAAATGTTGCCATATTTCAAGCCAAAGCAGCATTGTGGATGAGTTGAGGCATAATTACATTGACAAATGTTGAGTACTACGCAGGCGTCGGTGACAAGTGAGCAGAGTTTTTCAAAGAGTGACGATTAGTGAATGTGCAGACGAGAAACTTTTTGAATCCAGTGTTGTCAACAGTCAGCCACAGTACAGCGAGAAAGTTCGGAATTTTGAAGCAATGCGAGCCGTGGCAACTGGCATCACAATGAAGCCAATTAGAGAACGTACCCAATCATACCCATTGCGGTTATTATAGTTTAATAGTATTTTTATATAACAGGGTCTCTTGGTGTTGCCTTCGGCCCCACCAATGCCTCTTAAAGGTCCGTGCTTAGACCCGAAATAAATGAGTAGATAATAATAAATAAAAATAATAATAATATAAAATAATACCTCAAGAGGCTCTCGCTAGATGGTTGGGTCAAAGGTCAGATACAGAAGGCAGTGGTACTTGACACGGCGCGCATTGTCAGGAGGTTCCTCACTCTGCAGCCCTAACCACCGGCAGCTTGAGCCCTACCCCGCTGCTGGCGGCAACCTAGTTTTTAAGTTTTTTATAATTTGTATTTTAGTATTCTAATATTTATTGTAAAAAACTTATATAACTAAGAAATGAAATAAATACGTGAATAATAATATCTCTAGAGGCTCTCGCTAGGCGGTGGGGTCAAGGGTCAGATACAAAAGACAGTGATCCTTGACACGCCACGCATTGTTAGGAGGTTCGTCACTCTGCAGCCCTAACCACCGGCAGCTTGAGCCCTGCCCACTGCCGGCGGCACCCTAGTGTTGAAGTTTTTTATAATATTTTTAATGTTTGTGTACTGTAAAAACTAAAAAAATAAGAAAATGAATAAATGTAATAATGTGTGTAATAAAATTCAATGAAAACAAAAATTACAATATTTTGGTAAAATGTAATTAACTTAGTAAATCCTCCTGGTTAACGGTGGTTAACATTCTGCGATCCCCAAGCCGCCTGACAAGGGAAAGGATTTTGGCAACGCCCCTGTTAAAGGGGAGGCGTTAGTACGAAAGATATTTAACAAAGGCCATGAAGATAAATATAAATACTGTTCCTTTTCTTCCTAGGTCCAAAAGACGCACAATTTAAGCAACAACCATGCACTAAAATTAAATATTATTTAGCTATATTATCTGCCACAATCGCGCCACAAAAAGTGTCTCATCTGTATAAGCTTTAGGAAGTATTTCAGGGTTATCTGCTAACGCCTCATGAGAGATCTTACGCATCATCATCAACTCGATGAGCTGCACGACGTTGTTTAAAAAAAAAGTTGTATGTTAAAATGAAACGTAAGGTTTTGTAGTGTTTACGTTTCAGTCGTACAAATTTAGTTATAAAAGAACTAATAATAAATTCCAATTTTGATGCAAAAATAACCTGGTTTTAATGCATTTGTGTGTGTTATTTATAAGGAATTCATCTCAGCCGGGTAACGTCCACTGCTGGACGAAGGCCTTCCCCTTAATAAGAGTTGCCATAATCCCCACGTTCGGCCAGTGACTAGGGGATCGCAGAATGCTCACCGAGAGGACGCTGCTGCTCGTCCTCCGGCGGTCTGGATGCAGTTTTAGGACATACTCAGATCTACACTATTTATACGGGATCACTCACGTTTAATTAAGTCGGCTTGTCTGACTAAAGTTCCCCATTCCAATAAATGGAGTATTCTATAGCGCGCTCCGATTTTTGAGTACCAATGAAAAGAGCACCTAAAGTGTTCCACTCAGAACATCACGCAATTAAATCAAAAAGTTTTCTACTAGTTTCTGTCTATCGTAAAAAAAATACAATGTCCATTATAACATTTTGTCCATTTTGTAAATGCACGATTACTTTTTATTACTATGGCAACTTTTTTTTTTATATAAGCTAAGTGGTAAGCTTCACGCCTGCCACTAACAATAGCAGTGCTAGAATTATGTACTTGCGAACACAATTCTGCGTCGCACTGCACTGCGCTCGTCACCCTGAGATATTAGATGTTAAATCTCTTCTTACCCAGTAATTTCTCTGGTAACATTGCCCTTCAAACCGGAACACAGTAATGCTTGCACACTACTGCTTGTTGGTTGAATAACTGGCAAAGGTATGGTACTTCCCCAGGCGGACTCTGCAATAGAGTCCTACCACTACAAAGACTATGAAAAACTACCACGGAATAATCTTTTGTTTACTACTAGAAAGTAGCCAGCCACATTATTATGCGCTTCTCACGATACTATCCTTCACTGCAATCTTAAAAGTGCATCTGCCTTTAACGTCCCAATGCATAGACTTGCCCGCGAAGAGCGATTCACAACCATACACCATTGTTTATCTTCTCTGGATATTATACTTACAGATTTCTTGCGTTGTTGAAAAATCAGTGGTATCAATTTTGAGAATCTCAATATGATAAGAGAATTAATTAGTTTCTGGTATAAATCTAGGATACAGCAACGGAGGTTTTTTCTTTTATTTTTATAAGCCTGTAAAATTGAACCTACATTCTGCGATGTGGCTTCACATCCAGAAATAAATAATTTATATTTGCTTTTAAACCTTAGATTTTTTATCCTGTGACTCAACACAACAGAACTTATGAAAACAGGTCTAAAACAGTCAATACTGTGTTTAATACAGTACTGTTGACCTATTTTAGGCAAGTTGTTAGACATTTTAGAAATAACAATTATTTCGGTACTAGTCGTACAAATTTAAACTTTATTCTATTATGTTTAGAGTTTTATACGTTATAGAGAGAAAGGGTCAGTTTCAAACGATTGGAGACATTGAAGGGATATGAACGCATGGTCGAGTGAATTTGAAGGGACCGGCCCATTTGCTTTGTTATTTTGGAAACGGTAATGATTTGGTTCTACTGGAGCAGTAACTAATGATAGTATTGTCCTCATTGTATGTTTCTAAATTATCTGTGCCTATTAACCCTGAGCTCGACAGAACCTGAATCCTGGTACACTAGTAGGAAGACCGGCCGGGGCGACCGGCTCGACTTGAAACTGTGATGACGCGGGCTCAAATCCCGGGCCCTTCGATGTGCTATTTAGAGTTTTTATGTATGGGTTTTCATTCCACTGGCTTTTCTGGTCCCGAAAATATGGTGACAAATATTCCCCACGTCGGAAAAAAAATCAATGGGGTATGTAAACCCACCGACCCGCACATGGTCCAGCAAAGCATAAGCATAGCTCAATCGCCTTTCAAGGGTACCGTTGAACTCTAAATCAATAAAAATTATCAGTAGCCTTAGTTAATTGATGGCATGTGTAAAAACACATGCCAGCTTTGGACAAAGTTCACTAGAGCCTCATATAGTACCATAAGGGTGCAATATAATGACGCATTTCGCATCCTTATGAAGAAGTCTAGATATTACAGCGCGTCAGACATGTTCTCTGATGCACGTGTTCCCGATTTCTTTGCAGTAATTCGATTTCGTATCGCGTCCTTTTGGGATAGGATACGGAGATCGAATAACAGCATACTGCAGTGCCTGTCCAATAATCTGTCATGTCCAATTTATTGATTCTGGATATCTGTTCATCAGAGCGAAAACCGAAAATAGCCTATTGACCTATTTAATTTAGTTTTAAATAGCTGACTACTTTATTTATTTAATATTAATTTTATTACTATGGGTTATGTGCCTGAAATAACGGTCTTTATAATTATTATATATATAGGTATCAATGCACGCCACTCAGACCACGACCTTTAGTTTTTTGCTTCCAGTCACTGCCCACTATCTTATATATATCGTCACTCCGTTGAGCCAAGGAACATCTTAAGCTCAGTGTCATAACTAGCCTTTCATGCGCCCGGTGCGAACTTATACTTATAAAACTGCGCCCATGCATGATCAATAACTTGCTCCTGTTCTGGTCATTTCTGCACCCTGTGCCTGGGTACTGACACCAGCCTAGTTACTGCATTGCCTAAGCTACGCTTGCCGATTTCTGGTCTTTACTCATAATACGTCCACCCCAACGATTATAAATTCTGCAACAGATAGCACCAGCTCACTGCTAGTAATGCATGCTAATACAATTACATATCGATGAGTATAATGGACTTACAGTAAACAATCAAAGTATTGGTGATATTATCAGCAGTAGCTATTACCTAATCTGCGATCTTTCTCGCCTCAACTATTCTCTAACAATATAATCCACATAGAGAAGATTAAAGGAACAATAATAGTTTCAAATTGTAGCCATTATTACGAAGCTCTATTAGTTTATTGGATATATTGAAATTTGCTCAAAGCGCTAACGGATTAGGTTAGAGGCCAAATTAACGGGTAGGTCTTCGTAAAAATTTTAGTCAAGCAATGCCCGTTGGATTTTTATTGGAATCATAATTATTTCCGTAAAAATGACTAGAAATTTGATCCAAAGTGCAATTTTGTAATCCGGCAGGAAATTTGTTGGGGAAACGCGAACTTAGGTGAAAAAAAAATGTTTACTATAAACTGTTCAGTAGCACGGAGATAGAGTTTGAACAAACACACGTGCAGAACACACACAAATACACATTGTGTTTAGTATGCTACTTTAGTGTGCTTCCAATGAGCAATAAAACAATGTTACTTTCCTCAGGGTTTCCTCAAGACAAGGAAAAACACGTTATACTTACAGGAAAACATGTTATCATCCGGTCGTAAATTACGTGTAACATAAACTTTGCTCAACGTAGCAAGCCTACACCGTAGCACGTCTACGCTGTAGCATGTCTACGAAGCACGTGAGCTACGCCGTAGCACGTCTACAACAAAGACATTAGGATCCTTTTTATTACGATCAACCACAAAAAAAATTAAAGAGCGTGCGGCGGAGTTTCACAGTTAAACGTGACTATTTTATAGAGTTTCTCACGTAGTGTCGGCAGCCGGTACTTTCGCGGTTTAAACTTTGCTCTTTAAGGTTATCGTCCATTAGACTAACATACTCTCACCTACCCTCTGCAATAAATAATGTGAAACTATTTGGGAGATGAGATTTATTTTATACGACAATTAAAATCGATGTCAGTTGAACAACAAACTATTATTTTCAACGCGGAAGCGCTAAGCGTTTTTTTTTTTTTAAATATATTCGTTCTTTGTCTTAATAAAATACATGATTAAGAAAATCTCATATTATTTTTTTCTCGCTTCTCAAATACTTTTGCCCGACTACGTCTTGCAAAAAATCGCTTTACAACATAAAACAATACATTGTGCAAGCAAAATATGTAATCTGAGAAGTCAATACTCTATCATTAGCGAGGAATGGCAGCACAATCGGTGCCGAGGCATTGTGATGGACGACAACCCTAACTCTTCTTTTTAAACTACTCCGGTTTCATTGTAGATAAGTTTGAGATTTTATTACGTCGACTATCGCAAACGACACTTTTGAGACTTGTTTACAGGTCGTTAGTGGTAACCTGCAGAGTTGAATTAGGAGCCACAATCGTATTTTCTAAATATGATTGATAGCTTTCTGAAGGGAATTTCAGTTCCCTAATATAGTCAACTGCTTTGGTAACTTAGTTATTCTGTAAGGTAGTTGTGACGTAATTGCATTTTACGACCCTATTAGTGTTCGTGGCTTAGCTCAGCTAGGTGTCTCAAACGGATTACCGAAAATAAGCAACGAGCAACCCAGTCAGTCTTCGGATGGGGGACAATCTCAATGGCAATTTCTTAAAAAAAACGTTACTGGTCGAAAAGAATTGAGTCTTCTTTTTATCTACAATAACTATCATATCTACGAGCTATCTAAATGTGTGAGTTAAGTTAACTAGAAAACTACAGCCACTACAACACATCACTACACAGCTACTATAAAAAATACAGCTGACTATCAATGAACTATTTTTGTATGCAGTGGTGTGACGATACGAGCTAGACGTTCACCTGGTGGTAAGCATCATTCCTGTCTATAGGGTGGCTTTTTTTAAAGCACTTCTCTAGTTAGAAAAAAAACAATATAAACAAACTTTTGAAAATAACAATTATATTGGTATCCTTGTTCTTGAGACAAGGCTAATACACTGACATTAGGGCTGGCTGCTCGTCCTACAAACTTATTCACTAAGCTGATTATCTGTAGCGAACCTAAATTAAGTTAGGGATTGCTTTTCCAGTCTGGTAGTCAGTTATTTCTGCCTATGAAAAGGAAACATTACAAGTGGAATAATTTGTATCGTGGGGAGGTCGTCTGGGTCGTTGAGTCGACACAGGCAACTTAACATTTCATCATCAGCCCGGAGACGTCCACTGCTGAACGAAGGCCTCCCCTTTAGACCGCCACACTGTACTACAACCTGCCATTTGCATCCACCGGTTGCCCGTGACTTTTACAATGTTGTCGGTCCATCTAGTAGGAGGCCTTCCTACGCTGCATCTTCCGGTTCTCGGTCACCAATCAAAAAACTAACCCTGTATACGCGGAGACTGCCGCCGCCTCATAAGGATATTTACAATATTAGAGGTAGTAAATGCTTTGCCATGACGAAATCAGCTCGAGGCGGTATTTATAATTACTTATTATTTAGTTTGTCTCTAGCTAGACAAAATCGCTGTGTATAGAAACTTAGTTTTTGTACGTAACTTTGATATTTCGGGGCAGTCCATGCTTCACAAACACTGATAGTGTGTAGTTTATTTTTATCATCAAAAAAGATGTGTTTCAAGTTATTCTCACAGTAAATTGTCTGTAATGGAACAGGCCATGTAGGAGGTACACTACCCGTGCGCATACCAATTGGTACCCACGAATACTCGGTACATTTAGAAGAAGGTATTTTATTCATGTTTCACATAATTTCGTATGTATAACTTGAAGAAACTTTTGTGTTTACGTGACCTTACATAATTTAATTCAGTTAAAGGTCTAGTCATGGACTCAGACGGGGTAGACAGTCAGTAGGTACCTCCTACTTAACCACAGAAACGCAAGCAGTTAGGAATTTAGAGTCAACAATGATTTGCACCCCATCAGCCAGAAAACGTCCACTGCTGAACGAAGGCTTCCCCCTTAATAGGGAGGTGTTGCCATAATCCCCACGCTTGGCAGGCGGCTTGGGGATCGCAGAATGTTCACCAACGTTAACGGTTTGCAAAGTGCACACTGCTAAGGTTCTCACTCTATTCTTTTTTTCTTCTTTCTTTTTTAGGAAAAAGAATGCGGTTCCACTGGTCAAACTTTTCGCAGATGGCGCCAACGGCGGTCTGGATGTAAGAAAATCAAGATTTCTGGTTAATCTTTGCTCATAATAATCTATCTGATCTTGATCGGAAAAATACTAAGTGCTGCGCCTTGTTTTAAGAATCTATGCAGCTGTTGACGGCCTGAAAATAGATTTGTAGGTTAAATAATTGTTTACATTTTATGTTGGAGAGAGCTTTAATTGGCAAGGCAAAGGATTGCTGTACAAACCAGTATATGCAGATTCTCCCTGGTAATCCAAGTCTTTAAAATGTTCACTACAATTCCAAAAAACAACAAAATGTATGAGATTGACAGTTGACTATGGCCGCATCGACGATGCGCCACCTAGCGGAAAAATCGCAGTGTGGATCTCCATTAAGAACTTATCGCGAATTTTTAGTTGTGACATAAACTATTACTTGTACTATTATGTATTCTGTGCTATTACTCCTCGTGAACTCCTCAGATATTGATGGGTAATAAAAAATTACTCTTCGACCAAGGTAGACCCCGGCTATCTTCCTCGAAGAGTATTATATATTATATATTGTATGACAATACTTGGTAATGCGGCCAATATTTTAGAAACTTTTTCCATTGACAGCGGTCTAGTACATTTTTTTGTTACCTTTGGCACAGTGTTATTACTAATTCTTAATTTTTTGCTTTCAATTTTATTTTAATAATCATACTATCAATTAAACATGTCGTCACATGTATTGTTGTGATTGTCCATCGTTTTAATGGTCGTTGTTTTATTATTATTGTAATACATGTTAGTACCCTGTAGATATATGGGGCAAATTCTAATTATTCTGAGGCATACTTGTGCCCTTGTATGCACATTATAGGGCACTGTTTAATTCTAAACCGCTCGTAGGGTCGTGCCATCCATTACATTAGAGCATTAGGCAGAGTACACAACATGTGGCTCCATCCATCCATTGCCTAAAGTCGCATAATGTAGCCTAAAAGTTTTCTATTATGCCAATTTCGTTTGGGATAATCGGATGCGACTCTCATCAGTCTGACCGCTGTAAAATGAGGGCAAATAAACTAGTTTTCATGTTGAAATATAATATTTGTAGGTCAGTTACACTATAAACATCATTTGTATGTTTATCAACGGCTTTAGGCTAAATCGTACTAATATTATAAGTGCGACTTTTTAGGTATGTATTCATTTAATCACTATAATGCCTAGTGCTGACAAGCGTGCGATAAGGCACCGTCTGTACTGACAGCTTACTACACCTCTCTTCGCAACCTTTGAATAGGATCAATGTCCACTGGTCTAAGCTCGGAACACGTCTGAAAATAAATATATAAATTAATAAAGACGAATGCCAAAAATCTAAATAAAATGTAAAAGAATTGAAGTTTTTTTTACATTTGAATTTGCGCCATACAACCGCTATGTAGGTAGGCCTCCCACTAGGTGGACTGACGACATTGTAAAAGTTGCGGGCAACCGGTGGATGCAAATGGCAGGTTGTCGTGCAGTGTGGCGGTCTAAGGGGGAGACCTTCATTCAGCAGTGGACGTCTCCGGGCTGAAGATGATGAAGATGAACCGCTATATTGACATTAATGATAATGGATTCTAACGATACGCTACATCTAAATCTGTTCAGGCATTTAGAAGTTATGGAGGAACGAGGAAACTCACGTATATACATAGATACACGAGATAGATACCCTGAAAACATTACACTCCTTTTTTTGGGCAGTCGCGTAAATGTGATCTTACCTGTGTCTCCAGAATAGGCTTATTTACCAAAGCAGATGTACTTTAAAAGTGTGGCGAATTTACTTTATGGCGAATTTACAATGATCCCATTGGCGGCTACAATAAATCATCTCTTGATATATTTTTTGATAATTGTTATTATTTTTTTCTCTTGTAGATGGAAACGTGCCAATAATGGTGATGATGATTCATACTCAAACACGCGCCAGACCTGTCTCTGGCCTAGTTTAAATCCGTCCTACATTAGTAATTCATACTCAAATGTTTTACGAATCTAAAGCACAGTATAAAAAGAAAAGTTTTAGAATATAATCGAAAGGAAAGGTCACTCCTAAGCGACCTAGGCACGGCTGCAGAGTGACAGATAATTCCTTCATATATAATCCGGTATTGAGATTTGAGAGTTTTTTTTAATCTTCTTCTATTTAGGGACATGGAGTAATTTTTGACTATGTCAGTCCCATAGTATACACACAAAAAAGGAATATATACATTACAGACTCTGTCTTTGACAAGGCCATAGGCAGGCCGACAGAGCATCCTAGTAAAGCCAGATGAGTAATGTTCTGGTATAAATATATTTCACAATATTTGTAGTTGTTCTTACCACTTCAAATCTGCGTAGAAAATTAATAGGTTTTTTTAAATACAATCTAAAGACGAGACGAGCGAGGCGATCACCTGGTGGTAAGCGTCATGCCTGCCCATAACACGACAGTGCCAGAATGAAATTTATCTGGTAACATTGCTTTTCAAACCGAAACACAGTAGGTAATGCTTGCACACTACTGCTTGGCGGTTGAATAACTGGCAATGGTGTGCAACTTCCCCAGGCGGACTCTGAAGTCGAGTCCTACTACTACAGTGACTATTTAAAACGTTTTTTTTTAATTTGCCTTTTCAATTATACTACTATTTTACAATACAATTCATAAAATCGTAGGTACAATTAGCCTATCCATAGACTACAGCGAAAGTTCGCATAGAAGCTAACTTTTGCTAATGTTGTAGTCGCGTTGGTTTATTTTCAACTTTGCGTTGATGATGTCATGACTTCAGCGCGTTAATGAGAAACATGATTTTGCGGAGTATCCTTACTGATTTATTATTCTGTGTAACATAACATCCATTAAGATACGCCCTAATGAAGGCTGATTGCAAAAGCTTTAAGTCTTTTGACACGTAATTTAAATTGAGAGACGCTGGATTAGCAATGATTTTATTTGAATTTAAATGAGTTTTATGTAGAAAATCTATTCGTTATGATATAAAATAGCTTGGAAGAGTTAGCTCTTTCTAAAAATGACTTTTTATAGCCAATTAAATTAGTAAAGTAGCGATTCTATAACATTTTAACTTAAAAGTGTAACTTGGTAAAAACAAGTAGAAATGAACATGGGCACCACTTTCGCAAATAGGTAGTTAAATGCTAGCAATCTGATAGTACATCCAAAGAACGATGAGATAAAATTAAATTCACCAACTGACGTGATTTCAAGAGAATGTTCCGTATATAGACTTTTATGGCAAGCTTTAAAACATTTGAAGAGGTTTGTATTTATTTGAATAATTTAACACTATATACAGAGGAAGTTGGACAAAAAAAATTGCTGTTCCATACATTTGGCCAAGGTCGATGAACTTTTTGTAAGGAACAGCTGATATTTTTTTCGCGATTCCAATGTTGGCCCCATAGTAAAAGTTGTTTGTTTTGATGTACAGAATATACCCTTAAAAGGATGCTAACTGATTACAACTAACCCTGTATGTATATATTATATTTTTTTCAATTATTACACACAAATAAAGATACTGCCCAACTAAAACCATAATGACAAGACCAGATGACCAAATTCATTATTTAAATATCTAACCGGTCATGAAATTTCTGGCTGTTATGGCAAACGCACTACCACTTATTTATACAGTGTTTCAGATGGGTGTATCAATAGTTGAGGGTATTAATCTACCTATCAAAGTAATTAGCTTTTAGAATACAAGTATGCTAAGTTCGAGAAACATGTCCCTTATAAGAGACTGTGTTTTTAGAATTTCTCAATTTTCCAAAAAGTGTGCCCATTGATAGGTAGATTAATATCCGCTTGTACACCTGTATGATAACACCCCGTATAGTCATAGCACTCAGCTCTCGACTTGGTTTAACTTTGTCGACTATGTGCCGAAACACGCGCAAATACGCCTAAGAATACCAGACCACCACCCAGACAGAACAACGTGTATTTATTTATCTTTAGCAATCAAAGATCTTCCCAGAAACCTCCCGAAAAGAAAATTTATTGGTTAGGCAACATTTTATGGTTATCAAAATTCCCAAAAAAAAACAAGAAGAAATAAATGTACCGTGCCAATTATTCATTCGCTTTTGTCACCTCTCAAAGCTCACATTTTTGTGGTATGAGTGATCGGGGCTGTAAAGTGCAGCTCCCTCTATCGGCGCGGAGCAGCGTCGGCTTAACGCAATTTACCGGCTTGATCCGGTATGAGCCGGATCACGCTAGTGTGATGCGCATTGTTCCTGCGTCGCCAAAGGAATGCAGATATTCACTCTCCACCAGGGTTGCTAGACTCCTAAGGCCTTATACAGAACTGGAGTTTAGTTATGATTACTTGGTGGCGGGCTTTTTTACCCGGAGGTTGCTTAGGTTGGTACCACAGCATAATCCGCAGTATTGGATTTTCTACCGCAAAACAGTGATGTAATTTTTTTTTATTATTATTTATTGCTCATCTCCATGGACTCCGGGTCCGTGCTTTTTGTCAAAATTTATTTATTTTGCCAACTATATAAAACTTATTCTATTAGCTAATTATTACCTACTTATTGCTAGAATTGCGTACATACCCCGAGCAGTCCAGCTCCCGCAAGCAGCACCCGTTCACGAGTTGACGCATGTGCCAGCCATCGCTCTCCTTAACCATATTGGACGGAAGTATAATGTACATTGTACATGTACAACATTTTGCTGTCTTTCTGTTTGTAGTGTTATTGCTAGTAAAATTACAAGGCTAATGAGTCTTTCCTAGGAAAATTCATGAATTTTAAGCGTCAGGTAGGATAGGTACGTACCTATTACGTGCATAAGTAATGGGTCTGTAGGTACGTACAGATGACCGTGACAAGCTTTTGTCAGCGTATACGTTCAGCATTCTGGCAACCCTGTCGCAGTGAGGTGCTGGGATTAGTCGTCGAGTAGCAAAGTAGCAAGTACTTAGCGATAGCAGGTGTAGCTAGTCTATTGTTTTTTTTTCATGACTCGCTTTTACATTTCGTTCTATGAATTTTCACGAGCATAGGAAGTATTGGAATGGTAAAAGCAAACTTTATTTCCGTGTTACCTTCATAAGTTTTTGAAGTGTTGAAAGGGAAAAAAAGCACGAATTTCACCACGAGAAGGAAAGGAAGGAGGTGCTCTACCGTTATATAATAGTTTCATAAACTGCGATAGACGTGGTATCTTATCGCTCTCTTATCTTATCGTCTTCTTTTTATATTGCCTAATTTATAACGTAAGTGTATGCCATGTGTGATGTGTGCTAATTACGAGCCCTTTCTATGTTAGTAAAATAAACAGTCAAAGCAAATGTATTGATTTTTTTGATTTACATATATCATTTTGATTTAAAAACTAAACATTGAAAATCATTCAAGTTGACTGACGTAGCACATCCTAAGCCCAACCGGCTTAGGATCCTGAAATTTTGCATAGAAGTTAATTTTATGAGTTACATACATACTTAATTACTATAAAAGTTTAGGGGTTGAATAGGATTCCGAACATAACACCTGCGATGCGAAAATCCGCGACCCTTTTTTAGTTAAAAATACACACTAAAATACACTAATAAATACCTATATCACAAATAAAATTCCCAGTATAAATTTGCTTAAACTGTTTAAACATTTACACAGCCGCGATATGAAACACCGAAACAGTAGATAAATTAACCATTAACTCGCAACTACTCGGCACGAAAACAACATTAGTCCAGGGCAACTAACAACTGATAGATAATTTGCATATTTGGCCGTTCATTTTCTGATTTATCTAGTCCCGGACTTGAAAGTTGGGAGTGCTTAAAATTCAGTCAGGTGCTCGTGAAGTTGGCAGCAGAGGGGAGGGAATCCAAGCGAGGAATTAGCGGCTTCTACTTACAATCTCTTCGTAGAGTTTGCGGGACTGTAATCGGTTTAGGACGGAGCGGTGACTTCGGAGAATACCGTCAAATTGGGGTTTTGAACTACTACAATCTTGAAGAGTTTAAAAAGCGCTTGTTAATTGCGGGGTCAGATAGTTTTGGGAAGCTAAAAGTCTGTTCAATGTTCCGGAGTTCGGAGATTACTAATTCTATTATCGTGTACTGTGTACCGACTGCTTAATAGAGCGCCTTTATTAATGTTTCCTATTTAGAACTACCTAAAAACGACAGATCCGGTCACTATATGGCAAAGGTCTCTCGAAAAGTAATCTATCCAACTCAAGCTTCTGTACTTCGTCTTACTTATATGGTCAGTCATCTCAAAAAGCGTGCTCATTACGTTTACAAATAGTATGTTCTGCGTTTGATACCGGACCACTCAATCAGCTTGCATTTTTTTTTACAAACAAAGTCTACAAAATCAATAGCAAAAATATAATGAGTATACAGCGTGGCTCCACTGTGCCGACATAAAATTAATACACGGGTATGGTTAATGATCAGTAACCATAAAAATAATGTAAAAAAATATATATTCGCGAAAAAAAAACAGATGTTCAAAGTTCATCGACGTTGGACGAAATGTATGTGGCATCTGATTTTTTCGCGCGTTTTATTTTTACATAATTTTTATGGTTACTGATAATTAACACTAGACGTGTGTTAATTTAATGTCGGCACAGTAGCACCACGCTGTATACCTGTACACATTATAGCGCAGTACTACAGGTGATGATAAATAATGTACTTACATACGTACTTTTAAAAACTGGCCCACCTAGCAATGGACCGTGATAAATGAAGGCAATCGGGAAGGCTGTTGCCAAACAGTGGTATCTGATAGGTTAATAAAAAAATTACTTATGTATTGTGCTGTGGTCAGTTATCCAAAATCAAAGCTAATTAGTTCCTTCACCACATCCGAATGTTAGGTACGGTCTATTGGTTGGTGTGCATTAATAGGGTGCAGTGATTGCCTGGGCGGTCACATATCCAACGTAGTCTCATTAGCCACGGGTCGAAACTTCGATTGGACACACGCCAAACCACTACTATGGGACCTACTCATACTTCTAATTATAAGGGAATAAAAGCGGACATTTGTACAATTTTACTATAGACGTAACCTTATAGATGAACAGGTTACAGCTGCGTTTCTGTTTGAGTGTGTGTGTGTGTATTTTCTCTCAAATCATAAGTGTTTTTTAAAATTATCTAATCGTTTTTAAAAATGTGTGTATTTTCTCTCAAATCATAAGTGTTTTTTTTAATTATCTAATCGCTTTTAAATATATTTTTTGGAGTTGTATTTATAACTTTGTGAATTAGTTGTTTTATAAATTCTCTTTTAGGTTTTTGTTATTTTAATCTTCTAAATAGGTATCAACTTTAAATAAATATATATCGCCGGTTAGTTGTCAACGGTAGAACGGAATTAAAAAAAATGTTATGGAGGTAACGTTAACTCGGGATTTACACATAGCTTTTCTTTGTATCATGTGTAGGCAACATTTACGTGCCTGCAGGGTAAAGTGGCTACTTGAGCCCCGTTTCGCGGAGCGAAAGAAACCACTTCCTCCCCGCAGCGGCACGTAAAATCGTATACACACCCCGGGAGCAAGCAAAGAAGCCTCAGATCTCATGTTTGTCACCCTCTACTTCGCCTCGGGAGACTATATTCATGAGATCTGAGAAATTCTTTACTTTTGCTCCCTAGGTGAGCAATCTACTATTGTATATAGACTATATGGTAGTAGTGGCAACATGCGGCATTCCGCCAGTTAATTGTGGTTGTAAAGTTAGCACTGCGGTGGCTTACCTTCGCTCGCTTGCTACAAAATAAACTTGCACTAGGTAAACTTCTAATATAGCTTAATAATGTTTAGCAAAGTTACAGGCAGATTTATCACTAAAAGTGGAATTTTATTCACTTTTTCAGTTACTGAACTTTATATACTAAAATGCTTTCATCATTTTAGGAGTTTTCAAAGATATATTAACTCATGTAAGTAGCTACAGCAAAGTAGATTTTTTATATTTGCGGTTTATTTTCAGGGTCCCGCGGAATGGTAGTATTAAGTCGTAAGTAGGTAATTGAACTCATCACTGTGAACAACGTTTACCGTGAAGGAAACGCTGAATTCGCGAACAAAAAACTGCTGTTCCATACAAAAATTTCATTCGACACGAGACATTTGATTTAAAAAAAATGTCTGGCCTGCCAAAAAAATTTTGCCAGTGTCACTTACGATACCCGATACATTAAGAAGTTATGGTGGAACAAAGAAACTCACATGAAAACATGAACCATGAAAACAATACACTCCTTTTTATATAAAGGTCGTTTAAAAATGTATCAAATAGCAGTTTTTTGTGAATTCAACGCCAACCCTGAGTTATTCTCATAGTAAAAGATGATTATACTTGTAAGTACAATGACCTCCTTCCGGCCCAGCTCTGCCAATCCGCAGAAC
Source organism: Erannis defoliaria (assembly GCA_905404285.2). Taxonomy (NCBI): domain Eukaryota; kingdom Metazoa; phylum Arthropoda; class Insecta; order Lepidoptera; family Geometridae; genus Erannis; species Erannis defoliaria. Next base: position 3,639,541 of record FR990071.1, read on the forward strand.
CCTGTATATACAAATACAACGCGTATCAAAAAGGTTCAACAATGCTGAAGGGTATGTCATCATTATGACGAACTTTTACAATGGGGCCAACCCTAAAATCGCGAAAAAAAATATAAGTTGTTCCATACATTTTGTCCAAGGTGAAAGAACTTTTTGTATGGAACAGTTGATTTTTTCTTCGCGATTTCAAGGTTTGCCCCATAGTCAAAGTTGTTCATAATGATGACTACATACATACCCTTCAGTATTGTTGAACCTTTTTGTTACACATTGTATACATCATAGGAACTACACACAGTTGGAAACTTGATCTTGTTCAAATACTTGGAAATTGTTGAAAATCTATAACAAGACAGTAGGTACCTTCAATCATTTATATAACTCCTAGTTACACACACAATAAAATAAATATTATGTACATACAAGCATACTTACCTACGAGAAGTGCAAAACACAAGCATGCTGCTTAGTTCGAAGATGACGTGTCGCCGCGAGGCTGCAGCGATGGATGAGCTCGGCAGCCATGATTGTAAATTGCTTATCATCATGAAATTCTATAGATACCTACAACTGTAAATGTATTACCTGCACAAAAATGTACCTTTATATCTAATAAACTTTTTTTTTTAAAACAATAAAGGAAAAGTAAAACTGGAGCCTGAAACTATAAATATTAGTAAAAAAATAGGCAATTGCCTTTTTTTACCACAAGAAAATACATAAAACGTAACTATCTTATATTATTACAAAAACAAAAGGATTGTTTCTAGACCAAGGAAGGAGCCACGGGTTAGGGCAATATCCAGACTCATAAAGAGATTTATACCTATTATTATTAATTTCAAATCTAGTTACAATACAATTTTAATCAATACGTAACACTTTCAGTGTATGTACTAAACTTTTTTTATACATGGCATACGCTTTTATTAACAATAATGACTAATTAGCCTACTACACAAAAAAACAAAAGGATTTTATCCAGACCAATGAAAGTCTAGATACAATCCAAAGCTCAAACCCACTACCAGTCGGCAGCGTACCCAGCATGTTGGCGGCATTGCCACGTTGAATGGCAATGCATAAGCGTTAGCCCAAATAAACGCCAGCATATTGATCACGCGTCGCGTCGACCAGGCGCTCGGATATATTGTTGAAAAGATGACGAGCTCCCGGTCCCCATGGACCCAATGTTTCATCACCAAGCGGCTCAAATATGCCGAGGTTAGCATATTTGCGCCGCGTGCCGCTACGCCTGATTTGCCGCCGCACCAGCCCTACTCTGTGTCTCAGGAAGATGAGGCGGTGCCAAAGTATCGACGCAAGTTGCGTTCCATACAAGGGGCTGTCCCAACTTCCAAGGCACAACACAAGTGTTATACTGTCTGGTCTTTTGCCATCGTCACGCGCAAAATAAACTAAACTAGTGTACTAAATGTCTCATTATAAAGTCATTTCTCAAGATAGCATAATAAATAAGACAAATATTCAAGAACAATTATGTTTTTGCAACATAATCACATCTAATTACGTCTTAATAATAGCAGGGTCGCAAGAGGAGGATTCAATTAAGGGCTCAGGGGTCACACTGGCCCATAAGGGCTACCTATAACAGCGACTGGAGCCGAAACGACCTCACTCAACAGAATTAATCATGTCATGCTCCCGTGACTTTCAAAGGTCTAAAATGTCGAAATTTCAACCGAAAGAACGGTAATGTTGTTTGCTTTAAGACTGAACAGGGGTTAATTTGGTGGATCCTTTTTACATTATGTAAAGTATCGTACAAAATAAAAGCAATATTTCTATAAACTTGGGAACTGAGGTAAAAAGATGTCTCTATACTCATTATTAAGAACAACTGTTAATAATATGGGGTCAAGCCAGAAATCGTAAAAAATATCAGCTGCCTCATACATTTTATCAAGATTCAATAGACTTTTTCTATAAAACCTCCCATTTTTTGCGTTTTTTGGGTGGGCTTTTGTAGTAAATGTTGTTCGAAATGTTAAGTATGGAGTGGATATGATGTATGTTAGGTATGGTATGTAATATTAAATGTTAAGTGTGTATTGGTATCTTTGTTATGTTGTGTTGTGGGGGTTTGTTTTGACCCCTTTTCAGCTTAGTACCTACACCCCATGTTTATAACCCTATATGTTTAAAATGGTTATTGTAATGTTGTGCCTAATTAGAGTTTTTTTATTAATAACAGTTTTACCCGGTATCTTACGTAAAGCGTACATTTTTACACAGATATTTCTGGAACGAAATTATTTGTTCAACCAAGGTATATAAATAAGTTACCTCAACACTATCCATTCAATTTCACATAATCTGGGGTTGAATAGAAACAAGCACATTTATAATTTATGTAAACTATCAAATTTATATTTTAGTCTTATATCTGAGAAAAGTTTTGCCTGTGGAACCTCATTGACAAGATACCCACTATATTGTTTTATACTTTTACTTTAAATATTATCATTAATGTATTCAAACATAATACCATTACCTATATACCCCCGTCGCACCGTCTCGTGAAGTCGGAGAGGTTAGTGTATATTTTAGGGCCCGCGATGTATAACCGCATACCATCTTGCATTCGGGATGAAAGAGAGCGTGGTTACACGAGAATTTGTTTTATGACTTTGAAGCTTATTTTAAAATAAGAGATTATTGAGGTATTGTTAAAATTATTTCATTTTATTAAGTGATTCTTTTTTTGACATATCTAATGAAATTTGACGTGTAACGTGTGTTATCAATAAACTATTGTATTGTATTGTAAAATTATAAATGCACTTCTGCATTTTTCGTGTTACAAGATAGAGAACGAGTAGACTATATTGATTACCTATTTACTTGGAGGATCTAGTTCTCTCTGGCTGGGTATATAATCAAAGCCTATTTATCAGATAAATTTACTAGCTATTTATAAATCAAAACATCAATCCTAACTGTCATCAATAACTGTCATCATAACTGTCGGTCTTGATTAGTTTAACATTGTGCTCGTGTATTATCGTAACGTTTAGTGGGTGTGTTACGTATATTATTAAAGGGTGTGATTACTCCGGAATCGCAGCATCAAAACAGGAAGTGTATGAATATAACGTATAATAGTAGACCGTAAATCAGGAACGTACAGGCGCGTGGGCGTGTCACGTCATGTCCATAGAGTAAGTAAATACTACGTAATAGTCATGTCTTAAGTGTTTACGTCATGCGTAACGTTTCACGTCACTCATGATGCGTTACGTCAACACCACTTCGAAACATTTATACTCCGAAGAAGCTTGCTGTAAAGTTGCCACGACTTTACTAGGGCATGACTGGACTTGACAGTGACTAACTTGACTTGACTTGAAATTAATCAAAAACTTGATAAATAAAAATACTTGACAATGGCAAATGCACAAAGTGCGACGCCATTCCTCCTAGGGGGAAAGAGAAGAAGAAGAAGTGTAGAAGTTGTGTTAAGATGTAAAACTGAGAATTGGCGGGAACGCGAAAAAAACATGTCACAAAACTTGTGTTTTTTCGAGTGTTGATGCATAAAAATGGCAGCATTTTAAGTATTCATTGTGTGCCGATTTAGGTACGCGTACGCCTGAGAATTTAGGCAAGTGATATAATGTGGTGGAACATCGGAACATGTTTTCTTTTCTGTTTTCAAATCTCAGATAAAGCTTATAGTAAAGATGCCACTACTTTACTAGGGCACTGGACTTGACTGTGATTTACTATGTGTAACTTTGACTGTGATTATGACTCATTAGACTATAAATTCATCAGAACTTGAAATATTAAAATACTTGACACTGCGGCAAATGCACATAGGTTTCAAGATTTATAACTCAGTCTTCGTTTTTTCTTTTCTATAAACATACTCATTTATTCATCAAGTATCATAGACTCATATACATAATTAAATTAAATATTACACATGTCAATATTGTCAATACAAAACCCTTAAAAATTAGAAAAAGAATATTTCTGAGTTTATCGCTAGTTGTATTTATCATTCAAAACAACCACACGGTCTTCGATACAATTGAAATTGTAACCACGATACAACTTCAGTTTCCAATAAGCGCTTATTTCAAAAATACGAAATAGAAAAGCTTAACAAAATGTTTGCTCTACCTCAGCATTTATTGCATTTCTGGCAAATAAAGTTTCACTCCACTCAGCAGATGTACCTGCAACTACTAACTACATAGTAACTACTTACGTATATGTTTCTAGCGACTGGCTTGGTTCAAACAGTTATAATAAATAAAAAATAATACAACCGACTACAAATAATTATGAGATCATCTTCGTAAACACCACCAAAAAATGCAATTTCGTTTATTTGGATAACATATCTTCCAGTTATTTTGATTTAAAAACCAGTTTGGATTGATTTTTGATTTAAAAACCTAAAAAACCTTGATTTTAAACGTTTGGCCTAATTTGATAAAATTTCGATAAGTACCTATATCCTTTCAAATAAATAAAATAATCCAAATCTATATATATAAAAGGCTCTGTCCTGACTGACTGACTGACTGACTGACTGACAGCCCAAACCGCTGGTCGGACAGACTTGAAATTTGGAGGGTGTATTCGCCTCGATGCGGAGGGGTGTACTAAGAAAGGATTATTCGAAATGGGGGGGGGGGGGGGCGAAAGGGGGATGAAGTTCGTATGAAAGTCCTTTGTTTTTGGACTTTTAGTCACGAAAATTTGGATTTGGATAGTTCATTTAAAATAAAAAATACTGTTTACAATTTTTGTTTGTCAGGGACGATTTAAGCGGGTGGGGAAAGGTGGTGGAATGTTGTATGGAAAGTTCTTTGTTTTTGAAGTTATAGTGATGAAAATGTTAGGTAGAGGTAGTTGGGTAGTTCATTCAAAGGAAGGGAAGTTGGGGGGGGGGGGGGGGGGTCTAATAAAATCGCTCGGGATTATTTAAAGTGGTGAATTTTGGGAGCGGGCCGAATTTCTTCCGTACGCGCACGAAGTCGCGGGCGATCTCTAGTCAGTTTATAAAAGTTCTGAAGTGACTAACATAAAAAACAACCAAATTGAGAACCTCCTCCTTTTTTGAAGGCGGTTAAAAACAGCAACTAAACGCTAAACTGCAATTCAAACTTTTTATTGTTGAGACGACGCCGACGTTACGTTGAATTCGACATTGTTTTGTACAACCACAAACTATTCCACAATATATCTATCGCTATCGAAATCAAATCGAAATCGCTACATTCCGTTCTAGCAATTTAATTGGACACATATAAATTGTACAACCCAAATTGTCATTTACGGCCTGAGATAAAACAAAAACTGTGTCCCTGTAAAATCGTTGTCATATTGCGTAAAATATGGGCGGTATATCTTTATTTGCATTTTATGAAGAATGTTTATTACCGGCCGCCCCAATCCGGTAATCCAAATTCTACATATTTATGAATCACCTAGGGGATGCAGGGTGTCGTGTTCTAAATCCTAGCCTAATGTAGGTTTAGCTGGATCGTAAAGGGTCAACCCTATCTCGAAGGTGATGTGTGGCGTATGAGTCGATTAGTATCAAGCGGGTGGCGCGCAGCTGACAGCCGGCCCTGGCCCGTCCGATATCGTCCGCTCCGGACGGTTTCGACGAGGGTCGATCGACAGCCGCGAAAACTTATACAGGACGTATTAACAGATGGATCACGAGATGATATCACAACACATTTTTTTTCTGTTTTTTTTTTAATACGTTCCATGACGAGACGAGCAAGACGTTAGCCTGGTGGTAAGCGTCATGCCTGCCACAAACAGTAGCAGTGCTAGAATTGTGAACTTGCGAACACAATCCTGTGCCGCACTGCACTGCGCTCGTCACCCTGAGATACTAGATGTTAAATCTCTTCATACCCAGTAATTTCTCTGGTAACATTGCCCTTCAAACCGGAACACAGTAATGCTTGCACACTACTGCTTGGTGGTTGAATAACTAGCAAAGGTGTGGTACTTCGCTAGGTGGACTCTGCAGTAGAGTCCTACCACTACAAAACGATGCACGAATAATAATTTATTACATGTTTGAGCCTACCTGGTTACCTGTGTATGTCCTTAAACTGCAACCAGACCCACCGGAGGACGGGCAGCAGCGTCTTCTTGGTGACGGTGGTGACGATTCTGCGATCCCTAAGCCGCCTGCCAAGCGTGGGGATTATGGCAACTCCTCCCTATTAAGGGAGGCCTTCGTTCAGCAGTGGACGTCTTCTGGCTGATGACTGAGCTTCAAATCAGTTTCAGTTCAACTTTGCCTATTTCTTTCTAATCAATGTTAAACCTGTGAATAAGACAAAAAGCGGAGTAACTATTCTGAGCCTACGCCACGTTTATTATTAAACTGGTTAGATTTAACGCGTTGCACAATTACCTAAGGTATACTTACAAGGTAATATTAGGTAACATTATTACCTTAGTAGGGCTGGTGCGGCAACAAATTCGGCGGAGCAGCACAAGCGGCGCAAATATGCTAACCTCGGCAGAGGTTACATATTTGAGCCGTTTGGTCCGATACATTGGGTCCGTGGGGACCGGGAGCTCATCATCTTTTTAAAATCATATCCGTGCGCCTGGTCAACGCGACGCGTGGATAAAATGCTGGCGTTTATTTGGCCCAACGCATAAGCATTGCCATTCCGCGTGGCAATGCCGCCAGCATGCTGGGTACGCTGCCGACTGGTAGTGGGTTTGAGCATTTAGATTGTCCCTAGACTTTCATCGGTCTGGATATAATCCTTTTGTTTTTTTTAATGTAGTAGGCTAAGTAGTCTTTGTAGTTTGTTGTAGTTAATAAAGGCTTATAAAGTTACATTACAAAAAAAAAATGGATAGGTAAAATAATTGTAAAAAAGCATTTTGTTGATGACGTAGGATTAAAATTTAAAATATGATTTTATTTTCCTTATTTATAAACGTGAACTTAAATAAGAATTTTTTACCTACTCTAGATATTTTTTGTAAATTTTGTAGTAGATTCAACAAGCGCGTGCTTGTAGGCCAATGGCCGTCCTACGTAATTTTTAAGTAATTTTTATATAGAACACTTATATATTATACCAAGTTGAATTAGTTATTCGTTTTTCGATCCATATGCTACTGATCCACACTAGAAACTACTGATCCATGCCCCCCCACTTCGTTACAGCCTGTACGTCCAAAGTACCTATAGTGTCCGGAGTCTATCGCACATAGACCATACCGTGTCGGAATGAAATTCTAGCCGTGCACGGGTGCAAGCTTCAGCGAGACGTGGAATAATGGAGCATTTACTTCTGATCTTTATTACACAGTGGGGTAACCTCTACTAGTTCTATTTACTTTTTGTGCCAACTAGAAGTATTTGCCGTAGCAGTTTAAATAGCGGAGCAAAGTTTAGAGGTTGGGTAGAGCTTAAATACAAAGACAGCCCGAGGTGGCTAGTTTATTGGCAGTATTGACGCAAAATGTTGGCTATAAATAGAACTGGTCAACGAAAATAATTATTTTGTATCTTTTTGTTTTATTCATACGGGAATACTCACGTTTAATTATTTTGTATCTGTTTAAATCTAAAACAGTTATTAGCATTTTAATTTCATAATAGACAGAGAAAAATTATAGAAAAATATGACGTCAAAGCTTATATATTTTATGGGTATTATCACTTATTCTCAGCTCGGTCATGCGTCTAGCTGCGTAACTTGCATTATACTTAATCCCTTATTATCTGAGTTGCCATGATTGAGATGCGATGTCATGTAACAATTGACAGATAACCTACCTATGCCAAATGCCACAAGGATATGTGAGGTTACTTTAGCCCCGCTACGCGGAGCGTACAACTTTCTCCCGACAGCGGCACGTAAAATCGTATATACACCACGGGAGCAAGTAAAGAAGCCTCAGATCTCATGTTTATCACCCTCGGCTTTGCCTCGGGAGACACTATACAGATCTCATCTGCGTTATTATTAATTTTGCTCCCTAGGTGAGTAATCTACTATTAAGTTAATGTTTTGGGTATATTTTTATTATACAGTCTCGTATTAGCAAATTCAAATAAGTATAGCCGGCCGCATAAAATAGGTTTGATTATTACATGGCACATCCTTGTCCGACCTAAATTCGTTGTAATTAAGACTAAACTGGATTTTTCTTTCCAAAAAACCTTTTTAAATGAGAACACAAAGGTACATTCCAGTACTGCGTAAGCAGAATTCTTTACTCGATACCAGTTTCCGGGTTAATGCGATACACATCGTCTTTATCGATGGCAAACTCAACTGATTTTCCCTTTTGCACCTAAGAAGTTAGTGAGGATAAGTAGTATTTTAAGACGTAATATTAGTACTATTCCTGGCCTAGGTAAGTTCAGGTAACGGAGGAGCAGGGGGCGCGAAGAATCTCTGGCAGATGCCCCGCTACCATCCCCAACATAAACGTGGTCTTTAACTGCTGGCCTTTTTGAGAAACTCAGAGTCACACAACGGGCAATGGAGAGAACTATGCTCGGAGTTACTTTGTGCGATAAAATCCGGAACGAAGATATTCGCCAAGGAACCAAAGTCACCGACAGCTCTCAGGGTTTGCAAGTTGAAGTGGCAATAGGCAGGCCACATAGCTCGAAGTACTGATAACCGATAGGGAAAAATGGTTATTGAGTGGCGTCCGCGAACCGGAAGACGCTTATTCGCAGTAACGGAATACATTCGACGCAGCTTAGATTGCCCTCAGACTAGGTGGACCGACGGCATAGTGAAAGTCGCGGGCAACCAGTGGATGTAAATGGCAGGTTTTCGTACATTGTGGCGTCCTTCGTTCAGCTTTGGACGTCTCCTTATCACCCTGGAGACGTCCAAAGCTGATATTTTAAGATGATATTTTATTTTAAAGCTGATATTTTTTTCAAAGCTAAGTATTTAGAATTTTATCTTCAGTTTTGCATTCTTGTATTCATAGATAAATAAACATTGATACGTCATCCAGCTATATTCCCATCCAATCTCGGATAGGCTCGGGCCGGAGGGAGGGGAGAATGGCTTAAGCATTGTATTCACCATCGTGCCTGCTGTACACTGTACAGCCCGCTAAGGTCATGCACGATGCCTGATGCAAAACGACAGTACAGCAGGCAAGATGGTGAATAGAGTACTTTAGTTTATCGTTGACCAGAATAACGTGTTGGTGACTGAATTCGATGCGAAAGATTTTTAAATTATCCTTATGAATACAAAACGAATTGACAATACTTGCGTAAGATTGCGTTAAACCAAGTGTATTTTCGCATAAAAATGGTACCAATTACGCCATAGGTGCCAGCCAACAGTCAACAGGTTTCATAGTCATTATTTGTGTTTCTTGTTGTATATCCCAACCACGGTAGACATATAGAGCCAGCAGGCATTTTGGATTCGGAAATGGGAAACCTATTGAAATGTACCGATAGTACAGTTAGCATTAAATAGTTTGATGACTGTCAAGGGGCCATTAAAGTCATAAACAGTTACCTACGAAAAATTATGAAAATAGAAAAGCACTCCTTTTTAATAACTGGTTATGAACACAGATAAAATATATTATTTTCGTGGTTGGTGCTGAAAAATTATAAAAACGGAAAAATAAATCTTGTTTAATAACTAGTTATAAAATAGCGAAGAAAATTTCTTTTTTCGTCTCGTTATGAACTTTTAGTTACGAATTTGGATGAAGGGAACACTTGCATATAATACATATTCTACCTGCAAAAGTAACCTGTAACAATTTTGATACGGAACTTATTCAAATTAGGGTTTTAGGTAATACATGTGCAATGCACATGGTATAAATCGGAAAAAAAACTCTAAATGATAGTAAATCCGTATTAAAATCTATTGCAGAACTTAGATCTAACACAAACAGACCAACACACACGAAATGCGTTTTATTTTTATGCTATTTACCGGTGCTTACCTCCTGTTGGGACTGTGTGTATCGCTCGGCATTCGAGTTCCCGGCAATCGTAGAAAAGAACCTACTGTTACCTGCACCCACTGTGCTGAAAACGCAAAAAATACCCCTTTTATGTAGGTACCAATCCGCTTTTACGCACTGTGAAACAGTTATCGGCGTAACAATATTTATTTCTCATCCAAAAAAAAATGCCAAGCTGTTACAAAATTTTTTTTGCCATCGAATTCATCATGTCTCTTGACTTTAGATACACTCAAGTTTGGAGGATTCAGCTCGAAGCTCCAAAGTCTATAATAATTGAATGTCATAAAATCATATTTGGCATGCCGAAAATATTATACTTCGCGTATACAACACCGTAGCTTGATCCGTGAAGAAAAAATTAAGGTGATGTGCAATTTTTTAATTATTTTTTTTCTTTATTTTTAGGGACTTTTAGACTATCCGTCTATGTCAGCCCCATCGTATCCTAATATACAATTACTAATCACTTACACATTACATTATATACATTATTACTTAGGTATATATATGTGTATTATCATGGGATAATTAACCAACTAGGTAGCCGTGTGGAACAAGATTGACTCATGGCCTGATGGAATGATATAGCCAGTCCATAAATCAATCTAGCTCCCCTGGAATTAGGATCCGCTAATATAGAATGTATTGCTCCCACATTGGACTCGATCACCTCTAGCTCATTGAAAACTCGTTAGGTGATGTGCATTTGAAAATGATACTTTGCACTACCACTTAACACCACCTATTGTTGTTACCTTAAGCCTGGGGCCTTATATTTGAATCGTACGCAAAGTTGCGCATGTGAGCGGAGCTGACTTCCGAACGATATTGAACCTTATTTCAAACAATATCTTTCGAAAGTCGCAACTTATATTCTCATACGATTCAAGAAAAAGCCCCTGATATGAACATAAAAGGGAAACGTATCCGTTTTTTATTTTAGGCTTAAGGATGCACCGCATTTTACAATTCATTTACATACTTTTTCAGCGAACTTTTTGCTTATGTATATCCTTTTATTTTACATTGACTTCATCCTTAATTTAATAATAAAAAGTACGTAATTCCATTGAAAATTATCGACGACTCTACCAAAACACGCCACTTTGGCCTGGCCCGGATGTTCGCTTTGCCAAGTCCTTACGAAGTTAATAATAAGTCAATGACTACAAGAGAGATCTTTAACTTTAGATTGTTCGCTAGCCAGGCGTGCTACCACAAAATACTTTATGCGTTCCCTTATAACGGTAATTTAACAAAATAAAACCATCTTACTGTCGAGAAAAATGGTGTCATGTATACTCTGCGACTGATAGTTAAATTGTATACTTTATCATAACAGAGATTCTAGGAAAGGCCATACAAATGGCGATTAAATATTTATATACCTACTTTTAAGTATACAGGGTGTTAGTTTGAACACCGTTATTGTTCTAGGATATCATTGTACTCATCATTTTGAACTACTTTTACTATGGGAACAACCCTGAAATCACGAAACAAAAAACAGCTGTTCCAAACAAAAAGGTTCATAGATCTTGGACAAAATGAATGGAACAGCTGTTTTGTTTTCGTGATTTCAGGGTTGGCCTCATAACCAAAAAACGATTTTATTAAAATTGATCATATATTTTAGCTTTACGTCCTTTACAAAACGCGACTTGGAATGTTCGGCCCGATCTATAAAAATGTCAAAGCAGACACTAAATCGGCATTTCGATTAGCTAGAACTAAGTAAATACATTATGAAACCACGTAAAATTTATACTAATAGATATAATATAGTATGATATAGTTTTTTGAATTTTAATGTTACAGTATTTCTTTGTTATATTTTTCAAAACAAAGGAACACTACAAAATTTTGCAATTTAAGCGCTCGCGCCTTCTCGTTCTCGCTTTCGCCTACTGTTTAGTGCCTATCGTTTACTCGCCTGGACGTATCTCGCTACAACCGGGCCTCAATTCAAACAATATCGTTCGAAGGTTCGCTCGCATGCGCAACTCTTGCGTACGATCAAAAACCAGGCCCCTGCACACGTACGTATGCACGTCTGTTCGTGACGTACTCTATGTCCGGTGCTTTTCTGGCCATTTAAATACACATCCCTCGAAGGGTGAGCCGTTATCAAATCAGCGTAGGATAAACCCAGGAATAATAATCATCCGAACCAGGCCTTGTTACATAAATTAACATAAATTTATTCATAACGGAAAATATTTTTTTATTTAACTTTCGCTTGGAGGGCACTTTGAGATAACAATTTAGGTACTTACTTTCTTTGTTGACTCCGCGCTTCTTTCCGAGTTGTTGCTCGTTTGTAGCTTTTGGTTTGTTATTGGGTTCGTTCATTAATTTTGTTAATAAATACTTTTTAGATACATTAAAAGTTTAAGTCTATACAGGGTTATTACAAAGCCAAAATAAAATTAAACAGTTTCATTAATATTTATGAGATATTTACCGTGATTATGTTGTAAAATATTGAAACGACCTCCCGATATAATGATAAAATTGTAATAAATCATAATCATCGTCATCAGCCAGAAGACGTCAGCTGCTGGACGAAGGCCTCCCCTTTAATAGGAGAGGTTGCCATAATCCCCACGCTTAGCAGGCGGCTTGGGGATCGCACAATAAACAATCGTGTTAGTTTAAAACAGAGAGATTGTTATATTCATCATTGTAAACATTTTTTACTAGAAACCAACCCTTAATACGTGAAAACAAGAAGCTTTCCATTCCATATATATGTATGGAAAAATGTCTTTCACCCTCGACAAAATGTATGGAATTGCTGATTTGGACCTGGGAATGTCCTAAAACTGCATCTAGAACCACCGGAGGACGGACAGTATTGTCCTTTTAGTTAACGGTGGTAACACTGCGATCCCCAAGTTGCCTGCCAAGCGTGGGGATTATGGCAACCCGAACCCCTCCCTATTAAGGGAGAGGCCTTCGTCCAATAGTGGACGTCTTCTGGCTGATGACTGACTTACTGAATGCCCTGTTTGCGAGGAACAAAGTAGGTATTTTAGAATAGATGTGATAAAAAGCTATTTCAATCCTGGAATTGCCTACAGATATTTATCAAATCCCGTATAAACGTATAAATAAAACAAAAATGCATCAAAACCACGTTAGTTTTCTTAGTAATATATGCATCAAGTAAGAGTAATTTCCTTATTCATTGGTCTTTATACATAAATCAAAATTAATTTGTCAGCAATCAATTCTCGGAAACAATAATCCATTTTTATCATTTCTTTTTGCCCTTGAAAGCCTAATTTTTGTTCAAGAAAGGTTTGAGTCTCCTTCAGAGCTTTGATATCCTTTTTCAAGAGTTTTCCGATAGATTATATTTTTCACTCGAGTAATTTTTAACGATTATGTGCTTTGATCTACCTCTGGGTAAAAGTTTTATTTCGCAACTAAATTGAGTGAAAGTATTCTTCTCTTTAAAAAATATCTGTGTAAATAATAAGCAGGTTTCATTTTGACTCACTGAATCAGTGAAAGAAATCCTTCCTTCGAGCACTAAATATTTTAATGTAGGAGTGAATTAATGATTTATTCAATGAGTTCAGAGATTACAGATTATATTATATAACCTTGATAATACCATGATAGGCCCGGAGGAAGGATTTCCCTCTTCACAATAGGAAATATCAGAGATTAAAGAATGCTGGTGGACAGCCTTATAGCTCAGTTGGTAGCATGTCTGCCTTCAGAGCTGTAGGGCGTGGGTCCGATCCCCACCCAGGGCAAACATTTATGTGACGAACATAGATGTTTGTTCTGTGTCTGGGTGTAGTATGTATCATAAGTATGTATTTACAACAAAAAAATGTATATAAGTATTCTATCAGCTATCTGGTTCCCTTACAAGCTTTGCTTAGTAGGGGGCTAGATGGCACTGTGTGAAAAATGTCCTCCGATATTTATCGTTTATTACCAGTCTTACTACCAGTAGTACCACGGCAAAAAAGTTCACCGTAGTACTACCAAGTGATCCAGTAGTACCGCGGGAAGTCTTTTTTACCCGTGTTACTACTGGTGGTTTGACTTTATTATTAACCAAAGAAATTTATAGCTATTAACTTACTGGCTTTTGAAAATTTTGACACTGAGACTATTGTTACCCATTGACATCTTGACCCAACCTTGGAATATTTACACACATAGATACACAGACATAGGTACACAGATTAAAGACTGACTATAGTCCTAATTATTATTATTATTATTTATTTCAGATCGAATCCATATTTATTAGTAACAATTATTTCTTAGGACCTATATTAGTATTACATTCATTTTTTATTATTATTATTATTATTTAATTATAATTAATTAAATAATAATACAGTGATATTAATTGTTGTTGGTAATATTACAGTGTAGGTAATAATTCTATATTTTTGTTAAGCTTAGTATGTTATTAGATTCATGCGTAATGTTTGGTTTCGGTAATTGTGGTAAATTTTGGTTTACTTATGATAATGTCGAGTTGTAAATTTATACATTTGTACCATTCAAATAATATTATGGTAATTTTGCGAAACCAGTTTAGATAAAATAAACTGTTAAAAGCTAGAGTCATTCTACTGTAATAGCCAAGTAGTCAGCCAGTTGTCGTAAAAAGTATAAAGTTACATAAAATTGTACGAGCTGTTAGTTTGAAATGGCAAATCTTGAGACGTTTAGCAGAAGTACGATTAAAAGGCCATTATACGAGCTTTAAACCTACATCAAGGCAAGGCAAGCAGCTGGTGAAGAGTCCAAAGCGGAACATGTTTGTGAGTTTGCAACATTTCCATGCACCGAAAAAAAACATTGATATATTCATGAATGTAAAAAATCTTTTCTTCTTCTTTCTTCTTAAGATTCTGGCGTCCCACTTTGTGTATTTGTCAGTGCCAAGTATTTTGATATTGATCAAAGATTTTGATCACATTAGAGGCGCCTTAATGGGTACAAAAAACTGAAATTAACATTATATACCTTGGACCTGGGTATGTCCTTAAACTGCAACCAGACCCACCGGAGGACGGGCAGCAGCGTTCTCTTAGTTAACGGTGGTGACCATTCTGCGATCCCCAAGCCGCCTGCCAAGCGTGGGGATTATGGCAACACCCCTCCATTAAGAGGGAGGCCTTCGTCCAGCAGTGGACGTTTTATGGCTGACGACGACCTATATATACAGAGTTAGTTCTAATCAGTTAGCATCCTTTTAAGGGCATTTTCTGTACACCAAAACAATCAACTTTTACTATAGGGCCAACATTGAAATCGTGAAATAAAAACCAGCTGCTTCATACATTTTGCCCAAGGTTGATGAACTTTTTATATGGAACAGCTGGTATGTTGGCCCCATAGTAAAATTAGTTTGTTTTGTTCTACAGACTACGCCCTTAAAAGAATACTAACTGATTAGAACTAACCCTGTATCGTTAATAGTTATGTCTTTCTTACGTAAGTAGGTAATACCTATAATTCAATCAATAGCATTATGATCTCAAACAAAAGTTCCCAGAGATTGGTTTTATTTATCTGTAGGTTTTGACCTTCGCCTTCAACGGTTTCCTCCTAAATCATCCTACTAAACACGCCCATCCAGTTCATATTTCATCACCATTCTTTATATCGATGGAAATTTCTTACATGATACCTTGAAGTCACCCAGTATATATAGAACTCTGAAAAAAATATTACCAAGGACTTTTTATTGAGATTGTAAGTTGGAAGAGTCCAAGTTAAGTTGTATTTAATGGAGTACCTACATCGTAGTTGGTAGTGGTCAGTTTGTATGAAATTATGGGACGATTTACTCGGAAATTGAGGTTATTACTCTTGTAAAATGGGAAGATTTTAGATACCTAATATTTTTCTTGGTTGGCACTACTTAGAAGAAATGTAATAAAATTAGGAATTGTTGGTTTTCTACGAAACCATCCTGATACAGCTTCTGACATGTAGCGTGCCCGTCAAAAGGTCGCGCACATCCATGTTTCAAGCACATTTTTTACTGCGATCAATCATTATTCTAAAGCCGAATGAGATAGGGCCACATTTAGCGGAGCAAAAATATGGTAGTTACGCAGATTCGTGCGTCTCAAGATTCGATTTTTGAGGTTTCAAACCTATTTTTAATATATTACAAGCATAATATTAATATTTATTCAAAACTAAGAGAGTCAAGACACTTAGTTCGTGACAAACTATATTATTTACAAGTGAGTAAATTTTCGTGCTAAATTTGTAATAATTCAATGATTAAACTGTTGTAATGTGTAAAAATGGACCTGGGTATGTCCTTAAACTGTTCTCGGTTAAACGGTGGTGACCATTCTGCGTGGGGATTATGGCAACACCCCTCTACAAAGGGGGAGGCCTTCGTCCAGCAGTGGACGTTTTATGGCTGACGACGACGAATGTGTAAAAATGGAGGGTTTTTTAAATTATACGTAATAGTTTTGATCTCATTGAATTTAACATTCGATGCTCATAAAAATATTATAATTTAATTTTATGCTAAAAAAATTGAAAAAGTTGTCTAGTCTAGACGTACCTCTACTAGACTATTTGCTGGATATTTACCGTGATTATGTTGTGAAACGATGATAATGTGCTGGCTGATAAGGGATGGGGAAGAAAGGTTCTTGAGTAGCAGCCGCGAACCGGAAGACGCAGCGTAGGAAGACCTCCCACTAGGTGGACCGATGACATTGTAAAGTCGCGGGCAACCGGTGGATGCAAACGGCAGGTTGCCGTGCAGTCAACCTGCCGTGCGGTCTAAGGGGGAGGCCTTCGTTCAGCAGTGGACGTAACCGGGGTGATGACGGATGTTGTGAAACAAGCTCCCGATATTTTGGCGCAGTTGCATGCACCATGTTCAGGGGCAGTCTCAACCATGATAGATTAAACAGTGTTTTACATACTTCTATTCGGTTTTATACCAGAGTAAAAGGTTTTTTTTTATACATCCAAGTGACGAGACGAGCTAGACGTTCGCCTGGTGGTAAGTATCACACCTGCCACTAACAGTAGCAGTGCCAGAATTGTGAACTTGCGAACACAATCCTGCGCCGCAATGCACTGCGCTCGTCACCCAGAAATATTAGATGTTAAATCTCTTCATACCCAGTAATTTCTCTGGTAACATTGCCCTTCAAACCGGAACACAGAAACGCTTGCACACTACAGCTTGGCAGTTGAATAACTGGCAAAGGTGTGGTACTTCCCCAGGCGGACTCTGCAGTAGACTCCTACCAGTACAAAAATATTTGATTAAATATATATTCAAGATTTTCTTTGAAAAATAAACTACAGATTATTTGGGCCAGGGTAAACCACGCGTCTATTTCTATAAATACGAATATGGGTATGAGAGTATATGGGTGCTTATACTAAGCCGGCTAGACTTTTCTTATCTAAATTGAATGTCCTGAGCACCTGCGCTCATTGGCAGTTACTTTCTTTGTATCCTTTGTGCGCTTGATGACAACTAAAATAGATATCATTTTAGTTCTTTTGTCACGAGTAGACCTGGGGTCGTACCGTGAACCGCTTATAGCGGGATCGAATAGGTTCAGCTGCCGACACTGCGCGACCGCGAACTTATTGCGAGGCGATAAAATTCACAGTCGCACAGCGTCGGCAGCTGAGCGTACTCGGTCCCGGAATAAGCGTTCATGGTACGGCCCCTGTTTGTTAGTTTAACGCGTTAAAATAGTCAACCTCTTTTTTCTGGTCTATAAACTGATCTATTCCTTTCTAATACCAAAAACGAATACCAGTGGTATTAGTTTATTATCGTAATTAATTTTATGTTCCCTACGAATACCAGTGCATAAACGAATCCTAAAACAAGTTAAATATGGTATGAGGTACAGTCAGTAACAAAATGCTTTTAAATGTGATTTAAGAAGTATTTATTTAATCAAAATCAGTCTTTTCAAACAAATTAAAGTGTAGTATGAAAACGTTTGGTTGATTATTATAGTAACACAAACAATCAGACGTATACGTAATTACATGTACGTACATACCTAAAAATAACAAAGCTTTTACAAAAAAATCACGATGATACACATTTTTTTAGTCTTCAAAATGCAACAGTTCAAAATGAACTTTATTTAATGGAAATTGAGGCATAATATGATTAACAAGGGAAGATCCCAGGGCCCAAGCCTTATTTTTTTTGTATACTTTGAACGAACATGCCTCTTGGGCCGACTACGGCAATCAGGTACCAAACTAACCAAAGGTACGTAAAAACATAACTCACTTTTACATAACATTGTTAATAATTAACAGTCAATGTTTCCAGAACCTTCCCGTCGATGACAATTTCTGCCAAACGTTTTAAAGCTTGCCAAAAATTCGTCATCTTATACATAGAGTCTGAGTCTTAATTTTAATATAATATTACTCAGGGAACCATTTCATTACTTTATGTAAGCAGCCAGGCCATTCGTAGAGGCCAATTTTATTTTTCAAATTTCAGGCGAGCTGGTCGAATTCACCTTAGCAATTCACGCTTAGTGACCAATTCATTGCACATAATTTAAAAAAATGTTGTCCCGATGTTTTTTTGTTTGATTGTTTTTTTTTCTTGTTTCGGACCTCAAACCTAAGTTCTGTTAACTGCAGTTAGATGAAAAATATTATAAGGAGGTAGGTACTGTATTGTTGTTGAAGGTGGTGATAACACATTACACCTACAAATCGACCACCGCGATTATGATAGTGATTATTGAATTGAGATCATACTAACTAAATGCCCACCCTCTGAACCACTGTATAAGCAAACTTCCACCTAAAGATTACCTAGACTAGGTAATCTCTAGGTCCTAGACCTTTAACTGGCTCTATCCTCCTTACAATAACCGTTTAAAACTCCAATCAACCGACACGTCACGTACTTAAGCTCGTATCTTCGTCACGTATATGATTACGAGCATACGTAAAAAGGCGCAATTACTTTTTGAATATTTGCGCGTTGGGATGCTCCGCACGTCGTTTCAGCGTATATACCCTCGCACGCTCCGAGCCCTTTCGCAATGCGAGTGTCAAAAACTCTATACTTCAATGAATTATACTTAATTCAAATTCAGTATAATTTATTGTTCAATGTAGCCAATCACAGAACAACAGACAACTATGACAAATTATATGTTTTTACTCTTACTACTTACCGTGCCGTCTCAACACGTAAGAAACATCTTTATCAAACGACTTCAAAAAAGGAGGTTCTCAATTAATTCATTTTTATTTTTATTTATGTAACGCGACTACGCTACAAATTATGAGTTGATATTATTTAGATTTTTTCATTTGGTATGTCATATACGTACTTCAGAGGTGCTACCATAGAAATTTTATCGAAATTGGTTCTGTGGTTTAGTTTTTAAATCTAAATAACTGGAAAAAACTTACATCCAGGTAATCGAAATCAATGTCGGTTGTTTAAAAAAAAGTACTTGTTAGAGTGGCTAGACATCAGTTTATGTCTTTCTATTTATCAAGAAATCAGTAATATTACCGTGGCTCAGTACGAAAGCGCTCTCTCCAGCCTTGTTACCGGCTTATTCAAACTACCCAATTGCCATCGGATACCCTAAATAATCCGTTAGATGCGTGTCGTCAAAGAATATTGATTTCAAAGGTGAATATCAGTTTCCGCGCAAAAACTCCAGTAAAAGAAAATTTTGCAAATACTCTTATGAAGGAATTTTACTGCGATGTTATTTTTTAACGAAACCTCGAAAAGTTTCTTTCTTTGTACTTGGGTATGACTATTTCACCTATTTTAAGAGTTCCACCAGCGACAATGATAAAATGAATGGACGGGAAATAAGCGCACGGAATTGAAGACTATATATTGAGCGCCAGCTCTCCACTCGCGTCAGTCATACTCTGTCTTTGTGACATGCGAGCCGTACGATACAACAATTCAAATAAATCCAAATTATGTCATCGTGTGCTTTCCCCAAGTGTAGGAACACAACTAATATTCGCAATAAAAATTTGGGGATTACATTCCAGAAGTAAATACAGTTTAATCACTGTATTTTGTCACAACTGCAATTAATTTCAATAAATAAGTTAGGGTAATCGCCATTTTGAGGCGATCGTAATGTTATGGGACAGAGGGACTTCGAGAATCCTTCGTCAATGCTCGTGAATGTTCGAGATTCAAGAGCAATAGACAAATACTTGTGTTCTCTTTTTGCCTTGCAGTAATTAGATTCGCTATCTCTATTTTCCGGCAAATGTAATATGCATACTTTTAGCTAGGTATGCTTGATTGTGTTGGCTTATTTATTTTAAACGATTTGCAAGCGCTGGGCCAGTCCATTCCATTATCACCGTCGCTGCGTTCCACTGCAAAACTAAATCTATATACATATAATAAAACTGTAACGAGGCGATTACTGTACATTGAAGATATATTGCTTGATTGTGTTGACTTATTTATTTTAAACGATTTGCAAGCGCTGGGCCAGTCCATTCCATTATCACCGTCGCTGCGTTCCACTGCAAAACTAAATCTATATACATATAATAAAACTGTAACGAGGCGATTACTGTACATTGAAGATATATTTTTTTAGGAGTGTATGAGAGCAACAGAACCCAAAAATACAGATTTTAAATTTTTTGTCTGTCTGTCTGTCTGTCTGTCTGTCCGAGATAAACTCAGAAACTAAGGCACAAATTTGAATGCAGTTTCTTGAAATACGATCTATGAAGTCCGGCGCTTTACATAGGCTATGTTTTATCAAAATCGGCCTAGGAATATAGAAGTTATGACGCAATTTATGAAAAATTATATAGTCCACTATAACTTGAACCCCCGAACATACCGAGCTCCTAAGGTCCGAGGATCAGCTTATACTGGTTAATGTTTATTTTGAGAGTTTGCGAGTAAGGAAGATGAATGGATTGACATGCGATTTTATAAAAATGTTCTGTATTGTCATAAGCTACTTAACACCACACAGCACAGTAGGTAGGCCTCCTCTTAGGTGGACCGACGAAGTTGTAAAAGTCATGGACAACCGGTGGATGCAAATTGCAGGTTGTCGTACAGAGTGGCAGTCTAAGGGGGAGGCCTTCGTTCACCAGTGGACATCTACGAGCTGATGATGATGATGATGATGGTAGTCGCGGGCAAAAGATGGATGCAAATGGCAGGTTGCAATAAAGAGTGGCGGTCTAAGGGGGAGGCCTTTGTTCACCAGTGAATGTCTACGGGCTGATGCAGATGATGATGGTAGTCGCGGGCAACCGGTGGATGCAAATGACAGGTTGTAACACAGAGTGGCGGTCTAAGGGGGTTAATGTCGTAGCAGTAGGGTAGTAAGAAATGGCATAAATCGGTGTTCCACACGCAATCATTCTTCCGTAGGTAGGTATATGCGCACGAAGTCGCAGGCAACATTGATAACCTCCCTTTTTTTGAAGTCGATTTAAAATGGGGTTTTGGGCCCCGTGCGAAGCCGGGACGGGTCAGCTAGTCAATAATAAATGTGTAACCATAACACGCATAGGAAGGCTTCCGTAGCAATTCTAGAAATATACAAACTTCATCGTAAGCCGATGTACATAAAATGCGAGTATAGTAGAAAAAGTTATTTTTGCAGTTTTGTGGGACATTGCCTTCCTTCACTGAGACTGTGTTAAATTTAATATCAGTCTGTGTACTTTTAATTTTAATAGTTTTTTTATTTTAAATATCATATATCTTTGGGTTCATTATATATCTTAACTGACACGTGTAAAACGAAATAAGCTACTTTTAATAAGAATATTTTTGAAATATATTTAAAATTACCTTCTAATGTGTCTTTTTATTTCCTCTTTTTTTATATGCTCTTCGTGTAGCGGTGCTTTAAAACCTGCGAATTTATTTAATTAATATGTACGTCATTACAGCGTGAT
This sequence comes from Erannis defoliaria, assembly GCA_905404285.2. Taxonomy (NCBI): domain Eukaryota; kingdom Metazoa; phylum Arthropoda; class Insecta; order Lepidoptera; family Geometridae; genus Erannis; species Erannis defoliaria. The sequence goes on from FR990071.1 coordinate 3,661,489, forward strand.
AGCCTTTTTCAACTCAGAGTAAAGAAACTCTGACATGAAGTCAGACAAACGGAAACGGCACAACTATAAGGATTCCTGAGCTTACTTCGGAACCCTACAAAGTATTTCTTATGTATTTTTATTGGATAATGGGTGCTAAATAAAGATGAGAGCGCCTTGAAAAATAGAAGAGATCAATTTACTAAATTAGGTCTTGTCCTCCGACGGCCAATAAGTTGGAAGATTAATTCAAGGAAAATAAGAAGTTCAAGGGGTGACTGACCTTTTCAAAATAGGAGTTTTCACAGTCTTGATTAAAGATATTTTCACGTTTGGAGAATTTATATTAGATTAACTTAGCTTATACTAAATGAGGAGCATACTTCGATCTAATTACGCTAAGTAAGTAATTAAAATAATTATTCTCGGAAAAGTCACCAGTATTCTGAATTATAGGTATATGGAATTATCGTGGGTACCTCTCTCACCTTTTTGCTTTACTTTCGCAAATTACTTTTGTAAAGATTTCAAAGATTTAAAACATACTTAAGGTGGTATCCTTAGTTACCACTTTCGAGCGTAAAGTGCCTGAAAAGTTTCAAGTTTGCGTCCAGCTCCCAGCGACTGTACCTATTGTGTAGGACTGTGTCAGGTACTTATTTATCAAGATTTGATCTTACTTTAGATCCTGAAGATGATTTACCTGATTACTTAGTAATACTCTTGCTCGGTAAAAGTATCTTTATCATAACAACAGCCGCTGTCACCTACAATTTTATTAGAAAAATGAAAGGATTTCTGATTTTGATAATCAGTAAACATCTTCTAGTATATTATTATAATTATCTTCTATCTATCCTTCTAACATTATAAATGCAAAAGTTTGTTGGTGTGTGTGTAGGTATGTTTGTTACTCCTTCACGCTGAAACGGCTGAATGGATTTGGGTGAAATTTTGTAGCTATAGCTTACCTTGGAATAAAACATAGGCTACTTTTTATCCCAAGAATCGCGGGTAAATCTACGGGGCGCAGCTAGTCAATAAACCAAACCATGAAACGAAAAATCGCACCACCAGTAAGTTATAAAAATTGGCAAAAATAATACTTAGTAATAATATAGGTGTAAAGTAAAATAAAAATCTATACAGACAGTGTCAGTAAGTCAGTTCTGTCCAACCGTGAAATTCTGAAGAATTATAACACTTCCTTCTTTCAGATCCCTTCGGATGATGGATAGAGGCTTTGTCCTTATAAATTGAGATCGCGTAGAGTCGGACACCAATGTAATCGAATTATTTGGACTACGATTATAAAAATGACCATTATTTCACTAAAATTAATAAACTACGTGGATATCATACTATTGAAACGAAATAATTGATTGGTATAAGATTTGAAATTTGTATTAAACATGTTGTGAGCAGCAGGATAATCATGTAACTATTCGGGATCGCGATTCGGATACGAGATGTCAAAAGTTGTCACTTGTCACTGTCCCGCCAAAACTCATTTGATGCAGGCACAAATGAGTTTTGGCGGGACAGGACAAAACGCCAAAAGACCGACGGAATTGCTTAACTTAATTAAGGAAATCAAAGCATTCGTTCGATAACGATAGCGAGAGAAATCCCTCCGTGATACCGTGAAACTGTGACAGTGACAAGTGTCAACTTTTGACATCTCGTATCCGAATCACGATCCCGAATAGTTACATGATTAGCCTGCAGGTCAGTTTCATTCTTCAAATTTAATACGCTGTATGAAAACGATGACTATAGAATAATCGGCATCGCCATTTCAATTAATTCGATCAATGTTGTAATTCGAATGTTTTCATCAATTCTTTTCCCAACACCATTAAAGAAAGTCGAGAGAGAAACATAAATACTGGCAAATCTGTTATTCATCTTGGGAATTGCCGCCAGTGTTTAGTCGAAATGTGGACGATTTCGTGACTACGTCCGTAATTGGAGTCGAGAAGTTTGTTTGCTGTTTGTTATAAATTAATAGGTTTGTTTGAACTCTATGGTTGCTCTATAAAGGGAACTTTACGTATTTTTCAACCGACTTCAAAAAAGGATGTTCTCAATTCGACTGTATGTTTTTTTTTTGTATGTATGTTACGCGATTACTCCGCCAATTATGAACTTTTGATTTTGATGGTTTTTTTGTTTGGTAGGTAATACTTCAGAGGTGGTCCTATATAAAAGTAAGTAAGTTCGTAAAGGCTGAGTGGCCAGCCCTAGTGTCAGAGTTAATGTGCCGCCCGAAGGCCTCTGACATAAATATAAATATATATATTTATCGAAATCGATTCAGAAGTTTGGGTTTTAAATCAAAATTACTAGAAAATATGAAGATGTCATCCAGGTATTCGAAGTTGAAGTCGGTTCGTCGGCCGATTTCGGCTACGGCGACCATTTATTGTTTTGGGTTACTGATGCGTCCTCACATGACTAATGTGCCCAATTTTTGCTGTATACGTCTTGGAATGTTTGCTACATACTCGTATGAGGAAGAAAAGAGAAAAACCAGAAAAGGCGCGATTTGGATATAAAAGAGACCAATAATCATGTTTTATCTACTGTCGCTTCACACGACCGTAGAGTAGCGGAAAAGGTCCAGTTCTCTAACATAGCACGTTAATAAAACTTCAGGTACGCTTGGCCGGACCACGATCGTTAGTAGGCCGCTATCAGACAGAAAGAGTAGTGGAAACGCATCAGAAGTGCTTTGGTTGGGTTTTGGTTAGCTGAATTGTCCCCCAGTTTGGTTTTATGAGATAAAAATAATCTGTCTAGGAATCATCATCATCCACTGCCTTTATTGAATTTTCTCTAACTCTTCATTCAACTTTTTTTGCCTTTTACTTATCAGCTTTGCTCTTACCTTGATCCTGCGCTTGTCTAATCTCGCTTCAAAAGATAGTGAGGCTTAAGTCGACCCATCTCACAGCTGGACGACTAATGCTTGTCTGGTACCACCACACCGCTAAAGCTCTGGTTTCCTCCAATATTTAGCGGTCGCTATTATAGCGTTGAATGACGTCACTGAAACTTTTGCTATGAAAATAAGATGGAGTGGTTTTTTAAAGAGCGTTGTTCGTCAATAGCGGAGCCGCTATTTTTTTGACGGCCGTTCTTTACGGTATCGGAGAGTCTGCGAACGATTTTTTCTATAGTGATGTTACAGTTTATTGGAAAATGTATGTCAACTGGAGCACCAAAGAAGACTAAATCTTAATAGATTTCGTGTGTTATATAATGTTAAAAAAAACCTTCCCTAATAAGGGGTAGGCCTTCGACCAGCAGTGGATGTCTGCCGGCTGATGATGATGAATGTAAATAAAAATTATACAGACAGACGCAGATGAAATGTATTTTCGTCTTTTAATGATTATTTTCTTTAAGATAATTATTTTCGTCTTTTGATGATTGCTCATCTTCCAATTATAAGTAGGTACGTCGAGTAACGCTAAATCTAGGTCGTTTATTTACCGCTGTGATACGTAGGTACTTTGTGGTTCGTTTTCCGTAAAACGTAAAAAGACGGCCGTCGGAGTCTCAAACATTTCACGTTTCTATACGACCGTCGTTTTACGCCCATCGTATTGCTTCCGCTAAAACAAGGCATCATAGTCTAAAGTTCTGGTTTCGTTATTGGAAGAAACCAGAACTTTAGACTATGATACCTAGTCAAAGCTATACCGTCATGTTACAACCTAACTCTACCTGTCATCACTGACGTGTCCTGTCCAGCTCCAATTCAAATTCATTGCCACTATTCCGACGTGTCGTTCCAAGTTGGATTTAAAATACAATTTTCCTACAAGAAATAATTTACTAATTAAGTATGAATTCGTTATGATACAATCGTAAAACTTTGCTTACTGTGTTTGTACCATTGGAAGGAGAGAGCTAGATCCTCCAAGATTGGAAGACGCTGCCTTTTGCAACACCGTCCATTACTAAAGTAAAACGCAGAACTGAAATGAAGAACACTTACCATACTGTAGGAAACATTTTGCAATATAGTAGATTACTCACCTAGGGAGCAAAAGTAAAGAATGTCCCAGATCTCATGTATATATTGTCTCCCGAACCAAAGCCAAGAATGACAAACATGAGATTTGTGGCTGTTTTACTTGCTCCCGTGGTGTGTATACGATTTTACGTGCCGCTGCAGGGAGGCAGTGGTTCCTTTCGCTCCACGTAGCGGGGCTAATGTAGCAACTTTAGCCACGCAGGCACGCAAAAAATCTTTGTATGTTTATAAACCACGATAATATGCTTTTATAAAAATAACAAACGACTTCAATTTCGACTACCTGCCTGACATCTTCATATTTTCTAATTATTTCAATTTATTCCAGTAATTTTAAAAACCATACTACCAAACCGATTTCGATAATATTTATATGGTACTACTTCTGAAGTATCACCTACCTAACAAAAAAAGAATCATTAACATCAATTCATAATTGGCGGAGTAATCGCGTAACATTAAAAGAAACATACAATCGTGTAACAAACATACAAAAAAATACATACAGTCGAATTGAGAACTTCCTTTTTTGAAGCCGGTTGAAAAAGACAAACCCACAGAAATAACAGCGGCTACAATAAAAGCGGTACTTACTTATAAAATATTTACTTTTACCACTCAATTTAGAGCACCATGTAAATATGAAGCACAAGAGTTTCATATTTCGTCCCAGCGAGAAACATCCGCCATTACGGAATAGAAAATATTTTTCATTGCAGCTATGAAAAAATGAATAAAACGGAATGTAGTCCGATTGCCGGTTTCATATGTCCCGCTTAACGACACATGTGTAAAAAAGAAGGGTTTTATCGTGTCAGGTGCCAGAGAGCGCAGCGCACCTATTGTAAAACCTTTTGATTTTGAAAAATTTTACAGTTTGTATTTTCATTTTCATGCGTTGAGAGGGTTTTTATACGAGTATAAAGGCCGTCACAGACGACGAAGATGCCATAATATTTTATGTTAAGATGAAATATCGGTCGCCATACAATATTGAAATATATAAATATGTCGCCTTGTTGTTCGCTTTCGTAAATATGTCACTTGTTCGTCATCTGTTTTGTATGAGTAGCGATATTGAAATATGTTATAAGATAGCATTAAATATTATAGCATCTTCACCGTGTGTGACGGCTTTTAGCCGAGTCTAGGGTGCAGAATATGGCGTAGTAGCGATGCTAGGAGTTGTATCTGGCAGGTGCGCGAAATTAGCAACTTTTCGCTTTGTTCAATTGTTTCGAATGTTGATTGTGCTTTTGGAAAAGTTGCGGCGTGTCTGACTGCAATATAAAAAAGCAGCTTACTTGGAGGACCTAGCTCTTTCTATATATATATAATCAAAAGCAGCTTAAAATAAATCTATACACGAGTATTTTTTTTGCTATAAACAAGTACCTGGTGGATAGATAGATCATAATTACAAATACAATTTATTTGCTTGTCGTTTGCCACTGCCTGGTAGAGGAAATCGATTTCTTCTAGGCAAGCGTACTCCATCGTAGACTGTATCTTTGGCCGAGTTAGCGGTCAAACGCAAACCTATAAACACCTAACACTTACCTTTGACTGCCCTAAAGCTCAGTTGGTAGCATGTCTGCCTTGAGAGCTGTAGGGCGTGGGTTCGATCCCCACCCAGGACAAACATTTTATGTGGCAAACATAGATGTTTGTTTTGTGTCTGGGTGTAGTATGTATTTACAAAAAAAAGTAAATAAGTATTCTATGTTATGTGTACATATCAAATAAATCAAATGTATATACTAATACTGGTATTCTATTAGCTATCTAGTTTCCATATTACAAGCTTTATTTTATTACAAGCTTTGCTTAGTTTGGGGTTAGATGGCGCTATGTGAAAAATGTCCACCGATATAAACAAGTCAAAAATTAAGGTCCGACGGATTCTTTCTCACATTTTGTCTCTTGATTTTAATTACTAATTCGAAATTAAATTAAATTTTACTAAACTTAAATTAATTTTAAAAAGAGGAAACAAATATATACAAAATAATGAGTTTATTTGTTCCAGCAATGTACGCATTTTCGCATAATATTACATATTATAAAAAAAAAGAAAAAAAAGGTTAGAAGAAACTCTTTGAGGGCGCATGGCCAGATACACCACAAAAGTTGCAATCTAACAACACTTTAGAAAGAGTCAATACTAAAAATATGACGGCATAATATTTTTCAAGCACTATTCTGAAGAAAAATTACATCCAGCCAAAAGATGCCACGTAACTATGTTATACGTAGGTACACTTATATGTGCACTATGCACTTCTATTCCCTTCACGGAAAAGATGCACACACTTGAATGCACACTCACAACAGATTGAGTATAAAACGTAAGCCATAGAAAGGAAAATACGCTTTCCATTCTAGAATTTTCCAAAAATAATAATTCTTTAATACTAAAAGGTCTTGATTTTTCTGATGTTATGCATTGTGGTGTCAGAAAAGTCTAGACGTTATGTTTCTGGATTTTACCTCCAATATGGCGCCATCCGTCGCTGAAGTGTCCTAAGTTCTCAAGACAACAGCCTGGGCTCTATTAGGGATGTGTTGAAAAAGTTGTGCGGATGACTGGATAAATTAGGCCGGAATGTACTATCTCAACTAAACTTAATACAAAATGATGAAAGAATTATATCCTATACATTATATATTTATAAAGTAAATGAATTTGTCACTTTATTAAACAATCCATAATCTTGAAAAGTTTTTATAACATGACTGCACATCCAAAATTTTTTTTCACCAAAAATGTATATAATGTCACTTGGAATAATGTAAGAATTCTAACGATACCCCATATCCAAATCTGTTCAGGCATTTAGAAGTTATAGTGGAACAAAGAAACTCACATTCATACATGTCATACATACCCACATACATGAACCCTGAAAAAAATATTTTTTTGGCAGTCGCATTTAACATGCTGAACTTATTAAGCCTTAACACGTACTTCCGATATTTTTTAATTTTGTTTTGGTTATAATTTGAGGACCATCATTAGGTACTTTAAAGGGTAAATCAGACGGTCGGAATCCCTATTAAAATTATTCCTATCCGGCCAAAATATACATAAATAGCCGGATATTCTTACATCTCTAACTTTAGTTATTAGGTTTTTATGATTTATTGCGATAAATAATCCGAGACTCTGTAATTTTGTTCTGGCTAGAACAATATTACCCGCTGTCGCAGCTCATTGTCGCCGCAACCGTGGGACCTTACTGGATTACTTTATTATATCTCTATACAGTGCCCAGGAAGCTAGTCAACATATCTACTTTTTTAATTTTTTTTTGTAGCTGTTATCTTCGTAATGTTATTTTAAGCAATTATACCGATTGGGATTTTCAAAATGATATTCATTAGTAGACCACTTCTTTCCCTTCTTCTTTCTTAATGAAGAAGAAGGACATTAATCCTTACTGAGGAAGAAAAGCTCTAGAGTAAATTATGCCTAAAATTCTAGGTCTAACTCAAAGAGAGTACGGAAGTTGCAGAGTCCGTAAAAACATGGATACCTATCGAGGAGCTGTCATGGGACAACATGAGTGAACTTTTACTATATAGGGCCAACCGTGAATTCACGAAAAAACAGCTTTTCCGTAGAACATTTTCATTCACATCAACAGCCGGAAGACGTCCACTGCTGGACGAAGGCCTCTCCCTTAATAAGGGAGGTGTTGCCATAATCCCCACGCCTGGCAGATGACTTGGGGATCGCAGAATGGTTAAGGACGCTACTGCCCGTCCGCCAGTGGTTCTGGATGCAGTTTTAGGACATACCCAGGTCCACCATTTTCAATCACCCGCGACAAAATGTGGGAGCAAGGTTGAAAAAATGTTGAAATGCGGGACCAAGATTGAGGCGCGTCGGAGTCTTGACCCTACATAATTTCAATCTTTCGTACCCAATGGTTTCTCCTAAGATAATGACAATAATAACAACTAGCAAGAATAGTACATTATGATACGAGTGTGCTATGTTGGTCATTACACTAGAGGCGGTATTATGCGCGCGAGCCGCAGGCGAGCGCGATAAGGAAGCCGAGAGCGTAATGACTAATAGCACAAGAGTTCCATACGACTGTTTTCGTCACACTTGCGAGGAAAAAACAGTTTTTTTTTTGATAATAATCAACCACACAGCGAAAACGTCAACAAACATTTGCGGAAAATGGCGCCCAAATCAGTAATGCGCGCGCAGGTTGACATTTACTTCAGCGGCATAAGAACTCTTTGTTGGTATTACAAAAAAACTGTAAGTATTACCCGGCTATATTAAGAGTGCTTCGTATACGTACGTCTAATTGCAGTCACGTACAAACTTGACTTTACCGGGTTATACCTATTATAGTACAAGTGCCGTAATGTAAAGTAAAAAGCACGCGTGTGTAATAGCTTGGATTATGAGCCTAAAAGCGATGTAATAAGATTTACTTTACGAGCAAGTGTGATGAAAATATTATTACAACATTATTATTATTATTAATTCGTAGCTAAAGAAGGCAGAGACTTCATTACGTGCGAAGTTTTTTCATTACTCCGTTTTACCGCATAATAATGGTCTGATAAACTCCGACGTGTAACTTTAATGTTTCTCTTACCTGTATTAATACAAGGGAATCTTTATGGGAAACAACATACCTACCAACTTTCATATCTACTATAGTCACCGCGTTACCAACTGAGTCGTGCGGCCATGATTTATGACCCACAAGTGCAAGCAAGACCCACAAGTGCGACCACAAGCAAGACCACAAGTGCGAGCGAGATAGACATAGTGAATGATTTATGGCCGCACGACTCAGTTGGTAACGCGGTGACTATAGTATAGTATTATGTACACATACCCCACACACAGCCTGCCTGGGTGTGTGTGGGTGTCTGTGTTTCTTTCTTTCGCGTTTTTGTTACTTCTACACGAAATTACATAACGGATTTCCATGAAATACGGTATAATGGTAGCCTAAGCCTTCGAATAACATAAACTTATTTTTTCCAGGAATCGCGGATGAAACCCTGGGGCGCAGCTAGTATTATAAATGCGAAAGTTTGTCGGCGTGTGTGTTTATTTGTTACCTCTTCATGCCATAACGGCTGAACGGATTTAGATGAACCTCGGAATAAAGACAGCTTATTTCCCGTAATAGCTTATAGGCTACTTTTAGGGATATTTTAGATTTATTATTGGATATTTATAGGATCATCATCATCACCGTTTTTCGTCATTATGCGGGTGAAACCGTGTCGCGCAGCTAGCCTGTAATCACAGTAAATTTGTTGCGTATCTTATTTAGACTAGCAGCATACATGGGACACGAGCCACAATCACAAAATGCCGCTACCAAGCTGCAGACATAACATTTCATGCATTTTACATGAACTCGCCGCACACTGTCACGCGCATCCGCTTCTCAGAAGCAGCTTTTAGCTTCAAGCGGCGGCTTTTTGTGGCTGTGGCGCGTGTCCCATGTACCTACATGCAGCAGGCTAATCATGTAACTGTTCAGGATCGCGATTCGGATACGAGTTGTCATAATTGTCACTTGTCACTGTCACAGCTTCACGGTATCATGGAGGGATTTCTCTCGCTATCGTTATCGAACGAATGCATTGATTTCCTTAATTAAGTTAAGCAAATCTGCGGTCTTTTGGCGTTTCGTCTTGCCCTGCAGGGTCAAATTAGTTTTGGCGGGATCGAGATTTGTCATAAATGTCACTTGTCACTGGTGACTAATCCCGAAAATTGCGACAAATTGCGATCCCGTACAGTTACATGATTAGCCTGCAGCGACAATGATAAAATGAATGGACGGGAAATAAGCGCGCGGATTTTGAAGAATATCTGTTGAGCGCCAGCTCTCCTCGCGCGTCAGTCTTTGCAACATGCGAGCCGTACGATACGACAATACAAACTCTAATACATGTAGACTTCTAATACATGTACATGTGTTCTCTTTTTGTCATGCAGTAATTAGATTCACTATCTCTATTTTCTGGCAAATGTATGCATACTTTTAGCTAGGTAATCTTGATTGTGATGACTTGTTAATTTTGAACGATTTGCTAGCGCTGGGCCCGTCCATTCCATTATCATTGTCGCTGACTACTAGTACAATATAACTGTTTCAAATTGTTTACAGAGCCAATCAAATGCGGAACTTAAGCATGTGCTTCTCAGTGAAATCACGATCGTCTGTACAAACAAGTTTAAAAAACCATCCGACTTCAAACTAACATGGGACCACCTCGAGAGCATATCCTTTCAAATCTAACCTAAATAAAAAATATTTTTTTAAATCGGTTCACAATTGACGGAGAAAAATAAATATAAAAACATATACATACAAGAACATCCTCCTCCTTTTCTGAAGTTTGTTAAAAAAGGATCTTGGTAATATTAATATATTACCAAGATCACTTTTTAACCGACGACTACACGTGCTAGACGACATAAAATATAGTGACCTTTGCAAATTGCCTTGTATACTTACAAGTTTACAGTGGTCAAATGAAATCCAATCCAATTGATTATTTGTTTGATTCGATTACGCAATTATTATTATTACTATTACAATTATTATTATTACCACTTTCTACACGGTAAAAAATATGCGAACCGTGTAGAATTAACCGTTTATTATGGAATGTTTTGTTTTATTTATACGGTAATACTCACGTTTAATTAAATCGGATACTTCGACTATAGTTTTTGTGAGTATTCCCGTGTAAATAAAACAAAATGTGTCAAAACCACGTCAGTTTTCATTATATGAAATGGTTAGGCCTAGTTAGCAAAAATAAGGTATGACAAATTTGTTCCACTAGGCCACCTGCGTATGGAAAATATCCTACGCCTTTAGTATGCATATTTAAAAGGCTATAATTTGCGTTACGAGGATCTATTTGCAAAATGATAAAATATTTATAAAAAATGAAATCATTAGATGACACACTTTCATAAGTACAGCCAATTCAAATTACAAATACAAACCGACGCTCTGGATTTAAATTTTAACGTAAAACAATACCGTAGCCGTAATCAAAAACCTAAATGAGTACTATACTACTAGATGTCCTTCATGACAAATGAGTCCAATTCGGTCTATTTCCCAAAGTCACGACAACAATGGTCTGCGAGCGCTGTCAGCAAGAGCAATATGTTAGAAAGCCACCAACTTATTTAATAACTTGGACAAATAATGGAACTAAAATTTTCCACTGGTGTTTTCAGTTTTGCTCAGAAAATCTGACGGTGGCGCCACATCACTCGACTGTGCAGATTCGCCAAGCCGCTACTCCAAGCCGCCGATGAACGATCGTCCAACTCGCTCCTGTGGACGGTTTAGATGCCTGGTTTTGTAGATACTTTACTTGCTTTAATCCTAAACTTTTCTCATAAACTAAGTCCGGGTTTTCGCTGTCCTACAGAACCCGTAGCTTTCTTGAATGAAAATTATCTTGACTGTCAAAATGCTGTTTTCAGGCCCGCTATCTTAGAGCAAAAAGTTGACTTATTGTTCGCTCTTTGTGTGAAGAAAACACATTTTTTTTAATTCTTAACAGGCTAGGTGTTCTACCACACCTCATCTGATATTAAGAGACGGTGAAGCTACAACACGCCTAGCTTGGAATGAGAACTGGCTCTCAATTGAAGCTGACAGGAACATACCGTTAAGGTTAGCGCACATTACAACGTATTGCATTGCAAAAATCTTCTTACATAATTTTCGTATTTTTTTTCTTTTCCTTTCTAATTTGTAAGTGCGAGCCTAAAGGTGCTTGGCAGATTATCAACTATATTGTCGTTGAAAAACCAGCGGTGTTGGCAACCTCACCGCAGCCTTCGGTTTCCTTACGATGTTTACTTCACTGGAAGCTCGAGTTCATGGGTTGGATTTGAACTCACCACACCTTACAGCAAACGTTTAGAACGGTTCTCCCTTGTTTCGTATAACAACGTTTCCTACGAGTATTATTTCACATGATATAAAATCAGTTCGCATAATTATTCATTTCATCTAATATTTATTTACTATAATTTTATTTTGTATAATCAATAATTTTATATAAATTCATTTCACATAATTGTTCACTTTGTATAATATTGTTTGACCGAATATTCATTGCGAAAAATTATACTTGACCTAATATTTATTTAACTGCCGCATGTCGCCTGTAGCGTTGCTACACACACGCTCAAATAAAAATAACACATAGCACTTGCGATTGAGTTTCCTTATAATACAAAGCATAATTATCAAGTTTATATCTTTAAATACTTATTTCCAAAAATATAAACAGCTGTTAAGTGCTTACATTTTGATTTGACATTACTTCTGTCACCTTGTCGACACAGACAGTGACAGATGTGACACTGACATACGTAATCACGTCCGGCAGCGATTAGCACTGTAATTAAATCGACAGATTTTTAGCTATGGTTCTCATTAAGGTTTTTTATCTGTGATTTTTTATGTCAGGATTTTAGTAAAACGAAACGTATTTAATAATGTTTATATTTTCTTGTAAACAATTCGTGTTTGTTGACATAAATAATCAGTGTGATTTAGTGTAGACAGGTTTATTCATCTTTACAAACTTAATTATAAAATTTCAACGTAAGTAAACATTTAGTGAGTTTGGTGACATTTTTTATCATCTGCGTGAGTTGATTCGTGACAAATAAATAGTAGAATTTTAGGACAGGGGTTGGGGTAAAATTGCCATGACTTGAAATTCGTTGAAGCAAGATGAACGGACGACGAATTTTAACTTCTTTTTCGGAAGACGTTGGCGCAGGACGTTGGGACGGCGCTTTTCTGAACGCCATCTCCACATTTTATAAAACCCGTAAAAAGGTGAGCAATCATTAGATTTACCACTTCACTGGCATCTTTTTATCTTCTGAAGCGTATGTTAGGCGCATGTTCCAAAGATGACCAGCAACTTTATCTGACGCTGTGATTTGTTTTTCACAGCGGGTTTTACCCTTTGGGTTAAAACTGCAATCCACACCGACCTGAAGACGGCGATTGGCTTCTCAACGATTGGCTTCTCCACGATTGCAAAGCGACTTGTCGCTTTCGCCACGCACGCCATAAACGTATGGTAACTTTTTTTACATTATAACTGCGACCGTAGCTTCTTAATACCGGCGTAGTATCATTCTCGCCAATATCAGAAATTCCTTGCTGTTAGTCCTTTAGCACTTCAGAATTCTGAAGACTGAGTGAAAACTTCTAGAACTTTCTTCGAGTCTTTTTGTTCGAGGCTTATGTGTAAAAGCATCGAACGATGCTAGATTAGAATATAGTTTTGTTATTATTGTAGGACAGATTGTCTAGCTAGCAATCTGCTCCTTTCTTTATATGTAATTCGCAAAATTGGTTTAATGTCAATAGATTAATATGGTAAGGTGCTACCATATTAATCTATCCCGCTACGGTGACACAATATGTGAAACTCTAACTGGAGTCCGCTATTACCTTAGGCTTACTTTTAGTGTTTTTTTTATATAAGATATGAGTACTCGCAGAGTACTTCTTGCTAAAACTATAGCAGTATTTAGGATTTAAGAAAATTGTTTTGTTTTGCATTCTGCACATTCTGTCGGAATGTTGAAATTATTTTTAGGATGTAATTTTCTCTAAATACATCATTAATATTATAGAACCTACTTTTAGTGTTTCTTTTTGCCCTCCTGAAGCAACTCCCATCATACAATCACAACGGTACGGTCCTTGAACCAAAAATCCATACTTTGCTGATTGAAACTTATCCGAGTAAACTTTATTTATTCTTTTATGTAAAATATATGTAACAGGTGTTAGGTATACCTTCAAAGGTAGGTTTAGGGTCGCAGCGACGCGGACTACACGTCGGAACCGTCAGGGGCGATTCGCACCACATGGGGAGATTCGCACCACAATTGGTGATTCGCACCAAGCTTCACCCTTGACCGCCTTTTTATTGAGATTCAACTTTTAGAATATTATTTTTTTATTTCCACCACGTTACACGTCGGACTGGGTTCTGTCAGTGGAGGAGACTCCGGGTGGGCTCCCGCCAGAAACTCTAGCGGTCGCCCCTGAGGGGAACTTCTGGCTCCCGCGCTTTTTATATACATTCTAGGGGTAGGGACCACTAGCGTAAGTGGAGTCGGGGTGCCCTGATTAGAAACTGTCAGCCATTTCGAATCTAACCAACTCAAGTCGGGTAAATGAAATAGGATAAAAAATTAGATAAAGCAAAAATCACATCATACGAATATTATATCAAATATAAACATTATACCATTTGAACATTAGCGCAACCGTTGTTATATCAAACAGAAGATGTTAATTGAAAAGTAAAATTCCTATAAAAATATACGAAACGATTATTATACGAAACGTTGTTCGATGTAGTGAAATTATATTAATCGTAGTTATATGAAACGTCGGGGACCCGCTTAGAACGCCCTAACTCCTAAACTATTATCACTGCAAATTCGCATGTTTTACTTAGAAAGTTAAATGTCCACATCGTGTAGTACATAGTGTATAGAGGAACTTCTACCGCACCGTACTTGTCATATTGTTAAATATTTTGTAATCAAGTGCATCCGTAATGGACCCTGCGATACAGGTCTCTCCTAGTGCAGGGTCTACTAGTGTCTTTTATAACCTGAAATAGTGATTAACAATGTTTTAAAAGCCTACAAATGATTACTTAAAGGTTTTATGTGATATGTTTTGTCAATAAACAATTTTGAATTTTGAATGTGAATTAGTATTCCACATTTAAAAAAACTTTAAAACACTATACCTTATGTTAAGTGACGTTAGTTAGGATGGCTTTATATTTATATTTCGGAGACATTTTTATGTAAGATTTCGTATGGTTAGGTAAGGTCTGGGATCCGATTTCACTTGAAATTACATCCTTGAATTCTAGATTTTTGATTACGACTCTTAAATCCATTCGTGACAATCGCATACAATCTGTACAGTTAGTAGCAAGACTTCAAGAGCACAGAATGGATCCTCTTGAAGACTTCAACTCTTTGACAAAAACACACATCGTTGTAAAGTGTTAGGTATACATTCTGCTTAAATAGAACCAATAGATATTTTTGTCACTAGCTTTTACTCTTTCAAATACACAGACATTGAAGAATAACAGAGACAGAAACAGTGACGATCTACAATCAAGCTGGGAGCTCCGACGAAAACCCTACTCGGTTTTCTACCCGATGTATCTGTGCTTTTGGCTCATAGTTAGAGGAAGGTAGCGGATTGCAAAGGGATATCATATTTCTCAACGGATTTGTTACCAGAAATGTAGTTCCTTTGTATAGGGACCGTTGAACTGGAATCTTCTGTCAGACGAATTCTGGATAGGCTTACGTAGGACCACAGCCTACAAACAAACTACTGTTAAACAACGATACGGCATTGTTGGCTGGAGTCAGCTATCTACAGGTTTTCTAGAAAGCGATCAGGCGCTATATGGTTCAGTCCTAGTGAAGTATAAAACAGGAGTTTTTTTTTATACTGCTGGACGAAGGCCTCCTCCTTATATGGAGGGGTTGCCATAATACCCACGCTTGGCAGGCGGCTTGGGGGTCGCAGAATGCTCACCACCGTTAACCGAGAGGACGCTGCTGCCCGTCCTCTGGTGGGTCTGGGTGCAGGTTTAGGATATACCTAGGTCCACACTGGTAGTTCACTATAATTAGTACGGGAGTTTTGGCGGAAACACTGAAAAATCATATCGTTGCATTCTATTATTTTCTTATACTTGTGTTTTTTCGCGAATTAATGATTTAAAATGGTGGTGTTTTATTCATTGAGTGTTGAATTACATGCACGAGTGTGGGCAAGTGATATAATGTGGTGAAACATGTCTTTTCCTGTTGTTTTCAAAACTCCGTAGAAGCTCATAGTAAAGTCGCCACAACTTTACTAGGGCATGACTTGGACTCGACTATGACTGGTTTCGTGTGACTGACTGTGATTTTATTACATATTTGACTTGATTTTAATAAAAGTAACTTGAAAATTCATAAACTTGACACTGGCAGAATGCACAACGTGCGATGGCAATAACTAAGAAAAAAAATATTATGAGTACAAATAGGTCCTTTTGGCATAGTACTTCAGTTCCCCGTAACCCCGTATCAAAATTGTCTCCTATTAAAATTCATCACGTGTTTACTCACCCTTACCAAATTGACAGCTATGGTGGAACAGTGATGCGTATCGACCTATCGACGTTACAGCCCCAGTTTGGGGCCACCATTACTGTATCTCACTGAATCCATTCGGCTGTAACCTCAAGCCCTCGTAAACCGCGTGCCCGGATACACACGGTGCCGCCATGCAAGGATGATCACAACGATACGTGTCGCTTCAGTTGCACCAATTACCTCAATTCGTTGGTTCACTGGTTGTTTGATATGGTATATGGTTTCAAACGGAAAACAAAACTATTAATGAAGCTTATCACGTATGTTGTTCTAATTTTCACATGATTATTTAGTTTGTTCTTACTAAGCTCTGTAACGGCAGAATAGATAATTATGAAACTAAGACACTTATAATTGTTACCACGAAATAGTTAACAATTTCATTTTTTTTAAATTAAATGTAAGTAAATGCTTCTGCAAACATATGAGTTCCAGTAGTAATAAATTTTTTTACTCAGTATTTTGGCAGTGCCGTAAATAGCCTTTTATGCGCCCGGTGCGAGCTTCTATATCGTAATTGCGCCCTTGAAAAGAAAGCGCCCGGTGCGTGCTTCCATAAATGAGGCTGTTAGTTTGAACACCGTTATCCTACTAGGATTTCATTGTATGAGTACATCATTATCAACAACTTTTACTATGGGGCCAACCTTGAAATCGCGATAAAAATATCTGCTGTTCCATACATTTTGTCCAAGAGCGATGAACCTTTTTGTATGGAACAGCTGTTATTTTTTTCGTAATTTCAGGGTTGGCGCCATAGTAATAGTTGTTTATAATGATATCCTAGAAGGATAACGGTGTTCAAACTAACACCCCGTATATTCAAAATTTCAAATATGGACATTTTTGCGCCCCTCCAGGACCAACGCCCGGTGCCTGGGTGCCACTGGCACCGCCCTATTAACAGCACTGTATTTTGGACTACGTCCCATCCGGGTCCCATCGCCCTCAAGTACGACGAAAGCTCACCAACAAAATCAGCTTGCGACTAAGTTCTCAATGTGCAAGTCACGAATATGTATACTTTTGTACAAACGAGTACTGCGTATATTCCACTTACCTTGTCCTTTTGAAAGAAATATAAGTACATTATACACACCCTCTATCAATGGATCAATGGTTTAAAGAAACTGCTAGCTATCTGTGAAAGATATGC
This sequence comes from Erannis defoliaria, assembly GCA_905404285.2. NCBI lineage: Eukaryota > Metazoa > Arthropoda > Insecta > Lepidoptera > Geometridae > Erannis > Erannis defoliaria. The sequence continues at coordinate 3,678,919 of FR990071.1, forward strand.
TGCTGAGCACGGTCTCATCATATAATGACTCACAGTATAATGTTAACAAAACAGAGATGATGGTTTTTAGAGCTGGGAAGGGGCCGGAGAGAATACCAAACGTGTTTTTTGAGGGGCTCACCGGTGAAGATTGTTCGAAGTTTTAAATATTTAGGCCACATTTTAACGGAGGATCTGAGCGATGACATGGATATGCAAAGCGAGAAAAGGAACCTGTCCATCAGGTGCAACATGCTCGCGCGCTGCTTTTCCAGCTGCAACACAGATGTCAAAATAACATTGTTTAAAGCCTACTGCCTGTGCTTGTACACCTGCCAGCTGTGGACAAAAAACACGCAAAACGTATCATACCATAAGGGTGCAATACAATGATGCTTTTCGCATCCTTATGAGAAAAGCACGTTATTGCAGCGCGTCGGGCATGTTCGCCAATGCGCGAGTTCCGGATTTCTTTGCCGTCATCAGATCCAGAGTTGCTTCTTTCTGGGCTGGGTTGAGACGTTCGAGAAATGGCATACTAAGTTGTCTAGGAGACTACCTGGGTAGCCCGATTTTTAAATCGAGGCTGACAGTGCACCAGCGTGCGAACCGAAAATGACTGTGATATTTTTTATCGTACTGTTTTAATTTTTAATTTTAATTTAAAAACATTTATATTTTTTATTTTCTATGGGTGTCCTGTGTGCCTGAAATTAAGAAAAATATTTTGGTTTTTATTTTATTTATACATCAATGAATAAAATTCTATGTATATAATTATGTTCCAAAATTTTCTTGTAAGTAAATTTTCTAAATTTTCTAAATTAAATGTTCTCTTTAAATATATTTTTTTACATTAAAAAGTGTACGTTTTAAATGAATTCAGACTGCAGACCATAAACTACTTTTTCGCAGCTGTTAATCAAGTTTACGATATCTGACAGACCCTGCAGATGATTCAACAGAACAACACCGTGTGTACCGAACTTGCAAAATTACTCAGGCTTTGGATATAATTGGGTTTGTCTGGTACGTTAGTGGGTGTTGTCCATTACCTAATTATGATCACGACACCTCGACACGCGTTGTTGCCTGCCTGTAAAGATATTGTACGTACCACGAAGCAGATACAAAAGATGGCATATTTCTTTACATGTGTGCGCGAAGTGGGGGTTTTTGTACCCCACGCTTATCCAACTACACCTTCGAGACTACACTATCAATCTCAATGTTGGGTGCCAAGCCTATATTTACTTCTGTATTTATATATTATATTATATAGCATATTTAGCATATTATATTATTTTAATATCGTTTAGCTCATACAATTGTACCTTTTTATGGCTGGACTGAGTCGGCAGTTTATCCACTTTCTGCTCTGGAAGTTACGGGCTCAATCCTGGTCTTGATAAATACTAGGTATGTATCCATATTTGTATCCATACTTATTCAATTTATGTAAAAAAAAACAATTTGGATGTTGGCTCACCTGTGTGTTTTCCGTGATATTGTCAACTCAGGAAAACCAATTACGTAGAGTGCACTAAGTGCTATTTATAATTTATTTATACCATTCCCCCTCTAAAAAGCTTATTTTGTTCACTGAAAACAGTGAATAAAAAGCACTTTTATTTTGGTGTTTGAATTTAGAATACACCAATATATACGACCTACATCTCAACGCTATACAACCTCCTTGCGCAAAAATTAAATCTTTTTTTTTCTTTAGTCGTGGTATGGTATTTCTTTGGTATAGTATGCAACTCTTGAATAAAACGGATTCATATCGTGGGCCATGAATAACTCGCGTCGCTCAGACTTCTAACACGCACGCTCACATTCGCTACGCTCGTGATTAAATCATCATGAATTACTCCCTACGGTCGTGATTAAGTCGTTAGACTTCGCTTGCTTGTGATTCATCTATGGCGCTCGCTTTGAATCCGCCCTTTATTCACTAAATTGCATAATATTCTATATTGTTATTTCAGCAACGATGCGGTTAGGTGCCTACTGTTCTTTTGTCAGTTTATTTCTTCTAAAACATATTTTTTGATACTGTTAAAATATTATATAATATCATAGATATTAACTCAGCATTGGTATCCGTCGCAGGAATTATGCGGCGTGACGGTCTAAAGTTAAATGCCACCTCTTCTTTCTATTTCATCCATGGCCGACTCCTTTGATTAATGAAACAGGAAAAGGGACGGCGCTCAGAGATTCCAACAAATAGATGACCTTCCTGTTTGTATTGTGTCATCGCACGCACAAATAGACTGCAATAAAATATACGACATGTTATACTATCCAGTAAAAATGCTCTACTACGCAGAGTTATTTACAAACAATCTAGTAACAAACACAACAAAACAGTCATGTACTCTCTATTTATACTCACGTGTAATTAAGCTGGATACTCCGACTATACTTTCTATCACATCGTAAGACCCTTTTCTACATCTGGTCCTTCCACCACCTCTATTGTGGCGTGGTGAGTGTTGGCCTCGGGGATTGTTCCCCTTTGCCAAGGCCGGGCGCCAGAAGCTACCACCCCTGGGGAAATTGCATCGTCGCGAGTGGCGTTTCTGTTTGCCTCTCAGCGATGTTTAAAATGGTTTCTTTTTTTAGTTAAATTGGCTGCTTTCGCCCTCCTCGTCCACTTCGTCTCTCAAGACGATCTCACAAGGAAGCGAGACCCTTTTTCGAGGAGTGTAAATAGGACACGTCGTACGCGGGCTCCCTTGTCTTCCTTCGCGCTCCGTGCCGTTAAAATAAAACAATGAATCAAAACCTCACCTGTTTTACCTATACAGAATACGGATACGACATAATTTATTATATCAACTTAGTACCTACATCATTGATTATAATTATATCAACGATTATTCAGAAGTTACCGCAAGAAGAAAAAAAACAACTGTTCCATACATTTTGACCAAGGTCATGAACTTTTTTTTTTCGTGTTCAGGGTTGGCCCGTAGTAAAAGTTGTTCTTAAAGATGAGTAAGACATATATAATATATATATATGTACATATATACATATGACGGAGGAGGAGGGTGGTCCTTTCGTCATCATCATCAGCACTCATCGTTGATCCTCTTAGCTGTGGGCGTCGTCGGTGGGTAGTGTTGGATGAGGAAAACAAGCTCGTTCAATCAATCAAATTATAATCTTCACAGAAGTTAACAGTATAGTAATCAGGTAGGTACAGATCAGTTGTAGGTAGGTACGTATCACAAAACGCGCGATGGTTCAGTGTCCACCGCACGCGCCGCTCGCCAATGGGAAAGTGAAGTCACCGATCGACGGCGCGCACGTCACCGACTCCATCGAGTGCCACCAGGTGGCGCTGGCGTCCCGGATACGACTCGATTGCGACACGGTCATCCTGCTTGCACACGTCCTCGTGTGATGGTTACCCTGCGAACAAATAGTCTACGACAGAAATTTGTTCCACTCGGTCACTCCTGACCAAACTCTAGATTCATTTACCCGTTGAATAACGAACGAACTCTACGAACGAAAACGAACTCTACATTTTTATTTCTTAATCAATAATGTGACATTAGAATAACCGAAAATACAAACATCAGTAGCCTGGGCCGTGTACCACAGTCGTTCGAATCAACTTTTCAATCTCTACAACAGAACAGATACCGCCAAGCTTACAGAATCCTTCGAGTAAAACGTCTAACGCCACGTACACAGACAGAGCCACGCATCACAGTCGTTCGAACCAAATTGCTCAGTACAACTGTACACAGTTTTCACAAAACTTAAACTCTATAAACTCCCGCATAAACTCTACAAACTCTCTAAACTCTCGAGTAAGACATCTAGAGCCCCGGCTATCCAGCCGACTAGCAATCGCATTGCTCTCACACATCCAGCGAATGGATCAGATCCCTTAAAAATCTCCCGTGTGTCCCCTGGTGACCACACGTAATGGTCTTTACAGACCCCGACCTCGACCAGAGCCAAACGCACACCGCGCTCCCACGGACTACTCGAGTTGCCTCAAGAGATACCGATTTCTACCGGGTTACGACTACGAAATAGCTACTGGCACGGTCGAACACAACTCACTATAGCACCTAGAGTCCCCTTACTCAAGTTTCAATCAGAAATCAAATTTGAAATTCATCGTTAACATCATCTACATCGATTTCGACTGATACGTGACCTGTTGGCATTTTCTGAAGTCAAGACTCGAACCCAAAAATCTCTCATGGCAGTCTACCTTCACTACCGTTCGTTTATCAACGCTACGTTCATCCGCCTCATCTTTAGCTCGTCGTAGGTAAACCGTTAATAAAAAAAAACAAAGCCTAGACTTATCATTGCCTGTTACCTACTGCAGTCACGATACGAGTAGCAGTTAAATTTGATTGAAGTGTGGTATCATTATTATGACTCATCGAATTTACACAAAGAACTTTAGTTATCGAAAGCTCCGTTGCCTTTATGTTTACAGAAAAACCCCGGTTTAAAATCTCGCGACCTCGTCACTTTGCAAATAGTTGTCGAACAAAACATTCAACAAAATTTTGAGAGAGAGTGATCGTTAATCACTACACAATAAAATCTGCTCTGTACTGAACACTCTTGTTTGACCAATACCAGTCTTATCAACAACATTACTAGCACGTTTACCACTAAATTTCGAAGCGAAACTTTCTTTTACCAACGAGCATTCAGCGCCAGAATCATAAGCAAAGCATATCAGTTCACCTTTGTGATGTAACACGCCCGATGGTGGTTGTACGACGCAGACATCAACGCGCCGCTCGCTGCGCGTGCCGCCGACGTCAGCCGCCCGCTGCTGCCGCCGCCACTGCCGCCGCCACCGCCGCCGCTTCCACCGCTGCCGCCTCTGCTGCCGCCGCTTCTGCCGCCGCCGCCGTTGCCGCTTCTGCCACTGCCGCCGTCGCCGCCGCCGTCGCTCGTGCACCGGATGGCTATGTGACCCGGCTTGCCACATTGAAAGCACGCCAAGAGCTTCGCTGTCGGCTGCTGCGCTGCTTGACTTGATGATGTAGGTGGTGCAGGTCTGCCACTCGAGTCTATGGGATTGCTTCTGCACTCAATTCGCTTTGTCCGATGGTGATCTAGCGCTTCAAGTGTGAAAATGCGTTCAGTTTCTGCTGCAGTTTGTTCCTCGATATAACGTTTATAGTGAACGCCATTTTTTGAATTCGCGGGTCAAACTGTGAAATGTATGCGAGTACTGTTGCTACGGCAATTTCTTCCTTGTTCACATCTTTCCAATGATTAATCAGTGAACTAATAAAACGACTCGCGAACGCGGGTAGTGTTTCGTTTTCACCCGGTTTTTCACAATGTATTTTAATGAGGGTACCCGCCAACGTATCGTCGAAATAAACCGTGGCATGAAAATTATCATAGACTCGTGCCATGTCATTCCTTCGTAGGCGATTTGTGATAGCCACGTGGATGCTTTACCTTTTAGCGCCTCGATGACAGCCAGAACAAGACGACTGCCGCTTGACGACTTTTTGGCGAAACACAAATCTGCCGTTGCGCACAATGATCTTGAGTCGGTATCTCTTTTTCAGGGTCGAATGCAGGTAGCTCTTCACGGTAGGCTGGTTTTGGCAATTGCAGCGCCTCTATCAATGCTCGCGTGTTCTTATCTTGTTTTTCAAACATGGCTCGCCAGATGTCTGTCTTCTTGGTTCTGATCCAACACTGATCCCACTTCTGATGACGGAGGAGGAGGGTGGTCCTTTCGCCATCATCATCAGCACTCATCGTTGATCCTCTTAGCTGTGGGCGTCGTCGGTGGGTAGTGTTGGATGAGGAAAACAAGCTCGTTCAATCAATCAAATTATAATCTTCACAGAAGTTAACAGTACAGTAATCAGGTAGGTACAGATCAGTTGTAGGTAGGTACGTATCACAAAACGCGCGATGGTTCAGTGTCCACCGCACGCGCCGCTCGCCAATGGGAAAGTGAAGTCACCGATCGACGGCGCGCACGTCACCGACTCCATCGAGTGCCACCAGGTGGCGCTGGCGTCCCGGATACGACTCGATTGCGACACATATATATATCCTTCAGTATTGTCACACTTTTTTGTTACACGTTGTATACAAAGTATTATGTATGTCAGCGACAGTGATAATGGAATAGACGGGCCCAGCGCTTGCAAATCGATCAAAATTAACAAGACACAATCAAGCATACCTAGCTAAAAGCATATTACATTTGCCGGAACATAGAGATAGCGAATCTAATTACTGCATGACAAAAAGAGAACACATGTACATGTATTAGAAGTTTGTATTGTCGTATCGTACGGCTAGCGTGTTGCAAAGGCAGAGTATGACTGAAACGAGTGGAGAGCCGGCGCTCAACATTATAGTCTTCAAAATCCGTGCGTTTTTTCCCGTCCATTCATCTTATCATTGTCGCTGATGTATGTTATATGAATGTAAAGTATGTAAAAAATATACGTCGAGAACGCCACAGACAATCGTTGTTCAATAACTAAAGAAGTTGACTAAGTAGTATTACCCGACACTACTTTTTAGGTAGAACGGCTGTCAAAACAATGTTGTAAAGCAATTGTATGGAAAACCACTGTCGCCTGTTTCACACATAATTGTATAGAAACTACAACGAATAAATGCCAATCTTTGGTCGCGCATTTGAAGTAAAACGCTTGGAATGGCATTTTTTTTGAAGGGTGATTGGGTTATATCACAGAAAAGCGAAAGCCCTACTTCTTAGGTTAGAACGGCTGTCAAAACAATGTTCTAAAGCAATTGTATAGAAAACCGCTGTCGCCAGTTTTACACTTATTTGTATAGAAACTACGGCGAAAAAATTACAATAATTTGGTCGCGCACTTGAAGTAAAACGCTCGAAATACTACTTTGCAACAGATTAAAATTGATCTAATTACGATGCAATGTAGTTTGGTTTCCTACGCGTCTATTTAAATTGTCTTTTTTGAGTATTCTCAGTTTAAAACATGTATATTGGTAGAATTGTCATTAAGCGCATTTACGCTTAATGCGCGGCCCGTCACATTTCCGTTCTATTTACTTCTTTGCAATGTTTCTGCACTTCGGTGGGTAATTTTATAAATTAACTATAACAATAATTATGAAATCTGTTTATAAACACATCTACTAATAATAATAATACTAACTAACTACTAGTAAAAACACATCTACTAATAATAATAATACTAACTAATTACTAGTAAAAACACATCTACTAATAATAATAATACTAACTAACTACTAGTAATTTCGCATACCAATAGGTTAAACATGGAGCACCTATTTAGTAATTTTCGACCCTTTGTAATATACCCATGTTTGCGTAATACATGATTTGATTTGAATTGATCGAAAATCAAACAAAAAAATATGCAATAGAAATATTGTGCAATACAAACGCGATTTTATTCGTATTTGACTCCGTTTTCCAATTATAAATATTAAAGGTAATAGGTACATATTCCACCTTTTAAGAAAACTAGAATCTGTCCAAAGATTTCAAAAATACGAGGATAAAAGCAATTTTCTGAATTGGTCGTGTGATTTTCCCATTATAATAACACGTCTAGACCTTATATTTTAGAAGCCTAATGACGTCTATGAGCTGGATTAAACTCGTCTGTTTATATTGCCATTAGTACGTCGCAACGTCACGTGCTGTACGTTAACCGTGGTAATCACGTAGTTACGGCTAACGAGCCACGGGTATCTATAATTTGGTATAATAGTAGATACTACTACTGAATAGTTCTAGGGTAAATGAAAACTGCGGCTTATCAATTAGACATTTTGTTATTATTTTTAAATAAGATAGAAATATATTATATTAATTTTTATTAAACCAAAGGTATTGTAAACCAGCGACAATGATAAGATGAATGGACGGGAAATAAGCGCACGGATTTTGAAGACTATTTATGTTGAGCGCCGGCTCTCCACTCGCTGCAGTCATACTCTGCCTTTGCGACATGCTAGCCGTACGATACGACAATACAAACTTCTAATACATGTACATGTGTTCTCTTTTTGTCATGCAGTAATTAGATTCGCTATCTCTATTTTCCGGCTATTGTAATATGCATACTTTTAGCTAGGTATGCTTGATTGTGTTGTCTTATTAATTTTGATCGATTTGCAAGCGCTGGGCCCGTCCATTCCATTATCACCGTCGCTGTTGTAAACAACAACCCTGGAGTGATGTCACAAAAATGTAACAAACTCGGCATAATACTGTTTATCGAATAGCGCTGATCTGCCGTTGAGGCCGATTGAAGTGAGATCACGAAAGACTTAGAACATCGAAACGTATTTTTTTTATTCGAACTGTAATTTTTTTTGTATAAAAAAATGCCAGTGTCTAGTATAATCAAGTCAAATATGTCATGAAATCACAGTTAGTCACACGAAATTAGTCATAGTCGAGTCCAAGTCATGCCCTAGTAAAGTTGTGGCGACTTTACTAAGAGGTCGGGTTCAAATCCCAGGGCCGGACCACTGAGCACTTTGGTATTTATGTACGGATTTTCAAATCACTGGCTTTTCGGTAAAGGAAAACTTCGTGCTGAAACCAACATTTCAACAACATTTCCTTGATTCTTTATAAGTAAACATGAAAATACATCTTGACACTCACAGAATGCACAACATGCGATGCCAAAACATAAGAACAAAAAAAGGACCTTTGGATACTTCCTGTTAGTACCTATAGAAAAAAAACCATAAACAGCTATCATTAAAAATAAAAGTTGGCACGTGTAACTGTTATTTTCCTTCAAAGTTAATTCCACTGCATTATTAAAAGAAATCTCATCATAGACGTAATAAGGAGATAATCCGGTTTGACAGCAATTATGCGACTAGCCTCGGGCGAGCACACTACTACTGACAAACAAGCTGTGGAGAGGTCGGAAAGGAAGATTTCTCTCGACTATATACCTACTATTAAGTTCGTAAGGTTGCTCAAATGTTGATAATTGTATTATGGCACACGAAAGCTTCTTAGGCAGTATGTCTGCCTTGACTGCTGTAGGGGTGGGTTCGATTCCCATCCAGGACAAATATTTATGTGACGATCATAGATGTTTGTTCTGTGTCTGGCTGTAGTATGTCTGTATTATAAGTATGTATTTACAAAAAAAAAGTATATAAGTATTCTATCAGCTATTAAAGTTCCCATAGTACAAGCTTTGCTTTAGTTTGGGGCTAAATGTCTATCTAACAATCGATCTAATCGTTAGGTCGTTAATCCGGATTAACGACTGAACGATCACATAGAATAAGTATTTATCTTAAATACTATGTACTTTTTATCTCATAAAACCAGAACGGGTGGATCGCACTCGCATTGTCACAAATTCAAACAAAAAAATACAATTAATATTAACATTATGTAATATTGTTACAATTTTGCATCCCAGATTATGGGTGTTAATTGGCATTACTTCATAATTCTATTTGATAAGATATTTTGTACTCATTAACAGGCAAATAAATTATTTGATTGATTGATTGTACGAATAACGAAATGTTAAACAGTAGAATAGATAGCTCGCGTAGGGTGTTTCCCGATAGACACGACACGATCTGGGTGTCGTCAAATCGCAAGCGAATCGATTTCATCCTCGACTTATAGGAGACGAGATAACGGTCAAATACAAGCTTATGATAAAGAGCCGACTCCTCCAAGCTAAACAAAAATGGGTTAGTATTAGAATGGCTAGATCGCAAAATGACTTCCTCTCATAAGTGCCTAAGGGCCACATCTGAAGATGACCATTTCGCAAAATGACCACATCGCTGCTAGTCAAAATCACAAAAAAGTAAATGTATCAAAAGTCTTAAGTCGTAAAATGACTACACCGTAAAAAGTCTGGACAGTTACAAACATTAAATATTATGTAAATATCTTTTATTTATTGCATTGCATGTACTATAATACTCTATTAATTTTTTGTGCCCATCAACATCTTTTTTACATAAAAAAACATACAAACTTGACACATAGATAAAATAAAAAATAAATGTGCTAAAAATCTAAAAAAAAACAACAAAATAAACATCTCGTCATAAAATTAAATTAAATTATCCTGATAAGAATTCTGATACTTGTATTTTTTGTGATGTTGACTAGCAGCGATGTGGTCATTTTGCGAATTGAACATTTTGAGATGTGGAATAGATGAGATTAACTCAAATTGCAACTCGGATATTTTGAGATATGGCCTAAGTGAGATGAAGTCATTTTGCGATCTAGCCATTCTAATACTAACCCACAAAAATCAAGTCAAGTTTTTTGTGACGTTTTCCTATTTTTTCTTTTAAGTTTCCTAATTTTCCAGCGAAACACCGCCAATTCTGCTGATACATTGTTCCTGAGGGTTTCTATAAAATTAAACGACATCGACGGAAAAAGCACGAAATTTATGAATATTGGAACAACTTACCAGACACAACATGGCTATTGTCCATTCTTGGTTTGTTCGGGCACTCGACCGCGAAATCAAGAATTCTAGCCTCTCTACTCCAAAAACCACCTTATAAAGAGTGGGTTAGAGTACCTTTTCATACAATACTGGGTTAGATAGTTCAGAAAATAGATAGGTCGTTTATAAATCGAAGTACAAACTGGAGACTGTAAAATCGACTTGACGTAACAAAGTTGATCTTCAGCGGTTTTTGCTCCGCACTTGGAAGGCTGATCGACTATATTGTTAGCGAAATTGATTATTTTTTATGATTGTAGGGGCTTAGGACAATGAGGTTCCACAGGCAAAACTTGTCGCAGATGGCGCCAGCGGTCTGGATGTGGCAAAATCAAGTTTTCTTGTTAATAAGTAAGTAAGTTCGTATAAGCTGAGTGGGCAGCCCTAGTGTCAGAGTTAATGTGCTGCCCGGAGGCCTCTGACATGGCTGACGGTTGTTGTTATAGAAACTAGAACAAACAACCGGGACCAATAATTTAACGTGTCATCCGATCCACGGTAGCGCTCAGAAATAAATGCCACTCACGGTCACCCATCCGAAAACTGACCGGGCCGTCCGTTGCTTAACATCGGTGATCGTTTAGAATCACCTAGACAAGCTACGCCACGAGCGCTACTTTATTATTATTATTCTTGTTATTAATATTAGCGTTTATTTGAACAGTTTACAAGGCACAGTGTTATTTTTATCGTTGGTTAATCTATCTGCTCTTGATGAGGGCGTTATTGATAATCTAGTCCAAGGAAAAATACTGTACCTTGTTTTAAGAATCTGCAGATGTTGACGGCCTGAAAATAGATTTGTAGGTAAGATAGTTGTTTACATTTTATGTTGGACAGAGCTTTAATTAGCAAGGCAAAGGATTGCTGTACAAACCAGTATAAGCAAATTCGCCCTGGCAATCCGAGTCTAATAATAGTAAAACCATTAAATTGTAGCTTTTAATCGAAATCGCGAAAAATAAATCAGCTGTTCCATACATTTTGTCCAAGGTCAATGAACTTTTTGTATGGAATAGGTGTTTTTTATTTCCCTATGTTCTATCTATATGTTGTATCTATCTATCTATATAGATAGATATCTATATAGATAGTTATGGATAACATTTTATTGTATTACACAACGGCACGGATAAAGTACGCTTCACAGAGCTAGTTAATCTATCTAACTATATAGATAAACTCTTTTCATCACACTTGCTCGTAAAGTGGATCTTATTGCATCGGTTTTAGGCTCATAATCCAAGCTATTACGCACGGGTGCTTTTTACTTTCCATTACGGCACATGGTACTTACTATAATAGGTATAACCCGGTAAAGTCAAGTTTGTACGTGACTGCAATTAGACGTACGTATACGAAGCACTCTTAATATAGCCGGGTAATACTTACAGTTTTTTTGTAATACCAACAAAGAGTTCTTATGCCGCTGAAGTAAATGTCACCCTGCGCGCGCATTACTGATTTGGGCGCCATTTTCCGCAAATGGTTGTTGACGTTTTCGCTGTGTGGTTGATTATTATCAAAAAAAAATGTTTTTTCCTCGCAAGTGTGACGAAAACAGTCGTATGGAACTCTTGTGCTATTAGTCATTACGCTCTCGGCTTCCTTATCGCGCTCGCCTGCGGCTCGCGCGCATAATACCGCCTCTAGTGTAATGACCAACATAGCACACTCGTATCATCATGTACTATTATTGCTCACACCAAAGAAACATACAAAGGATTAAATAAAATAAATACTAGCATAATGCGTATTGTATATGTTATTATATTCATAATGCTGAGTACGTACATATATACCCTTCAGTATTGTTGAACCTTTTTGTTAAAATAGGCATGATGACTACAATTTTTTTATTACCTCTTAAAAAAGCTGATCATCAATAGAGCCTATCAACGGAAACAAAATTTGAAATAATTCAAAAATAAATAAGTTCTAAGTATTTTAATTTCAAGCTAGACAGAGAGCGCGCTATACTGAGCTATGACGTCAAGCCTCAGGCGCGACATACAAATGCTACACTAACACGTGCGTTGCGAGACAGGGATAGAGCATCCCTTCTCTATCCCCACCTAAAACTTTAAACGCTCATATCTCAGAGATTTATCAGCCAATACAATTTATTTTTTCAGTATGTGTATTGTATTTAGTTATATTAATCACTAAGCCTGTTATTTGTCATAAATTAAACATTAGGCCACACGCCTGTATTATGTAAGGAAGTTAAAATTATGTATCTTTTGTCCTACGGGGGTGGCATAGTCACGGTGTGACAAAACCCCTTTTAAATAAAGAAAGATTAAAAAAAATAAAAAAAAACCGTTTTGATACACGTTGTATACGTATAGTATATGCAATAACTCTGTCATCTTAGGTCAGGAGTCATCTCTTAGGTAATCAAAGTCTTTCATAAATGTTTGTTCTGTGTCTGGGTGTAGTATGTATTATAAGTATGTATTTACAAAATACGTATTCTATCAGCTATCTAGTTTCCATATTACAAGCTTTGCTTAGCTTGGGGCTAGATGGCACTGTGTGAAAAAATGTCCTGCGATATTTATTTTATTTTATTTATTTATTGATAATATAATCAATACTTGATTAAAACCCTAAGAAGTAGGGCTTTCGCTTTTCTGTGATTAACGCGATACTATGTACGCCCCATCGTCTTTAAATATATCAATCAAAATAAGTAAGACAATCGAGCGATATATAATACAATATTATTGGTACTAGATCAGCTCCGTTAGACGTTTTTGTTTTATTTAAACGGGAATACTCACGTTTAATTAAATCGGATACTCTGACTATAGTTTCGATCACATCCGGTGACCTTTTTCAAAGAGTGAAAACAGAGCCCGACGCGCGTGCAGCTGCGTCCTGCTTAACTATAGTCGGAGTATCCGATTTAATTAAACGTGAGTATTCCCGTATAAATAAAACAAAAATGTGCCAAAACCACGTCAGTTTTCGTTAGACGTCTTTCTAATAATTCATAAATTTTATTATTCCTTACTAACATCCGGTTTATTTCTAGAAACCGCATCTTCCATCTTTCGTTCGAAGTAGTTATCTCTTCTAAAAAAGTAGTTATCTCTTCTAAAAAAGTAGTTATCTCTTCTAAAAAAATAAAACCACTTCAAACTGTCTTACGACCGCTTTGTAGACCAACATACCTGTGGCTGCATAATGGAGCTAGTATTGCATTCTCCGAATCAAATACATATTATCCTAAAGAATATTTTATTTCCCATATTTAGCCGACTAAACAAATTATGTTGGGACGTTGTTGTAGGAATTTCGCAGTTTGCCACAGGTCACGCTCCAAGCATTCATTTTTCAAAGCGTGAACCATGTAGCTGGCCACATTGGGGAGTCAAATAAATGTAGGTGCAAACAACAACTTTCTTATCTAATACATAAAGCTGAATCTCTATTGCCATATTGTCAGATTTTAATTCAGATGGCATTCTATTTTTAAAAACAAATTAGTAATATAGAACATCGAATTTTTAACGCTACCTTCGTGGTTTTCAACCAACTTTTGCAATTTTATTGAATTTAATTTCCTTTGATAAATAATATTAATATATCAAAGTGAATTTCATATTTTTACTGGATCCTAAAATAACCGGAATTTGCACAATTTAATTTAATTTATTGCCTCCGACTCAACTTAGAAAACAATGGTAGCAACAGGAAAGATAAACAAACTTCAAACTCGGACCTCCAGACAAATGCCCACCTACTTATTGCTGAGTTCTAACTTTGTTGTAACTTGAACAAATGGACCCAACTTTTCAGTTTATTTATTATCCTAATAAGTGACAGTATCTTCCAGTTTTAAGTAATCTCTGATTCGTAGATATCGAGTTTTTTGAAATATGTAACGATACAAAGATGGTTTCTTCAAACAAATAAGTCTAGTACTTATGTATTCATTGGAACCTCAGAGTGATAATAAAAGAATATTACTCTGAGGTTAGAACTATTTCCGAAAGTATTCTTTACGAATTGAACATTCGTAGCTTATATGCTACAACGTAGAATGTCTACAATCTACTACAGACACGGTAGTGTAGTAGCTCTGGTCTAGCATGGCTTTATAACTGTCTACAAAAAATACCGTATAATGTAAAAATAGGGCAAAGATTTGTAACGTGTTAAAGGGTAACCAGTTTGAAGTGGTGAGTTCGTTGTTTCAAATCCCGGGTCCGTACCAATGAGTTTATGTAAGAGTTTTCATACCGGTGGCATTTCGTAGAAGGGAAACATCTTGAGGAAACCTGCATATAGCCTGCATACGTCCGTAGAAGAAATTCAATGATGTGTGTGAATCCCGCAACTGGGCCAACGTAGATGATATAACCCACTGAAGAGAGAAGTAAATAGAACGGAAATGTGACGGGCCGCGCTAGCCGGCATTAGGTACAAATGCGCTTAATGACAATTCTGCCAATATACATGTTTTTAGACTGAGAATACTCAAAAGGACAATTTAAATAGACGCGTAGGAAACCAAACTACATTGCATCGTAATTAGATCAATTTTAATCTGTTGCAAAATAGTATTTCGAGCGTTTTACTTCAAATGCGCGACCAAATTATTGTCATTTTTTCGCCGTAGTTTCTATACAAATAAGTGTAAAACTGGCGACAGCGGTTTTCTACACAATTGCTCTAGAACATTGTTTTGACAGCCGTTCTAACCTAAGAAGTAGGGCTTTCGCTTTTCTGTGATATAACCAAATCACCCTTCAAGGGTAGGCCAGCAGAGGACTAAGGATTGATTATTTATATTATGCCTAAGCTATGTATGTATAATGTAGAAGGCGTGTTATGATTTTATTTTCATCACACTTGCTCGTAAAGTGGATCTTATTGCATCGGTTTTAGGCTCATAATCCAAGCTATTACACACGCGTGCTTTTTACTTTACATTACGGCACTTGTACTATAATAGGTATAACCCGGTAAAGTCAAGTTTGTACGTGACTGCAATTAGACGTATGTATACGAAGGACTCTTAATATAGGCGGGTAATACTTACAGTTTTTTTGTAATACCAACAAAGAGTTCTTATGCCGCTGAAGTAAATGTCAACCTGCGCGCGCATTGCTGGTTTGGGCGCCATTTTCCGCAAATGTTTGTTGATGTTTTCGCTGTGTGGTTGATTATTACCAAAAAAAATAGTTTTTTTCCTCGCAAGTGTGACGAAAACAGTCGTATGGAACTCTTGTGCTATTAGTCATTACGCTCTCGGCTTTCTTATCGCGCTCGCCTGCGGCTCGCGCGCATAATACCGCCTCTAGTGTAATGACCAACATAGCACACTCGTATCATAATGTACTATTATAGGCAATGATTGTAGGTGTCTATGTGTATACGTCACGTGCATCGTACGATGTTTATAATAGGGTAGATGACTGATGTTTATATCGATGAAACCAATAGCTTTGATGAAGAATTTAAGTAAATATAATATGTTTATTGAAAAAATAATTTAAATCGGTTAATGATGTTCTGATATATTAGCGTTTAAAGTTTTTGTTAGAGACAACTCTGTCCCTTTCCCACAAAACAAAAAATTACGTCACGCCTTACTTGTCAGAATAGAATTTATATGGCGTACAGAGAAGTGACGTCACGATTTGCTATTTCGCCTCTCTGTCTAGCGTGATATTAAAATGCTTACTTATAAGTTGCTTATTTTTGATCAGATTTTCGTTTTCTTTTCATTAATCAGCTATTTTTATGGGCCACATTTTAATAGGACAATAAAAAAAAATAGTCATCTAGCCTATTATGTATAAGTATTGTATTCATGTGTTTAGTAGCTTTTTTTCTTAATTATTGGCATCGCATTTTGTGCATTCTGCCAGTGTGTATATGAATTTTCAAGTATATATAGTATAATCAAGTCAAATAATTGTGTCAAAAAACTGATTACATCAGTCTCTGAGCAACACGAAAGGAGGCAGACAAAAATATTTTTATAAAAGTAGCTGTTAACGGGATAATTATTTTGTAATTCACCTAAAGAGTCGGCTTTATCTCTTTAATTTGTACAATAATTGAAAAATGAATAGCCCTTGTTAAAGCGTCTTTCTTCGTAACACAATTTATTATTTCTAGTCTTATTAGAGCTAGCTCTAATAAAGTTAATCCTAAAATTCTACACAAAGGCTAGACTCAAAAGCTTTGTGCTTACGACCCTATTTTAAATACCAGGCTATTGTTTGATCTAGAATTAATTTGTTCAAATAGCTGTTATTACTAGTTTATACGCCAATTAAATAGCATTTTAGTTAATTATAGTATAAAATAAGTGTATACAAGGCTTGCAAAGACAAGGGAGAGCAAATTAAAAACCATTTTCAGAAAGCGGGTAAAATATTATAATATACAAGTTTCCAAGTATGATATTTTGCTCGAAATCTCTAACACGTGTTTCCCGCTTGCAACGCCACAATATCCTAAATGCAAAATGCAAACCATTATTCAAAACTGTCGACTTTTTATCTTATACATTTAAAAATAGAGTGGAAAATGCTAAAGCATTGACGACATTTATGTCTTCGCATCTGCAAAGTAATGTATGAATATTAGACCCGGTATCTTTGCAGGCAACTCGTCAGTAATCCCCTGGAAGGGTCTTTAAGGGCCATAATCATTACAGTACAAATTGTGCCCTACATAACCCTCAGTATCATTTTATGGGAGGTACACACTTTAGAGTCACAGTATAGTCATCGTATCCGGACATTTTTAGGTTAGTTAGTTTAATATTCTTAAATCCATGTGACGCACAACTCGCAGGCGATACTATCCGGGATACTCTTACTCTAACATCATTTCTAACTACAAAAATAGAGAGGAGCAAAATCCTCCAAGTACAAAAACAAGCATTATAATACGCTTTTAATAAAGTTGTCGATGCGTTGCTATTTTACAGATGGCCCTTTTAAAACGCTTAAGGCGGGCTTGTAGCAATTTTGAACTTTTTTAAATGTGTAAATGTGTGAAAAATCTAAAATACCCTATATAAAACCATAAAAAAATATTTTATTAAAATTGATCATATATTTTAACTATTCGTTTTTTAATCGTTAATATGATTGTTTAAATCGATAGAAAAAAATGTCAAAGAAGACAATAAATCGGCATTTTGATTAGCTAGAACTAAGAAAATACATTATGAAACCACGTAAAATTTATACTAATAGATAGAATATAGTATAATTTAGTTTTTTGATTGTTAAGATTACAGTATTTCTTTGGTATATTTTAAAAAAACCTAAAAATACCTACTACATTTAGCAATTCAAGCACTCGCGTCTTTCTCTCTTGCGCCTATCGTTTACGCGTGGACGTACCTCGCTACAAGCGGGCTTTAATGTTAGGTATTAAGTACCTGTGCGAAAAAACCTTCGCATAAAAGACATTTCATATTTTACAAGTGCCCAGAATGTCAGTGCCTCGTACGGTGTGGGAATTCCAGATACTTAATTGGGGTGATTAGATATAAATAGTGATACAAGAACGCAAGATTGAATAATCTCAGTTAACCTACACTCAAAGTTGAGCCCATATAAAACTATTAATAATAACGTTTAAAAAATTAAAAGTTGATAAACTGAGACAGCATTAACTAATGCAAGACAGCATGAAATGCACATGAAAATAGAATTCAATCTAGATGTGTTATTCGGCATGTGTTAAATATCCGGTCAAATAGCTAGCGGGACATTGCTAGTATCTGTTAAGTTATGCTTCTTATATGGCAATCCGGGCGTAGATAATGGTGACCCTGTTAAGCTAAATATAAATCTAGATCATGCCACTTTAACAGTCTTAACTCAAAGTTATTAGCCATTAAACGAGACAGAGACGTTTTGATATTACTTAAGGTAAATTAGGTAAGTAAGTCTAAGTATTTCACTTACTACCTAATACAAAATATAGTGTTTAAAATTATGCAAGAACTTTTTGGGGTTCGTAGCAAAGAAAGGGATCGTTATGGTTTCGCCTTTATTATTATTATTTAAAAATAGTTTCACCGAATTCATCTGTGTGACGCGATCTTTTTCATTCCAGACCAAGAAGATTATTTGGTGCATAGGTACCTTAGACCTTCTAACCAATAGGTACATGTATAGAATCATGTTGGCTATCGAGGAAAGAAGGATGGCAGACTCCTATATAGTTACAGCTTAGTAGAAAGAAGCCGCGTGCATGAATAAAACGTGTACGAACTGATAGAGCGAATTAAATATATTTAAATTAAAAATTGTAAATTAATCCATTTTTCTGAAGTATGGAGATAAAAGTTATTTCAATAAAACATTTGTTAGGTTAGGCTAACGCCAAATTGGAATGGGTTTTTATCGCGCTCACAGCGCCACCGATTTTGACGCATTTCGGACTTGACTTCTTGGTTTATCTGGACGCATTTCCGAACGCGGCGATAAAACGATGACATTGACAGAGACTAGACAGTTACGGCCTTACTTAAAAAAACTTTTCAACCGTTAGTCACTGCTTAAGATGCTCTGCCATCTTCTCTCTGACGTGAAGTTGCACGTGCTAGAAAAGGACAGAGAAGTTTAAGCAGTGACTAAGAGAATCGAGATTATTTTAGGTAAGGCCGTTAGAACTAGGATGCAACGCGTATCCGAACGAAAGCAATAATGAGAACCATATTTTATATAGTGTGTGTTCGGATAATATACAAGTAATATCTAAAATAAATGCAACAAAGTTAGTTTTAATGCCCAGCTTATAAATTATAGTTAATTTTTAAGAAGACCACAAAAATGTTACCTGAATTTCCACATATATAGACAACATGAATGACAGGTATTTTTTTTTCTTGGCCCGGGCTTATTCTGCCATTCTTCTTTAGAAATATTTTAAAGAATATTTTATGACCAATTCTCCTTTAGACATGCTGGAAAACGAAGATAAAAGGTAAATCTGTTTAGCCCACAGTAGCCATTGGTTAATAAATAACTGATTTTGATTCTCTCTTTTAATATTATTATCTTATTTCGTTACAGCTAAAATACTAACCACCATTTTGTATTTTACCATTATGACATCACAATGGACGTCATTTGGCAGGTGAATTATAGAGCATGCGATATTGTTTCAGTTCCCGAGCTCTTTTGTCTGTGTAAATGAGATAGTTGACACACATGTAATTGCAGGTTCTCGAATAGCCTTATTAACCGCTGTGACATAACATCCTGGTGGGTTGTGTTTCGGGTTACTTAACATAGGTTCAGACTAACATTATGCAACACTGTTTTTATCGGGAGTTCGTTTCACAACAAAATCACGGTAAATATCTCGTAAATAATCAAAGAAATGTATGAACATTATGCATTTAAAAATTTAATATAATTTTAATGTGCCAATGCAATGATGATAATACCTGGACCTGGACCGATTAATCAGTCTAGTTCCAGGGCACATTATAATTTAAGCTTAGTTCGGACTAATATTTGGGCCAAATCCAAAAAAAAATGTTATCCTACACAATTTTTTTTTTGTTTCGGACCATTTCTTACAGCACAGTTCTGGGCACCGACGGAATGACCCTGGGCAGACGTTATCACTTACCATATAAGTTTTTGTAGTAAACAAAAAAAACACGATTGCACTGCCAAAAAAGACATAAAATGAAAAAAGAATTGAGCTTTTTTTTCACATTTTAAAATGGCGCCGTACAGTAATTTTTTATTTTTATTATTATTATAGCTTATATCATTCGGGATGATATAAGGATTCTAACGACACCCCACCCCATACATCTTAATCTGTTCAGGCATTTAGAAGTTATAACAAAGAAAATCACATACATACATACATACATAGAGATACATATTACATGAACCCTGAAAATATTACACCCCTTTTTGAACAGACGTGTAAAAAAGGAATCTCGTTAAGTGAAAATATTTATTAAAGACCCTAAATTGATGTATTATTGCGTTTATTTTAACATAAACTTTAAAGCATACAAACAAATAATAACACTAAATTGAATGTTAACATATTTTTTTCACAATCCACTACAATCTACGACAAAACACACATTTCAAACATATACCAGCACGTACACTGGTAAACAATTATCCCCTAATAGCTTTACTAATCGACTCTTACACTGTAAACAAAGCCCAATGTGACAGTGCGGGCCATGCCATTAGCTACCCGTGGACATGCAATATCAATAGGTCAGGATTTCAATTACGTCCCTGTTCTAGGACATCACGCCCGGATTCCTGCCGTCATTTAGAACACAGGGCTGGGCACAGGACGGGAGAGGGGATGACAAATGTTGATGGAAAAGCGTGTCACGATTTGTTACGACTCAATGTCATTCGATTTAGTTTTTAGAAGCCGGCCAGTGTTAATTTAGCGATTAATTGGATTGGTTGTGGGAAAAAACATATAGTGATGAGAGAATTATGCTTTTTTCAGTTAAGTAATGCTGGTATTTGCTGCATTGAAATAGTATTATTAGACATGTCGTCACCTACCGCGTATATACCAGCGAATTGTATTTCATATTTTTCACTTTTGATGGTCAAGCGGCGGGCGGTATGCCGTGGTCACGGATCAAATCTAGCTATCACAAAATTTAGGCTTTAATTCTGTACCTTTTAACAAAGCATCGTCGTAACCCGTGGTCCTGTTTAGGGCGTCGCGTCCTACACAAAGTTTCTTTAACCTGATCTTCACTCTAGTACTCTACTATTACAGTAAATACCGGTTCTAATGGTCCAGATCATCAAGTCATCAAGAATATTTGCTGAAATATCCTTCGTCGACTATATCTTCGTTTAACATCAGATGAGATGGCAGTCAAACGCAAGCCTAAAATAAATAATCCTTTTTAATATAATTAATAAAAAACATATTTTTTTTATTGTAGTGCGAGATAGCGGCACGCTGTGATCTGAACCTTTATAGCCTTTTTAAATATTGCCAGCCTATTAATACTGCGACACAAAAAATAAATTATTAAAGCTCGTGACATTAATTTTAAGAACTTAGATAGGTATACTCTTAATCTTGGATTCGTAGTGCTAACTGGAAAACGTGGAAAAACAAAATTAAAATAAAGTAAGGTAGAGCTCACATTAATTTGTAGCCTTTGTCCCCCACCGAGTCCGTTCTCCAGCGTAGTTTAATTAAATAGTTGGTGCGCTGCACCGGACGGTCAATGGTGACCGTCACGGACAAGGCGCTGCGCATTATACCCTCTTTATTAAACACGCTTCGTGATGCAATCCACCTACGCTACTAAACCAAGGGGACACACGGGCTGGACTGATGATAAGACACATCTAAGTAGGTCCAAGTATTAGTAATAAGACAAATAACTTTAACAAAAATATTCCGCCGACTTCAAATTAAAATGGGACCACCTCGAGAGTACGTATACCCTATCAAATAAAAATAAAAATAAATTATCGGTCCACAATTGACTAGAATAAAAAAAAACATACATACAGTCGAACATAGAACCGCCTCCTTTTTGAAGTCGGTTAAAAATTGGCTAGCAGAGCCAGAGCCATAAATTTTCAGAACAGTGGCTGGATGTACAAAAAAGTTATACAATGATCTAAAGCGACGTCTATCGAAACTTAGTAAAAAACACCATTTCTATAAATTAAGACGTGAAAATACACAAGTTTTGGAAAATAACGTAGGGACATACATTTTTTTACGTTCCCGATAAGACAGCCATCCCGTATGGCTCAAACCAGTGACGAAAAACTATTATGCAGGCAGTTCTGTAGTGGTAGGAATCTACTGCAGAGTCTGCCTGGGGAAGTACCACACTTTTGCCAATTATTCTATCGCCAAGCAGTAGTGTGCAAATATTACCGTGTTTCGGAATGAAGGGCAATGTTACCAGAAAAATTACTGGGCATATAGAGATTTGACATCTAATATCTCAGGGTATCTGTCTGTGTATATATCGAGCGCAGTGCAGTGCGGGGCAGCATGTTGTTCGCAAGGTCACAATTCCGGGGATGCTACTGTTATGGGCAGGCGTGACGCTTACCACCGTCACTCAAATACATTTAATAAAGTCAAATGACTGACTCGTCTACTCATTTCTTCGAATCTAGGCTTCAAGGAATTATATTTATTTATAACGAAATATAAATTAAAAACAGTTAAACTACCTAACTAAAACTAAAATTAAATTTAAAAAAAAAACGATGTAAGAGACCGTTTAAAGTAGGTAGCAAACCTATAGATAGTTTAAACGGTCTCTAATTTCGGGTAATGTGCCCAAAATGCTGGCCACGTTGCCGCGCTGGATTGCGACGGCTAATTGGCTAATTTTCTGGCCCAAATGGAAAGCTTGGCTTACCATTGGCTTCAAGGTACCTCATTGTTAAAGGCTGTAGAGATTTAGCTGTCTATATTTTCTCTCTCTCCTCTCTTTTTTTTCAAGTAAAATAGTAATTCAATATCTATTTACTTCAATATCATAAGATATATTATAAAATGAATTATAATAATAAGCATTAGTGTAAACAGTGCAAGTGCTGACCCTGAAGAACACGCGATCAAAGTGACTTCGCCTTAATAGAGACAATAAGAAACGTGTTATTGGACACATTCTTAGAAATACTTATAATTACCTAATATATTAAGTTAGAACCAAATTACTTATTAGCGGAATAAGCTAGATTGTAATTAAATTAAGGTATACTATTATAGAGTACCCTAATAAAAAAAAAAAAAAAAAAAAACATAAGACAGGGATAATATAATTCTTCGTAAAAACATTTTCAACAATATTTCAAAGCTAAAATGATTTTTGAAATACAAAATCAAACAGCAGATTGTTTTATTATATTCACTAGTTTTTAATAATATCCTTCTTTCCTACTGGCTGACTACTTTAAAATTCTGTGTGTAACTTTGAAGACGGGTCCGAAGAATTTAAATTAAGAGAGCAATAAGCAACTATTTCTGAAATCTAATTCACGATTAATTGCAATGTTTCTCCCCAGACCAAACAACTGACTGTAACTATACACATAAATTCTAACTTGTGCAATTCTTAACAACAATTCTAATTAACATTTTTACTTATACCATTTTCGATGATTTATCGCAAACAATTGATAAATTTTGTGGATTATCCTCGGGCTTGAATTAAACCAGCAAAACAACTTATACAGGGTTATATAATTAGCATACTTTTAAGGGCGTATTCTGTACATCATTGAAATCGCGAAAAAAATATCATTTGTTCCATACAAAAAGTTCATAGACCTAGGGCAAAATGTATGGAACAGCTGTATTTTTTTTGCGATTTCAATGTTGGCCCCATAGTAAAAGTTGTTTGTTTTGATGTAGAGAAAATGCCCTTAAAAAGATGCTAACTGATTAGAACTAACCCTGTATATTATTATAGCACTAGAGGTCCCCCGCGACTTCGTCCGCGTACGGAAGAAATTCACCCCGCTTCCAAATACTTGTAGCTTCCATAACGCTGGGCTAAATACGAATTATTTTCCTCCCATATTAATGTATTAAGTGGTGACACTTAATACATTATTGTAAGGAAACAAAGAAGCAATAGGGCTGCTTTCTACTAACGCCGTAAAACCTTAATTTACTGCGCATCAAACTACGGAAGATAAAGAAGGCAACTAGACATTTTCAAATTTAAAAATCTAAGCAAAAGACTTAGATGTTTGAATTTGAACTTAACTTTTTTAAGAAAAAAAAAGGAATAAAAAGACCCTAAAAAAAATTAAAAAAAATTAAGAAGAAAAAGAGAGAGAGAGAAAGAAGTTTCTTGACCTTGGACAAAATGTATGGAACAGCTGTTTTTTTTCGCAATTTCAGGGTTGGCCCCATAGTAAAAGTTGTTCATAATGATGAGTATACATACCCTTTCGTATTGTTGAACCTTTTTGTTACACGTTGTATAATATACAGCTAACTATATAGACCACGAAATTTTGTAACAAACCCAGCCCACAAGTGACGCAAAAAACAGATTCTAAAGGCAAGTCGAGAAGTCGCTAATGTGTAAAAGACAACTTTTTTACTAGGTACTCATGAATTTTGCAAGTCTTACCTCGCTGACAATGTCTTCAGGATTTTCCGTGTAAGAAAGCTTTTAACTTTATTGCTAGCTCTCCTTTTGAAGTGCCCATAATTCCATTCTATGAGCGCTCGGCAGTTTTAATCGGCCATGTAAAAGTAGCTTTAGCTGCAGAAGCGGTGTAGCGGTGAAAGATGAGAAGATTATCATGATAATAATTGGGGTCTGCAGAGATGTTGAATGCAACCTTTATGCATCAAGTTCCAAACCATTCCAATTGTGATTCTGCGCTGTACTTAGTACAATAGTGTTTGGAGTATAGGTACCGTTGCTCCCCGTTGACCATATGGAGACTCGACACGAACCGATTTTCAACCGACTTCAAAAAAGGAGGTTCTCAATTCGACTGTATGTTTTTTTTTGTATGGTAGGTTTTGCTTCAGAGGTGGTACCATATAAATTTTATCGAAATCGGTTTAGTAGTTTGGATTTTAAATCAAAATTACTAGAAAATATGAAGATATCATCCAGGTATTCGAAGTTGAAGTCAGTTGTATTTGTTTTTAAAAAAGCGTATTATAGAAAAAATCATTGGTAAATTAAAAAAAGTATTAGGATACAGTGTTGCGCGGAACGATGGTCTTAGACAATGATGTTATATGACTTAGACTTGATTAGACGACTAAAGGACGTCAATGTCCGAGGAGGATGTCCAAAGGAGTCCTCATTGTGAACATCTTTACATGACCCTAAAACCGCGAAAAAATTACAGTAATTCCAAACATTTCGTTAAGTCATCAGCTAAAGCCCTTTTTGCGAGTTCAGGTTCAGTATAACTATTATTGTTTAGATGTTATACAATGTGAAACAAAAAGGTTCTACAATACCGAAGGGCATGTATGTACTCATCACTAAGAAAAACTTTTACTATAGGGCCAACCCTGAAATCGCGGAAAAAAAAACATCTGTTCCGTACAAAAAGTTCATTGACCTTGGTCAAAATGTATGGAACAGCTGTTACTTTTTTTTCACGATTTCAGTGTTGACCCTATAGTAAAAGTTTTTCATAGTGATGAGTACATACATGCCCGCATGCCCGCATGCTGCATGTGCCATGTACATGCATGTTAGTGTTAGTTGTACATAATAATGAGTACATACATACACTTCAGTATTGTTGAACCTTTTTGTTACACATTGTATATCAATATTTAATCAAAACAACGCTACACAAAATCTTTACAGATCTTAATCTATAGATAGGAGTTCAAGCTGTGCAAGTAAATTCCACTTTAAGTAAGTGCTTTGACGATTTCAAACAAACTCGAGGCGGTTTACGACCTGGAACAATGTGCTGCGGTGCAGAAAACAAAGTTCTAGCCTGTGAAAACAAACTGTTTACACTTTAAAGGCCACGTTGAAGAAAAAATAAACCAGATTTTGTCTAAAATCTCGTAGATCTATTATTACAAATCATTCCTTATTTACGTCGTCATCATCAACTCACTTTAATAGTAGGCCTTTCTCAATGCACGCCACTAAGCCCGATCTTATTTTCGCTTTTTATTATGTCGCAGAACCAATTAACCGTTGGGGAAGATTGGAGACGACGCTCTAGAGTGGAGATTACAATACGGCCAACTTATACAGCGCAGGACGCCCTGAGACTGCGTAGTGACGATATACGTGAGGCAAGTGTGGAAGTGAAAATTATTTGTTATTATTATTCATTATACTCCTTGACAAGATATAGAAACGGAAACACTTTAAGATTCAATTCAATTCGCGTAAGCTCAACGTTGGCGCTCATTTGCCATTCAACGTGGCAATACCGCCAGTAGGGTGCCGCGCTGCCGGCTGCTAGACATCTTGAGTATTTGCATTAGATTTATTGTCTCTACACTTTCATCGATGTAAAGCTCTTCGACTGCCTTGTGGCTCAGTTGGTGTATAGTATCTCTTGAGAGCTGTATGGCGTGGGTTCGATTCCCAACCAGGACAAACATCTATGTGGCGAACATAGATGTTTGTGTTGTGTCTGGGTGTTGTATGATTGTATGTATTACAAGTACGTATTTACAAAAAAAAGTATATTAGTATTTTATCAGCTATCTGGCTCCCAAAGTACTATTACTAGCTTTGCTTAGTTTGCGGCTAGATGGCGCTGTGTGAAATGTCCACTATTTTAGATATATTTTTTTATATATATAAACCAAATCGTTTTTTTTGTACTAGGCTAAGTATTTGGATTGGATTATATGTATTTTATTTTAAATAAATGATCTTTCTTACTCAATAAAGTTAAAAGATTCATAACAAAAAGAAAACAGCAAGAAGCATGCTCTAATCTTGTTGGCTTCATAATCGAGAGAGGCTCCCGAGCCGGAAATTAGATAGCACAACTCCAAAACTTTAGCAGTAACCCTGACAAAGAGCTAGTCCGCGTTTTATTTATTAGCATGTTCTTGTAAAACAGAGTTGTACAACGCTGCTTTGACGTAACAATATTGTCAATCGACATGACAGCTGGTTGGAGTGGAAACAGCTCATACTCCAACCTGAAACGACACGACAACACTAAGGACTTAAGAACCTATTGCCACGCGAGGTCGAAGCTTTGCACTGCCGTTACCAACAACGCCAGCAATGGACTAGAAGCACATTAATGTTCTCGTGCGTTTAAAAGATGCGGTGGATAAGGTAAAGGGTGGAATTTGGTAAGGCGGTCACGAGCGAACTCATTCGCGTGAAACGAGCGACTCATCGTGCGATCGCTCCCCTTTCTTATTCAAAACTTGACACCTCCAGAAGTGGGGTACTTACGACTATTACAGACGAGTTCGGGACTTGACGTTGGGAACGGATGGAAATAAAATAAAATGTAAGTTTTAAAAGGACGAAGTGTGAACATGTTCCTAAGAAGCTTGCTCCATCTTAGACCTTGTCTACGCTTCAGTGTACCCTTCATCCACATTCATAACTAGCTACGAAAACAGAAGTTTTCTTTGCTGTTTCATAACCTAGTTATTCATAGTCTACTGGTAGAAAAGTCAAGAATACAAGTATCTTAAGGCTCGCTGATCTTCAGAGTCTGTGTTCCACAGTCAATAATCTTACGTGTATCGTTTGTCCGTCGAGTCACAGGTTTTTTTTAACGCAGATCATTCTGCGTTGAAACCCTACTCACTCTGCGTTAAGACCTATACACCTTCTGACCTTGAAAATATCTAGATCACACACACACACATCTTATAAGTACCTATTGTATACGTTTGCGTTGTTAGTACCTACATGTGTACCCCAACCCAACGGTTATTTGGTTTTGTAACAGATATGATCGGCCCACAGCCATGGCTGTGGACTTCAGCATTCTAATGCGATGAGCTGTGTTGATGACTATGGTTCGTCGTCAACCATAAAACGTCCACTACTGGACGAAGACCTCCCCCTTTATAGAGGGGTGTTGCCATAATCCCCACGCTTGGCAGGCGGCTTGGGGATCGCAGAATGGTCACCACCGTTAACCAAAAGGACGCTGCTGCCCGTCCTCCGGTGGGTCTGGTTGCAGTTTAAGGACTATGGTTATTTACCTGTAATTGTGTGTGAGGCTAAATTGTAGATACAACGGGCAACGATAAGACAACGTGTAAATAAAACTAAGTATTCTCGTCCACACCAAGCCCACGGCACGAGGCGCCGGCGGTGTAGATACTAAAGTTATCTGGTCGATATTTCTCTTAATGATAAGTCCGCTAGTTGTTGCTCTAGTAGCTTTGCATTTTTTTTGTATTTTTCAACCGACTGCCAAAAAGAAGGTTCGCAATTCAACTGTATTTTATTTTTTGTATGTATGTTACGCGATTACTCCGCCAATTATGAATTGATTTTGATAATATTTTTTTTGTTTAGTAGGTGATACATCGGAGCTGGTCCCATATTAATTTTATCAAAATCAGTTCAGTAGTTTGGATTTTAAATCAAAATTACTGTAAAATATGTTTATGTCATCGAGGTAGACGAAATTAAAGTCGATTGTTTTTTTTTTATAAAGCTTTAATTTGAACGTTAAAAAGTTAATCTTATACCTACACATTTTACTAGGGGTCTCCTTGCATCAGGTCAACCATCCATCTTATCCATCTTTACCTAGTTATAAATCATCAAATTTTGATTGTTTACCTAAATCATTCCCAATTAAAATTTTATAGCCACAAATTCGTCGAAAACTGGCGAATAGGTCGACAGGCGCAACCAAGGCTTCCGAGAGGTTGACACTTTGATTGGATTTGTAAATCATTCTTTGCCCGAAACCTCAATTTAAACGGCCTTGTTAATTGCTTTTGCAGTGCTATTAATCTGTGATCTTTTTCCGCTGGCCTGCTTAAATGATGAATCTGGAGTACCTACTATTTATTATACACGATAGGATATAGGATGGACCACTTAGTATTTCTTGTCTTATTTTTGTCATTGTTGTTGTTGCTAGTTGCTATCCTGCGAAGTCCCACTCCTAGGCAAAGATCTTACCTCAACTTTTCCAGTTTCAGAGATCCTGAGCTATCAAACTATTGCGATTTGACCACAACATCTTTCGTACATACGGGGTCGTGCAGAACTGGACTGGAGAAAGCGCGTGCATCGTGCATCTAGTCGACTCGACCACTACCATTGAAACATGGCCGAAACGAATTTAAAAACAAATATCTCCATCCAGTCTTTGTCAGTTATTTATTATTAAAATGTAAATTATTATATAAAACCAAATTAAATATCTAGATCTAGGACGGCATTCATCATCAGCCCGGAGACGTCCACTGCTGAACGAAGGCCTCCCCCTTAGACCGCCACACTGTACGACAACCTGCCATTTGCATCCACCGGTTGCCCGCGACTTTTACAATGTCGTCGGTCCACCTATATATATATATATGGGCTACGCTGCGTCTTCCGGTTCGCGGTCGCCACTCAAGAACCTTTCTTCCCCGTCGGTTGTCAGTTCTTCGAGCGATGTGGCCTGCCCATTGCCAACTTGCAATCCTTGCGAGGATGGGATTAACAACGAATAATTATATCAACAATATTATGTTTAAAACTAGGTATAAAACGCTTTAAAAAAAACAATAGACTTCAATTTCAACTGCCTGGATGAAATCTTCATATTTTCCAGTGATTCTGATTTATTACAGTAATTTTAATTTCAAAACCAAATCACTGAACCGATTTCGATAAAATTTATATGGGACCACCTCTGAAGTATCGCCTACCAAACAAAAAAAGAATCATCAAAATCGATTCATAATTGGCGAAATAATCGCGTAAACATGCATACAAAAAAAACATACAGTCGAATTGAGAACCTCCTTTTTTGAAGTCGGTTGAAAATAAGCCTTCGATCTTTTCAACTGAGAGTAGCATATTAAAGAATTTCATACGATGCGGTAGCAAGTCCATTTAAGCACTCTATATTTCTATCTGTTCCATTTGTATTACAAACTTGTAGAGTATTATAATTAGGTATAGATCTACAAAGGTAGTAGGTACCTAAATGTCTTCACAAATTAAATTTTTCGTCAAAACAGCTTTCAGAGGGAAAAGTTTTCCTTAATATTCCGAAATATGGTGGGAGTTTCGCGAGTCTCTTCAATTAGAAGCAAGTTAAGTTTATTCGAGGCCATTAGGGCGGAGTCCGAGGTTGAAGTCCCGACCCCAGTGTAGGGCTCGTTAGGTATCCAAAGTCGGCGTAATGCGTCGACAGTACACAAAATCTACTGCAGAGTCCGCCTGGGGAAGTACCACACCTTTGCCAGTTATTCAAACGCCAAGCAGTAGTGTGCAAGCAATACTGTGTTCCGGTTTGACGGGCAATGTTACCAGAGAAATTACTGGGTATATGAAGAGATTTAACATCTAATATCTCAGGGTGACGAGCGCAGTGCACTGCGGTGCAGGATTGTGTTCGCAAGTTCACATTCTGGCACTGCTGCTGTTAGTAGCAGGCGTGACGCTTACCATCAGGTGAAAGTCTTGCTCGTCTCGTCACTTGACTGAATAAAAAAATTAAAAAAACAAGTTGATATATCTGAAAACGCACGTACATACAGTAGGTATACTACTATGGCCGGTTATTTATAACGTGTACCGTTCTAATACCAGATGGATGGTTAAATGAGGAATGAAGTTTATGGTGGTACGGGTATTAAAGGAGGGTATTCTAATTATCATTGTAGCATTTTTTTACTACGAGGCGAATCCTGAAATCCCTAAGCCGCCTGCCAAGCGTGAGGATTATGGCAACTCCTCCCTATTAAGGGGGAGGCCTTCGTCTAGCAGTGGACGTCTTCTGGCCGATGAGTGAGTGAGTGAGTGAATCTTGAAATCGCGAAAAAAAACTAGTGCTAGAAGAAATGTTTTTTCTTTTGCCATTTCATCGGTGGCCCTTTTGTAAAACTAGTTCAAAATGATGAATACAATCCCCGGCTTAGTATACTAACGTTACGCGTAACTCCGTAATATAAACTGTTGCGCTGGGTGTGTGTGTGTGTGTGTGTAAGTGTTGGGGTGCGTGTTCGTGTGGGTATAAAATAAATAAGTTGTGCATTCCAAGTGAATACAGTGGCGCTTACATAATTTATCATCATTATCAGCCCGGAGACGGCCACTACTGAACGAAGGCCTCCCACATAGACCGCCACACAGTACGACAACCACGACTGGTTTTAATTTTACGGTTTTAACGGTTTTAATTCACTGGAAACACGTCGCACACACGATCTAGTACTGACCATGTACAGAATCCTCCATGGTGTGCTGGACTGCCCCACACTACTGACCGAGGTAAGCCGCCTATCAGTACCCGACCATCTAGTTCGTTTCCGTACTGATAGCGTGCCTTTGTTCTGCCCTGTGCCACCGCGCACAGTAGGGCGAGAACAGTCCCCCATCTGCCGAGCGCCGCGGCACCTCAATGCGCTTGTCTCCTCACAACCACAAGTCGACATATTTGCCGACAAATGGCCTGTGTTTATCAAGAGTTCCTTGAAGTAAAGCGAGGAAAACGCAACATTTAGATGATGATTTATAATGTTGTCGTTGTTGCTACTTTGTTTTGTTTATTTTTTAATTATTGATTTTTCCTTTTATATATTTTATTATTATAAGATTTATTATTAGTAAGTGGCGTTTTAGCATAAGCTGTTAAGTTACTCAACTTGGTAAATAAAGAATTTGAATTTGACTCTGTTGTGTGTGTAAAATTGTCGTACAGTGTGGCGGTCTTACATAATTATCTTCCTTCAATTGCTAAAAGCTGGTCTCACATCCACCTACTCTACCAATACTGGTTCAACTGTGTGTAAAATAAGGATCCTGTTTCAAGCTTATTCGCTTTAATACACCGCGCATCGTAGCGTTCTGAGCTTCTGAGCGCATTGCGCCAATCCGCGCTTTATTTTAATGGAATTTTCGATCAAAATTCCGCGTCTGTTCGTGTTATAATGTGAACTAGTCCATCATCATACGCAGTTATTGTCACAATTCGATTTCATTAATTATTTCATTCGATTTCGTGTTGACACTGACATAATTATACAAGTATAAAGGGAATAAAATTAAAGAGTAGCGATTTGCATTTCCTCCCTTTTCAATGAATGAACCAAAATATAAAGCCGTCAATTGCGAGTCTGACTCGCGCAACGAGAGTTCCGTAAACCAAAACCACCGAAAATTGTTCCAACTAAAATAAAGATCTGATTAAATGACAAATTAAACATTGTAGTTGAAAAATCGCTCTATCTCTAATAGATCGGTCATACACGGTCGTATTTTTTTTTTAATTGGCACGTAGTAACGAGTCTGGCGATACGTTCGCCTAATGGTGATGATTTACTTGGGAGTATAGTAGCCGCCAAACAAGTTGTCAAATTGTCGGCATGGAAGGGATGAGCTTGCGCAGGTACATCGTGTACACTGAAGAGAGAATAGTTAGAATCTTCGCTTTTCTGTGGTGTACACTTCCGTGCAGTATATTTGGCAAGTTTAATGACAAGTAATTATTTTTTTATATCTTCGCATCCCCACTTTTTGACAACTTGCGTGGCGATTACTGTATCAATAGGGTTGATGACTGCTGTTTATATCGTTGAAACCAATAGCTTTGATGAAGAATTTAAGTAAATATAGTATGTATATTGAAAAAAAATTTGAATCGGTTAATAATGTTTTGATATATGAGCGTTTAAAGTTTTTGTTAGAGTCAACTCTGTCCCTTTCCCATAAAACAAAAAATGACGCCCTACTTGTCAAAATGTTATTTATATGGCGTACAGTGAAGTGACGTCATGATTTGCTGTTTCGCCTCTCTGTCTAGCATGATATTAAAATACTTATAAGTTGCTTATTTTTGATCAGATTTTCATTTTGTTTTCATTAATCAGCTATATTTATGGGCCACATTTTAATAGGACAATAAAAAAATACCAGTTATCTAGCCTATTGTGCAAAAATGGCTGTAGATATTTTGATTGAATTTTTTATTATTTTGAGATAGAAGCTTACAACTTTTAGGGACCGTGGGTACACGTCTTTTATGAATTAGAACCTGATATCTCCATATATTCGTGAAAAAACGCTCACTAACATCAGCAGCCAGAAGACGCCCACTGCTGGACGAAGGCCTCCTCGTTGAATAAAGACGGGGTCATAATTCACACTAAAGCGGCTCATCACCATTATTAACATGCCAGTAACCAAGAGGACGCTGTTGCCCGTCCTCCTGTGGGTTTTTTTTTCTTAGTTATTGGCATCGCACGTTATGCATTCTGCCAGTGTTAAGTTTATGAATTTTCAAGTTTTTTTTACTAAAATCAAGTCAAATATGTCATGAAATCAGTTAGTCACACGAAATTAGTCATAGTCGAGTCCAAGTCATGCCCTAGTAAAGTTGTGGCGACTTTACTATGAGCTTCTACGGAGTTTTGAAAACAACACGAAAAGACAATGTTTCACCACATTATATCACTTGCCCACACTCGTGCATGTAATTCATCAGCATTATGGTCTTCTCACTCACTTAGCGTGAATAACGTTAGGAGCTTAGATTAAAGAGTGATAGTTCCTTTCACAATTCGGTTCACTGGTGAAGACGAAAAACAATCAGTGTGTACATTAATGTCACGTAATTGCGCTCTTTGACACGCACACGTGTTGGAAAAATGTTGCCTATAAATAGACGTTTTCGCCATAAGCTGAGAAATTGAACAAAAGAGAGTAGGTAGGTAAAGAAAGTATTGTCAACGTGAGAAAATCGGGTCGAGTACCGTACTCGGCCTTTTAAGGCTACAAATGGCTTCACTTAGCTTGGACCGACTCGGGTTCTAAGCCTATTTTTTCTATGGCTAGAAGTACCTACATACAATGACGCATTTCCGAAAATGGATTCAGAGCAAGGCATCAATATCTCCGAACAATCGTGACCACAACGCACTCAATAACGTCTGAAGCCATGGCAGTTACAAATGATTACAAGCACGCGATTAATGAGAGAGTATGTACTCCCTCCAACATAATTAGTCGGGCAGGCACATCTGTGATTGTCGTGTGATCCACAGAGCTCTACCGTCCTTCCTTGTCATATGAACTTGCAGTGCCTACGTACCCATGTCATCGATGACAGTTATTGGATAAACTCAATTTGCTGAGCCTAGCGAGGTTGATTAGGTAGTTATTGAGTGATATTGGTTTACCTGCCCACTTTGTATTAGATAACTAACTTTGACGCCCTAGGGATGAGCGGAGAAATCGGACCAAGATTTATTGATGTGACGTAACATTGCCTGAGTGATAAGTAATATTTGATGGATCTCGCTTAACTTCGGATATTTACCGTATAAAAGCGGAAGCAACTACATAGGTACTGATAGTGACACAGTACAGACCACAGAAAAGCGAAAGCCCTACTTCTTAAGTAGAACGGCTGTCAAAACAATGTTGTAAAGCAATTGTATGGAAAACCACTGTCGCCAGTTTCACACAAAATTGCATAGAAACTACGACTAAAAAATGCCAATCAGCGGTACAGACGAAAGGATAACTTTTACAAGCAGTGAAATATCCATTTAGGCGCGATTTCGACGTGATAATTAATTATGTTTGGCATGTTTAATCTATTTTTCGTGGACTGGTAATTTAGCAAACATTGCCATGTCCTGTATATCTAGTAGGGAACGCGTTGTATGCGCCATAGGTTAAGTAAAAGTAAAAAAATATACTTACGTAAAAAACCCACCACCTAGAATTCATAGGCTATGAAAGGTAAGTATCTTTCTAATCTTTTATTACGACAGTGTAATCGCAGTACGAAATAAAAAACCCTACGTATGATATGCAAAATGTGTCTGAAGAATTCAGGGTTTTATTCATCGTTAGTCTCAATTTATAAACATTAAAAACGCGTCGGTAAGCGCGCTGTAACTTTTTACTACAAAAATATCTTTATTTACCCAACCCCATTTTATTTAACTCTGCAATAATTTTGAAATTCAGAAACAAAAAGCTTTATGTCTGCTTTGTTAGTCTTGTTTTACTTCCAAGTTAATAGTATTATGGCAAATCTTTGCGCTTAGTTCGTATAGTGCAAAGAGGCGACATTTGCATAAAAATACCTAAAGCTCGGCAGCTTTTCAGAGGCCAGTAACGAGGTATTTTCAGCCAGTTGGTTCTGAATACGGAATTCGGGGGAAATTCAAACGTAGAATCTGTACGACTTCTTTGGGCAGAATTTTAATTTTCTCGAATGTGATTACCTGCCGTATATAGGGCAGGAGGTACTTATAGGTAGATAAATGTTAAAAAAATAACATAGAATAACCTGCGAAAAACTCGGGAGAAGATTGCGAACGAATTCGATTTTCTACACAAATGTGTGTCATTTATTTTGTGATATTTAAAGGGTAAAATCCAAGGCCTTGTTTAGTATGGTTGCCTTTTGGCACCTTATTTGCGTGAGTAAGTAGTAGAAACTTTATTTTGATTAAACCATTAGTAACTGTGATTAGGAAAGGTAAAAAATAAAAAGTGACCTCTTCAAAAGCTATCGAGTTTACAGTAAACGAAGGAAAACGACGGGCTTTCAACCCGCTCAGCCGGAAAGCTGATAGTGGAGTGGTTTAACAACTTGACGCCAAAAATTTTCAGTTATGAATCAAGTCAAATCAAATAGCGTTGTGCCTTTAAACAAAAATTTAACAAAGTAGCATATTATACGTAAGTAACGAAATATTTCACTTCTAATTTTTAATTGCTTCATAACAATATATTCTAATAACTGTCAATTAATTTAAGGTTAATATTTTATTTTATCTAATAAGTTTGCTGTTGTCTATCTAGCATGAGGTTTATACCTATAATTGAAGCGGCACTTATCATGTGAATTGAATGCTTATCTGAGTTGATGAATTTGTATTGGTGGTTGCTTTGTTGGTGTAACATTTAAATAAATAAATACCTAACGAGATATTTCTTGGTTGGACTGGTAACAAGCAGCCAAAGCTATAGTTTACCTAAATATTAGCTCCGGATCTTTCAAACTAAGCTTAGCTTTAACTTGTGTTTCAAAATATACCTATATCGTTGCCCTAATTCTACCTATACTACATACGTACTACGTAGGGTAAGAGGGGGAATGTCGAACGCTTAAGAGGAAAAACGTTTTATTTTGTTATAATTGGTTTTATTCAAGAAATCTAAAGGAATAAAAAAGCTTTAGCTATTCAGCTATTAAAATTTCTACACAAAACTTATCAGAATATCTTCTATAATTAGTAGTAACTTGTACAAAAAAAGTAGCTTTGTCCGCTTATTATCCCCAGGCATGGGTAATGCCGATCAGGTCATGGGGTAATAACGATCACATATTATATAGTCACTATATAACAATGAGGTCTATTTGACACACTATACTAGCACAAAGATCTAATTATGTGGCCATAATAGTCTTACATCCTACTCATACACAATTATTATTGAAATTTATGAACTTAACTACAAATTCCCAAATATAGCCTAAAAGAGAATCGCATCCTGAGCACATGGCATGGGACCATATCCCACATGCTGTGCAACGATACCATATCTCATTGTTTCTTCCAAATTCTTCACAAATACACCACTTGATAGAGTTTTCGTCCACCACCATACCGTCGTCGAGATCAGTATTACCCCCCGGTTAGTGTTCGGCATAACCCCAAATGACCGTTTTGAAATTGAGGCCATTTTTTTCCACGTAGTAAAACGAATAGATAGAAAGACTTTACACTATCGTCAAATGTGATGGTTAAGCATAATAAAAATCAATAACAACAATAGCCAAGTATTTAAAAACAACAGTTACCGAAAAATTCGTCAGGCCACAAATTTGATCGAAGCGTCTGTAACAAAATAAGTGCGCCTTGCTCTCACGTGCGACGAGCAAGCTAACTGAACTTGTTGGGGCCTGCAATTGCGCCAGCCCCGCACTCTACATGCCGTGCGTCTGAGCCATGCGTTTTACGAGTAATTTGCCTGTTCTCCATTCCCCTGCGTTCGCCATAACCCCCGCTTACCCTAGTACGTACACGTTCTTGTCTAGACAAACCTGAAATAGGTTTTCAGACAATAAATATAATATTGTTTTAATAGATTTTTAAGAAATGATAAGCAAATAAAAAAATAAAACGGTAAACGTATTCCGTCCTAAACCGCGGAGCCACTCAAAAGAAAACCTACTTTAGTTTGCTCAAACTGTCTTTTACGGGTTCACAATACTGAGCTAAACTGCCTATGTTTTGACGTTGCAATTATATCTGAAAGCTGGTTTCGCTAGATTTTTTTTATTTTTTTTATTTTATTGTTCATATATATATATATATATAGCTATACAGCTGCAATTCACCCGTTATTAATTATAGCTTAAGATTATTTTGGTTAAAAACCTGTCTGTTTTTATTATATCTAACTAAAGTGTACACAAATTGACGTAAGCAATGATGTTATATGGACGTAAGTATCTAAGAGCATTGTGATGATGTCAAAAGATAAAAATAAATTTAATTTTATAAAAATAAAGAATTGAATTGAATATTTCAAAGGAGCTTAATAAAATATATATGCCACAAAAAGGTAATATACCTAAGTACTTACACAATACACACGTCTGTAGCAGGAACTAAACTAGTTTAGATACCTCGCGCTCGCCCAAATGGGCCAATTTAGTGCAATCTTCGCCAGTATTTGGCTATTTGCCGCCATTTTCGTGGTTGTTGCAACGCTAGAACTGTGGGCTAAGCCAATTAGGAACGACAAATTGATCTGTGGGACCTGCTGCGGGTAGATTAGAAAATCTAGGTAGCGACGTAAAACCCCTGAATAAATAATAACATGGTAAAACTAATTAAATGGTCTATGTAAGCGCCAAAACTGACTACAGAAAGACTTAAACGGCCTTACTTAAAAAAACTTTTCAACCGTTAGTCACTGCTTAAGATGCTCTGCCATCTCCTCTCTGACGTGAAGTTGCACGTGCTAGAAAAGGACAGAGAAGTTTAAGCAGTGACTAAGAAAATCGAGATTATTTTAGGTAAGGCCGAAAATAAGTAGGCAACTATTTTCCCGTTAAATAGGTACTCGTAAGCAATTAAGGTAAACATTCATAGAAACAGCATATTTTTTGATATCATTAGTTAATTACATATTAGGGAACCTACTTACATTTATAATCTATTAAGATTCGTTCCGCATAACAATTTTCAGACCCTAGTCATCGCCGTAGATACCTACCCTGTGTTAAGGGGGCGACTAATGCCAAAAGTAAGTAAAAGGTGTATTTTTAAACACATAGTTTAATGATGAATAACGTAAATAATTAGATTAAAAAAATACTATAGGTAGGGGAAAAACCTTAAGAATCCGAGTAACCGAATAGAATTTTGGAAAATAATCTGGATTATTTAAAAAAAAAATACAAATTACCAACAAATAAAAACTGTTTTAATTCAAATGCTCTAAATTATCAGCGACAGCACCACATTATTTTTTACGAATAACATAGCCAAACTAATGTTTTAGCACAGTAGCCGTTTATTTTTTTTTATTTATGCCTACATTTTGAATAATTAAATAAAATCCCCTCTAAATTGCTCAAAGCCATCATCATCATCAATTGTATCATGCGATTTTCAACTCTAAACTAATGCAAGACGTGCGGGTGAAATCTGTTATTTTGCTGGCATTAGTCGCACTCTTAAGATGGCTAATTGGTATTCGAGGGACAAAAAGAAACTAGGTTAGGTAAGTATTTTTTTTCTATTTATAGGGTTGCGTTTTACTGCCATCTCGTCTGATGTTATACGAAGATACGATGGAGCACGCTTGCCTAGAAGAAACCGATTCACTCGCGACTTGAAGACACCCAGATTATAATTATCGGGGAAAACCCACTCGGGCAGCGCATTCCTTTGTTCAGCAGTTCGAATAAAGAAAGTGGAATCAAACCGTTTCGTACGAGTTTTTGGTATTGGCCAGGAGACGTCCACTGCTGAACGAAGGCCTTCCTCTTAGGCCGCCACACTGTATACGACAACCTGCCATTTGCATTCACCGGTTGCCCGCGACTTTTACAATGTCGTCGGTCCACCTAGTGGGAGGCCTTCCTATATACGCTGCGGGTTCCGGTTCGCGGTCATACTACTTAACTATCAATAAGGTAGTAAGACTTCCTTACTGAGCTTTCGTCTCACAGGGTAGCTAACTATTTCTTTCGTAATATTCATAAACCGTAATTTTGGGGTATTCTTTTTACTCTGTAGATAGATGCTGATATTGAATGTTAGTTCGAAGACAGGATGGTGCCAAGCGTGACATTGCGACCTACCAACATAAACAAGAGTTTACCCGGAAGGTATAAACCCGGTCGTAAGTATCTCCATACCATAACATTCCCATTTTTATTGTATTATATTCGATATCGCATAAAATACGCGTAAAAGTGGCTTGTTTATTGACAGATAGTAACTATGAAAGTTCGGAATCCATGGGAATGGTACCCGCTGACAATAAATGCACCTATAACTATGTTATGTACCTACTTATAGCGTCTTAGTGCCACGAAAACATCCAGTGAGATTGTTTTTTTTTATACTATGGAGTGACGAGACAAGCGAGACTTTCGGCTTGTGGTAAGCATCACGGCTGCCCATAACTGTAGCAGTGCTAGAATTGTGGACTTGCGAACCAAATCCTGCGCCGCACTGCACCGCTCTCGTCACTCTAAGATAGATATTTAGATGTCAAATCTCTTCATGCCCAGTTTTTATGGTAAGCCCTTCACACCGAAACACGGTAATGCTTGCACACTGCTGCTTGGCGGTTGAATAACTGGCACAGGTGCAGTACTTTCCCAGGATATATAATCTAAGACTACAACCTATAACTAGGGTACAATTTGTTTGCCAGTGTGTTAAATTTAAAATAAATGCAATACTATGACATGGTAGAGTTGGGGTGCTCTGATTTGGATCTATCGCCCATTTCGAACCTAACCAACACAAGTTGGGGTGCACCATGGAGGTGTAATTACGCTTAGATTTAATATACCTACAGTGTTGCACGAGTAATGAGAATTTTTGGGTTGAAATAAAAGAACTTTCGCTTCTCTTCCACCTTAGCCTAACCTATCCGAGTCAGATCTGTCACCGGGATTTAATATAGGTACATACAGTATGTTCTATTTTCCATTACACCTCTAACTGAGCTAATTAACAAAAAAAAACTAAACCAAAAAAGCTAATAGTACTAATCGTTCTTAGGAACAATAACTCTATGAACAAAGAAATTAGTATCATTAATTTTTATGACAACTAATCTTAGGATATATAACCATGATGTCTATACATGTCATATACACTACTATTAGGATCGACAAACACAAGGACAAAAAATAATTATGCCGGTAAAAAATTATGTGCATGTATCATTATGACTACAGTAGTTTATGACTAGATGTGTATGACTAATGACAATAGGACAAATCAGTATGTCAATTCTTAGGAGCCCATTTATTTGTGTGTGTTATCCTGCCTGACGTTGATCATCGATGAGGCCTAGAACGGAACACAATAAAGTGTACCTAAGTGTAACTACTAGGTACTACATCAACCGTCATTTTTATCGGGTTATTCGTTTCATTACGTGTCACCATAAAATATAATGGTCAGTCATTTCTTATAAAATAAGGACATTTCCGTAAAGTGACTAGATGCAAAAAAGATTAGCTAAAGTTAATCTCTCGTCGTGACGAATACGAAGCAGCTGTGACCCTCGTTATTAATGCCCTGCAATTCTCGCAATTCTAATGAGCTAATGAAGCAATTACGTTTTTAAGCTCTAGGGAAATTTGACGTAATTCGTAGTCATGCTTACTTATTCCCACAGTTCATGGATTATGACGTTTTTCATGGGAGGTTTTATGACGTTTTTAGCTTGGATCGTTCATTTGATTCTACGATGTAGGAAGTAAGGTTCCAAGCCGAGATTGAGCCAATGTGATTGGTGCCGAGACAAACCATGGTGGTTTTTCGGTACTACTTATGATGTAATAATGTATGTACAAATTGGATTGAATAAATTAAAAAAAAAAAAAAGAACTTGGAAAGCCAATTTTTATCAACTTAGTCTTGTGCTTAGAGTATATATCTACTTCGTATAGTGACTTGATTCTGTTATATATTGGTGGTTAGCCCAATTTTAAATATTATCAGTTCTAAAAATTTCAAGGCGCGTAAGATTTTGTTGATAGATACATAAGTTAATTTTATGGTAGGAAAAAACCTATTAGGCAGGCGGATGTCATTCCTGTAAAAATAGACCCATGGTCAATGGCAGTGAATTTGTGGTACCTAGGTAGGAGGGTAGAGAGGAGAGGAGGGGAGGGGGGGAGGGGGGGGGGGTAGGTGGGTGGAGTAGGTACCTACTTCAATACTTCACAAAACTTTAAACATAATTAAGTATAGATAACCCAAAGAGGAAATCAATATTATGCAGTTACTTCAGTAGCTAATACTTCACAACACTCTAAAAATAATGATTGAGATAACCGATAGAAAATTCACGAGAACTATGACGACGTTGTGACGTCTTATTATAGGTCCATGGAGGAGTTAACCCTCTGTTTAGTATATAACCCATACGCATATCGTGGCCTTGAGGTACCCCATACCCACAGATCATATTAGCCTGTTGATGGCTCGTAAACATAATTTCTCCTACAAACACGACTCACCGTTGCGGCCAGGGGGCGACGTAGCATTCTATGCTTGCGATTGGTCGATCATTTGGATGACGCAATCGGAGTTGTTAAATAAGCGGCTAGCAGTGATTTTTAAACTACAAATTTTCGTATGAGGGGAAGTCGGATGATCAGTCAACACGATTTATAGTCTGTGCCCATACCTCTTTGTGCTAACTAGGCCAAAATATCCTATGCCTTTTTTCATGAATTTTGTATTGAATACAAAATCCGAAGAAACCCCGAGGTCCGGTTGAAGTTCGGGCTGGAGCGACCTAATTAGAGATTAGCTTATCGGTGTTACGATTACCCTAAAGGTTCCAAAATAATAAACAAAACGTATACATGCAGGATAATTTATTACACTGTACAATATATTGTTATTGTTGTTTATAAAATATATAGTTGTTCCAAAATATATTGTCGACACTCTAGTAGGTATACAATGATAAGAGTGTAAAAATGTAACGTATTAACTTCGTAACAATACAAATTACTAATTGTATAGTTAATCATTTAAACTCGGTGAGTTGTTGATATGGACGATCAACTTATGACCAATTTTGACTATTTTTATCGTTTTGTTTATGACCCAAGTGCAAAAACTCACCTTGTACAAATAGCTTGGGAGATGTGTGCGTTATCCCATATAGGCCAACATGATGCATTCTATCCTATAGAATTTAATTTTATGTCTATATAAGTAAATAATTATTATGATCGTAACAGAACGTGCCAACACTTTTATCGTGATTTTTACTTACATTTCAAGTACCTACCTGGCTATTATACAACAGGAAAAGGATATAGAAATACCTAGCAGCAGGGATTCGGTACATTCGGTACAACGGATCGTTTATTCTTAGTTTTTACACTAGTTTATTTAGCCATCATCATATTACTGTAATTTCCGTAATTGTAATAATTTATTATACTTTCAAGTGACGAGACGAGCAAGACTTTCGCCTGGTGGTAAGCGTCACGCCTGCCACTAACAGTAGCAGTGCCAGAATTGTGAACTTGCGAACACAATCCTGCGCCGCACTGCACTGCGCTCGTCATATTAGATGTTAAATCTCTTCATACCCTGTAATTTCTCTGGTAACATTGCCCTTCAAACCGGAACACAGTAATACTTGCACAGTAAAAGCGGCTTCTGAAAGTGGAAGCGCGCATCAGTCACTTCTAACGTGTGCGAGGAGTTCATATAAAATGTATGTGTACTGGAGTCCGCAGCAGCTCGGTGGCGGCGTTTTGTTGTGCGTTCCTATGTGCGGCTAGACTAAGGCTTGATTTTTTTACGACTAACATTGAGTTCATAAAATTTTAAGAAATCTGTCGGCTTAATCTCTACTCATCAGTGGGTGGGTTTGTATATTATATACAGGATGTTAGTTTGAACACCGTTATCCTTCTAGGATATCATTCACTTTTACTATGGGGCCAACCCTGAAATCAAGAAAAAAAAACAGCTGTTCCATACAAAAAGGTTCATCGATCTTGGACAAAATGTATGGAAAAACAGTTTTTTTTTTCGTGATTTCAGGGTTGGCCCCTTAGTAAAAGTTGTTCATAATGATGAGTACAATGATATCCTAGAAGGATAACGGTGCTCAAACTAACACCCGGTATTATGTAGGTACATAAAGGTGTGATAAAAATGTTGACGTCTTTTAAAAACTATCAATTGATAGTAATTCCGATTAATCATATCATAGTTCTGCTCAGTCGCTAATTAAACATTCGATACTTATGATAATATCTCTAGCAAGCATTTGTGCACTATTCGTAATATATAATAAACGTACATAAAATATAATTATACAAGTCATAGACATAAGTAGGGCCTTACTTAAAAACACTGCTTAAATTAAAAAACGAATTTAACTTAAATGTCATTTTTAAATAAGGCTCAGAGCCTCGTATTTACGTCTTTACAAACATAATAATAAAGCTATGTGGTGTGTAAAGACGGTTTATAGGCGTTTACTAAGCTTCACGTACACCTGTGTTAGAAAAGTAGGTTAGAATATTAGCAAAGTGCGCTATCCAGTAAAATAAATTCCTGCTACATTGTTTGAAAAACAACAAGTTTGGTAGCCCGCTAATTCTCATCTCTACGGCATACGCATTACGGCAGGAATTAATGTTATTAGATGTCACCGTTATTAGATACTATTGGACAATCTTTGAAAAGATTACGACAAATATTGCAACCTATTTTCGAAAAAAAATACTCTACATTCGGTAATGTAAAAAATCTAATAACGCTTCGCCTGAAAAGGTTATTATAGCTTGCTATAAATATTTTAAATACCGAAACGAATTTGTATAAAAAATATACATTATAATAAATGTGTTAGGGGGCGTCCATATACTACGTGAGGTGTTTTTTTTTATTTTCTGTCCCTCCCTCCCCCGCTGGTGAGATTTTAATCAACCCCCTCCCCCATCCTCCAATCTCACGTGAGATTTTTCAAAATGTGGGTGTCTTACGCGTTGGATTATTATTGTAAAAAGAAAAATAATAATTGCCAAAATAGAAAAAATATTACGTGATATTTGCCGAGACCCCCCCTCTCTCCAACGTAAGATTAGATGAGATTTGACTCGACCCCCTCCCCTCCTTAAACATCTCACGTATTTTATGGACGCCCCCTTACTTATACAATTTTTATCAAAAGCTACAGATATGCACCACTTTGTGAAAATTAATATAATTATATAGGTAGGTACATATTTTATAATTCTATATGGTAGATTATTTTATGATCAGAAAGCATTATTTACTCTTATGTTGATAATTATAATTATCTACGTATTATTATGTTATTATTATTGTAACTAAAAAGTATAGACAGTGATTAAGTATTAAAACATACTAAATATGAGCAAGGATTATTCGTATATAAATATAATTTTGCAACAGAGCAAGGTTTTAATTTCTAAGTTAAGTTTTTTTATTATTCGGCACAAAAATTGAGTCAAATC
Organism: Erannis defoliaria; assembly: GCA_905404285.2. NCBI lineage: Eukaryota > Metazoa > Arthropoda > Insecta > Lepidoptera > Geometridae > Erannis > Erannis defoliaria. The sequence continues at coordinate 3,723,818 of FR990071.1, forward strand.
GAATTACGTCCATTTGCAATTTAAAAAACAACTTATTACCAAAAAGGATGTCAATTTATATAGATTTCTTTGAGCAAGTAATTGAGTAGATAGATAATAATTATATACCTAAGTAATTTTCATATTGTTTTATTTTATACAGTGTACATCCACGACATTGAAGTGAACACACAATAACATAATACCAATGATTTAAATATAATAAATAATAATATTGACGTGGAGAGCCACTGACATGAAATATCTATTAAATTAAAGAACAATGTTTCACGGTTACCATCAAATGTACACGGAAAATTATTTAAAAAAACTGATTTTCGACTAATGATAATGGCACCAATTCTGTCATCCTACATAGTTAGTACGCGACCTAACTTAATTTCCTTCAAATGTAATTGAAACCTTGCGTTCTTTGAAAGAAAGTTTTTTCAAATTAAAAAAAGGTAATTTGTCGTTTTAGAAATTATCGATTAATATAAACACACACCTACCAAAAACCTAAAGTAAATTTTATAGCCAAGTAGCGAGAATCTCCTATCGTTTAAATGCCATCTCAAGATATTAAACTATTTGTACCTTGTATTAACTATTAATTTATTCTTTGCTAAAGGCACAGATCACAAATCCTCAGACCACCGTCTTTTAGGGGCAGATTAAAATGACGTAATCTTAGTTGGAATTCAATACGTTTTGAGATGGTATTTGGATAAATGGAGATGAAGACGAAGTAGCAACAAAGTTTTACGTTGACAACTTTTACTGACCTGTTAAGTCAGTGGTGCCGAACAATAAATGCCAGTGGCGAAAAGACCTTGTTACGATGTACACAATGTTTAAATTACATTGGCAGAAATTAAGTTAGGTCGGACTAAATTTTGTGGCTTGCAAGAATTAGCTTTATATTTGAATGTAAGGTTTTTAATGCCACAAGTATTTAACACTGTATAACGGCAACATTATATGCATCACGCAATGGCACTACTAAATGCAAAATTTATCACGACAAAGAAATTTTAGGCCCACACTCACCGATACAACAAACCTAAAATAATAATAAGAACCATGTACATACTAAATTAAATTACGAGGTATTTACAACTATAGCCTCACAGGACCAATATATTTTACAAGTACATAAATAAATAGATGTATCTACTTTAGTTATGTAAAAAGTATAGTATAAAGCTAAAAGGTCCTCAATAAATAAACTTAAGTTCATGATACTTAAACTAGATGAGTACTTATTATGTACGCGGATTATGCGCGATTAACATACAGCAATAAATCAGATCATATTCCATAACGCAAATATGATTACATAACTAGAAAATATCTAATTCATTTTTGCAATTAATTTCTGATCAAAATTAAAAAAAAATACGACAATCTCGTTATTAAAAAAAAATATTGAACTGTATACATTGAGATATCGTGTAGATATTAGAGCCGACACGGCGGCGCACTTTTGAAACTATTTTCCATTTAGGCGATTTCGCCGCACCTCTCTCGGTCACTCAAAGGACGCTCACCATTCGTGGCATCACCAGGGCCGTAGCCAGGGGGGCATAGAGTTTAATAAACTTTTAAAATGTATAAATAAATTTAAAATAAGAGATTATTAACGCATTTTTGTAATTATTATTTCATTTTAGTAAGTGATAATTTTTTTGTGACATACTTAACATGAAATTTGACTTGTAACTTTGGTGTTGTCAATAAACTATTTGTATTTGTAATGCCCTACCTTAAAAAAGCAAAGTACTCTGAAGCGCCCTGCCTGTAACAACAGCTGCACTACCTTAAATTCAGATCTAGCTACGGCCCTGGGGATCACATATTCTATTATTTACTAAATATGTCCTACGACACAAACCGGTATATTAAAGCTACTTTTTCTCTCCCTGCCTGTCACCGATTGAAGTGTGCTTATATCGTCTAAATGGAACTTAGTCATTAAATTGTAGTGTCATATCTATTACGTATAATCTCAATGGCAAAAAATCAGATACATCACGGGAACAATTTGTATAAAATCTTTGAAGCGTGAGCATAATATGTGATTTCATAATTGAGAATCAGAATAGTGTAATGTACTATAAATAAATTGTGAATAAGAACTTTTCTTAGCAATATATTTAGAATCGTGAAAAGGATTTGGTCTAGACGGTGGTGACTAAGGCTAACTATCAGGATAATTATATTTGCGGATATAAATAGGCCATAAGCTTTTTTTTAATATATAATTTAAACCGCGTTTATATTAAAAATATAGTTTATTTACACACTGTATAAATTACAATACAAATTATTTACAAAAAAAATGCTAAAGTTACGTCAAGTTCTTATTCACAACAGCATTCTAAGACTACTTTACAATTTGTAAAAATAATAATAAATTGTTGTACTTATAAAAGACAGAAGTCTGAGATTACACGCATTCGCTTTAAGTTGTGCCAAGGGACGGAATTCGTCGTAGAGATAACTGGTTGAGAGTCAATACCGTAGTAGCTCTTTGAAGTGACTAAAATATGTCTCTAACAGTTCTAACTCTATGAAAACTGACGTAGTTTAGACACATTTTTGTTTTATTTATATACGGGGTTTTTTTTTGCCCGCGAGTCGGGCTCTGTTTTCACTCTTTGAAAAAGGTCACCGTATAAATAAAACAAAAAAGTTCTAACACTCCTGAGTTTGGTTCTACTGACGCAGTCTTAGAAAGAGCGCACTACAGATAGGCATGATTTAAGGTCTACGTGCGTATAAATGATATGCCAGCGCTCACTCTGCATGAAAGGGACAAAGTATTTTCTCTTGATCGACCTAAAACTTTTAACGATTAAAAATAAAACAAGTTTTCTTCAGTATACATGTTATCGGTTAATACGCGCAGAATGAGAGCTGTCTTGGGATTTTTGGGCGCTGCTATGCTTAAGTGCCGTTTTGGTTTAGGGCCATACAATAAATCAATATTGGCATCAGCTGAATTTTCGTTTGCCAAAAGAACCCACGCCAGCAACCCTGCCCAGTGGCCATAAAATCGGAGCGATTCACTTTTTAGCCACGACAGTTCTTCTTCAGCACAAGCTATATGTAGTACGCACCATTCATCTACCCAATTGAAAAGCCATAAATTTAACGTTCCCAGCCCGTGGTCCACCTAGTTCACCTGGCTGTATCAGGGGCATTTTTTCCCACTTGGTCCACCCCAAGATATCTGTGTGTACAAGGGGATTTTATTACTCCCCATGGGCCACCTAGGTATTATCAATTTCTGTTTTTTTAAATATTACTTAAGTTTTAAAAAAATCTGCGTTCCCAAGCCGCCTGCCAAGCGTGGGGAATATGGCAACCTATGGCAATAGGGATATTATCGAGGCCTTCGCCCAGCAGTGGACGTCTTCTGGCTGATGATGAAATAGGCTTTAAATTTGCTCTCTATGGTACGCTTTCCCAACCTATCTCAGTGAACAATTAAACTGACAGTATCAAAATCGACATTGAGCCATGAAATTTGTGACAAAACATATCACGTCCTACTAAAAATCCGAACCAGATCTATGCGTACATTTCTCTATACTAGCTGTTGTTTTTCATCCCCGTCTAATTAACAGAGGCAGATGTACTCATCGTTATGAACAACTTTTACTATGGGGTCTACCCCGAAATCGCGAAAAAAAAACAGCTGTTCCATTCATTTTGTCCAAGGTCAATGAACTTTTTGTATGGGACAGCTGTTTTGGGCCCATAGTAAAAGTTATTTATAACGATGAGTATGTCTACCTCTGTAAATTTGGTGGGAATGCAAAACAGCTTCTATATCATGGAAAATCATTATCGTTATGAAAGTAGAAAATATACCGTTTAAATTTAGTCATGCAGTCGCATATTTACGGCATGGGCTGAAATAGACCAACACTGCCCGCCAACCAAGAACCTACACGGCACCAGCGACAATGATAAGATGAATAGACGGAAAATAAGCGCACGGATTTTGAAGACTATATGTTGAGCGCCGGCTCTCCACTCGACTCCAGTCATACTCTGCTTTTGCGTCATGCGAGCCGTACGTTACGACAATACAAACTTCTAATACATATGCATGTGTTTTCTTTTTATCAAGCGAATCTAAATTCGCTATCTATATTTTCCGGCAAATGTAATACGCATACTTTTAGCTAGGTATGCTTGATTGTGTTGTCTTGTAAATGTTGATCGGTTTTGCAAGCGCTGGGCCCGTCCATTCCATTATCACCGTCGCTGCACGGCACAAAAATCTATTCTTATAGGGCTGTTTTGGTCTCATTAACACTGTTGGAACCATAGGCGCATTGGCGCTTTTTGAACCGGTTCCGTGCTCCCACTTCAGGCTACAGCTAGAACAGTCTATTGCTAATTCAAAATATTCTATCAAACGTATATCATCATGTTATTATTGCATCCACAAAAATGTACGCAGAGCACGGAATCAGACCGAACAGTTTTCAGCAGTTTTCAGTTATCAGAATAAAAATCGCTTTTCGTTGCTGTTTACAGCCAAATATTTTTATACAAATTTCATCACAGCTATCAATTTTATGTACATTTTTACTCCCATGGGGGATTTAGTATAAAAACCCTTCCCAATAAGAAGGTACACATTATTATGTCTGTGGCACCCTATAAGAGCATTTATGTGACTACCCCTAATTGATAACGATTCAACATGACTTAACGAACATTTAGGCTGAAGGTACACTGTGACTAAATGACGGATACAACAGAATTTTTATCACATATCTTTTATGCCATTCGATGTTTAGAATTTACTATAAGAAACGTAAATTTTGTGCGAAATAAAGTAACTTACACAAAGCACAGATCGTGAAACATGCAGCCTAAAGCCTCCGGCGGCAATGGCAACTAGATTTAACAACCAAGGCCGTGTTTTATAAAGCTACAAGTTTTGTACTTGTAGTGAAAATCTGGCAACACCGCCAAAAAATATTGAGTACGGCGTTATCTAAAGCTACAAGACAACCAGTGTACAAACTATTAGTACAAGCTCTTGTATATAAGTTAATAAAGACAAACCATCTAACAGTAACTGCTAACTTGTAGTTACTGGTACAAGAAGCTAGTACAATTGTAAGCTTGTAGCTTTATAAAACAGGGCCCAGTTGTCTAAAAAGAAAAATCGTGACACGTAACCGATTGTCGGGAACGATGTTATTGTTTCACAACCAGTTGCCAAACAAATAATTCGCGGAAAGGCGTGAGATTACTTCAGAAGTATATTTCTTCTTAGACAACTAGTTGCCAACTAAAAAGTGTAAGGTTGCCTTTGAAGTTTTGTTTTCTTATTATACAACCAGTTGTCAAAAATTATACTTATTCTAATCATTTTACAGCGCTCTATACAATAGGCTAGATGACTGTTTTTTTTTATTGTCCTATTAAAATGTGGCCCATAAATATAGCTGATTAATGTAAATCTGATCAAAAATAAGCAACTTATAAGCAATTTAATATCATGCTAGACAGAGAGGCGAAACAGCGAATCGTGACGCCACTTCTCTGTACGCCATATAAATTCTATTCTGACAAGTAAGGCGTGACGTAATTTTTTGTTTTGTGAGAAAACGACAGAGTTGTCTCTAACAAAAACTTTGAACGCTCATATATCAGAACATTATTAACCGATTTAAATTAATTTTCAATAAACATACTATATTTACTTAAATTCTTCATCAAAGCTATTGGTTTCAACGATTTAAACATCAGTCATCTACCCTATTAGAGCGCCGACTTATCGCCGGCTGGTGTCGACGGCTTTATTTATAGAATCATAAGGAATCAATCCCGCCTGACGACGGCGTTGACGACGTCTTAAATGTGTAAAGTTCTTAATGCGACATTCCGCCCTAGTGTGCCTTCTGCGTTAGTACCGCCGAGTTCAATTATATTTGTCTAGATATCGACTTTATTTGGACCATAACCTCAGAACTCGACAGCATAACTCCTTATAACTTCATTTCATCTAGTCCCAACTTGGCACTGCAATATCAAGGACCAATATATTCAATATACGAACCAACCCATTAAGTTGATTTTAATAAATAACCTATCCGTACATCTATTTGTTTCGGCTAATCTAACATTGAGTAAAATCACTACTAAGCCTAATTGGTGAAATAATGATTTACTCGCATATCTCATTCTGTACAAAAGTGGTCACATTCAACGTGCATTAGCTATAAATATGTATACTGATATTAGAAAAGGTACAAGTGCTAATTAATTCACCAAATAATAGCTACACAAGTTGGTAAATATATAAGTAAACAGTGTATAACGATCAGTAGGACAACTTGGCAGAAGGACGCCAACTCAAAATCTATGAAATCTATTTTATTTACAGCACGAACTCTATTCGCCGAACAGCCATGACTTCGGTTTTCTCAAAGTTCTGCATTATCCACATGAAATTGTTTATACCAGGTTTTAAAAGGTTTCCCAACCTTTTTCTAATGCTAGGATTATAATATATTTGTGCGAGCAAATGATCTATCACAACGCAGCGCGTAGCGTTGTGCCGCACGGCTTTGTTTTCATTGCACGTTTCTATCAGACGCTCCGCCACGCCGGACCATTACTTTATAATTTTGTTGTCAATTTATTTTGCGGAAGTTTTATTAAATTTATCTGCGGAACCCCTTTGATAGGTCCGCGGTCCGCTGGGGATCCGCGGACCCCAGGTTGGGAAACCCTGGTTTCGATAAAATTTTGGTATAACGTTTGTTTTAAAAGCTTTGGACATATCCCATAAAAATGTGGCCCAGTGATGAAACTTTCGCTACCTACTTGATAGGGTTATTCGAAAATGTCCTGTTCTCTTAGACGAACCTTCTACAGTTGTCCCGCTGCTCAATTACTATGTCAGTACGGGTCATACCACTATCATAGGCCACTATCAATCCCCTTGTCTTTTTTCATCCACTAACTATTATAAACGAATGGAAACATTCTGCGCAACAGTTTAAATTATTGCCAAAAATTTATCACATTTTTTAACAGTTCCCTTTCGCGACATTCTCGATTCGTCACTGAAGCATCAGAGATTCCAGGTTGCGATTCAATATCGTGTCTTTCACGGAATTGAATACGACTTCTATGTTCTTAGTGTCTATGGCAGTCGTAAAGTGGTGGTATAACGTTGTTTTTGGCTCCCTGCGTACGTTCGCGAACATATTGAGCAGGAACATTTGGACGTCTCTGAGGTTGTGGGGGTCCCCGGCGAACTGCGGGTGGTACCAGCGTATGTCCGTCTCTGGGCTGGCGACCTTCTTCGCGAGCAAGTCGGATTTATTCAGGAACAATATTATGGAGATACCTTTGAAGTTTACGTTGTTGACGATTGTGTCGAAGATATTAAGAGCCTCTTCAAGGCGGTTCGTTTTTCTGAAATGAGAAAAGCGCAAATTATCTATCAAAATCGAAATTTGAATTGTTTCCTACGGAGAAATCAGGAAACTCTGTTATAGCTTAGCAGAAAAGTCTTAAAACAAAACTTGTTTTCTGTCCTGGCAATACTGTTGATAATCACGTCATTGGGTGAACTCACCAAAGAGCTGTATTCATCTTCCTCTGACGACTACAGGGTTGCTAGCTTTTAGAACTATTGGCGATAGTGACACCCCTAATGATCAGGAGTTTTTGTTGAGCTCCACGATTTTCGTGGTAAAATACCTCATTACACAATGTTCTTAGTATTTTAAATAGTGAAATATATCAAGGAAACGTGTCGAGCTCTGATTAAGGTAAGACTTATCAGGCGCCTGTCTAATCTTACCAGATAAACTAAACAAGCGCTAAATATTTACTATCCAGTATTTCCCTGGAAGAGTTGTTATTTACACATAAGGCAATATTCATCATGTTGGAATCGGCCTTGAGAATACCAGGGCCCTGTTTTATAAAGCTACAAGTCTTCTACTTGTAGCGACAAACTGGCAACGCCGCAAAAAAAATTGAGTACGGCGTTTTCAAAAGCTACAAGACAACCAATGTACAAACTACAAGTACAAGCACTTGTATATAAGTTAAAGACAACCCATCTACCTGTAACTGGTAACTTGTAGTTACTGATACAAGAAGCTAGTACAAATTTTTGTATTGGCAATGATTGTAGGTGTCTATGTGTATACGTCACGTGCATCGTACGATGTTTATAATAGGGTAGATGACTGATGTTTATATCGTTGAAACCAATAGCTTTGATGAAGAATTTAATTAAATATAGTATGTTTATTGAAAAAAATATTGAAATCGGTTAATGATGTTCTGATATATGAGCGTTTAAAGTTTTTGTTAGATACAACTCTGTCCCTTTCCCACAAAACAAAAAATTACGTCACGCCTTACTTGTCAGAATATAATTTATATGGCGTCCTGACAAGTGACGTCACGATTTGCTGTTTCTTCTCTCTGTCTAGCATGATATTTAAATGCTTATAAGTTGCTTATTTTTGATCAGATTTTCATTTTCTTTTCATTAATCAGCTATATTTATGGGCCACATTTTAATAGGACAATAAAAAAAACAGTCATCTAGCCTATTGTAAGCTTGTACTTGTAGCTTTATAAAACAGGGCCCAGGCATCACTTATTTATATTGTAAACTGTATAGAATAGCATAAAAGCATCATAACCTTTAGAATCCACGGCTTGCTTGCTTTTTTTTTGTTTATTTTGTCTTAGAGAATTAATTACATAGCTCAATTTATAACTCTGCCAAACTGCATAGCAGTTTGTAGGCAGACATCGAGTCTCTTATTCATTACTATTTACTACGAGTATGTAGGAGTAGGTATAAGTAGGTACGATAAGTAAACTTATAACTCAATATATGTTAACTTATAGGTACACAGGTTATTTACATAGATATTATATTTAACAGTAGTTTTTTCAAGGCTAATTTAAATGTAGATTTGTTTATAAATTGTTTCTCAAAATGATCTGCCAAAAAGTTGCATAATCTTAGGGCCAACTCTCGGAGGGCGATATATATCCACGACGCTGGCCCAGTTGCTGGCTGGTGGATTCACATACGCCATTGAAATTCTTCTCCGAGCGCATGAAGGTTGCCTCACGATGTTTTCCTTCACAGAAATGCCAGTTGTATGAAAATTCGTACTTAAACCCGATAAGAGCTCTTTGATACGGGCCGGGATTAGAACCCAACTTTCACCCGATTTTAAGTCTAGTGGTCTCCCGTTTAGCAAGGCCTATTTATATTGAAATGGTAATAAAGTGTGAAGGGGCCTAGGCATGTCCTAAAACTGCATCCAGAACTGAACCACCGGAGGACGGGCAGAAGCGTCCTCTTGGTTAACGGTGGTGAGCATTCTGCGATCCCCAAGCCGCCTGCCAAGCGTGGGGATTATGGCAACCCCCTATTGAGGGGGAGGCCTTCGTAAGTCTTTCGGGCCGACGACGATGACTTACTTTTACTTCTTATATAGGTTTGCTGCCAACATAACGTGAGAAATCGATATCCTCACTCCTCAAATAACGCAGACAAAAGTAGGAATCAACGACAGTTTATCAGATTACCGCAATCATGCAATGTAATTTCTTCATTTGCAGTCTTATAAAAGTTTTAACTTTTTTATAATAATAGGAAATTAAAAATATCCATTACACCACCGGGTAACTAAGGAGATTTACCCTGTTCAGAACGACGGAGTAAGAAAAAGAGCCCCGATATGCGAGCCCTGACTATTGGCACAGAATAAATAATAGTACTACGTACAGAAAGTTAACTCCGCAAAGAAATTGAAATAAATAAGGACTCTATTTACTAGTCAATAAAGTAGCAATTCAACTCGCACACCGCTGGATACCGCTCGCTATATTCACCTAGATATACCGCTGTCTTTCTATCACGTATGCTTAGTTACGTGCGACGAAGCTAGCATGCGGGCGGCGACTGACTTCTGCCTTGCATTGCATTGTCCACCCAGACGGAGCGCCGGCCGAACTTACCTAAACTGCGGAGTGACACCCCCCTGCTATTGGTCCCTGTAGGATTTGTAGTGGTAGGAGTAGGACTCTACTGTAGAGTCCGCCTGGGAAAGTACCACACATTTGCCAGTTATTCAATCGCCAAGCAGTAGTGTGCAAGCATTAATGTGTTTCGGTTTGAAAGTTACCAGAGAAATTACTGGGTATGAAGAGATTTAACATCTAATATCTCAGAGTTACGAGCGCAGTACAGTGCGGAACAGGATTGTATTCGCAAGTTCACAATTCTTGCACTGCTACTGTTAAGGGCAGGCGGGACTTTTTCTTCCAGGCGAACGCCTACGCTCGTCTCGTCAATCGAAATCATTAAAAAAAGAAAGAAAAAACAGGGTAGTAAGTTCGTATACACTGGCCAGTCCTAGTTTTAACTTAATGTGCCGCCTAAAGGCATTTGACAAGGCCTTATAAGTGTTGGTAATAAAAAAAACTTCTTGAACAATTTCCACTTACAAAGTCAGAAGATAAGTCGTATCAAAAGATCAAATTAAGCCACCTTGTTCAAGTTTCCCCAAGCAAAGGCAGTTAAGAGCGAAAATGAAATTTATGTAACTTTCACTAGACTTTAACGAGAGTAGCTACAAAATAAAGGATCTGCCTTAAATTAGAAACATTCATAACTGCGTAGGTTTCTGGGCGTGGGTGGTTAATGGCTTGATTATGTTTGTCTTTGGTCTTATCACGCCCTTCTGTAAAAAGGACTTTCGGCGAAATATTTAAATCGGGAAAGTTGATAGAATTTAGTATCGAAAACGCTAATAAATTCATTGGGCTCCGTCGCAGAATGTCTAAAATATCGAATGCACGCAAAACGTCTCTTTCACACAATATCTCTTTCAGAGTTGATTTGTGTTCCCCGAAACGCATAATACAAGTATCTTCACATCTAAAGTAAAAGGGTTCCTTACAAGCATGCTTATCCTAGACCACACCAATGCTTAAAATCAGGCATGATGAGGTCAAAGGCAAACATATTACGAATTTTAAAAAAAATAGACGATTACTTGCAAACTCTTTTGTTGCTCCAGTATTCATCGATTTTCTGTCTTGGAGGATCTAGCTCTCTCTCTCTCATTTATTCTGTAAGCAAATAATTCGTACCAATTTTTCGAGTTTTTTGTTTCGTTTTCGCCTACGGCGAAAATTATGAAGGAGCCGTTTGTTTTTGCCTTGTATAATATATACATTTTAGCTCTGTGGATTTTGCGGGATAAAAAGTACCCTAGATGTCACTGTCCAAACCTGAATCTATATCCAAGCCAAAATCACGTCAACCTTCATTGGTTTCTAAGTGAAAGAGAAAGAAAACCGAAACACTTTTTAGCATTTATATTAAACTTAGTCAAAATAAGGCAGTATCTATAGGATATCGTACTTGATAATTTCCCTACAGATTGCATATGACATCATATTTATTAACATCTATAGAAACCCCGCGTCCAAATGTTGATTTGCAATAAAATATTCCGATATAATTTATTTATAAGAACACGCGTTTACCGTCCAACCGCAGCCCTTTACCAAGACGTCTGCAGTACATTTTTTTAGTAAGCAAACATTTATTACTTTGTATGTTTATGATAAAATCAATGTTTGCCAACGTGTAATGAAAGCAGAATCAGTAGGTATTTCTAGTTTTACTTATCGTCAGATTATATTAGGTACGTAGACAGACACACACTATATTCCCAAAAAAAGCTCCACCTATAAAATAATGTATTAGTTATTTTATAGGTGGAGCTGGAGTTTTATTTCTGTTATTTTATGCAGGAGAAAGAGATACTGTACATTCCCCTCTCATTTACACTTGTGTCCTCAACACAGTGCATGTCTTCAAGATTTATTTTTAATTTTTGTCAGGATTCAGTTTTCAAGATTGCATCTACCTACCAAAGAAATTACTCAGGGCTCAATTTTGTTCATTTTTCTCCACTACCTTGGAGTGTAGTAAATCGTTATTAGTGTTCCTATTCAAGTAAACAACTCACGGCTTTGCTAATTATTTTGCGGCCATGGAAATGTGTGTAATTCTCATCTAATTAATGCGGTTAGTACGTCCGATTATAGACAAGATACGCGGCAGGCACGCGGTCCGGTCCCGCCTCGTACGGCGAAATGCGACATGGGAGAAATTTGCAATATGCGGGTGTTTTACACTTTGTTACTTGAACGTTATTGGTTTTAGTTGCGCTCGTGGCGCAGATTGACTAGGTGGTTTCAAAGGATCACCAAAGTTAAGCAACGGACGATCCGATCAGTCTTCGGATGGGATGGAGTGGCATTCGTATGAGCGTGGGTTAGACGTTACGATTGTTTCTGTATTACGAAAGGCAAGCATCGAATAAGCCGATTATAGGGCTGAGTGGCGTAGGTACCTTGAATGGTCTATAAAAGCCTGATAATGCTGATGATGATGACTGACGAAAAACAGAGTTTTAAAATTATTATTTTTGGGATTCTTTTATCAAATTTGCTTTGTCAAATAACATTAGATCTAGATTAACTTATAGTCCCTCACAAATATTTAATATACCTAACTGTAGGTAGGTTCAAATCAGTTTAGTGAGAAAAAAACCTATAATCTGCAACCCGAGAGCGTCATAGCGGCCTAGTTAGTCTAAATATCCGGGAGTAGGCGCCAGCGCACTTTCTTATTCGTATGACGTCCGATTGCACAGCGCAGCGTGGTCATTAGTCATTACGTAATACGTAACGTGCACTCACTTCCTAATAACGAAACCATTCGGCACTCATCTTATTATTTTAAGGTCTTTTAAAGTTATGGACCTATTATTTAAAATTATCAGACTGCATTTGGCCGACTATTGGATTTAGGTCTCTATCAATACAATCATGCCATTTACCACGATCTGTAACTTTTCCCTTCCAGCCATTGCCCGCTGCTTTGCGTTTCGTCGCACCAACAAGTGTAAGGGCGTCCTACGCTACGTTTGCCGGTTTGTGGTCACCCCTCTAGAGTACGTCCAAATGGTTATTGGTTTTGCGACAAATATGACCGGCCCATAGCCTCTCCAGTCGATCAATAACCCAGCGAAACTTTACTCTTGCCAAAGTTATGAATTTACGTGACTTTTTAAGTGAAAATGTGTCTCTAATAATGTGCAGATGATTATAAACCTGTATAAGATAAACTCGAGCTGATTGAATAACAACATAAAATTGCTCGGACTGATCACGAAACCGTTCAAGCGACGTATTGGCAAGTTTCACAGTAAAACTGTCAACTGTGTTGTCCGGAAAACTAATTAATAATCGGTTTAGAGCGTCACAACGAGCGCCAACTATTGTTTCGTACGTCTTGCATTACTTTTATGCAAGCGACAGGCATTTGCTATGCAAGATACGATAGATATGAACTATGAACATAGTTATGCAATCGTGAGTTATTTTAACAACTAATAATATTTATTACAAGGCTTCCGATTAAGAAATAAATATTACGAAGTCGGTATGTTGATAATGTATGTCGTGAATTGCTGTAAATTCGCGAACATTAAGAATGCTGCATCGGCTGCGTTTCCTCCAAAGCTAATGAAGGCGAATTAGAGAAGTTGGGCGTAATATGCTACTCATCCCAGTTCTTATGATTACCTATTTTAGATACCCCAAAAAATCCTTAAACCTGATATAGAAAACTTCCTCAATAGAGTAGAGACTGATACTTACATGATAATCATATGAATCAACATTCATCAAACATTTAATTAATCGTGAACACGCTAATCTTGGGAGTGACTGTGGCTGGAAACTTAGATCGGATAGATTGGCGAATGACGAACCTTGAAGGAGACCCATGTCGACCACTATTATTTATAGATTTATTGAAATATGATGTTGTGTAATCATTCACTGATATGTTCTATATTGATAAAGGAGCTCTCCTACTGGGAGACACCTACACGTACAGGTATTATGGCCCAAGGAAACTTTTGTTTTTTTTATAGATCACATAGTGATGTTAAGTGACGGAGTAGGCACCTGGAATTGGAATTGGCTCTCGACTACTCGAGACCACCTAGGTGTGTAGCTACCTACAGGCAGAGGTTTTAATTTGAGGGCAGGCATTGTCGACTCATTAATTATGTTGATCGGTCTGAAGTTGGTTAGACTAATCTAATCTCCGTGGAAAATTCTTGCGCCAGACACGCAAGTATTCGTCGCTTATACTATACTATAATAATCATAATTCATATATTGCTTATATGAGTACAGGTGAAAACAATCAATTATTGGATGCCATAACTTTCAGCTTGCAAAAATAACATCCGAACATAACTATGCCATCTACCTACTTAAGGGGGAACAGGGTGAACGCTTCTACATACAAACGTATTCCCCTATTTTCTTCCTGGATAATGGTTCTAGAGCAATCTTTTTTTTAAATAAATTCTAGGTCTACTTTAGACTTGTCTCTGTTTTCTTTTTTGGCAGAAAATAATAGCTAAAAAAATATAACGCTTTAAATATCTTCATAGTAACTTTTGGAGGGCTATATTTTCTTTAGCAATTAGTTTCTGAAAAATAGGAAAACACTGAGACACATCTACATTAGACTTAGATATTATTTTAAAAACATGGTAGCTCTAGAGGCATTATCCAGGAAGAAAATAGGAGAATACGTTTGTATGGAGAAGCGCTCACCCTAGTCCTATTCCCCCTTAATGCTTATTCTATCAGCATGTGCAAGTCCAGACTGCTGTATACTTATGATGAATGAACTCACCTGTCTTCAGACAAAACCTGGTCGAACTCCGAGGAGGAGACCAGGAAGAGTATTGACGTGACAGAGTCGAAACACTGCGTCCACTTCTGGCGCTGCGTCCGCTGCCCGCCCACGTCCACGAACACGAAGGGCACGTTGTTGATGTTTATGGTGCACTCGGAGATGCCCTTCGTGGCCTTCCGACAGTGGAGGATGTCCTGGTGCGACGGGACGTAGTCTGGCCGCGCGATCCGCTCAAGCTCCTCGAAGAAATAACTCACAGAGTCGCTCTGAAAATTGATAAATGGCAAGTTGAAACTTTTGTCGTGATATGGTTTCTTTCTAGGAATACGTGCTTCCTTGAAACCGCTGACCATCACTAATTACCAGGTGGAGTACGCGGTCAAGCTGAATTACTTGCCTCTTGTCTTGCCGAATTTCGGCGCTATATAGACGAATGAGTTCCGGGACAACTTGAGCTCTACACAAGTTGGTGAAAATTACCTACATTCTTATCAGATAAAGAGATAAAATAGGTGTTCAAGTATTAGCACGTTCTAGACTTCGCATCACCTTTGACCACGACTAAACTTTAGAATGAAGAATACGATATACCTAGATAAACTAGATATAGAACACCAGACAAACGAAATAAGTCAGGGGATTTCTCCATCGATTTAGAGATAACTAGGCATTTGATGAGGGTTCAAGAAAGCTTATTTGGGATAATATTACCGACAGAAACACGTAACGCTAAAAGGCAAGAAGGTGCCTGAAAATGATCTTAGGTTTCTTCCATTCAATGACCGAATAACAAATTGGGCATACTGGTAGATAAACGCAAAATAATAAAACGCCGTGCGTAAGAGTATATTCACGTAGGTATTAATTTTCTACACGAAATGAAATAATAAACTTCAACTAGTTTTGATGTTAACATGTGGTCTAGATCGGGGTAATTTCCGGAACTACTACACTTTTCAAGACTACATCACTGGTCTAAGGTTAGAATAATAAATATTCCAATTTTAATCCTTAGCTAAGAATATTTTACTCGTGTTTTGTAGGAAAGGACGGGATTAGAAATGTATATTATAGACATAGGGCTTTGTTTGGCTCGACAAACAACCAATCTGTAGGGACCTTCCCTTGACCTTTAGGCAAACAGTCTAGAGTTCCCTTTAGATCTTTCTTAGCAGTCGCTAATAGAATTAGGTAGGTACGTATAACTTAAGATAAATAATTATTTAATCTAGTAATCCAAAAATAGACTTAACCCTTCTGGGACGCCTAGACGTAAGTGACCTTGAAATAGAAACCAGCCTCAACTTGACAACAGAGACATGAAAATAAAGACATTTTGTATAGTAGCCTAACGGTTGTCTTGGTTAGCAGGTGGCCGAGCGGTCACGCCTCCAATCTTCAAATATAACTCATAATGAAACAGTGGCTTGTTACTGTGAAATGTAAAACAATGTGCTTACACTGTGTAACAAACATAATGCACTCACATACTTATGAATCAAATTATATCGTTCAACGTATCAACACAATGTGGCGTTTATTTAGTAGGTATTGCTAAACAACGAGGAGAAAACATTGTTTCTGTGGCATGCCACCTAATTCACATGTTGCACTGCATTTCTATGCTAATAAACATGGAAATTACAACTATTATTATAGTAAATCGACAATTTGATAAGACAAACAGATTCTGGTACTTTTATGACAGTAAATAATATCGATCTATCTTATACAAAACAAAGATATTCTGATAGTTATTCGGTTACAGTTAAAGATGTTACTGAAGAAATCAAAAATGACTAATTAAAGCATGTAAGTCTTGCTGACGAGGCCAAAGTCCAGATCTGCAACCAAGTAAACAGACACGTAGACATAACACTACGAGCCGTAGATCTTAGTGTACGCGAATAGATAAAATTACACACTCGGTGTGATTTGAACAATCGTCATGGGTGACGTAAACATGACTAATGAATTTATGGTACCGGGGCCTAGTCTGTAATTTCCTAAATTACGCGAACGTGAAAACTTGTGTCGAGTTACGGACATGCAAAAAGGCTATTTCGTTTCTTACCTGGCCGATACATTTCGAATCTATCAAGGGCAAACCCGGCACGCACCGGCCACAGCCCCAGGCTGTTTAGAATGCAACCAGAGAGGTAAATCACCGGTAAAAGTCAGACACAAGATTGCTATGGTGTAATAAACTGCACGGAAATTAATCGTACCTATAATAACTCAATGGACCTGGGGAATGGGTATGTCTTAAAATTGCATCGAGAACCGCCAGAGGACGGGCACGAGCAGCAACTTCCTCTCGTTTAACGGTGGTGAGCATTCTGCGACTCCCAAGTCTCCCCGTCAAGCGTGAAGAGTATGGCAATCGCTCCCTATTAAGAGGGAGGCCTTCGTCCAGCAGTGGACGTCTTCTGACTGATGATGATAACTCAATGACAAAGTATGACGGCTCGGCAATCGCGGGTAATAAAGTTATACTACGAACCATGGTTAATAATTTATAAACTCGATCATTTTTCTGGTTCCCAGAATTATTTTCCGCCGGCGCATGGTCCGGTCCGGTGTTTATTATGATTATATCTGAGAGCGCAGGTAATGGATTACAGGAAATACAAAAGTTAAACAGGCCGAGTAACTATCGGGAGATAATAAAATTGCGATCAGACTGCATGTTGTCTCTTGTCTGGCATATGCTTCGGATGAATGAGTGCAGTCACGAAATGGGGGCAAGTTTACAGTGTTTTATGGACTCAACGGCTATTGTTGAGTCTCAATGGTAATTAGACCCTTTAGACAGGTGCAAAGGTTTTTCACACCCGTTCGGACCTTCGCAACAAAACAACCGAACCACCAATAATGCGGCCAGATACCGCTTATCTACATTAATGAAATAGATGTTGCGCTCGATAGTACACAATTATAGATACTGCTGGAAATGTGAGTCAGAGGTTGTGAAGAGTTAGCTTAGTACATGTGTTTAGAAAAGTCATGACGTCTTACTTCACTTCATCTGTCAGTCTTATGATTTTCCTGTGTTGTTTAAGCACGATCAGTATGCAGAGCTGGTTTCGGTAAACACAGGTTTTGAGTCGCAGTAGGTGTTCAGTACTAGAATTAACTTTTGTAACGGGATATACCTACTCGTAGGTATTTGCCGTGGTTATAATTTTCATAATTGGTTTGCTCACGTAGTAATATATCTCAATGGTTTGCACTTCAATGTTATTTGAATACGAAGTACAAAAACGAACTTTCCAATTATAATAGACAAGCGGCCTTACCTAAAATAATCTCGATTCTCTTAGGCTTAAACTTCTCTGTCCTTTTCTAGCACGTGCAACTTCACGTCAGAGAGAAGATGGCAGAGCATCTTAAGCAGTGACTAAAGGTTGAAAAGCTTTTTTAAGTAAGGCCGAAGATGTTTATTATAGTTGGAAAGTTGATGACAAATGCAGTATAAAAACGAATTGTATACCTTGCCAATTAAATTGGGCAAGTTAACTGTTTTTTTTTTCATTGGTAATAAAGATTAAAAAAGAACCATAGATGGGTTTGGCGGTTTCAAATTTTTCAAAGTGTATTAATATATAATCGAATAATAAAAATATTAAATTCGTTAATAAACAAAGAAGTAGGAAAGGGAAAATAATAATAATTACATGCTATGCAAAGAGTCCATGTCAATATCATGTCCACGGGTCATGTTACTTCTCCGTGCTCCTATTCTATTTTCTGATATACATGTATTCATATATATTTATACATACAAATAGATTTTATACGTACATAATAATAATAATCAGCCGTTTAATAGTCCAATGCTGACATAGGCCTACATAGGATTGGACTATATCCACCACGCTGGCTCAGTTGCCAGTTGTTGGATTGACAGACGCTATTCAATTTCTACTCCGGACGTACGCAGGTTTCCTACCGATGTTTTCCTTCACGGAAAAGCTAATAGCATGGAAATCCGTAGATAAACTCCAAAAAGCTTACCGGGCCGGGGCCGGGACCGGTTGGTACGAGCCCTAACCTTGAGTCCACGAGTTCACAATTCCAAATTCGAAGTCGAGCGTTCTACCACTAGACTACCACGGCTTTATATAGGGAGACGACCACTGCTAAACAAAGGAGTCACCCTTAGACCGCCACATTGTACGACAACCTGCCATTTTCATCCACCGGTTGCCCGCGATTTTCAGTGTCATCTCCACCTAGTGAGAGGCCTTCCTACGCTGCGTTTTCCGGTTCGTAGTCTCCACTCAAGAATCTTCGTTCCCCATCTTCATATACACATAGTTCGAGAACTTCATATTCATATACATAGTACGAGAATTTATATTGGGCCGAACACAGCATACAAAGTGGGACGAATTTTCTCGGGACGAAAATGGCATGAATCGAATTTTATTATAAATAAACTGACGTGGTTTTGATACTTTTTTGATTTATTTATACGGGTATACTCACGTTTAAAAGTCACCGGATGTGATCGAACTATAGTCGGAGTATCCGATTTAATTAAACGTGAGTATTCCCGTATAAATACTTAAAACAAAAATAGTACGAGAACTTCATACAAATACCTACATAGACTTCAATATACGTATTACGAGAACTTCATTATACATAGGCTTCAATATACAAAGTACGAGATCTAAATTGTAGTCATGTTCTTAAACTGTAATAGTAAATTACAATATCAGATACGTTACGTTATACCACCGGACGTGCACGAGTCACGTCCATTCATAATTACGGGTTAATCTAGGATTAGGTCAGCATTAAGTTAAGCACACTGGAGGTCTACGTTATCTTGAGATCTGGAATATGAAAAGCTCAATTTCCTAATGTGTCATGATACTATCATAGCAGGTTAATGGTGCTCGTACCAACCTGCGCTGGAATGCTAGGCGCGGTAGCGACGCTAAGCGCATTATTACTGTTGGACCTTTTGCTATGTAGTACTTTTATTTGTTCTGTGCTTTTGCTTCCAGGGGCCCTACCATGAGCGCTTATTCCGGGACCGAATAGGCTCAGCTGCCGACGCTGCGCAGCTGTCAATTTTGTCGCCCCGCAATACGGTTCGCGGTCGCGCAGCGTCGTCAGCTGATCCTATTCGGTCCCGCAATAAGAGATCATGGTACGGCCCCTGTACATTGGCTTCTCCCAATGCAAGCCACTCACACTTTCGAATCAACTCGATTATCGGGACACATAGTACCTAAATAATTATTTACTTAATATGGCAGTTGAGCACTTTTTGAAATCAAATCTCTCGCTGAAACGTGTGACGTTCCCAATTATTCGCTGTCGGAGAGCGGTTATCAAGCATTTAACCCTAATTTTTATCACGCATGAAAGCGAGAAAATGTTGACGAGTCTACTAGTTTATTGTACATAATTAGCATGTGTGCATAAGAGAGTAATGTACGTTACTAAGTTAACAATGACAGTTAGTTGGCAAGGTGGGATTCCGCAATGCGACAACGCAACGCCACAACGCTCCGGCTTGACATGTTAGCTATACAATAAGAAACGACTGTGAGTAAGGAACTTGCAACCACACAAATTCCTTAGAGCAACCCGTCGACACCTACATACAAGGCGACCACCAGTCACCCTGTATCTACACAGCCGTTTACGTGTACTGATCACACAGGTTTTTTAATCTCCCAAGATTCCAGTAAGTCATTTTTATACGGACTTGATTACGCACCGTAGATTGGAAGAGAGCACATGGATATCGACGGATTCCATACTTTCTCTTTTTTTCTCGGACAGTATAACTAAGCCAGCTTATATTAAACTTCGAAACCGATACCAGATAAATAGGTAATCGTAATTATAATTTATTTATTGCGTAAACTGTACAGAATAAGGTGTTATAAAAATATTTCATACGTCTCAACAGTCTCGTCCTTATCGAACATACAATAATAGGCTAGATGACTGGTATTTTTTTATTGTCCTACTAAAATGTGGCCCATAAATATAGCTGGTTAATGAAAAGAAAACGAAAATCTGATCAAAAATAAGCAACTTATAAGCATTTTAATATCATGCTAGACAGAGAGGCAAAACAGCAAATCGTGACGTCACTTCTCTGTACGCCACATAAATTCTATTCTGAGATACTACTCACGTCACGCCTTACTAGGCGTGACGTCATTTTTTGTTTTGTAGGAAAGGGACAGAGTTGTCTCTAACAAAAACTTAAAACGCTCATATATCAGAACATTATTAACCGATTTAAATTATTTTTTCAATAAACATGCTATATTTACTTAAATTCTTCATCAAAGCTATTGGTTTGAACGATATAAACATCTACCCTATTATAATTTATATTATTTTTGAACTTTATATTTAAAACATTTTAATGTGAATTATGTCATGCAACGAGAGAGAGCTAGATCCTCCAAGCATGCAACTAATCTAAACAACTATGAATAAAAGTTAGGTAGGTTGGTAGGATAAGATTGATCGAAAAAGCGACAAAAAACATCCTAGTTGTTACGAAAGAGCTAATAAAACTTAATGACTCGCTATTTGCGCAAATCTGCAGTCAAAAACCGGAGAACGAGAGCAAACAAAAAAACAATAAGAATATATTTTTTAAACAACAGCGTGGCAGAACAGACGAGAATAGGGAAATGGACCCTTAAGCATAAACTAGCATATGGGCCTATGGGCGCGATCAGAGAATCTCTGATTAGGAACAATTTCAGGACAATTGAGAATTTTATTAACAAAATATATTACTTAAACAGTAGATGCTAGGATCAAGAGGGACAAATCTACTTAATTACAAAACTTTGGCAAATTGAAAAAAAAATACATGTGAAGTCATGACTTTCAGTAAGGTCGGAGTAAGAATTTGTTTATAATGTATTTTTTTTTTATACAACTGGTGACAAGACGAGCTAGACGCTCGCCTGGTGGTAAGCGTCACGCCTGCCACAAACAGTAGCAGTGTCAGAATTGTGAACTTGCGAACACACTCCTGCCAGCACACAGTAATGCTTGCACACTACTGCTTGGCGGTTGAATAACTGGCAAAGGTGTGGTACTTCCCCAGGACTCTGCAGTAGAGCCCTACCACTATAAAATGTTCATTACTTTGTCTTCCTTGTCCCCGTTCTAACAGATCAATGGTCACTGTAGTCACAGCGACGCTCGGCATGACGCAACCGCCTGACTAATCAAATGAGATAACGAATGCAATTACAATTATTTTATTTATGTCCACAAGACGTCTTTGAAAGAACTAATGTATGGATTATAGCTCTGAGAGGCGTTTGTTGCGCTTTCGCTCGATGCGGGCGTCAGGAGTACGTGAAGATAACAACTGATGGTGCAAAGATAATTTATACCTACTTATATTTGATAAATATACGTATATTTGTACATTATTTTTCAATTATCATTCATGACTATAATAAATATGATAAAAACAAAAACATAGAAAATTCGCAAGCAACCTTTCTCAAAGAGTGAAAAAAAAAAAAAAAAGTGTCAAAACCATGTCAGTTTTCATAATAAAAAAAGAGGTAGGTATACGTAAAAAAATTCTGCTGTTTCATACAAAAAGTTCATTGACCTTGGACAAAATGTATGGAACAGCTGTATTATTTTTTGCGTGATTCAATGTTGGCCCCTTAGTAAAAGTTGATCATAACAATTAGTACATACATAATCTTCAGTATTGTTGTACCTTTTTGTTACACTTTGTATATAAATGTGAAAAACATTACCATCCTTCTTGAGCAGTCGGGTCCAAATATATCTAACTCAAATAGTCAATGCATTTGAAATTTTGACTTCTTGTAGCTGGTAAAGTACATTTAGATAATGCACAACACAATAAACACAAAACATTATATCCTAGCATACAACTAAATAGATTTCAAATCACTGCTGTGGTTTTTATATCTGAATCATACTAAATTTATTGCACAAACAAGCCAAAAGCATCACTGCAAACCAATGAGTCAGGTGTTCCTTTGTTTGAATGTTTTAAATAACTTCTCACCCTTTTTTTTATATGGACTGATAAAATTATTTATTAGTGTTAGGGATGTTATAGCTCAGAAAAATATTATCAAAGAGTATAAAAACGATGGTAGTATATGTATAGCTTATTCCATTGGCGTACCCAAGGGAGCATGTGGCATGTCCAGAGTGAGGAAAAGTTTCACTAGCTCCTGGAAAGCTTGCGTGGTCCCAAAATAATATCATAAATCTTGTGCTAACTATTGTGTGACCAAATAAAAAGCTTAAAATTACCCAGAAATAGGTAAAAAAAAGCTCACTACACTGTATTTTATTAATTGTAAGCATTCTAAGCTTCCCACATAAGAACTTGATACACTGATTGTCGGTACTTAACATCAGGTGAGTTGTGGTTAAATACCCGGACAACCATAAAAACACTACAAACAAAAATGATTTGTTTTAGTTTTATTTTCGCATTAGCTGTGCCCCGCGGGTTCACCCACGTGATGATGAAAACCGATGATGATGATAAAAAGTACCCTATAATATATCTTTCCGAAAAATAACCTCCATTTCGAGTTTCATCTAAATCTGTTCAGCCGTTTTGGCGTGAAGAGGTAAAGCTTACATAAAATATATACCACAGAAAAGCGAAGGAAACTTAGAACTGACAAACTTTCCCATTTAAAATATTAGTGTAAGTGTAAAATAATAGGTACCTATTTTGCTCAAAATTAACTAGATTAGGTTACAAATATTCATGCTCGCTGCTCTCGTGCATTAAATAAATAAACAATTTCTTAATTTCCTTCATTTAATTTCTGCATAAAAAGGAATCTATTATGTAGTTTGCCCAAAATTACTCAATTGCTTCATGACGCAAAATGCCCCACCCCCTTGGCTTATTCTTATATCGTCGTCAGCCATAAGACGTCCACTGCTGGACGAAGGCCTCCCAATAGAGGGGATTTGCCATAATCCCCACGCTTGGCAGGCGGCTTGGGGATTGATTATTTATATTTGATATTCTTATATATTTGGCACAAAAACCTAAATGCTCATATCAGGATAACCTAGTTAAAGTCTAGGGCTTAGACTGTAACTGTGGTCCGAAGTATGCCCAACTTAGGTTAATTTCATACTACTGTAAAAGTGGCTTATTTATGATGTTATCAGTGACCTTTGAGTAGGCAGTGAACCCTGTTTTCCTAAAATAAAAGCAACACACTGAAGACTTTGCCACAGAATAAATATTAGGTATAAATAGTTGTCATTATAAATGTCAAAAAGTTGCCCCTCAGGTGTATTTGTACGAAATAAATTATTTTAATAAAAAAATTACACTATGGCAGTCATGAATATTATGATCTTATATAAATGGATGATCAAGCCATGTCAGAGGTCTTCTGAATGCCTAAAATCTAATCTAAGGTTACATACCAACTTCATAAGTCAACTTATTATTCAAACTGAATGATATACAATTATTATGATATAGATTATTATGATTGTATATGGTGACATATCACCAATTATTTTTATAAACAAATAAAATAAATATGGTTAATACAAGTGATTGTGGAAGTGGTTAAAGATTAGCTTTTGTTATTAGCATATTCTGAAACATTATGTGAATGCAATGTGTTCACTGAAGCATACAACACAAATCGATGTGAACAACACATTCTAAGACTCGTTTTTAATACAATGATAAAATTCATCACCTACAAATACTACTTACAAGTATGTATGGTAGACATTGTTTTGTAGGTATTGTTTTTGTTACATCGCTATAAGATAAAAAACTGTGACTGCACAATAACTGACAAAGTTTGTCTGAATCTAACATGCAATTAGGAAAAAACAAAGAAAATTGATCCTAGCTCAATCCAGGTTACATACTGATCAAAAGGTCTCTCCTTCTCCCTCCCCTATTTCATTTATACAAATTCAGACAGTCATAGAAAAGAGAAACGTGACAATACACAAAACTGTGAACCAATCAAATAGTTGAACAGGCTGATGTATATAACAAAATATAGAAATACCCACATAATATTGTACAAATAGATTGAACACTAGTGAATCTCAACCGTAAAATTACTCACACAACCTTGACACCGCAACATTAGAGGAAAATTTGAAGCGATAAGCCCCAAACACATTTTAAAAATATTCTTCACAATTGTCACTGTTTTCCTTGTATCTGTTCTTGCAACAAAGAATTCTACAGCAATATTTTATGCATAGCAGGCAGTAGTGTGAATATGTATGTAAACAGGCACATTATAATATAATTATAGATTACGTCATTAGCCTTTGTACCCTACCTGTACCTACTTTTAAATATATTGGAAAGAAGAGAAAAATGTTGACTTTTGAAGACAACAATAGGCTAGATGACTAGTTTTTTTTATTGTCCTATTCAAATGTGGCCCATAAATATAGCTGATTAATGAAAAGAAAATTAAAATCTGATCAAAAATAAGCAACTTATAAGCATTTTAATATCATGCTAGTCAGAGAGAAGAAACAGCAAATCGTGACGTCACTTCTCTGTCGTCGTCAGCCATAAAACGTCCACTGCTGGACGAAGGCCTCCCCTTTATAGAGGGGTGTTGCCATAATCCCCACACTTGGCAGGCGGCTTGGGGATCGCAGAATGGTCACCACCGTTAGGCAAGAGGACGCTGCTGGCCGTCCTCCGGTGGGTCTGGTTGCAGTTTAAGAACATACCCAGGTCACTTCTCTGTACGCCATATAAATTCTATTCTGTCAAGTAAGGCGTGACGTCATTTTTTGTTTTGTGTGAAAGGGACAGAGTTGTCTCTAACAAAAACTATAAACGCTCACATATCAGAACATTATTAACCGATTTAAATTATTTCTTTAGTAAACATATTATATTTACTTAAATTCTTCATCAAAGCTATTGATTTCAACGATATAAACATCAGTCATCTACCCTATTATGATTTATCAATAAGTCTTTTTGTTTACGGTCGTTTTCTGACTCAACATAATACAGCTGTCCCAAAGTTTGCAATGAGGCACATCAAAGTACAAAATTAAATATATTCACAGATAAAATCATGAAATGTAGCTAATTTTGATTTTCTTATACCAACTTCTCTCCAGTATTATAAAAAGACCTCCTCATACACACCGCAAGATAAAATTATGTTCTTTTTCATATAGGTAGTGGGAGGGTCCGTGAATGTTTATCTGGAAGATTTTTACCTTATCCATGTGGGTGAAACTGCAGGTTGCTTACAAATAATAGATTACAAATCTAATTCAATCAAGGATGTAATTAAATCAGTTATGTCATCATAATATCTCTCAACATACCATTCTTGCATGCGGATATTAATGTAACTATTGTTAAATACTCACCAATTGAAATTCTCTCCGCCTGTCATAAGCTCGTTTGATGGCTCGGTCAAGCCACAGCGAGTGTATGTGCGGTGCGTAATGCATGAAAAGGCGGCTGTCGAGCGCCGCGCTGTTGAAGTGCAGCGCCTGCTGACCCACGTCCAAGTTACGAGGATTCTCCCACGGTATCGCAAGTTTGTCCCGTGCGTCCACTAACACTTGTATACCCTTCACGATGTTCTGGTATATCACGTGCTGGTACTCGCGCACCAGTTCCGGCTCGAACTTCACTTTATGTATTATCCTCATCTGCTTCAAGAATGTTGACTTTCCGCTTTCACCCGCACCGAGGAGCAGCAGTTTGACTTGCCGCCGTAGCGTCTGGCGGTCCTTCTCGAGGATCCTGTCGATCTCCTTGCTACGCGACCGCTGCTCGATCTCCTCCGGCGACAGCTTCAGGCGCAACCAGCACGTCAGTGCTTCGGTACAACAGGTACATGACCACAAATCGTTGGCCATTTTGCATGATTATCGACGCCCATAGAAAAGAAAGAAACTGAGTAATTGATGTCACGCAGTATTTATATGTTGATTCTACAAACACTTTCACAATAGCACTACGTACGAACTGATAAACGATAATACTTAATAAATTGAACCCAAGATCCGGAATTTAGAAATACACACGCATTCTCTACCCCTCCCAAAACTCATTGAGAAATAAAAATCCACAGATTATGAATTCTCTATTTATTGAAAAGTTCAACGACTTGTTGACGAGTGAATGAATGATTTGAGATTATCAATCACTCTTTTTAAGCTTGTGTATAACTAGCCTAATTTAAAAACATAATAATAGAAAATTATTGTCTATGGTTGACAGAAATGACAGCCAAATGACAGCTGGACTGGCAAATGCACAGGATGTGCGACGCCAAGTCCTCTTCGGAGGACAAAGAAGAAAAAAAATATGACAGCTGATTTACTTCATCAAGCAAAATCAAATCAAAGAAATTTCGGCGCAATCGCCACGAAGTGCACGTGTTTTTCCAAAAAATATTTCTCTTATAGGTATCTTTTGCCAATAGAATAACCTGTTATCTAGTGAAGTGCCAGGTTTTTTGCCTATTAAGTTTGTACCCGCTTCAGTCACAACATAGTAACGATGTAAATTTTATTCGGAGCTATGTCCAAAGAAGGTTATAGTCCTGAAAAGAAAGAAGGGGATAACAAAGTCGTCCTGGAGAGATTGCAGACGTATTTGAAAGATAAGAGAAGCTCCGAGGTAGCCGAGGCGAGCCTCAGTTTCAACAAGCCGAGCACCAGCTTCGAGCAAGCGCCGCACACCGTCCAAGCACTCGAGGACACCAGCAACATATTACGCGAAGTACTGAACCACAAAAAAGCCGAGCTACTTCGGCAACCAGAAATCATCGAGTACCTCAAGTCAATATCCACTGATCTCAAAAAATAAAAATGGCAGTTGCTGCCCAGAAAAATGTGGCTGTGGCTTTGATGCAGAAGACCATAGAGAGACAACAGCAACTCGCTCGTATCAAGCTAAAAATTTCTCCCAAGCAAGTGGAGTCTGTGATTGTGAATAATGTGCAGCGCGGGATGAATGCTCCATATGTTGAGCTTCTTAAAGTGTTGCGAAACTATTCTTTAAATGACGATAACTTTAAAAATGTTATTGAGGATTCTCTAAACTGTGTAGTCCTGTTAGGTAAAAATGTAAAGCCATTTGTTGATGCAGTGTGTGAGTTGGACTGGCTGGATCGGAGTGAAGAACTAGTGGAACTTTATGGCAGGTTTCTGTTAAACTTAGTTACTGCACATACTTACCACTGCTCCAAGGTGCTGGTGTGCTTAGTTAAAGCATTTAAAGGTAAATATTGTAATTATGAAACTTAATAAACGCAGTCATGTTACTATTTATTGTGCAAAAATTTTTCATGAAAGCTATTGCACAATCAATGTAAACTGAAGTGTAAATTATACATACAGCTTTGTATCACACAAATAAACCCAAAAAATATTTTTATTTATTTCCAAAAATATTACAAACAGTCAATTAGGGATCAGTGATAAAAAAAGTAATATACCAGATGCTTCATAACTAGTTTAGTACCAAGACATATTGCAATCTGAATGTGTTTGTGATGAAATTTGAAAAAACTGAAAAAATATACAGGGTGAAAATTTACTATTATCACAAAATATAGTTAACACATTTAAAACATATTTTCACATACAGTTTGTTTAATTTTCCGTTTTTTAGGAATATAATACTTATTACTATAAACAAATTTATTTTTAGTAAATGGAATTAATGTAGGTAAATAATTTTCTGAAATTTGTGTTGTCAATCAAATTCAAATTTTCAATAATAATAAAAAATGCTCCTCTGTTTACGACAAAACATTTAGGGCCTTAAAAAGACCGGCCGAATACGATATGAAAAACCCGATAAAAAAAACCGGATGTTCGCTCCCGTAGGAGCTCCGTGCATACATATTGTACTAGGTCCCGCACACCATAACAAATTTCTCGTGACGCCTGTCTCGTTCGCACCAGTTAATTGTGCGCAGTGTGTTACAGTCAGTGAACAGTGTGAGGCCACTCTATTATTGCTTAAATATGAACTCTATAATAATAACTATTTATTTACTAATCTTATACAATATTTTGTTTTCCAGCGGAAGGCACTCACTGGGAAGGGAGTCCTGATGCAGAACTAGTTGCCAAATGGTCCAATGTCCACATTGTTATTGCACAAATTGTAGCCACCATGCCCATGTGAGTAATCTGTCACTTATTAGCAAGTAAGTTTGTATAAGCTAGGTCTTAATGTCAATATTACATGTCACTGGAATTCCTAACATGGTTTGACAGCTTACAGTTATCATAATGATAGGTATATCTGTACTGCTGGGCATAAGGCTACACTCACAGGGCGGTGAGCACACGGGCCACACGGGCCTAGTCTGGCCTGGTGCAGGTGGAATTTCATTAAATTTCACACTCAGTGAACTCAGGTGAAGGGGGGGGGGCAAACCTCTTAACCACGTATTAAAACTACCATTTCATTTTAAGGGGCCATTTGGCTCCCTCTGCCCCTACTCGCGACTGCTGCTTTAAGTTGGGTGAAATTTGAAACCTTTTGTAAAACTGTTTTTTTACAAGTGTAAAAATGCAGCAGCAAATGCTATTGCAGCAATGAATCTACTTGAAAAATTGGATAAGTACCAATGTCCGAGATTTATGCAACAACAAAATGTAAGTTCCACTACTAATTGATTTGGGAGCAATTATTTGTGGCAGTATGAGTTGCAATATGCGAGTTGGTGACTCGCATACTTCAAGCCCACCCAAAACTTTCTTAGGCATTGAAACTAAAGTGAAAAACTTTAGCTGGCCTACTTTAATGCTCCAGTGGAATAAAAGTTCAGAGTTTATGACAAACCAAGCTTCAAATCAAGTTATGCGATAAAGTACAGCCAATGAATTGATTGAGATGGGTATTTAACATCTTAATTGGCTATGCCATTACAATTGCAATGCAAATTGTTTTGGCTTGGGTGTCAATCTAACATTATCATTAACTTCAAAAGTTAAAATGAAGACTTTCATCCTTTACTTAAGACAACGTTATCAAGTATCATTTGATAACAATAAATAAAATAATATAGCCCTTTTATAGGTATAAAAAAACACAAAATGTGAGAAATGGAAAACTTATTGTATATTAATCACATTTTGCAATACAATTTTCTTGTGCAATACAACCTTCATTATGCAATGTGTCCTACAAAATGATGCATTTACATAAAATCACCATATTTGTGGTGATATTGGTCTTAGATACTATCAGTACTCTCGGTTTTAGGCGGTGCTGATAACAATTACAAACATGATTACATGTTTTGTGACTACAAAACATCTACAATAAGCTTTCCTACAAAGCAGAGCAGAATCATGTAACATTATGTGCAGGTTCTTCTAAAGGAAAGCAAGCATAGAGCTCCTCATACCGATGCTATAAAACTTGAAGCATCAAATTTATCCTGGGAACCAGAAAGGCACTACAATGGCAATACAACTGTAGCACAAGGGTAAGAAAGATTTACTTTTCTGCAAAGAGTATGTCAACACAAAATGTGTATACATACTTATATGAATTAAACAGAATGAGAGAGATAAGTACATGCCAGAATGTACTTATATTCGATAGCATGTGGAAACTTGTAATGTCTTTTGGCTTCTCCATCATCAGAAGAAGCCAGGAGTCTTATAAGAACTTGTGAATATTTTAATATTACGGTGAACGCGCTAGACTTTTAAGTCTAATGCTATACTAAGACATTTCTATGTCGCTAGATATAAGTAATCATGGGAGTGGTATAGTCAAATAAATACTGCTTTGAATAAATAAGGATAATAAAATAAAATTAAACAAGAAAAATTACTTATTTTCCATGTAGTGTATAAGTGCTACAATAGTCATACTATAACATGTCAAAGTGCCAAATCAATAGGCGTGTGGCCTAATGTTTAATTTATGACAAATAACAGGCTTAGTGATGAATATAACTAAATACATTACACATACTGAAAAAATAAATTGTATTGGCTGATAAATCTCTGAGATATGAGAGTTTAAAGTTTAAGGTGGGGTAGAGAGAGAGAGGGTGCTCTATCCCTTTCTCGCAAAGCACGTGTTAGTATAGCATTTGTATGCCGCGCCTGAGGCTTGACGTCATAGCTCAGTATAGCGCGGTCTCTGTCTAGCTTGAAATTTAAATACTTAGAACTTATTTATTTTTGAGTTATTTTAAATTTTGTTTTCGTAGGCTCTATTGATGATCAGCTTTTTTATGAGGTAATAAAAAAAAATTGTCTTCATGCCTATTAGATTACATTTATGTATAGTGGTCATGACATTGTGGTTGACAACAATAACTAGATAAAATGTGTCTGGTGTCAGATGTGCTTAATGTATGGCACCTATATTTGTTTCAGCCTTGATATTTTAGGAATAATGTAATTATTCCTATATTTCTCTGGTAAGTAAGTTCGTATAGGCTGAGTGGCCAGCAGTGTCAGAGTTAATGTGCCGCCCGAAGGCCTCTGACATGGCTGACGGTTGTTGTTATAGAAACTAGAACAAACAACCGGGACCAACAATTTAACGTGTCAAACATTTCTCTGGCGAGCTTGTTTAATTATTATTACTAAGGCATATCTTCATTGTCTGCACCAGTAGGTGTGAAGTTCAATAGCGTGTAGCTGTGCTATAAGGTTAGCACAGCTAGTAGTGCACAGTTGTGTAACAATGGACTAATGGACCAACTTGAAAAGCATTTACTGGTAAATTACGGAACTCTAATTTGAGACCAGTTCCCTTGCCAGGTTAGATGTATTTACCATCTTTTTTGTTATCGTCACTAAGTTACGGGGAGCGAGAGAGAGTACGATGTGGTCGAGTCGCCAAATTTCGTAGCTCCGTGATATCAAGATGTGGTGGGAAGACGCCAAATGTTGTAGCTCCATGACATCAAGATGTGGTGGGGAGACGCCAAATGTCGTAGCTCCGTGACATCAAGATGTGGTGGGGAGACGCCAAATGTCGTAGCTCCGTGACATCAAGATGTGGTGGGGAGACGCCAAATGTCGTAGCTCCGTGACATCAAGATGTGGTGGGGAGACGCCAAATGCCGTAGCTCCGTGACATCAAGATGTGGTGGGGAGACGCCAAATGTCGTAGCTCCGTGACATCAAGATGTGGTGGGGAGACGCCAAATGCCGTAGCTCCGTGACATCAAGATGTGGTGGGGAGACGCCAAATGCCGTAGCTCCGTGACATCAAGATGTGGTGGGGAGACGCCAAATGCCGTAGCTCCGTGACATCAAGATGTGGTGGGGAGACGCCAAATGTCGTAGCTCCGTGACATCAAGATGTAGTGGGGAGACGCCAAATGCCGTAGCTCCGTGACATCAAGATGTGGTGGGGAGACGCCAAATGTCGTAGCTCCGTGACATCAAGATGTGGTGGGGAGACGCCAAATGTCGTAGCTCCGTGACATCAAGATGTGGTGGGGAGACGCCAAATGTCGTAGCTCCGTGACATCAAGATGTGGTGGGGAGACGCCAAATGCCGTAGCTCCGTGACATCAAGATGTGGTGGGGAGACGCCAAATGTCGTAGCTCCGTGACATCAAGATGTGGTGGGGAGACGCCAAATGCCGTAGCTCCGTGACATCAAGATGTGGTGGGGAGACGCCAAATGTCGTAGCTCCGTGACATCAAGATGTGGTGGGGAGACGCCAAATGCCGTAGCTCCGTGACATCAAGATGTGGTGGGGAGACGCCAAATGTCGTAGCTCCGTGACATCAAGATGTGGTGGGGAGACGCCAAATGTCGTAGCTCCGTGACATCAAAATGTGGTGGGGAGACGCCAAATTTCGTAGCTCCGTGACATCAAGATGTGGTGGGGAGACGCCAAATGCCGTAGCTCCGTGACATCAAGATGTGGTGGGGAGACGCCAAATGTCGTAGCTCCGTGACATCAAGATGTGGTGGGGAGACGCCAAATGCCGTAGCTCCGTGACATCAAGATGTGGTGGGGAGACGCCAAATGTCGTAGCTCCGTGACATCAAGATGTGGTGGGGAGACGCCAAATGTCGTAGCTCCGTGACATCAAGATGTGGTGGGTGACGCCAAATGTCGTAGCTCCGTGACATCAAGATGTGGTGGGGAGACGCCAAATGCCGTAGCTCCGTGACATCAAGATGTGGTGGGGAGACGCCAAATGTCGTAGCTCCGTGACATCAAGATGTGGTGGGGAGACGCCAAATGCCGTAGCTCCGTGACATCAAGATGTGGTGGGGAGACGCCAAATGTCGTAGCTCCGTGACATCAAGATGTGGTGGGTGACGCCAAATGTCGTAGCTCCGTGACATCAAGATGTGGTGGGGAGACGCCAAATGCCGTAGCTCCGTGACATCAAGATGTGGTGGGTGACGCCAAATGTCGTAGCTCCGTGACATCAAGATGTGGTGGGGAGACGCCAAATGCCGTAGCTCCGTGACATCAAGATGTGGTGGGGAGACGCCAAATGTCGTAGCTCCGTGACATCAAGGTGTGGTGGGTGACGCCAAATGCCGTAGCTCCGTGACATCAAGATGTGGGGAGACGCCTCACCACACGAAAGCTCAAGGTCACCCTTCATTAATGCCTAGAAGATGACATGATGTGGTGAAACACCTAGCCTATATACTATCATAAACAAATGAAATGGCACAACTAACTATGCATATAACGCATACCAGCTGGTCGAGCACCTCTAATCTGGTATTATTGGATCTATACCATAGTGAGTTAGTGACCATATAAAATGAAGTTGCAAAATACTATGCAAAAATTATAAAGCACAAACCAGACCAGACATGTGTTTGTACCAAAAGTTTACCCTATTAAGAAATATGTGTGCATTATGATCACTTCACTTTTGTTCCACAGATTACTTAAATATGAAAAAGTATGCAAAAATCCAGTTTCTTTGTGGTCTGCAGCAGACTTAGGTATTTGCGTAGAGCGTAGAGCTATGGTGAAACATTGCGCCATACAATACGACGTGTTCTCATTAATTAGTCAACGCAATGGCATACTTGGTGAGCGGGCCTATTCCGCACTAGAAGCCTCTGATGGGCCCATGTTGCGTAGTCTACGCAATGGCGTATCGCTGACGCGTGTCGACAGTTTGTGAGTAGAAACCAACCACGCACAAAATGGCACAATGTGGTTGGTTGGCAAATAAAACACATTCTCACACTGTAAGAAACAGCGAGTCCAGCGATCTATGCCGATTTCGGCTACGGCGACCATTTATTGTTTCAGGTTACTCACCAAGGTCACCAACGTGACCTTGGCCTGGGTATGTCCTAAAACTGCATCCAGAACCACCAGAGGATGGGCAGCAGTGTCCTCTTAGTTAACGGTGGTAAGCATTCTGAGATTCCCAAGCCGCCTGCCAAGCGTAGGGAATATGGCAAACCCTCCGTCCCTTCGTCCAGCAGTGGACGTCTTCCGGCTGTTGATGATGACTCACCAAGGCACGTTCATGTAGGCTGCAGGGCCGACCCTAAAAGGTTAATAAATATGCCCTTGAAGACCTCTGGGCTCTGACATAACGTGGCGTTTGCTGTTAAAGAACAAACAACCGAGAGCGACAATTATAACGTGTCATCCGATACAAGTTCTCTCAGTTGTAAATATTGTTCGTGATTAATCCGGTAGACTTACCGGATCAGTTGGTTTAGGCGTTCCTAAAGCACCTCGACTAGGTAAGCTACTTACGTCACGAGTGCCATGACTTGTATTGAACATAAATTGAGATGCAGATGATCTCAACTGGTGGTTCATGGACCGTTGTGGTCACTAGAAGCACCAGATCAATCATATAAGTCTGCAAACATTGACCAGTTTAGTCATCATCAGCCAAAAGACGTCCACTGCTAGACAAAGGCCTCCCCCTTAATACGCCTCCCTATTCGTAGGATACCAGTTTAGTAAAAAACCTATAAAAAACTTCACGCTGTTTTTATTTATTTGTACGACACAACTTTTGAAAACCATTTTATGACGATTTGTGAGTTGGTCTGGTCCAACTGAGCAGAGATTTAGAACAGGCACTGGCGGATCAAATAATGGATTGGAAAGGTGAACATTGCATCTACATAAATGACATGCCTGACAAATTTGGGCTCATTATCAAGAGTTCTATGAATTTAGATTAATAAATAAATGTATTTTTCATTACAGCCATTAGACTGCAACATATTTAATTTAGATCTGTCAACTAAAGCCTTCAAAATTGACTGTATTATTACCGTCATACCAGTATTAAATACCAATTTCTCAAATTTTCAGGACTAGTGATCTCCTAATAAAAACGGTGGTAGATCAGTTCCCATACTACAAGTCTGGGAGCTATTCGAACCGCGCATACATTCACAACCTGATATGGATGAGCAGATACCTCCCGTCCTTGAGGGAACAGCTCATGATGGCCATCATTAACAGGTGAGACTTGATAATTATTATTTTTTTGCAAAGGAGTGACGAGATGAGCAAGACGTTCGCCTGGTGGTTAGCATCACGCGTGCTAATAACAGTAGCATTGCCAGAACTGTGAACTTGCGAACACAATCCCGCCACAGCACTGCGCTCGTCACCCTGAGATATTAGATGTCAAATCAGATAAAAAATACTGTGATAGGATACGTTTGTCCATCTCTATTTGTTACCTTTTGACGACGAAATGGCTGTAACGAGCTCGATGGTATTCGGCAAGGACAAATAAGGCCATAGGCTATGTATAAAAAAATCAAAGGTCAAACTACACAGACAAGGGAGAGCGGCGCGGCACAGGACGGGACCGAGACAGAAACCGGGGATCGCGCCCACTTGCTGTGTGTCATGTGGCAAATTATATAAACTCTTAAGATTCCGTCTTATACCTTGCCGCTCTCCTGCGTCTGAGTGACATGATCTTAAAAGCCATTATGATAATGGTAAAACTACGGGCCTCTGCTAGCCGTTCGATAAAGTTAGTGCCACAACCACATGCTATTTCTAGCTTGATCACATCCAACTGAATCCATTTCCAACTGTTTCTTTCCAATTCCAGAATGATAATAATGGACGTGAACATAGTAGAACAGCAGAAGACCAAGGCACTGAACGACACCCAGTTTGAGATGGACGTGGAAGAGAATGACGAAATTGCTGACGCCCTCGACTACAGCATGCTCGAGGTGTTGAAGTGGTTGGAAGACGAGCGGGACCTTATCCTTATCATCATGTGCACCGTATTCGAAAGGCTTGTGCTACCTACTTATGGAATTAGGTAAGTCTTAAAACTCACACTTGCACTGTCCTTCATCGTCATCAGCCCGCAGACGTCCACTGCTGAATATAGGCCGTTTGTCCACCGACGCCGTCACCGAAAATGATATTATTTCGGGCTGAGCTTAAGATGACGTGACGGCCGATATCGGGCGCGGTGCGAAGGTAGGATGTGGACAAGAACAAGCGTGTTTTGTATTGCCGGAACATCGGCCGTCCTAAAACCGTGCCGAGTTCTAGCGGTTACGCCGAACTTCTCGAAACTTCGGTGACCGCTCGGGTGTCGAACGTGCGGTGGACACGCGGCTATCGGTAATCTATGTATCGCTGCTTCGGCGATGTCATCTCGTTCTCGGTGACGGCGTCGATGGACATACGGCCTTAGACCCAATCACGACAACCCCAGTTGCATCTACTGGTTGCCCGTGACTTTCACAATGTCGTCAGTCCACCTAGTGGGAGGCCTACCTACGTTGCGCCTTCCGGTTCGTGGTCGCCACTTTCTTTAGCAGTCTTAATAAGTAAAATAAGAATTTTATCAAAACAAACCGTTTACTCTTATGTCAAGGTCCTGATATAGACTTTTTTATCAGTTGTTGTCATGAGCCTACATTCTTATCATACGAAACCAAATTATAATGATAATACGTATTTTTTCTGTGGTATTTGACCATAATATTTAGTATTTAACTGCACCATTCAATAGTAGATTACTCACCTAGGGAGCAAATGTAAAGAATGTCTCAGAACTCATGTATATTAGATATTGGGGGGGACATTTATTACACACAGCGCCATCTAGCCCCATACTAAGCAAAGCTTGTACATTTTTTTTTCGTAAATACATACTTATAATACATACATACATATGAGAACATGACATCTGAGGCTTCTTTACTTGCTCCCGTGGTGTGTATACGATTTTACGTGCCGCTGCGGGGAGGAAGTGGTTCCTTTCGCTCCGTGTAGTGGGGCCACTGTACACAAAGTAGCCACTTTAGCTCCGCAGTCACGTAAATTATTATTTTTAAATGGTAATAATACAAACAAGACCCTCTTCTGAGGGTAAGTTATAACTCCGGTCCATGACCAATTGCAGTGATACCCAGAAGTTTGAGTTACTTAAACATAGTTCCACTCGTTACTTTTAGACATTCGTAGTGGTAGGACCCTGTTGCAGAGTCCGCCTGGGGAAGTACCACACCTTTGTCAGTTATTCAATCGCCAAGCATTAGTGTGCAAGCATTACTGTGTTCCGGTTTGAAGGGCAAAGTTACCAGATAAATTACTGAGCATGAAGAGATTTGACATCAAATATCTCAGGATTTTGCTCTCAAGTTCACAATTGTGGCACTCCTACTGTTACCACAGGCGAAAGTCTCGATCGCCACGTCATTCCATGTATAAAAAAAAACTTTATCGACATTTCACTTTACTTCTGAGGCATTAGTACTTTGTCTTTTTTTGCCTGTATTGTTACCATTGCGTTTCTAAATGTAATACTTTAGTCTTTTTTTTTGCCTGTAATGTTACCATGATACATCTGGCGGAGGGTATTGTTACACCACAACAAAGTTTAGTTCCTAGCTTGGGTAACAATGCTTCTCATCCTGAGCTGTTATTCAAGGAAGACAACTTTTGTTCATTTTTAGTGATAGACGTTTGTAATAGCAAATATATTTTCATTTAATTTCATCATCAGGCAGGACTACATGTTATACAAATGGTTTGTTTGAATGATTCCAGACACGTACAATTCCTGCTGCTGTACACGATATCGATAAGTCAGCAGTGCGCCGACCGCGCGCTCGACCACCTGTGGACGGTGGCGGCCGGGCTGCAGGGCACGGGCCCCGGAGCGCTCGCCACGCGCCGCACCGCCGCTAGCCATTTAGCTGGTAACGCTTTAAAATATCTCACCAACTTAATGCATGCCTAAGTTTTGACTGGATTAAACGGCGGTTCGCAGCTAAGCTACGTACAATACATTTCGTGAAAACGTACTAATTAGTGCTTAGTGCAAGTGAATAGTCCCCGATTCTGTTTAAGCGACAAGTGTTATATGATTATAAACCGATTATTACTTACTAAAGAGATGTACGAAGCCCGTGTAATCTATAATGCGGCATCCGAGTTTTCCGATAGAAATAGCTGGGGTGTCTTCCTATCGTGCGTGCATCGGTTCCGATCGCTAAGGAAACGTAGACCGCATGTTTGCTTGATATAAAGCAAGAACGAGATGGTTTTTTAATGCAAGCCTGCTTATTAATACAAATATACAAGAAATTTGATAAAAGATAATCAAGTGCAAGTCGGTCTCCCGCAACGAGGATTTCCTACTAGCACAAACTACTACCACAAGTTTTGTCACTTTTTTTGGTCTTCGCGGATACTATAGGGCATGACCGTAGTTCCACATTTGTTAGATTGCCCGCCATAGTAACACCATATTATGCGTAAATTACAATACAATATAACTTTATAGCACTCCAGAAATATAGAACAAGTTAAAACTAAATTCTGCACGTTTGCGGTTGTCTCTATTATAGAAAACACTTGCAAATCTAGACATCCCCCACAAATTTTATATGTGTAACGTGAAATTTAATATCAAGAATTATTTTTAACGGAAACCTGCATACGTCTGGAGAAGAACTAATAAGGCGTATCTGAATCAACCGATCCGCAACAATGTTTATGGCACAATAGCCTTTCGAGGGTAAGCCTATACTCGGATTCTTAATTAAACGGACTAAACTGACATTTCGAGTGTTGCAACTTTTTGGCATAATTTAAATAGTGCTGGGATAAAAATATTAAGTGTATCAACATATGTTAAGAAACTTAATCTTTTTATTAACTTATGAAGTTATGTTACAAAACTTAATTATGGCACACCAATGATCTACTTCGATATATTTATATTAATCTTTGTAGAAGGTGTAGTGTACTATCTGTCTTATGTACGATTTCAATCTTTCCAAGGTTATAAATCATTAAATTAATGTTACTTTCCCTGTAGCAACTTTCTAACTCAATATGTTTTTCCTTTTCTACCTGCACTTCCACAGGCAGCACTTTACATTTTTGACGGCACTTAATAATTATTGAATGATCCTTTTGAACGATATATACTTAACAATATCCATCACTATGGTTTTTTAGCAGGCAGCATTATTTTGAAACGTGACATTTCAATCTCTCAGTTTAGTCCGTTTGATTATGAATACATAGGTAGGTATAGGTTGTAGAGGCTATTAATATGCTTTTTTTTACGGTTCAGGTCTACTAGCGCGCTGTGTCCGCGTGCCCAACACCCGCCTGGTGCAGTACCTCCGCAGCATGGCCGAGTGGTGCCACTCGTACGTCACCGCCGCGCAGGAGTCCACCTCCACCGCCAGCGACAACCTGAAGGCTCACGGCGCGTTCCACTCGATGTGCCACGCGATATTCTACCTTGTCGCCTTCAAGCACCATCACTTGTTTGGGAACAAAGAGAGTGAGTGATTTTGGTTCATTTTATCAAACTACTAGCTGGCCCGTCCCGGCTTCACACGGGGTTAAATACCCACTTTAAACCGACTTCAAAAAAAGGAAGTTATCAATTCGACACATACGTATGTAATATTAGCTGTGCCTCGTTCTTCCACCCGCGTGATGATGAAAAACGGTGAAGTTTATATTAAAAAATTGCTTATAATGTTGTCTTCACTACCTTTAAGAACCAAGTACTTCCCATACAAAGTTTCATCCCGCGTTTTACCCCGTTGTCAAAAATATTGAAAATTTCTTTTTTTTAATTTTAAATGAATTATATAAGTATTAATGCTCATAATTATAACTTTAAAAAGAAAGACCTTGTTTTATAAAGTTTAATCACCCGCTTTACCCCATCTTTAAATCATCCCTATCAAAAAATATTAAAAATATCATATTTTATTTTGTATGAACTACCCAAACAGGTACCAATTTTCATCACTATATTAACTTCAAAAACAAAGAACGTTTCATGTAAAGTTATATCCCCCGTCCATCCCCTTAATTCAGCCCTGTCGCAAAATCCGTTCTTAGCTGACGTCTCCTACACTAACTAAAACTAAAATACCTACCTACTAAACTACCTACCTGCCAATCTGAAAGCTAAAAAAAGCTGAAAAGCTTCAGGGATCAAGTAGTTTTCGAGATTTCGAGTTTAGTCAGTGAGTGAGTGATTTTCGCTTTTATATATAAAGTAATTTAATTTATATTCCCTCAATTTACGACGCTACAAATAAAAAAATATAATAAAAAAATTAAAAAAAAAATATAATCAAAAAATTAAAAAAAAAAAAAAAAAAAAAAAAAATATGCTGTCGAACGGGATAAAAAGTATCCTATGTCCTTCTCCTGGCTCTAAATTACCTCCCTGCCAATTTTCAGCTAAATCGGTTCAGCCGTTCTTGAGTTATAAGTGGAGTAACTAACACGACTTTCTTTTATATATATAGATTTAATTTATATTCCCTCAATTTACGACGCTACAACTAAAAAAAAAATAATAATAAAAAAATAAAAAAATTAAAATAATAATAATAATAAAAAATAAAATAAAAAAAAAAAAAACAAAAAAAATATAAAAAAAAAAAATATATATGCTGTCGAACGGGATAAAAAGTATCCTATGTCCTTCTCCTGGCTCTAAATTACCTCCCTGCCAATTTTCAGCTAAATCGGTTCAGCCGTTCTTGAGTTATAAGTGGAGTAACTAACACGACTTTCTTTTATATATATAGATGTAAATTTTATGGTGTAAGTGAAATGTTTATTTATTTATTAAATTTACAACTATTATTACAGGATTTGCACAATTCAATAGGGTAAATCAACATTTAAAGAATAAGAACAATAATAATAATTAAAAATTAGTCAGTTAGCAATTCAAGGTCAGTAAAATAAATTAATTAATTTTATCTTTACAATAGCAAACTGTCAAAAATTATATAAGTTTTTGAAAATGTTGTGGCCAAAAAGCGAACTAATGTTATGATTTTTAAATAGCAACCCTTCTCCTTCCGGCAAATGTCAAACTGTGCTGTTATGTCAAGATTGTTTTGGTATGAAGCCTAGTTTGGTTCAAATTCTGAGCCCGTACCAATAAGCTCTTTGGAGTTTATGTTGTAATGATATGATCTTTCATACCACTAGCTTTACA
The DNA here is from genome assembly GCA_905404285.2 of Erannis defoliaria. Lineage (NCBI taxonomy): Eukaryota > Metazoa > Arthropoda > Insecta > Lepidoptera > Geometridae > Erannis > Erannis defoliaria. The sequence continues at coordinate 3,765,120 of FR990071.1, forward strand.
GTGAAGGAAAACAACGTGGAGTAATTCAACAGGCAAGTTGGCAGTCAAACGCAGACTTATATTTAAAAAAACATGTTTTATGAAACAATTGATTTCTTTTCCCAGTATCAGGGTAGTAAAAGTTGTACACAAAGATAAGTACCGTGGCACCTTTTCGGATATTAATCCGTAAAGGTGGTGGTGGTGGTTAACTCCCCAAGCCTATCGTATGGTTTCTTAAACGATTTAAGTTAGTTTAAGGCTTTGTTGGTGTGCCTTCATGTGACTCTAGTACTCTTGGCTTTGAGAGCGAGTACTTATACTGTATGTTAGGATACCATGAAACGTCATCATCATTTTATTATGAAAACTGACGTGGTTTTGACACATATTTATTTTATTTATACGGGAATACTGCAAAATTGTAATGTGATGTGATGTGCGTGAGTGTATGTGTGTGTGTTTTTTGGTGTGCACAATAAAGTGTTTCTATCTATCTATCTAATACTCACGTTTAATTAAATCGGATACTCCGACTATAGTTACGATCATATCCGGTGACCTTTCCGGTGGCTAAGCAGGACGCAGCTGAACGCGCGTCGGGCTCTGTTTTCACTCTTTGAAAAAGGTCACCGGATGTGATCGAAACTATAGTCGGAGTATCCGATTTAATTAAACGTGAGTATTCCCGTATAAATAAAACAAAAATGTCATCATCATTAATTATCACTGCTGGACGAAGGCCTCCCTCTTAATAGGGAGGGGTTGCCATAATCCGCATGCTTGGCAGGTGGCTTGGTGATCACAGAATGTTCACCATCGTTAACCGAGAGGACGCTGCTGCCCGTCCTCCGGTGGTACTGGATGCAGTTCTATGGCATACCCAGGTCCATAAAACGTAAACCTAAGTGACCATGAAACGTAATTATAAGTTATACTTGAAGGCCGTCTATTTTTATTGGTCGTCATTACACTATTATTATATATTGTGTGTGTGTGTGTGTGTTGTTACCTCTTCACACCAAAAATAACAGATTCGGATGAAACTCGGAATGGAGCTTTTTCCCCGGAATAACATACTATAATGCTACGATTTCATCATCATCATCGATTTTCATCTCCACGCGGTCGCAGCTAGTCTAACAAACATTTGTTGGTACAGGTGTCCATTTCGTGGAGTCCCTGAACCTGCCCCGGCTGGTGACGTGCTCGCTGAACCCGCTGCGCACGTGTCCGCCGGCCGTGACGCGCGCCTTCTCCTCCGTGACGCGCTCGCACCAGGTGGTGTACTGTCAGGCCATCATCGAGCGGAACCAGCGGCACACGCTGCACCACGCCATACAGTACGACGAGTGGTTCCCCTACGACCCTTACTCGCTGCCCAGGTGACTTTTGAATTTCCTCCCTTACATTAAATTTACCTATTGATAAAGCAAGTCTAAGATCCCATTTCAAATCTTAGAACTACCCTCGAAAGACGATAAAGCCGTGATTCCACCGCTGTCTGCCTAGTGACTCGCCGTCAATGTAGACTGGCCCGTGAAAGTTCTTTGCTTCTAGACGATTTAGACCTTTTTATTATGAAAATGACGAGCTTTTGACACATTTTGTTTTATTTATACGGGAATACTAACGTTTAATTAAATCAGATTCTCCGACTATAGTTTCGATCACATCCGGTGAACTAAACTATAGTCGGAGTATCCGATTTAATTAAACGTGAGTATTCCCGTTTATATAAAACAAAATGCGAGTTAGACATTATACAGGACTGGACCAGGGGCTGGATTATTAAGTTGAATATTTCTCAATGTAGCATCTACACCTAACCTATGTAATACTAACCCACACAAGGCTGTAGTCAGCCCCCCCCCCCCCCGAAATGCCTTCTCCAACCCACCGTTTTATACATACCTACTTACGTATAGGTCGTCGTCGTTAAGTTTACTTATTGTCTCCAGAGCTCAACCCCCCCCCCCCCCCCCCCTCCCCCCCGAAATTAATTCCTGGCTTTGGCCTTGCCCACATTCAACATACTCTGATAGTCCTTCTGATACGGAGCCCTTAATAGCGCATGCCCTTTGTCAACCAGCACAGAGTTCCGAGATGAATCTTAGAACTATAATTAACAACCTCAATAGTTAAAACAGTGTTTCAATAAGTATATTAAAGATGACTGTTTGTGAGTAACAAACCTTTATTTTATTTTCAGATCCGGCAAGACAATTTGGCCCCTATGCATAGAGTATAAAGACTGGCCAGGGGACGGCGACGACGAGACACAATACTCTGGTATGAAGAAAAAACTAGACCCGGAAGATGATGACTTTTTGATGCAAGCGAGTCCTGTTCAAAAATATACTAACTCCTTATCTAATTGTATATCGCCTGGCTTTAAAACCAGCGGCAATACGGAGCTAAACTGAGACCTAAGTTAATGTAGATATTGTTTTTTTAACAGCAAACAAATATTGAGATTTATGCTCTTCATTTGCAAAAATAAACTTGTATTTTTTACTGCAAAGTTATAAAGATGCCAAGATGTACAGTGTGTAATAAGCCAAGATCATTTTTTTATAAACTTAAACATAAGAAAATGAAGGTCATTCTATACCATGTCTTGTAGCCGTTTTTATTGTAATGTTAAATATAAACGTAATTTGACAACCGCCTAGTTCGCGAATTCGTTTTTTTTTTGTTATTCTACAACGATTTTCAATATATCGCTCGAAGCGATAGAACTGTTAAATGAAGCTCGTTTTATTTACTGTAAAAACTATAAAGCTTTATAAAAGTTATTACTTTCTGTAAACTTTCAATTTAACCATCTACTCTGCTTTTAATCAGTTAATTCGAAGCTGGTACTCTGAAAAGTTGTGTCATAATGTACCTACATTAAATAAAGTAAAAGTTGTCATACAAATTATATTATAAACAGTGATTCTTCGGATTCTTCCGAAAAATAGTTAAGTTTTACAGAAATAAATATATTTATGAATGTATTTGTTTTTATTAAAACACTAGCATTTATGATTAAGAACATTTATTCACAATTCACAAAACGCATTAACTTGTCAATAAATAAATTACTTATACACACACCTGCATATTTATTATTTGCAAGTACAATATTCTATGAGAAACATTTTCTAGCTCCAACATTTTAGATTCACAATTAATGTCACTTATCCTCATAACATAAAACAAAGCTAGCGCTCGTGGCGTAGCTTGTCTAGGTGATTCTAAACGGTCCGGTCACTCTTCGGATGGGTGACCATGAGTGGCATTTATTTCTGAGCACTACCGTGGGTCGGATGACACGTTAAATTGTTGGTCCCGGTTGTTTGTTCTAGTTTCTATAACAACAACCGTCAGCCAAGTCAGAGGCCTTTGGGCGGCACATTAACACACTAGGGCTGGCCACTCAGCCTATACGAAATTACTTATAAAGCAAACACGAATTAAAATTATTTGTACCTATGTCATGGTAGCCCATTGGAAGTATTGGCTCGGGATTGGGACTTACAAATGGAACTCAAAGGTTTCCACTGGCTTTTTGAGGAAGTAAAACGTTGTGAGGAAACCTATTATAGATATTAGACTCTCATTTAGATACTGTACAGTTTCGAGACCAGAAACATCAAGCTTTTTTATCTTTAATTACAACTTAATCACTCATGGTACTCCTGGTTACCATTTTTCACTAGATGCGGGCACAAAGTTTTAAAACTGATAGTGTGGTGGCATTTGACCATTAAAGTTCTAGTATAAGCTGCTGTTTTGCATTCCCGCGAACTTGATAGATATTGATATACTTATCGTTATGAACAACTTTTGCTATGAGGTCAACCTTAAAACATATCAGCTGTTCCAAACATTTAGTCCATGGTCAATGAACTTTTTGTATGGAACAGAATATATTTTTTTCGAAAAAAAGACTGTTCAGCTGTAAAACAACAGCTTGCATATAATCATGCTAAGCTTACAGGATAAGTGACACATGTTTAAGTTGTAGTTAGTATCACTTTCAAACACCTACAATCCCTATGTAGAAGGCAAAATTCATTAGTATGTAAAGATTTAAATTGATAATACTACAATGTAAACTTAGAGAACAGCATTATGCTATGCTTACATTGCATTGATATACAGTGGCGGATTCAGAAAGCAATCAAGGGGGGGGGGGCGCTGTCGGGTAATTCATAGGTGTATAAAAAATACCGCCACAGGAAGTCATAAACATTGACAAACATTGGAAACAACACTAGTGGTTGTCTCGGCTCGTCCGACCAAGCCCACTGTCGAACAAAAGATGCACATGCCGCGCAACAGTTGAGGGAGAGATATTTAGCAGAATATTTCATTTATAATTAATGAGTCGATTCTAAATTCTTGATTAGTCGTTAAGAATTAAAGATAAGGCGATAACGAGACATCACTAGGTAGGTAGATGCGCGGGCGGTGCGGGCTTAGCAACAAACGCCAAGGGGAGAGCGCGCTCCCCCCGCGCCCCCCATATGTATCCGCCACTGTTGATATACCATAAAATACTTACAGAAGTACTTGATTGCACCAAAAACTATGACTAAAAATCGAATAATAACCATTGGGTAGATGGCGCTGTGTGAAAAATGTCCACCGATATTTATTTATTGTAAGTGAACACACTGATGGTAAGTTTGGAAACTTATAAGTTATAACTAAATAAAACGAATTATTCTTAAAAATACTGATCACTTTGCAAAACATTTAAGCTACACATTAATCTAGCTACACCAAAGCTAATAGAGGATTCTAAAGTTTGTCCATACTATGATTGATTATATCCAAGCTAACATGAATTACCTACATTCTACATCTACTGTCTGTCTGTATGAAAATTTGCTATTTCAGAATACAGGAAACAAGTGTATTCAACATAATACCACAGAGACAATATTTTATAGAGGGGCTAGACTTAGTTATTGTATGTGTTTTTGTTGAATTCATGTACAATTTGTATGCAGCTGTAAAATCTAGTGTTGGATCGGCATTCTTTGTGTAAAATTAATTATGATGAAGTTTGTGTTTGACCACATCCCAGAAATAAGTAGCTACAATAAAGTATACATACTTACATTGTCATTTGGTTACATACATGTAAAGCACTAAACTTAGTTTTGTACATGTAATAGCTTCATTTAGAACTGAATCCTCTATAGAATGTTATCTCCGTGGTGGAAAAAAATACAAAGGTGTTGAAAAATATATTGTAATACAAACCCATACCTTGTTGATTCGAAATACTACTGTATACAAAATACAATACAGGATTTGCTTTCCAATACTCTTTGCTACAACACCACAAATTGTTTTTTCAATATCCAGCCTTTAGTAATTAATTGGACAAGCTTGATAACATAAGGAAGAAAGGATCTTGAGTGGCAACCACTTACTGGAAGACGCAGCACAGGTAGGCCTCCCACTAGATGGACTGACGACGACACTAACATTTTGAAAGTCGCAAGCAACCGGTGGTTGCAAATGGCAGGTTGCCATAATGTGGCGGTGTAAGAGGGAGGCCTTTGTTAAGCAGTGGATGTCTTCGGGTTAATGACGATGATAATATAAGGACTGTACTAAACAACTTTGCTGTTCAGCTCTTTAGATTTATCCAATTTGCATTAGTAATATTTTCTGCAAATATTTAATTTACCTCTTTTTATGATAAGGGTGTCTTCTTCTAAATGAGCTAACAGTTTTATTTGGCGGCTGATGTTGTTTCGTTTGATATTGAGTGATGATTGGTGTTTCGTTAGCTGCCAGCTTGTTGATTACAAAGTCGTCTCCTGCTTTTATGTTTTCCATCATTTTCAGCTTTGCCTCAATTGATTGTATGGCTGTTTTCTTGCTAAGTTTTATTTCCGGTTTTGCACCAGCTAACGCCGGAATGCCTAGCTCCGGTTTTGGTTTTTCTTGGTTTTCCTGTAGGTTATAAATTATTATACACATATTTATTTCAATTCTTAGTTATTTAAGTTTTTTACAATAAATATAAGAATACAAATTATAAAAAACTTAAAAACTAGGGTGCCGCCAGCAGCGGGGCACGGCTCAATCTGTCGGTGGTTAGGGCTGCAGAGTGAGGAACCTCCTGACAATGCGTGCCCTGTCAAGTACCACTGCCTTTTGTATCTGACCCTTGACCCAACCGTCTAGCGAGAGCCTCTTGAGGTATTGGTCGAGGCTCTTCGCTATAAGACTGTTTGCCGAAACGACTATCGGGACAATGATCGTCGAGTCAACATCCCACATGGTGGTTATCTCGAAGGCCAAGTCAAGGTACTTGCTGAGTTTGTCCTTCTCGGCCTTTACGAGATTCTCGTCATGTGGGATGGTGAATAATAATTATTAATTATTAGTAAATTATTATTATTATTATATAAATTATTACTTTTATATTACATAAGGTGATTAGCAAGACTATAATTCTATGAGTAACTTAGTTCCCTGCAGAGATTTCAAAAATTCTGATGCGTAGGATAATTCTAAGAACTTAACTCTATAGTTTATTCTATTCTCGCCTATCCCACAACATCCAGCGAGTTGATGGCCAAAAGTAGGTTAATTCACAATAAAAATGCAAACGATAAACTTACAGTGTTCTTAGCAAACTTGACGCAGATTTTCTTGGATCCCAAGAGCTGCCCGTTTAAGGAAGTCATAGCCTTTACAGCATCTTGTCTCAGCTTGTAGGTGACGAATGCGAAGCCCCGCGGCTGACCTGCGTTAGGCCCACTTCGGTGGAACAACATGTCGAACTTCTCGATGTTTCCATACACGCGGACCATTTTCAGTAATTGATACCGGTAATAAAAATAAGGTAAGGTATAAAAAACAGCATCATCAAAAGCGTTTCATTAAAAACTATGTAATAAGAATAATTTGAAATCTTTCACAAAATATCACATAAGATTAAATGACATACTCATTAACTCTAGTGTCAAGATTGCCAATCCATAGCCTTTTTTCAGACACCTCGTTTGGCTGCATTGGCTCCAAATGCAGTGGCACCTTAAAACAGACAAATTCTAAATTATCTACGTTAAATTGAGGAAACCTCATTGCAATTAATGTAGGTAAGTATGTTGTAGCTTCGTTCGTGAGCTAGTTATTTTTATAGGCACCGTAACTTCTTCCATAGTAAAGGTGAATGAGACGAGCACTCCAACGACTTGGCCCCGATAGTTCAAGTCATAGTAATATTAGTATTTACAACATTCATTGTTGTAATGTAATGCTCAAGTAAGAGAATTGTGTGAATTGAGAATTGTAATGTCCACCGATATTTATTATTGTTTAATCATAAAGATTTATGAATACGGTAGGGCACGCGATTACTCTTTGTTGCAAAAAAATCACAATAGTTATGTGTGTATGTGTATAAATTCTCATTTCGATCGATCGAATGTTATGATGACATTAATTATGACATTGATTGAGAATTTGAGTGACAATGACAAATAATTAATGAAGAAATATCTATTTTTTTTTTCTTCTTAATTGTTAGCTTTACACTTTGTGCATTCTGCTAGTGTCAAATAAATAATATGAATTTTCAAGTTTTCACAGTATCATCAAGTCAAATAAGTCATGAAATCATACTTAGTCACAAGAAATTACTAATAGTTGAGTCCAAGTCATAATGAGATGAGCTTTTACGGAGTTTTGAAAACACTTGACACTGGCAGAATGCACAAAGTGCAATACCAACAATAACAAAAAAAAGACACTGGCAGAATGCACGAAATGTGTCATCAATAGTGAAGAAAAAAAAGCATCACAAAACAAAACGGGGTCTCCATATTGGGGGCTTGTTTCCCCATTTTGGGGAAAAATAAAAACATCAGGGTACTTTTGGGGAAATTAAAATTGCGGGGAAGTTTGGGGAACAGTTTTTATGGCTAAAATTTGGAGTTTGAAATAAACTTCTTATCCTGACTAAACAGTCGATCTGTTTACTTTGTTTGCCCCAATTTAAATCGCGCGTGTAATTCGCAATGCAATACTGCCTACTTACCGGTATTCTTTCGTGCCCGTCATCGTGACTGCGCCATACGAAACACCTACACCTACCACCAACCTATGTTACACCTTCAAAATGGCAGTTGTATTGAATGGGGATCCACGCTGTGATTTTTTTCCGCTAGGTGGCGCATCGTCGATACAGCCATAGTTAATTATCAATCTCATACATTTTGTTGTTTTTTGTTTTGTTTTTGCAGGGAACATTTTAAAAACTCGGATTACCAGTGAGAATCTGCATATACTGGTTTGTACAGCAATTCTTTGCCTTGCTAATTAAAGCTCTGTTCAACATAAAATTTGAACAACTTTCTAGACTACAAATCTATTTTCAGGCCATCAACAGCTGCATAGATTCTTAAAACAAGGCACAGTACCCATTACTTTTACCCATTACCCCGCAGACCTCGAATAATGTCTTGATAACAACAGATCTCTTCTGTATGCTGATGATCTGAAGGTATATCGGGATATAAAATCAATAGACGATTACAATACGCTGCAAAATGATCTAGCGGCAATCTAAAAATGGAGCCGTAAAATCAGACTGCCTCTTAATATGAATAAGTGCTATGTAACGCGCTTCACTCGATCTAGCCATCCCATTACCTTTCAATACACTCTTAATAATGAAGAAATAGACAGAACACATTCCATAAAAGACAGGTATTATATTTGACCCCAAACTTAACTTTCATGAACATATATGCAAACCCTAGCGGCAGAGTGCTTGAAGCGATTGGACTTTGGATTGGATTGGAAAATTGACAGGATTTTACCAATCTCAACGCCATTAAGCTATTATACAACGTGCTTATTAGATCTAAAATTGAAGCAAGCTCGGTCATTTGGAGCTCCCATGAAAAAACGTATTCTCTTATGCTAGAAAAAGTCCAAAAGAGATTGCTACGGTTTATGTATAAAAAGTTGTACGGATATTATCCCTTTCTATATCCATCAAAATACATACTGGGTTCTACGGGTTTTAATTCACTGGAAACACGTCGCACGCACGTTTTACTATTGACCATGTACAGAATTATCCACAGTGTGCTGGACTGCCCTACACTACTAACCGAGGTAAGCCGCCTGTCAATACCCAATCATCTAGCTCGTTTCCGTACTGGTAGCGTGCCTTTATTCTGCACCGTGCCCCCACGCACCGTGGTGCGAGAACAGTCCCCCATCTGCCAAGTTTTATTGTTTTTCCTTTTGTTTTTATTTTTGTATATTTTTATTGTACATATTTTATACATAGGTACTTAGTATACCTATTTTATTGTTGTAACAATATAAGTAAGTGGCGTTTTGGCATAAGCTGTTAAGTTACTTAACTTCCCAAATAAAATAATTAGAATTTGGATTATTTTTCCTTGGACTAGATTATCGACATCGCTCTCAGATAAAAGAGCAGATAAATGTATGCAATGATTAACAAGTAAACTTGATTTTACCACATCCGGACTGCCGTCTTGGTGCCATATGTGAAAAGTTTTGCATGCGGAACTACTTACGGTTAACTAAAAACATATTGGGGAAATTCTCGGAAATAGTATCTATTCGGAGAAAAATAAAATCAGATTTAGGGGAATTTCACTTACTGTATCTCGATACCCTGAACTGAAACATTGCTCTTGGACATAAATAAATTTTGTTTATGTTTGAATTGAACAAGTGTTGAACAAGTTCTGAAGTTCTCTGGATTTTCTTTTCATTGTCTTTCATTTTGCTTGTGAGTTTTTTCGTCCGAATTCCGAAATAATAACTGATATGTAACATAATAAAAAATAATTACCTGTACCAGTAATACGTGGTAGTGGTAAAACTGTATATATTATTAGTGTACCAGTGTTCCGTACAGACTTGCCTGTTTATCAAAAAATGAAGAAAGGAATCAAAAAAATACCAGATTATCCATCGCCGCCACCCAAAACCGAAATAGATGGAAAAATTACTGACCTGTCTTCCAAAACTGTTTCTGAACTTATTGAATTACGCGACAGACAACTAAAACTGTTAAACAACAGGGCCTTTATTACTATACTAGCCGATAAAGGTGCCAAAATACAGGTGTTTCATGATAAAATAGTAAAAGAACTGAACTCAAAACAGGAAGAAGAGCAGACATGCCGTTTATTCGATCAGTTAAATTTGAACAAGCAAACAGTACAACAAGTTGAATGGGAAGGCAAGATAGAGAACAAATCACCGATTTTTTTAGACTCAGATGACGATAGTGAACCAGAAGATGTCCTACACATACTAAGTAAAACAACAGCACAGGAGAAACAAGTCAAAGTATTACCTGGCGAGAGACCTCTTGTCACTCCAGAAGATTTGCTACAAATAGGCGAACTACCCCACGTCAAATATATTGTAGAAAAAACTGAAACCAATACAAAACCAAAGACCACTGGTGAGTTCAAGCCTTATAAAACAACTATATCTGGTTCCCAGAATCCTGAAAAAGAAATGAGCAGAAAAAAGCACAAATACTGGGAAGTGACAGCTGCAACACCACCACGGAGCATTCACGGTCCTGCCAAAGTGTTATCATTAGAGGAATCTTTGAAACTTCAGAAAGACTACAACTTCCACTTAAAAGAGATAGAGGCTCAGCATGCAGCTGAAAAGTTGCTCACTCGTGCCAGTATCAAGATGGGGGAACTTCCTGAAGATATTTCTAAGCTTGGGAGGTATAGAGACCCTGCTAGCGGAGACTCGGATGATTCTGATGCTGAAGGATCTGAAAAAGAGGTCCATGATGAGGAACCGGAGAGAGGGGGAGTGATATTCACTGTTATGAAATAAATGCATCATAACTCTGAAAACAAATTATTGGACACTCCGTCGTCCATCAGCCACAACTTACGGATGCTATCCAGTCAATACATTTACACAAGTATTGACTGTACACATTAATGGTCATAAGTCACGGATGTATCTTTAAATCCTCCTTGAGCGATCGGACATCTGAAGAGACCTGATGCGGATGATGTCCATACAACTGTGCAAACTACTTTGTTGCGTCTGTAAATCGGGGCTGATGGACACGTCCGTAGTTTGTTTTCAGCTTTAATGTAGGAAATGAGAACTTATACTGTAAAGACTGTTCATAAAGTCTGGAGTAAAGAGTGTGAGCTCTAAAAACTAATATAAACAAATAATTGATGTTATCATATCATAAGAATACAGTTTATTTCTTTTATATTATTATATTAACTAGACATACAAAATGAGATAAAATTACCATTGTTATGATGTCCGGTTTAAAGCAGTAACTTGAACTCGAATACAAATGAGTAACATCAGCAACATTGGTTCCTAGTTTTTTTCCTTCACTATTAAGTAGAGGGGAATCATTGTAAAGTTACCGACATAGCTCGCAAGGTTTGCAAGTTGAAGTGGCGCAGGGCAGGCCACATCGCTTGAACAACTGACAACCGATGGGGAAGAAAGGTTCTTGAGTGGCGACCACGACGCAGCGTAGACGCGGCCTCCCACTAGGTGGACCGACGACATTGTAAAAGTCGCGGGCAACTGGTGGATGCAAATGGCAGGTTGTCGTACAGTGTGGCGGTCTGAGGCTTTAGCTTTGGGTTGTGGTGGCTTTCGTTCGGAGGCAGCAGTGGACGTCTCCGGGCTGATGATGATGATTAATCATTGCAATGGAATTGTCAAGTTTCCGTTACCATTATGATCTGAAATAAATAAATGAATACTTTAAATATAGATCTTTTCAAGATCATTATCTCTTCAATATGCGTGCTTTTGGTTGCAACCACATGTTTCGTAAAAATAGCATAATTAACTTGGCATGTCAGCACTGAGCCAACGATGAACTTTATAGGTTTATGTATTAGACCACAAACTTGACCATTTATTTATTTTAGCCTATTTAAGCCAAAGCCTCAAAAAACTGACTTTATGGGTTTTAAAATAAAGATTTCTTATGTTATTACAATACCTACAGTCCATATTTTTTGGCAACTAGACGTCGCGTCGCTGGCGTACAGAGCCCGCTATCGCTTATCAAGAATTTTTAAAATTTGTTCTCTTAAGGCTAATTGACCAACGAGATGAGCAAGCTGTTCATCTAATAGTAAGCGCCATGCCAAGCCTAGAGATCCAGAGAAACATACACATCATTACATCTATATTTACTAGATGTCTGCTACATAGCATTTGGTATCGCAGAATGGTCACCACCGTTAGGCAACAGGACGCTGCTGCCCGTCCTCAGGTGGATCTGGTTGTAGTTTAAGGACATATCCAGATCTTTGGTGCGCTGCAATTGACCACAAGGGCGGATCCAGTTTTTAAGTCAGGGGGGGTCATATAGTCGAGTCGAGGTCTAGTTAGGACAGGCTCCAATTCGATTACGAGAAAAAAACTCAGTAGTCAACCTACACCCAGCCCAGGGGGGGGAAATGACCCCCATGACCCTCCCCCTGGATCCGCCCTTGATTGACCACTTAACCTATCAACCACGCATAATAGCCCCAGAATCCAAGAAACTCTCAAAACACCTTTCGGTTTCCTCTCAGCAACCTCTTTTATCGACCTCGACCGCATAAATCAAGGCAATTCGCTAAAGATACAGCTCAGTGAAGTGAGCTGAGAGACAGAGAGTGAGTCACCTCACTTCACTCGCTCGCGAACACTAGCCGCGATCGCACGCTGGCGTTTTAACCATAAGAAAAATATCCGAATAACATTTAATTGTTTGTGAAAATGGCTCCAGTGTCCAACACTGTTGTGGGGATCGATGATGACCAACGCTTCGCCTTGATGAAGGTACGTCACTAAAAATACTGTATTTGATAACACGATGCTTTGTTTACGTCGAGTTAGTATTAGAAATAAATTAGAAACTAATGCCCGCTTGTTTACCGTTATGCAGAATGCATATCTAATCATTTTCATATAGATATCATGGGGCACGAACTTATACCTAATTAACTTATGTTTAGTGCTGATTTTAATAATATAAGGGTAACATTATATTATTAATTGTTTGATTGATTGATGCCTACCTAGGTATTGATTAGAGGCATTTATTATTCCTAAATGTGTACCTAGGTACCTATATGCGAAAGCAATCTTGATAAGATTTGCTGCTGCCTTAGGTAAATAATTGCCCGACATAATAAAGAGTAGCCGTGTGTAGTTCTTGTATGAATCCTTCAATTGAAGTACTTCGCTGTGTTTCGTCTTTCGTTCACTACTTCAGTAACAATGTAATTAGTTCTTAGTTCAGCTGTCTAGTCCAGTAAAAGTCGAGAACGATGAGACACGAACGAGCCCACCCAGTGCGCATGGATAGAGAATGCTGTCACGCTCTTTTCTGGGTACTGGGTACTGAAGTAATTGTCTATTTCACTCGTAGACGGAAGAACTAAGAACGAAGAACTTGGTTTCTCTCTCTACGATTTCACTCAACTTTTTGATTCGGTCTTGGTTTTCGTTCGGTCGTCTGGTTACATATGCCGCGTTCCGAAATGCGTCAAACTCACGGTTGACGCTGTGAGCGCAATAGAAACCCATTCCGATTTGGCGTTAGCGCGTCTACCCCACTAGTCTCGACGTCATGGATGACGTCATTTCTGGCGCCATCTTGCGTTCACAGTGATATTACTTCTCGGCGTTAGCACCATTGATAGTACAATATAGGTTAGCACCGTGAGCGCTGTCAAATCCGACGTTTTAATTCGAGCGAGACATATAAAGAAAGTAAAAGGCGAGTTGTTTGTAAATACTGGAAGAATTAGAAATACGAATAGGGGAGATAAATGTTGGTCGTGATTAATGATGACACAGCTGGTAACCAAATCTGGTTAGATTTCAGTGCACTTAATTCGAAAGAGCACAAAAAAGTAAATTTATCACCATGACAAGTTTAAAAAAAAATTACATGTTTCTAATGTTTTTCCAACATAGCAGAAAATTAATTCAAATACAACATTGAATTGATTAATTTTCTTTTTATTATCTTTATTTTTAGCACTGTCAGCCCATTGATGCATTTCGGAACGCGGCGAATGTACGATAGTTCGAGAACGATTTTAGGTATTCTCAAACTTTTGTCGTACATTGCGTGTTTAACGAAATAGCTAATTTTGAACTGATAAGGAAAAAGGCAGTGTACAATTTACAAACACGTGTATACGAGCTTGGACTTTATATTGCAATCATAATAAGCGCATTGTTTTCGTCGTATCAGAGTAGTCATCGAATAGCGAAATATTTTTAATATTATTTTGAGCTTTATGACATGGCATTACGGGACACTTTTGTAGTTATTTGTACCAGTTTACTGTCCATCTCTTTCATTGTAAATAATAACAATAATAACGTAGACAAATCTCTTCCCGCCAACTTCCCGCTCTTCAGTTCAAATGAAAGTTTTAAAAGTTTTATGCTTTTATGTTTTATTCTTGTTCTTGAGTTGAGTTGATATTTTATTTAATCGACATTGTAAATAAAATATATAATACCGTGTACTATTTGTGTTAAGTTAGTGTTTATAGTGTGTAGGAGTATATCTGTATAGTGATTAACGGTGATTATCTAGATTGTCAGTCCTAAGCCTGATCAAGTATGAAGGGAAATCTGTGGTATGATTTTTACGAACCAATTTCTTTGAGCATGTACATACTAACTATAATTATCTCAACTCATCTATCAGCGATACATGCACTGTTATTTTATTCTCCTATTCGATATCTCTCGATGAACTAGCAAACGGAAATCTAACGACAAACTATATCATTTCAATTGAGCAGCTGAACTAGACTGAACTACTGAACTAGAAGAGAGAAGTACTTCACAGAAATGAAAAGATATATATATATCTTATCATTTTAGTGACACATTCTGCGCAAGCCTAATAAAGAGGTCCTCCTTAAGCTTTTTTTTTTGGTTGCTCTACATTACGGATGGTGACTCGCTCCCGCCAATACTGACGCAGTCAATAGGTATGGTCGAAGAACGAAGTTACAGAAAATAGGTACCTATAAAAATATACCTATTTATCTACTCGAATATGACCTTATAAAAATCTAGATATAGACAGCTATACCTATCAATCCTAAAACAATAATATAATAGAAATGTACCTACAGTCAAATAGTTTTCT
Organism: Erannis defoliaria; assembly: GCA_905404285.2. Lineage (NCBI taxonomy): Eukaryota > Metazoa > Arthropoda > Insecta > Lepidoptera > Geometridae > Erannis > Erannis defoliaria. Next base: position 3,780,301 of record FR990071.1, read on the forward strand.
ACGTCATCATCATAATCAGCGTATCATAAGGTACTCTGTACGGTACATACGTAGGAACATAATAATTATTAGAAATCGTTATAGTTATTTGTACATCGTTGAAACTAATACCTACCTAGCTTTGATGAAAAATTTAAGTAAATATTAATATTATTATTAAAAAATAATTAAATCGGTTAATAATGTTCTGATATATGAGCGTTTAAAGTTATTGTTAGAGACAACTCTGTCCCTTTCCCACAAAACAAAAAATGACGTCACACCTTGTCAGATAGAATTTATATGGCGTACAGAGAGTGACGTCACGATTTGCTGTTTCGCCTCTCTGTCTAGCATGATATAAAAATGCTTATAAGTTGCTTATTTTTGATCAGATTTTAATTTCCTTTTCATTAATCAGCTATATTTATGGGCCACATTTTAACAGGACAATTAAAAAACCAGTCATCTAGCCTATTGTACCTGTAGATGGGCGTCAACTACGAGTAAAATAATATAAAAAGGTAATACCTACTTATACCTAATAATTGAATTATCATCATTAGGTAGGTACGTTTTTCATAACGTTTAAATTATAATTATAAATACCTAGGTAAGTATACTTAGGTATAATTATTGGAAAATAATTATCATTAGGTACGTTTTTCATAACATTTAATTTATAATGATAATTGAGTCTTTAACTTTTAACAAACGCACTTTTTACTATACTTTCGTAATTAATTACGAGTACCTATGTCTGAACTGATAAACGTACCTAACTCAAACTTAAAGAATTACCGTCTTATGCATAAAACACTAAAAAGTACCTATTGCAAACCTATTTTAGTTCAAAAGTGTTTAGTCTTCTTTTTCAAACTCAAATCGTAATTAGAAATAAATTTGACAAAACATTTTATAAGTAAAATAGGTTTAAATTACGTTTTAGTGTTTTCTGCATAAGACTACGTAGGGTCTTCGATTTACAAATAATACGTTTTTTAATAAACGACTTGAGCTTCGACTACCTGGATGACATCTTCGTATTTTTCAGTTATTATTCCAGTAATTTTGATTTAAAAACCAAAATACTGAACAGATTTCGATAAAAAAAATTAAAGAATTTTCATAATCGGTCCACAATTGACGGATAAATCGAAGAAAAAAATTAAAAACATTCATACAGTCGAACATAGAACCTCGTCCTTTTTTGAAGCCGCTTAATGAGTACGTACTTACAATAAGAAAAATAGAATGTTACTAGCTCGACTCTACCATTTAGCTTCTTGCTTGCACTAACCACGGTGACCGATCAAAATAATTCATGGAATATTACGACACCATGTCCATGAATTAGACTCTAGGGAAGTTACGCAAAGGCCCTTTGCCTTTCCATGACCGACCGATTGGCTACTGTAGGCCCTCGCATTATGCCTTCTCAACGTTCGAAACGTCTCCTGCTTAGCTTTTTCATTGTAAATCGAAAATAGGGTTTCATCATTTTTGGAATTGCAATAAGTATACTCACAGTATGATAATCTATTAGAGCTTCCAAACAAATATACAAAATTGTAAGGTTTGTTTACGTATGTAGGTATATAGGTTGTCAACGCATTTATCCGAAACCATTAATCCGGGTTGTGAGTTGTGACCATAAAAGAATGTTTTTTTGTATTAGCGTATAAATCCCAAAATTGGTCAATACCTATTTTAATTTGTTTTTGGTTTTTACGTTGTTGTTTTTTTAATACCTTAGAGAGACGAGACGAGCGAGACGTTCGCCTGGTGGTAAATATCACGCCTGTCCATAACAGCAGGAGAGCCAGAATTGTGAACTTACAAAATAAACCAGCGACGGCGCGGCGCCGCACTGCACTGCGCTCGTCACCCTGAGTTATTAAGTAGGTAGATGTAATAAATCGTCTTCACGCCCAGTAATTTCTGTTGTGGAGGTGGAGTTGGCATTTCAATTGCCATTTTAAAAATATTCACATTTAAAAGTGCTCTTGATAAGCTAAGGAATAAGACCAAACTCTAGAGTCCATTTGCGAATTGGTAGTTCCAGTGGGTACAGTGTCCATCTTTCCAACACATCATCAGATCAGCTGAATGGTATATACATATAGGCATGATCCATTAAACAAGGTCTGCTACTCCGGGAGTGACACTTGCTTACGTCACTCCAGTTGCCACTTTACGGCAACAAAATTGGAAAAGTTCATCAAATCTGTTAATAATTTATTAATTATAAAATACACATATCATTTAAATTGTCATTTCGTGTCCGCTCAAGCGAAATGATTCAAGTTAAACACGAATTAACATAGTTTCAACCAAAATCACATAGCTTTACCCCTAAAGCTATGTGAATAAGTATACTCACAGTATGATAATCTATTAGAGCTTCCAAACAAATATACAAAATTGTAAGGTTAATCCGTATATTACCTGTGGGAATCCCCATTCCCACAGGTAATATACGGAGAACGGGGAGTTATCATTTCACGCTTCTGGTAATTTCACGTCGATGAAGTAGGCTCAAGGTTGGATTCCAGAGAAATTTTACTAGTTGGATTCAGACCCTCAAAAAAGTATTGTACATGGAAAATAAAATTATACTATTTTGTTCAAAATTATACCACGTTTGACGTCATATGTTTTTTTTAATTTTCATATTTATCAGTATATATACATTTTACCTCTGTGTTATTTACGTATACGTTTAGTTTTCGGCGTTTTTGTTTTGAATTGAAATAAAATTGCATTCGTAAGTTAAAAAATAATTGTTAACTTTTGTTTTACTTAATAAAACATGTTTTATTCAGTAGGTATTATACAAGAATATTCACGAAATCCTAAGCATATTAATCAAGATCAGGCAAGTGGACGTCGATCTCGGCTAATAAAACTAAAACTTTTATTTATATTATTTAGTGTATAGTGAACTTTGGGAGTATTTTTAAATAAGTTTTTTTTAAACAATCAATTGACGAGATGAACAAGACGTTCGCGTGGTGGTAAGCGTCACGCCTGCCACTAACAGTAAGTAGTGTAGTAGTAGAAGTAAGTAGTAACAGTAGTTAGAATTCTTACAAAAGTTCCACTTTTTCGTCATAAATTGACAAAGTAATTTTTTTCGATGGTGTATTTTACTACTTATTTTAATATAAGTTATACAAGAGAAAAAAACACCACCAGAAAATCTTTTTTATTTTGCAATGGAATGCTTGGAGATTTCCCGCAAAGCGGCGATCAAGTTTACCTTGTTGGAATAATTATGCGTTTCGTTGTACGCATTTTTATAATGTTGGATTCAAATTCGACTATTATTTACGAGGGCGGCACTGAAAATTTCGGGAATCAAGGAAGTGACACAACATTACTATTTAAAAATATATTTATTGCTTTTCGAAGTATTCTCCGCGAAATTTGACACATTTTTCCATACGATGGAACCAATCATTGAAGCAACCATTCCATTCGGAAGTTGGGGTCTCCAAAATGGCCGTTTTGTAGGCGTCCACAGCTTCTTCAGGTGATGAAAATCTCTGTCTACGCAATTTATTCTTTATTTTAGGGAAAGTATAGAAATCATTAGGGCTTAGGTCGGGGCTGTACGGCGGATGGTCCAATAATTCTATGTTTTCTTGCTCTAAAAACTCTTTTGTTCTGTGCGCGGTGTGAGAACTCGCATTGTCGTGATGGAGGATGATGCGGCGGTTGCAGTTCTCTTTACGGAGTTCAGAAACGACCTGTGCCAAACAAATGCTAGCATACCATTCTGCATTAACCGTTCTTTGTCCCTCAAGAGGAATAGTCGTAACATGGCCGGTTTTGGAGACAAACGTGGCCACCATTTTTTTTGCAACACTCCGTGAACGAACAATTTTTGTTGGCTTTAACTCATTTTCGAACACCCAAACTCGTGACTGGTTTTTTGTTTCGGGTTCGTACGCGTATATCCAGGATTCGTCACCTGATACGATGTTGTATACAGCATTTGAGGATCCTGCGTGGAATCTTTCGAGAGTTCTGACGCAGCAAGTAACGCGAGCCGCTTTTTGCTCTTCACAGAGCGAATGCGGTATCCATCGGGAAAACAACTTTTTTACACCTAATTTTTCATGCAAGATTATTTGTATTTGACTCATGCCAATGTCTAAAGTTGCCTGAATTTCGCGGTATGTCACATGTCGATCTTCCTCAATCAGCTTACGCACAGCATCAACGTTTTCTTGAGTGACTGCAGTTTTTGGACGACCTTGACGGGGATCATCACTGAGCTTGACACGTCCACGTTGAAATTCAGCAAACCAGCGATAAATTGTGGTTTCGGATGGGGCTTTATCACCAAATGCAGAAATCATCCGGTCAACACACTGTTTTTGTGTTAAACCACTTCGAAAGTCATAATAAATCATCGCTCTTGAATTTTCTCGAGTCAATTCCATTTTCTCAACGACTAAACAAGTTTGACAAAACCTTGTGACAAGACCGAGAATATTTTTTTAAATAAATAAATGGTATTCGATTTTTAAAACCAAGGAGTTTTCAATTAAAAAGATTTGAATATGACAGAAACAGTGGAAATATTCCATTCCCGATACTTTTAGTGTAGCCCTCGTATAAGGTAATTTATATTAAAAAATACCGTATAAACGACACGGTAATATATCATTACCGTAGACCGTGTTTTGGTCAAAGATACCCGTACACCTACGGTCGTCGTCGTCAGCCATTAAAAGCGTCCACTGCTGGACGAAGGCCTCCCCCTTAATAGAGGGGTGTTGCCATAATCCCCACGCTTGGCGGGCGACTTGGGGATCGCAGAATGGTCACCACCGTTACCCAAGAGTACGCTGCTGCCTGTCCTCCGGTGGGTCTGGTTGCAGTTTAAGGACATACCCAGGTCCTAATATATAAATTAATATTATAATATATTAATATAAATAAAAAACCTAAGGTAATTACCGTGTATCTGGTAACAGCATGTATGCACTATACCACTATACGAAACCAAACCAATGCGTGTGAACAACCAAACCAATGTTTGAGTAGTACCAAGTACCAACCTACTTATTACTTGCTTCTAATTTTCAGGAGTTAACCTCTTATCAAAACTCCCAAAAAGAGACGAGATAATACGCTTAAAAAAAATACAACGGACTTCAATTTCTACTACCTGGATAACATCTTCATATTTTCCAGTTATTTTGATTTATTCCATTAATATTGATTTAAAAGCTAAACTACTCAAACGATTTCGATAAAATTGATATTAAAAAAAGAATCATCAAAATCGATTCATATCGCGTGTAACGTTCCTACATCCATAATAAACCATATACACGTTATTAATATTAATAAAACATATTAATCGGCTAGCTAGATTAAATGGCACCATGTATATATATCGAATTAAGAACCTCTTTTATTGAGGTAGGTTGGAAAAAAAAAGGACAACTAACAAAAAATATATTAACACCTTTTCCAACAACACGACGAGCTGTTGGAAAATTCATAATTTTATTAAATTCCTGCTTCAATAAGCTTCTAAGTTTAGTCAAGTACTATTATTTATTCTGTGGTGTAGTATGAATGATGAAGTAAAATTAAAGCGACAAACATGTTCAACTTTATTTATAAGTCTTTTGAAAAGCAATTGCAAATTAATGAAAAATATATAGCCACGTAACCTAATGGCCCGTGAAATATTATTATCTTGGCCTACATATTTTGGGCCTGCATGTCACCACTTGAAGTAGAAAACACATTAGTATAGTGTGTATGTAACTACTTCTCTAGTAACTTGTTACGCAGCTACCATCTTTAATGGCCATTGCGACATAATCCAAGTTAGGGCTTGCCAGCGTCCTGGCGCATAATGGCGAGCTAGAAGGCATTTTTGTTTTATAGATCCTACGTAGTTTTTTTTATATCCACACATTCATATATTATACAATGTGTAACAAAAAGGTTCAACAATACTTATGGGTATCATAGGTATGTACTCATCATTATTAACAACTTTTAATATGGGGCCAACCCTTAAATCGCGAAAAAAACCACTGTACCATACATTTTGTCCAAGGTCAATGAACTTTTTGTATGGAACAGCTGATTATTTTCGGGATTTCATAGTTGGCCCGATAGTAAAGTTGTTCATAATGATAAGCACATAAATACCCTTCATAATGGTTGAACCTTTTTGTTACACATTGTATAATATAATAGATTTATTGTACTTATACAAAACAGTTTACTTTTAGGCATAAGCCTTTATTAACTACAACAAACTACAAAGACTACTTAGCCTTCTACACAACAAAAAACAAAAGGATTGTATCCAGACCGATGAAAGTCTAGAGACAATCCAAATGCTCAAACCCACTACCAGTCGGCAGCGTACCCAGCATACTGGCGGCATTACCATGCTGAATGGCAATGCATAAGCCATAGAGGTCATAAGCGTTGGGCCAAATAAACGCCAGCATTTTGATCACGCGTCGCGTCGACCAGGAGCTCGGATATGTTTTTGAAAAGATGATGAGCTCCCGGTCCCCACGGACCCAATGTCTCAACACCAAACGGCTCAAATATGTAACCTCTGCCGAGGTTAGCATATTTGCGCCGCTTGTGCTGCTCCGCCGAATTTGCCGCCGCACCAGCCCTACTCTGTGTCTCAGGAAGACGTGACGGTGCCAAAGTATCAAGTATTATATATTTATAATATAATATTATTAAACAGTTTATAGTTTCTTTAAGTATTTAATTCGTTTATATATATAATGTAATTATAAATAAAGCTATGTAAATATTTAACAAGACATCTAATAAACGCTTTAAAAAAATACAACGACTTCAATTTCGACTACCTTGATGACATCTTCATATTTTCCAGATATTTTGATTAATTTCAGTAATTTAGCTTTAAAAACGTAATCACTGGACCGATTTCGATAAAATGTATATGGAATGTACCTCTGAAGTATCGCCTACCAAACAAAAAAATAATCATCAAAATCTATTCATAATTGACGGAGTAATCGCGTGACATACATACAAAAAAAACATACAGTCGAATTGAGAACCTCCTTTTTTGAAGTCGGTTGAAAAAACATGACTGCCGTGCCAAAAATCGAAGTAAAAAGTAAAAAACCAATTTATAATACATTTGCATCGTTTGCCGAAGACGAAATGTTTGTTTTGCACGTAGTACCTACATCCTATACACCTGTGAAAATTTTATAAGTATGAACATAAGTATACATTATTTATAGTTTTGGAAAGTGCTTCATCAAGATCTTTCAAATTGATTCACTTTTGAAAATGGGGCTATACAGCCATATTAACTTTTTTTTAATAAAGATGATGATAATAAAGGACAAAAAGATGACAAGATGATAAAAAAAAAAAAAAAAAAGATTCGTAGTGATGTAAAGATTCTAACGATATCACATACATCCAAATCTGTTCAGACATTTAGAAGTATTGGTGGAATACGAGAAAGAAAAAGAAATGAAACTCACATACATACATACATAAACATATACTTCATACATACATGCACCCAGAAAAACAACCCTGAAACATTACACTCCTTTTATTGGGTAGTCGTGTAAAAAGAAAAAAGGCTGGGGGTGCCATAAATGCTGAATCGCCTAGGTACATAGAGTAGGTAGGATGACTGCATAGAACCAAAGCATAAAACACTAAAACATACAGAGACAATGATGAGATGAATGGACGGGAAATAAGCGCACGGATTTTGAAGACTATATGCTGAGCGCCGCCGGCTCTCCACTTCGTCGTCAGCCATAAGACGTCCACTGCTGGACGAAGCCCTCCCAATAGAGGGGTGTTGCCATACTCCCCACGCTTGGCAGGCGGCTTGGGGATCGCAGAATGCTCACCACGGCTCTCCACTTGCTTCAGTCATACTCTGCCTTTCAGATTCAGAACCTTCCTTTGCGACATGTGAGCCGTATGATACCACAAAACAAACTTCTAATAGATGTTAATGTGTTCTCTTTTTGTCGTGCAGTAATTAGATTCGCTATCTCTATTTTCCGGCAAATGTAATATGTATACTTTTAGCTAGGTATGCTTTATTGTGTTGTCTTGTTAATTTTGATCGATTTGCAAGCGCTGGGCCCGTCCATTCCATTATCACCGTCGCTGAAAACGTACAGCGAAATGTTATCAAGGTAAATCCTACAAGAAAACGTATGTATTCAAACCCTAAGTTAAAAAGTGTTTTATAAATAAGTGAGTTTGAAAAAAGAAGACAAAACACTTATTAACTAAAATTGGTTTTAAATACGTTTTAGTGGTTTATGCATAAGACGGTTAGAAAAGTAGTACCACAGTAGTACATAGGTAATAGGATAAACCATAGAATAGGGTAGATGACTGATCTTTAAATTGTTGAAATCAATAGCTTTGATGAAGAATTTAAGTAAATATAATATGTTTATTGAAGACATAATTTAAATTGGTTATTTGTGTTCTGATATATGAGCATTTAAAAATATTGGTAGAGACAACTCTGTCCCTTTCCCACAAAACAGAAAATGACGTCACGCCTTACTTGTCAGAATAGAATTTATATGGCGTACAGAGAAGTGACATCACGATTTGCTGTTCGCCTCTCTGTCTAGCATGATATTAAAATGCTTATAAGTTGCTTATTTTTGATCAGATTTTCATTTTCTTTTCATTAATCAGCTATATTTATGGGCCACATTTTAATAGGACAATAAAAAAAACCAGGCATCTAGCCTATTACAGCAGAGGAAACACTGTAAACTCCTTTAATAACCTTGATGAAATTTGGGAACAAATTGTATTTTTGTGTTTTACTAACCTCGAAAATGCATTATGATACTCTGAAAGGAAGCCTTTGCGCAGCTTTGAAAACATACTTTAACTTTAAAATGCTCATATAATCAGATTTTCATTTTCTTATCATTAATCAGCTATATTTATGGGCCACACTTTAATAAGACAATAAATAAAAAACCTATTAGCCTATTATACATTTTATATTTTTTTCGTGATTTGTCCTTATACCAGAGTCCCTTACCTTGACAATGAAAAATCAGTAAAACTACCTAGGTGAAGAACCTACTATATGTAATAGTATATCTAGTAATATCATTTATCTTTGTGTTATCAACTTAAAGGCATGTGACATTATGGTCTAATTCACACAAGGAAGTATGGGTTTGTACTATTGCCACCTGCGTATGGGAAACTGCCTAAGCTTTTAATGAAATAAATTAATTTAGTATGTGGATCTGGATGTTGAATAGAATGCTGTAAGATTGTGAGTAATAAATCGAGATGATTCTTAATAAATTCATTAATCTGTGGACATGAATATCATAAGAATGTTGTAAAGTAATAAATCTAAGCGATTCTTGCTAAAGTTTATGATTATGTTATGATTATTTTATTGATGAGTTATGACTTTTGTAATATTATGCATTCAACCACAAAACTGCATTAGTATCGTAACTTTCCATTTTAGCTTTTTGCTTCCATCTATCTCGTAATAAAACAGCCAAGTGTTAGACAGGGTTATCTAATACTATAAGAATCACTGTCTTGACAGACTGACTGACATACAACGCACAGCCAAAACCGGCGCTGGTCGTACAGACTTGAAATTTGGATTGATTGAAAGATTATTTGTTGTGATGCGTAGAGGTGTGCTAATATAGGATTTTTAGAAAAACAACCCGTAAAGCAGTAAAAATGGTTAAAAACTTTTGTTTGAAATTCTTTTGTTTTTTAACTTTATTTATTACTTTATTACAATTTGTCTTTGTAAAGTTCATTTTAAATAAAAATTTAATTTAAGGGGATGAAATGTTGTATGGAAAGTTCTTTTTTTTAAAGTTCTACTGATGAAAATTGGTACCTGGGTAGATCATTTTACATAAAAAATGCTGTTTTCAATATTTTTTGATCGGGATGACTTAAGGAGGTGAAATGGGGGATGAATATTTGTATGGTAATGAGTTGTTTTTAAAGTTATACTCGTAGTGATCAAAATTGATATTTGGATTACATTTTTAAAACAAAATCATTAAAAATGCTAGGGTTGATCTAAGGTGAATATGGGGAGGAAAAATATTAATATTTTTTTATCCCAGCGGTAAGGAAGATATTTGGGAACGGGACGAATTTCTTCTGTTTAAACCGACCTCTAGTTAATTAAATAATTATTTAATCTAACCTCTAACGGGTAACTTTTGTATCTTCATGTATGGAGGGTAGAAATAAGGCGAGTACTATCTTATAGAGACAAGTTGAAAAAGTGTCTAGCATTATGCAGTAAATAATAGTTCCAAAACCCTCCAGAATGGCGCTAGCGTAGCTAAAGGGTATGGTATGTTTGTTTGTCCTTTGTTCTTTGGCCACAGCACGTTTGTGCATGTAACAGTAATTTGTAGACGGATTGAAGTGTGCCGAGTACCTTTTTTGATAATTCATTTTAGATATTTTTAAGAAAACTTTTTGTAGATAATGGTCAAAATTTGTATTAAGAAAAGTAAAAAACATAGTTTCATGTAAAAGTTGTGAACAGAAACCGCCATAACGTAACGGAAGTGTTTCTTCCTTGTTTATTTCTCTATCCTACTCTAATAACTTTTGGCGCTTTCTTTAAAATTTACCCTGCTGCTAAACTAGCGCCACCCTTTAAAGCACTTCACCGGACACTTTCTTATATAACAGTAACCCTTACCTTACCTCTACCCTCCATATATCTTCATCATAACGAACAATTTCAGTTCCATTTCCATTACTTTCATAATTCTATCTTTTCCTTTCCATTGATAAGCTCACCTTATATTAGTCCATTGCTGGCTTTTTTCTTTACAATAGCAATAATATTTAAATATACTTACATGGTGCTAATTAATCGGCTATAGGGAGCGGTTGCGAGGGTTTTGTGTACAAGATAACAAACAACTTTTGTTCTAAGACTTGTAAATTCATGAAAAGAAAATCGGCTGTTCCCACAGAGTAATAGAAGCAGAGACGCGATCAAAGGATTTTTCTATAGAAGGACGCGTGATCGTGCGGAGAGGTGTAGGGCTCGTGGGAGGGGCGCTAGAGTCCGCACATGGAGCTACCATCTAGCGGAATTCAGAATAAGTTTTTGAGAAGTGCTTTATCGAAAAAAGCGGAGAACTCTTATAAACACCAGGTTTCTTACTCTCTCGTCAGATGTCGCTTTCGTAAATTCTAAAGACAAAGGTTTTAACTAGAACCACTAGTTTAAAAGCCGGAATAAACCAAAAACACATTATATAAAAATAATAAATTTAAGCAAGAATAGTTCATGTAATTTAAAAAGTGCTCTGAAACGTATTTTTTTATGGTTAACGTTAAATAAAGTGGCGCCATCTCTAGAACTAGTTAAAAACACCAAGAAACATTACATATTTTCTAAAACGAACCTTAGAAAATACAAATAAAATTACTTACGAATGAAATGAGACGCCATTCATGTCATTAGAATGTTTGCCGCGATAGTTTTTACATGAAGAAACACAGCAACTCATTTTATATTCACTTTTACTAAGTAAAAAGACTAACAGTCGTACGTGTGTTTTGTAAGCCCGAATGACTGTTAAGCGAGGCGAACGCTAGCAGACTGACCAAATAAGTGTGACGTCACACAATCCGTCTACAAAATCCACAGGTACGGCCGCAAGTTCCTCATCACAACTCCCTATCCTCCATGGCTGTTCCATACATTTTATCACAAGATCCACGAACATTTTGTATGGGACCGCTGATTATTTTTCCATGATTTTTCAAAAGTCTTAGAACAGAAGTTGTTTGTTATCTTGTACACAACATCCTCGCAACCGCTCCCTAGCCAATTAATTAGCACAGTGTATATTTAAATTAGCAATAATATTTAAATTCGGTTATCGTCAAGAGTCATAACGATGTCTTCAAAGTGAATCTTAAAACCAGTTTATGCACCACTAAAAGCTTAATATTTAAGAATGTACGTCTATAGGTTTTCTCAGAAGTCAGAAAATATAAGTCATAATTATAACGCTACGATGATTTGTCAAAGCTGCCTGTGAGAGGTTAGGTTCTGGGTTTACCCAGGGCTTAGGACCTTTCCCATATGCATGTGGCCTAATGATACAAATTTCCCATACCGCCTTGTATGAACTACTTAGGTCAAAATGTTACAAACCTTTATCAATATTCCTCTGTATGGTGTGCTATTTAAAAAAAACTACTTTAAAGCAAAATACGCAAATCCGTATACTTGGATTGCACATATTTTTTCCTGACCTTTCCGGACTTTATCCAGAACCGCCAGAGGACAGGCAGCAGCGTCCTCTTGGGTAACGGTGGTGACCATTCTGCGATCCCCTAGCCGCCTGCCAAGCGTGGGGATTATGGCAACCCTCTATTAAGGGGAGGCCTTCGTGCAGCAGTGGACGTCTTCCGGCTGTTCATGTGATGATGTGCACGTATTTTTTCCAGTCAAGTTTTTTTATTTTTTTTTATTCTTTATTTAATTTGGGACTTTTGCCAACACTGGCATTTGATTTAAAAACCTAACTACTGAACCGATTTTAATGAAATTTCTATGAAACCAAACTAAAAGTAGGTATATCAATAAAATACTTTCAGTTTGCTTTTATAAGAATTTCCCAAATCGGTTTATAAATGACGGGGTTCTAAGGTAACAAAGTCCTAAAACTGCATCCAGAACCAACGGAGGACGGGCTGCAGCGTGTAGTGAGTATTCTGCGATCTTCAAGCCGCTATACCCAAGCTTGGGGATTATGACAACCCCCTATTAAGGGGGAGGCTTTCGTCCACCTGTGGACCAATAATCACTGATGATGAAACATAAAAAACTTACAACCGAATTGAGAACCTAATCCTTTTTTTGAAGTCGGTTAAAAATCTTCCATGTTTTCTTTAGTTATAGGGCATATTTTGGTCAGATAAAAAACAACAACTTCCTTTCTGGGACCGTTGGGTTTGTGGTTGACGCGCAGACAATGAACCGGAGCTAAATCATCCAAGCGCGCAAAAGAATAAAATATTAACATTTATAACTTTCGCCCCAAAAAACTAGCTCCTCCCACCAGTCCCCTGCTTCTAAAGCCCTTTCTGATTGATAAATTATTATTAGGTAGGTACGCAGAATTGTAGCGCAGAAATCGCGATAACCGCAAAGTTCACTGTACGACCGTTATATACAACACTTTCACTATAAAACGTGGTTATAGTGAATGGGAATATAAACGACGAATAGACAATATTATGACGCGGCGATAAAATCTAAAGCTATTACATAAAGCAATAGGTATACGTTGGGCGAAGTTCGCGAGTCTGAGCCAACGCGAGTGTAGGCAAATGAATACACAGTAATTATAATAATGTTGGTCAAGTTTGAATGAACTAACCAATTCCAAAGCCCTTACAGGGGCCGTATCGTGAACTGCTTATAGCAGGACCGAATAGGTTCAGCTGCCGACACTGCGCGACCGCGAACCTTATTGCCAGGCGATACAATTCACAGTCGCGCAGCGTCGGCAGCTGAGCGTATTCGGTCCCGCTATAAGCAGTTCACGGTACGGCCCCAGTGCCTTGGTTCGTGACCCGAAAACGATTATCCTTGCTTAAGTAAGTAATAAAGGCTATGCCAGAAAAAAAAGTAAGTAGGTACATAATTACATATTATTATTTAGGTAACATAAATAAGTTACTTGATAACTGTAAAAATGGGGGGAATACGTTTGTATGCCGGCATTTCTGGAAAAAACGTCATTTACCCAAAGCTAGTATCGTTAATTCGCCAAATCTAGGCCATCGCTAGGTCGATAGGTTAACTAGTCCAGCATCAACATTTGCAATGTGATAAGTACCTATATACTTTGACATAATATCAGGTTTTGTAGTGTCTCTCGGTTAACGGTGGTGAGCATTATGCGATACCCAAGCCCCCCAATATTAATAAGGAGGCCTGCCTCCTGCAGGGACGTCTTCTGGTTGATGGTGTGTGTAGAGGCTGCGGATAAATGCGAAAGCTTGCCTGTAGCGTCGTCACAAACCGCAATGAAATGGTGAAAACTCCAGAGCTTTTAGTAGGTCTGTATAGGACATTAAGGCCGGGTATTGCACGTTTCAAGCACATTTTTTAATGTGATCAATAATTAGTCTAAAGCTGTATCAGGTAGGGTCACATTTAGCGGAGCAAAAATATGGCGGTTACGCAGATTCGTGCGTGTCAAACTTCGATTTTTGAAGATTATCTCAGATTACTTGAAAAGTTTAGAAATTAATAACTTTTGAACCACAGAATGCTCTCCAAAATACTATTAACTTATAATACATATTTTTTTAATGTGATTATGTGCTGTAATTAGGACATAAAACTGAAAATGGTTAAAAAATTGACACTGTTTCATTATTTTTTTCTATCGAGGAAAGTATAATCAATCGTGTTTTCGTCCACAAAAGTTACTAAGACGGATGTTCTGTAACATTTTGTATTTTTGGGCATTAAATATAGTAATTTGACTAAATAATTTTGATTTTGCGAGGGGCAAATTTGGTAAATACAAGCCTTAATTAAAGAGGGAGAGAGCCCCATGTCCCACATAACTACCCTGCCCGCCCCAGGGCCGGTGGTATCCATAAAAGATTTTCCCTGGACAAAAAAGTTATGCTAATAGCCAGAAGTTTAGTAATAGCTAAGTATAACCCACCATTTGTTATACTAGGTACTGTTTAATAGATTGTGTATTTCATTTTGGTGTGGTCTATGTTTACTATCTATCTAATTTCAGCGAGTAGCTTATGCACGGGCTAATTTCATGATCAACAAGGGAACTACTATGAGCGGGCCACGCTCACGACACGCACTTGTTATAAATCTAAGTTCCCTGTGATATTTCATAGTAGTTCTCTATATTCATCAACATGATAAAAAAACTGACTTTTGTCGTGTTTCACGGTAGGTAACTACTACGTACCTACATGCAATAATGCAACGTCTTTCATGGCCATTGATCTACAGTTCATGGCTATTGATTCCACATCGTGAAAAATTTACTTACAAAGAGCAGCCCTAGCCTAGCCTAGCATGCGAGCCGTGATAATAGTATATTCACTCTTGTTTTCCCTGCGAAAACGAGACAGACGTATCCATATTCTAGCTTTATCACATTACCACGCAGGGAAAGACCAAATAGTCCTCGGCGCGTGCTAGCGGGGCAGAGGGACATATTCTTGCGGGTTATATTAGTGAGTCACATCATCTACAGCCAGACGTCCACTTCCGGACGAAGATGCTCCCACCTTATAATGAACCCATAATCCCCATGCCCAACGCTAGGCAGGAGTTTTTGGCGGGAACACGGAATAATCATGTCGTTGCATTCTATTATTTTCTTAAAATTGTGTTTTTTTCGCGAATTAATGATAAAAAATGGTGGTGTTTTATTCATTGAGTGTTGAATTACATGCACGAGTGTGGGCTAGTGATATAATGTGGTGAAACATGTCTTTTCGTGTTGTTTTCAAAACTCCGTAGAAGCTCATAGTAAAGTCGCCACAACTTTACTAGGGGATAACTTGGACTCGGCTATGACTAATTTCATGTAACTGACTGTGATTTCATGACATATTTGACTTGATTTTAGAAAATTAAAAACTTGAATATTCATAAACTTGACAATGGCAGAATGCACAAAGTGCGATGCCAACACAAAGAAGAAGAAAAAACGCTCGGCTGGCGTCTTGGGGTTCGCAAAATACAGTAAATTTCTCTGCAAAATATTAATAAGACGCTGCAGCCCGTCGTCCGGTGATTCTGGATACAGTTTTAGGGCCCTAGGATACCCAAGTCCTTAGAGTAATAACACTAAATCAGCCTATTATTTCTATGGCTAAATGCACTACATACTTTTTTATTTTTTTTATTCAGTCGAATGACGAGACGAGCGGGACTTTCGCCTGGTGGTAAGCGTCACGCCTGCCTATAACAGTAGCAGAGCCGCCAGTGCCAGAATTGTGAATTGGCGAATACAATCCTGCGCCGCACTGCACTGCGCTCGTCACTCTGAGATATTAGATGTTAAATTTCTTCATATCCAGTAATTTCCCGGGGAACATTGCCCTTCAAACCGAAACACAGTATAATAGTAGATACTTAGCTAGTAGTATATCTAGTGAGTGTGATGTAAATATCGTCATAAGCATAACTGCACTTCCCACAAGTAGGTTTAAAATAACTTCAAATTAATATGTGACCACCTCGAGAGCCACACACCACGTGACCACCCTTTCAAATAAAAAAAGCATTATCAACATCGGTCCACAATTGACGGAGAAATCTGTAAAAATACATTTTAAAAAAAAGAAAAAAAAAATAACATAAATATCGTTGAACATAGAACCTCCTCATTTTTCGAAGTCTGTTAAGTGCAATACGAACCCATCTATTTCACAGTCATTGATTCTATTTGAACTACTTTATTGACCTATTATGAAATGTTCAGAACATTTCATAACGCACCGCATAAATTTTCCTGGCGAGACTGCAGTTAAGAATTATTAGGTAAAATGCTGCAATTCTTATTAATCGGTCTAGTCTAGTGTTTGTAATGTGTTGCATTCTCATCCTTTACGTAACCACTAACGGCCTTACTTAAAAAAACTTTTCAACCGTTAGTCACTGCTTAAGATGCTCTGCCATCTTCTCTCTGACGTGAAGTTACACGTGCTAGAAAGGGACAGGGAAGTTTAAGCAGTGACTAAGAGAATCGAAATTATTTTAGGTAAGGCCGTAAGTTGATATTATGCATCTTTATGAGCTCTCTCAACTCGGGCTGAAGAAATAATAGTACTTGTAGCACAGTTGTTAGCATGTCTGCCTTCAGAGCTGTAGGGCGTGGGTTCGATCTCCACCCAGGGCAAACATTAATGTAACGAACATAAAAATTTAAATTAAAAATTAAATAAATTAGTATACTTATATACAATTTAAAAAAATGTATATAAGTATTGTATCAGCTATCTGGTTTCCATAATACAAGTTTTGCTTAGTATGGGGCTAGATGGCGCTGTGTGTAATAAATGCCCCCCCCCCCCGCCCCCCCTCCCCCCAATATGTTTGCCTTGTCTGGGTGTAGTATATAATTATGTATTTATAAGTATGTACGTAGGTATTTACAAAACAAAAAGTATTATAAGTATTCTATAACAGCTATCTGTCTGTATTATACATAGTATACCGTTCCTAACGATAAATTTGACATTTGTTGTCGTCGTCGTCGTCAGCCATATGACGTCCACTGCTGGACGAAGGCCTCCCAATAGAGGACTGTTGCCATAATCCCCACGCTTGGCAGGCGGCTTGGGGATCGCACAATGCTCACCACCGTTAACCAAGAGGACGCCGCTGCCCGTCCTCCGGTGGGTCTGATTGCAGTTTAAGAACATATCCAAACCCATACCCAGGTCCAAATTTGACATTTCGTCGTCAGCCATAAAACGTCCACTGCTGGACGAAGGCCTCCGCCTTGATAGAGGGGTGTTGCCATAATCTCCACGCTTGGCAGGCGGCTTGGGGCTCGCAGAATGCTCACCACCGTTAACCTAGAGGATGCTGCTGCCCTTCCTCCGGTGGGTCTGGTTGCATTTTAGGACATACCCAGGTCCAGGACATACCAATTTGACATTTAAATAGGTAAAATTCTAATATTTTTTTTGTAAATTCTCAAATTCGTCAAAGAAATCAGATATATGTACACGTTAGCGACATACAGAACGGTACTCGCGCTGCTGGTTTCAATAGTACCTACAAGCTTTGCTTAGTTTGGGGCTAAATGACGCTGTGTGAAACGTCCAACGATGTTTTGATTTATTAGTAAATCTTTGAGTTGTTCCGTCTTCGCCCCATGTGTCTCGTTTTATTTTTTGAGTCGTCCCAATTGCGTATTACCAGCTTTTCTCATCACAAAAATTAATCTAATTATTTTTCTTAATTCGCCTCACGTGCTATTTTTGGTTTATCCCATGGCAAGAAGTACAAAAAAGTAAAACAACAGAACAACAAACTATCAAATATTTATTTTCTCGTTGGGTAATTTTTTTATGTTATTCCAAATGAGTCAGGGAGTCAGGGGTAAAGACAATTCAAACTACTTTCTTTTAATGATAAAATATACCTAATCAATCTATCGTGAAATAGGTACCCAAAAAGTACCCAAAAAGTCCCATGTGATTGATCGCACAGACTGGAAAAAACTTCACATATTCTGATTGATTGTACTTCGCGGTAGAACCTCGTGGCCACAGCCACAGCCCTCGGGAAGCGCATTCCACTAGGTATGATAACTAATTGATCCTACTGCTGAGTGAAGTCGCAAGTCTACTCGCCTACCAAAGTAAATAATGGCAAATAAATAATGATGGTAATGGCAGTATAATACACCATACCTACTTACTATAATGTATAGTCATTGTTTACACTGGTTTGCCGGTAATCGTGGACATCATTGCAAAACTTGCAACCAAGGTCAAGGAACCGCCACTAGGACGCAATATCTCAATCACAGCTTGCCCAACACCATATTTGTCTTGCCAAATATCTGATTGACAAGTAAGTACCCTTTTTTGTTATTTTGTACTCTGTGACGCGAGTGTGTGGAGCGAATTGAACTAGGTCAGGGATGGGTGGTGGCTACGGCTATATAGTATTATATTATACCTAACTGAGGCTAACTGAATGAATAAGTCGAGGCTATTTTCCCAGCATTGAGACTCCGGGTCTAACACAATAGCATATGTAATAATAAAATTATACAGTTTACGCATATCGGTATTACTACACCGAAACAACAAACGAATTGGTACTACATTTTTAGTTTGGCTCGAAATTGTATAATGTGTAAATTTTCTAAATTATTGACTACCAATAAACGAAATAAATACTTAAATGAAAAGAGGTCATTGTACCTACTCATCATTTTGAACAACTTTTACTACGGGACTTTTACTAAAGGCTTAGGGCAATTCCCATACACAGGTAGCGTAGTGGTATTAATTTCCCATACCTTTTTTGTATGACTAGGCCAAATGTCACATGCCTTTAAAACTTTTAACTGCTGCTTTTACTAACCTAACCAAACCTGAAGTCACGAAAAAAAACAACTGTGTATATTTCGTCGAGGTAAATGCCATTTTTCTATGGAACAGCTAAATAGACGAGTACAATGACCTACTTTCGGTATGGTAATACCGTTCTGCAAAACCCTGTATAGCTTGGCCAAAAATTCAACACAGAAAACTATTTTTCTCTGGCTATAATTATACTTCGGAAAAGACGTCTTTGTGGTTTTGGCGAGATTGCGAAAAAAACATGTCGCCTAATAGTAATATTTTACTAACTTTGTTTAAACGGTTTTATTTTTCGAGTGTTAATTTAAGAACATAGTGGTTCATTAAGTGCCGGCTTACGCGCATGTGTGGGCATAATGTGGTCCCACATGCAGTGCCGACTGCCGGCTCTAGCCCATGTAGCGCCCGGGTGCAATAAATACCTCTGCGCCCTCTACTTAGTAGGCGTGCGACTGGTAAAAATATAAAGGAGTAGTTATATTTTCCTCGGTGATGAGAAATTCGGGTGCAATTATGATACAATGGGGAACCGACACTGGTTTGTTCAGCTAATGAAGCTCTGTCCAACATAAAATGTACACAACTATCTAACCTACAAATTTATTTTCAGGCCGTCAACAGCTGCATAGATTCATAAAACAAGCCACAGTATCTAGTATTTTTCTCGGACAATAGATTATCGACAACACGCTCATCAAGAGCATATAAATAGATCATAAGCAACGATTAACAAGAGATCTTGATATTGCCACATACGGACCGCCGCTGGCGCCATATGCGAAAAGTTTTTGCCTGTGGCCTGTGGTGTTTTTAATGATATTATACCTGGCGCAGGGTCTTTGTAGAGCGACTCAGGCTCTCTGGAGGGGTCGCTCAGCGCCCCTAGGACGACACTGTACTGGTACTGTGTGTGTGACCATAGAAGAAATAACAGCCCTACGTACTTTGACTGTGAATGGAGAAAGAACGAAAGCTCAAACATTTTTTTATGTACTACGGCTGAAGGCTTGTGAAAAGATGTCTGTGGAAGAATTTCTTCTAATCATCTTCCTTAGACCGCTTACAGTTGCTAATATTTTGAACCTAAGTAGGTATGGACAATTTCGAAATTTGAAACCTACCACCATCTGCAAAAAGCTTTTATCTCCTGCATCCTACCTTATGTTGCCGGAATTCAGGCTATAAGAGAATTATCATTTTTGCAAACAAATTCAAAACTTGTTATAAGAGTTAATTCTATCTATCTTGCTAAAACTCCAATTAGCATTTTCCCAGCATTAAGGAACTGGCAAGATCTACTAAACCCATATAAGTAAGCACCTAAGCCTTTAAAAGGAGTTTTATAGGTACTTGTTGCAAAAATCATTTGATATTTATCTTTTGCGTAACTTTTCCAACGGGTTTGTTATCTAAAAGTATCGTTGAGAATTCGTTAAGTTTATTTACTTATATTTAATAAATTAGTTTCTCTAAAGGATCGTATCCGGAACAAAGTAATTCGCCAGAGAATTTAAGGCACCGACATTGGGGGGGGGAGTCGTTAATAGTTCCTGGCCATGGATACTAGTCCTTCAGCCGAATACATATTTCTTCATCGATCCTTCTTTTTGCAGTTAAATGAGTCGTAGTCACAGTCCAAGTCACACACAGTAAGTCACAGTCAAGTCCAATCATGCCCTAGTAAAGCCGTGGCAACTTTACTACAAGCTTCTACGGAGTTTTGGAAACAACACGAAAAGACACGTTTCACTACATTATATCACTTGCCCACACTCTTGCTCGTAAATCAGCACTTAATGAATAAAACGCCACCATTTTTATGCGATAACACTCGAAAAACACAAGTTTTGGAAAATAATACAATGCAGCGACATGATTTTCTCGCGTTCCCGCCAAAACTCCTCGCACCGACATTGGTGTATTCGGGTGTTACCACTCCAAACAATCAATCGCGTATATAGAGCTAAAAAAAGTGTATGAATGCGGAAGCTGAAGTAGCAGTGGGCTGGTCATATTTGTCGCAGAACAGATAACCGCTGGGATAAACGTGTTCTAGAGTGAAGACACGATATACATAGGTAGGACAGCCAGTTGTTGTAAGCAGATAGCTATAGCTGAAAGCTGGAAGATCGGGCTAAGTGGCGTGCCTTGAGAGAAGCCTGTGTTTAGCCGTGGAATATGATACGCCTATTATAATAATGATGATTCATTATTAAGTAGGTCGTTTACTTATCTATCATCGATCTGGTGGCTACCTGCCTCAACCTCAACCACATTATTTCATTATTATCATTTCAATCTTAAATTGAATTTTGTCCGATTCCCTCAACGTTATAGAGATCAAGTCAGACAATAAGTCGATGTACCTAATAAGTGTATTAAGCTAGGCTAGTCCTTTGTGTATGATGTTTTTGTTAGGTACGGAGTTATATATCTAGGTGGAGGCAGTGGAGGTATTATTATAGCATCTAATTAGCACTCGCAATTTGCTTGCAAAATAACAACTACTTGTTATTAGACCAACAGTATGTTTTACCAATGATTTGCAATTCATTAATTGGTAATAATATGAGTATTTCACAAGATACTGTTACGTAATATAGTATTATATTATCTTTGCTGTTACCTACTTTTTGGCATTATAATGTTCACCCTTGTTTTGTAGTGGTAGGACTCCGCCTGGGGAAGTACCAAACGTTTGCCAGTTGTTCAATCGCCAAGCAGTAGTGTACATTGTACAACCCCATTCCGTGTGTTTTGGTTTGAAGCGCAAAGCTACCAGAACAAGTAAGATTTAAAAAAAACAACCGACTTCAAACTAATATGGGACCACCATTGAGCTAATATATAGCTCAATAGGGACCACCTCTTGAGTATACAGTTCCAACAAAAAAAAAAAAGTTTTCAAAATCGGTCCAAAATTGTCGGAGAAATGAACAAAAACACACGGTACACATACAGTTGAACCTAGAGCATCCTCCTTTTTTGATGTCGGTAAATAATGACTGGGCCTGAAGGGGTTTGACATATAATTACTCAGGGTGACGAGCGCAGTGCAGTGCGGCGCTAGCCAGCCGTGATGCTTACCTTACCACCAGGCGAACGTCTTGCTCGTCTCTTCCATCCTTTGCTTATAAAAACCCGGCTGTCAACCTTCTAGGTGCGTCCACATTAGTGACACTAATAAAAGCCTGGATAACTTTAATTTACGTTCGTTGGATAATTGGTACTTAACATGGACACATCAACTTAACATCTACCCTATCAGGGTAGATGACTGATGTTTATATCGTTGAAATCAATTGCTTTGATGAAGAATTTAAGTAAATATAGTATGTTTATTGAAAAAAATATTTAAATCGGTTAATAATGTGCTGATACATGAGCGTTTAAAGTTTTTGTTAGAGACAACTCTGTCCCTTTCCCACAAAAAAAAAATTACGTCACTCCTTACTTGTCAGAATATAATTTATATGGCGTACAGAGAAGTGACGTCACGATTTGCTGTTTCTTCTCTCTGTCTAGCATAATATTAAAATGCTTATAAGTTGCTTATTTTTGATCAGATTTTCATTTTCTTTTCATTAATCAGCTATATTTATGGGCCACATTTTAATAGGACAATAAAAAAAAAACCAGTCTCTAGCCTATTAAAACAGTTGAAATAACTTAGCTTACTTCATTGAGTGTTAGTACATTAGTGTTTTGTCTTGATCAATAATAGATCGTTAGGTACAATTTAATCATTGGTACGTATAACGAGACAGTATAATTTAACATTTTTAATTAATGTATAATAGTCAATTGTTGGATAGGGGCTTACCCTAGAAGGGGCGGCTGGATCATAACCCCCACGCTGGCCCAGTTGCGGTGGGGTAGAGCCATTGAATTTTCTTCTGTATTATGCAGGTTTCGTCACTGTTTTCCTTCACCAGAAAGCCAGTGGTATTAAAATCCGAACGTAAGCTCCAAAGAGCTCATTAGTACGGGCCCGGGATTTGAACCCGCTTACTTACGATTTCGAGTGGAGTGGTCTCCAAATTAGGCTATCCCGTCATCATCAGGCTACCTCGGCATCTTTATGACATGAGATATGATAACGAGATGTACCCTAGTCATACAATTATTTATTTACCTATTATTGCCTATTTACTTTGTTACAAGTAGCCCCTGAAACAGGTACCTACCAAAAGACGTCTATCATTCTAGAAAAAACACTATAATGAACAAATAAACATTTTAATTTACATAATAACAAATACTTCTAAATAAAAAAAATATACATCTAGAAATACGCTGCCATAAACAATACCTTGATCACAATCCTTACTATGCAAATCACTAGGTAGATTCAGTTTAGTCGTTTTTTCGAGTGGATCCCATCCACCCCTGTGCCCCTGCCCCGGTACCGGGGCAGATGGGAAAAGGTGTTTCATCCACCCCGGTGGACCCAAGTCTAGGCACAGTCTAGCCTCTACTAAGTAGCAGAATAGACTACCGAAATAAAACTAAAACCGCAATACCAGTACCTAAACACTGTTATGTAATCTATATACAATCTATATTGTATATCTGTAATCTATATACAAAGAATCAGAATAGACTATCGTATTTAGTAACTGAATATACTCTAAGAAGTAGTAGAATAGACAAGCGTACTATGAATCGAGTAGACTATGCAGTATATACCAGATTGAATAGTAATTACCGTACCGGAAAACCGTATATCAACTCTATAGGAATATACTTTACCAAATACAAAGTGGTCCTGCACATAGCAGAATATACTATTGCACCGCATAGACTCGACGCAGTATGTAATTAGATTGAATAGTGACTACCGTACCGATAAATCCGTAATTACTATATTTACAACGTTTCAGAATATACTACTGTACTTAGCATCTGAATAAATTTTACCGACTCTACCACAGTACTATAGAATGGAGAAACATTTGGCCGCGAATTGGATACTGACCGTGGCTAACGGTTACGTTAAATGCAAGTTTTCGTCATCAACAGCCAGAAAACGTCCACTGCTGGACGAAGGCCTCCCCCTTAATAGGAGGCGTCCCCCTTAATTGCCATAATCCCAGAATCGCAGAATGCTCACCACCGTTAACGAGAGGACGCTGCGGACGGTAGTTCTGGATGCAGTTTTAGGATATACCCTGGTCCAATTTTCGTACCTAATGCCATTTCCATTATGGTATTAATTAATTATTAAAAAAATTAAGGTCGTCACAGTTTAAGCTATACACAGCCGACAAATCTAGATTAAACAACTCCAAATTACACAAATAATGTGGAAACCATCATGATTGTATGTACCTGGCTACAAAACCTATCAAACTAAATCTATTTTCAAACTAATAAAACATTATCAGGCGGCTTTATTGTTTTAGTTTGATCTTTTCCGTGGCAAGAGCTAGTTTCCTGATGTTGCAAAGACAACCTGCTGAGGCTTCTTGGAGAATAGCGTCCTTGGAGCCGATGGTCTCCAGGAGAAACTGGACCACTCCAGCCTGGAACAAAGTCGATTGATGAACTGACAGGTTCTACGATATTCATTTGGTTAAGTACCTATCACAAAGTTAGAAACTTTGGTAACTATACAATAAGTAACAAAAAGGTTCAACAATACTGAAGAGTCATCATTGAGTGATTATGTGATCATGAACAACTTTTACTATATGGGGCCAACCATGGACACTCCGAAAAAAAAATCTCCTGTTCCAAAGATTTTGTCCAAGGTCAATGAAATTTTTGTATGGAACCCCTATTTTTTTCGCGTTCGGTGTTGGCCCATAGTAAGAGTTGTTCATAATGATGAGTACATACATACCCTAAGAAAGAAGCCTAAGAAACAAATAATAAAAAATAAAAAAGTGGGATCAGTCATTAGAATCAGAACGGAATACACCAATTTGACATTTCGAGTTATTCGAGTAAAATTGTGCAAATAAAGGAATTTTCCCTATTTTTTTTTGTTGGTCAGATCAGCGACAATGATAAAATGAATGGACGGGAAATAAGCGCACGGATTTTGATGACTATATGTTGAGCGCCGGCTTTCCACTCGCGCCAGTCACACTATGCCTTTGCGACATGCGAGCCGTACGATACGACAATACAAACTTCTAATAAGTACATGTAAGTACATGATTTGTGTTCTCTTTTTGTCATGCAGTAATTAGATTCACTATCTCTATTTTCTGGCAAATGTAATATGCATACTTTTAGCTAGGTATGCTTGATTGTGTTGATTTGTTAATTTTGAACGATTTCCAAGCGCTGGGCCCGTCCATTCCATTACACCGTCGCTGGGTCAGATGTGATATCGAATTTACACAGTCATTTTTTGTATCACGTGTACCTATAATTTTCAACTCGAAAATTATGTATTAATTTTGTTATTTTCTGAACCAGCAGGATATCTTCTATCTGTAGGTATACCTAAGGTTATCCACAAATTACGCCACACCCGTATAATATCCGTGATAAAAGTAGCATTTCCGAATTTCACTCAGATCCGCAATAAATTACTACCATACCATAAACATGTTCATTTAAAAATCTTTCGAATTTATAATATAAAAATAATAATTGTATAAATGCGAAAGTTTTAATTTAAATTTAAAACCTGATAAACATTGTGATTGTTAATATCCGATCAATAATATAAAACTACAGAGATATGACAAACGAAGTTCCTAAACAATGGCTAACTTAGGTCATTTTACTTCATAAATTGTTTTACGAATTCTGTGCTTACTAGCTTTGTAGGTATAATTGTCTTGCATTTATAAAAATATACATATTTGCAACTAAAAAGACATTATGACAAGCCAAAACATTATCAAGGTCAACTATAAGATATAGGTGTAGCTACTTTAATACCTTTTTATACTTTTATTATACTTCTGAGTCAGTTATTTTGTGCTCCGCGCTAAACCTTTAAACACTTCTTCCACGACAAATAACAATATTTTGTTTTTTTTTAGCTGCGGCTGTGTGTTTTTACATAAATTTTACTACGAGTCTACCGTTTAAGAATTATATTAATATTAATTAACAGTGTAGATTAGGCAAAATTATTTAGCTGTGTGCTTAAATTAACCTGCGTTTATAACGTTACGAACATGTTTGCCTCGGCGCGACATATCGAATGCCAATGCCGAATCCTTGGATAGTAGAGTCTAGTCTAGACAAAATAGGTCAATGGGGAAATATATTCCTAGAGAAAACTAAGTTCATACGGCCCCTTGTTGGGCGCCAGAAAAAGGGCCGCCATCGCTGTGTGTTTAGCCTATTTTCTAAAGGTCCAATCTATCATGTGTTAGTCAGTGCTTACATACTCACACAAATCTCTTTGCGCAAATGACAGTGTCTTTAAATAGGAGTAAGACAAATTTGTAAAAAAATTATATGCACAATCTGGTGTCACGACCTTGGTTGCTGTTTTTATATGTTCTAAACACTTATAAGAGTCGGTGTTTTTGCAATGTACTTCTGGGTCAAAATGGCAACACTCATTTTAAACACTGATTCACTCGTTACTATATGTACGTATATTTATAGATATTTTATATATATACATTATACACATAATAATAATAATCATAAAGTTTATTTGAGACTATTACAAGGCTTATGAAGTATTATATACACTAACATTTCTAAAAATATAACTTATATTTAAATAATTTGAAGATAGTAGTAGCCCTGAACACTCCGTTGGGTAGCCCTGAATCTCACACTAGGGGAATCCTGTGTCGTGAGATTCAGTGCCTGCCTTGTTAACTACTATGCAGTTATATTATAATCATGTCCGTATTTACTGAGTAAAAAGTGGTTATCAGAAGTTTTATTTAGGTACCAACCTTTTTTTATCAATTAGATAACTTACATAATATCACTTATAAAAATATAAATTTGCCTATATACATACAGAACATAGTTAGTGTATTTAGATGTTTCTCGTCAGATGACTTAATAATAGAGTAAAAATATAGTGGGTAGTCCACTGGTAATATGTAATGGTAATGGTAATAAAAATAATCCTAAAGGTACGGGCATCTCGAGTTGGAGCGCTTGTGTGTGAGTGCGAGCATGAGGTATCGCCCTGAGACATAAACTTCGAGCGATTTATGCTCGCGAAGATATCTCGGTATAAATATTATTGTGTGAATGTTTAAGATAGTGTTTAGGGGTGGTAGGCATAGATATATAGTCTACATATATGTGTATTTGTATTTGGTACGTTTGCGCGAGTGGTTATAGATAGCTTGTAGGTTGACGTGATCTTTTGAGGTCCAAATTAATAATTGAACTGCGTTAATTTTAAAATTGCATTAAATATTAAAAGACTGTAAGCTAAGCGACTATATCGAAAAATAAAATAACATATAATACAAGTTACCGGCAACATTTTATAACATTTTTTAACATTTCAACATTCTCACTTTTTATTGAACGCCCCTCGTACTATAAAAAATATTAAACCTACATTATTAAAATTCCGTAACAAAAACTTGCGAAAAATGATGAGCAGGATCATTTATATTTTTACTATGCAATGCAAAATAATATGCAAAGTAAATAAAGATATACATATATGTACAAGTACATACTTATGATAATTATGTTCTTTAAATGTTTACATAAATCAGAAATAAAATAAGGTAGGTATGCATGTTAATTAAATAAACAAGAAGTGTCAATCTAAATATAGCTAAATACATAATCCTATGTAGATTTACTCCAAACGTACTTATTAACTTTTATACTACATCTTAGAACTTAAGTATCTACAATGTATGGTAGACTGACCTGTGCATTAGGTACCGCTATCTATCTATACAAACTTACCATCTCTGGTAATTTTCCTTGAAACACGCTTTTGGAATAACATGAACAAACAGTTAAACACAGGTACTTAAGTTTTCAAGTAATAATGAGTTATGTAGGTACTCATTATTACTTGACGTTAATACCTACTTATCTTGCCAAACCATGTAGTTGCTTATCTGTCGTACGTACAAAAAAATAATCTTATTTTGTGTAAACAGGCCTTAAAATTAAACAAGAAACTTAAAAAAAATGCCAACTTCAAATTAATATGGGACCACCTCAAGACCCCTTCAAATAAAAAATAATTTACGTACCTGCGGGGCTAAAGTGGCTACGAAGCCCCGTTCAAAATTTTTCTATATCACCACTATCACCAGGACTAGATTTAGGGCGCGAAGTGTGATGTTGGTCGACGATCGTCGCATAACATCAGGCTACATAACTCAGGTCGCATAACTTTAGAATAAAACTTAATTGATGTGAAAAGAACAATTATCCGCGAAGCCCCGACCTAACCTGGAAAATCTTTCTACAAAAATGCTGCTTTCTAGGCACGGAAAGTCTTCAACAAATAGATACTCACAGCATGCATAGTGACGCAGTTGATAGAGTAGAAGGAGAGGTGGTAGAGCGCGAGGGCCGTGGCGCGGTGCACGGCGATGTCGCGCGACGTCATGTAGTTGACGAGCGGCGTGATGGCGCCTCTCCTGCCGAACTCCTGCCGGTTCTGTGCCCAGTCGCAGCAGTACGCTATGGCGACACCCAGGTTGGCGCGCAGGTGGTCGTCGGTCGTACTCACTGGTGGGAAATTGTAGCGGTTAGGTATCTATCAAAAAAACTCTCACGAACGTAAACGAGCCCAGACACATCTCCGCGGTGCGGTGCGACATTACACCGCACCGTGGAGATGTGGTCTGGGCTCTATAGCTTCCATATCCCCATGTCCAGGTTTGCACAAAAGTAAACACTACGTGCCCATGATCTAACGACATGGAATTGTGTGTTGTTGTAACCTAACATATAACCCTAAGATAAAATATAGATAGAATTTCGAAAATTTACGTTTTCGTGGAGTGGACCAAACTATTTTTTCAATGAATGACTATTCAAAGACGTTGTCTTCAAGCAGCTCTACAGCGCCATCGGACGCGGACTTTCCGGAAACCGGACCCCTAAACAAAAACCCCTTGTATGCGCTCATGGTCCTGTATTCTATCTTCCTTCTTTATTCCTCGTGGTAAAATAAAACAGTCGCATTTATGTAATACATAAGATTAGTAAATACAAGAGCGCGGGGGCTATGTATCATAAGTATCCAAAAAGTTTTTACAAAAAAGTGGAGATGTTTTATCAAGGTCCTCGGTCTCGGTCCAAGGTCTGCAACTATAGTTGCAGGGGATGTGTGTACGAATCGGGATCGTTCTAAGTAATCCCGATTCGTACCGATTCGTACCGTACGAATCGGGATCGTTCTATAGTATAGAATCTATATTCTATACTATAGAACGAGTAATCCCGATTCGTACACACATCCCCTGCAACTATAGTTGCAGACCTTGGACCGAGACCGAGGACCTTGATAAAACATCTCTACTTTTATGTAAAAACTTTTTGGATACTTATGATACATAGCCCCCGCGCTCTTGTATTTACTAATCTTATGTATTACATAAATGCGACTGTTTTATTTTACCACGAGAAATAGAATATAGATTCTTTACTATAGATTGCATTTTTGATGAATACCAAAAACTTTTGTGGTTAGCACAAAAGTCTCGCACATAGAAGTCTCTGATGATTAGAAAGGAAATGTGAACATGCTGCACAATACATTACGATTACGCAGTCAAGAAATAACATTATGTACGTTTACTCCGGTTGATCTATAGAACACAAAAATTCACAGTTATGCAAACGTAAACCAGCGCCTATGCGTACGAAACAATCTCGATAAAATATGAGGATATAAGCAATAAAACAGCAATAAACTTTGACGACAAAAAAATACAAAAAGTTGAATAAATTCGAATTAAACAAAAAGTTAAACATCTTTTTGTGTTACGAAGCGCAATCACCAATGGTGCTAATTAAAATACCGGCTCCATAGCGCGCAATCATAAATCTTGGTAGAGTTGCAAAAAACATAGCTTGGATTTCTTACCGAGCTTTGAAAGCTTGGCGACGACGCCGTGATCGGAAATCACGGCTAAATTCTCGTGGTCACGTGCTATAGTTGCGATGGCAGCGCACACAGCAGACAGAACGTTATGATCATCAGAGTCAAGCAGGTCCACAGTCAGCTCTAGAGCTCCTACGAACGAACGGACCATTTCCCCGGAATCAGCAGCATTCTGCACGCAAGGGCTCAAAGCCAGCGCTGCGTTGGTCTGGACCTTCTTGGAGTCGTTCTTGAGCAGTGACCAAACTAGCCTCACTCCATCGAGCTCGTCAATTTCTCGCATGCAGTTCGGATCCTTGGCACATTCCATCAATACCAGCGGCACGTTTTCTAGTAATGGCTTGTACGTGTTGTTTAGATGGTGAACTAAAATTACAAAGTGTATCTTTAGTTTAGATTGATTGGATTAGAGTAAGTATTTAGATTCTACATACCTGAACAATTATGGATTGTTTAAGCTAGGAATACTCCAACTAAAACTAAGGAATACCGATCAGAGTATTAAGTAAATTTTCATCACACTTGCTCGTAAAGTGGATCTTATTGCATCGGTTTTAGGCTCATAATCCAAGCTATTACGCACGCGTGCTTTTTACTTTACATTACGGCACATGGTGCTATAATAGGTATAACCCGGTAAAATCAAGTTTGTACGTGACTGCAATTAGACGTACGTATACGAAGCACTCTTAATATAGCCGGGTAATACTTACAGTTTTTTTGTAATACCAACAAAGAGTTTTTATGCCGCTGAAGTAAATGTCAACCTGCGCGCGCATTGCTGGTTTGGGCGCCATTTTCCGCAAATGTTTGTTGACGTTTTCGCTGTGTGGTTGATTATTATCAAAAAAATATTGTTTTTTCCTCGCAAGTGTGACGAAAACAGTCGTATTGAACTCTTGTGCTATTAGTCATTACGCTCTCGGCTTCCTAATCGCGCTCGCCTGCGGCTCGCGCGCATAATGCCGCCTCTAGTGTAATGAACAACATAGCACACTCGTATCATAATGTACTATTATAGAATGCTGCATTAAAGTAAATATGTAGTTGTAAAGTTTTACTACCTTTATTGTAGTAAAGCGAGTTTATAACTGGTTGGCACTTTGGCAGCTATGATCTCACTTCTTTTTTAACATTAGCTAAAGTTACGGAATGTTTCATATTTTTTTAATATAATTGCCAGTGTTATCGTCATTCTCACTTTACTTAAAGTAAGCAGTTCTTCTTGTATTGCTTTTTTTAAATGTGATGAGCCTTGCGTTTGACTATATCTCGCCTGAGTGTCTAGTGCCAGTTTTTCCAAGAGCGTTTACGTATTCGTTCACGTTAACGTAAACTACAATTTGTGAGCAGTGCCACCTAGTGTCAAACATGTTTGATATGTTTGACACTAGGTGGCGCTGCTCTTATTTCATACAAAATGTAGTTTACGTTAACGTGAACGAATACGTAAACGCTCTTGGAAAAACTGGCACTAGACACTCTGATGTCGAAGATGCTTGTACAAAGACAAATCTAAAATGATTTCCAAAGGACCAAGGTAATTGTAGATTTATTTAGAATAGGTCTATTAGTAACAATAGTATAATTCCTTTGGCTAAGCCTGATTTGTGTTAATATTAAACTATAGGTATTTATATTTTTTTGTGTAATATTAGTTATTTTGTTTATATTTTTTATTCTACCTGTACATTTTTAAGTTTCATAAGTAACAATTTGGTAAATTATGCTGTCATGTTATTTATTAAGTGCAATAAATTGAAATTGATGTGGCACTCACTGAGCATAGGAATTCCTCGAGCGCTTCTAATTTTTTCCCGATTAGGAGGAAATTTGGCGCATTCCGCCAAAGCTCCCGCCACGTTAGTCAATACGCCATCATTTTCGTCGTCCAAAAGCCTGACAAGAATAGGAACAGCGCCGAGTAAATCTAATTTTTTGACGCTTAGGTCACTGTCAGCACACTTCCATATGGCTCCAGTAACTGACGCGAGAAGTGGCTTGTTTGGCCGGTTCGTTGAATCCGAAGAAGCCTCCACTAAGAGTTCTAATCCCCCAGCATTGCGTATCATGTCCCTCGTAATAGAATCACTTGCACATTTGTATATTGCTAAACTGCAATAAGTCTGCAAAACAACATCGCACTTTTATTTCCGTACATGATCATCGAAACAATCTTCAAAAGCAACGAAAAGCAACCATTTCAATCCAACGAAAAAATGGTTTAATAATAACTCTGATAAGTAGGTACAGTGATTACGCAAAGTTTTTAGCTCCATGCAAAAAACGACCTTGTGAATCAACATCAAAATTACTGGAATAGAACGCCTGTAACAAGTTAATGAGCCCTCAACTTAAATCCTAAAATTATTTGTTAATAGCATACCTTTAAATCTTTATCTTCGTTGGCTAAATGAGTGATTAGGTCATGTACCATTTTTTCTGTTTGAATGGCCAACTGGAAAGAAGTTTCATTTGCACACATTTGTAGTAATCCCACGGCTGGTACAGCCAGGTCCAGGTGGATCGTCTTCAACACTCTCGCAATGAGCGGGATTATGCCGTACTTCCTCATTGCTTCTCGGTTTCTTGCCGACGATGACATAGACCACAGAGCCTTAGCTCCCGCCCGTGCAATGTCCAAAAATTGTAATTCATCCAAATTCAGCTCTTCGCGAGGGGATATTAAATACCTTAAGAATGTGAAGTGATAAGTGTAAGCAAACTGTTAAGTGTGCCATGGTCACTAAAGATCAACAACATTGTTTGCGTAAAACTTACCGTTCTTTTATATCGAGTAGGTCGATCAGTTTCGGTAAACCGCCAAACTTTCTGCAGAATTTTCTGCTTTTGCGAATTTTTCCCAAATTTGCAATAGTTTCTGCGGCAAGTATCTGGACGTCTCTCGCCGGATCTGACAGCAGTCCGACTAGTAAGGGAATGGCTCCAAGATCTGTAACTTTTTTTCTGATTTCCATGTTCGGTGTAATATCTTTCAAGACTGCTAAACCTCCTAAGATGCAGCATAGATCTCTCGTCTCCAGTAAATTGACAAGTAGTTCCAGACCCCCAATTTCTTGAATGGCTCTTTGGTTTACCTCTATCGTTAAGTCATGGTCTTTCAAACAAGACAATGCTACCATAGTGGCAGTTTGGTTGCCAGCTTTCATATATTTCACCAGTTTTTGTATATGCCAGTATTCGGGAGGTATTTCTGCTGATTTGATAAGGTCCGCCCAGTTGTCTTCGGACGACGACGTGGAGGAAGCAGACGAGGCTGATGTGTCGGAACCTTCAGTGACCATGACGATGCGCGGAAGGCCTACTGTGTCTTGCCCTCCATCGGCGCTGAACGTAGAGATATTGTCACCTTCCATACTGGACAATGAGTTTACTCGTAATTGCGATTAAAATTAATAGAAAAAAACTAAACTGTTTATTTCCTTTAATGTTTTGAAAAAATTCTTGCGCAACGTTTTGTCAATGTAGTTGCCAACGACGATACAACGACTTAGGTAGTTGCTAAGCAACGGCAGAGAAAAGAAAGCAAAGAAGTTGTTTATAAGTAGACTGATGTAGACGGATCTTGGAGGATCTAGCTCTGGATATATAATCAAAGAGACGGATACAAAATACACAGTACTAAATACAGTTACTGGCAAAGTTTTCGTAAAACAAGAACTCTGTTATTGAGTTTAAAATAAACTCAAAAAGGAGTTCTTTTTTCGATTTAGATTCCATAAGTTTTTACCTTTGAGGAGTAGCTTCTTTCCATCAGTAAACCCTTGGAGGATCTAGCTCTCTGTATATAATACTACTAATACTGTGTCTACTAAAATAATATCATAGGTTTAACACTACTACTAATTCTGTACATATGGATAATTTGTCCAAAATAAAGTATTTTTTTTTATAATCGAAGAAAACCCGAGGTTTTTACCCTTTGATATCCACCCTCACTATAATATCATTGTATCCACCCTTAAAATAGAATGTATAAAACCGGATAGTACTTGTAAGAATACTTACCAATTTACTTAAATACTTATTAAAATTTTATTTGTTCCAGTTTCGTAAAAGCGTACGTGATGTTATGAAGCCGGAACACAACGACCATTTCCTTCTGCGTTGGTTGAGAGGTATGATAAGTTTTTTTACGTGAGTATTATAAAAAACAAAATGAAAAAGCAACCAAATACATTATGTAGTGATGTGATACGGAACATTAGTTGTGAGAGTCAGACTCGCACTAGGTCAATGACTAACTCGTATTTACGTTGAACAGAATAACAATACTACGTGTACAACGCAATGTACAACGTACCTACGCGATCACCAAATTATGATAATAACAAGCCATATAATTAAAAAACTCGACTGCCCAATTAATAAAGAGTCTGTTCAAGGGATTAAA
The DNA here is from genome assembly GCA_905404285.2 of Erannis defoliaria. NCBI lineage: Eukaryota > Metazoa > Arthropoda > Insecta > Lepidoptera > Geometridae > Erannis > Erannis defoliaria. The sequence goes on from FR990071.1 coordinate 3,814,908, forward strand.
TAGTATATTCGAGGGACTAAGAGAGGAGTAAAGCTTATTGTATAAATTTGCATCGTTTTTATCATTTGCGGATAGATCTGCAACTTGCAAACATAAATCCCCTTCGCAGGATATTGTCTTACGGGATTTCTGAGCTACACATATACAGCCTTACCTAAAATAATCTCGATTCTCTTAAACTTCTCCGTCTTGTTCTTGCATGTTACACTTCACGTCAGAGAGAAGATGGCAGAGCATCTTAAGCAGTGATTAACGGTTGAGTTTTTTAAAGTTTGACTGTTTATATATTCATGAGTAGATAGTACTTTACAAACTTTAGACTTTTTTTACTTTAAGTTCTTCAACTAGCTAAGTATAGTTTTTATTTTGTATAATAAAAAAAATTGACAAATAGTTCCACTGCTATATAGGCATATTATCCTCAAAGGGTGATTGGGGGATACTCCACCACGCTGGCCCCGAATTGGCGGATTCACACGTTTCCAGACATATTATGCAGTTTTCTTCAGGATGTTTTCTTTCACCGATAAGCTTAAGATTGTTTTTTTTATCTGTGCGTAATTTCCAGAGAACTCATTGGTACGGGCTCGGATCGAACTCCCGGTTCCAACGTACGTCATCTCCCTATAGGCTACCACGACTGTATGGGATTACCGTCACTTGCACATGGTGTATTAATAATACAAATTGTTACTGTTTACTTACTCGCTTTTTTTTCAAATTCCAGCAAGACAGTGGGATCCCGAAGCAGCAGAGAAAATGCTCAGAGATGTAAGTAATTAAATTTTATCAAAGAAACTGTGGACCTGGGTATGTCCCAAATCTGCATCCAGACCCACCGGACGGAAGGGCAGTGGTGAGCATTCTGCTATCCCTAAACCGCCTACCAGGCCATTCTTGGGGATTGTGCCCTCCGTCCCCCTTTACCTTCGTCTAGCAGTGGACGTCTTCAGGCTGATGATAAATGAAATAGAGGGCTTTGCACCAGCCGCTCCATCGCGGTACATCTGAAACTCTCCGGCGCAGCAGTTTGTATCGTTCAGCTGTCGTTTTATTTTAGCCACGTCCTCTTATCATATAGCTGCTATTTGTTTAAGTAGCTAGAAATTAAATGTGTCACTATTTTTGCATTGAAATTACGGCGTACGATATCTTCTGTTTTTAAATCGATGGTAATCAACCCTAAGTATGATTACCATCGATTTAACCTAAGTATGTGCTCGATTTAAGGGTTTAAGTTGACAAAACTAAACTAACTAAAGTATTAAGGTTAAGTATTATTAGTATTTTAGTATTATTTATTTAGTATTATTAAGGTTAAATATTAAGGTAAAGTATTAAGTTATTATTAATTATATTAGCTAAGGACAGCCTTAGCTAACATGCCAAGTAAAAAAGTGACAGCAATATTTTAATTAGCTTAGAACTGTTAACTAAAGCCTTCAAAATTGACCACTATAATATGACTATAATAGATAGGTATATGATATTTCCATGTGTAGTGGGAACGGTAAGTGGTAACAAATCGCCACATATCTGTTACCAACTAGGCCAAAATTACCATATGCCTTTATTATCTGTTTAAATAGGTAAACAGCACAAAATTGAGCGTTAGTACGGAACCCTGACCCTTCCCTCGTAGCCTGAGTTCGACTCGAGCTTGGCCAGTAATAATTAGATCTTACATTGTACGGAGTATACCTACTTGTTTTATTGCCTGTATCAAACATTGTAACACGGAGACTGGTTACATAAGTTTTGTAACTTGTAATTTTCTAGCAAGCGAGGTTATCTAGGTGGCGAGGTTTTCCCGTTTTTGTCTGTTACTAGTGTTTTAATTGGTTTGTCCATTCAGACACGATTAAGCCACACGACGAGTAGATACTATACTAACTATAATCTCTGTGTGATAACAAAAATCGATCCACAAGCCGCGCCGCCTGCCAAGCGTCGGGATTATGGAAAACCCTCTCTATTACGGCCTGGGCCCGTACCGTGAACTACTTATAGCGGGACCAAATACGCTCAGCTACCGACGCTGCGCGACTGTGAATTTTATCGCCTCGCATTAAGGTTCGCGGTCGCGCAGTGTCGACAGCTGAACCTATTCGGTCCTGCTATAAGCAGTTCACGGTACGGCCCCTGGTATTCCACGTTTCAAGCACATTATTTAATGAGATCGATCATTAGTCTAAAGCTGTATCAGCTAGGGTCACATTTAGCGGAGCAAAAATATGGCGGTTACGCAGATTCGTGCGTGTCTTCGATCGAAGCAGAACTTCGATTTTTGAAGATTTTCTCAGATTACTTGAAAAGTATAGAAATTAATAATTTTTCAACCGTAGAATGCTCTCTAAAATACTATTACCTTTTAATACATTTTTTTTATGTGACTATGTGCTGTAATTAGGACATAAAACTGAAAATGGTTTAATAATAGACACTGTTTCGGTATTTTTTTCTACCGAGGAAAGTATAATCAATCGTGTTTTCCATCGCTAAAGTTACTAAGATGGATGTTCTTCTGTAACATTTTACATTTTTGGGCTTTAAATATAGTAATTTGACTAAATAAATTTGATTTAGCGAGGGGCAAATTTGGAAAATACAAGCCTTAAGGGGGAGGCCTTCGTCAAGCAGTGGATGTCTTCTGGTAAATCTGAAGATGATAACAAAAAAAAACCGTATTCATGAAATTAAAACAGGGTAACCTAAACGCTCCTAAACGCGCTGTTTCTGACTGGGCCTATTGCCTAGTATTGCCCAGTTAATATAGCCAAGCTATTAATAATGCTTATTCTTATTCTTATTCAACGTGGGGGCGATAAGTCCTGCACTGACGTCCCGCTAGGGGTGTATTGTGCATTTCCCCCGCCAGCGTCTACCCGAGCCAACCCAGCTCCTTGAAATAACGGAGCGAGGCTCTGGGCCGCTGGCGGGGGAAATGCACAATATAATAATATAATATAATAATATTAATAATGCTATTAGCTATTAAATTTTGTAGTGGTAGGATTCTACTGCAGAGTCCGCCACACCACACCTTTGCCAGTTATTCAACCCCAAGCAGTAGTGTGCAAGCATTACTGTGTTCCGGTTTGAAGGGCAATGTTACCAGAGAAATTACTGGGTATGAAGAGATTTAACATCTAATATCTCAGGGTGACGAGCGCAGTGCAGTGCGGCTCAGGATTGTGTTCGCAAGTTTTGCAATTCTGGCACTGCTACTGTTAGTGGCAGGTGTGACGCTTAGCACCAGGCGAACGCCTTCCTCGTCCCGTTAGAAGATAGTATTTAAAAAAAAGATTAATTAATAAAAACTAATAATTATTTTCCATACCAACAAAAAAAAATACGTGTAATTTACTTGCCTGCCAATATGACGTGTGCCAATCTAGCTATAATAGGTCAGATAATAGGTAGTTCAGTTATTGTTCTTACGTGGGAACGAATCGTTACCTACTCGATAAGTATTGTACCGTGACTAAGTACATATAACCGTTACAATAACTGCAGGCATTGAGCGTTATTACAACATTATAATATAACAATAACACGAGATAGCATGTGTCCTTGAATAGTTGAATGCAGCCCAAATTTTTGCTACTTCAGGCACAGAATAAATAATAGTACTAAAATAATAGGCATCTTTTATTCTTGTGCTTCGATACACACAGAACAATACAGATTCTTTGGTTAGAAGCGCATTTTTTACCGACTTCAAAAAAAGAGGAGGTTGTATGTTCGACGGTATGTACGTATATTTTTTTTTAATGTAGTATGTTCACCGGTTTCTCCGTCAATTGTGGACCGATTTTGAAAATTCTTTTTTTATTTGAAAGTGGCTACTTTCGAGGTGGTCCCATATTAATTTAAAATTGATAGCTTTTTTTTTGTTAAAGTTACTTGAAAGTACTATCTAACCATGACTTAGGAATTACAATATGGGTGTCTTCGTATTATCTAGAGGAAAAGGTTATTTTTATACTGAGTACAGACCTGGCAGACGAACGCCAACGAACGAGATATAGCACCACATTTGTTGGAGTTCGGTTGGCCAAGTCTGTATCCAGCCCGAAAGGAACCCTAGAGCAAATAAGATTTGGAGACACCCATATTGTACTTTAGCAGCTTATATACCAGCGTTAGGTAAGCGTGCTCCATTCTAAACCGTACTATTGCTTACCATCAAGCAGGAGATGGTCTAACGCAAATATACATATAAGTAAATACATTTACTGAGCCATGGCCCACCTGGAGCCTGGAGAACCCTGAACCGATTGCGGTCCCAGGTAGGCCGAAGTCGGGATAACATGGCAAAGTGGGGCTATATCAGAGATCCCACCGACACCCAATGCCTCTGTGGCGTGATGTCACATCTGCAGGAGGCTTTTTCTCGTACACTCGTGATTGTCTACATCGGTGTCTCTCACAGTAGAATTATCAGGAGAGTGAGAGTGATAGAGATAATCTCGAGCGCGCCAGAATTGGGTCCCTGGACTGTGCGGCGTGCCCTGCATCCAGCCTGCTTAACGACCTACATAAAGCCACGGATAGTGCCATAGAGGTGGCCGAGTTTTGGTCGAAACACGAAACATGGACTCGAAAATAAGAAAAATAATACATTAACAACAATGTTTTTTTTTTTATAAATTCATCATAATTTAAAATAAAAAGACGAAAAAATTACCATTAATATTTTCTTGACTCTTGTTTGCTCAGACATATTAATTATGATCAAAGTTAACGTTCTTTCTTCGCTGCCATTATGCATTGGGCATCAATGATTATTTATGTAAACTATGCAGCTGGCATCACTTCGAAGTGAATGTGACTCTACGCTTTGCTGGTATAGACGACATAGTTATTACGCAGTGGAAAAGTGAACTGAAGGTAACAAGTTTCACAACACAGTCATAGTCAGTAGGTACCTACTTGCCTACACTGCAACATTCAAACGCACTCTGCAGATCAGCAGCGCAAGTACTTATCTTAACGATCGTTAAGTTTGACGTTTAATTCGGTAAAATCGATAAAAATCGGTATTTTCTCAAATTCGGCAAATAAAACGGCTTGTCGATACGTCAAATTTAGCGACATACAGAACGGTACTCGCGGTGTGTTCGTTAAACTGCAAGCCAAGCCAAGACAATGAAAGAGATGATTTATAAATACTATGACCATAGAGTAAAATACACATATAACATCATTGACTATGACTATGAAACAAACATAATTATTATCAAAGTTGTGCCTGGGTAACAAATTATGGTGTAGAACAACTCCGTAGACGTGTGGTGTAGGACTCGTACAATTTTCTAAAATCTAGACCTTACCACTTTTTTATTTTAATTGTTTGTTACCCATTTTGGTCAAATTGGCTGTTTGTTGTGTGCGGCGGCGCTGCGTATATTACAAAAATTTGGCACACGTCGGCGTCGACAGGCTCTGCGAGCGGACTGGCGGCGGTCACGTGAGGGCGGTTTTATCCCAAGAATTCAAGAAAAAAAAAAACATATAAAATTACCGTTATTATTATCACATTTTTATTTATGATTCCACTTTGTTAATTGCTACGAAATGCGTTAAAAATAAATTGAAAAATATATTTTTTTATAATTAGGTCGAATTCTTATTTGAAATCGTATCCGAAATAGAGATGACTATCTATGTTTTTTTTCGATCGTGTGAAGTTATTCATTATATGTATCAGATTAATGATGCCACTCAAAGATATGCTCAAGGATAATATATATATTTTTTCACATTAAACACTGTAGTTTATCTTAGAGAAAAGTGATTATTATTATGTTGTTGTTATTTTATGGTGTTATTATTTTAGGGCGTTTTCTGGCCAGGATCGCCTTAATCACCACTTATTGAATGTAGGTCCTAATAGGCCTAGAAGAGTTTCTGTGCTTCTACCAGCGACTAAACCTTTTTTACATTACACTTATTCAAACGTGAAGCATATATGTGAATTATATATTAGGTCTTTACCTATGAAATTGCCGTTTTGTATGGAATAAGTGAAAGTACTTATTTTTTTAAACTTTTTTATTTCTGTTATTCAAAGTAATCACCCATGCAATCGACGCATCTTTGCCAACGAATTGGCAGTTTATTGATGCCCTTCTTGTAAAAATCAGCTGGACTTGGAGGCAACAAACTCTTCAAAGGCATTTTGTACTGCCTCTCGGGAATTGCATTTTTTACCCACTAAAAAGTTGTCTAAATTTTGGAAAAAGTAATAGTCGGTAGGTGCAAGGTCTGGTGAGTATGGCGAATGAGGGAGAGCTTCCAACCCCAGCTCTTGCAGCTTGGAGACTGTAGCTGCAGCGCGAGGCAGGTCTCGACGCGTACGTTGCGCTGGCGATCGTTAAGTTCGTGGAGCACCCATCTATCAAGTTTTCTTACCTTGCCTATTTGTCGCAAATGGATCAAAATTGTTTTGATGCTAACATCAAAAGCTGCTGCTAGCTCAGCTGTAGATTGAGTTTCGTCAGCTTCCACAATCGCCTTTAATTCATCATTGTTGATCAGTCTCCGGACGACCACGAGCTTCATTTTTCAAGTAAACATTTCCAGAACGGAACCGGGAAAACCAATAACGGGTTGTGCGTTTGTTTGTACAGTTCTCCCCGTAAACGTGTTTGATGTTACGTACCGTTTGTGTCGCGTTGGTGCCACGATGGAACTCATATTCCATAATTACACGAATTTTTAAAGTATCCATTATGACGAAAATTTTACAAATATAATGAAAATACAACGCTAATCAATAAACAAAAGACTGAGTTTGTAAAAAGAATGTCATGTTTTTAAGACAAAATTAATTTGAATTCAGAATACAAAGCCATTCCAAATTTTTTTTCTATTTGAAATGACCAGTACTGAAGAACGGCAATTTCATAGGTAAAGACCTATTAGTAGGTACCTAGCATGAACTATGTAGAAAACTGTACGAAACATGTGTATCGCAAATACTAAAAAAAAAATCAGGCTGGGCGAGACCACTCGGCGTATCGGATTTATTCATTATACAGCCCAGATTCACGGTTAGGTTTCCTAAATATAGCGTGTTTGTGTGTGTAATAAAGCCTTAGCGTAATAAGTGGAGGACGCATTGAGAATGCATATGATGAATAAGGCCTTTTACACATCCTTTTCCTTAATGCGTGCTTTGCTGTTTTAAAATGCCTAAAACTCATAATTTTATACGTCCTCTAGACGTTTCTGACACTAGGTACATTTTTAAATACATTTATTCGCATATAAGCATTTATTTTATAAGAAAATACACCATCTAGTATTATTGTACGATCATGCTGTTGGAATTATGTACACAGCTCAGCAGTAAATATTTTCTTGTTCTTTTAAATAAATATTACCTAGGTACTTAAGTAGTTATAACGTAATTTTATGAGAAAAAAAAAACACTTTGCGGGGATTTGTATTTGTACAGGTATATTGCTTTGCTTAATAAATGTCATGAGAATTTCTTGTGAATCTTGTTATTATTGACCTTTTTGGCGTACGAGAGGGGTAGGTACGTATTGGCTTGCCATCTCCAATGGTATAATATATTTACTACCTACACGAAAGAAGAATACATAAATAATTCGCTACCAATATCCTCGATCATTCTAGACACTTCCAAAATTGTAAAATATGCTGATATAAGATTGTATGCATTTGTATATTCTATTCAAATTCAAATTTGTAAGTATAGTTAAAGCATGCCCAAAGAATGAAATAACCACCGTATGTTTATTTTTTTTCAAATGAGAGGAATTAGTTTGTTTTTCCCCTATAATCTGAAAGCCCAATAGAAAAAAAAACAAATAATGAAAATGAGGTTAACAGTTGAAATCAAAATACAATAAATTCTAATAATATTCCCAAAAAATCTCTACAGTTGGATTTATTGTTGAATCCTAGACCAAAATAATTTGGCTTCTCCGAGTAATTTGCTCATTAATCCGTTTGCTAGACGGAACAGAGAGTTTCTACATAAACCTTGATGTCTTTAATGATTCCTTAACGGTTTTTCAAAAACAAATAAGTAAAGTGTATCTACAGTGATTAAGTACCCAAGGAGCTAAATCCTCCAAGGTATCTACAAACAGCAACGCGAGTACCGTTTTTTTTTTTTTTTTCTTAGTTATTGGCATCGCACGTTGTGCATTCTGCCAGTGTCAAGTTTATGAATATGGAGGTTTCTTTTATTAAAATAAAGTCAAATATGTCATTAAAACACAGTCAGTCACACGAAACCAGTCATAGTCGAGTCCAAGTCATGCCCTAGTAAAGTTGTGGCGACTTTACTATGAGCTTCTACGGAGTTTTGAAAACAACACGAAAATACATGTTTCACCACATTTTATCACTTGCCCACACTCGTGCATGTAATTCAACACTCAATGAATAAAACACCACCATTTTTAATCATTAATTCGCGAAAAAACACCAGTTTAAGAAAATAATAGAATGCAACGACATGATTTTTCCGTGTTCCCGCCAAAACTCATCGAGTACCGTTCTTGACGATCGTTATATTTGACAGTTAAATCGTATATTTGACATTTAAATCGGTAAAATTCGATAAAAAACTTTTTTACTCATATTCGTCTAAATAAATGCTGTAAATAAATACCGACACGTCAAATTTAGCGACATAGAACTCGCGCTGCGGAGACGCGTAATATTTGGTTTGTACAATACCTATGTTACCTTCGCATTGACGTAGGACTCCTATTTAATTGTTTAAAGTCTATTCTGATAAATATAATATCATTGGTTTGCATTATTTCTTTAACACTGTTTATGGTAAATGTAGTATAATAGGTAGGTACGCCTGTAAAGGGTAATCCTATCAGACCCTTGTATTGTTAAGAAATTTAAGAATGTTTGACACATTTTTACACATTATGTGTCATATTTTTACTGGTTCTACTCAATAAATAAATAAACCCTAAACGTTACTATAATACGCTATTTTCACGTTAAATATAATATCCGTGTTCCAGTCTATGAAATGGCGTGAGAAGTGGGGCGTGGACACCACCCTGCCGTCCTGGCAGCCGCCAGAAGTGCTGGAGAAGCATTTCCCCAGCGGCAGCTCCGGCTTCGACAAGGAGGGCTCTCCCGGTAAGAATGTACAGTACAGTAGCTTACTAACTATTAGGCGCTAACTATTGCACTGCACAGAGATTCTATAAAGACGCCCGAAGACTCGGGGGCCGTATTTTTGAATCGTACGCAAGCGTAGCGCATGCGAAAGGAGCTGACCTTCGAACGATACTGTTTGGAATAAGGTTCAATATCGTTTGAAAGTCGCCTCCTTTCGCATGCGCTATTTAAGGTAATTGCACTTCCTGCAGGCCTAACATGCGCACCGCGAGAAAATTTTCTCGATTCTACAAAACAGGACAAGGCTACGAATCTGTATAAGTTTGTCTCGTTTTCGCACGACATAAAGACGCGACAAAATTTTCTCGCGGTGCGCATGTTAGCCCTGCAGGAGAGTATGAGCAATGAGAATGACGTCACTTACACGTTCCGTAATATGTATCTCAAGATATACGAGTAGATAAACAACAAACGTCAATGGTCATGAATACGGTCGCGTAAGGTCAAGGTCTCTCATTGAAGTCATCAAATATATTATGTTAATATACCTATTATGCTTTCCATTAGCCTAGTTTACTACGAATACATTTTAACACTTACTTTATATTATAGTATGGATATTTAGTGGTAATGAAAATGTCTAAAAAGAAACTTTGGCCATACGCAAACTTCTCTAAGAAAGAATTTAAAGGATAAGTACATACAGATAAACAAACATGAAGATACTCCTACTTTCAATTCAACCAGTGCCGTAATAAGGCGGTGCCAGCGGTGCCCAGGCACCGGGCGCTGGTCCTGGAGGGGCGCAAAAATGGCCATATCGGATCATATCGGACCGTACTGTGAACTGCTTATAGCGGGACCGAATACGCTCAGCTGCCGACGCTGTGCGACTGTGAATTTTATCGCCTCGCAATAAGGTTCGCGGTCGCGCAGTGGCAGTTGAACCTATTCGGTCCCGCTATAAGCAGTTCACGGTACGGCCCCTGGACCAAGTTCTGAATATTTTTCTTTTCAAGGCCGGAATTATAGAAGCTCGTACCGGGCGCATAAAAGGCTATTTATGGCACTGCTTTCAACATAAAGATACGCGTACTTCAAAATTAAAATTTTCGTAGCTACCTTCAATAGCAGCAGGTTAACATTTACCGACTTAGGTATACCTTTTAACTCAAGCAAGCGTATCATGAAATCGAAATACCTAATTATTGTGTAAGAAAACGTGCGTAGGTGTAAGGTGTACTCATAAGTGCATATTACCTACTAACTGGTAATAAGAGCTGGTCTGACGTAGTAAAAACATTAAATGGTTTTCTTCTCAAAGTAGTGCCAATATTCCTTCTGTTTCCAGTGATAGTGGTACCGTTCGTGGGGCTAGATGTGTGGGGTCTCCTACACTCCATCAGCAGGACTGACGTCATCCGCATGGTGCTGAAGCACTTGGAGAACTATCTCGCCATCGCCAGGAAGCAGGCTGAGGCGCACGGGCCGGCTGCTATGAAGGTGAGACTACTTTTCGATCATTGCTGGAATGATGTCTACGAAGCAAGTGCCTAGAGGAAAAGTGGCAGACTTAGCTTCTGGAAAAATCCTTTGAATTTTGTCAATTCTAGATGAGGCTTGTCTCGATTTCAATTCACCGGCTATAGGTACTAATATGGGATTAGAGAATCATTTTCTCCTTTGACTAAAAAAACCCCCCCATTTTCAAATATACTTGCTAGAATAAACATTAACAAAGAATAAAGGTCAGGGTAAAGCGTCTTAAAAATTGTGTTGAAAAAATAATAATTAATTACGTTTACATAATGAAGCTACTATACTACTAAGCTACTAATTATTCTGTAGCACAGCGAAATTGCTTTAGAGCAACTCACAGCAGCTGGGTCACGCCAAGGCCTTGCAACTTGGAGGATCTAGCTCTCTCTCTCTCTCCCTTACAAGGCTGAGAAAAATTTGATGTCTGTCTTCATGGTAAAGCTATAGATACTTCTTCAGAGAACTATGCAGATCCACAAAGACCGTTATAAGTAAAAAATATCTAAGCAGGAGCTTCAAAACTTTCACTTTTCAGGTGACTGTGGTGTTCGACCTAGAAGGTTTCAACATCCGACAGTACGCGTGGAAACCAGCCGCGGAGATGGTGTTCACACTGCTGCAGCTCTATGAGGCCAACTATCCTGAGATCTTAAAGATCTGCTTCATTGTTAATGGTAAGGAACAAGTAAGGAAGGCAGGCGATTTCCTGTTTACCTGCTGATTACTTGCCGATAAACTATGTTTATTGCCTGGCTACCCGCTAAAATTACCTGGTTGCCTGCTTATTACCTGGTTACCTATACCTGATAATTACAATGTTCCCTGCTGATTACGTATTTAAAATATATAACTTAGTATACATCAATCTGGATGTGCTCTTATTCTTACTAGGGTGACCGGCTCAAATGCCTCTTGGCTAAAGACCGATAGGTACTAAAGGACGCCACTACCTGTTATAGGCCAAATCATTGTGGCATCTGTGTTATTTGGGGCGCACAAAATATTAGGAATGCTTGGTTCCGTAAAGCCGACCTTGCAATGCGCTTTGATTCGGATTGTACTGCATTATGGTGGAAAGTCTATTTTTTATCAAAATGTTATTTTTGAAGTTAGGTAACAATACAATATCAATCTGCCTTGGAAGCGATTAAGAGTTCACGCCATTTTGAAATATATTTATACGGTAGTTAAGGCAGTTACGGTAGTTTATGCTTGCAATTCGACCCGGTTCACCTTTAAAGTTCATGCATCATAAACATAACTCATCAGTACACTCAGTGTCTCTACCGTACTAGATATACATACTACTACTAGAGATTGCAAACCGGGCCCGGGCCCGGCCCGGCCGGGCCCGGTACCCTTTCAGGCACCCACCGGGCCCGGCCATTCTTACCAGGCCCGGTTGCCGGGCCCGGTCTTCGGAACCAGCAAGTAAACCGCGGCGAAAGAATTTAGTAAAAAGATAATTCCGAGTCACAACAATGACTTAGAAAAGACTTAAAAAAAAGAGATGAGTCAGTATGAAGCTGAAGGCAAGAAAGGTCACTATTTAACTCTTATTCAAGACTACATGATGTCCATAAAACCAACTAGTGTTGAAGCTGAGAGGGCTTTATCAGCGGCAGGGTATATTTGCAGTAAGTTGCGAACCAGGTTAGGTGATAAAACGATCAATACAATTTGTTTTTTAAGATCATTCTTTCAGACTGAAAAATAATTGTTTTGCCTTATGCAAGTTAGAATATACTTTTTGGTTTGTTATATTATAGTTATGAAGCCTACGTAACGTAACCAATTTTACGTTACATTTTATTAGTTAAGACTATACAAGTTTGGTTGTTTACAGTTACAGTACAGCCTAGCCGATGAGATGTCGCTATTTGCTTAATTAGTAATAGTAACACTCACTAGCCTTAATAGCCAAAGTTTAAGTAAAAACATAATAATTTACTTCTAGCAAATAAGAATTTGTTTTGTTTATACCAAAGCTACCAAAGTTTATCTATCTAAGTTGAGATGACACGATTAGTACTTTAAGCTGCGTTATTAGTTTCTTATTTTAATACTATGTTTTCAAATTGACACTATAAGGAGTAAAGAGAAAGACCGGCTTTATTAAACATATAAAAACGAATAATTACAAATACTAATGTTACTTTTCCGTCCATAAGTAAAAGTAATCAATTCTGTATTAAGTGTAATTTTGAAACTTGAGACTGATTATTGTGATAATTGTTCATAAGCCAGTTTGAAATAAATACTAACCTTGAATCATTGTCTTTTTCCATTCATATATAGAACATTTTCGTAAAATACTTTAAAGGGTTTAACGGGTTGTGTGTTATCGATGAAGATAACACACAACCCGGCCGGGTCCGCCGGGCCCGGCCGGGTTGGCGACGAATGCAACCGGGCCCGGCCGGGTTGAGAAACATACCGGGTTGCAATCTCTAACTACTACGCTACTGGAAAGCGACACTGTCAGGAAAATCTCAGCCCAAATTGTGTTAGTTAAGATTATTTTTATAAGATATATTTTAGTCTGTAAGGTATCTAATAATATGTGCCCGTGTTTATTAAGTAACTTCTGTTGCATGAAATAAACGATTATTATTATATACCTATTTATTTTATGTAATGATTATAATGCATAGAGACTTTATACATTGTGGTCCAAACGGTGACGTAACCAATCCGTACTTGATGTTACTGTGGACGCACGACGCTGCGGGTGGCGGTGCCCCCAGGCCCTGCCAACTCTCCTTGGCGCGGAGGAATAAAAGTACATACACGATTTTAGGTATTAGGGGTCCAAAAGGAGCAGTACAGAAGATGTTTTCTTCTCGTACTAGCATTGACGTCTAGAGATGTTCAATTCAGGAGCATTATATCGATGAAACTTTTTGAAACTCCCCGAGTAAAAGTATTCTTTGGGCGGTGCTCGCGAGCCGCCGGGGCGGAAAGCACCAGCGGCTCAGCTTCCTACACAGCTGATCTATGTTCGTCTCCCACATTAACGCATCGTCCGTGCCGCGTCGACTTGGAAACCCAGAAGTATCGTACTATGTACCTATTGGAGCGCGGTATTGCCGACTACTAACGAATAAGTCTTTGTCGTGTGGCCATTGAGACTGAATGCAAGGAATAAGGTCTTGTCGTTATTCAGCGCTAATACGTTCGAACGGAACTACATGTGGAGCGCTACAAAGTTGTACCATGACTTCCGAACATTCTGTTTCGTTCCAGCGCCCAAAGTGTTCGCCCTTGCCTTCTCCGTGGTAAAGAAGTTCATGCACGAGTACACAATATCCAAGATCAAGATATTTGGCACGGACCCCAAGAAGTGGCAGCCGCAGCTATTGACAGTGATCGACGCGCACCAGCTGCCCGCACACTACGGCGGGACCCTGCTCGATGAGAACGGAGATCCGCGGTGCAGCTTGATTGTGAGTACTTGGACTGGTCACATCTTACACAGAACCCACGCTAAATAGCACGCAATTCTTGTAATAGTTGATAATGTCGGCTGGTCTGGTACACCTATGATCCCTATATGAATTCAGTTTAAAGCCACTCTTGCGCACGTTAAGATTTCGCGAACAGCTCCGGCCACGCCGTTTCTATAATCTGGCGAATGAGTATGGAACGCTTTAAAACAGACAATTTCAAAACAAGTTTGCAAGTTTTCCAATATGGTTGTTTTTTAACTTCCATTTTTTCCGCTCGATACGCAAATCAGTTTTATGAAATTTTGGAGCCTGAAATCTTGTAAGGCTTTTCATACTTCAACAGCAGGAACGACGACACAACAACCCGCCTAGCCCTGGCCCTGTTGGGGTAAACATAAACGCGAAAAAGATTGCTGGTTACACGTATTCTATTCCCTTATCTAAGCCAGATACTTCAAATGCTTACCTTCCCTTTTCAGATCAAGCCTGGAGGCAAAGTGCCCAAACAGTACTACTCAAAGAACCCAGCCTCAGAATCAGAAAAAGAGTACAAACGTGTCACAATAAAGACTGGGGACAAGCACTCGGTCGACTTGCTGTGCGTCGATGCCGACAGTGTTTTGAAGTAAGTCTCAACAACGAAACACTTATCCACGTTTCATCACCATTTTATGTATCATTTTTTTTATACTATCAAGTGACGAGACGAGCAAGACCTTCACCTGTTATTAAGCGTCACGTCTGCCACTAACAGTAGCAGTGCTAGAATTGTGAACTTGCGAACACCATCCTGCGCCGCACTGCACTGCGCTCGTCACCCTGAGATCACATCAACAGCCGGAAGACGTCCACTGCTGGACGAAGGCCTCTCCCTTACAGGGAGGTGTTGCCATAATCCCCACGCTTGGCAGGCGGCTCGGGGATCGCAGAATGGTTGCCACCGTTAACTGAGAGGACGCTGCTGCCCGTCCTCCGGTGGTTCTGGATGCAGTTTTAGGACATACCCTGAGATATTAGATGTTCTTCAGATGCTCTTCATACCCAGTAATTTCTCTGGTAACTTTGCCCTTCAAACCGGAACACAGTAATGCTTGCACACTACTGCTTGGCGTTTGAATAACTGGCAAAGGTGTGGTACTTCCTCAGGCGGACTCTGCAGTAGAGCCCTACCACAAAAAAAAAAAAATTTTCCAACTCTTGTGCTATTAGCATTTTGACCCTTTTTTATACTACAATGCTAGGCATATAGCGATTGGGCCTTATTCACGCTGGCCCAGTGGCATTGTCTCAGTAGTCTGATTAATTTTCCGATGATCGGACTGATGAGACATTTTTGTCTCAAAAGTTCGATGCTACCAAAGAATCGGACTACTGAGACATTTAGTCCGATTAACTAGTTCGAGGATCGGACTTCTGAGAATTTGTCATCTCAGTAGTTCGTTATTTTGGAATTCTGTTAATTTGTATTTCTGTAATTTTTAGATGGGAGGTTGGAGTCGACAGCCACGATATAAAGTTCGTGATCAAACGACGCGACGAAGAGGGCAATGTGGAGGTGGTGCACGGACCCAGGAAGGTGTCTGAGGGGCCTGTGGATGTCGGCGTGATACCGGTCACTGGGCCCGCAACTTGTGAGTATGATTCAATCAGAATTCCTATTTGATCACAGGATACCTAAACTGCTACTCGGTATCGGCCAAATAATAGTATTTATATTCAGTCTGTGTGTCGCTTCCGCTGACTTCGGCGCTAACAGCGTCGCGCTTATCACCGCAAGCCAAAATAATCTATTACAGCAGGATCAAATCACCAAATATGATAAACGATCGGTGATATTAGGTTACGTGAACCTCTTACTCTTATATTTTTCGCACCTCTAGGGAGTATTATACGCCAACAATGCTGCGGCTGGGAGTTTTGGCGGGAACACGGAAAAATCAAGTGATTGCATTCTATTATTTTCATAAACTTGAAATTTTTTCGCGAATTAATGATTAAAATAGTGGTGTTTTATTCATTGAGTGTTGAATTACATGCACAAGTGTGGCCAAGTCAAATATTGTGGTGAAACATGTCTTTTCGTGTTGTTTTCAAAACTCCGTAGAAGCTCATAGTAAAGTCACCAAAACTTTACTAGGGCATGACTTGGACTTGACTATGACTAATTTCGTGTGAATGACTGTGATTTCATGACATATTTGACTTTTTTATATAAAAACTTGTATTCATAAACTTGACAGTGGCAGAATGCCACTGCCAACGTGCGATGCCAATAACTAAGAAGAAAAAAAATGCTGCGGCTGCCACTACCAACTGTCTCAAATAATCGCGGTAATTGTGTTTTAGCCTAAGAAAATATCGCTGAATCGACCAGAATGACACTAAATGACTAAATCAAAAGTTAGTTTATCAATATTAGGCCTTGTTCGGCAGGCCAAAACTGAACACAGCATCGAGCTATTTAGTTCTTGCGAATAATCCACGACCAAAAAAGATAATCACCGTGTTTCGGACTCTTAAAGCTTCTTTTATTACAATTAAAATAAAATAATACGACCAGCTTGTACTGTACCACTACTGTACTTGTACCACCAACTAATACGAAAAAGCTTGTCCTGAAAAGTCCATTAACAAAAGTAAAAATATTCAATTTCAGATACAAAATTGCCTAATAAACCAAAAAATATAATTAACATGTTTGTTCACAGATTCAATTATATTCGACAACAAGAGCGCGTTCCTCCGAAGCAAGAAGGTTTATTACGACGTCCTGATCTCCGTGCCTGCGCGGGACCTCAACATGAGCGACGAGCCGGACGACAACCCGGCGCCCGTGGCGGCTTGCAGCAAGCCCGCCATCAAGGCCTAGCTACACCAAAGATCTCTCTACAAACACACTCCCTGTTGTGTTGTGTGTACTGTTGTCACTTAGACCAGACTTGGACGCCAGAAATCCTGGAATATCATCGGACTGTTTCTTATTACAGCGGGACCAACCCTGAAATCGCGAAAGGAAAATCAGATGTTTCATAAATTTTCTCGAGGGTAACAGCTATTTTTCTTCGACTGATATTTAGCGGTTTGGTTTGGTCTTACTAAAACTGGTTCATAAAGACGACAATGATTAATCTATAATTTATGATTTTCGTCTAATCAATCATCCCTCAATCAAAAAGCAATCCCTATGAAACGGAGATACCCTGGCAATGTTATGAAACACAAGAAAACCTGATTTTTGAAATCTAGAATGTCCTAATACACCGTGCGCAAAAGCTTTGACAGTATACTCTGATGAATCGCACGAAAATTCATAGGTATATAAGGATTATAGGTACTTAAAGAATATGTTATTCAGGACAGATTCACTTCCATATGAAACGATAAACGTAGATATAGCTGTACCAGAAAGAGTAGAAAAACAATGGGGGCGCTGTTTTCTATGCAAACTCTTCAAAATGACGTATAACTTGGCAACACTGAATAATATTTTGTATTGAAAACTTTTAGTTTCTATTTTATTTAATTTCTACTCTTTTTGGTACAGCTACACCTATAACTAAAATACAACAACGTCATTTTCAGTGCAAGCTAATTTGTACTTTATGTATATAATTTGTACTCGATGTTCCGCTGAAGCTCTTGGCTCCTTTACAACACGCGGCTCCCGCTGGCTGCGCGCGCGCTTCTGCTATTTCTTGTTATGTATTTAAGATAGTTTACTTCATGGACTATCGCTACGAACTGTACTGGCCCTAGACTTAAAAAACCGTACGAAGACCTATAAATAAATAGTATGGAGATGACGAAAAAATACATTCCTATAGAAAATAGTGGTAGTGCTGGCATGTACTATGTAATCCCCGTATAGTTTATAAAAAAACAAATCGTCCGCTCTCGTGCATAATACTCGCATGTAAGGTATTTTACGTGTCTGTGGGGCTAAAGTGGCTAATTCCTCCCCGCAGCGGCACGTAAAATCGTTTACACACCACGGGAGCAAGTAAAGAGGCCTCAGATCTCATGTTTAATGCCTGTCATAAACATGAGATCTGAGACATTCTTTACTTTTGCTCCCTTGAGTAATCTACAATTGGGTGAAGCTTCGTTTTTACATAGCGAAATTTGAATAAAAATAAATAAATAAAAATAAATAACAAAATAAAAATAAATAAATAAAAATAGGCAACATTATTAATTATAGCATTCGTCGCGAAAACTTGACAGCTACATAAGTATTTTTTTACATGTATAGTGAACTGAATTACCTACTCAATGATAGATTTAAACCTTTTGGTATGATTATACAACATTCCAATGAAACTGTTATCCCTTTGGGTTGGGTGGTAATAAACGTACAATCGTCTCAGAATAATTATAACATCTCTTGTCTTTATCTACCGAGTTCCATTTCGACAGAGGAAAAGACGGAAGAGTTATTATATTCTTTGGTTGACTTTACCTTTATAACCGACTTCAAGAAAGGTTCTATGTTCGACTGCGTGTATTTTTTTTTATAATTGTGTTTATATACAGCGACAATGATAAGAGGAATGGACGGGAAATAGGCGCACGGATTTTGAAGACTATATGGTGAGCGCGGGCTCTCCACTCGCTTCAGTCATACTCTGCTTTTGCGACATGCGAGCCGTACGATACGACAATACAAACTTCTAATACATGTAGGACGTAGGTACATGTGTTCTCTTTTTGTCGTGCAGTAATTAGATTCGCTATCTCTATTTTTCGGCAAATGTAATATGCATACTTACTTTAAGCTAGGTATGCTTGATTGTGTTGTCTTGTTTATTTTGATCGATTTGCAAGCGCTGGGCCCGTCCATTCCATTATCACCGTCGCTGTTCATATAGAACTTCAGAGAATGCAAAGAACACATCCATAATTTGGATAGCATTGACCTCTGTGGCGTTGACTGTAATCTTTTAGTATATTTAATTTAGCATAATATCTCTACAAAGTTGTGGTGTAGGCATTATTTCTGTTAATTGTTTATTTTTATGCATTTACATTTTATATATTTTATACAGCGGGTACATAATTAAGTATTGTTGATGATTGACAATGATATTACTGTGATAAGAATTTGTACCTAATTAAATGGCGGCGGGCTGTGATGAAATTATGAAAAAAATATAACTTAGTTTACGCAGTACAACATTGTTTTTTTAGATTATACAATTGTTAACTTGTAAATATGTATAATATATATATAATAGCCTGACTGGTAAGACATTTTACATAATTTAGGATTCTATTCAGTATAGCTTGTTAAAAAATGTAAGTAGATATTACTGTAGTAGGGCACAATCGCAAATAGTTTCAAGTACTAGCAACTCCGTAGTACTCGTACAAATTATGATTGGATAAATTTACCCACTGACGTGAATCTCCACAGTATTGAGCCGATAGAAAAATGTTTTCCTTTTTTCTATAATAAATAGAATGATTCCAAATAGTTATTTATGGTACTAGTGCGGTAAGTTGGTTTTTACAAACGAGTAGACGAATGTGGGCCCGAGACGAAGTCGAGGGCTAACCATAGTCACGAGTTTGTAGAAACCAATTCCGCACGTGCACCATACAACGTTTTACAACACATTTGCGAGAAAACAGATGTACAACAGATAATGAAACAAACTTTATTATTTTGTTTATAAATATCGGTCGTAACGTCGCAACTAAATACTTGACACTGGCCAATGCACAAAGTGTAATGCCATAATCCTCCTAGGAGGAAAGAAGCAAAAAAAACTTCGTTCTAAGTTTGTTCAAACGTTTGTAATATGAGTGTCTTTTCGTGTTGTTTTCAAAAAGCTTCTAGTAAAGTTGCCATGCCTTTACTAGAGCATGACTGGACTTGACTGTGACGTACTAAGTGTCACTTTAACTCATTCGACTTAAAAATATCAAAAACTTGATATAAATAATAAATACTTGACACTGGCAAATTTACAAAATGCGACGCCATAATCCTTCTAGGAGGAAAGATGAAATGGCGCTACGTGCGCGTGGTGAAAATTAGATCTACATCTTTCGTCTTATTTTCTATTTAGTATTAAAGTGACACAAACGTATTGGACAAAAGCGCTTCCAAGGAGGTTCGATCAGTCAGCTTATTTATTCCCGTAATGTGAAACAAATTCCTTGGTGGAATTCTTATATATTTTTACAGAAATTAATAAAATACCGTAAAGGATACGCACGGCGCTATACAACTAGGCGTGCGATAAAATTGATTTTCCGCACGCCTAGCTAAGAGTACCTATTTACCGTATGCCTAGTTGTATGGTGCGTAATGTTCAACTTGCGAACGATGTTTACAAGCTTCGTAAATGCATTTTTCGATCAAATGTGTAGTAAAAATATAAATATAGATGTGTAAATGAGTCCTTAGAATAATTAACTTAATTTATCCAATGAAAACACTGTGCATAGCGTGCAAGGTAACATGGTATGGGTATAGTTTGGCACACAAATAACTATCCCCTCCAGCGCCACGTTACGCAGTGTAGTCCACACTTTCTAATAATAATTCTTATTAGGTATATTGTAGAATTATTTTCTTTTTACTATTTACTCACAAGTATTTTTATTCATTATTATAATAAATGTATTTTGTTTATACAATCAAGTGACGAGACGAGCAAGACGATCGCCTGATGGTTAGTGTCACGCCTGCCACTAACATTAGCAGTGCCAGAATTGTGAACTTGCGAACACAATCCTGCGCCGCACTGTACCTACTGCGCTCGTCACCCTGAGATATTAGATCTCATTATACCCAGTAATTTCTCTGGTAACATTGCCATTCAAACCGGAACCCAGTAATGCTTGCACACTAATGCTTGGCGGTTGAATAACTGGCAAAGGTGTGGTACTTCCCCAGGCGGACTCTGCAGTAGTCCTAGTACTACAAAAATGTATGACCATAAATAAATATCGCAGGAAATTTTTTGACACAGCGCCATCTAGCCCCAAACTAAGCAAAGCTTGTAATATGGAAACTAGATAGCTGATAGAATACTTATATACATATTTTTTTGTAAATACATACTATAATACATACTACACCCCGACACAGAACAAACATTTATGTTCGTCACATAAATGTTTGCCCTTGGTGGGGATCGAACCCACGCCCTACAGCTCTGAAGGCAGACACGCTACCGCTGAGCTATATGGCAATTACCATGTCTTAAGTATATGCAAAATGTCTTGCTAGTCAGCCTGTATATTTGCTCGCCTTTAATATTGTAGCTATCGGGTGTATATTTTATACTCGATATAAGTAGGTACTTACCGTTTTTATACTTAGCTAATAATCATGGATATCGATTAAATGATTGGTTTTATCTATTTCTTTGGTTTTTTTCTACATTTTTATCGAAGTTGTTGACTTGCTACTATCTGTATCTAGCATTTTTTTTTCTATACATATCGTTTAATGACCTGAATGATAAAAGTATCATTATCTTATTTGATAAGTTATTTTGTCTACTTACTATTTTAATAATTTACTTTGGTACGTCTTAAAGACCATACTCAAAAATTCATTATACTTCCTTAGTTTCACAATTCATCATTCATTAATTCACAAGAAATTACATTTAGAACTAAATAGCATACTCAAAGTCAAAAGTCAAAGTCAAAATTGAAACAAACATACTCATTGGAGTTTATCCACCAACTTGCAAGTTGGGCCAGCGTTGCGGATTTGGCCCAATCGCGCTTCGAGGTGACGGCCTATGTGCATTGATGGACATAAAAGGCTGATTATGCTATGAGCCAGGGAAGATTATGCTATTAAATTAAATTCTAATACTAATAATAAACCTAAACTGTAGCTTTGTTATATTCTAGTTGCTTCTATGTTGGTGTTATTCCTTTGGCCCGCACGAAACAGAATAGGCTAGATGACTGGTTTTTTTTAATTGTCCTATTAAAATGTGGCCCATAAATATAGCTGATTAATGAAAAGAAAATGAAAATCTGATCAAAATTAAGCAACTTATAAGCATTTTAATATCACGCTAGACAGAGAGGCGAAACAGCAAATCGTGACGTCACTTCTCTGTACGCCATATAAATTATATTCTGACAAGTACGGCGTGACGTCATTTTTTGTTTTGTGGGAAAGGGACAGAGTTGTCTCTAGCGAAAACTTGAAACGCTCATATATCATAACATTATTAACCGATTTAAATTATTTTTTCAATAAACATACTATATTTACTTAAATTCTTCATCAAAACTATTGGTTTCAACGATATAAACATCAGTCATCTACCCTATTGTTCAAGTAACGTTGATCTTGCCTGACAGCCTATCATCTAGTGTACTTTTGCACTTTTATTCTAGGGTATAAAAAAATGTTGAAATTAGTATATAAAAATATTTATACACTGTTAATTCAAAAATATATTTATTGCAAATTGAATGCCAATCTTATGATTATTATTACTTAATTACAGATTATGCCAGTTTTAGTCTTTGAAAGACCAATATAATTGATGTTTTTCAAACATTGACACTATAGAAACCATTATACAGCAGGTAATATCCGTAGCAGGTAAACCATTATTAAGCAAATCTGTTTGAAATTGGCAAAAAACTTACCAGCTAGAGCGAGTCATTTACCATTGACATGTGGTTCGTCTCATAATGATGGTTAACTAAATGGCGAGCCAAATTCTTATTTAAATATCAATGGTAACCATTGATGCTATTATTAACAGACTTGGATTGTCGTATGTCAACAGACATGATCGATGGAACATTTCATCAGCCTGTATAAAGTTGACCAAAATTATGGTTTCGATAGTCTTTCTATGATCAATTTATTCTTCTTCAAAGAGCATTTGAAGTAGTTCCCTTTTAGTGCACTGGCTTCCTTCCAGCCGCTGGACCCCCTTCCACTTGATGAGGGTCGGAATCACCATGAGCTTGGTACGAGGGTCAGTTCTGAATGGGCAGGTCTTATCTTTCCAACTAAAAGTAAGAAGTTACATGTGTTCATTGTTAGTATAAATCGTGTAAAGGATTAACACTTTTTAAATATAAACAAAGTTTTCTATATGTTTATTGTTCTGCAATGTGTTTAAAAAAAATTAGTATTTAAATAATGGGCATATACATGTATACTAATAACTGTGTTTAGGATATAATGCAGAATATTGAATTCAAGACTTTCCATATTTATTTTGAAAATTGTCAGTGAATTAAGCAGGCCGAAAATAGATGTTTCAAAGACTTGGAACTGGAATGTCCAGGTAGACGCATCCAAGATAAAATGTATGATAAAACTCATACAGTATATTAGTGCAGGACTCACAGGACTCTTATTCATGCATTTTTTATGGTATTCATTAATAAACATATATGAATTTGGTTCATGCAGACCACATTGAATCGAATAAAGTAAAGACTGTCTTCTGCATGGTATGTAGTAATCATGTCCATACATCTGTCTTAAGAGTAAACAAGCCGGTCACTTCTCTATAGAAACGGGGAAGTAATATTACTCCACTATGTAATGTTGTAGGTCCAAGACTAAGAATTATATCGATTTGTCTCTTCATTATCTAGGATTGTAAATTGATAAGAAAGTAAAAAATTTAAAAAAAGAAAGTAATGAGGTAGGAAACATCCTGTATTTTAGCTCAATTTCAACACTACTTTGGACATAAATAAATAACATAAGGAGTATGAAAACTCTAAAACAATGTATCAAGCGGCATAGTTTAGTCCATCAAAATTTCAAATAACTTTAGTTGGAATAAATTAGTAGTTTATTCATCACTATCCTGCATACAAAGGACGACATGAAAAAAATTGCGCGCTCATTTCTCTTTTTTTCTCCTTTCCCACACTTTGTTTGATGAAGAGAGCATGCTTTTTAGCCACGCCCATCGATGAGTTCGAGCCGTCGGGCAGTGCATCCTTAAGTACTATATTTGTGTCCTACTTCCAAAATAAATAGAATACAGTGCAAAATACTCACTATGCTCTGTCTCCAACATCAACGTAAGCGAAGATTACATTCCTTTCTAATTCACCCAAGTATGACTTCACTATAGGTTCAGCTGAAAATGAAAAATATTTTTACATTTATTAATAATTATAATAATCGTTTATTTCAGGCAACAAGAGTAACTTAAAAACACGGGCCCTTGTAATAGAAACCTTACAGACGAAAATACAAATTATAACAAAATAAATAAATAAATAAATAAATATTCAATATGGGCTGATTCTCTTTTTTTGACAGTGTCGCTTCCCAGTAGCGAAAAAAAAAATGCAAATCAAATTTTTGTTGATCTTTGACAAGACAAACAAATGTCTTATTGTTTCATTACATGATTACATGTAACGCAAAGGCAGTGGTGGAGTTCGCCTGTTGGTAAGCATCACGTGCGCCCATAACAGTAGACATGCCAGCTTGCGAACTTACGAGCTGCGCCTTACTGCACTGTGCTCATAACCCTGAGATATTAGATGACAGATCTCTTCATGCCCAGTAATTTCTATGGTAACATTGCCCTTTAAACTGAAACACAATGCTTGCTCACTGGTTGGCGGTTGAATAGCTGGCAAATGTGTGATACTTCCCTAGGAATACTTGCAATAGAGTCCTTCCTACCACAACATGCTTGGTGTAATATTATCTGGCCATATCGAATTGAATCTGGTAATGTTCTCTCTGGTCACTAGCCATATAGCAGTGTTAAAAGGAGATAATAAGTTCATAAAGGTTGATAAAAAGGAGAAGATAGACTTAACGGACAAATACTGAATTTCAACACTGTTTGATATAGGCACATCAACATAATGCTGCTCGCCTATCATTAAATAAATAAATACATTTTTATCATTATTTTATTCCCAGTGTGTGGCTGCCTTTTGAGTATCTATAGGCATCTTAGCTGTTTGTGGGTACCTCTTACATTGTAGTGGTAGAACAAATAGGTAGATGTCTATACCCATTTGGCAGTAAATACACCAACTACTACCATTCTCTTTCTTGGAACCAGTGAACATGAAATAAACATCTTTCTTCTTTTCATTCAGTTTCTCAATAAATTGAGTGAACTCTTGATAATTATTCAGATAAGGAGCATCCATTTTTTTGTCTTGTTTTCTCTGAGCTCTGTGAGCCATGTTGGATTTTAACAAAATTGTGTCATTTTGACAGCAAAGCATAGCAGTCATTTTTTAAAACAAATAGGTACTTTGAGTACTTTGCTTTTGGCATTAAAGTTACAAAAGTATGTAATGCATTGTACAGAATATATTTTGGCTTGCAACAATGTTGCTTGGTTAACTGTGGTGAGCATTCTGCAATCCCTAAGCCGCCTGCCAAGCATGGGGATTATGGCAACACCCCTATATGGACCCCTTCGTCCAGCAGTGCACGTCTTATGGCTGACGAAGTTGCAACAATGTTTGTAAATATTATGTTTTTACAATACATTTTGGTTTGTCTTGAGCACTACATACTGGGCAACAGCAAAAAATTGTTTTAAACTATAATCACAGTTAATTATTTACTGCAAATATCCTGTAAATAATCATAGAAATGTAGCATAAAGTTTTTTTTTTTATATTTACAGTGCAAGTAGGCATATTACACAGTGAGTCAAATAAAATCTTAGATATTACACATAAACAATATCTTCCAAGCCATACAGCAAACTAACCCAGCCTGACAACAAACATCCCCATTTTCTAGTTAAATTCCTAAGGTTCCTTACCAATGACTTTCATGATGATAATGGATAAAAGAACTTACTAATAAATTACCTACCTGTGAATTAATTATAAAAGTACAAAGAACAAGAAAATAGGTATTGAAATATCTGCATATACATTATGTCAGAAAACAGAATACACACACAAAGACATAAAAATAGGAGCTATTAATCAAATCAACTTCTATTCCTGTATCATCAGCCCACCTTAGTCCACTACTGGACATAGGCCTCTCTAAAAGCACACCACTCAGCCCAATCTTCTGCTTTTTGCAAAGAACAAGAAAATAGGTATTGAAATATCTGCATATACATTATGTCAGAAAACAGAATACACACACAAAGACATATAAATAGCAGCTATTAATCAAATCAACTTCTATTCCTGTATCATCAGCCCACCTTAGTCCACTACTGGACATAGGCCTCTCTAAAAGCACACCACTCAGCCCAATCTTCTGCTTTTTGCCGAGTCTCTACTCCTATATTTAGCTCCTACGTTATCATACAATTAACATAATAATCTTATTTATCATACAATAGATTTAAAATTATCAATCTATTGTATATTACATTTTTTTTTTTAAATGTAATATGAAAAACATATGTAACAGCATCTGCGAGGCATGTGAATTTGAACATTTATGTTCATATAGATCGAAGGCCGGCAAAGAGAGGAGGAGGCGTATATATTTTATCCATGTTTAAAATAAAACATACCCTCGACACAGTCCGGGCACCAACTATTGCCGTCTGGCGTCTTGGAGCCGCTGAAGTAGAAGAGCACTGGGGGACCATTCGGGTCTATACTCTCTGTATATTTGTGAAAAGCGTCGAAGCCGTTTAGTTCCACGTAAGTAACCATTCTTTGGGATCAGCGGGTCTCTCAAGGTTTGTCTAGTGCTAGATTAGCCAGTTATACAGCTCACTCCTAATGACTAATTGTATGGCTTGCACACGACGCAAAGTATTATGTTTCTATGCAATAACTCTTATCTGCTCTTATCTGACCAGATTTCGCGAATTAATGATTAAAAATGGTGGTGTTTTATTCATTGAGTGTTGAATTTGGGCATGACTTGGACTCGACTTTGACTAATTTCGTGTGACTAAATGTGATTTATGACATATTTGACTTGATTTTAATATAAAAACTTACAAATTCATCAACTTGACACTGGCAGAATGTACAACGTGCGATGCCAATAACTAAGGAAAAAAAAAACTTTCATATCAGACGCACGTCACGACATTGACATTGACTTGACTTGACCGCTTGATTGACCCTGCATTGTTTGTTGTTTTTAATCATCCTGGCCATGGATACAAGTCTTTCAGCCGCATACATATTTCTACATCGATCCTTCTTTCTTTTCAGTCAAACGTGTCCTAGGCACAAAGAGTAAGTCACGGTCAGGTTCTATTATGCCCTAGCTGTGGCAAATTTACTACAAGCTTCTTCGGAGTTTTGAAAGCAACACGAAATTACCATGTTTCACCATATTATATCACTTGACCACACTCATGCACTTAAATCGGCATTTAATATAAAACGCCACTATTTTTAATACATTAAAAACTCGGAAAAATGTTCAAAATAATACAATGCTGCGACGTTTTTTTTCGCGTTCCCGCCAATACTCATTTGACCCTGAAGACAGGACGAAACGCCAAAAGACCGACGGATTTGCTTCACATAATTTCATTCGTTCAGGAAATCAATGCATTCGTTCGTTAACGATAGCGAGAGATATCACTACGTGATACCGATTAGCTTTGACAGTGACAAGTGACATTAATGACAAATCGCAATCCGAATCGCGATCCCGAACAGTTACATGATAAGGCAGCTGCTGCCTTATCATGTAACTTGATCGGGATTGCGAGGGGCTCAATATGGGTTGTATTTTGACATTTGAAACCAATACGAAACGTCATTCGAGGGTTAGCGATCGCGATCCAAATTGAATGAACATTTTCTTGTACTTTGGCCTAAAACCTCAGTAATCGGTATCACAGAACTCCGATGACAGCTGCCTAGTTAAATGCTCAATGACAGCTGCGAGCTCGCTATTGCTGCGTTCCGTAATGCGCTAAAAGCGATAATATCGCGAATCGGACCAAATGTAATAGTCACAAAATACAAGGTCTTTGATTTGATTGAGTAATACTTCTGACTTTGGTCGGATTCGCAATATTATCACTTTTAGCGCATTACGGAACGCAGCACAGTGTCAAACGATAGAGGTAGCACGTAGCAATATCAAAACATAACAATAACTTTCAAGAAACAAAAACAAAAGGCATGTGTAATTTTGCCCTAGTTCCTACAAGGAAATATGGGAAGTTTGTGTCACTAGGCCACCTGCCTATGGGAAATATCCTAAGCATTTTCTAGAAGCCATGCCATCTATAGTAAATTTTCTATGCGA
Source organism: Erannis defoliaria (assembly GCA_905404285.2). Taxonomy (NCBI): domain Eukaryota; kingdom Metazoa; phylum Arthropoda; class Insecta; order Lepidoptera; family Geometridae; genus Erannis; species Erannis defoliaria. The sequence continues at coordinate 3,843,225 of FR990071.1, forward strand.
GCCATGGCCGGAGCTATGTTGTGAGCTGCTGTGGACGGAGAACAAAGAATACTACATACGCGAGACTACCGCAATGGAGCGACGAATCTTAAGGGAGATAAGTCAGCATCTCACGATATCGACTATGGAGTTTACCGGCCACTACCGGCTGTGATGAGTTAATACCACTTTTGCTGGCAAGACAGCGCACAAGCGTTGTAAGGCCGGAGAAACGGTTGGGTTCCGATATTATAATGTACAGTACGTACTGTACTGCAGTGTTGCTCACCAAGAAGCTCGAATGAAGCGGTGGGTTCGTAGACGGTCTTCAGGTGGGTTTCATTTTGTTCCAACTGTCTTCAGGTGGGTTTCATTTTGTTCCATTGTGAGCTTATCATTTAGACAAAAGCATCATGGGTCAGCATGATTATAGTATAGAGAAAGGCTTAACTTCGATTTACCGCCAATCGAATTGGAGGTTCATTTTTTTTTTACAGAAAGGTTTTATTATATGAATGCTTTTTGCAAAGTTTCAAGTTGCGGAAACAAATACTTTTTGTAAAATAATTATTTTAAATTGCGTAAATCACCACAAGTTTTGACAGTTTTGTACCACTTTAACGTTTCGTTTTACTCTCTACCAAACTGAGCAAATGTCGTAAATCGTAAAAAGTTAAAATAAGCTACTATTTTGGTTAATTTTAGATGTTTATACACGAAAACTCCATTATTTACATTAAAAAAGGTTTTTTTACATAAACAAAACACAGAGCACCCCGACTCGAGTTGGTTAGGTTCGAAATGGGTGACAGATCCGAATCAGAGCACCCTGACTCCACCTAGGCTTGTGGCCTCTACCCCTAGAGTGTATATAAAAAGTGCGGGAGCCAGAAGCTCAAGTGAGAAGCGCAAGAGCTTCTGGCGGGAGCCCACCCGGAGTCAAATTTGAGTTGGTTAGGTTCGAAATGAGTGACAGATTCGACTCGTAGCATCCTGATTTGAGTTAAATCAAATATCGTGTTATGTTTCTACCTCCCCCTCCCCCTCCAATTTTATTGACGAAAAAAATGACGTTTTTGGGAAAGTTAGGTAAGAGAAAAAAAAACACATCTCCGAGGGGGGTTCTCCCCCCCCCCCTCAATCGATTGGCGGTAAACTTAAGTCGTTCCCCCCTCCCCCCTCCAATTTTATTGTCGATAAAATTGGAAGTTTTTGGGAAAGTTAGGTAAGAATTAAAAAAAATACATATCTCCGAGGGGGGGGGGGGTTTCCGCAAGTTCCCCTTCAAGGGGGGAGGTACTACCCCTCCCCCCACCACCACCCCCCCAAAATCGATTGGCGGTAAACTAAAGTCGTACCTTAATCTATGCTAGTACCGAATACTTTAGTAGTTAGTAATAATGTCAGTGAATAAATGTAATTTTTTTTTTTTTGTATTAGTAATTAAATTTATGGTTGTACTGTGTAGGTTACCTGCTATCCCACAGGAACTGACCATATAATTTTCCTAGGTTTTCAAGAGTAATGTATGTGAGCCACCTTTGAAGTGCACACACTTCTCTTATTGTGCTATATTCTATAGGTCCTAATATTATAGTGACTTGTTAATCGCATAACTTGATTGTATAGTAGTTTCTAAATTCTTAAAATGTTGATATATTGTATGTAGTTTTTCCTGTATAGCGATGTCTTAAAAAATAATTGTAGTTTTAGTAAGATACCCAAGTTACTAAAGTAAAAAGTATTTTTTATAAAATATAATATAATATTTTTTTAGTTATTGTGATTAGTAATCTCATAAAATTGTTCTGCAGTATGATGTTAATACATTACTGACCTTCCTATCTATTGTTTGGTACTGTTTATTACTCCCCGGAAACTTAATCTACTTGGCCTACATTTCAGACTCGTTCACGGTATTAATAATTCAATAAATATCCCTTGATACCTAAGCTTGGCTTAGGTTTTTAATAGGTTTTAGGTAGCTACCCTGGGCATAACAATGCAGGCCTGAAAAAACTAGGGGAAAAAATAAGTTTTTTGTGCATATTATAAAGACTGTCAGTTGCACAAAAAAAACTTGCGGGGCAGAGATAGGTAATAAAAAGATGTATATTAAAATAGTTAAATCCTGATATTTTTATTTGACAAATACATGGCAGTGCTTTTGTAGAGCTAACCTGTGGAGTTAACAAACATGTTTATACAGTTACATATTAGATATTTACTTAACATGGACAGTTACTACGCTAGGTACTAAGAGGCTTCCGGATACAAGTCCCACATTTTATCATGTACATGTCCAGAGTGATAGTACAGTACACATTAGTGTCCAAGAGGTCTGTTTTTTTTACTGCTGTTCATCGTTGAGCCGTGCTTAAGTGTACAATACTATCGTTCATAGGTAATTTGATGGACCGTACAGACTCCTCATATGGCATTCATTAGTTTATTTTAAGAGCATGGCTCTTGTCGGTGGACTGCCTTCCATCTTTCTCTATCTCCGGCCAGTTCTTTGATCTCTTTGTATGACATGACTTTGGCCCTCTCCTTGACTTAATCAACAAAGCATCTCTTCAGGGTCCTTGATTTGCTTCTATTTTCCCCTCTATGATGTTTTTCATATATACGTCATGTCGCACAAGGTTGCCAAACATTTTTCCTCTTCTGAGCTCTATGCTTTCTATGATCCTTCTTTCCTCTCCTACAATGTCTAACACCTCCTGATTTGTTTTCTTTTTCCAGCTTATTCGCTCCATGCGCCTCAAGCACCACATTTCAAATGCTTCTAGCCTTTCTCGGTCTCTTATGGTCATTGTCCATGTCTCGCTTCCGTACAATGCAGTGTACCTTTAACTTTAATCAGTAGTTTTCAGGTACCTATACTTGAAGATGTTCTTTGGACATTGATATTCGGGCTATTATGTCTGAGGTGCAATAGGTATGAATCGTTACTGATGATACTGACGTTAAGAATAAGGAATTGATTTCTGCGCAGTCCCATTTCAATGCGTTATATATTTGGTGCTCCATCAAAGACATTTTAAATTTTTGTTTTGAATGTATGTATGACCTTGATAACCTTAAATTCTAAAAGTTGGAGAATACTGTCTTTTGTAGCCGTTAAAACATAATCTTTCACTGATTAGGAAAGTGCAGCAACATTAAAACTTCTGAACTGCACAAATGCCTATGAGAAGTTAGAAGATAAAGAAAATTTCACAATTTCATTTCACACACATTCACACGAAAACTTTCATAGAGTTTTGGCGGGAACACGGAAAAATCATGTCGATGCATTCTATTATTTTCTTAAACTTGTGTTATTTCGCGAATTAATGATTAAAAATGGTGGTGTTTTATTCATTGAGTGTTGAATTTGGGCATGACTTGGACTCGACTTTGACTAATTTCGTGTGACTAAATGTGATTTATGACATATTTGACTTGATTTTAATTTAAAAACTTACAAATTCATCAACTTGACACTGGCAGAATGCACAACGTGCGATGCCAATAACTAAGGGAAAAAAAACTTTCATATCAGACGCACGTCACGACATTGACATTGACTTGACTTGACCGCTTGATTGACCCTGCATTGTTTGTTGTTTTTAATCATCCTGGCCATGGATACAAGTCTTTCAGCCGCATACATATTTCTACATCGATCCTTCTTTCTTTTCAGTCAAACGTGTCCTAGGCACAAAGAGTAAGTCACGGTCAGGTTCTATTATGCCCTAGCTGTGGCAAATTTACTACAAGCTTCTTCGGAGTTTTGAAAGCAACACGAAATTACCATGTTTCACCATATTATATCACTTGGCCACACTCATGCACTTAAATCGGCATTTAATATAAAACGCCACTATTTTTAATACATTAAAAACTCGGAAAAATGTGCAAAATAATACAATGCTGCGACGTTTTTTTTCGCGTTCCCGCCAATACTCATTTGACCCTGAAGACAGGACGAAACGCCAAAAGACCGACGGATTTGCTTCACATAATTTCATTCGTTCAGGAAATCAATGCATTCGTTCGTTAACGATAGCGAGAGATATCACTACGTGATACCGATTAGCTTTGACAGTGACAAGTGACATTAATGACAAATCGCAATCCGAATCGCGATCCCGAACAGTTACATGATAAGGCAGCAGCTACCTTATCATGTAACTTGATCGGGATTGCGAGGGGCTCAATATGGGTTGTATTTTGACATTTGAAACCAATACGAAACGTCATTCGAGGGTTAGCGATCGCGATCCAAATTGAATGAACATTTTCTTGTACTTTGGCCTAAAACCTCAGTAATCGGTATCACAGAACTCCGATGACAGCTGCCTAGTTAAATGCTCAATGACAGCTGCGAGCTCGCTATTGCTGCGTTCCGTAATGCGCTAAAAGCGATAATATCGCGAATCGGAGCAAATGTAATAGTCACAAAATACAAGGTCTTTGATTTGATTGAGTAATACTTCTGACTTTGGTCGGATTCGCAATATTATCACTTTTAGCGCATTACGGAACGCAGCACAGTGTCAAACGATAGAGGTAGCACGTAGCAATATCAAAACATAACAATAACTTTCAAGAAACAAAAACAAAAGGCATGTGTAATGTTGCCCTAGTTCCTACAAGGAAATATGGGAAGTTTGTGTCACTAGGCCACCTGCCTATGGGAAATATCCTAAGCATTTTCTAGAAGCCATGCCATCTATAGTAAATGTTCTATGCTGTTAGCTGCTATGGACGGAGAACAAAGAATACTACATACCCGAGACTACCGCAATGGAGCGACGAATCTTAAGGGAGATAAGTCAGCATATCACGATATCGACTATGGAGTTTACCGGCCACTACCCGCTGTGATGAGTTAATACCACTTTTGCTGGCAAGACAGCGCACAAGCGTTGTAAGGCCGGAGAAACGGGTGGGTTCCGATATTATAATGTACAGTACCTACTGTAGTACTGCAGTGTTGCTCACCAAGAAGCTCGAATGAAGCGGTGGGTTCGTAGACGGTGGAACCAACTGTCTTCAGGTGGGTTTCATTTTGTTCCACTGTGAGCTTATCATTTAGACAAAAGCATCATGGGTCAGCATGATTATAGTATAGAGAAATAAAGGGTATCACCGCTTAATGATTTAATAATGTGAGCAACTTACAGTTAAGTATTCAAAGAACAAAAGTAATTATAATACCTTATGTACTTTATGAGTTGATTTAATAATGTGGGTAAGTTACAGTTGTGTATCTAAAGAACAAATGTAATATAATACCTTATGTAGGTATTTAACGTATGAGTTAATTGTTACACAATTACAATGTAATTTTTATATTATTATATCATGCTTAGCCAATATTTTAAAGTATGACTTTGTTGCTGATAATTGTAAGAGCATAATTTTTTTGTTATTTGAATAGTATAGTATAAGTAATTAAAAACAGACTAAAACTTAAGGCATGCCAACAAGGGATGGAGAGAAGCATGTTACACATTAAGCTGCAGGACAAGTGGAGACTGACCAAAATTAGGAAGGCCACAAGGCATGACATATGTCTCACACAAGATCAAATTACTAACACATGGACTGGAAATGTGATTAGATCTCCGAAACAAAAGTGGACCAAAGAGGTCATTGGCACCCCAGAGATGGGAAGAGATCAAGGGGATGACCACAGAGAAGGTGGGAGGACGACCTACCAAAAGGGTGGCGCAGAATAGCCAGAGATAGAGAGGAGTGGAGACTTTTAGAAGAGGCCTATGTCCAGGGAGGACAACCTGATGGCGAAACTAGTGCTGGTGTTACAAATAAATAAAAGGAGTATTCTTATTCTTATTCTTATTCAACGTGGGGGCGATAAGTCCTGCACTGACGTCCCGCTAGGGGTGTATTGTGCATTTCCCCCGCCAGCGTCTACCCGAGCCAACCCAGCTCCTTGAAATAACGGAGCGAGGCTCTGGGCCGCTGGCATAGTAACTCCAGTGGGTTAGATGGAAGTGTACATGTTACTGATGATGAAAAGGAGTATTAAATGATGTATAATAGTAACTAGTACCGAATACTGTAGTAGTTAGTAATAATGTCAGTGAATAAATGTTATTTTTATTTTTTTGTATTAGTAATTAAATTTATGGTTGTACTGTGTAGGTTACCTGCTATCCCACAGGAACTGACCATATAATTTTCCTAGATTTTCAAGAGTAATGTATGTGAGCCACCTTTGAAGTGCACACACTTCTCTTATTGTGCTATATTCTATAGGTCCTAATATTATAGTGACTTGTTAATCGCATAACTTGATTGTATAGTAGTTTCTAAATTCTTAAAATGTATGTAGATAGGATATATTGTATGTAGTTTTTTCTGTATAGAAATGTCTTAAAAAATAATTGTAGTTTTAGTAAGATACCCAAGTTACTAAAGTAAAAAGTAGTTTTTATAAAATATCTAGTTATTGTGATTAGTAATCTCATAAAATTGTTCTGCAGTATGATGTTAATACATTACTGACCTTCCTATCTATTGTTTGGTACTGTTTATTACTCCCCGGAAACTGAATCTACTTGGCCTACATTTCAGACTCGTTCAAGGTATTAATAATTCAATAAATATCCCTTGATACCTAAGCTTGGCTTAGGTTTTTAATATGTTTTAGTTAGCTACCCTGGGCATAACAATGCAGGCCTAAAAAAACTAGGGGAAAAAATAAGTTTTTTGTGCATATTATAAAGACTGTCAGTTGCACAAAAAAAACTTGCGGGGCAGAGATAGGTAATAAAAAGATGTATATTAAAATAGTTAAATCCTGATATTTTTATTTGACAAATACATGGCAGTGCTTTTGTAGAGCTAACCTGTGGAGTTAACAAACATGTTTATACAGTTACATATTAGATATTTACTTAACATGGACAGTTACTACGCTAGGTACTAAGAGGCTTCCGGATACAAGTCCCACATTTTATCATGTACATGTCCAGAGTAATAGTACAGTACACATTAGTGTCCAAGAGGTCTGTTTTTTTACTGCTGTTCATCGTTGAGCCGTGCTTAAGTGTACAATACTATCGTTCATAGGTAATTTGATGGACCGTACAGACTCCTCATATGGCATTCATTAGTTTATTTTAAGAGCATGGCTCTTGTCGGTGGACTGCCTTCCATCTTTCTCTATCTCCGGCCAGTTCTTTGATCTCTTTGTATGACATTACTTTGGCCCTCTCCTTAACTTAATCAACAAAGCATCTCTTCAGGGTCCTTGATTTGCTTCTATTTTCCCCTCTATGATGTTTTTCATAAATACGTCATGTCACACAAGGTTGCCAAACATTTTTCCTCTTCTGAGCTCTATGCTTTCTATGATCCTTCTTTCCTCTCCTACAATGTCTAACACCTCCTGATTTGTTTTCTTTTTCCAGCTTATTCGCTCCATGCGCCTCAAGCACCACATTTCAAATGCTTCTAGCCTTTCTCGGTCTCTTATGGTCATTGTCCATGTCTCGTTTCCGTACAATGCAGTGTACCTTTAACTTTAATCAGTAGTTTTCTCAGGTACCTAATACTTGAAGATGTTCTTTGGACATTGATATTCGGGCTATTATGTCTGAGGTGCAATAGGTATGAATCGTTACTGATGATACTGCCGTTAAGAATAAGGAATTGATTTCTGCGCAGTCCCATTTCAATGCGTTATATATTTGGTGCTCCATCAAAGACATTAAAATTTTTTGTTTTGAATATGTATGACCTTGATAACCTTAAATTCTAAAAGTTGGAGAATACTGTCTTTTGTAGCCGTTAAAACATAATCTTTCACTGATTAGAAAAGTGCAGCAACATTAAAACTTCTGAACTGCACAAATGCCTATGAGAAGTTAGAAGATTTCACAATTTTATTTCACAAACATTCACACGAAAACTTTCATAGAGTTTTGGCGGGAACACGGAAAAATCATGTCGATGCATTCTATTATTTTCTTAAACTTGTGTTATTTCGCGAATTAATGATTAAAAATGGTGGTGTTTTATTCATTGAGTGTTGAATTTGGGCATGACTTGGACTCGACTTTGACTAATTTCGTGTGACTAAATGTGATTTATGACATATTTGACTTGATTTTAATATAAAAACTTACAAATTCATCAACTTGACACTGGCAGAATGTACAACGTGCGATGCCAATAACTAAGGAAAAAAAAAACTTTCATATCAGACGCACGTCACGACATTGACATTGACTTGACTTGACCGCTTGATTGACCCTGCATTGTTTGTTGTTTTTAATCATCCTGGCCATGGATACAAGTCTTTCAGCCGCATACATATTTCTACATCGATCCTTCTTTCTTTTCAGTCAAACGTGTCCTAGGCACAAAGAGTAAGTCACGGTCAGGTTCTATTATGCCCTAGCTGTGGCAAATTTACTACAAGCTTCTTCGGAGTTTTGAAAGCAACACGAAATTACCATGTTTCACCATATTATATCACTTGACCACACTCATGCACTTAAATCGGCATTTAATATAAAACGCCACTATTTTTAATACATTAAAAACTCGGAAAAATGTTCAAAATAATACAATGCTGCGACGTTTTTTTTCGCGTTCCCGCCAATACTCATTTGACCCTGAAGGCAGGACGAAACGCCAAAAGACCGACGGATTTGCTTCACATAATTTCATTCGTTCAGGAAATCAATGCATTCGTTCGTTAACGATAGCGAGAGATATCACTACGTGATACCGATTAGCTTTGACAGTGACAAGTGACATTAATGACAAATCGCAATCCGAATCGCGATCCCGAACAGTTACATGATAAGGCAGCAGCTGCCTTATCATGTAACTTGATCGGGATTGCGAGGGGCTCAATATGGGTTGTATTTTGACATTTGAAACCAATACGAAACGTCATTCGAGGGTTAGCGATCGCGATCCAAATTGAATGAACATTTTCTTGTACTTTGGCCTAAAACCTCAGTAATCGGTATCACAGAACTCCGATGACAGCTGCCTAGTTAAATGCTCAATGACAGCTGCGAGCTCGCTATTGCTGCGTTCCGTAATGCGCTAAAAGCGATAATATCGCGAATCGGACCAAATGTAATAGTCACAAAATACAAGGTCTTTGATTTGATTGAGTAATACTTCTGACTTTGGTCGGATTCGCAATATTATCACTTTTAGCGCATTACGGAACGCAGCACAGTGTCAAACGATAGAGGTAGCACGTAGCAATATCAAAACATAACAATAACTTTCAAGAAACAAAAACAAAAGGCATGTGTAATTTTGCCCTAGTTCCTACAAGGAAATATGGGAAGTTTGTGTCACTAGGCCACCTGCCTATGGGAAATATCCTAAGCATTTTCTAGAAGCCATGCCATCTATAGTAAATTTTCTATGCGAGCTATGTTGTTAGCTGCTGTGGACGGAGAACAAAGAATACTACATACCCGAGACTACCGCAATGGAGCGACGAATCTTAAGGGAGATAAGTAAGCATATCACGATATCGACTATGGAGTTTACCGGCCACTACCGGCTGTGATGAGTTAATACCACTTTTGCTGGCAAGACAGCGCACAAGCGTTGTAAGGCCGGAGAAACGAGTGGGTTCCGATATTATAATGTACAGTACCTACTGTAGTACTGCAGTGTTGCTCACCAAGAAGCTCGAATGAAGCGGTGGGTTCGTAGACGGTGGAACCAACTGTCTTCAGGTGGTTTTCAATTTTCATTTTGTTCCACTGTGAGCTTATCATTTAGATAAAAGCATCATGGGTCAGCATGATTATAGTATAGAGAAATAAAGGGTATCACAGCTTAATGATTTAATAATGTGAGCAACTTACAGTTAAGTATTCAAAGAACAAAAGTAATTATAATACCTTATGTACTTTATGAGTTGATTTAATAATGTGAGTAATATTGTGTATCTAAAGAACAAATGTAATATAATACCTTATGTAGGTATTTAACGTATGAGTTAATTGTTACACAATTACAATGTAATTTTTATATTATTATATCATGCTTAGCCAATATTTTAAAGTATGACTTTGTTGCTGATAATTGTAAGAGCATATTTTTTTTGTTATTTGAATAGTATAGTATAAGTAATTAAAAACAGACTAAAACTTAAGGCATGCCAACAAGGGATGGAGAGAAGCATGTTACACATTAAGCTGCAGGACAAGTGGAGACTGAACAAAATTAGGAAGGCCACAAGGCATGACATATGTCTCACACAAGATCAAATTACTAACACATGGACTGGACATGTGATTAGATCTCCGAAACAAAAGTGGACCAAAGAGGTCATTGGCACCCCAGAGATGGGAAGAGATCAAGGGGATGACCACAGAGAAGGTGGGAGGACGACCTACCAAAAGGGTGGCGCAGAATAGCCAGAGATAGAGAGGAGTGGAGACTTTTAGAGGAGGCCTATGTCCAGGGAGGACAACCTGATGGCGAAACTAGTGCTGGTGTTACAAATAAATAAAAGGAGTATTCTTATTCTTATTCTTATTCAACGTGGGGGCGATAAGTCCTGCACTGACGTCCCGCTAGGGGTGTATTGTGCATTTCCCCTGCCAGCGTCTACCCGAGTTGCCCAGCTCCTTGAAATAACGGAGCGAGGCTCTGGGCCGCTGGCATAGTAACTCCAGTGGGTTAGATGGAAGTGTACATGTTACTGATGATGAAAAGGAGTATTAAATAATGTATAATAGTAACTAGTACCGAATACTGTAGTAGTTAGTAATAATGTCAGTGAATAAATGTTATTTTTATTTTTTTGTATTAGTAATTAAATTTATGGTTGTACTGTGTAGGTTACCTGCTATCCCACAGGAACTGACCATATAATTTTCCTAGATTTTCAAGAGTAATGTATGTGAGCCACCTTTAAAGTGCACACACTTCTCTTATTGTGCTATATTCTATAGGTCCTAATATTATAGTGACTTGTTAATCGCATAACTTGATTGTATAGTAGTTTCTAAATTCTTAAAATGTTGATATATTGTATGTAGTTTTTTCTGTATAGAAATGTCTTAAAAAATAATTGTAGTTTTAGTAAGATACCCAAGTTACTAAAGTAAAAAGTATTTTTTATAAGTATCTAGTTATTGTGATTAGTAATCTCATAAAATTGTTCTGCAGTATGATGTTAATACATTACTGACCTTCCTATCTATTGTTTGGTACTGTTTATTACTCCCCGGAAACTTAAACTACTTGGCCTACATTTCAGACTCGTTCACGGTATTAATAATTCAATAAATATCCCTTGATACCTAAGCTTGGCTTAGGTTTTTAATAGGTTTAGGTAGCTACCCTGGGCATAACAATGCAGGCCTGAAAAAACTAGGGGAAAAAATAAGTTTTTTGTGCATATTATAAAGACTGTCAGTTGCACAAAAAAAACTTGCAGCAAACAGAGATAGGTAATAAAAAAATGTATATTAAAATAGTTAAATCCTGCTATTTTTATTTGACAAATACATGGCAGTGCTTTTGTAGAGCTAACCTGTGGAGTTAACAAACATGTTTATTTAGTTACATATTCGATATTTACTTAACATGGACAGTTATTACGCTAGGTACCAAGAGGCTTCCGGATACAAGTCCCACATTTTATCATGTACATGTCTAGAGTGATAGTACAGTACACATTAGTGTCCAAGAGGTCTGTTTTTTACTGCTGTTCATTGTTGAGACGTGCTTAAGTGTACAATACTATCGTTCATAGGTAATTTGATAGACCTTACAGACTCCTCATATGGCATTCATTAGTTTATTTTAAGAGCATGGCTCTTGTCGGTGGAGTGCCTTCCATCTTTCTCTATCTCCGGCCAGTTCCTTGATCTCTTTGTAAGACATGACTTTGGCCCTCTCCTTGACTTAATCAACAAAGCATCTCCTCAGTCTTCCGGGTCCTCGATTTGCTTCTATTTTCCCCTCTATGATGTTTTTCATAAATACGTCATGTCGCACAAGGTTGCCAAACATTTTTCCTCTTCTGAGCTCTATGCTTTCTATGATCCTTCTTTCCTCTCCTACAATGTCTAACACCTCCTGATTTGTTTTCTTTTCTGTCCAGCTTATTCGCTCCATGCGCCTCAAGCACCACATTTCAAATGCTTCTAGCCTTTCTCGGTCTCTTATGGTCATTGTCCATGTCTCGCTTCCGTACAATGCAGTGTACCTTTAAGTTTAATCAGTAGTTTTCTCAGGTTTTTTAATATACTTGAAGATTTTCTTTGGACATTGATATTCGGGCTATTATGTCTGAGGTGCAATAGGTATGAATCGTTACTGATGATACTGCCGTTAAGAATAAGGAATTGATTTCTGCGCAGTCCCATTTCAATGCGTTATATATTTGGTGCTCCATCAGACATTTTAAATTTTTGTTTTGAATGTATGTAAAACCTTGATAACCTTAAATTCTAAAAGTTGGAGAATACTGTCTTTTGTAGCCGTTAAAACATAATCTTTCACTGATTATGAAAGTGCAGCAACATTAAAACTTCCGAACTGCACAAAATTCGTATGAGAAGTTAGAAGATTTCACAATTTCATTTCATTTCACAAACATTCACACGAAAACTTTCATATCGAGTTTAGGCGGGAACACGGAAAAATCATGTCGTTGCATTCTATTATTTTCTTAAACTAGTGTTTTTTCGCGAATTAATGATTAAAAATGGTGGTGTTTTATTCATTGAGTGTTGAATTACGTGCACGAATGTGGGCAAGTGATATAATGTGGTGGAGCATGTCTTTTCGTGTTGTTTCCAAATCTCCGTAGAAGCTCATAGTAAAGTCGCCACAACTTTACTAGGGCATGACTTGGACTCGACTATGACTAACTTCGTGTGACTGACTGTGATTTCATGACATATTTGACTTGGTTTTAGTAAAAAACTTGAAAATTCATTAACGTGACACTGGCAGAATGCACAACGTGCGATGCCAATAACTAAGAAGAAAAAAAACTTTCATATCAGACGCACGTCACGACATTGACATGACTTGACCGTTTGATTGACCCTGCATTGTTTGTTGTTTTTAATCATTCCTGGCCATGGATACAAGTCTTTCAGCCGCATACATATTTCTACATCGATCCTTCTTTCTTTTCAGTCAAACGTGTCCTAGGCACAAAGAGTAAGTCACGGTCAGGTCCTATCATGCCCTAGCTGTGGCAACTTTACTACAAGCTTCTTCGGAGTTTTAAAAGCAACACGAAATTACCATGTTTCACTATATTATATCACATGGCCACACTCATGCACTTAAATCGGTATTTAATGAATAAAACGCCACTATTTTTAATACATAATTGGTTTTACCTAAAATAATTTCGATTCTCTTAGTCACTGCTTAAACTTCTCTGTCCTTTTCTAGCACGTGCAACTTCACGTCAGAGAGAAGTTTCCGGGGAGTAATAAACAGTACCAAACAATAGATAGGAAGGTCAGTAATGTATTAACATCATACTGCAGAACAATTTTATGAGATTACTAATCACAATAACTAGATATCTTAAGCAGTGACTAACGGTTGAAAAGTTTTTTTAAGTAAGGCCGTAAAAACTCAGAAAAATGTGCAAAATAATGCAATGCTGCGACATGTTTTTTTCGCGTTCCCGCCAATACTCATTTGACCCTGAAGGCAGGACGAAACGCCAAAAGACCGACGGATTTGCTTCACATAATTTCATTCGTTCAGGAAATCAATGCATTCGTTCGTTAACGATAGCGAGAGATATCACTACGTGATACCGATTAGCTTTGACAGTGACAAGTGACATTAATGACAAATCGCAATCCGAATCGCGATCCCGAACAGTTACATGATAAGGTAGCATTTATAAGCACAGCAACAGCAACACAACAATGATAAATCGTAGACGTGTGTAACTCAGCTCTGAACCGGTTCAAATATACAGATCACTAGAGAAGTTTGACTCGCCGAGTCACAGCTCAATCCAAAGCGCGGTTCACACGCAGCTCGCGGCTCAGCTGGTCGGATTCACGATATTATCACTTTTAGCGCATTACGGAACGCAGCAACAGAAGAGCGGTTGAACCGATTTTAGCCGAGCGACGAAGTGAGCGCGACGCGATGCCGAGTATGCACCGCCCGCGCCAATGTAAACCACTGGAGTCGGTTCGCCACAGATTGAATGAATCTTCTGAGGCATAACGAAGTATTTAGAGCGGAATGAGCTGATCTGTGAGTCGGTTCAAGAATTCAGCTCATTTGAATGAACCGTGATCTGACCGCAGCTCACGAATATCTGTTGAGTTACCCATAGCTAATAAATCGGAACAGAACAGCATTTTTTTTTTTTTTTCTTAGTTCTTGGCATCGCACGTTGTGCATTCTGCCAGTGTCATGTTTATGATTTTTCCAAGTATTATATTAAAATCAAGTCAAATATGTCATGATATCACAGTCAGTCACACGAAATTAGTCATAGTCGAGTCCAAGTCATGCCCTAGTAAAGTTGTGGCGACTTTACTCTGAACTTCTATGGAGTTTTGAAAACAACACGAAAAGACATGTTTCACCACATTATATCACTTGCCCACACTCGTGCATGTAATTCAACACTCAATGAATAAAACACCACCATTTTTAATCATTAATTCGCGAAAATACACAAGTTTAAGAAAATAATAGAATGCAACGACATGATTTTTCCGTGTTCCCGCCAAAACTCCGGAACAGCATTGAGTATGACAGAAAACGAAATTACGAAAACTGACTTGACTTTTTTTTTTCTTCTTGTTTATGGCATCGCACGTTGTGCATTCTGCCAGTGTCAAGTTTATGAATGTTCACATTTATTTGTTATCATCAAGTCAAATAAGTCATGAAATAACAGTAAGTCACATGAAATTAGTCATAGTCGAGTCCAAGTCATACCCTAGTAAAGTTGTGGCGACTTTACTATGAGCTTCTATGGAGTTTTGAAAACAGCACGAAAAGACATGTTTCACCACATTATATCACTTGCCCACACTCGTGCATGTAATTCAACACTCAATGAATAAAACACCACCATTTTTAATCATTAATTCGCTTAAAAACACATGTTTAAGAAAATAATAGAATGCAACGACATGATTTTTCCGTGTTCCCGCCAAAACTCTGACTTGACTTATTTTGTTTTGAATTGAATAGCTAATTTTAAGTTGATTAAACTATGACAGTGACATTGATGTCAACCTGTTTTTTTTTCTTATATTTTAGCATCAGTCTTTGAGCATTTTACCTTTTTATCTATCTGCTTTTTACACTTGTGTGATACTGCTATTTTTAAGTTTTAATATTTTCAATGTACCTTTATAGTTTTGCATCAAGCAAGTGAAAGTTTGATTAATTTTGATTTGATACAGCTACATTACTCGAAATAAGCCTTTTACGCAACACCTCACCATCGTCAACTTTATATCAACATGTAGGTATGCTAAAACTGCATTGCACTCTCTTTTTCTTGTTATGTGCAGAAGAAGGAAAGGCTTGAAAACATTCAGCTGATTTGCAGATTCACGCGCTTGAGATAAGGCATGTGATACAATGTGGCGTATCATGTCTTTTCGTCGTTTCAAAACCGTTTCAAAACTTCGTAGAAGCTTGTAGTAAAGTTGCCACAACTTTAATTTAGAGCATGTATGGTCAATTTTGAAGGCTTTGGTTGACAGTTCTAAACTAATTAAAACAAATAAAATATAGTTGTCGCTTTTTTACTAGGCATGTTAGCTAACAACAGCAATACTTTAGTTAGTTAAGTTCTGTCAACTTAAACCTTCAAAATCGACCACACTGGACTCGATCGTAACTTTTACGTTTTTATAAATTCATGATTCAAAATATTAAAATACTTGACACTGCCAAATACACAAAGTTCAATGCCGTCTTAGGAGCAAACAAAAAAAATGGCGGTATGTGGTGGCTCCTGTGAGCATATACTGTATTGGAGATGGCAATAGCGATATTCTGCCACCAATGGGGATGGGGATCTGATGGCGAGTGCAGCTTGCAGCTCGCGTGTAGTTATTTTATATTAAAATAATATGCCATAATTAATGTGAGAAAAAACATTTTTTATTTCAAACAGAACTGACAGAATCTCCATAGAAACCAATCAACAACTATAGACATAAACACCATACAGGATTGCTATCCATGAAGATCTAAATAACATCCCCACTCAATCCGATAAATTGTGTGCAAAAGACATGTTTCGGCCTGCCTACCCCCTTTGTTAACATATCTGCAGGCATCCTAGCAGTTTCACAATATTTGATGCAAATCGACCCTTGCTCTGCTAACTCCCTAACAAAATGATACCGTACATTTATATGTTTAGAACGTTTCCCTATTACAGGAGAATACACCAATTTAGCAGCGCTTTGGCTGTCACTGTAAATTGTAACAGCTTCGCCTGTAAAACCAATCAGTTCACCATATAAACCATTCAATGATATCACTTCCTTTGAGACCTCACTAATGGAAATATATTCTGATTCTGCAGTGCTTAATGCCACACATCTCTGCTTAGCAGACTGCCAAGCCACCGCAGCACCACCAAAAACAAGAGCATAGCCGGAGAAAGACTTCCCATCAGGCCCGTTGCCCCAATCCGCATCTGCATAGGCAATTAAAGGACCATTACGTCTCTTGTAATGCAGCGATAGCTCCAATGTCCCCTTCAGATACCTAAGCACACGTTTCAGTGCTGCCATGTGAGTTGAGTCATTGCAGTTATTGAACTGGCTCAACATCGTTACTGCATACGATATATCTGGTCTTGTAGTCTGGATCTCATTTAGATACTCTTCTATATTTGTGAATGAAGACAACCTTACGTTGAATAGCCTGCGCAGTAAATATAAACGGCGCATCAGGCCACTGTCCGCGTATGCCCTCTGCAGCGCCTGCCAAGTTTCTCTTGCTGTATTGAGTGACATAATCATGGGAAATATATTATCCTTACACATGAGGTCTCAAAGGAAGTGATATCATTGAATGGTTTATATGGTGAACTGATTGGTTTTACAGGCAAGTATTATTATATTTATTATTTATTATTTTTATTTTAGCGCAGTGGAAGCGTGCTGGGCCCATAACCTGATGGCGAGTGCAGCTTGCAGCTCGCGTGTAGTTATTTTATATTAAAATAATATGCCATAATTAATGTGAGAAAAAACATTTTTTATTTCAAACAGAACTGACAGAATCTCCATAGAAACCAATCAACAACTATAGACATAAACACCATACAGGATTGCTATCCATGAAGATCTAAATAACAGGATCCACACTGCGATTTTTTCCGCTAGGTGGCGCTTCGTCGCCGGCCATAGTCAACTGTCAATCTTATACATTTTATATGTTTATAAAGCTTAGACAGTAAGAAAAAATATGACCTCTGGCAGGACTTGAACCTGCATACAAGCAATCTCTGAGTTTCCGTTTAACTGCTTTGCCAATATTACGCTACAGAAGCCTCTGCCTTACCGGCCATAATTCTCAAACCGTTTTTAAGTAAGTATATCAACTAAAGCGTTAAAACACTTCTTATAAAATATTCTCATACATTTAGTAGATATATTTTTTCTATAATTTAATAGTTTTACTTTTATTAGACTTGGATTACAAGGAAGTTTCTGCATTATAATGGTTTGTATAGCAATTAAGACTTGCTAATTAACAACTATCTAACCTACAAATCTATTTTCACGCCGTCAACAGCTGTAGATTCTTAAAACAAGGCATTTACCCAGTATTTTTCCTTGGCCTAGATTATCGACACCGCCCTCATCTAGATTATATGCAACGATTAGCAGGAAAACTTGATTTTGCCACATCCGGACTGCACCGCCAGCCATATAATATGCGAAAAGTTTTGTCTGTGGAACCTCATTGCAGGGGACGAGGTAAACTCGCATATGCCACACTTTCAAGTTTTTCACTCTTTTTAGATTATTGTTTGTGTGATGTGTGAACGCACAATAAAACAAACTGCCAAAAGGTATGTTGTGACCTACCACAGGGTACACCATAACTTGCTATCTCCGACTAAAATTAAATGCTTGAAGGGACCGCGTCGGTTACTTTGGCTTTGACAAAAGTTTTGACGTCTGTTCCATAGCGGTGGGTCGGTATGGTATATTGCAGTACCGAAACGGGTATTGGTATTGCATGGCAATACCGTGTTCGGAAACTGTTTATTTTGATAACTAGGTATTGGCCGTTTCTTTAATAACGTAGTTTTTGAGTTTCTGCAGAGGTATTTGGATTCAGTTGTTATTAAAAAAACGCTTTACAAAAATAACTGTGTTGTACAAGAAGGTACAAATACCGATTGGTATTGGTAATTTTTTTGTTGATGTCTTTTTGACGATTCCGTTTAAACTTTTTATAATAATAATTTATTTGCTCTAAATAATCTTTGCTTACTACCTACTAGTTAATGGTTGGAGTCGCCTTTTTTAAAGTATAAAAATGCTTATGAATTAAAAAGATTACTGATTAAATTTGTTGGAAAGTGCACTGATTCAGTGAATAAAGTGTGATATAATCTTGTACTTTTGAATGAAATTCAAATTCAAAACCTAGACTTTTTTCAAAAAACGCATTTAATGTTTCAGTAATAAGTATTATAATAATTGTCATTTTTAGTTTTACTTTTGGCGCTCTAGTCACCTCTCGGCCTTGGAGAGTACGATTACGTTCGGAATATTACGGGTAAACTCGGGCGCATCACGTCGGCTGCGAAGAGACGACCGGTATTGTCCGTCACCCGTCGGTACTCAGCACGCGCAGGTATTGGTTCCCGCTCGTTACGATGACGTTGAGACGGTTCGCGTTTTCGCCAATACCTAGTTTCTCACAATACCCAGTTATCGAAACTCCGAGTACCCGGTATTGGGTATTGCATTGATAACTGGGTATTGAAACTGTTTACGGTTTGCACCGACCACCTCTAGTTCCATTTTCATTTGTGTTGACGGTTAAAATCAAAATACTTTTGAATGTTTTCGTTTCAAACAAGACGAGTTAATTTTATTTTAATTAATTTGGAAAGTTAAAAGAAACCCATTCGTTGCTCTAGGCTGTGTAATTTTATAATAATGGATACCCCGGTACCACAAAAACCAAGAACCATGGCTGAATTGCTGCCTGGACTGAGCGGTAAGCAAGTTATTGTACTATTTTCATTGCATTCCAAGCTTGAACTGTATTGTTTTCTATTAATTGTTCTAATTAGCTGTGCTAATTAGTAAGCAAAGTACTATTATTCGTACGAATTCGTAAGATAGATAACGTAGAGCCTTTTGTTTCAGGAATATTGACCAAAGATGCAAGGCAGGCAGTCACGGCAATGAAGCAGCCTCGGCCTACATTAGTGACCAACCGGACTGCGGAAAAAACCTTTAGACCGATGACTATTGCCGAAATGAGACCTGACATCAAAGGTAAGTACTAATATACCTAGTAATTACATTCTCTTTGAGTACTATTGTCCATTCTCAATAGGATGGCTGCAGTAATTAACAAAGAAGCTAAATCTACAGTTCCTTAATTTAATTTTCTTTTAAGTAAGTATAATATAAACATGACACACACCACAATAACATACCAGGCATATCTAGACATGTAAACCACAATGCTATATAGGTACTTTATCATAACGTTATACAAATTATAATTATTATGTATATGTACAAGAGCTTTAAGACTATGCTATCTGTTAACTAAATATTAATTGAGAAAAATTTACTTAATTTTGTAGTTTTAAGAGATCCAACACCCAGAAAAACTGCACAGCTGCCTGCTTCAATGAAGAAAAAATGGAATTCCTCAGTGAAAGTTAAGAAAACAATCAGCCTCACAGAAAACATTCAGGTGAAGAATAACCATGTCAGAAAAGTCCTTAATTTTCAGCAGACAAAACCCAGAATACCTATTATTACTGTAAGTATTTATAAGTAGTCATTTACGCTATTCTGCTTTAAAAAAAACTTGTGAATCCAAATCAACAGATCTCATTTTATAAAATCAACTCAATATATTATGATGATGATACTATATTTATGTATGTGGTATTATGACATGATGATGTTATATTAATGTGGATGCCTAAATTCTTTTTATTTGTGAATTATCATCAACCCCATCATAATGTGTTCAATTGAACAAACACTTTTTTAAAGTTTATACAATCAGGTGGGATGAGAGTGGCATCAGGATACATTATGCTCATCACCCCCCTTTACAAAATGTTACAACTATGAATGGTCAGATTGCCAGTAATTTCACACAAATAATTGCCTCTGGAATATGGAACACGGTGATGCACTTGCAGACTACTGTTAGATTAAAATTAAAATTCATTTTATTCTGTAAACATAATACATGCATTTAGAAACGTCAATAAGGTATACGATCATAATATCTCACTTTGAAATTGATTAAGTAATAGGTTTAACAATTATAATAATTCAGATCAGCAAAAGCATCGTCAAAATAAAACTCCCCAGTCAATATAATAGATGGTTGAATCAATGGCAAAAGTGTTATAATTTAGTCAGACATAATTTACGAAAGAGTCCTATTATGATAGTATTATCACTACCTACCAAATATGAGTCATATTTATTTGCAGACAGCATCGAATGCAAGGATGACAACGAATCCAAGTACACCAAAATTTTTAAAGCCTGAAATGAAGGCGAAACGGTCAATGCATCCTCAAGCTGAAGGTAAAGGAGCTTACATCTTATTTTGCTGTACACATTATCTAGAATCTAGATCCCAGCTCAATGGTAAGACGCAATGGCTGTACCTGTACATCGTACTAAATCATTGAGGAAGTGCAGATGGTTCTCAAAAAAGTCCAATCAAACCTTGAAGTTGTGTAAATCAATATGCATTATACACAAAGCAAAACTGAGTTGGTCAGTTTCTAAGTTTGAATTGTCATTCTATACAAAACATCAGATAATGCACACATTTTTATATAGATCACATCATACTAAATATATAATAATAAATGTAGAAGAACGTATCTCTATTTGTTACCTTTTCACAATTGAACCTATCATACTTGAATGTTGTGTAGCGTTAGTGTTAGAGGAGAGGTAGTAAAATAGTCGTCGTCAGCCATAAAACGTCCACTGCTGGACAAAGGCCTCCCCTTTTATAGAGGGGTGTGACCATAATCCCCACGCTTGGTAGGCGGCTTAGGGATTAACCAAGAGGACGCTGCTGCCCGTCCTCCGGTGGGTCTGGTTGCAGTTTAAGGACATACCTAGGTCCAGTAAAATAGTACTTCACCAAAAATGTTTGAAAAATGAAAACCCATGGGACACTTCTTATAAAATGTGACGACAAAGCTTATTCTCACCAATTTCTGTAACAGCGATAGATCTAAATTATAGAACACCTAGCCAATAAATTGCAAAGAAAATTTGGCTGTGATGTGGAATTAATCCTGAAAACCAAACCTGAAACAACATTTAGGCTACCTTTTGCCATGTTGGCAAAATTGCTGGATTCCATTTTTCAATATTACCATAAATATCTTATTTTATTCACTTTTTTCTTAATAGTTTGTTCTTGTTTTAGCCAACCATATCCTCAGCATCAGTGGCATATCTCACATTGAAGAAACTCCTCTGTTTCTGAACAAGCCAATGCCTAGGAAGACTTTAGATAAGGAAAACATCTCTAATATACCTAAGGTCAAGATAATTACTACCACACCAAAATCATCCCTTAGGAAACGGATCTTGGCATCTCGAATACCAGACTCACCGCTTTCAAATGGATCTTGGAAATCTGGCTGTGATGACAGCTTCTTACAAAATGAGAAAGATATTGAGCTTGCTGAAAATAAAACAAAAGCTTTAACTGCACCAGATATATTTAAAGATGAGGCGAAATCATCACCTCCTGCGTCAACCCCATACAAAGAATACAGAAGTATACATCAGTTCTTCAATGAATCCAGTAATGATAACTCAGATGAGGCTTATCGGGATAATACAATCATGTGCTTTGACACAACTGCAGTTAGTAAGGAGAACAACAATCGAGAAGAAAGCGTCATAGTGTCATTATGTGATATGCTCAATAAGGCCACTGTATCAAAGACAAACACTGCAATTGTTAGCACAGATTTAGACGATTTAATAGAAGTTGAAAAACGAAGTGCTAACAGCCTAGCAATGATTGAGCATAGCATTAAAACGCTGAACAATCTCAAGGAGTCCGAACTGAAATCTTTACAGAGTCTGAGAAAGTTGATAAACGAGAAACAGAAAGCAATACCAGAGAGTGATATAGAAAAAACTGTCATTGAAACTACCAAAGAAATTCCAATTCATGAAGAAGTGACTCCAATAAGAAGGCAAGTAGTTGCGAAACCGTGTTCAGTCATAAAATCATGTTTGAAATCTCCATCTTACAAAATACCAAAGAAGATGTCGTCTGTGAAAAAAAAAGTGCATTATCGATCGTTGCCAAATGTTGCCAATCTCAAACTAACCCCTGAAAAAGATATGGGTGGTAGAGCATTAAGTATGTACTTAAAGATGAAAGAACACATGAACTTCTTAAGTACTCCAGCAGGGAAACAACGGCCACCAGGTATCTTGGACACCCCTAAAGTTGCTTCACATAATTTACAAAAACAATTAGATAAACTTTACAATGAAAGCTAACAATAATTGGAAGATTTTTAATATTTAGAAAATGTTCTGGTTATATATTTAACTTTTGAGAATAATATGTATGAATATATGAATATAAATGATGATTTATGCTACAGGCTAGCCTAAACAATCTTAAGAAATTAAGTGTAATTAATATTATGTTTATAAGTTATTGTAATGTTTGGACTGTTTTAAGAATTTTCACAAATTATTAACGTAATTAAATACATGAATTTATATGAACATACAAAATAATTATAGTAGGTATCAATACATAACTTTTTTTTTAAACGAGTTTTATTTTTGTCTTTATAATCTGTGACTGCGCGTGCGCAATTATATAAATAGCAATGGCAAAATAGCAAACTAGCGTTAACGCCTACATAATGCGCGACACTAGCGCCACTTCAACTGCAAATAAGATATAATACTGTACTGTTTGACTTCTGTCATTCAAAGATTCAGATGTTTTGATAAACATTATCATTTATTTTATCAGTATAATTCGACATTTGCATAGAGATACGTGTCCAGTACAATTGGATAATTTTAGGTTCTGCTAATAAATTAACAATTTTATAGCAATATGGCGTTATCCAAGCCCGTAATGAATTTCCTAGCGTCATATTTACAGAACCTGTATTTACACCCGATTAAAACAAAAGCAATCACAAGGTAAGATTTTATCTGTATTTAGTGTGTATATCTTTGTAGTTTCAAAGGTCTCACGTGCAAAATCCAAAGTGCATCCTACACTAATGTTCAGTTAGCAACCTAATTTTGTTTTATTCTTGGTTCATCATTTGTTAGACTTTGATCTTAGAGCACCCCCGTGACTGTGATAAGACTTGTGAACAATATTGATAATTAGTTGGTGAGTTATCTGTGCTTCATGATTTTAATAATTTCCCTAATAAAATGTCCTTGTAGTGGACACTACTTTAATGACAAATTATATCAATACCGGTTCAGTAAAGTTTCGACCCCGTATATTGAGTTTCGATTTGACAAGATAACAAAACAAGGCTTTAATAAAACAGTATCATTTTGTTGTGAAAATATAACAGTTACCTACTTTTTTATGCCGCTTTGTGTTTAAAAGTAACAGGAATACTTTCGTGTTTATACCTACATAAATAGCATGATTATCTACTATTACTCTGTGATTATTATAGTGATGCACCTATTAATTTTCAGTTGTGTGGTGGGCACAGCCGGCAGTGTTGCTTCACAGTTGGTTGCCGGAGACTCCATAAGTCTGGACCCGATTCTCGCCTTTGGATTTTATGGGTAAGTACTTGACTAAGACCAGAAAAGTAATATTCATATAAAATAAAATATAAACTGCACATCAAAAAAATTATGTCTTCTGTATGACAATATTGTGGTCGATTCTGGCGGTTTTAGTTGACAGTTCTAAACTAACTAAAGTATTGCTCTCCTTAGCTAAGGAGAGCAATACTTAGTAAAAAAGTGACAGCAATACTTTAGTTAGTTTAGAACTGTCAACTAAAACCGCCAGAATCGACCACAATATAGGTTCAAATAAAATAGTAACTAATTGATTTCAATGTTGGCCCCATAGGAAAAGTTGTTTGTTTTGATGTACAGAATATGCCTTTAAAAGGATACTAACTGATTAGAACTAACCCTGTATATACGCAAATAAAATTAATTATCAGCACTACAATTAATTTCACAGACTGATCTTCGGCGGTACCATCCCACACTATTTCTACAATTTCATAGAAGGCATTTTCCCTGAAGACGCGGTAGCGTTTCCGCTCGCGAAAAAGCTCATCTTTGAGAGACTGATCTTTGCGCCTGTGATGCAGGCCTTTTCTCTATACACCCTAGCGCGGTTCGAGGGCAAGAACCACGCAGCGGCGACTAAACAACTGTTTGCGCTCTACAAGACAGTGCTCGGGGCTAATTGGAAGTGGCTGACACTCTTCCAAGTGATTAACTTGGCCTTCGTACCGCCCATGGTAAGTGTTAAACCTATGTGTAGATATACTGTGACGTAGAGTTGATATACTGTGACGTAGAGTTGATATACTGTGACGTTAAGATGATATACTGTGACGTAGAGTAGATATGCTGTGACGTAGAGTTGATATACTGTGACGTTAAGTTGATATACTGTGACGTAGAGTAGTATGCTATGACGTAGAGTTGATATACTGTGACGTTAAGTTGATATACTGTGACGTAGAGTTGATATACTGTGACGTATAGTTGATATACTGTGACTTAGAGTTGATATACTGTGACGTTAAGATGATATACTGTGACGTAGAGTAGATATGCTGTGACGTTGAGTTGATATACTGTGACGTAAAGTTGATATACTGTGACGTAGAGTAGTACGCTATGACGTAGAGTTGATATACTGTGACGTTAAGTTGATATACTGTGACGTAGAGTAGATATGCTGTGACGTAGAGTTGATATACTGTGACGTAGAGTAGATATACTGTGACTAATATTAATAATTTCATACTAATATTAAATTATTATATTTATGTTACTTCTTCACGCTCTGACAACTTGAACGGATTTGAGTGAAATTAAGATGAGATGCTACTTTTTATTCTAGAAAAAAATGTCTGTTACCAAGTACTAGGTACTAAACAGGATAGCAAGTAAACCGCGTGGCCTGCTAGGGCTGTTTATTATCAATATCTGCATTATTATTATAAAGTTATTCAGCGGCCGCGGAAGTGGGGGGCAGAGTCCAAATGCCGCCCCTAAAATTATACGGGGGTGCTGCGCCCCCTCCAATTTTAATACCTGGCAAAGGTTTCTCTGTTGTATCCTTCACGCTGCTAGGATCAGTGCGACTTAATAAGATTTATTCCACACCGCGTGTGATGGTTAGTCGATCGCGATTTTTTTCTTTTGACAGTTTTGTATTAGATAAAAAAATATTTTTCTAGTTGTTCTTGAATTAAATATAGTCTATTTCTATTCCAGTTACGTGTTCTGTTCATGAACCTAGTCGGCTTCGGCTGGGCGATGTTCCTGGCCAGCAAACGTCGTCAGCAGAGCCAGAAGAAAGCGAACTGAAATCCAATACTTACGTTCTTACGGTGGTGGCTGCAACTTGGTACTGTGATGAACTCTACATCAGATTTTCGTAATACTTACATCGTAAAATTGAGGTCACACAATTATAACATTTTATCAGTTTTATATTCTCAATAATTATCAATATAGTTTATTGGTTTCCACAGATCAAACACGTGTCAACAGCAGCACATTACCTTGAGCAGCGTAGCTGTTCACAATCAAGCATTGGCCACGCGGGCTAGCGTTATAGGTAGTCGACATAGCTTAGGCCACGCCACCAACTAACTTAGCTCGGTTCACGTCGCGAACAAGCTAAATAGCTGAACTATGAAGCGAGCTAAATGAACTATGTAGATATACTTATATAATTGATTTAGATCTACATTCTCAGTCTGTCGCTCTTCCTCCCCGTCTGTAGTCGTTAAATTAGCTTCGCTCGCAGTGTGATTTTATATTTACACGACTGCCCAAAAAAAAGAGTGTAACGTTTTCAGAGGGTTCATGTAGGTATGTGTGTTTGTGTATATGAGTTTCTTTACTTCACCATAACTTCTTAATGTCTGAACAGATTTGGATGTATATTGGGGTAATCCTTAAATCATCCCGAGGAACACAGGCAATTTCTTTTTAAAAAAACAATAAAAAATTACATGGCAGTCGTTTTTTTTAAAATTATGACTTGATTCAACACACATATTAGCTAACTAACTTGAACTCAACAAGCTGGGAGCGTTGCACCCGTAGTGAAGCTATGGCGCACCAGCAATGCTGCTACAAAGTTTAATTTTACTAGAAAGACGGGATTTCTATTTTCTGTGGTTTAATTGGCGAACATAATGTTAGAACTGATGCCCGTACTGCTCGGTATCTAGACAGGCTTGTAGCTTCACACAGTTCTTATACATATTAATTATATAATATGTAAAAACGCGCGAGTCCTCGCTCGAGCTGTACCTACTGGTGACGCGTTCGGTCTGTGGCACTTTCAGTTTTAATGCTCTCATTATTATAACCAGTTATCAATTTTGGCTAAGGCTATCCTATCAACCTTAGACCTTCATAAGGTCTATTTAATGTTATCAACATTCCGCGCGTTTATGGGCATTTTAATAATCTATTGTACATATCGCAATATAATTTATAAGAATAGGTATAAAAAGGCATGGAAACATTTTTATCGTTTTATTTTATTTAATATCAGATATTCGACAACAGGATTGATTCTATTAAGTGGGTATGTATGTACAGGCCAGTGGTGTCTACAAATATATCTTTATTAATGTATTAGTACGCGGTGCATTTGTGATTTTCTATTCAAATAAGTAAATTTTGTATATTTTTATAATAAATTGTTATTGTTTACTCACGAGTATTATTTTATTACTTATATGAATATCGTTCACAACTTCTCAATATATTGCTTACATACAGTGTCGCGGTTGTACCGGAGGGTTACGTTCATACCAACAAATTAATTTACTCAATTATAATAAATAACTTATACCTAAGATACTGTCAACAGTTTCAAAATTTAAACTTACAACATAAATGTTTAAAGGTAAGTATTCAATAAGACTACGAACTCCAAAAAATAATTAAAAAAATTGTAAATAAAACCAATTTGTAAATTGCACAAGTTATATACAACGAGTATTTTGTTTCCTTTTCAATAAATAAAGTCATTAAATAATATTATCAACAAAATAAAAAAGGTAGTGTTGCTCTAAAACAAAATAAATATAATTGTATATTTCTATTACTACCATATTTTAGACTTAGAAACTATTACTTCTAATAAATCTAACAAACAAGTATATTGCATACAAAGAAAATAATATACTTTTTTAAGTACCTATATCTAAGTACTAATTTGTTTTGACAATAGATTACACAATTTTGTAAAAACACAATAATATCAAAATAATGGGTTGACTAGAGTTATTGAGTAAATACGATGACTAGATAGATACACACCTACTTATACAATTAAGATAAATAATATAGGTAATTAATAACTATGTGTAGGTATACTTGACTAGTAGTTTAGATAACAGCAATGAGATCCTATGATAGCTGACAACAATATTGTGCCGTAAAAATGAACATTTTGCTAACTATGAGACTAAAATGATTTATGTGTGAAAGGCGGAGAATCTTTCGTTACAATGTTACACGAATATACTTACCACCATCTCAAAACATTCTTATTTAAATGTTTTTAGTTTTTTTTTTAACAGACTTCATTTTGTTTGTTTTATGACGGTAAAGAGAGAAAGTTCAATGCTTTGTTCAATGTTAAATACATTGATATGATACAACGATAGCATAATACTATACTAGATAATATAATATTACATTCAGAATGATTTTGAGGTCGTGGTAGGTACGGTACCTGGAAAGTTGTAATTTTTTTCCAGACCTAACACCTATATGTTAAGTCTGGAAAAAATGTATATTTAGGTAAGTCTATAATATCTTGGTAGGTAATAATGTTTTACTATAAATGCGATTGTATTCACGGAGTAACATACTTACTATCCATTTTTTTGTATAGGGGTAGAGAGGTAATTTTTAACCCAAAAAACATAACGGTTACCGGGAGAAACTGCGGGCGCAGCTACTAAATAAATATATCTTGTGACAGCTTTTACAACTCGACTCCCATCAAATTCACTGGGCAATACAATTCCTCAATTTTTTTAGGTAAGTACTTCTTTTTACTAAAACACCTGTTTTAAAATAAGTATTTTCATTCGCTTCTTGTACTTATTGATTAACTATTTTAATCAGATTTTGTATATTTAAATCAGGTAGAGAACTTTAAACGTTGATTAGATAACAATCGATTGCACATCTGACTAGAAAACAATTGAAATAAATCCTTTAAGCGCGATCGTCGTTATATTACGAAATCACTAGTTATGAGAAAGGTACTTCAGACGCCACACTTAATTTTACGTTAGTTTGAAGTTACGATTACTGCCAGAAGAAACCACGACTACATGAGAACCCATGCGAATATCTGGCGTTGGCGTTGCAGGTAAGATAAGGATATATAAACATGGCGGCTAAAGAGTTAAGTTTTTCTGACTAGATACAATACTGTTTCCTATAGCTATTATACAGGGTTAGTTCTAAATAGTTAGCATCCTTAAAACAAACATCTTTTACTATGGGGCCAACATTGAAATCGCGAAAAAAATATCAGATGTTCAATACAAAAAGTTCATCGACCTTGAGCGAAATGTATGGTGTAATGTATGTAAACTGTTTTTTTTGCGATTGCAATGTTGGTCCCATAGTAAAAGTTGTTTGTTTTGATGTACAGAATATGCTCAGGATGCTAACTGATTAGAACTAACCCCGTATATTTTCGATAGTGTAGTGTTTTATTCTCGCTCTAGTCGAGGTGATCTGGACCAGCTGCGTTGCGACGATCTGCTACTGTAGGAGCATGTGGTGGGGGTAGACGGCGTAGGCCTCCGGTACGGGATCGGCCGCTTGCGGGCGCTGTTAGTCGTTAGTAGTGTTAGCTGACATTATATTAGACTTATAGTAAAGATAAACGCATGCAACGTGCAATAAGGTCAAATATTAAAATTGCTAGTATGAAATTTAACCAAACATATTTTCCTATTCCTTAACAAATGTCAATTTTGGATATTGAAAGTTAAATATTAAATTGTTAAAATATTATAGCAAATTAAAATTGCAAAAGCAACTGTTTCGGACTAGGTACTAAGATCTTTATGCTCAAGCAAATAAAAGAAGACTTACCCTCTTGAGCAAACATCACACTAGCGAAATAAAAAGAAATATTTTTTATGAGTAAGAATTCCTTTTCTGTGTATTCTACAACATTCATTGGGGTGTAATTAACTCTATACACGCTGTGATGATTGGTAAAGCTGAAACCTCACTAAGTAGCTGCGCAGCGAGATTGTATAATTGATAAATACTCTATCCGTCACATGCATAAAACACTAAAACCAATTTTATTTTGTTTTTTTTCGAATTACGAATTGAGTTAGATAAAAGAAGACAAAACACTTTTTAACTAAAATTGATTTAAATTGGGTTTTAGTGTTTTATGCTTATGACGGTAAGCGTTTACCTAAACAAACGCGCGTTAGCTCCCGAGATTTACAGCCTTACCTAAAATAATCTCGATTCTGTTAGTCACTGCTTAAACTTCTCCGTCTTGTTCTTGCATGTTACACTACACGTCAGAGAGAAGATGGCAGAGCATCTTAAGCAGTGACTAACGGTTGAAAAGTTTTTTTTAGTAAGACTGTTAGTCTCGCCGCACCGTTACAACTGTAAACTTAGTGTGGCTTAAGCTTAATGGTAGAACTAAACTAATCTGACAGGACTAAAATTATACGCGTCTCATTTCATTTCAATATGTTAGAAAAGGATTTCAACCGGTTTCATCCTGTCAAATGAAGTTTAGTTTAGTGAGCGGTGCAAAAGATCGACACCAATTTTATTTTATTTTAATTTTTAATTTTAAGTACTGGCTTACAAGAAAAACGTAACAAACTAATAAAGCGCACCAGTCATCACAGATCGCGTAGAGCTCGAATTGTTTTGCCCTAAAGCCTACCATGCAGCGAAAAAAATAAAAAAACAACCAAAAAGTTTAAAATACACTTTAATGTGATAAACAAAACTGTTGAAACAGAAAAACACACTTGCAATATCTTTTCTATACATAGCACATCTACAACTGGCTGCGGACGCTACAATTCCGATACTTTTGGCACATTTCATATTTATCTTCTCCGGTATTTGTATTTGTTTGGCGAGTATGTAAGATCTATTATGGGTGCGCTACGGAACAAAAAAATACAATTAATTAACTTGAATAAATAATTACATAATTAATTGATGAAATTATTACAAAATACGGGTAATACCAATCTGGCTTCACGGAAGTAGCACACCCTTGTTAGCGGTGGTAACAAAGTAAAAAAAATGTTAGACCAGCACACACAAACAGGACACATACTATACAGAAATTCACAGCCCGTTAAAGAAAACTGTGTGAAAAAATATCGGCAAAAAAAATGTGAAGTTAGCATAGCTTATTACGGTGAATCGTAGTTGAACTTATGATAAATCATTATAACATTTATAATAATACAACTTAAACTAAATAGAAGCTAACGACATTTAATCGCTACTGCTCGTGTCTTCTGAGCTCGTGCTATATTTTCGGGACTTTTTTCTATAAAGAGAAAACAAAATAAAAATAGATAATAAGTCAACATAAATAATGTGCCACAGCGCGACTATTAAACCACTTTATTATAATTAAATGCAGTTAGATCACCAACAAACAGTTGACATTTTGTCAACAAAAAAAAAAAAAAAACAAGAAAAGTTCTGCGTAGTTTTTTTTAAATTCTATCTGGTGACGAGACGAGCAATACGTTCGCCTGGTGGTAAGTGTCACGCCTGCCACTAACAGTAGCAGTGCCAGAATTGTGAACTTGCGAACACAATCCTGCGCCGCACTGCACTGCGCTTGTCACTCTAAGATACTAGACGTTAAATCTCTTCACATACCCAGTAATTTCTCTGATAACATTGCCCTTCAAACCGAAACACAGTAATGCTTGCACACTACTGCTTGGCGGTTGAATAACTGGCAAAGTAGCAGTGCAGATTAACATGGAAACAGGGTGTAATAATCGCGATGTGGCTCAATGGCAAAATAAAATACTATAGCACTACCAAAGATCTTCAAAACTGTAGCTTTAGCATCAACGCTCCGAAATGGCATCAAAATGCAACCACTCACTACTCACTGTCGCGCTAACGAGATATTATTGATAACTGCGGCGCGTCGTAACAATAATTATGCAATACGCGATTTGCCAGTTTTAATTTTGTTATATATATATTTTTTTATATGAGATAGTGGCAAACAAACATGCAGCTTGCCTGATGGTAAGCTCACCGCCGCCTATGGACACCTGCAACATTAGCAATGTCGTCGATGCGTTGCCAACCCAGAAAAATGTGAGTAGATGCCCTTTTTAAAACGCTCCATGTTGTAACTCCTCGGAAAGACCTTCCCGGGGAGGACATTCCACATTTTGCAAGTGCAAGGAAGAAATGAGCTCCAGAAACGAACGGTGTGGGATTTCCAGATTTGCAAAATGTTTATTTATTATATGTAATGTTTGTTTATTATACGAGATAATATTATGTACACTCACGACCCATCCATTTTATTATTATAATTTTCATATCAAATTTATTCGTGAACACTTCAGCCGTTTAAACGTAACAATTTACTAAACTGGGCGTCAATTCAGTTAACCAAAGCCGAACCGCTTCCCATGCGTTTCCGCTACTTTTCCTGCCTGACAGCGGCCGGCTAACGATCGTGGCCCGGCCAAGCGTACGTAAGCGCCGCTGTCAGACAGCAAGAGTAGCGGGAACGCATGGGAAGCGGTTCGGCTTTGGTTAGATGAATTGGGGCCCTGTTATTGTTTTGAATGTTGAGCTAATAATATTTTTGTATGAAGTGATTCCACACTTATGGTACTTATGGTATGGAGCAGTTGGGACGGAAACCCATAGACTGCTCGTATGCAGGTTCGAGTCCTGCCGGAGGTCATAATTTTTCATTCCTGTTTAAGCTTTAAAAACATAGAACGTTGAGCTAATAGTTTTAAAGATCTTTGAACACAACTATAAATAAAACCAGCCTAGTATAAGCTACACACGCAATGTTAAACACCAGACACACAGCTGAATATTAGCACCACTTGTGGCCTTTCCCCGGTGGGCTAATAACGGCCCAATAAGTGCTGCTGATATCGCCAAACACACCAAAATCAAATGAGTACAGTGCTTTAAACAAGTTATATTTGAACAACAAAAGATGAGATTTTTTTTATTATAATACATTCAAAATAATGACGTTATCATCGTTAACTAATTTTCAAGTCCCCGATAAAGTCATTGTAATATCGGTCAAACCAGCGACGATGATAATGGAATGGACGGGCCCAGCGCTTGCAAATCGTTCAAAATTAACAAGTCAACACAATCAAGCATACCTAGCTTAAAGTATGCATATTACATTTGCCGGAAAATAGAGATAGCGGATCTAATTACTGCATGACAAAAAGAGAAAACATGTATTTGTCTATTGCTCTCGAATCTCGAACAATAACGAGAATTGACGATGGATTTCCGAAGTCTCGCGCTCTCGTAACATTACGATCGCCTCAAAATGGCGATTAGCCTTACATATTTATCGAAATTAATTGCAGTTGTGACAAAATACAGGGATAAATATGTATTTACTTGTGGAATGTGATCCCAAAATTTTTACTGCGAATATTTGTAGTTTTCTTACATTTGGGGAATTTACACGAAGGCATATATTGGATTTATTTGTATTGTTGTATCGTACGGCTCGCATGTCGCAAAGACAGAGTATGACTGACGCGAGTGGAGAGCTGGCGCTCAACATATAGTCTTCAAAATCCGTGCGCTATTTCCCGTCCATTAATTTTATCTTTGTCGCTGGGTCAAACGATATAGCTTGTTTTGCTAATTTAGTGTCACTCGATTTGAGACAGTCCTATGACATTATGGCACCAATTTATACAATTAGGTGTTTGAAATTCATGATTGATTGAATTGTAGTGTAAACTAACAATGTTTGAGCCGTCGTCGGTTATCCCAAGAAAGTACTATCAATCTATTAGCTACTAGCTTAATCCCATGTCGAATTTTCTTCCCAAATCTTGCAAGGCTTTCAAGCGCGTTTGCCAGTTTATATAAAAAAAAAACAGCCAGCTATACTCACGATTTTATCTACATCAGTCGGGTTGTGCTTTCAATCCGTCGAAGTAAAGCAGGCGTTTATCATTAACATAATTAACATAATTACAGAGTAAAAAGTAATAATAGACGCTCTCCCGATGATGAGAGCTAACGTCTATCCAATAAACCATTATCTAGAACTTTAAGTAACAAAAAGAAAGTCCACGTGTTTTTAACAAATAAATAGTCCCCATTTTACTATAAAAAAAGGTTTAAAGTGAGTAATAAAAAAATATTAAAAAAAAAACTCCCAGATTATGCGTCGATAAATAGCGTTTAGTATTGAAAGGAAGAATAAAGCACTGCATTCACGTGTCGTGTGTACCTCGTGATCCGGCGGCGGTCCAGAAAGGAGGGCGAGCCGGCGCGCCGCGGGATGGAGGGCGAGCGCGAGCGGCCGCCGCTCGATCTACGGTAATCGGCGTACACGCCCGTCATTGTTCTGTCGGCCGCCGCGCCGAGCGGACGTCGCATGCATCACGCCGCGTCACGGATCGTTCCATTCGTTCCGTCACATCGAGTGTCATATGTAGCGAGTTTCGCACGAGTATTGTACGTACGTTTTGCGCGTTCGTTTGCGTATTCAGATATTGTTGTACGGTTATTGTTCATTTTTGGTAGGCGGAAAGAAAATTGCTCACGTTAATTAACAGTTATTTAGAAGCGGAGCGAGTTGTTCCATGTACCTATTACTTAAAACTTTTAACTAAAATGCAATAGACGTATCGGCGGTCCAGTAGTGGACTTTTCAGGCTGATGATGATGATGATACCATTGAATGGAACAACTTACTTTAGTATCTTTATTTATAACGATTCCAATACACGACATAACCAACTTGCTCGTAAACAAATGATCTTGTCAGAAATAGTTTTATCCACAAACAAACACCCGGCTTTGCAATTCCAGTCAACATATCGGCTCAAAAGCGCTTATTAAAACGCCCTCCAAAGGTATCCTGTAAAATCATAACCCTGTATCCGCATCGTGGCGTCTGAGCCAATCAGCCTTCAATATCCCAGGTAGTTGCCTTTTTTATAATGTCGAATAAGTATGACATGTATAAAGTCTACAAGGTAAATATCGAGTTGACGAGCATGTTGGCTGTGTCACATGTGATGAATCGTGCGTGACATTTCAATATACCTGGAGGAGCGCGTGGAACGAGAAGAGCTGCGCGAGGAGCGCGACGAGCTGCGGCTACTGTACGAGCTAGAGCGGGACGACCGAGACCTGGATAATGAATTATTACTTTATTACACGAACTTGATGGAGTGATGGCATACGTATAGTTTGTAAAGGAAAAGAAGCCATTTATGAGGCCTTCGGGCGGCACATTAACTCTGACACTAGGACTGGCCACTCAGCCTATACAAGCTTACTTACTTTTTTAGGAAAAGAAGTCTGTCTTGGGGTCGCTGCAGCTGTGCTTGAATGCTTTTCAAGCGCACGCAACATAATAGTGAGCTTATTTGCCAAAAGAAAAGGGTATAATACCCTCGTGTGCCACAACAGTTCTTTCTCTAGAGTCTCTAGGTGCTTCTATTAACTACAATAAAATACATACAATCTAACTATCTACAGTTACAGGACGAATGCCAGCACGGCTATTCCAAAACATGTGACTGCTGTCCCCTTTTCAAATTGACATAAGAACGACTGAGACAGAGACAACAATATCGCATACTCTGCAATAGTCGAACAAGTCTTATTAACTAAATCAGTTACGCTCACCTCGATGTAGAGAATGATCTGGACCTTGACCTGGACGACCTGGACCGCGAGCGTGACCTCGACCGCGACCGCGACGACTTCCCGTGCGACCGCGACTTTACGCTTGAGCGCGATTTGGACCGCGAACGCGACTTAGACCGCGACCGAGGCGACTTGGACCGCGACCGACGCGACTTGGACCGCGACCGACGCGACGACGACCGCGACCAGCTGCGACGTGACGCACTGCGCCTCCGCTTCTCCGGCGACCTCTCCTTACGGGGGCTTTTGTCGATCTTCTCGGGACTTTTCTTCGCGTCTGTATCGACGGGAGATTTCTCTTTCACAGCGGTAGCTTTAGACTTGTCATCGAGTTTCGGCTCGCTCGGGCCGGGCTGTGACGTCGACGGGCCGTTAGTTTCTTCGTTCCGAACACATTCCCTCAGTGACGCTTTGGCCATCAGAGCCAGCTTCTCCTTCAATTTATTCAGCTCTCTGATGTCTATTTCCTCCTGTCTCGCTCGATCATCAGCCCTCAAGAAGTCTTCGCCAGAAACGTCGTTATCGCTGGAACTCGAGCTGCGCATGCAAGACACTTTCGGTTTATAATCTCTGGGGTTCTTCTTTTTCTTTTTGGGCAGGAGATCCGATGGGGATTTGATGTA
This sequence comes from Erannis defoliaria, assembly GCA_905404285.2. Classification (NCBI taxonomy): domain Eukaryota; kingdom Metazoa; phylum Arthropoda; class Insecta; order Lepidoptera; family Geometridae; genus Erannis; species Erannis defoliaria. The sequence goes on from FR990071.1 coordinate 3,879,259, forward strand.
TTTGCGCTTGTCTTTTTCGGGCAAATTCTCTATTATTTCACGATACCGCTCGGGGCTTCGGCGTGCCGGCGAATAGCTTAAGCTTGAGGTACTTCTGCTGCGTCGGGAACGGGACTTGGATCGGGTCTTGTGGGAGTCTCTCCTCTCGCTCTTGTCTCGATGTTTTCTTTCTCGATCCTTTGGCGACGGCGAACGCTTCTCTACGGACTTGTATTTCTTATCGGGTGTCTCGCTGTCTCGCTTTTGCCGTTTTGAAGTCTTACGCGGCGGCGACTGAGATCTGCTCGGCGACCTGCGTTTCTTTTTTTCGTCCGGACTGGGAGATTTTCTTCTCGGTCTGCTGTCTTCACGACTATCCTCTCGTCGATGCTCTGTAGATCTTCTGTCAGGCTTGTGTTTGTCAGATTTGCTTTTTGTTGGTTGTGGTGAGTCTTTGCGTCTGTAATCTGGTGAAGGGCTTCGTTTCTGCTCCTTCGGTGATGGAGACACGCTTCTGTCTTTGAGATAGCGAGATCTTTCAGACTTTGCAGCTTTTGGAGGCTTTTCTCTTGGTTTTATTTCTTCCTCCGATTCGGACGACACATCCTGCTTTTCATATCTGGTTTTCTTAGAACTTTTTTCTTCTTTCCGTGATTTCTTTTCTTTGTTAGTTTTGGCGGGAGATGGTTGTGCTTGTACTTCTCTCTCGTCTCCAGAAGAGTCTCGCTTGTCCCTGGAAGGACTTCTATTCTTTCGTCGTCGATCGTTAAAGCTATCCTTGTCTTTCCGTTCATCGTGATTATTTTCTTTTTTCCTTTCATATTTATCTTCCTTTTCTTTTCTGCTATAAGATTCTACGTTATCTTTATCTTTTTTGGATGGTTCGCGATCGTTTCTTTCCTTTTTATATGTTTCGCGATCTTCTCTCTCTCTTCTACTGGACGTTTCACGATCTTCTCTCTCTCTTCTACCGGACGCTTCACGTTCGTCCCTTTCCTTTCTACTATACGACTCTCGCTCTTCCCTTTCTTTTCTTCTGTAAGATTCTCGGTCCTCTTTTTCTTTCCTACTATTGTCGTCTAGTTTTCTCTTTTTGTGAGGAGATTCACTTCGTCTGGGAGCTCTTCTGTCTTCTTCAGGACTATCGTCCCTGTGTCTGTTACTTTTGCCATCTTTTCTATAATAACTGTCGTCTTTGCCCCTGCGACTCGACGACGGGCTCAAATCACGTCCTCGTTTCTCTGGAGGCGGCGAAGCGCTATACTCTCGCGTCTCTTTCTTTTTACGCTTCTCAGGCTTTTTAGATGGTTCCGAGTCTGACTCCGGAGACGACTCTCGGCCGCGTTTGGGTCGTCTGTCGTTCCTCGGCCTCTCGTCCTCTCGTGAGGGCTCGCGTTTTTTGTTGTCTACTTTGGTAATAGTCGACCTCTGTCTGTACTCAGGGGATGAATCCTGCTCATTCTCGGAAGGGCTGCGTTCCCGTCTTTTAGACTCCGTCTGGCGACTCTTCGCCTGTTCATTACGTTTCTCATATCTGTCGTGTTTCCTTGCGCGGTCTTCGCGGTCGCGGTCGCTTCGGTCGCGGTCGTTTCTTCTGAACTCGGCGTCGTTGCCTCTCGCTTCGCTAGAGCGTTCTCGCTGTCTTTCTTTAGCATGTTTCACTGGTGAACTGAAAAGTTTAAATTTTTCGTTAATTTTTGATTAAGAATATTGTAAAAGTATCTATATGAACGCGAGCTACTTTAGCAATGCCGTTTACAATGTTTGGGTTGACCTAGTATGCTAATTATTTTTGTACCAAACTTATATAAAACAAGTGTTTGGTCTGCTGCCTACTCACTTTTCTCTGCTGGACGGTCCGCTGCTGCCGCGACGTCTTGCACTCGACTTTTTCTGTTCAAACATCAAGAAAGTCATGAACATTTATGTCCCAAGGAGAGCGGCATTATAACACCAGTGCCAATACAATAAGACTATAGTGGTAATGGCAACTAAAACATATCATACTAGGAATTTACCTGAAATTCTTCAAAATACCGTCCGAGGGGCGATCAAAATAATGAAGAATTCCAATTTAAAAAAGAGAAATTAAATCACTTTACACATGCATACTAACAATGAATCATAGACAAATCAATATAGGCGTCAAACGAATATAATATTTATCACAGAAATCATAACAACAATTACTCGAAGCTAACGATGGAAGCGAATACAGAAGATATACAATTATTCCAGAACGTCCGAAGGGAATGTTATCTTCATGATCCATAACATTCTCGATTAGAAACCAAATAAAAACATATTCGAGTGGACGAAAAACAAATCAAATTGGTTGGCACGAGTGTTTCTTTTATAGATGCTATGTTAGTAACACATTACAATATAAACATAAATACAATACACAAAAAGTTGTAAAATAACACCTGGGGAACGTACCTTATTTAACAAACGGTGGTGGTAATGTATACCATTTATATTCGTGCATCCTTAATTATTGGGTAAATCAGAGGAGGGAGAATGTTATGGATTAGTTACATTTCAACATAATGTAAGACTGGATATTAGCAGAGAAAGTGTAATAGAAAAACGTACAATCCATACTCGAAACATTATCTTTATAAATACTGCAATAAAATTAGTTTTTATCTTTTTTCTGTTACTCTATTGTAGTGTCTATGAACTTGTATGTAAGGTGCAAAGTCAAGATGTATACCTTCGAGTACGTTAATACGTTTTTTCAGAACACATCAAGTAATATCGCGGTACAAAACAATATAAAACCACCATCTGTTTTAAGGACCACAAACACCATGCATGTAAATATCTGTTAGAAAGAAGCTGCCAACACCCCACTGAACAGAACATCTCCCCGCATTAGTCACAATGTCGTTATTGCATACCAAAAATACCGATAGCTTAGTATTCACCTAACATAGTGTTTTACTGAGTGTTATTGCTTTGTGATATACTTACAGTATACGTTATTTCTTCAGATAAAGATGGCTATCCTATGAAATGATGCACAGTTAAACAGATAATTTTTTACTCGCTATTTTTTGTATTTACAGAAATAAAAAAATAAAATGAGGTAAGAAGAACAATTAACATTAAAAAAAAACAATTTCAAAATCCGGCCCCATGGAACTATTACGGTCGTGAATGGGTTTAACTCTATCGATAGGATAAGCACAAGAAATATCTATGAAAGTAACGAACGACAGGCAAAATTGAGCTAAATTAGTTCCAGAGCCGACACTCTAGTGGATAGTAAAGATGAGAGGGAGAGGGGGGTAACAAAATTATAGTCAAAAGAAAACTTGAAGCCGAAAAGTGCGGGTATTACAGAATTTCGTCAGGCCAGTGTGACTGTCGCAGTATGATCGAGCGGAAAGAAAATAAAGCGCCGTGCTGCCTTCGACTGCTTCTACTTTAAAACTGATGAAATTTCAGGGTAGTGAGTGTACTTCATGGGTAAAATATTCCAACAGGGCCTATCGGAAGTATATGTGTTGAATAGATCTTTGTTGATGCTGTCCCCGAATTCCCAAAACACAAAGTTAACGTTAGACCTTCAAATGCTGCAAAGATTATGTTCTTGAATTTAATGAGAAACTAAAGTTTTCCTGATTAAACCTTTAAATTTCATGGCTACAATTAATATACATCGGTTTTAGATTAAATTACAACAGGTAAGATGACTAGTTAGATATAGATTGGTTCATAAAATACTCGACCACAGATACAGTTGATCGAAGAAAACAAAATTAAAAAGTGTTTAAATTCAAAAGAGTTTATTCCACTCCGAGCTAGACAGAGAGAGAGTACCATAGACACAAATGACGTCATTTCTACGTGTGTTTTAATTCTATACTAACACTCACTTTGAGAAAAAAAGACAGAATATTCAATCATCTCAATTTCCACTAAAAACTTTAAACATTTATACTTCAGAATTTTATATTTGAACTATTTCTTCAATATACAACTTGTAACAAAAAGGTTCAACAATACTGAAGGGTATGCCTATGCATGTACTCATCATTTTGAAAAACTTTTACTACGGGGTCGATCTTGAAAATGCATACATTTTGTCCAACTAACAACGAAGTTTTTGTATGGCACAGCTGTTTTTTGCGCGATTTCAAGGTTGGCCCGATAGTAAAAGTTGTTCGTAATGATGAGTACATACATACCCTTCAGTATTGAAGAACCTTTTGATTACACATTGTATTTATTATATTTAATAATTATATTTTTCACTAAGCAGTAAGTATGTTATTTTTAATTCGGATACCAATCATCTACCGTATTATAATCCTTGTACTTGCACGTAACTTTACAACATAGTCTTTGCATCGTATCACTTCTAAAACTCTATGGTCAGGTCGGTAACAGCCAAGAGTGTGAATGCAGAGTTCTAAGTACCTTCTTCTTCTGCTTCTGCTTGTCATCGTCTGAGCTGCCGGAGTCGCTGTCCTGCTGTCCTTCTGAACTGCCCGAGCTATCCGTGTCCGGGGACTTGGAGCGTTTCTTCTTCTTCTTTGACTCTTGTCTATGAAACAATATGGTGTAAATAAATAGTATATTACGAGTCCATTCGTTTTATGACCATTGGTGATAAAACGAATGGACTGCAGCTTATTATTTACATTTAAAAAAAATAAAATCGGTGGAAATTTTTCACACAGCGCCATCTAGCCCCAAACAAAGCAAAGCTTGTAATATGGAAACCAGATAACTGATAGAATACTTATATACGTATTTTTTTGTAAATACATACTACACAGATCAATCATCTATGTTCGTCACATAAATGTTTATCCTGCGTGGGGATCGAACCCACGCCCTACAGCTCTGAAGGCAGACATTCTACCAACTGAGCTATAAGGCAGTCAACCTACAATGAAATACTCTTAAACAACGTGAGTCCATCAATCCCAATTTCCGCTAATTGCTTATTAGTTTTAGTGAAGATATGAAGATAATCGATAGGATACCAGAGTAAATAAGAGCGATAGAAAGGAAATATCTCGATTGTGAAGTATCTCTCTCAAGAAGGTCTAAGCACCGGTCCCAGCCTCAGCTACTTCTTTCGCACGTAATCTGAGTTTATTTTTCCCTGAAGAGCCCAAAATATAGCAGTCAATAATTTAGGCTACAAATAAACTATATTGACTATTTTTATTTTCACTAAGGGGAAGGGGAAAATCATTGTCCTTTTTCTTCATTACAAAAATAAAAAAATGTGCGAAAGAGGCAGCTTTAACGCAGATTAGGGCATAATAGCAACATTCAACAACATCTCCGCGTTGTTGCATGTTGCTATTAGTTACTCTTTTTAGGAAGCTCCAAAGATATAGAATTGTTATTGAAACACTATCACGAAAACAGTATAGAAGAGATGTTAAGGGACCCGCCGTACCTATTTATGAGGTGCCACAGTAACCTTTTTTCTCTGAAATGTTTAATTTCCTTGGTATTAACCTTATTTCTTTTCAATACAGTTCAAATTTATATAGAGGGGTGAGTAAGTACTTGCCTTTTGGACAATCTCAGTGTCACCTGTCTGGAGTCAAATAGAATCTATGAAATATTTGGCAAGGTATGTTTACAAAACTTAGTATGTACAACAAAAAGAGAAAAAATATAAAACTAAAAGAAGTAGAATACTTACTTTTCTTTTTTATTCTTTTTGGATTTCTTTTTTTTCAATTTCTTTGCATCTGGCGAGTCACTGGAATTATTAAATTTAAGGTGTATCAGTTTAATTAAAAAAAGGGGGGATTGATTAGAAAGATTTTAAATGATTAGTTGAGAAACTTGGTCATCAGCCCGGACACGTCCACTGCTGAACAAAGGCCTCCCTCCCTTACAACCTGCCATTTGCATCCACTGGTTGCCCGCGACGCGACTATCACAATGTCGTCGGTCCACCTAGGCTACCTAGGCCTCCCACTGCCTTCCAGTCCGGATCTTGAGGCACTAGACGAAAATAAATTTTAGCTCTAGACTGATTTCATTATCACCTCAAGGAAGACGTGTCAACAAGACACTCGTGGTGGAAGAGACAACGCCTGCGGATATGATCATTGCAGAATTATCCAAAACCTTAAGTGATGATCCAAGTGATAAGTCACGGACAAATCCAAGGCATCACAATATTGACTCACATTACTTTGAACGTTCGATGGTTAATCTCATTAGCCATGTAATTTCACTAGCTACTTAGCACTAGTAACCCTGCAAACCGAAACGCAGTAATGCTATAGCTTGACATCAGAATATCTAATGGCCAACAAAAGAGTCCTCATTCTCATCATCATTTTAGCCCGCAATCGCTATCTGTTAAGCATATGTCTCTCGATGTACACCACTCATCCCGGTCCTGCCCAAGCTGTCCCTACCAGTAAGTAAAATGTTAGTTTACCTCCGTTTCTTCTTCTTCTTGTAGTTATGCGCATTGTCGGGCCGGTCGCGCTCGTGGCTTGGCGTGCGCACGAGAGGGTAGCGCGAGGCTTGGTCGCGCGCGCGCCGCTCCGGGTCCAGGCTCGAGCCCTCCACGAACTGCGGCGAGATGCCGAACGCGGACCGCAGCCGCGCGTTCTTCGCCTGCTGCGCCTCCGCGACCGCGTGCGTCTCACGAACGCTGCGCCATCAAACAACTCACGGCTACTTTACTATGTCCAAAGACTTTTGTTAGTTCGGGAGTGACTTTCAGGGTAAAATATTAGAAAAGATAATTCTGTTAGTAGGCACAGCAAGTCGTATCGTGGGTACACAGTATCATCATCGTGATCTTGAACCTTATTTCCATTTTAGTCCACTAAGGTGGGCTGATCGAGCCTCTTCTAATTTCTAATGCACGCCACTTTGCCCGACCTTAGGCGTTTGATCACACATACAGAACAAAAGCTATATTTAGATGAAACAGAAAGTCACAGAATATCCCAAAAAGTTAAGTACAAACAAGTGTCAAGTGTGCAGGGTGTTTCGCTACCATATTTAATGAATGTCGGATAAGGCTTATAAATATTTACCTGAATAGCAACTAAGTGCGCTAAAACGGGGAAAGAGTAAAACAATTTAGCAATTGTGTTCGGTCCTAAATCTATATTTCGTTTAAATAGCGACATATGACGCAAGTTTACGTCCAATTGAGCTATGATTTAATACATGTCAAACGAATTAGCGCGGATTGTGCGAGCGTGTACGAGAATTTAATTTAACGCGGCACGGCGCACGGCGGGCGACACGTCGCCGAGCGCAGCCGATAAAATCGATAAAAGTGTATGCACACCTTATGACGGAGCGCACGGCCTTCCTCTCCTCGTCAGGGAGACAGACCTGCAAATTGTCGTTAGAGTGGTTTCGGGGAGCGGCGGAGCAGCTGCAGCGGCAGCAGCACGAGCTGCGGAGCCCCTCGAGGATAGTACGGAGCGCGGGCTCCAGAGGGTCGGGCGCGCGGGCCCCTGGCGCCGCCGGCTCCAGCGAGGAGGCGCGCGCGTGCCGCGGCGGCGCCGCCACCACCGCCTGGAAGGTGCCGCGCCACAGCCGCTCGAAAACCACCCGGTTGTTCTGTTCGCGACGCGGAGCGCGGCCCCGTTGCATCTTAACCTAACTTATATCTAATGGAAGACTCGTTTTCTTAATACTAGTGCGGCGAACCGCTGGAAGACTTGTGTGATTATATGGCGACGAGGGGGCGTGCGGCTACATCGTGGTGCGGCCGGCGGCGGGCCGGCGGCGCTACTGCCGGAACCCGACGCGCGCAGCCTGCGCAAACAACGGATCTCCGCTTCGACGCCGCACAAAGGGCCCGAGACGACCCTCCTGCAACCTCCCTAGCTCCGAGACTGGGGCGTGGAGGCACGAGCCCATCTCACCTCTCCGGGATAATTAAAAGGAGCGTGCTGTTACGGTAATGTTTATTGCGGTCGTTATGGCAGCGGCCTTGCTGAATGTAATGAACGCATGTCGGCGTAGTCACTACTCGTATGCAAATAATACAGGTAGACACCTACTCATACAATGACGATCATAAATAAATCAACGTGACGCCTGAAAGGCTGACAAGATTAACCACACTGTTTATCGCATTAAAAAATCTTTTCGAGTTTGTAAAAGAGGCAAAGAGAGGGCACTTTATACAAATTCATTCACCAACAATTCAAAATTCATAAAAGGAGAAATACCTAAAACAACCGCGTATGGTATAAAAGGCTCAGTCATGGAGTAAGGAAGGAAGATAAATTGTGTCAAAAGTGCGTAAAACGACAAGTAACATTAAGAAGAAAAAACAACCGACTTCAAATTAATATGGGGCCACCTCGGGACTATACCCTATCAAATTAAAAAAAACAGAATCGGTCCACAATTGACGGAGAAATCGGTGAACATACATACCGTCGAACATAGAACCTCCTTTTTCTAAGTCGGTTATAAAGTGCACTTCAGGCCTATTAGAATTCTTGAGGCTTTGATTCGGCAGCGAGCAAATAGGTGCCATTAAAAACTTTTAATTCAATTAACTGGCATGTAACGTAATTTGTATTACATTGCGAAGACGAGAAATAAAAACACGAATGCATATAAAGTGTATATATGCATTTTTATGTGTATTTTTTATAGTTGACCCCAATTTCTTGATAAAAGTTTATAGCTTGAGCACGAAGAATAGAGGTGTAGAGCGGAGTTGTTACAATTATTTTTTGTAATTTATACGAAAACGTGCACCATTTTTGGTAACCAAGAATAGGTCTACTGTATTATTTACACGGGAATACTCACGTTTAATTAATATATCTAATACGAATATCTAATATATCGGATACTAATATATCTATCGCTACTTATAATAAAACTGTAACTGTTCAAATTATGTACATTAGATATTTGTATTTTGAAAATTTCAATGGGGCAACATAATTATATAGCGATAAGAAAGCCAAGATAAAGAAATCAGTAGTTTTTCCTTTTTTGCCTGTCTGTCTGTCGATATCTGGACTTAGCATCACGCCGAACAGACTCTCATGAAACTTGGAATTATTATTATAGTTGATACTATAGTCAAAATCTTAAATATCTTTATCTCGAAATTCGGCATGGTTCTCGTGGGGGAGGGGACGAAAGTTAAATGTATATTTGGCGATTATTCATTAACGCGTCGTCCGAATTCAATTATTAATTTTTGTTAGAAGTAGTACTTTTAGGATTGTCTCGTTTTTTTTAATGTTATAGTATAGCATGTACATTGCTGACATCTTTCCGTAGTATACGAATAAAACAAAAATGTATCCAAACCACGTCAGTTTTCATAATAAAAAGGTCGATTTTATTTGCTATTTTTGGTTGGTTGGAATAAGGTTAACAGTGTGGTAAATAAAAGTCGGTTTGCGATATCACGCTAAAACGAGTCCCCGCAAACTGAGCTATTTTGTAAGTGTTATTTAATCTAATACTATAAGAATCTCTGTCCTGACTGACTGACAGACAACGCACAGTCCAAACCGAAACATCTCGATGCGTAGGGGTGTACTAAGAAAGGATTTTTCGAAATTCGACCCCTAAGGGGGTAATAAATTGCTCTGGATGATTAAAATGGTGAATTTTGGGAGCGGGCCGAATTTCTTCCGTACGCGGACGAAGTCGCGGGCGACCTCTAGTATTGCTATAAAGAAAATGTTACATATTTACAATCAAAACATTATTCGGGTAGAGCTAAGGAGATTTACTGCATCGTTTGTTGAATTAAATAAGCAGAACAAAATCGAGGTCGACGAAAGTGGATGCCAAGTATAAACATTTGCATCGCGTCGTTTCAAAGATAGCACGGCACGCTATGAAATGAATATTTTAGAGCCAGGTGACCGAATAATTTAAGGTCAGGATATTCCACGTTTCAAGCACATTTTTTTAATACGATCGATCATAAGTCTAAATCTATAACTAAGACAGATGTTCGTCCGTAACATATAATTTTTGTGGCATTAAGTATAGCAATTTGACTAAATAACATTGATTTTTCGAGGGGCAACTTTTGGAATATAGAACCCTTAAGTATTGAATTCGAGCTTTTGCAGTACCTATGTAGCAATACACACTACACATCCGACGCGATGTTAACGAACGAAACTAGAGAAAAAAGGCGAGGGCTCCATTTTTTATGGCCGAAAATATTATCGTATGAATTATCAGTTTTAAATCATTCGTAAGCCGGAACGCTAAATATATTTGAGCGAAAACGAGTATTCAAAATGGCGCCCATAGCCTATTTCTATAAAATATAAATAAGGCAGATGATACAGTTTTTAGTACGAATAAAACAGGGACGGTTACGAAAAGCGGTTCCATCGTTATCGACCGCGTGGTTGATACCGACCTCATCGCAACCACCAGCTCAGCACACAGTGAAATAGCCGCCGGCCACATCGCAGATACAACGTTGCGTCGACGCAACGACAGTGCGCGCTCAGAGAGTCGAATCTGCTCAAGCCAGAGTCGAACTGTGTCTGCACACGACGCAACCACATCGCAACTGCTAGCAACAGCGCAACCACATCGACATTTTGTCGGTACCACAACGCAACTGCAAATAGTTGCAGCGACACTATTCACACGTAGCCACAGCGTCACCACATTTTGCCGCTGCGATGTGGTGTGGTTGTGGTACGTGTGGGTTGACCCTTAATTGCGAGCCTACGAGGCCAGGCGAAGTGCGCTATTTTGTGTGTCAAGTTCCAAGGGTTTTTACTCCCATGCGGCCACACGACCCTTTGAGACAGAATTTATTTTTTAGGTTTAACGCTATGGCACATAGAATTACAGTGCATGCTTCAACCCTAGAAATATTGCTGTAGGGCTGGCAGGCGCCAATAAATAAGAAATTACACTACAGATTTCAATCTAATCAAGTTTTAAATGATACAGTTTGTAGTCCAATGATGCTCTAACGTCCAAAAACGAAAAAAGATTTAATATAGGATGTAAACAATATAAATACTTTCCATATTTTTAATGAACAGGAAGCTTTTCCTGGTGTATAAATTATATATTTATACCCGGCATTTCGTAACCGGGTTTCCTCATTTATTTTTGGCAAAGATGCGGCTAACGTGGATTGCTATAAATATTAAACGTACACAAGACACGCTAAATATAAGTAGTATCAGTGTTATTTTAAGAATGTAATGTGGTACAGATTATAATATATTGAGTAAAGTCTTCATAGCTCATAAACGTGTTAGATAAGAGTAAATACCTCTTTAAAAGTACTTCGCGACAGAATACTAGAAAATGCCAAAAAAAAGACCGGAATAAAATGAGGTAAGTTTCTAACCTAGTGCCTACATTCCCAGAACTAGACTTAGATTAGAAGAGGCACAATGTTTAGCTACTCAGGAATATAATGATAGATTGTCTATTAATAACCATTATAAAAGGGAAACACAGAAGAAAAAAGAGATCGAGTCAGGCAAACGAGAATACAGCTCAGAATAAAAGAAAAAGGAAATAGTTATTTTCGAAGAAAACAGTGAAATATCTGCCCGAAAACCGGGAAAGACCCCCTCCTCCCTACATCACTCTTAAATAATTAATAATACGCTATTTAAAAAATAATACAACCGACTTCAACTTCGAATACCTGGATAACATCTTCATTTTGATTTAAAAACTTAACTACTACGATAAAATTTATATGAAACCTCTGAAGTATTACCTACCAAACAAAAAAAGAATCATCAAAATCAGTCCATAATTGGCGGAGTTATCGCGTAACATACATACACAAAAACATACAGTCGAATTGAGAACCTTCTTTTTTGAAGTCGGTTGAAAAGAGAATAATACAGCAAGGGGCGCTTTCTAAAAAGCAATATCTCTACCAAGTACCTATATCGACCAGATTACAACGCTTTAAGTGAAAAACAAGTAAATAACTGGTACTGTGAAGACGCCAGAAACAATTCTGGCGTGATGTCGGGCCAGTCGTGCCAAATCCATTTACACATTATCTTTTACTCCACTAAACAGAGAAGTTGAACGACATATCTCTTTACAACGTAAACGTTGCGGGGTGCGGCTGCAAGTCAGGTTAGTTAGGTTGTCAGGCCTATCTTTTTTGGCATTGAACTATATACGTGAGCGTCACATGCGGCAATGCAACACGTAAAAAGATGCTATTCCTACACATGGCCTACTTAGTCGCATAATTGTTTATACCACTCAGCTTTGATGCGTAATTTGCGTCGCGTCACGGTTTGTCGCTTTTAGACACTCGTGTAGGACAAGGGATTAGAGAAAAAGGCGTCAGTAAAACAGATAAATCGTATATACAGCGCAGTACAAAAATGCTCCATAATAAATCTTGCATGTTTCCTTTACGCAGACAAGTATGTAGCTCACGTAGCACCACGGTTTATCCTGGAATTTCCGTGCAAAAAAGGGTGGTTTTATTTGAGTGTTTGTGTTTGTGGTACTTCTAGTAAAACTATCAAAATATGTTTGACCGAATTTTGGAAAGATGACAAAAAGACAGAGATGTAGAAACACCTATAAAAGTTTACTTTTCTGTAATATTCGGAAGACTGAAGGCATTTGTGCTGTATTCAACCACGCTGGCCCGGTATCCATTCAAAATCACTTTGGATTAATGGGCGTTTAAGCACGTCGTCGTAGCAGCTAAACAGATTAAACTGAAATCTCCACTGAGTCAAACACTGCGACACCGTATTAACTTTCTTTTATTATACAGGAAAAGCCTGGACAGATCGGGTGAAACAGCGGGACGCAACGTTATAATAAACATTAAGTACATAGTTACATTTTATTCAGTTGTTTACTTCCGTACCCACTCCCAAGCACGGCAAGCCGCACCTAGCATTAATTTCAATTTGGTCGACCGTAGTCCGAGATTCTACATAATTAAACAATGATAATGTTTTCAAAACACGCCGCTAATTAGAAAGGAGGGACGGGGAACACGAACCGACGTCGACGGTCACGCGGTTACTCGGGGCTTTTTAACGAAAATAATTTACAGTCTGAAAGGCGTATCTTGGAGTTTAGAAGTGGCTAACCCAGAAAACTAAACTTTTCATGGAATAATTTATTATTATTATTAACTACACTAGGCCGACGGCGCAGATATGAGTTTTCACACCAATCGATCGATCGTGAGTAGTATCGATGGTAGAGTGGAACGGTCGACGTCGTTCAAAATTGATCGGCCATCGCTGGACTATGGCAATAATTGACGTAACGAAGATAAGACAATGATCTGCGTATAATCAGAGATTGTATAACCGGCCAATCGTCAGGATATTTGTCATCTTGTATAGAACCATAGAAGAGATTGGCAAATATTGATACCACAGTGGCGCTAGCGTCTATACATATATTTTCAATCACGTATTAAGTATTTTCTATTTTTGTTTTATTTATTCGGGAATACTCACGTTTAATTAAATCGGATACTCCGACTATAGTTTCGATCACATCCGGTGACCTTTTTCAAAGAGTTAAAACAGAGCCCGACGCGCGTGCAGCTGCACGCAGCAGTATAACAAAAAGTTATAAATAGAAAATAAACTGACGTGATTTGAAAATAAACTGCGTCCTGCAGGACGCAGCTGCACGCGCGTCGGGCTCTGTTTTCACTCTTTGATAAAGGTCACCGGATGTGATCGAAACTATAGTCGGAGTATCCGATTTAATTAAACGTGACTATTCCCGTATAAATAAAACAAAAATGTGTCAAAACCACGACAGTTTATTTTCTATTTATTACTTTTTGTTATAGCCAATGTATTCACGGTGGTGCGGTTACCGATCTCTTCCGAAATAGATGTGCGGGACCGGTATCTAATGCCGGATGCCAAGAGAAACATGTAGGTATATACACTAAGCCAGTAATATTCAAGAAAAACCTCCAGTTAATCAACCCACGCCAATAAATAATATCAAACTTTAAAAAAAAATACGACTTCAACTTCGAATCCCTGGATGACATCTTCATATTTTCTAGTAATTTTGATTTAAAAACCAAACTACTGAACCGATTTCGATAAAATGTATATGGGACCACCTCTGATCTACTAAACAAAAAAGAATCATCAAAATCAGTTCATAATTAGCGAAGTAATCGCGTACAATACATACAAAAAAAATACACAGTCGAATTGAGAACCTCCTTTTTTGAAGTCGGTTGTAAAATAAATATGAATGAACGAAAAACCAGATTTCGATAACACACTTTCGCGCAAAATTCAATTCAATGACACAAAAGAGCTTATAATATATACAATCGAATAGGGTGGCTGCTGCGAGCGGCATATTAAATCAACCCTGCCACCCTACTGTGGGTGGCTGAGCTACGTCATCCACCCAGATCGATACAACGCAACCCTACTGTGCGACTCGATACACCATTACCGTAAAACAACGTAGCTACATTGCTGCTTTCAATTGCCAGTTTGCTGGCTGATAAGAACGAAGGGAGAGAGCGTTAGAAACGCCATAAATTGCATCGTTTCAGACTTATAGGACTAATCAGGTCAAAGCTCTCCGATTTGTGTAGGTAGGTATATTACATGATACAACGTTAGGTAACTAACCAAGTTTGCTTTGCTGTGACGAATATAGAATTTGTAGAGCTCGTAAATTCTGTTTACATTCTGTACAATAAGATGCTAGTACACGTTTTATAGATAAATTAATAGGTACTTATTGGATTTGTTTTGAATATGAGAAACACATGAAACGCATGGTTAAAGGTCCAAGGATAGTTGATTACAAGGTGTCTTTTGTCTTTTGGCTGGTGAAATCGGCGTGTGTATTGTTGTGTATTTGCGATAACTTAATTGCCGTTGATTTGATATCCATGTAATTTTGTAGGCAAGTAGTAGTAGGTTCTACTTTCAATTCAATAGTTGATTAAAACCAAAATTCGTCTAGGGATTGCGAATATTTTGCCGAAAATTAAAGGCTGAACTGGTTTGGGTTTTCAGGCGGCATGATATAATTGACACTAACATGAGAACTGGCCATCAAATAACTAACTTATCTCATACATACCCACCTTAACTGATTATTAACATCGGGACCGATGTAGGGCGCAGTATAAGAGAGAAAGGGAGAGATCCTCGGTCGGGGTTGTTCTTTTTACCCAGCAAATTTACCTGGCTATTCAGCACCGGAACGCGGCTATAGTGTCTTGAGGACGTTTGGTCAGGATTCGGTCAATATGTATTTGGAAATAATTATTGTAATTATTTTATTTAACTAACAAGTTTAACAAGTTTTTAACTGGCTGGTTGAATACTGTTTGACAAATGTATTCTTTAAGCAATGATTACAATTTATGTACCTACCCAACCTGACCAACACCAACATGATGTACGTTAATTCGTTTATAGAGAGAGATGGATAAAATACATTTGTTTGTACCAAACGTAATGAATAGATGTTCAGGCTGTGCAGGTAATAATGCTGGGAATTGAACGGTGAGCGTATCCTAGTACCTAGTAGGCATACATTACAAAGATAGATTACAATAAATAATAAAAAACAGGAGAGACTGTTCTGTATAAACAAATGTGATTTCATCATTGGCTCAAAAAACAAATGAAAAAATGGATCAAAAAAAGTTTAAAGGTCTATTCACAAATATCAGAGAAGTCACAGTAACGCACAGTGCGAAATATTCTTTCATACATTCTTTCGCACTTTGCCGGTACTGTGACTTCACTGATATGTGTGAACAGGCCTTACGAAGGGGCAATTCCATTGCTATTCGTGTTCCTTGGATAAAACTGATTTAGTCGATGGGTCTTTTTTTAGTAGAACGTTAAAAATTGTCCTTGCAATGCAGCGTGGAGTATCACGATAAGACAGCATTTATTAATCAACCCGTACGTAAAGTTAATTAATTTCACGGTGGCAAATTGTCAGGCAACTTAATTTAACGGAGTAATTAATTTCCGCGCGTGATCCACTACTACAAAACTGCGCGATACTATAAAACTAATAGGTACAAGACTACCATGTGAATAGTGATAATGCATTTTAATATCGCAAATGTTTTTTTAAGCTGATACGTTCAATCATCATCAAATTAACTTATAAAGACTTGATGATTAAAATATTCAGGTTCGAACGATCGATTTCACTTTGCAACCAATAGGGAATATGCGTGTGCTTCGATTATTAAAAACAATTGGATAAGTGGAGAGTTTAGCTGAATCTGATGCTTACATCGAAAAAATAATTGAAATCGGCTGGTGAAGTCAGTGAGTTGAAATAAAGTAAAAACATCTTAGGGTGAAGTCCTGAAATACAAGCGTTCAAAGTATTCGAGAGGCAGTCATCTGTCCCTTTCTAGCAAAACCCGTGCTAGTATAGAATGTGTTTGGAATCGTGGACTTTGATGTCATTCGCTAGTATAGTCCCCACCCTGCCTAACATGAATCTAAAATGTTTAAAAACTTCGTTATTTGTGCACATATTAAAATTTTATTTTTAAAATGTTGTTTTGTTGCGAGTCAGCTCTTTTGTGAGTCAATTTAAAAAAAACCATGCATATTGCTATTCTGATTCAAAGTTAATATGATATTTGTCAAGACTTGTTTAGTGTAGTGAAGACGCCAGGCACACTCAAAAATGTTTCAATATAATAATATAGTTAGCGACCAGTGCGACATCTAATCCGGAGACCATCCACCGGTTCCGGTAGTCTCGAAGTTTCTTTTTTAATACTTTTAAGTGACGAGACGAGCAAAACGTTCGCCTGGTGGTAAGCATCACGCCTGCCACTAACAGTAGCAGTGCCAGAACTGTGAACTTACGAACACAATTCTGTGCCGCTCTGCACTGCGCTCGTCACCTTGAGATATTAGATGTTAAGTCTCTTCATACCCAGTAATTTCTCTGGTAACATTGCCCTTCAAACCGGAACACAGTAATGCTTGCACACTACTGCTTGGCGGTTGAATAACTGGCAAAGGTGTGGTACTTCCCCATGCGGACTCAGCAGTAGAGTCCTACCACTACAATCAAAATCAATCTTTCAATAGAATACGTGTCAAATGACGTGATTATGCTAACAGTGAGACACATAATGATTAATAAGTACTTATTTTATAATGTTTCAGTGTAGTAATTATAATTGAAGATTTAAAATGTAAAACAACGTAATATTGCAGCTGTTCACACATGTTTGAACAACCACCAGCTTAGTTAAATAGAGCGTTTGTGAGGAGACTCTGCTTTTTTTCAAACTGGTAATTCTAAACTCGAAGTCGCTCGAGAAAAATAATTAACGCAAGTCGTGTATGGAGTATAACCATACTCCACTTATGGGGCAATTTTGCGAGTACCATCCAGATACAGGAGTACTGGAGTCGATCGAGAGGCGTGACAAGAGGCTAATACGCAATTTGGTCAAGTCTAGGTTGCAATGCCTTGAGCATTGATGTAGGGTTGAGTATTTATCGCTTTTTATCGGATACATTTCGGAGAGTAGAATCGCAAGTTGATTTCACCTGTCCCTTTCATCAGACAGCCAGGGCCCTATTTTATAAAGCTACAAGTACAAAGCTTACAATTTTATTGTACTAGCTTCATGTACCAGTAACGACAAAGTTACAGGTAGATGGTTTGTCTTTAATACAAGTGCTTGTACCTACTTGTAGTTTGTACACTGACAATAGACAATATTTTATTTGTAGAAAAAACACATTTTGTACACAAGACAAAACAATATAAACTCATTTAAACAGTACAAAATAGTTTTTCGCCACAAACCGGTTCCAACTCAGCATAATGCTGGCTGCGAACAGCCAGCGCTGGTCTTCACTGGTTGTCTTGTAGCTGTAGAAAACGCCGTACCCAATATTTTTTTGCGGTGTTGCTAGTTTTTCACTACAAGTACAAGACTTGTAGCTTTATAAAACAGGGCCCTGATTGCCTTACCAGGCCCAAGATGATCTCTTTCCAACTAAAAATACATTTGCTATTTTGGCGCTAATTCAAACACTACTCCAGAATCTAAAGCGAATGGTTGATAAGTTTAGTTTTTCGTTATACGACAGAAGTCGAAGAGGAAGTTGTTTATCTAAATCTGCGTACTAAATTCAGCTAGTTTTTAGGATACTGAAGAACAGCATTCCATTTCTTAGTTTTATCTTATGACTTACGGACTACAAAAGAATGAAAGTTAATACAAGTAATATAATTATGTAACATTATGTGAAATGGTACAATCCACGCTGTTGTGTGAGCCATCAAACGAAGTCGCATTTTGTTAGCGTCTTGAATCCTTTATTTTAGAACCTTATTCTCCACAGGTTGCTTCACGCACCCGTACCCGTAAATATAAAAAACCTCGATTGTTTTTTTTTTTATTGAAATGTTGCAAGTATACTCACGCAACTCTCCCGAACTCGTCCCTGGGCACGTCCTTGTCCGGAGCAGCCTCGGAGATCTTCGCTCTGAAGGCCGCCACTCGCGCCGCTATCTCATCCTTCGGCAACCTACGCAACCACACCAAAGACACACTCATTAGACAACTGTAACCAAAAAAAACAACCTAAAATTGTATATCTAATTAAATAAGACTGTCCGAACGAAAAAAACTATTATTTTTGTCTTTCACAGAAGTTAAATCAAGTTTAAATCAATGAATATTTTTAAAAACGTCGTCCGCACCAATGCGTACATGCGAAACTGAATTGTCGTAAATACAAAACCGCTACAGTACCTACCAAAGCATGATACGTCGCGGTTTAACGACGAATTTCTTTAGCGTAAAACAATAAAATTTCCCGATAAGAAGTCTATGGCGTGCGACGGCAAACTGAGCTGGGGTACACCGACTGAATATTTAATGATATAAGGAAGGGGTGTCATACACTGGAGAGCTATCGACCCGACTCCGGCGCAAGGGGAGTTGACCCCGGACTATAGGCTTGCTAAATCAATAATAGACCACATACAGAGGGTGGCTTTAAAATAATATATAACAAGGGTTTATCGAGTAGATCGATAGCGCAACATGTGCAATTACTATCGAAACAGGTTGCGAAATGGTTTATTTACAGAATTTTTTCAACATGGTGCACTTGAAACTATTTCTGTCAAGTTTTTGTAGTAGGTAGTAGGACTCTATTGGAGAATCCGCCTGGGGAAGTTCCTTTTTCGTTCTTACCTTCGCCAGTTATTCAACCACAAAGCAGTAGTGTGCAAGTGTTACTGTATTTAGATATGAAGGACAACGTTACCAGATAAATTACTGGGCATAAAGATTTGAGAGACATCTACTATATCGTCACCCTGAGGGCGACGAGCGCAGTGCAGTGCGTCGCAGGATTTTGTTCGCAAGTTCACCATTCTAGCACTACTACTGTTATGGGCAGGCGTGAATCGCTTCCCACCAGACGAATGTCCCGCTCGTCTCGTCGCACAATTAAATTTTTTTTTAAATGTCAGGATTGGATTTCCGCAGTGCATATAGGTTTTGATGAAGCTTTTAAGAAAGAAGTTTTTATAACGCCAGACTTTAATCGTTCTTTCTATACTAGGTAATGTTTAGCTTTAGGCCTCTAGCTACCTGCCCCAGTTCTATACTGTTTGTTGATGTGAAATAGCAATAGTACAGTGGCAGCAAGTCTACCTTATGAGTAAAGATCTCAGGTAGACCGGCAGATCTTTGAATGATGAATTCGTTAAATAAGATGTTTTATAATAGTTATTAATGTAGCAAATTGTCTCCTCAGGGTTCAGGAGTTATTTGTCCGTGTCCTGTGTCTTTCTATGATGAATGTGTGTATTCTATGATAAATATACCGACGAAAAATTCTAGGAGCTATGAGTATGAACCATAATTTTGCTTTAGAACTCTTCATCAATGCAATAGTACATTGTTATCCTAGGGGTGAAAGTAACTTATTTAGTCCCGAGACGGGGTTTGGTAATAGTTTTGCTAATAGTTCGAGGTACTAAATAATTCTTTAACCCCGAGGTAAACACTGTGATTTTCATTACGAATACAAGGAAACTAATAATAAACTGACACTGGGAAATGCACGAGAAGTGCGGAACCATAATCCTCTGAGGAGAAAGAAAAAGTTAGAACATGGTTCAATACAAATTTACGTGAAATTAGAACTACTTTTTTTAAAAATAATTTTGTGTGTCTGTTATTTGTCAACTGTCACTGTCAGCTGAAAGTGATTCTCCCTAGGGCTGAAATGTATTACTTTCAACCCGCTCCTCAGGCAGCTTCAGACCTACCTTCCGAGTATGAGTAATGAAAAATATTTTAACCAACGTCAATGTCTGCTAACCATTTCTCTGCAACGCCAATTGAGATAGTGATGGATCTGACAGGACATAATAATATACAGGGTGATGGTTTCAGACAGTATCCTTTCAGGGCATGCTTAAGCAGGTCTTGGACTATTTTTTAAGCGATATGTTAGTTCAGCGAACATTTATGGTAGCCAAAATAATTTAAAAAACAAACGCGATTTGTACCAACAAACCTGATTTCAATAATTATAGCTATCTCTGAACAGTTTTATTTATTATTATATAACAGGAACCATAATAGCTAGATTAACACATACATTTATTCATATTAAACGACGGTTTTTAAACACAACACAAAACAAAACCAAAAAGACGCAAGAAAAATATATTTTACTGTTTGCGAATCCCGTACAAAAAGCGTATTTTCTCGACAAGGTGACAGATTTTTTCCCCTGCAAACATTGAGCTAATATCTAACTATTGTCGATCAAACAGGTTCACCCCCATCAAATCATTATATCATCCACATACACATTATGTAAAAATTCGTGTTTCATTTCATGGAGACAGGGAGATGAAAAACGTAATGAACACCAGCGCCAATGATAAGATGAATGGACAGGAAATAAGCGCACGGATTTTGAAGACTATATGTTGAGCGCCGGCTCTCCACTCGCTTCAGTCATACTCTGCCTTTGCGACATGCGAGCCGTACGATACGACAATACAAACTTCTAATACATGTACATGTGTTCTCTTTTTATCATGCAGTAATAAGATTCGCTATCTCTATTTTCCGGCTAATGTAATATGCATACTTTTAGCTAGGTATGCTTGATTGCGTTGTCTTGTTAATTTTGATCGATTTGCAAGCGCTGGGCCCGTCCATTCCATTATCACCGTCGCTGATGAACACCATATCTTTAATCGAAAGGTTCCTTCTAAGTAAGCTTGCTTCATCCTAGATCGCATACCTCTCAAACTTGCACACAAACATATAGCCATGACAAATTAAAAGTGTAGATAATTTATTTATTTTACAATTCACATATTATGTGTACGAGGGCTACACTAAAAGTATCGGGAATGGAATATTTCCACTGTTTCTGTCATATTAAAATCTTTTTAATTGAAAACTCCTTGGTTTTAAAAATCGAATACCATTTATTTATTTAAAAAAATATTCTCGGTCTTGTCACAAGGTTTTGTCAAACTTGTTTAGTCGTTGAGAAAATGGAATTGACTCGAGAAAATTCAAGAGCGATGATTTATTATGACTTTCGAAGTGGTTTAACACAAAAACAGTGTGTTGACCGGATGATTTCTGCATTTGGTGATAAAGCCCCATCCAAAACCACAATTTATCGCTGGTTTGCTGAATTTCAACGTGGACGTGTCAAGCTCAGTGATGATCCCCGTCAAGGTCGTCCAAAAACTGCAGTCACCCAAGAAAACGTTGATGCTGTGCGTAAGCTGATTGAGGAAGATCGACATGTGACATACCGCGAAATTCAGGCAACTTTAGACATTGGCATGAGTCAAATACAAATAATCTTGCATGAAAAATTTGGTGTAAAAAAGTTGTTTTCCCGATGGATACCGCATTCGCTCTGTGAAGAGCAAAAAGCGGCTCGCGTTACTTGGTGCGTCAGAACTCTCGAAAGATTCCACGCAGGATCCTCAAATGCTGTATACAACATCGTATCAGGTGACGAATCCTGGATATACGCGTACGAACCCGAAACAAAAAACCAGTCACGAGTTTGGGTGTTCGAAAATGAGTTAAAGCCAACAAAAATTGTTCGTTCACGGAGTGTTGCAAAAAAAATGGTGGCCACGTTCGTCTCCAAAACCGGCCATGTTACGACTATTCCTCTTGAGGGACAAAGAACGGTTAATGCAGAATGGTATGCTAGCATTTGTTTGCCACAGGTCGTTTCTGAACTCCGTAAAGAGAACTGCAACCGCCGCATCATCCTCCATCACGACAATGCGAGTTCTCACACCGCGCACAGAACAAAAGAGTTTTTAGAGCAAGAAAACATAGAATTATTGGACCATCCGCCGTACAGCCCCGACCTAAGCCCTAATGATTTCTATACTTTCCCTAAAATAAAGAATAAATTGCGTGGACAGAGATTTTCATCACCTGAAGAAGCTGTGGACGCCTACAAAACGGCCATTTTGGAGACCCCAACTTCCGAATGGAATGGTTGCTTCAATGATTGGTTCCATCGTATGGAAAAATGTGTCAAATTTCGCGGAGAATACTTCGAAAAGCAATAAATATATTTTTAAATAGTAATGTTGTGTCACTTCCTTGATTCCCGAAATTTTCAGTGCCGCCCTCGTATGTAGTGTACACTGTACACAAGTGTATTTTCCGCTACTGGAAGTAGGTGAAGTCATTGTTACTTTGTTTTAGTGGGTTATCTCTGGTAACTTTAATACTGAATTGAACATAGCAGGTGAATTTCTTAAGGAGTTCACACATTACACAGACTCGACACCAACCAACCAACACCAGTTCAAGTTCTACTTTAGGTTCAGCATCAAAGAGTGGTCGACTAGGGAACCACCAGTGGATGGTACACTCGCAGTAGTACCAGTGAAAAGTAACCATATTAATTTAGGCGTCAACTATCAGACCTGCCAGTGCGTCTTAGAATTTCATGCAAAGACGTACTACGAGGGCGGCACTGAAAATTTCGGGAATCAAGGAAGTGACACAACATTACTATTTAAAAATATATTTATTGCTTTTCGAAGTATTCTCCGCGAAATTTGACACATTTTTCCATACGATGGAACCAATCATTGAAGCAACCATTCCATTCGGAAGTTGGGGTCTCCAAAATGGCCGTTTTGTAGGCGTCCACAGCTTCTTCAGGTGATGAAAATCTCTGTCCACGCAATTTATTCTTTATTTTAGGGAAAGTATAGAAATCATTAGGGCTTAGGTCGGGGCTGTACGGCGGATGGTCCAATAATTCTATGTTTTCTTGCTCTAAAAACTCTTTTGTTCTGTGCGCGGTGTGAGAACTCGCATTGTCGTGATGGAGGATGATGCGGCGGTTGCAGTTCTCTTTACGGAGTTCAGAAACGACCTGTGGCAAACAAATGCTAGCATACCATTCTGCATTAACCGTTCTTTGTCCCTCAAGAGGAATAGTCGTAACATGGCCGGTTTTGGAGACAAACGTGGCCACCATTTTTTTTGCAACACTCCGTGAACGAACAATTTTTGTTGGCTTTAACTCATTTTCGAACACCCAAACTCGTGACTGGTTTTTTGTTTCGGGTTCGTACGCGTATATCCAGGATTCGTCACCTAATACGATGTTGTATACAGCATTTGAGGATCCTGCGTGGAATCTTTCGAGAGTTCTGACGCACCAAGTAACGCGAGCCGCTTTTTGCTCTTCACAGAGCGAATGCGGTATCCATCGGGAAAACAACTTTTTTACACCTAATTTTTCATGCAAGATTATTTGTATTTGACTCATGCCAATGTCTAAAGTTGCCTGAATTTCGCGGTATGTCACATGTCGATCTTCCTCAATCAGCTTACGCACAGCATCAACGTTTTCTTGGGTGACTGCAGTTTTTGGACGACCTTGACGGGGATCATCACTGAGCTTGACACGTCCACGTTGAAATTCAGCAAACCAGCGATAAATTGTGGTTTTGGATGGGGCTTTATCACCAAATGCAGAAATCATCCGGTCAACACACTGTTTTTGTGTTAAACCACTTCGAAAGTCATAATAAATCATCGCTCTTGAATTTTCTCGAGTCAATTCCATTTTCTCAACGACTAAACAAGTTTGACAAAACCTTGTGACAAGCCCGAGAATATTTTTTTAAATAAATAAATGGTATTCGATTTTTAAAACCAAGGAGTTTTCAATTAAAAAGATTTTAATATGACAGAAACAGTGGAAATATTCCATTCCCGATACTTTTAGTGTAGCCCTCGTATATTTCGGGCCGGCAACGTGCCACCCGCCAGTCGTAAGCGCGTTATCGATGCGGGGTTTTCTGTTTATGGAAACACTCAAGACTTCCAGGTTTCTCAATCAATTAACATTAATGTTATCGTATGGGAGAATTAATTCAATTGTTACAACAATTAAATTGATTACACAACTTCCAATGAACAATTTGGCTGTTTGAATCACAAACAAGCTGTACATATAATTATTCAGTCGACAACCAGAAAATGAGATCCATTAGTTAAACCCAGGAATTGATTAAAATAGCAGAAAAGTAAAACGTGTATAGCTTTATTGATAATCTTTAGTCTCTGATGTGTTGAATAAATAAAATTATATTTAGATCCTTAGTAACAGAAACACCAAAAAATTATAACTTAAAATGTGCAGTCATATTTCCAAGCAGTTTGGCTCAACTATAGCCAGCATACCACCGGAGAACGGGCAGCAGCGTCTTCTTGGTTAAAGGTGGCATTCTGCGATCCCCAAGCAGCCTGCCAAGTGTAGGGATTACAAATACAAATAGTTTATTGATAACACCAAAGTTACACGTCAAATTTCATTAAGTATGTCACAATAAATAATCACTTAATAAAATGAAATAATAATTTAAAAAATACGTTAATAATCTCTTATTTTAAAATAAGCCTCAATGTCATAAAACAAATTCTCTTGCAACCACGCTCTGAGCTTGGTTTTGAAGCACCCAGTGGAAGGAGCATCCCGAATGGAAGCTGGTATACGGTTGTAGATCGCGGGGCCCAAAATACCTATACACTGACTTCTCCGACTTGTTGACTCTCCGATTATGGCAACCCCTCCCAATTAAGGGGAGGACATCTTCTGGCAGTTGATGATAGCCAGCATACAGATGCATTATAATGCCTCTGCTTGCATTTAATTATAGGCAGTTACAATCTGCCATTATGTTATGAATGAAAACAGTAGCAACTACATAAGAGATAAACAGATAAGTTCATTCATTTATTTAGTTAGATGTATCATAATTTCATACAATTGAAGATAAGACAGCTATGACTGATGCTGGCTTTATGCCAATCTATAATACATGTGTCCCATTATTCATTCTGTAATGATTTATTAGACTGTATAAATTGCTTAAAAACTGTTTTATATTTTTGCTTATGAGATAAGTATGTAGTTTCAAGGAATGATAATCATATATTATGTATCTAAGCTGTATAAAATTCAAATACTAATGCAACCCATGATAGGCAGTCTGGCAGCACTGGCACCCATAGCGATCCTTTGCCAGTTAAAATAGCTGGGGCCTAATAAATAATTATAATTAATGTAAACAAATTACTTTCACAACATTAAATATCATTAGAATGCCAGAAAGGGGGAGGCCTTCGTTCAGCAGTGGACGTCTCCGGGCTGATGATGAGAATGTGATGATTATTTTGTGATAGACTGTTAGATTTACATGGCTTAAACACATGAAATTGAAAAAAAAATAAAAATGTTTATTACATTAGAATACACGTTTTAAACAACAGTTGTGGAGGCCTTCTTTTGAGTATAGAAATACTTGTGACAGAAGACCTCACTCTTCCATAACCATTACAAATATTAGTGTATTTATCGTACATGGATGAAGTCTTGCTTGCCTTTTTTATCTAAGAAGTTAGACAGATACCTCTGTGCACTAATACAGTATATTTAGTTTTCTATAAACTGTCAATTTTATGACATCTCAGATAAATTAAAAAAGTTATCAACAATTCTAGAAGTAGTCGAAAAATTCCTGTCAGGAAACTGAGAGACGGGAGAAATGAAAAACCCTATTCTACACTAAACAGCCAGCCTGGCGAGAGTGCCATAGTGACAGAATGGACAAGACATGTATGAAACGGTCACTAGGAATAATGGTGTTTTATAATTTGTTCTTGGCCATGGATACTAGGCCTTCAGCTGAATAAATATTTCTTCATCGATCCTTCTTATTCCAACTAAATGAGTTTTAGCCTCAGTCCAAGTTACACACAGTAAGTCACCGTCAAGTCCAATCATGTCCTAATAATGTCGTGGCAAGTTTACTACAAGCTTCTTCGGAGTTATGGAAACAACACGAAAGACATATTACACCATATTATACTAATTTCCCATACTCATGCACGTCAACTGGCACTTAATTAATAAAACGCCACTAATTTAATGCAGTAAAACCCGAAAAAACACAAGTTTTGGAAAATAATAGGTACAATGCGGCGACATAATTTTTTGCGTTCCCGCCAAAACTCCCGGAATAAAAGTGCTTAGGTTAGTTATCTATTTACGCAGTCACCAACCAAAAAGTTTTAAGCACGTTTTACTGTCAATATTTAATTTAGTTGTCAAAATTTTGTTGTTATTGTTAAGCATCATTTTCCTGTTTTAACCAAAATTCCTAAATTTATCACGTAAAAACATGGTATTATGTGAATGAGTTCAATGAGTGTAACCTAATAATAATGAAAAATAATGAAAACGTGTCAAATATGTGGTATTAAATCCGGCCAGTCAAATGACCAAAAGCGAATCTTCCTGGCAAAATTTCCTTTGGATGAAGATAGGTAAGCATCAAAAACTAATTTTGTAAGGCTGTTATAGAATAAGAATTACTTGATTTACAGTTTTAGCTTAAAGAATAAGGAATATTAAGAAAATAAGCCATAAATAGTCTAACAATAGTGTTTGTCCATTTTTTTATCGACTGTCGATGTTTATTATTTAAGTTAAAAAAAATACAAAATAGCGCCAGTACGCGCGTGGTGTTCGCGCTCATAGCGCAATAATAATAAAAATAAAAAACAGGCTAGGAAGCAATAATCTAATTTAAGAGGGACTAGAGGAGGCGGAAGCAGCCATATAATATAATAATAACGTCACTTTCCAGGTTATCCAGGGAGCCATGAAAAGACAATATTTATGGCAGCTTGCAATGCAGAAAGTGGTATTGCGACTCTGCATGAGACTGAGATGGAGCGAACAGCAAGATCGAAACACATGATACCCTCGAATGACTCAATTTTAATCACCGCCAAGTGCGCGAAGATAATGCTCGACCACAAGATCCTTGAGATACAACGTCATCGAAGATGTCACCATCAGTGGATTCTTTCAGCAATTCGAAGACAATCCTTGAAGCAACAATGTTGCTATTAACTCGTCATCTAACTCTTTCCCCAGATCACGAAGCTGCTGCGCCGTCGTCATCATAGCTGTCACATATTCTCTCACAGTAGAATACTTCTCTAACTTGTGACTAACCAGCATAGAAATAAGTCTACAGCGGTTGTTGAGACCTTTATCCTCAAACGCTGCTCTCAAAGAGTCCCAAGCTTCCTTGGCCGTTTTCGCTTGTCTTACATGCACAAGACAGTGTGGTTTTACTGATAGGCATATCTTCGCACGTGCCCTTTGGTCTCGCTTGGTTCCAGCAACATCCGATGCTTGTGGAGTGTTACTCGTAAACTCCCATAAATTCTCATGAATAAGATATAACTCAATTAGAAATTTCCATATGTTATAGTTTGCTGTACCATCTAACTTCTCTATAGACGGTAATGCCGTCGATTCCTTTTGTGACATACTTGCAGTATCATTATCACCATCTGCGGCTGCCATAACCTGTAGGAGCTTGTTGGTACCTATAGTAGATATAGCCCTCCTACCTCTGGCTATACTACGTCTTGCAGAGTCTCACTAGCGGCGGTAATTAATGGTGTAGAAATAATTACAATCACGGAATCATGTGAAAATGGTTTATTTTCACCGATACAAACTAAACAATATAAAATCAACTGACATAGTGTGTATGACATAAATAGATAATGCAAACCTTTCAATTTAATAAACAAACTTAAGAAACCTCTTTTCAACAAGATCTTAAATTAATATACCCTACATTATCCTACGCCCCCCCCCCCCCGCCCCCACAACCCCCCATACATTTTTGTAGTAAATTTATCGATACAAAAATATGTACATCCCTATTTGAGGTGATTATATTGTCAGACTGACAATGTCAGCTCTGCCATTACGTCAAAAGTTATTTTTTTCAATATTCTTTTATATTTTTTTCATACTTTTAATTGTTTTTTTATTGGTATTTAAGAAAAAACATTTTGAGTGACTGTTTTTTTCGTTTTACTCTATGGAACACCCGTCTCTTATTAGGTTTACTTACTCTATGCTAAACAGCTGAAGGATGAATTTTGAAAATTCTTTAAAACAAAACCCGCAACACAAAGTCAATACCTTCTGACAAAACATCTAACTTCCAAGCCAATTAAATAATTCGAACTGCATCCCAGATCGGAACGAACACTCACACATACCCAAACAAACACTATCCCCCTTTTTTAAGATTATTGGTCTAGGCTGATCGAGTTTTGATTTCTTTTCTAGCAATACATCTCGATGCAAATATTGTAAATAAAAAAATATTATGTAGGTAATCACAGATCAAATGATGATTTATACTGCACTGTAGCGGGCGCGAGCTGTGCCTCATCCTTGCTTCGTATGGGCAAATGTTATATTGATGCTTTAATAATACCTTCATCTATGAATATTCTAGGTTCAACCTTGTTAAAACATGAGCCGTGAAGCTTGGCGTTTGAATAACTGGCAAAGGTAACATGTAACTTGGTATTATTGGCACGGAGGAGCTACCTTTTTATGCCTTCTCAAATTATTTATCTAACAAAACCATAAGTAATTCAGGACGAAATTACTCACCCTTGCTCTTCTAGGCTGTCCTCCAGTTCGGCACACTTTACTTCAATCTTCCTTTTCCTCTCATGGTCTAATATCTCTTGGTTTGGCTGCTTATTTGACGCAGAGTCTAACTTGGCAATTTCTTCCTCAGTCCGATAGTTCACAGAATCTTTGGTTTTGCGTACGGAAGCCCAGTTTCTTTGCACGTAACCATTAGTGCCCGAGCCTCTCGGCGTCGTTAATCCAATACCATTGTACATTTTGTTGTGTTATTCACCTAAAATAAAGAAATAAATGTTACCATGCACTTTGTCAAATTGCAATTTGATACCGACAGAACGACACAATTTATTAATTCAAAGGAGTTTTTTAAGAGTTGGTATAATTTTCCATGAGTAAAAAACTACTTGGTAACTAAACTAACCTTTTAAGAGTTCCACTGCATTAAACTTT
Source organism: Erannis defoliaria (assembly GCA_905404285.2). Taxonomy (NCBI): domain Eukaryota; kingdom Metazoa; phylum Arthropoda; class Insecta; order Lepidoptera; family Geometridae; genus Erannis; species Erannis defoliaria. Next base: position 3,908,718 of record FR990071.1, read on the forward strand.
AACAATTAATCGTTTTTACAATACACACGACACGTAAAACGTCCATCTTGGACTATTTGCCCAGTATATTACTCTGCTCTATGACTATTTGATTTTAATTTTTTTATTTTATCTTTGCATGCCGCCACAGACTTTAGTACGTCTTGACGTTAGTGACGAAAACAGTAAAGAACGGCCATGTCTATGGTTTTAAGGCCACACTATGATCGATTCTGACGGTTTTAGTTGACAGTTCTAAACTAACTAAAGTATTGCTGTCCTTAGCTAACATGCTAGCAAAAAAGTGACAGCAATATTTCAATTAGTTGTGAATTGTCAACTAAAACCGTCAGAATCGACCACCGACCGACCGTGATGCTGGCCGCTTTAGCCGCTACTACATGCCGCACTATTACGGCCTTACTTAAAAATGCCGCTCAAACTTAGTCACTGCTTAAATTTCTCTGTCTTGTTCTTGTACGTGACACTTCACACCAGAGAGAAGTTGACCGAGCATCTTATGCAGTGATTAACGGTTGAGAAGTTTTTTAAATAAGACTGTTAGACTACGCCGCTGATGTAGTCCTCGACACGGGTGTTCCTAGTGAGGACTGCTATACAAAGCTTACTAATTACAAGATTACCATGCTAGTAATAAGTGAATTATTAAAGACCTGTTTTTTATTTTTTGTTAAGCATGTGTAGTATATAAATATAATAAAATATTGTGGAGTCGGCTCCGTTATTTGCTGGCGCGTTTGTGGTAGGCACCTCAAGTAGGCCGCTGCCACACCACAAGCAGTGACAGGGTATTCTAAACACAGACTTTTTATATAGTAGTAAAAAGTCTGTGATTGTATGTAACATTTAACAGTATTTAAAAACAGAGAAATTTTACTAGCATTTCTCTGTATTGTACAAAAATTGTCTATGCCTCTATGTATATGTATATAAAATAACAATCTCTATGACTATGAGACTGGCTAAAAGACTTGTATCCAGTGCCAATAAATTAAAAAAAAAACTATGACACTGACTTTCTTCTTTCTTATCTATGGCGATTGGCGCCGCCTATGCCTATTTGTTTTGTTGGTTATGTTTTTGTTTTCGTGAGTTATAAATCTTGTTTTTGTAAAACCCAGAGAAATTTACTAGGTAAACCCGTTTCCTGTAAAAAATAAAACAAACCCAATTAAAATGTTGGACAAAATTTTGTACAATACTGTTCTTTGTCAAACTTTTTCACCCTGTGGAAAATATTTGGTTGCCGGCAACATATATGGACAAATCGCGATATTCGAGTAAGTTTTCAGGTTCCTCTTATTTCCATTTTAGCATCTCTTTTTCTGGATTCTAATAAAATGTCTAGTTCTAAATTTTCCAAACAAAATTATCAATCTGCACATTATTATTGTTTTTACAGCCTCGACCGCATTCTGAACCCGGTGGTAGAATTATTAACGACTGACTTCAATAAGCCCAAACATATCCATAGTCTCGAGTCTGGATCACAAGTTTGCAGTCTGGCCTGCTCCGACAAATTTTTGATCATTGGCTCAGTGAATGCAGTGACTGGTTGGGACTGGAAGGGGATCCTTACCTCAAAGCCAAGTAAACCTTCTTGGGTGATCAAAATACAGGCTCAGTCTTCTCTGGACCAGTGTGACGTCAACAGCCTTTGGTTATCAGAAGACCAAGAAAAGTTGTTTGCAGGTTGTGGAGACAACAATGTCTATGTTTATAATATGGAAGGTGGGAACCTCTTGTCATCTTATAAAAGACATGAAGACTTTATACACTCGGTCCATGGCAAGTAAGTGTTTCAATTATATTTGTATTATAAAGAAATACCATTAAAAGGTTCAGCCTTAGTACCTTTTAATTAAATAGTAAAAACATCTGTATCATGGTATAATAATGTAACTATACTTGTATTGAAATAATTATAAAATCATTCATTCATTAATTATTCGGTGAGTCTAGTCTAGAGATTGCATGTTTGTTACTTCGATCCTATTCACAAATTGTCAATGATTCATATTACCGTTTTCACACTCATAGCTCCTCATTTGGATGCCTAACTTGCATCGGCAATGCCATGGAACACATACGAAGACTTGCTAGATAGACATCTAACATCCAACCCCAGAGCAAATATATTTATCTTTCAACCATCTGAATTTTACCTGTGGTAAGGCAGATGCGCCTCCACAGGGTCATATTAGATAACAAAATTATTAATTAAAAAAGTAATTAAATAAATGTTTTAAATAAAAGAAAAAGAGTTCTTTTTTAATTGAATGATTTTTTTAAACTTTTGTATTTTTTTATCCTACATTGAAGTATAAATTAGTCACATCATATTTATAAGGTGACTAATAAATTCCCAGAGACAATCAGCTTGTGACTGCGGGAGAGGATGGGCTTGTTCTGATCTGGGACACAAGAACTGGTAAAGCACACAACAAATTGGAACCCCACACCAACAGTAAAGTCAGTCGGGCTGATGTCGGCAAGTGGGTTGGCTCTGCTGCCATTGGCGACGACTGGATCGTAAGTAGACCAGAATCATTTATAGACAAATTAAAAGTATTAAAATTAGTTAGGTATGCATATGCAGTCAGTGCATAAAATTGTTATTGATGATGCTAGTGAGGTAAGTTGGTTTTTACAAACGTTTTTACTAATTCCGCACGTGTGCCATACAATGTTTTTCAACACATTTGCGAGAAAACAGTAATATTAATGCAACAAACCTTAGTATATTGTTTATAAACATTTTTTTTTTTTTCATAACTATATGTAATAGTTTGGACAATAAGTATCGAAAAACTAAGATGTTTGTATCGATACTTAGCTTCACTACACGCACTGACACAGTAGCGCAAACTTAAATAATTTTCAAATCTATACTTAATACTTAATAATTTATAAATAACTATAATACACCTTTACAAACCTGTAATATAATTAATAATTTGACGAGCAAGCATCTGTTTATCCTGGTAACATAATCAATACAAATAAACATAAATAAATATTTTGATTTGTGATAAGAGTGTCACCTACCTAACTACCTCACATGCAATGTGAAGTTTTGTACAAATCGCTAGGATTCCGGCGCAGTGCACGCTCGGAACCGGTTCCAGTCTAGTCACATCAGCGATAACAACGCATATACAGGACACTGTTTATTATATGAATAACTGTGACTTAATAACTTTTTATAGTTGAAACAATCTGTGACGTTTCTATTATGAAAATGGCGCGAAATTACAAATAGCGCCGCGTGCATGTGGTGAAAATGAGAACTACATCTTTCGTCAAATTTTTCTCTATGAGACAAACGTATTGAGCAAAACCGCTTCCAAGGAGGTTCGATCATTCAGCTTATTTTATTCTCGTAAATGTGGTGGAAATCTTATATAATATTATGGAAATTAAAAAAATGCCGTAAAGTTTACCCACGACTCACGGCTCTATACAAAGTGGAAAAAATAAAATAAAAATCTAATGCACGCTCCGTTTTATGATTTTCAACTTTCAAACTATACAGGCTTCGTAAAGGCATTTTTTGGGCAAATGTGTTGAAAAATACTTAATACTGTTAGAAAAATGTCTCATCAATGATCTGTCATCTGAATTACCATCATTTTATATATCTCTCAATAATAATAATAATTGGTGTAAAGGAGCAACCGTATGAGTTAAGTTAGATTGAATTACTGGATATTAAGAGATTTGACATCTAATATACAGGATTTTATTTGCCAGTTCATTATTCTGGCTCTGCTACTGTAATTGGGCAGGAGTGACGCTTACCACCAGGCGAATATCCTGCTCGCCTCAGCACTCTATTGTTTAAATCAAAAAACATTATCATTTAATGGCAATATTATTATAAAAAACATTATCAAAGAATAGCCTACACTTGGCAGTGGAAAAAAAAATAAAAAAAATGCCTTGCAGTGTTTTTATTGCAGATAAACAGATAAACAGATAAACATATTTATTAATAATTATTAAATTACAAGTCAATATTAATAAAAGTCATTCCAATATTAATTAATTAGTAGTTCATAGTAATAAAAAATTCACTAATTTTTCTATGATAAAAATAAACAATTCATCAATAAAATTTAAGTATATAAATAAGTAACTACAATTTTGTGCTCATAAAAAACTCGTCAAGTGAATAAAAAGTCCTTTGAACGAGCCAGTTCTTTAGTTTTATTTTAAATACATTATCGCTGGTAGAACTAGTGATATCCTTCGGCAACCAGTTATATATTTTTGGCCCTATCACGTGAGTCAATTTCTCCGAGCGGACGAGCCTCGTGCGTACCGTGGCGAGACAGTTCACGTAGCGGAGGTTGAGCTTAAAGGCGTGGCTGTCCCCTCGCTTCTCAAACGAGTCCAGGTTCATCCTCACATAGACAGCTACCTGCATTATTACAAGCGAGGGTAGTGTCGGTATTCCGAGCGACTTAAAGAATGGTTTCGCTGATGTTCGGCGCGATACCTGCACTATTGCTCTTATCGCTCGTTTCTGCATACGGAAGGCGCGCAGCCTGTCGGCTGCGTGCCCCCACAGTTCGGCCCCATACTGCAGAACCGAGTGCACGGTCGCGAAATAACACGTTCGCACCACATCAGCAGAAACCACTCGAGACATACGGCTCAAGGCGTAACAGGCACTACCCAGCTTAGCGCACAGCTTGTCTATGTGTGATGCCCAAGTCAGACCCCGGTCGATTTCGAAGCCAAGAAACGCAGTTGAGTCGACCTGGCTTATCGGTTCTCCATTTATTAGCACTCGGAGCCTATCCAACTGCCTGCCCGATATGGATTGCACTTATTATACTTACTAAATGTGAATATTATGCATTGAAATAGCTTTTATGAATAAGTAAATGTTATTTCCAGGTTTGCGGCGGTGGACCCCGTTTAGCACTCTGGCATCTTCGGTCCCTCGATGCAGCTACAGTCTTCGACCTCCCCGACCACGGCATCCACGTGACCTTCTTCCACGACGACTGTATCTTTGCTGCCGGAGCAGCGAAGCACCTATACCAGCTAAGTTACTCCGGGGAGGTCAGGGTGGAGCTGCCAGTTTCAGCCACGACGGTCTACTCGGCAGTTCTCCAAACCAGCCCTAAAGTTCTCGCCGTAGCTGGCTCGAGCCCCGAAATAGATCTGTGCACGACGTTTAACTATAGAGACCAAGTATTGCATTTTCGGTAAGTTGGATTGTTGAATTTAGGTTTAGAGTAAGTTTTGTAATAAATTTGTATGGATATGCATTTTCTAATTTTTATTGTATGTTGTTGAGTAACGCTTGCCGGGTCTAGTAGCAGAGTAGTTAATGAGTTATGGATTGGAAAATATGCCCTATAGAAATGACTACACTTATAGAGCATTTTTACATCTCAGTGTGAGCAATGCATTGCATTACTGTGCAACTTACTATCAGGTGAAAGATTTGAACTTCTCGGCTCAGTTGCATAAAAGATCTACATACTTATTATAAATCGGAAAAGTCTTGCGTTTTTTTTTCTGCTTTGTACTGTAGTGTAATTTCTTTTCATCATGATTATCATTCATATCCATCTTTAGTAAAAAAATATGTAACCTTTATTTTATTCTATCAAAACTTTTTGGTCTTAGTGTTCGGCAGCCTCGCAAGTCAAAGATTTAAAATTAATAATGAATTAATATTAATAATTATGATGAAAAGAAATTACATTACAATGTACTTAACATACTCTACAACTCTGACATAGTGATAATATTTTTGGTTTTGGACATGAAAAATAAGAACGAGAAAAACATAATTTATTCTTACAAAACTACTGGATTGCCTGCATAACATCAAATATAGCCATGCCCGGCCACGGCAGCGGGTATGAACCCCTGACTCCCATCCTGCGTCCTCACGTAGAACCACTCGGCGTCCACGTCAGTCTCCCCGCCGCCCTGCACTAACACCACCACATCTCCTTTCTGTACCGACAACGTTCTATTGAGCTCACTGCCTGAATAGTCCGAGTTCACAACAAGTAACGTGTGCCGTGTAACATGTGTTTTCACTGAGTTTTTCACTTCGGGCGGGGTTTTTGTTTCGTGTAAGTTGTTGACGGATTTAGTTCTTAGATAGAGGGAGTCGAAGTTTCGTTCGGCGCAGGAGGCCGGCCTCCGGCGGGCGCGGGGGCGGGACTCGGAGCGCGCGCGACCCCGAAGTTGCTCCTTCTCTGTGTCGGTGAGGTTACCGCAGGGCCGGGGGTAGATGTCTGTGCTGGACTCCCAGCAAGGCGTTTTCTTTTGAGGCGAAGGCCTGAAATTTAAGTAACACATTGTAGATGCACTTCCTGACGTTATTTTGACTGCTTTATAACTAAGTTGATAGTTTGCCTAATTGTGTTTGCCCATACCGTCGCTTAACATCAGACGAGTTTTTTCATCACATCCTGATGTTAAGGAACGGTCTAGGATGGAGCATGCTTACCTAGAAGGAACCTGTTTACTTTACTCTGGACACCATATTGTACTTTAAGGGAAACACAGACTCTGGCTGAGAGTTACACAATCACGATGTGCGAATAAAAAATGTGGATTCGACGCGCTAAGTGCTTACGTGGGGAATATCCACCATGAACGGGTTCGCGTTTGTCTGGCCGTCCGGTAATAAAAAGTGCAGGTGGAATCACTGCGAACGCAAATGCGAACGCCCTACTTCTTAGGTAAAACGGCTGTTAAAACAATGTAGTAAAGCAACTGTACGGAAAACCGCTGTCGCCAGTTTCACACATAGTTGTATAGAAACTACGACGAAAAAATGCCAATCATTGGTCGCGCATTTGAAGTAAAAGGCTCGAAATGCCATTTTGAGATTTTGAATTTTTTGCCATGACAGATTAAATTTTTTACGATGCAATGTGGTTTGGTTTCGCGTCTATTAAAATTGTCTTTTCGAGTATTGTCAGTTTAAAAACATGTATAAGTATTGTATATAGTATTGGTAGAATTGTCATTAAGCGCATTTACACTTAATGCCGGCTAGCGCGGCCCGTCACATTTCCGTTCTATTCACTTTTCTCTTCAGTGGGTGAAATCAATGAGCTGTATTCAACCGACCCTGTCAAGCATAAAATGTTATAGGCCACATGCCAAGGACTAGTTCCCTGAGTATACAGCAACACTTTCCTGATCCACATTACTAACCTGGCGGGCAGGATGCCTAGCGGGAGACAGGCCGCATACAGCACGTAGCCCTCCGCCCCGTGCGGCGTCTGCGCGTACACCCAGTGCTCGCTCTTGAACACTGCATTCACGACGGTGCCCAGCGGTAGGCTGAGCTGCTGATCGCACTCCTTGTGCGTCTGGTAGAGGGTGCTGGGGTAAGCGATCACCACGGGGATGTTGCCCGGACGGTCGATCGACGCCTGCAAATTTTTTTTATTTTTTTTACAACAATGCAAGGTCTCTTTGTAATCGTGATGGGTCTCTCTATTGTACAGCCAATAATCCGAGTACATTTCTCAAACTGACATAATAAAAAACGGAACCAAACTGCTACAAATAAGGAAACAAGGTCATGTACACCGATTACTGCGGCTGTACATCGTCTACTTATTACAAGTAGTTTTTACCCCCGACCAAGATGAGGGGTGTTATAAGTTTCAAAAGACGTGTTTCGTGGGACCTGTGTCAGTCTGTGGCATCGTACCTCCGAAACGGCTGGGCCGATTTTGATTATATTTTTTTGTTTTATACCTGACTTTATCGAGAGAGTTCTTAGCTAAAAGGCTGAACCGATTTTTACGCACTTTTTAAATTTAAATCTGTCAGCAGTTTTACAAATATTATTGGAGATTGGTGGGTTTGTGTTTGACCGCCATCACGCCATGTGGTATATGATGGAGCCTTTGTCGAAACCGATTTAAAAGTATTTTTTATGTAAACTTCATTCCTAAAAAATCACCTTGAACCGCGTTGCTGTGTGAATGCCCTCTTTCAAATGTGTTTCGAACGAACCTATTATAATCTATAAAAATTACAGGCATTGGGATTCACTGTGCTTAATTATTAATTTTCTTTTGAACTCTGTTCCACTTAATTTAATTACGAATACTTTAATTAGTTCCCCGTGTTGCAAACCTTCACCGTTGACGTCTCGCGGTCAGGGTTCAAAGACAAATGGCTCTCCCTTACATTTTTAAGTCTCCCATGAAATATCGTATTACCGGTCGGAATGGGCCGCAATTAACACTGTCGGTTAACCTCTGACCGGAGATATATTGTTGTTTTTAATGCGTTATGCGTCTTACTTTGATGAATGGGACGCAGTGTTATTAACTTGGGTATTTATTGTTCGCGAAGCTATTTCAAGGGTCATTTTTGTAAGTACCAAGCAGAAGGAGTTTATTGTACTCATAATTGTGGACAACTTTTTACTATAAGGCAAACATTGGAATCACAATAAAATCTGTTGTTCTACAGAAAATTACATTTACCCAAATCAACACAATGAATGGAACAGCTGAATTATTTTATCGCCATTTCAAGATTGGCTTCATAGCAAAAGTTGCCTACAATGATGAGTACAATAACCCCCCGTCGGCTTAATACTTCGCTTCACTTCAACAGCCGGACGACGTCCACTGCTGGACGAAGGCCTCCCCCTTAATAGGGAGGGGTTGCTATAATCCCCACGCTTGGCAAGCGGCTTGGGGATCGCAGAATGATCACCACCGTTAACTAAGAGGACGCTGCTGCCCATCCTCCGGCGGTTCTGGATGCAGTTTTAGGACATACCCAGGTCCGGCTTAATACACCCCAAGCTTATCATCAGCAAGGAGACGTCCTCTGCTGAACAAAGACACTCTGTACGAAAACCTGCCACTTGCATCCATCGGTTGCCCGCGACTCACAATGTTGTCGGTCCACCTAGTGGGAGGCCTACCTAAGCTGCGTCTTCCAGTCCGTGGTCGCCACTCCAAAACCCATCGGTTATTAGTTTTTCGAGCGATGTGGCCTGCCCGTTACCACTTCAACTTCAGTGACTTCGTTTCTTTGGCGGTTTATTTTATTTTATTATTATTAATAGGCTTGCGTTTGACTGCCAACTCGTCTGATGTTAAAAGTAAATGCAGTCTACGATGGAGCACGCTAGCCTAGAAGAAACCGATTCACTCTCGACTTGAAGACACCCAGATTATAATTACCGGGAAACACCCACTCAGGCAGCGCATTCCACTGTTTAGCAGTTCGAATAAAAAAAGTGTAATCTAACCGCTTCGTACGTGTTTTTGGTATATCAACCATGCGAGGTTGTAGCCGTCCAATAGAAAAATGGGCAGGGGGGAATAAGTTCATGCAGAACCGAAGCACACAATGTATCCGATAAAACACGGATAGGCTCAAGGGCGGATCCAGGGAGGGGGTCATGGGGTTCATGACCCCCCCAACCCCCCTGGGATGGGTGTAGGTCGACTACTGATAGCTTTTCAAATTGTAATGGAATTGGAGCCTGACCGCTGACTAGACCTCGACTCGACTATATGACCCCCCCCTGACTTAAAAGCTGGATCCGCCCTTAGATAGGCTAGCTACTTTTCGTCGTTCCTGATTTTTTCGCACAAAGAAACTATTAATTATCCCATAGATCGTATAGATATATTTTATCGATATATCTCACTCCAGTAATGGAGCAGCGGATATATTAATTATAACCCAGTATAGTGGCAAAAATTACGTCGATCCGTTCTTTCGTTGCTTTTTGGAAGATAACAAACACGCACATTTACAATATTAGCACAGATAACATTTTGACACGAGCTAATAAACTATTATTTATTGTTTAATACTATACTGGATTAGATGAGCCGCTGAACTTCGTACCCCCTAAAATTGTTTTTCCTAAGCCACCACATAATCAAACACCAGAGGCAAACGAAACAAAAAAGTTCATATCGATCGAGCCATTTAAAATTTTTACGAGACTAACGCACTGCAAATGATTTTTAGAAATAATGTATAGATATAGATACAAGATTTTAGTAAGGATTGGGATTTTCTTTAGTACATTTAGGGCAGCCACTTACAAAAAACACCGTAAAGCCCATGTTCATAATCAATCAAGTTGAATGCGCCCTCACTTTTTCCGGATAATAATTCCGTTTATCCGCGCCGGAGCCCTAAAACGGACTCGATTAAGCTCACGATTTCACGAAGTTAAGAAATAAAGTGGAAATAAATGACGTGCAATTTGAGTTCCCCAATTTTGCGCCAATTTTGTATTCTCCGAATTACGAGTAAGGCACAAAAACTGCCCTTAGCTCTCATCTCTATATCATATTTTATGAAGGGAAATTAATGAAGAACAACACTTTATTCCACTTTATGTGGAATCGTGGGTAAATGTTTCGCACCAGCCTTTTTAACATCTCTCTGCTGCGCTGCCTAGCTTAGGTGGCGATATACGAAGCATCATCATAATCATTCGCAACCTTCCTCATCCTATTGGCCTCTCTCTTAATATGTCATCTGCCTCAATTCTGTTTCAATCTAGGCCTGAAGCTGGCAGTGGGGACTCCGGGAATATTTTTAAACGGGTTTTCAAGTTTGACCCGCGATGGTGACGTTATCGTCGACCCACCTTGAAGCCTGACGACTAACAGTCTACGCTACCTATTGACTCCTTGATTGACCTATTGATATTTTTAATGCAACTGTGGCGAGTGTCGCTCCCACAATGGTAAACGAATGGGAATCGTATTGAAAAAAGCGCTACACAGAAGAATTGCTATTAGTAAAATTAAGAAAAGCTTATTGCCTTGCACTTATTAAAATAACAAATCAGAAATAAATTTAATCGTTTACGTTTGGCCACCAATGCGTGGTAAAACTGCACTGGGCTGAATAAGGTGCCGAAGACGGTGATGGTAAATATGCCAGAGTAAAATAAATACATGGTGAGTAAGTATGTTACGTATACTATACACACTAACTTAACTTCTTTTTTTTAATACTTTTAGGTGACGAGACGAACAAGACGTTCGCCTGGTGGTAAGCGTCGCGTCTGCCACTAACAGTAGCAGTGCAAGAATTGTGAACTTGCGAACACAATCCTGCACTGCGCTCGTCACCCTGAGATATTAGATGTTAAATCTCTTCATACTCAGTAATTTATCTGGTAACATTGCCCTTCAAACCGGAACACAGTAATGCTTCCACACTACTGCTTGTCGGTTGAATAACTGGCAAAGCTTACCTACCTTTATTGGATTGACACCAACATTTTCATTTCAACTCACGAACGCTATAGGTACTTACTATGAAGGGTACGGATCTAAATTGCACTAATAAGCACGTGTTATATTATTATGTAAACTTTTGGAAAGCAAAACCAATAGATAGTTAAATTATCGCAAGAAACATGGATTTAAAGGTTGGTCGTGAAATTAAATACAAATTTAAGATACTTATTCGATGGTAATTTCATAAACCAGGTCATTTAATCTTACTAAATTTTTTAAATGTTTTTGAGCGACCAGACAAGCGAGTCGTTCGTCTGGCGATAAGTGTGATCATCATACATCATCGATGATCGATGATGATGATGTGTATGCAAAAATACTAGTAAATGTTATCGTATTTTTGTAATATAAACTAATGAAAAAAAAAACTTAGAAAGATTCTTTATTTTTTTAGCAATTTACGTTATTAAAATGATGAAATAGCTTTGCGTACACAATCTGTGTACCTCAAGTAATTTTGAAACTTTGGGAGCTAGTTTTTTTACATCGATTTTAATTTTAGCAAGTTCAAATCTTACCTCCGATAAAAAGCTGTCCAAGTCTCGAATATCGTAGCCGAATTTTCCATGATGAGGCTTCTTCTTCCTCCTGTGCCGATGCTTGTGCTTTCTCCGCGCATACTCCTCCGTCGCACTGGTGTCCTCCGAACAAGAGTTTCCGTTCACAAACTCCTCACACGCACTCCTAAGCCTAAGGTTATGGTAATACTCGTTCCGACCCACTACCCTACCGCGCACATCACACTTTCTCTGGCGCTCGCTTTCGTTGAATCTCTGGCGCTGGCGATCCGCGTCGCTCCCGATCGTCTTCTGTGTCTCAGTTCGGTTCTCTATCCTTTTGATCGGCAGCTTCGACTTTTCCATGTTCTCTTTCAGCACCCACGTAAGGGAGATCTTCGACTTGTGCCGGTGCACTAGCGGCGTCGACTGCCACAGCCCCATGTCTTTGATCTCCGCGTATTCTTCAGACTCCGTATTCTGTTCTGCCTCCGTTATTTTGCAGTCTGCTAGTAAGTCCAGTACCTCGACAGGGGCGTCGATCTGTGGATGATGTTTCGGTTAAGTATCGGTGCGATGTATAATACGATATATTATTTTCTAATCGTACCCGATTATGAAAAGCATGGTGTTCCCGATCGCTGCCGACGTTATCGTTAACGCTGTACGGCGGCGGCGACTCTTTAAGCGCGATCTCTGCAAACGAAATAATAATCGATTAAAAATTACAATTGATCGTAAATCACGTCCGGATCGGTTCCGTAACGAGGTTTACCATAGTCAGTTGAGCGGATTATTGGGCATTAATAATGAGTAACAATGAAGGCGGCGGAACAATGGTGGAGCGCCGGGTGCGCTTCCGAGGTACCCGCGCGCTGCCGGCGCCGGAGCCGGGCCGAGAGTGCGCCGCCGCCGGCCTCGGCCCTGCGCCGCCAGCCGCCGCTGCCCACTGGCGCGGGCTCTACGGTGCCCTCCTCTCGATAATCATTATTATCTTTCGCCCTGAGACCTCTGAAGATCAAACACAGTATGGAAGACTAGCATTCAAAAAATTGCAAGATTTTCCTACAATGTAAACGATAGACAAAAATGGCTATTCTCTATCTTTTACATAGGTACTAATTCTACTGAGATAAATACATATAGTATCATTGACTAATTCTCTCATTTTCTATGCTCTGAATTTACGTTTTCTGTCCCTAACTTTAGCTAAGCTTGCCTCCATCTATGTTAATCTTTCGTACTCGAATTTATATTATTTATTTTCGTTTCGTTAAGTACCATATCTAGGTAAGAAGCATGCTCCATCCAAGACCGCATCATTGTTACCTACTTAAAACTTTAAAAATAACATTTTTAGAACAGTTTTGAATATATTAATCGCCAAAAAAAAGTATTATTTGTTACTAAAAGAAGAAATTAAGAAGAAATTGAGCTCTTAGGTTTTTTTTTTATCGTACGCCCGAAATATTACTTACGTTCGTTCTAACGAAAATTCATGCGAAAACACCTTCGAAAGATTAAAAAAAATCCTTGAAGTATCAGCCAGGTCCGCATTACATTATTAAGATCTTTAAGCATTCTTGAAATTCATGAACAGGGCGTTTGTTTTAGTAGTCAGTAATGAAGGAAATGGTGAGAATTGTGTGGTCACGAGTGTCTAATTGTACGGTGGTAAGAGTCAAACAATGCGCCGTGCGCGGGCGCAAGTTGTTTAGCACTTCTCACGCCTACCGATTGTTTCGGAGCACACTCCCGCCGTCTATGTTTATATTTCGTTATCTTGTCGTGTAACTGATTTGTACGCTTTTTGTCTCATGAAATGGAACCATTGTCTGCGTTTCCCTGTTAAAGCCCTTAAACATAAATTAACATGATTATACAATTAGCATTGCTTGTTTCTTCTAAGTGTATATCGATGCTGAAAGGATTTCGCTATATGCTCTCACAAATAATCTCATAAATAAATGCCTAACGGAAATCTGTAAAAGCTTGGGAAATTGTTCATAGGTGGCCAAGTAGTCCATACCTAAAACTATTATTTATTCTGTGCCTAAAAGCACAGAATATTTCACATATCAATTTGTACCTACTATAATAAGCTTTAAAAAAAAGAAACTACCGACTTTAATTTTGACTACTTAGATGATATGTTCATATTTTCCAATTATTTTGATTTATTCCAGTAATTTTGATTTAAAACTTACTTATTACTTTTAACTTACCGGGACGAGTACGAGTTTTAAATTTTCAACCGATTTGAAAAAAGGAAGTTCTCATTTCGACTGTATGTTTGTTACGCGATTACTCCGCCAACTATGAGCTGATTTTGATGATTAATGTTTTTTTTGGTAGGTAATACTTCAGAGGTGGACCCAAATAAATTTTATCGAAATCGGTATAAATCAAAAAAGGAGGAGGCTTTTTTGAAGACGGTTTAAAATGTCATCTAATATCAGGCTACAAAGCGGTCAAACGCATACCTATTATAACAGAATACGGTGCGTGGCTATCTTTCTCTCACTCAACAACATTATCATTAATATACATTATCATTAATTATACATACGAAGAGGTTCCTCTAGGGTTTGTTTCCTTATTTCGCTTAGAAAGGCCTTACAATCCTTCCATAAAAGTTCAATAAACTGCCGCCCACGTTCATTCTCTCCTCTCCGCGGATTTCGGCGACATTTTTATAGCTTATTTTTATTTACGTTTGCAATAAAACAAATGCGATGACCTTACGCAGCATTTACTCGATTTTAAATATATTCGGCGAAATTGGAAAGTGTGTGTCGCGTTGGTTAGGGTACAAACGCACTAAGGCTATGGTAGAGTTTGTGAAATAAGAGACTGTCTTGGGATTGTAGCGCTGCTGCAGTGCTTGAACCTGTTTTTTTTACACCAACACAATATTTATTTATTTAATCACAACTTACAACTGTCTTTACCTCGGAGGAACTAGCTCTCTCTCTCTCTTTACAGATTTTTAATTCTTTCTTATTTTATCAAAAGGTTAACATTAAAATCAAAGCTCAAATTTTGTAATTTGTGAAAATTGATGCCCGCCTTTACAGATTTTAGATCCACGGTTTTCCAACTTATAAACCTTTTATCAGATGTTTTGAAATGCTATAATAGAAAATTCAAAATTACGATGACCGTCCCGGTAGGTTGCTTATTTATTTATTTATTTTATTAGACACACAAAACAGGACAATTTAAAAAAAAACAGCTAAAATAATACTTATTCAAGATAGAGAGCTGGCTGACTCCTCCAAACTATCCGAATTCCGGATGTACCAGTGTTACTCGATGGGAAGAAAAATCCCAATGAGCCCTACTGTGACTGATTTATTGTGTGACTCGTTGGGAACCCACCGATATACCTACGCCCATCTTTCCTCAAAGCTACCAATTGACAGCAAAGCAATTACAGAGGCTACAAAAAAAATATTGTTACTAGGTGTGTTACCGATAAATCTATTAAGTGGCTTAGGTAGTGGATTGGAGCAATTAATACTTCATCCAAATGGATGCGCAAATCTGATCGAATCCTGCCGGTTGGCAAGCTTTTTGGTCTATAACATTTTAAAAAGCAAAAACCTAACAAAAAATAATTTAAGGTTGTATACGTACAAGTGTTGCGTACACGCAAGCCCGATGCGTCTACACCTTCGCGCCGCGCCGCCAATTTCACGGGGTTATTGCAATGCATATCGGTGCGCTTACAGTCATAATGCCTGTAATTGTTATTATACCTACACATAATTGCATGCGGCAATATAGGTAGGTACGCGACCTCCGATGTTCCGGACAGGACGGTCGAAACGCGTTCTATACAATCATCTATTACCATTTAGGACGAATACATTTTATGTCTTACTAGTCATAGTAGGTACCGTTGTATTGGTAGTGACGTGATTCGATTGTGCCATTTTCTAACGGGGCACGGGTCTATTGCTATTTCAGAACCTGTGATACTATTTCTGTCTTTGTCATTCTCTTAGATTGACAAAAGAGCAATAGGGACAGTACAGGAGCAATATCGCTCGCTCTAGACTAGCCACTAGCCTGTGTAAAATTTGGGAGCTCTAAAATTGGTGGCAATTTCTTCTCATTTATCGTAATCAAAAAGTTGCGGTTACTTAATTTCGTCCTTTTAACTTAAGTTTAAATACGAATATATAGCGTACTGTATAAGCGTCTACGCGATGTCAGCACTGTGCACTATATCTTAGGACATCTCGCATAAGCACATAGCCTATTATAGTATTTATCAGCGACGGTGATAATGGAATGGACGGGCCTAGCGCATGCAAATCGTTCAAATTTAACAAGTCAACACAATCAAGCATACCTAGCTAAAAATATGAATTTTACATTTGCCGGAAAATAGAGATAGCGGATCTAATTACTGCATAACAAAAAGAGTAAACATGTATTTGTCTATTACTCTCGAATTACGAGCATTGACGACGGATTTCCGAAGTCTCTCTGTCTCGTAACATTAATATTGCCTCAAAATAGCGATTAACCTTACATATTTATTGAAATTAATTGCAGTTGTGACAAAATACAGTGATTAATGGGTATTTACTTGTGGAATGTGATCCTCAACTTTTTATTGCGAATATTAGTAGTTTACTTACACTTGGGGAATTTACACGAAGGCAAATTTGGATTTATTTTTATTGTTGTATCGCACGGCCCGCATGTCGCAAAGACAGAGTATTACTGACGCGAGTGGAGAGCTGGCGCTCAACATATACATAGTCTTCAAAATTCGTGCGCTATTTCCCGTCCATTCATTTTATCATTGTCGTTGGTATTTATCACGTTGTGGTCGTTATAAGTAAAAATATATATCTAGTTAATTAATCTGTGTTGGCTTGTTATTTTATGATTATTAATACACGTCTTACTTACCTAAGGTTACTCTTTCATTCGTTCGAACCAGGAAGTAGCTATCAAATATTTTTTTCTGTGTGTGATTCCGATTCCCCCGCGCCTAAGGAGGCGTGGGAGTTTTGGCGGGAACACGGAAAAATCATGTCGTTGCAGTCTATTATTTTCTTAAACTTGTGTTTTTTCGCAATACGATAAAAATTGTGTTTTATTCATTGAGTGTTGAATTACATGCACGAGTGTGGGCAAGTGATATAGTGTGGTTAAACATATCTTTTCATGTTGTTTTCAAAACTCCGTAGAAGCTCATAGTTAAGTCACCACAACTTTACTAGGGCATGACATGGACTCGACTGAGTAATTTCGTGTGACTGACTGTGATTTCATGACATATTTGACTTGAATTTAATAAAAACACTGGCAAAATGCACAACGTGCGATGCCAATAACTAAGAAAGAAAAAAAAGAGGCGTGAAAACGGAAGACAATGCTCGGCGGACTCACGAGCATGTCGCTATGGGGGGAATGCGGGTCCGGCCACGGCAGACGGACACCGATCACGACTGCCGAAATCGTGCGCACACGCGTCACGCCACTATTGTTAACGCCGAAAATGCCATTCATATACGCATTCCGGAATTCGGGGACTCAGAGTGCGTTTGTATCGAGATTCTGCTCTTATAGGTTTCGATGTTCACGATTCCAATGAGCTGTGATGAACATTGATCATTCATTATTTAAGCCATAGGAAAGCAAGCCTGATATATATTCCATGTAAATTCGAAAAACGTGTGTGGCCATCCGAGAAAACGTGATTATCTTCGTCAATAGCGATTACATCTATCGTAAATATACGTTCATCTTGAATTTACCAATAGAAATCTTCAAACGTATATCGTACATATGTTTCACATTAAAAAAAACGAACTAGCCATTAGTTAACATATTATTACTGCGATCATTATCGATAACTCATTACGATGGCCACGAAATATTTTAGGAACGCCTCTCTACGCATCTATGAAATTAAATGTATTAATTATAAATATTATCTCAGAAAAACCATAAACGCAGGCCGTAAAGCCGTGTACTATAATTACCTTTATTATCCGATATGGCCAATGGCCATGCTTAGCCTCAACAAGGTGTTAAATGCTATTTCTTGCGAGGGACTAGTTGGCATGGCCATTGCGCTTAATATAATCGCTAACTGTATGGAAATGTTACATAAGTGGAAGCCTGATAACACGACAGGTGAACCGTAAAGATCGCCAAATAACTGCTCTAGTGACGTCGACCGTGACATCGAGAGTCCAGAATGAATGATTCAAGAATGTTCACAAAGTGCAGAATTCTCTTCGTAGTGCCTCTCGATCCGAGAGTTACGATCGAATGTGTGACTCATAAAGCGTCGACTAGATTGTGGCTCTTCAACTGGCAATTGATTGTTTTACCTTGCCCAGTAAAAGATCGATGAATCTTGTCTGTAATGTAAAACAGACATATACCGTGATGGTTCCGAGACTCGCATGTCCTTGGAAGCTCATGTGCGCTTAAAAAGTTCGCAAAGCGATCGTGTCGGACAACCTCCGTGACCGGAATGGGTGTTCCTGGCAGGAATCGGTGCCCGAACTGGTAGGCAGCGAAATTAAGGGTAAGTGTAGGCAGAAGATAATTGCACCGTGGGAACGCGGGATGCGCGCTCTGCGGCCGCGGTCCGCGCTGCGCGTGCGCCGGCACAACAACGCTAGCCTAAACGCTCGTAATTTCTTATTTACTTCTTACTCGTTTCTCTAGGAGAGCGGCGAAAGTTGTATTTAGAAAATATTCAAATTAGGAATTTTATGGAGTTCGTTTTTGGTGTTATGTGTTCGATTCGATGAGAAATTAATTATTGATGAGATTTATGACTCAAGTTTCCGAAGCTCGCCTTATAAATACGAGTAACTAACTATATCCATTAGAGTATTATCAAACCCGTCTCACCTCCTTAACTTTTTTATAATTAGAGACTCACTCAATGTAAAAATAATATTAATACGCTCAAATAAGGCTCTAGTATGAATACAAAGATTGCTCACGATTAAAAAATAAATATTTTATGTGTCGACAGTCTGGTCTAGAATGTCCGCGAGATGCAGCGAATGCACGCTCCATCGGTGAAAACGCAGGATTGTTGCGCGGGCGCATTATTGTAGACTTGGTTATGGGATAATAATCTGTAGCGACTGAAGCGTACTGCAATACCGCACATTTATACGCATCCATCCAGTCCATCCTCTCAGGATACGATGAAGAATGCTTGTAACGAACACATAATTACAGGCTATAGCACTTAAAGGGGAAGTTGTTTTTGTAATTTTTCTCACAGTTGTTAGTATACCTAGTATTGTTCAAATAAATATGTCTTCTGATTTTTCAGTATTTGATGTATCTCCGGGTATTTAAGTACCAACGTATTTATTTTTATTAAAATGGTTTACGTTAGATGGAGCACGCATTTTTTTTTATGTGTTGTGTACCTACTTACTTAGATTATTTAATAACTTTGGTTAATAATAGTTATACATTTCTGAGACTTATCACACTTATTATAAATGACTGTTTGTGTTGTATGTTAGTCTGTTTGTATGTTACGTGTTCACGCCAAAACGGCTAAACCGTTTTGTGACGAAGCTCGGAATGGCGATAGATTATTTCCCGGAATAACATGTAGGCTACTTTTTATCATCATCATCATCGCGCGGGTAAAACCGCGGGCGCTGCTAGTATTATTTTAGGTGCCTTTCTCTGTTTGTGGGATCGCACGGATTTAAGGGCTTGTCTATGTAGGTACACACATATAAATTCAAACAACTGTTTTTAACAGTAGGTAAATATGTTTTGCAACAATAGAAAGCGAAACCAAAATGCAGAGGTCAGTAGAGCGCATTTCTAATGTAGCATATATCGCTCCGACGAAACTATATAACATTGATTACTTAATATAGAGTCGAACTAATACATAATGGCTGTGGGCGTAACTAGTGGGCCAATTCAAGGGGTATTTCAGCTATAAAAAACATCGAAGCATGTTATTTAGGAACTCAAATCAAATACATTAATTTCTAACAGACATTTTACATGCTTTTATAAGCATAAAAGTCTTTTTTGCAAAAGCGTCGTCCAAATTAAGTTTTTTCACGAAAATGACCATTAAAAATATAAAACACAATTGTTCACACATAGACGAATTTTACTAGGCTTAGGACTGACTCCATGCACACGTAGCCTAGTGCTAAAATTTTCACATACGTACCTACATTCTAACGCCAACACAATTACTTATATCCTATGGTACTTAATATAATTATCATCCTTAAAACAGTTATTCCAATAGCAAAAAGTCTTGTTTAAAAAGCCCTCATTGCCCCTTGAATAATAGCCTAGTTACGTCCACATAATAATGATAAATGTAAGAATCGCCACAGCCACGGCAGCTGGCAACATTTCTGTGCATATGGAATTATAATAATAGAGCATTGGGAAGGGCATAAAGTATGCAGAATTTGTAATGATGGAAACAACTCGCGGCAGATTCTTAGATTTCCAGTTTCCTAGGTTAGCCTTAACGAGACGTTGGTGAGGTCTCTTATGGATCGCGGAAGTGTTTTACCTTAGGCTGTGCCTCCAGTACCCCTGACCCCTAGCAGTAACTATCGAAAAATACGAAGTCAAACATTGAGGCCAACAGATGTAGCCCATATGATAGCGAAGTTCTACGTAAATTGAACCTGTTCTAAAACTGCACCTAGAACCACCGGAGGACGGGCAGCAGCGTCCTCTCGGTTAACGGTGGTAAGCATTCTGCGATCCCCATACCACCTGCCAAGCGTGGTGAGCGTAAATATCCCTAATAAGGGCCTTCGTCCAACAGCGGACGTCTTCCAGCAGATGATGTACGTAAATTAAAAAGGAGAAACGCATGTTTCGCCCGATATGGCGCTGTCCCAGTTTTCGGATTTTTTTCTATCGTTTGCGTACCATGTTTTAATAGTTTATGTGCTAAGGGTTTAGTCGAGCCCGAATCGACAACGATAGATTTTAGGGGTGACTGCTAGAGGTCCGACTCGATTCTGTCACCGTTTTCAGGTTTTCATCTCAAGTGTTTAGTGGAACCTCCACTCCTCCTTTTCTCCTTGAAGTCTTTGGAGGAGGCAGATGGAACCCTACATGCTTATTCAAGTAACTCAAAATACTCTTAAATTCTGATACTCCATTCCCTTCACCTTTCCCTCGAGATCAGAGTTAACCGATGACCTGATTACCAAAATCTAGAGAGTTTTAATTATTACATCTGTAGTGTACCGATTCACAAACGTATGATTAACAATTCGCCGAGGCGAAGGCGATGGTATCGTGGAGTCGCGATCATCGCCATCCGCGAGGAATTCCGACATCGCAGGGCTCGAGGAAACCGATTATTACAAAAAGATCTTTACGAGGAATAATTTAAGGTCAAGAAGGAGCGTGATCTCGCCGCGGAGGATAAAAATTATTTATTTGCGTGGGGCGCGGCAATTAGGAGGGCGGGGCGCGTCTGCGCGCTCGACCTCGCGACCTACGCCCGCGCCGCACTCGCCGGCCCCGGACACTCGACCTGCCGCCCAGCCTTGGTCCGACACTGTGTGTCGGTGTTGTGTCACACCCGACGACGCTTTTTTATTTTAAACTATCAACGCCCTGCTGTTCCGCCCGCTATCTCATGCTTATGTGTCCAAAGTATAAACTATCTCCATTCCAAATTTCACTCAATACTGTTGAACAGTTACATGAGTTGAGTGAAGAAATAACAGACAGGTATACTCACATACTTCACATTTATAATACTAGCTACGCCCCGCGGTATCATCCGTGTGATTAATAAAAATAGCCTATATGTTATGTAGGTAATTAATCTCCATTTTGAGTTTCATCTAAATCCTTTCAGCCGTTTTGTCAGTCACACACACAGACAAGTTTTAGCATTCAAAATATTAACGTGATTAGCACAGTCTGTAAATCCATAACGTAAGTGTGAATACTAGGCTAGCATTGCGTGACTTAGGTCCGCTAGTAGAGCTAAAAGTTGAGAAGTAATCGATTCACAAGCGACTAAGAAACACAGATTGTACTCGTATTTATTGGGAAACACCCACTTGGGCAGCGCACTCCGTTAAATTTTGCAGAATTTTGAAATTGTATTCGTTTTTAATGTCTGTTGCACGATCTCAAATTCTTTCGTAAATCCAGTTTTGTTTTTTCTTTTCCGCGATCGTTTATGATGAAACTAAAAGCTTTTTAATAAAGGCAGGCCGCAAGCGCAGATATTATGCATTATGTAAAAAAATACTTTTGCGAAGGATAAACTTTGCTGCAAGGAGTTTGCGAATTTGGCAAAGGAATTACGGTATTGTTATATAACGAGTAAGTATAATAAGTTCGTATTTGATCACCAACTTGTCTGTTCGTAAGCGACAATATGGTCTCAAAGATGAAGCGGCTTAGGGCTACAATGTCGGAATGTCTGCTGTACCAATTGGACTGGTTTTCTAAATGGTCCACGCAGAATAAGTTTTTAACTAATTAGCTCTAAGGTCTAAGCTGAGAAGATACCAGATCTAGTCAAAGGAAGATACGCCTATTTGCCTTAGCGCTTGGAGGAGTCATGCAGCTCTCTACCCGTTAGCGCGTTCTCAGTTCGAAACAGTTTCTGTTAAATGAGGTCCAATGTAATTTTTGTTATTACAAAGTCTTCAAGATGCAATTACCGATAGCAGGGCGATATGGGCGGCATGCTCGGTACGTTGTGCGCACGCGCATGCACGCATGTAGCGTGACCCCCGCGCTCCGCACCGCCGCGCCGTGCGGCGAAATGTAGGCGGCGCGGGCAAAATTAACTCGAAGCCCGGTTCTATCAGATGCGGGGTTGCTCTCAACGAGTACATTTTGCTCTTTACCATCGCGCTCATTTTGCTTTTTTGCTCGCATTACTAGAACGATGGGAACTACAACTAGCCATGACGACGCCGACGGTTAATTTGCGCAGTACAAAAATAGTTTTACCCTCGTACCAGATCTCGCTTGGTCTGCAAAAAAACTTAAACTCTTAGTAGTATAATAAAATGTACTCTATTGTATGCCACAGTTATTTTTTGTAAAATTGTTACACAATTATAAATCATAAAGATCAAACATCGAATTTAGAGGATCGTGCTCCCACAAAATCCGTGGTATAGCCTAGTCGGGAGACTTGCAATCGTGAGGTCGCGTGTTCAAACCTCTAGGCCCGTACCAATGAGCTCTTTGGAGTTTATGTAGGATACTCATACCACTGGCTTCTCGGTGAAGGAAAACATTGTGAGGAAACCTGCTTACGTCCGGAGAGGAAATTTAATAGCGTACTTATGTGAACTCACCAACCCGCAACTGGGCCAGCGTGATGAACATGCCCCGCTCGCCCTTCGAGGATAGGCCTATATAGCAGTAGACAAATAAAAAGGCTAATTATGCTCCCACAAAATAGACACATTGTCATTTTACCTAGTTCTATTACTCGGGCCTTCCTGTGTGGGCGTCCCTAATTAGCGTTCCGGCACAAACCAAAGTAGAATACACAATTGGATGGGCACTTTAAACTTAAATTAACTCCTGTAAATATGAACGATTCAAACTGAGAAATTACTGGGCATGAAGAGATTTGACGTCTAATATCAGGGTGACGCGCGCAGTGCAGTGCGTGCAGGATTTCAATCGCAAGTTCACATTTCTGGCACTTCTACTGTTTTTGGCAGGTGTGATGCTTAACACCACGCGAAAGTCTCGCTCGTCTCACCATTGCAAAAAAAACTCACTCTCTCTGAACTTCTTGAAGACTCTCTTCATGGCTGCGTTTTCTCGTCGACTCTGGGCAGTAAGCCGCGGGAGGCGGGTCTGGTCCCGCGTGAGCGGGCACTGTGCGGCCCTGGCAGCAGGTGCAGCGTGCACGGCGGCACGCGCGCGTCTCCGCAGCCGCCGGGGCCCGAGACAGCGGCGTCACGGCTGGCTGGCTCCGCCACGAGGACGATCAACTTGCCTGCTTGCTACGGGGCCGTTTAGCACGTTCCAGTCTACATGCCAGTGAATATTCCAGTAGGTATCTTTATGGTAGTATTTGTACTGGGCAAATGGTGCTTCAGACTATTCCCTAGTTCATTTTGCAAGAATTTTAGAAATCCAATTAATAGCAAATGTTCTAAAAAAATAAAATCTACTGTAAATTTGGGATCCTAAATTTCCTACCATGGGGTGGTCAAACGCAAACCAAAAGAAACTAGAAAGATGTTTATATCTAGTAAGTATCTAGTTAGATTCATAACAAACATAGAAATAACGATGATGACAAAAATCATTAAATCAATCATGATTGAATAGTGTTCTAAAATCTAATAATAATCTACTTGTTCTAGTAGATACTCATAGATAGGCAAATCAGGGACCGCGGAAGTACTCCATGACGGGGGGCCCCACGCTTTTGATTCTAGGGGGGCATTTAGCCCCTCTACCCCCCACTTCCGCGGCCGCTGGGCAAAATCTTCATTATACACCATAAATATCAAACTTACATAATATGTAAGTCAACTAGTATAATAGTATGATACAAGCGCCTAAAACCAGTGGCCTAAGGCCTCGCTTGAGTATTGCTATAGAATAGAATCATAATCTTACCTACAAGCGGGTATATAAATAGCGCATAGTTTCTTCAATATGCGGAAACTCTTAAATGGCGCTTAGTTTTTAAAAGTTTTAAATTATATTATTTTGTAGCTATTAGTTTCCCGAATAAAATTAAATAAAATACCTATAATACCTCTCCACTAGCAGTATAAATAGAGTATAGTATACATTTTACTAACCAGCCCATGTCTACATAACACCAGTAACTAATAAATCTAATGGTGTCAAGTTTGCAAACGATGACCGTACTTTGACAGTTTGGAGTTAGTTGCTAAGCACCCTTCCTAGGTACTTTCCTTGTGTCCAGTGAATAACCAAGAGGAGCTAAATCCTACAAGCTGGTGTCAATAAAACTCGATCTAGATTCTAAACATACTTAGGTACATAATGTTTCGGGCGGGTGTAACAATGCTTAATCGTGTGGATCAGTGGCTAGATCAGCATCGCTTCACACAACAAAGCACCCTGAATATAAAATAAACGCTCAAAACTATAGGTACCAATACAAATGCTCCAGTGAAATCACCTGCATGTAGTAAAATTCCATATAATAATAATTATACTTACGCGCTGCGAATGAATTTACTCGTAGTAACGTGTGGCCAACAAGCGGAACTCCGGTCGGCAAAGCCCGAGTGCCGTCACCTGCAGCGTGCGATATGCTCGGCGGAACCCTCATTATTTCTTATCTATACTCACACTTAACTACCTGAGTATAAAAACGTTTTATTCTGCTCCATCGAAATCAAGTATATCCCACTAATATTATAAATGCGAAAGTTTGTCGATATTGCATGTTTGTTACCTCCTCACGCTAAAACCGCTGAACGGATTTGGATGATACTCGGAATAGAGATAGCTTGTTCCCCAGAATAACATATATAGGTAAAGGCATGGTAAAGGCTACTGTATATCATCACCATCATTACGCGGGTGAAACTGGGGGGCGCAGCTAGTAGACCATAAAAAAGGAGAATCATAAAATCGTCCTCATTTGTATCTTGACGTAAAACCTTGGAGGATCTAGCTGGGTATATAATCAGAGAGAGCTAGTTCCTCCGAGATATAATCCTTGAGCTAGTTCCTCCAAGATATAATCAAAGCAGAGAAATTTACTAGAATCAAAGTAATAAGATAAACTACCAATGACAAAAATCAACAACACATGTATCCTCTTCAAAGAGGTTTGAAGATACGCTTACGCTTTAATCCTCTTTGCAACAACAATGTTTACTTGTCAACTTTACCTAAGTATATTTATAGGCGTTCGTTAGTTTAATAAAGCAATTCCTTTCTATATTTTGTTATAATTTCGAGTCTATTTTCCATTTCGGCTCAGAGATCTAGCTTTTTCGATTAACTGATATCTTCTAGTATACAATGGAGCCTCCAGAAAAAATTGAAGAATTAATAAAAAAAGAGTCGCACTCTTCCAACGAAGAGAGCTCCTCCCAATCGGGGGCTACTTCTACTTCGCGTATAAGTTTCATTGATGATGCTAGTCGGAGAGCCGCCTTTAACTTCATGAGCAAACGGCAGAACTGCCAGACAATCGTCGGAGGAGTCGACGTGACGCCCGAAAATGTCGTCTCTCGGGAATATGTTACTATGGAAGACTTGTTTACACACGCCGCCTTCGAGAGCAAGCCCCGCTACAAGAGCGAGACCGGCCTCAAAACGTCAAAGTCAAGAATCACGACCAAGTCTACCACAGACGCCGGCATGAAAGTATACGCAACAACTATAAACCTTGACGACATCCAAATCGATCACACAATCAACACCGAGGAGGGTTACGCTCCAGACGACCGCGATCTCGAGGTTGCACCGTCCGCTTTCTATATGCCCAAAGAATATCCTCTAATGTCGTACCCGCCGAAAATATTAGTGACTCTAAAAGAGACGGAAACGTATTTCCTCTATGACTTGCCGTCCTACTCCTACGATAAAGGAACGGCGGAAGGGAACTTAGCCGAAGAAGAAAATGAGTATTACCAATATATAACAGTCGGCAAAGGTAGAAACCGTAAAATGGTCGCAGAAGAAACTCAGACTAAGTCTAGCGTCACGCAGACCCGCCACACACTCGCGGTCAGACCGGAAAAGAAAAATGCGATATCCTTTGCTTCAATGTGGGATATGCATGACACTTATGCACAACTGGCGATCGAACTGGAAGAGGACGAAGAAGACGAGATGGTCTTGTACCAGACCGCCGCAGCCCACTTGTTACGTAAGAAGAAAAAGAAGGCCGTAAGAAGAGTCAAAACGTTCGACGAAATATCGGAGTCACCAGAGTTTTTGGACGCAGTATTGTTAGTAGAAAGAGTCCTCGCCGCTCGCCAATACGGAGAAGCACAAAAAATATTCCGTGGTCTTTTACATTTCGATCCGCTGTCGTTAGATTTGATATATATTTACTCCATGAGACCTCTGTGGACTTTTGAATGCGAAGAGACTGCAAATAGGCCGATAACGAGCATATCGTTCAACCCGAAGAATGAAAACGTTCTAGCGGTGGCTCACGGTAAATTTAATTATGCCGGGAACTACACGGGGATCGTGTGCGTTTGGTGCACCAAGAACCCCTGCGTCCCCGAGCGCCTGTACCGGTTCGACGAACCGCTTACCTCGGTATGTTTTGCTGAAAAGAATCCCAACTGGCTAGCTTGCGGATTCGCCAACGGTGATGTCATAATTCTGGACATAACAAGCTATGCCGTGAAAACGATAGCCAGGAGCCAGCGCGAGACCAACCCCTGTTTCGATCCCATCTGGGTGACGAGCTGGCGCGCCATCGACCGCAACAACGAATACGTAATGACGGCTTGCCAGGACGGCCGGATCAACAAGTTCGTCAGCACCAAGACTCACGACTTCATCTGCTCGCCGATGATGAGGATATCCACAGTGGAAGGCAAGATGAAAGGGTTGGAAACCGCCAAAGCGTGTCTCAAGATAGACGTGCCTATAACTCGGTACCCCGCCGCGTTGTGCACCAAGTGGCATCCGACGATCGACCACGTCTACCTGGTGGGCACGGACGAAGGCTGCATCCACCGCTGCTCCACGCACTACCTCAACCAACACATCGACGTGTACCGAGCGCACGCTGGGCCCGTCTACGACTTGGCGTATTCGCCCTTCATGAACACGCTGTTGATGTCGTGCGGAGCGGATAGCGCCGTGCGGCTCTGGATCGAGGGCATGGAAGACGTCATAATGACGCTCACGTGCCCCTCGGCCGTGTACGGCGTCGCCTGGTGCCCGATAAACGCGACCGTCCTCATCTCCGTGAGCGGGTGCAACCTGTCAGTGTGGGACTTGCGTAGGAAGAACCACATACCGTGCGCGGAGTACACGTTCCACTGGAACGTCACGTTGACGTATGTGAGGTTCACAACGTCGGGCGACAACGTGTTCGTGGGCGATACGACCGGCAAGATCTACACGTTCCACTTGGAAGACACGCCGATCCCGCCCTACTACCAGAAGAAAATGCTCGACGATGCGATCAGGAAGGCGCTGTGTACTCGGCCACAGCTGCTCAAACAGCTGGACAAGTTGGAGAAGTTTCGAAGTAAAGTATAAGTTAGGTTATGTGATCATGTGTATTCGGCTGAAGGACTAGTAGTATCTATGGCCAGGAAATATTAAAAACAAAACAAAGATGTCAGTGGAAAAAATTAATCCCATCATCTTTCTCAGATCGGCTACAGGGTTGCTAGTATTTCGAACTATTTGCGATATATCTTAAATAGTTTTAATAGTGTCTACCTATTAATTTCTACTCTTTTTTGCCACCCTGTAAGTATTTTGTTCTGTATTTATTAGTGGTTTAATCGAGACTGTGCTGACTAATCAAATAGTATTATTAGTAATTATTTCGGTAAAAATGCCCCAAAATCGTGCATTTCTTATTAATCTATTTAGTTTATTACTATTACTGTACAATAAAACTTTCATTAACTTTAAATGGTTTATTCTTATTCTTTACATAAAATCAAGGTACAAAATAAACTTAACAGAATATTCTTTACAAGATAAATAAATAGAATGATATACGAATTGCTATACACTGAGGTACGAAGCGAAATTATATATTTATATAAAGCAATTCGACTAAATTTTGGTTTGACTAGGTCTTGAGAGCTTTTGCAAATTGTATTCTTTTTTCAGTTCTTTTAGATTTGCATCTAAAATCGCAACCTGTGAACAAAACATCAGGGACGTTACAATCATTTAAATTGACATATTGATATATTTAATATAAGACCTCTCTGTACACTTAGTTGCAAACAGAGAAATTATAAATATCTTTGGTTGCAAATAAATAAATATGAAATAAGAAAAATATGACATTGTATAAAATATAAAATACTGTTTTTTTATCGTAAACGCAATGCAGGGTTTTAAGCTTGGGGTGCACTAAGCCATCAGGGGTCATTATGAACAACTTTTACTACAAGAAAATAAAATTGATGTCATACATTTTGACAAGTTTTTCTATAGAACAGCAGATTTTTATCGCAGTTCCAGGGTTGGCTCCATAGTAAAAATTGTTCACAATTATGAATATAATGATCCCCTTTATGATCTCCTTTCGGCTTAGTACACCCCAAGCTTGAAACCCTGTACTTCATGTACTGGAACGTAATCCTGGATGCGCGAGTTCAACTCGTACTACTTGACCGATTTTATTTTTGTATTGTACAGATGTTAAATGACAATGGATATAATTCGTCCAACGTTTTTGTTAGGGCCCAAAATTATATAAAAATCATGTAGGTACCATAAAGTAACGCCTAAACCAATCACATAAGTATTATGTATTGTATCTGGTACACATATACAATGTGTAACAAAAAGGTTCAACAATACTGAAGGGTATGTATGTACTCATCATTATAAACAACTTTTACTATGGGGCTAACATCGAAATCGTGAAAAATAAACAGCTGTTCCATACAAAAAGTTCAATGACCTTTGACAAAATGTATGGAACAGCTGTTTTTTTTCGTGATTTCGTTGAACCTTTTTGTTACACGTTGTATACACACAAACCAAAATGTTAAATGTGTCGTTCAGGTTTTACTGCTAATGGTATTTAACTTGACTAAAATATACTTTCAAATTTATTTATTGTAGCTAATAATGATACGAATTGGACGCTCTCTTAAGAGTCAAGAGATAACGCCTACTCTGTTATATTGCATGCAGTACGGCTACGCTCGGCTAGCTCGACCAGTCACTGCATTTTAAACCTTAACCCCTTAGCTTGAGAGTGACTATTTGTTTGAATAGCTAAACTACGCCACTATTTTGCATAGCGTCTCGTCTCTACTTGTGTTTATAAATTTTTATTTATCTTTCTGTACTTGTTAATTTTTTTTCTAAATTAGTTGCCATGTTAAAATTTACACAGATTTGAGGTCTATACAAAAAAATTTTTTTTTTATTTTTTCAGTCAATTGATAAGATATTCGCCTGGTGGTAAGCGTCACGCCTGCCACTAACAGTAGCAGTGCGAGAATTGTGAACTTGCGAACACAATCCTGCGCCGCACTGCACTGAGCACGTCACCTTGAGATATTAGATGTTAAATCTCTTCATACTCAGCAATTTATCTGGTAATAAAAAAAAAAACTGACCTCCTCAAAGCGGCCGTCCCGGCGCGCCTCCTGCAGGTAGCCGCGGATGATGTTCATCTGCTCCATCAGCGGGCTGTCCTCGTCGTCGTCATTCTGTACGTGATTCTCGTAACCTGCCCACAAAACTCACAGTTGAACAACGGAATAGATTAATTTTTATCTCACATGCACGGAAAGATTCAGTTTATCATTCGAAATCTGAGTGTAAAAGAACATTTTGTCCGCTAGCGTGGAAAGACTTTTTAAAATTAGTACCTTTCTATTCAATAATTTTTTATACCGCCAGTCCTTTGAAATGCATAAGTATGATAATACTTTATTTCATGTCAGTGCGCCAACCTCATATAATAGCACTGGTCAGCAAAAAGACAGCATGAAAAAATACGAGCATTTTCCTCGTGAGGTGAAAAGTTGTGTTTCGTTCGTCAGCAAAGTTATTCTACGTCTCGTACCTTTGGAACCGTCGCTACGCTCAGGATTCTATATTTGAATACTAAAATCCTTTACTTGCTCAGGTTCCAATACATGCAAGTACTCGCGCACCTCCTCTATCTGCGCTTCTGTACAGCTTGCAGAGCGACACTGCTACTGAGTGCTGTAGTTACCTGGCGAGGCGGAGGCGGCGGCGGGTGCGCCCGCGCGCGTCCGCTCGCGCTCCCGCGCCGCCTGCACTTGTAGCGCGCGCGCCGCACCTCTGTACAGCTTGCAGAGCGACACTGCTACTGAGTGCTGTAGTTACCTGGCGAGGCGGAGGCGGCGGCGGGTGCGCCCGCGCGCGTCCGCTCGCGCTCCCGCGCCGCCTGCACTTGTAGCGCGCGCGCCGCACCTCTGTACAGCTTGCAGAGCGACACTGCTACTGAGTGCTGTAGTTACCTGGCGAGGCGGAGGCGGCGGCGGGTGCGCCCGCGCGCGTCCGCTCGCGCTCCCGCGCCGCCTGCACTTGTAGCGCGCGCCGCACCTCTGTACAGCTTGCAGAGCGACACTGCTACTGAGTGCTGTAGTTACCTGGCGAGGCGGAGGCGGCGGCGGGTGCGCCCGCGCGCGTCCGCTCGCGCTCCCGCGCCGCCTGCACTTGTAGCGCGCGCGCCGCCTGCACTTGTAGCGCGCGCGCCGCACCTCTGTACAGCTTGCAGAGCGACACTGCTACTGAGTGCTGTAGTTACCTGGCGAGGCGGAGGCGGCGGCGGGTGCGCCCGCGCGCGTCCGCTCGCGCTCCCGCGCCGCCTGCACTTGTAGCGCGCGCCGCACCTCTGTACAGCTTGCAGAGCGACACTGCTACTGAGTGCTGTAGTTACCTGGCGAGGCGGAGGCGGCGGCGGGTGCGCCCGCGCGCGTCCGCTCGCGCTCCCGCGCCGCCTGCACTTGTAGCGCGCGCGCCGCACCTCTGTACAGCTTGCAGAGCGACACTGCTACTGAGTGCTGTAGTTACCTGGCGAGGCGGAGGCGGCGGCGGGTGCGCCCGCGCGCGTCCGCTCGCGCTCCCGCGCCGCCTGCACTTGTAGCGCGCGCCGCACCTCTGTACAGCTTGCAGAGCGACACTGC
The DNA here is from genome assembly GCA_905404285.2 of Erannis defoliaria. Lineage (NCBI taxonomy): Eukaryota > Metazoa > Arthropoda > Insecta > Lepidoptera > Geometridae > Erannis > Erannis defoliaria. The sequence continues at coordinate 3,940,347 of FR990071.1, forward strand.
TACTGAGTGCTGTAGTTACCTGGCGAGGCGGAGGCGGCGGCGGGTGCGCCCGCGCGCGTCCGCTCGCGCTCCACGCGCTCCCGCTCCGCCTGCACTTGCTCCTCGGCTCGCTTGTAGCGCGCGCGCCGCACCTCCTCTATTTGCGCCTCGGTGGGCAGCTTTCGGAGCGACAACAGATCATCCTGTAAACATAATATTCGCTTTATTGACTGAAGCGAAGCGAATGTCTCTAAGTCTAATGGGGCAATTCGGACTTCTGGCTGGTGATGTGTGACCGATACTGTTGTATGGAACAGCCTCGGTATTTTTTAAAGTTTATTCAGGTTTGGATCCATCCTTATGGTTTGGTCCCGTTATAATTACGCTGTAGATATTGGAAATGCGCTGGTTTTGTAGAGACACCAACCTTGATATACTGCGCAGCGGCTTGACGCACGTTCGCCTGCAGCTTGGCCTGCCTGGTGCCTTGCTCCCCGGGCAGTGCAGCGATCTGCTTGCTCAGGAAGTCGATCCCCTCGGCCAGCTTGCCGATGCGCCCGCGCATCGCGTTCACGTCGGACAGGTTGTACGTCGTCTCGCCGTCGAACAGACTTTGACACATCTATTTGGCAAAATTACAACAACGCGAATTTAGTCGACAGTCTTGAACTTTTTAGCATCAAAGTCAAAGTCTTCTATTATTAAATATTAATTTACAAGTCAACCCAAAAATAATTATTGTAATACATAATTGATATAGTGGATCTGTATATAGATGGATGTAGACTGATGGTATTATATAATTATTTCACATCACGTCATCAGTCATAAAACGTCCACTGCTGGACGAAGGCCTGCCCCTTATAGGGGGGGAGTATATTCGGTTTAATCCCCTCTTAAACATTTCTAAAATGAATTATATGCAAATATTCATACTGTGTTGAGTAAGCAATAGGTACTTTCAACTCAATAGACTTGAGCCTATTCTGTACGAGCACAGCATGGCATCAGCTGAGCTATTAATGATTTGGCTGATTTTTAGTTTCGAGTCCAAGGTGTATAATGTTTTATTTTCGTTTTGTATTTGATAACCTTTCCTTTTTATTTATCTTGTTGCCATTCGGGATGATCTTGAATTGGATATATTATGTTTCTATGAATTTATATATATATGACAATTATCTAAACGCCTTAGCTGGGAAGCCGAAATGCTGTATTTCCTATTTATTGTTTTTATTTTGCATAAGACCAAATGAACTGTGAACAAGCTCAAGCGCAGTTACGGTACTTATTGTCTATACTCGGTACGACAGTATCCATTTGTACACTAAAATGGTATATTAATCCAACCTTTTCATACATAGCAACTGCAGGTTTGGCCTGGTCCATCAGACTGCGCATCTGTTCATAAGCCGTCATCATCACAGTCTTGGCGTTCCGGCTGTCTTGGACTTGCTTCCGGAGTTCGATGAGGTTGTAACAGTGCTCACACAGTCGGAGGCCCTCCTTTTCTGTGTTGGCCTGGTCAGAGTGAGAGCTTTGCGGAGCTGACGGATCCACTATTGATCCTGGAAAGGAATTAAATTCGTGTTCAATTATGTTTTCTTAGACAGATAAAGTTTTTAACTACCACAATAAATACATTTGGTCAATAACTTTCTCATAGTCAAATCAGGCTCTTACATTGGCTGTTGTGACATGGTGTTTACGCCGTTTCTAATGCTGTGTCTCACGAATGGAAAGAGCAACCGTTCGGAGCGATGCACTGCCGAGCAGAGCCGACCTAAGCCGAAAGGTTTAAATCGGCTTCAACCCGCCGCGGGCGCGAGTCCATACGCATTCGCTTTAGAGATTGTCACGGTACCGCACGCGCACACTCCTGCCGCCATTTTACCGCGCGAACTCATCGACTTTTCCCCGGTTCTTTCCTGCCTTTATCCTTTTCTTTCCTCTCCTTCTTCTCTTCCGCCACCGCATCCTCCCGCGCCGCGATCTTGTCGCGTGTGTATAAAGTACTGTGTTCGCCGTCGCTGCCTTGAGGGCCTAACAGCATCCAGGATTGGCAGATCAGGTTAGTGCTCGCTCTTATTGGTTCTTTCTTCCATTTGTGTGACACAGCTGTTTGACCCCGCATTCTCTTACCGCACCCGCAATCCGCGTTAACACATGGCTAGCATTTTCATAAATGTTTTATAAATTGTTGATGCTTTTTTCTTAGGCCAGATAATAAGCCTAACTATCGGTTATGCAAAAAGGGCTGGCTAAAGTCCCTGGAAATTTAGGCTTTAAAGGCTTTAAATTTATTTATTATTAATCCAAACATATGAAAGAAACATTTTGATCTTATCTTATTAATATAAAATTATTAAAGGACAACCATGTTTATCATAAAATTTGTTACTGCGATCTCCAAACTAGGCAAAGCCTGTATCTCGGAGATCTGGGACGATTGTACATGAAAACTCAACCACACATACTATACGAGCTTACTGATGTTATAACAGTTTCAGTGTACATACACAGGGAAACTGGAAATGAATGTTCTACTACTTCTATTCTATTATAAAACAATAAAAATAAATAGATAAATGCAAACTACCCCCATTGACGTGGAGGCAGGTACTTATGTGTAACAATCATTGGAAGATTACAGCCTAGACCATACAAGGAGGTATCGGACATTTGTACTACTAACCCACCTGCTTATGGGAAGTGTCCTAAGCCTTCGGTAAAACATACCACGCTAAAACTTAAAAGCAATATACAACAGAATAATAATAATAATATGTGACAGAGTTTACATTACAAAAAATATTTTACTTCTTCACGCTGTGGCAGCTAAACCGAGTTGATTATACTTTGTGAATAAGCTCAAACTATCGAGCTTCTATTTTAAGGCCTAGGGGTAGGTATCTTAGGTACTATTATACTATTGAAACAACTAGAAACAACCTTTGATTTTATTCTAATGATGTTGCCGCCACATTTGACGGTTATTGATTCACGGAGAATCTCGTCATCGCGATGCAGGATTGATGGCCGTATTTACTAGTGCCATCTATGACAAAACTTATAAACTAGGTGGAGCTCCACTATGGTTCTAACATAAAGGTGTCTAAATTATGTTAAGTTAGTTAAATGGTTCAACATACATCGCCCACCAAGGACAAGCTGAGCTTCGTCCTTCATCTTATCATAAATGTACATACATTTAAACTACACGCTAATTTTACATTTCATTAAGTGGTTGAGATTGGTAGGAGACATAGTTTATTGACAGGTCGTTTGACGGTGCCATTCTTCATCTTAAGAGTAACTACTCTCACCAAATTGTCTTGCCCAGGATGTGTAGCAATAACTCTGCCGTAAAGCCACCGACATACAGGCAAGCTATCTTCACGCACTACAACAACATCGCCAATGCGAGGCTGTGGCATTGTAGAAGACCATTTATATCGCTTGTAAAATTTTGTCAAATATTGTTTTGACCATTGCCGCCAGAAGTCTTGAGTCATGCGCTGGGTGTACTGCCACCTCCGCAGGGAACTGACATTTGAAGACTCGAAATTATTATCAGGTGGGGTTACCAGTGCTTCACCTACCAGAAAATGACCAGGAGTCAAAACCATCGAGTTTTCGTCGTCACTACCCGAAATAGCAGAGAGAGGTCTCGAATTAAGGCATGCCTCTATCTGTGCTAAGACTGTTGACATCTCTTCGTATGTCAAAGTCGACTGTCCAATGACCCTCTTGAGGTGATACTTAACCGATTTAACTCCTGCCTCCCATAATCCACCAAAATTAGGGGACCGGGATGGAATAAAACTCCATGAGCATCCGTTGGTGGCTAAACTTTCGCGGATCTCTTGAAGCATCGAGTTTTTCTCATTCTTGAAGAGTCTCTTTAGTTCGTTGTCTGCACCTGTAAAATTCGTAGCATTGTCACTCCATATTTCGGAGCAATACCCTCGTCTAGAGACGAACCTTTTAAAGGCTTGCAAGAATCCTTCAGTCGTAAGAGAAGTGACGACCTCTAGGTGAATTGCTCGAGTTACCATGCAGACAAATAGGCAAATATAGCCTTTGTGTGCCTTGTGACCGCGACCTTTCGCTGTCCTAATCTGGATTGGTCCCGCAAAATCGACTCCACTTGACTTGAAAGGCCGAGCAGGAGTTATTCTGGCTGCGGGCAACTGGCCCATTAACTGGGTTTGTGTCTTACCAGCATTTTTAACGCAAGTCACGCACTTACGATAGCACGACCTTACGAGCCGAGCAGCTCCCAAAATCCAAAATTTATTTCTCAAATAACACAGCATAAGCTGTGGGCCTCCATGGAATGTCTGCTTGTGAGCGTCTAGGATGAGAAGATTCGTCAGATGAGACTCCTTTGGCATCAGTATAGGATGCTTTTGATTTGTGCTCAGCTGAGAATGCTCAAGTCTTCCATCAACTCTCAAAATGTTATCTTCGTCCAGATATGGGTTAAGTGTTCGCAGGATGCTACGTTTAGGTAAGTTTTCTTTTTTCTTTATAATTGTGATTTCCTCACCAAAGTTTTCCGCTTGACAATTTCGTATACAACAATTCATCGCTTCATTTAACTCTGATGTCGTTAAATACCCTAATTGTCTTTGTGATTTTTCTCTTTTTGTGTTATAGGCAAATCGTTTGCAGTAGGCTACCACTCGGATCATCCTAGTCAATGAAGAAAAACGCCCAACAACGGCAACATCGACAGCAGCACAGTGAGTTTTAACCCTTTCTTCCAAATTTGAAGTCGCATCTTTTGGTTTTTCGTATTCAATGTGTTGTTTCTGCAGAAAGTCTGGACCTTTGAACCACATCATATTTTTTACCAAGTCTGACGGAGATTGACCTCGTGATGCAGCGTCTGCTGGGTTACATTTTGTAGAGACGTGAGACCAATGATGCGAATCCAAACTTGAAATTATCTCAGACACACGGTTAGCAACAAACACATTCCACCGATTTGGGTGGCTGTTCAGCCAGGCGAGGACGACAGTTGAATCCGTCCAGGCATGCAGGTATGTTTTATCAATATTCATAACTGATGAGATTTCGATTAATAATCGCGTTACCAAAACAGCACCACACAATTCTAGCCTTGGTATTGAAATTTGTTTAATTGGTGCTACCTTTGTTTTTCCAGATATTAACGATACGTGAACTTTTCCTTCGGAATCAGTGACGCGCGCATAGACCACAGCTGAATAGGCATCTCTGGATGCGTCACTAAAACCATGCAGTTCCACGACATCGCCCACCCTGACAGCAATCCACCGAGGTACCGACACTTTGGTAAGTATTTTTAACTCTTCCTGGTAAGTATGCCATTCTTTTAATATGTGGTCAGGAACAGTTTCGTCCCAATCCAACCCTGCCAGCCATAATTTTTGAATCATAATTTTAGAAACAATTATGCTTGGCCCTACCCACCCAAGTGGGTCATAGAAACGACAAATATTAGAAATAATTGATCTTTTTGTTTCAGGTTTCTTCGTGTCCGGCATCTCAACCTTGTAGTGGAAGGAGTCATCGCTGCGGTTCCAGGTAAGTCCTACAATTTTTAACACTTCATCTGTTTTTATTTTTAATCCTTCATTAATGTCATCTACCTTTTCATCATTCTTCCCCCTTTCTAAGTCTTTCATTTTTCGTAGTAAGTCTTCACTGTTACTGGTCCATTTTTGTAAAGTAAACCCTCCTTTTTCCACTAGATCATTTAGCTCTCGGTATAAATGTATCCCTTCTTCTTCACTTTCGCATTCTGCTAGGAGATCATCCATGTAGAAATTGCTCACCAAAGCTTTGGCTGCAGAAGGATACTTTTGACCTTCATCTTTGCTTAGTTGATGCATTGCTTTTACAGCCAAATACGGGGCAGATGCGACACCAAATGTCACTCTAAGCATTCTGTAATGTTTAATCTCCTCTGATGCATCATTTCTCCACAGTATTCGTTGATAATCGACATCAGCTTCATCAACTTTAATCTGACGATACATCTTGACAACATCTGCTGTCAAACAAATACGCGAGACTCTCCAACGCATTACCAAATGTCTCAAGTCTGCTTGTAGGGTCGGACCTACTAACAAATTATCATTTAGTGATTTATTGTTAGTTCCTTTACAGGACGCATCAAACACCACTCTGACCTTCGTGGTGTCTTTGTCTTCACGGACCACGGCGTGATGTGGTAAGTATATCGCTTTTGGATTATTTATTTCATTTGTAGGTACCATTTCCATGTGATCAAGTTTTAAATATTCGTCAATACCCTTCTGGTATTGAAGTTGCAATGATTTGTTTTTAGTTAATCTGTACTCTAAAGCTTTTAACCTTTTTTCAGCAATCTTCAGCGATCCAGTCACCTCAGGCGTACCATTTTTGAGTGGAAGACACACAATGTATCTACCATCTTGATCCCTCCGAGTTGTCTCGGTAAAATGCTGTTCACAATGTTTTTCGACTTCTGTGAACATCATTTCCTTTGGCATCTGTATGTCAGATTCCAATTCCCAGAATTTTCTGAGCATCTCGTTGTCGTTTATATGACAGTGCATTACGTTGACGTGAGAAGAAATTTCGGTACACGAATTTGTTACGCCAGACACAATCCAGCCTAAGCTAGTAGCTTGTGCGATGGGTGTACCGGGAGGTCCTCTTTTTAAACCATCCTGTAGTACGTGACCGTACACTTCTGCTCCTAAAAGGAGGTCTACTCGATTGGGTGAGAAATAGTTTGGATCAGCCAAAACTAACTTGCTTAACTCTACCCATTGAATTGCCTCTACCTTTCTCGTCGGAAGAAGAGAAGTTATTTTTTGCAGAACATATGCCTTCACCGGAAATTTGATTTTTGGATCAATCCGGGATTGAATTTCAATAGTCACCGTTGCCTTGGAAACAATGTTTTTGTTTCCACCCAGACCTGTTACTTGGCCTGTGATTTGTGTCTTCTTCAACCCTAAGTACTGAGCAGTAGACTCAGTGACGAAAGAGGCCTCTGACCCCTGGTCTAGAAGTGCACGGATTTGATAAACTTCTCCATTTTTAGCTATGGCCTTGACAAGTGCAGTTGCAAGTAAGACTTGCTGATGTGTTTTGCCTGTAGCAAAACAAGAGACCACGCCGGAAGTTATAGCTACACCCGATGATGTAGCTCCTTCTGAAGATGCAGCAGTAGCACCCAGATCATTTTTATCTTCAGTGTTTTCTAAGTTCGAACCCCTTGGATGTAAAAGCGAATGATGATTTCGCTTGCAAATACGACATTTTAAGTTTGTTCGGCACTCTTTGGCGGAGTGATTGCTACCCATGCAATTAAAACACACCTTATTATTTAGCGCAAAATTGCGACGGGCTTCGACATTCTCTTTTTGAAACAGTTTACATTGACTGAGTTTGTGAGATTCGGTACAAAACGGACATTTAGCATTTATTGCATGTAAAGTTTTTATTTTATCAGGTTTGCTTTGACCTTTATATCCTGACGTTGATTTGGGGTCAAGAAATTCGATGGCACGGAATCGCTTTGTTAAAAACTCTTTAAATTGTTCATATGTTGGCAGATCATCTGACGGAGTGTTCGAAGTGATATGAAACTCCCACTGACGTCGAGTTTCTGAATCCAGTTTCAACGTGAGGATATGGATTATTATTACGTCCCAACTCCTTACATCAATGCCTAAATTGGAGAGGGTGGCCAAGCAATCGTTTGTCGTATCTACAAGCTCCTTAAGTCCACTTGCGGATTCTACGACCGAGTTTTTCTGGCTAAAAAGTCGTTTTAAAACTTGGTGACAAATGAATTTTTTATTGTTGTACCGTTCCTCTAACAATTTCCAACATCTATCAAAGTTTGACTCCTCAATAGGTATATGTCTAAGACGTTGCTCGGCTTCACCTACAAGATAACCTTTGAGGTAGTGTAACTTTTGAACGTTTGCCAAAGTTGTATTTTGCAGAATCAATGACCGAAATAAATCTCTTACCTGATAAATTTGGGAGATTTATTTTGGGCAGTTTGACGTGAGACATTTTGGCTTCAGCAACAGTTGAAGCATTTTTGTTAGAATTTATAACAGTAAATTTAGCCAACATTGATTTTAAATCGCACTTATAATCTAAGTAATTTTCTTCGGCTTTGTCATAAACATCATTTTCAATATAATCAGTTCTGTTAAGCAGTTTAGGGTCTACACTACGCATTAATTCCTTATGACCCGTTAAAAACTCTAACCATAATTGTTCCACAGATTCTAATTTCGCTTCTATGTATTCTGTGTTCAATCGCTCTTTGGGTGATTTTTTAAAGTTAGCTCTAGCCTTAGTTATACGAGATTTTATATCTTGCTGAAAGTTTATTAAAGATTCCATGTTGACAAGCCAAAGTTAATTTAAAAAGTAAGATTCGTAAAATATTACAAGTAGAAACTGATCAAAATTATTCTAAGTGTTTCAAACTTAGCACCTCGGGGTAAATCGGGCATAGGTTCCCCGTACCTCCGTTTTTAGAGAAATTATTCTAAGTCCTAACATGCACACAATAATTTTACAAGTTGAATTTACTGTTAAATTTACTGAGTCCAAATTGACACAAAACTTGAATTTTAAATAAATGTCATTAATTTATTCACTGCCACTATTGATTTGTCACTTCAATTTAAAATGTCAAAAGTACTCACAATTTTACTGCACACTTTCCTGTTGTTTCCGGTGTTCTTTAGCCCCGTTACCACGTTCAGTTTTCGCACGTTTCCCAAACGTTACTGGACACGAACAACTCCCTGCACCTTTTTTCGCACGCACCTCCACGTGACTGGACACGAACTTCGCCCGGCTGGTCACGTGGTCCAACTTCGCTGGGTCTCAACTCCGCTGGTGATGATGTTCCTGCACTATACCGCTTAGTGGGGCACACAAATTATGTGCACGACTACCTTCCGGTAAGTGCACGGTAACCCTAATCGGGTTCCGTTAGCTTCACGGTTTCCAACGGCAATCCACCGTCCCGCAAGCAAGCTTCCCTCCTCCTGGAATGTCACACGACAATCCGGCCTCGAAGGACCAATGAATAAGCTCAAACTATCGAGCTTCTATTTTAAGGCCTAGGGGTAGGTATCTTAGGTACTATTATACTATTGAAACAACTAGAAACAACCTTTGATTTTATTCTAATGATGTTGCCGCCACATTTGACGGTTATTGATTCACGGAGAATCTCGTCATCGCGATGCAGGATTGATGGCCGTATTTACTAGTGCCATCTATGACAAAACTTATAAACTAGGTGGAGCTCCACTATGGTTCTAACATAAAGGTGTCTAAATTATGTTAAGTTAGTTAAATGGTTCAACACTTTGAAAAGGAAAAGGAAACAGCCTATAGCTTGCCTGGCTTAAGCCAAACATATAATAATTATATACGGGAGTATATAACAGGTACGGGTGGGCAAATATAAAACAAAAACATAAACATTGGGCCCTGCTGCTAGGCTGTTTATCAAAAACCAAGGTCGGGAGCCTAATGTTCGACTTAAAATCGCGAGGTCGTGGCTTCAAGTCCAGGCCCGTATCAAAAGGGCTCCTACTTTACTTCAGCAGTGGACTATTAAAAGGCTGATTATATACTGTGCTTTTATCTCTGTTGCTATAATAATTAATATCCTGACCTAATGACTGACTGACTGTCCGACCGACCGACCGAGACACAACGCACAGCCTAACCTAAACCGCTGGTCGTACAGACTTGAAATTTGGAGGGTGCATTTATCATGATGAGTAGAGGTGTACTAAGAAAGGATGTTTCGAAATTCAACCCTATGGGGATATAAATGGATGAAAACTTTTGTGTGCCGGTCCATGGTTTTTGAACTTTTAGTCGTGGATAATATGTATTAGATAGCTCATTAAAGTAAAGTAACAAATGCCATTATTAATTATTCACTGTATAAGCTATAAATAAGGTTCTCCGTCTCGTCGTAGGATAGCTTAAAGAGCCAGTCTTTTATTTTTTTCTTAAAGGCATGCTTTGTAAGTTTGTCACATTTGCCCAGCAGCACATATGCGTTATTGTATGTGCAGGGAAGCGAGTACGCAAGACTACGTTTGGCCATTAAAGAATGAATGCGAGGGAGTGGCAGTATATACGATCTATTTGCTCGTTTAGACATTATGATGGAGTAATCTTGGTTTGATTTTAAGTTGTTGTGGGTTTTTAGGACCGCATTATAGACGAACAGCTGTCGAACTCTCAGTACTTTAAACTCTGCATAGAGAGAGTCGGTTGGGAAAAGGAAGGGTTTCCGTAGCAAGACTTTGATCAGTGCCCTTTGCGCTCTTTCTATGGTCAAGAAGATGGTTTTTCCAGAAATTTAAAAAGCTTTACTTCAGTATGTGCCTCCAGCATGACAGATTAAGCCATACATATTGCCATCAGGCTATACATGGCTTATACTATCATGCAGAAATCATGTATCATGTGTCATGTCTCTTTGCTTCTTGAAGAAAATCATAGATGATCAGAATGATAGAGAATATTTAAACATCATGGATAGCGAGCAGTGGACAGGTTGAGATGGTCACACATATTACCAACCTTAGGCCACCCTTAGTTGTAAGTTCATTATTCTATTGTGATCATCTTGACCATATTTATATTTTGGTGTGTGCAATAAAGGTTATCTGTGTATCTTAGTGTAACCTAGCAGCAGATCACACTACTAACTATATGCTCGCTATAGGACCAAACCTTATCCCTGTCAATGGATAGTGACAGGCGGCAGAGGGGTCCAAATGCCCCAAATGTCCTCCAATTTTAATACCTGGTAAAAGACCTATTACAGACTGCACACTGTATTGTATCACCACCAAATTAGAATGCCTTTTAAGTATAGTCAATAAAAGGTTATATATAAGGTTATCTTACTTGCAACATTTAAGTCTAGGAAAATAGAACACTCTTTGCAGAGAATGGAGCCACAGAGACGGCAGTGATGCTTCCGCCGTGTCAGGTTGAACGCCTTGGCACAGCTTGGACACAGCTTCACCGAGGAGCCATCCAGCCACGGGACTACCTGAATATATTTAAGATAAGTTAAAGATAAAAAGAGCTACAAAACTACACAAATGCTAGACTTGAACAAGTTATAAAAGTTGTAGGAAGACAGTGATAAGGACACAATAAAATAGAACAATTATGTACCTAAATGACTAATCATTTTGGCAAAAGGGGCAAAATCAGCTGATGTTGGAAAAATAAATTAATATTCTAACATCACTGATTTTAATTTTGTCCCAATACTCGAGCTTTGATGTATGTCAAGATTAAATTTTGTAGAGTAGGCTTAAGATTAATTACTATCAAGACAAAACAGCTTAATTAGGTAGATAATATCACTAAAAATAGACATCTTTTTTGCCACAAATACACTATTGTTTACATAAAAACGAAAAAATAATAAATAATTTTGAATAATATTTTCTGATAAATTGTTAATTTATTTAATTGATGATATACATGGGTATGTCCTAAAACTGCAACCAGAACCACCTGAGGACGGACAGCAGCGTCCTCTCTGTTAACTGTGGTGAACATTCTGTAATCCTCAAGCCGCCTGCCAAGCATGGAGATTATAGCAACACCTCCCTATTAAGGGGAGGCCTTCGTCCAGCAGTGGATGTTTTCTGGCTGATGGGTGGGTGGGGTACATGAAATTTGGTATTTGCCTTTCCTATCTTATCCATAATAATCATACATTTCAAATTTTTACTATCAAACTTATAATGTGATTTTGAAATTTGTTTTATTAGCAACAAGTGGTTTGATAAGAGATTGCGCTGCGCATATCCCTGACCAATGCAGTGGTACCCAAAACTATGAGTAACAATAAAGACCACCATCACTGTAGTTGTGCTTCGGCACCCCTATTCACAACTCCAAAGGTTTCCGTTTAGATCCACACTATCCATCCCACTCATCTACATTCAGGATGACAAAGACAGAGGAAGCGAAATTCAAACTGGAAGTATCCGACGCCATTCTGAATAGGGGTGCAGGAGTCTCATTAGCCCTGTAATTTGGCTAGCTACCCCTACCCTTTAAAATAGAGCACAGTAATACTCATACAGTTTGTTTGTGTATGCCTGTTTGTTGTTGAGTCTTATGTTTGTGTTTCTAAAAAAAATAACACTGCAGTGAAACTACCACCAAGTAACATTTTTCATACACTTGTACTCTCTTCGAAAAAGGCTACCATATTGTGTGGGTGATACAATGATATTAATGGGTTGATATACCTACAAGGAAATATTTTCCTTAAACTTTAATCTACTAACCTCTCGTTCATGCTGTTTCCTTTGATTAGGATCTGCCGGCATGTTACACACGAGTTTGTCCAGTCTTATCAACAGTTTGTTAGTTTCTGTGGCATACCGCTCGAGCCGAGCCGACCTTACAGCCCTGAAATAATCACTAGAGCTCCGGGATACTCCTACAGTCTGCTCCTCACTATCATAATACTGCTCTTGAGTATTAAACCTTAGCGCCTTGTCAAACGTTTCTAGTAGGTCGGAATCATTGTTATTTAGTATTATCTTCTTTGCTTTACCGAATATATCCTTGAGAGATTTGAGAACATCTTGTTCTTCCTGATGTAGGCTCTCAAAGTGGCTCGTCAGTTGAGACGCCGATTTCAAGTCCGCTTTACATATAGGGCACAGGAAACCCTCCAGTATTTCGTCGTCGTTAGATGTAGCCATGGTTTGAAAGTTGATTTCTAGGTAAACATTCTTAATTACATCAATCTGTTCAAAACATAGAAATCACAAGTTTGATACACCTTGGATACACCCATTCAACTTCCACTTCCACAAGTCCACAACAATCAAGTTTCTCTGGCTGGCTGGATTTGTCAATGACAATATTTATTGACATGACTTTGACATCTGTTTTTTTTTCTTTCTTCCTAAGAAGACTATAGGACACTTTGTGCATTTCTAAGTGAAATATGACTTGTTTAAGTACCCATCCGGGATAAAGCAGGGGTAGACCCGTTATAGCCACCCCAGAACTAGAATCTAGCTAGTCGTAGCTAGACCTGAACATAAGGTACGGCAGCTGTTGTTACAGGTAGGGCGCTTCACAGTATTCTACTTATTTTAAGGTAAGGCATTGGTATTTTAATTGTCCCTCAAGCCTCAAGATCTTGCCTGCATGCACGATGCCCGATGCATAACGACAGTGAATAGTCTTGACGTACAGTACATACAGCAAGTATTATTATTAATGGATAATTTTAATATTTTTTTTATTTTCCTATTCCACCTATCAAAAATAATATTATTGCTGTTTTTGACTGGCAAGTTTAGTGTGCGCTGTCGAGTTGAAGGAAAAACACTTTTGTTTTTAATTCATGTTTGGAAAATCGCTCATTGCTATACGTCAAGGCTGTTGTTTTGCATCAATCGTACATGACCTTGGCGTGCTGTACATCAGGCAAGATGGTGAATAGCAGATAAATTTAGTAGGTGAATAGAGAGTACGTCTTATCACAAATATTTGTTCTTGTCACAAATATTTGTCTATGGATATTATGCTATAGGCCATTTAGGATATATTTACTACAGACCGGTTGGCAGCACTGCACTCTTGCCTTGTCCGTCTTGTCGTAAAAAAATCGTATTAGTCCTATGTCGGTCGGTCATTTTCGGAAATCTCGATCTTTCGTAACCGACGAGCCAAGTGACCGAGCAAAAAGATTCGAGCAAAACGTCGTTCACCGGTCTCGAGAACCTACAAATAAAAATAAAGCTTGAAGCTATTATTATAGAGTTGAATTTAGCTAGGTACGCCATTTCACCGAGATTGGTCGAAGAAAACCGAGACGAAACCGGTTGGTGTTGTATCAATCGCCGGTCATTCATTCGGTCTCGGTCTCTCGGTCGGTTCCAGCTACCTTATCATGTAACTGTTCGGGATCGCGATTCGGATTGCGATTTGTCATTAATGTCACTTGTCACTGTCACAGCTAATCGGTATCACGGAGTGATATCTCTCGCTATCGTTAACGAACGAATGCATTGATTTCCTGAACGAATGAAATTATGTGAAGCAAATCCGTCGGTCTTTCGGCGTTTCGTCCAGCCTTCAGGGTCAAATGAGTATTGGCGGGAACGCGAAAAAAACATGTCGCAGCATTGCATTATTTTGCACATTTTTCTGAGTTTTTACGGCCTTACTTAAAAAAACTTTTCAACCGTTAGTCACTGCTTAAGATGCTCTGCCATCTTCTCTCTGACGTGAAGTTGCACGTGCTAGAAAAGGACAGAGAAGTTTAAGCAGTGACTAAGAGAATCGAAATTATTTTAGGTAAGACCAATTATGTATTAAAAATAGTGGCGTTTTATTCATTAAATACCGATTTAAGTGCATGAGTGTGGCCATGTGATATAATATAGTGAAACATGGTAATTTCGTGTTGCTTTTAAAACTCCGAAGAAGCTTGTAGTAAAGTTGCCACAGCTAGGGCATGATAGGACCTGACCGTGACTTACTCTTTGTGCCTAGGACACGTTTGACTGAAAAGAAAGAAGGATCGATGTAGAAATATGTATGCGGCTGAAAGACTTGTATCCATGGTCAGGAATGATTAAAAACAACAAACAATGCAGGGTCAATCAAACGGTCAAGTCAAGTCAATGTCAATGTCGTGACGTGCGTCTGGTATGAAAGTTTTTTTTTCTTCTTAGTTATTGGCATCGCACGTTGTGCATTCTGCCAGTGTCACGTTAATGAATTTTCAAGTTTTTTACTAAAACCAAGTCAAATATGTCATGAAATCACAGTCAGTCACACGAAGTTAGTCATAGTCGAGTCCAAGTCATGCCCTAGTAAAGTTGTGGCGACTTTACTATGAGCTTCTACGGAGATTTGGAAACAACACGAAAAGACATGCTCCACCACATTATATCACTTGCCCACATTCGTGCACGTAATTCAACACTCAATGAATAAAACACCACCATTTTTAATCATTAATTCGCGAAAAAACACAAGTTTAAGAAAATAATAGAATGCAACGACATGATTTTTCCGTGTTCCCGCCTAAACTCGATATGAAAGTTTTCGTGTGAATGTTTGTGAAATGAAATGAAATTGTGAAATCTTCTAACTTCTCATACGAATTTTGTGCAGTTCGGAAGTTTTAATGTTGCTGCACTTTCATAATCAGTGAAAGATTATGTTTTAACGGCTACAAAAGACAGTATTCTCCAACTTTTAGAATTTAAGGTTATCAAGGTTTTACATACATTCAAAACAAAAATTTAAAATGTCTGATGGAGCACCAAATATATAACGATCGGAAATCGGAAGATCGTTATGAATGGGAAGGCAAGTGCCGCGGATCTTGGGCCGCGCGTCGATCCATCACCCGGGTCTTTAACGATTGACGACCGGCTGCCTTATCATGTAACTGTTCGGGATCGCGATTCGGATTGCGATTTGTCATTAATGTCACTTGTCACTGTCACAGCTAATCGGTATCACGGAGTGATATCTCTCGCTATCGTTAACGAACGAATGCATTGATTTCCTGAACGAATGAAATTATGTGGAGCAAATCCGTCGGTCTTTCGGCGTTTCGTCCTGCCTTCAGGGTCAAATGAGTATTGGCGGGAACGCGAAAAAAACATGTCGCAGCATTGCATTATTTTGCACATTTTTCTGAGTTTTTACGGCCTTACTTAAAAAAACTTTTCAACCGTTAGTCACTGCTTAAGATGCTCTGCCATCTTCTCTCTGACGTGAAGTTGCACGTGCTAGAAAAGGACAGAGAAGTTTAAGCAGTGACTAAGAGAATCGAAATTATTTTAGGTAAGACCAATTATGTATTAAAAATAGTGGCGTTTTATTCATTAAATACCGATTTAAGTGCATGAGTGTGGCCATGTGATATAATATGGTGAAACATGGTAATTTCGTGTTGCTTTTAAAACTCCGAAGAAGCTTGTAGTAAAGTTGCCACAGCTAAGCATGATAGGACCTGCTGCCTTATCATGTAACTGTTCGGGATCGCGATTCGGATTGCGATTTGTCATTAATGTCACTTGTCACTGTCAAAGCTAATCGGTATCACGTAGTGATATCTCTCGCTATCGTTAACGAACGAATGCATTGATTTCCTGAACGAATGAAATTATGTGAAGCAAATCCGTCGGTCTTTTGGCGTTTCGTCCTGCCTTCAGGGTCAAATGAGTATTGGCGGGAACGCGAAAAAAAACGTCGCAGCATTGTATTATTTTGCACATTTTTCCGAGTTTTTAATGTATTAAAAATAGTGGCGTTTTATATTAAATGCCGATTTAAGTGCATGAGTGTGGCCAAGTGATATAATATGGTGAAACATGGTAATTTCGTGTTGCTTTCAAAACTCCGAAGAAGCTTGTAGTAAATTTGCCACAGCTAGGGCATAATAGAACCTGACCGTGACTTACTCTTTGTGCCTAGGACACGTTTGACTGAAAGAAAGAAGGATCGATGTAGAAATATGTATGCGGCTGAAAGACTAGTATCCATGGCCAGGATGATTAAAAACAACAAACAATGCAGGGTCAATCAAGCGGTCAAGTCAAGTCAATGTCAATGTCGTGACGTGCGTCTGATATGAAAGTTTTCTTTTTCCTTAGTTATTGGCATCGCACGTTGTGCATTCTGCCAGTGTCAAGTTGATGAATTTGTAAGTTTTTATATTAAAATCAAGTCAAATATGTCATAAATCACATTTAGTCACACGAAATTAGTCAAAGTCGAGTCCAAGTCATGCCCAAATTCAACACTCAATGAATAAAACACCACCATTTTTAATCATTAATTCGCGAAATAACACAAGTTTAAGAAAATAATAGAATGCATCGACATGATTTTTCCGTGTTCCCGCCAAAACTCTATGAAAGTTTTCGTGTGAATGTTTGTGAAATGAAATTGTGAAATCTTCTAACTTCTCATAGGCATTTGTGCAGTTCAGAAGTTTTAATGTTGCTGCACTTTCCTAATCAGTGAAAGATTATGTTTTAACGGCTACAAAAGACAGTATTCTCCAACTTTTAGAATTTAAGGTTATCAAGGTCATACATACATTCAAAACAAAAATTTAAAATGTCTTTGATGGAGCACCAAATATATAACGCATTAAAATGGGACTGCGCAGAAATCAATTCCTTATTCTTAACGGCAGTATCATCAGTAACGATTCATACCTATTGCACCTCAGACATAATAGCCCGAATATCAATGTCCAAAGAACATCTTCAAGTATAGGTACCTGAGAAAACTACTGATTCAAGTTAAAGGTACACTGCATTGTACGGAAACGAGACATGGACAATGACCATAAGAGACCGACAAGGCTAGAAGCGTTTGAAATGTGGTGCTTGAGGCGCATGGAGCGAATAAGCTGGAAAAAGAAAACAAATCAGGAGGTGTTAGACATTGTAGGAGAGGAAAGAAGGATCATAGAAAGCATAGAGCTCAGAAGAGGAAAAATGTTTGGCAACCTTGTGTGACATGACGTATTTATGAAAAACATCATAGAGGGGAAAATAGAAGCAAATCGAGGACCCGGAAGACTGAGGAGATGCTTTGTTGATTAAGTCAAGGAGAGGGCCAAAGTCATGTCATACAAAGAGATCAAAGAACTGGCCGGAGATAGAGAAAGATGGAAGGCACTCCACCGACAAGAGCCATGCTCTTAAAATAAACTAATGAATGCCATATGAGGAGTCTGTACGGTCCATCAAATTACCTATGAACGATAGTATTGTACACTTAAGCACTTCTCAACGATGAACAGCAGTAAAAAAACAGACCTCTTGGACACTAATGTGTACTGTACTATCACTCTGGACATGTACATGATAAAATGTGGGACTTGTATCCGGAAGCCTCTTAGTACCTAGCGTAGTAACTGTCCATGTTAAGTAAATATTTAATATGTAACGAAATAAACATGTTTGTTAACTCCACAGGTTAGCTCTACAAAAGCACTGCCATGTATTTGTCAAATAAAAATATCAGGATTTAACTATTTTAATATACATTTTTTTATTACCTATCTCTGCCCCGCAAGTTTTTTTTGTGCAACTGACAGTCTTTATAATATGCACAAAAAACTTATTTTGTCCCCTAGTTTTTTCAGGCCTGCATTGTTATGCCCAGGGTAGCTACCTAAAACCTATTAAAAACCTAAGCCAAGCTTAGGCATCAAGGAATATTTATTGAATTATTAATACCGTGAACGAGTCTGAAATGTAGGCCAAGTAGATTAAGTTTCCAGGGAGTAATAAACAGTACCAAACAATAGATAGGAAGGTCAGTAATGTATTAACATCATATTGCAGAACAATTTTATGAGATTACTAATCACAATAACTAGATATTTTATAAAAAATACTTTTTACTTTAGTAACTTGGGTATCTTACTAAAACTACAATTATTTTTTAAGACATCAGTATACAGAAAAAATTACATACAATATATCAACATTTTAAGAATTTAGAAACTACTATACAATCAAGTTATGCAATTAACAAGTCACTATAATATTAGGACCTATAGAATATAGCACAATAAGAGATGTGTGTGCACTTCAAAGGTGGCTCACATACATTACTTTTGAAAATCTAGGAAAATTATATGGTCAGTTCCTGTGGGATAGCAGGTAACCTACACAGTACAACCATAAATTAAATTACTAATACAAAAAAAATAAAAATAACATTTATTCACTGACATTATTACTAACTACTACAGTATTCGGTACTAGTTACTATTATACATTATTTAATACTCCTTTTATTTATCTGTAACACCAGCACTAGTTTCGCCATCAGGTTGTCCTCCCTGGACATAGGCCTCCTCTAAAAGTCTCCACTCCTCTCTATCTCTGGCTATTCTGCGCCACCCTTTTGGTAGGTCGTCCTCCCACCTTCTCTGTGGTCATCCCCTTTATCTCTTCCCATCTCTGGGGTGCCAATGATCTCTTTGGTCCACTTTTGTTTCGGAGATCTAATCACATGTCCAATCCAGCGCTATTTTAGTAATTTGATCTCGCGTGAGACAGCTCATGCCTTGTGGCCTTCCTAATTTTGGTCAGTCTCCACTTGTCCTGCAATGTGCTCCTGTGCTTAATGTGCAACATGCTTCTCTCCATCCCTTGTTGGCATGCCTTAAGTTTTTGTCTGTTTTTAATTACTTATACTATACTATTCAAATAACAAAAAAATTATGCTATTACAATTATCAGCAACTAAGTCATACTTTAAAATATTGGCTAAGCATGATATAATAATTGCTGCGTTCCGTAATGCGCTAAAAGTGATAATATCGCGAATCCGAAACGCAGCAATTATTATATCATGCTTAGCCAATATTTTAAAGTATGACTTAGTTGCTGATAATTGTAATAGCACACATCTTTTTGTTTCATCATTTTTCATTGTTCTTTAGATACACAACTGTAACGTACTCACATTATTAAATCAACTCATAAAGTACATAAGGTATTATAATTACTTTTGTTCTTTGAATACTTAACTGTAAGTTGCTCACATTATTAAATCATTAAGCGGTGATACCCTGTATTTCTCTATACTATAATCATGCTGACCCATGATGCTTTTGTCTAAATGATAAGCTCACAGTGGAACAAAATGAAACCCACCTGAAGACAGTTGGTTCCACCGTCTACGAACCCACCATTTCATTTGAGCTTCTTGGTGAGCAACACTGCAGTACTACAGTAGGTACTGTACATTATAATATCGGAACCCACCCGTTTCTCAGGCCTTACAACGCTTGTGCGCTGTCTTGCCAGCAAAAGTGGTATTAACTCATCACAGCCGGTAGTGGCCGGTAAACTCCATAGTCGATATCGTGAGATGCTGACTTATCTCCCTTAAGATTCGTCGCTCCATTGCGTATGTATCTCGGGTATGTAGTATTCTTTGTTCTCCGTCCACAGCAGCTAACAACATAGCTCCGGCCATGGCTCGCATAGAAAATTTACTATAGATGGCATGGCTTCTAGAAAATGCTTAGGATATTTCCCATAAGCAGGTGGCCTAGTGACACAAACTTCCCATATTTCCTTGTAGGAACTAGGGCAAAATTACACATGCCTTTTGTTTTTGTTTCTTGAAAGTTATTGTTATGTTTTGATATTGCTACGTGCTACCTCTATCGTTTGACACTTGTGCTGCGTTCCGTAATGCGCTAAAAGTGATAATATTGCGAATCCGACCAAAGTCAGAAGTATTACTCAATCAAATCAAAGCCCTTGTATTTTGTGACTATTACATTTGGTCGGATTCGCGATATTATCGCTTTTAGCGCATTACGGAACGCAGCATTGATAGCGAGCTCGCAGCTGTCATTGAGCATTTAACTAGGCAGCTGTCATCGGAGTTCTGTGATACCGATTACTGAGGTTTTAGGCCAAAGTACAAGAAAATGTTCATTCTATTTGGATCGCGATCGCTAACCCTCGAATGACGTTTCGTATTGGTTTCAAATGTCAAAATACAACCCATATTGAGCCCCTCGCAATCCCGATCAAGTTACATGATAAGGCAGCTGACCGTGACTTACTCTTTGTGCCTAGGACACGTTTGACTGAAAAGAAAGAAGGATCGATGTAGAAATATGTATGCGGCTGAAAGACTTGTATCCATGGCCAGGAATGATTAAAAACAACAAACAATGCAGGGTCAATCAAACGGTCAAGTCAAGTCAATGTCAATGTGACGTGCGTTTGATATGAAAGTTTTTTTTTCTTCTTAGTTATTGGCATCGCACGTTGTGCATTCTGCCAGTGTCACGTTAATGAATTTTCAAGTTTTTTACTAAAACCAAGTCAAATATGTCATGAAATCACAGTCAGTCACACGAAGTTAGTCATAGTCGAGTCCAAGTCATGCCCTAGTAAAGTTGTGGCGACTTTACTATGAGCTTATACGGAGATTTGGAAACAACACGAAAAGACATGCTCCACCACATTATATCACTTGCCCACACTCGTGCACGTAATTCAGCACTCAATGAATAAAACACCACCATTTTTAATCATTAATTCGCGAAAAAACACAAGTTTAAGAAAATAATAGAATGCAACGACATGATTTTTCCGTGTTCCCGCCAATGATGTTATATGTGTATTTTACTCTATGGTTCCCTTTACTCTATGGTTCCCGCCTATACTCGATATGAAAGTTTTCGTGTGAATGTTTGTGAAATGACAAATGAAATCTTCTAACTTCTCATACGCATTTTGTGCAGTTCGGAAGTTTTAATGTTGCTGCACTTTCATAATCAGTGAAAGCTTATGTTTTAACGGCTACAAAAGACAGTATTCTCCAACTTTTAGAATTTAAGGTTATCAAGGTCATACATAGGTACATTCAAAACAAAAATTTAAAATGTCTTTGATGGAGCACCAAATATATAACGCATTGAAATGGGACTGCGCAGAAATCAATTCCTTATTCTTAACGGCAGTATCATCAGTAACGATTCATACCTATTGGACCTCAGACATAATAGCCCGAATATCAATGTCCAAAGAACATCTTCAAGTATATTAAAAAACCTGAGAAAACTACTGATTAAACTTAAAGGTACACTGCATTGTACGGAAGCGAGACATGGACAATGACCATAAGAGACCGAGAAAGGCTAGAAGCATTTGAAATGTGGTGCTTGAGGCGCATGGAGCGAATAAGCTGGACAGAAAAGAAAACAAATCAGGAGGTGTTAGACATTGTAGGAGAGGAAAGAAGGATCATAGAAAGCATAGAGCTCAGAAGAGGAAAAATGTTTGGCAACCTTGTGCGACATGACGTATTTATGAAAAACATCATAGAGGGGAAAATAGAAGCAAATCGAGGACCCGGAAGACTGAGGAGATGCTTTGTTGATTAAGTCAAGGAGAGGGCCAAAGTCATGTCATACAAAGAGATCAAAGAACTGGCCGGAGATAGAGAAAGATGGAAGGCACTCCACCGACAAGAGCCATGCTCTTAAAATAAACTAATGAATGCCATATGAGGAGTCTGTAAGGTCTAACAAATTACCTATGAACAATAGTATTGTACACTTAAGCACGGCTCAACGATGAACAGCAGTAAAAAACAGACCTCTTGGACACTAATGTGTACTGTACTATCACTCTAGACATGTACATGATAAAATGTGGGACTTGTATCTGGAAGCCTCTTAGTACCTAGCGTAATAACTGTCCATGTTAAGTAAATATCGAATATCTAACTAAATAAACATGTTTGTTAACTCCACAGGTTAGCTCTACAAAAGCACTGCCATGTATTTGTCAAATAAAAATATCAGGATTTAACTATTTTAATATAATTTTTTTTATTACCTATCTCTGCCCCGCAAGTTTTTTTTGTGCAACTGACAGTCTTTATAATATGCACAAAAAACTTATTTTTTCCCCTAGTTTTTTCAGGCCTGCATTGTTATGCCCAGGGTAGCTACCTAAACCTATTAAAAACCTAAGCCAAGCTTAGGTATCAAGGGATATTTATTGAATTATTAATACCGTGAACGAGTCTGAAATGTAGGCCAAGTAGATTAAGTTTCTGGGGAGTAATAAACAGTACCAAACAATAGATAGGAAGGTCAGTAATGTATTAACATCATACTGCAGAACAATTTTATGAGATTACTAATCACAATAACTAGATATTTTATAAAAAATACTTTTTACTTTAGTAACTTGGGTATCTTACTAAAACTAGAATTATTTTTTAAGACATTTCTATACAGAAAAAACTACATACAATATATCCTATCTACATACATTTTAAGAATTTAGAAACTACTATACAATCAAGTTATGCGATTAACAAGTCACTATAATATTAGGACCTATAGAATATAGCACAATAAGAGAAGTGTGTGCACTTCAAAGGTGGCTCACATACATTACTCTTGAAAATCTAGGAAAATTATATGGTCAGTTCCTGTGGGATAGCAGGTAACCTACACAGTACAACCATAAATTTAATTACTAATACAAAAAAATAAAAATAACATTTATTCACTGACATTATTACTAACTACTACAGTATTCGGTACTAGTTACTATTATACATTATTTAATACTCCTTTTCATCATCAGTAACATGTACACTTCCATCTAACCCACTGGAGTTACTATGCCAGCGGCCCAGAGCCTCGCTCCGTTATTTCAAGGAGCTGGGTTGGCTCGGGTAGACGCTGGCGGGGGAAATGCACAATACACCCCTAGCGGGACGTCAGTGCAGGACTTATCGCCCCCACGTTGAATAAGAATAAGAATACTCCTTTTATTTATTTGTAACACCAGCACTAGTTTCGCCATCAGGTTGTCCTCCCTGGACATAGGCCTCCTCTAAAAGTCTCCACTCCTCTCTATCTCTGGCTATTCTGCGCCACCCTTTTGGTAGGTTGTCCTCCCACCTTCTCTGTGGTCATCCCCTTGATCTCTTCCCATCTCTGGGGTGCCAATGACCTCTTTGGTCCACTTTTGTTTCGGAGATCTAATCACATGTCCAGTCCATGTGTTAGTAATTTGATCTTGTGTGAGACATATGTCATGCCTTGTGGCCTTCCTAATTTTGGTCAGTCTCCACTTGTCCTGCAATGTGCTCCTGTGCTTAATGTGCAACATGCTTCTCTCCATCCCTTGTTGGCATGCCTTAAGTTTTTGTCTGTTTTTAATTACTTATACTATACTATTCAAATAACAAAAAAAATATGCTCTTACAATTATCAGCAACAAAGTCGTACTTTAAAATATTGGCTAAGCATGATATAATAATATAAAAATTACATTATAATTGTGTAACAATTAACTCATACGTTAGATACCTACATAAGGTATTATATTACATTTGTTATTTAGATACACAACTGTAACATACTCACATTATTAAATCAACTCATAAAGTACATAAGGTATTATAATTACTTTTGTTCTTTGAATACTTAACTGTAAGTTGCTCACATTATTAAATCATTAAGCGGTGATACCCTGTATTTCTCTATACTATAATCATGCTGACCCATGATGCTTTTGTCTAAATGATAAGCTCACTGTGGAACAAAATGAAACCCACCTGAAGACAGTTGGTTCCACCGTCTACGAACCCACCGCTTCATTCGAGCTTCTTGGTGAGCAACACTGCAGTACTACAGTAGGTACTGTACATTATAATATCGGAACCCACCCGTTTCTCCGGCCTTACAACGCTTGTGCGCTGTCTTGCCAGCAAAAGTGGCATTAACTCATCACAGCCGGTAGTGGCCGGTAAACTCCATAGTCGATATCGTGATATGCTGACTTACTCGTATCTCCCTTAAGATTCGTCGCTCCATTGCGGTAGTCTCGGGTATGTAGTATTCTTTGTTCTCCGTCCACAGCAGCTAACAACATAGCTCCGGCCATGGCTCGCATAGAAAATTTACTATAGATGGCATGGCTTCTAGAAAATGCTTAGGATATTTCCCATAGGCAGGTGGCCTAATGACACAAACTTCCCATATTTTCTTGTTAGGAACTAGGGCAAAATTACAGATGCCTTTTGTTTTTGTTTCTTGAAAGTTATTGTTTTGATATTGCTACGTGCTACCTCTATCGTTTGACACTTGATAGCGAGCTCGCAGCTGTCATCGGAGTTCTGTGATACCGTTTACTGAGGTTTTAGGCCAAAGTACAAGAAAATGTTCATTCAATTTGGATCGTGATCGCTAACCCTCGAATGACGTTTCGTATTGGTTTCAAATGTCAAAATACAACCCATATTGAGCCCCTCGCGATCCCGATCAAGTTACATGATAAGGCAGCGGGTCGTTCACGCAGAAAGCGTGATTCGGTCGTTTTGATTCGTTCAATCACGATCGACACAGGACTATAACTCGTATTCATAATCAAACAGACTAAACTGACAGATTGAAATGTCACTTATCAAAATAATGCTGCCTGCTAAAAAACCGTAGTGATGGATATTGTTAAGTTCATATGGTTCAAAAGAATTATTGAATAATTATTAAGTGCCGTTCAACATTTAAAGTGCTGCCAGTGGAAGTGCAGGTAGAAAAGGGAAAACGTATTGTGTTAAAAAGTTGTTCTGTAAATTGCTACACGGAAATGTAACATTATTTTCATGATTTATAACCTTAGAAAGATTGAAATCGTACAAAAGTAAGGAACTTCACCTTTTACAAAGACTCATATAAATATATCAAAGTAGTTCATAAGTATCAAATTATTAAGTTTGTTAGCATAAGTTCATAAAAAGATTAAGTTTCTGAACATATGTTAATAAACTTAATATTTTTATCCCAGCACTATTCAAACTTTGCCAAAAAGTAGCAACACTCGAAATGTCAGTTTAGTCCATTTAATTAAGAATCCGAGTATAATTCGTATTCTCCTTTGCCTTTGAATAACAAAGAATTCATTATAAATATAAATTGATTAAAAAAATCAACAAAGGCATGATTGCTAAATAAAACATTTGCTGCTATTTCTTTGAATTCTTTGGCATTGGTTTGTGTGGAGTAGAGTGTGGTGTCGCTCATTTAACATGATTTATAAAAATATTAAAACCTAATGAATAACTTCTCTCTGGCTGGCTCTATTATTTTTAAATTTTCACCAAAGTTGTTTTTACGACAGTTTTGAGCCGGTCAATTTATTTTCAAATCTGTTTTGTGCAGCATTTGGAATCTCAGACTTTGCTAAACGGTGAGCCACAGAGTACTTTGTAATATACGGAAACGGTGAGCATAATATGTGATGCATGTATGTTTGATTACATGGATATGCACAGTATTTTTTTACAATAAGACATTTTTATACCGCCCACCCAGACACTATTATTTTACTTAATATTTATGTAATGTCGTTGCCCAGACCCACTGTGAATACTGAGATTGATCCTGCACACTGTTAAGGAGTATCAGTCTGTTTAAATTAAATAGGCATTGGTCCCTGTATTTCAAAGTGAATTTCTTTTCCTTATGTATAACTCTCAATGCAATCTACATCATATATTATACCTAAAAGTTTCAGAACTTGCAAGCATCACAAAACAATTTTGCTGTTGATGATGTAAACTCTATTTTGGTTTCATATGTTACCAGGAAAACATATCTGTTTAGTATGACTCCGGTTTGAGCATCCAACTGCTTAGTTATTGGTTAGTATGACCAAGATTCGCCAGTCTCTTGAGGGTTGTTAAATCTGGATTACTACTGTAGTTATATACAATAATCTTAAAGCATAGAACAGAAGGAAGAAGAAGAATAGAAGGTTGTTTGTCCAGCTAGCCAAATGTAGAGTATTGTGTAGAGGATGGGACCTAATACAGATCCTTGAGAGACTCTTGCTATTATTGGTTATGAATTATGATTCAATAAAGAGTTTATCTAACTGATAGTATGCCATACTTATTTGAAATGGTTCTAACATTAGGCCTGGGACCACAAATACTCAATGTGCTGACTGAGTTACCAATGCTGCTGTAATATTTCGTTTGTAAGTTATGACTGTTTGGACGGCTCTTTGTCTTTAGCTAGATTTGAATCCTAAACCTTTAACATGTAACAACATTTACGTTCTATAATACTAGGTTATGAATGTTGGCAATATATTTAATTTTGGCTCACACCAACAATTTTTATTTTTTATTTTATTTTCAGATAACAGTCACAATGAAAAAATGGTACCGTTCACGAAAAAATCATATCTTTATCTTGTTGTTTGTGATTATGATATGCAGCATATATTATGTAAGCTTAAACAACAGCTTAACAGATCAAGACTTTGATTTGACTAAGAGGTATGTTTTACTCAGTTTCTATTGGAGTTTGCTTGCTTGCATGCCATGCTTTTTTATATGATGTGTACAGCACAGAATATCAAAAAAACTAGAATTAGACTAGCCCTTTCAGTGTGTACAATATGCGTCAAACTCGCTTTTTGGAATGACTTGTTAGAGCTTGTAAACCTGACTTAGACAAATGACTTATAATGATATTTTCCAACAATTGATCAGTATTTCACAAAGTAATATTTAAAGTAGTCTGGATGTCGTTGGATCATTTTAACATAATTTTTGGTTGAATTGTTTGGAAAATATTTTTATTACTTACGTGACCTTGATAAAGTTAAAAAAATTTGGGCAATCATTTGTTTTTAAAATGAGGGTGGCATTATCACTGATAAAAACCCTCTATAATAAATAAATAAGACTAAAAAAAAAAGAATATACAGAAAACAATATTTTTCATAAATCATAACAAAGGATCATTGGGTTATTCACCAACTGGACTCGAGGGGCTGACTAGAGAATGTAAAACCGGTATTTTTTTCGGTTTTAGGATAAAACCGATTGTGAAACCGGGTTTTCGGTAATGAAAATATATAAATGCTTGAGCGAATTTTTTTCGAATTTTGCTATAAAATTAGACATTTCAGAATATCAAGTACACTAAAAGTTATTACTTTTATGTATTGGCTTTAAAATTTGCTTATGATGCAAATTTTAATGACACTGATACTTATGATTTTAGAAACAGATGAATCTGAAAATATCTATGAATTATTTGCTTGATACTGGATAAGTGGCTACTGAGTGTAAGGTTAATAATGTACGTAAATAAGGACGAACAACAATGACATAAATAATTCTAGCAGTCTTTATTATTGTCAGTTGCAGTCAGACGAAATTTACCGACAATCCGAAAAACCGATGAAGTGAACAATGAAAACCGGGATTTTCTGTAAGCTTGAAACAACCGAAAACCCGTTTTTTTTAATTCGGTGAAATCGGTTTGCATTCTCTAGGCTGGACACTCGTGTGCAGTTGGTGAAACTATATCACTTGTTATTTCATCGTCTGGACACACTAGAATTCTCACGCGTACGTCCATCTATGGTTTTTTTATATTAGTTTTTTTTTAATGAGAATTGTGTATGGTTATATTCAATAACACTAGGTTATGAATGTTGCCAATGTGGTCGATTCTGGCGGTTTTAGTTGACAGTTCTAAACTAACTAAAGTATTGTTGTCCTTAGCTAACATGCCTAGTAAAAAAATGACAGCAATACTTTAGTTAGTTTAGAACTGTCAACTAAAACCGCCAGAATCGACCACAATATCTATTTAATTTTGGCTCACACCAACAATTTTTTTATTTTTTTTATTTTGAGAATGAGTAATGTATTTGTAATGTATATTTTAGTTTGGTAATATAATGCTGATTAGTGACTGTAATGATTTATGAAAAATGTTGTTGTCTGTATTTTCATTTTCTTTTCAAAACAAATGTTTGCTTGTAAGTATTTTTTTCTAGAAGGCTTTACTAAGTGCTTAGTGGCGTAACGAAGTGCTGTGAAGTGGAGTAATACATTATAACGACTAATGTCAGTGATATACTTTAATATCAGCAGTTTTAATATAGACTATAACACTTCATCACCACAAAAGTAACTTATCACCACTTTGTTTTTGGCTTTTCTTGTTTTAGGTACACTATTATTCCTATATGTCGTGGATATGTGTGCTTTTTCTTTCTGCCTGTAACACGAGTACAAAAAAAAGTTCCTGTGGTACTACTGGATCGCTTGGTAGTACTACGGGTTATTTTTTACCCATTACTGGTAGTAACACTGGTAGTACCACAGGCAAAACGCCATATTGTGCAAGAGGAGCTTTTCAGGGTTACGATTAGAAACCAGTAACAGTTCCGGCTGACTCGATAGATGGCGACACAACCGCAACTGACTGCACAAACATTCCAAATGCCTGCTTATAATGTAAACATGGTATTAAAAACGTACAATGACGCCCTTTATACCGCTTAGCGCTTGTATACTATGTCACGTACGCGTGCCAATTATCTAGTAAACTTAACTAGCGTGCTCCATCGTAGACTGCATCTTCATTTATCATCAGACGATATGGCAGTCAAACGAAAGCCTATAAATCAATTTAAAAAAAACAAAGGTAACTCTGAAAAGCTCTCATTGTTGAGCAGTTTTCAAGAAGATTCATTAAATGTTCATTAAATGGTATATACGACAATTAAGAGTGGTCGCACACGACAGGCGCCAGACCGACCGAAACACTCTGCGCACAATTAACTGGTGCGAACGAGACGGGCGTCTCGAGAAATTTCTTACGGTGTGCGGGACCTAGTACAAAATGTATGCACGGAGCGCCTTCAGGCGTAACCGGACGGTTTTTCTATCGGGTTTTCTCGTCGTATGCGGCCGGTCTTAAGCTGATGTCGCCTGCGCTATGCTAATAAAAAAACAAAAGAGATTAACATAATATTTGAATGCCATGTCTTAACGCTTCAAGGTTTACCTACTAGAAAACTGCTCTTTCATAGGTTCCATGAAAATATATTACACTTTAAAGCTCTATTATTATTTACGGGATATTTACCGTGATTATGTTGTGAAATGAGCTCCCGATATTACGGCGCAGTTGCATGCACCATGTTCACGGGCAGACAACTGCGCCGATATATCGGGTGCTCTCGTAAATAATAATAAAACTTAGTAAACAACCCTGATAGTTTAAAACAGTGTTATTAAAAAATATTATTACTAAACACTTTATTACCAAGTCAATAACGATTATAATTTCTTTAGTTTAATTATAGAACTTAAAAGAGCTTTCAGATTACGTAACAATCACCATCATCACCAACCAGAAGACGTCCACTGCTGGACGAAGGCCACCCCCTTAATAGGAAGGGATTGCCATACTCCCCACGCTTGGCAGGCGGCTTGTGGATCGATACGTAAAGCCTGCAATACATGTTGGTCGAGTTCAGCACGGCTAGCATGCGCACCGCGAGAACATTTTCTCGATTCTTAAAAACAGGACAAGGCTACGACTCTGTATAAGTCTGTGTCGTTTTCTCACGACATAAAGACACGACAAATTTTTCTCGCGGTGCGCACAGGCCAACGCAAGTAGGTACGCTCTTAGGCAAATTAATACAAGGCAAGCGCTACTGGCTAGAACGTTCGGCAATGCAAATGGCCTAGGTATATAGACGAGTTTTGAAGAGATACTCACACTTTGGGTGCTGTCAGTTTGTATTATGCATTTAAACAATATGGACCACGTAGAAGTTATTGCGGCTGCTACTATTTATTTAACGAGCGCGTATAATTAGTACCTATGCCAGTGTATACCGCACTAAAGTTGTGAAAAAGAAAAGTAAAAAAAGAAGGTCGTGGATGTTGAGTATTTTCAGAAATAGCACAAGGCGTGAAATAGTGAGTGCCTTTTGTTTTGTTACCTATCAACTTTCTTTATTTTATTGTTTCTACCGCGTTATTGCGCGTGGACAAACAAGTGAACACTATTGGCCAAGCGAGCGCGAGCGCCTTTGATTTGTGCAGAAAAACCGACAGCGCTTTGAAGTGCGGCAAGTGGTCGCGAGCGACTGCAAGTTGTGACAAACTACGACAAATGAGTTCTATACACGTTGGCGCTTGCCTTTACTCGGCCAACTAGGCGAGCGACACCGAGCGATGGCAAGACAATACAAATATACTGTCTAAACGTTGGTATTGGCCTTCACTCGGCAACGCTCGGCCAACATGCATTGCAGGGTTAACAATATAGCCTTAATAGCCTATTTAATAAGTCAATCGCTATCTGGCTGAGTTAAAGCTTATACAGAATAGAACCGAGTTAGTTCCGTATAATCCGTATCAGTCCTTGTCTTCCAACTAAGAAGTAGTCAAGCATTTCTCTATGGTCTTCATAGCACGGCTATATAATTCCGATACATTTTGCACCATTTTTACCAGTTATAATATTAACTGAAGCGATAGCCACTCACTAAGGAATGGATTTATACATATACAGCTGAAAGCTCTTTTAAGTGTGATTGTATGTAAAAGTAAATGTCCCCCTAACAGCGCAGCGTCTCAAGATACCTTTTCACGTCCCGTAGGACGTTAGAGGTATGCAGCTTTGGATTTCAACTACGAAGGAATACGTCAAACTTGGAGTGTAGTATCTAGTATGCAAACACCCTTTCAAGTAAAGCTCATGAAATACTGTGTTTTAAATGTTTGGCAACAAACTTGGTGATCCAGTATCATATTATACTGGATCCCCAAGTTTGTTGCCAACCTAGCCAACCCCATATCACAAATCTGTAGCACATATTGTACGACAACCTTTAAGTTTAAATCCAAAGATTGGTTGTGGGTATGAGTACCTTAACTCTTCTTGTGGAACTTTTTGTTGTGTTCGTTTTTTTCCTAACTGCCTTGCTTTTACTTCTAGACCCCTTTCGCTTACTGACAACACTGTAACAATACAAAGCACTGCAACCAGTGGCAATGCCTCTAGTACCGCACAAAATAGTAGTTCTGCTTCTAAAACCGCTACTATTCCTCTTGATATTACAAACAGGTGAGATGTTTCTTTTCGCACGAACCTTCTACTCAACTAAGTCCCTAAAGGCCTATTCAGACGTAAGCGTCATTCGCTACAGCTGTGGGTAGAGAGAAATACCGCGCGGATTTCAGTCGGGTATTTGTTTGAAGTTTCGCGGCTAGAGCGAAATCTGCAACCGTCTGGGCAGCAATTCAGGCAGTAATTTTTCGCTTGCTTTTCGCTACCACAGGCGGTAGCAAATAACGCTTAGGTCTGAACAGGCTAACTGACGGACAAGTTCAACCCATTGCTTAAGCCGGATGTAATTCAGCCACGAGGTCCTAACGAGGCTTTGCTTATATGTTTAACCTCTGGGACTTTTAGAAACTCAGTGCTTACCCATGGGCGTATATAAGGGGCGGGGAGGGATTAGGGGTTCCGGACTCCACCCCCCCGCCCCGTTGCATCCGGGTTTCATACTATGACAAAAATATCAAATGTATATTTCGTCTTCGTGCTACATTTTACCCCCAACCCACTAAAGTTAAGCAAATATAACATTTTGGACCAAACATTATTTGTATAAAAACAAAACAAAATCTTACGGTTACGAACGGCTTAGGTACGAAAACTTGTTTGAATCAAAATATTGAAATGTGCGAGCAAGGTGGATTTTAAGACCCAGAAAATCGCAGCCTCCATTTTCTGGGTCTTAAGAATATAAAAACGTAACACTAAC
Source organism: Erannis defoliaria (assembly GCA_905404285.2). NCBI lineage: Eukaryota > Metazoa > Arthropoda > Insecta > Lepidoptera > Geometridae > Erannis > Erannis defoliaria. The sequence goes on from FR990071.1 coordinate 3,972,569, forward strand.
ATTTATGAATATAAATGAATTCAGTTTGTGTATGTAGTTGTACATGTATTTTGTGACATTTGTTTGTGTTAAACGCTGTACTAAAATGTAAGTAAGAGTACCCATCTGTTTTGTGTAAGAGCTCAAGATTTTGGCTGCTTTTCTCAAATGCACTCATCAACGCGTTCGTAAACTACTCATCTGATTTTGGGGAATTTAAAGTTAAAATCGGCAACGCGACTGTTCTTCATATATTAGTTTTTTCGATAAATGCATGAACGCTTTAAAAATGCAATCTTATAATCTGGGTGTCTACAAGTCGCGAGTGAATCGGTTTCTTCTAGGCAAGCGTGCTCCATCGTAGACTGCATCTCCGTTTAACATCAGACGAGATGGCAGTCAAACGCAAGCCTCTAATGTAATAAAAAAATAAAAATCTATCAAATTCTCGCAACAAACAATTGATCGACGATCGATCGTACGAGGGCGGCACTGAAAATTTCGGGAATCAAGGAAGTGACACAACATTACTATTTAAAAATATATTTATTGCTTTTCGAAGTATTCTCCGCGAAATTTGACACATTTTGCCATACGATGGAACCAATCATTGAAGCAACCATTCCATTCGGAAGTTGGGGTCTCCAAAATGGCCGTTTTGTAGGCGTCCACAGCTTCTTCAGGTGATGAAAATCTCTGTCCAAGCAATTTATTCTTTATTTTAGGGAAAGTATAGAAATCATTAGGGCTTAGGTCGGGGCTGTACGGCGGATGGTCTAATAATTCTATGTTTTCTTGCTCTAAAAACTCTTTTGTTCTGTGCGCGGTGTGAGAACTCGCATTATCGTGATGGAGGATGATGCGGCGGTTGCAGTTCTCTTTACGGAGTTCAGAAACGACCTGTGGCAAACAAATGCTAGCATACCATTCTGCATTAACCGTTCTTTGTCCCTCAAGAGGAATAGTCGTAACATGGCCGGTTTTGGAGACAAACGTGGCCACCATTTTTTTTGCAACACTCCGTGAACGAACAATTTTTGTTGGCTTTAACTAATTTTCGAACACCCAAACTCGTGACTGGTTTTTTGTTTCGGGTTCGTACGCGTATATCCAGGATTCGTCACCTGATACGATGTTGTATACAGCATTTGAAGATCCTGCGTGGAATCTTTCGAGAGTTCTGACGCACCAAGTAACGCGAGCCGCTTTTTGCTCTTCACAGAGCGAATGCGGTATCCATCGGGAAAACAACTTTTTTACACCTAATTGTTCATGCAAGATTATTTGCATTTGACTCATGCCAATGTCTAAAGTTGCCTGAATTTTGCGGTATGTCACATGTCGATCTTCCTCAATCAGCTTACGCACAGCATCAACGTTTTCTTGGGTGACTGCAGTTTTTGGAAGACCTTGACGGGGATCATCACTGAGCTTGACACGTCCACGTTGAAATTCAGCAAACCAGCGATAAATTGTGGTTTTGGATGGGGTTTCATCACCAAATGCAGAAATCATCCGGTCAACACACTGTTTTTGTGTTAAACCACTTCGAAAGTCATAATAAATCATCGCTCTTGAAATTTCTCGAGTCAATTCCATTTTCTCAACGACTAAACAAGTTTGACAAAACCTTGTGACAAGACCGAGAATCTTTTTTTATATAAATAAATGGTATTCGATTTTTAAAACCAAGGAGTTTTCAATTAAAAAGATTTTAATATAACAGAAACAGTGGAAATATTCCATTCCCGATACTTTTAGTGCAGCCCTCGTAGAATGAAACAGTCGACGTCAATCATTGCCATTGACCGACGTTCGATCGATTGCCGTGGTAGTTGGTGATTCAAAATTTACAGGCTATTTCAGGTGGGTGTAGCAATACCAAAAGCTACACGTACTCAACTCGACTAATTTTTTCTCTCGAATTAATTAAACTTGTGATCTTATGTGCACAATCATTATAGATTACTATCACCTTTAAGTATTGCTGCCCCTATATGAAATATCCCATATGCAATTATGCATGGTAAAAATAAACTCGCATAACCAGCCTTTTAATAGTCCAAGGGCCTCATTATTGAATCGTTTGAATAAGTATTTGCACGAGTTATCGTTCGTAAGTCAGTGTATTTTTTGTGCGAAAACTCATGCCAAAATTAAAAATGAGGACCCCGAGCTGGACATAGGCCTATACTCGGGCGATTGGGCTATATCCACCATGTTGGTCCAACACCAACACGCGTTGGTTGTTGGTTGGTGGATGGATGCTTGGTTGCTTCCCATACACCGTTCTTCTTCTCCGGAAGTACGCAGGTCTCCTCACGATGTTTTTCTTCATCGAAAAGCAATTGGTATGAAAATACGAATATAATCTCCAAATCATTTATTGGTACAAGCCCGAGATTGAACCTCATTATTTTAGGGCCCTGTCTCCCACTAAACTACACTGGCTTAAAAAATATGAATAGTTTTCAAGTATAAAAATTATCAACCTGATTTTCTATGGACATAGATAATGTTTTGAATATTTTTGTATGAAGTGATTCCACACTTATGGTATTTCTATGTTTTTAAAGCTTAAACAGGAAGAAAAATTATGACCTCCGGCAGGACTCGAACCTGCATACGAGCAGTCGCTATGGGTTTCCGTCCCAACTGCTTTGCCAATTAAGCTACAGAAGTCTCTGCCTGAGATGCCAAATTTCCGAACCTGTTATAAGCTACCAACTAAGCGTTGGTGGCGCCATCTGTAAATTTTTGTAACACAAATATTTACCCAAGCCGAAACCGTTGCAGGTTCCAAGGCCTGACGAGAGAAGTCGCACTGGCTATACTATTTTGAATATTTTTGTATGAAGTGATTCCACACTTATGGTATTTCTATGTTTTTAAAGCTTAAACAGGAAGAAAAATTATGACCTCCGGCAGGACTCGAACCTGCATACGAGCAGTCGCTATGGGTTTCCGTCCCAACTGCTTTGCCAATTAAGCTACAGAAGTCTCTGCCTGAGATGCCAAATTTCCGAACCTGTTATAAGCTACCAACTAAGCGTTGGTGGCGCCATCTGTAAATTTTTGTAACACAAATATTTACCCAAGCCGAAACCGTTGCAGGTTCCAAGGCCTGACGAGAGAAGTCGCACTGGCTATACTATTTTGAATATTTTTGTATGAAGTGATTCCACACTTATGGTATTTCTATGTTTTTAAAGCTTAAACAGGAAGAAAAATTATGACCTCCGGCAGGACTCGAACCTGCATACGAGCAGTCGCTATGGGTTTCCGTCCCAACTGCTTTGCCAATTAAGCTACAGAAGTCTCTGCCTGAGATGCCAAATTTCCGAACCTGTTATAAGCTACCAACTAAGCGTTGGTGGCGCCATCTGTAAATTTTTGTAACACAAATATTTCCTGCCGTTCCTGAGTCCTGCCGGAGGTCATAATTTTTCTTCCTGTTTAAGCTTTAAAAACATAGATAATGTTATCAGACTCATTTTGCTTTTTCTACCACTACCAAGTAAATGAAAAAAATAAAATAAAAAAACTAAAGAAAGATAAACCCGGAAAAGATTCCATTGTAGTTGGAGTTGGAGTCCATTCGTATTGTTGTCACAAGTACTATTCAATAATGGTCGTTGTGAGATGTCTAATGACGAATCCTGAAAGTACCCTTGACAACTTTCAAGTGAAAACGGTAGACCCATCTTCGGGCATATTTGTTCTGTCATCTTATGTAATTTTCTTTAATATGATAGCGAACAAAATACCAGTTTTTAACTTATAAATAGTAATTATTGTAAGCACCTAATTGTATTCGTTGAATGTAGCAATTATACTAATTACGTGTTTTTTTTTAATTTTCAGAAATTCGATTATCAAGTAAGTAGTTTTGATAACTAATTCCTATATAAATATGTACTTAGTAAATATTATTAGATATTCACATTATGGTAGAGTCATTCCTTTCCTTATACAATCAGCAACTCCAATGATGTGTAGGTAGATCTACCTAATGTGTTTTGTATGAACGAACCACCAAAGATAACACAATTTTAACGTGATTCAAGGAGCGTTTTTACCACAGATGAGCGAGGTAGCTAAGCGGTGCATGAGGAAAAAAAAAATTACCAATGGTCTACCAAACGTCAATCTGCCAAGGGTCGCTCAACCAAAGGTCGCTCTATTTTCCTAACCTTGCCATGTTATTGGTGAATTTTTCCTCACATACAGCCTAGCTGTCTGGCACATCTCTAGTATCCACCAGAGAAGTGCAACACAGCCACTATCTCTGTTATTTGGTGCACGCTCCGCTCGTTATAATAATATAGTTAGTATCAGAGAATGCGGTCGGAAATACGCTGACAGCGCCCATGACAGTCAATAGCGCTAATGAGAAGCAACACCGCTATAACCAATGATATTATAACTATAACAAAGTTTTTCCGTGTTTTAACCGACTTTAAAAAAAAGCAGGTTCTCAATTCGACTGTGTTATATATTTTTTTTGTTTTGTTTGTATGTTACGCGATTACTCCGCCAATATTGAACTGATTTGGATCATTCTTTTTTGTTTGGTAGGTAATACTTCAGAGGTGGTCCCATATACATTTTATCGAAATCGGTTCAGTAGTTTGTTTTTAAATCAAAATTACTAGAAAATATGAAGATGTCATCCAGGTATTCGAAGTTGAAGTCGGTTGTATTATTTTTATAAAAAGCGTATTTTATTTATTATTGTTGGTCCTCATTAACCCTCTGGTAATGTCATAACATTTCATTGTCTTAAGATTGTTTCCCAATTTAAAAGTACGTCATTTAACTTTTTGATAAGTGTGAATTCTTCACGGGGTAACATTTAGTAAAATATATTTTTTTAAGATGTCCATGAATAGAAAACACAATGTGTTAGTAGTTTTGTCTATCTAAAAGACAAAGGCTTCCGACCTTGTCAGCCATTAGACGCGGCTATTCAGAATGAACCCAATATACATACCTACGAATTTCCATACTAGCTTTAGTTCAAATCATAAATATGTAAATAAGAAAAATCTGCCAAGTGTATGGCTGTCAAGAGCGTGTGACGCTATTGATAGTGTTCCGTAGCTATCTGACAAATAAGTTACCATCAGCCGAGTTCTGTGGGCTGCTCTGCGTGCAAAGTTGTTGTGGTTTTTCAGAACATTTCGCTTAAAATACCATTGATTCAGTCGGTTGAATCTCGTATTACGCACTTCAAACTACTAATCAATTATCACACCGTAATGGAATATCAAAGTCCCATGCTGGACCTAGGTATCTTCCAAAGCACTCTACTTGGGTTGATTTTAGGCCATACGATTGCCGATTCGACAAGTACCTACATAAACTTTTGTTTGTAATCTTTGGACAATTATGGGACCATTTCGAGTCTAGCATTTCAAAAAAATAGACGGAGAAATCGGTGAACATGATTAAGAGATAAATCCTCCAACGTGAAAATACATCCGAACATGAACGAACATCCTCTTACTTTTTTGAAACCGGTTAAAAACACGCATCTACTCAAATGGTGGTAGGTTCTACGACATAATACGGTAAAAAAAAAAATACAACCGACATCGACTTCAAATACCTGGATGACATCTTCATATTTTCTAGTTATTTTGATTTAAAAACCAAACTACTGAACCGATTTCGATAAAATGTATATAGGACCATCTCTGAAGTATTACCTACCAAACAAAAAAGAAATAAAAAGGAAAAAAAAGAATCATCAAAATCAGTTCATAATTGGCGGTGTAATCGCGTAACATACATACAAAAAAAAATACAGTCGAATGGAGAACCTCCTTTTTTGAAGTCGGTTGAAAATTATGAACTTCGGCCGCCGTTGCCACTACATCTTGCGCTGAGCTATGACAACGGTGTCTGGCTGGTGACTATTGTCTATTATTCTGTTTACCCGACAGATACATGCTGAAAGAATAATAACAATTGTGTATGTAAGACATTCTTATTATACTTATATCATTTAGCATTCAAGTTAAACACTCGTTGTAATTATAGAAAGGAAAATAAAGTATGAATTCCCTTATCTTGCCTACAACAATTTTAATTGCTCAAAATAACGGCTTTAATTCAGTAAAATGTACTATACTGTTACGTGCGTTGGTTATTCTTTTCTACTTATACAAGCTGTTGTTTTGCATCCCTGCCAAATTTACAGAGGTTGATACGCTCATCGTTATGATCAACTTTTACTATGGCAACTCTGAAATCGCGAAAAAAAACAGCTGCTCCATACAAAAAGTTTATTGACCTTGGACAAAATTGAACAGCTGATTGATAGCACATAGTCCGATTGATCGAACCACGTGGCCGCTGTTTTACTTAAAATGTTACTATTACTTATTGTTACTAAAAATAACAAATTGTTTGAACAGGACAAGACCCACATCCACACCATACATTCTAGGATTGATTTATTTATGCCAGCTTTCTAAGATACGCTTAGATTTTAATTTTGTGAATTTCGTACCACACTACATGAGCTTGACATGCACTGGATAGTTTTTTTAATGTTATTTCATTAAACTTAAGTGCTATATTAATCTACACTAATCACTAATATTAAACTTTGTTCGAGGTAAGCTTCGAAACAACTGATTATATGTACTGAACTCTTGGTTTACTTAAACCTTGAACTAAAATAAACCTACACTATCCCTAACCGCTATTTATAAGTAATATTTTATTTTATTGTAATGCCAATTATATCTATCGGCCACAGTAAAGCGTGGCCCGGTATAGTTAGTTCCATATAATTTAGGCTAAGACGTCGTTACTTAAAAGTAAAAAGTAACTCCATCATTAACCTAAGATGGATGATGACGATAAACTAACATATTATTATGGGATTAATTTAACTTCAGATACATAGAGGACAGACTACAAAAGGCTTTAAAAGAAGACAAAGGAACTGGCTGTGAGATACCATACTTGGACCCATTTGCTAAGGAGGCAATGCAGTTCATCCGGGATGTCCCGCCTTTGATATGCGGAGGCCGTGATTGGGTGAAATGCTATGTGAGTGTAACATTCTTAAATACATTGAAAACTAGTTCGAAGCCACTGGTTAGCCTGGTGTATTCCTTTTGTTCTTTTGTAATATCCTTAATAATATCAGTTTGTATTTATTCCAATTTTAGAGTTCTGTACACGAAGGGTCTCCATTTCCATCGATTACACTTGTAACAAGATGGATGGTCCAATTAAGGGTTACCAAGAGGTGGCGCTAGCATTAAGTTATTTCTTCATTACACTTATAAAAGTTAGTTAAATTCTTCACTGAATCGATTGTTTAGCAAATAAAAAAAAACCCGTTCTACGACCTTATGCTTGAACCTCCTACAAAATACTCTTATATAGCAATATTTAAACGTCGCAGCTTCACGAATGCAGAGTTACTTGACCTTATTGCGTGAACCTTCTACAAAATACTCTTATAACGCAATATTTAAACGCCGCAGCTTCACGAATGCAGAGTTACTTGACCTTATTGCGTGAACCTCCTACAAAATACTCTTATAAACCAATATTTAAACGTCGCAGCTTCACCAATGCAGAGTTACTTGACCTTATTGCGTGAACCTCCTACAAAATACTCTTATAAAGCAATATTTAAACGTCGCAGCTTCACCAATGCAGAGTTACTTGACCTTATTGCGTGAACCTCCTACAAAATACTCTTATAAAGCAATATTTAAACGTCGCAGCTTCACGAATGCCGAGTTACTTGACCTCATTGCTTGAACCTCTTACAATATACTCTTATAAAGCAATATTTAACCGTCGCAGCTTCACGAATGCAGAGTTACTTGACCTTATCGCTTGAACCTCTTACAAAATACTCTTATAAAACAATATTTAAACGTCGCAGCTTCACGAATGCAGAGTTACTTGATCTTATTGCGTGAACCTCAAAGATTACTACGAAAGACTTTTATGAGAGCAAAAGGGATAGCGCGCGTCTCGCTTATGAGCGCAGATAAGCGAGACAGTCCCTGGGGCTGTTTTCACGGGGCCATTTGAGGGCGCTATATGACATACAATCTGTAACAAAAAGGTTCAACAATACTGAAGGGTATGTATGTACTCATCATTATGAACAACTTTTATTGTGGGACCAACTTGAAATCGCAAAAAAAACCACCTGCAACATGCAAAATGCATGTTACAGCTGGTCAATGAACTTTTTGTGTGGAACAGCTGTATTTTATCCGCGATTTAAATGTTGGACCCATAGTAAAAGTTGCTCATAATGATGAGTACATAACATATATACCTTTCAGTATTGTTGAACCTTTTTGATACATGTTGTATAATATCATTGGTGAACCTCCTACAAAATAAACTTATAAAGCAATATTTAAACGTTGCAGCTTCACGAATGCAGAGTTACTAAAGAGATCCTCAATGCGATGCAGGATGTCAAATGCACGTACCGTGATATTATATTCATCAGCGACGCTAAATACACTATAGGTGCACCAGAAAATGTATTTGGAGGAGATCCATACAAATTGGTGAAAAGTGACTTTGTGAAGATTATGTGTACCGGCAAGTATACTAATGAGTGAGTAATATGTTTAGTATTATTACCAGATGATTTTATTGATTTCAAGAGGCGTGTAAACAACTAGGCATTGCTGCTACAGGCATAGCGCTTAACTGAATAGGTTCCTGCGGTAGAGGAGCGGTGCGGGAAGGGTGGCATGTGACGTATCATAACTGTCTGTAAAGCGACCTGGCCAAATAGGGTAGATGACTGATGTTTATATCGTTGAAACCAATAGCTTTGATTAAGAATTTAAGTAAATATAGTATGTTTATTGAAAAATATATTTAAATCGGTTATTGATATTCTAATATATAAGCGTTTAAAGTTTTTGTTAGAGACAGCTCTGTCCCTTTCCCACAAAACAAAAAATGACGTCACGCCTTACTTGTCAAAATATAATTTATATGGCGTACTGTGAAGTGACGTCACGATTTGATGTTTCGCCTCTCTGTCTAGCGTGATATTAAAATGCTTATAAGTTGCTTATTTTTGAACAGATTTTCATTTTTTTCTCATTAATCAGCTATATTTATGGGCTACATTTTAAAAGGACAATTAAAAAAAACCAGTCATCTAGCCTATTCTGCGTGTTAAAGACAGCTATATTAACGCCCGACAGAAGCCCAATAGAATTGCTACTTTATTGCCTCTTACATAGAGTACTTATTTATTTAAATTTCTTTGCGGAGTGAACTTTCTGTACGTAGTGCTATTATTTCTTCTGTGGTCACGCGTCATTTGACGTAACGAAAACACCCTCTCGCACCGCTCCACTAGCGCAGGACTATTCGACTATACGCGGAATAGTAGAACTAGCTCGAAAGAAACTAATTGTAGGTACTTATCAATGTGAAATGTGAATTCATAGTGATTACACTTAGACTATATTGCGGAGTTCGCCTGAGAAAGTACCTTTGCCAGTTGAACCGCCAAGCATTTCTGTGTTTGGTTTGAAGGGCAATGTTCCCAGAGAAATTACTGGGAATGAACAGATTTGACATCTAATATCTCGGGATGACGAGGCGCAGGATTTTGTTTGCAAGTTCACTATTCTGGCACTGCTACTGGTATGAGCAGGCGTAATGCTCACCATCAGGCGAACGTGTCGCTCGCCTGGCCACTCCATTGCATAAAAAAAGCCAAGATTTGAATCACGAAAAAACCAGCTGTGCCGGATTCATTCATTTAAACAATGATATTATATGATGCATTTAAAGCACAGATAATACATATAATAGTATACTTGCTATATGTTTTTTTTGTACACAGGGTGACATTGTATTCATTGGCATTATCTTAGGGGTCATTAGACTCATCGTAATGAACAACCTTTACTAAGAATCAACGTGTAAATAGCGAAAAAAAAACAGCTGCTCAATTCATTTTGTTTATTTTCATTCAGTTTTCATTACATTTTTCAATGTCACCTGTCACTGTAGAATTGATGTTTTTTCCGCGATTCCGAATTTTGCCCTTCAATGTAGAAGTACAAAGAGTTCACAATAATGAGTACAATGAGCTCCTTTCGCCTTAGGTAGTTAAATATCGTTCCAAGAACCTTGTATTGTTTCGACCATTCAAGTCGTAGCTTGCTAAACACCTATAAGGTGTAAGATAAACACCATTCACGTGTTATGAATGTACATAGTACAGGGGCCTACATTGCGACAGCGAGGTTCGCTCAAATACCATTTCCACTTGTTTTTTCTTCTGCGCTAAAATGCACTGTGTGTGACTTATTGAAAAGTATTTTTTATTTAGTCGTAGAGTGTATTATTAATCTGCGTAGTAATGTAGTATTAATCTGCGTGTTTTGGCTTATTTAAAGTATGTGTTGTGGACTAAGTGAGTAATCGGGCATTGTACATAATGTCTAGAGAGTTCAAAAAATGCCCAATATGAGTAGCCAATATGACAATTTATAACTATTTAAAAAATCAAAGTGACCGGGCATTATTAATAATGTCATTGACTTATTGGGCAGTACATAAGAAGCGTTCACTAATGTTTTAATTTTAGAACAAGTATTTTAAAGGCGCCACATGTACCTACTTAGGGTTACCATCTGTGTAAGGGAGGATGCCTGTCCACGACGTACAAAATGTCTGTTTTTTTCTCAAAAAATGCCTGTCTACTGAAAAAAAACGACCTCTTAAAGTAAATAATACGCAGCAGATAGTTTTAAAAACTGACTTTCTTTCTTTACTTTTCTTTCTGTGAAGTGCGCGTGGTATGTTTTTATAGTCAGTTTCATCTAGGCGGGCGGTATCATGCAAGCCCTTGCATGATACCGTGGAAATCAAAAATGTCTGTCTCTGCTTAGCGCCGGGCGCACGACGCCTAAAATGCCTGTCAAATGCGGCAAATACCTATCAGATGGTAACCCTACATGTACCTATATTATCAACTTGCGCAACAATCACTGCAATATTCATAATGACCAGACACTGTGATAAAAATGAATTGTTTACTACGTGGTGGCTCGATTTGGCTTGTCACTATTCATACTGCCCGCGCATTATAAATAATGTCCTCGTTAATCACTGGGTCCATAGCATATGCATGGTGTAGCAAAACCCTGGGCCGCGTGGATAATAATATACTAACCGTGATATGCATAAAACGCTAAAACGTATTTTTGTTCAATAGTGTTTTGTCAAAATTCTTTCGAATTACGATTCGAGTTTAAAAAAAGAAGACAAAACATTGTGGTCGACTCTGGCGGTTTTAGTTGACAGTTCTAAACTAACTAAAGTATTGCTGTCCTTAGCTAACATGCCTAGTAAAAAAGTGATAGCAATACTTTAGTTAGTTTAGAACTGTCAACTAAAACCGCCACAATCGACCACATTAATAAATAAATAAATATTGGGGGGACATTTATTACACACAGCGCCCTAGCCCCATACTAAGCAAAGCTTGTATTATGGAAACCAGATAGCTGATAGAATACTTATATACAATTTTTTTTTCGTAAATACATACTTATAATACATACTACACCCACACACATACACACATTATTTAACTAAAATAGGTTTGAAATACTTTTTTACGTTTTATGCATATGACGGTATAGGTATTGATTTGTCATTCACATTTCGATTTTACTTTTATTCAATTATGTACCGATAATGTACGTAAAAATTAATTTAACGGTTTACTAGGGGTCGAAACAGATGTTGAAAAATGAATCGGCCATTCGCAAGCGTAACGTGACGACGACATCGATAAAATTGATGAAACACGCCATACGCTCGTATTAGTATGATTTGTTACGTTTAACCGATAGAGATACTCGTAGATTCGGATATTGACACACTGTCTGATCTAATATGAAGCACCGTTTTTAAAATGAACCTATTTACACTGGAAACTGTGTTAAAGAGTACATGGTGTGTGGTACTTGTATTAAGGAGCGATTAGTTCAGTAGTGGCGTAGCTTGTCTAGGTGATTCAAAACGATCACCGATGTTAAGCAACGGACGGTCCGGTCAGTCTTCGGATGGGTGACCGTGAGTGGCATTTATTTCTGAGCGCTACCGTGGCTCGGATGACACGTTAAATTGTTGGTCCCGGTTGTTTGTTCTAGTTTCTATAACAACCACCGTCAGCAATGTCAGAGGCCTTCGGGCAGCACATTGACTCTGACACTAGGGCTGGCCACTCAGCCTATACGAACTTACTTACTTTAGTTCACAGAAACGATATGTAAGGTTCAGCTCAAGCTTTGGAGTAGCGAGTGACGGTGTGCGTCAGGGCGTGTAAAAAAACTGATATAAAAATATCATTTATTTTTACAACGTCGATACGTTACTGAATGTTTCAAAAATTTTAACATGCAAAAACTAGCTCCTGTAGGTCTAAAATAAAATAAAAATGTGAAAAACTTTATAAAGTGCTTTCTTCGAGATTCCTATCCAACGAGTAAAATAATCCATATAATATATTGAATAAATGATTTTACTTGTTAAAACGTTTGAGTACATATTATGTTCTTTTTCGTTTGTAAAAGAATAAGGATTATAGTAATAAAACGTAAAAGTCCAGAGCTCCTTATATATTTCATGTACTGATATGGCCTTAATTTTTACCATAGTATTTTATAACATTCACGGAATGGTCACTAAAACATTTAACTTTTTAGGCTCTTCCGTGGTTTGTTAACTTGTAGTACCCTGTAGTACCTATTATTAAAGTTTATTTCTCTCATCTGCTTATCGTGTTATTAATTTTGTATCTTTTTCTTTCATTATCGGCATGTAGTACAGTATGTTTGTTCTCTTTTTAATTTTCAGATCATCGTCAACTGATTCGAGGTAAGTGATTTCGTCAATCCTTTATACATCATCATTATCATCCTCATCTACGTCATGGCTCAGGGTAAAAACCTCCTCGCCTTCCGCCATGCTTCTCTCTTTAGTTTTCTGCCAATCTTATTCAAGTGTCACTGCATAGCTTTTGCGCACTTAGCAATTTATAAGGACATCGCTGCCTTCAGTGCTTTTCAACCGACTTCAAAATAGGAGATTCTCAATTCGACTGTATGTTGTTTTTTTTTGTATGTATGTTACGCGATTACTCCGCCAATTATGAACTGATTATGATGATTATCTTTTTGTTTGGTAGGTAATACTTCAGAGGTTGTCCCATTTAAATTGTATCGAAATCAATTCAGTAGATTGGTTTTTAAATCAAAATTACTAGAAAATATGAAGATGTCATCCAGGTATTTGAAGTTGAAGTCTTATGTTTAAAAAAAAGTGTATTATTAGTATCTATTGTCGCCACTTGATTTTAATAATACAGTGATACAATAAGAATGGACGAATTACCTGACCACTGATACCTGAAAACCTGACTATCCATGATCACCCTTCGCCAAGCTGCAACAGGGGGCTCGATTTTTGAATCGTTCGCATGTTTTTCCCATACGCATAAGGCCAACTTAAGAACGATATTATTTTAAATTCGATCATATTCGGTATACGCAAACTCTTGCGTATGATTAAAAAATCAAGCCCCAGGTATCGTATATAAATCGTTCCTCAGAAAATGCCTACGATCACTGGCGAGGTTTGATTATGTAATTTTTTATAGTTTATCAGACTAAGGGCTGGTTTTTGATCCGTGGTCAAAATCGACATAACCATTTGTTAAACTGACTATAGTTAACTAGCTAACCATTTCTTACATTTTTGACCACTGGTATGCTAACTATGAATCAAAAATCGGAATTATTGGGATTTTAACAATTTGTTACCGTTTTTAACTATTAGTTGGCTTAGCTACGGATCAATAAACCGGCCCTAAGTTTTAAGTGGACGGTTGACATGGTTGGTTCCATAGGTATAGGGATTGCAATCCGGTATGATTTTCAATGCGGTGAGATAATCAACTTTGTTTTCAATTTTCCCGTTAGGTAATCAACAAACAATTAAATATACCTACATTATACACACATTGTTAGTATTACACAATTATTGATAATCAGTTCTGTGACGTAGCACTCATCTATATATGTAAAATTACATTTTACATAAATAGATAAGTATGTACTACGTACGTGAGTACTACGTAGAATCGAGACAAAAACTCGAAAAAAATTTTTATTATACTTACACCAATTTTTGAGTTTTCTAAGTATTTTATCTCAAACTCTCTTGGGGGGCACTAGCAAGCTTCTGCCCCAGTAAAAAAAAATGTAGATCTGGGGCTGTAAAATGAAGCAGTCTCGGACGCAAATCATACTCGTCGACGACTAAATCATAGAATTATAAACTGTACCTAGACATCGACTGATTCGATCTATATAAAAAAAGAGGGTTCCCTTTTTTTTAATAGTGCCTCGAAAAGTCTTATGGATATATATCACTGCAGGAGTAAGGCCTCAACTTTCGAGGAGTGTAATTTATCATGGTTGGGCATGGGTTGGATTCAAATAATTTCTTCTTTTTTTGCTAACTTTTATTCTTTACGACGACGCGACGTCAAAGTTCAATATTCGTCCGTCGATGCCGGATTCGGATTGCAATCCCTAGCTTCTGTACAAAATGTTCTAATCCCTCTTTGATGATCTCACGTTATACGTGTACCTTTACTTTATCTTGGCTTCCATCAATAAATCAATAACGCTTCGCAGCGTTACGCTGCACGCTGCGCAGTTATCTACTTCTCACCAGAATTTTCTATGTCGGGGGTGCCATGGGACTGGGACACACAAGGACTTGCATAAGTACCTAACATCCTGATCTAGAGCAGCATGAAAAATGTATCGATCATCTGCGCGGCCGAGAATCGACCTCGGCTCTTTAAAGCAAGCGCGAATACGAATGAGGCATAGATGTCGCCATTCGATCCCTGCCTGATCATTTCCATTATGAGATCGGTTTACCAGTGGGGCTCATGGGAATGTGGTGCCTGATTAGATTATAGGAAAGATATGAACAAAATGTTACAAAACTAAATAGTTACTAGATATTTTGGTGTAGGGATTTCCTTAAATACTTATTGTGTCTAAATTTTTCCCAATATCCGTATTGATGAGATGGTTTTGATAAGAATAAGACCCAATGGCTGCAGCGTCCAGCTGCAGCTTTTACCATTACTAGTAGAGAAGCGCGCGCGCCTGTGATAGCAGGCTATCACGCGTATGCATCCTACTCTAGCACGCGCGCTCGCCTTTTTATTTTAGCAAGTTTCTATGTCTCGACAGCATACTTCGTACGAAATGGCGAGGGTTCGGAGCAGGGTACCGCGCGGAGTCGTCCCGGGTCCCGCACGGCAAGTACGCGGGAGATATAGACGTGCTCATATTTGGGTTTGACTCCACCTGCAAAAATGGATTCATTCGGAAAATGCCAAAAAGCTACGACTATATCACCAAAGAGCTGAAAGCTACTGTACTGGACGGGTGAGTTTACCCCGATAATTGAATCGAGAGCTTGAGAAATTAAAATGATAATATTGTCTGTTAATATTATTGTAGGTACCTGTTTCCAAACAATAAAGTATTTTGTATTTGTATTACTTGTCCTCAAATCTAAGTCACTTCTCCGAAATCGTCAATTTCGGCAGTTGCTGAAACATTTAGGCATGTGACACATACGATGGGACGGAAATTAAACTTTCACTAAAAAGTGATTCTCTGTTTCTCATTACGTTTTAGCTTTGGGTCGTCGTCAGCCATAAAACGTCCACTGCTGGACGAAGGCCTCCCCCTTTATAGAGGGGTGTTGCTATAATCCCCACGCTTGGCAGGCGGCTTGGGGATCGCAGAATGGTCACCACCGTTAACCAAGAGGACGCTGCTGCCCGTCCTCCGGTGGGTCTGGTTGCAGTTTAAGGACATACCCAGGGCCTTTAGCTTTGGGTAAACCAGTCCAAATAAGAACACCCGGTTTAAAGCTAACTGAAAATTCGTTGTTTTCAGCTATAACATTGTGGGAGATGGGACCCCCGCGGCACTGTTCCCAATCCTAACGGGTAAAACAGAGCTGGAGTTGCCAGACGTTAGGAGAACCATGAATAAGAATACTTTGGACGGAATGCCTTTCATATTTTACAAGCTCAAGAAGCGCGGGTAAGATCTTTACATTATAATATAATATCTTTACATACTTATCATCTAAGTAAAACACGTTCACTCTGAACTGGACAAACAAACGCAAAAAGATGGATCGCAAAGAGATCGTCACCAGGAAGAGACAACAGCAACACAAGAAAAAAGTTGCTGTCGAAGGAATGCATAATTTAGCTTGCAACTATTTTATTTTCGCCTACTTTCACTGATTACCTGATAACCTAATAGCGGTTTTAGTCGACCTTTTGTTTTGGAGATTTAGAGCGATTACCCGATTCCGAATCGTAGTCTATAGCACAGAAAACAATAGTACTCTGTAGGATGTAGTTAGTCACGTGCACGTCACGTTTACAATCGATGAACTTAGAAAATCTGGCATACTTGTAAGTCATTGTGAATTCCTACGAAGTACTCCGCGTACTAGTGTTTTTCAAATTCGATCACCATGGGATCGCTGAGTTATAAACGTCACGTGGTTACCCATTTCGAAGACTTAGTTAGGATAGGTTGACCTGCTGCATTCATCATCACGGCCACCTTTAACCAAGAGGACTCCGGTGGATCTGGATGCAGTTTTAGGACATGTTTGCAGCTTTATACCTGCTGCATGCATTACCGTAGCTGTTACTTACAATCAGATTGCAATACATCCGCATTCGTGAAACGTTTAATAATGAAAAATGTTTCAGCTTCCACACTGCGTATTTCGAAGACATGCCCAATGTAGGCACGTTTCAGTACCGTTTCAACGGATTCAATCGTCAGCCGGCCGATCATTACCTCAGGGCGTTCTACTTAGAACAAGGACATAGCGGGTGGCAGACAGGCAAGCTCAACCCTTACTGCGTTGGGGACACCCCGAGATATCAGCTGATGATGAATCTCACTGAACAGGTGAGATGTTCACCCTGGGTAGAGACGGCACGAAACCGTGTAGTCAGACAGTTTATGAAGTCTAGTTAAGTGGCATACTCACGAAGGCTGATGGTGCGCATTTGTTTCTTACCCAAATTATACCATTCCATCTTATGATATAGCCCATGCATATAATAATAATTCAATTTCATAATTTAACGGTTTTTATTTATGATGAAAAAATATCAATTTTATAAATTTGTTTATTATCATGCAAATAAAGACGTGCATTTTATTGAGGCGTGAATGTGGATTCCTACTTCGGAAAAACATTAATATTAGTACATTATGATACGAGTGTGCTATGTTGGTCATTATACTAGAGGCGGTATTATGCGCGCGAGCCGCAGGCGAGCGCGATAAGGAAGCCGAGAGTGTATTGAAACATAGCACAAGAGTTCCATACGACTGTTTTCATCACACTTGCGAAGAAAAAACAAACTTTTTTTGATAATAATCAACCACAGAGAAAACGTCAAAAAACATTTGCGGAGAATGGCGCCCAAACCAGCAATGCGCGTGCAGGTTGACATTTACTTCAGCGGCATAATAACTCTTTGTTGGTATTACGCGTGCTTTTTACTTTACATTACGGCACTTGTACTATAATAGGTATAACCCAGTAAAGTCAAGTTTGTACGTGACTGCAATTAGACGTATGTATACGAAGGACTCTTAATATAGCCGGGTAATACTTACAGTTTTTTTGTAATACCAACAAAGAGTTCTTATGCCGCTGAAGTAAATGTCAACCTGCGCGCGCATTGCTGGTTTGGGCGCCATTTTCCGCAAATGTTTGTTGATGTTTTCGCTGTGTGGTTGATTATTATCAAAAAAATATTGTTTTTTCCTCGCAAGTGTGACGAAACCAGTCGTATGGAACTTTTGTGCTATTAGTCATTACGCTCTCGGCTTCCTTATGGCGCTCGCCTGCGGCTCGCGCGCATAATACCGCCTCTAGTGTAATGACCAACATAGCACACTCGTATCATAATGTACTATTTTGTCCTATTCAAAACCCTTACAAGAACATTAGTTTCGTTTTAAGTGCACTCTGCAGTGTATTCGATTAAATCCAACTTAAGTTTTTAAGTGTTATCTTTTTTTTAATGTAATTGGTCAGCGATGAGACGAGCGAGACTGTCGCCTGATGGTAAGCGTCAAGCTTACCTTACGCTTACCGCAACTGGCGAATACAATCATGCGTGGCACTGCACTGCGCTCGTCACCCTGAGATATTAGATGTGAAATCTCTTTAAGCCCAGTAATTCTTCTGGTAACATAGCCCTTCAAACCGAAACACAGTAAAACTTGCAAACTACTACTTGGCGGTTGAATAACTGACAAAAATGTGTTACTTCCCCTGGGACTCTGCAATAGAGTCCTACCACTACTATCTGGTGTAGGTAACAAAAACCGATGAGTGTTAATTCAAAATTGCCGTCAAGCACAGCGGCAATTTTCAAAAAGAAGAATGAATGTAGAATGTAGTGTATGAATGAACCGAATGTTAGCAATGCAGTGCTTATACAACAACTTTTTTCAGTTTTTAAAACTGCCGGGCCGTCATTTCGGGTTCACGTTTATAGCGGATATCACCCATGACGAGTTCAACATGATCTCTATGGCGGATGACGCGACCGTAACCTTCCTCCGGGCACTAAAAGATGCGGGCCATCTGGACAACACACTCCTTTTTGTCATGGGGGACCACGGCCCGAGGTACGTGCACGTTTATAGCGGACATGAACGATGAGTTCAATGTCTATACGTTGCTTAGTTGATAGAGCTGGTTGTCTTGTCCAGTTCTTGCTACTTCCGTGTTCGTTGCCCGGGTAGATGTTTAAATGATGAATTTTGTTTTGGGCCTAGGTGTGTATTTCTGCCGTACATGCCATTACAGATTCGGTAAAATTCGAGGTACGATGCAAGGAAAGCTGGAAGAGCGGCTTCCTCTGATGGCGATACGCTTACCGCAGGCACTAACCGACAAACGTCCCGACATATTGGTAAGTATTATTATTTCCTGAACCCGTTTGACTTTGAATCGTGGGTCCAAGGCTCGTCCTAGCGTGTTAGATATAGGCCAGTTTGAAAATAGGCCTATGACAGTAGTTGGCTATTAAAACACTGATTATGCTATTAATTTTCTACTTGATCCATACCGCAGTTTATATCCCCTAAGGCAAACTAGAAGGTCGCCCAATGTTTATAAACCTGCAGGCAAATCTGGTCGCGAACGCTGCGACGCTGACGACACCGCACGACATCCACGCCACCATCCTCGACGCGTTAGACATGAAGGAACACATGAACCATTACAAAATCCAGGGCGCAGATCTAGAGAGAGGGCTCACGTTGTTAGAAACGGTAAGTTTACCACTCCAGGTAAAAATTGGTCACCAAACACGTAAGGGTCTGTTTGATCAAGTAAAATCGTTCAGCAAAGCTATCGGCTAAATCTAAGCTATCTGCTATTATTTAGGTTCTTTCCTAAGCCAATAAAATATCTGCCATACACCAAAGACTATAATCCAGTTGACTGATCGTCCGACTTCCCTTCATACGAAAATTAGTAGTTTAAAAACCACTGCTAGCCACTGCGAAAGCCAATCGTACGTCAGAATATCATTGTATTTCATTACTCAGATTGCGTCATCCCAGTGATTGGCCAATAGCAAGCATAGAACGTTACCTCGCCCCCTGCCCGCAACGGTGAGTAGTGTTTGTAGGAGAAATTATGTTCACGAGCGATAAATAATTGGGGGCCAGGAGACGACGTAAATAACTTAAGGCCTATTTTTGTTATTCTAGAGTTTTTACTTAAATTATTGAAAAACGATAAACAACATGTAAACACAAGGCTAATGTTATTTTGAACAATAAAAGTTCGTGTCAAAATTGAAACAGGGATTTCGAAATTTCGACCAAAAAATTCACTACCCACGTACCTAGGCACTATATTTTTATAGTCATTTTAGACTAAAAATAAATTCATTTTTATATCCTTAGATATTACAAAATACAAACCCCTTCGAAACACTTTTCACTGCCCTCTTGACACTCTTGCTCAAATAAAGTTAAACTGATTGACATTGGGGTCGATTTTGAAGGTTTAAGTTGACAGAACTAAACTAACTAAAGCTCTGAAGTAAAGTATTGCTGTACTTAGCTAACATGTCTGATAAAAAAGGGACAGCGATATTTTAATTATTTTAGATCTGTCATCTAAAGCCTTCAAAATTGACCACAGTAACCGCTTAAACTCACTAAACGTTATTTCTATAATAGAACTCCATGGAGTTCCCCAAGGGTCCATTTTAGGGTCTAATATCTACTTTACTTTGTTGTAAGTGTGCATTGTGTAATAATAATTAAATAGTTTAAGCTTTAAGCGATTATTTAAGGTAACCGATTACCCTAAATGGTATGAACGTGAACCGGGTGTCAAGTTTCAAATATAAAGGACATGTTCTTGCCTTAAAGGCGATGACCATGTGGAGAGGGAACGCAGGACGGTGGCGGTCCGTGGGAATATGCTGGCTCGCAGATTTGCCTGTTGTACTGAGCAGGTTAAAATAATGCTTTTCAAAGCTTTTGGGGCTTGTACACGGGAGGCATGTGGTTTAGCTGTTCGCGGGGATCGTTAACGCCAGTACAATAATGTTTTCAGGATGATGTTGAAACTCCCTCGTTTCTGCAGTGCTTCCAGTATGTTTGCTCAAACCCAAACTGATGGCTTCCATGCTGTCACGAGGAAGAAAGTAGCATCACTAGTGAGGGAGGAGGCTTGGAGGGAGTAGCAACAGCATCCTGAAACTCATAGACGACCCGAGAGCTCCTGTACTGAGGCATCTCATGAGGACTATGATTCCGCAAGAGATGCCTCCTAAGTACATGACTCATTGATTTACCTGCTCATTTATTATTAGAATATTACTAACACCAGTTTATAAGCTTGTTTTCTTTATGTGTACTAACAAAAATGGATCCATTGTTATCTTATTCAATATAATAAAAAAAATTTGTTGTTTATAAAAAAAATTGCCAATGAAGAATTTTAAAGGAAAGCTCGGTTTTTTATACAATAATCGTACTGTTATAGCTTTAAAATAATTTGCTTCCTCTTAAAAAGATTAAATGACGCAAAAAGACGCAATATTTATTTATTTATAAAATAAACTCACTTAAGTCGTGACTTTACTTATAAATAAGATTAATGACTTTATGGGTTAGAGCGGAGCCGCACGATTCATTGCGTTGACGCAACCTTAAAAGACGTAAGCTTTTACAGTGACGCAGCGACGGTACTACTTAAAAAAATGTGATATGTCACGGTGCCAAGCACCGCAAACTTGCAACACTGCAAACTTTTCTAACAAATATTGCTACGATACGGCGACGCAACGCACCGGCATCGCCCGTGTGACCTCACCCTTAGCGGCACACATTAATCACGAATCATCTGAAAGCCTAACATGTAAACCGTGACAAAATCTTCTATATTCTTACTGTCATGAAAAACAGGACAAGGCTACGACTTTCTATAAGTCTGACTCGTTTTCGCAAGACAAAGACATGATAAAACTTTATCGCGAGGCGCATGCTAGGTCTGCTGGTCTTAGCCCATTTTCAGTTAACTACGAATGTTTGCGTGCGGCAGATCCCTCGCAACCGGTCGTGCAGCGAGGCCGGCATCGAGCCCCACTGGTGCGCGTGCCACACGTGGCAGCACGTCTCGCCTGACGAACCCGCCTACAAGGAAGCTGCCGACGCTTTCCTCACCTTCCTCAACTCGCTTACTGAGAGTGCCAGGTAACGTTTACCTCCCTACACCTTTAACTCTGTTTAACGCTGGATAGAAGTTCACTAACATAATCATGACCCTAAGTTTTCTTTTTATTAACAGGAGCTTAAACCTATACAAAGCCTCTGACCCTTGTTAGAGGGACATTGAGGTCATACGTCAAAGAGGTCGGCAAAAAAGGCAGGGTCTTTGACTTCAGTCACTATGCTAAAACCGGTTTCATCCCAAACTAACGGAATAAAAGTGCTAAGCTCCACCGTCAATCAAAAGAGAGCTATTGTATCTCACGCGGATATATATACTAGAAATACAGTGCCACGACTTAAGAGTAAACAAGCCGGTCACTTCTCCATAGAAACGGGGAAGTAATATTACTCCACTATGTAATGTTGTAGGTCCAAGACTAAGTATTATATCGATTTGTCTCTTCGTTATCTAGGATTGTAGATTGATAAGAAAGTAAAAATTTAATAAATAAGAAAGTTATGTGCCAGGAACCATATTGCATTTTAGCTCAATTTTAACGCCAGTTTGGACTTAAATAAATAACATAAGGAGTACGAAAACTCTAAAATAATTTATCAAGCGGCATAGGTTAGTCCATCAAAATTTCTAATAACTTTAGATGGAATAAATTAGTTCAGTAGTTTATTCATCACAATCCTGCAGCCAAAAGCAGACACGAAAAAAATTGCGTATTCATTTCTCTTTCTTTCTTCCTTTCCCACTCTTTGTTTGATGAAGAGAGCAAGCTTTCTAGCCACGCCCACCGATGAGTTCGTGCCGTCGGGCGGTGCATCCTTAACGACGATCATTTCACGACTATTATATTATCTACGTGTTGGCAGGTCGCAATGTGTCCCGCGCACCCTGTCGTCCGTGTCTTGGTTGATGGTGCAGCGGGCCAACAGTCGCCTGGTCTCATTCGAAGGCGCCATGGACCACGACGGATACGTCGGCAACTTCAAAGGTCAAACTAGACGGGCCACGGAAAACTACCAGATTAAGGTGCGCTTAACGATTGAGATACGTCTAAGTGTGACTATTGTGAAACTAGCAGACTGCTTGCTGATGGTACGGTCAACACCGCTTATGGACACCTGCAACAAAAACTGAAAAAGATTCGCCCGATTTGCCCTATTTAAATCGCTCATTGCTGTAACTCTGCGGAAAACCCTTTGCAGGAAGGACATTCCACATCTTGCTAAAGCGCGGAAGGAATGAGCGCCAGAATGGAAAGATGTGTGATTTACCAGCTTTACAAAATGTGGGGGTGAGCATTTGACGATTGTTGGATGTGCGGTAGTGGAACTCCGATGCTGAAATGAGGTCAAAGAACCGTTGACTATCTTTTATCACAAGCCTGAAATACGGGCAGTACAATAAAAAAAATTGTCTGAAATTCAGGAAAAGGTGCATTATAAATGTATAGATTTAAAGTGTTATATTGTGATTCTGTGCAGGTAGCCGTTGGTCCAGCCAACGGAGTTTACGAGGCGTCAGCTACATATGATATAAGACAAAAGAAGTTTACCTTCGACGCTAGAGACGTATCCCGCATCAATGCGTGAGTACATCTACAGCCTTACCTAATATAATCTCGATTCTCTTAGTCACTGCTTAAACTTCTCTGTTTTGTTCTTGCATGTTACACTTCACGTCAGAGAGAAGATGGCAGAGCATCTTAAGCAGTGACTAACGGTTGAGAAGTTTTTTTAAGTAAGGCCCCCCTAGTGTCCCAACGACCCCAACAACAATAGCCAGAAGAGGTCCACTGTTGGACGAAGGCCTTCCCCTTAATAGGGAAGGTTAATAATCCCCACGCTTGGCAGGCTGCTTGGGGATCGTAGAACGCAGAACCGTTAACCGAGAGGACGCTGCTGCCCGTCCTCCGGTGGTTCTGGATGCAGTTTGTGGACACACCCAGGTCCACCCGACCCCACGTATGCACAAAGCGTGTCTGTGCCATGATTTTTTATGCGTACGCAAGGTTGTGGAACTGATTGTTGGAATCCTGTGTTCCCCGAAAAACACAATATAGGAGTAAATATTTTCTTGTTTATATAACACTAGAGGTCCGCTCTTAAAATTCACTACTTTAAATCTTCCGAGCAATTTTTTAGCCCCTCATCTCCCCCGACTCTACCAACTACCCCAACGCCTCAAACCCCCTCAAACAAACTTTCATACAAAAGTTTTTAGGGGCCGAATTTCGAAAAATCCTTTCTTAGTACACCCCTACGCATCGAGACGAATACACACTCCAAATTTAAAGTCTGTACGACCAGCGGTTTGGGCTGTGCGTTGTCTGTCTGTCATTCAGTCAGTCAGGACAGAGCCTTTTATATGACGGAGGAGGGTCCTTCGCCATCATCATCAGCACTCATCGTTGATCCTCTTAGCAGTGGGCGTCGTCGGTGGGTAGTGTCGGATGAGAATAAAACATGCTCGTACAATCAATCAAATTATAATCTTCACAGGTACAGTACAGTAATCAGGTAGGCACAAATAAGTTGTAGGTAGGTACGTATCACAGAACGCGCGATGGTTCAGTGTCCACCGCACGCGCCGCTCGCCAATGGGAAAGTGAAGTCACCGATCGACGGCAACCAATGAGGTCTTTAGAGTTTATGTATAGATGTTTCATACCACCGTAGCGCTCGTGGCGTAGCTTGTCTAGGTGATTCTAAACGATCACCGATGTTAAGCAACGGACGGTCCGGTCAGTCTTCGGATATCCATCCGGCCGTGAGTGGCATTTATTTCTGAGCGCTACCGGGGATCGGATGACACGTTAAATTGTTGGTCCCGGTTGTTTGTTCTAGTTTCTATAACAACAACCGTCAGCCATGTCAGAGGCCTTCGGGCGGCTCATTAACTCTGACACTAGGGCTGGCCACTCAGCCTATACGAACTTACTTACTTACCACTGGCTTTTTCGGTGAAGGAAAACATTGTGCAGAAACCTGCATAAGTCCGCAGAAAAAAATCAACCCGCAACTGGGCCAGCGTGGTTCATATGGCCAACCGCCCTTCGAGGGGGCAGGCCTAAGTTCAGTAGTGGACTAGTAAAAGCATTTATACAAGGAGTGAGGGGAACGAGAAGACAGGTGCTAGTGCTGGTGATTGCTGATACGATTTAAAAAGATTGTTGACGCTTGAGATCAATGAATGATAGTTCGTTAACATCTAGTCAGCTCATATGTTTGACGTGTTAACGTCTTCTAAATCGATGAACGCCGGCTGCACGCACAATAAAGTGTCACGTTCCGCCTGACCCGTGCGTGCAAGTGAGAGCGCGGAACAAGCGATAGAGATCGGGCTAATCGTTTCTTAAGACGTTATCACGTAAAATTATCGTCCGTAAACCGACTTTACAGACAACCCCCTTTTTTATATAATTTGTTAAATACATTGCGAACATAAGAAATTAAAGTTATTTTTTTTGGAGGTTTTAAATCTGCTATTTTGTATTCTTAACCCAATCAGAAAGGTTTCCTCGGAAACTACACTATCTGTCTCGGTTATTCTTAAAGCAGAAGACGGAGATGAGAGTCGTTTTCGAATCGAACCCAATTCGATTGGGTTTAGAATAAGGGCAGGTGTTGCTGGTATTAGTGGTAAAAATGCAACCTATGTTCGTGTTTTTTTATTATCGTATCGTATCTGTTAATACAAGAATAGGGTAGATGACTGATGTTTATATCGTTGAAACCAATAGCTTTGATGAAGAATTAAGTAAGTATAGAATGTTTATTGAAAAAATAATTTCATTCGGTTAATAATGTTCTGATATATGAGCGTTGAAAGTTTTTGTTAGAGAAAACTCTGCCCCTTTCTCACGAAACAAAAAATTACGTCATACCTTACTTGTCAGAATAGAATTGATATGGCGTACAGAGAAGTGACGTCACGATTTGCGGTTTCGCCTCTCCGTCTAGCACGATATTAAAATGCTTATAAGTTGCTTATATTTTGATCAGATTTTCATATTTTTTCTTTAATCAGCTATATTTAATGGCCATATTTTAATAGGACAATAAAAAACCAGTCATCTAGCCTATTGTATTCATTTTCGGGAATGTGCTTACGCCCGGTATAATTAAGGTAATGTTTCAGATACAACGACGAGCCGAGCTGTATAAGCGCCACGCTTCCACACCTCAACAAATATTGTTACTGCAAAGATCAGCACAACACTACGTAGCAACGTCGACAGCGTAAATATCATTATTGGAACGTAGCTTGAGGCGCGATCTGACTGTAACATGCCAATATGTAGTTTGTTAGAACATTATATGTAGCAATTTTAATAATCAATTAAAAAAAACTGACAAAAATGAATATTATATTTAAAAAATATTAATCAAACATAATTTTGAAAATTAGTCTAGTCTTTGTTATTAAAAGAATGAACGTTGACACAAAAAAATTGCATAAGCTTTAAAAATTGTAAATGTAAATTTTAATATACCAAAAAAATACTACTCAAATAACTATTCTAGAGGGTTAAAATATCGAATAAGTTCATAAAAACCGTGAAGCTTGATTTGAATCTTAAATCTTGCCGCGATTACCTACTTAAAAAATATATTATTTATTATTTAAATTATTAAATTGTGGTCAGACCGCGCCTTAATTTGCCACTAGTTTTCTAGTCATGTCTAGACGGTAATCACTTACCATCAAATGGATCGACTGCTTTTTACTTCTTTCTTTTATAAAAGCAGTTCTATAAGTATCATAGAAACGTCTAGAAACCAATTTCGGCAGCGTTTCTTTGTAACTTAATAGTGAAACATACCGCGTATCTAAATTTTCATTGTCACAAAGCAACGTCGTCAACGTTTCTTTATAACGTACTGTATCTCTTGATGTTACGAATCAACGTTATTCTAATTTTATTATAACATAAGTTGTAACATACTGTATCTCGATCTTATAATGTTACAACACAAAACAATAAACGTGATTTACGATAACGTTGTTGTAACATACTGTATTTAAACTTATACTTAATGTTTTAATTAACATATGTTTGTAACATTATGTACCTCGAATCTCATAACGTTACAGAGCAACCTCGTCAACGTTTTTTATAACTTAACATTGTAACGTACTGTATCTCAATCTTATTATGTTGCAAATAATATTATGAATGTTTTTCTAAAACATAGAATTGTAACATACTGTACCTATCTCAATTACATAATGTTACAAAACAACACCGACAACTTTTATTTATAACATACTGTATCTCAATTCCTATGATGTTATAAAGCAATGTTGTCAATGTTTATTTATAACATAACTGTGCAACATCAAGTGTGTCTATCTCAAGTCTAATGACGTTACGTTATAAAGCAACGTTGTCAATGTTTTTTAAACAAGCTTTTATTTAACTTGCAATGTTTGTTTAAATCAAAATTTAATTTTGAACCAGTTCTCATAGCCCGAATAGGCATAAATTTGGTATTCATACATAAACCTGATGACAATACAATATTATGGTAAAACTGGACCTGATGCTGCCAGGCCACACATCACAAAAAGCTTGTTTTTAAAAATGATTTTATTACTATTAATTTATTGATAACGTAACTTTTTAACAAACTGTATCTTAATTCTCATAATGTTACAATTCAACGTCGTCGTCAACGTTTTATGTGACGTGATATACTAAGCTAAGAGTGGCTCGGCTCCGGGGCGCCGCTTTTTTTTTTATGAGACTGTTTTACTATTGGTCCACAACTGTTCTATCGTCACCGATGCTACTCCATAGCAACGTTGCATCACCCCTATCGAAATATTAGCAGTGCTGCGCCACAACGCTCAGTGTGAATCGGCTCAATTCGGCTCTAACTAAAGGCCACATGGTGGGGTGCGTCGCTGCAGCATGGTGTTTTTTTTAATGCTATGTCGCAGCGCATAGTTGATGTAACATAGTACGTAACATTAACACAACGTATCATAATAACGCTATTTAGCAAAATCGGCAATGCATTCTTGTCTTTTTAAGTCTCAATTTATAATATGTATTACATACGTGATTTAGTTTTCGCTCGCGCATTTACGATATTAAAAAGAACTAACCTTACCTACCCAGGTAAAAAAACTCATTATTGTTACTAAGTTAAAAAAACTATTTATTGTATCTTTTTTTTTGCAAAACTTGTAATTAATAAACTATTTATTTATTAGGGTTCCGTACTCCGAGAAGAAGAAATTCCAACGGAACCCGAAAGCAGACGCTGCCGACATGGCGACGTTGATATCAGATTAGTAGTGTACTCGCCTTTTCTCGAGCACAGTTCGAAACCGCAGGCGGTGAACTAACGCATTTATTCGTCAAAATTTGAATTTTATAAACTATTGATTGATTTATCGATTTTGTTATGAGTCTAATCCAATCTAAATGAAGTATAATATATCAAAAAAAGGCATTTAATCCTTAATCCTTAAGGCCCTTTAATCTGCAACACGCCTGATAAATAAAAATTTAAACTATATACTGTAGTAAGCTTACTATTACTATATAGCTTAAAGCTTGGCAATAAAAATTGAAACGGAACTTTTTTTTTTTGCTTCCCTCCCACAATACCGTTGAAAACACGTCAGTGTGAGGGGTTGCTAGAATGTAAAACTATTTGCGATTTAAATTTTTGTCAAGGTGTACCTACATTTATATGCCAGTAATACACCAAGCAGTAAGTATTACCAGTAACGACAGATTATATATCTCAGCCTATCAACGGTCTATACTTTTTTTTTTGAATATTTTTGTATGAAGTTATTCCACACTTATGGTATTTGTATGTTTTTAAAGCTTAAACAGGAAGAAAAATTATGACCTCCGGCAGGACTCGAACCTGCATACGAGCAGTCGCTATGGGTTTTGATCTATACTTTATTAACAAATCGGTACAAATAACGCCATGATTCGATTTTTTTCGAACGTCTTTGTTACCCTCGGTATGAAACTCGAATCTCAAGTTCACGCGTATTCAAAATTTACCAAACTTCTTTAGTACATAGAAAATGTAGATATAAATATGCTTTTTCTATTGTAACTTATCTTACTAAGTATTTGCATTAGGGTTTCCCTCGACAAGAAGACATGATTAAACATGATCCAAAGGTTGCCTGGAAGAGATTGCTTTTAGCAATAAGGCCGCCACTTGTTCCAATATTTAAGTTTATTAAATTATTCATGTGTAATTCTTGGTGTGAACAATAAAGAGTTAATCAATCAATCGATTAAAGGCTCAGGGCATTTCCCATACGCGCAGGTGCCTAGTGGTAGAAAAGTGGTATTCGTTCTATGAACTAGGTCAAAATGTCACATGCCTTTGACCTGATTAACACCGAAAATACCTCGTTTTGCGTAATTCTTTTCCTTTTTTTAGTAACCCTTATGAATAATATTTAAGTGATTACTCTATCAGTTAGATAATCAAAATTTCTAGAACCGCTGAATAGAAAATTGTGATCGATTTAGTGGTGTTGCTGCAAAACTTTTTTTTTCTCTAGAGTCGTGTACAGCGGCTACTCTCGAGGTAGCCCCTTAACGCTCATCAGTGAGAGAGATTAGACAAGACAAACAAAAACTTGTGTCCAGTGATATAGGTGACTAGACGGGTATTATAGGAATTCATTGTCTTATACTATAAAAATTTACTCAAATCGTAGGTAGTTCATAAGTATACTAATTTATACTCAAAAACTTTATTTAATGTTTGTTTATTTTAGTTTCTCAGATTTTATTTCTTGATTTTTTAGTACTATTGCTTTAGTTTTAGTACTATTTTTCACTAGAGTAGCCGGCAGAGCGGACTATGTTGATCACAAAGAGTTATGATGATTATTCATATTTGCATTGTAAATGCAGATTATGATTGCATTATTTGAATCTAAACACATATTTTTTTGTTATTTATATAGTGTTTATTGTATTGTTGTTTCTAGCGGTATGCTACCGCCTTTAGGTTTTTCTTTGTCAAAACGTACCAAAAACGCTAACACATGGTTTCTTTTACGCTGATCATCAAATTGAATAGTTTTTAGTTTTGCAGTCTAATTACGTACGCTATCCCCGACGTACCGTATGCACCATCAATGGTGCAGATGCAACGAATTAGTTTTGTTTGCTCCATTAATGGTGCAAATGCAATAGGGTAGATGTCTGATGTTTATATCGTTGAAACCAATAGCTTTGATGAAGAATTTAAGTAAATATAGTATGTTTATTGAAAAAATAATTTAAATCGGTTAATAATGTTCTGATATATAAGCGTTTAAAGTTTTTGTTAGAGACAACTCTGTCCCTTTCCCACAAAACAAAAAATGACGTCACGCCTTACTTGTCAGAATATAATATATATGGCGTACAGAGAAGTGACGTCACGATTTACTGTTTCGCTTCTCTGTCTAGCATGATATTAAAATGCTTATAAGTTGCTTATTTTTGATCAGATTTTTATTTTCTTTTCATTATTCAGCTATATTTATGGGCCACATTTGAATAGGACAATTTAAAAAAAACAGTCATATAGCCTATTATCTATCGCTCGTGAACATAATTTCTCCTACAAATACTACTCACCGTTGCGGGCAGGGGGCGAGGTAACGTTCTATACTATACTATATAACCAAAACTAAAACATATTTAAACATAGAAAAACATTTAATTAAAATAATTTACAAAAAAGTATCGTCGCCATCACATAGTAACACTATAGGTATTTAAACAGTACCATAGATTAAGTTGTTAGTATACTTAATCTATGACAGTACTGAAATCAAACATAGATGGAAAAAATGATTTGTATTTGTTTTCAGCGCAGCTCTCCCCCTTCCATACCCGGAATCATTTCTCACAATTTTTTTAAACGGTTGCGTACGAGCGTTTGCAATTTTTACATTGCATGGTTTTGATGGGATCTCGTTACTTTTTGTAGGTACTTAGTCCTTTACTGACTTACACTATCACTGCTCCCCTCGCCATCGCTGTGCGAGTAGTTGAGGAATGAATATTTTGCTCCATCAACCGCCCGCACAGCCGCAGTAAGTGGCCTGTTTTATCTCGGGCACTTCGCCCGAGGAGCCAGGATGTGATAGTGGATCTGATCCGGGTATCTTTTGTGGCCCAAAACGTTCCCCGCCGATAGTATCGCTGGAGGTTTCTGCTTAAGAAGAACTTTTAGCGATACTCTCCCAGTAATCGGCGGCTTCAGTAGCAAACTCGGAGGGGGCCTGAGGTTGAGTTGAGGGGTGGGGGGAGGTAAAGAGAGGACCAGGTGTTGGAAGGAGGAAACCGGGGATTCAGAGGAGCGGACAGGGAACGCAGGGGGAAGCCAGGATTTGGGAGAGAGTTGACGAGGGCTGGCGCGAGTGCCACCTACTTCGACCCCCTCTCCCTCCGAATGGGATAGGTGGGACAACAGGGGGCGGAATAAGTACCCGGGGAGACTCCACTCCCACCTGCCGGCCCAGGGTTGTCACCATTTTCCTCTTACCTGGGAAGATCCGTGGTGAGGTCCAGACATTCCCTTGACTTAATGACGTGCTCCAGCTCGTATTTTGTGGTGATTAGCTCATCTCTAGCACATTGTAATTTTTCCACTCTAGTGCACTTGTCATTTTCAATTATGCCTTTATCGACAAGCGCGTGTATTTGATTTAAGGAAAATTTTAATAAAGTTCTCTGCATTTCCTGCAACGTGTGATGGCTGCACCAACTTTCCCCTCTATTTTACTTCCGTCAGTAAAAATGATTAGGCCAACTAAAGGGGCCACTTCTGCCAGACTCTATTTTTCCAAGCCGGAGTTTTTTTCCGTTCCGCTGGGTGTATTAGCTGGCGCTAACTCTCGTCTCGAGTTAGCGGCCTGGTGGCTCCTCCTGGAAGCTCCCATGTTGTATAACAATAACTGTACATTTTTCCTCTACATCTGTTTCGGCCAACATTGATAGGATGTTCAGTAGAGTTTTCTTTTGTTTCCATTTGTAAATGAACACAACGAGATAAAGATGGCGTGATGACATTATTATCATGAATCTGGATCTTTCAAGAAAGTCGTATTAAATAATCTGTTGATATCCTTTTCACATTCTACTGTAGTACTAGTTCTCTTGATCCGCGACTATGTGGCGCATTTACACCAGAAACAAGATATTTTATTGCGCGTAAAATAGGCGCAATTAGGGTTTTTATTGGTAGGGCTTTGTCCGATTAGCCCCAAAAAAAGCTCAGGATAATCTTGGTTTATTTCACGTAAACTGAGATTTTTGAAACCTTATGTTGTCAATAAAACCAAATATCCTTCGAAGGTTTGATTGTATTATAAAACCCTGAATGCAGCTGACTTGTTTTTTAAGCTGTTTATTAACGTTTTCTCTTTATCATTTTATAACATCTTTTGGGTGCGCTGGGCCGTTTGTAATATCAAATGGCCTTTTTAAATAACGTACAACAACTAAACCATGTTCTACCTCTTGACCTTATTGTGTTCCAGTGTGTTTTTCGGCAATCATTTTTGAATTCCTGTGCAGGTTGCTTTATTTTATATTTTTTTTCATATGTTATTTCTAAATGGGAAAGTCAAAAATTGTTAATTTTTCCTGCTGCAATTTTTTTCCTCGTGTTTTTCCAGCTTTCATTTTAAGTAAAATGCGATTATTGTTTAGCTATGACAACGCTCTACATTTAGTCCGCCCTTGATCACATACGGTGGTAATAACCGACAAGCCTATATTTTCAATAGCTGTTATCAAAGCTATTGAAAATATCATTGATTAAACTTGCCAAGCGTTGAGAGCAGATAATTACTACCTCTTACGGAGTAATAAGCCATAGGTTATTTGTTTCTATGTACTACATGTTATATCATAAATACCAGTTTTGTCTGCTATTTGATCTCGTACAACCTTTAACTTGTCAGTGATTTCATTATAAAGGGCTAGTTCTAATCAGTTAGCAACCTTTTAATGGCATAGTCTGTACATCAAAACAAAAAACTTTTACTATCGGGCCAACATTGAAATCGCGAAAAAATTATCAGCTGTTCCATACAAGTTCATCGACCTTGGGAAAAATGTATGGAGCAACCGTTTTTTATTTTGCGATTTCAATGTTGGCCCCATAGTAAAAGTTGTTTGTTTTGATGTACAGAGTATGCCCAAAGGATGCTAACTGATTAGAACTATATAAATGGGAAATTACTGGGATGCACCCCAATCAAATGCATGATGATACATTTGACTGCCAAAACTAAAAAAAAACGTAGTTGCGTAAAAAGTGATCTCTTTGTTAATCAGCGTTAAGAGAACAATCAAATAGTGTTAAGTAAATTATTTGTTTTTAACAATGTAATGAACTATCTTTTTTATGTATAAACAATTTAAAACCCAATTTGTTAGTCAATCAATTTGTGGGCTATCTGTTTTATGTAGTTGTGTGTTTGTAGTTTGTAATTTCATCTCGCTTTCACGTTTAACATAACAATTCACATTAGCGAGAAATTGATAGATTATTTTGTATTTTAAGAAACAATCGGCTTATTAAATGTTTATGTATAAAATCGTTAGTAATTACATTATTATGTATGTAAATAACAATGTACAGCTCGATTATTTAAAGCTGGATGGCTTTCTTGATCAGTGACACCTGCCGACATTAATTAACATAGTAACAGCAAAGAAAATTTAATAGTAATATTAGGTCTTTACCTATGAAATTGCCGTTTTGTATGGAATAAGTGAAAGTACTTATTTTTTTAAACTTTTTTATTTCTGTTATTCAAAGTAATCACCCATGCAATAGACGCATCTTTGCCAACGAATTGGCAGTTTATTGATGACCTTCTTGTAAAAATTAGCTGGACGGGGAGGCAACAAACTCTTCAAAGGCATTTTGTACTGCCTCTCGGGAATTGAATTTTTTACCCACTAAAAAGATGTCTAAATTTTGGAAAAAGTAATCGTCGGTATGTGCAAGGTCTGGTGAGTATGGCGGATGAGGGAGAGCTTCCAACCCCAGCTCTTGCAGCTTGGAGACTGTCTGTAGCTGCAGCGCGAGGCAGGTCTCGACGCGTACGTTGCGCTGGCGATCGTTAAGTTCGTGGGGCACCCATCTATCAAGTTTTTTTACCTTGCCTATTTGTCGCAAATGGATCAAAATTGTTTTGATGCTAACATCAAAAGCTGCTGCTAGCTCAGCTGTAGATTGAGTTTCGTCAGCTTCCACAATCGCCTTTAATTCGTCATTGTTGACCAAATCCTCCGGACGACCACGAGCTTCATTTTTCAAGTCAACATTTCCAGAACAGAACCGGGAAAACCAATAACGGGTTGTGCGTTCGTTTGTACAGTTCTCTCCGTAAACGTTTTTGATGTTACGTGCCGTTTATGTCGCGTTGGTGCCACGACGGAACTCATATTCCATAATTACACGAATTTTTAAAGTATCCATTATGACGAAAAATATTTAAACGTAATGAAATTACAACGCTAATCAATAAACAAAAGACTGAGTTTGTAAAAATAATGTCATGTTTTTAAGACAAAATTAATTTGATATCAGAATACAAAGCCATTCCAAACTTTTTTTCTATTTGAAATGACCAGTACTGAAGAACGGCAATTTCATAGGTAAAGACCTATTATATACAGAAGGTTCACTTCCATAGAAAATGCATCTAAATGCAGGTATACCTATAACTACAATCATGTCATATTCAGTGCAAGCTAATTTGTACTTTATTTGTATATGACAGTGTATCGATTTTTCACTAACGCTTGGCTCGTTGACGTCACGTGGCTCTCGCCCGCCGTACTAAGGCACGATGTTCAACTATGTTTCGAAGCGTTTCCTTTATCCTATCCCAAGTGGCATTCGGGGTTCTATATAAGATGTCTAGTCGTTCACATGTACTCCACAAGCTGTGTAAGTCAGCTGTATAAGAACTGTATAGCTTGCTATAATGCTCTTATAGAACCAGTTTGGGCACAAATTAGACAGCCTTAAGTTCACTATGGCTGTACATTAGCAGTATAATAGCATTATAATAGCAGTTTAAGTAGTAACATCGGACTTAAGGCTGACTTACGGCACTATATGGGACGCAGTGTGAACCATACAACGTACATGAGTGTAATAAAGAGTAACAAGTGGCTAAATACACAGCCTTCACAGTTAATTTAATATATAAAAATCCGACAGTGCTGCCTAAAATTCACGTGTGTCCTAAATTATTTCTTATTTTATTATAATTATTCCTCATCATTAGTTTTGGTTTTGTGTGTGCCAGAAAGCGGATATATCAATTGGATAAAAATGTATGATAACACGCGGTATAAGTACCTGTTTTAAATACTTAATAATGTTAAAGCCTATGGGAATGCAACTTAATCGTGAAATGTATACATATTTACAGCTAAAATATTCACGCGCCTCTGTAAAAAAGCGATATTCATTTTAAAATATTTAAAACTGGCTGAGAGGAAATCTACAATTTTCATTTTTTGATATTATATTGGCATAATTATACTACGGTAATTAATTATAACATGAAACCAAAACTCAATCGCTCTATCTGCGTATTTTGTGATAAATCTGCATGATAATTTTGGAGATTTATTTGGTAAATATTTTAGGTTACGTAGAACAAAATGGTGGAAATTAAATATACAGCTATGTGAACTGTTATAACTCCAATTTAATGCGGTGAGCATATATATAGGTTCACATGTGTTCTGTTAGAATGCTGTTATCTGTATGAAGTCCCACATTTGTACCACTACAGAGCCAATGTCTATAAATTTATTCTAATGTGAACTTATTTACAGCTTTAAGATGTAGTTCAGGTCAATTGTGTATCATCGTTTAATTCTTTCATTAAACTGAAATTTTAGAGATCCGTAATAATAATTATTGTCCGTTAAATCGCCTAGCCCAGGTACTAATAAGTCAAGTATGAATACCTAAAGTACAAATTTTGTAACAACCTAACAACCACCAGCTTGTGGGATAAGTGTAATAGAATATCACATTCACATTCATGTTCAGCTTACAGCAAATAAGAGTAGTACTTGTGGACAAATAAACTGCTATTGATGTTAATGGACAACACATATAGTCCTTTTAACAGCCTACAGTACACATGAGCACCATTTAAACACTTCTGTACAGATAGTAAAAAAAGGTTATTTTAATGATTACAAACAAGTCCTACTACAGCTACTAGCTGTATAACAGTCTAAAACAAGTAAACATAACAGCCTTTGGCTTTATAAATGACCACGTGTGTTCTATTAAAATGCTAGCTCTATATCATCGTACAAGTAGGCCGTTAAACAGCGGTTGCCGTATCTCTACCCTCCTATAATGCTCTTAGTCAGACGGCTGACTAAAGGATAGTTGTTAGAGTATTATAAAACCAACAATCGTATAAAAGTACTACACTCCTATAAGTCCCTTAGACAGGTATAGGTGTTATTAATCGCAATAATGCAGCTTATACATCACGAGTGAACTGTAATAATGCTTCAAGTATACCTGGGAACTAAATGTGTACTCTTAAATGGAGTAAAATGCTATTTGGGATATCCTTTTGTAAGTGGTAGGTATATGCTGTTATATTTTCTATGGTAACTGGCACGCACTATGATATAAGAGTAGGTACCCTGAAAAGCAAACAGATCTCACAGATATTACGATAATTGTAACGACACGAAATTGAGTTATGTATGTAAATAAAGTTATTAAGCCAGCTTTCAATAATCGGTCTGTTTATAATAAAGTTGAGTATAGTAAGATGACTTTAGCTTAGAAAATGTTACCGCAGAAATTATTCAAATATCTTGAAAATTAATTTTAGAATCTCTGTTCTTTGAATCTAACGTATAAAATTTTGTCCGATAAGACATAATATTACCTGAGGTATTCAGAACTCGATCGGAAAGCTTGTCATTCGGATCCACATTCTCCATCTCTGATCCTGACTGTAGATGACTGGGGCGGATAGTGACGATCCGAACGGAAACTTTTTTGATCGAGTTGTGAATACCCCTGCTCATATCTGGTGCTCGTATAACGCTAGCAGCACAGAGGAAGAAAGCTAGCAGTATAGTGACATTTCCCATAGTATGTGCCGTACTGATGAAACTTTCACAACTTACTACTAGGCCAAAAATGTTCTATACTATTAGCCCGCGCTTATGGCCTGTGGGAATATTAATTCTACATTTCGGCATCGTGTAAGCAGTAACTTAATATAAATATACATCCTACTATAAAAAAAACCTGTTTTTATTACTTGCCTCAGTAAGTAGTACATATTCTAATATTCTATAGGTACTAATTATGGCAAAATAGGAACCCCTTACCATCCTGACCACTGAACGTAACTGTGATTATACAATGTGTAACAAAAGATTGAACAATACTAAAAGGTATGTATGTAGAGATTATTTTAGGTAAGGCCGTTAGTGTTATAGCATCTTCATCTTGTGGCGATTTTTAGGCTAAAATGCTATATAAGTGACTGGTTGTCACGACTTGA
This sequence comes from Erannis defoliaria, assembly GCA_905404285.2. NCBI lineage: Eukaryota > Metazoa > Arthropoda > Insecta > Lepidoptera > Geometridae > Erannis > Erannis defoliaria. The sequence continues at coordinate 4,010,009 of FR990071.1, forward strand.
AGCGGTCGCGCCGCGTATACGTCGCGGTCGCGCAACGAGCTCGCCGCGAACGGCATTTTGTACATTCTCGTATTGTGATTCGAACCCTTTCGTGATTGAATACTTTCGTTTTCTGCGTCTTCGAAGTAACAAAGCCAACAGAAGTGTTTCCTCGTCGGAATCCATTATGTTACCGAGTGTATTGTACGTCGTGAACTCGCCGCGAACAGGACGAAAACGTTGCGTACGTTGTCCCAGCGACGTGTTCGCTGTGCAGCCGCGGCGTGCCCGCTCCGCTTAAGAACCGACTTGTGCCGAGGCCACCAACCGCCCGGTGAGAAATCCTTATATACAGATACACAACACTTATTTATTGCTAACCTAACGAATAAGGAAACAAAATCCAAATAAAACACATCGTTACATGATTGTTTTGATATATTCCGTGATCTGAGTGAAGAGGTCGGTGAGGCGCGGCAGCAGGGCCCGCGAGTCGGGCCAGTCCTGCTTCTCGGCGGCGCGCAGCACGGCCTGCCCCGTCAGCCGCGCCGACGACAGCTGCGAGTTCGCCTGGTGACAATATTGGACGCTATGGAAAATCTTTAAGGTTGATTTTAGTTTTATTTATACAGGCTTCATCATCATCATCAGCCCGGAAACGTCCACTGCTGAACGAAGGCCTCCCCCTTAGACCGCCACACTGTACGACAACCTGCCATTTGCATCCACCGGTTGCCCGCGATTTTTACAATGTTGTCGGTCCATTAAAGGGAGGCCTTCCTAATACGCTTGTTCTTCCGGTTCGCGGTCGCTACTCAAGAACCTTTCTTCCCCATCGGTTATCAGTTCGTCGAGCGATGTGGCATACCCTGCGCCACTTCAATTTGACTATAATTTCGATCACATCCGACAACCTTTTTCAAGGAGTGATATTTGAGCTCAACACGCGAGCCGCTGCGTCCTGCTTCGCACTCAAAGGCAACTTTAAGGTTGACTTGATATATTATTTAACACATTTTTTTATTTACTAGCAAAACTAAGGGGTCGTTGTACTCGTAATGAACAACTTTTACTATGGGACCAATTCTAAAAACGAGAGAATAACACTGCTGTTCCATAAATATTGTCGAAGGTCAATTAACTAATTATAATAATTATAATAATTATTTATAATTATAATAATTATTTATAATTATAATAATTATTTATAATTATAATAATTATTTATAATTATAATAATTATTTATAATTATAATAATTATTTATAATTATAATAATTATTTATAATTATTTATAATATTTTTTGTTTACCTGTAACACATCTTTATCTTCGCATTCCTGTCGTGCCGTCAGACTGAGCTCGAGGAGAGATATCGCTAGCTCGACCACCTCCTTACTCGACTCGGGGCTGTTCGACCAGTTCCCGTTCTGAAATGTTCATAAAAACATGTTATACAATCTGCTTTCTGTATAAAGCTGACGCTTATCACCAGGCGAACGTCTTGCTCGTCTCGACACTTGATTGTATAAAAAAAAATACATTTCTGTGCAATGCGTCCATAGCTAGCTAGACTATGAAAATGTATAGCGCCGGTTCCGAGGCATGCGTCGGACGCGCGCAGCCGACGGCTTCCATCCGTGTGTCATCCTGAATGTAGATGACTGGGACGGATAATGTGAATCCGAGCGGAAACCTTTTTTTTCTCTATTTGTTGGCATCGCACGTTATGCATTCTGCCAGTGTCAAGTTTATGAATTTTCAAGTTTTTTTTACTAAAATCAAGTCAAATATGTCATGAAATCACAGTCAGTCACACGAAATTAGTCATAGTCGAGTTCAAGTCATGCCCTAGCAAAGTTGTGGCGACTTTACTATGAGCTTCTACGGAGTTTTGAAAACAACACGAAAAGACATGTTTCACCACATTATATCCCTTGCCCACACTTGTGCATGTAATTCAACACTCAATGAAAAAAACACCACCACCTACGGAGTTTTGAAAACAACACGAAAAGACATGTTTCACCACATTATATCCCTTGCCCACACTTGTGCATGTAATTCAACACTCAATGAAAAAAACACCACCACCTTTAATCATTAATTCGCGAAAAAAACACAAGTTTAAGAAAATAATAGAATGCAACGACATGATTTTTTCCGTGTTCCCGCCAAAAACCAGCGGAAACCTTTCTGATTGAGTTGTGAATACTGCAGGAGGAAACATCTGCGGGAACCCAGTGCAGTTTTTTTTTTTATACAATCAAGTGACGAGACGAGCAAGTCTTTCGCCTGGTGGTAAGCGTCACGTCTGCCACTAACGGTAGAAATGCCAGAATTGTGAACTTGCGAACACAATCCTGCGCCGCACTGCACTGCGCTCGTCACCCTGAGATATTAGATGTTAAATCTCTTCATACCCAGTAATTTCTCTGGTAACATTGCGCTTCAAACCGGAACACAGTAATGCTAGTACTGCTTGGCGCTTCAACAACTGGCAAATTGGAACTCATAGCTCACGGCCTTACTTAAAAACGCCGCTCAAACATAGTCACTGCTTAAACTTCTCTGTCTTGTTCTTGCACGTGACACTTCACGTCAGAGAGAAGTTGTTGAGGAGTGCTGACCTGCGTGTACCCCCGGTACGCCTTCAGCAGGCGCTGCGCCGCCAGCAGCCGCGTGGGGCTGAGCTCGGAGTACAGCCGCCAGATCTCCGGCTTGTTCTGGTGCACCGACGTGACGCGCCCGAACAACTCCAGCACGCGCTTCTGTAGGCTGCGGGACACCACACACGAGGGCATTATTACACTAGTAAGTAAGTTCGTATAGGCAGGCCTGTGTCACTCCGCGTGTAGGTATTAAAAACATACCTACGGGCGGCGGCCATTGCGCAAGGGCCAATCTAGTAGGCTCGGCTCGGCGGCTCTTTCAATACGTATAACCATGTATAACTTATTATGAACCGTAGTATAGTGAATTAAGGCCCATATTCCTTCAAAAAGAAATTGGTAGGTATGTAAATGAACACGTGCTCGACTGGACCGCGAGCTAAATTAAATCATATTGTTTATCAGATTGAGTCATATTTCTTTGAAAACCATTGCGAAGTAAAGCTTCTGTTACTAGTTATTATTCTGTGGTATAGGCTAGTGTAGAGTTAAGGTTATATGCCGCCCGTAGGCCTCTGACATGGCTGACGGTTGTCGTTATAGAAACTAGAACAAACAACCGTGACCAACAACTGTCATCCGATCCACGGTAACGCTCAGAAATAAATGCCACTCACGGTCACCCATCCGAAGACTGACCGGACCGTCCTACCTAGACAAGCTACGCCACGACCGCTACTTTATTATATACTAGCGGCCCGTTCCGGCTTCGCACGGGTTGACTATTATTTTTTAAACATTTACAGCCTTACCTAAAATAATCTCGATTCTCTTAGTCACTGCTTAAACTTCTCTGTCTTGTTCTTGCATGTTACACTTCACGTCAGAGAGAAGATGGCAGAGCATCTTAAGCAGTGACTAACGGTTGAGAAGTTTTTTTAAGTAAGGCCGTGAGTAAGTATCTTTAAGCAGGACATTGAAAATAACTTTTGATGAATACTTACCATACAAAAACTGTGAGAATAAGTACTATAAAAATTAAACAATAAAAGCTTAGTAAAATAATTTATAAGTAGTTCTGAAAAGGACTTTTTAACTGGAACAAAAAATGTGCTATGAAAAAAGGTCAAAATATTCAATGTCCGACCGCGCGTTCAGGCCTACCTATTTCATAGGGTTTCTTACACATGGTCCACATAAAAGGTTCACCTAGGTGTTCCACGGATACCTTTTTGTATCAGTGTTCCACGAGTACACTGAATTAAAAGTGTACTCGTGGAACACCCAGGTATGCAATGCGTAATTCAATGTACCCTTAGAATACCCATTTGTTTACTCGTTCACTCCCATGTCCTTCCTTTTTATCCGACTTCTAAAAAGGAGGAGGGTCTCAATTCAGACTAAGCGTAATTCAATGTATCCGTAGAATACCCATTGTCTACTCGTTCGTGCCCATGTCCTTTCTTTTTAAACCACTTCAAAGAAGGAGGAGGTTCTCAAATAGGTTGAATTTTTAATGCTTTAATGCCGTGGTTCGCACCTATTGAACCAAGGGCACAATTTTTTTTATATTTACCCTAAGTTCATCTATTAAAATCGCCGGTCAAACTTAGTCACTGCTTAAGCTTCTCTGTCTTGTTCTTGCACGTGACACTTCACGTCAGAGAGAAGTTGACTTAGCATCTTAAGCAAGGCCGTTAAAGGCCGTCTTTAGTTTTTAAGTAAGGCCGTATATTTACACGTGGTTTACCTATTGGGTAGGCTAAGGGCACAAAAAGGTATCCGTGGAACACGTACGTGGACCACGAGTAAGAAACCATTTCATAGGTGTGCACGCCCCTCTCCCGCACTCCTGTGCCCTTCGCCGCGTTGCCCGCGCTGCGCTGAGCGGGGCCGCACGGCCACGGTGCGGCGGCGTTTATTTTTCTAGTATTTTGTTTAGATTTTTAAATTCGTAATATCTTTTGAATGGAACATCCGATTTGGATAATTCAAAAAGAAATGGCCCAGCACCTCCGCGTCCTCGCAGCGGTGCAGCAGCTCCAGCAGCCGGTGGCAGCCGCGCACCACGTCCTCCCCGTGCGCGAGGTAGCTGTACAGGGCCTGCGTACCTGGCAGCGCCCCGCCCGTCCGGCATGGGCGCGTCCTGCAGCACGGCGCGCGTCAGCCTGCCCAGCACCTCCGCGTCCTCGCAGCGGTGCAGCAGCTCCAGCAGCCGGTGGCAGCCGCGCACCACGTCCTCCCCGTGCGCGAGGTAGCTGTACAGGGCCTGCGTACCTGGCAGCGCCCCGCCCGTCCGGCATGGGCGCGTCCTGCAGCACGGCGCGCGTCAGCCTGCCCAGCACCTCCGCGTCCTCGCAGCGGTGCAGCAGCTCCAGCAGCCGGTGGCAGCCGCGCACCACGTCCTCCCCGTGCGCGAGGTAGCTGTACAGGGCCTGCGTACCTGGCAGCGCCCCGCCCGTCCGGCATGGGCGCGTCCTGCAGCACGGCGCGCGTCAGCCTGCCCAGCACCTCCGCGTCCTCGCAGCGGTGCAGCAGCTCCAGCAGCCGGTGGCAGCCGCGCACCACGTCCTCCCAGTGCGCCGTCTCCACGCTCACCAGGATCACGTTCTCCCACACCTGCGACAACACACTATACAGTACACCCAGTGCCACCAACATGCAAAACAAAATGGTAGAAAATAAATATTATGTGAAACTTATTATACACCACAATTGTTTATGAATGTCTAAAGCTTTAAGGGATCATTGTACTCATCATTATGAACAACTTTTCTTATGGGGTCAACCCTGAAATCGCGAAAAAAAATCGGCTGTTCCATACATTTTGACCAAGGTCAATGAACTTTTTGTATGGAACAGCTGATATATTTTCGCGATTTCAGGGTTGGTCCCATAGGAACATTTGTTCATAATGATGAGTACAATGACCCCTTTAATTATAAAAGCGATAGTTTTCGATGTGTTTATAATTGTTACTCCTTCACGCTGAAATGGCTGAAATTTGTTATAGCTTATACCTTGGAATAAAATATAGCCTACATTTTTATGCCTACAAACGCGGGTAAAACCGCGAGGCGCAGCTTATACTCACATATAACACAGCTCTGTGAAGTTTATAGTGTCAGTAAAAGCAACATGGAGTTAGATTATTTTTAATGATATACAAATGTTGCCTTTAAGACGCCGTTATTCCACTTTTGGCTACCTTAGTTCGCCAGTTAACTACTAAAATATAATAAAATACTCAGTTTACTAAAATTACACATTATAATCAAGGGGGCACCGGAAAAGTAGCAAAGTAATTTAGGATGATCGATTCGTATTTGGTAAATTTGGAAATTTAGACAATTTCCAAATTTACCAAATACGACAATGAAAATGTGTTTTTCGCCGCCTGCTAAGAAATTTCAAAGTAAAAACATACGGATGTCATAGCTATAAGTAAGTATTTTTATTTTTTAGTGATCAGAAAAGTAGAATTAGATTTGGTCTTGTTCTTGTCGAGAAATGTGTCAAAAATCGAAATCTTATACGCACAAATTTGCGTAACCGCCAATTTTTTGCTCCGCTATATTATATCCTATCTGCTACATCATGAAACCCATGATCGAATACAGTAACAAACGTAAAATGCCTCTCCTTAATAGGGTCATATAGCCTGTTGATACGTTCTATTTATGCTTGCGATTGGCCTACCATTGGGATGACGCAATCTGAGTTATGAAACTCTGTCGCACTCGCAGTGGCTAGCAGTGATTTTAAACTACTAACTTTCGTACGAGGGGAAGTCGGAGGATCAGTCAACATGGTTAAGTCTTTGTTATTGCATCAGCCTTTATCATTCTACTACAGGGGCCTCGCCTGTATTTGTGGAGTTCCCACATGCAGGGAGCGGTACCTTCCAGTTGTCGTAGTTGTACCGCAGCGCCTCCATGAGCGCGGCGTGCGCGCGCGCACGCTGGCCCAGGTTGAGGTACACCTTGGCGAGGTTGTTCCACGCCTCGAAGGAGGCGGGCTGCAGCCACGTGTAGCGCCGGTACGCGCCCGCCGCGCTCTCCCACTGCTGGGACACCAGGCACGCGTACCTGCACACACAACACTGTAATATACAGGGTTACTGGTAACTCGACGTATTCCCGGCGGGAGCAGACAGGGGGGCTAACAAAACAGTCAAAAAATATGGAAAAATTATTTAAAAAGCAATAAAACGTCATCAAAAATATTTAGAAAGTGATAAGCGTGACAATATATATATTTTATTTTTCGGTAATTGCTGTGTTCCGGTTTGAAGGGCAATGTTACCAGAGAAATTACTGGGTATGAAGATATTTAACATCTAAAATCTCAGGGTGACGAGCGCAGTGCAGTGCGGCGCAGGATTGTGTTCGCAAGTTCACAATTCTGGCACTGCTACTGTTAGTGGCAGGTGTGACGCTTACCACCAGGCGAACGTTTTGCTCGTCTCGTCAATTGAAAGTATATAAAAAAAAGTATTTTCGTTTGTTACTGTACCCTCCAAACCATACTGCATTAATCTAATACTGCTTGGTGGCAGAAAATATGATAAGTGGAACCTACCTAGACAACGTCCAACAAAAAACTTACCATCAACAAGTAAATAAAAAATAAAAAAACAACCGACTTCAAATGAATATAGGACCACATCGGGAGTAAGCCCTTTCAAATAAATAAAAACAAACAAAATCTGTCCACAATGCATGGAGAAATCGGTGAAAATACATTAAAAAAAAATTTTTTTTTAATTCATACATACCGTCAAAGAACCTCCTCCTTTTTTGAAGTCGTTTGAAAACCAATATAATATTGTGTAAAGCTCTTACCCAAGTCTCAACCACACTCCCTCCTGGATTGAGTTGATCTCGACCGACTTCTCAAAGTGTGGGATGCACTCTTCATACTTCTTCCGTTCGAAGAGGAAGTTCCCCCAGTGCCTCTGAGCTCGGCTGCTCTTGTAGTTGGAAAACTCCCAAGCCTTCTCGTACCATTTTACGTCATCTGTATAAACAAAGTGGATTATAGAAGGAATCTGTGACTTTGGAGAAAATTTAAAAACTTTTACTGTTCTAACATTAGTGAAATCAAATAACAAGGATAGCAATAAAATCACCCTTTTTAAGATAAACGTTAAAAAAAACCTTTAACTTATTTTATCAATAAAAAAAGAGGCCGCCATAGTACTTCGATTTGGCATTAAACTTCGACATTTTCACAAAGCTTCTCTATTTCTCTGTCTGCTTAGTTTATACCTACGGAGTATAACAGAAATACCATCATTCACCAGATAATGGCAATCTAGCCAGGGCCCTTATCATGGACGTTCGCGATTCCGATTGCGATAGCATGCCATCCTGCTCGTACCAACCCACTCGCACCATGCGCCCTCCTGCACGCGCACGCTCGCAATCAGAATCACGAACGTCCATGATAAGGGTGCTGGTCCATACAATTGTGTAACGAAAAGGTTGAACAATACTGAAGTGTATGTATGTAGTATGTACTCATCATTATGAACAACTTTTAGTATGGGGCAACATTGAAATGGCGAAAAAAAAAGCAGCTGTTCCATACATTATGTCCAAGCTCAATTAACTTTTTGTATGGAACAGCTGTGTTTTAAACATTATAGAAGCCATGTGCGGCCGGCCCCCCAGGGGCCTAAAAGACCAAACGGCACAAACATGTACATTTTGTGTAAGTATTAAATACCTTATCAATTTTTACTTTTCTTTACCAAGCTACGAGTATAAATATACATTGAAAGAAATATTGGTAATTATATTTTAGTATATTACCTGTGGCATCTCCCAATAGACAGTAGAGTTTGACAGTAGGGCTTATGTCAATCTGCTGTTGTATTATCTCTGCGGCCTGGAAAAAAATGTTCAGAATGTATCAAGGAACATGGTCACTGACCATATATCTTTTGGGGTAGTTCGTAATTCGCACCTTGTGTCGCAGCTGCAGGATGGTGTAGCAGAGGATGACGTCCTCCCAGAGCTGCAGGGTCAGGTACTGCTCCAGCGCCGCCTTCACCAGCCCCAGCGACACGTACAGGTCGGCCAGCTGCTGCCGCCACGTCCAGGCCGGGGGCACGCCCGCCGCCCACAGGTACGATAGTCTGACAATTACGAACAATCCAATGAATAAAACATAAGTATAGCATAATCAGCCTTTTTAATTGTCCACTGCAATCAACGTTTAGATAAGAAAGACGTGGTCACCTGATAGTGGCGCTAAAAACGTGAGTATTCCCGTATCACGTCATCAGGCATAAAACGCCCACTGCTGGACGAAGGCCTCCCCCTTAATAGAAGGGGAATAAAGAAAGTGGAACCACACCGTTTCGTACGAGTTTTTGGTACATCAACCATAAAACGGTGTCGCTTTTTCGAGGTCCTGGCCGTCCGATAGAAGAATGGGCAGGGGAGAATAAGATCATGCAAATCCGAAGCACACTCTACGAAATGTTAGCTACCGATAGGCTAGCTACTTTTCGACGATGATCGAGGCTTTGTAGCTTGGTCCGAACTAGACAGTCGTTGCCAATGATTCTCCTGGCACGTTTCTCGATTGACTCCAAAATCTCAAGCTGGTACTTAGCCGATCCATCCCAAAGGTGCGAGCAATATTCCAGGCACGACCGAACTTGTGCTTGGAATCACGAGGTCACCTGGTAGTGGCGCTAACGGCGGTCTTGTCGTTGACGATGGCCTCGCACTGCAGCATGGCTCGCTCCACGGTGCGCTTGTGGCTGGCCTCTATCTTGCAGCGGATGAGCAGCGCGGCCACGCGCGTGCCCCACGCGCCCTTCTTCTGCGCCAGTACCGCCTCTATGTACGGCTGTATCTCCTCATTCATCAGCTCGTCTCGCGCTTGAGACTTTTGGAGGTACTGCCTGTGACGGTATACCATAAAGATAAATAAACCATAATCAGTCAAAACAAAACAATCGAATGGTTTATCATAAATCCCAATAGGCGAGTGGCCTAATGTATAATTTATGACAAATTATACATTAGGCTTAGTGATGAATATAACTAAATACATTACACATACTGAAAAAATAAATTGTATTGGCTGATAAATCTCTGAGATATGAGCGTTTAAAGTTTTAGGTGGGGATAGAGAAGGGATGCTCTATCCCTTTCTCGCAAAGCACGTGTTAGTATAGCGTTTGTGTGCCGCGCCTGAGGCTTGACGTCATAGCTCAGTATAGCGCGCTCTCTGTCTAGATTGAAATTAAAATACTTGGAACTTATCTATTTTTGAATTATTTTAAATTTTGTTTTCGTTAATAGGCCTTATTGATGATCAGCTTTTTTATGAGGTAATAAAAAATTAGTAGTCATCATGCCTATTCTGTTTAACCGATAAAAACAAGGGAGGTTATCAATTCAACACTAATGTATGTAATATTATAGAAACTGCAATATATTCACATATGATAATGTATTAGGGCTTCCAAACAAATATACAAAATTTTATAGGTGTATTTATGTTTGTCCACACATTTCTCCGAAACTATTGATCGGATTGTGACCATTCTTTTTTATTGGCTTACATTTTAGTTCAAATTGGGGAAATGTGTAAATTTCATAAATACCGGTTCATTATTTTCAAGATATAGACTAATATTATGAAAGTGTTATGGCCTGGTTGTTTCCCCCCATTGTCCCATGTTTGTCGTTGGTATTTATTTAAAATGTTTGTTACTTGTTGTCACATGTCACATCCCACACTCGTAGCCTCATACATAAATTATTTCGCGACGACAAAATAGTTCGACAAAACATGAGAACGTTTATAATAAAGGACATTTAAGAGCAGGCAATTTAATATTATTGAGGCATAGACAAGGGCTGGCTGGCTGACTACTAATAACAAAACATATTTTAGCACTTTTTTCAGATTTATTCGTTTTCTCCAAGAGCCCAGGCTCTAGTGATGGCTCCACGGCCAGCCATCACAAGAGCCGGAATAAAAGTTTCTCCACTCTTTCTATCCTGCGAAAATAATAGACGTATCCACATTCTAGCTCTAGAGAAAGTCAATTTTGTCCCTTGCGCGTACTATGCCTGCAAAAGTTTATAGCCCATGTGATCCGTGCATCATCCAAATTCATGTAGGCAATTGCTATCAAATGACTACAATTGGTGGTTATGGATACTGTATTGGGTATTTTTTTTCTTGTGACGAGTTTAGCGTGACGTTCGCCTGGTGGTAAGCGTCGCGCCTGCTCATAACAGTAGCAGTGCCAGAATTGTGAACTTGCGAATACAATCCTGTGCCGCACTGCACTGCGCTCGTTACCCTGAGATATTAGATGTTAAAACTCTTCATATCCAGTAATTTATTTGGTTATGATGATAATAATGCACAGGCGGCGTCCTAATCGGCTTACGGTCATACGATGCGATTTCGTCGCGCGATGGAAATCTCTTTTGTGGTCGCGCGATTACTTGTGTTGTTGATCTTCAATCAGGACACTCTACAGACATTAGTGTATTTAATTTCGTCGAAATCGCATTATTACTAATATGATAGTTAGCCAATTAGGACATCTCACTGAACCTTATAATATTCTAAGAATTAAATGAAATCAGATAGTTACACAGTAAGTAGACACAAAATTTGCTCCAAACTCGGCAGTTCAGCTTGGCTGATCTTTTCATTATACTGAATTTTGTTCAGCCTCACATCATCATCCAATTCTATCTCTGGAGGCAGCTCGGATGCTCCGTGACTGTCTTCTGCAGAAGGTCTGTCTATACTGCTCTCTAGCTCGCTGGATAACGCTAGCTGTGGTAGAACACGCTGTTGGAACTTAGTCCGTTTCCCAAGCACACCTGAAAAGGAGAGTTTATAAACTTGAAACTGAAAATTATCACACTGTACATTAGCCATGGTTAACATACATGAAAATGTGCTCATGAAGGTAGACTGTACATTGCTTGCAGATCATAATCAGACAACAACCAGAAGTAGGGGTGATATTATTTTGAAACCTAGTATACTCCCGACCATATCACATTAGAAACAATATTTTATATTCAGACACAATAGTTTGAAGTTTTGTTGCAACATTCAGTATAAAAGATTTTTGGTTTTCACTAAAACGGAACTTACCCAATTCATGCTTTTTATTTATTGAAGTCTGATTTTTATTTATTTTAACACTTTACACGTCAGCTGCATGACAAAACAGAATTGAATTATCATTTATAAGTATTTACCTCAGCAGTAAATACGTGTGGGGATTATGGCCCTTATGGATTACAGCCCTCTATTAAGGGGGAGGCCTTCGTCCAGCAGAGGAAGTTTTATGGCTGACGACGACAACATCAGCAGCACTGAATGACTTACCAACTCTTGTTTATTAAGTCATGTATCATGCAACGTGCCGGCTGTACAATGTTTATCTCCAAAAGAACATCATAAGTGACCTTCATCATCAGCCTGGAAAAGTCCAGTCGTCCACTGCTGAACGAAGGCCTCCCCCTTAGAGCGCCACACTTTACGACAACCTGCCATTTGCATCCACCTGTTGCCTGCGACTTTTACAATGTCGTCAGTCCATCTAGTGGGAGGCCTTCCTATGCTGCATCTTCCGGTTCGCGGTCACCACTCATGAATCTTTCTTCCCCATCGGTTATCAGTTCTTCGAGTGATGTGGCCTGCCCATTGCCACTTCAACTTGCAAACCCTGCGTACTATCATAAGTGAGCTTAGAACCACAATAATGCTGCATTACCTGTTAGTTCCAATTTAAGTCCAGAAATGTCTTTAGCTCTATTCAAATACTCCTCAGTCCCCTGTACTCGTCCGTATAGCAGAAAGGCCTGTGCAATCTCTAGACACAGCAAAATCTGGAGCCGAGGGTTGTCTTTGAGACCAGCCACTTCATTGGATAGCTTTGCTATTAGAAGTTCTAACTCTGCGTACAAGGAGGCACTTGTGTCTTCCAACGCTCTCTGGTGAGCCACTTTACTTCTAAAGTACCACCACAAATTAAGCTGAAAGAAAGATTTCAGTATAATCTGCTATATACCAGAATGTACCACTTTGTTCATTTAGTGCCTTGAGTTCATTTGAGTAAAAATTTCAATCAGCTGATGGTGGAAGAAAACATGAGGATTGTTAGGGTATTTCATAGTACTCGGATTGCTTGACTGCTTGCTAACCTTTAAGTAGTCCTGTGTCAATCGTGATTGACCGAATCAAAACTTTTTCAATCTTTTTGCTCGGTCACTTGGCTCGTCGGTTACGAAAGATCGAGATCTCTGAAAATGACCGGCCGACACAGGACTACCTTTAAGTTAAAATTATATGTTTTGTTTTAGTAGCCCGAGTGCTGACCATTTCTATTGCAAGGATTGATCAGGACAGGTTAATCTTCAATAATGTCATCTCTTAAGTCATCAAACATAAAAACAAAATCAATCAAATCTCTTTCTTAATTTGTATAGCTTACTATTAGTAACAAAATCTTACCAAGTTCTGTTCAACCGCACACAAAGCACCAAAAATTTGACTAGACAAATAAAGTAGCTCTGGATACAAAATGTTTACATAAAGAGGCTCCGAATCCCTTTGCAGTGCAGTGCCCACATCAATATCCTTGGGAAATTCAACCCCTAAATATTCTTGTAGATCTAGTTTTTCAGGGTGTGGGTTCCAATTCTGGTCACAAAATGTGAGAAAAGCACTTATGGCTAGTGAAATAATTTTCTCACTTTCCACCCCATTGTTTCTTATGTTTTTTAATTCTGTTACAAGTGTCTCTGTGTCAAGTCCGCTAGATAATACATTTTTGAGCAGGTTAGTGTCTTCAATAAGCCAAGAGTTGCTCCATAGCTTTTGTATAATCTCATTTTCTGAAAACAGCAAATTGTTACTATAAGATTTATAAACTGTTATTTCTTTCGTATGGAATAAGTCCATTAAAAAAGTTCCTTCAAATTAAGAAATACAAGTGTTTATTTAAAATTAAAATGAGAAAATTTCTATTCGTGTAATAATTTAATATCAAGATTAGATTGAATATTATAACCTTACTTGAATCGATTGCTTTTTCATCGAAATTGCACAAAAACAGTAATGATTCCGTTTGCATCATAAATTATTTCGCTTGGACAATTTAATCGGAGAAACTGTGCACTGAATAAACGAAATTATAACACAATATAATAATATAATGTTTACTTTTTAGTAAACACAACAAAGCACGCATGCATACATTTGCAGGGAGGCAATAATGTACAACACAGATAATGTACAGCATGATATTTGTACGGCATAATAATGCACAGCATGATAATTGGTGTACATGTACATCGAATATCATGCTGTGCAATATCGTGCCGTGCAATATCACGCCGTACATTATCGGCTCGGCTCAATAATGCACGCACACTCCAATTTTGTACAGACTGATATTTGATATACAAGTACACAAATTCCTTATTTGTATAGCAGTTAGGTTCAGGTAATTTTTTTTTAATGTCAATTTGAGAAATGTACTCGGATTATTGGCTGTACAATATAGGGCCGTACTTTATAGATACGAGCCGATAATGGACGGCCTGTATGAGGCGTTTGTTTAAAAAAAAAATAGTTGTAGTAGTGATATTTTACCAGATGGCGTAAGAAGCACAGAATCTGTATGGTGGTGGGTTCGTAACGAGTCACACGAAAACCAGTCACAGTTTGACTCGTTGGGATTTTTCTTCCCATCGAGACTTGTTGGGAAAACCTGTTGAAAAAAAAGTTTCATCAGTAACAGGGAGTCGATGGGAAGAATGAAATCCCATCGAATCAGATCTCTAAACTCCGAAAAAGCTTCTAGTAAAGTTGCCATGGCCTTACTAGGGTATGATTAGACTTGACCGTGACTTACTGTGTGTGACTTGGACTGTGACTAAGACTCATTTAACTAGAGTAAGAAGGGTTGATGAAGAAATATGTTTTCGCTTCAAGGATTAGTCCACAATCCAATCAAACCATCCATGAACATGAACAACCATGATTCATCCTGGCCATGGCCATGAACAATTTTATAACAACAAACAATCAGGAGATCAAATCAACATAATGTTTTGTTGGTTGTTTTAAATTTTTCGGTTTGGAATAAACTCTGTAGCTTCTAATCATTTTACCCAAAGCAGTTTTGAGATGTGTTAGTAAACAGTATTGCGTCCAAGGTAAAGAAAACAACTAATAAATGTTTTATTTACCTTGGACGGAATTAACAATATCGGTGAAGTGGTAGCTCAGTAGGAGACGGACCGTTTCGCATTCGTGAGTTGACCGGTTCACATCCCGACGACTCGTACCAATGGGTTCTTTGGAATTTATGTACGAATTCAAATACCACTGGATGACCACTGGCTTTCGGTGAAGGGAAACATAATGAGGAAACCGGCCTTATGTCTGGAGAAGAAACTCAGTGGCGTTTTTAATCTACATAATTATCCGCACTTAGCCTTATTCAGTTTGCTGGACTACGGCCTTATCACCCTGAGGCATGATCTTGGGTAAAACTTAAAGTGAACGCTCCTAAAACGTAAGCAAATCGAAGGTTGAAATGCAGGGGTCACGTTCGATGGGTCCAGAAAACAAAGCTGAGACGTTGGAAAGCGCAAAAAACAATAACAATAATATTCCACGCTCGTGAGCCAAAACAAACTAAAACGTAGTGTTTAATTTCTCTATGAAACAAACTCTAAACTACAATGAGAAAAGAGTTTTTTTGTTTTTAAACGAAATGAACTGTTTTACAATCAATGTCAAATTGACAAGTTTGACAGAACAAATTTCAAACGACTTCACGCCATCTATTATAATTTTTGGAACAAACCCATTTTTTTTAAAGAAAACGCCTCATTGTACGACATGGATTGTACAGCATTTCAAATTCAAATTCAAATTCTTTATTAACATGACAGATATAACTTTACAGACTAATCTAAGGTATTATATCTATCCATACATAAAAATTAAACACTTAAGCTTAAGTATATAAAATTTGCCACATAGCTAATTCTAAGAACCTAAATATTAGGTACATACAACTAATAACAAAAAACTTATCGTTATAATAAAATAATTTTAAAAGAAAAAGAAAACATAAATTAACATATTCTCTAATAAATTCTATTCAATAAGCTCACAATATTGGAGACTCCTTTTTATAATTATGTCCCATCTGTCGGCGAAGACATCAGTCTGAGGAAATTCGTTAAGGAGCTTATTGAGGTGCCTTTGTGCACGAAACACCGGGGATTGCTGGCGCGCTGCGGTGCGCGCCGGACTCGGTGCGAACAGAGGCACACGACCACAGCGGAAACGCGCGCGCTGTTCCGGTACACTCAGGCGACTCACTTCGCTCAACAACTCGGGGCAGCATACTTTCCCGCGTAATATTTGCAGTACTGTTATCAGCATGATATTCGATGTACATGTACACCAATTATCATGCTGTGCATTATTATGCCGTACATTATCGTGTCGGCAAATATCAAATTGTACATTATAGACACCCCATTTGCATTGGGATCACAGTTCTTTTTTTTTCCTTAGTTATTGGCATCGCACGTTGTGCATTCTGCCAGTGTCAAGTTTATGAATTTGCAAGTTTTTTAAATTAAAATCAAGTCAAATATGTCATGAAATCACAGTCACTCACACGAAATTAGTCATAGTCAAGTCATGCCCTAGTAAAGTTGTGGCGACTTTACTATGAGCTGCTACGGAGTTTTGAAAACAACGCGATAAGACATGTTTCACCACATTATATCACTTGCTCACACTCGTGCATGTAATTCAACACTCAATTAATAAAACGCCACCATTTTTAATCATTAATTCGTGAAAAAACACATGTTTAAGAAAATAATAGAATGCACAATGCAACGACATGATTTTTTTGTGTTCCCCCCAAAATTATTTTAATTATTTACAGATGTAAAAAAAAACAGACAAGGCAAAGTACGTATTATGCCTTCCACACAGAGACGGACGAGCCCTGCGGCAGCAACCTTTCGAGCAGCAAGCGTCAGCAGCGTATATTTTAGACTTGGGACCTTATTTTTGAATGGTGCGCATAGTTGCGCATGCGAAAAGAGCCGACTTTCAAACGATATTGAACCTTATTCCAAACAGTATCGTTCGAAGGTCAGCTCCTTTCGCATGCGCTACGCTTGCGTACGATTCAAAAATAAGGCCCTTGCTCATTCGTACCGTACCGTCCACCGGCGATTGTGCTAATATCTAGATAATAATATCTATGCTTTGTATAAAGGCTTAGGACATTTTTCATACGCCAGTGGCCTAGTGGTACAAACCCATACTTCCTTGTATGAACTAGGCCAAAATGTCACATGCCTTTAGGTTGATTATTTTAGACAAAGCACAGATATTAGCTCAATGCTATAAATTTCTTTGGCTCAATGCGTCCGGCCGTCTCTCGCCGCGCCGTGCCACCGACATCGACGCAGTCGGGCAGTCAAAATAATAACTTTATGGTCAACTCAGCCCGCAGCCCGTCTAGCCCGCGGGCTCAGTTAAGGGACAACTCAGCAAGCGGACTCAATCCACTACTTTGTACTATAGGTATCTAGGTGTATACGTAGGTATCTATATA
This sequence comes from Erannis defoliaria, assembly GCA_905404285.2. Lineage (NCBI taxonomy): Eukaryota > Metazoa > Arthropoda > Insecta > Lepidoptera > Geometridae > Erannis > Erannis defoliaria. The sequence goes on from FR990071.1 coordinate 4,027,263, forward strand.
GGTATATAAGTGTGAAATCATCCGTTTTTTGATCAAAACTTGTTTTACTTGACCCACGCAAATCCATAATGTGAGACGCCAATCCTCTAGAACGTCAAGAGGAAAAAAATGTTTTTTTTTAAATCTGATATGTATCAATGTATTAGTATTACTTACTCTATGTATCAATGTTTTGGTGTAGATTTTGAATTCAAAAAAATTATTTTCGTAGCGATTAGCAAACCGATTAGGAAGAACCCGATTTTAACGGTGATCCCAATTTGATGCGGTGAGAGTTCACGACTTCACGTATTCTTAGACAAACGAGCATTTGAGTTTGTATTTAGAAACTATATTTATGTAAGAAACATAAAAATGCATCAAAAACCATTTTTATCTTACTTCACATATAACGTAGTGTTAAAATCTCTTTGACTTCACACTATCGTCAAACTAAATAGAATGAACGGAAGAGAAGAAAGCTTTTATCTAAAAAAACAAGTTACCAACACAGGTCGCTAAAGATTATATACTATTGCCATTGATTGACGTACTATTGCTAGCTTTTCTTTTACGAAGTTTACTTATTGGAATACTTTTTGTCATTGATTATAGGGGTTCAATTCTTGAATATCATTGATCTTTTCGTTACCTATATGTAGTCTAAAGTCAGTTGTATTATCATGCGTGTCTTCTTTCTCTCTCTCACTTTAAGGGCCTATTCATACGTACCCAATCCGCAAAGTCACTTCGCAGCGACAAAAGGTGTTGAAGCAGTGGTTTAGTGGTACAAAATGACGATGCGGTCGCAGTGTCGCTAGTAGTTGCGATGTGGATACGCTGAGCCTAAATTTTACGGACCTCTTCAATAAATAAATCTATGTCAAAAGTCTCGCTGTCGGACTCGATTGTGTTCACGCTCAACCACGCGGTACCTATACACTACAAGCTACAACACAGAATGAATGAGGGGGAAAACAAGGCAAGGCGCAAGCCACTTACGCGTACGGCAAGCGGTATTGTACTTGTAGTGTTGTTGTTATTGCATCGACGTGGCGACGCAACGTTGTGTTTTCAATTTGGCGAGCCGCTAATAGTGCGCGGTGTCGCTGGTGGCTGCGTGTGAATTAAACTATATATACAAAAATATATATTATACTTATTCCTACCTCTATGATTATACTATATAAATAAGTACGTGAAATAAACTATAATAAATACATTAGCACCCGCCCATGTTGTCATTTGGTTGTGGTTGGAGGTGCGTGGATGTGCTAGGGGTACTCTACATGTGAAACAAGCCGAAGTGGGTTGGGGGTCTTCCATTTAGCGTAGCCTCTGTACTTCAAAATGACTGAACAGATTTGGATGGAACTCGGAATGGAGATAGATTATTTATCAAATAACATAATTTATGTTCTTATTGGTTATATTATATGTATAGGTAAACTTTATTGCATTATGTTTTGTATATAAATAAATAAACGCTAAATATATTGGGGGGACATTTATTACACACAGCGCCATCTAGCCCAATACTAAGCAAAGCTTGTATTATGGAAACCAGTTAGCTGATAGAATACTTAAATACATTTTTTTCCGTAAATACATACTTATAATACACCCAGACACAGAACAAACATCGATGTACGTCACAAACATTTTTGTACTGAGTGGGGATCGAACCCACGCCCTACAGCTCTGAAGGCAGACATGCTACCAACTGAGCTATTAGGCTGTCCAAATGGGAAATATGTATAAATAGGTAGGCTACTATTATATAATCATCACTGTTTTTTATCATCACGCAACTGAAACCGCGAGGGCGTAGAATTTAATTAATTTGATGTTTAAAACATAAAATGTTTTATTTTCCAGGTAATTAGCAGTAATGATAAACAAATGTAGGTACCGCTTGCGAAGGATTCACGTATTGATCTTCTTAATGATTATTGCTTTATGCGTTGTAAATTATATACGGTTAAATGACACTGTGATACGCGTAGACTCGACCAGAAGGTATCTATGGTTAGGCTTACCTATTGTAGACTTTCTGTTTACATGCTGGCCATTTAAAGGCAGAACAGCACAAGTTGATATCTGTTTATACTGTCTAGGCCCTAGACTGTGTTATAGCCCTAGAGCAGGGGTCGGCAAGGCGTTTTAGTTGGGGTCCGGATATTATGGGAAAAATTCAAAAAGATCCAGAAAAACAACTACTGTAACTACATGTAACTGATAATAATAAAGTGCTACCTATTTATTGTATGGCTTCGAATAAAAACTGAATTATAAAACACAAGACCTAAAAACAGCAAATTCGAAGTGTGTCTTCTAGGCGGGCGTCCGTTAATCTCGAACGAAATATTATTTTAATTAATAAAGGTATAGTATATTATTATTTACGTATTAATTTATACTTGGTGTACAATACATTACAATATTTGGCGGTCCGAGGTTCGACCTTTCGCGGTCCGCCTGTTGCTGACTGTTGCGTAGAGTCTATATAGGGCTACACAACACAACGATGGTTAAAACATGCACTGGACAATAGGGCAGAATATACCATCATACTCCCATGCAAACGTTTCTCAATGTTTGTCATTGCTCAAAAGTTGTTTTATTGTAGTTCTTTGTTAAACTAAAACAAATTATTTATAAATCAAGAACTTTTGAAAGTGATTAATATTTTGTTGCCCTTCCGATTTAAATTTTGTAACTTGTCTTGGGGCTAATCATGCAGTCTCATTACAACGATCTCAACCTGTTTTATAATAAATGATTGATTGATGTTATTATTTTATTATTCGTTGCATGCAACAATTTTGTTAATTATCATTATTTTTCGTTTTCAGAGAATCTATTAACAAGTACGTCATTAAATTATTATTATAATTATTTATGGAACTCTTTCATTGACTCCCTTACTGGTCCTGAGAAAGTTGCTCATAAAGAAAAGGGTAGTAGCCCAATAAAAAAATACCACTTTATTCATCATCATCTGCAGAAGACGTCCACTGCTGGACGAAGGCCTCTCCCTAATAGGGAGGGACTTCCCTGCCATAGCAAAATTCTCTACTAAGCAAGAAGTATTATTATTATTTAATTCTTTATTGCAAACATAAATACATTAATGTACAAAAGGTATACATTATCTAATTAACGAATGGTATTTTCCCAAATAAGTTATGAATTGCACGATTCCTTAGCCTTTGCCTTTGCCTAGTACAATAGCAACGACGCGAGAAATTTGTTCATAGATCCATCGGTGTTGTGTCAACTATAGATAAACTGGGCTGACTTCGAGCATAGTACATTGGTTTTCGTTATCCCTTATAAGATGACCAAATTAAGACACTGGTTAGGTACCTACGTAACTTGGGAGATACAGTGGCGGATTTACCAGCAGGCTGAGTAGGCTGGCGCCTAGGGCGGCAGATTTTAGGGGCGGCGAATTTGGTGCAATTTTTTTTGTTAAAAGATTATCAAAGTATTTCTTGAGCAATCTTAAAAATGGTTGGGTGCAAAAATAATCTAAGAACTGACACATCGATACCCTGGTTCACAATCATACTAATTACGAGAAAAGGGTGGTGTAATAAGGATTTACAATTCAAATTAAAAAAAAAAAAGTCAAATTAAAATTCCTTTATTACTTACTTTTTTTTTTTAATGAGATGTATTTGATTGTGATAGTTGACATGGTACCGAATTGTAGAACTCACAAAGAGTGCGGCAAAATTTGAATTGCCTAGTGGCGGCAAATGTGTAAATCCGCCACTGGGGAGCCACCTATATTATCCAGCTTTGTACTTAGACTTGCGAATGATAATGATGAACCAACATTACCTCAGAGACATAGAGGATAGACTACAAAAGTCTTTAGAAGAAGACAGAGGGACTGGCTGTGAGATGCCACATTTAGACCCGTATGCTAAAGAGATAATGAAGTTTGATCGGGATATACCAAATTTAGTATGCGCTGGTCGTAATTGGGTGAAGTGTTATGTGAGTATAATCCTCCATTTTTCGTTTTCTAATATTCATCGTCCTCCAAAACCAATGGGACCACTGAAGAGAGAATTGAATAGAACGGAAATGTGACAGGCCGCGCTAGCAGGTAATAAGTAGGCCTGAAGTAGGTTTTTAGACAAAATATTGTTAGATACATTTTTAAGATTTGATAAATACATACACAAAAAAAAAGTACAAATGCACTTGATGACAATTCTCCCAATATACATGTTTTTTTAAACTGAGAATCTCCAAACTAAGATGTTTTTACCTTATTTCAATTCACTGTCTCCAAAAAGACGCGTAGGAAACGAAACCACATTGCATCGTTAGATAAATTTTAATCTGTTGCTAAATGGCACTTCAAACGGTCAAACTCGACCAATGATTGGCATTTTTTCGTCGTAGTTTCTATACATATGTGTGAAACTGGCGACAGTGGGTTTCCATACAATTGCTTTACAACATTGTTTTGACAGCCGTTCTACCTAAGTAGGGCTTTTCTTTCAATGGGACCCTATTACTGAGCCTACGGCCTATTTTTATAACCTGCATCTTTTGAATTGTTTCCACCGTATTATACCTCCACTTTATGGTGCAAACGACGTGACAATAATGAAGAACAACGGCACTCTCATGTTTGGTCATTTTCTGCTCTACTTTGGTTATACTCTTGACTTTGCCCCACCGCTCTACCGTGTTTGACAGATCTATGACATTTGACATTTCATTGAGTTGGTAGGCATCTCGACCGCAATAACTCGACCACGGTTGATCCTTGTCTTTAGAACGTATCCCATAGCTATATTATACTATTCTATAATTTTGCAGCTTCACGAATGCAGAGTTGTTAAAGAGATCTTCGATACAATGCGGAATATCAAATGTACGTACCGAGATATAATATATATCAGCGATGCTAAATATATTATTGGAGCACCAGAAAACGTATTTGGAGGAGATCCGTACAAATTGGTGGCAAGTGATTTTGTTAAGATTAAGTGTTCGGGCAAGCATGGAAATGAGTAAGTTTTACAATGTGAAATATTTTTTACAACACGTTTGCTCAAAAAGTGCATTTACGAAGTCTGTATACATAAGTTAAACAAAATTCGTAAGTTAAACATTACGCACCATACAACGGAGCGTGCGGTAAAGCCTTTACCGTTGTATAGCGCCGTGCGTAAACTCTACGGTATTTTTTTAATTTCCATAAAAATATATAAGAATTCCACTATGGAGTTTCACATTACAAGAATAAATAAATAAGCTATATGATCGAACCTCCTTGGAAGCGCTTTTGTTCAATACGTTTGTCTCACTTTAATACTAAATAGAAAATGAGACGAAATATGTAGTTCTTATTTTCACCACGCGCACGTAGCGCCTTTTGTTTATTCGCGCCATTTCATCTTCCCTCCTAGGAGGATTATGTATCAAGTTTTTGATAATTTTCAGGTCGAATGAGACTAAGTCACAGTCAAGTCCAGTCATGCCCTAGTAAAGTCGTGGCAACTTTACTACAAGCTTCTTCGGAGTTTTGGAAACAACACGAAAAGACACACATTTAAGAAACGTTATAACGAAGTCGAAGACGAACTTTAGAACGGAGTTTTTTTTTCTTCTTTCCTCCTAGGAGGATTATGGCATCGCACTTTGTGAATTTGCCAGTGTCAAGTATTTAGTTGCGTCTTTCCGACCGATATTAATAAACGAAATAATAAAGTTGGTTTCATTATCTGTTGTGCTTCTGTTATCTGTTTTCTCGCAAATGTGTTGTAAAACGTTGTATGGCACACGTGCGGAATTGGTTTTTACAAACTCGTGACTATAGTAAGTCCTCGACTACTTCGTCTCAAGCTTACATTCGTCTACTAGTTTGTATAAACCAACTTACCGTACTAGTATCTTAAATAACTATTATTTGTATTTTTATCAATTATGTTATAGCTGTCTCAAGTCAAGAGGCGTACCAATACCAAGTACCAACATATAGGTAGATTAGAATTACGAATTAGTATAAAAACACGGGTCTTATTTACTTACTGGAATAAAGATGGAATAAGTGGGTTTATAAGTAGGAAGATTTATAGCCAATGATTTCTATATCTATGTATGTCTATGTTTATAGCACTACCTAAAGTCACACGGTTCTCCGTGATTTAAGTAGGTGGTCTTATTAATCCTTGCTACGCTTGAGCGATAACTTAACGACGTTCAATAATAGACTATTTACAAAATAGTAGTAAAAAAAAAAAAAATTGTACTTAATTCTAATAATGTAGGGTGTTTAACACCCTCGTCGCTACGCTCGGCCTAGTGCCCGAGCGTAGCGGGAGTGTAGTTAGTTTCTACACGCCGCGCCGTGCAATAATGGACTTATTTAAATCACACATATCGTAATATACTATTTTATTATTGTTTCTGAGAATCCTTGGCAGGCTTGGCTTGATAAGCAACAGCTTGCAGCCTAGCTGCTGCAATTTACCTTGTATTATTATATGCATGAACCTAGAAAAAAAGTTTATAGGTTTATTATAGCTTTTTTTATAGGTTCATGATTATATGTAGTTATATCTCGCCAGCATACTTCGTACGAAATGGAGCGGGTACGGAGCAGGGTACCGCGCAGAGTCGGCCCGGGTCCCGCACATCGAGGGCGCGGGAGATATTGACGTGCTGATATTTGGATTTGATTCTGCCTCAAAAAATGGCTTCATTCGGAACATGCCTAAAAGCTACAAGTATATCACCGAAGAACTCAGCGCTACAGTGCTGAATAGGTGAGTGTAGTCTTGTAAACCTGAATGGTCTCTTCTTCGTACCTTCTCATATAATGAAAGGCCTCGTGTTAGACTACAGCATTTATTCTTCTGATGATATATTTGCTTTATACATTGCGTACACAGAAAATCCACTGCAAGTTATCTTTTACAATGTTGGTTTTCACCAAAATCTGGTCTGACGTTTTTAGGGATGTTACCTTATTATAACTATATTTAGTGAAATGACACTGGGAGCAGGAAATAGTGGACGTTAACAATCGCCACACCACCCCCCTACGCAGAAAGTTACCCCACATGTCAAAATATTTGCTACACAGAAACGCCACACGAAATACAACACAAAGTCAACATTTGTCACTTAATCCCTCATAGGAGACAGGTAGGTAATGTGTATTATTATTATTGTTACCTGCCAGTGTAGCAACACATTGGCAGGTAGATAAACAGCTTAGCTTAAATTAATCTAAATTCTTAAATCTAACGCGTCTGCCAGAACGTGTGATGAACGGCCTTACTTAAAAAAACTTTTCAACCGTTAGTCACTGCTTAAGATGCACTGCCATCTTCTCTCTGACGTGAAGTTGCACGTGCTAGAAAAAGACAGAGAAGTTTAAGCAGTGACTAAGAGAATCGAGATTATTTTAGGTAAGGCTGATATTGTGCTGCAAAGCTAGTGACTCCCGAGTGCTTTGTAGCAAGTTGGCTACAAGCAGCTAATGCTACTTAGCATAAAACACTTTTGCATGTACACTCTCACTCATCTACACATAGACGTATATAGGGGAATCATTGCATCTACACTTCTACACTATCTACGCTTCTACATCTAATATATATCATATAATAAAGAGGAAACGTTGTAAGTTTGTTTGTTTGGGGTAATCTCCGAAACTGCCGAACCGATTCTAAAAATTATTTCACTAATAGAAAGCTACATTATCCCTGAGTGCTATAGGGTATATTTTATTCATTCATTCACTTTCACTAATATAATAAAGAGGAAACGTTGTAAGTTTGTTTGTTTGGGGTAATCTCCGAAACTGACTAACCGTTTCTAAAAAAAATTTCACTAATAGAAAGCTATATTATCCCTGAGTGCTATAGGCTATATTTTATTCATAATAAATAGAAGTCCACATCACAAAATAATAGTTTTAGCAAGACAAGATGGAAAAGAAATGGTGTAATGGCTGCTTTAGCGGCTTACGCTGGCTAAACGGTTAGATTAATGTTGATGTAATGCTTAAGAATAATGTAAACCTAAAGTAGCTCTACAAAAAAGTCCGCGACACCATAAATCTATCTTATGTATTGGAGCCACAACAACAGTTTTTTTGGTAAAATTTACGTAATAAAAATGTAGCATTATCTTTAGAAGTAATTATGTAAATATCTTACGAATCTTTATCGACATAAATTTCTTCTTAATCTTTTCATTACCACAAATGTATTACGAAAAAAATGTTTGCCCTTTACAGTACGTTATTTGGTTGTATAGTTTTAGAGATACAATGCAAAACAAAACTCGGGAAGAATAAATTATTGAGTTCGCTTCTTTCGTGTAGAGTTGCAATCAAGTGCTAACAGATGGCGCTGCTTAAAAAACAGCGATTCCTGAATCGCGATGATGAGATTTTCCGTATTTTAGTAAGAAGCATTTTGTGTTCTTCATGGGGCTAGCGGTTCTATACCAACTGCTGACAAACTCTTGCTTCACTTGGTGAAAAGGCGATCCGTTGCGTTGTCTGGCCGATAAGGTCAGTGGTCTCGAATCTGCTGATTTAGGTTTAGGGCCTGTCCCGCCCGAGCATGAGACGAGAAAGAGATCCTGCGTGAGTTAGAGCCATAAAGAACTGCTTTGCTTTTGATAAAATAAAGCTAATAGCACAAAAGAGTTGAGTTTTGTTATTTGCAGCTATAACATTGTGGGAGATGGGACGCCCGCGGCTTTCTTCCCCATATTAACGGGTAAAACGGAGCTGGAGTTGCCTGACGTAAGGAGATCCATTATTAACAAGAGAACTTGTGACGGAATGCCTTTCATATTTTACAAAGTCAAGAAGCGCGGGTAACTAAAAAAACTGTTTACGCTAACTAGACAAAAAAAAAGGATCGGAAAGATTTATCAACTCGTGAATTCAGTCTCCGGTCTGTGATTCTCCATACAAATGTATCACCTATTTTGAAGTCCGATACTTGAGCAATCATTCATTGCTTAGGACGATCAGTCTGCTACATGATTAAGATAACTGTCACTAGCAATCATAATGGACCACATCGCTCGCTTACTGTTTCTTGCTAAAATAAGAATGTTGATAACAGCTGCAGATCACCACATTCAGGCAGACCTCATAAAAGCCATGTAAAAATCATTATATAAATTGAACGTTTCAGCTTTCACACGGCGTATTTTGAAGACATGCCCAATGCAGGCACGTTTCAGTACCGTTTTAACGGATTCAAGCATCAGCCGGCCGATCACTACCTCAGGGCGTTCTACTTAGAACAAGCAACCGGCGAGTGGCTATCAAGCGATCCCAACTATTATTATTGTACCGGTGACACGCCGAGATTTATGATGATGATGAATCTCACTGAACAGGTCAGATTGTTATCACAGCTGGACTCTTGGGGAGTCAGTTCGTGACTGTACTGTCGAGACGATGGCGCACGTTTTTTTAATATCAAGCAACAGTCACCTAATCTATTTTTCTGTGTTTAATAGTCTCGTTCCACTGCCAGCTGTCCTATCGTGTATCGTCAATCCATCTTAATCTCTAGCCTTCCTACGCTACGTTTTCTGATTCGTGGTTTCCATTCTAGAACACATCTACCCTAGCGGTTATCGGATAAGGTCGGGATGAGTAGCGGTGCTCGGGAGATGCCTATGTTCAGCGATGGACTATGTAGTCTGATTATGATAATAATGATGAACAGTGTCGTTGTCCTTGCAAGGTGTTACACTCAGGAGTGATCTTAAAAATAAATTAGAGACCATTCATAAATTACGTCACACGTTTAGGCTTCAATAATGTATGACAGGGTTGTTCGCTGCGCGGCAATACAGTTACGTTTAATAGGCTAGATGACTGGTTTTTTTAAATTGTCCTATTAAAATGTGGCCCATAAATATAGCTGATAATGAAAAGAAAATGAAAATCTGATCAAAAATAAGCAACTTATAAGCATTTTAATATCATGCTAGACAGAGAGGCGAAACAGCAAATCGTGACGTCACTTCTTTGTACGCCATATAAATTCTATTCTGACAAGTAAGGCATGACGTCATTTTTTGTTTTGTGGTAAAGGGTTGACTCTAACAAAAACTTTAAACGCTCGTATATCAGAACATTATTAACCGATTTAAATATTTTTTTCAATAAACATACAATATTTTCTTAAATTCTTCATCAAAGCTATTGGTTTCAACGATATAAACATCAGTCATCTACCCTATTAAATCGGATACTCCGACTACGCGCATCGGGCTCTGTTTTCACTCTTTGAAAAAGGTCACCGGATGTGATCGAAACTATAGTCGGAGAATCCGATTTAATTAAACGTGAGTATTCCCGTATAAATAAAACAAAATTGTGTCAACAAAAAACATTGAAATATTTGATTTGTTATTTTAATTTTATATGTTTCTAAAATGTGGGGAGTGCATATATGCTTAGCAACCTTTTATAATTGTCCACTGCTGAAATAAGCCTACCCTCGAAGGGCAAATGGGCCATATTCTCCACGCTGGCCCAGTTACGAGCTGGTGAATCCACATACGCCATTGACGGCCTTACTTAAAAAAACTTCTCAACCGTCTCAACTGCTTAAGATGCTCTGCCATCTTCTCTCTGACGTGAAGTTGCACGTGCTAGAAAAGGACAGAGAAGTTTAAGCAGTGACTAAGGTAGAAAAGTTTTTTTTAAGTAAGGCCGTGAATTTCTTCTCCGGACGTATGCATGTTTCCTCACGATGTTTCCCTTTACCGAAAGTGGGATGTGTGTTTCCTAAAATTCATGTGACGTTAATTTATGGATTTTATAACTTGTTTCAGTTTTTCAAGCTGCCGGGCCGTCACTTCGCATTATCATTTATAGGGGACATCAGTCATGGCGAATTCAGCATGATCGCAACAGCAGATGACGTGACCGTAACGTTCCTCCGTGGTCTGAAAGATGCGGGACACCTGGAGAATACACTCCTATTTGTCATGGGGGACCATGGGTCCAGGTGAGTACAGTACGATTCGATTCAATTTCAAGCATCACCCGAAGAAGTTATAGTAATATCTGGGGCCTTACCATGAACGGTTATAGCGGGACCGAATAGGTTCAGCTGCCAACACTGCGCGACCGCGAACCTAAATAGCTGGGGCCGTACCATGAACGCTTATAGCGGGACCGAATAGGTTCAGCTACAAACACTGCGCGACCGCGAACCTAAATATCTGGGGCCGTACCATGAACGCTTATAGCGGGACCGAATAGGTCAGCTGCCAACACTGCGCGACCGCAAACCTAAATATCTGGGGCCGTACCATGAATACTTATAGCGGGATCGAATAGGTTCAGCTACAAACAATGCGCGACCGCGAACCTAAATATCTGGGGCCGTACCATGAACGCTTATAGCGGGGCCGAATAGGTTCAGCTACAAACACTGCGCGACCGCGAACCTAAATATCTGGGGCCGTACCATGAATACTTATAGCGGGATCGAACAGGTTCAGCTACAAACACTGCGCGACCGCGAACCTAAATATCTGGGGCCGTACCATGAACGCTTATAGCGGGACCGAATAGGTTCAGCTGCCAACACTGCGCGACCGCGAACCTAAATTTCATCGCCATATATCGCAATAGCGGGGCGACAAAATGTACAGTCGCATAGCGTCGGCAACTGAGCCTATTCGGTCCCGGAATAGGCGTTCATGGTACGGCCCCTGTTCTAAGTCTTGATATTGTTTTTTTTGCCATACCTGTCTTTATGATGATTGATAAAATATACAGATGCCTAGCTGTTGTTTGTCTCAGATACGGCGAAGTCCGCGGCACGATGCAAGGGAAGCTAGAAGAGAGACTTCCTCTGATGGCGATACGTTTACCACGAGCGCTCACAGACAAACGGCCCAGCATTTTGGTAATTGTTATTATTTCTATAATTTATTTTAATAATCGCTCGTTCTGTGAAATAATGAAATTCCATCCCAAAATATTATCTCGAAAGTATTTGAATAAACTGCATGAGACTTCCTCCGTGACTAAGATCATAAAACAGACAACATACATACTTATTATGTCCATGACAGACTATTCTTGCTTACCTTTTCTCCTATGAAGCAAGCTTGCTAGAAGCTTGATTGTCTTACTTGGCATAGCTACGTACTTCTTACAAGAAATAAATCACTTCTACGGACTTTTGAAAAAAACTGGATAAGATATGTTTCGGTAAATATTATATTATGTAGAATACTAAAAACTTCCAAAACCAATTTTGGAAATAAACAAGTTGACAAAAAACAGTTGAATCCAGTGTCAGTGTACGCGCAAACAATTTACGATTTGTTTGCGTGACAAAATCGCTCACTTCTTCGTAATTCATATCTCTGATGACCAACAAGCATCTCGCATAGAAATACAATAATAAGTTTTTATATAACTCCAGGCAAATCTAATAGCAAATGCTGCGGTACTTTCAACACCACACGACATCCACGCCACCATCCTCGACGCGTTAGACATGAAGGAACACATGAACCATTACAAAATCCAGGGCGCAGATCTAGAGAGAGGGCTCACGTTGTTAGAGCCGGTAAGTTACCATTGTAGGCTTTAATCAGTCACCAAACACCTTACTGTATATTTCAACTGCACAAATCTATACTTATTGTTATTATTGAACAATAAAACTATCCTTCATTGCCTACAATGCCTTCCGCGTCCAGCGCGTACTGGTCGGGACGGCGGCGGTGTTGGGGCTGCCTAGCTTAATGCTTATGCAGTGGTTCGGGTATGTTTGCAATGATTGCTTCCACGCCGTCATGTGTACCGGTGCGCGTCTTTAAAGCATTAACACACGTTCGAATATGGTGCGGCCGAACCAACGCACCCTTATTGCTACAACTACAACACCTGCGCCAAGGATAAAAAATAAAGAAGACGAGAATGGGCCAAAATTCTATTTAAAAAACCGAGAAGCGTACATTCACGTGAGACTTCGCAACGTGCTGCGCGTGCGGAGGCAGACTCATGACTGAACCACCAAATGGTTCAGTGTTTCGTCCAGACGATTGAATTCGGTGCGGGGTCACCATGTTCGATGTATCGACGGAACGCACCAGCCGGACCAGTATTAATAATAATAATGTTCTGCGTACTGCTCGCCACACGTTGAGATTTGGGCCGACAATGAACCAAATTCGTAGTCCGGCCGCACCATATACAAACGTGTGTTAACATTATTAGTTCCAGAGGGAGAATCAGCTCCAATGCCGTCCTGGCGATGATCGCCACCAGCCTGGATTGTGCGTACAGGCATCGCGGTTCTTATGCCGAGTAGAAAACCATAAATGATTAGGACTGAAAGACTTGTATAGGAATCCCTTAAGATTTCTACTTGTTACCATTTTAGGGACCTGGGTATGTCCTTAAACTGCAACCAGACCCACCGGAGGACGGGCAGCAGCGTCCTCTTGGTTAGCGGTGGTGACCATTCTGCGATCCCCAAGCCGCCTGCCAAGCGTGGGGATTATGGCAACACCCCTCTATTAAGGGGCCTTCGTCCAGCAGTGGACGTTTTATGGCTGACGACGACCATTTTAGGACTGGTCAACTGGTCATGGCCTATTTTTGCGCGCGGCAGATCCCTCGCAACCGATCGTGCAGCGAGGCCGGCATCGAGCCCCACTGGTGCGCGTGCCACACGTGGCAGCACGTCTCGCCTGACGAACCTGTCTACGGGCAAGCTGCCGACGCGCTCCTGACCTTCCTCAACTCGCTTACTGAGCCAGTCAGGTGACAACACAAAGGCCTATCATATTACACCTTTCTTAGTATAAGCCAACTCGGTCCCCGAATTAGAGGTGTAATAAAAGAAAAAGCGCCGTTGTGGGAACATGGTGGATGGCCACACCTACAAGGCACTGATTGAGTGAGGGCTTAACTCCCCAAAGCTAAAAATAATTATCTCTGTCGTGTATAAGCTACAAAACATTCCATCACGAAACGTTGTGGCCTAATTGAAATTTTATTTTATTCTGACTATATTTCTATCCACATGTTTGATTGTAGGTCGCTTTGCGTCCCCCGCAGCCTGAGTTTCGTATCCTGGGTGATGGTGCAGCGAGCCAACAATCGTTTGCTTGCGTTCAAAGGCTCGTCCAACCTTGTCAATCATTTCCAAGGCAAAACTATCCAGGTCACGGACACATACCAAATCAAGGTGCGCAAACAGATTAAGCTGTGTAGATACAATATGCATGAACATATATGTTTTTACGTGCCTGCCAGGCTAAAGTGTCCCCGCTACAGACCCGCTACGCGGAGCGAAAGGAACCACTTCCTCCCCGCAGCGGCACGTAAAATCGTACCTCGGGAGCAATTAAAGAAGCCTCAGACCTTTACTTTTGCTCCCTAGGTGAGTAATCTATGTACGAGGTCTTTACCTATGAAATTGCCGTTCTTCAGTACTGGTCATTTCAAATAGAAAAAAAGTTTGGAATGGCTTTGTATTCTGATATCAAATTAATTTTGTCTTAAAAACATGACATTATTTTTACAAACTCAGTCTTTTGTTTATTGATTAGCGTTGTATTTTCATTACATATAAACATTAACATTTTGAACATTTTTCGTCATAATGGATACTTTAAAAATTCGTGTAATTATCGAATATGAGTTCCGTCGTGGCACCAACGCGACATAAACGGCACGTAACATCAAAAACGTTTACGGAGAGAACTGTACAAACGAACGCACAACCCGTTATTGGTTTTCCCGGTTCCGTTCTGGAAATTTTGACTTGAAAAATGAAGCTCGTGGTCGTTCGGAGACTTTGGTCAACAATGATGAATTAAAGGCGATAGTGGAAGCTGACGAAACTCAATCTACAGTTGAGCTAGCAGCAGCTTTTGATGTTAGCATCAAAACAATTTTGATCCATTTGCCACAAATAGGAAAAATTAAAAAAAACTTGATAGATGGGTGCCCCACGATCTTAACGATCGCCAGCGCAACGTACGCGTCGAGACCTGCCTCGCGCTGCAGCTACAGACAGTCTCCAAGCTGCAAAAGCTGGGGTTGAAAGCTCTCCCTCATCCGCCATACTCACCAGACCTTGCACCTACCTACTATTACTTTTTCCAAAATTTAGACAACTTTTTAGTGGGTAAAAAATTCAATTCCCGAGAGGCAGTACAAATGCCTTTGAAGAGTTTGTTGCCTCCCCGTCCAGCTAATTTTTACAAGAAGGGCATCAATAAACTGCCAATTCGTTGGCAAAGATGCGTCGATTGCATGGGTGATTACTTTGAATAACAGAAATAAAAAAGTTTAAAAAATAAGTACTTTCACTTATTCCATACAAAACGGCAATTTCATAGGTAAAGACCATATTTTGTTTCTTTGTCAGTGTATTTTAAAGTCAAGAGAAGCAAGTCACGGTCATCATCAGTCAGAAGACGTCCACTGCTGAACGAAGGTCTTCTCCTTCAAAGGGACCTCTCCCTATAAACTATAATCCCCACGCTTTGCAGGCAGCTTGGAGATCGCAGAATGATCACCACCGTTAACCGAGAGGACGCTGCTGCCCGTCCACCGTTGGTTCTGGATGCAGTTTTAGGAAATATCTAGGTCCATAAGTCACGGTCAATAGGTCCTCATAGCACTTGACACCGTCTGAATAACGTTTGAAATGTAACTATGTTTCTGTACAGGTGACTGTGGGTCCTGGAAACGGAATTTACGAGGCGTCCGCTACGTACATAATTAAACAAAATAAATTTGTATACGTTGCTAGAGATGTGTCCCGCGTCAATGCGTGAGTACTTAAACCTAGAATCATAGAGGTAGTTCCTACCTCTATGCCTAGAATCTTCATCTTTGACAGCTCATTTAGCCTTGCACTTCACCACACAAAATAAGTTGAAAAATAAAGAAACAGAAATACTTATAAATAATGCGTTATACGCAATGATGTTATATGTATTTTACTCTATGGTTATACGTGTCCTGTGGTAGGACACCTGTGAGAGATTCCATAGTAAAACATGCAAAAGTTATATGTAGCAATAGCTTAGATAAATGACATAGGTATATTAATCTAATGCCCGTTTTCACCAACGAACCCTTAAACACCCCCTTACTAAAGGTCCCTTAACCTGGGGGACTCCTTAAATCAGCCTCTTACCTAAATTCTTTTTCACCAAGATGAGGGATACTTAACTATGGGCCACTTGTCTAGGTGACAGATGTGTATGATTATGACGTGAATCGAGTTTCCGAAAACCGTACATTTACCGATAATATTCATGATTTGCATTTTATTGAAAAATACATGATGATAAATCATAAATACAAAAAAAAACACTTAAAATGAAAAAAAATATTATGCTATTTTCATATTTGATGGCTGAATATCATAGGATGCCAATGCCATTTTATTAAAAAAAGTGAAAAGCATGATGGGCATTTTGGTACTCATGTCGAATCAAGATAACTCATACATAGATGACTAGCTCTTTTCAAGGGAACAAAAAAATACTATGACGACAATTCCGTAATAATTGTCCGTCTTGAAATATACTTCTTAGGACGAAATAGTTTTTTTTTAAACATATCTCCGGTTCGGCTTGACCGATTTTGATGATGTTTGCGCAGATTTTACCCTAACCTAAATAAATAAATAAATAAATCGGTTGACGTTTTACACGGAACGTCTAGCCCCAAACTAAGCAAAGCTTGTACCTACTATGGAAACCAGATAGCTGATAGAATACTAATATACTTTTTTTTAACGAAAATGAAAATCAGAATTTATTTTTAGTTAATTTAACGATAAATTCTTACCGTATTTTTTTTTTTTAATAATCGTGTCTTTTGCGATCTAGTAAATTTCTGTTTGCGATAAACATGAGCCCGTCTGAATAAACTTTGATTAGAAACTAGACCCACATTTTCGATAGCTTCTAAGCTCTGAATAAAATCGTCCACTTCTCGTAAAATTAATACGTAATACACGTTCAACAAAAATATGAAACTGTCACTTAGCTCTAAGTTGCCGAATATTGGCCCCTTATATTTAAGAGCCACCTTAGCAACATAGGTGTCCCCTAAGTGATGGTGAAAACGAAACTAACACTTAATATTTCTTAGGTGCCTCCCTAAGTTTAGGGATCGTTGGTGAAAACGGGCATAAGAGCAATAGGTATCGCTAACACGGAATTGAATTTACTTTTTTATATAACGAATAATAATAATAATGTGAAAAAATAAACAATATATTAAAAAAAAACGTAATTTGACGTTACATGCATGTATGTCCGTTACCGCCACCGCTGAATGTGATCCTATCCTATCTGCTACATTAAACCGACGATTGACTCCAGTAACGCTTGAAACATGGGAAAACCTGGCCTTAAAATATAAAATATTGGAAAGTAATTAGCAAACTAGGCACTAGGCCTATATCTCGAGGCTCGAGAACGATTTAGGTACCTACTTATTTTTGTTGCAGATACAACGACGAGCCGAGCTGTATAAGCGCCACACATCCACACCTCAGCAAATATTGTTACTGCAAAGATCAATAAAACGCATTGTTAAAACATTGACGTATATTTAATCTAAGGTTAAAACCTTTTTAAAACGCTGCGTAGCATTGCTCTAAGTACAATGACGTCTATTGTAATTTGTATAATAGAGGTCAGTGTCTAAGTAGCAATGCCAACGTTTTGTTTTTAATTAAAAAAAGAATAATTCGATGAGAAGCAACGCTGACAACCTCTGTTGACAACATTATTTTAATTTTAATGACCTAACTAAGCCTATAGTATTTCATTGTACAATTATGTCGTGAGCCGACTGCAGATATGCCTACCTCACATGATATCATCTTGGGATACCTGGTAGCATGTGGGAAAATATACGGAGATCCCATCAAGAAAAAATCAGCCGGAATTAGCCTGGAATTAGCCGGAACACTAAGAAAACCTCCTATAACCATGCCAATTTTAGGGGGTCATTTACGTCATATTATATCACTTCCAAACTCATGGCATCATAAAGGGCTTCACTAGTAGATGGTATATAGGGGCTACATTACAAAGCAAAGCACACAAAGCATATTATTCTATTGACAAATTTCTTAAGGATAAAATAGACAAGTGAAAATTATTGTTATTATTATTTTTGACATGAAATTGGACAATTTGCTTAATAATAATAATAATATAAACGTCAAACCGCTGACACAAACAGCTGTCGTGTTAATTTTGGTTAATTAATTTGTGTGTATTTATTTGGTTTTTACGAAGTCAAACGGCCGTAAAAGATACAAAGCAACAATTTTTAGCCATTGGAATAATTTTCCGAGAATAACGAAACCAAACAAAACTTTTACAACGAATATTGAATCGCTTTTATTTTGGCTAACATTTGACAGCGAAACGTCATCTACAAAAATGAATATTTATCTGCAAGAAAATTTTGAACATGATAACACGATCCAAAGCTATAAGGAATGCAGCGGAACAACATAGCGCACGACCACCATCACCGCCCGCTCCGTCATCTCCGAGTGCTTCGTCGGGGGAAGATGTGTTTGTCACCCCCCGTGAGTCGAGCGCCTCGTCGACTGACAGCGACGTGAGCGGGCCACGGACACCGGCGCCGCCTCCACCTGCGCGTCGGGGACGTCCGCCGCTGCCGGCACGCCTGGGGCCTGCGGGGCTACCTGCCTCGCGCCCGGCTCTCGCTGCCGGTGGTGTAGTGCGTCGCATGCGATGGTCTCAGACAAATAATGAGAATTGCATGCGCGCCTATTATAGGGCTACAGAGGTAGGAACTAACCTGACGGCGTACCGTGTCAGGATGTTGTCTTTGTTCCAGGCCCTTGAACCGACCGTCACCGTGTCCGCCCAGCGACTATCGGATCAAGTGCGGGCTATCCAGCGGCTTAACCTGCTGGATCAGTCCCTGCTTGATCGGCTCCGCCTGGAGGCGCAGTCTGCTCGTTCTACGCCCGTGTCGACGCGGGATTCGCATGTCGCGTCGTCAGCCCCGACACTGGCTTCAATGCCGACGTCGGTGGCGACACTAGCGACACCTGCTGATCCCGTAGTTGATGAGGGCGATGATACGGGTATGAGTGTGACTACCCAGGTGAGTGAGCAATTGAGGAGGGCTTTGGAGGACGCTATTAGTCAATATAGATTCGCACTCAATTCTAGGCCGCGACTACCGCGTTTGCCCACCCATAGGCGTAATCTAGCGCTAATGGGAGCCCTGAACGCTTTGCTAGCCCCGTACTTGCGGGCTAGCGAAGATTTAACTGATACCCACTCGATTTTGTACTGCGGTGCTGTCGCGGCGTGTCGTGTTGCACGTGTTAAGTTCTCGGACTCTAACCGTGCACCACGAACCGCCGGAGATGTGCCCGCGTGGCAAGCACGAATCGAGCGGCGTATCAGCACGTTCAGGACTCTCATAGCAAAGCTGATCTGCTTCAGCCGGGGGAATAATCGCCCCCGAGTCATGCGTTTCGTGACTCAGGCCTTTGCTGGGACTGGTATACGGCCCCAGCAATATATGGCCAGTGTCACGGAACGCATTGACTATCTCAAGCAGAAAGTCTATGCGTGGGCAAGCCGTATCCGCCGCTACAGAGAGCGTGTGGATAGATATTGGCAAAATCGCGTCTTCCAAAGCGACCAAAGGAAGGTGTACCGAAACTGGGAAGGAGCCGAGCAACGTGTGAGCGACGGACATCTACCGGATGCTAACGCCATGACTAATTTCTGGCGCGGCATCTGGTCGGTGCCCGTCGAGCACACCGAGGGTGATTGGATGCGTGTTGTCGAACGGGAATGTGAGTCCATCGAACCCATGGGGTCTATTTTAATAGACCCCGTAGACGTTAGTTGTGCGATTCGTACGGCACAGAACTGGAAAAGTCCTGGGCCGGACGGGTTGCACAACTTTTGGATTAAATGGTTTCGGTGCTCACATGACCGTTTGGCGACACAATTTCAAGAAGCTCTTGAGCTCGGGTCCCTTCCTAGTTTCATGACAACCGGTGTCACCTTCCTGCTCCATAAGTCCGGTAGTACCACGGAACCCAAAAATTACAGACCCATCACCTGCTTGCCTACCATCTACAAGCTCCTTACATCCATTCTGAGCACTAAAATTAACACGCACATTGTTGCGAACAACGTTTTGGCCCCCGCTCAGAATGGATGTAGGGTTGGGTCCCGTGGTACTAAGGAGCTCCTTCTCATCGACATGGCCATTAGCCAACAAGTTCGGCGGAACAAAGGAGCCCTTTCCGCTGCGTGGATCGACTATAAGAAGGCCTATGATTCAGTGCCTCATTCATGGCTAGAGAGGATTTTGGAGTTGTATAAAATAGATACAACTCTAAAATCATTCTTAAGCGCATGCATGAGGCAATGGACCACAGTCCTTCGTCAGCCAGGTGGTGGAAATGACTCGTTTGATCCGCAGGACTTAATAAGGATTGAGCGAGGCATCTTCCAGGGTGATAGTCTGAGTCCATCGTGGTTTTGCCTAGCACTGAATCCTCTCAGCACATTGTTGAAGGATTCAGGACTAGGCTATCGGCTTCGAAGGGGGGGTGAAGTCATTTCTCACCTTCTGTACATGGACGATCTTAAACTGTTTGCACCAAAACACCAAGACTTGTTGGAGTTGCTAAAAACCACACAGGTTTTTAGCAGCGCCATCAGGATGGAATTTGGTGTTGACAAGTGTGCGGTCATGCGTGTGCAGCGAGGGAAAGTTGTAAATTCTCCGGATTTACAACTTTCTGAGATAATGACTCTCAGATCTCTCTCTGAAGCCGAGACCTACAAGTATCTGGGTATGTCAGAGTCGTTGGGTATATCAGTAGTGGACATCAAGAAATCAGTCAAGGAGCGCTTCTTTTGTCGGCTGGCAAAAGTACTCAACAGTCTTTTGTCTGGCGGCAACAAGGCGCGCGCCTTCAATGGTTGGGTGATGCCTCTACTGATATACTCCTTTGGCATACTTAGGTGGACTCAGACTGAGCTGGACGCCCTGGATAGAAGAGTCCGTCAACTGCTCACTGCGCATCGCATGCTACACCCACGCTCATCTGTTATGAGACTGTACATTCCACGGAAGTGGGGGGGTCGTGGCTTTTTAAACGCCAAGAACCTCCACAATCGTGAAGTGTGCAGTCTTAGGGATTATTTCCTTAACAATGAGTGTGGGATGCATCGCGATGTAGTGACAGTTGACAAGGGGCTCACGCCGCTCTCCTTGGCAAACGAGAACTGGCGCAGACCATCGGTGCTAAGCACCGACGACCGCAAGGATGTATGGAAGAGCAAGGAGCTGCACGGACGGTTCTATCGGGCCCTATCGGGCCCCGATGTGGACTTGCTCGCGTCGGTGAACTGGTTACGCTTCGGGGACCTCTTTGGGGAAACTGAGGGGTTTGCCTGTGCAATTGCGGATGAAGTTATCAAGACGAACAACTACCGGAAATATATCATGAAGGACGGTACGGTCGACATCTGTCGGGCATGCCACCGTCCCGGGGAATCTCTCCGACATATAATTTCCGGTTGTTCGCATCTTGCTAACGGCGAGTATTTGCACAGGCATAACCAAGTCGCCAGGATCATCCACCAGCAACTTGCTCTTCAATACGGCCTTGTCGAGTCAGAGGTGCCGTACTATAAGTACGCACCAGCTCCAGTTCTCGAAAATGGTCGTGCTTTGCTCTACTGGGACCGCTCCATCATCACGGACAGGACTATTGTCGCCAATAAGCCTGATATCGTGATGGTGGATCGGTCCCAGCGCCGGGCAGTGCTCGTCGACGTCACCATCCCACATGACGAGAATCTCGTAAAGGCCGAGAAGGACAAACTCAGCAAGTACCTTGACTTGGCCTTCGAGATAACCGCCATGTGGGATGTTGACTCGACGATCATTGTCCCGATAGTCGTTTCGGCGAATGGTCTCATAGCGAAGAGCCTCGACCAATATCTCAAGAGGCTCTCGCTAGACGGTTGGGTCAAGGGTCAAATACAAAAGGCAGTGGTACTTGACACGGCGCGCATTGTCAGGAGGTTCCTCACTCTGCAGCCCTAACCACCGGCAGCTTGAGCCCTGCCCCGCTGCCGGCGGCACTCTAGGTTTAGGTTTTTTATAATATTTATGTTTTTAAATTTATATTGTAAAAAACTTAGATTTAAGAAAATAAATAAATAATGTGAATAATAATAATAAAAAAAAAAAAAAACACCGCTGACAGACAGTCGTCGAAGTGATAATTATAATTAATTTTCTAATATTTTGCACTCGTGACGAAGCAAAATTACCATTTAAGACAACAGTGAACAGCCGCAACCCGTTCGTATATATTTATTTACAGCAAAACCTGAACAAATCATATTAAAATCGATTTTATTTTGGCTGATGACATTTGACAGTTCAACGTCTAAAGAAATGGAATATCAACAACGAATATTTATAAATGATTACACGATCACAATCTCGACGAAATACAGCGGAACGTAACGCACGACCACCATCACCGCCCGCTCCATCTTCTCCGAGCGCTTCGTCGGGGGATGACGTGTTCCTCACCCCCCGTGAGTCGAGCGTCTCGTCGAGCAATAGCGATGTGAGCGGGCCACGGACACCGGCGCCACCACCACCTGCGCGTCGGGGACGTCCTCCGCTGCCGGCACGCCTGGGGCCTGCGGGGCTACCTGCCTCGCGCCCGGCTCTCGCTGCCGGTGGTGTAGTGCGTCGCATGCGATGGTCTCAGACTAATAATGAGAATTGCATGCGCGCCTATTATGGGGCTACAGAGGGGGGAACCAATCTGTCAGCGTACCGAGTTAGGATGCTGCCTTTGTTTCAGGCCCTTGAACCGACCGTCACCGTGTCTGCCCAGCGACTATCAGATCAAGTGCGGGCTATCCAGCGGCTCAACCTGCTGGATCAGTCCCTGCTTGATCGGCTCCGCCTGGAGGCGCAGTCTGCTCGTCCTACGCCTGCGTCGACGTGGGACTTGGATGTCGCGTCGTCAGCCCCGACACTGGCTTTAGTGCCGACGTCGGCGGCGACACTAGTGACATCTGCCGATCCCGTAGTCGATGAAGGCGACTGTACGGGTATGAGTGTGTCTACCCAGGTGAGTGAGCAATTGAGGAGGGCTTTGGAGGACGCGATTGGTGAGTATCGATTCACACCTAACTCTAGGCCGCGACTACCGCGTTTGCCTACTCATAGACGTAATCTAGCGCTAATGGGAGCTCTGAACGCTTTGCTAGCCCCGTACTTGAGGGCTAGCGAAGACCTAACTGATACCCACTCGATTTTGTACTGCGGTGCTATCGCGGCGTGTCGTGTTGCACGTGTTAAGTTTCCGGACACTAACCGTGCACCGCGACCCGCCGGAGATGTGCCCGCGTGGCAACTACGAATCGAGCGGCGTATCAGCACGTTCAGGACTCTCATAGCAAAGCTGATCTGCTTCAGCCGGGGGAATAATCGCCCCCGAGTCATGCGTTTCGTGACTCAGGCCTTTGCGGGGACTGGTATTCGGCCCCAGCAATATATGGCTAATGTGACGGAACGCATTGACTATCTGAAGCAGAAAGTCTATGCGTGGGCAAACCGTATCCGCCGCTATAGAGATCGTGTGGATAGATATTGGCAAAATCGCCTCTTCCAAAGCGATCAAAGGAAGGTGTACCGAAACTGGGAAGGAAACGAGCAACGTGTGAGCGACGGACAGCTACCAGATGCTAGCGCCATGACTAATTTCTGGCGCGGCATCTGGTCGGTGCCCGTCGAGCACACCGATGGTGATTGGATGCGTGTTGTCGAACGGGAATGTGAGTCCATCGAACCCATGGGGTCTATTTTAATAGACCCCGTAGACGTTAGTTGTGCGATTCGTACGGCACAGAACTGGAAAAGTCCTGGGCCGGACGGGTTGCACAACTTTTGGATTAAATGGTTTCGGTGCTCACATGACCGTTTAGCGACACAATTCCAAGAAGCTCTCGAGCTCGGTTCCCTCCCTAGTTTCATGACAACCGGTGTCACTTTCCTGCTCCATAAGTCCGGTAGTACCACGGAACCCAAAAATTACAGACCCATCACCTGCTTGCCTACCATCTACAAGCTCCTTACATCTATTCTGAGTACTAAAATTAACGCGCACATTGTTGCGAACAATGTTTTGGCCCCCGCTCAGAATGGATGTATGGTTGGGTCCCGTGGTACTAAGGAGCTCCTCCTCATCGACATGGCCATTAGCCAACAAGTTCGGCGGAACAAAGGAGCCCTTTCCGCTGCCTGGATCGACTATAAGAAGGCCTATGATTCAGTGCCTCATTCATGGCTGGAGAGGATTTTAGAGTTGTATCAAATTGATGCAACTCTTAAATCATTCTTAGGCGCATGCATGAGGCAGTGGACCACAGTTCTTTGTCAGCCAGGTGGTGGAAATGGCTCCTCTGATTCGCAGGACTTGATAAGGATTGAGCGAGGCATCTTCCAGGGTGATAGTCTGAGTCCATCGTGGTTTTGCCTAGCATTGAACCCTCTCAGCACATTGCTGAAGGATTCAGGACTAGGCTATCGGCTTCGAAGGGGGGGTGAAGTCATTTCTCACCTTCTGTACATGGATGATCTTAAGCTGTTTGCACCAAAACACCAAGACTTGTTGGAGTTGCTATAAACCACACAGGTTTTTAGCAGCGCCATCAGTATGGAATTTGGTGTAGACAAGTGTGCGGTCATGCGTGTGCAGCGGGGGAAAGTTGTAAATTCTCCGGATTTACAACTTTCTGAGATAATGACTCTCAGATCTCTCTCTGAGGCCGAGACCTACAAGTATCTAGGTATGTCAGAGTCGTTGGGTATATCAGTAGTGGACATCAAAAAATCAGTGAAGGAGCGCTTCTTTTGTCGGCTGACAAAAGTACTCAACAGTCTTTTGTCTGGCGGCAA
Source organism: Erannis defoliaria (assembly GCA_905404285.2). Lineage (NCBI taxonomy): Eukaryota > Metazoa > Arthropoda > Insecta > Lepidoptera > Geometridae > Erannis > Erannis defoliaria. Next base: position 4,052,281 of record FR990071.1, read on the forward strand.
CAAGGCGCGCGCCTTTAATGGTTGGGTGATGCCTCTACTGATATACTCCTTTGGCATACTTAGGTGGACTCAGACTGAGCTGGACGCCCTGGATAGAAGAGTCCGTCAACTGCTCACTGCGCATCGCATGCTACACCCACGCTCATCTGTTATGAGACTGTACATTCCACGGAAGTGGGGGGGTCGTGGCTTTTTAAACACCAAAAACCTCCACAATCGTGAAGTGTGCAGTCTCAGGGATTATTTCCTTAACAATGAGTGTGGGATGCATCGCGATGTAGTGACAGTTGACAAGGGGCTCACGCCGCTCTCCTTGGCAAACGAGAACTGGCGCACACCATCGGTGCTAAGCACCGACGACCGCAAGGAAGTATGGAAAAGCAAGGAGCTGCACGGACGGTTCTATCGGGTTCTATCGGGCCCCGATGTGGACTTGCTCGCGTCGGTGAACTGGTTGCGCTTCGGGGACCTCTTTGGGGAAACTGAGGGGTTTGCCTGTGCAATTGCGGATGAAGTTATCAAGACGAACAATTACCGGAAATATATCATGAAGGACGGTACGGTCGACATATGTCGGGCATGCCATCGTCCCGGGGAATCTCTCCGACATATTATTTCCGGTTGTTCGCATCTTGCTAACGGCGAGTATTTGCACAGGCATAACCAAGTGGCCAGGATCATCCACCAGCAACTTGCTCTTCAATACGGCCTTGTCGAGTCGGAGGTGCCGTACTATAAGTACGCACCAGCTCCAGTTCTCGAGAATGGTCGTGCTTTGCTCTATTGGGACCGCTCCATCATCACGGACAGGACTATTGTCGCCAATAAGCCTGATATCGTGATGGTGGATCGGTCCCAGCGCCGGGCAGTGCTCGTCGACGTCACCATCCCACATGACGAGAATCTCGTAAAGGCCGAGAAGGACAAACTCAGCAAGTACCTTGACTTGGCCTTCGAGATAACCGCCATGTGGGATGTTGACTCGACGATCATTGTCCCGATAGTCGTTTCGGCAAACGGTCTCATAGCGAAGAGCCTCGACCAATACCTCAAGAGGCTCTCGCTAGACGGTTGGGTCAAGGGTCAGATACAAAAGGCAGTGGTACTTGACACGGCAGTCATTGTCAGGAGGTTCCTCACTCTGCAGCCCTAACCACCGGCAGCTTGAGCCCTGCCCCGCTGCTGGCGGCACCCTAGTTTTTAAGTTTTTTATAATTTGTATTTTTGTATTCTTATATTTATTGTAAAAAACTTTATTTAAGTTTTAAATAATCTAAGAATTTAAATAAATACGTGTATAATAATAATAATAATCATTTATTTCGGAAAACATAGATCCATATTTAAATTCAAATTCAAGTGTCCTTAATGATTAATTAATAATAATGTAGACCAATACTTTTGTAGACAAAAGCATTGGTCAAATATAGTCCTTATAATCGCATTACCAGAATTAGAGAGTGTAGATCTAAATCTTGCAATGCGATGTCTAATCAGTGCATCGAGAGCCGGCACGCGAGCCTCCGCGAACATCCCGGAAGCGCTGCACCACCGCGGGAGGCGAAACATTATGCGGAACGCGTCATTGTACTGCACTTTAAACGTACGATAACTTTCCAACTTGTAGCTAGACCACAACTGAGGAGTATAAAGTGCAGTACAATAAGTCTTAAAAAGCAAAATTTTCGCCTCACGCGAGCAGCCACTGAACTTTCTTCCGAGCATGTTGGCCCTAACAGCAAGAGATCGTCTCTCTCTATCCAAGTCATGGTCGTCCACAAGTTCCCTGGTAACAACGTGTCCCAAATATTTAAACGTAGTGACATAATTCAACATCTTCCCACCCAAGTACAGGGGAAGTTCAGGTATATTCTTTTTGGTCCTTCCAAAGACCATCGCCACTGATTTGTCGACATTGTATATTAAGTTGTGAGCGGCAGCATATCTCTCGCACTTGCTGAGAAGTACTCTCATCGCACTGATCGAAGGGCTCAACAGAACCATATCGTCAGCGTAACTTAAATTATTCATACAAGTCATAGCAATCGAGCAGCCGACGCCGGTTCCGTTGAGCTCCTCGATCAGCGCGTTTACATATAAGTTAAAAAGCAAAGGCGAAGTGAGCCCGCCCTGCCTCACACCACTAGGAAGGATGTACTCGTCCGAGTATGCCTCACGCCAGCGAACAACGTTCTTCTGAGACCTGTACCAAGACTGAAGAAGGATAACAATGTCATCTGGAACGCCCGTTGCCCTTAGTTTCGCCCACAGGATACTGTAGTCTACTCTGTCAAAGGCGCGGCTTAGGTCTAGGAAACAAGCAAAGACTTGCGTCTGTTTGGATGTGTAGTATCTCACTATCTCTTTTAAGCTGAATATGGCCATATCAGTGGAGCTGTGCTTTTTAAAACCAAACTGTGCATTATTTATTACTATGTGTTCGGAAAGAAGACTTAGCAAAATGGAATCGATGACCTTCGAACAGGCAGTGGAGATTGATATTGGGCGGTAGTTGGATCCCAAAGAAGCACTCGTCGTCTTGCTTTTTATAATCGGCGAAACAACCGATTTTATAAGTTCCGGTGGCAGATGTGAATGCCTAAAGCATGCATTTAAAAAGACTGACAGAAAAATGATAACCCATGGACCACCAAAACGCAGATGTTCAATACCTATCTGATCATGACCTACTGCTTTTCCCATAGGCAGTTTCATAATGGTGTCAAAAACACACTGCTCACTGATGTGCGTATTGCGTATACGTATGAGCCGATAACTCGCCTAAGTCTAAATCAACGGAGACACCATCGTTCACTGGACCCGAAGCTGCAATCAGAAATTGGTTCTTAAAGTTTTCAGCTATTGCTTTACTATCGCTTACACCATCAACCGAGGCTGGGGCTTTGGATCTAGTTTTGCTCAGCTTTGAAGATTCTTTCCAGAATTTATGAAAACTTTTAATCGAACAAGCGTTGCTAATATTGTCTAGCAGTATTTGTTCCTTATTTTTCTGGCACCATTTTAGGCGACTTTTGAAGATGGATCTACTTCGCTTCATGTCTTCATATAAAAGACCAGAGGTCTGAGCTCCAGCCTCCAGCCATGCAAAGTACTTAACTCTAGCTTCATCGTGTGCAGCTTTAACGTGTTGGCTCCATCCCGGTACCGGTTTAGGACGCCATACCTTTCTGTACCTTCTCGCCGCGGCCGCGTTCTGCAGAATGACTACAAATTCATCATAAAACTTATTAAGCAGCTGAGCATGTGATTCAGCTTTACAGTTTTCACACGTGCTCAACCAACGCAATAGTTTCCAGTCGAGAGTAGATAATTTCCTACTGCAAAGAGACTTGTAAAAATGTATCTCTTCACCATTTCTTTTGCCCCATGTACACTGATGAACACTGGAGGACACGCTGGACTCAACCCTATTTACGGACACGGTACTGAAATCAAATTCTATCGCCAGGGGCCTGTGGTCCGACCATAATACGTCCTCAATAACATAAACGTTAGATATGCTAGACCAGGCAAGCCGGGTCACGATGCAGTGATCTAGCCAGCTCTTCGAGCCATAAACATCACTTACAAATGTAAAATTATCGTCATTATTCTTTAAAAATTCATAATCAGCATAAATTAAATCATTGTCATTACAAAATTTCATTAATTCGTTTCCAAACAATGTGTCAATACCTGCGTTATAATCCCCAAACGCTGCAGCAAAACTTACACTGTGTTCGTCAATTAAACTATTAATTATACATAAATAATTCGTGTATTCTGGCAAATTATTAATGTCGTTTTGTGGCATATACACTGAAAAATACATATGGCAGTTGCCGTTAACTTCTGTTTTTATTGCACATAACCTGGGGTCCGAGCAGTCTATAACAGTAACAGTATTAAATGCCGCGGTTCTGTACAGAATACCCGTCCCCCCGAACGGTCGACCTCTCAATATTTTGGTTTCGTCAACCGCAGATATACCCCGTGCGCGCTAAAATCGGGGTGAATATAAATTAATTATTATTTTTTCGGACTCTTTGTATAATTTATAATGAACATCAATTGACATATTTTAATTTTATTTTTTTCTTATGACGTTGTCATGTGTTTTATTTGATTGCATGTAAGAAATAGATGTTTTAAATGTTGATCTGTTGGATGTTGCACTAATTGTATTATCATATTCAGTCTGTGTATCTCTACTAACTACTACTAATTTCGCATACCTATAGGTTAAAACATGGCGGCGCACCTATTATGTAATTTTCAACCCTTTGTAATATACCCATGTTTGCGTAATAAATGATTTGATTTGATACATAAGTCTGCCAGCGCGCAATCAGCCGGAAGTACCTGACAGACGGCTTCAAAGATAACGATTTTAGACGTCAACCTACGTCATATGATATCACTTCCAAACTTGTAGTATCATGTAGTCCTAGCCCTAAGACAAACCTCTGCGAGGTTTAGTAGGTGCTAGTTACCGAAACATTCATTGTAATGTAACTGAGAATATAAAATAAAAAATAAATAAAAAATAAAATAGTAGAGTAGGGATATGGAAGTCTGCCAGCCCGAAAAACGCCCTGAAAGGTGAAGAATAAGAATCCAAAAATCGCTTAGATAGAATACAGACAGCTTAAAATAATGTACTAACGAAGTGTATATAAAGGTATGAGACGTTTGTTTTAAAAAAAAATTGTTCGTGAAATTTTACTAGATGGCGTAAGAAGCATAAAGCTGTTCTGTCAAACCTCGTTTAATCTTTTTTAGTTATTTCTGGCCGTGGATACAAGTCCTTCGGCCGAAAACACGGTTAAACCATTTACGTATAGTGGTGGGTTCGTAACGAGTCACACCAAAATCAGTCACAGTTTGACTCGTTGGGATTTTTCTTCCCATCGAGACTTGTTGGGAAAACCTTTTGGAAAAAAAAGTTTCATCAGTAACAGGGACTCGATGGGAAGAATGAAATCCCATAGAGTCAAATCTTTAAACTCCGATAAAGCTTTTAGTAGTTTCCATGGCTTTACTAGGGTATGATTAGACTTGACGGTGACTTACTGTGTGTGACTTAGACTGTGACTAAGACTCATTTAACTAGAATAAGAAGGATTGATTAAGAAATATGTTTTTGCCTCGAGGATTAGTCCACAATCCAATCAAACCATCCATGAATATGAACAACCATGATTCATCCTTGATCCATCGATCCATAATGGAGTGTTAATAGATCCATGGCCATGAACAATTTTATAACAACAAACAATCAGGAGATCAAATCAACATAATGTTTTGTTTGTTGTTTTAATTTTTTCGGTTAGGAATAAACTTTGTAGGTTCTGATCATTTCACCCAAAGCAGTTTTGAGATGTGTTAGTAAACAGTATTGCGTCCAAGGTAAAGACAACATTTATTAGATGTTTTCATACATCTAATAAATGTTGTCTTTACCTTGGACGAAATTAACAATATCAGTGAAGTGGTAGCCAGTAGGAGACGGGCCGCTTCGCATTCGTGAGTTGGCCGGTTCACATCCCGACGACTCGTACCAATGGGTTCTTGGAACTTATGTACGAATGCAAATACCACTGGATGACCACTGGCTTTTCGGTGAAGGGAAACATTGTGACGAAACCGGTCTTACGTCTGGAGAAGAAACTCAGTGGCGTTTTTAATCTACATATCCGCACTTAGCCTTATCTAGTTTGCTGGACTACGGCCTTATCACCCTGAGGTATGATGATGGGTAAAACTTAAAGTAAACGCTCCTAAAACGTAAGCAAATCGAAGCCGAATCGAAGGTAGAAATTCACGGGTCACGTTCGATGGTTCCAGAAAACAAAGCTGAGGCGTTGGAAAGCGCAAAAAACAATAACAATAAAATTCCATGCTCGTGAGCGAAAACAAACTAAAACGTAGTTTTTAATTTCCCTATGAAACAAACTGCAAACTGCAATGAGTAAAGAGTTTTTTGTTTTTAAACGAAATGAACTGTTTTACAATCAATGTCACATTGACAAGTTTGACATAAACAATTTCAAACGACTTCACGTCATCTATTATAATTTTTGGAACTAACACTTTTTTTAATAGAAAACGCCTCATTCTGATTCTAATAAAAAAAATTACATAACCAGATAATTATGGACTCCAGACCTTAGAACAACCTTAGAACCATAAGAGCACTCGGAAACGGTAAGAGATAGACAGCTGTGAGAAACGTTTGGTAATAATTTATAAACGCATAATTGACTTTAAAAAAATTACATAATAGCCTAAAAGTGGACTCCGACTTATGGAGCCCTAAATGCACTCAGAAACTGTGGGAGATGGAGAAGTTTGGTTTTCACTGTAATATACTTCTACCATGTACCTTTCTAGAGACATGAAAAAAAAGAAATCTGCAATACAAAAACTTGATTTTTTACATTTACAAAATTCAAACGCTTCTGGAAGTACTTTAATGCCCGACTGGCTCTATTTGGGTTATTGAGTTCCAAAAAAACACTGTAAAGACGTTCGTGAGGTATTTATATTGCAAATGGCACAAAACAACAATTACAGGCCGCAAAACTAATATAAACAATAAGTATTGGTCGCCGGCTATTCGCGGTAGCGCGCGGGGAGACGTATTGCGCGCGGGCGCGGGCGATGAGCGACGCTATCCGTTCCTCTGTCGCTCTCGCCAGATGGCGCACCGCGTTGTGGGATGTTTTGTCGCGACTCGGGCTCCGTCCTGTTGTCATTTGCCGCGGAATTTAAACCGTCAGGCGAGTGCTCAGGCGAGTTAGAGGTATTGCGCGCTACAGTACTGGCAGCATGCCTGATAGCACTTTCAAACTATTGGCATCATGTAGCCCCTGGCTAGTAGCGTAGGGCTGCATAAGTCTGTCAGAGCACAATTAGCCGGAAGTACCTGACAGACGGTCTCAAAGTAGATCCCGTGACGATCCGAGTCTTAAACCCACTCAAAAAGAACGCCGATAGCTGTGAGAAAAGTTTGGTAATAGTTTATAAACGCATAATTGACTTTAAACATTTTACAAAATAGCTTAAGAGTGGACTCCGACTTAAGGAGCCCTAATAGCACTCAGAAACAGCTGACAGCTGCTTGCTATGAATAATGGTAGGGGCGGAGTTTTGGCGGGAACGTGAAAAAAACATGTTGCAATGTATTATTTGCCAACACTTGTGTTTTTTCTAGTGTTAATGCATAAAAATTGTGGTGTTTTATTCATTAATTGCTTATTTACGCGCTGGAGTGTGGGTAAGTGATGACAATGTGGTAAAACATGTCATTTCATGTTGTTTCCAAAACTCCGTAGAAGCTTGTAGTAACACGACTTTACTAGGGCATCACTAGACTTGACTGTGACTTTTATTGTGACTAAGACTTATTCTTGACTTGAAATTCATTAAAAACTTTAAATAATATTATAAAATACTTGACACTGGCAAATGCACAGAGTGCGACGCCACAATCCTCTTAGGACCTTAGGAGGAAAGAAAAAAAATGGATGGAAAGCTAAAAAAATAAATTGACATGGGGCATTTTTAGGTTAAGTTAAGTTTTAAAAATATAATTTCTGTGTAGAATAATAATGAATTGGACTAAAGTGAAATTGCATTTTGAAATGGAAGTAGCTTTGATTGTTATAACTTCAGTATTGTGTACAATTCTACTTCTAAAGATAATATACAGATTACGGTAAGTGAGGTTATGTTCTTGTACAGTACTGCTCTCGGTTTCCCGCCTGAGCCCGAATCACCCCAAATTATTTTTTCGCAGGTCGGTATTACCTTGGCGTGTTAACTGTTGGTTTTGCAACAGTAATACTTGGGTAAAATATCCAGAACATAACAGCTGGACATGCCCTAAATGTGAACAATATAATGGATTTACGAAGGTAAACGTACACCTCCTATTAATTGTCATTCACCAGTGCTCATGCACCACATCAATCAATACAAGAAATTGAGTTATAGGTTTTTTAATGACCATTATAAATCAGTCATGTAATTTGAGATAAAATTACCCAGCCTTAAATTTAGCAAGTATAGTAAATTGGCAATGTTTCAGCAAAATATTATAGATCTTAAGGAACGTAATATTTTGGGAACTAGGTAGAAACAATGGTAAATTGCTCTGGTGTAGGGATAAAAAGAATAAGAGCTTTCTTGCTCAGGTATAATGCTGCTGAAAAAACAGCAAATAAATTGTTCTTTATGAAATAAAATGGTTATGAATTTTGTGTGATGCTTACAGGATGGCGACTACAATAAAACTTTAATTACTGCCATTGATCAAGTTTCAAAGACACCTAAGGTATTTCAATGGAGCCCTCCAAAGAATGGCCTGTGTAAAATGTGTAATATCAATCAACAGCTAAAAGTGACACAACTCGCCAACTTTGTTCCCATGAGTAACAAGAATTTCGATGAAGAAATAGAAGCATATAGGTGAGAAGATATCATGCACTCTCCTACTATAAGAACCTTATCTATTAATATTAGGGTTGCCACCCGTACTGTATAATAAAGTTTTGTACTCTATTATGGCCAAACGTACTTTATACTTTATGAGGGCAGTAAAGTACGTGAAAATACTTTATTTTTACATGTGAAGTTTTTTTAAATGGTCTTCTATTTTTTACGTGTAACGGAACGGACAGGACTGCTTTTTAAAGTTAGGGATTGATTGTAAAAATGCCGTTAATATATTTAAGAGTAACAAATATTTGTTGGATGTTGCTAGAAGCAACAAAAAATATCTACGGAAGAGAAATAGTCTGGTAAATAAATCATACTTTATTTTCAGATGTTGTACTTTTTTTTAGCCTATAAAATTAAATATACTCTATTTGCTAAAAAAAAAGGTGGCTATTAATTACTATGCAGCTAAAAGAAATTGATTAAAATCTTTTAAAAAAATGTGTAAGGAAAATGTGGTCCATCCTATATTTCAAAAATGCTTTGTTATTATTTTACTGTTTTTGTGTTTTTTCCCAAGATGGCCGCCGAAAGGTCAACAGCATTGTCTTAGTGCTCGTACGAAAAAGTGCCTAAAACTTATTTAGAGTGAAGACTCAGTGCTAAAAACTAGCTAACGGTTAAAATAAAATCCCAATGAGTGTCCGCATAGTGAAGTTCTAGTGTTAAACGAACTTAACGGAATATTTTATTTTTTTCTGTGAAAAACTCGTAAAAATTGGAGGTTATCTTGCGGCAAAAAACGCGACAAAACAAAACGCCAAGCCACAGGCGGCGGTATTCACAAGCCTTGGAGATTAAGTCCCTCCAAAAAGTGTGACCACGGCGCTTAGGAAAAGTGACGTGTGTATCCTAACTTTTTAATATGGAATTATGAGCGAAAATGACTTGGATTTGTCATGTGATCCGGCCATCGCCCGACGCTCGCAGGCACCCGGGCCTGCAAGCGGGAAACATGCTACCGAAGACTCCGTGAGAGCAAGCGACCAGGCTCCCGTGATAGTAAATGCTACTGGCAGCACTGAAAGGAAATATGTACAACAGATATTCCACCCAAGTCTATTTACAAAGGCTCGTTCTTACTCACAAGGAAGCATCCCTAGCGTTGACGACTCCAAGATAGATAACCCCTCGGCTGCGCCACCTACAGCCAATAGCACAGACGATGATACCTATATCTGCCCTCCCACATGGCAAAGAATACCCACTCAACGGAATCCAAAAAGAAAAAAGCCATCTTACAGCCCCACGGATAGACAACATAATCCATTACGGAACTTAATTGCTACATCAAACAAATACAGTGGATTGCCTGTGGATCAAAATGATGAACAAGCAGCAAAACAAACCCACAGTAAAGACTCAACCTCCTTAAAGAGAGTCAGTAAACCACCGCCTATCATCCTGGTTGGAATAGAAGATCTGACAAAACTAACAGAACTTCTGAATAACTCTATACCAACTGACAGCTACTCCTATAAAATAATCAACAGAGATCAGCTCAGGTTAATGACTCAGACAGCAGAAGCTTATAAAGACCTGATCGACCTTCTACGCAAGAATGGACTAATGGGTCATACCTTCACGCCAAAAGACAAAAGATGCTGCAGACTTGTTATAAAAAATTTGCATCACACTACTCCAAAGGCAGCTATTATAGAAGAAATAGAAAAATCGGGAAATATAGTCAGAGGCGAGGTAATATGTGCAATGTCTAGAAGGAATAAAAAGCCACTTAATATGTTTTTTGTGAATATAGAACCTGGTCCCAATAACACAGAAGCCAAGCGTATTCAATACATATACCATACCAAAGTCAAAATAGAAGATCCACGAAAAACAAACGATATTCCACAATGTACGCGATGCCAACAATATGGGCACACGAAAAACAATTGTATGCGCCCATACCGTTGTGTCAAATGTGCCGAGGGACATAGAACCATAGACTGCCCAAAGAAAGATAGAAACACACCAGCAACATGCACTCTGTGCTTTGGAAACCACCCTGCCAACTACAAGGGCTGCCAAGTATATAAAGAGATACGGGCAAGAAAAATAGCGCTTTCATCCTATAGAAAAACTACTACAACAAATACACAAAATGCAAAGACAAACTTGCCTCCCTCGCCTCAAATAGGTGATTTCCCCCCGTTACAACCAAGCACTCATGCTAGAAAACACCCAATAAGTCACCATAACACAGAGCCAGGAAATACTGGATACTGGGACAAAAATCCAGAGAATATACAGTCTCAGTCAACAAAGTTGCTTGAACAAGTAATTATAAAACAATCAGAGAAAATAGATACTCTCATCCAACAAATAGGAACTCTAATGGGACTCCTAACAACTGTAATAGCCTGCTTTAAAAAATGAAATTTTTACGAATTGCTGCGTGGAATATAAATGGCTTGTTGCCTAATAAGCAAGAAGTAGAAGTGTTCTTAAACCATAATAAAATAGACATTCTCTTAATCTCTGAGTCACACATGACGGATGAAAAGTGCATGATAATGAAAGGTTATAATGTATACTGCACCAACCATCCAGATGGTACGTCACATGCTGGAGCTGCAATTGTAATTAGGGAAAAAATCAAACATCATGTTCTTCCGCAATTTAAACAACAACATCTACAGGCTACCATTGTTTCAGTAGATGACTGGCAAGGGACACTCAAAGTTGCTGCTGTTTACTGCCCTCCTCGGCATCGAATTGATGAACAAATGTTCAGCGACTTCTTCCACTCGCTTGGTAATAGATATATCGCTGGAGGGGACTGGAATGCTAAGAACACCTTCTGGGGCTCCAGGCTAACTACGACGAGGGGCAGAGAGTTAAAGAAGAGCGTAGTTAAAAACTCGCTGAATACACTGACAACAAGGGAACCAACCTACTGGCCATCAGATCGCAGTAAAACACCAGATCTCATTGACTTCTTTATAACCAATGGAATATCAGGACTCTACACAAAAACAGAATCATGTCTAGATGGCTCTTCCGATCATACACCAGTGATATGCACAATGAGCACTACTGTCATCTGTCAAGAGCCTCGCGATACTTTATACAATAGAAAAACTGACTGGGACGCATTCCAGGACTATATACAAGAAAATACTAACCTGAATATACCTCTCAAAACAGACGATGATATAGAAAAGGCGGCTTGTTATACCACTAACTTAATACAAACAGCTGCCTGGATGTCCACTCCGTATGCTGAATTCAAACCGCTTAGTCAGGATTACACACTAGAGGTAAGTAATAAGATAGCTGAAAAAAGAAAGCTGAGACGGCAATGGCAAACAGGTAGAAATACGCAAGATAAAAAAGCCCTTAATAAAGCTCAAAAAGAATTAAAGGAAATGCTTAGAGAATATGAAAACTCTACTCTTCAAGACAAATTAAAGACCTTATCACCATACAAATCGGATGACTACACTCTCTGGAAAATGACAAAATCATTAAAAAGACCAATGGAACATATGCCTCCACTGAAAGACCCAAATGGTAACTGGTCAAGAACACCTAAGGAAAAAGCCGAGCTGCTTGCTCTGTTCTTAAAAGAAGTGTTTAAACCAAATGAACCTGATAAGACGCACTCAGAAGAAGATATCGACAGGATTCTTAATAGTGATCAGCAGATGTCCTTGCCATTAAAGCTGTGCACTCCAGCAGAGGTTGGGAGAACTATCCGAAATCTTAAAAACAAGAAGGCACCAGGATTTGACCTGATAACATCAGAAGTTCTTAAACATCTGCCGAAAAAAGGAATTGTTCTGCTAACTATTCTCTTCAACGGAATATTGAGACTACACTATTTTCCGCTGATATGGAAGGTCTCAATCATAAATATGGTTGCAAAACCGGGAAAACCTCCAACAGAAGTTACCTCTTACAGGCCAATAAGCCTACTGCCCTTGTTATCAAAACTGTTTGAAAAACTACTACTACAGCGTTTACTGCCTTTACTGGAAGAACAAAAAACAATACCAGACCACCAATTCGGCTTCAGAGCGCACCATGGAACAACAGAACAAATTCACAGAGTAGTACACACAATCCGGCAATCGCTAGAAAAGAAAGAATACTGCTCGGCTGTGTTCCTCGATGTGCAGCAGGCATTTGACCGAGTATGGCATAAAGGCCTCTTATGTAAACTAAAATCCTGTTTACCACATGATGCATATATGCTCCTCAAATCCTACCTTGAGAACCGGACATTCCAAGTTAAGAGTGGAGACAGTCTATCCTCTTTCTACCAAATAGAAGCTGGTGTACCCCAAGGCTCTGTCTTGGGCCCCATCCTGTACACAATATACACCTCTGACCTTCCCACGACTGACCAGGTAGTTATCGCAACCTATGCTGACGACACGGCTGTTCTATCATGCGACAAGGATCATATTACAGCGTCCATTAAACTCCAACAACATCTAGACTTAATAGACTCTTGGCTAAAAAAATGGAGGATCAGAGCTAGTCCTGCGAAATCGGTACACATTACTTTTTCCCTGAGGAGAGACAAGTGTCCAACTGTGAAACTGGATAACGGTGCCCTGCCACAGCAGAATACTGTCAAGTACCTGGGTATGCACCTAGACAGAAGGCTTACCTGGCGTGAACATATAAAGGCAAAAAGAAATCAAGCAAATAAAAAATTTGCAGACATGTACTGGCTCATAGGCAGGCAGTCAATGCTCAGTCTTGAAAATAAACTCCTGATCTTCAAATGCATCCTGAAACCTGTATGGACATATGGTATAGAACTCTGGGGATCGGCGAGTCAGTCAAACATCGAAATATTACAACGCTTTCAAAATAAAGCACTGAAGACATTGAGTGGTGCACCCTGGTTCACAAAAAACAGTGAAGTCCATGAATACCTACAGATCCCTCTCATTAAGGAGGAAGTGGAAAGATTCTGCAGTACATACAAGCAAAGACTTGAAAGACACAAGAACCAACTTGCTGCTACCTTGTTGGATCCTACAGAGTCCATATATCGACTAAAAAGAAAAAGAATAGCCTTGATTTGATTCCGGAATACTCTAAATAGTTGATGCATCAGGGGGTGCTGAAAACTCACAGTCTTATGATAATCTCAAAAATCTGATTATAGCTAAGAGAGCTGATTGCAGATAGAAAAAAAAAAAAAAAAAAAAAAAAAATATTTTACTGTGATAAGACTGCTCAGATCACCTATTTAATATGTAAATCTCCAAGTGCAAATAAAATATCTGTTATTTTATATTATGCCTAACATGCCTGTTAGTGCATTGAATAACATTTTTTATACAGCTCTATTCCATACAATAATTAAGTGTAGCCTTGTGATGTATTTAAACACTTTTCATCACATTTGCTCGTAAAGTGGATCTTATTGCATCGGTTTTAGGCTCATAATCCAAGCTATTACGCACGCGTGCTTTTTACTTTACATTACGGCACTTGTGCTATAATAGGTATAACCCGGTAAAGTCAAGTTTGTACGTGACTGCAATTAGATGTACGTATACGAAGCACTCTTAATATCGCCGGGTAATACTTACAGTTTTTTTGTAATACCAACAAAGAGTTCTTATGCCGCTGAAGTAAATGTCAACCTGCGCGCGCATTACTGATTTGGGCGCCATTTTCCGCAAATGTTTGTTGACGTTTTCGCTGTGTGGTTGATTATTATCAAAAAAAAAATGTTTTTTCCTTGCAAGTGTGACGAAAACAGTCGTATGGAACTCTTGTGCTATTAGTCATTACGCTCTCGGCTTCCTTATCGCGCTCGCCTGCGGCTCGCGCGCATAATACCGCCTCTGGTGTAATGACCAACATAGCACACTCGTATCATAATGTACTATTATCAGACTGATAAGTAGTAGTCAAACATGGATTCAATATCTTAATTAGACCTCCTAACTGATAAGATGTGATCATTTCATTAAAGTAGTTGATATATCTTTAAACTCGTAAATATCAAGTTATCTGGTAGCATTTTAATTCAATATTTAGAGTACGGTAGTTAATTAAAGTAAGAAAAATTACAAGGAACCCATATAGTTTTAATGAGCCTTCTGGCAATATCTAAACGTACACACCCTCACCACATACCAGAGTTAGGATGTTTGTATGGTGAAGTAAGCTCATAACCCAAAGTAGATAGATAGATAAAAGCTTTATTGTACACACCAAAATAAATCCTAAATCCAAAAATTTAAGTAATACCTAGGAAAGTATTTATGTTACTAAACATCTGGATACCAAAAAACTTAGGTGTAATTTCTGTTAAGACTAATTTGTATGGAGCCAGTCCCTGTCGCCAAATCTACTGTCTGCAAATAGTGGCAGTGTTGTCATATCCAAAATTGTTTTTGCTGGCATTCACTGTGGCTCAGAATCAGCCAAATCTATTATTGTGTGAAAAAATTATATAATATCTCCTTTATCATAGTAGCTGAATACTTAACTATCCAATCCAGCATCCTTGATTTACTATCCGAAAATCCGACCGCGAGCCGTAGCATGCAGCCGTATGCAGCGTAGGCGCGGCCTTCCCACTATGTGGACTGACGACATTGTAAAAGTCGGGGGCAACCAGTGAATGCAAATACGCGCATGCAAATGTGCGTACACCGTACAGTGTGGTGGTCTAAGGGGCAGGCCTTAGTTCAGCAGTGGACGTCTCCGGACTGATGATGATTTACTATCCAATCCAAGCAGTACAATTGTTCTGTCCAACAACAATTTCAAAACTAAACTGACATTTATATTTTCAGAATGCAATTAGAAAAAGCCTACAAGCTTTGCAGTCCATGTAGGAGGGTGCTCCAAGTAAAGCTACACAAAGAAAAAGAAACCCTGCTCAGTACAAAGTTACTGGAGAACCGCTCACCTGGGAAAAAGCAACAAAAGGAGAAAAAACAAACAAAAGCTCTAAGAGATCTGATAAACAATACCTCAATGCTAATTGCAGCAGTTCTTTTGATATTAGTGTCATATGAATTCTACAGTAAACTGATGAAATATGACGATTTACCTAAAACAATAAGTAATGTTCTAGAAATAGTAAAAGGACTACTAGATAGAATGGGCTCGATTATAAGAATGAAGATGTTTACTACATTCCCGTCTCTAGAAACTTATTATGATGAGATGAATAGTAAAGAATATATTGAAATGTTGCCAAAAAGTTTTAATTTTAGACTGAAGACATTTGACTATGTTAATATGACGACACAGGAAGCCCTTGCGGTGGTTGCCTGTATGTTACAAATCATGGCAAACATTTGGAATGTCAATACTTTAAGATATACTATAGCTATTGACTTACTTTGGACAGTATTCGTAATTAGTATAGCCGAAAGGATAGTAGCTTTGCATCCTCTTTTTACTGTTGTAGTTAAGGTATGTATATTTGTTATATTTTACCAAACTTGATTTCTTTGCAGAAAGTCGCCTAGGTGGGTACCACCGCAGTATCAGATCTGACACCAAGCAGTAGTGTGTAAACATTACTGCTTCAATGTGAAGGATGCTGTAGCTAGGAAATTACAGAGCTCATGAGACTCACCAACAAAACGTCTGCCAGTAATCAATGAATGCCAATGCAATGATGCCCTGGGGGGGGTGGGGCCGTATTAGGACATGTTAAAACTGTTAAATCTAATCTCTTTAGGCTCGGCTACCGAAGTTGCAAGGCGATAAAATTCACAGTCAGCGGAACATAACAATCATGGTATTTAGAGTTCCTGATACGGCCCGTGGATTTTGTTTCTCAAAGTTCTGTGTTCTTTGCTCATTGTTGTTCAAACTGACCTCATGAAAACTTGGTTAATTGGTATTTAGTTAATAGTCTTTATTACGTTTTTTTTTTCAGATAATGAGCATTATCATGCTTCTGGTTGTGTATAGAAATACAAAGAAACCTAGTAAAAATGCTCTTCAGAAACAAACCTCGCCGATACAAATGAAGCATGTCAACTCATCAGTGAGCGCGTTGTTCGACCAAGACGACGCCATGGCAGTGGACTCAGATGATGATGACGTCTCTTTGAGTAAATTCGGCCTACACAACCTGTCCGAATCTTCAAATGAAACTATCAGTCCGTTAACCACAAGTTTAATGAATGGCAGAACGTTCTCGCCTAGAAGCGACAGCATATGGACCAAACCTAAACTCAATTCGACATTCTGTGTTAACTCCGTGATGTGTAAAAGTACTAATTCAACTTCAGAAACAGTATTTGCGAAGCCATCATTTAAAAAATATCAAAAACTTGTCAAAGACGACTCGGACTCGGATTTGGACGAAAGCATCAGTTCTCTGTCTCTGGGCGGTCCGACAAAGTCGAGAAACAAGACCAATTCGATATTTTCATTGCGTAAATTCACCGCGTCCCCGAACTTCGTCACTCCAACGGCGACGAGCCGCGGCCGCCCGCTCATATCGCCGAGTAAGCTGGGGCACAGCACGTCGTGGGTGGCCGGCGGGTACTGGGGCGCGGACACCGACCGCCAGAACATGTTCAGTGTGGACGGGAGCCGCTCGTCCAGCCAGAGCTCGGGGTTCGAGTCTCAGGCGTCCAGTACGAACGCTCGGACCGTGTTTTCGCAGCCGCCGTCGCGGGAGGAGTCCGTTTGCGGTGAGCCGGCGCCGCTGCTCGATCGGTTCAATCCCTTGTACCATACTCATGCGCCGCAGAACTTTAGTCGGATGAGTTCGCCCGTGTTCCCCCAAATGCAGTACAACGGCCACGTGCACATACCGCACGCGCGGTTCCCGCAACATCCCGCTAATAATCTATTCATTCAAACTCGGTACGTACAGAATGGCTTGTTCAAGACTCCTGGCGCGAGTGGGCTCATCAAGCTGCCGCAACTGAATTCTTTCGCTTCTCACTGATGTTCCTTCGCGCTAGTCAGATATTACTCGACTCATCTTATGCACGTAATATTTCTTTGATTATGTTTTTCATATTCTTTATTCTTGGATGCGTTTTTTTTAAGTTCCACGAACTGCCATTATGTTTAAGTTGTCGTTAATGTAAGTTGTGGAGTAAGCCGTAAGCGATGGTCGTAGGAGTTAAGTTAGCTATAAGTGTATTTCGATCTCGTGTTGGTGCCAGGTGATGGCTATATGAAAGCATTAAGAATTATTGTATTGTTACAATTTTTATACGGACGTCACTGTCCTAATCTTGAACAAAATGTGATATTATAAAGACTAGTAATTTTTGCAAAGAGTGAATAAGTGAAAATGATTCTTGATGTTATCATTTTTTTTTTGGTTTCGTCATCTTAAATCGGAACGTTTTTGTGAAGCTCCTGCAAATAAAAATTGTGAAACTGAAACTTTATTTCATTTATATAGATAGTATAAGTAAGCATGTACTACAACGATGTCGAACAAGATAAAAGAAAAGGAATAGCTAGGCATTTATTTTCCAGACGTAAATTATGCAGGTCAGTAACGATGCCTTCCTTCACTGAAAAGTGATTAATTGATATATCATTTTTATAAATTACAATACGAACGGACTTTATCTACCATGGACCTGGGTATGTCCTAAAACTGCATCTAGAACCACCGGAGGACGGGCAGCAGCGTCCTCTCGGTTAACGGTTCTGCGATCCCCAAGCAGCCTGCCAAGCTTGGGGTTACGGCAACACAACCCTAAGGTGAGGCCTTCCTTCAGAAGCGGACCGTCTTCTGGCTGATGATGTGATATCTACCATGGTATAAGAGAATTCCGAATATGAGGAACTAAAAAATATACCTATTGAAGTAGTTTGGGTCATATTCGAATTTGACCAACTGCTCGGAGTTCGGACCAACGGTACGCCATTCAACGTCGTCGTGAGTCGTGAATAATAAATATACATACAAACGCAACTTGTCCCCCTGACTCGGAGACCTTCGCTTCGCTTAATCAACTTTTCACTTACGCCGATAGCGTACCTATGTGATTAAGCGTAGTCCCAGTTTTCATATTTTTTTCTGTTGCTTACTCACGAGCTCTTAGCCCTCCTCTGGGCTGCGGGCAGGTACTGGTCCAGGTGCGGGGGTTTGAACGTGTCTTCATACAGAGAGGCGGTGTAGTCGGAGACGTCAGTGCACGCCCATTCATATTGCTTGAATTTGCGCAACCCCCATTCTGTCACATTTCCCTAACGAAATAGGAATATATGACATAGTCGCATACGTGAGTGCGTGAACATTGGTGCGACGCACGCACTTGCGAACAAAATTTGATCGATTTATTGATAGTGTGAAAACTGAACGTAGCTAAAATCAACGTATCGGATGCGACTAATTATTTCACATTGGTGACTAAATATTTGCGTTGTCAAAACCAATTTTCATGAAGTTTTCAGAGGTGAGGATTCTGGCGTGATACATTTTCTATTTCGAAGCACAAACTTGTCATTTTTCCCACTTTCATGATATTTGTACCTAGGTACTTCATCGAAGCCTCACTAATCAGCCAGAAGACGTCCACTGCTGGACGTAGGCCTCCCCCTTAATAGGGAGGGGTCGAAGCCTATTTTAGAATAAAACATGAAGTTTTGTGAGTTGTGTATACGGAACCCGAAACAAATGATTAGGTACAGATGTAAAATTTTGATGAGGGTATATTCGTCATACATATGGGGTAACTCTATTGACAATCCGGCTGAACGTTGATCCGCTATATGTAATGCCTACAAATTGGCTGGTTTTATGAAATGGCTTGCCGTTATATAATTAGGCGAATTCTACGATTCGGCTGCGACACATCGAAGACGAGCATGCAATGTTTAACTCCTGTTGGAAATCCTGTAAGTAGTTGAATCAGTAAATTCGTGTACGTACAAAACATTTCATATGGTCCGGTTGCGGGTACCACTGATGCTTGCACCGTTTGTAGTAGCGCATATCGGGCCCGCACAGGGGCTTGGGAAGGTGGTTGTATACCAGGTCGTTGGTTGACGCGTAGTTGCCACACGCTTCGTGGCTGTCGTGATGGATTATCATGTAAACGTTACCCTGAAAATGTGATTAAGATAACCCTTTCCTTACTTTCAGTTTTTATTGTCTTTTAGTGCTCTGCTCGTTCAGGTACCTACCTATGTAGGTATCACCGCAGCACCAAATTTTCTGACGCCAAGCAGTAGTGTGCAAACATTACTGTGTAATGGTTTGAAAAGTACTGGGGCTAGCGAAATCGAGGCTAATTTCAACATGAATGTCTTAAATTGTTGTTTTACTAAGTACTGCGGCAATAGGTCAGGCGTTATCTCATATAGAGCGTCTTGCTAAGATATAATGAGAAGCGCTCGTCTAAGTAAGAAAAAGCGTGTTTTTGACCCATATTGTGATGGTAAGCGCCATGTACGATCAATACGTGTAGGCATAGATTAAGTATTGTTAATATACTTAATCTATGGTGTAGGTATATAGCAGTCACAGCGAGATTACTATTTCGAAAGAAGTTCTGATGAAAAGAAGCTATTATTTTATACCTAAGTATGCCTAATAAACGAAATGTATCAAATCCTAAGTTGGTAAGTACCTACAGTGAGGTATACGAAAGTTTGCGAGCGTGTGTATGTTTGGTAATACTTCTTCACGCTGGCGCTGCGATGTAACAGTTCAATGGATTTCAGTGAAATTTAAAATGGAGATACCTAGTTTTTTTTTTTTTTTTTACCTTTTACTCTTCATTAATTAAATTAACTTTTTATCCCGAATAATACATGACAACATTGAATTCATGGGCATTTTCTTAGGAGATCATTCAAGTCGACATGTAATGGACAACTTGTACCATACCATGGAACAAAACCTGACGACGCGAAAAAAAATCGGCTGTCCCATACAAAAAATGCTATTACTTATATTAGTAAAAGTTGTTATTTACGATGAGTTTAATGATCTCATAAGGTAATGCCCATAGATTCAATGTCACTCTGTATATACAATATGTAACAAAAAGGTTCAACAATTCTGATGTGTATGTAATATCTATGTAAGTACTCATCATTATGAACAACTTTTACTATGGGGCCAACCTTGAAATCAATGTCAAAGGAGAATGAACTTTTTTTATGGAACAGCAATTTTTTTCACACTTCCTATTATTTTTATTAATTGAAAGACATGCCCTATTTCGAGGGCCTTGAGTTGCCTCTCTACGTATATAATATAATATCTAATAACTTATCTACTTGAGTACTTGATACCTACCTGTGAACTATTTAATTTGTTCAATCGAAAATCGGGTTGTCGTGATTCAGGTTTCATATCCTCGTGATCAATATCTTCTTTGGGGGGAAAGTAAAAAGTCCCGCCCTTGGGGCATTCTATTCTGTCTTCTACCCAGTTTCCTAAAAACATAGGTATAATCACAGAAAAGTGAAACCTACTTCTTAGTCCTCTTCAGTAGGTATAATAGGAGTAAGTAGACCTAGGACACAAGTAGGAAGGAAAATAAAATGTACAACAATCTAGTAGGTACTAATAGTAAGTAGTACTATACTACCATATAGTTCACCATAGTATTGATAAGCTATAAACAAGGGCGGATCCGGGGGGGGGGGATCATGACCCCAAACCCACTGGGATGGGTGTAGGTCGACTACTGATAGCTTTTGTAGTTGTAATGGAATTGGAGCCTGACTGCTAACTAGACCTCGACTCGACTATATGACCCCCCCTGACTTAAAAGCTGGATCCGCCCTTGGCTATAAATATAAAATTATATTTAAATGTGCAGCACTTGTAGTAATTCATAGTAGTTTTACGCGCAAAACCAGTGATCTTTGGGTTACAAATAAAATTATGTAATTTGGCAGGCGTTATTGCAAAGTTATGCCGTGAAATTCCGTGAGTGAGCTATGTCATTTCAATCAAGCTACAATCACAATAAACTATAGTATAACTATTAGATTCATTGCAAAAACGAGTAGTTATCATCATCATCAGCCCGGAGACGTCCACTGCTGAAAGAAGGCCTTCCCCTTAGACCGCCACACTGTACGACAACCTGCCATTTGCATCCACCGGTTGCCCGCGACTTTTACAATGTCGTCGGTCCACCTAGTGGGAGGCCTTCCTACGCTACGTCTTCCGGTTCGCGGTCGCCACTCAAGAACCTTTCTTCCCCATCGGTTGTCAGTTCTTCGAGCGATGTGGCCTGCCCATTGCCACTTCAACTTGCAAACTCTGCGAGCTATGTCGGTGACTTTGTTTCTTTAGCGAATATCCTCGATCCGGATTTTATCGCGCAAAGTAGAGTTGTAAGTGGGTATATGTATATTATATTATTTCTATTTAGTTATGTATTTATGTAGGTACTTGCCTAAAAGCACTTGAGTGCCAAACATAGCTGCTGGGCATCTCGCTTTGACCATTGCGTCAATTCTTGATGGAGATTTCGGTCGGGTGTTTATAGTTGCCATTATTCAGTACATAAAACTGGTAATAAAATTATTATTTCATAAATCTGTTGTATATAGACTGGTGATTGATGATGAGAAGACACGTCAATGCTGGTGACAGTAGAACGTAGACGTCAAAAACCAAACTGTCATAATTATGTAGTGAAAAAGTATATATATTTTAGCTCAGTGAGCAAGGAGGTTTGAGGATACCTACGTATTTGTTTTCATACCTACTGTATAGAAAGGCATTATTATTATTTTCGGCTACATATTTTGCTTTGGACTATGTTTGAGTAGCAAAATAGCCATTAGTCATATTATATAGGTAGTAGGTAGTCAAATTATTTCATGGTCATGTTTTTCTAGTACGATTTTGACTCGCTCATTGTTGGCGATTAAGATAAGATAAAGATAAAAATAACTTTATTGCCAAATATATATATATATACGTAAATGCTAGACATACAAGAGAACAATAATTAAGTTTAACATTTAAAATTAGTAGGTATTCAACCGACTTCAATTTTAACTACCTGGATGACGCCTTAAGAAAACAAAGCCAAAGAAGCTTTGATTAAGATTACACCAATTTACAATATTAAATGTATGTGACTGTACTAAAACAAATTATATGTAGAAGCTTACACTTTTTTTTTAATAATCAACGACGACAAAAATTTTCACAGATTTTCTTGAAGTTTTCTGTGGTGAGGATTCTACATATCAAGTCGCCTGCCAAGCGTGGGGATTATGGCAACCCCTCCCTATTAAGGGGGAGGCCTTCGTCCAGCAGTAGACGTCTTCTGGCTGATGAGTGAGTGAGTCAAAGTGCCAATAAATTGGTGCAATCTGATTTAATTGGCAAACTTTCATATTATTTCATACAGGAGTAAGCCCGATTTTTGTAAATATTGTGAAACTTTCAAAATGTCTGTCTGCTAACATAATATTCTTAATGGGGGTAAGAGGGTCAAAGCATTTTTTGCTTAGGTACATCATACCGGGTTGAGCTAGGAAATTGTACAGACACATTTCTTACCAATGTACGTTGGACCCTGTGCAGGTTCTACTGGTACTAGTAACTAGGCGCATTAGAATTCTTAATGCACCATGCTGGTCCAAATTCAGGAATAAACCATCATCATAGTTAGTTAGTTTTCTGGTAGTGTTGTTTTTATGTCTGTCATTAACGTCTTTGATTACTGTCTGTTTTTCTAAATTGTAAAGAATATATTTTTGTATCTCTCAAGCTCTCAACAAATAATATAGATGCAGGAGCTTTATATTTTTAATTATAGATAAATTTATAATGAAACTTAATGAAACCTGTTTTCAACAATAACAAATAAGTTCTACTGTAGGCAGGCTGTCGGTATCAGTCGGTATCCATAGGAAGTTCGATGTTAGGTTTGGGCAAGGAGTGAAGAATTAGAGCAAGGCCTTTCTCCATTGGACCTGCCTGACCCAAAATGCTCATTAGGTTCTTTTCAAGTTGCAGAATATCTTGATTAAGCTTTTCCATGTTCTGAAACAAGATTATAGGTACGTCGTAACTTGTAAACTAGTTATGGCGATATGATGGGAGGCAGAAATTAAAAGGTCACATATTTCAAGATTCAAACCTCTATCATAGTGCTGTACGAATGGTTGACATTTTTGTCGCTGTATCGGATGAAACCGCTCACGTTCGATTCAGAATCTGATGGATCTCCAGACGTCATTTTAAATCATTTAATTAACCAAATTTTCAAAAGTAAACCTTTTAAGTTCAAGTTGTGGCGGCTTTTTTAAATAAATGGAATTTTGAAAACAACGAACCCGTACCCGTAAGGCGTCAATGTCATATATTTTATATTTGCCACTGTCCAATATTTTTTTATACAAGTTGGCATTGGATCTAGTTTAGTATAATACATATTACCGGTGTCAAATAATACGTCTTGCTTTTATATAGTTTTTAGTAAAAAAAAGTGTCACCTGAAATAAAAGTTTTTTTTGATGCAAACAAATGACGAGACGAGCAAGACTTTCGTCTGATAGTAAGCGTTGTGCCTGCCACTAACAATAATATCACTCTTAGCTCTCGTACGTAATTCGGCATTTAATGAATAAAACACCACCTTTTTAAACAATAACGGCCTTACTTAAAAACGCCGCTCAAAACTTAGTCACTGCTTAAACTTCTCTGTCTTGTTCTTGCATATTACACTTCACGCCAAAGAGAAGATGGCAGAGCATCTTAAGCAGTGATTAACGGTTGAGAAGTTTTTTTTAAGGACAATCGGCCTTACCTAAAATAATCTCGATTCTCTCAGTCACTGCTTAAACTTCTCTGTCCTATTCTAGCACGTGCAACTTCACGTTAGAGAGAAGATGGCAGAGCATCTTAAGCAGTGACCAACGGTTGAAAAGTTTTTTTAAGTAAGGCCGTGTGAATCCTAGTTCTAGTATTTTAGTAATAAATCATCGATCGTAGTGCGAGTGCGAACGACCCATACAGACCCGTTCGCACGAGTAAATTACTAACTTAGTGGGAACTAGGCTTAAAATCAGCTGAGTCCTCTGTTAGTTCTTTGTAAATATTTACGTATATTATTATTGATAAAAATAAAAATCCTTCGACCGCGTAAATGCACCAAATGTGAAGCCATGAAAAAAAATAAAAAAAATAGTTTGTCATTAGTTGTCATATTAGTTAAAAAGTCATTGTCATGTGTCATGGATCATCCGCTTCGTTCGCTTGCTGCGCTGCGCTGGGTGCTGCGGGTACTGGGCTGGCTGGGTTTTGGAAAAAAGCCAAAAGTACTCCCATGAAATTAAATCATTATTTTGATCAATGAGAATATAAATCGCTGCACTCGTATTCTGAATAAAAGTTTAAGAAGTGATATTTTCTGTGTCTGTGTGTAACCGGAACTGATTTTTCAAATTATGTTTGTGCTTCAACTGTGCCCTAGCATATTGGTCTGAATGTGTTGCTAAAAAGGTACGAAAATTCATATGGTATAATGTATGTTCAGTGCACTCATCTCCGTCTCTGCATCTTTCAATAGGTATATGTATTATAGTATAACGAATAATTATCATGTATATTAATTGTTACCTCATATTTCATGTTACAATACTGTAGGCATTTTCTAGAAATAAATTATTATATTTAATTTTCATACAGAAGCAAACTTTCGTATTTATAATAAAATGGGTGTAATGATAACAAACTATACCAAAATACCTACATACAATCTTAACTACATAACTGTATTGATTGAATGTACTTGATCCATTACAGTGGGAATATATGGATTGATGAAAGTCTAGAGATTATTCAGTCCTAGCTTGTGCTAGTGGCATTGCCATGTTGAATGGAAATTCTTATACCTTGCCTAAACACTTCCAGTATTTTGTTTATGCATCTACAGTTTTACTTTAAAAACTTCTCAACTGTTAATAACTGCTTAAGATGCTCTGTCAACGTTTCACTGATGTGAAGTGTCACGTGCAAGATCAATACAGAGAAGTTTGAGAGGCGTTTTTAAATAAGACCGCTAGTCACCCACATGCTTAAAACACAAGCTATCTTCGATTAAATATACATACAAACACCAATTTCTTCCCATAAATTCAGACCAAGACCTAGAAGAGTTTTGCCTGGCTATCAATAACTTCAGAGCTGGTTTTTTTGTTTTTTTTTGCGAGCAGTATATAATTAAAGTTATTTAGTATATCTTCTCATTTGTTATCAATCTATCCAGGTTATTTTTAAATAGATATATTAATGGATTTCAAACTGACTACAACCTCAGGCGAGTCACTATATTGTACAGCCAATAATCAATACACCTTTCATAGTCATACAATTCGGGGAACAAAGTTACATACACATATTTTGGCTGTACATTATTGCCTCTCCCTCAGGCAACCAGCACCCTTATCATGGACGTTCGCGATTCTGATTGCGACCGTGTGAGAGCGGGAGGATGCATGACGCTGAGTAAGTTGGTACGAGCGGGATGGCATACTATCGCAATCAGAATCGCGAACGTCCATGATAAGGGTGCTGTTCCTATTGCAAATTACTTTATTGCCAATATTGTAGTGTGCAAGTGCTTGCTGGTCTATATTGTAACAATAATGGATGTTATGTGGTGTAGCTGATACAGAGTTTTATAACGTGAGATTATTCTTGTGTGACTACACAGCACTTACAACTCTTAGCACTTGTCAGGATGTAGGTAGTTCAGATATTAGAGTTGAGTGACCAAAGGCATAGAACATTTGCTGCCTTTTGGACATTTTGTCGTAAGTATGAGAAAGTATCACCACTAGGCTACATGCTTATTATGCAAAAATGTCCTAGGCCTTTGGTCTAAGTTGTATCGGGAAGCTTCTACCATTTTCTCTGAACAAGGCTGTATGTCTGGATGATTTTCTTTAAGGGAAGTTTGCATATTTTTGTCAATTCTAAAAATAATTTGGGTGCCACATTAAGTTATTCCCAAAGAACCAAAGTCACTGTCATAGCTCGCAGCGTTTGCAAGTTGAAGTGGCAATGGGCAGGCCACATAGCTCAGAGAAATGACAACAGATGGGCAAGAAAGGTTCTTGAGTGGCGACTGCAAACCAGAAGATACAGAAGGAAAGCCTCCCAATAGGTGGATCGACGACATTGTAAAAGTCGCAGGCAACCAATGGATGCAAATGGCAGGTTCTCGTACATTGTGGTGGTCTAAGGGGGAGGCCTTCGTTCATCAGTGGACTTTTCCGGGCTGAGGATGATGATGATGATGATGAAGTTTTTTTATGTACAATAGAAAAGGCTGTAACAGTCTAACCATGACAAGACATGCATCACATTGTTGATCTTGTAAGTTCAATCCAGGGCTTGTATGAACTAAATCTTTGGAATTTAAATACAGAATAAATATATCATACCACTGACTTATTGGTTGTGGCTGACTTATTGTGAGGAAACCCACAATGTCTGGAGAAGTAATAAATGGAGTATTTGAATCTGGCCTCCAGTGAAATATGGTCCTAGTGGATCAGCATCTTATCCTTCAATTAACCATTGACTTCTGCCTCAGTGGGATGTTAAAAACAGATGTAGTTCATGTCCCGCAAATAATCATAATGTAGGTGCTGTTCACTTATCTCACTATTGTTGTATTTATTCCAGTCATTTCACATGAGCAAAATTTAAGAAAGGAATTGTTATTTTGAGTACCTTTCTCTACAGGAGTAGGGTGGACATAATAATATCGGTTGACATTTCACACAGCGCCATCTAGCCCCAAATCAAGCAAAGCAAGGGCACAGGCGAACACAAGTGAACATGTCTTCAAGACTCAATGGAATTGATTCTATCTAGGTTCCATCATAGGCTGCATCTCATCATCTCTAAAGGCTGTAATTCATTAAAAAATACAGGTAGCATATAAAAAAAAAATATGTCAATTTTGTAACTTTACTTATTAGAGTTATTCACATTATTTTCAGCCAATTCCAAATTAATAAATTTCAGGCTGCACATAGTGTAGCAAGAAGCCAGTAAATTATAGTGTAAACTTTCTCAAAACAAACTATAAATAGATGAAACATGGAAAGAAAGATGTCAGTCTTCTTTCATTACTGAGTGATTGCAAAGAATCCTTACAATGAGACGTGAGCCGCGAGTAGGTCGGCGGCGGCGCCGGCCGGACTGGCGACGCGCCGGCCCCCGCCCCTCGTCTCGCCGCCCGCCCACACCCCCGCCGCCCTTGCTACCAACCCTCTTGCCTCTCTAGCTGGCAGCTGGGAAACATCTTTCAAGATTAACAATTTACTGACAAAAGCAAAAACCAAACTCAAAATATTTTTTGATACTTAGCTATATTTTGTGTCTTATGAACTCGTGTCTTGCAGTAATTTATATCTTAAGTCTAGCTTAAAAGATCGTAAAAACATTGCCATTTCTATTTTTCAGTGGTGAAAATGTGTGACTAAATTCCGACCAAAGAGACATGACAGAGGAACATGACGTGGACTATTCTACTTGTGTCGAAACCGCAGACAAGGACGCCGACGAAGACCCTGCCAAAGAAACTCTAGCGAGTGACGCGACTGATAACGAACCAATTTGTGCCAATAACACCAAAGAAGCTAGTGCCATAGTTAGAGATGCAATTAGTGATGTAGAGGAATACGTCGATGCTGAAGACACAAGAGCTACACTCTCCTGGACGCTAGAAGGAAACGAATTCAAAGTAACATGGAGTCTCCCGAAAGGTGTAGCCACGCCGAAGGATTACATCGGGATATATGCAGGTGAGTACTTATTTACGCGTAATTCATTTCTCAATGTATAACCAAGTAAGTAGTTACCTATAAAATGCCATAATAATGAACTATAATTTTTACTTGTCCATTTATCATTTGTTGGCAACGTCTTTGATTCATTCTTTACGCATACTATTCTTCGGCGTAGGCCTATTAGGCGTTGTTTTTGACTTAGTTTCTATGCTAAGTTCTTGCGACGGTTCGGACATCTTAATTATGCTAGATTGAATTATAAGTAGTCTGAGCTATATTCCATATCTAAGTCGGTAAGTAGTAACTATACAGTTTGCGTCGTTACTGCTTCTTGATTAGTGATGGTATTTTCATCACACTTGCTCGTAAAGTGGATCTTATTGCATCGGTTTTAGGCTCATAATCCAAGCTATAAGCGCGGGTGCTTTTTACTTGACATTACAGCACTTGTGCTATAATAGGTATAACCCGGTAAAGTCAAGTTTGTACGTGACTGCAATTAGACGTATGTATACGAAGCACTCTTAATATAGCCGGGTAATACTTACAGTTTTTTTTTGTAATACCAACAAAGAGTTCTTATGCCGCTGAAGTAAATGTCAACCTGCGCGCGCATTGCTGGTTTGGGCGCCATTTTCCGCAAATGTTTGTTGATTATTATCAAAAAAAGTTAGTTTTTTCCTCGCAACTGTGATGAAAACAGTCGTATGAAACGCTTGTGCTATGTTTCAATACACCCTCGGCTTCCTTATGGCGCTCGCCTGCGGCGCGCGCGCATAATACCGCCTCTAGTGTAATGACCAACAAAACAACAACAACATAGCACACTTGTATCATAATGTACTATAATAGGCGGCAGGAAATGGGTCCAGGCGCGTTCGCTACAGAGATACCATCGCCATTTAAAGACCCTATCCGACATCAACAGAGGCGATTCGCAATTGCACCTAAATTTGCAAAACCAGTTAAAAATGTTAATTTTGCGCATCCATCGGTATTTTACCAAATTTTTAAATACATTTTTATTTTTTATTTATTTTAATTATACCACTTGTGCTTTTAAAACCACTTACGGTATTCTCACGAAAGCGCAATTACCGCCTACGAACTTTTAATTGTCCAGCAACCTGCTTCTAGAATTGAGCTACAAATTGATTTCGATTTTATAACTATTTGTTCAAATTGGCAATAATCTTAACGAGCTCCATTCACAGCCGAGTATTGAGATTAATGACGATATATTCTATTTGAGCAATCGAGTTCAATGCCATCCGTTTCGTTTCGAGTGGATTTACGCGTCCGCCGTTGCCGAAACTGTGAGATCATCCATTACCGATTCGGAATACTAAACACTATCTGGTAGAATAAAAAGTCGCATCATAACAACTTGATGCAGGCACGTGCTAGGCTGGTCGCGGTTGTTACATAAACCGCCGCAGGGTACTAAGTGCCTTTCACCACACCGGTGCCTGCGATCTGCTGGCGTTGCGAACCGATTATTGCTGTAAATCCGACGCAACGGGATCTGCGGAGACAGCCGCCTAGCGGGAACGTCTTGGTTCTTAATGAGATGGAATTGTTGTTGATAATGTGTCAGCTTGTCCTGTTGTTCCAATAGGAGGTACAAGCCTTCCGATTCAAATGATCATTCATGCACCATATCAAACCGTCTCATTATGGCGGAGGCTCGTTCTGGGTCAGGATTGGCTGTGGCACTCTCGAACCTTTTCGAAGCCAAGCCTCGAAGCAATTTTTTCGATTATAATTGCCAGTGCTTCAGTGCCGTTTGCGAAGTCGTCCTCGTTTTATTTTACAATGCTGACTCTCGAATTTCTCCGGAGTTTCGCTTATGTACCCTACCCACTTAAATTTGTGCCAAGTCTCTGACGCAAATGCACATACGTATGACCGGTTACATTGCAATTGCAAAAGGGCTTATTGTACTGCGTCGATTGTGACATTCAGCACCATCGATACCACCAGGCTTTGACATGGATACCGGTGTTGTGCCACCAGGAAGTCTGTTTGGTTTATGTTGCAACGAACGGGTTTCCTGCTAAGTGGTTACTCATAACTCGGAATTTGGCGTATGATCGTATCGTAGAAGTTCCGATAGGTCGTGCAGGTCAGCGCAGCAGCGGCGCATGAATGGCCTGCCCCGCACGCCTCTGCCCCGCCACTCGTTTGTGAATGAACCCCCACCGGCGCGTGCCGCGGTCCGCCGCTCACGCTCAGTCGCGGTCGACCATCGCGCGAGCACGCGAGCGCATGTTCCACATTCAAATTTTGACGTTTAGAAATTTGAAATCGCGTCTTGTGTTTTGAAATTTACCGGACCATTTGTCGTTTAGTGATATTATTACTCCACTGACTGTTGATTCTACTGGATCCTTTTCCGGAGCGCGATCCTGAAAGCTGTGCTCACTGGAAGAAAGCCAGCTTTTGGGAAAGCCGCCAACGGCACACACCGTTTGTCGTTCACGGTGAGTAAGCAAAGCAAATTTTTCTTTAATCATTACAAAATTGAGGCTGAATTTCTAGATAAGGTGACATGACACGTAGCCTAAATGGCGGTTAAAGGAAAAATACGACAGTGGGCTGTACTGTAGGTGGTGCCCACGTTAATCTAATATGGTAGGAGTTGTACACCGTCTTCTATGTAGCTAGCACATTTTGACACGGTGATATATTACCCGTAACATGGTAAAATTATATTATTATGTGGACACTAACACCTACGTCTAAACATCTGAAGCAGCTATTTGTTCTTTTATATTCCGGTTCTATGCGCTTTGCCGCAGGAAATATAAATAGTCCTTTAAGCGCTCTTGTGTATGCTCAAATTATTATTATGCAATCGTTTATGTCTATATCTACGCTAATTTATTCAATCAACCGTCTTCGGGGTCTAGTTTTTTATCAATGTCTCCGTCCTAATAAAATTATTGCACGTTTGATGAAACAGATACGTCTGGTTCTGTTTATTTGTTTAGTATAACAAATTTACAGATTTTAGGCGCCTGCGACACAATGGCCCGTTACAAGAGGCGCTAAGCGAGCTCTATACCTGGCTCTAATTCTCGCCAGTTTTTGCATGGAGCTCACAAATGCCGTGTTTAAATTGATGAGCCCCTATTGTTCGCGATATCGATCGGTATCTGTAATCTGTACAGATAGTATAACACCGGTCCCAAAACGACATTTCTAAAGCCAATTAACCTGCATATGAAGATTACTTACTTCGTTTTGCATGTTATTATTGCTTTAATTTCTTATAAATCACAGATTTAGAAAGAGTCCTCCTCCAAGTACAATATAAATAAAATAAAAGGAAAGATAACAAATAATAAAAAAGACGAAAACAAAAAATATATAAAGATATAGACAATACTTTATTTGTGTCAAACAACCGAGCACATAAAAAAACCGAAATAAAGAAAAATATTTAATAAACAAAACGAAATTTACCTAATAGTTAACGGTCTAACGCGTTGAAAGTGGCCGTGGTCAAAAGATCCACTTTCTTGGTATCGACGTTAGAGACGTTAGAGTGTAAACTCCATCTAGGTCCGGTGGGCTAATAAAGCGGCCATCCATCATGAGAGCCCACCAGCGGATATTAATTTGACACGCCTCACTCCGAACACTCCTCCATCCCATTCCGTTACTGTGTTATTACTTACTGTATTTGTTCCAACAGCAACTTTTTGCTCTTTCTGGGGGGGGGCTAAAATGGTCGCGTTTAGCAATTCTGCATATGATCCTATGGTGATCCATTTCGCAAATCGTAAAACGGCTACTTAAGCGCCAATTCATACTATGATTTTGCAAATGATTCTATTACGGAATTAATTAGTTTGACAGTTTTCTATAGAAAGTCGTAAAATTGACGATGAAAGATGAATTGCATAAAGTCAACTAGCAGATTCGTTAGAAGTTACTCGAGAACAAATTTTTACAATTCATTCTGCTAAAAATTCATAAGATGAACTGCTTTTAGAGGAATTGCTTAATGCGGCCATTTAAGAGACTGGTAACAGTAATAGCTGCAAAAAGTGAAATGATTTCAATAATGATGCACCAATCAATATAAAATCATTCAGTTTTAATGCAGTACGAGCTGGCGTCATTGTTGCTTTTACTGCAGAATTAATTGAGGAAGTCTATCGAGAGGAATGCAATGTAATCTAACATAATCGAGGAAATAATCTATCGGACGTTTATTGTGGTAGTTGATGTTAACTTAATAAGTCGCAACATAGATATAGGAAGAAACCAATCCGAGCCGATCTCGTTGGAATTTTCTATTCTCTGATGTATTTCCCTAAATTTGACTTGTAAGCCTGTAACTTTGGTGACATATGTCAATATATTATTTTTATTTGTATGTATTCGTATGCATATCGCTACAAATCAGAAATGTGTCTATAATCTTAAATTTTGTTAGTCAATTTTGTTTTGATGAATTGCTTTTCTTATGTTGGCGTAACTTTTTTTATAGATAGGAACTCTTAATCCGAACATTAGGATTTTGCTTTCAAATACAGGTTATACTCTTTGTATTTAAATAGGGTCCATAAATGACCCAATAAGCGTTAATCCAAGTCTTCGAGATTTCTATTTTTATCTCAATATTAGCCTCTATTACTTTTTATAGCTGACTATTTATTTTTCGTTTTCCTCAATGGCTCCTTCGTTCCGAGGGCCGTTAATTAATTCTATCTGCTCGATTTACATTTCATTTCCTTCGTTAACTAATTGTGCATATTCATTCATTAAAGTACTATTAGACCTTATTACATCCTGTCATGTCCAGTAAATATTTCCCACAATTGTGTCATTAAAGGACAAGAAGTCAGAGGACCGAATTTCGAGAAAAACTATCGTATCACGCGGAGCCCAGGGACGAGTTGTCTTCAATATTTATACGAATCATTCTCCGGCGGATTCTTTACAATAAATAAGTTCTTGCTCACAAAAATTTCATTGAACTTTGCGCTGGCGTCATTGTTCATACATTATGCTGTTGTTTCTCACAGAGTTTTCGACCCGCAGCGCCATTAGTCAAATGGTGAATTGCGGCAAGAGAGAAGAAACCGTGGGACCGTTTCCCACGAGCTGCCTTACTAAGAAATGGGGATCCCGCTGTTCGCTAAGTCTTTGCGCTCGGAGTCTTTAATGAGACTTTTCTTTGCAGAATGCTTCATCATTAACCGAGCTTGTTGAATCTCGTTAAGGGGAAAGAGTTACTGCAGTCATTACAGCATCACCGTGATGTATGTAGTGTTTTCTTCCGCTGTATCTACATGCTCGTTAAAGCGAATTACTCCTCGACACGTCGTAAAGGCATTAACTTCACACTTAGAGAGCAGGGTATTGTTGCCGAGTGAAAAACAGAGAGGAAACGATAAATTATGTTCGAAGTTTATACGATCGGCCGGTAATGGGCTCTGCGCTCGCGATCGCAACGTCATCTCCCGCTTCAGAGGTGTTTCCATCGACTTCTTTATGCGCTGGAAAGCTCAAATTCGTACCTAGATATAATAGTTTGCAACAAGACTTAGCCGACCTCGGCGCTATAAAAAGTTTCATCGTAATTCATTCTATCGAATCGATCTTTTGAGTGCTGACGATAGTTATGTTCTTCAATTATAGTAAAATGTATAATATTAAGTAAGATTAATAAGCAAGTGCACTAGTCGCCGGCTGCGTTATCAATAGGTTATGAACTTTCTATTATCTAAACCTTTATCATATTGAAACAGGCGCGGATACAGGGCAATTGTAGGGCAGAACGCAGTGCCTGTTTAGTTCAAGTCAAGGCGGAGCCCGTAGCAAGCCACAGCCTATTACCGGGCTTAACAAATTTTATCGGGTTTTAAACATTAATCTTAATATACCCTTGAAAGAGTGTAGCTAGACTTTCTCAGATGTATTTCGAATAAAGTACATTACATAGTATGCATTGTTGTTAGGTTTCATATAATATGTATGTAAAATAAATTAAAAACTATATAAATTATAATCTATTCATACTATTGTGGGACCACCTCGAGAGCATACCCTTTCAAACAAAAAAATATAATACAAAATCGGTCCAAAATTAACGGTGAAATCGGTAAAAATGCTTAAAAATTAAAAAAAAAACTTACATACAGTAGAAAATAGAACCTCTTCCTTTTATGAAGTCGGTTAAAAACTATACAGTTCATGCGTCTAGTAGCAAAGCAAAGATAGGCTAAATTACATTTTATCATTTGATTGCATTTTCTAAAATGGCTTGAGTAACACAAGTTCACAGCTCTATTTGCACACGTTTACCGTAATTTTAAATAGTCAATTTCAAAAACATTTATCAGTCAAACGTAAGAAAGCAAAAAATCGGAAGTTCTTACAATCGGAACAAAAGCCCGTTTGACTTCTAAGCGGTTATTGATAATTGTCCCTTCCGGAGCAAGAGCAACCCTCTATGGAGGGTAAAATGCGCTCAGGCGAAAACGGAAGTAACATACGTCCGCCTTACCCTAGTTCCGTAATTGGCAGCACGGGTTGCATTTCCGGTTTCTTTTACATGAAGTATATACTAAAAATAAACCTTTTCATGAACACCCTTCTTTTTAGATACAAAGGCAGTATACAATACCTCTACAGAACTAAAGTCAACAACATAGACTTTAATATACTTAGTGTGGTTTTAAAAATAACAAACTACAAGCATGAACCTCCCCACAGTCGTTACTAATTGAAGCAAGGAAAAGGAACACTTACATGGCGGAAGTCATAAGACTAATCGCTTCTTTAAAAGCAATAAACCACTTATCAGCCAGACACATTTGAAGGACAGAAATATCTCCACCGAAATGCCAATATAGTTGGGAGTTTCAGAAGCATCTTTGATGATCAATCTTCATAATGAGCTGCGAAATCCATAAACTCTTTGAAGTCTGGGCAGGCACCGAGCGGTTTGTTTATCACTACAGACTGCGTCATTGTTTTCAATACTTTCGCTGGAATTTTGGAAACGTGCTCTTGAGCTATTTTAGCGCGATACAATGTCAGAATCTGACGCGTGAATTCCTTCATCAGTAAAGACTAAAACTGGATCGAGTTTGGCTGGTCTTCAAATTGATGGTATCACTATCGAATTTTAGAAATGTTCAAATAAAGCTAAAGCTTTAGACGCGTTTAAAACAGCTAACAATAAGTACCTAAATGGGGACGCTTTAGAAAATCTCGATATGATTATGCTATTGAGAAATAATCTCAAAGTGACACGGTATCATACACGTGTTGAATACAATCGTTCTCGTATCCGGTACTGGTATGCCATTATAATTGTCCTGCCACAGACGACCGAGGCTGGCCCTAACTGGAGAAGCCAAGGACGCTGGTAATCCGGTCAATGGAGTCACGTTCAGAGCTACTATGTTACTCTTTAGGTAAAACGTGACCGACCATAAAGTTGAACGAATTTTGCGTAGTCGTATCATACATCCTCAAGTTTTTTAGCTTCCATAAAGGGATTAGTGAAGGGTGGAGGTGCTAATGGATGTGTATACGCACATCCGGTCCAAGGGTCCGTTAATTGGTCCGCGTAAAAGGGATATCGTGTATCTGCCCCCGCGCTGCCCTCGGCTTCCTGTCTGCGACATCAGGTGACAGGTCGAGATCGTGGCCATCTTTTGCTCTAGAGAGATCTGCCTTAAAAGGCTACGTGTCCAATTAAATATCAACTCCTGCTGCGAGCTTTGTCTCCTTTCGATGAACAGTCGCGTTTATTTTTAATTTTATGAACATTATGGTTTAAAAGGGTCGTAATGTGGCTTTAATTAAACTCAATAAATCGCATGTAAAAGGCTTTACGACGAAAAGGTTTTAAGCCCCGCCCGCACCTAACATTGAACTGGTTCTGAGAATGTGTTTGAGATCTTAAGAGCAAACTCATTAATTTAAGATAAAAAAAAAACAACAATTATGAGAATATCCGCTTGGATTATCATCTTTGTGTTCTCATTGTTTTTGATTGCACCGAACCGTTTCATTCCAAAATCTTATTAATTTAAAATACCTCTACAATTTTAATAATACTGATCCGCATCATCATTAAGAAACAAGTCAGTTCTTAAATGTATGCTGTGTAATTTGGTGTTGGTAGTTCTCAACATAGTCGCTATGATAGTTGCTTGTAATTAGTTACCCCTGGATTCACAAGCAACAGCCCGCAACACATCTTCATTACTAGAGTACTTATCATATCTGCCTTCTGGTTCCCATAGCGGTTCTGGACTGTGACCGTCTCTATGCTCGCGGGCATGCGCAACCTACCATGTAACTATTACGTATTCAGACCAATGTGTGTTGTATGGGATTCTCACAATTTCACCTAACAAACAATTGGCTTCAAGGAAAAGCTTGGATGATGCAGATTTCAAGTTCCAGAAGGCAAAGGTGCCGTCCTGAGAAACGAACAATCGCCGCTGTTCCTAGAACCAGTGAATGGGGACGTTAGGTGGTGAATGGAAAGATAGTACTCATCGGCGGAAACAATAGGTGTTAACTTGCAGTTGGCGACCGCGGGAGAGGATGTGAACTGATTACTGATAGAGCGACTAGTTGGTAAACGTTATCTTTGTTAAAGCTGCACGAACTGCGAAACTATACTTTATGCGCTACAAAATCAGTTGTTTTTTTGCTTATTAAAGCGGTTGTGCCTGGTCTGAATAACCTGGCTTGTTCCCATTTTAATTATAGAGATGTCTTAAAGTTTTGTACCACTTTTTAAATTCATCTTTGTACATCAACTCGTCTGTTGGTAATAAGCTAACTTTCATATTGGTACACTTGAGGTTTTCATTGATGTAAATAAATGACAATATCTTTTCTCTTTTATATAAAAAAAGATTTAATTTTTTATAAAACTGCATCTGAAACGTTTCGAATACTATGAATGCTAAGTTTGTTCTCACTCAGTTTCGAGTTCAGGATTGGATTAATTATTTAATATAGGTATAGCTTAAACCCTGCATTAACGTTACCTAACCGCTTAAACCCATCCAGCCAGGGCAAGTCGCATAAAATATTGACCGCAAGCGAGACAACGCCGTAAAATTCGTCCACACGCTCTTAAAACTAGTCTCAGAAAAACTCCATTGAAGCCTTACGTTAAGTCACCACCCCAACTTGGGCGTGACTTGTTCAACATTATTTAATTTAACACCATAACTTCATAATTTTAAAGTACTTGGACACTGCTAGCAGTTGCACTTTGCTATCAGTCTGTCTCAACTGCATACTGCTGGATATAGGCTTGCTCTCGTTCCAACTTTCCAGTCCTGTGTGAGTATCATCATTCCGATGTGCTTAAAATTGCTCTATATGCCATGACCATTGAGCTAATATCTATAGAGTCACAAACGTGGCAAAAATGTCCGCGCCAAAACACGGCGCACGCTAGGAAGTGCGCTGACTTTTTGAACAACTTGAACTACGATAAGACACAAGTGCTCAAGCATTCATTGATCACTATACAAGCGACAAAACATCTAAATTCGAACAATTGTGAACTATATAATGCACGTGCAGGTATGTACGACGGCACTCGGACGTTTTTTGACTGTTTTCACTTAGAGATTGTGACTCTTTAGATATTAGCTCAATGGCCATGACATAATATTTTCCGGGTAGCTTCCACAAAGTTAAACTATTTAGTCCAACTGGTTTGACCACGAGGAATGGCCTTTCTTACAAAAGTTTTATAATTAACGTCAAAGGCAGGTGTTGCAATTCATAAGTCGATAAAACAGTATTTCGGGATGAATAATGTAACGTTCAGATTCTAGGATGAGCGTAACGTGTTTATATTCTAACGAGTATGTAAACAGCGGCTATGCCGATACTGATATGAACCAGAATGTTTTTGTTACAATCGTTCACCACTCATGCACAGACAATAACCGTCGACAGCTATTGTTTACCTTTAGTTCTTCATTGTGTTAATGCAACCGGTATTTATTCACAATTATATAGCTAATATCCGTAATTGGTTTGTTTATTAGCTTATCTATAGAATTTTAATCGACTGATCGCAGGTTCTCGTCTGTCGTCTCATCTTCATTTCCCAAACCTCGTCTTTAAAGAGAACTACCTTACTTACTCTATGTACTGGTTTCCAGAAGCCACCACTACACCAGCCCACCAGCCACTTGTTGAAATGTTTTCAACAGAGGGTAACCCAACTAAATACTAAACCCTTATGAAATGGTTCCCTCACGCAGTTTCCTTCACGACAGGTCTGGTCAAGGTCTCGATAAGTGCAGCTACTTGTATAACTATTCTGGCAAATAGTCTTCACATTCTTGAAACCCAGACTGGTCTACGTAAAGTCCAATCAGTTCCATGAAAGCGAAGGCCATTATCAGAGAAGTTCTGCGACCAGGGTGCGGATCTACACGTTTAAGCTAATGCCGGTTTAGAAACAAATGTTGTTGACTTGCCTAAATTTGTTGTATTTTTTTTGTCTGTTTGTGTAAGCAAAAACGTGTTTGAGATCGTATCTACCTGGTTAAAGAAGCTAAAAGGTAGATCGTGTTAAAGATTAATTATTGTTCAGGTTAGGAGCCACTGGAACAATAGTATCTAATATTTCCTATAAACGATTGCAATATTATTGTGCCTGGAACTCGATGGAGTGACGATATACTCAGGTCAGCTGGCAGTGGTTAGCAGTAGAAGCGGATAGCTGAAAATCTGACTGAGTGGCGTGCCCAGAGCGAGCTGCCGCGCACCGCGCGTTGCTGGGCGTGCTGCTGAGTGGCGTGGCGTGTGGGAGGCCTATGTTAAGCACTGGAATATGATACGCTGATTATTATTCTGCTGATAAGCACGCACTTAATTATCTTCAAAGTATTATACGTTATTTTAAAAGCTGTTATTTAACTTGCAATGTTTGTATGTAGGTTATTTTTATTTAGGTCAAAATTTGCAAAAACGTTATTTTGAAATTGCAATATTATAGTGAGCTTGACCTGATGCTGCTTTCATGACCACCTACAGATAAAGGCGTGTTTAAAATATGTTTTTTTAACTTTTAATTCATTTCAATCGTAAGTGACGATATGATTATGTTTCTGTTGATAAGTTTGTAGTTGGAAGACGGCTCGGTGAAAACCCGTATGGTTTATTTATTAGGGAGAGTGGGCAGGTTCCGGTCGCGGCTGGCGCAGGAAGCCCGCAGGATATATCAGAATTAGAATCGCAAGTGTCGCTGGCACTACTAGCGTTTTACCGACCGCACTTCCCTCGCCATCAACATTCCGCCGTTTCAAATCCAGCTCTCCATAAACATAAATCCCGCTTCTGATGACGTCCTCCGATTAACGCCACAGATTTTTCATTCAAAATAAATGGAACAGAATACATTATGCCGCTTTTCTATATAACGTACAAAAACGTCATCGGACTCGTCGATTTGGTCGATTCCAAAACATTGTATTGACGTGTCGTTTTATTTTCGATGTTTCTCGTTGTCTGACCGACGGAAGTCATTATGCGCTTTCCGCTGTGCGGTGTACTGGTGCCCTGTAAAAATATATTCATTTAATCAGCTATCAACGGATCACGCGGTGGTTTTTCGCTGCGGGATCAACGTTTGCCATCGATTCCAAGTATGAGAGATTCATGAGAATCTTTGGCATTATTTGAAAGAAATATCAATTAGGATGATTGTATTAATATTTTGATATTCATTGTCAATGATGAATAGTAATGGTATGCACTAGAAATTTGAATACACAAATGTCCGGTCATATTCGTATGCGAAACCTATACCAATCATGATGCAAGAATCAAGCCCCAACGCAGCAGCCCATTATGAACTACTATTACATACTGTACTTGCACTCGCACAAACGGCTCCGCTGCGCCGCTCAGAAGCAGGCAGCATATTTGCAATTACAATTACTTGAGTTACAAAACGCTCAGGTCTATGTACGAGCTGTGATACGGCTGACACGCGTTTAGTCTGCGAAGGATGATGTAAAGATGGGTTTCTGAGGGCGGACTCTTGCAACACTAGCGGGGCATGCAACAAATATTGACACGGTAAATGTTTGAGTTGTAGAAAAAGCACGTTCGTCTGTGTGCTACTACGTGCACCGCCGGTGGTGCGGCGGCGGCCACAGATGATAATACCCGGCTGTAAAAGTCGAGATAACGCGCACTGTTTGCACACAACAAATCATGTTTGCTTACTTTATGTCCTGAGGATCGGCTGTTCGGATCACTAGCGCTCTGATGCATGCAACCTCACGTTCTATTTGCATTGGCTTATGATGATATATGACATGCACTCGTAAGCACAAACGCTTATGAAGTTTTAGCACGGTCATCTTTAACGTTCTCCTACATTTGCCGACTAATTAAACCTTAATTTTCATTCTTAATCTCTTGTTCTTGGCTTGTGATTTTGCAAAAAAAACCTAAACAATGGTGTCATCGTTTTACAAAATTATCTTTGTATTCGAGTTGATTTGCCAACACATTTTTAGGATCCGTAAACAACATACGTCAAGGCCGAACATGTTTACGCTCTCCTAGAGCTTGTACTATGAAGCGAACAAACACATTGGCTTACCAAAATAACATAAATAAGTTCAGCGCCACTGCCATCATACGCTAACTGTATCATTCGTCGTCAGCCATAAAACGTCCACTGCTGGACGAAGGCCTCCCCCTTAATACTCTATTAAGGGGGTGTTGCCATAATCCCCACGCTTGGAAGGCGGCTTGGGGATCGCAGAATGGTCACCGCCGTTAACCAAGAGGACGCTGCTGCCCGTCCTCCGCTGGGTCTGGTTGCCGTTTAAAGACATACCCAGGTCCCACTGTATCATTCGCTAGTAAGTAATTCTCACCCGTGATCGTGCTTGCAGTAATCAATCGAAAAACATACAAATTCAACTAAGGTTCGATCTTAAGACATTGCAGCCAGAGGCAGGCCGTTCGTCTTGAATACAAATCGCAGGCTTCAGTAGCAGAATCCATGCTCGACTGGACGACAAAATATCATCGGCGTTGTCTCCGTACGTAATAAGCGTACTGATACTTCAATAAGCCGCGATTTAGTCCCAAGTTGCGAATCGCCAGCGGAAATGAACGCCAGTAATGAGCTTCGGATGTCGCTCACCTATTGTGCCCAGCTAATAGATATCGACTTCCTTAGTTCTGCCACTGATGGCTACAACACCGTCTATAATGAGGCATTGTTCACGTCTCAGCGTCTGATTCTGGTTTCACGGCGCAGATTGCATCTGTGAACCGATTGCTAACTCCTTTAGCGAGCCCTGGTCATACATTCACTGTACAATTCGATCTCCTGTTACATAACCAGGTCAACGTTCCCTCACGGATTTGTAGCGGCAATTTTATCAATGGTAATGACTTTGGCATTTGCGCCGTTCAGTAGAGCAGAGGTTGGTCGAGAAACTGAATTCTTGCGAGTGGGGGTGAACCTGTAAGTATGCCGTGGTAAATCATAGATCACGAGCCGGCTCTGCGATTAATGCGTTACAAATGTTCGGTGTGGTTCAGGTGAGATATGTCGGATGGAAGTAGTTTTAGAGATTCTAAACAAATAAAGAGGAATGGTCGACGTTCTGATGAAATGGTTCACCGGACATAGCAGGTTCGTCGTTCCGTAGCCTGCCTGGGAACGGAAGTTTCTTCACAGATATGGAGATATCATGATTCGAAACCAACCTTTGTTTCTTGAACAATGAAAGTCATTCAAAACGGTTATAAAATAAGAATATTCTTATTAAGACTTCAAGAAATTAAAACAGACAAATAATAATATTTTTTGTTATTTTCAGCCGACTTCAAAAAGGACTGTTCTCAATTCAACTGTACGTTTTTTTGTATATATATACGCGATTACTCCGCCAATTTTTTTATTTTTTTAATAATAGGCATTTAAAAAAATATATAACCGTCTTCAACTTCGAATACCTGGATGACATCTTCATATTTTCTAGTAATTTTGATTTAAAAATCAAAGTACTGAACCGAATTCGATTAAATGTATATGAAGTATATATCTGAAGTATTACCTGCCAAACAAAAAAATACATCAAAATCAGTTCATAATTGGAGAAGTAATCGCATAACATACATACAAAACAAAATACAGTCGAACTGAGAACCTCCTTTTTTGAAGTCGGTTGAAAAGCGTATTATCTTTTTATGCTGTCAATAAAAAGTTATTGTGTAGTAATTGCAGTTGTATTGCAAATAAAACTGCAGAAGCAGACGTTAGATGTGAACGGCAGAAATGTGTCATTAGTCCAGTCTGTAATCCCATATCGGCACGCGCAGACACGTAGCACTAAGTGGGTTACCATGTCGACCCTGACTGCTCAAGGCATAGAAATAACAAACATATACATATTATGGATGTGTAGTTTAAGCTCAAGGTCACATTCACAACTGACAACTAAAAAACCTACTCTGTAAAACACTAAAACGATCCAACTTTAGCCTATAAATAATATTGAAATGTATCTTTTTAAAATTTGAAATAGTTATCCTGATGAATGGTGAAACAAATCAAGTTTCAATATTATCGTCCTTGATATCGCTGGACTCGTTTCATTTCCTGCTACGAGGCGAATTGTAAACGCAGAGCACGTCACTCATTCAGACGCAATCAAAGGTTTTGAATGAGATGTTTACCACGTATGGGTATGTAGTACGTACCTCTACGAGAGGTTTCCTGTTGTGAATAAATACGCCGGATCATTTAAAGATTAAAACGATCGCTTAAATTCTTGGGCGTCATTTACCTTTCGACTTTCCTCTTTCTTGAGGGCACAGGAAAATTGATAGGATTTGTCCTACGCTCGTATATATCTCAAAACTTTTATTCTGATAACGTAATTGTTGTTTTATTCATGGGTGTAATTCTGGTTCTGGAGACAGGGATTAGTTGTTGCATAATCTTTCGTCTGAATGGATGAATAGTAATTTAGTGTCCAAGAACCGAGGGCTAGTCGCGGGGCCGCGCCGGCGTCGGCCGAGGGTCGCCCCGCCAAGGCCAGCGGGTTCGTTAGGGCTATTCATGGATGCCTGCGCGCAACCTCCCACTCCTGCGGCGACAGGATATTCTCCTTCGCCTTGCGATGAGCTATGTTGTTCGATTGATCAATTTTATTTTTTTCCAATAGAAGTAAAAAGACAACGCAATTCACCGGATGCACTAACGAGTGTAATTTTTTTTAAAACCCTCACTGAGCGACATTAGTTGTTTTTGTTCGGTGCGTTTCCGCCATGACTTGATCCGTAACTTCGCCATCCATTAGAGCTTATTAGTGTTATTAGATTCTCTTAAAAAAATTACAACAAATTAAACAGCGTTCCCATTGAACATTCCGCAAAAGTCGCCATAAAAAGTTCGTCTCTGTGCAACATCTTGTTTCCAGTTTGCTTCTTGTTAGCTGGTTGAATAGACGTTAATAAACAGAAGATGGGGCTTTTGATCTGAATAGAAACTTGCGGCCAGACACGTTTGTATATGGAATGTGCCTGACATTTACATAGGAAATTGCGATTGCTTTTGGAGACACCATTGCGGTTCTTTTCATTCAGGGTTTATGATTATGTTTTACGATTGAAATAACAGTCATATGGAATCGTTAAAGACGCACCTACGTTGGCTAATTTCCGAATAGGTCTAAGGATAATGTCTTCATTCGGACTGATATGGGCCCTAAGTGGGAGGAAGCGGGTGATGAATCATCGTGCGATATGAACCGATATCAGAGTAACTGGTGCGTATTTTGGACGTGCAGCGTGAGCAATTCGTCATGATTTGCGTATGTAAATCGGTGGAGTTCGGTTGTGCGGGCGTAACGGTATTTTCGTCGGTCCACAGCAGGAAAGCGGATGCTATAAACACACTTTCAGGCATGTAACCATCGTGGCGTACCTAGTACCTACGTTGCTTTGGGTCAGGTCCAGGATAAACTTTAACACCCGAACTCGAATAGTGCACAGAAATCACTATTGAGAGAAAACTGTATTCTGATAAATTGATAAAATATGAACAGTTGTGGAAGCCACCATGTATAACTGTTTCTGTCATAATTTCTCATTGCTCTGAGTATTTCTGGTGTGCAATAAAGTTATATTGTATTGTATTGTAGTGATCATTGGCTGGAATATTTATTTAACAAACAAAACATGTTTTATCTAGGCGTCGCGTCGGTTGTTACAATACTGTTTTCATAACTTTACGGTT
Source organism: Erannis defoliaria (assembly GCA_905404285.2). Classification (NCBI taxonomy): domain Eukaryota; kingdom Metazoa; phylum Arthropoda; class Insecta; order Lepidoptera; family Geometridae; genus Erannis; species Erannis defoliaria. The sequence goes on from FR990071.1 coordinate 4,096,784, forward strand.
TACATAAAAGCGCACATAACCAGTGCTCCTCGTTTGCATAACTTGTACTCGTTCTCTAATCGCTGACTTCCCGTCTGCGGCCGGCGCCCATTCAGTGTGTAGTAACGCAGAGTTCTAAATGTAGTATGAAGTATTGAACCCTATGTTCTGAGGCTTCATTAACGAGACCGCCGGCGGCGTCTGGAGCCTCGCCCCCGAGCCTAGCCCACGCGCCCTGTCGCCTTTCCATGTGTCGAACCACCCTACGCACTGGCCCATTCTTATAAAAAGCCTCCAACGCTATCACCGTTAAGCTGCAATACACCTTACATCACAACCTTCACAAATAAAGACAGAATTTCTGAAACTCGTTATGTGTTTGGGACGCTGTCACTCCCACATCAAGATTTATCAATCAACAAGGATCGATTGAATGGGATCAATAATATGGCGAGTGTGGTGGGCGATCGGTCGTCGAACTGCGCGGGCGCAAGCTCTGGTGGCGGTGGTGCGCTCTAATTCGATTTGACGACAATCCATTGCACACCGGTGGCAGTGACGTGGCGACAATTTACCCGTCTTACTCAACCGTTATTGTACGTATCACTGCTCATAGAGATAATGTCACAGAAAGCAAGGCCCAAGGGGTTTTTAATTTCGAACCTTATTTTGATTTATGGCGTCGTATTATTCAGCTCAACATCAATTTGATTTAGCACTTAATGCTGAATAGCCCACTGGCTATAAACTCCGACATAAAGTGTTGAATTAGTGGTGTTTTGTGTCAAAGGTCTCATATTTCTCAGGATATTATGTTCAGAGATGATGTTATGAATAATGACTCGCCAGTAAACATTTCCCTTCTATCTGAATAAGAGATAGTGATTGATGAGAAAGTAGTAGTTTAACAAAATACTAGCTTTTGCCCGCGGCTTTGCCCGCGTAGTAATGTTGAATACTGGAAAATAAATAAAAATCGGGGCCCAACTCAATTGAATCACTAAAATACGTATATTATTGCATTTTTTCCAAGCCGCTTGCAAGTCTTTAAGTTTGCTTGAGGATGACCAAATTTGGCATGTCGCGTTTGCAATACTTACTTCAAAACAAAGCCGTCTTGTTGAATTTTAAACAGACAGACAGATGGACATGACAAACTTATAAGAATTCCTCGTAGTACTACGGAACCCTAAAAATGTCTACTAATGACGCTATAGTTGCCGGGGCCTTTGACCCGAAAGATTACAATATTTCTTTGTAGACAACGTTTTTGACTTTTTTGTTGGAAGGTGCTAAAATAGCCAGGCTTATAGGGGAGCTAACTCGCGAGCAAGCCACATAGAACTGACCATGCGAAAAACAGTCCTGCCTTAAATCAATACCAGCGTATTTTAAAGTTTGACCTTGAGCCTTAGTCATGGCAAAACAAACTTTTAGGGGAAATTGAAGCCTTTTGAAGTCATAAGGTAAGTCACTGGGAATCATGGGAATACGCGGCACAAACATTGTTTCGCCATGGGCACACCCAGTCAAAATGATGGCCTCAACCAGATTACGATGCAGCATTTTTACTTGTAACCTGGTTCCATTACACAATTTGGGTGGTCTTAAATTCCGAAGGAGCATGACGGGTGTACCTTTCTCCAGGATAAGCCTATGATATGGTAGCCCCTCTGGTCTTAATGAATTTAAAAACTCAACTGGATAGTTTACAGAATCATCATTATTGCATACCGTATCAACAGAGTCAATGAAATGAAATAAGCTTAAGCAGAAAAAGTATGATAACAAAGAACGCAAAAATATTACCAAAATATTGCAAGAATTACGAAACTTCGATAAAATACAGTGCTGCACTGATCGCTTAGGTAGACTCGGCGTGGGTTGGAGTGGGGCGCGCTCGAGGTACAGCGCGTCGTACTCGGGTTTTAACGTATCTGAGCCGATGCGGGATGGACGTTTCGAAAGCGCTGTGCTTGGTGCGTTCACCGGATCAAGTACATGTGTTTAAAACATTTATTTTCTTACGCATAAACACTCGATTAGCTAATCTATAAATAAAAATTTTTTTTTCAAGTGAAAAACTGACCCGTGGCCTTCCAGTTTTGAAATTGTTTGAAAATTCTGAAACATGTTTATGTTTATTTTATCTTATCTCTTAAGTCAAAAAACTTAACAGGCTTTAAATGAATGGTTTCGGCAAAATGGTATTTTAATGATACATTGAACCCCTTGCGAATTTTTCAAAATCGTTGCTGAGTGTGCGTTTCTCTGCATCAGCCCTTAACACTAATGGTATATCGGCCTACCCTGATTGGGCCATATTCACTACGCTGGCCCAGTGCAGGTTGGCGGATTCACATACACTATCGTATTTCTTCTCCGGAAATATGTAGGTTTCCTCATGATGTTTTCCTTCACCGAAAAGCCAGTGGTATTATCCATGCGTAAGTTTCAAAGAACTAATTGGAACGGGCTCGCCCGGGTTCGAACCCGCGACCCCAAGAATGTGAGTCGAGCTTGATCTCACTGAAGCTACCACAGCTTGAGCTGAGTGTAAGTTTACACCACTCAAAATTTAGTTTAGGCATTTAAAAGTAAGTTAATTTAATATTAAAAAATAATTTAGCAGCTTAGGCTGTACAGTATCTATAATAATTATGTCCGTCAAACAGTCGTTTGCGTGGACCTACAAAAAAATTGCCTATGTCCGTTTCCGAACCTTATGGTAGTTACCTATCCAAAAATGCAGCTCCATCTGTTCAGCCGACCAATAAATACGCCCATCCCCGTCCCCATTCCCAGCCTCATCCCTATAAGCGCCCCCTTCCCCATCCCCATCCTGATACCAAATGTCATTTTAATAAGAACACGCCCATCCCCGTCCACATCCCCGTTCCCTCCCTCATCCTCATCCCGAACCCCATCCCATCCCCACCCCCATCCCGATTTCAACTTTTTTCTTAATATGGACACGCCCATCCCCGTTCCCAGCCTCATCCACATCCACATCCCATGCCCACCTGTCTCCACCAAATCCCCACTCCATCCCCACCCCATCCCCATCCCCATCCCCATTCCGATACCAATTGTAATCTTAATATTAACATGCCTAGCTCCGTCCCGTCTCCGTTCCCAGTATCATCGCCACCCCCACCCCCACCCCCATCCCCACATCTATCCCCATCCCTATACCAAATTTCATTTTAATATGTACAGCCGTTACAAAGTTAAGGAGAAACAAACGTACTATCACTAAAACTTAGTTTTTTTTTATACTAACGGGAGCTGATTTTGAAAAAACTGTGACACCCGTATCTTCTTATTTTTATAGTAGAATATGTATACCCAGTTTTGTATCAATCGAACCAGAGAATAAAAAGTTTCATACAAACTTTAACACCCCATTTAACCCCCTTCGGGGTTGATTTTCGAAAAATCCTTTCTTAGTGGGCGTTTACACCTCTCCAAAAACATACCCTCCAAATTTCAAGCCTCTACGTTTAGCGGTTTGGGCTGTACGTTGTCTATATGTCAGTCAGTCAGTCAGTCAGTCAGTCAGTCAGGACAAAGCCTTTTATAGTTATAGAAGATGACGTTGTGGTCGGTTGTTATTGTCTTCTGCCGAGACCGGCGGCCTGATTTCGTAACTACAATGAATATGAAGTTCAGTTTGACGAAACTCAGTCTGACGTTGCTCATGCCCACTATGACGTTCCTTTAAGCCCAGTCTGACGTCACAGTGGCTTTCGTCTAATGAAATTCATTTTCACCGGTTTCAAGCCGATTGAATGAACGAAATGACGTAAAATTCGAATTTTCTAACTTGAAATGGGGTTGAACTTTGGTTGAAACCCATTCCTAAATGTCAAATGAAACAGGCTAGTCTCTCGCCATGGAGATCAATTAAAATCGCGCCTTTGCAGACAGTTTTAGTGAAAAAAACGTATACTATGGAAAAAAAGCAGTGTTTAAGTAATAAGCCTCAGAGTCTCTAAGGTTTTTATGCTAATGGATTCGATATAATTTAACATTTCGTTAATAATTTACTAAGTTATTGAACTAGACTGCCAGTGCGATATAGAAGCTTGTTGCGAATAAATCGACGAATTCTGAGAGAGGCTAATACGCCTCTCATGTCATCAGATCATACGGAGAGGTATATTGGCCACTCGTTGGCCGTCTGCGCAAAACGGAGTAGGTACGAGGCGTTGCGTGAAGAGCTAATTCCTCTCTTGCCGTCAAAACAGCGCACTTGGTAGTGTTCGGCCGGAAATAAAGGTAAATTTTTAGATGTGCTGCTTCAGATGATTAACATTCTGCGATCCCCAAGCCGCCTGCCAAGTCTGGGGATTATGGCAACTCCTCCCTAATAAGAGGGAGGCCTTCATACAGTAGTGGACGCCTTATGGCTGGCGATGACGATGATTAAATTAATTTTTACAATATACTTATTATACCTATTGATGAGGCATGTTTACTATGATAGCATAGTAATGTATTAAGTTTGGAAGATTTTAGAAAACAATTTTGTTGTAGATTTATGGAAAAAAACGGATTCCATGGAGTGGTATTCATACGCACTTAATATGTTACACAAGGTACATAGCTAATGAAAAGCTCTTTTAAATGCTTATCATACATTATGTAGGATCTACACTAAGGTGCACGGTACACTTGTCTGGGTAAACGCTGCACAAAGGGAATCTGCATTCGGAGCACAAAAGAAATGCATTCAGGCAATATGTTGATTAAACCCAAGACAATCATGTAAGCCCTCTTTCCAAAACTTAAAACTGCTGACACATGCATCAATATATACTAAGCTGCCATTCTAATTAGAAATAATTTAAATTATTATTATACCTACTTTGAAGGTGAAACAACTTAAAAATTTGCTATCTATGCCAAAAAGCAGAAAACCTCAAAAAGAGTGTTTTTATCAAATGGGTTGAATTATATAATAAAATACCGCTATCTATAAAAGAAACAGACAATAGTGTCAGTTTTAAATTTAGACTTAAGAAGTTCCTAATTAACAAGGCATACTATACCATTGATGTGTTCCTCAATAATAAATCATAATAATTACACCTAATTGGCATAAATAATTTTAATAACTAAAAGTATAAGAGGACCAGCAGCAGTGTCCTCTCGGTTAAACGTGGTGAACAATCAGCAAGCTGCCTGCCAAGCTCGGCGTGGGGATTATGGCAACCCCTCCCTATTTAGGGGGAACCAGCCAACCAATGTGTTAGTTTTTGTTTAAGTAGGCTACATTTAGGTAAGATTAACAAATCATTGAATAACTAGGTATTACTAAATAATTAATGTATTTCAGGTGATTATGGCTATGCTCCGAGGCCTTGGTTGATGACCCCGTTCCTCAACACAGAGCCAAACTCTCCTGAAGTCCACTACACTTCAATGCATGTGTGCACTCTTTAATGTGGTGGAGAGATGCAGTGGTGTGGTCAAAACCCGCTGGCAATGCCTATCGTCTTACAGGTGTGTAGTTTTCTATTATTAAAAAAGTAAATTGAAAAACTGTTCTAATTTTCTTCCTATGATTGATTGACTGGCCCATTTGATCGCACACTTACCTGATGTTAATTGAGGCAAGATCATCCTGCCAGCAATATTAGTTTGCCAAAAAGTAACAGGTATAAATAAACAGAATTAATATACAATTTATAATTATTAAGCATAACTGTAATACAAACTACCTACTTTTACAATCAAACAAGTGACGAGACGAGCAAGACATTCGCCTGGTGGAAAGCGTCACGCCTGCCCATAACAGTAGCAGTGCCAGAATTACGAACTTGCAAACACAATCCTGCACCGCACTGTGCTGTGCTTGTCAACCTGAGATATTAGATGTTAAATCTCTCCAGTAATTTCTCTTGTAACATTGCCCTTCAAACCGGAACACAGTAATGCTTGCACATTACTGCTTGGCGGTTGAATAACTGGCAAAGGTGTGGTACTTCCCCAGGCGGATTCTGCAGTAGAGTCCTACCACTACAACACTACTACCTACTTTAATTTATTAACTGTGTGTTAAATACATTTCAGGTTCCACCATGTCACCGTGCATCTGACTGAACTGCCTAGCTAGAAGATACCTTCAACTGCATGCCTTCACAAGTCTTCCTGGCAGGCCTTTTTATCACCCTTAGTCAAGAAATAATAGTGAAAGAAAAACTTTTTTTTTCAATGCATTTATTATGAACAATGGTTATGTGTACATACTGATGATTATTATAACTAGGTATGTTATAGTCGCACAGTCTTTATTTTTCCTACAAAAACAGTATTTAATATTGTGTGTTATTAAAGTTGTGTATTAAAAATATAAGAAACAATAAAAAGAACACATGCTAAATTTTTGTCATTTATTTATTGCACCAAGTATAAAACCTACCTAGAAATACTATACATTAAGGATACTGTTACAATACAATACAACAGAATAACGGATTGGTTCTGTTGCGAGGAACTTCAGTCTTTTATTTATTTTTTGCACCAAGTATAACTCCTACCCTATACATATCCATGTGCTGTATATATACTGTACTGTGTACATATTATCACACAGTATACAAATTGAATTTTATCTTGGGTGTGATACCGATATAATGAAGTTTAAAATGAAGTGAGTTACTGATACATTACCGGTAGACCAACCAACGAGCAGCAGCGGTGGTTACCGGTGGATGCAAATAGTACACAGTGTGGTGGTCAAAGGGTGAGGCCTTCGTTCAGCAGCGGACGTCTTTGGGCTGATGACGATGACTGATACATTTGCTTTGAGTAAGTAAGTTCGTTTAGGCTGAGTGGCCAGCCCTAGTGTCAGAGTTAAAGTGCCGCCCGAAGGCCTCTGATATGGCTGACGGTTGTTGTTAACTAAAATTAACTTGCTGAATTGAGTCATACATATAATCATGATCTTTCACTTGTGAGATACACATATTTTTTTTTATTTACGTTGCAACAAACAGTACACAGCAAAATATAATGTTAAAGTCAGCGACAATGATAAGATGAATGGACAGGAAATAAGCGCACCGATTTTGAAGACTATATGTTGAGCGCTGGCTCTCCACTCGCTTCAGCCATATATAGCCTTTACGACATGCGAGCCGTACAATACGACAATACAAACTTCTAATACATGTACATGTGTTCTCTTTTTGTCATGCAGTAATTAGATTCGCTATCTATATTTTCCGGCAAATGTAATATGCATACTTTTAGCTAGGTATGCTTGATTGTGTTGTCTTGTTAATTTTGAACGATTTGCAAGCACTGGCCCCGTCTATTACATTATCACCGTCGCTGGTTAAAGTAGTATTAATAATAAGCTAAGTAGCAACCAGGAACGTTGACCACAGATTACACTTCATCATCATCACTCGCCTTAGTTCACTGCTGGACAAAGACTTCTTGCAAGATACGCCACTCAGTTCTACCTCCACCTTCCTACTGCCAAGTGGCAGTCAAACGCAGAGAAAACAGTATTATTAATTTATAAAATTGTCTGATGGCACTGAATGTAAATGTCACTAAGTAATAAGCACTCCACTGATATGGCTATCACTCGCCGCGAAGAAAATTAATGTTGGTTTTCGTCCAAACCATCTCCTTTTTCTAGATTTTCAGTGAGGGCTCAGGGCCAGTGCTGTATCCTGCAGCGCTTGCCAACTGTTCTCACTGCCGTGAGGTCGCTTGTTTTTGTTGGCCACCGGGCCTCTGTTGGTTCTGCCACTAGGCGTTCGAGCTGCCTGAGCCGGCATTCTGATATATTTGATTCTGATATACTGATTTAATATTCACACCACATAATTCTTCCTAAGAGTATTCACACCACATAATTCTTGCTAAGAGTATTCACACTATCATTATATTCCACTTTTATAATGTATGTAAGTTATTAAATAGAATTAAATGTTTAATTACGTAGTTCTATTTAAAAACTTTTTTAGTTTTCATGTTAGCGCGCAAATCAGTGTTGCCAACTGGTTATCAGGAATTAGGGCTAGATCAAATTAAAAAAAGGGGTATATTTGCCCAAAAAAAAATAAAAATGGGCTAAATAGCCAATTCATTACGAAAAGAACTTGATTCTTTAAAATAATTTATACTTTTTGTGTGTAGTTTAAAAATTAAATACAACATTTCGGATAAATGTTATTGTTTATTGACATTTCAAAAATTAACAACCAGCTTGAAGAGTTAATCAACCAATCAATCAATTAATAAGGAGTTTATCTATCTATCTTGTTTTTTAAAAACCTGGAAAACATGTTTATTTTAAGCAGTTTATATGTTGGCGTCTTCATCAGATGAGTCTTCGTTGAATTCGTTGCGTCCCTCGTGAGGCTTTTTCAAAATAAATGTATATTTTTCTTAAGGTCAAATGAGGGCTAGATTTGGGGCTAGGGGCTAAATCATTATTTTTGGAGCTGAACAAGTCGAAATAGGGCTAGATCTAGCACCGAAGGGGCTGAGTTGGCAACACTGGCGCAGTTGGCAAATGCAAAAACGTCATGTCAATGTCAATTCGACAATAAAATAGCGTTTAGTTATTTGTTCGTTACGTAACTATAATAATTATATTAACAGCAGTTTTTTTCACATAAATTTGGCAATAGTGACTGTTTATGATATTCTGAACGTTTTTACAACTGAATAAATCCCTAATACATTTTTTAACGCCTTATTATAACATTTTAATGTTAATCAGCAATGAAATAGCGTGCGTCGAAACTTAACTCGAATACTACAAATTGGATAAAACGAAACGCAAAAAAGACCGTATAAAAGGTCCATTGGATTCACTTTTTATCATTCGTTCCAAGGCCATTGTCACCAGTATAGTTACAAAATTCCTAGTAATCGCGAGATGAAATTCATCAATGGGGTTCGGCTTGAACGCCATTGCCAGAGACACAAGAGTTACGAAATCAGCCCGCGGATCTGCAGGGATGGTCGGTGTCACCTTGAATGCCGGATGCCGGCACCGGCGCGGCCACTCCGTCGCAGAAGCTATCGAGCGTCGATCGTACGAGCGTCTCGCTATATATTATAAGTACTTTGTCTCTGCGGCTGCGAGAGCCGTTTTTATTTTATGACTATCCACGTCCGCCGCTCGAGTCCTCGGTCTTCGGTCAAGGTCGGCGGTACTTGTACCCCAAGACCGATCGGCCGGTGCATCCATTACAATTGTAAATCCGATGTCAGCAAACATAATCTTTTTAGGCTTGTTGAAACAAATCTTGATAGGAATGTTGGCATTAGTGGGAGCCATGTGAGAGATCATCGTGTCTCTCGAGTCCACAGCGGAAGCGGACGAAGCGTGGGCGACGCCTACGGTGTGCCCAAGTGACCGCTCTCAGCATGCGCAGTGACAATATTTTAATCCGCCTATTTCTGTAACTTCTCATCTCGTCGCGTTCTAATTTTGTTTTCTGCTCATTCGTTCCAGGTAAACGCTGCTAATAATCTCCGTCACGATCTGTAGAAGGTCGTCATCTCCATCTATCGAGTAAATTATAGTTATCAGGTATCCGATGGTCCTCATGTTATTACTATATACCACACGTATCTAATTATCCGCTAAACTGATCTATTGGTGACTAATGCGATGCCGTCTCTGAATACTGAATAGATCTATGTCTATACACAACTACATAACTGCGTCTTTTGAACCGACTTCAAAAAAGGAGGTTCACAATTCGACTGTATTTTTAAATTTTTTTTTTGCTATTCGATTACTCCGCCAATCATGAGTTGATTTTGTAGAATATTTTTTTGTGGTAGATCTTACTTCAGAGGTGGTATATTATAAATTTTATCGGAATCGGTTCACTAGTTTAGATTTTAAATAATAATAACTAGAAAAAGATGTCATCCCGGTGCTTAACAGAAATTGCAGTCGGTTATTTTTTTAAAGTTCTTATTTTCATTCAAGATTTCAATGACAATCAAGTAGACGGCAAATTCAGAGCATTGCGATTTCTTTAATCGCCCTGTTTAATGGCAAAGATGATAATTAATGTCTGCAGACTTAGCTAGTCAAAGAAATTAATTCATAGTGGAAAAATACCTTCAATGTGAATCATGTTATGTATGTACAGTGTACACCGCGGTAGTGTATGTGTTGAAATATCGTGTGTGTGTCGATTGGTCCAAAAGCATATGCTGGTGGCCCTTTGCCGATGAGGTCTGCATTACAATGTGTCAATTAAATAGTAGCGAATACTATCTGTATCTGGCTTCGCTATTGTAGCGCTGTCCACTGCAGTTTAATCATCACTTCAACTGATGAGATGTATCAGACCAGTTACACGGTCACTGTTGTCCCATACAGCTGAAGTAGAGCCTTGTTACTTTCAGTTAAAGCTTAATGTCCACTGCAGTGTAATCATCACTTCAACTGATGAGACGTATAAGACCAGTTACACGGTCACTGTTGTCCCTAACAGCGGCAGTAGAGGCTTGTTACTTTCAGTTAAAGCTTAATGTCCACTGCAGTGTAATCATCACTTCAACTGATGAGATGTATCAGACCAGTTACACGGTCACTGCTGTCCCTAACAGCGGCAGTAGAGGCTTGTTACTTTCAGTTAACGCTTAATGTCCACTGCAATTTAATCATCACTTCAACTGATGAGATGTATCAGACCAGTTACACGGGCACTGATGCACTAACAGCGGCAGTAGAGGCTTGTTACTTTCAGTTAAAGCTTAATTTTGTTTGTTTCGAAATTAGTGACTCCCTTTGATGTTGAACGGGAATATCGACAAAGACGGATGTCCGGTCCCGGTCAGGATTTATTTCACACGAGTGCCACGACTCCTTGCGTTCGTAAAGATGATGAGATTATACTACTATTTTTTCTAGGAATATAATCCTCATTGTTGCATAAAATATGTGTGAGAACACCATCAAATTGTAAGTTTTCGAATATAAAACCTACGCTTACAAACAGGTCATGCGTGGGGATTGTTTACTCTAAGAATAAACAACTTTTCATCACATCTCATATGGTAGGAAACGATCCAATAGGGCAGTTACGAAAAATCCTTCCGGTTCTTTTGATATGGCGGATAAGCGGCCGGCGTGCGCGCATTTCAAAGGGCTGGCGTGTTTGTCTGTCCGTGCTTGGGCAAACATTATTTGTTGCCCGGGTGTGTGATTTCAGCCTTTTGTGTTTTTACTGCGCTAACGTAGGGTCCTAAATAATCGTATTATGTGTGTGCATCCGGGTTCCGGAAGTACTTATACAGTTGTATGTAGTTTTATACTTTGTGGGCTTTTATCGCCGCTTTTCTTATCTGTGCCAAAACTAGCTGAGCTCCGCGGTTTTACCCACGTGAAGATAAAAAAACAAAAACTCTATCCATATTCCATACCAAAAATCACGTGTTCCATTGTTGTGTGAAAAAAGAACAAACAAACACACCTCTCTTGTAGTAATAGGACTGTATTATAGAGTCCACCTGGGGAAGTACCACACCTTTGCCAGTTATTCAACCGCCAAGCAATAGTGTGCAATCATTACATTGTTTCGGTTTGAAGGGCAATGTTAAATTTATCAAACATAAATTTTACTGGGCATGAAGAGATTTGACATTTAATATCTCAAGGATTTTGTTAGCAAGCTCACAATTCTGGCATTGCTAGTGTTATGGGCAGGCGTGATGCTTACCACCAGGCAAACATCTTGCTCGTCTCGTCATAACATTGCAAAATTTAAAAATAATACATTAACACTTTCGCATTTATAATATTAGTTGTTTATGGTGGAATATTAATCGTAGGATCAGCATTTGTAAACATTTCACAAATGTTCATATACAACGTGTAACAAAAAGGTTCAACAATACTGAAGGGTATGTATGTACTCATCATTATGAACAACTTTTACTATAGGGTCAACCCGGATATCACGAAAAAAAACAGCTGTTCCATACAAAAAGGTTCATTGATCTTGGACAAAATGTACAGCTGATTTATTTTTCGCGATTTTAAGGTTGGTCCCATAAAAGTTGTTCATAATGATGTGTACATACATACCCTTCAGTATTGTTGAACCTTTTTGTTACAAGCTGTATAATATTGACAAGTTGCAGTTCGAGGACTATTTATTTATAATAATAATTTGAGAATGCACTTATACAGAAACCTAAGTCGTATGTATAGGTAGTTATAGCTGTGCTGTGTGTGTAGGAGATAACAATGTTCAAGTAAAAGATAACGGCATCTCATTTTAGTTGACATTTGGCGAGCGCAGCTCGCGAGTTTTGCATACAATGCCCATATTGCCCATGTCGGTCGCACTTGCGCAACCAGCGCCAATGGCCAGCCGGATGTGACGACGCCACTGCGGCTGCGCCCGCGCCGAAATATGCCCACGTGTCTTGGAAAGGTGATAGTGTTGGTCTAGCTAGTCTCATACCACAGGCTTATCGGGGAAGGAAAACATCGTGAGCAAACCTGCATACATTCGGAAAAGAAATTTAATGGAGTATGTGAACTCACCAACCCTCAACTGGGCCAGCTTGGTGAAAATGGCCCAACCACCCTTCGGGGCGGTCTTATGTCCAGAAGTGGACTATTAAATTGCTGATTATGCTCACAAGACCAGAGAAATTACTGGGTATGATGAGGTTTAACATCTGATATCTCAGGGTGACGAGCGCAGTGCAGTGCAGTATTGTGTTCGCAAGTTCACAATTCTAGCACTGCTACTGTTAGTAGCAGGCGTGACGACCACCAGCCGAACGTCTTGCTCGTCACGTCACTTGATTGTATAAAAATAAAAAAAAAAACAATACAACCCAACATGATAAGACATAAAACATCGCACGCTGTAAACAAAAATGGTACTATCCGAAAAATTTCGATTTTCAGTTTTTGCGCCATCTGCTAAGAAAACATTGAAACTCCTCGAATGCAAAGACGTTTGTTCTAATAGTTGATATAGTTTTTGCTAGATGGCACTAGTGCACTTGGTATTTGCATACATGTCATGTACACGAGTCTAGGTAGGTAAGTTTCTCCTCTGTTGAATGCGGATTATCGTAATGTATTTTGTTGAGAGGTCCGGGCTTGTAGCCTATTCGCCTAAGCGGGTTAGATACAATTTACAATGCAATAGAATACATTGCTGGCTGCTATTGCAGTGCTATTGACTTAAATATCAAGTTTTCTTACGAGATTACAATATTTGTGCGTGCCGACCAACTAATCTGTTTGCCTTTTTTATATATTTTTTATTGGAATTGAGTGACGAGACGAGCTAGACGTTCGCCTGGTGGTAATCGTCACGCCTGCCCATAACAGCAGTGCTAGAGTTGAGAACAAAATTACGACGTACTGCACTGCGCTCGTCACCCTGAGAAGATGTTTAGCGAAAGAATTGTTTTTTTTTCAACCTATGCGAACTTACTTACTTTTTACAGATGGACTCTGCAATAGAGCCCTACCACTACAAATTTGTCATTCATTCAAATCATTTCAATAAATAAATAAAAATAGATTGTTACACAAGGGTCTAAAATTACCCATTATATACGAGGTAGTTTTACTCCGGAGCTTTACGAGGGAGGAAACCCTGTGTGTTGTGTGTTACATCTACTTTTCACTATGATTGCGAGACAAAATAAAATAATCCAAATACAAAATAACTCCTTTGTGACTTTAGATTAAATTAAATTAATTTATTGAGATAACAACGAAAAGATCAATTAGATCTACCTCACACAATAATATATAAAATAAAAATAAGGTCAGAAACAACAATTGTCTAGAAATAAGTAATGTCAGGTTAATAATCTTAATGTTAAGTAATAAAATACTAACCATAATTGTCAAAAATAAAAAATAAAAACAACTTTGGCGGCATCAGATTGAAAATGATTTCTTTTGATTTCTCTTCCATCTGCAATTTGGCTCTCCATTCTCACTATAACATTTTCACTGTGTTAAAATAAATTACAGTCACCCTACAGATTTACCGCCAATGCAAGTTGCATTGCAATGTCTTTTTAAATTTCTTCTGTAACTAACGCAAAGCAAGATTCTACCAAAGTCGCAGGTCACACAGAAAAGGCTTCGGGCACGGACATGACACGGGTTCCATTTAAATGTCATACTAAAAACCTTGAAATAAGGCACAATTTAGGACACACCTATCAACGTTATTCTGTATATATCTTATTTCAATGTGTTTAGTATGAAATTTGAATGGAATGTCAAGCTGCCCGTGCCATGTCCGCGCCCGACGCCAAAGACTTCGCCGCGTATAGTTCCATTTACAAAAATAAAAAATGTTCTTCTTCTTTTATGAAACAGTTTAAGTCGAGTCTTTATTTATAATTATTCTATTTATGAATAATTACTTTTTAGTTTTTCTAGGCTCGTTCGAAACAGAAAATTAAAATACTTTTTCCCATAGAGCATAATATGCTATTTTAGCCCCACTCTAGTACGCTACAATGACGCACTTTTTGAGCAAGAGGAGTGAAAAACATGTTTCTAAAACTATAAATCTTATGATTACTTTGGCTACAAATACATCCTGCGTGTATCTTCGATTAATCCTTTAAGTCCCCATTGCCATCGAGTCTTTAAATTTATATTTCCGCAGCTGTTTTAGTAGGCAAGATACCGAGAACCCTTGTCACCTAATTACGCATTCTATTCAGGTATATCGATATTTTTAGTATAGTGACCACTTCACACACTGCTAAATATATTTTAGTGGGTACTTTCGTCATCTTTCTCATTTAATGTGTGTGAATCCTTTCAAAATTGTTTGGACAGTCAACAAGTCTGCTAAAAGAAATAATAAGCTTCCTCTTAATATATGACTCAAGTAAACACGAATATATTTTATGACGGGAGGTACCAAAGTGTGGTACGACACCCCAGTAGTTTAAGAGTCCCATTCGCCCATGTCCTATTTTTTCCTTATTTTATTTGTAATGATCTAACATTCTATCACCTACTTTACTTGTAAGTGGGTCTAGTTACCTTTGGGTGGTCTACCACGAGGTCAGCTTTCAGCAGACTGCCGCCAGCAGCTTGGACTATGTCCAACATGCGGTGCACGTTGGCCAAACGATGTCAGCCCTCGGCATCCGGTCACAAGCGATATGCTAATCGGCCACACTTGGACGCACGATCGTACAACCGTCCTTGGAAATGTTCTTCGATATTTTTTTTGTTCTCAACATGGCCTGGTGATCTATTGTTTCGGAGCAGTTACTTATATATCAGTAGTATCAAACTATATCAGTGGTATCATAATGAATTCTGTTATTTATTGACCTATAAACAAACATCTGCATGCGGTGTATGTTTCAGCTTCGATTTCATTGTTGACTTGATCAGCAGGGCTAGGCGCACCGCGAGAAAATTTTGTCGTGTCTTTATGTCATGCGAAAACGAGACAGACTTATACAGAGTCGTAGTCTTGTCCTGTTTTTAAGAATCGAGAAAATGTTCTCGCTCTGCGCTTCCTAGCCCTGCTGGAGCGTGATTAGTTTTGCTTTTAGGGTTAGATTTGCGAGCTTAGATCACTTTGCTTATACGTAAATCTGGGTAGGCACGTCGGCTTTTTATCGCCACGTCGCTAAACTTGCTAATCAACGTTAAACTGTCTATTTGCTTCTCAAACTGGTAGACGCCCATGTGAACTCAGACAGTGAGTTTATGGCTCTCCAAGCGAGCATGCAGTAAGCACAAGGCTGCCTTGTGAAGGCGGCGAAGAATCCGCAACGCTTATCTGAGATCGATTGTGTAGTCCGCATAACGATGGCATTGAGTTCCTCGCTATCGTCAGTTCATCGGCCTATATTCGCATTGTGCAATGCCACAAATGCAACGTTGTAATGAAACATTCATAAAATTCCATGTCATCATAACGTGGACCTTCGGAGGTTACAAAAACCTGCATTGTTGCATCAGTTATGTCGTGACTCCCAGTTGTTTTTGGCAAACAATGCAATTTTGTATTGATGGCTTAATTATTGCGAGTATAAGCAATATTTCAATACAATGAAATGTATTTAATATTATCAGCACTTTTACTTTGGCAACAGAATTTTCTATTTCCGTTATGGCCCGCAATGTGAAAGGGCGTCCCACCCGAATGTGACAGCGTCTAGTGAATGAGGTTAATTAAAATCCATTATGATCCTAAGTAAATAGTGAAAGTTCAAGCGATATATCTCGGAATCTTTCCGAGAGACCTTGTGAAGCTTAAATTATGAGATTAACTCGCGTCAATGCGTCTAATATTTTGATGTGTTTGTGTCTCATTACGGTGCTTAAGCCGGTCTGATAAGGAGAGATATGGTGTCTGTAACTCGAACCTGCATTCGTGCTGCACGATAGCTTCTAAAGTGACAGTTTTATGGCGAGTAATTAACGAAATAGACACGCCAGAGCTGAGACTTGTATCTCTTTTAATGTTAATCTACTTTACTTAATGTCATTTTATGTCACATAAAAATGTAATCGAATCGAGTTGCAGCACTATAAACACGTGCGGTCGCGATGCACGGCACCTACCTTAACTCTATGCGTTTTTTACGCAGCGTTGATGATAAATCGCTGTTCTTACGTATATTTTCGACTTCCGTGTTCTGATGAATTTTGGCTTGCTGCCTGAGGCGATAATCATCGTTTACTAACGTATCGTTTCCATTATTTTGATTTCTTGTAGAGTTTCACTTCTCAGAGCCAGAATTTATGTATTTTCTCAAGTATCTCAGAGATTTTATTTATGCTTCAAATGACTTTTCCCACATAAAACAATGCGAAGAAATTGAATCGCAGAAAGAAATCCGCGGGGCGTAGAACAAGGTGCAGCGGTGCTTGCCATCCATGTGGGAACGCAATGCTCTACTTGCGATTGCACTCTACCCGTTATTCGAGCCGGTCTCACCACAACTTGATATTTAAATAAAATAACCTTTTAGTCTTACGAAAACTTGCTTTTTTCACAATTCGAAATTTGCCATCGAACTTGGGGCTGCATTTCAACAAAGATATATATTTTTTTATTCTTTGCAGGCTGGGTACGTTAAAGAACGTTAAAAAAATTGACGGTGTGGTCAAAGATGTTTAGCCTAGAATGGGAACTGGCTCTCATATGAGGCTGCATCACACGTCTCACATCAGAAAAAATCTGCCGGCTTTTTTTTCTCTCCAATGATATCTTTGTCATTCGAGAGAACGTTATTTACCCCAATCGAATCCATCGGAACGCAATCCTTTGACACGTCGACGTCGGGTAGATAAAGTTATCCAGGAATGTGGGCCGGGACGCGGCGGCCGGACGACCTGTCGTTTGTCGTCATTCCTGAGTCATCGGATCACCTGGTTACTTTCCTTTCGACGAAAAAAATATACATTCATGTATCTGACAACGTCCGATGCCACATGCGCAGGATGTGAAGTGTCGACATTTGGTATCAATAAAGAATAACACTACTTGACGTTAAGTTTACGTTGAATTGCAGTTGCGAAATAAAATTCGGTACCTTTTTCCAGATTCTTTTACAAAAGCCTATGTTGTCAGGTTTTTGGTTTTTTTCCACTATAAAATGGCCACACCTGTTTCAAAAGCGAGATAATAAGGATCCATAATTATTCATACATCTGCTAATTTAGTTTTTGCCCAATTGTTTGCTAATACAAGCGAAGCTTCTCACGTTCTTGCTCACTTATTCTATTCCGAAACCAACATACTTGTTAAGAAACTTGTTATGAAAATATAACAATGGTTTTATTGCTTCGCTGTGAATAGAAGAATAATATATTGTTCATTATTATCAGACGGGTATCCTCGCTGTGACCTATGACATTTTGATACGGATCATGGTTTCATGGTCAATGGTAAATGTGCCTATCGGTGCTTCATTATCTGCATCACATCTGTACATCACACACACATCACATATCTGTACACATCTACACATCATCATCACACCATGTACATCATGTGTCATGTACACATCTGTTTTTTTTTTTTTTCTTAGTTATTGGCGTCGCACGTTGTGCATTCTGCCAGTGTCACGTTAATGAATTTTCAAGTGTTTTACTAAAACCAAGTCAAATATGTCATGAAATCACAGTCAGTCACACGAAGTTAGTCATAGTCGAGTCCAAGTCATGCCCTAGTAAAGTTGTGGCGACTTTACTATGAGCTTCTACGGAGATTTGGAAACTACACGAAAAGACATGCTCCACCACATTATATCACTTGCCCACACTCGTGCACGTAATTCAACACTCAATGAATAAAACACCACCATTTTTAATCATTAATTCGCGAAAAAACACAAGTTTAAGAAAATAATAGAATGCAACGACATGATTTTTCCGTCTTCCCGCCAAAACTCCCATGTACACATCTGTAAGCTTTTTAATCTGTAAGCTGTGAGCTTTTATCATAATCATTTTATTGGTAACAGTTGGTTACAGGTCATTAATTATCGTCATGCAGGTAGACCTACTGGTCTCGACCGTGAAAAGTGGAAAGAAGGAATGAAGGCCCTTGTGAATTTTAAAATGTGTCTGATTCTGTTGTCTCGTGGCCAAATAGGCCAATTAGGGAGCCACATACGTATTGGTCATGTCATCTTCCAAAAGATAAAATCTATGACTCCAACTCACGAGTGAATCGGTTTCTTCAGGCAAGCGTAGATCATGGTACATCGAATTGTCGCTTAACATCAGGTAAACTTATGGCTAATCGAGCCTCATTTCAAATAAAAATGAGATAATTACGTGAATTGAATTTGCAACCAATGGTAGCTGATAGATAGTTCATGTTGATGTTTAATCGCGCGTTTGTGGTCCAAAGTTCAAATTACCTCAGGTAATCACGATTACACATTACAATTCTTATATGTAAACCCAGTATTCCCATAAATATCATCGCAACCTATTGGCAATTATGTATTCTCTGTAGTAATAACGTTATCGGAATTGCTTTCGTCGGTCGAATTGTGGACAGGAAGTGCGTGTAAGCATTCGGTCGTTGAAAGGCCGGCACAATGCCGCCGCGAGTCGATGAAGGCACTTTCGACGTAGCCAAATTAAAACAGTTAGACCATCGCCACTGGCGTACCAATGAATATGCTAATTAAGAACCTTGTTTGCCGACTGCGTTGCAATAGTAGTTTTCCTTCTTACATCATTCGCTGCACCTTCTGATGAGAAACTATGCTTTTGCAATTTTATCACGAGCTCGCGACGAATGTTAACATGGATTTCTTGTTTCCCATGATTTATACATTTGTGTTGTGTCTGTCGGGCAACATTAGTGGACTCCCCGATTAGGGCATTTGTATTCGTTTAGTGGCCGTAGAGGTCGTTCGTCCCGGTCCTAGACTCAGATTGCTTATTCTTTTGCGCATCGCGATTGGAATCCTGATTCTGCGTGCGTATCGATATTAACACATTGGAAGCACCGCGCTCTATGAATACCTTATTTCAATCAAGTAAGTTTTTAATGCGAATAAACGTCCACGTTTCTATTCAGTACGTAATGTATTCTAGACTTTTCAACCAGCTCGTAAAAATCAGCGAACTATGGGCTCGATTGAAATAAACAAGCAACCAATAAAATAGCTCGTCTTTCCAAAATGACACTTGAAATAGCAGGACTGGCACGTGCAGAATTGCATCGAGTGATCAGCGAGTCGATATATTCGATAAGTCATTGAAGTTGGTCGAGGAGCCGCGCCGCTAGCAACCTTGCTATAAATTCCGGAGAGATTTGTAACTACGCAGGGCGGTGGGCGCGACTTGCATAGAGAGCAGCCTACGTTAGGAACACTTCGTTCCATTGTCACTTTACACCCATGGTACCGCCTTCGCTATCGAGACTCAATTGACGCTATAGATACTGCAATATATTGACACGAAAAAAACATTCCCTTTTATTTAGATTTTTGTCTTACATCATTCTTCACACGACATAGTCTGTACGTATTTAGGTAAGTATGCTGTTGCTAAATTGGCTGATAAGTAATCTTCTCTGCATAATGAATTGCTACTTCAATTTACGTAGGTTTCAGTCGTTTTAAATTGTAGTGAACTGGCGAGACAGTAATTTCATAGCATATAATTATATAGCCTGACTCAGAAATCCAATGGTTGTTGTTCCTATACGTTGTGTCGTGATAAAATAGAAGAAACCAACTTTCTGGCGTGTTAGTTTGTAGTGTTAGTGGTGTTAGTTGAAGCTGTGGGAGTTTATTGACTTGTCCAGCGTCGATGGTAAGCAGCGAGCGGCATCTGCGGCAGGTTGGCGGACGTAGGTGTTCGCAAATATTGGCGCTCGCCTTGCTTGCCTAACGCACTGCCCGCGACAAGTTTACACTATTACCTAATCGGTACGATAATTTTGTACATTTCGGTCTCTTGTCACCTACACTCGCCTTTAAGAACAGCATTCCGTTGCTTAATTGCACTGTAGGCGTCGGCGAGAGACGTTTGAATGACAACCGCCGGTTATTGTATGGGACGACTGTCAGCAATGTGTGAGATTGGTGTTCATCGAGGATTAAAGTTATGATTTATCCCAGAGATTTATCATAACAATACGTTTGTAACGGTTCAATGACACCATTAGGAATGACGAGATGTCTGAATAATTTATGATCGTGACAAGAGCAATGTGAAACATGCGTTCTGTGGCGAGGGCGGCGGAGCGGCTGGCGTGCGCCCGCGCCGCGGCTGCGACCTCGCCGTCGGTCGCGTCGCTGCGTGCGCCACATGAATGAATGGATCCCCACTCCGCCCTCTCGCGGTCTCCTCGATCAATGAGCCGCACGTGGCGATTGATACTATGCTAATTTGATTGTAAATATGATTCGTCCAATCAGACGCGAATTTGACAATCTATGGCGGCGATCCGCATACATACAGCAAGCTGATGATCCACCATGTGCCCCATAGAGTAAATATTCTAGCAACTAAAACTAGTAGTGGTTCTCATAAATGCATATCTCAACAATTTGAATCCATAAAAGCTTCATTAAAATAAATTTCTCTCTACCTAGCTACTTACGTACCGAGTGCGCTGCCGCGCACCGGTCCAATTCAATTGATAAACTAAAATGTCCTATTAGAGATGTCGCGTATAGTTAAGTTCGTTGTTCGATTGCCATGTTATAGGTTCCCATCGGTATTACGTGCGCCACGCCCACGCATGTATCCGAACACGCGCGAGACCAGGGCAAGTTTACGATAATAACGATAAAATGGTCCATTGAATACAAATGACGATTTCTTCCATTCACAATAACAGCAGCGAGCCCAACACGGCGATAACGGGCGACTCCTTCGTTCTCCTTTTGTGGAAAGTAGAACGATCGGCCTTAGAGGCACAGCTTGGGCATGGTTGCAGCTTTTGCCGCCTGGCTGCCTTGTGCGCGAGTTAGGGTTGCCAGATAACTAGCCCAAAAGCCTGCCAGTTTTTTTTAATATCGATGGCTTGATGTTTTTGTTGAGAGGAAATAAGAATAAAACATTCTTAATCTGGCTGCATAACAATTATTAATTAAAACGCTTTATGAACCTTATTATACTTCAAAATATACTCTTGGCCTAGCGGTGAATCTTCCACACCTACTAGTGTAGTACCTACTAGAGTAGTACCTACTAGTGTAGTGCCTACTAGTGCAGTTCCTACTAGTGCAGTACCTACTAGTGCAGTACCTACTAGTGTAGTACTAAATAGGTGAAAAAATTGTGTGCTCTTAATGTCTAGTATACTTGGCAACGTAATAATTAAGTGGGTTTACGTTGCGATATCTATTTGGCTTAAAATTATTAAAATTAATTTTATAGCAAAAAAATGCATAGAATTAGTTGTGAACTTTTGTAATTCGTTGGAAGTCGGGAGATCATATAAAAATCGGGTAAATGCAGGCGAATTCCGTCTATCAAACAACCCTATCTCGAGCCCTAATGAGGTGGCAACCATATCTAATGGTCAGATATCATGCCTTATTCGGACACGCTGAGGTAATCCGAGGCGGCGCGAGCTAATTGGAGTGACGAGTGCTAGTTTTCTTAGACACATTGCAATCTAAATTCTGTATAGTTTTAGAAGAAAGACCATGACCAGCCTTCTTGCATTCCCCAATTTCTTGCTTGAATTTAGAAACAGGCATTAAAAAAATAAAACTATAGAAATATACAGATATAGTTAGGTCATTACTGTGACACGATGTTTTGCGTTATTACCCGCGTTCTTTGTATTTGTCCGCAATTTTCTTGCAATGAATAAAGAAGGATGCCCAAACTCCTCTAACTATTTCCATACATGCGTTTACCTGTCATTCGATTTCTTACCAAGGGGATGTATATTAATTATATGTACGTGAAAATAGCTGTTAGTGCTTCTAAAACCGACTGTGTAAATATTAATCATTTTCATTATGAGGAAAAAAGTTATAGATAAAATAATATTTGAGGGTTATGATGATGAAAACGGATGAGAACAGTAATACTTGGACTCCACCATGACTTATTGTGTTGGTTTTTGTCAGTTGCAAGGCTCTCCAAATAGGAATTATATAGGAATTCATCAAAAACTTAAACTTGAATAATGAAAATAAGTGACACTGGCAAAAATACAAAGTGCAAGGCGATAATATCCTCTTTAAAGGATAAAATAGAGTTAATTATTGTAAGTTTATCTTAATTTTTTTACTAAACACGGCTGATTTTAATTTCGATCAGAGAAAACAAAAAAAAAACAATAGAAATTGCCTGTATTATGACCTTGACATTATACACAAAAAATCATAAATGCAACAGACAACAGGTGAAATCTGGGCATCCTTCTTTTGATTATTGTTTCATGAATAACTTATCAAAGAAGCTACGAAGGAATACATTTACTTAACATCATCTTTAACCAATATCTACTCGCTGCTGAGTAGAGGTCTCATCTATAAATTCAAAAACTGTGCCTCTAAAGTTGATCGCTATACTTTCCACAAAGGGAGAGCGATGGAGTCAGCGTGCTGTTTCCCGGTCCTGTGTCAGTTTTGTTCACTGCCTTACGTACCAATTTAACAAAAATCACGCTTACCTCTATAAATAAGGGGGAAAAAGCAAAACATAGTTTTGAAATTTGGGCATAATATGTTTGTATAGAAAGCGGATGTGTTTTGTTCCTCCTAAACTATTTCTAACTTAAATCAATGATCATCGTCATCAGACTTCCACTGCTGAACGAAGGCCCATTTAGACCGCCACATTGTACGACAACCTGCCATTTGCATCCACCAGTTGCCCGCGACTTTTACAATGTCGTCGGTCCACCTAATGGGAGGCCTTCCTACGCTGCGTTTTCCGGTTTGCGGTCGCCAATCAAGAACCTTTCTTCCCCATCGGTTGTCGGTTCTTGAGCGACGTGGCCTGCCCGTTGCCACTTCAACTTGCAAACCCTGCGAGCTATGTCGGTGACTTTGGGTCTTTGGTGAATATCCTCGTTCCGGATTTTATCGCGCAAAGTAACTCTGAGCATATAGCTCTCTCCATTGCCCGTTGACTGACTCTGAGTTTCTCCAAAAGGCCAGCAGTTAAACCCCAATTTTCAGTTCCATACGTCATCACTGGCAACACACTGGTTAAATACCCTTGTCTTCAGACACTGCGGGATTTTGGACGAGAAGATATAACACAATTTCCCGAACGCTGCCCATTTGAGTTAAATCAATACTAAAATTAAATTTCCGGTAGTACTATGTTTACGTTAAGTTGAATCACAATAGTTTATCGTGAATCACAAACTTCCTTTCTGGTATCAATTATTAAATCGGAGGCAGCGTACGCGCAAGCTACGATTGAGATTAGCTTAATGAATCACGCCGGATTTGCATACAGTGGAAAAACAACAGGCCAAAGAGCTTTGGTTTGCCTTTTCTAAGAAGACTCGGAAGGACACGTGAATTAATTTAGCGGACGTCGATAAATTGATCTCAGATCGTCGTCATTAGTTAGGTAAAGATAAGCAGTACATACAATAAGTGGAAGTAAATGACTTAATTAGCTGATATTATTATTTAGTATACGTACGTATGTTTCACGTAATCGAAGATGGCGTTTAGAAGGAGATACTACTAAACGCTACTACGATAAATGATACTAGCTAACACAATACTTAATAGGAAAAGAAAAATAACTAATCTCTCGTAGTGAGATCACGTAGGTAGGCCCTTTTTAACCGACTTCAAAAAAGGAGGTGGTTCTATGTTCGACGGTATGTATGTTTTTTTTTATGTGTATGTTCATCGATTTCTCCGTCAATTGAGGACCGATTTTGAAAATTTCATTTTTAATTTGATAGGGTATACTCCCGAGGTGGTCCCATATTAATTTGAAGTCGGTTGATTTTACTTTAAAAAAAGTTACTTGTCTCATTTTATAAATCAGTTCCACAAGCCATCAAAAGTTCCCCATAACAGCCCGGTAATTTCCTATTTGACACTAACCAACAAAAAACAAAATAAATTTGTTATACTTTAAAAATAATAATGTGGATATTAAAGATTCATTACTTTTAGATAAAGCAGACGTAAGTTGTTTAAAAATAGATTCATATCCATTCACACACATTCAATATATCAATATTTAGCCTTTTTTATTTAACAGGGCCTCAATTGTTCTTGTAAGAATATTGTTCTAGTAACGAGCATAGGTCCTCCAATTCTTCTCAAAGGCCCTTGCTGGTGACCAAACAAATACGTGATGTAATATAGAATTATCTCGATGTGAAATGGACAATCGTCGCTCATTCATCAAAATATTTATCTCTCATTATTCAATCGGAAGTACTGGTAGTCCGAAAGCGTGACCAATTCTTGATTGCTATTGTGTCTCGGGCGCATTAATCATCATAATGTTGACTTTAGTGTCGATAAGTGTCGCCATGGTGCTTATCTCCGCAGGCGCTAATGGACCCTGCTCTACCGCGATTGTAAAACATGGTATCCGCCACGACTTCAGCCCACCCTTTAGGAATTTTAAGTGGTCTACATCTACACTCATAAAATTAACCGGTCCTTAATGGGCTCGAATGAATGGAAAGGAATTTTAAAATCCGTTTAAAACATCAGCCAATTTTACGAACACAGACGTCAGTGCACACTTCTTTTATTGTCAAGATCGAGGTAAAAATAAATTACAGATGAGAAGGCTCGAGGCAATTTTAAAATCCCCTCTTGTGTCAGTTGTCACGAGTTGTTAATATGTTGAAAGCATGTTGAAAGGCAGTCGTGTGAAATTTAGAAACAAAGGATCGTCGATATTCTAATGTAATGCGTTCGTGAAGCCGTCACATCGTCACTTATACTAACGAGGGTCTGTCATCTGGATGATCCTTTTTAACTCTCCCTTATTTCCGGGCTTCGTGGCCAACACTGGGGGGGGGGTTAAGAATTCGTCACCGAACCATACCATCTGTTACTCTGGTGACATGTGTATTGATTACAAAAACCGAAGCACTTTAGCGACATATCGTAGATTAAGTATATAGCAGCTTTGGTAAAATACTGTAAATGTTTTGTTACTGAAAGGATACGAGATGTCAGTAACGTCGGGAGACGCCACGTGTTTAGCCGAGGGGTCCATTTAAAAAGATATCACACTGAATGTAAAAAACTCTGTTAAAAAGTGGGGCGTGGGCGTTAAGAGACAAATGCAGGAGCAGGGGTCGGAGTGACCGTAGTTTAGTTAACTACCGGCTTCCGCCAAGAGAACGGTTGTAGGACGTTCTCGAGTGACGAATTACTCGCAGACACTCCTCACAAATCGAGTAATTGCACGAATGGCTGTTGTTATTTTATTCAACGATTTTACAGAGCTTTTTATAGATGCAAAGAGTAAAGGCTACGTTAGATATTGATATGGACGGCTAGAGTGTTATGAAGCCAGAATTGTGAATGTGTGGGCTTTGAGTATGTGGGTAATCATATTTATTTGCTAACAACATATATCAGTCAGTGTGTATTTTCATCTTAATCCGAGGAAACGTAGTATAACACATGTTTCCTGTGTAGGTAAAATAAAATCTCTGGGTTTTTTGTAGTGTCTATTCTATACCCGAAAATGAAACGGAAGTAATCGGTACTTTAGATTTTTCATCTACATTTTTTATTTTATTTATTTATTTATACAATAAAGTGACGAGACGAGCAAGGCGTTCGCCTGGTGGTAAGCCTCACACCTGCCACTAATAGTAGCAGTGCTAGAATTGTGAACATGCGAATACAATCCTGCGCCGCACTGCACTGCGCTTGTCACCCTGAGATATTAGATGTTAAATCTCTTCATACTCAGTAATTTATGTGGTAACATTGCCCTTCAAACCGGAACACAGTAATGCTTGCACACTACTGCTTGGCGGTTGAATAACTGGCAAAGGTGTGGTACTTCCCCAGGCGGACTCTGCAGTAGAGTCCTACCACTACAAAAACCTATATGTCATCATGATTTTAATTTGTTGGTTGTGTTTGCACCTATAGATGGCATTACACACCACATTCTCACACGTGCTCAACCAGCATGATGCTAGAGGAGTTTCGCAGACATCGGTTTGTTTTTTAATCCGATTCGCAAACGCTCCACGGAAGAGTGTCGGCTCATCTCGCGACGGCGCGACAGTTGCATCTCCTCCCATATCCTGCGGACGGAAGCGCGGATGTTGCGTCACCGGCCGGAAATAGACGCCCTCTGAGTCACCGCATCGCGTCGTGTGCGCGGTGATGGCGGTGTGTCCTCACGTCACCATCGCCTCGTCATTACTTCATTAGCAACCTCACAATGCGCTTGAACCCCGCCTCCCCGAGTAAAAGTATTTGGCTGCTGCGCACTGCGCCCTGCGCCGCTCAATCACTGTTAGTCACACACCGGTCAGTTTTCGGATGGGTGACCGTGAATGGCATTTACTTCTGAGCGCTACCGTGGGTCGGATGACACGTTAAATTGTTGGTCCTGGTTGTTTGCTCTAGTTTCTATAACAATAACTGTCAGACATGTCAGAGGCCTTCGGGCGGCACATAAACTCTGACACTGGGGCTGGCAACTCAGCCTATACGAACTTACTTGCCGAATAATTCTCGAAATGATGTTTTAGAAAGGTAATCAAATAAAGATAACCTGAAGCGGAAAGTAATGGACTAATCTCGTTTCCCTGACAGGAGCCGAGTAATTATTGCAGAGCGGAAACGGCGAAGAGATAATGCTGCGATTTATCCTGCCCTACGTGTATCCGCTTGTTTATTTGCCCGACGACGACGCGCCCTTTCCTCTTACGTACGAAGCCTTTGAAACGAAGATTGGCAGTTCCTGTTCGCGCCGGTCGAACGTACTCCACGAACGACGATCCAAAATGAAGTTGTGACGTTTGATGTAAATATTCCCTTTAAATTCAGATATTTACGAGCGGCCCGAACACTCCATCGGAGGCAGGAAGATGTTAACCGTCGCTCGTATATTAGTGCAATCAAAATATGGTAATGCAGGGCCGGGCTCCCGGCGAATCCGCTTGTGGAATCAATTTGCCACCGTGTAATTTATGGTCGTGTTCCCCAATTAACTGGCGATTCGGTGGCTTCGATTATTTCGCATAAAACGTGCGGGCGACTCCCGCATCCGGTGATTACGGCGCGCATAATTTGTGATGCGCCTGCGCTGAACCGAGCCTTGATTTTGTTAGATAAAAAGGCGCAAGACCTTTCCTGGCAGCGAGGCCGATGCAATGAAGTTCGCTCATTGTAGTTTGTTTTTACTGTTTTGCACCTGCGTTCGTTTTGTGTTGCACGCTGGTACAGCCCGCTGTGCGGGGCCGCCGCCGCCGGGGTTTCTAAATGGGATTCTGCCATTCATAGCCTTTTGTTTTTCGCCATCACAGGCCCTATTTCCTTTCGCAGGCCCGTATGTAAATTATTTCTTGTTAGCGAATAATCTAAACAAGTGCTTTTCGACCTACTCGTGACGTTAGTCATTATCTCCATTCCTAGAAAACCGATACCGTACCAAATAGGTATTCCCTGTCTATGCTGAACAATCATTTCATCATTTCGTGTCTGTAGGGTTCGATATTTTGCAATACATTTTGAGGCGAAGTATCCCGTCGCTCTATCAACTGATCTGACCTCGGATATCTCGCAAAACCCCCTCTGAAACGGTACTCTAATGATATATTATCATAAATTCAATAGTAACTTTGTTTTGTTTGTCTGAATGGAAATTATTTACAGTGAAACTCTGGAAGAAAAGAAACCTCACCTTTATTTATCATCACGCGGATGAAACTCCGGGTGACAGCTACTAACGCTTAAATTCAGTTTCAAATGATGCAAGCGTCATAATCCGACTCATATAATGAACATACCCCAAGCACAAAAACGATCAAAAATACGAGATCAATGCAGAAAAATATATTTAAATGAGTGTGCTAAGCGCATCATTAGCAGCATTTTAGCCCACTGCAAAGCATAAGCCTCCCCCGTCTTTCGCCAATCATCCTTAAACAAGGAATATAATCACAGACGACATTGACGTAGATTGACGCTGAACAACGCGGATCTTTCTAGGTGCTAGGTGGTCTAGGTCTAGTGCTTCCACAGAAAGTAGTCTAAGGGCACTGATGCCACACTCAATGTGGTACCTCTGTCCTCACGGGGGTCAAACGGGAAACATGACTGTGTATTTATCAACGATAGTAGTCAAGATATTGCCACCCGCTGGTGTTTATGAATGAATGGTGTTTGTTTCAGAGCCGGGCGGCGTGGTCGCGCGCGTGCCGGCGGCCGGATGCGCCAGCGGCGCCATAATGTGGCTGCTTGATGAGCCCAATCAGCCTTATGAAGGTAATCCCCGCACGGACACACTAATTACGAGCCGGGCTACTTTGGACCTAGCATTTGTGTTGCCGTTAGCTTATTTCGGTAAATTGATGATGAAGCCAAACTAAGTCCATTCACTTGATGGACTTGGATATTAGGATCTATCTATAAATTGGAAAAAGAGGTGCAATAATAGTGAGATGATAAGCGAGGCAGTGGATACGATGCTCTTGAAGACTGGGCCCTGAATAAGAATTTTAATAAAGATTTCAACGTAGAGCATTTTAAAAGTCTTCTACAAATATAATCTGTTCCGATTGGCATTCTACAACGCCACTAATGTAGCAGGTGTTCATAGGCCACCGTTTACCGTCAGGTGTCGACAGGTGAACCGTCTGCTTGTTAGTGCGCCCTTTTTAATGAAAATAATCATGATAAAAAGCCGCAACCTTGATCAATAGATTTTGATTGCTTAAAATATGTACAGCAAATTAAATGCCCAAATAAAATAAAAAAATTCGTCGTTATTAAATTAATTTGTTTTCCTGATTCCAGACTGCGAGCAACTGCTCTGCTTTCGCTACTACAATGGCGAGGGCGAGGAGTGCGCGGCGGAGTCCACTCCCATCCCTCAGAGGTTCAAGGTGGACCTCAAGAAGCTGCCTCTCAGGCTCAAGGAAGGCATGTCCAGGAAGCGGAGCGGCGAACAGGTCGTCTCTCCCTTCTCGTACAACAATGAAAGCTTCGACGGCAGCTCGGAGAGTCCGCGCGTCGAGTTCGTACCCGCGCAGGACATCAAGCGGCTCAGCGAAAACGTCGACAAATGCTCAATTAGCAACCTAGAATCTAACGGGAACAATCTCGAACAAACGTGTGATCCTAAATCTCTAGTTAGTGATGTAAGTAAAGAATCTCGTGTAAATAGTGAATCTCAGTGTGCTATGGACAGACCGACCTCGTCGGGAGTGAAGAAGAAATGTCCCCCGCCGGTGGACACGGGCGGCGGGGTGGCGATCAACGGAACTAAGAAGAAGCCTAAAGCGCATAGCGGCGTCGACTCTCCCACCTCGCCCGGGGGAGAGTACTACAAGATATGGTCGCCGCAGAACCCGTGCAAGATCATGAAGTTCGTTTACGACTTGGAGAGTGCGGCTGTCCCCAGCGACGCGGAGAAGTCGCCCGTGCCGCCGCTGCCGCCGCGCCTGGCGCACAAACCTCTCGAGCGCATGCACGCGCTGTCCCCGCCGCTCGTACCGAGGCATAGGAAACCGAAGAAGCTCACCAAACCGGAAGACGCGTTCACCTTCGAACTGATCGATACGGACGAGCAGTTCTTCACGGACAATAACATAACAAATTCGGCGGTGCTCCAGGCCGACGTCGGCGACTTTAAGCCTGGAGAGTTTTACTCGGGAAAACAAGTGGCTGTATCTTCGACCGCGAGTTTCTGGCGTGGCGGACAGGAGGTCGCGCCCCTAGCCACCCCTGAAACCGACGGCAGCTTATGTGAATCCACCATCTCAAAAATTACAAAGTTAAACGAGGAGAAGAAGAAAAATGTACCTGAAGACGCAGCTAGTAGAAGTAAAATTTTATTTATAAAGGACATCGGACCGGACAACTATATTACGACGACGTTCGCGCGGCGAGACAAGCCGAGCCCGCCGCAGGACGTCGTCGACGGAGTCAGTCTGACTTCGAAATCAGAGGAGAAGGCCCAGCACACGTTCATAAACGATATAAGCAACCACTCGGAGTTCGAGGACGACAATAGAAACCAAATAGAAGAGAAGGAGATTTCAGTGAAAGGACACAAGCCCCTGACGAGGCAGAGCTCGGGTCGCGCGCACACTCCGACTATGATGACCGCGTTTCTGAACTCGTCGCACGTGGACGCTCGAGAGAACGATAACGGGTCCAACGGGCCTGATTCCTGCAACTCCTCGCATTCCTCGTCGCCGGTGGAAGAGTGCGCGCCGCCGCCTAGCGTCGGGGCGATGCTTATGAACCGGAAATACTCAGAGTCTTCCACGCCCAAACACTCGAGCTTGCCACGGCATCTGCTGAAGAACCTCGGGTGTGAGGGCACGCCCAAACACTCGCCAAATAAAACAAACAAGAACGTGGACAGTCCCGTGCGGCCTCACCCTCGGGTGCTCGCTCGAGTCGCCGCTCTGGCTGGCTCTGCAGTCCCGCAATGCCCGCCCACTCCGACTCACCACGCGCGAAGACCCCGGCCCATGCCTCCGACAGACTTACACCCCCCGCCGGTGCAAAACCCCGAGTCGAGGTTGCTCGAGAACTTCGAGATGGTCGAGTTCACGAACGAGCTTCGAACTTCGGAGATTAGATCTCCGAACTTGGAGTTCGTCAACAGCAATCACTTCACGATAGTGCACGCGGGGCCGCCGGATGACGTGGTGCTGCGGAGGCCTCGGCTGGAGGAGAACGACGACAACGACAACGCGGTCGCGTCGCCGACGCCGCTGCGGCACATGGCCGGCATCCGCCTGCCGTCCATACCGGAGAGGGCCTCGCGACAGATGGCTCTCACGGGGGACTTCCCCGCCAACATGATCGGCGGGATCATCGAGTGCGAGGAACCGCTGCCTGCAGGTAAACCTCTGTACATATAACTATTATTATCACATGATGGAATTAGCCTGCACAAGGGAGGGTAAGTCTATACCCGGCCAGGAGTAGATAAAGTGGCTGATTATGATGATTATGATATCAGATACAATGTAAGAATGTTAACCCTTTGAAAATAACAGCCTCGCAAAAATGTTGCGACATCTTTCACCATCAGCCAGAAAACGTCCACTGCTGAACGAAAGCCTCCCTTAATAGGGAGGTGTTGCCATAATCCCCACGCTTGGCAGGCGGCTTGGGGATCACAGAATGCTCACCACCGTTAACCGAGAGGACGCTGCTACCTGTATTCCAGTGGTTCTGAATGCAGTTTTAGGATATACCCAGATCAGTTGCGGCAAATCACTGTTAGTCATAGTCAAAGTCACACGTAGTAAGTCAATTCCTAGTACAGTTGTGGCAACTTTTTCTACAAGCTTCATTGGAGTTTTGAAAACAACACGAAAAGCAAAAATAATATAATACTATACGACAAGATATGTTCTACCACTCTTGCCCACACTCATGTGCGTAAGAACACTGTGAAAACAGTGTAATGAATAAAACATCACAATTTTCAGGAATTAACACTTGAACACGTGTTTTGGAAAATAATACAATGCGTTGACATAGTTTTTTCGCGTTCCTGACAAAACTCTCAAAATAACCTGCTGGCTTGTGTATTCCAGGGTGGGAAGCGCGCATGGACAGCCACGGGCGCGTGTTCTACATCGACCACGTGAACCGCACCACCACATGGCAGCGGCCCGCCGCCAACGGCAGCGCCCGTTCGCCCGCGCCCGAAGTGCAACGCCGCCAGCTTGACAGGAGGTTAGTAACTAAAGGTTACGAGTTTAAACGTCAACGTGACCATATCAGCTTGTTCTAATTTCAATACAATAAACATTTATTCAAGACAAAAACACACATACACACAAAACGAACACAAATTAAGGCAGCCTGCACTATTTTCAGCAGACTTCAAAAAATTGGTTCTCATTTCACCAACTAATGCATCTGCACGAAAATATCAGGAGCTCGTTTCACAACGTATTCATCTCAGAATAACGCTATAATAGGGTAGATGACTGATGTTTAAATCGTTGAAAACAATAGCTTTGATGAAGAATTTAAGTAAATATAGTATGGTAATTGAAAACATTATATAAATCGGTTAATAATGTTCTGATATATGAGCGTTTAAAGTTTTTGTTAGAGACAACTCTGTCCCTTTCCCACAAAACAAAAAATGACGTCACGCCTTACTTGTCAGTATAGAATTTATATGGCGTCCTGACACGTGACGTCACGGTTTGCTGTTTCGCCTCTCTGTCTAGCATGATATTAAAATGCTTATAAGTTGCTTATTTTTGATCAGATTTTAATTTTCTTTTCATTAATCAGCTATATTTATGGGCCACATTTGAATAGGACAATAAAAAAACCAGTCATCTAGCCTATTATTTTGTTCATGTATGTTTATTACCTCTTCACGCTAAAACGGATTTGGATGAAACTTGGCATGGAGGTAGCTTGTTTCCCGGAATAACGTACAGCCAACGTTTTATCATCGTCATCACCCTTTTTCATCATCTCGCGGGTGAAACCACTGGGCGCATCTAGTAGATAGTAAATAGAACTGTTTCTTGGTGTCACTTTTAACGTTGTGAACTGGTAATGTGCAGATACCAGTCGATCCGTCGCACGATGACGCGCTCGCAGCTGTCGGAGGCGGAGGGCGCGTGCGCGTCGCCCCCGCCGCCCGCGCCCGCGCCGCCCCCCGCCGCGTCCACGTCCCGCGCGGAGCCGCACGCGCCGCACCCCGCCGCGGAGTTCCTCGCGCGCCCGGACTTCTACTCCATACTGCATATGAACCAGGTTAATGCTCGTATATACTTGGTTGGCGCTTGTCAGCAAAAGTGCGGGTTACGAACCATAGTAGACCGCATCTTTGCCTGCCTAGAAGAAACCGTATCTGTTTGACATAAGCTAGTTCAATAACTACGTGACGTCATTAACTTGCCAGTTATTCAACCAAGTATTACAGTGTTTCGGCTTGAAGGGCAATGTTACCAGATAAATTATTAGGAAATTTATGAAGAGATTTGTCATCTAATATCTCAAGGGTGACGAGCGCAACGCAGTGTGGCGCAGGATTTTGTTCGGAAGTTCACAGTTTTGGCAGTGCTACTGATACGGGCAGCACTGATGCTTACCATCTGATGAACGTCTTGCTAGGCTAATCACTCCATTGCATTAAAAAAAACTATACTCGGATTCTTAATTAAACGGACTAAACTGACATTTCGAGTGTTGGTAGTTTTTGGCAATATTTAAATAGTGCTGGGTTTTTTTTTTAAGTTACTTTACATATGTTAAGAAACGTAATCTTTTTATTAATTTATGAAGTAATGGTAACAAACATATTCATTTCATACTTATGAACTACTTCGATTTATTTATATGAGTCTTTGTAAAAGGTGAAGTTACTTACTTTTGTATGATTTCAATCTTTCCAAGGTTATAAATCATGAAAATAATGTTACATTTCCGTGTAGCAATGTACTGAACAACTTTTTAACGCAATATGTATTCCCTTTTCTACCTGCACTTACACTGGCAGCACTTTAAATGTTTAACGGCACTTAATAATTATTCAATAATTCTTTTGCACGATATGAACTTAACAATATCCATCAGTACGGTTTTTTAGCAGGCAGCATTATTTTGAAAAGTGACATTTCAATCTGTCAGTTAGTCCGTTTGATTATGAATACGAGTATAGGCTCCAAGTGTCGTCAATCCTTATTATAGTGCATTTTCTCTCTAGAAAGAAATTCTTCGTTTAATGGTTTTTTTATGGGCCGCTTTTTGAGAGGCAATAACAATAACTTTAATAAGTCGACTATCATCTTGTTCTGGCTACTTTTCAGGAAGCGTCATCGCTGTACAACTGCAACTCGACGTTAAAGCACATGATATCGAAGATCAGGCGAGACACGTCGTCCTTCGAGCGCTACCAACACAACAGAGACCTCGTGGCGCTCGTCAACATGTTCAGCGAGTCGGAGCGGGACCTGCCGCTCGGGTGGGACACCAAGCTCGATCGGAACGGGAAGGTAACGTCTTTTTGCCAGACTACGATAAATAAGGGTTATAATTTTAGCATTCTATGTACGTATGTCCATTTGTTCCCTCATATCTCCTGAACGACTTCTCGCATTTTGACTAAGACTTCGCTCGTCATAGGATAAAAATCACGTCACAGTAAATTCTAAATGGTAGGTACCTTAATTTGTACCGTAATAAAACATTTTTGAGCCTATGATGTCGTTGGTGTGTTGGTTATCAAAGCAAGGGCTGAATAAGCTGGATGTCCTGTCTATAGAGTATAGTTTCCACCGTACAGAGCTAAACAGTTTGGCGGCCGTGTGCGTTTGTACGCCCTTCATCCACGGAAGTAAACTAGCTACCATATAAACTGCATCAATTAGCACTTAGTAACAACTAAGATTTACAACAAGCAACAGCGTTGAGGAAGCATTAAACTACTACAATTTTAACCAGAGTTTCTCTCCAACGTTCAGTTGTTCCGCAACACAGTATAGCAGCCGCCACACTTCACGGCGGTTTGTACAGTTGGTCCTTCGAGCCGGATAAACTAGGTTATTTTATCTGTGGTGTAGCGTTTCTTCGTGGATCACGTGATGCGGCGCACGACGTTCATCGACCCGCGGCTGCCGCGCGCGCCGCAGGCCGGGCCCTTCTCCCCGCTGCTCCCGCAGCGCCGCCGCCCCGTGCGCCTCGAACAAGCCTTCCACGATGTTAGTCCATCTTGGCTTCGCTCTCTTCTCTTCTTTTATGTTTTCTACTTGTAGTTGGCTGGTAGCTCGTTGCTGGAGCGGGACCCTTTCGGAACTCGTTTAGGATTATTCTATAAAGTTCTGTGTAGTGATATGGCAGCTAACGTGACATTTTATTTTCTAAGCAAGGCGAGCTAGTTGCATGCCTGATGGTTAACTTCACACTTACACGCAGTAATTTAGTGTCACACAGAGTTTTGAACTACAACAATTCAATTCAAAATTCAAAACAATTCTGTGCGCCAATATCCCTATCGTTGTCCTCGACCATTGCTTGTTCGCGCGAATTTTGGTTGAACGAATCCACGACTGATGTCGAACGTCTTTGACGTCGTTTCGTAATTGCCATTCAACTCTCGACCAAAATGACAATTCGGAAATTTACTCGACAAATTACTCGATTTATTAGGAAAAGAGTTATCATTCATAGGGCAGGTCTCGAAGATGTTGATGTGGCTGCCTCCTTGCCGAAGCTATGAGCGAGTCACGCTAGTCACACTCTTTGGAAAAGATTATAATGAGATCGGAACTGTAGTCGAATTAAACTCGTTATATACACATACCCGTATAAATAAAATCAAAATCTGTGCACATCTAAGTTGCCTTGAAGGGGTAATCATTACAGAGAGATAAGAGTGATTCCCGTTTCGCAAATTTCATTGTAAGGCCTGCCCTACTGCCGTTTCACAGCACAGAACTTG
Organism: Erannis defoliaria; assembly: GCA_905404285.2. Taxonomy (NCBI): domain Eukaryota; kingdom Metazoa; phylum Arthropoda; class Insecta; order Lepidoptera; family Geometridae; genus Erannis; species Erannis defoliaria. The sequence goes on from FR990071.1 coordinate 4,132,854, forward strand.
AAAAGACATTTAAAATTATTAATATAGTCAAACAAATCATAGTTTAGCGTTTAACATGTCTCCTAAATGCTAAGTATGACAATTTAGCTTGATCTAATCGATTTATGTAAGCCTGAAAGAGTCGCCCAAGTTTCGCTTATTTTCTTTTAAAATTTAGAAGTTTTGTTTTTGAGTTTGGAATTTATAGTAGATATTTTAGATGGTCTTGACTTTTCTTTGTTTTGTTTTATTTTGGTCGCATGGGCATGTTTTTAAGTTTGTTGTGTATTTAAAGCCTGCCTCACGCCGACGCGGCTTACGGCAGCGGTCGCGGTACTGTGTACCGGCCGTGCTCGTGCAGCAGGCTACACTTTTCAATCGACTTAAAAAAAAAAAGGTTCTCACTTCGACTTTTTTTTTGTATGTTACACGATTGATCCGTCAATTATAAATTGATTTTGGTGATTCTTTTTTGTTTGGTAGGTCATACTTTAGAAATGGTACCATATAAATTTCATGGAAACCGGTTCAGTAATTTGATTAAACAATCAAAATAACTGGAAAAATGGTGTCATCTAGGTAATCTAAATTGGAGTCGGTTGTTTTTTTAAAGTAGTTGTTGCTACCGCGTCCGCCACCACAAGCCGCGGCAGTTTAGCTAACAGCTTTATTCGATTCTGGGCTCACTTCATTTTCTTCATTTTATTGTAAACGAAGTAAATGTCAGCTTTTTTATATGAGTTACTATCTACTGTGTAGTGAATTTGTGTTTTTTTTTAATGTAAGATTTGGTAACTACCGCTTCTCTGATGGAAGTGACGATTAGGTCTAAGATGGAGCATGCTTAGATTTTTTATTAGACAATCAAGTGACGGGACGAGCAAGACGTTCGCTGGTGGTAAGCGTCACGCCTGCCACTAACAGTAGCAGTGCTAGAATTGTGAACTTGCGAACACAATCCTGCGCCGCACTGCACTGCGCTCGTCACCCTGAGATATTCGATGTTAAATCTATTCATACCCAGTAATTTCTCTGGTAACATTGCCCTTCAAACCGGAACACAGTAATGCTTGCACACTACTGCTTGGCGTTTAAATAACTGGCACAGGTGTGGTACTTCCCCAGGTGGACTCTGCAGTAGAGTCCTACCACTACAAACTACTAGATTACTTTTATGTAGTAGATAGCGGATGTTTTATTAAACCGAGTGGATAAAAATGAAGCGAATAGTCCAAAGTAGAGGCATCTCGGGGTAAAGATATCCAATGTAGACTTTCGTGAAAAAAAATTTTACCGTATAGAGCTGTTAAGGGGTAAAAACTAGACATAGACAATTAAATCTCGCCAAAAAATACATTATTAAGGGCGCCACTACATTAATAGGGACGCCAGTAGTAGATTAATCACCTAGGGAGCAAAGGTAAAGAATGTCTCGGATCTCATGTATATTGTCTCCCGAGGCGAAGCCGAGGTAGGGGGGCGTCACTCCGCAGTTTAGGTATGTTCGGCCGGCGCTCCGCAAGGCTGCAGTCAATACAATGCAAGGCTGAGGTCAGTCGCCGCCCGCACGCTAGCCTCGTCGCACGTAACTAAGCATACGTGATAGAAAGAGAGCGGTATATCTAGGTGAATATAGCGAGTGGTATCCAGCACTGTGCGAGTTGAATTGCTACTTTATTGCCTAGTAGATAGAGTCCTTATTTATTTGAATTCCTTTGCGGAGTCAACTTTCTGTACGTAGTATTATTATTTATTCTGTGGCACAGGGTAACAAACATGAGATCTGCGGCTTCTTTACTTGCTCCCGTAGTGTGTATACGATTTTACGTGCCGCTGCGGGGAGGAAGTGGATTCATTCGCTCCGCGTAGCGGGGCTAAAGTAGCTAGTTTAGCAGGCACGTAAAAGCTTTTAAAGTCAATTGCACCTTTTCGTAAATTTTAAAAGTGTCTTTGTAAATTTTAAAAAGTTTTTTGAATTTTGAATCTGTTTCCCATAGTACAAGCTTTGCTTAGTTTGAGCTAGATGGCGCTGTGTGAAACGTCTACCAGTATTAATTTATTATTTGTTATAAATATAATTATTTGTTAATGTGTTTATTGGCAGGCACCTACGCCACCCCCGCGGCCGCCGTTGACAGCCGCCGATGCGTATGCGCACAATACGCAAGAAATACCCGTGGCCTATAACGATAAGGTATAACATTCTTGTTTATACAGGGTTATAAGCTTGGAGTGTACTAAGACGAATAGTGGTCATTGTAATCATCCCTGAAATCACGAAAAGAAAATTTCATGTTTCATTGAAAAAGTTTTTTGACTTATGATAATATGTACGAAACAGCTGTTTATTTTCATGGTTTTAGGTTTGGCACCGTAAAAAGTAGTGATAAGTATTTAATACAAAATAATACACCAAACTAGATAAATTTGGAGCTAGATGGCTGTCATATACAGGGTGTCTCACAAGTCGACGTCAAGCCGGAAGGTGAAAGGCCAAGTCATAATAGTAATCAGTTTATTTTTTTTAAATCTATGTTATATATATTTTTTTAAATAACGGAAGGGAACACACCATCACAGGTCGTTGATTTTTTAGTATTTTTTTATATAAAAAAATAGAATCCGGAACGAGGATATTCGCCAAAGAACCAAAGTTACCGACATAACTCGCAAGGTTTGCAAGTTGAAGTGGCGCAGGGCAGGCCACATCGCTCGAAGAACTGACAACCGATGGGGAAGAAAGGTTCTTGAGTGGCGACCGCGAACCGGAAGACGCAGCGTAGGAAGGCCTCACACTATATACCGACCGGTGGACCGGTGGACCGACGACATTGTGAAAGTCGCGGGCAACCGGTGGATGCAAATGGCAGGTTGTCGTACAGTGTGGCGGTCTAAGGGGGAGGCCTTCGTTCAGCAATGGACGTCTCCGGGCTGATGATGATTAAAAAGAAAATTTACTTAACTAGACTTTTTTTATCACCCGTTTCCGGTTTACCGTTGACTTTTGGGACACCTTTATATTTGGGGGGTACATTGACGGCTAAAGACGCTGAATGAGATGTGTATCAACATGTATGTATTTGTTTGTTTGTGTGGAGGTGGTGGCGTTCCTGAGGCAGCCGAACATAATGTCGATCCTGCGCGAGCGCGCGCCCGGGTGCGCGGGCGGCGCGCTGCGCGACAAGGTGAACGCCGTGCGCGTGGAGGGCGCGCCCGCGCTGCACCGCTACCAGCACGACGTGCAGCTCACCTGCATGCTCAGGTACGCACGTATATCTCTACTACTCGTATTATTTATTTATTTATTTCTTGTAAAACAAACAGCTATCACAAACTCATTTGCTAGGACACAGAATAATATAAACAAATAAGCCAAAAAAGTTTTCACTAATAGCAACATTGGATACAATCCAGTTGAATAGTAATTAAGTATTAGGTATATAAAATATAATTTACAATGAATCAAGTATATAGATAATCAATTTATAATCTATTAAATGTAGCTTTATGTTTATGAAGTATGTCATAAGCCTCGAATAGAGTTGGGTTCAAATCGATTCAAATCAAAATTAGTTTTTTTTTGTTTCAATTTGGCATCGCACTTTGTGCAGTCTGCCAGTGTCAAGTATAATTATTATAGACTTACAAGTTTTTAGAGTATCAAATCAAAATATGTCTAAACTTACAGTTAGTCCCACAAAATTAGTCACAGTCGAGTCAAAGTCATGCCCAAGTAAAGTTGTGGCGACTTTACTGTAAGCTTTTACGGAGTTTTGAAAACAACATGAAAATACATTTTTCACCACAATATATCACTTGTCACACTCGTGCACGAAATTCAGCACTCAATGAATAAAACACCACCATTATAAATCATTAATTCGCGAAAAAAATCACTAGTTTAAGAAAATAATAGAATGCAGCGACATGATTTTTCCGTGTTCGCGCCATAACTCCATGTGTGTATTTATCGTAAGTACATTAAAAATAAAATAATAGTTAGTAAAAAGGTTAGTCGACATCACAGGAGACCAAATAGCTGGCAGCTACCTCGGACAAAGAATTAGTCTAGCTATTCAAAGGAGGAACGCTGCCAGTATCTTCGGGGCCTTGCCTAAAGGGACTCCTTTGAATAATATATTTTAGTTATTTTTTTAGGTTCATTGTTTTAGTATATATTTCATGTAAATGTGTGTCAATGAAATTGTATAAAATTAAAAATTATAAGTAATTAGTAATTCTGAAATAAATCTGTGATGTCAATTCAAACGAATTAACAAAATTGCATAACTTAACAAGAACCTATAACGACACATTGCTGAGCATATACGGTATACGCCCAGGAATATCATACCCCTACCCTCGAAGCCTCAGCCTTCGTCGTTGCATTAGGCTGACCCTATAGACACGTACGCTGACCGCTGCCGGAACGACGCGCAGCTCACGTATACCTAGCTCTACTCGTTTAGGAGCCTTTAAGAGTGCGACTAATGCCAGAAAAATAACAGATTTCACCCGCGCGTCTTGCATTAGTTTAGAGTCGAAAATCGCATGGTACAATTGATGATGATGATGGCTTTGAGCAATTTAGGTGGGGTTTTATTTAATTATTCAAAATGTAGGCATGAAATAAAATAAAATAACGGCTACTGTGCTAAAACATTAGTTTGGCTATGTAATTCGCAAAAAATAATGTGGTGCTGTCGCTGATAATTTAGAACATTTGAATTAAAACGTAAGTTAAGTTTTTTTTTTGGTAATTTGTATTTTATTTTTTTAATAAACCAGATTATTTTCCAAAATTCTATTCGGTTACTCGGCTTCTTTAGGTTTTTCCCCTACCTGGAGTATTTTTTTAATCTGAACATTTACGTTCTTTATCATTAAACTATGTGTTTAAAAATACACCTTTTACTTGCTTTTGGCATTAGTCGCCCCCTTAACGACACACTGCTGTGCATGGACCAGCCGTCGAAGGGTGAGGCCTTGTTCCATCACGCTGGCCCTGCAGGTACGTACGCTGCCTGCATGCACCGGTGCGACGTGCATCTCACGTGTGCAATGTGCATGCCTGACCATGCTCAGGTATGCACATGTGCCTCTACTATCACAAACATCTTTAATGTGGATGGGCTAGTAAAGCGTTGCCAAGAGATGTCGCTAGAATCATTTTCTTCATAATAACGGTAAATATCCCGTAAATAATAATAGAGCTTGTCTTGGAATATAAATAAATTATAAGATACGCCTGTATTACACGTATAATATGTGTCAAAAAAAACATACGTATTAAAAATATATGCTCAATACTGTTAGCGTAATAATGTTGTCCTAGTGCTGAGAACCATTTGTAAGTGTGGCACGTATCTGCCGTTTTAATATATCAACGACATCCCTAATTCTATACAATTTGCTGACACAATTTTGAGTAGATTGCAAAATAAACATCAGTTGCTGTATGTTTAAGGCCCAAAATATGGCTCGCTTGCATATTTCAATGTTTTGGATGATCATAAAATAACTCAACAGTATTTTAAACTGTGATGGTTGTTCTTTACAGTTTTACGATCGACTTGCAGGATATTTATCGCTATTACGCTGTGAAACGAGCAATTTTTCACAACATAGTCACGGTAAATATCCCGTAAACAGTCATATAACTTCCACAGAACTTAATTTATAAAATATAAGAATAAAAATCATTTAAAATATATGGTAAACAAAGAACCCCAAGCCGCATGCCAAGCGCGGGGATTATGGCAACCTTATTAAGGGGGAGGCCTTCGTCCAACAGTGGACGTCTTCTGGCTGGTGATGATGATGATGATTTTGATGAAGAATAACATTACAAAAGTTAAGTAAAAATATCATTTTGTTTAACACAAGCGCTCATTCATAAAAAATAGTAATATATAAATCCCAATGTAAAGTGCGAAAACTGGTTTGGATAATAATTTAGTTTTTGCTGAACCTTTGAAATATCATTTCCAGCAACTTTCTTGAGTGAAATTTCAGACAGCGCCATCTTGCCACAAACTAAGCAAACCTTGTAATATGGAAACCAGATAGCTGATAGAATACATTTATATATATTTTTTTAATATCATTTAATATCAATTTAATATCATAAGAAATGTGTGAGCTTCACTGCGGCGCGCGTGCGCCGTATTCTGGCCCTTAATAGGTTAATTTGACATACCGTTTTGTTAACTATGAATCATGCCATAATTTACTTGGTTGTTTTGTCACGATCTGATTCACACATTTGAAACAGGCAGTGTATTGTACGAATACTTAAACCAAACCTATTCTTTAATATAATTTGCTAAAAGTAACATATCTATCCAAATGTACTAAAATTGTTTACGTTTAATTAAACTATTTTATTTGAGAAAGAGATTGATTTTATTTCGATCCTGATTACTGATTAATTAAGTCTTTTATAAACTTAATTTGACATTAGTCATTATGTTGTTGTTCTATCCATAAATTCACTAAAATGACGACGAGTAATACAAAGTTTTTCTTCTAAACTTGTGTAGAACAAATCTACGAGTATGAACTCAAATTTTAACCACTTCTAATAGTGCTAAGATTATTTAGGTGATATTTACCGTGATTATGATTATAAACGAGTTCCTGATATTTCGGCCTGATGATATTTACTTTATGACAAATAACAGGCTTAGTGATGAATATAACTAAATATATTACACATACTGAAAAAATAAATTGTATTGGCTGATAAATCTCTGAGTAATGAGCGTTTAAAGTTTTAGGTGGGGATAGAGAAGGGATGCTCTGTCCCTTTCTCGCACAGCACGTGTTAGTATAGCATTTGTATGCCGCGCCTGAGGCTTGACGTCATAGCTCAGTATAGCGCGCTCTCTGTCTAGCTTGAAATTAAAATACATAGAACTTATTTATTTTTTAATTATTTTAAAGTTTGTTTTCGTTGATAGGCTCTATTGATGATCAGCTTTTTATGAGGTAATAAAAAAATTGTAGTCATCATGCCTATTCTCTTAAATCACTTCAGTGTGTGTATGAATGTAATTTATTTTTTTGAAAGGTGAAATAGGGCGCAGATAAGGGACACAACCAGGGACCCCCGTTCCGGCTCATACCTGGTGCAAAGGTTAGCCATTGCAATCCAGCGCGGGAACGCAGCTAGCGTTATGGGCACCTTTGCACCGTGCACAGTTAGGGGGGGGGGGGGGGGGGGGGTTTGATTGAGACTGACTTGAGTTGTGACAATTATTAATTATATACTATAATTAGGATCATTACCATATATGCATATTTAAAAAAGTTTAATTACCACATTTATTTACAAATATGTGTATAAAATTAAATTTCTTTCATTAATTGACATTTATTATTTCTTCCAGCACAGGAAATAAGTTACACGATGTATCACTGCATTTTAAGTTAGCCCATCTTCATCTTATATAGTTTATTGACAATATAACAATTTTATTATGAAAACTGACGTGGTTTTGACACATTTTTGTTTTATTTATACGGGAATGCTCACGTCAATGGTACTAGAGAAATAAATAAAATAAATAAATATTGGGCGGACATTTACAAAAAAATAAATACAAATTAAAAAAATATATTATTAAATAATTAAAAAAAAAAAAAAAAAATATTTTTTATTTATTTTATAAATTACTGGGTATGAAGAGATTTAACATCTAATATCTCAGGGTGACGAGCGCAGTGCAGTGCGGCGCAGGATTGTATTCGCAGTTCACAATTCTGGCACTGCTACTGTTAGTGGCAGACGTGACGCTTACCACCAGGCGAACGTCTTGCTCGTCTCGTCACTTGATTGAATAAAAAAAAACGATTACGCAGGTGCACGCACGTCGGGCTCTGTTTTCACTCTTTGAAAAAGGTCACCGGATGTGATCGAAACTATAGTCGAAGTATCCGATTTCATTAAACGTGAGTATTCCCGTATAAATAAAACAAAAATATAACTATTTATTAATAGGTATTTCGCATTGTAATACCTAAGCCAAGGTAATAAGCCTTAATGACCCTAACCTCGGACAAAATTATATGTTTTCATGTAACGCTGGCGAATGGCTAAAATAAATAAACCACTTAGTGTTACTAAATGCGGTTAACTGACACACTAATGATATGCTATTTTGTTGTGATTTAATGTTTCTAGAATAGTTTAAGTTTCCCTAGTTGTTGATACTAAGCTGTATACTGAGATGCTATGTACTGACCGTTATCGTCGTGGGCCGTTATCAAATGACACATATAATTTTAGGTCTCTGTGGCTTTTACCTGTAGATGTGATTAATCCACTTTTAGCAATCTTTTTAAAAACGTGTAAATGTTATAGCAGTAGGTTTTAGGGATCGAAGTTGCAGATTTAGATTAAGTTTAAGAAATGTAACAACTAAACTTAAAAAAACTTACATGCACGAATTTGCGTAACCGCTAAAGTTTTGCTCCGCTAAATGATATCCTATCGGCTACACCATAAGGCCAATGATCCACTACATGTAACAAACGTGCTTTAAACAACTTCGAATATTATGTACCTCGAATATACAGGGCTAGTCCTGATCAGTTAGAATCCTTTTAAGGGCATATTCTGTACATCAAAACATTGAACTTGCGAAAAAAATACCAGCTGTTCCATACAAAAAGTTCATCGACCTTGGGCAAAATGTATAGAACAGCTGGTTTTTTTTTGCGATTCCAATGTTGGCCCCATAGTAAAAGTTATTTATTTGATGTACAGAATATGCCCTTAAAATGATGCTAACAGATTAGAACTAACCCTGTATATGTACTGCTCAATCTTCGGGTGGCACTTTAACTCTGACAATAAGGCTGGCCACTAACCGTCTACACACTTTACCGCATGTCTCTTGCAGTATGACTTACTATATGTAGACTAGACTTGCAGACAAAGGGAAATATCCCCGAACATAATATTTTGTAATTTATGAGACCGAAAACGCTTTTTGCAAATGATTATTCAACCTTGTATTATTTGTATTTTTCTGCCAGAAAAAAATAGTTAATACTTTTTACACAGTAATAAATAACATAGCAAAGAAAGCTTATTATTGTCTATGCTCTATGTACTCTATGATAATACTGACATTTGGACTTTTTGCGGTGCATGTGCTGCTGTTCCTGTAATTCGTTAACAAATAATTACTCTTAGCTTAGACTAAGACATAGATTACATAATAACAACAGTAATTGCAACTACTTTTCAACGCTTTTGTTTCACCCTTTTTGCGTAGAGATAAAAAGGTTTCAATCAGGATTCATATAGTACCTACTTCTAGATAGTTTGCGCGCCACTGGTGGCGTATAATGGGAACGAAAACTGTTTTCCTACCTAGATCACTTTTGTAGTCGTAGGACTCTACTGCAGAGTCGGTATGGGGAAGTACCACACCTTTGCCAGTTATTCAAACGCCAACTAGTAGTGTGCAAGCATTACTGTGTTCCGGTTTGAAGGGCAATGTTACCAGAGAAATTACTGGGTACGTGAAGAGATTTAACATCTATTATCTCAGGGTGACGAGCGCAGTGCAGTGTGGCGCAGGATTGTGTTCGCAAGTTCACAATTCTGGCACTGCTACTGTTAGTGGCAGTACCACCAGGCGAACGTCTTGCTCGACTCGAAAAAAAACTGTTATTTGATGTTGATGCATAAACTAAACGGAAACAGAATTCGCAGAGTTATTTAGTTACAAAGTAAATCAGGTTATACAATGTGTAACAAAAAGGTTCAACAATATTGAAGGGTATATATCTACTCATCATAATGAACAACTTTTACTATGGGCCAAACCCTAAAATCCCGAAACATATATCAGCTGTTCCATACAAAAAGTTTATGGCCATTGGACAAAACGTATGGAACAGCTGATATTTTTATCGCGATTTCATGGTTGGCCCCATAGTAAACGTTGTTCATAATGGTGAGTACATACATACTGTTCAGTATTGTTAAACCTTTTTGTTACATATTGTATATAACTCGATTAAGATTAATCTTCTTGGGGTTGCAGTCATTTTCAGACCGAATCAGTACTTTTTTTTTATGCAATGGGGTGACGAGACTAGCGAGACGTTCGCCTGGTAGTAAGCATCACGCCTGCCCATAACAATAGCAGTGCCAGAATTGTGAACATACGAACAAAATCCTGGACCTGGACCTGGGTATGTCCTAAAACTGCATCCAGAACCGCCGGAGGACGGGCAGCAGCGTCCTCTTAGTTAACGGTGGTAACACTCTGCGATCCCCAAGCCGCCTGCCAAGCGTGGGGATTATGGCAAACCCTCCCTATTAAGGGGGAGGCCTTCGTCCAGTAGTGGACGTTTTCTGGCTGATGAGTAGAACAAAATCTGGCGCCGCACTGTACTACCCTCGTCACCCTGAGATAGATGTCCAATCTCTTCATGTCAATGATGTCAAAATAATTTCTCTGGTAACATTGCACTTGTGTTTCTTTAACTTTGTTACGAATTATATGGCTGCTGATTTTTTCTGCTTTATAATTGCTCCTTGACCCATTGGAGGAGATTTCAGATAGCAAACGATGCAAGTTGCATAAAAATTTGCGATGCGCTTGCGCTTTTTACGTGTCATAAGTTTTCAGTGGCCCTCGTATCCGTTTTGTATGCAGTCCTCGTCTTGCGACAAAATTCATGTCTATTTTTTTTTGTTTGTTTCAATTCGTTTCATATAGGTATAGAGGAATATTGCTGCTGCTATTGAATATTGCTGGGATATGTATTAACATAGGAATAGTTAAAGGCCAAACAAAAACTTCAACAAAGTTATTTTATGTCACACACAATCATCAGCCAAAAGATGTCCATTGCTGGACGAAGGCCTCCCCTTAATAGGGGCCATAATCCTCACACTTGGCAGTTGGCTTACTTTATACCTATACAGGGTTAGTGGTAATCAATTAGCATCATTTTAAGGGCATATTCTGTACATCAAAACAAACAACTTTTACTAAGGGGCCAACATTGAAATCGCGAAAGAAATGTCAGCTGTTCCATTCAAAAAGTTCATCGACTTTGGGCAAAATGTATGGAACAGCTTTTTTTACGATCTCAATGTTGGCCCGATAGTAAAAGTTGTTTGTTTTGGCGTACATAATATGCCCTTAAAATGATGCTAACTGATTACCACTAACCCTGTACACATACTCAATTATACTTATACAAATATCGCCTCGACAATACTCAATGCATTTTCGTCAATTGTTACATTAAAATCGATTACTCTAAAAAATGTGGACGGAAACAATAATTTTCAAGTGCAACAAACTCACGCGATTTTAAATTGTTAACCCTTGAATCAGGTCAAAATTACTATTGTTATATTCAATGCGCAGTTTGTTATATTAAGAATCTAGTTTTTAGATCAGACACGGTCTTCATTTATTTGTACTTTAGTACCAGAAGACGTTAATCAAAATGATGTCGCCACTTTTGTTTGTCCAATCAACCAAATTTGAGTATACAAACAAAATGTGATTTACTGTCAGATTGCTCAAACAATTAGTTATGTTCATAATTGTATCCACAATGTATTAACAATGGCTGTCGGTTTGTTTATCCTTGCTGCGTTTGGTCAGGTTGGAAGTAACCAGTGGCAAGGCCTCGCATGAATGGCTAATGTATTTTGACAGTCAACATACGCGTCCTTACTTAACTACTTTGGAATTTACAAAGACTTGCGTCTCGCCGTCATAACTTGGAGATCTGAATATTCTGTCAGTGCCTTGTTGTTACCTATGTTTTGGGATTCGATTTGACTTTTTACACGACTGCCCCAAAAAAGAGTGTAATGTTTTCAGGGTTTACGTATTACTAGTTTTTTTATTGAACGAATTAATCTGAATTTGATCGACAAATTTGAGACGTTTATCCGATCTTTGTGTAACTTTGCGAGCTAGTAGTAATTCATTCGCAATGCATTTTTTTAATTCGTTTTTTTCGAGCCTTTAGCTTTTAAGTTAATAAGTGTAAAATTTAGTTAATACTTTTTTTTAAGTTGACAAAAGGCACGGACCTGCAGTCCGTGGAGCTAATAAATATTTAAAAAATATTTTAGTATTGGTAGGACTCTACTGCAGAGTCCGCCTGGGGAAGTACCACAAATTTGCCAGTTATTCAACCGCCAAGCAGTAGTGTGCAAGCATTACTGCGTTCCGCTTTGAAGGGCAATGTTACCAGAGAAATTACTGGGTATGAAGAGATTTAACATCTAATATCTCAGGGTGACGAGCGCAGTGCAGTGCGGCGCAGGATGGCGTTCGCAAGTTCACAATTGGGGCACTGCTACTGTTAGTGGCAGGCGTGACGCTTACCACCAGGCGAACGTCTTGCTCGTCTCGTCACTTGATAGAATAATAAAATAAAAATACGATTTTAAAATAAATTGGGAATTCCTTAAGTTGTAGAGCGAGATCACCATTCGCGTCCATATCGGTTAGTTGTTTAGTTATATTATTCAGTTTCTATATCAGCGTACCTTATATGCTCCGTTTGAGATAACTTTCAAAAACAATAGTATGAAAAGATTTTCAATGCCAAATTCATAATTATCTTATCGATCTACTGCTGCACGGAATGCCTCTTCTATATTAGAGGCATTCCTCTGCTATGGTGCTGTCTTCTACCATAATTAGTCAGTTCCGATCTTGCTTTGATCTAATTTACTTCTTGCATTGAAACTTAGCGATATCATCTGTTATTGGTCATGGTTTGCCTACTGGTCATTAGTGGTCATGACTGCCGTTTTAATATGTAGCAGGCATTGAGCTAATATCTATACAGGGTTAGTTCTAATCAGTTAGCATCCTTTTAAAGGCATATTCTGTATATCAAAACAAACAACTTTCACTATGGGGCCAACATCGAAACCGCGAAAAAATTATCAGCTGTTCCATACATTTTGCCCAAGGTCGATGAACTTTTTGTATGGAACAGCTGATATTTTTTTTCGTGATTTCAATGTTGGACCGATAGCTAAAGTTGTTTGTTTTGATGTACAGAATATGCCCTTAAAAGGGTGCTAACTGATTAGAACTAACCGCCAAAACTCGCACTCAATAGCGTGTGCCGAGTTTTTGAAAAACTTGAACTACGATAAGACACAAGCGCTCAAGCATATATTGAACACTATACAAGCGACATAACGTCTAAATTCGCATCAATCAATTGTGAACTATATAATGCACGTAGAGGTATGTACAACGTCACTAGGACGTTTTTGACTGATTTCACTTAGAGATTGTGACTCTTTAGATATTTGCTCAATTGTAGCAGGAGATCGATTAGTGCCATGTGTTTATTATAAAGTTACCATTAGAAGGCTATATATGCTAATGAAGGCTATCAGATCATTACAAGTTAGATGCATTGTGGTCAATGAGAAGTTTAAAAAGAACGAACATTATTCTCGAATCGGACATTATGCGACTAAACCCTCTACTAGGTAGATAAACATGTCACGTCTTAGCCCTGTTCAAGTCGTGGGAAATTGTCATCCTTACATCTAGGCCATTTTTAGGTGAATGTCGTTCCGAACGATACTTTTATGCAAATAAACGATAAGTTGGAGTTATGTTTCCTGTGAACTTGACAGGCCAGTTAATGATTCGCGATTAGCGTATTCGTTTGTACTGAGTGTGATCTTTTTTGCACAAAGATATTAATAATATAGTTCTTCGAATTTTAATCCTAACGCAACCTTTATTAAGACAAATATAATTTGAAGGCCATCTACATTTTTAGTTTATTTAATGATGAAGTGAAGAAGTTTATAAAATTTTAAGCCCTTGTGTCAAAATTAAATATTTATATTTATTTATTTATTTGGCACACAAAACAGAATACAATCAAAACATTTCAAAGCAAAAATGAGAATAGGTGCAGAGCTATAGGTGGGTGGGTTATATATTACATGTACGTACAAAGGTTACATTTAATCACAGACTACAGCTGTTTTTTTTCTTTGAGAAGAAAAAAAACAGCTTTACAAAAGCTTCTTTCGATTTTTTGTCTCTAATAACCGTCACAGACGACGAAGATGCTATATATGCGTCAAGTTAAGATAAAATATCGCTCGCCATCAAATTTCGAAATAATAGGTCGGGGAAAAGTCTTCATATTTTGTATGTATGAAGTTGTAGTAAAATCTCTTCAGTTGTGCTGTTTGTATCTGGCTGGTTTTGATACTATTAAAAATAAAATGTCTTGTATTCGTTTATAAAATATTAAGAAACTTTTCCCCCGACCTTATATATATATATATATATATATATATATATATATATATTATATATTATGATCTTCGTCACTTGTTCTTCATTTGTTTTGTATGAGTAGCGATATTGAAATACGTTCTAAGATAACATGGACTATTATAGCATCTTCATAGTGTGTGACGCCTTTTATTCATAGAAAATTGTCGTACAATTAAACGTTTTCACTCATATAAAATCCAAAAGCTGACCTTATACTTACTTTCTGCATCTCTCAAGCATTGCCCATTTTTTGCACTATGTAATTAAAAATGTAAAGCAAGTGAAAACTATTTTGTAAAACTCTCACTCTGCGAGCACCTTGTGGTCACCAGACCGTGCTGCCGTTCATCTTTATGCGTTTATGGAGCTGTATTGTGTGTAATAATATGTAGTTACATTTTAACATATACAAGGTTATACGGAAAGGACGTACCAAACAAGGAGGTAAAAAACGTACCTCATTATACCATCATTATGAACAACTCTTTACTACAAGACCGTACTGAAATCGTGAAAAACTTCTTTCTTCTTGACTCTTCAAGTAGTGTAGCTTTGCAGTCCCTTTATATTTAGGCTAAAGAGTTCAGCTTGCAAATATCATTCACACTGAAATATGCTTGGTTTGTAAGTAGGTAATAGCTGTTTATATTTTTTACATGAGAATCATTTCGAGTTTCTGTACCCACATTTCGTGTATAACCGTAACGGGTAACACAGAACGGGAATACTAAGTACTTTCAATTGAGTTTTTCTATCAGATCAACATAAACATGTACGAGTAAGTGCAAGAGACAAGAGAGCAAACAAAAGTAACGATGCATATAAAACATCTTGGATTTTTTCGTGTACGTTACCCAACTGCACCCCACCCTGATACTAATAGCCTGATAAATCTGATAAAGGTTGCCTGGAAGGAATCGCTTAAGGTGATAAGGCTGCCCCTTGTACTGCCAAATAATGTACCCTGATTAGTAGTAAGTCGTTCTATATTTCTGGTGTGCAATAAAGTTGTGTTGTATTGTATAACTTCGGTGCTCGTTGCTCAAAACAGGTGTCAACATTTTTTTTTTGTTATTCTGTTTGTTGATTCCGTTTATTATCAAATCGCATCCCAACCTAAATCACCACAAAAACAAGTGTACGTACTAAAAATCATAAACACATTCGAAAACGCTTATTAGATTTCCCTCAATTTGTTACAAACTAAAAAGACGTTATTGTAGTTCAGTCTCATTGGATTCACATTTAAATATGCTGCTCAAAAGTTAACCTTGTCAGATTAGTCGCGGTAAACTTCCATCGCAGTGATTTGTGTACGATTTAACGGTCTCGTGGAACTATACCCAAAACAGAATGAGTAAGACTTTTAAGTAAAATTAAAGCCATTTAATCAATACCTAATATATTTACAACTCAAATTGATCGAGCAAAAAACCGTCATTGAAAAAACTTGGTCGAGCAATAAATAATTTCGTCACTTCTGAAATCGTGCCAAAATTCGGGAACAATCGTTCATTTAAATCTCAAATATCAACAAGCAATCCTGCACCCCTATTCACAACTCCATCGGAAAGGTTTCTGTTCGGATCCACACTATCCGTCCCACTCATCTACATAAGGATGACAAAGACGGAGGAAGGAAATTCGAATCTAAAGTTTCCGACGCTATTCTGAATAGGGGTGCTGATGTTCACTTTCATGGCGCCTTTTTTATTTTGTATGGTTAGTTAGAAAGAGATGAAATACTCTAGTCGGTCGTGCCGACCATAATCCAGTGGTTAGAGGTCCATGGATCGCATCCTAAATATCGTAACATACATCAACATGACATTAATTATCTCCACATAATGTGGTCAATTCTGAAGGTTTAAGCTGACAGAACTAAACTAACTAAAGTATAAGCTAACATGCCTAATAAAAAAGTGACAGCAATATTTTAATTAGTTTAAAACTGTCAACTAAAACCGTCAGAATCGACAACATTGTCGTGGTTACGTCATTCCCAATTTTAATTAACTTCGCTTTTGACAAAGCAATCTCAGACAGATTTTCGACCGACTTCAAAAAAAGAGGTTCTCAATTCGACTGTATGTTTTATTTTAATTTTTTTGTTGTTCTATGTATGTTACACGATTACTCCGCCAATTATGCACTGATTTTGATTATTCTTTTTTTGTTTGGTAGGTAATACTTCAGAGGTGGTCTCATATAAATTTTATCGAAATCGGTGAAGTAGTTTGGTTTTTAAATCAAAATTACTAGAAAATATGAAGATGTCATCCAAGTATTCGAAGTTGAAGTCGGTTGTATTTTTTTTAAGAAGCGTATTATTATGTTAATGATGTCTAACATCTTGCACATGACTAGTATTTTTTGCAGTGTTTGCACAATCAAATAATTATATATGATCTCATACAAAATTATTACTTACGTAGAAAATGACGCCAGATGCAACCATGCTATAATTATTGCAGGTACTTATTAAACATTCTCCATTAAAATCAGTTACAATTATTACTACTAGCAGTAAGTACTTATATTGGTTTTGCAAGAATAGATATGTTTTTGAATGCATAGACTATACGTAATTTTTTTATTTTTTTATTTATAGGCTTGCATTTAGCTGCCATCTCGTCTGATGATAAACGAAGATGCAGTCTACGATGGAGCACGCTTGCGTAGAATAAAACGACTTACTCGCGACTTGAAGACACCCAACCTACCCAACCAAGTAAACCTCTGGTTTACTTGAACCTGCATAAGAGCAATCTCGCCTTTCCTCTTTTATCTAGAATCACATTGAATCACATTGTGGAAAGCCTTTCGCAGAAACACATAGACAAGCGTTTATCACGATTCGCGTGTCCAGTTTCAAAACGAACCCAAATAAACATCGAGCCAAACAGGCATAGAATTCAGGAGACTGAGTTCCCGCTGCTTAGTTAATACTTGTTCTATTTCTATGGCCCTCATTTATTTAAAGATAACTGTAATTTTGTATTGATTCTCAGGTAAGACGATCCGTGAGATCTCCTTAACCATAATTCGAGCTATAATTTGGATCATTAACGAAACATGAATAGATACAAATTGAAGAGCGGCAAGGCATTTATTTATCGACAGTGAAATACTTTTTCGGTTCGCGTTCATAATCATCTATATCGAAAACAGACGTAATACTATAGATTACAGTTAAAAACAAATAGTATCGATTTAAGATAATGTGTAAGTACGTGATATGGTTTTGGATACGTTGCCAAAGATCGAAAGGGGTTTTTGAACCTAACAACTATAATTTGTTTCTCAAGTTTAATACACTTATCTAACACCGTTACTAATAATTGGTTTTTGATTGGAGTTAACTTTGTGAGGATTTATTATTATACTATCTATGTATATCTGTTTAGACTCTACATTTTGCCTCGACATAAGTCTGATTTTTATTCCATCATTTCTTGAGCCAACACGTCCTTGCGTGACCCCGTCTCCCACAAAAAGCTGCCTTCTTTTTCATTTTTCTATAGCGACAAATTATTTCCATTGTGCTCCTTTGTAAAGGATGACCTCAAATGAAATCGGGTCTAATAATATCCTCCGATACTGTAATTTGTGTCGAAAGCCCTGTCTGACCTTCCCAGGGCAATGTTTTGGATACAAAATACGGACTCAGTAATGATTTCTTGGTACCCTAATTATTCGGACATACAATGTAGGACCTTGATACTGTAGTCTTGTGGAGTCAATGCTTTTATGGGATAATGTTTACGTTGTATAAGGATGTAAAAAGTGTCGCTTAATTAATATTTTTATAACTATGAAAACCATTTATTTAAATACCTATAATAAAATTATAAACAGCTGGTTTAGATTGTTAGGACAAGGACTCGACAAAAAAAACGATGCTCGAACTTTCCCCTTAAATATGATAACAAAAGTAAAGATTTGTGTATTTATAAAGTAAAAAATATATGACAAAGTATAGCAAAAATTGCAATGCAAAAAGTAGCACCGTATCGCTAAGATAGATTTCGTACAGGCTAGTAGCATTTGTAAAACCAAAAAAGTATTTTGTCGAAAATTTTGGTGAAGATATAATTGGCATGGCTTAGCGCTGGTCTGAATAGGACTAAGTTATTGGATTCAGATATTGATTTTGGACTGGCATTATCAGCGCAGTATTAGACGAGAACTAAATATTATTCGAATATTCTAGTAAAACTAAAATAACTAAAAAAAATCGTACAATACATATCTAATGTATTGTACGATTTTTTTTAGTAAATAAGGACCAAGATCATCGTCTTCACATAATAATTGCTTCTAAAATAAAAAGCGGAGTGCGTTGAATCGCGAAATTAGAGCTATTTATAGTATCTGATGGGTTAGCATTAGTTTTGCTTTTATTTCCGTACAAATTAATATCTAGATTAGCTTCGTCATCGTTTATTTGACTGTTACCGTGTTTACTGATGTTACTGGCATCTTATTCTTTAATTTCCTGAAGCTTCACACAAATTAACTAATAAAATGGCTTTAAATGAGAAATTCTATTAGGTAAGTATGTTTTTATTTCTTTGTTATCGAGTGTCGACTGTGAGCTACAATTAGGTTCACAAGTACACTGCTACAACGACCGCTAGAAGGCTACTTCGCAGTATGATGATTGTTTCTTTGTTTACACATAACCTATTCAATATATATATAGGTATACATCATTGTTTTTATCTTTTATCATATTTTCTTCGTTAAAGAGGTATTCGTCATTCATAGTTTTATAGTGTTCATCTGTATTCTCCATATTCATCTGTCTTTTTGTGCCATTTTATTTTATCTATCGTGTCTCTACTGGTTGAAACATTTATTCTATTTATTCAGTAGATACTACTGCTATCATAGTCATCATTTACAGCCCATGATAGCCCACTATTGAGAGTAGGCCTCTCTTCTCGTACGTAACTAATCCCGAACCTGTGCCAATCGTATCCAGCAGGGCTTACATGCGCACCGCGAGAAAATTTTGTCGTGTCTTTATGTCGTGCGAAAACGAGACAAACTTGTACAGATTCGTAGCCTTGTCCTGTTTTGTAGAATCGAGAAAACTTTCTCGCAGTGCGCATGTTAGGCGCTCTGGTTCGACTTTTAAATACTACAGCGCGAGTACTAGCGATGGGTCAACTCGGTTTAGCAACTCGAGTTGACTTTGTTAGAGCTCGAGTGAACTCGAGTTGCCTATCTTACGCGTCCCGTGGCCGCCGTTACGGGGGCGGCGGTTGGCGGCGGGCGCTCGGCATTATTCGGGATAACTCGGGTCATTAATTTAACCAACCAATCACAGCGCACCGCGCGCGACGATGGTAATCATTGAGCTAATATCTAGATAATAAATAGCTCAATGATGGTAATCAATAAATGTATTGTCTGATCATAATAATTATGATTACAACAACAACAACAACAACGACAATTATTGTCTTTGCCATAATTAAACAATTATCAAATAGCAAGATATCTTGCTCGTTCATTCAACCTAAGTGACTCGAGTTTACTAACAATAACCTTAAGAGTGAAGTAAACTAAACCCTATAGTAGTTATCTTCGTCCATGCAGTCAACTTGAGCTGCAACTTGAGTTACGTGTATTTCAATTCGGTTTGACTCGGTTTAGTAAAATCTCGAGTTCGCCCATCGCTAGCGAGGACCCTTCCTAAAGATCGATAAATTTGAGATTTAATTCGTTAAAATTCGATAAAAAATCGGTATTTTCTCAAATTCGTCAAAGAAATCAGCTATTTGGTATAGCTGATTTCTTTGATGTCAAATTAACGACGTACAGAGCGGTACTTGCGCTGCTATTTTTCTTTGTTATTATTCTGATAAATCAAATCGGTAGGTTCAGTACCTAAGCTCTACATTTATGAATGGGCGTGCGTTGATTGATGTTCTGACATAACACTAACCAATTTTGTTTACGCTCGTGATGATTGGTTTATTTACCAATTTAATCGAACCATAGGGTTTGTTTGTTTACTCCGTCTTCGTCGCTTAGTGCTTATCATTGCGTTTGATGAATTCGTGGTACACAAGTTTGAATTGTGTGATTTATTTTTATTATTAGTTGTATTTACGAGGCTTACAAAGAGTTGTCGGTGGTCATCTCGACCGAGGGAAACTCGACCACGTGGTCGTGGTCGTGGTCCCTTTTAATATTATTTTTATCATTTCTATTAGTTACTAGAGTCCCCCGCGACTTCGTCCGCGTACGGAAGATATTCAGCCCGCTCCCAAAATTCACCACTTTAAATCATCCCGAGCAATTTTTTTAAATGGCATTTTTCATTTTAAATGAACTATCCAAATCCAAATTTTCGTGACTAAAAATACAAAATCAAAGGACTTTCATACAACCCCCCCCCTTTCCCCCCCTTGGGGTCAAATTTCGAAAAATGCTTTCTTAGTACACCCCTACGCATCGAGACGAATACACCTTCCAAATTTCAAGTCTGTACGACCAGCGGTTTGGGCTGTGCGTTGTCTGTCAGTCAGTCAGTCAGTCAGTCAGTCAGTCACCAATCAGTCAGGACAGAGCCTTTTATATGTATAGATTGATTGAATCAATTTCTTTTCTACAATTTCCAATCCTACAACAGATGCGGCCTTTATAAAAGTGCATGACGGGCGAAATAAAACATACTCTCGCTCCAAAGTGCTCCACCCTACTGGATCCGAAAAAAATATATTCCTCGGACCATAATTGTTGAAATTGCCATCAAGCTCTTCACCAATTTCGCCATAAACTTCTCTACATGGCGAATTCAATGGGACTTTCAATTTGTCTCTAATCGAGCCTAATGAAGCCAAGTACCTATGGGGTTTCGTAAGGAGATAATGGTCGGATACCCCGGTATGGGGGCCTGCGCTGGCGCACGCCATGCGGGTATTTGCATACAATCGCCTACGAATGAGATTAATTCGACGTTTAACCCATTTGCTGCGAACGGGCTTGATTGTAAATTGTTTAATTAATTAAGTTATTTTATTTGTTAGAACGCTTTGCTTTGTTAGTGACGCTGAAAACTGACAAATATTGTCGGTGAAAGTCTACTCCATTCGAGCCTGCTCCGTGTTATGTTAGACCACATCTTCACTCAGGTGAGCTTTGGTCAAACGCTAGCCATTTATCATTTATTCTTTAATTTATATAAAAAGGTCTCTCACGGTTCTACCGCAGTAACACATGTTATTCTGTCGCTAAGTAAATATAAGTGTGTACTGTGTACGTATGTGTATAATTACTGTGTATGTACATTTTCATTTTAGTAGGTGATTTTTTTTTTGGGACATACTTAATGAAATTTTACTTGTAACTTTGGTGTTATCAATAAACTATTTGTATTTGTATGAAGAGATTTAACATCTAATATCTCTGCGCTCGACAGCGCAGTGCAGTGCGGCGCAGCATTGTGTTCCACTGCTACTGTTAGTGGCAGGTGTGACGCTTACCACCAGGCGAACGTCTTGCTCTTCTTGTCACATGAACGTATAAAAAAAAGTAATACTGACGTGTTTTAGACTTTGGACACAATTATTTGTTTTTAGGGGGCGTCCATAAATTACGTGAGGTGTTTTTTTTAATTTTCTGTCCCTCCCTCCCCCCCTGGTGAGATGTCGTGAGATTTTATTCAACACCATCAAAATAGATACATAAAATAACCGTCGCTTTGTCATAAAGAGCATCATATAACTTTCTTTAAGTACTAAAATATGACATTAGTCTGATGTCACTATGCTAACTATTTAGCAGTTTTACCTCTTGACACTTGTAATTTCCATATATTTACGACCACTTGTCATCGTTGAGAAGGGTTTTATGGTGGCAGGTTATTGTAATGTGACATGCATATCGTCTGGCCGCTTCGGTGATCTATAGTGTGCCAAAGAAAAATATGGCAACAGTTTTTGAAATTTTGCTAAATACACAAATTGTGTCTTTTTCTCACTCGCTGAAACTAAAAGAGACGTATATGATTTTAAAGCGATTAGAGAATGGTACAACAAAGTAGTTTGCATTTTTTTACACAACCTTCTAACAAAATGTACGATCGGATCGGACAACACTGAACCAGTACTATTATTTATACTTAGTAATAGAGTGTATTATATTATCTTTGGTAATATTATATGTATTATAATTCTCAAATTACATATTACATTTTATAAACGAATATACAACTACTTATGTCCTATTATGAAAACTGACGTGGTTTTGACACATTTTTGTTTTATTTATACGGGAATACTCACGTTTAATTAAATCGGATACTCCGACTATAGTTTCGATCACATCCGGTTTCTCTTTGAAAAAGGTCACCGGATGTGATCGAAACTATAGTCGGAGTATCCGATTTACTTATGTCCTACTACTTGTACTTATGTTTGTGGAAGCGTACCAAACTTTAAGCTCTATGGTGATGTTTATTGTCTATGAAACTTATTAGGGTCTACATCAACTTTGATATCTAATATCACCACAGAAAAATTTAGGTCCTACGTACATACGTTTCACTCTCATAGAAAGATCCCCTCCACCACTCATACAAACTCAATGGCAGAGGTCTCATTAATTCGTATATACCTAAATTGTGCACAGTTAGGTCTGTACTGTCTAAAGTTTACAATTATCTGTAATAATATTGTAACGATGAAGTTAATTGTCAAAAGTAATTCTTCGTGCGCCACTGGTTGCCAACAAACCTGCGATCAATCGTCGGTAGACTTATTAAATTGAGCCATTGGTTAACACGTCAGGCAATTACTTAGAACGCAAGTTATTGTCCTTGTTCATACATTATTACTAGAACGACGCTACCAGCGTTCAATAATGTAACACATAATGGGTTAAGGCTTGCTACTATTATGGTGTCTCAACCTAACGCGAAAAGTCAAGTTTTCATTAAAATGGATTTTCAGTTAAGATAATTTGTTTAAATTATTATGGTTTATTTTTAAGCAAAAATGTGGCCAGTAACATATTTGACGTCTTTTTCGTTCACTCTTCTAAAACTGGGTTGAAGTGCAACTAACAAGAACTTATTACTAGAAAATTTAATATACTCTATTTGCTTAAAAAAAAGGTGACAACCCTGGGTATGTCCTTAAACTACAACCAGAACCAGCGGAGGACGGGCAGCAGCGTCTTCTCGGTGAACGGTGGTGAGCATTCTGCGATCCCCAAGCCGCCTGCCAAGCGTGAGGATTATGGCAACACTCCTCTAATAAGGAAGAAGGGCTTCGTCCAGCAGTGGACGTTTTATGGCTGATGACGAATCCCTCAACCCCAATTTTGGGGGCCTTCTTATAAATTAACCTTTAGTGGACACCATAGTTGAATTACCAACAAAATAATGAAAACTTTGAAAACCGACTGTAAAACAAGTATTCCCCTCGTCCTTGTACTTGCGTTTTACAGTGGTCTTACATTGATTCGGCACGGCACCCGACAGGCGCCGGACGTCACACACTGCGAACATTTAACAGTGCGAGCGAGACGAGCGTCTCGAGAAATTTCTTACGGTGTGTGGGACCTAGTACAAAATGTATGCACGGAGCGAGTTCGGGCGCGACCGTACGGTTTTTCTATAGGGTTTTTCTCGTCGTATGCGGCCGGTCTTAAAAAGCTTTGCGTTGGTGCCCTCTTCGGTACTTTATGAATACTCTTGTTTGTTGTTTCAGGTAAGAATATTCCGAGAATACATACAGCTGTTATAAAATGTAAGTAAATAATTAAGCTCTGAAGATTTTCCAGAAATTTCCTGAAATGTGTTGGTATTAAAGGTCATTCGCGTTCGTGTCGAGTAAATAAGTGTGTAGGTACATACTTCCTGCCAACCTTTCTTTCCTCCCCGAATCTACGTTTTCATTAATGTTTTTGCTGAAAGAGCGTCCTAAAAATATATAAGGGTATCCGGTCTCTGCGTATACAGGGTTACTGGTAATCAGGTAGCATCTTTTTAAGGGCATGTTCTGCACATCAAAATATATATTTTTTACTTTTAACATCGAAATCACCAAAAAATATTCAGATGTTCCATACATTTTGTCCAAGGTCAATTAAATTTTTGTATGGAACAGCAGATTTTTTTCGCGATTTCTAAGTTGCCCCATAGTAAAAGTTGTTTGTTTTGATGTACAGAATATGGCCCTTAAGAGGATGCTAACTGATTACGAGTACCCTGTATAGATCAACTTTTTGCGATAACATATCGCACAAGATATTCTGATGACTGTAAGACAGAACGTCTGCCTATGACCACTGCAGCAGTACCCAGGACTAAAAGGTCAAGGTCCAGGGTATCACAGCATTGCAACTGCAATCGACAATGACGTAAACATTGACAATTGCAATTGACCATCTAGGAAGGCCTTTAATTAGCTATATACAATGGTGAATCTCATTAGCCCTGTTATTTCGATAGCCCTTCATACCTTGATCTTTGCTAATGTTTCACGTAACTTTAGGACTCGCGTTTCGTAAGTCTCTAACTAATACGTGAAGTCTACGTGAAGTTGAAAACATTCACGTTTCAGTGGGGTTATACTTGTTTATATCGAGTAGCAACCTACGCTATCTACCTAGTGGTGTACGCTGCGATCAGTTACTACGTTGGTTGTAGAGTAAATCGATTTCATTATGTAACTTCAGTCAGGGATTCGATTGATAGATATATAAACTCTTTATTGTACACACCAAAAGAATAGGGGCGTACACAGCACGTTAGCTTTTCGAAGCAATAAAAAGAAAGACCAACTGATAACCCCGACGCACCGTCTCGTCAAGTCGGAAAGGTCAGTGTATATTTTGGGACCCGCGATCGACAACCGTATACCAGCTTCCATTCGGGATGCTCCTTCCACCGGGTGCTTCAAAACCAAGCTCGGAGCGTGGTTACAAAAGAATTTGTTTTATGCCATTGAACCTTATTTTAAAATAAGAGATTATTAACGTATCTTTATAATTATTATTTCATTTTATTAAGTGATTATTTATTGTGACATGATTAATGAAATTTGACGTGTAACTTTGGTGTTATTAATAAACTATTTGTATTTGAATTAAAAACAGTCGTAATGATCACAACAGAAAAATTAACTTAGCCCTAGTGTAACAATTGGCGGGGATTGATCAATTTTATTTTATATATTATTGAATTTTATTAATTTATTTAAATTGGGTACATTTAACAGCACATTTATGAATGGTCGATATAAATTATAAAATGAATACATTAAAAAAACATGCAACATAATGTTGCCAAGTCATCGACATAGTATAAAATATAAAAGGTATAAACTTAGTTTGGTAGCTAAGAAAGTAAGTACCCACAAAAAAAACTAGTCATACAGCAAAATAAAAGACGATAAAAAACAACAATTAAGATAAAATACACATTTTGTTTTATTTATACGGGAATACTCGTACGTTTAAATTTCACGTTCGAAACTATTGTCGGAGTATCCGATTTAATTAAACGTGAGTATTCTCGTATAAATAAAACAAAATGTGTCAGTTTTCATAATAAAAGACACCTTTTTTGCTCTTTTTAGAATATTTAGCAAAAAAACACATTAAAATGGGTGCCTTCATTTAAAATTTACTGGCAGATTGTTGTATCAGTGTGTGTCAGTTAGTTCACCAACCGCCAAGCTGTAGTGATCCACCATAGTTGAAAGTGATATTAAGGAGAAGAAGGGGCTATATTTTCAGTAAAGGCATGTGAAATTTTGTCCTGGTAGGGAAATTTGTACCACTAGTAATATGGGAAATGTCCTAAGTTACAGTGTAAATAGATCCTAGGACCTGGGTATATCCTTAAACTGCAACCAGACCTACCGGAGGACGGGCAGCAGCGTCCTCTTGGTTAACGGTGGTGACCATTCTGCATTCTGCGATTCGGGGAGGCCTGCGTCCTGCAGTGGACGTTTTATGGCTGACGACGACAGTGTAAATAATGTTTTTAAAGCTTAAACAGGAAGAAAAATTATGACCTCCGGCAGGACTCGAACCTGCATACGAGCAGTCGCTATGAAATTTGGCATCTCAGGCAGAGACTTCTGTAGCTTAATTGGCAAAGCAGTTGGGACGGAAACCCATAGCGACTGCTCGTATGCAGGTTCGAGTCCTGCCGGAGGTCATAATTTTTCTTCCTGTTTAAGCTTTAAAAACATAGAAATACCATAAGTGTGGAATCACTTCATACAAAAATATTCAAAGTGTAAATAATTTTATCATCAGTGTCTAACGTAAGGATAGTGCGTGCAACAGCCCCATGATTATGAATTACTGAATTTCAGTAAATATATTCTGAATTCTGAACAGCATTGTGACTACTTATAATAGTCATTGCATTCATTATGGCTAGCGACTTTTACGTACGTACCACTTTAACATTCAGTTGTAAACAAAAATATTGTTTACATTTACTTGATAAATAGGCATATTTATAACACAACAGCGCACGTGGCTAACCAAACCACTTGCTAACAATATTCCACCCGTAGGTCCCGTTATTTATAGGTGTTCCCAATCAACGCGATGTAATTTGATTTCTGCAGAACGCTCCCACTCAATGTGGAGCTTTCCATAATACCGCATTATGATATTCGTAGCTTACCAGTGACATTTTCTAAATGCCAAAGGTCCCGGGCCGATATGCGTCTTCGAGTCACCAACCCGGCATACCGAGCGACCAAGTATCTGTTGTTGAATACAGGAGCCACCGTTGCGTTTTCTTAACAAAACTGATATGTTTTCGTGATAAGGCTTAGTTCTTTAATTTGGCCACCTCTTTCTTCGTGAATACTATGCTAGTCGTTCAGTAAGTCTGTACATGTCTCATCGTCCCATCCAAATATATCCGATTCAGTGAATTCGGAGTAGATAGATATATTCATAGCCTATTGATGTTGGGGTGGGCACAAAATATGGAAATGGATCTCGTAAATATTTGACTGGAATGCCCTGGTCTTTGTCTCGTGACATTGGTTGGCCAATTGTTTTAGTAATGTGAGATAAGGTTAAAGATAGCGACTTGATTAGTGCTTTAGAATGTGACGCTTGTGAATAGATTTTTTTGTGCAGTTGACCTATTTCGAAATTTTTGTGTAACAAAACTTGTTAAAGGTTGGTCTGGTTTCGTTATCTGTTGTTTTTTTTCGTGGAATGAAGTGACGATACGTGCGAGACGTTCGCCTGGTGGTAAGCGTTATACCTGCCCATAGGAGTAGCAGTACCAGAATATTCAAATTGTGAACAAAATCTTTCGCCCCCACTACACTGCGCTCGTCACCCTGAGATATTAGATGTCAAATCACTTCACGCTCAGTAATTTCTCTGGTTACATTGCCCTTCAAACCGAAACACAGGATACCACCTATGGATTATGCTGTTACTGTTACGTTCTTAGTAAACCATTTTTTTTAACGTTGTTAAATGTGGCGACAGAACCACTTGATGTGGTGTTCTAAAAATAAGCGAGCGTTGAAAATGGATGCCGCTAAAGAGATGTCAAAAGAATTATTTCCCTAAATAGGTCTCGAGTGCTCGCGCCTCGAGAGAGTTGGCAATACAGACAGTAAGAGACTATATATAGACCTTTGAAAACAGTTGTAACAACTATTTTATTATACCAGATAAAACACCAAGAAGAAGCCCAAAGTAATTTTAGGCGATAACAATTCTAAAACCTTCGCCCTGGGTCGAGCCACGTTTTTACCCCACGCTTACTCGAAATTAAACACGCGCCAAAACGACTCCTAAGAAAAACACTATCCTCGTTTTCAATTTAAAAATAAAGC
This sequence comes from Erannis defoliaria, assembly GCA_905404285.2. NCBI lineage: Eukaryota > Metazoa > Arthropoda > Insecta > Lepidoptera > Geometridae > Erannis > Erannis defoliaria. The sequence continues at coordinate 4,161,004 of FR990071.1, forward strand.
CGGCAAGGTACGAGTCAGACTTATGTTTCGACTCGGACAACGAGGGTTCCGTACCATCACAAGAACTAGGTAATCCGCGATAGTAACGAATGCATAGTCTACTTATGTTTTTAGTGCATAGACAGTAAGAAAAATAATACCCAAAATGTGTAAAAACTTCATATAAATCTTCATCAGCTACTTATTAAGAACAGAACAAAGATATATTATCCTGATTATTTTACTGACAGTACATCAATTTCCCAGTTTGAGCTTTATAAATTTGTTTTTCCGAACATTCACCCACCCCACCACATTTCATTGCGTACTAGTCGTAATCGTAAATGGCAGTGGTTTTGTTTTATTTATACGGGAATACTCACGTTTAATTAAATAGGATACTCCGACTATAGTTTCGATCACATCCGGTGACCTTTAGATTATTATATGTAAAGATTATTTAAAAAAAACTTTTTACTACAATATATTTACGTAAAGTTAAACTGCATTAAACGAATATAACTGTGACTGAATAATGGACAACTAATTTATTCATAACTGTACGTAATGACACATGGTATTTAAAAAAAAGTATTTAATCCGAGCAGTTTGACCACAAGGATTTTTTTCCTGTTGGATAAATCAGTTAGACTATCTAGTTTGACCACGAAGAGGAACCCCATTTATCGACTCTACATTTACTGAAGATTCATCAAAATAATTTGTGTGATCTTTCCTTACTGTATAAGGATTTACTCAGAAAGCGTCAACGCTGGTCTATTTTCAGCTGTCCGCGGTAAAACAAAAGAGTACCTACGACACAGCGAACCTTGGCCTGGTTTAACAAGAGAATTTAATCCCAAGTATCTACAAGTTAATTACTAACAGACAAAGGCTGCTAATTCGTGATAACATCAAGCAACGATTAGGGTAATGACTTAGCTTCTTTAGTACATAGATAAGGTGCTTGTATTAAGCGGATGGCTCTGGGGTGTACCGTTGTTCTGTTGCAATACTGATAATGATAGAGTTGAAAGAGATATGCCGATGATATGAGAAATGAGAATGGTTACTTCCTGTACTAAGCTGCAAAGTTATTTGGTGCGAGTGCTTATGGTATGGCGTACGTAATAGTACATTGTTATCCTAGGGGTGAAAGTAACTTATTTACTCCCGAGACGGGATTGGGCTAATAGTTCGAGGGACTAAATAAGTCTTTAACCCCGAGGTAAACACTGTGCTTTTCATTACGAATACAAGGAAACTAAAAATAAACTGACACTGGGAAATGCACAAGAAGTGCGGGACTATAATCCTCTGAGAAAATAAAAAGTTAGAAAATGGTTCAATACAAATTGATGTGAAAATAGACCTAGTTTTTTTTTAATAATTTGAGTGTCTGTCATTTGTCTACTGTCACTGTCATCTGAAAGTGATTATCCCTAGGGCTGAAATGTATTACTTTAAACCCGCTCCTCAGACAACTTCAGACCTACTTTCCGAGTATGAGTAATGAAAACATACTTTGCAGACGAAAGCACAACGTTTCACTTCACCTTAGCAAGGGTGATAAATATTAGACCAAAAAAAATTTAAATTTGCTGAACTTCGAATTACGAAGGTCTTTCCGTTGTATACGTGTCATACATACAAGTAACGAAAGCTTCAAGTAATATTAAAGGTTTTTGCCAGCATATCAGGTCTTTCCTCCTACTCTGTGGGATTCTGATATTCGATTCGCCACTCAGCGTATGCGAAATTGATTACTAAGCTTTTATATGCTGAGTGTGGCCAGCTTCCGAATGTGTTTACTACGAACACAACAATACTTTGTGCAGTAAACTGACACGTATATAATCTTCTAAACGTGTCACTGCCGTAACCCATTTGACAAAAAAAACATCCATTTCCATCACGTTCTGCCAGGCTTCTTCCCACGGTGCTCGGAGGATTGCCAAAATATCGTCTAACAGTATTTATTGGTCGACGCAGGTGCGTTTACAACAATGCGACAATAGTCAGGACTGCATATGCCGTAATTACACAGGATCTAAGCATTGTGCACCTTTCCTACAGATACTCGTATTATAACGGAATGCGTCTTTGTAAACCGATATATCGCGAGATTATTTTGCTTTGGTTTCGTTTAAAAAAAATTACCCGACTAAGCAAACAGGAGGACTATGATTTAATAATAGAATATCTGTATGTAAATATGTTCATAACCTCGTAACTCCTGCTGACCATATTTTGGCAAAATATAAGGTGTCGACGTGTAATAAAGTATTTGAATCACAGTCAATCTTTTATGGCTTATAACATAAAGTAGAAGTAAAAAAAATACTTTGTTTGAAACTGTCAACTTTGTTTTTTTTCTTCTTAGTTATTGGAATCGCACGTTGTGCATTCTGCCAGTGTCAAGTTTATGAATTTTCAAGATTCTTTATTAAAATCAAGTCAAAATGTCATAAAATCACAGTTAGTCACACGAAATTAGTCATAGTCGAGTCCAAGTCATGCCATAGTAAAGTTGTAGCGACTTTACTATGAGCTTCTACAGAGTTTTGAAAACAACACAAAAATACATGTTTCACCACATTAAACCACTTGCCCACACTCGCGCATGTAATTCAACACTCAGTGAATAAAACATCACTATTTTTAATCATTAATTCGCGATAAAACACAACCTTAAGAAAATAATAGAATGCAACGACATGATTTTTCCGTGTTCCCGCCAAAACTCTCTACTTTGTTTATTGAATACTATTGCGACAACTGGCAAAAGCTTTCATCTGTCCGGATGTGTGGATGTTGGTACTCGATCAAAACTTGGTATGTAGGTTCTACAAGTATATAGGACCTTTGTCATCGACGATTTTTGATTCCCCCAAAAAGGGGGGATGGTTGCAGACCATTTGCTGGCCGGTCGACTCCACATGACATGTATGTATTCTATGTGCTCGCGAGGTTTACTTTTCGCAAAACCGCACTACTTAAATAATACGCTTTAAAAAAATATATACAACCGACTTTAATTCCGACTACCTGCATGACATCTTCATACTTTCCACAGTGAGTTGAAATAAATAGAGTAGTTATAGTCGAACAAAACTGCTTTAAAAACTGACTAGAAGTTGCCTATATAAATATACTTACGCATGTTTGTATGCAGTTTGTGAAAAAAAGGAAAGAATATGGGCGACTTTATACGCCACACCTGTTGTTAGAAAGAGACAAATATCTAATTTCTCTTACGGCGTAATAAGCTACACAAGTTGATTGGCCAGAGCGAGCGCCCTCGCCGCGCCGGTTGGCTCTCTTTCACTCTCTCACACAAGACGATCTATCTATCTCGGCCATCCATTTCAAAGTGACAACAGTCGCCTTAGATAAAATAAACTTCATTTTTTCTCATTGCTATAAAAATACAGTACTTACGCGTGAAATCATTTTTATTTTTTTTGTCTCTCACATTGCCTGTGTAGATTGTGCAGTGTCTAAATACACAGAAAAGCATTATATCACCATCTTTTTGCTAGAAAACATACGATTAGCGGCAGCGTATTACCGGACATTCGGAAGTGAAAGACTGGTAGCGATCACGGCAATTACCTTGATTTCGTCTAGTAAATATGGCGGGGGGGACAACTCATCTACAGGTAAAAACATCTTAGACTTTCCAGATATTTTGATTTATTCCAGTAATTTTGATTTTAAAACCAAACACCGATTGCGATAAAATTTATATGGGACCACCTCTGAAGTATCACCTACCAAACAAAAAAAGAATCATCAAAATCTATTCTTATTTGGTGGAGTAACCAATTAACATACAAAAAAAATTAAAACTTTCTAATTGAGAACCTCCTTTTTTGAAGTCGGTTGAAAATGAAAGGAGCAGAAAGCCAACTACACCTAATTTGTCAGTTAAATACGTGACCAAGTGTAAGTGACGATTACAATCGAAAATGTGACGTTGCGTAAGGAAATAAGTAGTCGGGCTTTAGTTTTCCAACCTACATATATCTTAGTGAACTTAAGGCACATGTTGCGAGATAAGCTCTAGCATTGTCGGGCGGTGCATTTTCGAAGGATCTTCGGTGTCTGCCAAAAACATGCCAATAACTCCATAACAAGCTACACGGAGCTACTCTAAGCTTCAGATACCTGCACCTGGCGTGGTGCCAGTTCTCGTTTAGACTTCCTGTGCGGACGATACACGCCATATCTGACGCATACGAATCACACATAAGTCTTTCGAAACCACAACATCCTTATTATAGCAAACCCTTTGAAATAAATTCTGGTTTCCTTCAATTATGCGCTCTCTAAACTTTAGCTTCCACATGTCATCCATATCGCAGGTGCGGTAATTTCACGCGTTATGGTTATATCATTAGGGTTCCGTACCCGGAGGGTGTCCAATGGAACCCTATTATTAAGCCTACGCCCCGCCGCCGTCTGTCTGTCCGGCCAAATTATTATGACCTACATCTTCTAATAATAATTGTACTATGTAACCGGTTCAATTTTCTACAAAAAAATAACAAAAATACCGACAAAAAACATGTTTTAACGATCTTTTGTTTTTGTTCTATCGTAAAAACGGTATTTTATAGAAGCACTAAACTTGGACAGATTTCAATCAACCAATTTTTTATAACAATTAAGCACCTGTTTAATAACACACTTGAGTATAACAGCTAATAAAAAAAACCGGTCAAATGCGAGTCAACCTTGTAAATAAATACTAATAAATCTCTCTACGGATTCTAAAGAAGATACTATTTTATGTCAAACGCAATAAATCGTGTAGTTGGTATACGGAACATTAGGTGCGCGACTCGAACTCGCACTTGACCGTTTTTACAACAATCTACTTTGGGTCAGCCTGGCCCTAATCGGAGCACCCTTGCTTAGTAACAGGAGATGTGTTTTTTTATAGAAAATAACGGTACCGGGATAGTGCGGCGGGTTTGACGCAGGTAGATGCGCCCGCGCACCCGCTTATTCCGGGTAACAGTCTCTTTGATATACCCTTTCTTTGAACTTGCTCAAGTGCTGTTTGATATATTTATTTACAATCCCCATTCTATCTAAATTATCTCTTTAAACTAAATTAATATCCCGTGATTCCTAGCTGCGTAGGTTCAAAGATGCAAGCATGAAAGAGTCAGATAAATTACTGGGTATGAAGAGATTTAACATCTAATATCTCAGGGTGACGAGCGCAGTGTGGTGCGGCGCAGGATTGTGTTCGCAAGTTCACAATTCTGGCACTGTTACTGTTAGTGGCAGGCGTGGCGCTTACCACCACGCGAACGTTTTTTTCGTCTCGGCAATTGAATGTTTAAAAAAAGACAAGGAAAAAACAGAGATGAAAAATTTACTAGGCCGGGTATTTTATTCAGGCCATAAGATTTAGCGCTCTAGTCAACTGTATGTAATAACATCAGTATGAAATCAGTACATTTTTGAATGCTTTAAAATCACAACAGTCACAAAACACGTAAACGGACTATTATAATTTTATTTTAAATTAAAAGTCGACTTTCTTCGGTTATTTGTGTAAAAACAAATGGTTCATAAAGTGCATGCCACACATACAATATACATACATTATTGTTTGTTTTTATTTATACATTTGTACATGTAGTATAGTACTTGATGAGTGTGGCTTCAACAACAACTACAACTAGGACTGTACAAGTTCCCAGTCTTAGGATATCTCTATAGAAATATGATATTTGTGGTGGAAAACGCTTGCATTCGGTTACGAAGGGCGCTCTCTGAAAAGGTTGCAGCTATATTTAGGGCTTAGCTGTCATCGCGGACGCGGAGTCAACGGCCATCGTAGGCGGCGACGTAAGGACGCGTGGCAAAGCTGTAACAATGGCCGGACCCATCGATGAAAAAACTGAGGATATTGTACGCCGTAGATTAAAAAATACAATACGAAAACAGTTATCGTTTAAATTGATAGCTAAGTTAAAATGGCATATTTTAGCTACTCGAAACGAATATGCAAGGCAAAGGCTAGGGCAATGTTACAGAGAAATTAATGGGCATGAATAGATTTGACATTTAATATCTTAGGGTGACGAGCGCAGTGCAGTGCGATGCAGGATTTTGTTCGCTAGATCATAATTCTAGAGCTGCTAGCTGCTACTGTTATAGGAAGCCGTGACGGTTACCACCAGACGAACGTTTCCCCGCTGCATTCCATTAAAAAAAGAGTAGCAATTCTATGAGGATAAGGCAAAATGCCAAGTAAGTGACTGTTTTTCACCACCGGACCTACACTCGAACTTGGGCGAATTGCATGCATATTGCCTGCTCTGCTGAAATAATAGTACCTACTTCTCAAGTTGGTCTTAACCTTTTAGTATAGTTTTAGAAGAGACGCGGTCGGATTCGGACGGATGATGCGATATCCCTCTGTTTCTAGATCGAAGGCCGACCTTCGGCGCAGTTACTACGACCCGAATGCTTTCTATTCCGTCTAATTACCCTGCAATTAGATGACAAACGAAATAACGCTACATTGACTGAATAGCGTCCACCCTTTGTCCGGTGAAAGTAAAAGTCCAAACGCGCGGACGCCGTTTATGGACGAATACTGCGTTTATTGCCCATAGAACAAAACGGCATGACTTCCTTGTGTACGTTAATTGTTTACCTTTTTTACTTTGTTTAGGGGACTTGTTGTTGGTATGTGTTTGTCCAGTTTTTGTTACTTAATCATTGTTTGATAGCTGCACTGTTCAAACATTTAGTAAAAAGTAATGTTTGGTCATTGGCTAACCAGGTAACAACCTCTTAAAATCAACTGTACAGCCAAATAACTTATTGAATTACATTTTTCTTTGGAACAGTTGTTCCTTTTTCGTGATTTCAGGATTGGGCCTTTAGTAAATGTTGTTCAGAATCAAGAGTACATTGATCTCCTTTGGCTTAGTAATACGTTTATGCATGACCCCGTGTTATGAAAGCATTTTTTTTTTAAGATTACTAGTAGTAGAAGATTATTATGTTTGTCATATAATTTTTTAAAACTAGACGTCGTCGCGTCCGAAGCCCATCTCTACCATGTATGTTCCCCGACAAACGAGCTAAGTTTAACGCACCATCAGCTAATAACATGCAACATTAAAAAATGAGTAAGGGATAGGCACAACAAGCTCGAGACACGAATGTGGGCACATAGCGCACGTGCACAGGAGCGCAGGAGTGTTCCCAGCTCGCTGACCCAATGTCGTATCGGATGCGACAGCGCGTAGGGCTGCCCTAACAATGCGAGGTACAGAAGATTCGTCAAGCAATGCTCTACTATGGAAAATCGACACTGTCTAATACAAATAAAGCACGGATTAGCTTGCACTGAAATATAACATTGTTGTTGTTATGGGTAAATGTAGGTTTAGACGCGTTTTCTATGGGAGTGAATCTGTCCTGGTAATTACCATCGACTACATTGTCACAATGTTTAATATCTCAAGGGCAATTGCGTCGATGTAATTAGCACCGAGTCAAAATGTTGATTGGTGCTATTTTGGGAATATGCGAGGTGCTCTTGCCATGGGTGCTTAAGAAATTGGTGCTCAATCGGGAATACTCCTAAAAAACGTTACACCAGAGGACGGGCAGCAGCGTCCTCTCGGTTAACGGTGGTGTACTTTCTGCGATCTCCAAGGCGCCTGCTAAGCGTGGGGATTATGGCAACCCCTTTCGTTAAGCAGTGTACGTCTCCTGGCTGATAATGAATAATGATGAAAAAACGTTTTGCAAAAAAAAAACTTCCTCGTTATTTTAAGGATTTGTATGTACTTAAAAAATAAATGACGTTAGTTAATATTGCTCACTTCAGCTTTGTCATGCACAGAAGTTAAATGGCGTTTATTAACTTAAGCGGCATTGTTAAGTACGGCCCTTAAAGTCTGAATAGGTACGTATTATAAAAGTGAAAATATGTTTCCGTTCCATTTCTGGAGCGGTAACCCATTTGACGTAAACAGCTGGACAGCCGCGTGCAGTGCGCCGACTGACCCAGTTTTGATACTTTTGATTGCATTTTCATTAGAATCAAAAACAATTTTGATATTTAAGCAACATTGTAGCCTGTACAAATATTGATTGCACTAACACTTGGCGAAGTGTTTTTAAGGTGCATTTCCATTGAGGCGGAGTTGGGAACGCAAAGAAGGCGTGTAAGAATCGACCAATCACACTGGGTAAAGTCAAATAAAATTTTTGTGATTGGTCGATTCCAGTAATCTATGAAAGTGTGGCGGACTTTAGCTAAATAGTGTGTACCGATTTTGTACTTATATATCATTTAAAATACACGACAAAATCGATTTCCGAAAGGAAAGGCTCATCTACTCTCGATCTGTTTTTCAGACGATATTTCGTAGAAATATTAATCATCCCAATAAATCAGCGCACAGGCCGCGTGCAGAAGACGCGTAGAAGCGTTACCGTTCCATTTCCGTTGCTCAGTGACCCATTTTGTCGCATTGGAAGCCACAGGCGTGTAGGGCTGACGGAACACGATGTTCTTTTATGAATAGTACACCTGATATTGTTCGAAAAGGTATTCAGGTTTGGTAAGCTCAGAAGTTTGATCATCTTGACAGCGTAAAATAATTACCAGATCATTTTGAAAGTTATTTCTTTACCTTACCCCGCCTTCACCAGCCTAGCTTGAAATAATAATGGTTTACCTTTATCAATGAGCTTTATCGTTATTATGGTTAAAAATAATGCAGGTGTCAGCCCTAAATCGGTATAATAAGATGATAGATAACCGCCCGCGGCGTGCCCCGCAATTCTGTCAGGCAATGAGGAACAGAATATCAGATGCGTGTGAGATCAGATTGACGGCACTGAAGAAATTTATTCGGGATGAATTCACTCAGTGTTGTCTCCATTGTTCCAATCGTATGAATATAGGAAGAAATATAGCCAAGAATACAGGATTGGTTTTTTATCAGTAATTTAGGATTGGCTTTTTAGGTCAACAATTTTTTATCGTTTATATGGCGTCAATTACTAATTTAGTTGCATGGCAAGAGCTCTTCAGGGTAAAGATTTAAAAAAATACAAAAACTGGCTGACTAGATAGATGGTGGCAAGACAGCAACCATCTAGTTTTTATTAGTGTTGGATAAATGAACTAAGTTATTTTAGGGTAGACCAAGTACAAAAAAAAATGTTAAAAATTCAACTATTGTTAAATATCGCTTCAATAATTATTTTTTTTGTTATTGGCATCGCACGTTGTGCATTCTGCCAGTGTCAAATTATGAATTTTTAAGTTTCTTTTATTAAAATCAAGTCAAATATGTCATTAAATCACAGTCAGTCACAGGAAACCAGTCATAGTCAAGTCCAAGTCATGCCCTAGTAAAGTTGTGGCGACTTTACTATGAGCTTCTACGGAGTTTTGAAAACAACACGAAAAGACATGTTTCACCACATTATATCACTTGCCCACACTCGTGCATGTAATTCAACACTCAATGAATAAAACACCACCATTTTTAATCATTAATTCGCGAAAAACCACAAGTTTAAGAAAATAATACAATGCAACGACATGAGATTTTTCCGTGTTCCCGCCAAAACTCCTCGATAGAAATTGTGGTTCTCAGACGTTGACGTTAGCTTGACGTTCTCAGACGTTAGCTTGCTTCTTTGCTTTTTGAGACAAGTAATAAATTATTATTGACGCACTGTTTATTGTTCGAGTGTAAATTGCCGGAAGAAATCGGCTCATTACTGCAGTCCTCACCAGGGCATTTCATGGAAATATCGAACTACGTCTATTTAAAAAACGATGACATAACCATTAGATTTAAACTTTGATTATATACCCAGCCTAGATCCTCCAAGGATTTAAATGTCATACAACAAACAATATTTGCATGTTTTTAAAGCTTAAACAGGAAGAAAAATTATGACCTCTGGCAGGACTCGAACCTGCATACGAGCCTGTCTCTATGGGTTTCCGTCCCAACTGCTTTGCCAATTAAGCTACAGAAGTCTCCGCCTTAGATGCCAAACTTCCCAACCTGTTATAAGCTACCAACTACCAGGGTTCATAATTTTTCTTCCCGTTTAAGCTTTAAAAACATAGAAATACCATAAGTGTGGAATCACTTCATACAAAAATATTCAAACAATTATTTGCTTAGAATCGAGAAAAAGATTGCAAATTATAAAGAAGTCCAGTTACTCATTCTCTAAGTTATGGAAAAACATAGCCACAGAGGTCAACGAAAACCTGTATTTTTCTATGTGCAATTAAAATGCATTAAAAGCGAATCGTTGACATTAGTCAGTGTCACAGATTACTGCTAGTTAGTGAAGATCTGCATCGGAGTATGGTCAGTTCCGTAGCATGACGTAGGCTTTCTGAATCATTACAAACTGATGCAGCTTGATCTTACGGCATTAACTCGACAATCTAGTGATGTGATATATTTGTTCCAGTAAATATAGTGATGTCATACAGTGCTTATAGTTTTTAACCGACTTCAAAAAAGGAGGTTCTCAATTCGTCTCCATGTTTTTTTTGTATTTTTTTTTGTATGTATGTTACGCGATTACTCCGTCAATTATAAACTGATTTTGATGGTTCTTTTTTGTTTGGTAGGTAATACTTCAGAGGTGGTCCCATACACATTTTATCGAAATCGGTTCAGTTGTTTGGTTTTTAAATCAAGATTACTAGAAAATATGAAGATGTCATCCAGGTATTCGAAGTTGAAGTCTGTTCTATGTTTTTTTAAAGCGTATTATTAAACGTTTTATTTTATAGATTACGAAATGATAGTTTTAAACAGTGTTTTTTACCATTAAAGAATATACGCCATTTATGCACTTACTTTAAGTACGCCTGGACGTTGTATCTGGTGTGATATTTATGCAATATTTTTTTGTTACTTAGTTACAAAAACTTATCTACGACTGTTGTAAACTTAACAAGTATCGTATAAAAAACAACCTGACGCAAATCTGTCCGTACAGTCGACAAAGATTTTTTAGTCACGCACTAAAATATCCTTTTGTCCTAGGACTTGAATAACGACAAGCATTACAAAACACAATACACGTAATAATATTATGTAGCACACATTAGTTTCGTGGCTATGAAGGACAAACAAACGCCTAAAACAATACGGACAGACATACACAACGATACTAGTCGTAACTGTACAATTTTCTGGGGAATAATGTCTTCTGGACCGAAGTAGCGATTCTGGTAAAGTTTTTTTTTTGTTTCGTGTGTTTTCATTTGATTCTCCGCTCTAGTCTAGATATTTACGGCCTTACCTAAAATAATCTCGATTCTCTTAGTTACTGCTTAAACTTCTCTGTCCTTTTCTAGCACGTGCAACTTCATGTCAAAGAGAAGATGGCAGAGCATCTTAAGCAGTGACTAACGGTTGAAAAGTTTTTTTAAGTAAGGCCGTTGGTAAGCGTTGGTGGAAACGAAATCATCCAGCAATCCAGCGCTTAGAAGCCCTGTTAAAATGTAGTAATATATTATATATTGTGTATGAAGCTATTGGTGCAGTACAAAATTTGAAATGTTCTGACTATTGTGATAACTTGATGGTCTAGTTTATGGAGTGAATAACTGTTACCAATGTCATCTTTTTTTAACCGACTTCCAAAAAGAAGGAGGTTCTATGTTCGACTGCATGTATGTTTTTTTTTTTAATGTGTGTTCATCGATTTCTCCGTCAATAGTGGACCGATTTTGAAAACTCTTTTGTTTTTTCGTCTGGGGTAATCCCTAATACATTTTATCGAAATCGGTTCTGTGGTTTGGTTTTTAAATCAAAGTTACTGGAATAATAACTGGAAAATATGAAGATGTCCTCCAGGTAGTCGACATTGAAGTCGGTTGTTTTTGTTAAGCGTATTATTGTTTGGTGTGTTTCTTCTCATCTCTTTTATTTGTTTGTTAATTGTTATCCTTTGTCTTCATGCATTTGAGTTAATTTACCAACTAGATTTTTTTATTATTCAGTTTTTATTAATAGAAGTTTTATTAGCTCGTAACTCACTTCAAATGCACCGAAACTAATGTTAATCACAACAAAGTCATTACAGCCTCCGCATGTTACCTAATAACTTCTCCTATATAAGGATTTAGTTTCGATATTTTATTAAAGCTCCATGAGTCAAGCATGAGCTCACTGTGACATCAACTGCATGCACGCCTGCATTCAGTCATTGTGCTTTCAAACATGCGTGGGCGATTATCTTGTTCGGTTTGAAATCATCGGTAAATTGCACGATTCCCTCTCAGCCCTCAGCCCTTTACGCAGCCTCTGAGACGTCTATAGTTCACTTGTATGGAAGTGTTCACGCAATATACAGCTTCAGGCGTTTGTAGGTGGTATGCCATTGGTCTTGTAATTGTCGCGTGATAAGTGTCCGACAGACCTCGGGGTGTCTTCCGCGTTCTTGTAGCTTGATTGAAAGGAAAATTGCTTAAAGAAAAATGGTTCAGATTTGTTTTGTAAATTCTGATAAATTGGAAATGTCGACGATGTCAGAGTTCAGAGTGGGTTGTTTTGATTATAAAATGTGTTCGTGTAAAAAAATCTGTAGTTTCATAGAAACATTCCATTCACCTTCGACAATATGTGGAACAGCAGATTTTTTCCCGATTGGTTGGCCCAGAAGTGCAGTGTAGTGGAACGCGGCGCAGGATTGTGTTCGCAAGTTCACAATTCTGACACTGCTACTGTTATGCAGTGCATACTATTATGTTATGTTATGCGTGATACTTACCACCAGGCGAACTTCTAGCACGTATCGTTAGACGATCTCAAAAAAATAGGAAATGTTTTTGACAATGATGAGTACAATGACCTCTTTCCGGCTTAGTACTATCTTGTCGCGTAACCCTGTTATACTAACAAATAAAGTATAGGTATAAAACATATTAGTTACTGAGAAGATTAAATTTACATTGTAGACTGCGTCCCAATGTAGCGTAACGCCGGCGTAGTCGCGGTAACGACGGCCGACTTTAAAGTACATTGTGAGTCATGGAAGCTTACTAAGGGCCGCCACTCGGTGCTCCGGGCTCCGGCGCTCCGCGACCGTAGCGACGACGGCGGCGGCCTACGAGCGGCAGTCGACCGGTGGCTGCGCGAGCGGACTGACGCACCCGCACTCGCTCCGCCCTGAATGCCATGCTGACTAACCTTCCGCGACTGTACGCTCGGTTTCTCTGAAGAAACGACTAGACAGACGACGAAGGGAATGTTCTAATGGAGATTCAGTTTTCAACACAAGTTTGCAAGCTCCCAGTGAAGTGCGACCAGTGGTAGCTTTTGTAGTGGTGACTGAAGAGCGGCAAGATTAACTCCTACATAGAGCTGGACTATCGGGCGGCGCCTCCTCCGGGGGAGCGCCGCCGCCAGTTCATCAGGGGCTGGAAGAAGACCATGGGGGTCATCTCCAAAACCTTCGGCATCGTTTTCAGTCTGTAAGTTTTACAATGCTGCACAAAACTAATCGAATGTATCAAAATAATGAGAACTTTGCTTTGTTATTCAAAGTTCTGATTACTGCTGCAATGGTTATACGTTCTTTTACCTTCGAGGGTATGTTGTTCGTCTCATTAAATCGCCTTCATAGGCAAGTGTGCTCTATCCTTAGACTACATCGTCACTTACCATCAGGCGAGAAAGTGTCGAAACCCCATTGTACCATAAAAATAACCTTATTATTCAGCCTGCTGAAACCTCGTAAAAATATTCATAATCAAACCAATTATAGATTTCTTACAAACGTTTTAATTTAATTACGTTGAAAATTGTAACATAACAACAACAAAGTAAGTAAGAAAAGCTCTATCGCGTCAATTAATCTACATTTGAAACGGAGCTGGTACTCGTATAAAGCCCAATCCGACGACGCTACGCTTGCGCAAGCGTTCTTTATTCGCACGCAGCGCGACTAGTGCGTGCTGCGTGTGGTTACAGGCGCACGCACACCATACTAGCTTTTACTTATTATAGATAAGACAAGGTGTTACTGATTCTTATGTCTTTGTAGGCATTATGCAAGATTTCACGGGCTTCGTACTTCACATTAATATGACACTTTTCGCTTAGTAAATAGGATCGCGTTCTATTCACTTGCACTGTCACTATCTAATACTAAGCACTAATTAGTACATTTACACAAAAGGTATTAGTACTAAGCATTAGTACGAAACATTAGCTCCGAAGCTCCGTGTAATTATTCATTATGTTGTTTTAGGGCAACTCATAAAATCATCATCGAAAGCTCAAGTTTTGGCGTTGCCAGCTTGCATTGGTTGGACACGTATCGAAGATCAGGCTGAGAGACCTATTTCCAGCGGTGGACTATGATAGGCTGATTATGATGAGGATGAATTTTGTACCTGGCAAAGGTTTCTGGCAATATACCCAACAGTAGACTTATTATGACGGATGATGAACTTCTGACACGATTGAACAGTTCTGAACATAGGCAAGCATCCTATTTATTTAGATTTAGCATCCTATGTATCGTTTTATTCATATACTAGGGCTTCACCTGCGTGATGCTTTACGTCCAGTTATCGAAATAATTAACGTGCAATAAATGATGCATTAAGCAATGAGCTACATGGGCGGCCACACTATCATTTGACTTTGAATATCGCGTAACGTCTAACGACGTTAATCATGCCACTAGCCTATTAGCGCGCTAACACCCGGCCATATCTGCGTACTGTATCAAATAATCAAACCAAATAAATCGAAAAATAATCAAATAAATAATGGCATTACACGCAGGTGAAGCCCTAGCATTACAGAATACATTTTATTTAACGCAACAACTCTTCATCATACTAACAAATTTGGTATCATGACTTCAAAGAATTCCTTTTTTTTTTCCATCCAAACATAAAAATGTTTTAACTCAAATGGCAATAATTTGACGCGAAAGTTGATGCGGGGGCGCGAGCGAAGCTCGAAGCTGACTCTTACACCTACAAAACACAAATTTACTTTTATTCATACAATCGCAATTGTTATTTCGACAATTTGTAATGAAAATTAATCCTGTATACTTACAGGATACTGGATAATACGCTTAACACCTAGATGACATCTTCATATTTTCCAGTTATTATTCCAGTAATGTTGATTTAAAAACTAAACTACTGAACCGATTTCGATAAAATGTATATGGGACCACCTCTGACGTATCACCTACCAAACAAAAAATAATTTTCAAAATAGGTCCACAATAACGGAGAAATCAGTGAACATAAATAGAAACAAAAAAAAAGATAAAAAACACATACAAACAGTTGAACATAGAACCTCTTCCTTTTTTGAAGTCGGTTAAACATTACATGGGTTTCTTAGAAACACAAAAAAAAAAAACATACAAACAGTCGAACACAGAACCTCTTCCTTTTTTGAAGTCGGTTAAACATTACATGGGTTCTGAGACTCACCATCCAAAGTCTCAAAGTAATGATCGCGAATGCAGTCATGCCCAAGATGTTGTTGCCCATGCCCTTTACTCGAAAGTTTTGGATACCGTTGCAATGATCATGGGCAGGTCTCTTACCATCACAAGACCATCGTTTTACTTGCTAAGTACTATAAAAAGATCCTTTCAATATTCCAAGCAGTGTCTGCATTGTGTTTGTGACGTAACATACCCCCTAAGCTTCACCGTTCATTTCCGCTGCTCTCACGCACAGAGACATGCAGAATTTGCGCCACATGCGACAATCCATCTGTTCTCTTTTCATGCGTTTAGGTTACGCAGCAAGATGTTCTCACAGTTATAAAGTCATTATGTGTGTTTAAGTTTCGCTTTTGATCCAATTTTATTGTGAAAAAACATTTTATAACAACTTTAATAGCAGTTTGTTTCGCTGGCTATTTGTTTATCTGGCGCGTTTCTTGTTGAACTCTTTTTTATTTGCACTATATCCATCATTCATTTGGGTTTTTAATATACACACGTCGTAAGGTACTTTTGTTCAAATTATAGAAGTAGGTTACCAATTCTAATTAGCTTTTAGCTTGTCTTGTTCTAAAAATATAGTCTTTTTGAATTTGAAAGCTTTGAAACGGCCTATTGTCCGATACAGATCTAAGGCTGGTTATCCAGTTTTCGTAAGGAAGCAGTGATTGAGTTAATCACTGCACTGCTCTCTGGACGAATAATTAACGAATTTTGACAGTTTATGTATATCAAAAATGTTTAAAAAAAACATACCAAAATTAAAAAAATATATATGACCCGGATGTCAATTTATGGAATTTAAGTAAAGTTCCAAATTAATATTTCTTTTAGATATACAGGACAAAGGCGATGAAATACCGGTATAATATTATCTAATCTTGTAATTGCTTAAGAAGATATATTGTTTGTGTACAAAATAAACTAGTGATTAGTAAATTAGGAATATATTTGTTTATTAGCATAGAAACGGTTACTTATTTTTTATTGTTCTAGAATTGGCATGTGCTCTTTATGGAAGACAATCGGTTATTTAAATATAAGCATTCTATATTCAGTAAACTTTTTGCCAACTGTAGTAATCTGAATATCATGACCGTGACGATTTATTGTTTTAATTATCTTGTTAATTAAAGTTATTAAAAATAATCAATTTATTTTTATGGAGATTTACTGAAAAGATTTATTATTATTTATAGTACTTAGTTGTTAACGTCAGACTATTAAATCTTAGAATAATTTTAATTTACTTTGATCTTATAGTCTAATTATATGGTAATAGTAAAACCGTAATATATTTCTTGTTTGTGAAGTTTCATTGGTGATAATTATAATTTAAGTTACGTAACTTTAAACTACTTAGAATTCTATTCTTAAGATTGAAAATGGGGCAAGGGGCAAACGCGTTCAAAGTGATTCAGTGAGCCCTTTAAAAGCTTCGTCACAGCTTCCTACTGTTATATCGCTTTACATAGTAAAATACGCTCGCTTATTCATATTTTATTGAAAATTTATTGATTTAATTGGTGTTAGAAAAAACTTCTGTTTCTATAAAATTGTATTTTATATATTTGCTGGAGCTTAATAATGCAATTGCATTTGCAACGATTGTGACATTTCATAACTAAAGCGACGTTATAATATTAACGAAATACTTTAATTAAATATTTTCATAATTATTCGTGCTAAACCTAGACGCGCGATTTTCCGGGCCTCAAGAATAGAAGGTTGGACAGACTTGGCCAAAGATTTACATTTTATACAGTTGTTATAGTTTATAATCCCTGCCAGAATACCAATTTCAATTTCACGACACACCCCGTACCGAACACCATAATCTGTGGCCTTAATCAGAATCTGTAGCCATTAACTACCAATGCTATCTGACAATTGGCCGGGTGCAATGCTGTTGCAGCGTGTTATTTTGCAGTGTACAATTACGTTGACGTCACTAATGTTGGCCAACTTGGTAGCTGTTTATTAATATACTTCTACACTAACACTAATGTTATAAAGAGGTAAAGTGTGTATGTTTGTTTGTTCGAGGTAATCTACGGAACAACTTGATTGAATGAACCTTGCACCAATATATAGCTACACAATGTTATATACCCTATATTTTATTGTAATATCAAAATAATAATACTCTTTGCTTCAAAGGCATTTGCCTCCTAACTAATGAGGTTTTACTATAATACGTATGAGGATGTACGTTTAGGTTTCAGCCTTCTTACGTCACTGAAACCTCGTCCCCCATTAGGTCACACTGAAGCGGTTGTCGACGTATCGGCCCCTATCTAAAATTAATAGAGCAAACCACCGCAGATGTGGCAACACTGGATGGACCTTCTCGACTATCTCCAGGCGATCTTAGAATGTTGATAATTTCCGGATGGACCTTGCTTTTACTCGTAATTCAATGCGATTTGAATTTACTGGAGATGAGTGTAACCTTGTTACGGTTTTAGGATATAAATAAGTTAATAAATAATATATAATTCATAAATTAAAAGTACTGGTTGTTTCGATACAAAGTCTTTGTACTCATAAAAAATGTGTACTACGAAGGACCGAGGCCCGCAGCCTTCGGCCTCACAGGCACAGCTGTAGGTAGGGCGCATAGCATAGCCTAGGTTCAGGCTTCGCTACGGCCTCGCAAAAACAGCTTAGTGCTCTCCTATGTAATTGAGATAAATTCAGAAAGGAGCTTATAGTGAGTACCTACTCTTGTTAAAGAAAACACCTCCTACATAAAAATTCACACAACGAAATGTAAGGAGCAGCGGACATTTTTTCTTGGTTTCAGGGTCGGTCTCATAGTATCGATCATAATTATGAGTACAGAGAGCTCCTTTCGGCTTCGTTCTATGCAAAATGTCATGTTCCTAGACTCACCTGTATAACCAATGATTTGTCCGTCAGTCAATGTTAACAATGTTATTAAGCAGTCTAAGATGAATGCAACTTAATTTTAAGCACCAAAATTAATTTCCTTGTACTAGCCTTCGATATCATCGTATAAGTGCTTATTGCCATGTTTCAAAACATGAATCATCGGCTCCGTCGCAGAATGTCCCTTTCCTAAAATGTCTACTGCACGCAAAACGTCCCTTTCGCACAATGTCTATTTCGCATAATGCCCCTTTCCCACAATGTCCCTTTCGCACAATGTCCCTTTCCCCCCGATCATGCAAGAGCATAGCTTGTACTTAGTGCTCGTAACACACGCGAATCGAGACTTGTTATAAACAAATTACTTGCGATTACGGTCGCAACGCAGTGCAAACTTCGCTTGAACTGTAGAAGTTCTTCATTCTATAAATGTAACTAATTCGGACAGTGACCGACTGACATGCGTTCGGTGTTGCAAGAGCGATAAAAGCGTGATTAAAGCTACAACGTCTGCAGAATTATTACAATTTGGGACAGTTCAAACGTTTTCATTACTATTATTTGGTGATCTGCCACACTGAAGAGAGAAGTGAATAGAACGGAAATGTGACGGGCCGCGCTAGCCTGTATTAAGTGCAAATGCGCTTGATGACACTTCTACCAATATACATGTTTTTAATCTGAGGATCACGAAAAAGACAATTTAAATAGACGCGTAGGAAACCAAACCACATTGCATCGTAGCTAGATCAATTTTAATCTGTTGCAAAATGGCATTTCGAGCGTTTTACTTCAAATGCGCGACCAATGATTGGCATTTTTTCGTCGTAGTTTCTATACAATTATGTTTCACACATAACTGGCAACAGCGGTTTTCAATACAATTGTTTTGACAGCTGTTCTACCTAAGAAGTAGGGCTTTCGCTTTTCTTTGTTTGCCACAGTGGTTACTTTGTTGTAAACACAGGTAGAACTGTTCTATCATAGTTGTTGTGAAAATTGCAGTCATGCCAAACTGCGAAGCCTTTGCTTCTCCTCCAAATAGTCGTCTAAAGATACAAGCCGGGATTGTAGCCAAGTTTATGCCCTTATTTCTCGATAGGCATCGCACACTGGCGGCTGTTCACAAAGGCCTACCCTTTATTGAAGAAGCCCATTCTTACTAAAAAGGACAGAATAACAGTTTTTTCGATTTGGTCTTCTTCGATGTTTGCGTTCAATAAGAATCGCGCATTCGAACCTCATGATTAGGGCTCTTTGATTAGTTGCCGACGCTTTCGTTTACAGCTTAGGTCCGTATTATCAATAGTCCACGAGACTATCAGGTAAAGTTTCCTATTAAGTAAGTGAGTTCGTAGGTATATGCTTCGTAGCCAGCAATAGGGAATATGCTTGTTTTTTTTATTACTCACAAAAGAGCTGACTCGCAACAAAACATCCCAACGAAACTAAAATTTAAGTATATATTATATTATGCATGGCATTTATTTCTGAGCGCTACCGTGGGTCGAATGACACGTTAAATTGTTGGTCCCAGTTGTTTGTTCTAGTATCTATAACAACAACCGTCAGCCATGTCAGAGGCCTTCGTTCGGGCGGCACATTAACTCTGACACTAGGGCTGGCCACTCAGCCTATACGAACTTACTTACTTACTTATGCACAAATAACGAAGTTATAAACATTTTAGTTGCATGTTAGACAGGGAGGGCACTATACTAGCTAATGACGCCAAAGTCCACGATTCCAAACAAGGCTTTAAATAAATTTTATTTTTCAATGTATAAATCAGATTTAGTTAAACTCTCCATTTATCCTGTTATTTTTAATAATCATAACACATGCATATTCCCTATTTGTCAGAGTTAAAGGCCTTAGAAAATAGACAGCTTGACGGTTGTCGGTTGTTGTTATAGACATTATAGAACAAACAACCACGATTAACAATGTAACGTTTCATACGAAGCACGGTAGCGCTCAGATGTAAGAGTCAATCACGGTCGGCCAGCCATCCGAAGACGTCCGGATCGTCCGTTGCTTAAATAGGTGATCTTCTAGTACAACAGTTAAGCTATGCTACGAGAGCTACAATTTTCTATACAGGTTGTTGAAAATTATGTAGAGTTTCATCATCAGCCCGGAGACGTCCACTGCTGAACGAAGGCCTCCCCCTAAGACCGCCACACTGTTCGACAACCTGCCATTTGTATCCACCGGTTGCCCGCGACTTTTACAATGTCGTCGGTCCACCTAATGGGAGGCCCTTCCTACGCTGCGTCTTCCGGTTCGCGGTCGCCACTCAAGAACCTTTCTTCCCCATCGGTTATCAATTCTTCAAGTGATGTGGGCTGCCCATTGCTACTTAAACTTGCAAACCCGGGAGCTATGTCGGTGACTTTGGTTCTTTGGCGACTATCGTCGAATGTAGATTGTAGTTTAAAAGAAGTTATTCATTTAAAACTTTGTATCTGTTATATAGCAAAAACTACAGAAAACATCATGTATTACTTTTGCAACAAGATATGTAGAAAGTCACTGATGTTATTATTAGTAACTTTCTGTTTATTTTTAGGATTGGACCGACCGCTATACTTGGAAACATTGCTCTACAAAAAGTGAATACATTATTTAAATGAATGATTAATTTGTCTGTGAAAACTAGGTAAAAATACAATTCAAGCTAAATTAGTTTGTAATGGATAACTGACAATTTTGAGTCCGTGTTCAAAATGTCCGAATCAATGGTATAGTAAATAGTCATAATAACTATTTAGTGTATCTATTACAGATACATTGTGGTCGACTTTAAAGGTTTAAGTTGACAGAACTAAACTAACTAAAGTATTGCTGTCCTTAGCTAACATGCCTAGTAAAAGAGTGACAGCAATTTTTTGATTAGTTTGGAACTGTCAACACCTACCTACCCACCTACCTACTACCTACCTATATTTACCTATTTTATTTTTCTATGATGTGTGTTCTCTTAGTAAAAGGTGAACTAAGATAAATTATTCTTGATTTGTATGCTATTAGACCTAACTTCCATGCTTGTAAATCTATTTAGTAGGTACTTAGTGACATTGACATCATTCATTTATTAGTCACTTCTTAGTTAATCCCTAATCAGTCATGACATAATTAGATACGTGAATCAGTTTCGTGGTAAATACAGTCTTAGGGGCAAGTGCTTCGGACATACGCTACTTTTTGTAGCATTAGTCAATAAAAGAGTTATTTACAACTTAGCGATACCATCAAACGACTTTGAGAAGCACTAAAATCACCAGAAAAGTTACGACCGCGGTATTCATTACACCTTTAAACAAACTTAGTTAATGCGTGAGTTATCTCCATCTATTGGTTTTAAATTAACAATGACACGATTTAGACTTTACGATTGTCGTAAATCTCTTAGTTTTTAGTCGGCTGCGTTCCGTGAGTGCGTATCGTTAGTCGCGGTCCAATCAAATCGTCGTAAAGTGTAATGGGTGTCTGGGTAATCTACTCGATATGGGAACTGGACTCTATGAGATGGCACTGATCTTATGTTAGGTGAAGGCAGGCTCAAGCAAGGCTCGCGGAATTTTTTGGTGCGACCCGCATTAAATTTTTGTAATTTAATATGAAATTATTTAATTATGTTATACTATTTACAGGTTCAACTACAGTGGACCAATATGATCAAAAAGGCGACAATATATTTTTCATGCTTAGAAAGCATTGGTTAGGCGTGGCGCCGTGGTTGTTTTCGTGAACCAAATCCATACGTCTCTTAACAGCTATTTTATTTATACGTGTATTTATATATATATTTAATGCTAACCTACAGCAGATTACAACTTTGATTTCCTTATGCCTTCTTCTGCCTTCTTTCTTATTAAACGAAAATATGGAATGAAATTATAATCAGACATGTCCCGTGACGTAGGTACCTGTCGGATATACGTGTGAAATTGTGTTTACTCTAGCAACAGTCCAGTAGGCGAAAACTACTAAGTTATTTATTTTAAGATTCACTATCTGGACATGCTTGAAAATTCTAGCGTGTCCAGATGACAAAATAATAGGTGATACCAATTTTGAGTTTCACAAACTGAACACACGCGTGCCCAGCCCCTCGCGTCCAGTTGGTGAATAACCCAACAATACCATCTAGCAAGGCGCGGCCCACAAGCGTAATCTCTTGACCAGTCCTGCCCAAACTTTTAATTTAACAGCTTTGCCATAACGAACCAGCTTTTAAATAAATTTGAAAAATCTGCAAAAAGTTTTTATTCAGGGTGTCTTTATCTTTAGCTCCGGTGTTTACCTTTATACAGACACCGTGTAGTATGGATTAGAGCACGCGTGGCTAATGTTTATTTCTTACGCTCGTTGTTTTTATGCCGTCACGATTTGCTCACGAATTATAACATCATAGTTGTTTTTTTATGGTATAAAAATGAAGCGAGAAACACTTTTCATACATAATATGGGAACCAATTATCTCCCGATTCATTTCGATATTTTCGATGTCTTAATGAATATCTTTGGAGAACTTATGATGAAGTCTTCAATATTTTCTTCAGAATGTATTTTCTTTTAACTTCTACATTAGGCCACCAACTCGTCTGAAGGAATGCTACGGTATAGCCGATGATGAAGCACGCTGGTCGAAGGCCTTAATAATAGCTCTCTATTATTAAGGCCTTCGACCAGGGTTGCCATAATCTCCACGCAGGCAGGCGGCTTGGGGATCGCAGAATGCTCACCACCGTTAACCGAGAGGACGCTGCTGCCCGTCCTCCAGTGGTTCTGGATGCAGTTTAAGGACATACCCGCACGTCCGCCTAAGACCTGGAGTGCTGAGGTAACGAGCATAAATGAATTGAAATTACCGAATTGAAAACCTCCTCCTTTTTTCAAGTCGGTTAAAAAGGAAAGACTTGGGAGTTTGGGTGAATAATGTGTGTTTTACGGGTACGTTGAATTATGCATAGTACACCTGGGTGATCCAAGGGTACATAGAATTACCTATAGTAATCCTGATGATACCTTTATGTATCCGTGGAACACCCAGGTGAACCACGTAGTTGAACCACGGGGAAGAAACGGTATTTTTTTTCTTTTGCTATTGGCTTTTACTTTCTTGAAGCTCAGCTCTAGCTTCTTAAAACCTACCCTACTTGAACGCAAAAATATTAAGTACTACCAGAAAGGTTATAAATACAATAACACATTTAATAATATTCAGCACTAGTTATATTTAACTGTCGAGGTAGATAAATTAACACGATGACCTTTATCAGTATTTGTTCTGAAAATAACCTTTTACACTGAACAGACATGAACCCCACGAAAGCACTACGAAGCGGTCCTTTTACGTCATTTTCATGAATATTTTAGTTCTTCAAGCCCACTATTAGGCTGGGAATAGGCTAGAGTGATTTCAGTCGCGTCCTTCGCGTCTAGCCACTACCTGCATTTCAAAGATTATTTTCATCACACTTGCTCGTAAAGTGGATCTTATTACATCGGTTTTAGGGTCATAATCCAAGCTATTACGCACGCGTGCTTTTTACTTTACATTACGGCACTTGTGCTATAATAGGTATAACCCGGTAAAATCAAGTTTGTACGTGACTGCAATTAGACGTATGTATACGAAGCACTCTTAATTAGCCGGGTAATACTTACAGTTTTTTTTGTAATACCAACAAAGAGTTCTTATGCCGCTGAAGTAAATGTCAACCTGCGCGCGCATTTCTGGTTTGGGCGCCATTTTCCGCAAATGTTTGTTGACGTTTTCGCTGTGTGGTTGATTATTATCAAAAAATGTTTGTATTTTCTTCGCAAGTGTGATGAAAACAGTCGTATGGAACTCTTGTGCTATTAGTCATTACGCTCTCGGCTTCCTTATCGCGCTCGCCTGCGGCTCGCGCGCATAATACCGCCTCTAGTGTAATGACCAACATAGCACTCTTGTATCATAATGTACTATTACGGAATGCCCCATGCGTGCGTCGAGAATAATGAATAAGCATGTTAAACGTCAGCGATATCTTTTTGTCCCTTGTAAAATGTTTTAATCTCTATGGATGGTTTAATTTAGTACTAGCAGCGCTCTACGGTTTCACCCGCGACTACTGGATTAAAAAGTAGCATATGTGTTATTCCAATGTATAACCTAAACGCAAGAACGATACGGATTTGGATGAAATTTGTTAGTCTATTTTACAACAAATTTTACCAAAAACCGTTCAGTCGTTTTGCATGATTGAATGATGCACGCATGTTGCATCATATCGTTGCAGCATTGTACTCATGAAAATGAAAGCATTTGTAAAATTGCGCGATGATAAAACAGTACTGTAATCGTGCTCGTCTGCCCTGAGCTTTAGCGTGGTGTGGCCTCTGCTTTATATAGTTCTGAGCGGCAAGGACATAGATATGGAAACAGATAACAGTCCAGGGGCAAATGCAATGGAAACACATTCATATATGGCATAGATTAATGTGTTTTCTACGTTGTGTAATCATAATGTTCTATGTCACTGATTGTCTATAATAATTAATAATTATTACGGCAAAACGATGAGGGTAAATACAAAAGTAAGAAAAAGTAAATCGACCTTGGGGAAAATGTATCGAACAGCTGTTTTTTTTTTTGCGATTGTAATGTTGGCCCCATAGTAAAAGTTAGAACTAACCCTGTATAGTTATTATATTCGAATTGTAATATGAAAAGAAAGAAAAGAAAAAACCAGGATGCGTCTGAAATATTTATTTCTATTGTTTTCTTGCACCCCTGGTCTCCACAATACGGGCCGCCTTGTGCCTGGTGTTCCGCCACAGCAATTAAATTAATTATATAAGAAATAAATGAATTTGAATTTGAAATTAAGTTTCGAGTGTTTTAGGTAGACAATCAAATCTCCACCAAACCACAGAATAAATAATAGTACTACGTACAGAAAGTTAACTCCGCAAAGGAATTTAAATAAATAAGGACTCTATCTACTAGGCAGTAAAGAAGCAATTCAACTCGCACAGCGCTTGATACCGCTAGCTATATTCACCTATATATACCGCTCTCTTTCTATCACGTTTGCTTAGTTACGTGCGACGGGACTAGCGTGCGGGTGGCGACTGATTTCTGCCTTGCATTATCCACCCGGACGGAGCGCCGGCCGAGCATACCTAAACTGCGGAGTGACACCCCTTAACCAAACTTTGATTATATGAGAGAGAGAGAGAGCTAGATCCTCCAAGCCACCAAAGGATAACTAAGAGGGAGAGGAAATGATAACTTACGATCACTACGTAATGATGTGAAGGCACAGAAGAAATAATAGTACTACGGTAAAGGTGCTAAAGATTCTGTTTATAACGTAAACTTACTTATATACTGTTATGTACGCTTAGCTAAAATTCCCACGGAGTCCTACAAACATCGAGCATATGGATTTATATGGGGTTACGTGGACCTGTATTAAGCCGGAAGGAGGTAATTTAACTCATTATTATGCACATTTTTTACTACGGAGCCAACCATGAAATCGCGAAGAAGAAATCAAAGAAGAATCAAAAAAAAATATCATTCATATTCTACAAAATTTATGGAACAGCTGATTATTATTTCACGATTTCATGTTTGGCTTCATTGTAAAAATTGTTCACAATAAGTACCAATGACCTCCTATCGCTTTCGTAATACCGTTCCGCGAAACCCTGTATAAACATTTAAAAACAAAAGAACCTTCGCATGGCAGTTGGACAAAAAAATGCGAGTATTAAAATTTATGTAGGCGTAATTAAAAAGATTCTCGCTCAAGTGAACATGACATTGTAATGAAACACCCCATCCCAAAGTATTTTCGTAAACAATAGCGTTAGAGAACAGGCGCAGTCATATAGGATGGCATTGTATGTCGCCGACGTGTCTAACAGGTCTGTCCACTGTATCCAGGTCCACGGCAGTTGTTTTGTTGTGCAGTATCTGTTATTTAATCTATAGCAGTAGTCTAGGCTCAAGGACTCGAGGACAATCGTAAAGCTTTGCTGCCATATGAGCTGTTCTTTTACATAGTCTTGATCTCATTTTACCTGAGATTAAATAATGCCAACAGTCAAGTTATCATCACCTTCATTTTCAGCCCGTAAAATCCGTATTCGCCCTCTGTTGACCATAGGTCATTCTTCTTATACGTCTGTCATCCCAGTCTTGTGTCCTGTGCCTTCTCTTATCCAGCTTCCATGAAGACCGTTCCTCAGTTTACCTAGTCACTCTAAATTGTCGACCCAGCGAGCTGGTGGATTATTGCTAGTTTTATTTCGGGAGTCATTCGTGTGAATGTGAAAGCTTAGTTGTGATGCTCGAATTTGATCGCTTTCGCTCATTTGATCGCGCAATCTCATCATTTCATGGTGAGATCAAATCCCGGGCCCGTACCAATGCGCTCCTCAGAGTTTATGTACAGATTGTCATCCCACTAGCTTTTCGGTGAAGGAAAACATCGCGAGGAAACCTGCATACGTCCGGAGATAGCATATGTGAATCCACCAACCCGCAACTAGCCCAGCATGATGGATAAAGCACATTCGACCTTCGAGGGTAGTTCGGACTGTTGAGAGGCTGATCATTCTTATACTATGTTCAAGCGGCTCGTGTTGCCATAAGCCAAATTTGTAAAAGTATCGGCTTGGTCTAGGACTGTTATGATACTATTTTTGTTGTTGTAATAAATAAATAAAATTTAAGTCGTCACTCTAAATCCAAATTCGCTTAAAATTGACTAAAACAACGCCTCTCTCTTTTTGTCTGTTGTGTAATCTAGAAGATTTTATTTAACACTATTTTACTCTTTAATTATATACCTGTCAGGTATATAATCAAAGATTTTACTAAACGAATAATGTCTTTTTGAGTAGGAGACGATAAAATATAAAAATACCAAACACTCAAGACTAAGTTCAAGGAACACACGACCGCAAAAAGTACTGACTGGTGTTATTTGGAGAATTCAACTGTCTCGTAAACTGAATACCATCATACAAATAGTAATAAGCAATAGGTAAACAAAACACACATGAGTAATAATAATTTTCAGATAGCATTTTTCATGTACCTAACAAGATGAAGGCATTTTGACCTTCAGCAGAAATTATGATAATTTTGCTTAAAAATTACATTGACGTACAAAAATGCAAATTGAGTAAAACCTTTTTATTCGTTTACTTACACAGATAACAATCTTTAATGGTAGCAAACTAACATTTATATTTGATCTTAATGATCAAAAACAATTCTACCAACCGAAAAACAACGCCAGATTCAATTGTTTGAACCGTTAGTTACGTTGTCGTCTGTCCTGTCGGTTGTTCTAAATCGAAAAAGGAATAATTTACAAAAGGAATGGGAATAAACAAAGGCGCAGTCTATTGATGCGCGTGCGCAGGAGTGCTCGACAACCACCAATCGGTCGTTGTCCTAACGTTTCCTGTCATTAATATTACTCATTTCGTTCGTATATTGGTCTGTTAGTCTTTTTATAAATATCACTGCCAAATTCCGTTTAATATATTTCAAAAGGTATCGTCATTTCATTTAGAATTTTATTATCAGACTTCGCATACTTGGCATTCCCTGATCTAACTACGTCCTCATAATTTCCTTTCTTTTTTTTAAATGTATTTGTATGTGGATGTGTGGAAGTGAGCAATGTTTCCCTTGATCGTTATCAGGTTTGAGCTATTATTTGCTACTATTATTTCCATTCATACGTTTATTTTGTTATCAGATATATTCCAACAGTCTTCCCATATGGCTTCATAATCAAATGAGGTCATCGTTCCACATCGTAACTATAGTCCAAAAGAAAATTAGGTACAATTTTTAATTCAAATTCTTCGTTGTAAGTTGTTTTACTCGTGTATTTCCAATGCTATATTGCAAGTATAATCAAGTAGTCGTCATATAATGGAAGGGTCATGGGTCGCTATATCCCCTGTCCCATCGCTTCCCTCCACCATGGCATTGTGCTCATTTCCGCCCCAGACCGACAACACAACCATACAAATGTTAAGTAAAACGTTGTTACAATCCGGACTCTATGTCAAGACATTACGGGCTAAGCGCAGCGCGTTTTAAAAGCCACATTAATTACAAACACATTATGGGCTAAGGGACCCAGGGATTCAATTAAACGTTTTGTTGTCTGGTCAGTTTTATTGTCTCTAAATTGGATTGGCACCGTCAAATAGGGGATAGAAAGCTCTAAAAGGGCTGTTAATTAAATGAAAAAACATGTAACGAAAACTCGTGCCAATAGCCAATGAAAAGAAAAACATGAACATACAATCAATAGAGATGGAATAGGAAAAACCTTGCAACAAATATGAATTGTCCAAATAATATTAGCATAGCTCAAAGATACACAAAAGAACAAGAGTTTGTTGCGGTTATGTAGTGAAATGTTATGATCTAAGCAGACGGAATAAGTGCAAACACATTATAGAAACGCGACAGCTTTCAACACGGAAGAAGATTTATCACAGAGCACAAAAGAATAATGCACATCAGTATAATAGTCATTTGTTAATACCAACCATGCGTTGTTATGTAAATGAATTGCATACATACATATTAATTTCTGTGTGTCGGTTGCCGGAAGTCCTTCCTAACATCCTAATTGCCATGACGTGAATGGAACACTTTACACTCTGTTACTAATATTGTTCTTGCGTTTTTTTTCGTGCTCGATAATTTGTCTTTACCTTGGTCCTTGTTGTGTATCGTGCGATCTATGTCTAGGCTTTCTGCATTTTCATATGCGGCGGTTTTTAGATCACTTAAAAGATAAGTTTGAATGATTATGTTTTATTTAATCTCATTAATCAGTATTATTATGCTATGTTTAAATTTCCTTAATAAGCTTATCTAACGTTTTTGCGTTATCTTATTCAATCTAAATTTATTATATACGATTATTTATTAACCTATCGATCAAATTTTAGTTATTTCGTTATTTTATTTAAGCTGGATTAAGATTTATCGTGTCTGCTTTTATATTAATGATAGTGTTCCCAATGTATGGTGCTACATCTCAATTTAACGCAAATTTTAGTTTCGCATCCGCACCCCATGATTATATCGCGTTAACTCACGAAGATTTTCAATTTATAAACATTCCAGAATCATAATGTAAAGCGTTGAAAAAAGGGATCGGTTTGATTGATTAATAAATTTTATAAAAGCAAAGGAGCCGCTCTGGTTATACAAAAAATATATGCTGTACTCGTAACTGCTGAATATCGCGTGAATTTAGGTTGGCATGTCCTCAAATCCTCAATCAAAATCTACGGGCTAAAATGCTCTCAGAATTCCGACAAGAATGTAAATGCGCACTGCGAATCCCACATCACATTGAGCATTTTTGAAACAGACAACCCTGTATAATACAAAGACTATGTTACATAACAAAGTTTACGAAGGCTTCCTAAATTACATGCTCATTGTTTATTCACACTTCGTCCAAGTAACTTAGCGCTCACAACTAGCCATTTTTATGTAAGTAAAGAAGAAAATACTTAGCACCTCATTCAGTCTGCTGCGGGTAGCTATAACCAATATGGCATTTACAAAAGAGATTTGAAGATTTGGATCCATTGTTGGTCACTGGGATAACTTTTATTTGATACCTTCTATAACCAAGCATTCAAGTAAACTCCGGTACAAACTTGATATCACTTCACCGTCCAATATTCACTTAGAACCTTGAAAGTAATACTATAGAAAATTATAAATAATTTGCTAAAGTATACTCAAATTAACAGCACGTTATATAACGAATGAATAACACAAATGGCCTTAACTCAGGAAGTAGTAAAACCAGGGTTCCTAGACATTATATGTTTCTAAATAACCTAGACTTCAATTACATCTGAACAGATCTCGTGATACCAAACAATTAAATAACTTGACTTTATTACGCAAAAAATACAACTCGATTAAAATAAAGCAAGATGATAATTAATCTATCAAAGAATCTGGTAACTACATTATCTACATTTTAAAAAAATCGTTTGACGTTCTTAAACCAGAAATGCAATGCGTGTGTTATTCAAGACCACAATAAACAGAGTGCACAAAGAGTAATGATATTAGTTAATTTGGTGGTATTTAGTAGTAGGAAGTCATTTGACGCGAATATTGGTCACGTACAACTTCTAATTCATCAAAGGCCGCCTCAATGTCGACTGTTTCATAATACATTAAGTTCGCCTTCTAAAACTTAAGTTATCGAAACTATACGCTTTAGACAAGTCCCCTATTGTTATGGAACAATTGGATCTACGTGTAAATATTAGAGGTTTTTTCTCGGAAGTAATTGGATACTTTATCGGGCCCCCAATGCTGATCGTATGACAAAAATCAATATATCGTATTCGTATAGAAGGTATGACTTCGAGCTGTAATTTTATTCATATCTTCATCATATTTTCCGTCATAAAAGAAGCATTTTATAAAGAGACTATGAAATACAAAACCGTACTTACAATTCTTTTATAAATGACAGAGTCGTAGAGATGGGCGCGTTATGACCAGAGGCCAGTAACGTTACATGAGTCGGTTTGAGGTAGTTTCTGTATCCATGTGGATGCCATCGGTAGGTCTGCCTCCAGCGCCCCGGGCCAGGAATCATTGGCGGTCATTATACGGAGCCGTTGGAAGCCCTAATTAGGGTTCTTCGGGTATCTAATGTGTACCCGAGTTATTTGGATTATGCCCTCTAATTCTATCCAAAAGTTATGTGGGATAATACGTCCGTTTTAATGGATTTTAAATTTCGTATCTATGTAGTTGTAGGTAGTTGTTTTTCCAATTTCATGATAGGTATGTTTCGCAATATGTTTTGTGTTCCTTATTATTTGTTGGCGTGAACATTTTTTATTGAAGTGAACGTACCATTTAGAGTCATTAAGGAAAAAGTTAATTTAAACAAAATGGTTTGTTTCTATCGCGGCGGCAAGACTCCGGAGTCATCAACGGCAGCTGGCCGGCGTTGAGTTATGCTCGAGGGCTACGCATTCGTGGCGGTGAAAGTACGCCATTACACGGCTGTGTACCTGGTCATTAACGTCCAAGCCCTCGACGTTATCTCGCCGAGCTACTTCCACTAGAGACAATACTGACGCAACGTTATCGGGAAACATCTCAGTGCGGCCACTGTTAATTAAATAACCACTATTCTTCGGATGTGCGTAGTCATCATCGATTCACCCCGAATGAAGACGTCACGCCGTATCGGCGGTGTTATCTCGCGGAGTAGAAGAGACGCGGTCGTGCAGGCTGACGGGCGGCGCGGCGGCCACACCTCGCACACCTGTCTACAGAGGTGCGTGACCGGCGCGCGCGCAGCCTCGGGCACCGCCAGCCGGACGCGCGCGTGCCCAAACCTCCGGGGAGATGCCTCCGATGCTCATTATCTTTCGGGGATTGCTGCCCTCAATGATACATGTGCGGGCCGCGCCGGATGCTTGTATAATGACCACGGATACCTGAGCGAGATGCGTGCACGCCCCCTGTATTCCTGTATTTGTCTTGAGCTCGAGCTTCGATTCTATCTCGCTGATCTCGTTACGAATGCTTTAACACGTAGCGACTTTCATCTGATATCTCTCGTTTCTAGTGTAATTTTAGGTCGTTCCCGTCGATCGGTGTTGGTAGGCCTCGCTTTGCGCGAACGCAGCGCGACCGAGAGCTTTAATGTTTCCTCAATTACCTTCGTCATTTGTATAACGATAATTCGATC
Source organism: Erannis defoliaria (assembly GCA_905404285.2). Taxonomy (NCBI): domain Eukaryota; kingdom Metazoa; phylum Arthropoda; class Insecta; order Lepidoptera; family Geometridae; genus Erannis; species Erannis defoliaria. The sequence continues at coordinate 4,193,196 of FR990071.1, forward strand.
TTGTAACAATGCCGCAGGTAGGCAATCAGCGCCACCTTGCGTATTGGCGCACGTCTTATTAATACGCATTGTCATAGATAAGCACCGGTTGAAGGTTCTTCTGTAAAAGGACTCGATCGTAATACACCGTCCGGTACGTGATCACGAGCTGGAGCCTTAACCGTTTCGGAACCCATTGTTTTAGGTGCGAATTGCGCCGAAAATCTCAATTTTGTTATGGCTACGACCATCGCTATACTGGGTACTAACTACCGATAAAACAATTACAATGTAAAGCTGGGCACATAATATCTCGATCGAGCGTTATCTAGCGACGACCTGCGTGCGCACGCGGCGCGTCTCCCGGTATGTTCCGGACCCAAATTAAATTATTAGTATAATTACCGAATCTCGATCACGAGCGGGGGGCGTAGCGGCCCTAAATCTCCCGCTCTCCTAAATCGATTACAGGTATTACTAGCCTAGAGCCCATGCGTTTGTCTCTGTCTAATGTGGGCCGGCCTTGCTCTCCTCTTTTTGGTCATAATCCATCACGGTTCAATGCTCCGGCTGTTTTGGCCGAATAGATGTTTCTTCACGGAAAATGGGAGCTTTCGACTCTGTTTTGTTTAGACACTTTTGTCATTACTTTTTCATTTATTTATTTTTCAAAGTGCCATGGCCATTTGGCCGTGATTCCGTATGTAGGTAATGAGTAGGAACAGTTTCATTTCACACAGTCATTCAGTAAATAATTGTTATGCGTTTAGCACACGCTCTAGTACACATCATAGGAGCGCAGAACTTTCTCGCTTTATGATCGTTTGTAATATTCAGGTTAATTTTGCGGATTTCACAAATTAATTTTGGATTGAATGAAGAATTGGAATTTGGCCTAGATTGATGAAAAACAGTTAAACACAACACCAACATTGGTGAATGCTCATAAAGCAACAGAGAGTTAGTTGAATTGACCGTTAAAGCAATAAGTCTTGAATACAGGCATGATCATATTGAATACAGGCATCATCATATTGAATACAGGCATCATCATATTGATAATGAATGTTTCGTATACTTTATATTATACTCGGTCAATCACAGTTACTAAGATTCAAACTATATAATGGATATAATTCACACGACGGGGATCAACAATGATAATATGTCCAATTCTAGAATGTTGTCCATTTATCATGCTATTGATGTTGATGTTTCCGTAAACCATTTTAATTTTAATACTTAGACATTTCTAGAGCTATTAACCTGTTTCGTTATTAATTCGTTTCTACAACCGACCGAGTTACTTCAGAAATAAATCCCTAAGTAAAGGAGGAGTAAAATGGAACAAACATTATCGAGTCGTGCCCGTGCTGGATGGAGTATCGTTCCTCGAGTGAAGTCGAGTGATAAGCCGCCGCGTTTCCTCCGTGATCTATAAACAACGCTATCTCGCTTGTTATTACTGCGCTAGTGTAGGACGACCTAATTTACAACAACGTTTATTACTTTGCAATTATTAGTTTAACTAGTTTTTTTTAGTAGAGTCATGCATATTTTGCTATGAAGATACTTAAAACTGGGCAATTACGTTGCGACATACATCATCATCGGTACAAAGTTAGTTAGTGCCTAATTTATTCTAGTTTAGCGTCCTAAACACTATAGCTGCTTATCATCTGGCAGGTTGTGATGTGACCAAACGGAAGACTTATGAACAAAAAAAATATTTTTTGAGTTTGACGTAGTTGCAGTGTTACGTGAACGTGACGTCTTCGTCATATATTATAACACCCCTCACATCACATCTTCAGCCAGAAGACGTCCACTGCTGGACGAAGGCCTTCCACTTAATAGCCATAGCTTATAGCTTAGTTGCCATAATCCCCACGCTTGGCAGGCGGCTTAGAGATCGCAGAATGCTGAACACCGTTAACCGAGAGGACGCTGCTGCCCGTCCTCCGGTGGGTCTGGATGCAGTTATAGGACATACCCAAGTCCTGGTTGTGATAACATCCCTGGTTCCTATTGAAAGTACAACCACAAGTCTGTATCTTGGCACAGAAAACATAATAGTGGTTGTTTTAGCCCTGGTTTTGGGGCTAGATGCTTATAACTATTTAAATTTGAAATGTCCATTAAGCGCCAAGAGTGAAATGTCCCCTCTCTCTCGTCCGCAGCCTGTTCGAGCAGGAGATAATGAGCTACGTGCCGGCGGGCGGTGTAAACAGCGTGCACGCGTCGCCCGCTGCGTCCCCGGCCGCCGCGCGCTCCACGCACGCGCCCGCGCCGCAGCGGAGGGACTTCGAGGCCAAACTCAGGGCGTTCTACAGGAAGCTCGAGAGCAAAGGCTATGGACAGGGTCCTGGCAAGCTCAAGTTAGTATATCTATCATACTACCTACATATCACTATGTTTTTTTTTTAATTCTAGCTTATCGGTATTTTATCGGATACATTTCGGAGAGTGTGCTTCGGATTTGCATGATCTTATTACCCCCTGCCCATTCTTCTATCGGACGGCCAGGACTTCAAAAAAGCGACACCGTTTTATGGTTGATGTACCAAATACTCGCACGAAACGGTTTGATTCCACTTTCTTTATTCGAACTGCTAAATAATGGAATGCGCTGCCCGAGTGGGTGTTTCCCGATAATTATAATCTGGGTGTCTTCAAGTCGCGAGAGAATCGGTTTCTTCTGGGCAAGCATGCTCCATCGTAGACTGCATCTTCGTTTATCATCAGACGAGATGGAAGTCAAATGCAAGCCTATATAATATAAAAAAATAAAATAACAATTATATAGGTTTGTAACAAAACAACATCAAGGGCAATGTTACCACAGAAATTACTTGGCATGAAGAGATTTGACATCTAATATCTGAAGGTGCCGAGCGCAGTGCAGGTCGGTGCAGGATTTTTAGTCGCAAGTTTTCAATTCTGGCACTGATAATGTTATGCGCAGGCGTGATAGTTACCACCAGACGAACATTTCGCTCGTCTGGTCACTCGTATCGCATAAAATAAAACCTAATTAAAGCCGAGTCTTATGTTTTTATTTATTTTTAAATGAGAGAAACAAGAACAAATTCTCTGGTAAGGTGGTAAGATATAACGCCTGCTTATGTAGTAAAAAGACATTAAAACATTAGCGCTCATTGGTACATTCAATGGGCACTGTAATCCTGCGGCTTCGAAAATAATTTAAATGTTAAACTATAATGTGGTCTAAGGTCTAGCAAACAATAACTTATTTGTATTTGTACATCCACCCTATATAGATGGCCCTTAGGTTGAGCGTAGCTTGGTCTGGAAGCTGGAAGTATCAAGTTGAGCAATTCCATGCTTTGCTTACCTTATAGCACATTTCTTTCGCCGTGACGTCTACCCTAGCAAATCGTAACACAAACCTTCCCCGCTTTCAGGTTACACATCCGCCGCGAGCACCTATTAGAAGACGCATTCAGAAGAATCATGTCCTGCGGGAAGAAGGAACTTCAAAAGGGCAAACTGTGCGTGCTGTGGGACGGGGAAGAAGGCTTGGACTACGGCGGGCCGAGTCGGGAGTTCTTCTTCCTTCTGTCGCGAGAGCTGTTCAACCCTTACTACGGCCTGTTCGAGTACTCCGCCAACGATACCTATACCGTCCACGTGTCGCCGATGTCGGCTTTTGTGGATAACCATCATGAATGGTGAGTGCTCTCCACACACTTGTTAGGCGATAACCTTCTATCTTGTTCATCTAACGTGTTTTACAGTTCTTGCTCCTAATCAGTGACTACAAAAACAACAGATTCATTTGGTTTTGTTTATAGCATTTACGAGGGCGGCACTGAAAATTTCGGGAATCAAGGAAGTGACACAACATTACTATTTAAAAATATATTTATTGCTTTTCGAAGTATTCTCCGCGAAATTTGACACATTTTTCCATACGATGGAACCAATCATTGAAGCAACCATTCCATTCGGAAGTTGGGGTCTCCAAAATGGCCGTTTTGTAGGCGTCCACAGCTTCTTCAGGTGATGAAAATCTCTGTCCACGCAATTTATTCTTTATTTTAGGGAAAGTATAGAAATCATTAGAGCTTAGGTCGGGGCTGTACGGCGGATGGTCCAATAATTCTATGTTTTCTTGCTCTAAAAACTCTTTTGTTCTGTGCGCGGTGTGAGAACTCGCATTGTCGTGATGGAGGATGATGCGGCGGTTGCAGTTCTCTTTACGGAGTTCAGAAACGACCTGTGGCAAACAAATGCTAGCATACCATTCTGCATTAACCGTTCTTTGTCCCTCAAGAGGAATAGTCGTAACATGGCCGGTTTTGGAGACAAACGTGGCCACCATTTTTTTTGCAACACTCCGTGAACGAACAATTTTTGTTGGCTTTAACTCCTTTTCGAACACCCAAACTCGTGACTGGTTTTTTGTTTCGGGTTCGTACGCGTATATCCAGGATTCGTCACCTGATACGATGTTGTATACAGCATTTGAGGATCCTGCGTGGAATCTTTCGAGAGTTCTGACGCACCAAGTAACGCGAGCCGCTTTTTGCTCTTCACAGAGCGAATGCGGTATCCATCGGGAAAACAACTTTTTTACACCTAATTTTTCATGCAAGATTATTTGTATTTGACTCATGCCAATGTCTAAAGTTGCCTGAATTTCGCGGTATGTCACATGTCGATCTTCCTCAATCAGCTTACGCACAGCATCAACGTTTTCTTGGGTGACTGCAGTTTTTGGACGACCTTGACGGGGATCATCACTGAGCTTGACACGTCCACGTTGAAATTCAGCAAACCAGCGATAAATTGTGGTTTTGGATGGGGCTTTATCACCAAATGCAGAAATCATCCGGTCAACACACTGTTTTTGTGTTAAACCACTTCGAAAGTCATAATAAATCATCGCTCTTGAATTTTCTCGAGTCAATTCCATTTTCTCAACGACTAAACAAGTTTGACAAAACCTTGTGACAAGACCGAGAATATTTTTTTAAATAAATAAATGGTATTCGATTTTTAAAACCAAGGAGTATTCAATTAAAAAGATTTTAATATGACAGAAACAGTGGAAATATTCCATTCCCGATACTTTTAGTGTAGCCCTCGTAGTGATAATGGCGAGGCGATACGCTAAAAAGTGATGAGACCAGACGAGATCAGACGAGATGGCAGTTCAAACGCAACCTATATACAATGTGTATCAAAAAGGTTCAACAATACGGAAGGATATATATGTACTCACCATTATGAACAACTTTCACTATGGGGCCAACCCTGAAATCGTGACAAAAAAATCAGCTGTTCCATACATTTTGTCCAAGGTCAATGAACTTTTTGTATGGAACAGCTGTTTTTTTCTCGCGATTTCATGATTGGCCCCATACTAAAAGTTGTTCATAATGACGAGTACATACTTACCCTTCAGTATTGTTGAACCGAACAATTTTTTTTTTTTTAATTTATTGTATAATTAAAAAAAGTGACCATGCCCAGCCTGAATAGCGGCTCCGGAGTAAGTGTAGTGCAATAAGATTTTTTCTTGTGCGTGTACACAACCCCTACTCTGCATGAGTGTAGATCGTGTTTTGTTATTGTTTTTTTTAAGGCTTGTATTTACCAAATTTGCCCCTCGCAAAATCAAATTTATTTAGTCAAATTACTATATTTAAAGCCCAAAAATACAAAATGTTACAGAAGAACATCCGTCTTAGTAACTTCTGTGGATGAAAACACGATTGATTATACTTTCCTCGATAGAAAAAAATGCCGAAACAGTGTCTATTTTTAAACCATTTTCAGTTTATGTCCTATTTACAGCACATAGTCACATTAAAAAAAATGTATTAAAAGTAAATAGTATTTTGGAGAGCATGCTGTGGTTCAAAACTTATTAATTTCTATACTTTTCAAGTAATCTGAGAAAATATTCAATAATCGAAGTTTGACACGCACGAATCTGCGTAACCGCCATATTTTTGCTCCGCTAAATGTGACCCTACCTGATACAGCTTTAGACTAATTAAGGATCTCATTAAAAAAATGTGCTTGAAACGTGGAATACCCGGCCTTAATAGGTAAAACCTTGAAGCTTTTCATTTCCTAAAAGCGTTTGCAATTTTCATTTTACCCATACGCCATCTTGACTTGCCTAAGCGCGCATACTGCGTTTCGCAAAGAACGCCATCTACTGAATTTAACCGGTAAACGGCTCTAGGAAAATCTCTCGCTGATATGTTATTATTATAAAGTATCGCATATGACGCATAATAATATGCCACTAATAGACACAGGTGTAATTTATACGTCAAACGACGTGTTATTACATTTACGTCTACCGTTTAGTGGCAATCTTAGTCCGTGCTATTATTCTTACTAGTTGATATTCCTGTCTACTTTACTCCTAATTACGTTTACCAGGGCTGGACTCGTTACCGACAAGGAACAATAAGTACCTACGTAGTACCTAAGTAGTTAGTATTATGCTAAGTGGTCTGACGGAAGATCAGAGCTAATAGGCCGCCTTAGGCGTTTGACTAACTTGACGCTTGCTATTAAAGGACTAAAAATCAACTAAGAAAAGTACTTATATACCGGGTGTTAGTTTGAACACAGTTATCACTGAAATCACGAAAAAAAAACAGCTGTTCCATACATTTTGTCCAAGATCGATGAACCTTTTTGTATGGAACAGCTGGTTTTTTTTTTTCGTGATTTCAGGGTTTGGCCCCATAGTAAAAGTTGTTCATAATGATGAGTACAATGATATCCTAGAAGGATAACGGTGCTCAAACTAACACCCTGTATTATTCTGCGGCTGGCATAACTGGCGTTAGAAGGGTGATAATTCGGCTAAAACGTAACCAGAGACATAATACAATTACACCAAGCTATGTTTAGTAGCTTTATGGAAAAGAGAGACAATACCATATAATAACAGTAATAAGGAATAATATAAATACCTAATAAATTTCCATATACAGGGTTAGTTCTAATCAGTTAACATCATTTTATACATTTTGCCCAAGGTCGATAAACTTTTTGTATGGAACAGCTAATATTTTTTTCGTGGTTTAGATGTTGGCCCTATAGTAAAAGTTGTTTGTTTTGATGTACAGAATATGCTCTTAAAAGGATGCTAACTGATTAGAACTAACCCTGTATATATTTTTACTCTTTTTTTTGGCCTTCGTCCTGCAGTGGACGTCTTTGGCTGATGAGTGATGATACTAAATTTCGATACTGTGAAACGGTATGAGAATATAGTTACATTAGCGTAATTATGCTGTTTTTCAAACTTTTTTTACTAATCTATCCCCTGCTCTCCAAACATATACCGTATGTCTTCCTAACCATTGTTCCAAACAGTGCGATCACAGCTCAAAAAAAATGCCAGTTTTTTTTTCCATTTTATACTGTCAAGTGACGAGAGGAGCAAGCCTTTCGCCTGGAGGTAAGCGTCACGCCAGCCACTAACAGTAGCAGTGCTAGAATTGTGAACTTGCGAACACATACCTGCGCCGCACTGCACTGCGCTCGTCACCCTGAGATATTAGATGTTAAATCTCTTCATACCCAGTAATTTATCTGGTAACATAGCCCTTTAAACCGGAAACAGTAGTGCTTGCACACTACTGCTTGGCGGTTGAATAACTGGCAAAGCTGTGGTACTTTCCCAGGCGGACTCCGCAGTAGAGTCATACCACTACAAAATACTTTACTTTATAAATACTACTAATACTTTGAAAAGCTTTGACGCCAGTTATAAAAGCTTTGACGTCTGCCTGGAATGTGTCAGCGCCAGGGTCAAAACAAATGCTGAAGACCATGCCCATGACGAGACCGATACCCTTTATCGAACAAAGAAAGATTTGGACTTTGACTTTGAATTAGGATATGTTTTACGAAAGTTGCAAATTATAGCACAGAATAAATAATAGTACTACGTTATAGTAAGATGTAAGTTCCCAACGGCCCCAAACTGGGTGAGGCCTTGTATCTTGGGCATGCTATGACCAGTTTCTAATAAATTTATTTTATAATCATAATGTCGGTGTTCCGAATGATGGCGGCGCCAAGCAAGCGTCACACGCCAATGAAGCTGCCGTAACCCGACACAGCCACACGTAAAACATACAAGACGTGCACAAAAAATATTTACATTCAGCGGTGGGTTTGTTTGTCTGTAACACAATACACGCCGTTTGACGTAACGCGACACGCGCGACAGCGCCCGCGCAGCGTGAATGTAGCGAGCTTTTAGAAAAAAACTTTTTATTACATAATTGTTGGCTCACCATATGTATATTAAATAAAAGTTTGCAGAAGTACTACAAAACATTTATTTTTCATAAAAAAAAGTAAGTAAGTTCGTATAGGCTGAGTGGCCAGCCCTAGTGTCAGTGTTAATGTGCCGCCCGAAGGCCTCTGACATAGCTGATGGTGGTTGTTATAGAAACTAGAACAAACAAACGGGACCAACAATTTAACGTGTCATCCGACCCACGGTAGCGCACAGAAATAAATGCCACTCAAGGTCACCCATCCGAAGACTGACCGGACCGTTCGTTGCTTAACATCGGTGATCGTTTAGAATCACCTAGACAAGCTACGCCACGAGTATTTTTCATAAATAATGTATCTTTTAGCATTTTATCTTTTAAGTACGTACTTTAAGTAGGCATTTTCGCAAATGTATGTACTTTGTTCCTTTCATTTCTATTATCTGCTAGCAGCGCCCCGCGGTTACACTCGCGTTTCCTGGGATAAAAATTAACCTACTGTGTTATTCCGGGGCATAAACTACCTCTGTACCAAATTTCATCCAAATCCATTCAGCCGTTTTTATGTGATTGAGTAACAATATTATTAAAACAAACATACAAACTTTCACATTTTTAATACAAACATTACCACAAACAATATTCATTTAACAATTTAATATTCACATTTTTTTATTAGTAGAATTAACAAAGCGAAATAAAAAACCAAAAAATCCTTTATTTGTAGAAAATATGTAATTTCAATTTGTATAGGCCAGCTCTTAGGATATGGATTCATTCTCAAAGCTCTCAGATTTTAAAATTAAAATTGCTGGCCGCACGTGAAGTGACGTCACATCTAGCTATAGTGCGCGCCGTCTAACATGAAATTAAATAACTACCTTATTTAAAGACATTTTGTTTTTAATAATAATAATTATAATCATTTATTTATCAAGTATCATAGACTCATATTATAAATCATCAATTTAGCAGTCACATTAATAAGTACCATACACACAATTGAAATTGAAATTAACTTTGCAATTAATTTTGAAATTGAAATTAAATTTGACATTAAAAATTGAATTTGGAATTAAAATTGAGTTTGAATTTGAAATTAAAATTATGAACTTAAAATAATCAAATTATAAAAATGACAATTCAATTGTATGATGTCAATGTCAACGCAATAAACATATTAATAAAATTAAAATTATAATTAAAATTAAAATTACCTACCTCCACTACATTTGAGCTTCTACAGTGTGCAGTGTGCAGGCCGCACCAATGGTTAATGTATAGGCAATCTAGCCTACCTGCTATCACGGCCAGCATGCTGTTGTGGCTCCCCCGCACGCGCCGCACCAGTGACATTGCTCGAACGAATGAACGCATCTATTTATGACTATTTATCCTTTTTTGAGGCTATAAAAAATAATCACTCATCTGCCCTATTCTATTCTCAATAGCTAGGTAGCGCTCGGGGCGTAGCTTGTCTAGGTAATCACTAGGTGATCTAGGTTTACAATCGTAAACGATCACCGATGTTAAGCAACGGACGGTCCGGTCAGTCTTCGGATGGGTGACCGTGAGTGGCATTTATTTCTGAGCGCTACCGTGGATCGGATGACACGTTAAATTGTTGGTCCCGGTTGTTTGTTCTAGTTAGCTAATTAGTCAGAGGCCTTCGGGCGGCACATTAACTCTGACACTAGGGCTGGCCACTCAGCCTATACGAACTTACTTACTTACTTACGCTAAATATTAACGTAACACACTACACATACTAAGATAACACACTACTGTAGGATGCTTTTAGAGGTCCCACGTCGCAGGTGTTTTTTTTTTTAATTTATTTATCGCATCTTAAAATCTATCATACAATATTTTTTCTATTGTCTAAAAACCTACTTTAGGTTTGTGTAGACAATAAAACCTCGACAATCGTATAAAAGGCATTTAAACATGGAAACAACTTACGAAATAATAATAAAAACATGATACCTACCTACGAATGCGCGCGAAAAAATAAAACTTATTAAAAAAATAATACTTAATAACTTATTTAAATAAAACTTGAATAAAGCAATGTTTTTGATTGATGTTGCGTTTTTTTGCAGAAGGAAGGTTTTGGAGAGTGAATGAACAAATATTATACAGATCCACAGATAACTAATAGATTTTGCTAACAACTACATATACTAACATAACTATTAACTAAATTAACATTATAGAAACATTCATGATATTATATTATTAGTGAAATATTTATGAATGTAACTTTATGATAATAAATATTATTCTATTCTATTCAATTCTTGTTTACACGCATTATACCGCAATCACGATACAAAGTAACTAATTTCAATATAATTGTCTATGCGTCAATACTAGAATATAAGGACACCAGTTTAAGGGTAATACAGTATAATGATAACTGTCAATCAGGGAATTATTTATAATGCCTCGGCCTTCCTGTAGACCTCGAAAGATTGGTTCACGCACGACATGTAGACATGACAACGAGACTGACTAAGTACTTTAGCAGCAAGCAAACTAAATTAGAACCCAACATGACATTATAAAAGTGATTGCTGCGGGAAGCAAAAAAAGAAAGAAAAACAAATGTGAAAGAACTAGGGTTGGGGCATTGACGAAAGAACTATAGACTAAAATAGGAGGGCGAAATATCCCCATATACGCCCATGAATTAAACTTAAGGATCGACAAGTTGACGGCTCGAACTCATCGGTGGGCGCGGCTAAAAAGCATGCTGTCTTCATCAAACAAACTGTGGGAAAGGGAGAAAGAAAGATAAATGAGCGCGCAATTTTTTTCTGTCTACCTTTGGCTGCAGTAATGTGGTTGAATAAACTCTGAGTTAATTTATTCCAACTTAAGTTATTTGAAATGTTTATGGACTAAACTATGCCGCTTGATAAATTATTTTAGAGTTTTTGTATTCCTTATGTTATTTATTTACGTCCAATGTGGCGTTAAAATTGAGCTAAAATACAAGATGTTTCCTGGCTCATAACTTTCATGTTTATTAACTTTTTACTTTCGTAATAATTTACAATCCTAGATAATGAAGAGATTAATCGATATAATACTTAGTCTTGGACCTACAAAATTACATAGTGGAGTAGTTATACTACCGCGTTTCTATGGAGAAGTGACCAACTTGTCTACTCTTAAGTAGTTATACGAAAATACGCGTTGTCTAGCCAAAAGTATAGGTATGTAAGTCTTTGGATGTTTTTTTGTTAGAAGTTTTTGCTATTCAACATGCACTATTTTGGCATTCAGCCAGTATCAAGCATTAAAACAATGTTGTTCAGTTTTAATCTTTATTGTGTTGTTCGCAGGTTCCGTTTCTCCGGGCGCGTGCTGGGGCTGGCGCTGGTGCACGGCTACCTGCTGGAGGCGTGGTTCACGCGCGCCCTCTACCGCGCGCTGCTGCGGCTACCGCCGGCGCTGGAAGACGTGGACGCGCTGGACGCTCAGTTCGCCGCGTCGCTGCGCTGGCTGCAGGTCATTACCCTGATCATTCACTATCTTAATCTCATTTCATTACATTTTCAGCATTTCATTCATAATTGTTCCACTGCTGAGCAAAGTCTTTCCTTCATAGTGACATCGAAGACAAATAGAGTAAAGATGAACATAAAGACGTGATCGACGAACACAGTATTGAAGAGAAAAAATATATATATATATATATATATAGTAACTAGTATAGTATACAAAATAGTTGCTACTCATAACAGCTTGACAAAAAAAGAATAGAAATTAATAGCGGCGCCACTATCGCAAATAGTTCTAAATACTAGCAACCGTGTAGTAAAGTCTGAAGAACACGATTGGTTGAATTCATGATTGTCCACAGGAGAGAAAAAACAGTTTCTGTTTCAAGATTAAAATTATTAAGATATTATTATATTAAGTATATTATTAAGATTTTTTTGCCAACCTGTAGAAGTTCGAGATTTTTGTGCCCTCAGCATCACGACTTATTAAGAAGTTCATAATTGCCTTTATTTGGTGCCTTGGCGTTTAAGGCGTACTTGGGTTTAGCAGAGGTAGGATGTTTTGGCAGAGTCCGCCTTATTCAGCTGCCAAGCACTAGTGTGCAGGCATTACTGTGTTCGGTTTGAAGGGCAATGTTACCAGAGAAATTACTGAGCATTTAGAGATTTACATATAATTATCTAATATCTCAGGGTGACGTGGGCAATGTAGTTTTATTCGCAAGTTCCCAATTATGACACTCCTATACTGTTATGGGCAGGCGTGATGCTTACCACCACGCGAAAGTCTCGCTCGTCTGTTCGTTCTATTGCATTAAAAAAAACTATTCCATTTCATTTTCAGTCATGGTTATGTCCTACTGCAGGGCAAAATCCTCGTCTTCCCACCCCTCCTTCCTTTATTATTATTATTTATTTTTGTCTCCCGGCAATACGGCGGATAATCACTTCATTACTTCAGTAGGTGAATTCATCCAATTACCTCTGGCGTTATATAGGGTTGCTCGGTTGTATAAAATATGTTTTTCCGGGAAATAAGCTAGCTCCATTCAGAGTTTCATCCAAATGTAAAAATGTATAAATTAGTATGTATAATAAAAAATATAATATGGGCGTTAGTCGTTTTAAATTGTCTATTAAAATCGATAAATAATCAACAGAACACATTTCGATAAACATCGCCCAAAATTAGGGATACTGTCGTTTCAAAAAATGTCTTGATTCTAGTAGCGAATCTCGAACAAAATTCACTTACTTAGCAGATAAAATACTAACATCGCCATCTAGCGACAGCATCATGAAACTCTGCCTTGAATCGAATAAGCTCACTAGCGCCGCCGCCCACGTTGTTTTGTTTATATACGAGTGGCGCTCTCTGGCGGCATTCACCTGAACTTCGTAATGTCCGCAACATTAGCACATGGCCGGCGCCGGCGCTAAAAATAAAAGTCCACGTGGGTTACGACACGTGTTGACATCGCGCTATCCGATTACACGGCTCTATGATGAAATGTCATAATTGTACGTTGTAATCTAGGTTTTGATATTGAAATCAGTCATCCGTTTATCAGATAACTCTAGTGTTTCTTTGGACTGGTGAACCTGAATTTTTCCGTTGTTTCGCAGTACAAAATTTACAATTGCGCGTTATTTATTTTTAGGCTGTTGGCTTGAGTTGCAAGTAAACATCTTGCTGCGCTGATTTTGTTGACGTACTAAATCTTCGCCGGTGTTGGTACAATGTATGATTTCCAATCGAGGTTATTTCAGAGTTTCTTTTCAAAATAAAGGAACTTTCGGACTACGCTGTAACAATGTAATAATAGTAAGTAAGTAAGTTGTGCAGCAGCGTCCTTTTGGTTAACGGTGGTAAAACTCTGCGATCCCCAAGCCGCCTGCCAAGCGTGGGGATTATGGCAACCCCTCCCTATTAAGGGGGAGGCCTTCGTCCAGTAGTGGACGCCTTATCGTGGACGGCTGTCAATGATGATGATGATGAAGTTGTACAGGCTGAGTGGCCAGCCCTAGTGTCAAGAGTTAATGTGCCGCTGGAAGGCCTCTGACATGGCTGACGGTTGTTGTTATAGAAACTAGAACAAACAACCGGGACAACAATTTAACGTGTCATCCGACCCACGGTAGCACTCAGAAATAAAATGCCACTCACGGTGAAGTGACCCATCCGAAGACTGACTGGACCGACCGTTGCTTAACATCGGAAAATAATTGATTAATGACTTCAATTACATTGCTTAATGTAATAATTAAAGTCCACAATGTTATTTAAAAAGCTGCCCCTATTTCCTGGGTACTTAAATTGCAAAGTGAACAAATAACGTCAATTAAGTCAAATCGCTAAACCTAGGTGCAATTATTCCGAGGTGGAATGAAGAAATCATAATTACCACTTTGTTCACACAGGGGAACCAAGTGGAATAAAGTGTAGGGTTAGGCAGGTTTAGCGTACATTAGGAGAGGATGTCCAGCATTAGACAATAAAATGCTGATGATGACGATGATGATGATAGCCTCATCATCATCGTCATCATCAGCATTATAGAAGAACTTGTTAGGAGGGGATGGTAACAAAGTGAATTTGGGATAGACAATTAAATATAATAAAAATAGGACCTGGGTATGTCCTAAAACTGCATCCAGACCCACCGGAGGACGGGCAGCAGCGTCCTCTCAGTTAACGGTGGTGAGCATTCTGCGATCCCCAAGCCGCCTGCCAAGCGTGGGGATTATGGCAACCCCTCCCTATTAAGCGAGAGGCCTTCGTCCAGTAGTGGACGTCTTCCGGCTGTTGAAGAATTTAATATAAAAATAATAAGACTACTACATAAACATCTTACTGCATCTCAGTTTCAACCACATCACCTATTCAATGATCAAATGAAATTTCAGGCGGCACGCTGCGTGTCGTCCCTGGAGCTGACGTTCGCCGTGTCGGAGCGGCTGGCGGACGGCCGCGTGCTGGAGCGGGAGCTGAAGCCGGGCGGGCGGGACGTGCCCGTCACCGAGCGGAACAAGAAGGAGTACCTCGAGCGGGTGGTGCGGTGGCGCGTCGAGCGAGGAGTCGCCGAGCAGACCGAGTGGCTCGTGCGCGGCTTCCACGAGGTCAGTCGGTCGCTTGTACCTCCTGTGACGTCACTCGCCCCTGCCAGGCTTGGTACTCGATAGTAAAACCAAAAGGAATAAATACTTGAGGGATTGATGATGAGTTGGACGATGGAAGAGCACATTGACTGTTGCCCGAGGTAGCCCAATCAATCTACGAGATTTGGTATGACGTTACTCGCATACATTTGTCATCAAATATTAATTGTGGTTGGTTTCATTTGTTGACGGACCAGGCTGGTTCATTATCAGAGGCGGATTTCCTCTAAGGCGTAGGGCGGCCAGATTTTAAACGAATATTCATCGAAGAGTTAGTATGTAATGTATTGTTGTTGTGTGCAGGTGGTGGACCCGCGGCTGGTGGGCGCGTTCGACGCGCGCGAGTTGGAGCTGGTGATCGCGGGCGCGCCCGAGCTCGACGTGGCGGACTGGCGCGCGCACACGGAGTACCGCGGCGGCTACCACGACGCGCACCCCGTCATACTCGCCTTCTGGCACGCCATAGACAGGTACCCACACACACGCACCCCGTCATACTTGCCTTCTGGCACGCCATAGACAGGTACCCACACACACGCACCCCGTCATACTTGCCTTCTGGCACGCCATAGACAGGTACCCACACACACGCACCCCGTCATACTTGCCTTCTGGCACGCCATAGACAGGTACCCACACACACGCACCCCGTCATACTTGCCTTCTGGCACGCCATAGACAGGTACCCACACACACGCACCCCGTCATACTTGCCTTCTGGCACGCCATAGACAGGTACCCACACACACGCACCCCGTCATACTTGCCTTCTGGCACGCCATAGACAGGTACCCACACACACGCACCCCGTCATACTCGCCTTCTGGCACGCCATAGACAGGTACCCACACACACGCACCCCGTCATACTCGCCTTCTGGCACGCCATAGACAGGTACCCACACACACGCACCCCGTCATACTCGCCTTCTGGCACGCCATAGACAGGTACCCACACACACGCACCCCGTCATACTCGCCTTCTGGCACGCCATAGACAGGACCCACACACACGCACCCCGTCATACTCGCCTTCTGGCACGCCATAGACAGGTACCCACACACATACACACACACACCCGACTTTTCTCGACGATTTAACCCGACTTCAAAAAATGATGTTCTCAATTTGACTGGTTCCTTCTGGGAAATATTCAAACTTAGCAGTTTCAATACTCCTTTGATATGGTTCTAGTACCTAAACAAAAATAGTAGATTACTCACCTAGGGAGCAAAAGTAAAGAATGTCTCAACACTCATGTATATTATCTCCCGAGGCCGAGCCGAGGGTGACAAACATGTGATCTGAGGCTTCTGTACTTGCTCCCGTGGTGTATATACGATTTTACGTGCCGCTGCGGGGAGGAAGTGGTTCCTTTCGCTCCATCGTAAAACCATTTGCGCAAAAAAAATACAGTCGAATTGAGAAGAATCCTTTTTGATGTCAGTTGATAAAAGTATACACGAATTGAAATGTGGTAAGTAGAAATGCAGTGTATACATTTACATGGTACAGAGATCCAGACATGGAATACGCTAGATGACTGTTTTTTTTTTAATTGTCCTATTAAAATGTGGCCCATAAATATAGCTGATTAATGAAAAGAAAATGTAAATCTGATCAAAAATAAGCAACTTATAAGCATTTTAATATCATGCTAGACAGAGAGAAGAAACAGCAAATCGTGACGTAACTTCTCTGTACGCCATATAAATTATATTCTGACAAGTAAGGCGTGACGTAATTTTTTGTTTTGTGGGAAAGGGACAGAGTTGTCTCTAACAAAAAAAATACGCTCATATATCAGAACATTAGTAACCGATTTAAATTATTTCTTCAATAAACATATTATATTTACTTAAATTCTTCATCAAAGCTATTGGTTTCAACGATATAAACATCAGTCATCTACCCTATTATTTGGGTAACATATTAGCCTGCATAGTTTATCCACTTGTTTGGTCGGTTGTAAAATATCGGTCTACGTCTTGTAACACCACATTCACAAAACCTTGAGCGCGACTTGAATATTACATATATTATGCAAATATCTACAACATTCGGCGGAACGAGATGGGCTAGTATGTTAAGTGGAAATCTGGTCAGCAATTCTCCATACAAAAGTATTCTCTTATTTTCTTCCGGGATAATGCCTCTAGAGCAATATATTTTTTTTATGAAATCTAGGTCTACTGTAAACGTGTCTGTCATTTCCTATTTTTTAGCAACTAACTGCTAAAAGAAATATAACCATTTAAGTATTTTCATAGTAATCTTCGGAGGGTATTATTATCTTTAGCAAGTAGTTGCTAAAAAAAAATGACAGTAACACGTCTATAGTGGACCTAGAAGTTATAAAAAAAAATGATTGCTCTAGAGGCATAAATAAATAAATATCGGAGGAGATTTTTCACACAGAGCAAAGTATCCCCAAACTAAACAAATCTTGTAATATGGAAAGGAAGAAAATCGGGGAAAACGTTTCCCCTATAAGAGTGCGCATAATGCCAGAAATATATCAGATTTCACCCACGCATCTTGCATTAGTTTAGAGTCGATAATCGCATGATATAATTGATGATGATAATGGCTTTGAGCAATTTAGGTGAGCTTTTTTTTAATTATTCAAAATATAGGCATGAAATAAAAAAAACGGATACTCTGCTAAAACATTAGTCTGGCTGTGTAATTCGTAAAAAATAATGTGGCGTTGTCGCTGATAATTTAGAGCATTTGAATTAAAACAGTTATTTTTTTACCAAACCAGATTATTTTCCAAAATTCTATTCGGTTACTCGGCTTCTATAGAATTTTCCCCTACCTATAGTATTTTTTAAATCTAAATATTCACGTTCTTAATCATTAAACGATGTGTTTAAAATACACCTTTTACTTACTTTTGGCATTGGTCGCCCCCTTAATTTGCGGTGGTTGCTTAATTTGCGGTTAACATTCACGAAACAATGTTTCAATTTGCTATACCGGTTACTTAATTTTATTGGCTCCCAGCATCAGTATCTTTTTGGCAATTCAACGCCAATATGCAGCCAGTTTCATTTTGGTACTTTGCCACATTTACAACAATTGTTAAGTCCTTAGATAGTTTTGATTAGGTAGATGTTTGTGGTGTGTAGTGGTAGGACTATATTGCAGCTTATCCGGGCGAAGTACCACACCTTTGCCAGTTATTCAACCGCCAAGCAGTAGTGTGCAAGCATTACTGTGTGTCGGTTTAAAGGGCAATATTACTAGAGAAATTACTGGGCATGAAGAGATTTGACGTCTAATATCTCAGGGTGACGAGCGCAGTGCAGTGCGGCGCAGGATTTTGTTCGCAAGTTCACAATTCTGGCACTTGTTGTGGGCAGGCGTGATGCTTGCCGCAGGCGAGCATCTCGCTCGTCACTTCAATACAATGCATTAAAAAAAATACTTTAGTATTTATAAATACTTTGTGTAATAAGACCAATAAGAATAAAGCTTAGCACATTCGTTAATAACAAAAAACATCTAATACGCTTCTCTATGATTCTAAACGCTTGCGACAAGCGATAATAGTGTTATCGCAGAAATAAATGAGGTAATTTCTACATCTACTAAGTAGAAAAAATTACGTGAATCATATCGATTTAGTTTAATATACAACATCACGTAGAGACACAGAATAAATAATAGTACTATAAAGTAGTCTCAGATCGACACGCACGCTGCGTGAGTGAACGCAGTAAACCTTACTTGAAAACTGCAGAGTTGCTTCATTATGTTTTATCGACATCATTAGTAACAATGCAATCTAGATAATTAAGAGTATCGAGATGTATCGACGTTTGTAGGTTTTGACCAGAGTTCGAACTTCGAACGGTGAAAGGACCAACAAAAGCTTTCATATCTACAAAATTCTGAGAAATTATTGTTTTATCAGCTTATGTCTCCAGTCTTGGATCTTGCAATCCGAACACTATTTGCACGCATTACGCCTTATCTACATTTTTTTTAAGTTACACTAGGAAAGCTCTTTTTACCAGTCTATCTTTGCCAATTATTAAATCGCCAAGCAGTAGTGTCCGAGCATTACTGTGATTAGGTTTGAAGGGCAAGAAGGACATCTAATATCTGAGAGTGACGAGCGCAGTGCAGTGCGGCTCAGGATTTTGTTCGCAAGTTCACAATTCTGGCACTGCTACTGTTATGGGTAGACGTGATGCTTACCACCAGGCGAACGTTTCGGTCGTCTCGTCCTTCCAATGCACAAAAAAGTTTAGGTATCGTTATTTTAGGTATACCATTAATCATGAACCGATGTCGCTTTTTCAACGCAACGTGTATTGATAAGGTGTACGTCTGCAGGTTCACGAACGAGCAGCGCCTGCGGCTGGTGCAGTTCGTGACGGGCACGTCCTCGATCCCGTACGAGGGGTTCAGCGCGCTGCGCGGGTCCACGGGCCCGCGCCGGTTCTGCATCGAGCGCTGGGGCCGCGTGGAGTCGCTCCCGCGCGCGCACACCTGCTTCAACCGGCTCGACCTGCCGCCCTACCCCACGCCGCAGCTGCTGCACGAGAAGCTGCTCCTCGCTGTAGAAGAGACCAACACCTTCGGTATCGAATAGACACGTACACGTACACGTACATGCCTCCTACGTACTCACATGAAGCTTTCAACCGCGGCCTAGCGTACGGCCGGCTCGGACAGCCGCTAGATTTGCCCAAACTGGCGGTTAGCTAAGGATAGCTTGCGCCGCACAGAACCTTTTTTGTTTTACCAGGGAAAATCCTTAATGGATACCACCGGTCCCGGGGGAGCGGGGTGGTTTCAATGGCTAAAGCCACTAAAAACTTTGGGGTGTTCCCGGTGCTTATCGTCAAGGTAGCGGACACGCTTGCGCATTAATCCACAACCTCGACAGATAGACATGAAAGGGCCTGCGATACTCAATTAGCGACTACCGCCGTGGCCGCGCCAAGCCGTGTCAATGTGAGGCATACTTTAAAGCCTTGGAGTGTCACATACCTAAACATGGGTACGTAGCACGGGGTACAGCAAACCGGAAGGAGCTCTTTGTACTAATCATTGAAAACAAATTTTAGTATAGGACAGACAAAAAAATCATTTGTATATATCTGTCCCGTTTACGCACGACTTTATTGCGACGCACAAGCTAGGCCGCCGTTGTCGGACCGTGCCGTGATAAGAGGCCTTACCGCGGTCGATGACCGCGACGCGTTGCGAATGCATTAGCGGCTGTAAATAATGGTGACTAATTAATTATCCTACTGCAATCTCTCATTGTCGACGTAAGTATAGTCAATTGATAAAGTAGGGCTAGCGACGAACAAAGATAGATATAGATAGGTATTATATTGTAGATGTGCCTAGGTATTTATTGTGAACCTGAACTAGCCACATATTCTGCAAGATTGGTATTTTATTAAAGCTTTTATTCTAAGTGAACGTATATTGTGGCTGTGACGCGGGATTGAACTCCTGTATTTAGATTTATTACGCTTTTACGTCACTTATTGTTAACCTATCGGCGACCCTTGATAAGTCGTCAATTAAGTTATTAAGGCCCATAATACGTCGTGTCGCTATCTCGCTGACATACTTCAACTTTTTTGAAGAGATTAAGTTACCTAATATGGTTATGAAACACGCAGTCGGCCAAATTGATGAGAAAAACTTGACAGAATCTGCAAAAATATAATTTTAAAACCAAATAAGTTTTCGTATAGTTCGTCCTCTAGGAACTTAAGTAAGTATACACGAAACAGGAAATGGCAAATCCTTGTGAAAAATTTTTTGAATCTAAATTATAATTTAAGCTAAGCAGGACGCAGCTGCACGCGCGTCGGGCTGTTTTCACTCTTTGAAAAAGGTCACTGGATGTGATCGAAACTATAGTCGGAATATCCGATTTAATTAAACGTGAGTATTCCCGTATAAATAAAACAAAATAAATTATAATTATGTTTACCGATTGCGTTTTTTTTTTATTAAGTATAAATAAATTCAGTGATATACATTTTCAAAAATGTTGATGTTAAACCAACGAGATTGTAGCGCGCCGTGTCAGGGCATTAAAGCAACAGAACCTTTCATACGACTGTGTCAATGTATAATTGTATAATAAAGTATTGATATAATGTCTTTTTCTGAACAACACTAGTCAGCTATTTATGTATGAAAAAAAAAACAGTACCTACGCCTCTCTCCTCTGTCCAATTCCTATTGTTAATGCAATAGGTTTCATAGAATGTAGTTTCTATAAAATAATGTTATAAGTAAATAAACTTGTGATCATTTTTCTGTAAATTTTATGTTCCTTGATTCATGTTACTTATGTTGTATATATCCTAGGTACTCGATCATTGACTTAATGTATTTGTTACTTTATATAATTATCTCGGAAGAAATTATTTCTGATAAATGTACATAGTATACTTATTTATTGTCTGTAGGTATCTACCCATTACAAGAATGTGTAAGTTCATGTTAATTTTTAAGTAATATCTCTATTATGTTGAATATTTAACTATTTCTGTGTATTGTTTTACTATATGTAAATTTTAAAGTGAATTGTTTTTGTGTGAACAAAGATATATAATAAATAATGGATGTTGAGTCAAGTACACAATTCATGATCAAAATGCATTGAGCTAATATCTATAGAGTCACAAACGTGCAAAAAAAAATGTCTGCGCCTAAACTTGGCGCACACTATGCAGTGCGCCGACTTTTTGAGCGACTTGAACTACGATAGACACAAGCGCTCAAGCATACATTGAACACTATACAAGTGACATAACGTCTAAATTCGTACAATTGTAAACTATATAATGCCGTATAGGTATGTACAACGGCACTCGGACGTTTTTTGACTGTTTTCACTTAGACTTTGTGACTCTTTAGATATTAGCTCAATCCCAAAATGCTTAGTTTATATTATTTTACTACCGTCAAAAAACCATATATCATCACAAAAATCTATTTCACTTGCCAAACAAACGTAGTCTTAAATGCAGACTGCACACGCTGCAATTATTTTAGTAATAATTTTACTAATATAATTGCTATGGTTGTATTACGGTCAGCCTTTCGTTTGGACGTGTTTCATTACTGACTCAAACCCATTGTGTTAAAATATCTGTGTGTGAACGTGATAATTATCAATATACAAAATGACTTACATGTATTTGTTTCATTACCTTTATCACGAAATAAATAGCAGTACAGACCTATCCTGTTTCCTGGGCTAGTGGTCAGCTGCGACCGTGATAGGACACACGGTATCTAATATCGACATTATTGTGGTCACAGCCTCGTTGTAGAATTAGTAAAGCCGTACAGCGTATGGCTCCAAATGTATTTATCAATAGCAGGGTTTCAGCCCGCATGTCGTCACGAACACGACTAATTGACGACTAAATGTTGGAATCGAAACCACTTGATACCCCCCACAGTTCACTCGCAAGAGGTGAGGATTCTGGTCGCCTGGTACGCCCAAGGTATCCCTACGAGTAGAGATAGGTGGAAAAAACCAGGTAGCAGTAAGTGGAAAAATAAATCTACTGATCAACCACGCGATTTTGGTTCGATCTTTATGCCAGAATCCTCATCAAACCATACCTAATTGGTGACTTAATTAAGACTATTAATTTAGGCATTGCCAAAATTGATTTTCAGAAGTGAGGATTCTAGCTTAAAGGACATCCATAGTCGAGCATCGATCTTTGAGCATCGTCATTTTCTTCAGCGCCTGATCTTAGCAATTCGATAGCTTTAGCACAGAAGCTATCGAAAAAATGTAGTTAGTTTGTATTAGATATAATATAGGCTTAGCAGGTACAAAAATAAAGTTAATTATGTGAAAGTTCCACCATTCGCTCACATGTCCATGCTACATAAGCATTTATGAAATACTGAGATAGCATATCGGGTGAAAACTTTTTCATACCTACCTCTACCTACACTAATTTATCAATTACGTACATATAAAATGAAAGTGGTCCTGCCAAGGTGTACTGCATATGTTTTCAGAAGGTAGCTCCTGTGTGTACTTCAGGTAAGGTACGACCAGTGATTTTCGTGGCGGGTTCTCAACGAATCGCACCAAAGCCAGTTACAGTGAGATGGGATTTTTCTTTCCATCGAGTAAATGACATTTATTTCGAAATATTTTTTTATTTTTTTACTATTTATAGGCTTGCGTTTGACTGCCATCTCGTGTGATGTTAAGCGAAGATGCTGCCTACGATGGAGCACGCTTGCCTAGAAGAAACCGATAAAAAAAAAAATATATATATTACTTACTGTCTATCCATAAGCCTTTGGAGACCACCCACTCTGCGCAGGAACATGTCTCAGTGAGCAGCCCAACTGATGTCTACCAGGTTCTCTCTCCGGAGTAATGGATGTTAATGCAATGTGGGATGCTTAATTTCTCAAAATAAAGTACTGTTTATGTTTCAAATCCTCATTAGAAACGTAATTTTGTGCATAATACATTTTTAGGTTTTAAAGCATAAATAGTAAAAAAATATATGACTTCTGGCAGAATCTTTTGAACCTGCATACGAGCATTCTTTGAGTTTTCGTCCCAACTGCTTTGCCAATGCTTTAAAACATAGAAATAACTAAAGTGTGGAACCACTTCATATAAAAAAAATATTCATTAATTTTTAGGAATGAAAAGTAACTATATTCATCTTATTGTATTGCATTCAGCATTTTAGCTTGCCACGGACACCGATGTGACCAGCATCAAAATGAAGAAAAGATCCAAATAGTGTTTTGGTAGGTATTTAACCGGTTGTACTATATTCTCATAGCCAGATATTCCTGCTATGGTAGGATAGTTCCAGTACAATGTAACAGTGGTGTTGATGAATAGCCAAGACTCCCTCGTGATGCCCTGAGATATGCCTGCCTGTGACCGGCAGTGGAGGATTACAGGTTTAAATGATGATGACAAATGCAGTTGTATTCTCAGAACTTTGACGCAAATGTTAGAATAGTCTTAGAATAGAATAGAATGCGAGGTGAAGCTGAAGCCCGTATTATAAAATTCCCCTTATATTTGAGCCAACTTGAATACATGAAATACTGGGATTGAGGCTCAGGGCCAGTGTCGCCAACTTACTCAAAGAAGCAAGGGTAAGATTTATCTAAATAAGTATGAAGGTAGGGGTAAAACCTTATAACACATCATAATAAAATGAAGGTTATGTAAAAATAATGATGTATTTTTCTTACTGGTGTGAATTCATCTCAGGCCATTGAAAAAGGACTAGATTGCTAAAGAAAATAAAATAGGTTCAACACCAAAATGAAAAAGAGCTAGAGCTAGCAAGAAAAGGGCTGTTGACACAAATGTTGTAGTAGCCGAGTTAGCAATAAAAAGTAAAACAGCAAAAGCAGTTGCAGTGGCATTAATGATTATGCTGGCAAATGTTGCTACTATCATCAGGATTTATTAGATCTAGCCAGAACAATGAACCAATAATATTATTTTATCTTCAACCCAATTTCTTGAATTTACTAATGTTTAATATAACCCTAGACATCGACCAAATGTTAGTAGATAGAAATAATGGCTATTTTGAGGCTTTGGTATTATTATACTTAAAACAAATTCCCACTAGATCATTTTAGGACAGAAATATATGCGATGTATTGATCTGCTGGCGCCGTCTTTGTTTTGTGTAAAGAATGCAATTGTAGCAAAAATTATATCAAGCCTAGCTGGGGGAGGAAACAATTATGTTTGAGCAGGAAGCGAATAGGAAGAGAACAGACAGAAATTATCAAGAAAAATATCACACATATACAAATGTTTTATTATTTTTCAACAAAAATCAACCTTGTTATTTTACGACCTTATTTTTAAACATATATAACTATTTACATTTGCCAAAGTCTGCATTTGTCAACACAAACTCACGATGTAAAATGCAACAAGGGTTATTATCCACCTTCTATGCTAAGTTGTGACGGAGTTAATTCAATATAGCATGTCACAGTTTGTAAGTTAAAACCTTAATCCGAATATAACTCATCAAGTTAAATCATAAGCTGTGATTACATGATAAAAGCTACTGTTATCATAGATTCATATGCATAGAGTTCATATGCGATGTTGCTAAGTGTATTCAAAAAACTTAAAAAATATCCTCCCCCTCGAACATCCTGCATACAGCATGAGCATGATCATCAAAGAGTATTCGAACCAGTACTTGATCAATTTTATTTGTAGCTAAAATGACTTGTCATAATCTACTAATTCCGATGTAATATAATACACGCTCGTGTAAATATTTTGTATATTTACTTCAAAAATAACGGTACATACAATATTTAATTTGTAACTATCATACTTTCAAAAGGGAGAAGAGCGAAGGCTCACTGTGTCTATCCAAGAGAAGGGAAATCCTTGCTGTCATCAACCTTAGGCGGCGCAGAGTGGCGCGGCAGCTGCGGACGCTCCTCCGGCGGCGGCTCCTCGCGCGGCGGGCCGCGTCCGCGTCCACGGCCCCGGCCCCGACCGCGTCCGCCACCGACGCCGCCGCCGCCGCGCCGCGACTGGTCGTTGAACGTGAACTCGATACCGAGCACACGCTTCTGGCGGCCCACGCGCTGCGGATAGTCGGCCAGGTCGTACTCGTCGTCACTGTCCTCGTCCTCGCCGCGCTCCGCCTCCTTCTTCTTTTCGAGCGCAACAAGGTTTTTCCACTGGCTGAGGTCTTCGCCCTCGCCCGCCTTGCGCAGGTTGTACTGCGGCGCCGTGCGCTGCGCGTTGCGGAGCGCCTTGTACTCGTCTAGCGTCAACTCACGCGGCTCCTCCTCCTGCGGCGGGCGCTCCACCTCAGGCTGCTGCCCGTCTCCAGCGGCAGCTGCGTCCGCGGGCGCGGGTTTCTCCTCCGGGGCTTCGCCCTCCGACCCGGTCTTGTTCAGGTCGTCGATATCGTCCTTAATCGTGCCCCAGTTGTGCGGACCACCGCCCTCGCGCTTGTCCACCGGCTTCACGCCAGTCTTGTCCGAGCCCGACCTCCTGTCGAACTCGCGCTTGCCTCTGTTATCGTACGCCGGCCGCGGGCCGCGCGGTGCGTCACGGTCGCGAGGGTCACGCGGAGGCCGGGGTCCACGCCGTTCACCTCCTTCCGGGTTGTCGCTAAAGTTGCGCCTTTCGTAGTTGGGCCGGCGATCGCCCAACTCGCGCCTGGGGGGTCGCGGGGCACCCTCCTTGTTCTCGATGGGGCGTTCTCCGTTCTGCGGCCTGTCCTCACGCGGGCGACGCGGGGGCGGGCGCTCTGCATTGTTGCGGTCGTTTGGTCGCGCAGGCCCCTTGTTTTTTTGTTGTTCTCCGCTCTTGATCTCTTGAGACTTCACATTTTGAGTCTCCTTGATTCCTTTTCTCACGGGAGCGATTACGGCGCCTTTAGGCTTCACATCAGGCTTGCCTTTGTTTTCCTTTTCGGCTTCTTTGGTTTTCTTTTTGAGCTCTTTTGCTTGCTCTCGTGCTTTTATTGCATCAAGAGGATCGGTCTCGTCGTCTAAAAAAAGAGCGTATCGGTTTACAACCCCCACACCGTAGGAATTCTCCATTGTGATCCTCTTGATGAATTAATCACACAAAGACAGGATGATTTTAGATTTTTCACGCACTCTAGTAAGGCGACATTTTGTCTTATTTTATTGATTTCATTTAATATGGCGGACAAAAGCAAACGCACCTTATGCCATACATATGACGAAAAAGAATAGAGAAAGAAAATGGCGGAAGTATATTTTCATAAAAATTGTCTATGGTTCTACCCGGCATACCCCCGAACGTTCTTCAAATGTTACATCCGTCATCTTGCGTTCTGACAAGGAGCCACCATCGTATTTTTAATTATATGCTACCAAAAAAGTGACCGTGAAATTTAGTTCCCTGATTTTGTCAACTTTATATAGAGCTGACCTGTCACGCGAGAAATGTCAGTGCCAACGTTGACGTTATGTTTCTTCTTTCCTCTTATGGCGTCGCGTTTAGTGCTTTTGCCTGTGTCAAGTATTTTAATATTTCAAATAATGATGATGATACAAATAAAGGATACATCAACATGGTCGGTTTCATACAACATGTGCACAAAATATGTTATTTATAAATATGTCCTACGGAGCTACAGCATGTTGTGCCGCTTAGGCGTGCAAATGGCAGATGGCATTAAACTCGTTAATAATATATTGTATGTATTAGGCCTCGTTTGCAAGGGCGATTTTTTAACGTCGTGCTGAAACCTGGCGTTGGCGCTTTTTTTACGCTCTCCACAAGTGTACTCATACAAACGCTTTAAAATCACTGTTGTCTTGCTTGGATCGCGATGCAGTAGGACCTTTGTTTTGTTTTTGTTTTGAGTCCTACATAGGTATGTAGGACTCGCACTAGTTAATTCTGCGCAGTGTGTTTCGATCGGTCCGGCGCCTGTCGGGTGCCGTGCCGAATCAATGTGCGACCACTCAAAAGCGCCAACGCCTGCAGTTGTCAAAAATAACATTATAATAATAATAATAATATTTATTACCAAAAAGAAGATTTACATTAACAATAAGGTAATTACACTTATTGGCACACTGAAGTTACAATTGAAATTACAATTTGTGTTCGGAAGGCAGGTACTAATGGGCATAGAGTAACTTATATATACCGGAAACTAATGGGTCCCAAACTAAGCGAAGCCTGTGTCTTGGTAACCCAGTTTTGTCATGTTACATTTTGCGATTACACATTAGCCTGCAGGTTTTGACGCGACGTTAAAAAGCGCCCGTGTGAACGAGGGGTAATAGCCAAGAAGCATAGACCCACAATGGAGATTACATTCAGAACATTCCTTTAAAGCTTAAAAAAATTACCTTGAACGACATCAGCGGCCTTACTTAAAAAAACTTTTCAACCGTTAGTCACTGCTTAAGATGCTCTGCCATCTTCTCTCTGACGTGAAGTTACACGTGCTAGAAAAGGACAGAGAAGTTTAAGCAGTGACTAAGAGAATCGAGATTATTTTAGGTAAGGCTGCTTATGTAAGGTAATGTCTGCTGCCACTCCTTCTATAACCTATGGCGCTTAATTGCGAAACGGAGTTTTGGCAGGAACACGGAAAAATCATGTCGTTGCATTCTATTATTTTCTTAAGCTTGTGTTTTATCGGGAATTAATGATTGAAAATAGTGGTGTTTTATTCATTGAGTGTTGAATTACATG
The DNA here is from genome assembly GCA_905404285.2 of Erannis defoliaria. NCBI lineage: Eukaryota > Metazoa > Arthropoda > Insecta > Lepidoptera > Geometridae > Erannis > Erannis defoliaria. The sequence continues at coordinate 4,221,368 of FR990071.1, forward strand.
CACGAGTGTGGGCAAGTGATATAATGTGGTGAAACATGTCTTTTCGTGTTGTTTTCAAAACTCCGTAGAAGCTCATAGTAAAGTCACCACAACTTTACTGGGGTATGACTTGGACTCGACTAGGACTAATTTCATGTGACTTACTGTGATTTCATGACTTATATGACTTGATGATAACAAATAAATGTAAAAATTCATAAACTTGACACTGGCAGAATGCTCAACGTGCGATGCCAAAAACTAAGAAAAAAAAAAAAAATACGTGTATATAGGGGATATAGCACGTTTTTAGGATTCAAACATATTGGCTTTATAGGAATTTTCTGAATGCATGGGTATAAGCTACTTGTTTCTCTAGTTAAATGCTCAATGCTTGTTCTAGGATACATGGTACAATCGCCCTTCGAGGGCAGGCTTAAGTTCAGCAATGATTATCTTTGAAACTCTTGGAGGATCTAGCTCTCTCTCTCTCACTTAATCAAAGTAGAAACTTTGATTTGAGTGATGAGTGAGATTTATCATTACTGATTACTGAGAGCGGCATACGCCTATAGCTTGGTATATCGTGTAGATACGTTAGTAGGTATAGGGTATTATACACTTACATTATCTTTGGGTATAGGTACACATTTTTTTATCCTATGCTTGTAAAGTACAAAACACACTGAAGTTTGTCAACTGACCCACCAAAGTCACTTGCAGGGGTATTTACAACTCAATCAGAAAGCTTTCCGTTCGGATCCACATTCTCCCTCTCTGTCATCCTGAATGTAGATGAATGGGACGGATAATGTGAATCCGAACGGAAACCTTTCCGATTGAGTTGTGAATACCCCTGCAGGTTAGTACGACCGTAAATATACTGAAAGAGATAAATGCCCCAAGAATTACCGTTTCCACACTGCCACAAACGATATCGTCGCGATATCGTCAGTGCACGTTAGGGATGACCTAAATGAAGATCGAGCGCACCCCAGTCGTCCGTCGAACTGTCCCAGTGTAATAGTACCTATATTCCTAAATTACGATATTGAACCTTATAACGATATTGAATACGATTATATACGATATTGAACCTTATTCCAAACAAGCCGCACCGTAACGAAATCGTCCATGTCGTCTTACCAAAATAAGTAGATACAAAACTGTTAGATTTATAAACATGAACTAGTATCATTATTTAGCTTATTTAATCAGCTCGCTGTTAGACCTTGAGTTAAGTCATGCGAACCCCTGATACTTTCAAGTTAAAACCAACGGCCATGTGCGGTGTGCCCCGCCCCGATACAGCCCTACCCGTATTTTTTAATTTACTCTTTTGGAATCGCGTGGTAGCTATATTTAAGCTTTTGCTGACGCAAGCAGCAACTATTCGAGAAAAGAGTAAATTCAAAATCGCGACCAATTTCTAGCCCTTCTTTAGCCGCCATCATGATTTTTAGTGGGAACTGCAATATCTCGGCCATCTCCAACTTTTCGAGAGAAATCATGGTAGCTAAAGTTGTTCATTATTCAATTCTCTACTAAATGTAGATTTTTATTTTGTGTTTTTTTTGCGATTGGTTTTTCCTGAGTAACTTGTAAGTTATGTGTCGCGAAAGCCCAAGGCAGACCTGCGTTTGAAAACAAATTTGTGAGCCGTAGGCCACCTTTACCGAACATTTAACTCCCGAACCGGCACTGTAGAGCAATCCTTCAGTATGGTTTCTGGCTACTGATAAGTTGAAAAGAATGAAAAAAAAAAAAAAAGGCGACCATTACTAATGGTGTTTATTTATATTAACTCTTACGGCCTTACCTAAAATAATCTCGATTCTCTTAGTCACTGCTTAAACTTCTCTGTCCTTTTCTAGCACGTGCAACTTCACGTCAGAGAGAAGATGGCAGAGCATCTTAAGCAGTGACTAACGGTTGAAAAGTTTTTTTAAGTAAGGCCGTATATTTAAAAAAATATCAATTTGCTACTACTAAGATCTCATAAAAACCTCTACAAATAACGATGAGATTTATTGAAGCAAGGCAGGCAGTAAAATAGGTACTACTTCACCGATACAGTCCGACGGACGACTGGGGTGCCAGGGTGACCGCATCTGTCGGATTTTTCTGTCACTACGTGCAGCGCAAGTACGGCGTGGTAGAAGAAGCGCAAACTATACGAAACTAGAAACGACGTAACTGTTTTCTAAAAATAAAAGTTATTGTGTAAAATCAATTTTAGTTTAACTTTAAACGTTGACTTGCCGGTCATAAGAAACGCCACCTGTTTTGCATTTTGCACTCCAGTAATCACGTTGGACGTCGCAGACTGTGGAGACATCGGTGTCAATGCGTTTCTTTGACACCGACGAATGGGTCCCTACTATGTATGTTTTTAAAGCTTAAACAGGAAGAAAAACCCACCTACTACTATGTATGTCTATGATTGTTGCTCTAGTCTAGAAAAAACATGTTGGCTTCACTAACTCATTCTTTAATATATTACTAAACCACTAAAATGACAATCACAAAACAAAAAGCATAGAAAGAAATACACTAATGAAACAACATTATATTAAAAAAAATCGTTACGTTTTTTTAGTGTTTTTAAAAACTCTATTTGGCACAAGGTTTTGGACAAGCAGGAGCGGGAGGGCAGCCGCCAGTTGCAGGGCCAAGACATGTTTCCATAAGAAGTCCACAAACCAAATATGGGTCGCAATCTCCAGCTGGTCTTCGATCCTCAAAGAATCCCTTGCCTTTGTCTTTGACGCTTCTTTGAAGCCGAATAGACGCCTTTCTGCTCGCTACGCCCCAAGAAAATTTTTCAAATGGGGCTGTTTCGAATTTACCTGATAGTCTCATTCGATTTGTCACTTCATCATTTCCGTATTGCTTCATGTGTTTCATGTGATTGGTCTCCAGTTTTTTTATGCATTCTAAAATGAAGTCGTAGCCACCTTCCGAACGCATTTTCTTCGTACTAAAATTATGATGCATGCCAACACCAGGATGCAACATTCCCATGGGTTTTGGATGGTAAGTGATATCTACGCCGTATTCTTCAGCTATACGACCCATTATGAATCTCGAGGCCCACATGTCGTCAGGAGCTCTCATCCCGATAGCGGTTCCAATTTGCCACTCCCAGCAAGCGAACAACACCTCTGCATTGGTACCTTCAAATGCTAAACCAGCATACAGACAAGCTCTCACATGTGCTTCACTGATATCCCTGCCAGTGACATATTTGGCCCCAACGCCACAGTATGAGTATTGGTATTTAAATGTCGGGAATCCACCACCTTTGGGGAATCCCAATCCCCATCCATCAACGTCGAGCATTGTATATTCTTGTTCCAGCCCAAACCAAGGCTCTTCATCTTGATGTGTTTTGCACAAGTCATTACAAAATTTTCTGTGATTAGTTTCAGCAGGTTTATTGCTATCGCCTAAGTAAACTTCGCACAGAACCAATACATGTGGAGCAGCTCTGAATGGGTCTAGATAAACAGCTGCCGGCTTTAAGGTAGTATCGGAGCTACCTGTTCTTGCCTGCCCTGTTGAACTTCCATCGAAAGCCCATCCGGGAGCAGACTCTGCATTACAGGGTGCTGTCGGAAGAACTCTGTCTTTCGTCCTTAAATTTATCCCAGAACCGTCAATCCATATGTACGTCGCTAATATTTTGTTACTTGGTAAAGGCAACCTCAAATATCTGTCAAACACTTTTTTGTTCAAGATGTGATTGATGGAGTGCTTCAACATATTACGTCTAGGTGAAATCAAAAGATTGCGAAAATTCTTAGGTGCCAATAAAGGCCTTACCCTATGAAAGAAAGCCATTATTACTATAAGTTTATTATTTTCTTATTACACACATAATTTCAAATATTGCTAGAAAACCAATGACAGTCAAACAATCATTAAAGAGGATACTATGTGTACTATTTGTCTGAGTACCAATCAAGTCATTCAGATGTTTAAAAATAATAATTAATATTCTACAAATTACCAGTGCTAAAAGGCAAGGAGTACATATAGGTACGTTAGTGAATTTGAATACAAAACTTATTGAACTTTTACCTCGATAGGACAAAATATAAGATTGTAACTTTTTTATACATATAGAAAGAGAGTCAGTAAGCTGACGAATTGTCTGATGGTAAGCCCACCACCACCTATAAACACCTGCAACATTAGCAAAGTTGTCGATGTGTAACTTATATAGCCGATCATTACAAAAACGACATGTAATTTATCAACAATAATTATAACAAGGCTACATAAAATATTTTACAACTATGCTACAACACGGTATTCAAATAGGCTATGATTATTTACTAGTGTATTGTCAAAATATGATTGTGTTAAACAAGAATCGAACTATCTATACACATGTTTCACCGAGAAGTGCACACACTCTGTAAGGATCGCAATCTCCTGCTGGTCTTCGATCCTCTAAAAATCCCTTTTTTTCTGTAACCACACTTCTCTGAAGCCTTATGGATGCCCCTCGATCTGCAACTCCCCATCTACAAGAATCGAATGCAGCTGTTTCATATTTTCCTGTTAATCTTTGTTTGTTGTCTGCACCATCTCCAAGTCCATAATTTTTCATATGTTTTTCATGACGTTCACATAAAACTTTACAAACTCTTTCAATTTCTGGTAGTCCACCGTCCATACGCATCTTTTCCACGCTAAAGTTGTGATGGCATCCTATACCTGGATGAAGAGAACCCATAGGCTTAGGGTGGTAGCTTATAACCACTCCGAAATGCTCAGATATTCGACTAAGTAAATATCTTCCCATCCACAGATCATCGGCAGCTTTGACGCCTAATGATGTTCCAACTTGGAATTCCCAGGACGCTTTCATAACCTCCGCGTTTGATCCTTCATAGTCCATACCAGCGTAAATGCATGACCTAGCATGGCTCTCGACTATCTCTCTGCCTACTACATGTTCTCCGACGCCACAATAAGAGAAACGTGCGTGCGATGCTATTGGAAAACCACGAGATTTAGGCCACCCTAAAGGCCATAAATCTGTATCAAACATAGTGTATTCCTGTTCTATACCAAACCAAGGTTTTTGGTCTGATATTTTACTTAGCATTTTTGCGCAGTTGGCTCGGTAATTCGTCTTAGTTGGAGTACCATCACCGTGATATGTCTCACAGAGTACAATCACATGAGGGTTTTTACGAAATGGATCATTATATACTGCCGCTGGTATGAGTAAAGTATCTGAATCTTTTGTTTCAGCTTGTCCTGTGGAGCTTCCATCGAATGACCACTTTGGAACTTTGTCCAATTCACAGGGAACCTCTTTTAAAATTCTGTCTTTTGACCTCATGACAATGCCACTGCCGTCGATCCAAATATAAGTAGCAAATATTTTGTCTTTCGGTAGTGTCAAATTTAAATAGTGGTAGAAGTAAGTTTCTAAAGGGCCCTTATTCGTAGACACGCCCGTAGTAAAGTTATCTTGATGAACGTTGACGTGTCGTCTTTGCTGGTATAACACTTCCGAAATACATTTTCTAAACAGCTTACTATTTAATAGTTTAGCGGCTGCCATTATAAATCCAATAATCAGTAGTATCTATTAATATATTATCCAAAAATGTGACAAAACAAATCGTCTTATCTAGGTGGCCTAAACTTTATTTTTGTTTCAAACCAGTCAACTTGATTCATTCAGCAGGGGTATTCACAACTCAATCGGAAAGGTTCGGATCCACATTATCCGTCTCTGTCATACAGAATGTAGAGGACTGGGACGGATAATGTGGCTCCGAACGGAAACCTTTCCGATTGAGCTGTGAATACCTGTTGTATTGTCATGCTCTTTTTGTGGTTATTGTTTGTCTAACAAAGTCCTTGCCCATGGTATATCCTATGCTTTTGCTCTTCCACAATACAAAGTATTCAGCGTGGATTAGTATGTATTGTGTTTGCCTTTTCATTATACAATTGCGAAATAAGATAATCATGTCATCTGTAGAACTACGTTTTGACAGCTGCTGATTTTGATTAAAAAAACACATAATGCCCACCACTACCACCAACCAACACCATCCCACCCCGCCCTAACTGCGAACCTAACTGCTATACAAATAAGGAATTCGTGTACTTGTACATTCACGGCCTTACTTAAAAAAACTTTTCAACCGTTAGTCACTGCTTAAGATGCTCTGCCATCTTCTCTCTGACGTGAAGTTGCACGTGCTAGAAAAGGACAGAGAAGTTTAAGCAGTGACTAAGTGAATCGAGATTATTTTAGGTAAGGCTGCAAATATCAGTCTGTACAATATCGGGGTGTGCATTATTGAGCCGAGCCAATAATGTACGGCATGATATTGCACAGCATGATATTCGATGAACATGTACACCAATTATCATACTGTGCATTATTATGCCGTACAATATCATGCTGTACATTATCTGTGTCGTACATTATTGCCTCCCAACTGAAGGGTCTCCAGATTGGGGGTTTTTTTTTTCTCTCCATTTTGGGGAAAAATAAAAAGATTGGGGAACTAATAGGGAAATTAAAATTGCGGGGAAACTTTTGGGGAACAGATTTTTTTGGGGAAAGTTTGGGTAAACACAAATTAATCAGCAGTTCCATACATTTCGTCCAAGGTCAATGAACTTTTTGAATGGAACAGATGTTTATTTAGCAATTTCAAGGCTGGCCGCATAGTAAAAGTTGTTCATAATGATAAGTACATTCATACCGTCAGTATTAGTAAATCTTTTTCTAACACATTGTATAATTATGTTATTCCGAGATATAAAGAAAAAACTATAACTACTTATACTTAAGTAAATACAAAGCAAAAATATTTGGGGAAAATTCTTTGAAATAGTATCTTTTTGGGTAAAAAAAATGTGATCTGGGGAAATTTCACATACTATATCTGGAGACTGAAGCAAAGCAAGAGTTTTGGCGGGAACGCGAGAAAATCATGTCGCTTCATTGTATTATTTTCCTAAACTTGTGTTTTATCGAGTGTTCATGCATAAAAATGGTGGCGTTTTATTCATTAAGTGCTGATTTACGAGCAAGAGTGTGGCCAAGTGATATAATGTAGTGAAACGTGTCTTTTCGTGTTGTTTCCAAAACTCCGAAGAAGCTTGTAGTAAAGTTGCCACGACTTTACTAGGGCATGATTTGACTTGATTGTGACTTACTGTGTGTGACTTGGACTGTGACTACGACTCATTTAACTGCACAAAGAAGGATCGATTAAGAAATATGTATTCGGCTGAAGGACTAGTATCCATGGCCAGGAACTATTAAAACAACAACAACGAAGCAAAGCAAACAAACATCATCTAGTTAAATGCTCAATGAATGAAACATCACATTCACATTCACGTAGTATTAGTATTTACTTACTCTATGTTCACATTCACAAGAGAAAACTTCATGAATTTGATCTTGGATCTGGATGATATTAGTTTCCAACTGTTGTATAGATACATTTCCTTGCTTTTTGCTGCGAAGAAAATAAGTTTACTATATAGATATAATATTTTGTAATGGAAACGTAAGTAAATTCTTGACAATGTTTTCAGGGAGCCATACCTTGAATCATGAGGACTCTGAGTATATATAGAAACATTACGCGAACATATTATATTGTATAATTATTTTGCAACTAGCTGCTTCCCGCGGTTTCACCCGCGTGATGATGGAATACGGTGATGATAATAACAATTTAACCTATATCCCCAATCGAGTTTCATCCAAATCCGTTCAACCGTTTTGCCGTGAACATTTTAACAAACACACACACTCATATACCGACCAAATTTCGAATTTATAATATGTAAAGTAATATTCTGTACCTATTTCAGTATCAATGCTAATGCTGCATTTCTATCCAACTATGAGGTCATGCTGATCCTTCAAGAACTGAAAGACAGTACAAATAAGAAGAATAAGCGGGAGGGGTCCTTGGCAACTGTCACTTATGAGGTAACTTTAAAGTTACTATTAGTTCCCATTACGGGCTAAGTATGTTTACCGTCATCAACTCACTAGCACTTAATTAACATTGGGTGAGCTGTGATCAAATAATTACTAGCCAGGGCCCGCGGAAGTACTCTATGACCTTTTTGGGGCAAACAGAGAAACCTTTGCCAGGCATTCAAATTGGAGGTGGCACAGTTTGATTTTAGGGGGGGCATTTGGCCCTTCTGCCCCCACGTCCGCGGCCGCTGTTAGTAGCATGTGAATCATAAAAACACAGTATAATTTGCTTTGATATGATGTTAGTTAATCATTTATTCACCAGACTTCATTTGTTATTCCACATTTTATTCTACCAATTTGTTTTATGTAAAAAAAAGGGTAAGTTGCAGCCTACTTAATTATACTGTACACGAAAACAAAAGTATGAAATTGGCATAAATATTTAGCCTTTTCAACGCACAAACACCTATAGAAGTATGAACTATCTACTTTACATTTACGTATAGGTAGCAAGAACCGGGCTGTAACCTGCATGGGCCTACTGTACGCCTGGCTTGCGGCAGGCCTCACACGCCAGGCTTGTGTGGGCCTAGCTTGTGAGGCCACCTTGACTATTTGGTCAGTCCAACGCTGTACCCAGGTCCTAAAACTGTATTCAGTTTCTAGTACGATAGCTTTTATAGTGACTTTTGTAACCATTGTCACTAATAATCCATCCTATTGTTACAGACAGTACACTATTTACAAGAAACCGACTGCAAACACCAGACACCAGAGTTAATACAGAAATTTCTAGAAGCTATGAAGGAATTCAAACTGACAAAAATGGAAAAGTTGATGATGGTTAACAATCCTCCAAGAACTGAGCTTGAAATTCAGTTGGTGAGGAAATTGTAATAGCTTTGTTCGTCCCTGCAGGCGTAGGGTTCTGCTGCAAATGAGGGTCATGGGGTACAAAGGGGCTATCATCTATACCCATAAGGGATACATTTTCAATCGGTATTTTTTTGTCTACCAATTGTAAGAATCTCCAAATGTCATCCTTCTAGATTCCAGAGCATGGTCTGTCGGTCAGTGTTTAGAATTTTATTTAGCAAGTAAAATTTTAATAATGGTAGCGGTCAGATTTTAAGAATATGGTCTCAGTCCTCAATAAATCCACGGTCGTGAAGGCAGAAGATGTTCTGTGCTGTAAGCCACAAATTAGGATCTTTTGGACACCATAATGAAAAAAATATATTTTGGACTATAATTACATTTAAAATAATGATTCGTGGTTTACATAAAGGCAATGCATTAGAGAATATAATATGTTTTTTTATTGACTAACAAAAAAGCTGACTGGCAAAAAAACAAATCATCGAAAGTAATTTTTTTATCAAATTCAAATTTAATAAGATAACACTGGATCCATTTTTGTTAGTACACAAAGAAAACAAGCTTATAAACTAGTGTTAGTAATATTCTAATAATAAATGAGCAGGTAAGTCAACGAGTCATGTACTTAGGAGGCGTCTCTTGAGGAAACATAGTCCTCATGAGATGCCTCAGTACAGGAGCTTTCGGGTCGTCGGCTAATATGACAGTGTGCACAAATAACGAAGTTATAAACATTTTAGTTTCATGTTAGACAGAGAGTGCACTACACTAGGTTTATGACGTCAAAGTTTAAGATTCCAAACAAATTCTATACTATGCACGGGTTTTGCTATAAAGGGACAGATGACTCCGTCCCAAATATTTTGAACGCTTATATTTCAGAACTTTACCAGCCGATTTCATAATTTTTTTGACGTAAGCATCAGATTCTGTTAAACTCTCCATATATCTTATTATGTTTTTATAATTGAAACACATGCATATTCCCATTTAGTCCAATCCCAAATTTCAAATCTATTCAGATTTTACTTTATAATATTAGTTTGGTGTGATTTCAGATAGTACAAGAGAGTGAGGAAAGATTATCAGAAGATGACGTACAGAAAGTAATAGGTATTGTGAAGGAATATTTCCCACCAACTCAAGACTCGTGACGAAAGAAGCATAGCATACCTATACCTACATTAATATTAGCAGTTTTGTTTGTAAGTCACTATTTATAACTTTTATAGTTTTAATACAAAATATATTATATTTTTACATAAGTACGTAATTATGAATACATTCTTTTTTATTATTTTTTCTATGGAAGCTGGCACCTAGTAAAATTATTCTTTGAGCTGGCATATCTACCGGCCGCCATCTTGTTTATTTTTTTCAAAGGTTCCGTGCATGATTATGGAAGTATACAGAGTTATTGGTAATCAGTTATTACCTTTTTTAGGGCATGTTCTAAACATCAAAACAACGTACACTTTAGGGTAGGTACCATCTTACTTGTAATTTTTTGTTTATGCAATCAAAAAAGGTCATACCTATAATAATTATGTATATAGTATAGCTATAGGCTATAGGTAAAATCAAAAGTGGATATAACACAAAGTTAGAGGCATTATAAAAATCGCGCTGAAACTTTAAAAAAAAATCAAGATCGCGGCGGGCAGTGAGTTGAAATAAATAGAGTAGTTATAGTCGAACAAAACTGCTTTAAAAACTGACTAGAAGTTGCCTATATAAATATACTTACGCATGTTTATATGCAGTTTGTGAAGAAAAGGAAGGAATATGACCGACTTTATACACCACACCTGTTGTTAGAAAGAGACAAATATCTAATTTCTCTTACGGCGTAATAAGCTACACTAGTTGATTGGCCAGAGCGAACGCATTCGCCGCGCCGGTGTGGCTCTCTTTCACTCTCTCACACAAGACGATCTATCTATCTCGGCCATCCATTTCAAAGTGACAACAGTCGTCTTAGATAAAATAAATTTCATTTTTTCCCATTGCTATAAAAATACAGTACTTACGCGTGAAATGATTTTTTTTTGTCTCTCACAGTGCCTGTGTAGGTTGTGCAGTGTCTAAATACACAGAACGGCATAATATCACCATCTTTTTGCTAGAAAACATACGATTAGCGGCAGCATATTACCGGACATTCGGAAGTGAAAGACTGGTAGCGATCACGGCAATTACCTTGATTTCGTCTAGTAAATATGGCGGGGGGGACAACTCATCTACAGGTAAAAACATCTTAGGCGGCGGGTCGATACCTATGCCACAAATGTTCTATCCCCAAATGCTCGCTCGGCGTTCGGTCAGTAGAAAAGAAAATGTACCTAAAGACAATAAATATCCATTTCCATCTTCGAGATACTACGCTCGGCATTCAAATACGATGGTTGCGCCCGCGCCGTGAGAAAGGTCGAGGTTACCTCGCTACACAGTATACAGATACAGATACCTAGCGATAAAGACACTCACACAACACATTGAATTTGAAAGATGTAGTTTTTAGGTTAAGTATGCGTTCACTAACATTTTATTTTACTAGCGCGGTGAACCAAAAAGAATATTATTTTGTTCACCGTACTTGCATTTTGATAGTAGATAGCTAATGTTAGGTACATTATCGGCCGATCCTATTTTCAGGCAGTAACGTTCGTTCAATCATTCGTTCAATCGTTCGTTCTTTGTTCATTCAGCACCACAGATAATAATATCATTCATTCTCTAAGGTTCAGTATTGCCATTGTGAGGACTGAAAATTCATCGGTATTCTTCATATGATGAGCGTGAATAGGTTCCTTTAATAAGATAGATGAGAGTTTTGGCAGGAACGCGAAAAAACCATGTCGCTACGTTGTATTATTTTCCTAAACTTGTGTTTTAGCATATTCATGGTGGTGTTTTATTAATTATGCTGTGATTTACGCGCAAGAGTGTAGGCAAGTGATATAATGTAGTGAAACCTGTCTTTTCGTGTTGTTTCCAAACCTCCGAAGAAGCTTGTAGTAAAGTTTCTACGACTTTACTAGGACATGCCTGGACTTGGCTGTGACTAACTTGACTTGCTTGAAAATCATCAAAAACTAGTTATTTAAAAATACTTGACCCTGGTAAATGCACAAAGTGCGACGCCATAATTCTCCTAGGAGGAAAAATGTGAAAAAAACATAGATGTCAATGTCACTGTCAGTAGTCAAAGTCAAAATCGGAAGTCTGAGTCGACTGGACTTAACCAACAGGATTGCCAGTTCAGAATTGTATTTGCTAAAATTAGCTATCTTTATTTCTATGGACGAATCTGGATAAGATACTGATACGAGATAAGATAGACTGTTATAAGATACTACATACAATCTCCGTTAAATTATACATCTAAATAGATTTAATTTAATTTTAAGAAGTTTTTACAATGTTCAAGTCCAGTACCTTATTTTAATATTAAAATTGTAAATTGCATTGAATTTGATTTATGTAAGTTAATTACATATTTATAAAATGTCTGCGTTCAATATATAATTGTTACAATACTAGCTACTCTCCGTAGTTTCACCCGCGTGATGATAATGATGATGATGACGATACAAAATAACTTGTAAAATTTGTAGTTCCGAGAAATAAGCTATCTCCATCCAAATTGCCATTACCACGATTAAGATATAGTCGAAAAACATTATAAAGTCGTATAAGATAACTTGAACTTTGACCAAAAAACAAATAGAAAAGCTGAGAATATTTCAGAGAGGAATAGAGAGGAGTTATATAAACGTGAAACTAAAATACCGAGTTTAAATCGCACACATTAGAAAGAAAACGAAAGGCAAAGATGTCATGAAAGAAATTTTAAAACTAAAATGGAAGTGGGCTGGCCACATACACAGGCTAGACGGAAATAGATGGGCACAGATATCAACTAACCCCTAGAGATAAAAAACGCAAGAGAGGCAGACCAATCCATAGATGGAATAAAGACATCATACAAATCCCGGGAAAACTTTGGACTAGAACTGCCAGAAACAGGCAAGAATGTAAACAGCTGGAGGAGGATTTTAGCGCTATAGGCGGTTTTTATACAGATACATTATAATAACAAATAAAATAAAAACAACTATAACTACTATACTACTAACTACTATAATATACTAACTAATAAAATACTAACAAATTTTTAATAGATATCTCATACTAACCCTACTAAAATAATATCAATATCAAACTCTGTTTTAAATTGTATAACCCACTTGGGTGTGACATTAAAAAAAACCGATTCATTACGATATAGGATGAAGATGATGATGATGGTCAGTGCACGCCCTTGTCTACACTGCTCGGCCTGGCGCCTATCAGCTAATCAAAATATCCTAAGCAGCTTAGCATATTTTATAGTAGTTCAGCTTAGCCTACGCAATTGTGTTTTTTTTAATGACTACCAGCTTAGCATATTTTATAGTAGCCGAGAAGGCAACACTGTGTCGATCCTGTCTCGTCCTTGCCTTAATTTGTTTTGCTTTTGTTTGATTTTCTATAAGTTTGTAGATTTATTGCGTTGAATTTTAGGATGATGGTGTTGCTGATTCAATATGTGGCTTATGAGTGGATCGGAAAATCGCAGGCTATCATAGAAATGTTCCGGAGAAATTATAACCTATGGAGTCCTCCATCATCATGAGTAAAGGAGATCAAGGAGATCAGGAGTAAAATATTTGATTATTTGTGTACCTCCACCGCATAAATGCTTCTTTATTGTTTTATTTATGATGCCGGTGCTCAGCCCAGGTAAAGGAGAAAACAAACAACAATTCTGATACCTAGGGAGGTTCACAACTGCCGACAAAGCTGATGTATCTCACTGAATAATGTAATGACTTACATAAGCATTTAAAACGTTTTTATATTAAAAACTTCTGTTACCTACCTGGACTGACAGTTACTCATAGTTTTAGTTATGTCTCTTACATGAATAATAATAAAATCATATTATTAATTAAACTTGTTTTTATTTATATAAATTACCTACTATGAACTGGCTTACTGATACCACCAATTACCAATTGTTATTACCAATTATTGAATAAGAAATTGCCAAGTGCAAGACATGTTCAGCTAGGTTACTTTTAAGAACAAACTGTGTTGTGGTCAGTGCTGTAAATAGCCTTTCATGTGCCCGGTGCGAGCAGCCTATAATTGCATCCTTGAAAAGAAAAATATTCAAAACTTGTTCCTACTCTGGTAATTTTTGCGCCCCCTCAGGACCAGTGCCCTGTGCCTGGGCACTGCTGTCACGCCCTATTTACGGCACTAGTTGTGGTGTATGGCATGGACCCATCCAACTCGATCATTCAACATTGTTTGTTATTTGATGTAAAATAAGACATAAATTATATAACATATCTTTTGTTCTGTGATCTTCCTGTACTAGTCGACTACATAGTAACTAAATTCTACCTAAAGTACTTAGTATATTATTATATTATCTTTGACCTAAAGAAAGTAATTAAAAGTGACCGAAGCTAAATGTAAAATTTAGTATTTAGGCACAGCCTGTATATCCATAATACAAGTGATCCACGGGAAGAAAATATTACCCCTGGTACTGCCAGGTGAACTAAGGTGGACCATGAGAAGAAATAAAAGACCCTGGTACACCTAGTTATCTTGAGGTGGACCACGGAAAGAAAAAATGCCCCTCCTGGTACAGCCAGGTGAACAGTGTAGGTGGACCACGGGCAGGGACCGATTCAGTTCAAGCAGTTTTGCTCCGGGCCCCAAAACAAGATAATAAAGGCCGATTTGTTTGGTTCCCAAACGCACCATATTCTTCTTAGAGGTGGTTGTGCAAAGCTATAATTACAAATGGGGTAGGTACTCTAAGGTGTGACCGTTCTTCAATGTCCTGCCAATGGAACCGCTTATAAAAATTTGGAAGAAAGAGAAAGAACGAAAATACATTCCATATTGATATAATTAGATACAACAGATAAACTTATCTTATTAGATACAACACAAATTATTAGTGCTAGTGCTTTGACATACTTCTTCGATTGATCTGGCCACTGGTCTATTGCCGCATGCTTTATTTTCACAGGTATTGAAGCCACTGCTGCCACAATATCTAAATCTTCAAAGCAGGCTTTCACATCTAAATCTTGCCATAGTCTGTAGTTCAATAGGTGGAGGTTGACACTATCGGAGGGCTAATGTTAATGTAAGGCCATAAAATTGGGTCAATTGTCCTTTAACCAACATTCCATGGTTCTCGCTCTGTGTGGAATGGTCCAGTTGGAATATTCAAAGCTTTTGGTAAAATAAAGTTTGGCTCGGTAGCAACAGTCTCCATATGATCATCGTGGTGCTTTGTGACCACCTTGTCTAACAACACCCCACCATACAACTATGACTGTGGCCGGATGATGGCCTCTTTCCCTGATGATGGCACCTTCTCAGAAGCTTCTTTGAACTTCTTTTCTACAGTTAAGATTTTCTCATTCGTAAGTATGATTTGCTATTATACACCCTTTGCGTGCTGCTGCCACAACTTCTTCGCTCTGGTCGCTCTAATGCGGCGCAGAGCTGCTGTATGCTGTAAAAGGGACTTCAGCAAGTTGATTTCGACTGGTCTTTTTCGTGCCTTGTGATTTTGATGGCGTTTTGTTTTGCTATGTTTAAATGTTGACTTATGGGTCATAAGAAACACCACCTTTTGTTTACTGCACTTTGAAATGTAATTCGTACAGCCCTTCACCCAATGATATTATTGGAGGGAGATATGAGTAGGTAGAATTTTGAAATACTTATTCGAATAGGTACTTATTTCAAAAGTTAAGGAATAGGCTTTGATTAGGTATATTCAAAATAGGGATATGTAGTAGGTATTGACTAGACTTCTGTAAAGGTAGGTAGATAGGTATCATGGGTAGAGTTCCTACCTCTATAGTAGGTATGTTATTTAAATTTATTATGTAGGTAAAGTACCTAACCTCATAGAGAAAAGTACATAATAAAATAAAATTACGCTTTTTTAGGGTTTCGCACCAGAAGTGTCTACTAAGCTACCTACTACCTACTATACCTATCTTACTAGCTGATCCGCCCCGGTTTCACACGGCGGTAAATAAACCGACACGTTTGTATGTACCTAATATCAGCGACGGGATAATGGAATGGACGGGCCCAGCGCTTGCAAATCGATCATAATTACCAAGACAACACAATCAAGCATACCTAGCTAAAAGTATGCATTGGTAAAACATTTGTCGGAAAATAGAGATGTCGAATCTAATTACTGCATGACGAAAAGAGGACATGTACATGTATTAGAAGTTTGTATTGTCGTATCGTACAGCTCGCAAGTCGCAAAGTCAGAGTATGACTGAAGCGAGTGGAGAGCCGGCGCTCAAAATAATTATAGTCTTCAAAATCCGTGCGCTTATTTCCCGTCCATTCATCTTATCATTGTCACTGTGTAATAGCTGTGCCACGCGGTTCCACAGCGTAATGATGAAAAATGGCGAAAAAGAGTAGGTATTTAAAAAATGCTATAATGTTGTTATAATGTTATCCCCGTTATGTCCCGGCATATGAGTTACTTATCTCCAATCCAAGTTTCATTAAAATCCATTCAGACATTTGGCATGAAGAAGAAACAAACATACCTACACACAGATAAACTTTCGTAGGTATTTATAATATTAGTGTCATATCCTTCATACAATCAAACATACTTTTTTATTATGAATGAACTATGTATCTAAATATCAATTTTCATCATTGAACTTGAAAGGAGTAATTTGTTCATGTCAAAAAAACTTAACAGCTTCGCGCTCGCTACGCTCACGTGTGTGTTGACTTATGGTTTACCTATTATTTACAAACGACGTGAAATCCGCTCTAATTCGTCTTTTGACTCACTTCGGTCGCGCAATATTAATGCATTCTTATCAAGCGCCGTGTAATAAACAGCAGAAGTAGGTACCTATCATAAAATCATCCTTAACTTGGTCTGCTCAGAGTATAGACGAAGAGCTAGATATAAGTAGAATAAAAATCCTCAGTAGGTATATTGTACATTCCTTTTGTAAAGCACGGACCTCGGAGCAACCAACAATAGATAAAATATCTTTCATTATTCATGTAATTATTGTCTAGGTCCGTCGTGGATATGCCACCCCCCTACCCCTCTAGAATTAAGTCTTGACACGTGCAAGGGACTTAAATATACAGCTACCTACCCTTATATTTATATTTTTTTAGGTATCAGCCATGATAATGGATACGTGACCCGCTTATCAAAACAAAATGATCTAAACTATGATAAAATGTTTTTTTTATTTTATTAATAACATAGTTATTACTTATAAGTATAAATATTTTTAATCCTTGTATAATTAATAGGCATGATGACTACAATTTTTTTATTACCTCGTTAAAAAGCTGATTATCAATAGAGCCTATTAACGAAAACAAAATTTAAAATAATTCAAAAATAAATAAGTTCTAAGAATTTTAATTTCAAGCTAGACAGAGAGTGCGCTATACTGAGCTATGACGTCAAGCCTCAGGCGCGGCATACAACTGCTATACTAACACGTGCTTTGCGAGAAAGGGATAGAGCATCCCCTCTCTAACCCCACCTAAAACTTTAAACGCTCATATCTCAGAGATTTATCAGCCAATACAATTTATTTTTTCAGTATGTGTAATGTATTTAGTTATATTCATCACTAAGCCTGCTATTTGTCAAAAATTTTACATTAGGCCACACGCCTATTATACACTTACACTTAAATAATTTACAAAAAATAATAATAATACATTTTATCATAATTTAGATCATTTTATTTTGGTAAGCGGATCACGTATCCATTATATATATATATATATATATATCGTCTGTCCGTTCGATCGTCCGATTTAAAAATATATATACTTATAAGTAAATACATATATATATATTTTTTAAATCGGACGATCGAACGGACAGACGATATATATATATATATATAATGGATACGTGATCCTTTATATATATATATATATATATATATATATAAAGGTATAAATAATTATTTATGCCCACGTAGACTTAGTTACGGTGCGGGGGACCTTAAAAAACGATGCCTACAATCCATAGAGGTACCAAATCCTATGTTAAATGCCCAATTGCCTACATTATTAAAAAATATATCATACCTACATAAAACTTTATTTTTTAAATATTAATTCGTAAGCTTCAATCTGCCTGTTACAATACGGTTCACAATATTCAACAGGGGTATTCACATCACCATCGGAAAGATTTTCGTTCCCTGGATTACCCCTTGAAGTCACAGCTGTGATAGGATGGTCAGGGAACCCGTAAGTACCTCTATAATATTAATATGGCTTTTTTTTCTGCCTCCTTATCCCTATCTTGTTGTTATTTTTCTGTGCTCCCTAATGTGTTTGCTACGGAATCCTAAACGTCATACTATGACACGCACTTGGCGTCTTGGCAATAATATGTATGGAATTTATAAGAAGAAAAAAATACATCAAAATAAATCATATAATGTACTAAAAAATACTACAATTTATTAACGTAGGTACCATACGTGAAAGATTTTAACATTTTATATCATTAAAAAAAATCCGGTTATCTGTTTTCCTTCGTAGTTGGGAACGTAATAATATCTGTGTACATTGCATTGTAATCATAGAACACATGGAAACATTAAGACAAAACCACACCTTTATTCACTTGCGCACGGCACAGTAAGCTTTATTATTAGTGTTATATGGATGCATTCACAGCACGACGTAAGATGGTACTGAGTGGAAATAGCCAAAACAAACCCCGATGACGTCCACGCACTACTAACACAAAGACAAAAACAACAACACATTCAAAATTTACTTCCACACATGCACAAAGACCTGACAGCACACTTACATCCGAAATCCTTAGAATTGCCAGTAAAAACAAAAACCGCAAGGTACATATTTCGTAACTTTTAAAGTTGACATACAAAGCTAGCTATTCATGGTCAAAACACATTTTATTTTTAATGTAAGCACAGAGAGAACAAATATTAGCAATTTACTGTCAAAAATTACAGATATGTCAATGTCACTGTCAGCTGTCACTGTCATTTTTGACTCTAGACTGAGTATGAATAGCAGTTGCGTACATTATCAGTAGTATATAAGTAACTGTATAATATTATCTGTTACCTACGTGAAATGTAATTTCATTTCAAGCTTGTGTTGTGATTGTATTGCGATCATTTGTATTCAAAGTTAAGTAAGTATTTGCTTTTATATTCCTTGGCTTTGGTCTTCTTTTATTTGTTTCCTTGATATTACGAAAAGTCTAAATTATATACCTACCTAATAAATATGTTGGGTATTACCTATGTACGTGTTATTTTGTGTTGTACTTTGAACTTTTGTAGGTATTCTTGTATGTAGGTAAATAACAATTATTTATATCATTGAGAAATAATAATGGTTTCGAAAAACAAATTAAACTGCAGTGAATTACTTCATATTGTTTAGCGTATTTATCAAGCTTAACTTTTGTAAGTACAAGTTTCTTCAAATTCAGTTTTGTTACCAGTTATCACCTATTCTTTTAAAAGAGGAAAACACGGGCGGGCTAAGTACACGAACTGTAAAGGATACAACTAAAAATTATATAATGTTTAGGACTTTTTGGTCCTTCTAAGGTTCTACGTATGACTAAATAAACTGTTGAGCAAAACCCCGGCGTACTTCGTCTTTTATTGTGACAAGGCGCCTGGCGACCGATACCGATATCTTTCTTATCTTTAACCCATTGACCGCCACCACAGAGTAATAGAAGACAGTCAACCGCCACAGTCATCTTTAAGTGTCAATCGCTAGCGGGCCCTGAGCGCCTTCGACATTTATAGATGACAAAAAATATACCCTGTTTAACCGTAAAAAATGCTTAATTATTATCGATAACAGTATATGTTTATTTTATTTTATATAAATACATAGGTCATCTGGACCTGGGTATGTCCTTAATCTGCAACCAGACCCAGCGGAGGACGGGCAGCAGCGTCCCCTTGGTTAACGGTGGTGAGCATTCTGCGATCCCCAAGCCGCCTGCCAAGCGTGCGGATTATGGCAACACCCCTCTATTGGGAAGCCTTCGTCCCGCTGTGGACGACTTATGGCTGACGACGAAGTACTTAAGTAGGTCTTTTTTTGGTGTCTAGGGCGATGCAATTTGGCCGTGGTGGTCAAAAGACAGGGTAACGCGTTTGGTATTACTAAACACTTGGGACAGTTTTTTTTATTAACTGTTCCATAGAAAAATGATATTCACCCTCGACAAAATAATAGGAGCTAAAGCTGATTTGTTTTGCAAGTTCAGGGTTCGCCCCATTGTAAAAGCTGTCGCAATGACCTCCTTTCGGCTCCGTAATGCCGTCCCGCGTAACCCTGTATACCTTGAAAAAAAACCATTGGGGCGCCACTATCATTAATACCTACTTGTTAATTATAGCAACCCTGTAGTAATTTCAGAGGAAGATTGGACGACTGACGAGATTATACACAATATTGCCAGGAGATAATGTTTACATTTCAAGTTTTTTTTCTAGTAGGTATAACTACTTCGTTGTATAGTTACTTAACTTACTAAATTTTTTTCTTATACAAGGTAGTGACGAAACATGTGAGACATTCATGTGGTGGTGGTATGGTGGTAAAGCGTCACGCCTGCCCATAACAGTAACAGTGCCAGAATTTTGAACTTGCGAACAAAATCCTGCTCCGCACTGCCCTCGTCACCCTGACTGAAGAGATTTGACTTCTAATACTCAGGGTATTAGATGTTAAACCTCTTCGTGCCCAACAATTTATATTCCACTTCAAACCGACACTATAATGCTTGCACACTACTGCTTGACAATTGAATAAATGGCAAAGGTGTAGTACAGTACTATTAAATTTCTTTGGTGTTACTTCCCCAGGCGAACTCTGTAATAGAGTCCTATAACACTACAAACTACAGAACAGTGTCACTATTACATATAGGTACTTATCGAAATCACAGATAAAATAATAATATAGGCGCATTGAGTTAATATCTAGCTATAGATATTAGCTCAATGTATAGGCGTAATATATTTGTTTATTGCGTTTGCAAGTTGAAGTGGCAATGGGCAGGCCACATCGAAGAACTGATAACCGATGGGGAAGGAAGGTTCTTGAGTGGCGACCGCGAACCGTAGGCGCGGCCTCCCACTATATATATATAGGTGGACCGACGACATTGTAAAAGTCGAGGGCAACCGGTGGATGCAAATGGCAGGTTGTCGTACAGTGTGGCGGTGTTAGGGGGAGGCCTTCGTTCAGCAGTGGACGTCTCCGGGCTGATGATGACTACAGACTTACTATTAGATATAGAAATCGTTGTTGCATACAGCGACGGTGATAATGGAATGGACGGGCCCAGCGCTTGCAAATCGATCAAAATTAACAAGACAACACAATCAAGCATATCTAGCTAAAATTATGCATATTGCATTTGCCAGAAAATAGAGATAGCGAATCTAATTACTGCATGATAAAAAGAGAGCACATGTACATTGTACATGTATTAGAAGTTTGATTGACGTATCGTACGGCTCGCATGTCGCAAAGGCAGAGCATGACTGAAGCGAGTGGAGAGCCGGTGCTCAACATATAGTCTTCAAAATCCGTGTGCTTATTTCCCGTCCATTCATCTTATCATTGTCGCTGGTTGCATATAGGTACTGTACCTGATCACAGATAAAATAATAGTATTGGTAGTAATATTTAACAATAGACATTAGCTCAATGTATAGGCGTAATAATTTGATACTGTGTGGTTCCAGCCGTCCGATGTCTCGGCTAGTGCTTCACCGCGCCATCGCGAGCCCGCCGGCGCGGGCCTGCATGATGCTTGCCCACATCCTCGACCTCCCGGTGGAGTACAGAGACGTCAACCTCGTCAAGATGGAACACAAGACCAAGGAGTTCAAGGAGGTTGCTGTCCAATATGAGCCTTAGCACTAAGCCTTTCCCTTCTCCACACTGAAGCGGCGTACAATATCCTGAGCGGTTTTTATATACAATCAAGTGACGAGACGAGCAAGACCTAAGATTAAGCATAGTGGTGAGCGTCACGCCTGCCACTAACAGTAGCAGTGGAACTTGCGAACACAATCCTGCGCCGCACTGCACTGCGCTCGTCATCCTGTGATATTAGATGTTAAATCTCTTCATACCCAGTAATTTCTCTGGTAACATTGCCCTTGCACCGGAACACAGTAATGCTTGCACACTACTGCTTGGCGGATGAATAACTGGCAAAGGTGTGGTACTTCCCCAGGCGGACTCTGCAGTAGAGTCCACTCCACCACTCCATTTCGGAAAGTGTGCTTCGGATTTGCATTATCCTGCCCATTCGTCTATCGGATGGCCAGGAAAAACTTGAAAAAGCCAGGGTTAGTTCTAATCAGTTAGCATCTTTTTAAGGGCATATTCTATACATTTGATGTAGAGAACATAACAAACAACTTTTACTATGGCGCCTACATTGAAATCGCGAAAAAAATACAGCTGTTCCATACATTTTTCCCATGGTCGATGAACTTTTTGTATGGAACAGCTGATATAATTTTTTTTACAGAGTAACTTATTTCATTTTTACTGTTACTGAGTAAAAACAAAAAATCGTACGTCTAATGTGTAAGTTTGATTGACCGTTACGCGTGGCGGACGTTAGCAGACTGAGCAATTAAGTATGACGTCACACACTCCGTCCGCAAAATAGGGAGCTGCGGCTGCAAGTCTCTCATCGCAACTCTTCACTCGCAAAAATGCTTTTTGCTAACACTGTTGGTCCTCCAATTAAACAACTAGCCTGTACGCGAGAACAAACATCCATACATCCGGACAGACGAAAGCATACTTTGCCAGTTGTTGCGAAGAATTCGCTCGCTCAGTCAATTATGTGGAGAAATTTTGTAGATTAAAAAAAAAAACTTTTTTCCAGTTGAACCCTATGGGCACGGTGCCTGTATTAGAAGACGGCGATTTCGTCCTTTCAGAAAGGTAATATTTTATTTCGTCTTTATTTTTTGTTTGCTCCGTCATAAAACTTTTGGTTACGCGCTCGCGTCCTACTGTGTGCTTGTCATTTACGCTGCGAGCCAAAATTTACCCTGAACAGACATGGTATCCAATGGTATAAGTATTGACACTAACTAGTTAATACTCAAAGACTATAAACCCTGTCGACTGATCGTCAGACTTCCCCTCATACGAAAATTAGTAGTTTAAAAACCACTGCTAGCCACTGCGAGTACGTCAGAATTTCATAACTCGGATTGCGTCATCCCGGTGATTGGCCAATCGCAAGCATAGAACGTTACCTCGCCCCCTGCCCGCAACGGTGAGTAATGTTTGTAGGAGAAATTATGTTCACGTGCCATCAACAGGCGATATGGTCTGTGTTAATACCGAAGCGCGTGACCTTGGATACCAACTACTTGCAATTACGCGCTTATTGAAATATTATTTTACGTGTTTCATCAACAGCCAGAAAACGTCCATTGCTGGACGAAGAGCTCCCCCTTAATAGGGAGCGGTTGCCATACTTAACACGCTTGGCATGCGGCTTGGGGATCGCAGAATGCTCACCGCCGTTAAGGCCCGGTTGTAGCGAGGTACGTCCAGGCGAGTAAACGATAGGTACTAAACGGTAGGCGCGAGCGAGAGAGAGGAGAAGGCGCGAGCGCATTAATTGCAAAATTTTGTAGGTTTTTCTTTGTTTTTAAATATATAACAAAGAAATACTGTAAATCTTAAAAATCTAAAAACTAAATAATACTATATTCTATCTATTAGTATACATTTTACGTGGTTTCATAATGTATTTTCTTATTTCTAGCAATCTTAATTTTTTTTTTTTTCTATCGAGCCTAACTTTCAAAATAGCGTTTTCTAAATGTCAAAAAGCTAAAATATATGATCAAATTAAATAAAATTTAGATTTTTTGGTTCATTTTGGATTTTTCCAACATTTTATAAAGTTCAAAATTGTTACAAGCCCTCCTTAACCGAGAGGACGCTGCTGCCCGTCCTCCGGTTGTTATAGATGTAGTTTTAGGACATACCCGGGTCCACGCTTACGTGATTCTGCTTATTGAATTATTATTTTCTTGCGGTATTCTGGGCCTTATTCTTGTACCTCTTGCACGCAGTAACGCGATCATGAAGTACCTCCTCTCGAAGTACGGAGCTGATCACTGCGAGCGGCTGTACCCGGCCGACCTGCGGGCTCGGGCTCTCGTGGACCAGTGCATGTTCTTCACAGCGGGGGTGTTCTTCAACGCGCTCAGGACTGTCGGGGTGAGTGACGCGATAATTAAGTACCCCCTGTCGACCGGAGCAGATCTCCGCAAGCGGCTGTTCCCGGCCGGCCTAAAGCCCCGGGCTCTCGTAGACCAGTCCATGTTCTCCACTGCGGGGGTGTTCTTCAATGTGGTCAGGAGTCGTGGGGTGAGTCCCGCGATAATGAAGTAGGTACCTCCTGTCAAGCGTAGGTGATCACCGCGAGCGGCTGTTCCTGGCCGACCTACAGGCCTGGGCTATCGTGGCATAGTGCACGTTCTTCACTGCGGGGGTGTTCTTCAACACGCTCAGGACTATCGGAGTGAGTGCCACGATAATGGAGTGCATCCTGTCGAACGGACCTGATCTCCGGAGCGGCTGTTCCTGGCCGACCTACAGGCCTGGGCTATCGTGGCATAGTGCACGTTCTTCACTGCGGGGGTGTTCTTCAACACGCTCAGGACTATCGGAGTGAGTGCCACGATAATGGAGTGCATCCTGTCGAACGGACCTGATCTCCGGAGCGGCTGTTCCTGGCCGACCTACAGGCCTGGGCTATCGTGGCATAGTGCACGTTCTTCACTGCGGGGGTGTTCTTCAACGCGCTCAGGACTGTCACGGTGAGCGGAACAGAGCCCGCACCTAGCTTACATGTAGCAGGGTGAGGTCTAAAGTATACCCAGAGCGTTCGCCGCAAGGCGGACGTGTAGAGCTACGAAGCATTCGTAAGTAAGCCGTCCGCTTCGGTCATCCGCGTCGCACTGTATGACCCCCGCACTCATTTCTGACTGCACTAAACGTTTATGATGGTGTTTTGGCTGGAACACGGAAATACATGTCACTGCATTTTATTATTTTCTTAAAATTGTGTTTTTTCGCGAATTAATGATTAAAAATAGTGGTGTTCTATTCACTGAGTGTTGAATTACATGCACGAGTGTGGGCAAGTGGTTTAATGTGGTTTAACTTTACTAGGGCATGACTCAACTTTGACTAATTTCGTGTGTCTGACTGTGATTTGATGACACATAATATATAACTTGACCTGGGTATGTTCTTAAACTGCAACCAGACCCACCGGAGGACGGGCAGCAGCGTCTTCTTGGTTAACGGTGGTGACCATTCTGCGATCCCCAAGCCGCCTGCCAAGCGTGGAGATTGTGGCAACATCCCTCTATTAAGGGAGAGGCCTTCGTCCAGCAGTGGACGTATTATGGCTGACGAGGGATATATAACTTGAAAATGCATAATACTTGACACTGGCTGAATGCACAAAGTGCGTAGCCAAAAACTAAGAAAAAACAATGTTTATGATTTCAGGCGGAGACCCTAATGTCGAATTTGGAATCACCGACCGAGAAGCACAAGGCAGACATAGAGACCTCGTACGGCGTCGTGGAAGCTTACCTCAAGTCGAGGCCTTACATCGCGGCGGACCGGCTGACGTTAGCTGACCTCTCCGCCGGCGCGACCGCCACCGCGATACAGAACATGCATAAACTGGACAAGGACAAGTGAGTGTAGTAACATTTACACCTAAATCAATGTACTTAAAAAAATAAAATAAATTAAAAAATGGGCTTCACCCATATTACATAAACAAAAACGAATGGAGTGAAAACTGAAAAATGAATGAAAACTCTGACACTAGGGCTGGCCACTCAGCCTATACGAGCTTACTTACTTACTTAATGGAGTGACGAAATAAGCGAGACGTTTACCTGGTGGTAAGGGTCACTCTTGCGTCATAGCAGTAGCAGTGCAAGAATTGTAAACTTGCGAACAACATTCTGCGCCGCACTGCACTGCGCTCGTCACCCTGAGATATTAGATGTCAAATCTCTTCATACCCAGTAATTTCTCTGGTAACATTGCCTTTCGAACCGAAACACAGTAATGCATGCACACTACCGCTTGGCGGTTGAATAACTGGCAAAGGTGTGGTATTTCCCCAGGCAGGCTCTGCAATAGCGTCCTAGCAGTACAAAAACTTAATAAAATAATATGTTATTTTTTATGGAATACTATAAAACATTTGCTTGTAATATAAAAAATTAATTACACATAATATAATAAAGATATTATGACAATTTTGTTTTTACGAAAATGCCAGGAAATTTAAATTGTTATTATTATTAAAAATTAAAAAAACAAGCTAATGGCGCTGGGTGGAATGCCCACAATATTTATTAATTTAATACTTGCAGTGCCCCGCGGTTTCATCCACGATTTCTCGGATAAAAAGTAGCGTATGTATTCCAAGGTATAAGCTACCATAAAAAAAACAGTCAAGTCCATTCTTCCGTTTGACAGTATTTGCATGATTGAGTAACAAACATACAATCTTTAACATTTCTAATGTTTAAAATAGGATAAGATCATCATCTGCAGCGCGAGTACCGTTCTACGTCGCTAAATTTGAAGTGTCGGTATAGCAGATTTACTTAGACGAATTTGAGAATATACCGAATTTTATCGAATTATACCGATTTAAATGTCAAATATACGATTTAAATGTCAAATATAACGATCGTCAAGAACGGTACTCGCGCTGCTGCTGGAATATACACATCTCAAATGTATTCTCATTGTTTCAGATTCCCTCGCTGCACCGACTGGATAGCACGCCTTGAAGAAGAGACCTTCTTCAAAACAATTAACAAAGAAGGCGTAGTTTACTTCGGGAAACTCCTTAACGCTTTCTGGGAAAGGAACAGAAAGATGAACCAACAAAAATCATGAAATTTTAACTTAAGGTTTGATTAAGTATTAAAAAGATGCTCTTTTATGTGCTCAGTAATAAAACTATATTTAAACTATAGTATTTTTTTTACTTAAACTCACAGTATATCAAGAAAAGAAAGAGTTTGAAGAGGAAACAGGTTAAAATAAAACTGATGACTTAGGTTTATGAACAGGTTCGAAACCCTAAAAATGGTCCATGGGCCTTATTTTTGAATCGTGCGCAAAGTTGCGCATGCGAAAGGAGCCGACTTTCAAACGATTTTGAACCTTATTCCAAACAATATCGTTCGAAGGTCGGCTCCTTTCGCATGCGCTACGCTTGCGTACGATTCTAAAATAAGGCCCCAGGACAGAAATATTCCACATTCAATTTTTCACATTCCAATGGCACACAAGGCTAAAGATGGGAGTTTTGGCGGGAACGTGAAAAAATATCATGTCGCTGCATTGAATTATTTTCCAAAACTTGTGTTTTTTCGCGAATTAATGATTAAAAATGGTGGCGTTTTATTCATACGCGCTCGAGTGTGGGCAAGTGATATAATGAAGTGAAACGTGTCTTTTCGTGTTGCTTTCAAAACTCTGAAGAAACTTGTAGTAAAGTTGCCGCAACCTTACTAGGGCATGACTTGGACTCGACTATGACTAATTTCTCGTGACTAACTGTGATTTCATGACTTGATAAATACTATAAAAACTTGAAAATTCATAAACTTGACACTGGCAGAATGCACAAAGTGCGATGCCAATAACAAAAAAATAAATGGCTAAACATGAAAACTTTTTGTCGAAGCGAAGTCAATACAGCATCACTCGAAAAAGCCATGAGTCGATCTTGAATATAGATCGTTTTATAGATAGGTAGATTTACAATAGTCTAAAATGATAGTTTCTGAATAAATAAGTCTTTCATAGCGATGAAATATTCGAGATCAAGTCTTGGTTTTAAGTTTGAGGAAATACCACCACAATAATTATTTTAATGATTGTCTATTGTTACATCTGGAAATTTGAGAACACTGTTTTAAACTATCACGGTTGTTCACTAAAGTTCTATTATAATTAACGGGATATTTACCGTGATTATGTTGTGGAAAGAGCTCCCGATATTTCACAATACAATCATAAATATCCCGTAAATAATAATAGAACTTTAATCTGAGAACATCTCAATATAATTATTTCCGATTATTTCTTATCCAAACTATAATGTCGATGTGACGACTGTTGGATAAATCACACTTTACAGTAAACTGATTCTAATCATTAAAATGTGTCGATAACAACAAATAGTCTTTATCAAGTTCTTATCTTTCGATTTTGTGATATTTCGCCTCGAGATACCGGTGAGTAAAGTTCAGTTTAACGTTTATACTTTTGTATTGTTTACTATAAATCTACATAGTAAGTATAGTATTATTATTAATCATTTATTTCAGACCATCAGAATCCATATTACATACAGTTAAATTAAAAGAACAATACCATACAATTAAAATTAGAATAAATAAATTAAAAAATCAATACTTACGAATTACTAATACATGTAGACGGGCTGCATGGGTAATAGGCATGATGACTACAATTTTTTTATTACCTCATAAAAAAGCTGATCATCAATAGAGCCTAACAACGAAACCAAAATTTAAAATAATTCAAAAATAAATAAGTTCTAAGTATTTTAATTTCAAGCTAGACAGAGAGCGCGCTATACTGAGCTATGACGTCAAGCCTCAGGCGCAGCATACAAATGCTATACTAAAACGTGCTGTGCGAGAAAAGGATAGAGCATCTCTCTATCCCCACCTAAAACTTTAAACGCTCATATCTCAGAGTTTTATCAGCCAATACCATTTATTTTTTCAGTATGTGTAATGTATTTAGTTATATTCAT
Source organism: Erannis defoliaria (assembly GCA_905404285.2). Lineage (NCBI taxonomy): Eukaryota > Metazoa > Arthropoda > Insecta > Lepidoptera > Geometridae > Erannis > Erannis defoliaria. Next base: position 4,250,236 of record FR990071.1, read on the forward strand.
CACTAAGCCAGTTATTTGTCATAAATTAAACATTAGGCCACACGCCTATTATAGGGCAGTCACATCTGCCCGCAACTCCGCGCAGGATGCTATTGGCGCTGCCCCGGACGTGGCTGAGCATCGAGGCCGCTCGTTTCCGAATGCTGGCATGGAAGCCATCTGCACCTCCAGGGCAGCCCCAACAGCATCCTGAACGTGTTGTTGTATACCACACGCAGTTCATTGATCGCCCTCTCCGTATAGTTGGCCCACAGACTGCACGTATAGTATTATATTCTCTTTGCTATAAATAAAATATTAAAGTACCCGGTAGTACAGACTGATTCAAACTTAATGGCCGCTATGAAGTGCGCCGCAAGCGAGACTGCGATTGTACGCACACCGCACGCCTAATTTTTGCTACTGCGCAGCGTCTCGCGCCTAACTTCACAGCCGCCATTAAGTTTGAATCGGCCTGTATTATCGTATTTTTATACCTAATACACGACACCATGGCCAAAAAAGGAATGTAATGTTTTCAGGGTTCGGGTACCTATGTATCAATGTGATAAGAGTTTTATTTATTTATTTATATAAGTTCACCAACACTGTGTACATCAATACATTTTTAAAACGGTTTAAAACTAATAGTATAAAGCCAAATGTCACAATAATTATAGGTGCAGACAGCATGCAATAACCATATTTTCGAGTAAAATTAAATAAAAAAGTCAATATAAAAATGTCAATTAAATCTTAAATTTAAAAAGATTCATACAATTTCATACAATTTCAATGAATTACTTAATTATAAAATTATATATATACATTATTATCGATGATGTGCACATAGACAGAGACCTTAAAGACTTCCTGAAACGAATAATGTTGTCACCACAAATGTCAATGTCGATTGTCTTAGACATGGTTTGTCCACCATTTTTATTCCACCTTAACTTCTAAATGCCTGAAAAGATTTAGATGGGTATCGTTAGAAACGTTACCTACATCATCCAAAGGCACTCATGTTTTTTTTTATTAGGGCTTGTTTCATAATAAGTTCAATAGACTGTCCGTCCGACATGAACTTGATAACCAGTCGAAATTTTCCCACGCCTAATACCTATTACAGTATTCTTTTATCTGTGCCCTTACTAAATGCTTTATTAAGTCGGGTTTTCTACCAAATAATAAACAATAAAACAAAAATTAACAGAAAAACAACTACAAAGACTTGACTACCACCGGAAGTGTCAGTTTTATAATCGATTCACACAGGGCGCGGCAGATAGGAGCGACGCGGCGCGGGACGACGAGCCGGATCATACAAAAAACGGTGGTCGCGCCCGCTTTCTGTGTGTCATGTAACTTAAAAACTCTAAAATCACAAAAAAAAAACATGTGGCGGCTGTGACTTGACCAGGGGTTGTTTGTTGAGAATAATCCTATTTTTAACAGACTTAAAAAAAGAGAAGGTTCTATGTTCGTCTGTATGTATGTTTTTTTTTAATGTGTGGTCACCGATTTGTGGACCGTTTTTAATTTTTTTTTTCTTACTGTCGATGTGGTCCCATATTAATTGGAATTCGTTTTATTTAAAGTTACTTGGTATGTCCCAATTACCAAAGCAATTACCACCATGATTAGAGGTTGCAGAAAATAACCATGATTAGGTAGGTACTTTATCCTAATTAGAAACAGTAGTGTTTGTTAGGAATAAACTCGTGCTAGTTTCCTAGGCGACAGCCGCTATGGCTCGTCGAGTGCTGTACAAATTGTCCGCGAGCCCGCCCGCCGTGTCCGTCATGATGCTGGCGGACATGTTGGCCGTGGAGATGGAACTGCGAGACGTCGACTGGAGGGCCATGGAGCATAAGTCCCACCACTATTTGGAGGTACATTGAATATATACAAAACAGTGGTATGAATGTAAAAAAATATTATCAAGTATCACCGCTTAACTATGACGAGACTGAAATGGTGTTACAAAACGTTCAATAATGTCACATTGTGGCACACAAATACACAATAACACACACGTACACCCACGCACACACACACATAATTAACTTTAAAATTTCATTGTTGTTGTAATTTGATTAGATAACAATTATGCTAATTAATTTAAATTCATAAAATTTATTTTATTTGATATATTCATTAACAAACAAACAAAGATGTTCTATGTAAGCGAAGAGCAGGAACTCTTAGTACAGGCTTTTTTTGCTTAATAAGAGTCCCTAGCAAATTGTTTTATATTCGTATGTAGTGTTTTATGAATAAAATTATTATTATTATTATTAATTATTATATTGCTGATAACAGATGACAGTTTTCATGGAAAAAAAAAGGTAGTAGTAGATTGATCGCAGCGAGTGATTCTGCCTATACAGGGTTAGTTCTAATCAGTAAGCATCCTTTTAAGGGCATATTCTATACATCAAAATAAACAACTTTACTGGGGCTAGCATGGAAAATCAGTTGTTCCATACGAAAAGTTCATCGACCTTGGGCAAAATGTATGGAACAGCTGTTTTTTTGCGATTTCAATGTTGCCTCCATAGTAAAAGTTATTTGTTTCGATGTATAAAGGATGCCAACTGATTAGAACTATAATAACCCTGTATATTCATCTACGTTTTTTGCAGATGAATCCTATGGGAACAATCCCTGTGCTGAAAGATGGAGATTTCACGATATCCGAAAGGTGATTAAGCAACTTTTTTAAATCGTAGTTAGGCCTGCGTTTGACAAAAGCCTAAAGTTATGTGCGGCATTTCATGGTCGTAAACACATCTAACTTGGCTACAATAGCTTAATTATACATAGAATAACAGATAAATCCACAGGGCATTCGTATTAAGCGTAAAAGTTGTTCACAATTTGATGAGTACAAAGATCTCCTTTCGGCGTAGTGCTACAGTTCCGTGGACCCCGTATAAGGACGATAGATGCTTTGATTGAAATGCAATGTAGTCAGTCAGTAGGTATGTGTTTCTGCAGTTTTGTCCACTACTAAACATGCAAAAGAAATATTTAGGAAAATAATAAAATACTGTTACGAACGAAGTACAAAACGGTATAGTGTAGAGTGTAGACGCCCGAGAGAATTAGAAATACTACAGAGAAGTCCTTCCTTTTCCTTGCTTATTTAATTTCAACAGATCTGTGCCCAGCAGTGGGAAAACATAGGTTAAATAATAATAAAAAATACTTTTGACGTAGATTTTCCTTATTGGCCATATTAATTTCTATTACTTATTTGTTTTATTTTTTCTTTTTACAATCTACCGCGCCATCTAGCCCCTAACTAAGGAAAGCTTGTTCTATGGGAACTAGAACGCTGATAGAATACATAATTATAGATATACTTTTTTTTTGAAAATACTTACTTTATAATACACAACACCCAGACACAAATTATGTACGTAATACGTACTTACTAAAAACTTTTTATTAGTCCACTGGTGTACATGCATAAGGAGGAAAAAAGGCCATATCCACCAAACTGGCCCAGTTGCGGGTTGATGGATTCACAGTCGTCATTGAATTTCTTCTCCGGACGTACCTATGCAAGTTTCCTAACGAAGTTTTCCTTCACTGAAAAGCCAGTGGAACGAAAATTTGATTTTTGTATAAAATTAAAATTCATTCCAGCCACGCTATTCTGAAGTACCTAGTGCAGAAGTATGGCGGGACACAACAAGAAAAGCTGTATCCAAGCGAAGTACAGGCCCGAGCAAAAGTGGACGAGCGCCTCTTCTTTAATGCTGGCCTGTTCTTTATAAGACTAAAGGTTGTAGCGGTTAGTATCACACGCTTAAGGAGCTTGCTACACCGTTCGATACCATGCCCCTCCTCCCCGGGATCTTTGGATCGAAGTTCGGTCCGATCCCCAACTCCAACCATCCACAGCATTAGGGTGGGTTCGATCTAAGCGGAGAAGAGCGGACGGAGAGCAGACGTTCAGGAGTGGACCAATCAGCCACTCACATTGCTTGATTGCTGATGCTTGTTTATATACAAATACAAATAGTTTAATTTTGTCTTATTTTTTTTTAGTTAATGTCTAAAACTTTAAGGGGTCATTGTACTCATCATTATGAACAACTTTTCCTATGGGCCCAATCTTGAAATCGCGAAAAAAAATACAGTTGTTAAAAAAAACAAATGTATGGAATACTTGTTTTTTTTTCGAGATTTCAGGGTTGACCCCATAAGAAAAGTTGTTCATAATGATAAGTACAATGACCTCTTAAAGTTTAAGACATTCGTAAAAAATAGTGGTGTATACTGTATAATACATAGTATGCCATGAACCCAAAGGCTCCTATAAACTAGTTAAAAACTGTGTTTCAGGAGCCAATAGTCTCTCCTGATTAATTTTGGTCGAAACACAAGGTTACCTTGTGTATATCGTCCTTGCCCTTTTTTTCTTTTACCATTGAATTAAAACTTGAGCATGGCTTAAGTCAAGTCTTGAGTCATGCTGCAATAAAGTGGCAGCAAGTCACAAGTCGCGGTGACCAGTAAATGACTTTGCATGATATCGCTAAGAAGTTTAGGAAACGACACAAAAAGATAGACTTCAACACATTATAATCACTTTCCTAATCGAAGTAATCGAAGGCACTTAATGAGCAACAATCTGTTCATGCCCAGTAATTTCTCTAGTAATATAGTAGAAGTAGTAGTCGCACATCAGCCAGAAAAAGGCCACTGCTGGATGAAGGCCCTCCCCCTTAATAATGGTAGGTGTTGGCAACACCGTGTTGCCATAATCCCCACGCTTGGCAGGCGGCTTGGGAATCGCAGAATGATCGCCACCGTTAACAGAAAGGACGCTGCAGGCCTGCGGTGGTTCTCGTTGCAGTTTTAGGACATACCCAGGTTCAGTTGTAGTAATATAGTTTTGATATGTTTTTCATCAGCTGCCAACGCTGCTCCAAGGCTTGGAAGGGCCGACAAGCCAGCACCTAGCGGACATCGAAGCCGCGTACGGCATGGTGGAGGCGTACCTCGAGCGCCACTCGTTCGTGGCAGCCGACCACCTCACCCTGGCGGACCTCTCTGTAGGAACGACGGCGGCGTTCATGCAGCCGATAATTAAACTCAACGGTGACAAGTAAGAAATCTACTTTCACAATTAGCTATCTAGCTTTTCATCACACTTGCTCGTAAAGTGGATCTTATAACATCGGTTTTAGGCTCATAATCCATACTATTACGCACGCGTGCTTTTTACTTTACATTACGGCACTTGTGCTATAATAGGTATAACCCGGTAAAGTCAAGTTTGTACGTGACTGCAATTAGACGTATGTATAGTTGTACATTTTAGGCTTGTTTTGTTTTCGATGTTACCTAATTATTGTATTTGTGGTGAAACAGTAATTACAGCAATATGTTACCTATTGGCTATGAATTAACTTTTACCGCTGTATCTTATTATTAATATACTTGATATGTGTGTGTGCGTACACGTGCGTGACGTCACCTGCCGGCTCCAACGGAAGATCAGCGCCGGTTGTAATCAACCGGCACCATGCTGAGTGGGGGCCGTTTTGCGGCAAAAGACGAAAGATTACAATTGCTTGTTATTCCTAATATTCTTTCTTTGAGTGCTATGTTTTTTGTCGCAAATAAACTACTGTCTATTGTCTATTGTCTATACGAAGCACTCTTAATATAGCCGGGTAATACTTACAGTTTTTTGTAATACCAACAAAGAGTTTTTATGCTTCTGAAGTAAATGTCAACCTGCGCGCGCATTGGTGGTTTGGGCGCCATTTTCCGCAAATGTTTGTTGACGTCTTCGCTGTGTGGTTGATTATTATCATCAAAAGTTTGTTTTTCCTCGCAAGTGTGATGAAAACAGTCGTATGGAACTCTTGTGCTATTAGTCATTACGATCTCGGCTTCCTTATAGCGCTCGCCTGCGGCTCGCGCTTAATACCGCCTCTAGTGTAATGACCAACATAGCACACTCGTATCATAATGTACTATAATAATTCAGCTAATAAGTAATAGTTGGACCTAGGTATGTCCTAAAACTGCATCCAGAACCGCTGGAGGACGGGCAGCAGAGTCCTCTTAGTTAACGGTGGTAACACTCTGCGATCCCCAAGCCGCCTGCCAAGCATGGGGATTATGGCAACCCCTCCCTATTAGGGGAGGCCTTCGTCCAGCAGTGGACGTCTTCCGGCTGTTGATGTGATGTGAAGTAATAATTTAGTTCTAACTTAAACTACTAGGTAATCATATTCTTAAGAATGTGTCCAACAGCACGTTTCTTATTGTCTCTAATAATTAAGGGGAAGGGCAATATTAACTAACGTCATTAAATTGTTATCGCTGTTTTTAAGGAAGGCTCTTGTATGAAACTACGAAATTACGGGGAGTTTTCACAACATATAATCACGTTTAATTTCCCGTAAATAATCATTATACAGAAGCTAGATATCACCTTTTTCAGATTCCCCCGCACAGCCGCTTGGCTGGCGCGGTTGGAAGATGTTCCAGAGTTCAGAAAACACAGCGCCCCCGCTGTCGCAATATTTGACAAGACATTGCAGACATTTTGGGAAATTAATAAAAATAAAAGAAAAAATTATAAGTGATTTAATGTTTTTTTCCTTTAAGTTACCTACTAAGTAAGTTTGTATATAAGTATAAGAACCGCAGACGGAGAAACTAAAGCCGGCCGCACATCATAAGAAAAACCTGATGAATAACCGGACGGTCGCGCGCCGGAAGGAACTCTGTGCATACATTTTGACTAGGTCCTAGCACACCGTAAGAAATTTCTTGTGACGGCCGTTATTGTGCGTGGTGTGTGACAGACGGTCAACTGAAATAATGTGCAACAGTGTCTATTACAGTCGCTGCGGCCGGCCTAAACAGCATACTTTTTTTTCGTGCCGGACGGAACGGGACGATTTCTTGAAATCGTTGCATATACAAATATATAACAAAATATGGGACGACACGTGAAAAATAAAATTATGACGACGCGTGCATCCACCGGTTGCCCGCGACTCTTACAGTGTCGTTGGTCCAACTATATATATATATATATATATATGTGAGGGCTTCCTACGCTGCGTCTTCCGGTTCGCAGTCGCCACTCAAGAACCTTTCTTCCCCATCGGTTGTCAGTTCTTCGAGCGATGTGGCCTGCCCATTGCCACTTCAACATGCAAACCTTGCGAGCTATGTCGGTAACTTTGGTTCTTTGGCGAATATCCTCGTTCCGGATTCTATCGCGCAAAGTAACTCCGAGCATAGCTCTCTCCATTGCCCGTTACGTGACTCTAAGTTTCTCCAAAAGGCCAGCAGATAAAGACCACGTTTCAGTTCCATATGTCATCACTGGCAACACACACTGGTCGTATACCCTTGTCTTCAGACATTGCGGGATTTTGGACGAGAAGATATTACGCAATTTTCCGTTCATTTCCGTTTCATTTTACAATTTAGTTGCCTGTTATTATTTCATAATCTAAGTGCCTATCCATTTAACTTATCCTCGTATTTATTATTACAAGTTTCAACCAACGCAACATCTCAAATACTTTATCTATAGGCAAGTTGAATAACAAGGGCGCCTCCTTCATTTCTACGAGATTTCTCCAAATGGGGCGATTTCTTCTTACTAAAAAGCGAGAAATCTATATATGGTGGCGTAGCTTGTCTAGGTGATTCTAAAACGATCGCCGATGTTAAGCAACAGACGATCCGGTCAGTCTTCGGATACCCATCCAAACACTGACCGGATCGTCCGTTGCTTCACAGTCACCCGACCGTGAGTGGCATTTATTTCTGAGCGCTACCGTGGGTCGAATGACACGTTAAATTGTTGGTCCCCGTTGTTGACTTTAGTTTTTTGGCGAATATCCTCGATCTGCCTCATTGTAGGTACCCTTTGCCACAAATCGGACCCAACTCATCATCATGATATATATTTTTATCACTATGATCATCGCGGATAATACCGCGGGCACAGTTATTGAAACATTACATGATTTAGGTATCATAGTCATTAATCATGACATGGATTATGGTCATAATAAAACAAAATCCATAAATAAAGGGTATGTCCTTAAACTGCAACCAGACCCACCGGAGGACGGGCAGCAGCGTCCTCTTGGTTAACGTTGGTGAGCATTCTGCGATCCCCAAGCCGCCTGCCAAGCGTGGGGATTATGGCAACACCCCTCTATTGGGAGGCCTTCGTCCAGCAGTGGACGGCTTATAGCTGACGACGAAAACAAAATCGAATTGGAACTGAAGAGATAATAAATTATAATCTAACATTAAATATTGCTATGCATTCTACCTCGCAGAAGCAATTTTTCAGTCAGACAATGATAACATAAAACAATAATATTATCCAAATTCAAGCAGAGTCATACACAGTCGTACATCTTTCGTCAACATTATTATACATTATATTGTTATCTAATGAATGGTTCGGTCCGGAGACGTTCCTACGAGCGGCCCGGTTCGGGGTCGTGGTCCAACTACTCTGTCCAACTAGTTGGACAACGAGCCTTCACTAGGGCCGGATTTAGAGGTGTAGAGGCCCCTAATAAATTTTCAAATAGATTATAGGTCTTTACCTATGAAATTATCGTTTTGTATGGAATAAGTGAAAGTACTTATTTTTTTAAACTTTTTTATTTCTGTTATTCAAAGTAATCACCCATGCAATCGACGCATCTTTGTCAACGATGGCGAAACGTGGCAGTTTATTGATGCCCTTCTTGTAAAAATCAGCTGGACGGGGAGGCAACAAACTCTTCAAAGGCATTTTGTACTGCTTCACGGGAATTGAATTTTTTACCCACTAAAAAGTAGTCTAAATTTTGGAAAAAGTAATAGTCGGTAGGTGCAAGGTCTGGTGAGTATGGCGGATGAGGGAGAGCTTCCAACCCCAGCTCTTGCAGCTTGGAGACTGTCTGTTGTGCAGTATGGGGTCGCGCGTTGTCGTGAAGGAGCAGTGGGGACGACCGATTGACCAAAGCTGGTTGCCGATGTGCAAGCTTCTCCATCATTGTCTCCAGTTCTTCACAGTACACATCTGCAGTAATGCTCATGCCGTTTTGCAAAAAGCTGTGGTGAATCACACCCGCATTAGACCACCAAACAGTGACCATCACCTTTTAAGGGGTCATTTTTGGTTTAGGGCATTGCTTTGGTGCTGAACCAGGATTTAACCAACTTGCTGAACGCTTTCGATTGTCGAACAGAATCCATTTTTCATCGCACGTTACAATTCGGTTCAAAATTCCTTCATTTCTTTGCCTATTGAGCAGCGCGAGGCAGGTCTCGACGCGTACGTTGCGCTGGCGATCGTTAAGTTCGTGGGGCACCCATCTATCAAGTTTTTTTACCTTGCCTATTTGTCGCAAATAAATTGTTGTCAAAATTGTTTTGATGCTAACATCAAAAGCTAATGCTAGCTCAGCTGTAGATTGAGTTTCGTCAGCTTCCACAATCGCCTTAAATTCATCATTGATGAACAAATTCTCCGGACGACCACGAGCTTCACTTTTCAAGTCAAAATTTCGAGAATGGAACCGGGAAAACCAATAACGGGTTGTGCGTTCGTTTGTACAGTTCTCTCCGTAAACGTTTTTGATGTTACGTGCCGTTTGTGTCGCGTTGGTGCCACGACGGAACTCATATTCCATAATTACACGAATTTTTAAAGTATTCATTATGACAAAAAATGTTAAATGTAATGAAAATACAACGCTAATCAATAAACAAAAGACTGAGTTTGTAAAAAGAATGTCATGTTTTTAAGACAAAATTAATTTGAATTCAGAATACAAAGCCATTCCAAACTATTTTTCTATTTGAAATGACCAGTACTGAAGAACGGCAATTTCATAGGTAAAGACCTATTATAATATTGTTTTGTTAGTGTTTCAATAATTTATTGCGTGACAAATCAAATCTTTTCAGCAAACATCGATGGTGGAAATGTCAAGGGCCTTTTCTCAAAAATCACTTTTTAATGCAGTTTAAATCTATTTTTCAAGCTCTATCGATTGGTATATTTAAAATTTCTCTACAATAGGGTAGATGACTGGTTTTTATTTATTGTCCTATTAAAATGTGGCTCATAAATATAGCTGATTAATGAAAAGAAAATTAAAATCTGATTAAAAATAAGCAACTTATAAGCATTTTAATATCATGCTAGACAGAGAGGCGTAACAGCAAATCGTGACGTCACTTGTCAGGACGCCATATAAATTATATTCTGACAAGTAAGGCGTGACGTCATTTTTTATTTTGTGGGAAAGGGCGTGACGTCATTTTTTATTTTGTGGGAAAGGGACAGAGTTGTCTCTAACAAAAACTTTAAACGCTCATATATCAGAACATTAAAAACCGATTTAAATAATGTTTTCAATTACCATACTATATTTAATTAAATTCTTCATCAAAGCTATTGGTTTCAACGATTTAAACATCAGTCATCTAGCCTAATGCCGCGATACTGCTACCCGGGGTAATTGTATCGCTAGTGATCTATAAAAGATCGATCAGGGCCACAGAGTAATAGAAGATCAGGGATCATGGATATCCTCCATGATCAGGGCCTATAGAAAAATGCCCATGAAGTGTTTTTATTCCCATAGGTGCGATCCAGCAATTAATCTTTCTATTGTAGCGAAACGGCTGTACCAATTTCGATAAGATTCACAAAATTATATTAACAGCTGCTCCGGGGCTTCGGACTTACATTATATTGGTTATATTATACTGGGTCTATGAATTACAAGATATAGATCTAATGGAATAATAAAGGAAGACTGGTTTTATTTATTTAACTGTCTATCAATATAAACTAGTCTACAGACACATTTATCATTTTAATTATATGCCTAACTTTGATTATCTAAAGTTTTGATCTCTCTGCGGAGCAACTGATGGTATTCAGGTTCATTTGACCTCCCGAAGAGGCCTTCGCTCGGCGGGTGGATTGGAGAGGGCTGATTATGATGATGGTCACAAAAAAACAGTCACCCAAGGCCGCGAAATCCGGATTTCGCGAGCAAGCTCACAGGATCCGTGTTTCGCGAGCAAGCTCACAGGATCCGTATTTCGCGAGCAAGGCCGCGAAATCCGTGTTTCGCGGGCATGCTCACAGGATCCGTATTTCGCGAGCTAGTTCGCAGGATCAAGGTCAAGCAAGCGCACGAAGGTCGAAAAGTCGCGCTAGCCGGAGCGAGGTGATAAAAGGCCGCGACGCGGAGATTCGCGTCACTTGTGCTCCAGTATTCGTTAGGGTCGTTACGCTTGTCCAATTACTTTGTAACTTAACTTCTAAAAAAGGGGAATTTCTGCTCAATTTTTGCTTATTTTAATTTGGAAAGGAATTAATTCATTATTTTAAATTTTGTTTGGGATTGGGGAAAAGGTGAATTTAATTTTTTACTTGTTTTGGTGTTTTTAGTGCTCAACTTAAAACCTGGTGTTTATTTCACGCTAGTTTGGAATAAGTGCAAAGATTACATTTTTGAGTGTAAAGTTTGTTGTTAAAATCATATTTCAAACAATAAATTGGACAATTGTGACTCGCACATGGTTGCAAAACTTACACGCCGAGCTAATTAAAGCCTGTAAGTTCCCCATCTGTTAGGCTCGGGTTTTTGTAGCGAACCGAGGGTTTGTTCTTTCCCATAGAGAAAGACAGCCAAGCTACCGGTTTGTGTGGGGTTTGGATTGTGGCTCTAAGAGAACCTCTGGGTCCTGGACAACTTCAGGTTGCACCCTAGCGGGATCGTTGTCACTGTAAGCACGCTTAGAGACGCCTTCCAGAATCCATATAGACTGTCTTACGTTAGGAGGATGTTCACAACCGTTCCAGGGCTGTTCTTTGTGTTATAAGGCAGTTCCTACTTGGAAGTGACTCCCGTAGGGTTGTTAGGGGTCTTAGTGTCTTTTACGGATTGACCGCCGTCAGGAATAGTTCAGTGTAGTGTTAGAAGGGTATTTGCACATCTAGATATCATCTAGATAATACCCCGTATTAGGTTGGGTTAAAATTAAATACGAGACTCGCGCGTCTCTTGCTTGCCTGGGGTTTATTATCTCTAGAAAGATTAGGGCCCTATTAAAGGTGTAGGATAGGTCAGTAGGGTAATCTCGCCGATCCAATATTTTCATCTGAATGCGAATGTATTCGATCGCCGAGATATAGGGACGTTAGGGAAACTTTATTTCAGGTTTCTTCGGCGAGAGTAATATTCCATTCAAGCTGGAATTGGATTTGTTAATCTTATGGTCTAATGGATAAATCTCGTTAAGTTTGTGAACTTTGCATAATAATTATACCAAATCAAATCTTAATGATGGCAATTTGAAAGCCATAGTTTTAACTTGTGAAATGTATACCTATTTGTCTTTGGTTCTAGTGTTTTCTTTGGCCAAGCTTAGCCGTGCCATGTTATGTTTTCTCTTACTAAAAGAGGAGAAACTGACAATATTAATAGATAATACTTACCTACTGGCTTATTATACATGATGTATTTACACACCTAATTGGATTCTTAAATTATCTAACTAGATTGTTGCTCACTAACTAAGATGAGATTTATCTAATGAAGCGTTCAGGATTTGGTAAAACCTGGCCTTATATCTTCTGTTTTAGCTTTTAGAGATTCTTTTGATTCTATGATCAGGAGCAAGAGAATTTCATAGGTAGGTAGGGACACATACTTACTGATAAAACCACAGACTTACTGACTAGTTCTTTAGCTATTGTCACGTAGGCTAGGTAGGTCAGTTGCGCCTAGGGACTCTCTTGATTCCGAGATTAGGGATCGGGAGAGCCCCAACTTAAACTTTGCAGGCGCCACAACCCACGGTTGACCACTTGCCGCTGGGGTTAGATGACTTAGTCGAGAACAAACAGACTACAAGACTTAGGGAATATGTCCTCTTGTCCCTTGCTAACAGACCAGACTGACTATAACGTAGTGTCTAATTTCTCTATGAGACTGACTTGAATCGAAACTTATTAAAGTAATTGAAATCCCCCCATTAAATGAAGTCTTGAGTACTTCATTAAAGTGGAAGAAGGATGACCTGCAAGGAAGGATCCTATTGTCTGGTGCGAGGTGGGGCGCCTGACCTAAGCCACTATTTCTATCTTGTACATAGCTTTTATTTTATTTCAATTTTGAATCCGTACATGATCTGTACATTTCAATAAGTAATTAATAAAATAATTAAATCAATAATTTTATAAAGTTCCATTCTCTAGATGGTTTTCCCTGTTTATTTATTTACCCTATATAAGTGGAAGTAGGTCCGTATTAGAAAGTTGAGTGGGCTAATAAATAACAAGGTATTGCATCATCTATGTACCTATTGATTATACAGAATAACTCGTGTACTAAACCGCAGGGCGTAGGAAACAACTGCTATATTTTATGTATCTAAAACAAAACTAATATTTGTACTGACTGTAGGAAAAGCAGTGTAAATAAGTAATAGTTACTAATGGTTTGATAGGTTCTGTATAAGGAATTGAATATTGTATGGTATTTTCTTTACTATCATTCTATCGTGTATAAGATCTACTCTTATGTAAATAAACTACTACAAATATTTATTACCTTTCTCTTTTACGATAGCAATGTTAGATTCGGTATGATAGGTATGTTTTGATACAGGCGTTATTAAAGTTAGATTAAACACTGGGTTTCTAGACTAGTTAGAATTAGGTACTATTAGGCTCATCTCAAATCTATCTTGGGTTATAAAGGTTCACATCGTAGAGTCCTCTTTAGACGATCACTTGGCCAAATTACGTTCATTAAATAAAAAGTAGGTATTTTATATTAGAAGTACATAATAAGTAAGTAGTACATAGTAAACGAAGCTTAGGTAACATAGTTATAGCTAGGTAAAGTAGTTAAATGAATAGTATAAGAAAATTAGTAAAATTAAATTAAGTAAACTAAAATTAAGTAAATTAAATAAACTAAAATAAAAAATATTAAATTTTAAAAACATAAAATGGAGGGGGGGGGGGTACACTATAAATAATTATATATAGGCTAGTTATAGATGGATATCAAAGGCAAACTAATAAAATCATCATAGATAAATGTAAATGTCACGTTCTTTTTAACTTTTATCAGAAACAGAACCGCAAAGTGAACTAGGAAGTAGGTTGGGATCATGTTTAAGCCTTTTCTAAACGCCGTTTTCGCAGGCTGGAACCCGGAATAATCATGTCATTGCATCGTATTATTTTCGAAAAACTGGCGGATTATACAGACGGGCGAAGGCATGTGATATAATGTGGTGAAACATCCACGGTTATACCACAGAATAATTAATAGTACTGCGCATACAACGTGTAACAAAAAGGTTCAACAAAACTGAAGGGTATGTTGTACCTATGTACTCATCATTTTGAACAACTTTTACTATGGAGCCAACCCTGAAATCGCGAATAAAAAATCCGCTGTTCCATACATTTTGTCCAAAGTCAATGCACTTTTTGTACGGAACAGCTGACTTTTTTTTACGATTTTAGGGTTGGCCCCATAGTAATAGTAGTTCATAATGATGAGTACATACATATCCTTTAGTATTGTTGAACCTTTTTGTTACACGTTGTATATTATAATATGTTATCTAGAACCTATAAGCATAGGTTATATAACCTATCCCCCCGGACAGAAGAGGTGGGATGTGAGATCTATCCCCCTCGGAAACCTAGCGCGACAATAAATCTATCAAGCTATCTAGGAGGTTATATCACATGAAATTTATTTCTGGGCATGAATGATAAAAAAGGCAAGGAGAAGTCATCAGGAGGGAGTAAGGGAGGTATTCCTCATTATGTTACTTTTACAATGCGATCAACTCAGAAATTGCAAAAAAAGTAGGTCCATCCAAAAAAGGCCATTTGCACTTAGCAAAATGGAAAACAGCAATCTTTTTTCGCGATTCCAAAGGTGGGATTGGGACGGTCACAAATGATAAAAGCTGTAGCTGCTATACTGTGCATGCTGTATTTGAGCACAGCGATTCGATGCTTATGAGGGCGACGGTTTGCTCGCTCGTGGAGACAGCGCGCCAGCATCAATCAAATAAATACCCTTGTAGGCGATATGGTCTCACCAGTTAGTGGTGAGCTCCCATCGAGTAACTACCAGCCGTCGGCTCTACTTATCAACACAATAAAATTATCTCATTCGGTAAGTGATAAGGCAAATGAAACGCAAGATTAATAAGTAGTACAACTTGGCTCTTTTGCCGATGTTAGAAAAAATAAAAGTTATTTCTGACTGTACCAAAAGTCATGTTTTGGTACTTGACATTTAATTTAATAGATATGTAAAGTGGAAATACCATTGGTATTATAATGTGGTATTTGTTAGGTATGGAATAGGAATACCTAGATCGCAAGAACAATTTGAAATACTTAGTAGTTTTGAGGCAGTAAAATATCTATTGTATGATTTTTCTTAATCTTAACTTCTAGCACAGAAGAAATTACAGTAATACGTATTTCTAGTGTAATTTTTCGCAAATAAACAGTATATTATTTATATTGTGGTAAGTAATAAGTATATTCGATAACAATTATGTGGTATTTCCATGTGTGTTGATCAGACTACAAATAATGTGAGTTTGTCAAAGTTACAGCTTACTTATTTAGTAACTTGATTAGGAGATCCGTCCATCCTATACATTCAAAACAAAAATCTTTATTAGGACTTGGTTATAAAACCACAACCTAAATTACATACAGCTAGATCCTCCAAGATTACCTAGGTACGTACAGCGGCAATGATAAAATTAATGGACGGGAAATAAGCGCACGGATTGAGCGCCAGCTCTCCTCTCGCGTCAGTCATACTCTGTCTTTGCGACATGCGAGCCGTACGATACGACAATACAAACTTCTAATACATGTACATGTGTTCTCTTTTTGTCATACAGTAATTAGATTCGCTATCTCTATTTTCTGTCACATGTAATATGCATACTTTTAGCTAGGTATGCTTGATTGTGTTGACTTATTAATTTTGAATGATTTGCAAGCGCTGGGCCCGTCCATTCCATTATCACTGTCGCTGGGTACGTACATAAGTTTCGCTCTCTTATAAGATGCCGGCTGGCTGCAAACTTGGCAAGATCCGTATATATCCAAAGTGCGCCAGGTCTGATAATAGGTAGGTACCTACCTCTTGAACGATAAAGCAAAAACAAAATATACTAAAAAAACTAATTAATTAGGTATTTAATTATTAATCATAGATCTAGTAAATTATGAATTATTTAATTACTTAAAAAAGTAATTCATTATTATTCATTCGTCGTTTTTGCACGAACTGAAATGAAATGTAAACAGATTAAAATAATTTAAAAAACGCGACTCTTGTTTGACTTCTTGGTTTATAAATGGCTTTTGCGACTATTGTGTCAGTTCTGCTAACACGATTCTAATTTAGTAGTAACCTTCTTATTTTGTTGTATTTATTTATTAGTGGAGAATCAGAAAATACATTTCCATAAATGTTGACCACACGACTGGACTGTCAGACGTCGTCGTCGTCGTCGGTCGCGCTCGCGTCGTATATTATATTTAGATAGTAAATAAGTATTTTTTTACTATCAAGTGACGAGACGAGCAAGGCGTTCGCCTGGTGGTTAGCGTCACACCTGCCACTAACAGTAGCAGTGCCAGAATTGTGATCTTACGAACACAATCCTGCGCCGCACTGCACTGCGCTCGTCACCCTGAGATATTAGATGTTAAATCTCTTCATACCCAGTAATTTCTCTGGTAACATTGCCCTTCAAACCGGAACACTGTAATGCTTGCACACTACTGCTAAGCTGTTGAATAACTGGCAAAGGAGTTTGGCTTCCCCAGGCGGACTCTGCAATAGAGTCCTACCACTACACAAAAGTAAAAAAGTTGTAAATAAGTCCCGTTGGAAACCCTTTGAGTACGGAATCCTTTCAAGTAGTAAGAGGACAAGAGACAAGACTGTTACCTAAGTGGGATTTTGGGAAAGTTAAAAAAAATACTTTTTAAAATCTGATTTCTGATTAGCCGTTAGACGCAGCAAACTAGACCGCTTTGAGGGAAATAGCCCAATAAAAATCACCGACAAATCTATGAAATTAAAGCGCTTTATACAATGTGTAACAAAAAAAACAACAATACTGAAGGGTATGTATGTACTCATCATTATGAACAACTTTTATTATAGGTCCAACCACAGATTAATAGAAGTGGGACCAACCCAGAAATCGTGAAAAAAACAGCTGTTCCATACGTTTTGTTCAAGATCGATGAACATTTTTGTATGGAACAGCTGATTTTTTTTCGTGATTTTATGGTTGGCCCCATAGTAAAAGTTGTTCATAATGATGAGTAGATACATACCCTTCGGTATTGTTGAACCTTTTTGTTACACGTTGTATATACCAAGTTTCGTCAAGATTCGTTGAAAAATACGTACTGAGTACCGACTATACCTACTACCAAAGATTACGAAAGATGCGCCATCGCGTAATAAAGCAACGTTTGAAAATGACCCCCGCGTCGTCATGTTTACGAGTTGCGCCGGAGTGCGAAAGAAGATAGCACTTTTATGAGAGCAAAAGGGATAGTGCGCGTCTAGCTTAGTGCGCGCGGACAGGCGAGACAGTCCTTAGGGCTGTCTTCACGGGGCCATTTTAGGGCGCGATATGACATATCTCCCTCCTTATATAATATCATTGCCTACTACAATAATAAATACAGTCAAAACTCATAACCGGTCAAAGCCACTTTTATGCCTGCGAAAATCAGGCAAAATGGGTTTGACTGATGTCCTTAGTCAAAAACACACGGGCAAGCGTAGTGGATGTCTCAATCGCCCTTCATAATTACTATTTTATAATTATAACCTTCGATGTTTTTAGCATAACTTTATAATAACATGTAAATTGTAATACCTACTACCTAATACCTAATACCTACTGTAAAGATATACAATGATAATTTGGATATTCGTAAGTAAGTATGTATGTACCTACCTACCTTCGCAGGCAACTAAATATGTCCAAGTTCTAATTGCAACGTTTACATTTTCAATGAAATTATAAATAATTTCGACGTCAGCTATAAGACGTCCACTGCTGGACGAAGGCCTCATAATGTCATAATGTCTCCCAGGTCCATAAATAATTTAATAAGGTTATTTTTTTTAACAATTTCATTATTTAGTTATTGTTTCCACACAATTAAAATACCCACTTGTACCTACTTAAAGCATTCTTTATATAAAAAAAATACTTATAAAACAACTTAATAACTTATTAAAAACTTAACTTAACTTAATAACTTATTCAAATTATATTTCTATGATTATTTACGGGATATTTATCGTGATTGTCCGGGGGTGTCTGTCCGTGAACATGGTGCAAGCAACTGCGCCGAAAAGAAGACAGTAGAAACTCATAACAAATTCATTTAATCACGGTAAATATCCCGTAAATAATCATAGAAACGACAAAAACTACTGATACTTAACTATTGTCTAAATGCAACCGTGACAATTAATTTTAATTAAAACGGTGGTTTAACTAAACATAATTAAAAAAAAAAATTATTACATTTGAACTGTATATATAGTTTAGTTTAGAGTATTGCCCGTAGATTGCTTACTGCATTATTAAATATCACTGCAGAGACAGGTAGTACTCAACTATCTTTTTTATACGGGTTCACTTGGGGTTCACCGATCAAAACCATAGGGAAATTAAACACTACGTTATAATTAAAACTTGCGTTGCTATTCTCTACAGAACTTGTATTTCTGCGGCGGATTTCCCAACACATAAAAATATGGGACCTCTCGCCTGCCTGCGCTTTCTAAGCGAGACGCGCGCTATCCCTTTTGCTCTCATAAAATTGCTATCTTCTTTCGCACTCCGGCGCAACTCGTAAACATGACGGCAAGGGGGTCATTTTCAAACGTTGTTTTATTACGCGATGGCGCATCTTTCGTAATCTTTGCTCCCATAGAAAACACTTAACACAGTTGAACCACAACACATTATATTATATCTACATATAACTACAATCATGTCATATTCGGTGCAAGCAAAGTAATCTTTTTGTAAAGAATAGTGTCGATATTACACTGCAGTGCTTGAGGTCCACGCACAGCCAGCGGGAGCTGCGTGACGTCAACGAGCCAAGTAAATGTCGTCATCAGACATTAAACGCCCACTGCTGCTGCTGGTGGTTTCTTTCTTTTGTATGAACTTTTGTGTGTGTATCTATTTTTTTTGTCTCGAATAAAAAAAAACTTTCAATAGAGGGGTGTTGCCATAATCCCCACGCTTGGCAGGCGGGTTGGGGATCGCAGAATGCTCACCACCGTTAAACAAGAGGACGCTGCTGCCCGTCCTCCGGTGGGTCTGGTTGCAGTTTAAGGACATATACCCAGGTCCAAGTAAATGTACTACAGTGGAAAATCTATCCACTATTTTACTAAGTAAATATTAAGATACAACACAGTGCTATGACAATCGGTAGAGAATAATGCATGTGTTTCAATTATTAAAAATAATACCGAATCTGATCGTCGAAAAAATTATTGAAATCGGCTGGTAATGTTCTGAAATATAAGTGTTCAAAGTATTTGGGAGGGAGTCATCTGTCCCTTTCTAGCAAAACATGTGCTAGTATAGAATTTGTTTGGAATCGTGAACTTTGACGTCATAACCCTAGTATAGTGCCCTCTGTCTAACATGAAACTAAAATGTTTATAACTTCGTTATTTGTGTAAAAAATTTATATGTGCATATTAAAATTGTTCCTTTCGATGACTTATTTTGTTGCCAGTCAGCTTTTTTGTGAGGCAATTAAAAAAACACAAGCATATTCCCTATTGTAGCAAGTCCAACCATGCCGACCCTGTGGAAGATGGATCCGAGTCCCCCGGCGTGCGCCGTGAGGACCCTGGCCGATATCCTCGGCGTACAGCTCGACTTGATCGACGTTGACTTCGGCAAAATGGAGCATAAGTCACCGGAGTTCAAGAAGGTGAGCATACATAATATTATATATAAGGTTACACGTAACGGTACATATAGCTTAGCAGCAAGAAAGTCAAGATATGTAGGTATGATTTCTATGTCTAGATACGCCTGAGTTAAGGAATCGTAAGACTAAATTCTCTTTGACAAAAGGACAACGCCATCTCTGGGATTTTGCAGTCAGTACGTGCAGCGCCAGTAAGGCGTGGTAGAAGAAGCACTAACTGTACGAAACTAGAAACGACTTACCTATTACCTAAAAATAAAAGTTTTGTGTAAAAGCAAGCTTTTTAAATGTTGACATAAAATCATAAGAAACGCCACCTTTTGTTTACTGCACTTTGAAATGTAATTCGTACAGCCCTTCACCACACAGTTTGGCATTTTGCTCTCAAGTAATCACGTCGGACGTGCGTCGCAGACTGTGCCGGCATCGGTTTCAATCTATAAATTTCTTTGGTGTCAATGCGATTCTTTGACACCGACGAATGGGCGACATTTCAAAATGGCGCCCAACACGTCCCTACTTTGTATATCTATGGTATTATTATAGGAAATTTCTGTTTTTCATTCATTCTATTTATGTTAAGGTTGATGCTATTTCCTAGCAGGATGCAGAGTTGCAGTATCAATGATAAGTGCAGCTTTATTCGTTGGAATTCGTTTATTCTTCTAATAGTATTAAAGATCATAGCACAGCATAACGTAATAATAGACTCGCGCAGAGCAGCCATTCGGCGTAGAACAATATTTTGTAGAGAAATTGATAGAGAAAGTATACATTACGGCCTTACCTAAAATAATCTCGTTAGTCAATGCTTAAGCAGCTCTCGGGTGAGAGGTTCTTAAATCGTTTGTCTATGGTTTCCTTTTCTTCACCTAAAATCCTTGACTAGCCATAGTTTAATTGAAACAAAGATGACCGAACCACAGAGCAACGAAATTTGAAACTTCGACACAGACTATAACCAAACTGATGAACGGAAGGAGGGAACTGAAGGTGTATTGCAGCCTTAGTCGAATTTTTTCATCTGTTTTTACTGTGAAAATGTCAGATTGCTGTTACTTCATGGTTAGTTCTGTTGTCAGTGTCTGATACGGTCAACAAGTTTTTAAAATTATGATTACTTTTGTATTTTTATTTCAAAATAAAAGGTATATTTACCTAGTTTCGAGAAAGAAGAAGTTTATAAACAATATCAGCACGCTCCATCAATTGGATTGAACAAGGTTTAGTTTTATTATTGTGTGGAAACTGACTAAGAATATTTACGCTTAGTCTGCTTGAGCAAGCCGATGTTATAGAAAACAGGGACACTAGCACGAAAGCATGTAATTAAAGCTGCCTGGACCTGGGTGTCCTAAAAGTGCACCCAGAAACAACGGAGGACGGGCAGCAACATCCTCTCGGTTAACTGTGGTGAGCATTCTGCGGTCCCCACGCCGACTGCTAAGCGTTGTGATTATGGCAACCCGCCCTTATCCTAATCTATCAGCCGTTACAGCATAATGTGTTAAGTAACCCATATTTTCACTATTTCAGCTGGAACCCACTCAGACGCTGGTAGCTATGCTAACCCATAATTTGCCAAAAGTTTCCTTGACAAGGCTTGCTCATGTCCTGCCTGAGATGTCTCAATCAGCAAGGGAAACAACTGGTCCTTCTGTTCCAAAAAAGAAATTGAACAGCAAGACCAACCGATATGTTACTGTGCTGTAATGATACCCATGAGCACCAGTTATTGCTCCTTGCAAAAACTTCAAGAGAAAAAGCCCTGCTCCATGAGGAAGAAATACACAACAAAATATATAGTGATGTCTTTAGTTATAGGAGGAATATTTAAAAATAAAAATAAATAATATAAAATAAGTAATAATGTGTTTAAAACATTTGTTTTATTGAATGTTACTATAAATTGTTTTCAATAAAATATTTCTATCCATTTTCATGGCGTTATCCACAATATCATCACCAGTTTCTTCTTCAAGTGCTACTTCAAGCGCTGCATCTGAAAACAATAAAAAATTGTTTATGAGGCAGAGCAGATAGGGCAAATGTATTTTTTCCGTTTTAGAACTCTGGAATGTCACATAATTGAAAACTGATAATTCTGACTAATTCTTTCTTTGCTAACCTCACAAGAAAATGCCTGCTGTGTACAATACAATGATAATATACGTAAAGGTCTAAAAGTATTTGTGCCCCATATAATTATGATGCCTATAGCCTTTAATTGATCTCGCAATACAGTTCCGCAATGCAACTGCTTATTCTGTAAAAGCTTATTTAGTAAAAGAAAACATACCTTGTTCTACATTAAATGAAATTGCCAAGTTATGCAGTACAGCAGAAGTGATGATCGTGTTTTTGTATATGGTGATAGTTAAATCGTTGATCTTCTTTGGTGCTGGGCCTCAGTATTGGTGTGATTAGATGAGGGGTACATGGATAACCACTATCACTGATAAGCTTTCCAACAAACTCGTTGTGCTCAAACCTCTTCTTAATAGAGCTTTCTCTATATATATTCTTGCACCATGTGACACAATATCATAGATTTTTTTATCTGCATCGCACACAACCTGTGAATGTTTTCAATATACATTAGAAACATCTATATAAGGTTGTCTACTGGTAAAAATATGTATTCTCAAGATCATATGAAAGTACTGAACTGTTGATGTGGCATTTCTGCTAACCTACCTTATTTTGATAAGCGTGCAGTCGATACTTCTAAGGCCGCAAACTTCCAGATTGCGTTAGCCTCCTCGGTCATGTTTGATTGAAGGCATTTTTAATAAGCGTGAACTTTTCGAAGGGAAGGTTATTGCGACTTTACAAGCCAAACGACAAATAGTCTGCTGGTTCATGCCGTGCATGCGCAGCCTCCCTGAATCTACTTGCGGTTGTATAGGGATTCCGCTACATCCATCGACCTGCTGGTAATTTTTAACAATAACAATGATTCGGCCCATGTTGGTCCTAATGAATCTGTATCGCAGCTTATATTTTTCGTCAGTTAAGACTTGTAGTGGATTAAACCGCTTCCGTTGTTTATTTCTACGCCTTCTAAGCTCGCTAGTTCTTCTAAAATTCGATAGCAGATCGTCGAAATCCACGATTTTACTTCAAAGCCAATTCAAAGCACAAACAAACACGAATATCAAATCCACCATTTTATTCCATAGACAAGGCTTGAAACATGGTTAAACCAGGTCGGGCGGCCTGTTAAATTTTACAACTGTTTAGTCATTGCTCACCCACCGCGTAACGTTAAAATGCTTTTATGAGTGAAGAATTTTGCTAATCGGCCGTTGAACAATGGATCAACGGTGGAGAAGTTTTTTTAGGTAAGGCTGTATATACTTAGTTGCGTTCATTCGTAGATAGGTTTGATAACAGCTGTCAGTAAATGGATGCATTCACAATAACGAAGCGTGCCTGAGAATAGTACAGACTACAAACAATTTTTAACAATGTGTGTATGTGTTTATAAATTTTGAGATCTTTTTTTTTATTTTTTTATTTATACATTTATACACAAAATATATGCATTATTAGCTAGGTACAATTTCGAGCCACACTATGCGCCTAAACGTGTGTAAACAGCATGGTTAATTAATGAAACATTTATAATTTCGAAGTAGTGGTTACCAACATTTAAAAAAATATCTTTAATAAAAAGCTATCAAAAAGTTTAACTAACAAACAAATACTTACAACTATCAAGTTACATTATCTGTACTTGTATAGGATACGTATAAAATTTGACTGATATCAATTTTAAACTTAGGATTTTTTTTTGGTTGTTTTGTTTTTTTATATACCTAACCTTTTCTTTTAATGCGTTATAAATTTTCATTCTCATCACTTCCTTTCGACCAATTGATCCGGAATGTAGAGGACTGGGACGGATAATGTGGATCCGAACGGAAACCTTTCCGATTAAGTTGTGAATACCCCTGCTGTAATGTCTTGCTTTTTTGTGGTTATCTGCTTCGTTCCGTAATGCGCTAAAAGTGATAATATCGCGAATCCGACCAAATTTAATAGTCGCAAAATATAAGGGCTTTGACTTGATCGAGTAATACTTGTCACTTTGGTCGGATTCGCGATATTATCACTTTTAGCGCATTACGGAACGCAGCAATTGTTTGTCCAACAAAGTACTTGTCCATGGTATTTTCTATGCTTCTGTTCTTCCACAACACAAATGAGTAAGTGCGGATTAGTAATTAGAAGCGTGTTTGTATTTTCATTGAAAAAAAAAAGATATCTGTCATAAAACTTCCCATCGTACCCGGTGCAAAGGTACATGAGCATTGGGCAACGCTCATGTACCGATGTGTTCTAAGTCCTAACGCGTCCCATCTTTTGCCATCTCCTCCTTGACTTGTAATAAGAAAGAAATAAAGAAAGAAAAATAATTTCAGATACTAATATAACTAAGTTTAGTTAATTACCAATAAAAATAAATTAAAAGTGATGTCACAAAAATGACTTCAATTCAGCGTAATGCTGTTTATCAAACAGCGCTGATCTTCCGTTGAGGCCGATTGAAATGAGGCCACGAAAGACTTTTTAAAACAACGAAACGTTTTTAAATTAAAAATATGTAAAATAATATTTGTACACATTAGGAAAAAATTATAAAGGTATGAGATTACAAAAAAGATTAAAAATAAAAATATCGAAACATGCTCTGAACTGAAAGAACAGCTACCACATTTCAGACCCCATCGGAAAGGACGGCGCACGGAACTCACACTATCCGTCTTCGTCATCCGGTTCGTCAACGGTTAACGTTAAGAGTGCGACCAATGCCAGAAAAATAACAGAATTCACCCGCGCGTCTTGCATTAGTTTAGAGTCGAAAATCGCATGATACAAGTGATGATGAAGATGGCTTTGAGCAATTTAGGTGGGATTTTATTTAATTATTCAAAACGTAGGCATAAAATTAAAAAAATAAACGGCTACTGTGCTAAAACATTAGTTTGCCTATGTAATTCGTAAAAAATAATGTGGTGGTGTCGCTGATAATTTAGAGCATTTGAATTAAAACAGTTTGTTTTTGTTTTTTTAAATATACTAGATTATTTTCCAAAATTCTATTTGGTTACTTGGCTTTTTTAGGTTTTTCCGTTACCTATAGTTTTTTTTAAATCTGAATATATACGTTCTTTATCATTAAACTATGTGTTTAAAAATACACCTTTTACTTACTTTTGGCATTAGTTGGAGATGACGAAGATAGGTAGAGCAGTTTTACAATCAATTCGATTCGACTGGGCCTAGAAAATGGGGGCTGAAATGAGATAATAATTAAACTCAACTATATTTAGCACTATTTAAACATTATCTAAAAATTACTGATGGTTAATAGAACTAATAATTATGTATAACAATATTACATAATTCATATAAACAATTACCTTACTACCTATTTGGAGGTAGGTACCGCCATGGATCAAACCTACTTAGGTACATTTTTGCCCTTTTTTTTTTCTTAGTTATTGGCATCGCACGTTGTGTAGTCATATATCGCATAGTCGAGTCCAAGTCATACCCTAGTAAAGTTGTGGCGACTTTACTATGAGATTCTATAGACTTTTGAAAACAACACGAAAAGACATGTTTCACCACATTATATCACTTGCCCACACTCGTGCATGTAATTCAACACTCAATGAATAAAACACCACCATTTTTAATCATTAATTCGCGAAAAAACCCAAGTTTAAGAAAATAATAGAATGCAACGACATGATTTTTCCGTGTTCCCGCCAAAACTCCATTTTTGCCCTTATTTTCAACCGACTTTAAAAAAAGAGATTCTCGATTCGACTGTACGTTTTTTTTTGTATGTATGTATTACTCCGCCAATAATGAACTGATTTTGATTACTTTTTTGATTGGTACCTACTACTTCATATAGAGGTGGTCCCATATTAATTTTATCGAACTCGGTTCTGTAGTTTGGTTTTTAAATCAAATTTACTAAAAAATATAAGTATGTCATCCAGGGGCCGTACTGTGAACTGCTTATATAGCGGGACCGAATACGCTCAGCTGCCGACGCTGCGCGACTGTGAATGTTATCGCCTCGCAATAAGGTTCGCGGTCGCGCAGTGTCGGCAGCTGAACCTATTCGGTCCCGCTATAAGCAGTTCACGGTACGGCCCCAGGTATACGAAGTAGAGGTCAGTTGTATTAAAAAAAAAGCGTATTATTATGTAGAAATATTTGATTGAACGTGTTATTTATTTACATAGTGTTTATTGTTTTCAGATCAATCCTCTTGGTACAATTCCCGTGTTGAAAGACGGAGAGTTTATACTAACAGATAGGTAAGAAAACTATAGGAACCAGATATCTGATAATAGTAAATTGTTTACCAATGGAGGAAACATCAGTTTTTAAGGCGAGTGTGTTTCTTTGAATCCAGAGCGTAGCGAAGGATTCTAAAGTAGAATCCTGAGCGCAACAAGGGATTCAAACTACTCAAGCTTAAAAATTGTGTTGATCCCGAGGTGGACACTCAACTTTTATCATCCTCTATGAGAAAATAATTAAGTGCAACTTATGAATAAGAATAAGGTACCTACGTTTATTTTATTCTCACTAGCTCACTACTCACACTCACTTTTAACTTTTTATTGAGTACACTGAGTTAAAATAAAACAAATCCGAATTTGAGTAAACAATTACGAACGAAGGCGGGGTAAACTTGAAAATTGGCACAATGCACAAACGTGCTGTGGCCATAGAAAAATACAAAAAAAGAACGCGGAATGCATCTGCTACATGCTGGCTACATGCAATTATCTTTTATCCGGCTCCTCCACCCAATCAATATCCAATCCATAGTAATACATTATTATATTATACTATTATTATACTATACATTATTAAGGTTCAACAATACTGAATGGTGTGTACTTTCATTATGAACAACTTTTACTATGGGGTCAACCCTGAATTCGCGTAAAAAAATCAGCTTTTCCATACAAATAGTTCATTGACCTTGGACAAAATGTGTGGATCGGCTGATTTTTTTTCGCGGTTTCAGGGTTGGCCCTATAGTAAAAGTTGTTTATAATGATGAGTACATACATACTCTTCAGTATTGTTGAACCTTTATGTTACACGTTGTATACAATCTGTACCAAAAAGGTTCAACAATACTGAAGGGTATGTATATACTCATCATTATGAACAACTTTTACTATGGGGCTAAACGTGAAATAAAAAAAAAATTTGCTGTTCGGAACACCTTTTATTGCTGTTCCATACATTTTATCCAAGGTCAAATAACTTTATGTATGGGACAACTGTTTTTTCAATGGCGATTTCAAGGTTGGCCTCATAGTAAAAGTTGTTCATAATGATGAGTACATACATAACCCTTCAGTAGGTATTGTTGAACCTTTTTGTTACACGTTGTATAATAAAGTAACGTGATATATTAGTACATAGGTACCTAATATATCACGATAACGAAAGGTCTTTTACTATTACATATAATACTTTTTTTTTGTTAAGCATAAGCCTTTATTAACTACAACTTGACTACAACAAACTACAAAGACTACTACTACACAAGAAAAAACAAAAGGATTGTATCCAGACCGATGAAAGTCTAGAGACAATCCAAATAATACTTACTTTAATTATTATTCAACTTTATAGTCACGCAATTCACAAATACCTCCTGGAAAAGTACGGCACATCAGAGCAGAAGGAGGCCCTTTACCCGAGCGACTTGAAGACACGAGCTATCATCGACCAGGCCATGTTCTTCGATGCTGCCGTGTTCTTCATCAAGCTAAAGGTTATCGCTGTAAGTATGGCTAAAATACAGTAAAAGTACTACTTATACAGTAAAGCACAATGCCAGGAGAATAGAAAGTCTCAGTAGGTAATCAAAATACCCGTCATCAACCAAACCATTGAGCATTTTGAACCAAACGATGTTTTTTTTTTTCTTAGTTCTTGGCATCGCACGTTGTGCATTCTGCCAGTGTCAAGTTTATGATTTTTTCAAGTATTTATATGAAAATCAAGTCAAATAAGTCATGATATCACAGTCAGTCACACGAAATTAGTCATAGTCGAGTCCAAGTCATGCCCTAGTAAAGTTGTGGCGACTTTAGTATGAGCTTCTACGGAGTTTTGAAAACAACACAAAAAGACATGTTTCACCACATTATATCACTTGCCCACACTCGTGCATGTAATTCAACACTCAATGAATAAAACACCACCATTTTTAATCATTAATTCGCGAAAAAACACAAGTTTAAGAAAATAATAGCACGCAACGACATGATTTTTCCGTGTTCCCGCCAAAACTCCGTACTTAATCTATGGTCAGTCTAGAAGGATTTCTCTGTAACTGCGGGGCTATCATGTAACTTTTCGGGATCGCGATTCGGATATGAGTTGTCAAAAATAGACACTTGTCATTGTCACTGCCAAAACTCATTTGACCCTGCAGGGCAGGATGAACCGCCAAAAGACCGACGGATTTGCTTAACTTAATTAAGGAAATCAATGCATTCGTTCGATAACGATAGCGAGAGAAATCCCTCCGTGATACTGTGAAGCTGTGACAATGAGAAGTGACATTTATGACAAATCGCGATCCCGAACAGTTACACGATTAGCCTGTAAAACAGAGTAAGATTACGGAATACGAGGGCGGCACTGAAAATTTCGGGAATCAAGGAAGTGACACAACATTACTATTTAAAAATATATTTATTGCTTTTCGAAGTATTCTCCGCGAAATTTGACACATTTTTCCATACGATGGAACCAATCATTGAAGCAACCATTCCGTTCGGAAGTTGGGGTCTCCAAAATGGCCGTTTTGTAGGCGTCCACAGCTTCTTCAGGTGATGAAAATCTCTGTCCACGCAATTTATTCTTTATTTTAGGGAAAGTATAG
Organism: Erannis defoliaria; assembly: GCA_905404285.2. Taxonomy (NCBI): domain Eukaryota; kingdom Metazoa; phylum Arthropoda; class Insecta; order Lepidoptera; family Geometridae; genus Erannis; species Erannis defoliaria. The sequence continues at coordinate 4,279,254 of FR990071.1, forward strand.
AAATCATTAGGGCTTAGGTCGGGGCTGTACGGCGGATGGTCCAGTAATTATATGTTTTCTTGCTCTAAAAACTCTTTTGTTCTGTGCGCGGTGTGAGAACTCGCATTGTCGTGATGGAGGATGATGCGGCGGTTGCAGTTCTCTTTACGGAGTTCAGAAACGACCTGTGGCAAACAAATGCTAGCATACCATTCTGCATTAACCGTTCTTTGTCCCTCAAGAGGAATAGTCGTAACATGGCCGGTTTTGGAGACAAACGTGGCCACCATTTTTTTTGCAACACTCCGTGAACGAACAATTTTTGTTGGCTTTAACTCATTTTCGAACACCCAAACTCGTGACTGGTTTTTTGTTTCGGGTTCGTACGCGTATATCCAGGATTCGTCACCTGATACGATGTTGTATACAGCATTTGAGGATCCTGCGTGGAATCTTTCGAGAGTTCTGACGCACCAAGTAACGCGAGCCGCTTTTTGCTCTTCACAGAGCGAATGCGGTATCCATCGGGAAAACAACTTTTTTACACCTAATTTTTCATGCAAGATTATTTGTATTTGACTCATGCCAATGTCTAAAGTTGCCTGAATTTCGCGGTATGTCACATGTCGATCTTCCTCAATCAGCTTACGCACAGCATCAACGTTTTCTTGGGTGACTGCAGTTTTTGGACGACCTTGACGGGGATCATCACTGAGCTTGACACGTCCACGTTGAAATTCAGCAAACCAGCGATAAATTGTGGTTTTGGATGGGGCTTTATCACCAAATGCAGAAATCATCCGGTCAACACACTGTTTTTGTGTTAAACCACTTCGAAAGTCATAATAAATCATCGCTCTTGAATTTTCTCGAGTCAATTCCATTTTCTCAACGACTAAACAAGTTTGACAAAACCTTGTGACAAGACCGAGAATATTTTTTTAAATAAATAAATGGTATTCGATTTTTAAAACCAAGGAGTTTTCAATTAAAAAGATTTTAATATGACAGAAACAGTGGAAATATTCCATTCCCGATACTTTTAGTGTAGCCCTCGTATTGCTGCATGATCACATAACTAGTCGCTGTAAAAACAATGTGGGCAATTTTGTTATTGTTTTTTTTCGGATACAAACTTAGCTTACCGACTGATGTGTGATGTGTGCCTGCTGGCCTCTTTTAAATCACCGTACGAAATAATCAAGCCAAGTATCTTTAATTTTGCCGCAGAACAAGTGGTACGATGCAATACGGTGCTGTAGGTACCATTCTAGGTAGACGCCGCCGGTCATGAGTAGCCTACTCCGTCTTCAGCAGTACATTGTCGTCGATTTTAAAGGTTTTAAGTGGTTTTAGTTGGCAGAACTTGAAAGTCTTGCTGTCCCTATCTAACATGTCTGATAGAAAAGTGACAACGATATTTTAATTAGTTTAGATCTGCCAACTAAAACCTTCAGAATCGACCACAAAGGACGGCTGTAGATGGAGTAGTGTGCAAGCATTATTGTGTTTCAGTTTGAAGAGCAATGTTACAAGAGAAATTACTGGGTATGATGAGATATCTCAGGGTGACGAACGCAGTAGGTACAGTGCGGCGCAGGATTGTATTCGCAAGTTCAAAATTCTGGCACTGCTACTGTTAGAGGCAGGCGTGACCGCTTACCACCAGGTGAAGGTCTCGCTTGAACAGCAAAAAACAAATATCAGACCGAACAACGACGTAATACGACTCTAGAAAAAACTCCTTAGCTTCCTACTGTTTATTTATGTAACTAAAGGATTTCTTTTCCAGCTGCCGACATTATTCGAAGGCCTCACGGGTCCCACTCCCAGTCACCTGTCCGACATCGAGGATGCGTACAACGTGGTGGAAGTCTACCTCGGCGACAAGGGCTACATAGCGTCCGACCACTTCACGCTGGCTGACCTCTCTGTCGGCGTCACTACCGCGTCTCTACAGGGTTACCTTAAACTAGACAGTAACAAGTAAGTTCGTGAAACCCAATGATTTATATGTCTAGATACGCCTGAGCTAAGAAAGCGTAAGCCTAATTCACTTTGACAAAAAATCAACGCCATCTCTCGGGTTGCGCGGTCGCTACGTGCAGCGCCAGTAAGGCGTGATAGAAGAACCGCAAACTGTACGAAACTAGGAACAACTTACCTAGTACCTAAAAATAAAAGTTTTTGTGTAAAAGCAAGTTTAGTTTAACTTTAAATGTTGACTTACAGGTTTTAAGACACGCCACCTTTTTTTTTACTGCACTATGAAATGTAATTCGTACAACCCTGAAGGGTGTGGTGAACCACACAATTTGGCATTTTGCACTCAACCAATCACGTCGGACGTGCGTCGCAGACTGTGCTGGCATCGGTGTCAATGCGTTTCGTTGACACCGACGAATGGGCGACATTTTAAAATGGCGTCCAACCCGTCCCTACCTATAAATTTATTTGGTCCTTACTATGTATGTCTATGGTGAAACCAAATGAAGTTTATATGAGCAAGTGTTAGTATGTTTACTATTCAACTTTTCTGTCCCGTCCTTCTAACCTACTTCTGTCACTGGAAAGATTTTCAGGTAGTCCTAAAAAAACTATCCGACTCCATCAAATCATTTGTTCGATGATGTGGACATATTCGGCATAGTATAGCACAGCCTAAAATCGTACCTTGTGGTACCAAATTACTGGGTAGAAGAGATTTAAAATCTGATATCACAGGGTGATGGGCGCTGTGCGGCGCAGGATTGTATTCGCAAGTTCACAATTCTGGCAATGCTACTGTTAGTGGCAGGAGTGACGCTTACCACCAGACGAACGTCTTGCTCGTCTCGTCACCTGTTGATAAAAAATAACATAAATAATAAAGTGTCTTGTCGACAACTCAGCACCTATTAGGTAATGAATCTCGAATGCCATTCTTAGAGCATTACAGGCAAATGGTTCTAATGGTGGTATTGGGTACCCTGTATTGGTTATACGTACCTACGTGCGTTTTACGTTATGTACGCAAGCTTACCATAATTATTATACAAAAATAATCTCAAATCCTAATCGGTAATCATGGCAAATGTGTCAGTCTTATCACAATAGCTTGATAACCTGAACTTAATATTGACATAGAGATCGATTTGTAATACTAGCTAAACTCTCGCGGCTTTTACTTACTGATGTACATAAATAAGCGACTATTATAGTGGGTGCTTTATGCTAGGGCTTCACCTGCGTCTAATGCCATTATTTCGCGCGGTATTTTATACAGTACGCAGATAAGGCCGGGTATTAGCACGCTAATAGGCGAGTGACATTATTAACGTGGTTAAACGTTAGCCGATATTCAAAGTCAAATGATAGTGTGGCCGCCCATGTAGCGCATTGTATAATGCATCACATAATGCACGTTAATTATTTCGATAACTAGACATTAACGGCCTTACTTATAAAAACTTTTCATCCGTTAGTCACTGCTTAAGATGCTCTGCTATCTTCTCTCTGACGTGAAGTTGCACGTGCTAGAAAAGGACAGAGAAGTTTAAGCAGTGACTAAGAGAATCGAGATTATTTTAGGTAAGGCCGTAACAGTCTTACCTAAAATAATCTCGATTCTCTTAGTCACTGCTAAAACTTCCCTGTTTTTTTCTAGCACGTGCAACTTCACGAGAAGTTGACAGTCAGTGAGAAGTTGACAAAGCATCTTAAGCAGCGACTAAGTTTGAGCGGCGTTTTTAAGTAAGGCTCTTACGGCCTAACTTAAAAAAAACTTCTCAACCGTTAGTCACAGATGCTCTGCCATCTTCTCTCTGACGTGAAGTTGCACGTGCTAGAAAAGGACAGAGAAGTTTAAGCAGTGACTAAGGTTGAAAAGTTTTTTTAAGTTTACTGTGAAAGTGTCACGCAGGTGAAGCCGTAGCATTAGACGTACGTATACGGCAGTACTAGCAACCCCTCCCTATTAGGGGGGAAGCCTTCGTCCAACAGTGGACGTCTTCTGGCTGATGAGTGAGTAATACGGTAGTAACACAGACTGTAGAGAGTGGCCAGATTTTATACTTCCTTATACGTATTTTTTTTTTTCTTAGTTCTTGGCATCGCACGTTGTGCATTCTGCCAGTGTCAAGTTTATGATTTTTTCAAGTATTTATATGAAAATCAAGTCAAATATGTAATGATATCACAGTCAGTCACACGAAATTAGTCATAGTCGAGTCCAAGTCATGCCCTAGTAAAGTTGTGGCGACTTTACTATGAGCTTATACGGAGTTTTGAAAACAACACAAAAAGACATGTTTCACCACATTAAATCACTTGCCCACACTCGTGCATGTAATTCAACACTCAATGAATAAAACACCACCATTTTTTATCATTAATTCGCGAAAATACACAAGTTTAAGAAAATAATAGAATGCAACGACATGATTTTCCCGTGTTCCCGCCAAAACTCCCCCTTATACGTTTATTTGTTTCAGATTCCCGAACGCAGCCGCGTGGCTCGCGAAGCTGTATCGAATGCCAGAGTTCAAGAAATACTGCGGACCCGGGTTCGAAACACTTGCGCAACTGATGCATGCTACCTGGGAGGCGAACAAACTTAAGCAGAAATAAAATTTTAAAAATGCCCTTTAATATGAGTTTTCTTTTTATTATTGGCGCTAATTAAAAAATACCAAAAAAAACGTGCAGTCGTAACAATTTTTTTACGGTTTTTATGAATTTGTGTTTTCCCGAAAAAAAATTTGTATTCAATTTCACTTGTAATTAGCGACAGTTATAATGGAATGGACGGGCCCATCGCTTGCAAATCGATCGAAATTAACAAGACAGCAAAATCAAGCATACCTAGCTAAAAGTATGCATATTACATTTGCCGTAAAATAGAGATAGCGAATTTAATTACTGCATGACAAAAAGAGAACACATAGGTTCATGTATTAGAAGTTTGTATTGTCGTATCGTACGGCTCGCATGTCGCAAAGACAGAGTATGACTGTAGCGAGTTGAGAACCGGCGCTCAACATATACAGCCTTACCTAAAATAATCTCGATTCTCTTAGTCACTGCTTAAACTTCTTTGTCCTTTTCTAGCACGTGGAACTTCACGTCAGAGAGAAGATGGCAGAGCATCTTAAGCAGTGACTAACGGTTGAAAAGTTTTTTTTAGTCTTCAAAATCCGTGCGTTTATTTCCCGTCCATTCATTTTATCATTGTCGCTGTTTGTATCTATAAGATGTGACAAGTGAACTAACGTTTTAGTAATGTTTCTATAAATTTTAAACAAGGAAAAAAAATACCATAACACCTCTATTTTTACACATTACAACAATTTTAATCATTCAAATTTTCCAACTTTAACAAGTAAATTTACTCACTTATAAATAATATAGTTTGTCACGATGTTTGTAATAAATTAATAATGGGTCTGCTTCTGAACTGAATCTATGCCTTCCCCGCGTTTGCCCAAGAAATCAGCCCGCCCGATCCCTCAAGGACATTTTGGCTTGACAAGACGAGCGAGACGTTTGCCTGTGGTGGTGCCCATAACAGTAGTAGCGCCAGAATGCCACAAAATCCCATAAAATCCTGCGCTGCACTGCTGTGCGCTCGTCACCCTAAAAGTTATTAAGATGTCAAATCTTTTCATACCCAGTACATCTCTGGTAACATTTCCCTTAAAACTGAAACACTATTATGCCAGCACACTACTGCTTGGCGGCTAAATAATTGGCAGAAGTGTGGTAGGTTGTAGGTACTTCCGCTGTACATTTTCAGTATAGAATCCTAGCACTAGGTACACTATGAAACTGTCAATAGGTTTTGTTAGAAATCTAGGGCGTGTGGCCACCTAGTTATTTCTTGCTCCCACACTTTGTGTTGCCACAATAAACCTTATCCCAAAATCATATGGGTAATATCCATAAGCAGGTAGCCTAATCATACCTCCTTTCCTCCTTGTATCAACTTGGTCAAATGTATTTTTTATAATTAAATACAATTATCAAAATGAACTAGTGGGAGGCCTTCATACTTCTTCTGGTTCGCGGTCGCCACTCAAGAACCTTTCTTCCCCATCGGTTGTCAGTTCTTCGAGCGATGTGGCCTGCCCATTGCCACTTCAACTTGCAAACCTTGCGAGCTATGTCGGCAGCTAGGTGGACCGACGACATTGTAAAAGTCGCGGGCAACCGGTGGATGCAAATGGCAGGTTGTCGTACAGTGTGGCGGTCTAAGGGGGAGGCCTTCGTTCAGCAGTGGACGTCTCCGGGCTGATGATGATGATGATGATCAAAATGAACTATTATCTGTATCATATTTGTATGTATGTAGAGATACCGACAGAATAATAATCCAAGCGCATAATATAATTTCAAAACTTACAAATACAAATGCTTTATTGTCTTAGAAATGGGGCATTAAACGTGAATATTACATTACACTATATAATATAAATAAATTATACTATAAACATCTAAGAACGACAAATAATACGACAAAATATATCAAACGTAATTTTTATTAAACGTTATATTTGCACAAGAAATACATGAATAAACAGGAAGTACATCATGTACAAGTGTGCAATGTTGGTCATTACAGTCGAGGCAGTATTTTCCGATAAGGATATATTATGGGATGGACGATAAGGAAGCCGAGAGTATATGGACTAATTAGTACACGCGTTTTATACGACTGTTTTCATCACACTTGCGAGAAAAAAACGAAACTCTTTTTGATTTCTTAGGCTGCATAAAAACTCTTTGTTGGAAAAAAACTTTAAGTAGGTTTTACCAGGCTATATAAAGAATGCTTCTATGGTTATGTTTTTTTTATGATTTTATGGTTATGTTATAATATTTTAGCAAATAAAAATCACGTAGCTGTTCTGCTGAGAACTAGTGTTCCTTGAAATGTAGCGTAGTATTCGTAGTATTAATATTTTTCACAATGAACACTTCTAATAGCGAAAATAATCAAAACAATGGCCACTTACTTGTGAAATGTTAGTCCTTCAGTTTTCGTCTCAGAGCGGCTTTTGCAGCCTAAAATACTGCAACCACCCATCACCCTATACACTGTTTTTCTATAATACACGGTTTTGCTTAAATAAAAGGGATTTTTCACATGAATATTGAAAAAAAATCAAACGACTCGTGTTTGTTTGGCTGCTTTTATGTCAGATCAGATGCTGCCAAACAAAATAACCCGGCCACGGCTAAGATTTTATTTCAACTCACTGGGCCACGGTGATAAGGACGTTAAACATTGGTTTCACCTCTTTTCGCTTTGTGCTAAATGTCGATATCCTTGTTATCGATAAATTACGTCATCACATTACGATTCTCCTAGCAAATTTCTCTGGTTAGGTAGCATCTTTGTCAAAATTCGAACTACAGGCGAACGTCTCGCTCGTCTCGTCATTAGCGCCATCTGGCATTTTCAACTAGTACTAAGATCAAACATAGACGCGCAAGTACCTAAGTAGCCTGTACGTATGTAAAAAAAAGTTGTACAAATATAAAATAAAGTTATAGATGTCGCTAAACTAGATGATACTTTACTTTTTAGAGGTATATCGTATATATATTATATGCACAGAATATAGGCATAGAATGTAATACATACCACAAAAGAAATAATAGGACTAGGTACGGTAATACATAGAAAAGGAAGTAAAATAGATAAATAGATTAGTCTTGTCTTAATAATCTTATTACATTATTTTGTACCGATTTTGTATTATTTAGTTGTTTATAAATTGAGGAACGTGACATCTGTTGATAAACCTTAAAACTGCTTTAAGCAGAAAATTGTTGCTGTGAAAACGAAACGAAACAACGTTTCAAGGAGCAAGCAACTATTATCAACCGTAAATAATTTTCCGCGCCATCTATCGTAATACCTTGAAACTACTTTGAACCATTTAAGTTATACATGGTTTGACCTTGCTGAGCAACTTTCGAACTTAGGCCTTTGGAACAACGACATTCGCTCGACTAAGAATTTGAATGGCAAGATATCGGTTGGTTCGCCGTCGCGTCGCGTGTCGCGATCAACGGCAACGGAAAACGAACGAACGGCAGAAACGTGTACGGCGAAGTGCGGTCGACTCGTCGATGCGCAGCTGTCCCGCCGCGCTTGTCAATTTACAAGTTTTCTCGAAACGAGTGTGATCAAACAAAATATTACTTTTCATTCCGACCAATGATGAAGTGATAACTGTTTGTTTTACTATTTTGTGGAGCAAGTGAAGCGTTTTGTGTGATTGCTGTCTCTTCTCGCAACGATATGGGAGAACACTCGGTTGCCTTTTGAAAAAGCGGCATTAAAGGCATTAAAATGTTTCATGTGGTCTAATTGATGCCTCTTTTTGTACGAATAAGTGTAATTTTGATCATAAGGACTACTGTGAATCGTTTAGTGATTGACTTTTGAAGTTATAACGTCTTTTCGACTCGGTCGTTAGTCGTCTTACACGTTGAAAATGAGTGTGTTATATGGCATTAGCAAGGCGGACATCAAGACGGCGAGCGATGGTTTGCTGGAGCTACCTGAGGAATGGCTCCGCAGCGTCATGCGCTCGGAGCCCATATCCTCGGTCTACCACGTCGAGCAGACTCCATTCGCAAGGTAAGACCTTATCATCCACATGTACTTCAAAAACAGAATGGCCTGATAATGGTTGTCAAAAGTTTCTTGACCTTGTTGACCCTATGACCCCGTTATTTTTTTAATCTTATCTGGGGGTCTTATGGCTGGACAAATCGTACCAACATACTAAAATAAACCTCTTTTCAAGGTTGGTAGGTAGATAATTAGCAAGTAGTACTACACTCATAAGTTTTAATCACATTGTTTGGACTTGTGTAACTTTGTAACCTTGCATTGCATTGAAATTTTTATGTTGTAGAGGTTAGTTAGAGTTATTGCTCAAATTTATTTTGTGCTTATTGTTTGTTACAAAAGTTTCATATCACTATTCATCTTTCAATTATTTAGTAGGTCCCTAGTCTCTTGTCTTGTAAGGAGGGGCTAAAATACAATATGACTTAATATTACAAACTAAAAAAACAAGAAGTACCTGCCTTTTTAATTACACTATGATTAAATTGTCTACTTGTAAACTCACTTACACAAATGCATAAATAATAAGTATATACTTTCATGGTACCAGAAATATTCCTTCGTGGTGCACCATAAAACCGTACAAACATTTTATTGCTTGATAATGCAATAAAAGGCCACAAATACATTCTTGATTGATGATTACCTACTGAATAGGTACTTAAGGTAGAAAAATGGCAAGTAGCTCTGAGGCAGGTAGTGGAAACAAGAGTGTTATATACTATCAGTACGTACAGAAGATAACTTTGACTGATGACTGTGAGGCTTGATAAGGATAGATAAGAACTATTTTCGCTATACAAGGAAGGAATGAGGTGTTATGCACCTGTTATTCATTGTCAAACCTTAAGACATTTTTAAAACACATAATGGTTAGGTAATTTCCATCTAGAGTAATCGAGCGATACAAACCTTGTATGCTGGACGAATGGAACAATTCATGTAGCGTGAAACAATATTAAATTTTATAATAACACTTACTTTATTGTCATTAGAGGAAAACAATTCTAGCTATTTGCATCAGAGTTTAAAATAAACATTACTCTTAAGAGGTAAGTAGGAGTCGCTTACCTATGTACCCCTCAGAGAACACTGATTCTGTTAAATGTTATAATTAGTGGAAAATATTTAGAAGCCTAAGTACCTACTAGTGCAAGAATGACTACTGGGTACTTAACTTATACTTTTTTTTTTTTTGTATGAAGTGATTCCACACTTATGGTATTTCTATGTATTTTTAAATCTAAAACAGGAAAAAAAATATGACCTCCGGCAGGACTCGAACCTGCATACGAGCAGTCACTATGGGTTTCCGTCCCAACTGCTTTGCCAATTAAGCTACAGAAGTCTCTGCCTTAGATGTCAAATTTCCCAACCTGTTACAAGCTACCAACTAAAGACCGTAACTAACTAAATTAACTTATACTGACCACCCTTCCAAGGTTTTCTGTCTTATTAAAATATGATATATAATTAATTTATACATTTATATAAATGAGTAATGAGTTCAATTGAAAAACTTACTAAAGCAGAATTGTAAACTGTAACTTTCTAAATTATAACCTAGGTACTAAAACTAAAACACCCAAATTGGGTGATAAAATATTTCAAAAGGAAGAAGAGTTATATCAAAAACTATCTATAACTTTACTTGATTCAAAACAGCTCATAAGATACACGGTCTGGGATTCTCCATACAAATGTAGTCCCCTATTTTCTTCCTGAATAATGCTAAGTAAAGATATAACTCTTCAAAAATCTTCTTAGTGGTATTTGGAAGCTTATATTTACTTTAGCAATTAGGTTGGAAATGACTGAGACATGTCTACGGTAGACCATGTCAAAAAAGTGCTCTAGAGGCATTATACAGGAAGAGTATAAGGGAAAACATTTGTATAGAGAATCGCGGGCTGTGTTCTCTCTTAATAATGTTGTATATAAATGCAATGGTCATGGACAGGTATTATTTATTACTATATACAGGGTTAGTTCTACTTTGAATAATTTTAAGAGCATATTCTGTACATCAAAACAACAACATTTACTATCGGGCAAACACTGATGTCGCGAAAAAATTATCAGCTGTTCCATACAAAAAGTTCATCGACCTTGGGCAAAATGTATGGAACAGCTATAATTTTGTTGCGATATCAATGTTGGCCCCATAGTAAAAGCATAAGAGTTTGTTTTGATGTACAGAATATGCCCTTACAAGGATGCTAACTGATTAGAACTAACCCTGTATACATATATAATAAGAGTGTTGCATTTGTCTCATTACCTACTTACTTGTTACCGTTCAAAATATATTTATGTAGGTATACATAATTACTAGGTACAATGGGTGATTTAATTTAGTAGGTAGTGAAAAATTTGATTGATATATAAGATGGTATGCTACACTTAGGCTAGAACAGTAACTTGCACTGCCCCTTCAGAGCAAGTTACTGTCCTATCCACTTAAGTCTAGTAAAGTAGGCAGTCTGATAATAAACCGTAATAAACCGATAATGAAGTACCGTATCACCATGAATGTATATTCTTCACTGGCAGCTTGTGTACCTACTATGCTTGAAATAAAAACTAAATAATAAAATCGGTGGACATTTTTCACAGTGCCATCTAGCCACAAACTAAGCAAAGCTTGTACAATGGAAACCAGATAGCGGAATACTTATATGATATATACATATTTTTTCCTAAACACATACTTATAATACATACCTACTACACCCAGACACAGAACAAACATCTTTGTTCACCACATACGTATGTCCTCCAACATCCAACCCACGCCATACAGCTCTGAAGGCAGACGTCAGACATGCTGCGGGCCCCCCCTTAGCATCCGACGAAAATAATAAAAATGGGTCATAATATGGTCTTCGTGCTACCACTACATACATTAACACTCGATAAAACACAATTCGCTATTCGCTTTATCCTCCAATAGGTACTACGTATAAGCTAAGATGTTTGTTGAATTTGTTATACTAACCTAACTAATTTTACCAGCCTCCCGATCCCGGGCCAGAAACTATGCCCAGCCAGTAACTGTTATTCAATCTATGACATCGAGTCGTTCACCCTCGACCAATTGCACTTTTTCGATTTTGATCAGAATGTTATTTTTCACCAGATTGTCCCCTCCTGACGCAGATCTTAACCGGTTCCAAGCGGTCCGACTAGTTTGTGAAACGACCATTTCCCCTCGCAGTTTTAGCTCGGCGACAGTTCTTTTACCATTAAGATGTATCTACTCGTACCTACATTTCCGCAAACTGCATCAAGTTTGCGCATGACCCCCATAACCGTAAACTCCGTTAGCTCGATCCCTCTCAGAAACCGCCAATGCGATCCTGTTTACCTTTTCAAGAACCAGCGTCTATTGAGCATTGCTCGTTCGGAATTTCTCGTAACGAACTTGACAAGTATGAAAAACTCGACTGGTAACCGGAGCAAGTAAACGGCTAAAATTATCCAATCAAAACCTGCAAAGTATAGCTTTGTAGTTACGTCAGTTTGTTTCTACAGCCGCTAATTGTCAGGTGGAGAGCAATAAACGCTATTTTAGACGTAATGGCTGGCTGTGTAAGTAGTTAGTGGAGCTTAATTACCCCACTCGAATTGCTTTGTAAGGCTTACAATGTTCTATTACTAACAGGTCTCTTAGCACCTAGACTTGGGACCTAATGTAGCAGAGTGAATCATTAGGTAATGAATATTAATGCGTTCTAATTAGCTATGTTCTCGAAATTCCTATACTACTATACTACGGAGATACCTATTCGTATTGCAAAATACCAAGATAGGTTCGGTATTTTTTGAAAAGTATACTTATTGTAGAAAATGCTATTATTTGACTGAGAACTTCCAAACAGGAGAATAGAACATTGGTTGGCAAAAAACTTAAATTAACATGCGTACCTAAAAATCTTAAGAGCAGAAATCGGGCCAATTGCGGGTGCAAGTTATTTTCCTGATGCCACGAGAACACGGTTTGGATGACAGCTTCAACGCATTCCATTCCGTCCCTGATAGGTAATTAAAGGAAACCCAATATCAACATGTTTATTATTACTGTATGCAACATTGTAAATAATGGAGAGTTTGGCTATCCGAGACTCCGAGTAATGTCTCGTAAATGACGTCAATGACACATTTCAATAATTAGTGCTACTTATTAGCACTGTGCTGTGCAATTGATCGATTCAATCGTTATTCAAACAGTACCTACTTGCTGTTCAGTACGTTTCTAAGAATGACTCGAACTAAGCGAAAAGCATTTTTGAACCTCTGGAGGCTTTTGACATTAGTTGCCCTGCAAAAACTTTTTGTACAGTGAGATTAAACTGAGGTGCATATTATTACTATTATGTAGTTATTAGCTATTATGTATTATGTTATTGAATGGGACACTTCGAATTTAACATAGAATGAATAAACATAGCAATATAAGTAATAGCACAGTGTACCCCAAGGTTCCATTATAGGTCCGATCAAGTCCGGTCAAGTTTATTGAAGGATTAGTCAAGTGATTTCGGTCTATAGTTATCCCGCAGTTTACCGTAGTGTGGCATTTCCGAGTTATTAAGTCAATGGTCAAGTAAGAGTCTCAGGTGAAATTGGGTCAATACTTATTTATATCAACAAGGCAAGTTGTCGCCGAGTTTGATATTGAGCAAAATAATGGAATCTCGCGTAGCGCCGGTGCGCGGTCTTCTATAATTTCTCCGTCGCCGGCGGCTGGCGAGCTGTGGCTGCTGGAGCGTCGTCGGGCCTTTCCCGGGAGCTGGCTCGTGGAGATAGCAGTTTTTGCTCGTCCGGCGTCGGCCGCGCCGGCGCGGCGCTGCCGAGATGTAATCGTGGACTTTCTACAGCTGAGCGGTCGTCGATGCGGTTTCACTTTCGTGTGGCGGCGGAATGCGGCCGGACCTCCGACCCGCGCTACCCGCGCCCTCCTGTGTCGCAACCTCCTCCTTCCTGCCCTTGCTCGCATGCGCTCCGACGCGACGGTCATCGCAATTTGCATATCGGCACCTCTCACTAACGGTAGGGTGGATTACATGGCTCTCACATGCCGGAGCTTTAACGGTTCTCATATGTGTACGATCGAAAACCAGTCTAAAATGTGCAGCTCCGATATAATTAAAACTCAAATGTTTATTGACAGAAAAGCTGAGGTCGATGCAGTAAATTGCATCGTTTCTAGGTTACATTGGATTTTGAAGAGTAGGTGAGTGGACGACGGGCGCCGGCCGGGGACTATCCGCGCCAATATCTTATTCGTGTCATTAGCGCGAAATGCCAGCGGCTTGGCACGGCGGGCGCTAGTCGAGGGCGCGTTCCTCCCGGACGATGCACCGCGGGCCGCACCGGCTAAATTCGGGCCCGTTGCATCACGCATCACTTTCGGTTTCGTTTGTCACGCGGCTATTTTAGATCGAGTGTCGATTATTAGAACGCCGTTTTTAGCCGCGGCGACCCGCCGACCGCTCGCTACATACGGTGACTAACCGGCCAAACGGCGAAACGCCTTTAATTACTTTACTACAAACGTAACCTCGCATTTCCTATTCAAAAAGGACGCGATAGCTTAAATGGGATACAATAAAGCTAGCGCAGTTCAAAGTCGGCGGCAGGTATGCAGCGGCGGTGCTGCAACTATCTCGAGTTTGCGGAACGAAACCCGATCCGGCGCGGCGCGCAACCGAGGCCGCCGTCCGCCGCACGCCAAGGCGGCTCGTGACTCCCACCGCCGCCACTGCCTTATCTCAAGGACCAAACAACCGACCCAGGCCACTTCCGTACTCACGTGCCGGTCACGCAGTATTCTTCAGACGGTTCCTGGTATCCCGTCGGTCACCTACCAAAGCAGGTAGCGTGCGATCGTTCCGTTCAGCGAGCGTTACGGATCGCACCGGCCGGCGGCTAAAGTGCCCTTCGCAGGCAAGGCCGCCAGCGGCCGCGCTCACCTGCCGAAGCCGCCCATTTCATCCAAATTGTGCAACCCTGCGACACCTCGCGCAACGTGGGCGACCCGCTCGAGAACAATCGAACCTCTCAATGGACCGCGCGACTGGAATGCGGGCTTTTGATATGGTTACAAAACCGATGTAACGGCACGGCCAATGTCAACACGGGTGCCGTGTAGACTTCAGATCGGACGTATGGTAATGCGGTCGTGCCTGCATCGAGTATTCGTAGCATATTGTGGGCGACTAGATTTTCCGACGGTCGGGTTGGGCTCGCATATTATGGCGCAGCCCGCTTGCAGCGAAAGTCTTGCCGACCTTCGCGGGCTGAATATGGTAGCAATACATACCTAACATCTAAAGACAACTAATTATGATTCGACAGCCGACTCGTTAATCGCTCGAGATTGAACGCTCGACGATTCGGATGAATTCGATATGACTGATTAGCTTGTGAGTGTTGTGATGCGCTTCTTATAGAGATGTTATCGTCTCCGGTTACTGGTTATGCGGCTATCGGGAAAGCTGTCATATTTATTACATACCCGGAGAGTTGCAAATCGCACGATGCATCAAGTTTGTATGAAAATCCCTTCTTGGAATCTCAGCTCAGATCGCATGCCTAGATAGATTATTCTCGAGATATGACCGAGATGCGCCGACAGCGTTGGCCTGCCTATCTTGGACAATATTTTAGTAGTAACAATGCGGAGTATGCCCGTACATCGCTTATCAATCGTCTCTCCTGCTAATTTTAGAATATGATAGTAAGTTGGAATGCCGTCGCATGATCATTTTGTTTTTATATCTCATTGGTCGAGATATCTCGTCGAGTTTGTTTGGAACGTGTTAGATTATGGCTGCCTGTGAAAATGTGTAACTAGGCTGAGTAAAAAGAAACATGTAACACATGGTGTCGTGTCCAGAATACGCGATGGCCCACTGCGCTCGATTAGCATTTAGCAAGGCTCAGTGATTCAGAAAACATTTTGTGAATCACAATAAGTTAAGTAAGTAATGTAAATGGTCAGGTTGGGGTTTTCCGTGTGAGAAATTGTGACAAATATATAATGTATAATTTGCATAGTGATCAATACATATACGTATGCATGTATGTTTATATTTTGAGACACTGTTAATGTCATAACGTTAAAATAATTTTTAGTACCTACAATAGTATGGAATATTATGTACGTATAATATATGGGTTTTCCCTGGTTTCACATAACACTTTTTAATATATATACGATCGACAAACACAAGGACAATATATAGTAAAAAAATACTGCTTACCTGCCGCAAAAATAGTAAAAATATATGTGCGTGTATCATTATGACTACAGTAGTTTATGACAGATGTGTATGACTAATGACAATAGGATAAAAATCAGTATGTCAATTCTTAGGATTCCAGATGATTATTATATGAAATAAGATAATAAGATAAAGTAAAAGTCACATCAAACGAATATTATATCGAATGAATATTATACTATTTGAAAACATTAGCACTATCGTTGTTGTATCAAATAAATGATATTACAAGTGAAATTATAGCAAAAGTTAACCATAGGTTTTCACGTATAGTGATAGTAAGTAAAATACAAAGCAAGTTAAACAAAGTTGACTTAAGTTACAATCGGATATATGACAGGCTGAGCCATCCAGTGACTAATATTGACGTATCGCAATGTCTGCGCAGCTATGATGGATGCGGCCCGTCTTGCACTGTTTACACTCCCTCCCATAACCTTGGGCCGAGTTCACTGACTCCGTACGCGTCTTTAATTGTACGCTTCCGGAGCGCTTCCATCCACTACACTGCCGCGACACGTCACTGCCATCCTGTACTATACTTAGAATCTTCCTAAAATACCCCGCTATTGATCTACTGGTATACACGAATTAGATTTTATCGCTCGTTCACTAATTCCGATCTAATACGAGTGTCAGCGGTGACGGATCCGCAGGGTGCTCGTCGCGGCGTTGTTCCAGCATTCCAGCGAGGATTTATGGCGAGTCGGCCGGCGCTGCGTAAATATAATTAGAGAGGCTATTTATCAGCTCAGCGGAAGGGCGCTCGCTATCGCGCCAGTAAATCTAGCGCCGCCTCTGACGGCTCAATCCACCGAAGCGGAATGTCGCCGGTCGGACCGGGCGAATTTGTCCAAATCCATACTCATACGTCACAATCAAGATGGCACGTGGTCATACGTATGGATTAGATGAAATTCACGCCGCGGGTCTGGAATGGAATTTCTAAGTCTGTCTCTGTATGCGACATGTTTGTTTTGGTATGTTGTGTGAAGTAAGCAGCTAGTCCAAGGGCAGCGCACGCGCAGCGGCGCGAGTAATTGGAGCTGTCGGTCGCCGCGAGCACGCATCTAGCTGCCTCCAACATTACAAGTTTCTTGCAAGAAACAAGAATCTGAGAATTAATTGAAATCTAAAATTGAGTGACCGCAATTAACACCTACACCCCGCAGGCTCTGATTATGAAAGTGCAAAATGAATATGAAGAGATTCCATAGGCTCAGTTGCTTCTAATCAATCAGCTCTATTCCCAGTTTGCTTTATAGCTCATTCAGTCAACATTAGCCTGGAAGGCATCGTGCACATCAATAAATAGGCGAACAGTTCAAGAGAAATTCTCCAGGGGTGTGTCTACAGTGCCATGACTAATGAATTCATGGTGCGCTGGCCCGAGACTGCGGGGTGGTCAGGCATTTGCATAAAGCGTGCCTAGGCCGATCCGCCCCTGGAAACTGCCAGACCTAGTAGACACGGCGCAACTCCACAAAGATTGTACTGATGGAGGCAATAAACAATTTTTGATAAACAAATATCTAAATTACCATTGAAATGATAAAACACAACCGCAAATGAAAGTGCTGACAAAAATATTGTGAAAGAGCCGATGAACTTTGGTTTCTCATACTCCATATAAAACACATTAAAATTCTGAAGTTTCAAACCCATAAAAAAGCTTTTAAAGCACTTCTTTAAATGGAAATATAAGGAAATGTAAAAATTCTCGAGAGAGATCATAAAAATTTGTGCCGGCAAATCACGTTTTCTCAATGTCACTTTATGTCGTTTTATGATACAAGCTCGGCACAGTGTCGTGTCATCTAGTTGTGAAGTTTATGCACCAAGAGCATTAAAAGTGCTTCCTTTGTCGCACATACAATATGCGAATACGCCCATGAATATTTAATGGGACCTGCCATAGCCCTGACCTTTATTTTGGCCTTTCCCTATGGCCATTGTTCTCGGTCCTACGCTGTTCAATTTATCTAATGTTCGCTGCTTTTGTTTCAAGTAATACTCATCCCCTATTGTCTATGATATGAGCATCTTGTCCGAAGACAAAACAGTTTGTGCTGCGTCTGTTGCGCTGTCTTCAATTAATTTATTATTCTATAGCAACGGGCAAAAACAATATTCGAATTATGGGGATGATGTAACCGATGACTGATCTAAGCGATTAAATCCTCGCGAACGCCGACTCATAGACCTGCGTGCATAACCTGGAGAGATCATTATAAGTTCCGATTTAATTACCCTTTTTCTGTGACTAACATCGTGGGAATGCAGTTATTAGCGGCCAGGCCACTCGACAGGGAAGAATAGTCTTTGCTTTCGGTTCCAGCGGAAAAATGTAGATTGATAAATGGACAGCAGCATCCGAGAACGTTGTTAACGTGACTAAACGGATACCGGGTGGGACAGACATCTTGACGGTTGCTTGTCGTCGGCCGGTTTTTTGTCACCAAATCCAGCAGCTATCTTACTCTGCGTCGCTGGACACTTTGATTAACGACCGCAACCCGATCTAGTGATTTTTGTCTCCTACCGTTCCTCCTACACGAATAAATAAATTCCGACGCCGAAACACCTACGCGACGCTGACACGGTCGCTTGTTATTAACAAGAAATTAATGATGTCGAATGGATCTATTGAGAAGCAAAAAACTCCCTAATGGCAATAAACCTACTTATTATCTTGACTGACCGTGTTGAAATTGAAGTCATGCTCAGTTTTAGCGGTCGTCAATCGGTTATAAGAGTAAATCAACTGATGGCAAATGCTCAATAGTTTAATGATTTATTTGATTTGTGACTGATGCAACGGAATCGTAATGATCGAATCGCCGGAAATTACATTCGTTTATGTGCCTGCACGGTTCGGCGACCGGTAGCCATAGTAAATGAGATGATTACAGAAGAGAAGACCTCATTACTTTAGTGATTGAGAAATTAAATTGAAATGACGTTGCAGTCTAGAATCCGGCCGATGGCGCGCGATCAAACAACGCGTGAAGCGTAGATTGCGAATGCCTGCACGCCAAATGTGCGAGTTCGGCGGTCTCATCTCACACCAGGCTCGCGCCTCTCGCTTCGCCGCGGACGGTTCGAGCAAAACACGTCCCTTTCACGCGTCTATTTGTTTGATTTTGGGCGAGTGTGGCCGATGACAAAGCGTCACTTTCTACGGGCGCACGCGCAGCGGCAAATGAAGTGTGTCGCTCGACAGACAGCTGCGCGATAGAGTCTGCTCTAATGTGCACCGGAAACCATCAATTTAGATAGTGCGCCGGATTGCCCGCCGCGAAGCTTCTGCCCGTAGGATGCAACCGTTATACGGAGGAAGCTGTGATTTATGACCTTCATTGTTTTGTGGCTCGGATCTCTTACTCCGCATCCTCATTTTATCGACCGGGAGCTCGTTATCCACTTGCTGGGCGAATAAAAATCCGTCACTCTGTCCAAAACATCTGAATCAGACGCTGTTCATTTTGAGTGTTAACTTGATGCGCAGTTTGCGGTGAATTTGTTGTGTGATTTGCGGAATCCGACACGACCGAAATGCCAGATGTCTCTAAAGGCTACACACAAAACATCTGCCGTGTCGTTCCCCTCCAAACTCAGTCACACGCGCCTTCGCCGTGGGACCCTTCACCATAATAATTTGTATTCATTAGAGCGCAGCAGATCGAAGGAAAATATTGTAACAAGATTGCATTTTCTAAATTTTACGTAACGTTGCCGGTTTTGGAATTAATTTTGGAAACTTACTAGTGTATTAATTTGCGTTGTTTATTGACAGAAACAGTTCACACGGTACATTGAACCAGTATCGGATACCGCTTTTCCGTGACCGATCGGGAATTCGAGCCGCAATAATGCCGCGGTTGTGTTCGGATTTGCGTATTGAGTGGGCTTACGGGCATCGGAGGAATGGATGCAAGCAGTCTCTCGCACGTTATAGGCACTTTCTCGCCGGCGTCGGAGGGGCCGACGACGCTGCCGAAGTATTGTTTATGAAAAGCGGGTCAGAAGAAAGCGTCAGGCACGAGAGGCGGCCGGTCACTCGCTGATATCTCCCGGTGAAGAGGTCACGGTCGCGAAATGATCCGCACGACAAACCTCTGGTCACCTCGCTCGCTACAGTAACAACGGATTTTTGTCTTCTATATTGGAGCAGATTTCTCTTTGTCGATAATTGATGTTGTTCGCGAGGTTTTAAGTTGGTATTTGGAATTTGTCAGGTAGATTATGTGAGGAGAGGTCCCGCACCCCGTGTCTGATGTGGAATGCGTGCGGCCGTCATGTTCGCGACTCGGCGACGTGACACATGGCGGCGTATACAATAGCCTTCCCCGTGATCACTCTTTGTTTAAGTGTTTTCTCGTCTCAAGGTCGCACCGGTACGTTTCTTGTTTCATTATGAACTGCGTTTTTGCTTTCCTCTTTGACAATCAGCCTTTGAGTTAATTGTTCCCCGGATGTGACCGAGTTTGGTTTTCCGTTCGTTATTGTTGTAGTGTCAGTTACACTTGCTCTTTTGTTGTGAACGCGTTTCGTTTCTAAGTTTTGCAATTATTTTGACGTAAATTTTAAAGACGTTATTTAATTTTATAACTTTCCTCGGATTAATTATGGCTCTGCATGAAGAGAAAGACAACCTTGCTTATTACTCTATACTAAACAATATTGTAATACCAGCCACACATAAAATGGACCTGATGACGAATAAATAATCGATTTGAATTTAGCAAACTGTTACCTGGTTACGTACAAGCTACAAGTATCAAAGGACATGTGAAGGCGAAAATTAATTGGAATAATTGTACCGCGTTAGTAACGGCTAGTAGCCGTGGGATGCTCCTACGCACTTTTCGGCCAAAATCAAGTAGAGCGGACGGTCGGCTGTGCTGTGGAGGTATAGCAAAGCCAGTAAAAAAAAAGGTAGAACTAATCTTATTATCAGATATTATCTTAAAACGTCTGGGAATTAATTAATTAAGTAAGTATAACAATGTATATTATGTATGTTAATAAAACAAAATGCCATAATCAAAAAATTGTAGTAAAGTAAATTAGAAAAATGCAAATCTAATTGAAAGGAAACGATAAATTACTGATTTGAGTATTCTAATGTCTGAGAACTGGCTTTGGTGCTAAGTATTTGATATCTCCTTCAAACGCTAAGCAGACAAATCTTTCCAAATTAAACGTTTAGACGAAATTAGTCATCGACTCAATCTAAGAGAATCGAGGATCGCTTGACTGGCTAAGTAAGTACCTATGAGTAACGCAGTTGTAGGTAGAATTCAATTAAGAGCCTGGGAACGGAGCCAAGTTAGATCGGATGCGAAGACATTCGGTACCGTTTCACCCCAGCCTGAATAGAAATGTCTTTGTTAGTCCCATATTAGTGTCGGGTATTCCCGTAGGCTTCGCGTCCTGGTTGTACATGCAGTTTATAAATATTAATGTCTTCTTTGCTCATTATTGTGTGTAGTCTTTTATTTTTATTTTGTTCGTTTGTTTAATAGCTGCGCGTGACCTTTAGGGTAATCTATTAATCCCGTAACATTAAATGGCGAGGGCATGTTTATGGTTTAGGTACAGCAGATAACTTCAAATAGTAATCCCAAACAGAATATAGTCTAATGAATGCAGATCACCAGTTCATATAGTAAAATCCCCAAAAGTCACGATAAGAATGTTAAAAACAGCGAATATGAAACTGTAATAGAGGGCCCCTTTCGCAATACAGTTTAAAAGTATATACAAGAATGCTTCCGAAGGTCTACATCCATAATCTTGGTGACATTATTTCTATCATTTTCAGCAGGAAACAGGAACGAATATTAACATTTCCTAAAACGCAATAGGAACTTATTTAACACAACCAAATATGGATTTATGGATACAAAATTCGATGCATGAAGGCTTCAAGAACCTTCGATCCTACGATTAAATCGAAATATTTAACTTGACTTGTTTTAATCCCGGCATGAAGTTTAATACCTTAAGCTGTTTATGCAAAACGAATCTTTATAAGTACCTCCTTATTTAGTATCAGGAATAGTTTGAAAGATTTGCATAAAGTGACAAATGTAAGTCGACCATAATCTCATCAAGACACCTGCGAATCGTTTATTGACATTTCATATGCGGCATGTGGTGTAGCTAGATATTACTGACAATGTAATATTATAATCGTGACTTCATCTATTGATGGTGCTTTTATAGTGTTTGAGTTTGAATTTTTTGCTAGATTAAGTTTGTTTTTTTTGCTTCGCAAAGGTGACCGCACTCAAAAGGAAGTTATGAAGTATGCGCATCTAATGTGCCATGTCTGTCTAGTCAACATCTACTTAATTTGGAGGTGCGGAGATTGCTTTGCCACGTTTTATAATTGACTATAGGTATTACATGAGTATAAGTATATGGACTAAAAAATATTTCGAACCAAAGTTGCAGGTAAAGCTCCTACATTTTAATAAACTTCTTTTAAACTTCTAAAAATTCGCAATTACATTCATTATATGAAAAAAATTATGCCTGTGGATTCTACGATCACCTGCGTGCCCGAGTAGCAAACTCTTCTGATGCAATGCTTGCGTAGGTGAACCAATTGCGTCTTGGGACCTCGTTACCCATTCTGATGTTTACTTCAACATGTGAACTATGCTTTGGGATGCTTATTTATCTGTAACTTCCGCAAACGATTCACGACCAGAAACACGTGTCTAGTACAAAACTAAACAATAATATTAGTTATTGATAATTTAATAGTCATTATTGATTTTAATAGTACCTAATTTTAGAAAACCTTATTCTAGCTCGACGTGGGTGGTAAAGCCGACAGTGCGTTTTTTGTTCACTTGCTCAAATATATTTGGATGATTCAGACCTCCTGCGTAGTGGGATAACTTATTTTGATCATTCCATGACGATTTGTGGTTAATGAACTTTGCCAAATTTTTGGGAGTTTTGGTACTAAAAAACGTTAATGTCGTATGACCAAAATGTATGTTGCGGTTTGACGAGTCGTTTTTATCTGGCTATAAAATATTATATTTTGCGATAAGATTATATTGTGCTGTTGTAAGTACAAGGTTTCGGTATTTCTACGATTAACGATCATTCTATTATTTCAATCAAAAATGTCTGATATTCTTTGTCTGAGGCTAGATTTTTATTCGATTCTACTATTTCAATAGAAGTATTATGGTCATTGATTAAAGTTATGACGAAATGCCAAAGTTAATCGTCCCGGAAGGTCGTGACTAGCTAATTGAATAATGAAAGTTCTCGAATGTACTGTTTGCGTTGTTTCAAACAAGTTTCGCGTATTCACAATATTCTCACATATTCTGCTGTAAGATTTATAATTACCTACCAATATTTCCGGATTGCAGTTCTCGTGTGAATTCTTCGTGTTATTTTTTTTCAAAACTAAACGATACATAATTTCTATAGATAAAATCAATATATTTTTTTCGCAGCTATGAGCCTGATAAAACTGTGCTGTCAGTTTATATGAACACCTCAATTCCTTACCCGGACTGGACTACGGAAGCTCATACCGTTAATTAATATTATTCGATATTTCTCTCGTTAAACCACTAAGTTATTGGCCGTTAACTCAGTATTAATGGGCCAACAACTCTGACCTCCGGAGACGCCGTCTCGCCTCATTGTGGCTTAATTTTTATCTATATAGGGGTCACTTTGACGCACTTAAAAATAAAAACATCGTGACTGACCAAATCGCTTTTCACCTTTTATAGAGCGTTTATTTTATTGAAATGTGTTTCTTGCCTTCCGTCATTTTATTCGAATGAATGCTTCAGTGTTTCCACAAAGATAAGATTACAACGTATTTGGATTAAAGTATTTTGCGTCAGTGATATATGTAAAATCGAAACAACGCCGTATTTTGTCCACGTGATAAAAGCGTACATAACTTTTTGTTCAACTTCTAGTCTATGTATCCGATGATAATTTTCAACGGCACTGGCACTGGTGCCCACCTTGCTAATTAATCGCTAGCAACATAGTTGCATCTTTCCGAAGCAAATTATTTACGGTAGCAGTCTTGTTCTGTTGCATGTACTCGAATTTAGAACTCACGACCGGCCAACTGACAGGATAGAACTAAACTCGACACTCGGCGTTGTAGCGTTCCATATTTCATTTTGTCCCATCGATAAATTTAATTGGATGAAGATGCTTTATTAACATGCGTGTTCGCTGATTGAGAGTGCCTTGTACGTATGTGAGGCGATTTGAAGGAAGTCTGCATTGCAGAATACAAGCGTAATAAATAAAGCGTTGCTGTATTCCCGGTGTCATTCATCATAATATTGTCTATATGCCGCGTCTTATCTCAGGTCTCTGAGGGCAGGTGGGTGTCTGCCTCCGCAATATTAATTGATCCTGTAATGGTAGCGGAATTGTTTGGTCCTTTTGTCCGCTCGCTGCAGTTTCGCTTTTAATCTTTCTTCGTCAGATCAAGGTATTAGATACAGAAAATACGGCCTAAGCGTTATTGGATTTCCTGCATAGTGTTACTGGCAACTGTGTTGCTTTATTTATCTACGCAAATGGCTTTTGGAATCTAACTGATCAAAGACACTATTATGTAATAATGGATATATTTTCACCGCATTTCATCATGATTAAGAGCCTTCACTACTGGCCCGAGTCTCTCTCCTCTTATCTACCTCCGGCTCACCTTATTTGTTGCAATAAATTTTGGTCAGTCATTTAACTGTTTTAATCAAAGTTGAAGAGGAGCCGTCAGTGCCTTGTTAGCCCGGCAGCCGACCTTGATTGTCCCGGGCTTGGAAAGACGAGGGTTATCACTCGATCGGAGTCATGACTCACACTACCTCGTTAATTTGACGATACTTGCCAATGTTTGTTTGAACAGTTAACTGACACACATTTCCTACCGCTCGTGTCGGAGACGTCGACCAGCCGTTGTAGTGCACTCGACCTATCGACCTTTATTCAAAGAACCGGAGGATATAGCTACATAGGCAAGACATCCACCACGATTACGAGATCTCTATTCTCTTCAGTATCATTACGTTACTGTTCAGATTTTGCATGTCCAGATATAATGGTTGTTCGGTTGAGGGACGCCCGTTAGGCTTGGGGTCATCGGCAGGTGCCGATTTGCACTTGACGAGCGTGGTTTTCCTATTTTGGTAATGCATTGTTAAAGTAAATAAGTTGCTTGCTTGTGGTCCCGTGAGATCGTTCCACCGTTATCTATTGGGCTCGTGTTTACTCTTTGTGCATTCAAATCTTTTTGATACCGTTTTTTAGGAACCATTCGATTTAATATTGTGTGAGGTTTTTTCTACGGTAACAAGTAATAAGACGGGCTAGACGCTCTGCTGATGGCAAGTAATATAACCGTATCGCAGTCTATTATTTCTTCTGCAGCAAAGTCCAGGGCGTCATTGCACTGGCGCTGTTTGTTCGATGAAATCTTATACTAGGTAATAATAAATATATGCATTCTTAGGACATGCTCGTGACACTCGATGGTGTGTCACATCGTCCCTGTATTCGTTAGCTACGGTATCCTTCAAACCGAAAACAGTAATGTTGGCAGACTTGGCTTGGCAGGAGAATAACTGAAGCTGTAAAGGGACTGAGGCGATATCTTGCAAAGGAACCCCTACCACCAAGTGCGATTGCCTATGTATATCTAAAAGATCCAAATTCATTCACGAAGATCATTGATTTATCCGATAATTATGTAGGTATGTATCAGATAACTAATTACCATCAAAACGGCAAAATGCAAAAAGCCCAAGTAGAAAACTTTATTGAAAAGATCCCTAGTAAAACGATCACGTTGCAACTGAAATTTCATACAAGTTGTGAGAATCCATCATCTGACAAAATAATAAGCTTTTAAAAACAAATATACAACCGACTTCAACTTCGAATACACTGGATGAACATCTGGATGAAATCTTCATATTTTCTAGTAATTTTGATTTAAAAACCAAACTACTGAATCGATTTCGATAAAATTTATATGGGACCACCTCTGAAGTATTACCTACCAAACAAAAAATAATAATCAAAAACCAGTTCATAATTGGAGGAGTAATCGCGTAACACACATACAAAAAAAAACACAGTCGAATTGAGAACCTCCTTTTTTGAAGTCGGCTGAAAATAAGCTTTCGCTAAGAAGCTTAAAATAGAGTACTTGCATCTTAAATCGCCTTTGTTCGAGTTTGCACGTTTGTACGTAGATCTCTCTCACCGTAGCAAGATATAAGTTTCTTATGAATATTATCTCGCTTCGCTTAATCACAGTCTTTATGCTGTTTTATAAATTATCAATGCGGAAGAATTTAATAATTCCATTGTTTATTGAAACCACAATAATATAGGGATACAATAGTTTACGCAGCTTCATGAAAGTAAAATTGATTATTAATAACACATCCATTAATAAAATAGCCAAAAAGTATTCACTAAAGTGGCTGCAACGATTTCCATGCAATTTATTTTATTAACCGATGATATGTCGATGTTTTTATGAAGGTACATAAATTTTGACGATAAAAATGTTAAATTCATGAGTTTATAATAAGGAATTACGATGTTCGAAACCGTATGTGGCACAGGCATTTTGTTTTATGAAACAAAGTAAAGGATGAACATTTTTTTTTCTTGTTATATCTTTAAGTAATAACCAGATTGTAATTATATGACTAGCCGTTGAAGTGGCAATGGGCAGGCCACATCGCTCGACGAACTGATAATCGATGGGGAAGAAAGGTTCTTGAGTGGCGACCGCGAATCGGAAGACGCAGCGTAGGAAGGCCTCCCACTAGGTGGACCGACGACATTGTAAAAGTTGCGGGCAACCGGTGGATGCAAATGGCAGGTTGTCGTACAGTGTGGCGGTCTAAGGGAGAGGCCTTCGTTCAGCAGTGGACGTCTCCGGGCTGATGATGATGACTAGCCGTTGACAATATTAGGGCAAGGCATTCTTTGAATATCCGTTCGGCTATACACTATAGTGCATTTTTTTTTTTTCTTGGAATAACAATATAATATCAGTACTTAGTCGTTGATAGTATTACATATACTCAGATAGAGCGCATCGCGCATCTACTATAAATATGATTATATTACGTAGATGAATGTTGTATTTCGAAAAAGGTTTTTTTATGTAATAGTGAATCTTGCGATTTACCCAGGGTACACCACCATCGGACGCCTTTACGATGGAGCACTATTTCCTAGAAGAAACCGATACCCTCGAGACTGGAATTCACCCAAGCTGTGTAGCCTATCGATACAGCTCCTACAGTAAAAGTGGAATAAAATCGTTCCCGTTTATTTCCCATCATTATCAGCCAGAAAACGTCCACTACTGGACGAAAGCCTCTCCCTTAATAGGGAGGGGTTGCCATAATCCCCACGCTTGGCAGGCGGCTTGGGGATCGCAGAGTGTTACCACCGTTAACTAAGAGGACGCTGCTGCCCATGCTCCAGTGGTTCTGGATGCAGTTTTAGGACATACCCAGGTCCACAGGTTTATTTCCCATAAAAGTCCTTAAATGAAGTTCTCGACCGTGGGCACCAAACATTTATTATCAGAAATTAAGTTCTTTCCCAGTTTCGTCTGTCGTCATTACGAACATTCAATTTTTAGTAGAACCATCTTAATGATTTGCTTTTCTACTAGGCATATAATTAAGTATGTATATAGAAGGATCTATGAGTCTTTATTATGCATATCCATTTTTCCATTTTAAAAATATGCATCGTAAAACTTGTGTGCGTTTGTGGCGAGTTATACACACAGTACGACAAATTAGTTTGACTTTTACAACAGTTTTAACGTGCAAGACTATGTTGGGACTAATAAATTGTCCGGTTTATTACTTGTGTTGGGGAATTATGGGTTTTCCTATTATTTATGAACGTATAATCGTAGAGCTCATAATTTGTTTGCAACAAAATTATGGTTTGTTAAACTGGAATTGACCTTTAAACCTTAATAACACTTAAATTGTTTTATTAACTAGCCGTCCTATGCTTGAAACACTAAAACCTATTTTACTTAAACGTATTTTAGTCGAATGACGAATTGAGTTTGGAAAAGAAGAAAACAGTTTTTTAACTAAAATAGGTTTAAAATACGTATTAGTGTTTTATGCTTAGAACGGTACAGGCTGATTCAAACTTAATGGCGGCTGTGAACTTAGGCGCGAGACGCTGCGCAGTAGCAAAATTTTGACGTGCGTTGTGCGTACAATCTCGAAGTCTCGCTTGCAGCGCTCGTCACAGCTGCCATTAAGTTTGAATCAGTCTGTAAGTAGGTATTTAATTCGGACCTGGGTATGTCCTAAAACTGCATCCAGAACCACCGGAGGACGGGCAGCAGCGTCCTCTCGGTTAACGGTGGTAACACTGCGTTCCCCAAGCCGCCTGCCAAGCGTGGGGATTATGGCAACCCTAATAGGGAGCTATTAAGACGGAGGCCTTCGTCCAGCAGTGGACGTCTTATGGCTGGCGATGATTAAAATTATTACTTTGCAATGAACAAAAAATAACGCATTAGGTATATAATGCAATTATCCTAACTGTAACTATTATGTTATGATCTTATTAAAAATGAGAGCGTCTACGCAACCATAGTAATTAAGGCCCAGAATACTGAACATAGAGTAATGAGACGTATAAGACGCTCTCCTAAGCGATAACGCCAGCATATAAACATATTAAAAAAATAAAAAAAAACGATTGATGAGACGAGTTAAACTTAGCCTGATGGTAAGCATAACACCTGCAAGGCAGTGCCAGAATTGTGAACTTGCGAACAAGATCCACTGCGATCGTCACCCTGAGAAAATAGATTTCAAATATCTTCATGTCCAGTAATCAGGAATTATGCCAATTTTTACATATTATAACACAAAAAACTATTCATACATATTGTATGAATAGTATTTGGATGAAAATGCTGAACCTTTGTAATCATGGAGGATTACTCTGTGTTTGTAATATAATAACATTACATATTGAGAATACTCAACAACTTCACCGATAGCAATTATCATGATATATTCAGATTTGTTATCTAAATAAATTAGAAAATATAGCAGCGAGAGCGAGAGTGAAAATCTACAATGTGGAAATTGCTGATGCCATTTCAATACTGCCTCTAAAACTTGTTTTATTCAACTGTAATTTTAAAAATTAAGTAATATCTTGGCGGTAACCGGAGCCTTAACTGTTTTAATCTGATTTAACTGAGCAATTAGCCCCAGTTTTATATCTAAACCGTGTTTAATACGTGCTTTACTGACTCACTTTACGCTATAATAAACTGTTATAACAGTGTTACGTGCGATGACTTTGGCTATTATCCAATTAAAATATTTATTTTCTGAAACGTTTCACAAATTGTACATTATTTTTGCATTGTATGCAAATCGACCGCTTCCTTGTAGTTTTCACTTCCCACGTTAACAAAATCGTATTGAAAGCTAACAGTTCGAAAGTGACCGATATTTCTTTATATTATGTCTTGTACAAATAGAACTGTTTGCATAGCTAAAGAGACAAGAGCTCTGTTTGAAACGTTACAACATTTCGCTCTGCCTTTGTGTCCACAGACGCCTACATCCTACAATCGAATAATGCGTTGGACATGTTTGGACACCTTTATGTCTCCACGACTTTATGGTTATTGCAATAGAGTTTAAATCGTGGCTCAATGATAATGAGTTACTTGAAGGTATCTGTAGTGTGAAGTGGTGGATGCGGTTAGTTGACAGTTCCCACGGAATATACAGTTTGTGCTCATCAAATGTGAAATGAAATGATGGCCCGGTAGTTTGTGGTCGTAGATTTAAACACTAGGTCTGATGCAAGGGATCTGTTTGATAATTCTAAAGGTATTCTCACAAAACTGATACTCCAAAACAGTCGGAAATTCTAATCAAAAGAAATATTTGATAGAAATGTCACTGGCTTTCTTCAGTATCACATGCTTACCTTCTTTATGTCAAATACGAACAATCGATACGTCAAATTGGTCGATATCGATACAACGAAGTTAACGAAAATTTTATTAATGTACGAATTACTTTCAAAAAATCCTTTACTTGTTTTTATTAGTGTTAGGGTCGATAAGTCCTGCGCTGATGTCCTACTTAGATTGTATTTGTATTGTACATTGACCCTTTCCAGTAACTTCTACCCAAGCCAACCGAACTCGCTGAAATACAAAAGCGAGACGCTGGGGCGCTAACACTGTTGCTCTAGTGGCTTACATGGGTGAGAAACTGTTAAGCTGTAGTAGAGACATGCATAGATTGTCTGCTGCTACATCTACCGTTTATTTGCATAGTAAAATAATTAATCAACTCAACATGACCTATGTTTTTATTTCGCTATTCCTCATGAAATAATGAATCTTTTCAATGTTTTCTACGAAAACTTTTAACCATTCTGTGACGATAAACTTAACCTAGTAAAGTTTGAGTGAATTATGTGGACGTTTGAACAAATTCCGAAAACTAAATCTCTTGCTATCTCAGTTTGCCTTGTATGCCTCGAGTCAGAAGTGACAACTTGAATAAAACAGTCGATAAACACTGGATACAGAGGCCCTCGTACACTTACCGGTGGACAATAATGATTACGATGAAGCTCTTTTTTACTTAACTTTAATTACAGTTGAATCCTTATTTTCAAACCGCTACCGAAAAATTTTTTGATAAGGAAGTATGCATCGACAATTCTGATCCAATCATCGCTGATCAAGGTAGATACGACGACCGAATTTGGCGTGTTACCGTTAATTCGCACGTGTCGCTCCGCGATTTATACGCGACGTAATAAGGTCTTGCGGTATCTACCGCCAGATCGTCGCCCCCACCCCACATGTCTAGACGTCTATTGTGAAACAGGTCCATGGTGAGGATTTTATCGTTTGAGTGTTTTATTTTATATTTTTGGTTTTGTCTGTCATAATAAAATATTAGCAATATTCTAAAAGAGTAGTACCTATCAGCTTGTCTTAGTCCAGGCTTGCTGCAGACAAACATCCGTATAAACTATGTATTTCAGTGTAATCAAAGAGTATTTTTCGTATCTTTTCGTGTTTATTTATTTATCTTTGTAGTGGCAAGATTCTACTGCAGAGTCCGCCTGGGGAAGTACCACGCTTTTGCCAGTTATTCAACCGACAAGCAGTTGTGTGCAAACATTACTGTGTTCCGGTTTGAAGGGCAATGTTACCAGAGAAATTTCTGGGACTGATGAGATTTAACATCTAATATCTCAGGGTGACGAGCGCAGGACAGTGCGGCGCATGGTTGTATTCGCAAGTTCACAATTCTGGCACTGCTACTGTTAGAGGCAGGCGTGACGCTTACCACCAGGCGAACGTCTCGTTCGTCTCGTCAATAGAGATAATAATAATAAATTAAAAAAACAGAACGTTTCTAAAATCTGACCAAAACAACTCGAGCCAATCAATTCGTAACTCATTCAATTACCGTTTCCGTTCTCACAGTTTTTGCGGGTTTTTGAACGCGAAATTGCATCGTTAACTCCAGGAACGTTGGCCAGATGTCTCGGCACCGGCTTTGGTCGGCGTCGGATGTAATTGCGGAAGCTTAGACACGGAGTGCCCGCGGGTGGCGTGTTGAGTCCTTTAGGATACAAGCTGTTTGTCAATTTTCACTACACACTTTTACGAGCGTTTGTTTATATTCTAAAGTTGCTCCTCCTCAAAACCAATGTAATTTAGTCAAATTTCCAAATATATACATAAGTTACAGACGAACATCCGTCATAGTAACTTCTATGGTTGAAAACACGATTAATTATACTTTCCTCGATAGAAATAAACTACCGAAACAGTGCCTAATTTTAAACTTTTATCAGTTATATGTCCATAAAAAAATATTGTATTAAAAGATAATAGTATTTTAGAGAACTTTCTAATGTTGATAAATTATTAATTTCGGTACTTTTCGAGCAATCTGAGAAAAACTTCAAAAGCTTGACACGCACGAAGCCGCCATATTTTTTCTCCGCTTAACGTGACCCTACCTGATATAGCTTTAGACTAAATGATCGAACGCGTTAAAAAATCTGGTTGAAATGTGGAATATGTTGAATATGTAAATTAAAAACAATCAAAACTTTTCCGAAATTGTTTAGGTACCTAGCCGAACTCGTGATATCAAAATTTAAGTTTTTCTATTTTAAATTTTGTTTAACCGGAGTGAGCGTATGTCGGAAGCTTTCCATGACTGGCTTTATGACTAAGATTATGTTTCTATGATCCTTATCACGCTGCCTTGCGCCGTTCCTCACTTCCCATCAACGTTGGTGGTCAAGCAATAATCTTCGATCAGTATCGGAACGCCCACCTACCAACATGACATGTCGATTAATTATGCTCTCATCATGCACACGAGACCATATCCTGTGGGCTTAGGTAAACAGCGCACGCGCATATTGCGGCGCCGCCGGCGCACGGATCGCGAATGACCTAAATCCTTTGAGGGCTGTCTATTATAGTGAAAATATTAAAGTTACTTCTTCGGTTTTGTACTGTCGTTCATACTTGATCATGCAGCTCTCTTTGATCTAGTCTAAATATTAAAGTCAGAATATCTACTTTTATGTTACATTATACACATAGGTATTTTATCTTTTGACTTTTATCATTATCAGTTTTATGGTCAAATTACGAGACGAGCAAGACTTTCACCTGGTGGTAAGCGTCACGCCTGCCACTAACAGTAGCAGTGCTGGAATTGTGAACTTGCGAATACAATCCTGCGCCACACTTCACTGCGCTCGTCACCTTAGATATCAGATGTTAAATCTCTTCATACCCAGTAATTTATCTGGTGACATTGCCCTTCAAACCGGAACACAGTAATGCTTGCACACTACTGCTTGGCGGTTGAATAACTTGCAAAAGTGTGGTACTTCTCCAGGCGGACTCTTCAGTAGAGTCCTACCACTACAAAACTTATTATCCATTAAGTGTTTCTCTTATGCTCTCATACGGAGACATTCTGTTCTTTCAGAGCATAAAATAATTATATTTATGTACTTCCTCGTCTTAGATTATGTTAGCAGCCCTAACTAAAGTACGGTTGAGTGGATGCGCAGGCGTCGAGATGTCGGCGCGTTGCACTTATTGATATTGCAATATTGCATCCTTATGACGAGAGCACTAAATGCAACTCCGTTTGGCTCCATGCTAATTATTGACCTTGCTCATTGGTCCATTCCAAATTAAGACGTTTCGAATGGCGCCAGCAGAGTTGAGAAACTTGACAGATAAAGGTCATTCTAATGAAAAGTGAGAAGCTGGTTTATTTACTAGAAACGATACAGATCTTATCAAAGGAATGCGCTCACGAGACGGCTCGGAATGGCTATCAATCGAGATTACCTAATTAGTGACACAAACTTAACATTGACACAGTTCATTGCAATCACGGCTACACTAATGATCTATTAGTAAGTCACAGATTGGCTCTTGATGTTCATGGTGGAGGATTCAAGGGCGCGAGGGTCACGCGGTGACGTGGACATGTGACGCCTCGGTCACGCCGGCTGTCGACTCCTGAGCACGATCCCGCGTTGCACCATTGTGCAACCACACACGAAACCTCCAAGGCCACACTGAGCGCCTTTAAATTGAAATAGTTCAATCGACAACTATAATTAAAGTCTATGTCCCAATTAATTTGATACTATCTTAGTGTCGAAATGCTGCGGTTTCAGACGCCAGATAAATAGCTCCGATAGGGCGCCGAACGCGTTATTAACGTCTATAGGCGATTCGATTGTTGACGCTGTCCTTCATAATCGATATGTTTACGATCGACATCGGAATTTCTGATCGTGTGAGTGATGGCGACCGATTATAAGGAGACTGGAATGCCGCGAATTAAAATCGAATCGATTTGCGCATAGGAGAGTGCATCGTGACTTGCCTTATTCATGAGACTGCATAAAATACTGATTGAAATGAAAACCTCTGGATTTTATTTGCAAACATTTTCTTCACAGGAGCTGCACTGAACTTTGAATATGATATTGAATAAATAACGACTTCTTATTCTTAGTTAGTTCGGCTCAGTATAACTTGATGGATTTTTAACAACGTAGCAATTTCATTCATATATATGTATATTTATCAGCAATCGAAGTGACTTTTTTCAATAAAAACCTGATTGCAATATTAGGCCTATTTACATTGGCGTGTCCGATCAATCATCCGGAGTCCAAACGAACGTAACGGCTGTCAACAATTATGATGAATATTCCTACACACGATCCAATTCGATCGCATTAGAATCGTTACGAAATCGACCGTATCGAGAGTTCTATCAGGCGCAGCCGTGAACTTAGGAGTAGCCGGTCGACCCTGCACAATCGATGCCATTAAATCATTTGTTATTAATCGAACACCGTGACAGCATTGAAGCTCAATCGATTCGTCAATAAGCCCGCCTAGCGGAGTCCTTGAACGGTATTAACCTCAATAGTTGTGCAACTCCGATTCTATTGTGCCGAATTGAATTCTAATCGATTCGGAGCACTTGGCTCCTCCCGTGTCAATCGATCTGGCTTATTACGAAATGTCTCTATAGGCCCTTCGCTACAGTGATGGATTGTAATTATAATTGATATATTGTGAGTATGTAGAACGAACAATAGGTTGGCATTTATAATATGACGTTAAATGATGATAAACTTTCTGGAACAGTAGAACGCAACCGCAAAGCTGTAAACTTGGTTACGGACATAGTATAATTGTAAGCACCACAGTAAAACATTATTGCTGTAGATACGATACGACCATTGAAGCACAAAAGATGTTACCTGTGTGTCTGTTTGATTTTACACCAATTCCAGTTCCTAAATGCCACACAACCACATGCCTAAATTGAATGAAGAATAATTTCATTCAAAAACTGTTCTAGCGATTCTGTTTCAATTACAATTCGTCAAACGATTTTGAATGTTATTTGAGAAACAAACAAGCGAGTTTAACCAAACTTTAAACACCCTACGTTATGCCTCCCAGTCTGGTATAACAGCTCCCACCGGTGGTGTAAAGTTTGTGCAATAAACTTTATAATCAAATGAAAAGATTGAGCACCAGAGATGAGTTGGCCCACTTCCATAGCAATTTCAATAAGTAGTTCACTTCACTTGTTCATCGTCTCGTTGGTTAATAGTTAATTTTCGTTGATTAGCTGTGATTGGTCTGCGGGTCAACTCTTCAACTGTTACGATATGATAATTGCCATTGAACTATATTGCTCTACACAGCTTTACTTTATCTTTTTGCGATGACACATCGGTTGGATCGATGTTAGTGGATATAGTTTCTATCTATAGTTAATTATCTGTGGAGGTTTAATTTAATTTTATATTGCTACAATACAACTATTTGAGTCTATGGGTAATTGTAATGTGCCTTTTTCTTTAACTGTTTCCGTCTTTGATTCTTTATCGACATACAATCATAGTGGATCGAATCGAGCATTGTTATTGTCAACGGGCAATGCAACCTGAATGCAACTATTAATGTGTTTTATTATGTATAATATACCCGTGGTAATACCGGGAGTCACCGGTGACATTCACGATGACGTGTCCGAATTGGACACGGCGATTATTATCGATTACAGATGCGGGACACGTCTTTCTACATCGAATCGATTTATCGCGTCGCTAGCACAACATTCGGCGTTTTCCCAGAAGATTATTTATTGGACATTTTGAAAGAGGCGATTGAATACGAAATGCGAAATTCGGCGCGTGATTGGAATTGTGATGTGAAAGTTTTTTTTTTGTTTGTTTTGCTTAGAACCTACCTTTGGGGGTAGACCTTTATACCCGACCACGCAAAGTAAAGGAGTATTATGATTTTACCAGTGTACAATGTACATTCATTTCCCTCATATCTCCGACGAATGAGATGTCTATCTATCTAACATGCCACTATAATGTATCTGTATCTATCTACCCTATAACCATTGTAATCAACACTTCCTGTCAGATGATATTGTTTTGCAACTTGATGTCAATGTTTATGTAATGTGTGCATTTTTTTTTAAACAATTCTTTTTTATTACAGGTAATTGGCTGAGTTACTGGTAAAATTACAGTTCGGTAAGGTAATTAGCTAGGAAAATTTTTAACAAAACATCCTTATTTTTTGATTTAACGACTACATTTTTAGTAGAAGTTTATTATTTTTATATTAATGGGTTCTAATATTATTGGTTTATGATCTGGGGGGCTAAAATGGTCGCGTTTAGCAATACTGCATATGATCCTATGATGATTAATTTCGCAATAAAACGGTCACTTAAGCGCCAATTCATAGTATGATTTTGCTAATGATTCTATTACGGAATTCATTAGTTTGACAGTTTTCTATAGAAAGTCGTAAAATGGTCGATGAATCATGAATTGCATAAAGTCAATTAGCAGATTCGTTAGAAGTACTCGAGAGCATCTTTTTACAATTCATTCTGCTAAGAATTCATAAGATGAACTGCTTTTAGGGGAATTGCTAATGCGGCCATTATAGACCTCCTGAGCTACCATGAAGATTGTCCAAAATCAAAAGCCAAAAAGTTTTCTTTGAATCATTACCTACTAAATATTTCCAGCCTGCATCGAACTCAAGTTTCAATTAATCACTTCATGCAATGTCTAGTGTCAGCCAAAGCCTTGCCAATCGTTAATTAGATCTGAGGCTTTAATTATTATATCTATTGCAACCTCTGCGACTATGCCGTCGGTTTATTAATCAATAGATTTATTGATTAACCCTAACGAAACGGATCCATGGCACGCATTACCATTAATTAAATTTTAATTAGATAAACTTCATTCAACTTTTATCATATTGCCTTTGCGTAAAGGTTGGTGTGACCTTTACCGGTTATAAACTCGCCTCATTGTCTTTGCTCACATCTAAACGTTTTTAACACTTTAACATCTATGTGTGTAACGAGTAGTTGTGTTTTTCTATGGCAAAGTTGAAGGATAGATTGTGTAGATAGTGTCACCAAGTCTTTTTGGTTACTCGGAAACATTGTTTTGAGCTGATTTAAGGTTTTCCGTTTTATAAACATCGTCATTATTACACTGCACTACACATGGCACTGCAGGGCACACTGGAGTGAGCCAGTCTTCCAAGTTCTGAGCCAGTTTCAGCCAGAAGAACAAATTGTCTTCGCGTATTTATTAAAATTAGTTCTTTAGGTATCTACCTACTTACATTCCACATTTGCTCTAATTCTTTAAAAACAATTATCAGGAAATGTATCCCTTACCTAAATCCATTCTTTACATTTTTAGTTAGCTAGAAAAGCTAAAACCACATATTATTTTTGGAGAAAATAACGAATTCTCCGTTTTGATACGAGTAAAAAAAGTAACGTAATGCTATGAGTGAACATAATACATGTAAAAAAATAAGTTGGTAACCTTTTTATAAAACGCCGGTGCTTTTTAACTTTGTTATTGGTTACATTGTCTGTCACTTCCTGTATATTGTTCGTGTAATTTTGGCAAATTATCAATTTGACACCTCAAGTGCCGGAAGGTGGGCCTTGTATTGAGCCTTCAGTTAACTTAGACGCAATTAATTTTACACTAACAGGCAAATGATGTCACTAAGGTGCCGTATCTATAAAAAAACGTGGGTTTACGATATAACGAGTAGTTTTGTTTGCGCTAACTGAGATTTTAACTCGTTTGTGATTGTAACAGCGAGGCCCTTCTGACACTAAACCTCAGTCACGTAAAGTAGCTATCTTTGTTAGTTCCATCTCTTTTACTTGAACAATTGCTCATTCAGAAGCACTCTTTGGAAAATAGCGTTATATAACAGAAATACCGATACATCGATAGCAATTTGCGATGGAATAATCTTATAGAAGCAATTAGCATCCCTTGCGACTGTTAATTTATTATCTATAATAACTAACGCCATAAAAATCGCTAAATATAATCGTTATTTAACAGTATTCGCTCATAAATCGGTACTATTCGATTTATCGATGCGTTCGCCGTAATAGAGCCATTCAAATAAACATTAAATTCGAATCAGTTAATGCAAACATTAATGACTTGGGTGTTATTCAGGACAAAGCAATAAATACATGTCGTTTCTTAGAAAATAAAGAGCACTGGCAAATAAATATGTTACGTATGAAAACTAGATGCTGTATCTCTAGATTTTATTGGCAAAGATGTAATACTGCCATAAAATCTCGCTGAAATGAAGCGAATTCTTAGAGGTAACAAACAAGAAATGGGTTAAAGCAATTTCGCGTTCGCGTTAATCGCACATGGGGTTTTTTCCGCCGGGAGCGCGACCGACTTTCGATAGTTTACGTTAACTTTTGTTTAGACAAGTTGGCTATTTAGTTTGCTAATTTGGGTTTCCATATGGGTTAAGCAGGATTGTTTATGCTGGAATTTATTTATGAGACTGTGTAAACTGGAAGTATAGACAAGTGGGTGGAGTGGCGCCGACTTGCCAGCCCACTTGCGCTAAGATTTATGGGATCAGGAGCCATACTTCTACAGGCTCTAGACAACTCGAAAGTTGAAACTTTTGCACGTGTCTCTTATAAAAGGTTTCCCCTCTCATTAAACCCAAGTGTCCCTTCTTTCTCAACTTAGATGGAAGTTTGCCGAAGCTAAAGTATTTTGAATTTAACTACATATTATTGCAAAAACAAATGTTTACTTATTACAAAGCTTAAACGTAAACACAAACGGCAAAATTAATTCATGGCTAAATTGGGGTTATTCCGTATTCATCCTCGATAATGTCATCTGTGTTCATTCTACAACGTGTCTTTTTCATTTTGTACCTAATATAGATCTAACAACATTATGTATTTAACCGGCTACGTTATTTTCGGTAACCACGTGTGTTTAGTTTAAAATCTCCGTCTAATATTAGAGGACAGCTGATTAATTCGCGCTCCGAATCCCTAACCAGTTTTCGACACAGTCAACAGCCTATGCAAATAATATCATTTGTTTTCACAATTATGAAATATCAAAGGTTTCTAAACGTTAATAGGGCGATTAAAATTCACGTATCTGGCGACTTTCGACACGTTGTTACGTTGTTGTTTTATAATGTTGTAGGGTCATAAGTCGTTTGATTAGAGTTACGACACCGTTCGGTTTCTTTATCGAAAGTTGTGATCTTGAACCTGTACTGTCCCGAGATGGCGAGTCAGTCGTTTCGGCACGAAGCAGCTTTCGCGGTGTCAAACCGGAAATTGGCGGTTGAGATTAAACTACACCCAAGCTACACCAATGCCTCAAGTGCAGCGACATCTATAGCATGCTATATAATAAGGCGTTTAATATTTATGTAATTATATTTAGTTGCGTCTAACACAGTTATGCTCGAGAATCTTTTTTTAAATGTATTTTAGTCAGCTCGCAAGATTTTATAAAGGTTTCGCAGAGAAAGAGATCTAATTCCTTGCGTTTTTTTATATTCGAGGGATTGCTGGCTCAAATTGTAATAACGTGTAAGTGAAAGTTATGATATTACAAAATTGTTAATTTCGATAGGAGTATTTATTATCAAATATCAAAATGTTTATTTAATTTTATCTTGTTGGTGACGCCACGCCTCATTTTTATGGTTCATGCCACAGCGCCACTCGCAAGTCCGACCTCGGTGTAATAGCAGCTTTACGGGCTATCTCGGCGGGTTCGATCGATGAAAGGTGAATGTCAATTTTTGTTGTTACTCTAATTGCGAGCCAGATGTTCAATTATGCGGTGAAATTGTGTTTGAAAGGCGAATTTCGGACAACTTTTCGACTTGTAAAAGTAAAAAACTATCACCGGCCCCCATGGTTTTATGGCCCTCACTGTAGCTGTGTGGAGCTAGGCTACGATTAAGTGTTTAATGTTCAGTTCAACTCGAATGTCATGTCGCCGTTGGATTTATGATTTATCTAGTGTAATGTGAATTCCTTAAAATCAATGCGCCCTGAGTGAACCTTATTCCGAGGGGTTTCCAGCCATCGAAGAGTACCAACATTAAATCTTTGGCTCCATCATCAGATCAAGATCAGAACCTAATCAAACTAGATAGTACGAATTATTGTCTTTCTTCTGTGCGAAAGGGACATTTTGCGTGCAGTAGACATTTTAGGAAAGGGACATTCTGCGACGGAGCCAATTTAACATGTACATGGACATGTGTGTGTTTTAACGTGAAGTTAATGTGTGCGTGTGTGTGTATGTTGTAGCACTAATAGAAGTGTCTCCTCCAAAACTGCTTCTAAACAAGAATTTCGAATATGAGTAAAATCGGTCAAGAGGTTGTCAAGATATATATATATACTAGCTTTTGCCCGCGGCTTTGCCCGCGTAGTAATGTTGAATACTTGAATTCGGTTAAATCGGGGCCCAACTCAATTGAATCACTAAAATACGTATATTATTGCATTTTTTCCAAGCCGCTTGCAAGTCTTTAAGTTTGCTTGAGGATGTCCAAATTTGGCATGTCGCTTTTGCAATACTTACTTCAAAACAAAGCCGTCTTGTTGAATTTTAAACAGACAGACAGATGGACATGACAGAATAGATGGATGGATGGACATGGAACTTCTGAAGATTGTGAGGCTTCTTTAAAAATATATGTGGGAGATATATCACTGCAGGTCGGTAAATTAGAATGTGATGAACTGGGAATAGTTGGGATGGTAAATGTAGGTGAAATTAATTTGTCATTTGTTAACTGAGTAGGCTGTACCGTAAATGTAGGTGAAATTAATTTATCAGACTGAGCCGTAAATGTTGGTGAATTCAGTTCAGAAAAATATCGGGCTGAAGAAGTTTGGACGGTATGAGTTGAAGACGGTTTGTAATTATTTTTGGGCATCTCTACAGCTAAAGAATCAAAGTACAAAGGCAAAGTAGAAGTTGCGTCAGAACTTATATCTTCTGTTTGAATGCAACTTGGAGATGTAGGAACCTCAACACGTCGCTTAGTTATTTTTTTCGCTACTACTGGAACACGTGAAGTGCCGTTAGAAATTATATCTATGTCTTCTAACAGATACGCATCAAAATGATTTCCCGTAAATCGTAGCCGCTTTATAGGTCTTCCTGCTGTACCAAACTTTGCTTACAATTTGCCATTTTCATAAACTTCAAACTCAAACTCATATATTTGTCCTGCAGCGGCTAGTTCACACGCAGTGCCCCAACTCGACTGCCGTGACATGTCATTAAAGTATGCAGTCGCAGCGGTGTAGTTGTCGCCGTTTGAATCATGAGACATGATTTCAAACTCCTCCCAATTAGCTACTACATGAGTAACGATGTTTTTTCGCACCTCAATTGCATTTTCTTGGGTACCGTGCATTAAAAAAGAAAGCGCACGAAAAAGACACGCTCCATCACCAACTATGGGAACAACATAGTGTTTTACCTTCGCTCCATGAATGAAGAGAAGTTCACTAAGCATTTTAAATAACAAACTAAATATCAATATCAACAGTAACAATATAAAAAAAACCTAATAACAAACAATGTAAACTAAAATTAAAAAAAAAATACGAATAACAAACTAAATAGCAATCTAAATAATTAAAGGAACAAATAACGATAATTATACGAAATGTAAATAACAAATGAAATGAAATAAGCTTAAGCAGAAAAAGTATGATAACAAAGAACGCAAAAAGATCACCAAAATATCGCAAGAATTACGAAACTTCGATAAAATATAGTGCTGCACTGATCGCTTAGGTAGGCTCGGTGTGGGTTGGAGTGGGGCGCGCTCGACGTACAGCGCGTCATTATACTCGGGTTTTAACGTATCTGAGCCGACGCGGGATGGACGGTTCGAAAGCGCTGTGCTTGGTGCGTGCACCGGATCAAGTACATGTGTTTAAAACATTTATCTTCTTACGCATAAACACTCGATTAGCTATTATTATTATTAGCTTATCTATAATTATAATTTATTTTTTTTCAAATGAAAAATTGACCCGTGGCCTTCCAGTTTTAAAATTGTTTGAAAATTCTGAAACATGTTTATGTTTATTTTATCTTATCTCTAAGTCAAAAAACTTAACAGCCTTAAATGAATGGTTTCGGCAAAATGGTATTTTAATGATACATTGAACCCCTTGCGAATTTTTCAAAATCCTTGCTGAGTGTGCGTTTCTCTGCATCAGCCCTTAACACTAATGGTATATCGGCTTACCCTGATTGGGCCATATTCACTACGCTGGCCCAGTGCAGGTTGGCGGATGCACATACACTATCGTATTTCTTCTCCGGAAATATGTAGGTTTCCTCATGATGTTTTCCTTCACCGAAAAGCCAGTGGTATTATCCATGCGTAAGTTTCAAAGAACTAATTGGAACGGGCTCGCCCGGGTTCGAACCCGCGACCCCAAGAATGTGAGTCGAGCTTGATCTCACTGAAGCTACCACAGCTTGAGCTGAGTGTAAGTTTACACCACTCAACATTTAGTTTAGGCATTTAAAAGTAAGTTAATTGAATATTAAAAATTAATTTAGCAGCTTAGGCAGTACAGTATCTATAATAATTATGTCCGTCAAACAGTCGTCTGCGTGGACCTACAAAAAAATAGCCTATGTCCGTTTCCGAACCTTATGTGCTATAACTACCTATCCAAAAATGCAGCTCCATCTGTTCAGCCGACCAATAAATACGCCCATCCCCGTCCCCATTCCCAGCCTCATCCTTATAAGCGCCCCCTTCCCCATCCCCATCCCGATACCAAATGTCATTTTAATATGAACACGCCCATCCCCGTCCCCATCCCCGTTCCCTCCCTCATCCCCATCCCGAACCTCATCCTCACCCCATCCCATCCCCACCCCCATCCCAATTTCAACTTTCATCTTAATATGGACACGCCCATCCCCGTTCCCAGCCTCATCCACATCCACATCCCATCCCCACCTGTCCCCACCAAATCCCCACCAAATCCCCACCCATCTCCACCCATCCCCACCCCATCCCCATCCCCACCCCATCCCCATCCCCATCCCGATAGCAATTGTAATCTTAATATTAACATGCCTATCTCCGTCCCTTCTCCGTTCCCAGTATCATCGCCACCCCCACCCCCACCCCCATCCCCACATCTATCCCCATCCCTATACCAAATTTCATTTTAATATGTACAGCCGTTACAAAGTTAAGGAGAAACAAACGTACTATCACTAAAACTTAGTTTTTTTTTTTTTATACTAACGGGAGCTGATGTTGAAAAAACTGTGACACCCGTATCTTCTTATTTTTATAGTAGAATATGTATACCAAGTTTTGTATCAATCGAACCAGAGAATAAAAAGTTTCATACAAACTTTAACACCCCATTTAACCCCTTTCGGGGTTGATTTTCGAAAAATCCTTTCTTAGTGGGCGTTTACACCTCTCCAAAAACATACCCTCCAAATTTCAAGTCTCTACGTTTAGCGGTTTGGGCTGTACGTTGTCTATATGTCAGTCAGTCAGTCAGGACAAAGCCTTTTATAGTTATAGAAGATATGATAGATATATGTCTATGTATTTCACTGCTCTAAGTAGGATAACAGTATTTATCTCCATGATCAGTGCCCTGACGCAACTAACGACTAGATAACAAATTACCCGTTAGACAACTAGACGTTTAAGGACGAGTAAAATCGCAAGTGTTTGTAAACGAGATTTTAATGCCCTCTTCCGTTGATAACACCTAGTAACAGTTACTCAACTCTAGCGTGACTCTGCTAGCGGGTAATATAAGACAGTCATGTCAGCCATGGTAGCCTAGTGGGAACACTCACCGCGCACCGCTATACTCGTTGATCTTGAGGTCGTGGGTTCAAATCCCTCGCCCATACCAATGAGCTCTTTGGATTATTTTTTACCACTGACTTTTTGGTGAAGGAAAACA
This sequence comes from Erannis defoliaria, assembly GCA_905404285.2. NCBI lineage: Eukaryota > Metazoa > Arthropoda > Insecta > Lepidoptera > Geometridae > Erannis > Erannis defoliaria. The sequence continues at coordinate 4,323,158 of FR990071.1, forward strand.
TCGTAAGTTTCGTGAGGAAACCTGCATACGTCCGAGAAGAAAATCAATAGCGTATTACGCCTTTATCCAACAGCCAGCAACCGGGCCAGCGTGGTGCATATGACCCGACTGCCCGTCGAGGATTGGCCAATATCCAGCAACGGCTTAGCATAGCATAAGGCTGATTATGCTATGCTATGTTGGCCGAAGCTTAGTTTAGGTTAAGTAACTTTACTTGTGTCTGTCAATTGTTTTAATTGTTATTACAGGCTGATACAAACTTAATGGCGGCTGTGAGCTTAGGCGCGAGACGCTGCGTAGTAGCAAAAATTAGGCGTGCGGTGTGCGTACAATCGCAAAGTCTCGCTTGCAGAGCACTTCACAGCCACCTTAAGTTTGATTCAGTCTGTATCAGGGAGAAATAGGTAAGGACCAATGGCCTGAACCTGGTCAATAGCAAGAACTAAACCGCTGAAAGGAAATTTGGCAAGTCGGCACTGTCAGTTTCTGAGTAAATAGATAAACGCCATCAGATACCAGTTAGATATCTCTGAAGACTATCTTCTACAGGGTTTCTGGAAGACTGTGACTGTTGGACGTATTGTTAAAAAAACTGGTTTAGCGCGAGCAAGAAGACAAAACATGACTATAGTTAGTGCACATTAAGCTAGTTAGTAAACATTGGGTCATCAGCCATAAAACGCCCACTGATGGACGATCGCCTCCCCCTTAATAGAGGGGTGTTGCCATAATCCCCACGCTTGGCAGGCGGTTTGGGGATCGCAGAATGGTTTCCACCGTTAACCGAAAGAACGCTGCTGCCCGTCCTCCGGTGGTTCTGGTTGCAGTTTAAGGACATACTACCCAGGTCCCCAGATGCATTTATCGCGACTAAACATCGGGTAGTCGCGATAAATGCAGACACAAATACAAGTAGACACTTTAATGGTCCCGAAAATAATTACCTATCTTTTAGGCGTGATATTGATCTACTGTTTGTATAGAACTGAGCTTTTAATGATCATCGGAAGTAGAGATTAGAAAATGGCCGCGCATCGCCCCCGTCCACTTTCACTGACATCGCGAATGCGACGATATACAAATGCAGTGATAGACTTAATTGATAGTGTTAATTATATCGCACTTGATTTATTGGCCGGCGAAGCGAAGGTCTCGGGGTCTGCAGGGACAGATGGGACACCTTTTTTATTGCATGTTTTTCTTGTATGCACGTATATTATATTATAATATACGTGCATACAATAAACAAAATAAATGCACGTATATTATATTATAATATACGTGCATACAATATATTAGTATATTTTTAGCTATAGCGTTCACATGAGGTTCGAGGGTCCAAAAATGTACAAAGATATATGCAAGGTAGCACCAAGACAATATACATATAAATTATATATTATGTCGAATAGTTTATGGCACTTCGTTCCGGCCGGGTCCTATAGTACCCATTTCTATTATTATCGTCGGAATCTAAGAGCCCCAAATTCTGATATTCCCTAGGGCCCTGGTTTGCTCTAAGACCGTCTTGGTTATAAAGATATCTATAGATTTAAAAAAAAACTTATACGTGGCTATTAAGCAAATCATAGTCGAAGTCAAACGAAGCAAGTCGCAGTCAAGTCCTAGCTGTGCCCCAGTGAAGTGGTGGAGGCTACGTGAGGCTTTAAATTTTTGGAAAGATTCCTATAACACTTGATTGAATAATAAATACAACGTGTCTCATTACAAGACGACATGTTTTTAAAATGTCACCTTGTCTCCAAAACTCTTAATTTTTATCATAATGACAAAATGCTTTGGAGAGTCAGAACTCTCCAAAGCATTTTGTAATTTGTCACACAGCGCCATCTAGCCTCAAAGCAAGCAAAGCTTGTAATATGGAAACTAGATAGCTGATAGAATACTTACATAATATTTTTTTTGTATGTACATACTTATAATATTACTAGCTTTTGCCCGCGGCTTTGCCCGCGTAGTAATGTTGAATACTGGAATTCGGTTAAATCGGGGCCCAACTCAATTGAATCACTAAAATACGTATATTATTGCATTTTTTCCAAGCCGCTTGCAAGTCTTTAAGTTTGCTTGAGGATGATCAAATTTAATATAAAAAATTATTTAGCAGCTTAGGCTGTACAGTATCTATAATAATTATGTCCGTCAAACAGTCGTCTGCGTGGACCTACAAAAAAATAGGCTATGTCCGTTTCCGAACCTTATGCTATAACTACCTATCCAAAAATGCAGCTCCATCTGTTCAGCCGACCAATAAATACGCCCATCCCCGTCCCCATTCCCAGCCTCATCCCTATAAGCGGCCCCTTCCCCATCCCCATCCCTATACCAAATGTAATTTTAATATGAACACGCCCATCCCCGTCCCCATCCCCGTTCCCTCCCTCATCCCCATCCCGAACCCCATCCTCACCCCATCCCATCCCCACCCCCATCCCGATTTCAACTTTCATCTTAATATGGACACGCCCATCCCCGTTCCCAGCCTCATCCACATCCACATCCCATCCCCACCTGTCCCCACCAAATCCCCACCCCATCCCCACCCCATCCCCACCCCATCCCCATCCCGATACCAATTGTAATCTTAATATGAACATGCCTATCTCAGTCCCGTCTCCGTTCCCAGTATCATCGCCACCCCCACCCCCACCCCCATCCCCACATCTATCCCCATACCTATACCAAATTTCATTTGAATATGTACAGCCGTTCAAAGTTAAGGAGAAACAAACGTACTATCACTAAAACTTCGTTTTTTTTTTATACTAACGGGAGCTGATTTTGAAAAAACTGTGACACCCGTATCTTTTTATTTTTATAGTAGAATATGTATACCAAGTTTTGTATCAATCGATCCAGAGAATAAAAAGTTTCATACAAACTTTAACACCCCATTTAACCCCCTTCGGGGTTGATTTTCGAAAAATCCTTTCTTAGTGGGCGTTTACACCTCTCCAAAAACATACCCTCCAAATTTCAAGTCTCTACGTTTAGCGGTTTGGGCTGTACGTTGTCTATATGTCAGTCAGTCAGTCAGTCAGTCAGTCAGGACAAAGCCTTTTATAGTTATAGATTAAAAAATAATTAAGCAGCTTAGGCTGTACAGTATCTATAATAATTATGTCCGTCAAACAGTCGTCTGCGTGGACCTACAAAAAAATAGCCTTTGTCCGTTTCCGAACCTTATGCTATAACTACCTATCCAAAAATGCAGCTCCATCTGTTCAGCCGACCAATAAATACGCCCATCCCCGTCCCCATTCCCAGCCTCATCCCTATAAGCGGCCCCTTCCCCATCCCCATCCCGATACCAAATGTAATTTTAATATGAACACGCCCATCCCCGTCACCATCCCCGTCACCATCCCCGTTCCCTCCCTCATCCCCATCCCGAACCCCATCCTCACCACATCCCATCCCCACCCCCATCCCGATTTCAACTTTCATCTTAATATGGACACGCCCATCCCCGTTCCCAGCCTCATCCACATCCACATCCCATCCCCACCAAATCCCCACCCCATCCTTATCCCCCCCCCACCCCCACCCCATCCCCGTCCCCATCCCCATCCCCATCCCGATACCAATTGTAATCTTAATATTAACATGCCTATCTCCGTCCCGTCTCCGTTCCCAGTATCATCGCCACCCCCACCCCCACCCCCATCCCCACATCTATCCCCATCACTATACCAAATTTCATTTGAATATGTACAGCCGTTACAAAGTTAAGGAGAAACAAACGTACTATCACTAAAACTTCGTTTTTTTTTTATACTAACGGGAGCTGATTTTGAAAAAACTGTGACACCCGTATCTTCTTATTTTTATAGTAGAATATGTATACCAAGTTTTGTATCAATCGAACCAGAGAATAAAAAGTTTCATACAAACTTTAACACCCCATTTAACCCCCTTCGGGGTTGATTTTTCGAAAAATCCTTTCTTAGTGGGCGTTTACACCTCTCCAAAAACATACCCTCCAAATTTCAAGTCTCTACGTTTAGCGGTTTGGGCTGTACGTTGTCTATATGTCAGTCAGTCAGTCAGTCAGTCAGTCAGGACAAAGCCTTTTATAGTTATAGACTAGCTTTTGCCCGCGGCTTTGCCCGCGTAGTAATGTTGAATACTGGAATTCGGTTAAATCGGGGCCCAACTCAATTGAATCACTAAAATACGTATATTATTGCATTTTTTCCAAGCCGCTTGCAAGTCTTTAAGTTTGCTTGAGGATGATCAAATTTAATATAAAAAATTATTTAGCAGCTTAGGCTGTACAGTATCTATAATAATTATGTCCGTCAAACAGTCGTCTGCGTGGACCTACAAAAAAATAGGCTATGTCCGTTTCCGAACCTTATGCTATAACTACCTATCCAAAAATGCAGCTCCATCTGTTCAGCCGACCAATAAATACGCCCATCCCCGTCCCCATTCCCAGCCTCATCCCTATAAGCGGCCCCTTCCCCATCCCCATCCCTATACCAAATGTAATTTTAATATGAACACGCCCATCCCCGTCCCCATCCCCGTTCCCTCCCTCATCCCCATCCCGAACCCCATCCTCACCCCATCCCATCCCCACCCCCATCCCGATTTCAACTTTCATCTTAATATGGACACGCCCATCCCCGTTCCCAGCCTCATCCACATCCACATCCCATCCCCACCTGTCCCCACCAAATCCCCACCCCATCCCCACCCCATCCCCACCCCATCCCCATCCCGATACCAATTGTAATCTTAATATGAACATGCCTATCTCAGTCCCGTCTCCGTTCCCAGTATCATCGCCACCCCCACCCCCACCCCCATCCCCACATCTATCCCCATACCTATACCAAATTTCATTTGAATATGTACAGCCGTTCAAAGTTAAGGAGAAACAAACGTACTATCACTAAAACTTCGTTTTTTTTTTATACTAACGGGAGCTGATTTTGAAAAAACTGTGACACCCGTATCTTTTTATTTTTATAGTAGAATATGTATACCAAGTTTTGTATCAATCGATCCAGAGAATAAAAAGTTTCATACAAACTTTAACACCCCATTTAACCCCCTTCGGGGTTGATTTTCGAAAAATCCTTTCTTAGTGGACGTTTACACCTCTCCAAAAACATACCCTCCAAATTTCAAGTCTCTACGTTTAGCGGTTTGGGCTGTACGTTGTCTATATGTCAGTCAGTCAGTCAGTCAGTCAGTCAGGACAAAGCCTTTTATAGTTATAGATTAAAAAATAATTAAGCAGCTTAGGCTGTACAGTATCTATAATAATTATGTCCGTCAAACAGTCGTCTGCGTGGACCTACAAAAAAATAGCCTTTGTCCGTTTCCGAACCTTATGCTATAACTACCTATCCAAAAATGCAGCTCCATCTGTTCAGCCGACCAATAAATACGCCCATCCCCGTCCCCATTCCCAGCCTCATCCCTATAAGCGGCCCCTTCCCCATCCCCATCCCGATACCAAATGTAATTTTAATATGAACACGCCCATCCCCGTCACCATCCCCGTCACCATCCCCGTTCCCTCCCTCATCCCCATCCCGAACCCCATCCTCACCACATCCCATCCCCACCCCCATCCCGATTTCAACTTTCATCTTAATATGGACACGCCCATCCCCGTTCCCAGCCTCATCCACATCCACATCCCATCCCCACCAAATCCCCACCCCATCCTTATCCCCACCCCCCCCCCACCCCATCCCCATCCCCATCCCCATCCCCATCCCGATACCAATTGTAATCTTAATATTAACATGCCTATCTCCGTCCCGTCTCCGTTCCCAGTATCATCGCCACCCCCACCCCCACCCCCATCCCCACATCTATCCCCATCACTATACCAAATTTCATTTGAATATGTACAGCCGTTACAAAGTTAAGGAGAAACAAACGTACTATCACTAAAACTTCGTTTTTTTTTTATACTAACGGGAGCTGATTTTGAAAAAACTGTGACACCCGTATCTTCTTATTTTTATAGTAGAATATGTATACCAAGTTTTGTATCAATCGAACCAGAGAATAAAAAGTTTCATACAAACTTTAACACCCCATTTAACCCCCTTCGGGGTTGATTTTCGAAAAATCCTTTCTTAGTGGGCGTTTACACCTCTCCAAAAACATACCCTCCAAATTTCAAGTCTCTACGTTTAGCGGTTTGGGCTGTACGTTGTCTATATGTCAGTCAGTCAGTCAGTCAGTCAGTCAGGACAAAGCCTTTTATAGTTATAGATTAAAAAATAATTAAGCAGCTTAGGCTGTACAGTATCTATAATAATTATGTCCGTCAAACAGTCGTCTGCGTGGACCTACAAAAAAATAGGCTATGTCCGTTTCCGAACCTTATGCTATAACTACCTATCCAAAAATGCAGCTCCATCTGTTCAGCCGACCAATAAATACGCCCATCCCCGTCCCCATTCCCAGCCTCATCCCTATAAGCGGCCCCTTCCCCATCCCCATCCCTATACCAAATGTAATTTTAATATGAACACGCCCATCCCCGTCCCCATCCCCGTTCCCTCCCTCATCCCCATCCCGAACCCCATCCTCACCCCATCCCATCCCCACCCCCATCCCGATTTCAACTTTCATCTTAATATGGACACGCCCATCCCCGTTCCCAGCCTCATCCACATCCACATCCCATCCCCACCTGTCCCCACCAAATCCCCACCCCATCCCCACCCCATCCCCACCCCATCCCCACCCCATCCCCACCCCATCCCCATCCCGATACCAATTGTAATCTTAATATGAACATGCCTATCTCAGTCCCGTCTCCGTTCCCAGTATCATCGCCACCCCCACCCCCACCCCCATCCCCACATCTATCCCCATACCTATACCAAATTTCATTTGAATATGTACAGCCGTTCAAAGTTAAGGAGAAACAAACGTACTATCACTAAAACTTCGTTTTTTTTTTATACTAACGGGAGCTGATTTTGAAAAAACTGTGACACCCGTATCTTTTTATTTTTATAGTAGAATATGTATACCAAGTTTTGTATCAATCGAACCAGAGAATAAAAAGTTTCATACAAACTTTAACACCCCATTTAACCCCCTTCGGGGTTGATTTTCGAAAAATCCTTTCTTAGTGGGCGTTTACACCTCTCCAAAAACATACCCTCCAAATTTCAAGTCTCTACGTTTAGCGGTTTGGGCTGTACGTTGTCTATATGTCAGTCAGTCAGTCAGTCAGTCAGTCAGGACAAAGCCTTTTATAGTTATAGATTAAAAAATAATTAAGCAGCTTAGGCTGTACAGTATCTATAATAATTATGTCCGTCAAACAGTCGTCTGCGTGGACCTACAAAAAAATAGCCTATGTCCGTTTCCGAACCTTATGCTATAACTACCTATCCAAAAATGCAGCTCCATCTGTTCAGCCGACCAATAAATACGCCCATCCCCGTCCCCATTCCCAGCCTCATCCCTATAAGCGGCCCCTTCCCCATCCCCATCCCGATACCAAATGTAATTTTAATATGAACACGCCCATCCCCGTCACCATCCCCGTCACCATCCCCGTTCCCTCCCTCATCCCCATCCCGAACCCCATCCTCACCACATCCCATCCCCACCCCCATCCCGATTTCAACTTTCATCTTAATATGGACACGCCCATCCCCGTTCCCAGCCTCATCCACATCCACATCCCATCCCCACCAAATCCCCACCCCATCCTTATCCCCCCCCCCCCCCCACCCCATCCCCATCCCCATCCCCATCCCCATCCCGATACCAATTGTAATCTTAATATTAACATGCCTATCTCCGTCCCGTCTCCGTTCCCAGTATCATCGCCACCCCCACCCCCACCCCCATCCCCACATCTATCCCCATCCCTATACCAAATTTCATTTGAATATGTACAGCCGTTACAAAGTTAAGGAGAAACAAACGTACTATCACTAAAACTTCGTTTTTTTTTTATACTAACGGGAGCTGATTTTGAAAAAACTGTGACACCCGTATCTTCTTATTTTTATAGTAGAATATGTATACCAAGTTTTGTATCAATCGAACCAGAGAATAAAACGTTTCATACAAACTTTAACACCCCATTTAACCCCCTTCGGGGTTGATTTTCGAAAAATCCTTTCTTAGTGGGCGTTTACACCTCTCCAAAAACATACCCTCCAAATTTCAAGTCTCTACGTTTAGCGGTTTGGGCTGTACGTTGTCTATATGTCAGTCAGTCAGTCAGTCAGTCAGTCAGTCAGGACAAAGCCTTTTATAGTTATAAAATATAAATATAAATAAATATAGAAGATATTCTCGGTAATAGAACAGAATTTTCTAGAATCTTGTCTCCTAGATGTACGTGCCTATAAGACTCGGCCTTCCCTCGCTACCTTGAGGCAAAATGGCGGAATGGAAATCATTAACTAACAAAAAAAGCATTGTTTTTTCAATCGGCAACCGCATCACGTAGGGCGCTATGGTGTGAAAAAGATAAGCCATTGATTGATTCAGGGAAAAGCAATTTATGGCGCCGGTGCCGCTGACCTCGGGCGTGCTAAGTAACTGTTGTATAATCTATGGTTATAGTTAGGTGGAATTTGTGCGATTTACGATTTTTAAATAGCAATCCACAAATTCCTTCTGGGAAATTTCAAACTCATCTGTTGGCACTGCTATGGTGTTGCTACCTTAGAAAGATAATTTAACATAACAGTGCTCCCAAATCCCAATCGTAGATGTGACCGGACTTGTCTGTCATTGCCAAGTTTTTTATTTTATTTTACGTGCCACAGATCAAAAATATTATGCTGTTTTTGACTGGCAAGTAAAGTCAGCGCCATCTATCGAGTAGATGAGAACTACTCTTAGAGTAGATGAGAACTACTCTTAGAGTAGATGAGAACTACTCTTATTTTTTAACATATTGGGCAATCTTAATTTTTTTTTCATAAGCGCGGTTCTGACATCTCGAAATTTGAAAAACGGAAGTTTTCAAATTTCGAGAAGGAAGCCCGGAACGACCTTCGTTTGCGGTGGTCACCTTTGATCAGTACAATTTTTTTCAGTAATATAGTAGATATTCAATATATACTCTAAATGTTTTTTTTAACATTTTTCAGAACCTAATAGAATGCAGATGTAGTCATACAACATTAGTCACAAGCGAAAACTTTATTGGGGTGTGAATAAATTAAGTATTTATGTGCCAGTGGATGCTAAAATTTAAAAAGGCGTGTCGAAGTGAATAATGGCCGTGACTCATCTCAAGTTGCAACGTCTCTATTATTAAACGAGGTCTGACCAATTAATTACAAGCTCCTATTTAGTTGTAAAATATTCCAAACATAATTTTGGCGTCGTAAAAACATTTGGTCATAATTTGCAAGTATTCGTTTTTAATTTCAAAATCAAACTAAAACTTATAAACATTTTTTTTTTAAAGTGAACCTAAACTTAAAAGTAACTTTAATCAAATTTGTAGAAAATATATCTAGTGTTGACACCTCTGTTACGCCTTTTTTCAATTGTGTTGTATAATACTGATATTAAACAAAGCTCTCGATACTTTTTATACAGGAAACTGCAGAAAAACTGGAAAACTGTAGGTGAAACAGCACGTCCAGTGGTCAAAAAGCAACAATTTCCCCCAAAACCTGAGTAAGATCGCCACTTAATATGAGGCGAGCTGAGATTAGTCGTCTATACTGTCAAAAATAATACACAACAAAATAATCATTCAAACTTCCACAGAACACTACACTACACCTGCAGTATTATTTCCGAACCCTTATAATCTGGGGATCTTCAAACTAATATTCTTATATAACATATAAACCGTGAACAACCGTGATAGTTTAAACACAGTGTTGTAAGAATATATTATTATTATTATAATCATTTAATATTATTAATTACAAAAATAAAAGAATATTATTTATGAGAATAAAATAATATTATTTTTAAGAATAAAATATTATTTATGTAAAGAATCCAAAACTGCATAATTTAATCAGTTTAAAAAAAAATAAAAAAATATGTCATTAAATGATATTACAGAGTCAAATAGAAATAAAGCTGAACTCCCCAGAGTTCATCTAATATAATAAAAGGCTCTGTCCTGACTGACTGACTGACTGACAAACAACGCACAGCCCAAACCGCTGGTCGTACAGACTTGAAATTTGGAGGGTGTATTCGTCTCGACGCGGACGGGCTACGAAAGGATTTTTCGAAATTCGACCCCCAAGGGGGGGAAAGGGGGGGGGGGTTTGTATGAAAGTCCTTTGAAAGTGAAAGGTTTTGGACTTTTAGTCACGAAAATTTTGATTTGGATAGTTCATTCAAAATAAAAAATGCTGTTTTCAAAATTTTTCGACAGGGACTATTTAAGGGGAGGGAAGGGGGGGGGGGTGGAATGTTGTATGGAAAGTTCTTTATTTTTGAAGTTATAGTGATGAAAATTTGTATATGGGTAGTTCATTCAAGTGGGGGTTTGGGGGGGGTCGGTTTTATTAGGTTAGGTTTGGTTATAGTGATGAAAATTGATATTTGGGTAGTTCATTCAAAGGAAGGGAAGTTGGGGGGGGAGGGGGGTTGGTAGAGTCGGTCGAGTCGGTAGAGTCGGTAGAGTTTGCTCGGAATGATTTCAAGTGGAGAATTTTGGGAGCGGTCCGTATTTCTTCCGCACGCGGACGAAGTCGCGGGCCTTTAGTTGTCAATAATGTAAAGAATATTATATTATTTATTATCTTCAGTAACATTTTCAGACTTTTCTACCGATATATCGAAAGAAGCCAATTTTTTAAAAATACTGAAATTTACCAAATTCGAAAAAATAGTTAATTGAACCGATGAACCGATATTACACTATACATGAATCAAATCTCCTGTTTAGAAATCATAATGAGGTACAATCCCCACTACACTACGCCATATCGTTCGTCAAAGGACACATGGTCATTTGTCACCCAATAACATTGAGAATCGTGTTCACGGATGTTTATATCGAGCCATGGTTCTCCTCCGTTCGGACATGACCCTAATTACCTTCCAAACTGATAACGTTACTGTACCTGATGACTTAACGACTTCATCATGTAACGCGCCACAGGTTACAGCCGGTTTTATTGTTAAAACTAGTCTATTGCGTTATACTATCAAGCGTTATAAAATCAGTGAACGGTGGTTGAAGAATACTGCTATTTTTTATTAATTTATAATAGGCGAAGTGCATCTAGCGTTTACTGGTTTTTGTCGCCTAAATAGACTTTGCGTTCTCTAAATCTTTACAACGCGTTGCCCGCTTTTGCTTATTTGAACTTGAAATTGTATTCCAATAAAAGAGGCGGCGGTTCTTTTAGCGGCAGCCACTAACAGTAGCAGTGCCAGAATTGTAAATTGCGAACACAATCCTGCGCCGCACTGCACTGCGCTCGTCACCCTGAGATATTAGATGTTAAATCTCTTCATACCCAGTAATCTCTCTGCTAACATTGCCCTTCAAACCGGAACACAGTAATGCTTGCACACTACTGCTTGGCGATTGAATAACTGGCAAAGGTGTGGTACTTCCCCAGGCGGACTCTGCAGTAGAGTCCTACCACTACAAAACCACGGCGGTTACCGCCTACCATCAAGCAGAGCGACTGCCTGTTTATCGCTCGTTACATTAAAAAAACAAGTTATTTACAAAATGTCATAAAGATTGCATTAGGTCGAAAACTCGAAACTCATCATCGACCAAAATGATAATTATCACGCTAAATCTGTTTTGCTCTCGTAGACTCTGAGGCCTTCGCTTCGTTCGGTCAATAGACACTATATAAGAAACGGCTGACATCACGACCGAAGTTGGTTCAAATTAACACAAATAATATTCTGTGACATTCACCGGTTCAGTGGTCAGATTAAGAATGACTTATGAAACATCATCCACGTGCCATATTAAGACTATTAACCCATTCAGCTTAGGTAATGCGGTGTGGATTTAACAGTAACAGTAAAGGCCTATTTAGATATACGTGGTGTTCGCTGTTGTTACCGGTACAAAACTTTGAGCGTCAGTCAGTGTATGTGTTTTTGCTCTTGATTTGTTCATTTATTTTGCGTTTTTGGGACAGATATTCTGTATAACATATTAGCAGAACAACAGTTTTTTGCAGTATACGATATAAGGAAAATTGTTAACGCCTCTTTATGTATATAACGTACTTACTCGAGTATATTTTGGATGGAACTTTCGCTGAAAGTATTAATAGAATAGCGATAGTGGATAGCGATTTTCGCTGTTACTGTGGTGAAATCTTGTGTCTTTTACCAGAGAGACAATTTAATAAATTTATAATAATTTTAAATTTTTAAATATAATTTTTTCAGCCATAACTTTAGGGAACATCTAGTATATCAAATGTATAGTCTTTTACTATTACTTTTATATGGGCATGGCATTAAGCTGATCCACAGAATACATAATAGTACACGTAGCTGATCCTCATGAGTGGAGAAACGGTAAATTTCGCTACAGCGACAAAATGAAGAGGTGATATATCGCGTATGTCTGAATAGGCCTTTACTACAAAAGCCAGTCTTAATTCACGTCGGCATGCGAGCAATGTCGATTAAGCTGCACCAATGTGGTAGCTATCAAATTTATCTACAGTTAGTATCTGATAGTAAACACCTGCTAGTAAAGTATTGGAAGGAGACACTTGAAAAATGTATTTAAAAATCACACAAAAATATTATGTGGTGTATAAATTAATATGTGACATCACATCAGCCTTCTGGCTGATTTATTTAAATCTTCTGACTTCCATTGCTGGACGAAGGCCTCCTCTGTAGGTGGAGCTTGGCAGGTGGCTTGGGGATCGCAGAATGATCACCACCAATAACCGAGAAGACGCTGCTGCCCGTCCTCCGGTGGTTCTGTATGCAGTTTTAGGACATACCCAGGACCCGGGTAATACGGCTTGACTAATCAAAAAGGAAAAAATAACATGTAAATGAAAAATAGAGCATGTATACGATCGTGTTAACTTTTTATAACATTAGCATTACTGGCAAGTAACATCATTCATCGGGCAACTCATGCGTCACAGAAACGTAACGCATTACGTTTGCAGTTTGACATGAAAAAACGTGATTCTCTTTATTTACGACATAAGACGTTCGCGATTCATTGATTTGATGTAATTTACGTATTACATGATTGCAGTCACGGGCAGCGGCCTTCTTGCCTTCTTTCGGTCCTTGGTCGGCGCGAATCCAACTTGTGAGTCCTTGGGCTTTGGAGCGTAGACTTTCGGCTATTGCTATTTCAGAGCTTGGCTTCCGCAGAAAACGACAGGATCGACATTGCGAGCTTAGATCACTACAGCAGCATTCTTCTTTGCTTAATAACATCAGGCGTGATGCCGGTCAAGGCGGTCTATTAAATTCCATTCCTTCCATTCATTAAGCACGTTACTTTGAGATATGAAATTAACTTTATATCACTTAATGCCTAGTAAATCATATAGAAATATTACAATGTATGCATATAACTGTTTGCGATTCTGTTGGCGATTGAGTAACGGTTAAAATTGTAGTACGTCCCTTGTGGTCCCCTGCGAACCCTGCAAAAAGTCTTAAACGTTTTCTATAAACAAAGTCAACATTTAAAATCTAAATTATTGTCAAGCATCTGAATTTTAAATGCAAATGATACCTGGACAGGCCTTTTTTGTTCTTTGTTAATGCATACCCAGGTTACTATCATTCAAAGACGTGGCTATTATGTTGTTGTCAACTACAAGACATTGCGCACGACCAACATGACCGTAACGGTAGTTCCTTGAGGGTAAATGGCGTGGCCAGCGATTTGGTCGACGCGGAATTACCTCAACGAGCAATTCCACAGATTTATTCGGCACGTGTGAGTTAAAAGCTGTTCACAGCTTCGCAGTTACCGGTTGTTTACCAGCATTCCTTAAAACCGTCGCGTTGAAGTCTTGGTATCCATGTCTTTTCGTTTTATCGCCCCAGTAGTTATTCTTGCGTGCCACTGGATAGCCTAATTTATATGCAAGCTTAATTGCAGTAGTATTCTGATAGATATAATTTTAGCTTTGATTTATAGAGAATCCTGATTTTTCGCAGCACAAAAAATCTACTTGTAGTAGTCTCTTTTGCAACTTCACCAAAAATTAGCATAGTAAAAATCCTGACTAATATCTTCCACGCAGAAAAGCAACAACAGGTCGACGTAATTTTTGTCATCTCATGGATTTAGACTATTGGGCTGAGGCTGAGTATGTCATGAATGGCGGTGAATGGCTATTTCATATTTAATTTTTAAAATCTGCGCGGTGCGGTATCTAACAACGATAGAATTTTCTTGTAGCTAACAACGATGCTTCACAAAATCTCAAGCGTAATAGAGCAACCGCAATAACTGGTCTCAGGAATTCCTGTTAATGACTACCATAAAACAAACCATACAGCACATTACCCCAACTTGTGCTAAATGATGCGCTAGTTTACGACACCGCTAACGACCTACGTAATATGAATAGGTATGATGGACAGAAAGTTCCGCTACCAATTTCGACCGTTTTCGCATAATAACAAAAACGTTCGAAGGTATCGAGACTTACGGGCCAGGGTTGATAGGTGTGAACGGTGTAAATTTCAGCTATTGTCGATACCTGGAAGCGGAGTTTGTCTAATCTGGATTATTCGCTTGCTTGGTGACGGATAGGTCTGCGATTAGCCTCTAGACATTCCGAGAAACGACTTGAAGAGTTCACAGGAATTTGACGAAACCATTGAAATACCACTGTAGACCGTAAAAGATACTAGGTTCAGAACTAGTCAAAAGCTAAGTTGGATAGTATCATTTGACAGTTTCAAGTCTTACAATACTAACTTCAAAACTATTAAGAAAATGCTAAGCAGGTAAGCGCTATCCACGCGGAATGAGTGAATGTAAACACTATGCTTGTTATTGTTAGCAGCTCTGAAACACTTTCCATGTTACGTAATAATTGCTTCTTGACGGAAAGGGCACAATTGAGGTGATTGCAACACTGACAGAAACATCACGGATATCATTTGCATTGCGTGAAATGTTAATTTTGCTTGAGTAAGCTGGTCTTATTGACGATGCACCCATCTCAAGAAGATATACACAAGCGGAGGAAAGTTTGAATTGGTTAAGGTTTATCAAAATGTAGATCAAGAAGGTATGCCAGTGTATCAAGAGATAGATCTAAAGATAAGATAAGTGAAGGTGTATCACAACACAAGGTACATGCAAAAGCTAAGCTAAAAAGGTTACCGTACAGTACAGTAATGTGAGACGGTAAAATCCCCGTGAAGTAGTTTCTATCAGCAACAACGCTAGGTAACTTGGTATTTTCAACACGTTGCAAAAATCAAAACACCCCGAACAAAGGTCGTCAGTACTGCTTACCGCGCTCTACAGCTTTCCACGAAACACATTCGACGAGATTAGTTACACTTTTTCTTGGTATCGTGAATAATGGCAAAGGTCTCGCTTCCCAAGAGGCTTTGTTGGTTACGTAAAGCCAACCCGGCTGGTTGAAAAAGGCTGTTGCATGCTATAAATATTAGAAGTTTAGGTCGATTCCAAAGCAGTTGGTTTATTCTCCCCGTGCCTATTGGCATTCATGTATTTATTGTAATTGGCTTAGAAGAAATGATGTCTGTTGTAACCTGGGAATGTGTTTGTAGGTCTTGATTCTAGGTTTAGTTCTTGTTGGTGCTAGTAAAACATGTACAGACATTTTTATAAAACTAATTTTCCAACAAGCAGAGCAATCGTTTAGTTGATAAGCAAAACGATATCTACCATTGGAGCATTATACGACTACCATTCGATGTAGCAAGCCAAGATGTACCCCTTTGCCAGCTCTGCCTGCTGGTATATGGCCTGGCCAGTGACCATTTACCCTTTGTGTGTGTTGTGAGTTTGTTTAAGTGTGTGTTCATACAGGTATTTCATCAGTGTGTTCTTGAAAGTGTTCCACGTGTAACCACCCGCAATAACTGGTAGAAAATTGTTTTTTTGCAACGAACTAGGCATACTTTTGTTTGACAACAGTCGCACTTGATGGAAAGCGATGACTTGATCGAAGATGGAGCACGCTTGCCCAAGTGAATAGGTACTTATCTTTGAGCGTCTGGGGGGTATTGCAAGCAAATTATCGCCATTAGGTGATTATCATCTCTGTGTTGTCGATGGTTAGCCAACTGCGAATGATGTTTATGTAGACGCTTTATTGAAACGCCCCATGTTATAACTCTGCGGAATTACTTTATTTTTTATTTTTTAATCTTCTTTTATTTAGGGACATGGAGTCATTTTTGACTATGTCAGTCCCATAGTATACACACAAAAAAGAAATTATACAATACAGACTCTGTCTTTGAAAAGTCCATAGGCAGACCGACAGAGCATCCTAGCAGCGCTAGATGTTGGCGCCGCTAAGATGCTCTGGATCAACCCCACATCTAGCGGAATTACTTGGTGCCTAGTTATAGTTGCTGGTTATAGTTGGTGGCTAGCCTGGTTATTCATTTAAGCCAATGATGTTTATAAACAATTTTTCATTTACCAGTTTTGCCTGCATGTAAGCAAAGACGAGTAATGTTCTTTACATCGTTATAATTATCTTAAACTTCTGTAAGCATCTCTAAAACAAATACCCTGCCATACCGTCACTGAACTACATAAAATCCCTACAAGAAGCAATATTTGATTCGATTGCAATTCCGCAAGGTCCCAGTGACAGGTTGGCTTCTAAAATATGCCTAAGCGCCTCCCCCGCGTCGTCCGATTATATCAATTAATGCATTACAATTATTATTACTGGTAGATAGTGTACCAATTAAGCAAATCGATCCATCATAATCATATCTAACGCGTTAATGGACTGCGGAGAACGTAGCGGCAAATGTGTCAGGGTGACCCCGCCTGCCGTGTTACCGGCACTGGTTTGTGATACCAGTTCGGTAGTGACAGGTTGAAGGTAAATGGAGATCTACCGGCATTTATCTGGCATTGAGATATGGTTGGTTAAGTTTTATGGTTGAAAATACATCAATGTAGACGGGTATTTGTTCACTCATGCCATCAGCCAAGCAAGTGTTGTTTTTTTAAGGGTTTCTATAACGGCAAACAACCAGTTGGGTTATCTAATAGAAAGTAATCACCTTAGTATGGTCAACTTGCAACACCAGAAAGTTCCCTTTACGTACAACTCTAAAATCATTTCTGTTATGTTCTTTCCTTTGTAACTTTGATTTTACTCTCTTGGATCTTATTACAATACGTTTGTAAGGACTGTTATGAGTCAAGTAAAACTTCTTCTCTTTGAATAAATTTTAACAAATGGTGAAGAAATAGGGAATATGCATGTGTTTCAATTATTATATATATAATAGGATAAATGGAGAGTTTAACTGAATCTGATGCTTACGTCGCCCCTCTATAAAGGGGATAAATGGAGAGTTTAACTGAATCTGATGCTTACGTCGCCCCTCTATAAAGGGGGAGGCCTTCGTCCAGCAGTGAACGTTTTATGGCTGACGACGACGATCCCTACGTCGAAAAAATAATTGAAATCGGCTGGTAAAGTTTTCTGTAATATAAGCGTTCAAATTCAAAGTATCTAGATCCTAGAGACAGATGACTAGAGACTCTAGAGTCATCTGTCCTATTCTAGCAAAACACGTGCATAGTATAGAATTTGTTTGGAATCGTGATCTTTGACGTCATAAACCTAGTATAGTACCCTCCCTGTCTAACATGAAACTAAAATGTTTATAACTTCGTTATTTGTACAAAAAAAAAAAAAAAAAAAAAATTACTTTTTTTTTTGTTGACAGTCAGCTTTTATGTGAGTCAATAAAAAAAACACATGCGTATTCCCTATTATATTAGAACATACAAAACTCAGAAGTGAAAATACAAATCTTTCATTGATTAAAACCAATTTAGTAGCTCCATTCAAAGCAGTAAACTTAGCAATTTACTATTATGTATTTCAATTTAGATTCTAAACTGCTACAGTCTAACGATGTTGCAAGTAGTATAAAGTAATACCTACTCAAGTTTTGGATTGAAACTTCACAAAGCTCATAGAAATAAAGATTTTATTATGTTTCGGCTGGAGAAATACCATTAATTTTATAACATACTATCTTGGCAGCCATCGGGCATTCGCCAAGCGTGTATGAGGCGGAGCCAGGGCATATTGCATTCTCTATTGTTATGGTCGGGTGATATGCCAATAAACTTACTTGAGAGTTCACTCAAATTTGCAGACGTCTTAATAGTATCATTCTTTATAAGACAGAAAGCGAAGCAAGCCTTGAGATGATAAACCGCCGTCGCCTACTAACACCTATGCCGTTACCCGCCAAATATGTTTTCACTTTATCCATAGTGACCCTTTTATTTATTTATTCTTGATATTCTTGCGTTTGACTACATCCTGTCTGATGTTAATCAATGATGCGGTCTAGGATGGAGCACGCTTAACTAGAAGGAACCTGTTTCCTATGGATTTGAAGACACCCATATTGTACTTTAGGTAGGACGTCGTCTCAAACAACATATAAATGTTCTATTGAGACCGAAATAATTATAGTGATATTTAAATTAACTTTTGATCTTAATTCAATGGTCTGTCATAAGTCTTAAGAGTAAACAGCCGGCCATTTCTCCATAGATACGGGGAAGTAATATTACTCCACTATGTAATGTTGTAGGTCCAAGACTAAGTATTATATCGATTTGTCTCTTCATTATCTAGGATTGTAAATTGATAAGAAAGTAAAAACATGAATAAAAAGAAATTAATAAACAGAAAGCTATGAGCCAGGAAACATCTCGTATTTTAGCTCAATTTTAACGCCTCTTTGGACGTAAATAAATTACATAAGGAGTAAGAAAACTCTAAAATAATGTATCAAGCGGCATAATTTCGTCCATCAAAATTCCAAATAACTAGTTAGAATAAATTAGTTCAATATTTTATTCATCACAATCCTGCAGCCAAAGGTCGACATCCTCTTTCTTCCTCCCTTTCCCACACTTTATTTAATGAAGAGAGAGCATGCTCTATGCTAATTTTAGCCACGCCCACCGATGAGTTCGAGCCGTCGGGCGGTGCATCTTTAAAGCATTGTATTACATATATAGACATAGGCCTCAGTTTAATTTGCCTTTCCTCCAATCCTTGGATTCTTCTTCAATCCTCAGTTCAAATGACAATCGCGTCCGTCGGTTTCTTCCCTCCATTTGTATGCCGTCTTATCCCATATACCTACGCTATGTCAAATTTGTGTGCCGATAGGTTTATATGGCTTTTTCACTTTTACGGTGTATTATCAAGTTCGAGTTCTGTATTTTAGCGAGGTTACATAAGCTAGGCGCCCTGGAGCCAGGGCACGGCAGGTCGGGAGGGCGTGTGCGGGCGCCGGTTATTAATAGCGCATTCCTTCCCGCCCCGGCGAGGGTCGACGTGCACCTGCCGCACTTTCCTTTTTCATTCGCGGGATGCTTGCTTACCTTGACGATATTCTAATCGCTTTGATTGGCGCCTGTCACGTTTCGGTTTATTATGATTTTAAATGGACAGCGACACGCCAGGTATTTTTTTTAATGTATCATTTTATTTTCATCATTATCTCGGAGACGTCCACTGTTGAACGAAAGTCTCCCCCTTAAACAGCCACACTGTACCGATGATACGATGCCCTCCGGGCTGATGATGATGATGATAATAAAAATTTAATTTAAATATTTTTTATCCGCGAATCGGAACACAGCGTAGGCGCGGCCTCCCTCTAGGTGGACCGACGACATTGTAAAAGTCGCGGGCAACCGGTGGATGCAAATGGCAGGTTGGCGTACAGTGTGGCGGTCTAAGGGGGAGGCCTTCGTTCAGCAGTGGACATCTCCGGGCTGATGATGATAATGATGATTTTTTATGTGTATGCTTGCGTTTGACTGCCATCTTGTCTGATGTAAAGCGAATACGAGTTTAAATCACATTGTATAATCACAATGCATGGATTATATCATGAATGCGCTTGCGCATGCGGGTTGATTCTCTTGTCGCACTTTCCTTCAGCCTCGAATCAGAAGCTTCTGAAATGAGTTTTGAAAAATTACCCTCTTTTTTTTTTACTTTGGGAACTGCATTATTGAAAAATTTGCCTACTTTATTAGTACCTACACTGTTATGTATAAGTAACTCCGCGGGTATGTATAAGTGACTCCGCGGGTATGTATATTGTATAAGTAACTCCGCGGGTATGTATAAGTAACTCCGCGGGTATGTATAAGTAACTCCGCGGGTATGTATAAGTAACTCCGCGGGTATGTATAAGTAACTCCGTGGGTATGTATAAGTGACTCGTATGCTTTTACACCAATCAGTAATTTATTTTATTCGTTACTATTATCGTCCCCCTTA
Source organism: Erannis defoliaria (assembly GCA_905404285.2). Lineage (NCBI taxonomy): Eukaryota > Metazoa > Arthropoda > Insecta > Lepidoptera > Geometridae > Erannis > Erannis defoliaria. The sequence continues at coordinate 4,343,650 of FR990071.1, forward strand.
GTTATTTAATAATTAAAACTTTAGAATCAACATTACGTAAAGAAAAGATATTGCTTTGTACGCTTTGTAGATAAATCACGTCCGTATCAAAATAACCAGAAGAATGTTGGTGATTATAACAGTGACAAAACCTACGTGTCAAAAAACCAACGGCATTGCACAACATTTCCAAAATATTATTATGTAATAAACAATTTGTAGTACTTTATCTATGATTTCCAAAAGTGTAAGTCTTGCGAAATTCCATTATGACAAGAGAATCAATTAAAAATTGCAACGATTTTATTTTGGGTAGAATCATTACAAACCGCTAATCATGCACTCGTCATGTATTCGAATTTTATAACGTTATGAAATTTTCGAATTTCATGGGAACTTTTTCTATTTATCTTTTTGGAGAGATGGCAGTCAAACGCAAGCCTATAATTATAATCCTTAAAAAAACATCTACAAACTCTGTTTAGGCAAAATCTGGGAGAAAAAAAACTAATGTTTAAAAAAAAAGTTTAATGTGAGCTTCCTTTGCGTGTGCGCTTCCAAGAGCCACACAAGGGCAACGTTCTTAGAAGTTGCATCTGGCGCTATTAGTGGGCCCAAGGACCGTAGCGAAGCACCCGCGTAGAACCGGGGGCTCCGTGGGAATCGCGCGGCATGAATATTTTTACTTTATCCTTCCATCACCTTTTTATTACAGGACAAGTAGAAAGACGGCCCACTATCACCCTTATATTGTGGATTTTCCTTGGATACGTACCAAACGTTTTGACTCCACATTTCTAATTCGTACAGCCAAGGAAATGGAACACTGCCGGCTTGTTTCCAGAGAGATATAATCTAGACATCTTCAAGGTCAGAGTGAATAGGTATTTTCTCAGTTTGCGTGCTTCATTCTCGACCACATCGTTGCATTAACAGCCGAGTTGGTGGTCAAACGCAAAAATAAAGTTAAAAAAAGAAACCTAGGCCTAAATCAAGACGAGACATCCGTACTATCACTTAAAAATAAAACTAAAAGATTCGGTTTTACTTCGTGACTGTACTAATAATAAAAATTGGATAGTGGGTCCAGTCGACCTAATCTAAACGTGATTCGGTTGAGTGACCCCGCGGGTCCAGCTGACCGAAGACTCCATAAGATGTTGCTAGGTCACTTTCTCTTTAATCAAGGTATTGATCTCTTTCATCCTTTTTTTATGCAATGGATTGCCGAAACGAGCGAGACTCTCGCCTGGTGGTAAGCATCACGCCTGCCCGTAGCAGGTACAGTGCCAGAATTGTAAACTTGCAAACAAAACCCCATCTAATCTTGGCCTTCGTCCAGCAGTGGACGTCTTCTGGCTGATAATGATGAAAATACCTGCGCTGCACTGCACTGTGCTAGACTAGACGGCCGAAGACCTAACTGAGATGGAAACGAAGATGTCATCCACCTTTGCCCGTCTACGTGCAGAGGTGAAAGATAATGGGCAAATTCCACACACTTACTGTACAAATACCAATAAATTACCTGTAAATTACCTATCTAGACAAAGCCGCAGATAATTAACGGTTTGCTTAGCGCATAACTGCGACTCGTTTGCAATTGAAACGCATGTTTGTGTGTTTATGTCACCGCTTTCAGTGCATTTGCAACGTAATGGTGAGTAAGTATTTCGCATCGCTATTCTAATTCGCGTTTTCGCCTCATTTTCCTACATATGATTATTTGAGGATGGGGGTGAGAATGAGGTTCGACACAAAAACCTTTTCGCAGATGGCGCCAGCGGCGGTCCGGATGTGGCAAAATCAAGTTTTCTTGTTAATCGTTGCTCTTGATGAGGGTGTTGTCGATAATCCAGTCCAAGGAAAAATACTGGGTACTGTGGCTTGTTTTAAGAATCTATGCAGCTGTTGACGATCTGTAAATAGATAGTTGTTTACATTTTATGTTGGACAGAGCTTTAATTAGCAAGAAAAATTGTTGAACAAAAGCTGCTAGGTATGATGAAGGGAAGGTTTTGCCAGACTCGTACGTAAAGCTCTCCTATAGTCAATTCAATTCAATTTTAAAATATCTTTATTTCTAAAATAGAAGTAAACAATTGTACAAATGACAACAACAAACTGTATTGTAGTGTTAAATGATATCCTAGAAAGTACAAAAATAAATTTAAAATACGATTACAAGCTTTTTTGCTTTTATTTAAAAAAAACACGCAATTTTATAATAATTATTAAAGAAAAATAAAATTCGAAATTTCTATTCAACTATACCTAAAGTATTATTCAATGTAAGCTTTAGTGTTCAGCATTACATTTATGACTTGTTAAGAGTTATTTTTTTTGTATGTAAACATAAAGTATTTTAAGCTTTAGAGGCGACGCAATAAAAATCAATCCGTAAAGCAACAGGAGCTACTGACGTCTCCTAGTACAAGAATATTCCATAGCTTTCCTCTACAGTATCCAGGGTAACGAATATGACTTCATTTAAAATGCATAATAATATGTTAATTCGAAGCAGTGCCACAGAATGCAAAAGTACTAGTTCGTTAATGAGCTTGGAATATTCACGGCGTACGGGACCGAACCGGAAGGCCCTTTCCGTCACTGGGGCCAAGGGTTTTCCAACGGGACAACGTCTACTTAACTAAGGAAATTAAACCTCATCATAAGGCGTTAAGGATAAAAAATGCTTGCATGTTTTCTGGATAGGACTCTGTAATGTTGTACTGCTTATTCTGATTTAACCTTATTGTGAAGAGTTCACATTAAATATCCTTACATCCAGTCCTAATACAGTTTTATTTCGAACTTAAGATTCGTTTACGATAAAATCACTAATCACATAAATATTATAAATACTTTCGTTTATATGTTGGTAAGTTTATTCTCCCATAACGACCGAAAGTATAGATATATTTGATTTGAGAATATCTTGTACCATACAGACAAAAATACCCAGTTACTTGTTATACTTTAACCATTGAGCTGATATCTAAAGAGTCACAATCTCTAAGTGAAAACAGTCAAAAAACGTCCGAGTGCCGTTGTACATACCTATACGTATACTTACGTGCATTATATATAGTTCACAGTTGTTCGAATTTAGTCGTTATGTCGCTTGTGTAGTGTTCAATGTATGCTTGAGCGCTTGTGTCTTATCGTAGTTCAAATCGTTCAAAAAGTCGGCGCACTGCATAGCGTGCACTGAGTTTTGGCGCGAACATTTTTTTTGTAAGTTTCTGACTATAGATATTAGCTCAATGACTTTAACCCTAGATTACATAAATGCACATAGGTACTATAAGGGTACAAAAACCGGTTCGAATAGAATAACGGATTAACGGGTGCTGTCAATAAGAAAGGTCTTTTCATAATAAATCCCATCGCATCACAGATTTTTCCATAAACACTCGCCTGTTATGCGTAATCGTAAATAAATACGTAAATCGTAAGGAAAAATTAACTATATTAATAAAACTGAGTAATAACATGGAGGACTGACAACGGTAGATCATTTAACCAAAAGCGGTGGTACTCAAGATGCCAAAGTATTTTACTTAAAGTTCGGATAATGATCTTAAACTTTAATTTTAATAACATAAATATAGAACTGAGACTCAAAGACCTACGGTACACGAAATGCCAAGCTCTGGAGTTTTACATTTAAATACTAATATCTTCTCATGGTCTCCAAAGATTAAAAAAATTATGGTATACTCAAACACTCAAGCGTATTAATTTTGTAAAATCATTAAAAGAACACAAAAATTACGAGTAAATGATGTTTCTATGAGGTCGTCCGAAGAATCCAACTCGGATGGGCAGCGTTCGGGAAATTGCGTAATATATTCTCGTCCAAAATCCCGCAGTCTCTGAAGACAAGGGTATACAACCAGTGTGTGTTGCCAGTGATGACATATGGAACTGAAACGTGGTCTTTAACTGCTGGCCTGTTGGAGAAACTTAGAGTCACGCAACGGGCAATGGAGAGAGCTATGCTCGGAGTTACTTTGCGCGATAGAATCCGGAACGAGGATATTCGCCAAAGAACCAAAGTTACCGACATAGCTCGCAAGGTTTGCAAGTTGAAGTGGCAATGGGCAGGCCACATCGCTCGAAGAACTGACAACCGATGGGGAAGAAAGGTTCTTGAGTGGCGACCGCGAACCAGAAGACGCAGCGTAGGAAGGCCTCCCACTAGGTGGACCGACGACATTGTAAAAGTCGCGGGCAACCGGTGGATGCAAATGGCAGGTTGTCGTACAGTGTGGCGGTCTAAGATCCATCTTAGACCGCCACACCGTATGCAGGCCTTCGTTCAGCAGTGGACGTCAGCGGGCTGGTGATGAATATGATGTTTCTATATCCATTCTTTTACAAAAATCACAGCATTTTAGGCCAGAACTTGCGTTTGCGTCTCTGCGCATCCAGAGTAGGGTACTTCACTCTTTTTTTTTGTAAATTTATCGTGGCCTAAGTCCATCTAGAGAAGGTGTGTAAACACACTTTTATCACATGCATGCGTAACTAATTTTGCCAGGATTGTTGAACGATTGTATTTTTCCGATCGTTATTACGTTGTTACCTCTAGATCGCTCTAGATATGATTTGTTTACGTTTGCACAGTGTATGTCAGATTAACTTTATCAACGTTCAAAGAAGGAGGGTGATTGATATCGAGTATCAGGTCTGATAAAGTACGCTCCTCCCTTCTGTTCTACGTCATAATTTTGTATTGGCATCGTAAATACTTTTTTTTTTCCAACTTTTCATTTTCATTTCACAAATCTTTAGTGTTATATATACGAGTAAGTATAATTGATTCATTATTCGTACGATAGCTTAGCTTAAAAGTTTTGGGATGTTTTTTTCTTCTTCTGATAATAATGTGGAAAACGCCAGTAGGAAAAATCATCCAATCGTTTTTCTCATACATACTACAGGGTTACTAGTATTTAGATAAATTTTGGTATAGTGGCGCCCTTATTTTTGTAATATTAGTTTTGTTTATAACCATAAAACCGTGTTGTCAAAACCTGGTCGCGCGCCTTTACGTTCCCAAAGCGATGTGAGGTCCAATTACAGCTGATCTAACGGCCCGTTCGACGTCCACGGTATGTCCCATTCGGACGTCAGCCGGCGCACCGATCGGGAAAGTTACAACCGATTGGACGAACCGATAGCGTTCTGTTTACATCGTAAACTCGAGAAAGGCAACAAAACATTGGAGAAACTGAAGAGGTGACACATATCGTACGTACACAATGCCGTATGTCTTGACTGGATTGGAAGGACACGTCAATCTTGAGAGACTTACGTTTCTCTAATCATGTCGCAGTCACAGGCAATATAAAATATATTTTAATAGATGTAATTATTTTGCTTCTTAAGTTTTTATTTTATTTGATCTTAAGGGTCAACCCACACGTACCACAACCACAACACGTGGTCGGATGCATATTTTGTATTGAAAATTTATAGTAGAATTTACACGTACTACATTTTGCCGTCGTTATCGACCGCGTGGTTGATACCGACCACATCGCAACCACAACGCAACCACATCGCAAAAACAACGCAATCACCAGCTATACAGTGATATATCCGCACGGCCATATCGCAGATACAACGTTGCGTCGACGCAACGACAGTGCGCGCTCTATGAAAGCCAGAGTCGAACTGTGTCTGCACACGACGCAACCACATCGCAACTGCTAACGACAACGCAACCACATCGACATTTTGTCGGTACCACAACGCAACTGCAAAAAGCTGCAGCGACACTATTCACACGTAGCCACTGCGTCACCACATTTTGTCGTTGCGATGTGGTGTGGTTGTGGTACGTGTGGGTTGACCCTTAGTGCCGCCGTCATCGCTGAAAATCCCTGGATATCGGAGGTGGCAGCAGAGTTAAGCTGCCATTTTTGGGTCTGACCCTCGATCTTAATCATCTAGCTAGAGCCTCTCTTTCGTTGGTCGGGGTTCTTTGTTATTAGGAAATTCGTCGTAAGTTATAAGCACTATCTGATCAGTTAGGTATTATGTTTTTGTAAAATTTTCGGTCAAACGACGGAACCGATTAGATAAAATTTCCGTTGCGGTAATAAGCTCCACGGGAATACAAGGGTTACTTTTCCTAGGGAAAATGTAGAAATTGAGAAATAGCAGTACTCTGCTCAGCGAGTATTTTATAGTCTTGAACTTTATTACAAATTTATAAATATGAATGTACCGCTAACTTAATAGAATAACTTTGTTTATTAGGCCGATACTAAATAGGAAAGGATACCAAATTACCGAATCAGGTCATTTACAGTATACACAGTATGTTGAATCACGCACGACACAACCGATATTTTCGGATATTTCGTAATCGTTTTATGAATCGTCAGATACAATTGGTAACCGATGTAATTTACGCGCTTGCAGATTAATCTCCGGCCGTCACCTTGAAGGTCAACCATTAATTAAAGCTAGCAAGCGTGGTGCTGATGCGGCAGTTTCCTTGTTATGAAATTTGATTTACGCATCGTCGACACCCATTTACTTTGTATAGTGACCTTCCTCAAAAGGCTTCGCCAGGTGAATCATGATTCGCGTTTTGTTTTTGAAGCACAATTGATGTGTCCATATGCGGTGCCGTTTGGGCGATCAGTCAACGACCGACGCCGCGGTTTCCCTACGCATTCCAAACGAGTTCGTCACGATCATGAGAGATCTTGGCTAGTGATATGCGCAGTTTCGATCGTTAAGCCTGTGCCATCAGGAATCTTGAGATTACATGTTACTCTTGTTATGCCGCCAATTTCTACAGTTCATGGAAGCATAAAATATATATATTAATGATAATCATATTTTTAAGGGTAAAGAATAATCCATACGTAGATCTAAACATTTCTTCTTGTCATTGCTTAACTAAAATTATATTTTTATATTTTGGATGACGATAGTCTCTAAAACCTTGTATCATAAACATATCACAAATCTCTCCTGCGAAAATGTACATTTCTATATGTTGATGTACCTATCGGTCACAAACGTGTCCAGCATAACGGCCTTCGTAAAAATGTTGCGCTATTATAAATTTCTACGGAAAACATGCGGAAAATTGATAATGTTCTCACAAGCGAGCGATGGTGCTCGTTGGACGCGCTAATTGGTGCGCAATGCGAATTAACAGCTGCGCCAGCGCACTTCTCGCCTTCTCCTCCTCTGTTATTTAATTTTTCGCTCGGTTAACTTACGAGGAGTCGACGGCCGTTTTTTGTGTTTACAAATTAAGGTAATTGCCGTAATACCCCTGTCACAACCTTTTAAGTTCAACGCACGTATTATGCCTTTCGATGTATCTCTCGTGTCAACCGACTCTCATTCTTATTTCGCCAAGAGTAAGGTGTTAGCCGAATTTCTTGTTCTGCGTGAAATATTACTGTAGTGCGCCCTTGAATTCTCGGTTCCGGGCTATTTTAATGTCGTTTAAAATAATATGCAACGATCATTGACTACGTAATTACTCAGCACGCACAAAACCGAAATCTCGAAACCGGTATCAAGTCCGTAACCGCAATATTATTAGGACCAGAACTATCGTAATGATCGGGTGTTATAAATGTACGATACGTTCATAAATGGGAAGAGCAATGAACCAGTGAGTAATTACATGGTGGAAAAGGTTTCGACAACGCCAGCTAAGAAAGCTTATCGCTCCCCAAGTTCAATTTTCCTTAGGCGATGCGTGACATGAAACTATCGATATTTCATTCGATATACTACAACTACCTAACCGTTGAAAGCAATAAAATGATTGGTATTAACGGTGAGATTATCTGAACGGATACACGCCTCATATCGGCGCAGGAGTCTTATTTTAAGAGTGGTTCTTGAGTCTTAGACGCCAAACGATGTGACGGCGCAGGCGCAGGTAATCTGTGATCTTGCGATGCAGCTATCGCGGCTGCCCTATCTGATACGACCACGCTTCCCCAGGACACAGGTAATATCTTTTATGGCGCTTTTATGCAACACGGCTCGATGAAGTTATTTACTCATAGATTGTCTTATCGACATTGCTTCGCGATCGCCTAGAGCTTATAGCATGGAGGATAGTAGGTTATAGCCAATTTATAAGATCTGGCTACATTTTCTCCAATACAAAATTGCCTTAATAATAATATTATTATTTAATTTTGCAGATGAGCTAAAATGTATCCTCTTACTAGTATTTAGTTAGCTCAATGACCTGTTTTCTCAAGATCATCAAAATTGAGTAATTATCTCTTCGGTCAGTCCTAAAGTCGTTTTCAATATTTTTACTGTACGTTATAAAATAATTAAATGGAATCATCATGGATTATATAATAAAGGCGTGTAGTTCCGAGCAGGTATAGATCTTAGTTATTTGTTTAATGACTGCAATCGTATGGGGCTCGCCTGATTGTAAATATCGTGCTCCTCTCTTAGTTCCTTAAAAAAAAAGATAAGCCAAGAAGCCTTTAAGCGGCGTATATAGTCTAATAACTAAGGTAAAACAATAAGCCTACATGTCAAGCATTGTAATAACATTCTCTTGTAAAGCTTGAATAAATATACATGCCTGTGGGTGTTTAAATTTAACTACATTTCGCAATGCGCAATACATGTCATAGGTGAGGGACGCGCTGCCAAGTTCAGATAACAATGTCGCTGACAGCTGACCCCGCCCGTGGATGCTACCACCGGCGCTACCCAATCGTAATCCGATAACAATAAAGCCTGATTCGCGAATCGACAATTCGACAGTGACCCACTTCGAGAGCGGCTGCGTGGGCCGGAGGCCCAGCGTCTCCAAACGTCGCTTCACTTGCCAATTAGAACGTCTCCTACGCTCTTGGTTAACCCGTGTGACAAAACGCGTGTTCTCGTTTCACACGACGAGATTTAGCAATCCCGTTACTGTTATCGAGTCCACATTACAGTTTTTCCATTAATTTGTGCGTAATGCGAGATTGTACAATAGAATCGGCGTGTACTAGTGCGGGGTCATCGTTTGCAACGGGCTCGCTGTGCAAGGCGCGTGGTGCGAGATGAGTTCCATTACTCCAATGTCTTTTCTGCGGCCGACGGCGCTCAGGTCGTTTACATCGCTCCGCACCGATGCGAGACACTCCACGATCCGTAAAAGTCAAAATCCTCGAAAGTAATCGTGGCAGGTTCTATTTCAACATTTGAGGACAAGTTTCTTTGCGAGAACTGGTGTGCTTTGAAAGTGTTCGCCTTGACACAATACACTCACTCCAGGCAGTTTTAAACGACGCAATTGCCGTTTATGTGTCTTTTATATGAATGTGCATTCTTTTACGACACCCGCGTTTAAACTTGTAGCTTTTATGTGTCTGGCGAAATGGCGCTGAATGAATTGACCCTAGTTTGAAGCAAGTATGATTAATCCATGATGTATGATCGGTAATGGTTTGTGGTCATGTTGTTAGTATTCTGCTGGCGCGTCGACGTCCGTCATTTCGCCAGGCTCTTCCTAGAAAGCGAAGTGTTCCACTTGATGCCGGGAACCTGATCACCACCGGATGTGGCCGTCACGTCATACTAACTGTTGATTTTCACTTTTATCACGTGCGATGAAATGGAAACCCCATTATGTTCGTTGCATAATAACTAAACGTAAACAGATAGGTGCATTGTTACTTCCAGTTGCCCCAAGTGAAGCAAGGTGATAGTGATTGTGAATTGGGGTGCTTAATTATCTTATCGGTATGGGTAGACAAAGCTCAGATGGGATGCGCGAGCGCATCGTGCTACCGCGACCACCCACTGCCACAGGCGATATCTCTACAACGTTATTATTAAACAACCTGAACCATCTACCAGCACATTGAGGCATGTTCTAAAATGTTGTGAAATTCCTAGAAAAGCGGTTCATCGATACACTGATCAAACGCATAAAATTACCTCTGCAAAGTACGCGTTTACTGCGCAATGGCTGGCAAGAATCTCGTCCTCTCATAATCAGATGAGGCTCGACCAGGGCGGGTTCCATGAAGTCGTTACCGTCGCCGGCGACACCTCGTCTAATGGCCGCGTGCCTCTTAACTATGCAAATTATTGCGCAGGACAGCCACGCGATCCGCTCTCTAGAGCCCGTGACCGGACTGACGCAACCCGCTGCTCCTATCCAATGCAAACCCTTAGCATAATCCTGACCGCCGGCATAGGCTCTTTGTCAAAACATGGTATCGTATCGTATCGTCTGTGCTTAATAGCGTCTTGTTATGGAAAACTCGGCTGATCATTGAATATCGGCAAGAACCAGCTCTTATCTGGAGCGTAATAAATCGGAGCTGCCGATCGCGATACCGCCGGCGCCTGATTAATGCCTGAACAGTTTTTAATTAATGCATTGCTTTCGGAATTATTGGTCTAGTGAAGCGATATACCCTCGAGAGCCAATCGAATAAGCATCGTTGTCGTTTTCGCTGGCGACGTTAGCTTGAATTATTCGTAGCTCCGTAGAGTTAATTGCGTGTTTATGTGTACTATCGACATTAGCTATTCGGATAATGGAGTCGGGGCGGTCTTGTCGTGATCCGATATTTTCCCGCGGTTGTGCAACGGTTCTGTTGCGTTAGTGCGAGCGCCTCCCTGAGTGCTGTAACAGCGATCTGTATCGGGATTTCTTGAGTTCATTATTTTCGTCATCATCATCGGCTGCACGATCTTATAGCGTCTCTATCACGATTGTTGACGTAACGTATTTTTTCCACGGTCCGATTACATGTTATTTGTATCATGCGTTTTCCTGCCATTAAGAAGTTTGATAAATAAATAAACAGATTAAATAAACGGCAAAATGATTGAGTCAGGTAAGGGTGATCTCGGGATTCGCGGCTGTCTTTGTAACGTGACCCTAGTGTCAACTGCCGTTAGGCTCCACTAATGAACGCTCGTCAACAAGTATTCAACCTCGATATTTCCTGGGGAAACTTGATCGCTCTTATAGCTCTACACGTCTTACTAACCGTCCTCTTGAGACTTGAACTGCTCGAACTCGAACTCTCGAACGCTTCTACTAAACCCTGGAGCACATCGGACACCTTCATTTAACACGCATCAACATCAACAATCTTGCAATCGATGCCTAGAGTGCAAGGGCTTCGTTAACGCACCATTGAAAGCTGCATCATCTCGTATAGTGACGATAATTGTCATGAAAATGCTCAATGAGAACGCTAAAATGTTACGGTTTGGCTCGGGCAGACTACAACTGCGTGCCGCAGGGCATCGCTTAGCTAGAGGAAAAAAAAGCAGTGAGGCCTGCCTGTAGTGTGCGGTTGTTCATATGACATTTACGAAAATCATGTAGGAGGGTTTCTTCAACGCTATACGTTGCTGCGCATGCTGCTTTAATGTGCGCCAACCTTAACAATACCTGTGACTATTGAATAACTAATAAGATAGCGCGTTGAAACGCATGCTCACAATCTTTCACAATTTTCAATGTATTCAGAAGTCTTTGTCAATGTTACGTATCTGTTACATTTCATTAACACTATTGACCTAAGGTGGCTGTGGTATTTTTCAATTAGAATCAACACTGTATGCTTATCTAATCAGAGAAACGTGACGCGGGTATAGAAACAAACGTCCAACTTTTGCGACACCCGTAATATAGCGACACGGAGCGATAGGCCACCTCTGCCAACTCAATCTAAAGCGTCAGTTCGATAATGGGGGACTTCTATTTGTGGGACCTTTATTTTCATCACACTTGCTCGTAAAGTGGATCTTATAACATCGGTTTAGGCTCATAATCTAAGCTATTACGCACGCGTGCTTTTTACTTTACATTACGGCACTTGTGCTATAATAGGTATAACCCGGTAAAGTCAAGTTTGTACGTGACTGCAATTAGACGTATGTATACGAAGCACTCTTAATGTTTTTTCCTCGCAAGTGTGATGAAAACAGTCGTATGGAACTCTTGTGCTATGTTAGTCACTACGCTCTCGGCTTCCTTATCGCCTAATACCGCCTCTAATGTAATGACCAACATAGCACACTTGTACTATACTGCTTGATTGCTGATTGCTGAAGATGTGGTGGCTCTTCTCCAGATAAGCTTTGCAGGAAAGCCGTTTCTCTACCATTACATTAAAACATCGTTTTGAAAAAGTTTTGGTGTACAGATAGAGGATGATTATACTCGTACAAACTCTTTATTCACTTTTTTGTATAGCCGAAGTTAAGAAATATAATAGGTAATTTAAAAAAAAAACACTGCAATTTCGACATCATTTTTTCAGTTATGTTGATTTAAAAATCAAACTACTGAACCGATTTCGATACAATTTATCCAAGACTTCAGAGGTGGAAGTATGACCTATCAAACAAAAAAAAATCGTCAAAATCAACTTATAATAGGCGGAGTAATCGCGTAAAAAACTTAATTGCTAATTTAGTAGCGGGGTTAACTAAAATGTACCGGATTAGTGGCCATAACTAATACCGGTATAGATTAGTGGCCACCTTGAGCCGATTCTTCCTTTTGGCGTCGGATTTCATAAGATGGTTTTGTTAGGCCGTTACAAGAGCTGCTACCGATTCGCTTCATTCCTAATCCAATTATAGAATTATAGAAACACATGTAAATGTCAAAGCGGTAATGAAACAGCCTCCGTTATACCTACTTGCGCAAACGATTGCCTGGCTCTCAGAATAATACGAAACAAAAACAAAAAATAACAAATTATTTTTAGACTGTACCGGTATTATTTTATCAGTTCCACTGACTCAAGAGAGAAATAAGTAGTGCTTTCGCTTTCCTGTAGGTATTACAAATTGTAGAGCGCACAGGAATGTGTGAAAATGAAAACGTTTATATAGTTATTATACTCCAAAAAAAATATACGGGTTCTGCAGGAAATGCCGGTGACAGCGCAGATCACTGTATAATTTTAAAACGCATTAAAATATTAGGTAATGAAAATGTTAAAAAATATCTAACTTCTGGTAATACGTAATTTTTTGGTTACCCAGTCCTCGTCGCCCAATAAGCTACTACTACTGGCCCGGTAATTGTCTATCAGTGTATTGTCAATTTGTTCTCGTGTTATTTAGCAACCGTTGCATATCTAATTCACAGCTTTATGCTCTTTACGTTCTTGGGTAACACTAACAACCGGTGATGTTGTTTTAGATTAGTTTACCGAGTTACTTGGCGTAACCGCTTTTGATACTATCGTGGCATTTATCATGGAGATTGTATCAACATTTTAATATGTTACAAATGTAGTAACTTCTAACGTACTTGTTTGGTTATTTTCAGGTAAAAATCCGGAGCTGTGGTAATATGGAGTCGGTGTTAGTGTAAGGTGCTAAACTAACTGTGGTTGGTTGGGCAATCATATTCATCAAAGGTTTTTAAATGACATACTTTATGTTTTTTTAAATTATCTAATATTACCGGGAGAGAGCATTAACATTTCAAACTGACAGAAAATATAAAGCTTACTGCATCGCCGTGCCCTGTATATACGCCAAAGCACTAACAATAAAAAAAATACTTTCAAATTCAGATATCAACAACTACGCATATTTTTTTTACTGGCCATATTTTTTGTCAGTTGTAGATGTCGTTGGCGTACAGAATAGGGCCCGCTAACGCTTGTTAAATATTGATTACTTGGCGCTCAATAGGTATGTCATCCATCAATACGGACGCCTAAAATCCTACTCAAAACAAACTTGCAATCTTTATATAAAACATCTTTAAGCGTGCTGTGTTGTTGTGTGTGACTACATCAAAACCTTAGATTTCAATTTGTACGCTAGAAGTGGAGTGTGTCCTCCCACAAGGTACGTGCTCGGTAGATAGATGGCCGCTATGACAATGTGTCAGTGAGACAGGCGCTCGTTAGGCATGCTAGAGGGCGCTTGTGCGGGTGTTCGCCATGTCCCATCAGTATGCGCCCGCGCACCGCCGCTGCACGCTCCACGCATGAATCACTCCAGTTCTTCGTATCGTACCACCCGACCCCAACACGTGACGTCACGACTGCCGTGTCGCACGCGCCCAAACAAAACTAAAATTATGCTAATTTCATTAACATTTCCGCTTGCATAAAACACGAGACAAAATTGGATACTTCGTAATTCAAACGATTGCTACGAGCATACACGAAATGTGGATTTCACGAAACTTGCGACACGGTGTCGAGCCTAAATCAGTTATGGGGAAACCCTATATTAATAGTGTTGTGACAGCTGCCGAGCATTCCTCGTGTTTTGTGCATCACTAGTAACACGACGTACGTGCTCGCGTTTGATTCATTCGTGAGCTCGAGTCGTGCTTCCTTACATCATCCACATTCTTCGCTATATTTAGAGCCTTACTTACTATGTTGCTGGAAATCTAGTCGGGGTGGGTCGTTACTCTGGCTTCACAAAGGCTCGTACGATTTGCGGTCGCTCACGTGTATTGTTCGACGGCATTATATTGAGCGCAATACAGGTTCCCTTGTCTATCTGTCGGAATGACGCGCAGGGTACAGGGCAATAAATACCGCACGCGGGGGAAGTAAACTAAACGTATGTCTGCATCCATCATGCGCTGCGTATTCAATCGGGACTATAATAGGACGAGCCGCAACAGATTTATGGTCAATCTGTCAAACCGACTCTGGAACCATTTAGTTCCCGACATCTTTTACGGCCGTTATTGTGTCGCGCCCGGCACAATCTAAAACTAGTTCAGTCGCGGGATTGTTCAACGATTTACTATCTTGTGGCCCTGGGGCTGTACCGTGAACCGCTTATAGCGGGACCGAATAGGTTCACACTGCGCGATCGCGAACCTAATGCGAGGCAATAAAATTCACAGTCGCGCAGCATCGGTAGCTGAGCGAATTCGATCCCGCACTAAGCGTCCATGGTAAGGCCCCTGGTATGCAATATAGAGAGCATTTTAACTCGGAGTTGGAGCATCAAACCTATACCTCTATACTAACCTATACATCAACTAGTCCGATTGTCACGCAGATACACGCCCTATTCGGAGCCGTTTCTATCATTATGCAGGTACACCTATCTCGGACCGCATCGCTGAAAAATGGCCCGCGAGAGAACAGGTGCGGGGAGACATAGCGGTTCCCAGATCCCACCGCGGGGCTCGTGTAAGTGGGCCGGTTAAAGCGCAGTTTGCACAAAGATATTAGCCGTCAATGGCCGTGCTATGGCGATTGCGCTGCCTCCGGCTGCTGCACGTCTCTCCAACAGTATTCGAGTTACACATCCGCGCCCGTCACTCACTAGAAACAGATACCGGTAACTGGACACCGTGTTCCGAACTAGGAACGACTCTCTCCTCTTACCGCACAAATGGAAATGCAGAGCGGAACGCTTCCTAGTGAACTCCCGCGGAACACTCTTTCGGGGTATTGTTTCGGGCAATTGTATTTAGTTTCAGTCGAGAGGGCAGCTTCCAACGGCGCTTCCTCACAATGGAGGAGAGAGTGGGCTCCCGTGCCGCCATCCGTAGATCGCTATCAATCTCGGACCTCTCGCGCTCGTACGAGACTTCCGACGTGCTTGCACTCTCACCCGTTACAAATAATGATGCACTTAAGGCTTGAGTAATGGCAGTAATATACCAACTAACGTTGCCAACATTTACTGACGAAATAGCTTGGCATTATGACATTCATGACATAATAAATGGGTGCATTTTGTTTGTTACTTAGTCTTGGTTTTCTCAAGGCAGCTTCGAGATTGCGCTGGATTCGATTGTTTTATTACGTTCTGATATATGAAATGAGCCAATTTAGGAATTACGTTTCGCTGTTGAAGGATTACGCGTCGAATTAAGTCTGTTGTCTCCGCTGAGGCAGGTTACGTAGGCTGGCACTTAACCCACATAAAGCTCACATTCCGGAATTCTTCGATATTGTCATATAAGCGCATGTGCAGATTGTGCGGTGATGCAACGTTGGCACGAGTTTTGCCAAAAATATCGAAGTTTTTGACCAAATCCATTTCGATTGTTTACCTTAAATTTTGGGTGAGTGAGGAGTCATTAAATTGTTTACGACGTTGGTCGGCTGTTTCCCTTGTATGGACTAGTCCGCAATAAAGTATCCTAACGAGCCACGTTTCAGCCGTGGGTGACCACTTCGCCGTTGCCAAGTTTCATCGCACCAGCGGATGTCACGTTGGAGGTCACGATTAAAATCTTCGCCTTATGCAGTAGAGGTCGTTTTTGCGTTTGTTTTCGCTAATTTTGGTTAGTCAGAAGACGATGGCAAACACTTGAAGGGCTCGTGATTCAGAGCGTTCCATTTAAAGAGTTAATAGAGTTGTTAACGAATGAGACTACTCCTAGACCTTTTCAGCATTAAAAAATTCAGTAGTATTGGCATTAAGCACCGCGGTTGATTCACGTTATTCTATTCGAATGGCGCAATATTCCGTGATATTTCAAGTCGGGAGCGCCTCGAGCCCGTTTGCATTACATTAGACGACCACCCGACAGGCAATGACTACCATGGCACGAATATTGCGGAGTGCAGTGCAGCGTACCCGTTTATCGGCGCTCTTAGCTGAAAGGCTCGATATGCGTGAATGACGTTAGCCATTTAAAAGTAATCAGGACCTGATAGTAACACCAATCATGTTATTTATGTGCATTGCGGTTCTGCAATTCGTCTGTTTTTAGCAGCTTATTATCATTTACTCTACGAATATTAAAAAGTTATTCAAGCTCCTCATCTATGATGATTCTGTGTAAGGCTGAATAAGACGTCACCAGTTCCGTTGCTCGGCCATTTTGCATCACTAATCTTTTCACCGAAAACAATAGCGGCGGGTAACCGCTGATTACTCCAAGCTATGTTATTTGCATGGGTCCGTATGTCCGCGACCCTCTAACCGATGCCATTGTTTTCCACAATTTGAATGGCTAATAACGAACGAGCTGTTATTTCTGAAGGCTTTCGTAAGTGGAACGGAGTTTAGAAACTCCGGTAGATATTTACGGTTTTGGGTGGCGCCTCCGTTACTACAGTATTTCGTGGTTTTTGGGTCAGGCTTGCAACGAGACTGAACGATTTGCGGCGCGATTGTGGGATCGTGGCTGAGCGTTCTCTAAGAATATTGCTTAACTAAACCTTAAATAACGCTTCTCATCTGTTTCACAAACTAAAATCGCTACACTTTAATACTTTGCTACGAATTTTTACATCTTTTTTCTATGGCATTAGTCTTCCATACAAAAGCATGATCGACAATTCGATACAGCTGCAGCGGCGGATTGCAATATGGACCGACCATCCATTGCTCTCAATGGTTGCTGTACTAGCTGTCAGTGACCCTCGCTTTGGTCCAGTGCCCATTAATTATTCTATTACAGCAATGGTATCGCGATGTCTGCGCGCACGCACGTCTTTGTATCCCCTCATCACTCTTCACTACAAAATCATGTCTTTATCTTCTCTTTTTAAGAATTTAGCTTTAAAAGCTTCGACTTTAGATTCCAGTAGCCTGTTATTATCTTTCATGTCGTAGTAACAGAAAATTGTTTTGTGGATGCTCGTGGCTCGTCTTAATATTACCCCTTAAGCGTCGGGAGAGAATCGTAAATTTTGTTATTACACGCTATTTGTTACTCCTCATCTTTAAATTGATTATCCGCATTAAAAAAAAATGGTGCATTATTGAATACAGTCGTGAGTTAAAACTGCGACTAGCTGATGCTAGGTGGCTATTTTTATTCTCAACAGATTTGAGTTTGACCAACTGCTTTTTTTTCTGTTGTGATTGGAGCCTTTGAAATCTAAGCGGACTCCGATCTTGTTTTGTTTTCTAACTAATGAGTTCAAATGTTATGAAACCTCGGTGTATCTTCATCTAGACATTTTCCTGTTGTGTTCAATAAATAATGTTTGTGCCTTACTAATGACTATTGAATAGTGCCTTACATGACCTTATGTGATTTATTGAATCTTCAAACAAGCCGAAAGGAAGAGAATGGCGTGGTAATGGATCTGATGGAGTATTGGCATTGCACCAAGTCTCTCTTTATCTAATTTTAAGCTTAATTCATGCTAGGTATTGATCGGAAAATTGAGAACTTAAAATTTTTGAGAGCGCACAAGCTCAGCAAGTTCGTGCTAGACTTCTTAATTCCTTTGAAACCAGTGTAGAAAAGAGTTGACACCAAAGAGATAATAAATTGTTCGGGCTTATTTGGGAAATGTTTATATTTTCACAAAACACAAACAACCAACTGGAACTTTGTGACTTTGTGGTCTTCACATTCAAGGTGCTAATTGCGTCCGCCCAGCGCCAGGTGAAAGGCATATCGTGCGCTCATCCGCCCTACTTCTGCACTAAGTGGCTGCCACACAGACGAATGGCAAACCGCTCCGAATTGCAGATAGTGCGATTTATTGGCCACTAACCCGGGAGCTGGGAAATATGGCCAATTTGTTACTGATAGCGAAATAGGTGAATGCGGTCTGGATAATTTGTAGCTTCGTAGCGAAGTATACAAAAATTGTACAGTACAACATTTTGTAGATGTCATGGAAAGATTAATTGTATATCTTAATGAATAATCTTGTTCGTCTGCTTACTCGTTACCAATAAACGTACCGAACTGAAAAAAACGTATCTCCAATGAATGCCAAATTATGCGTTTTTTTTTAAATTACTGGTGGAGAAAGTACAAGGAAGACATATTTTTGCTCTCTCTTTCGTCTGGTGACTGTCCGCCGTGAGCCGCGCGAACCAAATCCGTCTAGTGATTCTTTTCTAACGAAAGCTTGCATGCTTTCGTACAATGGCGCGGAGGTATGGCGTTGCGCTTACGCAGAAGCGTTGGCGTTATAGTATGGCGTCTAATTGCGCTAATGAAGCGCATCCTGAGCCGCGGCGCCGGCGCATCTTGAGCACAATGCGCGCGCAGGATATTAACATAATTACAGTGATGATAGATCATATAGAGAGGCCTAAACGGGCAATTAGTTATGGCAGATGTAAACGCCATGTGAAATACGGATATTGTAAATCTCTGTTAGCATTTTTTATCATAAACAGCATAAATTCTATTGTTTGAAATACTGGCTACGTTCGATATGCCAATGATAGTATGCCGTTTTATGCGGTTTCGCATCAACAGTGTCTATGACGTGGTCAATGTCATAAGTACACTAATGTTTTAAACCTCTGTAAGATTTGTTTGTATTTCAAAAATATCTCGGTACAGAGTCCTAGTCTAGCCCAATACTGTTATTTAATATATGGCTTTTTGAAAGTACGGACTGCAATAAAGTAGAATGAGTAGGTACCTACTAGAATATTTTCCTGCATTAGAATACAATGACCAAGGTCGCGACACTCGCGCTGGACCAGTTCGATGTTCTTGCAGCTCCGCAACAAATCTCCAGTCTAATGGCTAACTATAGACCAAAATGTATGTTTATTTATTTGTGAATTTTAGCATCACTTCCTTAAACTTTTTAGTATTTGGATGTACTGAGCTAAGACGAATCTTGTATTTCGACCATACCATTGATAATTTTTTCCTTGATTACATAATGTGCGGCTTGTAACATGTTCTTTATTCCATTATTCTGTTTAACCTTTGTTTCATGTCTATTGACATCAGAGTCGTTGATTGATGCTTTAAAGATTATTTTGACTAAATGTCAGGATATATTATGTGTTGTATATTTTTAGCATATTCTATACTACATCATATTTTTCATATTTCCAAAATATCAGGCGTATCTGTGATGCAATTTTCCACAATGTAGAGATCTTAGAGACAACGTGTCCTTAGTGTCACTGTGAATCTATCGCCGTAACCAATATTAGCTTAAAATAATGCTCGTACAAAAGCTAAACAATAAAAAGTTCAGCATTTTCTTTTTTCATCCGTGACTAAAAAGCCTTTTTGAACGCATTTATCGTCTAACTAGCAGCAGTCAACCAACTTCAGCAGTCCCTATAAGTTCTATATGGTTCGATACATCTATTAGTTCACTTAACATTAGTTAGATTGACATTTGAATGTGTGCAGTCACTCCACCGATTCGCGCATGTCAATAATTAGGAGGCTCAATGTCAACTGCCGATTGTGTGGGTTTCGATACGACAGTTTAGTCACTAATAGCTTTGTTTTTGTTTACTAATTGCTTGCGATCGAAATTTAGCTCTGTTTTGATGGAGACGCGTATATGGTGGTGCTAGAGATGATTTCTATTATAAGGAGGTGGTCAATGATCAAAACAAACCATCTCGGTATGATAAACATTACCATTAAATTATGTAGACATTTCATAGGTAAATATTGCATGACAGGAGGTTCTCCTTAATTTTTCACTGTTTGTCTTAGAAAGGGGGCACTGGGTAATGTTTTTAGTATTGTTTGTATGTTTCCTCATTACCTCCTGTTGTCGAAACAAATCGATCGATTTATAAATGCAAGTTGCCGTTAGATTCGTCTTAATGTCATGTTTGTAATAACAGTCATAAGCTACAACGCATCACTCGGGATTTTTGTTTTTATTTTAAAATACACAATGTAAGTGATACAGATGGTTCTTGTTCTATTCTCTTTTACTAGCCACACATATACACACCAGTATGCCTTGTTATTACAGCTACTGTTTCTCACACATGCTAATTAGCTATCTCCGACCACCACGTCAACTGTTGCATCGTCTTTACACAACGGTGTCGTAAAGAATGGACACCGCGTCGTCCGGCCCAGTAACATTGATCTGTGGATCTGACGCTACTATTACTGTGTCAAGACCATTGGCGCCGCTTGCACACCCAATACAAGCTTGCAACTCGTCCCTATGTTTGTAATTTTTTTAGATTGACATTAGAATCAATTCTTTAAATTTTATTCTTGATGCTTATTGTTATTGAACTGCACTATTTCCTCGGTAACTTATCACTCGAGTCCCAATGCGAAGATATAGGCCATGTGCTTAGTGGCTAAGCTTAGTACAGCACGTGTGCCGCCAAATAGTTTACCAGGCTAGTATACATTTTGTTGTCATCAAAATTTCAATAAATCAAATCAATAAACCTATCAACGTTTGCTTTGATTGTTTTTGTTGCAAACAATTCCCACGAGCTGAACATAACAAGCGGAACTGTGTTGACGGGATTTCTGTAAAAAACAACATTAGTTTTGTTTGCCAAATAAGTTGTTACAAAAGTAACACCATATTTCTAAAGTTCATAAATAATAAATAATAATAATAAATAATAATGGTAATATTTTTAAAGTACGAGGATCACGCACGATTGATATTAAAATGTGTGTGAATATGTTTTTCTCAATGCCGTTGGTTCTTTTTTATAAATATTGTTTTTGCAACGTTCAGAATGTTTTCTTTTGTTCAGGTTTCTTTGTTCCTTTAGATTTGAACTATTATAAGATTATTTTCTTAGACAGAGACATTGTAAGAAATACAAAGAGTTTTGTGATATTAGTATATGTTTGATATTTTTGTTGTGTTCACTATAACTACAATTTTTGTCTGTAAATAGTGTTCACAATCGCAACAAAAACATAAAGTAACGATTCGAATCTTTTTTGATAACTAAAACCATGATAAGTTTCTAGAAACAATCATGAAACGCAAACAAATCATCAGGCGATACCGATCAAACAGATTCATCACACGTTCAGGGCTCAGGAACATAAATAATGCTTAAAGTTGTCAATAGCAATAACTAATACCATTTCTCAGATACTCTTGTTGATACTATCTCTCAGTCTCAAGCCAATGGGTAGAGCATAAATTTAAGTCAAAGATTTCTAGATTCTCTAATCCCTTACAGGCCAGAAAGTGTATACCAAAGAACGTTGTATTCTCATAGTTTAGGATTCATCAAGTCTGCCCAAATGAATTTCAAGCGTTAGATGAAATTATGAATCTAATTTAATCAGAAGATCAGCTACCTCATCTGGTGAATAAATACAGGCGGAAAATTGATTTGATTTTATACTTTGGTCTGATCAAATTTAGGACCCGATGTCTTTATTTTTTGATGAAGGTTTGGAAGTTGAGAGTTATATTCCAATACAGGCTCGGTTAGAGTCACAGATCTTTGGCAGCCAACCGATGTTGACGAATCAATTCGAAGATATTTGAAAATTGCATTTCGCGGGCCTAGAGTTGGGCAGCCGGGCTCTGCAGTCTATTTTCATAGTTCTACTCAATAAGGAAATGCTGAACGTAATGCTATCTAGATTTTACCGCCTTTGGATTATTGTTCAAGTGTTTAAAATATTGTTTTAATCTGACCCACTTATAGAAATGGTGCTAGAACGGGACCCTGTGCCACTCTAGATCTGTGTAAAGCTATAGATAGTGTTTGAAGTGGCTATTTAGAAGCTTGTTACATAGTAAGGGCTGTAATATAATAAGTCAATGGTAAATACCGATTTCATGATAGAAAATAAGCAGGCCTGGATGTGGATTATAAGATTGTTGACACTCTTTCAAAAGGCCAAATTGTTTTGTTTAGACTGTTTTTATTTTGGAGGTACGGTTTTACGCTTCGGCAGAGCTGCAAATACTAAAGCGACAGTCTTAACTTTCGATCTAATCTTATTGGGGCATATTTATTTGGTCATTAAGCATTATAAGAGCTTATTATTCTTATTATTTATTTTCATATTTAACTGTACATCTACAGTTAATCTGCCGAAGTTTCGCCATTAGCTCAATAGAAAATATGGCACAGCGGGCAGTCTAAGCGACTGTTCTAGATTTAAAATTTGCATCTATAGACCTTCGAACTGCGCTTGCGCCGGTAAATGCCGTTTTAAAATGTCTGTTGCACAGTGACATTTCAATTACACGTTTAAGTATGTTTATCCTTCTTTGTGAAGCTCTAGCTTCTAGTCTTCAATGCATTGGGTTGGGATCTAAACGATAACATTTTGTCTTTTCTGTAATGTTTGTCCGGTGGAGTCAATGTAACGCGCTGCTTTGAATATTGAATACGAATACGTTCGAGGTCGTTTCAAGTGTGTTCGAATTCGATACTTTTCAACGGTTTTGCCGATTGGATTCCGTGTGACTCATCCGAGGTTAGTGTTCGAGCGTGTTCCCTCGGCCACACTTATTAAGACTTTAATTAGTTTTCTATTTCTATTACTTAGTGTTAATAGACGCACATAGTTCGCTCGACTATAGATTATGGGACCCTTTCAACATATAAAGCGTTCATTAAAAATAACATGTATTGGAAAATAATTGTGTCACATTTAATTTGCCACTTATACATACGAGAGGCGTTCATTATAAAGTGAGAATGAGGTACAAACACTTTGGAACCGAAAAAAGGAAATACTGGCTAGTAAAGCTGGAATATTGATAAGATTAAAAAAAAAGTGAAATAATTTGAATATCTTTTGTTTTAAAAAAATGGAAATGGAAGTCTTGCAGTCTGTCGTAGAGTGTTGTCGAAAATGGAAAAATTGAATTGCGTGCGGTTACTAAGGATCTGTGCTTGAAAAATTTCACTACGGAACGAACTAATCAAGACTTGCAGGATACTTTAGGAGCAAATGCACCACCTTATTCTACAGTTGCTGGTTGGTGTGCCGAATTTAAATGGGGAAGAACATCCACCAAAGATGATCCTCGCCCGGGCCGCCCTATAACGGTAGGGAGCGAAGAAATAATAAAAAATTTGAGAACATTGTTTTAGCATAGCACGTTTTATAGCCGATGTAACCAAGATTTCGTCTGGTAGTGTGCATAGCATTTTACACGAACGCTTAGGGATGAAAAAAGTATCCGCGCGCCCAGAATGCTTACCGATGCACAAAAACAAACCAGGCTGATCATTTCTCGAGCTTCATTGGAGATGTTACAACAAGATCCTGATCGTTTTTTGTCTCGATTCATAACAATGGATGAAACATGGCTCCACCATTACGATCCTGAAACAAAATTACAATCTATGACTTGGAAAAGACCATCATCTCCAACTCCTAAGAAATTAAAGGCGAGTCGTTCCGCCGGAAAGATCATGGGCTCTCTTTTCTGGGATAGTAAAGGAGTGGTAATGATAGAATATCTCGACCATGGAGTTACTGTAACGGGCTCTTTGTATGCAGAACAAATAAAAAATAATGCGTGACGAAATACGCGAGAAACGGCGAGGCAAACTAACAAAAATTGTTTTGTTCCATCAAGATAATGTAGAAGAAAAGAAGGCTCACAAGTCCGCCGTTGCTATGGCTGAAATTCGTGATGCTGGCTTCGAAATATTTGTGCATCCTCCATATTCACCCGACCTTGCCCCTAGTGATTTCTATCTATTTCCGAGGTTGAAGGAGTCTCTGAGAGGACAGAGGTTCGAAAATGATGAAGCAGTAGTCGCTGCAGTACAGGACTTTTTAGGTGCTCAGGATGAAGAATTTTTAAAGATAGGAATTTTAAGCTTAGAAAAAAGATATTCCAAGTATATTACGCTAAAAGGCAACTATATCGAAAAATTCAATAACATTTCATAAAAGTTACCGGCAACATACTCATTCTCACTTTTTATTGAACGCCCTACGTACAATTGCCAAACATTAGTCTGCAAATAAGATATTGTTCCGTTTTCTTTAACTCAGATTTAAATGTTTCCTGTAAAGCTAATGGGCATACAGAGATTTAATATGTAATGTCTCTTGAGTGATGCACCGCATGCACCGAATGCATCACAGTGCATTGCTTTGCTACGCAAGCAAAATACCCGTTGAAGTCCTTAAAAAAACTGCTTTGCTAACTTTTACTATCAGACGAGCGGCTTACTCGTGTCGACAATTAGATGCAAGATGAAAAAAACGATTTTTCTATTTCCCTAAAAGCTAAATTCTTAGTCACCTCGACGCGACGTTCTAAAATGAAATTCAATAAGTGAGTGCATTATCTAAAAGTTGCGCGTGTCTGTATGGGGAATGTGGTACTGTGGTAGTGTGAACTAGTGTGTTACGTCACACTCATGAAACGGCCCCGACTGTTTGTACAGCTGTGGTCGTTTCATTGTCTTGCCGGGTATCGACAACAAATTCCACGCTCCGAACAATAGACGAGTTGACAATTCCACCGCGTTACTCATAGCGGAGCGTGCTCTGAACCCTTCACCAGGAGAAAAGATAACTTTAGATCCATGATCAGTTTGGGGGTTGGAAAACACTGAATTCACAAAACTATTGAATTTATGAGACCCACCTGTCTCAGAGTAATAAGTGCCAATGCTCTGGGCTTTATTTTGTTACTTGCATTTTCTGAGTACCGCTGTTGCAGTGGTCCTGATCGAATCGTCTCGTTCATCTTTATTACATCGTTTTAAGTTATAATATCCATTAAAAAACTGGATGATATCTAGAGACAAAGCAGAAAATTTTAGCTCACTGTTCAGTTGTCACGATACTGTCTTTTTCGTTGTTCTCTTCTTAAGCCCTCTTTCAGTTTAGTTTTTCGGCGTACCTATCTCTTGCTTCTACCTGTCTATTGCAGAAGACATCCAAAATGTTGAACAAATACCCGAGTGTCAGATTAGTTAAAGATGTCCTGTAGGTATTTTTATAATAAACTAAAGGTCGCTCGCAACTTCGTCCGCGTACGAATGAAATTCGCCCGCACCCAAATACTCGTCGCTGGGTTAACTCATTATATATTTCATTTTTTTTCCTCCCCATATTTCCTGTAATCAACCCTAGCAAAAAAAAAAATGTTTTCCAATACCAATTTTCATCACTTTAAACTTCAAAAATAAATAGCTTCCCATAAAAAATGTCACCCCCAATTCACACTCTTACGTCATCCCTATAAAAAATAATTAAACAGCATTTTTAATTTTTAATTAACTATCCAAATAGTGTGGCGGTCTAAGGGAGGCGTTCGTTCAGCAGTGGACGTCTCCGGGCTGATGATGATCCAAAT
Source organism: Erannis defoliaria (assembly GCA_905404285.2). Classification (NCBI taxonomy): domain Eukaryota; kingdom Metazoa; phylum Arthropoda; class Insecta; order Lepidoptera; family Geometridae; genus Erannis; species Erannis defoliaria. The sequence continues at coordinate 4,369,596 of FR990071.1, forward strand.
ACAAATTTTTATACCTATAACTTCAAAAACAAATAACTTTACATACAAAATGTCATCCCCCATTTCACCCCCTTAGATCATCCCTGTCATAAAAATATTGATAATAGCATTGTTTTTTTCAAATGAACTATCCATTTATTGATTCAATCGTCGTCGTCATTCGATTCAGTTACATTGTTACTTAACTCTATCTCTGATATCAGATGCGTTAAAATTAACACATTGAAGTATGATTTCAAGAGCTTTTTCGGGAATAATATACTTTTACGATATTTGGCGGGAAGTGGTTGCTGAGTCACACATTCGCATGCGGGGTCTCTATTTGACAAATCATTTTTAGTCGCCATTCTGTCTCGGCGCGCCTTTATTTATTTCTATGGAAGAACGCACGTCCCAACAAAGGCGTATTGTCGCAAACGGCCGCATATTTGTCGCCAATCTTTCTCACGGCGGTCAAGTTGCCATCGGCTTCGGTCGCACTTCCGAGACCATTGTTGTTCAACGCATTGTGACCAGAACGTGTTCTAACAACTCTGTAGTCAGATGACCCGGTTGATGTCAACTTGTTTGAGGATGACACGGACGCTACAGATTGAGAGATAAGAACCGATTCAACTCGACCCAAATACAACACAACGCAACACTCTCACAGATAAGCGATTGCGTTGTAACTACGGAGCTGTTAATTGCAGCACAACACAGAATATTATTAATTCGCGCTCGCCAACGCACCGTCACACCACAGATCTATGTGGGCGAATGAACAAGCTATTGGACTCTACGACTAATTATAATAAGACTGTCCACTCTGTCCAGCTCTTTATGTAAAATACTTACCTATCTGACATCGCCGCCGTCCGTGACATCTTAAAATCATTCACTTTGGGTTCAGCCGGCGACGCTGCGCGACCGCGAACCGTATTGCGGGCCGATAAAATTCACAGTCGTGCTGCGTGCGGCAGCTGAGCCTATTCGGTCCCGCAATAAGCGTTCATGGACCGGTCGGTCCCTGGTCTTTTCTTTTTTTAAATAATTGAAATTTGACTGGGGCTTATGAATTGTTGACATTAATCTAGTATCTCAATCTAAATCTGATATTCAGTAACGCTAAATCGATATTTGAATAAATGTAAACATTTTCATCTATAGTCCAGTATCCAATATCTAGCAAATTACGACAAAGCCGCCACTACGTTTCAATTCAGTATTTGAATCCCGCACTACGTCTACACCTCACTCAAATAAATTATAACAACTAATTGGACTAAACGGCGCAGGTCCTGTACCAAGCCTGATTCAACTTTACTGGATCCCTACTATACATGATCAATGTGAATGAATGATTTTGAATGAAATACATGATCAATGTGAATGAATGATTTTGAATGAAACCGTAAGTATTTCATCGTGGCCCGATTTGTGTTACAAGTGTCGAACACTCCAGCAGATTTCCGCGATCCTATTGAGATACGAAAGTTTCACGACGTTCCCGAGGTCTTGCACAAGGCGTCGTGAACGAGCTGGCGCAAGCGCATTGTCTCCGCGCATCTAGAGCGACGGCGATGATTCGCGACCCACCGCCTAGTCTGTCTTGCGCAAGCTAGAACAAATCTCATAAGGGCATCGGAATCCCGATCGATTAAGCACCGGCGCCGTACCGCTTCGTTACCGTAATCGATTGGAAGGACACGGATATCATCTCGTGGCATGCTTGTAACGCGTGCCCCAGTTAGCGCAGTGGCGCAATATTTGCACGGCTCTGGAGAGACCGCTTATCAGGCTGCGATAGCGCTGAGTAAACGCTCGGTAGTTGCGACACGGCCTAGCGCCGGGATTAGGCACGGCTAATTGAAACGTCCACGGCGAACTGTAGGCGGGTGCGGGCGACAGCTTAATTACCTTTGTAAACAGCCCGTTAACGCCGCGCCCCGACGCCGGGCAGAGTTGCCAGTGTTGTGCAACGAGACACTGACCGGGAGAGCCTACGCGACGCGCGAATATGGACAAAGGCAGTTTCACTAAATCCCACGATAATTACTTAAAACCGAGAACCACCGAAGCGCAGAGTTATCCACGAGCTGCCAGCTGTGATGGCATCCAAAAATCTTCTGGATTGGAGAGGGTGAAAGACGGCTTAAACTTGCCCAGCACACTTGGTTTACTTATAAGTATAATTCAGAGATCTATTAGTCCTGCAATGCGTTGAATGAGCTCCCAATGATGATAAGACATAAATAAGTAGGTACTTGCCCCAGGATTGTTGTGTCTCCGGTTAGTTATCTCCAATTATATGTTCTTTGCCCCAGGTGTCTTATCACGCCAGAAGCACACGATTAATCGAGCATTTCGCTCGCAGCAATTGGAGCAGATCTCGTTTATTTCGGCTAATGAACCTGAAAGGGAAGTTGCATTGCGATTACACACGATTATTCGGCGCCGGAGTGGCGCGTTATTGAAATGCATTCCGAGAAACATTTTAAAGTGTCAAGATCTTTATGAAATTAATGTCGCGTGGCGTGCCTGGAGTGGAGGATGGCATCGTGGATACTCGTGCGCTCAGCCAATTACCTGCAGCGCCCTGTATGACCCTTGGATGTCGCCGAGAGGCCGACCAATGTAAACAAGCTGTAAATGGTTGGGGACCATCTTTGCCTTTCCGGGAAGTAGCACCGTCATAACATTGTTAATTGTTAATGGATGCAGTCTCATTTCCATATAAACGAATCGGTTTCTTCTATGCAAGCGTACTCCATCATAGATAACATCTTCGCTTGACATCGGGCGTGATGGCAGTCAAACGCAAGCCTTTTATACATGAATAACGCAGATATTTAAGTAATCATCATCATAATCATCAACAACCGGAAGACGTCCACTGCTGGACGAAGACCCTCCCCCTTAAGTAATGAGACGCGTCAAAAGTCGCACATTTCGCACATGTCTTAGGTCATTCTTCAGGCTCTGCAGAGAGTATAATATATGTCAAAGTCTGGCACTCTCAAAACAATGACCTCGAACCATTGAGCTAATTAATATCTATAGAAAATCTAAAGATCATTATAGCTCCATTGATATCTTCAACCAAAAGTTGTTTAAATTTAAAAAAGACGTCAGAAAGATTGTGTTTACGGGGTACGTTGAAGATAGTTGTAGTAAGTGAGGAATACAGATTCCTGTAACTGTATCAAGATAAGATAAAATTTAACTTAATTACCCCTTCCTCTTTTTCCACTTGAAACTGACTATCTACTGCATGTTGTCAAGTAATAAGCTGTGTATACATTTTTAGGAATATAGTTTGGATCGAAATTGTATAAAGAAATTTTCTAAATTTATTATTGACTGTATTCTGTTTTGTGTACCAATAAACTAAATAAATAAATAAATATAGAGTCACAAACGCGCAAAAATAATGTCCTCGCCAAAACTCGGTGCACGCTATGCAATGCGCCGACTTTTTGAACGATTTGAACTATGATAAGACACAAGCGCTCAAGCCTACATTGAACACTATACAAGCGACACAACGTGTATATTCAAACAGTTGTGAACTATATAATGCACGTATAGGTACGTACAACGGCACTCGGATGTTTTTTGACTGGTTTCACTTAGATGTGACTCTTTAGATATTACCTCAATGCCTCGAACGAAAGAGTCTGCTCACGGGTGTCACGGCTCGTATTGTCGCTGCCGCCGGCGCAACCGCACCTCTGTGGCTGTGTAGGCAGCCCAGACACAGAATAGAAAATTAAAAAGAAAAACCATTCGTAGCAAAAGGCCAACTTATTATACATATTTATAAAGATAAAGAAACTGCTTTGTATCCAGCTAAATTCCTGTTGGAATTCGGATTGAAAAAAATAAGTAGGTAACGTATCATGTACAGGGTTGCAGCAGCTGATAATATTTTCGCGATTTCAACGTTGGCCTCATAGTATAAGTTGTTTCCTTTGAAGTACAGAATATGCCCTTAAAAGGATGTTAACTGATTAGAACTAACCCTGTATAGTAAGCTTCGTTAAGTCAGACATGCCATGGCATGGATCTCACATCCAGACAGAATTTACACGCATATGCTACACCTAATATTGAAGCCTAATTGAGCCTCCTTGGAGTTGTTTCTTTGTATATTTTGTACTCAGTTGCTTGATGTCTATACTAAAGCTACGCCACACCACAACCGACAGGTCAAGGATATCCCAACACTAAACGGGAGAACAAAGAGACAATAAACACTCAATAACATTCAATATTCACTAATTACAAATGTCAAAGTCAAGTGTGACAAATAGACAATACGAAAACTGTTTATGTTGATAGTTATCTCGATTATTCGACGTAATCGTATTTCAGCCGACAATGGTAGGTGGTGGACCGCCCGGAGGTATGCATAAATGAACTGTCATTTAATGCACTCAGCGCGACCTTACATTCACTTGCCCAATTTTAAGAGATAAATAAACACAAGCTATTTAAAATAAATACGATTTCATAGCAAAATACGCAATTTTTTTTTTTTTTTAATTTCCTTTACTTGGATGACATAATTATTTTTACGACACATTGCTCAAAAAGTGCATTTACGAAGCCTGTATACATCGTTCGAATGTTGAACATTAAGCACCATAGAACTAGGCGTGCGGTAAAATAGGCACTCTTAGTTAGGCGTGCGGTAAACCTATTTTCCCGCTCGCCTAGTTGTATAGCGCCGTGCGAATCCTTTACGGTATTTTTTAAATTTCTATAAAAATATATAAGAGTTCCACCAAGGAGTTTCACATTACGAGAATAAATAAGCTGAATGATCGAACCTCCTTGGAAGCGCTTTTGCTCAATATGTATGTTTGTCTCACTTTTACTAAACAGAAAATGAGACGAAAGATGTTGTTCGAAACAACGCGCACGTAGCGCCATTTGTTAATTTGCGCCATTACATCTTTCCTACTAGGAGGATTATGGCGTCGCACTTTGTGCATTTGCTAGTGTCAAGTATTTATTTGTATCAAGTTTTTGATAATTTTCAAGTCGAATGAGTCCAAGTCACAGTAATGCCCTATTAAAGTCGTGGCAACTTTACTACAAGCTTCTTCGGAGTTTTGGAAACAACACGAAAAGACACTCATTTAAGAACCGATTTAACCAAGACGAACTTTAGAACGAAGTTTTTTTTCTTCTTTCCTCCTAGGAGGATTATGGCATCGTACTTTGTGCATTTGCCAGTGTCAAGTATTTAGTTGCGACTTTCCGACCGATATTTTAAACAAAATAATATTTTTTGTTTCATTATCTGTTGTACTTCTGTTGTCTGTTTTCTCGCAAATGTGTTGTAAAACGTTGTATGGCACACGTGCGGAATTGGTTTTTACAAACGAGTTGACGAATGTAATGTCTTGCCTGCTTGCTTGCTTGCCTGCCTATATTACGTTATGCTTGGCTTGTTTGAACGTCTGCAGGAAAAAATATGGCAAAAGCGTATTAACTAACCACTAAATATATTTTTTTTGTCTGCAACACGTAGCGGATGTCTTTCAAGCAACATAAATTGTCAACCGGGTGCAGAATATTTTTTATAATTATAACAAGTTTTTTGGGTTCCGAACCCGAGGGTGTCTGGCGGAACCTTATTGCTTAGCCTACGCCAGCCGTCTGTCCGTCCTACCTTACACACGGCCTGTATCTTTTCAACCTAATAAGTACCTACTACATACTAGCCTGTGAAAATGTTCACAGAGTATATCATACTATGATATATTTTTCTAAACAAAAATACTATTACGTACTCTATTCTTAATCAGATTTTGCTCTATCGTAAAAATGGTACAGCGTCAATCTTGCTATGACTTTAGTGAAAACTCTAAAATAGAAAAATAAGTAATAAAAGTCCGTCAAATGCATATTTATCTTGAACTAAGGATTCCGGACAGAGGACAGAGCCATTGAATATACATTTATTGGTAGACACAGTATATTTTGTGGTGGTATGGAACTCTTGGCGAACGAGTCCGAATCGCACTTGACCGGATTTTTCCTTTGTTTGCAAGATGGCAACAATGCAAGTCTCAAACTGTGCGACCTTCAAGCTGTATACTTTTGACAATGGGACAGTGACTAGGCACTGTTAGTCCTTTGTGGTGTTGCTATTGTTAAAATATTTTTTGCTCGCATTATGATGACTTTTTATATTGTATTGACATGTCAAAAACGTAGTCCCTATGCACGAGTATGTAAACTAACAAAATACAAAAAAATATCAATGAACAAAACATAATATCATAGAAATAGTCCTGTACTCATATAATTCAGGTTATTTAAATAATAACAATAATGTCATTCAAATTAACAGTTTTCGTCATTTTTCTTACCTTTAGGTCAACCATCAGCTTATTTGCCGCTCTTTCTGTAAAAAAATGAAGAGCTATCGAAATTTTACCACGTCTCAACGTCTCGTAGCCACACAGATTTCTGAATGGTCATGTCTTTGATAAATTATATGTCATTTATCTAAGGGTCATGTATTATGAATACTTGACCGTACATGACTAGAATACAGTATGCACCAGACAATAGCGAACTGTGGCAACACCGTAGAAACAATGGAATTATTGAAATCCCCAATTATTTAATCTATGACGTTGGGCTTGTCGTCAGACACGAACACAGACTAAATAATAATTTCTACGACTCGGGTAGGGTTCCGGGATATGACCGGGTAACGGGCGAGACGCGTCTCACATCCACCTAGCAAATGTTTTTAGGGATCCGTGAAAAAGCGACACAAACAAAACGTCAGAAGTCTGATTAAAGTAGGCAGCGCAGCGTTAATCCTTATTGTAACGATTCGATTAATCATGTCAGAAAAAGTTGTTAGACGGCGTCTCTTTCTATACTAAGTAGATAAAAGCTCGTTACAAGGTTCAGCTAGTTATATTCAGCTTATATGGTGTTTATGTTAAACGACTTTAAAAACTAGTCTCCTCCTTCATTTGTCTGTTGCGACCTGCTTAATTTGGGGCTAGATGGCGCTGTGTGAATTGTCCAACGATATTTATTTATTTATATTTAACTAATAACGAATAAGTTTCGCTATAGATATATAATTATTATATTTAATTTGATTTAGTAGTATGAGCTTCTATCCAATCTGTTTTGACGCAAAAGAAAGATTAACAAGAAATATCAACTCGCCTGTTGGTAACTCGACGATGCGGTCGAAGATGAAGCACGCAGTCTTAGAAGATGATTCATTCACACTGATCTTAACAAGATCAACCCATAGTTTATATCAACATCCTTTCCATTTCAACTCAAATTCGGGCATGAACACCAGATATAAAGCCAGGCATATAATGTATAGTGAAAACTAGTATGTTTTACACCGAGGCGTAGTCGACAAAACAATTGATTAATTATTTATCATGACAGACATAAAACAACAATAATTAATTATAGGTACCCGGCGATAAACATACTGGCGATTTTCAAATCGCGAAAGCTTGAAATTGAAAGCTTCCGTTAAAAACTATTAAGTAGCAGAAATGCTTTCAACTGTTTATTTTATACCCAACGAGAGAGAAAGAATATGGTTTTCTCTCGTTGGTCCGCGGTGGTCCAGCCGGTGAGTCGATGTAAGTATATGTATGTTAAAACGGTTAAAAACATAGAGGGTTATTGGGTCTGGGTTTGCCTTTAATATGAAAATGCGAACAGGAGAATCGGGCGACTTGAAATATTAATGGACAAAGTCAGGACTATTTTAATGCAGGAATTTTGAATCTGGGACTAAACCATGTATCCCGGGAACAGTTATTGCAACGAAATCTAATGATCCCAAATGCCATTTACAATGAAAATAACGTGAATGCCATATTAATATGACTGTGATGGTACTAAAAAAACCAGAGATATTTTCTTCCATCCATTTTAATAATATAGAACGAAAATTACACGGAACCCCGCTTTCATCTTGTTAACACTATAGGTGCTGCTCTACCTTTTTACACCTTCCTAGACTAGAGCCTCTCGGAACAGCCAGGCGCTAATTGTTGGTCGTCTCGCGGCGTTTTTGATGCGTTTTTACTCCGGTAAGTCTCCGCTAACGGGGGTGGAATCTTGGCCCACAATGCGGTGAAACTGTTGACTCCACGTCCTTGATGTCTAAAGACCTTGTCCTAGACCTCGAGACTTAGTTCTTTGTTTGATATATAGGGTCGATGACAGCTACCTGACTGAAAATACAGGTTTATTTTAATATCACATACATACTTATGCCTACAGGGTGTGGCGTAATGAATGTATAACCTTATATGTTATATATATATGTAGGTATATGTATATACCTACCGATAGTTAACAAAATTAATTCTATAAAAGTCGCATAATTTTCGAGTTGAAACGAGTTAAATATCAAAAATTATACTTGCGACAAAAAAATTGCTGTGTTCATTTTTCAATGAGAAAAATCGGTAACTAATCTCGATGCGTAAAAATGTCTTTACAAATTCTGTCTCTTTTTTCAGTACAGTAGGATCCATCCATTTTTTGGCGTTGTAGTAGCAAGCTCACGGTTAGTATCAAACATTCATTTATTCCAATTTTGACGTCATCCGGTCAGTATTCGATGTAATATCAGCGGTTGGTTGACGGTTTCATTATCCGGAAACTAACGTATTTGCTGAAAACTTCTTTACTCATATTTTGATGCTTCCTTGTCTATTTTTTCATAAACGTTCACATAGAATTAAAGAGAACGGTCTTTTTATCTAAATATCTTCATCCCACTAACTGCTTACCGTTCCGTTACCAATTACCATAACATTTCTCGCACCCATCACAGTTTAATCTCGGAAACGTGTGAACGCCATAAGCCGCCTGACCCGCTACCACAGTTACTGATACGCGGAAACTTCTGCATTCCTCTATAATTGCGTCACTGATTGGCTGCCCAGGGTTGCCAGAGGTTTTTACCGAACTGTTCCGTACTACTCGTTCATTTATTATTGTTTTAGCCATGACTGTCCGTCTACTCCGGGCATATGCAGGTTTACTCGCGGAGTTTTCGTTTACCGGAAAGCTAGTGGTATATTTATTTAAAATCTGTACGTAAACTCCAAAGATTTTACGGGATCGAAACCACAACGACCCGGCGATTACGAAAAAACCTTCCCCAAATCTGCTACAGCACGGTAGCACTGCTAGACTGCCGCTGTTACGGCTCTCATGTGGTGGATAAATGTTTTATTTTTTGACATGCTGCATTTACGAAATGATGACAGGCACATTTTTCAAGTTCTTTCGCCTCTTAATTTTTGGTTTTACCCGCATTATTGGGTGAACTAGCCAATTTGATCTGGCAACCCTGGCTGCTCCGTGTCTTGGAGTTGTTTCCGTGAGGCCTTGACACCGTGTGATGTGTAAGTGGCGTTTGGCCTAAAAACTTGTGATGCGAGTCATCGTGCTAAAATTGGCAATTCGGTAATTGATCACACAGTTTTTTTAGGTTACAGGTTAAGGTCAAAAAGTAAGGAACTAAGAGGAGGATGCGAGCGAGGGCCGAGGGGCCGAGGGGGCGAGGGCGATGCCGTCCTTCGTGAATTGAGTGGGGATGGCCGCTTCTTGTGTTATTTTACTGCAAAGTTGCACCACAGACAAATAGTGTTGCAGTGTTGTAATAAGGTTATGTTATCAGCCTTTCGATACGGAATCCTAAAACCAAACACCTTGTCAGGATTTATTAAGAAACTAAAGATTAAAGGTGTGAAGATCGATGAGCCAAGATAAAGTTCCGGAGACAAAACAAGGCTCGAAGATGATTTGTAATTGTTTATCTTTGATCTGGTGTCCTTTGTCGGTTGGCCTTATCTTCTGGGAAAACGAAGCTAAGGCGTTCAGTTATCTTATGAAGGATTACATCTTAAATCGTTGTAAATCAGGAAGATAATAATGTTTGGAGAATCTGAGGGCACCGGTTTCTGATTTCTGTCTTGGATTATCATGGTTTGTTCATTAAATTCATAGGTACTAGTTGATCGATCCAAACTGTAACTTCACGACGATATCTGCAATCCCCATGAGCCTAAGCCGATTATTTACATAATCAAACTTTCAAGTGTTAATATTACTTGCCTGAAAATTGCATTTGAATCGATATACATAATATCGGTTCAAAGGACACACATTCTCGAGATATACCCAAACAAACACGTACAAAACGCTGTTTTTTTTGGTTGACAGGTTAGATGTTTGACGAGATGTTAAGTGACGGTGTGGTTGAAGATAAAATAACTAATCTGGACTTTTTCTTAAGTGAGGCTGGCGGAACACAACATGAGTTGCAAAGCAACAGATTTTCAACTTGAGGATGATAGCTAGCCAGATGAGCACTAAAATTACTTACCTCCATTTTTCCAGTAGACCTTCACTTCGCTCGGTGAATATCACATCAATCCGATTGCCTATCTATTAAAGAAGAAATAAATAAAGTAAACGAATAGCAAACGTATCTCGCTATACAAATCTAAATTATGACGAATGTATCTCTCTATCCTCAAAATGTTCAGATTGAGATCTTTATATTTGATTCTCGAGAATTCTGGTCTCATTTCAACTGTCAACAGTTCAACACCTTTCACTAACTGTTTTCCTCATGCTGGTTTTGTCTTTATCGAGTAGAAGTTTATCTAATTTGGAGAGTGTAATCAGCTGAAAAGTGCAATCAGCTAAAATGTAATGCTGTTTTTCTCTTATGTAAGAATGCAACTAGTTAGTTTATCAATGCACTTCTACTAGCAATTTTAACCTTATCAACATCTCATGCTTTATATAGGAAGATCATCACCATCATTAGCTGGAAGACGTCCACTGTTGGACGAAGGCCTCCCCTTTAATAAGGAGGGGTTGCCATAATCCCTCGCTTGGCAGGCGGCTTGGGGATCGCAGATTGCTCACCACCGTTAACCAAGAGAACGCCCGTCCCCCTGTAGTTCTGGTTGCAGTTTAGTGACATGCCCAGGTCCGAAGAAGATGTTTGTTGACAATTAAAATTATTAAAATATATAATTTCACTTCATATTTCTTTGTGAGAGGTTATTTCAAACATCTGAGTCACGTGTAAATTGGTTTCTTGGCGTGTTCCATTGTAAACCGTCTCATCGCAAAAAGCCAGTACGTGTATCACAAGCTTAATTATATTTTACCAGTTTTTCTTTTTCTTTGAACGTGTAAAGTACGTTTTTATAAGGTTTCAATTTTATTTATTATCTTTTCGTGTCTTATAAATTGTGAGACATTATTAATTGTTCTATATATATTACATATAATTAATATTTAAAACCAGATTTAAAATAAAATTACTATGCATAGGATACAATTCATTCCGCATACAGGATTTCTAGCCTACTTAAAGCTTTTGCAACAATGCCGCAACATTTATAACATTACCCAAGCGTAGGCAAATAAGTTTGGCTATAAAACCATTAATTAGAATAACGAAATAGCGCAGTTTTTGCGTGCTCCCACGCCGTTTTCCTTTTCGCGGTATCAAGTAATCTGTTGCGCCAGTTGCGCATCATTACGTACCTACGTGTGTAATTGAAGGAGCTTAGATGCCCTTGTTTATTCAGGTCATCAAGCCTAACACGCGCCGGACAAATTGACTTGCCCCAACAAATAAACGTGACAAAGCTAGAATATGGATACGTCTGTCGTGTTTTTACGGAATCGAATGGTCAGATAACTTTAATCCCCCGCGTGCTTGGCTAGTTTGCAATGCTCACTTGTCTAAGTAAACACTGAGTACGCATCTGTTTTTCCGAGTCCTTGTTAAAATAAGCACTGCAAATTACCGGGTTTTCCTTTGATCACGGTCTTCGCGTCCTATGTTTAGTTTACTTAGTATAAAAAGAGATGTAAGAAGAGCTAGATTACAGCACTTTAAGATATAATAATTAAAAGCTTGGCGTTGATTCTAATTTGACTCTCATCTTTCATGCTCACATCACGTCTTGCCTTGCATTTTAGTTGGTAGTCAAACGCGGACTTGTTCGCGATATAATAAAAAAAGTTAACGTAGCTGTCAGGTGGTCTTGGTTTGAAGAACTTCTGTAAGATATACAATTGTGTTCCGTTCTTTTATTTTCTTTTCTTTTTTTGTTATCGAATCTAATTACTGCAAGACAAAAAGAGAACACATGTATATGTATTAGATGTTTGTATTGTCGTATCGTATGGCTCGCATGTCGCAAAGACAAGAGTATGACGGACGCGAGAGGAGAGCCGGTGCTCAACTTATAGTCTTCAAAATCCGTGCGCTTATTTCCCGTCCATTCATTTTATCATTGTCGCAGGCTATATCCATACTATATCTGACCAGAGCTTGTCCCCGAAACTTCACTGATTAGGACGTAGAAGTTGTTTCGACGTATCCATAGGATTTTCCGACAGATTTTTGAAAGCGTACAGAGACGCATTGTGTTCCTACAAAAACATATCTAAATCGTAGCCTCTAATCACGGAAGCTTAATCATAACCAGGTAAGCACCATTCCATTTTCCCATGGCACTCGAATGGCACTCACGCCATTACACACACGCTCCGATGCCCATAACAGTTGCACAGATATCTGCAAAAGGCGAAGCGAATTAGTCCAATTCAATACCTTCCTACTCCGCAATAGATTTCACCCGTAAAACTATTGTTACCTTTCTAAACGAAAGTAATGGTTATGCCCTTTTTTGGTGGCGGTACCTTTGCTCTTTGCCATGATTTGTAATTTGCTTTGTGAACTGTTCTAGTTTGACCGTTTTGGCAACTGAGTTTGAGTTCTGGCCGTTTTTGGATAACTTCTGCAAGATGCAGATATGTCTAACTGTCTATTTCTTCAGATGTCTGATCATTTAAATTTAAACGGACGGATTTCATTGTCCATTGAAAATTACTATTGAGTAAATTCACACAAACACAACGTTGGTACAAACGTTGTTTACGTTGTTTGTAAACGTTGTTTGTAAACGTTGTTTAATAGGCATATAAAATGCAACAGATTTGGACTTTTTTTTTACACACACCGTCATCAAGATCTGTCCATCATCATTAGTTCAATCCAATCCCTACAATGCGAGTCGAATCTTTTACAATGCGAGTGTGCAACTGTAGGTACTGGTGTGTCTATAATTACATAGGACATAGTAATTATTATGAAATAATACATATCATATTATCCATGTAGCATATTACTTCCAAAAATGCGACTCCCTGCTTTCTTTTTTGGTTCCTGAGAACTACGTTTTTCTTATAAGGCTAGAAAGAACCTTTCTTCTATCTAGATCATCGTGACCTGCATGGTGATCGACAGTCATCGCGGCGCTTTTCATGACGGCTAGTTATTTGATTTGACTCGCATGCTAAAATAATTTGACTAATCACGAGAACCCTTACTTCACTTTGACCGCAATCAGTTTTTAAAACGCCTTAGAAGAAAAGGTAGGCAACATAACCTTACATACTCTCTGTAACTCTAGAGCACTCTGGAACCATACAATAAGGTCGTTACTACCATCATAACTCTTACGTTTGAATGCTACAATAACGCTTACAACTACCGATCGGTCGGGACAAGAGGGCGCCCCTGTCGGTTCACGGATGCAAGATTTATGCGCTTACGCATTGCCAAGTTAATACACCACGTCCGGCATGTACTTTCCAAACGGACGCGTTTGAAAAGCGCCGCCGCCTCTCCTGCGCGGGAGTTGCGTAAGGAACGGGCTCAGTTATCTGAGGGTAGGAATGTAGAGTATGTTATTAGTGAAGGAATGAGGTAAGAATATCGTGATTTGTTGAAAGTATTTTGCATTTTATTATGAAAACTAACGCGGTTTTGAAACATTTTTGGTGGTGGTAAGCAGGACGCAGCTGCACGCGCGTCGGGCGACTGAACGGACGAGGGGATGATTTTTTTATTCATTGGTTCGACTTATTGGTTCAAAGTCGCTTATATTTTTAAGTGCAACTCATTAGTACGTCTCAATAATTTAACACCTGTGTTCCAGCTGTGGACTAAGGCTGATGATGATCATTATCGAGCCAGAAGACGTCCACTGCTGGACGAAGGTCTCCCCTTAATAAGGAGGGGTTGCCATAATCCCCCCGCTTGGCAGGTGTCTTGGGGATCGCCAAAAGGCTCACCACCGCACCGTTAGCCGAGATAACGCTGCTATACCATTACCTATACTACTCATAATTACTCAAATAAGCATATCTTACATCCTTTATTGAAAAGCAAAAGCTATTAGAGCTTCACAAAAATATAATTTTAATGTAATAGTTTATGATATAATCAAAATGTAAATTTCTAGGTAAATCTAATTCCGAAAGCCGTAGACGAAACAAACTAGCGAACCGCTGGTTCGCAGCACGGCTTCAGTAAAATCTAACAATGTACGAGGGTTTCCTAGAAATGCGCATTTGAGACAAATCGCAGTCGAGTTGCTAGCTTTATGAGGCACGGGCAGCCTACTGCCCGCGGCTGGTTCAAAGGGCTACCCTGTTCCCTGCAGAGATTGGCTCTAGATAGCTTCGTTAGGACTCGCGCATACTAAAGCCGCGGCAGGCCGTGGCGCATCGCATCTCTAAAGGAAAAAGCGTGTAGCGGTTTTTTTTTTTTTTTAAGTCTATTGCAATGCAGTTCAGCCCGCCCTAATGCTCGCGAGTCTTTACAGTACAGAGCCGTGCCAGCATTACTGTGTAAGGTTTGAAGGGCAATGTTACCAGATAAATTACTGGGTATGAAGAGATGACATCTTTTATCTCAGGGTGACGAGCGCAGTAAAGTTGCGGCGCATTATTTTGTTCGCAAATTCACAAGTCTGGCACTGCTACTGTTATGGGCAGGCGTGATGTTTAACCACTAGGCGAACGTCTCTCTCGTTCTCGTACCTTTTATTATGTGGCAAATCTCCTTTGCTTTCCTATGCGATCTCACTAACGTCTCAAAGCATTGAGCAGTTTTATTTCGGAAAGAACTAGAAGATGGCGGTACGCAGCTAGCTTAATATGACCGTGTTTGTTTATGCGGTAACAAATGGGTAATAACCATCGTTGTTACATTATTACCGCGAGCGCGGATATTAACGTGACCTTATTACGTGAAGGCTGCGTGTGCGCTTGACTGGAGGCTTCGTCACGTGCCGCCATGCGTGGCATTGTTTTGATACGGATTCTAATTACAAAATAAGATACGCGGGAACGAAATGATTTGACTGTATTTCCAGTAATGTTTTGCGGAAACCCATGGACAAGATTGGCCAAATAGAGAAGAGCGTAGGACATTCTTGGGAAAAGATTGGCGCTAAACAGAAAGATTGGTAAAAGAGACAACCGCGGGGAGTAGATTTTAAAGTTGAGGCCCTGTTGAAAGTGCAGTCAGTCAATGATGATTTCTAGCATTTATTTATATTTGTTGTGCTGTGTCTTGAAGCTTCTTCAACACTCAATGCTCTCTTATACGGGCCCACAGCATCCTAACGTAGCTGGCCGGGCGTATCTGTCGCGAAACCTATGACCATTGGGGTCTTGGGGTAGACGTGTTCTAGACGAGAGACCATGAATATGTAAACGAAGCGCAGAACGTCCTGTGATGTCCACTTGATAGAGTGACTCAATGTAAGACCACAAGTAAGACTTTGACTGGAAGCAAATAGCCGAAGATCAGGCTGAGTGGTGTGACTCAGGGTTGCCAACTCGATATTACAGACTGCTGCTGCATAACATCAAAAAGTGCTAGAATGCAATGATTTTTAAAAAATTGCTAAATAAAATGAAAACGAAATTCCTCTAAACAAAATAACGAAAAAATGTTTCGTTTGCTGCCACGCCAATTGCGGTTTGATAAAATTTCTAGAAAATGTACAGTACAGTTGCTAGTTAATGCTAGATTGAGTACTAGGTGCTGTACATAAAAAATGCCCAGAAGCAAGCCACGCCAGTGTTGCAACTCAGCAACCAAAACAATGCTAGAGCTAGCAGCGAAAATGCTGAGCTGGCAATATTGGCGTGACTTGCCTTGAGAGAAATAAACACTTAGTGGAATTTACAACTAAAAGTCAATACTTTGATGTTTGTGTTAATGTTATGTTTCACATAAGAAAGGATATTGAAGAGAATGCTGCGAGTACGATCGCAGTTTGTGATTTCACTTGTCTTTTAATCTCGGTTTGTCAACCCAGCTCGCACGTTTGAGAGAGCGGACATGGAACGGGCCTGTCGTCGTCAGAGTTTTCCACCGGTAAATGCAAATTTACGGAATGCAGTCTTTATTGACACCACATGCTATCTAATAACTACGGTTTTTTTCTTGCAATTACGAAGTAATTATCGGTCAAGCTTTGGGTTAATTTAGTGTCTTTCGTTAATACAAATTAACAGTTTACGATGGACCGCCGCGCTGTTTCATCAAGGAGGTAGAAATAAATAATAGGTAGTAGATAATGCACTAAGGCGACTAAGGAATAAAGCAGGGACTTACGTCGCGGGCGGCATATTGAACCCTGATCGTAACCAGGGAGTCTAGAGTTATATAGAGTCCTGAGTGAAGCGACGGGTTCAAGCTGTCCAAGACGAAGGCTTAATTCCAGAGGAGCATACTCTACTTTTCACACCTTCTGCGAGACAATATAAAGCCACGGCTCCATAAATTAAAATTCACTGACAATCACAAGACCAAACACCGTCTTTTGTTTCACATTATTTGTAAACGCACCTTTTTTTTTTTGAGTTCTGTTTATGATGGCCAGCTCGATTTTCGAACAAACCTCTTTACAATGCCATATGGGCATTTTTTTAGTTATAGTTTTCCACGAGTTTCCACACGAATTTGACGTTCCAAATTCAAATCACTTTATTTCTTAGGGAGTTTCATACAACTTTATATACCTTAAGAGATAATGCTTTACTTTACGTTGAGGTTGCATGATATTTAATTGGACATTGTCGAGCAGGTGGTGTGAAAAATATAATTCCTCCTCTTTTGCATACGTTAGTCCGTTGGTGGTGGTCGTGGCCAGATCATCATCATTTATTTAAGAGCACGGCTCTTGTCCGTTTCTTTCCTAACTTCCATCTTTGAAAGATTAAGTTTCTCTTTTTTGCCTGTTCTTTGACGTCCGTGTACGACATGACTGTGGCCCTTCTTTCGTCCTTTACTTAATCTGTAAAGTCTTCTTTCTCCTCGGTCTTCGGATTCTCGCTTTGCTTCTATCTTCTTCCTATGATGATAACTCGTGTCTAGTTTTTTCAGTCACTTAACACAGAAAAGGTATTAAGTACATCAAAAAACCATTTACTTACTAAAACACTGACGGCTTTACCTAAAATAATCTCGATTCTCTTAGTCACTGCTTAAACTTCTCTGTCCTTTTCTAGCACGTGCAACTTCACGTCAGTGAGAAGATGGCAGAGCATCTTAAGCAGTGACTAACGGTTGAAAAGTTTTTTTAAGTAAGGCCGTGACTTTTCATCATTAGAAACATTCATATTAATTAATTAAAATTGTAAAAATGAGCTGGGCGCTACGGGCACGACACTGCTAGAAAGCGGCTAACTAAAGAGTTAAAAAACACCAGGGTACGGATTTGTGGAGCCTAAGGTTCCTAAAACAAGATATCCGTAAATTTGACCGACGCCGTCACCTTGTAATAAATTGTGTTATGTAGTGACGTCATCCAATATCCGATTTGTCGGTTTATTCGATTGTTTATGCGAATCGCGATTGGCATGACGAGTGGTTGACATAATAGAGGCAACGGCGTTGGCTATTGTGTTGACATTGTGGCTAGGGGTGCCACTGCGAATGGTCGGACAGTGGAGATGGCTCTTTTTCTCCAAAAATCTCTAGGAGATCTACAACGTCTCCATATTTATTAGCCTTTGTTCTTGTTAATCTATTTTGGATTTTTGGGAGGTCAGGTAATGGATAAATAATATAGGTAATCTATTGTTAATAAAACCATGGGATCACCTCGAGAGTATACCATTACGAACAAACAAAAAAAACGAAATTTGTCCGCAATTGACGAGAAATCGGTAAACATGCATAAAACGTACATAAAGTCGAACATAGAGCCTCCTCCTTTTTTAGGGTCGCTCCAAAAATTTATAAGTAGGTACTAAGAATAAGAATGTAGTATTTATCTACACAACAAGCTTCCGAGCTAACAGCTTGATAACAAGTCCACGACAGAAATGAAAACTTGACAACCCTAGGGATGTCCCTATGATGTACGAACTCGTATTTATTCATTACAAACGGAGAGTGCTGGCGCAGGGCATCGTAGTTTCCGGTATACTTGACCCGCTTAGTATCTATATCTGTTCAAACAAGATAATGTATGTTGTGGCAACAAAAACATTGTGTCAGAAAAATATTGGAAAAGATAATTAGGTGCTACAATTAACTATAAGTAAACAGGTGTAACATGTTAATTAGAGAAACAAATTGTCTTTTGATGAAGGTTAGCATGTTTTTTTTAAATCACACTAATATTATAACTGCTAAGGTGTGTCGGTATGTGTGTGTGAGTATGTATGTTTGTTACGTCTTCAAGTCGCAACAGATTAACGGATTTGGATAGAACTCGGAGTGGAGATAGCTTATTTCCCGGGCTTAACGTATACATTCTTTATCATCGTCAAGCACGCGAGTGAAACCGCAGGGCACAGCTAGTTAATGATAAAATATTAATGAAACTGAAGAGTAATAATAACGTATTATTTTGTTATGCCTAAAACTTCATTAAAATATAGCTTAAAGTTAAATAACGTTTGTTAAAGCGTAATACCTACATTACGCATTTCTATTGACATAAGGGTACTTCTCCTCTACAAAGTTTTTTTTTACTACGACAAGTACTTATTAAAAAAAGCCGACTTAAATTTCGAATACTTGGACGACATCTTTTTTCAGCTATTTTGATTTAAAAACCAAACTACTGCACCGATTTAGATAAAATTGATACGGGACCACCTCTGAAATATGGACCAACCAAACAAAAAAGAAACATCTAAATCAATTCATAATTGGCGAAGTAATAGAACAACAAACATACAAAAAAAGCAGTCGAATTGAGAACCTCTTTTTTGAAGTCGGTTGAAAATTTACTATCGCGGGTAAACAAACGGGAGCCAGCAACTCACACTATAAATGAGAAGACATTCACACGGGAAAGACAATCGAAGGTCGAACCGACGTTAAATGAAGAACATTATTCTCGTAAGTATTTGGTTGATAAATAGTCTGCAGTCGCGGTGGCTGCGCTTGCGCAAGGAAGCAAACAAACCCAACAAAAGGCGCGCGTGCGCATTCGAAACATTGGATCGCGAAATTCAATCACGTAGCTAATTTCGCACGCTAAGTGGAGCGATATCTCACGTACGTAGAAAATCTGAGAAATGGACGCTGAAATTTTAACAGGAACCTCGGGTACCGAGAATCCTGCTATGTTGAAAGTTTAAAGTACGTGTGAAGACCTATTTAAGTGCAACACCATATTTTGGACAACCTCTAGTTTTGCTTCTGCTTTATTTATACAATCGCCGGTCTTGCCATAACTTGCAGTGCTAAAGAGGCAACTCGATCTGCGATTCTCTATACAAATGTCCTATTTTCTTTCTGGATAATGATTCAAGTCAAGAGCAAACATTATTTTTTTATAAATTCTACGCCTTCTGTAGATATGACTCTGTTATTTCCTATATTTTTCTGCAACTAATTGCTAAAGAAAATAAAACCCTCCCTAAATCGCTAAGAAGTTTTTTTCTATTTTTATTATACTTTCGCAGTACCGACTAAGCGATAATTTTTTCTCGTGCCCTATTTTCGAATGTCTCTACAGCCCTCGTGCCCTTTATGAGGAGTTGGTTGTCGAATTTCATCATTACTGGGTCGTGGTCACTAGTCAGTGATGAAACGTCTCTCCTTTGCCAGCATTCCCTGGCAGCTCCACATCATTGTGCGTCTTAACGTCATCTGTTTCTTACATTGACCTACTAGCGTTACTGATTGCTTTGTCGTGATTGTATGTATTGATCTCTTATCCTTATCCCATTGAGAGAGATCAATACGATCATCGATTGTCCTGGGGTCGATTCCTACACCGGACAAACATGACAGGATAACATTTACTGATTTATTATTAACAATTTTTTGTGCAATGAGACAAAAAAACTCGCCTGCTTGATGATAAGCGTCACCCTTGCCTATACATAGCAACCAAAAGAAACACAAAAAAAATTGCGCCCAACCTTACGTAGGTATACTTATACAGTCATTATTCATTTCGTTCCACAAACTCTCCAAAAAAATTATTTTCAATGTGTCCATTGGGTGGGTGAGGTGGCAACCATACAAATTAGAAATTCAATCACACAGGCGTGGTCATCTGTCATTCACCTCTCGATATCAATTGACTGCAAAACCGTAACAAACCTGTCTATTTTTTACCATAACTGGAGCGATCGGCATGAGTCAATTGAAGGTTGGACCTGTACTCATAACAATGATCAGGCAAGACCTGTTGGCAAAAAGTTCAACTGATCATGTCAAAGATATTAGAAAGAAGCGTCCTATCAGACTCTTTAAATAACCGGTGAGGTACGCACAAAGCGCTTTGATTCTACGTTTTTAAATCTCACAGCGAGGATATAATAATAATTTCATCCATGCCGGTTTCGCCTACGGCGATCGCTTTTGCTACTTAATCAGGTAAGAAGGCTTCGCTGGTGTCCTCGAATATGGCGTGGAAATAGAACTCTCTGCCGAAGTCTGTTTCCCGAAAAGTACAATATGGGTGTCTTCAAATCCAGAGTGAACAGATTCCTTCTCCATTTGATTGTGTTTTTTTCCTTCTCTTTTTTCTGGGTGGAGTACGCTCCCCTGAGCGTACTCCACCCAAGACCGTGTCGTTGCTTAATATCATGCAGGATGTGGTCAAACGCAAACCTATTTTTTAGTACAAAAGTTCTAAAATACCGGGGCTAGTTTAAATACAACCCCTTCTAGATAGACAAGCCAGTTGAGAGTTAGAATTTTAAAGTACGATCATGTCTGAGAACCCTTGTTGAGCTTGTTAGTACTAGGATAACATAGAATCAGTATAAGTTATAAATCTAACATGTGGTGCATGTAGTCCTAGAGCTACACTGCTCTCAGTTCGTGTGTGGTCAATGTATGAGTATGCTTTTCGTCTTCCGTGCATGTGCTGTTGCGTTGCAATATCGAGTGTACTTTATCAGCGATTAATCAGCTTCTCCTCGAAGGACGCTTGAGCCACAGTCCACCGCGGTTGCTAGATGTGGTTTTTTTAAAAAGATTTTTTCAGTGATGCCATGATTTAAATCAATATACAAATCACGTAGTATTGTTGCTCTTGAGATCGGGCCTATGATCGAATCATCGAACCATAGACTTCAACATAACCAATCTATACGCAACGTTTACAAATGCATAAATAAAGCGGTTATGTAATTTTTTTCCTATCAAACTCTTTATAAGGGTATTATGCTTGAACGGTAGGTCAATCGGTTCTCATTAAGTTATCGTATTACACGGTCTCCACTTTGTTAACATTGATTTATTGTATTTTGTGTTTAGGTGCCAGGCAATTTAATTGCAATTAGGTATGACTTTGTTGACTAGGTCGTTTTAATTGTTAGAATATTCAAATGATTGAAATCAACTTAACCTACATATTCGTCTGAGGATTGTAGGATGTAGGATGCTGTGACAATTTGGTGAAGTTAGTTGTTTCCTATGCTATCTTGCAGGTAATAAATATAAAGATTATTTCCAAAATACGGCTGGCCTTGCTGTTCTTTACGTAGCAAATAACAATCCGTAACGATGTACGCGAGGGTTTTTTTTTTACAATCAAGTGAAGAGACGAGAAAGACGTTCGCCTGGTGGTAAGCGTCACGCCTGCCACTAACAGTAGCAGTGGCAGAATTGTGAACTTGCGAACACGATCCTGCGCCGCACTGCACTGCGCTCGTCACCCTGAGATTTTAGTTGTTAAATCTCTTCATACCCAGTAATTTCTCTGGTAACATTGCCCTTCAAGCCGGAACATAGTAATGCTTGCACACTACTGCTTGGCGGTTGAATAACTGGCAAAGGTCTGGTACTTCCCCAGGCGGACTCTGCAGTAGAGTCCTATCACTACAAAAACTACTACGTATAGAGTTGATAAAATTAATCCGTAAAATCTCGCCCTAGCTTAAATTGTTAAGTAAATAACGTTTGACATCTCAACAATTTGCAAGAAAAAACAATAATACAACCTGAAATAATTAGGATCACACGTATATGTATACTTATTATTTCTTATTTTATGTAGTATTTCTACAAAATGCCTTTCCTCGGCGATTCATGTTCAGAGTTACAACAAGTTACGGTAATAAATCTCTTAAGCAACAGAGCCTCTGTTTAAAATATAAATATGGCGTCTAACGGTTTGTTCGCATGCGCATTGCTCAATACCAGGTCCTTCGAGCCGGATATTCACCAAACTGTTCTTCTTAAGTGCATGTGTTGCTTGGCGTTTTTGAGCCTTCGTAGTTTTGATAAACAATCAAAACCATATTCGAGTAACCTTTTACTTGAAAATTTTACTGACTCTTTTCAATTTAATATCTGGGCAAATATTTTTCAAAACGCTAATTAAACTTTTAAATAGCTTTTCGCCTTAAATGATATGAAAATTATGCCATTATGAAATAGTAGATTGTTGTGAAATAGTAGAGCGAGGGATTCAAAGAACGTAATTAAATAATAAATAAATATTGGGCGGACATTTATTACACACAGCGCCATCTAGCCCCATACTAAGCAAAAGCTTGTATTATGGAAACCAGATAGCTGATAGAATACTTATATACATTTTTTTCCTCGTAAATACATACTTATGATACATACTACACCCAGACACAGAACAAACATCGATGTACGTCACAAACATTTTTGTCCTGGGTGGGGATCGAACCCACGCCCTGCAGCTCTGAAGGCAGACATGCTACCAAGTGAGCTATCAGGCTGTCAATTTGAGCTTAAAATAGTGTTGATCCCGAGGTGGACACTCTACTTTTTATCACTCTATGAGAAAATAAGTAATTGTGCAACTTATGAATGAAAATAGTACTTTTCATCACACTTGCTCGTAAAGTGGATCTTATTGCATCGGTTTTAGGCTCATAATCCAAGCTATTACACACGCGTGCTTTTTACTTTACATTACGGCACTTGTACTATAATAGGTATAACCCGGTAAAGTCAAGTTTGTACGTGACTGCAATTAGACGTATGTATACGAATGACTCTTAATATAGCCGGGTAATAATTACAGTTTTTTTGTAATACCCACAAAGAGTTCTTATGCCGCTGAAGTAAATGTCAACCTGCGCGCGCATTGCTGGTTTGGGCGCCATTTTCCGCAAATGTTTGTTGATATTTTCGCTGTGTGGTTGATTATTATCAAAAATAATTTGTTTTTTCCTCGCAAGTGTGACGAAAACAGTCGTATGGAACTCTTGTGCTATTAGTCATTACGCTCTCGGCTTTCTTATCGCGCTCGCCTGTGGCTCGCGCGTAATACCGCCTCTAGTGTAATGACCAACATAGCACACTCGTATCATAATGTACTATTGTACTACATTTTAAGCTTCCAACTTTTTATATTTACATACATTTTTTTTTTGTTTGGCTCGCATGCTTTTTTCTTTATCATATAGCCTGTTACTTGTTCGTACAATGTCCGTGATTGATCTCTTTGATAATTGAAACTTTTGCTAACAATATCCACATTCCAAATTCAAATCACTTTTAGTAAGATTAAAATATATTTTAGTCACAGTTCTGGGTATCGCTACAATGGTAATAAATAAGGAGGCGTTCTCTTATAATAAATAACTCCGGTCTCGTTCGCCTCACTATTTGAGATACCATCAAAATACTCTTTCAAAGTTGAGGATTACCACATTTGCCATATAATTTGGCAATGACGCCAGAATTTTTGGGAACCATAAGCTCTGGCAGCGGACGCCTGTACTACAGCTCTAATCTGTATTGATATCGTTGCACAGCTCTCAAGTTTGACATATTCAAATCACGTATCAATATACCATTTCCCGTTGCAATTTTTTGCCCTGAACTTGTCACGGATCTTCGATTCAATGTTCCTGTCAATCTGCCGTGTCTGTCTGTCTGTTAACTAGTGATTGCTCTAGAAACGGTCTATCGCTTCATGTTTTTGTTTCAGTAGGTACGTTCTGTAAGTGAAGTACATAGTCATATTATGATGTCAGACCGTTTGTAACACATTTTTTATTGATTATGCCGCTAGTTTAGTGTGCATTGTGGTGCAGCTCATTTAGATTGTTTTTGAGAATTCCAACTTTTGAGGTTGGACGGGATGTCCTCCTCAAAATAACGGGTAGTTCTGCGAGCGTGGAACAATTTGCGAATGGGACATTATGGAGATATTCCTGTTTGCGCATCCATTGCCTGAGCATCCATGAAAATAGCCTAGCATATTAAGCTAATAGCATACTGATGGGATGGGATTTGGGATCATAGGTAGTTTTTTTTACACTATTGTTATTCATTTTAGCATTGTGTTTGCCTGTGACTAAATCGTCTCTAGACTATCATTCTTCAGTTCTTCAGTCTTCAGACTTCATTCATTTCAGTCGGAAAATTTTGGCCGTTCTTCTGTTCAGTTTCTTAATTTCAGTTTCTAGTTAGTAGGTTAGTTTGTTAGATTTTGTATTATATTCATATTGTTTTATTTAAAACAGGTTATTCGTGAAAAACTCGGTCCTCAATCGCAATATTTAAATGAAATCAAAATTGTGAGTTTAAAAATCAAACAATGAGTGTATGATAGTATAGCACATGATTATGTGCTCTTACTCTAAAATATGATTTACCTATATAATATTAAAACACTTGATATATTTTGTAGAAAATGTTCGTATGTAATCTTAACAAAGAGCCATTGTTCTATCTTCTAGCGATTTCTACGCGTGCGTTATCAGTAGCGATGCGCTCGCATTATGCCATGTTCCGGTTCAGTGCCCAGTGGTGGGATCGGGACCGGGTCACTGATAACAGTAATGATTTGCATTTGGGTTAGAAAATTGCAGAATATATATTATCGTTAACTGTTCTCATTACCCATTTAAATTACGTTTCAAAGCTTAGTGTGTACTAACTAATAATTGAAAAATTTAAAATTGGACTCATTATTTGGATTTTCCATTAATCAAAATTAAAGCGGCGTTAATTTTGGTCCATAACTAGAAACCGTGCTGAACTAGTTTTCATCAATTTTAAATCTCAGGCATTTAATATTAGAATCTAATCCCGTTCCAGCTACGCCTTTTTGCACGTAAAAATATCTAGTAGCCAATGAATATAATTTGTCCGTATAGAATTTATTAATTATTGTACTATTAAAAGAATACTAATGAATTCGTTAATTGCCATCGATTAACCTTACAAAAATAATGAAAACATTGACATTTTTTAAATCGTTTCCACGTAGCCACATCCCAATGTAACGATGTGTGATATATTAAACGAATGTCAAACCTTGCGCTTTAGCTGACATTCGAGTGATAAACAACCGATTCACACGATCCTCGTCGATTAAGTCTTTTACCAAGTTTAAGGCAGCTTTAAAATGTGGCGAGCTCCGATACATTTACTAGAGATTAGGATAAAATTCGCGACATCTTGGCACAGACCTCATTCCTCTGGCTATAGCGAATTTGCGACGCTCCCAATCTACAATTATAGCGGCTGTATGAAGTATGGCGTACTTCCTAAACGGAATATGCCTTGCGAAAACACTGGTGCTGATATTTGCAATATGAAAGGAAGGTTTCCTTTGTTCCGAGATTGCTTTGTACTGAAGGTAGCGTGGCTGTAGAGTTAGCGAAACAGCGAAATGACACAATAGTTTAATTTGCTAAGTTTTTAATAATTACTATCTTGTCTTTTGTTTCTGTTTGTCATCGAAGTCTATTAATTAAATGTCTATTCTCGCTCTCGCAACTAGATTTAAGTAGGAAAAAATTTAAATTGAAAGAGAGAAATCAAGGTAGAATGCGGGACAAAGGTGATGGATGACTCTCATCCAGCTCGTTTGTGGTGCTAAGGACAGCAATCCATTTAGCGCTGTAATGCTGCCAGTAATGTGGGCACCTTTGCGCCAGAAACAGTGAGAGGCGGGTTGATTGGTTAAATGTGACGTCAGTTTATTGTTTTGTATATTTATTTTCATCACACTTGCTCGTAAAGTGGATCTTTTACATCGATTTTAGGCTCATAATCCTAGCTATTACGCACGCGTGCTTTTATTCTTTTTTTTTATGCGGCTGAAGTAAATGTCAACCTGCGCGCGCATTACTGGTTTGGGCGCCATTTTCCGCTAATATTTGTTGACGTTTTCTCTGTGTGGTTGATTATTATCAAAAAAAATTGTTTTTTCCTCGCAAGTGTGACGAAAACAGTCGTATGAAACTCTTGTGCTATGTTTCAATACACTCTCGGCTTCCTTATCGCGCTCGCCTGCGGCTCGCGCGCATAATACCGCCTCTAGTGCAATGACCAACATAGCACACTTGTATCATAATGTACTAAAAAAGTATCAGTATGTATTTGTGTATGTGTAATGTGTAGAATGTGTCTGTGCAAGATGTGTGTGTGTTGGATTGAAGGGCAATAGCACTAGTAGATTTACAAAAGATAATTCAAGTCTGAATATTATAAACTGTATGGCCCGACATGAACCTAAGCTCACGCGCACTATCTGACATTATAATTCCTTTGTTGCAGGTAAATGTCACACGAGACGGATTTCTGCGAACACCGCTGATCCCTTCTTCATTACTTGGGCTCAGTATGATGGATTACAGTCTCCCCTGCGAGCGGGATGGTCTTCACGCGGGCTTGTTTTCTTAGTATTCCTTTGGACTGATTTTGGCCTCACCAACGCATACGTTTTTAATTAGTGTTAAAGCTACGTATACATATAGATACGCCAAACTAAACCAGTAACTCTGCATAATATTCATTGTTAGGCTCCATTTCCACTGCAAAGATGGTAAGAAATTACAAACTAAAAAAATAACCAGTTACCTGTAAGTAAATTTTTTTACATATTTGTTTTATTATAAAACAATAAAACCGGGTTTTTTTAATACAACCGAGTTTAACTTCGAATACCTGGATGACATCTTCATATTTTCTAGTAATTTTGATTTTAAAACCAAACTACTATACCGATTTCGATAAAATGTATATGAGACCACCTCTGAAGTATAACCTACCAAACAAAAAATAATCATCAAAATCAGTTCATAATTGGCGGAGTAATCGCGTAACATACATACGAAAAAAAACACAGTCGAATTGAGAACCTCCGTTTTTCCTCAAAACCACGTCAGTTTTCATATTAAAAATTGTACTTAACACATTTGCTAGAGTTTAGGAAATACGCGGCGGCGCGCCCCGCCGCTTCTTGTAGCGTGCTTTGGAACCTACGGTAAACAGAAGTTGATTTTCCCTCACCGATATTTCACCAGCTCCTCGTCTCGACTTTGCAGTGGCGTTTTTGGCTAGACAAGCCAAGTGCCGAGCTCATCGATTTCTCCGCCATTATTACGTCCGTCAATCTCAGTACTGGACTCGTCGACGACTATGAAAGCATAACAAACAAAACTGATTTGAGAATAAATTGTTTACTCGGCTACAACAGTGGCCAATAATGTAGGTACGTGCGGTTCCAAAGAGGCCCCCAGAGCCAGACGCGCGTTGCGGAGAGGAACGGACTAATCATATTAGTTGAAGTAAAATATACAATCATATTCCTTTTTTTGTGAATGGTCGTTTCCCGCCTGTCTCAGTTCCATCAGTCTCCGTTTCGTTGATATATATATATATATATATATATATATATATCATCGCACACTTTTCTATCGAAGATACATTATTTTTAGGAAAAAAAAACGACTTCTAGATAACATATATTATTCACAAACTTAAACTAAAAACCAGAAAATTATATTTTAATTACTTCAAAGCAAACAGCATTAAAGGACAATCGACGAAATTATTGATACTTATATACCTTTACCAATTTATAATCAGGTATTTTTGGAGTCGGTACATAATTGAAGGAGTAATCGCGTAACATACATACAAAAAAAACATACAGTTGAATTGAGAACCCCCTCCTTTTTCGAAGTCGGTTAAAAATGGGGTTAATTTTTGCGTTGTAGTGTACGGAGCGCGCTTCACTCGGCTTACAGCACGAGGCTAGTAATGCATTCGGTATTGTTACATTCAACATGACAGTTTCTCGCCAATTAGGCCCCACCTAAATACCTTCACTACGGCATTCATTTATCACTCCAATGTCCAAATTACCTTGTAGATAATTAGCAATCCACGTCTATATTTTAGAATGGTCTAAACCACAACTTGATCGCGATTTTAATACTTTGAGTTCTACACCTAGAATTAAGAAAGAAATTATGTGCAAGCGACGCCCGCTGTTTGTGAATGGCCTAACAAGGCAACTTGGCCTCGGTCGAAATAGAAAATATATAATTATCTGCCGGCAATATATGCAAGTTGCAAGTTAGTCACCTAGATACAAGTAGATACCCGTAGGCACCTGCAGTTGGGAACTTATGGTTGAACACTTAATCAACGCGGCCGTAGAATATCAATCTTTTTATCTTTCCTACGCTCTTTTTAAGTTTGGGTGAGAAAAGATTTTTATACCTAAAAACATGGACGTCGGGTCAACGTTTCACAAATGTATTATTAAATAAACAAACATAAAAAAACATAGGACACACAAACGTGCATACGAATTTTCGTAGTTTTTGTCGTTTAAAAGTTACTTTTCGTCTGAGATCTTCGCTTCAAAACAAAATTAAACATATACCAATCTATGCAAAAATATATATGAATAAAACGTTTTCTTCTCTATAGACGTTAAAGTTTAACAGCTTCTGAACTCGGGCTCCGCTTCAGGCCTGCAATCATTTCCTGATTGAACACTGCTATTGGAAGTTAAATGAAGCATTGAAATGGCGGCGCGGTGTGAAACCATTTATCTCTTTCCCAAGATAACAGTTACTCCATCTATTCAGGTACTATTGCTATACTATGACCGTAAAGAGCACACAAACAGTGAGCACACAAATCAGTATTAATGTGTACAAATATGTAAACATCATCAGTATTCATCAGCCAGAAGACGTCCACTGTTGGATGAAGGCCTCCCCCTTAAGGGGGCGACTAATGCCAAAAGTAAGTAAAAGGTGTATTTTTAAACACATAGTTTAACGATAAAGAACGTAAATATTCAGATTAAAAAAATACTACAGGTAGGGGAAAACCCTAAAAAAAGCCGAGTAACCGAATAGAATTTGTACTAGTATATTTTAATAACTAATAATATTATATTTCAACAAACTCCTTATAAAATACTAGATATTTAAAATTAAATCTCAATGCGAAAACATTATTCGTCAAAAATTCCCCCCCGTAATGCACCCTGCCCAAACGTGCCCATTATAGCGGCGGCGTTACCGCGCTGGATGGACAGAGAAATCTGCTGCGTCAAAAACCACCCAGTGCGGGGGTCCCGGCCTTTCTCTCTCAGACGCTGCCCGATGTCCCCTATGAATTTTGGAAAATAATCTGGTGTATTGAAAAAAAAAATACAAATTACCAACAAAAAAATATGTTTTAATTCATCTAAATTATCAGCGACAGCACCACATTATTTTTTACGAATTACATAGCCAAACGAATGTTTTAGCACAGTAGCCGTTTTTTTTTTTTATTTCATGCCTACTTTTTGTTTAATTAAATAAAATCTCATATAAATTGCTCAAAGCTATCATCATCATCAATTGTATCATGCGATTTTCGACTCTAAACTAATGCAAGACGCGCGGGTGAAATCTGTTATTTTTTTGGCATTAGTCGCATTCTTAATAGTAGGGAATTGCCCTCATCCCCACGCTTGGCAGGCGGCTTGAAGATCGCAGAAAGCTCGCCACCGTTAACCGAGAGGACGCTGCTGCCCGTCCTCCAGTGGTTCTGGATGCAGTTTTAGGTCATACCCAGGACCATAACATTTGTACATAAAAGCTTAAAAAAGAGCTCTTATTATTTATATTAAAAGTGCTATTGATAATGACACAAAGGGTGTGTTTCCACCGAAGCGGAGACCTGCACATCTGCGCTCGGAGCGGAGCGCAGATGTGCAGGAGTCGACCAATCACATAAGTAGAAAATAAATGTTATTGTTTGTGATTGGTTGATTCCTGAACTTCTCTGCTCTGCTTTCCCAGTCTCCGTTTCTGTGGAACCGCACTGTAATGAGACGAAACTATACCGGTATATGTACCATTTATTACAAAGAAGTCCCATGGTTAATCTCCCCGGTCCATAATCTTAACAAGTCAGTGGTACCAAAATCAATAATCAGCACTAGAATTACACATTTAAACTTGTAATTTCAGCTCCATCGAATCAATTGGAGACTTCGTCCTAAAATAGTTTTTTCACACCACCTGCTTGACAACGTCCAATTACATATCATGTAATCATGCAACCTCAACGTAAAGTAAAGCATTACCTATCTCTTAAGGGATATAAAGTATGAAACTCCCTAAGGAATAAAGTGATTTGAATTTGGAACGTCAAATTGATGGAAAACTCTAAGTAAAAAAATGCCCATATGGCATTGTAAAGAGGTTTGTTCGAAAATCGAACTGGCCAGCATAAGCTAAGAACTCAAAAAAAAGGTGCGTTTACAAGAATGTGAAACAAAAGACGGTGTTTGGTCTTGTGTTTGTCAATGATTTTTCTATTTATGGAGCCCAGGCTTTTTATTGTCTCGCAGAAGGTGTGAAAAGTAGAGTATGCTCCTCTGGAATAAAGCCTGTCTTCGTCTTGGGCAGCTTGAACCCCTAGCTTCACTCAGGACTCTATATAAATCTTTAGTAATACCTAACTAAAATTACTTCGCCGTTATATATTTAATATATGCTCCTAATAATATAACCGATTGATTTAAGAATATGTTCTTTTCAAGTTAGGGATGACTAAAGATTTTTTACTTTAAAGGACGAGAATGAGACCTCATAGGTAAAAACGAAACAACCTCATAAATTTTAATAGTCTCAAGTTATAAAAAAATATGGGTAATAACGTTAATAATCAGCAAATTAAATTGCAACGAATTCTTCACTCTAGTCTAGTATAATAACTATCTAGTATAATAGGGAATTCTTGTTTTCCATAGCCAGTTTTATTTTGACGTGTATCAACACCCCATAATAAGCTTTTGCCCGCCTGTCATGTAATTTGTGCCCGCGGCTTCTCTCGCTTTTACCAGTTCCTACAAATTATTATACAGGCAAGTCGTCCAGTGCCAGATTGGAAAACTAGAACGGTTGGTTAATGGCATCTCTTAAAATGTTGGAGCAGTTCGGCTTAGAAGCAACTTCTAGAAACTTCTGATCAAGACTAAAGAGTTGAAAAGGAGTTCAACCGACTTCAAAAAAGGAGGTTCTCAATTCGACTGCATGTTTTTTTTTGTATATTACGCGATTGATTACTCCGCCAATTATGAACTGATTTTGATGATTCTTGTTTTGATTGGTAAGTAATACTTACGAGGTGGTCCCAAATCAATTATCGAAATAGGTTCAGTAGTTTGGTTTTTAAATCAAACTTACTAGAAAATATGAAGATGTCATTCAAGTATTCGAAGTTGAAGTCGGTTGTATTTAAAAAAAAGAATCGTATTATTCAAATTCATCATTCCCTGAATGTATCACTAAACATATCAAACGTTGCGATTCCAAGCAGAGGAGCATTAAGAGATGGAAGAATGTTAAGCTGCAGTCGTTTTTATGAGTGACTATAAACAATTAATTTGTAGGGAGTGTGACGGTTCTGAGTTCTGCCCCGTCTTAATTCACGGAGTCCTACCTATAAATTAAACCTAACTAGTGCCTTCAAACGAACTGTATTAGTTCCAAGATAATCTACGGAAAAATAATATAAATACACGCGCGAAATGAAATTATATGCTATACGTACGCACCTCTAGCTATACAGATATTTTAAAAGAGCTAGAATAGTGCAACAAGGCACAAAGGGGCACCGCGCGAAGTGCGACTCTTTGGCGGCGGCAGCGAGCGGAGATCAACCAACTTGCCGCCACATTATAAAAGCCCCGCGGCGAGCTCAATAGGACATTCAGCGACGAACTGTGAAGGTAGCTTCACGTCCGTTTGCTCCGCCCTCGCTCCTCGATCAGCTCTCGCGTGCTTTTAATTACTTTCTTATTATAAAAGGTATCTTTGCCTAACTCTACTCAGTTAAATGAATTATTTACTGACTGGAAATACTTACGTTTAGGTGGTGAAACGGTGTTCATAGTGGTTTAATATTTGTGATATTTCGTATCGATTGTTACATAAAGCTGGTCTTGGAGATATGTGCGGATTGTGTTATTTAAGTCTTATTATCTTGTGTAGGTCAATTTCGGAGACCATGTTTACCTTTTGTTCGTCATCGTAAATTTAAATTAACTAAAGTGAATTTTAATCAAATGTTTGTGGTGTAAAATTTGATTGTAAATGCAGTTGTTCGCGAGTTAAAATCACGCGGTTTAAAATAACGTCGCACTACTTTTTTCTCTCTCAAACATAGCCGACGCCCATTTAAGCGCACGTACCTAAACACCTGTGTGTGGTATTCAAAACCGACGTATTAAAGTTGCTGTTGGTGTCAGAGTAAAGTTATTGGGCGAGATGGCAGAGCTAAGTAGTGTGTGTAACTCGATTTTATTAGGTGTATTAATGAGGGAAACAAAAAAAAAACAAAACAGTGATTTCGTCGATTTGTGTATTGAAGAATTGTTTTGTGTTCACTCCTGGCCTGATCGTATATGTCCCAGTACCTTCGGGTAGCCTATCTGGCGTTGCGATTCTCGTTTGGATGGATACAAAATAAATTCATAAAATAAATTTAATAATTTAATTATACGCGAGGTGTGGAAGCTTAGAAATATGGTCTCTGCTGTTATAAGAACAATAGTTCCAAAGTAACTAGTTCTGGCCTCATTTACCTTGTAGGTACATGTGGTTTTTAGTTGGGAAATAGTTAGGCCATATGCTTGAGACAGTATGTGGAGGATATGTTCCGCGCTTATACAACTAAGCGTGGTCTACCCTTTTTGGTCTCCTTGTGTGGTGTTCTTCCTTCCTTTGGCCTTGGGACAAACAACCCGGAGCTGCGGGTTGGCTTGTCACGCCATAATTGCACCAAGGTATCTGGAATTAAGAGCGGTACGCGAAGCCGGGCGCGAATAGTAAAATACCTACAGATGCTGGGCGTATAGCAGCTGTCGTTATTTGTAGGGTGCTAGGGGCTCTTAGGCTTGGAGCTCGCCACTCAAACTTATAGGATCGGTTAGCGGCAAGGACAGTGAAAGTGCTTTGATCTGCCTGGAAGGTGGGAACCAACCGGTGAGATTCATATCTCGGGGTAGTGGGAAACTTATGTAGACTAGGGCGTCATTCAAGGTGTAGGTCATAGCAGGTAGAATGCCAGGTACACTTTTATCTTTACAGGAATATTACACACCCACCCCATTCACACATTTACACTACCCAAATTCTTCTAGAATCTGGACATTCACCAGTGGTGTCGTAATGCACTGCGAAACTCTAGAAAACCTCTCGGATAAGTCGCAAGTAGGTAGGTAACGTAAAATATAATTGATTTAGGTTGGCTAGGTCTTCTATTACAAAGGAAGGTAATCCGAATCGTAGGGAACATAGGATTAGTAGGCAAGAAGATCGGCCGACTCAAAATATTAAGGCGTTCCACATAGATACCTACCTATTTACGTAATTCAAACAACTAAACCGCGAACGTTTGTTTCCGTCGGGAAAATATTTTCTGTACCTATCAACACGCGAATAAATAAATAGGCGTTGTTCAAAATATTCACTAAAGTAAATTCAATATGTTTGCTTACTGAGTCTAACATTGTTATCCAAGGAATATAAATTCTGTACTAAATTACTGACGAGAGAAGTCAATTTGTCACTTCAAGATTTAAGTCAAAACGATGGACTTTCTATCTATTTGTAACCTATAATAATCTAGACTCCATAGCTGGATCTAGGGCTCGGCAATTGATTGACTGAATTATGTGCAAGTTGAACCGAAAGTGTTCGGGTTACCCTTAAGTCTTAGAAAAGAGGAGAGGCGCCCATACTATGTCACTGATTGAGCGGATCACTGTCTGGTCTGAGATCTGGTCCATATTCGTAATACATAAACATACCTATTTTCTTTATGGAAGAAAGTCTTATCTGACTGGCGATTTGAAGTATAATAATACTTAAGTAATTACACTAAAATGTGTTAGACTTGGTTACCAAACCTAGATGCACCAGTAAGCACGGAATCACGCGAACAGATAGGCTACTAAAATAAAGCCGTTCAAACTATTCACAAAAGTGGATTCGTTATGTTGGCTAGCTAGGTCCAACATGATTAATTAACGAAATCTAATTTTCACGCCAAAATGTTGACAAAAGAAGTCAAGTTACCTATACCTTCAAGTTATGGTCATTATGAGGGAACTTCTCTCTCTATTCATAATCGAATATCAACTGGGTACCATAAAAGGGTCCCGTGATAGCAATCTATCTACTTATACATGAACGAGCCGAAAGTGTTCGGGTTACCCTTGATTCTTACAAAAGAGGAGAGGCGCCCATTCCATGTCACGTTAGTAAATTGCTAGCTAATTCATATTTATCATCTTGAAGGGAAGTTCCATCAAGACCGTCAATTTGAAGTTATAACGTAAAAGTTATACATACATAATACACACATAATTGTGTTGGACTTGCTAGACATGCGGGATTCGGCGGAGATTATAATAATACCTACTCTTGCAAAACTATAGCAATGTTACATTAGGGTTAACCAGGTTTACGCGGTTATTGCGGTTACTTTGATGTACTGGTTATTATTATCATTGATTACTTATTATACTTGCTATTTCAGGTCGGACAATAATAGGCAGGGCGACGCTGGAGTTCAGCAGGAGAGACCTCGATCAAAAGATCTTGGAGCCTCTCATTTAAACCAAAGATTGATGTATGAAAGAGAAGATCCTTAGTTATTTCAATAACTATAGGGATAAGGTTTTTGAAAGATTTTAATGAACGGCTTCCCTTGAATGGTTTTACCAACTGACAATGACACACAGATAGACTTGCTAAAAGATTAAGTCCTCTTGTCCCTTTCCACAGGTAAAATGATCCATGATCATTGTCCCATTTTTATGTACACCTTATGTGGAGGATTGGTGCCCAAGTCAAAGGAAGAACCAAACTGGAAGGCGCGACTGGAGGGGCGTCTTTCCTTAGCCACAAATATATTATTAGCATAATTAGTCAGCTAACTCAAATCATCACTATTCAAATTTACTAGTAATTTTATGAAGTTTCAACCTCACAATAGTTTTCCCTACATTTATTATAACTTCTAGCTATTATGTAGATCGTAGGTATGTAAAAAGATATCTACGTAGGTTGATAACAATCTATAGCATCATAATATCATGCAGGTGTTGGTAACAGTATGAATGAAATTATAAACCGTAAGAGCGCCTATTACATTTCTAATACAGTCGAAATTCTAATACTAAACTTACTAGCTTAAAAGGTAGATGTGTTCGGTAAATAAGTTACGGGCTATTCATATTTTGATAGTAATATTAAGGACGAAAGTGTATACTGTAGACGCGCTTACCATTATTCCATCGTGTGAAATACTATATTATAAGTGAATTCACATCCACGAACGGTTTAACGCCTTATTATTCTACGATAGCAATATTAGGTTTTCTTGATACATTTTGATACCGACTTTATCTATTGACATCCTTTACTTCGGTTTAAGTAGGTCGCGAAGCTAAGATAGGCATGTAAAAGTATATAGTAGGTACGTACTCATCCCAAATCACTAAAACTTAGGGTTTTCACGGATCACAGCGTAGAGTCCTAGCTTAGACGATCACTTGGCCATATCAAATCATAGGTATAAATAAATAGACACGTCGTACGGTAGGCAATTAACAAGTCGGAGTAACCTTACACCCGGTATAGAACATACGATTAGGTAGCTAAGCACTCAGCTGAACATTCATTAGGCATTAGGCGTCGTTATAATTAAAACAGATCATTAGTAATTTACAACAAATAAAATAATAATAAAAATTAAAAAAAATATTAAGGGGGGGTGTTACAGGAGCTTTTATAGGAGCCTATAAAAGCCTATATTATGTAAAAGTAAAAGTAGTGTAAAAGTGTAAAAGTCCCATTGTTGATCCGTTATTGAGAGCCAGTGCCAATACAGTAAAGAGCTAGTGGTCTACCAACTTAGGTAGATATACGTAGTAACTAGTAAGTACAGTCTGAATAATAATTAGATCCTTGAAAATGTAAAGAAAACTGGGTTTAATAAATTTCCCATATGTAGTGTACAAGGCAAGGATGCCATGAGGAAACTCAAAGGCCGTATGGTGATCGAACAACACTCGCAAATCTTGTGATACATATTCAAATGAAGTGCACATAATTAATTAATTATACATTATAATGACTGGTCATGGAGCGAGAAGGTTGATGGATTATTTTAATTTTAAAATACAAGATGAAACCGCAACCCTCATTGTGTTTTTTCTCAGACGTCTCTTTCTAACTTTTAGAAGACAAGAACTGAGTTTTTATAAATTGTCAAAACCCACCATTATCGGGTGCGTTTCCATTTAGATTGAGATGAGAGGAGCGGATAATAAACGTACACATTCTGAAATCTTAATTCAACTATGTGGTTGGTCGATTCCTGTACGCCTCGCTCTCCGCTCCTCCTCAGTGCGGTGTTCCCGAACGAGAAATTTGCAACATCGGTAGGTTTGCCTTCTAAGATCGGTAGATTTGTACTTTTTCTAACTAAAAATCCCAACTTTTTTCCTATTTAGGTTTTTTTTTTAATGGGTAGAAAATAAAAATCCAAACCTTTTTCGTATTTAGATATAATCAAAAATGGGTAGAAAATTGATCCATTTCTGTATATTGGTAGGGCACAGGCCCAAAATCGGTAGAAATATCGAAAAAGTAGTTTCGAGACCACTGCCTCAGTGGAAACATACGTACTGGCTGATTCAAACTTAATGGCGGCTGTGAACTTAGGCGCGAGACGCTATGCGCAGTAGCAAAAATTAGGCGTGCGGTGTGCGTACAATCGCTAAGTCTCGCTTGCAGCGCACTTCACAGCCGCCATTAAGTTTGAATCAGTCTATACCCTTATGGTCGAGGAAATTCTGAAAATAAATAATTCTCAATACCGACTTTACGAGAAAAAAAGTTGATTGAATTTTAGCCAAACTCATTAATAGTACATTGTCATAATCGTGCTATACAAACAAATTCCTATTCAGAAAGTGATAAACCCATTCCGAACGGGCGTACGGAAAGTGAAAATCCTCTAATTACAATAGATTAAGTCAACCAAGCACGATGTAAAAACAGCATTCATTGACATTATGAATTCCAATGTTTGCTTACACTTTTATTTTCATTCCTGCTATCTTGTCGCACTTAATATACCTTGACGTTATTAGGTCTGTAAGTCTGATCATAAAGTTTATAGACATAAAAATAACAAGGATATTTCACTTGTAGACTTTGTAAAGCACATTTTTCAAAACGCGACTGATCAGGAAAGATTGATTGAATAAATATATCTTCAGTATTTTATGTTGGATGGCTTGGTAAATGCAATGGTAAAGTTTCGTTTTTCGTTGAAATTTTGACAACCAGTATTCTTGGTCTGTTCTAAGAAATCCTAGTATGCATTCACATCTGCAACATGTTTATGCAGAGTTGGATAACCTAACCTAATCTAGATAATTACACACAGCAATACTTTATTGTCGCTATTTTAATTAGTTCATGTAGCAGTAAAGATATTTTCATTTTCATTTCATTTCATTTTCATTTCATGTTTATTTGTTGGCCACAGTCTACACCGTAAGAAACGTTGGTAAAATCCGCAGAAAAGCGAAAGCCCTACTTCTTAGGTAGAACGGCTGTCAAAACATTGTTGTAAAGCAATTGTATGGAAAGAAGTAAAACGCTCGAAATGCCATTTTGCAACAGATTAAAATTGATCTAATTAAGTTGCAATGTGGTTAGGTTTCCTACGCGTCTATTTAAATTGTCTTTTTGAGTATTCTCAGTTAAAAAACATGTATATTGGTAGAATTGTCATTAAGCGCATTTACACTTAATCCCGACTAGTGCGGCCCGTCACATTTCCGTTCTATTCATTTCTCTCTTCAGTGGTAAAATCACAGTGTATGCTGAAAGTAAATAAATCACCTAAAGATTGTGTTGTTGCTCCATCACCGGGTCTCGTCTGAACGGTATCTGTATAGCGTGCAGGCGATTATGCAACCGCGGGCGACGTCCTTGGCGCCGGCGCGGGCTCGCGGGGGGCGAAGGCCGAGCGCGGCCGCCGGTCCGACGACCCGCGTTCAGTAACCACCCTGGAGGAAGGAGACAGTGAGGTAGATACTGACGGCTTCAGGCACTCGATCTTCATGTTGTGTTGCGATAGGTTCACTTGTTCCTATTCCAGGCTGGGTGTGTTTAAGATCTTAGTAATTTGTGGTAACTTCTGGTCTAACACCTAGCATACCAACCATAAAACGGTATTACCGCGCGCCTCTTCGCTCAATATGCAATAGGCTAGATGACTGGTTTTTTTAATTGTACTATTAAAATGTGGCCCATAAATATAGCTGATTAATGAAAAGAAAATGAAAATCTGATTAAAAATAAGCAACTTATAAGCATTTTAATATCATGCTAGACAGAGAAGCGAAACAGCAAATCGTGACGTCACTTCTCTGTACGCCATATAAATTATATTCTGACAAGTAAGGCGTGATGTAATTTTTTGTTTTGTGGGAAAGGGACAGAGTTGGCTCTACCAAAAAATTTTAACGCTTATATATCAGAACATTAATAACCAATTTAAATTATTTTTTCAATAAACATACTATACTCGTATTTACTTAAATTCTTCATCAAAGCTATTGGTTTAAACGATTTAAACATCAGTCATCTACCCTATTGAACGTGTTGCGTAGATGCTATGGGCCGATACTCACTTCTACTTTGCAGATTCTCTAGCAGGTACCGATGATTCTTCTTAATTTCCCATCTATTTCCAAGTTAAAATATAATATAAACCATAGAGGTAGGAACTACCTCTATGATACAAACAAAATCCCTATTCAGAAAAATATCTAACATCGAGAAAGTTACAATTTCCTTAGCGTCCTAATCAATTTTTCTACTTGGTTTGCAAGCCACTTCTGATAATTCGTTTCTTAGTTAGTTTCTTGATTTTACTATGGCAACTGATGTGGTCTTGACCAGCGACATTGATAAAATGAATGGACGGGAAATAAGCGCACGGATTTTGAAGACTATATGTTGAGCGCCGGTTCTCCGCTCGCTACAGTCATACTCTGCCTTTGCGACATGCGAGCCGTACGATACGACAATACAAGTTTGTAATACATGTACATGTGTTCTCTTTTTGTCATGCAGTAATTAGATTCGCTATCTCTATTTTCTGGCAAATGTAATATGCATATTAGCTAGGTATGCTTGATTGTGTTGTCTTGTTAATTGTGAACGATTTGCAAGCGCTGGGCCCGTCCATTCCATTATCACTGTCGCTGGTCTTAACACATTTTTGATTTATTTATACTGGATTAATCACGTTTAATTGTGTCGTATACTCCAACTTAGTGTGATCCAAACTATAGTCCGAGTATCCGGCTAAATCCAGTGAAACGTATCCCGTATACTTAAATAAAACGAAAATGTTTTCTCGATTTAATAACATCTTCTAGGACTATTACAGGTCGTAAGCTCTTACAAACATTCCGAATATATTTCATTGTCTTTGGGTCAAGCTAAGGCACTGAATACACCATTATTCTGTGACCCTAGGTTTTTATTGCGAACCCGCCTACGGAACCTGTCTGGACGAGTTATGTGCGCCGATAAAATAGGCGTACTTACGCCTGCCGACGGAATTTTCTACTCGTGCTTTTAGGTGATGAATGCTGCCAGAGGAATAAAATTGTAGATAGGAACTGAAATAAAATTACTTAGGAGAAACAAAGAGGTCGTAAAAAAATACGAATGGAACAAACACTTTGGCACTGGCATTATATAATGTGCGGAGCCATAATCTACTCAGGAGGAAAAAGTACCAAATTTTATTCAACGATACTTTTTAAACACAGCGTTGGCAATAAATATGATA
Source organism: Erannis defoliaria (assembly GCA_905404285.2). NCBI lineage: Eukaryota > Metazoa > Arthropoda > Insecta > Lepidoptera > Geometridae > Erannis > Erannis defoliaria. The sequence goes on from FR990071.1 coordinate 4,410,115, forward strand.
TGCTACGAAAGACACGATAAGGTTAGGTAAGTAATGGGTATGCCTAAATACGAGCCAATACAAAGCGAACAATTATTGTAACTGACACTAATACATTTTGATAATGAAAATGAATCTATATCTCATATAACATTTATTTTTAATCAAATAGTCTAATAATTAAAGTTGACGAACGACGACAATGCGATACACCTATAAAATACCTGAAAAGCCTAAACCTGAAACCTAAAAGCCTGCGTCAAATTCATCTTAAAGCAACATCTTTTAGCATAATTTTCAGTCCGTCCGTAATCGCTCACTTTTCTTTTACCCCCTCATCCCGGTCCTGTGCCCACGATTTTTGGTTTTTTGTCGACCCAAGGAGTTGTTGGAGCTTTTTACTTTTTTTACGCACGCGTCCAGAACTTGGACGAGTGTATGCGCTTCTCAAAGTAATAAATAATGGCCTGATAGGATTGATACATTCGGACAAGGAATCCTGTGATACGAGGTTCGGAAACATGCTTGGGCCCTCGCGTTTCCCTGATAGCACCGTTTGGACAGAGCCTTACAACTGACGATACTAAAAAGCTTACACGAGGCTGTTTGGATTTTCTTTGATTTATTATTCTTATTTAGGTATTCAGTCGTTGATTTATTCAGAAAGAGAACCTTTTGTTTGTTATTGATAATTGTAAAATTGTGCCAAGTTAATATTTACATGGACCTGGTTTTCACCTAAAACTGCATCCACAACCGCCGGAAGACGGGCAGCAGCGTCCTCTCGTTTAAAGGTGGTGAGCATTCTGCGATCCCCAAGCCGCATGTCAAGCGGGGAGTTTATGGCAACACCCCAATTAGGGGGATGCCTTCGTCCAATAGCGGACGTCTTCTGGCTGATGATAAATAATTTTACATGCACTGTTTCTTCTCAATTTTAAGGGCTACAAAATAATTTATTCCAAAAAAACTGCGTTCGATAGCATTCAACATGAACTTGACTAATGATGCGACACGTACATACTTATATCTAGTAGGAATCGTTGCTCGTTCGTAATTATTCCGGATTTGAAGACATACGTTAGTGTTCGCGACCAGGCGCGCTGGCAGAATGGCTGTATGTAATGTACAAGCCAATTTCTAGGCAAAAACTTATATGACGTTTGTATCGTTTTGATGGCAATAACTTTCATGACTTGCTTGTTAACCTTGGAATTACGTTGCATTTTCTTGGTCACGTATATTTGTTAATAATTGTATTTCTTTAGAAGAACAGATTTGTTTTGGTGTAAAACTCACGATTAACAGTTATATCAGCACAGTTAACCGTGGGTGCTCGTAGTCTTTAGAAGAACTGCATTTGATTGTGAAACGCGAATAGATAAAAATTCCGCCGTTTGTGATTTTGATATACAAGAGTAATGTACATTGTGACGCGGTTCCTCGGGCTTAAAACCACAGTGCACTGTTAGGTAGGAGTGTAACCTCTGGAAGTTCCCACATTCTGAACAGGAGTCGCCCTTGGAGGGCCATCCGCTGCTTGTTCACGGCCTGGACAGGTCGGCCTCGAACCGCAGAACCCGTCATAAGGAATGGTATCGACGCAACACAAAAACTGTGAGTGATTTGACATTATTCCTTGTTAACATTGGCGCCGTGCATAGCGGCGACCTCATGTAACATTTAAGTTGGCTCAGGCCAGTGTTCGTCCTGCACAATTAGTATTGTTATTTTCGGAGAACACAAGACTCAGGAGGCCCTCTGCTGCCGCTGTAAAGTCTGCCTCCGCGGAGTTCCACAACCTCGCTGCGCTAATACAAATGTGGGAACGAAACGCCTTTTAATTCAAAACTATTCCTTTTTTCCCTTGTACCCTAAATACGTAAGAATGAATGCCTTAAAATTACACAAACACTTTTTAGCTTTCAAGACGGTGTGAATAAGGGGTCTTAAATAATCACAACTCGCGAAGGGACTCTTTGTCAATATTTGCTAAGGCTCGCGTTACAAGAGCGTCAATATTACAGTTTTAACAGTAAAAACAAATACATTACGGTAATTTGTTTTTACTGGCACATTACAGGGTCTGAGACTTTTAAACGGTTTAGCACATTTATTGCCGTATAGCGTCTTCATGCGAGTTTGAGCATAACTTGGTTAAAGTAGTTGTTTAGCGTTAAGTTTTTCTGTTAACGCCGGGCTAATGCGTGCAGTGTGCTGCATTTTTTAATATGTATGTGGAATAACGTCATGCCTTACCTATGAAACATACGTTCACGTAATCATCATATTGTTTTGTAAAGTTACGCAAAAAATAATTTTGTATACACAAGCCAGAGAGAAACATCCTTAACCATTTTAATTTCCACTGAGGCAAGACCAGTGAAATTTTCAACTTTGTGATTGGTCCACTTCTGCGCATCTCCTTTTCCACTAGTTTCCGGCCCAGTGTAAACGCACCATAAGTTAAGGTTGTAACTGTTATGCATAGTCTTTTTTTTATGGAATATGTTTGACTAAATAATAATTTGCTTAATATTCAAAGAATTGTCATCTCGCCTGGTCGACCTTGCACAAAGGTTGAGCGTTGCCATTCCTTACTTAATCAAAGTAGGGACGACATCAACTTATGATGATGAAACAATCTTAAATAATGTCTTTCAATCGTATTCATCAATAGGTTACATAACTGCATGACTCGTCCAAGAAGGTCACCGTAAATATCACCAAATAACTATCTCTTATAAAATTAGAACAATGTCCCTAAATAACGTGCCAAATACCTTTGTGTTACATTGCTGAACCGGTGACAATGCGCCCACATACCGACTAATATTACAAAACATGACGAATATTACATCGCATAATAGTTATGTGTGAGTAGGCATGGTGTTGCAATCGCTTGGTTTCTAAGTCACGATAATGGAACAGAATAAATCTGGACATATATTATTTATTTTACATATATATTTTGCCCTTCTTCTATTCTTCCTCGGTCGTCATTTCTACATTCACTCCCTTCATACGTATATTATCATCTTTCTCACGATCTTTCCTAAGGATCTCATAGTGACATGACGTGGCTATTTTCCCTTATCAAAACATGATGATAACGGTCTAGCCTACCACTTTGGGGAATTTGGGCAATTCCCCCTAACTAGAAATTGTTGTGAGCTCTTGGAATAGTTGTCTTTAGCATTTGACCACCTTCAAATTAGAAAGAAAGGCAATGATAAAAGACGGATTTCCTATTCTGAGGATGATCCACGTTTACTTGGGTTGGTTATATGTTGGGTGTATGAGCCCATGAATGAAAAACGCTGGGAATAATTTAATTTCCACAGTACCGCTCAATTATAATTACCATTTGCGGTCATCCATCCGAAGACTGACAATGAATAATTGACTAATGACTAATGTTTCAGTCAACCTTTTAATATTAATTTAAACAGATGCAACTTAAAATAGGCAACAACCGAAAACCCAAAACGTTTTGTTCCTAACACGGTTACTCATCAAAATTCCATTAACCTGTCAAGTTTCCCAAAATATGGGTCAAGGCAAGTAGCAATTAGTCTGCTGTCCTGCGTCTCGTCGACCTCAAACTGTCGGACGCCCTTCAGACGTGGCCGTCTCTCAGCCGTCATCGATCCTGGCGCCTGGTGACGTCACCAGGGATCAGGCTGGCTTTATGCGCCACACCAGAAACTAATTAAAGGTTCCTATATCCGTTCCTATAACGAAAGGTTAGCCTTTTTAATTTTCAAACACTATCAGAGCGTCGAAATAAATTTAATTTATTTTTTGTTTATAAATTACTGCATAATGATATCAACTGTTCAAATCTATTAACTAAATTTAAAATCAGAGTACCATTTAGATATCCACGTAAACCTATAACGCCCTTTGCTCCAATATATCGTAGAACTGTACTAGGGGATAACTCTCCTGTCCCAAGAATCAGTAGACTTGTTAACGAATATCAACAGGAAACGGATCTAGATATTTTAGGAGACTCATTCGCAAAATTCAAGATTAAACTGAACTTATTAATGACGAAATGAGCTCTACTCTACTCTATTCTTTCTGTCTAGGTAGATGTGATTGGTGTAATCAGCGTTGCAATAGTCGGTTAATTTAATTGTCTAATTTGATTGTTCTTTTTTATATTCTGTTATTGTAAAAAATAAAAGCTTGCGGTGCTTCCTTCAAAAGATAGCATTTAGCTTAATTAGATTACAAGATTATGGTGTTACAATGAATGTAGTTATCTATGTGAAGCCTAAATAAATAATCAGATTACCTCTTAGATTTGCTACTCACAAAACTATATAATATTCATTTCACTGGACAATATGTAGGTATAATAGTGCTTTCGTGACCTAGATGAGTGAATAACCCAATACGCAGATCACTGATTGGAAGGATAAGATGTCCAGGTTCAGGAAGAAGTAGCCAGAAAGTTTGAAGAACTCCTACAGAGTCTGCCTGGGGTAGAGCAGATGCAATAAAAAGTTGTATTTGCAAAATAAAGTATATGATTACGAGACGCTTAGCGCTCTTTCAGTTTAATATGAAAAGATAGTAACAGGACCAGAAAATTGTGTGTCAATAAACGTGCAGCAAACGATCGATGTGATACGGGCTTGAGAGTCTTGAGACGTTTTAAATTTATTAGCAGTGCTTGAATTGCATGCATATACATTATACATACATACCTACACTACAGTCATGTCTGTATAGCAATTGCTAGTGGTGCTCATTGACACTGACCCGAATAAAGGATAACAATAATTATTTTGCTTATAGGTACACTGTACGCTGAGGTTTTCCTTGTTACCTCAGTGTCATTATTGGAGAATACAATAAAGGCAATTGGCAATTCTATATATTCCGTATTTGGAATTGGAAATTTCCATTCGATTGTCGTAATGTGTTACCACTATAATAGTGCCATTAAAGTAATTTTGATTACAAAAGAGGCTATAAAATTAAAACTTTTCAAAAATACGAATATATTTGCAAACAATGTAAAATTGGGTTGCTCGCTACATTTTAAAACATTGGCTTGTGTTTATTAAGTATGTAATCATGAGAATTCAAAAAATAACTTAGCCTCTTGTTGAATTCATGAAGGAACCAAATATCGTATTCGATAAGTCGTTATACCAAACGAAAGTATGATACTTTTACTAAACGAACTTAGATTATATTCACAACACCATATATTTTTTTTAACATTTGTCACGTCAATGATAAACGTGTCACATTTAAACATCCCTTTTCGCGTTTCTCTAATGTAACAGTGATAGCGCTTTAAAAGCTCGATTATTATCCCATCTAAACTCGATTAATCTCACGTCGAAACCCCTAAATAATTCACGTCAGTTTCGTATCGCGTCCCGAATTAGTCCCGGCTCAGAGCGGTTACCTGGCCGAACAACGGGTCGCAATTTGATAGCATCGCGTTATTCGAAAGAGGTTCGTCTTCGAAGGGCCCTGAATCGATTCTCAATAGGCGGCTCGCCTTTGGCTTGCAATTCGGGGAAAGAGGCATTAAAATTCGTGGCATAAGGTGGGCTCGGTCGCTCCGGACGCGGCGTCCTTCGCGAGACTCGGCCTTCGTCCGGGACTCGCTATAAATAGCGCTGCGCCCTTGAGGCGCTAGCTCGACCGAACAGGATTCACCGACCGCGTTTTTTTTTTGAATAACGTTTTTCTCGTGTTGCTATTCGATTCCGCATACGAGTTGGATTATCCGATATGCGTTTTAGAATAACCTAACCCATATCAAATATTTGGCTCGCTTTACTGTTCTTCTTTATACATTGCGTGATTTGCGCGTATCCAATTTCAAAGATGGGAATCCTGTGTAGCACATTTGTAAAGTCAGTCAGATTTAAAATCGAGTAGGATATAACTTTGTCCTTCAAAATATTCCAAGAAGTCATTTACTACGACGCCCCGCCTGCAAAGATCTGTACAGAGTGTATAGCGCATATCTCCGTATACGTCATATTTATAGCCTGCGCATACAAAAACGCATTAGTGTTACTTACCAATCTCACTGTTAAGGTTATATTTTTATCATAATAGCGATAAAAATACTTCAAAAGATAATGCACCTCATAGATAAAATAATAAGGTATATTTTGGAACTGAAGATACTGGATAATGGGAACACGTGGCCCATTAGTGTACCGTCGGAGATGCAGTCCGTGCATCAATAATGCGTCGCACACGTGCGCACGCGCACTACATACCAATTAACCGTTCCACGGGCCTGATACGGCCTTATACGTCATCTCCATCGGAGACCGTCCCCGTTTGCCTGATTGAGTTATTATTTCATAAACTAAGTGCAAATTGTTAGTAACGGTTCGCTAAATTGATTATACATAGTTAAATCTAGAATGGTCCCATTTTATGTGCTCAGCGATATGTATGGTCCGGAGTCCCCATTGAATTCAGACAGATAAAGTATGTGCCAGACGGAACATATGCAAATTTTAATGTTCTATTCTCTTGGAAGTGGGTTAAACCAGTATAACGGTGCGGCCGCGGCTCGTGGGTGCGACAATACTCACATTTCACGAGCTCCGGTTTCCTATTTCTGTCGCTTTCCACATTGGTTTGCTACAAAGGTTTGCTAATTTTCCGCTAATTCATATTGAATGGTTTCAATAAACACGATTCAATGAGTTACAAAAACTTTATCCGAGACAGTTGCACAACGGTGCAGAAATAGCGCTACTGGCACAGACATTGGGTTCGATTGAATTGAAAACTCATTATGTTTCCCAATATTAGATACTGTTCAGTAGGTACAGTATTATCGGCGTATGCCGAGCACGTGACACTCACAAATACTTACGACGAATATTTCGAAAGTATTTTTAATGGGCATTGCAAATAATAGGGGTGACTTGTGTGAAATGGCATTAGGCGGTCTTGTGTTTGGCGAGACGTGAAATATAAACATGGAAACAGTATTAACTGTAAATAGCGTAAATATTAAATATGCTGGGGTTAGTCGGCACGTGACTATCGATGATTAATCCCCGGCGCCCCGCTGGCGCCCAACGTGGGGCTGTTTAAACATTACTTAGCGTTAGAACGCGCCCGCGAAATGCCGACTTGTTTGCAGATTATACTTACCCCTCGTTCAGAGACTTAAAAGAATAAATATACGTTGTTTAACGCGACTCATCTGCGTTTATTTAGGACGCATTCAAAGCCTTAATGACGAGGTCAATCCGAGTCACGCCATTGTTTACCGAATTCACAGTTAACGGTCCCCTAAACACTACAGATTCCATAATTCTAATATTATGCGTAACGGTCTTTGTCGTTTAACATAATGAGACCGCCCCGATATGGTGCAAACGAACCGTATAATTTACAAGAATGTCGGATACGCCATCGTTTCACCCACGCTTGGTAAGTGATAAAATTGATCGCATCGTTTGATCGAATGGTTGCGCTGTCGCCACGTGCGTCGGTGGTGACAAAGCGCATAAATCATATTGCGCAATTATTGTATTGCCTTCACTCGATACCGTCGCATACGTTGTTTATTGCTTGGTTGTAATTGAATATCGCCGCGACAATAATACTCATTCTAATGCAAACCGATCGGAGTTTAATTTCGCGTGGGACGCTCAATGGCCCGCTCCTGTCGGAAGCAGCCGCGAACGAGGTGAACAATGCCGACTTCTATGCTTAATTAAGCGTTACAACAACGAGATCTCATTATAGAGTTTAGCGGCGGCTTATTGCGCTGATTATAACTGCCTTAATACGCTATTAGGTTTTTCTTTACCACAAAAAGTAGATGGGACCCGGCGTAGGCGACGGACACTCGTATGAGATTCCTAACTGTGCCGGCGCACACTTTACTGCCTCGACATAGATACTGGAGTAAAACTGATAATAAAAATTCAATTCACCTAGTCTACGCGTCGTTTTTATGGAAAAACGGTGTTTAGTTGCGTAAAGGCCGAGTTGATGTTGGCGCCGCATCTTTTGAAATTAACTAGTGCAATCGTGGCGTCGCCTCGGATTACCATAATGTTGAAGTCCAACGCTTTGTGACTAGAATTACCTACCTGTGTAGAATGAAAAATCATTATCGTTTGAGGTGCCTGAGTCACTCTAATAGCCATGATTAGTAGACTTCAATGATTTCGTCACTAATAAAGGAATACAACTAGTAGATAGTGATCAACCTCAACCTCTACAGTCTATATTTAGAGACAACGAGACTAAAACGGATCACGCTTCATGTCCTATGAAAGTTAATCCGACTTGTCAAGACAAACTTATTAACAAGAGTAGATTTGCTAAAGCCGTGCGAGTAGCCCACGCTTGCGTCTGTGATGTCACTAAATGACAGCGACCTTATTGAAATTTAATCTCGCAGTCACGTAGTAATTTTTCACCGGGTGATCATTTATCTTGCGATTCAACGAGAGTTTTTTGCTCCGTGTCTCTGTTTGTCCGTACTTTGTCTCCGGAACGTGCCGTCATCTCCTTGCCTCGGATCGCCGCTTAATCAAAGTCAGATTTTGTGTTATACAAGAGGTTGTAGTCCGGTCGTGGTTTTGAGTCATATTGTTGCGAACGACATTGGTTATGTAATTTCTGAGATTTTTTAGGTCACATGTTAACTTTCTTTAATATAATGATGTTTTTAGTTTCTACGCTTAGGTTAATACAATCCTTACATCGTGTACATTGGCACCTTCTTCCTACGTCTTATTATTTTCAGAATAGGCTTGCAATTGGCCGTATCCTGCCTTATAACTGATGCTTAATCATGTGATCTAAGATAGAACACGCTAATATAGCTAGAAGGAAACTGTTTACTACTTTGAAGGCATCCGTACGTCATACTGACGTCGATACCCTGACATGTCTTTCTTTCTATTTTACGCAATGGTATTTTAGGTTTGTTAGTACGTCATCATCATTATCTTGATTGCGCTTACATGTCTTGATCTTCCTAGTTCTAAGTATAACAGCAACAGCACTTCGCAGCACTCTTGTAAACAAGCTTTGTTTTTGTTTATGTTATGTTTTTGACCGTCCCCCATTCATATACCGACGATATCCGGATTCCCGTACCAGATCGCATTATATTTGAGCGGACACGGCCTTCGTTACCATTAATAACACCATAATTACATTATCGGTATGCAACTATGCAAACTATTGGTGAGCTCTATGATAATGTATTTGCCGGTTCGCCGACGCCAATAAATCGTCTTAAACAAGCTCTCGCGGCTGGAATCAAGGAAGACATTAATTAAAAGATCTCTTGCATGTTTTTTGTGCTGATTAACAGCTTTTAAGTGCGATGTGATGACGGCCGCTTGCTTTGTTGCGACGTCCGGCGCCTCATCTCAACTCGGCTTTTAGGATACCGTACCGGAAGGGCAAGCCTTTCGAGTCGCAACTGTCCAATGATCCTTTTAGTCCCCCTAAGTCTACGCTGTCTGCTCATCCGTCAGTCCTACCTTTAATAGATTGTTTTAGACCGTGATAGGTAGCCAGTTAAATTTGTTTTTAATTTATAATGCCGAAGTTATTTGTTTTAATTTTTTCAATGTAATATTAATAAACTAGCTGCTGCCCGCGGCTTCGCTCGCGTGGGTTGTATAACAGGTAGATACGATATTAGAATTTAGTCTATAACCATACCGTGGCTTTAAACTGATTAGGCTACCACCTTAAGTCCTGGTAGCTAATTGGTAGACCACTCGTCTTCGACTCAAAATCGTGAAATAGCGGAATTCTGGATCCGTACCAATGATTTCTTTGGAGATTATGTGGGTACGGATTTTCATACGACTGGCTCTTTGGTGAAGGACACTTCGTGAGGACCTGCTTACTTCCGGAGAAGATATTCAATAGTGTACGTGATTCCGCCAACCCGCAACTGAGCCAACGTGGCTCAATTGCCCTTCTAGGGTAGGCCATGGTCTAATAATATACTCCGCCAGGTATGCCATTCCGATTTGGCAAATGTCACGTGGGTGACACAAGCCTACGTCATAGACGTGAAATTACCAGTAGCGTAAATCATAACTCCCCGTCCTCCGTATATAACCAATGTTTTTTATAATTAATGAATTATTAACAATTTTTGATTGTCAATTTTCCAATTTTGTTGCCATAAAGTGGCAACTGGAGTGACGTAAGCAAGTGTCACTCCCGGAGTAGCAGACATTGTTTTATTGGATCATGGGGTAAGCCTAAGTCAGCAGTGGATATTAGAAAGGCTGATTATGCTTATGCTATACGCTATGACCGCGCCGAGTTTGATGCTTTAATGTTTTTAGTTTTTACAATTTGAGATAAATACATTATATCCTGTTTACATTTTCATCGTCATCTTCAATCATTTTCAACCCACTGCTGAGTATAGGTACCTTCTTTAGCGCGTCATCTCTTCTAGTCCTGTGCCTGTCTCATTTACTGCTTTTGCCTTAAAAATGTCGCCCAATCAGCGAGCTGCTGGCCTGCTCGGTAGCCACTTTCCGTTCCGCGCCCACCGTCTCTTGACTACTTTAGTCTACCGCCCACCTTCCCTTATCACCAGTGTCCTGCTCATCTTCACTAGAGTCTCGCTATCCATTTAACCACCTCTTCGGCATTCGTTCGCAGTAGAATCTCCATGTTTGGCATACGGTCTAGGAGAGTGATGGCTAACATGGCCCATTCCATTGCACTTTGGACCACTTGGATTTTATGCGTGGTATTTAGTGACCACGTATCAGCACCGTATGTGATGATAAGCAAGATTCATTGATTATACCTTGGTCTTCAGAATATGTGGGACTTGAAGACGTCATCCAATTTTCCAAAAACAGCCCTTCCGAACGCGGATGTCGTGATTTGATATGATCTTTCAGGGATGACTCATGGACTTCTTTGAGCATACTTTAGAGGTCAGCCACGTTCTCTGTCAACTGCGAAACGGAGACGTGTTATACGTGTGCCATTGATATTAAAGACCTCTTTGAGCCAAGAGTCTTTACGAAGTCTTCTAGCACGTTCGTGAAGACCTTAGGCATTTAAAAGGCTATGACAGTTTTATGAATTGATCATATTTTCTTTCTTACTTTTCTTTCATTGGACCATGTAAGAAGTCTCTGGAAAAATAGACTAAGTATCTCTTCAAGCCATAGCCTAACATCCTTTATCCCCCCACCCCCATTATTCATCCATTTAGGATATGAATATCTCAGTAGTACAAACTTACATTACAAAAGGAAACTTGCCTAAATTCACATCTTTGGCTTCTTCAGCTTTTCTTCACATCTTGTTTTGCAAAGTTTTGCAGTATCGTTGACTTACTACACTTCGTCACATTTATTTATGTGAGGTGTCAGGATCGTTTTTTTTTTCCATAAACAACGGTATGGTCAAGTGGACCCGCTGGTCTACTGGCGAGTTCCAGCTGACCGAAGACTCCATTACGTTAGTTTCCAACCATAAGAGATTTTTAGAGATTTTTACATCGAAAATCAAGAACTTCAAATACAAAGTTTCATTACATTTCTATGGTTATATACGGGATTATGTCCGTCAAACAGTCGTCTGCGTGGACCTACAAAAAAATAGCCTATGTCCGTTTCCGAACCTTATGCTATAACTACCTATCCAAAAATGCAGCTCCATCTGTTCAGCCGACCAATAAATACGCCCATCCCCGTCCCCATTCCCAGCCTCATCCCTATAAGCGGCCCCTTCCCCATCCCCATCCCGATACCAAATGTCATTTTAATATGAACACGCCCATCCCCGTCCCCATCCCCGTTCCCTCCCTCATCCCCATCCCGAACTTCATCCTCACCCCATCCCATCCCCACCCCCATCCCGATTTCAACTTTCATCTTAATATGAACACGCCCATCCCCGTTCCCAGCCTCATCCACTTCCACATTCCATCCCCACCTGTCCCCAACAAATCCCCAAGCCATCCCCACCCATCCCCATCCCCATCCCGATACCAATTGTAATCTTAATATTAACATGCCTATCTCCGTCCCGTCTCCGTTCCCAGTATCATCGCCACCCCCACCCCCACCCCCATCCCCACATCTATCCCCATCCCTATACCAAATTTCATTTTAATATGTACAGCCGTTACAAAGTTAAGGAGAAACAAACGTACTATCACTAAAACTTAGTTTTTTTTTTATACTAACGGGAGCTGATTTTGAAAAAACTGTGACACCCGTATCTTCTTATTTTTATAGAAGAATATGTATACCAAGTTTTGTATCAATCGAACCAGAGAATAAAAAGTTTCATACAAACTTTAACACCCCATTTAACCCCCTTCGGGGTTGATTTTCGAAAAATCCTTTCTTAGTGGGCGTTTACACCTCTCCAAAAACATACCCTCCAAATTTCAAGTCTCTACGTTTAGCGGTTTGGGCTGTACGTTGTCTATATGTCAGTCAGTCAGTCAGTCAGTCAGTCAGTCAGTCAGGACAAAGCCTTTTATAGTTATAGATTAAAAAACACGCCTATGCCAAAAAACTAACCCAAATGCAAAAGAATAGAAGATTTTATTTTTATTTTTGAATGGCGCTTTACAGCCGCCATATTGTTTTTTTAAATTAAATTATAGCCTATATGTCACTCGGGATAATTAAGGATTCTACGATACATCTTAATCTGTTCAGGCATTTAGAAGTTATGTTGTAGCAAAAAAACTTACATACATGCATAATGATAACCTTGAAAACATTACACTCAACAAGAAATATGTAATACAATTCGACTACGTGCAAGTCAGATTTGCAACTCGGGATTTGGATGGTGAACTTAAACAATAAAAGTTTTTGTTGGTAAACACAAATTATTATTATTATTGTTTGCTCCTACGGAACACTCTTGATTGAGAGAGTCCAACTCGTACTTGTCCTGTTATTTGTAATCGTAAATCTACTAAGTTTTGCGTGCGCAACCCGCAATGATGTATGGAGCTAGGAAGAATTTCACGATTTATGCGGCTGGAAGCGAGAAATAATGATGTTTGTATTTACATTCCCGTCTGAGATCTCCTTTTACCTTACCTTTTAGTCCGTAATAACCTATTTTGGTATGTAAATGAATTTGTCGCTTTTTTTATTCGCATTTCGAATTACATTAACGCCTTGCACGTTCTTGTTATATTGGCTTCCTTGTTTAACCTTTTGTGTTTTAACAAGTATTGCAACTTTGTGGTGTTCTTTAAAATAATTAATTTTATCACCTTGAGCAGTCACATCGGGTAAATCGTAATACCTGCGACCAAAATTGTAAGCACTGTTGATCGTTATGCTTTCATTGGAGAAAACGATAATAGAGTTTTCATATTCATTGTTCCCCTTTATGTAACTGACAAATTTTCATGCACTTCCGCTGATTTCACGTTTTTCCCGTCAGTATATTGAAATTCGTCGTCAACCGCTATCAAAATGCCACCAATCTCTGGGGAAACACCCATTTCCGTCCCACACCACATAAAATCTCATCAGACGTCTGCGGGAGTGATTATCGTAGGGGTGCAACTCATAGGGAGGAAAGTGCATGTCGGATGCACATTGCAATGTTTTAACTGGAAGCTTTTGGGAAGCTTTTAGGGGTTGCTGCAACTTGGGAGTTAATGTTTTTGACAAATTGCTCTGGATTAAAAGTGTTTTTACTAGATTGCAAAACGGAGAAGAGTTCTTAACTAGAACGAATGTATGTGCGCCGATTACTCCGGTATTTAATCTGTAAACCGATTTACGTGCTCCTTTCCTATTATGTAGTAGAAGCTATTGAAGTGGCACTTTAAAAAAATACACAAACTTTTATGAGCTAGAATTTTTTAGATCGCTTTTAGCCAGTTTCTTAATAATTCCAATGATATAAAAATAAACTTCAGTTTTTTCGCTTACAAATATTATTATTTTTCTTACTTTTAATAAAATATTTATATTTTCTAATTATCTGAATCTGTTCTCCGAGTCTTGATGTTTTACGGTTGTTTTATTTTTCATCATTATCCTCGACTAGCTTTTGCCCGCGGCTTTGCCCGCGTAGTAATGTTGAATACCGGAATTCGGTTAAATCGGGGCCCAACTCAATTGAATCACTAAAATACGTATATTATTGCATTTTTTCCAAGCCGCTTGCTAGTCTTTAAGTTTGCTTGAGGATGACCAAATTTGGCATGTCGCGTTTGCAATACTTACTTCAACACAAAGCCGTCTTGTTGAATTTTAAACAGACAGACAGATGGACATGACAAACTTATAAGAATTCCTCGTAGTACTACGGAACCCTAAAAATGTCTGCTAATGACGCTATAGTTGCCGGGGCCTTTGACCCGAAAGATTACAATATTTCTTTGTAGACGTTTTTGATTTTTTTGTTGGAAGGTGCTAAAATAGCCAGGCTTTCAGGGGAGCTAACTCGCGAGCAAGCCACATAGAACTGACCATGCGAAAAACAGTCCTGCCTTAAATCAATACCAGCGTATTTTAAAGTTTGACCCTGAGCCTTATTGATGGTCATGGCAAAACAAACTTTTAGAGGAAATTGAAGCCTTTTGGAGTCATAAGGTAAGTCACTGGGAATCATGGGAATACGCGGCACAAACACTGTTTCGCTATGGGCACACCCAGTCAAAATGATGGCCTCAACCAGAATACGATGCAGCATTTTTACTTGTAACCTGGTTCCATTACACAATTTGGGTGGTCTTAAATTCCGAAGGAGCATGACGGGTGTACCTTTCTTCAGGGTAGCCCCGCTGGTCTTAATGAATTTAAAAACTCAACTGGATAGTTTACAGCATCATCATTATTGCATACCGTATCAACAGAGTCAATGAAATGAAATAAGCTTAAGCAGAAAAAGTATGATAACAAAGAACGTAAAAAGATTACCAAAATATCGCAAGAATTACGAAACTTCGATAAAATACAGTGCTGCACTGATCGCTTAGGTAGACTCGGTGTGGGTTGGAGTGGGGCGCGCTCGAGGTACAGCGCGTCATTATAGTCGGGTTTTAACGTATCTGAGCCGACGCGGGATGGACGTTTTTAAAGCGCTGTGCTTGGTGCGTGCACCGGATCAAGTACATGTGTTTAAAACATTTATCTTCTTACGCATAAACACTCGATTAGCTAATCTATAAATATAACATATTTTTTTTAATGAAAAACTGACCCGTGGCCTTCCGGTTTTGAAATTGTTTGAAAATTCTGAAACATGTTTATGTTTATTTTATCTTATCTCTTAAGTCAAAAAACTTAACAGCCTTAAATGGATGGTTTCGGCAAAATGGTATTTTAATGATACATTGAACCCCTTGCGAATTTTTCAAAATCCTTGCTGAGTGTGCGTTTCTCTGCATCAGCTCTTAACACTAATGGTATATCGGCCTACCCTGATTGGGCCATATTCACTACGCTGGCCCAGTGCAGGTTGGCGGATTCACATACACTATCGTATTTCTTCTCCTGAAATATGAAGGTTTCCTCATGATGTTTTCCTTCACCGAAAAGCCAGTGGTATTATCCATGCGTAAGTTTCAAAGAACTAATTGGAACGGGCTCGCCCGGGTTCGAACCCGCGACCCCAAGAATGTGAGTCGAGCTTGATCTCACTGAAGCTACCACAGCTTGAGCTGAGTGTAAGTTTACACCACTCAAAATTTAGTTTAGGCATTTAAAAGTAAGTTAATTTAATATTAAAAATTAATTTAGCAGCTTAGGCTGTACAGTATCTATAATAATTATGTCCGTCAAACAGTCGTCTGCATGGACCTACAAAAAAATAGCCTATGTCCGTTTCCGAACCTTATGGTATAACTACCTATCCAAAAATGCAGCTCCATCTGTTCAGCCGACCAATAAATACGCCCATCCCCGTCCCCATTCCCAGCCTCATCCCTATAAGCGCCCCCTTCCCCATCCCCATCCCGATACCAAATGTCATTTTAATATGAACACGCCCATCCCCGTCCACATCCCCGTTCCCTCTCTCATCCCCATCCCGAACCCCATCCCATCCCCACCCCCATCCCGATTTCAACTTTCATCTTAATATGGACACGGCCATCCCCGTTCCCAGCCTCATCCACATCCGCATCCCATCCCCACCTGTCCCCACCAAATCCCCACCCATCCCCACCCCATCCCCATCCCATCCCCATCCCCACCCCATCCCCATCCCCATCCCGATACCAATTGTAATCTTAATATTAACATGCCTATCTCCGTCCCGTCTCCGTTCCCAGTATCATCGCCACCCCCACCCCCACCCCCCATCCCCACATCTATCCCCATCCCTATACCAAATTTCATTTTAATATGTACAGCCGTTACAAAGTTAAGGAGAAACAAACGTACTATCACTAAAACTTAGTTTTTTTTTTATACTAACGGGAGCTGATTTTGAAAAAACTGTGACACCCGTATCTTCTTATTTTTATAGTAGAATACGTATACCAAGTTTTGTATCAATCGAACCAGAGAATAAAAAGTTTCATACAAACTTTAACACCCCATTTAACCCCCTTCGGGGTTGATTTTCGAAAAATCCTTTCTTAGTGGGCGTTTACACCTCTCCAAAAACATACCCTCCAAATTTCAAGTCTCTACGTTTAGCGGTTTGGGCTGTACGTTGTCTATATGTCAGTCAGTCAGTCAGTCAGTCAGTTAGGACATAGCCTTTTATAGTTATAGATTAATATAAACACGCCCATCCCCGTCCACATCCCCGTTCCCTCCCTCATCCCCATCCCGAACCCCATCCCATCCCGACCCCCATCCCGATTTCAACTTTCATCTTAATATGGACACGCCCATCCCCGTTCCCAGCCTCATCCACATCCCATCGCCACCTGTCCCCACCCCATCCCCACCCCATCCCCATCCCCATCCCGATACCAATTGTAATCTTAATATTAACATGCCTATCTCCGTCCCGTCTCCGTTCCCAGTATCATCGCCACCCCCACCCCCACCCCCATCCCCACATCTATCCCCATTCCTATACCAAATTTCATTTTAATATGTACAGCCGTTACAAAGTTAAGGAGAAACAAACCTACTATCACTAAAACTTAGTTTTTTTTTTATACTAACGGGAGCTGATTTTGAAAAAACTGTGACACCCGTATCTTCTTATTTTTATAGTAGAATACGTATACCAAGTTTTGTATCAATCGAACCAGAGAATGAAAAGTTTCATACAAACTTTAACACCCCATTTAACCCCCTTCGAGGTTGATTTTCGAAAAATCCTTTCTTAGTGGGCGTTTACACCTCTCCAAAAACATACCCTCCAAATTTCAAGTCTCTACGTTTAGCGGTTTGGGCTGTACGTTGTCTATATGTCAGTCAGTCAGTCAGTCAGTCAGTCAGTCAGGACAAAGCCTTTTATAGTTATAGATTGGTTTTCATAGAGTAGTGTGGTAAAACTTGAACATTAATGGAAAACCATTATTTGGCCATGTTGGCCCAATTAATTGGCCGCTAGGTGCATGTTGGGTACGCTGCCGACTGGTAGTATGTTTGAGCATTTGGATTGTCTCCAGACTTTGATCGATGACGCAATACGCTAGATGACTGATTTTTTAAATTAAATATAATAGGACTATTAAATGTGGCCCATAAATATAGCTGATTAATGAAAAGAAAATGAAAAATAAACTTTTAAGCATTTTAATATCATGCTAGACAGAGAGGCGAAACCGCAAATCGTGTCAAACGTCGTCACTTCTCTGTACGCCATATAAATTCTATTCTGACAAGTAAGGCGTGACGTCATTTTTTGTTTTGTGGGAAAGGGACAGAGTTGTATCTACCAAAAACTTTAAACGCTTATATCAGAACATAAAAAACCGATTTAAATTATTTTTTCAATAAACAAACTATATTTACTTAAATTTTTCATTGAAGCTATTGGTTTCAACGATTTAAAAATTTTTTGTGTACTTCTTGAAGTAGTTAAATATTACTTATGTATTTTGTTGAAGTGAATAAAGGCACTTGCCAAGAAAAAAACACAAATCTTGGTATGTGACCTACCGTTGTATGTCAGTTGGGTTGCTTCACCCAAACCAAACTTATACTGTCATTCGATACTTTTTCCATTCAAACATGTTATTCTACGTTGTACTTTTATTTTTATCTTTCAAACCAGGAATAATGACGTGCCAAGTGACGTATAACAGAACGTGCGCTATCTCGCGCGACAGCTGCGCTCGCGCACTCGAGACGTTGTCGCTTGATCGTTATCAATCAGGAAGTCGGTGACACTGGCAGGTGATTTTTGTAGTAGTGCAGTTTTGTAAAATTATAATAATCTTTGTGATATCAACCACCGATTTGTCACCGTTCGCAATATAGCCGTTGCCGTAGATTCGAACGAAAAATAAGCGAATTATCAGGTACGAATAATTCGAGTAGTAGCTAATGTGTAGCAAACATGACTGCAGTTTAATGATAGGATGATCAAGGGCACTATGATTTGCTATGTGTCGGTGAGCAGGAAATCACAGGAGCCTAGGTCGGTTAGTCAACGTGGCGACATCTAGTTTTGAAACTAATCTGACAGCTTGTAGTTAAAACAATAATACCTTATGGTAATTTATTTGTATAATAGTAATAAAATAGTTGATAAATTTAATCTTAGGGCTTGATTATCATAGTTTTGGTTTCAGTGTTGGCTAGACAGGGTTGTGTTATTTAAATACTGTTAAATAATGACTGCCTTATAGCACTGTTGGTAGCATGTCTGCCCCCTATCTGTGCCCCACCCAGGGAAAACGTTTATGTGATGAACGTGTGTTTGTTCTGTGTTTGGGTGTAGTATGTATTATAAGTATGTTTTTAAATATAAATAATAAAAATATGTATATAAGTACTCTATCAGCTATCTGGTTTCCATATTAGCAGCTTTGCTTACTTTGGGGCTAGATGGCGCTGTATGAAAAAAAAAACACCCGATTTTTAAATTTTTTATCTTCGTATTTCGCTACTTTAAATCATCGTCGTATTCAAAAAAACTAATTTCAGTTACGGTCATCCCTGTTGCCAGGGTCTATGCTTGTTTTTATCTGCGATTCTTTGCGACACCTTTGCTTCTTACTACCGGTCGCAACCGCTTCCACAATTAGTATGCGGAAACCGGTAATTTGTTAAGTGCGCTCTACATCTTTGTTAAATATTATTACTTAGTGGTATGCATATGCATCCCTTCTTGCCGATAAGCTTTTTCGTTATTATTTCCTTCACCATTTTGCATTTAGCGTTACAGAAAGTATAATTTCAAGACCAAACGTAATTTTGTATAACATTTTTAGTACTTTATTCATACTCGTAGAATCTATTGTGCACACATAGGTATTTCATCACACCCGTAAATGTCAAACAGCGGCAAAACAATCCCCGATCAAAGCAATCTTACTTAACCCAAGACCTTTGCGATTATAACTAATTATTTCTCATTTCATTCAACGTATTAGCCGCGCTTTTTGCCTCGTGAGAATGCCTAAATGGCTCGTTTATACGCAATTAGTTACTCATTACGTGTGTTTTGCCCGCCTCTGGGATTGCGATGGATTCATTCTTTTTCGTGGCATTTAGTCGTGTTTGCTGCCTGAATGAGACTTTATCGTTCGGCTGCGTATGTAAACAATGTCCATTGAAGTCGCAGACCACTAAATCGTCTCGCTCTTTGTTCGGGCTATTTTTAGGTTCTGCATCTACTGGGGGTTAGAATTACGCGCAATGCCGTCGCTGAGTCACGCAAAAGACCCTTGGAACGGCTCGCAATACACCATACACGGTGAAACATACATCAAATACATTTTTGTGCCATATTTGCCGCATACGTGGGAATAAGTGTAGCCGGTTGAACGTTGAACCGTGGCAAACGTTTACTTGCACTCGGCGAGCTATGAGAGGCATTGTTTCACAACGATTGACATTTTACGACGTGTCGCTAATCAGATTCCATCGAAGGTATTGGAACTGGTAGAGCAGTAACGTGTCATAATATCGTATTGTAGGATATGGCGCCAGTTAACGATAAATCGGGCTCCATCGGCGCCGTGTTATTGTTGCTACATTGTGCAACTAGAGGCCGTCTGCCGGCCCTTTGTTGTATCTCCGGCGGTGGCAATACGGTGGCCTATTGCCACATCTGCCGTGCTCGCCCGGATGAATTCGTTAACGCCTGACAGGTGGAAATGAAAATGTTCTGACGTACGAGATCGAATCAACAAAAGATGGTAAGAACGCCCACACAAATAAAGTGGTTTCATTTAACTATGCTAGCAGTGGAATGAAATAAGGTCGGGGTGATGATATTTCCATTTTAAACAAGATCTGCCATTCTTTACATCTGGTTGTTTAAGCAGCCCACTCAAGCGCTGCAACTGCAGCAAGTATATCTTAATGGCGCTGGCGAACGCAATCCACAAACAATTAGCAGCATTTAAGTACGACTGTTATGCGGTTCTCCGGAACTATAAAATTACGGGAGAGGTATGCCGCCCCTCGGCTCGGCAAAAAAACCTTGACATCGGTAGACAGAGCTAAAAATAACCATCTCTCGATGTTAATGAAGACTGCGATCGATCGAAGCTGACAGACGGGACGTGTTCTGATGGATTATGGATGTCCCGGATCAATCAGAACTGGAAACTGTGAGAAGCGAGCTTTTTTCGCCGGTCTACCCAATCCCTTTCGATTCCGAAGGCTCTTGCGCGCGTTGCGCAAACGCAGCCAGCGTGCGGCGCCCGAACGTACGACCCATTTCGATTAGATCGCCCGCCTGGAAACGACAATTGTTACCGATCACGATTCATTTCGCAAACGCGAAAAATACTTTGAGAATGCCACGACTTGTCGTTTCGCAGTCACGAGCCGTGGTTCACCGGCTAAATGTCATCGTGTGGAGATATACGAACATCCCGCGGTTGAATTGCGACACGGTATTAGAGATGAGCATGCTAAGTAGGCGGACGATGCTGTAAAACGCAAGAATGCGGTGCCATTCAGTGGGTATCAATATCTGGTTCAATCCGAGTCCATTTGAAAGTATAAGAGAGCGTCTCCCGCTGGTATTATTAATGAAATTGTTACTGCCCCAAGTTTTATTCGTTTGCAATGATCTCGCGAATGCTTGTGGGCTCGTAAGAAATGCGGCGGCCAAGTAGGGAAGAAGGTAAGTGTGTGAGGTCGCTTGTGGACGCGCGCGGTATTCAGTCCGGCAGAACCTTAGACTCTGTGCTGCTGTTCTTGCTTCTCAGTGCATCATTAGCTTAATTGCCGTTTTCTGGTTTGTTTTGCCCCAGATTGAATTAAGATCATGTGAAGTTACTTTCGAAATGTTAAGTTGGCCATAGCTCATGAGCGCTGTAATCGAGCTTGAACTATGCGTTCCATCCCGCGTTCTCTTTAGATGTTTACTTCTCTCTGGCCATTCCGCAGGGATATCAACAACCGATCTTGAAAGGTCGCCGATGATTTACACGCCTTATTCGTATGTATTAAATCGTTTAATTAAATAAAGATTTCTTCTTGTTGTGATGCGCTGATCTTTAGTGCCTTTAGTGGCATTTAAGCCGTAATTGAGATAAACGGGCGGCATTCGGATCATTGGGTATTCTTCAATTAAAGTGGAGATGTTTTGAGGCAGTTATGCGTTAATTTGTTTCGTAGTTCCTGGTCTCTGATGATGGTGTTTAATGCCCATGCAGTGGACGGTTGCTATTCATGCTTACGTTATTATAAAGGCATTAATGGCCACATTATGGGGCTTTGTGGTGAAATTGCGTCGGCGTTATTATTGTCGTCTCGCGGGATGTTGAAAGTTTGAGACGTTATGTATTTGAATGTGTAATATTCATGCAAGTTTGTTGAACCAAAAGTGTTAATATTCCATTTTTACATTGAGAAGGAACTTGGCAGACGTAGCAAGGATCCGTAATAAATAAAGCCATGCTATCTTAAAAATTTCAAATAGTTAATTCTAAATTAACTATCACGGTTGTTCATTACAGTTATGTGATTATTTATGGGACATTTACCGTGATTATTTGAAACGAAAAATAATCACGGTGATTATTTATAATGATCATCGAAATATAATCCTAAAATAGTCAGTCACAGACAATCCATAAGCCATATAACTTTGCCGTGAACAATGTTATTTTTTCTTAGTGGTAGGACCCTAAGGCAGAATCCGCCTGGGGAAGTACCTTTGCCAGTCATTCAATCTCCAAGCAGTAGGGTGCAAGCATTACTCTATTCCGGTTTAATGGGCAATGTTACCAGATAAATTACTGGGTATAAAAATAATTAACATCTGATCTCAGGGTGACGAGCGCAGTACAGTGCGGCGCAGGATTGTATTCGCAAGTTCACAATTCTGGCACTGCTATTGTTAGTGGCAGGTGTGATGCTTACCACCAGGCCAACGTCTTGCTCGTCTCGTCACTTGATTGTATAATAATCCAAAAAAACATAAGCATCGATCTTAACATTTAAATGTACCATCATTTCCATAGCTGGCCTACAGGTAATGTACAGCCATTTGGATGCATTGGCGTTCAGATTATGCTGTTCAGAATCCAATCTAAGTAATCCTTTTAGTGATGCCATAAGCTTCTAGGATATACTGGCAGGCGCAAACAGCTTTGCATAGATAGAACCAAGAACTAGTATTGCGCAAAAGCCTTATAGGTAAATGCTGGATTCCCGTAACGAATTTATGGCTGATATGATTAGAAAAACAGCCCCTACCCTTTTTACAACTCCTTTATCTTTATGGTAAGTAATAGCAATCATAATTTTTACTAATTGCGACCACAACGGTTTTTTATTTATGCTTCTTTTTCTTGAAAATAGGATTTGACCGCCATTTGACCATCATGTCACTTAGAATAAACCGATTCACTTGCGACTTCTGATATCCAAATTGTATCGGGCAACACTCACTTAGGCAGTACTCTAGACAGTGGTGTTTGTATTCTCCATTGTCCTGTCTGATTATTTCTTGTATATTTTTTTTTCTAAAGTTCTATTAATATTTACGGGATATTTACCGTGATTATGTTGTGAAATGAGCTCCGATTGCGCCCAAATATCGGGAGCTAAATTAATAATTAATTATTGTTCTCTTGTTTATATAGCATTTACGTATATATATATTTTTTATTTGGCAATAAAGTTCTTTTTATCTTTATCTTTTTAAACAACCGTGATAGTTTAAATCAGTGTTTTAGATTTTTTCTTTTCAGCTGAGCTAGAGATAATTAATAATGCCAATTTCGTTGTCGGTTTAGCCATGCTTGCTTTATTTCGGTTCCTTGTTCATCCAGCAACACGTACGTATTGACGTATTCTATGATACTTTATCATAGAATACGATACGTACAATCAATTCAAGTCTAAGGTCAGCGCTCTAAATCTAACCTGAATAGGCTATTTACATCGTCCTCACAATAGAGAACTGGACCCGCTGTCAGTGACCTTGCCTCCGTTGGCAACTGGCGGCAACTGCAGTAATTGCTCCTCAGCATCTTAATAGTCACTAATGACATCTCCGGGCTTCCTCTTTAGAACGTGACTGTTGTGGTCATGGGAGCCTGTTTGTAAGACCTTGTCGCTGTAAGATCACTTTACGTTTTCGGGTTCTTTTTTCTTTCGTTTCTGCTAAGAGGATTATGGCATCGCACTTTGTGCAGTTTTCTGGTTTTTGGGTCTTTCCTGTTTTCTTCTTTCATGGCGATTTATGGCGTCGCATGTTATGCATTTGCTAATGTCAAGTGTTTGAATAAAGCGTCACCTAATTGAGCGCGATTACGCGACTATCTCTAGTTCGCCCGAATTTTGATCTTACCAATCCAATAACATTCATAGCACGACTTAAAATTCAACTGGGACTCCTATTCGATATCAATATGTTTAATCATTGATTCGAATGACCGAAATTCGCGCGAAATGATAGATAAATAGAGATGGTCACGTAATCGCGTTCTATTAGGACGACGCCAACGAGACGTTTTTTTCCAAGGTTTTGATAAATTTTATAAAAGTTTAACTAAATGGAGACGTTTATAATTTAACTAATAATTATCATCAGTTCGATTCTTCGGCATCAATTATTCGTCGTTTTCTGCAATAAATCCATAATACACATATGTAAAACTTCAAAGAAAAACTTGTAGTTAGGTACTTAATAGACTGCAAATAACCTTCACAATTAACAACACCACCAGTTAGCGTCCGAAAGCACCATAGTTAGCATGCATTAAGAAGAATTTATTTTTGCTTCGTGACGTCCCCTTATTTCCGGTTCCACTAATGAGTCCCGACTGCGTTGTGCGTTTGTTTGTTACTCGTTTCCTTCGCACTATGAAAAATGACTATGAAGTGTTATTTATTTATAATTAATGTTCAAGCGTTTAGGCCCTAGACTCTAGGGCTCCATAAACTATGTATCCTAGACCAAGGACTTTGACGGAGTACATACTACTCACTTCTTCTACCTGGTTTACAACGATTCAGGTTCCATAAAAAATATCCTACAACGTAAGTAATTCAGCTAAATCCAGTTCTAAAGAACTTTAGAAAATAGGAAGGAAAGTAACTCCAAGTAAGTCAGTATTAACAACACAAATAATTTCTAACAGCATTAAAGATTATCTCTGTGCGGCAGGAGTGTCTCGACAAAGGCTTCCAAAGAGATAATCTTGCATATACGTCATGAACTGTGCAACTCCATCTCTTCATTGTTGTACCTGCTTTAGTTCCGTAGAAAGTTGCTCAGTACTAAGCTACTAAGGTACCGGTTCAAAGGGCTCTAGGTGCTAGTACATTGCGTAAACAATTTTTATGCGCCCAAACACGTGAGCTATGCCGGTGATGTAATCAATATTAAATCGATTGAAACGTCCCGAGCGGCGCGAATCGATTCGGTTCACAGCAGTCGCGCGGCTTTTTGCCCATTTTTCGATGTCTGACCGACGTTTGAAGAGTTTATTTGAGTGTTGTGCTAGAATAGCAACGGGTGACATTTTGGCTTGCTTTTGTCAAGTCACGCACGTTAGTGTCTGCAGTATGAAATGGAAAGAAATGGTAAAAGTAATAGGGTCACAAAACGATACCCCGACATGCCATGTGTGTCAGTCACTAAAGGGATAAGCATAATGCGAGGGATCAAACCACTTTCAAAACGAAACTTATCCAATATCACAAAGGATCGAACGTAATCTGGGCCAACGTCAAACCCCATCAGGAAAATGGGAACCGCGCCCATTCAATCTTTGTCCAACCTGACTTATTGAACCGCTTTATCACCTTCGATTTCGGAATCCGATTGCAGAATCTTAGAGCGGGCTCATTTATCTACGGCCCCTTGTCTCCTGCATACGTCAAACTGTCACA
Organism: Erannis defoliaria; assembly: GCA_905404285.2. Lineage (NCBI taxonomy): Eukaryota > Metazoa > Arthropoda > Insecta > Lepidoptera > Geometridae > Erannis > Erannis defoliaria. The sequence goes on from FR990071.1 coordinate 4,435,548, forward strand.
AGGCATTTGATTTTCAATTTGACCCCTGACCTTTTCGTTTTATAACTATCCAATCGGGTCACGACAGGCCTTGGATTCTGGGTGCTAGGTCTAGTTTTGTGCCCTATGGCGCTGCTCTGTCTTTCTAATCGTGACCACCGATTTGGCCTTGGGTTGCGCCGCTCCCTTTAGATTTGCGATAGAGATCGGCGGTCTTATTTGTGTTTCGGTTTTGTTATGTCTAATACTATTGTGGGAACATTTTGTAGATTTATGAGGTTTTATGTTTTTTTTTAAATACAAATGCTTTGTTTGATATCTAAGTGTGTCACTGAGCGTTCATTCTTTTCAAGTTTTTACTACTGTGTTTTTAAGTTATTCGCTTTATTATTACTACCTAGTTGAGTTAACATTCCTATGTTTATACTTATAACGAGTATCAAGGTTTATTGTGAGTCATGATATCTAAAAGGCCGATGGTTTCTATAATTTCTACTACAGTAATATTACTCTTCATGATCACTTTACTATTAAAATTGCAATAATTTAAACATGCTGATGCATTAAATGCAATTAATCCATGAGTGCGCAGCGCATTGATTATGACAGTGAGACATAATTTGATCCGTCTATGTTTATGCAACTATTAATTGACCTGTTAGCAGACTTGTTTATCATAAAACTGATTATAATCTTAACGCTGATTTACATAATTATTTTAATTGCTAATAGAATACATTTCCTGGACTTAATCAATATTATCAGACCTAAGACAATAAGAGTCTGTCAAGAGTTGGCCTAAAACTTAAAAGCGATAATATTTTGTCATGTTCATCTTGACGTGTTATTACTTAAGCAAACAATTATTCAACCCATACAGTTTTTTTCTATTTTATAATATAAAGCAAGAGAAACATAACATATGCAAATGTTTGCAAATTGTTCAATTATAATAAAAGGATTGCATACGAGTATGTAAATACAAGCTAAACATCCAACGTGTGGTCTGTAACTCTGTAGCAAAGGATCGTACGAACACGTGATCGAAAATGAGTCAACATTGGGAAAATGCTTTCGTTCTCAACATCTCAACCTATAAAGGCTTAGCTTGATTGTTTTGGACATTAGGCGCCTACTTAATTATTCGTCATATTTTTTAGCTTTATTACTTTTGTAGTAGCTTTATTTGTTGTTTTATATCACTGTTGCTCTAGTATGTATCTTTATAAATAGTTTCGAATTTTTGTTCATTTGAGTAGGTACATTAGTTTTTTATTTACATTTTACATATTCCCCGAAGCGTTAAAAATGAAGCCAAGGGACCGGCAAGTACAAGGTCGTGCTTTATTACCCGGAATGGTTATGTTAATGTGCCTTTTTTGCCAAGCTCCAAGTACATAATTTATTTATTTATTGTTTCTGCCCGCATGATACCCGTGGTTCCAACGAATTATGAATCATTTAATATGCCAATAAATTAATTGTCGTTAGAACAAATAAGACAGCGTGCTCGTTAATATATATTGCGTTTAGGCGCGGCCCAAGTACAGAACCTTGCGGAACGCCGAATAGGATTACGTCTAAGGAAATGTTGTCGTAACGTTAAAATCTATTGATTTATTAACGCGTTCTTACCTAATATTTAGGCAATGCTATAATTGTTATTACTCTTATAACATTGAACTTGATATATTCTCTAACATCAAGGCAAGGAGACCATGCCAAATGTCGCATGTGGGTGTAACAACTACAATACTATAAACGGTGTTCCGTAATTAGGAATTGCCATTTTGCGTACCTACCGTGTAATCTACGATTCGCAAAGGTCTTCCGCGTTGGCAGATTAGTCAGCAGTAGTGTTGTCGCAGTTTCGCTGATAACAACAGCTCCTTAATGTAAAACATATGAAAAGAAGATAACTACGAGAAAGAATCACTAACTTAAATTTTCTAGAGGATTCGCATACTTTTGATTTAGTTTGGTTTCGTTTACAATTTACAACATGCTTGAAATTCGTACATTATTTCCAGAAAACGCATAGGTTAGAGCCCACTAGTTAAAAAAAAAAACACAACAGCCCTGCCAAAAAAAAATAAAGCCAGTGACTCTCGGGATTTATGTAAGAATTCAAACGATACTCCATACATCCAAGCCTGTCCAGACATTTAGAAGTTATGGTGGAATCTTAGAGTAATGAACTAGTTCGTTATTCTAAGGGTGGAATAAAGAAACTCGCATACATACGTGAACCCTGAAAATATTACAATCCTTTTTTTGAGCAGTCGCGTAATTAACTTAGCACAGCAAAAACAAATTAAAACTTACTACCTCTGCTTTAAGAGCTGTGGTGTGAGGCGTGCGTTCGATTCCCATTTAGGACAAACATTTAATCGACGACCATATAGATGTTTGTTCTTTGTCTGGGAGTTTAATTTTCATTAGTATAATTTTAAGTACTTATTTACAAAATGTACTAAAGTATTGTAGCAGTTATCTGGTGCCCATAGTAGAAGCTTTGCTTAGTTTGGGGCTAGATGGCGCTGTGTGAAATATCCATCAATATTTATTTATGTTTATTTAAAGTAGTCGATAGATTGACACATGTTATGTATGTGTGCCTCGTATTAAATGATCGTTCTTTAACACCCTTATCGCCTTCCGCTGCGCATGCTTTTTTATTACATCACTATTGTGGCATTGTAAATTGCGTTTCCTAATTCCGACGTTTTAGCTCGAAAGGAGTCGATTCGTCGCGGGATCTGGAAACGCGGAATGAACGGTTAATTACTGAGAACGAATTCATCTGGCATTGGGCTGGAACAACCTTGAACCATTGTGCTTGAACTTCTTTTGTGGCTTCGACTGACGTGCGCTGGAGCGCTAGCAAGCTGTGAAATAAATCTATCTCCTCACCAGCTGACCTCATTATAATTGGCCTATCACAATCACGTCCACCTGTGAGACATAGGCTTTTTTAATGTTCGGCTTTACGCTTCGTGCCACTGCTAGTCAGTTCATAATATATCCTACTTCTTCGAGTCTCAGAGCGTCATGCGATCCTTACCTTGCCTATCTTTTGTATTTTGTTTCTTTTTACTATCGGGTGATATTTAAGGGTTTATTAATATATTTTTTAGCTAGGCTAGTTAATTCGGGATCCTCCTCGTGATTTGTCCAACAGAAAAAAAAACCTTGTAGTCAAATTGCTCGTTCTGTACACATATACTGTGCCCAAATTGTTTTTACCAGCTACCATATATAGATTGAGGAATTTGTGATGCCTCTCTTATCTAGTAAACAGATATCCAAAGGTGTCGATCGATGATTGCTTAAGTAATCGCTCTTCTTGTTTGCCAGGTTTACCTTTTGTGTCAGTAGATACAGAAAAGTTAAAATCAATATAACCCTTTCAGACCTGGCGGCGGCGCCAGAATTAAGCCAAAAATATAAATACAACATAGACTATAGTAAAATTGAGTTAAAAACTGCTTAAAAAATCTATACCACGCGTAGTTACCTGCATTTATTATTAGTCATGAGTGTTTTTTTTAAAGATCTTGGTCTGTGGTCCCGGCGAGCAATTTAGTTTGAAGTTAGCTTGAAGCTGGAGAACGGTTTCCGCCATATGGACGGCCGCTTGCAACGGTTTGGTGTAAACATCGCTCGGTGGGTGCGTATTCCAAGTTCTATGGATCGGACGTTTGTGAGCTATTTTTGTTTAGTCATGTTAAAAATAAAAATTTTTATTTTCTATTGTTTTGAATAGGTATCCAAAAATCTTATTTTTAATAAGCTTATTCTTCCGATAGTCACAACATGGAGCATTTTTAAAAGGGCGTCTCTAAATATAATATCTCCGTGTTGGCAACGCATAGACAACACCGGCAGCGTTTCGCTTACTATTGAAACGTTTTGTTATTGCGCATTTATCTCAATTTCTTTTGAGGCTGACTGTACTTATCGATGTTTGACTTCTATCATCAACGCCACAAAGCATGTTGTTCTATTTTTGTGTTTTCACCCTAGACAACCCCTTGTAGACCACACGTGAACTTCCAACGAAGTCCTTTGTATCGCCATCACCTGTTTACATACGCCTTTCCTTTGACGTGTTTGTGTGGTCCCCGCTAACATTAGACATGGAATCTCCATATACGTTGACCGAGTGTCGCCTCAACTATGAGCATAATTTCCACAAAAACTTTAACACGCTACATTCTTGATGCAATAAATACGAGTAAATTATAACACAAAACTAATCCTAACTTCAATTATAAATTTGAAAGTAACGCTGTTTTTTTACCCTATTACGAATTCACGATCAAAAGGATGCTAACCTTTATAGAATTTAATTTACTTTATAGAATTTGAATGTGCCTACTATATTTAATGATCATCATCGTTGTTAAGGATGAAGCCGCGGGTCACTACTTAGCTAATAATATTCTAGACAAATTAAATAGACGTTGCTACGTACTATATGGTAATGTCGTTAAATAAATGAAGAGTATATAAAATAAATATGCCATTTAACAATGTTAAATAAATAAGCACGGGACACTGCATAATGTCGAGTGCGTCATCTTTCTTCCTCAAAAGTGTCATAACTGTAAGAGAGTCACCTGTTTACCCCGCTCTCATATCCTCGTTCATCCCAGATTCAAATATGTACCACATCTTTTCCATCGTCTGTTATTCCATGGTTGCCCAACTGTGTAGGTGTTCTCGCCCTGTGTTTGAACTGGACATATGTGTGTACAACCACCTTTATGTTAACTAGGCCTATAAATACAAGAACATGGTAGACTGGCAATGGGCACGTCAATACATTTGAATTTCGTTTACAACAACAAAAAAGCAGTTCTAAATTGTGTCTATTTCTTACGTTATCTAAATGTATTCCCATCGGTATTTGTGAACGATTTTCATTCGGGAACATTTCAAAATTGTTCTTATTAGTGTTGCTTGCGTAGTTAGAAAAGTCATTGTAGATGTGTAAAATGAACTTTTCTAAAGAGACCGTTAATTCATAAAGTATTCATTACAAAAGTTCCAGTGATTTGCATCGCTCATTTGCGGAACCAGTTCCCGATGCATCCGGTTTGGTTGATTAGAGCGCTAGTCAAGAGGGAATCTGATCTGCGAAACTCCATACAAATGTATTCCCCTATTTAAAAATAATATAACAAGAAAATATTATAACACTCCAAAAATCACTATGATCATTTGTAAAGGGTTATTAATATATTTTTTAACAATTATAGTTGCTGAAAAAAGGAAATGACACACACGTCTACATTACCTAAACCTTGATGTTATATATTTTTTTTATTGCTTAGAGGCATTATCCAGGAAGAAAATAGGGGAATACGTTTGTATGGAGAATCGCTGACCCTCTTAAATTCGTCCTTTAATAATTATTGACCATATAGTTAATTTCTTTTTCTATTTTCAGGTAAGGTCCGCGCCACACTCGAAGCCTGTCCGGTTTTAAGGCGTCAATAAAAATACGAAGTTTTCTGTTTTGTAAGTTACAACCATGCCCTACTGAGTTCAGTAAGCTGTAAGTACCAAAAATAATATAATACTATACTTACTAGGTAAGTACTATCTCTAACAAGAATATCTCAATAACTCCCCAAGCCGCTTGCAAAGCGTGGGAATTAATTAGGGGTGGCCTTCGTTGGAACCTTCGAGCGTGTACAACTGGAGATGCCAAAGGCGATAAGCTGCTTGCATTCTTTTCCGCCGCTTTTTGCGTCAGATGAGGTAAACTGTCACACTTTCAAGTAAACGTTCACACTAATAGGTATAACGAGTTCCTGTTCGTATGCACACTAAAACAAACTCACAATACACACAAAGGTAATGTGTGACCACATTACCTTTTGGCATTTGGCTGAGGGGTACATTGTAGGCCTTATTGCCTTGCCACCTCAAATGGTAGCTGCTTGAAGCTTGTAAGGTGTAACACTTAACAACACTAATCAAATGGTAATCGCAACCTCACTTTAGTGAGATAAAAGAGAATTAGAAATGAATAGTCAAAACGTAGATCCTTGACCCACGCACCTGCCGCATGAGGCCGCATCCTTCCACTAACCGGCGCAAGCGCATATGAAACAATAGACGCTAATGCCAACGTTACGCCAGACAATGGATTCTGATTCCGAGAACATTGTATATACTAGTACGTTTATTTAAAAAAATTGAAACATGTTTGATTCTATGTTGTGCCTACTCACATAATATTAATATGATTGATGCAAAAGGCACTCTTTCTCTCACTTGCACAATATATACCCCGAGCGGGCGGGGAGTCAATGACAGGACTCATCAGTAGAATTAGAATTCTCGCAATGTATATTTGAAAATAGTAGTGTTTGAGTTTTAAGGGTACATAATTATGTATGATGCGTTTATGAAGCTTATGGATACATATTACATACAGATTCGAATTTCAATCAATTGCAGTGCGTTCCCAAAAATTAATAAAAAATTATAATCCTTAAATCTGAGTGCTTAAAATATTCTTGAGATTATCTTTTTACAAACCCACAGACAGGGTGTAATTTTATGTTTTGTTGTTACTCGATAACATTCTTAAGCAATTATAATACTTTAAACCTCGAGAGGTGACCTTAATGACGTGAGCTTGTCGAAATTAGTCCGAAGATGCAGATCACAAGGCTCTGCGATGGAACTATAGTAACTATTGTTTGATCTGTGATAAAGTAGAGGATCTGCGAGCTCGTGTGGGTGATCAGATCCTTTTTCGTTTTTTGGATGACAACGGGTTTTGTGAATGTCGTTGAACGACCTTAAATAAGTTACGATAAATAATTTTATTTGATTTTATTAATATATAACAATTTTGAAATATGCAAATAAATATTAAAAACTTCCAAGAGTACTAAAATTCGTCTAAAATTTTAGTGAAGTGAAAAGAGGAAACAGTATTCACTCAAAATATTGTAAATTATCGTTAAATTCATTGAGGTTAATATAATCCATTGGAAGATTACAAAGAAAAGCTCTACTGACCTTCTATCTGATCGTTTATTACAAGCTGTATCCCCGAAAGCACTTGGTAAAAGCAATCAGTTTGTACGCCGGCCATATATCTACAAACGTCAGGGTACCAAAGGGTAATTGGCGAACAATCATGGTGAAAGACCAACCTTTTGGCTCTTCATCATTATGTGTCACATCTTGTCCCGGTTTCTTGTTTCGGTAGTTTCGCTGCTGTGTATATACCCAGGTTCACTAAATAGAGTTAATAAAACTCATCACCTAAGCGGCAAACACGTCTTATATATAAAATTATTATACGTACCTAAAAAGCTAAAATTTCAGTGGCTTTTCCAAGAACACTGCAGGAATTAATTATTCTAGGCAACGCTGGACATTTTGTTTTTGAGGTACTTTCCTATACGTTCGTCTTTCCCTATTATTGCGATTCCCTACGATTTAGCATTGCATATATTTGTATACATACAAAATACACAACATAATATTTCATCGACCATTATACGTGTATCAACGAAACGTTTCTCTTATAATTTCATTCCGAAAGTATCGATGCAGGGTTTGTGATTTTGACCTACTTACACGACCCTAATTATTCTTCCGAAAACTGGGTGTCATAACAACGTCTTTCGAACTCTGGGCACTTCATCACTTCCAGGCGTACCGTTACGTTCCCGTTCAACATTGTCCCTGTCATAAATTTGGTCGAGGATATTACCTCCGAGTTCGGCAGGCAACAATTTGGTCACAACCGTTCATAATTCAACCATTAATCTGATGGAATTGGGTGTCTCTTCATGCAAATTTATCACGAAAACTTCGATAATGCTAAAAGTACATTGACTTTGACGTATGGCCTCTGTGATGATACCTTATGCAACAGCCGCAATCTATTAAGAAATTGTTATAAATGGCCATTAAGTCTTATGATGTAAGATGGAGATGAGGATATTAGACACGGTACTCAGAATGTTAACTTGAGATCGAACTGCGCGTTGTTTTCGTTGAATACACCTGTGTATGTTTACTACAGTACTTACTGCATGTGGCGATTATTGTATGAGTGATCTTATCATTTCTAACTATTGTGTTATCCTCGACTGAGTAATGGAAATCAGTAGCAATGATAGACAATAGTCTATGGTCTTAACAGCAAAACTTATATATACAAGTACAAGTATTACTATTTGACCTCTAGCTTCTTCATATCCTGCAATGATGCATCTTTATTAGTTATTTTGTTTAGTATTCAAATATTAGTAGTAGGCTAAATATTAGAATTTCTTTAAAATATGAAATGACCCGACAATAAATAAAAAACTTTATTCATAATTTTGGGGCCCACATCCCAGTAGTTCCCCATGATTTTGTTCTATAGAACTGTAGGGATTCTTATGTGATGTGTCAGAATATTGTCTCAATAGTTCTATATATCATACAGTATAGTTTGTTAGAGAACTAATGGGATACATAATAATGTCATATGAAGCCTCAATAGGTCTATAGAGTTATTTTTAATTTCATCTGAATATCTATAATATTTACATACGTACAAAACTTAAAATAAATATTTAAACTATATACAATAAAATATATAAATAAAAAATAATTAAAAACCCTAGTTCCTATAAAACAAAAACGCCGTCTAGATCGCCATCATGCGGTAAGGTTCCCAGGATGCAGGCTGCATTACCCCGTTGAATGGCAATACTTAGCCTCTGGGCAAAGTATGCGCCAGCTCTGAGGTCCCCTGAAAATAGAGGAGAAAAGAAAAATGTCCCTGTGTCTATAGAGTTACAGAAATTGGAAACTATTGGGATGAACATATTTTTGGATTATCCAACTAGATGTCTTATAAGTCGATTGATTATCTCTTCATTGTTATTTATAAGTGTCCAGTTATATTTCAAAAATGTTTCACCTACTTCCGTGGGCACCATGGTATTCAAGTTTGTAGGCTCGACAGTTTTTAATCTGTTTACTACTGACTCACTGATTACATCCAAATTTACATAAATGTAGATTAAAACTTTGCGTAACTACAAATCGTTGAACGTTATGTAAAATATATCCTGTTATATTTTAATAATAGTTGGAAAGCTAGGCTTTTTATTATAATATTTTTTGTAGATATTGTATTACGTTTTTCATATTATAATTCTCATTATGTCATTGTGTTTATTATTCGTGTTATTATCAAAATGCAAATCTTAGTATTGTTTCGTAATAGAACACAGGTTTTCCTTGAAGCTTTCTATTCTAATGATCTGTAACTGCAATTATAATAATGTATTTTACTAAGCAAATTGATGATCAGATATTGTGTCTCTACGCAGTAGACTTAATGCATCTGGGTCAGATTGCCTAGCAAAAGTAGACTTTTCAGTCTAATAATCCGGTTTAAAAAAAAACACTTCTACTTGGAATACCTGCATGACATCTTCATATTTCACAGTAATTTTGATTTAATAACCAAAATACTGAACCGCATAGGACCTGGGTATGTCCTAAAATTGCATCCAGTACCACCGGAGGACGGGCAGCAGCGTCCTCTTAGTTAACGGTGGTAACACTCTGCAATCCCCAAGCCTCCTGCCAAGCGTGGGGATTATGGCAACCCCTCCCTATTAAGGGGGAGGCCTTCGTCCAGCAGTGGACGTCTTCTGGCTGATGAGTGAGAGTGAGTGAGTACTGAACCGATTTCGATAAAATGTATATGGGACCACCTCTAGAGTATTACTTACCAAATAAAAAATTATCTTCAAAATCAGTTCATAATTGGTGGAGTTAACGCGTACATAACATATATAAAAAAATACAGTCGAACTTCCTTTTTTGAAGTCGGTTGAAAATAAGCCTTAAAACTTTCGAGTTAGTGTTCATGTAATAACATAGTGTCATTCTTTGAATCGATATTCGCATCTTGTAAGTACGTTTCATATAACAAAGTCGCCCTTTGAGGGTAGGCCTAAGTCCGGCATTCGACTTAGGCCTACCCTCTGCATTCGACAATTAAAAGGCTGATTATACTAATCATGCACAAATAAGTAAGTAAGTTCGTATAGGCTGAGTGTCCAGCCCTAGTGTCAGAGTTAATGTGCCGCCCGAAGGCCTCTGACATGGCTGACGGTTATTGTTATAGAAACTAGAACAAACAACCGGGACCAACAATTTAACGTGTCATCCGACCCACGGTAGCGCTCAGTAATTAATGCCCTCACGGTCACCCATCACCCGAAGCCTGACCGGACCGTCCGTCGCTTAACATCGGTGATCGTTTAGAATCACCTAGACAAGCTACGCCACGAGCGCTACAAAATAAACGCTTATGGTGATATTACGCTATATGTATAATGAATAATAATGCTATAATATGTATGATGTGTTATATGTGTATAATAGTTGTCTCCGTTTAAAAAAATAATAGTTTGCAACTTAAACGTAAACGTTAATGACATTTAATAAGTTTTCGATGGTTAAATAATTATAATCGATAAAAATCGTTTCATTATCGGAGTCATAACATTTTTTTCATCACACTTGCTCGTAAAGTGGATCTTATTACATCGGTTTTAGGCTCATAATCCAAGCTATTACGCACGCGTGCTTTTTACTTTACATTACGGCACTTGTACTATAAAAGGTATAACCCGGTAAAGTCAAGTTTGTACGTGACTGCAATTAGACGTATGTATATGAAGCACTCTTAATATAGCCGGGTAATACTTACAGTTTTTTTGTAATACCAATAAAGAGTTCTTATGCCGCTGAAGTAAATGTCAACCTGCGCGCGCATTGCTGGTTTGGGCGCCATTTTCCGCAAATGTTTGTTGACGTTTTCGCTGTGTGGTTGATTATTATCAAAAAAAAATTTTTTCCTCGCAAGTGTGATGAAAACAGTCGTATGGAACTCTTGTGCTTATTAGTCATTACGCTCTCGGCTTCCTTATCGCGCTCGCCTGCGGCTCGCGCGCATAATACCGCCTATAGTGTAATGACCAACATAGCACACTCGTATCATAATGTACTATAAAAACGAGAGTTGATTATTGCGTAAGGAATAAATAAGTAGTACATTCTTGTCTGTTATCTAGCTTTTATTGACCATTAATTACCAAATGTTTCCAAGGCTAAACTAGTTCTGCATTAATGTTTAGCATTCATATTTTTATTTATAAAAATTTTGAAGCTAGACCCATTTCATTATTTGTTTGTTATACAAAATTTTGCGTCTATTTTAATTCGACACTTTTTATTTATTGGTACCCTCCAACTTCACAAGTGACTGATTATTTCCCACGTATAAATAACATATTAAAACAAAAAAACAATAAACGCAAGCCTATTAATAATAAAATAATAAAAAATATTGCAATGCAACGCACTTGTTTTGCTTTCGTTTTTTTGCCATCTGCCAGATATGAAAGCTCGTTACGGGGTGCGTACGTCAGTGGAGTTAGGACTTAGTCTAACATCCAGAAACACCCAGTGACTTTTACAGGGTTGCATAATATTGATAGCAGTAAACGAATCGGTGAACTTACAAAAAAAAACATAAAAGCCGAAAATATAACCTCCTCCTTTTTTGAAGTCGGTTAAAAAACAAACGGCAATTGAATCTGGATTCTGTTTTAGTTTAGGCTATTCGCAATCAATTTAATCTTACTTACCTTACCTGCGATATTATTGTACATTTTTGTTTTATTTATGTTAAGTTGTAGAGTTAAGTCGTTGAACAGCAAAAGGTCGCGAGCCAAACGACCTCTAGCGGCCTTTACTTTAATTAAGCTTCACTTAATGCCAATAACTTACTGTTGTATAACAGAGTTCGGCTGTGTTTCGTGAAAAGTGATCGATAGTATCAGATATATTACAATTCGTCGTGCGTTTTCTTGCGACGACGTCAATATTTTTCAAGATTTTTCAATCGTCTATTTTTTTTATACTGTCCAGTGACGAGACGAGCAAGACTTTCACCTGTTGGTAAGCGTCACGCCTGCCACTAACAGTAGCAGTGCCAGACAGTTAACAGTAAAATTTTATTATATGCCAGTATTTACTGTTAACTGTCTGGCACTGCTACTGTTAGTGGCAGGCGTGACGCTTACCAACAGGTGAAAGTCTTGCTCGTCTCGTCACTGGACAGTATAAAAAAAATAGACGATTGAAAAATCTTGAAAAATATTGACGTCGTCGCAAGAAAACGCACGACGAATTGTAATATATCTGATACTACGATACGAACTCTGTTATACAACAGTAAGTTATTGGCATTAAGTGAAGCTTAATTAAAGTAAAGGCCGCTAGAGGTCGTTTGGCTCGCGACCTTTTGCTGTTCAACGACTTAACTCTACAACTTAACATAAATAAAACAAAAATGTACAATAATATCGCAGGTAAGGTAAGTAAGATTAAATTGATTGCGAATAGCCTAAACTAAAACAGAATCCAGATTCAATTGCCGTTTGTTTTTTAACCGACTTCAAAAAAGGTTATATGGTTCTTAATTAGACTGAATGTTTTTTTGTTGTTGGTATGTTACGCGATTACTCTGCCAATTATGAATAGATTTTGATGAATCTTTTTTTGTTTGGTAGGTGATACTTCAGAGGTGGTCCCATATAAATTCTATCAAAATCGGTCCAGTAGTTTTTAAAATCAAATTTACTGGAATAAATCAAAATATCTGGAAGATAAGAAAATGTCATCCAGGTAGTCGAAATTGAAGTCGGTTGTATTTTTTTTAAAAAGCGTATTAAATAATAATAAATTAAAAAAAAGTTTACAGTTACTTGTTGGTTTTCTAATTAACAGTAAGTTACAGCTTCTTTTTTAACTATTACAGTTTGCGAACACACTTCTATAATAAAAAAAATATTATATGCCAGTATTTACTGTTAACTGTCTGGCACTGCTAGTGTTAGTGGCAGGCGTGACGCTTACCAACAGGTGAAAGTCTTGCTCGTCTCATCAGATGAAAGTATAAAAAATTTAAAAACAAAAAAAAACATACAGTCGAATTGAGAACCTCCTTTGTTGAAGTCGGGTGAAAACCTAGAAATATGTACATTTTCGATAAAAAGGGAAACCCCCCAGTAAAGCTTAAAACTAACATTAGCTAACTATTAAGTACCTACCAAGAATTCCAAGGTGACGAAGGTTTAAGACTTCTCAGAAGCATGCTTGACCTACTTAATCGTAGCCATGTTTATTAACTTCATATCATTAATAGACAAAGTAAAAAAATACACAAATTCAATAAAAACGATTTTGACACTACCATCAACTCTGCCGTCATGGAATCCCTTATGCATTTAACACCTTAATACCTCGATTTAAAATCTGAAATTACGATTCTTTTCCTCGATTATTCATTACCATGATAAACAGCATGTTTAATTAACCGGCACTTGTTAACGCTTAATCTCGAGATGAGTAAGTCTACTTCATTAATCACTGTTTAAGATTGGCGTGCTATGAAAGTTAAAGGCGTTGTACTTAAACTCGCAGTGACAGTTTTTATTGTTCTCATGACTGTGAATTCAGCTTGTTTGCTGATTTTGAGTTATGATGTTAACCATAGGGAATAGAATAGGGAGTTGCGATGAGGAACTTACGGCCGTAGAACAGAATTTGCGGACGGAGTGTGTGACGTCACACTTTATTTGGTCAGTCTGCGAGCGACCGCCTCACGTAACAGTCGGGCTTTTAAAACATATGTACGACTTTTAGTGTTTTACGCAGTAAAAGTGAAAAGAAAATGAGTGGCTGCGTTTTTTCTTGCACTTATTATCGAAGCAAACATTCCCATGACATGATTAGCGTCTCATTTCATTCATAAGTAATTTTATTTGTGTTGTTTGTTTAATTAGCTCCAGAGATGGCGCCACTAATAGTAAGTCTAGCGTTTATAAGAGTTCTCCATATTGTCGATAAAGCATTTCCCAAATAACTTATCCTGAATTCTGCTAGATGGCAGCACCATGTGCGGAATTACCACTCCTTCCGCCAACCCTACACCTCCCCGCACGATCACGCGTCCTTCTATAGAAAAATCCTTTGATCACATCTCTGCTTCTATTACTCTGATGTTAACATATCGAAGAGCCAGTAGTCACTCTAGGTTTACTATAAAGTATTCGTTCATCATCTACATTATCTTTGTGCGATATGAAGTTCAGGTTCTGAGGTCATTTTCGTTTCTATTCTTATCAGACGTTGACAGTATAAAAGTTTTAGTAAATGTACTGTATGTATCTATCATCCTATTGGCCATCTTATCCAAAATCTTTCACACATCATAAAATTATTTAATTAAATTAAAATTCTTTAATTTTAAAATGTTTTACAGTATCTGTGGACTATATGGGAATCTTATTGAAAGCCTCTGCATAATCTGACGCCTGAATTTACTCATTAGTTTTTTTCATACACTCCCATGACTCTCAGTTTTGTGTTACCTTTCGCGTGATATCATTAAGAGTAAACAAGACGGTCACTTCTCCATAGAAACGGGGAAGTAATATTACTCCAGTATTTAATGTTTTAGGTCCAAGACTAAGTATTATATCCATTTGTGTCTTTATTATCTAGGATTGTAAATTGATAAGATAGTAAAAATTTTATAATCGTGAAGGTACGAGCCAGGAAACATTTTGTATTTTAGCTCAATTTTAATGCCTTTATTTTAATTTAAATTTTATGTAAATAAATAACATAAGGAGTACGAAAACTCTAAAATAATGTATCAAGCGCCATAGTTTAGATTAGACCATCAAAATTTCAAATTACATTATTTCGAATAAAATAAATAAATAAATTAGTTCTGTAGTTTATTGTTCACAATCTGCAGCCAAAGATCAACATGAAAAAATTTGCTCATTTCTTTCTTTCTTCCTTTCCCACACTTTTTTTGATGAAGGTAGCATGATTTAGTCACGCCCATCGAGCCGAGCGTCGAGCCGTGGGGCGGTGCATCCTTAAGGATCGACAAGTTGACGGCTCGAACTCATCGGTGGGCGCGGCTAAAAAGCAAGCTCTCTTCATCAAACAAACTGTGGGAAAGGGAGAAAGAAAGATAAATGAGCGCGCAAAAATTTTTTTGTCGACCTTTGGCTGCAGTAATGTGGTTGAATAAACTCGTGAGTAAATTTATTCCAACTTAAGTTATTTGAAATGTTTATGGACTAAACTATGCCGCTAGATAATTTATTTTAGAGTTTTTGTATTCCTTGTTATTTATTTACGTCCAATGTGGCGTTAAAATTGAGCTAAAATACAAGATATTTCCTGGCTCATAACTTTCATGTTTATTAACTTTTTACTTTCGTAATAATTTACAATCCTAGATAATGAAGAGATTAACCGATATAATACTTAGTCTTGGACCTACAAAATTACATAGTGGACTAGTAATACTACCGCGTTTCTATGGAGAAGTGACCAACTTGTCTACTCTTAAGACTCAGATGTCTGGTTTTCTATATTGCATCCTCACTCTTCATTCATTACTTTAGCGCTGCAATCTCTATTAGTTTGGTTTGGTAATAGTTCTAGATATTTGTAATCTTGGTGGAAAAATTACAATTTCCTCTTTCAAAATGACAGCCAATTTTGTTGGATATTGTAGATTTAGCAGTTTGGTAATGACAATAATCGCCTACCTCGGTGGTACGTGTCATTTTAGCAGATATTTTCGAAATCCGCCACTTAAGTTTCGTGTCAGAGATTTCGCTTTCGTTTCTTTTGAAATTATATTTCTGTAGTGGATTTTGCTTTCTGTATATGAACACATTTGTCGTTGTGATTATGTGGTAAATTTGTACGTCTGAACAGTATGAAACCTTATAGATGATGTTTTTGTTGTGAACGGCATTGTCATATACGTACAATAAAATTAAGTCAATAAATGACCAGATACTGAATGTAAGTCCTGTGGCTTTCATACGAATATAAAATATTCATTTTATTTAAAGTTCATACTATCCTGGTCAGAATAAAATATTTATAGTCATATTTTACATAACGTAACGATTACAGTCATAGTCTCGTCTTAAAAATAGGTAGTTTATGCCATTTTGTTTTCACAAATATTTGTAATGATTTGAATTTAAATACTTTCATTTTAATTTGCCAAATACATTCTTTAAATGTTGTATTCATCTCATTTCATGCCAGTGATTTTATTGCTAGTTGCCATCTTTTGCGTACGCCTTTGCTGCGTAGTAAACAATGCCAACAAACTTAGCTTATATCACTTATAAACAAGGCCGTAGCTAGGAATTCATTCGTGGTCGAGCTCATTTCGGGGGGGGGGGGGGTCGAGCTCTGGACCAGAGACAATAAGTAACAACTTTAAGACGACGACGATCTATACGCAAGTAGGTATGTATAAAACGGAGGGTTGGAAAAGGCATTTCGGGGGGGGGGGGTGGACACCCCCCCCTCTGCCTACGGCCTTGCAGTTATACAGGGTTAGTTCTAATCAGTTAGCATCCTTTTAAGGGCATATTCTGTACATTAAAACAAACATCTTTTACTATGGGGCCAACATTGGAATCGCAAGGATTATATAGTTTTGTTTTTGATTTAATGTTTGTAATTTTTGCTTTTAAATAAGAAAAAGTATAAGTATAAAAGTATAAGTTAAAGTATAAGTATAAGTAAATAAGAATAAGAAGAATCGTTTTTTTTTTTTTTTTAAATAAGAATCGATTCAATAAAACCAGATATCTTTATACATACTGGCTGATTTAGACTCGAACTTCAAATTTTTTGTCCTAATTTAAGTACGTTTACCACTTATTATGAAAACTGACGTGGTTTTGACACATTTTTGTTTTATTTATACGGGAATACTCACGTTTAATTAAATCGGATACTCCGACTATAGTTTCGATCACATCCGGTGACCTTTTTCAAAGAGTGAAAACAGAGCCCGACGCGCGTGCAGCTGCGTCCTGCTTAGCACCGGAATGGTCACCGGATGTGATCGAAACTATAGTCGGAGTATCCGATTTAATTAAACGTGAGTATTCCCGTATAAATAAAACAAAAATACTTACCACTTACCTCTATATTAATTAGTTACGTAGATGATACATTAATCACATAATATATCCTGTTATTAGCTGTGAACAAAGTACTTGGATAGGTAGACACATTGTATTTGTAATTTGTATTGTATCACACGATCTAGTCCTATTATACCCCAGGCTAGTCCAGAAGCATTAAATCACATTTGCCCTTTCGATATCTAGAGTCTCCACCCGTGAGTAAGGAGTGAAGTAGGTACCTATTCATTCCGAGCCTTGTTATAAACAAGAGAAACAATGTATCAAGGGTTTAAGGACTTTGTAACTACAAGACCACAGAAGACAGAACTTACGATTTACATTACTTATTTGTGCAATAGTTATGGCTCGTGCAAGTTGAAGTGGCAATGGGAAGGCCACATCGCTCGACGAACTGATAACCGATGGGGACGAAAGGTTTTTGAGTGGCGACCGCGAACCGGAAGACGTAGCGTAAGAAGGCCTCCCATTAGGTGGACCGACGATATTGTAAAAGTCGCGGGCAACCGGTGGATGCAAATGGCAGGTTGTCGTACAGTGTGGCGGTCTAAGGGGGAGGCCTTTGTTCATCATCAGTGTCATTTACAATTATTACTAATTTACAGTCATTTACAATGTCGTCGGTCCACCTAGTGGGAGGCCTTCTTACGTTGCGTCTTCCGGTTCGCGGTCGCCACTCAAGAACCTTTCTTCCCCATCGGTTGTCAGTTCTTCGAGCTATGTGGCCTGCCCATTGCCACTTCAACTTGCAAACTTTGCGAGCTACGTCGGTAACTTTGGTTCTTTGGCGAATATCCTCGTTCCGGATTCTATCGCGCAAAGTAACTCCGAGCATAGTTCTCTCCATTGCTCGTTGCGTGACTCTGAGTTTCTCCAAATGGCCAGCAGTTAAAGACCACTTTTCAGAGAGTAGCTAGCCCTAAAGAGTAAGAACTATTATTTCTTCTGTGATAAGACTGCATACAGTGTGTTTTTGTAGTGGACTCTACTGCAGAGTCCGCCTGGGGAAGTACCACATCTTTGCCAGTTATCCAACAGCTAAGCAGTAGTGTGCAAGCATTACTGTGTTCTGGCTTGAAGGGCAATGTTACCAGAGAAATTACTGGGCATGAAGAGATTTAACATCTAATATCTCAGGGTATTGAGCGCAGTGCAGTGCGGCGCAGCATTGTGTTCGCACGTTCACAATTCTGGCATTGCTACTGTTAGTGGCTGGCGTGACGCGAACGAACGCGTGACTACCAGGCGAACGTCTTGCTCATCTCGTCACTAGATTGTAAAAAAATAAATAACAGTTACTCTTTAGGGCGATATTGTTAAAATAGGGCGAAACGATTTTGTCGAAATTTGTCTGAGAAATATGTTGTGCATGTTTTCCCTGCAAAAGGCACGAAAACACGTCGCGACAGGTACCACAATAACCTTCACAAATTTCGTTTCATGAACCAATTTACCCATCCGATACATCACGGCGGCTGTCAAAATTAAAGAGTTCCCAGAAAATTGTGGGAAAATTCTTCATTGTCGGGTCCCGTTGCTCTCTGAGGAGCTTATTCGGTTAAATTCGAGAATCGTGCAATTTCTCGTCGACCAAATTGGCCATTGTCATACCTTGCCTGCGCGCAGTACGCCTCCATTGATTTGTAAAAAAATATATAAAGAGCAGCTGTATGTAGATGTCAGAGGCCACCTTTTAGTCTTCGAAAATTACACATAGGTATACAATGTGTAACAAAAAGATTCAAAAATACTGAAGGGTGGGTATATATGTACTCAACTCAATACTGTCATTACAACTTTTACTAAAATACTATCAGTACATCATTATTAACAACTTTTACTACGGGGACATCAAAATCGCGAAAAAAAACCAGCTGTTCATTGACATTGGACAACATGTATGGAACAGCTGTTTTTTTTTTGCAATTTCGAGGTTTACCCCATAGTAAAAGTTGTTCATAATGATGAGTACATACATACCCTTACCCTCATACCCTTCGGTATTGTTGAACTTTTTTGTTACACATTGTATATCAGACTCCGCTGTTTCATCCACAGGTTTTGCAGTTTTAATAATTTTTCAGTAGAGGAAACAGCTCATTCTACATTGTCATACGGTTCACACGTCTTTACAACTAAATAGTTGAACCGATTTACAAGATGGTAACGTCATTTATAAGGCTTTACTTTTTTTCATAGTATTTGGCTTCGCACGTGCATTCAGACAGTGTCCAGTATTATTTTGTATTTTCACGTTTATAAAGTATCATCAAGTCGGATAATATATACGTCATAATATCACATTTAGTCACACGAAATTAGTCACAGTCGAGTCTAAGTCATGCCCTAGTAAAGCTGTGGCGACTTTACTATATATGGGCTTTTACAGAGTTTTGAAAACAACACGAAAAGACATGTTTCACAACATCATATCACTTGCCCACACTTGTGCATGTAATTTAACACTCAATGAGTAAAACATCACCATTTTTAATCATTAAATCGCGAAAAAACACCGGTTTAAGAAAAAATAATGCAACGCCATGATTTTTCCGTGTTGCCGCCAAAACTGCAGGTAAACTAAATTGTTAGCGGCGGTTAAAACCTCTGTAATTTGTCAGTAGTGAGAACAAAGAGTATATATAACCCAATACAGTGTCATGCAGGTCACGAATGTGGAATGCGGAAACACTAAAACAAAATTAGTAATAATACGAGTATTATAATATTACCTATACCTATATTACCTAAGGATATCAATAATTATTTTATGGTGGACATTGGTGGACATTTTACACACAGCGCCATCTAGCCCCATACTAAGCAAAGCTTGTATTATGGATGCTTGTATTATAGTAGGCAATACTAAAAATCTTCGTGATATTATAAAGTCTGTATGCGTAATGTGTGTATATTTAGCTCCGTCAGCTCTGCAATGACTGAAACAAAATGCAATTAGGCATGAAGCTAAATACATACGTACTTACGTGTAATACAAAAAATATATAAAACTACGTACTACCTAACCGTTATTATAAAAAGTATTATGAGACGCGTTGTATTTGTGTAACAATTTGTATTGCATTCTGTGTGAAATGATTTATCTAAATTACCTTAAAACACGCAAATTTTGTTTAAAACACGAATACTGCACATAAGATTGTAGATTGTAGTGGTAGGACTCTACTGCAGAGTCCGCCTGGGGAAGTACCACACCTTTGCCAGTTATTCAACCGCCAAGCAGTAGTGTGCAAGCATTACTGTGTTCCGGTTTGAAGGGCAATGTTACCAGATAAATTATTGGGTATGAAGAGATTTTTAACATCTAATATCGGGTGACGAGCGCAGTGCAGTGCGGCGCAGGATTGTGTTCGCAAGTTCACAATTCTAGCACTGCTATTGTTAGTGGCAGGCGTGACGCTTACTACCAGGCGAAAGTCTTGCTCGTCTAGTCACATGACAGTACAAAAAAATAAAATAAAATTTTGCAAAAAAAAAGTACTTATTAGCTAGATTCTTGAGGTACAAGATTGAATATAATATTGCAAAGAACGTGAACGGTTTAACATACCAGTTTAATTTCATTACTCCACAATTTGCCCATAATTTTATTTTATAATAATAATTTCTACGCAAATCACTTCTTATGTAGGCAATAAAGTAATTATGTAAGCGTAGACATTCTTTGTCTTATTCTTTGTCCTTGCTGTCTCCTTATATTGTACAGTTGTTCAATTAAATCACCGCTTGTTTTGTAAGCGAGCCTTTGTAATTATTGTGCTAACTCAGGGAAAGGGTGTACGATGCAGTGGTAAAAACAATTATGATAATATGTTTGTAAGTTGCAACATTGTTGCAAATATATATGCATGGTTATAGTAGGGCCAATTTAATAGATCACATATGACATCTGTCAGTCTTAGCTTCATATCATAGTGAGGCGACCTGCTTAAAACATCGATTAAATAGGTTATATTTTAAAAGTTAAGCTATAGTGCAGTTCTATCTTTGAAAAAATGAATAATATTGTGTGCTAATATTGTTACAAGGTTACGTTGTTGAATTATAATGAAGTGTCAAATGTGATCTATTAAATTGGCCCTACTGTAATTGTCACTGCTAATGGTGCTTGCAAACTTGAAAGTCGTGTTTGCAATGCGAATGAATGCGATGTTTTTTGTGTTTGGATCCGAACTAGTTTGATCTGTTTGATTTACGTACTGTACCTATCATAGAATCTGTGGTTGTACGTCGTGTGAAGGAATTAAACTGGTATAATGAGACAGCTGTATTACTTGGACCAATATTTATAGGAGACCAGTTTGGCGTATTTTTTTTCTGGCATATCTTCTTTGTGAAAAAGGATTAATTACAAGTTTGCATAGTATTTTTTTTTGTAAAACATAAGTTTGAATTTGAGATTTTGAAAACAAACTATATTTTCGAAACGAATACAATAGGTACGTCAGCTATCCACGCATATACGGCAGACAGCCGTTTTTGAGATTATAAGTTTCTTGACCAGGCTTACCGTGGTGGTTTCCTATTTTCACCATGGTCTCACATCAAACGCGAATTTCGAGTTCACTCTTACTAAACCTACCAATTCCCCGTCTGAATTCGGGGACCCTCACTCCGTCCATCCAGCGAAACCCTTCAAAAAAACCTTAAAGGTACCAAATTACCCTTTTTCGGTCCGATTCTACCGTCTACCCTTTGTTAGCGCCGGAGACGTACAAAAAACGAATCTGACTTTAAAATTACAACGTAAAGAAAACGATAAATAAAACCTATAAGACAATAGGGGTTTTTGGCCTGTCATCTGTTTATCTATCTATTGGCCACGAAGTTATTTCAGTAAGGGCACTTTCTCTTTTAAACGCTTACTACAACCAAAAAGCTCACGTAAAGATGCAAAAAATTCAGCCAAGTTACGCAAAGCACAGTTTTACAAGAAGGTACAGGCAAGTTTTCCTATTACGTTCTTTCATTTTTAAACTCCTCATAATGTTTAACATACAGTCATATTACAAAAAATATGTTCTACATACATTTTCTACTTGATTCTTGCTTTCTTCTCTTTCTTGGTTTAGACTTGGACTTGCGTTGTGTTCTGCAGAGCAGCTTCCTTTCGGTTAAGGATGGTGAGCGTTCTGCACGATCCCAAATCCGCCTGTCAAACGCACACGACTATGCGCAAGCGGTGCGCGTCCTTGGTGCGCAGAGTGCGGGCTAGCTCCAACATTGTCCTGAACATGATTGGTGCCAGACTGGACTGTCCTTTTCTTCGGCATTGCTGTGACAGACATGTAACAGTACCGATGCCGAAGAGAAGGTACTAATATAATTTATTCAAATTCAAATTTTATTTATTCAGATAACTGGGATCCCGGGGTTAGTAACAAAAGGTTTAAAACTTACAAAACTATTTTGTTAGTATACATATAAAAAAATACAAAATAAAAGATAATAGATATGCCCCTGTGCAGAGGCACTCCGCCGGGACGAACCCAGAATAACATAAAGATCTTATCTGATCATCACTCCGACGAAATGCCTCAGCACAGGCGCACGCAGATCTTCAGCAACAATTTGCAGGATGCTGTTGTGACTCCCTCGCACCCTCCTCATCAATGACGCGACTTTTTTGCGTATGACGGCGTGGAAACCGTCAGTACACGTCTGCGCAAACATTTCGGAGGCACTGCACCAGCGAGGGAGTCCCAACATCAACCTGAAAATATTATTATATTATTGTTTGTTAAAATTTATTGTTTGTTAAAATTTTTGCTTTACGTGTATTATTATTATTTTAATGACTTTTTATTTTTGATTTTATTATTAATTTGATTTTATATTATGATGATTGAATTGTTTATGTAATATGGGTGAAGCCCGAAATAAAACTTTTTTTTTTTTAATAACGTACAATTTTTACCTATTCCGTTTCACCAACTGGCCACGCGTGTGTCCAGTTGATGACGACACCAAATTCTAAAACTGATAACCATACCTATTTTAGTATACCATACTTTTTTTTCTTTATTTACAACAATAATAATTATAGTAAATTTATGTACACGGCACACTTTTTCCGTGAACTCCCCGAGTACCTACTAGAAAGTACCCTACCTCGATGCTATAGTTACCTAGAAATGTTTTCCCTCTCACACAGTTCAAGATAATTGTTGAGATATAGACCCAGGACTTGCGGTGTAGTCTTAACGCGCTAACCACTTGAGCTTTCATCCCTACGCTAGGTAAATTTTTGCTACCAAAAATGTATAATTCCTATGTAAAGTAAGACAGCGGGGCGGGGTTAGTAGAATACCTAGGTAATAGGTTGCGTCGATTCTTTCTTTAATGTAAAGTTCAACAACAAACAACAACGACAACCAGAAGACGTCCACTGCTGGACGAAGGCCTCCCCCTTAATTATAGTTCCCTTACTGTTAATAGAGCCATCTACAAGGGAACATTCATTACAATAAAAAGGGACACGCCTACGTCACTGCCATCCTGGTGGGACAAAAAGACGGGGATTGTCGGACGGGTGCGCACGCGCATATTTTATATCAACTTTTGTTATGGGACCAATAAGGAGTGCTTTTCATGGGACATTTTATGAGAATACTGTTTTGTATTTAGGTTACTGGTCTATGTATCACCATCCTCTTATTAACTAATGCTTTCGTATTGGACATAAACTTCTCATATGATCTCTACTCCGACTCCGTGTTTTCTGAGGTAGGTAATCCATCGACGTTTTTTGTTTTTTTTCCGCCTTTGAGAATTATGGCGTCGCACTCTGTGCATTTGCTTGTGTCAAATATTTATGTTTCTGATTTTCAATTCAAGAATGAGTCTTAGTCACAGTCAAATCACACTTACTATGTCACAGTCAAACCCAGTCATGCCCTAGTAAAGTCGTGGCAACTTTACTACAAGGTTCTTCGGAGTTTTGGAAGCAACACGAAAAGACATGTTTTACCACATTGTATCACTTGCCCACACTCGTGCGCGTAAATCAGCACATAATTAATAAAACGCCGCCATTTTTATGCATTAACACTCGTAAAAACACAAGTTTTGGAAAATAATACCATGCAACGACATGATTTTTTCGCGTTCCCGCCAACACTCCCCATCGAGGTTTGTTCCGGCAATGTGCCACATGTGATATGCATAAATATCTGGTTATATCAGAGATAAGTGTACTATCAACAAGAATGAGTTAGAATTATGTTATGCAACTTACCTATTGAAACCTGTTTTAGATCTGAAATTAACTGATTTCTATCTCGTGGCTGCTCTTCCCTACATATTTATGTCAATGTTATCAGTAATATCTTTAGGAAATCGATTCTCCATGTCTTCCAGAACTTTCTCCATTCGCGCCTCGTAGTTAAACGATGGTTATCTCGATCTTACGTACGGCCATTACCATTATAGTAACGATCTATGGTGTCATATACTTCTGACGCGTCTTTGAATTTATTACAATGCGAGTGGGACCGAGCAAGTCACGGCTGAAGCTTTCATTCAAATGTGAATATGATTGTAGTCTTACATGTGAAAAGGTCTTCATTAACATTGATGTATAGCTATAGAAATATGTTAAACTGTCCAACAATTCCTAAAAATGTTGCCAAGGTATGTAAACCTTTTGTTTGTTTGAAGTAATTTATTTTATTTTATTTTTTAATACGTTCAAGTGACGAGACGAGCTAGACGTGCGTCTGGTGGTAAGCGTCACGCCTGCCAGTAACAGTAGTAGCAGTGCCAGAATTGTGAACTTGCGATCACAATCCTGCGCCGCACTGCACTGCGCTCGTCACACTGAGATATTAGATGTTCAATCTCTTCATACCCAGTAATTTATCTGGTAACATTGCCCTTCAAACCGGAACACAATAATGCTTGCACACTACTGCTTGGCGGTTGAATAACAGGCAAAGGTGTGGTACTTCCCCAGGTGGACTCTGCAGTTGAGTCCTACCACCACAAAAGTAGTTTATTACCAGTCAACAGCTGCATAGATTCTTAAAACAAGGCACAGTACCCAGTATTTTTTCTTGGACCAGATTATCGACAACGCCCTCATCAAGAGCAAATTAAACGATTCAAGAAAACTTTGTTTTGCAACATCCGGACCGCCGCTGGCGCCATCTGCGTTAAGTTTTGCGTATAGAACCTCATTTGTCTGTATTAGACTCTTTTCAAAATGAAAATACTTACACTTGCAAATAACTCACCCAGATCAACAAAGGTTACATACATACGGCCTTACCTAAAAAAACTTTTCTACCGTTAGTCACTGCTTAAGATGATCTGCCATCTTCTCTCTAACGTGAAGTGAAAAGGACAGAGAAGTTTAAGCAGTGACTAAGAGAATCGAGATTATTTTAGGTAAGGCCGTAAGTGTGGTCGATTCTGGCGGTTTTAGTTGACAGTTCTAAACTAACTAAAGTTTTGCCGTCACTTTTTTACTAGGCATGTTAGCTAAGGACAGCAATACTTTAGTTAGTTTAGAACTGTCAACTAAAACCGCCATAATCGGCCACATTACCTATTTTAGTGTTATTTTGTGGTCAGTTCTTTTGGCTAAAGTTAAATGTCTTGCTTAGAATGTATACAATATAATGTCCTTGACCTTACCAAAATGCATATAACTAATGCATTAAGCTTGTTTTAACTTGTACGTCCGCATTCGTAGATAACCATCGGCTAGGCGCTATGGATGGTTGACAACAGAGTTACTTGGCTATCCGTTAATCTGGCTTGCAGGTCCGGTTTCTTGTTGTTTGAATTGTCTTATTATTTAACTAGGAGATATACACAATTGTGAAGAGCAAGTTTTTTATGATGAAATAGGTAGTGGTAAGCTTGTATAGTAAAAGTAAAGCTTGGGTATCTATTGTAAAGTGTTCTTGTCATTTAAATGTGTTGTTTGTGTGTGTTGTTTCTACTAGGTTCGTTATCGTTGTGTTAATTAGTTCCACTTCATGACGTTATCAGTACATAACTGATTTATAAATCCAAAGTAGCCGTGCATTTTCATTTTATAATTCGTTTAAACCAAAAATCAAATCCCTATGTCCCTAATCTACTCTTAACTTACATAAATTTTCGGCTCCTTCAAAAGACGTTTGATAAATGCTCTAATATTTTCTATATCGAAAAACTCACCGGGAGGTCATTTTAATCCCATAATTCTTCCATTCATGGTTTTCCCTTACGTATTTACATTAATATTTTATTATTTATGGCATAATTTTAATGAGCCATTCATTATTATTGTCAATACTTTATTTTTTCTCCTTTTCAATTATCCCATACCCAAATCTTTAGTCCTTACTTCATATTTCTTGTGTATAAGTATTATTTTTAAAATTTCTCTGGTGCTTTATTGCCGTCTATGGTCATTGGTCAGTGGCTAACCTTAGCCAGAACTTTTAATTCGACCGGAGACCTTTTGAGATTTAGTTAGGTTAGTTTGTTTAAGTAATTTTCGTAAATGTCGACACACTAACTGGGATACAAATGTTCGGAAGAGCACATCTATACTTCTAAGATCTTTGGCAAGACCAAAAAATCGTCTCAAGTACCGTGTCAAACAGTGTAAATTGTGTTTTAATTGTATTATAGCAGCAGAATGCAACCCGCTGCACAGTTACGAGGCAGTAAAATCTGGCCATTGTGTAGACGTGGCGGACGATAAAACGTTTATAGTGCGTGCGTTATGCAGCCAATCTGAGAGCTAGTAGATGATTAACATTTAGTAATAAACTGGAAATAAAGAAATTAAAACAATTAAAACATTCGAAATATACGAATTGAAACTAGGTACGCGGCGAGGTTTTATCTGTGTTCAGATTTCTTGCATCTGTCCGGGGCATATAACCAAAATGGTTGTACATATACTAATGCGGTAAGTTGATTTTACAAACGAGTAGACGAATGTAACTTACCATAGTCACGAGTTAGTAAAAATCAATTCCGCACGAGTGTCATACAAAATTTTACAACACATTTCCGAGAAAACAGTAATAATTAAACAAACTATTATTTTGTTTATAAATACACACAACTAAATACTTGACACTGGCAAATGCACAAAGTGCAATGCCATAAGGAGGAAAAAATCAAAAAATCTTTGATATTTCTAATATGAAAATGGCGTGAATTTGCAAATGGCGCTACGTACGCGTGGTTTAAATTAGAACTACATCTTTCGTTTTGTTTTCTCTTTAGTATTAAAGTGCGACAAACGTATTGAGCAAAAGCGCTTCCAATGAGGTTCGATCATTTAGCTTATTATTTATTCTCGTAATGAAACTCCCTAGTGGAATTCTTATATATTGTTATGGTAAAATAGGTACTTAGATGAGAGTACCTACTTTACCGCACGCTCCGTTTTATGGTGCGTAATGTTACAGGCTTAGTAAATGTACTTTTTGAGCAAATGTGTTGTAAATAATATTAGGTATAATTATTAATACATTTTTCGTTATAAAATTAGTTAAATAGAACAACACACTGTTGAACTCTGACGACTAGACGAATTAAATTTGTGGTTTTCCTGTATTCTGCATAAATTATTTACATTCCTTATACCTTTTCCTGGAGCATAAATACATTAAAGCTTATTAAATGATATTGTAGGTAGTTATTTTCTTCACGCTTACCTTTTTATACTAAAACCTATTGCATACCAAGTTATAAAAGATGAAACTTGTAAAAAATAACACTTTAATATAAACTTCAAAGTGTTTGATAAAATTTGGAACTCATTGACATTTTATATGTTCAAGTAATCTTAACCAGCTATCAAGTAACGTTTGTACCTTCCAGGGGCCTTATTTTTGAATCGTTTGCAAAGTTGCGCATGCGAAAGGAGCCGACTTTCAAACGATATTGAACCTTATTCCAAACAGTATCGTTCGAAGGTCAGCTCCTTTAGCATGCGCTACGCTTGCGTACGATTCAAAAATAAGGCCCCAGCAGGCCTAACATGCGCACCGCGAGAAAATTTTCTCGATTCTACAAAACAGGACAAGGCTACGAATCTGTATAAGTTTGTCTCTTTTTTGCACGACATAAAGACACGACAAATTTTTCTCGCGGTGCGCATGTTAGCCCAGCTGGACTCTAAATGCGCGAACGGCGCGCCATGGTTGCGCTACTCGGCGTTACTTGGCCTGAGCGTTACATTACCTACATACCTTGACCACCACACAAATACTTTGCAGATTATAATGTTTATATTTTTTTTGTTTCAGGTATTTACACACAATTAAGAAACGGTAATAACACTATGAAGGAACATCTGTAAACAAAATTGCTAACTACCTATTGTCAGGTAAGTACTAAATACCTACTCATACACTAGTTATTAGCATATTGTAGACTTCATCATAAGAATTAGGACATGTTAATAATTTATTGAATTCTACGAGTATTTATTAAAAACAATAAACAAAATAAATAAGTGATATCAATACACTGAACGTATTTATTAACAATATTTTTATATCAATATTGTTTACACATACAGGGTGTGTGGAATATGCATGAGTTTCAATTATTAAAAATATTAGGATAAGTGGAGATTTGAACTGAATCTGATGTTTACATCGAAAAAATAATTGAAATCGGTTGGTAAAGTTCTGAAATATAAGCGTTCTAAGTATTTGGGAGGGAGACATCTGTCCCTTTCTAGCGAAACACGTGTTAATATAGGATTTGTTTGGAATCGTAGACTTTGACGTCATAAGCTGCTATAGTGCCTGTCTAACATGAAACTAATATGTTTATAGCTTCGTTATTTTTGCATATATTTAAATTTAATTTTCGATAAATTGTTATGTTGCGAGTCATATTTTTTGTGATTTACTAAAATAAAATGCACGTAGAATGTGGAATATACACCAATAGGGATATTGGCGTATATTCCAGCTGGTAACGTAACTCTATTTATAAAGCCCAAATACCGAAAATCTATTCATTAATAGTTACTTCATCTGTGTCAGTTAGAAAAAATGTGATCGTAATCTCAATCAAAAACATATATAATTTAATGTAATCATCGAAATCATAGCGTTGCTTTGCAGTTTCACCAGCTATCCTATGGGAACCATATACTCTTCCGGGACAAAAAATTGCCTGTGTTTAATCCAGGGTATACGCTATCTCCTTACCAAATTTATTTCAAATCTGTTCAAACGTTACAGTGTGAAAAAGTAACAAATATACGTGCGTAACGCACCTTACACGTACAGACGTACAGACTGAGAATTTCGAATTTATAGTATCAATGTGATGAAATATGTAGGTACCTATAAGTACCGTATAAGTGACAAAGAAAAAGAAGACAGTTCAGTATGCACCAAAACAAGATAATTGTATTTTTTTATTGTGTTTATTATTTATAAAACTCAATCACTGTGCATACACTCATCGAAAACAATCTCGAGCTTTCCTGGGGTCTTTGCCCGTACCAGCTCAATTGCCGGGCACCCTGTATGTCATACCTAAACTATAGCGTGATTCAAAGCACGTTACTCTTCCAAACAACGGCTCTTTGGCAGATTTCCCGGCCGTACTCGTATTTCACGCTCATTGCGTATCAAAATCTCGACCGTATAAAATTTCATAGTGTTTTTTTTTTGCTCTGGCACAAAGGTTGATGACCTGCAGTGAACCCAGGGAGGGTTCATGACCGGTGGGATGCAAAAAGTTTACCAGATGACTGTTTGCCAGGACCGCTGATTTTGTTTGATGTACGAGTGTACTTTGATGAAAGAATTTGATATGGTTTGATGTGGCTGGTTGCGTTGGCACTTGGGCGATGAGAGAATCTGATTATTATTGGTATGATTAATATGATTATTATATATTTTTATGACAGGGAACAGAAATATCAAATCTGAAGTCAAGTAAAAATACCACGAACGTGCTATTCGAAATACGAAAATAACGTTACTAAAGAACTTCTTAGCGAAGGGGTATCAACGCAAAGTACCAAAAATGCAATGCAGCCGGTCAAAGTACACATTTTTGGTAATTTGCGTCAATGCTGAAATACACGAATGACCAAATTAGTATAGTACCATTTTCGCGAAAGGTCGAAGCTCAAATTTTTGGTCAGGCGCATATATTTTAATGATTTAGGTTTAATAAAATCAGTATGATCATATCGTATCGACGCAAAGTACCTACACCAAAAATGCAACCGGCCAAAGCATATACATTTTTCATTTGATCAGCAAAATAAAATTATTAATTAATAAAAAAAAAAAAAAATTGAACTTTTTTATTTGTGGGAATGATAGGTAGTATGTTAAGTTCTTATTGAAATGATAAAAAGCTAGAAAAATATTTTTTGTTTAATGTAAATAGGTAGGTAGATATATTTTAGTTTTTAATAATAAAAAGGAGTATTTTCTAAATATAAGCATTTTTTTATCGGACGTAGACATCGGATAGTGTAAAAAAAAACTGTTCGAGAAATCGAAGTATTAGATGCTCCGGGTTACTCTTTGATTCCTCTTACAGGAACTCCATATCTTGAAAAAAATTTAAACACCGTCTAGACACTAGATGTGTTTTTTCCTAACTCCAATAGGGTTTTTAATTGTCCGGCAAGATCTGTCAAATCATTAATATTGTATGAGAGACGCAAGCATAGGCGCCGCGCCGCGCCCGGCTGCCGCCCGTATTAGCACAGAATAGAAAACGTTCTAAAGAAACCGCTGCTTTGAATGCAAAATTTGGTACATGTATTGTGTAGAGATGTAAGCGAGCGCGTGTGAGTGGGAGTATTATATGTTTGCTTTGCTTATTACTTCAGGGAATGTTCATCCTCCAATCAGTTAACTACTCTATCTGTGTCAAACGCATACATGCCATAACATATACACATGCAATAGATCCTCTCACATAATCATACCATGCCTCGGTCACACACACACATATGCACCCATACAATTCACATAAAAATTGAAAATTGGTTTATTCATCGGCGGATTTATCGCCAAAATCGATTTCTTCCAGGCAATGGAGGAATCACATAGGAAAACAACTTCACATGAGTACCGTAAGATCGCATCATTGCAGTGCGTAGTCAAACGCAGACCTACTTGAAATAAAAAACCTTCGCCATGAAGTTTAGGTCGTTCGCCGCACCCCGTGTCGTTGTGGTTGAGTATTGCACGCACATATTGCTGTGCAAAGACTAGGTCAGTGGTGGGCAGACTTACACCATTGGCGATCTAGATCTAGAAGTTTTTTTTAATGTAACTGCATTTATTCTAGGTATCGTAAATTATTTAGAGGTCGAGAATGGTACTGCGTGTTTTTCGCCGCTAATTTCTTAGTGGGAAGTCGCGTATTAACTAAGTGCCAAATAAACATTTTAAATTGATTTCGTGGTATTATTTTTGAAGTAAAATAACGGTCTTATTAGGCCGAACAGTTGTCAACTTTAAAGTTGACAACCCTAAAGCCGCTCGCGATCGACCGGTCTACCGCGATCGACCAGTTTGCCCGCCCCTGGACTAGGCTATGATTAGGCATACATATTTCTCTGTAAATGTTCTACTCCTGTATAATGGCGAGTACTGTTAACTGATGATAAGATTACCGAGTAGGCTCAGATAGTGGCTACATGGAAAAGGGATGATTAACGCGATAAGGCACTCGATGTAGGTGAAACCCCTTATTGTAAATATTGAACAAGTTCAATTAGTGAATGTTGCATTTACTCGTAGGTTTTTAAAGTAACACTTGTAATAAAGTATATATTTATTTAAACTGAGTTTACAGTTACATCGATCCGCTCGGTCAATTTTATGACGTAAATCAAACACGCGACAGTGTCAAAGTTCATTAGAAAACCCAGGTCATCTTATGAAATGCGCAGTTAAAGTTTAAACATCAAATCACTCGGAAATGAATACGGTTTCATTAAAAAAACATAAAAATACCAATGTTGTTAAATGTTACGAGTTTTTAATGAAATCGAACACGCGACACGAAAATAAAATTTTAACGTTATTGGTGTTGCATTCCGGGCACCGATAGCGCCGCGCCGTCGTCGCCGTCGCCGCTGCCGTGGTGGTGGGGAAAACTTAGGCATCTCAGACAAACCTAAGTTAGACATCATCCTAATAGAACGCAAGGAATATGCATGAGTTTCAATTATTTAAAATATTAGGATAAGTGGAGAGTTTAACTGAATCTGTCGTTTACATCGAAATAATAATTTAAATCGGTTGGTAAAGTTCTGAAATATAATCGTTCAAAGTATTTGGGAGGGAGTCATCTGTCCCTTTGTAGCAAAACACGTGCTAAATAGTATATAAATTGTTTGGAATGGTGGACTTTGACGTCATAAGCTGCTATAGTGCCCTCCCCGTCTAACATGAAACTAAAATGTTTATATCTTCGTTATTTGCGAACAAATAAAAAAAAACTGTCAGTTTTTTGGTTGTCAATAAAATGAAAACATGCATATTATATTACGTGACTATCAGTGTCTGGAAGAGAAAATAATCTATCCTGATAATTGATCATGATTAATCGAATAGGTCCTAATTAATAATTGTTGATCGAAATAGGTGTCCTATTTGGTTCATTGTGCGACTAAATTGTCAATTCGGACACTCGATATCGACATATTAGTTCGTGGATCGAAAAACCATAACGTCTAATAAGTATTTTTCTTTAATTTAAGACATCATGTTATCAACTCCAATTAGCACTGCAATTAAATGCAATTATCTCTCAATCGCAATTCAAAGTTTATTTAAAGCATTGTAATTGTCCGCCTAACGACATCGCCAATCAGCATTCTCTACCTGTCAATGTCACTTAACGTTAACTGGCATCTGTCAAACTTTGTCATTAGTCCATAGATTATCTTGGATATAAATACTGATTGGTGAGTTAAGTTTATCCATGCTATGCCAGTACACATACATTTTAGTTTTATCATCGTAGATACAGTATCATGGTTGGTTTTGTCATCTCCCTCTATACCGTCACTTAATATCGCATGAGCTGTGGTCAAACACCAGCCATTGGGCTTACCGACCAATTAAAAACATCCTTATGTTTGCTCACTTTTCACGTATGCAGTTTTTTTATTGTCATGACGCAAATAATCTATTAACTATTAACCGCTAACTATAGTCACCGCGTTACCAACTGAGTCGTGCGGCCATAAATCATGGCCACACGACCCACAAGCAAGACCCACAAGTGCGAGCGAGATAGACATAGTGAAATGATTTATGGCCGTACGACTCAGTTGGTAACGCGGTGACTATAGTAGCAATTCTAAAATTTCTCTAAAGTATCTGCTTAATTTTATAGGTTTTTTAAAATTAAATACCTAATTAATAAATTAATTCATCACATTTCACTGATCTTCTTTATTTCATTCATTCCGAGCGTAATAAACTTGTAACGTTTACGACTTATTGAATTAATTAGTTTATGCATTTCTTACAACACGCGCTGTGTTTTTGTTGTGTATTTTAATATTAATATGCGAACGTTGGAGTCGATTCAGAGTTGTTAATCATTCATGAATAACTGGCACAAGCAAGCTTTGATACATAATACATTATTTATACTTCTTTTAGGTAAGTCCGGGAGAATAAAGTTATTTGAATGGATCAATGAATGCTGTTACGAAATCTCGAATAAGCAGCTCCCATTATTATCATACATGTGCCATCCTCGACCACACCGTTGCTAAAAATCAGGCGAGTCAGTGGCCAAACGATAGACCTAAAAAAGAAGGAAGTTAAGATAGAATTAAAGAAGGTTTGGAAGTAATGAGGATAATTTGGTCAAACCAGAGCCATTGTTGACCAAAGAAATAAATATACAAAGGCATAGGCCGTCTATTTCCAATCAAGACGTAACAATTTTTTCTAAAATATGTACTAAAGATATGAACCTAAAGTAACTAATAATGAAATAGAATATCCCAAAATCTTCTCCGACTTTAGCTTGCCAAAGCATCGGAGGTCGAGAAAAACAGAGTATTATTGGATCGTGATGTGACCCACAGTCTACGCCCAAAACAAAACGCTTACCGCCTCACATGACTTGCTGAAACACAAGTAGCTGTCCACAATCAAGTGGAGGTCACCACCAGCTCTGCTCAGACCGCCTTACGTCCAATTCCCAGGGTCAGCTGGCGCCAGGAAGGTCGACTCAAGAAATTAATCAAAATCCGCGAAATGCCTTGTCATGCGGTTTTCAATCAAACGATTATGGTTTTTGAATCGTTGTCATTAAGTCTTTGTTCGGCTGAATGTGAAGGTAATTTAACATGTGAATTCATACATTCAGTAATTTCGGTAGATATTAATGATTTAATACAAAACTATTAATTAAAGTACGCGCTTACCTATAATTTCTTATCTTAATAAGATGCCAAGATAGGTATTCTGGGTTCTAAAAAAACGGTCCATGGAGAAAAATATGCTCCCGGAACTGACATCGCGTATGTTAACAAACACACGATACTTCGTAACTTTAACAAATAAATGCCTTCGAAGATGATTCGTTTTTGATGTGGTTTCGTAATCCAATGTCGGAGCACCGGTTTGTTAAATAAAACGTTTAACTAAGTATAAGTATGATAACACATAAAAAATCTTTACGTTTATCTATTTATTTTTTATTTATTTATTTATCTACGAGTGTCCAAAAGGTAACAAAATGTTCATGTATTTTAACATAGAAAAGCGAAAGTTCTTCTTTTACTTCTCTTTTCAGTGTCTTTTAATGATCTTATGAAATAATTAACGCAGTTTTTTCTCGATATTCCTTTGCGAGACGATGCACTGCACTAGCTTTCAGCCCGAGATTGAAAACAGTCCCGTCCTAGTCCAGTCATTACTCAGTATATACTGATCATGATTACTCTATCTTTCCCAAACTTTTACTACTTACGAAAAAGATTCTACACTTAGATTAATTGCATGAAATATGATCTCTATCGGTCACCGCTTGCGCCTGCGATCTTAGTGCCCAACTGCTAGATCACTTGATCAACCATTGTTACCAGTTTTCCTTATTCGGTAGTAAAACTATCAAACCACTACATTAAATCACTTGCTTACTAAGTGCCCCTTAAGTTACACCATACAGGATGGAAGCACATCGCCCAATAGTTTCCGATGGTACCTCGGTCACGCATCGCCGCCCGGAGCCGTCGACCTGGCTCCATGACCGCCCTTCAACTTGACAACTGGGGGCAATGTCACGGCACTGCCATACTACGGCATCTACGGCAGACTAATAAGGGCACGTGCGGCGAATTAAATGTTGGGTCGTAAAGAAAGTTGATAGCACGCCATTGAAAGATACTTTTATGACCAAGGCTAGGCAAGGTGTTAGACTAGTGATCGAAAATGACGATGCTCTCTAAAATGAGCACAATTACCTTGCCTAGCATGTGTCAACTACATGCCTCATGCCTGTTTAGTTGCGTTTGATATGTGTTATGTTTTTTTTAATTGTGCATTGAAGTTTTGTAGTGGTGTCTACTACAGAGTGTAGAGACTTTGCCAGTTATTCAACCGCTAAGCAGTAGTGTGCAAGTATGTGTGTTCCGGCTTGAAGGGCAATGTTACCAGAGAAATTACCGGGTATGAAGAGATTTAACATCTAATATCTTAGGGTGACGAGCGCAGTGCAGTGCGGCGCAGGATTGTGTTCGCAAGTTTACAATTCTGGCACTGCTACTGTTAGTGGCGGGCTAAAAAAATGCTTGGAAAATATAGTTTTGTTCATTCGTAAATGAGTTACCCCGTGCTCCGTATAGTTTACCCCGGTCCTTACATTCGCACGAATACGTGAGGGTTTGCCCCTCAAGTGTAGGACGACATTCGCAAATGATTATGTAATGTTTTAGCTGCATTCGCGGTTTTCCATGCTGTCGGTTATTTGACGCATATTAAAGCGCGTATAGATATAATCTTCGCGGAATTTGCGAATGAATGTCTGACGGCCCTCAAATACGTGCAAACATTTGTATAATGTATGAATATTTGTAAGCATGTGAGTGACCGGCATTAGCCCATGCTTTAGGCAGTGTCTACCACATTGGAACTTACTAGTTGAGAAGTGAAGAGCTGATAGTTTTCCACAAAATACCTGCAAATAAGTTATTGATTAAGTACCTGTCATACTTGCTCAAACATTGTTTTGTGCAACCCGTTCAATGCCACCAGCATTTCCTGGTGCAGTCCAATCAACCGACCGTTGACCGTTTAAATCAATTAGTTGGGCAAACAATCTGGCCTCAAACTCTTGTGTCTACCGCTTGCCATTCGTCATCGATACCCAATTGTAAGCTGGAATATGAAGCTCAACTTTCAACTCTACCTTCATATAGATAAAGTTGATTTTCAAGATGTCAGTTCTACCGTACAATTTCAGTTGAATTGAATGCAAACATGCCCGTGTATTGTTTTGAAGGCGTGAGAAAAGGCCTCTAACGGTTCTGGAGACATGGCAAATTGACCCCTCGACCGGTCGGTTGCGTTTGTGCACGAGGAACAACTGCCTGTACAAACTGTATGGGTTATGGTTTATTGATGACTGATGTTTACCAGTTTAATGGATTTGAATTTTATGTGGCTATTGAATCTGAAGGTAACGGAATGGATGAAATAGGTAAACAGATAAGTAGCTATACTATAAAAAATGCTATGTAGTTGACAGAAGCGAATTTAGTGTATGAAATTAAGGAGATATGTATACGTTTATGGCGTCGTCCTGTCCTACTTGGTACTTGGTGCGCGGGCTGTTTCCGCACGACATGCCCCTCATGGGCTCTCGGTGCGTAGTCCCGGTGCAGCTAGTCCAGCCACCCGGGGTCTCAGAGGAAGGCCAGCAGCTCGATGACACCGGCGCAGGCCTCTCGGAGCGTCCTCGGTGACCCGAGGATCGTTGTCCGTTGGTGTGCCACGCTGCTGCATTCAAGCAGCATGTGCGCAGCTGTTTCTTCTGCCTCCATGCATCCTCGACATAAAGGGCTGTCTGTAAAAATTTTAAAAAGGTGTTTGTTTAACGTCCCGTCCTAACGTAGAACACAATTAGGTGACCATTGCTTGCTCGCGCGTATTTAGTTCATACGGACAGACGATCAAACATTGGTGTCCAAATTAACATTCGCGCGATGACAAAAACGTTTTCATTCGGAAGTTCCAATCAGAATCAAGTAGGCGTTTACTTGTAAAAAGTGGTCATACTATCCGTCCTAAATACAAAAAAAAAACCTCATAAATCCGTCTGATCTATTCTTTCCGGTGCTTTATGTAAATGTTAATATTTATAACACAGTTGTAACTTTTGGTGGCACTACAGGTAAAACGGTTTGCCCGTATATGGAGGCGATTTCCATCGGATATGGTAATATAATTGCCTGGCGCTCGCTCTGGTGAGGTGAGGCGTCTATAGTTAGAATCTACTTATATGGAGAGTATGGGTTTTGTTGCAATATTGTCAACATTAGCCAGCGTTTTAAGAGGGAATCTGTGGAGCGATTCTCCATACAATCGTATTCCCCTAGTTTCTTTCCGGATAATGCCTTTAAAGCAATCATATTTTTTTTAATTAATTTTAAGTCTACTGTAGACATGTCTCTGTAATTTTCTTTTTTCAGGAACTAATGGCTACAGAAAATATAACCCTCCAAAGATTACTATGAACATATTTAAAGGGTTATTTTTTGGCAATTAGTTGCTGATAAAAAGGTAATGAGACACGGTCTACAGTAGACTTTATTAAAAAAATAACTAGGAAGAAAATAGGGGAAATATGTTTGTTTGGGGAATCGCTGAAACCCACAAAATCCTCGTACT
The DNA here is from genome assembly GCA_905404285.2 of Erannis defoliaria. Taxonomy (NCBI): domain Eukaryota; kingdom Metazoa; phylum Arthropoda; class Insecta; order Lepidoptera; family Geometridae; genus Erannis; species Erannis defoliaria. Next base: position 4,473,520 of record FR990071.1, read on the forward strand.
GGGACCTGAGACCTGTTATGTAATTTCATATAGGTAATTTGTTATTAAATACATAAATCTCTAAATCTAGTTATTATTAGTTAATGGATCAGTTAACGGCACTGATCTTAACGGCGCTAAAGCAAAATGTATTTATCAACTAAGCTATCCGAACTACGCGTACAAACAACCCGAGTCTAAACCCCTTTTGCCGTTTGTAAAGCTGCCGTTCGAGGGCGCGCATCGGCTGCACAAAGCTGCCATTCATGCTCATTCATGCCCACGCGCCGCTCTCTGATCCCTCCACATACCTTCTAAAAATATAATTGAACGGACACATTAAAGTAAAATGAATTTATCAACTAAAGCTATCCGAACTACGGTTACTTAAACGACCTAAGTCATAAACCCCTTTTGCCGTGTGTAAAGCTGCCGTTCACGGGCGCGCATCGGCTGCACAAAGCTGCCATTCATGCCCATTCATGCCCACGCGCCGCTCTCTGACCCTCCACATACCTTCTAAAAATATCATTGAACGGACATATTCCTCTCAGTCTTATATGTTTACCAGTTCTTTAAGGCCCAGTACGTTCACAAATGCCTACAGCAAGCTCTGGAATTTTACACTTTACTAGAAATATTATACCTACACATAAGTACATAGACTGTTAATTGTTATAATCATAACCAGAGACGGTGATAATGGAATGGACGGGCCCAGTGCTTGCAAATCGATCAAACAACAAGACAACGCAATCAAGCATACCTAGCTAAAAGTATGCATATTACATTTGCCGGAAAATAGAGATAGCGAATCTAATTACTGCATGATAAAAAGAGAGCACATGTACATTGTACATGTCTTAGAAGTTTGATTGTCGTATCGTACGGCTCGCATGTCGCAAAGGCAGAGTATGACTGCAGCGAGTGGAGAGCCGGCGCTCACCATATAGTCTTCAAAATCCGTGCGCTTATTTCCCGTCCATTCATCTTATCATTGTCGCTGGTTACTTGCATAACTTTATGACTCGTAATTCAGAACAACGGAATTAAGTTTGTCGACCAAAAATCATACAAATGGAGTATTGTAATGGGAAGTTTTCTGGCAGCTGTCAGAACGTAGTTCTACAGCCAAAGGATAGTTGGCGCTGTCGAGACATGATTCTCTTATTTCCGCATTTGTTTGATAAAAAAGCAAGCACACTACTAATTACTAATCCGCACTTACTCATTTGTGTTGTGGAAGAACAAAAGCATAGAAAATACCATGGACAAGTACTTTGTTAGAGAAACAATAACCATAATAAAACATGACAATACAGCAGGGGGGTATTCACAAGTCAATCGGGAAGGTTTCTGTTTGGATCCACATTATCCTTCCCAGTCCTCTAACGAAACTTTTCCGATTGAGTTCTAAATATGTTATGTTCTAATATATGTGCTAATGTAAATGAAATAACCTTTTTTATTTTTTGGCCTTTTAACCTTGCTTCATTCGTTCAAAATCTTCAGAACCACAGACTAAGTAGTGATACTGTTAAGACCCATATCTCGTAAACGCCATCTAACGGGTTTTTATGAACTTGCCTGTCAGAAAACCGCCCATTGGAAGTACCAAAACAACACAACACATTACAAAACAAATACAACACATTAGTAAACACATTACTTCCAATTCCAACACTCGCTACGCTCGGTCAATTGTACTTTTCAACCGACTTCAAAAAAGGAGGTTCTCAATTCGTATGTCGTCTGTATGTTTTTTTTTTTAATGTATTTTACGCGATACGTGAACTGATTTTGATGATTCTTTTTTGTTTGGTAGGTAGTACTTCAGAGATGGTCCCATATAAATTTTATCGAAATCGGTTTAGTGGTTTGGTTTTTAAATCAAAATTACTAGAAAATATGAATATGTCATCCAGGTATTCGAAGTTGAAGTCGGTTGTGTTTTTTTTTAAAAGTGTATTACCTAAAAGCCTCTCTTCGACATCCTCGCTTATTGAGATTTAGAGTGTTAATTTAAACTTAATTTATGATGATCATAACAAACTACTTAAATTTTATCAACACCAGAAAATGTTACTTATGACTTATGATATACAAGCCTTACCTAAAATAATCTCGATTCTCTTAGTCACTGCTTAAACTTCTCTGTCCTTTTCTAGCACGTGCAACTTCACGTCAGAGAGAAGATGGCAGCATCTTAAGCAGTGACTAACAGTTGAAAAGTTTTTTTAAGTAAGGCCGTAAATGTGTATGTGTGTGAGACTATAGAACATATTATACGAGAATACTAATAGATAAATCGGCTCCGGGAAACGGGTTTGCTTTACCGGAGTCCGACACATAATTTAATGTAATTGTTAATTATTATAATTATGGATAAAAAAATGTTATTATTATTAAATAAGGTTTTTGAACATCCTGTAATGTTAAAAATATTAATAGGAGCGAAAGACACTGGATTTCGCGACACACTTTTACCAATATAGTGCGATATATAGGCCTACTAAGGTACCTCAAATTATGACCTACCTACTTTTGTGTAAATAAATAAAAAATAAAATAATTAGTAGGTAAAGTTATTGCTCAAATAAAATGCGAAATTAAAAAAGTCCTTTTATTAAACTTTCAGCTAACATTTTAATCTTATGCTAGGGCTTCACCTGCGTGACGCTTTACGTCCAGTTATCGAAATAATTAACGTGCAATAAATGAAGCATTAAGCAATGCGCTACATGGGCGGCCACACTATCATTTGACTTTGAATATCGCCTAACGTCTAACGACATTAATAATACCACTAGCCTATTAGCGTGCTAACACCCGGCCATATCTGCGTACTGTATCAAATACCGCGCTAAATAATGGCATTACACGCAGGTGAACCCTATCATTACGATTCAATAACTCTAAAAATTGGTTTCACCATGAATTCTGTCAAAACATGGCTCGCAGTATCCGGGAGAACCCTCGCATTGGCGGCACTCATATATGGTGCTTGTTCTCTTGTTCCTCTGCTGCGTCTTGCATCCTCGGCAATCTTTCCTCGCCACTTCTTTGCATAGGGTTATTTTACCTTGGCGTGTTCTTCTCTCTCTAATTTTCACCTTTTCTATCTTTGTCAAAATATGCGCAGTGTGATCTTCATGTCCTGAAGCAGAAGCTGTAGCTGCCTTCGCTGCGCTCGCAGGTAGCATCTTCTCTAGAATGTCTAATCGAAAATTGTAAAAGCTGGTAGGTTTCTGATGACACTTGAAGGCGTTCAGAATGAACAGTTGAAGGATGTGAATGAACATCTTCTTAGACCAACTCATGTTGTTGTTCCGACAAGGGTAATATGACATCAAGTGCTCGCTTATATCGACATCCATTACACTTTCGTACATGGCGATGACTTTCGGTTGTATAATGTCATGTCCTCTCTTTATCGGTAAATGTAATAATGCTTCTTCGTGTTGCGACGACATGTAAAACTCTTTTTCGTAACTGCAGAGGTGTATTCCATTACTGTAATACGAACCATCTTTATTGTAAATATCGTCCAGCGACACAATCCTTCTCAGCGAAGATTGCATGCGCTTTACAAAGTGCAAATGTAGAGGACCTGTGCAGTGAGTTTTCCCGCCATGAAGTAATTTTGCCAGTTGGAGGGAATTATATTCTTGGGGCGCGTAAACTGAGTGACCACTGTCCAATTTATCAATAAGCAGATCAAGCATCACTGAGTCAAGTTTAGTGTAGCCATGGGTCACTTTCAATTGTAATATTATGCCAGTGGGCTCAGCAAGCACGTGGAGTCTAGTTAATCGTTGCGAAGCCGCCCTCTTTTTTCTCTTTTCTTCATTCAACATTATGTCGCCACCGTGAAAAACCATTGATTTAGTCACTATAAGATTCACCCCTGGATAGTAAATGTCATTCATTTTCTTATTAAAGTAATCTATAACAGGTTGTATTTTGCCTAAGTTGTACAGTCCAGTAGCGCCTGAAAAGCTGAGGTAATCCAACAGCTGTAAAAATCTTTGCCTTTTCATGAACCTTGCAAAACTTTTGATGGCGAACAGATAATGCGCACTCCAATAGTCACATAAACGATGCAGGCTGATGGTCCCAGTGTGAATTAATAGGCCGATAAATATAAGTAGCTCATCGCGAGTTACGGGATTCCAGTGTGTTCTTTCTGTGTGAGCCCCTTTTTTATTCGTTTCTGTAACGATTATGTCTAACAGGTCGTCGTCAAGAAATAAGCGGAAAAGGTCGTACGGTTCCTCCGGCATTGGTATTAAAAACATCTGTTGTTTAGTAAAAGTAAAGCTTTTCATTGTACTTGGATATTTGCTCCAAATCCAACTAGTGGAGTTATTGATATTTTCTTCCTCTTCTTCCTCTTCCACTTCCTCCTCAAAATTCTCATCAAAATCTAAGTCCTGCTCATCGTCGATTGGTTCTTCTTTTATGTCTGATATAGAATCGTCAAAATGAATGTCCTGACCTTCTTCAGTTGTTTCTTCCGGTTCTATTAGTTCTTCCTTTATATTCAACTCGCTTGTTAGACTGGCCGCAAGTACGCGATCCGATGGAACTATCGCAATACTACTACTTGTCTCATAATAATTGTGACTTGTGGACGCGGTCGGCTTTATTATTACCGGTTTCCCTGGAAGCATCGGCAACAATTGAAACATGAGAGGTTTTGATTTTTTTTTCTCGGACTCAAACTCGTTGCACGACTTATTCTGGGCAGAGTCCTTAAGATCTGCGTCAGCGCCATCAGTATGCGTCCTTTTGCTTGCCATCACTTAAAACTTCCACATTGAAATCGGGAAATAATGCGCAATCTGCTGCTCACAGCGGCGTCGCGCGCCAAACTAAATGCCCTTGAATTGAAAACAAAATGGCCGATACACAACGCGTGCACACAGCAGCTGCTGAAGCAGTGCCGTGTTACACGGCGCGTAAGCTTCGCTATCTTAGTCTACTATAGCGCGTCCGACGTCGAGCTATCTCTGTCGGTCGCGCTCACTCACACAAGCCCGTCGAGTCGAGTCGAAATGCAATTCAAGGCCGCGGCCTGTGAGACGTGTGGTGTGGTGGCGCGGCGACAAGCGATAAGCGGTTATTATTATTTATAAATTCATTTTGTACGCTTCTTGCGGAGCGGCGCGGCGTTACTCTCACACAATTACAAACTAAATACTTATTAAAAACATCGCGAGAATTTTGCCGCTAACAACGTGAATATTTTTTCTATATAAGTACCTAAGCTTTTTTTTTGTTTTAGTGGTGATTACGGTCGAATACGGTGGACCTGGCCATGTCCTTAAAATGCAACCAGACCCACCGGAGGACGGGCAGCAGCGTCCTCTTGGTTAACGGTGGTGACCATTCAGCGATCCCCAAGCCGCCTGCCAAGCGTGGGGATTATGGCAACACCCCTCTATTAAGGGGGAGGCCTTCGTCCAGCAGTGGACGTTTTATGGCTGACGATGACGAACGAATACAGCGTATTTATTATATTAGAAGAGTTTAGTCCTTCACTAGCGACCAAGTTATTAATAAGTAGTGAAAAATACATTCTCAATAGGTAATATAATCTCACTTCAAAATTATAAAAATATGATTGTCAATAAAAAAATAAATAAAAAAAAACCAGTTTAACCGTCTTATGCATAAAACACTAAATCCTATTTTTGTTAAAAACATGAACCTATAATATGTTCATGGTTAAAAAGTGTTTGACAATTTCTTTCGAATTACGAATTTGAAAAAAGAAAACAACACTATTTAACTGAAACAGATTTTGGGTTTTAGTGGTTTATGCATAAGACGGTAAGTCATAGACATACCTATGCGACATACATATTATTTAGGTTCCTATTCATACATTTCAAAACTGTAAAAGCTTCTCTCTAAAATCTATAAAATAATCCCCAGCACTTCGTGACTTGGACTTGGCCGTTACTTTCTTCCTTTGACCGTTTCAATAGCATTTTTAATTAGATTTAAAAAAATACACTGGTAAATGCACAATGTGATAAGCCCACGATACGCTATAATCCTTTCATAAGGAAAGAAAAAAGTATCTATTGTGTACCTAGTGAACCGCGAACCTTATTGCGAGGCGATAAAATTCACAGTCTCTCATTGTCGGCAGCTGAGCGTATTCGGTCCCGGAATACCTAAGCGGTTCACGGTACGGCCCCAGGACCTACCTAGTTCTTAATAACACTAGTACCGCACCTACCTACATATCTTAGAGACAAATATTGGAATTGGCAGTTAAATATGCCTAGGTATTCATTAATTTAATTAGCAATTAATTTAAGCTATATTTTGTGTTTTGTTTGAATGCGGTTGAACTTTATGGAAAACAGTTTGTGTAGGTACTTGTATCTGGCTATCACTCTTGTTAGTAAAGAGTCTTTGGTCCAGCCAGATTGGAGGCACGTGGGTGCTGAAGTGACCACATACAGACCAGTCCCGACGACCTACGCTTGGTCCGCCATACGTGATTTCAAAACTTGGCCTATTGCAAATAATAAAAAAATATTATTTTAGTTACCTGCCCACTCGAGCTTACTCTTAAATATGTAAACTTAAAAGACTGACGGACCAAATATTGTCTTTCTTTGTCTTAGGTACCTATATAAAATAACTTGAAATAAGGAAGTTAAAGCTAGGTGCCTACCTAAGTATTTTATTTTCCTAAACCTGAACCACAGAATAAAAAATAGTACTACGTACGTACCTGAACTCCTTTAGTAGTGAGAGTATCCTAGAAAGAATCTGTATTTAGTTTTTTCCTTTAATTAAAATTTGTACCATTGCGGATCTAGACAAAAGATTTCAATCAGAACTATTCTAAGAACGTCGATTTATTTGTTTAGGTATTGCAGTAGGTACAATCTGCCATGGTAGATTGAACCTACTAATAATTCCCAGAAGTATCGCAATAAACTGGATTGGGGGGCTAACAATGCCCAGGGGCCGTACCGTGAACTGCTTATAGCGGGACCGAATAGGTTCAGCTGCGGTATGTCCTAAAACTGCATCCAGAACCACCGGAAGACGGGAAGCAGCGTCCTCTTAGTTAACGGTGGTACCATTCTGCGATCCCCAAGCCGCCTGCCAAGCGTGGGGATTATGGCAACCCCTCCCTATTAAGAGAGAGGCCTTCGTCCAGTTGTGGGCGTCTTCTGGCTGATGAGTGAGATACCTACTAAGCTACTCCACAAGTTATAGTGTTATTTTTTTTTATATTTCCTGGCCATGAATACTAGTCCTTCAGCCGAATTCATATTTCTTAATCGATCCTTCTTACTCCAGTTAAATGCGTCGTAGTCACAGTCCAAGTCACACACAGTAAGTCACGGTCCAGTCCAATCATGCCCTAGTAAACTCATGGCAACTTTACTAGAAGCTTCCTCGGAGTTTTGGAAACAACCCAAAAAGACACGTTTCACCACATTATATTATCACTTTCCCACACTCATGCACGTCAGTCGGCACTTAATGAATAAAACGCCACAATTTTTATGCATTAACACCCGGAAAAACACAAGTTTTGAAAAATAATACAATGCAGCGACATGATCTTTTCGCGTTCCCGCCAAAACTCTCGTTATTATTTAGTTCTTAGTAGTGTTACTATACTTGGGTTATTAAAGCGCCGCGAGTGTTGGAATTTCGAACTAAAGACTGCCAAAGTGGTGGTTTGTGACCCGCTAAATAACATTCCGGCTAGCCGCATAGAAGATCGTGTAATACAATGCGGCGGAGGTTCGACAATCCGTCCAGTCCGACTAAACGTAAAGTAGTACGTAGTAAAGAATTGGTAAAATAAGAATACGAAAATACATTAACAATCTGTAATCAAAGTTCCATTGAACATTTTTATAAGTAGGTACCTATTACAATTTATATAACGATTCTTCTAATTTGTACCCTTATATTCTCAGTTACTACATTTCGTCAACTTAAGTCATATTAGGGTACTGTGTTATTGTGGATTTTGTCAAAACATGGTTTGCAGTATCCCGGGTAACCATCGCATTGTCGGCACTCAGTGTATATTCTCTTTTTTCTCCCCGCCAACTTGCATCCTTGGCAGTCTTTCCTAACCACTTCTTTGCATAGAGCTCTTTTACCGTTCCTTAGTTTTCTCTCTCTCATTCTCGTCTTTTCTATCTTCGTCAAAAAATGGCCTGAAACTTGTATTAAAATCTTTGAACTTGAAAAAGTATCAGGCAGTAACTTCTCCAGAATATGTAATCGGAAATTGTCAAACGTAATTTCTTGCTTATAAAACTTGTAAGCGTTCAGAATGGCCAGCTGAAGAACGTGAACGAACACCTTCTTTTGCCAACTCATATTGTTGTGCCGACATGGGTAATGTGACATCAAGTTATCTTCTAAATCCACATCCATAACGTTATCATACATGGCGATCAGTTTCAGTTGTACATCTACAGATCCTTTATGTGTCGGTACATGTACTAACGCATCATCGAATTGCGACGATACATACAATTTTTTGTCGTAACTGCAGACATGAACGCCATTACTGTAATAAGAACCATTTTTATTGGAAATATCGTCCACCGGCACAATCCTGTTAAGCGGGCAAATTTGTTGCATTTGTTTTACATAGAGAAAATCTAGAGGACCTGTGGAGTGAGTTTCCCTGCTATGAAGTATTTTTGGAATGTCGAGGGAATTATATTCGAGGGGTAGGTAAACTGAGTGACCACATTCCAATTTGTCATCAAGGAGATCAAGCACCACTGTATCACATTTTATGTAACCTTGGGTCACATTCAATTTTAACATTATGCCTGCAGGTTCGGTAAGTACGTGAACTCTAGTTATTCGACCCCACGTACCCGGCTTGCGTCTCTTTTCATCATTAATCATTATGTCACCACTATGAAAATCTATCGACTTAGTCACGATAAGATTCTGCCCCGGATAGTAAATTTCATTCAGTTTTTTATTGAAGTGGTCTATAACCGGTTTTATTTTGCTTATGTTGTACAGTCCTGTAGTGCCTGAAAAGCTGAGGTATTCTAACAACTGTAAAAATCTTTGGCGATCCATGTATCTTGAAAAACTGTTGATGCTGAATAGATAGTGTTCACTCCAATAGTCACATAAGCGATGCAAGCTGATGGTCCCAGTGTGAATTAATAGGCCGATAAATATAAATAGTTCTTTGTGGGTTACGGGTTTCCAAAACGTGCTTTCTTTACGTGCCCCTTTTTTGTTAGTCTCTTTAACGATTATGTCTAATAGCTCATCGTCGAGAAACAAGCGGAAAAGGTCGTATGGTTCTTCCGGCATTGATGTCAAAAATTTCTGTTCTTTAGTAAAAGTAAAACTTTTCATTGAACTTGAATCTTTGTTCCAAAACCAACTAGTCAAGTTATTATGATACTTCGTATTCACTTCCTTTTCTTTTTGTTCCTGGTTTTGTTCCATTTCTCCACAATTTTCACCAATATCAAAGTTCTGCTTGTCGTTCATTCGTTCTTTTTTTATGTATGATATAGAATCGTCAATTTTAATGTCCTGACCTTCTTCAGCTGTGTCTTCCGGTTCTATTGTTACTTCCGGTTCTATTGTTTCTTGCGGTTCTATTGTTTCTTCCGGTTCTATTGTTTCTTCCGGTTCTATTGTTTCTTCCGGTTCTATTGTTTCAACCGGTTCTATTGTTTCTTCCTTTATGTCCAACTCACTTGTCAGACTGTGCGCCAGTACGCTATCCGATGGAACTATTACAACACCACTACTACTATTACTTGGTTCGTCATAACTGTGACTTGTGGATGCTACCGGCACTATTCTTACCGGTTTACCTGGGAGCAATGGCAACAATTGAAACATAATATTTTTAGATTTTTTCATATCTGGCTTGAGGTCGTTGCATGACTTAACCTGCGGATCCGTGCTATCAGTACGCGTCCTTTTGCTTGCCATCTCTCACAAATTGATACACTATAATCGAGAAATAATGTTAAATCGGCTGCTCAAACACAGAATAAATAATAGTACTACGCTCAACGAGGCGTCGCGTCGGGCGCAAAACAGAAATGTCCTTGGAAAACAAAGTGGCCGGCCGATACGGAACGCGTGCACATAGCTACTGTAGCAGTACACCATACACGCGGCCGGGGCGCGGCGGTGAGGCGACGAGGCGCCAAGACTCGCTGTTGCTGTCTATATCTATCTAACGCGCGCTACGTCGAGCTATCTCTGTCTAGCGCGCCGACTCACACAAGCCCGCGCTCACCCACACAAGCCCGCACTCACCCACACAAGCCCGTCGAGCCGAGTCGATCGCAACATGCGAGCGAGACGTTTGTTTGGGCGTGGTGAGCGCTAAGCAGCTGCAGCTAACGGCGCGGCGACGGCGGCGGCGCGGATTATAAAAATTAAAAATGATCTAGCATTGTAATTTGCAAAAACATTACGTTTGCATTTATGATTAGGTTAAGTACTATGTATGTAGGGTTATCTAAAACTAAGATACAAACTACAAACTACAAACATTTTGACTTTTATTTAGGTAGTCAGCGACGGTGATTAATTTTATCACCGTCGCTGGTATTACCTAGTATACTTTTATATCATAGATTTGAAATCGACACATTAAAATGGCAATTATCTATAGGTAGTCAAAATTGGTATACTGGCAAGTAGTAATTTATACATATAAAGGTACTTACATATGATTGCCAAAACTGTCAGGAGACCATAGCAGGAGAGACTAAATTTTTATTGTTTTTATGAGCGGACAATCGGCCGCCGGCGTATTGGCCGTTGAACTCATAAATATTAATTTGGGTGGACTAATTTATAATAAGACACAAAAAAAGTGAATTATAGTTTTGTTTGACAGTTTGATGACTGTTCAAATTGTTTTGCAGTTGACGTGGGTTGGAGAGTCAGATAAGTCTCGTGTGGAAATCGTTTGAAGCATTTGGGTAACAAAATGTCGACTAAGAGTAACACTGGTTAACAAAGAACCCGTGGTACTCTACTGGATCGCTTGGCAGTTCAATGGGATATTATATATTTACTCGTGGTACTACTACTGGTAGTAATACTGGTAGTACCACGGGCAACAAACACAATTTTACAAGTTTTTCTTGACATGATGTTTTGACGTTACATTTCGTTTCAAAAGTTTCAGTATGACTGTTGGAATAATGTTCAATTTATCAATAAACAGAGTTCGTGCAAGGTAGCGTAAGACGATCAGCTTTTTAATGAATAAACTGTGAACTAAATTGTTAAGTGCGGCAATTTCAATTAGCCAGCCAAATATTTATTGGAATGTATGATTACATCTCCAATTACATGATCGTTGAATGCCCATTTAAAATTACCCAAACATGAATACGTTTCACCTATCACGTTACTTTGGTAATAAAATTTCGGCTACCTAATGTCAAGGCTTGACATTCTGCATTGACATTCAAAAGTAAAGACAACAGAAAGACAACAAAGTCAGTGAAACAACAAAACTTCGATTTACCGTTCAGGAAGCAGATCAAGTTGAACTTTATGGAATCAATAAATCTGTCAAAATTTGTAAAATTATTACCGTTGACAGGTAATCGAAGTGAAACAAAATTGGTGTAGGTAATTAACCAATGCTACGAGTATTTGGGATCATTTTATTTATTTTCTTATACTTACCTACATTGTACATTAATCTTCTCCGGCCTCTATAACTCGTCTGATATGATTCCGCTTCTGATCTACGAGAAGTTAGATGAAAAAAACGACTCGATGAAATGACGAGGCAAGCAAGACGCTCTCTCCATCTTGATGGTAGGAGATTACATCTGCATTGGCATATTAACATTACAGTGGTACTCCAGAACTTTAAACCAAAGTCCAGTCATCAATGTATGGGCGCTCAATATCTACTTTGAGATATTAGATGGTTAATAAATAATAACCCTGTGATATTCTATCCCAATGAAAAACGAGTTATTTAAATGTCGTGGTGTCTTTTAAAACAAAGTAAGAGCAACAAAACTCCATAGCATGTAATTGCTTCGCAGATAAACTGCTTACAACCCATGGAACATTAGAATAAAGCCTAACACTTAATGGGCGAGTTCTTAACGCGCCGTGCACAATAAAATATGTTATTTTAATGCCCTCACAACAGGTTGTACCTGCAAATAACAGTTGGACCGCGCTGAAGTTAATAGTCATTGTCTTTAGGTTTAATAGAGGTCTCCATTTCAACCTCAAGGAATAAATAATAATAAATAAAGAGTACTTCTATTTATGCGTTTACAAAGACCACGTTATTATTCCAGAGCACCTGTGAAGTAGGGATAGATTTATCTAAAAAAATACTTGTTTTAATAGTTTGGAAGTTTATTTGAAACTGTGCCAAGCGTGTCTACCTCGGTCACCCGTAAAAAGTGTCAGAAAAATATATAGTCTGATTATCATCATTGGCATCTCCAATGGTATATGCTTGTAGTCTGGTATAGCAACTAGATCTATTGAATAAAACCTTCACATTATAACAATCATCTCTGACTTTTCAACTCATCAGAAATAGCCCTGGACCTTTCACTTTCCATATTAGACGCGTTAATTCCGGCTCTGCTGGTAGTTCGACGAACTTAATGTGTGTTTATTTAACAAACCGTGTCGCAACGAGACGTGATGTGATGAAGGGGACGCGAGGAATGCGCCCGGTGCACCTCTAATGAGCCATAAACTGTGTGCAGTATTTAGAATTCATACGGTATTATTTGTCAAATTCATGATACAAACCTTTCTAATTGTTAGAGATTGTTCGCGTGGTATAGATTCCTAGCTGCGAATAAACTGCATTGTCTAAAAGTAACTAGAATCTAGTGGGAGTGGTCTAGGTACAACGAATGCACCAAAGTTTGGGTTCGATGCCATTGACAAGCCTAAAATGGATAACATCGCTAGTGGATAATGCGTAACACCCATAAATATGTAATAGTTGCACAGAGCTATTCAAAGGAGACAGTGAATACAATCCGAAATAAGCCAATATGTATTTACCTATACTGATTAGAGACATGTTGTTAACGCAAAGGCTTATCAGAAAATAGGAAATGCGAGCAAAGCCCGCTTGCCGACAGCGCTGTTTCCGTTGCTCTAAAAATAAATTTATAAATGCAGCTTCCAGCCAGACGGATGTTGAAACCGCACCTCAAAATAAACTTTGCTGCAAAGCTTCTATAGTTTCAAATAGTAAAAAATGCTCAACGGGAGTGATCAAACAGATGATTCACTGAGCTTTGCCAGAGCTTCATCAGACTTACTACAGACGGCACTATGTCTTGAAATTTTGCCAATGCTTGTATAGCGGGCGATAATCGTAAAATTCTATCAGTTGTTTGGCATTGACCGATATAGAGGCAGGTCAGGGGTGGGATCCGCTAATAGTCGAGGGTCGACTGAAATAGACATTCATTCACGTGAAGTCAACGAACTGATAAAATTCTGAATGAAATTTTTGCCAACATTGTTGCTATTAGCTCTCCAAAAGTACTTTACACAATTCTTATCAGTGCCCCATTTAACGGCTCACATGCTCTGGGAATATTTAAGGAAATCTAGTTAGAATAAGTTTAATTAGGCGTAACATATATATGGCTTGGTTCTAGACCATTAAGATACCTACTATTAATCGTTGTAATAATTAAAAATAAATCTTGAAAAGGTACGACGTAGATACTACGCCGCTTAAGGTTCAGATTTCTAGTTGAATTTGCTAACGGCAGATTTGATCGCCTATCGCTCTTGCTAAAGCTATTTCGAATTCAATAAATTCATCTAATGGTCCCTCTCTCTTTGCAAGAAGTTCGAACATCTGTTGAAGAAACATAATCTCATTCTTCAAGATAATCCGGTGCGTTTAACCAATGCATCTATCCATCAGTCCCGTATCCAGGTCGCAACGGTACTTGGTCCCGACAAGGACGCATTAGCAGCCCTTTGTGGCTTCAAACGTCTAATGGCAGTAACTGTTCACTGAACAAAAGTGCTTAAGGTATCACTATTACCACTGACTGTCCGTATTGACGACGGTACAGTTAGTTTTGTCGTTGTAATAAATCTGTTGCAATATTTCTCGACTCAGAAAACTTCAATAATAGGCTAGATGACTGGTTTTTTTTATTGTCCTATTCAAATGTGGCCAATAAATATAGCTGATTAATTAAAAGAAAATTAAAATCTGATCAAAAATAAGCAACTTATAAGCATTTTAATATCATGCTAGACAGAGAGGCGAAACAGCAAATCGTGACGTCACTTGTCAGGACGCCATATAAATTCTATTCTGACAAGTAAGGCGTGACGTCATTTTTTGTTTTGTAGGAAAGGGACAGATTGTCTCTAACAAAAACTTTAAACGCTCATATATCAGAACATTATTAACCGATTTAAATAATGTTTTCAATTACCATACTATATTCACTTAAATTCTTCATCAAAGCTATTGGTTTCAACGATTTAAACATCAGTCATCTAGCCTATTAAGAAGACTAATTTTATAGAAAATCATGTACCATCATATCAAATGTATTGATATATGTTGCCGATTTACTTTGTTATTTGAATCACGTCTAGGATTCCGGCATTGGACAGCATTCCAGGAAGCTATGTTTGATCCGTCAAACAGTATTACAATCATTGTTTTCATAGGTGGCATACCAGTGGTGATTTTAATAACATAGCCTATCAATGACCTAGCATCGCCTGTGACTTCTAGATCTAATTGTACTATGCTTACCTCCCAGTTCCATTAAAAACGGAAATGCATTGTACAAATTAATGTCAATTTAGCACTTATCTTAATAATTGCAATAAAAATCGCTTCTCTCAGACCCGTCCACAGATAATTTATCTCCGTTTATCTGTAGTAGTGCGTCAACCTCGAATGATGAATGTTAACTCATTACACACTACAATTTAATGACATTATGTCATTGTTTTCATAATAATAATCATTCAATCAATTCAATTTCATGATAATCTCTTCAAGCCTGTAATGAAGATATATCATCTTCATTAGTTACGAGTAAGTTAAAATGAAACTAAATCTTTATAATAATGATGACGTAGGCTTTGAAAGGTATTAAATAAAAAAATATGGTGTTGCCGATACTTTTTCAATTCCTTTTCTTGTATCCTTTAAGTGATATTATTAAATTTCTAATCATACATTTTAACTAAGGATAAATTTTTAATTTTCATAAACGTCGCCCTGGATAATGAACAGTGAACACTGAACACCTCTGGTTCTTTAATGATAAACCTAACGGGTTCTTTGATGCGACCTGTATCTGTGACAGAGATCATGATTTTATTTCAAAAGTAAATTTTCTTTATCGTATTAAGTTTGTTTTCTTTGGAAAATGTGTTTATTTTGGAAAATGACAAAACTAGAGGTTTTAACGAAAAGTCACATAATCAAATTTTACCTCGGAGAAGTTACCAATCTAAATACGTTTTAATCCAACTTACCAATCTAAATAGCTTTTAATTAAGAAATAGGTAGATAGCTAGACTAGAATCTGTATATAAGAGTATTAAGATTAGTTGTACAGAAGGGTTTAATTTTTTTAATACAAACCTATTGTATCTTTCACTCCTAAGCATAAATAAATTCATGTCTATGAAAGATCTATTCTACATAGGCAGCAAACTTTGTCCGTCTAGCTATTTACTTCATGTCTTGCTATTGGCAAGTTTATCGCATATGCAGAATACATCTCTCACGTGTGATGTAACTTTTCGTACTATAAATGATCCATTAATCATGTCAATTTTGATTTGGCCTGGCAATTTAATGCAACCTTGAATCAGGTAACCTCAAAATTTTAACAGTAGCCAGTTATTAACAGCAGAGTTCGTTATTATCAAAGGTTATATATGAGTGCAGTTGTAAAATTAATAATTGCACCTAATGGAACTGTTTCGTAAGAGAAGATTTAAATTGGTCGATTTTAATCGTAAGTCTATTAAAATAAATTTAATGAATGAGGGGCTGAGTCGTTCAATTATGGCCAAATTAGATCTAGTCATGACTGCTCGATGAGGAGTGTATTGTTTATTCACATGATAGGAGGGGATCGGCACCTCAACAACGCGCGATAAATTTAGGCTGTAGGAAACACCAGCGCATTCCACTCCTGAGCATTTCTTATCAAAAAAGTTTTAAAATCATTAACTCTTTTAAAGTTCAGGACGTAAGGATAAAACCGTTTCGATGTCTCATGGCAGAAATTTGAAGACGGGATCTCATTAGGTTGGTTCCTTAGATTATATAGTTTCTTAAAAAAGAGTGATTCAAGCAGAATGTCCGCCTGATAGTACTTAAGAAAACGACTTAACGACCGCCTATGAATACCTGCACCAAACCAAGTGATGTCGTGAATGCATTTCTTTGCACTGGCGTCTGAATTGGTACACTTATCAAATTTTAAAAAAGCTAGCAAGGAAGCGCTTTTACTGGAAGGATGGCTGGTACAGGGGCGCTGTAGTGATAGGTGCGAATTAGGCGTCTAGACTTATAGACAGGGGGTGTGGTCGTCGGACGGGCTAAATTGCTCCTAGGGGCGAAGTTTCAATCTTCACACTGGTTTGCCTTTCTCGCTGTAGTTATATTTTGCTTGTCATAAATATTGTTATTAAAATTTAAGGGAGATAGGCTCCATTTGTTATAATGGCAACGCCCTAAATAGCTCCCCTTGGGATTTTACCCCTTAGGGGTTTTTCCTTGCTCTTGCATTGATTTTTAAATAATGGGTAAAGGTAGACAGCAAGGATCATAGAGACGCCCAATGGGGAGACAGTGCTTATTTATTTATCCCACCAGCACCCTTACCGCGGACGTTCGCGATTCTGATTGCGAGCGTGCGCGAGCGGGAGGGCGCATAGCACGAATAGGTTGGTACAAGCAGGATGGCATGCTCTCGCAATCAGAATCGCGAACGTCCGCGGTAAGGGTGCAGGTGGGGCATTAACACTGGTGTTGTACTATTATTTATTCTGTGGTATTGTTTTGCAGTCAAACTGGATATAATATTTAGAAAATAAACAATAAATTGTCTCTGTAGCTAATAAATAATAATAATATTCCACTGTTTTCCCGTAAATAATAATAGAACTATAATATTATTTTTTTACTTACGACTGTTTAAATAATTGTAGGCTCTAAGTATCGGTAGACTAAGTTCTTTTTCACGCATACATAGTTTTTCAATTAAAAGGTATGATCTGAAATCTGAACATCAGAACTTACCAAAAAAAACAGAAAATCTCCTGGAGTATCAGGAGATCACATAATGCTGTTTCATTCACGATCAACAAAGTTTATCATATAACTCAAAATAAACATAAATTACAAGCAACAGCGATGGTGGCGCCATCTTTGATTAGCTTTGCCTGTGCCACCCCATTCTCAAATGTCTCACCATGCGCAAAGTGTCCACATCTCATTATTAATTAAAATACCAACTAAACTTCTTTCTCAATTTGTCTTTATTCGTTTGTAAATGTTTTCCTTTCCATAGTTACCTGCAAAAGGTCGCTTTTAACGATAAGGCCGCCAATTGTGGCTCTGACTAAGATTATTTTTGTATCTTTTTCTTTTAAAATGTTGGTGTACAAATTAGTATCTATCTTTGTCATATAAAATGTTACTCGTTTTAAAACTGCTTAACGAGTGTTTTTTTTTTAAATTAAAACTTACTATACCTATGACATAATGTTTTCATGCTGGCTTGCTGATGTTTATTTATTTACGTCCGATGCAAGAATAACGATCGGACACCGATCGCGTTGGCGAATTTACAGCCAGTGCCAGCGACTTGATAAAATGAAGCCAGTGCCGACAACAATGTTAGTGTTTGCGCATACAATAGTGGAACCTTGCGTTCTTTCTGCTGTCAATATCGATCTCTTGAAGAACTTCCTGGAAACTGCTACAATATGTCATATTAATACATTGTAGATTCTTGTCAAAACCCCAGTGAAAGTGTCCGTTTTGGACAGTACTGGATCTTCACGGAGGTCCCAGCGGGTCACCCACGAAAGGTTATCAAGAGAAAGTGGAAGCACGACTCGTGCGCATCTCTTGAGCAGACTTACACCGTTTAGGCAGGCAACAGATCGTCACGCATGGCTTGTTCGACTGACGTAAGTAAAATTTTACACTAATATTGTTAAAGCGAGATTCTGAGTGTGTTAGAATTTGTTTGCTGAGTTCATGTTATAACAGCTGGACTCGTGTGAAATTTGGAATTACCCTAACTAACTAGCACGTACCCTAAATTAAGACATAGGCTACGGGAAAATATACGGTTATCGTCGAACAGCGGGAGAAACCGAGGCCTGAATCAAGGAATCAAAACTCTCGCAAATGAATTGTTTAAGTCTGTATCTTTCTAGGTTTTATTATCAAATTATGCTGGTGCAGGTTTTGGAACGATGTTCAATTGAAATTCAGGATGGTACCTACTACACGTTGGAATCGGAAGATAGATATTATAATTATTTATGTTGGATATAGCAAAAATCAATCTGTCTCACTTTGACATGTATGAAGTAATGCTCTCTCTTTCATATGTTTTATTTACAATTATTAACAAGAGACCTTTGTTCTTAAGGCCTTGGTTTCGTGAGCTTATAAAGCTAGTAGTTGCCCTATGGTGTCCCTGCGACCCGGTACAGTAGAGAGCACTCACACCTCTCCTGCTATTAATTCGAGTTAATAAACGAGTATGTTATGAAATCGTTAATGCGTCTTTCATTGGCTTCCATACATAACTCTAATAGGTTATGGGCCCAGTGAAATGAAATATAAAAAACACTTTAAGTGCAATAAAAACTTTGTGAACTCTGTCAGTGTCAAGTGTTTGTAGTATTCCAAGCATTGTTTGCTAAAACCAAAATAATGGAGAGCCAAAGGTTAAAGCGTAATATTAAACTTTTTGATGGGGACAAATATAGTGTCTGGAAACTTAGAATACGAAATTTACTAAGTGAACTTGGTGTTTTAAAAATAATAGACAGTGATAATCATGTGGAACTAGAAAGTGATAGTGAGTATTACAAAGAACTATGTGGGGCGAAAAACACTATAATTGAGTATTTGTCCGATTCGTTGCTCGGACTGACAAGTGATGAAAATATCACAGCAAAGCAAATTTTCTTGAAGTTGGACTCTATTTACGAAAGAAAAAGCATCGCTATCAACTTGCTTTACGAAAGTGCTTACTGAACTTAAAGCTGGCAAGTGATAAGCCACTGATGAAACACTTTCAAGAATTCGATGACTTGATCATGGAGTTGCTGGCTGCAGGTGCAAAATTAGAAGAGGTGGATAAAGTCACACATATGTTTATGACTTTACCGAGCAGTTACGATGGAGTGATTACTGCTATTGAAACACTGACGGAGGATAACATCACACTGACATTTGTCAAGACAAGATTGCTTGACCAGGAAATTAAAATAATGAATGAAAGACGTGAAACAAGCTCTAAAGTGCTCCAGGCACAAATGTTGACGAAAAAGGCACAGAAACCAATTGACAATCCCAATAAATATAACAATAATCAGCTAAGGAAACAGCAGTTTAAGAGGAAAATTAATAAAACGAAAAATGTTACCTGCCACCACTGTGGAAGAAAAATACATTATAAAAGAGATTGTTATTATAATAAAAGAGGTCAACAAGCTCAACAGCGTACCGAGAATAATAGAACTGGGCAGACCATCAATACATCTGGTCCTAATTCGTCGGATATCTCCGGGTTCGCTGTTATGGTTGGAGGCGAACAGTATGAAAGTCAAAAAGATGCAACAAGCTGGTACGAGTATGACTATCGTTTTTGGTAAAAACGATGGTGTGGAGATATATATACGGCAAGGAGGGTAAGACAGCAAATAATGGTGAGTCTTTGAACAATTTAACTGGCATCAACTTTATGTTTGATAGGCATGTTTTAAATGCTGGAAGCTCAGTAACAATTAAAGATCGTTCATAATAATAATGAATTGTGGCATGAAAGACTATTATTGAAAAGTCGAATTTCCTATAAATAAAAAGCAAGTGTATGTTTTCTAATTTAGAATGAATTGAAAACATTAAATTAACTGATAAACTTTGTGAAGCTTGCATGGATGAAGGGCGGACATGTTTGACATTTGGTAGGTCGTAATCTTTAAAGTTATAAAAACGACCATTGTTTAAATGTGCACAGCGCATGTGCCTGTGCGGTCCCATCACTCTTTCAACACTTGACGGCAAAAACTATTTCGTGATTTTTGTGGATGAACATACTTAATTATTTGTAAAGATGTTTTGTTTTTGCTGCGTTTCGATAAGTGTGAAGCTCATTTCGGTTTGAAAATTGTCAACCTCTATAGCAATAAAACGGTGGCGAGTATTTATCAAATAAAATTAACGATTTTTTTTTGTATGTAAGAAGGTATTAGCTACCACTTAACAGTGTTATTTACTCCGTTACTGACGGATTTGCCGAATGTATGATACGAACAGAACAGAACGATTAAGTGCCATTGTACCTGGTGCTAAATTAGACAAAACGTTCTGGGCTGAGGCTGTGTTGAGTCCCACTAAAGCACTGGATGCGCGATGCGCTAACACACCATTTGATTGTGGCATGGTAGAAAGCCGCAACTATTTAAAGGTTTTCGGTTCAACTGTCTGTTTTTATAGAAAGACTAGAAATACCAAGTTTGATGACAAATCATTAAAAACTATTTTGGTCGTGTATGAACCGAATGGTTAAGGTGTGAGATATGGTAAGAGAAAAGTTTGTGATAGTCAGAGATGTGATCTATTTCTTATAAAGTAGACCGTCGAAGTCTATGGGAATTTCAAGTGGAAATTCTGGTCACTCTGACACAAAAAACGGACACTCAAAGTTCGTGCAAATCTGATATATTGAAATCAGATCACTGCATATCTGATTTGGTAAAATCAGATGGTTCACAAACACGCGTAATACCTGCACAATTAGGTCCACCGCCTAATAAATATGTAGTTGAAACAGATATGTGCACAGAAATTTCAAACAAGTTGACTCTACCTATAAATGAGCAACCTTCTTGTGAAAAACAAGTTAGAAGGCACTCCTTAATAATAATAGAGGAATAAAAACTATCTGCCCTCTGAATCTGAATCTGAATCTGTATCTGTATTCCTTGTTCCTGTGTAATTGGGTATCATATGATGAACATGATGATATTTACTCTTTGTTGTGTGCCACTAGCTTACTTTGTACAACACCTGTCTTTTGATGGAATTAAATCCAGGGATGATAAGCTTTTATGAACTGGATACCTATTTGATTTATACAAAAACTTTTTGCTAAAAATATTGTTGACTGTAAAGAACCTAATCATTTACAGTCTGTGTATGTCTGTATTCACTGTGAAAAATGATGAGTTTGGAAAACCTGTAAAATATAAAGCGCATAATTTAGTTGCTCGCGATTTCTGTCAGGAATATAATTTAACTGACAATAATGAAACTTTTGCCTCAGTAGCTAGAATTTCAAGTTTCAGATGTATATTAGATTTTTTCAAATCAATTCAATTTGCTTGTCCATTATATCGCCTTTAATACGACGTTTTTGAATGGCTAACTTTCGGAGGAATTACATGATACATGATCATTTCTGAAGAAATCTCATATGAAGGCAATTTAGTTTGCAAATTAAACAAAGCTAAGAATGTATGGATTAAAATATTCCGCGCGCTGTTGGTTTCAAATGTTTGAACAAACTTTGATGGAAAAGGGCTTTCGATACTCATCAGCTGATCGCTGCATTTATACTCTAGATGCAGGAAACATTTGTAAATTGTAAAAACATTTTTATGTTGTGCTGTGTGTCAATGATGTCATTATTGTAATTGCAGATAATTATTATACCTTGAATAGTTTCATAAACTACTTGATGATCAAATATAAAATGGTAGATTTAAAAGACATACGATGTGTCGTCGGTATATGAGCTGTACATATATAGTCAGTATTAGAAAAGTGACAACCTGAGTGAGTGTAATTGTCAGTATAGAAACTAAAATTGATTACAATGCATTTAAACTCAGATGAAACTACAAAGGCCCCTTGTATGAATCTGTTGGGATGCTTAGTATACATAATACGTACTCTGTTCTCGTGGAGACCTGAGCTTTTCTATAAACATCTTTAGTCGGTTTGCTAACAAAAGCGACCAAACATTATGGTCATGTTTAAAAAGGGTGTTACGTTACCTGAAAGAGACGATAGAATTAAAGCTGACCTATACCCGGGTTGAGTCGATTGATTGTAACTCAAATGATATGAGCGGTTACGTGGACTCATATTGGGGTAGTGATGACTACAATGAAAAAAATTACCACGGGTTATTTGTTTCAACTGTTTGAACAATGCACAATATGCTGGCAAACAAAGCGATAAACAACGGCGGCTTCGTCTTGAGAAGCTGATTACATGATTTTGTTTGAGGCTGTAAAAGAAGCTTTGTGGTTAAAGTCATGAGTGACCAGTATTAAAGTTGAGTTATTAAATTTATCAGGATAATTTGGGATGTATAAGCATTGGTAATAATTCGACAAATAACAAAGGATTGAATTATAAAATATATTTTTCAAGGGGACAGGTGAAAAATAATTCTACTAAAACATTTATACTACCTACTGGCCCTACTGGTGATCAGTTGGCTGATATAATGAATGCTAACGAAGTAGTTGCCGACTGTGTGTTTTTCGACATTGAAAGATAAACTTGCGCAAATTAAGTCAATGTTGTTAATTGTAATGAAGTCCATGATGTCTTGTAAAATGTGTAAAATTGTAAATACGATCTGTTTGATTAATGTTTATGAAATTAAATTAAGTAGATTAAAATGAAATGCTACTAAATTGGATTGGTCTGATTAGGTTTTTCTGGGTTTTCCCTAATCCTGTGCAACGAATGTTGGACCATGATGAATGTACTCCCAGACAGAGCGGGAAGGTGTGAAGTGTAATTTTATTTGTAAATAGTTTTTCGAAAACGTTTTTAAGGAAAGAAATTAATTTTTGAGGGGGCGTGTTGGATATAGCAAAAATCAATCTGTCTCACTTTGACATGTATGAAGTAATGCTCTCTCTTTCATATGTTTTATTTACAATTATTAACAAGAGACCTTTGTTCTTAAGGCCTTGGTTTCGTGAGCTTATAAAGCTAGTAGTTGCCCTATGGTGTCCCTGCGACCCGGTACAGTAGAGAGCACTCACACCTCTCCTGCTATTAATTCGAGTTAATAAACGAGTATGTTATGAAATCGTTAATGCGTCTTTCATTGGCTTCCATACATAACTCTAATAATTTAATGGGGAAAGACTACACGTTGGAATCGGAAGATGGATATTATTATAGTTACTTGACTTAATGGGGGAAAGGTAGATCCGTACACTTTGGGCTCTCTAGTTTATCAGGAGTAGTTTATCTAGTTTATACGCAAATAATAAAAGCTTCTGTTCAAAAAGTATTTAAAGTTTTTCTGTTCATAGTGGCTACTTTTGCATATTGATACTCATCAAACCAGACTGACGGTTTGTATCAGGCCTAAAGCTCGTGTAAGCTTCGATGTAAACAAACGGCCGTGGGAACCTCACGGGTGACTGCCATTGTTTGAAGGTCTCGAGATCTGCTATCTATGTAATGGCGACGACCTTGGAGCTTTCTTTCTGAGAGGATCCGGAAACATTTCCATGCCAACGAGAGCGGACTGTTTACTTTCT
The DNA here is from genome assembly GCA_905404285.2 of Erannis defoliaria. NCBI lineage: Eukaryota > Metazoa > Arthropoda > Insecta > Lepidoptera > Geometridae > Erannis > Erannis defoliaria. The sequence continues at coordinate 4,497,343 of FR990071.1, forward strand.
GGTCAGTAACGCGTGATTTTTAATTTTTTCGCCATTTTCCACGATTAATTTATTATGAAGTGTGTGCGTTTAAATTTTTTGCATGGCGCCAACATGGCGCACACAATAGTACCTTAATTACCTTTGTACACGAATCTTGGAAGTTGATTTTATTCTATTATTTTTATATATATTTCTATTATTTTATTTTTCTATTCTATTTCTATCCTCCTTGGCTGCTCCTAGATTAGTGAGGAGCTCATTTGGGACTTTCTGTCAATGAGAGTTTTGTCGAGCGTAAGGCGTTTTATGAATGGGACATTATGCGACTAACCCGTTTTGAGTCTATTTATAATTGTAAATTAAATAAAAACATAATTAAATAGTATCATCATAATATTTGTAGCGGTAGTCGTTTTAAAGGTAAAATAAAAAAAAAAGGCAATTATAATACTGTCTCAAAATTCGTGTAGTACATTTTACTTAACTACTTTAAGCACAGAATAAATAATAGTACTACCTTTAAGTAGGTACGTTAGTTAGTTAGTTTAAGATAGAATAAAATACATAACGCAGCTTCTTAAAAAGCAACGCATAATTCGCTTTCATTATGCGAAACATTAGAATTCCTCATTCACTCAATTTACCTAATTAACAACACTAGAAAAAAGGGGCGTACTTTTTTCTCACATTAATCATGTGCCCACATTTGAAACAGTGGCGGCCTTTGTTCCTTTAAAAGCACAAACCAGAAGACATTGTTCTCCACAAAGAACAGGGGTCATTGCTAACGCAATTAGTGTGCACTTGTTCACGTAATTGGTAGTACCTATCTTTCTCCGGTGTTTTCATCATTTGTAGGTCAAGTTGGCGGAACATCGATGTAGGCGTCTTGATGTTTTGTACACTTTTTTTGTATAAGTATAATGAGCGATTTTACAAAAACGACTTAAAAACATATTTTCTTCTTCTACTCTATAGATGGAGCAGACTATACGTGCCAGTCAAAACAGCATAATATTTATGATATGTGGTACTTGAATAGGCTAGATGACTGTTTTTTTTTATTTTCCTCTTAAAATGTGGCCCATAAATATAGTTGATAAATGAAAAGAAAACGAAAATCTGATCAAAAATAAGCAACTTATGAGCATTTTAATATCACGCTAGACAGAGAGGCGAAACAGCAAATCGTGACGTCACTTCTCTGTACGCCATATAAATTATATTCTGACAAGTAAGGCGTGACGTCATTTTTTGTTTTGTGGGAAAGGGACAGAGTTGTCTCTAACAAAAAACTTTAAACGCTCATATATCAGAACATTATTAACAGATTTAAATAATTTTTTCAATAAACATACAATATTAACTTACATTTTTCATCGAAGCTATTAGTTTCAACGATATAAACATCAGTCATCTACCCTATTAAAATAAAATACTTGACAATGACAGCAACGACTGGTCTGGGCAAAGTCAGAAATCAACAATGAACTTCTTAGGAGTTTTGGCGGGAACACGGAAAAATCATGTCGTTGCATTCTATTGTTTTCTTAAACTTGTGTTTTATCGCGAATTAACGATTAAAAATGGTGGTGTTTTATTTCATTGAGTGTTGAATTACATGCACGAGAGTGGGCAAGTGATATAATGTGGTGGAACTGTACTGTACTGTGTTAGTTTAGTTTTAATTATCGAAAGAGAAAATGCAAAATCAGTAGATTTTTAGCTCTCTAAAATCGGTAGATTGGTACTTTAAAATCCGGAATTTAATACCGTACAATCTTTAGGTTCGGTCACTGCTCATCCAAAAAAAGTCATCATCCAAAATCACAATACCTGACTTCAAAAAGCGGAAGTTCAGACAAAGCAAGCGCGGCGTGCACTTGACACAAATAATAACCAGTTGTGTGCAACTTGAACTTCAATATCGACTGATTTACCACTGACTAGTCGGGCCAGTCATCACTAGTGCAGGGCTGCTACTTAAATAAAGCAATTAACAGATAGGCATAGACTTAGCAGACAAAGTACAGCCTGAAGACGTCTACTGCTGGCCTCTCCCTTAATAGAGGTTAGGGGTTCACTAAACCTGCCAAACAAATAAAAAAACATTTACACAAAGAAATTGGTTTTTATATTCTAATGCCATTATATCTTAGCTAGTGTCGCTAGATGTCGACCTTTCTTCTTTCTAAGGAGGAACTTGCTTCAAGAAAGTGGTGACTTTAGATGAAAATAGTCTCTTAGACTAGCGCCAAATTGTTAAGATGTTTAGGCATTTGGTTTGAATCAAAACGTTCGAAAATACACTTTCATGATGACAACCAACTACCACCCTTGACGCAATGCTAAAGCTGTGACCGCATCTGTGGCTCCCGAATATTTTTTTTCAGGCACACGCGCAGATTTACATTTGACGCTAAATAAAAGATTTCTTTTGGATGGAAACGGACTAATATAAGCCTATTGCTATAACATACAATTCTTGAACAACTGCGTTGCAGTATCTGCTACAGAATATTTGACTCTCTGACTTGTGAACCGAAAAAAGATGCACGCTAAACTTCGAGACATTGAAGATGTCAATGGCGGTAATCTGCTTACATATTTTTCTGGCATTTTTTGCTACAATACAAAAAACAAAGTATAGGCTCGAAGATGTTAGAAAGAGATATTAGAAAACACCACGAAATAAGCACTGAAAAAATCACCTAAGCGTTAAAAAATCTAGTGCCTGGGGTAGCCCTACCAGCCCCAATCTAATGATGACTAGTGTTCGCGGCGGATCAAAGCGAGGGGCGTAGCCAGTAGCGGCGTTAGGGGGGGGCTATGTTGGGCGACCGCCCAGGGGCGCCGAGGTAAAAGGGGCGCCGCAGGCGCCCCTTTATATTCCCTCACTCAACGAGCGAGGTCTACTTGCTCGTGAATTCCCTACATTTAGTTTTTTTTTTACGTTGGCAGCACTAAAATGAACGCAGCCGGAAAATTCCCCCCGTGGCGGGAATCCCTGACCAAAGAGAAACACACCATCTGTCTCTGAACTCCCTACATTTAGTTTTTTTTACGTTGGCAGCACTAAAATAGAATGCAGTTGGGAAATTCCCCCCGCGACGGGAATCCCCGACCAAAGAGAAACACACCATCTGTCTCTTTTTAAAATTGTATTTTGATGAAGCGGAACACACCAATCTCATTCTTTACGTGGACGCTCTTAAAACAATGAACGACTTATTTTAAAACAAAAAACGCAGTACTTAATCAGACGATCCACGCTAAGTTGCGTTGCTCTTATTCCGACTACCAAGTGCCATTAGTTTTATACAAAAAAGAGAAATATAAATAGTGTTTAAATAAGATATTTGTGTTTTGACGAATCATTTCATTATTTACGTAAGTACAATTTTACTAATTATACTACACACTCTCTTCTACTATGTTTTTCACTTCCTTGCTATCTAATCTATCGATCTCTATAACATTTTGTTTGTTTTATTATACATTTGGCCAGCGTAATCTCTGAAATACCATTATAGTCCAGTGGCGCTAGCTATATTTTGAGGCAAATGTTTCAAAATTACTAAAGTCGCTTATTTTTTGTATGTGAATGCAGAGTATGTCTGCAAAGCTTAAATTGCATTTTGTGCATTATTTTTTTCATGCAAAAAAAATATATTTCACATGCGCACGGTCAGCGGATCGAATTAATTTTGGTTTGTATGGGAAATTCATTTTTTGCAATAGAAAAATATGGCACAAAATGCAATTTAAGCTTTGCAAACATACTCTGAATTGTTTAAACTTAAAACACAAGCGCCGGTGGACTATTAGCTAGCGTTATGACGAAGTTTTATTGTAATCAATTTACATATAGAAATGTTTCGACTTACATAGATTTAATTTGTTTTGTTGCAGATTTTATTGATTACTACTATTAGGTAAAAAATGTCTGAACACGGTGATCTTATCAAAAGAAAACCATCTGGGTCAGAAAACAGAAAACGGAAAGGAGAAAAAGAAAAAGAATTTCAAAAAACAAAAAAGTTAATGAATATAGATAAATATATAACAAAAAAACAAGACTTGAATGTAGAATCTACATCTATAATACAAACGAATCCATTGGCAGTGGAGCTTCTGCTTGACAAGTCAGATCAGATAGCTGCAGAAGAGATTGTGGACACCCGAAGTGAGGAGAAAAGTGCTACAATAACAGATGCTGCTCAGGATAACTCAATTATTGGTGTACAAGAAATACAAATATTAGACGATGTAAGTTCTTTTGTCCCGAATATAGCGGATCCAGCCAATTGGCCACTCAGTCGAAATAGCAAATTAATTGATCATATAATAACTACTGGACCAGTGCAAACTCACATTGATAACTATCCGAAGAATGATGCAGGGCGTCATTTCTCTAATTCTCATTTTATAAAAAAATTAGCAAACAATGAAAAAATTCAGCGTCGTTGGTTGATATACTCCGTTTCTAAGGATCGAGTTTATTGTTTTTGTTGCCGGCTATTTGATAGTACCTCAACGTCAAATTTAGTGTCTGAAGGATATAATAACTGGAAACACTTGTCTGAAAATTTAAAATGCCATGAGAATAGCACTTCACATAGGACGTGCTACCTTTCATGGATTGAAACTGAACTACGTTTAAAAATCGGAAAAACAATAGATTACCAAGAGCAACATTTGATTAGAAAGGAATCTACTAGATGGAATAATGTTTTGACTAGATTGATGCATATTACACTTTATTTAGCTGAAAACAATATGGCCTTCAGAGGAACTTCTGACAAATTATATACGCCAAATAACGGAAAGTTCTTGGGCTTAGTACAATTACTAGCCAAATTTGATCCAGTTATGCAGGAGCACTTGCGATTAGCTATGAAGGGTGACATTTCAGACCACTACTGCGGAAAAGACATTCAAAATGAATTAATAGAGTTGATGGGTGAAAAAGTGAAGTCAGAAATTATATCACGCGCAAAGAAATCAAAATATTATTCTATTATAGCAGACTGTACACCGGACATCAGTCACGTTGAACAACTTTCACTGACAATACGATTTGTTGATTTATCATCAAATGACGATAAAATATCAGTAAAAGAGCATTTCGTAGAATTTTTACCTGTAAATGAGTCTACTGGTGAAAATTTGACTGAAGCTATCATTGACATTTTAAATAAACACGGATTGGAATTGAACGACTGTAGGGGTCAGGGTTATGACAACGGGGCGAATGTGAAGGGAAAAAATATTGGGGTTCAAAAGAGGATTCTGGACATAAATCCCTTAGCTGTTTATGTACCTTGCGGCTGTCATAGCTACAATCTCGTACTATGCGATGCTGCTAAGTCTTCTGTAAAATCAGTCACTTTGTTTGGGGTGCTTCAGAGACTGTTCACATTGTTTTCAGCTTCCGTTCATCCTTCGATCAAATATCGTTCATCGATGGAAAATTCTAACCGATCGCTTGGGATTATATACTATAAAAAAGCTCAGTGACACACGTTGGGAAGCAAGAATAAGCAGTGTTAAAGCAGTCCGTTATCAAATTAGTGCCATCCATGATGCTTTAATTACGTTGGCAATTGAAACCCAGAAAACTGATGTTCAAGTCTCTCATGAGGCTACTACTCTTGCCGAACAATTGAAAGATTTCAGCTTCACCGTTTCATTGGTTGTTTGGTATGACATACTTTTTCAAATTAACGTCGTTAGTAAATCTCTGCAATCAACAGATATAGATCTCAGTAAATGCACAAAAATGCTGAAAGAGTGCTGCGCTTTCTTGGAAGAATATAGGAAAACAGGCTTTAAAAGCGCCATTTTAACATCGAAGGAAATGGCTGAAGAACTTGAAATTGAACCTGTATTTAGAGCCCCAAAAAGAATGCGATTTATTAAGCGTCAAGCTGGTGAAACAACCCGCGACGAGCCTATTGTTTCTCCAGAAAATAAATTTGAGGTTGAATTTTTCAACTCTCTCTTGGACGCGACGTTAGTTTCAGTAAAAGAAAGATTTGAACAGTTAAATGAGTATTCGGAATCTTGGTCTTTTTTGTACAATATAAAACAGATTCCGGAAAAACCCGAGCTTGTCAAACTCTGTGGTGATCTCCAATTGAAATTAAATGTAAGCTCCGAATCAGATATAGATGGATGTATGTTGTGTGATGAACTCATAAGCCTGAAATATTTTTTGCCTGATCAGAATGTGGTTACCCCTGCTTATGTCTTGAATTTTATCAAGGATCGCATATTACAGGACCTGTATCCAAATGTATGGATAGCATTGCGAATACTATTGACGATACCTGTAACGGTTGCAAGTGGGGAAAGAAGTTTTTCCAAGCTTAAGCTGATAAAAACATATCTGCGATCGACAATCTCTCAATCTAGATTAACAAACTTAGCAACTTTGTCAATTGAAAACGAAATTGCAGAGAACATGGATTATGATTGCCTAATAAAAGAATTTGCGGACAAGAAGGCTAGAAAAGTGAAATTTTATTAGTTTATTTTCTAATAAATCATATTTTTTTATATAATAGCTATTTCATTGTACCCGTTACTTTTTTCTTATGGATTTGAATTGCTGTTTGAGTTAGGGGGCGCCGTAAATATCTCGCCCAGGGCGCTGGTATTACTAAAACCGGCACTGGGCGTAGCCGCGTGGGTGATCCACGTATTGTAATTGTTCGTGTGCACTTCCGCGCTGCGCTCGCGCATCGGCGCAGCCTTTATTCGGAAGGCTGCTCGGATTTTGCACGCAGATTATACATGCAACGAGAAAAATATTAGGTATGTGGGTGTTTCCTGATAGTTACAATCTGGGTGTATTGAAGTCGCGAGTGAATTTTATTTTTTTGGTAAGCGCCCTTCAACGTAGACTGCATCTTCATCAGGCGAGATGGCGGTTAAGAAAAAAGCAATTTTTTTACATTGATGTAGATCTACTAAGGCTTTATGATAAGCGTACGTAAACAGGTTCCTTGTAGGAAACCTGAGTAAGCGTGCTCCTTAGACAGGATCATTTCGATAGATAGTCAACGGCTGTAAAACATACCCGGCCTTTTTTTTTTGTTTGCTTTTGCTACGCGCTCGCCTGATACGATGGATCAGACGCTTGCCTAGAAGAACTGATTCACCCTCAACTTGAAGACACTCAGATTGTATCTACAGGTAGAGAAGAAAGAACCGAGGAAGAAAACAAACTGGTAAAGAAGAAATACAGAAGAAGCGAGGTGGAATTATGTTTAATTGGGGGAAAGGACTCAAGCCTGGCTCAAGTTCCGAAAAGAAACTGATATCCACTGTCTACCCAGGATAAAACTTAAGGCTAATTAGGATAGCCTACCGCATATAACGCGAAAACAGGAAAAGACGACAAAAAAGGGATATTGCATGCAAATAGTTCGTAGAAAGATTTTGATGTCAATTTGACTTGTAAGGTTTTAGACCTTATACCTAAGTAGGTATAAGTACGATTATGTTTGCCTGGAATTATTTCGTAGGTACCTAATATCCTACGGTTTATTCTGAGCTGGTATCAGCTAGCCATGGTTTCCGCACTTATTTGTATGTGTGTGGGTGTGTCCCTTTGTATGTAAAGCGCTTTGATGCTTGATTAGATTATACGCGAATTTTGTAGCATAATTATTTTAAATAAGTACCTATATTCGATTCATTAGGAATTTTATTGTGATATTACCACGAACTATAGGAACCTCAATGGAGGTTCCTTTTCAAACCGACTTCAAAAAAGGAGGTTCTCAATTCGACAGTACCTTTTTTTTTTGTATGTATGGTCACGATTACTCCGCCAATTATGAACTGATTTTGATGATTCTTTTTTTTAGTAGGCAATTTCAGAGATGGTCTTCAGAGGTCTTTTGGAGATGGTTTCAGAGATTCAGAGATGGTCCCATGTAAATTTTATCGAAATCGGTTTAGTAGTATGGTTTTTAAATCAAAATTACTAGAAAATATGAAGATGTCATCCAGGTATTCGAAGTTGAAGTAGGTTGTATTTTTTTTAAAAGCGTATTATTCGTTAACAATACTTTTTTCTTACCACGATCGACACATACAAGACTATCGCGGTTCTTGACGAAACGGCTGCGTATTCAGTTGCGAATGGCAACACCAGCACTTGAAAACGCTACCTCAGTTGCGCGCACTCCGATAAGATAAAGAGGCATTGTTTGCTCGTCATCCAGTCGTTGCGCAAATGCAGCTTTCGGCCCAGATCCTATCTCACATTGGGCAATGATTACACACTTCGCTGTTGAAAATAGATAACGAACTTTTTGGTACACCATATTATTTTGAAGTGTATACAAGTGCTGAGATAGAAAATAATGTACTTTTATATTAAGCCATCTAAACTAAAATAAATTAAAATGCAGTCAAAATTCATCAACAGTTTATATTGTAAAAATTATGAGATACTTTCAGTATCCGTGGTCAGATTAGTTAGATCAATCTGACCACGGACAATTGCAACTAATTACAAGTATTCCACAGCACTCTTGGAGACTCTTGAGGCTTTTTTTTATGAAAGTCTAATTCAAATTACAAAAGATATGAATCAAAATAAGTTTATCGACATTATTGAATGGGAACACTGCATAAATGAACCGAATTAATGAATTGTAACTATAATAGAACAAGCTGACTCTTTAAAATAAAATAATGACTGTTATGTTTTGAAAGTCTCCCTCGATGACCCTTCAGATTCCCCAACAATTACAATTTGGAATGATTGTTCTCGAAACAATAAAATCTTCGATCCCTTCATGTAATTAACTCCGTCTAGGGGTGTTATTCATTCGGAATGGAACACAATGACGTATGTACACTGTACACAATTGTAATTTAAAATTTTTGATTACGTTTCATGCGTGTGTGCACCCTTAGATTTGTGTATCGGCGAGATTGCAAGTCATGGCGGCTCGTGCATCTGGCGCTGAACCCGCCTGTCTCTAAAATGAATCAAGGTTTCGCAGGATCTCTAAAATAAAGTGAGGATCGGCAAGTTTTTTTTTACAACTTTGGTCTTTTCTGAAATCTTCTTGATAGAAGGAACCTCCGGGATTCGGCTTCGACTTTGGCAACTCATCCTATGATTTAGGTTGAGTTGCCAAAACTTATATCATAGAGATATGCTTTGGAACCCATCTATGACTCAGGTTGACTGAGACTTTGGCATCTCAGCCTTATGATTAAAGTTGAGTATCCAAAGGTTATAAAGTTATGCTTTGGCAACTTGGCTATTGTTGAGGCTAAGTTGCTAAAGCTTATCCTTTTATCCGGAGCAAACATGCCGTATAGCTTAAGGCAGCGGGCGGTTCTGTTGACTCCGTCATTTGCATGAACGACATAAGGAGCAATAAAGCTTTTTATAAATCGAACGAACGCGAGGGTCCGACAGCAGCAGTTAAATTTTACGACTTCCGTCCGCGGCCGGGTCACCGACCACTGCTGCCATTTGGTCGCGTTTCCTCGCGAAGGTTTCGCGACACAGCAACTAGCAAGTTAAAATTTCGAAAAATTGAGTAAACTCGAAGCGAAGACCGAACACTGCGCGCTTTTTATAGCAATTAACCGGTCGCAAGGCCGTCACGGCTCGTCATTCGACCTATTAATAGAAGCGCATTAATACGACCAAATCTGGCCGGCCATGCCACTCCGCGATTCTTACCTACCTACCTACAGCGAAGTCGATTCTAGCTCTCGCCTTTTTTGTCGGCTAAACGCCGGCGCTGCGAGGGCACCTGCCGTTCCTTATTTATAAAGACGCGAATCTAAAAGTCCTATGACATTCGAGCCGAGTGAGTCACGCACGAGCTCCCCGCGTTCCGCGCTTTAACGCATTATCTCCGAGCTGCGATTAAGAAATACGATATGACGAATGGCGCGAGATGCTCATCCTGTAAAGATCGATCGACGATGTACTCGGAGATAGCGATCAGTATCTCGTCTCCGGTCGATCTATCGACGTCGGTTGTGCAAGTTGAATGATTACCTGCTTGAAATGGACGCACGGTTCACTGTCAAGGACGCCGTTTCGCTTTTAGTTGGTTGTCTTGCGCAACATTCCTCGGGTTTCGCTCTCGGAACAGTTGCGTCAGATGTCGCATGCTGCCTGCGTCAAATAACGCGTCACTCAACATCCAGTACCGGTAAATAACTCTACTATGCAGAGAAGCGTAGGAAATGGAGGCATCAGTCGCGTATCGTGAACTTTCAAGCCAAATTAGCTCCGATACAACTCTCCCAACGGCTCACGTACATATTTTGTGTCTATATCAGTATCGCTTTCAGCTCGTAATCGCCTCTCGTAATCTTATACGCCGCTCATCCCGGTCCTGTGCCAATTTTATTGAATCAACCTTATATTAGGTATTTAGTTTACCTTTCACGATTCATGTCTGTTTTTCAATTAGGATGAAGCAACTAAATTGATTTATGTAAACACGAAAGTGAACAATTCAACGTCAGAATATCCTCACATTTCTGCATCTTTCAACCAAAGTGAATCAATTTGGCTGAATCGTCTAAAATTGCTTTTACGACCTGATAAACCTAGACCAAGGTGCAAGATATTAGCAATTCAAGCACGCCTTTTAGTTAAAAATTTTTTCTTCAACCCGTTCCCATTGAGTATTTAGATAGGTACTTGTTTCTTGGAGTGGCCGGAGCTGGAGTGGTCGTTCCAGCCTTCTTTATTTATAATTCGGAGAGTGAACTCGGACTTATCACATGATTGTTATTTATTCCACTGCAGACAGAGCAATCATTAGGAAAAATGAGCTTTTTATCATCAAGCTCGCATATTCATACAGTCTGCTCCCCTCGAGATTGTTTGTTGACGTCTAGAAGTGCGACGCTATTTGTCTTATAGGGGTCATAAATTGCACCATTACTCCACCCTCGGCTGCTGACTGCGGGATTATGACATCTTAATAGCAGTTATTTAATCAGAAACGTCGGATGTTGCCTCAAACTGATAATCTCCTGACCTGAAATATTATCGCGGTGAACAATCGTTTTCATTAACAATGATGTGGTTGTAGAATGGTGATTGATGCTGATCCTGGGCAAGTAATGGGACGTTTTGAGAATGGGGCATTCTGAGAAAGGGTTATTTCTGGGGACAATTTGCTAATGGGACATTATGTGTATGAACCTTATGATCTGGAGGCTGCAAAATATGAGAGAGAAATTAATGCTGTATTACTAGAAGTTAAAAATACACAAAAAAAATGTGGTAAAAAAACTTTAATAGGAATCAATGCTTTCTTGATGTCAGTAATAGTACTCAGTTATAGTAAATAGATTTGATTGTGAGCCCCAAACTAAGCACGGGGCATATAAAGATTGTAACTTACACAAACTGGCTGACAAGGACTGACGTGACTATGTTGTGGGTGACACAATCTCACAGCTTGTTGTTGACTTGGTTGTGTAAACTTAACAAAGTTTTCTCAGTTAAAATGTTGGTCATATCAATAAGGCATTTGTAGGTTTGTGCGTAATCCCAATTGCCAGCAAAGCGAGCTAGAAATCATCGTATTCTCACGCAATAAAACACGTCGTCGATATTGCGCAAAGTCGTTGCAATTAAGCATTCCACCGACAACACGAGTTCTTAGACTAGAACAAGTGAAGCATTTTCCGAATTGTATAATGTGTAAGTATTCAGATATTCTAACTCCAAAATACGAGTTGCATTGGTTGCGCGTAAACAACAGATTTACTAAGCCGACAGGAGGAGAATAATTATCCTGAATTTGAGATAGAAATTTCAGCTGTTCCATAGAAAAATATCATTCACCATCGGCAATTTTTTTTTCGTTTATTGACGAAGACGAGCGAGACTCGCCTGGTGGTAAGCTTCACGCCTGCCCATTACAGTAGCAGTGCCAGAATTACGAATTGAATTTGAACTTGTGAATGCAACCCTGCGCCGCACTGCACTGCGCTCGTCACCCTGAGATTTTAGATGTGAAATCTCTTTATGCCCAATAATTTCTATGGCTATGCCTTTCAAACCGAATCACAGTAATGCTAGCACACTACTGCTTGGCGATTAAACAACTGACAAAGGTGTGGTACTTCCCCAGGCGGACTCTGCGATAGAGTCCTACTATTCGATATAATACTCATATCCAGTTTAAATATATTTTGGAGCTGTTTCAAATTATATCCTTAAAAAGTTCTGGTAGGCAGCTGTTGCCAGGCAGGTGCAGGAAATTTTGCCGAATTATTCGGTGGGACGACTTTGTGTTTTGTCCGGAATCAAGTATGTTCAGTATGGGTTGTTTGGATGGAGGACGCAGCTGTTGTGTTGCATTAAATGAGATAATAGTTACGAACGCAATGAGTGGAAGAAATTTTTGTTTATTAGAAAATTTTGTTTAAAAAAAGGCGAACAAAACAAAGAAAATATTCAAATCGTCCGAACTATTTTCGAGTTTATGCGAGACTAACGGCGGCACGGCAAGTAATATTAATATAATTATATAAACATACATAGATAATGCTATTCGTCATTATATTCGTGTAATTATCGATTTTGTATCAACTCTCAGTAACCGGGTCAGGCAGAATAGTCGGGTAGGGCGGGGGCGTGTCCCGCCCGCCCTGGCAGCGCATGCGCCCCATGTCGCACACCACGTGCTACATGACCCACGAAGGACTGAACTTGACCTGGATTAGACAATACTCCACGTGTCACTGGTCACCAGGTCAAACCTTCTACTACTATTTCCACTGTACAAAATGAATAAAGGATAAAAAATGTCTGTAGTGGGTTGTTCTTTCTCTAGTTTTTATTAATGACTTACATTATTATTGCTTAGTAGTATCAGGTTAATTCCCCATATATAAGTATAAATACATAAACTAATACATTTACCAACTACAGCGACAGCAGCTTTACTTTCGCAGGGATTATCCGGGTTTCCGAGAGACTGGGGCCTGCCTCAGTTTCTCATAAACTATTGACAAACATTTTACATTTTATTTAAATGTTAGTATATAGAGTTTGTCTCGCCCTCTCTACTGTTAAGACTTGAGAGAGACGTAAAGAAGTAAGGCTATTTTAAGGCCCACCTAGTCTAGTAACTTACACTTCGAAGCGCCGGCGCCACCCATAGCTTTGCTAATTACGCGCGCGCAACGAAAGCGAATTACATGATTTATGTCTCTAGCTAGTTTTACACTGGAGAAATGGGGCCCGATACAAAACTGCTGTGTTCACTTGAGTTCATGAGTTGGTTCTATCATAACTATAAGTATATCCACCACGGAACAGCTTGATCTCTATTGCGTGAAATCCACTGAAAGTTATTTGAATACAGGTTGAGGTGTGGCCATATCGCCTCAATAGGACTCAGTGTTAAAAGACACTGTGTCATCTTTAGTAGGTAGCACATAATAATTAAATGTAGTGAGAACTTTTACAATATAGGCAATTTATAAGCTTCAATTTCTTCGACTTTGAAGTTGTGAACCGAACCAAATGTCGGCAACATGTTATGGCACCGTAGGTCATGACTGATAGGACACACTGGTTCAATCAAGACTTGCGTCTTGACACTCTGGGATGGGTGACGGGAAGATTCGATGTAGTTTCCCAAATGCTGCCCAACCCAGCTGTATTCTTCTCTTGGCCTGAACATAGGCAAGAAAAGCATAGCAAGAAGAAGTAATAAGAAAAGATAGAAGGCATAGGCTTGTCTAAATATTTTTCTTATAAAGCAATTTTGAGATCATCATCAGTTTTTATCTTTAAACATTGGCATCTGGCCTCTTCACATATGATGTTGGTTCAAAACGTCTTGATTGAGAACGTGGATTGGAGTCAATAAAACTTCTAGGATGTGCATGTTACTGCTAGGCAAATTACTTACGTTGAAAACGACGGCGACCGACGTCTACTTGATAGGTAGGTAATAAACGTGAGCTTGACTGTTCGTGAGTCTTTAGAATGAAGTATCGAAACGCACTAACAGAATCTTCAAATAAATATTGTCGAAGTTTTAGGTATGTACTGGCTGTTTGGTTATGGAAAACATAAAAAAACCTGCGTAATGGCCGGATAATTAATTAAATGGCGTGTGTGAATCTGACAAGCCGCAGACCATCGTGGTGGAATACGGCCCAAACATCTTCGAGGGTAGACCTGTGTCCTGCTGAGGAATGTTAAAGGCTGCTGGCATCATGGACGTATATGCTTAGGGGGTCCGGACTTATTATGAAAAGTGACATTTCAATCTGTCAGTTTAGTCCGTTTAATTATGAATCCGAGATAGCAACAAAATTAATCATCCAAAACGAAAATACGACTAACGCATTTTTTTATATTTTCAAGTGACGAGAGGAGCAAGAGTTCGCCTGGTGGTAAGCGTCACACCTATCACTAACAGCAGCAATGCCAGAATTGTGAGCTTGCGAACACAATCCTGCGCCGCACTGTACTGCGCTCGCCACCCTGAGATATTAGATGTTAAATCTCTTCATACCCAGTAATTTCTCTGGTAACATTGCCCTTCAAACCGGAACACAGTAATGGTTGCACACTACTGTTTGGCGGTTGAATAACTGGCAAAGGTGTGGTACTTCCCCAGGCGGACTCTGCAGTAGAGTCCTACCACTACAAAAATTGGTCGTTATTATTATTAACGAAAATATTTCCCGGTGGGAACGAAGTGACATAGGCTATTCGTTTTTTTTTTAAATATAATAATGTCCGTACCGTCCTCGCATTGTTAAACACCCCCGAAGAAACTATCATATATATTTATTTATTCATCACTAGTCCATCTTTATACATTTTCGGACCCTTGGACCCCAACTTGGCTAGGGGTAGCTGCGCCCATGGATGGAGTAGTACTGAACTACTGACACAAGTCATGTCTAACCGCGACTTTGAGAGTTTCATGAAAAGTGGAATATACTTTGCTTGTAGTTACGCATCATTTTACAAAAATATCTTAAACAGCAGCCTAAAATAATACGAACTTAAAAAACAACCTTGAATATTGTCTTGTGGTTCTGTGGGTGCAAGCCCCATATTTGCACTTACTTGGCGAAACATGCCGTTGCCTCTTAGCTTACGAGGTAATATTATGCGCTTCGAAATGGACGACGACAGAAATGGCCTGTTTAAACCGTGGCTAGCAATGAAAATGCATACTTCGTTTGACACCGCAGCACACAGTTATCTGTTTAACGTGCTCTTAAAGATATTGGGAGACACTTATGTAAAGAGGACGCTCTGCTAGTTTTCTCATTACGTTTTTATCACTCTATCAGAATCGTACGTGATTGGGACTATCTTGGTAATGACTCACCGAGCCTATCTTAAGAATCGGCGGTTAAACCTAAAACATGCTTATACTAGAAATGGTTCCATTCTATCCTTATTTATCGGAGTAGTCGACGATTATAAGCCTTGCCTAGAATATGGACTGTCTCATTTAAATCATATCTGGAAAGTAAAAAAGCCTAAACACCAATTCTGGTTTTAATTTCAAGTTGAAGTTGTTAAACCACAGGCAAAGATTGATTTCACTTTAATTCTGTCGTGTTTTTGTGTGAGCGAACCTGCGAACCAAATGCTCTATTGTAACCAGTTTAATTTTAATTTCCAGGGGGAAGTTCGCGTCGGTCCGCAAGATCCGTCACCTGGTGTCGGGCGAAGAATACGCCGCCAAGTTTATCAGAAAGCGGCGGCGCGCTGCGGACACCACCCGCGAGATACAGCACGAGGTGGCCGTGCTGGCGCTGTGCGCTGACTGCACTAGGGTCGTGAGTCTACACGAGGTCAGTATCAGCTCCCCGGCGGGAGTAGCCACCGTGGTTCATTACGAACTTTGTAATTGGTTGGTTGCCTTTTCTGTACTAGAAGCCGCTAATGGCCTCTGGTTGCGTAGTCCCGGCGCTGCTAGTTCAGCCACCTGGTGTCCCCGTGGAAGGCCAGCAGCTCATCACGAAGCAAGAAATGAAGCTCATGTCACTTCTTACAGCATTAACGCTTGTCACCATGCGACGTAGCCAAACGCAGCCTCATTTAGAGTAAAATCTGTTGTCTTGGACACGACACAAAAAGTTTCTACTAAAAATGTGCTCACACTCGATCTGCTTGGCATCAGCCGGAAGTTCTTATGCCACAAGTTTTAAAAGCTCCGATCATGTAGCCTAGTGGTAAAAGGTAAAAGCTTTTCATAATTACCTGCCTACTTTATTACTCGTATCTACTAGGCCAAAATCTTATATGTTCATAGGGATTCTTATCTATGTCATTCTCCGGCGGATGTCATGAGAAAACAGCTGCCTCTCGCTCCGTACACTACCGAGTTAAAACAGCTTCTCAAGAATTAAATAGCTGACCGACTCACAAAACTGTTCCAGGTATACGAGACCCGTACAGAAGTCGCGATCGTCCTGGAGTTATGCGCGGGCGGCGAGCTCCAGCGCCTGTTGGATGAGGAGGAGCGTCTGACAGAGGGCGCCGCCCGCCGCGCCCTGCGTCACGTGCTGGAAGGCCTGGCGCACCTACACGCGCGTAGAGTCGCCCACCTTGACCTCAAACCTCAGAACCTCCTGCTCACTGAAGGGGGCGAGGAGCTGCTCATCTGCGACTTCGGGATCAGCCGTGCCATACAGCCCGGAGCACACGTTAGGGAAATTTTGGGCACAAGGGATTATGTTGGTAAGTGATACTTTATATCTGATACCACAGCAAAGCAAAATATATTTTTTGAAGTATATACTACAAAACCATATTCCCCTGACAAAATACCAGGTTTGAGACGAGTTAAGTCGACTTACGAAAACAGGTCGGTCTGATATACGGAAGATAGAAGGCAGTTTCTGTTGTCAGTGACTGGTATAACAACGTACCGGAAGACGCAGCGAGGAAGGCCTCCCACTAGGTGGACCGACGACATTGTGAAAGTCGCGGGCAACCGGTGGTGGATGCAAATGGCAGGTAATGGAGGCATTGTAATGGAGGCTGTGGGAGACACCCTCATTTCATGCGAGGCATATATTCTCCCTGGTAGCTAATTTGCAATCCAGCTTACTTATTTGCGAGTCCAGACTGACCAATGGACCTTTGCAGATGGTACCTTGAAAATACATCCAGCAAAGGCCGATAATGTTGGTCTGTTGTGTACCAAAGCGATACATAAATTATCAGATTTAATACCTTCACGCACCATTTATTTGGAATTTGATAATTAATACTCAGTTAGTGGGTGTCGAAGGAAGGAAACAAGACTTCTTGCAAATAAGGAAATTGTTCCGCAGTCAATTAATTAACATGGCTATAAAATTAATAACGACATTGGCCTTAATAGGAAAGAAAATACAATTAAGTAAATAATCTCTTGTTTTAATTAAATACGGACCAAAACTGTTAAGGTGAAGGCTTGTTTAGACAAATACAAATCCAGTAACTTGGAATATTACGACACAGATGCTATTTAGGTACTCGTAGATATTTTATTGCTATTATTTCAATCTTTATGCTCAGTCTGCAATAGCTAGTAAAGTGTCTTTTGTTATTTGACATGGTATGGATGTACGATTAGCTTTGCACATCTGGGTATATTCGACCTCTGCTCTCTAGAGTCAACGACGCTCTCAGTTAGGACGATCAAAATACGCGAAACGGAAAACTAACAATATTATGATTTTAAGACCTCATTCATTCATTCAAGAATCTTCTGACTGTCTTCTAGCAGTTCGTGAAATACTACTTGGAAGATTACCGCCAGAAGGTTCATCTATATCTGTAGCCTCTGAGGGACATTTCATGGGTCCCAAGTCAAGTCAAGTCAAGTCAAGTCAAGTCAAGTCAAGTCAAGTCAAGTCACTACCAGGGGGAGTTCGGAAGAACTTAGTTACCCTCGTGGAAGTAGCTAAACCGGCTCCGTAACCTAGTGGCCCGCTGTAGATCAGACATGGCTAGATGATAATCTCGCGCGGGTTCTGTACTGTGTGGCTGTGGCGAAGCACAAACAATGGTACACCTGCTGTCCTGCTACAGTGTCCTAATAACTGCACACTGACTTAACCGATGGGGTGGCCGACTAATGGTTTGAACAAATCTAGTCACTGTCAAATAAAACCATCGATACGACTAAGAAGAAGAAAAAGGGCCCTATTTCCTAGGACACCATAGCGGCGCCACCGGGTGCGCCACCGCGGTGTCCTGAGCTACCAAACGATACGTCAGCTGTAACCACCAAATTGGTTGCGCAATCAAGCGGACACCAGGTGCGATATCCTCCATACAGCTGTATAGATTTTGTTGGTAGCGTGAGTGATTGCGCCGCCATTGGTATCCTAGTTAGATATGGGCTGAAGGGGCATTTAGTATCTATGAAAAGTGTGTGTTTTCAAATAGCATTTTTGCGTCCGCAGCGCCCGAGATCCTGTCGTACGAGCCGCTCTCCCTGGCGGCCGACATCTGGTCGGTGGGCGTGCTGGCCTACGTGCTGGTGAGCGGCTATTCCCCGTTCGCGGGCGACACCAAGCAGGAGACCTACTTGAACATCGCGCAGTGCCAGCTCTCCTTCCCCAAGGACCTCTTCCGGGGAGTCTCGCAGCGCGCCATACATTTCATTAAGGAGACGCTCGTGGTGGATCCCAAGTTAGTATTTACAATCCTTCTTCTATCAAACATCATAAATGCATTGTAAAGTTTAATTTATTATGTCAGCAAAACAAAATTTTAAGTTTTTGACAAAAAGCACGGGCCATGCAGGGCTAACATGCGCACCGCGAGAAAATTTTGTCGTGCGAAAACGAGACAAACTTATACAGATTCGTAGCCTTGTCCTGTTTTGTAGAATCGAGAAAATTTTCTCGCGGTGCGCATGTTAGGCCTACTGGAGTCCGTGGTGCTAAGCACCAAATAAAAAATATATCATAAATGCGAAAGTGTGTTTGTTTGTTTAATTATTATCTTTCACACAGCAACAGAGAAACGGTTAGACGTGTTTTTGGCATTGATTTAGATCTTAGAGAAAATACATAACTAAGTTCGTACGTAATCTATGCTCTAAGATTTAGAACAAAGGTGGTAACTTATAACTACGGCCAGGGCAGGGCTAAAAGGCGTTTCTTGAACGAACACCACAAGCTATGGATCAAGCTATGCGTACAATATTAGAATTTGAATGACAGTAAATAAATGCCCGTTTACCGCCAAAGGTCATTAATTCCACTTCTTGAATAAATGAAATATACTCAAGGGCGGATCCATTGGGGTAAAGACCCCTCCCTGGTCTGGGTGTAGGTCGACTACTGATATTTTATCTAGTTGTAATCGAATTGGAGCCTGTCTTAACTAGACCTCGACTCGACTATATGACCCGGGCCCCTGACTTAAAAGCTGGACCCCTTGAATATACAAATCTTCTTGGAATATATACTATTTGACTGTCAAAACGACGGATACATCAGTAAGAACAGGAGCTAAGCAAATATGGTCCATCATCAATTGCTTTGTCGTTACAAAGACTTTTGATTGATTTAGTCCTATCCTATGTGAAACAAATCTAAACTTGATAATGTTTCCGCAAGTAACATATTTGTGCTTCACGTTTCAGGGGTCGTCTTACAGTGGAAGAGTGCCTGGAGCACCCCTGGTTGAAAGACGAGGTAGATCTGCCCAGAGCTATCGTCGGAGTCGGCTTCGACGTCAACGAGGTCAGCGACGACGACAGCGACGATGGACACAACGGCGTAAATGGACACAGCGGCGTCAACGGACATAGTGGCGTCAACGGTCATAGTGGCGTCAACGGACATAGTGGTGTCAACGGACATAATGGCGTAAACGGACACAATGGCGTCAATGGAACCAATGGCACCCACGACGATGACAAAGGTGGGTTTGATATTTTCTACTTTGAATTGTGTATACTGAATTGTCGTTTTTTTTATCGCGTTGGCGATATAAGTGCGCGTCCATGATGAAAATATTTTAGATTGAGGTCGCAGCAAGCAGTCATAGCATCCGAGACATAAAGTTCTTACCATAAGCGTCACTCTTAAATTAGCTCTAGATAAAAAAAAAAGGGTTTACAAGTTGAAGAGGCAATGCCACATCGCTCGAAGAACTGATAGCCGATGGGGAAGAAAGGTTCTTGAGTGGCGACCACGTACCGGAAGACGCAGCGTAGGCGCGGCCTCCCACTATATATATATATATATAGGTGGACCGTCGACATTGTGAAAGTCGCGGGCAACCGGTGGATGCAAATGGCAGGTTGTCGTACAGTGTGGCGGTCTAAGGGGGAGTCCTTCGTTCAGCAGTGTACGTCTCCGGGCTGATGATGATGATGATGATGAAAAATAAACAATAGGGTAGATGACTGATGCTTGTTACTGGATTATTTTTTATAGTGGTTGGACTCTACAGCATACTCCGCCTGGGGACTTCCCCAGGCGGAGTATGCCACACTTTTGCCAGTTGTTCAATCGCCAAGCAGTAGTGTGCAAGCATTACTGTGTTCTAGTTTGATGGGCAATGTTACCAGATAAATTACTGGGTATAAAGAGATTAAACATCTGATATCTCAGGGTGACGAGCGCAGTACAATGCGGCGCAGGATTGTATTCACAAGTCCACCATTCTGGCACTGCTATTGTTAGTGGCAGGCGTGACGCTTACCACCAGGCAGACGTCTTGCTCGTCTCGTCACTTGATTGAATAAGAAAATAAAAATGTTTCCGTCTTCCAGAGACCTCAGACCCGCGGCCGTCTTCGCCAGGCGCCGGCAAGTCAGCCGAAGAAGAGGAACGCGACAAGCCGCTGAAGCATGCGCACGCGCGCGACATCTCCCCACCCTTCCCCGACGCGCCTTCCACACCTAAGGTACGCCGGGTGCGAAGGAGCGAGTGAGGTATTCAGAAAGATGGCATGATTGATAGCTTCGTGAATGAGATTGCGATTTGTTTGTTGCACGATTTTTGCTTTTAATTCACTGTCATTATCTGATGTTTTTTTTTTTACATTTTGAATTTTGGTTAAACCCCCTCAATAAGGAGGAAGGCCTTCGTCTAGCAGTGGACGTCTTCTGGCCGATATGTATCTGATGATTGCCTTTGAAAGATGTTTCATTTTTCTTTCAATGTTTAACATTTTTCATCAACCTTTTTAGCGTAGCGCTCGTGGCGTAGCTTGTCTAGGTGACTCTAATCGATCACCGATGTTAAGTAACGGACGGTCCGGTCAGTCTTCGGATGGGTGATCGTGAGTGGCATTTATTTCTGAGCGCTACCGTGGGTCGGATGACAAGTTAAATTGTTGGTCCCGGTTGTTTGTTCTAGTTGCTATAACAACAATCGTCAGCCATGTCAGAGGCCTTCGGGCAGCACATTTTCTCTGACACTAGGGCTGGCCACTCAGCCTTTACGAACTTACTTGCTTTTATCAACCTTTTGTTTCATTATCCTTTTTAAAGGGTGTATTCCTTATAGGAGTTCTACTGAGCGAATCGTGTTCTTGTAAGAGACCGCATGTAGAAATGTTTGTTTACTTTGAAAATGTTGCATGTAAAAAATGACTTAGACTTACCTAGCATGCAATGTATCTCCTCTATTTTACAATCACTGAGAAAGTGTAAACAGCGCAAAATCTAACTTTTCCCTGACTTTCTTTGTAAATCCTTCGTTTTCTGTGTTGTTCCTGTTCAGTCTTACCCAGACCATCTTCAGCTTTCCGTTTATTTCCTTCACTATCCAGGAAGCGCACGTATTGTTCATATTTTATGCTGTTGCATTTGTCTTTCGATCCGAGTTACCAATGTTTTTGGTTGCGTCAGTTTCCACTGAAAATTGTTGTAGAACGATGTGAATACAATCTTGACTGCTGTGTGCAGGAGCATTTGGTCGCATTAGATGATCCAGGTGTCATTGACTATAAATGATTGGATGTGTCATATTAATAAGCATGATTTTAAGATGAGAATGTACAATTATTTACTACCAATTTTAATCACATTACTGTGGATTTGTACATGTGGTACACGTGGATTTTAATATTATTTGTAAATAAGGTAACAAATCTGCAAACTAAGCAAAAAGTTCAACAGTCCCTAATTTTTTAACGAGATTTAACATCTCTGATAACAGTATATACCTATCTAGTAAACGGGCGTGGCCCTCACATGGCAGGGGTCTAGATAAAAAGGAGAGAGGGGACCGCATCAAAGTTAACTAGTTCTGGCCCATGACATTATGGCATAAGGAAGTACCAGTAGAGGAATGGAATTTACGACATATAAAACGTCATATTAAACTGTCACGTACAAATAAAGATGCGTGCAAACGATAGAATATAGAGCGGTGAAAATTAACATTATCGCATAGACAAAGGTAAGCTAGAGACATTATTAAAAACCTCTCCAATATACGCCCATGCCAATGATATTCTATTCGACAGGTGTCCCGCAAATCACACCCGCACCCGCCGTCCGTGCTCGCGCTCTGCAAGAAGTTCCAGCCCGACTACGAGAAGCCGGCCAAGCTGTCGCACGCGCACGCGCACGCGCACACGCACGGGCACGCGGGCGAGTGCGCGCTCGAGTGCGACGCGGGCTGCCTGCGGCTGCGGCCCGCGCGCCCGCCGCCCGAGCGCGCGGTGCTGTGCTAGCGGCTGTGCTGCGCGCTGCCCCGCCTGCGTCGGTAGCGGGCTCCCCTCAGCCTGTGCGCGGACTGGTGTCTCACGAGCCCACGTCTCCGGGACTAGTGTCGAACTGACCCCGCGCGCTCGGCGCCGCTCTGTGAAGTAGGTCACGAGCGAGCGTTCCGAACCGCCGCCGCGTCGACACAATGTGATGTAAATATTTAGTATTAAGTTAGTTACAGCGAGTTGTATATTTTTAACGGTAGGGTCCCGATCGCGCGGACCGCGCGCCTGTGGCGCCGCCGCCGGCGTCGGCGGTTCGACGTCAATCGCGCTCCTACATTGATGGTACAAAATGCATAATTATACCCCGACGTATTCTGTAAATGTGTTCAAAGCTCACCTTACTGCGGGCCGGTGGCGTCCCTTCCATTTGTAAATATTTAAGCGAATATATCGCGGAGTTATTTATTGCGCGGACAGCCATGTCGCGCGCGTGTCGCCGCGTGTTTACTTACCTAATGTTATTGTGTCGATCACATCGAGTGAGGTTATGTTTAGGAGTTTACTGTTTAGTACGTTACGGAACAGAGGTGCCGGCGCCTGTGGCGCCGGTATGGGACCAAAACTATGTTGTATTACTAAACGATGTTTGTAAAGTTGTTGTCCAATTGGTATTGAAAGTTTTATCGCTTCGAGTGACCGTTTCGATTGTTGTAGATAGGTATAAATTGTTTACGTAGTAACGTACATAGATATTGGTGGGTAAGTTCAAATGTTACGTCTTCGGTTTGTTCGGTAGAGTCGAATGTATTCCGGGGTAGGCGGGGGGAGCGGGAGGGCAGGGAACGAGATACGAACTTGTGTTTGAAGCGACCCGAGCTGCGTAGATGCATCTGTTACTCCATTCCCTGGAACCCCCCCCCCCCCCCCCCCCCGCGCACACCGCCAGGGACAGTTCTCGTCTCCGAACAAAGCGGAGACTTTCGTAAAGTCTATTGTAAAATGTCTTTCTTTGCTTTCAAGCAATTAATTTTACTTTACCGAAATCTTTTACTCTTATGTAATTTACGTTTCATATGAAATGTCTAACTTACCACATACCTTGTGAAAACTTGATTTATTTTCAGTTCATTTGTAAAAATAAATTATTGTGATACAAATATAATTTCGTGTTATTTTCAAACCTTACTTTAGTGTAGTGGATTTACATGATGAACAGACCTAATAGCTTGGCAAAAAGTCTTGAAATGGAAACTTTTTTTCTCTCTTGGCAATACCTACTGTGGATATACATATTTAAATGACGTACTAGTATTTATAACTATTTAAGTAGTGACGCCCCTTAACGCCTCATTAATCATTTTCTACTCTTGTTTGGCATGCTATTACCAAACACCAAAAAACCCAAATAAATAAGAATCGTATGCGTCTGTACGCCGCGAAGGATGGGCAGATTATTCAATTAAATTAATTATGGACGACACAAAATCTTCCGATTTAACTGAAGAACTGAATTATGATGAAGGATAAGTAAGTTATATCATTCGTTTTTAGGAGATACAAAAAAGGAATGATATACACAGGAAAAAAATATGTCAATAAATATGTTCATAGAAGACTTCCATGTAGTTTTTACTTAATTCCGTATGTGACTTAAGTACCAAACCGAAGTATATGAAGATATAGTTACTTCATATAGTTCCTATACAAAGTATCACCTCTGTTTATAAGCCTGTCACGAACTTTGAAGAAATGTGATTGCAAGATCTAAACGCGCAGCATCATAAAATGGGGATCCACACTATTTTTTTCCCACTAGGTGGCGCATCGTCGATGTAGCCTCAACTGTCAATCACATACATTTTGTTGTTCAACAGAAAATAGGAGTTTTGGCGGGAACACGGAAAAATCATGTCGTTGCATTCTATTATTTTCTTAAACATGTGTTTTTAAGCGAATTAATGATTGAAAATGGTGGTGTTTTATTCATTGAGTGTTGAATTACATGCACCAGTGTGGGCAATTGATATAATGTGGTGAAACATGTCTTTTCGTGTAGTTTTCAAAACTCCATAGAAGCTCATAGTAAAGTCGCCACAACTTTACTAGGGCGTGACTTGGACTCGACTATGACTAATTTCATGTGACTTACTGTTATTTCATGACTTATTTGACTTGATGATAACAAATAAATGTGAAGATTCATAAACTTGACACTGGCAGAATGCGCAACGTGCGATGCCATAAACAAGAAAAAAAAACAGAAAAAACTAAAGACTCGTTTTACCAGGGAGAATCTGCAAGCTTTGTCCAAAATAAAATGTAAACAACTATCTAACCTACAAATCTATTTTCAGGCCGTCAACAGCTGTAGGTATAGATTCTTATTAAAACAAGACACAGTATCTAGTATTTTTTCCTTGGACTAGATTATCGACAAAGCCCTCATCAAGAGCAGATAGATATAAGCAACGATAAATAAGAAAATTTGATTTTACCACATCGGACCACCTCTGGCGCCATCTGCGAAACCTTGCCCGTGGAACCTCATCGAGACCCGTCCGAAACAAGCCTATAAAGCTGATTTGACCTTTAAAACTAAATTTACGTGCCTGTAGGGCTAAATTGGTTACTTTAGCCCCGCTACGCGGAGCCAAAGGAACCACTTCCTCCCCGCAGCGGCATGTAAAATCGTACACACTACGGAAGCAAGTAAAGAAGTCTCAGATCTTCATGTTTGTCATCGGGAGACAATATACATGAGATCTGAGACATTCTTTACTTTTGCTCCCTAGGTGAGTAATCTACTATTGGTTTCGCCAGCCCCTCGCGCTCACTACAGGATCTAGCAAGGGTAGCCATTGACGGATACGTCAAGTACTTATAAATAAAAATGTGCAAGTAATTACAAATCGGTTTATTACAACTCAATACTACAAAACAGTCTTCGGACAAGTGCAGCTTTTCAAGGAACTAGATACAAATCAATATTGGCACTTACTTTTACATTACCAAGGCAACCAACGATATCTTCCAACCGATTTTCTAATTTCAAAAAGAGCATTAAAGTACTTAACTAAATTAAAAGAAGTACATAACAACTGTACTTCGACTGCTTTATTTCAAAGCCCGTTGCACATGATGCAATTTTGCGTTATTATAGGGCCTCTAAAAACGTTGCTTAAGTTAACGAACGCCGTTTAACTCGCATTACAAAAATTAAGTGCGCAGTACTTAACGATAAAGCTTTAAGCGAAGCTTTTAAGTAAGGCCGATTGTTTTATAATAATAAATTTGACATTAAAAAAAAAACTATTCGTAGGCACCAGTGCCACAAATTTATACGCAACCAGAGGCTCGTCCCGGCTTCGCCCGTTCCTGTTTTTTTTCTACAAACCAGACTTGATTGTCCAGACAATCACGAACACAACAAAAAAAAAAACAGTCAATCGGTCGAGCCGTTGTCAAGTGAACAGATCAAAGTCAAAGTCAAATCGTTTATTGCACATTATGGATTATGTAAAACTAATATGAATAACATAATGACCGAAATGAGGGTATAAAAAGGTCGAGTATTATACGGAATTTACTGTATTACAGAAGTAGTAAGTAAAGTATTTAATGTGTTTGTTGTGTTCACTCTCGCGATTTCATGCATTTATGGTGTGCATTGTACAACGGACTTTAGCAGGCTCAATTTATAGTTTTTTTTTCGTTCTGTATTTGTTTACAAAAATAATTAAAATATGCCATTCCACATACTGTTCCATTAAAAATAATATTAAACTCTATTTACATAATCATAAAACAGAAACACTCTTCTTAATATATAAGTATCCATGCGTGGTATTATGAAGCTTGATTCACATCAGACTTGGCCTGGGTGAACCAGGCAAACTTATGAGTAGTATCACGATCTGAATCAAGCTTTAAACTTACAAAATTGTAACTCAATTAAAATGTTGAGTACCTAGTAACTGAGATGTGAACTTGCATATTAAATTTGGAATTTGACTAAATTATCACGTATGCTTTTGTAGTGCTTACTACAAAAAAGCAAGTTTGAACGTAACAAAAAAGTTTCCATAGCGAGAATGTTTATGCTGACAGAATAAAACACATAATATAATACCTTATCCCAATAATTTTGATTAGGTAGAAGAATATTTTTAAATAATGACAAGGGCTAGGAATAAAATATCGCAGAATCCAATAAGACTAGATATGAACTAATAAATGCATATCACGAAAGTTAAGCATGTGCTAGACGATAGTAAAGATGCTATTAAGATCACCGTCTAGAACAGGTTTTAGTGACTTATTAAATAAACGGTCTAGACATATAGATTATAATGGGAAGTTTTCTGACAGCTGTCAGAACGTACTTCTACAGTCAAAGGGTAGACCGCTCTGGCGAGATATGGCCCACTTTTTTTCACATTTTTCTTGTGAAAAAGCAGTTCACTCACTTTCACTGCTTCACTTTACAGTTCGCGTTCGTTGGTGAAGTGCCTTTCCAAGTTTTCTTGTATAATTTAGTTGAAATTCTGATAAATTGTTATTGTTATTTTTATTGATAGTAATTAATTAATTGGCAAGGCGCCAGGTCTATTACTAATTTGCGTGGAATAACGAAAGCTTAAGAAATACTATGGGCAAGTACTTTGTTAGACAAACAATAACCACAAAAATGCACGACAGATCTGTTATAAATGAAATAAGGTTACTTTTTATTTTTTGACCTTTTTACTTAGCTTCATTCATTCAAAATCTTCAGAACCACAGACTAGATAGTGAAACTGTTCAGGGCCATGTCTCTTCGTCGCTGTATAACAGATTTATATGAACAATTTTTTTTTAGTGGCTGACAGATTATCGCCCATTATGAAAAATCTATTATTTTTCGAGAAACTCGCGGAGATACAGAATTACACACATAATTACATATACAGGGTTATAGAGATGGGTTGTACTAAGCAAAAGGGGGATATTGTACGTATCATTACAAACAAATTTTACTACGAGTTCTACCCTGAACTCGCGATAGTAAATATCAGCGGTTTCGAAGATAAAGTTATTATATCGTAGATAATGTATTTTTGAAATGTGACAGCTGACTTCTTTCGTGATTTCAAGGTTGGCTCTAGTGAAAGTTGTTTACAACGATGAGTACAACCCCACTATCGGTTTAGTATACTCCAGGATTATAACCTAGTAGATAAAGGCCAAATACGAAACCTCCTTCTCTTGAAGTCAGATAAAAATACATAAAATTTGAATGACTTGCATACATGATATTGATTTGAACACGACTGCAATACAGCCAATTTTGAATATTATAGTTGATAGACTTAACCTTACTAAAAATGTCGCAGTCCTTATGAACTATTATATAGACTGCAATGAAAAAGACAGCTGTGTTTTATTAAGTATACATCTGTCAAATAAAGTCTCGAAAATTGGCTGTAATATTCATTTATAGATTTAGTTAGTATTCTACTTTAGTGATTTATTTATTTTCTCTAAATTAATGGAATCTATAGGATTCCATTAGTCTAAAGAAAACTTTAGTATTTTTTAAGGATTCTTAGAACGAACATTCAAAATAATTGATGCGTATTAAAAAAAATATGCCCTGGTACACCTATCCTTACCGGTAGGGAAGGTGGAAAAAAAATCCACTTAGATCTACCGGTAAATATCGTTTTTTTTTTAAATTCATACACCACTTTCTTCAGTTTTGAAAAGAACCTGAAAATACATATTTCACCACAATTCCTACCAGTAGAGATACCTTCGTAGGGTTAAGTGGAAAGGCCGTTTGATTTTTCCACTTATCCCTACCGGTATATCTAAGTGGTTTTTTTTCCACCTATCCCTACCGGTAGGTATAGCTTGGTAGGGACAGGTGTACCAGGCCCTTTTAACTTGAATATAATATTAACTGGTATTACAAACATACTAATACATTATCTATCAAGGCGGATACATTCCATAATTACAAACTACATACGTTAAATAAAATAGAAAGATTGATTTTTCAAACGTCAAGTTACCCCGGGAATAATATAAGCAGTTTTCATTGCAATAAAAAACTTCTCATTGTCAACTTTAAATAATCGATCAACAAATAGTTGGCCTATAATAAGACAAAACTCTAAGAGTACGTTCAGATGACACGCGCTCAACACGCGTTGAACGCGCGCATCATTTTTGTATAGTGTTCACATGACACGCGCTTGTCAGGCGTTGAACGCGCTTTGCCGCGACGCCGTGGTTCAGTATTCAGTAGAGTTCTTACATTTGTTATTTTCTTCATTGTCATTTCCTTCACAGAATATAAGGACGAGTTCTTCCCAAGCAAGTCTCTTTAAGTTCCTATCTGAATAATCGCTATTAGTCATGTCCCATATCTCAGGACGTTTCTCTATTTCATCTATAAATAATTCCGTATTAAAAGCTTATGTTTCCATTACGGCCGATTTCTGGACGAACTGTTACTGAAGAACCCCAAAATATGTCTTATCCGCGTCGAAAGCGCGCGCTCAACTAAACGGAAATATAGAAAACCAATGATCTCAAAGCGCGCGTTGATGCGCGCTAACAGTCGAGCGCTGGCGCAGCGTTCAACGCGCGCTTTATTATAACGCGCGTTAGCATGTGTACGGTCTGAATAAAATCTATGTAGTAGCAAACGCGCGTTGAGCGCTTGTCATCTGAACGTACTCTTAGAAATACAATTAGATTCCAGCTATCTGGTTTCTATATTACAAGCTTTGCTTAATATGGGACTAGATGGCGCTGTGTGAAAAATGTCCACCGATATTTATTTATTTAATTGATCTTGGTTTATTCCTTTTAGACACTCCATGTATTTTTTCTTTCGGACTTTGACATTTTGAGCCTTATTTCAACCTTAAACTACACGACACAGGTATAGGTCACGTCGTGTAAAAAGAACGCTGGAAGAAAGTAGTGGGGGGTGTGTTTGCGCATGTGTACACTTGCGCACAAAAGTACTAGGCCTATTGTTTTAAATAATTATTAATTAGCCTTTTGCTCGCCGCTTCGTATATTGGTTATTGCTAGGTGCCACCTCATACCACCAAATAGACCGATAAATCGCCTACTGCGCAGCTTAACCGCCAGCGTTCTTTATACATGACGCGACCTGTAGTGTGGGATCCAGGGTACGCCGAACTCATGCTAATTAAGATTTTTATTTATATTTTTTCTGTTTTTCCACTCATCAGCCTGAAGACCCCCACTGCTGGAAGAAGGCCTCCCCCTTAATACAGAGGGGTTGTCATAATCCCCATTCCCCCACGCACGTTGTTCTTCGGTATGTGTGGGTGTAGTATGTATTATAAGTAAGTATCTACGAAAAAAAAAACAAAAAAATGTATATAAGTATTCTATCAGCTATCTGGTTTCCATAATACAAGCTTTGCTTAGTATGGGGCTAGATGGCGCTGTGTGTAATAAATGTCCCTTTATTTATTTATTTAAGTATGTTATAAATTGAACTGTCTTTTGAACAATAAACTATTATTATTATTACTTATGTGACGATTGAAAAATCAATATCCCTATTCCGAACCAAACCAGAAAGATTTTGATTTAAAACTACACTATTTGTCTTCCTCATCCTGAATATAGAAGATGGAGATGGTAAGAGTAATTTTAGTATTAAAACCTTTTCAGTTGGGTTCAGGTTGCGGTAGCTGCCGCGCGAGTACCGTGCTGTATGCCGCTAATTTGAATTTGATGAATTTGAGAAATTACGATTTTTATCGAATTACACCGATTTAAATGTCAAATTTATGCGATCGTTAAGAACGGTACTGCAGGCCTAAAGCGCGTTCTGAACTAATGCGAGCTGTCAACTAGATGTTTCTACTGTTCTATGAAAGAACGGAATTTGTTTACAATCACCAATCGAGTTAGGATAGTGGAACGCGCTGTAATTTAGACGACACGTCGATTCGAACTGAGCTAAGCAAAATATTAGCAGATACACTCCCCTTGAAAAGGCGTCTCCCTAAACTGCAATTTAGTGTAAGCTAATACAAGACAGTGTGTCGATTTTCCACTGCAGCGATTCGCTCGTTGACGTCACGCAACTCCCGCTGGCTGCGCCCGCTCCTCACTGGAATATCGACACTGTCATATACAAATAGAGTACAAAATAGCTTGCACTGAATATGACATGATTTTGGTTAGGGTCAACCCACACCATAACCACACCACGTTGTCAAGCGCATATTTTGTATTGAAAATGAATAGTAGAATTTACAAGTACCACATTTTGCCGTCGTTATCGACCGCGTGGTTGATACCGACCACATCGCAATCACCAACTACACAGTGAAATAGCCGCCGGCCACGGCATATAATACAACGTCGCGTCGACACAACGACAGTGCGCGCTCTATGAAAGCCAGAGTCGAACTGTGTCTGCACACGACGCAACCACATCGCAACTGCTAGCGACAACGCAACCACATCGACATTTTGTCGGTACCACAACGCAACTGCAAAAAGCTGCAGCGACACTATTCACACGTAGCCACAGCGTCACCACATTTTGTCGTTGCGATGTGGTGTGGTTGTGGTACGTGTGGGTTGATTCTAAAAGGCATATCTATCTACGTAGCGTAGTCGTGTTTTCTATGGGAATGAATTTTCAGTAAGTTAATTTTTTAATTTTTTGTATACTTTAAATTGACGAGACGAGCATGACTTTCACCTGATGGTAAGCGTCACGCCTACCACTAACAGTGGCAGTGCCAGAATTGTGAACTTGCGAATACAATCCTGCGCCGCACTTCACTGCGCTCGTCACCCTGACATATTAGATGTTAAATCTCTTCATACCCAGTAACTTATCTGGTAACATTGCCCTTCAAACCGGAACACAGTAATGCTTGCACACTACTGCTTGGCGGTTGAATAACTGGCAAAGGTGTGGTACTTCCCCAGGCGGACTCTGCGGCAGAGTCCTACGACTACAAAAGAAAGTGTTACTATAATGTTTTCTGTGAGTCGACGCATAGTCTATTGTGATCTTAATTTATATAAAATATACAATTCATTATAAAATTAACAAACATTACTGTTGGCTATTCGTTACATATAATATATTACACATGCCATTGCCTTCGATCAATAAAACAGAGGAATTTGCACCAGCCACTACACACGGCACACCTGAAACTCTCCGCTGCACCAATTTGAATACAATAGGGTAGATGACTGATGTTTATATCATTGCAACCAATAGCTTTGATGAAGAGTTGCGTTAATATAGTATGTTTATTGAAAAAATAATTTAAATCGGTTAATAATGTTCTGATATGATCGTTTGAAGTTTTTGTTAGAGACAACTCTGTCCCTTTCCCATAAAACAAAAAATTACGTCACGCCTTATTTGTCAGAATAGAATTTATAAGTGACGTCACGATTTGCTGTTTCGCCTCTCTGTCTAGCATGGTATTAAAATGCTTATTTTTGATCAGATTTTCATGTTCTTTTCATTATTTAAGGGCCACATTTTAATAGGACAATAAAAAAAAAACCAGTCATCTAGCCTATTCGGCGACGTTCAGCTTTCGTTCCAGTTACTTACATTGCATTTTTAGCTTTATCCTCTTAGCTTCAATTACGACGCGCGACATCCTCTGCTTCTTAAATCGATGGCGATTACAGTACATGCGCTAATCTATATTCTAGAACGTCTCTATATTACCTACCTATAGCACCTAAGTATATTTTAGAGTGCATTTAACTAATCCTAATCATAAGCAATATGCTGACACACAAAATGAAAATAGGCATTATTTTAAAGAAATCTAAATTTTAGATCAAACTGCATATTTAACTCATTTTGGTCAAAATGTCCTACGTTAATAGGCTAGATGACTGGTTTTTTTTTTATTGTCCTATTCAAATGTGGCCCATAAATATAGCTGATTAATGAAAAGAAAATTAAAATCTGATCAAAAATAAGCAACTTATAAGCATTTTAATATCATGCTAGACAGAGAGGCGAAACAGCAAACCGTGACGTCACTTGTCAGGACGACATATAAATTATATTCTGACAAGTAAGGCGTGACGTCATTTTTTGTTTTGTGGGAAAGGGACAGAGTTGTCTTTAACAAAAACTTTAAACGCTCATATATCAGAGCATTTTTAACCGATTTATATAGTGTTTTCAATTACCATACTATATTCACTTAAATTCTTCATCAAAGCTATTGGTTTCAACGATTTAAACATCGGTCATCTAGCCTATTGATTCTTGCGGCATCGTTTCCGGTAGCGATATTTGTTTACCTTTGTGTTTATTTATTGGTGTTGCAAATAATAGATTGTCTACTATTGGTTCACGTTGGTCAGAACCCGTTCACGAGGCTAGTGGCGGCTTGTTTGATGTCGGTGAGCTGGTCGGAGTACTCCGAGTACATCCGCTGCCAGCGCAGCTGCCGGACCAGGATCGAGAGCATCTCTTCTAGGAGATCGTGCTTTTTGATGCCCTGAGGAATATTTATAGAAAATATGCATTTTTTTATTCACTCACAAATAAGTCTAGGCTAGATGACTGGTTTTTTATTGCTTATAAATATAGCTATATATATAAATCAGACCAAAAATAAGCAACTTATAAGCATTTTAATATCATGCTAGACAGAGAGGAGATTATGACGTCACTTCTCTGTACGCCATATAAATTATATTCTGACAAGTATGGCGCACAGAGGCGTGACGTAATGTATTGTTTTGTGGGTAAGCTTAAAACGCTTATATATGTATATAAAGTATTTTTTCAATAAACATTATATTTACTTAAATTCTTCATCAAAGCTATTGGTTTCAACGGTATATACATCAGTCATCTACCCTATTAATTGTGAATCCGAGATAGCAACATAATTAATCATCCAAAACGAAAATACGACTAACGCATTTTTTTTTAAATACTTTCAAGTGACGAGACGAGCAAGACGTTCGCCTGATGGCAAGCGTCACGCCTGCCACTAACAGTAGCAGTGCTTGAATTGTGAACTTGCGAATACAATCCTGCGCCGCACTGCACTGCGCTCGTCACCCTGAGATATTAGATGTTAAATCTCTTCATACCCAGTCATTTCTCTGGTAACATTGCCCTTCAAACCGGGACACAATAATACTTGCACACTACTGCTTGGCGATCCCCAAGCCGCCTGCCAACCGTGGGGATTATGGCAACACCCCTCTATAAAGTGGGAGGCCTTCGTCCAGCAGTGGACGTTTTATGGCTGACGACGACTGCTTGGCGGTTGAATAACTGGCAAAGGTGTGGTACTTCCCCAGGCGGACTCTGCAGCCTACCACTACATAATTTGGTCTGGCGAATGATGCCTTCCAATTGTCCCTTTATCGACTAGCTTATAGATTAGCTTACCAATATTGTCGACTGCCACTTCTTCGGCGTCGACGTGCAGTGGCTGGGCCCCAGCATGTCGTCTAATATCGGCCTCAGTTGCTCCTCGGTCCCTGAAATCGTTATGTAACAAATTAGCCGTTCTATACAGGATTATTAGTAACTAGCCAACAACCCAATAGGATCAGCTCCAGTAAAGCACAACATACTTCTATGCTATGACTTTTAAATTTGCGACAGAGAAAATCTTCAAAACGTACTTTTACAAACTACTTTTGTACTTTATTAAAGAAAAAAAAAATACAGCATGTAACAAACAGGTTCAACCATACTGAAGGATATGTATGTCACTAACTAAGTAAGTAAGTAAGTTCGTATAGGCTGAGTGGCCAGCCCTAGTGTCAGAGTTAATGTGCCGCCCGAAGGCCTCTGACATGGCTGACGGTTGTTGTCATAGAAACTAGAACAAACAACCGGGACCAACAATTTAACATGTCATCCGACCCACGGTAGCGCTCAGAAATAAATGCCACTCACGGTCACCCATCCGAAGACTGACCGGACCGTCCGTTGCTTAACATCGGCGATCGTTTAGAATCACCTAGACAAGCTACGCCACGAGAGCTACTTATCATTGCTGCGTTCCGTAATGCGCTAAAAGTGATAAATTAAATAGACACAAAAATATATTTTGTGACTATTCAATTTGGTCGGATTCGCGATATTATCACTTTTAGCGCATTACGGAATGCAGCACATAGTAGTACTTATCATTATGAACAAGTTTTACTATGGAACTAAACCTGAATTTGCGAAAAAAAAAACAGCTGTTCCATACAAAAAGTTAATTGGCCTTGGACAAAATGTATGGAACAGCTGTTTTTTCGCAATTTCAGTGTTGACCTCATAGTAAAAGTTGTATATAATGATGGGTACATACATACCCTTCAGTATTGTTGAACCTTTCTGTTACACATCTGTATGTATAAAAAAACACGTCAAAGCTTTTAAGTTACTAAGTGTAAAATTTAGGTAACAAAAAAAAACAACATTGAAAAAAGGCACAGGGAGTAATGAAACAAAAAAAAACTACTTTTTCACGCAAAACGGTCATACATAATGACAATAACACTGATGTTGGTGACCGTACCGTGGTTGACTAGGTGTCCGAAGAGGGAAGTGATCCAGTGCCGGTAGTCCTTGGCGAGCCGCAGGTGCAGGCACGACGCCACCTGCGCCTCCAGCCAGCTGCGCGCCGCGCCCGGGCTGTACCTACACACACACACGTACAGTGCTTAGAGCACAGATAACATAATACTTCTACGTACAGATCATTTACTCCCATAGAAATTGCGTCTAAGCATATTTGAACCACAACACAATAATTGTCTTGTAACAATCATGTCTATAAATACTCAGTGGAAGCTAACAAAAAAAAACAAAGTTTGTAATAATTTCGTCGCCAACTCACCAGCAGGGCCAACATGCGCACCGCGAGAAAATTTTGTCGTGTCTTTATGTCATGCGAAAACGAGACAAACTTATACAGATTCGTAGCCTTGTCCTGTTTTGTAGAATCGAGAAAAATTTCTCGCGGTGCGCATGTTAGGCCGGCTGGCTTCATAAAATACCTAAATAAAGTACTCTCCTGATTCATCCTAGCTATCGCGTAACTTTTCTCTACCTATTTAGTTATTAGTTAGGTTAACATTTAATTGCTGTCTTTGCTCTAGACTAGACTATAACTTATATTACAACACATTAGCTCGAAAAATGCATTTCTGTATACATCGTTCGAAAGTTGTACATTACGCAGCTGTATACATCGTTCGAAAGTTGAACATTACGCACCTTACAACTAGGCGTGCGGTAAACCTATTTAACCGCACGCCTAGTTGTATAGCGCCGTGCGTATCCTTTACGGTATTTTTTTAAATTTCTATTAAAATATATAAGAATTCCACCAAAGAGTTTCACATTACGAGAACAAATAAGCTGAATGATCGTACCTCCTTGGAAGCGTTTTAGCTCAATACGTTTGTCTCACTTTAATACTAAATAGAAAATGAGCCTAAAGATGTAGTTCTAATTTTCATCATGTGCACGTAGCACCATTTGTTAATTCGCGCCATTTCATCTTTCCTCCTAGGAGGATTATGGTGTCGCACTTTGTGCATTTGCCAGTGCAAAGTAAAGTAAGTAAGTAAGTAGTTTTGCAAGTATTTATTTGTATAATTTTTTTGATAATTTTTAAGTCGACTGAGTCAATGTCACACTTAGTAAGTCACAGTCTAGTCCAGTCATGCCATAGTAAAGTAATGGCATCTTTACTACAAGCTACTTCGGAGTTTTGGAAGCAACACGAAATACACTCATATTAGAAACGTTTAAACGAAGACGTTTCTTAAACGTTTCTTTTTTCCTCCTAGGAGGATTATGTCATCTCACTTTGTGCATTTGCCAGTGTCAAGTATTTAGTTTCGACTTTCCGACCGATATTTATAAACAAAATAATAAAGTTTGTTTCATTATCTGTTGTACTTCTGTTTTCTCGCAAATGTGTTGTAAAACGTTGTATGGCACACGTGCGGAATTGCGGAATTGGTTTTTACAAACTCCTGACTATGGTAAGGTATGGTACCATTCGTCTACTCGTTTGTAAAACCAACTTATCGCACTAGTATCATAAACAACTATTGTACGCCTACATATCCCCATCTTTTTAACCGCAGGGATGACTGGTAGAAAATGCTTTAGCATTAAGTCCTCCTTTTGTACATTCATGTATTTATGTGTGCAATAAAGAATTAACTAAATACCTTTACTCCAAAACTTCCAAGACCTAAAATACTTGACAATGCCAATGCGTTGATCGCGCAGAGCCAAAATCCCCAGTGAAAATAGAAGAAGAAAACTCACTTCGCAGCGAAGGCCTGGTTGTGCCGGGAGGAGGGTTTCTTCGGCAGCGGGTAGAGGTGGTGGGAGGAGCGCGGGGCGCGCGTGTACACCCCGCCCGACGACACCCACACTGGGTCGCTCGCGTCTGCCCACACCACCCTGGGAATATGTGCGTTCAGAAAGAAATGTGGACCCAAGGGTGAGCCCTAGACACCAAACATTGAGCTTAATAAAATTCTACCACTGTTTTTATAATGATTAGTATAGATTAGATTAGATTATATTAGCCTATACCGTCCCACTGCAGGGCAAAGGCCGTCCATCCCCCATTCCTCCCTTCCTTTCCTCTCTGTTTTGCGCAACTTGGGCTCAAACTTTTAGGTAAGAGTCAAGTTTGTCCCTCCATCTCCGTCTGGGGCGTCACAGATATTTATTAGGTACTACAGAGATAGGTTAGCTCACAGAGTAATAGAAGCAGAGATGTGATCAAAGGATTTTTCCTTAGAAAGACGCGTGACTGTGCGGGGAGGTGTAGGTTCGCGGGAGGAGTGGCAAATTGTACTGCCATCTAGCGGTTTTCAGGAAAACTTTTTGAAAATCGAACTAGTGAACTACCACTTAGTTGAATTAACACTTAATTTTCTTAATATCACGTCATTTTTACATTTTATAGAACGGATCACTAAAAATAGAAATAAAATTACTTACGAATGAAATTAGGTGCCAATCATGTCATCTGAATTTTTCCCTCGATCATTTTTACATAAAGAAACAGAGCAACTTATTTCATTTTTACTGATACCGAGTAAAAACATTAAAAATCGTACGTCTAATATGTAAGTTTGAATGACCGTTACGCGTGGCGGACGTTAGCAGACTGAGCAAATAAGTATGACGTCACACACTCCGTCCGCAAAATAGGATCTGCGGCTGCAAGTCGCTCGTCGCAACTCCTTATCCTACATGGGTTAGGTACTGTAACTGTGTATTGTAGAGTGTAAGTTCTAGGAAAAAATATTCATCATCAGCCAGAAGACGTCCACTGCTGAACGAAGCAGTTGCTGAGCAGTAGTTGGTAGTAAGCTGATTATGCTATGCCATGTGTGAGTGAGATAGAGAGAGAGGATGTGCGTATCATACTAACCAGGAGCACAGTTTCTTGCTATAAATGTACGCCTTTCCGTTGCTCAATGAGATCATTGGATTGCCATCTTCTAACAGGGAACAGTTTGTCACAGTCACTGAAAATAAATTAAAAATTGTAGAAAAACTAACTACTTAACTCACAAATAAAATGTTTTGTCAAGAAATACACATTTATTAAAAGTCTTGTCCATAACTGCAATAAAAAATAGCAAAAATATAAAAAAAAAACAGTGTGACGTTTTACTACGCTGGCAACATTACACTCTCCCAGACGTGCGTGGAGTTTTAGCGGGAACGCGAGAAAATCATGTCGCTGCATTGTATTATTTTTCAAAACTTGTGTTTTTTCGGGTGTTAAAGCATAAAAATAGTGGCGTTTTATTCATTAAGTGCCGACTGACAAGCATGAGTGTTGGCATGTGATATAATGTGGTGAAACGTGTCTTTTTGTGTTGTTTCCAAAACTCCGAGGAAGCTTGTATTAAAGTTGCCATGACTTTACTAGGGCATGATTGGACTTGACCGTGACTTACCGTGTGTGACTTGGACTATGACTTATTTAACTGAAGAAAGAAGGATCGATGAAGAAATATGTATTCGGCTGAAGGACTAGTATCCATGGCCAGGAAATATTAAAAACAACAAACCAGACGTGCGTGGAGTTTTGGCAGGAACGCGAAAAAATCATGTCTCTGCATTGTGTTATTCCAAAACTTGTGTTTTTTCGGATGTTAATACATAAAAATAGTGGTGTTTCATTCATTAAGTGCCGACTGACGTAAGTGATATAATGTGGTGAAACGTGTCTTATTTTTGTGTTGTTTCCAAAACTCCGAAGAAGCTTGTAGTAAAGTTGCCATGACTTTACTAGGGCATGATTGGACTTGACCGTGACTTACTGTGTGACTTGGACTGTGACTACGACTCATTTAACTGGAGAAAGAAGGATCGATGAAAAAATATGTATCCGGCTGAAGGACTAGTACCCATGGCCAGGAAATATTAAAAACAACAACAACCAGACGTGCGTGTTCCTACAGCCTAAGAAGTGCGCGACCCTGTCAATGTTTATACCACTGAAGAGAGAAGTGAATAGAACGGAAATGTGACGGGCCGCGCTAGCCGGCATTAGGTGCAAATGCGCTTAATGACAATGCTACCAATATAGTTATGCATGTTTTTAAACTGAGAATACTCAAATAGACAATATAAATAGTAAGTTTTAGTAGTGCGTAGGAAACCAAACCACATTACAGCGTAATTAGATCAATTTTAATCTATTGCAAAATGGCATTTCGAGCGTTTTACTTCAAACGCGCGACCAATTATTGGCATTTTTTCGTCGTAGTTTCTATACAAATAAGTGTGAAACTGTTGACAGCGGTTTCCCATACAATTGCTTTAGAACATTGTTTTGACAGCCGTTCTACCTAAGAAGTAGGTAGGGATTTCATTTTTTTTTTATGCTATCAAGTGACGAGATGACCAAGACGTTCGCCTGGTGGTAAGCGTCACACCTGCCACTAACAGTAGCAGTGCTTGAATTGTGAACTTGCGATCACAATCCTGCGCCGCACTGCACTGCGCTCGTCACCCTGAAATATTAGATGTTAAATCTCTTCATACCCAGTAATTTCTCT
Organism: Erannis defoliaria; assembly: GCA_905404285.2. Classification (NCBI taxonomy): domain Eukaryota; kingdom Metazoa; phylum Arthropoda; class Insecta; order Lepidoptera; family Geometridae; genus Erannis; species Erannis defoliaria. The sequence goes on from FR990071.1 coordinate 4,537,109, forward strand.
GGTAACATTGCCCTTCAAACCGGAACACAGTAACGCTTGCACACTACTGCTTGGCAGTTGAATAACTGGCAAAGGTGTGGTGCTTCCCCAGGCGGACTCTGCAGATCCTACCACTACAAAAGCTTTTTTGCTTTTCTATTGGTTTATACCTCCATGGGCCAACAAGGACCGGAAGCAGAGCGGCTTGATGACGCACTCCGCGAGCGCCAGGTCCCACATGCTGAGCTCCGCCGCGGTGCTGACGGCGGCCAGCGTGTCTCCGGACAGCGTCAGCTTCGCCGCTTGTGATTGGAGCGCTGGGAACATTTTTCGTGACCATTTGGATCTTCAACAGCCGGAAGACGTCCACTGCTGGACGAGAGCCACTCGCTTAAAGGGAGGTGTTGCCATAGTCCCCACGCTTGGCAGGCGGCTTGGTGATCGCAGTATTACCACTGTTAAACAAGAGGACGCTGCTGCCCGTCCTCCGGTGGTTCTGGTTGCAGTTTTAGGACATACCCAGGTCCATACCATTACAGGACCATTTGGATAATTATGTTCAATTAATTATATTGTTAAATGCCAAAACATCTGATTATTCTTATTGGATATACAGTATGGTCGATTCTGACGGTTTTAGATAGATAGATAGATAGAAACTAGTTACTACTGCTACTGCTAGTTGCTACTACTGGTTTTAGTTGACAGTTCTAAACTAATTATAATATTGCTGTCACTTTTTTACTAGGCATGTTAGCTAAGGAGAGCAATACTTTAGTTAGTTTAGTTCAGTCAACTTAAACCTTTAGAATTGACCACAATGTGTAACAAACAGGTTCAACGATACTGCAGGGTATGTATGCACTCATCAGTATGAACAGCTTTTACTCGAAAGTTCAGTTTAACCGAAAGTGGAAATCTTTTTTAGGGTTGCGTGCCCAAAGAGAATCCAACTGTACCCTATAGCCTGTTAATGGCGCGTGAACATAATTTCTCCTGCAAACACGACTCACCGTTGCGGGCAGGGGGCGAGGTAACGTTCTATGCTTGCGATTGGCCAATCACTGGGATGACGCAATCTGAGTTATGAAATACAATGAGATTCTGACGTACTCGCAGTGGCTAACAGTGGTTTTTAAACTACTAGTTTGCGTTTGAGGGGAAGACAGACGAGCAGTCAATAGGATTTATAATAATAATAATAAAATTTATTTCAGAGAAGTCCATAATTATTACACTAAAATATCTTTTTTTTAATATATTTTTTTATAACCTTTGCTATTATTATTATCCATTAATATTTTTCGCATTGTCGCCTTCCATGTCTATCTGTCCATCCGTCTATCTTATCTTTACATCTCGCGAACCGTACTAAGTAGCCGGATGAAATTTTCACAGTGTATTCGTTAGTTACTGTTTCGGATTACCTAGTACTTGTGGTGGTAATAGTAATTATTTCTCTCAACTCTATATTAAATAATTCGTAAAATTTTGTTTGAAATTCATTAATTCTTAATCCTAGGTCATCATTGGCGAGAGATTTTGATTTATTCATGTCAATTAATAAATCATTCAGATTTACAACTTATTTCGTTGCCCAGACATTTATTCTACTATTATAGGTACGGATCCCTCATTGTCCGACTCGCACTTGACGGCTTTATTTGAGTTCGGATGTGATCGAAATAGATCAAAAGATTGTTAAGATCACGTCGTGGCCGCTAGGTCACAGTTCGAGGCGCACAGTGGGTATACGTACTGATGGGGGGCAGCGCCCTGGTGGCGTGCGCGCGGTGCAGGCGCCACGCGTGCAGCGTGCCGTCCGCGCACGCCACGCACGCCCAGCGCGCGTCGCACGCTATGCACGACACCGGCGAACCTGCAATACGTACGTAACAAATTTTACTAGTGGTAGGACTCTACTGCTCCACCTGGGGAAGTACCACACCTTTGCCAGTTATTCAACCGCCAAGCAGTAGTGTGCAAGCATTACTGTGTTCCGGGTTGAAAGGCAATGTTACCATTGAAATTACTGGGTATGAATAGATTTAACATCTTATATCTCAGGGTGACGAGCGCAGTGCAGTGCGGCGCAGGATTGTGTTCGCAAGTTCACAATTCTAGCACTGCTACTGTTAGTGGCAGGCGTGACGCATACCATCTGGTGAAAGTCTTGCTCGACTCCTCACTTGACTGTACAATAAAAAAAAGTTTGAGGGCCACCCACAGATGATATCTCATAGAGTTGCCTTAAGTCTCGGGTCTGATTCAGTCCTAGTGAAGCATAAGGCCCTCCCCCCACAGTGCTATCGACAAGCGACTCGAGTATTGTACGCGTGCCCTACTAGTTTCTCGTCAGTAAACGCCGTAATTTCGCCATGTTCCGCACACGACGCGACGCGTCGACAGCCCGTACACCAGTCGCTCGCTACTGGCAGTGCTGGGGCCTTATTTTTGAATCATACGCAAAGTTGCGCATACGAGCGGAGCCGACTTTCAAACGATATTGAACCTTATTCCAAACAATATCGTTCGGAGGTCAGCTCCGCTCGCAACGTTGCGTAGAATAAATAAGGCCCCTGGGGCCTTATTTGAACTGGGCCTTAAATCGTATATAATTTGAAAGAGTTGCGCATGCGAAAGGAACGAATATAACAATAATATAACCTTCGAACGATATTGTTTGGAATAAGGTTCAATATCGTTTAAAAGTCGGCTTGCGTACGATTCAAAAATAAGGCCCCAGGTCGCACTCTATGCCAGGTGACTTCGTGTCGCGTCAAAATGACGTCCGTATATAAATATCGTAACAGTACTATTATTTATTCTGTGGTCGTAATCGAGAAATAATGAACGAATTTAGTCGAATTAAGGTAGCGTCGTGTGCGCAAACTACGTCGATAGAGACTGCTATCTCGTAGGCGACCGATAGATCGCATCTCAGTGGCGTACCTTATGGACAGTACCGTGGGAGGGCCTTAAACTCCCGGCAAATATCTAAATTACACTTAAAAAATGTGAAATGCGTATTCTGAGTTGTATTTTTTAAATTATGTAAGCACATTTATGTAAAACCTTACCTAAATAAGTTTCCCAAACTGGATCGTTTGACGCAGAATTGTTCGGTATCAACTGGAGTCTCGAGAGTGTTCCGTAGTGTGTGTTGAAAGCTTTGTTCACGACCTGAAAGGAATTTGTACGATTTTTTTTAATCCATACAATTTATACAACGTGTAACAAAAAGGTTTCACAATACGGAAGGGTATGTATGTACTCATCATTATGAACAAATTTCACTGTGGGGCCAACTTTGAAATTACAAAAAAAAAATTCAGCTGTTCCATTCAAAAAGTTCATTAACCTTGGACAAAATGTATGGAACAGCTGTTTTTTTCGTGGTTTCAGGGTTGGCCCCATAGTAAAAGTTGTTCATAATGATGAGTACATACATACTGTTCAGTATTGTTGAACCTCTTTGTTACACATTGTATATTCATTTTGTAAAGCCTTTAGCTTTTAAGTTATTAAGTGTGAAATGGAGTTAGTAAAAATTTTAAAAGTTGACACAAGGCCCGCACGGACCCGCAATCCGTGGGCTAATAAACAAAAAAAAATAAAAAAAATAAAACACTTCGATTAGGATGAGATGAAAAAGAAACTTATTGGCTATTTGACACAATGAAAATATAGAACGGAAAAATATATGAAAAATGGTATCGGGCGCATGCGTACTATTATATTAAACTTTATTTCTTCTGCGTGTCTTGAAGTCACGATTGAATTGGTTCTTCGAGGCAAGCGTGCTTCACCGTAAACCACATATTCACCATAGACAACATCTTATATTAGTTTTGGCGGGAACACGGAAAAATCATGTCGTTGCATTCTATTATTTTCTTAAACTTGTGTATTTTCGCGACTTAATGATTAAAAATGGTGGTGTTTTATTCATTGAGTGTTGAATTACATGCACGACTGTGGGCAAGTGATAGAATGTGGTGAAACATGTATTTTTGTTTTGTTTTCAAAACTCCGTAGAAGCTCATAGTAAAGTCGCCACAACTTTACTAGGGCATGACTTGGACTCGACTATGACTAATTTCGTGTGACTGACTGTGATATCACGACATATTTGACTTGATTTTCATATAAATACTTGAAAAAATCATAAACTTGACACTGGCAGAATGCACAACGTGCGATGCCAAGAACTAAGAAAAAAAAACCATCTTATATCAGTCAAATCCAAGTCTTTATAGACGAGTTACTATAGTCAAATACAAGCCTTTATTCTAATAAAAAACCTATCGAACACGTAACATATCACGTACTACAGGCACAGCGGTGAACTGAGTAGGTTCCTGCGGTAGTGGAGCGGTGCGGGAGGGATGGTCTGTGACGAAACAGAACTGTCTTTAACAAGTCTGTGCTGTAAAGCAGCCTGTCCAAATAACACGTGTCATTCACAGCTATATTGACTTCTTTCATGCGTCAATATCACTGTGTGTGTGTGTGTGTGTGTGTGTGTATGTCATTTGACGTAACGAAAAAACACCCCTCCCGCAGATACCTACTCAGTAAAGCGACTGTAACAAAATTTTCGAAAGTTTTTGTTCTAGTGGTAGAATTCTATAGAACTCTACTCTTAGTATACAAAGCTTTAATTTTGGTTTTTAGAAGCTTCACCTGTAACCGCAGCAGTCCCGCCGCCCTGACCACGGGTCCCGCAGCCCCTAGCGCGGGGGCGGGCAGCGCAGGGCCGGCGCGGGGCGGGGCACCCGCGGGGGGCGCGGCGGGGAGCGTGGGGCACGCCCGCTTCGGCTGCACGTCGTCCGCGCGCGGGCCCGGCAGAGCCGCCGCGTTGCGCTTGCGCAGCCGGTTGTCTAGACCGCTGAAAGTTCATAGAAATGTATTTTATGCAATGCATAAAACACGTAATAGGCAAGATGGATCTGGGTATGTCCTAAAACTGCACACAGAACCACCGGAGGACGAGCAGTAGCGTCCTCTCGGTTAACGTGGTGAGCATTCTGCGATTCCCGAGCCGTCTGCCGAGCGTAAGGTTTATGGCAGCCCCTCCCTATTAAGCGGGATGGCTTCGTTTAGCAGTGGACGTCTTCTGAGTAATTATGAGGAAAGATAAAATGTAATATACGTCAACCACGGCCTATTGGACTGGGAGGACTTGCTGAAACAATTCTCTGCAGGGATTCTAGAAGCTGCTTACTTGTCAGATATTCTAGAAGCGTTGTTGGAGTGCGCGTGGTTGGAGACGTTCGGGTGTATCACTATGTCGTCCCGCACTTCCACCCGGATGCGGGACTTGGACTGGGAGGACGTGCTGAAACAGTTCTCCGTGCCGCCTGGCTGCGAGCCCAGGGATTCGCTGAAACAAGTTTTAAACAAGTTATAGGCTTAGCGGTGTGCCGCCCTGAGGCCTCTGACATGGCTCAAATGGCAATAATTAAATTTAAGTACGTATTACTACTGCAGAAGGAGAATTAAAGTAGGAGGGAGCCGAAGTGCCTTTAATATCTTACTTAATTTAATTACTTGATTACCTTTTAGATTTAGGTAGCCATACTAAGCAAAGGAGGAAATAAAAATGTAAGCAAAGTATCTGTCAAGTAGATGGCCTCAATTTGTCTGGCCTTGGGCCGGAGCAAGGACGAACGATCCAGAGCGTAAGGGACCTGCAGCGCGAGAACCGTTTTATATGTCGCTAACTTGACGTGTCGATAAAGCTTGACGAATCTTTATCGAATTTTACCGATTTTAATGTCAAATTTATCGATCGTTAGGAACGCTACTCGCGCTGCTGTTACGTCCTTTATGAGTACTAACTTGGCGTCAGCTTGCGTGAGCGGTATGAAGACGGGCGTGATGCGTCGCTTGCCGTCCGACGTGCGGGTCTCGATCTGCCGGTCCATGGGCCGGAGCAAGGGCGAGCGGGGCGTGCTCGGGGTCAGCTGGGGCTTCGACTGGAACATTTTTTTTTACTTGATCATGTACAGGCTATCAAGTGAAGCTGCTTGAACACAACGTTAGGTGCCTGGCGACAGATTTTCCTCTTGAGGGTAGCTAACCAAACTGAGCACTAGAATTTACATACTCTATCCATAAAATTGAACGTTTTTTTTAGTTGCACACTATCGCTTATAGCACGGATTTGTCTTTGTGGTAATGCATACCTTGACAACCTGTAAGGAAACCTACTGCTAATTAACCATAATCAGCCTTTTCAATAGCCCGCAGGTGGTCTGTCTTACCCTCGTAAGCAATTGGACTATACCCACCACGCTGGCCCAGTTGCGGGTTGGTGCATTCACATACGCCATTGAATTTCTTCTCCGGGCGTATGCACGTTTCCACACGTTGTTTTCTTTCACCGACAAACCAGTATTATGAAAACATAAACTCCTTTTTTATTTTATTTATACGGGAATACTCACGTTTAATTAAATCGGATACTCCGACTATAGACATAAACAACAACAATACAACCAACATAAACTCCAATAAGCGCATTGGCACGAGGTAAGTGCACTGTTCATGTATCCTACGGAGTTTCTGCTCGGTTCTCTAGGGTACAACTCATTACAAGTTAGGAGGTCCCACGAGAAGCTTATGATACGTGGAAGACTTGATGCGCTAGATCTCAGATAAATAGATAAACATATTTGTTAATAATTTACATTATATATTACTATATTATAATAATATATTACATTACAAGTCAATATTAATAAAAGTCATTCCAATATTAAATAATTAGTAGTTCGTAGTAATAAAAAAAAACACAAATTTTTCTATGATAAAAATAAACAATTCATTAATAAAATTTATATAAATAAGTACCTACAATTTTGCGCTCTTAAAAAACTCGTCAAGTGAATAAAAAGTCCTTTGAACGAGCCAGTTCTTTAGTTTTATTTTTTAGTACATTATGATACAAGTGTGCTATGTTGGTCATCACACTAGAGGCGGTATTATGCGCGCGAGCCGTAGGCGAGCGCGATAAAGAAGCCGAGAGTGTATTGAAACATAGCACAAGAGTTTCATACGACTGTTTTCATCACACTTGCGGGGAAAAAACAAACTTTTTTGATAATAATCAACCACACAGCGAAAACATCAACAAACATTTGCGGAAAATGGCGCCCAAACCAGCAATGCGCGCGTAGGTTGACACTTACTTCAGCGGCATAAGAACTCTTTGTTGGTATTAAAAAAAATATTTAAGTATTACCCGGCTATATTAAGAGTGCTTCGTATACATACGTCTATTTGCAGTCACGTATAAACTTGACTTTACCGGGTTATACCTATTATAGCACAAGTGCCGTAATGTAAAGTAAAAATCACGCGTGCGTAATAGCTTGGATTATGAGCCTAAAACCGATGCAATAAGATCCACTTTACGAGCAAGTGTGATGAAAAATACATTATCGCTCAGTGAACAGCTTTGTCGTCTGTGTATTTAACCTGTTTGCTGTGCCGTGGTGTAGGACGGTAGCTCATGAGACGTACCCGATATTGCGATCCCTTACCATACTTCGCTCCTTGACACCAATCCAGAATGCGATGTATTTGATGGCGCTTGGTAAAACGTTGTTGCACTATGTTTGAGATATTGTGAGATGACGAGTTCAAAAAGCGATCCAAAATAGTCTCACTTAATCTCAATAATAAGTACTTTTAAGTATTATTTTATTTATTTTTAGATATTTTAATGTGTAATTTTCATGGACTTATAAATTATTATTATTTTTTATTGTAATTTAATCTGACATTGTATGTGCATAATTTTAATTATTTTAATAATATATTTTAATAATTATTTTATAATAATAATTTTTGACATTTATGATTTTGTATATAGGAATATTATTATTATTAGCAATACTATCATTAGTAAGTATAACTTGTTTAGTAAATTTGAGTAAATAAATTTGAATTTACCTGGTTATGTTCGCTTTTGGGCGTGACCTGTTCTTCTTTCGAGGCGTCCTTGGCTTCCTGCCGCTCGCGCGCCAGGAGGATCTCTCCGCACTCCACCAGCAGGTTCGAGGAGAGCTGCTCTCCGGATTCATTCGCCAGACACTTTCCGTAGATCTTCTCGTAAAACGCGTTCTACAAAAGTATGACCAATGGAACTAGTTTCCTACTTATGGTTTTAGTCATCTTATGCTATGCTTTTGCCAGTTATTCAAACATCAAGTAGTAGTGTGCAAGCATTACTGTGTTTTGGTTTGAAGGGCAATGTTACCAGAGAAATTACTAGGCATAAAGAGATTTCACATCTTATATCTCAGGGTGACGAGCGCAGTGCAGTGCCGCGCAGGATTTTGTTCGCAAGTTCTCAATTCTGTCAACTACTGTTATGAGCACGCGTGACGCTTACCACCAGGCGAACGTCTCGCTCGTCTAGTCATGAAATCACAGTCATACGAAATTAGTCATAGTCGAGTCCAAGTCATGCCCTAGTATAGTTTACTATGAGCTTCTACGGAGTTTTGAAAACAACACGAAAAGACATGTTTCACCACATTACATCCCATGCCCACACTCGTGCATGTAATAGGCTAGATGACTGGTTTTTTTTATTGTCCCATTCAAATGTGGCCCATAAATATAGCTGATTAATGAAAAGAAAATTAAAATCTGATCAAAAATAAGCAACTTATAAGCATTTTAATATCATGCTAGACAGAGAGGCGAAACAGCAAATCGTGACGTCACTTGTCAGGACGCCATATAAATTCTATTCTGACAAGTAAGGCGTGACGTCATTTTTTGTTTTGTGGGAAAGGGAAAGAGTTGTCTCTAACAATAACTTTAAACGCTCATATATCAGAACATTATTAACCGATTTAAATAATGTTTTAAATTACCATACTATATTCACTTAAATTCTTCATCAAAGCTATTGGTTTCAACGATTTAAACATCAGTCATCTAGCCTATTCAACACTCAGTCAATAAAACACCACCATTTTTTATCATTAATTCGCGAAAAAACACAAGTTTAAGAAAATAATAGAATGCAACTACATGATTTTTCCATGATCCCGCCAAAACTCCTATACAACAGTTTTGTACTACTAACATAGCAAGGATAGCTACCTTTTCGTCTAATGTGAGTGGTGTTCCGATTTCTTTATTCGTGAACTGAATACAAGCCACTGTGCCGTCCGAACTGCATGCCAGTAGATTCAAACCTGCAATACAGAAAAACATTAGCGGCCATCCATAGTAGTTCATTATGATACAAGTGTGGCTATGTTGGTAATTCCACTAAAGGCGGTATAATCCGAGCCGAAGCAGAGCGCGATAAGGAAGCCAAGAGTGTAATTACCAATAGCACACGCGCTCCATACGACGGTTCTCATTGTGTACGTCCAGAGAAGAAATTCAATGGCATTTGTGAATCCGTCAACCTGCGTGACTAGCGTGCGTGCGAGCTTCATATATAGATATATTTTTAATTATTTTTCAAATTTAATTATTAATTTTGACGCTTATTTTAGTATTAAGGTATTTTTATAATTATTAAGTGTTTTTTATGTGACATACTTAATAAAGTTTGACGTGTAATCAAATAATAATGTAATTTACGTGTGACCAATCTTTGGTGGTTAACAATAAACTATACAATAATTTATTGTATTGTATTTTAACAATAATCGCCTTTCGAGGCCCGTGCTCGCACTTGGACGTTAAAGGATTATACAATTCAGGCTTATTTAGAAGTATATTGTAGTCGATTTTGAAGGTTTTAGTTGACATTACTGAACTAACTAAAGTGTTGCTGTCCTTAGCTAACATGTCTGATAAAAAAGGAATAGCTATATTTTAAAAGCCTTCAAAATGTACCACATTGGCTTATATAATTTTTTCTCACCATCAGAACTCCAAGACAGGTCCAGAACGCTGTCGTTAAAGAGGTCGTGTACGACGACGAGGGGTCTCTTGAGCGAGGTCAGCCATATGCTGAGCGCACGGTCCCGCGACCCCACCGCCGCGCAGCAGCACTTCTTGCCTTCCTTCACGAATATGTTGCTGTTGAACCTCTGCAAATTTGGATTACAATAAAATAGAAAATACTTTATTTGTGACAAAAACATAACATACGCAATAACAAAAGAAATTCAAACAAACACAACATATTAAAGAAATTAAACCCAAACATATACATAACGGAGCGAGATCAATTTTTTATCGAGTTATTCAGTCGATTTTTGTTTGTCTGTGGTCGGCGAGATATTATTTAGAGCGGGTAACACCGAATGAGGTTGTGAGTGTCATGGCGTCTTGTGGCGGACTTGACTGGGTGGTGGTGACAGCCGCGGAACGTTGTGCACACGTGCAAACTCATTGGCTCTAAAAATCAACTATTAATTAACCAATCTTTATTGAAATTGTGATTATAACTGTGGCAATAATCACCGTTTTATCGACCTTGTGCTGTTATTATTTCATTGCAACCGTAACTATGAATGACGGGCGTCGAGGGCCATCGAATCTGCCACCCGATATACCCTCCGAGATGTTAGAGACTCCGTCAAACACATAGCACTTTTTTGCCACAAAACGGCCCCAGCTCAGCATGGTGCCGGCTGTAGTCAACCGGCGCTGGTCTTCCGCTGGGACCGGCAGGTGTATATATCCACACCACGTGTACGGCGCGGCGCGGCGCGTGAATCTACGAAATTATTATATTTTTTTAAGATAAATAGAATATACAAGGTTACTTGTAACTCGACGTATGCCCGGCGGGATAAAACAGTAAAAAAACAATAAACAATAAAAAATGGGAAATTTATATAAAAAGCAATAAAATATTCAAAAATACTTGAATGTGATAAGCGTGACATTTTTTATTAATGTTTACGATGAATGCCATAAAACCCTGTTTTTTCTGTAAACAACAAACAAACCCCCTACAACAAAAATTTAAAATTTTATGTATCTCGAAAACTATTAACTTTCGCCTATACATTGGTGGGCTTAAATTTGATGTATGTTAGCCCCCCTATGTGGTCCTGCCGGGAATACGTCGAGTTACCAGTAACCCTGTATAACTAAACACACGGGTTTTTTTTAGTTGTCTTGGTCGAGAATCTTCCTAGGTACAACTCAAGAGAGTTGGGGGTTTCTTATACATTATCACTTATCTCAGAAAAAAATTAGGATTATGGACCTCGGTATCTAAACCTGCATCCAGAACACAGAAAAGCGAAAGCCCTACTAGAACGGCTGTCAAAACAATGTTCTAAAGCAATTGTATGGAAAACAGCTGTCGCCAGTTTCACATTTATTTGTATAGAAACTACGACGAAAAATGCCAATAATTGGTCGCGCATTTGAAGTAAAACGCTCGAAATGCCATTTTGCAACAGATTAAAATTGATGTAATTCCGATGCAATGTGGTTTGGTTTCCTACGCGTCTATTTAAATTGTCTTTTTGAGTATTCTTAAGATTAAAAACATGTATTATTGATAGAATTGTCATCAAGCTCATTTGCACTTAATGCCGGCTAGCGCGGCCCGTCACATTTCCGTTCTATTCACTTCTCTCTTCAGTGATCCAGAACCACGGGAGGACGGGCAGCAGGGTCCTCTCGGTTAACGGTGGTGAGCATTATGTCATCCCGAAGCCACCGCGCGGGGATTAAGGCAACCCACCTACTAAGGGGAGGCCTTCGTCCAGCAGTGGACGTCTTCTGGCTGCCGATCATGATGAATGTATAAGTAACTGGCAGGCCTGTTAGCCGCGGCCCAACAAGTCGTTGTTGCCCAGTAACTCGTGAATTCCCACCAGTGGGTCTTAGCAGTGGGTCCAGTTCACAGGGAAAGACCCGATAATGCAGTCAGTTGTGGTAGCACATAGGTTGTGGACTTGGAGGCCCAGTAAGTTAAACAGACATGACTTTATTAGTGACTAAGACATAACATACATACAAACAAAAGAAACTGAGAAAATTAAACAGAATATGCTAAGGAAATTTAAAAAACTTATAATATATTTATCGCTAGTTTTTTGCCACAAGACGGTCCCAGCTCAGTATAATGACAGCTGTAATCGACCGGCGCTGGGGCTTTATTTTCAACCGACTTCAAAAAAAGAGGTTTTCAATTCGACTGTATGGTTTTTTTTTAATTTGTTATTTATGTATGTTACGCGAATACTCCGCCAATTGTTATTATATTATTATTGAATAGAATTATCGAAATCGGGCCAGTAGTTTAGTTTTAGAATCAAAATTACTGGAATAAATCAAAATATCTGTAAAATAAGAAGATGCCATCCAGGTAGAATTATTGAAGACGGTTGTATGGAAAAAAAAAAGCGTTTTTGTGTTTTTATTATTTAATCAAACGCAAGAGTTGCGCATGCGAGCGGAGCCGACTTTCGAACGATATTGAACCTTATTTCAAACAATATCGTTCTCCGCTCGCATGCGAAACTTTGCATACGATCCAAAAATAATATCCCTGAACTTCCGCTGGGACCGGCAGGTGACGTCGCGTACATGTGTAGTATATACACGAATGTATACTACACAGCGCGCGTCAACGATCACGTTAGTTTTCGTAGGTCAGTAAGTTGTATAGTGCAGTTACAGGTAGTCCAGTTAGTTGTGGTAGTCCAGTAAATAATCAAGTAGCTCAGTAAGTTGTGGCAAGCCATCTGTCTATTCTTATCTTATCCACAACCCCATGATGCCTTTGTGAAATATCTTCACCACTTTACTGGGGAATGGTTTGTTTGACCGTGATTTTCTTGGTTTACTTTGACTGATTCAATCAAATTTCTATTAAGACTAAGATCACGAGGAAAGTGTTTATTAAATACGACAAAAAATAATTACATAAAATCTAACTATCTCGCCATGGAGGATGTCATGTTGTGCACAATTATTTAGCACAGACACCCTAAAATATATTGTTTTTTTAATAAAAGATTTTTTTTATAAATATTGGGGGACATTTTACACACAGCGCCATCTAGCCCATACTAAGCAAAGCTTATATCATGGAAACCAGATAGCTGATAGAATACTTATATATATATACTTTTTTTCGTAAATACATACTTATAATACATACTACACCCAGACACAGAACAAACATCTATGTTCGTCACATAAATGTTTGTCCTGGGTGGGGATCGAACCCACGCCCTACAGCTCTGAAGGCAGACATGCTGCCAACTGAGCTATAAGGCTGTTCAATTATTACATAAATAACATTACTGATATCTAGCCTGGATTGGGTTTGAACGTTTTGCAAGCCAGAGGACGTAACGGTGCGACGCCGTGTTCAATGAAACGTGGTCTGCATGGTCTCGATGGGTCCGAGCCAAGGCCGCCTGCGCCGGCGCAGCGCGTGTGGGCGCCGCCCGCGCCTGCGGGCTCCGGAGTGCCGGAGACGGCCGCGTGGCTCTGTCACCCATTTTTTTTTTTTTTTTTTTTTTTTTTTTTTTTTTTTTTTTTTTTACGTTGGGAAATGCACTTACGCATACCCTCCTGCCAGGGCGCAGGAGGGTTATGTCGGACTCGATGCCAGAGTGAGACTCGATGGCACCCCTACCGACTAAAAACCCAACGGTGTCCCCACACTGCGCCTATTGTCGAGGTCACGGGTACGCTCTCGCATTCATCCGCGACCTCGACGGCGGCGCCCTTTCGGGCCCACCACGGGGAGCCGAAGCTCCTCCCGCACCGATGACGATGTGTCCGAACACCCAGACACATCGTGCATCCACCTCGGAGGCCATGCCAGCGAGATGGGCGCCGGACGGCCCTACGTCCGAACGCCCTGGCCTCCATGCGGCGGGTCAGGTGAGTGGCCCCGCCGCCTGCCACTTCGGCCATTGGGGATGGGGCGCTCTGGCCCCTCTGGCCTGTCCCCATCCCGCAGCCCCACCACAACACACCCGGTGGGTGCCCCCTCAAGGAAAGCCCTTGATGAGACCACCACCCGGTTGTCCCTCCTCACTCTCCACTGTGCCCTCTGCTAATCAGAGGGACACGTGGAGAGCCCTCATGTCCGGACCAGGTCCGGACCCACGAGCCCAGCCCCTGCCGTGGCCCTTGGGAATGGAGAGCTTTGGCCCCTCTGGCCTGTCTCCATCCCTCAGGCCCGTGCAGTGGCCTAGCCCCCCCCCCGGTGGCCGCTTCCGCGGCCCCACCTCGGGTACCTCTTAGCTTCACCGTGGGGACACTTCCCACGGCTACTAAGCCCCCCCGCCCCGACAAGGCGGGTACCCACGGGGGGGTGGCTCTGTCACCCAGCCGTGACAAGTGTCAACATTGCAAAAAACTATTCTATATAAGTGCGGTGTTTTTATATCCCTAAGCCTGCGCAAGTTTTTTATGGATTTTATTGCAATTTTATTTGGTTCGTATTATATTTTTAAGTCGCTTCCGATAAAACAACTTTATGGCTAGCCAGAATGAGGTTTATTTATTTATTTAGTAAATATACAAAACAGTATGTAATAACATTAGACAACATTTTATATACATATTACAGATCTGTATCACATTCCAAAACTATGTCGGCCTTACTATAAAACGCCGTTTAAACTTAGTCACTGCTTAAACTTCTCTGTCTTGTTCTCGCACGTGACAATTCACGTCAGCGAGAAGTTGTCAGAGCATTTTAAACAGAGACTAAGGTTTGAGCGGCGTTTTATAGTAAGGCCGAAAGAATCTGCAAATAACCTAAATGCTGGCCTTTATTTGGGGTAGAAAATTGGCCTCGCAATGCAGCGGGGCAACGCGGCCAGCATTTTGGGCACATTGCCCGAAATTAGAGATAGTTTGAACTACCCATAGGTTTGTGATAGGCACTTTAAACAATGTCTTGTATAGATTAATAATTTTTAAGTTAGTTTTCATCAAGTTATTTAGAGACTCTAAGTACTTTACACTGGCACTAAATGTGCACTATCCTTTCGGGGACAAAGAAAAAAGAACTGGAAACCACAATGCCTACGACACCGTCACATCGCAAGCCTTTGTTCCTCACAACTAGAATAATGGTTCTCCCAGTAAAAGCTACCATAGACCTTAAGACCGTATAAATAGTTTCCAAAATCACTTACAGCGCAAGTGACAGCTTTTCTGTGGCCTACAAAGTCCTTATCACATCGCCATCCGTCCCTCTCCACGACTTGAGCAGTGGGCCCGCCGCCGTTCATGGCATGGGCCGATAGCACGTACTGGCCGTCGGGTGACCACGATAGCCGGAGGACGTGTGTTGTACCTAGAATATCAGAGGAAAAGTATACATTCAAGGACTTATCGAAGAAGAAGGTATGACGTCAACTGCTGAACGAAGGCCTCTTCTTTAGACCGCCACACTGTATGACGACCTGCCATTTGCTTCCGTCGTTTGCCCCCGACTTTCACAGTCTTCGTGTAAACTCATGTTTAACTTGTTGGTAGGTCAGGGGACCTAGGTAGGAGTTATGGAGAGAGCTATGCTCATGGGGACTTTCTCTAACTGAGAAAATTCGTAAGTAAAGATATAGCTCAAAGTATTTCTTGTAGGACTCTATTGCAGAGTCCGCCTGGGAAAGTATCACACCTTTGCTAGTTATTCAAACGCCAAGCAGTAGTGTGCAAGCATTACTGTGTTTCGGTATGAACTATGAAGGGCAATGTTACCAGAAAAAATACTGAGCACGAAGAGATTTGACTAATATCTCAGGATGACGAGCGTAGTGCAGTGCGGCGCAGGATACTGTTCGCAAGTTCACAATTCAGGCACTGCTACTGCAATGGGCAGGCGTGATGCTTAAAAAAACACTGCAGTATCAGATATTTTGTTACGAAGCATGAGTGTGGAGAGTGTAAATATTACTGTGCCCTGGTTTTAAGGGTACTTTGTAGCTAGCGAAATTACATGGTTCCATGGGTTCACCGCTGAATCTCTTATAGTAATAAGCCCTAATGTTGTGTGAAGTCAAGAGTGAAGCTTGAAGCTTTGGTTCCTGTTTTCAACATTCTGTGGATGACTGCTATGGTCATGGCAGTGTTATCCCTTACCACCACTAGAGCACCCGGTTGATCTCATTACTTTGTTACCAAAAAAAATACCTTATCTTATATAAGTGTGAAAAAAAACATGTCATCAGACTGTTTACGTATTACTCGTGATTAAAAAAAAACATACCTCCACATTCTTCAAATGGTTCTGTGATGACGGTTTCCTGAGCCCAGTCAGCCGTCTTCCAAACCCTCACGGACTTATCATCGGACTGTGACGCCAGGTATTTGCCAACCTAACAAATAGATTAAGTTGGATAACGAAAACAAGAAATTTGAAAAAATAAAAAATCGATCCAATGATTTTATTGTAATTTTCTATTGTGTTAAAATTCATAATCATAGAGGTAGTGCATGAGATTAAAAACAAGGAGGCCTTTAAGAGTAACGGTCACTTCTCCATAGAAACGGGGAAGTGATATTACTCCACTATGTAATGTTGTAGGTGCAAGACTAATATAAGTATTATATTGATTAAAGTTATGAGCCAGGAACCATCTTGTATGCTAGCTCAATTTTGACGCCACTTTCGACGTAAATTAATAACATAACGAGTATGGAAACACTATAATAATTTATCTAGCGGCATAGTTTAGTCCATCCACATTTTAAATAACTTTAGTTGGAATAAATTAATTCAGTAGTTTTTTCATCCAATCCCTGCAGCCAAAGGTCGACATTAAAAAAAATTGCGCGCTCATTTATCTTTCTTTCTCCCTTTCCCACACTTTGTTTGATGAAGAGAGCATGCTTTTTAGCCACGCCCATCGACAAGTTGTAGCCATCGGGCAGTGTATCCTTAAGGAACCTTGATCTCAAATCACAACCTATGTATCATGGCTGAGGCATTAATTTATTATTTATTTATCATAGGCCATTATGCTGTGGCATGTCAAATTATTATTATTAAATGTTGAATGTCCAATATTATCTACTCAATTTGTTAAATGTATATTTGTATATTTTAAGCTGACTGACATCTTTCTGACACACACAGCTTTCAGCAGCAGGACAGCTTTCTGTCCTGGTCCTTTCAGAAGGGAGGCCTTTGCCCTGCAGTGATACAAAGCGGGCTAATATAATAAAAATACAGTCAGGTAGATCAGTTATAAATGTTTCTAAGACTAGCAAAAATACTGTCAATATGCTAGATGACTGGTTTTTTTATTGTCCTATTAAAATGTGGCCCATAAATATAGCTGATTAATGAAAAAATAATGAAAATCTGATCAAAAATAAGCAACTTATAAGCATTTTTATATCACGCTAGACAGAGAGGCGAGACAGCAAATCGTGACGTCACTTGTCAGTACGCCATATAAATTCTATTCTGACAAGTAAGGCGTGACGTAATTTTTTGTTTTGTGGGAAAGGGACAGAGTTGTCTCTAACAAAAAACTTTAAACGCTCATATATCAGAACATTATTAATCGATTTAAATTATTTTTTCAATAAACATTATATTTACTTAAATTCTTCATCAAAGCTATTGGTTTCAACGATATAAACATCAGTCATCTACCCTATTGTTCACTCACTGGGTCCCAAGCAACGCCTTTGACAAGCCCCGTGTGTCCATTCAACACGGAGACCATTTCAGGAAACTTCTCTGCATTCCATATGATGATTGTGTTGTCTACGCTGCAACTAGCCAACCACTTGTCTAGCGGTGACCAGGCCAGGTCTAGCACATCACCTGTGGTTCAAGATTTAGTCAGGAAAGATTGACTCGTTTAGAAAATGCGTATAAACGTAGATATAGCTATAACACTGTTATATTCAGTGCGAGCAATTTTTTTATAGAACAATCTGTCGATTTTTCACTGTAACGCTTAGCTCGTTGACGTTACGCGGCTCACACTGGACGTGCACGCCTCAGCACTACAGTTAAATATCGATAGAATAGTTATGGGTATGTTAAGGGATGTGTAATTGCATTTCCCGTTTTTCCCCATTAACTTGGACATTATCGACCGCACGAAAAACGAAAATAAAATGTAGAGAATTTAATAACAAACAACTTTAGACCTAATGATTTTTCTCGAAAAGTTGAAAATGGCCGAGATATTACAGTTCTCTGTTAAAATCAATGGCCGTTAACACAGTGATTCTATTTGGTCACGATTTTGAATTTACACTCCCAGTGACCACAAAAAAGGCAGTTAAAATAAAATTTTGGTCTAGAATTTTTTCAGGGTTAAATGCTAACCCGACTGGGCTATAATATCAGATATGGGTTAATATCAGAGAATAAAGGCAATTTATTTTATTTATGTTCTAGTACAAGTGTTGCTTAATTTGGGTCTAGATGGCGCTGTATGAAAACGTCCACCAGTATATATTTGTTTATTTCACTAAAGCCTTTATTAGCTGATCTTAGTTTCAAATTTGACAGTATTTAATCTAGCGTTTTATAACTTAATTTTAAGTTATAAGGAATATATATACAATGTGTAACAAAAATTTTCAACAATACTGAAGGGTATGTATGTACTCATCAATTCATCATTATGAACAACTTTTACTATGGGGCCAACCCTGAAATCACGAAAAAAAACAGCTGTTCCATACATTTTGTCCACGGACAATGAACTTTTTGTATGGAACAGCTGAGCATCTTTTTATTCGCGATTTCAAGGTTGGCCCCATAGTAAGAGTTATTCATAATGTTGAGTCCATTCATACCCTTCAGTATTGTTGAACCTTTTTGTTACACATTGTATATAAATCCAACTCAAATTCAAATTTGGTAGAAACCTAAGACCTTCACAAAAGCATAAAACACATCAAAAGAAAATTACTGAAAACTGTTGAGCTAGAACAGTGTAACTTAAGATACCGTTTTCACCTTGACACAGTAGTGTCTGTATAAAATCTAGTACTGGGTCGTTTCAGGATTTTCGTAAAACGAAACGTAACCATTCTTCATGCTAAAAACGGGTGCCAAAACAGTTTTTAAAAAACTGGTTTGAGTATACAAACAAATTCAAACTCTATTTATATTACTGTAAGATTAATTATAGCTTGTTTGTATACTTCGTTTTTTAAATTGGTTATCGTTTTTTGTAGAGTTCAAACAATAGTGGACCTTATTCCTTGGACATAGAGTAAGTACTTACCTTTAACCTAATTCAGTTTTAAAAAACTGGTTTGCTTTGCTTGCAATTATAAACCTTAAGCGTTTAAGATAGGACTTAAAATTGGCGGCAGAACTGATGGAACCTAATAAGCGTTATCTAGTTGTATAATAATGTCTTCTCGTTTTGTCATTCATCAGTCGTTTCGTCTTTCACGTAAACTCTTTTCTGTGTTCCGTTTTTATTGTAACTGAATCTTCCATAGTCACGAAACCATTTGTTAGTTTTTCGTAGAAACTAGTTTTCAAATACGTTTCAGAAAAAAACGCCTATCACTAATAAAATTAAGCTCTCAATTGAGATTCTCTTATATAGTAGTGTAGTGTGTTATATACTATATATATAGTATGTATAGTGTGTTCTAACCAGCATGCCCTCGCAAGGTGGAGATACACCTCCAAGTTTCAGCTTTGTGCTTCCCCTGGCCGCCAGCTGCCACACTCAGTCCCCACACCATCACCAGGCGGTCATCACCCCCTGAGGCCAGATATTTACCGCCATTGCTCCATCGAACGCAGTTGACACAAGCTGAAAATATACATCACACTAATATTATAAATGTATTTATTTATTTATTTAAAACTTTATCAGTGTGTGTGTATGTTTGATACCTGTTCACGCTAAAACAGCTGAACGTATTTGGATGAAACTCGGAATGGAGATTCTTATTTTCTTATTTCCCAGAATAACTTATGGGCAACTTTTTATCGTGATCATGATCGTCTCATCATCATACGGGTAAAATCACAGGGCGACGGCTAGTACAGAAAGTTTCTTAGAGAATAATAATGAATGCAAAAGTTTGAGTAATCTACTCAACTTGATAGAATGTGTGGATGAACTGACTGTTTTCTTTGAGCATAGGATAATAGGTTCCTATAATGTCAAAACAAATAAGTATTAACTTTTGAGAACTTATCTTGTGTTTTCGTTGAGAGAATGGAGGGAAACGAAACTTACCCAAATGGTTATCCATCTGGCAGAGCATCTTGGGAACATTAGGGTCCACTTCAACATTCTCATATAAAACTGAGTTCAGGTTCCACACGACGACGCGACCGGAGTCCCCACCTTGGCCTCCAGTCGCGAAACGCTTCCCAGTAGGGTGAATGTCCACGGAAAATATAGGTTTGGCTAAAAATTGTATACATTCAAAGATTTAACTTTCGACTCACTTTACCCGGCTTCGTTCAATTTTAACAGGACTTACCTTCATGATTGACCCAACTGGGTTTTAATAGCTTCATTTATGCTTTATTAAAACAGTTATCCCTAAAAATAATAAATGAAATAATAATGCCAAGCTGCAAAAGCCTTGAGCTGTATTTATTTATTGGCGTTTGTGTTTGTGACAGTGACAACCAACGATCGCCGGCGTTTTATTTTTCCATTTGTCCATATATTTTTTCTTAGTTATTGGCATCACACGTTGTGCATTCTGCCAGTGTCAAGTTTTTGAATTTTGAATTTTCTTTTTTTTTTAAATCAAGCCAACTATGTCATGAAATCACAGTCAGTCACACGAAACCAGTCATAGTCGAGTCGAAGTCATGCCCTAGTAAAGTAGTGGTTACTTTACTATGAGCTTCATCGGAGTTTTGAAAACAACACGAAAAGACATGTTTCACCATATTGTCATAGTCATTACACTTGCCCACACTCGTGCAAGTAATTCAACACTCAATGAATAATACACCACCAAAAAAACTCAAGTTTAAGAAAATAATAGAATACAACGACATGATTTTTAATTTAAAAATACTAAAGAAAACATCATGTGATTAATGGACGGCCCCTTACCAGTATAATCTGTATAAAACGAAAACTGGGGTAAGAAGTATCGATGAATAAATATGTATACGGCTTAAGGACTAGTAGCCATGGCCATGAACAATTTTAAAACAACAAGAGAGAAGGTTCGACTTGACTCGACACGAAAATTAAAAAAACTAAAATATTTGAAAGCAAGCAACCACCAGCAAACACAAGCAAAGATGAAGCAAAGCACGAAGAGAACTAACTAAAATGATTTTGTAGTTATTTTCTATAAAATATAAAATATGTTAGGCGATGAAACTCTAGTTCCAGGCCGTTTTCTAACAATTATTAGCCATATCTGTGTGGTCACTACGTTGCTATGGCAGAGCCAGGAGATATTTCCGTATTGTTTGCCAAACCCATTAATATATCGTCAGCAAGAAGGCTATCTGCAGATTTATCACAGCCGGTAAGTGTAATTTATTGACCTAGATCTTTTGCTAAATGACGAATCTTACTTAGGCGCTCCCTTAGTTTTACAGTACACTGAGACTATACGCATGATTCTATGTACGCCGCCTGGCGGTTGTATATCTGCAAATTCATTTGTTATCTACACACGTAACATCACTACTTTATTTGAGCACTAAAACCATTGCTGACCTTTTGATATACTATTTTTGTTATAAAATGTTCAAAGCAGGCCCAGGATTCTATGGACAGCATAATCCGGAATTCTACCTGCACGCAACCTTAAATTATCCGCAATCTACGTCACCGCTGCGCAGGAATATAAGCGCCTGCGCATATCTGCAGAGCAGCCTCCTATTCTGAAGAAGTATTTTCAAACATTATAGTAACAAGTACACACTTAAAAAAAACAAACAAACAATTTTCTAAATCGGCAAAAATAATTTTGATGGAGGTTTTTAATTGGTGATAATAGGACCTCCTTCTTTTTTGAAGTTGGTTAAAAAGTACTCTAGTAGTAAATCAGAGAGTAGAGAGAGTAAAAACCATAGTAAGTAAAAAAATATAGCTAGCTTTCTAAGCTAAAACTCCAGTAAGTACTCATCGACATAATAATAGCGACATGTTAATGGCTATTGCCGTTTTAGTTTATAAACAAATAAATAATATATTACTCCCATACCATACCATCCACACATTCAATCAAATGATTGTTTATTATTATTATTGAAAATCTAAATATAATTATGTGAGGATATGTAAGCATGATATAAACATGAAATATAATTATGTATAAATACTTTACTATCTAGCTGTGGCTTAAAATAATAATAAAAAAAAATTTGATGTTAGTAAAAAATTAAGTACCTAAATCGATATTTTTAGAAAAAAACTTAGAAACATTAATTTCCCCATTTTTATCCCTGCTGTAACCAAAAATTACTAACAACAATAACTATGAAATTGTAGAACTTGTTTAACAAGTTTCGCTAAAAAATAAGACCTGCAAGCAAGTACCAACAACCGGACAGATGAAACCAAATTTCGCCATTTGTTGCAAAGTCTTTGTTTGCTTTACTCACGGTTTAATATTGCTTCAACTGAACAGAACAAAAACTAAAGAAGAAATGATTCAATATACATTAGATAGAATGTATTACTAGTGTATGTTCTAAGTTCAAATTGATTTTATTACTGTAAACTTACAGAATATGTGACAGTTAGCTGTGGGCCCCAACCACAGAAGAAATAATAGTGCTACGTACCCCAACCCAACCCAAACTCGGCTCAGGTCTTGGGCCCTATAAGTGCTAACTGACTTTAGTTACCACCCATGCTTACACTAGTTTACTAAACAATTTGAAAAAGTCTAAAATTAGGTTAAAACAAAAATTGCTAATTAAATTAAAAAAAAGTTTATTTATTGTAGTTCTATAAAAAAAACAAGTCATTTATCATAATAACAGTCTTCTGTACAATGTTGATATTAATCGACACTATTAGGAAATCATTAGGTGCTACTTACAATTACAAACATAATTTTTCAGGGTTCCTTGGCCTATATGGTGAAACATAGGTTTCCAAATAGGTGAAGGAATTTCCTAAAAAAACATAGTTCGGGAACTGATTACGTACGTGATGGCAGAACGAGATTATTTTTTATATCTTGTACAAAAATAAAAAATAATACCCTTTAAAAACATAAAGTGTGAATTAAAACTTTATTTACATTGAAAACCAAATTTTTTTGAGACAACCTTGTTAATAATATAGAATAAATCGCAGTTTCGTAAAACATGCAAAATAAAGCCAAGAACTCTACCTGTAGTGATAATTATATATTATATCTAATAAAGCTACTTATGATACAAATGCACTAAACTTGCAGCTGTAGGTACATTAAACTAAATTAAATATTAAATTACCTATGTACCTACTAAAAATATTGCACGCCCGCAATGGGTAAACTGTTGTTAAGTACTAATTTTAATTTATAAGATCTGTTGTACACAGTTTTGGCAATAAAAAATATTCTATTCTATTACAAACATGTAATGACAAGCCCACAGATAAATAAGGAAAAGCCGCTGTATAAATGCGCTTGTTGCGGTCACGCGTAATAGTTTTCAACCGACTTCAAAGGAGGTTCGCAATTCGAATGTTTTTTTTTGTATATTACGTGATTAATCCGCCAATTACGAATTTATTTTGATGATGCTTTTTTAGTTTGGAAGGTGGTCCCATATACATTTTATCGAAATCGTTTCAGTAGTTTGGTTTTAAAATCAAAATAACTGGAAAAAAGATGTCATCCAGGTAATCAAAATCGAAGTCGTTTTTTTTAAAGTACTTGTTAATACCATCTATATTGATGTTGATAGACTAGTATAAAAAATATAATTAGGTACGGAACCCCACCATGACACTCACTTGGGAGATTTTCTCTGCAACAATACAATCACAGCCACTGTAAGTGGATACCAGGTGGGAAAGTTATGAAACAGAGCAGCGACTAGATTTATCCAGTTCAATAGAGTAGTTGTACAATCAGTGTTTGGAACTGGTGTGCCATTGTGGAGCATGTGTGCAGTTTCGAGTTTAAATCTAGGGCTGCTTAGCAAATACTATTGAATTTTAAGTAAGGTTGAGTCATAGAGATTTCCTTCATTCAGACCCGATTCTATCTACAAAAGATGGTTTATCCACGCCTCCCTAGCTAAACAAGCCTTTTCAGTAGCCATAGATGCGGTCAAATGTTTTGCAGATGTTGTGACACGGGTGGCTTTTGGTTGTCAGCACGAAGCTTTCGTGAACAGTTATACGCTAACTCTAGCGGAGCATCTCGTCCAGCTGCAAGATGGGTCGGCGATATAGTCTCCATCGCGGGTCGAACCTGGACTAGATTAACCCAGGACCGAGCCAGATGTATAGTAAAAAGAACCCAGCTTTACCCAGCAGTAGGCGCGGATCCAACTTTCAAAAAAGGTTGTGGTCATACGTGGTCACGCGCCTTGCCTCGGCTTCATCGGCATTTGTGCATCTCGTTCCAGACCTGCAGGGCTAACATGCGCACGGCGAGAAAAAATCTCGATTCTTAAAAACAGGACAAGGCTACGAATCTGTATAAGTTTGTCTCGTTTTCGCACGACATAAAGACACGACAAAATTTTCTCGCGGTGTGCATGTTAGCCCTGCTGGGGGTCTAAAATGGCCGCATTAAGCAATTCCCTTAAAAGCAGTTCATCTTATGAATTCTTAGCAGAATTAATTGTACAAAGTTGCTCTCGAGTAACTTCTAACGAGTCTGCTAGTTGACTTTATGCAATTCATCTTTCATCAAACATTTCACGACCTTCTATAGAAAACTGTCAAACGAATGAATTCCGAATAGAACCATTTGCAAAATCATAGTATGAATTGGCGCTTAAGAGACTGTTTTTGATTTGCGAAATGAATCATCATAGGAACATAATTATGCAGAATTGCTAAACGCGACCATTTTAGCCCCCCTCCAACTTCTACTAAAGGAGCTCGCTCGCTCACTATGTGTTTGTGTGCGTCCCAAATTTCGTTGTATGTAACAACACAGGTTAAATAATAGTACTACGTAACAATTAGCCTATCTGCCTCCAATTAGGGTTGTGGGCATGCCTACCGTGCCCACTACGGTGGATCCGCGCCTGTCCAGCAGAAGGGTAAGGAAGGATGGTGACTAAGCACGCCATTCGAGAGCCCCATTATACTGTTAAAACTTTGTGATACACATAATATGCGGTAATCTAGCATATCGAGTCTTTAGTCTCTGCAGCCTAGTACTGCAGACTGCAGGTATCGTACCATAACGTATTTTTTTACGGTAACAAGTAATGAGATGGGCAAGATGCTCTGCTCTCCTGACCGTAAAAGGTAACGCCAATGGCTATTTCAGCGGTACCCAGAACTGGCCATGCCTTTTTTATGAAATAGTGACGAGTGGTGACGTTCACCTGGTGGTAAGCATCACGCCTGTCCCTAACAGTAGCAGTGACAGACAGATGAACTTGCGAAAATCCTGCGTGGCACTGCACTGCGCTCGTCACCAGGAGATATAAGATGACAAATGTCCATGCCCAGTAATTTCTCTAACATTACAGTTTTTAGTTAGCATTGCATTGCCTTTCGATTACATTAAACTTGTCAAAAATTTTTTTTTATGGAATTTGGTGACAAGACGAGCGAGACGTTCGCCTGGTGGTAAGCGTCACGCCTGCCACTAACAATAGCAGTGCTAGAATTGTGAACTTACGAACACAACCCTGCGCTCGTCACCCTGAGATATTAGATGTTAAATCTCTTCATACCCAGTATTTTCTCTGGTAGCATTGCCCTTCAAACCGAAACACAGCAAGTTTTGCATACTTCTGCTTGGCGATTGAGTGACTGACAACGGTGTGGTACTTCCCCAGGCGGACTTTGCAATAGAGTCCTATCCCTACAGAACAAATTTCTGAAACCCCCAAAGTTTCTTATCCTACCACAAAAGCCGGTTATAACTGGCCGGTCTGTACACGAGCCGGAGTCTGTTTATACTGCAGCAGGTCTACGTCCAACGACGTTTACTAACACGAGCCGTTATGTAACAGTGAGTGGGGAGCACATGCTGTCGCATGTCGCGGTGGTCGACTCGGCTCTCGTCGCGATTTAAGTCACTCGCGTCGAGCTTTAGTGACGATTTAATTCACTCGGGTTGAATTTTAGTCTCTTGTCGAGTTTTAGTGACGATTTAAGTTACTTGCGTCGAGTTTTAGTGACGATTTAAGTCACTCGCGTCAAATTTTAGTGTCTCTTGTCGAGTTTTTGTGACGATTTCAGTCACTCGCGTCAAGTTTTAGTCTTGGTGGTTTATAGACGGTTTCTATTCAGGCGACTTGGTTATTTTACGAAATCGTAATTATACATTAATCAAATCGTAATTATAATCAAATGGTCTATGTCTTCATAAATTGTATTTTCTGTACAGCAAAGCAATCTTCGTAGGCCGACATAGTATTTTGTTTTCTGTTTACGTGAAAAATGTCTCAAGTATTGTTCGTTTCTATTCTCATAGATTTTTTTATTTGTTATAATAGAGTGGCGTTTAACCCCTAATTCACTCGGGGATCGATTTTTGAATCGTACGCATGCATTAGTAATCGCACAGTCCATTAAGAAAAAACGTCTTAAAACAAATATGACCACCACCGTAACCACCAATGATAGTACGCTTTATAAAAAAAACAATTCATAATTGGCGGAGTAATCGCGTAACATACATACAAAAAAAAACATTCACTCGAATTGAGAACTTCCTTTTTTGAAGTCGATTGAAAAGTATTGCCAAATTACATTGCGTAAAAAATATGGGCTCTATTTCTGAATCATTCGATCGAGAATTCGCATGAGTTACGAATTCGATAAAAAAATTGGCTATATTTTTGTGCATATAGATAATTGAGTCCCATTTCTTGTTTACCAAGTGCCGTATCAGAAACCGGAATAACATTTGCTTTTCAAAACTGACCTGTTGAGCCAGACTCCAAGTTTCAACTGTCTGTGTGCCCCGGCAAATATATGGGGTCAACGGCCTCTAGCCAAGTAGGTGACCTTTTGTATAATCGTACGTTGCTCTAGATATAACATTAATCGTTTATTAATGCGAATGGTTGGATGTTTGTCTTCACTTGCTAGGAACTTCAGATCAGATAAAACATTTAAAGTCAGGAGACACGACCCTTAAAAATAAATAATAAAATAAATAAATAAATATTGGGAGGACATTTATTACACACAGCGCCATCTAGCCCCATACTAAGCAAAGCTTGTATTATGGAAACCAGATAGCTGATAGAATAATTATATACTTTTTTTGTTCGTAAATACTTACTTATAATACATACTACATACTACCCAGACACAGAACAAACATCGATGTAGGTCACAAACATTTTTGTCCTGGGTGGGGATCGAACCCACGCCTTACAGCTCTGAAGGCAGACATGCAACCAACTGAGCTATCAGGCTGTCAAAAGCCAGAAGACATCTACTGCTGGACGAAGGCCTCTCCTAATAGGGAAGGCTTGCCATAATACACAAATGTGTGTCCAAAATAATGTTGTGGGAGCCACAACAGCATGCTGGCCGTGATAGCAGGTAGGCTAGATTGCCCATACATTAATCATTGTTGCGGCCTGCACACTGTAGAAGCTTAAATGTAGTGGAGGTAGGTTTAATTTTATTAATGTGTTTATTTCTTTGACTTACCTAATAAAATTGAATTGTATTTTTAATTGCAATTTTAATTTCATATTTAATTTCAATTTCAATTGTGTTTATGTAATTTATTCATGTGACTGCTACTGCAATAAATGTAATTTAATTAAATGATGTATATGAGTCTATGATACTTGGTGATTAAATGATTATTATTATTGCTTCTTCTATTTAATTTGAAACTCGGACCTGGTGGGGCCGAAGCCAACACCAAGAAGCCCTGTTGGATAAAAAATAACATTATAAAACTATTACATGGGTGTGAATAGAATATGATACGCTATTTTAACATTAAGGTATAAAATTGAAAAAATAATCGGGCTATTTTGGTGAATTTTTGTTGACACTTTGGACTGGTTTATGGAATGTGAAACGGCACCTGCCAATTCTGTCTCATTATCAAAATACTTAGGCAGGTGATGACTCGCCATCCCTAAATGCTTACTTGCTTGCTAAATGCTTGCTTAATGATTACGCATCTGCTGGTCGCCTTACACAGGCAAAGGCTGTATTAAGGCAACCTGTATAACCCTGATAGCAAGACAGTTTTTGTGGATGGTAAATAATTAGATCTGTTGCTTTTATTTACTAAAGGCTTAGGACATTTCCCATAGGCAGATGGCCCAGTGGTAAAATTTCCCATGCCTCCTTGTATGAACTAGGCCAAAATGTCATGCCGTTAGGTGTACGTCCAAAAAACCCCGAGTAAAACAGCATTAGCATGCTAGCATCTGGCGCCTACTAATAAATAAATAAATATCGCAGGACAATTTTTTTTTTTCACACAGCGCCATCTAGCCCCAAACTAAGCAAAGCTTGTAATATGGAAACTAGATAGCTGATAGAATACTTATATAATTTTTTTTTTTTTGTAAATACATACTTATAATACATACTACACCCAGACACAGAACAAACATTTATGTTCGTCACATAAATGTTTGCCCTTGGTGGGGATCGAACCCACGCCCTACAGCTCTGGTTATTCTACAGTCTACTTAGTGCGTCTGATCATAAGCATAAAAGCGAAGTTCAAGGTTATAGCTGTATAATATCTGACTAAACAGCTATACCTTACTGAACACATCCTGCAAGATATCAGTACGTTTCAGCTTCTGCTCGGAACGGTTGTATAGTGAGTGTGTGAGCAGATTATTGAAATACGATATATTTATACAATTGTGTATGTGTTGAATTGATTACTTGGCAGTGAGATAAAATGAAGCGGGAAAACGGAGAACCAAAGGTCGGTAGTAAAAAGTTGTATGTATTTATAAGGCTCTTACACATGGCACAGTTCTTTAAACCATCATAAGAACCAAACAGTCAAAAAGCGGATTCTGTTGCAACTGTTATTCAAGAAAACGTTGTTTCTTTTATCTAAGCATGTACAATTTTTCATACGTATAAGAGTAGAAAAGTAACAAGCACGTGTCAAAAAACACGCTTCTTCTTTGTTAGGTTACTATAACTTGTTTTTCGGCTCCGACTGGACCTCGCGACCCCTATATTACGAAACCCTGGAATGATTTCGTTCATATATTCAAACTAAATTTTTATGGGAATAAACTACTTCCCTATCAACAAACTTTTATGTAATAAAAGTTCGTGGTCCGTTTTAAATAATAATAATAATTTATAATTATTGATACTTAATTTATATTGTTGTTAATATAATGTATAAATTATAATTTTCAATAAATTTTTTCACAATTTTTGATGGCTAGTAACTATGGAGTTTTCAAAAAACTATTGTATTGTATGAAGATCGGATCAAAGGTACTAAAGATTTCGTCGAACAAACCTATAGATTTTAGTCAATAAATTGTTTTTTTCTCTCAGTAGACCGAGACCTTTGGTCGTTCGGTTATACTTATTGAAAAAAACCGCATTAGGTAAATAAACGTTTTTTAATGTCTCTGTTGCCCTCTTTCTTTAGTAGCAAATTATTTGACCATCTCTTCGATTCATTGTCCACAACATTTTCAAAAAAAATCTTATAAATCAAAATCAAAGTCAAAATTGTTTTTGCACATTATGCTGATTATGTAACTAACATTACTAACATAATGACCCAAATGAGGGTATGGCAATCAAATATGCGCAACGCTTAAAGCCCTCAAAGTACATGCTTTTTATTATCTTGGAATATGTAATAGATTAAACTTGTTATGCTTTTTCACAACAGATATAAAGATATCGCTCGTGGGAGCAACAGTATAGATAGCTTTGTTATATACTTTTGATAAGTAATCTCAAGGGGATTATTTACGTAATATATTGATTGACATATATTAAGTAGTCAACCTTCATAAAAACTTTTATAGGTGTATATTGTGGTCGGTTCTGGCGGTTTTAGTTGCCAGTTGTAAACTAATTCAAATATTGCTGTCACTTTTTTACTAGGCATGTTAGCTAAGGACAGCAATACTTTAGTTAGTTTAGTTCTGTCAACTAAAATTTTCAGAATTGACCACATTGTGGTCGATTCTGGCGGTTTTAGTTGACAGTTCTAAACTAACTAAAGTATTGCTATCACTTTTTTACTAGGCATGTTAGCTAAGGACAGCAATACTTTAGTTAGTTTAGAACTGTCAACTAAAACCGCCAGAATCGACCACATTGAATATATTACGAGTATTCATATTTATTGATAAAGTGTATTTTACAAGTGAAGCGTATTTAAAAAATAAAATTACAATTTATGTAATTACTTAACAAAAAACTTATACTAATATAATTATATTATACACGATATTGATGTCCAATATTATATAAAACATTCAAATTAAAGTCAAATACTACCTACAGTACTCTCCTACAGTGCATTCCTGTAGAGCCCAATGACCACACTGAAAAGTGAAACTACATGGTTAAGTTTCAATAAAATTATAAAATTGAAATAAAATATTACATTTTGGTATATAGTTAAATGCAAATTTTCGCTTATTACGTACGACCGTACGTGTATCAATTAATAAAACCTTCAACACTATGCAATGTTATCCGAGTAGTACCTACCTTAGGTAACCGGTTTTTAGAGTTGTTTTTAAAGTATGATAATGAATTAATTGTTGATCCACGTGGCGTACTACAGCTGTGTATACATAATATAAATGTTCATCGTGATCTTCCAATGCTCTTGCTCTCTCCTAGCACAAAACGACCGACGACTGATAGAATGAAGAAGATAGCTTTTTTTAGGACTTTTGCCTATAGAATAGAATAGAATAGATTTTTTTTTATTGCCAAAACTGTGTACAAAAGATATTATAAATAAATATTAGTACTTAACAACAGCTAACAGCGGGCGTACAATATTTTTAGTAGGTAGATAGGTTTAATGTACCTACAGCTGCAAGTTTAGTGCATTTGTATCATAGAGATAAATACAATTTTTATGCTAGTTTTCGGCCACATATTTTAGTATTCGGCCCAAAAATTTACAGTTTTCGGCAAAGTAAAGCCAAAGTAAGCCTGGCAAAGTAACCGAAGAACCCTTTAATATGAATAAAATAGGGGCAGTTGAAGTTCTGAAAATTGCTTGACTTTGACATGTTGAGAGTAGAGAACTAATCTCAAAAGACGTGCAAAAAATAAGTTTGAATTTAAATTCCCGCCATTATATGTTGCCAAAAATCTGCTGGAAAGCTACTCTCTATACCAAATTTCGTCCAAATCCGTTCAGCAGCGTTTTTGCGTAATTGATTAACATACATCCAAACACACAAGTTTTCACGTATGTATTAAAACAGATTTAAAAAAACATATATGTTTTTAAGCTAGTTTTATCTTTATTATAGTATTATAGAAACCAGATAGCCAGATACCAGTTTTTGAACTGTGGCCGTCCGGTTTGCTAATCTTAGAGTGTGATGGTGCGGAGTCGGCATTTTTTACAGAGTCGTGGAGGACAATAGCAAGAATACAGAGTGAATGGCATCGGGCGCGCTTATATTCGTTTTATCACGTTGTAATTTTAATGTAGGGAAAGATTTTTGAACACAATATTGAGTTTTTAGCCTTGGCTACTTCTAGATACTTTTTGGGGTTGTCATAATGTGATGATCTGGCTACTTTCTGCAAAACATCTACAGCCTTACCTAAAATAATCTCGATTCTCTTAGTCACTGCTTAAACTTCTCTGTCTTGTTCTTGCATGTTACACTTCACGTCAGAGAGAAGATGACAGAGCATCTTAAGCAGTGACTCAACGGTTGAGATGTTTTTTTAAGTAAGACTGCTAGCTACAAAGATGATGGTACAGTTGGCAGCACTGACTTCAGTATACAGAATGATGGGTTGTAAACCGTATCATTTCAGGGCATTCTTAAGTAGGTCTTGGACTATCTTTTAGCGATATAATCATTATGATAGTAATCATAAATTTGTAATAATATAGGTATATGTATGTAGTTGTACTTTGAGTTGAAGAACATTTCATAAAATTATTTTTTTGGGCATTCGACTAAGGTATTTTTGCTTCAAGAGCTTGAGCTTCAGTTTTAACAAACCTAAAAAAGACTATGTAATAAGATTGTAAACACACCTAGCTATTTAAAATAGATTTCCTTCACCGGCCGCTCAAACTCATTGTTGGGGTTGAGATTTGAACCCACGCCTTCCAACATGCGAACAAGCGCGCTAGAGCAACAATCGGTATTTACGTCTTATTGTCGTATCGATTTGAAACTGCAGTTTTTATGTGGTTTCGATAACTTAATTATACTATATGCATTTATTATAATTCAGTACCACACAGCTGATCTGATGATGAAGCTGGGAGGTGGATAGTTGAACTCTACAATGGCTAATAGTAAACCTCTCGAGTTGGAGCTCATTTGTTTTGACGACCCAGCAGCACGAGTACCGTTCTTGACTGACCGAAGGCCTCCCTCTTAAGGCCGGGTATTCCACGTTTCAAGCACATTTTTTAATGAGATCAATCATTAGTCTAAAGCTGTATCAGGTAGGGTCACATTTAGCGGAGCAAAAATATGGCGGTTACGCAGATTCGTGCGTGTCAAACTTCTTTTTTTGAAGATTTTCTCAGATTACTTGAAAAGTATAGAAATTAATAACTTTTGAACCACAGAATGCTCTCCATTATACTATTAACTTATAATACATATTTTTTTAATGTGACTATGTGCTGTAATTAAGACATAAAAATGAAAATGGTTTAAAAATAGACACTGTTATTCGGTATAACGGTATTTTTATCTATCGAGGAAAGTAAAATCAATCGTGTTTTCATCCACAAAAGTTACTAAGACAGATGTTCTTCTGTAACATTTTGTATTTTTGAAATATAGTAATTTGTCTAAATAAATTTGATTTTGCGTGGGGCAAATTTGGAAAATACGAGCCTTAATAGAGGGGTGTTGCCATAATCCCCACGCTTGGCAGGCGGCTTGGGGATCGCAGAATGCTCACCACCGTTAACCGAGTGTTAAAGATCGTTATAATTTACATTTAATTTTCTACTATTATAATTACTAAGTTTGTTATTATAGGCTGTTACCAAGTTTCTTTGTACACGTATTCGAACCCGTACCTGAGCTAAAATAGACAATATTGTGTACTATTAGATAACCTGCGGTATTAGACAAATATTTTTATAGCAAACAAGCCACGGGCGCCATGTGCCAAGGTCTACAAAGATGGGCAGGCGCTAGATTGAAACTAAAATCTTCGAATATTTCCTTATTTATGGCCACACCGTAATTTGTTGAAAATGACATAATTTGGAATGTTATTTATGCAATGCAGTGCGAGCGAGATGTTTGAAGGGTGGTAAGCGTCACGCCTCCCGCTAATTGTAGCAGATGAAATCGTAACAAAATCCTGCGCCGCACTGCACTGCGCTCGTCACCCTGAGATTTTAGTTGTCAAATCTCTTCACGGCCAGTAATTTCTCTGATAACATTGGCCTTTTAAACTGAAACACAGTAATGCTTGCACACTACTGCTTGGCGGTTGAATAACTGGTAAGGAGTGGTACTTCCCCAGGCGGACTCTGCAATAGAGTCCTACGCATGTAGTCATTAAACTTTTTTGATTTTAAACACGATATAAATATTAGGATCGGGTTTTTGGAAGAAATCAATTTTGCTAACCAAATCCGATGTGGAAATCAGAACCAAGTAATTTGGGAAGTGAAGTTTTGATTCAAAATGTGAACCTAGTTAAAATGTCACTAGTTCACCGAGTTCACCTCATTAAATATGAATTGTATTTTTTTATGAATCCTGTTATCAATTTACTGATATGGGCCGGGTCATATAAATTACATAAAGGGCGTTTGTACCTAACGTTATGACAGCATCTGTTCTCATTACTTATACATCATACTCATGCAGGTACAAAAATAGACATAATTACCATAGCAGTTGTGGGCCGAAGACTCGGGACGAATATGGCATAAATCCAGTAAACTTTTGTACTCTTTACCAGACACAAAACAAAGGCACTGGCATACATTTGGATACTTTTGACGTTTCGTGGTCACTATTCATCAAATATAAGAAAGGCATTTTTCAAAAGCTTGATGGCCCAGATTATAATATTTAATGTCATTCCTTTGGTTGGTGGCAGTTTCGGTTTTGAATCACATAATTACACTCACATTATCATAAATAGGAAAGTTTGTCGGTATTTTTGTGTGTATATGTTCAAGGGCGGATCCAGGGGTGGAGCACAGGGGCACATGTCGTCATCCATAAAACGTCCACTGGTGGACGAAGGCCTCCCTCTTTATAGAGGGGTGTTGCCATAATCCCCACGCTTGGCAGGCGGCTTGGGGATCGCAGAATGGTCACCACCGTTAACCAAGAGGACGCTGCTGCCCGTCCTCCGGTGGGTCTGGTTACAGTTTAAGGACATACCCAGGTCCACATGAAAACAGTTTAAATATACCAAAGAACTAGGAGATTTATAAGATACCGTTTTTATTTGTTTCTTTTTGCATGACAAACATGTAAATTCTCACAGGAAAGTTTTATTAAAAGTATTTTTATAGTTATTATTGTATATCTATGAAAAAGTATCGATCCCAAATACAGCATAGAATACTATGGGGGAACTTGGCCTATGGCCCATGTGGCCCTCCCAGAAATAAATCCTGGATCCGCCGTTGTATATGTTTGTTATCTCTTCACGCCTCTGAATGGATATAGCTTATTGCGTGGAATAACATTCATCATCATCAGCCCGGAAACGTCCACTGCTGAACGAAGGTCCCCCCTTAGACCGCCACACTGTACGACAACCTGCCATATGCATCCACCGGTTGCCCGCGACTTTTACAATGTCGTCGGTCCACCTAGTGGGAGGCCTACCTACGCTGCGTCTTCCGGTTCGCGGTCGCCACTCAAGAACTTTTATTCCCCATCGGTTCAATGTTGCCAACAGCGTAGGGCCTGATGTCGCCATTTTCCACAGCATAAGTAGCCTAAATTAGCCAAATTTAAGCATTTTACCAAAATTAGTCTGCCTAAACGCCAAAACATCGCTATAAATAAAATAAAATGTTGGTCATATCAACTTATTTATCTGTAAACTTACATAAAATTACGAATAAATGGCTTGTCCCTAAAGTAGCCTAAAAGGCAACCAGTCTCCTAGCAGATTTTTTCAGCGCCATTTCATCACCTTTGTTGGCCATACTGCATCGGTTATCAGTCAGGGAATAACATTACAGGCTGATTTTTATCATCATCATCATGCGAATAAAACCGCTGGGCGCAGCTATTGGTTAGTTGCACTTTGGTCTGTTGAATATAACGACACGTGTTTGGTTGCCGAATTGTTTCGGTTTCAACACGCGTTGAATCATTGCGTCATCGTCAAGTTTGTGTAACTTTGCGTGGTGATAGAGTACGCGCAAAGATTACGATATATAAATAATACAAACCCAGGTCAGAGGGGTGTCACTCCGCAGTTTAGGTATGTTTTGCCGGCGCTCTGTCCGGGTGGACAATGTAAAACACAAGTCAGTCGCCGCCCGCACCTAGCCTCGTCGCACGTAACTAAGCATACGATAGAAAGAGAGCGGTATATCTAGGTGAATATAGCGAGCGGTATCCAGCGCTGTGCGAGTTGAATTGCTACTTTATTGCCTATAGTAGATAGGAGTCCTTATTTATTTCAATTCCTTTGCGAAGTTAACTTTCTGTACGTAGTACTATTATTTATTCTGTGCCCAGGTACACATTCATGTAACTTAAAAACAGGTTGAGGTTAATGAACTTTTTCTATGTAACTGGTGTTTTTTTCTCGTTTTCCCCGATAACGGCCTTAGTTAAAAAAACTTTTCAACCGTTAGTCACTGCTTAAGATGCTCTGCCATCTTCTCTCTGACGTGAAGTTGCACGTGCTAGAAAAGGACAGAGAAGTTTAAGCAGTGACTAAGAGAAACGAGATTATTTTAGGTAAGGCCGTTAGTCACCAATTCCCCATAGTTTAAGTTGTTCATAATGGTTCCTTTACAATACAATACAAGTTTATTGCAGAACAGAAATATATAACAACTTACAACTAATCAGGGTACATTATTTGGCAGTACAAGAAGCGGCCTTATCGCCTTAAGCGATTTCTTCCAGGCAACCTTTGGATGGACTGGACTAAAAGACAGTATTATCACAACTTTTTGTTACACGTTGTATGATTTGAATTATCACTCAAGTCGAATTTCAATCGGAATCGAAAATCGATGCTTTCGTTCAGGTTGGAAAAAAAAACTAGAAATTATTCGGGGCGCCACAATCGCAAATAGTTCTGAATAGTAGTAGAAAGTAGTATAGATAGAAAGTAGTAAAGTAGAATAGTAGTAGTTTCTGTTTAGTAGGTCTGAGAAAGACAATTTGAAGAAATTCATCTACAGACATATTTTTCTCGGAATTGCAAGGAAAGCAAAAAAGTTGTCGTTTCAATTTCAAGGTCTTTATGCCAAGCATTGTTTTTAAAACTGACTAATGAAGCTACTTAGTGTGACATTGACTTAGAGATTTCTTATCATCAAAAATATTCAAATAGTCAATACTAGCCGAATGGACAAAGTGCGATGCCAAATACGTAGAAAAAAAGACAGAAAATTAAGATTTAGCGTTGCCCTTTAAATCGTAACAGTACCTGTCTATTATTATATTAGTACGAGTATCACTCATCAGCCAGAAGACGTCTGCTGCTGGACGAAGGCCTCTCCCTTAATAGGGAGGTGCTGCCATAATCCCCACGCTTGGCAGGCGGATTGGGGATCGCGGAGTGTTACCACCTAAGAGGACGCTGCTGCCCGTCCTCCGGTGGTTCTGGATGCAGTTTCAGGTCATATCCAGGTACAGTAGGAGTATCACTTGATGCAATTTACGGCTGTTTGAATATATACGTATGTAACGAAGTAGCTCTAGAAGGTGAAAAATAGCAACAAGGATATAATCTCAAGATATCTCTTTGATCGATCCTTCCTCCAGTCGTCCATGCTCCAAAAAATAATTGCCAGTAAAATATAAATTAAAAAATATTAAATATTTTGGTCGACGCGACGCGTGATCAAAATGCTGGCGTTTATTTGCCTCAACGCATATGCATTGCCATCCAGCGTGGCAATGCCGCCAGCATGCTGGGTACGCTGCCGACTGGTAGTGGGTTTGAGCATTTGGATTGTCTCTAGACTTTCATCGGTCTGGATACAATCCTTTTGTTTTTTGTTGTGTAGTAGGCTAAGTAGTCTTTGTAGTTTGTTTTAGTTAATAAAGGCTTATGCCTAATAAATAAATAAAAAAAACAACACAAAACCACATCCAATCACAAACACAAACAAAAAAACAACAACACAAAACACAACAACAAACAACAAAACACGTCAAACAACACAACACCAAAAACAAAACAACATTAAACACAGAAAAACAATAACAAACTAACATTAAAAAAAACAAATCAAATCCAACAACAACAACAGCATTCATTGCATGCATTCTTCTTTTTTCGCCCACCGTCCCTCGGACTGACTGGACGTGTTTCTTAGTTTCTTGGTCAAAATATTTAACTTTTGACTTTATTTAATACTTGTTTGATTTTTTGTGTTGCTGGAATGGATCTGTGTCGTTTTTGAAATATCGGCCTCTCTCGTTTCTTCTTTGGTGCTTCGCCGTCGGACCCCGCGGCCATTGTGGATTGTGTCGGACTTCTCGTTCTTGCCTGGCTGACTTGCGCCCTGGATCTTAAAGCTTTTTAATTTCGCTAACCTTAAACTTAAGAAGCTAAATACGGTTTTTGTTGTGTACACATATTTTGAATTGCGATCCAGGTCATAACTCTTAATGCTGTTATCATATTTATTAATGATTGTAATTTGTATTGTGTGCTTATAAAATAAAATAAAATATTCAAAAAATAGCTATTATTAAGACAAACATGTGCTAGTTATTAGGCATGGTAAAATAGAATTAAGTATTATAGAGAACTCGATTAGCCGACTATCAGAATACTACATACTTTGATAAATTATTATGACATATAATTTATTAAGACTAGGTCAATCTAGCCAGTACTAATTTGTATTGTTATGAACGTTGAGAAGCGGAAGTGGTAAAGTAGAGATTTCAAGGCTATGACACGATCGTGACCTGATTTAATGTCAAGCTATCTATTAATTATCTCATAAATCTTTTGCATTCAGTGCAATCAATACAGGGTCATTGGTAACTAGATAACATTTGGCTGGACGCCGTAGTGTCACTCGTGAGAAGGAGAAACTGTTTTTCCGGGATAAACACACAGAAAAATAATGCATTTTTTTTTATATACTTTCAAGTGACGAGACGAACAAGACGTTTACCTGGTGGTAAGCGTCACGCCTGCCACTAACAGTAGCAGTGCCAGAATTGTGAACTTGAGAACACAATCCTACGCCGCACTGCACTGCGCTCGTCACCCTGAGATATTAGATGTTAAGTCTCTTCATACCCAGTAATTTCTGTGGTAACATTGCCCTTCAAACCGGAACACAGTAATGCTTGCACACTACTGCTTGGCGGTTGAATAACTGACAAAGGTGTGGTACTTCCCCTCATATATACATAGATTGTTTTACTTCCCATAGAAAATGCGTCTAAATGTAGTTGAACAATACTGAAGGGTATGTAAGTACTCATCATTATGAATAACTTCTAAAAAGGGGCCAACCCTGAAATCGCGAAAAAAACCAGCTGTTCCATACAAAAAGTTCATTGACCTCGGACAGAATGCTGTTGACCTGTTGATGCAATGCGAAAATGTGGCACATCGTTAGCTACTCAAGCAAATAGCAACTCTCTGTTAGGAGGACAAGGCTAATAATACCAAGTGACTTCGCCAAGACCCGAACAATAACCGAACGTGGCCGAATTGCATAATGCAAGTCTCTACACCGACGTGTTTTGATTTTGACTGAGAAGCCGGCTAGGCGCACAGGGCACACGCCACAGCCACAAAACGCGCCTTCAACGCGTTCCTCCGCACACGGTGTAAGCGGCTTTCGCTTCTCAGAAGCTGCTTTAGGCGGCGTTTTAGGGCCGTGTCCCGTGTGCTAGTACAAGAGCGTCGCCAGCCAATATCCGAAGGGGGGGATGTTGTTATATGGAAGATGGGAAAAATCTGCATTGACGAAAGAACTAATAGCAGCGCGAAATACTAAACTTGCAATGGATTCATTTTTGAATCTCTAGGAGGCGGCAGCTGCCACTCCCTGCACTTCCTGGCGACGCCCATGTGCTATGTAGTACATGGGTAGTAGTAGGCACTTAGGTAGGGGTGGGACGCGATAGTGCGGGTGGTGCGAAACCTCTGTTCCATTTATGGTTGCAAAATATGAAAAAAGACTAGTTTTTGAACGGCCGCCAAGGTTGGCGCTATTTGATAAAAACTGCTATGCTATGTGTATCACCGTATATAACAAATTACCAGTGTCATTAAAGGAACTTCCTTATGGTCAGTTTCGCAAGAAATTGAAGATGTGGCTTTTAGAAAAATGTTTCTATTGCTTGGACGAGTTTCTAAACAAGCACAATGTCAACAAAATCTATGCTAATATTTAGATTTATCTGTGACATTTCCACATGCCAATGAACGGCAGAATAGATTGGACTACACCTATCAATACGATCATAATTATTTAACTCTATTTTTGGTGGAATAAAAATTCATTTCATTTCATTTCATTTCATTTCATTGGAAGCTTGTGGTTGTGATGCATGTTCGCAGGTTAATTGCCGGGTTGACAACGTCTGTAGTCTTCAGCGTTGCGGAGCTGATCGCTTTCATGACCGGCCTTACCATGTTCCGTTCTGGCTTGTCTCTCCTCTGTATCCTTTACTAACTTACCTATATGTTATATTGGGATACCCTTTTTTTTAACTAATTCATATGCTTTTAATAACCCACTGCTTGGCATAGTAATTTTTAGGGTTCCATACCCGATGGAATGTCTAACAGGACTATGCCATTGCGGCGGTATCCAGTACTTTGAGTATCTAACAAAACTAGGCTCTGGGGTATCACTAGTCTCATTCTTTGAGCATATACTATTGGAGGTGGCAAGCCAAGGCGTACCTCTCTGCCAATAGGTATATGGTCAGTGACGTGAGTAATCATACCCTTTACTTTGTGTGTTGTGCGTTTGTTGTAGTGTGTGTTCATAGGAACAGGAATTTGTTTTACCATTATGAAAGTCTACTTGATAGTGTGCCATGCCAAAATCGCAGAAAATGATGAAAGCCGATTATTGACGTAGACATCTCCAATGGTATAGCTTGAAGGTCTCATTGGTAATTATTCAATATGACTAATTTATTTCCTAGTGTTCCATCCACAGATGATATCACTGGTTCCATCTAATGAACCGTATCATACAGCACGACCAACTATGTCGAATGAGAACAACATGAAGAAGTGGCTAAAAATGTTGTATATAATGTATTGTTTCCTTGACTTTATCTCAGCTATTGGGTGTCACGGTGTGGCCTCAGTGGCGTTGACGGACTTCGCACTGAGCGGTGCTCTCTGTGACTGGTACTGGTGGATCTTCGCCATCTGTGACGTTGTGCCGTTTGTGACAAATGTGTTTGTGATAACTGTCGCTTTAACGTGTCGTTAGATATGTGAAAGAAAACATTTTAAACCTTTAATCGTCTAGTCAGTTGATTGTAGTTATTTATACGCCTGCTGCCTAACTGCCTTGTATAATCGTTTATTTGTCTAAGCCTGCAATAAGGCTAAAAAGTATCACTAGTGCTGCACTAGTTTGGTATAATGCCAGTTGTGAAATGTTCGGTCTATTGTACTTTGAATACTTGGGTGATCCTGATCATATGCGACGCTACTGTCCTTTGATCCATGAGTATTGTATTCACCTAGGTGATCGCAGGCGACTCTTTTGATATTATTATATTGGTTTCCTTAGATCACCTGGGGCCGTACCATGAACGCTTATTCCGGGACCGAATACGCTCAGCTGCTGACACTGCGCGACTGAATTTTATCGCTTTGCAATAAGGTTCGCGGTCGCGCAGTGTCAGCTGACCTATTCGGTACCGCTATAAGCGGTTCACGGTACGGCCCCTGGCCGGGGGTGTTTATCATGGTTTATCCGACTATCAACTGTGTTGTTTTCTATAAATAACAGTCAGTGTCGTAACTAGCCTTTCATGCGCCCGGTGCGAGCTTCTATTCAGTGCCGTAACTAGGACACCACACTATTTACGGCACTGACAGCAGTCGAGCTTTTTAAACCCTCGACCAAGAAGAAAGGTGTTATAAAATCGATGTGTGTTTTCTGTCGGTCTGTGGTATCGTAGCACCCATACGGCTGAACCAATTGTGTTTTGTTTTTGATAGGTGACTTGACCGAGAGTCGAGACTGTTCTTAACAAAACTGTTTTTAATTTTTTGCAATTTTGTAGTTTTTTGTTTTAGCTATGTTTCGAGACAATCTGAATTTAACAAAATTTTAAATCATCAAAATATTTTACATCAAATATCTCAAGGTGACGGGCGCAGTACAATGCGGCGCAGGATTGTATTCGCAAGTTCACTACTGTTATTGGCAGGCGCGACGCTTACTATTAGGCGAACGTCCCGCTCGTCTCGTCACTAGACTGCATTAAAAAAAACATTATTCTGCGAGGTAATTGTAAAAGTTAATCCCAAGCATTCATTATGGCAATCAAAATATTTGCAAATATTAAATTTAATCTAAATATAGTAGGTAAGTACTTACTATAGTTTGCTAAAATTAGGAAACGAATGACTATAGTTTGGGGTTAGATGGCGCTGTGTGAAAATGTTCTGACAATTTCTTTTTAGTAACCGTATGAAATGTATGTAAATGCCATAAGCTTCAGGTGTGCCCTTTCATCAACAAAGTTAACATAAGAATAAACCAATATTAAATCAAACCAGCGACGGTGATAATGGAATGGACGGGCCCGGCGCTTGCAAATCGATCAAAATTAACAAGACAACACAATCAAGCATACCTAGCTTAAAGTATGCATATTACATATGCCGGAAAATAGAGATAGCGAATCTAATTAATGCATGACAAAAAGAGAACACATGTACTGTACATGTATTAGAAGTGTGTATTATCGTATCGAACGGCTCGCATGTCGCAAAGGCAGAGTATGACTGAAGCGAGTGAAGAGCCGGCGCTCAACATATAGTATTCAAAATCCGTGCGCTTATTTCCCGTCCATTCATCTTATCATTGTCGCTGAAATCAAACCATATGTTACTGTTGCGAAACTAATCAAATGAGGAACCTATAGGATACCTATTAAACTTTTGGTTTGTGCTACTATTTTACCCAATGAGTACTATACTAACTAACTTAGTTTCGTCAGTTCCAGTAACAGTAACATATGGTTTGATTTAATTGAACGATTCGGAATAACAAATTGTTTTGAACAAGTATGGCTTTGCACTGACGGATGGACGCGACGGACAGATTCTATAAGAGTTCCCGTAATTATTATACAGGGTTAGTTCTAATCAGTTAGCATCCTTTCAAGGGCATATTCTGTTCATCAAAACAAACAACTTGTACTAGGTATGGGGCCAATATTAAAATCGCAAAAAAAAAACATCTGTTCCGTACATTTTGCCCAAGGTCGATGAACTTTTTGTATTGAACAGCTGTTTTTTTTCGCGATTTCAATGTTGGCCCCATAGTAAAAGTTGTTTGTTTTGATGTATAGAATATGCCCTTAAAAGGATGCTAACTGATTAGAACCAACCCTGTATATGCTGCAAGCTGCAACGGAATCCGAATTCGAGTAAACAATTACGAACGAACGCGGAATGCATTTCGCGCGTTTTTTCCCATAACTTATTTTTTTCTCGCGCTTTCGTTTTTCAAACAGCCTGTTACTTGTTCATACAATGTCCGTGGTTGATCTCTTTGGTGATTGGAACTAAATTTTACTATATATTCCAAATTCAACTCACTTTTCCTCCCTCCGGCGGAAAAGAGCTAATTTCTGCCCTGTTTCCGGAGGAACAAAGTTGGTCTTATTGAATAGATGTGAGACAAAAATACCCTCTCT
This sequence comes from Erannis defoliaria, assembly GCA_905404285.2. Taxonomy (NCBI): domain Eukaryota; kingdom Metazoa; phylum Arthropoda; class Insecta; order Lepidoptera; family Geometridae; genus Erannis; species Erannis defoliaria. The sequence continues at coordinate 4,580,388 of FR990071.1, forward strand.
TTTGTACTAGTTTGTCTGCAGTGGTCGTGTCCTCATGTATGTAAATAGTTAATACTACACTTGTTTGATAGTTTCTTAAGTCGTTTTCGTGATACATGTTCATACTCTATTGAGCATGTAGCCAATACTTTGTAAGTGCAAATGTGCAAATGTATAGTGTACTGCCTAGTCTGGTCTAACTTTCAATCTCATTCTTTGAATGCAAGTAGCAAATGCAGTTTACTATGCACTTGCGTATCTTGTCTTAGGAATTTCTGTAAGAAAAATAGACTAAACGATCTGACAAAAAATACCAAATACTAAATTAGTACCTATTTGAATTTTTGTTCGTCTCTTTGCGTGTGTGTCTTAATTATTTGTAATTTTTTATTTATTTTCATGAAACAGTTATGTCCGAACATTTTACAACTTGGTGCATATTATTATAGTATAGTAGACGAGTTCGTGTTATTTAAATACATAATTAATTCGCGTTGGTGTTGTGAAAAGTGTGAAAATGATTTGGGATGCAGTTGTGAATTTTTTTGTAAGTGTTTTTTTTTATTTGTCGCATTAGAAACAAGTTTGCTTACGGTTTGGTCCGTTTTCGTAATTAATTTCCGTAGTCAGCTACGAAAGAATAATTATTTTTCATTGATTCGTAATCAATTATGAAACAAGAATTTTGTTGCTAGTAGCTGAGTTTCGTAGTCGGCTACGATAGAGGAATTTCAGTTCCTTTTTCGTACTCCATTAATAAATACACTAAGTAGTTTGTCTATTTTAGTTTTTTATAAGAGTTGAAATAAACTAAGACACACATATTCAGGGATTGCGTTCAGAAACTTAGTCCCGAGGCTAAAAAAGATACTAATATTTGTAAGCGCAATTTTTTTTTTTAGTTCTGCTTATGGTGGACTGTTCGATTTTCGTACAAACCTCTTGACAATGCCATATGGGTTTTCCACGAGTTTCCACACGAATTTGACTTTCCAAATTCAAATCAGTTTAGAGTTAATTAGGGAGTTTCATACAACTTTATATCCTTTATGAGATAATGCTTTACTTTACGTTGAGGTTGCATGATATTATGTAATTGGACATTGTCGAGCAGGTGGTGTGAAAAGTTATTTTTTGGCAATTTTGTATTATTACATACCTACCTATTTTATGTTTGTAGGTTTTTGTGGCGAGTATAAAAATACTAGCTGTTCCTGCCATTTAGCCCGCGTACAAATTGTATTTAAAAAGCCGGCCGATCCCACGGTTTTGCCCGCGTACGAGTTGTATAAACTGTCAAGCAAAGAATACATAATAATACCTACTACGTACAACAAAGATTACGAAAGATGCGCCATCGCGTAATAAAACAACGTTTGAAAATGAACCCCGTGCCGTCATGTTTACGAGTTGCGCTGGAATGCGAAAGAAGATAACACTTTTATAAGAACAAAAGGGATAGCGCGCGTCTCGCTTAGTGAGCGCAGACAGGCGACAGAGTCCTTAGGGCCGTTTTCTCGGGGCCATTTGAGGGCGCGATATGACATATCTCCCTCCTTATATATATAATATCATTGACGTACAATAAGACACGTTGCATGAGGTGCTCCGGTTAAACAATCGGGTCAAGGGTCAGATTCTGAAGGCAGTTATCTTGGAAATGGGACGCTTTGTCAGGAATTTCCTTAGTCTTAGAAAGCCATGCGGGATTCACAAGAATTGGTGAATCTTGTTCAACTTTTACGGGCGTGGCAGTGTGGTAGAGTAACAAATATACACACAGTCACACATATACACAACTAAGATTAACGTTATGCATAATTTGTTCATAATTATATTAGAAAAATACAGAGTTACAGAGTTAAGGAAAAAAGCAATTTACTTACCTACTTTGTTTTTTTAAAATTGTTTTTGTTATTAATTTAGAACACTTACTTAGTACAATTTCCAAATAGATTAACTTTAAGAATATGTTTAGTTTTTATTATCTAAATACGTACCTATTACTTTGCACCTAACAATAAGCCGTTCATTAGAGTTAAAATTCGACATTTGAATAAAAAAATAACTGCATAAAGAGTAGGTTCAAAGCAACTCAAAAGTTCAAATAAACTAAAGATTTTTATCTGTGATTTGTTTTCCCTTTAAGGGAGAGGCCTTCGTCCAGCAGTGGACGTCTTCCGGCTGTTGAATAGATGTACCCAAATACCATATAGAATTTGCATGGCATTTCATGAAATGGCGCATGGAATCATGTAAAAATGCCATGTAATTATGCCCTTAATATTTTTTTTATTTTGACCATTAACATCGATTAGGTAATTAAAATTCAAAATTCAACATTTATTGTCAGCTGCGTATTATAAGTTGGAGTCATCACAATAGGAATCAGCAGCTACCCTTTTGGGCATACAATAGTACAATATTATATAATATTAGATTACATTGGATTTACATAAGGATACAAAATATAGAATGTCAAAGTATTGTTAATTAGCAGTGTCAATTATTTATCTTTTAAGAATTTGTCAATTTTATAATAGCATTTATGCAGTAATATCTTAATTAAATTAAATTTGAATTTTCTAAATGTCATATCTTTCATTTCATCAGGTAAGTGATTAAACAATTTGGTGCAAACTACATAAATACTGTCATCATAATATTTCGTTTTCAAGCCCTGTGGGGGGGTAATACATAGTAGCCTTTTCTAGTTTTACGTGGTCTGCGATTTTTATTAGGTAATTAGGTAATCGAGCATTTCTATATAGCTTTTTTCTGTTTACTTACAATGTCAACAGGCAAATAATTACTCGATATTACGAGTATTTCCTTATCCCTGTTAGCGTCAGCATTTTAAAGTGTGTGAAGCGCGCCATCGCGAAAATTGAAATAGTTTATCGTATTACGACTTTACGACATAAAAATAAATTATGTGCATGCTGCCTATATGTATTCATCAATGATCCTGGTATCATCCTCGTTTCCTAATTTTTCTTTATACCTACCTACCTAGTACCTACTCAATTTACTAATAAAAAAAACTCATCTGAGATAGAGAGATACAAAATAATTTTATGAAGGCAAGTTCCCAGACCTTTTAAAAAACACCCTGATTAATAGCAGACATTCGCAAATAATCTTTACCTATGAAATTGCCGTTCTTCAGTACTGGTCACTTAAAATAAAAATAAAAGTTTGGAATGGCTTTGTATTCTGAATTCAAATTAATTTTGTCTTAAAAACATGACATTCTTTTTACAAACTCTGTCTTTTGTTTATTGATTACCGTTGTATTTTCATTACATTTGAACAATGCCCTAAACCAAAAATGACCCCTAAAAAGGTGATGGTCACTGTTTGGTGGTCTAGTCTAGTGCGAGTGTGATCCACCACAGCTTTTTACAAAACGGCATGAGCTTTAGTGCAGATGTGTACTGTGAAGAACTGGAGACAATGATGGAGAAGCTTGCACATCGGCAACCAGCTTTGGTCAAACGGTCGTCCCCACTGCACCTTCACGACAACGCGCGACCCCATACTGCACAACAGACAGTCTCCAAGCTGCAAGAGCTGGGGTTGGAAGCTCTCCCTCATCCGCCATACTCACCAGACCTTGCACCTACCTTTAAATTTAGACAACTTTTTAGTGGGTAAAAAATTAAATTCCCGAGTGGCAGTACAAAATGCCTTTGAAGAGTTTGTTGCCTCCCGTCCAGCTGATTTTTACAAGAAGGGTATCAATAAACTGCCAATTCGTTGGCAAAGATGCGTCGATTGCATGGGTGATTACTTTGAATATCAGAAATAAAAAAGTTTAAAAAATCGGTACGTTCACGTATTCCATACAAAACGGCAATTTCATAGGTAAAGACCTAATAATATATAATAAAAAAATAAATACAAACACAACTTAATTATACCATCCTCCAATTTGGCGATGCACAACTTCAGTCCAAACCCAACGACCATAAAAATATATAACATAATAAAAGATTAAAGATATGGAAAACGATATTGAATTTTTCAAAACACTAAACGACTTATTTAATAACAAAGTGTTATTTATACTCTTGATAAAAAAAAATACGACAAGAACTATAAAATATAATCAATCAACTCGCTCTGCATGACGTTGCCATACCCGGACAGGGTCGTTATAAAGTACTTATCATAAAATATGTTTTATCTAAGACCTGCATGTGATTATAATCTTTATAACTGTGTAATAAACGAATTGAGTTTGAACTGAATTGAGTATTGACTACTCGATTAGGAGAAATGATGCGAGAGTGAAACACGTCATTGTGGAATGATCTAAGTACAATTTTCATGACTTAAATAGTTATAAAAATTGTATATGTTTTTTTATGCAATCTAATGACGAGACGAGCGAGACGTTCGCCTGGCAGTGAGCGCCACGCCGACCCATAACAGTAGCAGTGCCAGAATTGTGAACTTGCGAACACAATCCTGCGCCGCACTGCACTGCGCTCGTCACCATGAGATATTAGATGTAAAATCCCTTCATACCCAGTAATTTCTCTGGTAACATTGCCATTCAAACCGAAACACAGTAATGTTTGCACACTACTGCTTGGTGGTTGAATAAATGGCAAAAGTGTGGTACTTCTCCAGGCGGACTATGCAGTAGAATCCACTACAGCAGCGGCTGTAGGTAATTCTGTAATGGTAGGATATAGGGCTATAGTACAGCCCTATAGGTACTAGTCCTACCACAGCAGTGTGGACGTGGGTGTGCGCTTGCAGTTTTTTGTGGATTCATTCATCTCCAAATGTTCGTACGATAAATTTGGCCGCGTACGAAAGCGAAGCTTCGTAACTAGTATGACACCAAACATAATAATGTTTCGCTCGATACCAGGTGCAAAAAAAAGGCTTATCCCACCTTTTTTTTTTGCACGAAACCTTATTTTCTAACTAGCTGTGTCCTAGAGTGAAAACCACGAATCGGCAAATGTATTGTAGGACACTACACATCGATAGAGTTACGATAGCAAAATTAAGCAGACGTGGCTGGAAAGTGACAAACATCGACCACACTAATTGGCGTGCCGTCGGCTCTCCTAGAATACTCCAAATCGTTGATTGCCTGCGTAAACTTGTCTCTAAATCAAGCCCAGCAGTAGACGATAAATATATTTTGTAAAGAGCCCGCGCCTTGTTCCAGACGACCAACGAGCTCCAGCAACTCACGCAGACTAACGAGTTCAAAGGGGGATGGTCCTTCTACCTCGTGCTAGCTGGAATAGCCACTACACTTGGATCTTCGCTGCCCGTCGGATATAATATAGGCGTCGTTAACACCCCAGCGGAGGTGAGTTTTATTTATGACGTACAAACGTATGCCAGTTAAAGACATCAGATGATATAAAAACCCATGCTCCATAGTTCTCGGTGGTTTAAAGTCCGGTGACGCTGTAGAGGCCATCTGAGGCCAACGGCATCAGTCATTCATAAAAAAAAGTCTCGGTGGCATAAACTCCAGCGGTCTAGCAGTATGGCGACCGAAAATTTGAATATTTTACGGCCCCCGTTAAAAATATAGTTAGCATAGACTAAAAAGTAGTTAAGTTTTGCAATCATTTATATTATCATAGGCAAGACTAGCCTAGGTCATTTTCGATAGGTCATAGGTAATTTTTCTTCGATTTTCGAAGCCACTTAGTGCTTAGTGATGGAACTGTCACATACCTACTTGTACCTCTTAGGGCACAATATCATTTGCCCTTACAGCCAATTTTCTGATGGCATATCTTAAACCCATAAAAAACCCATTGGTCAAACACATTGGTGAACCCCTGGTATCAAAACCCATTTGCTTTCCAACGTACTGTAATATTGGTTTGACCTAAAAACATAACTTATCCTTATATCCATTATTTCTCGTAGAATACTTACATGAAGCGGACAATTAATTCACTAATTAAATATCTATGTTCAGGTGATAAAAAGCTGGTGTAACTCTAGTATAACGTCTCGATACGACGTGGTCTTGAACGACGCGTGGCTCGGCGTGCTTTGGTCTGCGGTGGTGTCCATCTTCATAGTGGGAGGATGCACGGGATCCATTCTCGGCGCCGTACTGGCCAACAGCCTTGGAAGGTATCATCAGCATCATCAACCACAACCTTCTTTTAAGGTTTTTTTATAGAGTAGTGTTAAACGGTTTCTAGTGTGGAGACCACGAATCGCCAAACGGAGTGTAGGACACCCTGAGACTCGGTGGAGTGACGCTACTTAACCCAGAGGCGGATTAAATGTTGACAGCGCTCTAGCAGACTAGTCCCCTCATCGGCGTCCCTCTGGAACCTGGCGCCCCTCTGGAATCTAGCGCCCTTACACTGTCTTGCAAACTGTTACAAGTACAATACCATAAACAATTTGCAGGTGATTGATTTTCGTTTTAAATCTTCCGCGCGCGCCCCTGTCTATGCTCGCGCCCCTGTCTATGCTCGCGCCCCTAGGCACGTGTCTAGTTTGCCTTACGGATAATCCGCCACTGACGTAACCAAGCGTAGGGGCCACGCTTGCCAGGGCCAATCTATACGTGAAAATAATTGTTTGTAAACAAACAATGATAGAAAATAGCATGGTTAGACGCAAATCCAGCGGACTGCCGTTTTTTATTTACTTTCCACCGTAGTTATTGACCATCTGAAGTGTAAGGTTGCGCATGCCTTTTTAACCGACTTGAAATAATTAGAAGGTTTTCATATCAAAATAACTGGGAATAATAATGTCATCCAAGTAAACGAAATTGAGTATTTTGCTTTGAACTCGGTGGTTTTTTTAAAATGCTTTGTGTGGTTTAAAGGCTTAGGACATTTTCCATACGCAAGCCTAGTGGTATAAATTTCCCATATCTCCTTGTATGAACTAGGCCAAAATATCACATGTTTTAAAGTCAGTATAATAGCGCTCGTGGCGTAGCTACTTTAAGTGTTTAACTTACTGTTTTAATTTCATTATTTTTTTAGGAAAATGGCGACCATACTGACCTGTTGCCTGTCGGTCGTCGGCGGTGTAATGTTCTTGCTGTGTCGTGAAGCTAATTCCGTGGAGCTGCTTATTTTGGGCCGCCTTGTAGTCGGCCTCTCCGCTGGTAACTGTCGCCTGGAAGAGACCGCTTTAGCTGCGCGTCCACTGCGTCGGCATCGGAGCGGACGGAGCGGACGGTTTTGTTGCTTTGTACTTATTTCTATGGGACTGCGTGCACTAAATCGGCAAATCCGTGCCAGATACCGGTATTTCTACCGATGACGTCATCCGCAGCAAACGTACCATTCGGATGTCGGTAATGCCGATGCAAAATCCGAATGCAGTGGACGCACCCTATTGGCATTTTATAAATGCCGACGCTCCGTACGCTCCGTAAGGGCTGATTCCGACGTGACTGAAAATGCGAGGCGCTGATATACAATCTGTAACAAAAAGGTTCAACAATACTGAAGGGCATGTATGTACAACAACACACACACACACAACACACATACACATGAACAACACATGAACATACACATACATACATTGTTGTACATTATGAACAACTTTTACTATCGAAATTTCACCATGAAATCGCGAAAAAACGGCCGTTCCATACAAAAAATTAATATAATAATAAAATCACATTTATTGGAGTTAACTAGATTAGGACTACACAAACTGACTTACATACAATAGCAAAAACCGGCCGTACTAAACACATGCCGAATCGTGAGGAAAAAAAATGAAAGACGGGTAAAAATATATATAAGTACATTTCTACTATAGGTATGCACTGAAAATAAATCATTTTGAAATGAGTAAGTATGTAGTGTGTGTGTGTGTGTGTGTGTGTGTGTGTGTGTGTGACTGTGAGTAGTGTAACTGAGAATGTAACGTAAACAAAAAGTTCAATGACCTTGGACAAAATGTATGGAACAGCTGTTTTTTTCGCGATTTCAAGTTTGGCCCCGTAGTAAAAGTTGTTCATAATTATGAGTAAATACCTTACCTACCTTTAAACCCTACCTTTACCTTACTTTACCTTATTTTTTAATACCTTCAGTATTGTTAAACTTTTTTTGTTACAGATTGTATATTAAAATTAATTCAATATAGTTTGTTAACTTAGCTCTTAAGTACTTTACTTTAAGTAAACTTATGCGATAGAACATTGAACGTTTACAATTTTGTTGATAACCTGTTTTCGTCTCGCTGCTGAGCAAAAGTATCTTCCACTTGCATTTAAGAATGAAAGGCTTTTTACTTATTTCAGGCTTAACAACAAGTATAGTACCAATGTACCTGACTGAGCTTGCCCCGCTGAGTCTCACGGGGCCCCTGGGCGCTATCTGTCCCATGGGGGTCAACGTGGGGGTCCTGGTGGGGCAAGTCATGGGCCTCCGCTTCTTGTTAGGTGAGTACTACTTGCTTTGGCAAGCGGAGTCCACATATTAGGTAGTAGCACTGCCGAGTGCGCTGTAGGCGTGGGTTTGATTTTGATTCCCACCCAGCAGGCTAATCATGTAACTGTTCGGGATCGCGATTTGTCATAATTGTCACTTGTCTCTGTCACAGCTTCACGGTATCACGGAGGGATTTCTCTCGCTATTGTTAGCGAACGAATGCGTTGATTGCCTAATAAAGTTAAGCAAGTGTCTTTTGGCGTTTCGTCCTGTCCTGCAGGGTCAAATGAGTTTTGGCGGGACAGTGACAAGTGACATTTATGACAAATCGCGATCCCGAACAGTTACATGATTAGCCTGCACGACAAGGCGAGTTAGGGACATCATGTATGACGCGCTATAGTTTAGGAGCATCTGGGTATGTTTAGTTACTCAAAACAAAGAGCAAGATGTAACCAAGATGTAACCAAGATGTAGCCTTGGCGTCGTTGTAAGTGTGGCAAGCATTTATTAATAAATGAAATGAAATCGGACTTTATCGTACGACCAAATTATTGACGGGATTAGATATCAGATACTCTGAGACGGAATTGCTGTGGATTGTGGAGCCACTATCGTATTTTTTTAATAAATAAAGTTGACAGCTATTTTATAGTCTGTCGAAAATTGTTCGATATTTGGCCATACTTTATATAAAGCCTTATCATATTGAATTTTGGTTATAAAACATCCCAATCAGTAAAATTGCTGTGAATAATATTACAATGGTTCAGCAGGAACGGAATTTGATCCAAGAAAGTTTTGATACATAATAAAACTGGATAATTATGTTGCAGCTTGTACCTTTTTTTTATTGCCCTCTCCTGAACTTAGACCTACCCTCGAAGGGCGAATGGGCCATATCCACCAAGCTAGTCCAGTTCCGGGTTGGTGAATTCACATACGCTATTGAATTTTTTCTCCGGACTCATGCAGGTTTCCTCGCAATGTTTTCATTCACCGAGCATTCAGCCAGTGGTATGAGTGTCCGTACATAAACTCCAAAGAGCTCATTGGTACGGGCCTAGGGGTTTGAACACGCGACCTCACGATTACAAGTCAAGCGGTCTCCCGATTACAAGTCAAGCGGTCTCACGACTAGGTTACCAGGATACGGGCAATTCCTTTTAACCGGAACTTTAATTTGAACTTGGCATACTATGGGTGAACTTGGCCTATGGCCCATGTGCCCCAGAAATAAATCCTAGATCCGCCCTTGGCTACGGGTGAGTTTTTTTTATACTGGATGCTAATATAGTTTTCTTTTGTTTTCCAGGAAAAGAGGAGCACTGGCCCTACCTACTGTCCGTCTATGCGATACTAGTCATTATTTGTATACCAATTTTGTTTATATTGCCCGAGAGCCCTAAGTATTTATTTGTTGTAAAGAGAGATGAAGAGACTGCTTTAAAAGGTACGTCAGAATATGTTGATAAAAAATCTATTATTTTTAATTTTTGATACTACTTGACAAAAATTGTTAAGTTTTCAACCGACTTTAAAGGTTTCCAATTCGACTGTATGTTGATGCGATTGCGATTATTCCGCCAATTATGATTCAGAGCTCCAATATGCAGACTGCCAATATGTCTTGTATCACATTAACAGCCGAAAGACGTCCACTGCTGGACGAAGGATTATGGCAACATCTCCCTTAAAGGGAGGTGTTGTGAGTTTTGGCGGGAACGCGAGAAAATCATGTCGCTGCATTGTGTTATTTTCTAAAACTTGTGTTTTTTCGAGTGTTAATGCATAAACATGGTGGCGTTTTATTCATTAAGTGCTGATTTACGAGCAAGAGTGTGGGCAAGTGATATAATGTAGTGAAACGTGTCTTTTCGTGTTGTTTCCAAAACTCCGAAGAAGCTTGTAGTAAAGTTGCCACGACTTTACTAGGGCATGATTGGACTTGACCGTGACTTACTGTGTGTGACTTGGACTGTGACTACGACTCATTTAACTGGTGAAAGAAGGATCGATGAAGAAAAATGTATTCGGCTGAAGGACTAGTATCCATGGCCAGGAACTATTAAAAACAACAACAAGGGAGGTGTTGTCATAATCCCCACGCATGGCAGGCGGCTTGGGGATCGCAGAATGGTTACCACCTTTAACCGAGGGGACGCTGATGCCCGTCCTTCGGTGGTTCTGGATGCAGTTTTAGGACATACCCAGGTCCCCTTGCCTTGCATGCAGTTCGTTTATTAGAAATACAACATTTAAAAATCTTTATATGTATAGTTCTATATTATTATTATTTACGGGATATTTACCGTGAGTATGTTGTGAAATGAGCTCCCGATATTTCGGCGCAGTTGCATGCACCATGCAACACTGTACTGTGGAGTTTTGGCGGGAACGCGAAAAAATCATGTCGCTGCATTGTATTATTTTTCAAAACTTGTGTTTTTTCGGGTATGCATGCATATAAATAGTGGAGTTTTATTCATTAATTGCCGAATGAAGTGCATGAGTGTGGGCAAGTGATATAATGTGGTGAGACGTGTCTTTTTGTTATGTTTACAAAACTCCGAAGAAGCTTGTAGTAAAGTCGCCATGACTTTACTAGGGCATGATTAGACTTGACCGTGACTTACTGTGTGTGACTTGGACTGTGACTACGACTCGTTTAAATGGAGAAAGTAGGATCGATGAAGAAATATGTATTCGGCTGAAGGACTAGTATCCATGGCCAGGAACTATTAAAAACAACAAACAAAAAATCACTGTTCTGTAGTGAACAACTGTCACAGTTTAAAACATCTTTTTATGTGCTTTTCCAGAATTAAGTCGACTCCGAGGAGTGTCCTCCAGCCTGCTGTCGGAGGACATGGAGCTGCTCCGCGAGGAGGCGGCCGCGAGCCAGGCGGCCGTGGACCAGAGCTGGAGCATGTGCCGCGTGGCGCGCAGCCGGCCGCTGCTGCTGCCGCTGCTGCTCGCGTGCAGCATGCAGGCCGGCCAGCAGACCAGCGGGATCAACGCGGTGAGGATACGAGATGTTAGGGTCAACCCACACGTCCCACAACCACTACACGTGGTCGGGCGCATAATTTGTATTGCAAATGAATAGTAGAATTTACAAGTACCACATTTTGCAGTGGTTTTCGACCGCGTGGTTGATACCGACCACATCGCAATCACCAGCTACACAGTGAAATAGCCGCCGGCCACATGGCATATAATAAGAGTAAGTTCGTATAGGCTGAGTGGCCAGCCCTAGTGTCAGTTAATGTGCCGCCCGAAGGCCTCTGACATGAATGACGGTTGTTATTATAGAAACTAGAACAAACAACCAGGACCAACAATTTAACGTGTCAGCCGACCCACGGTAGCACTCAGAAATAAATGCCACTCATGGTCACCATCCGAAGACTGACCGGACCGTCCGTTGCTTAACATCGGTGATCGTTTAGAATCACCGAGACAAGCTACGTCACGAGCGCTACAATGATGTATTATATCGCATATAATACAACGTTGCGTCGACACAACGACAGTACGCGCTCTATGAAAGCCAGAGTCGAACTGTGTCTGCACAAGACGCAACCACATCGCAACTGCTAGCGACAACGCAACCACATCGACATTTTGTCGGTACCACAAGGCAACTGCAACGACACTATTCACACGTAGCCACAGCGTCACCACATTTTGTCGTTGCGATATGGTGTGGTTGTGGTACGTGTGGGTTGACCCTTAGGGTAGCGTGTGATCGTATAAAAGAGGATAGATTACATCAAGTATAACAATACAATTACGCTCGAGGAAAAGACACTCTCTTACGGTGGAAATTCCTTTTAACCGGACTAAACGTTTCCAAACCACCTTTTTGGCAAGAACTGCGGAGGTGTGGGATTCCTTACCGGCGTCTGTCTTCCCGACCAAGTACAACCTGGTGTAGTTCAAGAAAAACGTGAATAGGTATCGCCTAGGCAAGCGTGTTCCAGCGTCGATCACATCGTCACTTCCCATCAGGTGAGATTGTGGTCTAACGTATGCCTAGGAAGTTAAGTAAAAAAAAAATTACCTATGTTCAAAATTGTATGTGACGAACATAGATGGTTGTTCTGTGTCTGGGTGTGTTTAGTATTTAGAAAAAAAGTATACAACGTGTAACAAAAAAGGTTCAACAATACTGAAGGGTATGTATGTACTCATCATTATGAATAACGTGTACTATGGGGCAATCTCAGAAATCGCGAAAAAGAACAGCTGTTCCATACAAAAAATTCATTGACCTTGGACAAAATGTATGGAACAGCTGTTTTTTCGCGATTTCAGTGTTGGCCCCGTAGTAAAAGTAGTATACAATGATGAGTACATACATACCCTTCAGTATTGTTGAACCTTTTTGTTACACATTGTATATATATATATAGATTTCTCTTCAATACTGTGTTAGTCGAGCAAGTCTTGTTACATTCATCTTTACTTTGTTTTCTTCGATGTCATTATACGTGTAAACCTATAATTAGCTTTCTGATTTAAATTACTCTATATATAAGTTACGACAGCTGTTGGCTTTCCAATAAATAAATTCATAACGAGGTGAGTTATTTTCCAGGTGTTCTACTACTCGCAAACGATCTTCAAGCAGGCGCGGCTGTCGGACGCGGGCGCGCAGTACGCCACCATAGCGTGCGGCGCCATCAACGTCGCCACGGCGGTGCTGATGCTGCGCCTGCTGCCGCGCCTCGGCAGGCGGACGCTGCTGCTGCCGAGTGTCGCGGCCGCCGCCGTCACGCTGGCGGCATTGCCGCTCGCTATGGCGTTCATGGTACGAATAGGCGTGTGGCCTAATGTTTAATTTATGACAGATAACAGGCTTAGTGATGAATATAACTAAATACATTACACATACTGAAAAAATAAATTGTATTGCCTGATAAATCTTGATTGACAGCCTGATAGCTCAGTTGGTAGCATGTCTGCCTACTGAGCCGTAGGGCGTGGGTTCGATCCCCACCCAGGACAAAAATGTTTGTGACGTACATCGATGTTTGTTCTGTGTCTGGGTGTAGTATGTATTATAAGTATATATTTACAAAAAAATATGTATATAAGTATTCTATCAGCTATCTGGTTTCCATAATACAAGCTTTGCTTAGTATGGGGCTAGATGGCGCTGTGTGTAATAAATGTCCCCCCCCAATATTTATTTATCTCTGAGATATGAGCGCTTAAAGTTTTAGGTGGGGATAGAGAGGGGATGCTCTATCCCTTTCTCGCAAAGCACGTGTTAGTATAGCATTTGTATGCCGCGCCTGAGGCTTGACGTCATAGCTCAGTATAGCGCGCTCTCTGTCTAGCTTGAAATTAAAATACTTAGAACTTATTTATTTTTGAATTATTTTAAATTTTGTTTTCGTTGATAGGCTCTATTGATGATCAGCTTTTTTATGAGGTAATATAAAAAATGTAGTCATCATGCCCTATTGTGGTTACAAAAACGCGGGAGAACGGCGCGGTTTTTTTGTAATGGAGCTTACTCGTATATGCAACATATATTTTTTTATAACATTTTTATTTTATATGTGGTTCCACTGACACTATTTGATCATACATCTCATTATAGGTAGGTACTTAGTAGTAACTATAAACACGGTGCTATTTAATCGGCTAGGGAGCGGTTGTAAGGATGTTGTATACAAGATAACAAACAACTTATGTTGAACGATTTTTTAACATTCACGAAAAAAACAGCTGTTCTATACACTTTATCACAGGATCCATGAACATTTTGTACAGAACAGCTGTTTTATTTTTCGTGAATTGTCAAAAATCGTTCAATATATATATATATATAGTTGTTTGTTGTATATATATATTATATGTGTATTATGATTTTATTTCTCTTCAATAGGTACTGTGTTAGTCGAGCACGTCCTGTTATGTTCATCTTTAGTTTGGTTTCCTTTGATGTCACTATACGTGAAAACCTATAATTTATCTTTCTGTTTTTAATTACTCTATCTTTAAGTTACATTAGCTGTTGGTTATTCAATAAATGATAAACACAAAAAACGATTGCGATTCCCGCTTTCTGTATGGTCTGTCCAGTCCCGCGTTGCCGCCGCCGCTCTCCTGTGTCTGTGGGACTTGACTTTTTATGCAACGAAACCGATTGGTGGTATAGGTCGCGCCATGTAAAAAGAACGCTGGAAGAAAGTAGAGGAAGTGTTTGCGCATGTGTACACTTGCGTACAAAAGTACTAGGCCTATTGTTTTAAATAATTATGAATTAGTCTTTTGGTCGCCGCTTCGTATATTGGTTATTGCTAGGTACCACCTCTACCAACAAATAGACCGATAAATCGCCTACTGCGCAGCTTAACCGCCAGCGTTATTACATGACGCGACCTATACTTACCTATACCTAGACTGTTCAGATCAGTTTAGATCTGCTGCCTGAAGGTAGCGATGGTACCTATGGACTCATAGGTACCTATAAACTTATGGTACCACTCACACTACACACACACACACGCTGTCTGTACGCACACACATACAGTCTGTATCACCATACCACACACAGTACCTGTTTCATGATGGTACATATGGAATTATGATACCAATATCTCTTTTCACGCCAAATATACACTTTTTATAACGCATTCTCGCGCAAATATTGACAATTTCATGTTATTAACATTTAATGAAATCTTTTGCGCCAATCACAGACGTCGATCTGGAATGAACGTAAACGTCAATGTCTTTTTGCGATTTATGGGTTGATTTGAATGTTTTACAACAAGATTTGATTGTAATAATTGGTAATTTTGATTATAACTATGAATCCCTGAGTTCGTTCGTCGTGGTTAAAGCCACACAGTAATGATTACCGGTAATTCCTTTTCGACAACTGTTAACTAACAAATGTCAGCTGTATTGGTATGTTAATACGGTTTATATTCCAGGATGCGGTGTGGTGGATGCCGTACGTGTGTATGGTGGCAGTATTCCTGTACGTCCTGAGTTACGGATTCGGACTTGGTCCCATACCGTACTTCATAGCCTCTGGTTAGTACAGTTTTGTATTCTTTTAACTGCATGATAGAGTTAATTTAAGCTTGTTCCACTTCAAGAACTGTTGTCAAATTTTAAAATCTTATTGAGCATTGCATTCTCTTTTCTTATCAATGACCCCCCCCCCCTTAATAGGGGAGGGGGGTTGCCATAATCCCCACATCCCCACGCTTGGCAGGCGGCTTGGGTATCGCAGAATGCCTACCACCGTTAACTGAGAGGCCGCTGCTGCCCGTCCTCCGGTGGGTCTGGATGCTGTTTTAGGAAACAGACGAAAAACCGAAATTACATTATGAGCCACACCGACGCGTGGCTAGTCGCAGCTAGTCCTATCTAAATGATACAAAGATGTGTTAAAACCGCGTTAGTTCTGATATTAAAATATCACGATTGTTCATTTTTTTTCTTTCCTCCTAGGATGGTGTCGCACTTCGTGCATTTGCCAGTGTCGAGTATTTAATATCTAACAAGTTTTTGATGAATTTCAAGTTAAGTAAGTCACAGTCAAGTCCAGCCATGCCCTAGTAAAGTCGTGGCAACTTTATTACAAACTTCTTCGGAGTTTTGGAAACGACGCGAAAAGACACAGATTGTTATTTTTTATAATTGATTTAAGTATTAGTATTATTATCTTCAAATTGTAAGTTAAGTTCAATGTAATTATCTTGTAGTTATTTAATATTGCACACCCCGTCTTCTATTTATGTTCTTTGAATCTTTTCCATCAAAAGGTTTCCTGGAAGAAATAGCTTTTAGCGATAATAAGGCCGTCAATTGTTAATTTTCTGTTGTGATCATAATGACTGTTATCATTTCTTTTGGTATGTACAATAAAGAGTTAATCTATCTATCTACAGTATTTTCAATTAATTTATTTTAATTATACGTTTAACAATACATTTACGAATCATTAATCTATCATTTAAAATCATTAAAAAAAAACACAATCATGCAACATAATGTTGCCAAATTAACATAGTATCAATATGAAAGGTATAAACTTAGTTTGGTAGCTTAAAAAGTAGGTACCCACCAAAAAACAAAATAGTCTAGTATGTAATAAGAACGATTTGTGTGCAGAGTTGTTCGAGGTGGGCCCGCGGCCCGCCGGCATGGCGTGGGGCTCGCTGGCCAACTGGGCCGGGAACTTCCTCGTGGGCATGCTGTTCCCCACCATGCGCGCCACGCTCGGCCTCTACTCCTTCTTGGTGTTCGCTGTGGTCACCGCCATGCTGTTCTTCTTCCTCAAGTAATTTGAAACTATTTGCGAATACTGCGCACTAATAATGTGTCGTTGCGGTTTTTTCAAATAACGCAACGAAACCGTTGTTCGTTGGCCAACAACGTTTAAATAAATATCTGTTTCTAGCAACTATCTAGTTCCAAATTTTTTAATGCGACATGTTACGGTTTAAAAAACGATGATCATCCTAAATACATTGGGAATAAGTCACATTTTCGCAATCTCTATATTCAACTCAGCCCAACGTGTATAGCTATCCTACTCGCACGCATAGTAACGCTCCATCTGGCTTATTCGCTTCAACACGCTATGCCGATAACTTCATATACGCTATAGTTTGCGCAAATTTAGAGCGTTGTGAATATAACGTTGGTTTCGTTTCATACTTAACAAGAGATGTTTGTGAAAGAACTCGTTATTGAAATAACTAGTTTTGCTATGCTTGGACACCGAGTGATCGTTGTGTAGCGCGATAGATAGTTGTACAACTATCTACGTTGGACAACGCTCACCACTACTGCGCACCGCTATATGGCTCGCGGATCACGACATTTGTTACGAAAAATCGCAATAGGTGAAATTACTAGTTACTAACTTGGAATAACGTAAGAAAGGTTTACAAAAAATAATTACTTTGGCCCAAGCAAACTTTCGTTCATAAAACTGGACAAACCTAAAATCCTACTTTTAGGTACTAAAACTAATTTAGATCAATATAATATTTTTGCGGAACCTTTGTAATGTTATTCTCGGTAATTTCACCGATTGCGATTGTTATTTTAATTTAATCAATTAAACCGATTGTTTTACTTACGGCGGATGGTCAAATGAAGCCTTGCCTACAGGCCCTGATTAACCCTTAGGCTAATTAGGCTGCAGCCTAGGGCGCGAGAATCGGGGGGGCGCGCTAAAACCGTGTCTTCGCATGCACTAATCTAGCATCATTGCATCTACCCTACATATTTCAACTAGACCGAGACAAAACACTAAAAGTAAATGCGCTTGAGAGTCCCTGATTTTAACAATAAATTTTAAACTTTTACAAAACGCGCTTAAAACAAACACTGACTTGTTACTCGAATCGGTTGGTGGTCGAACGAGTGGGTGAACTGGCAACACTGTTGCAGACAGAGCGCCTGGTACGAGTTTTGTATAATCCGCCTCACAATATCTTGATGATTTTTTACAAACTATTAAATTTGAAAATATTGTGGAAAGATTTGCAAACGCTAAAGCACGAAAAAGGGCTAAAATCTAAAAATAATTACTTAATTACTATAATTTTCAAATAAATCATTAATCAGGTGCAAAAATGTTTCACTTGTATGATGCCTCTCCTCTTTTTTTTAACAATTACAAAAGTGTAAATATTTAAAAATACTCAAGTCGAAGCAACTTCACACACTAGATGACCACGCTCATGGCCAATGGCAATGGCAACTAATGGCCTACGCAGACCGATGGCATCGATAGGGATTTTATTATCCCGCGGCTTCATTCTAAAGCATAGCAATTTATGTTGTATTTCTATATCAATACGTTTGAATGTTCATTAGTAAAAATTGAAATCCCTTACCATGCCGTCCCGGTCTGCGTAGGCCTTAAGTTGTCTATAGAAACTAAGCCAATACAAGTCACTTTCAGGTTTTCTACTTGGTAGCCTGCAGTCACTTGTCATGATTTTGGTCTTATAATGCGTGAGGTACTTTGCCTTTATGTACGGTCAGCTTAAAAAATGGTTTGGCACCCTAAGGTTGAATGTCATGCAGATTAAAGGACAACGTTAGTTTTGCTTGCAGATCGATCTGAAAACTTTTATAGGTTGTATGAACCCTGTTAAAACTTTCACACTACTACTCTACTCACTTACTACTTTTTAGGCCGTCCGTAACACACCTGGCGGGGGCGCGTCCTCATAATTAGCCTAGGGCGGTCAGAACTCTTGATCAGTCGCTGCTTGCCTATACAGGGTTAGTTCTAATCAGTTAGCTTCCTTTTAAGGGCATTTTCTTTACATCAAAACAAACAACTTTTACTATGGGTCCAACATTCATTCCCAAAAAAACAGCTGTTCCATACATTTTGCCCAAGATCAATGAACTTTTTATATGAAAGAAATGATATTTTTTTCGCGATTTCAATGTTGGCCCAATAGTAAAAGTTGTTTGTTTTGATGTATAGAATATGCCCTTAAAAGGATGCTAACTGATTAGAACCAACCCTGTAAAAGCATAGCCCTGTAGAATAGTAATATCTTAAAGCTCGTATTGTTTTAAAAATAAAAGAATCGCGCTACGTGCATACAGCGTTTTGAAAAAACATTAAATTCAAACTTAATGTTACAGCCATACGCATATCTAAAGATTGGGTATATAACCTTAAATATACGCTGGCCAATGACTATAGCTGTACAAACTTATTCAAGTACCTCTTTTATTTTAGGGCATACTTCCCCGAGACTCGCGGCAAGACTCCTGCGCAAGTGACGCAGCTCTGCAGCCGCGGCTTGCGCTCGTCGCCACTGAACGTCGACCAGTTTTAACTCATCACCAATTCTCATCATAAATATTTTGTTTGCAAATAATGAGGTGAGATTGTGAGGCGCTTAGCTAAGAGTGTTACGAGGAACCTTTGCACTGAGGCGTTTTCATTGGATGTTTTTATAATTTTATTTATTTAATGAGATACGCCAACAGTGAACATATTACATATTCTTAAATTTGTAGGTAAATAACACAAGGGTCTGATACGATCACCGTTTACAGGCGTATACAACATTCGCCATAGACAGAGTTTTTTTTCTCTTTATTGATTTTCATTGTTAGTTCGAAATTGTTTACTTATTTTTTATTTATTAATCGATATATATTTACGTTTGAACACGTCCTGCCTGATTTTAAGCAATGTTGCAGTCTAAGATGGCGCATGCTTACATAGAAGAAACCTGTTTGCTCTGGATTTGAATACACCCATTATTAGGAAACATAGACTTTGGCAGACAGTTCCAAAACCTCGCTGCGAATCAAAGATGTGGAATCAAAGCGCTTTGTCAGGAATATCCACCATGTATGGGTGACGGTTTAGACGAGTGTCTGGCCATCCGGTAATGAACAAGGGCAGGTGGAATCGAGTTGTGCAATTAGTCGTATTAAAATGTCATTTATTGTGACAGCGCGATAGGTTCCACTCCTGGGTGTTTTATAAACCTACAAGTCTTGTACTTGTAGTGAATAACTGGCAACACCGCAAAAATATTGAGTACGGCGTTTCTAAAGCTACAAGACAACCAGTGTACAAACTACAAGTACAAGCACTTGTATATAAGTTAAATACAACCCATCTACCTGTAACTGGTAACTTGTAGTTACTGGTACAAAAATCTAGTACAATTGTATGCTTGTACTTGTAGCTTTATAAAAGAGGGCCCTGAACGTCTCATCCCCATTCCGCTCGTCTCCGCCTCGGTGGAAACGCACCTTTAGGCTTTTCGCGGGACTAGCATCGTCTAACGATCGTTGCTCCCCCTAAGCTTACAGTCAAACGCATTGTGTGGAACTCGCTAATTTGACATTTTTCCTTCTTAAATAGTTGTTTAAAGATTCTCTGTGAAATACTCAGTCGATTCTTAATGTGTCCTTGCCCATCGTCCTCTTAGCGTGCTTCTTAGCTAAGTGTAATATCTTCCCACATAAGAGACCACATGTATGTATTATGTAAAACAACATTACATATGTCCATAAAATCTTCCATCCATATGACGCCAGCGCTAAGCTGTCTGGTTGTACCACAGATTACCTCCTATAGATTCCGCACCCAGACGATTGAAGCGCATCGCGCACGAAGCGGTTACAACAAGCATTGATTAGCGCGACTATGGGTAAACTTTCGATAATCAGTGGCAAAGCTTGTGTCATGAGCGATTTTCCTAACCTGATTTTAAAAAAGAAAGTAGTTTCCTTTAACTCGATAGATAGCGCAGACTAAACGTGTCAGTCAAAAACAGCATACTATTTTTGATATGTGGCACATGAAATAAAATAAAAAAAGCAAAGTCAGTCATTTACAATGAACTTCTCTTTTTTTGATTTATTTATACGGGAATACTCACGTTGTTCACTCACTCACAGATGTGATCGAAACTATAGTCGGAGTATCCGATTTAATTAAACGTGAGTATTCCCGTATAAATAAAACAAAAATGTGTCAAAACCACGTCAGTTTTCATAATAAAAATGAGCTTCTCCTTATTTTTTTTATTGCCTGTCAGAAAATCTCCCATTGCTAATCGCTTTCAATCTTTAGTGATTTGTCATTTTGAGGAATAAAGACCCCGTAACGGTATCTATGGGAGGTAATCTATGTGTTGTAGATAGGTAGTTAGTTGAATTTACGTAGGTATTTTTAAAATTGAACAAATACTAGATATTTTAGGATCAGAGGCTTTGCCACAGTTTTTTTTAATTAATCTTGCTTTGTAATGTAAGTGGAGGTGTACTTTAGAAAATAAGCGAAGACGGCTCAAAGAATGTACTTAAGTATACTTTACCCGACTGCCCTGAAAGAGGAATGGTTTTCGAGTGATCAGAACCTTTATAAGCATGTTAACAAATTTATCTAGCAGCTGAACCTAAAAGGTTTGTCAGGTTTTGTAGTATAAGTTTTCTTTAGATGAAATCTAACACTACTTTTTATAGGATTATAAAATGTGCTTGGTTTTTAAAACGTCATAACTCGTAAGCTTAATTTACAGACGGTGTTTTTTCTTCAATGTTGTACTTATTAAAGATATTCCTATATCGTTTTTATGTCATATGATGACTCCATCACCGTCTCAGTCGCCTGCACTTGATAAGTAATAACAGACGCTGTACGCCAACGACGTCAATGAAATAGATCTAAAGTAAAAAAGTTGGTTAGTTATTGAAATAGCATATTAGGATGGCTAGACTTTTAGTGGTTTCACGTGCATTAAGTGATGCATTTCTTCCTTAGCGGTCAAAAGGAGTATAAAAATATTTTACTGGTTTCGAGTTCGTGAAAGTTTTCATACAATACAATCCATCTAAGTACAAGAATAAAAAAATATAAATTTATTTAACGGACCGTTTCACAACAAAATCTATATTAGTAAACTATAATACAAGTGACCAATAGCACACGCGTTTCGTACGACGATTTTCATCACACTTGCTAGCAAAAAACAAACTTTTTGGTAATGATCAACCATGCATGTTGCGAAAATGTCAACAAATATTTGCCGAAAATGGCGCGCAAACCAGCGATGCGCGTGCAAGTGACATTTTATTTAGCCGCATAAAAACTCTTTGTTGGTATTTTATAAAAAATACTGTATACAGTACTACCCGGCTTTATTAAGAATGCTTCTTAAACAGACATTATAACTTGCAGTCAGGTACAATCGTAACTTAACCGGGTTATATCTATTACATCACTAGTGCTGTAATGTAAAGTAAAAAGCAAGCGTGTGCCTGAAATCGATGTAATAAGATCCACTTTACGAGCAAGTGTGATGAAACAAATATTTTATCAGCTATCTGGTTCCCATAGTATAATAAGCTTTGCTTAGTTTGGGGCTAGATAGTTTGGGGTTTGGTTTGGGAGTGTCAAATGTCCACCAATTTTTTTAGACCACTTGTTTTCATGATCACTATTGAAAATATGCTACAAATTGATATGATCTTAATAAATTGCAGCGTAAAAAAGCATATCTATTTATTTTTAGACCAAAATAAGTTTATTTTCTGCAAAAAAAAACGTAAATAAAATTAATTTATTTTGAAGTTTGGTCACGTTATGCGAAACACTGAATGGTGGCAACTTTTGTGACGTCACAACAAGGTCTAACGTGCATTTTCATGACGATTACAGTGAAATAAAGCTATTTTCAAGTGAGTTACCACAGATATGTCTGCCCGGGTATGTCCTTAAACTGCACCGGAGGACGGGCAGCAGCGTCCTCTTGGTTAACGGTGGTGACCATTCTGCGATCCCCAAGCCGCCTGCCAAGCGTGGGGATTATGGCAATACCCCTCTTTTAAGGGGGAGGCCTTCGTCCAGCAGTGGACGTTTTATGGCTGACGACGACGTCAGATATGTCACATGATCCAAATCGCGTTATGGCGCGTTTTTTTCTCATTCAAACTTTCACATCGATTTTTACCGAAAATACGACAGATCTCAAGGAAATATTGATGTGGTGTGCATTAAATATAGTAAGAAATTATTTAAAACAATTTCCCAATAGTAGTCAAATACCCTATTATGCTAACAAGACTTTAAGCAGATTAAGTTTCTGGTAGACTGTTTATTTAACTCGTTTAAAAGGATAAACAAATATAAACAAACATGGCAGACTGCCGAGCAATGACAACGTCTAGTGACAGAAATGAGAGTTATCATTGGTTGAAGTTAGTTTACAAATTAGATAAAAACGTATGTTTTGATTGTTTACAAATTATAATTATTTATTAGTATAAAAATGTTAAATGATTTTTACTGACCTTTGTTTTTTATTGCACATTGAAATGGTACAATAGACTAGAATTAGTACTGTGACATATTTTAAGCGAATTTTGTAATAAAAGAGTTATTTTGTAGTATCATATTGGTTTTATTTATACACTTTGCAATAACATAAAAATACAATATTTATCCTTACAATTACAAATTCAGTATTTGATACTGATAATATTTTTATTAATGCATATCGCTAAAACTATTATGATTTTTTTAACGTCATTCGCAAATAAATGTGACGATATTGTTAATCTATCTATCTATATAGCCCATCTCTTAAACTGCGGGGTTGACTGGTAGAAAATGTTTCAGCACTAAGTATGCCTTTTGTACATTTATATTATGTTTACAATAAAGTAACAATAAAAATGGTAACAAATGGGTACGTGTACACGACAAGTCTATGACTTGCCATTTTTATTTTACAAGAACAAATTACAAAATTAATAAAACTAAAAAACTTAAAGAGCTGCATTTAACAAAATCTCGCTTGATGAATAGAAACGATGCGTTATAACTATTATCAGAATACAGGGATACGCGTGACGGTACTAATAAGCCGAAAGAAGGTCGCCATTGTAAACAACTTTTATATTACGGCCCTATTATAAAAGTTGTTTACATTAGTATATATATTAGTATATTATCGACTGCCATATAGCTCAGCGGTAGCGTGTCTGCCTTCAGAGCTGTAGGGCGTGGGTTCGATCCCCACCAAGGGCAAACATTTATGTGACGAACATAAATGTTTGTTCTGTGTCTGGGTGTAGTATGTATTATAAGTATGTATTTACAAAAAAATATGTATATAAGTATTCTATCAGCTATCTAGTTTCCATATTACAAGCTTTGCTTAGTTTGGGGCTAGATGGCGCTGTGTGAAAAAATGTCCTGCGATATTTATTATTATTATTTATTAGTTATCAAAGACTGCAATGTATATACGGAAAGGGCAAATCCAGAATTCGCGAAAATAAAATCAATGAAGAATGTCATTTAACCTCGATGAACATGTATATATGGAACAGCTGATTTTTCGTACGTTTTGTCGAGGACGTGTTCCATTTTTATATGGTACACCCGAATTTTCGCGATTTTAGTGTTTTTCCCATAGCAAAGGTGACAATGATCTTTTGGCTTATTTATACTATTCATATCCCGTATATGGATACTGACTGGATTACAAGGGACTTCGTAACTAATGATTAGTACTAATTACATTTTGTATTCGTGCTTATTATTCGTAAGTGACAGTGCATTGAATAGAACCCGATCCTATTTACTAAGCGACACTGTCATATAGATATTAACCGATTAGTACTAATGAGAAGTACGAAGTCCGTGTATCGTGTATGAATCATATAATAATAAAAAATTATAAAAATCTAAATAAATAAACAAGGTTTTTGTTGTGGTAGGGCTCTACTGCGGAGTCCGCCTGGGGAATTACCACAGCAAGCAGTAGTGTGCAAGCATTACCGTGTTCCGGCTTAAAGGGCAATGTTACCAGAGAAATTACTGGGTATGAAGAGATTTAACATCTAATATCTCAGGATGACGAGCGCAGTACAGTGCGGCGCAGGATTGTATTCGTAAGTTCACAATTCTGGCACTGCTACTGTTACTGGCAGGCGTGACGCTTACCACCAGACGAACGTCTTTCTCGTCTCGTCACAATGTATAAAACAAATAGATTGGCGCTGAACAGGGAAATTGGTAAAAAATGCAGGTTTTATGAGGACTGAATGCGATGATAAGGTCATCTTCTAAGATACTCCTCCAGAAGTTTGAGCTGGTCCCAGCAGACCAGAAGCAGCACCGTGTGAGGTCCGAGTCTCAAGTAGTTGGCGCCGACTCCTTTGTAGAGAGACCTGAGCCCTTCGGAGCGGATCATCTTGACGAAGCAGTCCGTCATGCCGGAGTAGTGTTTACCTCGATATTGGGCGTCCACAGCTGAAACGTGAGGTTTATACAACGTGTAACAAAAAGGTTCCACAATATGAAGGGTATGTCATATTCATCATTATGAACAACTTTTACTATGGGGCCAACCCTAAAATCGCGGAAAAAAAACAGCTGTTCCATACAAAAAGTTGATTGACCTTGAACAAAATGTATGGTACAGCTGATATTTTTTTCGCAATTTCAGGGTTGGCCCCATAGTAAAAGTTGTTCATAATGATGAGTACATACATATCCTTCAGTATTGTTGAACCTTTTTGTTACACATTGTATGTTGTTTAATTACAAGTTTTTTTCGAACAATCCTTTTTTATGCTACGGAGTAATGAGGCAATCGGACGTTTACTTGGTCGTCACGCCTTCCCGTAGCAGTGCATGACTGATGTTTATATCGTTGAAACCAATAGCTTTAATGAAGAATTTAAGTAAATATAGTATGTTTATTGAAAAAATAATTTAACTCGGTTAATAATGTTCTGATATATGAGTGTTTAAAGTTTTTGTTAGGGACAACTCTATCCCTTTCCCACAAAACAAAACATGACGTCACGCCTTACTTGTCAGAATATAATTTATATGGCGTACAGAGAAGTGACGTCACGATTTGCTGTTTCGCCTCTCTGTCTAGCATGATATTAAAATGCTTATAAGTTGCTTATTTTTGATCAGATTTTCATTTTGTTTTCATTAATCAGCTATATTTATGGGCCACATTTTAATAGGACTATAAAAAAAACCAGTCATCAAGCCTATTGTGAACTTCCGTTGAAGGAACTGCGCTCGTCTCCCTGAGATATTAGATGTCACATCGCTTCATGTGCAGTAATTAAAAAACGTGACTAAGAGTAGCTGCGAGCCTTGGACCAATTGAAATTGCTGTGTTTATCACCGGGACTAATCGCGCACAAAACAATTCATTTTTATGAAATGTATTTACAACATTAATTTGGAAGCAAACCTAAATACTAAAATGTATTACGTGATTTTAAAGGAGTATCCAAAGGTTAAAGTCAATTAGCTTCCTGCTGTTTAAAAGAGTGAGTAAAATAATAAAACGCCTAATAATTGCATAATGTACAGTCTGTGTGTGTTTGTAGTGTGTGTGTGTGTGTGTTTGTTGTGTGTGTGTGTGTGTGTGTGTGTGTGTGTGTGTGTGTGTGTAGTGTGTGTGTGAGTGTGTGTAGTGTAATAATTATGCTTTCGTTTTCATACCACGTGTAAATTTGATCGTTGAACTCACGTTGGTTAGACAGCCTCGTAGAGTGTGTGTGTGTGTTTATGTATGTAGTGTAATAATTATGCATTCATTTTCATATCACGTATAAATTTGATCGTTGAACTCACGTTGGTTAGAGAGCCTCGTAGAGTGTGTGTACTGTGTATGTAGTGTAATAATTATGCTTTCAATTCTATATCACGTGCATGATCGTTAAACTCACGTTGGTTAGACAGCTTCGTAGAGTGTGTGTGTGTGTGTATGTAGTGTAATAATTATGCTTTCATTTTCATATCACGTGTAAATTTGATCGTTGAACTCACGTTGGTTAGACAACCTTGTAGCGACGACATCGAAGGGATTCAAGCAGAGTGTCATGACCACGCCTCCGAGGTTAGCGCCGACGAACGAGAGCGCGATCGGATGTTCGGCGAGCACTCCGCGCTCGCGTAACGTCTCCTTCACGAACGTGAAGCTCAGGATCTGCGAGCTGCTACCGACCGCACCGCGCGGGATCTGAGGCCACACGCCGCGGAATAAACCTGACAGAATAAGTGACTATTTAACTTTTATACTTACCTTCTCATATGTATAATCGCTTGATAAGTAGATAACGTAGTAGGTTAGACCAATGAAGAGAGAATTGAATAGAACGGAAATGTGACGGGCCGCACTAGTAGTAAAAAAATGCAAAAAAGCTGTAAATGCGCTTAATGACAATTCTACCAATATACATGTTTTAAACGGAGAATACTCAAAAAGACAATTTAAATAGGAGGAAACCAAACTACACTGCATCGTAATTAGATCAATTTTCACGACGCGACGGACACTGACGCGACCAATGGCATTTTTTCGTCGTAGTGACTATACAATTATGTGTGCAACTGGTGACAGCGGTTTTCCATACAATAGCTTTACAACATTGTTTTGACAACCGTTCTATCTAAGAAGTAGGGCTTTCGCTTTTCTGTGGGTTAGACCTACGTATAAATATTTAGCGGAACCAAGCGCGAGTCGGACTCGGACTCGACCAAGAGTTGATCTTTTTCAGCTTTCGTCTAAAGACATTTATCGCATTACGTTTTTATTACTTATTTTGTTTGTTGTTTTTTTTGTGCTGGCTGTTATCTAGTCAAGAAAAATGTCGTTTAGCTGTTCTCTGGTCAAGAGATCATGTCATTTAATGGATCTCCAGTCAAACATTTATATCTTAACCATAGACATGATCTCCAATCAAGAATTAATATTTGTAGCTATTCTCTACTCAAGAATTAATGTCTTTCAGTTGTAGTCTAGTCAATAATTAGGGTCTTTTAGATGTTACCTAGTCAAGAATTAATGTCTTTTAGCTGTTATGTATACATGATTTGGTGTGTTGAAAGAGCAAAAAAAGCAAGCAAGCAAATGATTGACCGCGGGGATGACTAGTAGAAAATGCTTACGCAGTAAGTCCTACTAGTTCATACTTGTAGTACGTTGTATATATAACATTGATAATCGCTTTATAGAAACGGACTTCTAACCTCCGTCTACTGTCTCCGATCTTGATGTAAAAATATAAAATAAATGCTCGATATGGAATATCAAGCATTTATTGATAATATACCAGTGTATGTTCTAATACTGCATCCAGAAGCACCGGAGGACGGGCACCAGCGTCCTCTCGGTTAACGGTGGTGAGCATTCTGCGACCCCCAAGCCACCTGTCAAGCGCGCGGATTATGCAACCCCTCCGTATAAAGGGGGGAGGCCTTCGTCCAGCAGTAGACGTCTTCTGGCTGATGAGTGAGAGAGTGACTAATTCTTAATAGATGAGGCGAAGTCACAATTTGTATCTTTCCTATTTTAAAAAGGCGTTACCTTTGAGTCCTTCTCTTCTATAAATGTCTCCAATGGCGCTAGCTGTGCTGGTATGAGTGTGCTGATGTCCCACAGCGATTTCCTTAGCCGCTTGCGCTTGCAGTCTTGTCTTCACGAGGTAAAACGGAGTCCCAGCGATCGAGCCTAAAGCACCGCCCAAACCTGCTGCGCAAGCGCCTTTCATAAGGGACGTGCGCCCTGAAAGAAATAGATATGTATAATAAAATAATAATCATAGAATAATAATAAAAAAAAGTTTATTTACAGGCAACAGGAATTACTTAAAAAAACACGGGCTCAAATTATAAATACCTTACATACTAACATACATATAAAAATAATCTTAATTAACACAACTTTGTCTGAGATAAAACATCGTGATTTGTCTTTGGTTGAATTGTTTGTTTGTGCTTTGTCTTTGTTTGGGTTTGTTTGTAATAGCTTGTTGTGTTCACATAACCTATCAAGATGATAAAAGTACCTGAAGAGTCTAGGGTCAGTCCACGGCGTTCGGTGATGCGGAAGACACCCAATCTAAAAACAACAAAAAAACGATTCTATTCTCTTCATTGACATTATTACCGAGGATACTGAGAAAAAACCGTGTCACTCCTACAGGAGGGGAGATTTTTTGAGATTCCGTAGCCAAAGGATGTCCTTTATTTTCCGAACCGTAATGGGTTGGAATTTTCACTGATTATGCCTTGATGTGGCGGGCTGGGCTTCCTAGCTAAGAATAAAAACTATGAGAGGTCCTCCCCACACAAGAAACATGTCACTGTTTATGATTTTTTATTAGATACTCTACTTGGTTCAGTTATATTATAGCGCAAACTATAAAGTATAACAACAACTAAGAATTCCGCTCAGAACAAATTAAATATGTTAGTTTGTAGTACAGTTATATATTTATTTTTAATAATTTTAAATGACGAGACGTGCAAGACGTTCGCCTGGTGGTCGTCACGCCTGCCACTAACAGTAGCAGTGCCAGAATTGTGAACTTGCGAACATGATCCTGCGCCGCACTGCACGATTTCGAGGTTGGTCCCACATTCAAAGTTGTTCATAATGATGAGTACATACTTACCCTTAAGTATTGTTGAACCTTTTTGTTACACATTGTATAGTCTTCAAAACCCGTGCGCTTATTTCCCGTCTATTCGTCTTATCATTGTCGCTGCAAGAAGCTAGTACAATTGTAAGCTTGTACTTGTAGTTTTATAAAACAGGGCCAAGGCGTCATGGAGGTCGAACGCAAGGCTATTAAACTATTAACAAAACTATAGCTATTTAGTCTCCAAACAAACCTAAACGTGTTCAAACAGAACTGGAAGCCCATCATGGCCGGCAGACCACTCTGAAGCGCCAGAAGTCCCTCTGTCCTTGCTATAACGAAAAGGCCATGTGGGACGCTTCTGTAGAACACCTGGTGACTGCCTTTCTTCTTTAGCTCGCCTTGCAGCTGAAGCCTAGTTTTAACCACCTAAAGTTTAGAAGAACTAGGATTAATATGCCATGTAAAAAACCAAGGAGTTTTGGCGGGAACACGGAAAAATCATGTCGCATGAGTTTTGGCGGGAAAACTAAACAATCATATCGTTGCATTCTATTATTTTCTTAAACTAGTGTTTTTTTGCGAATTGATGATTAGTAATGGTGGTATTTTATTCATTGGGTGTTGAATTACATGCACGAGTGTGGGCAAGTGATATAATGTGGTGAAACGTGTCTTTTTGTGTTGTTTTCAAAACTCGGTTACAACTCATAGTACCTAATGTCGCCACAACTTTACTAGAGCATGACTTGGACTCAACTTTGACAAATTTCGTGTGACTAGCTGTGATTTCATGACATATTTGACTTGATAAAACTACATAAACTTGAGCATTCATAATTATACTTGACTCTGGCAGAATGCACAACATGCGATGCCAATAACAAAGAAAAAAAATGCCTCTGTGTGAGCTGAAAATATCAATGTGGGTATTATATCACAAGTTCACACGCTCAGGGTGTACAGTCAAAGTTAAACACATCGGCAAACAGATAAAGTTAAAAGTACATCAACAAACCTCAATAGGGTTGGTGAATATAGTTGCGAACATGGCCGAAACGCCACCCATCATGAGATCTGTGACGTCGCGTGCGACGCCATCTTGCTTGGCAGCCATTTTGCAACGTCATTAATATGGCGGCTGGAAGCAAGCAGGGTAGCGGATTAGGAGAGTTTACTGAGGAAGATGCGACAAAAGCCTTGACGGGAGTTTTGGCGGGAACACGGAAAAATCATGTCGTTGCATTCTATTTATTATCTTAAACTTGCGTTTTTTCGCGAATTAATGATTAAAAATGGTGGTGTTTTATTCATTGACGGCCTTACCTAAAATAATCTCGATTCTCTTAGTCACTGCTTAAACTTCTGTCCTTTTCTAGCACGTGCAACTTCACGTCAGAGAGAAGATGGCAGAGCATCTTAAGCAGTGACTAACGGTTGAAAAGTTTTTTTAAGTAATGCCGTACGTGTTGAATTACATGCACGAGTATGGGCAAGTGATAAAAAGTGGTAAAACATGTCTTTTCGTGTTGTTTTCAAAACTCCGTAGAACCTATGACCTGAACCAGAACCAGCGGCTATGCCGGATGTGATCGAAACTATAGTCGGAGTATCCGATTTATTTAAACGTGAGTATTCCCGTATAAATAAAACAAAATCCGTAGAAGCTCATAGTAAATTCGCCACAACTTTACTAGGGCATGACTTGGACTCGACTATGACTAGGTTCGTGTGACTGACTGACATTACATATTTGACTTGATTTTAATAAAAAAAACTTGAACATTTGAAAACTTGACACTGGCAGAATCACTGAAGAGAGAATAGGGCCGTCGCTTTTCTGTGGGCAGAATGCACAACGTGCGATGCCAATAACTAAGAAAAAAAAGCCTTGACGATACTCAAATCGGCAATTATTCTTCTACGGCCTTACTTAAAAAAACTTTTCAACCGTTAGTCACTGCTTAAGATGCTCTGCCATCTTCTCTCTGACGTGAAGTTGCACGTGCTAGAAAAGGACAGAGAAGTTTAAGCAGTGACTAAGAGAATCGAGATTATTTTAGGTAAGGCCGTTAGTAGTCGTGGATGTCTAGTAGAAGATGGCTAGACCCTAAATCGTGAGGTCGTGGGTTCAATCCTCGGCCCGTACCAAAGAGGGTTTTGGAGGATTTCCATACCACAAGCTATTCGGTGACAGAAGGGGAGGAAATAAATTAACAAATTGTTCTTTTTAACAACGTCTAATCAGAACAATAGCCTTGGGCGGACTCCTTACAAAACATCATATATGTTTATACTAGCCAACCTAGTAGTAACTGCTACTGTAATCTGCTATTACATTCAATGTATTAGTTATTCTATGGCGCAGGCGGCTATCAATAGTAACTATCATTGTATTCTGTGTATTCTACAGCTTAGAACGTTGTCACGCGCAGTGTCATTGTATTCTCGGAGGAAGGATGGGAAATCCTTCCTTGTATTAGTTTTTTTTTAAAGAAAAACATATGGCGCATGACGTTTAACATGCAAAAGACACTTGCTCTTTTTTTTTTTTCTTTGTTCTTGGCATCGCACGTTGTGCATTCTGCCAGTGTCAAGTTTATGAATTTTCAAGTATTTATATTAAAATCAAGTCAAATATGTCATGATATCACAGTCAGTCACACGAAATTAGTCATAGTCGAGTCCAAATCATGCCCAAGTAAAATTGTGGCGACTTTAGTATGAGCTTCTACGGAGTTTTGAAAACAACACAAAAAGACATGTTTCACCACATTATATCACTTGCCCACACTCGTGCATGTAATTCAACACTCAATGAATAAAACACCACCATTTTTAATCATTAATTCGCGAAAAAACACAAGTTTAAGAAAATAATAGAATGCAACGACATGATTTTTCCGTGTTCCCTCCAAAACTCCCACTTGCTCTTACGCGCTAGCTGAATAAGAACGTTACGGCAACATAGCCACGACGCAGTTTGGAAACGGACACACCGGATTCCTATTTATTTATTTTATTTCGCGTAAGGGCGAGTGACTTGTACACAAGGTTATGCGCAGTTTCGGTACTACCTAGCTATTGTCTATACTAAACTTATGATATGACAAGACTTTGATACTCGTACTAGTTACATTAACATCCTTGACCTAGACCATACAATACATAGATACTCCTTCACAAAATTGTGCTACTATCTAATTGAGCAAGCGAAGCGAATGTCACTGAATCTAAGGCGCATAGCACACTGCCAGAGTCGAGGCGGAGGGCGGCGACGGCGTGGTAGAAGAGTCAAGACGCTTGCGCCGCGCCGCCGGCGCCTCAACACTAGCAGTGCGCGCTGACCAATTCGATCGTATGAAAAGCTATAAGAAGTGCGCCTGCGCTGCGTCCCGACTTGACGCTTTGACTCTTCAATCTATGCGGAATGGGATGGTGGCTAGGGGACAAGTCGTTTCTATGTATTCGATGATAACTTGCGAACGCTTGATCCGATCTTTATAACATTTTGTAAATAAGTAGTATTTGCACGACATTCTTCATACTTTGACTACTTTGGCTCATATGAGCCAAACTGGTCAAGTTACTAGTTAAGTAGTCAGGATTACAAATAAAACGAAGTTGTAAAGCAATAAATTATCTGTTTATTCAAACTGCACTAACTAATCACGACTAGGTCGCTAAAAACGAGGTAAATTGCATTACCTATCTACGAAGTTTATATCAATGACTAGACACTACTTTCTACGTTTTAACCTATTAACACGTATAAAACATTTTATTTTTACATTGCAATGTAAATAACAAAACTCAAACATTTTAGTTTTATTATTTTATATTTATATTTTTTTTATATATATAATATTGATATAATTATTGATTTTAACATTTAAGGCCTAAGAGTATCCATTACCGAAATCTCGCTTCGCCTTTCCTCATTTTTGAAGGTATATAATCACTAAACATAGACAAGAAATATAAAAAAAAAAACTATCTCTGGACTATACCTATACAACGCTCCCAAGAGTTTGGATATGAACAAATTGTGTCAAGCTCTAACCTGGTTAATGACAAAAAATATACTCTATAGCAGCAAAATGTTGGCGGCAAATTCTTCCTCCGAGCTCTATAGAGATATCAGACCTTATTTTGAGAATGTTATCGGCAAGATGGGGGCGAGCAAAAATCATAACGTCGTCTATGTACCTATATATTTTTTGTTTTTGTAGATTTTTCAATAATTGCTGAATAAATTTCGATAAATTTATACCTCTGAAGTATGACCTACCAAACATAAAAAAACATCAAAAACGGTACATAATTGTAGCGTAACATATATAAAATAAAAACAAACAGTCGAATTGAGAACCTCCTTCTTTTTTTGAAATCGGTTAAAAATAGCAGTTGATGAAATTGCTAAGAATAACGTTATAGTTCAGCAAAAACCTAGTTTCAATCCTAACAAGATTTCGTACCTACGAATGGGAAAAGTTTTGCCCAGTTTTATGTATGAAGTAGGTTATTTCGAAAATGTTGAAATGTGCGAACGAGATAGCGCTGTAAGTATTCTACATACAATAGTAGTGTAGTTTCTAAAAACTAGATTAACAAAAGAATACAGTATTTCCCGTGTATGGTCTTATTTAGACTATAATGAAATTCAAATTGTTTAATGCGAAAATTAAAAATTATATTTTGTACTCGTATCACAAATTAACGAAAAAGACAAACAAATCTACAACACAAATTGCATAAATTTAACAAATAATTTTAACATAACAACGACTGACATACTTAACTACATAAAAATATGTAAATTTGTACCTACGTATAATTACTTTTATTTTATCTTTGGTACTATTGAGTGCAATGGCACCTATTAAGCGATTGCCTTGGATCATAAATAATCATGATAAAATTGCTAAGTAAACCAATAAAAATACAAAAACCTGAGAAAAATACATATTATCAGTGATATGCTTTTTAATGGAGGCAGTAGGGTACCTACAGTCCGTTATTATATTCATCCTAACCATTTCTATATTTTCTAATCCACTGGTCTCTTTGTAATTTGAAACATCAAAATTCTGTAAGTATATGAGAAAATAAATGCTGTTGTAAATAAAACACATACATACACAGAGGGTTACCATTCCGAAATTTCGAAAATCCTGACAAAAGCTTCTTTGTACCCATTTATAAAAGGCCGGACATTATAACAAATTGTTACTCAACACAAAATATGACCGTTGTTACAAAATGTATTGAATCCTAAGTACCACACAGTTAGGGATTCACTTCGACAAATAGTACGTAATTAAAAATGCCGGACAAATACTAGCTGATGGCAACCCTACACAAATGCTTACTTATTAATAATACTGGGGCATAATATTTAACAGATCGTTCGGGTTATTATGAAAAACTTTATTACAGATCGTGCATCGTGAAAAACTCTACTTACGAAGTATCCACTACACCACTAGCGAACTTGATCGAAGTTGGACGAAGGCGCGAGCGTAAAGAAGCCAAAGGGTTGAAAGGACTACAACTGCAACTTACCTTACTCTTTTTTATTTAAACTGTTCCAATACGCACCTTAATCACTAATTTACATTTTCTTGCACAGGTAAAACTACTATAAAAAGTAGAAGGAATATTACTCTCCTAAAGTACGCCATGTAAACCCGTTTTTTTTGGAAAATGTTTACGCTTCCTGTCCTTGAAAAGTTGTCATCTTTCTCTAACTTGCATATAAAAGTGCAAAATAGAGAATGCTATACCCTAACTCTTAACTAACACTATTCACTGGATATAGTCGAATTCCTCGAAGTTTCGAAAGTAGTCACGTACTTCAGTCTGCGAAGCAACTTCGCAAGTAGTGTAGTGGGCGTTTTATTTTACCGATAATAACATAATTACAAATGGTCAGGTACGGTTTGTAATATCATACTGATTAATGGATAGAGAAACTATAACTTTGTACAGGCCGACTCGTATATTTAGTAAGGTAGCCAAAATAAGAGAACGTATCAAGTTCCGATTATTCTAGAAAAAACTTACGTTACAATTGCACCATTCAGAACCTAAACAAAAATATTGCCAGCTCTAGCAGATATCATACTCTTCTCACATTTGCAACGAAATGAGATGCAGAACATTTAATAGCTGTCAGATTAGAATTTGGACTCGGGTCAAAAAGACCCAAGCCATTGATAATAAAAAACTACATTTAAAACCAAGCAACAACTGGCCTTGCCTGCTTTACCACTCGCACGTAAAATCAAATGAAATGTAATTACTGTATTTGCTCTTAACTATAATTTATATTGTGCGCCTACATCCCCATCTCTTTAACCGCGGGGATGACTGGTAGAAAATGCTTTAGCATTAAGTCCTCCTTTTGTACATTAATGTATTTATGTATGCAATAAAGAATTAAATAAATAAAATCCAACAAACATTCTTATGCAAAATAAAATCCCAAAGTCTAAGCCCTCAATGCACTATTCTTTTCGAATTTCTTCTGCGTATCTTTAAGCATATCCCAAAAGACCAGCAGTAGAACGGTATGCGGCGCTTGTCTCAGGTACGATGGGCCTATGCCCTTATAGAAGGCAAGAAGACCTTCTGATTTAGTGATCTTTCGCGCGCAGTCTATTATGCCGCTGTACAGAAGACCGCGACCGCTCGCGTCAACCGCTGTAACAAAAAAGATTAGGTTTACCTCCTCAAGCAAAAAAGCATAAGTAAGTTTAAAAAAACCAACCAATCTAATTATTATGGGTATATTAGATTAGATTAGATATTAGAGATTTTTGTATGAAAATGGTATACCATTTCATACAAAAAAAGTTTTTTTTTATCGGCCCACGATTGACGGCGAAATCGGTGAACATACATTAAAAAAAAGATAAAACATACAAACAGTCGAACATAGAACCTCCTCACTAACACTCTCCTCATTGTAACACTAGTTTTAAGTTCCTTTTTTGTGTTGTGATCATCATGACTTATCATTTCTTTTGGTGTGTACAATAAAGAGTTAATCTATCTATCTCCTCCTTTTTATAAGTCGATTAAAAATTGCAATAATATTTTTATATTATAGTTTTTTTTTGTTGTTCCGTGTATACTTCCTCCGACACAGGTCGAAGACATTGTTAGACCAAACATGCAAACCATGACCAAACAATATTTAATGTGGTTTTGAACTGATCGGCAAACAAATCACCTTTTTTTTTTTGTAAAATAAGTCCACAAATCAATAAAAGTATACAGTAAATTATCCATATTTTTTTTTCTTCCCCCCCCCCCCCCCCCCTTTCGTCTATGAATTAGTAGCTCTGGGACTGACAATGATTTTTATGACATCAGATTTGGGTCCAAACATTCAACTTACTGGCATTGAATCGGTTTGCACTGGTTGTACCTGATATATCGTCAAAGGTTAAACATTCAGAAGTTTAGAGGCATTGACGTTAATGATAACTTAATTTATCACTGATGTCTCTTACTGTATCACGGGTATGACGTTCATGGCACTTTATCATGGTCACCCCGTGGGTCACACAGATAGTCCAATAACAAGCCTTTATTAACTACAACAATCTACAAAGATTACTTAGCCTACTACACAACAAAAAACAAAAGGATTGTATCCAGACCGATGAAAGTCTAGAGACAATCCAAATGCTCAAACCCACTACCAGTCGGCAGCGTACCCAGCATGCTGGCGGCATTGCCACGCTGGATGGCAAAGCTTATGCGTTGGGCCATATAAACGCCAGCATTTTGATCACGCGTCGCGTCGACCAGGCTCGGATATGTTTTTGAAAAGATGATGAGCTTGCGGTCCCCACAGACCCAATGTCTCAACACCAAACGGCTCAAATATGTAACCAATAACCATATACAATATGTAATAAACTGGTTCAACAATACTGAACGGTATGTATGTAGGTACTCATCACTATGATCAACTTTTACTATGATGCCAACCCCGAAATCGCGAAAAAAAAACAGCTGTTCCATACATTTTCTCCAAGGCCAATGAACTTTTTGTATGGAACAGCTGATTTATTTTTCGACACCACGGGTTGTGGTACGTGTGGGTTGACCCTTAAGGTTGGCCCCGTTGTAAAAGTTGTTCATAATGATGACTACATACATACCCTTCAGTATTGTTGACGCTTTTTGTTCTAGGTTGCCTATCATGATAAGATATTTACCATTGGAATTTTACTATGTATTTATTACAAATGCGGCTATGTAATCATCCTACCCGAAAGGTTGCACAATGATAAGATAAAATCACTCGACCTTAAGGGAAATATAAGAAATAAATAGGGGATCTGTTGGGTCCGCTTCACAAGCCATATTGCTGTTACTACTGTAGCCATTGCTGCCAGCTGTGGCGTTAGGACGTGTGATTTGTGCACAAGGACACGCGCAGTTTCAGTACTAGTACTACCTAGTTATTAGAACAGTTTTTAAACTATTACGGTTGTTCACTACAGTTCTATTATTATTTACGGGAAATTTACCGTGATTATGTTGTAAAATGATAGGTTAACTTAAAAAACACCAACTCGCGACCTAAGACCGGCCGCATACGATGAGAAAAACCCGATAGAAAAACCGTCCGGTTTCGCCCGAAGGCGCTCCGTGCATACATTTTGTACTAGGTCCCGCACACCGTAAGAAATTTCTCGAGCCGCCCGTCTCGCTCGCACCAGTTAATTGTGCGCAGTGTGTTACGGTCGTCCGGCGCCTGTCGGGTGCCGTGCCGAAACAATGTGCGACCACTCTAAATGTGTCCCAAATTACATACGCAGTGATATAGTGAGTGTGGTTTGTGGAGATTTGTAAAAGAGAAAGAGGGTAGTTTGTTATGAATGCCCTTGATATTTTGAACTTTTTAACAGCCACCCGCAATCTTCAGTCTCCCCGTGACCATGTTGCATGCAACCGCGCCGAAATATCGGGAGATCATTTCAGAACATGATCACGATAAATAATAATATAACTGTACCTAGTTATTATGTAATTCTTACCTTGGTTGTAGAGCCTGGTCATGATAACATCCATAGGAGTCAAGAACACGGTCTTGACGACTGCACCAATATTGCTCGCTACGAAAGCCGATAGATATTTAGACTGTTGGAACATGTTGTTTGCATCCATCCACTCTTTACATCTAAAATAAATGAAAAATACTCTTTACGGACAAAAGGCAATGAGTAATAGGAAAGCCAATCAAAGTCAGCCCAAGAATTTGACAAAATCATTAAAATCTATCTAAAAAACTTTTTAATCACTTTTACAAATGTGACAGCAAGTTTCGTGGTCTATCTGGTTTACAACTTTTGACAAATGAATGACAAGACAGTTATGGTGCATCATAAGGAAGAATGAGGGATACTTTCAGGCAGTACTGGCTTTATCATAAGGGCACACAGGGCCCCCTGAGGATGGGGGCATCCTCAGGGGGCCCTGAAGGACCGACAATTTCTCTTACATTTATTCTCTAAACATTTTTGTCGGGCACAGTAACAGCGAGCACCTGGGTCGAAAATAAAACTTACTTTTGTCATAAAATTTAAGTCAAAATTATGTCGATGTTATTTAACCAAATTAAGACAAAATCAAGTCAAACTTTGCCTTTTTTCTTTAAGAAGTACAAAATTTCCATAACATTTGACTTCTTTGACTTATTTGTCTTAGTCAGAATTGGTTTAAGACAAAAAAAGTTTAGTGTAATTAGCTTTCTTTACTTTCCAAAAGGGCCCCAAATTCTTGTGTGCCCAAGGGACCCTGCATAGTTTAAGACGGCCTTGCTTTCAAGCTCGGCGTTAAATGTAGGTAAGTTGAAAAGCCTTCGCAGCTAGAAGAAATATGGCTCAAATACTTACACAGCAAAAGCAGCGATCTGTGAGGCTGATCCAATAGAGTTCCTTATCATCATCCCATGGCAGCCTCTCCAAAGGCCAGCCAGGCCATTTTTTCTATAAATCTTAGATAGGGCATACGTCAGGCCACTATGAGCATGTTGAGTCCCAACAGCAATCCGATCTGAGGAGTATGACATTAGTTGCGTCTTTACAAGCTGTAGTGGGCTACCGAAAAACGCTCCGCTCATGCCCGAGACGCATCCGAAGAACAGACTGTTTAGAAACATGGTTTGACCATGCTCATCTCGTAATAGGCCAAGGTTATCAGCCTGTTGGTATATGCCTAGTCTGAAAAAGAGTTGGACAATTTAAAAACTAGACTGACCAAAAATTTTCTTTTATTTATTGTTGATCAGTACTGAGTAGTAGTACAATACGCGCGTTGTTAGTTTGCTGGACTAAAGCTCCTTTTGAGACGGGGTTGCAGACGATATTGGGGTAACAGATAGTCATCTATGTCGTGGTTGCATGGAGGCGGAAGAAACGGCCGCGCGCTTGCTGCTGGAATGCCGCAGCTTGGCAGAACAACGTACGACGATACTCGGGTCACCGAGGACGCTCCGAGGCCTGCGCCGGCGTCAGCGAGCTGCTGGCCTTCCTCGGGGTCACCGGGTGGCTGAACTAGCTGCGCCAGACCCAGCATGGAACCAGAGGCTTCTAGTGCGGAAAAGGCCTGCTCGCCAAGTAAGTAAGAGAGGGGGTTGCAACCACTTATTCACAAATTATGTTCACTGCAACACCTCTAGCAGTTCTTCTGGGCAACTAATAACGCGCGTTTTGTAGGTAAT
The DNA here is from genome assembly GCA_905404285.2 of Erannis defoliaria. Classification (NCBI taxonomy): domain Eukaryota; kingdom Metazoa; phylum Arthropoda; class Insecta; order Lepidoptera; family Geometridae; genus Erannis; species Erannis defoliaria. The sequence goes on from FR990071.1 coordinate 4,620,465, forward strand.
ATTGTTAAATAAAAACTTGGTACAGACTGATCCAAACAATTGATCCAAAGTGCGCTGCAAGCAAGACTTTGCGATTGTAAGCACACTGCATTGCATACCTACAGTCTTACCTAAAATAATCTCGATTCTCTTAGTCACTGCTTAAACTTCTCTGTCCTTTTCTAGCACGTGCAACTTCACGTCAGAGAGAAAAGGCAGAGAATCTTAAGCAGTGACTAACGGTTGAAAAGTTTTATTAAGTAAGGCCGTTAATGTTTGCTACTGTGCAGCGTGTCGCATCTAAGTTCACAGCCGCCATTAAGTTTGAATCAGCCTGTAAGTATGTAATTATTTATTTTGAAGATTGATTTAGAAATGTTTTAAATAGTTTGAACTTTTGTTTTTTTTATAGGCTTGTGTTTGACCAAATCATACCTGATGTTAAGCAACAATGCGGTCTAGGATGTAGCACACATGAATATTAGTTGTTGAAGCATAATTTGAATATTAATTTTATTATTTGATCAATAAGAATAATGAGATATTCCTTACCGGACTCCGTTTACAACCAACTGAAACCACAGTGCCGGTACCAGTCCTTTCTGCAGTGCAGTTACCCCGTCATGTTTCACAATCGTATACATAGCGTGTGGAATGTTCTTATAATGCACCGCATGCTGTCCCTTGGGCCTAAGCTCTCCTTGTAGTTGCATCCGGGTTTTCACCACATCAAATGGGTTGCTGAAGAACCCAGCTCCCACGCCCGCTAACCCTCCCACTGCAAAGTCCATGCTGTAATAATTTGAAAATGATATAATCAATAATTACTTCTTTCTCAGCCTCTTACATCCTGCTACTGGTCAATGGTGATAAGATAGCAAATTTTGTTGAAATGGTACCCATTTTAATGAGTTGTTTATTTAGACCTTTGAATAGCTGCCACATAAAAGAATTTCATCAATACAGATAGGTTAATTCAGGAAGAATGAGGTTTTCTGGATTTCATTGTTTCTTTTTAGTTATTTATTATAAGTGTATTCAACAATATTAAAACACAATTGAATTTCAATGATTGAATTCAGTTTGTTTTGTGGTATTACTTAGTTTTCAGTGGTATCAACCTAGAGTGTGTGCTGTTTTTTTTCACAAAGTATTTGGATTGGACTGTCTGTCTATATAACATAGTTAAAATTGCATAAAACTTTTGATTACCCCAGTAGTAATTTTTTTTTCTTATGTTATTAAAGTCAGAAACCTTAACGTTAGTAAGAAAAAAAAACAATAAAACCAAAGAAGAATTCCAATTATATAAGCTAATTAAAACTAACTTAGATTCAATTGATTTGAGAACATAGTTTTAGTGTTGCAGATCAGTAAATACAAATAAAAACAACAACTATTAAATACAAATTTTCAAAATTATTTCAAATTAAATAAGTTAAGTGCCAAATAATTTTGAAATAAAGTAATTTTGACCTACCTTAGGTATTGGAGTCCTGAGTTGTTTAAAACACAATACTAAATGGCAAAACATCACAAACTAATCTATATCACACTCAAGCACTAAATACATATTTTAGGTAAGTAAGTTATAGTTAATTTTAAATACCAAAAAAAGTTGGTAACATAATATAAATATTATTTTTAATAAAAATAGTGTGTAGCAAATCTGGCTTTGATTGGTTCACTGATGGTCCATGTTAACTAATATGAATAAAAGTATTCGCTTATTCTCTAATCAGTCGCAGCCAGCAATAAAACCAATTTTATACATAATATTTTCATCCGAAATTAACGAGTAATTCTTAGTTTTTCATTCAGTAAATACGAATTAGGTTAGTTGGATTGCACACGCTACGAATCTCGAAATTATCTCGGACTTTGGCATTGAGGGTCACTTACGCAAAAGTAAACAAAACGCATGTGATTCCTGAGACGCAGTGCAGTTTCTATTATCGCGGAAGCGGAACCCTTTCAAAACACTTGTAGTAAATAAGCTAAGCAGCTTACCTTGTATCACTAGTATTTTAGCCTATGTGCATAAATCATCTCTCCCGCTTTGCAAGTAGGTACCGCAAGAACATTATTAGGTGAAGAAATCTGGAGAACCGTGCGAGAAAATCATGCAAATCTATTTCTTTCTATTCATTTCGTAATACCCATTTTCAGCTTTCAGCGCAAGGCAGTGTTTCCACTTTCAATTTTAGTTTTTCCCTAATTTGTTGTCGAATTGTCCCTAAAATTCCTTAAAGAAAATTCTAAGCTCCTTGATTTAGGGAGCATGACCATAAAGAAAAAAATACCTAATTTGGAACCGAAGCATTACTTTTACAGTTTTTCGCTGCACTTAACATTGGATAGGCACTCTCACTCAGATGATTAATAGAATATGTTGACGCTATTGTTCTCAATTCAGAATGAAAAACAAACTAACTGTTGGTATAATACGACTTAGTTCCTATGTCATCTGTAACTACGATCATAGTACAATTAATCGGTCACCTAAAATTAGACGGGTTACATTAATTAACGGCCTTACCTAAAATAATCTCGATTCTCTTAGTCACTGCTTAAACTTCTCTGTCCTTTTCTAGCACGTGCAACTTCACGTCATAGTGAAGATGACAGAGCATCTTAAGCAGTGACTAACGGTTGAAAAGTTTTTTTAAGTAAGGCCGTAAGAGTTTGAGACCATAGCCGCAAGGATTACCACATTAAGTTTGATTTTTCCCCAAAACTCCCTGAGGCCGGACGCATACGACAAGAAAAACCGTCCGGGTTCGCCCGAAGCGAAGGTGCTCCGTGCATACATTTTGTACTAGGCCCACACACCGTAAGAAATTTCTCGAGACGTCCGTCTCGGTCGCACCAGTTAATTGTGCGCAGTGAGTTTCGGTCAGTCCGGCGCCTATCGGGTGCCATGCCGAATCAATATGCGACCACTCAAAATCCCTTTAGAAATGAAATGTCCCTAAACCTTACATAATACTAGTAATTTTTCCCTAAAAAAGGGAGAAATACCTAAAAGTGGAAACACTGGCGAACGGTACAACTGACAACAGCTAGCTGGAGTTTTGGCGGGAACACGGAAAAATCATGTCGTTGCATTCTATTACTTTCTTAAAATTGTGTTTTTTCGCGAATTAATGATTAAAAATGGTGGTGTTTGTTTCATTGAGTGTTGAATTACATGCACGAGTGTGGGCAAGTGATATAATGTGGTGAAACATGTCTTATCGTGTTGTTTTCAAAACTCCGTAGAAGCACATAGTAAAGTCGCCACAACTTTACTAGGGCATGACTTGGACTCGACTATGACTAATTTCGTGTGACTGACTGTGATTTAATGACATATTTGACTTGATTTTAATAAAAGATACCCGAAAATTCATAAACTTGACACTGGCAGAATGCACAACGTGCGATGCCAATAACTAAGAAAATAATAATAACAGCTAGCTGTCTCAATTTGACATTGACTTCCCAGTCCCGGCTGTTATGTTTCTTTTGCCACAGTCATGCTAAAAGTCTTTTTTTTTTTTTTTTTTTTTTTGTTCTTGGCATCGCACGTTGTGCATTCTGCCAGTGTCAAGTTTATGATTTTTTCAAGTATTTATATGAAAATCAAGTCAAATATGTCATGATATCACAGTCAGTCACACGAAATTAGTCATAGTCGAGTCCAAGTCATGCCCTAGTAAAGTTGTGGCGACTTTACTATGAGCTTCTACGGAGTTTTGAAAACAACACAAAAAGACATGTTTCACCACATCATATCACTTGCCCACACTCGTGCATCTAATTCAACACTCAATGAATAAAACACCACAATTTTTAATCATTAATTCGCGAAAAAACACAAGTTTAAGAAAATAATAGAATGCAACGACATGATTTTTCCGTGTTCCCGCCAAAACTCCGCTAAAAGTCTTATGACCCATAAGAGCGGCCGCACATATAAGAAACACCCGACCCGAATTCGCTCCGTGCATACATTTTGTACTAGTATAGGTCCCGCACACCGTAAGAAATTTCACGTGACGGCTGTCTTTCTCGCACCTGTTAATTGTGCGCAGTGTGTTACTGTTGATCAGGCGCGGCGCGCGCGAGAAAGACGTGCTCATAATTTGCGGCCGGTCTAATCATATCAATTTGGCAGAGAAATTTACTAGTTTCTTTGCAATTTGGTTTCGTTATTATCAAGTATGAGTCACAGACAAAGTCACGCAGACTCAGAGTATACTACTATTATTCTGGAGAGTACATGTACATCGAATATCATGCTGTACAATCCATGTCGTACAATACTGGCCGTCCATTATCAGCACCATTATCATGGACGTTCGCGATTCTGATTGCGACCGTGTGAGAGCGGGAGGACGCATGGCGCGAGTAAGTTGGTACGAGCGGGATGGCATGCTATCGCAATCAGAACCGCGATCGTCCATGATAAGGGTGCAGCTCGTGTCTATAAAGTACGGCCCTATATTGTACAGCCAATAATTCGAGTAAATTTCTCAATTTGACAAAAAAAAAAAAACCTGATCCTACTATACAAATAAGGAATTCGTGTACTTGTACATCAAATATCAGTATGTACAAAACGGGGTGTGCATTATTGAGCCGAGCCGATAATGTACGGCACGATATTGCACAGCATGATATTCGATGTACATGTACACCATTATCATGCTGTGCATTATTATGCCGTACAATATCATGCCGTACATTATCTGTGTCGTACATTGTTGCCCCCCACTCTGAGCACGCAGACTTGCGCAGACTATGTCACGCTTGTGAAAAAGTCATGACAATTACCTACTTAGCTACAGCAGTAGAAAAGATACAATAACTTACCAAAACTTCTACAAATTTACCCACGATAAATAAACAAAGAAGTAACAACTAAATACTTTATTAGGTATTTAATTTGGCCTGGTACACCTACTGGTGGGGATAGATTTACGTAATTCTGTAAAGCTACCTATTACATACGTATGAAGAAGAGCAGGATCAAGGAAAAAAGAGAAACTTGTTACTTTAAAAAATTAACTTGCGGAGAAAGCGGACGTATAAAGAACACAGAAAAGCGAAGACCCTACTCTTAGGTCTCTTCAGTGCAAAGAGTAAATTTCTCTGCTTCAGTATATAAATATATATATTTGTATTGTAGAAATATATAAAAAGAGCTATATTATAGCTATAGCTTTATAGCTCTCTCTCCTGGAAGGATATTTCAAGTAGGTTGTTGCACGGTTCTCACAAGGAGGTTTGAAGATACGCTTCGTATAGTTTCCTGATTCAGAGAGTTCTCATCATTCCGTCATATAACTGTCAAATAATCACCTGCCTATATTACAAAGCAACTTCAAAATCGGTATAGTGTATTTTAATTTAATAAATTAATTAAATCTTATAAATAAATATAATTATATACTTACATACAATCATCTTTAAATTAGAATAGCTTCTTCACCAAATAATTATGTGAAAAATTCGCACATCTCTTAATAAATTAGAAAAAAAAAACGTAAATGGCAGTTCAAAACGGTATGTTCGTTTTTGAGGTGGTGGTCGAGAAGGTCGATATTATGGTAGACACCCAATGCCTGATTATACGAAGCGAATTCGCAGATATATTTTCGCTCGAACTAAAGGACCCGAAACAAATGCATATCCAAATGCCAGAGCCAGTTCCTTTACCCCCCGCGCCGGTCGGTAAGAAAGGTAAAAAAAAGCCTCCAAAGCCTAAAAAGGGAAAGAAAGGAAAGAAAGGGAAGGAACCACCACCGCCTCCAGAACCTATAATCCAATCCGGTCAATCGGTGCTGTTTACCAGCAACGCAGAGTTTCTTATACAAAGCATGAAGAAGTCATATTTGGAGGTCTCGCTATGGAACAAGGAAGACAGTTTAGTATTCATTGGATCGATCTCTATTCCATGGGATCCTGTCTTTGTCGTATTCCTACAGAAAATCTTTAACGGCCTACAGATTACTGAACCGACAACATTGAGAGATTCATACAATATATTTGAAGAAAACACAGCTAAAATAATAGCGAAGGTAGCATTACAAATTAAACTGACCTATCTCGGTGATAAGGTTTGTACAGCATTTCGTACTCTTACCGAAGACCCTGTCGTTAAGAAGGTGCTGTACACTGGCATGAATAACAAATATACTTCATACATGTGCACTTATAAAACCACTGATGAAGACTTTGAACAGAACTCAGTTAAAATCGAAAACAAGTACATTGTTGACAAAGCTATTAAACCAGTAGGAAAGATTAATTACGCCGACTATAAAAACGCTCCGGGCGCTAATTTAACCTTCTTTAACGATGGAGATTACTGTTGTATGCACAATGCCGACAAACCTCCCGAATCCAAATACAAATCTCCGGAAACGTGTCCTGATATCGACTTTATAATCGATTACGTAAGGAAGATTATCGTATCTTGCAATGACAATATGAGGATGTTGACACCTCGTTCAACTATACGACCAAGAGTCAAAGCCACGGATATAGACAGGTTATGCTACTGCAAGGAAACTGAATGGCCCCCAGGCAAATTTGCTGAAAGATTCAGAGAGGCAGCACAGTCGGAGCCATGCCCGTTGTGTATCGAAGCAGGAAAAAAGCCCGAAGGCCTTGGAGAGACATTCGATATAGCAAATATTAGAGGTCCTTGCGGCAGACCTGACTGTAGAATAGCAAGGGACATGCGGGCGTACATTGAAAACCTTGTCGATGAAGACAATCAGACATTTGATTTGAAGGAACTTGTTGGTCCGTGTGGAAGCAAGTCGTGTACACTGGCGGAGAAAATCCAGCAGTTCATTCGCCACGAAGGCGTGTTCACCCTACCGGCTACGATCGAAGGCTTGTCTACTCAATGCGCTTGCATCAAGACCATGCAGCAAGCACTGGAGACGAGAACATCTTGCGAATCTATTTGCAGCAAAGACTGTGAAAATAGCGACAGTGAAGCTTCAACATGTGAAGGAAAATTGTGCCCATTCAACACTCCGAAAAATAAAATCTATGATGTGTTCTATTTCACTGTAGAACTCGATAATCAAAGTCCCGGTCCGAGTGGAAGTCAGAGTCCAGGGACTTCTACGCCTAAAAGCAAAGTAAAACGTTGCTCATCCGACTGTGTGTACAGCAAGACTGTTTCTGAAAAAATGAGTTGTACTAAAACTACTTGTTCTACTGTGGGCAGCAGAAAAGACGATTCTGAATATTCGTCCAAATGTCAATCGCCTGTGTGCCCGAGCGTTGGCGAGTTTCCTCCCAGCCCAGCTGACAGCAACGTGGTTATAAGTTTCAAGAGCATCCACAACCCTTGTTGCGTGCGGACATGTGACGTCGCTGAAAAAGTGAAGGAATTCATTTCAGATGCAGTGATGTCTTGCAAAAAGAAAGCAGCAGTAGCAGCCGTAGATGTTAACGACCCGTGCTATTGCGATTGCGTGTGTACTTTCAGATTAGCAAAGCATACCACTTACTGCGCCATTTGCGGCGGTTACGAGTGCCTCGGAGACGACATGGTAGGTCAGCCGGCGTACATCAAACCTCATCCATGTCCGGTCTATAACAAGCTTTATGATAAAAAGATGATTAAAACTCCGATGGTATGGGCCGATTATGAAGATGCAGAACTAAAGCTGAAATCGGAAGCTACGAGCGCAAAAACGTCTACATCACCGTCAAAGACGAGACAGGTACCGGAGACAAAAGACAGTAAAAAAAAGGACGCGAAAGACGAGAGTAAAGAACAAAAAGAGCCAGCTAAAGAAAATGTGAAAAAGGAAAAGAAGACTAAGCAGAAGAAGGTTAATAAATTTACGGCTAACGTCGAGGCACGGCGTAGGTATATTTTACTCTTTATGGCAGATTCACACTGAGATCTTTGTGCTAGCAGTTCACGGCGGCGGCATAGGCAACGCTTTTTAGATACACTAAACGTATATACCTACTAACATATATTGCTAAATTGCTGTGTAGGTATATTACTGGTAACTGCTTTTCAAATCTCGATGTGAGTTAGCCCTGATCCAGGCAGATTTGTTCAAGAAATCAAAGTCCGTTGTCTGTATATTTCAGCACTGATACTGCATAACTGCCTAAAGAAACTTGGCCCTCCTGGGTCTAAGTATCCTTACCCGGCCGTTCCCAGGAATATGGGTTGGAACTGGACCGCTGAAGATATCCCAGGACTGAAGGTGGCTTTATAATTTATTTTTCATCCGGAGTTTTTATTTCGTCAAAATTGTTTTATTTTATTTTATTTATTTATTGTAATCGACAGCGTTATAACAACACATGCTAGATAATACAGTAGTATAAAGTTAAGGCCAATGATGATTACATTTATATAGATAATAATGAGTAGTTTTACACAATTTTACGTTTATGGATAATAATAACATGTAGTAACATTTATATACTTAGTAATAGCCTACTGGCATACAAAAATCGTTTAGATACGAGATAAATAATTAAATAAGGAACTTGTGCGTGCTTGTGTGTATGTGCGTGTATATGTGTGTGTGTGTGTGTGTGTGTGTGTGTGTGTGTGTGTGCGTGTGTATGTGTGTGTGATGCGCCGAATTACTTACCGAGCCTGTGGAGCTTTTTAATTTCTACTTTTAGGTTATTTTTAGATAAATGGAAAATGTCTAGCTTAGAGTAATGAGTGTTATATGTTTGAGCGGCACGACAAAGAACAGAGTTTCGAGCATAGTTAGTATGTAAAATGGGGACGTGAAACAGTGGCGTAATGTATCGAGAACGACGGGTTGGTACTCTTATTGATATGTTAGATAGAAGTTCACTACAATCAATTTTCGCAGAGAATAAATCGTGAAGAAGAACAATATCATACTGCTCACGCCGTTGCTGAAGCGTGCCTATACTGTAATAGTTACAGGCTTCCGCGTATGAGTCGAAACTTCTGAAGTCTTTGAAGCATAAAAATTTTAAAAATTTGTTCTGTATGAATTCCAACTTCTGGATATGGACATTATAACAGGGTGACCAGATGCTACACGCGTATTCTAAAATGCTTCTCACGTATGTGAAGTATAAGACTTTGATGCAGTCGATGCTTTTGAAAGTGCCACATACGCGCTTAATGAATCCCAGCTGTTTGTATGCTCTGCTCACAATAGTGTCAATGTGTTCAACCATCATCATTTTGGAGTCCAATCTAACACCTAAGTCTCTAACTGACTCCGCTTTTTTAATTGGGGTGGTATTAAAATAATAAATGTGATTAATAGGCTTTAGTTTTCGTGTAAATGTTGTTTGAAGACATTTGTTTATATTTAGAGAGATTCTGTTACGTGTATAAAAGCGCATGAGGTTATTTAAATCACTTTGAATTTTTTCGCAGTCACTAAGAGTTTTTATTTTAAGGAATACTTTTTTATCATCAGCAAACATAAGGTATTTAGAGTTTACTAGACTATCACTTATATCAAATAAATAAGCTATATATAAGAGTGGACCCAAAATCGATCCTTGGGGAACTCCAGAACTGATGTTTACAAAGTCACTTCGCGCACTGCCAATTACTACCGCTTGCTTTCTATTTGTGATATATGAACTGAGCCACCTATGAAGATCTCCGCGTATTCCTAATGCATAGAGTTTGTGGAGCAGGATGATGTGGTCCACTCGATCAAATGCTTTTTCAAAATCAGTATATATCACATCAACCTGCGACCTCTCATCCATGCATCGGTAAACATAGTTCGTAAAGATAGCCAGATTCGTGACAGTAGAGCGTTTATTCATAAAGCCGTGTTGTTCATTCGGGATTGCTTTAAATATTGTTGTGCATATAGTTTTATAAACAGTCTTTTCGAATATTTTGCTAAATGTATTTAAAATGGAAATGGGGCGGTAATTTTCAACACGGCCTCGTGAACTACTCTTATGTATTGGTACAATCCTTGCCTCTTTCCATACCTCAGGAAATACACCAAACACATTTACAGACAAAGTAAATATAATGCATAGCGGTTTTGAGAGTGTTTTTGCGCACTTTTTTATGAACACCGGAGGGATGCCATCAGTACCCGGACCTTTTTTTTCATCTAAACAACGTAATAATTTAGAAACGGTACCTTCAGAAATATGTAGACTATGGACGGTATCTTCTGGTTCTGTATGAGAAAGCAAATGGTCGTCGTATGATAGAGCAGGTTTTTGGAAAACACTTTCAAAGAAGTCGTTGAACCCAGTACATATTTCAGTTTCATTATTTAATGTTTTATCACCCCAGGTGAGAGAATTTGGATAGCCTGAGTTGCCAGCTCGTAGGGATTTCATGTAGGTCCATAAATGCTTCGGGTCTTTCTTAAGATGTAATTGCATGTGTTCTTTGTACGATTCGTAGCACTTTTTCTGTATTTTCTTTTGCCTGGCTCGTAAGATAGAAAATTCGTCATAATCTCTGGGATTGCCGTGTGCTTTCCACCGAGAGTGGGCCCTTACTTTATCTTTGATGATGTGAACAAGTGATCGTGAGTACCAGATAGGATAAGATCCTGAATTAGAAACAACCTTTTTTGGGACATGTTCGTCTATTGCGCTACGCAGATAAGAATAAAATTTCTCGGTGACTTCATCCATGGTGTCGCCATCGAGAAATCTAACCCAGTCAATATTTGCAAAATAATCATTAATGATGTCATAATCTGCTTTATAAAAACAATACTTGGTGGTACGTAAACGTTTCAGACAGGGTACCATAAGATCTGACGCATCTATTTCCAAGCTTGGGTGAAATTTATCTTCATTTTTAACCAGTGAAACGCAAGAACGTGACACTTCTATTTGAGTATTGCTAAAAATTAGGTCTAAGATATTATTGCTTGAATTTTTATGTAAGTTATACTGTGTCAACCCTGAAAGACTACATGCATCAATAAGGCTGATTGCAGCCTCTTGAAGTTCTACAGAACCACGTTTAACATATATCGGTCCCGAAGGAGACCAGGAAACGCCGGCGCCTGAGAGGTTAAAGTCGCCCGTTATTATAAAATTATCGTTTGAACAAGACATGTATATTTCTGTTAGTAGCTTAGTAAAAGCGATTAGTCGAGATGCATGATTGTCGCTGCCTGCTATATAAACCGTGCAGATATGTAGGTTTGTTTTATCGCCCGCGCCGAGTGAGCGCGCTGGGACAGTCACCCAGACGCATTCGAGGCCGTCGCACGTCCATTCCGTCCTCTCCTGCGCATGCAGCGTGCGCCGTATGCATACCATGGCTCCACCGCCGGTGCTTTTGGTTGAAGTTTGTATGCTACGGTCACATCGAAAGACGTCATAACGATTGTCACATATCTCACCGTTATAGACACTATCTGGTAGCCAAGATTCTGTTATCAGTATGACATCATAGTTATGCGTGAGTATATTCTGTCTTACATCTGAAGTTTTCGTACGTAGCCCACGAACGTTTTGATAAAACAGATTTAACTTAGATGAGAGCATTGTTGTGATAAGTGAATGTACGTAAACTTACGGTCCAATGTATCTAATTCAATTGCTTTATTTATAAAAAGAAAGTAAATGCCTAGATTCTGAAAAAAATATATGCATTTACTATGATAATGGCATGTTACATTATTCATACATAATATTATACTTGTTTTAAAAGTAATATGATTTAATATGGTATACTCCGTATAATAATGTAGTAAAAATGCAAGTAAGGTTGTAAACTTTAAGTTTTAAGTTGTATTTTATTAATATTTTTCGATAGTTTCTGCGCTTGAGCTGTAGATCGCTTATTGGCACCTACCTACATAACAATCAATTGGCATCGGAATTCAGAACCAGACTTGGGTGCGTTTGCACCAGAGATCAGCAAGGTAGCTAAGCGGTGCGCGAGGAATAAATCCACAATATCTACCAATGGGTACGCCTTTTTTTTGCCTCTCTCAGGGCACCTCTGGTGACAAAAGAGCTAGCCGCCGAGCAGCAGTGTGCAAGCATTACCGTTTTTCGGTGTGAAGGGCAATGTTGCCAGAGAAATTACTAGGCATGAAAATATTTGACATCTATCTATATATCTCGTACGCAAGAGTTGCGCATGCGAGCGGAGCCGACCTTCGAACGAAAGTTGGCTCCGCTCGCATGCGCAAAATTGCGTACGATTCAAAAATAAGGCCCCTGGCCCCATTCTAGGCTACTTCGAACACACCGGTGTTGTGAACACAGCGTGGAGATTATGGCAAACTTCCTTATTAAAGGGGAGGCCTTCGTCTAGCAGTGGACTTCTTCTGGCTGATGAAAATATCAATTAATCTAACGCAAGGTCTATTTCACAGACTCGCCCGAATTGGAAGCCAGGCGCAGCAAATAAGATCCTGGTAAGAAGATATAGGACACTGAGGGAGGGCCTAGATGTTATAGCCAAGAAGAAACGCGCCATGATGCAGAAAAAAAAGAAAATTGAAAGCAAACCCACCATTATAGTTACAAAAAAAGACGGCGAGTACACCGTCCAGATGGAAGTATTTAAGAAATATTCTAAAGAAAGACTTCTCTCCCAGTATCCCTACGACGATAAGCCACCGTTGTTTTACACGATAGGCAAAACTGAAGCGGAGAAGAGAAAACTCAAGATCCAAAGAGAAAGAAGAGAACGCAGAGAAACTAGAAGGAAAAGCAGACTGATTCAATCTACATTTCGAGATAAATGTCAAGAGATTTGTCTAAAAGCTTACAACCAAGCGATAGGAGTGCTCCCGCTGCCCAATCCGAACGATCCTAATTGCCCTTGTGACACGGCTCCCGATCCGAACATTCCTCCCCCCGTAGACTCTTGTTCCTGTTCCGACGAGGACCAGACAATTTCAACCAGTGACACAGACAACGACGAGTGGACGGTAGAGTTCACTGCACCCGCAGCTAAATACGATGGTAAAGCCAAAAATCCACCTATCTCGGTAGAAAACGAAACTCAGTACACCTATCTCGACTACAAAGTCAAAGTTCTCGATAAGAGTGGTAACCAAGTTCCAAGATTCTTTAAAGGCATAGACGGTAAAGAGGTATGTAGCGATCTCGGTGGATTCTGGGGCACGGATCATATTTGGCAGGAGATAAACAAAGACGGATACATAGGCCCTGATAACAGGTGGGTACCGATGAATTTTATCGGTCCCGATGGCATGTTTTATTCGGCAGAAGAAGGATCATTTACCGATCAAAACGGCCAGCTTCTCAAGATAGGTATTGACGGTTATATAAACAAAGACTGTAAATGGGCCTATTACTCAACTCGATCAAAGCAAAAAACTGGCAAATCTACTGAATCTACTACTGGCGGACCTAAAAATAAAAAGCCAGAACCAGAGCCAAAGGGCAAGACGGACACTAAAGGTAAAGAAACGGCACCTCCCAAAAGTAAGACAGATAAGAAAGAACTAGTCACACCAGTAAAGAATATTAAAAGCGACAATACGAAAAAGACACCATCGACAGGGAAAGGAAAGAATGCTCTCGTGCTTTCTACTTCCATCAACTTTGATAGAAGTAGGAACTCTCGATTACCATACGCTGAGCGCATGAAGGTTGACGCTAAAAAAATTGCGAAATATAGGGAAATAATGCAGGGACTGCAGATGTACGAAGACTTTTACGACCTGAGACCTTTAATGAAGACTAACAGAGCGACTCAAAATAATAACTCTTTGAGAAATACTAATGCAGCATGTTATTATGGGCAAAGAAAGTTGGCTCCGGTGATGTCGTCACTAGCGAGAGAGAGCAGTAACCGGACTAGGTCGACAACAACGTCTCATTCATATACTCGGTGTTTCGACGATAAAATATTATTTAAGTAAACGCGAAATAACAACGAGATATATCGACTTTGCTAAAAATTTTAGTGTTTATTATTATTGCTGAATAAAATATTTACTTTAAAAGGTGGTAAATAACTATTGATGTTTTTTCTGTAGTGGTAGCTGGGTGCTATGCTAATGCTATATGTCATAATTATGATGGACATAAACGCAGTGACCATGATAATCGACACGACTTGCTAGGAAGTTTTCTGACAGCTGTCAAAACGTAGTTCTACAGCCAAAGGATAGATGGCGCTGGCGAGATATGGCCCACTTTTTTCTTGTGAATAAGCAGTCCACTCACCTTCACCGCTTCACTTCACAGTTCGCGTTCGTTGGTGAAGTGCTTTCCCAAGTTTTCTCGTATTATTTTGTTGAAATTCTGATAAATTATTATTGTTACGTTACGTTATTGTAATTATTTTTTGTTGATAGTTATTGTTATTTTATTGATAGTAATTAATTAATCAATTGGCATGGCGCACTTACTAATTTGCGTGGAATAACGAAAGCTCAAAGAAATACTATGGGCAAGTACTTTGTTATACAAACAATAACCACAAAAAACGCATGACAGATCTGATATAAATGAAATAAGGATACTTTTTATTTTTTCACCTTTTTACTTTGCTTGATTCGTTCAAATTCTTCAGAATCACAGACAAGATAGTGAAACTATTCAAGGCCATGTCTCTTCATTGCCATCAAACGGATTTTTATGAACCTAGTAAATTTCTCTGTTATGAACTATATTTTTTTTTATTGGCTGTCAGAAAATCGCCAATTGAAATCGGTTGAGGCCGTAAAAGCAAAATACTGCTGGACATCAGCCTAACCTTTGTTGGAGCATGATGGGGTGATGATGACGATACTCTCACTCTGGCCAGATGCGGGTTGGTGGATTCTATTATAGGCATTGAATTTCTTCACTATGAGTTTCCTATAACGAAAAAGGCAGCATGTAGGTATGATTTCTTTCAAGATTAAATCTCTTTATATTTTTATTGGCTGGTATAATTCATGGCAGTTTGGATTTAAAAAAAAACGATAACAGTGTCTGGGTGACATGTTATTTTTCAATCAAATTTTAAACAAAATTTGACACAATTCAGTAAAATTTTTAAATTCCAAGTTACACTAAGATTTTTTGGGAAAAATCGGCAAATTATGTTTTAATATGAACAGAAATCAATGAAAAATAAAAATTACACCCTAACTTTGTAAAAGTTGGTGTAAGAAAGAAAATGCCTTTTTCGGATTCAATGTTCCTGTTCGAAATTGCGGTGGAAGAACTAAAAAGTTTCATTGACTGCAGAGAATTTTACATAAAAAGTAAATTTGCCGATGTTTTTAAACTAACTTTAAAAGATCCTAATGATTCGGACCCGTTAGTGCCTTCTACCAGACGGCCAAAGAAGAGAACCAACGTGAGAGATGAAAATACATCGCATCAAAAGCCACCCGTTGAAGGGAAAGTGCAAAGTGGTCAGTCTATATTGTTCACTAGTCCGATAACTAAGCTAATAACAACGATGAAAAACTATCCTATCGAAGTAACACTTTATAATAAAGATGACAATAGAAAAAAGGTGGGGTCCGTTCACGTACCTTGGAGTCCCCTTTACATTGACTACTTGTACTTGCTTGCTACAAAAGTCGACGCTGCTCCCATTCTGGTCAGCGGCAGTCACAACGTCTATGATGACACCACATCCAGACGTATAGCGACAATATTGCTGAACATTAAACTTACTCATTTGAGAGATAAACTCACATCGTACGGTCGTTCTTTGACTGTAGCAAACCTAAACACTAGATCAAATCATCACGCTTCATTTAACTCAAAACCTGCAACGCCAACGCCAACTCATGATGCATTAGCTGACCCAGGAACAATTAAAACAGTTTATAGCAGTGGAAAACGCAAAAAGAAGATTTCTAGCAAATGTAAAACCAAGAAAGCTGAAGAACCAACTGTAATCAACGAAAATGCGATCAATGAAGATACGATCGAAAAAGATGCAATCAACGAAGCTGCGACTGAAAAAGAGGAAATCGATAAAAAAGAACAGAATTTTAAAGACGGAACAGCACGTTTACAAACAGAAGAAAATATAAACGAGACGATTAAAGTGAAATCGAGCAAGCTGTATTCAGTTAAGAGCGATACCGGTTTGAACAATAAAATACAAAACGATGTAGTCAGAATCAAATCCTGCTCGTACATTAATAGAAAACATTTCAAATTTTTTAATTATGTGTTCGGTGATACTGCCAAACCCTTGGGTAATCGGGTTTTTTGCGTCAGCTATTTTACTGTTGAAAACGAATTCAATAATGAGGCTGGCTTCTCAAGTACAAGCCCTAAAGTATCTCCCTCTAAAGGCAGCCAAAAGAGTAGCAGCCCTAGTGATAGCGAAGAAAAACCATCAAGTTCTTGTGAAAAGGACTGCTGGAAAGAAAAATGTGAAGACTCATGTGTTGGTAAAGTCTGCGATCTAGGACGAAGTGACAAAATTATTATACAATGCGATAAAGTAAGATGTAATATTTTAGATAAAAGAAAACTCCCGCTTCCACCTGATCAAGATATTCACTTGGATCTGACAAGTCTTAAGAAAGATCGCATGGAGAACCTAGGACAGGCTGTTGAGAAAATAGTCGGGGGAATGCAAGCAAAAATGAAATATGACGAAAAGAATTGTTTTTGCGAATGTGAATGTACTTTTGGATTTGTGAAGCACACAACATATTGCACAATATGCGGTGGTTATGAAAGACCTGGAGAAGATTTGCCTAAGAAAGCTCTAACTGCACCATTTCCGTGTCCTGCTTATCATAAGCTAAATGATAAAAATAGACAAAAAAGTACATCCGGAAGCGACAGGAGTAAAATGTGTGATAGCAAAAGTTCTAATAAAAAGAGCAGCAAATCGCCAGTGTCTGGTAAATCTCCGGCGTCTCTAGGGCCCACCACTGCAGCCAAGTCCCCCGCACGCCCCACGGCCTCGGCAGCTAACGTTGAATCCGATAAAGAGTACTGTAGAAAAAAGAAGAGGGACAAGAAAGATGAAAGATTCAAATTTAACTATGGTTACACAGGTATACGTACGTATTACTAGTTTTTTTTTGTTTTTTTTTAGCTTTCTATAGCGAAGAAGCCTTTGTAGTTTCACTATAATAATATTTGCAAATCATGGACCAACCCCCCTCTACAAAGAGGAGGCCTTCGTTCAGTAGTGAACGTCGTGGTAATTTTATGTAGAAACTTTATCACTTTGATTTCGTGCATCTAATAACTACCAAACAAAGAATATCCTGAAAAAATATAGGGATAGATTACTCCGCATAGCGAAAGCAATGTTAATAAGATGTTTTTCTATCTTATAGATTTATTTATAAATGTCATCGGGACCCTCCCAAACTCCCAAATGAGCGTGTCGTGAGACCTTCTATTACTCTGTGCATGAGACGCACACTATATATTTTTGACGTGAGTAGATTACTCCCCTAGGGAGTAAAAGTAAAGAATGTCTCAGATCTCACGTATATTGTCAGCCGAGGGTGATAATAGCCACCAGTGGCGAAGGGTCCATATAACCCGATTCCTATCGGCTTCCCTTTTGAAAATGTGTCTGTAAGTATCTACAACCGACATACTATCTAGTACCTACCACCTCTCAATAATCTCCGAAGAGCAATGTAACAGAATAAATATTACTTACTTGCGCGGTAACCCGCTCCGCATCGAGTTACGCATTTGCCACAGAATAAGTAATAATTACTATGCGCGCAATCCGATGCGAGCCACAGAATACATTACAGTGCGTACCTTTGCCTGTTTGTTTCGTGTTGTTTTGTTTTAACGTGAATGTGACAATGTGATGATAGCGCGCCAAAATCGCCGACACTGACCCGCCGATTTTTACGCGATGGTGCTTTTAACTTAAGTACCTATGGAGAAGGTGGTTTCGGTTGTTTCTACTGCTTTCGGTACGATGATAGGTACCTAAGTTTTTTTTTTGCTCTCTGCTTCCCTTTACTGAATTTTCACCCTTCGCCACTCTTTCACACTCGTTCACACACTTAAGCCACGCAGGCACGTAAAAATATTTTGTTTTTTTTTGTTTACTAAAACAAATGTATTTTTGCTGTTTTTTTCAGCTCCACAAATAGGACACGGCAAATGCGGAACGCCATGCACAGGAAGCCTCAATGCTGTTCCAAGAAATATGGGGTGGTTATGGACAGCTGATAATGTTCCCGGATTGAAGGTAGATAGGTTTTATTTGTTTTGCCTGTATTTCTTAACTTATTCATTAATTACTATGAAAACCGATTTGGTATTCACACTTTTTGTTATATTACCCGTATAAATAATAAATATAAAAAACCGTAGGTAAGTACCTACTTTTTATTTATTTTTTTACTTTTTTTTTACTTCAGTTCCGGCCATCATGGAAACCTGGTTGTGTACACAAGCACGTGCTACATTTGCTTAGAATGGCGAAGGATCCCGGTATTATATTGGCTAAAAAGAAGAAGAAACCAGAAAAGAAGAAGAAACCTCTCAAGCGGCCGCTGCTTACTGTGGCCAAGAAAGATGGCGAGTATACAGTGACAATGGAAACTATGAAAGCCTATGCTAAGCCACGAGCTCTGAACCAGCAGCCATATGAAGACAAACCTGTGCTCACATACACAATAGGAAGGACTGAAGAAGAGAATCGGGAACGAAAAAAGAGAAAGGAACGAGAACAAAGAAGACTCCAAAGAGACCAACGAGCGTTTATTCAGAGCGCCTTCACCGACATGTGCAAAGAGATTTGTTTAAAAACCTATCAACAAGCACTAGGTTTCCTTCCAGATACGGAAACTCCAGATTGCTCTTGCTACCCTAGTCATCCTGGGCCAGAAGACACAAATCTCGATCGATCGTGCTCTTGTTCTGAACACGAAGTATCGTTCGGTTCCGATACCGATTCTGATGAATGGCTTGTAGAATTTACGCCACCGAATGCTCACTTTGACCCCACTTATAAAGGGAAGAAAATAATAAAACAAGATAGAGAATCCCAATATACATATTTAGATTATAGAGTTAAACTTTTAGACAGGTCCGGCAATCAAGTAGTAAGATTCTTCAAAGGTCCCGATGGAAAGACACAATGTAGTGATTTGGGAGGTTTTTGGAGCCCTGACCATAAATGGTTAGAAATCAATATAGATGGCTTTATCGGACCCGATGATAGATGGGCACCGCTGTTGTTTATTGGGCCTCACGGAGATCACGTGGATTGTGAAACCGGGAAATTCCAGGATGTCGATGGCACATGGCTCACTGTAGGAGTAGATGGATACGTAGATCCCGCAGGTAAATGGAAGTATTATCCTAAATCTAAAAGTGTTGTTCCTCAGAAGAAGAGCGTGAAGAAGTCAGCTGGAGATAAGAAAGATAATAAAGCAGCGGCCAATCGACCTTCTGCTACTACCTGGAGCTGTTTCGGAGATGCTAATCCTAAACAACTTTCTAAGTTAGGTATCTTGGGTCATGGCCAGGACAAGAAACTCCTCCTACAAAGGCTCACAGAAATGTTAGAACAGGGAGAAAACGTCAGAATTCCAGAACCGTCTATGGTGCCTCGAGTACCTGCTTCTAAAAAGGGTAAAAGAAGAGGTGACGACACTTTCGATTCTTCCTTCTATTCAGATAGAAGTAAGTGTAAACATCCGGTGCCATCCGACAAAGGAATTGTAGCAGTCGATGGCCGTGGAAATAAAACTTATTTCAGAATTAAGGATTACGATAACAAAAGGCCGGCTGAAAGATTAGCTCATTTGACACATCAAGGCATCAGCACGAGTTCGTTCCATGTGCCTTGCCTCAGTTCCTTCATCAACGGCGAAATGATGAGGAAGCAGCAGTATGAAAGGTTTTTAAAGAATCAATCAGCCAAGTACGTCGATATGGAATACGGCACAAGCAGTAACAGCAGGGATGCTTCTACTCAAGCTCAATACAGATACAGATACGCTATATAGATTATTGAAATGGCGTTAACTGTTTCCGCACTAGATCTGTGTCCGTTTTTTATTTTTGGAGTGAGAATCATTAGATTACGTATTACGGTTGAACGTAAGAAAAGGTTTCTTTGGTAATGGGTTAAGTGAAATTTTGTAACGTTAATGTAAATGTAAGACAAAATAAATTATTCTATAATATTGATTGACATACTTCTTTGGAATGTTATACATCTTCTCACCAAAACTGTTTCATTATGGAAAAGTAAGGTTTTGCTTTTTAATATTATTTTTGTCTTCGTTATCATTAACACTTATCTAATTTTACCAAATAATTTCAGGAAATAGCTCGAGGTTGGAAGCCAGGTGCAATTTCAAAGCGTCTGCTTTCTATGCTAAATAAAGCTAAAAGCTGCCAGGACAACGTTCAGATGTCAAAACCCACCAGAAAGACGAAAAAGCGCGTTGAAGAAAAGCCAACTTTAATCGTTTGTAAAAGAAACGGGCAATATATTATCGAGATGCAAGTTGAACCTGGAAAGGATGTGGTCAATGTAGATAACTGCAGTCCTTTGATATACAAGATTGGTCCAGAAAATAATGAAGATAGGATCAAAGCAAAGGAGAGGAAACAGAGGCGTTTAATCAGAAAGGCAGTTAAAGAAGTCTGGTCAGATCATTATGATCCAGACATCTGTCAGAAGAATGCCTGTTTCAAAGCTTACCAACAAGCCATAGGACTGTTGCCATATGATCCTAACAAACCTGACTGTAATTGTCCGGAAGAACAGAAAGGTGACGATTTGGACAGTTGTTCTTGTGATGCTAATGATGTCTCTTCAGAGTGTAGTTCTTTGGATGTCGATTGGGAATTACACTTTTCGCCGCCGATAGCTTCCTATAACAACGATGAGTAACTTTTATTAGGTATTTTTTTAAGTCTCTTTTCTTTCCATATTTTTTATCGGGAAGGTGTTTAGATGAGTGAATATAAACCAAAAATCAATATTAACTGTTTTTACTTTTAGCAGGTATCAACAAATTATTTAGCATGTCCCATATGACTAGTGAGAGGGTTGTGTGAGGTGCTATCCTTAGGTAAAGAGGTCCTATCCCCTTGTATAGGCCGTGAAAACCTTCCTTCTTGTAAATCTTTGCAAGACAGTCAAATACTCCTTTGTAGAGCAGAGTCTCTTTACACCCAGAACCTGTAAAGTAAAAAACCATCTTTGTAAATCTTAGACTAGTATAAGAAATAAAATAAGTATACATTCTCTTTATAGCTACATAGATAGAATCTTCCAACTGTTGAATAGAAGAAAAATAGAAACAATTATCACCCTTAATCCTTAGAAGTACGCGCTTGCCGACACGTGTTTCACCTCCAAGGAAGTGTTGACTCCTCAAGCGCTCGGAGGTTAGGGGGGGGGGGGGGGGGTGTTGGCAGATTATTCCGTTAATGGAAACTATGGATTATTAGCCCCCTATCCCTATTAGTGTGACGGTTCTGAGTTCTGCCCCGTCTTAATTCACGGAGTCCTACCTATAAATTAAACCTAACTAGTGCCTTCAAACGAACTGTATTAGTTCCAAAATAATCTACGAAAAAATAATATAAATACACGCGCGTAATGATATTATATGCTATACGTACGCACCTCTAGCTATACAGATATTTTAAAAGAGCTAGAATAGTGCAACAAGGCACAAAGGCGCACCGCGCGATGTGCGACTCTTTGGCGGCGGCAGCGAGCGGAGATCAACCAACTTGCCGCCACATTATAAAAGCCCCGCGGCGAGCTCAATAGGACATTCAGCGACGAACTGTGAAGGCAGCAGCTTCACGTCCGTTTGCTCCGCCCCCGCTCCTCGATCAGCTCTCGCGTGCTTTTAATTACTTTCATAGTTTCATATAATAAAAGGCATCTTTGCCTAACTCTTCTCAGTTAAATGAATTATTTACTGACTAGAAATACTTACGTTTAAATAGTGAAACAGTGTTCATAGTGGTTTAATATTTGTGATATTTCGTATCGATTTGTTAGATAAAAGCTGGTCTTGGAGATATGTGCGGATTGTGTTATTTGAGTCTTATTATCTTGTGTAGGTCAATTTCGGAGACCATGTTTACCTTTTGTTCGTCATCGTAAATTTAAATTAACTAAAGTGAATTTTAATCAAATGTTTGTGGTGTAAAATTTGATTGTAAATGCAGTTGTTCGCGAGTTAAAATCACGCGGTTTAAAATAACGTCGCACTACTTTTTTCTCTCTCAAACATAGCCGACGCCCATTTAAGCGCACGTACCTAAACACCTGTGTGTGGTATTCAAAACCGACGTATTAAAGTTGCTGTTGGTGTCAGAGTAAAGTTATTGGGCGAGATGGCAGAGCTAAGTAGTGTGTGTAACTCGATTTTATTAGGTGTATTAATGAGGGAAACAAAAAAAAACAAAACAGTGATTTCGTCGATTTGTGTATTGAAGAATTGTTTTGTGTTCACTCCTGGCCTGATCGTATATGTCCCAGTACCTTCGGGTAGCCTATCTGGCGTTGCGATTCTCGTTTGGATGGATACAAAATAAATTTAATAATTTAATTATACGCGAGGGGTGGAAGCTTGGAAGAAATATGGTCTCTGCTGTTATAAGAACAATAGTTCCAAAGTAACTAGTTCTGGCCTCATTTACCTTGTAGGTACATGTGGTTTTTAGTTGGGAAATAGTTAGGCCATATGCTTGAGACAGTATGTGGAGGTATGTCCGCGCTTATACAACTAAGCGTGGTCTACCCTTTTTGGTCTCCTTGTGTGGTGTTCTTCCTTCCTTTGGCCTTGGGACAAACAACCCGGAGCTGCGGGTTGGCTTGTCACGCCATAATTGCACCAAGGTATCTGGAATTAAGAGCGGTACGCGAAGCCGGGCGCGAATAGTAAAATACCTACAGATGCTGGGCGAATAGCAGCTGTCGTTATTTGTAGGGTGCTAGGGGCTCTTAGGCTTGGAGCTCGCCACTCAAACTTATAGGATCGGTTAGCGGCAAGGACAGTGAAAGTGCTTTGATCTGCCTGGAAGGTGGGAACCAACCGGTGAGATTCATATCTCGGGGTAGTGGGAAACTTATGTAGACTAGGGCGTCATTCAAGGTGTAGGTCATAGCAGGTAGAATGCCAGGTACACTTTTATCTTTACAGGAATATTACACACCCACCTCACTCACACATTTACACTACCCAAATTCTTCTAGAATCTGGACATTCACCAGTGGTGTCGTAATGCACTGCGAAACTCTAGAAAACCTCTCGGATAAGTCGCAAGTAGGTAGGTAACGTAAAATATAATTGATTTAGGTTGGCTAGGTCTTCTATTACAAAGGAAGGTACTCCGAATCGTAGGGAACCTAGGATTAGTAGGCAAGTAGGTCGGCCGACTCAAAATATTAAGGCGTTCCACATAGATACCTACCTATGTACGTAATTCAAACAACTAAACAGCGAACGTTTGTTGCCGTCGGGAAAATATTTCTGTACCTATCGACACGCGAATAAATAAATAGGCGTTGTTCAAAATATTAGTAAATTCATTATGTTTGCTAAATGAGTCTAACATTGTTATCCAAGGAAGATAAATTCTGTACTAAATTACTGACGAGAGAAGTCAATTTGTCACTTCAAGTTTTAAGTCAAAATGATGGACTTTCTATCTATTCGTAACCTATAATAATCTAGACTCCATAGCTGGATCTAGGGCTCGGCAACTGATTGACTGAATTATGTGCAAGTTGAACCGAAAGTGTTCGGGTTACCCTTAAGTCTTAGAAAAGAGGAGAGGCGCCCCTACTATGTCACTGATTGAGCGAATCACTGTCTGGTCTGAGATCTGGTCCATATTCGTAATACATAAACATACCTATTTTCTTTATGGAAGAAAGTCTTATCTGACTGGCGATTTGAAGTATAATAATACTTAAGTAATTACACTAAAATGTGTTAGACTTGGTTACCAAACCTAGATGCACCAGTAAGCACGGAATCACGCGAACAGATAGGCTACTAAAATAAAGCCGTTCAAACTATTCACAAAAGTGGATTCGTTATGTTGGCTAGCTAGGTCCAACATGATTAATTAACGAAATCTAATTTTCACGCCAAAATGTTGACAAAAGAAGTCAAGTTACCTATACCTTCAAGTTATGGTCATTATGAGGGAACTTCTCTCTCTATTCATAATCGAATATCAACTGGGTACCGTAAAAGGGTCCCGTGATAGCAATCTATCTACTTATACATGAACGAGCCGAAAGTGTTCGGGTTACCCTTGATTCTTACAAAAGAGGAGAGGCGCCCATTCCATGTCACGTTAGTAAATTGCTAGCTAATTCATATTTATCATCTTGAAAGGAAGTTCCATCAAGACCGTCAATTTGAAGTTATAACGTAAAAGTTATACATACATAATATAATACACACATAATTGTGTTGGACTTGCTAGACATGCGGGATTCGGCGGAGATTATAATAATACCTACTCTTGCAAAACTATAGCAATGTTACATTAGGGATAACCAGGTTTACGCGGTTATTGCGGTTACTTTGATGTACTGGTTATTATTATCATTGATTACTTATTATACTTGCTATTTCAGGTCGGACAATAATAGGCAGGGCGACGCTGGAGTTCAGCAGGAGAGACCTCGATCAAAAGATCTTGGAGCCTCTCATTTAAACCAAAGATTGATGTATGAAAGAGAAGATCCTTAGTTATTTCAATAACTATAGGGATAAGGTTTTTGAAAGATTTTAATGAACGGCTTCCCTTGAATGGTTTTACCAACTGACAATGACACACAGATAGACTTGCTAAAAGATTAAGTCCTCTTGTCCCTTTCCACAGGTAAAATGATCTATGATCATTGTCCCATTTGTATGTACACCTTATGTGGAGGATTGGTGCCCAAGTCAAAGGAAGAACCAAACTGGAAGGCGCGACTGGAGGGGCGTCTTTCCTTAGCCACAAATATATTATTAGCATAATTAGTCAGCTAACTCAAATCATCACTATTCAAATTTACTAGTAATTTTATGAAGTTTCAACCTCACAATAGTTTTCCCTACATTTATTATAACTTCTAGCTATTATGTAGATCGTAGGTATGTAAAAAGATATCTACGTAGGTTGATAACAATCTATAGCATCATAATATCATGCAGGTGTTGGTAACGGTATGAATGAAATTATAAACCGTAAGAGCGCCTATTACATTTCTAATACAGTCGAAATTCTAATACTAAACTTACTAGCTTAAAAGGTAGATGTGTTCGGTAAATAAGTTACGGGCTATTCATATTTTGATAGTAATATTAAGGACGAAAGTGTATGCTGTAGACGCGCTTACCATTATTCCATCGTGTGAAATACTATATTATAAGTGAATTAACATCCACAAACGGTTTAACGCCTTATTATTCTACGATAGCAATATTAGGTTTATCTTGATACATTTTGATACCGGTTTTATCTATTGACATCCTTTACTTCGGTTTAAGTAGGTCGCGAAGCTAAGATAGGCATGTAAAAGTATATAGTAGGTACGTACTCATCCCAAATCACTAAAACTTAGGGTTTTCACGGATCACAACGTAGAGTCCTAACTTAGACGATCACTTGGCCATATCAAATCATAGTTATAAATAGACACATTGTACGGTAGGAAATTAACAAGTCGGAGAAGCTTACACCCGGTATAGAACATACGATTAGGTAGCTAAGCACTCAGCTGAACATTCATTAGGCATTAGGCGTCGTTATAATTAAAACAGATCATTAGTAATTTAAAACAAATAAAATAATAATAAAAATTAAAATATGAAGGGGGGGTGTTACATTAGTACTCGATACGATAGCACAGCGGAAATACACTAGAGATACAGTATTCAACAGTTGGATTAAGATGTAGTTCCGCAAAGTGACACCTGTTTCAATCACATAGATAGATGCTTGTTCAAAATAAGTAATAAATTTCATTTTATCTAGCAAAATATGCATTATCAAACAGACCAAAAATATTATAAAAAGACGCCAAGTTTGTATAAATAAAATAGACAACTATGTTGAAAAGAAATGCATCCATTATGCAAGTAAACAATAAAGTTGAACAAGGACAAGGGGTAGAACAACTTAGTAGGGTAGGATTTTTTTTTAATTAACATTGCATGGAAATATAGCATAGAAAGCACCACGATTATCAAAGAAGTAAAAGCCCAAAGCAAACAAAAGAAAAACTCATTAGTTGTCAAAGATAACCCACGGGAACAAATTAGAACCTTGAGGCTATTTCTGGTGAGATCACTGACAATAGGAAGCAGCAAACGTGACACAAACGTTACCCTGGTTATAAAGCCGTGTATTCACTACGTCGAGCGGGGTCTCAACAATCACACACAGCACACTGCTCACTAAACTGGCCAAACACGCGCGCATCGCCGGCGAATTCTCGTAGTACCCACGCGTCCTGATGGCTTCTTTAATCCTGTAAATGTCTTAGAGTGTTAATGACTACTTGGTGCTAGTATTTACCCTGGTTGTATAGTCTGACGGTGGTGACGTCGAAGGGGCATATGATGACGGCAACCATGACGCCGCTGACGGCGCTGGCTGTGAACGCGAGCCCTAAAGGCGATCTGGTGCATATACCATGCGACAGCAACGCTTCTTTAGCACTGGGGAGAATAACAGAGTTACCTAACGGTATATTACTCTAAGATTGGTTGTTGGCGTGGTCCCTTTGTGGATTAAGAACTCTTTTTGCCTTTTATTTGCATTTTGTTTTATTATGGACCATAATTATGTCATTATTTTTATGAGTACCGAAGTCGGCGTATTTCGCAGCGTTCCCCTTGTATATAATAATATACATACTGCAGACGCTAGTCGTTTGGTTTCCTTGTTTAGATTGACTACAGTCAATACTCAGTTCTACAGAACTGAGTTCTAGCATAGAACCAACCTTCGAAAGTCAGCTTTGCGTTGTCATTTTAAGTGCGTGTCTTATCATATCATTGTAGTTACTCTAACTGGTTTACAGGCAGGCTGTGGAGTCCTTTTAGAATCTCGTGTGACTTGAATATTATCTTACGTGGAAAATGTAGTGAGTTGAGCCGCGCTGCCGATGGCGAGACGAGCACACGTGGCCGTCACTCCCGCAAAGTAGCCTCGCATTCCTTCAGTCTTGTAAATTGTGATCACGCCATCCAGCATTCCTGAAACAGCGATAACAGCCCTACTCTGAACTACGTGAAGGTACATTCTTCGCATAATCTTTGAGGATCTAAAGGTGCTAATTGATTGCCGTGAGTACGTAAGTTGAACGCAGCTTGAATTCTCTTCAGGCTTCGTTCTCTAACATTACACCAAATTTTCAATAAATACTTTGGAGAAGACAATCTTGAGTAACTAATTACGGCGAGACGAGTTTCCAGATACCACAGCCACACCACATGGCAACGGCAGAATGTGGTGCAAGGGCGGATCCAGGAGGGGGGGGGGGTCTCATCACCCCCATGACCCCCCCACCCCCGGGATGGGTTAGGTCGACTACTGATAGCTTTACTAGTTGTAATGTAATTGGAGCCTGACTGCTAAGTAGACCTCGACTAGACTATATGACCCCCCCCCCCTGACATAAAAGCTGGATCCGCCCTTGATATGGTGACTCAGTGGCTACGTGTGAATAGTGTGTCGCTGCAGCTTTTTGCAGTTGCGTTGTGGTACTGACAAAATGTCGATGTGGTTGCGTCGTGTGCAGACAGTTCGACTCTGGCATTCATAAGCGCACACTGTCGTTGCGTCAACGCAACGTTGTATCTGTGATGTGGCCGGCGTCTATTTCACTGTCTAGCTGGTGATTGCATTGTGGTTTGCGATGTGGTTGCTATGTGGTCGGTAACGACGGCAAA
Organism: Erannis defoliaria; assembly: GCA_905404285.2. NCBI lineage: Eukaryota > Metazoa > Arthropoda > Insecta > Lepidoptera > Geometridae > Erannis > Erannis defoliaria. Next base: position 4,648,298 of record FR990071.1, read on the forward strand.
ATGTGGTACGTGTAAATTCTACTATTCATTTTCAATACAAAATATGCTCCCGACCACGTGTTGTGGTTGTGGTGTGGTTGTACGTGGTACGTGTGGGTTGACCTTAAGTCGAATTATATCGTTGCTTTTGTATTATAGGTATGTTAGACTGGACAGTAGCAAAAGTTAATTTTTTAAATTTGTGGTTGTGAGACGACTCGGTGAGTAGAGAAATTTGATGTTCCAGGTAAAAATCAATGACGAAAGGAAGGCGACGTTCGAACAATGACGTATAAGGTACTAGATAGATAACAATAGAGTAGTTTGGAGTATATACAGAATTATGCGGAACTGTTCTAGGTACTAAGCCGAATGAAGGCTATTGTACTCATCGTCGTGAATATCTTTTACATTGGAATCGCAAAAAAGTTAATCAGCGTTTCCATACATTTTGTCGAAGGTGAATGACATCGGACCAATATTATAAATGCGAAAGTTTGTCGGTGTGTGTCATCGTTAGGGGCCATCCATAAAGTACGTCACACGAATTTCATGATTTTTATATCCCTCCCCCCTCCTTGTCACAGGTGGTCACATTTGTGAGACCCCCCCCTCCCTGGTGTGACGTCACAAATTTGCAATTTTACATCTATTTTTTTTTAATTAAAACAGCAGTTCCACAATCACTTTCATTTTCATTCAAATAACTTTTTTTTTGTGAAATCAACATCAAATATTTGAAAAAATAACAAATTAATAAACTATTAATTGAAGAAAAAGAAAGGAACTTAGTTGGGACGGAAACCCAAAGCGACTGCTCGTATGCAGGTTCGAGTCCTGCCAGAGGTCATAATTTTTCTTCCTGTTTAAGCTTTAAAAACAAGGAACTTAGTTGTCTTCAGTCCATGGACTCTGAATCCATTCCTTTAAATTATTTATAATTGGCATAGAAGTCAGTTCGTTCTCATTGGAGTTGTTAACGTCAGCAACATTTGTGGTGTCTACATCTTCTTCATCCAACCATATGGCATCATCATTTATTTTATATCATCCAAACAAAGAATTTCTCTGGCACGTCTAGCTTAATAATTTAAATAATTTAATATTTCAAATTTCGCGATTCAATTTATTAAATTTGAAATATGATGTCACAAAACTAGGACCCCCCCCCCCACCCCTTGTCACACCATGTCACATTTTGTCGACCCCCTCCCCCCCCCCCCTTTACATGTGACGTACTTTATGGATGGCCCCTTACCTCTTCACACCAAAACAGCTGAACAGATTTGAATGAAACTCGTAATGGAGGTAGCTTATTTCCCAGAAAAATATTAAGTATAGGCAACTTTTATCATCATTATCGTCCCTGATTTTCATGATCAAGTGGGTGCAGTATTTCTATAGAGCAGTAGATTTTTCCCACGATTTCTAGATAGCGGACAACTTATCACAATAATGAGTTTGAACTCTTTTCAGCTTAGTTCTACCGTTTTGAAATAGTTTGTATAGTTTGAGAAGTCCTGATTTAGGAGAAAATCGCTCCACGAATCCATCTGTTGAATAGAGACATTGAATAACGCTAAATCTTATTCGGGATGGGGATGACGCAAAATACAAGCGTTTTACTCAACTTTGTTAGAATCGGGAACGAGGCTCTGGCCGTTGGCACCACTGAAGAGACCTACGAATAGGCCCTTCGCTTTTCTGTGGTTGGCACAGTTGATCTAGTGGTATGAATCATGCTTCTGAACAGTCGCCTACCTTTATACCGATGCTGTCTCCCGACTGCGATGCTGGGATGCGCGGTAGCTTGTATCCTGGTCTTCAGCACCGACATTGGGTTGGCAGCCACACCGCTCAGGACGCCGCTGATGCTGGACCACATTATGGTCTTGTTCACGCTAATGTCACCCTGCTTGGACTTGGTCCACCCTTGCACTTCCGCTACGTGGAACATGCCCAATCTGAAACACAGCCACGACATTTTGTCAAATTATTTAGTGAACTGTCTCGTTGTTACTGAGATTTGTCATTATTTTCGTTATTTTGCTTTGTATAATTGCTTTCGAAGATAAAGTTACACTGGACGTTGAGCCGGCCAAAAGGGCCGGGAAAAAATTATGTGGAAAAATTTGACAAAAGAATATAAAAATTATGTAGAAAACAATGTGTAAATAGTAATATCAAAAACATCTGATGGGAATTGGAAAGCCGACGGGACTATGATAAGCTGATTATGATAATGAGTCAAAAGGATTTCTTAAACTGAACTAGTAATAGAAGCCCCGCACGGACTTCAGTCTGAGCCGAAATAATGGATTATATTAAACATCTGTATTATATCGCGGAATAAAAGCAAGTCATCGTAATCGCTAAGAAACTGTTCTATAAGCACGTTGTGTCGGGCTGGACTCAAGTAACGCAGTCATTGTTCGAGGAGTCTGTTAAAACCATTATAACATCATTGGTTAAAACTCGATAAAAATACCAAGTTCATGGTGAGTTGTTATGTTGTTATCATACAATCGCATAAAGCGAGACGCGAGAATCCCCGATACTGGGCTTTGACATTTCTGATTACTTCTTTAAACCAAATCTGTATTATATAAATATCTTCCTTATAAAATACTTGATGGGTAGGTACTATAGGTATCTTTTGTAGTAATTCCGATGGGTCGCACTGACTGAAAAAAGTGCAAGAAGTCCTTTAGATCGAACCACGCGGCCGAACCATGTGGCCATAGGCTAAACCCGTCTGCAAATCGGACTTTTGCGAAGAGAGCAAAGTGTGATTAATTTTCCTCAAGCAATTCAAATTTAGGATTTTTTTCTATGATTGCTCGATCGATTTCACACAATTTTTCTCGCAGCAGATAAAGAGTAGACAATGGTACGGACTCTATCTCAAACATTAGACCGCACCGCACAAACGCATTAGAGGACGGTTATCAAGCTCTAGGACTGGACTGGAACGGATCCATCATTATAATTGGTGGCTTAGAGTGGTCGCACATTGATTTGGCACGGCACCCGACAGGCGCCGGACCGACCGAAACACACTGCGCAGAATTAACTGGTGCGAGCGAGACGGGCGTCGCGAGAAATTTCTTACGGTGTTCCCGCACACCGTAAGAAATTTAGCCTAGTACAAAATGTATGCACGGAGCGCCCTTGGGCGAAACCGGACGGTTTTTATCGTCGTATGCGCCCGGCCTTACTCAGCTCGCTGCTTAGCAAGCTTTCTCTTTCTTATTTAATGGATTATGCTTGTGCTTGCATTTGACTGCTATCCATCTCGAAGCGAAGATGCAGTCTACGATGGAGTACGTTTGCCTAAACACACCGATTCTCTAATGTCTTCAAGACCTGGGTGGGAAGATTACTCTCAGGAAACATAAAATCATCTAGCGCAATTTGCCAATCTTTCCTACTCAGTGGCATCCATACCTAACGGAATTCATCATGAAGCCAAACACCATCGCTGGAGCTAGCCCCTTCTGCAGTGCCAGCGCCCCATCGTTCCTCGTGATGACATATAAGGCGTGGAAGATGCCCCGGTACCGCGTGGTGGTGTCGCTTTTGGCTTTAAGCTCGCCTTGAAGTTGAAGGCGCGTTTTCACCACGTCCATTGGATTAGTGATGATAGTCGCGCCGGCGCCTGCGAGACCCCCGATTACGAAGTCCATGATTGTGTGATTTTATTGTAATTTCTGGAAGGTATAAAGTTGTTTCAGCATGAGACGACTAGCGACGTTCCGTATCTCTATATAAATCTGTTCGTTGCGAAAGTCTAATGGGAAATCGTCAAAATGCACGTCATTGGTCGCAGATACCGAACGTAGTTATTACCGTCATAGGTAGTACCGTCCCTTTCACTTACTTACAATTGTGCAAGCGAGAGCGCCCTTTAATAGACATTCTCAGCGAACAGACTAATAGAAAGACAGAAACTGGGCTCTTGGCCACTCCACGTACTCTTTTTCCTCTTTATTATTAAAAAAAATATGGAATAGCTTCAAATTTCGATCAATAGAAGTATTATCGATAGTGAAATAGATAGGTATACCCATAGAGGTAGGTAGTTCCTACCTCTATGGGTATACCGTGTATGTATTTTCCTTTCTTTCAAAGTAACTGTGAATACGAGTATAAAGACAAAAGGCCGAGCTACTGGGAGGCACTCCACGTTTATTATTAAAGGGTTCTAAATATTAACCACCGTCGCACTACCTACCTAACCTACTATTAAGGATTTATTTGGCCGAATTTGTTTAGAAATTACATACCTATGTTGCACGTGAGTTTATTTATACAGAGTTATTTATAATTACGTAACAACCTCTAGCGCCCAGTTTACCGACACTTTGATTATATATATAGAGAGAGAGAGCTAGATCCTCCAAGTAGTACCGACATCAATATAAAACATTTTTTTTTTTTTTATATACAGGCTGTGGCGTAAAGAGTGGATATACCTTTACCTACTGGTGGGGGGCATCCTAACTGTTCATGAAATAAAAAAATAGCCCCAGTAAAAGTGTCACGGTTTTCGAGTTATGAAACATTTTAGTTTTTTTATTATTTTTTTACCTTCGACCATTCTTTTCGGTGCCAAGGTCACAAATGAAGGTCTTTTCTCGATCTTTTTTTTTGTTTCATTCTTTGATAACTGTTCTATCAAATATTAACTGCCGTTTTTGTGTCCCAGCTACAGATTTTTTATTAGAAAAATATTTAGCAAAAAAAATGTGTTTTGCAATTTTTTCCCAAAACTTTGACCTCTTGTAGTGTAAAAAAAATGTAGAGCCACCTAGGTGGCCTAACTAATTAAAAACTTGCCTACTTCATTGGAATTTCGAAATAGTATACCACTTGGTATTTATAGCTTTCAATTCAAAGAATATTCCTGTTAGGATTAACCAAGGCATGTTTTTCTTAGAATGCTTTTCACAATTCTTTTTTTTTTAATGATGGTTCGTTCATTGTGTGTAAGCTCAAAGCTAGCTGGCTTCTAAGAAATTGTATAAAAATTCTTGGAATCGACAAATACCGCCTACCTGCGCTAGCAGTGGTGGCCGGACGTAAATCTCCTGCCCTTTTCTTTTAGGGAACGTGTAAAAAAGATAGCTAATGACTCTATTGTGTGGATCGAGGGCTCGCTCGCACCAGTGTGCTATCATACTACTTCCGTGCTACAACGTTTTTACTTTGCTTTGGATTGGATTTAAATAACGATTTTGCTGTGACCCCGGACTTGATTTCGCCTTGTGACTTGGATTTGATTTTGTGCTGTGACCCCGGACTTGATTTCGCCTTGTGACTTGGATTTGATTTGGTGCTGTGACCCCGGACTTGATTTTGCTTGGTGATTTGGACTTTTTATCGAGTACAATGCCGCGACACACACAATACACTCCGAGAGAGTATGCTGAAATGCACTTAATTAACGGCGAGTGTGGTGGAAATTCCGTACAAGCAGCAGCAATGTATCGGGAAAGGTTCCCCAATGCACGCCATCCCGATTACCGTGTTTTTATCAGAGTACATAATACATACGCGGATGGTCGAATTCCTGGAGCTGGCGTCGGCGGTACTAGCTCGGGGAGACCACAACAGATATACCATGAAGCTGTTCTCCATGAGATCGCAGCCAACAACGTCGGTGCGAGTAATTGCAAGAAACACTGGCATATCGACAAGGACGGTGCACAGAATTTTGAAGAGAGAACAGCTCCATCCTTATATCATTATCAGCGTGTTCAAAGTTTATTACCACGAGATTATTCCCAGAGAAAGGTTTTTTGTCAAATAATGTTAAGAAAAATGAGAGAAGACCCTGAATTTTTTAACAGGATTCTGTGGAGCGACGAATCGACCTGTAAAAAAGATGGGTATTTTAATATGCACAACTTACACAGCTGGCAACTCACTAACTCGAGACTAAAGAGAGAAGATAGGTCCCAGTACCAGTTCAAAATAAACTTGTGGACAGGGATCTGGAACGGCCAAGTCATCGGCCCAGTTGAGTTGCCAGCCACACTGACTGCCGAGGGATATTTGAACTTTTTAACACTTGATCTCCCTACACTGTTAGAGGAGGTCTCTTTAGAAGATAGGAGAAGAATGTGGCTGCAGCATGATGGTTGCCCTGCGCATTACGCCCGCAATGTGAGAGAGTACCTAAATGAAACATATCCTCGGAGATGGATCGGGCGCTTGGGGACCATTCTGTGGCCACCACGGTCCCCAGATCTTAACCCGCTGGACTTCTTTTATTGGGGGTGCCTCAAGGAGATAGTTTACAAGGAGCCCATCACCTCGATAGAGCAGCTCCGTGAGCGCATTCAAAGAGCGGCACAAACGATTACCGAATGTGGCCATGCGCAAAAAATGAAGCGCTCTTTTATAAGAAGATGCAGAGCGTGCATTAGTACAAATGGTAGCCATTATGAGCATTTATTGTGAGAAAATTATTATGAAATAAATGTACTTTAAATGTCTTAACTTGTTTAATTTTCTTATTTTAGTTAAATTAACTTTTTTGTTTGAGAAATTCTTATTTAATAAGTTAGTTTAATATTATTTGTATTTAGAGAAAATGATCTTTACCCATCTTAACTGGAATATTCTTTGAAATGAAAGCTAGAAATACCAAGTGTTATACTATTTCGGAATTCCAATGAAGTAGGCAAGTTTTTAATTAGTAGGCCACCTAGGTGGCTCTACATTTTTTTTACACTAAAAGAGGTCAAACTTTTGGGAAAAAATGGCAAAACACATTTTTTTTGCTAAATATTTTTCTAATAAAAAAACTGTAAGTGTGACACAGAAGCGGCAGTTAATATTTGATATAACAGTTATCTAAGAATGCTACAAAAAAAACAGATCTAGAAAAGACCTTCATTTGTGACCTTGGCACCGAAAAGAATGGTCGAAGGTAAAAAAAAAAGAAAAATCTAATATGTTCCATAACTCGAGAACCGTGACACTTTTACTGGGGCTATTTTTTTTTCCATGAACAGTTATGATGTCCCCCACCAGTAGGTAAAGGTATATCCACTCTTTAAGACACACCCTGTATAAGAGTTTTATAGATGCAAAACCCGGTTCTGAAGATCCGTGGGTTCGACTCCTCACTCGCGCATTCATGTTTTTGATAAAGTGCAGTTCAAAATACGGTCAACAAAATCTCAAGAATACAAACAAACAAACAACTGACGTCCTTGACCTTTTATTTTGTTAATGTACCTATTAGATAAGTTATAATTAAGTATATTATGCCAAGTCGAGTGAGGGCTAATTCCCTTAACTATTTTCGTTATTGAAATAAATTTAAAAACATAATTTCTAAAGTCATTGTTGGTTATGGTCACTAAACTAGTCACTAACAAGTCACTAGAATATCGAAAGCACTTACTACATCTGATGTAAGTACCTACCTAAAGAAGTTATCATAAAGAGGTTGCTTGGTAAATATCATATTGATTAGTTAGTTAGGTACTTACTCTAAAATCACAAATTAAAATAGTGCATAGGTACAAACTTTACCATAGACAAACTTTAACTTACCTTCAATTATAATTCACCAAATTCAAGATCCTAACCTTAATATTACAACGAACTAGCAAAAAATACTTAAAACAAACAACCGACTAGATCACAAACACAATACATAGGCTAACTTTGTCACTTCTCCTTAAATTGACACTTATTACACTCGTAACTTGTCACATATTTCCACGTTTATCACCTAACCCAGACTGTGCAGCTAATTTACTAAAATCACTGCTTCTAGGTAAATCGCGGATATTAAGACCGTGGCATTGAAATACCAGTTGTTATCATATCACGATACCAAGTAGAACGGAGAGTGTATGGTAACTGTTATCTAACCTGTGAGGAATATGTGTGGTTCTTAATACGTATGGTGACGTCACCTATGCGTATGTGTGTTGGCCTTGTCTATGACGATTTAGGAGTGTGTGTTGCGTAGTTTTAGCAAAGCGCCTCGCTCAATATCGTACGCGGAAGTACAGGATCGGGCCATAATAATGTAATTTGCATGAATGAGCAAAGTAATGTGTGGAGTATTCGGTAGATGGCGCTAGTAGAAGCAGTACACAGAGAAGAAGCTATGAAAAATACCAATCTAAGTTTTATCAGGGCAGAGACTCCCATAGAAAACGCGTGTAAACGTAGATATTCCTATAACTACAACAATGTCAAATTCAGTTCAAGATAATTTGTATGAGACAGTGTGTCGATTTTCCACTGTATCGCTTTGCTCCCGCCGCCGGATGCCGGCTGAAATATCGACACTCTTTTATACAAATAGAGTAAAAATTAGCTTGAGCTGAATTGGTATGACAAGTAATATATTTGTTTTATTTATACGGAATACTCACGTTTAATTAAATCGGATACTCCGACTATAGTTTCGATCACATCCGGTGACCTCTTTCAAAGAGTGAAAACAGAGCCCGACGCGCCTGCAGCTGCGTCCTGCTTAGCACAACAAAAAAAATGTGTCAAAACCACGTCAGTTTTCATAGTACAAGTAATATTGTAATTATAGATTTCACCGGAGGACGGTCAGCAGCGAAAAATGGTGATGATTGTTACCGTATGCGTCGCGGGCGACCTCTAGTACATAATATTATACTAGGCCTATAGGTGCTATGCCACCTCTTCTTTTGTATGGTTCTTCATACTATGACCAGTATTTCCTAGACTAATGCTTGGTCAGTCTGTGATTCATGAAAGGGTAGAAAAGTTCATAGTTCACGTTGATTATAAAATGAAACGAGTTGTGGAGTCACTATGACTTATTTACAAGTTAAACACAAGTCTGCATCCAAGGTTTTTTTATACGGTCAAGTGACGAGATGAGCAAGACTTTCACCTGGTGGTAAGCGTCACGCCTGCCACTAACAGTAGCAGTGCAGAATTGTGAACTTGCGAATACAATACAGGGGCCTCATTTTTGAATCGTATGCAAGATTTGCGCATGCGAAACGAGCCAACCATCGAACGATATTATTTGGAATAAGGTTCAATATCGTTTAAAAGTCGGTTCCTTTTGCATGCGCAACTTTGCGCACGATTCAAAAATAAGGCCCCTGCTCCGCACTGCACTGCGCTCGTCACCCTGAGATATCAGATGTTAAATCTCTTCATACCCAGTAATTTCTCTGGTAATATTATTGCTCTTCAAACCGGAACACGGTAATGCTTGCACACTACTGCTTGGCGGTTGAATAACTGGCAAAGGTGTGGTACTTCCCCAGGTGGACTCTGCAGTAGAGTCCTACCACTACAATCTACACTAAACGAATCACAATTTTAATTTTTAATTCTTGGATGCCACGGATCTAACCCAAAGATACATCCACTAGGTAGCCCCCGAAAACCCCGAAACCCACCTTAGTAAAAGTATTAGGTTTATTTCGAACCTGACCCGAAAACCTAACCCGGTATCGGGTTACGTTAGGAAAAGCAAAAAGTGAGTTTTCATTCCGAACGTAACCCCCCCGAAATGGGATCCTAAGAGAAGTTAAGAAGTGGGTTACGTTTGGAAACAGTATAATATAATGACTAGAGGTCGCCCGCGACTTCGTCCGCGTACGGAAAAAATTCGGCGCGCTCCCAAAATTCACCACTTTAAATCATCCCGAGCAATTTTTTTAGCCCCGCCCCCAACTCTACCGACTCTACCGACTCGACCGACTCTACCGACTCTATCAACTCCTTCGTTGGTGCAGAAACCGTGCGCAGCTATATTGCTCGCACATCTTAACAATTAATATAAAAGTAATATTATTGATTAAAGTAAAATATAGATGGTTAGTTCTAATCAGTTTAGCATCCTTTAATATATGACGGACGGAGGAGGAGGAGGAGGGTCCTTTCGCCATCATCATCATCACTCATCGTTGATCCTTGTAGTAGTGGGCGTCGTTGGTGGGTGGTGTCGGATGAGAATAAAACATGCTCGTACAATCAATCGAATTATAATCTTCACAGGCACAGTACAGTAATCAGGTAGGCACACAAGTTGTAAGTAGGTACGTATCACAGAACGCGCGATGGTTCAGTCCACCGCACGCGCCGCTCGTCAATGGGAAAGTGAAGTCACCGATCGACGGCGCGCACGTCACCGACTCCATCGAGTGCCACCAGGTGGCGCTGGCGTCCCGGATACGACTCGATTGCGACACGGCCATCCTGCTTGCACACGTCCTCGTGTGAAGGTTACCCTGCGAACAAATAGTCTACGACAGAAATTTGTTCCACTCGGTCACTCCTGACCAAACTCTAGATTCATTTACCCGATGAATAACGAACGAACTCTACATTTTTATTTCTTAATCAATAATGTGACATTAGAATAACCGAAAATACAAACATCAGTAGCCTGGGCCGTGTACCACAGTCGTTCGAATCAACTTTTCAGACTCTACAACAGAACAGATACCGCCAAGCTTACAGAATCCTTCGAGTAAAACCTCTAACGCCACGTACACAGACAGAGCCACGCATCACAGTCGTTCGAACCAAATTGCTCAGTACAACTGTACACAGTTTTCACAAAACTTAAACTCTATAAACTCTCGCATAAACTCTACAAACTCTCTAAACTCTCGAGTAAGACATCTAGAGCCCCGGCTATCCAGCCGACTAGCAATCGCATTGCTCTCACACATCCAGCGAATGGATCAGATCCCTCAAAGATCTCCCGTGTGTCACCCCCTCGTGACCACACGTAATGGTCTTTACAGACCCCGACCTCGACCAGAGCCAAACGCACACCGCGCTCCCACGGACTACTTGAGTTGCCTCAAGAGATACCGATTTCTACCGGGTTACGACTACGAATTAGCTACTGGCACGGTCGAACACAACTCACTATAGCACCTAGAGTCCCCTTACTCAAGTTTCAATCAGAAATCAAATTTGAACTTCATCGTTAACATCATCTACATCGATTTCGACTGATACGTGACCTGCTGGCATTTTCTGAAGTCAAGACTCGAACCCAAAAATCTCTCATGGCAGTCTACCTTCACTACCGTTCGTCTATCAACGCTACGTTTGATCCGCATCATCTTCAGCTCGTCGTAGGTAAACCGTTAATAAAAAAAACAAAGCCTAGACTTATCATTGCCTGTTGTTACCTACTGCAGTCACGATACGAGTAGCAGTTAAATCTGATTGAAGCGTGGTATCACTATTATGACTCATCGAATTTACACAAAGAACTTTAGTTATCGAAAGCTCCGTTGCCTTTATGTTTACAGAAAAACCCTGGTTTAAAATCTCGCAACCTTGTCACTTTGCAAATAGTTGTAGAGCAAAACATGCAACAAAATTTCGAGAGAGAGTGAACGTTAATCACTACACAATAAAATCTGCTCTGTACTGAACACTCGTGTTTGACCAATTACCAGTCATAGCAACAACATTACTAGAACGTTTACCACTAAATTTCGAAGCGAAACTTTCTTTTATCAACGAGCATTTAGCGCCAGAATCATAAGCAAAGCATATCAGTTCACCTTTGTGATGTAACACGCCCGATGGTGGTTGTACGATGCAGACATCAACGCGCCGCTCGCTGCGCGTGCCGCCGACGTCAGTCGCCCGCTGCTGCCGCCGCCACCGCCGCCACTGCCACCTCTGCCGCCTCTGCCGCCGCCGCAACTGCCGCCTCTGCCGCCACCACTGCCGCTGCCGCCTCTGCCGCCGCCGCTTCTGCCGCCGCCGCTTCTGCCGCCGCCGCGCTGGCGCTTCTGCCGCCACCGCCTTCGCTTGTGCACCGGATGGCTATGTGACCCGGTTTGCCACATTTAAAGCACGCCAAGAGCTTCGCTGTCGGCTGCTGCGCTGCTTGACTTGATGATGTAGGTGGTGCAGGTCTGCCGCTCGAGTCTATGGGATTGCTTCTTCACTCAATTCGCTTTGTCCGATGGTGATCTAGCGCTTCAAGTGTGAAAATGCGTTTATTTCCTGCTGCAGTTTGTCTCCCTCGATATAACGTTTGTAGTGAACGCCATTCTTCGAAGTCGCGGGTGAAACTGTGAAATGTGTGCGAATACTGATGCTTCGGCAATTTCCTCCTTGTTCACATCTTTTTTTTTTTTTTTCTTAGTTCTTGGCATCGCACGTTGTGCATTCTGCCAGTGTCAAGTTTATGATTTTTTCAAATATTTATATGTAAACCAAGTCAAATATGTAATGATATCACAGTCAGTCACACGAAATTAGTCATAGTCGAGTCCAAGTCATGCCCTAGTAAAGTTGTGGCGACTTTACTATGAGCTTCTACGGAGTTTTGAAAACAACACAAAAAGACATGTTTCACCACATTATATCACTTGCCCACACTCGTGCATGTAATTCAACACTCAATGAACAAAACACCACCATTTTTAATCATTAATTCGCGAAAATACACAAGTTTAAGAAAATAATAGAATGCAACGACATGATTTTTCCGTGTTCCCGCCAAAACTCGTTCACATCTTTCCAATGATTAATCAGTGAACTAATCAAACGACTCGCGAACGTGGGTAGTGTTTCGTTTTCACTCGGTTTTTCGCCGTTAATTTTAATGAGGGTACCCGCCAATGTCTCCGTCGAAATAAACCGTGCTGTGAAAATTATCATAGACTCGTGCTATGTTTTTCCTTCGTATGCGATTTGTGATAGCCACGTCGATGCTTTACCTTTTAGTGCCTTGATGACCGCCAGAACAAGACGAGTGCCGCTTGGTGGATTTTTGTCGAAACACAAATCTGCCGTCACGCACAATGATCTTGCGTTGGTATCTCTTTTTTCAGGATCGAATGCAGGTAGTTCTTCACGGTAGGCTGGTTTCGGTAATTGTAGCGACTCAATCAATGCTCACGTGTTCTTATCTTGTTGTTCAAACATGGCTCGCCACATGTCTGTCTTCTTGGTTCTGATCCAACACTGATCCCACTTCTGATGACGGAGGAGGAGGAGGAGGAGGGTCCTTTCGCCATCATCATCATCACTCATCGTTGATCCTTGTAGTAGTGGGCGTCGTTGGTGGGTGGTGTCGGATGAGAATAAAACATGCTCGTACAATCAATCGAATTATAATCTTCACAGGCACAGTACAGTAATCAGGTAGGCACACAAGTTGTAAGTAGGTACGTATCACAGAACGCGCGATGGTTCAGTCCACCGCACGCGCCGCTCGTCAATGGGAAAGTGAAGTCACCGATCGACGGCGCGCACGTCACCGACTCCATCGAGTGCCACCAGGTGGCGCTGGCGTCCCGGATACGACTCGATTGCGACATATACATATTACATACATAGGCATATTCTGTATATAAAAACAAACAACTTTTACTATGGGGCCAACATTGAAATCGCGAAATAAATATCAGCTGTTCCATACAAAAGATCATCGGCCTAGGGCAAAATCTATGAAACAGCTGATATTTTTTTCGCGATTTCAATGTTGGCCCCGTAGTAAAAGTTGTGTTTTGATTTAACTAACCCTGTATAAACAATTTCTGAATATGGTCATGAAAAATCGCATTCGCGATAAAATTGCTAAGAATAGCAAGGTTCAAGGCAAAGGTATAGTTTAGGCATGATGACTACTAATTTTTTATTACCTCGTACAAAAGCTGATCATCAATAGAGCCTATCAACTAAAACAAAATTTAAAATAATTTCATAAATAAGTTCTAAGTATTTTAATTTCAAGCTAGACAGAGAGTGCGCTATACTGAGCTATGACGTCAAGCCTCAGGCGCGGCATACAAATGCTAAACTAGCACGTTCTTTGCGAGAAAGGGATAGAGCATCCCCTCTCTATCCCCACCTAAAACTTTAAACGCTCATATCTCAGAGATTTATCAGGCAATACAATTTATTTTTTCAGTATGTGTAATGTATTTAGCTATATTCATCACTAAGCCTGTTATTTGTCATAAATAAAACATTAGGCCACACGCCTATCCTTACGACGACGACGCAGCGTAGGCGCGGCCTCCCACTAGGTGGACCGACGACATTGTAAAAGTCGCGGGCAACCGGTGGATGCAAATGGCAGAATGTCGTACAGTGTGGCGCTCTAAGGGGGAGGCCTTCTTCAGCAGTGGACGTCTCCGGGCTGATGATAATGATGATGTATCCTTTTTCCCTTTAGATATTGACCACCACTAGACGGCAATGGACCTGGGTATGTCCTAAAACTGCATCCAGAACCACCGGAGGATGGCGGGCAGCAGCGTCCTCTTAGTTAACGATGGTAACACTCCTGCGATCCCCAAGCCGCCCGCCAAGCGTGGGGATTATGGCAACCCCTCCCTATTAAGGGGGAGGCCTTCGTCCAGCAGTGGACGTCTTCTGGCTGATGAGTGAGACTGCAATGAACCACGAGAAGTAAATCAAAAACTTTAAAGGTCCCATCCCACCATGTTTCAGATAGAGGTTTTATTTAAACAAAAATTTTAAAAATTATAGTTGAAAAAACATATAGGTATAAATAATACATTATGTTATGTATTTATACATATACATATAGCTTTCTAAAAAGTATGCTTCGAAAGATCGTGGTATGGGATCCTTGAGCTTTGGTAATACTCACGAATATTTGATAGGTCAATGAGTCAGTCAGCTTAGCAAGTTAATGGCAAGGTTAGGTTCAAGGTAGATGAAGGTCAATGGTATAGAGTCGGTGACTAACTATTTAGAACTGTGTCAACTGAAATTCGGGCAGTATGATCGTTGATATAGTCATCATGCCAGAGTCGCTGAAGGACCTCAATACTATGCTCAGCGACCTCAGTAATGTTTCCCAACAGGTGGGTCTTAAAATGAACATGGACAAGACAAAGATCATGTCCAATGTTCATGTTGTGCCCGTACCGGTTGTCGTTGGGAACGATACTCTCGAAGTTGTTGACCACTACAACTACCTTGGACAGATTGCTCAGTTAGGTAGGTCCAACTTCGACAAAGAGGTTGCCCGAAGAATCCAACTCGGATGGGCAGCGTTCGGGAAATTGCGTAATATCTTCTCGTCCAAAATCCCTCAGTGTCTGAAGACAAGGGTCTACCACCAGTGTGTGTTGCCAGTGATGACATATGGAACTGAAACGTGGTCTTTAACTGCTGGCCTTTTGGAGAAACTCAGAGTCACGCAACGGGCAATGGAGAGAGCTATGCTCGGAGTTACTTTGCGCGATAGAATCCGGAACGAGGATATTCGCCAAAGAACCAAAGTTACCGACACAGCCCGCAAGGTTTGCAAGTTGAAGTGGCAATGGGCAGGCCACATCGCTCGAAGAACTGACAACCGATGGGGAAGCAAGGTTCTTGAGTGGCGACCGCGAACCGGAAGACGCAGCGTAGGAAGGCCTCCCACTAGGTGGACCGACGACATTGTAAAAGTCGCGGGCAACCGGTGGATGCAAATGGCAGGTTGTCGGACAGTGTGGCCGTCTAAGGGGGAGGCCTTCGTTCAGCAGTGACTATCATTGTACATATAAATATTTATGTTATATATATTAGTTTATTATAAATATTGTAGGTATTTTAAGTATTAGTATGTATTTTTACTATTACATATATATATATATATATATATATATTTATTATGTTAGAATAATATTATGGTACATGTTTATGATTTCACACACTTTTCTTTTCTTGCACACCCTGTCTTCTATGCATTCTAGAAATCCTCTCCATCCAAAGGTTGCCTGGAAGAGATTGCTTTTAGCAATAAGGCCGCCACTTGTTCCAATATTTAAGTTTATTAAATTATTTCTGTGTAATTCTTGGTGTGAACAATAAAGAGTTAATCAATCAATCAATCAGTGGACGTCTCCGGGCTGATGATGATCGTTCAAACGCCATAAACTGAAAGAGCATATTATTTCTAGCTTTAAAATTTAGCCGCTAGGAAACTTCACTGATTTCAGTCCTGGCGCATTCCGCCACAAATTAAACAATAGTTCTACAAAGGACGCTTGTGTATATCGTCCTTGGTACTACGTAACTCCGCATTTTAGGTATGAAGCTATACAAGTACGTGGTATACTTGGTACGTGGTACAATGGGGATCCACACTGCGTCTTTTTCCATCTAGGACTCTAGGTGGTGCATCATCGATGTGGCATAGCATCCCTGTATTTAGCGTAGAGCTAAGTACGCGTAATATTTTTTTTAGTAAGTCCGTTAAGGCCGAGTGGCCCTAGGGCTGGCCACTCCCGCCGGCTGGTCACAGTAAAAATGCCGCACGAAGCCTCTGCAATCTGCATGATTACGTCTAAACCGTTGTGGTTCAAGAATGAGCCGAGACCGACGATTTATGTGCAACCCTGCCCACGGTAGCGCTTATAGTCCAAATTCGGCAAGCGCCGTCGAAACCAGTCTTTAAACGAGTTGTGCGTGAACATTATTTAAAATCAGCTCTAGTTTTGTAACCATTTGATTACTCGTATTTATTTATTGCATAAATATTTGTTTTTCATATTATACATTGTATATATTATTGGCTTATTTTATTATCTAATTAATTATTTGTATATGTTTGTATTGTAATTTTATTTATAGGTCATTTAAATTTATAAGTATAGATATTTTTAGTTATTAGTTAATTGAAATGTAATTACTGTATTTGCTCTTAACTATAATTTATTTTGTGCGCCTACATCTCTTCTACCCTATCTCTATCTATATTTCTATCTCTTTAACCGCGGGGATGACTGGTAGAAAATGCTTTAGCATTAAGTCCTCCTTTTGTACATTAATGGTTGTAAATGCCACTCACGATTGGTCACGTGACCAATCCGAAGACTGATGGGATCGTCTGTTGCTTAACTTTAGCCATCTTTTGGGAACACAACGAGCGCTACGGAATTCGAACGAGCACTAAGTTAGGCTAGTAGGTATAAGGGCAATGCTATTAGTGAATCGATTTCTTCCTTGCAGAAGTGCTTCGTCGTAAACAGCATTTTATCTTACCATTCAGGCGTCATGGCGATCAAACGCCCTATTCTATTTCTTTAAAAAGAAAAGTTATGAAATAATTAGACTAAAAGGAACCGCAAGTCATGTAAAACGCAAGCAATAAATGTCACCAAACGCATGTGTCTACTTTACTCATGTTTAATGCAAATAAATAATTATATCACAGTTTCTTCTTATTCTTAGTCGCTACGCTCTTGGCAGAGCGGTCGTGGTCGCCACGAAGTATTATTGGCAGGGGCAGATGTGATGCGCCTCACGATATTTCGCCATTTCTCCCTGTTAGAGCTCAATCGAGTACACTCATGCACGGGACCGCCCACAGCCGATTTTATCTGGTCAGTCCATCGCATGGGTGGCCTTCCACGTGGGCTTGTCCCTTCCACTTTACCCTGGACGACAAGACGCTCTAGAGACTGGCTGTCTCGCCTAGAAACGTGTCCGAAGAAGGCGAGTATGCGGGACTGTACAATAGCAGATAGACGCTGCTTGATACCGAGTTCTTGAAGTATCGAGACTTTTGTGCGAAAATCGGTCCACGATACCCCAAGCATTCTTCTCCAGCACCACATCTCTAAAGCGTCTATATCTTCTTCTTTTCAATCTCTCGCAGCGTCCACGTTTCTGCAGCGTATAGATATATGGGTAAAATTAAAGTGCGCACGAGCCTAGTCTTTGTGGCTTTGGTAATATTTCTGTTCCTCCATATTTTCTCACCGTTATACATATATCACAGTTTACGGTGCCACAAAGGCGGCTTAATACTGAAACAATTTTACAAAGAAGTTGTTAGTTTACGTTGTGTAAATCAACAAACAACTCTTTCTAAGTTCCGTGTAGTTATAGATCTACGATTACCTACACGTGTCTCTAGTACCCTAATTAAGAATAGATAGAGGGGATGTTACTTCAATCGGTGTCCTCGGAAACCCTTTGCCCCAAATACCATTGTAGTTATTTTGGGTCACACGTGATTTTTATTATGCATTAGTATTTTTTCTTGTGAAAACAAACATAATCTGGCTGATGCTGAGGTATGAAGATGTTGCCTATACAATATACATACAGAGTGATTTTATATAGAAGAAATAGAAGAAAAAATAATAAAAAGGAAAAATAGGGTATTAATAAGTACATAATGAAATAGAATCTGAAATGTAAAAGTTCCTAATCTAAAATAATGATGCCATCTTTGATTATATACCCAGCCGAGCTAGATCCTCCAAGGATGCCATTATATTATGATTGTTTTTTTTTTGTTTACGGGTAATATTAAGCTACACCCAGAGTCACTATTAATTTTGTTAAAAAAGGGTTACATCAAATACTACATAATTCTATTTTATCTGTGAGTCGTCTATGCTCCGGTATTAATGTTAAGTTGTCGTGACTGATTGATTGATTTCCGCTCTCTTCTTCTTTGGTCTGCCGTTTTGTGTGAACATAATAAAAAGTATATATAAAGTTTTAACTCGTTTTATTACATGTATTAGTGGATATTTTAAACAAAAACGTTTAAAAAATAACATTGAATAAAAATTAAAAAAAAAAAAGACGTAGCGGCGAGAGCCGTGCACTTGAGCGCTCGGAGGAAGGATTTCCTTGAGCGCTTGTACGAACGCAAAGCTTTTTTATACGAAAAGTACGACATGTCGCTTCGGTATCACACATACACCACACCCAAAATTTTTCTTCTCGGTAAAAAAAAGTCGCGGTGTACAGAGCACGAATGAAACTTATTTTTGATTATCTAACCAGCCCTGATTCCTTCAAAATTAATCCGTTCTACTAATTTGTATCACAGATTCTATTATTTAATTGGATAACCAGGGACATTAACTGGTTGGAAATGCAATAAAATTGTAGTTAAGTTCTATAATAATGGTCTATTTAAGCAATAAAATAACACTATTTTTATTTAATTCTTTATTGCACACATAAATACATTAATGTACAAAAGGAGGACTTAATGCTAAAGCATTTTCTACCAGTCATCCCCGCGGTTAAAGAGATGGGGGAAAAGCAAAAAAGCTAAAAGCTGTAAGCTAAAAACGATGAGAAAATAGTTGAGAATGGTAGCCAAGGATCTAAAGGTACACTTCCGTGCATCACTGCTGATCGCAGCCGCGTGCGCTGCGGCCAATGTGTCAGTACTAGTGGTAGACTAAGAAAAAAAATTATATTTAAACATATACAATGTGTAACAAAAAGGTTCAACAATACTGAAGGGCATGTATGTACTCATCATTATGAACAACTTTTACTATAGGGCCAACACTGAAATCACGAAAAAAAAACAGCTGTTACATACAAAAAGTTAATTGACCTTGGACAAATTGTATGGAACAGCTGTTCTTTTTCACGATTTCTTGTTTGATCCCGTAGTGAAAGTTGTTTATATTGATGAGTACATACATACCCATCCGTATTGTTGAACCTTTTTGTTACACGTTGTATATACTTAATATAATTATTTTTTTCATTATGAAAATGTAGCACCACTTCCGAGGTCAGCGACGGACGCGCGCGGAGTGGCGCCATACATTTTCATAGTGATACTACTAGTCTTTGATAAAGAATTGATCAAAGCTACTAGTATTGACGCATTCAAATTCAAATCAAATTCAATTTCATTTATTTCAGGTACGAGACCCATATTATGTAGCAAACACAAAAATACAAAATATTTTACAAAAAACTGTCCTAACATGTCACAAAATTTAAAATGTCATTATTATTATTAAAATTTCACTAAGTTAATTATTATATAATTATACTACGACGCACGCGGCAGCGATTAGCCGCGATGCACGTAACTGTACCTACCAAGGGCGGATCCAGGGGGGGGGGTCATGCCCCCCCCTGGGCTGGGTGTAGGTCGACCACTGATATTTTTTGTAGTTGTAATTGAATTGGGCCTGTCCTAATTAGATCTCGACTCAACTATATGACACCCCCCCCCCCCCCCCCGACTTAAAAGCTGGATCCGCCCTTGGTACCTACCAGCTTGTATGGTTTTGTATTTTTGCGTGTGACTGCACATTATCCATGAATATTGGACTATCTGCGTACTTGACGAAATACGTGTTGAACAACTGCGAGTTACACGAAATGCGTATTGGACCATGTGCCACCTACTATATAGGTCATCTGCAGGTATACATATAGGGTTAGGACCTAACCCGAAGTTTTATTTTTTACATTCAGGTGACAAGACGAGCAAGACGTTCGCCTGGTAGTAAGCGTCACGCCTGCCACTAACAGTAGCAATGCTAGAATTGTGAACTTGCGAACACAATCCTGCGCCGCACTGCACTGCGCTCGTCATCCTGAGATATTAGATGTTAAATCTCTTCATACCCAGTAATGCTTGCACACTACTCCTTGGCGATTGAATATCTGGCAAAGGTGTGGTACTTCCCCAGGCGGACTCTGCAGTCGAGTCCTACCACTACTAAAAAACCTAAACCTCACCTAACCGTTAGGTACGTATAATGTTATAATGAAAGTGAACATCACTCTACGCTGAACACGGCCTTGATGTTCAATATTAATTATTCGCATCATAACCGATCATTACGAAGTAATGATCAGCAGTCATTTCACATGATTATAGCGTTATTTGCAATGAATGCTTAGGCATTAGCTAGTTTTAGCAATCATCTGATATCAACGGATTATGATGATGATTTAAATAATTGAAGAACCATGGATCTAACTGATGACACAAATAAATGTTTTTTATTCAAAACTGCATCCAAAATAATTAATTTCAAAAGCTATTGGTCCAACTGAAGTCTAATTAGTGCCGTTTGACCAACCAAGTTCCACTAAGCAGCCCTGGTTCTGCCTTATAAGGTTGCCAACCGTATACTTATACTTTATAATAATGTATCTTACGTTATTTCGAATCTGCGTACCTACTGTAAACTTTTCGATAGCAATAAAGTACGCGTATATATAGTCTATTTTCTCAAGTAAAAATACGCGAGCTGTTTATTTATTTTAACATCGCTTTAGATTGCAATCAGTCTTATATAATGTCTTCAAAAACGAATGAAAACGACCAATCATTGTTGAAAAAAACAATTTAAAATTATAAGTGATATTTTTTTCTACGAAAAACTTTTTAAGTAACACCCCTCAATCCTGAAGTTAGTTATTTCCTCCAAAAAAAGTTGGCAACCCTACTGCCTTCCCACTACATGTCACTAAGTACTAAAAACATTTATTTTTAATTCAAAATTGCATCCCGAATAATTAATTTAAAAAAAGTTATGGTCCTACTGACATCTGAAAACAAATATATTGAGCCCTTGAGCCATATTCTACCAACCAATAACCAAGCTCTACCAAGCTGTCCTGCCCTGCCTTCCCACTAGGTACATGTCAAATTAAGCTACAAAATTATATGTTTACATAAAATCTTATAATTTTTACTGAAAGTAAGTGGTTTTGTCTCGTTGCACGACATCATTGACCGGTAGTCAACAAATGAGTATTACGAGCATGTTATCATTTATGGTGCCGCTATGTCCGATGTGAAAATGGTATCGCTTGCTTGAAGGTCGCCGCAGGTGGATCGATGGGCCGATAATGATGTGGTCATTACCCGCTGTCCTCCACCCACCACCATAGCTCCAGGTGGCGCCCCGGACACGGACCCAATGCCGAAATAACCGATTAAAAACTGAATTAAATACGATGACGATTGTTTGATTCGATTTCAAAAGGGCTGCTTTGCGGAAATTGATTCAGCGAATTTTATGAGCTGTTGTACGCAAATGTTTGGAATAGGATTGACTGAAATACTATAGTTAATTAATTAACTAAGTATTTGTTAAAGTTACCAAGGCTTATGCGTAAATAAGTACTGCAGCGTTAACACGTTATTGCAAAAGTAACATTGCTTAACCGTCCCCCATGTCTTCTGGAATATAAAAGAGTTCGTAATGGTCGACTGAAACCTCTATGGCCGTTCAAACTAAACCCCGCCATGACGTATAGTGTATTTTCTATGCATGACACGAAACAAAAACTGTCAATTTAAGCAAAAGTGAATTGTATTGAACAAATTAAAACAGTAAGAAGAAATTTTCTACAAACCGCTAGGAAGTAAGAGAAATCTACAGATGAATGTTGCACGCGGAGCGATCGCCGAAGTGGTTCCGTGTGGTGGATGGTGAGAGCAGGCGCGGGAAGGCGCGAGCGGTCAAGCGGGCGGCGGGTTCGATTGGGCAGGACGCCGCCGGCCAAGGGCAGCGGCTGTCGGCGGGCGGCCGCCAGCTCCTCCGGACGCCCCATGCTGCCCACAGCACTCGCGCCCCTCGACCCGCACAAAACGCGCGCGCTCACCACTATATACGCGCCACGGAAACTCAAAACTCGCAAAAACAAAACGGCACAAACCAGAATGCTCGACGAAACACCCGTCAAACCGACTCTATCGCCCTTCCACCCGCTCCCGGCAATCGGACAGAAACTAGATAGGTCCAAGACTAAAATTATAGTCTTCGATCTAAATAAACGTGAACCTGATCCGATGAAAATTCACGACGTGCTAAAGCCTTTGACGCCGCTGCGTATACACGGGTACGCGAGGAAAAAGTCGCTCGATCTGGATAAGAAGAGACCGCAACAGTTGCTCAGAGAGAATACTTACGACGTCATCGAGCCTATATATTTACATCCCAGCGGGAAAGAGAAAGATAACGAGTCGAACCCTTCTGATAAGGAATCCATTGCGGAAGAAAAGACGGATACAAGGAAAGTGTCTCCAAAATCGAGGTTCAAAAATGCAGCGATGCAAGTCGCCAAGTTGTCGTCCATGCCAGAGACTGGGAAACTATTGTGTTTGAGAGAGAAAGAAACATTTAGTATCTGCCGAACGGAAGACCATAGTTGCAAACTGGAGAGGTTACCTCAAACCCCCGAACAGAAACTAAACAAGCTCTCGGAAATATTTCAAACTCTCGACATGAAAGGGCGACATAGAGACAAATTACTCAAGAAGGAAAACAGCTGGTTTTAGTTATAATTAGTTTAAGACAGAGTGCGTTTTATTCGCGTTTATGTACATTTTTAATGTTAAAGAAGGAAATGTTTAAGTGTAATGTTAAAAGTAAAACTTTGTTTATTTTGTTACGAGAAGATATTGCTATTGCTCAATGTAGTGGATGTCGAGGATTGTTCTATTTGACTTGTCCAATAAAGTGTGTTTTATAAAAGCGACATTTTTTCTACAATATCTGTAAAAATTAAAACGCCTATTTTATACTAAAAATAAAACAGTCGTTTTAAAGGTACTCTATAACTCTTTCTAACAATAGATATAGTAGTTTTTCATGACAGTTTCTAAAATTCTAAAAAGTCTTTCCATTTTGATTATTGAAAATAATCAAAATGGATTAGATTAAGATTTAGTATCACTTTGGATTTCAGTTAGTATCAGTTGAGATACTTTTCTCAGTTGGCTTATCCGTGGCTGGCGCCTGCGAATACGGCAATAGAGTTAGCCACTGAAGAGAGGATTTGTATTTTGAGCTGAACTTGGTCTCACGGGTAGTTTTAGCTAAATGGCTTACATTTCCCATACGCAGGTGGCCTAGTGTTACGAACTTCCCATACTTACTTGCATGAACTAGGCCATAATGACAGATGCCTTTACTGAATCCATGTAACTAATAGATTACAGTATATATTTTTGAAATGTAGAAAGAGGCTACTCGCTCTACATTTCAAAAATCTAAAGGAGATTTTGAATAAAAATGTAAGTATATACGTACGTATAGGTATACCAGCGGTACCGGAAAGAGATTTGACGTCGCATTCTAACGCTATGGAAAATTATATATTTTCTTCAATTCCACGATTAATAATATTTTATGAGTGTTAATTATATTGAGTGACGTGGAAAACCACAGAGTTACGTCTTGACCTTGGGTAGTGTCAACAAGTAGGTGATTGCGTGCGCTTTCAGCTCGAAAATTGAGGGTCTAACACCTCCTACTATTTACACCATGACTCACTTCGGAGTATAAAGATAAAGTGGGAACTTAAGTACTTACTTTTTCACAAAAAAAAAAACAAATAGTGAAAATTAAAATAATTTATTGCTACGACAAAGTAGTGGTTTTAGAGGACTAGGAACGTTGAAAACATTGAATAAGCTTTGTTATCACGGACTTGCATATAAATTCTTTTCCACGGAGGAAGGACCCAGATGAGATGAGAGATGCGATCAAAGAATTTTCCTATATATGACGCGTGATCATACGTTTGTACAGTTGCTTCAATTATCTAAACTAAGCTATCGAGCATATAATATATATCTCTGGAACACAAGCTACTATACAGGTTTAGTTCTAATCAGTTAGCATCCTTGTAAGGGCATATTCTGTACATCAAATCAAACAAATTTTACTATGGGGCCAACATTGAAATCGCGATAAAATTATCAGCTGCTCCATACAAAAAAGTCATCGACCTTGGGCAAAATGTATGGAACATCTGTTTCTTTTTTGCGATTTCAATGTTGGCCCAAAGTAAAAGTTGTTTGTTGTATGTACAGAATATGCCCTTACTGACCCCTAACTGATTAGAAATAACCCTGTATATACGGTATGTACCATGTGCTCCACATATATTTCCGGTGCATTGAAAAAAAAGAGTTGGTTTGGTTCGTACATTCAAGGTTCCGAAGGTACGATTGCAAAAGGCCGAAATTAGATAGGTACTGTGTTGACTCTTGGACAACAACGATTGGTTCTGTACCTAGTTACCTATTCCTAGTAAGTATGCCGTTTTTTTAGACAAACTAACTTACAATCGATTTTAACTGTTTACGCATCAGCCAGTTCGTATTTGTTTAACAATAGTGGGAAACTAAGAATAGACCGTAAAACACGAACTATTTGTTTACATAGTAAATAAAAAGTTTAAAGTACAGTTGAGGGATCAAAATACAAATTCCGCTCTCCACAAAAAAAAGAAATTACGTTTTTTTCTTAATCTTTTTCTTTCTAAACCTACTGATCCGGAAGGTCACTATTACCTACTGCTGGTAGTACTTACTAGATATATAGGATTGTATCATTTGTACTACATAGGGACTACTGATCCAGAGCGACTTTAGAGTACTTATTTTCAATTAGAGACACCGTTCTATCCCTTATTAGAAATTAGCATTAAGTAGGGCTTTCGCTTTTCTGTGAGTGTTACAATTTGACATTTAACGTTTTAAGTTTAGCTCTTTGTCGCCTAACAAAATTATCACCGTCGCTGTACTGTAGCGTAGCTAACCACGTTATGTGATATTTGTGTAAAAATAATTGTCTGTAAACTAATTAATATTTTGAATTTAAAAAGAGAATGATTCGCATCATTATCTATCTGCAAGTGTATTTTTTTGCGTTAGCGATTTGCGAGCTTGGCATCAACGATTTGCAATATAACAGCAGTTGTGTACCATTTCCTTTTATTTATTTCGGTCTTATTACATTAATGCGTGGTGGGTAGAGTTACAGTAACCTCGCTGCGACCCTGAAACTTACACAAAACAAAACAACCAGTTCAACCACATAGGGGTGATTATGTTCGTACTTGCAACACTCTACACTCGACATTTTATTGATGGTTTTTAAGATAAGTAGCTGCTATATTCCGTCACAAAATAGTAGATTATACAACAAGTGAACAAAAGGGAATTTAATTCGAGTGACTAAGTTGGATCCCGAGAGCAGCGAAGGATTCTAGATTAGATTGCGGAAGAGGGAGATAAAATGTATTTTTATGTGTTGAACTTGTGTGCTCTACTTTTTTTCACCATTGCATTGACTGCGAGAAGGACGGGCAGCAGCGTTCTCGCGGTTTACGGTTGTGAACATTCTGCGATCCCCAAGCCGCCTGCCAAGCGTGGGGATCATGGCAACACCGGGAGAGGCCTTCGTTCAGCAGTGGACGTTTTATGGCTGATGACGTGCGTGATTGACGGGATATTTTTGTCTTAAATTAAATTGTATTTCTCCGAATGTATTAGCTCAATGAAAAAGCTCCATTTACCCAGCTATTAGGTACTTTCAGCACGTTTTATTTATTTTTTGTACATCATTCGTATAATTCGTGCTTGTTCAAAATGTTCTACTCTAGAATAGTAGATTCTACTCTACTACCTGAACTATGGGTAGGACTCTGCGGTGTCACTTTAAGAATAGCTGACTCAAAAACATTTAGGTAAGTACTCCGATTGTCTATATTTTCTGCACCAAAGTCAACACTGACTAAAGTAGGTTAAATAAAGTGCAGCCATGTCGGCACCAATGCATCGCGTGACCTCTGACATAGCTCTGTCTATCGTGGGTATCATACATGTGATAGATGGTGGATAGATACCTAACACATAATAGGCGTGTGGTCTAATGTTTAATTTATGACAAATAATAGGCTTAGTGATGAATATAACTAAATACAATACACATACTGAAAAAATAAATGTATTGGCTGATAAATCTCTGAGATATGAGCGTTTAAAGTGTTAGGTGGGGATAGAGATGCTCTATCCCTTTCTCGCAAAGCACGTGTTAGTATAGCATTTGTATGCCGCGCCGGAGGCTTGACGTCATAGCTCAGTATTGCGCGCTCTCTGTCGAGCTTGAAATTAAAATACTTAGACTTATTTATTTTTGAATAATTTTAAATTTCGTTTTCGTTGATAAGCTCTATTGATGATCAGCTTTTTTATGAAATAATTTAAAAAAAGTAGTCATCATGCCTATTCACGCTCTCGTCACTAGTCGGTTTTTCTACAGGGCGCATTTATAAATACTTATAAGGAATAAGTCGATACATTATGAACCTATTACATTTTTGTAGATATATTATACTGTCCACGTTAGGCAGTCTGAGTTATCAAGGCGATTATTACGTAGATAATCGTCGAGTAGACTATGTTTTTTGATGGTGAATAATGGAAGGTCAGAATGTGTAGCGTTAGCCGGTGAACTTGAGAGTTCGACGGCCTTCGATTGTTGTGTACCTATATAGTAAATGCATACGGTAAGAACCCAATATTTCTTCATGCATATAATGTGTAACAAAAAAGTTTAAAAATACTGAAGGGTATGTATGTACTCATCATTATGAACAACTTTTACTATGCGCCAACCTTGAAATCGCGAAAAAAAACAGCTGTTCCATACAAAAAATTCATTGACCTTGGACAAAATGTATAGAACAGCTGATTTTTATTCGCGATTTCAGGGTTGGGCCCATAATGTAGTAAAAAATGTTCATAATGATGAGTACATACATACCTTTCAGTATTGTTGAACCTTTTTGTTACATGTTGTACATACAATGTGTAGCAAAAAGGTTCAACAATACTGAAGGGTTATGTATTTGTAGGTACTCATAATTATGATCAACTTTTACAATAGGGCCAACACGGACATCGCGAAAAAAATTGCTGTTGCATACGTATTTAATACATTTTATTATTGGTAATTGCGTAACCATGAATTTATTAAAAGATAAATGCAAAAAAACCACCAAACAACAAACAATATTAGCAAAAAAGGGAAGTTATTTCTTTAACATAATATTATAATGACCATTTACCTTTTGGCAGAAAGGAGTGCCATGGTTCCCCTTCCGCCACTCAAATGGGATGCTGAGAGGACTATCGGATATCTATCACGTCACTATCACTTTCCTA
Organism: Erannis defoliaria; assembly: GCA_905404285.2. Lineage (NCBI taxonomy): Eukaryota > Metazoa > Arthropoda > Insecta > Lepidoptera > Geometridae > Erannis > Erannis defoliaria. Next base: position 4,676,004 of record FR990071.1, read on the forward strand.
GAGGAAAGTCCTTCTATTACTCTGTGGGAAAGTCTGTCTGAGCCTCAGAGATCTGAGTATAATCGTTTAAGATTAAACAAGCCGGTCACTTCTCCATAAAAACGGGGAAGTAACCCCACTATGTAATGTTGTAGGTCCATGACTAAGTATTATATCGATTTGTCTCTTCATTATCTAGAATTGTAAATTATTAAGAAAGTAAAAAGTTAATAAACATGCAAGTTATGAGCCAGGAAACATCTTGTATTTTAGCTCAATTTTAACGCCACTTTGGACTTAAATAAATAACATAAGAACATAGACATATACATAGCATAAGAAGTACGAAAACTCTAAAATAATGTATCATTAAGGTTGCCTGGAAGAGATCGCTTTTAGCGATAAGGCCGCCATTTGTGCACTAGTATTTAATTTATTAAATCCTTTGTATGTATGTTTCTTTGGTGTGAGCACAAAATAATTAATCTATCTATCTATCTATCAAGCGGCATAGTTTAATCCATCAAAATTTCAAATAAGTAAGTTTTGGTATAAATCAGTTCAGTTGTTTATTCATCAAAATCCTGCAGCCAAAGCTCGACGTGAAAAAATTTGCGCGCTCATTTCTCTCTTTTTCTCCCTTTTCCACATTTTGTTTGATGAAGAGAGTATCTTTATAGCTACGCTCGCCACGCACTACTAATAACATAAATCAGAAAATAACTCTGTACGCGTGTCTGTCTCTTACTTTATCAAACGGCTAAGTTAAGCCGATCTTGATGAAATTTGATATTGAGATAGCTGAGACCATTACCACGGGAATGCGAGAATTAGACAATAAAAACTGGTTTTGATTTTCATTTCAAAACAAGTTTCTTTTGAGGCACATAGCTACAAACTACGAGGGCTACACTAAAAGTATCGGGAATGGAATATTTCCACTGTTTCTGTCATATTAAAATCTTTTTAATTGAAAACTCCTTGGTTTTAAAAATCGAATACCATTTATTTATTTAAAAAAATATTCTCGGTCTTGTCACAAGGTTTTGTCAAACTTGTTTAGTCGTTGAGAAAATGGAATTGACTCGAGAAAATTCAAGAGCGATGATTTATTATGACTTTCGAAGTGGTTTAACACAAAAACAGTGTGTTGACCGGATGATTTCTGCATTTGGTGATAAAGCCCCATCCAAAACCACAATTTATCGCTGGTTTGCTGAATTTCAACGTGGACGTGTCAAGCTCAGTGATGATCCCCGTCAAGGTCGTCCAAAAACTGCAGTCACCCAAGAAAACGTTGATGCTGTGCGTAAGCTGATTGAGGAAGATCGACATGTGACATACCGCGAAATTCAGGCAACTTTAGACATTGGCATGAGTCAAATACAAATAATCTTGCATGAAAAATTAGGTGTAAAAAAGTTGTTTTCCCGATGGATACCGCATTCGCTCTGTGAAGAGCAAAAAGCGGCTCGCGTTACTTGGTGCGTCAGAACTCTCGAAAGATTCCACGCAGGATCCTCAAATGCTGTATACAACATCGTATCAGGTGACGAATCCTGGATATACGCGTACGAACCCGAAACAAAAAACCAGTCACGAGTTTGGGTGTTCGAAAATGAGTTAAAGCCAACAAAAATTGTTCGTTCACGGAGTGTTGCAAAAAAAATGGTGGCCACGTTTGTCTCCAAAACCGGCCATGTTACGACTATTCCTCTTGAGGGACAAAGAACGGTTAATGCAGAATGGTAAGCTAGCATTTGTTTGCCACAGGTCGTTTCTGAACTCCGTAAAGAGAACTGCAACCGCCGCATCATCCTCCATCACGACAATGCGAGTTCTCACACCGCGCACAGAACAAAAGAGTTTTTAGAGCAAGAAAACATAGAATTATTGGACCATCCGCCGTACAGCCCCGACCTAAGCCCTAATGATTTCTATACTTTCCCTAAAATAAAGAATAAATTGCGTGGACAGAGATTTTCATCACCTGAAGAAGCTGTGGACGCCTACAAAACGGCCATTTTGGAGACCCCAACTTCCGAATGGAATGGTTGCTTCAATGATTGGTTCCATCGTATGGAATAATGTGTCAAATTTCGCGGAGAATACTTCGAAAAGCAATAAATATATTTTTAAATAGTAATGTTGTGTCACTTCCTTGATTCCCGAAATTTTCAGTGCCGCCCTCGTATAGGTACAAACGTTTAAAAACAGCTTTGTGATTTGCAAAAACCGCATGGCATAAGTCTTTTCAAATTTTTATTATAAGTTGAAACGATACGTAGTGGATGATCGATCGATACACAGCGTATTAGTCAGTACAAACGTCTAAAAATATTTCCGACATTGACCGTGGGCAGCCAAATACTTACTTTATTGACATAACAGGCCCAGGCGGAGTAGCTTAGCCATTATAGGTAGGTATGCTAAGACATACCACCTGATACCACCTTTTATTTATCGACATGCCAACCGTAAAAAAGTCGCAGTACATAACCTAATGGGAGAAACGCTAGTCTCGGAATCATGAGGTCGTGGATTCAAATCCCGGGCCCGTACCAATGAGCTCTCTGGAGTTTATGTACGGAATTTCTTACCACTGGCTTTTCGATGACAGTAAACATCGACAAGAAACCTGCATACTGAAGTAAAGTACCTCTCTGCACTTTGCGTTTCGCCCAACTTCGATCAACTTTGTGGAGGCTGTTAAATATAAACATTTTAGCGGTAGAAAGGTGGTGGCTATTAAACATTTTTTGATTAAATGTATTGTTTATATGATTTATGATATATTCGTCCCGAGACTTCGGCCCACAAAAATTTAAAAAAAAAAAAATTGTTCCGCATACCAAAATTATTGTTTGTACTGTAGCGACAAAAGTATAATTTATTATCACAACCACATCTGTTACTGTGGTCATCGACCATCATCAGCTAAAGACTAAGAAGTCTGGCATTTCGATCCTGACAGTTGTCTCATTATTAAAAAAAAACTATCTGTGGGTTCTATGCTAATATCAATTTACGACCAAAAATAATGGATCGTAATAGTTTTTCTATAATTTATTTTCCACAGCTTTTTCACTTATTTTACTACTTAAGTATTTGCACTTATGTTAGCGACAAGGCCGCTTCATAGTTTACTGTTAAGACTATTGTTTTTGAGATTAAAATAACATAGTCACTGTAAAATCAATTGTATAATTTAATAATAATACCTATTTATCAATACATCTCGTCATATTACTATAACACAGAAAACATAATAGCTAGTATATAATAAAAAAGGGGAGATGGGGTACGCTCTAACATCAAGATAATATAATGTGGAGAAAATTTAACACAAGCAAATAGCGTGCACACACGCTACACGCTGCACGTGCTACACTTCCAAGCTTTAACGAATGTCAAAGACAGGAAGACAATCAGCACATGAGATTCAAATGCCACTATTACGCACAATTGCTCCCGTTGCGACTGAGACTCAACAAACAGGAGACGTCGCCTGATTTGAAATTGCCATGTTCGAAGCACGGGTGCTGTTTCTCCCGTTTTTTTATGCTCAATAAATGCATTTACGAAGCATGTATAGTATACATTTCGAAAGTTAGCAAATATGATGAAAAAAGTTGTATGGCACATGTGCAGAAATTGGTATATACTAACTCGTGACTATGGTAAGTACATTCGTCTACTCGTTTGTAAAAGCCAACTTACCGCACTATTATTATAAATAACTATATATTATCTGTGGTATTACGTACAGAAGATTCACTCCCAAAGAAAACGGCTTACCTATGCCTATATTACAACAATGTAATATTCAGTGCTAGCTACACTATCTATTTATTTATTTATTTATTTATTTATTAAGAACACCAACATGATGTACGTCATTTCCCACATCTGATACATGGTATGTTAGTTACTAGCTAAACGTCACCACAATTATAGGTGCAGACTACATGGGTTTATTAAAATAACAAGTCAAGGTAAGATTGTTAGTGAAAGAAGTTAACATAGTGAATTAAGCGAATTAATATAACCTATCAAACATTTTGCCGATAAGTCTCCTAAGTGGAATAAATTGCAACTATATGGCAGAATTAATTAAGCAGATACAGCAATCCAAATAAAATAAAAAGCTATTTTTTCGGAATAATAGAGAGATTGGAACGGATTGACGATTTGAACTTGTCCCCACCACCCGCGAAAAGGTCGACAACGTCGTCCTTGGAGAAAACGTTAAACTCCCTTACTAGTCTGTTGATGGGAGCATTCATACCGAGATTCGTCTTCCAATTGGAAAAGTTTAGTAATTTAAAGCGACAAGCTCTGATCGATCTAGATGGTGCAGAGAAGTTCAAAAGGCCTAACAAGTCAGGAGTATCAAGTAACCCATTAGCAAGTTTGTATAGGAACTGGAGATCATGCATACGTCTTCGACTAGAGAGAGAGTCCATATGAAAGTATTTTAACCTGTTTTCATAGCTTCTGACGGACTTAGCTATATTACATGAATAAGCTAAATGCCACAAGAACCGTTTTTGGACGCTTTCGAGTCTTTTAACATAAATTTCATAGAAAGGATTCCACGCTACACTACAGTACTCCAAGCAACTGCGAACCAGAGAGTTGTAAATAACGATTTTAGTACTAGGGCTTTTGAAGTCCCTACAGTTACGGAGTACGAAACCCAAGGACCTGAAAGCCCTAGAGCATATACTGTCAATGTGCGAATTTAGTCTCAGTTTACTATCAAGTATTACCCCCAAATCTCTAACGCGATCTGGTTCGTTTATCACAACGTTATTAATTTTGTATTTATGATAGCTACCTTTTGTTTTTCTGGAGAAATGAATTGAATAGCACGCTTGGTTGCATTTAAGTCCATTCTATTAGATTGGCACCACGATGCGAGACGGTCAAGATCAGCCTGCAGAAGATCCGCGTCGTATTCGCTGTCAACAGCTTTGAACAATTTAAGGTCGTCCGCGAACAAGTAGTAATCACAATGATGAAAACAATCCCCAATATCATTTATGAAAATGTTAAAAAATAGCGGACCCAAGTGGGAACCCTGAGGAACCCCAGAAAGCACCGGAAAAGAGTCGGATGAAAAGCCACTAGCCACAACTACCGATTCCCTGGCAGACAAATATGAAGCACACCAACTCAACACGGGTTCGGCAACGCCATTTGCGGCATCTATTTGTATAATGACAGCGTGTTTTTCTACAGTAGCGATTGACTCGGTTGTCGTCGTGCGCCTTAGCGCTGCAGTCGAATATCGACACTATGCTATAAAAATAGAGCTTACTTTAGCTTGCACTGGATATGATATGTTTGTAATTATATTGTGCTTTAACTATGTTAAGACGCATTTTCCGCTTTTTCGTAGTAAGTACTATTATGTTTTCTGTGCTATAACTATAAATATAAAATTACGATAGAATACAGTCTTCTTAGCAAATAAGCTAAACATTCTATTACCAGTTTAAATTTTTAGGGCTTTGTACCCAAAGGGAGCCATTACTAAGTCTTACACGTTACACTGCTAACCTGCCAACTCACAAGGTTGACGTAAACTAGTATAAAGTAAAATGTATGCAACCAAGTGAAGAGACAAGCAACTTGCTAGCTTGATGGGTAGCGTCACATTTGCATTTCAGCACAACCCAAAATTTGTAACTTTACCTCTCTAAAACCCGACAATGTTCTATGTTTGATACGTCAAATCTTTATAAGCTCTGCAACTTCACTGAAAACATCACCATTCTATCCAAAACATAGTTCTGTTTCTTTTCCCCACTTCGTAGGTAGTTGCATAGCTGGTACATGCGTGATACTTCCTCAGGTGGACTCAACAAATATGTTCGATGGCTACTGTTTTATTATATAAATATGCTTGACATGCATTAAAGTGTATAACTATAATGACCACCTATTAATCTACAGATAAAAAATATAGTAGGTAATAAATCCGATATCTTTATATATAACAAAGAAACTTCCTATGAAACAATAACTATCCTTTAAACTACTACGATCAGTTTGAAGGTAAGAATTTTTAATACGTCAGTGTTATAGAATGGTGTGAAATTTAGTCAGTCATCGAAAGCATAATATGCTTGACATGCATTAAAGTGTATAACTATAATGACCACCTATTAATCTACAGATAAAAAATATAGTAGGTAATAAATCCGATATCTTTATATATAACAAAGAAACTTCCTATGAAACAATAACTATCCTTTAAACTACTACGATCAGTTTGAAGGTAAGAATTTTTAATACGTCAGTGTTATAGAATGGTGTGAAATTTAGTCAGTCATCGAAAACATAATATGCTTGACATGCATTAAAGTGTATAACTATAATGACCACCTATTAATCTACAGATAAAAAATATAGTAGGTAATAAATCCGATATCTTTATATATAACAAAGAAACTTCCTATGAAACAATAACTATCCTTTAAACTACTACGATCAGTTTGAAGGTAAGAATTTTTAATACGTCAGTGTTATAGAATGGTGTGAAATTTAGTCAGTCATCGAAAGCATAGGCTCTTTGCTTCTCTTCCACCTTGCAGCGTTACAGTGAAATAGTTAAATGGAAATTACATACCCAGATTCTAGATGATTCTAGACCGTTCTATAGATTTTACACCGTACTGCAGATTCTAGACCATACTATAGGTTCTAGACCATACTGTAGATTCTAGACCGTACTGTAGATTCTAGACCGTACTGTTGATTCTAGACCGTATGTTAGATTCTAGACCGTACTGTAGATTCTAAACCTTACTGTAGATTCTAGACCGTACTGTGGTTTCTAGACCGTACTGTATATTCTAGACCATACTATAGATATAAAATATCTATTTTATGTGTCTGATATATTCCACACACTTTTGGATTTGTCTTCTTTCTTGGGGCAAAGAACAAGGCTCATCTTTCTAAATGCTTAAATAGCTAATAAGCTAGATCCAGCATTGTTTTGTATCTTAGCTATTTCATCTTTAAACTTAGTGATAGTTTCTTTAGCAAGGTGTAACTTTTCTTTGAGGTCTGATATCTCACTTCTGACCTTTGTCTGTGCCATTATGATTTTTTCCAGGGTTTTCTCTTTCTTATCTTCAACTGTAAACGAAAGAAAGGACATTGTTACATTGAAAAATGAAACTTTGTTTCAATTTTGTAAATTTCATGGACATTAAAGAAAGTCAATAATGTCGGAAGGACTATCAGTGTAAATGACGATAAAGGTTGTTAAAAGATAAACTTTCATATTGCCCTACTCATAAACATTGTCGTCCAGTGTCAACGACGCCAGCAAGCTGAGTATGTTGCCACATTGTAGTGGGCTTGAGCATTTATTGGATTGCCTCTAGATTTTCATTGTTTTATAGGCAATTATTTTTGTGTAGTAGGTTAAGTAAATCAGGTAGTAAGATTTCATATATTTTGAGTTCAATTAATATCAATTAAAACAGGCAACTCGTCATAATCATCATCATTATCTCTCAGTTACATTTTGCATAATATCTTTGAAAACAGATCCAATGAGAAAATAAAATCTCACTAGATCCACTGTGTATCTGGCCGCCGGATCTACTGAGATTGAACCAATTAAATCAAACTTCCAGTACTATAGTTTTACTTACAATCCGTATCATGCTTCCAGGCTCCATTTGTGATAGGCTTCACATTATTAAGTAGGTGCTGCATCAGCTGTGTTGGTTCTTGGAAGACTATCTCCTCATAAGACTCGCTAACCAGCGTTCGGCCGACTGTTGGGGGAGCACCTTCCGTTACCGGAGACTGGAACAGCTTCAAGATGTGATATAGGGTCACCTGAAAGATGACATTACCTTTAATATGTTTTTTTAAAACTTAAACAGGAAGAAAAAAAAAAAAACCTTTAATAACCTACCTACCTTTAATATTCAAATGTTTTTGTTCAGTTTTCGACACTGTTATTGTAGTTGTCAAATGCATTCTCCCAGAGGCCAGACTGTTACCCAGTGTACTATGTGTAGCTGAACTTTAAGCAATGTCCACTCTGAATTATTATAGAATATGTTTTGGAAATGAATATTCGGCAGGCAATATTATTCAAAGTGAAAAATTATTTGAAATTAATATGATGTAAAATGAATGATAATTCCAAATAATATCACAGTAAATATATATCAGGTTTGATGAATAGCTGTGCGAACTAATTTTGTATAAGTAGAGTGATTTTATGGGAAAGGTTGTCGTTGGAAACAAGGGAGAACCTATCCACTCGTATACTTACGGAAGTCTCAATAATAATAATTATGAACTTATTACTATTAATTATAGTCACTTAATTACTTTTCTTTACTTTATAAGTTGCATGTTTTGTTTTGTAATAATAATAATTAATCATTTTAATCTCATCCTATCTTATTTAATGTAAATTACATTCAACTAACTTAGGAGAATAGGTCTTTTATACAAATTTAATCAGTAAACATGCAAGTATGTATCTATGTAAATGCGTACTGCTTCTCATCACTGGAAATCTGTAAATGCAAGTACTTGTACACGCTAAACTTTTGGGTGCACTGTAAACTGCAAATTACTCAGTCAGTTATCTATATTTATCTAATCTCTAACACAAAATGTACTAATTATTCTTACAGTTTTTTTTTTTAAATTTCACTCAAGTCTGTCAATCTTTTAAAATGTGATGATGTGAGCTTACACAGACATATAAGCAGGTCAGCCAATTTGGTTCGGTAGTATGTGTTAAATGATAAAGCTGACCTGAATCAATTAATACATATTATTCATTTTCATATGATACTGCTTGTTCTGCAAAATATATATCTACATACGTTAAATTCGATTTAACTACCCGGCTGTGTGTATTAATGCCCATTCGCATAAGCACAGCTAACGAGGATACATACTTACAAAATCACAAATTTTTGTATTTATAATAATAGTGGGATACGAAATGTATTACTATGTTAGTTTAAAACTTACAGGTCTTTCATTAGGATCGTGAAAGTAAATCTTGATAACAATTTCAAACTCTCCCCAACCAGTTTCAGTGAGCTCATAGGGCGCCTTAGTAACTATCCTGTTTGGGTTGGCGTAGCTTTCATGCAATTTGAAATGAACCTTCTTAACATAAGCCCCCATGTCTTCGTTGGCGTACGGTTTCACGTATACAGTCCATTGATGTGTGTGGCCGTCCTCTTCACGTTTCTTGCCAAAGTAGCGAGCAATATTGCCGTAAACTATTGGCTTGACTATCACTAGACCCTAAAATTATACAAATGTATGTAAATTATGCAATGCATGGTGAATAAATAATATTAGGAAAAAAATATTTGTCGAAGAAATAATGAATAATGCGTATATTTTATGTTACCTTTACTCTACCTCCAGAGTCTGGACCAAAATCTGTCGGTAAACTCATTTCTAAGTCAACTTTAGAAGTCAATTTGTCTTATGTCTTATTTATCAAGACTTTATTATTTCATTAAGTTTTCGTTTATTTGTAAACACGATTCTAACCTCACTTTTAACTATTTTTTTGTTAGTTGTTGGCATCGCACTTTGTGTATTCTGTCTTTGTCACGTTTATAATAAAGTATCAAGTCAAATATGTCATGAAATCACAGTTAGTCACACGAAATTAGTCATAGTCAGGTCCAAGTCAAGCCCTAGTAAAATTGTGGCGACTTTACTATGAGCCATGAGCTTTTAAGAGAGATAGAGCTAGATCCTCCAAGGCTTTTACGGAGTTTTGAAAACAACACGAAAAGACACGTTTCACCACAGTATATCTTTTGCCCACACCCGTGCATCTAATTCAACACTCAATGAATAAAACAACACCATTTTTTATCATTCATTCAATTTGCGAAAATAACACAAGTTTAAGAAAAATAATAGCATGCAGCGACATTTTTCCGTGTTCCCGCCAAAACACCAACAACTCCAACTTTGTGTCAAATTGACATTGACTTGACATTCACATTTATGAATAATGCCTTTTTTTTTTTTTTTCTTAGTTCTTGGCATCGCACGTTGTGCATTCTGCCAGTGTCAAGTTTATGATTTTTTCAAGTGTTTATATGAAAATCAAGTCAAATATGTAATGATATCACAGTCAGTCACACGAAATTAGTCATAGTCGAGTCCAAGTCATGCCTTAGTAAAGCTGTGGCGACTTTACTATGAGCTTCTACGGAGTTTTGAAAACACCACGAAAAGACATGTTTCACCACATTATATCACTTGCCCACACTCGTGCATCTAATTCATCACTCAATGAATAAAACACCACCATTTTTTATCATTAACAGCCTTACCTAAAATATTCTCGATTCTCTTAGTCACTGCTTAAACTTCTCTGTCTTGTTCTTGCATGTTACACTTCACGTCAGAGAGAAGATGGCAGAGCATCTTAAGCAGTGACTAACGGTTAAGAAGTTTTTTTAAGTAAGGCCGTAATTCGCGAAAAAACACAAATTTAAGAAAATAATAGAATGCAACGACATGATTTTTCCGTGTTCCCGCCAAAACTCTACAGATGAGCTTTATGAAAAATTAAATTAAATAATCATTTATTTCAAGTATCATAGACTCATATTATAAATCATCAATTTAGCAGTCACATTAATAAGTACCATACACACAATTGAAATTGAAATTCTTTCAAAGATCTAGTCTGGTTTCATCTATATCATAGTACAAGACAGATATAGGCCAAGGTTATGCTGGGTTGTCTAGTTTTATTACCAACTTGCCAAAAACATCTTGGCCATCTGAATTATTCATTTTACGTCTATCTTACGACGCGTACAAGGATAGATATACACCTAATACGTACATACCTACCTAACATGGGTTTTGACGTTTTATGTAAACGTCTCATTATAAGCGGGGGTGAATTACGGTGAGGATTTACCAGCAGGCTGAGTAGGCTGGAGCCAGGGCGGCAAATTGGGAACAAATTTGTATACTATATTTCTTTTGCTGTCTTAACTAAATCGAATCATTGGGTTGTAAAAAGAATCTAGGAACTGATCAATCTAGTTCACAATCATGCTAATTACGGGAAAGGGATGGTATAATTCAGATATTGTCTGCACAAATCATAAGTTACAATTACACTAACAAAAAAGATTATTGTTAACGCGGGATATATATGTCGCTACGGACTACGGATGGCAAATTTTTAATAGCCTATTAGCGGCAAATGTGTAAATCCGCCACTGATAACAGTCATGATGATCACAAAACAAAAGGAACTACCACATTTGACCATTTTGGCGTGAAGAGGTAAAAACACACGTAACGACAAACTTTCGCGTTTACCAATGTAAGTATTAGTGTGATTGAAATGGTAGTTACGATGGACGGTGGTCAGTAGCATTTATTTACTAAATGGACTCACATTATTCGACGAACAATCACAATTAATAGGTACCTAATGAATGATTGAGCTGAATGAGCTTATCAAATCTGTACAAAAAATAGAATTGCTTTAAAATAGTATGTAGGTACCTAGCACAAAACTTAATTAGGTAGTAGATACTTGTAGCAAGTGGCGGTATTATCGCTAAAAGCGGTCTTTTCCAAAATATAGTGGTTATCTAGGTAAGTTTTTTCTCAAAATCATAGAGGAGAGTAATATACTCTCAAAATACTCAAAATCACCTATCATGGAACTTAGGTAGGTATAGGTACTTATCTAAAGTAACTAAATGGTACTTACTATTCACATTTGGAAGGAAATGTGGAAAATCTAAAAAACCGCATTGCCCCACTGAGAACAACACCATAAAGCATTGTTTCACTGAACTGCTACAAATGCCTACATGCTACGAAAAGAGCGGATTTCGTAGCTGCCGTAAATAGGGCGGTGTCAGCGGTGCCCAGGCACTGGGCGCTGGTCCTTGACGGGCGCAAAAATGACCAGACCAGGACCTGGTTTTGAATATTTATCTTTTCAAGGGCGCAATTATAGAAGCTCGCACCGGGCGCATAAAAGACTATTTACAGCACTGGTTGGTCGTTCTATTTATCTGGTGTACATTTTAAGATTTAGTGTATCTCGTACGCCAACGAGTTCCTTCTCCGGACGTATGCAGGTTTCCTCACAATGTTTTCCTTCACCGAAAACCCAGTGGTGTGAAAATCCGAACATCAACCCCAAAAATCTCACTAGTACGGGCCCGGTTTTGAACCGACGACCACACGATTTCGAGTGAAGCGGCCTTCCCATTAGGCTACCATGCCCTAGCCTGTAATATAAATTGATATTTATCCTATCCTCATCCAGTAGGTACCACTTCCTTTAATTCCTTGTTAGAGTTTTCGAAGGGAGGGTGGGGTGTTTCGGTGTTAGTTGGGTAGGCGGGATGCAGGGCACGGCGCGGGGTCAGGCAGTATAGAGCAACCCGCCGGGGCGGCAAGATGGCGGCTAGCTGCCCGCGTCACTTGCTGCATATCCACGTGATTCACGGCCCGCTGTGACGTAGCCTGCACCAGATTACTGAGCTATGTGTGTCTGCGTGACCACCGGTACTAGTGCGGTTTGGAAACTCATTATGGCGATTGCTATTGGTATTGTGGTTGTTTTAGGGCTTCTCTTCGTTCAGCGTACAGCAGTGAGTTATTTTGTTTTATAATTTCACTGCTAATTCAGAGTTCCGTAAACCCTGTTAGGACTTTTTTCGACTTTAATTTATTAAGCAGCCTTTTTTGCACTTGCTAATTTTATTTATCTTAATAAAATATAAATAACTAGGTACATAAAAATAATAACACGCAAATTTAAAAAAGGGAAATATTATCTACTAATAAGTATTTAGTACCCTACTAAGTATGTAAATAAACCTTTTAAATGCGGCACTTAGATATTATTTTGTTGGGTAGAATTACTGAGCCCATAGCGATTAGAAGCGATCCAAATGATACCAATTAATATACATACTCGTAACTATATTATTAGAACAACTTAATAACCTATGTTAAAGCTTAACTAAGAAGAACAATTATTTCTTCCTGTTTAAGCTATAACATAGAAATATTTTATGTGTGGAAACACTTCGTACAAAAATATTCATAACTTAATTATGCCGCTAAATATAGTAAACATAGCGCGTTTTCATAGAATTCGCCGATTAGTCTTAATTTTAGTTGCATTATCATAAGTGCAATGAATATTTAAGTGAATGGCTATTTATAGCAAAAATCTGGGTTTAGGTTGAATGGCTGTTTGCATGACAGGAGATCGATTGGCGACGCATGCGCGGTTGCGGTGACATGTTGCAGGTTTCCCGCGCTTTTATCTAGCTATACCTATAAACTATACAATATAGTACGACAAACTTTTTTTAGTAGAGGTGGCCAAATAAGGAAGGAACCACCTACCTAACCTATTATTTTCGGTCAAAAAATACGATAGAGGCTCTACCATTCAACTTTACAGATAAAAATTAGTAGCACTGCATGTATGAAACATACGAATAAAACGTAAATCATCATCTTTTCAAAAACATATCCGAGCGCCTGGTCGACGCGACGCGTGATCAAAATGCTGGCGTTTATTTGGCTCAACGCATAAGCATTGCCATCCAGCGTGGCAATGCCGCCAGCATGCTGGGTACGCTGCCGACTGGTAGTGGGTTTGAGCATTTGGATTGTCTCTAGACTTTCATCGGTCTGGATACAATCCTTTTGTTTTTTGTTGTGTAGTAGGCTAAGTAGTCATTGTAGTTTGTTGTAGTTAATAAAGGCTTATGCCTATTAAAAAAAAAAAAAAAACGTAGACATGTACATGAGTCTGTAAGTACCTACCTAAATCGTATGCTGGTCACAACCACTGAAGACGAAGTAAAGTAGGGCCTTTGCTTCTCTGTGGTCACAACAGTATGCTAGGGTAGGTAAGGGCAATACGATCTGTTTTAGTTCAATTATTTTAATATCAATTGTCAAACTCACAAGTATTTTGAAGTACTTAGTTACTTAACATTTTGACATAAAATAAATATATTTATGTAATGTTTATCACCCGCTAGACGTAATTATGCCTTTTCTAACTAACTACTATAACTTACTTTTCGTTGGTCAATGTCATCCTGGCTGAACTTTTACACTACATTTTTCCGATACTGATTTCTACTCTACAACGTCTAAGTACTCTACCCCAACCGCATTCTTACTAACAGTCTTACCTAAAATAATCTCGATTCTCTTAGTCACTGCTTAAACTTCTCTGTCTTGTTCTTGCATGTTACACTTCACGCCAGAGAGAAGATGGCAGAGCATCTTAAGCAGTGATTAACGGTTGAGAAGTTTTTTTAAAGTAAGACTGTAAATCATTAAGTTGAGTGTCTGTCAACTTCGTTATAATATTATTATTAAAATTTCCAGTGTGTGGACACGCCATGCCCTGACGGGAGGCTATGCCCTGCCAACTGGACGTGCTGCGAGCTTGGGTGCTGCGTTCCAACGACCGCACACTCTCGGGTCTCTGACATCTTCAAGGATCATGGATTCATGGACCATCCATGGTACACTCAGTGGTGAGGCAAGAAATTAGAGTATTCAGCGAGTTGGTTTGGTATACGATACCTAGGGTTTTTGTTCTTCATATTTTGTTTTAAACCTTTAGTTAGGTAGGAACAGCCTTACTTAAAATACTTAATCTCGATTCTCTTAGTCACTGCTTAAACTTCTCTCTCTTGTTCTTGCATGTTACACTTCACGTCAGAGAGAAGATGGCAGAGCATCTTAAGCAGTGATTAACGGTTGAGAAGTTTTTTAAGTAAGTCTGTTAATGTCTAAACTACAACTGCAATGTCAGAATATACCTAAAAACAAAACTATGTGATCGGTATGAAATAACCATAATCATTACTAACAAATGATTAAGCTATCAAGTTTTGTATGAAATCTGAAAGGAACGGACGGCCTAAAGCTTGCCTGCTAATTCAATATAGAGATCAATTTTATTTTACTTCCAAAACTACATACCTACATACAGTGATATTTCAAATAGCAGTTTTTTTGCAGACTAAATATTTTCGTTTCTAATCTATTTACTTCCGTAGATCCGCTTCGCTTCGCTCTTCTCTGGCAACTCAAGCACGTCCTTTTTTTAGGCCTGTGTTATTCTTCTTGGGCATCCTGGGCGGCATACTGATTTGCTGCATGTGGTTTTGCATCTGCAAGCGATACGCCGCTGACGGAGTCCTGGCCATCAGCTGCGCGTGCTGCATGCGGCCTCTGCGGACAGCGGACGAGATCGATTCCGCGGGCTCGCTGTACCCACCTCCACATTACAGTCGCTGCGGATCTATACACCAGGCGCCGCCACCTTACTCTGAAGTGAGTAGGTTGTTGAGGCAATCATCAGTGTGCCGGATCTAGCTGCTGCGGGCTATTGGTGAAGATCAATATGCTTACAAAAGCTCGTCTACGTCGCGAAGCAACGTTAACGGCGGGGCTTAAAGTGTCGCCTAGCCCGCCACGCCACGTGTGTAATTTTTATGATTGATAATAAATTTTGACTTATTAAATAAGTGGATTAAAGGGGAGGCAGTCTTGCAGTGGACGTCTTCTGGTTGATGATGAAGATGATGAAATCAGTGGTACAAAAATACGCACGCCACTTTAGGCACCGTTGAATTTTCCAAAAATGTGGATTTGTTAGCTACTTTCGCTAGGTCGAAATATCTAACCCTATTATTTTCTCATGTGACAGGTCCAGTCAAAGCCAGATCTGTATCCCCTGGTCATCACATGCGCCGATGGAGAGGGTAAAGCGGGAGGAAATTACGTCATGGTGCAGTATTTCCAGAACTACGTGATTCGACCTCCACCTGGTAAATACTATTTCATTTAACCTACTGTATATTTTGCAGTTTGCTTGAGTAAAGTTGCTAGCTACCTAGTCATCACACCTTGTTCAATAGGTAATTCAACTGTCGTTCACTTAATTTTCGTTTTAATTGTATTCGTGATACGTAGGGGACGTATCACGAATACAATTAAAACGAATCGATACGACATTTTCTAATCAGCTTATTGAAAGACCGTGCATGCACTTGAACATTCTATAACTTAATTAACCAGTTTGGAGCGCAGAATCTATCGTATCGCGTAATAATTTTATTTTTTTCTGCTAGTACTCGTACAGCTTCAGTCAGTGATACATTGCTCTTGTGGTTTACGCTAAAATGTTAAAAGTTTTAAAGAAACGTAAAGGTGTATTGAGATTGCCAATGTGTCACGTTACTACAGTTAGTGAATTACTGTTATTTAATCTTCTGAACTATTTTCATGATGTTTTCGTTATTGTATTAATGCTGGACACAGATTGATAAAGATAGCAATTTTGATGTAGGTACGTACTTTTTCGTTTACAGGTTCTATGTCAGCGACGAGCACTGCAGAATCCCTCAACTCCAGTTTTATTTGCAACGCAACAAATGAGGTAAAACAACCAACGATTATTTTTAAAATAGATGTTGTTTTTAAAACTAAACGAAAAACAACATTAGGTAAGTATATTAAACCTACGCATTTTTGCGTAAAGCTACGTTTACTTATTTTTTTAGAGATAACAGACTAGGTGTTTGACAACTCACCTGATGGTTAGTGTGAAGATGTGGTCGAAGACACTGTAAACACACGTGGGGCTTTATTTTTGAATCGTACGCAAAGTTGCGCATGCGAGCGGAGCCGATCTTCGAACGATATTGTTTCTAATAAGGTTCACTATATCGTTCGGAAGTCGGTTCCGCCCACTCGCATGCGCAACTTTACGTACAGCCAAATAACAGGACTGGTGTAAGCTGTTTTTTTTAATTTTTTGACATCTTGTCCTTGCATCATTTATTCAAAATCTTCAGAACCACAGACTAGGTAGTGATACTGTTCAGAACACAGAAAAGCGAAGGCCCTACTGTGATTCAGAATACCATGTCTCGTCATGCCATGTAACGCATTTTTTTTTAAATTGCCTGTCAGTAATCCAAGCAAGATAAAGAGCACTAGCACGATAGTTATGCAAGGGCCATAATATTATGATGTTTTTGTTGATTGGTTATTTGGTTATACACATTTTATTTAACGATTCCTATGAATGGGTAAAATAATATTACTAAACTTACATTGCAGGCAAATACAATCATTCCACCGCCGTATTCGTGCTCGAATTACGAAGAATACGGTGTGGGGCGCGCGATGCTACGCTCCATGTCCTCGCTAATGGAGCCCCCGGGTGCCGCTCTGGTCCCCAGCACCCGCCCCCGCGACTTCAACCTTCACACGCCCGTGCGACACCAGAGACACACTACCAACGTGACAGAAAACATGTTAAATGACAATATGCTGAACGACTCTGTTGAACGTCTGGTGAGTGTGAAGGTGTAATGTTATTTATGTACTTATTCAATATTTTACCTTGAATATTCTTGTGCGCGAATTTTAGAAGCTTAAGGACTATTATGTACACTTAAAATCTTAATTTATGTAAATCTCTATTGTCTAGCTGACCCGCCCCGGCTTTGCACGGGGGTATTTTATAACCGACTATAATGCCGGTAATTTTTTCCTATTTTTCTCTTTATAAAAACCTTCCGCGAACTTCAAGGAACACCATTAAAAATATTGCTAAATTGGTCCAGCCGGTCTCGAGTTTTGCGCTTAGCAACACATTTAGTTTTTATTTATTTATATAGAAGATAGATAGATAGATATATTTTTGTACCACAGAATATCGCATTTTTATTTGTTCAAATTGCCCTATGCTCCGGTTTTACCCAAACGCACCTTATTCTAAAACAATTATTTATTTTGTTATAGGTATAGGTACCCATATTCTTATGCTAAAGAGTATTAAGTAGATGTGCGGATACCCTCTATAGAAACAAATGGTGACGGTTCCGTAATGTTTGAATTTGATACAAGTAGGAATCTATCGGCCTTGCTTAAAAAAACTTTTCAACCGTTAGTCACTGCTTAAGATGCTCTGCCATCTTCTCTCTGACGTGAAGTTGCACTTGCTAGAAAAGGACAGAGAACTTTAAGCGGTGACTAAGAGAATCGAGATTATTTTAGGTAAGGCTGATAGTTTACAATGAAACAAGAAGGAAAATCCTTAAATAAGTAACAGTAACCTTAAAAGTGATATAAGTACCAACAAAATATCATTTAGTAGCAATGTAAGTAGGTACCTACCTTTTTAAACTATATAGTATTGCTTAATATCTTTCTTCTGTTAAAGGATCTAGAAGTCTTCGAATGTCCTGACCAATATTGCATACACGGGTGTGAGCCTAAACCCAATGCCCCCTACCGTCACCAGCCGTCGGAGACCCCCTCGTACGAGAGCTGCGGGCGGCAGCCTCCGCAGTCTCCCATCAGCGAGGCTCGGCAGACGAGCCCCACGCAGCACGAGGCCGTTCGGAAACAAAGCGACGAGAGGAAGCATCGCCGCCTGACTGAGAGCCTCAAGTGGAGTAGTAGGAAATCGAGCTTATACATGCCGCTGTCGACGGCGCCGCCCGCGCGGCCGGCGCGGGTGTCCCCCGGCGCGCGCGCCTTCTCCACGTCGGCCCCCGCGACCCCGTGCAGCAACCTCGTGCCCAACATCCTCAACTTGACCCAACGCGTCTCCGCGTCTAGACATAGCTCCCGGTCGTCGAGACTTGAAGAAGAATACGACCCATTACTGACAGATATAGAACAGTTACGCACTGATGATAAGTTTTAGAGACTGTTTAAGCTCTTACTACAAGGTTTTACACAATAGAAAAGCGGGAGAAACTGGTTTTCAAGTCCAAGACCCTGATGTTTTACCTGATGCCATATACCCTCGAAGCGACGTTCGCTTCTGACCTGTAAGGTGTAATATCTCCAACTGCATCCACTGGAGGTATTTCGGCGTAACTATATGCTGGAGTGCTTGAAAAAAATGTAAACAACATCCTTACCTAAAAAAGAGTAGGTAGATAACGGAACGCATGCTGTTGGTCCTCCTAGAGGGGCGGTGATGACCTTTAGAATATGGCATCATTCTGAGGAGGTATCAGAGGTAAGTCCATGGGAGCAGTTGGGAAAAAAGCTAACCCCGTTCGTGGTGCACCGCGCACTCAGTCAAAAACAGTTTCAAACGCGTTGCACCAAATGTAGAGGTCCTAAAAGATTGTTACCTAGTTTAGGTAGTATTAAAGCCTGTCGGCCTAATAGTGGACCCTAACATAACTTAGTCAATGTCAATTCAACTCCCTGTAATCTCATGTTGTGATTTTATCTAATGCTCAGTTTACAGTAGCCTTTAATTTATTAAGAACAAGTACATGTAGCTAGTAATTTTAATCAAATATAATTAACATGTAAAGAGCTTGCTGAACGGTTGTTCACATGCCTTCTAATACTTGAATATGATTTACAAGATTAAAATATAATAATATATTAACAGAAGTTGTTGTTTATTCTATATACTTACCTCACCCGACATCTTTTATCCTACGCTTATCTACTCGTGTGGCATTAACATTCACGAAGTGACGTGCGTGCGTAATACAGACTGATTGATACTTAATGGCTGCTGTGAAGTGAGCTGGAAGCGAGACTTTGCGATTGTACGCACACCGCACGCCTAATTATTGGTGCTGCGCAGCGTCTAGCCGCCATTAAGTTTGAATCAGCCGTTACCACAGGTAATACTCTGCGTCTCACAAAGCAGAATTTCACTTGTAACTGAAATAGAGGCACGTACTAAAGTTACAGTGGACCAAAAATCCAACCGAATTCCCGGTGATAAATTTAATTGTGTTCAAAATCAAATTGCAAAAGTTAGAATGTTTCATTTATTCCATCGCGTATTAATTTCTATCTCGGCTTCATGTTTCAATTTTCTCACTACATTGTAGCGTCAATAATATTCCGTAAAAGTGATTATTATCTTCCCATCGACTGTTACTGGATGAAACTTTTTATTCAAAAGGTTTTCCCAACGAGCCACACCTGTGTAACAGTGCCAGTGCCAGAGCCATATGCCATCAATCAATTTATTTATTGACACAAAGTGGTAGGTACATAAATACTTATGAAGCCACTGGTTCCCGAACTAGTGTTTCGGAGACCAGTCTTCTCCCATTTTTAGTGCAAAATACATCGAGTCAGCAGGAATGAAATGAAAAAAGAATTGCAGCAAACTACCCACATTTATCTATATCTTGAGTTTTGTGTAACAGTGTTACTCGATGGGAAGAAAAATCCCAACGAGTCACACTGCGACTGGTTTTGACGTCTCTTTGGGAACCCACCGATAAAAACTGTAGTCGAAATATTCCCACTGCAGATGCAGACATATATTTTGCGGTCACAGTATTGCTCTTGGAGAAGGGCTGAATAAATAGTAATCGAAGGGGAAATAGTGTAATGCTATTACTATTTAGGTTTAAGAGTAATCACGCTACCATAACCGATCCAGTCGTGAAAGAGCGGAGCTTTAGATTTCTCCGTAATCTCTATTGGCGGAGAGGTCAAAGGAAAGACTACCGTTTTACTACGTAATAAAACATCTAATTAATATTATCCAATGATTGTATTTACACACTGATATTTACATCACATGATTTGTCATTTATTTCATTTACTCCGTTTTTTCGTGACAAAATTTGTAAACAACGGTGGGTTCGAACCAATGACAGCTCTTAGTTTTCTGACAAATGGCTGTGATTGGTCGTAAATCCGCCATTGTTGTTTACAAATTTAGTCGGACAAGAAAAAACAAACTATGTATAGACTAACTAACGATCCAAAAGTATACTTTGCATGTGTGGACGATTGGGCGTAGGTACATTTTAATTACACAAAACAATTTAAATTTTAGCACCTGAAGCAAGCTATATGAATATCCTGATTTCATTTATACAAAAAGAAATATGATTTTCAATGTAAATAACATGTTACATAATTTAATATTTTCATGTTTTTTTTATTTGATTTACCTGCAAATAGTTATTTATATATTTTATCCAACATAAATACGATTTTCAGTCTCATTTGTTACAATTTTCTAAGCTTGCGACATTTACTTTGATAATAATAATAATAATTGATCAATACACTTAACAATATAATGTATTTATAATTAAAGTCATGATTCAAATGGCTCGGTTACCTAGATTTAATATTAATTAAAAAGGCAACTCTACGCCTTTTTTCGGATAAAGATAGGGACGTCTGTTACGTTTTGAACACCCAATGAATGTTACTGACTAGATTATACTATAATTTTCTTTTTTATTTACAGTATTTTAACATTTTGTGATGTAAATTTTAAGTAGACAGTTTTTTGTCTTACTCAAAAAACCCGCTTATTATTTAACGTTACGTTACGTTCTGCGCAATACAAAGATAAATTAAAATTATCTAAAGTATTGCGCGAATCTAAATAAAGTTGGTGGAGAAAGAGAAGAGAATCTTAGAATTTGCGAACGCTGCTATAATTAAATGCAGTTTGTGTTTATATGACAAACCAAACAATGACTACTTTTAGTCATTGATTGTTATATAATATTACTTTCTTTGTTATTTTTTTAATTCTTTCTATGTTTACATAATAGTAGAGTTTGACATTTGCCAGATGGAAGCATTAAGGTGGCGACTGACCGGTAACATTTTATTGTCTCGTAACACTTTACGATGCGAGTTTTCGGACAGTCAACCGCCAGACCGCCAGACCGCGAGTCCAGCCGCGCCGTAAGAAGCTACCGTCGGCAAAGGTTGCCTGGAAGAGATTGCTTTGAGCAATAAGGCCGCCACTTGTTCCAAGATTTAAGTTTATTAAATTATTTCTGTGTAATTCTTGGTGTGAACAATACAGAGTTAATCAATCAATCAATCAACATTGTAACGTATCATTACATTTCTGTAATTATTTACGAGATATTTACCGTGATTATGTTTTGAAACGAGCTCCCCATATTTCGGCGCGGTTAATAATCATAGGCCCGCAAATAAACATAAAACAGTATCGAACAACCGTGATAGTATAAAACAGTGTTTTGTTACGTAGCATGTTCGCCGCGAATGTTATGTTACGTTACGATAAAATGCTCAGTTTAATTGACTCGGACGTTCTTTAGTTTAATTGACTCGGACGTTCTTTAGTTTAATATTAGTTTAAACTGTTCTCTTTCTGCACAGACTAATGTTATTTAATTTTAAGCGGCGTTTTAAGTAAGACGCTTTATTACGGCCCCATTCTAAGCTTAGTTCTAATTTAGCACTAATGGCACTAGAATACTTTTGTAATTTCATAGTGTTCGCTTAATCCTAGCTGTACTTACGGAAGCTTTGTTTAACTTACAAAGCTAACTAACATAATTTGATTGCATTATTTGCCAGCAACTCTTAAAGACTGAAGAACAATCAAGAGTTTAGAGAGATCGCGAAGTTTTAGTTAATTTATTGTTAAATGCGAGCGGGAATGAATAAATTAATTATCGGCATTACTTAAAAACGCTACTGTTAGAAGACATACTACTTATGACATTGGTTATTTTATTTTGTCTTCCGCAGAAGTTCGCTTATTAACTTCAGTAGCGTTTTTAATAAGACCCTATTTCTGTACACATACAACTAAAGATTGTTATCGTTAGTATAAAGAAAAAATTAAGGAAAACAAAAGATTAATGGTTTGTCTGCCGTACATTTCTAAAAAAACCATAGAGAAAGTAACAACGCGCACCCCGCGATTCATATTTAATTGAGATCCATCAAAATATCAGCCCTTTTTTGGTTAAACACAATCAAGAACGACTTTCGCGAGAAAATGCGAGTCCAATATCTCATTCCAATTCATGCTAATATCAATCAACGATAAAACTGATTTTACCGATAGCGAATATCGAATTTGACCATCGGTTAATCTGTAGATCGTGTAGGCAGCGGGTCGTGGGTAATCCAAATAACAAAGGGCCCTAATTAAAAACGTTGCTTAAGTTAACAAACGTCTTAACTTCTGCGCACTACAAAAATTAAGTGGGCAGTGCTAACTAGTGCAATTTAACTTTAAAAGGCGTTTTTAAGTAAGACCGGTACACAAGAATTTTTATATTTTTGGGAAAACAATGAACGGTAAAAAGTTGTTAAGACGTTATGTCATGGAAAATTGACATTTCAATTAGTTGTAACATAGATGGAGATACGCGTGCTTGGATTTACGGCGCCTGCAGAGCGATTACCGTCCCGTATGTCGCTAATTTCACGTATCGGTATAGCTGACGACGAAGACGAATTTGAGAAAATACCGATTTATATAGCATTTTACCGATTTAAATTGTCAAATTTATCGATCGTTAGCAACGGCACTCGCGCTGCTGGTTTTTAACATTTCTGATGCTATCTATACCTATTTATTAAGCACTAAAATAACCAGTAGGGGAAGACTGGAATACCCCGGGCAAAGCGAATACTCCCCACTACTCCTAAATTATTAGGTTTTTATTCAACACGCCACCACTGTTACGTTCGGCCATCTTGGTTTAGTACGCGGCAAACATCGAAGCGAGGGGCCGCGTCGCGTCCCGTCCGCGGAGTGAAGATTTGTGTTTTCGTAAATAAAAGATTGATTTTACGCGGTAAGTACATTGATCAATTCTCATGTATTACTAGTTCTTGATTTTTAGGAATGTCTTAATTCGGTAGCATATCAAAGTAGGTTTTTATGGTATATTTAACAGAAAGTCAGAATTATTACTTTTTGTATGAAATGTGTTAACCTCAAAACTTACCTAGTCGGGCAAAGTGAATAGGGCAAAGTGGATATGGTATCCACTTTGCCCGCCATTTCTCATTGGTGACTTATTATCTAAAAATGTCTTTTATTTGTTTCAGATGGTGAATAAATATAAAAAAAAAACTAAGCAAGGGACGTGGGATGAAAATGCCATGCAAACGGCTATTAATTTGTGCAAAGCTGGAGAACCAATAAAAAGCACAGCTAAAAAGTATGGTTTGGCTTATGCAACCTTGTATAGGCATGTGAAAACCGGCATCGCTGCTTCAAAACTTGGACGATTCCGCCCTGTTTTCACTGAAGACCAGGAAATAGAGTTGGTGACATATCTCAAAGATATGGATTCTGTATTTTTTGGCTTGACTCGAGATGAATTCAAAAATTTAGCGTTCATCTATGCGAAGAAAAATAATTTGAACTACCCGAATAACTGGGACAAGTACGAAAAAGCTGGAGATGATTGGCTATCGTCATTTTTGTCTCGTCACGATCAAATATCCCTCAGGACTCCAGAGGCAACATCGGTTGCAAGGGCAAAAGGATTTAACAGACATGAAGTTGGACGTTTTTATGAAAACCTTGAAGCTTTAACAGTAAAATATGATATTGATGCATCTAGATTATACAACATGGATGAAACTGGTATATCTACAACCACAAATAAGCCGCCTAAAGTACTATCAACGAAAGGAAAGAAACAAGTGGGCATAATCGCCAGTGCAGAACGTGGTCAATTAACTACTGTCATAGGATGTTGTAATGCCGCTGGTTCATTTCTCCCACCATTCTTAATTTTCGCCAGAAAAAAGATGCAACCCAGACTACTTGATGGTGCGCCTCCCGGCACTCAAGGAACCTGTACTCCAAATGGTTGGACTTCAGGAGAGGTGTTCTTTGATTGGATGCATTTTTTTGTGGAACATGTTCGACCTACCCCTGAGAAAAAAATACTTCTATTATTGGATAACCACGAGAGCCATAAGTATTACCCAGCTTTAGATTACGCCAGCAAGAACAATGTCGTAATTTTATCCTTGGCCCCACACACAACTCATAAAATGCAGCCCATGGATGTAGCGGTTTACGGCCCACTGAAAACTTACTTTGAAAGGGAGGTAAATTTCTTCCAAAAATCGCACCCAGGACGCATTATAAATCAATACGATGTAGCCAGACTGTTATCACCAGCTTTTCTGAAAAGTGCAGTAGCTCAAAATGCAGTTCATGGATTTGAAAGACCTGGTATTTGGCCAGTGAATAAATATGCTTTTGGTGACGAAGATTACGAACCAGCCGCTGTGATTGCAGGCACGTCTAATATGAATATTGGCACAGAAAGTACAAACTCACTAGAAACGATCGATATTCCCAGACCTTTTGCAGAAACTTCTTCAACTCCTTCGCCTTCACTTCTTCAAGAACAGATTCCATCAAATTCAGTAGATCCTCTATCAGAAATATTTCCATCTAGAAACAAAACTCCCTCTTGTGAATTTCAAGATTTTGTTGCGCCCATTGTTAACACGCCTGAAAAGATTCGTAGCGACGGATGTACACCTGAACCAGAACCTGGATGTTCCCGAATCGTCTCCGCTTTTGAGCCAGATATAGCTGCTCAGAGAGGTGATACAGTGGTGCCAGAGACTGAAGTAAATATTCGACAAAATACTAGCCGTGACAACTCACCTGATCCGAAACCAGGATGCTCAGCCTCCCACTGCAGTCCCTTGGTGTTAAGACCTATTCCAAATCCTGCCAAACCAATGACCACGCGTAAACGGAAATTACAAAAATCGGAAATATTAACCAGTACCCCGATCAAGGAAGATCAAAAGCAGAAATATGAGAAAAATAAAGTTAAGAATGTTACTAAAAGACTGAATGATAAGTCAAAAAATGTTCCTAAGAAGACTAATACAAAGACTGACAAAGACAAAAAAACTGCTAAAAAGGTTAAACAGCCGAAGAAAATAAAAGAATTTAAGGATATTTTATGCTTTTTTTGCGGTGAAATATATATAGAAGAAGACGGTAAACCAATTGAAAATTGGATTCAATGTGACACTTGTCAACAATGGTGTCACGAAGATTGTTCTGCTTTTGATGGCACTCAAGGGTTTACCTGTGACAATTGCCAGTCGTAATTTTCTAATTTTATGGTCAAGTAACTTTTAATTTTTTAGTTTATCAAAGTTATTTCTATGTTTTCAGAGATTGAACATGGGTATTTACTTTGCCCAAGTACTGTGTCCGCTTTACCCGGGGTACCGGGCAAAGCGAATACTTTCGTACTTTTTTAAATTTTAATTGCAGTTGATTATTGTTTAAATATTAATGATAACTGATGTTCGTATTTGTAAGAGCAATAAATAAAGACTGGTTTGTGATAATTATTTTGTTTTTGTATTGTATACCTTTTCTGCTATAACCTTAAATACCTTAAGGTATCCACTTTGCCCGGCCTTCCCCTATAGACTAACACCCAACTTACCCGAACGTTATCTGGATCTCGTTGAAAACATGGTTCAATTCCTATAGCAACAATCTCTTAATATACTAAGTCATCGCTCAGCGTTTATCGACATTACGTCTTATCTATTCAACAATGTAATTTAAATTCACATAGCATTTATGACGATGCTCCAATTAGTTTCTACTCTATCAATATACGTCCGTCATACAAAAATCATTTTATGCACTCAACAATGGCAACAGTGAGATAACAGCCTAATATTTCTCATATTATATTAAGTTAAGCTTAAATTTGTTACGGAGGAAGACATCACCCCCACATGTATTTTAACTTCACAATAAAGTATCGGGCGAAATAATCGCTTACTATACGTCTCGTGATCTGTAAATCTAGCTTTTGAAGTCATACAAAGATGGCCTAGAATTCACGCGACGAAAATATTATGGACTCTATTTTTTTAATAAGATTAGATATATAGCGAAGTCTACTTATAAGACGTTCTCTGTCGCATGAAATTGAAATACTTATAATTGTATTATCACTAAACAGATTGTAAATTTGTTTTCGTTTTCCTTTTATGGTCAGCTCTTGAATATATCATTCTTGGCTAAGATTTTTTCTTGGTTACAGATTGAAAAAAATTGTTTCGAGCAAAAAAAAAATTGATACAGATTTAAACAACAAATAAACTTTGACACTTTTCTAGGTGACAATATAAGTCGACCGTGGCGTGAGTTCTAGACCTAGAGTCCGCGCCACCACTGAATTCCTTGCCACAGGAACTTCGCGAACGCTATCTTATTAATTAAAACAATAATAATCAATGTGAAAGTTTTAGTTCCACATTTTGCCGTGAGACTTCAGTGGTGGCGCTGACTCTATAACAGAGAGAAACGACAGTAAGAGTTACGGTGGTAGAGTGCGGGTGAGTGACGAGGTGGGACCGCGGCGCTACGCCGTGGAGTGTAGAGGGGTGGGCGCGGGCGCGGCGGCGGGGTGGGGCGGCGGCACGGCCGCGGGGTGGGGCGGCGGCGCGGCGGCGGGGTGGGGCGGCGGCACGGCCGCGGGGTGGGGCGGCGGCGCGGCGGCGGGGTGGGGCGGCGGCGCGGCGAGTGCGAAGGCGAGACGCTCGAGGCGCGCCAGCAGGGGCCGCAGCCGCGGCCAGCCGCGCCCCGCGCTCGCGAGCGCGCCCAGGGCCCCGTCCAGCGCCTCGTACCGCGCGCGCCGCTCGCTCTCCGCCCACGACGACACCTCCTATACACAATATACTACATGACTTTTGGCGGGAACACGGAAAAATCATGTCGTTGCATTCTATTATTTTCTTAAACTTATGTTTTTTCGCGAATTAATGATTAAAAATGGTGGTGTTTTATTCATTGAGTGTTGAATTACATGCACGAGTGTGGGCAAGTGATATAACGTGGTGAAATATGTCTTTTCGTGTTGTTTTCAAAAATCCATAGAAGCTCATAGTAAAGTCTCCACAACTTTACTAGGGTATGACTTGGACTCGACTTTCACAAATTTCGTGTGACTTAATGTGATTTCATGACTTATTTTACTTGATGATAACAAATAAATGCGAAAATTCATAAACTTGACACTGGCAGAATGCACAACGTGCGATGCCAATAACAAAGAAAAAAAAAATACTACATATTAACAAACGTACGGACATTACCACTACGTCCCAACATGAGCAAAATAGTCGAAATTTATTTCATTATACATCTCTCCGCTGGCGCTATCAATTAAACTCACCTCTTCCAGATATTCTATATCATCCTCCTCACCGCCCAGTGCCACTTGCTTCTTGTGGGCCTGGCAAACATAAATTGAATTAGTACAAGTATTTCTTTATTTGTTGAAAAATCAAGTGCATAATTTTTACATGAACTCTTCCATAACGTACTTGGTTGTAGTGTTGCAAATATGGAGTTGTAGCAATTTTGCATTTGCTTTAATTACCTGTTCGAAGGGTGTAGGAAAAGTAGTGAATCAAAGTCATAAGTCTAGAAGCAGAAGACTTGCTTTGTGTCCGTGAGAGAGAACCCGTCGGTACAGGTACTATATTATCTTTGGTACAGGCCATCAGGGATTTGTTCGATCTAGGCTGATACCAACGGGGTCATCTATAAATTTTATTAGGGTGAAATAAGCTAGACGACTGGTATTTTTTTATTGTCCTTTTAAAATGTGGCCCATAAATATAGCTGATTATTGAAAAAAATATTAAAATCTGATCAAAAATAAGCAAGTTATAAGCATTTTAATATCATGCTAGAAAGAGAGGCGAAACAGCAAATCGTGACGTCACTTCTCAGTACGCCATATAAATTCTATTCTGACAAGTAAGGCGTGACGACATTTTTTGTTTTGTGGGAAAGGGACAGAATTGTCTCTAACAAAAACTTTATACGCTTATAATATATCAAAACATTAATAACCGATTTTAATTATTTTTTCAATAAACATACTATATTTACTTAAATTCTTCATCAAAGCTATTGGTTTCAACGATATAAACATCAGTCATCTATCCTTATGAAATGATTAGCAATATCTTAGGAGGTCATTAAACTCATCGTAATTTAAAAAAAAAACAACAACAAAGGATGAACAAGTAATGAATAAAGTAATGAACAAGTGTTACTAGAAATCAACGCGTAAATCGCGAAATAAAACAGCTGCTCCATCCATTTTGTCATGAATCCAACCACTTAAATATGTGTTAGAATAAGGTTTATTATGAAATACAGACATCAAAACTTTGATTCACCATTTTCGTGTATCTACATCAATTTTCAACACATTATTTCTTACATCGCATCGGTTAATTTATTTACAGCGGTTATTTACAGTATTGTCAGTGATATTTACAACAGTGCTGTTGACGTAATCAATGCGACGCGGCAGAAGCTGATGCTGACATAGCGAGTCACTATTTTCTCAGATTCTTCTCGTATTTTCTTAGAATTACATTTTACAGACTATAAAAAGGTGGTATTTGCTTGATTTATAATAATTTGAAACATGCGGGAAGTATAATATTAAACAGCAAGGCATGTTATCTTGCAAGACATTGTGACATGCTACAAATGAATTCGGTATGTTTATTTGTTTCTTCTTCACGACGAAACGGCTGAACGAATTTGGATGAAACTCGGAATAGAGATAGGCTATTTCCCGGAATAACATAATGTAACATATCACGCGAGTGAAACCACGGGGCGCAGCTAGTAAACACATAAGAGCTTTAGAGCAAAAAGCAAAAAAAAAGAACAAAAAACTTCATGTAAGCTAAGTAAATGTGTTTATGTTTATTCTATTTTATTTAAATTGCGGTAAAGATCTCATTTACATTATACACATTAATTTGTAGCATGCCACAACGAGGTTAGCTATCACCTATCTATGATTTTTACCGTTGTGATTAAGTCTCTAAAGAAGTCGGTAGTAAATTGATTACGAGAGATTCAGAGGAATAGATATAAAGAGAGAGAGAGAGAGAGAGAGAGAGAGAGAGAGAGAGAGAGAGAGAGAGAGAGAGCAGAAACAAAGAGAACAGTGACTCGAACAGTGCACCTAAAAGCCGTGTGATATCGCATAGTTGTAGTCAGTTGTATATTAACCTTGGCGTTTTATTCTTGACTTGAGATCGCCAAGCAGGCCCTGAATGGTGTAAATACCTGTTTCATATTAAAACAGTTAACGGCACTAACAAAACTGTAATACAAAGAACACATGAACTAACTAAACTAAAGGGAGAAAAACTAAATACTCAGATGACACAAATAATTATCTAGAATGAACTGACTGCAGAAAAGCTGCAACACATTCACCTGTACCGAAGGCTTAAAAAACAGAGCGGATATTCTATAGAGATGCCACAGACTTAGCAATAGAATCAACTGCATGCACATTTGTGTATGCAGTCGTAAAATTACCACATTAACAATTTGTCAACAGTAAGCATGTACACGATGAATTTTACTACGAGGGCTACACTAAAAGTATCGGGAATGGAATATTTCCACTGTTTCTGTCATATTAAAATCTTTTTAATTGAAAACTCCTTGGTTTTAAAAATCGAATACCATTTATTTATTTAAAAAAATATTCTCGGTCTTGTCACAAGGTTTTGTCAAACTTGTTTAGTCGTTGAGAAAATGGAATTGACTCGAGAAAATTCAAGAGCGATGATTTATTATGACTTTCGAAGTGGTTTAACACAAAAACAGTGTGTTGACCGGATGATTTCTGCATTTGGTGATAAAGCTCCATCCAAAACCACAATTTATCGCTGGTTTGCTGAATTTGAACGTGGACGTGTCAAGCTCAGTGATGATCCCCGTCAAGGTCGTCCAAAAACTGCAGTCACCCAAGAAAACGTTGATGCTGTGCGTAAGCTGATTGAGGAAGATCGACATGTGACATACCGCGAAATTCAGGCAACTTTAGACATTGGCATGAGTCAAATACAAATAATCTTGCATGAAAAATTAGGTGTAAAAAAGTTGTTTTCCCGATGGATACCGCATTCGCTCTGTGAAGAGCAAAAAGCGGCTCGCGTTACTTGGTGCGTCAGAACTCTCGAAAGATTCCACGCAGGATCCTCAAATGCTGTATACAACATCGTATCAGGTGACGAATCCTGGATATACGCGTACGAACCCGAAACAAAAAACCAGTCACGAGTTTGGGTGTTCGAAAATGAGTTCAAGCCAACAAAAATTGTTCGTTCACGGAGTGTTGCAAAAAAAATGGTGGCCACGTTTGTCTCCAAAACCGGCCATGTTACGACTATTCCTCTTGAGGGACAAAGAACGGTTAATGCAGAATGGTATGCTAGCATTTGTTTGCCACAGGTCGTTTCTGAACTCCGTAAAGAGAACTGCAACCGCCGCATCATCCTCCATCACGACAATGCGAGTTCTCACACCGCGCACAGAACAAAAGAGTTTTTAGAGCAAGAAAACATAGAATTATTGGACCATCCGCCGTACAGCCCCGACCTAAGCCCTAATGATTTCTATACTTTCCCTAAAATAAAGAATAAATTGCGTGGACAGAGATTTTCATCACCTGAAGAAGCTGTGGACGCCTACAAAACGGCCATTTTGGAGACCCCAACTTCCGAATGGAATGGTTGCTTCAATGATTGGTTCCATCGTATGGAAAGATGTGTCAAATTTCGCGGAGAATACTTCGAAAAGCAATAAATATATTTTTAAATAGTAATGTTGTGTCACTTCCTTGATTCCCGAAATTTTCAGTGCCGCCCTCGTAAGACGTCGAAATTTTTATGTAGTTCTGTGTAAAAATAAACGGTCCAAATAAAGTACATTAAATACTCGGTTGGTAATATTTTTTATGGATTACAGCGACGGTGATAATGGAATAGACGGGCCCAGCGCTTGCAAATCGTTCAAAATTAACAAGTCAACACAATTAAGCATACCTAGCTAAAAGTATGCATATTACTTTTGCCAGAAAATAGAGATAGCGAATATAATTACTGCACGACAAAAAGAGAACACATGTACATGTATTAGAAGTTTGTATTGTCCTATCGTACGGCTCGCATGTCGCAAAGACAGAGTATGACTGACGCAAGTGGAGAGCTGGCGCTCAATTAGTCTTCAAAATCCGTGCGTTTATTTCCCGTCCATTCATTTTATCATTGTCGCTGATGGATTACAGGCTTATGTTTGTTTGCCATCTCGCCTGATGTAGAGCGAATATGCAGTCTACGATGGAGCACGCTTGCCTATGAGAAAGCGAAACACTCGCGATTTGAAGACACCGTTGACACATGAGTTTTTTTTTCTTAGCTATTGGCATCGCACGTTGTGCATTCTGCCAGTGTCAAGTTTATGAATTTTCAAGTTTTTATATTAAAATCAAGTCAAATATGTCATGAAATCACAGTTAGTCACACGAAATTAGTCATAGTCGAGTCCAAATCATGCCCTAGTAAAGTTGTGGCGACTTTACTATGAGCTTCTACGGAGTTTAGAAAACAACACGAAAAGACATGTTTAACCACATTATATTACTTGCCCACACTCGTGCATGTAATTCAACACCCAATGAATAAATCACCACCATTGTTAATCATTAAATCGCGAAAAAACACAAGTTTTAGAAAATAATAGAATGCAACAACATGATTTTTCCGTGTTCCCGCCTAAACTCCACACATGAGCTTAGAGCTAATAAACTTAGTTTGTGCATGTAGTAGCATCACTACACTAAACCAGTACCAAGTCTTCGGGCATCTCTGTAAAATATTATCTCTGTGGCTTCACACATTTCGAACGCTAAATGGAATGAGACTCACTTCTACGGACTGGCGATACTGTTCCATCATGGTTTTGCTGGCGTCGAGTTCGGCCAACTTTTTCACAACTACATCCGCTACATTCTTTTCCGTTACGTCTATTTTGTCTCTGGAATTAGCGAATGCACGATTACTAAATGGTACCTAGTGTGACATTAAAATTGACGTACAAAACTACAATATAAAATAAACAATAACAAACAATAATGGTACAGGCTGATTCAAACTTAATGGCGGCTGTGAAGTTATGCGCGAGACGCTGCGCAGTAGCAAAAAAAGACGGGCGGTGTGCGTACAACCGCTAAGTCTCGCTTGCAGCGCACCTCACCGCCGCCATTAAGTTTGAATCAGTCTGTAAAATAGCATAAATGACGCATTACTTTAATAAAAACTACTTATAACAGGAGCATTCAGTTCGGAAGATATGTAAGCTAATTTCTATTACAAAAAGTGTCCAGAAATAAAATCCTGCCAATTCGCTCGCGCTTTTCAATATTTTAGAAGATATAAAACCATTGAATAACATTATGAAAAATAGCAATCGGTAAATTTTTAAGAATAACAATAACAAGGATCTGCAGAGAAACCAAAATTTTGTTCAACCAAAGGGAATAACAAAACATCCCATTTTATGGCCCGACATTTTATGGTTTAGATCAAATTTATATTTTGTTGCACATTGAATGTTGTCCTTATAAATATTACCGATTCCCATTTTTTTTTACGATATTTAGTCATCTAGCAGTCAACCAAAAAAATATATTTAAGAATGATTTTAAACAAAATCTTCAAATCTCTAAATTAATCAATTTCATTCGACCTTTTTTTCTTAATATTCTTTTTTATTTATTTATATTATGGATCATATCCAAATCTCTATTAGTAGACTAGTTTTTTAAATATTCGAATTACATCAAAATGTTTAATAATGTTTTAAGGCTTATTAGTTGCACAATGGTGTCGATTCTGTTGCACCCACAGAAAAGCGAAAGCCCTACTTCTTAGGTAGAACGGATGTCAAAACAATGTTGTAAAGCAATTGTATGGAAAACCGCTGTCGCCAGTTTCACGCATAATTGTATAGAAACTACGACGAAAAAATGCCAATCTTTGGTGGCACATTTGAAGTAAAACGCTCGAAATGCCATTTTGCAACAGATTTAAATTGATCTAATTACGATGCAATGTGGTTTGGTTTCCTACGCGTCTATTTAAATTGTCTTTTTGAGTATTCTCAGTTTAAAAACATGTATATTGATAGAATTGTCATTAAGCGCATTTGCACTTAATGCCGGCTAGCGCAGCCCGTCACATTTCCGTTCTTTTTCCATTCACTTCTCTCTTCAGTGGTTGCACCTCTCACTAAACTAAACTAATCTGACAGGACTAAAATTATACGCGTCTCATTTCATTTCAATATGTTAGAAAATATGGCAACAGGTTTCGGCCTGTCAAATTAAGTTTAGTTTAGTGAGCGGTGCAACAGAATCGACGCCATTTTCTGTGTAATTATAAAATTATGTTCAATTTGTTTTCCAAATAAACAATGTTGAAATGCGCGAACGATAGCGGCACGCCGTATTCTGGACCTTAATGGACTTGTCTATAAAGTAAGACATACCTGAGCGCCTGCGCGAGCCTGAGCGCGTCCCCGTCGCCCTGCGCGGCGGCGGTGGCGGCGGCGAGCCGCAGCGCCGCCAGCAGCTCCGTGAGCCGCTGGTCCAGCACCGCCACGCGCGCCACCAGCGAGCTGCGCCCGTCCTCCGCCTCCGAGCGCTGCCGGTGCGTGATGGCGGCCGACAGGTTGCGGAGAGACTCGCGCTCCGATGCCGACGCCGATTCCGGCTCTGACGAATAGATACGCCGTCAGCCATAACACGTCCACTGGACTTTTGGCGGGAACACGGAAAAATCATGTCTTTACATTCTATTATTTTCTTAAACTTGTGATTACGCCAATTAATGATAAAAAATGGGGGTGTTTTATTCATTGTTATTTATTTTTTTATTATTTAAGAATCAACAAACAGTACACAGCAAAATATAATGTTAAAGTAGTATTAATAATAAGCTAGGTAGCTGGTGCACCAGCAACGTTGACCACAGATTAAACAGCGTTGACCACAGATTAAGCAATGATGACCACAGATTAACAGATTGTGTTGAATTACATGCACGAGTGTGGGCAAGTGATATAACGTGGTGAAACTTGTATTTTCGTGTTGTTTTCAAAACTCCGTAGAAGCTCATAGTAAAGTTGCTACAACTTTACTAGGGCATGACTTGGACTCTACTATGACTAACTTTGATTTTATGATATATGTGACTTGATTTTACTATTAAAACTTGAAAAGTCATAAACTTAACACTGGCAGAATGCACAACGTGCGATGCCTATAACTAAGAAAAAAATAATTTGTTAGAGTGATAGTTTCATTCAAAATTCCGCTCACTGGTGAAGCCGAAAAACAATGTGTGTGTGAATATTACGTAATAACTTTCTTGGACACGCATTCGAAAAATGTTGCAAATAAATTGACGTTTTCGCCTTAAGTTGGGAAATAGGATAATTAATTTGATTGGTATATACCAATCAAATTAATTATGCATGTGTTTCGAATTATTAAAAATAACAAGATAAGTGGAGAGTTAAACAGAACGTAATGTATACATAAAAAAACCTTTTTATCTGCTGGTAAAGTTCTGAAATATAAGCGTTCAAACTATTTCGGAGGGCCAAGGGAGTCATCTGTCCCTTTCTAGCAAACCACGTGCTAGTATAAAATTTAATTGGAATCGTGTACTATGACGTCATTAGCCACTATAGTG
The DNA here is from genome assembly GCA_905404285.2 of Erannis defoliaria. Lineage (NCBI taxonomy): Eukaryota > Metazoa > Arthropoda > Insecta > Lepidoptera > Geometridae > Erannis > Erannis defoliaria. The sequence continues at coordinate 4,711,455 of FR990071.1, forward strand.
CCCTCCCTGTCTAACATTAAACTAAAATGTTTAGAACTTCGTTATTTGTGCAAATATAAAAAAAAACGATGATTTGTTTTGTTGCGAGTCACCTTTTTGTGAGTCAATAAAAAACCATGCATATTCCCTATTGAACAGAAATTAAAGAAAGCATTGTCATCGCGTGAAAAACAGGTCGAGTACTGTTATTCAGTATTTATGTAGCGCGCTAACTAGATTTTTTCTTTGAAATGTGACTTTATCGAGATTGTTTTGAGCTACAACTCAAGAAGGTCGGAAATAGTAGATTGTTTACCTAGGGAGGAAACAACTATTTTTAAGGTGAGTGTGTTTCTTTGAATCCAGAGCGTAGCGAAGGATTCTAAAGTAGAATCCTGAGCGCAGCGAGGGATTCAAAGTACTCGAGCTTAGAAATAGTATTGATCCCGAGGTGGACACTGCTTTTTACCACCCTCTATGAGAAAATAAGAATAGAATAGAATAGAATAGAATAATATTTATTATCATAAAGTTAAATTCATAAATATTTTACTAATAATATAATATCATGAATGTTTCTATAATGGACTCGTCACCAAACATTAAAAAGAATAACAATTTATTAACAAGCTATTTTGTGGGTATTATAATATTTTAACTCCTTCAGAAAATGACAACAGTATGAAGGTAGTCTTTAATACGAATTAAATCTAGTACATAGTAATATAGTGCGTCAGCTGTACGAGGGCGGCACTGAAAATTTCGGGAATCAAGGAAGTGACACAACATTACTATTTAAAAATATATTTATTGCTTTTCGAAGTATTCTCCGCGAAATTTGACACATTTTTCCATACGATGGAACCAATCATTGAAGCAACCATTCCATTCGGAAGTTGGGGTCTCCAAAATGGCCGTTTTGTAGGCGTCCACAGCTTCTTCAGGTGATGAAAATCTCTGTCCACGCAATTTATTCTTTATTTTAGGGAAAGTATAGAAATCATTAGGGCTTAGGTCGGGGCTGTACGGCGGATGGTCCAATAATTCTATGTTTTCTTGCTCTAAAAACTCTTTTGTTCTGTGCGCGGTGTGAGAACTCGCATTGTCGTGATGGAGGATGATGCGGCGGTTGCAGTTCTCTGTACGGAGTTCAGAAACGACCTGTGGCAAACAAATGCTAGCATACCATTCTGCATTAACCGTTCTTTGTCCCTCAAGAGGAATAGTCGTAACATGGCCGGTTTTGGAGACAAACGTGGCCACCATTTTTTTTGCAACACTCCGTGAACGAACAATTTTTGTTGGCTTTAACTCATTTTCGAACACCCAAACTCGTGACTGGTTTTTTGTTTCGGGTTCGTACGCGTATATCCAGGATTCGTCACCTGATACGATGTTGTATACAGTATTTGAGGATCCTGCGTGGAATCTTTCGAGAGTTCTGACGCACCAAGTAACGCGAGCCGCTTTTTGCTCTTCACAGAGCGAATGCGGTATCCATCGGGAAAACAACTTTTTTACACCTAATTTTTCATGCAAGATTATTTGTATTTGACTCATGCCAATGTCTAAAGTTGCCTGAATTTCGCGGTATGTCACATGTCGATCTTCCTCAATCAGCTTACGCACAGCATCAACGTTTTCTTGGGTGACTGCAGTTTTTGGACGACCTTGACGGGGATCATCACTGAGCTTGACACGTCCACGTTGAAATTCAGCAAACCACCGATAAATTGTGGTTTTGGATGGGGCTTTATCACCAAATGCAGAAATCATCCGGTCAACACACTGTTTTTGTGTTAAACCACTTCGAAAGTCATAATAAATCCTCGCTCTTGAATTTTCTCGAGTCAATTCCATTTTCTCAACGACTAAACAAGTTTGACAAAACCTTGTGACAAGACCGAGAATATTTTTTTAAATAAATAAATGGTATTCGATTTTTAAAACCAAGGAGTTTTCAATTAAAAAGATTTTAATATGACAGAAACAGTGGAAATATTCCATTCCCGATACTTTTAGTGTAGCCCTCGTATAGAAGCTTCGTCTAAACACAATTGCTGTAATAACATAATTAAAATAGTATATATATATATAGGTATATATTACAAAATATAATTGTCCTCGAGAATACAACACAATAAAATTCTAGTAGAGGAAGTATTTGGGTAGTTAATAATTACAAATAAGACCTTGTACATAGTAAGTCAGCTGTATAGGGGCTTCGTCTAAAAAAGCAATAGCTATAAAATTATTTTAAAAATTATGCAAAATTGTCCTAAAGTATAAAATAAAAATTCTAAAAAATCGTATTATAATAAATTACATGTTAAATGTTTGTCAGTCTCACAGATCAGTCTCTATTAGTTGATAGTTTCTGTAGTCATTGTTTAAAAATTCGGATATCTTGTAAATGGATTTGGACAGTAGTAATTTTTTGACATTAGCTTGGAACTTTCCTTCAGTCTCCATTAGCTGGATGCATTCAGGGAGTTTATTATACAGCTTCTGTCCCATCTGTTTTGTAAATTTCCCGACCATATTAAGTCTATGCTGTATTGGTAACAGGAAGTTATTATTATTTTTACAGCTTCTAGTTTTTGGTTTTAGCTGCTTTTCATACTCATGCAGTATTAACCGGACATATTTCAGTACTTCAAGAATATATAAGTAAGTGCAGCTTATGAATAAGAATAGTGCGTACGTTTATTTCATTCTCACTACTCATTTTTTATTGAAGAAGATACACCGAGTTAAAATAAAACAAAGTAAAATCCGAATTTGAGTTAACAATTACGAACGAAGGTGGAATGCATTTCGCGCGTTTTTATTTTTCACAAACAATTTTTTTTATTTTTTCGCGCGCCTTCCTTTTCCAAACAGTATGTTTCTTATTCATACAATGTCCGAGGTTGATCTCTTTGGTGATTAGAACTTTTACTAACAATATCCACATTCAAATTCAAATCACCGCCAGGAGAAAAAGTTTCTAAGTTTATTTTCGTCCCTAGGGCGGAAAAGAGCTAATTTCTGCCCTGTTTGCGAGGAACAAAATAGGTATTTTTTAATAGAAGTGATAAAAAAAAAGTTTTACCTCTGTCCGGCTCGGGGCAGGAGTCCCGCTCAGGTGAGAGCTCGTCCCCGCTCCACGCTCCCGCGTTCTCCGCACCGGACCACCATTCCTCAGCGTACTCTGCACAATTACATATTTGTTAAAAGAAAACTTAAGCGAACTTGGCGACTCACTGCCGTGTGTCTAGACACGTTCTAGTTCGCTAAAGTTCGTTAAAGTTTATTCGGGAACCACTGAATGTGTAAAGCCATGGTAGACTAGTTAATAAATTAATAAATAAATATTGGTGGACATTAATCACACAGCGCCATCTAGCCCCAAACTAATCAAAGCTTGTAATATGGAAATCAGATAGGTGATACAATACTTTTTTTTTTTTTTTTGTAAATACATACTTATAATATATACTACACCCAGACACAGAACAAACATCTATTTATGTTCGTCACATAAATGTTTGCTCTGGGTGGGGATCGAACCCACGTCCTACAGCTCTGAAGGCAGACATGCTACCAACTGAGCTACATGTGCAGTATATATGGTTGGGCCACTGATCGACTTGAAATCGCGTGGTCGTCCGTGGCTTCAAATCCCGGACCCGTACCAATAACCAAAATACCAGCTCTTTGGATTTTATGTACGGAATTTCATACCACTGGTTTTCAAAAAAATTAGTTCGCTTTTTGCCAGATGTTCAATGTATTCTCACCGGGATCGGTGACGAGACAGGGCTCGGTCTCCGAGTCGAGTAGATCCGCCGAGTTGTCCTCGGAGCCGTGCGAGCGGTCGTCGTCCGCGGGCGCGGGGCCTGGCCCGGCGGCGGGGGGCGGAGCGCCGCGCAGCGCCCGCGCCACGGCGCCCAGCAGCCCGGCGCGCGGCTCCTCTTCCGGGGATAGGGCTTCGCCGCTGTCGCTGCGACTGTGAACATCATTCATTTACAATCAGTACCCGAAAAATACGCAGATAATACTTTTTACCATTACCACTTAAAAAGGGCATTAAATTTGATTCATCGATAATAGTGAATAAATAGTAATACTTTTTGTTACATTTTTCATGGTTGGTCTCTTTGGTCATTGGAACTTTTACTAACAATATCCACATTCCGAATTCAAATCACTTTTCATCCCTAGAGCAAAAAAGACTTGTTTTTTGCCCCGTTTGCGAGGAACAAAGTAGCTCTTTATGAATGGATGTGATAAAAACTCTCGTTTTATCACATCTATTAAAAAAGAGCTAGGTGTGAGGGCGGCCAGGCAGCGGGAGAGCAGCTGACGTACCTGAAGGCCTCGTTGTGGTAGAGCGTGGGCTCGAGGTGGTCGCGCGGCAGGCGGTAGGCGCGCACGACGGCGCGCGTGAGGGCGGCCAGGCGGCGGGAGAGCAGCTGACGTACCTGAAGGCCTCGTTGTGGTAGAGCGTGGGCTCGAGGTGGTCGCGCGGCAGGCGGTAGGCGCGCACGACGGCGCGCGTGAGGGCGGCCAGGCGGCGGGAGAGCAGCTGACGTACCTGAAGGCCTCGTTGTGGTAGAGCGTGGGCTCGAGGTGGTCGCGCGGCAGGCGGTAGGCGCGCACGACGGCGCGCGTGAGGGCGGCCAGGCGGCGGGAGAGCAGCTGACGTACCTGAAGGCCTCGTTGTGGTAGAGCGTGGGCTCGAGGTGGTCGCGCGGCAGGCGGTAGGCGCGCACGACGGCGCGCGTGAGGGCGGCCAGGCGGCGGGAGAGCGCGTCCAGCGCGCGCGCCGCGCCCGCACCGCCGCGCGCCCGCGCCGCCATCGCCAGCGCCTCCTGTCGTCGCTGCTCGCACATGCGCACCAGCTGACGGCACTCCGCGCGACTGCAATCAACACCATCAACATCAGTATATTTTACGGCTTCAAAAGTGAGTGAATCGGTTTTTCGTAAATAAGCGTTTTTCACCATCTTAACTTGCAAGCTTGCTTAACGGCAAGACGCGGCAGTCAAAACGCAAGCCCGTTTTCAAATCGAAAATAGCCCCGTACGAAAAGTTTTTTATTTTTTATTAGACCACAAAACTGGGTGAATAGTTTGACATGGCCACTCGTTTAGATTTTTTTTTACTAATGAGCACATTCAAAAAAAAATAATTCACTCGTCTAGATGAATGTGATCGTTAACGTAAAGTAGTCCTAACTAACAGCCTTACCTAAAATAATCTCGATTCTCTTAGTCACTGCTTAAACTTCTCTGTCTTGTTCTTGCATGTTACACTTCACGTCAGAGAGAAGATGGCAGAGAATCTTAAGCAGTGACTAACGGTTGAAAAGTTTTTTTAAGTAAGACTGTAAGAAAATAGTATTGCGGCTAGTGTTGCATACCGCTTGTCGAGGTCGTGGTGCAGGCGCGTGACGTCGGCCTCGGCGTCCCGCAGCGAGTGCGTGAGCGCGCTGGTCTCGGCCGCGAGGAAGTCCTGCATCTCGGCCGCCTCGCGCTCCGCCTCCGCCAGCCGCGCCTCCGCCGCGCGCGCGCGCGACCTCTCGCTGCACGCCTCCTGTACATCATTATTATGTTTTTTATGATAAGACGAGCGACACGTTCGCCTGGAGGTAAGCATCACGCCTGACCATAACAGTAGCGACGCCAATTTGCATTTGCGAACTGCTATGGACCTATGGAGTCCTACCACTACAAAATTGTTTACTCAATGGCTTCCCAAAAGACCAGCATCCGAGTTGTGTAGAGTAGGTATACTCACGGCATGCAGCTTGTTGCACTGGTCCCTGAGCTGGTCGATCTCGGCACGGTGCCGCGTCGCCTGCTCGCTCGCCGCGCAGAGCTGTTCCTCCAGAGCGCGCAGGCAACCCTCGGCGCCTGCTCCCGCGCCTGGACCAAGCAAGAAGTCGAGCCATCACATCTTCAGCCAGAACACGTCCATTGCTGGATGAAGTCGCTACAATCCCCACGCTTGGCAGGCGGCTTGGGGATCGCAGAATGCTCAAGGCCTAACTGTGAGGACGCTGCTGCCCGTCCTCCGGTGATTCTGGATGCAGTTTTAATACATATCCAAGTCGAGGTATAGTATTGGTAATTACTAGGACAGATGAAGTTCGTATAAGTTGGTAGCTTGTTTGTTGCTGTGCCAATTACTCTGATTCTGGCAGACAAAAGCGAGGGAGTGGAGACGCGCTGTAGGTATTTCAATCCGTCGCGTCGGCTTTAAGCAATATCAAAGAAGACTCGGATCTGCACTGGAAGTTAATAGTGAACTGAGACCTTGCAATCCATTTATTTTCCAAGCCCCTTGATTAATTTGGCTCATATTCGAACTTGAAAATTGTATTTGCACGAACTACTTTCGTAGAGATCGGATCGACGGTTTGCATTTATATAACTTGTATTAGTGTTCTGGAACGATTAAAATGTGAATGTTTCTAGGAAAGACATCGTAGCTAAGTAGGGTGCGGCATGAGTTGAATGCGGCAGATCTTGGAAAAATGTAACGTGGTCTTGGCACCGCGGTAGTGTTTTTACCTGCAGCGCCGGCGAGCTCGAGCAGCCGCTGCGAGTTGCGCTCGAGGTGCGCGAGCGCAGCGTGCCGCGCGGCGCGCTCCTCCGCCAGCGCGGCCTCGGCGTGCAAACGGCGCGCGCGCTCCTGCGCCGCGCTCGCCACCGCGCCCGCCAGCCGCGCCGCCTCCGCCTCGCGCCCGCCCGCCTGCACGCCGCGGTGGCACACCGCCACCTCGCCGCGGCTCCTGCAACATCACATCACACCACGCCATTCTATTATTTAATATTTTTCAACGATGTGCGTCATTGCCTTTCTCTATTCCTCGCAGCAGAGCGCATCTTTCGGCAACGTGGTGAGCTAGCGATCGATCTTATTTTGTTTCGAGAGATTCATAAAATAACAGTGGGAAACAGGTCTTTAGACGCGACACTGCTATGGGTTTTCTAATACAGTCGAGATTGCATACATATGAGATCGCATCTTGAGACTGCTCAAGCCAAAGGCACTGGCCTTTGGCTTTAGAAGAGAAGTGGAACCAGTAGTATAACTTACGTCTCAATGTTTGGCAATATTCCTCCCAACGCGGATTCTACGTCGCTGCCCAGCAGCACCGTCTGCGAGGTCTTCTCGGCGTATATCCGCACGCGTGTGCGCACGGCGGAGCGCGAGGAGGCGGACCGCGTAACCGTGGGCCGGCGCGACGACGGCGGCGTGCTCTCGTGCCTGGGCGAGCCCTCGGCGTCTCCGCCCTCACGCCGCTTCCGCGGCAGCGTGCCGTACTTGTCGGCGGCGACCCGCGTGGCGGTCGCGTCCGCCACCGTCGCCAGCCGTGGTCCGTTCACCGGCCACCGCTTCTCCTCGCTGGGCGAATTGGGCGTCCGGCACCGGGCCGTCGACGTCTTGGTCGGCTTCGCTCGCAGCGCGGGGCTCTCGCGGACGATGTTCGGTAGCTCGCCGGTGGGACGGATGCGCGGCTTCGGTGTCAGCGGGCGCGGCTTCTCGGGCGGCGTCGGCTTCTCGCGGCTGCGGGCGCGCTCGCGGGTGGCCAGGTTGGGGCCGCGCGGCGCGGTCACCGGCCGGTGCGGCGTCGATGAACCGACCGGCGAGCTGCGCTTCGGCTCGGCGACGTTCACGCTGACCCGGCGGCGAGGGCGAGGCGGCGCGCCGGCGAGAGACGAGCTCTCGGAGCCGCAGCCCGAGCCGCACGACACGACGCTGGAGGCGCAGGAGCGCGAGCCGCCGCCGCTGCTGAGCGCGCGGCCGCACCCCTCCACGCCGCTGTCGCTGCCAGCCGCGCCCAGCGCCAGCTCGTCCCCGGCCGGCAGGCTGTCCAGGTCTCCCAGCGACCTCGCATCGTCGTTCGCCTCGCTCGGCTCGCACACGCGGTCGCAGACGTCCTTATCGCCGGGCGCGGGACTCACTTCTATTGTTGTCGCGTCCATCACCACTCCACTTTCGTCGTTGTTCACGACGCTTTCGTCTTTATTGCTAATTTTACTATCTTTATTGTCGGCACTTTCATTTTGTACACAGGTATTATCACTATTGTCCATCACTCCACTGTCCGCGGTGACCGTGTCCGGTGCATCACCGTTGGTTTGGGTCTCGGTAGCAGTCGCCGCCGGAGTGGGGTCGGCGACGCCAGCGCCACCGGAGCCGTCTTCTTCCATGTCTGATCTGTCGCGTCACATGTTCTGCAATAAGTAAAGACACAAGTTTAATCACTGATACCTAATTCCCACGAGTAACAGAGTAATCAGCGAGTTGCAGCGGTATTGTGGCAGATTGTTCATTGTTCGAACGGTCCTCGAACTCGCGCGGGTTGATCTCGCGGGAGCACAATACTATTGTCCTGGTTTACGCTATTCAAGTACACGGTGCGAACTTCCAGCTGCTTTCAATTATTTAGTGATTACAAAGACATTGGTATTTAATCAACACATCGTTAATCTGCGTTCACTTTCTGGCGTCAAAGTTCAGGGTTGCGACACTTGCAAAGTTGCAACACAGGTTTATGGCTTCACTTTGCATTCACATCACAATAAAAATACTCGTTCCACTACATGCAGTTAAAGTAGTTATTGGCACAAGGTGTTCAGAAACTTACGAGGGCTACACTAAAAGTATCGGGAATGGAATATTTCCACTGTTTCTGTCATATTAACATCTTTTTAATTGAAAACTCCTTGGTTTTAAAAATCGAATACCATTTATTTATTTAAAAAAATATTCTCGGTCTTGTCACAAGGTTTTGTCAAACTTGTTTAGTCGTTGAGAAAATGGAATTGACTCGAGAAAATTCAAGAGCGATGATTTATTATGACTTTCGAAGTGGTTTAACACAAAAACAGTGTGTTGACCGGATGATTTCTGCATTTGGTGATAAAGCCCCATCCAAAACCACAATTTATCGCTGGTTTGCTGAATTTCAACGTGGACGTGTCAAGCTCAGTGATGATCCCCGTCAAGGTCGTCCAAAAACTGCAGTCACCCAAGAAAACGTTGATGCTGTGTGTAAGCTGATTGAGGAAGATCGACATGTGACATACCGCGAAATTCAGGCAACTTTAGACATTGGCATGAGTCAAATACAAATAATCTTGCATGAAAAATTAGGTGTAAAAAAGTTGTTTTCCCGATGGATACCGCATTCGCTCTGTGAAGAGCAAAAAGCGGCTCGCGTTACTTGGTGCGTCAGAACTCTCGAAAGATTCCACGCAGGATCCTCAAATGCTGTATACAACATCGTATCAGGTGACGAATCCTGGATATACGCGTACGAACCCGAAACAAAAAACCAGTCACGAGTTTGGGTGTTCGAAAATGAGTTAAAGCCAACAAAAATTGTTCGTTCACGGAGTGTTGCAAAAAAAATGGTGGCCACGTTTGTCTCCAAAACCGGCCATGTTACGACTATTCCTCTTGAGGGACAAAGAACGGTTGATGCAGAATGGTATGCTAGCATTTGTTTGCCACAGGTCGTTTCTGAACTCCGTAAAGAGAACTGCAACCGCCGCATCATCCTCCATCACGACAATGCGAGTTCTCACACCGCGCACAGAACAAAAGAGTTTTTAGAGCAAGAAAACATAGAATTATTGGACCATCCGCCGTACAGCCCCGACCTAAGCCCTAATGATTTCTATACTTTCCCTAAAATAAAGAATAAATTGCGTGGACAGAGATTTTCATCACCTGAAGAAGCTGTGGACGCCTACAAAACGGCCATTTTGGAGACCCCAACTTCCGAATGGAATGGTTGCTTCAATGATTGGTTCCATCGTATGGAAAAATGTGTCAAATTTCGCGGAGAATACTTCGAAAAGCAATAAATATATTTTTAAATAGTAATGTTGTGTCACTTCCTTGATTCCCGAAATTTTCAGTGCCGCCCTCGTACAACACGTCCAACCAAAAAAATTCAAATATAAAGTTTAATGTTTGTTAGAATGTCAAGTGAAACTATGATAACAACTTTGCACAAAACCTATCAGCAGATAGCAATGCATAGTTTCTCTGCAACAAAGCAATGAATAGTTCTCATGACAGGCCTCACGTCCTCTATTCAACCCGATCACAATAAACCTTTTTGCTTCCATGTTCTACGTAGTAAACGAAGAAAGACCCCGGCCAGCTAGTTTTATTTCAAACGTACTTATTTCAGTATTATTAAATGAATTCGAAGAAAAGGAAAAAGCATCTTTTATATTGGAAGTAGGCTGATAACATTGCGGAAGAATTGCTCAATACAGGGGAGCGTATCTAAAAGAAACACTTGGTTTTGATAAGCTATCGGAAATTGTCTTCCCGCCCACGGGTGACATAAGACTGGTCGCGAGCTAATAAAACACTGATTGAGACATTATAAAGACTGGATACAATCCCGAGGTCATCGCACTGCAATTTGCTAGGGGGATATGACAGGCGAACTATTTCAGTACATGGCTCGAAGTACGCGTGGCGTACTTGGGTGGTATCTATCCAATTTGTCATGGTTGCCGGCAGCGCCGCGAGACGCGCCGTCTGCTCGCCGAGCACCGGTGAACACATTCTGTTTATTTTTACCGGCGAAACAGCAGGCCTGCTATATTAATTGAACTAGCTAGAAAGGCCACGGCGAAGGCCTCCACTCCACCGGCCACTCTAAGCAGAAATATCGCCGTAAGCCACAGACAGGATTAATAGTCTTTGCCGTAAGCACAAATGTTGAAATATACGACTAGGTATATCTAGTGAACACTTGAGTACACTTGAGTATATGCTAAGCGTGAATGAATCAGGATACTTAGCTGAATATGTAAATGAAGATAAGAATACGTGAGCTACAAGTATTCGAGCTTTCATCACAATAAGTACGCAACACCCACATCGGTTTCTAATCGAATAAAACTTTCTTTAGAGCTGTTGTAAATACAAATAGGGTTACATTGATTTAGTTGAAATTCCAGATTATGGCAAATTGTTAAAGTCTAGACACGTTCCTTAGATTACCTTGTTTCGAGACTATAATACGAGTTTCTTTTCGACACGTAGAAAGCAGAACATGCAACCAAAAGTGGTCTGCTTCCAAATTATGAAATTATATCTATAATGATTATAATAAATTGAAATGATTATAGCATATAAGGCAGTAAATTTCGTAAGGATAGAGTGCCGTCGTATAGAGCTATAAAAGTGAAAATAATATTTGTATATTTATAGTTTTACTACTGCATGAAATATATTATTTATCCATTATAAAGTAGAGATTATCAAGTAGATAAACGATGCAAGATTATAGATCACAGACTTATGTGAGTAAAATTCACGTTTTGGAACGGTGGACAATTTGAGAAATGCACATTCTGAACCTAAGCGTAGCGCTCGTGGCAAAGCTTGTCTAGGTGATTCTAAACGATCACCGATGTTAAGCTACGGACGGTCCGGGCAGTCTTCGGATGGGTGACCGTGAGTGGCATTTATTTCTGAGTGCTACCGTGGGTCGGATGACACGTTAAATTGTTGGTCCCGGTTGTTTGTTCTAGTTTCTATAACAACAACCGTCAGCCATGTCAGAGGCCTCCGGGCGGCACATTAACTCTGACACTAGGGCTGGCCACTCAGCCTATACGAACTTACTTACTCACTTTAGTAATATTAGTAATGTATTAAGTTATAATAAATGTTGTGTTTTCTCAGGAACGACATGGCTGCAACAATTAGTATGGTTAATCATGCACGACTTGGATTACGCAGAGAACGAGAAAAATACAATTCTTGATAAATGGACATGCTTGGAGTGAGTACCTCTGCTGAACATAATACACAAAAACTATGGGATCAACACTACGTTTTTTCCCGCTAGGTGGCGCATCGTCGATGCGGCCATATTAGTCAACTGTCAATCTCGCACAGCGGCACATTAACTCTGACACTAGGGCTGGCCACTCAGCCTATACGAACTTACTTACTTACCTAATCCTTCGCAAGGTATCAGAATCATCGATAACAGACCTCATTCCAGAGATTTGGCGAGATTCCATCGGTATCGGTATAGTTAAATGATTGAATCTCGTATTTAGGTTATTGCACTTCAACACACATGCAAATGTCTGCAGTAAGTCCCACGGTGTTACCAACCATGTGTTACGAGCGGTTACAATAAACAAATCTAGATCAATGATTTGAATACAAGAAAAACAGGTTTTAAACTCAATCTACCCTGAAAGTCTGACAAACTAAAAAACGCATTACGACGAATTAATTTATTGAGCGTAAGTTCTTGTATAACAACTTCGCTGAGATGTAGAGTTGCTAGACTTGTAAACTGGCAAGTACATTATTTTCACGTGTTACGCTAAAAGTTCAACAAACCTTGAGTAAATAAACTCAACGGGTATAAAAACGTTGAACTTTTTAATAGAAACCAGCGATCGCTGATGTGATTCATCCAAATATTTATCTCTACGAAGCCAGTAATACAAGTAAATATTCGCTAAAAGAATTACTGTTTTGTCCTGATTCTGAAGTAAATGTGTTAGAGAAACCCTATCTGGGTACTTAGAACCTTTAGAGGTCGCACAAAACTAACAAGGCTAAGTGAAGGACTTCGCGACAACGTTCGAGAAATCTGATACTGACAGGATAGAAGACAGTGCCGCTGCCAAGCCTAAATGGAAATGTTGGAACCAGCAAACGTTATACTCATAGTAAATATCTACAGCCAGTCGACAGGATCTCTGCAGACTAAACAGTGTCGTTGACGTATTTCGATAGAAAAGCCAGCCAAGTTATCCACGTTGATTGGCATTCAAGCAAACATGATGTCAATAGCCAAGCATGACCCTCGTCTTTCTAGAATTCTGCATAAACAGCCATGTATTGAATTAATGCTAGCGATTGGCAATCTTCGCAGACAAACCTCGGTTGTGCAAATCTAAACATTAATATAGATGAAGATAATTTACATTCAAGTAAAAAAACTTCACCAAACCCATTAAATTACAGACTGCTTTTTATTCGTGTAATTTAAAGACCATAACTAGTTAACCGACCCTGATAAATAGGATTGTAAGATTAAGATAGCAAAAAATATGATCCATTATTAAATGATACATTTATCTCATAACACATTCTTACAACTCACAAAAGGCTAACATTATTAATTCTAAAATAGCGTTACGAACTTGGTCATATATTATTTCACAGGTGCATCGTAACTTGGACTAAAGCGCAACGCAACGTAATCAGGGTCTGCGAGAATATTAATGTTCCTGGTAGATCTTTCCACATGAAACAAACCAGTTTAAAAGCATAAACCTAAAAGGTAGCTCGCCTTATCCTTAATCTTAATAACGTACCTAACCCACAAGGCGTATAAAGTTTTATATCTCTAGATACAGACGTAAGATAACTATTAGATAGAACAGGGACTATTAACAAAAACTTAATTATAGTTCAAGTTTTTTGGAGCCAGCGTAATAGAGCTTGTAAACGAGTCTGCGTTGGGGTTGCCAAATGTCTGTTATTTTACAATGTTGTTAGTCTGATTGTCCTTGTATACCATGACATAGGTCATGAGGGTAATACTCCCAGCATCAATATCATTGAGCCTGCAACGTATAATTTGCATAACTTTATTTATAAGCGCAGAATTAAAGAAAATTCAATATTCATTCAGATTCCAGCCCAGATCTAATAGAAGTATAGAAGGTTATTTATGGTTATGATATTATAGGCAATAAAAGTGTCATTAGGTGACCGTTGGGCCATGAAAGTTATTGTGTCATCGGTCAAGTACCTATAACAGGACTTCGGGCCCGTTGGTGACGTCCCACAGGGCTCGGCACAAACTAGATTAATTTCCATTCATATTTATTCCTCGTTGCCACCTCAGGACGATATTTGTAGGTACGTATTGGATTGAAGTACACAGTAATTTGTCAAGATATAAGACGAAAGCTTTACTATGAAAACTGGATTGTTTACGTGGTTCTCGAATGAATAAAACATAAGACCAAAAGTTTTTATCGACTTTTGAAAACGTCTCACTCTTAGGTCAGAGTAATATAGAATGTGTAACGAAAAGGTCAAACTTATATAGATGACAAACCTAGCAAGGAACGAAAGTACATAATCGTCTCAATGCGATGCGTCTCAGTAACTACATAGTTTAGCTACGCAGATGTTAGAGTAGCTAGTTTAGCGTGTAGAGGTAAAAACTAAAGTGGCACCCTCTGCCATTCAATTAAAACTAATCATCGACTACGTGCAGCATGTGCTAACAGATATCTCGTATATTGAACTGGCAATTGAAAGCCAACGTTGAGAAGGGGGTTTGAAAGCAATATATTACCATTTTTTGTTGTGGTTTTCTTGACAGAGAGTTTATACTGGTAAAAAAAGTATAGCAACTGCATCGATTTGATCGTCACTTGTACTCCTAGGCAAATCTTCAAAGAGAGAGAGAGAGCGCTAGATCCTCCAAGTTCAAAAACAAAACATAGCTGACAGAAGATATTTAAACCAATTAACACAATGCTAACAACCTCAATGTGACAACAGCAAACTACAGAAAAGTTAGTTTCATAATCGTGTTTTTTTTCTATGAAAACTGATTCAAGACAGTCTTCTATTAGTAAATCCATGTAGTTTCATATAAATTATCAGGTGATTAAATGTATGGTGACCTGTAACCCTTTCGTCAACCCATTAGTCGCAGACAGGGCGCGACCGGATATTGGGCTCGGTGCACTGGACAGCTCGTCGCTCGAGCCATGAAAGCATGAACTAAATGTTGCTGAAGAGTTGTCATGGAATTGTGTTAATGCTGTGAGGTTATTGGATAATAACACGGATAATAACGATGATAAATGTTTGAGTTGTGTTTCGACAGATAAAGCTTCACACTCATAGCTACTCACTAGGATAACTTGTGGCAGTGATGCCATCGAACTACAAAGGTGCGGATTAAACCCAGACCACAGTTTTTTCTTTTTTGTTTTTTATTTATTTGTAGACTTTTGCCAAAACGGGCATGCCAGTCCCATCGTGACTTACATAGATACACAACAACAGCAATAACAAGAACAAATAATGTTAACAAAAATAAATTTTTACAAAGAACGGTATTTTTATGTACAATGAAAATGTAATTAGACGGCCCTACATAATTTTAACATTTCCATATAAGCTTGTGGAGAACGCGAGCCTACAAATTATGTAAATTCAGCTCACGTGTGACTGAAATTTATGTCAAGTTGTAAATTTCCGCTTAAAGGCCTAATATAAATTATGTCAAGTTGTAAAGTCCGCGGAACAAAATATAGTTCAACTCGTGTAAATCACATATTTTAAAACTATGGCGCATTTTTTTGGAATTTAACCATTTATATCCATCGGTGACTAAACGCTATACTTATTTTGTAACATAAACTACAGTAGTATGATTTCTACATCTATAACAATGTAGAAATGTCATCCATCTATGTTTTTCTTACTACTAATGTAGTCTCAACTTTTGATTACACACGTAAGCGCTAACTTGGCTATAGTTTAACCTATTATCATCGTTTAAAAGTCAAGGTTAAATTAATTCCCTTGAGCAAACAACATAGATCATAAATCAGAATGTCAGTATGAGAATGAAGGTTTAGTGTAAAACATAAGTTACTTCCCGATTAGAGAATACAAATACAGACATAATTGACTTGAAGCTGATCATAAGACTAGTTTAACTGTTATTGCTAAGTAAATCCAGGAAATTGAACATTGTGATAAAGGAAATAGAAACAGTTAAAAAAAAGAATTATTTACATTATAAATCAATGTGAAATAGATGTAAGCCAGTTATAGTTTCAGGGCCCAGTAAATGGAACTCAATAAGATCCCCTACATTTTGTAGCCCGCATTTTAGGCAGACCAACTGGGAAACGTCAATATAGGATAGGACCATAAAGACCCTCCTGGCAGAATCGTAATACTTACATGAATCCAATCCCCTTACCGATATTACAACTGTAAATATATCATGATATATTTCTCATACGAGCGAAAGCAATCAAGATAAGCGAAGCTTTCAGGACAAGGTTAAAGTTGATCGTGACCGACATTGCAATAGTTTATATCCAACTGAGTACATAAAGCTTTCAATTTCCATAGCCAAGGATGTAATCATACACAAGATATATATACCAGAGATAATATACCAAATGCTCGAGTGCAAGCACAAATAATTTTCATTCATTCAACACTTGATCGACGACACAGTAAACTTTAACAGATCTATCAGTTCAACTTTAAACTTTATGGTCCGTAACTTGAGACGTAAAAAAGTCCACGAGTTGATTTAAATACCAGATAACTGTTGATTGAGTTCCCGCGTGTTGTCAGAGACAACAGTTTTATTATTCCAATAAACATTGGGACTCCCCTATAGCGACACCCTCGCTTTGCTTGCACCTTCGGAAATGAAAATGCAAGCGTGACATTGATTTTGGACGAGAACTGTTGCATGTTACAAATGGTACTGATAAAAAATAATGCTAGTTCCGATGAAAATGTAAAGAAAGATGAAAACTTATACGATTTTGCTCCAATCGTACTCTCAATTATGTCAAAATTGACAAGTTTTCGTCAGGGGACAATATCCTCTAAAATATAAATAAATTACAATACTCTTGACCACAAGATTTATGATTACTTTAATTGATATGGTTTAAATGCATGAAAGATATCAAGTAACAAAAACGATTTTCAAGTAGCTCTAGCGGACGTTAAAACATTATTACAATCAGTGTGTATTCGGAGCTTTATCATAATGCAAATCAAATCTTAAAACTGTTATTTAGCTTATTCGTGTAAATAAGTTCTATGACCTTGAGTTGTTATTTAACATACAACTATTTTAATTGGTAGTACTTAAACCGCCAGTAGGTATTGATAAAGGATTTCTTATCAGATAAAGGATTGGTGGCGTGATATAGGAGCTCGATGTAATTTATAGATCCGCTACATTTAATTGTTTGTTTATTTCAGTCTATACTGAATTTAAGTGAATACGACTCGACACAATTCATACAGAATCCAATGCTAACCAATCCAACCAAACCACCTTGTGACCGAATGAAAACAGAAAACATCAAGACGACTTCAATAACATGATTGCAAACTGAAAAATCAACTCTAGAATATCATACCTGAAAGTTTATAGAACCGAAGCGAGCCGACAAACACAAAGCTGAAAATGTCCTCAATAAACCTGTTCTTCTCTCACAAGCTGTCAGAAACTTTCTTTTAAATATATATTCTGTCGCGAAGCTCGTAAACACGTCAATATCCGAGACCGGCGCGGATGGAACTACCGAATAAACGACGAAGGCGAGGGGCGCGGCAACTCGTCTCGCTCGCCATGTGTGTGGAACAACCCGCCAATTCACATTTCACATTCCCCATCAAATTTTAGTACGAGTCATGATGCATACAACATGGCATCGTAACCGCACTCCCCACACTTTACCAACCAGACTCCTCCGGCACCGGCCCTACAGCTGTAGGTAAAGCCGAGCAAAAACTAGCATTCTTATCAAGATAACGACTCTAGCTCGAGCGGACATAGCATTCAATGTTAATGTTTATGGGCAGAAAAATGCAACACTCGATACATCAATTTGTATTCCAGCATGCTTGGGAGAGCAGAGCCGCAAAACAAGATGAATGTTTATAAACATGGAGATTGATTTCTTGGCAATTCCATTCAATGAACTTATAACCTTGTACAAGTTGCGAGAAGAGTAATTCTATTCCATTCGTAATGATCCCAAATTGGCAATCCGTTTTGCTTGGTCGATTCAATTGCGTGTAACGAACGAAGATTGATCGGATACGCAGATCGGACTGCACCAGCGATCCTGGAGATGCAATAACAATTTGCCGCCAGATCATTATTTTACGTTCTGCATACCGTCTTGACGGCTCCGTTTTCTGGTTCGTTAAGTCCCACCTGAGAGGAGTCATCACTCCGGAGTTAGATTTTACTGTCACGGATTATGATGAAAGTGGCAGATAATTCTAAGTAGTTAAGGGGACAATAACTATAAGCTAAGTCGACGAGTCGTGGGAGTATAACAGCGCAGCTCTGCAAATAAGGAGACAATTAGGTAGAGAAATGTATAAACGTCCAAATGTTTACAACATTGAAGCATTTAGAAAGTAAAGCGGCATTGTGAGATTTGTCTCATTCATTAATTTTAATTCTTTTTCAACGCCTTTTTGCCGTGTGTGTACATAAAATCGAAAGTAAGTTTTATATTTGGAATATTGGAGTCGATTTGTTACGTGTATAGAGCTTCTCTATTAGGGGTTCAGACAGCAATATCCTGTCCAGTCGGTACGTCTGTATAACTGGCCGGTAAATTCATTTTGCAGGTCACCGGTCTGCAATCAGGGCCTTCGAGTGATTAGATTGGACTGAGGTTGATAGAAACATCAGTGTACGGTACACCATCAGTTGTTCTCAGTAATCAAACGGAAATTCGAATGAAAGCTTTAGACGTTAGTAGTTGCTCTTTGAAATCAATAGGTTGTGATTGATTATGTTTAATGATCAATACTTTTAGAAAAGTCTATTACGATCGATCGATTATTTAATCTACAACCGCTTCTTTTGGTTCCTAAAAACAACATGTATTCGAATATATTCTAATCTAAGCCAATGACAAGCGCAATCAATGCTAAAATGAAACTGCAACATTCATCGAGAATTAGCACACCACCCGTAAATCATAGCGCGCTATAGGCAGTTTCATTGGCGATCTGGGTCAGAACGTTTACAAGAAAGAGATAATTTCCAATGAACTTCTCGACTGGTTGGCTGGTTGGGCGGCCTTGACCAGTGGCCATATGGTGCGCTTCGGTTCTCGACTCGTGAGACCACTGCCTTACATGGAACAACTCATGATCATCGAGAAGACCTTGCACGTTTGGCATCGCACGTAATTAGGCCGTGCATGGTGAAGAACTGCAGATGGCACCATCCATGTCCTGGCAGTATCAAGTTCTGAGGCAAACGAGGCCGATGCTACTTATAAAAGTTTTGTGAGAGGACCCAATAGGCTAACAAAGGCAATGGTGTTGAAAATTGAAGAAAAAAGATAAACGCGCGACGACCGACACGCGTTTATAAAGCCATGAAAATGAAAAGATGCCTAGCGATTCGACACAATGCTTGGTTGCTTTTAAAACTCGAGCTGACCTAGGCAAAGGCGTGAAATCACAATAACAATGATAATTAATAATTGGATATTGCATTAAGACGACGGTACTAAAGAGATGAAGAAAATGGGAAAATGCAATTGCAGGCCTAACGCAACGCAAATACTTTTGATGGCTCCTATTGCCGCAAGCAATTACCGGTTGCCTTACATAACGCTGAACATCTGTTAATAGAACGTTTTGTATTATACACATGAAGAATTCTAAACGTGTTATTATCACGGATTATATACTTACTCGTAAAGAACACAAAATCTCATGTTGCTTTATGGTTTGTCTTATGTCTGTCTTGCTTAACAAACGAGTATAAACAAAATTCCTCGTAACTTTAATTTGCCCCAAAAAAGAAGTAGTAAAACAGATATTATTACGGTTAATTACAACCATGTTAGTCGTTAAATATTTTGAAATATGACATTAGAGACTAATTTAACATACTAGTGAAGAGCAGGGAAGTAAAGCTTTTGTTAATCGGCGGATTGAATTATATACCAGTAAAATCATAACAGTTCAAAGAAGAAACGGTTCAAATGACATGACATTGAATTGAACATTTTCTAGATTCATCCAAGTTCCTATATCTGCCACAGTTTAACAAACTTTGCTACATGTGAGTCACCTCCCCGGAGCGTGCAACCGTGACCAGTGCTTCAATTCACTGACATGCTTTATACCATGTTCTAGCTATTGCTAATGCTTCAGTACTCAAAGTAATTAATGCGTTAGGCTTCTAGCGCCACTACACAATCATGAATATAGTAGATATTAAAGAACTTCTCTAGTAATATTTACTGCAATACTATAACGAAATAAAACTGTGCGGTAGCAGCGATGATATTATACTCGTACCTACGGGGTGTTTCGGTGAACGACGGATATATTCTAGGATATAATAGTAATTACTTATAATTATGAACAACTTTTACTATGGGATCAACTCAGAAATCATTTCGTCGAGAGTGAATGTCATTTTTACATGGAACAGCAAATAATTTTTTCGCGATTTCTGATTTAGCTCCATAGTAAAAGTTGTTCAAAATGATGAGTACTATGACGATCTTAGAATATGTTCGTCGTTCACTGAAACACTCAGTAACTGTATGTATATTACAAAATATAGCATGAGATCCACGGAAGACCAGATTTGAGAGTAATGATAGGATACAAAGAAACTTATGTATGAAACTCAGCAAATTAAAGCAGCTGGCACACTTAGCACACTAGCATCCGTATGTAACAATACAAAGATACGCTCCACCACACCGCCCAAGCTGCTGCATCCATCAATCCAGTTACAGCGAGATAGCATCCGTGTCACAGTGTCACTGAACACTGACCTGGCTCAATGGACCTGCAACCAGATCCTCGGCGGAACGGAGGCTGTATCGCTTCACGGATATCGGGTTCAGTCATGGCCTTGGTCGCTTCAAGTGAATTTTACTTCCATTTTACATTTTCCCTGGCCAGCCACGTTTCTAGATGCTTTTGGTTTAGTTTAGAACTTATAAGGTATTATTGACTAGTTTGTCTGTATCGGTCATCTTATAGGTCACTTTCTGGTACATGCAACATTTTTTCAATTTATGAATGTATATACCTATTATATATAGTCTATTGCATATGTATTATGAGCAGTAACGGAATGCAGAAGATAACTTTAGCCGTTTAAAAGATAGAAGAATAGGGTTCAATAGTACAAGTATTTAGCTCCTAAGTTGCACTTGTTGTTTCATATGAGAATGAACGGTTTAATTGCTTTATTTAATTAATCTTTGTGTCATACAAATAAACTAGATATAGATTTAGGTGCTGTTCATAATTAAAGCAAGGCTAAGCTTTAAACGGAATCATATAAATAATTAAAACAACTATTACACCTACAGCAAAATTAAAACCATTTTTAGCAAAAACACTAACGTGGTCCGACATTAATGTTTTTCTGCTATTAGAATATTTTTTATCAACAATTTTATTAACCGCAGTGTTTCTACGGCTAGCGAAGTTGACTTTCGCAAAGAAGCCTGTTAAACTGTAAAAGCAATTAACATTCGCAAATTACTGTTAACCAATGACGATAAGGAATTGATTGAACATTTCTATCAATCGTGTATGAGTAGGTTCAATTTTCAAGCAGACAGATTCAATTTCACAAGTACATACATTTCAAGATAAATTTGCTTTATCTCTGAATAGCTATTGAATATTTGCCGTTTCATGTTCAGCGAATGTAACAATAAAAGTTACAGCTTTTAGAGATCGCGTGGCAACAGGAAAGGAAAAACAGGAAAAACGTGACACAGAAGCTTGAATCAACGACTTTATTCAGACGAAGCGTCTCATCTAAAAGGAACAAGATTTACATGAACTGGGTGTTCTAATTATATCTCTGGTCTCAGTCGCATGCCTAGCGTTCCACTTGAGAATGGGCACATACAAAAATGTCAAAGATACAGCCGACATGCCTATACAGCTTTGATATCTCCAGCCCTGGTATGGTAGGCTTGGAAATAAAGCTCTGAAAGCAAAAGAAAAATTTCTGGAAAAAACCTCCTGAATGCGGCCTCAAAAATGTTTTCAAATCTTGCCTTATTTGTAAAAGGGAATGTCTTTAAGAGCCGTTATAAGTTTTGGAGATAAATCGTGGTATTATTCGGGAATCGTGGAACTGGCGGGAGAATTCTAGAGGAGTAAACAAATATGGAACTGGAACTAATAAAGTATGAATATTATGCGTCCAACCTAGTCGATGAAGTTTTCAGCGCCGATGCCGATATTTCAGCTCTGAATATTTGGACTAGAGTTTTATAAAAGGCAGCGTTCAAACAGTTCTACTCGAGATTTCGTTTCCGCAGTGTTCCACATAAGATATCGTAAAGGCGTCGAAATGGAAAATGATAAAATGATTTACTGCCGGCTTTAACTATTCGTTAAGTCGTTGGCCGTAAGAAATAAATGTTGTATCACGTCGTACATTATTCCTGTAATGTTGTGATATCTATTCATCACTTTGAACTTAGTAAGCGACTTATCTTCATAACTTTTGATATTGGAGCGTCCCTGTCACGTTTCATTATCTGTGCTTTTAAACATAGAATGGCACTAATGGCAAAGTATAAGTAAGAATGTTATATAATGTAATGCTTTCAGTTTCAAATTGGATTTCATGTGCATTATTTTATTATTTTGTTAATATTCTCTTTAAACCATACTTCCTACTAACATTATAAATGTCAAAGTTTATATGTTTGGATGGTTTGTTAATCGATCACGCAAAAACGCCTGAACAGATTTGGTTGAATTTGGTACAGGGTAGCTTGTACTTTGTAATAACACAAAGCCTTCATTTTATTCCAGGAATCACGGTTGAATAGTCGCTAATTTAATATAGGTATTTGTGTACGTTACGTGCGACGTAGTCTATTGTGTGTGTATATGAAGACTTGTTAACGGTCTCTATATCATACCACCTCCTGTGGGAGTTCGCCACCGGCACCCGGGCGGCGTAGTAAATCATGATTGGACCAAATAGGACAGTATTGTGTATGATTGTTTATTAGACCTCCAAAAGCATCAGTGAGGAAGGTTACTCTATTTACAAGCAGCTCTTCTGGTCTATTATTCCTTGATTATATTTTAGCGTAACCATTTGGTATTTTTAACTGCTGGCCTATTGGAGAAACTCAGAGTCACGCAACGGGCAATGGAGTGAGCTATGCTTGGAGTTACTTTGCGCGATATAATCCGGAACGAGGATATTCGCCAAAGAACCAAGGTCACCGACACAGCTTGCAGGGTTTGCAAGTTGAAGTGGCAATGGGCAGGCCATATCACTTGAAAAACTGATAACCGATGGGGAAGAAAGGTTCTTGAGTGGCGACCGCGAACCGGAAGACGCAGCGTAGGAAGGCCTCCCACTAGGTGGACCGACGATATTGTAAAAATTGCGGGCAACCGGTGGATGCAAATGGCAGGTTGTCGTACAGTGTGGCGGTCTAAGGCCTTCGTTCAGCAGTGGACGTCTCCGGGCTGATGATGATGATGATATTTTGACATAGATTTTTGAATAGCATATTCAAGTGCCTTTATAGTTTCGGATAAGAAGTTTTGGCAATTAAGAAGATGATGTAATCATGAACGGCCGGATATGACAATGAGCGAGCTTTAGACGTGGTTAACTGATTAAAGTCGTGCTTAGCAGTTTTTAAATTCTTTATACACGATTTTAAAATGAGAAACTAGCGTCGTATGTTTTTTCACATTAGCCTTCTTCTTCTTATTCCATGCTAAACTACACACACGATTACATGAGTGAAAAACATTAATTAATCTTGGTAAGAGATTACGCCTGGCCATTACATCTACCCAGAACTTTTAACAAGTAACATAGTGAAAACAATATTGAATTAGTTTTATTTGTAACATCAGTAAGGTAATATTACAATAACTAATCAACAACCCTTGCCTGATGTCTCAACTTAGAATAATGCTGGAGGAATTAGATCTTTACTGGCAACCATTAAAACACATTATGGCTACTATTTGGCACGTCACAACTGAAAATAGCGTCGATATTACCTACAGTTGGTATAATAGAGCCCCACCATCGGGAATACGATGCTAAATAACCGACATCCGTCAGGGGCTGCCTGCGCCGGCGCAGATATCGACCACACGCGAACATCTATTTTATTGGGCATACATTTAGCACACGTTACACTTTACGAGGGGGCTTTCGAATGCGAATTTAAACGGTTACGTTCATATTAAACCTAAAACTTAGATAAGTAGTTGGTTTAAGTAAACCAATTCTTGAGGTTTTAGTTGGCAGATCATAAGCTTATTAAAAACATGTCTTTTTTTTGGCAGTCTATGAGATCTATCTGTCAACAACAGTTGATCGATGACTAATGCGTTCAAAATTGCCTGCATTATGGTTTTAAGCAACTTTGCATGAGGTATCATCTGAAATGATGGTTGAGAAACGCAAATCATTATTGCGTAGAGTAGCAAAATTTTTGGATGGTACTTAACTCCTATGGGCTACCGCAAAGACAATTAAAATTAACCCTGTCTGTGGGCTACCGTGACACATACTATCAGGGGGGTCTTACTGTTCTGGTCACTCAGTTGCATAAAATGTTAAGACCCTTGGCAACATTTGAGCTTTTTTTTAATTTACGAATGTAATAAAATAACAACAAGGGGCACACAAAAACACTACAAAAAGAACAAAAACTAATCTACTGCAATAAAAAAACTATAGATACGTTTTCGAAATGATATTTATATTAAATCAAAACCTAAAGCAACAATAATTCAACTTATTGATACAAAACACGTTATTACCACAAAACAGATATTTGTGTTATTACTCCGTATTCGAGATGATTATAAAATAACCGTTATTATTGTGTTATAGCAAAACGCGATGACGTCAGCTGTACAGGAAAACATAACCAAAACGAAGTACACTCCGTATTATCAAAAATCGCTCCCATTGGTCGATTATTAAATTGAAGGACAACTGGTACCTACTAAATACATTTCAATAGCAATTAAACTCTAAATATAAACTTGAATCCGTTAAAACCAGTTGATCACTAACCTATAACGTTAACTCTATAAGGAAAAATTAAGTGCACAGTATACAATAATACATCCTGCCTGATCAAACATTCAATTAATTATTTAACGAGAAGGGAGAGAAAAAGTCCGTTGATTGTATATCCAGTCGAAAACAGACGCCAGCTGTGTCAAGAGCACGTGTGTTTTTGTATACAAAAAGAACCACACACGTGTCTGGTTCATAGATAAAACGAATTACAAAGCCACTGCCACCACCAGCGACTGTTCTGGTCTAACCCTAATTCCACTAGTTTCTTTAATATTTACAACAGCGGGCGTGAAAGTCGTAACTCTACATTATCTAAGTTTTACAATCAACTTGCGTGGGGGTCTAGCTATAAAAATAGTAGTATTTCCTCACGTGAATCACTATCGAGCTGTTATGGTACCGGTGCCAGATACGGCAAGGACTCTTCCCGCCAAGTTCGTTGCTCTGTTGTTTTTTTGCATTGTACAGAGACACGCCGTCTGCATATTGATTGCGGATGTGCTTGCCTATCTTGCTATCTACGTGCGTTTATAGATAATGCAGTTTACCTCATCTTTATTTGATGCAACTTCTTCAGCAATATTAATGACCAAGTTCACAAGACCTTTTGGAGTATGTTTCATATAATTTCGACTGGCTGTGAATGGCTACTGGTCACTAACCAGTTACGGTTAGTTGTTGCATCACAGTGATCAGTGGTTACGAGGAGCTCACACAATAGGCCGCTGAAGGCGCAAAATTCGCTGCATCCGGGAAAGTGGCGGAGGCTCGGAAAAGATCCAATCGAGGTGACTTCTCTATCGCCCACATTTCAACGCAACTACTTAAGAAACAATAGCACCACTTAAGCCATGTCGATCGCTAATGGACGTAATAAACTCGCTCTGTTTAACCTTTCTAAAGCAAAAAGTAAGGTGCTCTCAACTGAAGCGATAAAGCCTCATAAATCTAGTAACCTTTGTATCGAATAATGGGCGTCGCCAAAATATGGTCCCCTAGAGCTTTCCACAAAAGGTCGCGTAACAATAACCTATTTCTTTGGCGAATTTTCGCAACTCGCGGCCGCGGTGGCGACAATCTGGCGCCATTGGCGATCTGACACTGCAGACAAATTACCGGACAGATTAACTTAATACAATACTGGAATATGAACATTTATTTATAAATTCGAAGGTATAGGTGAAGCATTTGCAGCGTCAGTAGTTACATTGGAGTGAGAGCAAACATGCATCGCAGGCACAACCGTAACCGCCAGTTTTACGATCATGCCCCCTTGCTAGGCGATAAACATGTCCGTCCGCAGGTCTGGATAACAAGATGCACAGAAATACCCATCTACAAACAAACAAAGCCTCTCTCCGAACTTTGAAGCAGTTTGGCTTTCGTTCGAAAAATGTGAACATAAAAAACTAGCTGATTTTATGAATGCATTGGCAAGAGGCCAGTGCAAGCAACGGACGTGCTGCAAATACAACGCCATAATCAGTTAAGTAGTGTCCGAAATAGACGGCGCAATTTTCTTATTTAATAACTTTTATGATATTCATTTTTGCTAGGAGTGAAAATGGACATTAAACACCAATTAACCGTAATTACGAGCGCATTAAGATTGTAGTTAGAGTATTGGAAAGCAATTGAAATAAACACTGAATGGTGTTAAGTACTTGAGTTAACTGAGTGAGTGACACGAAATATATGGAAGAAATATGTATTATGCACGCCTAAAAATTTACATAAAAATAACGGTATGTAAAACAAGAGTGGCGTGAAATAGGCATAGGGCAATGGGTCATGGCTGTTATAACGGGAGAACGAAAGGGCATAATATTTCATTGGAAAAGTCGGATGAATAGTACTGTTCAAATTCTAATGAGCCGGAGACAATGTTACGACTGAGCATGAATAATAGAGAGCACAGGAGAGAGTAGCCGCGAGCTATTTTAACTTTTACTTCTTTAGTCTAGTGTTTATGCTATGGAAAAAAAGTGCTTGAAAGAGTCGACATATCGAGAGAAGTCTTGAGCCTCCTTGTCAGCACTCTCAAACGCGCATTCTATATTTTCAAGGAATAAAAAAATATTGAATATTTTTCGAAAACTATGTTCAGCTCATCTTACAAGATTTAATATTAAGATTAATCAAGTTTTTTTAAATATTATTTTTATATTTACTCATGCTTTTTTTAGTACAAGGTTTTATTTTGATATTACGCGCAATCGGTAATCGTTACTCCGGTCACTTTCTGTTCAAGAAAGAAAACGTCAAAATAAAAATTGGTCTTAGTTTTATATTGTTAAGATGCGCAGAAAATATTTCTTAAAAACATATTCAATATTTTACAACACATTTGCTCAAAAAGTGCATTTACGAAGCCTGTATACATCGTTCATTAAACATTACGCACCATAC
This sequence comes from Erannis defoliaria, assembly GCA_905404285.2. Taxonomy (NCBI): domain Eukaryota; kingdom Metazoa; phylum Arthropoda; class Insecta; order Lepidoptera; family Geometridae; genus Erannis; species Erannis defoliaria. Next base: position 4,738,744 of record FR990071.1, read on the forward strand.
AACAGAGCGTGCGGAAAAGCCTTTACCGCAAACTCCCTTGTATAGCGCCCTGCGTAAACTTTACGGTATTTTTTTATTTCCATAATAATAATTTAAGAACTCCACCCAAGAGTTCACATTACGAGAATAAAATAAGCTGAATGATCGAACCTCCTTGGAAGCGCTTTTGTTCAATACATTTGTTTTACTTTAATACTAAACAGAAAATATGAAGAAAGAAATTCTCACAACAAATTTCTTTTTTTTCCAAATTTTCACCACGCGAACGCCATTTGTTGATTCGCGCCATTTCATCTTTCCTCCTAGGAGGATTATGGCGTAGCACTTTGTGCATTTGCCAGTGTCAAGTATTTATTTGTATCAAGTTTTTGATAATGTTCATGTCGAATGAGTCCAAGTCACAGTCAAAGTGATGTCACACAGTCATGCCCTAGTAAAGTCGTGGCAACTTTACTATAAGCTTCTTTGGAGTTTTGGAAACAACACGAAAAGACACTCATATTAGAAACGTTTTAACGAAGACGAACTTTAGAACGAAGTCTTTTTTTCTTCTTTCCTCCTAGGAGGATTATGGCATCGCACTTTGAGCATTTGCCAGCGTCAAGTAGGTATTTGGTTGCGACTTTCCGTCCGATATAATAAAAACAAAATAATAAAATTTGGCTCATTATCTGTTGTTCTTCTGTTATCTGTTTTCTCGCAAATGTGTTGTAAAACGTTGTATGGCACTCGTGCGGTATCGATTTTTAAAAACTCGTGACTATGGTAATCCCTTGACTTCGTATCGGGCTTACATTCGTCTACTCGTTGGTAAAAACCAACTTACCGCACTAGTATCATAAATAACTATTTTTATCATTATAAAACATGGAACGTGTAAGCGAGAGAGCGCTGTCAAGGAGATTCAAGCCTTAAGGCGACAAATTGATCGGTCAAAATTCTAACACGATTTACATTCACAACTTCATAAAGTACAAAAATCTCCTAGTAATACATGTACAGCAAATCAAACGCGTGGGGCGGTCCTTACAAAGGTTAGAGCGACTGCAGACTCTTTACGACAATGCCCATGAGATGTAGGGTAGGCGTCAGGCGACAGCGCTCCATTGAAATCTAGGCCGCCAAGAGACAAGAGAAAAACACACACCCACAGGAAATTGCGGAAGAAAGCTTGGGAATGCTAATAAGCCCGTATTTTTAGATTGAACATGGATTGAACATCAGCGAATGATGAAGCTAACATTTGTGCCTCTGGTGGGTGGAGTTGGGTCAATGATTTATAGACTATAATAGTCACTAGTCACAGCCTCTTCAACAAAAACTAAACGGATCTATTCTAGACTCAATGCGGCACTAGGTGGCGTCATCACTGAACGCGGCTCTTTTTTGCTATCTTCTCCTTTATAAACGTTATGAATAGGGTAGATGACTGATGTTGATATCATTGAAACCAATAGCTTTGATGAAGAATTTAAGTAAATACAGTATGTTTATTGATAAAATAATTTAAATCGGTTAATAATGTTCTGATATATGAGCGTTTAAAGCTTTTGTTAGAGACAACTCTGTCCCCTTTCCACAAAACAAAAAATTACGTCACGCCTTACTTGTCAGAATAGAATTTATATGGCGTACTGAGAAGTGACGTCACGATTTGCTGTTTCGCCTCTCTGTCTAGCATGATATTAAAATGCTTATAAGTTGCTTATTTTTGATCAGATTTTCATTTTCTTTACATTAATCAGCTATATTTATGGGCCACATTTTAATAGGAAAATAAAAATAAAAACCAGTCATCTAGCCTATTCTACACAATAGAACAATTGCTCTTTCGTGACCTACCAAATAAAAAAATAAATGTTATCAATCATACTTATAAGACTCTTCAACAAAAATATATTAAAAGTACAGCGTCAGTTTTGTTTTGGTAATTATGTTGCTGTTTTAATAAATACGATGGTAACACCAAGTACAGTAAGATCAATTACGAGAAGTATGTAGGGGTCAATTAAGTTTTTGCTATGGTACGAAGTTGCATTGCTGAAACTTGTGTCTTGCAGCAAGGTCGCCGTTCTAAATACGGTGTAGCGGGTTCGATGGCCGATGGACAACGTTGTGCTGACGAGTTCAGCTTATTTTTTTTTTAAAGATAAACAGCTTGATTATCTGCGCTCTTTATAACTGAGAGCCTGTTTTTTGTGTACCTAAGAACATATCAGTAATAAGTTACACTCCCTGTCTTTTTCTTTCAAAATTTTAATCAAGTTTGTCTATCCGGATACTCTGACTATACTTTCGATCTCATCAACACAAAAAAAGCCAGACCCGATTCCATTGCATTGTAAAAAAGGTAAAATAATTGAACTTCTTACAATAATTATTAAGTACCTACTTAATTTAAGATAGGTAAAACTTTCAACCGCTAATTTGAACCAATTTATAAATATGTATAATATATAGTGTAGCTGTACTTGAATTTCAAATCCTGCTTAATTAAATATCTAGGACTAGATATCGGGCAAGTATTAATTCGTCAAATACCAACCTAATCTCATTTCACAAATCGATCTAAGCTGTTAACACATAATCTAGTCACCTACAAATTGATACTTGTAATTTTATCACGTTTTACAACCAGATCGTGACTGAAATGCTTTGTGTAGGGTCTAGAACACCTTTTATCACAATGATAATTCATTTGCCGATCCGGCTTCAGCAAAAAAACCCTCGCTTTCCAACCGTTATCAAAACTTGCGGTCGCATGACGACAAACTAGCTATTTACAGCCAGTAAATACATCTTCATACCTTCTGCATAACGGAAATATTACATACTATTAAAATACTAACGTACTATATGCAATACGGCAGTTCATAACATCCGTTTCCTTCAATGATATTTCTAGATAAAACATAAACAACAAATATAACTTACATTTAACAATCGCCAAGGATAAAACTTCAGAAAAGTGCTTTTTATAAATCCAATATGCGTTTCAGATAACAGTAACAAACACACAATTTCACAAACAAAGTTAAAGTTCAGGCAATATAAAAGAACGGCAAAGCACGCTGAGAAACACGACGTAGGTACGTCCAACGAAGGCGCAGGGGTGAGCGCGACTGTCACGCTGCAGCCGAAAGAGAATTAGACTGCAACTATAAAAACCAAACTCATAATAGCCTCGCTGTATTTCTCGGTACACAAACACGAAAGCTTTCAGTTCGACACGCGACTTTACAGTGAGAACCAATAGTACCAGCGCGAGCGCTGACACCACAAATGCTAAGAAGTGCAGACGCTATCGTCTTGATATAAACAAAGAACTAATAATTTATGGACGAAAATAAGGCTAACCTTTCAGGATTCGAGACAAATGGGTCTGGAACAGCTGCCAAATTGTTTCAGATGAAAATCAATAGGAACAGGATCAAGCTCGGGATTAATTCTATTTGAGTGACGATTGACAAACTCTAGTAAAGGCACAGAATATATAACAGTACAAGTAAATTCGATTTCGGGGTCCTTATAGATAAGGATTGGTAATAATAAGATATAGATAACCAAACGAAAGATTTCAAAACATTCAAAGATTAGAAAAGAAATGCCCAATTTATCTAATTGGCATGGATTCGCCACACAGCTGATTGTATTATTTCCTAACTCGCTCTAGATAAATTGTTGCAAAAGTTAGTACCTATTTGTAAGTGTTAAGCGTTTTTGCATTGTTAACTATTATAGAGCTCTATCCCTCGTTACATAAATTGGTTGACGGTTAATCCACGCCTAATTTCCATGCTGATTTTCCTAATTGCCTCGTTTGTAAATTTTATCCAATTTAACTGAATTCTTCTGCGAATCTTCGAGTATCTAAGTATGTTTCTAATTAATCTAAATAAATATTATATGGTTATGTATCCGGTTGCCGGAAAACATTAGCAATATGATAGAAACGCTAGCTAGCAGCTTCGTGAGAAAACCCGTGTTCCATAAATCCTATATGCTTGTCATTCGACACTCTGTGCGCTTAAGGAACACAAGATGCAAAACTGTAACCTGAATACGGCATGCTAATCAAATAAGGGCAGTGAGTAACTGACGCCGATCACTACGTGCATCACAGGAAATTGCTAACGCGTTGCTAAACTAAACGGGCGTATTGTGACTCCAGTTCTCACGCGTTTTTTTTGAATAGGTCTATTTTTTGACGATGAGTCTGAACAAGTAGTCACAGCTCCTTCGTGTGGCTAGTCTCATAAACTTAGTGCGTATGCGCATGTAATTAACACTATTCAAACTAAATTGGGTTGGAGGTAACTGAAGAGGAAATTGTAAAAAATTCGCAATAGGCGTAATTATTCAAAGATGTCACACAAGAAGCATCTCAAAAGATTAGGCCACTGGAAACCAATGATATAAAAGTAATATCTTTTACTGGAATGGATGTGATAATGTGTATGGATGTGATAAGCGCGAACGAGCAGGAGTGTGAATTACATTTTTGGGCGGCGTCGCGGGGCACGAGACGTGACCCAGTTTCGTGATTGCGGCGGAGGCTGCGTACATCGAGAGGTCATCAAGTCTACAACTACAACACTGAATACATAGGGGTTTCAGCTCACAACAAGGGAGATAAATTCAGGCTTCACTAGTTGTTCCTACAACTAGTGAAGCCTGAATTTATCTTCTCGAAGAGACTTAAAAATAAATAAAAACATAGTTTTGATAGGCAGGTGAGCGTTGTCTAAAATTTTCAGCAAAACAGTTTTTACTGCGAAAGGTAGACAAGGCCTGTTTTGTAGACAAAATAGTTGTACTACTTGTTAGTTTAGATACTCTGTTTAGATTAAAAATTCGCTTTTCGACATTTTTGTTCGGTGCTAATGCTTTCCATGTCGATTTATTGCAATGATTTAAATATACGATTGTTTTGCAGCTTCTCTTCGTTCATAATTAAATAGGGAAAATTGAAGATTTTAGCACGCTTTTTGGTATCGAAACGGATTTATGTTTTACATGCTGAATTGAATATGACATTTCCAAAGCTGCTTGAAACTCAACATGACCTTAAAATCAAGTTCCAAAACCTGATTTTGAGACTTAATCCGATTAAAACAAACCCTGGCAAGTCTGGCAACCCTTTGTCACGAAGACAGCGGACAGCGAAAAATTGCATCAAAATAACATCTATATGCAGACTGACGGCCGAGGCAACCAGTTGTAAATATGGCTCCATCACGCAAACACTTCTTCGCCAGTTACAACGCAACGGACCTATTTGAGTCGAGTTTCAATTTAGCTAACTGTAGATTTTATTTCTACTTTGGTTCTACCAGATACATGAGCGTAGGTTTTTGTTTCAGTCATGAGTTCGGAACTACTGTTTTAGTTAATAGTTCAACATTTGTGAGTTTTACTCGGCAGCTATAACGTAACATACGTTTGGTCAATAGGCATTTGCATTTCACAGAGAAAATTTTCATTCAGCATAAATGTCTGATTTGATACTATAAATAGGTAATAGGTCTATGTTCTGTCCTTTACACCAAAATCTTACAATGTCTACATTGTAATTTTTGAGAGTACGAAGCTAAGTACGAAACTTTCAGAGTTAGTGTAGCCTTCCCCTAATTGGTGCTATGAGTACACATAAATGAGTACACGACAAGACGGGTACGTGTACATTTGCTTGACGAAAACTTCGTAAGTTTGATCTGATCTTTGGTTTGCAAGGACGTAAGGGGATATAATAAGGGTCGCGATAAACAACTACTTTTACTAAAACTTTAAAATATAAGCAGTTACCGCGAATAAAAACTATCTGTTGAGATGAGGCAATGAATCGTGTCGTCGATCATCGGCAACAAAGGCAATCGAAGACTGCTTTATTCTATTTGCTTTTCCGTAAAATTACGTGAACTGACAGATGACATAGTCGAACCCACTTTAGGAGTTCTCACGTGTAGTGATGAAAAATCCGTAGATTCAACTGTACTGTGCATTCTTGCACGCATCCCATTGTGTGGGTGAAAGTTCAGTCGAAAAACCAATCGTGTTCCGTATGTGTAACATGGTGATACTGGGACATTGTTTCATAAGCGATGTCGTGTAATCGTAATGGAGATTACCTAATTGGAACTAGAAAGTTTAATTGCAAAGGCTTATTAGCTTTTTTTTTATGCAATGGACTGACGAGACGAGCGTGAAGTTCGCCTGGTGGTAAGCATCACGCCTGCCCATAACAGTAGCAGTGCCAGAATAATGAACTCGCGAACAAAGTCCTTCGTCACCCTAAGATATTAGATGCCAAAAACCTCATCATGCCCAGTAATTTCCACATGTTTCCATAGTAAAGTCCACATCCACAGCTTTCAGAGCATTGCTATCTGGAGGGGTTGGTTGATAACATTATAGTAACGTGTCCATATTACTGAGAGTAAACAACCCTCTGTGTCATCAACCGCCTTTCGCAAAGGTACTCCCCAGTTTCCCCTGAGTTTTTATTTGATTAAGGAATTTTTCGGGTTTATTCAAGTATTAGCAAAGTATTCTTTGAAAAAAATCATTTTCTTTGAATTTCAAAATCATGTTCGATTTTATAAGAAGAGAAGAAGACCTGTAAAACAGGGATAAGTGCGACAATGGCCGATAAAAATGCCCTAAAATTCATTTATACATACTGCATTTTCCGGCATTTTTTATGTAATGGATGTTTTAAAAATGCCTTAGTTTAAAAACTCAGGAAGAAAATCGAGGAACAGGTCTTATAGCACTTTGCTGAGTTTGTAAGCATTATTTCCAGTCAAATGCCAATATGAGTGGAAATTTTGCCTGTCAAAAATATGGTCATCATATAAAAATGCAGATTACACGACGGCCTGACCTCTTTACATACTGAGCAATCCCAAAAAGACGATGACATGCATTGCAAGAGTAAACTAGATTGATATTCCGATTCAAACGAGTCATGGTGGGCATTTTTCAATACTTTCACCGGTCCGTGGCAATTTGCTGCAATTACCACGGTGCTATTGTGAAGCAATTAAATTGCGGATGTGGGCACTTTTGGCTCCATGTTCAAGCTATTTTCACCCTTATCACTCTACTATAAGGGATAATGGGACTCACTACCTCGAGGAGTGCGTGAACATAAGCATCTTCCTGTGAGTGTTCAGGAAGTGATGGTATATCTAAGTATATTGATGACGATTTTGTTTTATAGCTCGACCGAAAGCCTCGTGACGGGAATCGTAATCAAGTTTACAGAAGAAGGATAAGCTCAACACTAAAATTAACTAAAGTGTGCGCTATACTGTACGAAAGCATCTTAACTGAGGCCATGGCAGGTCTACATGGCATTTCTTGCCATGTAGACAGTGGCCAAGATAGCAACATAGACGATCATAATTTCACCATGTAGCAAAAGCCATCACCATCAACAGCCGAAAGACGTCCACTGCTGAACGAAGGCTATGGGGGTTATGGAAACCCCTCCCTATTAAGGGGGCTTAATAGGGAGGGGTTTCCATAACCCCCACGCTTGGCAGGCGGCTTAGGGATCGCAGAATGCTCACCACCGTTAACTAAGAGGACGCTGCTACCCGCCAAAGCATAAACAAAGCATAGCAAAAGCATTAACCCTCAATTACCAACCCCTATACTCAAACACTCATTAATCCTAGAATATGATGGGCCTTAGCGTCCTCTCAGTTAACGGTGGTCAGGATTCTGCGATCTCCAAGCCACCGGCCAAGCGTGGTGCTTATGGCAACCCCCTATTAAAGGGGAAGTTTTCGTCAGCAGTGGACGTCTTCTGGTTGATATGTGTGCTACTCAAACACACACTTATTTGAATTTAAATAATCTCACAGTAATTAAGCATCGATATAAGAGGGAGATTAACAGGTAAAATTGCCAACTTACTCAAACATAAATTAGCATGAATTTATTAATACTACAATTTTCCCGAACCGATCCCTCCATTATGCCGGCATTAGAAATGCACGCGTTTCATAGAGGCATCATCTGCGGCTTACACAAGAGTACATAACAATGTAAGATATGCACGATATTTGAGCAATCGTTTAACCGCATTTAGCTCTAGCGTATTTTAATTCACATTACAATAGATAGATCATTTGAGAACTGTTGTAACCAGTAATAAATCTTTGTTAGATATGGTAGAGTTTCTGTTCCGTGATCTTAGCTGTTGCCCGAGGCTCTGATCATTATCAACTCTTCAACAAATGAAACGTAACATACAGGTTCTTACTGTGCTTCATTTGTGAATGGTTCAACGAAGAAACAGTTATCGGCTAGTTGCGACGCATCGAAAGGGTTCCGTACCACAAAACCAAAGAACAAAATAATATACGCATAAATCTTATATTCGAGAGATCCTTAGTGCAACCCCGACTCAAAATTGCCGGTTTTTGACTATGACGTGTTGTTTGAGTTTAGCATTTGCAAGTTTAAATTGTATGCGAACCCACTCACACGTTCAGCAGAATCAATTTGAGCGCGATATAGGTTTTGGCTACACTATGCCACCACGCCCGAAGTCAATTATAGATTAACAATAGATAATCCAATTTCCAATTTTCACGCATATGTTCCCAGAGCCAAACACAATCCGTATTTCATGAAGCGGATACAACCAAGGATATAATAAAAAAAACAATACAATATAATTTGCAATAAATATAAGCACAAGAATATATTTGTCCTCTACGCGTTGCGCTTCGTGCACTGGCTATATCAAATTCACGTTAAAAACAATATTAAAGTTGATGACGCAGCTAATGCAACAAAGACAGGTATCTGTTAGTATGCCAGAACAAAAAGCTGTTGTATCTTCTCTTTCAACAGTGTGACATCAACCCAAACCCTGTTTAGTTTAATTTCGTCAGCAACTAATTATGCGGACGTGTGAAATCTACCCCTGTTGACAGCGGTCTGTCCATCAATATTTCTATCGAACCTATTAGGCCGCCTGTATACTGGCTAAACTAGGCGTTAATTAACCAAACAACCTCAGGTTTATGTATCCGTAAGTAATTATTACTCACAATAATATACCAGTTAACGTATGCACGTGAAGTGAAGTCACGACATCATCGTCTTTGGTTATCGGATAGGTATTTCCAACTCCTGCATCGGTCGGTAGGTATTTCAGGCGTGTTATCTATTATCAAAGTTCTTTGAATCGTCAGAAACGCAGAAGTTGTTCTCCTCAGATATCAAAATTCACATTACGAAAACTAGAATGCTTTAGGGCCAGCTCGCTTCTTTTTGTTTACAAGCGACGCGACAGTGTAGCCGAGGATGGACAATGGACACCTCTATCTAGAAGAAATCTCTTCACTCAAACTTCAAAAAATACTAGATTTTGTAGATCTTAAGAACTAGAGAAGGCCAGCAAGAAGGAAATACGCATCAAGAATGTAGAATATAGAGCTAAACCGTTGCGTACGAATGTTTGCAATCGACAAGGACCGGTTGGTAATGTGCTGGTATTAACTTCAACTTGTTGGTTTCAGATCCGTGCAGAAGTTTTATGAAGTGACAAAGCAGGGCTCTCTAATTATAGCCAGCGGCGCAGCTCCGCGTTCCTCGCATAGCTGCCCTGCTCCTCCAGACGACACACAGACCATCTTCGCAACAAAACGTCCACGCTCTAATAAGAGCACGGAGCTATTTCTGACAGACAACTTTCAAGAGAGCCAGCGAGCGATTTATCCTCCAATCCTCTTAAGTACGCTTGCTAGTTTAGAACTATAAGTAGCCAAACCGTTACGGGAATTAGTTAATGGCCAGTCGAAAACAGTTCAGCTTTGCTCATTCAAACATTGAACATAAATTCCGTTGCAGACGGAATAATGCATGATGAATGATAACACTCAACTCATGATTGTTCGAATATAAACGGATTTATGCCAAGTTTTAAACTATGCGTGATTGAGACAACTATTCAAGACATCAGATTTAACTGAACTGGGCAATGAGGCTAAAACAATTATTAGCACGCCAATACAAATTAAACCAGTTTTGCACAAAGAGGGGTTTAGCTTAGCTGGTGATACTAATGCGTGAAAATAGCATAAGGAAAGCTGTAAAGTGCCCTGCCTCGGGAAATGTCAGTCGGCGTGTTGTAGTACGTTGACCCGATACATTTTATGTTTTCTAACAATAAGCAATCAGTTCCGGTCAACAGAGCGATGAAATGCCAGCAGGTGCTGGCAACAGGGAAGTTTGTAAAGGAACCTTTCAGTACAGGACGTTAAGTACTACCAAAACATTTTTTGTAAACTGAAATAAAAGCAATCGCGGACTCAAGGGCAAAATTTGTCACAAAAACAGCGAATAACCAGCATTCACGTATCAACGGATGAACAAACTTTGTCATCATTGTAACTGATGGCTGGAAGACACGAAATGTGTCTATTTCTGGTAATGTATTCGTGCAAGGTGGCGTGATGTTCGACTTGACAGTGAATTTGTGACCAAGGTCAGAAGAAAGAAAGAAAAGTACCTGCACGACCAGCACAGCTAGTAATTTTATCCATCGACAAATTTGACATTAACAATCGAAAAGAGTAGGTATTTGTCGATTAAATACATCAAATAAGAGAATTAGAATCGGATCATTCGATCATCTATTTCGATGCTTTTGTCGGAGGCAAATTTGAAGGCGCACGTATTGATCCCGAGCCTTTACAAATCCCGTTATATTTGAAAAAAGGACTACAAAAGAAACTTGTCGAAATGTCCATACGCTTTGCAGTCATTTCGTGAAACTGGTCTTAGCAGATAGTATCAATTCCGTGATTTAAATATGTGCTCGAGTAGAAAGCGCGTCTGTCGTTGAAACGCCTTTGGTTTTTGAAGCTGGGTTACTTTGTAAACAGTTACTTGTAGATGCACCCACGCTGCTACGGTCTAAGAGCAATCAAATCTAATTAGGGAACAATAGAAACGATGCAATACAATCAAACAATTAAATGCACACTAAGATGTTAAAAGCCCACTTTATCTTGACATATCACCGAAGGAATTCTTCGTGCCTTTCATCATCACATTAGACGTCGTCAAATAAAGTAGCGCAAAACTTGAAATGTCGATCCTGGCCCGTACAAATACACAGGATACGGAAAACATATTTCAAATGTTGTATGTAGTTTACTTATTTGATCGATAAGAAAACCCAATACCACTTTGCCTGGAGACCCGAGAGACGAAATAGACAATGGTGACGATGGGGCAGAGAGCAGCCACTCGCGCTGATTTAAGATCGGAAATCGTAAATTAGCCTGAACGCCGCTGAGAGCCTCATCATCAGCCCGGAGACGTCCACTGCTGAACGAAGGCGTCCCCCTTAGACCGCCACACTGTACGACAACCTGCCATTTGCATCCACCGGTTGACCGCGACTTTTACAATGTCGTCGGTCCACCTAGTGGAAGGGGTGAACAGATTTCCATGCAGATGACCTTTGATTCGCCACACTGAAAAGGTACATTATAGTAAGTAAACGTAACGAATCGAAACAAGGTTGAATAGGACGTAAACGTGATAGGATGACATCAACGAAACAGTTTGTAATGAAATCGCTGAAGTGGAGTAACAGAGTCTCATTATTGATGTTACCTATTCCCAGCTGGTAGTCTCGAAACCACAAATTTTTCGGTATTTCTACTGATTTTGGGCCTGTCCTACCGATTTACCGAAATGGACCAATTTTATACAGATTTACAAAGAAATATTGAATAAATGTTCGAATTTTTAGTTGGGAAAAGCATAAATCTACTGATTTTGCATTTTCTCGTTCGACAACACTGGCCACCATTTTTCTAATTATGAAAGCGAAACCACAGCGGCATTTTTCAGTACCTCCATCTAATATATATTTTCTGGGTCATCCACTACTTTGAATTGGGACTTTAATTACCGTAGCAGTTTTTCCTGTCTTCAACTGGAATTAGTCGCTAAAATTATGTCGTTCTTTTAGAATTTAAAAATAGAAATTGCCGAGTCTTCTAGCATCATGTTACGTCTCACCAGCGACGCTAATGCCGCGTTTAATTGCCTACCTCGTGAGATATCCGCACTCTTACATGGGCTACACTACAGCTATGTACACCATTAATCACGAAACGTGTTTGTATGCATCCCTTTCGGACGACTCATTTTTGTTATTTTCAATATTTGGTATTAAGATTTTGGATGTTTATCTATCTGAATTAGTGTTGCGGGCATGCCTACCGTGCGTACTACGGTGGATCCGCGCGTGAGTAAAAAGGGTAGGAGTACAATAAGTAGGGTTTCTGATATCTCGACCTTTTTTATTCTCGAGTGTTGAGAATTCTCGAGGCCGATTTCTAGAGTTTTTTCGGGTCTACTCTTTTAAAAAACATTAAATTTTATCGAAAATCAACGAGAAACCGGAAATCATCGACAATTCTCGAGTTCCGGTATTTTTTTCTCGTCTCGAATGAAGCCAAATTTCTCGAGCTTTCTCGAGTTCGCTCGAACAGAAACCCTAGTAATAAGGGTTTATGCAAGACTAGTTGTTTTAAACATTTTTAGGTTTTATAAGAAGCCATGGAAACTAGGCATTATCTGTGGAAAAAAGGACGTATGGCCATCGTAGTTATGATAAAGCCCATGTCCCACGGTAGGTTGCATCAACTATAAAGAGTGGCTGATTGTTTAGGTTTTAGGCATCATCAGCCCGGAGACGTCCAATGCTGAGCAAAGGCCTCCCCCTTAGACCGCCACACTGTCACCTGCCATTTGCATCCACCGGTTGCCCGCGACTTTTACAATGTCGTCGGTCCACCTAGTGGGAGGCCTTCCTACGCTGCGTCTTCCGGTTCGCGGTCGCCACTCCTTTCTTCCCCATCGGTTGTCAGTTCTTCGAGCGATGTGGCCTGCCCATTGCCACTTTAACTTGAAACCTTAGGTTTTAGTGGTTTCTGCTAAATTCACACGTATATTTAGATGATGATGATGAATTTCGGATCTGTGTATTTCGTCGTTTTGTGATTTTACAATTAATGGTCTCATGTCCTCGACTAAAGAATTCACGCGCGCTACTACCTCCTGCAAAAACCGAATACATTAGTAAAATCAATCTACTAAAACCTAATAACTTCCCTAAGCCGGAGCGCGACATTTATAACGTTTTAGTTTTTCAACTTTTAGTTTGTCTATATCTTTCATAAGCTTATTTGACTAAAGTTTGCCCAACATTCAAGTCTATTCCTGTATTTCTGAGAGTTGGAATCGTAAATACTCTAAATACTAAGTCCACAAGGAAATGCAGTGGGAGCATGTTTTATAGTAAATATACTATAGACATAGTATAGCTATGCTACCGATTTGTACTGCCCTAGTTATGTACCTACCTATCTACTTACTTACATTTAAACAGAGGTTGGTATTTGGAAATCTTTGTCAACTCAACTAGAGTATTAGAACTAGCATAAACAAATATACCTAACTTATTAAAGGAATGTGGATGTCAATAGATTTCAGTAATTTAAATATTTAGGCGTATGGCACATCTAAGAACTGTTTAACAGTAAAGTTTATTATTATTTATGTCACAGTAACACGATATTTTTCTTTAAGTGGCAAAATAGTTGTTAAAAGTAATTTTATGTGTCTCAAAATGCGGGAGGAAAATATCACTTTGCCTCCCTACTCCTTAGGGGGGTAAGTAGTACTGAAGACTGTACCATGTCAGAAACTTTTTACTCTGTAAATTCAAGTTAACAATTACACTGTAAAACCATGGTAAAACCTCTGTGGTGTGAACCTGGTGCATCTTAATTTTTTTGGCAGGTTTTTTTAATACTTTCAGAATAATTTAAAACTATTAGCCAGGGCTAATAGTTTCGAGGGTGTAAAAGATCCTCACTTCGCTCATCGTACGCTAAAATGTCTTGTGTATAAAAGATCACCTACATCCCTCATGTAACAATATACTATTTCATCACACTTGCTCCTAAAGTGAGTGAGTATTTTAGAGTGAACAAACAGTACACAGCACAATATTATGTTAAAGTAGTATTAGTAATAAGCTAGGTAGCTGGTGCACCAGCAACGTTGACCACAGCTTAATCATTAACATTTTAGGTTTCAGAACATAACGTGAAATAAACGAACACTAACTAGTGCTTTAATAGTGTAGAGGTTTAAATTTACAATACGGTAGATCTTATTAACTTGATTTATAAACATAATAGGCTATTCAAAGGATCAAGGGTAGTGATGAGGCTAACATAACTGAGGAAATAGGAATAAGATATAATAAGATAGTATCAAGTGCTATGCTTCCTGCCACCACCACCCAAAACGTCAAACACTGATCTCCGGAAACTACTAAATCGTACATGAAATATGTCGATATTATTAAAATGATCATTATAACATTGAGTCATTCTATATAACGGAGAACGAAAGCCCAAGTCGGTGCGACAGGCTGGGGTGAAAAATGTTTTGGGCTCGATTTGTGAGTGGGATCTTGAAGGAACTTTGTAACAAAGCCTTTCCACCAACTCTGGGCAATCATAACAATTGTGACAGATGTCATATAAAAGCATAGTACCAAGTTGCAACCTCCTAGACTTTAAGTCCAAGTAAGTTAAATAAGTTATATTTTTTAAGATCTTCATACTACTACGATTACATTTATAATTTACACAGTGCATAAATTTCTTTTGTACCCTTTCAATATCTTTAATGTAACAATTATAGTAACAGTATTACATCGGTTGTAGGCTCATAATCCAAGATATTATGCATGCATGCTTTTTACTTTATATTACAGCACTATAGTGTTTTAATAGGTATAACCCAGTTAAGTTAAGTTTGTACCTAGGCTAGGCATTCGATCATAGTTTATCTGATGTTAAGCAGAGTTGTGATCAAAGAAGGACAACCACTTTTTGGAAGTAGTTCTGTTCTGTGTCTGCTCGGTCATGTGCATTAAATAAATAAGAAAAAGCATTTAATAAATAAGATTTAACCTTAGTCTGAAATTAGTAAAATATAAACCAATCACTTCATACCAGCTTTTGACACAGCATGAGTACCAGAATAAGTGTACCTCTATCAGTAAGTGTGTCTCCTCAGTCTATTCTATCTCTAGATATTGATAATTGTAGGCATAATGATTATCTTGGTTAAATGAGTAATGGACCTGGGGATATCCTGAAACTGCATGCAGAACCACCGGAGGACTGGCAGTATCGTCCTTTCGGTTCATGGTGCTGGGCATTTTGCAAGTCGCCTGCCAAGTGTGGGGATTACGGCAAACCCTTATTATGGGGAGGTCTGCAGTGGATGTGTTCTGGCTGATGAGTATCTAGATTAAATCCAGTAAGATACCGCAATATATATATTCAGCGCAGCTTATCATTCCTAGATAGATAGTGTCTATTTATTAGTTAGTTAGATATTTATATAAATAAATTGCCGTGCTTTAGTCTCGCAAAAACTCGAAAATGGCTAGCAGACCAGTTTTTATTTGTTTGTTTTGTTCTCTTTATAAACTGTGATGGATTAGAATTAAATTAAGCGGTACGAAGTTAACCGGGTTCATCTCATCATCTATTATTAAGTTTAACTTATGACAAAGACTATTTATTTAGTACTTAATGAAAGCACAACCTGGACATGGACCTGGGTATGTCCTGGGCAGCAGCGTCCTCTTGGTTAACGGTGGTGAGCATTCTGCGATTCCCAAGCCGCCTGCCAAGCGTGCGGATTCGGAGGTTTTCGTACAGCAGCGGACGTCTTTTGGCTGACGACGAAAGCACGTATTTTGCGTGTGCGGTGCGCTTGTGCATCGACCCGATTTGAACCATTCTTAACAGAAAAGTATATAAAAAATATGTTAATGCACTTACCCAATGCCTTATGAATAACAGTACACGGATTCACGGTTTCATTCACTGTTTAGAATGTGTTTATACAACTCTATATAAATAAATATTCAACGTGAGCAATAAAAGACAACAAGAAACAAGTCCACCCCACGTAACCGAACCGAACCGACCATGGACGTACACTACATAGAGTACGTAAATACTACAATGTACACTATGGAACCGACCGGACCGCCGACCACGACCAAAGACAGACTATATACTCTACTCTACCGAGGAACCAACCACAACCGACCAACGCCGCGTTCCGAATTGAGCCAAAATCGCTGTTGGCGCTGTGAGCGCGATAAAAACCCATTACGAATTGGCGTTAGCGAGTCTACGATAACAGTCTCGACGTCATGGATGACGTCATTACTCATTACTGGCGCCATCTTGCGTTCACAGTGATATTGCTTCCCGGCGTTAGCACTGTGATCGCTGTCAAATCTGATGTTTAACTCGTACAACATAAGTATGGAAAGTAAAAGGCGAAACAACTCGCATTAAATACGTAAATACTTAAGAAAAACTGTTATAGAAGAGAAATAATGTTGGTCGTGATTAATGATGAGACTGCTGATAACCAAATCCAGTTATATTTATGTGCAGACCAGTTCGCAAGAGGTTAGTTTATTACAGTCTTACTTAAAAAAACTTCTCAACCGTTAATCACTGCCCTTTTGGAGCACGTGCAACTTCAAGTCAGAGAGAAGATGGCAGAGCATCTAAAGCAGTGACTAACGGATGAGAAGTTTTTTTAAGTAAGGCCGTTAGTTTCTCATGTTCAGCCATTCCGAAATGGTATCGCGCTGATAGCGCTGGCAGCCCAATAATCAAAACAGCGGCGTTATCATGTAACTTTTCGGGATCGCGATTCGGATACGAGTTGTCAAAAATAGACACTTGTCACTGTCACTGCCAAAACTCATTTGACCCTGCAGGGCAGGATGAAACGCCAAAAGACCGACGGATTTGCTTAACTTAATTAAGGAAATCAATGCATTCGTTCGATAACGATTGCGAGAGAAATCCCTCCGTGATACTGTGAAGCTGTGACAGTGACAAGTGACATTTATGACAAGTCGCAATCCGAATCGCGATCCCGAAAAGTTACATGATAAGGCTGCGGAACGCCATTTATCGCTCACAGCGCCAACATCGATTTTGACTCAATTCGGAACGCGGCGCAAGCAAGCCTGACAAACAGCCAAAAAATATTATTTTTTTTGTAACCTGTTCGGGATCGCGATTTGTCATAAATGTCACTTGTAACTGTCACAGCTTCACAGAATCACGGAGGGATTTCTCTCGCTATCGTTATCGAACGAATGCATTGATTTCCTTAATTAAGTTAAGCAAATCCGTCGGTCTTTTGGAGTTTCATCCTGCCCTGCAGGGTCAAATGAGTTTTGGCAGTGACAGTGACAAGTGTCTATTTTTGACAACTCGTATCCGAATCGCGATCCCGAAAAGTTTTTTTTTCTTAGTTGTTGGCATCGTACGTTGTGCATTCTGCCAGTGTCAAGTTTAAGAATTTTCACATTTATTTGTTTTAATCAAGTCATATAAGTCATGAAATCACAGTAAGTCACACGAAATTAGTCATAGTCGAGTCCAAGTCATGCCCTAGTAAAGTTATGGCAACTGTACTATGAGCTTCTTCGGAGTTTTGGAAACAACAATTCGAAAAATGAAAAAAAGATAATGGTATTAATTTTGGAGTTTTGGCGGGAACACGGAAAAATCATCAACTACAAGCTTCTTCTTATATCTTATGTTACCATATAAGATCGTTGGAAGAAGCTTGTAGTAAAGTTGCCATGACTTTACTAGGGCATGATTGGACTTGATCGTGACTTACTGTGTGTGACCAGGACTGTGACTACGACTCATTTAGGAGGAGAATGAAGAATCGACGAAGAAATATGTATTCGGCTGAAGGACTAGTATCCATGGCCAGGAAATATTAGAAACAAAAACAAAAACTTATTTTTATTGTTATGTTATGTTTATGTACTTTGTTACTTAGTGGGCATTTTCACTTTCGGTTGCAGCGTGACGTATATGGAAGTGACGAAATAAAAAATCGTTTATTATGTCATAAATATAGATAGTAACGTAGAAGATATATGTAGGATTCATTATATATATATATGTCGGCATAAATATTTTAAAGTATTGAACAAAACTGTTTTTTTTGTGGAAAGTATGAAACCCACTACTCCGTTACGTCACGAAATGTTTTAGGCTGTAAATTGATAAGGCTAGTTTAAAGTAGGCAAAGAATTTATTATAAAAGAATGCAAACTTAAACATTATTTTAAAATAATAATCAAATGAAAGAAAACCATTTTAGGTACAAAAATATTACGTGCAATTGTTCCATAACGTCACTTTTCGATTCAAACCACTTCTTGTTTTTCTGTACGCTATTTATACGGCAAACTTTACACAAGCAAATTACAATTTTTAAATATAAAGAATTAAAAGCATATCCAGATAGAATAGAAACATTTAAAGTACCTGGAATACTCAAGCAATTACGTTAAATTTTCACTCCCTAAAATATTGGGACAGTGGCGTTAATGGAATCTTATGTTACGTTAGTGGAAAGGTAAGGCACGTTCTACATAGTGGTCAAAATGTATAGGTATCGGAGTCTCACTAACAAATGAGATGACGACTAACATGATAAATTATCAATAATTTAATGCTTCTTTGTGGGAAACTAATGTCGTCTGTGACGAGCTTAAACAGTATTCTATACTAAAACAGTCTTACCTAAAATTATGTTATACATCTACACAAAGTAACAATATTAGGTTTCCTTTGGATACATCACATTATCAAAGACATGTAAGCTACTTAGCTAATCAGTCTGAATCTTCTATCATGAGCTTAATAATTACACTTATTTCTTAAATCTAGTATAAAAATAACAAAATGAGATTTCCATAAGGCACTTATATTAATGCGCTTCATATTTGTCCTTATTTTGTTTTACTTTTTCTCGGTACCGTTTCGCCCGTTCTGCTGGCGTGAGAGCCATAGTGTCCTAAAACAAAAATATATATTATGTATACGTAAACAAGAAAATCAAACAAGCTGAATTCATTAAAAAGAAAAAAACCCGAATTCTTTTTTATGTCAAAGTTGTGTTTTTTGCGTTTTTAATCCGCTATTTTGGATTTTTGAAATTTTGGTATAGCCAGTGTCACTCGCGCTGCTGAGACAAATCTAACGATACCCCACATGTTAAGATCCAACAAGTCGTTTAGGCTGTAGCCCGTGAAAAAGAATTTTCTAGTCCACATACATACAAACATACACACATACATACACACACACACACAAACACACAAACAAACACACACACACATACATACATACATACATACATAGACATACATACACACACACACACACACATACATACACACACACATACGCAATGTCAAAAAGTAACACATTCCAGTGATATGTTTCACTATACTATTATGAAGAATAAATATACTGTGTGTTTACATTGAGATCACTAAGAAATCCCTCAATATTTATGTCCCTGTCCAGAACATAATTTATGTGTCATATAATTAATCAAATTAATTATTTAATACGAAATCCATGTATATGTGAACTATGCCTTACAATTCCAATACGTCACTTTTTGTTATCCGCATATAAGTGACGTGACGTTGTGGATGTGACGAACTAATCCACATTATTTTGAAAATGATGTAAATATTTAAAACATGCAAATAGACAGTCAGCCTGCACAGTTTTGCATGCTGTATAGTGCAACATCGTAATAAAATATTGTATTACAATGCATTAAGCACTACTTACTTTGAAGAACTGCGTAAATGCGTGGAATGTAGATTTTGACCCCGACGAAACACAAGCACTCTTCACCACATATTTTTGACACTGAACGCGCTAGAACAAAATGGCGGCTTGACTAGATCATATAAATGTTGCCATTATTATAAAACAACAATGTTTTGGTAGAAATCATAGAAGAAGTTGTAAAAATAGCCCGTGACGTTATTAAGGAATTCCACTTCATGCTATTTCGTGGGACAACGTATTTAAGTAATTTATTCTATTTTATAGCCTATTTTATGATGTTTAAGGTTCAGAATTGAATTTTTAAGCGTATAATCCTCCAAAAAAATGCTGCCAACTTAGCCTATAAAATCGAGAATATTTTGAAACTCGCGCTGAAACTTTAAAAATATGGGTGGGACATTAAAAAAAAGCCAATCTTTAACACGAAAAGCTGCATTTATTAATTGATTTTAAGATCAGAAACGATTAATTGTTACTGAACAGTTAGAAAATTATACAAATTATCAGAAATATCTGATAATTAGTGCACAGGTTTAATAGTTTTACAACAACAGTTGATCAAAGTCATGGGACAGCTAGATTTTTGTCTTTGCAACCGAAAGTGAAAATGCCCTAGTACATATTTGTTGTTTTTGTTTCTTTATGTTTCTGTTTCTTCCAAAGCACAAAGCGGATAATTGATATTTTGCTACTGATTGTTCAAGATTTTCAACTGTTGCTGCACATAATTATTTATTTAAGTTTCTAAAATGGAAGCGGATTCTACCACATACGAAAACAATCTTAGGTTGTCAGTGGAAGATGAACCAGTTTTACCATTCAGCACCAACCCAGGGTAAGGACAATCGTTCACAAATCCAGCATAATAAAATTATTTCAAACATAAAATATATTTTATTGCCAAACCAATATTATTGTTTTTAAAAGTTAGCCTCTGCCTTTTGCTATCTGTGTAGCAAAAGGCAGCGTCTTCCAGTGGTGTAGTAGTAAAATAATGTGCATAGTTCATGCATAGTTTTACAATTTATTAGTTTATTTATTTATTTTTAATCACAACTTACAACTATCTTTACAGGCGTGCCTAATGCGATAGTGAAGTCCAATACTAATCACGCACTAGTTAATAAGTAGTAGTAGTGGTAGTTGTCTAAGTGCTACTACTAAGAGCCTGATATAGTACATTTTTCCCAACAGTAAATTACAAATTTGTCTATTACAAAGCTTAAGTAATGCATGTACAGTAGAATCCGGATATAAAGACCCTCAAGGGACCGGCGAAACTACGTCGTACTAACGGGACAACGCACTAAATGGATTGATATTCTAAGCTTGTTTTTTAATATGTACATTTGTAATAGTATATAGTATAGTTAGATAAGTTTGTATTTAGGTAAATAAAACAATGAATACAAATTACATAATAAATTTAATTGTACTTAAACATTCACATTAATGTATACTGTAATTATATACAAAGAGAGAAGAGATACAATGTATGTACCTTCAGGGACCTCATTGTGACAGATGATAAACACTGACCGTGATTTATGTGCACTAATAAGGATAGGTTAGTAATAAGCATGCAGGGAGAAGGAGAAGAAGAGCGAGGGGCGGCGAGGTATCGGTGCATAGGTTTTGTAAACAAAACACTGCGTCGTTCTAACCAGACTTATTATCAAAAATCAGTCAAAAATAGGTTGCTATAAGCAATTGGTCGCTTAAACCGGAGTCGTACTAAACGGATATGTTTCCCTAGTAACTAACTATGAAACCAAACTTGAGTTTACACCGTCGTCGCTAAAAGCGGTTAGACGTAATAAGAGAAGTCATTATATCTGAATTCTACTGTAGTTATAACATTAATCCCATGTATTAATCAGAAAACCTATTGCAGGAATTTAAAGCTGTATAAAGAATTAGTCTCTAATAATGGAGACAAAATATTTGAAAGTCAAGTAGTGGAGCGACTACAGAATTTTGGTTTACTTCCTAAATGTATGAAGTGTCCGACAAACAAACTTGACTGCAAAGTGACTTGTAGAGTTGCCCGAGTTATTGACAGGTACAAACATTTTATTTATAGGAAAAAACATAGGATAAGACGTTTTGGCCTTGTTCAAGCCTTGTTGTATGCACAAGAAGGTATGAAAGTTCACCAATATTTAAAGGAAGAACTTTAAATGAAATTGGGTCAAAGAGATCTTACATCAGGGAACACAAAGTATCCACACACTGTAATTGAAATTATTTGTGAGTAACACCATACTTGCTGTTTTATTCAAGTCATGATAAAAACTGGTTTATACTTGTGTCTTTTATGAACTCTACTCTATCTGAGACCAATAAAATTCAAAATGATTTATTTATCTATTGTATTCAAGTAAAAACACATTGCAGAGAGCCCAAATTCTGCTCAGCCGGTGTTAAGGGGTCACAAGTAGATTACTGACTAAGAGCTATGACTAAACTTATATTAAGACAATTAAAAATAATTAAAAATCAACCCTAAAACTTTTGTACTCCAATCAATGTACTCTGACATAACTGGGAGCATCCTGTATTGAGAACGAAACGCGCGCTCACTGCAAAGGCTGGGCTAGGCTTTCACAGATCTATCAGACAGAACCTGTTATACCCTGCCTACTGTAGCGTTTTGTGCGCTCGCTCTCGTGTTTTAGTCAATAGATATAATATTCTGTTAATAGATTTTTAAGATTAGTTAAGTAAATAAAAAAAGGTAAATTAAATAAAGACAATTTGAATCCGAGAACTATACCCAGTTGACCATAACAAAGCTGTTATTTATTTTGAGATTCACTATCTGGACATGTGTGAAAATTCTACCGTGTCCAGATGCCGAAATAAAACGTGATACCTATTTTGTGTCTCACCAACCTGACACGCGTGTCAAGCCCCTCGAGCCTAATTGGTGAACAACCCAATGATATTAGCAAATAACATGTACCTGAAACCTATTATGAAAACTGACGTGGTTTTGACACATTTTTGTTTTATTTATACGGGAATACTCACGTTTAATTAAATCGGATACTCCGACTATAGTTTAAAAAGTATAGTTGAAAAAGGTCACCGGATGTGATCGAAACTATAATCCGATTTAATTAAACGTGAGTATTCCCGTATAAATAAAACAAAAATATCTGAAATCTGTTTTCAGAGTCCAGTGGTACTGCGAAGGTTGTGGAAAGAGACAGCCTATCAGGGCCGGTTCCTTTTTCCTCAGACTACAATGCTCCGTAGTACAAGCACTCAATATTATTTTCGCATGGTGTGAGGATGCAGACTTAAATGTGGCCGCCGAACATTTTGGTAATGAATACAAATTATTCAATTTGCTTTAATTTATTGCATTTATAGCAGGAGAGAGCACAGTGCGACGTAAGATTTTGTTCACATTCACAAGTTCACAATTTTGGCACTGCTACTGTTACGGGTAGGCGTCATGCTGGGTCCCTAGTCCCTATATTAAACAGCCAATAATCTGAGTACATTTCTCAAATTGTCATTAAAAAAAAACCCGATCCTTACTGCTATACAAATAAGGAAACAAGGTCATGTAGTAAAAAGTAGTCAAGGTGTGTAGGGATTACTGGCTGTACAACACTTGGTTGTACATTTTCGGCTCCCGTCATGCTTACCACTAGGCAATCGTAACACTTGACTTGAAAAAAAAATGGACCTACCTTTCGGCATGCAAATATTACCTAGTTTGTAATACATGACTTTTGTGGTTTATATTAACAAAACTGATTATTCCGGTATATTTATTCATAATTCAGGATAATGTATATTTAGTTAGAATATAACTTTTACTTCTTGTTACTAACATATTAATATTTTTCATGCTATCATTTAAATTACAGTGAGGTGAGTAATTCTTTGTGTTAACCTACAAAATGTATTGTTTAATTTTTATATTAGTAAAAATATATAAATTATATATAAAATAATTAGATACTTGTACTAGGCACTCAGATCAGAAGAAGATGACCAAAAATAGCTAACAATATGCATATTTGTTCGACGATAATTTGCGAACCGTTCATCTGACTTTATGAAAGTTTGTAAGCAAGTAGTTCTTTCCAATACAATTATCAAGTTCGTATATGAGCCAAACAAGTCAATACGCTTGGAAGATATGGGTTCGCCGTGAACTACTTGTAATAAAAAGCTTGTAAACAATCTTTCGTGTATTCCACAGGTGTGAAGCTCAAGGCAGTGAGCCAATTGTACGCCAAACTGGACGAGGTAGCCATCAAGGAGTACAGCAAGCACCGGCTCGGCGGCTGCGACAGCGTGGTGCTCGCGGAGTTGTACCCGGACTGCATGAACAGACTGTCGCCCGACACCACGGACCAGCCGCACGGCCACCGGGTGCTCCTGCTCGCTGATACTAATGTAAGTTTGTTTATTGTTTTTAGCCTGGAATAGGGTAGATGACTGATGTTTGTATCATTGAAACCAATAACTTTAATTTACTAACTATAATTTAAGTAAATATAGTATGTTTATTGAAAAAATTATTTAAATCGGTTAATAATGTTATGATATATGAGCGTTTAAAGTTTTTGTTAGAGACAACTCTGTCCCTTTCCCACAAAACAAAAAATGACGTCACGCCTTACTTGTCAGAATATAATTTATATGGCGTACAGAGAAGTGACGTCACGATTTGCTGTTTCGCCTCTCTGTCTAGCATGATATTAAAATGCTTATAAGTTGCTTATTTTTGATCAGATATTCATTTTCTTTTCATTAATCAGCTATGGGCCACATTTTAATAGAACAATAAAAAAAACAGTCATCTAGCCTATTGGGTATGTTCCGTAAACTGCCTTCAGAACCAACGGAGGACGGGCAGCAGCGTCCTCTCTGTTAACGGTGGTGAGCAATCTGCGATCCCCAAGCCGCCTGCCAAGCGTGGGGATAATGGCAAACCCTCCCTACTATGGGGGAGGCCTTTATCCGGCGGTGGGCGCCTTCAGGATGATGATGTGGACCGACTACGTAAAAGTAGCTAGACTAGCCTTCTTCATATTAACAAAAAACTATTCATTTCGTTATCTGGTTACCATAGTCAGTTAGTCAGCATTGCTTAGTTTATGGCTAGATGTAGTGGTGGAACTGTGAGAGGCAGAGTCTGTCTGGGGAAGTACCACACCCTTGCCAGTTATTCAACTGCTAAGCAGTAGTGTTAAGTGTGCAAGCGTTACTGTGTTTAGGCACAGAATAAATAATAGTACTAGCTGTGGGCTGGTCCGCGTCCCTCCGCAGTATCACGCACCGTCGGAAGCCAGCTTTAGGCTGACGAGCGCAGTGCAGTGCAAATTTATAACCATGCCAATAATCACCTAGCTTCATTGCTGCATGACTGAGGAACTAACAAATCAACCAACACACATTTGGATTTATAATATTAAGTGTTTTGGGGTTAAGGGATAGGTTTGCGTTAGACTACAAATGAAAAATATGAAAGCAGTTTCTGCTTCAGACACATCACATAAATCATTAAGATACATCTTTCTCAATCTTTTTCTCTCGATTTAAAAACAATTTCGGAAACATGGTAATTAATTATTATTATGTGAAAAGTATTTATTTGAATTTTTCAGCACATACCAACTTACTACCGATTGCATCTCATCAAAGAAGACTACAAAAAGACCAACAGTACCCCCACGAGTACCAGTCAGGTATGTTCCAATTGTCATTATCCCACTGCTGGGCGTGTGTATCCTCAATGTGAATGGTCCACTTGGTACTTGGTGAGCGGGCCTTTTCCGCACTAGAAGCCCTTGATGGGCCCATGTTGCGTCCGGCGCAGCTAGTTCAGCCACCCGGTGTCCCCGAGGAAGGCCAGCACCTCGCTGACGCCGGCGCAGACCCGAGGATCGTCGTACGTTGTTCTGCCACGCTGCTGCATTCAAGCAGCAAGTGCGCGGCTGTTTCTTCCGCCTCCATGCAACCACGACATAGAGGACTATCTGTAAACCCAATAGTGTAAAGGTGTTTGTTCAAAGAGCAGTGTCCGGTGACCACTCCGACTACTTGTCTGAGTTTGTCACGTCTGAGGTTAAGCAGTTTACGATTTAACTCCGGGAAGGCTGCCCTTGACTGCCCTCACCCCTACACCCCTCGGTACTAGCCCAGTATTCTTTATGCAGTCTGTACGTACGTTTGCGAATGCATGATCTTATTTGAGAGAAAGGCAGAGGGATCATTGGCCCGGGTCCTACAGGGCGCGATTGGTCCACAATGCTGGCTTAGTACATGTTGGCGAATTCACATTGAGTTTTCTCTCCGGACATTGCAGGTGTCCTCACAATGTTTTCCTTCATCGAAAAGACAAGGGTATGTTTTCTAAATCTGTACGTAAATTAATTACCGAATTTTCTTTGCATTTTGTTCTGGACCGCAAATGGTTCATGTATTCCATGTAACATGTAATACAAAGCTTACAGGCCATATTCTAGCTGTACTTCTGCTAACGTGCTGTCACGTATACAGGGTTAGTTCTAATCAGTTAGCATCCTTTTAAGGGCATATTCTGTACATCAAAATAAACAACTTTTACTACGAGGCCAACATGGAATCGCGAATAAAAACAGCTGTTCCATACAAAAAGTTAATCGACCTTGGGCAAAATTTATCATAGGCAATCATAGACTGCAGAACTATAACCTATGGTGTGCCTCAGGGTAGCATACTAAGGCCATTATTATTTTTATGTTCTTTGCTACTATAAAGCTTGCTTGCGATTTGGCAAGTCTTGCCAAGAGTTGTTTAGCACGATCTTCGCAAGATCTTGCAACGTCGCACTACAGATTAGCAAAGAACATACCAAATTTTCGTTTACGCAATTGAAGAACGTTTTACATTTCAGCAGCTATTATTTAAGGAACTTTGAAAAGAGTTGGCGTCAAGTTTGATCTCACTTCTGTTGTTAGCGAAGCCGGTTTACGAGTACTTATAATACTGCTGAGCTTTTTGTTACGAATTTAGCTTTCTTTCACGTTTATTTTTTTGATGGATTGTAGTGATCTGTATTATAATTGGCGCGTTAAAGGTTTATATATTATGGATGCAACACAGCACATTAACTTCAGATATGATTTGAATGTAATGAACCATTGTTACTCCAATATTTCTCATATTTCAGATGCTGAAGAAACAAATAGAGGAAGTTATATCAAAGTCAGTGGAACCCGGCTCGATGTTGGTGACGGGGCCCAGCATGCCGCCCATCGACGGCGCGTTCTCGATCCAACAGCTCACGCACTGCGACAACGACATGCAACACTTCTGTAAGTTTTACACCCTTCGGCCTTGTAGCGCTCGTGGCGTAGCTTGTCTAGGTGATTCTAAACGATCACCGATGTTAAGCAACGGACGGTCCGGTCAGTCTTCGGATGGGTGACCGTGAGTGGCATTTATTTCTGAGCGCTACCGTGGGTCGGATGACACATTAAATTGTTGGCCCCGGTTGTTTGTTCTAGTTTCTATGACAACAACCGTCAGCCATGTCAGAGGTCTTCGGGCGGCACATTACCTCTGACACTAGGGATGGCCAATCAGCCTATACGAACTTACTTACTTACCCTTCGGCCGCGTACGAAACCGGAGACTCGTAACTAGTTACGGCAGAAGAAAAATTCTTTGTTATATGATACTGGTATGGTACTAGGAAATACGTTTTTTTCTTTACACGATACGAGGGCTACACTAAAAGTATCGGGAATGGAATATTTCCACTGTTTCTGTCATATTAAAATCTTTTTAATTGAAAACTCCTTGGCTTTAAAAATCGAATACCATTTATTTATTTAAAAAAATATTCTCGGTCTTGTCACAAGGTTTTGTCAAACTTGTTTAGTCGTTGAGAAAATGGAATTGACTCGAGAAAATTCAAGAGCGATGATTTATTATGACTTTCGAAGTGGTTTAACACAAAAACAGTGTGTTGACCGGATGATTTCTGCATTTGGTGATAAAGCCCCATCCAAAACCACAATTTATCGCTGGTTTGCTGAATTTCAACGTGGACGTGTCAAGCTCAGTGATGATCCCCGTCAAGGTCGTCCAAAAACTGCAGTCACCCAAGAAAACGTTGATGCTGTGCGTAAGCTGATTGAGGAAGATCGACATGTGACATACCGCGAAATTCAGGCAACTTTAGACATTGGCATGAGTCAAATACAAATAATCTTGCATGAAAAATTAGGTGTAAAAAAGTTGTTTTCCCGATGGATACCGCATTCGCTCTGTGAAGAGCAAAAAGCGGCTCGCGTTACTTGGTGCGTCAGAACTCTCGAAAGATTCCACGCAGGATCCTCAAATGCTGTATACAACATCGTATCAGGTGACGAATCCTGGATATACGCGTACGAACCCGAAACAAAAAACCAGTCACGAGTTTGGGTGTTCTAAAATGAGTTAAAGCCAACAAAAATTGTTCGTTCACGGAGTGTTGCAAAAAAAATGGTGGCCACGTTTGTCTCCAAAACCGGCCATGTTACGACTATTCCTCTTGAGGGACAAAGAACGGTTAATGCAGAATGGTATGCTAGCATTTGTTTGCCACAGGTCGTTTCTGAACTCCGTAAAGAGAACTGCAACCGCCGCATCATCCTCCATCACGACAATGCGAGTTCTCACACCGCGCACAGAACAAAAGAGTTTTTAGAGCAAGAAAACATAGAATTATTGGACCATCCGCCGTACAGCCCCGACCTAAGCCCTAATGATTTCTATACTTTCCCTAAAATAAATAATAAATTGCGTGGACAGAGATTTTCATCACCTGAAGAAGCTGTAGACGCCTACAAAACGGCCATTTTGGAGACCCCAACTTCCGAATGGAATGGTTGCTTCAATGATTGGTTCCATCGTATGGAAAAATGTGTCAAATTTCGCGGAGAATACTTCGAAAAGCAATAAATATATTTTTAAATAGTAATGTTGTGTCACTTCCTTGATTCCCGAAATTTTCAGTGCCGCCCTCGTACACTGGTTTCCACAAAGGAAACTTACACTGAATTGCGAGATGAGACTTTCTATTCATCATACGTAAACTTCAAATGAAATTTTCAATAATGATGTCAAAACCTCTCAACAACTTTCCAGATTTTGTGAGCTGTTAAAGATAACACTAGACCAAGTTGTGTCAAGTATTATGCATTTTCAAGTCTAAATAGTATCAAGTTATATATATGTGTCATCACAGTCAGTTACACGAAATTAGTCACAGTCGAGTCTAAGTCATGCCCTAGTAAAGTTGTGGCGAATTGACTATGGGAGTTTACGGAGTTTTAAAAACGACATGAAAATACATGTTTCACCACATTATACCACTTGCCCACACTCGAGCATGTAATTCAAATTAAAAATTAATTCGCGAAAAAACACAAGATTAAGAAAATAATAGAATGCAGCCATTGAGCTAATTATAACAATAGAGTCACAAACATGCAAAAAAAGATGTCCGCGCCAAAACACGGCGACTTTTTTAATGACATGAACTACGATAAGACAAGCGCTCAAGCATACATTGAACACTATACAAACGACGTAACGTCTAAATTCGAACAATTGTGAACTATATAATGCACGTATAGGTGTACAATGTACAATGGCACTTATTGGACGTGTTTTGACTGTTTGCACTTAGAGATTGTGACTCTTGAGATATTAGCTCAATGAATGCAGCAAATAGATTTTTCCGTGTTCCCGCCAAAACTCCAGTAATAAATATAAATAAATAAATATTGGGGGGCATATTACACACAGCGCCATCTAGCCCCATACTAAGCAAAGCTTGTATTATGGAAACCAGATATATAGTAAGTTGTGGTGTGTTACAGTGAGCACGCGCGTCTGGCGGCAGGCGACGTGCGTGTGCGCGGCGTCGCGCGAGCTGTGCGCGGGCGCAGCGCTGCCGGCGCTGTGCGCGCCCGCCGTGCAGCGCTACCTGCAGGCCGCCGCCTACCGCCTGCGGTTCGAGGACGGCTTCTTCCGACACACGCTGGAGACGCTCGCGGCGGCATCTACCGCCCACCGCGACACGCCCGCTGTGGAACTGTAGAGATAACACCGAGTAGGAGAGCGAAGCGCTCGTGGCGTCACTCGACACGGTGTTCCTAACATTTCAGAAACACTGTATGTGATAACATTTGTTTAGCACTTCAAAAATATTTCAGAAACACCAGTATGACATTGATGTGGAGTTGTATGACACTAGCACGCAAGGTTAACGGCGTAGAATTACATACCGAACTTACCATGTTATTTATCGACATATCTAGACAAAGTAAGAACGCTCAATAAATTCGTTAATGGTTTGTCTACTGTAGCGTACTACTACATGAAGTGGTCCTTCGAGCCGGCGCAAATTTTTTAACATTCAACTTAAAATGCATTATAAATAAACGCTAAATCATTCTTGTGACTGGGGCAAGTAGTATATGGCACAGTCATGATGACGGGCGCGAAAGAATACCGACAAGTTGAGAGCATTGCATGAAATTACGTGCGCCATTAAAATGGTGGAAAATAAGCTCAGATTCTAAATTTACTCTAGATAACTGAGAATCTGTTAATTGCCAGTTTACGTCTTAACCACTGGCCAATCCCATCAGTGTTTGTCGTCTCAGCTATACACGCGACATTGGCGAAATTGCGGCCATACCGCAGAGGCCATAACCAAAGGTAGATAGATAGAAAATGGGGGAAAATTAAACAGATTAACTGTTTAATCAGAATTAGAAGTATTTTTCCCCAAACTTTCGCCAAAAAAATCTGTTTCCCAAAACTGCCCACAATTTTAATTTCCCATCCCCCAACCCCCAGAATGGGGAAAATACCCCCAATCTGGCGACCCTGATACGCACACAACAACTTACACTACAGGCGGGCATTGCAAAGCAAAGATTGAGGAACTGACAATAAACAAGCGGGGACAAAATATAATAGATGAGAGGTAGCAATCATAGACTAGTTAAGGTTTTGGCTTTACGTAGGTCTATCATTTAGCCATAAGAACATCACACAGTATAAATATATCTCTCTACAGAAGGTGCCTTTACTTCGTGGTATTACCAAGTAGGTACCTATAATTGGACAGCAAGTAGGTACCACAGTATAGGACGTCAATACTACAATCACTACCTATACACATTACCTTAGGTACGTTCATATCAAGAAGATACCCATCAGTGGCGAAGGGTGAAAATTCAGTAAAAAGCCGAAGCAAAAAAAAAACTTAGGTACCTACCATCGTGCCGAAAGCAGTAGAAACAACCGAAACCACCTTCTCCATAGGTACTTAAAAGCACCATCGCGTAAAAATCGGCGGGTCAGTGTCGGCGATTTTGGCGCGCTATCACATTGTCACATTCACGTTAAAACAACAACAAAACGAAACAAACAGACAAAAAAAAAGTTAACAAGTAACGATCAAAACACGACCATAACTATAATTGTACCTGAAAACCGTATCAACATTAATTTATAGCAGAGAAATATACTAGATTTATAGTTTATAGATAGCTCGGAACTCACTTCTACCAACGTAAACAATACAATGAATAGGTATCATAAGCCGAAAATCACCGAGTTATCCCGCGTGTGTGAGCACGAACGATACAAAAATTCACGAGTGTGAGAGAGATAACTAGCGCTCCCGCGCGAGACGCTGTGTTCGACATGCAAGACTTGTTCGCAAGGCAACCCGGCGGCGCCCACCGGCTTGCCGCGCATAGTAACTAATACTTATTCTGTGAAATTGCTGTGGTACTCACTGATATGTATTCTGTGGCTCGCATCGCATTGCGCGCATAGTAATTATTACTTATTCTGTGGCGAATGCGTAACTCGATGCGGAGCGGGTTACCGCGCAAGTAAGTAATATTTATTCTGTTACATTGCTCTTTGGAGATTATTGAGAGGTGGTAGGTACTAGATAGTATGTCGGTTGTAGATACTTACAGACACATTTTCAAAAGGGAAGCCGATAGGAATCGGGTCATATGGATCCTTCGCCACTGATACCCATAGTATATGATGTCGTATACTGTGTCATCAAGTAGTAACTCGTCTTCTATGCTTTGATGTTCACCAAACACATTTAAACTGATATTATCACCAATTCATGAAAAATTCATCATTGGTCATTACCAATTTGAATTTGATATTATTTCGATGTATATTTTCTATTATAATAGTTGTGAAGATAAATTACTTAATGTGCCTTAATCAGAATTTCGTCTTCCTTGACACTGTTTAGTTGTAGAAATGGTTAAAATATGTTTCAAATGATATTGATTTTCACTGTTGATTGATTTTGCATTTGTTAATAATAAATAAGCACATCTAGTTTTAGTTCATTTGTAATAGAATAAGTTTTTAATCCATTATTTAGTTGCTTTATATTTAGTTATTTTAGAGCAACTTGCGTGATTTTGTTAAAGTTTTTTCAGTATTGATTTTACTCAAACATAGTTATAGCTTTGATTAGTTTCAAGTTGAATTGAATATTGTGGTAATTATTTGTTAAATTTAAAGACGATAATTTGTCCCATGTGATTTTCATTAACGTACATATTTCTGTTAGTTATGTATCTATAGGCA
Organism: Erannis defoliaria; assembly: GCA_905404285.2. Taxonomy (NCBI): domain Eukaryota; kingdom Metazoa; phylum Arthropoda; class Insecta; order Lepidoptera; family Geometridae; genus Erannis; species Erannis defoliaria. Next base: position 4,771,173 of record FR990071.1, read on the forward strand.
CGTTGATTTTGTTAAATTTCTAATACAATAATAGAGATAACTGGTTTTTTTTATTGTCCTATTAAAATGTGGCCCATAAATACGGCTGATAATTTAAAAAAATATTAAAATCTGATCAATAATAAGCCACTTATAAGCATTTTAATATCATGCTAGACCTCTGTCTAAACACAGCACAAACAGGCGAAACAGCAAATCGTGACTTCACTTCTCTGTACGCCATATAAATTCTATTATGACAAATAAGGCGTGACGTAATTTTTTGTTTTGTGGGAAAGGGAGAAAGTTGTCTCTAACAAAAACTTTAAATGCTCATATATCGGAACATTATTAACCGATTTAAATTATTTTTTCAATAAACATACTATATTTACTTAAATTCTTCATCAAAGCTATTGGTTACAACGATATAAACATCAGTCATCTACCCTATTGTGTCTTCCTAAATCTATACATCCTTTTACATTAATATGAACCCTAGTAATTTCCCCAATTATTAAAAATGTATTCGAGGCTCGACACGCTTAATTTTACGCTAGTTTGAAACCATTACTACACCCATGAGAAACCTTAACTACAGGGGTTGGCTCTGGAGATTTATTTATTTATTTAATAAGATACAGTTACAGACTAAAGGCTATCTTATATCAAGAAAATAACATAGTAAATAGAGCAATGTGAACCTAAAGTCCAATTAAAACCATACACAACTTATACAAGAAAAAAAAATAACATTGGAAATATCTAAGGATACGAAAACTTGGCGGTAAAAGGGTTAATGATGTATGGATTTGATTCACGTTAATCTCAACACACCGCTCGCCGTCTAAACCTTGGAGAAGAACATTTTATATTTTCATCTTTTCGCATTCGTTGGTCGGCGCCGGCGGCGGTCGTGTCGCAGAATATGTAATAGTACTACAGTCGTGTTCACGTCTGTTGATTGTATTAGTACGCAGCGAGAGTAATAATGGAATGGACGAGCCTAGCGCTAGCAAAACGTTCAAAATTAACAAGTCAACACAATCAAGCATATCTAGCTAAAAGTATGCATATTACATTTGCCAGAAAATAGAGATAGCGAATCTAATTACTGCATGACAAAAAGAGAACACATGTACATGTATTAGAAGTTTGTATTGTCGTATCGTACGGCTCGCATGTCGCAAAGACAGAGTATGACTGACGCGAGAGGAGAGCTGGCGCTCAACATATAGTCTTCAAAATCCGTGCGCTTATTTCCCGTCCATTCATTTTATCATTGTCGCTGTTAGTACGCGCAAAAAGAGTGCGTTTTTTGTTTACACTTCAGCCAACTACATTTTTGTGTAAAATAAAAGCAAGACTGTAAAGATTGTTTTATTTGTATACTGTTATTTGCCCGATTCGCTCGAATAGGTAATGGACAGTTAATTTTAACTCGAAATCAAAATAGGTTCGTAGGTAGGTTATCGTTCGTCGTTCGTATCTACTTAAAACAGCTGTTTTTAAGGCTCTGAGAATGCTGCGCGGCGCTGTCTCGCTCGGGCATTTCAACATTTTTAAAGTTATTAAATCACTGCTAGAATGAAAAATCGCAGTCGATGAAATAACTGAGACAACTGGAGATTACTGGGCTACATTAACAATGGTATAGAAAAAATACAATGTCGATTCAAGGTAGTTTTCATTCATAAAACTGGACATAAACTATAAGGAATTTTGTGGTACTAAAACTTGTTTAGATTTAAATGATATTTTTGCTGAAGCTAATCTCAGCAATTTTACCGGCTGTGATATTTCATATAAATTCAGTGATTTTATATAGGTATTATATACTTTGTTTTTACAGGCGCGGATCCAGGATTTCGTTGAGGGGGGGGCAATTTTTATGTGGTGATAAAACCACACAAAATTTCCCCCGCCTCCCCCTATCTTCCAGAAAATTCGTTCAAAATTAAAAAAAAGGAAACTTTTATTATGGTACTTGTATATTTACGTGCCTGCAGGGCTAAAGTGGCTACTTAAGCCCCGCTACGTGGAGGAACCACTTCCTCCCCGCAGCAGCACGTAAAATCGTATATACACCACGGGAGCAAGTAAACAGGCCTCAGATCTCATGTTTGTCACCCTCGGCTTCGCCTCGGGAGATATATACATGTGGCCTGAGACATCCTTTACTTTTGCTCCCTAGGTAAGTAATATACTATTTTATTTCAATATTGGCTTGCAATGGCAATGACCGCTATCTCGTCTGATGTTAAGCGAAGATGCAGTCTAAGGTTTTGCAAGCTTGCTTAGAAGAAACGGATTCATTCGCAACTTTAAGAATGAATCGCAGTCTACTGTTTAGCAAATAAGGGTGGAATCGAACCGATTTGTGCGTATTTTTTAAATATTGGTCTTTACCTATGAAATTGCCGTTTTGTATGGAATAAGTGAAATTACTTATTTTTTTAAACTTTTTTATTTCTGTTATTCAAAGTAATCACCCATGCAATCGACGCATCTTTGCCAACGAATTGGCAGTTTATTGATGCCCTTCTTGTAAAAATTAGCTGGACGGGGAGGCAACAAACTCTTCAAAGGAATTTTGTACTGCCTCTCGGGAATTGAATTTTTTACCTACTAAAAAGTTGTCTAAATTTTGGAAAAAGTAATAGTCGGTAGGTGCAAGGTCTGGTGAGTATGGTGGATGAGGGAGAGCTTCCAACCCCAGCTCTTGCAGCTTGGAGACTGTCTGTAGCTGCAGCGCGAGGCAGGCGTCGACGCGTACGTTGCGCTGGCGATCGTTAAGTTCGTGGGGCACCCATCTATCAAGTTTTTTTACCTTGCCTATTTGTCGCAAATGGAGCAAAATTGTTTTGATGCTAACATCAAAAGCTGCTGCTAGCTCAGCTGTAGATTGAGTTTCGTCAGCTTCCACAATCGCCTTTAATTCATCATTGTTGACCAAAGTCTCCGGACGACCACGAGCTTCATTTTTCAAGTCAACATTTCCAGAACGGAACCGGGAAAACCAATAACGGGTTGTGCGTTCGTTAGTACAGTTCTCTCCGTAAACGTTTTTGATGTTACGTGCCGTTTATGTCGCGTTGGTGCCACGACGGAACTCATATTCCATAATTACACGAATGTTTAAAGTATCCATTATGACGAAAAATTATCAAATGTAATGAAAATACAACGCTAATCAATAAACAAAAGACTGAGTTTGTAAAAATAATGTCATGTTTTTAAGACAAAATTAATTTGATATCAGAATACAAAGCCATTCCAAACTTTTTTTCTATTTGAAATGACCAGTACTGAAGAACGACAATTTCAAAGGTAAAGACCTATTATAAACTACGAAACAGGCCGCTTTTTAGAGCTCCTGGCCGTCCGATAGTAGAACGGACAGGGTGGGATCAGATCATGTAGCACCAAAACATATTCTCCGAAATGTAACCGATAATAAACCGATAGACAGCAACTTTGCGTCGATGTTCAATGCTTTGGAGCTTAGCCTGAACAAATGACTCCTTTGTTTTTAATGGACTCGTTAGCCTTAGCTTTTCTTGGCGCGTTTTTCAATAGACTCTTGCGCCTCGAGCTGGTCGCCTTGACCGATCTATTCTAGAGGTGCGTGAGGATTACTATCCTTGTACGACCGAACTTGTGCTTGATATAATTTGAGCAACTGTTCTGGCGTGAAGTGCTGTCGCACCTTAGAGAGAATCTTATTTTTTGTACCTTTTGCGTTTTAGTAGCCAATTGAGCCTTTGACTCTATATTGGATCCAAAGTTGAGGGTTGGAGTCAATTAATGTCCAGTGGTTAAAGCCCTCGGATATCAGCACGGATACTCATTTCGGAAAATAGGAGCCAGATCGGATGGCCTCTTTTTGGCAGAGAATAGACACGCCTGGGTCTTAGCTGCATTGAACTTGACCAGGTTGGCATCGCCCCAATCCAAGACTGCCTTAAGGGACAAATTCAGCGCACTGGATTTCTATCCCACTTTTTCGTGCATCGCATACGTATGGAAACGCACACGACAGCACTGTTGCAGAGAGCTCTACAACAGTGCTGTCGTGTGCGTACCCCAAGGTACCTACCGTGCTTTAGCAGATTGTTAATGTGCAGCAGGAAAAGAGTCGTAGAGAGCAACGACCCCTGAGGAACACCGGCATTATAATAATAATAATAATTTGAATTGACATGAAAGCCCTTTGTTCGGTCGAGCAGCCATCAAAGACCACTCAGATCCAGCGGTTCATCAGGAATTACGAAATCCAAGTAATGAAACCAGTGGACAAGCTATTTGAGGAGAGCTTGCTAATTAGGCTGCCATGCCATACCTCTCGAAGGCCTTCGAGGCGTCGAGGGAAACGGCAACCGCTTCCTCGTGTTTCTCGATGGCCTCACTCCAGATGCGAATAGCATACGCTAGAAGATCTCCAGTAGACTGGTTTTGGCGAAACCCATACTGCCAATCTCTGAGTAGGTTATTAGCTTCTAGGTATGCCAGGAGCCCATTGTGGAGGACACGTTCCATAACCTTGCAGAACAATGGCTGGAATACCAACAGTGCCATATCCAGTTTTCGTAATTAGTCAAATCGTCGTCAAGTCATCGTCAAGTTTAATCAGCACTGGCTTTGAACAATCCCAGTGCTTTGTTCAGAACTTGACAAAGATTTGACTGGAAACTGGATAACGTTGCGACATTTGTTTTTTTTGTATGGAGAAATATAATAATAAGTGCCCCTAGTGAATGTATGGTGAGCCTCAAATTTTCAATACATAAAGTATAATTATAACAGAAAGCATGTCTGTTTAAAAAAAAAAAAACAAACAATGCAAAATAAACTATCAGAACACTATAGATATATTGCATTGCCTTGCCAAAAATGGCAAAAATAACCAGTGCATATATAGATTCCAAGCACTCGGTGAATTTCAGTCACGCACGGATTGACAAGCGAACGCAATGCCGAAGTGGTCTTTGAAAAGGTGAAAATAACACACTAGCGATGTTTTTTTAACAGTAATTTCAAGTGAAAAACATTGATCGATCGATGTATTTAATCTACATGTCGCAATCGAGTCGTATCCGGGACGCCAGCGCCACCTGGTGGCACTCGATAGAGTCGGTGACGTGCGCGCCGTCGATTGGTGACTTCACTTTCCTATTGGCGAGCGGCGCGTGCAGTGGACACTGAACCATCGCGTGTTCTGTGATACGTACCTACATACAACTTATTTGTGCCTACCTGATTACTGTACTGTGCCTGTGAAGATTATAATTTGATTGATTGTACGAGCTTGTTTTCTTTATCCGACACTACCAACCGACGACGCCCACTGTTAAGAGGATCAACGATGAGTGCTGATGATGATGGCGAAGGACCCTCCTCCGTCATACATAATATAAGTTAGCAATGAGTTAATAACGATTTTTGTAAATAAGTCTCTGAGGAATTTTGATGATGGCGTCAGGGGGGGCAATTGCACCCATTGCCCCCCCCCTGTATCCGCGCCTGTGTTTTTAAAGCTTAAACAGGAAGAAAAATTATGACCTCCGGCAGGACTCGAACCTGCATACGAGCAGTCTCTATGGGTTTCCGTCCCAACTGCTTTGCCAATTAAGCTACAGAAGTATCTGCCTTAGATGCCAACATAGAAATAAGTGTGGAATCATAACATAATTTATTTGGGATATTCTCAACACTAGAATGCAATGCTGGAAAAATGGAGACGGATAAATTTCATATAGATAGATAGAGATGCCCAATGCCCATGAATTCAATGTCATTCTGTATATTGTAGCACTAATTTTTTTATGCATAATCCTTTACTAAGTACAACTAACAACAAATAATACTACTTAGCCTACTACACAAAAAACATAAGGCTTGTATCCAGACCGATGAAAGTCTAGAGACAATCTAAATGATCAAACAATTTGGAAGAATAATTAGATAAAATTAGGTCTACCACTTAGTTTACTAGAGAAAGAGAAGATTATTTTTAAGTCAATATAATAATATATTAGTATGTATGTATTTTTCTATGGTGTGATCAATAAAGAGTTATCTAATCTGTCTACCTAGGTATCTATATTTTATTGTACACAAAAAAAACACTAGCCGTACAAAGTATTTTAAGGGGTCATTGTACTCCTTTTTTTGACCAAGTTTTACTATCTGTTTGCATTATTAAAACATTAAAACCTCCCTAAAAATATGTGAGTATTGTGATTAAAACCAATTAAGTAGGTATTTGTAAGATTTTTATTTAATAAATAAATATAAATATAAAGTTATCGTCATATATTCTTATATTTAATTACTTTATTTCATTCATATTATAAAAATGTCCTTAAATGAGATTACAGAGTCAAAATAGAAATAAAGCTGAACTCCGCAGAGTTCAGCTTTATTTTTATTTTTATCTTTATTTTTATAATATGAATGAAATAAAGTAATTAAATATAAGAATATATGACGATAACTAACTTAAATATTGTTCCAGTTGTTAAATATTGTACTGGTCCTCATTTACACAATTTCTTTAAAGCTTTGTATGATTCTAGTTGTTTGGATTAAAAATGTTTGTTATAAAAATATAAAGTTGAAACAAAACCACCTAACGTTCATCTATAGAATACATACAAAATACTTAAAAAGTAACCAACATGGGCAAAACACTACAAAGATTGGTAACAATAAATTTTTTGAATAAATTACAGGCTCTGATTAACCCTTAGGCTAATTAGGCTGCAGCCTAGGGCGCGAGAATCGGGGGGGGGGGGGGGGGGGGGCGCGCTAAAACCGTGTCTTCGCATGCACTAATCTAGCATCATTGCATCTACCCTACATATTTCAACTAGACCGAGACAAAACACTAAAAGTAAATGCGCTTGAGAGTCCCTGATTTTAACAATAAATTTTAAACTTTTACAAAACGCGCTTAAAACAAACACTGACTTGTTACTCGAATCGGTTGGTGGTCGAACGAGTGGGTGAACTGGCAACACTGTTGCAGACAGAGCGCCTGGTACGAGTTTTGTATAATCCGCCTCACAATATCTTGATGATTTTTTACAAACTATTAAATTTGAAAATATTGTGGAAACATTTGCAAACGCTAAAGCACGAAAAAGGGCTAAAATCTAAAAATAATTACTTAATTACTATAATTTTCAAATAAATCATTAATCAGGTGCAAAAATGTTTCACTTGTATGATGCCTCTCCTCTTTTTTTTAACAATTACAAAAGTGTAAATATTTAAAAATACTCAAGTCGAAGCAACTTCACACACTAGATGACCCATGCACGCTCATGGCCAATGGCAATGACAACTAATGGCCTACGCAGACCGATGGCATCGATAGGGATTTTATTATCCCGCGGCTTCATTCTAAAGCATAGCAATTTATGTTGTATTTCTATATCAATACGTTCAATATGAATCGTTCGTTCTATATGAATGTTCATTAGTAAAAATTGAAATCCCTTGCCATGCCGTCCCGGTCTGCGTAGGCCTTAAGTTGTCTATAGAAACTAAGCCAATACAAGTCACTTTCAGGTTTTCTACTTGGTAGCCTGCAGTCACTTGTCATGATTTTGGTCTTATAATGCGTGAGGTACTTTGCCTTTATGTACGGTCAGCTTAAAAAATGGTTTGGCACCCTAAGGTTGAATGTCATGCAGATTAAAGGACAACGTTAGTTTTGCTTGCAGATCGATCTGAAAACTTTTATAGGTTGTATGAACCATGTTAAAACTTTCACACTACTACTCTACTCACTTACTACTTTTTAGGCCGTCCGTAACACACCTGGCGGGGGCGCGTCCTCATAATTAGCCTAGGGCGGTCAGAACTCTTGATCAGTCGCTGATAAATTACGACGTGGTACTTGACTTGATTAATGTATGTAGAAGTTTACACGGCTTTTTATCAAACTTTTACAAAGTTATCCAATTTTTTTTTATAATCAACGATGACTAATTTGTTGACTAAATCTTACCTAACCTATAACTTCGGAATTACGATGCCACATTGGGGACTAATTATGACTAATTAATGACTAAATATTTGCATTTTCAAAACCGATTTTCATGAAGTTTTCAGTGGTGAGAATTCTGGCGTGAAGCACATAATTGAACCCCTTGGTAAAACTAAGAAAGTTGCAGAAAGCTAGCCAATACAAACAATCACTATCCTATGACTAGACGGAGATAGAAAATCGCTCTACTAGTTCCGTAGGCTGCATAGAAAACCCTCTCACGGCCAGAGGATGTCAAACCAGCACCAATTTAGGTCAACTGGTCGAATCTTTAGAAAGGCGATCGTCGCGCCGGTCCCGTTGCTGCGAACTACCTTCCTTGGTGCTTTGCATTTGCATTAACTACTTATGTGGAATGTATGGTCATTGGTCACGTTGACGTCCTTGGCCTGATAAAAGTTACACTCATTTGGTGCAGAATGTTGATCAGGATTTGGCGTTGGCAAACACGCTGTTTTTAATATTACACTTGGTTTTATTGTTTGTAATAAATTTTTCGTAGTTGTCAAATCTTTAGGAATCGTCATTACAATAATACTTAAAAAAACCGACTCCAATTTCGCCTTCTTGAATGACATCTTCATTTTCCAGTATTTTTATTTAATAACCAAACTACTGAACCGATTTCGAAAATGTATATGGGACTACCTCAGAAGTACGAAAGTACGAAACAAAAAAATAATCTTCAAAATAACAGTCTTACTTAAAAAAACTTTTCAACCGTTAGTCACTGCTTAAGATGCTCTGCCATCTTCTCTCTGACGTGAAGTGTAACATGCAAGAACAAGACAGAGAAGTTTAAGCAGTGACTAAGAGAATCGAAATTATTTTAGGTAAGGTTGTAAATGTACTTATAATTGGCGAAGTAATCGCGTAACATGATATACAAAAAAAAAACATGCTTTCCTCCTCCTCCTAAAAAAACCCTAAAAAACCTCCTTTTTTGAAGTAGGTTGAAAAATGTAAATAAGGTAGGTAATATGTACGTAGATTTAGGTAGCTAATAACTACTGTATGAAATGCAACCTATTCATTTAGGTATTAGGTACAGGTCGCGTCATGTAAAAAGAACGCTGGCGGTTAAGCTGCGCAGTAGGCGATTTATCGGTCTATTTGGTGGTATGAGGTGGTACCTAGCAATAACCAATATACCAAGCGGCGAGCAAAAGGCTAATTAATAATTATTTAAAACAATAGGCTGGTACTTTTTTGCGCAAGTGTACACATGCGCAAACACCTCTCTCTTTCTCTACTTTCTTCCAGCGTTTTTTTTACATGACGTGGCCTATACCTGACGGACAACTCACAACCAACCGGCGGATCTAAAACTATGACATTTTGGCCAGGATATATCTGCTGCGTTCCGTAATGCGCTAAAAGTGATAATATCGCGAATCCGACCAAAGTGACAAGTATTACTCGATCAAGTCAAAGCCCTTATATTTTGTGACTATTAAATTTGGTCGGATTCGCGATATTATCACTTTTAGCGCATTACGGAACGCAGCAATCAAAGGGTTTTTGAAAACTTGTCCTCTTAAGTCCTCTATACAGGGATATATCCTTAATATTCCAAACCTAACGGTCAATGTGGTCAATTCTGAAGGTTTAAGTTGACAGAACTAAACTAACTAAAGTATTGCTGCCCTTAGCTAACATGCCTAGGAATAAAGTGACAGCAATATTTTAATTAGTTTAGAACTGTCAACTAAAACCGTCAGAATCGACCACATTGTAGGACACAACATTGTGAACATTATTCCCTATGAGGCCAATGCTGAAAGCGCGAAAAAGTTATCTACTGTTTACATAGTTCCGAGCACTTCAGCTTGGTCAAAGATTGCTTAGTCAATCAATAAGTAGATAGGTGTGTATACCTCTTTCAATCGTTTATTAGTCTTAATTGGACTAGATCTACTTTAGTGCATAGAAAGCTACTTCAAGTGTCGCCAAACCTTATTTTTTTTATCGGCATTTGTAACATAAATCAGGTTAACGACGTTTGTTGCTGCTATAACTTAGCTAACTGTAAATTTATAACCCATTTATTTTATTTCCCGGAAGGCTAAAGATAAGACAACATAATTAAAAATTATCGAGCGCGATGCAGGTCTATTACTCGATCGTATCTATCTGGTATCTGGTTAAGGGCAAATAAAATAAGGCGCCATACAACCGTATCGTTTACCGGTGCTTTGCCACAGTGCTGGCAGTGGGTAATTAACGCGTTCGTAAAGAATAGGCCGTCAACTAGCTATTTTAGATATTTATTTATTTAAATGCACATGTACAAAGCATTACAATCTACATAGTGTAAATACAAAAGTAGGACTATACTAAGTACATACCCTCTAAGGGCGTCGCATTAACATTACTCATTTTTATATGTACTTACTTATAATATACAACATTTATATTACTGACAACCGATGGGGAAGAAAGGTTCTTGAGTGGCGACCGCGAACCGGGAGACGCAGCGTAGGAAGGCTTCCCACTAGGTGGACCGACGACATTGTAAAAGTCGCGGGCAACCGGTGGATGCAAAAGGCAGGTTGTCGTACAGTGTGGCGGTCTAAGGGGGAGGCCTTCGTTCAGCAGTGGACGTCTCCGGGCTGACGATGATGATGATGATATTAGTGTCTTAATTACACATGGTTTAGCACAGGACGAAGATTAGTGTCGTGAGTTTGAAACATAATTTGTTATCCTCTAGAAATTCATCTATACTGTAGTAACATTTATTTATAGTTTTTTAAGTTTCTTATGGAAATTTTTTTATTAGGCTCATTTTTTATGTTATTTGGGAGTGCATTATATATTTTGATTAGCATAATATACTCTGGTCCCTTCCTGACTATTTCTAATTTCGGTTCCGGTGCTGCGGGAGTTTTCTGATATGGGTGGAATTGTATTATCATTGATTTATTTGTATTCATCTCAAGGTTGTGGGCTTCTAACCACGATTTGACGTAAATGTGTCCTTAATTTGAAGTAATGTATTTGTGTCAGGTGAGCATTTGAAGAGTAAGGATACGTCGGCAGCGAATAGCACACAGGGGAGTATATATTAGCCCCTTAACATCTTACATTTCCTGATTTTCTTTCCTGTAAAATTTGTAACATACCTGGCATGACCTGGGCATGTCCTAAACCTGCATCCAGAACCACCAGAAGCAGCGTCCTCTCTGTTAATGGTGGTGAGCATTCTGCGTACCCCAAATCGCCTGCCAAGCGTGGGGATTATGGCAACCCCTCCATATTTAGGGGGAGGCTTTCGTTAAGCAGTGGACGTCTTCAGGCTGCCGAGAGAGTAACATACTATATACTGATGATGACTCACCATAGAATGTCACGAACTTTGAAGACAGTATAGTGCGCTAAAAAGCACGAAGTGCGCTAACGTAAGCACGTAGTGCGCTTACGTTAGCACGCAACGTGTGACTGTTAGTAATGTACCTACTTAGTGAAGCCCTACCATTTTTTTACGTTGGGAATTGCACTTACGCGTACCCCCGCCAGGACGCAGGAGGGTTATGTCAGACTCGATGCCAGAGTGAGACTCGATGACACCCCTATATACCGACTAAAAACCCAACGGTGTTCCCACACTGCGCCTATTGTCGAGGTCACGGGTACGCTCTCGCATTCATCCGCGACCTCGACGGCGCTGCCCTTTCGGGCCCACCACGGCGAGCCGGAGCTCCCGACCGCACCGATGCACGATGTATCGGAACACCAGACACAACGTGTCGGAGACCATGCCAGCGTGATGGGCGCCGGACGGCCCTACGTCCGAACGCCCTGGCCTCCATGCGGCGGGTCAGATGAGTGGCCCCGCCACCTGCCACTTCGGCCGTTGGGGATGGGGAGCTCTGGCCTTTCCCCATACCGCAGCCCCACCACGACACCCCGGTGGGTGCCCCCTCAAGGAAAGCCCTTGTTGAGGCCACCTCCCGGTCGTCCCTCCTCGCTCTCCACTGTGCCCTCTGCTGATCAGAAAGACACGCGGAGAGCCCTCATGTCCGGACCCAAGGGCCCAGCCCCTGCCGTGGCCCTTGGGAATGGAGAGCTCTGGCCCCTCTGGCCTGTCTCCATCCCTCAGGCTCGTGCAGTGGCCTAGCCCCCCACTGTGGCCGCTTCCGCGGCCCCACCTCGGGTACCTCTTAGCTTCACCGTGGGGATACTGCCCACAGCTACTAAGCCCCCCGCCCCGACAAGGCGGGTACCCCCGGGGGGGTAGTGAAGCTCTACCTTTTTTTTTTTTTTTTTTTTTTTAACGTTGGGAAATGCATTTACGCATACCCTCCCGCCGGGGCGGCAGGAGGGTTATGTCGGGCTCGGCACCAGAGTGGCACCACTACCGACTAAAAACCCAACGGTGTTCCATCACTGCGCCTTGCGCCGAGGCCACGGGTACGCTCTCGCATTCGTCCGCGACCTCGACAGCGCTGCCCTTTCGGGCCCACCACGCGGAGCCAAAGCTCCTCCCGCACCGATGACGATGTGTCGGAACACCCAGACACATCGTGCATCCACCTCGGAGGCCACGCCAGCTAGATGGGCGCCGGACGGCCCCACGTCCAACGCCCTGGCCTCCATGCGGCGGGTCCAACGCCCTGGCCTCCATGCGGCGGGTCAGGTGAGTGGCCCCGCCACCTGCCACTTCGGCCGTTGGGGATGGGGAGCTCTGGCCCCTCTGGCCTGTCCCCATCCCGCAGCCCCACCACAACACACCCGGTGGGTGCCCCCTCAAGGAAAGCCCTTGATGAGGCCACCACCCGGTTGTCCCTCCTCACTCTCCACTGTGCCCTCTGCTAATCAGAGGGACACGTGGAGAGCCCTCATGTCCGGACCAGGTCCGGACTCACGGGCCCAGGCCCCGCCTCAGTTGCGGTACCGCCCATACAGTACCGCAACCTACTTTGGCCGCTTCAACCTGCCTTCCCCGGGTATGCCCCCCCCCGGATGGCCCGGAGAAGCGGCCCCACCTCGGGTACCTCTTAGCTTCACCGTGGGGACACTTCCCACGGCTACTAAGCCCCCCCGCCCCGACAAGGCGGGTACCCACGGGGGGGAGTGAAGCTCTACCTACTTTATTTTCAGCCAACTTTAAAAAAGGAGGTTCTCAATATGACTGTTTTTTGTGTTTTTACGCGATTATTCCTTTTTGATGATTCTTTTTTTGTTTGGTAGGTCAGACTTCAGAAGAGGTTCCTTATTCATTTTTTGACAGCCTGATAGCTCAGTTGGTAGCATGTCTGCCTTCAGAGCTGTAGGGCGTCGAAGGGGTTCGATCCCCACCCAGGATAAAAGTGTTTCTGACGTACATCGATGTTTGTTCTGTGTCTGGGTGTAGTATGTATTATAAGTATGTATTTACGAAAAAAAAAGAAGTATATTAGTATTGTATCAGCTATCTGGTTTCCATATTACAAGCTTTGCTTAGTATCGGGCTAGATGGCGCTGTGTGTAATAAATGTCCCCCCTAATATTTATTTATTTTATTTTATCGAAATCGGTTCAGTAGTAGTATTTAAATCAAAATAACTGGACAAAAAGATGTGAACCAGGTAATCGAAATTAAAGCCGGTTGTTATTTTAAATTAAAAAAAGTCTTTTTTTAAATACCTAGGTATAAAAATAAGTTTTTTACTGAAAGTTCTGGCGGCAATGGTCACGGGCAGAAGTTATCCTTATCTTCATAATTATTGTTATCGATTTATCAAGATACCACAAAGCAACGATCTTCTACGTTACCTAAAAGATCGTTGCCACAAACTTTCATGTCATGTGCTTGTGCAGCTAACGAGCGCGGCGCGGGATGGTAAGCGTGGCGCTTACCATTATAGAAACCCTGTTCGTGTTGCTCAGTTACAAAACGGGATAATACACTGTACCTATGTCTGTTTTTATTTTTATGATGCTTATGTAAGTATTTAGTTAAGCATGTAGTTTGTTGTAAGCTATTTTCTTAACGTATTTTTAGAGAAGTATTTGTAGAGTAGCGATGTTTATTTACTAGTGTATACATTTATCGTTATTTTCTCGTTACTTACGGAGATTGTATACTGTATAATTAGACTGTGGCTTAGCCGTGGATACAGTTAGTCGAAAGCTGCGCCCGCGCATCTCGACAGGTTGTTCGAACCGTTCCACAGATCTGTGCCACGGGCCAATGTCGGTGTTTTTGTGCAACTAATAGGTATTTATGTTGGCTCTGTTATTATACGGTAGGCGAAAGCAGTTAAGAGAGGTGGAATAATTAGCTAAATAGTAACCACCAAGGCCGTAGCCAGGAATTAATGGGGGGGGGGGGGGGGGGGGGGGGGGGTCGAGCTCTGGACCATAGAGACAAGTAACAACTTTAAGACGCCGATCTATACGTAAGTAGGTATGTATAAAACGGTGGGTTGGCGAAGGCATTTCGGGAGGGTTTGGACCCCCCCCCCCCGTGCCTACGGCCTTGATATCTAGTTGTCCACTGATATATGGACTAATTAGGAGCATTATTCGTAAGGTAGCTTGTAAATAATGCTCATTTAAAAGGACGGATGTCATAATAATGTTTAAAGGCCTTTCCAGTCTAAAGACTAACGTAGAGTTATTCAGTCCTCGAATGAGTGTCTGTGAGTCAACAGGTCATTAGGTTAGTCACATACCTACAGATTCTCAGGCCATTCGTGTTTATTATGACTGGTTGAAATCGAAACTTCCTGCGACATTTGCGAACATGTTTTCTAGAGTTCATCTTATTTGAGAGATTTACTTTCACCCACTTCCTAGACAAACTACCTATGTATTTAAGTAGCATTGAACAATTTTAAACCTGGGTCTGTCCTAAAATTGCATCCAGAACAACCAGAGGAAGAGCGCCCTCTTAGTTAATGGTAGTGAGCAATGTGCGATCTCCTAACAGCCTGCCAAGCGTAGGGATTATGGCAAGCCCCTCTTAAGGGGGTTTGCCCCTTTTAAACCTTTTAAGAGGGATGATAGTCCTTTGTGCAGTAGCGGACGGCTACTGGCTGTTGATGAACAATTTTTACGATACTTACAGCAAAAAAAAACTTTTTAATTATTTTATTTTACTTTTTAACAACCTCATTTCTTATTATCACAAAAGTGTCTGAATATTGTTTGAAAGAGATTGTTCCAAGCGATAAAGTATTCTTTTGCGCCTATTTGTAACTACCTATTCTTTGCGTTATGTTTTTGTAGTGTTGTAGTTATACCCTTGTTGCCCGTAGTAAGTACTACCAAGCGATCCGCTAGTACCTACCACGGGTAATAAAAATTACCCGTATTACCATATTACCATTACCATTATTATTACCAAGCGATCCAGAAGTACCACGGGAAGTTTTTTATTACCCGTGTTACTCATACATACCTATAATTTGTTTGTAGTGTAGGTATTGTATATAAGTTATTTAGATGTAGTGTAGGCTATTAAAAAAAAAACACGGACTGGTCTGTTGTGGCGTAGAGGGTATATACGAAATGATACCACGTGAACACGAGACAAGAAGCCCCCGTTTAAAAGTTCTAAATAAGACCTAAGTACTACAATTTCATGTAGCTTACAAAGTCCAATCGATTAATTATTGGAATGAAACGGTAACCGAGCACCAGTAAGTACACATTTATTGTAACATCGACTGCATCGATTCCAGTTTAGCTAGTGCGGTCGGGAGCCGCTATACCGCTATCCGGGCGAATAAATAAAAGATGCAGCGGAGAACGGGTACATAGCGGGCCCCCGGACAGCCGGCAAGCCACAGTGTGCCACCAGACTTCTGCCGCGATGGTCAACTACAGGCGAGTGGTGTGCGAAGTGGTCATACTGGTAGCGGCGGCAGCGCTCGTGACCGGCGCGCCTCTCTGCAAGGACGAGCGAGTGTTCGACCAGCGACAGAACGGCACCGAGAACTACCGCGTCAACATCGACGGCGTTGTAATCGCCGTCGCACCAGCCGAGTCTCTCCTCAACGCCATCTCCGACATCGACCTGAGCGACCTCCTTGCGGAGTTCGATGAAGAGCAAGATCAGAAGCCGAAGCCACCGACTCAGCTGACCGAACTCTTAATCGGGGAGGATCTGGCTCCTCACAAGCCGGATGAGAAGCCGGTGCTGTCCAGGCCTGATGATAAACCCTCGGAGGCAAAACCTGAAGATACACCCTCGGAAGCTAAACCTGAAGACAAGCCGCAGGAGCAGAAGCCCGAATCGCTGGAAGCGCCTCTAAGTATCCCAGAAAAACAACAAGAAAAAGGTCACAAGAAATCGGCTCAGTTGAGAAAACAAGAGAACGCGCAAAGGTAATTTGAATTGCTCTACAAAATCACAACCCATAAGTTGATATTTTTCTTACAGCTTTGACTAAGTATTTATCGTATTTTTACTGGGCCATTCTACGTTTTAAATCTTAAAAACCGCTCTAGCTAGGTAGGTATTTGAAGAATGATTTTTTGTTAGTGTACTAGGACCCCATGACTTCTTAGGTAAGTTCTAAGTTATATGGTTAGTCTTTGTTATAAACCGATGCCGCTGATATAAACATGTTACAGTTATACAGTGCTTCTGTTGATCGGAACGTGGCGATTTAGAAGTTTTGTATACAGTATAAGTGATGTGCTATAATCTCGTAGTAGACAAATGAAAAAGATTACCGAAGCTCTAATGTAAGTTTCTGTTTCAGACTGAAGCATCGACTGGCGAGCATTTTCCTGCCGTTCCTGCGTAAGAGGCGCCACCAGTGAACCTGGGCGGAATGAAAAAATATCAGCACAGTGATAAAATGTCTCAATTTAGTGTTTAAGATATAGGCATAATTAGTATTTTATTATACGTACAACTGTAAATAATGTAATGACGACTGTGCTGTTTTGCGCCTAAAAACAGGAAGAAATGCATTTATTTTTAACGTAAGGTAAGAGATGTACTTAAGTGTGTGAGTTGTTTTGTTGAAATAAAAAATGAATTCTTATTGAAAAACCTCTAACTCCGATTGATTTATTTTCACCTACATTCAAATAATGTATTGAGTGGGTATACAGGGTTAGGGTTTACTAAGCCGAAAAAGGGTCATTGTATTCATCATTGTGAACAACTTTGTCTAAGGGGCCAACTCCGAAATCACGAGAAAAACAGCTTTCATAGAAAAACTTCACCGATCACGAAATGTATTGAACAGCTGATTTTAATAGCTAACAGTCTTACTTAAAAAACTTCTCAACCGTTAATCACTGCTTAAGATGCTGATGACTAAGTTTGAGCGGCGTTTTTAAGTAAGGCCGTTAATACCTAAGCTTATAACCCTGTATAAAAGCATAGGGCATTTTGGCGTAGTGCATACAAGTATTGTAGTAGTGTAGGTACGTTTGAGAAGTTTTCACCACTAGGCCCCGTGCTTATATATGGCTTATGGGAAATATCCAGGGAAACCCTTTACTGGGAAAATGAGACCTTAGTCTTATGACAGAATAAATAAATAGTACTACACAGTAAGTAGCGTACAGAAAGTTAACTCCGCAAAGGAATTGAAATAAACAAAGACTCCATTCTCTAGGCAATAAAGTAGCAATTCAACTCGCACAGCCTGGATACCGCTCGCTATATTCACCTAGATATACCGCTCTCTTTCTATCGTGCGGGCGGCCACTGACTTTTGCCTTGCATTGTCCACCCGGACGGAGCACCGGCCGAACATACCTAAACTGCGGAGTGACACCTCCCTGGTCTTATATCGTCGAATCTGTAAAGTTACGAACGCCAACGCAGCTGGAGCTGAACTTTGGTGATTAGGTACTTGTTACCCAAAACTCGGTACTCTGGGAAGTTGTTTCTCTTACCATCATAAGAGCGCCTTGTTTGTCTAATTGCTTGTAATAGATAGATTAACTCTATATCGTTCACATCAAAAATTACACACAAGTTTTTTTTTAACAATCCACTTCAATTTCGGGTACCTGGATGATATCTATACCAGTTATTTTGATTTAAAAACCAAACTACTTTCCGAACCGATTTCGATAAAATTTATATGGGGCCATCTCTGACTCTGACCATATATTTATATGACCATATATTATACGACCATATTATATTATTATATGACCATACATTATATCTCTGACCATACATTATATGGGACCATCTCTGACCATGACCTACCGAACACAAAAATAATTATCAAAATCAATTCATAGGTGTACTGTAACAAAAACAAAAAAACAAACATACTGCCCAATTGAAAACCTCCTTTTTTAAAGTCGGTTTCAAATAAACTTTACAGGAACAATAATTTAATAATAGTGTAACAAATGGCGGCCATACCAGCCAGTATTTAGCTTCTTACCATAATTACTTGTTTAATGCCCGTGGTACTACCAGTCTTATTACCAGTAGTACCACGGGTAAAAATTAGGTAGATATTAAATGAGCAGCTTAAAAAAATTTGAGTACTTTGGAAACAGCCCAACTTTACAAAAAACCTGGGATTATTTATCTTTTTTATCCTTTTGTTATTTTTACGGAATTATAGTGGATTTATAAATATCAATACAACTCCTTACTATTTACCAGGCAATATCAAATCACTTTCGAGTAAGAATAATTTTTCATATAATGGCACCTTACAAGTCACCCACCCCACAGATCTACCGTAACCGTTCTGAGGAAGACTTTTGGGTGATTCAGTAAATATTGAAAGAGAGTTGATACATTACCTACCTATCCTAGGTAATATAAGTATTTGCCTGTTACTTTGTAGAGTCATTGTTAATTTGTAACGGGATTGAAAAGCCATTAGAGTCGTTTACACCTTTAGTAGAGTACGTGCTCTTGCTTCTGATGACATTCCGCATTGAAACCTACCGTAGGTATACCTATCTTATTTAGTTATAAATTCAACATCGCTATTGTATAGTAGGTACATAATTATGATAACCTGTAGAAAAATCTCATGTAGGATCTTATTTTTTAAATACAATTTATTGACGAGACGAGCAAGACGTTCGCCTGGTGGTAAGCGTCACGCCTGCCACTAACAGTAGCAGTGCCAGAAGTGTGAACTTGCGAACAGAATCCTGCGCCGCACTGCACTGCGCTCGTCACCCTGAGATATTAGATGTTCATACATCATCTCGATCTATGTTGTTGTTCATCTCTTCATACCCAGTAATTTCTCTGGTAACATTGCCCTTCAAACCGGAACACAGTAATGCTTGCACACTACTGGTTGGCGGTCGAATAACTGGCAAAGGTGTGGTACTTCCCCAGCCGGTATCTGCGGTAGAGTCCTACCACTACAAAACACAGTATAATACAAAAAAATACTTTTTCATATCCCTTAAATATCAATACCTATACCTACTCGTACATAGTAAATAGAGTGGGTATTGTATATAAGAATTGCCATGCATTTTGGGAGAATTGTAAACTAAGCTAAGTATGTAAAGTATCATATTATCCATTAGATAAAAAATAAATAAAAAAGGGATGATTTAAAGTGGTGAATATGGGGAGGAAAATAATTAGTTATTAACCCAGCTGTAAGTAAGATAGGTACGAGTATTTGGGAGCAGGGGAGTCTTACGCAAGCGTAGCGCATGCGGAACAGCCGACCTTCGAACGATATTGCTTGGAATAAGGTTCTATATCGTTTAAAAGTCGGCTCCTTTCGCATGCGCTAATTTTAGCACGATTCAAAAATAATGCCCCAGGGTGATATTTTTCCGTACGCGGACGAAGTCGGGGACCTCTAGTTATGATATAATATGCAGTAGAATGAAATCTTACTCTATGAAAGAAATGAAATGATATTGAATATTTTTACGGTTATCACAGACTGGAAGCTACGGTGAGGCCCTTAGTGCTAGCCAGGTTTTCTAACAGTAGCAGTCTAAGTACCTGGTCAGTCCTGTTGCAACGTTAGTATATACATGGTTTGTACTTACGCCTCTCTGAAGAGTCCATCCGCGTTCCTACTCGGCGTATCCCGTTTGATTGACTTAATTAGATAGGCATAGTTCATCATTACAGAGGAAACATTATTGAATTGGAAGATATAAATATATACACAAACCTAAATCATATTCGTTCGCATTTTTAAAAAAAATTGCAATTGTGGTACAAGACGAGCGAGACGTTCGCCTGGTGGTTAGCATCAGGCCGCCCATAACAGTAGAAGAATTATGAACTTGCGAATAAAATCCCGCGCCGCTCTGCACTGCGCTCGTCACCCTGAGTGAGATATTAGATGTGACATCTCTTTATGCCATTGACAAAGGTGTGGTACTTCCCCAGGCGGACTCTGCAATAGAGTCCTACTAATACTAAAAATTATTTACTGGTAAGCGGCTAACCATCCAGATGTAAGGAAGAAGGTGCTCTGCCGGGACCGGTCTGGTCTAGTCAGCGGAAATCAGCTCATGTCCCAAATCCGACCGATAAAGTTATTTTTAACACGTTATCACTGTCTGCACCAACTCATATCTATAAAATGATGCGACAACGCCGGCTTTGTTCCGCGAAACAGGGCTATCGTACCGATGACCCGAGGTCAGTGTCAGTCGTGTCAGATGGTACAAGCAGGCAAAGGTCGAAGCTCCATTCACATACAACGGCTCGAAAACTCACATACGAGTACCTAATTACCTAGATATAGCAAATCTATAGTTGTTTATAGTTGCTAAACCAACTAAATCGCGCCGAACAGAAAGAAAATCCATCCATCCATCATCAAAGTAAGCCAGGGCGGTCATTGTTTCACTAATGAATCTCCTAATCACCTAGTTCATTACAATGTATCTTAAGCTTTAGGATGTGGTACGTACGTGTCATTGCAGTGTATTCGTGTCGGGCGGACCGTTACAGTGTGCTCGATTCGAGAGCCGGTCTCGTTCGCGAGTGGGCAGTAAAAGCGGCGCGGGTCCATCCGGCGCGCAGTCACCGCGCGGCCCAACCGTCCACCACACGCGCCATGCTCCTGTTCGTGGTACTAGCGAGCCTCGCGGCTGCAGCGCCCGCGGCCGCCGCGCCGCTGCTCTACGACCAGCGCCAGGACGGCGAGGTGAACGTCGCCGCGGACGTGCAGAACGTCGTCTTCGTCTTCGCCATCCCGCAGAAGATGTCGCTTCCGCTCGACCTTCTCGACGACTTTCTCAAGAGCAACAAGAAGCACAGCCGCGATTCCGTCGCGCAGGACAGGGCGGACCACGCGATGGAAGCGTTTGTAGAGCCCAGCACGCCGTACCAGGTGGAGATAGGGGCGAGCGACCGCAGCGCGGAGGGTGACGGGCGCGCCGTTGAGGTGGTGATCGCGAGCCGCCGGCGCGCGGGCCCAGAGCCCTCCAACGAGTCCGACTCGGAGGAGATCAAGCTGATCGGCGCCACCGAGCAGTGCGGCCCGGAACGCGAGCGAGACCCCGTCACGCTCATCTGCCGGCTCCGGGCCGTGGAGGCGCCGGCGCCGGCGCCGCCCGCGCCCGAGCTGCTCCCACAAGAAGTGATCCCTGAACAAGCTCCCGAAGTCATACCCTCGTAATATGTTGATCTCTGACTGTCTATTTATAAAGTTACTTTATTTATTACTAATTAAGTCTCTGTTAAATTAATTAATTTAAGTAGGTACCTGAATACTTTTGGTACACATAAAATATTTGAAAATCAATGGAGCGCTTTTCTTACAATACTATAATTTTAAAACTTAATATTATGTTTGTTTAATGCAAAGACTATAAATGACCTGTGCATGGTTTAATGGGCGTTCTCCCTTGTTTCGTATAACAACGTTCCTATAATTTCACTTGATATAAAATCAGTTCGCATAATTATTCATTTCACCTAATATTTATTTACTATAATATTATTTTGCATAATCATTCATTTTATATAAATTCTTTCACATAATTGTTCACTTTGAATAATACTGTTTGACCGAATGTTCATTTCGAAAAATTATACTTGACTTAATATTTACTTAAATTGATATCTGTTAAATAAATCTAACTAACGTAGGTAGGTACGTATCAAAATATTTATAAGTTTACCAAATACAGATGGGGAGAGGAAGTGGGCTTAAATTTAAAAAAACAAGCTAAACGTACTGAAGCATGTCGCCTTTCTCGGTTCTGTCAGTGGAGGAGACTCCGAGTGGGATCCTGCCAGAGGCTCTTGCGCTTTTTATATACACTCTAGGGGTAGGGACTACAAGCCTAGTTGGAGTCGGGGTGCTCTGATTCGGATCTGTCAGCCATTTCGAATCTAACCAACTCAAGTCGGGTATATGACATAGTAATAATGGGTGAATGATTAGCTATAGCAAAAATCACACGAATATTATATCATTTGAACATTATACCATTTGAACATTAGCGGAAACGTTGTTATATCAAACAATGTTATTTGAAACAAAAATTATGTAAACTAAAAATATACAAAACGATTATTATACGAAACGTTGAATTTCACTTGAACTACCAAGTGAAATTATATGAAACAGGACCCTTTAATGGGTCGTACAAAGAGTAAAAACATGTGATGTAGATATTTACAATTTGATCGAAGCATTTTGTTTATTTCTAGATAAAGTTATAGTACCAACGGGTTCGATAACCCAAGTGCTAACAACCAACCAACAAACAAACCAACAATAACAATAACAACATTAGTCTGATAGTAACAAATGTATAATATACCCCTTATAACGGTTTTGAATGTACGTATTGTATATATTATTATAGTACCTACGTATTCTCCGAGCATATACCATTGGATTGGAGATGGCAATGACGATAATCTGCCCTGCTACACTTTCAACTAAATTTTCACACTAATAAAACCAATTCCTGTTTGTATGAACGCTCATTAAAATAAACTCACAATGCACACAAAAGGTTAATGGTCACTGACCATATACCTATTGACAGAGGGGTACGTCTTGGCTTACCACCTCCAATGGTATTTGCTCGAATACGTAAATCTACTTATTAAATATTTTATGGCAGTCAGTCAATAACACATTTGTCACTGGCTCGTCCTTTGCCAAGTCCTTTCTGGTTATTGTTTGTATGGACAATCACTGAGGCTAAATTACTTAGAAAATAATGCTACTTACTTTCTACGTTCTTTGAATAAGAGTAGGGATCACAATCAATGACGTTACATCTTTGAGGGTGTAGCTCTCTCTCTCTCTCTCCGTTACGTATTTATAAAGGAAAAGGTATAAAAGGTATAAAAAATACAAAATTTTGTATTCTACAAAGTTGTTTAAATATGTTTTGCTCTAAATTACAGATAATCGAGAATAACACATACACCTAAGCGAGATACTGAAAAAAGTGCCAATTTTTGTTGGTTTTTCCAAGATGGCCGGGAAGCACAGGACGGCGGGGGTGACGAAAACTTGGATTTTTCATTACTCTATCGACCTGTACAACATATCAAAAAATCAGAACTACCGGACCTTTTGTAGGGCAAAACTCTCTATTCACTGTATTAGTCGTCGATAGCTAAAAATCAGTAAGGCCTGTTGTATTTTAAAAGCAAAATAAATCGACAGTAGATACGGAACTATTTTTCTAGTAAGTATACATGACCATGAACAGCGAACTACCTGACCTTTTGTAGGGCAAAACTCTCTATTCACTGTATTAGTCGTCGATAGCTAAAAATCAGTAACGCCTGTTGTATTTTAAAAGCAAAATAAATCGACAGTAGATACGGAATTATTTCTCTAGTAAGTATACATGACCATGAACAGCGAACTACCGGACCTTTTGTAGGGCAAAACTCTCTATTCACTGTATTAGTCGTCCATAGCTACAAATCAGTAACGCCTGTTGTATTTTAAAAGCAAAATAAATCGACAGTAGATACGGAACTATTTCTCTAGTAAGTATACATGACCATGAACAGCCAGAAGACGTCCACTGCTGGTAGGGAGGGGTTGCCATAATCCTCACGCTTGGCAGGCGGCTTGGGGATCGAGGACCACCAAGAGGACGCTGCTGCCTGTCCTCCGGTGGTTCTGGAGACAGTTTTAGGACATACCCAGGTCCCAGGTACAGCAAGTATAGTATTATATATTATCTGGGCTACGACTAAGTTTTCTACAAAAAAAAACGATTTCTACATGTTTCTACTACAATCCCACTAATTTAACTTCTTGTAACTTCACGCATTGCTCTAGCCAGAGCACTATTTAGCCTTGATGGCTAAAACAGGGCTTAGAAAGCCTCGGTTACGACAAAATAAATGCTCCCCCTTCCTTAATTTCCTAAATAATAACTGATACTATTGATGTTTTTCCGCAACACCGTCTAAAGGTAGTGATAGCCCCTTGGTAGCAAAAATAACTTTTACTAACGCCAATAATGATCACATGTAGAGTTCGTTTTTCGCTCACTGTTCGGATAGGTCGAAACCAGCTAAAAATGCCATTGTAATGTGCCACTTTTGACGCACCTCGCGACATGGGATCGTTGTGATAGTTTTGTGATACGTTTGTTTTTCGCGGTGTTTTAGTGTTTTGTTTGTGCGCGACTGTAATTAATTCCTATGACATTTGTTTGACATCACCGCTAGTGACTAAGTATATGTCGTTCGTTTTGGGTAGGGAACAAAAGTGGCAAAAATTGAAAAAAATCTCAAACCGAACGCTTTACATCATCGCCGATTTTGACAATGCTAAATATGCCACCATATAAATAGGCTATCCGAACCACAGACAAGCGAAGGCCCTACTTTTCTCTCTTCAGTGATCCGAACGCACCTAATGTGCTATATACAATCTGTAACAAAAACCTGAGGTTCCCGTCTATGTCTCTATGATGTGTACGAGGGCTTCACTTAAACCAAGCAAATAATAAAAAAAACCTGTATCATAAAACTTTTTATTTATTTACAGTAAACAATATTATTTTATTACCATTTGACTACACATAAACGACCTAAGGTAAAGTTGCGAAGCTGTAACTTGTACTGTTTTTATTTTGAGTTTATGTATTGATCAGAGTGAAAGTAAATACTTAATGACTTACATTATTACTTCATCCTTCTTGTCTTAATTTTGTAGGTAGGTACATAAATCGTAAATTGTATCTTATAGTCATTGAGATAAATACTACAATATCATTGCTTGTAGGTGTGAAACGAGCTTCCGATATGTCAGCATAGTTGCTTGCAATCACGGGAAGACTGAAAAATGTTGATTTTTATTTATATATTTTTAAAAACACAGCCCTTATTTATATAATTATAAACAGATGATAGTCCCTTTCTCCTTGAATAGCTGGCTAGAAATATATCGAATTAAATTACAATTGGTCAATTCAAACCTACATACCAATCAAGGATTGCGAGTTTTCAGTCAGCTGGACCCGCTCGCCAGTGGACCCGCGGGTCCACTTGACCACATACTTTTTTCTGTATTTTTATTGGTTAACTGGACCCACATTCAAACGTTAAAAAAACATCTATTGTTTAAAGCTACCAGTGGGTACAGTCGAGCGCAAAACTGGTTAGTCAAAATGTAATAAAACGCAATAATTCAATTAGGTTTAAACGTTTGTTCTCACTCAATCAAAATCTATTTTGTTTAATTAAAAAAATCTAGACAAACCTCTTTCTAAAGAGAATATTGAAAAAAGTAAGTAAGTACCTAACTATTTAAAAATCACAGACTCAATAGAAAGATAAGATACTCACTTGTTATTGGCTGAAGCATAAGCACAAAAGCGCTTCCCTAGACTCGAAGGAAGCAGGCCTATGTAAAAAGTCCGATTTGCTTGATCTTGAAATTAGCGGTGCTCGTGCACTTAACTTAGGTATTACTCCAAAAAAATAATATTAGTTTTAGTGTTAGTGAAGAAATGTGGTGCGTAAGTGTAACTATCTATCTAATTGAATAATATTAGTATATTTTAAGTCATAAAAATAAAACTATAAGATTCAGCTTTACTCCGTGACTGTACTAATAATAAAATAGGACAGTGGGTTCAGTCGACCTATTCAAAATGTGACTAGGTTGAGTGGACCCGCGGGTCCACTGGCTAGCGGGCCTAGCTGACCGAAGACTCCGATTGCGATAGCACAAACATTATCCAGCTGCTGATATTATGGAAATAGTGTACTTATGTTGAGGACACATAATATTATGTACTTAGACTTAAGTCCTACATACTTATATTTATAAGTCATTTACCTCAAGAAAGTGATCTTCAATTAAACACGGTGTAGTACAAAGTAAGGTCGAGACAATGAGAGGGCGTCATTTTGTGTAACTGAGGTATTTAGGGTAATTAGCTGATATAAGGCTCTGTTCTCACTATTCACTACTCATGATATGATTATTAGGGTTCAGTGCCCCCAGGAGTCCAACGAAACTTCTATTACTAATCTATGCTTCATAGAATCATTTTAAATAGGGTCTATAATGTAATTTTTTGTCGGCGATACAAAGAAATGATTAGAAACCAAAGATAGCTGGGTCGGTCAACTTTTTAACCGACATAAGCTTGTCCCGACGATATCGCATTCGAAAACGACTTAATTAAGATAATTAAAAAATTATTTCTATGTTCCATTCAATTAACAGTTCAGTAACCTTAATAATAAACATATGATATCTAGATAAAATTAATAAATAAATGTTAAAACTATGGTAACTCCCCTTCGGCCGTTAAGGAAACTGAAGTTTGGAAACTGGTTTCCTGAAAGGATTTTTTTAACCTCCTACGTAACTGGTTTCCTGAAAGGTTTTTTTTAACCTCCTACGTAACTGGTTTCTTATAAGGCTTTTTTTATACTTCTATGTAACTGAATAACAACTATAATCTCTTTTGTATCGGTGTCAAGTTATCCATTTCATTATCAGATAATTATGATGCACTTGACATTCATCAAATGTCAAAAAAAAAAAATAAAAAAAAAAAATATTTCGCAGAAACATAGGTACATTGAGATGCAATATAGAAGGTAATAGAAAGTTTATAGATCGCTATGCTCTAGCCGGTGAGGCATGCAAAATATTATTATAATGTTTACGAAGTAAAAGAAGATATACATCATAATCTATACAAATTTTTCCTATCGGCATTTACAATTAGACACATCTGTAATTAAAAAATAATTAAAATTATTCACTTATAATTATTATTTATGTCCATACATTATTTATTTATTAAATGTCCTTATTTATTTATTTATCATTTATAAAATCAAAGATGGAATAATATGCCTTGTCAATCAAAAAATTCTTAAGTTTAAATTTAAAAATACCATTATTTTCGATGTCTTTTAAACTTTGCGGTAGTTTGTTAAAAATTAACAACCTCATATTAAACGTACTGTTAGAACTGAGCATAGTTCTGCAGCGCTTTATCTGTAGCTTATTATTATGCCGCTTACTTTTTAACCTGGCATACTGCTTTATATTTTTTCTGACTAGTAAAGCTGATTCGTAGATATACATCGAAGGAAGAGTTAACAATTTGTTTTTTTTTAAATAGGGCTTACAAGAGGTTCTTTGTTTTAGTCCACATATAGCTCGAATACACTTTTTTTGAGATTTAAAGGCAGATTCTCTCTCAGTGGAGTTTGCCCAAACAAGAACTCCGTAATTTAATGTGGAACCTACATAGGCGTGGTACGCGGTTAGAAGTGCCTTTTCATTAGAAACCTTACGTAGCATGTACAATGCATATGAAAACTGATTTAATTTTTTGCAAACATGCTCAACATGTGATTTCCACGATAGGTTGGAGTCTATGCGTATGCCTAAGAATTTTGTTGTCTGAATTTCGTCAATATGTTTACCACGATAATTAATATTTAAAATGTCAAATTTAGAGTTTATATTTTTGAATGTCATAATATTTGTTTTATCTAGGTTAATTTTAAGATTGTTTTTACTCAACCAGTTAATTACCAATTCTACAGAATTATTAATGTTATTTTCATGTTCACCTGTTTTATTGTCCGTGAAAATTGCAGTAATGTCATCGGCAAACATTACCATTGGATGGTTGATTGCTTGAGGAAGATCGTTTATGTAGATTAGAAAAAGAAGAGGCCCCAAAATACTCCCTTGAGGCACCCCATATTTAACCAATCTACAATCTGATTTATATTTAGTTTCTACTTTCGTCGTTAGATTTAATTTCGTTATTTCAGTGTATTGTAGCCTATTTGTGAGATATGATGAAATTAGATTTAGTGTATTTCCTCTGATTCCGTAGAGTTCTAGCTTTCTCAGTAAAATTGTATGGTCCACATGATCAAAAGCTTTGGACATGTCCATAAAAACAGATTGTCAACAGATAATGTCTTTGTTTGACTTGATGTTTATTGTTATTAATTAATTTAAAATAAATATTCTTATAAAATGGATTTGAGGGATCTAGAATTCATATCAACGAAAAAAGGAAGTGTTGCCGCCCTACATGGGGGTCGCAAATATCACAGAAAAAAGAAATATACAAACGGTAACACGTTTTGGCTTTGTAGCAATTATAGTCGAGGATGCCATGGTAGTATAACAATGAATGGAAAAAATGAAATAGTAAAGTCTAATTTTCATTTTGAGTGTTCGCCAAACAACGCACAAAATACAGTTTTGAAAGAACTTGATAAACTAAAGGAGGCAACAGGATCAAATTTTGAGTCCATTCAAAAACAATATGATGAAATGGTGTATAAGTTGGAATGTGATGGTATACATTTAATGGCCGAAATTCCTCCGTATGAAAACAAAAAAACAGGACTTTTTAATAATCGGAATAAAATCCTAGGTGTACCTAAAATGCGATTTCCAGCTTCGTATGATGTCATCATCATCATAATCAGCCTGTCATAGTCCACTGCTGGACATAGGCCTCTCCCAAGGCACGCCACTCAGCCCGATCTTCAGCTATCCGCTTCCAACCACTGCCAGCTGTCCTACGTATATCGTCACTCCATCGAGTCTCAGGACGTCGTACCCTACGTTTGCCGATACGTGGCCTCCACTCTAGAACACGTCTACCCCAGCGGTTATCGGTTCTGCGACAGATATGACCAGCCCACTGCCATTTCAGTTTACTAATACGCTGAGCTATGTCGGTAACCTTAGTTCTCTGGCGAATTACTTCGTTCCGGATACGATCCCTCAGAGAAACACCGAGCATAGCTCTTTCCATAGCTCGCTGAGCGACTTTAAACTTGTGGACCGATCCAACTGTGAGTGTCCATGTTTCAGCGCCGTAGGTCATAACGGGTAGAACGCACTGATTGAAAACTTTCGTCTTGAGACTTTGTGGGATGGGTGACGAGAAGACTTGACGTAGTTTCCCGAATGCTGCCCAGCCCTACTGAATTCTTCTTTTGGCTTCACTCTCAAAATTGTTTTTACCTAGTTCGAGCGTCTGCCCTAGGTAAATATATTTTTCAACTATCTCTAGAGTGAAGCCATTTACGGCAACCGGTCCCGGAACGACGTACTCGTTGAACATGACCTTGGTTTTATCCAAGTTCATCCGGAGACCGATGCGTTGAGAAGAACTAGCTAGACCATCCAGCATCCATTGAAGGTCCTCCAGAGATTCAGCCATTATGACGATGTTATCTGCAAACCGTAGGTGTGATATGTGCTCGCCATTAATATTAATGCCACGTCCTGTCCAGTCCAGCACCTTGAAAATATCCTCCAATGCGTTCGTGAACAATTTCGGGGAAATAACGTCCCCTTGCCTCACGCCTCGACGCAGGTGGATATGTTTCGTCTGCTGGTTCTGAACTTGGACGGCCATTGTTGCGGCGTCATACAGACATCTCAACACCTCGATATATCGCCAATCGACTTGGCATCGCTGCAAGGACTCCAGAACAGCCCAGATTTCGACCGAGTCAAAAGCCTTCTCATAGTCCACAAACGCCAGGCAAAGAGGCTGATTGTACTCTTTGGTCTTCTGTACAATCTGCCGTACTGTGTGAATGTGGTCCATGGTGCTGTACCCACTTCGAAACCCGGCCTGCTCCGGGGGCTGAAACTCGTCGAGCCTTCGCGCAAGACGATTCGTGATAACCCTAGAGAACAGCTTATAAACATGACTCAGAAGCGAAATCGGTCGATAGTTTTTCAGCAGGGTCTTATCACCCTTCTTGAAAAACAATATGACCACGCTTCTGTGCCATGCCTGTGGAGTTCTCCCGGTAAAGAGAACGGTATTAAATAATTCTTGGAGCTCTTTAATTATCGGCGCTCCACCGGCCTTTAAGAGCTCTGTCGTAATCCCGTCCTCAACCGAGGCTTTTCCATTTTTAAGCTGCCTCAGAGCTAGCACGATCTCTTCCGGGCTGATGTCAGGCAGATCTTCTGTGAAGTGGCGTGTCAACGCAGCTCTGCCGTTCTCGGTGCCAGGTTAGAGATGAGGAGCATGCGATGCGTACAACCGGCCGTAAAAGTCTTCCACTTCCGAGAGGATCTCTGGTCTGGAAGCGACGACTTCCCCAGTCGCGGTGGTTAACTTCGTCAGGTGGCTTCGACCAAGGGGCTGGACGAACACTTTCGACCCCCGATTTTGCTCAATTGATTTTTCAATCAAGAGCGTGTTTAATGATCGGAGGTCACGCCGTACCAGCTTGGTGATTTTCTTGTTAAGTGCCACTTGTTCTGACGAAGTTAACGAGGGGCTATCTCGTCGTTCTTCCATTAATCGCAGAGTTTCTCTCGAAAGTTTTGACTTTCTGCCTTTGCGTCGCAGTTCGCAGAATTTTGTGCCCTCATCTCGGAGTACGTCCACTACTGTGTTGAGTTTCTGGTTCACATCATCTGTTGTTTCCAAGGCAGCGAATCGGTTTTCCAGCTTTAACTGGAACGTTTCAGATCCAACTACGGTTTGGAGAAGGTTCGGATGGAGCGTTGACTTCATCAATCGGACCCGGATCGGAGCTTGATGTCGATATTCAGAGAGCCTCGTAACAGTCTATGATCACTTCCGGTTTGGAACCTAGTGATCACCGAGACATCTCTGAATATGCGCTTTTTGTCCGTAATGATGAAGTCTATCTCATTTTTTGTTCGTCCGCCGGGGCTTTGCCACGTCCACTTTCTTTGGGGCTGCTTTTTGAAAAACGAGTTCATCATGAAAAGCCCTTCTTTCTCGAGAAAGTCGACGAGCATTTGCCCCCTGTCGTTCCTCCTGCCAAAACCGTGTGAACCGTATGATGTAGTAGTGCCAAAAAAGTTTGTGGAAAAATTCCTTCTAGCGGATTACATCAGTGTGGAAGATGGTAAACGTATTCTCATATTCAGTAATAAAAATATAATGTTATTTTAGGTAATTGAATTGTTTTATGTTGTATGAAAAAAGTTATATTTTATGTTTTAAATGATTAAATTGTTTTCGTTATTTAATTTAATGAATTGTTTTTATTAAATCCAAATATCTGAAATAAACTACAAGAACGGTTTTATTACGAGTACGAGTACTAATACAACAATCGTAAAATTACTATTGTAGTCCAATTAGTTTCGTAGGTGGCTGAAATAACACAAACAAAGTACTTTTAAGAAACCGGTTACGTAGGAGGTTAAAAAAAACCTTTCAGGAAACCAGTTACGTAGGAGGTTAAAAAAATCCTTTCAGGAAACCAGTTTCCAAACTTCAGTTTCCTTAACGGCCGAAGGGGGTAACTCGGCATACGACTTCTTGCCTTCCATACAAATTACAGCTGTCCCCAGAGCGAGGTGGCTATATGTAATTGCTAATTTAAGATTTTTTTTCCTTTAAAACTATTCAATTCTGCTAATAAATTGCATATAAATTAAACAAGGTTTAGTTTGTACTTTGTTAAATATAAAAATAGGTTATGATTTTAAAGAAAAAAGGCCTTAAAACTGTGTCCCGAATTCATCCTATTTTGTAGTGTATGCAGAGTGACCGCGTAAAAAGTAAACAAACATTATGCTACACGTCACAAATTTCTAGTGAAGAACGGCGGTACGACTTTTGTCCTCGGCCGCGCGGCGGCGAGCCTTTGATTTCAGCCGTCGCGCCGCCAGTCCGCGCCAAGCTCTCGAGGAGTGCGCGTGTGTTTATTCAGTGTCGGCGGAGTTACCGGATTATTTCGATGAACAGGTAAATATTTTTATATTTCTTTATCAGATTTTGAAGGTCTCTAAGGCTGATTTCCTATGGGGCAATTCAAAACGTTCGCAATATTAGGAAATTTTAATTTACAAACAATTACGTAAAAAATGTCAGCTGAGTTACCTGTATACTGCGTTACCAAGAAGGTAACTCTAAAGACAATTTAGGTAACTCTTTAGACATCACGCGATTTTCAAAGACAAAGTGACATAATCAATTTATTAATTGCTTTCAGATTGTAAACTTACTAATAATGGCGTTAACAGCGGCCGAAAAGCAAAAAAGGTACCGAGAAAAATTAAAAAAAAATCCTGAAAAATATGAGGAGGCAAAACGAAAGCACCGTGAACTTTATCATAAATCTAAAAGACTTGTCAAAGATTTAACGCCAAAAGAAAAGAGAAATGCTAATATTATATGGAAACTACGCCAACAGGCATACCGCAAAAAACTGAAGTCTTTACAAAATGTTTTGAACGTCACACCTCCGAGTTCACCAGCTTCTAGTGTTCACAATATATTTGAAGGTCAGCAGACGCCACCTTTATCTCCTGTCCCGGATTCACCGTCTGTTAGGGGACGAAAGAAAGTTAGAAAAGATAGAAGCAAAGTTTATAGGGAAAATGAAGGTTTGAAAAAAGAAATCGAGCAGTTAAAGAGGACGGTTGAAAAGTATAAGAAAAGAGCGCAACGGGTAAATTTAAAGGAAAACGTTGAAGACAACATACTGCATGATAAATACAAAATTTTGACTTCAAGCATTAAAAATAGATACCATGACATGAAAAATCGTAAAGGAAAGACCATTTTGAAAAACATTCTGAACACGGAACAAATAGAAGAGTCCAGAAGAAAGACACAATTATTTATAGATGTGCTAGGAATCAAAAGAAAATACAACTCCAAAAAACAAAAAACTACCAAGACTGATTCGCTGAAAGAAAAAAATACAGAACTTTTTTCTACGGGATGATATTACAAGAGCTACAGCAGGTAAGAAAGAAACAGTCACCAAACATGGAGAGAAAGTTCAAAATAGATATCTTCTTGAAACACAACGTAATCTATATAACATTTTCAAGGTGGAAAATCCGGATCTTCCATGTTCTTACTATTACTTTACAAAAAATCGACCATTTTACGTCGTCAAACCATCCGTTGATGCAAGAGAAATGTGTTTGTGTAAAAAACACTCTAATTTCTCATACAAAGCTGAAGCTCTTAAACAAAAAAATGTGATTGACGATGATAACTTAAGCAATATTATTCGAGATACAGTATGCAACGACCTTTCTAAAGATTGTATGTATGATGATTGTAAGGAATGCAACGATATGAAAATTCAATATAATGAACAAAATATTAATGGAACTATACAATACAATGAATGGATCAGGAAGAACGTAGAATATGAAAAGGATGGAAAACAATGTAAATCAATTAAGAATGTTAGAGAAGTGAAACAGGAAGAGACAAAAGAATTAGTTGGAAACTTTGAGAAGGATTTGACACATTTTAAGAAACACGTTTTTAACATAAAATCGCGATTTCACAATTTTCACCAGTGCTTGAATGCTCTTAAAGAAAATGAATGCCTGATCGTCGCTGACTTTAGTGAAAATTATGAGTGTAAATATTTCAAGGAAACTCAAGCGCATCATTTTAGCTCAAGAAACCAAGTGGCCCTTCATACTGTAATGGTTTACACATGGGACGCAGACACAAAATATAAAGCAAATTCATTTTGCACAGTTTCGTCTTCAAACTGTCACCAACCTGCTGCCATCTGGGCACACTTGGAACCTATTTTGGATTGGATAAAAAAAAACATACTTCTGTTGATACTGTACATTTTTTCTCGGACGGCCCATCGACACAATATCGCCAGAAGCAAAATTTTTACTTCCTTTGCACGCGATTTTTCGACTATGGATTTTCCTCAATCACCTGGTCATTTTTTGAGGCAGGGCATGGAAAAGGCCCAGCAGATGGAATTGGTGGGTATCTAAAGCGCACAGAAGATAGTCTTGTTGCAATGGGACGGGATATACCAGATGCAACTCAATTTTACGAGACTATGAAAGATACCAGCAAAATTATGATGTACTTGATTGATGCTCAAAAAATTCAACAGCATCAAGCAATTTTACCAAAGATCATTCCACGTTTAATTGGAACAATGCAAGTCCATCAAATTTTTACAGAAACAAGAGGTCAATTGAAGCACAGGATTCTCAGTTGTTTCTGCGATTCAGGCAAAAGGGGATTTTGTGACTGCTTTGATCCAAAAATCTTTAATGTACTCAGCAATGGCACCGATAGTGACGATTTACCACTAAGCATCTTTGCAGCAGGTCGAGTTGATACACCACCTGCAGAAGATATGCCATTAAATGACAACGCTGTACTTTATGAAATGCCGAACATCCCTCGTCAAAGTATCTACAAAGCTGTTTATGGATCCTCATCTGATGATGACGAAGTCATGCACGAAGAAGGAAACCTAGCTTCAATAAACAATAAAGAAAACATCATGCCCATGCATGTTGATGATGTTTGCAACGATCCACAGCCGTCAACAAGTACTATGGATGTCCCGAAGCAAGTGTCTGTTGGTGATTTTCTACATGTAAATGTTTATACAAGCGCAAATAAAAAGAAGATTTATTCTTATGTTTGTAAAGCTTTGTCTGATATTGAAGAAGACGGTGAAGTTAAAGTTGTGTTCCTCCGAGCTGTGACTAAGGATGCAAAAAGATTTCGGCTAGAGGAAACGGATATCAGCTACGTTGATTATGAAGATATTATAACTATCTTACCAACTCCTGCAATTGTAAAAAGAGGACACCGAATTTACTACGAGTTTAAGACTGCAATCAATATTTTTGAAAAATAAGACTAATTTTGATCTCTTTCAAGTTATTTCCTACTTGTTATTTGTATTTTGTGTTTTGACGTTATGTACCAAAAAAAAAAGATTTATTTATATTTTGCCATTTTAATAGATATAGTATAATAGTTATGTTCAGAAGTATATAGATTGTTAAATTGTTAATTAATGTTGTCTCCTGAGTTACCAAAACTGTCTCATGCGTTACGATTTGTCCCTAAATTTGTGAGCCGTTTTTGTAAGGTAACAATATGTGATTGATTTTATTTGAATGATTATTTTATGTTAACGGTAAAAGAA
The DNA here is from genome assembly GCA_905404285.2 of Erannis defoliaria. Taxonomy (NCBI): domain Eukaryota; kingdom Metazoa; phylum Arthropoda; class Insecta; order Lepidoptera; family Geometridae; genus Erannis; species Erannis defoliaria. Next base: position 4,806,527 of record FR990071.1, read on the forward strand.
GATTATTTACTTTAATTTCAGAGAAAAGTGTAGTTTTATTTTAAGTTTTTAAATTAGTACAGAGAAAATTAACAATATGTATGACTCATTAGTAACTCAGCATACATTTTTCTCATATTTTAAGGCCTAATTTTTAAAATTATATACAAATGCTGTATACCAAACTATTCGATTTTGCATGGCTGAATAAATCCACCAAAATAAAAATTGAAGTCTTTTATTGTTTAAGAATTGCAGCGTAATCACTTTGAGTAACTCCGGTGACAAAACTATGGGTCAAGATTTATACTTTTGAGTTTTTCAATAAGAAGTAGTTCATAAAGTTCGCTGCTCGATTAAGAAACCGTATCTCAGATATATTTAACACACTTCTGAGTAAATAAAATAGTTAAATACTCAAAAAAAAATTTTAGAAACATGCCGATATTTTTTGCCCATTATGTCGGTTAAAAAGTTGATCGACCCAGCTAACAGCTGTTTGGATAATCTTATGTTGAAATGTTCAATTATGGTCATTCAACGCCAAATACTATAAATGAAATTATGTTCAAGAGCCATCAACAGGCTATAAGTATTATCAGCACACTTCGCGCATCGGGTAACACCCAGGCCGTAGGCAGGGGGGGGGGGGGTACAACCCGAAATGAATTCCTGGCTATGGCCTTGGGTAACACACAAATGTATGGGCAAAAACAAGAAAACAACCAAATTGGTGGTTTTAATTATATGGTGTCATGGTTTTTTTATTTCTTTTTAAATAATAATTATAAAATAATAATTGTGTTAAATATCATTGTTATTTTGGTTATATTTTTTGTCACAAATAAACTATTGTCTATTGTAAATCGGCCTTTATTTTTTGCAGACAAATACCTATAAAATTATAAATCGATTGGCGGCTTCGTTCAATAACATCAGTGACGGTATAGAATGTAGGTACATAATATAATAGCAGGTTTTACGACTTAAATACTCTTGTCTGAATTATCCGATAGCATTTCTGTAAATACCTTCTGCATTATAGGTGATAAAGATACGTTTATAAAAAACAAACAAAATTACGGGCAAGATTTACTTAAAAGCTATAAACTAATCACTTTAATATGAACCGTGCATGTTTAAATGGTGTTTTAAATCCGATGGATAGACCATATAATAATTTTCCATTTGAAATTTTTGATGTAGACCCTGAAACGAATGCCGCCATCAGAGATCAATTCGAGGGTAAGCCACTTGTGGTGCCAAACTCCTCCGCACCCACTCGCGTAAAATATAATTTTATTGAGACTGAGTGACAAGATGTGAGCGTCACGTTACCTGAAGGTAAGCGTCATGCTTGTCAGGGACTCAATTTTTAAGGTTCCGTACCACAAAAGGAAAACTGACCTTATGGATCACTTCGTTGTTCGCGTTAGAGTGCGTGGAGATTTCTTCATTTTTAAGGGTTGATATTGGGCAATAGAATTAAATTATTTAGTATTATGGGGTTAAAGTTGTTCGTTTGTCTAGTTTTTTCCCTCTTAAATCATATCTTGACTTACAGATTCAGAAGAGGACAACGCCGGCTACGTCAGGATTGGTCCGAAAGGTTTTTTCTTCCCCAAAATGTATGTGAACGATGCTGCCGCTTTCTATAATATGCAGACACGTCCCGACCAAGTGTTCGTCGCAGGATATCCGCGATCAGGTCTCCGATTTAGATTCATTCTTAGTTCGGAGTTCGGACCAATTTTTGGGGTCATACGCCAACAAAAGAAATTGTTTTGTCCTACACTTTTTTTATGTTCCGGACAATATACCAAAATTCTGCTAAGTACAGTTAACCACAAAATGGAAAAACCCGTTTAAAGTGCGAGCGATACGGCCGTCACGAGAAATTTCTTACGGTGTGCGGGACCTAGTACAAAATGTATGCACGGAGCGGCTACGGGCGTGACCGTCCGGTTTTTGTATCGGGTTTTTCTTATAATTTGCGGCCGCCCTAAACTGTCACTGTCGCATTCCACAACGTGTCCTCCTCCCTCCCCACCACAGCGTCCAACCTTATAACTTAGGCTTAGTAAGGTTGGCTTAATAGGCGATTTGTTTATACCTATATTTTGACTGAAATGCTGGATTTCGTTATTAATTATTTTGACTATGATTGATATAATCGGGCTATGTAGGATAGTACCCTCCAAACTCCGTAGTCTACCTAGTTGTTTGATGGAGGGTCCTGGGAACTCGAGGGAAACGTTCATGGGATGAACAAGACTTACTAAGATCCCACTACGTATGAAGACTAAGGTGTACCAAGTGTGTGTGTGTTGTGTGTTTTCCGGACCAATGCAGGTTTCGCAAGATGTTTTTTTTTTACCTCAAAGCCAGTGTCATGGTAACCTGTAAACATGCGCTCCAAATAGATTATTGATACCGGCCCAGGATTTGAACCTGCGACTTCACGGTTTCAAGTCGATCGGTCTCCCAATTAGACTACTACGGCTTAGGTAAACAAATAAATGAAAAACCACGGTATGGTAATAGAGTAATAGTAATATACGAGTAAGTAGCGCTCGTGGCGTAGCTTGTCTAGGTGATTCTAAACGATCACCGATGTTAAGCAACGGACGGTCCGGTCAGTATCCGGATGGGTGACCGTGAGTGGCATTTATTTCTGAGCGCTACCGTGGGTCGGATAACACGTTAAATTGTTGGTCCCGGTTGTTTGTTCTAGTTTCTATAACAACAACCGTCAGCCATGTCAGAGGCCTTCGAGCGGACCATTAACTCTGACACTAGGGCTGGCCACTCAGCCTATACGAACTTACTTACTTACTTTAGTAATATTAGTAATGTATTAAGTTATAATAGTTGTTGTGTTTTCTCAGGAACGACATGGCTGCAACAATTAGTATGGTTAATCATGCACGACTTGGATTACGCAGAGAACGAGAAAAATACAATTCTTGATAAATGGACATGCTTGGAGTGAGTACCTCTGCGGAACATAATACACAAAAACAATGGGATCCACACTACGTTTTTTTCCGCTAGGTGGAGCATCGTCGATGCGGCCATATTAGTCAACTGTCAATCTTAACATTTTGTTGTATTTTTTCTTCAATTTGTTAGTTTTATTCTTATTAGTATCTGCATACCTACTGGTGTACAGAAATCCTTTGCCTTGCTAAATTAAAGCTCTGTCGATACGTACGAAACGGTTTGATTCCACTTTCTTTATTCGATCTCCTAAACAGTGGGTAGCGCTGCCCGAGTGGGTGTTTCCCGATAATTATAATCTTCAAGTCGCGAGTGAATCCGTTTCTAGGCAAGCGTGCTTCATCGTACACTGCATCTTCGTTTATCATCAGACGAGATGGCAGTCAAACGAAAGCCTAATAAACATATTAAAAAAAAAAATTTAAACAACTGTCTACCTACAAATCTAAGTATTTTCAAGCCGTCAACAGCTGCATAGATTCTTAAAACAAGGCACAGTACCCAGTATTTTTCCTTAGACTAATATAGATTATCGAAAAAGCCCTCATCAAGAGCATAATAGATATAGGTAATAAGCAATGATTATATTAACAAGAAAACTTGATTTTGCTACAAATGGGTCACCGCTGGCGCCATCTGCGTAAAGTTTTGCCTGTGGATCCTCGATCGATGAAAGTCTAGGGGCAATACAGATGCCCAAGCGCACTAAACCGGCAATGTCTTTGCTTTATGCGTATTGTTTAGCATTTTGTTCACGTGTCGCATCGACCGAGCACTTAATTCAATGCCTATTAAACCTAATTAAAGATAAAGATAAAGATATTTATTTAACAGAAGAAAAATTACAGTAATTATACAGAGAGTAAGTACACAGACTTATCCAGTAACAAAAACTGCGTATTCAGTCAACTCTAAGTATAAGAAAACGGTTAATCGACGGGCCCCAAACTAAGCACAGAGCTTGTATCTTGGAGTCCGAGTGCCGAGAATACAGAAACAAGTGTTTTTCTAATGTGTCTAAACTAACTATTATATAAGGCATCATATTTAAATGACGGAAAGTATAAGTAAAATACCATGCACTTAAAATACTAACTTAAGAAAACAATACAAATAATCATCAACATACTCATTTCTTCGCTTTGATACACTCACAAAAAGACGGATATTTATGTTTCGAAACTACCTCTCACTATATGAAGCATCGTCGCATAATCGCATTTACCTAATTACTTTCAATGAATTCCAGGATAAAGGCTGTAATAGAAAAAGAAGACATAAATAAGCAAATTCACAACAATAAAAATAATGAAGTCAGCAAAGAAAACATAGAATTTCTAATGGACAATTTTCTAAGTTTGGAAGTGATGCAAAGCCGTTCTTTCTTCAAAACACACGTGCCGTTGTCACTTCTCCCCCCTAACATACTGGACACCTCAAAAGTAGTATATATAGCGAGGGACCCTAGAGATGTTATCGTGTCTTTTTATCACTTATGCAGGGGAGGTTTTTGGCTTTTCAAAAAAGACTTTAAAACCATGTGGAATTCCTTTTTTAAAGGGACGAGTAAGTAACTACAAATGCTCAAATGCTTGTATGCCAAGTAAAATTGTGCATAACTAAACCAAACTAAAACTTACATTAACAAAACTTATTTTCTGTACCTACTTGGTCCAGAACCTACTGGGTATGTCCTAAAACTGCATCCAGAACCACCGGAGGACGGGCAGCAGCGTCCTCTCGGTTAAAGGTGGCGAGCATTCTGCGACCCCCAAGCCGCCTGTCAAGCGTGGAGATTATAGCAAACCCCTAAATAAGGGGAGACCTTCGTCCAGCAGTGGACGTCTTCTGGCTGATGATGATTATGTTGGTCAGAAATAAGCAGAAGCCGTCATTAGCATGGGAACCCAAATTCGAGCAGCTAAATCTTCTGCACAGAAAGATAACCGTTGCATGACGCGTCGTAAACCAAAAGTAATTTTTTTAATGCAATATATCCCTTCCTTCTGCCAAAGGTAAAACCAGGACAAATACTACTGCTACACTTCTACTACTGTTAGTGGCAGGCGTGGCACTTACCACCAGGCGAACGTCTTGCTCGTCAAGTCACTTAAACGTAAAAAAAAAAAAAACTGTCCCAAATACAACGCGACTAGATATATACCTATCAACAACAATGTCATAATCGGTGCAAGCTAATTTGTACTTTATTTGTTGCCTACTATAGCGCTTCGCTCGTTAACGTGACGCGGCTCCCGCCACCGCCGGCTGCGCGCGCGCTACTGTACTACAGTGGATTAATAAAATATAAATAAATATGAAATGGATATAGTTAAATAGTTGAGGTTTGACTATGGATATAAAATATTGCAGTGTTCTTCTGTCCGTACTTCGAGCATGTCAAGGAATTCTGGGAGCAGCGACACAACCCCAATCTACTTTTCTTATTCTACGAAGATATTCAAAATGTAAGTAGTGGTGTTATCTAAAACTCACGCCTTGATATCGATCATTACTATACTAAAACTATGTATTGTGCGCTGGACGTACAATAAAGCTGTCATAGATGTGCTAGTTTTTTGACGATCGTCATTGTCTCTCGATTTTTGCTGTTTTGTCGATCTTCGACTACGTAACGACCGACCTAAAGGGATGTGACATTTTGGTCAAGTTGACCTAGTTCATAAGGGACATCCCTAATAAGGAGGAGGCTTAGTCCAGCTATGGACGTCTTCTGGCTGAATTACGTGACCTAGTTCTTCTAAGGAAGTGTAGGAAATTTGTACCATTAGGCCGCCAACGCATAACAAATGTCCTAAAACTATACTGACGTTTTTGTCGCTCGATAAAATATTAACAAAATCTCTCAAGATCAGAAGAGATCTTAAATGTTGTTCATAATTTCGATCTCACACTCGTTGATCGTCACAATTCTAACAAATGTTTACACAAGGTCACCAGATGTGATCGAAACTATAGTCGGAGTATCCGATTAAATTAAACGTGAGTATTCCCGTATAGGTAAATAAAACTTAAACAATTTTTTTTACTTATTTGTTCATTATTCGTCAAAAAACGTTGCACTTCTTTTTCACTTCATTTTTTTCCCGTATCGACTTCGAAATAATATGCATAATTTTATTGTATAATATATTAGAAATGTATTAAAGTTTTATTCTCTTCAGGATCGGCTAAATACATTACGTCGCGTTGCCCATTTCTTCAACAAATCATACTCCGAGGAACAACTCCTGGCTGCCAGCCGTTACCTCGACTTCAACAATCTGAAGGACAAGAAGGCATTCAACCTCAGCAGTCTGCAGGAGCACGGTCTCGTAAAACCTGATGCCGAACCTTTCATCAGAAAAGGTAGATGGAGTTCATTACGTTCTCAAAATTGATATATTGAGAGATTTAAGTAGAGATGGGCAGGATACTTACTCAAAAGGAATGACAGGCGACGGTAGACCAAAGCAGTCTCGGAATGGTGGTTACCAGCTTACCAGCTAACGTCAGTCCAGCAGCTTGCTGTTCGCTTGTTAAGACCACAGAAAAGCGAAAGCCCTACTTCTTAGGTCTCTTCAGTGGTTAAGACGGCAGGATAGCAGTGAACGAGACTAGCCCAGACACGACCCTAATGGCGCGCTGAAGAGTAGATTCAGCCAGCATTGGGTGAAATGGTTGATGATGATGATGAAGTTCTCTAAAACTTTTTTCACTGTGACAGCGATTTGAAAGTTTGTCTGTTGATTTGGTCTGAACATTGTGTTAAATATGTTTTTTTATCACAGGTGTAGTAGGCGGGTGGCGAAAGTACTTCGACGAAGAGATGAGTCGCGAAGCCGAGCAATGGATCGCAAACAACCTGCGCAACACCGATTTGCGCTTCCCGACCATACATTTGGACTAAAAGCAGTTTTTTCGTCTATAAGTTAACTCGGTGAGGTAGCTCTGTATCTAATTGTAGGAACAATACTGTATCTATAGTCAGCAAGTCAGCATCCTATAAAAGTAACTTTGTTTTCACTGGAGTTGAAAGAATCGAATAGGCACACATTCATTTCAATAATGTCATCATCAGCCCGGAAAAGTCCACTGCTGAACGTTTAAGGCTCCTAAGACCGCCATACTGTACGACAACCTGCCATTTGCAGCCACCGGTTGCCCGCGACTTTTACAATGAAGTCGGTCCACCTAGTGCGGCCTACCTACGCTGCGTCTTCCGGTTCGTGGTCGCCACTCAAGAGCTTTCTTCCCCATCGGTTTTCAGTTCTTCGAGCGATGTGGTCTGCCAATTGCCACTTCAACTCGCATACCCTGCGAGCTATGTCGGTGACTTTGGTTCATTGGCGAATCCTCGTTTCGGATATTGTCGCGCAAAGTAACTCCGAGCATATAGCTCTCCATTGCCCGTTGTGTGACTCTGAGTTTCTTCAAAAGGCCATCAGTAGAAATAATTTGTACGCAGTCAGAATATGCATAATGTCGTCAAGGCCGTAGCTAGGAATTCATTGCGGGGAGGGGGGGTAGAGCTCTGGACCAGAGACAATAAGAAACAACTTTAAGACGACGATCTACATGTAAGTAGGTATGTATAAAACGGTGGGTTTGGTGACTCCCAAAACCAGTTAGTTTAGCTTTATTTTTTTTATCTAGAATTATTTTAACCTCCACCCCCCCCCCCCCCCCCCCCCCCCCCTACCTACAGCCTTGAATGTCGTTAAGCTTCCTGTGTTGGCATTATCCAGAATATTGAGCTAAGATATACAACGTGTAACAGAAAGGTGTGGTAATACTGAAGGCTATAAGGGTATACAATGTGTAAAAAAAGGTTCAATAATACTGAAGGGTAATACATAATGAAGAATAGAAGGGTATCTAGTCATCATTATGAACTACTTTTATGGGTCAACACTGAAATGGCGAAAATATCTGCTGTTCCATACATTTTGTCTAAGGTCAATGAAGTTTTTGTATGGATATAGCTGTTTTTTTCTCAATTTCAGGGTTGGTCCCATATTGTGTGCCTATTTGCATATTCTGTGTTATCTATTTGTCCATCAAAATAAGATTAATGATGGGGAAGTTTTAATTAGTAAACATTAATAAATATTCCTTAATTATAAATGTTTTTTTAAGCATAAGCCTTTATTAACTAAAACAAACTACAAAGACTACTTAGCCCTACACAACAAAAAACAAAAGGATTGTATCCAGACCGATGAAAGTCTAGAGACAATCCAAATGCTCAAACCCACTACCAGTCGGAAAAACTACTACTACCCACTACTATTATATATGTTAGCTTCCGTAATTTTGTTGTGTAGGTAGTACGAACTATGAGAAGAAAATACGATGTAAACCACTGCACTCCCTTTCCATGGTCTCTGATGTATCTTGGTTAACTGACTTCGAAAAAGGAGGTTATGTTCAACGATTTCTCCGTCAATTGTGGGCCGATTTTGAAAATCCTTTTTTTATTTGAAAGGGTATATTCCCGAGATGGTACGTGATGGTGGTGGTGGTTATTTTTTTAAAGTTGTTGATTTTTATTTCCTATGGAAATAATTTATATTATTGAGTTTTTTTTTCTTTGGAAATGAAAATAAATTGGCCAACGTTACTCACAGGATGTTTAATTAAATACAATCTAGGTGCTTACAACAATGAACAAATCACAATCTCATCTCAATATATTCTTATTGTAATCTTAAGTACATAAGCTTAAAGTCTTTAAAATGATTGAGTCTTGTGTCTCTCTTGCTTGTAATTTGTTATTGAATCTATGGAAACTCTCATATTCCTAAATTATGCACTCACTACCGTTGAATATAGTCTACCGGTATACAGTATTACCGATGCTCATCACACTTCCATGCCGGGGAAGCGAAGGTCTGTATCCCGCAGGTTGTCAGCGATCCAGCGCTCTGCGTCGCGTTTCATTTCTTCGTCAAAATGGTCTCTCCAGCTTCCTGTTTTACCTATTGAAGATTAGTAATTAAGCTATCAAATTATTGGGCTTTACAGGACTGCTTTGCTGTTTTAAATATATATTATAAAATATACCATAAATACAGGATCGGATTTAGAGGTGTTGCCCCGGAGCCCCCGGGGCAACAAAGGAGTGGAAGCCCCTAATTATTTTTCAAATACAATAAATAATATTTTTCAAATGATTGAGACCAATCATATATTTTCCCACCGCTACCACCCCGCATTGCATAACCAGCGCGATCGCTCGACTGGTGAGACGAGATCACGGATCGATCAACAGCCGCAAACACCATAAAACAATTTGCCGCCGCTAGTAAAATTAAAATCACAAATAATTTAAGGGCTTCGGACATGTTTCATGACGCCGTAGCCTAATAGCGACTATTAGTAGACTACTAGTAGGGACTAATAACCCCACATATCGACAGGGCATACCTATGCATCATCATCAGCCCGTAGACGTCCAATGAACGAAGGCCTCCCCCTTAGACCGCCACACTGTACGACAACCTGCCATTTGCATCCACCGGTTGCCGGAGGCCTTCCTACGCTGCGTCTTCCGGTTCGCGGTCGCCACTCAATTAAGAACCTTTCTTCCCATAGGTTATCAGTTATTTGAGCGATGTGGCCATTGCCACTTCAACTTACAAACCCTGCGAGCTATGTCGGTGACTTGAGATTCAACGAGAATGAGATTCTGACGTACTCGCATTGGCTAGCAGTGGATTTTAAACTAAAAATTTTTGTGTGAGGGGAAGTCGGACGATCAGTCAACAAGATTTATAGTCTTTGGGACATAAGAATGCGATTCCTAGCGGAAACGGAAGCGGTTACTACGTTAGTGCAGAATATTTAGAAATCGCATTCTTATGCCCTATCAATTTGCAAAGGTGAAACTTCGTGAAGGTTCTTCCGCCGCGAGTAAAAATATTATTTCGACCAAATCACATCTTTTAATCTGTGGTCTGTGGTGTGGTTGCTGGTGCACCAGCTACCTAGCCTAATACACTACTTTATTATTATACTTTGCTGTGTACTGTTTGTTGGTTCTAAAACAAATTTAAAATATAAAAGATTAAAAAAAAAAAAAACTATAAAAATAAAAATACATAAGTACAAAATATCATTAGGCATTAATATCACATGCCCTTACTAAGGTTTCAAATCTTATACTAGGTCCACCTTCGTTGTGTGAATCGTTGCATGCCTTATGATGCCTTGAACGCGAAAGGGTAAGGCTATGCTCTATCATCGCCCAAAAATCGCCTACAATGTTTCCAATATTGACACGTTAGATCGTATATGAAATGCCTGATATACATGTATTAAATGGTATAAAAATACATCTGTATTAAAAATATATGGTTACTGAACAAATTAAAAATACTTCTAAATCGATTAATTGAAAATGAAATTGGGCCTCAATAACAATTTATTCAACAGAGTAAGTATAATATTATTATTATAAAATGAGTGCCATGCATATTTGGACATGTACAAAAAAATTGCTTTTTTTTATAACCCATTTTATGTGGAGGCACGGGCAGCTTCCCCGTTTGCCCTCCCGTAAATCCGACCCTTCATAAATACACCTAAAAATACCACCCGTTATAAGTGCCAGCAGCCAGCCAGCCAGCTTAAGCTGTCAAGTACTAACCTTTTCTAATAAATCTCTCATTACTGTCTAATAAGCCAAACTGTCTGATATGTTCGAAGTTGACAGAGGCATTGTTCTTGAAGTTATCGATTCTGAGGTGGTTACACAAGCGCTCAATTTGTTCCGGAGTTAACTCTTTGCCGAGAAAATCGGCCACACGACGTATGGATGCCGGTAGATCCTATGACAAACGAATAAAAATATTTTAAGGAGACATTTTTTTCCATTTCACATGATCGCTTGACAAAGCTAGCTTCTCAATACCAACAAACCTTGGAAAGATCTTCATAGAACAGGAAGAGCATGTTCGGATGATCTCGTAGCGCCCAAGCTTCCTTCACATGTTCGAAGTATGGCGTCAGCATAACTGCAAATTATGGGAAAATACATAACCTAGGTTGATGTTACCCCCAGCGACAATGATAAAATGAATGGACGGGAAATAGGCGCACGGATTTTGAAGACTATATGTTGAGCGCCGGCTCTCCTCCCGCGTCAGTCATACTCTGTCTTTGCGACATGCGAGCCGTACGATACGACAATACAAACTTCTAATACATGTACATGTGTTCTCTTATTGTCATGCAGTAATTATATTCGCTATCTCTATTTTCTGGCAAATGTAATATGCATATTTTTAGCTAGGTATGCTTAATTGTGTTGACTTGTTAATTTTGAACGATTTGCAAGCGCTGGGCCCTTCCATTCCATTATCATTGTCGCTGGTTACCCCAATATTTACCATCAAACGGAACTCACATAAATCTTTTACAAAGGCGTTCCAGAGTCCCTGCAAGGACGCCTTGGATTGCAAAATCTTGAACAACTTGCCGTTGTAGTAGCTCGACACTATCAAATCTCTGGGATCCCTGGCCACATACACTACCTAGAAACATATTTAAAGTAAGTCGTTTTTCTCTTTCTATTTATGCGCAAAGTGGGTCCAAATTTTCATTTAGGGGTCGAGTTCATCCACCAAGTCGCGCAAAACAGAGAGGAAAGAAAGGAAGAACATGGCCGTTGCCGTGCAGTACCGCGGTGCAAATTAATAAATCGTTCTTATTACTGATAGTCGTAGAAGTCAAAGTCTACACACAAATAAAAACTAGAGTACCTTTGCTGTATCTAATAGTTTAGGCGGGAGCAGGGACATTGGCAAATGTGTCTTCACGTATCTTGGAGATTGCATGCTAGATAATAATATGGTACCCGGGGCACAGAATAATAACTAGCCCGGGGTCGCGAGGGAAGACATCATATTACGGGCTTTTTCAGTGTTTCCGGCATGATCGATGACTTTTTTTCTTTGCTCAGCATCAAACAAGAAAGAAGTTCGTCTAAAAAAAATTTACATACAATTATTTGAATCACTCTTTTGCTTATTTGCAATACATGTAATAAATAGGTACTGCCAGTAAAGGCCTGCCTTAGCGGCCTACATCTTCATCATCAGCGCGGAGACGTCCACTGCTGGACGAAGATATCTTTAGACCTCTTTAATCCGATTGCTTTTACAATGTCATCAGCCTGGGTCCCTAATAATTCCCATACAAATTTTCGTCCTAATTATGTATCCATACCGTTTTAAGTCCTAAATCATCCTAATGATAAATCTACATAACATTACTACACATACCATCACTGCTCCTTATATTCATTGGATATAATATTTAAAAGCCATACAATTTAAAATCCTAACAATACAGTTAATGAACATAACAGCTACTCATCCTAATATAAAATCATCCAAAAAAATTAAAGTCGCATCATTTCTACTCCTCACCTAACTTAACTGAGTCGGATCTGTCAGCGAGCTTTAATATACATAGTGTAGCATGAGTAGTGAGTATTTCTGGGTTGAAATAATAAAAAGGCTAAGGTGGGAAAAGGGCTTTCCAATATGTGTAATTAGACAGAAAGAGAGAGAGAGAGAGAGAGAGAGACAGAGAGAGACGGGAACCTCTCCCTGAAAGAGTATGCGGAAACCTATAGTTTTTAAGAAAACAATAATAATAAATATGAAAAAAATATTAATTTTGAGGTTAAGTATGGATAAAATGTTTAGGAATGTACTTTATCGACTGATTTCTTGGCAAATTTGATATAATTCGAGTCGGGATGCTCCGAGTCGGATCTGTCACTTATTTCGAACCTAAACTGTGGCCTAACCTGTGTAACCCTTTGTGAGCCTCCCCTCAGGACCTCCCTTGAGCTTCTGGCTCCAGCGCTTTTTATATACACTCTAGGTGTAGGGCGCACAAGACTAGGTGGAGTCGGGGTGCTCTGATTCGGATCTGTCACCCATTTCGAACCTAACCAACTCAAGGTGGGGTGCACCATGGAGATTGGAGGTGTAATTACGCTTAGATTTAATATACAAACAGTGTTGCACGAGAAATGAGCATTTTTGGGTTGAAAAAAAAATAAGCTTCGGTTCGCTGCCTTAGCCTAACCTATCCGAGTCAGGTCTGTCACCAGGCTTTAATATAGGTACATACAGTATTTTATATTTTCCATTACACCACTAAATGAGCTAACTTACAAAAAACACTAAACCAAAAAAGATAATAGCACTAATCATTCTTAGGAACAATAACTCAATGAACAAAGAAATGAGTAAAATTACTATTTATGACAATTATTAATCTTAGGACGTATAACCATTACGTCACACTACTATTAAGATCGACAAACACAAGGACAAAAAATAATTATGCTGGTGAAAAATTATGTGCATGTATCATTATTATTATGACTACAGTAGTTTATGACTAGATGCGTATGACTAATGACAAAAGGACAAAAATCAGTATGTCAATTTTTAGGACCCCCATCAGCCTACATTTTATTGTGCCTACATGTTGAAACGCGGCCTACATAAATTACATATACCTACTCGTAGTACTTATTATGAACGATAGAAATGCATTGGCAACGGCTACCTGGCTCGGAACAAGTTACAAAGTCTGAGTCATCGACGAAAAGTAGCTAGCCTTTCGGTATTTTATCGGATACATTTCGGAGTGTGCTACGGATTTGCATTATCTTATTCCCCCCTTCCCATTCTTCTATCGGACAAGGACCTCGAAAAAGAGACACCGGTTCATGGTTGATATACCAAAAACTCGTACGAAACGGTTTGATTCCACTTTCTTTATTCGAATTGCTGAACAGTGGAACGCGCTGCTCGAGTAGGTCTTTAAGTCGCGAGTGAATCGGTTTCTTCTAGGCATGCGTGCTCCACCGTAGGCTGCATCTTCGTTTAACAGCAGACGAGACGGTAGTCAAAGTAAATAGTAAAAATAAAAATGTATAGAAACCCATCATTATGCTTCCCTGACACAAGACATTTCCCATACGCAGGTGGCCTAGTGGCACGATTATCCCATACTTCCTTGTATGAACTAGGCCAAAATGTCACATGCCTCTAGGTTGATAATTTTGACAACTCACAGTACGAATGAGGTTACCTAGTGTATAATCGGTAATGAACCTATTCGATTATTATTCTCGCGAATATTCGAAAACGATTTTTTTCTACTAAATTAATAATTTATTAATTAATATGACTATAAAACTCTCCCTTAACGACTCATGACTCCGCAGATCAGAATAACGGTGATGAGATAAACCAATAATTGAATGAAAAAGAATTTCGTGTGGTTAAATTGTATTTTTTTCTCGAAAATGCGTAAAAAGGAGCAAAAAAATGATCGTTATGCAAAAGACAGAAAAATATTAATTTTTCATAAACTAGTCATTTTACGAAAACCGATTATAGCGCCAAATTTCTGGCACGCACCCAGACGCGTGGCGGCTGACGGGTTACAAATGAAATCATTAGATATGTAAGCAATAGTTTTTTTTTAGATAATAGCAAATAACTAATATTACCAAAAAAGAATATAGTTACCCCAATAAACATTTTTATTATTCGTCTTATTATATTTCAAAACCGATTATTGATAATCTGTGGTTGTTCGTTATGCGTTGAACTTCACTAAGTGGGCGGTACCCGTCAACAAAGTACGAATTGATTGTATTAGATTTATTCGAATAAACAATACGAAACTTCATGGGCGTGAGCTGCCAAAAATATCAACCTAATTTAGACAAAGCATAGTGTGTCTAATATTTCACTTACTCCAGAGATTGATATCTACGCACGAGTAGAACAGCTTCAGCTGTTTTGTAGTCCAGATCGTTAGCGATCAGCCAAACCAGCTCTTGGGTCCACGTAGTTCCTGCAAGCCATGCATGAATTATTTATTTTCTTTTTAAAAAGCCTGCCCCTCATAACGTGGTAGGGGCCGCGGTGGCTGCTTCGCTGCCGCTGGCTGAGCCTGTGTTAGGCAGGCTTCACTGTTTGCTACCTAGTCAGTGTAGTCAGCCACCAGAAGAAACAGAGTGGCAGGCTTTATGAATGCTTGTTGAATGTATGTATTAAGTCTTTTCAATTATATCGTATAATATCTTACCTGATCTTTGGTAGCTAGTTACAAAAATATCTCCGCTTTTCAACTCCATATTATAAATGTCAGCAGCATGTTTTTCGTATTCTTTCGTAAATATGTAGCCTTTTGGACCTACGCGTACGCCATTTTGTAGAAGTTTATCTAAAATCATTGATTAAGGATATTATACGTCACGCGGAAAAATGGTTCTAATCGGTCATTCACTTTTTAAGTATTTCGATCTCACTGATTACCGTTAGATACGAGTAAGCGTTTTTGTTAAATATAAATCTATATCAAAGGTGACTTAAAATGTTGATAAAAGCTGCAAATGTCAGAAGAAGACATACGATGAATTCCGTTATGTATAGGAATCCGTCAACCTAGTAAATTTGACTGTCGTCAACCCATACCGGGCCAGCACGGTGGACCATAGAGCAGAGTAATGCGGTGGACTATCACTTAAAGACATGTGACATTTTGGGATAGTTCAATTCAAGGAGGTTGGAAAATTTGTACCAACTAGGCCATCTGCCTTGGAGGATCTAGCTCTCTCTCTCTATACAATCAAAGCCATCTGCGTATGGGAAAAGTCCTATGCCTTAAGAATAGCCGAATTGAGGGCTATGCTCAGCAATGGGAAGCAAAGAGAATTTTATCAACTCTCTAGTCTATCACTCTATTGTATATACTACGTAAGCAACTTTCTGTTCTGAATAGTGTCAATATATTTTATCATAATCACTTATTACTAGATATTATTATATACCGCAAGCTTTGATTAAGATCCTCCAAGACTTAGTTTTATTATTAAGCTCTGTATTAAGGTTTCTTGTTTCTTTACTTCTGGCGGAATGGCAGTCGAACGTAGGTACTCACCAAAGTATATTTTCAAGCCAATCATTAAAATCAATAAAGTATCTATATAGGTAGCAAACCTATAGATTGTTTAAACGGTCTCTAATTTCGGGTAATGTGTCCAAAATGCTGGCCACGTTACCCCGCTGGATTGCGAGGCAAATTTTCTGGCCCAAATTAAGGCCAGCATTTTGGTCACTTGTGGATTCTCTTGGACTGGACATGCGACGTCCCTTATATCGATTAATTATTTTTTAATTTTTGTTTAGTTTTAATTAGGTAGTTTATTTAATTAGAGATGAGTTTAAAATCAATTAAAAATTCTCTCTTACTTTTAAATGAAGTAATCTTGCTATAAATAAATACTTACTTTCATATAACGAAGCCAGCCGTTCTGATTCTTCTGGAAGTAACTCTTTAAACTTAAGAGCTTCATTCTGTTCTTCCATCTTTCACTGCAGTAGACAAACAAATGCTTCGGCACAAAAATACTGTACTTATTCCGATCGACGTACCTACTGAGTACGATATTCAATAGATTGCAATTGATATTATCGGCCTTACCTAAAATAATCTCGATTCTCTTAGTCACTGCTTAAACTTCTCTGTCCTTTTCTAGCACGTGCAACTTCACGTCAGAGAGAAGATGGCAGAGCATCTTAAGCAGTGACTAACGGTTGAGAAGTTTTTTTAAGTAAGGCCGTATATGCCTAACTAGATAGCACTGCTAGCAGCCATGCCGATATCGTAAGAGATTTAGATTTCCGTCTATCGTTGTATGTTTTAATTTTATCAAAGAATATCTAACTATTACGTAAGTAGATACTAACAAATCATATTCTAACAAACAATAAAATAATATGTTCATAAAAATCTGTTAGTTGGCGTTGACGAGACTCAGGCTTATTCAGTATCATCTCTGAATAATTCTGAATAATAATCTACTTATTCTGTTATTTTATGTCTTGCGATTTCAATGTTGGCCCCTAGTACAAGTTGTTTGTTTTGATGTACAGAATATGCCCTTAAAAGGATTCTAACTGATTAGAACTAACCCTGTATATTCGTTCAGCGATTTCGATTTATTTAAAATATATTTATAATAAATATTAAATTTCCTGTTCTAGAACGATAACAGATGATTTCTGAAAATACAATTATCTCTGAGCCGAATATTTATTCTTATTGCATAATAGATCGATAGATAGCTCGAATAAATTTAATCATAATCAACCACAGATCTAGAGTAAAAGAACTAGATCTATGTAATCAACGACAGTTTTGAAGGTTTCGACGCAAAGTACCAAAAACGCAACTGGCCAAAGCACACATTTTTGGTCATTCGCGTATTTCAGCACTGAAATATGCGAACAGTGATGTTCAGGGAATTCCCCGGATTTAGTCTTCATTTAATATTTTATTTAGGAGCAATGATTAATAAGTTACAGATAGAACATGACAGGCGGGCGCCGTTTTTGGTTTATAATGCTATATAATAAAGGATCTATTGTTTTCTGGATTTAAATTTTCCAGCTGTGTGAATAGGTAAAGAGGCATAGGCCTTTATTAACTAACAAACAAAGACTACTTAGCCTACTACACAACAAAAAACAAAAGGATTGTATCCAGATCGATGAAAGTCTAGAGACAATCCAAATGCTCAAACCCACTACCAGTTGGCAGCGTACCCAGCATGCTGGGGGCATTGCTACGCTGAATGGCAATGCTTATGCGTTGAGCCAAATAAACGCCAGCATTTTGATCACGCGTCGCGTCGACCAGGCGCTCGGATATGTTTTAGAAAAGATGATGAGCTCCCGGTCCCCACGGACCCAATGTCTCAACACCAAACGGCTCAAATATGTAACCTTTGCCGAGGTTAGCATATTTGCGCCGCTTGTGCTGCTCGGCGGAATTTGCCGCCGCACCAGCCCTACTCTGTGTCTCAGGAAGATGTGACGGTGCCAAAGTATCAACGCAAGTTGCGTCCCATACAAGGGGCCGTCCCAACTTCCAAGGCACAAGTGTCATACCGTCAGGTCTTTTGCGGTCGTCACGCGCAAGGCCGCTCGGTTCGAGCACAGCTGCAACATTGGCGGTGGATAAAGCCCGGCGTATGATATCATTCAGGCTAGCGTGGCGGCCGATTCAACCAGCGCTTCGTGAGCAAGAGAGATCATGGTGACCGAGCTGATCGACAGCAGTACCACACTGGCAGCGATGGGCCTCACAGCACCTTGCACCCAAGCGCAAGCTGACAGCTAGACGAAATGCGGTTGGGTCTAAAAGGCTACCAGTGTTAAAGGAGGGAATAGCCTGCAACCAAAGACCTGATTCCCATACAGAGACAGCAAGAATACGAGCGCGATCTGCGACGCTAGTACACGTATCTAGAAGAGATTTCCGTGCTAGTTCACAGATGGGCTGATCCCATAGTCTTTGCGATGACAAAGTCCTCGGAAAATCAGTATTTGGGCAAGCCTCCAAACATTCTTGGCCTCATTCAAGTGAGCTACTACTACATCGGAATGACCTAAAGAGGGAAGAAGGTTTTTTTCAATTAATTTATGTGTACTGTGAACTGAGGAAAAGGTACAGTACAGGTAAGTACATAAAATACTTTTGGGTATGAATCACAAATAGTATCGACTCATCCAACACGGTTTGTTTAGGTGAAATTACCTCACCCCTTTCTTGGGAACAATTTTGGGTGGAAGCTGGGAAAATTTCTAGTAGTGATGACATGTTAAAATACAAAAATATAATAAAACTGTAGCAGGTTCAACTAAATATATTTTGAAAATGTTAATGGCGGTGAACATAATTATTGATATAAAAACCAAATCAGTAGTTTTGAATTTTTTCTAAGTCTGTCTATCAGTCTGTCTGTCTGTCTGTATCTGGACTAAGCATCACGCCGAAACTACTGAATAGATTCAAATGAAACTTGGAACGGTTATTAGTGTAACATCTTAAATTTCAAAATTCAGGACGGTTCCCGTGGGAGAGGGGATGAAAGTTAAAATATGTGTTTAGCGATTATTGAATAACACGTCATCCGATTTCAATCATTCATTTTTTGTAAAAAAAAAAGGGAGTAAATTATGAATTGTCCCGTAAATAATTTAACGTAATTGGTTTAGTAGTTTCACCGTATTGGTCTTGTAGTTTTAATAAAATCTTTAATGGACGCCAACACAAAATGTTATAGCAAGTATATTCCTCTTATTTTTTTTTTAAAACAATCTTTGCCCAAGTCCAAGCATATAGTTATTTTATTTTGTCCCCAAAAAAAAATGTCTTGCCTTTCCATTATTCTTCCGATGTAGCTCAGTTCGTTCGCGATGTAATTTTTCAGTAAACGCGACAAAATAACTCAAGTTCTACGCACTTCGTCGAAAATCTAAATCCGTAAATAAGACGATGCAAGACATAGGTACCAACGGCAAAATGAGCAGCCTACGGGTATCATTACGGTGCTGTGTAGTGGAGATTTCAGGCAGACGCTGCCTGGTAGTAGTACCACGAGGCACTAGACAGACGAAATAAATGCCTGTCTCATAATCTCAAGCCTCTGGCCTATCATCACGTGGCTACTCTTACGAATAAAAAGGGCACGTATGCAGCTACATAGATGCGTCGCTTTTTATTCGGTAACATAGGTGATGTGTGGTGCCTCCATTATGCACAACCACCAAATTGCGAGCACAAAGAGGCGGCAATCCAAAAGCAAAAGAGTTCTCCGATTTGTTACTCAATAAATTCGTGAAGATACGAGTACGTACCCATCAAAAGAAGACGGTAAAATGAAACTGCCTTTTAATTTTTGCCAGGCAGTATCGTCTTCTGATGGGCTATAGCCCAGGAAAGTTAGGGTTTGACCGGGACATAAAATAGTCACGCATTCCTATTTCTGTATGTTATAATAGAACCTACCTTTCATAAAAAGTAAAAAATTAAGGTATAAAGTAAGGCCTTTCTGAAAACCCTTTTTATAAAATTTGGCGTTTAATTGAATTATTTTCAGCCCAAAAATATTAACTGCAAATAATCCAGTGCTGCAATTCCTTCGACTACATGACACTTAATTTAAGGGTAAATTATTTTTGGTTTCTTAGAAATGAATAAAAAACACATTTAATTTTATCCATCCCGGCTTTTTTTCTAAATTCCTACACCAATGTTTAAGGTCAAAAATTAATGTATATGTCAATTTAAAATCGGCCCTGCAGCTTATTTTTATGATGCATTTCAGTATTTTTTTTTTTTCATAAGGTCAAGATAAGGTCAATAATATTTTTTACTGTTTCT
This sequence comes from Erannis defoliaria, assembly GCA_905404285.2. Lineage (NCBI taxonomy): Eukaryota > Metazoa > Arthropoda > Insecta > Lepidoptera > Geometridae > Erannis > Erannis defoliaria. The sequence goes on from FR990071.1 coordinate 4,826,780, forward strand.
CCGTCAACAAATGAAACCAACCTCAATTAATATTTGATGGCAAATTTATGCGTAACGTCATAATAAGTCTCGTAGATTGATTTGGCTACTACTCTCATGTCTTTTCGGTGAAGAAGAGAGAATAACAAATTGAGAGAATCCTTGGCAATTTGGCAAAACCTTTGACCAAGCTGCTGCAATTAACAGCGCTTAAATTGACGCGTGTCGTGGGCGAAAATATTGTGTACAGCTCCATCAACCGAGTTATATGGATCAAGATCACCTCATCTTGATGATGATTATTAAATAAACATGTAAAGAAAATCAGTATTTTTATTAGTATATTTGCCCAGTGTAGGTCACAGTTTTACAGCCCTGTCAGTATTTTTTTTAGGTGCTTCGGTATTTTCGTAAAATTTTATCTGGTCACATTGCATCGGTATACCGTATTTTACTATAGTCATCACACTTCCATGCTGGGGAAGCGAAGGTCTGTATCCCGCAGGTTGTCAGCGATCCAGCGCTCTGCGTCGCGTTTCATTTCTTCTTCAAAGTGATCTCTCCAGCTTCCTGTTTTACCTATTGAAGAGTAATTATGCTATCAAATTATTGAGCTTTACAGGACTGCTTTGCTGTTTTAAACAAGTACCTAATATACCTAGCCAGTTCAAACTATCGAGTACCTACTAACTAACCGTTTCTAATAAATCTCTCATTAGCGTCTAATAAGCCAAACTCTCTGAGATCTTCGAAGTTGACGGAGGCATTGTTCTTGAAATTATCGATGCTGAGGTGGTTGCACAAACGCTCGATTTGTTCCGGAGTTAACTCTTTGCCGAGAAAATTGGCCACACGACGTATGGATGCCGGTAGATCCTATGACAAACGAATAAAAATATTTTAAGGTTACATTTTTTTCCATTTCACATGATCGCTTGACAAAGCTAGCTTCTCAATACCAACAAACCTTGGAAAGATCTTCATAGAACAGGAAGAGCATGTTCGGATGATCTCGTAGCGCCCAAGCTTCCTTCACATGTTCGAAGTATGGCGTCAGGATAACTGCAAATTAAGATAAAATACAAGACGTAGATTGATGTTACCACAACATTTAATAGCAAGCGCCTGATGTGAAACTCACATAAATCTTGTACAAAGGCGTTCCAGAGTTCCTTCAAGGATGCCTTGGATTGCAAAATCTTGAACAGCTTGCCGTGATAGTAGCTCGACACTATTAAATCTCTGGGATCCCTGGCCACATAAACTACCTAGAAACATAATATATTTAAGGTTGCTTTTCTCTTCCTCTTTTGCGGCAACGTGGTAGACCCACGTTGAATCTTTCGAAGTCAGGGTCGAGTTAATCCAAAGAAAAAGAGAGAAAGAAAAGAAGGAAGGGAGGCCGTTGCCGTGCAGTGGCGTGGCCTAAATTAATAAATCGTTCTTATTCCTGTTTATTTGTAATCGTTGTAAAGTATGATTAAGAAGTTAAAGTTGACACTTAAATAAAAACTAGAGTACACCTACCTTTGCTGTATCCAATAGTTTAGGCGGGAGCAGGGATATTGTCAATGTGTCTTCACGAATCTTGGAGATGGCAAGCTAGATAATAATATGGTAGCCGGGGTGGCGAGGGAAGACATCGCCTGACGGGCCTTTTCAGTGTTTCCGGCATGATCGATGACTTTTTTTATTTGCTCATCATCAAACAAGAAAGAAGTTCGGCTGAAAATATGTATATCGTTCAATAGTATATTGTTATACAAGGGCCTAAAATTACCAATTTTTTTTTATTGCATGTAATATATTAATTAAACACGAGGAAGTAAATAGAAACCGAGTTATACTTAGTGGCTTTTTACGCGTTGTGTGTTACACTTACGGTTTCGGCTCGAGCTTTCTCGAACGCGGTTCGTATTAGGCTTCATTCGAGACGAGAAAAACATTTGGTGTATTCCCGTTGTCCCCATTGACGCTGTCCCCATTATGGGGACAGGGGGAAGTCATAAAATGTCCTTCCAGTTGTGACCATTGATGCTTTCCCGTTATGGGGAACGGGAAGGAATTCTTAGGACTTCCCGCTGTCCCCATTGACCAAAGACTACCATTAACATTAGCAGAGTCTGTACTCTAACCCGCTGCGTGTGTAGCCGCCAAACAAGTTGTCAAATTGTCGGCATGGAAAAGGTGAGCCTGCGCAGGTACGTCGTGTACACCACTGTAGAGAGAAGAGGTAGGGCTTCCGCTATTCTGTGGTGTACACTTTCGTATAGTATATTTGGCAAGTTTAACAACATGCGTTTAACTATTTGACAACATACTATTGACAAAATACTTACATATGGTATGGTCAAAGGTGTTAGTTTGAACACCGTTATCCTTCTAGGATATCATTGTACTCATCATTATGAACAACTTTTACTATGGGGCCAACCCTGAAATCAAGAAAAAAACAGCTATTCCATACATTTTGTCCAAGATCGACGAACCTTTTTGTATGAAACACTGTTTTTTTTCGTGATTTCAGGGTTGGCCCCATAGTCAAAGTTGTCCATAATGACGAGTACAATGATATCCTAGAAGGATAACGGTGTTCAAACTAACACCCTGTATATTCTATACTTACTTATTAGATTGTATGTTTTTTGTGGTCTCTCAGTCGACACACACATGCAATTTTCTGTGTCAATATTTTTTACAATTCACTTCTTACTAGATGTCTCTATACGGCACGCAGTAGCTTATGGTTTCTCGTTTCTTTACTTCTGGCGAAAAGACGGTCAAGTTTCAAACCAACCATTAAAATCAACCATCTCCAAAAATAAGAAAGGGCTCTTACTTCTAAAAGAAGAAATCTTGCTATAAATAAATACTTACTTTCATACAACGAAGCCAGCCGTTCTGATTCTTCAGGAAGTAACTCTTTAAACTTAAGAGCTTTATTCTGTTCTTCCATTTTTCACTGTAGTAGACAAACAAAAGCTTCGGCACGTTTAGCAAAAAAATACTGTACTTATTCCGATCGACGTACCTACTGAGTACGATATTCAATAGATTGGAATAGATATTAGATGCCTAACTAAGTAGATAACACTGCTAGTAGCCATGCCGATATCGTAAGAAATTTAGATTTCCGACTATCGTTTTATGTTTTAATTTTATCAAAGAATATCTAACTATTACGTAAGTACTGACAAATCATATTCTAACAAACAATAAAAGAATATGTTCATAAAAATCTGCTAGTTGGCGTTGACGAGACTCAGGCTAATTCAGTATCATTTTTGAATAATTCTGAATAATAATCTACTTAGTCTGTGTTATTTTGTCTTGCGATTTCAATGTTGTTTGTTTTGATGTACAGGATATGCCCTTAAAAGGATTCTAACTGATTAGAACTAACCCTGTATATTCGTTCAGCGAAATGTATTATAGCATTCGATTTATTAAAAATTTATAAGACATATTACATTTCCTGTTCTAGAACCATAAACAGTTGATTTCTGAAAATACAATTATATCTGAGCCGAATATTTATTCTTATAATAGATCGATCGATAGCTCGATTAACACATAAATTGAATCATAATCAACCACAGATCTAGAGTAAAAGAATTAGATCTATGTACTTAATCAACGACAGTTTTGAAGGTTTCGACGCAAAGTACCAAAAACACAACTGGCCAAAGCACAAATTTTTGGTCATTCGCGTATTTCAGTAATGAAATATGCAAACATTGATGTTCAGGGAATTCCCCGGATTTAGTCTTCATTTTAATATTTTATTCAGGAGAAAAGATCAGTAAGTTACAGGTAGAACATGACACGGGCGCCGTTTTAGGTTTATAATGCTATACAATAAAAAATCTATTATTTTCAAAACAAGGTCTGGATTTAAGTTTCCAGCAGTAAAGTACAGATAAGTACATAAAATACTTTTGGGTATGAATCACAAATAGTACCGACTCATCCAAAACGGTTTGTTTAGGTGAAATGAGCTCACCCCTTTCTTGGGAACAATTTTGGGTGGAAGTTGGGAAAATTTCTACCAGTGATTATGACATTTTAAAATACAAAAATATAATAAAACCATCGCAGGCTCAATTCTGTACATTAGATATATTTTGAACATAATTATTGGTATATAAACGTAATCAGTAGTTTTGAATTTTTTGTCTGTCTGTCTGTCTGTCTGTCTGTCTGTCCTTCCTGTCCTGTGCCGTGCCGTGCCGTGCCGTGCCGTGCCGTGCCGTGCCGTGCCGTGCCGTGCCGTGCCGTGCAGTGCCGTGCCGTGCCGTGCCGTGCCGTGCCGTGCCGTGCCGTGCCGTGCCGTGCCGTGCCGTGCCGTGCCGTCCCGTGCCGTCCCGTGCCGTCCCGTGCCGTCCCGTGCCGTCCCGTGCCGTCCCGTGCCGTCCCGTGCCGTCCCGTGCCGTCCCGTGCCGTCCCGTGCCGTCCCGTGCCGTCTCGTCCCGTCTCGTCCCGTCCCGTCCCGTCCCGTCCCGTCCCGTCCCGTCCCGTCCCGTCCCGTCCCGTCCCGTCCCGTCCCGTCCCGTCCCGTCCCGTCCCGTCCCGTCCCGTCCCGTCCCGTCCCGTCCGGTCCGGTCCGGTCCCGTCCCGTCCCGTCCCGTCCCGTCCCGTCCCGTCCCGTCCCGTCCCGTCCCGTCCCGTCCCGTCCCGTCCCGTCCCGTCCCGTCCCGTCCCGTCCCGTCCCGTCCCGTCCCGTCCCGTCCCGTCCCGTCCCGTCCCATCCCGTCCCGTCCCGCTGTGCTGTGCTGTGCTGTGCTGTGCTGTGCTGTGCTGTGCTGTGCTGTGCTGTGCTGTGCTGCGCTGTTCTGTGATGTGCTGTGCTGCGCTGTTCTGTGCTGTGCTGCGCTGTTCTGTGCTGTGCTGTGCTGTGCTGCGCTGCGCTGCGCTGCGCTGCGCTGTGCTGCGCTGTGCTGCTCTGCGCTGTGCTGTGCTGTGCTGTGCCGTGCTGCGATGCGCTGTGCTGTGCTGTGCTGCGCTGTGCTGTGCTGCGCTGTGCTGTGTTGCGCTGTGCTGTGCTGTGCTGTTCTGTGCTGTGCTGTCCATTTTCAATACAAGGTCTGGATTTAAGTTTCCATCAGTAAAGTACAGATAAGTCTGTCTGTCTGTCTGTATGTCTGTCTGTCTTAATGAAACACACGTGCAAAGTTTTGCAATATCTATGTAGTACTTTTTTAAGTATATCTATAAAAGAAAATATATATACGTATTACACAGCCAAACCGGCTGTGATATTCCAAGCATAGAGATATACTGGATACATTTGACGACACTCTGTTTAGTCTGTCAGCAGATAATAATTATAGAAACAGATTAACACACTTATGTATCTGTCTGTCTGTATCTGGACTAAGCATCACGCCGAAACAACTGAATAGATTCAAATGAAACTTGGAATGATTATTGGTGTATCATCTAAAATTTCAAAATTCAGGACGGTTCCCGTGGGAGAGGGGATGAATGTTAAAATATTTATTTAACTATTATTCAATAACGCGTCATCCGATTTCACATGTTAATTTTTTTGTAAAAAAAAAGGGAGGAAATTACGGATTGCCCCGTAAATAATTTAATGTAATCGGTTTTGTAGTTTCACCGTATGGGTTTATTTGTTTTAATAAAAAATATATCGGACGCCTACACAAAATGTTATAGCATGCATATTCTTAATTATTTTTTTCGAAAAACAATTTTTGGCCTAGTCTAAGCATATACTTTTTTTGTTTTTTTCCCTAAAAATAAAATTTCTTGCCTTTCCATTATTCTTCCGATGTAGGTAGCTCAGTTCTTTCAAGATGTAATTTTTTATCGCTTAAATTGACGCGTGTCCTGGGCGAAAATATTGTGTACAGCTTCATCAACCGAGTTATGGGTCAAGATCACCTCATCTTGACCCAGTTGATTTTTTAAGCGTGTTGTCAGCAGCAAGTCTAAAATTTATTGTTGTGATGATTGATGATGATTATTAATTAAACATGTAAAGAAAATCAGTATTTTTATTAGTATATTTGCCCTGTGTAGGTTACAGTTTTACAGCCCTGTCAGTATTTGTTTTACGTGCCTCGGTATTTACGTTAAATTTTATCTGGTCACATTGCATCGGTATACCGTATTTTACTATGGTCATCACACTTCCATACTGGGGAAGCGAAGGTCTGTATCCCGCAGGTTGTCAGCGATCCAGCGCTCTGCGTCGCGTTTCATTTCTTCGTCAAAGTGGTCTCTCCAGCTTCCTGTTTTACCTATTTAAGAGTAATTAAGCTATCAAATTATTGATCTTTATAGGACTGCTTTGCTGTTTTAAACAAGTACCTAATATACCTAGCCACTTTAAACTATCGAGTACCTACTAACTAACCTTTTCTAATAAATCTCTCATTGGCGTCTAAAAAGCCAAATGCCCTGATATATTCGAAGTTGACGGAGGCATTGTTCTTGAAATTATCGATGCTGAGGTAGTTGCACAAACGCTCGATTTGTTCCGGAGTTAACTCTTTGTCGAGAAAATCGGCCACACGACGGATGGATGCCGGTAGATCCTATGACAAACGAATAAAAATATTTTAAGGAGACATTTTTTACCATTTCACATGATTGCTTGACAAAGCTAGCTTCTCAATACCAACAAACCATGGAAAGATCTTCATAGAACAGGAAGAGCATGTTGGGATGATCTCGTAGCGCCCAAGCTTCCTTCACATGTTCGAAGTATGGCGTCAGGATAACTGCAAATTAAAATAAAATACAAGACGCAGATTGATATCAACACAACATTTAATAGCAAGCGGCTGATGTGAACTCACATAAATCTTGTACAAAGGCGTTCCAGAGTTCCTTCAAGGACGCCTTGGATTGCAAAACCTTGAACAGCTTGCCGTGATAGTAGCTCGACACTATTAAATCTCTGGGATCCCTGGCCACATAAACTACCTAGAAACATAATATATTTAAGGTAGCTTTTCTCTTGCTCTTTTGCGGCTACGTGGGTCCAATCTTTGAAGGCAGGGTCGAGTTAATCCTATAAATTTACGCAAAACAGAGAGGCAAGAAAAGAAGGAAAGGAGGCCGTTGCCGTGCAGTAGCGCGGTCTAAATTAATAAATCGTTCTTATTACTGTTTATTTGTAATCGTCGTAAAGTATGATTAAGAAGTTAAAGTTGACACTTAAATAATAACTAGAGTACCTACCTTTGCTGTATCTAATAGCTTAGGCGGGAGCAGGGACATTGGCAAATGTGTCTTCACGAATCTTGGAGATGGCATGCTAGATAATAATATGGTACCCGGGGTGGCGAGGGAAGACATCATCTGACGGGCCTTTTCAGTGTTTCCGGCATGATCAATGGCTTTTTTTCTTTCTTCATCATCAAACAAGAAAAAAGCTCGTCTGAAAATATGTATATCGTGAAATAGTAGATTGTTTACAAGGTAGCCCCTTGTAAATGACCCATTATTTATAAATTGTACGTAATAAATTAATTAAATATGAGATAGTTAGCGATAGCGATAGCGAAATAAAAATCGAGTTGTACTTAGTGGCTTTATAAGCGCCGTGTGTTACACTTACGGTTTCGGCTCGAGCTTTCTCGAACTCGGTTCGTATTAGGCTTCATTCGAGACGAGAAAAAAATTTGGTGTATTCCCGTTGTCCCCATTGACGCTGTCCCCATTATGGGGACAGGGGGAAGTCATAAAATGTCCTTCCAGTTGTGACCATTGATGCTTTCCCGTTATGGGGAACGGGAAGGAATTCTTAGGACTTCCCGCTGTCCCCATTGACCAAAGACTACCATTATCATTAGCAGAGTCTGTACTCTAACCCGCTGCGTGTGTAGCCGCCAAACAAGTTGTCAAATTGTCGGCATGGAAAAGGTGAGCCTGCGCAGGTACGTCGTGTACACCACTGTAGAGAGAAGAGGTAGGGCCTCCGCTTTACTGTGGTGTACACTTTCGTACAGTATATTTGGCAAGTTGCGTTTAACTATTTGACTACTTGCGTGGCGATTACTGTACAAATTACATAATTACAAATACTTACATACAAATGAAACAAATTAAATAAGCATAATAGGTACCACCGGCACTTGAGAATTCTCGAGTTCTGAATTTGAAATACTTTTTCATGTAATTTACGTTAAAATGTTTTTTTTTGTTTGTGATGATTATCTTAATTGTTATTATCGTGTGTGCACGCATACCTATTTATAGCTGATGGAGTTTTCTTCTTCCTAGCACTTTATCCCGTTTTATATTTGGGATGCGCGGTAAAATCTTTCTTTTTAATAGATATTTACGCCCATGGTAAAATAACAATGTTTGGCCGTTTGGCAATGTTTAACAATGTTTCCAGAGGGGCGATGAGGTGCCTAGAGCGCTGTCGACATTCTGATTATGAACGTTACAAAACCCAGTATTAGTGTGTCTAATCTTTCACTTACTCTAGAAATGGATATCTACGCACGAGTAGAACAGCTTCAGCAGTTTTGTAGTCCAGATCGTTAGCGATCAGCCAAACCAGCTCCTGGGTCCACGTAGTTCCTGCAAGCAATGCATGTTTTTTTTTCTCTTTATAAAGCCTACCCCACCATAACGTGGCAGCGGCCGCGGTGGCTGTTTTGATACTGCAGGCTGAGCTTGTATTAGGCAGGCTTTACTGTTTGCCACCAACCACCCACCAGAAACAGCAGAGTGGCCACGGTTTTAACCGCTTAATGTGTGTGTAATGTTTTATGAGTGTCTTTTCCATTAAACCACATGATACCATATGATACTTACCCAAACACCATAAATCCCGTTGACTGATCGTCCGACTTCAACTCAAATTTGTAATTTAAAAACTACTGCTAGCCACTGCGAGCACGTCAGAATTCCATTGAATTTCATTACTCAGATTGAGTCACCCTAATGATTGGCCAATCGCAAGCATCGAACGTTACCTCGCCCCCTGCCCGCAACGGTGAGTCGTGTTTGTTGGAGAAATCGTGTTCACGAGCCATCAACAGACTATATGATCTGTGTACTCACCTGATCTTTGGTAGCTGGCTACAAAAACATCTCCGCATTTCAACTCCATATTATAAATGTCAGCAGCATGCTTTTCGTATTCTTTCGTAAATATGTAGCCTTTTGGACCTACGCGTATGCCTTTTTGTAGAAACTTATCTAAAATCAATCAGTTTTAAAGATTATTGTATTTTTTTTTGTATTTTGATCTCACTCCCTAATACAAGAATTATTTTTATGAGCGGTTTTATTAGAAAATACTATATCAAAGATGAAGGAAAACATTGATAAAATATTGCAATATCAGAAGAAGAAATACGACAGATCCCGTTATGTATAGGAATCAGTGGCGGATTATCCGTAAGGCAAACTAGGCACGTGCCTAGGGGCGCGAGGTTACAAAGGGGTGTGCGCCGAAGCTTTTCAACGAAAAAAAACTGTTTCAAAAACCTCCTACTGTTTCACTTTCTTTCGATGGGCAAATGTATCTTCTTTCTTGTTGTGCCGTTCTGCATTATGGTTAATGGACATGAGATGGTTTGTTATAGCGAAGGTAAGAGGGCCAGCTTTTAGGGGTACCGTTTTATAACTTTTTTTCATATCCCTAAGGCGTAGATCACACTGCCAGGGTCGAAGCGGCGGCGGTGCGGCGGCGTGCTAGAAGATTCAAGGCGAAGGCGTCTGCTCCGCCCCGACGCCGCCTCGACTCAAGCAGTCTACGATCATACTAAGTATGCGATTATGTAGAAAGGCTAGAAGAGGCGCGCCTCCGCCCCGACGCGACGCCGCCGCACCGGCTTGATTATTTTCTGTTGCGATGCGCCTAGCTCCTATGCGAGTACCGTTCTATGTCACTAAATTGGACGTGCCGGTATAGCAGATTTAGGGTCAACCTACACGTACCACAACCACAACGCGTGGTCGGGCGCATATTTTGTATTGAACATAAATAGTAGAATTTACACTAACCACATTTTGCCGTCGTTATCGACCGCCTGGTCGATACCGACCACATCGCAACCACATCTCAAGCACAACGCAACCACATCGCAACCACCACACGGAGAAAAAACTATTGTGAAATTAATTGCGAAATAGGAGCCGTCATAGTTGGTTTGTTGGCGCAACAACGTTAATTTTGTGAAAAAACATTGTTAATAAGACAATGTCAATGTTTTTACTTTGTGACTTACCACATAGCGAATTTCGCAAACGCTAATTTTCACAATTTTACACATTTCATAAGTTAGGATTTGCGCAACGTTTAACATTGTGGTACTAGCAATGTACACTTTGTGTTTTTGGCAATCTCGAAGTTGTGTTTCTAGCAATGTACACTTTGTGTTTTTGGCAATCTCGAAGTTGTGTTTCTAGCAATGTACACTTTGTGTTTTTGGCAATCTCGAAGTTGTGTTTCTAGCAATGTACACTTTGTGTTTTTGGCAATCTCAAAGTTGTGTTTCTAGCAATGTACACTTTGTGTTTTTGGCAATCTCGAAGTTGTGATTCTAGCAATGTACACTTTGTGTTTTTGGCAATCTCGAAGTTGTGTTTCTAGCAATGTACACTTTGTGTTTTTGGCAATCTCGAAGTTGTGTTTCTAGCAATGTACACTTTGTGTTTTTGGCAATCTCGAAGTTGTGTTTCTAGCAATGTACACTTTGTGTTTTTGGCAATCTCGAAGTTGTGTTTCTAGCAATGTACACTTTGTGTTTTTGGCAATCTCGAAGTTGTGTTTCTAGCAATGTACACTTTGTGTTTTTGGCAATCTCGAAGTTGTGTTTCTAGCAATGTACACTTTGTGTTTTTGGCAATCTCGAAGTTGTGTTTCTAGCAATGTACACTTTGTGTTTTTGGCAATCTCGAAGTTGTGTTTCTAGCAATGTACACTTTGTGTTATTGGCAACCTCAAAGTTGTGGTTCTAGCAGAGGGAGCATTGACAAGAGTTCAATAGGATAGCAATGTTACTATAACATTTGCAATAGCAACAATCACTGTGCCACATTGCAGGGATGTTATAGTAACATTGCTATCCTCACAATGTTAAAATCATAACTTGAACTTTTGTCAATGACGCAATGTGTATATCTCTAGAACCACAAGGTACTTATCGATGCACAAGCCTAGTTGCACTGCTTGATGTTTAAATTAAGCCCGGTGAAATTAGTCGTGTGAGCGAATGATGTATCTTCCTAAAAAGAAAAAGCTTATTAAAATCACTCGAAAACTTATTATTAAGTACTTAAACAGTATATTAATATTATATTATTCGTGCTTAAACTTACATACAAAACATAAAAACAAATACAAAACCACAAATAAACAACACACAAAAACAAAAACACTATACCATTGATAAAACAAAAAAATTGCTGCATACAAAAAATGTTATTATAACATCAAAAAACTGACGTGGTTTTGACACATTTTTGTTTTATTCATACGGGAATACTCACGTTTAATTAAATCGGATACTCCGACTATAGTTTCGATCACATCCGGTGACCTTTTTCAAAGAGTGAAAACAGAGCCCGACGCGCGTGCAGCTGCGTCCTGCTTAGCAGAATGATGAAACCGGATGTGATCGAAACTATAGTCGGAGTATCCGATTTAATTAAACGTGAGTATTCCCGTATGAATAAAACAAAAACATCAAAAAACTTTGTCTCTATAATATTATATTGCATATATGCCATATAAATTAAACCTTTTACTTATGTAACACAGAAAGTTGGCACGAAACTCACTAAACACAATGAAAACACAAAGATATGTACACAACACTACACAATGATAGAATAAAATTCACACAGAAAGGCGCGTTTCGATTTCGATGATTCCCTCACGAGTGCTGCCAATGAAATGACCGACAGAACTTGAAGCGTTCTCGTACATTGTGAAAACTTTAGCTATGTGAACCCCGCAGATTACCACATTGTGATTTTATCAAAGGGCCAGAAAACTGCTAACACCACAACGCATAAAATCAACGTACAACTTACATTGTGAACCACACAAACTTTAGCTATGTGAATCCCGCAGATTACCACATTGTGATTTTATTAAAGGGCCCGAAAATTGCTAACACCACAACATATAAAATCAAAGTACAAGTTACATTGTGAACCACACAAACTTTAGCTTTGTGAACCCCACAGATTAGCACATTGTGATTTTATCAAAGGGCTCTAAATTGCTAACATCTCAACATATAAAATCAACGTACAACTTTCATTGTGAACCCCACAAACTTTAGCTATGTGAATCCCGCAGATTACCACATTGTGATTTTATCAAAGGGCCCGAACATTGCAAACACCACAACATGTAACATCAACGTACAACTTACATTGTGAACCGCACAAACTTTAACTATGTGAACTTCGCAGATAACCACATTGTGATTTTATCAAAGGGCCCGAAAATTGCTAACACCACAACATATAAAATCAATGTACAAATAACATTGTGAACCCGCACAAACTTTAACTATGTGAACCCCGCAGATTACCACATTTTGATTTTATCAAAGGGCCCGAACATTGCGAACACCACAACATGTAAAATCAACGTACAACTTAAATTGTGAACCGCACAAACTTTAACTATGTGAACTTCGCAGATTACCACTTTGCGGTGATAACAAAGAGCCTCAAAATTGTCAATGCAAAATATTTTTGTAGTTCCGTTCACAATATTTGCGTTTCGCAAAGAAAAAGTTGCTAGGGCAGAAAGGGGCAACAAAGGGCATTTCGCGAAAATCTCAAAATTATTTTGTGGTTTTTACAAAATTTTGCTCGCAATGTAAAACTGCATACATTGTGACCGGTTATTTCTCTCAGTGCAGCTACACAGTTAAATAGCCGCCGGCCACATCGCAGATACAACGTTGCGTACGTCGACGCAACGACAGGGCGCGCTCTATAAAAGCCAGAGTCGAACTGTGTCTGCACAAGACGCAACCACATCGCAACTGCTAACGCCAACGCAACCACATCTACATTTTGTCGGTACCACAACGCAACTGCAAAAAGCTGTAGCGACACTGTTCACACGTAGCCACTGGGGTGGTTCACCTAATGTATGAAAAATAAAAAATATATGTTTTTCGAAAAGGATGGTGCCTTATTTAGATACTTTACTGGGAACAATTTACGAAAAAATCTGAAGTATCGGGAAGTGCCTCCACAAAGCTCTTCAAGAAATAAATAATACAATAGTATTTGGCGAATTTGTAAACAAATAACCAAAGATAATTGTATAAAGTACTTTGTATTGTTTTTTTTACCATTTTTAAACTTCTAAGACAAGAAAAACTTAAAATACCTACACAATACACATAAAATTAACTCACGTAGAAATGAAAATGTTACTTGTTAATTTGTTCTTCGACGGGCGTATTGATATTTTCATAATAACATCGTTGTGGTGACATCTAAAGAGCATATCAGCTCAATAAAAGAGCCTGGATCTGATTATTTAGGTCACATTACGCCGATGACCGGTAACGCTAGACTATTGCACAATAAACTGTCTAGAAAATACAAATTGGCTCTGAAAATATTGTATCACTCGGTTGTGACGGGGCTGCTGGTCATACTGGTTGGAAAGGTGGTATAATCCATCGAATGAAACTCCTGTTATAGACCGAAGCAGTGGTTAGCGTGTAATGAACTTCTTCTTTGCTTTTTGTTCGAACGTTTAGACGGGACAGCATACGAGACCATGAAGTTTTACTGGTATAATTGGAAAAGACTTACATAAATGTGTAATCATTCATGTTGTAGCTTTTCAAAGCATGAGACGTGATTACTTACTATCTCGAGTACTCAAGATCTCAGTACAGATCTAAAATAATTCTACGACATGTTTCAGGCTATTAAAATGAAAAACTGGCAAAGGCCAGTTTTTCATCGCAAGACCCTGGAAGAACCCTGGGAATATGTTTAATTCACGATGACACAATAGGGTAGATGACTGATGTTTAAATCGTTGAAACCAATAGCTTTGATGAAGAATTTACGTAAATATAGTATGTTTATTGAAAAAATAATTTAAATCGGTTATTCATGTTCTGATATATAAGCGTATAAAGTTTTTGGTAGAGCCAACTCTGTCCCTTTCCCACAAAACAAAAAATTACGTCACGCCTTACTTGTCAGAATTTAATTTATATGGGGTACAGAGAAGTGACGTCACGATTTGCTGTTTCGCCTCTCTGTCTAGCATGATATTAAAATGCTTATAAGTTGCTTATTTTTAATCAGATTTTCATTTTCTTTTCTTGAATCAGCTGTATTTATGGGCCATTTTAAAAGGACAATAAAAAAACAGACATCTAGCCTATTTCAAGAATAAGTACTATAAGATTGTATGTTTCAACTCAAAGTGCCTATAAAACTGTAAAATATTAGTGCAGTTTATCTTCGCCTTATACGCTCCCGAGCTCCCATGGTTTACGATTAAAAAGACATCATCTTGAATATTCAGGGCTAACCATTTATATAAGACTATTTTGGTATCACGATATCTCCCAGACTCTCTCAAATCTGTTGTAGACTTTGATTATATACCCAGAGAGCTAGATCCTCCAACATCCCAACATAAAGAAAAATAGATTTTTCAGGCATGCTGAAAACTTACTTTGGCTATGCTCGCTGATGACCGCCATAAAAAAACGTTGTAGTTAAGAAAATTATTAAAGGCGTTGTTGTCAGCGGTGTTTTCTGAAATATGAATATTTAAAGTGCCCGAATGCAACCAGACCCAGCGGAGGAAGGGCAGCAACGTCCTCTTGGTTAACGGTGTATGGTGAGCATAATGCGGTCCCCAAGGCGCCTGCCAAGCGTGGGGATTATGGCAGCACCCCTCTATTAAGAGGGAGGCCTTCGTCCAGCAGTGGAAGTTTTATGGCTGAAGACGAAAGTGCCCGAATTTAACTTTTCAGCTCATGATTACGTCGATATTGAAACAGTTTCGTTCCCACTAAGTCGTAGGTACTTCCAAATTTCAAATTTCAAATTTCTTTTTTCGCCCACCGTCCCTCGGACTGACTAGACGTGTTTCTTAGTTTCTTGGTCAAAATATTTAACTTTTGACTTTATTTAATATTTGTTTGATTTTTTGTGTTGCTGGAATGGATCTGTATCGTTTTTGAAATATCGGCCTCTCTCGTTTCTTCTTTGGTGCTTCGCCGTCGGACCCCGCGGCCATTGTGGATTGTGTTGGACTTCTCGTTCTTGCCTGGCTGACTTGCGCCCTGGATCGTGGTGTGCGTGAGTCCTCTGATTGCTATAAATCGTACATTTGAGGGATGGTCGCTGATGCAGTGCAAAATTTGCTACACCTGTTGAGGTTCGAACCCGGTCACTTGAGTGTATGTGACGCGCCGCTTAAGCAACTGAGCTACGGTGCCGTGAGCTGCACGCGCGAAATTAGCCTGCGCTTGGGGATAGAAACTGCACTAAGTTGCAAAGAAACAGTCGTTATTATATTTTTTAAATTATTACAGTAAATAATTTAAACTAATATGCACTGTCACGGCTGCAACTCTGTCCTGACAGTAAACAGCTTTTTAAAATGCAATAACTGCTCATCGGAATACTGTTTCGAATGCTTAAATTTAACAAAGAAGACATCCAAGGAGCTTACTAGAGAACAAATAAAATCATTTATCTGTCCTAGTTGTCAGAACGTGACCCGACGCAAAAATAATGATGACACTCCCTGCGGCTCTCGCCGCAAGGCGCAGTCTTGGAATGAGTCTAGTGTGAACGTATCCATCGATGAATCGACCCGCGATACTAGCACGTGCGCTGCTATAAACATTTCTGCAGGCTCCACCTTAACGAGTGAACCAATCTCTTTAGAAAGTATTAGCAACTTGTTTGATCGGAAGTTGGCGCCTGATTCTACATTTATGGCAAATTTAAGGTCAGCACTTAATAAAGATATTGAAAAAATAGTAGCCGTTCATGTGAATCGTGCTATTGAGAATTTAAAAGGCGATTTTACTGCTACGACCGATTTCATAGCTGCGGAGCAAAAGGATTTGAAGTTGGAAATCAGAGAAAAGGACTCAGAAATCAATAAATTAAGATTCGATCTTTCCAAATCAGAAACTTCGCTTGCTAAGTTGCAGTCTCGAGTATCAACTGTTGAGAAAATTTCTCGAGATTTAAATCTCGAGATTCATGAATTGCCAGAAAATAAGAATGAAAACTTGATGGTGATTTTCAAGAAGCTTTGCGACTGTCTACAAATTATAATACCTGAGAGTGATGTGAAAGCTTGCCGCCGAGTTGCCAAGATGGATGCGTCGTCGAAGAGGCCACGAAATATACTAGTCACTTTGTCATCGCAGCGCCTCCGCGATCTACTCCTGTCTTCGGTAACGCGTTTTAATAAGGCCCACTCTAAAGATAAGCTTGCCTCTACCCATATTGGTTTTGTGGGTGAGACCCGTAGGTTATATGTTGCCGAGCATTTATCTCCTGAATCAAAGGAGCTGCATAGTGCAGCTAGGAAATTTTGTAAGGTCAATGATTTTAAGTTTGTATGGGTGCGTTTTGGTCAAATATATATCCGCAAAAACGAACAAAGCCCTGCCATACACATTAAAAGTACCGATTGTTTTAGTAAGCTTCTGTAAACTTGTTATGTGTATATTTTTTCTCTTATTAATAATAACAATTTTTGTGTTTGATCTCTAGTAATATTGTTTAATGATTAATGTGTATTACCAAAATGTGAATAGAATACGTACAAAATTAGCAGAATTCTACTTAAACTTATTAAATGCTGATTATGATGTTGTATGCCTGACGGAAACAAACTTGAATAAAGGCGTATTCGATGGTGAAATAGCAGATGCTCGCTATAATATTTTTAGACGCGATCGTGTAGATACAAACTCTATGAAAAATGAAGGCGGCGGTGTCCTTATTGCAATTAAAAAGTCATTTCAAGTTATCCGCCAGGCATCCTGGGACAGCGGTATGGAGGATATTTGGGTTACAATTATACCAGAAAATTTTAATACTCCCAATCTTAACATTTGTCTCTGCTATCTTCCTCCGGATTTAAACCATAGAATATTAGATCAGTTTTATTCAAATTGCCAGAAAAACTTACTAGATAACAGTAAAGATGACAATTGTCTGATTGTCGGGGATTTTAACACCCCTGAACTTTCTTCCTTTTCTTTTAACACTGATGAGCAATCACAACCCTCAAATAACAAAAAAGTTTATCAACACAACAACGTTGCTAACGAAAATGAGCGCACACTTGATTTAGTACTGTCGTCGGTCAAATCCCTTACAGTTACCGAGGCCGTGCCATTGAGCTTGTTAGACATGCATCATCCCGCTATTCAGTTTGATTTCCCTTTGAAAATAGATACCTTAAAGTGTTTAAAAAAAGTTAGTAAGAAACGGCTCGACTATTCAAGGAGCAGCTATCAAGATATTCAATACGAATTAAGTACAATTGACTGGCATGACATCTTATCGTCTCCTGATGTTGACACGTGCACCGAATTTTTTTATGAAAATCTATTTAATATTATTAATAAATATACGCCTTTTAAGACCTCTAAACACCAAAATTATCCAATTTGGTTTAGCAAACCCTTAATAAATTGCAACGAAGAAAAGATTAAATATCATAAGCTTTACAAAAAATTCAAAAACCCTAGAGATTATGACACCTTTTCTCTATTAAGAGATAGATTTAAGAAAATGGCTAACCAATGTTACAAAAATTATATTGTCTCTACAGAGGATTCCATGGTTAGTAATATAAAGCTGTTTTGGAGATATGTAAACAATAGAAAGGGTCATGTATCAATGCCACATGTCATGAACTATGGCAACTCTTCGTCATCTAGTGGGCAGGGTATATGTGAACTGTTTTCAGAATACTTCGGATCTGTTTTCCACAAAGATGACACACTTAGAAACACAACCTCTTCTTTCCAGCATCCTGAAAATAGCGCCACACAGACACTTTCACATATAAAATTAACTGAACAAGACATAATGATTAAAATTAAACAACTAGATAAAAACAAAGGTGCTGGACCTGACCAACTGCCTCCTTCGTTTATAAATTTGTGTAGTAAACAACTGTGTGTACCATTAAGTATCATATTTAATAAATCACTCGCCAACGGCATTTTTCCCAAGCGATGGAAAGTGGCTCATATAATCCCAATTTATAAAAATGGAGATAAATCCCACTGCGAAAATTATAGACCAATCAGTATCTTATCTTGTTTTGCAAAAGTGTTTGAGTCCTTGGTTTATGGTCATCTTTTTAATCATTTTAAGCCATTTCTCTCTATTAAACAACATGGCTTTGTCAAGGGCAGGTCAACAGTCACCAACCTTCTAGAGTACAAGAACTATCTTTGTAAGAGCTTCGCAGTTGGTGGCCAAGTGGATTCTATTTACACAGATTTCTCAAAAGCCTTCGACAAAGTAAATCATAGATTACTTTGCACTAAGCTTGCATACTACGGAATTCATGGTAGCTTGCTTCGATGGTTGTCTTCTTACCTCTGTAACAGGAGTCAACTGGTTGCTTTGAAAGGGTTTCTTTCTTCTCCAACTCAAGTGACCTGTGGAGTCCCACAAGGATCCCATTTGGGTCCTCTCCTATTTATTGTCTTCATCAACGATCTCATTGAGCAGTTGGCTTGTGAATGCTTACTATACGCTGATGACTTAAAAATATTTAAGACTATTTCCTCCTCTCTTGATTGCAGTCATTTGCAAAGGGATTTGAATACTGTTTCTGATTGGTGTGAATCAAATCACATGCTGCTCAATACCAGCAAATGCTTTGTTATTACGTTTTCTAACAAGCATCATAAAATTATGCATAATTACTCAGTTGATGGCCGTGTGCTTACAAGATCCCTAATTGCTAAGGATTTGGGCATCCTATTTGACGACAAACTGTCATTTCGAGCACACATGCTTCACATCACAACAAAAGCCAATCAGCTCCTTGGGTTCATTTTTAGATCCACAAAAGATTTTAAAAATCCTCGGTCTCTCCTTTACTTGTTTTTTACTCTGGTCAGAAGCATCTTAGAGTACGCTAGCCCTGTTTGGTCTCCGCACTATAAAGTGCATGTTCATGAAATAGAAAGGGTCCAAAAAAAGTGTTTAAGAATGATATGCTACCGTCAGCAGATAGGACGTTCTAAAATGAATTATGAGATGAGACTATCTAGATTCAATGTACAAAAATTGGAAATACGTAGAAAGTTTTTTGATCACATTTATCTTTATAAAATAGTTCACTCCATAGTAGACACTCCGGAGTTCCTGTCTCAAATGAATTTTAATATTAAATATAGCGCACGGAGGTCTAACCAAATTAATGTGTTTGCTCTTCAAATATATAAAAATAATATTTCCTTTTTCAACCCACTAGTAAGAATGGCCCGTCAGTATAATGACTGTATTAACAACAAATTTCAAATTGACATTTTTAGCCCTAAATTATCATTTTATATAAAATCATTGAAAGATATCCTCTTTACCAAACCCGTCAAATCAGATGCATGCGTGTAGTGTGATCATGCGGAGTGCGCCCGCCGCCCGCATGGCTGCTCGTGGTTATGCGTACTCTGCAGGTTCACGTTGCCATTTGATTAACTGCTGTCTTATATATATCTTATATATATATTATATATTTATAATTATTAATATCCTATGTAATTTAAGTTAGTTACTGTTTACTTTAACTTAGTTTAAAGCTTTTTAATTTCGCTAACCTTAAACTTAAGAAGCTAAATACGGTTTTTGTTGTGTACACATATTTTGAATTGCGATCCAGGTCATAACTCTTAATGCTGTTATCATATTTATTAATGATTGTAATTTGTATTATGTGCTTATAAAATAAAATAAATAAATAAATAAATTTGACACGGAAAGTGAAATTTCGAGTAGTAGTAATTAATGCAGAGAATTAACATTATTAGCAATGCAGAGATACTAGAAGAGGTCGTGTTATCTGAGAGAGCGAAAATTCCATTTCACACTCAAGCTTAAGCAGCGTCAAAATTGTAACCGAAGCATCGGTTTCAGTGTGTGGCCATTACAAAGAGATGAATTTATAAAAAAGGCTTGTAAAACATTCAAATGAGACCACAGTTTAGGATCAAGAAAGATTTCAAATATGTCCATTTTGATTATTTTTTGTATTAATTCAAAATGTTTTTACTAGATGTAGCTTACAGTTTTGGTAATTTTTTCCATTCTAATATTGATCCACATTCTTGGTTAAGTAATAATAATAAAAATTAATAAATTAATACGCAGGGGCGGCTTTGTGGCGAGCCGTCGGTGAGTGGCGACACCGCGTATCCTGATTCCTTGGGGCTAAATGAGACCCCAGACCTCCAGCTTGCCTTAACTGGCTGTCCGGGGGTGGAAACCGCAAGAGCTAAGAACCTAAGCTCCAGGGTGGAAGTGTTAAAGGGCATAACGCCGCGAGTAGCGTTTAGTGAAAGCGCAGCACACCTCTCGACGCCCTAAGCCATCCACGTCAATGTTGCTCCTCTGGCACCAATATACGGTAGCCTTTATGGGGGGCCCATTTAGTGGATGGCGAGTCATCACTTGCCTTAATATTTTGATGTAATGAGACAAAATAGCCGGCAGGTGCCGTTTCACATTCTATAGACCAGTCCAATGTTTCATAAAAATTCACCAAAATAGCCCGATATTTTTTTACAATTTGATACCTTAAAATAGTGTATCATATTCCATTCACACCCATGTAATAGTTTTATAATGTTATTTTCCTATTCAAAAGGGCCTCTTGGCGTTGGCTTCGGCCCCACCAATGCCTCTTAAAGGTCCGGACTTAGACCCGAGTTTCAAATGCAATAAAAATTACAAAAGTTGGTCATTTTATTGTACTTTATTTTAACGATAGCTTGACATACCAGTGATAACTTTTTAAATATTTGAGAGCTTTGTGGAGGCATTTGGCAACATTTGATATTGTTTTCGATATTTTTGTTGTTAAGATACCATAAAGGCACCAAACCACACCCATTGTAAAAGGATTTCTAAAATTTTCAATAATGATAGTCACTGCGTCACCACATTTTGGCGTTGCGATGTGGTGTGGTTATGGTATGTGTAGGTTGATCCTTACTCAGACGAATTTGAGAATATAACGAATTTTATCGAATTATACCGATTTAAATGTCAAATATATAGAACGGAAATGGTACGCTTCACGCTAGCCGTATATCAAGTTGATATACGCCTTCTAGATTACATGAGCGACTGTCAAACGGAATTCGAGTCGGTGAATAGTTTATGTGCATCTTATCTTGTAACCGGCTAGCGTGAAGCGTACCATATCAACTCTACCAATTTTTTGTACAAAATGCCGCGTTACACTATCATTACATGTCTAGTAGAAATTGTAGTTTAAAAAAAGGAGGAATTTCGTACCAAATTGTTTGTAGTTGTCTGATATATTTATTTATTTATTATTGATTATCCTGAAAAATTAATAATAGAGATTACCAAAATTTTATATTGGTAATCTCTATTTTATTCGATAATCGATATTTTTTACTTACTAGACGAATAGACGGTTTTCCGTATTCCACTATTATGCATTGTATGTAGGTTGTCCTTGGTTTTCCAATTCCAATATGCGTTTTATATTTTTTTTATGTCTTTTACGATACCATTCAGTTACATAAACTACAAACAAAAACGTAGAGATCTGTATTTTAGATATAATATCAATAGTTATCATAAGATAATTGGACTAAGCGCGGGTGTGTGTGATTCTTCGCGGTACTGAACGCATGTACTTATTTTAGAATGAAGAGGTATTAGGTAGTGCAAATCCACACGCTACCTGACATCTTGGTATCCGAGTAACAGTAGTATATAAGATCTAGCTCTCTATCTCCCTAAACAGTAGAAATAAATAAATAAATAAATATTGGGGGACATTTTACACACAGCGCCATCTAGCCCCATACTAAGCAAAGCTTGTATTATGGAAACCAGATAGCTGATCGAATACTTATATACATATTTTTTTCGTAAATACATACTTATAATACACACTACACTCAAACACAGAACAAACATCTATGTTTGTCACATAAATGTTTGCCCTGGGTGGAGATCGAACCCACGCCCTACACCTCTGAAGGCAGACATGCTACCAACTGAGCTATAAGGCTGTAAATGAGTAGTGCATTACGTTACGTAGTAGTTACAGCGTAGTGCCGACAATTTTTTTATTATGCCACGCTAAAAAGATAATTCCGATCGATAAATTATATATTCTATATATAGACATACATAGTAGGGACGGGTTGGGTTTTAAAATGTCGCCCATTCGTCGGTGTCAATGCGCTTCTTTGATACCGATGCCGACACAATCTGCGACGCACGTCCGCCGTGATCACTTGAGTGCAAAATGCCAAACTGTGTGGTGAAGAGTTGTACGAATTACATTTCAAAGTGCAGTATAAAAAAGATGGCGTTCCTTATGACCGGCAAGTCAACATTTAAAGTTTACAAAGGTTACACTAAACATGCTTTTACACAAAAA
The DNA here is from genome assembly GCA_905404285.2 of Erannis defoliaria. Classification (NCBI taxonomy): domain Eukaryota; kingdom Metazoa; phylum Arthropoda; class Insecta; order Lepidoptera; family Geometridae; genus Erannis; species Erannis defoliaria. Next base: position 4,849,401 of record FR990071.1, read on the forward strand.
CTTTTTTTTTAGGTGATAGGTAAGTCGTTTCTAGTTTCGTACAGTTTGCGCTTTTACCACGCCTTACTGGCGCTGCAAGTAGTGACCGTGAAATCCGAGAGATGGCGTTGACATTTTGTCAAAGAGTATTAAGTCTTACGATTTCTTAACTCAGGCGCATCTATACATAGAAATCATTGTAAAGAATTCTTTGATTCTATACTTACTTATTAGATTGTATGTTTTCTGTGGTCTCTCAGTCGACACACACATGCAATTTTCTGTGTCAATATTTTTTACAATTCACTTCTTCCTAGATATTTCTATACGGCACGCATTAGCTCTGTAATGGTTTCTCGTTTCTTTACTTCTAGCGAAAAGACGGTCAATTTTTAAACCAACCATAAAAATCAACCATATCCAAAAGTAAAAAAGGGCTATTACTTCTAAAAGAAGAAATCTATATATATATAAATGAATTGCTGTTCGTTAGTCTCACTAAAACTCGAGATCGGCTGAACTTTTTTTTGATAGTTTACGATTTAAGGGGGGGGAAGGGGGGGGGGGAATGTTGTATGGAATGTTCTTTGTTTTTAAAGTTATAGTGATGAAAAATGGATATCTGGGTAGTTCATTCAAAGGGGGGAAGTTGGGGGGGAGTTGGTAGAGTCGGTCGAGTCGGCAGAGTCGATAGAGTCAGTATAGTTGGTAGAGTTCGGGGAGTTGTGGGGGCGGGCAAAAAAAATTCTTTGGGATGATTTAAAGTACTGAATTTTGGGAGCTGGCCGAATTTCTTCCGCACGCGGACGAAGTCGCGGTGGGACCTCTAGTCTTGCTATAAATAAATACTTACTTTCCATAGAGGTAGGAACTACTTACTTTCATATAACGAAGCCAGCCGTTCTGATTCTTCTGGAAGTAACTCTTTAAACTTAAGAGCTTTATTCTGTTCTTCCATTTTTAATTGCAGTAGACAAATGCTTCGGCTCGTTTCGCAAAAATATCTATATTTCAATCGACGCACTTCAGAAATTATACGATTCGGGGTACACTGACAACCTCTGTTGTCTTCAAACTTGTATTCAATACTGAGTATTGTAACGTTGTGGAATGAAAAAAAACCATTTATAGTTCTGCCGTCCTTACGAAAAGTGCAGTAACTAGCATTTTTTACGATATTGAGTTAAATACATATTCAGAATAACAAAAAAAAGATCTACGTTTCAGTCTTACTCGTGTGTCTAAATTCCTTATAAGATAAAGAAGTATGAAATTCAGTAATCAAAACTGCAGTAACTAGGTTTTTAATCCACAATTGTCTTAGCAAAAATGCAGTATGCTTAGTTACTATAAAAAAATATTTTGGATAAGTCGGTTGTTCTACCATTAAAGCGCAGTATCTTGAAGTTACTGCGAATATTTTAGTACATATTTTAATAATCTAACCAACCATAAGTGCAGTATCTTGAGCTACTGCAATAATTTTTAGTGTGTTTTGTTTACTAGACAAGAAACACTAATTATAACCGCAGTATCTCTTAAGTTACTGCAGTTATCATAATTAAACTGTACTAAAATTTCAACGGAAACTACGAAAGCTTTTGTCACATTATATGACTTACTGCAGATAACATAAGAAAGTCGACTAATTGTAGAAATATTTGATATTTGAAAATTTGTAATTTATTTAATATAATGCTAGGGCTTCACCTGCGTGACGCTTTAAGTGCAGTTATCGAAATAATTAGCGTGCAATAAATGACGCATGATCAATGCGCTACATGGGTAGCCACACTATCATTTGACTTTGAATATCGCTTAACGTCTAGCGACGTTAATAATGCCACTAGCCTATTAGCGTGTTAACACCCGGTCATATCTGCGTACTGTATCAAATACCGTGCTAAATAATGGCATTACACGCAGGTGAAGCCCTAGCATTATAGCCATCTCTTCTATATACCAACTTACAGACATGATGTGTTTTTTGTGATCTCCAGAACATTAAAAAGCCGGACGTAATACGCAGCAAAGGGTTAGTAATGACATCACAAAGACGGCGTCCGATCGTGCAGATTTTTTGACATTTCTCGAGTACTATAATCACCAAACAGATTGTGTGTATTGTCAATTGCTTTTATGGAATTGAGTGAAGAGACGAGCGGGACGGTTGCCTGGTGGTAAGCGTCACACCTACTCCTAGTAGCAGAGCCAGAATAGTGAACTTGCACATACAATTCTGCGCCGCACTGCACTGCGCTTGTCTCCCTGAGTTATTAAATGTGAAATTTCTTTATGCCCAGTAATTTATCTGGTAACATTCCCCTTCAACCTGGGTAAGTCCTTTGACCTGGGTATGTCCATAAACTGAAACCAAGACAACCTGAGAAGGGGCAGCATCGTCCGCTTGATTAACGGTGGTAACCATCCTGCGATCCCCATGCCACCTGCCAAGCATGGGGATTATGACAACACCCCTCTATTAAGGGGGAGGCCTTCGTCCAGCAGTGGATGTTTTATGGCTGATGACTGCATTGCCCTTTAAACCTAAACACTACTGCTTGGCGGTTAAATAACTGACAAAGGTGTGGTTCTTCCCCAGATGGACTCAGCAGTAGAGCCCTACCATTACAAAAATTGAAGGGTTTTTATTATTCTGTAATTGTTTTTGAGAGCCTATCTCGTAAGTGTATTAGTTATAAAAAAAATAAAAAACTTTCATAAATAACTGATTTACTGATACTGAAAAATACTGATTTTTACCTCATACTTTTGCATATTTACCAGTTTTCATTAAAATTTTCAAAAATGCAATCCGAATTGCCTTAAAACAATAAAAAAAAATGGCTATGACCGATTCCGTGAAGCGAAAACCACGTTGAGCTTGGCTTCTGCTGCTACTGTAGGCGTACACAATTTTGTTTTTGGGAGGTACCTGTAGGTGTCATTAGCTTTTTATATTAATTAAGCTATTTTACATAAGGCTGTTCTGATGAAAGTTTTCATAAATGTAATTTTATTACAAACTAGTGGACTCTTCGCCTGAGCGATTTTTCGACACAACCCTTGAAGTCTCTTTTAGAGGTTACATTTCGAAATATCCTTTTTTATGCCTTATGTAGGTACATCATAAAGAGAAACTAGACCCACAATATCGTTTTAATTCCAGAGTTAGGGCTGGGCGTTGATGAGTGATTATGTGAGTCAGTCAGGACTTTGTATTTTGTATCTTATATAAATAAATTTAATTTAAAACTTTTATTTTATTTACTGCATTAATACACTTTACGAATAAAATGTTCGGCATTGCTTATCGTAAGTGCAGTAACTAGAAAGTTACTGCGGTTTGTACTAGAAATTAAGCTACTCTTAGCTGTCTTACTAACGATATGGGCAGTAACTAAGGCATTTACTGCTATTATGATTAGTACGATTCTGTCATCGCACACATATTTGCTTATCATAAATGCATTTGTTAAATTTTAGCTAATTTATTATTATTAGTTATGTACAAATACCTGCCTATAAAAATTTGTATTTTTTCCTTTTCTTTTCAAATATATCAAGTTGCAATAGCATGCATAGTATTGATACGACAACAAAAACAAACTAATTTTCTTTAACCGCGTTTTTCTCGAAAACGTGTCTAACTTAGTTACTGCACTTTTCGTAAGGGCGGCAGAGTTGCGATGTAAATAAAAAGCAGTCAAGTGTGAAGCTTGGTGCGAAACGCCCCTGGTGGTGCGAAACACCCCTGTTGGTACGAAACACCCCCGACGGTTCCGACGTGTAGTCCGCGTCGCTGCGACCCCAAACCTACCTTTGAAGGTATACCTAACACCTGTTTCACTTATTTTACATTAAAGAATGACTAAAGTTTACTCGGATAAGTTTCAACCGCCAGAGATTGAACCATTGGTTCAAGGACCATGCCGTGATTGTTTAATGAGAGCTGCTTTAGGAGGGCAAAAGGAAACACAAAAAGTAGGTTCTATAATATTAATATTGTATTTAAAGTGAACCACATCCTGCAAGTAATTCAAACGTTTGACTATAAAATTTGCAGAATGTAAACCAAATCACTTTTCTTAAATTCTAAATACTGCTATAATTTTAGCAAGCAGTACTCTGCGAGTACTCATAACTTATATAAAAAAACTAAATATAAATCTAAGGTACAAGCGGACTCAATTTAGAGTTTTACATATTGTTTCACCTTACCATATGAATCGATTGAAATTAAACCAATTTTGAGAAAATATTTGTAAAGAATGGAGCAGATTGCTAGCTAGACAATCTGTCTTGACAATAATAATGAAACTATATTCTACACTAGCATCGTTCGATGCTTTTACAAATAAGAGACGAAGGTAGTTCTAGAAGTTTTCACTCAGTCCTCAGAAGTCTGAATTGCTAAACGGCAAGTAATGTTTGATGTGGCGTGAATATACTACGCCGGTATTAAGCTAAGGTCATACCCGTAGTTGTTATAAATGTAAAAAACGTTACTTGGAAATTCCGTTGGATTGCGCCGGTTACTATGTTTTATGGTGTGCGTGGCAAAAGTAACGAGTCACTTTGCAGGACGTGGAGAAGCCAAATAGCCGGGTGGAAGTGGTCCTCAGGTAGGTGTTGTATGATGCAGCCTTAACCCAAAGAGCAAATCCCGCTGTGAAAAACAAATCACAGCGTCAGATAAAGATACCGATCATCTTTGGCGCGTGCGCCTAAAATTACGCTTCGGAAGATAAAAAGATGCCGGTGAAATGGTAAATCTAATGATTGCTCACCTTCTTACGGGTTTTTTAAATCGTGAAGATGGCGTTCAAGAACGCTCCGTTCCACCAACCAGCGCCAGCAACGTCTTCCGAAAGTGGATTCAAGATCCGTTGTCGGTTCATCTTGCTTCGTTTTCAACTCGTGGCAATCATGCCCAACCCTTTCCTACAATTCTACGATATACACCACTACTTTTTTTAAGTTAGCTTAATTTTAACAGCGTTATCTATTTCCGATACTGAACACATTCCTGAAGAAAAAAACTGAAAATATGAGGTAAAAAAAATGTCTCGAAAATTTGGTAATTATTGGACACTAAATATGCAACACAACCATTTACGCAATTTACTCTATTACTATGTGCGTCAGCTGATTGAAGTCATTCATAAGCAGTGCGTCCCTCTCTTCGCTCAGTTCTGCGCCGACGCCGGCGGGCGGCTGTAATCAAAGTCATCGTAAGCGGCGGCTTCGTTTGACTCCGGTCGCCGCAAGGCCGCCAAATTCAAAGGGAGCCGCCACGACACCAACGTAGCGGCATTAGTCGCGTGCTAATTGCGGTCAAGGTAACACGGGTTGCATTGACCTTTCGCGCCGCGTCGTCGATGCGCTATTTTGATAATGGCGTATCAATACTGTGCTCCTGAATACACTTTAATGTTACGTGCATATTTTATGTGTAACGAAAATGCCACTGCAGCCGTGCAAATGTATCGTGAGCTGTACCCGGACTCTCGTCAGCCGACCCGAATATCTGTGGAATTAAATTAAACGCCGAGTGTATTTTGGTGAACCGGACACCGTCGAATTATTAAAACATAGGCGCTTTTGATGAAGTGAGATGTGAAGTTAACGTTTTGAACTCTCTAAAGAGCAATTTAGTGAACCGTGCTAGAGTGTGCATGGACAGTGGAGGTGGACATTTCGAACAATTATTAAAATACCTGAAATGTAAGTGTTTTTAAATCTTTTTAATTACCAATCACTGTAAAGTTGATTCCAACTTTTTAAATACGCCAAAATTACCAAATTTTTCTTGCAACATTTAACTTACATTTCAAAGTGTTTAATAAAAAAATACTTAATCAGTCATATAATTTAAGTAATTTTGCCGGTCCTAAGCCCGTAAAAGTATGAAGTGAAAGTTAGAATCGAAATGTATTTAAAATGGTTTCCGAGACAAGCTTAGCTTAAGCTACAGTAGTAGTAGTAGGTATTGTTTCTGGAACACAATAAGGTCGGTTCATCATTATTATCAATACCTGAAAGTGATTTCGCGACATTTGTAATAAAATGCCTACAAAGCTGCCCCCACGCTACTCCATTATGATTTGACACATCAATCATTGCGGGGTGAATAGCCTTGTTAGACGGTGCGAGTGAAATGGGTTATAAACGTAAGAGAAGGAATGAACGCGTTCATTGATAAACGGTGACGTAGTATTTTGATTGTACTATCATAATATGGTGTTCAAGTGGCAGGATATTTGTAATTATAAACTTGTTATAACTGAAGCTCTATGGCATATAGAGGTGTACTGACAGCGTATTTACGATATATGTATAGGTATAAATCGCGTGTTAAAATTAAGCTAGCTTAAATAAAGTAGTGGTGTATATGTCAAGTTACATCTCACGCAACTGATAAAAAAATGACACCAAACTTCACTAAATGTTTACTTGCAATTTTATAATTACCTTTGCAAAAATGAATAAACCTGTCTACACTAAATCACATTGATTGTTTACTTAAAAAAACACGAATTGTTTACGAGGAAACATAAATATTACTATATAGGTTATGTTTTACTAAAATGACATCAAAAATCACAGATATTGAAAACTTTACTGTGAATCATAGCTAAAAATCTGTGCCTCCAGTGCTTCTCACTGACGGTCGTGATTTACATATGTCATTGTCACTGTCTGTGTTGACAAGGTGACAGATGTAATGTCAAACAGTTATCAGCTGTTTATTTTTTTGTGAATTAAATGTCTATGTCTAATGAAAAACAGCATGATAATTATAGTGCTTTAATTATAAGGAATCTAAATCTAAGTGCTAGTGTGTGTAGATACGCTACAATACCTCCGTTTTTGGGAAAAAGTAGATAACGTAGTTACCCAAATAAACAGCCGACAAAAGGCATTAAAAAAAAATAACACTACCAAAAATACCGAATCAATTGTCAGACAAAAACACACAAAGATCAAAAATGAGAAAAATGGAGATGAATCATGAACATGGATGATCTATTCATGTATATTCTATCGTCAAAACAGACTGATCATTCCAAACTGAATTTTATTCTGATATAATAACAAGAATCGTTTTAAAGAAACGAAACCTATACTTTGCTAATAAAACTAATACACACGAATTATATCTTTTGCGTGATATTTACCAATTGTACCTGTACCTGTCAAGCTCCTGAAGGTCGTATACTACATCGGACAAGATCTTCACCACTTTACATTTAATAAATTTTGGTGCTAACTTGGCAGAGAAGAATTTTTGCTGCGTTCGAATGCGCAAATTTTTTTCGCATTACTATGTCGCCTTCCTTTACCCTTAAACTTGTTCGTCTTAAGTTATACCGTTTTGCATTTTTCTGGTAAGCTTGATGACGAGCTTCTCCGACCTTAATAAAAACATTTGAAAGTTCAGTTAACGCCAAGGCTGTTTTACTTCTATCTGCTAACGTGATATCGTCCGCTGAAGCTGGTAAATCCCTTATAATGGAATGGAATTTGCCGTCAATGACAATGTCCCGTCCTGTTGGTAGCAAGGAAGGCGTATACCCTGTAGCTAAATTAACTGTACTATTCAAAGACAGTTGAATTTGTTGAGAAACTTAGACCAGTTTCTCTGATCATGTTCGACTAAAATAGACAAGCAAACTTCTACAGTTTTGTTATAACGCTCAACCGTATTTGATTGAGGTGCATAATATGCATTGTAATTTGGAATCGATAACTTATCGCAAAAGTTCTGTAATTGTTTGATTTTAAAAATTGTGGCATTGTCGTACAACAAAATTGCGGGGGTCCCTGTTCAGGCGCCATTGTAACGTTGTGGAATGAAAAAAACATTTATTGTTGCGATGTAAATAAAAAGCGGTCAAGGGTGATGCTTGGTGCGAAACACCCCTGGTGGTGCGAAACACCCCTGGTGGTGCGAAACACCCCTGGTGGTGCGAAACACCCCTGGTGGTGCGAAACGCCCCCGACGGTTCCGACGTGTAGTCCGCGTCGCTGCGACCCTAAAATTACCTTTGAAAGTATACCTAACACCTGTTACACTTATTATACATTAAAGAATGACTAAAGTTAACTCGGATAAGTAAGTCAAACTAAATGTCTATGTCTAATGATAAACAGCATGATAATACGCTAGATGACTGGTTTTTTTTTTATTGTCCTATTCAAATGTGGCCCATAAATATAGCTGATTAATGAAAAGAAAATTAAAATCTGATCAAAAATAAGCAACTTATAAGCATTTTAGTTTCATGCTAGACAGAGAGGCGAAACAGCAAATCGTGTCGTCACTTGTCAGGACGCCATATAAATTCTATTCTGACAAGTAAGGCGTGACGTCATTTTTTGTTTTGTGGGAAAGGGACAGAGTTGTCTCTAACAAAAACTTTAAACGCTCATATATCAGAACATTATTAACCGATTTAAATAATGTTTTAAATTACCATACTATATTTACTTAAATTCTTCATCAAAGCTATTGGTTTCAGCGATTTAAACATCAGTCATCTAGCCTATTATTGTGCTTTATTTATAAGGAAACTAAATCTAAGTGCCAGTGTGTGTAGCTACGCTATGACAGTAGGTATGTTATTCAACAGCATGCAATAAATAATATGCACTTGTAGATAACACTGCTAGCAGCCATATATTATATTATAGAGATTTAGATTTCGTTTTATGTTTTTAACATATCAAAGAATATCTAAATATACCGCTGGCTTTTGGCTAAGGAAAACACCGTAAGGAACGCATACGTCAACAATAATTTCAGAAATTCAATAGTGTAAATATTATGTAACTCCTGACATCTCAGACACTATGCTTTTTTTAGAGGCATAAGAGATAAGCATTGTCGCTGCCTAGTGGTACAAACTTCCCATACCTCCTTGTATGAACTAGGTCAAAATGTTACATGGCTGCACCATGGACGTATAAAGGGGGCTTCACGATGATAATTTTGGCAGCTCGCGCCCATCAAGTTTTTTATTTTATTCAGGTAAAATGTACTACAATTCGTACTTCATGGACGGGTACCGCCCGCTTAGTGATGTACCACGCATAACGAAGAACCACATACTATCATAATACTATTTCGTCGTTTTTTTGTCTGTCTGCCTGTATCTGGACTTAGCATCACGCCGAAACTAATGAATAGATTCAAATGAAACTTGGAATGATTTTATTGGTGAATTTATTTAGAAATCAGGACGGTTCCCGTGGGAGTGGGGATGAAGTTGAAATATGTATTTTAGCGATTATTAATTAATGAGTGTTCCGATTTCAATCGTTCTATTTTTATAACAAATTAAGTAAGGATTGTCCCGTAAATAATTTAAAGTAATCTGTTTTGTAGTTTCAGCGTTATTGGTTTTGTAGATTTTAGCAAAAATCTTTATTGGACGCCTACACAAAATGTTATAGCAAGTACGTTCCTCTTTTTTTTTTCGTTGCTCAAGTCCAAGTCATACACTTTCTTTTTAATTTTTCCGCATATACAAACAATTGAAATTCGGGACAGAAAGTTCTTGCATTTCCAAATACTGTGTAGAGTGTATTCTTCCGATATAGGTAGCTCAGTTTGTTCGCGATGTCATTTTTCTATCATTGGTTCACAATACGACACAAAAAAAATCGTTTGCGCGATTCAGGACTCAGGATCCATCCTCATTAAATAATAATAATATAATAATAATATAATATTGGGGGGACATTTATTACACACAGCGCCATCTAGCCCCATACTAAGCAAAGCTTGTATTATGGAAACCAGATAGCTGATAGAATACTTATATACATTTTTTTTTTTTCGTAAATACATACTTATAATATATACTACACCCAGCATAGCAAATAGCATTTAATGTTATTTTTTTTACTCGAATCCTGCACCCTAATTACTTTATTCATTTTTGAATAACAAGCACTCTTTTCAACCGACTTCAAAAAAGGAGGTTCTCAATTCGACTGTAGCTTTTTTTTTGTATGTATGTTACGCGATTACTCTGCCAATTATGAACTAATTTTGGTGATTCTTTTTTGTTTGTTTGGTAGGTAATACTTCAGAGGTGGTCCCATATTAATACATTTTATCGAAATCGGTTCAGTAGTTTAGTTAATTACTAGAAAACATGAAGATGTCATCCAGCTATTCGAAGTTGAGGTCGGATGTATTTTTTTTAAAGCGTAGGTATTATAATAATGTAATGTTTTACAGTTAAAATTTAACTTTTTATGGAGCGTGTTCTCGTTAACTGCGCCATCGGATGGTACCCATTGTATTTGTCTCTCTTTGTTTTGTAACATGTTTGTTACTAATAAACGCTAAAAGTTCACAACGGAGTTTAATGAAACTTTACAAAATATAATTATAATTGTAATATGTATTTACATTCTAAAAATCACTAAAAAATATGGTAAACATTAGTATTAAAAGGAAAATATTGGTATTTAAAGTTATTTATTTATTATTACTTACTTTATTTAATTTCACAAATACATTTATTATGTAATTTTTTGGTAACTAGCACCTAATGAGTCTCGTTTAGGATCGCCTCAAACACGCATATATATTCACACTTTCATGCTGGGAAAGCGAAGGTCTGTGTCTCGCAGGTTTTCAGCGATCCATCTCTCTGCATCAAGTTGCATGTCTTCATCAAAGTAGTCTCGCCAGCCACCACTTTTACCTGGTGAAAATGAAATAAGTGTAAATAACAAGCATAGGCTGATTCAAATGATCGCTGTGTTAGGCGCGAGACGTTGCGCAGTAGCAAAAATTAGGCGTGCGGCGTACGTAACCGTAAAGTCTCGCTTGCAGCCGCCGTTAAGATTGAATTAGTCTGTACCCAAACTTAAAAAAATATCAACAGCCTTAAACAATGGCAGAACAACAACAACAACAACAAACAATAACAATGGAGTTATCGATAAAGAATTGTATTGTATTGTATTGAGATTTTCTGACAGGCAATAAAAAAGGAGCTCATTGTCAGAGAAATCAGGTAAATTTTCTAAGCTTATTGTCGATGGCTCTGACTTTGCGCAGACCAGACGTGGCACGACAAGTTTTATTTCATGTGCCACATATCACAAATATTATGCTGTTTTTGACTGGCACCTTGGAAGATTTAACTCACTGGCTGGCACACGTATAGTCTGCGCTATCGAGTTGAAGGAAATTAAGTAGGTACTTATTTTTTTATCGTGTTTGGAAAATCGCTCATTATGATCTCGCTCAAGATACACTCTTACAAACAAAAAATATGTTTTAAAACCGATACATAACTGACGGAGAAATCGATGAAAATACATTTTAAAAACCCATAGAGTCGACCATAGAACCCCCTCCTCCTCATTTATAACCGACTTCAAGGTTTTATTTCAATGGATAGAGTCATACTATCAGATTGGCCCCATAGAAATTTCATTAAACATGGTTCCAATAGTTCGGTTTTTAAATAATAATAACCAATTGGAAAAAATATGTCATCCAAGTAAACTCATTTTTTGCCAGCAACAGTGAAGGAGGAGTCGATGAAAGAGGACCGAAAAGAAAAAATATTCTAGTTTATAAAAGATAAGTGAACAGAAAAATGAATATTTTGCGTATTTTGCTTTGAAATGGGTTGAATATATTTCAGAAAAAAAAGAAAAAAAACTTCTTTTGTTTTTAAGTATGGTCAATTTGGACGCTCAAACCCAAAGCTCATACCTTTTCTAATAAAAGTCTCTTCGGAATGTAAGAAGCCGAATTCTCTGATATCTTCAAAGTTGACAGAGACATTTTTCTTAAAGTTGTCGATATGAAGATGGTCGCACAGACGCTCCACTTGTTCCAGAGTTAACTCTTTGCCGAGGAAATCTGCCACGCGTCGGATAGATGCCGGCAGATCCTGAGAAATTAAAAAATAACGGTCGTATGTAATTAACCCATTTAAACTTTGTGCATCTTGTCAGAGCTTCTGAGTACCGACAAACCTTAGAATGATCTTCATAGAACAGGAAGAGCATGTTGGGATGATCTCGTAGCGCCCAAGCTTCCTTCACATGTTCGAAGTATGGCGTCAGCATAACTGTTAAAATGAAAATAATATTAAAAAAATGCCAAGAGATGGCGAGTATCATTTTTATTGAAAACTAGCTGTACCTGCAGCTTCGCTCGCATGGACCAAATAGTTTTATGCGCATGACCCTTTTTTACTTTAAATAACAAAGTAACGTTTTAAGGTGAAAGGTAAGGCAAAATGAAATTGCGCATTTAGCAGCCGGCACGCCATCTATCCAGTAATGAGTGCATTAGTTTGATTCCATAAGCTATCACCCGCGCGCCATCTAGCCGCAAAGCAGTTTAACAGTTCGACAGTACACACAGCACACTGCGGTGCACTGCACTGCAGTGTGTGTGTGCTGCGTTTGATTTCACAGTGCCACAAACGATACCGTCAGTGTACGATAGGGATGACCGATATGAATATCGATGGTCACACCTCCGGTCATCCTCGCACCCCAGTCGTACTGTCTCGGTGAAGTAGTACCTATATTACTGCCAGTCTTGCTTTAATAAATGTCATCGTTATTTGTAGAGTTTTGTATGAGATCTTAGTAGTAGCAAATTGATGTTTTTTTAAGAGTGAATATAAATAAACACCATTATTTTCAACTAATTTATCAGTAGCCAGAAACCATACAATGTAGAGAATTGAATAATGAACAACTTTAGTCCCCATGATCTTTCTCGAAAAGTTAAATGTTAGGTAAAGGTGGCCTGCGGCTCACAAATTTGTTTCAATCTCCGCTCTATCTTGGATCACCGGTGGCTTTTGCGACACATAACTTATAACTCGGGAAAAATTCATCGTACGAAAAAAAACAAAAGATAAAACGTAGAGAATTTAATAATGAACAACTTTAGTCCGATGATCTTTCTCGAAAAGTTGAAGATGGTCGAGATATTGCAGATCCCACATAAAATAAAGATGGCGGCAAAAGCTGGGCTCGAATTTGGTCGCGATTTTGAATTTACTTTTTTCTCGAATAGCACACGGCCGTTGGTTTTATTGTGAAAGTATCAGCGAGTCGCAAGACTTACCTCAAGGTCATAACAGCGAGCTGATTAAATAAGCTAAATAATGATACTAGTTCATGTTTCCAAATCTGACTGTTTTTTCTCTACTTATTTAGGAAAGACGATATAACATAGACCATTTCGTTACGGTCCACTTTTTTGACCAGCGACCACGATATTGTTTGGAATAATTTTCACAATATCGTATTCAATAATCGGAATAAGGTTCAATATCGTAATTCAGTAATATAGGTACTACTTCACTACTATTGACCATCCTCATGTGGTGTGGTGTTGGTACGTGTGGGTTGACTAACTGGTGACGTGATACATTTTATGAAAGCTTATTATAATGTAGGTACTACGATTGTTTCTATGACACTTATTATCTAAGTGTTAGTAGTTTTGAAAACTTTTACCCAAATCAAAATGTTTTTTTTACCTAATAACATTGAATGACAAGGTTTGTTCGATAAAAAAATGCACCCGCGCGAAGCCGGGACGGGCCATTAGTTAATAATGCAGCTAGCTACCGATTCCCGATTCCGTAATTAATATAACGCCTCGCTGAACGAAAAAGCTGGCAACGTCGCAAGAGAGACAGAGCGAGTTATCGGTGTCCTTTTCACGGGGCGTTGCCAGACCGCTTGCAAAAGTGCCAATGGTAGGGCCTGTTCTTATTTTAAGAGCAAACACGTTCGTGAAATGTTACGTTTTGGTAGGCGCAAATCGGTTTTACGTTCACAATCCTTTTTTTAAATTACTGATCGAAACAAGTGATCCTTATTATGAAAAGTACAAACTATGAGAATAACTGTGCTGAGTTTGGTACTAAACCGATTTGGAAAACAGAAAACACCAGCATCTAAAATATTGGTACTTCGAAGTAATTCCAAGTGCTTAGAGTGCTAACTATAACTAATTTTAAACATTTGGATCTCGTAGTCGGGGTCTATATAAAACTTCATGATATGTGTTACTGTAGCTTCACATGTTCTATTTTTGCCATAAAACATTCCCAAAAACACCTTGTTTATGCATTTTCTCCTTCCCATACACCTTAAGTAACGATATCTTCGTGCATAATAATATCTTGTATCTCGCACCATCTTATGGGACCTCTCTAAAGATAGATACTTTCATTATGAGGGAATGCAGTCTTATGTTGTATTTTCTAGATAATTAGTATTCTAGGTAGGGTAATGGGATATTCGTGTTGGTTTCGTGGCGACAAATGGCCCGCGCACGCAACCAAGAGGTATCACGATTTGCAATTCATCAATGTGACCGCAGAGACTAATAAGCCAAGTAGCCTAATACAGGACCGCTGAACTTCAAATCGTGAGGTCGCGAGTTCAAAACCCGGACCCGTACTAAATGATCTCTTTGGCGTTAATGTTAATGTATATTGTGTGAATCCACTAACCCGCAACTGGGCCTGCGTAGTAGTACTTTCTCCAATTAAATATTTAACAGCAATTCGGAAAACTCTTGCGCATCCTGACTCTGCCTTCTTTGGGTCCTCATATTAACCGTGAGATTGCATCTAATTTGGTAATAACGGGCAACGTGTTTGACTTTTTAGGCAAGCATTTATTTCATCACTTCTTCTGCCATTTGCATCCACCGGTTGCCCGTGACTACCATCATCATCATCAGCCCGTAGACATCCACCGGGGAACGAAGGCCTCCCCCTTATACCACCCTTCTGTACGACAACCTGCCATTTGCATCCACCTGTTGCCCACGACTACCATCATCATCATCATCAGGCCGTAGACATCCACTGGTGATCGAAGGCCTCCCCCTTAGACCGCCCACTCTGTACGACACCCTGCCATTTGCATTCATCGGTTGCCCGCGACTACCATCATGACGTCCGTCAAGCTGATGATGATGATGGTAGTCGCTGGGTTTTGTAAAATGGCTAGGCATCTCGTAATACGGCGAATAGGCATGGTGACTACATTTTTTTTATTACCTCATAAAAAAGCGGATCATCAATAGAGCCTATAAACGAAAACAAAATTTAAAATAATTCAAAAATAAATAAGTTCTAAGTATTTTAATTTCAAGCTAGACAGAGAGCGCGCTATACTGAGCTATGACGTCAAGCCTCAGGCGCGGCATACAAATGCTATTCTAACACGTGCTTTGCGAGAAAGGGATAGAGCACCCCTTCTCTATCCCCACCTAAAACTTTAAACGCTCATATATCTGAGATTTATCAGCCAATACAATTTTTTTTTCAATATGTGTAATGTATTTAGTTATATTCATCACTAAGCCTGTTATTTGTCATAAATTAAACATTAGGCCATTAGGTTTTACAATAAAACTTTGGGCAATTTACAATCACTCTACCGGTAAATGTTTAAAGATATAGATAAGTAGGTACCTACTTCAAATTGAATATATTTTTAAAAATATATTTTCAGTAAAAATGTTTCTAGCGCCATCTATTGACCACGCTTTATTGGACCTAAAATAATTTTAAATAGCTAAGAAGTTAGGATAGAAAGGTATTTAAGAAAGAAACGTGTTTAAGAGTGCGACAATGCCAGAAAAATAACAGATTTCACCCGCGCGTCTTGCATTAGTTTAGAGTCGAAAATAGCATGATACAATTGATGATGATGATGGCTTTGAGCAATTTAGGTGGGGTTTTATTAAATTATTCAAAATGTAGGCATGAAATAAAAAAAATAAACGGCTATTGTGCTAAAACATTAGTTTGGCTATGTATTTCGTAAAAAATAATGTGGTGCCGTCGCTGATAATTTACAGCATTTTAATTAAAACAGTTTTTTTGTTGGTAATTTGTTTTTTGTTTTTTTTAATAAACCAGATTATTTTCCAAAATTCTATTCGGTTACTCGGCTTCTTTAGGTTTTTCCCCTACCTGTAGTATTTTTTTAATCTGAGTATTTACGTTCTTTATTATTAAAGTATGTGTTTAAAAATACACCTTTTACTTACTTTTGGCATTAGTCGCCCCCTTAAGTAGGGCTGTAGGGTCTCACTTGAAAACGCTTATCTACAAAAATTATATTGATAGTCAACGCTAGTGGGCGTCGGCTTGAATACATGCATTCAAGTGAAGCTCGTATTTAATAAATCTTTAATAATATAAATAGTGCAGTTTTGAATGGTTTTTATGTGTTCAATACGAGAGTTAAACTTAGACTCGTAATAAAAACGAACTTTAGTACCTATCTGTGTAGCAAGTGACGGATTATTTACTGTGAAATCATATTGCGTTGCTTGTTATTTACCTAGAAGTGCCTAGTGAATTCATGGATTGTACTTTCTTTGCATCTTAGTTGTTTTATGGGTGCAAAGTGAATGTGAATCAAGCTGGGTATGTGAACATTTGTATTAAGCTTGCTTAAATACGAATACTATTACGGAACTCAATTAAAATTCTGCAAGTCATCAAACCTTTTGTTTACATCAGTTAGTGCCATAACTTGCCGCACGCGCTGTTACCGTCCGTTTGTTTACTAATAAATAATAAATCAATACCCCACCTAATATGAATTGCCAAGGGTGTAATGGGCCACTTGATGGCAGCAACTGCCTGGTATGTCATTTATGTAAAGGCAAATACCATTATGAGTGTCTGAATCTAAAGTCCGACCAGTTTGCGTCCCTTTCTAAAGATTATCGCGCAGCCTGGGTCTGTCCGAAGTGTGCAAATATGTCTCGGCGCCCTAGATCGAATCTAGATACACCTGTGCGCCAAACCCAGGTTCCAGTTACAGAGGAATCCATGAATATGTCGTGCGATAATCTGGACAAAAGCCAGTCGCCCACCTGCTTACCCGTGTTACCTGTAACGGCTGAATGTATTACTATTGATAAATTCAATGAACTGCTCAACACTCTCCGTATATGGCGCAATGACATGAACACTAATATGATAACAATCAGAGATGATATTAAGGGCACTTTATCTGAAATACAAACAGAAATAAAGACTCTGCGAACAGAGCAAGCGAATTTGAAGCAGAACGTCTCCAATATCAATGTAGAAATCAAAGACCTCAAGGAGTCCCTGCAGTTTCAAGCTGATGACTTCGTCACCATAAAAAAAACGCGTTGATGAACTCGCGCGTACTAACTGCGAGCAAACGGCCGCGACATATTCAAGCCTCGAGGCAAAAATTGACAACCTTGAATAACAAGCCAGGCAATATAATGTGGAAATATGCAACGTTCCCGAGCGGCGCAACGAGAATCTGTCGGGCATTATTGAGGCCATTGGGACAGCGACCCGTATCCAGTTTCTTCCGCAAAGGGACATAATATCTGTGCATAGAGTGCCTCATGCTCAGCAAGGGTGTGACAGACCGAAAAACATTATAGTCAAGTTTGCCACGCGCACTCTTCGAGACAATGTTTTAGCCTCTTATCGCAAAGTGAAATCCCTTAAGTCTGACCAGCTTGGAATCGCAGGGACGTCTTCGTTGGTTTTCATGAATGAACACCTCACATTAAAGAGAAAGCAGTTGTTTCGAAAATGTCGTGATGTCGCCAAAGAACTGCGATACAAATATGTTTGGATTAAGAACTCGACAATCCTGGTTCGAGAGCGGGAAGATAGTCCGGCTTTTGCTATTCGGAATGAGAACGACCTCACGAAGCTCAAACCTAGATCTAATAATTAAGTTGTTTGTGTCATCATTGTTTATAAAAATGATCAATTTGGTCTGTTTGTTTTTCCTTGTTTGTTATTATTTTAAGTATTTAAAATTATGTTGTGTGAGTTTTACCGTCCGTAAATATGATATCATAACACTGTGTTACTCGTATAAATTGCTGAGGAATGAGTCTCCTAACTACAACTTGCATCTCTTAAGAACTCAATTTGCTCAAATAATAATTGGTCAATCGTATCTTTGGACTTTTCTCAATGCTTCATTGCTGTTAAATTATACATACTACCTGAAAGGTTTATTTAAGTCGATTCAACATTTATGTGCGTCCAAAATAACGCAAGTTTATCCCTACGTATTTACAGTTCTACAAATAGGTTATGGATAGCACTGGACAGTCAAATCACTTAAGTATTTACTATCAAAATTGTAGAGGTATACGTACCAAGTTACATACCCTGTATATGAATATCTTGTCAAATTCTTATGACGTTATAATACTCACTGAAACATGGTTGGTACCGGAAATCGATAACAATGAGTTTATAGACGAGCGCTATGATGTGTATCGCTGCGACCGGGATCGCAATGCGACCAACGATCGAGACGGAGGCGGTGTTCTGGTAGCAGCGCTTCGTGGACTACGCCCTGGTTTATTTGATATTTCTAATCTTACAAATTATTTACAGCCAAGTTACATAGAACATATACTTATTGAAATACCAAGCATAAATCAAACGAAGAAGCACATCATAAGTGCGGCATATATACCTCCTAGGACTACTATTGATTTGTATGAAAACCACTTTGATTTACTACAAGAAACTCTCAATAGTTCATTAGTTGATGGCTTTTACATAGTGGGAGATTATAATATCCCCGATATTGATTGGAATCCATGTACTTCTACGAACACTGCTACTGATGGGCAACCGATTTGCATGATAGGAATGGGAACCACTAGTTTGCATTCTTTATTAACAAATTGTATGTCGATGCTGGGAGCATCACAATACAATAACATTTTAAATGTTAATGGCAAAGTTCTGGACTTATTCATTTCTAATTTACCATCCGAAATTCACTTACAAATTAATCCGCTCCTACCTCTTGACCCTCAACATCCCCCTATTGTATCTATTGTCAATGTATGTCACATAATAAACCCAATGAAAAGACGCCCTAGATCGAAATATAATTTTTATAAAGCTCATTTTGACCTAATAAACAATAAAATTAATGACACTGACTGGAGCGAACTTTTACAAGATCTGCCTTCTGAAGTGGCTCTTGATACATTTTATAATACTATCGATAGCATTGTTAAGCAGCATGCACCTTTATCTACCTCACGCACATCCAAGTTTCCTGTATGGGTCTCTCGCTCTTTGATGAGTATTTTTAAAAAGAAACAGAAAGCTTGGATTAAATGGAAAAAATTTAAAAACGAAGCTGACTATGAAATATTTTCGGGACACAGAACGCATTTTAAAAGTAACTGCGATCAATGTTATAGGGAGTATATAAAGTCTGTCGAAGACAATATAAATAAAAATGTTAAACACTTCTGGACATACATATCAAACCGTAAATCTAAGCCGGAGATTCCTTCCACAATGCTATATCAAACACCCAAATCTAACGACCCAGAAGAAATCTGTAACATGTTTTCTGACTTCTTCCTCTCCGTTTTCGAACCAGCTTTTGTTGACCCTACACAATGGCAGCCTCTTTTGATAAACAACATTCAGTTCACGGAGTCTCAGGTTTTGAAAGAACTTACTTCTCTAGACATTTCAAAGGGAACTGGACCAGATGGTTTTCCTCCACTCTTTTTTAAACAAACTGCACATAATATATGCAAACCGCTGCATATAATTTATAATAAGTGTTTAAGTGAGGGAGTTTTTCCCGAAGTATGGAAACGTGCTAATATAACCCCAGTACACAAAAGTGGCACAAAGCAAAATGTAGAAAATTATCGTCCTATATCAATCCTGTCCACCTTGTCGAAATTATTTGAAAGATTAGTCCATAACCAAATATACCCTATTTTACACAGAGCTTTCATTGAAGAACAACATGGTTTTGTCAAAAGTAGATCTACAACGTCTAATTTACTAATATTTACTAACTTTTTATTTGAGAATGTTGATAATCGCGTTCAAATAGATGCAGTATACACAGACTTCAAAAAAGCCTTCGACAAAGTGGATCATGAACTACTTCTGAACAAAATCGCTTTTAATGGCATTCGAGGTAATTTGTTGCGTTGGTTTACATCATATATTCAAAACAGGTCACAAAAAATTGTTATTAAAGGGTTTCAATCTAGGAATGTATTAGTTACTTCAGGGGTGCCACAGGGATCTATCTTAGGCCCGCTGCTATTCATACTCTTTATCAATGATATTAAGGATTGTTTTCGTAGCTCTAAATTCTTGATTTATGCAGATGACCTTAAAGCTTATAAAATTATAAAATCGACTGATGACTGCATCTCCTTTCAACAAGACCTGGATAGATTAACTTCCTACTGCCACAGGAACAAACTTCACTTAAACATAACGAAATGTAATTATATAAATTTTACAAAAAAACAGAACATTGTGCGCTTTAACTACAACCTTTGCAACGTTAACTTAACTAATGTTACTACTCTTAGAGATTTGGGCATACAGCTCGATTCTAAACTATGTCTAAACGCACATATTGATAAGATCGTTAATAAAGCCTTTAAAATGTATGGGTTTGTAATGAGGTCCTCTTCAGAATTTAAATGCACTTCTACATATTTACACTTATATCAAACTCTAATTCGTTCCCAACTTGAGTATGCTGTACCTATTTGGAATCCTTATTATAAAAAGTATCAAGAAGCCATTGAGAGGGTCCAAAGAAATTTTTTGCGAGCAATGCACTATAGATGTCACAAAAAATATTTGTCTTACAACCAATTGCTTAGCAAATATAATATGCTTTCACTTGCATCTAGACGTAAGTATCTTGCTACTACTCTATTTAAAATTGTTAACAATAATTTTGATTGCATGGATTTGGTTACAAGTTTGTGCTACTTTGTACCCAGGACTATTCAGAAAAGGGAGGTGCGCGCAGGGCGCTTATTTGCCCTGGGCACATGCCGCACAAATGCTGGCCTGCGTACACCTACCCGCCGGATGGTGGACTCGTATAATAACTTGTTTATACATATAGACATTTTTGCTTGCGCTGCGAATAAGTTTAAGGCGGCAGTATGCCAGAAGCTCTGTTCTCACACGGATACTTACTAATAATTAATCTATCGTCTACTATGTCAGGTACAATTAATTTTGTGTTGTACGAAATAGACGAATGAACTATTTTATGAGTTTATTTCGATTTTGTTTCATTTTTATTTTATTTTGTTATTCAGGCTGACATCTCCTAGCGTTACAATTAATTAATTACGTAAGTCTTTTAGTAACCTGTGGATAGCGCTGTGGGTTGTATTATTATTAAGTTTTATTTTATAAGTATACCCTTATGTAAAATTTATAATACAACTGTTTGCTGTTCCTTAATAAATAAATAAATAAACGCCTTAGGTTCTGCGCATTACAAACATGAAGTGTGCAATTTTATTATGAAAAATGACGCAAGTTTTGACACATTTTTGTTTTATTTATACGGGAATAATCAATTAATTAAATCTTTACTTCTCTCTTCAGTGATTAAATCGGATACTCCGACTATTACAGAATCGGGCCGCAGTGCGAAGCAGGCCGCGGCCGCACGCGCGTCGGTTTCTGTTTTCATTCCTTGATAGAGGTCACCGGATGTGATAGAAACTAGGTATACTCGGAGAAACGTGAGTATTTCCATACAAATAAAACAAAAAGAAGTTTGCAATTACTAACGTCGTCTTTTTGTACATCAAGCGCCTTATTTATAGATAGTACTTATTTTTGTTTCTAGCAGTTACTCACACAAATCTTTTATGAAGGCGTTCCACAGTTCTTTGAAGGAGGCCTGGAATTGCATTGCCTTGAACAGCCTGGCATGATGGTAGCATGACACAGCCACATCTCTGGGATCTCGAGCAATATACACTACCTAGAAATTCATTGACATGTTATGGAAAACCTAACAAATAAGAATTCTCTCCTCTATTCAGACGTTTTAGCGTCAGGAGCAAAGTCAGGAGTAACAAATAATAGGTACACGCACTCACACAGCGACAAACTTTCGCATTTATAATATAAAAATAGTGATTTTATGATGCAAAAATTAACCTTTTACTTTTTTTATTTACTTACTTTATTTAGTTTTATTAATCGAATGCGTATAACAATGAAATTATTTTTAATTATATCTGAGTTCAATAGATTCAGATTCGTTCCCACACATTCAATAGATAGTAATATTTTATAACATTTTGGAATCCAACATGGCCTCTTATGGTGTCAACTCTAACGTAATCAGAGGATTGAATTGGTTTAATAATTTAATGCATTATTAAAAAAAAAAACAAACTGGTTTCTTTATACCACTACTTTATTTAAGTTAGCTTAATTTTAACACGCGATTTATACCTATAAATACATCGTAAATACGCTGTCAGTACACCTCTACATGCCATAGTGCTTCAGTTATAACAAGTTTATAATTACAAATATCCTGCCACAAATTATGAACACCGTATTATGATAGTACAATCAAAATACTACGTCACCGTTTATCAATGAACGCGCTCATTCCTTCTCTTACGTTTATAACCCATTTCACTCGCACCGCCTCACACGCCTCTTCACGCCGCAATGATTGATGTGTCAAATCATAATGGAGTAGCGTGGGTGGTAGCTTTGTAGGCATTTTATTACAAATGCCGCGAAATCACTATCACTGACCTTATTGTGTTCTAGAAACAATACCTACCTACTACTGTAGCTTAGGCTAAGGTAGTTTGTCTCTGAAACGATTTTAAATAGGTACATTTCGATTCTAACTTTCCCTTCATACTTTTACGGGCTTAGGACCGGCAAAATTACGTTAATTATGTGACTGATTAAGTTTTTTTTTATTAAACACTTTGAAATGTAAGTTAAATGTTGAATGAAAAAATTGATAATTTTGGCGTATTTAAAAAGTTGGAATCAACTATTTACAAAGATTGGCAGTTAAAATGATATTTACACTTACATTACAGGTATTTTAATAATTGTTCGAAATGTCCACCTCCATTGTCAATGCACACTCTAGCACGTTTCACTAAATTGCTCTTTAGAGATTTCAAAACGTTAACTTCACATCTCACTTCATCAAAAGCGTCTATGATGCGCTGTTTTAATAATTCGACGGTGTCCGGTTCACCAAAATACCCTCGGCGTTTAATTTCATTCCACAGATAAAAATCCATAGGTGTTAAGTCCGGCGAGCGGGTCGGCCCACCACGACCGACCCAGTGGTCTCCGAACTGCTCGTGAAAAGACCCGTGGACCAGCAACCGCTGATACGCACTCACAATTGTTATTCGGGTCGGCTGACGAGAGTCCGGGTACAGCTCACGATACATTTGCACGGCTGCAGTGGCATTTTCGTTACACATAAAATATGCACGTAACATTAACATTAAATTCACGAGCACTGTATTGATACGCCATTATCAAAATATCGCATCGACGACGCAGCGCGAAAGGTCACTGCAACCGGTGTTACCTTGACCGCAATTAGCACGCGACTAACGACAGTACGTTGGTGACGCGGCGGCTACCTTTGAATCGCTCGCTCGCCTTGCGGTGCGGCGCCTTTGATTACAGCCGCCCGCCGGCGTCGGCGCAGAATTGAGCGAAGAGAGGGACGCACTGCTTATGAATGACTTCAATCAGCTGACGCACATAGTAATAGAGTAAATTGCGTAAATGGTTGTGTTGCATATTTAGTGTCCAATAATTACCAAATTTACGAGACATTTTTTTTACCTCATATTTTCAGTTTTTTTCTTCATAACGCTGTTAAAATTAAGCTAACTTAAAAAAAGTAGTGGTATTGTATTTGGTATTGTAAAAAAAAGTATTGTCCACCGCTGGACTTAGGCCTACTCTCGAAGGGCGAATAGGCCATATCCACCACTCTGGCCCAGTTGCAGGTTGATGAAATCACACACGCCATTGAATTTCTTCTCCAGTCTTATGCAGATTTCCTCAATGATTTCCTTCACCAAAAACCCAGTGGTATGAGTATCCAAAGAGATACGGACCTGGGTTTGAACCCGCGACCTCACGATTACAAGTCAAGCGGTCTCCCGATTAGGCTACCGCGGCTTCACAAAGGATCACCTTTTATCGGCTTTTGCGACAGTTAGGGCATTACTAATAATACCATATAAGTAATAGGAACTGACAAGGATAATGATACCTAATACCTCGATATATATTCATTCGCATTTTAGTAATTACCTTCGCTGTATCCAATAGTTTAGGTGGGAGCAAAGACATAGGCAGATGTGTCTTCACGAATCTTGGAGACGGCAAGCCAGCTAGTTTTTTGGTGGCCGGAGTGGTTAGGAAAGCCATCACCTGGCGAATCTTTTCAGTGTTGCCAGCCTGTTTAATTAATTCTTGTTTTGCTTCATCATTATAGAAACTAACTTGTCTGAAATAAGTTTGAAGAAATCATCAATGACAATAATGATCAAAACAAAGCATATTTTTTTCTATGGTGATAAGATTTGCGTCTTAATTGATATGATGAATAACTTTGTACATTGTGTCAGTAAGTAACTAATAGAACCTAAAATTCAACAGGTAATCGATAGAAGATAGGATATAAATTATGTCGATGATTTTTACGATAGAATAGAAAAAACCTTGTCAGTGTTTAGCATTTTAGTTTTTCCTTTCGTTTCATTTCGTCTATGTGTACCATACTCGTAGATATCTATGGTGTACGGTGTAGTAAATTTTGAAACATGCTCGGCATCGTAAGATAAAATGAATCTAGCTGAAACATTTTTCGACATAACATAAACAAGCAAGTTGCTATCCAGTGGACACCTGGGGCCATACCATGAACTCTTATTGCGGGACCGAATAGGCTCAGCTGTCGACGTTGTGTGAACGCGAACCATATTGCGGAGCTATAAAATTGACAGTCGCGCAGCATCGGCAGCTGAGCCTATTCGGTCCCGCAGTAAGAGTTCATGGTACAGCCCCTGGTCTTCGGTTAAGTTTTTAAACTTACTCCAGAAATTGGTATCTGTGCGTGAGTGGAACAGCTTCGGCTGTCTTATAGTCCAAGTCTTTAGCTACCAGCCACACCAACTCTTGGGTCCACGTGGTTCCTGCAAGTCAGACATAATTGCAGTTTCTTCTCATAACAACACGAAACTTTACTTACATGAGTTATCGTAGAATTCCGATAAGATTATTACGCAAATGCAATGTAAATTTGTCTATAAATTATAGATATAAAATAAATGAATAAATGCAATATTTTTCAACAGAAGAAACAGAAGAAACCTCGGGATTTTGGGTATTTTCCACGGGGAAATACTAAAAAAATTGATTGAAAAATATTGCATTTATTCATATATTTTTTTTAGGTTCCCGAGGAAATACCAAACATCCCCGTAGTCCCATCTGTGCAGTAGCAGTGGGTACTGCTATGCCCCACTAGTGGGACTACGGGGTTTTTTCCCCTTGGGCCCACCACGCTTTTGCTAAAGGTTCGACGGGTTTCGTCAGAAGTAAAAGCAAAAACGCACAGGTATTATGGGTGGGTGGTTTTTTTAACGGTGTCAGGGGTTTAGATACTTATTGATACTTGACACCATGGAGGATCTAGCTCTCTCTCCTTGACACTGATGGATGTTTAGATACAAAAAAGGATCAATCGGATTGACGTTATTTTTGGTATGAATATAGATTTATAGGGATGGAGGGTAACTTAGACTACTCATACCATACAGTTCCTGAGGGATAGGCAAGCGAAGCCGCGGGTAAAAACTAGCTGTATCTACTTAGTTATACAAAAAAACAAATGATCTACTAGTGGACTAGTATTCGTGCAAGTGTGTAAATATATAAATACGGTGAAAAAAATTGAAACAAAATATTTTGGCGATCGGGATAGGACCATATACTACGTATAAGACAGACTGAAACTATTCCTAGTTCCTGAGCGCCTGAAAGAAAAAACAAACAAATCGTACGACCTTGATATAGAGATTAAATGCAATGTTTTTGTTAGATTAGATTGTTGGACATAGTGATACGATAAGATACGATAGGTATATAGACTGCCTCCCCCCCGGGGGTACCCGCCTTGTCGGGGCGGGGGGGCTTAGTAGCCGTGGGACCACGGTGAAGCGAAGAGGTACCCGAGGTGGGGCCGCGAAAGCGGCCACAGTGGTGGGGGCTAGGCCACTGCACGAGCCTGAGGGATGGAGACAGGCCAGAGGGGCCAGAGCTCTCCATTCCCAAGGGCCACGGTGGTGGCTGGGCCCTTACTGAGGGTCCGGACCTGGTCCGGACGTGAGGGCTCTCCGCGTGTCCCTCTGATCAGCAGAGGGCACAGTGGAGAGTGAGGAGGGACAACCGGGTGGTGGCCTCATCAAGGGCTTTCCTTGAGGGGGCACCCACCGGGTGTGTTGTGGTGGGGCTGCGGGATGGGGACCAGAGGCCAGAGCTCCCCATCCCCAACGGCCGAAGTGGCAGGCGGCGGGGCCACTCAACTGACCCGCCGCATGGAGGCCAGGACGTTCGGACGTAGGGCCGTCCGACGCCCATCTCGCTGGCATGGCCTCCGAGGTGGATGCACGATGTGTCTGGGTGTTCGGACACATCGTCATCGGTGCGGGAGGAGCTTCGGCTCCCCGTGGTGGGCCCGAAAGGGCGGCGCCGTCGAGGTCGCGGATGAATGCGAGAGCGTACCCGTGACCTCGACAATAGGCGCAGAGTGGGAACACCGTTGGGTTTTTAGTCGGTAGGGGTGCCATCGAGTCTCACTCTGGCATCGAGTCCGACATAACCCTCCTGCGCCCTGGCAGGAGGGTATGCGTAAGTGCATTTCCCAACGTAAACAAAAAAAAAAAAAAAAAAGGTATATAGACTGCCTATTGATTTTACTGAATCTCACAGCACAGGACTCACCTAGTGTGAGATTCAGGGTTCACCACCGCGTAGTATGTACAAGTACCTACCCTCTAAGAATTAAAATATATATTTGTTAGTTTCATAAGATTCACTTGTACTTACTCCAACCTTGTAAACTGTTCAAATAAACGTTATTATTATTATTATTATTATTATTTATCTTAACATTTTATGTTTCTCTCCTACGAGGGAGGTAAATCTGGCACGGGCCGAAGCCAAGTGCTTATTCTAGAGATAAAAATTTTCTGACTATCCTACACGTGTTTAGGATCGTCGCTTTTTGAAGCAGTCTATAGGCTGTGGGTGGGATTTTGAGCATTTCTAAGCTGTTGTGCAAAGTTTTTGGTATTACCCCAGTGGTCGATAGTACTATTGGGATTGTCCTGGTGCTATTGATTTGCCACTGAGTCTTGATTTCTATTGATAAATCTGTGTATTTTGCAATTTTTTCGGTGTGTGTTGTTTGTAGGTTATGCGTATTGCAGATTGCAATGTCTATGAGATAAGCAGTCTTATTATTTTTGTCTAGTACTGTAACGTCCGGTCTATTGAAATGTACTGTTTTGTCGGTTATAATGGTGCGATCCCAGTAAAGTCTGTAGTTGTTGTTTTCCAGCACTGACTGCGGTGTATATTTGTAGTACGGAACTTTCTCATCTATTAGTTTATATTTGTATGCTAAATATTGGTGTATGATGGCTGCTACCTGATCATGGCGGTGCTTGTAATCTGTTTGGACTATAGCTTTGCATGCCCCAGTAATATGTTGGATTGTCTCAGAGCTACTACAGCACCGCCTACAGGTGTCACTGGTATTTGGTGTGCGTATAATAAACTTTTGATAGTTGCGCGTATCAATAACCTGATCCTGAATGGCCAGCATGAAAGCTTCAGTCTCAGGGAAGAGATCACCATACTGCAGCCACGCGTTCGACGCTGTTTTGTCGACATGAGGCTGTTGCAAGTCCTGGTAATGCCTTCCATGTAGCGACTTTTGTCTCCATGTAGCACTTTTATCCTTAATATCGGTGATGCTCTCATTCCGCTGTGAGTTACTGTTCGAGAGATTTAATGGTGTAACTCTTTTATCGTTCCGGACTATTGTTTGATGAAGGTCCGAGTTCTCAGCACGTTCGTGGAAGAATCTTCGGAGTGTCGTTATTTGCTTATTATGGAGGTTCCTTATGTCAATGATACCTCTTCCTCCCTCCGATCTTGGCAGTGTTAATCTTTGGACGCATGACCGCGGATGATGTTTGCGGTGTGTAGTCATAGTTGTATTTATTGTGCGTTGGAGCTTGATGAGATCTGTTTGTGACCAATTTATAATGCCAAATGTGTATGTGAGTACCGGTATAGCATATGTGTTAATAGCTTTAACTATGTTCCGTCCATTCAATTGTGATTTTAAAATGGAGTTTAGCCGATGTCTGAACTTGCGTATTACGTCGTTTTTTGTGTGACTATGGGTTATTTGTTGTGCTTGTTGGAACCCTAAGTATTTGTAATAGCTATTTTCATCCAAAGGTTCAATAATTTCACCTGTACTTATAGTGTATGGTTGCATAACAA
This sequence comes from Erannis defoliaria, assembly GCA_905404285.2. Classification (NCBI taxonomy): domain Eukaryota; kingdom Metazoa; phylum Arthropoda; class Insecta; order Lepidoptera; family Geometridae; genus Erannis; species Erannis defoliaria. The sequence goes on from FR990071.1 coordinate 4,877,846, forward strand.
TTGCCTGATCTTGTACGGAAAAAGTTTTACATTTATCTATCCCAAATTGCATATTTATATCGTTGGAAAATGTTTGCGTGATGTCTGCTAGTTGATGGAGTGATTGGGTGTCGTTACTGTATAATTTTATGTCGTCCATATACATGAGGTGTGTGAGATGCTGTGTATTGCCGTTATTATTAATGTGGAGCCCTGCACCAGAATTGTTCAGTAATTGAGAAAGAGGGTTCAAGGCAAGGCAGAACCATAGTGGACTGAATGCGTCTCCTTGAAATATTCCACACTTTATAGAAATTTCCTCGGTTTGTATAGTTTCATTTCCATTTCTTATAGAAAGCTTTGTCTTCCAGTTATGCATAATGTTCTCTAAAAATTTGACTAGCACGGGATGGATTTTATAGTGATGTAGTATATGTCTAAGCCAGCTATGGGGTACTGAGTCGTAGGCCTTACGGTAGTCGACATACATCGTATGAAGGTCTGATTTGTTTTTAAGGGCCTGTTTCATCGCAACTGCGCCTATAATCAACTGTTCTTTGCAACCTTGGCTATATTTTCGGCACCCTTTTTGTTCTTCTGCTAGTATGTTATTTTGTGTTAAATGTTTACTGATAAGACGGGAAATACAAGCTGTCATGATTTTATAGAAGGTTTGCAGGCATGTAATCGGACGATATTTTGCTGGGTTTGTTAGATCATTATTTATTGATTCACTTGTCAAGGAAAAGTACCTGGATTCTGCTTATAAGTAGGTACCTACTACTTACTAATTTATATTGTTTATCCACAGTTTTATCGCAGTACTTATTGTATACTAGCTTTCCATTAATGACATCATTGAGTGGATTTAGATGAGCAGATGAGTGCTATATCTCTCGGGAGCTAATACAATATATACTACAATATATATACTTACCTAGAATAATAATAATAAACATTTATTGACCAAAAACTTAAGATCACACACAACATATATAAAAGAAATTTAAAAAATAATAATAATATGCCCAAAGATTCGTCGTGCGCTGGTCTCCGCACTAGGATTCCCTGTATTGCGGAGACCAGAGAATTCATACCTAGTTTAACGAAATTCATAGTATTGTGTTCCTTTTCTAAAACAAGGTCGCATAAATGATGACCTTAAGAGAATTCTGTACCGAACTCTGTTATAGTTTCAGCGCAAAAATATGGCTGGTTAAGATGCTTCCAGACGAGCAAGACGTTCGCCTGGTGGTAAGCGACACGCCTGCTACTACAGTAGCAGTGCCAGTGCAGTGCGCTCGTCACCCTGAGATATTACATGTTAAATCTCTTCATACAATAGGGTAGATGACTGATGTTTAAATCGTTGTAACCAATGGCTTTGATGAAGAATTTAAGTAAATATAGTATGTTTATTGAAAAAATAATTTAAATCGGTTAATAATGTTCTGATATATGAGCGTTTAAAGTTTTTGTTAGAGACAACTCTGTCCCTTTCCCACAAAACAAAAAATGACGTCACGCCTTTCTTGTCAGAATAGAATTTATATGGCGTACTGAGAAGTGACGTCACGATTTGCTGTTTCGCCTCTCTGTCTAGTATGATATTAAAATGCTTATAAGTTGCTTATTTTTGATCAGATTTTCATTTTGTTTTCATTAATCAGCTATATTTATGGGCTACATTTTAATAGGACAATTAAAAAAACCAGTCATCTAGCCTATTTCTCTCATAAAATTGCCCTTCAAACTGGAACACAGTAATGCTTGCACATTACTGCTTGGCGGTTGAATAACCGGCAAAGGTGTGGTACTTCCCCAGGCGGACTCTGCAGTAGAGTCATACCATAAACATCAAACTATAAACCATAAACAAAAAGGTACAATAGGTTGGCATTTCTTACCCGATCTTGGGTAGCTGGTGACAAAAATATCACCAGTCTTCAACTCCATATTATAAATGTCAGCAGCATACTTCTCGTACTCTTTTAAAAAAGAGTAACCTTTTGGGCCTATGCGTTGTAAGTTACCCATAGTTAGTCCGGTCCTGTTACCTGTAGTTTGTATAGTAATTTAAATAATGTAATTCGAATAATATAATAGATAATAATAATAATAATTAATGTGTCGAAAATATATTTATTTAGATTTTGATTTGATTTGATTAGGTCGAAATCAATGAAAACAACAAACAATGAAAGGTATCACATCACATACATCAACAGCCGGAAGACGTCCACTGCTGGACGAAGGCCTCTCCCTCAAAGGGAGGTGTTGCCATAATCCCCACGATTGGCAGGAACCTTGGGGATCGCAGAATGGTTACCACCGTTAACTGAGAGGACGCTGCTGCCCGTCCTCCGATGGTTCTGGATGCAGTTTTAGGACATACCCAGGTCCAAGGGAAGGGAAGGAAAGGGGTATAATATAATAATAATACTCATAAATATGAATAACTTTTACAATAGAGCGAATCCCTGAAATCATGAAAAAAACAGCTGTTCATACATTTAGTCAAGAGACAAAGTTTTTTTTCTATGATAAAGCAGATTTATTTTCGCGCTTTCAGGATTGCCCTATAAAAAAAACGAATTATTTAATCTACTTGTATGATTCTTCTGCAGTCTGTACGGAAAAGACTAGTGTGGCAGGTTTACAATAGTTGAAAATAATTGTGACGAATTACTATATAGGACTGTGACTATTTTATTTTTATGTGTGGTAAATTTACTTTAGGGCGAGTTTACAATGAGCCAGTAAAAGTTGCTCACAATGAAGAGAATAATGAAAAAAATAACTCCCTAAGCTAAGCCCATCCAACAGCCAGAAAACGTCCACTGCTGGACGAAGGCCTCCCCCTTAATAAGGCCCATAATCCTGTATATTATAAGTACTTTACGATTTCGCAATTCGTCTCATCTTCATCATCATCATCAGCCCGGAGACGTCCGCTGCTGAAAGAAGGCCTCCCCCTTAGACCGCCACACTGTACGACAACCTGTCATTTGCATCCACCGGTTGCCCGCGACTTTCTTATGTTAGGGGTGGTAGCGGGGCACACATTCTTGGCACCCCTTGCTCCTCCGTTGTACCTTACCTGCTACCTAGGTCAGGAATAAAGGAGCTGCCATTGTTTTTGTTTTGTTGTCATATTGTCTGGGGGCGGGGTCGGGGGGAGGGGGATGGGCACAATCCCCACGCTTGGCAGGCGGCTTGGGGATCGCATAGTGTTACCACCGTTAACTAAGAGGAGAGGACGCTGCTGCCCGTCCTCCGGTGGTGCTGGATTGCAGTTTTACGACATGCCCAGGTCAAAATCGGCGGTCTGACTATTATTTATTCTGTAGCTCTGATTCCCTTCCTCACTTATTATAGGTATATCATTTAGGGCAGAGACAGCTCCTGACTGGCGTATTTTCTACTGGATGTATTTCGGCGAATGAGCATAAGAGCTTTTCCACCAAGACTAGTAATTGTCCTAGTCATTGACTAGTCATTGGATCTGGGTATGACCTAAGACCTGGGTATGTCCTTAAACTGCAACCAGACCCACCGGAGGACGGGCAGCAGCGTTCTTTTGGTTAACGGTGGTGAGCATTCTGCGATCCCTAAGCCGCCTGCCAAGCGTGGGGATTATGGCAACACCCCTCTTTAAGGGGGAGGCCTTCGTCCAGCAGTGGACGTTTTATGGCTGATGACATGACATGACATGACCTAAAACTGCATCTAAAACCACCTGAAGACGAGCAGCAGCGTCCTCTTGGTTATAAAAGTGGTGAACATTCTGCAATAGGCATGATGACTGCAATTTTTTTATTACCTCATAAAAAAGCTGATCATCAATAGAGCCTAACAACGGAAACAAAATGATTAATAATTCAAAAATAAATAAGTTCTAAGTATTTTAATTTCAAGCTAGACAGAGAGCGCGCTATACTGAGCTATGACGTCAAGGCTCAGGCGCGGCATACAAATGCTATACTGCCACGTGCTTTGCGAGAAAGGGATAGAGCATCCCCTCTCTATCCCCACCTAAAACTTTAAACGCTCGTATCTCAGAGATTTATCAGCCAATACAATTTGTTTTTTCAGTATGTGTAATGTTCTAAGTTATATTTATCACTAAGCCTGTTATTTGTCATAAATTAAACATTAGGCCACTCGTCTATCCCCAAGCCGCCTGCCAAGCGGGATTAATCTCAGTAGATACAGGAGCCAGATCCACGATGGATCTAGTGAGATTTTATTTTCTCATTGGATCTGTTTTCAAAGATATGATAGAAATTATATCTAATAGTTTTTTTGTTCCCGATAGATCCATTTTTATAATATTGTATAATTTGATGGGTCTAGCCTTAAACATTTTTCCCATAAGATACAGTTTTGAAAGCTGTGGATCTAATGAGAACTTATCCGTAAACTTACTGGACCATGCGACAGTATTACAATATTCCCTACAGTAAGGAAACGCCTTTGATGTCGGGTGATACCGCTGCCCGCGTAAGTAAGCATTATTAATTAATTCATTATGATAATAATTATTGTAATATATAATTATATAATTTATTATTATTTAATAATTAATTATTATTTTTGTATTACTTACCCGTAAAGAAATTGACTATTTTATGTCAAAACAACAATGTAGGGTTCAAAGCAAAAATCGTTTATTAATGGATCTATTTACGAAAAGAAACTCATTAGATCTATCGTGGATCTGTACAACGGATCTAATAATAAATAAAGTTCTAACGAAAACATATTTCACTAGATCCATCGTAATTTAAAATAACGTAAAAATGGATCTATAGGGAACAAAAAAATATGAAAACAGATCCAATGAGAAAATAAAATCTCACTAGATCCATCGTGGATCTGGCTCCTGTATCTACTGAGATTGACACGCCAAGCGTGGGGATTATGGCAACTATTAAGGGGAGGTCGTCGTCCAGCAGTGGAAATCTTCTGGCTGATGATGAAATCATTGTCCTTGGCGTTCAACACAGTGCAGTTCTGTTTCCCGAAAACAAATTTAAATCTAATCTCCTAGTTTATTTTTACGAAGAAAACTTACTGTCATATAATGTAGCCACCAGTTTTGATTCCTCTGGAGAAAGCTCTTGAAACTGAAGAGCTTTTTTCTGTTCTTCCATATTTTTTTCTTTGAATAAGATTCACAGAATAACCCAAATCGAACAGAAGGTACAAACGAATTTTAAAGTACTTAATTTTAAACCACCTCTTTGCTCCTCGCAATCGAGAACTGATCAACGGAATGTTTTATAGAATAGTGTATTATCAAACAAGTGCCTACAGAGATTTAGATTTCTTTATCACTGTTTGTGTGTTATCAAACTGTGACGTTTCCAGTTTTGTTTAAGGGAGGGATGTTACACGTGAATGCATCGACGATGAGATATTTTCGCGATTAATATACAATGTCAAAGGTTGCCTGGAAGAAATCGCTTAAGGTGATAAGGCCGCCTCTTGTAATGCCAAATAATGTACCCTGATTAGTTCTAAGTTGTTCGATATTTCTGGTGTGCAATAAAGTTGTATTGTATTGTGTTGTGTAACAAAGGGCTTAAATTTTTTATGTACAATCATTATCATCATCATCATCATCAGCCCGGAGACGTCCACTGCTGAACAAACTGTTATTATACAATAAATTTATTTAAAAATAATGTTTTTTCATTAATTCATTATTCAGCATTGCTATTTTAGCGAGTGATTATTAATTCCTATGTTACCACTCAAATAAATATTAAAAATAATATTTTTTGCAGGCTTCCTCATTTAAATAAATTATAATCATAATCATAATGGTTTTATTGGTAACAAGTCATTTACATTCATAAAAATTTGCATTTCAATTAATTATTCAATTAAGTATTTTGAAAGAATTAAAAATATTTAAAATAGCTAAATGTCAAAAATACACATTACATACATTATTATGTCAAATAAAAAGATATTATTACATCAAAGGTAATTACTTAATAGTATTATTAAATACAGCAGACGTTCTACAGCTATAATGAAATTAATTCATTATAGCTGTAGAACGTCTGCTCGATAAGCCAGCGTTTGAGTCGTGATTTGAAACTACCCATAGTAGGCGCTGCATCACATGCGTCGACTTAGCTGACCTCTCCAGTTAGCGGAGCGTTCAAAGGTGACCGTTTATGTTAACAGTGTAAGAATGCCTGAAGGACCGCGAGTCGCCAGCGATGAAGAAATAGATAAACCGTCGCGGCGGCGCGGTGCAGTGCGAGGCATTCGGACCGGAGGCGGCGCGGTGCAGCGTCGGAAGAAAAAAAGAAAGGAGAGCTCTGGGCTTCTGACAGTTTTGGGTTGGACGCCGAAACGAAAAACAGACTATTCTTGATGAAAAACAGATTGAGAGTTATATTTGCATTATCTCAGCAAAAGAGTCATGTTAACCCGGAATAAACTTAATAATGGTGTATCAACAGTGTTTAATTACACATCAGAAGCGGCAACTGAACAAAATCGCCCACCATAGCTACTGGATTTTGTGTTTCAGAATAACAACGAACTACCTACGTGAAAAGTTGGATCTTGCTTCTACAATAGCAATCAAGTACCTACAAGCCTACAACTATCAAGTGACAAAGCTGTGCTGTTGGAAGTCTGCTGACGAGTCTACTACTTGACGGTGAAGTTGGTATAAGTTGAAAACGTAAGGTAGATAATATTACCTACCTACCATTCTTAACCACTTGTGATTTCGGTAAGTTATGTTCAAACTGTTAAGGTATCTACTGTCTGCCTAAGGTTACTATAAAACCTGCTCACTGCATTCTTACAATAACCATTTCATCAAATGATTGTGTTTGGAATAACAATCAAGGTATCTACCAATCTGCTATCAATATAGAAAACGTCGGGCTTCATTCACTTTGTGTATGCGGGTTTTCTTGCAATTCAGGTTAAATTGAACTAGACAACAATTATTATTATAGGTATAGGTAATATTAATACAATAATATGCCTATCCAGTTAGTTATGACCATATAAGTACTGAACCACCTACTCATAAATAATATGAATTGGTAGTAATACAGATAATGCAAAATGCGAATAAAATAACTAATATTTTAAAACAGAATGACTTTTAAACTAATACCGAACTGACCGCCATTTCACTACGATGTTGATTCATTTATCGTTGTAGCAAGGACAATAAACTATTTATTGGAAATGAAATACAACTATAAGTATGCTAGACTATGTGGTACTGTCCAGGATTTTATCTTTCAAAAGAAAATATTGTAAATACAATACACCTGTTTTACAGTTATGGTGATATGGAAACTAGTTAAATAGGGAAAAGCATTCTCGACCTGATATATTCTCGACCAATGACCTGATAGCCTGTTGAGATGTGTTTAAAACCATTCAGAAAAGAGATTTTATGGAGAATTTAAATAACTGTCATCATACTTATATTTTTATTGTATTAAAACTACATCGTTAATAAACAATTAACAACATTGAAATATCAAAATAGAATAAAATGCTGTATGTGGCCTTATCTATCTAAAATGTCATATGTCTCATGAATCTAAAGTACTATTTGGTGGGCAAGGAAGTCATTCTGCCCACAGGATACAATGCAAGGATATCAATACAGAGCAGGTCCACAATAGGCGTGTAGCCTAATGTTTAATTTATGACAAATAACAGGCTTAGTGATGAATATAACTAAATACATTACACATACTGAAAAAATAAATTGTATTGGTTGATAAATCTCTGAAATATGAGCTTTTAAAGTTTTAGGTGGGGATAGAGAGGGGATGCTCTATCCCTTTCTCGCAAAGCACGTTTTAGTATAGCATTTGTATGCCGCACCTGAGGCTTGACGTCATAGCTCAGTATAGCGCGCTCTCTGTCTAGCTTGAAATTAAAATACTTAGAACTTATTTATTTTTGAATTAGTTTAATTTTTGTTTTCGTCGATAGGCTCTATTGATGATCAGCTTTTTTATGAGGTAATAATAAATTAGTAGTCATCATGCCTATTAAAATACTCATTACATGCACAATACTTTCAATATTAAACTGGGTATATAGTGATGAACAATGTAGGGAGTCCCTATATTGTTCATAATTGTTCAGGCTAAAATAAATCTAACAAGATAATATAAGTACTTCCGCTTTCTCAAAACTTACCAAACGTAAATAAGTATATTTTAATACAACCTATTTATATGGTATTTGAGATCAAAGCGAGAGCGCAAGAGACAGGTAAAATTTATACATAATTATTATGATCCAAATTACAACTTTTATTTAAAAAGAACGATAGAAATAAAATTTATTTTGTAACATTGGTAAGGTATTGTCTATAACTAATTAACAATCCTGGGATGATATCACAAAAATGGCTTCAATTCAGCATAGTGCTGTAATTATAAAACAGTGCTGATCTTCGGTTAGGCCGATCCAAGCAAGGTCACGAAAGGCTAAAGCAGTGAAACGATTCCAAAAAAATATAATTCATTATTAGTAATAAAAATTCAAAATTTGTAGCTCGCCCTGAACTGAGACCTCGCGATAGTTCAACTTTCATCGTTTAGGGTAGTTATCCTAAAATAATACATTGAATGAAATGGAAACGATGAATTGAATAAAATTATCAAATAATTTGTATGGACTGCCATAAATTTCTTTGTAGTGCTCATTACGGTTTACACAGTAAAGGAGTACCAATGAATTGCCATTTAATTAAAAAATATATATATATATATATATATATATATAACTTGAGAATCCATCCCCAAAAGAACATTACTTACATTATAGTTATATTATTGTAGACACCAATTATATTCTCAATTTTGATTGTTATAATGTTACACATAAGTATTTATTTATTTATTGATGTGCCTATATCAAACAGTGTTGAAATTCAGTATTTGTCTGTCAAGTCTATCTTCTCCTTCTTTATCCATTTATCCAGACTGTAGCTGAAGTAGCTCTGCAAATCGTAGAGTTGCATGATGTGTATCACTGCATCAGTTCATACTTTACGGGTATGGTTTGTTGATAGTATATGGGTACTTGCTACTAGTGCCAAATGTCAATTATGGGAATGCCTCTCTCATGGATCTACGATATTTAAATGATCGTGTTCTATTGGACCAAATTCTTTTGGTTTCTCGGCAATTGATAAATCGGTCCTGACCTTTTAATGAAAATTTTAAGTTAAAGCCTATGACATTTTGAGAATGACCGCACTCTATGTATTTAATTAAATTGAAGAGCTAAAGTATGAAATAGTGTTGGTGGACTGGTTTTCATCTTACTAAGGTACTATTAGTAAACTTGGACCCTTTAAGAGACACAAGTAATGGCAAGTACCTGCTCGGTTCAATCTAAATAGCTAGCCATTGATTAAATACATCCAACCGTATTAATAACTAGCTGTTGCCAGTGGCCCCGCCCGCACAGGTATAACTTATTATAGGCACTTAGGTTAAATTAGAAATGGCAAATATGTTTGCATTATGAATAATGGAATTTCACAAGTATTAGAAATACTTGCACCAGCGCTAGCTAGCCATAAGTTGGCAGCGCTGTAGCGGTAGTAGTTAGTGTGCACAAGTTTATAAGTATCTTATTGACAAAAAGAAAGACTAGTTATGGCTAGAGCAACAGAGGAAGCATTTACCCAGACGTTGCACAAATCGGTAATTTTTTCGGTCACTCTAATTAATGTAACGCTAGAAGCTACTTCGCCGGTTCCGCTTAGTTTGATTACTAAAGTTTAGTTTTTGTAACTTTCAAAACCGTTCGTTTGACTGCGGTTATGTTCTAGCTGTAATATTTTAGTGCGATTGACCTCCATGTTATTAACTAATCAATCGCTCATATAATCAGAACATACTGTTCATAAACAAACTTTAATTTCAACAAATTCAAACTGAATGCCTACTAAAACTAAGTGAATATTATAGTATGATTTAAATGGTTCTCCCTCAATTCATGAACCACCTCTTAATGGAATTTCACTTAGAGTGCGACTAACTAGTGTTACAACATAGTGTGTAAATGTTATTCACATAATTCTGTCTTAAATAACATATTATGCTTGATGAATCCGTTTAGATAACTGCCAGCCTAATAACTTATTAGTCCCCAATCAGTTTATGATGATATTCAAAGTTAAATTATTTTCATCTGAACCTGTCATATTTTTTAATGAGTAGATAAGAAAAATATATCTTATTTCCAGTAGAACATGTAACTATGAAATACAGTATAATTATTGTATCAGACAACTGTAGATTCAATTATGGTTGATTCAATCCTTCAAAGTAAAAGTACTTTTAGTAATGTTTCAAACAGAAGTAAACAACATATAAATAGTTAAGTATGTACTAATTTTATATATTAATTATATTTACCTAGTTGTTTGTATTTTTTTTAAACAAAATACATACCTAATTAAATTAAATACTTACTGATATTTTGCTTACATCTTAATAAACAATATATATTGTATTAAAATTCATTTATTTCGAATATTAAAAATCCATATAAAATACATAAAATTGTTACAAAATAAAATAATAGTCACAAATTAAACATAAACTAAAATTAAAATTATTATATTGTATTGTAATTTAATATATCATATTAATGAAATTTTGTTAAGTTCGTAATATGAGTAAAGCAACTACATAATAATGCCAAAATTATTTATAAAGGCTATGTCAGTTATTAGTTCAACCTTTGAGGGGACGGCGATGTATGCCGAATCACAGATCTTGAACCTAGTTCGGCAGCAGTCTACCTGATTATTATAAAACACTAGACTAGCCAACTACTTTTAATGTTTAATTTGTGAAACTTTAAGTAATAAAGATATTATTTTTATATTATATCAGATGTTATTACAGTCTGTATATGTATAACGGAAAAATTTACATTTTAAAATAAGTATAAATAAAGTAACAAAATATATATATATACGGATTGTTAGGTCAGTCTTCGGATGGGTTACCGTGAGTGGTATTTACATTCGGACGCTACCGTGAGTTATATGATACATTCAATTGTTGGTCTCGGTTGTTTTGGTCTATTGTTCTGTAAAAATCAACCATTAAGCTATGTCAGCTTATAAGCCTTTGGGTGGCACGGTGGCTCTGAAGCTGGGGCTGGCCGCTCCTTCTATACGAACTTACTTACTTACCAATAATAATAAAAAGATGCATGGTTCTTATTAGAGTAAATAAATTGGAAAAGTACAAAGTAGTAAGACATCCTATTTCAGTTGGAGCCCCATGTGCGGCTGGGCTTAAAGTTTATTCGTCTATCTTCTACTTTTGTCCTTGCTTCGAAAACGATATGTAATTCAGGTATACACACAGTAAAGTATACAGCTGGAAATATTTGGAAGTTATTTTATCTTATATTATGTATAAATATATATTGGATAGCATTTAATATACACATTTAGCTAAATGTGGCCGCCTTGTCAATGTTACTTCGCGAATATAAATCTGTGTTTAGATTTGTTGTTTTTTAAACATACCTAACTACTAAAATAATCATACAGGTATGTTCTTCCATAACTAGTAAAGGTGGATTAAACATTTAGATTGTCTCTACAAATATGTACAAAACCGAGAGAATCTTTCATCGCTACAATATTAGTTAAACATAACCAGGTAGCAGTTTAGATACTGTGTTACCTACAAAGCGATATAGCTGAAAATGCACAGAAGAGACGTCAATGATGTCTGAAGGAATGATTATGTATCTTACTCTCTTCCTATCATAAACTACGCAAGTTTGACAGGGTAGCGTGTGTAATACGCTCGCATTAAACTTGGGAATTCTTTGACTCTAAGGACTAGTAAACTAAAAATGTATGTCTAACATGTCCATGTTAACCAAGTACATGCATGTTGGAGAGGGATTGGCAACCGGACCACGTGCTTGGGGGAGATGTCCTAAGCCTTCAATGTACCACTGTGCATTTCAGACTTTTTTTTTACAGTTCTTAGTCTGCCTACTAACAAAAAATAACAATCATAAACTTATTCAAAGATGTAAGTCCTAGAGTCATTCTGCCTTTTAACTATGTGTTGTCAGATCTTGAGTCGGAGTGAGCATGCCGCCAACGCTGACAGTGGCCAGGCCAAATGAACAGTGACACTGTCGACGCTGACAGGGGCCTGTCGGGTGTCGGAGCGAACCGACTGTTGAGGCAGAGAGAAGTCAGGCCAGGCGTTGGAATGAGCAGGATGGAGATGCTGCCATCAAGCAACAGTGCTTGGAGTTGAACGAGTTTTATGTTGGAGTGAGCGTGCTCCGCCCGCGCAGCGGCTAGACGCAGGACCTAGAGTTACTGACGTTAGCGTTGCCGGGCAAGAATCAGAGTAAGAGAGATGCTGCCATCAAGCAACAGTGCTTGGAGTTGAACGAGTTTTATGTTGGAGTGAGCGTGCTCCGCCCGCGCAGCGGCTAGACGCAGGACCTAGAGTTACTGACGTTAGCGTTGCCGGGCAAGAATCAGAGTAAGAGAGATGCTGCCATCAAGCAACAGTGCTTGGAGTTGAACGAGTTTTATGTTGGAGTGAGCGTGCTCCGCCCGCGCAGCGGCTAGACGCAGGACCTAGAGTTACTGACGTTAGCGTTGCCGGGCAAGAATCAGAGTAAGAGAGATGCTGCCATCAAGCAACAGTGCTTGGAGTTGAACGAGTTTATGTTGGAGTGAGCGTGCTCCGCCCGCGCAGCGGCTAGACGCAGGACCTAGAGTTACTGACGTTAGCGTTGCCGGGCAAGAATCAGAGTAAGAGCACCGCCTGTGCAGCAGCTAGTCGTCGGGACCTAGGGTTACCGACGCTAGCATTACCAGATGACGATCAGAGATGACCATGAGATGACCACACCAGAGACCGTATTATAAGCAACCGAAGTCTTAATTCCGAATGCATATACTGGAACAATAGTTTGATGTGAATAGAATGAGGCCATTCTACGAATACGGGATGGCCGAAACGGAATCATAATACCTAATATTCATCGTACTAAATTCCGGATATGGACAAGTAATACCAGAAGTTATCTAAGCTGAGGACCACATCACCAGTGAAGGAGGAGCTATAAATGATTTGTATCCCTTTATTATTTTTCTTGGTTGCATACACAAAGCAGATTAACCGCTTCGTATATGAAATCTGAACCAAAGACATTATGGTCTGAAAAATGCTAATGGCCTTACTTCAAAACACTGCTTGAATGAACAATTGAACGACATTTAACTTATGCGCGATACAAACATGAAGTACGCAGTACTAACATAATGTCGTTTAACATTAGGCGGCGTTTATAAGTAAGACCAAGAGAAAAGTCATAAACCTAGTAATTGTATCTTTCAGACATAATAAGTGAATCTTCTATTCACTTGTTACTCTTCACTTGCTTTGAAGGAGTGAGGCCGCTAAAGTAGCTAGTTTTATCTTCAATATGTCTAGACCTACTCGTGTAGTCTATTATGACTGTCATACAGCTCAGTTGGTAATAACTCTGCTTTGGGACCTGTAGGGTGTGGGTTCGATTCCGGACAAACATTTATGTGACAAACACAGATGTTTGTTCTGTGTATGTTGTGTGTATGATAAGTGTCTTCAATACGCCCAGACCTACTCGTGCGGTCTATTGTGATTGTCTTATAGCTCAGCTGGTAATTTGTCTGCTTGAGAGTTGTAGGGTGTTGGTTCGATTCCCTCACCGACAAGGCATTTATGTACCGAGCAAAGAACGAATGTTTGTTCTGTGCCTGTATGTTGTATGTATACGATAAGTACATGTATAATGTTTGCTCTCTATAATAATTATATTAATTCTGCGTCTGAGGACAGACGAAAGTCAGAATGGCCGAATGTTAGCGGAGCGTTCAAAGGTGACCGTTTATGTTAACAGTGTAAGAATGCCTGAAGGACCGCGAGTCGCCAGCGATGAAGAAATAGATAAACCGTCGCGGCGGCGCGGTGCAGTGCGAGACATTCGGACCGGAGGCGGCGCGGTGCAGCGTCGGAAGAAAAAAAGAAAGGAGAGCTCTGGGCTTCTGACAGTTTTGGGTTGGACGCCGAAACGAAAAACAGACTATTCTTGATGAAAAACAGATTGAGAGTTATATTTGCATTATCTCAGCAAAAGAGTCATGTTAACCCGGAATAAACTTAATAATGGTGTATCAACAGTGTTTAATTACAGGATACATCAAAAACTTTGTGTACGCTGAGCCGTGCGACTCGAGAGAAGACATGATCCCTCGCATCATGGCGGCATTCGACAGTGTCACCCCACAGATGCTGAGAAACGTTAATCGTTCTGTATCTCGTCGTGCTCAGTTGTGTATCGAGCGGGGAGGTCAGCACTTCGAGCCTTTCCTTTGACTATCGGAATATGTGACGATTAAAATTAGTGAAAATCCTATCAATTTTTTTGTTTATTTTCTATCACTATTACTAGCACCCGCTCGTAAAACAAAATTAGGTAGGTAACAAGGTAACGTAGGTACACCTACAAGCAACCAAACATTGTTTTAATTTCTACTATGAGTGCTGAGAATGCCTAGAAACTGAAGTAACCTCACAATTAGGTAAGTAGGTAAGAGTTTGACTAAGATAGGATATGTACCCAAGTAGGTAATAAGTAGGTACCGAGCTAGGTTAGTACCTATATTAATTTCATTTTACGATTCCACGATTGTGTAGCTGTTAGGAATACCTGCTGTTGTTATCTTGAAAGTTTACAAATCATAATCTACTTTTTGTGGTGCACACTAGGTACCTACCTACCTAGTACCTACTAGTTACTTTCATTGTGATTGCAAAAGCAAAGCTAATTTTATGTTTATTCTTATCTAACTGAGGTTATTCTCATATGGTGATAATGGTATCAAACCTTACCTAAGTAACGCAGGCGGCACGAGCCGCGAGCGAACGGCGGCGGCGGCGCACGGCAAAGCGCACCTGTGAGGCGGGTAGGGGGCGGGGGGATCTATGCACGCGTGTGTGAGTGTCAATTGATATGAAAGGTCAGTGACCGCTCGTTAGGGTTGACAAAAAAAACTAAAAAATATTAATTTTTAACTTTTGTATGGCAAAAAAATTTGTGATTTGGAGTTTGATATTTAGGTATATGATTCCAAATCTTATAAGTATGAACACCTTTCAGTATTGTCGAACCTTTCGGTGACACGTTGTATAAGCGTATAAAGTTTTTGGTAGAGCCAACTCTGTCCCTTTCCCACAAAACAAAAAATTACGTCACGCCTTACTTGTCAGAATTTAATTTATATGGGGTACAGAGAAGTGACGTCACGATTTGCTGTTTCGCCTCTCTGTCTAGCATGATATTAAAATGCTTATAAGTTGCTTATTTTTAATCAGATTTTCATGTTCTTTTCTTGAATCAGCTGTATTTATGGGCCATTTTAAAAGGACAATAAAAAAACAGACATCTAGCCTATTTCAAGAATAAGTACTATAAGATTGTATGTTTCAACTCAAAGTGCCTATAAAATTGTAAAATATTAGTGCAGTTTATCTTCGCCTTATACGCTCCCGAGCTCCCATGGTTTACGATTAAAAAGACATCATCTTGAATATTCAGGGCTAACCATTTATATAAGACTATTTTGGTATCACGATATCTCCCAGACTCTCTCAAATCTGTTGTAGACTTTGATTATATACCCAGAGAGCTAGATCCTCCAACATCCCAACATAAAGAAAAATAGATTTTTCAGGCATGCTGAAAACTTACTTTGGCTATGCTCGCCGATGACCGCCATAAAAAAACGTTGTAGTTAAGAAAATTATTAAAGGCGTTGTTGTCAGCGGTGTTTTCTGAAATATGAATATTTAAAGTGCCCGAATGCAACCAGACCCATCGGAGGAAGGGCAGCAACGTCCTCTTGGTTAACGGTGTATGGTGAGCATAATGCGGTCCCCAAGCCGCCTGCCAAGCGTGGGGATTATGGCAGCACCCCTCTATTAAGAGGGAGTCCTTCGTCCAGCAGTGGAAGTTTTATGGCTGAAGACGAAAGTGCCCGAATTTAACTTTTCAGCTCATGATTACGTCGATATTGAAACAGTTTCGTTCCCACTAAGTCGTAGGTACTTCCAAATTTGACACGGAAAGTGAAATTTCGAGTAGTAGTAATTAATGCAGAGAATTAACATTATTAGCAATGCAGAGATACTAGAAGAGGTCGTGTTATCTGAGAGAGCGAAAATTCCATTTCACACTCAAGCTTAAGCAGCGTCAAAATTGTAACCGAAGCATCGGTTTCAGTGTGTGGCCATTACAAAGAGATGAATTTATAAAAAAGGCTTGTAAAACATTCAAATGAGACCACAGTTTCGGATCAAGAAAGATTTCAAATTTGTCCATTTTGATTATTTTTTGTATTAATTCAAAATGTTTTTACTAGATGTAGCTTACAGTTTTGGTATTTTTTTCCATTCTAATATTGATCCACATTCTTGGTTAAGTAATAATAATAAAAATTAATAAATTAATACGCAGGGGCGGCTTTGTGGCGAGCCGTCGGTGAGTGGCGACACCGCGTATCCTGATTCCTTGGGGCTAAATGAGACCCCAGACCTCCGGCTTGCCTTAACTGGCTGTCCGGGGGTGGAAACCGCAAGAGCTAAGAACCTAAGCTCCAGGGTGGAAGTGGCGTTTAGTGAAAGCGCAGCACACCTCTCGACGCCCTAAGCCATCCACGTCAATGTTGCTCCTCTGGCACCAATATACGGTAGCCTTTATGGGGGGCCCATTTAGTGGATGGCGAGTCATCACTTGCCTTAATATTTTGATGTAATGAGACAAAATAGCCGGCAGGTGCCGTTTTACATTCTATAGACCAGTCCAATGTTTCATAAAAATTCACCAAAATAGCCCGATATTTTCATATGCACATCATCATATTTCACATGCAATTTTGTGCAATATAAAAAAGAAGGCGTTCCTTATGACCGGCAAGTCAACATTTAAAGTTTACAAAGGTTACAGTAAACATGCTTTTACACAAAAACTTTTATTTTTAGGTAATAGGTAAGTCGTTTCTAGTTTCGTACAGTTTGCGCTTTTTGTACCACGCCTTACTGGCGCTGCACGTAGTGACCGTGAAATCCGAGAGATGGCGTTGACATTTTGTCAAAGAGTATTAAGTCTTACGATTTCTTAACTCAGGCGCATCTATACATAGAAATCATTGTAAAGAATTCTTTGATTCTATACTTACTTATTAGATTGTACGTTTTCTGTGGTCTCTCAGTCGACACACACATGCAATTTTCTGTGTCAATATTTTTTACAATTCACTGCTTCCTAGATATTTCTATAGGTACGGCACGCATTAGCTCTGTAATGGTTTCTCGTTTCTTTAATTCTAGCGAAAAGACGGTAAATTTTTAAACCAACCATAAAAATCAACCATATCCAAAAGTAAAAAAGGGCTATTACTTCTAAAAGAAGAAATCTATATATATAAAAATGAATTGCTGTTCGTTAGTCTCACTAAAACTCGAGATCGGCTGAACGGATTTATCTTATCTTAGTCTTGAAATGTTCGTGGAGGTCTAGGGAAGGTTTAAAAGGCGAGAAAAAATCGAATATTTTAAAAATAAAAAATACTGATTTCAAATTTTTTTTGACAGTGTACGATTTAAGGGGGGAAAGGGGGGGGGGGAATGTTGTATGGAATGTTCTTTGTTTTTAAAGTTATAGTGATGAAAAATGGATATCTGGGTAGTTCATTCAAAGGGGGGAAGTTGGGGAGGAGTTGGTAGAGTCGGTCGAGTCGGCAGAGTCGATAGAGTCAGTATAGTTGGTAGAGTTCGGGGAGTTGTGGGGGCGGGCAAAAAAAATTGTTTGGGATGATTTAAAGTACTGAATTTTGGGAGCTGGCCGAATTTCTTCCGCACGCGGACGAAGTCGCGGGGGACCTCTAGTCTTGCTATAAATAAATACTTACTTTCCATAGAGGTAGGAACTACTTACTTTCATATAACGAAGCCAGCCGTTCTGATTCTTCTGGAAGTAACTCTTTAAACTTAAGAGCTTTATTCTGTTCTTCCATTTTTAATTGCAGTAGACAAATGCTTCGGCTCGTTTCGCAAAAATATCTATATTTCAATCGACGCACTTCAGAAATTATACGATTCGGGGTACACTGACAACCTCTGTTGTCTTCAAACTTGTATTCAATACTGAGTATTGTAACGTTGTGGAATGAAAAAAAAACATTTATAGTTCTGCCGTCCTTAGCGGCATTAGTCGCGTGCTAATTGTGGTCAAGGTAACACGGGTTGCAGTGACCTTTCGCGCCGCGTCGTCGATGCGCTATTTTGATAATGGCGTATCAATACTGTGCTCCTGAATACACTTTAATGTTACGTGCATATTTTATGTGTAACGAAAATGCCACTGCAGCCGTGCAAATGTATCGTGAGCTGTACCCGGACTCTCGTCAGCCGACCCGAATATCTGTGGAATGAAATTAAACGCCGAGTGTATTTTGGTGAACCGGACACCGTCGAATTATTAAAACATAGGCGCTTTTGATGAAGTGAGATGTGAAGTTAACGTTTTGAACTCTCTAAAGAGCAATTTAGTGAACCGTGCTAGAGTGTGCATTGACAGTGGAGGTGGACATTTCGAACAATTATTAAAATACCTGAAATGTAAGTGTTTTTAAATCTTTTTAATTACCAATCACTGTAAAGTTGATTCCAACTTTTTAAATACGCCAAAATTACCAAATTTTTCTTGCAACATTTAACTTACATTTCAAAGTGTTTAATAAAAAAAATACTTAATCAGTCACATAATTAAAGTAATTTTGCCGGTCCTAAGCCCGTAAAAGTATGAAGTGAAAGTTAGAATCGAAATGTATTTAAAATGGTTTCCGATAGACAAGCTTAGCTTAGCCTAAGTTACAGTAGTAGTAGTAGGTATTGTTTCTGGAACACAATAAGGTCGGTTCATCATTATTATCAATACCTGAAAGTGATTTCGCGACATTTGTAATAAAATGCCTACAAAGCTGCCCCCACGCTACTCCATTATGATTTGACACATCAATCATTGCGGGGTGAATAGCCTTGTTAGACGGTGCGAGTGAAATGGGTTATAAACGTAAGAGAAGGAATGAACGCGTTCATTGATAAACGGTGACGTAGTATTTTGATTGTACTATCATAATATGGTGTTCATAATTTGTGGCAGGATATTTGTAATTATAAACTTGTTATAACTGAAGCTCTATGGCATATAGAGGTGTACTGACAGCGTATTTACGATGTATGTATAGGTATAAATCGCGTGTTAAAATTAAGCTAGCTTAAATAAAGTAGTGGTGTATATGTCACGTTACATCTCACTCAGCTGATAAAAAAATGTCACCAAACTTCACTAAATGTTTACTTGCAATTTTATAATTACCTTTGCGAAAATGAATAAACCTGTCTACACTAAATCACATTGATTGTTTACTTAAAAAAACACGAATTGTTTACGAGGAAACATAAATATTACTATATAGGTTATGTTTTACTAAAATGACATCAAAAATCACAGATATTGAAAACTTTACTGTGAATCATAGCTAAAAATCTGTGCCTCCAGTGCTTCTCACTGACGGTCGTGATTTACATATGTCATTGTCACTGTCTGTGTTGACAAGGTGACAGATGTAATGTCAAACAGTTATCAGCTGTTTTTTTTTTGTGAATGAAATGTCTATGTCTAATGAAAAACAGCATGATAATTATAGTGCTTTAATTATAAGGAATCTAAATCTAAGTGCTAGTGTGTGTAGCTACGCTACAATACCTCCGTTTTTGGGAAAAAGTAGTTAACGTAGTTATCCAAATAAACAGCCGACAAAAGGCATTAATAAAAAAATAACACTACCAAAAATACCGAACCAATTGTCAGACAAAAACACACAAAGATCAAAAATGAGAAAAATGGAGATGAATCATGAACATGGATGATCTATTCATGTATATTCTATCGTCAAAACAGACTGATCATTCCAAACTGAATTTTATTCTGATATAATAACAAGAATCGTTTTAAAGAAACGAAACCTATACTTTGCTAATAAAACTAATTATATCTTTTGCGTGATATTTACCAATTGTACCTGTACCTGTCAAGCTCCTGAAGGTCGTATACTACATCGGACAAGATCTTCACCACTTTACATTTAATAAATTTTGGTGCTAACTTGGCAGAGAAGAATTTTTGCTGCGTTCGAATGCGCAAATTTTTTTCGCATTACTATGTCGCCTTCCTTTACCCTTAAACGTGTTCGTCTTAAGTTATACCGTTTTGCATTTTTCTGGTAAGCTTGATGACGAGCTTCTCCGACCTTAATAAAAACATTTGAAAGTTCAGTTAACGCCAAGGCTGTTTTACTTCTATCTGCTAACGTGATATCGTCCGCTGAAGCTGGTAAATCCCTTATAATGGAATGGAATTTGCCGTCAATGACAATGTCCCGTCCTGTTGCTAGCAAGGAAGGCGTATACCCTGTAGCTAAATTAACTGTACTATTCAAAGACAGTTGAATTTGTTGAGAAACTTAGACCAGTTTCTCTGATCATGTTCGACTAAAATAGACAAGCAAACTTCTACAGTTTTGTTATAACGCTCAACCGTATTTGATTGAGGTGCATAATATGCATTGTAATTTGGAATCGATAACTTATCGCAAAAGTTCTGTAATTGTTTGATTTTAAAAATTGTGGCATTGTCGCACAACAAAATTGCGGGGGTCCCTGTTCAGGCGCCATTGTAACGTTGTGGAATGAAAAAAACATTTATTGTTGCGATGTAAATAAAAAGCGGTCAAGGTTGATGCTTGGTGCGAAACACCCCTGGTGGTGCGAAACACCCCTGGTGGTGCGAAACACCCCTGGTGGTGCGAAACACCCCTGGTGGAGCGAAACACCCCTGGTGGTGCGAAACACCCCTGGTGATGCGAAACGCCCCCGACGGTTCCGACGTGTAGTCCGCGTCGCTGCGACCCTAAAATTACCTTTGAAGGTATACCTAACACCTGTTACACTTATTATACATTAAAGAACGACTAAAGTTAACTCGGATAAGTAAGTCAAACAGTTAACAGCTGTTTATGTATTTGTCAACTAAATGTCTATTCTAATGATAAACAGCATGATAATACGCTAGATGACTGGTTTTTTTTAATTGTCCTATTCAAATGTGGCCCATAAATATAGCTGATTAATGAAAAGAAAATTAAAATCTGATCAAAAATAAGCAACTTATAAGCATTTTAGTTTCATGCTAGACAGAGAGGCGAAACAGCAAATCGTGACGTCACTTGTCAGGACGCCATATAAATTCTATTCTGACAAGTAAGGCGTGACGTCATTTTTTGTTTTGTGGGAAAGGGACAGAGTTGTCTTTAACAAAAACTTTAAACGCTCATATATCAGAACATTATTAACCGATTTAAATAATGTTTTAAATTACCATACTATATTTACTTAAATTCTTCATCAAAGCTATTGGTTTCAGCGATTTAAACATCAGTCATCTAGCCTATTATTGTGCTTTATTTATAAGGAAACTAAATCTAAGTGCCAGTGTGTGTAGCTACGCTATGACAGTAGGTATGTTATTCAACAGCATGCAATAAATAATATGCACTTGTAGATAACACTGCTAGCAGCCATATATTATATTATAGAGATTTAGATTTCGTTTTATGTTTTTAACATATCAAAGAATATCTAAATATACCGCTGGCTTTTGGCTAAGGAAAACACAGTAAGGAACGCATACGTCAACAATAATTTCAGAAATTCAATAGTGTAAATATTATGTAACTCCTGACATCTCAGACACTATGCTTTTTTTAGAGGCATAAGAGATAAGCATTGTCGCTGCCTAGTGGTACAAACTTCCCATACCTCCTTGTATGAACTAGGTCAAAATGTTACATGGCTGCACCATGGACGTATAAAGGGGGCTTCACGATGATAATTTTGGCAGCTCGCGCCCATCAAGTTTTTTATTTTATTTAGGTAAAATGTACTACAATTCGTACTTCATGGACGGGTACCGCCCGCTTAGTGATGTACCACGCATAACGAAGAACCACATACTATCATAATACTATTTCGTCGTTTTTTTGTCTGTCTGCCTGTATCTGGACTTAGCATCACGCCGAAACTAATGAATAGATTCAAATGAAACTTGGAATGATTTTATTGGTGAATTTATTTAGAAATCAGGACGGTTCCCGTGGGAGTGGGGATGAAGTTGAAATATGTATTTTAGCGATTATTAATTAATGAGTGTTCCGATTTCAATCGTTCTATTTTTATAACAAATTAAGTAAGGATTGTCCCGTAAATAATTTAAAGTAATCTGTTTTGTAGTTTCAGCGTTATTGGTTTTGTAGATTTTAGCAAAAACCTTTATTGGACGCCTACACAAAATGTTATAGCAAGTACGTTCCTCTTTTTTTTTCGTTGCTCAAGTCCAAGTCATACACTTTATTTTTAATTTTTCCGCATATACAAACAATTTAAATTCGGGACAGAAAGTTCTTGCATTTCCAAATACTGTGTAGTGTGTATTCTTCCGATATAGGTAGCTCAGTTTGTTCGCGATGTCATTTTTCTATCATTGGTTCACAATACGACACAAAAAAAATCGTTTGCGCGATTCAGGATTCAGGATCCATCCTCATTAAATAGCATTTTATGTTATTTTTTTTACTCGAATCCTGCATCCTAATTACTTTATTCATTTTTGAATAACAAGCACTCTTTTCAACCGACTTCAAAAAAGGAGGTTCTCAATTCGACTGTAGCTTTTTTTTGTATGTATGTTACGCGATTACTCTGCCAATTATGAACTAATTTTGGTGATTCTTTTTTGTTTGTTTGGTAGGTAATACTTCAGAGGTGGTCCCATATTAATACATTTTATCGAAATCGGTTCAGTAGTTTAGTTAATTACTAGAAAACATGAAGATGTCGTCCAGCTATTCGAAGTTGAAGTCGGTTGTATTTTTTTTAAAGCGTAGGTATTATAATAATGTAATGTTTTACAGTTAAAATTTAACTTTTTATGGAGCGTGTTCTCGTTAACTGCGCCATCGGATG
Organism: Erannis defoliaria; assembly: GCA_905404285.2. Lineage (NCBI taxonomy): Eukaryota > Metazoa > Arthropoda > Insecta > Lepidoptera > Geometridae > Erannis > Erannis defoliaria. Next base: position 4,901,035 of record FR990071.1, read on the forward strand.
GTACCCATTGTATTTGTCTCTTTGCCAACATGTTTGTTACTAATGGACGCTAAAACTTCACAACGGAGTTTAACGAAACTTTACAAAATATAATTATAATTGTAATATGTATTTACAATCTAAAAATCACTAAAAAATATGGTAAACATTGAAAATAATGGTATTTAAAGTTATTTATTTATTATTACTTACTTTATTTAATTTCACAAATACATTTATTAAGTTTTTTTTTGGTAACTAGCACTTAATGAGTCTCGTCATAGATTAAGTATATTAACAATGTTAATTATTCTTAATCTATGGTCTCGTTTAGGATCGCCTCAAACACGCATATATATTCACACTTTCATGCTGGGAAAGCGAAGGTCTGTGTCTCGCAGGTTTTCAGCGATCCATCTCTCTGCATCAAGTTGCATGTCTTCATCAAAGTAGTCTCGCCAGCCACCACTTTTACCTGGTGAAAATGAAATAAGTGTAAATAACAAGCATAGGCTGATTCAAATGATCGCTGTGTTAGGCGCGAGACGTTGCGCAGTAGCAAAAATTAGGCGTGCGGCGTACGTAACCGTAAAGTCTCGCTTGCAGCCGCCGTTAAGATTGAATTAGTCTGTACCCAAACTTAAAAAAATATCAACAGCCTTAAACAATGGCAGAACAACAACAACAACAACAAACAATAACAATGGAGTTATCGATAAAGAATTGTATTGTATTGTATTGAGATTTTCTGACAGGCAATAAAAAAGGAGCTCATTGTCAGAGAAATCAGGTAAATTTTCTAAGCTTATTGTCGATGGCTCTGACTTTGCGCAGACCAGACGTGGCACGACAAGTTTTATTTCATGTGCCACATATCACAAATATTATGCTGTTTTTGACTGGCACCTTGGAAGATTTAACTCACTGGCTGGCACACGTATAGTCTGCGCTATCGAGTTGAAGGAAACTAAGTAGGTACTTATTTTTTTATCGTGTTTGGAAAATCGCTCATTATGATCTCGCTCAAGATACACTCTTACAAACAAAAAATATGTTTTAAAACCGATACACAACTGACGGAGAAATCGATGAAAATACATTTAAAAAACCCATAGAGTCGACCATAGAACCCCCTCCTCCTCATTTATAACCGACTTCAAGGTTTTATTTCAATGGATAGAGTCATACTATCAGATTGGCCCCATAGAAATTTCATTAAACATGGTTCCAATAGTTCGGTTTTTAAATAATAATAACCAATTGGAAAAAATATGTCATCCAAGTAAACTCATTTTTTGCCAGCAACAGTGAAGGAGGAGTCGATGAAAGAGGACCGAAAAGAAAAAATATTCTAGTTAATAAAAGATAAGTGAACAGAAAAATGAATATTTTGCGTATTTTGCTTTGAAATGGGTTGAATATATTTCAGAAAAAAAAGAAAAATACTTCTTTTGTTTTTAAGTATGGTCAATTTGGACGCTCAAACCCAAAGCTCATACCTTTTCTAATAAAAGTCTCTTCGGAATGTAAGAAGCCGAATTCTCTGATATCTTCAAAGTTGACAGAGACATTTTTCTTAAAGTTGTCGATATGAAGATGGTCGCACAGACGCTCCGCTTGTTCCAGAGTTAACTCTTTGCCGAGGAAATCTGCCACGCGTCGGATAGATGCCGGCAGATCCTGAGAAATTAAAAAATAACGGTCGTATGTAATTAACCCATTTAAACTTTGTGCATCTTGTCAGAACTTCTGAGTACCGACAAACCTTAGAAAGATCTTCATAGAACAGGAAGAGCATGTTGGGATGATCTCGTAGCGCCCAAGCTTCCTTCACATGTTCGAAGTATGGCGTCAGCATAACTGTTAAAATGAAAATAATATTAAAAAAATGCCAAGAGATGGCGCTAGTATCATTTTTATTGAAAACTAGCTGTACCTGCAGCTTCGCTCGCATGGACCAAATAGTTTTATGCGCATGACCCTTTTTTACTTTAAATAACAAAGTAACGTTTTAAGGTGAAAGGTAAGGCAAAATGAAATTGCGCATTTAGCAGCCGGCACGCCATCTATCCAGTAATGAGTGCATTAGTTTGATTCCATAAGCCATCACCCGCGCGCCATCTAGCCGCAAAGCAGTTTAACAGTTCGACAGTACACACAGCACACTGCGGTGCACTGCACTGCAGTGTGTGTGTGCTGCGTTTGATTTCACAGTGCCACAAACGATACCGTCAGTGGACGATAGGGATGACCGATATGAATATCGATGGTCACACCTCCGGTCATCCTCGCACCCCAGTCGTACTGTCTCGGTGAAGTAGTACCTATATTACTGCCAGTCTTGCTTTAATAAATGTCATCGTTATTTGTAGAGTTTTGTATGAGATCTTAGTAGTAGCAAATTGATGTTTTTTTAAGAGTGAATATAAATAAACACCATTATTTTCAACTAATTTATCAGTAGCCAGAAACCATACAATGTAGAGAATTGAATAATGAACAACTTTAGTCCCCATGATCTTTCTCGAAAAGTTAAATGTTAGGTAAAGGTGGCCTGCGGCTCACAAATTTGTTTCAATCTCCGCTCTATCTTGGATCACCGGTGGCTTTTGCGACACATAACTTATAACTCGGGAAAAATTCATCGTACGAAAAAAAAACAAAAGATAAAACGTAGAGAATTTAATAATGAACAACTTTAGTCCGATGATCTTTCTCGAAAAGTTGAAGATGGTCGAGATATTGCAGATCCCACATAAAATAAAGATGGCGGCAAAAGCTGGGCTCGAATTTGGTCGCGATTTTGAATTTACTTTTTTCTCGAATAGCACACGGCCGTTGGTTTTATTGTGAAAGTATCAGCGAGTCGCAAGACTTACCTCAAGGTCATAACAGCGAGCTGATTAAATAAGCTAAATAATGATACTAGTTCATGTTTCCAAATCTGACTGTTTTTTCTCTACTTATTTAGGAAAGACGACATAACATAGACCATTTCGTTACGGTCCACTTTTTTGACCAGCGACCACGATATTGTTTGGAATAATTTTCACAATATCGTATTCAATAATCGGAATAAGGTTCAATATCGTAATTCAGTAATATAGGTACTACTTCACTACTATTGACCATCCTCATGTGGTGTGGTGTTGGTACGTGTGGGTTGACTAACTGGTGACGTGATACATTTTATGAAAGCTTATTATAATGTAGGTACTACGATTGTTTCTATGACACTTATTATCTAAGTGTTAGTAGTTTTGAAAACTTTTACCCAAATCAAAATGTTTTTTTTACCTAATAACATTGAATGACAAGGTTTGTTCGATAAAAAAATGCACCCGCGCGAAGCCGGGACGGGCCATTAGTTAATAATGCAGCTAGCTACCGATTCCCGATTCCGTAATTAATATAACGCCTCGCTGAACGAAAAAGCTGGCAACGTCGCAAGAGAGACAGAGCGAGTTATCGGTGTCCTTTTCACGGGGCGTTGCCAGACCGCTTGCAAAAGTGCCAATGGTAGGGCCTGTTCTTATTTTAAGAGCAAACACGTTCGTGAAATGTTACGTTTTGGTAGGCGCAAATCGGTTTTACGTTCACAATCCTTTTTTTAAATTACTGATCGAAACAAGTGATCCTTATTATGAAAAGTACAAACTATGAGAATAACTGTGCTGAGTTTGGTACTAAACCGATTTGGAAAACAGAAAACACCAGCATCTAAAATATTGGTACTTCGAAGTAATTCCAAGTGTTTAGAGTGCTAACTATAACTAATTTTAAACATTTGGATCTCGTAGTCGGGGTCTATATAAAACTTCATGATATGTGTTACACTATATATTAATTTCAAAGCTTCACATGTTCTATTTTTGCCATAAAACATTCCCAAAAACACCTTGTTTATGCATTTTCTCCTTCCCATACACCTTAAGTAACGATATCTTCGTGCATAATAATATCTTGTATCTCGCACCATCTTATGGGACCTCTCTAAAGATAGATACTTTCATTATGAGGGAATGCAGTCTTATGTTGTATTTTCTAGATAATTAGTATTCTAGGTAGGGTAGATGGGATATTCGTGTTGGTTTCGTGGCGACAAATGGCCCGCGCACGCAACCAAGAGGTATCACGATTTGCAATTCATCAATGTGACCGCAGAGACTAATAAGCCAAGTAGCCTAATACAGGACCGCTGAACTTCAAATCGTGAGGTCGCGAGTTCAAAACCCGGACCCGTACTAAATGATCTCTTTGGCGTTAATGTTAATGTATATTGTGTGAATCCACTAACCCGCAACTGGGCCTGCGTAGTAGTACTTTCTCCAATTAAATATTTAACAGCAATTCGGAAAACTCTTGCGCATCCTGACTCTGCCTTCTTTGGGTCCTCATATTAACCGGGAGATTGCATCTAATTTGGTAATAACGGGCAACATGTTTGACTTTTTAGGCAAGCATTTATTTCATCACTTCTTCTGCCTTGTGATGCAATAGGTAATACGATTATCATCATCATCATCAGCCCATAGACATCCACTGGTGAACGAAGGCCTTCCCCTTCTATCACCCTTCTGTACGACAACCTGCCATTTGCATCCACCGGTTGCCCGTGACTACCATCATCATCATCATCAGCCCGTAGACATCCACTGGGGAACGAAGGCCATCACCCTTATACCACCCTTCTGTACGACAACCTGCTATTTGCATCCACCTGTTGCCCACGACTACCATCATCATCATCATCAGGCCGTAGACATCCACTGGTGATCGAAGGCCTCCCCCTTAGACCGCCCACTCTGTACGACACCCTGCCATTTGCATCCATCGGTTGCCCGCGACTACCATCATTGACGTCCGTCAAGCTGATGATGATGGTAGTCGCTGGGTTTTGTAAAATGGCTAGCCATCTCGTAATACGGCGAAATCTTGCTACGTCTATACTAGATTAATATGTTCGTTTTACAATAAAATATTTGGGCAATTTACAATCACTCTACCGGTAAATGTTTAAAGATATAGATAAGTAGGTACCTACTTGAAATTGAATATAAAAATATATTTTCAGTAAAAATGTTTCTAGCGCCATCTATTGACCACGCTTTATTGGACCTAAAATAATTTTAAATAGCTAAGAAGTTAGGATAGAAAGGTATAATGTGTTTAAGAGTGCGACAATGCCAGAAAAATAACAGATTTCACCCGCGCGTCTTGCATTAGTTTAGAGTCGAAAATCGCATGATACAATTGATGATGATGATGGCTTTGAGCAATTTAGGTGGGGTTTTATTAAATTATTCAAAATGTAGGCATGAAATAAAAAAAATAAACGGCTATTGTGCTAAAACATTTGTTTGGCTATGTAATTCGTAAAAAATAATGTGGTGCCGTCGCTGATAATTTACAGCATTTTAATTAAAACAGTTTTTTTGTTGGTAATTTGTTTTTTGTTTTTTTTTATTAAACCAGATTATTTTCCAAAATTCTATTCGGTTACTCGGCTTCTTTGGGTTTTTCCCCTACCTGTAGTATTTTATTTATTTATTTACGTTCTTTATTGTTAAAGTATGTGTTTAAAAATACACCTTTTACTTACTTTTGGCATTAGTCGCCCCCTTAAGTAGGGCTGTAGGGTCTCACTTGAAAACGCTTATCTACAAAAATTATATTGATAGTCAACGCCTTAGGTTCTGCGCATTACAAACATGAAGTGTGCAATTTTATTATGAAAAATGACGCTAGTTTTGACACATTTTTGTTTTATTTATACGGGAATAATCAATTAATTAAATCTTCACTTCTCTCTTCAGTGACTAAATCGGATACTCCGACTATTACAGAATCGGGCCGCAGTGCGAAGCAGGCCGCGGCCGCACGCGCGTCGGGTTCTGTTTTCATTCCTTGATAGAGGTCACCGGATGTGATAGAAACTAGGTATACTCGGAGAAACGTGAGTATTTCCATACAAATAAAACAAAAAGAAGTTTGCAATTACTAACGTCGTCTTTTTGTACATCAAGCGCCTTATTTATAGATAGTACTTATTTTTGTTTCTAGCAGTTACTCACACAAATCTTTTATGAAGGCGTTCCACAGTTCTTTGAAGGAGGCCTGGAATTGCATTGCCTTGAACAGCCTGGCATGATGGTAGCATGACACAGCCACATCTCTGGGATCTCGAGCAATATACACTACCTAGAAATTCAGTGACATGTTATGGAAAACCTAACAAATAAGAATTATCTCCTCTATTCAGACGTTTTAGCGTCAGGAGTAACAAATAATAGGTACACGCACTCACACAGCGACAAACTTTCGCATTTATAATATAAAAATAGTGATTTTATGATGCAAAAATTAACCTTTTACTTTTTTTATTTACTTACTTTATTTAGTTTTATTAATCGAATGCGTATAACAATGAAATTATTTTTAATTATATCTGAGTTCAATAGATTCAGATTCGTTCCCACACATTCAATAGATAGTAATATTTTATAACATTTTGGAATCCAACATGGCCTTAACGTAGTCAGAGGACTGAATTGGTTTAATAATTTAATGCATTATTAAAAAAAAAAAAACAATCTGGTTTCTTTATACCACTACTTTATTTAAGTTAGCTTAATTTTAACACGCGATTTATACCTATACATACATCGTAAATACGCTGTCAGTACACCTCTATATGCCATAGTGCTTCAGTTATAACAAGTTTATAATTACAAATATCCTGCCACAAATTATGAACACCGTATTATGATAGTACAATCAAAATACTACGTCACCGTTTATCAATGAACGCGCTCATTCCTTCTCTTACGTTTAAAACCCATTTCACTCGCACCGCCTCACACGCCTCTTCACGCCGCAATGATTGATGTGTCAAATCATAATGGAGTAGCGTGGGTGGTAGCTTTGTAGGCATTTTATTACAAATGCCGCGAAATCACTATCACTGACCTTATTGTGTTCTAGAAACAATACCTACCTACTACTGTAGCTTAGGCTAAGGTAGTTTGTCTCTGAAACGATTTTAAATAGGTACATTTCGATTCTAACTTTCCCTTCATACTTTTACGGGCTTAGGACCGGCAAAATTACGTTAATTATGTGACTGATTAAGTTTTTTTTTATTAAACACTTTGAAATGTAAGTTAAATGTTGAATGAAAAAATGTATAAGTTTGGCGTATTTAAAAAGTTGGAATCAACTATTTACAAAGATTGGCAGTTAAAATGATATTTACACTTACATTACAGGTATTTTAATAATTGTTCGAAATGTCCACCTCCATTGTCAATGCACACTCTAGCACGTTTCACTAAATTGCTCTTTAGAGAGTTCAAAACGTTAACTTCACATCTCACTTCATCAAAAGCGTCTATGATGCGCTGTTTTAATAATTCGACGGTGTCCGGTTCACCAAAATACACTCGGCGTTTAATTTCATTCCACAGATAAAAATCCATAGGTGTTAAGTCCGGCGAGCGGGCCGGCCCACCACGACCGACCCAGTGGTCTCCGAACTGCTCGTGAAAAGACCCGTGGACCAGCAACCGCTGATACGCACTCACAATTGTTATTCGGGTCGGCTGACGAGAGTCCGGGTACAGCTCACGATACATTTGCACGGCTGCAGTGGCATTTTCGTTACACATAAAATATGCACGTAACATTAACATTAAATTCACGAGCACTGTATTGATACGCCATTATCAAAATAGCGCATCGACGACGCAGCGCGAAAGGTCACTGCAACCGGTGTTACCTTGACCGCAATTAGCACGCGACTAACGACAGTACATTGGTGTCGCGGCGGCTACCTTTGAATCGCTCGCTCGCCTTGCGGTGCGGCGCCTTTGATTACAGCCGCCCGCCGGCGTCGGCGCAGAATTGAGCGAAGAGAGGGACGCACTGCTTATGAATGACTTCAATCAGCTGACGCACATAGTAATAGAGTAAATTGCGTAAATGGTTGTGTTACATATTTAGTGTCCAATAATTACCAAATTTACGAGACATTTTTTTTACCTCATATTTTCAGTTTTTTTCTTCATAACGCTGTTAAAATTAAGCTAACTTAAAAAAAGTAGTGGTATTGTATTTGGTATTGTAAAAAAAAGTATTGTCCACCGCTGGACTTAGGCCTACTCTCGAAGGGCGAATAGGCCATATCCACCACGCTGGCCCAGTTGCAGGTTGGTGAAATCACACACGCCATTGAATTTCTTCTCCAGTCTTATGCAGATTTCCTCAATGATTTCCTTCACCAAAAACCCAGTGGTATGAGTATCCAAAGAGATACGGGCCTGGGTTTGAACCCGCGACCTCACGATTACAAGTCAAGCGGTCTCCCGATTAGGCTACCGCGGCTTCACAAAGGCTCACCTTTTATCGGCTTTTGCGACAGTTAGGGCATTACTAATAATACCATATAAGTAATAGGAACTGACAAGGATAATGATACCTAATACCTCGATATATATTCATTCGCATTTTAGTTATTACCTTCGCTGTATCCAATAGTTTAGGTGGGAGCAAAGACATAGGCAGATGTGTCTTCACGAATCTTGGAGACGGCAAGCCAGCTAGTTTTTTGGTGGCCGGAGTGGTTAGGAAAGTCATCACCTGACGAATCTTTTCAGTGTTGCCAGCCTGTTTAATTGATTCTTGTTTTGCTTCATCATTAAAGAAACTAACTTCTCTGAAATAAGTTTGGAGAAATCATCAATGACAATAATGAGAAAAACAAAACATATTTTTTTCTATGGTGATAAGATTTGCGTCTTAATTGATATGATGAATAACTTTGTACATTGTGTCAGTAAGTAACTAATAGAACCTAAAATTCAACAGGTAATCGATAGAAGATAGGATATAAATTATGTTTAGTCGAATACACTAAGAATAATTTTTTCGATGATTTTTACGATAGAAAAGAAAAAACCTTGTCAGTGTTTAGCATTTTAGTTTTTCCTTTCGTTTCATTTCGTCTATGTGTACCATACTCGTAGATATCTATGGTGTACGGTGTAGTAAATTTAGAAACATACTCGGCATCGTAAGATAAAATTAATCTAGCTGAAACATTTTTCTACATAACATAAACAAGCAAGTTGCCACCTGTGTTGCCAGTGGACACCTGGGGCCATACCATGAACTTTAATTGCGGGAACGAATAGGCACAGTTGTCGACGTTGTGTGACCGCGAACCATATTGCGGAGCTATAAAATTCACAGTCGCGCAGCGTCGGCAGCTGAACCTATTCGGTCCCGCAGTAAGAGTTCATGGTACAGCCCCTGGTCTTCGGTTAAGTTTTTAAACTTACTCCAGAAATTGGTATCTGTGCGTGAGTGGAACAGCTTCGGCTGTCTTATAGTCCAAGTCTTTAGCTACCAGCCACACCAACTCTTGGGTCCACGTGGTTCCTGCAAGTCAGACATAATTGCAGTTTCTTCTCATAACAACACGAAACGTTACTTACATCGGTTATCGTAGAATTCCGATAAGATTATTACGCAAATGCAATGTAAATTTGTCTATAAATTATAGATGTAAAATAAATGAATAATTGCAATATTTTTCAATCAATTTTAGGAAAGAAACAGAAGAAACCTCGGGATTTTGGGTATTTTCCACGGGGAAATACCATAAAATTGATTGAAAAATATTGCATTTATTCATTATTTTTTTTAGGTTCCCGAGGAAATATCAAACATCCCCGTAGTCCCATCTGTGCAGTAGCAGTGGGTACTGCTATGCCCCACAAGTGGGACTACGGGGTTTTTTCCCCATGGGCCCACCACGCTTTTGCTAAAGGTTCGACGGGTTTCGTTAGAAGTAAAAGCAAAAACGCACAGGTATTATGGGTGGGAGGTTTTTTTTAACGGTGTCAGGGGTTTAGATACTTATTGATACTTGACACCATGGAGGAACTAGCTCTCTCTCCTTGACACTGATGGATGTTTAGATACAAAAAAGGATCAATCGGATTGACGTTATTTTTGGTATGAATATAGATTTATAGGGATGGAGGGTAACTTAGACTACTCATACCATACAGTTCCTGAGGGATAGGCGAGCGAAGCCGCGGGTAAAAACTAGCTGTATCTACTTAGTTATACAAAAAAACAAATGATCTACTAGTGGACTAGTATTCGTGCAAGTGTGTAAATATATAAATATGGTGAAAAAAATTGAAACAGAATATTTTGGCGATCGGGATAGGACCATAGACTACGTATAAGACAGACTGAAACTATTCCTAGTTCCTGAGCGCCTGAAAGAAAAAACAAACAAATCGTACGACCTTGATATAGAGATTAAATGCAATGTTTTTGTTAGATTAGATTGTTGGACATAGTGATACGATAAGATACGATAGGTATATAGACTGCCTATTGATTCACTTGTCAAGGAAAAGTACCTGGATTCTGCTTATAAGTAGGTACCTACTACTTACTAATTTATATTGTTTATCCACAGTTTTATCGCAGTAGTTATTGTATACTAGCTTTCCATTAATGACATCATTGAGTGGATTTAGATAAGCAGATGAGTGCTATATCTCTCGGGAGCTAATACAATATATATACTTACCTAGAATAATAATAATAAACATTTATTGACCAAAAACTTAAGATCACACACAACATATATAAAAGAAATTTAAAAAATAATAATAATATGCCCAAAGATTCGTCGTGCACTGGTCTCCGCACTAGGATTCCCTGTATTGCGGAGACCAGAGAATTCATACCTAGTTTAACGAAATTCATAGTATTGTGTTCCTTTTCTAAAACAAGGTCGCATAAATGATGACCTTAAGAGAATTCTGTACCGAACTCTGTTATAGTTTCAGCGCAAAAATATGGCTGGTTAAGATGCTTCCAGACGAGCAAGACGTTCGCCTGGTGGTAAGCGACACGCCTGCTACTACAGTAGCAGTGCCAGTGCAGTGCGCTCGTCACCCTGAGATATTACATGTTAAATCTCTTCATACAATAGGGTAGATGACTGATGTTTAAATCGTTGTAACCAATGGCTTTGATGAAGAATTTAAGTAAATATAGTATGTTTATTGAAAAAATAATTTAAATCGGTTAATAATGTTCTGATATATGAGCGTTTAAAGTTTTTGTTAGAGACAACTCTGTCCCTTTCCCACAAAACAAAAAATGACGCCACGCCTTTCTTGTCAGAATAGAATTTATATGGCGTACTGAGAAGTGACGTCACGATTTGCTGTTTCGCCTCTCTGTCTAGTATGATATTAAAATGCTTATAAGTTGCTTATTTTTGATCAGATTTTCATTTTGTTTTCATTAATCAGCTATATTTATGGGCTACATTTTAATAGGACAATTAAAAAAACCAGTCATCCAGCCTATTTCTCTCATAAAATTGCCCTTCAAACTGGAACACAGTAATGCTTGCACATTACTGCTTGGCGGTTGAATAACCGGCAAAGGTGTGGTACTTCCCCAGGCGGACTCTGCAGTAGAGTCATACCATAAACATCAAACTATAAACCATAAACAAAAAGGTACAATAGGTTGGCATTTCTTACCCGATCTTTGGTAGCTGGTGACAAAAATATCACCAGTCTTCAACTCCATATTATAAATGTCAGCAGCATACTTCTCGTACTCTTTTAAAAAAGAGTAACCTTTTGGGCCTATGCGTTGTATTTGGGTTTTATCTATAAAAACATTAAAAAATTCAAAGTTGCTTAAGTATGTAGTTACCTATAGTTAGTCCGGTCCTGTTACCTGTAGTTTGTATAGTAATTTAAATAATGTAATTCGAATAATATAATAGATAATAATAATAATAATTAATGTGTCGAAAATATATTTATTTTGATTTTGATTTGATTTGATTAGGTCGAAATCAATGAAAACAATAAACAATGAAAGGTATCACATCACATACATCAACAGCCGGAAGACGTCCACTGCTGGACGAAGGCCTCTCCCTCAAAGGGAGGTGTTGCCATAATCCCCACGATTGGCAGGAACCTTGGGGATCGCAGAATGGTTACCACCGTTAACTGAGAGGACGCTGCTGCCCGTCCTCCGATGGTTCTGGATGCAGTTTTAGGACATACCCAGGTCCAAGGGAAGGGAAGGAAAGGGGTATAATATAATAATAATACTCATAAATATGAATAACTTTTACAATAGAGCGAATCCCTGAAATCATGAAAAAAACAGCTGTTCATACATTTAGTCAAGAGACAAAGTTTTTTTTCTATGATAAAGCAGATTTATTTTCGCGCTTTCAGGATTGCCCTATAAAAAAAACGATTTATTTAATCTACTTGTATGATTCTTCTGCAGTCTGTACGGAAAAGACTAGTGTGGCAGGTTTACAATAGTTGAAAATAATTGTGACGAATTACTATATAGGACTGTGACTATTTTATTTTTATGTGTGGTAAATTTACTTTAGGGCGAGTTTACAATGAGCCAGTAAAAGTTGCTCACAATGAAGAGAATAATGAAAAAAATAACTCCCTAAGCTAAGCCCATCCAACAGCCAGAAAACGTCCACTGCTGGACGAAGGCCTCCCCCTTAATAAGGCCCATAATCCTGTATATTATAAGTACTTTACGATTTCGCAATTCGTCTCACCTTCATCATCATCATCAGCCCGGAGACGTCCGCTGCTGAAAGAAGGCCTCCCCCTTAGACCGCCACACTGTACGACAACCTGTCATTTGCATCCACCGGTTGCCCGCGACTTTCTTATGTTAGGGGTGGTAGCGGGGCACACATTCTTGGCACCCCTTGCTCCTCCGTTGTACCTTACCTGCTACCTAGGTCAGGAATAAAGGAGCTGCCATTGTTTTTGTTTTGTTGTCATATTGTCTGGGGGCGGGGCGGGGGGAGGGGGATGGGCACAATCCCCACGCTTTGCAGGCGGCTTGGGGATCGCATAGTGTTACCACCGTTAACTAAGAGGAGAGGACGCTGCTGCCCGTCCTCCGGTGGTGCTGGATTGCAGTTTTACGACATGCCCAGGTCAAAATCGGCGGTCTGACTATTATTTATTCTGTAGCTCTGATTCCCTTCCTCACTTATTATAGGTATATCATTCAGGGCAGAAACAGCTCCTGACTGGCGTATTTTCTACTGGATGTATTTCGGCGAATGTGCATAAGAGCTTTTTCACCAAGACTAGTAATTTTCCTAGTCATTGACTAGTCATTGGATCTGGGTATGACCTAAGACCTGGGTATGTCCTTAAACTGCAACCAGACCCACCGGAGGACGGGCAGCAGCGTTCTTTTGGTTAACGGTGGTGAGCATTCTGCGATCCCTAAGCCGCCTGCCAAGCGTGGGGATTATGGCAACACCCCTCTTTAAGGGGGAGGCCTTCGTCCAGCAGTGGACGTTTTATGGCTGATGACATGACATGACATGACCTAAAACTGCATCTAAAACCACCTGAAGACGAGCAGCAGCGTCCTCTTGGTTATAAAAGTGGTGAACATTCTGCAATAGGCATGATGACTGCAATTTTTTTATTACCTCATAAAAAAGCTGATCATCAATAGAGCCTAACAACGGAAACAAAATGATTAATAATTCAAAAATAAATAAGTTCTAAGTATTTTAATTTCAAGCTAGACAGAGAGCGCGCTATACTGAGCTATGACGTCAAGGCTCAGGCGCGGCATACAAATGCTATACTGCCACGTGCTTTGCGAGAAAGGGATAGAGCATCCCCTCTCTATCCCCACCTAAAACTTTAAACGCTCGTATCTCAGAGATTTATCAGCCAATACAATTTGTTTTTTCAGTATGTGTAATGTATTAAGTTATATTTATCACTAAGCCTGTTATTTGTCATAAATTAAACATTAGGCCACTCGCCTATCCCCAAGCCGCCTGCCAAGCGGGATTAATCTCAGTAGATACAGGAGCCAGATCCACGATGGATCTAGTGAGATTTTATTTTCTCATTGGATCTGTTTTCAAAGATATGATAGAAATTATATCTAATGGTTTTTTTGTTCCCGATAGATCCATTTTTATAATATTGTATAATTTGATGGGTCTAGCCTTAAACATTTTTCCCATAAGATACAGTTTTGAAAGCTGTGGATCTAATGAGAACTTATCCGTAAACTTACTGGACCATGCGACAGTATTACAATATTCCCTACAGTAAGGAAACACCTTTGATGTCGGGTGATACCGCCGCCCGCGTAAGTAAGCATTATTAATTAATTCATTATGATAATAATTATTATAATATATAATTTATTATTATTTAATAATTAATTATTATATTTGTATTACTTACCCATAAAGAAATTGACTATTTTATGTCAAAACAACAATGTAGGGTTCATAGCAAAAATCGTTTATTAATGGATCTACTTACGAAAAGAAACTCATTAGATCTATCGTGGATCTGTACAACGGATCTAATAATAAATAAAGTTCTAACGAAAACATATTTCACTAGATCCATCGTAATTTAAAATAACGTAAAAATGGATCTATCGGGAACAAAAAAATATGAAAACAGATCCAATGAGAAAATAAAATCTCACTAGATCCATCGTGGATCTGGCTCCTGTATCTACTGAGATTGACACGCCAAGCGTGGGGATTATGGCAACTATTAAGGGGAGGTCGTCGTCCAGCAGTGGAAATCTTCTGGCTGATGATGAAATCATTGTCCTTGGCGTTCAACACAGTGCAGTTCTGTTTCCCGAAAACAAATTTAAATCTAATCTCCTAGTTTATTTTTACGAAGAAAACTTACTGTCATATAATGTAGCCACCAGTTTTGATTCCTCTGGAGAAAGCTCTTGAAACTGAAGAGCTTTTTTCTGTTCTTCCATATTTTTTTCTTTGAATAAGATTCACAGAATAACCCAAATCGAACAGAAGGTACAAACGAATTTTAAAGTACTTAATTTTAAACCACCTCTTTGCTCCTCGCAATCGAGAACTGATCAACGGAATGTTTTATAGAATAGTGTATTATCAAACAAGTGCCTACAGAGATTTAGATTTCTTTATCACTGTTTGTGTGTTATCAAACTGTGACGTTTCCAGTTTTGTTTAAGGGAGGGATGTTACACGTGAATGCATCGACAATGAGATATTTTCGCGATTAATATACAATGTCAAAGGTTGCCTGGAAGAAATCGCTTAAGGTGATAAGGCCGCCTCTTGTAATGCCAAATAATGTACCCTGATTAGTTGTAAGTTGTTCGATATTTCTGGTGTGCAATAAAGTTGTATTGTATTGTGTTGTGTAACAAAGGGCTTAAATTTTTTATGTACAATCATTATCATCATCATCATCAGCCCGGAGACGTCCACTGCTGAACAAACTGTTATTATACAATAAATTTATTTAAAAATAATGTTTTTTCATTAATTCATTATTCAGCATTGCTATTTTAGCGAGTGATTATTAATTCCTATGTTACCACTCAAATAAATATTAAAAATAATATTTTTTGCAGGCTTCTCTTTTAAATAAATTATAATCATAATCATAATGATTTTATTGGTAACAGGTCATTTACATTCATAAAAATTTGCATTTCAATTAATTATTCAATTAGTCAAACTAAGTATTTTGAAAGAATTAAAAATATTTAAAAAAGCTAAATGTCAAAAATACACATTAAATACATTATTATGTCAAATAAAAAGATATTATTACATCAAAGATAATTACTTAATAGTATTATAAGATAAGTTTATTTACAAATAAAATACAATTATACACTAATATTAAATTATTAACAATTCATTATAGTATTATTAAATGAAATAAATTCATTATAGCTGTAGAACGTCTGCTCGATAAGCCAGCGTTTGAGTAGTGATTTGAAACTACCCATAGTAGGCGCTGCAGTAATGTGTTCCGGCAACTTATTATATACTGTCGGACCCATCACATCGACTTAGCTGACCTCTCCAGTGCGCGAGGCACCTCTACGAGCTTGCCCTTGTAGCGGGCACTGTCGAGCATCTTATAAGAGGCTTGGTTTAATCTCACATACACAGCAACTTGTAAAATAACAAGTGCTGGCAGCATTAAGATCCCAAGCCTCTTGAAGTGCAGACGTGCGGAAACGTTCTGCGGGATCTTCACAATAGCGCGGGCAGCGCTATCAAACTACTTACAATGTGTAATAACATAATAATGAATGCAATTCATAAAATGTCTATTTAGAAGTCCTCTGCGCACAGTATTTATTGCTCAACCACTATTAGATTTCACCTCGATAAACTGTATGGATGATTTGTAGTGGTATAGGACTGTACTGCAGAGTCCGTCTGGGGAACTACCATACCTTTGCCAGTTATTCAACCGCCAAGCAGTAGTGTGCAAGCATTACTGTGTTCCGGTTTGAAGGGCAATGTTAACTAGGTATATTTAACATCTAATATCTCAGGCGGTGACGAGCGCAGTGCAGTGCGGCGCAGGATTGTGTTCGCAAATTCACAATTCTGGCAATGCTACTTGTTAGTGACAAGTGTGACGCTTCCCACCAGGTGAACAACTTGCTCGTCTCGTCACTTGATTGTATAAAAAAATATATGGAACTGCTGTTTTTTTGGCGAATTTAGTTTTAGTTGGCCGTATATTAAAAGTTGTTCATAATGAGTACAATGACCTCCTTTCTGCTTAGCAATACCGATACGCGTAACCCTAAATACAGAAGTTCAATCACTGTACATAAAACTAAAATCATTACCCTTATTTTTCCGTAGTCGATTAAAGATGTTGTTTGCCTGTATGAAAACAGAGAGCAATAAGCCAATGAAAACAGCGTGGCACTTTTTCAATCTAAACCTGATCTTTTGCAATCAGCTCACCAAGGATACCAAACAATAATAATGGTAATAAAACATTGAGATAAAACTTGAATCATCTCCGGAGATGAAAAAGTCCGTGAATTCTACCATCTCCCCAGGTCAAGGTGGTGAAAATTCACCCACTCAATGTAAACTAAAAAAAATATTGTGTAGAAATCAAAAAATCAAATATGGGGTTTTTGTTTTATTTGTTTATTGTACTAGGGTTTAAAAAAAAAATATATTTATATATATTTTATTGTAAATAAGTAGTTTTTAGTTACACAATTACAATTAGTTTTACAAAAAGAATATATGTATGTTTTTAGTTATATAGTTTACATATTTATTTTAAGTTTTGTACATAATTATGTAGCTATAATGTATTTGTAAATAAATATCTTGTATTAAAAAAAAAAAACTAATATTTTATTCAAATAAAAGAACACTAAACATTTACAAGTTATCTTTGATCCCCAAACTAGGCGGAGTAGCCTGTGCTATGGGGTCCTGAGCTCGAGTGTTTGAGAACTGAGTAAATGGCTGAAGAATATGTTTACAAAATTACAACATTGATTCAAAAAACACTAAATTAAATATTACCCTACTTTTAGTTACCGTTAATTCGTGTACTTATATATTTCTTTTACATACCTAAATATTATTTTGAATTAAAAATCAAGAGTAGGTATGCACAATTAACATAATATTATAAGTATCAAGGGCATCAGAAAAATTCAAGTTCAGTATAAGATGATGAAAGCATGCTTCAAACGCGGGGAAAACTCGCCTGTAAAAAACAAGGTAAATGAGGACATGTATTAATCCAAAAATAATATATGTATGTTAGTATAGTAGATGCGTGCAAGTTAAAATGGGTGAAAGATAGGATGGGTGCGAGCCTAAAATTAAAATTATGCCTGATAGTTTTACAGGTAGCGACTTGTGCAAAGTAAGTTTTTCTGTCTTGTCATACGAGAGCGTTAGCAACCACTCTTGAACAATAGTTTTGCAGGCTGAGACACTACTTCCCAGAATCGCACAGTACCTACATACATTATTATAAGTGTTGGGGTGAGCAAAATCCAGACTTCTGATTCCTAGCAAATATTCATATGTAGGGGTGGCATTCTGAAAGCTCGACGAGCCATCAGAAAGTCTAAGTCATTCGGATTTAGAAGAGCTTTATGTGTCTTTACTGTGGCGCTTAAAATATAGACCTGTCGCACCCGCAATACTTTAAACTCTTCGTATATTTATTCTGTAGAATATCTGAACGGATGCTTGAGTATGACTTTAATAAGAGCTCGCTGTGCAATCTCGACTTTCATAATGTGAGAATGAAGCCTAATATTATTTATTTACTTTTAGTCAGCTAGGTTTAACTTAAAACCTTATTAATAAACGTGGAGTAGCTTGGGACCAGTTAAAATGTCTTTGCTATTTATTTATTTATTCTTTTACACAAAATGCAGCTAACTGGCTTACTTACTCCTCGGCGCAATTTCTTTGTTTTAGAAATACTTATTACAAAAATATATAACAGATTAAAATACAATATAAATACAACACGAACATTAATCAAAATAGAGAGTAAGCCTAATTTTATACACAGCTACAGAATTACACGTCTACTAACTTAAGTTAAGTATCTATTTGGTATTTACAGTTTGAATTGCTCACAGTAAAACAGAACAATTGCATCTAACCGTGTTACAAATTCGAAAGAAAGGGAAAGACTAATAAGAAGACCTAGAGAAAAGTTTTATACAAAGCAACGCCGGCGCCGTGGTCACACGAGTGTTTGTATGTTTCTAACCGCTAGGCGTTACCGACCTTAAAGTTTCCATATTATGCCACGAGAAGTGAATATTACTTAGCACATACAGTCATACTTACATTATAATACCTATATCTTATATAGAAGAACTTACTGCACCTTGGTAGGGCAAGTAAATGGTAAATTAGGGTTTTTTATTCAGTTTTTATTCCCGACTTGAATAACTTGTTTTTTACCAGATTATCGGAGCGTTGGTATTTACCTGCGTACCTATTTAGAAAAGGTTGGTTTAAGTTATGAGCATACTCAGAGTAAAATAATAATAATAATATTAATGACTATTGTCGCCAATAAGCCTGATATCGTGATGGTGGATCGGTCTCAACGCCGGGCAGTGCTCGTCGATGTCACCATCCCACATGACGAGAATCTCTTGAAGGCCGAGAAGGACAAACTCAGCAAGTACCTTGACTTGGCCTTCGAGATAACCGCCATGTGGGATGTTGACTCGACGATCATTGTCCCGATAGTCGTTTCGGCGAATGGTCTCATAGCGAAGAGCCTCGACCAATACCTCAAAAGGCTCTCGCTAGACGGTTGGGTCAAGGGTCAGATACAAAAGGCAGTTGTACTTGACACGGCGCGCATTGTCAGGAGGTTCCTTACTCTGCAGCCCTAACCACCGGCAGCTTGAGCCCTGCCCCGCTGCTGGCGGCAACCTAGTTTTTAAGTTTTTTATAATTTGTATTTTAGTATTCTAATATTTATTGTAAAAAACTTAAATAACTAAGAAATGAAATAAATACGTGAATAATAATAATAATATAATTCTTTATTGCACACATAAATACATTAATGTACAAAAGGAGGACTTAATGCTAAAGCATTTTCTACCAGTCATCCCCGCGGTTAAAGATATGGGGATGTAGGCGCACAAAATAAATTATTGATTTTATTAGAGTAATTACTCTGATTGAGCATATTTTCAACCAACTGCAAAAAAGGAGGTTCTCTCTTCGACTGTATGTTTGTTTTGTAAGTATGTGTGTTACGCGATTCCTCCGCCAATTATAAACTGATTTTGATCATTCTTTTTTTGTTTGGTAAGCAATACTTGAGGTGGTCCCATATAAATTTTATCGAAATCGGTTCAGTAGTTTGGTTTTTAAATAAAAATTACTAGAAAATATGAAGATGTCATCCAGTAGGGTGAAGTGAAGGTGTCATTCGAAGTTGAAGTCGGTTTTTTTTAAATGCTTTATGTTTGTGTATAGAATATGTACATAAGTACCTATTACTTTTAAGAAATGAAAAGGCCTGATCAGTTAACTACGCACGCAGGACCAGCAACAAAAGCAAATTAATTGCGGAAATTCAAACTATAACTATAATAACATTTCAATCACAATCGCTGCAGTTCAATACATTTTCGTGTTTCCTTTGTCCTGTCCCAATATAAGCACAAACTGCATATAACTCAAACCAGATGAGCTGCGTCACTTCATGTCGAGTGTATACAAACCTTATACCTCCCTACTGTTTAACCGTGCGTTGAAAGTGAAGACCTAAACTTGATTTAATTTGAACGAGGCTGAGGTCCGCAGCGAACGCCTCCGTCGCTATCGGTGCGAAGTACGGACACTCACTTTCTCTTCACCGCGATTATCAGTGTTTATTTTGATAAAAGTTATTCATATTATAAAGGGATTGGGTAACGAGGGGATCAGTGCTAGCAATGGAGCCTGAGAAAAACAACAATTTTCCTTTGGAGATGGTTGATGTAGAGCCTAAATTGGCCGAGGAACTGATGAAACAGTTTACAGGTAAGCTATAAATTTATTCCGTTGCTTTTCCTCCACTTCATAAATTACTTCTGCGTCCTACATAAAACCTAACTACTTAAACTACTTAATTAAAACTAGCTTGGAATAAAATAAATCGATATACCTAAGCTGAGAAATCGTTTAAAATATATAAAGGGAAAAAAACTATAGAGAATTGTCGTTGATATTACTGCGAAGAAGCTGCGAAGTTATTTTAAAACGCATGTAAGTACTTAGTTTTTGTAAGTTAGTTAAGTACAACAGAAATAACTTTACATTTTTAACATCAATTAAAAATAAAAATAGGTGAGAAAGCTGATGAGTTACCTACTCGTTTACTTAGGTAATTATTATCTCTATAAATAAGTAATAATAAAAATAGGTAAGTATCTATAGGTTCAAAAATAATATACTTAAAGGCTTATATTATAATTATCGGTCTAGTAATCTAACTATTTTTGTGCTGTAGGTTAAGTATTTTTTATGCACTTAGGTGTAAGTGTTTTGATTAAAAAATAAGTAGGTTAATTGTGCCTTTCTTTGTTCAAAATATTTTCTTTTCATCGCATTGTAAAGCACGCAGAGTAAAAAAAAGAGAAATCGTCATTGAAAGCGATGGACCGACTCGTAAGTAACTATTGGAAGAATTTGTTGTTATATAATAAGTATATTAATTTAATACAATATCACGCCTATTTTATGTAAATTTGTTATTAATTTGCATTTAAAAATACCAAGTGAACATTTTCTCAATAATCCAACCTTAGAATCCCACGTAAGTATTAGATACAGACACTACGCTAAATAGTTTGGTATACTAGTAGGTACTAAGTTCGTATACCCATATTAATATAAGTACTAGTTTCCCTACCCAAATTTGTTTTATACGATATTTAGTATTATATAAAAAAAATAGGTCTATTTTTATTTTATTTTTTTGTATTATATTATATTATATTATTTTACGTATTATATTACGACATTTAGTACATAGTAAGGGGCGGGTAACTACTTTAAGGGAGAGGCCTTCGTCCAGCAGTGGACGTCTTGCGGCTGTTGATGTGGTGTGATGTAATACTTACTACTAGAAGATTCTTCACCTAGACCAATATTTACTAAGGATTTATCCTTATTACTATATACTAAATATCGTATAAAAACAAATTCGGGTAGGGAAACTAGTACTTATATTAATATGGGTATACAAACTTAGTGATCACCTAAAATGTTATTGAAAAAAAAAAACAGGCAACCAGCAAACGGGCTTAATAAATTGAAATTTAATTGAAAAAACTATCGTTAATGGACAACTTTGTTCAACAACCTACCATTCTACGAATATTATAGGTATTGCCTAGTATAGTATTATAAATTATCTTTGGTACCTATTACCTATAATATTTTAATTACTGAAACGTTCCTAAAAAAAGTTTTTGAATTACGTAATTACCTAGTTACTGTATTATATTTTTTAGCTCTAGCTGTTTATCATGAACGGGTGCCTCACTGGCATTGTTAGTCCATATAATATTACCTACTGCGATCGTCTACAAATTAAAATAGTTACGCATATTTAAAAATTAGTACAAACATTTTAACGATCATTTCAGTAAACAAGTATTTAGTCAAAATCATTGTAGTGAAAGAATCAAATTGTTTGTGTATTTTATAAATATTATCTTTGCTGGTGTAACTGCCTCTGTCGTATTGTTTATCACTTATCAATCTATGTAAGTAAATCGGAACACTGACCGGTGAAGGACCGCTGTCAAAACGTTTTATCTATATAGGCACATGCTTGGCGTCTCTATGTTGGTATTTCATTTATTATGTGGGTTAACACCAGGATAGATGCCACTCTTTTTTGAAATCACTTTATGTCTCCTCTCAGTACAAAACGCAAAATATTTTATTAATGAAACTGGCAGATACCTACTTTGGTTTTTATCTACAATTTAATGAAAAGTAATAACATCGTCTTTTATATTTCCAGAGTACTTACTCGCGCTTTTTGCAGACCTACACATTTTGGAACATCTTAAAACATTTAAACTAAATTAAAACCATTAAAATTAAAATTAAATTACTTAAATAAAAAAACATTTTAACCACTTTTTTACGACTTGGTCCCACCTTCCCCGGTGCCCCGTTCCCGTTACCGGGGCAGATATGAAACTTTTTTTCTACGACCCCGATAGCCCCCGTGTAGTGGATGGCACACACAAGTATCATTTACCCCGATGTCGGTTATAACGAGGAGGATACATAGACATAGACACATAATTATGGTTTTATTTGTGGAAAAAACAAACAAATTTTGTATGTAACACGTTAGAAGATACGATGGGACTGACATGTACAAGTACATGTACAAAAGTCCCAAAAAAAATGAATAAAAAAAAACAATACTTATAACACATTTTATTTGTGGAAAAAACAAAAACTAACAGCATTTGTAAACAACACAAAGATTAAGATAATCGTCTGATAATATATATAAAATATCATTGATAACACATTACACAAGACAATCAACAAAGATAATAAATTAAATTATAGGTACATAATTAAACTGTTTTGCGTTTTTTATTTCAATTTGTGTGTGTCTTTTTTTAATGTTTAATAAAAGTACACTAAGTCTTAGTATCGTATTAAGTAGTTAGGTATCGATCTAGTAAACATGTTTATTTTAATATCACAAAAATAAATAAAATGATACTTAATTATCAATTCATTTACACAAAAACACAGCGCGCCGCAACGTGTACTCGCGCCACCGCATTCAAAGCCGGTGCTTCACCTCGTCACATAGGTATTTTTTTCTGAGAGCTTATCGCGCCTTGACCCTTTTTTATTCTGTAGCTTATGTCCATTGTATGTATTTGTTTATAAGTAAAGAAGCAGTGAAAAGCTACAACTATCGACACTGTGAGAAGCAATTTTTGTAGCTAGGGACTTGTTCGCATAAGACGACATGGTTGCCCAATATAAATCCGGTCAGGTTTTCCAACGATTTTACTTCACGGAAATTTATCAAGGTCTTCTGTACCCAGGAAGTTGTTTCTCTTGAGCCTATTCCTTCGAATTTAATAGCGACTGAATGTAATTGTTGCACCAAGGTCCTACATTAATAGCCGATCTATCTGTTTTGTTACCTACTTCGTTTACTATAGTGGCTGATATAAACTACTGCGCAATGTTGTTGATTTCGTTCTATGATTGAATTTTATAGGTAGAACGTATACGTGTAAGTACCTGCGTACTCACAAAGCTTTGATTACTTAAATACTTAGAACAATTGTTATCATTTGTATCTGGGTTTACACGTTCACAATATAGACTGATAGATAACTAATAATGATTAGGTATACCAAACTCCCACAAATGGCTCATTCTTCGACGGACCCGGGATCGAACTCACGACCTCATGACTCCGAGGCCTATCTTCTGCCAGTGGCCTACCATGCATTTTTAGGGTTCCGTACCTCAAAAGGAAAAAAGGAACCCTTATAGGATCACTCGGTTGTCCGTCTGTCTGTCTGTCTGTCAAGACCTTTTTTCTCTGGAATGCGTGGAGGTATCAAGTTGAAATTAATATCAAATACGTCAGCCCACAGGCCTTTAGATCTGTAAAAAAAAATCAAAATTACGGCGATTTTTGTGAGTTTTTTAGAGAGAACTAAATCAAAATTCATAGGGTACTTCCCGTTAACCTAGACTCATGAAATTTGGCAAGAAGCAAGGTCACATAACAGTAATTAAGGAAAAATCTGAAAATTGATAATTTGTAGATATATCGTTATTTCTCAAGCCAAAACTGAAATGGTTATTTTGTATGTTGCTTTATTTACCAAAAAAATTACTAGATGGCGTTCTACACCGTTCAAACGCGCAAAAGTTTTGTTCGCTGGTTTTTAGATGGGTTTGATCGCAGCTGCTTCTAATAAATGTACGACTACGACCAACTTATCCCTACAGATGCATAGAGTAAGTAAATACTACGTAATATACAGATGGACGAGCGTAGGTTTTGAAGAAAACTGACAGCTGCATTGTTTTTTTTTAGTTCTTGTAAAACTGTTGCATTTAAACAACATTACAAGAAAAAAGTTTTACTAACTATTATAGTTAAAACCTTTTCTTAGGCCATAATCTTTGCACCTTAAAACCTACGGAGAAAAGTAATCACATAAAAGTTTAAACCTTTTCTTATGTAAGTAAGTACATCGGTGTTTTTTATTTCTTATTTTTTGGCTTCGCGCCATATGTATTCTGCCAGTTTCAAGTATATGCATATTACAAGTTTTTGAATAGTATCAGGTCTTAAGTCATAAACTAAAATCATGGTCAAGTCCAAGTCCATGCCCTAAAATTGCTTAAAACACCCAGCAGCGCTGGGTGTTAAAAATCGCAAACATTTCGTAATAACTTTTCACCAGACCTTTTTTTGAAATTTTGCGTTTTGCGTTGCGTTTTGCGTTAGCGTATTGAACGAAAGTAGAAATTCTTTTAGGGTTCCGTACCCAAAGAGAATCCAATTGTACCCTATTATTAAGCCGCCTACCGTGTCTGTCTGTCTATCCATCTGTCTTTCCGGTCTTTACTGACCTATTATCTCGTGAATCGTAATAGATAGCCGGTTGAAATGTTCACAGAATATTCGCTATACACTTAACTATCGCGGATTATCTAGTACTTGCAGTGAGTGGTACGGAACCCTCGTTGTCCGAGTCCTCGGATTTGACGGCTTTATTATTTTTAATATATATATACTCTGTAACAAAAAGGTTCAACAATACTGAAGGTTATACTCATAATTATGAAACTCTTTTACTATGGGGCCAACATTGAAATCGCGAAAAAAATACTGAAGTTCCATACAAAAAGCATACTCTCTGCTCTGACATTGGGGCATGATTGGGGCTACCCACTCAGCATAGGTAATTATACAAACATATTAAATAACTTCGAAGCTACATTCAGCTAATTATTTAGTAACTAACTAGGATATACATAAATTCCTACATAATATAATTCGGTTTTTTCCCACGCTTCCACGCAATGCTTCCAGTTTCACTTTTAATTGTCGTTTTTCACTTACTTATTACCTATTGTTTATTCTAAATTTTACTTTGGAATTACAGCATATTTCAGACAGCGCGGCGTGACTATGTTCCAATTCCATTGTAAATACCTACTATAGTGTATAGGGGATGCTGCTATCGCAATGCAGCGACGTCATATCATATCGTCGTGGTTTTGAATTTCAGCCATTGAGCTACTATCTAGCTAGATAGTATAGATAGTTTTTTCATACAGCCCTTTCCGCCGCGTCACTCGCGTACTCGTGTAGGGTCAGGGTGCGTTTCCACTAAAGCGGAGAGAGATGCAGGAATTGGCAGAATAGAAAAAAAAAACATATAATGTAATCGATTCCACCCCTCTATTAAGGGGGAGGCCTTCGTCCAGCAGTAGACATTTCATGGCTGATGACGAATATAAATAATTCCACTATCACGTGGCGTGGTAGCCATGCCATGGTAGACACTGACTGATGTGTGAGTGATAAACCTATTGTTTATATTGTTGCAGGCGAGCACACGGGGTTCGTCCGCGTCGGTCCCAAGGGCTACTTCCTCCCTCACAAGTACCGACAAGAAGCGACTAACATCTACAACATGCCACTCAGATCTGACGACGTATTCGTCGCCAGTTATCCACGATCAGGTATGTATCTATATACATATGTCTATTATACCTAGTAGTATGAAAAGTAAGTAAATTGTGTGTGTGTGGTGTTATCCTTGTGGTGGTGGTTGTCTGATAGAGGTCGCTCTTAGCGATAAGGCCACCAGTTGTTGCACTTGTGTAGAGTTGTTTTTGCTCAATATTTATGTGATACGTGATGATAACAGTAAAGGGTTTTCTTATTGTGTCGTCTCTAGGACGTGTTTACTTAGACTGTTCCTAACATTAAATTACTTTTCATTCTGGATCACTAAGAAGTAAGAAGCTAACCGCGTTATGGAATTTATGTTTAGGCCTCTTTACATAGCTGACATTTAGTAGGTACTTATTTCTGCAGTTTTCCACTAAAGGTTACTTAAAACGATTAAGGCTATAAAATATGATCTTTCTAGATTTCTAGTAACTCAGGCAACATCTTTTTTTATTTCAGGGACGACGTGGACACAAGAACTGGTATGGATGGTGGCTAAAGATTTAGATTACGCCGGGTCTGATGCAGTACCTCTCACAGAGAGGTATCCTTTTTTGGAGTAAGCAGATGTTTTTACCTACCTACCTATACATACTTTAATTCTGGTAGCAAATAACACATACCTACGAGTAATTATTTATTTTATTATCTCCTAAGTCTCCTTAAAATTAAATCAAAAAGAATTAGGTAGGGTATCCAATTTTATAACTGGATAAATAAATACAATTAACCCGTAATTTTATAATTACGGTTGCTTATTAAATACCGCTTCCACAAACACAATCAAAAAAAACACGGGGAAAAATCATCATTCCGTTCGGGCGTATGTAGGTTACCACACCAATGAGCCATTATAATAACTGACTTCGTTGTCTGTACCATTCTACGAAGAATGAATCTGTCGATTTTTATATGGTTTGTACGTACTGTTGACGACGTTGACAACGAGTGTGGAACATCCATACTCGTCGTCGTCAGCCATAAGACGTCCACTGCTGGACGAAGGCCTCCCAATAGAGGGGTGTTGCCATAATCCCCACGCTTGGCAGGCGGCTTGGGGATCGCAGAAGCTCACCACCGTTAACCAAAAGGACGCTGCTGCCCGTCCTCCGGTGGGTCTGGTTGCAGTTACATCCATACTATAGTATCAATCAATTGGTGTGGTAACTTACCCTTACGTGTCTAATAGCACAATGTATGTAAAAGGAACATAATCTACCCCTTGTCCAGACGGAAACTAAACTTCATACATTTTCTATCGAATGCGTATAACTTTTTTTTATTGAACTGAAAATATCCTTTTACTACATAGCTATCTAATTACTAACCTAAATAGTACATACTGAAATCCTTACCAATTCCAGGTTTTCAGTATTTGTCCACCCTGTGATGGAAGAGAAATTCAGATCTGAAAACTGTGATTCAGAACACAAGCTTAAATTATTGGGATGGGTGACCCAGCCAGCGACCGAGCAGTTGGCTGCGGCGACTTCTCGGCGCTTCATCAAGACACACCTGCCGATGTCGCTGCTTCCACCAGAGCTACTCGACACGGGCAAGATGGTTTACGTAGCGAGGGACCCGCGGGATGTTGTAGTGTCTTTCTATCACTTGAACAGGCTAATTAGGACGCAGGGATACGTCGGGGATTTCAAGACTTATTGGAACTACTTTATGAGGGATTTGCGTAAGTTTCCCGATTTTTTACTTGGCTTGTTTTCTATGATATAAATTTAAACCGGGTGTAAGGGAAACGCTCTTGAAAACGAAGACATGCACTGGAGATTACTTTACTCGTATAGGTAATAGGATAAGTACAAAACAAAACAAAGAGAAAACGCGAAAAAAATGCTACCATCCAAAAATGCTACCTGATAAAGACCTATTTATAATTGTTGTTATTTTTGTTTAATTTATTTCAGTTTGCAGTATATTTAATATGTGATTTAAATAAAACTGTGGACATTTTTCACACATCACCTAGCCCCAAACTAAGCAAAGCTTGTAAAAATATGGAAACCAGATAGTTGAGAGAATACTTATATACAATACGTCACATAAATGTTTGCTCTGGGAGGGGTCGAACCCACGCCCTACAGCTCTGAAGGCGGACATGCTACCAACTGAGCTATAAGGCAATCCAGTCCGCATGTAACACTATAGAAAATAATATCGGTTGATTGTACAGATTGAGGACGACTTGGGTTTTGAACTCTAGCGTCAGGGACCGCGGAACTACTCCAGGCCTTTGACAAACAGAGAAATCTTCTTTACCAAGTATTAAAATTGGAGGGGGCGCAGCCCCCCTGTAGGATCTTAGGGGGGCATTCGCCCATCGGAAAATCGGCCAATCGGAAGCGGTTTCCGTACACCCGATATGTAGACACCAAATCGACATCCTCCATCCCCAGCCAGTTCGTCGCTTACCGTCATGCGAGTTGGCGGCCAAACGTAGTGTTATTATCAAGACAAGTAGGAAATCATGTCTGCAAATTGCTTACTTTCAGATCACTGGACACCATTCTTCGACCACTTGAAAGAAGCATGGGAAAAGAGGCATAACCCGAATATGCTATTTTTATTTTACGAAGAATTGTCTAAGGTAAGATGGAAAGTTTTGATACGAAGTAATGAAGAAAGCGCGCCGGGCACGGCGTCAGTTCAAGCGCTCGAACTGGTGCCGTGTTTTTTTTATTAAATTTATTTAACCTTTGTGGTCAAAGGTCTCCTCCAATTTCTTGCAATTTTTTGTCTCTATTCTGCACCAGCACGTCCAATCTTTTTTAACCTACCAAGTTCTTCGCGCCATCGTGTCGGAGGGTGACCTCGGGGTCGACTGTTCAGGGGCACCCAATCTGTATCTTTTATTAAATGTATTTTTAAATATTATTAAAAAAACACACAAAAAAAAATATCATAACAAATTAGTCTATATGTCAGTTAGTATATAAAAATCCAAACCATAAAATATGGCGGTTGAGTAACTAGTAAGGTAAGTATATAAAGGGTTTTTTTTTTAACTTTAAACAGGCCCCATACGAATTCTGCAATAAGACAAAACCACCTCTACAAAATATCATTATAAGTATTCAAGGCATTTTGTGAACCGACAGGGCCTTAAAAAAAATTACGAAACAAAATGTAGTTACTTATAGGGGTTTATACTTTTTGCTTATAGGTATGTTTCATAAACGTTAATAATAAAAACTCATACTAAGGCTACTGAACTGCAGTTATGACTTTACGTCATACATTCGCATTACTAATCGTGTGATTGGCTACTGCGAAAATACCAATTCCAATAGAATTCGAGCTAAGTACAGTAAAGTGGTACCTACGGGTTTTAACGTATTGGTTTGTTGATCCAGGACCTGCCAGCAGCAGTGCGGCGAGTGGCAGCGTTCTTCAACAAGGAGTTCAGCGAAGAACAAGTGCTGAAGCTGTGCGACCACCTCAGCATCGACAGCTTCAAGAACAACAAGGCCGTCAACTACGACGTCATGAGGGAGCTCGGCATTCTCATACCTGGCGAACAGGCCTTTATTAGGAAAGGTAATGAAGTAACCGAGACCTCGAACGAGGGCCAAGGTTTTCCATTTAAGTTTGTATGTTGTTGGTCCCTTCGAAGCGCGTGCACGATGTAGGTACTTGTACTGTGTTATTTATGTATTTATTTAAATTAATACGGCTTAAGGCCAATTACACTAATGATATTAGGTACATTATTAAATTTTTGTATACCAATGAATTCAAAAAAATCCTTAAAATTTAAACAAAGTTATTCAAGTGCAAAATAAAAATCTTATAATAATATACCTATCCAACACGATCAAACAATTTTCTCACAATAACACAAACACACCGATATAAGCTTGGGGTGTACGAAGCCGACAGAGGGTCTTCGTACTCATGAACAACTTTTACTAAAACCAAAAAAAAAACAGCCTAAAATCGCGAAAAAATATCTGCTGTTGCCACTGACCTCTATATACACGTACTTGTATAGTAGAGGTCAGTGGCTGTTCCATACGTTTTGTCAAGAGTGAGTGACAAATAAACGTTCTGACGAATGTTCAATCTGTCGTGTGCGATTGTGTCTTTAAAACAATTAACTTTTCTGTTATTTTTTCGCGATGACAGGATCGGCCTAGTAGTAAATGTTGTTCACAATTATGAGTACGAAAGCTGTAAACGAATTATCTGTAATAATTTGTACATGTAGCGTAAGAATTAATTGCACTGTAGGCAAATGAAGTAGGTAGTATCATTTTATCTGCGAGTGTGTACAAATGCAGCGTGACAGACATTCTGTAACCTTCATCAGCAAATAAGTTGACATAGTACGGTTCAGTGTAGGTATTCCAAACCCAATCGGAAATATACACTATCTGTCTCAGTCATTCTTAAGAGTAGACAAGTTGGTCACTTCTCCATAGAAACGCGGTAGTATTACTACTCCACTATGTACTTTTGTAGGTCCAAGACTAAGTATTATATCGATTAATCTCTTCATTATCTAGGATTGTAAATTATTACGAAAGTAAAAAGATAATAAACATGAAAGTTATGAGCCAGGAAACATCTTGTATTTTAGCTCAATTTTAACGCCACATTCCTTATGTTATTTATTTACGTCCAGTAAATAAATAACATAAGGAATACGAAAACTCTAAAATAATTTATCAAGCGGCATAGTTTAGTCCATAAACATTTCAAATAACTAAAGTTGGAATAAATTAACTCAGAGTTTATTCAACCATTTTACTGCAGCCAAAGGACGCCAAAAAAAAAATTGCGAGCTTATTTATCTTTCTTTCTCCCTTTCCCACAGTTTGTTTGATGAAGAGAGCATGCTTTTTAGCCGCGCCCACCGATGTGTTCGAGCCGTCAACTTGTCGATCCTTAATGCAGAAGACCGAGATCTAAGCATAGTTTTCGATAGAGTTTACAATAAGGGTGATTGATACTGTTTTTTGTGGGTATATACCAACGCAGAAAAACAAATGTCATAATGACGATTAGCATTACAACTTTACGTAGAAAAATCATTACGCATACAAAGCAAGCCGTATAAATCCTTGCGAATAAAGTTTATACGCATAGCAATTATCCCCATAATCATCAAAAAGCATAAAAATATATCGCCTAAATCAAACAAGCATAACTACAAATATCCCTAATAATTAAAAAGCATAAATATCAATAAACCATAAAACCAACTATTTCTCGGCCTTCATGACACTACGGAGGTCGCCGGTTCGCTTCGCTCGCCACCACTGGCTCCACTCGGCCTCGTATGGCTCGCTCCCGTCAGGACCTCCCTTGAGCTTCTGGCTGCAGCGCTTTTTATATACACTCTAGAGGTAGGGCCACAAGACTAGGTGGAGTGGGGGTGCTCTGAATCGGATCTGTCACCTATTTCAAACCTAACCAACTCAAATAGGGTTGAAAAAAACTAACCCAATGCTTTTTATAACAATTAACAATACAAGCAATATTATGCCTAATAAATCAATGCCAAACTAAATAAGATAATGCCAAACAATAAGTATGCCTAAAAACAAATACTGCAAAGAAACCTTTCTGCTAAGATACCATTATACAAAATAAATGTATGCTGAACAATTTTAGGAATAAAAAGTTTCTGCGTAGCAAAAGGCACCCGTTGTTGGCACCGTAAAGAAAGCAAATTCCCATATAGTTGGTACTAAGAACATTTTCTAAACCTATGGTATTTGTTCAGGGAAAGCCGGCGGCTGGAGAGATTACTTCGACGCCGATATGGAGCGGGAGGCAGACAACTGGATGGCGCAACATCTCAAGGACACCGACTTCCGGTTCCCACATTTACAAACTCAATAGGATATCTGGAACTTAATTTATAAATAAAAGATTGAATGTGGGTGATAATCATTTATTAGATTAATATGCTCTATTTTAAGTATTTCTTTGTAACACCATATTTCAAGTTTACATCAAGTATAATGAGAACTTTAATACGTAAGATCTAGCAATTAAGTAAACAATATTATACTTCTAAACGCGTTTCAATATCACTTCGCCTAGCTCATAATTTCAATTCCACATAAATAAAACAATGTATCAGTCCTTCCTCACATTTTTTATTTAAATAATAATACGGTTATACAAAGAAAATAAATTAAAAGCCAGATTTTTATCAATCATTCGTTGGTAATATAAAATTCTAAAACAGACTTATAATAATGGATAATAACCGCGTGGGGCGCGGCGCGAGCGCCACCTGCCGGCGCGGGGCGACGAGCGCGTCCACAGCGGCGCGCGCGCAGACCGCGGCCGCGCTCGCGCCGAGCCCGCCCTCAACGAACCGGCAACATACACGTCTATAAAAAGCGACTCTATAATATAAAATTGGGAGGAGTCTCCCGCACCTAACGACTCGCCGCCACGAACGACGTTTAAACTATCATACACTTATAGAAAATCACAAAATTCAAGCGGAAATAATAGGAATCGGAATATGTGCGCCTACGCGATCACGTCGGGCAGCAGCGCGTTGTCAGCGGCGGGCGGCGAGGGCGGCGCCTTGTCCTCTGTGGGCAGCCCGTTCGTCACGGGGGGCGCGCTCTCCGCGCCCTTCTTGAGGCCGACTTTGGTCGCGATGTTCTTCGCGCCTACGGCTGCCTGTCGGACGAAATAATACAATAAATAAGGCTGTTGCTCAAACCATTTTCTAGAAGAGAACAACGCGCAGCATTTGAGTGAATACTGTAGTTTTTTTAATGTATTTCCCCTCTTTCCACAACATAATATTCACACCTCTAGGTCGTGAAACACTGCCCGAGTTTCTTCCCCAGAAAAAGTAAGTCCAATATGAGTAACTTCAAATCACAGTCAAACAGAATCTTTGTCAGCGTGAACGAGCATGAGCATGCTCATCCTAGACCGCAACATGGCTTCACATCAGGCAAATATGGTTAAGCAAACCGATTTTGAATAACGAAACATGTGACTTGTGACAGAGAGACACATTTTAAAATGTGAAGTGTCGACACAATATAGAATGTGTAAAGGGCGTCACAGACGACGAAGATGCTATAATATTTCATGTTAAGATAAAATATCGCTCGCCATACAATTTTGAAATATATATTATCTTCGTCACTTGTTCGTCATTTGTTTTGTATGAGTAGCGATATTGAAAGATGTTCTAAGATAACATGAAATATGATAGCACCTTCGCCGTGTGTGACGGCTTTAACAAAAAGGTTCAACAATACTAATGTATGTAGTATGTACTCATCGTTATGAACAACTTTTACAATGAGGCCAACCCAGAAATCGCAAAAAAAACAGCTGTTCCATACATTATGTCCAAGCTCAATGAACTTTTTGTATGGAACAGCTGATTTTTTTCCGAGATTCAGGGTTGGCCGCATAGTAAAAGTTGTTCATAACGATGAGTACATACATACCCTTCAGTATTGTTAAAACCTTTTTGTTACACATTGTATAATTTTTATTTTACATGGAAAACAAACAGCTGCTTACAAATACATTACAAGACAAATGGAAACTGAGAAGCTAAAACACTCTCACTAACTCTGTTTTACTTTTAATCAGCATTTTTTTTTATTGACCACTGTTGGACTTAGGCCTATCCTCGAAGAGCGAATGGGCCATATTCACCACCCTGGCCCAGATGCGGATTGGTGAAATCACATACGTCATTGAATGTGATCTCCGGACGTATGCAGGTTACCTCACAATGTTTTCCTTCACCGAAAAGCCAGTGGTAGGAGTATCCGTAAATAAACTCCAAAAAGTTCATTGGTACGGGCCTGGGTTTCAAACCCACGACCTCACGGTTACAAGTAAGCGGTCTCTCGATTAGGCTACCATGGCTTTACTTGTAGAAATTTGAATGGTTTTAGCCACCCTATTGCAACACCAACACGAGCCTAGATAACTGATTATGTTATGGACTTATTAATAGATATTAAATAAGTGACAAGCCAGTTTTTTTTAATATATACCAGGCATACATAAATATTAATTATGTATAGGTAGAGCCACAACGACTACTTTAATTTTTACGTTTATGAGCTATCATACTATGCCGACGTTCCACAAACATCGTCATTTACCCTGATAGTCCTTCTGATACGTACGGAGCCTATTTTTAGTATTATCAACGACGATATATACAAGGAGACAAGCAGGCCTGAACAAAAAATCGTCCAGCGCAAATCGCGTCTTATTTCTAGATGGCGCTAGCAAATAGCCTGGGAGTTTTTGTTTTAACACTCTTAACTAATAAAATTGGTTTACTTCTGTACCAATCAAGCGCAAAATATTTCTATTAAGTTTTACAATCATAAGATTGTTTATAAAACGTACTTTACTTATTTTTAATTTTTAGAATTAATTTGCCATCTTTCATCGGCTATTGATAGATGGCGATGCGGTCGATTGGAATCTAGCTTATAAAGTAACTAATATTCATATCGCTAGATGGCGCTTAAAATATATAAAAAAAGCACTGGCAAAAAACAACTACCTACATATTTTGTTTTGTTTTCTGATCTTCAATGATTAACGAATTAAAAGGTACATAAATAGCTACGTGTAAGTTAACATTATCGAATATGTACTTAAACCCATTTAGCCAAGCTAGACTTGTAATAGGGGGCAGAAAGTAAGGCATCACTGATGAAGCAAGACCTACCTACTATAGCATTTTCCCACAGAACTCCAATATAATTATATCTGTGCCTTTCCCAGTTATTTCACCGCCAAGCAAGTCTTCTAATATCTGATATAAAATAAATAGCGTTTTTCAGTGACCTTGTGCAATCTAAGTACAGCGTCCGCCCGCTTGGCCGGGCGGATTCGCGCTGCTTACCATCAGACAAACGACTTAGGCATATGTGACTTGAAACACATATATATGATATGAGGTAGGTACCTAAATAAAGGGAATTACATGCAAAATAAAAATCCAACTTGTGATTAATTTATTTATTCTTTAGGATCCTTAATTTTGGATGGGCTTTTCCTTCCAAGATATTGCTTTTTTTGTTTTTGCAAAAGAAATGCAGCTTTACTAAAATCATATTGTGATAAACGCACTTGGTAAACGACATCTTTACAGTTCGAAACTTATGTTCACTCGGAATCCAAAAAACAAGCACAGGTTGAAATAAAGCGTTATCAAAGTCCGGTAAGCGAGCAGCAGTCGTGAAATAGATAAACAGTAATCAAAGTCCGGTAGGCGAGCAGAAGTCATGAAACAGTTTATCAAAAATTCAACGATTACGGAAAAAACCAAACGAAGCACAGGAAAGGCTGGTCGGTTTTGGTTTGAAAGTTGAAATTCGTTAGATCAGTGTTGCCAGCCCGTCTGTAGTAAATGTCGCTAGGAAGCCGGTTGAAAAGAGCTAGATGTTGCAATTTTTTTTTTTGTCATTTTGGGGTTGCACTGTGTTCATTCTGCCAGTGTCAAGTCTATACATTTAAAGTTTTTAGATAAAAAAGTTAAACAAGTCATAGAATCACAGTTAGTCACACGAAATGAGTCATAGTGAAGTATAAGTCATGCCCTATAATATATTCTAATATAGTATAGTAAAGTTGTTAGTTGTTAGTTAAAGTATTATATTATAGTAAAGTTGTGGCGACGTTCACATAAGCTTTTTGTTCTTTCTCTTGTCGGGCAGGCTAAAGCCGCAAGGCCATACTGCCTCGTCATACGACATCAGCATTGTGAGGAGTTATAAAAAAACAATGTCTTAGAGATATTTTATGTCCCATTTCGTGACAAGCATTTTTTTTTTATTCTCATGTCTCATTATTGAACATTAAAGGGCTTGCGATTTCTAAATATTCTAGAACTAACCCAATAACCGTTTCCGAGATATTGACCGATGAAAATGCACATATTTGCAGCACGGGCTAATGATGTTTCATACAATCATAGCTGACATGATTCATGCATTTATTATAATTCATGCATTCAAATTAATTACTTACCTAGGTGAGCACCGTAAACATGTTTTTATTTATTAAAACATAGTCAAGTGTTTATATGTACACGTAATGTAATATATTGGTATTTATACTTACATTATAGCCACAGATCAACTTCAATTAAGGCTTTGATGAATAATATCTGTTTTGGATAATACAATCAAACTCTGGCAATACCGGTGAAAGAACACCTAAAACCTCAAAAATAAAAACCGGTCAAGTGCGAATCGGACTTGCACACCGAGGGTTTCGTACCACAATAATAATTCGCAGGTTCAGGAATGTTACCTGTTGTTTTGTACGTTCAGTTCATAATCCCTAGTTAACTTTAAAGAAGGAACGATGTGTATAAGTTTAAAAGCTCGGTACGGACATACGTGTTTCACTCCTCCTTACCGCACGAATGCTCTGTCTATGTCTAGACATCTTCGTAGGACAACACGATAATATCGTGAGGATACCGGTATGTTACACGATCATAACCAACAGCTTATTTTGTCGCAGCAGTTTTAAAATAGCGACCTTGCGTCAGCAAAAGCTTACATCTAGCTACCGCGGTTCTAGTATGATATGTCTCCTCTACATCTGCTTCACCCGCACCGGCATGCACCGGGCACGGTCCGCCGATCGGCACGAATTGTGAATCGTGCCGCAAAACAATAATTTAATAATAGTTTGTCGGTGACGATATCGTGGACGGGAATTGCGTAATACCTTCTCGTCCAAAATCCCGCAGTATCTGAAGACAAAGGTCTGTAACTAGTATGTGTTGCCAGTGATGACATATGGAACTGAAACGGGGTCTTTAACTGCTGTCCTTTTGAAGAAACTCAGAGTCACGCAACGGGCAATGGAGAGAGCTATGCTCGGAGTTACTTTGCGTGATAAAATCCGGATTGACGATATTCGCCAAAGAACCAAAGTCATTGTCTTAGCCCTCAGCGTTTGCAAGTTGAAGTGGCAATGGGCAGGACACGTCGCTCAAAGAACTGATAACCGATGGGGAAGAAAGGTTCTTTAGGCCTCCCACTAGGTGGACCGACGACATTGTAGAAGTCGCGGGCAACCGGTGGATGAAAATGGCAGGTTGTCGTATTGTGTGGTGGTCTAAGAGGGAGGCCTTCGTTCGGCAGTGGACGTCTCCGGGCTTATGATGATTTCGTGGACGACAACGACACAGAGCGAAAGCGTTTAATAGTAATGGTTTGAAACTACCAGTCCTAAAATATCGTGTCGGTGTCGTAACGTGGCAGTGTACAAACGCCCAGTACCTAACCGACGGCGTGTAGGTTTAGCGGTTCCACCACAATTCACACACCCTTCGCGTACGGAACCCTAATGTTAATTTTCACAATTCACAAAATAATTTGGCCCAGTAAGTAAAGTATCCAAGAGCGGCAACGTCGCGCATTCGTCATTATACCCACTGAAGAGAGAAGAGTGGGTCTTTGCTTTTCTGCAATCTGTGATCATGCCGGTCACGCGCGCCGATTAGAAAGAGAGAGAGCGAGCTTGACAGCACGAGCTGGCAACGGTAAACGAATGTTTGTTGGTACCTTACGTTCCGATTGCTGCATGAAATTAATTATATCAATAATTTTTATTCACTAAATAAATAATGTTTATAATGTTTACCGTTTTATTATTTTAACATGCCTCAATATTTATTTTGTATTTTTTACACAGATTATTTAATTATTTTAGTGCAAATGTATAAAAAACGCCATCTAGTCGTTTTGAGTTGTACTAGCACAAACGACTGTAACCCAATCGTATGATAGAACTTAGTAGGAATTGTGGTAGATCTAATTTTTATGCGTAATTTAAGCAGTTTGATACACTTAGCGACATCTAGTGTACCAGTAGGTAACTACCGATCGGCGGATGATTTTTTGTTCAGGCCTGCTTGTCTCCTTGTATATATCGTCGTTGGTATTATTAAATAAAATATTTTATCAGAGTTATTTAGAAATTATTGTAGACTAGTACTACGTTTCAACGTTTGGTGTTAGTCAAATCTGTGCCTGCCTGAAAACATTGGCTAAATGTTGCTGAATGATGTTGATTCTTTCAATAAGATACTTAACCTTGACTTATCAGTTAGATTAAGTAAGACATGAGTTGTTTGTGTAGCAACAAAACATCAGAAGGTGTACCTTGGTGGGTGCAGTCCTGGGCGGCGCGGCCTTGGCTGTGATGCGCTTGTTGGCGAGGTCCTTGCTCTGCTTGTCGAGCGGCGCGCGCGTCGCCGGCCGCGCCGCTGTCGTCCTGTAACCACAACACAACCGGGGTCAGCGCGCTCTGCGCAACACTACAACACAAATCATTCAAACTTGGGCCACCTCGTCCTTACTATGTTGTAACAACTCCATACTTGGATTCGACCTACCGGGGGGAGAACAATATAATTGTAATAGAAATTACACTTACTTGGGAGGTGCAGGCGCGGCGGGCGCTGCGGGCACGGCGCGCGGCGCCGGGCGTGGCGCGGGGCGGGTGATCGGCGCGGGCCGCGGCGCCGGTTTAGTCTCCTTCACGTCACCATTTGTGAGGGGCTTCTTCTCGGGAAGCTTCCTTGTCTTAGCGGCGGGGGCGGGGGGGGGGCGCGACGTCGCGGGGGGCGCGGGGCGCGGCGCCGGCTTGGCTGCCGTCGTAGTCGCGGCCGAGGCAGGCTTGGCGGCGGCGGGGCGGGCGGGCGCGGGACGGGCGGCGGGCGCGCGGGGCGCGGGCGCGGCTCGCGGGGCGGGAGCGGCGCGCGCGCTAGCCGGGGCGGCTGCCTTGGGAGCGGGCCTGGGCGGCACCGCGGCCGACGCGGGGCGGGCGGTCGCCGCCGGCCGAGCGGCGGGGACGCGCGCCGCCGGGGCCGGCCTGGCGGCGGGGACGGCGGGCTTCGTCGCTGCGGGGGACGCGGTCTTGGCGGCGGTCGGCGTCCGCGCGGCCGCCGTGCGGGGCGCGGAGGCGGGCGTGCGCGTCGAGGGTGCGGAGCCAGCAGGCCTCTTGGTCGCAGAGGCGGGTGTGCGTGGCGTCGCCGCGCTCGGTTTCGGGGCAGATTTGGGTGTGCGCGCGTCCGTTTTCGTGGCCGGAGTCGTCAGAGTTTTCTTCGCGGGCGTAGTTTTCGATTTGGCCGCGGTGGCGGCGGCAGCGGCGGCTACGGCGGCAGTCGCGGCGACGGCCGCCGCTCCGGCTGCGGCGGCGGCGAGGGGCTCGGGCGCGGCCGCGTCCACGGCGGGCGTGGGCGGCGGCGTGGCGGCGACGTGCTCGCCGTCCTCGGGTCGGATCTCGCAGGTGACGGGCACGCAGATCTCCTGCGCGCGCGACTCGCCCGCGCCCGCCTCCGCGTCCACGTCGGTGACGAGTTCGGCGCGCGCCTCGGGCAGCAGGTCGGGCGCGGGCGCCGCCGCTAGCGGCACCTCCTCGGCGGCGTCTACGGGGAGCTCCACGGTGACTGCCGGCTCGTCTGCGGGTGGGGTTTCCGTTGTCGTCGACGGTACGGATTCGATCTCGGTAGGGCGCTCCGGTTCGGGATCCCGTTGGGGAGTGGGTTCGCGTTGGGGAGTTGGTTCGCGTTGGGCAGTGGGTTCGCGTTGGGGAGTTGGTTCGCGTTGGGGAGTGGGTTCGCGCACGGGCTCGGGCTCCTGCGGGGAGAGGGCGCGCGGCGCGGGCGAGGCGGGGGGCGCGGGCGAGTCGCCCGGGAGCGGCACGTCCGCCGGCAGCGGTGACGGCGCCGCCTCCACTACCACGGCTTCATTCGATTCTTCAACCGAGAGGTGTTCCTCGGTGGGGAGTGGCGATGCGCCCGCAAGCTGCGGTTCCGTCGGGGGGAGGATCTCCGCCGGCAGCGGGGACTCGATCGGCGCGGACGCTTCCACCGGAGCCTCGGCCTCTTGCGGCAGAGGGGACTCGCTCGGTAGCGGCGAGTCTCGCGGCAACGATGCCTCGGTCGGCAGAGGAGACTCTCTCTGAATTTCCGCCGGAAGAGGCGATTCTGTCGGTGCGAGTGTTTCCACAGGGAGAGGCGAGTGCGCGGGAAGCGGGGACTCGCTCGGGTGCAGCGGCGCCGGCGATTCACTGGGGAATGCTTCCTGCGGCGCGGGGGAGGCGCTCGGAGCAGGCGACACGGTTTGCGCGAGAGTTTCAGGCGCAGGCGACTCACTCGGCAGCGGGGAGCGCGCGGGCAGCGGCGACGCCGCGACCGGCTCGACCGGCTCGGGCGACCGAACCGGGAGCGGAGCGTCACTGGGAGCCGGGGAGTGAGGGAGAGGAGACGCTGCGACTGGATCGCTCGGTGCCGGCGACAGCGCGGGCGCCGGAGACGCGGCCGTCAACTCTACTTCACTATGTCGCTCTTCAAAAGTAATTTCTGGTGCTCCCAGTCCAGCGTCGCCGAACGGATTCTGGTGCGCCACGTAGTCTGTGCTCTGCTGTATTTCGTCGACATCGTTGCGGTGGACGTCGACTGCGACGTCGGTCTGTCCGTGTGTCGGTTCGGGTGTGATAGCTTCTTCGGTGTCGTCGTCGACTGGTGCAGGGGAAACCGGCAGCGGTTCGATAGACGCCGCCTGTTGGATTTCAGGCGCGACCGCCGGCTCGGGAGCGGGCTCGTCGTCCTTCTCGTCGAGGTGAATCGATTCGGGGGACACCACCCTGTCGGATTCGACGTGCTCACTCGGCGTCAATTCCGGTTGGAACTCTTCCAAGGGAGAATCCTCTAGCTTGCTCTCCATTTCAACATCCTGCGATGTTTCGTCTTGCGGTGTGCTCGCTCTCAGGTCTTTTTCGCTCTCCGAAGGCTCCCTGTTCTCGTCGTTCGTAAAACCTAACTCGGAACTTTTTCCGTCAGGTATTTCAGGTATTTGTTCGAATAACAGTTTGTGAGATTCAGGTGTGTCCGTCTGTTGTACTGTGTCTTGGGGAATATTGGGCTGGTCTAGTTCTATGTTGGGATACGACATGTTGTTGGAACTGGACACTAGGTACTCCATACAGTTGTCGCTCTGGCCGAAGGTGGCGACATTGTGTGACAGGTCCGTTCTCTCATCAAACCTCATAATGTCATTGTTTGGTTCGAGGATGTCCCCAGAGAACATGTCTGTGTGTTGATCGGGCGAGACATTTTCCTTATCATTATCACAGATGCCGTTTGTTTGTAGATCTTCATCGTCGCTGTCCGGCAACAGTTGTACTGCATTAAGGTCCACGTGTGTATTTTTGTGGGGCCGTTCACATGTGTCATCATCTTTTTCTTGGTAAAAACTCATGCTCATTGGATCCCTCTCTTTGTTTTTGAGTCTTTCGAATAGCTCATCGTCGCCTTCATCAGCGAATGGATTTGTTT
Source organism: Erannis defoliaria (assembly GCA_905404285.2). NCBI lineage: Eukaryota > Metazoa > Arthropoda > Insecta > Lepidoptera > Geometridae > Erannis > Erannis defoliaria. The sequence goes on from FR990071.1 coordinate 4,942,528, forward strand.
CACTTTGTGTTTGGAATACCTGAAACAATTTAATCTTGGATAAGTAATTAAAGTAAATAATTTAATAAAATTTAATAAGTAATTAATTGCATGAGTAAGCATGTTGCACATTTAAGCTGAAGGACAAGTGGAGACTGGCCAGAATTAGGAAGGCCACAGGCGTGACAGATGTCTCAAGCAAGATCAAACGACTAAAACGGCGCTGGATTGGATATGTGGTTAGATCATCTTGTATCTTGGTACCCCAGAGATGGACAGAGATCAAGGGGCGCCGAAAACTAGTTAAATGACTAATGTATGCGGTTCATGTTTTGCTTAAACTGTAGATAATAATATGAATAATGATAATAATTTATTTTCAAAATTTTCCTTAATTTAACAATTATGCTTTTCATTTAGAACTCTTATTATCTCAGCAACCAACAAACATTTTATTAATTCATCATCATCAGCCCGGAGACGTCCACTGCTGAACGAAGGCCTCCCCTTAGACCGCCACACTGTACGACAACCTGCCATTTGCATCCACCGGTTGCCCGCGACTTTTACAATGTCGTCAGTCCACCTAGTGGAAGGCCTTTCTACGCTGCGTCTTCCGGTTCGCGGTCGCCACTCAAGAACCTTTCCTCCCCATCGGTTGTCAGTTCTTCGAGCGATGTGGCCTGCCCATTGCCACTTCAACTTGCAAACCTTGCGAGCTATGTCGGTAACTTTGGTTCTTTGGCGAATATCCAAATATTTTATTATATATAACCAAAATAATTCTTAAAATGTAACAATACCTGAATATCACAGAAGAGTGCTGTGTCCTTCTGTATCCTTTCAATGTCTTGTATGAGGCCACTGTCCTTGACTTTATCAGGTTCAATGCCCACATTGAATCCGAAGCCCAAACTATCCATGGTGCACTTGTCATTGCCATTTAAGCGTTCCTTCGCTGCATCACTTAATGACACATTCTGGAATATAAGGATTATTAATACATTAGGTACTTTCAAACAAGGAAAACTAGTATTATATATTAATGTTGTTTAAATGCCTGACGTAGAAACACATATATACTATTATTTATCACATCTATTCAAAAAGAGCTACTTTGTGCAACGCTAACAGACCCCCTCGGGACTATCATCCCTAGGGCAAAAAAGAGTTCTTTTTTGAGACTAGAGAAACGCAAATTATTTGAATTTGGAATGTGGATATTGTTAGCAAAAGTTCCAATTGCCAAAGAGATCAACCACGGACATAGTATGAATAAGTAATAGGCTGCATGATAAAGGAAGGCGCGCGCATTACATGTGGAAGTCCATTTTGACCCAAATGTGCTAAGTACTATTTAGTTATAGTGTATTTTCGCTCTAATTAGAGCAGTATAAAACAGTTTGGGAATAAAATATGGTGTAACCATCTGTGGCCCTACATATTTACTCTATTTCTGACGATCAACATGTGCGATCAAAAATTATCGAGGAAATTTGTAGGCACCTTAACCTTGACTGGCCCATAAATGAGGAATGTCTTCATATTAAAGTAAATACTTACATGATGGCCATTGAGTTGATCACAGTTGTCCAAGTCTAACAGTTCCGCGGGTCTGACGACAGCCTCAGTCTGGAACTGAGCTACGTCAGGCAGTTCTATATCGTCCATTGGCACCGGCTTGCGAGGCGACTCTGCCAGGAGCACGTCGGACGCCACGCTGCCAGGGACGAACACAGGCGCGTCTGGGTTGAGTGGTGAGCTATTCATGTCTACGGAGCTAGTCTCCCACGCAGACTGGAAAGTCAAAGAATATTTTATTGCAGCATACACGTAAAAATTCAAATTATTGACATTACCGTGAATGTTGAAAGAATTAGCAGGCATCTTTAAAAGCAGTATAATAACAAAATATTAAATTTAAAAGGAATACAACACTCTTTTAAACTATCATGGTTTTTCATTACAGTTAATGAATGATCACACACATGATTCATTTTGGCATATTTACGCTGTTACTCACACAGTATCGTAAATAATAGGAAAACTTATGCATTATTAATAATCATAAAACTGGAATACATCACATCTGAAGTGCCCTCTGAATTTTTTTTCTGAGAAAGTGACTTCACATCCAGTTCCCTCTCAGTCAAAAACAAATATATAAACTGAATAATAGAGGTAAGTAGTAATTTTCCATTGACATACTAACTCTAGCTATTGTTTGATGTCTGACTATAGATTTGTTTATAATCTATTGCCATGGATGACCAACTATAAATCATTTGTTATATTAAAAAACTATGAATCAACTGATTTATTTTTGAACCGAAAAAAGAACTTCATGTATTTTTTTTGCCACATCTACTAACTGCGCCCCGCGGTTTTACTCACGATTGTTGGGATAAAAGTAGCATGTTTTATTCCAAGGTATGAGCTACCTCTATACCAAATTTCATGCAAATCCGTTTAGCCATTTCAGCGTGAAGGAGTAACAAACATCACACACACCCACACAACAAACTTTCGCATTTATTATTTACGCATATTAGTGTGATTGTCTCACCCTAAACTATACAATATGTATAACCAGGGAAGCTCTTAACTATAAATAATGATGTACAGACTGATTCAAACTTAATGGCAGCTGTGAAGTGCGCTGCAAGCGAAACTTTGCGATTGTACTCACACCGCATGCCTAATTTTTGCTACTGTGCAGCGTCTCGTGCCTAAGCTCACAGCCGCCATTAAGTTTGAATCGGCCTATACCTACTGGTTGGTTTGAGAAAGTTATTAAAGACCTACATAATTAAACATTCAGCAACTTAGTATGGGTATGCTTCTCGGTGAACTGTACCAACTATCAGTTCAGCTTCAGTTGATGACTTGATGATAAGTAACTACTATTATCAAAACAAGGTACAAATATAAAAAAAAACTATAGAAAAATAAATAATGTTACGAGGTAATGAATATTACCCATTACCTAGTATGGCTGGTATAATTTGAGTTCTATGATTAACTTTCAATGATATGATTATTATTAGATATTAAGCACGAATAGCCCTGGTCTGATGTATTTGGAACATGATTTATAGCCCAGTTTATATCTAAGTTGAGTCATGGATTGGGTGTGTACAACAGGTTTAGGTAGGTGCTGGTTTTATAACACGGCCAGTCTTTCTGAAGTTTTGTAAGAATTAATTGCTTTCAAATGTTGTTTAGGACAGGAAGTTTTAGGTGGCAAGTTAGTGTAGATACTCTAATAGCTTTACAAAGGCATAAGACATGTCAGCCAAATACAACTACCAATTTTGTTGTTATACACACAAGGACCAATTTCAAATGTTTAATTTACATATCTAAAAAAGAGTAACAAAAACAATTGAATCCCAAATAACCACCACAAACTTTGTGAAAACATGAGATTATAAAACCTAGCCAAAAAGGCAAAACTTAAAAAAAAAGCTGCCTCGGTAGTTTTGATAAAGACCAATATTCATTGCAAAGTAAACACTGCAAATTGTTGGCAATTGTATTCTCTGCCTTATCAAGAATTCGTTGAACGTCCTTGAACCGCACTGTGTGGCATTTTAGTGTTTCATTATCATTATGTGAAATATAACTAGCAAAGTGAAAGTTGGAAATAAATGTGTCCTCTGATATTGTCTAATAATTGTGGTTCTGACTAGATAATTGATAAGTTCAGATAAACAATGTTAGCAGAAAGGCAACAAAAACACCATGCCATACCTACATGTTGGATGCTTTATGTTTTACGAATGTTTTTTACGTAGTCCTGATACTAACAGGCCTTCGTTTAGCAAGTGGTATGAACTTTTAGTTACGAATGTGGATGAAGGGGGCATTCATTATCAGAAATGGTGTCATACATTATCGTGTCCGGGTGTGTCGGATCGCGGCAGCTCGTCGGTCTCTTCGGCCGGGTTGTGGTCGCGTTCTCCCTCGCCCTTGAAGTAATTCCACTCGTCTTCAGACTCGTCGCCGCTCTCAGCTACATTATCCACCAGCGCTCCGTCGACGTGGCCGGCCTCCACTGCACACAAACACTGATCTTAGAACACAATAACACTGGAACACCTGGCGAGCATGCGGCCTGGTGTCACGCGCCTCGCGGCTGTCACCCTCGCGACACGGTATCAACAAGTGCCCAGCGACACACCCTCAAAACAAAGGCTCGTAACGATTTTTTCACGACTATGTGATTCCACTTAACAAAATCTTACGTGGGACGAATACCTACCGAAGCCGGCGTATCGCAGCCGGCGTTTACCTAACGATATTTTACCGGTCGCGAATTCAAACCCGCGAGAATGTCTCGGACGCCATTTCGTTCGAGAGCGACGGCGAAGACACGCCCGAGTTCCGTCACGTCGGGATCTCAAGAAATATGTGATCTTGCGGGAATCCTGTGCTCTCCGGTGACGGAGGGATGCGTCTTCCGACGAACCGATCTATTTACAGACCACCGCAACGCATGAATCAACACAGAAATAACCTTTCACAAACCGTTCGGTATGTGGAAATTATCAACAACATTCGCTGGGAATCACATACCGTAAACGGTAATTTCACTGCACAGATCACTATCTTCACCGGGCTCGTAATATTCGAGCCGTAATTATGAGTTAGACAAAAGGCGATATCACAATAGCAGAGCGGCAGTGTCGCGGCAAGTAGCACAGACCCGACGGGCGTTCAATGAGAGACTGAGAGCGGGACGCCGCGCGCCGCGCAAGCAGGACGGCCGCGTCCGCCGCCTCGAAGCGCACCCCCCTGCTCCCCCTGGGATGCCAGTTATTTTGTAAATAAGTAAATAAATACTTTATTTCTACCTATTTATATAAAGCGAGAAGTAAATACCTACTACGAGTACATACTTTTAACTAAATACAATAAAATAAATATTTTCTTTTTTTTGATTTTTTTGTTTTTGTTACGTGTTTACCAAGTAGTAGGTACCAACTTAGTATGATAATAATAAATAATTTAGCTGACCAATTTCTGACGATTATTTTTTGCTTTACTTAATCGTAGTAGGTATCTACTCTTATTTCTTCTGTCTTAATTTGCTAGGTAATAAAGTCGTTTAGTCGTATTCATAATTTAATTAGACGGACCACACTGACATTTCGATTATTTCGAGTATAACTTTTTGGTAATATTTAATAGTGCTGGGATAAAAATAGAAAGTTTGTTGAGATTACCTCCTAAATCTAAAATTCGTTCAACCTCAACATAAGTAGGTCACGGGTTTTTTTGGGTACATAACTCCACATCTCCACCCTACTGCAACTTAGCGCAGTCGGGCATTATTCGAATCAACAAGTCAACATAAAATGAAATTAAAATTTTGTAAAAACCTTCGCCAGATTTTCAAACTTAGCAAAATCAAAAACTACATCAATACCGGTCTAACAAAGGAATATACTCGATTAAGTCTCGTTTGGGTGGTACGATTTCACAGTAAGACACAGATAGTTATATAATTATTAAGTACATATCTTGTAAATGTGACTAGGACAATTTTGTTTTTTTTTTTTTTTTTATTGTTTTTTGTGTATAAATATCTGTGTAATTTGTGTTTGATTTTGTGTTTATCTGTGTTTTTGTTATGAATAAACTTTTTTGTATTGTATTAGATACACCGATACACAGTCAGCAGATAAGCAAGCACTACATTTATATCTACTTCCTCAAACGGACCCTGCAAGCTGCAAGAGACCTACAGAAGTGAGTTGTTATCGAGGCTGTCTACAAAAGATTACACTAGACCTACCCTACCAGGAGTTATCTGAATAGAATATGCCGCAATCGGAATGCAGCATCAAAAATGTAGGTAAATTAGGGATCGATAAGCTGTGGACCTATTTTAAGGATGCACCACCCGACGCGACGGCTCGAACTCATTGGTGGGTGTGGCTAAAAAGCATGCTCTCTTCATCAAACAAAGTGTGGGAGAGGGAGAAAGAAAGATAAATGTACTCGCAATTTTTTCAATGTCCGCTGTTGGCTGCAGGGTTGTGTTGAAAAAACTACAGGTACAATTTATTGCAACTAAAGTATTAATTTATTTTAGAGTTTACATACTCCTTATGTTAATAATTTACTTCCAAAGTGGCGTCAAAATTAAGCTAAAATACGAGATGTTTCTGGCTCATAACTTTGTTTAGTTATGTTTAGTAAGTTTTTACTTTCTTATCCATAGAGGTACCTAGTTCCTACCTCTATGTTCTTATCAATATACAATCCTAGATAATGAAGAGAGCAGTCGATATAATGCTTAGTCTTGGACCTACAACATTACATAGTGGAGTAATATTACTTCCCCGTATCTATGGAACTGAACGCATTGTTTACTCTTAAGATGTCGCCTACCACCACCTTCCCACTTTCCTTCGAGGGCAAAATAATGCTATTTATCAAGCAAAAATGAAAGCTTTCATAGACTAGACACTGACGTCAATTAATTATGCATTATGCCTGAAGAAGAAACTTTATATTTGACAAGTTTTTTATGCTATCTTGCGACGAGACCAGCGAGACGTTCGCCTGGTGGTAAGCATCACGCCTGCCCATAACAGTAGCAGTGCCAGAATTGTGAACTTGTGAACAAAATCCTGCGCCGCCGCCTTGCACTGCGCTCTTCAACCCTTCGATATTAGATGTCAAATCTTCTCCTGCTAGTAATTTCTCTGTCACATTGCCCTTCAACCCGAAACACAGTAATGCTTGCACACTACTGCTAGGCGTTTGAATAGCTGGCAAAGGTATGGTACTCCCCCAGGCGGACATCACACAGCGGACAGTGGGAATTCCCAGTTACAAGTGGTTATAATTTAAAATTAAATTAGTTAATAGATTTCCATATCTGTTTCGGTGTACTGTGCGGGTACTAATTTCCTAACTTGAATGGTTTCTAATTTATATCCACAAAGCTCTACTTTATCAGTACAACTAGAAATCAGTGCGAGAGCATCATCTGCATACAATGGCAGCTGGAAACAATATTACCACCTACCGTAGGTGGCTCTATATCCCAACCACGACCGTATCTATGCATAGTGACGGAACTAATATCTTCTACAGGAAGGTTTTAAGATTAGTGCAGCAAATACGATAGTGGCTCCACAAGTCAGCTCTGCAGATACACAGTATCCGTCTCGGATGTGGGATTGTGGGTGAATGTAACAATCGATAAACCGTCACCTAGCGTACTTTTTCTTTTGCTCTCATAATCTCGTTCCGATGTATTTGATATTGATTGCGGTTATCTGATTTGTTTGTTTTGATATTGTTATTTCTATTGTAAGAAAATATTGCTGCCTGATATATTATTACGTGTCTTAATGTCTTGTGAGAAGATAGAGTTCACGTTAGACTCTGTAAGTGGAATATTATTGCTTTTGGGACTATTTCATTTCAAGTATAAGTTATGCGAGCAAATAAAAAATTAAAATATACTAGGCCTGTGTTAAGTCTCATTTTCACTAACGGTTTCAATTTATTACCACAGAGAAAAGTACGATTTTCGAAAAAGAAAGAAGTCTATAATATTATTCGCATACTATGTCGTGTACAACAGCTTGTATATAGAGGTACATATATATATGTGATTGATTCAGGCGTTACTCGAAACGATATTACAGCGGAAAAACACTAGAAATTAAAACAAATTTTGGTACATATATAATAAAGTATCGAAAATAATAAAAAGAGATCTGGTACCTTGATGCAAATGCAAGTAGAGCTGGTTGAAGACACCTTCCTAGGTTTTATATATGCTACAGTAACTGCACTAATTGCACTCTGTACTCTTTAGTGTATTTCTTCTTAACCCGGGGAAGAGAAGTCCAGTGCATCCCAGACGGAAATGGCTAGACGATACAGCAATCGCCACGTAAGTTGTCAAAAAGTGGGGATGTGCAGAAATAAAAAATAAAAAAATGTCATTAAACTTGCCAAATATACTGCACGGCAGTGTACACCTCAGAAAAGCGAAGGCCCTCCATCTTCTCTCTTCAGTGTACACGACGTACCTGCGCAGCCTCACCCCTTCCATGGCGACAATTTGACAACTTGTTTGGCGGCTACTGTACCAAGGTGTAAATAGATAGGAATACCAGGTATACCATAGAGCTACCAGCATCTAAAAGACGCAGCCTGGGATCGCAAGAAGTTTTGCCTAAAACTGATCTCCAAACTTCATTTCGAAGATGGCACCTAATCCTAATGATGCTGATGATGAGTGCTAATTACTCTCTGTTCACATAAATGGATACGCTTGCGGGGCCGAGGGCACGATTTTCAATTAGGTATACGCACAAAAATTTGGCCTATACTTTCGAAAGATAACAATGGCAAAAACGTATAAAAACGTATTCGAGCTATTCAATTTTATTATTTTATTATTGACTGACTGCTATCTCGTCTGATCTTAAACGAGGAGGCAGTCTACGATGGAGCACGCTTGCCTAGAAGAAACTGATTCACTCGCGACTTGAAGACAACCAGCCAAATTTTAAATGCTCAATGAGCCACTCGAGCACTGTTTAGCAGTTCGAATAAAGAAAGTGGAATCAAACCGTTTCGTATGAGTTTTTCGTATATCACCCTTGAAACGGTGTCGCTTTTTCAAGGTCCTGGCCGTTCGATAGAAGAATGGACAGGGTGAATAAGATGAAAATCCTATATAAGCACTCTCCGAAATATGTCCAATAAATATTGAATTCAATAATTGAGCCCCTGATCAGCAGCACTTTCCGATGTGAGAAAGCAAAACCTCATGGTTGCAGTTTGTCTCTGTTGCTGTCCGAGCTATTGAATGCTGTCAGCGGGCGGTGTTGTACTCCGTGTTCCGAATACGACAGCGCCCTAGTACTAGTAAATTGCACCTACCGGCGTGAGCGGGCGGAGTGGGCGGCGCCGGCTCATGGTTCCTGTCAGCGTCGACGTCGTCCGCGTCCACCGCGGTCTCGGGGCCGAGATCCTCGCTGTCGCTGTCCGAGTTCTCGACGCCGTTGTCGGCGGGCTCGGCAGCGGCCTCCGCCTGCCGCTTGCACGCCTCCGTGTCGCCCTCGCCGGCGAACGGGGGCGCGTTCGCCAGCGCGTTGTCCAGCCTGATATATAACCATTCATGTCACAAGGTAGTCTTCGTACTAAGCTTTAAATAATATTACATACGACAAAACAGCGCAATAAGGGTTTTAATCTAAAGTTAAGTAAGTTCATAAATATTCTTAAAAGCACAGTAGCCAACTCTAATATTAGAGTTAAGTACTTGGTTCCAACTGGTCCAATAGGGACGGTCATTTTGATAGTCATAATATTATTTTAACTGTAATGTAATAATTAGTAGTGTGCAGTGTGTGTGTGTGCGTGTGTGTATTATTTGTGTGCGCTATGTAGTGTTTGTAGAAAAATAATAATTTGATTGTAAATTCGAATGCTTTGCCTTGCTTGATGTTGGGCAACAAAGGCTAACTAATTATTATAGGTACTCGTATTTGTATACCAAATAATATTTAGCCTTCGTTTGACTACTTCTACAATTCAGTGAGATGTGACGTAACTAGACAAAGCTCTTGAGACATCTTAACGTACATTTTCTTTATTTTTTACCAGGCAGGTTTTAAAGGCACTAAGCCTTTATATCTAAAATAAAATACATACAATCCTGCTCTACCTAATCTACGAATTCTATACAAAAAAAAAAAAAAATTGCGATGGAAGTCTAGAGACAAATTAAACGTTCGTGTGGTAACGGCTAGAAAATAAATCGGTATTACAACCCCCAGACAAAGTTAAAGGGTCGAACAGATGAAAGTGACTAGATGTCTCTAACAGATATTAAATAGGACTTTCGTTTTCAGCTATACATGTTAGACAACAGTCGGTTCCAAGGTCGCCCGGGTAAAGATAAATGTCACGTTCGTGGGGATACATAATTTTGTCAACTTTGAAACCGGTTGGATAAAGCGGAGGCTTCGTATTTTTTTTATGTTAATCGCGTAAGAAAATTGTTAGAACAAGACAAGATTTTGCCTGCAGACCTGATGCAGATTAATAGGTTGACTCATGCCTTGTATGAGATGCTTGCCGATGAAGAATATGTAAATGAAGATGATAGCGATGAGGCAAATCACCAGCAGCATCTCTACAAGTCGAGTGTTTTATTTTATCACAGTTTAAGGGAAAAGAAAACGTTTAAGTATTATTAGAAAAATAGATAAACAAGTACGTATTGTTATGCATGACATCATAATAACGTAATACAGCGATAGCTGTTCCTATAAATAAGTACTTGTAAAGTAAATGAGCAATTGTTATAAATTCCGCTTATATTTCAAGATATCACGGATATCACATAGAGGTCGTATGATTTCCGTGCCAGTATTTGTGATTCTTCGAGAAATGGAATAAATTATAGTTTGCTAGTCGTGCTAGTTTTCTTTTTCTTCTTGCTTAATATTTGCAGTCAATAATTTTATTGAGCAAAGTGAAGTATCGCAGTCTACAGGAACAAATCGGTGATTGTGTATTAAAATTGTTCAACGAGCATGAAATATTTCAGACAGACTCACGTACTCATAAGATGCCTATACTCACTCTGACTTTTGATGACCTGAAAATACCTACATTATATTTTTGGGAAACAAGGACGCCGGCAGGTTGGTCTGTTCGTTGGCTGGACGGATTAAAAACGTAGATTCGAAATATTTAGTGCCTACCTAAGTATCAATAGTGCACAATGTATGAGCGTTGGTGGGTCACCTTTTCTTTATATTAAAAAGTAATTAATGATACGAAAGGAGCTCTTGTAATGCCCACGATCTTTGGTAGACGGCCGAAGGGCTTTGTACCTGAAATTTGAGTTAAAAAAACCCGGGCATCGATGCATTGGCGCTCATTACTTTTAGACATACGACGGTGCAGTGTGTCTCATCAGCCCTATAATTTCTCTAGATACACGATCAGATACAGATCCCCTCTGGATAGATTTCTCTAGATACAGTGTCCTTCAAACCGGAACAAATTAATATTTAGACACTCTTGCTAGACGGCAGAACAACTTATACTGCGATGGATCCCTACCTACGTCACAGAGGACCTGCAAGGACAGCTATACTACCAAGAATAGTTGGTTTTCTAGTTGTTTGTCTTACCCAAGATCCATGGGCGGGCGGTTGTCAGCGGCTATGTCGCGCGGCTCCTTCAAGAAGACCACGATAATGGAGATATTGTCCGCGGAACCCTGCCGCTTGGCCTGCACGATCAGACGTTTGGTCACCGTTTTCAAGTCATCTGCAACAACGAACACTACATTAAAGCGACAACACGTGCGACTACGTTTCTCGATAAAGATTTGTATGGTAGAGCAGCTGACCTACTGGTGTAGAATATTAAAATTCGGCATTCCGTCAAAAGGCTCACCCCTACGTTTTGCAAATCTGACAATTCCACACCATTCTGTTTTGGGGCTTATTCTCTCCGCGCACTTGCCAAATGTATAATGTTCTTCTTGAAAATCTTTTTACTGGATATTCCCAGAATTGCAACATGGAGCGCTTTAAACAGGACGTCAAATATAAAACAAATCTCTCTGGTATAGCAGTGCAGTGCATCGATGATTTTTTTGCAGTTGGTCGTAGGCAGCGGTGAGCTTACCACCAGGCGAATCTTCAAAAGAAAGAGCGCAAACCTATTTTATACAAAACATCTCTCTTTGGTTTTATTACAAAGTATGGTAAAATTTGATTTTATTGGTTGGTTTGTCTATCACGTTACCCACAATATAACTTTTACTAACTCTCCTATAAGTTGCTCGTAGCTTTTCCAAATTATCAGACTCGAGAAACGGTGTCGGAATATCTTGGAACTGTCATTATCCTTAAAATATCAGTGTGTCATCTAGAACAGCGTCGGTGTTGCGATATCTATTATGTCTGCAATTTGTTGCGGCACAATGGTGAATAGCGCCGACGGATATGGAGTAACGATGTTTATGTTTCAGTTTGCCTCAAGCGCCGGCTCAGCGGTGTCCTTGTTCTGTCTCAAGCTGGGCCCATGAGTCACTGCCCCCAGGCCCGGCACACGCACCGCTATTGTGCCCGCAATATGCATGTGTACGTGATGAGCCAATAAACAACACCTATCACAATTTAACATTGAAAACGCACGCTTCGAAACAATGAGGCCGACCTTGACTGACCGAATCGCGTTATCACCCCTAATAAATATGATGCTTGTTAAAAATAGCAATAAGTCGCATGTGATCGTGTTAACCTTTTCGGACGCATGGCGAATTAATTAAGGCCGAGGGAGCGGCGGCTGTCTATGCTCTGGCTTAACCAATACTGGTGAATAGGGAGTTGTTAAAAAGTGGGACGTTATGGTGATAGACTAATTAATTTAGAATGAACCAGGCGTTCGTTTTCATAGGCGGCGCGCCCTGGCCGCAGGGTGTGTCGGCTGTGGAGCCGGTGTTGCCGCCACGGAGCGTGTTATCCGGCATTTCAACAACACACATTTTAAAGCGACCGTTCGAGCTCGTCTAAGTACACGCCTTGACTTGGCTCGCTATTTCGGGGCGCGGTCGTCGCCGCCCTTGCTTTTTACCCTGTTTGGACTGGCTCAGAGCCAACCGCGCCCTGTCTACTCTTATATCCACCGGGAAAGTTATTAAATTGATTTACTGCCTTGAATCATAAAGATGGACTATCTCAAAACGACTTTACAACTTACATGTTACATAAATTTTACTTAATTTTAGAGAAAATAAGTCACGCTGTCATATTCGTACAATGTTTTAGAAAGTGTGAAGAAAATTAGAAAGAACTGGATGACGGTGGAAGATCTTAAGATTTGATAATATTTGTGTTTTAATTAATTGCGGAACATAATAGTATATAACATTATAAAGCTGCTTCGCCGATCGTTAAATTTTAATTATTTCGCGTGAAATACGTATTAATTCGCTAGATAATTCGATCATTGGGCTGAAATTAGGTTGATAGAGTTGTATAACGCTGCGCTTCCCTGTGTGTGTACTGTGTGCCTACGAGTATAAGTGAGTGCTAAAATGATTGATGTGTGTATTAGAGCGTTGATCACGTCCAGCGGGGGGCAGGCGGCAGAGGTGGCAGCGCGCGGCGTCACGCGGCCGATCATCGCCACGATTACCCGGCTAACGGTGACGGATGGAATGCACGGCCATTGTTCCCTGGCCGACTGCCGTGCCGGGGCAAAAACGGACCACGGCCGGCACGGCAGCATACTAAGCCGCTGTGACCGCGAAACACCTGCCTTTCGACGTTTGGACTACTACTAGGAATTTCTAGCGCGCCTTCGTCTCAGAGCTGATAGTTTCCGTGTAGGGGCAGCGCGACCCCGAGATAATGCTTGAATGGCGTAATGTTCCGTCGGTGGAAGAGCAGCACGGCTGTCTCGTTTAGTGTCACCGTAGTGATAGATAGATTGTGGTAGGTCGGGAATCAAATAGTGGAGTACAGCGGGCAGACAGGGTGGGGAGAAGGGGAGGGGGAGAGGGCAGATTAAGTGCAATTTTCCAGCGAGCCGGCCGGCCCGCCAGCGAGCAGACGACGGGAAAAGATTATTTCCACGTCCGCTCAATAACTACTCCGCTATCTGTTTGCGCCTATACAGGAAATCAATTTATGCATTTAATCTGTTCGCTTCAGAGAGAGGAATAAGACTACTTGTTTCGCCGTTCATCTTCAGACAAAGCGTGATGAAGTCATAAGAACTTATTCTTATCAACCTACCTGTTGTACCTAAGAACTGTAACTGGTTACATTTTCGTTTATTCCCCCACAAAGTAGACGTGGAATAAGGTGTGAAATAAACTGTTGCGGCCGTGAATTCACCTTATTAGTATAGGTGGAGCAAAATCTTAGTAATCAGTATCATTGAACAAATGTGTTTGTACCTAAAATGTGCATACAAAGATAACGATGCAAAATGATAAGATTACATGAATTTATTATGATAGCAATGTTAGCATGCCTAGAGAAGCCGCTAATCCGTGTGCTATTTATTAATTTATAGCCCTTTATTTTGATATAAAGAGCCGATAATGACAAAACTAATGGCATCCCTATTAGTCTTAAATGAAATCTCGTTTACAAAATTGAATAACAATCAGACTATTGATACTCTAACTATAAAAGTAAGTAAGTAAGTTCGTATAGGCTGAGTGGCCAGCCCTAGTGTCAGAGTTAATGTGCCGCCCGAAGGCATCTGACATGGCTGACGGTTGTTGTTATAGAAACTAGAACAAACAACCGGGACCAACAATTTAACGTGTCATCCGACCCACGGTAGCGCTCAGAAATAAATGCCACTCACGGTCACCCATCCGAAGACTGACCGGACCGTCGGTTGCTTAACATCGGTGATCGTTTAGAATCACCTAGACAAGCTACGCCACGAGCGCTACAATAGAACTATAGAACTAAACTATAGAACTAGCATAGTACTCGTCTCATGCAAACAAAACCAACAAAAAAAAACAATCAACAAAAAACAATCCAAACAATCATGTACAACAATCATGCCAACAATCGGCTGAAATAAATGATAATATTTAGCCTCAAGCCTATAGTTCGGATTCACAGTCAAAGTAGGGTAAATAATAGGGACAGCCAAGAACATCTAATTCAATAAACAACGTTTACTTATTACTGGCAAATACATAAAGTAACCCGAGCATAAGATAGGAAACGTAATATGCCTACACAAGACCTGAAGTAGGTACATGTCAGACCACGATGGCGCCTACAATTCCCTAGGACCTGAGTGAGATGGAGACAGCCTCCCGTCCGCCATCGCTGCCTTCAGATCCCATTAGATGTGTACTATTACCCATATTACATGCCTAACTACTATAATAAGAACCTAGCTCTCTCAACCCAATTTCTTCTTAATGGTATAGGGAATAAGCCTCAATGCAAAAGCTAGAGGTAGGTAATTTATTTTCAATTTGGTAAGCCTCAGAATTTCTATTGTACGAGAAAATAGAGAAGACCGACGAAAACATAAGCCGATGTTAGTGGATACGATTAGGTACCGAAATAACGAGAAAATAGTTGAAGCGATATGTGAGGAGACGCAATCATTATCATAGTAGAGTAACTGTTTAAAATATTGATCATGATTAATTAAAATCTTCGTACCTTGGTGATGTATTAACTTGCCTACTTACGAAACGGTGGGTTCCCAACGAGTCACACCAAAACGAGTCACACTGTGACTCGTTAGGAATTTTCTTCCCAACGAATAACACTATTACACGATGAAACTGTAAACGTTATAATATCGGATGATCGATAGTAACGGTGTGTTCCTACAAACAGCCTCACTTGAAACTTGAGAGGCTAGTTTGTTTACCACTTCGAGCACACTGTCACTTATAGTTAGTCGGGCTATGGTCAAACACCTATTCACCTGTTAACCTGCAAAACACGTCGTTATCCTTCAACTGTGTCTATCTCTATCTATCGCTCCATCTCTTTTTTCCAAAAACTACCACCGATATTTATTTATTTTACTGACCTACTAAATAATTTTCTTTCAGCAGACTCTCCTGAGCTCCTAACTCTGTAGAACCTCTTTGTTTTCTTTAACAGTACAGGGTTCAGTCCTTACGAAGCGAAGGCAAGTACAGAAAATCAAGCTCTTAAGTAAGACTAGACTAGTGCCCGAGTTAATGCCGCCCGAAGGGCTCTGAAATGACGACGATCAAACCCTTGCACCAGTGCAATGGTTTAACTATACTTTCAATCCATCAATTGGAATAAGCCTATCGATCAAATTATAGCAGATCAAATCAGATCCAATTCCGATAAAGAATGTCGGCGACTCGGTGAGGAATGCTCAACACAATACACGCAGGATTGTGCAACCGGGAATCGAACCCGCCGCCACGTCTGCGGTCAACAGTACCGAGACGCCGGCCGGCACCCGGCACCTACACGCATCACGATTATTTATAGTGCATTTACTGCAAACCACTCTAGATAAGGTCTGCTAAAGCTATCAACAGCTGTTAAAGCCATATCTGCCGACTTTCAGTGCGACGTACGTACGGTCCTACTCAGTCGTGAAGTGTTAATTAAACGTATGCGTAAATAAGCTCTTTTGGAGCGTGAAGCTGCGAGGGGAGGCTGGTATTTACAGACGCATTATCGTAGGCAAACAAACTCGACAGGAGTACTTAAACAGGCGCGCTACGATCGGCTTCTATGTTCGCATCGACACGACGCGACATACGACAAACATCACCCGAGCTAGCTCTTAAAAGCTTTTCCTTCGGAAACAACGTCACTTTGGTATCGAACCGAAATACGGTCTCTGACAACGCCTAACTCGTGGACCGCTTTCTCGATTCTCGATTTTATTTCTACTAATTAATGCTTTCAAACAGAACTCGATTAGGTTTTAACGTGAGCGATTCAGTATCTTTGGATGTTAAGCATTGGTACCATCTTTGAGAGAGTTTAATAAATAGAATCAACATCTCTTCTAATCGATGAATTAATCACGGCTCTATGGAAACCTCTCTAATTGTTAGAGCGCACAACGAAGCGTAATGAAATTGAGTGGGAACTTTCGTGCACGCTCGGCGTTCATCAGTTAGCCAGTAATTGGTTTACGAGCAGAGGAGGCTCGGTACTTGCACGTACTAGTCGTGCGCCACCGGGATCCTTCTAATTAGCGATCGCAGCAGCCGCACGCCAGCCCGCTGCAAGTAATTGGAAGAAAGCCCTGTGGGCTGTCCTGTCGCGCTGCAGCGCCCGGTTTAGCCTCCCGTTGCGTCATGTACAGAACCAACTTTTTCCTAATTATAGTCGTTCGAGCACAAAGCACAATGCTATTGAAGCTGCAAAATACCAGGGACAAGTTTAAAATAAAATTCATTAAACTTGGCATCGGTCGAAATGTTTGAATTTATGAGTTCGCAGTACAGGACCATTATTTTGAATGATGTCATAATATTCTAGGCTCTTGTATGACAAACAACCTCAAGGTTATGAGTAAACAAGAGGAAAACCAAGGACACATGCATATTGCTGCAGTTTTGGCTCAGTTCGCGGCGGGTGGTGCAATTTCGCCGCAAACACAAAAAGGAAATGAGGATAAACGGGCTTTACGGGCCGCATCCACTCTTTCACAAACCGACCTACATTTTGGGCCAGCAATATGAGCGCAAAGCGCACTGTGAAAGATGAGAATCGTGCCAATTGTTGAATGCAATGTTCCGGGAAGTGACGCAGTGTGTTACACAAGAGCACTAAAGCTGAAATACTTTCATTTGTCATTTAATACTGCAATATAATTCCCAGTGCTGATAAAAGCAATTGTTATATCAAACTGCAAATACTAACCAATTGACTAATTGTTATAGCTGTATTTTATAACTCATAACTTAGCTTCTATGGAAACATATTAGAAAACAATATTGACAGTAATTGCGTAGGGTCGGCCATTACAGAGTTATTCCATTACGATTAAGCGAAGGCGAGTTGTTTCGGGACATATCACGCCTGCGATTCTCGTTTATATGCAAAGGCTCCGATCCCACGCAACAAGTGCCACTTGACAGCACTCGATATCCCTGCCCTGGATGCTGGTACAATACAGCCACTTAGCTGGTGCTGTGAATTACTTGGTTTTTGAGTTCAAACCTACTTTGCGAATTCCAACCTAACCGGTCCTTTAGTCTTACGATTGATGCAGTAATTCTTCGTGTTTGTATGTTAAGCAAAAAGTCATATACTTTTGATGAATGTCGACAGAATTTGTTAAAATCTTGTTGAAGTGAAATCAGAATCCCTCACAGGTAGGTACTTATAATTACGAGTACGCGCCGAGCTCGACGCCGATGCATTTTACATTTACCTTGACTTGATTGATGACCTCCGTTTATCATGATATCATTTGATTCCGGCGAAACAATAGCTCCAAAATACAATATCCGCGATAAAGCGCGATAACGGTGGAGTGCAAGGGAAAATTGCGTTTTGCCCGAACGCTATCTATCACCTCTTATCGCGCATGAGCAGTACAAATTGAAAATAATTGCAGCGTAAATGACATGGTTATAGGACTAGAGCAATAAAACCCACATAAAAAGTGCCCATATGATGAAATTATGATTAAATTTTTTATATTTTTTTCTGTAAAATGAATCTTATCTTCTCTATCTTAAATGATCTTATATAAATTAAACAATATGCAGAATAAATTCAAAGCATTGCATTTGATTTAGCACATTTTGTGGACCAAAAGTTTTGTATCGTATATAATCCGCTCCCCGTGAACTGCGCCCAGTATACGCCAAAAACGTTTTACTTGGATAAGACTGGCTGAAGGCTGGTTTTATGTTCATTGCAGGTTATTAACCAGATAAAATAGTAGTAGTAAAGTGTAGGTAGGTAGTGTGTATAGTCCGTGAGCAAGCATTCGATGTCAATGCTCCCGCAGCGGATGTCGAGCATTTTGTATGCGACACCGGCTGAAACAATCCAAAATGTACCTGCCATAACGAGTCTAATGACTTGTGCGCGAATTTCGTATTCAGCTTTCAACGTTAAAAAATGAGATAAATAACTCATGTACCATGTACCTAGCTAATTCACTTCAAAGACATGCATCGACCGATTTCCGCGCGCTATGTAAAGAAATTTATGATCAGTCTTCACGTTGTCTTTAAAAGTAAACCTGCTTAGTTACAAATTATTATTATCTACTTACTTGAGTTCTGGTAGGTTTGATTTTTAAGTTTTTTTTTTATTACCTTAACTGGATGAGGCAATTTGCTGTTGAAACACAGTTTTTAACCAGTTTAGGATCATTTGAGTTCATGACACTCTTTTTTGTATTAATTAAGTATATTTTTGCATTTTTTTTGTACATTATTGTTTTACGGACGTTGACAAAGGTTGCTAAATTAAACAACAAAGTATACTTAAATATAGATCTCAATCTATTATTAAAATCCAGAAAAGGTGAATAGCTTTTTACAAAGTAATATAATATCATTGCGTCTGCTCCAGTCAGCGTCAATAAATATTTATCGATAAAACTGTAAATAAAATCATGAAGATCACGCACAGCCGGCTGTTTGGTGAAAATTGCACGAGTATCTAATCACGAGCGTAGCAGCCGGCGGCCGCTGACCTCTCACTTTAAGATAAACAAGAATTTCTACAGAACAACACTTTATTTTTAAACAAACAAAAACAAACAGTTTTAAAAAGAATGACCCAACTTACGAGCTTTGGGGTACATTTTTTAAAGTTGTGAATTTTGGGAGCGGGCCGAATTTCTTCCGTACACGGACGAAGTCGCGGGGTACCTTTAGTATAATATAAAAGGATGACCCTAAAACTTTCGTATAGAATACGAAACGCTACGAGCAAAGAGTTTGTATATGCTACGAGTTATTATGACATGATCAATTAACGCTGTGAAATAAACCTCGTTGCATCGGTGAATCTAATTAAATTTAAGACGTAATAAATAATGCCTAGAAGCTAGCCGGTAACTAGTTATACAAGGTGATTTGCGGTCAATTGTATTACCGAGGCCATCTCTGTTTATCGTGTATGATTCATGCCGTAGATTCATAATAGAGCATGCTGTCTAGCTCATCACGCCATCTTATATCTCAGGAGATGCAATTCAAGTAAAACTTCATTCGAGTTAACGATTCCAATTTAATTTTATTGATACGGGCGGGTACGTAGGCGTTTGGTAACGAATTCCAGGTATAACTTAGAATATTTTGCAGGGACTGGCACAAACAGTTCAATAAACGCCCGAAGTGGTCAGTCCGGTAGGTGCTAATGCAAAATCCTTGTAACACAGAATTTGTGAGGGCGGGGACCACCGCGAGTTCCCCCAATAGGGGGATACCACAATCACAATGGTTGACAATTTGACAAAAAATATCTATATTGTTGTATACATACTATGTTGACATTACTCGTATTGCAAGATGACATGCACTTTCGCAAAGGAGATGTAAACATTCACCATGATTATGCAAAATTTAAACTGGGAAGACCGCAAAACTGCCTAGTATGGAAACTTGTGTACTTTCCAAGAGACGAAATTGGTAACATCGTAATCTTATTTGGAAAGGTGGAATAAATGGTGAGTCATTTATTGTGTGTGATACCCGATCCGACCACTCCTATCAACAGGAAGTATTCCGTTTTTGGTATAGGCGCCGGTTACCAGAGGCACATGCCGGTGCATTGCCTCGCCGGCGAGGTCGAGGACTCCCCAGATCTGTCAGAAGATCGGTTAGATTCTCTCCAAATAGTTAACCAGATCAACCTACTAGGGCCCCATGGCACACCCCTTCTGGGGTGCCAGGTCAAGTCTGACCCCACTCCCGGCGACGGCCAAGCCGAGGTTCGTACCGTCTGAGGTGCCCTTGAGCTAGTCGCCTATAACCTAAACTAGGCCTAGCGCCATTTGCGCTTGCCTAAAGTCTGGTGACGCTGTAGAGGCCATACCGTAGGGCCGGCGAGCCTAAACTAGGCCTAGCGCCATTTGCGCTTGCCTAAAGTCTGGTGACGCTGTAGAGGCCATACTGTAGGTCCGGCGAGGTCGAGGACTCCCCAGATCTGTCAGAAGATCGGTTAGATTATCTCCAAATAGTCAACCAGATTAACCTACTAGGGCCCCATGGCACACCCCTTCTGGGGTGCCAGGGCAAGTCTGACCCCACTCCCGGCGACGGCCAAGCCGGGGTTCGTACCGTCTGAGGTGCCCTTGAGCTAGTCGCCTACAACCTAAACTAGGCCTAGCGCCATTTGCGCTTGCCTAAAGTCTGGTGACGCTGTAGAGGCCATCTGAGGCCAAAAGCATCAGTCATTCATGAAAATAAAATAAAAAATGTGTGTGAGTATCAAGCGGGCAGCCCTGCGCGGTTATTGAATATCCGAAACCCGGAGCATGCGCCTAGCTCGTCTGCCTGCTCTCCGCTGATTTGCGACGCAATTATTCGCAATTTCCTAATGGCACTTGCGATACGGTTATTGGAATATGCGATTAGAGCTGCAATCAAACGGCCAATCAGTTGATCGGGAATCTTGTAAGGATTAATGATAGAGTTACAACGTAGGACGAACATGTTACCGCATCGGCTTTATTCATACTTACTACATCATAGTATACTCGTCAGGTCTGTTCAGTCAGACGTTCAAAACAAGCTTATGATTATAGTTTGAAAAAAATACTAAAAGTATATAAGTTAACAGTTTCAGTTTCTCAGTATTACAAACACCTTTGAGTTCCAAGATGTAGGAACATCACAACTGCCAGCAAGTAAATGTAGGCAGAGATTATTGTAAACTGTAAACGATATTACTTTGGTGATGTACAAAAAACACTCTCAAAAGGTAAACACACGGCTTGAAATAAACGGATGTGCAGCATCGGAACGTGATCCTCTGAGCTTGGATATTTTTACAAAACTTTAAAAAGATACTTTAATGGATGGAGCCGGGGAAGCGTCAGTTACAAAAAACATATTTCTCTGAGCAATCAAGATGTATCTTAGGTACGTAAATATAAACCTATATTATATAAATTCTTTATCTTGCGCGGAGATGCATCAAATATAATAATGTTTTTAATGGTAACGAGTAATTAAACTAGCAAGAGAAAAGACGAGATGTTAACAAGAGAATAAGATTCCACGTTAACAAAATTGGCGTGACGTACAGCTTGAACGGGAAAAAATTGCAACTATTTAAAGAGAACTTTATTGGCCGGCTAGGCAAGTTCATTGCAAAGGTGTAATATGCTGTACTAAGCATCGGGAAATGTTGCAGAATGTGACTAATCTCAGCCGGCGCCATAATGAAGCATTAGCACACAAATTGAAGCGAGTGCGGAGGCAGCTGTGTCAATATCCGATTTGAATTGTATATCATTTCATTTGATAGCCACTTTGATCCTTGGAATTGAACTCTAAGCCATTGAATTAAAGGTAAAATATGTAAAAACACAATTTGAAAAAGCGTAAACATCTGCGTTCTGCATGAAATTAGAATTTTTGTTCTCAGTTTATACTTGGATTCTCGTAATGCAACTTGAAAGAAATGCTAAATGTAACGTTATACATTTTTCTAGATACGCGAAACATTAAGTAATAAGTTCAAAAGATAAGAAACAAAACGTACACGTACAAAGTCAAAACAAACTCTTCTAACCATACAAGAAAAATCTCAGCCACTTCCGAAGAAGTTTTGTAAATTAATATGTTAACATGGATCTGCCGATAAAACGCGAGTCCGCATGCAATCTTGCAAGAATAAGGTTGATGACCCGCGAGTTAAAAATAATCCTCGAGCCCTCCCAAGGGTATTATTTATTTATTTATGGTGCATGATTCTTCAAGCTTTTTATACGGGCGAGTGAAAGACTGTTGATCCAACTAATAGTAACAGTCTGGCTATGACAAAGGCTGGATTACCTTATACCTACTATTATGTTTGGTAAGATTAGCGTATATGGCAAGTCGAATTATGCATACCTACACAGTTCATTGCTACAAAGCAGGCAAGTTTATATTATGTAAAAGAAAACTCGACAACGGTCTGCTTTGGCTGATCATATTACGCAAACGGGAAATTTAAAACTTGGTAAAGATAGATGAACCAAACTTCTTGCAAATTAAAATATCTTTTTAATCATTATAATGCAACCAAACGTTCGACGAACTGATAACTTATGGGGAAGAAAGGTTCTTGAGTGACGATCGCGAACCGGAAGACGCAGCGTTGGAAGGCCTCCCACTAAGTGGACCGACGACATTGTAAAAGTCGCGGGCAACCGGTGGATGCAAATGGCAGGTTGTCGTACAGTGTGGCGGTCTAAGGGGGAGGCCTTCGTTCTGCAGTGGACGTCTCCGGGCTGATAATGATGATGAATGCAACCAAAAAAATCCTTTCCGCCGCCATGCTTACCACAGCAGATATGGAAAATCAGTGATAATCACAACATTTTGAGATATCTATTGACACCTCAATTATCAAACCGATTTGGTTGTATAAAGTCTGTTGAAAATTAATTAATTAAAGATATAAACCAGAACTAAATGCATAGTCAACATAGCAAAACGTTTGAATGGCCATCTGGCTAATTGTAAATACTTTCATGAGCTTGGTGCTAACAGCGACGTTGACCTCGCCGGTCACAAAGCCCGTCAAATATTAACCTCATTACCGCGATGGACCGAATCAACTGTCACGATTTGCAAAACTTAAATAATTGTGGCCTGACGGCAAAAAGTAGATGAGTATGTTTTCTGTTTACGGACTAATGTTCTTCAAATAACTGTTGAGTTTTTTGAGCAACCTCATCGTTATGTTTTTGAAATCAGCGTGAGTGTCAAATTCAACAAAAAGTACTCTTGAACACACAATCCAGGTAGAAAATGTTTTTTCAAGAGATATTTAAGTTTCAAACGAATCACACCAATATCAAGTTTCAAAAGAAATGTTTCAGTGAAAATCAAGGAGCAGTTTGTTTCTGTCAGAGAGCGCCGAGTTAACATCAACTCATGAACGGGAAAATTTATCTTTTCGTGAATCTGCTAGAGTCTTCATCACGACATGAATCGTGAGAGAAAGACACAAACACAACCCATTAGATAAACAAACAGCGCTCCGCTGACGGTGATTAAAACACACGACCGACAAACCATACGGAAGGTGTGGAGTAAAGACAAATGGGAACACCGAGGAAAATGGGTTTGACAAATTGAGTGCAGTCGTTTAGATATGAAATCGGTCACAATGTTGGTGGAGGCGCTCGGGGATACGCAGGCGTCGGTGGGCGCCCGCCCGCGCACCCTCGCCTTCTTTACATACAATCGGACAATGCAGCGGAGCCTAGCTCTTGGTACACAATGCCCTGCCAGCCCACATCGCGACTGTCTGAGTCACTGGCCCGGCGCCGGCACCGGCATACGGGCTTGTTTACACTTGTGCGATAAATTACTCTCGCCAAACTCACCGGCTAACTGATTCGATACAATTACGAGACCCGCTACCGCTTGCGAAAATGTCACTTGTGATACAACGACCTGCATTTATCGCACCTATTTCTCAGGAAACATGAACCGCAGTTCGCGGGAATAATATTTCAAGTTTTACCACGTGACAGGAGTAATTTATTTCCTTCATTTGATAATGGTTATGTCGCTCTTGGTTTTGTTTAACATCTCCGGCTTTTCTGAATAGCATCTAAAGTGGCACGTTTATCTATCTAAATCAATGTCTCAATTTTAACCACGAACACTTCTTCACGGCCCAATGATGCACGCACGTAATAAATGAGCCGGATCGACTCGAGCAGGAGCCCTATTAGCTATGTGTACATTGTAAAGTTGCTCAACTACAAGTATAAATTATTTAACAAATGTTCAACCAGCATCGATGTTATGTAAGCAACCAGTGATTAGAATTAAATAATCTATGAATTTGCCAAAATAACAATGTATGAATATAGTTTCACTAGAAACTCGTCTTGTACTAGGTACGAGCACAGAAGAAATGTGGTACAAGTATAACAAGTCAGTCGCCTTAGACTTTTTCTTACACCGCTAAAATTTGCGCATTAATTTGCTGCGATTCTTGAACCTGCAATGCAATCGAACAGGATATCAAAATGGCACCTGTTGCACTTATACAATGATTTGAGTCCAGTCAGCGGATGCAATGCAATCGCATCTATGACTTTTTGTTGCATATCCTGTACTCGCAGAATTTGTTATTGCTATGTTTTCTCTAAGCTCCTGTATGGCCTTTTTTATTCAGATATCGTAAAACATCTACACCGGTTGTAAAGCGATGTCTACGAACAGCAACTTCCGTAATAACTGGAGCGCTTTAGGGGCCACTATTTCTCCTTATTGTTTCCTGGACACACCATTAACGCCCACTATCGGAATCCTTAAATAATTTATAGCCTCTTTCTAGTCCAATGGCTTTTCGTATTTCATCATGGACCGTACCCAATGCATTAAGACTACAGCACGTACTACATTTATCTACGTGATAATGAGAAAGATGTCCCATGAGAATCTCCGGTATGTTTTAATAACATTTTCCGCAGGTGCACAAGTAACGAACGACGTAGCGGAAGATATACAGCAGCTATAGCGCATAGCTATGATCTAGACAACATCGAATAAAGTATTTGCCATAGTTTAGTTTCTTGAGCCAAATTTATATGAGGGGTTTCATCATGAAACGTTGGAGTCGATGCAGATGATTAAAGTACCTTAACATTTACTTATAGTAAAGACGCGTGTTACACGAAGGCATGTGCGTGTGTTAGAGGCCGTGGTGGATTAGAGAAATCGTAACAAACAATACATAACTTGTTCAAGAACGGTATTGGGTTGTTGCAGATGTGAAATAAATACGTGAAAATATTCCTGCTACAATCATTAGATACTTACTAAATAGCTTCCACGTGGATTAGTAAAAATTACACTTGTAGAAGACAAACTAAAACCTAATAACATAGTGTTACAAATGCAATTTCCTTTAAAAATTAGTCATTGTCCTATAACAACACCGTCAGTGTATCGATCAGCAATTAATTTACCGCAACTCGGACAAAAGATAAAAGTAACCGTTCACCGTTTCTAGAGGGGAGACAAGATAATGAAATTATTATTACTGTGATGATAACATCGAATGGCTCAATGGATACAAAGAGCCAATTTCAATTATTAAAGAAACTGTATGATAACCTTTTCGGATGAAACGTGTAGGTGAATGATGTCTTGCTTATTACCAGTAATCAATTTATACAAATTAAATAGAATGAATAGATTTTACGCAATTCGGTAGTCTTGCCACAAACATTTAAAAAAAAACTCGCAATCACTTAACTTTACGATTTAAGTAACATTACAAATGTTTATCTTGTAACCTAATTCAATGAATAAATTGGTGACGGGACAACTAAAAGCAATATAATTGACATCTGTCTCACTGCGCAAGTTGTTAATTGATTTACAACGTAGCATAAACTACTGAGTCAATTGAATCTTAAAATTGAAAAGGATAAAGTAGACACAAATACATACTTCCAATTAAATATAATTAGGACGAGTAATCATTGATTAATCGCACGGATCACATAATAGGAATAAGATGGTATCATAATCAGCCTTTTTAAAAGTCCACTGCTGGACTTGGAAGGGCGATTGGGTCGTATCCATCACACTGGACCAGTTGCGATTGGGTGGATTCACATATGCCATTGAATTTCTTCTCTAGACGTATACAGGTTTAGATTTAGATCATCATAATATCAGCAGCATAAGATAGTAATGAAAGTTAATTAGAAACATAACAGCAAGCCGATACGGGTGGCAACGATTGAATTACAACAGAAAGTTTTCTCGTGTCCCAATCAATACAATATAGAATAAATATATATAATGTATGTATGTTAAATATATATGTGCGTACCTACCTATATGTCAATAGAAAATAGTAGAATGCGTTGAATATCGAGAGTATACGAGACAGTGGTGTTAAATAAAATAGCATCAGCGCCTCCAGCAGCGAAGTGCATTGGTAATGCAGTGACAGAATTATCGGGGCATTCGCCGCGTGGGGAGGAGGTTATTTCTGTGCATTTCGCGAGAAATGTCGTTAACCACCAGCGAGATATTACCCGCGGCATAACTTGTGGACCATCGGCTGCCGGGCCGGACGCACGCCGCCATTCTAAAAGTCTGCTGCACTACATGGCCACCATGCCACGAACATTGCCTTCTACATTATACACCAAAACGTACCGTAAACGCAGTTTATTGCGATATCAAAATTTTAATACAGGAAAGTAAAGTCGCATAAATTTAACACCACGATAAAAAAAGTAGAGCAAAAGAAACGGTAAAGAGAGTTTTGTTGTCTGTTCACTACAGTTTATATTAGGAAAAATAAGAATGACAAGCACCAGCTCCGAGCACATCAAAGACAAGCTTTATGGCTCATTTTGGCGTTTAGGAAAGATATCATAAACGTTGGATGACTTCAGATTTTTTCTTTTTACTGAATTAAAACAACTGCCTTTTATAAACCAACTTACCGATTTTTGTGGAAGTGCCAAAATGATACCATGTTTGGTGAAACAGTTTTGGAACATGAAACAGTAAAGACTCTTTCCAGTCGTCTTTAACCGGTTCTGGGGTTCTTCTTGGCAACTTTATCAGCCTACACATTCGCAGCACCGATAATTTTGTCGTCGTCGTTACATAAATCACTATAAGTTATTGCAAATTACAAAAGAGGCTCGGGCGATGCATTACACTTATGGTAGTGCACGTTGCGAAACCTGAACAGAGTTGAGTGGACACAAAAACTTTCTGCCTTCCTGCCGAAAGCTGCCCAACTGGTAAAGCTTAATCTGAGAAATCAGCGCCTTCTTGGGCAGCCAGAGACAACTCCTCGAATGGGAAACATACGGTCGAGAAAGTATAAGGTGAAGTTGAAATATTATACGGCATCAAACTGTCAGTGTTTCAATATACGTATGGTTACACAGTTACACGTCCCAAGGAGAGGGGCGAAGCAAATGGAGCATGCCTCGATGCTCGCCTCCACTCGAGTATAAATAAATACGCGGCATGCAAGAAGACCGCAGGAAACACGGAAGAATGCGGCGCCAGAAATTATTGCAGTCATCGCAGATTACTATTTATCTACCATTACTTCTATTTCTAACTGTAGTGGACATTTCACAGGTTTAGGTTCCTTATGCCAAAAGAGCAACGTCCGGATTAGCAGCGACCTTTAAATAGCGCCACATAAATGAAGTACTTAATCCGCGCGAGATGATGTCATAGGTTTAATTAAAGGAATGTTACAGTGGGAGAAACAAGGCGCCTGGCGCGTCGCGTCGCTTTATGTAGCGCCTACAGGACAGCCGGACATGGTACAGAATCGAATACGCGCATAAGTTAACTCGCGAGTTGCAAGCACCACTTGTCGCTGTCACACGAGTCCAGTCCCCAACAAGCTGCTACAGCGAGAACGTGAGAATAAATTACAATACATCTTTAACTAACCGAGATGTACGAAATATTCAAGAAACTATAAAAATAAGTAAATAAAATAAATAAACACGTCTCCTCTCACAATTAATACAAGTGAGTGGAGCGCATGAATCAGTCGTCAGGCGACTCTATTTGTTGATTCAGCGCCTCTGAATGATGCATTGTTCTCGATAAATTATGGCGGATAAAAACCCATTTGTTGTTTCGGGTGAGTGGCAGCATAAAATAAAAATCAATGTTGTTTCACCACTAGTGTTAACTGTATGGAACATATCGCTATTGTTTGTTTAGTTGAGCTGTCCACAGTCAATTTTCTAAAGGGTAAATTACCGTAGGGCGATATTGGTGTGTTTTCCTAGTGTTTGGTTTTCTTTTTACACGCCATTAATCAAATCTACACAAAACAAAACACGAGCATATTACACGGTGTTTTTGCAGTTTTAGATGTGAAATGTTGTTAAACTGTAGGCGGCAGCTGGGTAGGGTTGGGCCCGGGTCAGGGGATGGCCGCGCGCGTGGGTTGGAACCAGTGCCTGGAAGGAACCTGTTTAGGTCATGCAACTCATGCGGTTCTATTTAAATCCTGCAAACACCCAAACACAACCATGAGCGCATAAACTCGCGGCGGCCTTCGACTATTTATAGACAATTTACCTTCTTGCGCTGTGTTTGGCGACTGTTGAGGAAGTCATAATGTCTTACAGCCATAATGTTAAACGAGTTTACAGTAAAAGGGCAGAGGTGCGCTTGAGATATCTTGAAGTTGCTTGTTTGATCAACTACAATTCCTAATGTAAAACATTGTGAATATCTAGATTCATCATCCTAACCATTGCATTTTAATTGCAATTCAAAAGTAACTCTGTCGTATCTGTTTGTTACCTATTTGCGACAAACAGCTCGGCCGATCTAGATTAAATTTGGTATAGAGAGAGCTGAAACCCTGGAAAAGGGCATATGCTACTTTTATCCTCCCAGTCAACCATTTTTCGTCAACCCGCGAGTAAAAACGCATATCACAGCAGCTAGCAGAGAAATAAAACTGGCGATAATAACAGAACAGATACGCTACGAGTCGGTCCGTAGTCCGTGGGAGGAACCCATGAGTTATCCTGCCATATTATCGAACAAGGCACCGGCTTATACCGATACATTGCAATTAACCGGCTATTAATGAGGGACATTTCGTAAGTCGATACTTTGCATTCGAATAATTTATCGATTAAATCGAGGAGCAACGAGATCGAAGATCCCGTTATATACGAGAGTTACATGACTGCTTTACTGCTGCTCTCGTCTGATTACATGCGCCAAGTAACAATTTCTCTGCTGAAAACATGACTAGACCATGCCTATAGATTACAATTAAGCCGTTATTTAAACGAGGCTTTCTGTAAGCCTTCAATGCTGTCTAGACAGATTGATGCGACTTACTATGTGGGCGTGCATGTAGGAGTCTCAGATACCTTCTGAAATCTGGTCCCGTTACGGGGAACAAAGCGCGCTGTTAAGTGGTCCATTGTTTTCTGTAAAAGCTTCATTGTTTTTATCGAGACAGTAATCAAGAGGGTATCGATTGAAGGCGTATTTATTACAAATAACGACATTGTTTCATTTAATTAGTGTAAAGAAGCAGCAGTAAAACTATACCTACTTTAATAGACCCAGAGCCAACCTAGAAAGTAAAGCAAAATGAAAGAGGTTTAGCTTAGCCAGACAAGAAAGCCCTGTACGAGGGCTACACTAAAAGTATCGGGAATGGAATATTTCCACTGTTTCTGTCATATTAAAATCTTTTTAATTGAAAAGTCCTTGGTTTTAACAATCGAATACCATTTATTTATTTAAAAAAATATTCTCGGTCTTGTCACAAGGTTTTGTCAAACTTGTTTAGTCGTTGAGAAAATGGATTTGACTCGAGAAAATTCAAGAGCGATGATTTATTATGACTTTCGAAGTGGTTTAACACAAAAACAGTGTGTTGACCGGATGATTTCTGCATTTGGTGATAAAGCCCCATCCAAAACCACAATTTATCGCTGGTTTGCTGAATTTCAACGTGGACGTGTCAAGCTCAGTGATGATCCCCGTCAAGGTCGTCCAAAAACTGCAGTCACCCAAGAAAACGTTGATGCTGTGCGTAAGCTGATTGAGGAAGATCGACATGTGACATACCGCGAAATTCAGGCAACTTTAGACATTGGCATGAGTCAAATACAAATAATCTTGCATGAAAAATTAGGTGTAAAAAAGTTGTTTTCCCGATGGATACCGCATTCGCTCTGTGAAGAGCAAAAAGCGGCTCGCGTTACTTGGTGCGTCAGAACTCTCGAAAGATTCCACGCAGGATCCTCAAATGCTGTATACAACATCGTATCAGGTGACGAATCCTGGATATACGCGTACGAACCCGAAACAAAAAACCAGTCACGAGTTTGGGTGTTCGAAAATGAGTTAAAGCCAACAAAAATTGTTCGTTCACGGAGTGTTGCAAAAAAAATGGTGGCCACGTTTGTCTCCAAAACCGGCCATGTTACGACTATTCCTCTTGAGGGACAAAGAACGGTTAATGCAGAATGGTATGCTAGCATTTGTTTGCCACAGGTCGTTTCTGAACTCCGTAAAGAGAACTGCAACCGCCGCATCATCCTCCATCACGACAATGCGAGTTCTCACACCGCGCACAGAACAAAAGAGTTTTTAGAGCAAGAAAACATAGAATTATTGGACCATCCGCCGTACAGCCTCGACCTAAGCCCTAATGATTTCTATACTTTCCCTAAAATAAAGAATAAATTGCGTGGACAGAGATTTTCATCACCTGAAGAAGCTGTGGACGCCTACAAAACGGCCATTTTGGAGACCCCAACTTCCGAATGGAATGGTTGCTTCAATGATTGGTTCCATCGTATGGAAAAATGTGTCAAATTTCGCGGAGAATACTTCGAAAAGCAATAAATATATTTTTAAATAGTAATGTTGTGTCACTTCCTTGATTCCCGAAATTTTCAGTGCCGCCCTCGTATTGCCTATAAAGAACGACATAAAGAGACAGTAATCTCGACTAATCTGGAAATCGATATTACGTTTAGTCTCGACAATAGATATAATTCCTAGTGGACTTAACACGCGTAGACTAGCCACATTCCTGCATACGCGAACAATTTCTAGGATCCATTTTTAGATCATGAAAATACCAACACAAACGCACTGGATTCTAATGACGTATAGGTATGTGTGTAACAACATTCCTCCGGCTGTCTTTAGGATCGTTTTCTTGGTAATGTAGAATATTTGATAGAAATATGCTGCCATCAATGATATTATATATACAAGGGCTGACATTAACTGTTGCATACAACTAAGTAACTATTCAAGCAGGAGTCTAGTGATTTTGAACCGACTTCAAAAAAGGAGGTTCTCAATTCGACTGCATGTAATTTTTTTTTCGTTTGTTTGTTACGCGATTACTCCGCCAATTATGAACTGATCTTGGTGATATTTTTTTGTTTAGTAGGCTTCAAGGTCTCATATAAATTTTATCGAAATCAGTTCAGTAGTTTGGTTTATAAATCAAAATAACTGCAAAAAGATGTCATCCAGGACTTGAAGTCAGTTGTTTTTTTTTAAGTACTTGTGTGATTTGCATTTCCACGAAGCAAATTGAGAATACTTCTTCAATTTCTGGTTTTAGTAGTTAGTATAAGAATAAATAAATAAATAAATATCCCAGGACATTTTTTTTCACACAGCGCCATCTAGCCCCAAACTAAGCAAAGCTTGTAATATGGAAACTAGATAGCTGATAGAATACTTATATACATTTTTTTTGTAAATACATATAATACATACTACACCCAGACACAGAACAAACATTTATGTTCGTCACATAAATGTTTGCCCTTGGTGGGGATCGAACCCACGCCCTACAGCTCTGAAGGCAGACACGCTACCGCTGAGCTATATGGCAGTCAAGAATAAAATCGGTCCATGGCTCATGAATATTATAGGCTCGCAAAGTCATAGGTACGGTCGGACGACTAGTTATTCTACAGTAGAATAACGTTGTTATTTGTGCATTGGAAAGCAAGATCAGGGCAAGAGGGCAGACGTGATCACAGCCAACTCTTTGGCCGACTCATCCGACGCGTAACCAGTACAAGGAACTTGCGAAATGTCAGGAGAAATCTACCGAGTAACAGCCGTGAGTGCATCTTGGACTGTAATTCTGGTACAGACGTCGCATAATTTCTAGTCGCCCACCTACGAACAACAAATATAAATAATCATAAAGTTAATACATTACTAGCAATACCCCGCAACTTCATCCGCTATTCCTGGTACGGATTTTGACATTTAATAATGAGGTAGCTTGAGGTAGATTTTAAGCTACTTCATTATTAAATATCCAAATCCGCGCAGCCGTATTTGTAAGATAAGAATAACAAACATCCAAGCATTCCAAATATTGATTTATAATATTAGTAGGACAAGATAGGACAAAGCACACGAACGGTGCAATATTAGTACGACAAGATAGGACAAAGCACACGAACGGTGCAATATCAGTAGGACAAGATAGGACAAAGCACACGAACGGTGCAATATTAGTAGGACAAGATAGGACAAAGCACACGAACGGTGCAATATTAGTAGGACAAGATAGGACAAACCACACGAACGGTGCATCATCCCAGGGAAATTAATGACAAGGCAAGTGTTTACATTTACACTAAAAATTCGAATTGACATTTCAGGTGAACACACTCAAAATAAAATGTAATCCTGATCCAAACTACTTATTTTACACCAATGATCTTCATTTTACTCGCACTAAAGTAAATTACCTACTGTTATATTTCTTTAACAAGTAGGTACATACCTTAAGTATTGAATTAACTCCAGACAGTTTTTACATCAGTCAGTGTAAACGAGATCGTGATGGCATTTACAGCTCGAATAAGTAGTTCTTCCCTTTCACGGAACGCGTCGTGTGACATTTTAAAAGTTGTCTCATCGCAATTAGACTCACGATTCTACATCTATAACAGGGCCCGACTTTTGGATCGTTCGTATAGTTATCACATAATCGAATAAATTACCTTGCTGCACCCCGCGGTTACACCCGCGTGATGATTAAAAAAGTAGCGTATATTATGTTATTCCGGGATATAAACTATCTACATTCTGAAACGTATCCAAATACGTTCAGCCGTTTTCGTGTGAACAGGTAACAAACATACACACTAGGGTTTGGGAAGTCTCGACACTCTCAAAGTCCCGGGATACGAGACCACCCACGACCAAAGTCCCGGGACGTTCCGGGACTTCCAGACATCTCGAAATAGAATTAGAATCGAATTAATTTGTGGCGAGATGTGCCAATAAATAGCAATTTGAGTGAAAATCGACATTTTGTTGAACATAACATAATTTTTTTAACATCTATAACGTTAAAGAGAGCGTCGCAATCGCAAGATTGCAAAACAACCACGCACAGCACTTCACCTCATTAAGTGAAATAGACGACCGAGTGATAGACCGGGAGGGCACTGACGGTAACCCTACCTCATCGAGTACCAGCTTGGCACAGTCATTGTAAGAAGACATACAAAAAGTTATGTGAGTAGTAAGTAGTGTGACTGAATTGAGCCACCAATATCACGAATCACGATCTCTACAAATCTCACAAAACAACAATATGTCGGCCATTGGGCGCAATCGCTTTAGGTATCAATTAATTATTTGTTAAGCTAATAGATGGCACTTTTAATGACAAGGTGCAGTTTAAATACAACATTATTTTAAATTTCTACAACCGTGTCTCGTCTCGAGTCTCGACCCGAAAGGCCTGGGACCCGAGACAACTACATTTACAGAAAGTCCCGGGACTTCGAGACACGAGACGTCCCGGGGCCCAAACCCTAATACACACACATGTCCACCTTATATTTATTTTATTAATTTTCACATTCCGACAAACTTTCGCATTTATAATATTAGTGTGGTTCGTATGCGAAAAATCATGATGATAAAAAGATAATATTCCGCAGCCTGTAGGTACGAGACGAGACGCAAAATTCCATCTATTTTGTATTCAGTGAGTCATGTCATGGGCTCATGACCCGCTGAAAGGAATGATTCACGCCTGCACGTCACTTATAGAACCCAACGGGTATTAAGAAAACATAAAATCTGTTTACATCGAAAAAACTCGGTGCAAAACGACTTGCATCGTCAACCTTGAATACAAACGAAGTAATCATTATTCTCTGTTGGAAAAACAGAAACCTAGGCTGGTAGCATTTTCACGCAATTAGCGGTTAGTCAGTCGGACCGATAATGGTTTTTGTCTTACTTCTTACGATACTGACCGACCTCATTAGATCGGAAAATCACTGTTTTCCATCGGCCGCCGGTCTAGACGTGGCACTGCGACTAAATAACAATCGAGGGATGACCTTCAGGTGTTGCAAAAGAGATTTGGCTGTATCGGTTGTACGGCGAGCGACGGCGACCACAAGCGGTGGTAGCACTTCCGCTGCGAACGTTCTCGAAAACTGCACGGATTCATTATTTCATAGCAATGGAGCATAATCACCTTGTGCTCGAGCCGTTTATGACTCCGTGTCGTTTGGGTTTCTCCCGCTTTTTAACAGATTCAACGTTCTGTAGCACGTGGCGTGTTTCCTCGGAGACGGCGGCGGCTGCATCGCTCGCAACTGTAATTGCAGCCATTAAGATGAGTCACGCTTAGCGACGTGCCGGAGCTCCGCCTGCCGTATCAATCGCAATCGTCGCACGGACGCCTCCTCCGTGCTCTTTCACCACTCCTGCATAAGCCTAGTATTACCGATGTTACAAAAGCATGATTCATAGTTCATGTTGGATAGACAGCGACTTTTGCAATTGTTTTGAAAATCTCACTGGCAGATGCCCTCGATTGATAGTTATCGTCATGAATCATGATGCCGTTTTCTTGGAATACGGCCTTGAAGGGAATCTGGTGGGTCGCAGTTAATGTGACGTCGTGTTGGCTACCTAGTGCTGCAAGGCAGAGAAAGCGTCGGTCGTTGTCGTTTCCGCGCGAGGGCCCCCGGTAATGGCGGCGGGCGGCGCTGTTCCCCACGTTG
This sequence comes from Erannis defoliaria, assembly GCA_905404285.2. Lineage (NCBI taxonomy): Eukaryota > Metazoa > Arthropoda > Insecta > Lepidoptera > Geometridae > Erannis > Erannis defoliaria. The sequence goes on from FR990071.1 coordinate 4,977,784, forward strand.
GCGTCAGCGCGGCTAATTAGCAAGCAACAGGTACGCTAGCCAGTAGCCAGCGCACCGCGAGCCCGCAGGAAATCGCCGCTTACATCATCTTCATATCCGACGTGGCGGGCCGTTATCTATTGTCTATCCCTATCGCAAACATCGTGAGGAAAGCAAAGCAAAGCTCCACCAACTCTACGTCGAAAAATTTAGTGCAGGTAATTCTGTCTCGGGCATCGTTGCAGATTAAGATGCTTTAAGAAGGATTTTAAAAGACCACCGTGTGAAACATAGCGATATGTCTTATTTTTGTCAACGAGGGATTTATCGAGCCCAAATTAATCTTCATATATGTCAACTTCTTTATGTATGAGAGAGTAGTAAATAAAGAGATGTCTCAACAAATTATTGTGTTGAAAGACATACACGGCGCACTTACAGCCAGATTCAGAACATCTGTGCTTAGTTAAATTCCAAAATCGTCCCGCAAAAAGTAAACCAGGTTTGAGCTTTTGATGGGAAAGACGAAGTAGCGCGTTGAAGTCTCTTGTTAGAGCAGTTGAATTTTTGCAATAAGCACGAGAATATTTATTGTTTTGCACCTTCAGTTATTTCTAATGTGACCTGTTAGGTAATCCTGGATATCTAAAGCTTTCTAAACTACTTTAAAGTATACCTATATTTATTTAAGGTTTTGTTAATAGAAACATTTTAATTTAATGTAAATTAAAATGTTTCTATTGAGACGGGCGTTTCCTTTTTGGGTACTTACTGTTACTAAAATTTGCATAACTATCTCTAGCAAAATGTACGGGAAATGATTCAGATTACGTATTAATTAGCCTAACAGATGTTAAGCAATTAGTCAACGACAATGTCAATCTGTTCTTACAACACAAATTGGTTTCATTGGTTACGGTGAGCGCCGGCGAGCTCTGCGTTTCGTCTGGGGGATACCATTGTATCAATCACCCTCGTCTCTTTTGATGTGCCCCACACCCACGCCAGCGATGACCAACACACCTTACTACTATCAATCTTGTCACTTCTCATCTCCCCGCAGCATCTCGTGTGTCAAACAAAATCAAATCGGAGAGCTTTTGACGTTACCCGAAGTTCTTTTAACATCGAACGGCGTGAATGTTCCACGTCCATTTACGGCGCGATCTCGACCCACCCTGAGCCTGGACTAAAAAGCGTTAAGAAACTGATCTAAATAAGGCGCGTTTATAAATAACCCGTGACGGCAAGAATGGGTATATGATCCGACGGAATAAGCTCGCTCGGGGCCACGAGCAGAGAAACAAAATAAAATATCGTGTGACATATGACAGAGCACTAATTTAAGTCCCCGCGCCTAAAGTCGCAGAGAACGTAAATCTTGCCGCTCCCGTGCACGAAATGTAAATACGGTGCGAGTATGAGGGCGCACGCCCGCGCTGACGAGCAGCATGCAGGCACCTCTGCGACGTTAATAAACTCCAAACATGAATAATTAATATTCATAATTTTCTGTCACGTTTCCGACGTCTCGTCTGGAAAAAGTTGCGGCGAAATGTTTTTTTTTTGCTGATCACGAACACAAAATAGAGGTATGGGCTAACCTAAGAATTTAACTCTAATCTGTGATGAATTTTGAAAAGACTTGATGAGCTATTGTCTAAATTGTAGGGTTTATAATAAAAACAGATAAAACTGCTTTGATTTTACAGGCAACACAACTTATATGGCAAACATGAAAGTTATCGAATGTAGGAATTCGTTGAACTGCTTATAGTGGAACAGGTTATACCATAGTTGATAAAGTCATTTTCTTTACTATAAACCAGTAATTTTACTGTGCCTAGCTTTAGAAATACGCTCAAATGAACGTTCAAAGTCGAGAAATCATACGACGCTGTTCCAACTCATCCATTACCGAGTTGGTAAATGTAGAGGCGTGTCTCGCAGGGCCGTCACAGCTGCGAGGAGGCACGGGTGCTGTAGAACAGTACACAATTTTTATTGAACACTACTCGTAACCAACCACTCACATGTAACTACACCATATTCGATCTTCTTGAAAATTTTACACTTTCTGATTTGAAAGAAAATAATTTGTTTGTTGCTACATTCTTGCATCGTGGTAAGTATCGGTGTAAAATCAAACTTTTAATATGGCATAAATCTGAAATAATGAAACGTTTAAATTATATCAAACAGCAACCTTTAAACAATATCAAAGACTTTCAGGCGTCGGTTTGAAGAAGAAAGAGTTAACTAGGTGATGCACTTTTTCCACTATTAAAAAAGTAGCATAATTGTTATTTTTGACCCTTTAACAGTCTATAAGTTCAATAAAATCACCTCACCTTGCAGAGCTGTTGCTGTGCTGTGTGAAATAGAAGACAGAAACCAAAGCAACGCTTTTTGCATTCAATATATTAGTAAGGAAGGATGAGGATATCCAAATATTTGACTTTAAATGATACATTACTTAACTTAAAAAAATTACAAAAGTTTGCTGGTAGCTCACAAAAAGATAAAAGAGACACAGCGCCATCTAGTCCCATACTAAGCAAAGCTTGTATCATGGAAACCAGATAGCTGATAGAATACTTATATACATATTTTTTTCGTAAATACATACTTATAATACATACTACACCCAGACACAGAACAAATATCTATGTTCGTCACATAAAAGTATTTGTCCTGGGTGGGGATCGAACCCACGCCCTACAGCTCTGAAGGTAGATATGCTACGATCTGAGCTACAAGGCTGTCAAAAGAAAGACGAAATGCAAGTACAAAACTACTAATAAACCAAGAAACATCATTCTAAATATTAGTAAGAAAGGAATATAAGGATAGCAAAATGATACTGCAGAAATTCTGCTCCATCGAAGTTTTCTCTAGTTTACTCGTAGTCGTAGCTCATTAAAAACATAAAGCGAGGATAATGTTAAAACTCAGTACTTAAATCAAATTTATTATATGCTATTCTGGAAGCGCGGTTACGATCCGACCGATTCCATTACTCACACGCATACCCACCGTCCTCTGTAAATGGACAAAAGCGAGAATTTAAATTGTCAGTCACCTCATTTGACGATGATGGAATATCATCAGTCCTATTCCACTAAGCGTCCGCTAAAGAGACTTCATTTCCACAGAATTGACTTCGCTCAGTTGCCTATCTAGAGATCTCGCCTGCGCCAGCCGGCGGAAATGTTTGTTTTATTAATGGACACCGTTCACAGTTTAATGTTTATTTTATAAAGAGACTAGTTAAACCCTTTACTGGGGGACATCCTCATACGGTTGCCAACGCACCCCTTGCACGAATACGAATATCCTGAAGCAATTAAATATCGTTTGGTCCACTTCAACAGCACTAATGAGTCGCTCGGCCGGACTCCCATCGACGGTCGCAAAACTCGAGCGTTTATTAAAATGCAGAACCAATTAAATATGAAACGGAAAATGGTATCCGTAATGCCGGTCACTGCAGCACAGCTGCCGGCCGGCACAAAGAAAGTCAAAGATAGAGATATTCGAAATGTGGAGCGTTCCGTTATTAGATCACATTATACTGTACTTGGACAAGTGTTTCTTTTCAATACCGTAACGATATTCTTGGAATATCATACTCATTTTAATGCAGTTTGGAGTATGTGTAAACATTTAGGCAATGTGAATAATTATAAAGTAAGTTTGCATGGGCTGAGTGAACAGCCTTAGTGTCAGAATGAATGTGCCACCCGCTTCCCGGCCTCTGATATGGTTCGACGGTTATTGTTATAGAGCAAACAACCGGGAATAACAATTTAACAAGTCATTCGACCCACAGTAGCGCTATAATAATGGTAAATACCACTCACGGCCACCCATCAGAAGAATAACCGGATCGACCATTGCTTAGACTGGTGACTTTTGGGAACATCTCAAGCTGCGCTACGAGCGCTAATTATGAAATGTTTACTTGCCGCTTTGATATTTGTGTAAGCGACTAAAAATAAAGGTGAACGGAATGTCATTCCATTTGGGGTGATCGATAGAAGCGGGCGGGGCGGAGGGACCGCGGCTCACGCACCGGCACGCAGCCCTGCGAGGGCCCGCTGCCACTACGTGCGCTCCATGCACAAGCTCACTCAATCGACAACTTGGATTCTATTGCAGCTATAAAATCGGTCAGCACAAGGAATCCAAATCACATCATTTAAAGACACTTCGTTAACCAAAGTCCGTTGTTTTGATGCATACAAGCAATTGCAATACGTTTTTTTGCTTGACAAGCCAGGTGTTTTGCTATAATGAAGGCGGTCAACACACCTAGCCTGGAATGAAAACTAGCTATCAAATGAGACTACCAGTAGTCTCATTTGATAGCTAGAATAATCTCATTTGATTATTCTTTTTTATTTATTGATTAGTACATAACATACATTCTGTCAGGGGTCAATGAACTATTTGTACGAAAAACAGTTTTTTTTTAAGAATGTCAAACGTCCCAGAACTAAAGTTGTTTGTCTTGATGTACCAAAGACGTCTTTAAGAGGTTATGCGCAAGATACAAATAACCCTGTATATATATATATATATATATATATATATATATATATAAATGTATAAACAGGAGTGCACACACGTTTAAGCATAAAGTAAATTGGTACAGACTGCCCTAATGTAAAAGTTGATACACCACCAGAAGGCCTATGCCTATATCCTTTGGCGGTTATTGTTAGAGGATAAACAATCGATATTTAGAGTGCCATGGTTGTAAATGACAGCCGCGGTCACCTATCCTAAGGCTGACCGGATCGTCCGTAGACCCGGTGACCCGGTGATCTTTTTGGACCCAGTCAAGCGAACTGTATAATTATAATATTAAAAAAAAAAAAAATATGTCACAAAAGTTGGTACTACAAAATTTCCCCAGACCAATTATTTCACATAGGTGTCTTAAAATGTTTATTTCTCCAGTTTTACAATGTATGTGCATTGTGCATGTCATAATTTCCACAGTAATTTCCACGTTAGACTGACGGGGGAAAGTTAACATTATGCTGTAAACTGTCTGTAACAGTAAATAATGTGAAAGTACATAATTAGATTATTGTAATATTATAAGATCTCTGAACGGCTCATGTAAACACATTTTATTGAACATTAAAAACCCCTAGTGAACCAAAATTAATTAAATTCGGAATAAAAAAAACCACCTGCAAATTTATAATAATTCATGAATAAAAATATTTAAAATCCCCGATTATCTTGGGCTGTCTTGAGTTGTAGTCTAAGAATAATCTCTACCAAGTCACATGCACAGAAAAACAAACTAAATCAAAATCGATTCGTCCGTTTGGATGCTACGACGCCACTGACAAATATAAAACACACATTAAATTTAAAAACACTGATCAATTTAAAAATACTCTCCTTTTTTTATTTTCTGTTAAGGTGGATGGTGGATTTGATGGTGGGTGGTATGAAGCGTTACCAAGAGATGGCGCTAGGATAAATAATTTTTAATAAAAATGTTTTTTTATATCGTAGATTGCAATTCAATTTGAAGTAGATATTAAAGGGCGAACATTTACCGGTATTGTGTTTGTAGTTACTACTACAAACACAATCACTACCTATCGGTAAATGTTCGCCCGAGAGTAGAGTCCTACAGGACTCTACTGCAGAATCCGCCTGGGGAAGTACCACACCTTTGCCAGTTATTCAACCGCCAAGCAGTAGTGTGCAAGCATTACTGTGTTCCGGTTTGAAAGGCAATGTTACCAGTGAAATTACTGGGTATGAATAGATTTAACATCTAATATCTCAGGGTGACGAGAGCAGTGCAGTGCGGCGCAGGATTGTGTTCGCAATTTTACAATTCTGGCACTGCTACTGTTAGTGGCAGGCGAAACGCTTACCACCAGGTGATCGTCTTGCTCGTCTCGTCACCAGATTGTATAAATAAAACTATATTCCCCATATTTTTGATTAGAAAATCAACATATCAGCCATATTCGTCCTTTATCACTGAGTATTGAATCATCGTTATCGTCGCAAAGGAACAAATTTGGTTAATTAATTTGGTTATTCGTTATAAAACCAAATACATGTACGCCATTTAAGATCAACTCCAAATTGAATTGCTATCTATAACGTTAAAAAAACAATTAAATCACTCTTGTGTCATCTCTTGGCAGCGGTGCATTGGACCATCCCCCTTAATAAAAATGAAAACTGTTAGTCGGACTTGTCGCGTGCCGCTTCTAATTACTAGAAAGTGTTTGATACATTCAAGAGTAACATTTACAAGGAGACAGTCAGACACAGGTACACTTTATTTAATCTAGTATTAAAGAAAATAATGGCGCCTGTGAGCCGGCCAATGATTAACTCTATCGCCTTACGCCGCGTTAGAAATATAGAAATTAAGATAAACGCGATAATCTCGTGAGGAATCTTAACTATCTTACTTATTGCCAACATTGACTGCTTTCAAATAATAGCGCTTTACACATTTAAAGTAGATAAGTGCTGAGATGTAGATTAATGTTAGGAAAATTGATGCCTTTCACCAAAGGCGGAGTAATGTTCACATTTTTCGAATAAAGGGCATACTTTCAGAGATAATTTGTTTATTCTTAAACTGTAAGTAGGTTGCTATAAGCAATTGACGATTTGGACAGTTCTTGAATGGGTGACCGGCTGATTCTGAATGGCATGGCACTTTATAACTATCCTGGCGGTTTTCTTTTCAACCCACTTCAAAAAAGGAGGTTCTCAATTCGTCTGTATGTTTTTTTTTTGTATGTATGTTACGCGATTACACCGCCAATTATAAACTAATTTTGATGATTATTTATTTGTTTGGTAGCTGTAATACTTCAGAGGTGGTCCCATATAAATTGTATCGAAATCGGTTCAGTAGTTTGGTTTTTATATCAAAATTACTACAAAATATGAAGATGTCATCCAGGTATTCGAAGTTGAAGTCTGTTGTTTTTTTTTTAAAAGCTTATTATTCGAATAAAGGGGACACTTTCAGAGGTAATTAGATTATTCTTATACTGTAAGTACATGTATGAATCTAAATGCTTTAAGCAATGGACGAATTGGTCAGTCCTTGAATGGGTGACCGGTTGGGGTGGCACTTTTATAACTATCCTGGCGGTTTTCTGTTTACCACAGCAACTTTCTAACCATGCCAGCCTTCAGCCGGCAGAGTTAATACTAAAATTGGTGCTGGCACTTTACGAACTTATTGTTTTAATGGTTTAGTCGCAAAATATCCCGCTCTATAATGTCGTCCATTTCGTTATAGATTCAGTGTGAATCAAACATTGTAGTAAGAGGTTGGTTGTGTTTAGTAAATAGACATGATTTCGTCCCTGACATCAGTTTATGAGGAAAATTATAAGGAATCAGCAAAAACTCCACATTTACCAAGCAGTCGGAAGAAATGGCATTTTCACACGTATTAACTGCACTACAACTCCCATGAGAAATCCAGAATTCAGGTGGGGTGACTTCACGCAGGGGTGACATTACACCGCCAACAAAAAAAGGTACTCGTTTTCATAAATTGTCGTAAAAGTAGGGGTAGAACACATCGACTTACTTAAATCATGTCAGGAAAATGTTCTGTAGGACTCCCTGAGGCAACGTAGAAAGCAGGCCTATGCATGGTAAAAAAAACTGGTCAAGTGCGTAACGTGACATGATCATGGCAGGGTTCTAGTCCGTAATTGTTTTTCGGGACATTTTATTTGACCACTCATAAGCTCAGTCAGATAATACCTAAACTATTAGTGGATTAATATAATATTTCTATGTAAACAAAAATTCTTGACGGTCTTTATTCGTTTCTAAATAAAAGGACCGTGACATGCAGACGGAACCTAGACAAACAGACGGATAATTGGACATGGAAAATCAACCTAGATGAAATTGAAAATATTTTAAAAACAAAATAGACAACAGACTAATTACTTTAATAGATCGATTACTAGTTTTTTAGTTTATTAAACGCTAGTTGACCTGGGTATGTCCTAAAACTGCATCCAGCACCACCGGAGGACGGGCAGCAGCGTCCTCTTAGTTAACGGTGGTAACACTCTGCGATCCCCAAGACGCCTGCCAAGCGTGGGGATTATGACAATCCCTCCCTATTATGGGAGAGGCTTTCGTCCAGTAGTGGACGTCTAACAGGCTGATGAAGAAACGCTAGATTTTATACAATTATTTACTTTAATTTTTTTTTACTATTATAAATTGCATAACTCTTGTGAATACAAACTGGAATATATTTGCAACAATAGTTATTTACAACACATTTGCTCGAAAATGCATTTACGAAGCCTGTATACATCGTTTGAAAGTTGAACATTACGCACCATACAACGGAGCGTGCGGTAAAATAGGTACTCTTAGCTAGGCGTGCGGTAAACCTATTTTACCGCACGCCTAGTTGTATAGAGCCGTGCGTATCCTTTACGGTTTTTTTTTTATTTCTGTAAAAATATATAAGAATTCCACCAAGGACACGAGCATAAATAGGCTGAATGAACCTTCTTGGAAGCGCGTTTGCTCAATACGTTTGTTTCACTTTAATACTAAAGAGAAAATAAGAAGATAGAGTAGTTCTAATTTTCACCACGTGCACGTCGCGCTATTTGCAAATTCGCGCCATTTTCATATTATAAACGTCACAGATTGCTGCGACATTTTCTGCCAGTTTCATTGTTGTGACTTTTTGACTAATATTTATAAACAAAATTGTAAAGGTTGTTTCATTACTTATTGTACTGTTTTCTCGCAAATGTGTTGAAAAGAATTGTATGGCACACGTGCGGAATTGGTTTTTACAAACTCGTGACTATGGTAAGCTCGAAACGAAATACTCTTTTGTAAAAACCAACTTACCGCACTAGCATCAGCATCATAAATAACTAGCACCCTAAATGATTATTATGCAAAATCTTCATCGAGCTATTGAATGCATGTTACTATAGTTATTTACTAATTGCACTCGCTGGCTTGCATATTGCGGGGACGTCGGGTGAATGTAAAACATATTTAAATAACGTTGAATAAATTCATCCAGGTTAAGTCCAGTGCTTCAGTGGCAGGTTGCCCCAGGTCGGGCGGTGCTCAGTCCGTATAATGCAATAAGTTATTCACGAGCACTGGATGGCGCGGAGTAGGCGCGGCCGCGAGGGTTGTAGAGGGTCGACGACCGCGCCAGACGTGACGTCATCCGCCCTACAGCTGGCTATGACGTCACCTCTCACCCCCAAAACAAAGCGGGCCCTAATCCACCAACTTAAGATTCAATCTCGACACGACTTCCTGAATATGGTGACCACATGTCCTCGAGTATGATTAGTTACGAGTATATCGTGCGGTTTGATTGCCATTTGACGTAAATGAACACTTGTCTCGATGAGAATTTGGACGGTAGTTTCCTAAGCTAACAAAACAAGGGATATTTTGATAACACAGTTCATATTTGCCTAAATCATGTGTAACAATATTATTTGAGCTAGTGTAGACTGTTATAGACCGTTCAACATAGTCAACAGTCGTGAAGTAGAAACTTCATAGCACCAGCGACTGCTTCCTAAAGACATAAAACTGAACGAGTTAAACATAGACCTATGGAGTGGGAACTGATTGAGAAATGACAAAACAATGTAGCTTTTACGGACACACAAAGTATTCAACAATTTATAGCTTTCGTCCGTCTGTCAGCGTAAAATAAATGGCACAATAAGAAAAGCCGAGCGAATGATTAATTGACCACATTGGTAAGACAACGCATCAAGAGAAGCTCAAGACCCATAGAAAGTACCGTAGTGGAGAGTAGCGGTTTGCCGTGATTTCTCATCATAACAGCCAGCGCCGCCGCGTGGCCGCCGCGGCCGGCAACACACCAAATTGTGCTCTCGAATAGCGCAAGAATATTTCACTTGCAACTGTATTTAATGACGGTACCAACGGTAATAGTCTGGGAATGTACATGCAGCTACAAGATTAGAACGGAGAGATAGCCCAAACAATGGATGCAGCGATTCTTATATGCAAATAGAGCGGAGATATTGCAAAAACCCTGCGCTCCGTGGATCGTTCGCATGACTTGTGTTTTATAGGCATTCTCGGTATCCCCTCTAATAAATTAACTTCTAAGATGGTAGGATTCATGGATGACTAATAATCTGTTTTTGTAACAGCTCGGTACATGACTACATTGTGTGATGAGCAATCTTATGAGCTGTACGACATAATGCGAATTGGTCATGCCAAAAAAACTGTAGGTATTTACAAGTATTTTAATCGACATAACTGGGTTAGAGTACAGCATAGTCTAATAAAAGTAACAAAAAGTTGATCACCAATGATATAACATTATCAATGACGCACAGGTATTCATTTCGATTTCAATAGAAATCGATTGTTGTAAAAAAATTCGTGAAAATTATTTATTGTTTAGTCTTACATAAATCAATAAAAAAGATACGATATCTTACAGACGACTAATAACTCTACCCAGTTTTGTCTTCTGTCTATATGAAGGTAAATCGTCTAAGATCCCTTTTACACGACCTGTGCGAAGGGCGAGAAGAGGCCTCAACTCAGGTGGCCTTTTGTGCAAAATTTCAAAGGACCGCACATCTGCCTTATCTGGCTGTAGCACTACATCAGAAATATATAAATTGAAGTTGGATTATATAAAACCGTGCATAATTTTGTAAATTATGTCGGTGATCAAATCTAAAATATATACTTTATCAGATAAATCTTCTTTGTTGTTCTTTTTTGTTGCACTACATTTAAGGTAGTGACAGTAGGGCTCCGTCGCAGAATGTGCCTTTCCTAAAATGTCTACTGCACGCAAAACGTCCCTTTCGCACAATGTCTCTTTCGCAAAAGGTACAGGTAGATTGAAGTAAAACGAGTCATATAACATCACTATGACTCTTATGTAAATGAGCTTCTTATTGGTCAAACCTTGATCCAACTGTCGCGAAATGGAATAGTAACGATTTTTTGACATCTGCTTGATCTGATAAAAAAATTGACTCTTATAAAATAAAAGACCAGTCACGAGAAGAAATTAAAAGATTAGTCTGAGAGTTAAATAGCTCTAGTTCCTTGGTTGACAATTCAATGAGACATACATCTGGCCGTCGCGCCGCAATGGGGCCGATTGCGTTAGCTGTCTGGATCGGAGAGAGCTGTTTCAATTAGCTCTATAAGGGATTAAGAATGTTTAATCCATTAGATTTCCTATTAAAACAATTTTCTTTACATATTACGGTGAAGGAATGTTGAGCTTGTCAACCATATGGTACATGCGACCTGCGCTTTGCAAATTCAGTTCCTGATACAAAAAATATTTTTAAAACAATATAATGGTACAAAACATCATATTACAATTAAAATAAAACTATTTCGTACGCAAGGTTTGCCTTTCAAAACGGATGCAGGTGCAATAAGTTAAATTTGAATTATACATACACTATTTTGTTAAATAACTGTAAGCTGTGCATTATTTGCAAGAAATAAAGTGCTCTATAAATTAACATAAAGCTTTCGTAAGGGCAATAAACGATTTAAATTGATGATATTTCATTACAAATAAAAACACTAACACAAAGAATTCTCACATTAAATTTAAGACTCGTCCGTCAAAAATCTCCATGAAAGTGTTTTTATTTCGTTTCTCACCAATATAACAACAAAAATAAAAAGTATACAATAAATTATCTGTTTGAGAGTTTCAAGCTATAACTGGCATATCCGCAGTCGCTATGGACACGTTCATTTATTTATTACCAGAGATAGAAAGAGCGCAAAACAGCGTTTAAGAGCATCGTGCAATAATCCCATTTCCACGGTACGGTTCGAAGACCTCCGTCCAGCGAGTCGCCACCGGAGCGCGCTCGCATGTTCCTAGCGACGCCTGCCGCCGCCGGTGATATCGCACCAGCACGGCTGTCCATGGTTCAATTCCATTAATATAATTGAAACCGAGAAACTCATTTTACCGTCGTTCGGACAAATATCGTTAGAGCTTTCGCATAATTCTTATTAGACTATCTTCAAACTCTATGGCGGTATTATTTTTTGAGAGGCTGAAAAACTAATTCACTTACACGCAAGCACTCAAACATTCTTCTTTCACATTCACACCATGCACTACATATCCGGCGGCATATATGTATATCCGAATATTGCATACGGCACGTGAAGTTAGGTTAGTCGGTGGGGCCGGCCGGCCGGCGGGACAGGTGCAGGTGCCGGCCGGCGAGCACGGCGCGGGCGGCTCGGGTGAGGACTCACATGTGTTCAGAGCGCAGGGGTGCCGGTGCCGGGCGCCGGGCGGGATCTGACTTGGTACTGTGTACACGGACGCGGTATCGCGGTGGCCGTTCGCGCGGCCGGTGTCTCGGGGACTGGCGAGCGGCGCGAGCCCGGTGCAGCGCCCGAGCGCACCCCGCGGGCCGCGCGCCCCCCGACGCCCGCGCAATGCGCCCTCCAGATGGTACTCCGCCAGTCGCCTACCGCAGAAACCTCCAGAATCCGCTAAATTCGCGACGATACATCGAAGACAATACGGATTAGCGATCCTTTTATTACAGAAGGTTCCAAATTCATATTTTTATTTGGATTTACTAAAGTTTTACATTGCAATTTTCTATTTTCGTTGATTGTATGAGTTTTGGTAAAAATGGTGATTAGCTTTGCCTAGATGAGTTTTATAATGCGTAAATACATTCACGTTGCAAAACGTCGTGCAAGGCGCGTGGCCGGCAGCGTCGACGTCGCCGGCGGTGTCGGAGCCGACGACCCCGCGCGCTACGCTCCGCCGCGCGCTGTGCGCTGCGCCGCCTCGCCGAAACTTCGCACTTCACTTTTCCACTAGGAACAGTTCAAACGCACCAGGCGTGAAATCGGCGCAAAACTGACGTAACACTCCACACGAGCAACTCTAATTCCACATTGTTCGAATTTGAACCACACTCGCACGTCAGTTTGCTGATCCTACACATATAGATAAAATGAATCCTTTATGGTTTTCGTCGAAATGGGTGTACATACATGAGAGAGGGATAAAACTTAATGTGATTGCGTAGGGTACAAAGATATGTGTCCTAGCATATGCAGAGTATCAAAAATTTACCTTGAGAACATAAAATAACTCCAAAACTTAATTTACCACAAGAACATTACACAACGATGATTTATTCACTTTCTTCGAGTTCGTCGCGTCATTTTCCATTTAGCTTCAGCGGAACTTTGAACACTAAACGTTGCAAATGGCTTAATGTCGTGTGTAGTCCGCATTAACATGTAGACAACTCTCGTTTAGTAATTAACCATTCATGCGTTGCCTTGCTTTCACCAAACGTGGAAACATTAATGGCAATAGATTTTTACACAAGTATGAAATCCCATTTTGATATGGTCGATTAGCAGACATCTCAATATGTTTCGAGACAAACAACAATGCAAAGAAAAATTTATAGCTATATAATATGTTAATTTTGTTGGTGGAACTGCGTATGCCTAAAACTGAATCCAGAACCACCGGAGGACGAGCAGCAGCGTCCTCTCGGTTAACAGTGATGAACGATCCCGAAGCCGCCAGCCAAGATTGGGGATTAGGGCAAACCCCCCTCCCCCTATTAAGGGAGAGGGCTTAGTCCAGCAGTGGACGTCTTCTGGCTGATGTGTGTTAATATCTCTGTGTTAATATCTCAAAATCAATGTCTACGACACGTTTTTGTCAGGTTTTCAGCCGCCAAGCGTTGTGTGGAAACAATACAAGAGACCCGTATTAGAGGGCTTCTAGTGAAATTAGAGTTCTTTGGGCGGCATATTAACTCTTACTAGAAATGGCAACACAGCCTACACGAGCTTACTTGAAACAATACAATACAATAATGTGGTTGCTTGTTGCCCTTTTAGTCCATTAAATTCAATTATATTTAAGGCTTGTATTTTCCAAATTTGCCCCTCACAAAATCAAATTTATTTAGTCAAATTATATAATATATAATAATATAATTATATTTAAAGCCCAAAAATACAAAATGTTACAGAATAACCGTTTTAGTTTTTTGTGGTTGAAAACACGATTGATTATACTTTCCTCTATAGAAAAAAATACCGAAACAGTGACTATTTTTACACCATTTTCAGTTTTATGTCCTAATTACAGCACATAGTCACATTAAAAAAATATGTATTATAAGTTAATAGTATTTTGGAGAGCATGCTGTGGTTCAAAAGTTATTCATTTCTATACTTTTCAAGTAATCTGAGAAAATCTTCAAAAATCGAAGTTTGACACGCACGATTCTGCGTAACCGCCATATTTTTGCTCCGCTAAATGTGACCCTACCTGATACAGCTTTAGACTAATGATTGATCTCATTCAAAAATGTGCTTGAAACGTGGAATGCCCGGCCTTAAACGAAATTTTCTTTATTTGTTTCGTTATTATAGACAACAAAACATTGCTTTCTTAATTTTTCGAAATTGTAAATCAGTTATTTTATATCTTCAATAATTTAATAATGAGCCAGGCGAGAAAATTAAAGACGGGAGGAGTCTCCCAACTGTTATGGGCAAGCGTGAGGCTTACCATCGGGCGACTGACTTGTCTGTCTGGTTAATAGTTGGGTAAAAATCAAAACTAAATAGTTGCAAACCGCTAAATATTATTAGATTAACCAATGGGTGAACAATGAAGACATTACAAAGTGGCCGGATAAGGAGAAGTTTGGCCCGAGAAGTCGTGCTGAATCGCAATGAGGCGGAGAAGCTCGCGGCTATACCATGTCTAGCAGAGTATTGTGAACGCATGACTCATTGAGGCAAAGTTGATGCTTTTCGCAACACCAACATCGACATGTAATCGAGTAACATCGTCATGGCGTAATCTGCAAACTAATTGTCCGATTCCAGAATGAAACTGAAATAGAAAGGTTACTATTTAACTTTTCCATTTAGTTTTATCTTCTTCGTTATTTTAACACTTATTCACTATAATAACACGATGATAGCATTATTCCGCTTCTTTTATGTTTGCCTTTTTATGTTACACTGCCGTGTCACCTGATCTTAAACGAAGAAGCAGTCTTCGATAAAGCACTCTTAGTTAGAGGAAACCGAATTCGCCACTTGAAGACACCCAGATTGTAATTATCGGGGAACATACACTCGGGCAGCGTATTCCACGGTTTAGCACTGTAATGTCAAGTATGCCAATATTGCAAATACGAAAGTCGTCGTCAGCCATAAAAACGTACACTGCTGGACGAAGGCCTCCCCCTTTATAGAGGGTTGTTGCCATAATCCCCACGCTTGGCAGGCGGCTTGGGGATAGCAGAATGATCACCGCCGTTAACCAAGACCTGCTGCCCGTCCTCCGGTGGGTCTGGTTGCAGTTTAACTACATACCCTGGTCAGGAATACGAAATTATTAGTATTAGAATATAGGAAGCTTATGATTCATACAATATACAACATGTGACAATAAGGTTCAACAATACTGAAAGGTGTATGTACTCATCATTATGAACAACTTTTACTATGGGGCCAACACTGAAATCGCGAAAACAAAAACTGCTTCAGGTACATTACATAGCATTCAGTATTGTTGAACCTTTTTGTTACACATTGTATATCACGTGTCTCTTCTTTGTTCATACGCATCTTTTAGATTTGTATTTTTTCTATCTTAAGGGTGCCTGGAAGAGATCGCTTTAAGTGATAAGGACGCCATTTTTAACGCTAGTATTTTTAGCTTTTTTCCCTTTGTATGTATTTTATCGTCATTTACCCTAATATTCCTTCTGGAACGGAGCCATTTTTTTGTTTGAGCAGAAAGAGTTAAGTAATCTTTTTATCTATATGTTATATCTATGATGAAGGGGGTACTAGGTGTGAGAATGGGTGTACTTACCACAGATATCCTTACTTTAAGTAGGTAAGTTCGTATAGGCTGAGTGGCCAGCCCAAGTATCAGAGTTAATGTGCCGACCGAAGGCCTTTGAAATGGCTGACGGTTGTTGTTATAGAAACTAGAACAAACAACCGGAACCAACAATTTAACTTGTCATCCGACCCACGGTAGCGCCATCCGACCCACGGTAGCGCTCAGAAATAAATGCCACTCACGGTCACCCATCCGAAGACTGACTGGACCGTCCGTTGCTTAACATCAGTGATCGTTTAGAATCACCTAGGCAAGCTACGCCACGAGCGCTACGTCCTTACTATGAAACTAACCTTATATTTTAGTATAAGAAGTTATTTACTTCGCCGTACTTGGAATTTCACAAATATGGGTTCAATGATAACATTCACAGTTAGACAGCGGATGTCACGATGTCTTCATTTAATGGCGATAGCCCCTGTGACCAATTACGGGCCATTACTCATTCCTGTGATACTTATTAATAAACAATAAAATATTTATCGTTCAGTCTTCTTTGGATATCATTCTAGAAAAATTAAACGTAAGTAATATTTATTTCAAATGTAGATCTAAAACGGAATTCAATGACTTACAAAATTCTGTGTATAGGTCACACAATTGGTTTATTCCACTATGTTCACCTGGGTAAAATCACCTAGGTGAACAAAGTGGAAATTATGGTTTCTTCATTTCAACTCGGAATCATTGCAGCTAGGTGATCACCTAGGTGATTTTTGGTACAATAGTCGATTCTGCCAATCTTGCAGATACATTAGGTATCTGTAATATTGACATCATCATCATCAGTCAGAAGACGTCCGCTGCTGGACGAAGGCCTTAATAGGCAGGGGTTGCCACAATTCCCAGGCCTGGCAGGCAGCTTGGGGACAAATAATACTCGACATTAAAAGTTAATTATTTCACTTTATTTCAAATCTCGGCTTGGGTCTACGTCTTGTACATTTGAGAGGCATTGGCCGAAGCCGAAGAAGTTATTCATATAGTGTATTCACTCCAAAGGTACGATATGAGACACGAAAAACAAATGTCCTTGTCTAATGTAGAGACTATTATATACTACAATAAAGAAATGTATGTAATAATTTAACACTAATATTTTAAGACCTACAATCGCTGGCTAGACGTAATCTCGATAAATAATGACTGTTTCATCTTAATAATTCGGAGGCCGGGTGTACGAAAATTGCTCGGACGTTGAACCAAACGCGCGGTGGCAAAAAAACAACAGCACACAACACAAGTCTATTGTGGTGCGTCGCATGAATACAGACTCCGGCTACGCACACTCTTGCATCAGCACATGCCTCTACCTGTAGCTGTTACCGTCAAGGCCAAATTTTTAATTATGATTACAGAACAAATTGATAGATCAATATTTGAAAAGCAATATTCAGCAGTCTGGAATTTCCAAAGGTTAATAAGAGAAGAGTTAAGTAAGTTTCCAAAGGTTAGTGCACAATGCATTTACGTGTATATTTATAGAAATAATGACGCAAATTTTAGGAAATGTAATACCCGGCAAGTAGTAGTACTCAACTGCAGAGTCCGCCTGGGGAAGTACCACACCTTTGCCAGTTATTCAACCGCCAAGCAGTAGTGTGCAAGCATTACTATGTTCCGGTTTGAAGGGCAATGTTACCAGAGAAATTACTGGGTATGTAGACATTTAACATCTAATATCTCAGGGTGACGAGCGCAGAGCAGTGCGGCGCAGGATTGTGTTCGCAAGTTCACAATTCTCGCAATGCTACTGTTAGTGGCCGGCGTGATGCTTACCACCAGGCGAACGTCTTGCTCGTCTCGTCACTAGATTGCAATAAAAAAAAGCTGCTTAGCAATACGTCGTCCAAACTGAGAGCACTTTCTCATAACCCTGTCACGTCTCGCCAATATAGCAGGACAGGACAATGGCGACAGTGAACAAACATGGATCAAACCAAACATCGCTGGGCAAACACCAACCGGCTCCGAATATTGAATGCCGCCATGCAAATTTATTCAGCAAAAAATATATCGCAAGACAGATTTGAAAACCAAAATTGTTCACCCGATACGGCGACGCTTCTTGGACTTGGACTCATTAATTTTTTTGGGATCGACCAGAGTTCAGAAGTCATACGAATGAACATTTGTTACGAAGAAATAACGTGCAAGGAAATTCGCGAATTAGCGTTGGCTTGTTCATAATCAATTGACACGGAAATCGTGGAACTGGAATAGACGTGATTGAGGAGAGGGTAATACCAGAAACTTTGAAATACAGTATGTTGTACATTTTAGATATACATTTTGAATATTACTTGTGTTGTGTTCTTTGTAGGTATTATGTACTCTTACGATGCTTCATTAGAACATGATCAATGTCAATATGGTTATTAAAAAAAACAAAGAAATAAGTTTTATAAAACGTTGCGATAAATTAACAATACGTATTTATTTCGGCAGTGAGAAAGTTTGTGTAAAATTAAAGATTTTAATTTACAACCTGTACAATGGCATTATGATGCTGGCTGACTGACTTCGACTATGTGATGAAACGATTGTCAAAACAAATAGAGTAGGTAAGTAAGTAAGTAAGTTCGTATAGGCTGAGTGGCCAGCCCTAGTGTCAGAGTTAATGTGCCGCCCGAAGGCCTCTGACATGGCTGACGGTTGTTGTTATAGAAACTAGAACAAACAACCGGGACCAACAATTTAACGTGTCATCCGTCCCACGGTAGCGCCATCCGACCCACGGTAGCGCTCAGAAATAAATGCCACTCACGGTCACCCATCCGAAGACTGACCGGACCGTCCGTTGCTTAACATCGGTGAGTAGGTAAGAGGTAAGTAGTGGACTTCTTGGAATATTTTTTAATTTCTTTGATTGTATTTAGTAAATTAAAATATGTGCTATTCAGAAAATGATCAATATTACGAGTAATATCATGTATATTATTATCTATGGGATCGAACTATTTAACCCTGCAAATATAAAGATATTACATATTATTTTTTTAAATAAAAATTACAACTCGTAATGCATCTTTGGGGACACGCAATAATGCACAAACAAGTAAAATGCACAAATCAATTATTTAAATTTAATATAGCAGCATTACATTTTGTAATCAAGTTACAGTGAAATGTTACCGATTATTCTAAAAAACTAATTGCCTGAATTGTTTGAAGTAATCAACGCATTAACCAGTCGACACACATCGAAACAGGAATTAATCAACGATGTTAATTAGCGTTGTCTTTAAAAAAAACAGTGCCTTAGCGATTTGAATTTTACCATTTACTCATTTTGGTGTTCCTGAAACTAAAGTGAATAATAACAGTTACTCGTACAGATACAAAAACAAAATACCGACCTATAGGAAAGTCAAGTTTTTTTTTTAATTGTTTATCAAAACGGTATCATCTCATCATCAGCGCAATCATTGGCAGCTGAATCAACCCACGGAAATATTTAGTAGTTTCCTTCCTACAACGCCTAGGCGCTTGGCGACATACATCTTAGAGGGTGGTGGCTAGCCAGTCTAGTCTCTACCAGCATGGCGCCTTGACTACCTATTCTTCCTTCACCGACAGCTCAAACGCATTATTGGAACTTCAAATGAAAGCCACACCCGGCAGCGTGCGAACCGAACGCGCTAGCATCGCTACGAAAGCATTGCTACGCTAAGGGACCGCACGCAAAAACAGCAGTATTAAATTATTACTGCAAGTTTTTTTTTTAAATGCAATGGAATGACGAGATGAGCCATACCACAGAAAAGCGAAAGCACTACAGCGTAGGTAGAACGGCTTTCAAAACAATTGTATGGAAAACCACTGTCGCCAGTTTCACACGAAAATGTAAAGTCACTACGACGAAAAATGCCAATCATTGGTCGCGCATCTGAAGTAAAACGCTCGAAATGCCATTTTGCAACAGATTAAAATTGATCTATTTACGATGCAATGGGGTTTGGTTTCCTACGCGTCTATTTAAATTGTCTTTTTGAGTATTTTCAGTTTAAAAACATGTATATTGATTTACACTTAATGTCGGCTAGCGCGGCCCGTCACATTTCCGTTCTATTCACTTCTCTTTCCAGTGAGCCAGACGGTCACCGAGTGGTAAACATCACACCTGCCCATAACAGTAGCAGTGCCAGAATTGTAAACCTGCGAACAAAATCCTACGCCACACTGCACTGCGCTCGTCACCCTGAGATATTAGATGTCATATCTCTTCATGCCCAGTAATTTATGTGGTAACATTGCCTTCCATACCGACACAGATAACACAGTAATAGTTACACCCTACTGCTTGGCGATTGAATAACTAACAAAAGTGTGGTACTACCCAATAGCGAACTCTGCAATAGAGTAGGACTCTACAATGTGGAGAAGTTTTGATCGTTTCCGTAGCTTCTCCGCCTACGACAGCAAGGGGAGAGCGCGGAGCAGGGAGGGGCTGCATTCTACAGCACTGTTCATGTGTGAACTCAATTAGATAGTTTCGCCGGTGTCGTGACTGACGCCAGCAACTCCGCAATTTGTACCCGATGCTCGCGCCGATAGGATTAATTGGCAAAGAACTGGCGAGAATTACGATAACGTGAACCGAGCCAAACGCAAACCCGGTAGCACAGGCGCACTTTCTCCATGAAAACCAAGACATATACATGTATGTATACATACATGTTGGAAGTTGTAATCTCGAGTCGTTAACCTTAAACAAATGTGTTTACATTATTTACAGGTAAGTATAAAATGTGTAAGATCGAGTGTTAATTAACGCTGAGCAGTGGTATGCACGCACGCTTGAGAAGTGTATGCACGTTGCTAACTCACAACTTTCACTTGAGATTTTATATCTTAGCGATCACGAAGATGCGAGATTTTTTACCATTGCTATCTGCTATACTATAAGTGCCTGAGTTGCCAATAAGGCAACGGAGGATATATTCTAGCCATGTATTTCGGATTAAGTAAGTGATTGTATAACATTGAGGACATTAAAATTAGAAGCAAAAAAATCGATTAAAAATACTAAATATCGATAAAAAAGAGATGCTCAAAGACACCAGAGTGACGACCTAGCATGTGGACCGTGACAAAATCTTCTCTATTCTTACTGTCATGAAAACTGAACAAGGCTACGACTCTGTATAAGTCTGTCTCGTTTTTGCATGACATAAAGACATGACAAAACATTATCGCAAGGCGCATGCTAAGCCTGCTGGTGAAGTTTAAATGCCCCGTTAAATATCACAATTATATTATGCACAAAACAACGTAGGTTTACTAAATAATAATATATTTCATATTGATGTTTATTGTAGATGCATCTTGGTAATAATCATCCCAGAGCGTATTTTTTTCAAACAGCTATGAAGACAGTTTACTAAAACTCATCCATCTTACCGCAGACAAATTGCAAGTGTTGTGATTTTACGGCTCCGTGCGCAAATGCGCATACATTTGACTCAAGTATCAAACCATTCGAAATATCATCTTTGTGGTTGATTTGAACCTTTGTTAGTGCTGACAGCACATCAACACCGAAGCCAAAATCACTAGTAAGGTATCGTGAACTAAATCGAACGCATTGGGTTCGGTTCAACCTGTCATATGCGGCTAGGCCGGATAAAACGGTCGCATTACCGGATAGCCGGGTCCGGGCCCGGGTCGCGGTGCACCTGCCGTATCTGATACACTTTGCATTATTTATGCTGGAAGGATTCTCCGCGACATCGGCCGCTATAAATACTCGTACACGGCGCGTATGACATAAACTGTGTCCTCGAACACTCACCACAAACAAAACACAGCGAGAATGTGAGCATACATATATTTAATAGACTTTTTTATTCTTTAGTTATCGACAAATTGTAGAGAAATCACACTCACACTTTACATCAGATGCGACAGTTTTAACTGCTATTTTTCAGCTATCCCTAATTTTTCTAGACAGATGCACTCTACCGCCATGCCAAATCTCGACAAGATCGATTCAGCCGTTTAGTTATGAAAACGAAACAAACAGAGAGACAGCGAGTATGAAAGTTTTAAAAGTATCTTTGTTTAAACCAAAGATAATATTACTAGTGGTTTAAACTAACTTTTTCACGGGGTAATGTGCAGCATGAGGTCGGACAAGAGTACTTTTTATCCCTGAGAGTTTTCCAAAACGTCAGGTAAAACCGTATGGAGCAGTTAAATAGTATAACCTACCTATTATAACATATTTCAAAAATATCAATTAATATGCCATGTTCTGAATGGTATGGGACAGATAGCAAACCGGAACTGATACTAAGGCGTGGACACGTAGTGCTCCTAGATTCACGAAAACGCCTCTACGCAAGGATAAGCAGTTTCATACAAGCTTATCATAATGTGCAATCTTGCTATCATTGTTATTGTGACGCTCTAAAGTAGGGTTGGAACTGTTGAGAGAGATTTAGATATTTAGAATTCAATATTCCTTTCGATATCTTAGTCAAATTATCACGAGAAAAAAAACCCCAATAATTAGGAACACCATAATACGATTTAAAAAAAACCGACTTCAACTTCGAATACCTGAATTCCATCTTCATATTTTCTAGTAATTTTAATTTAAAAACCAAACTCCTGAATCTATTTTGATAAAATGTATATGGGACCACCTCAGAAGTATTACCTACCAAACAAAAAAAAGAATCATCAAAATCAGTTCATAATTGGCGTAGTAGGTAATAAAGTACATAAAAAAGTACAGTCGAATTGGAAACTCTTTTTTTTGAAAATTACAACATACTGAATACAACAAAATCTGGATGGTAGTAATAGACATGATCTTAGGTAAGGAAGTTCGTAATGCCGTGTGTTTAGCCCTAAAATCAGAGTTAATATGCTAGTCAAATCTCTCTGACATGGAGAAGAATTGAGGAATTCGTAAAAATAAGTCAAGGTAAATTGAAAAGTAAATTTTGACATGAAAACAACAATCGTCTGTTAGTCCTATAGAAAAACTTGTCTCACTTTCATTGAACAGGTTTTAATACAATGTGTAACAAAAAGGTTCAACAATACTGAAGGGTATGACTCATCATTATGTACAACTTTTACTATAGGGCCAACCCTGAAATCGCATAAAAAACTGCTGTTCCATACAAAAAGTTTGACCGACAGTTTGACCTTGGACAAAATGTATGGAACAGCAGATTTTTTTTTCGCGGTTTCCGGGTTGGCCCCATAGTAAAAGTTGTTCATAATAATAAGAATATGTATACCCTTCAGTATTGTTGAACCTTTTTGTTACACATTGTATATTTGAAGCCTGGCAACCCTGCGCTCGAGAGCGGGTCCACCACTCCCGCCTCCCACGTGGTCTCGGAACCGACCGGTGAGGTAGACGGAACATCTGGACGGCATCCAATACACAATTTACGACGAGATAAAATTAAAAGTTGCAATGCCGTCGCGGCGTCATCGGTGTTCGAGCGACGTGATTCTGCATTCGTATTTTTAACATCGGACGCAAGGGTGTTGACGCCATGTTTTCATCTGAAAACGCCGTTGGCTAATTTCATAGGAAAATGATTCAAACAAGCAATAGTAAAAACAACACGTATGCGCTGTCAAAAAGAGATTAAAAAAATATACACCACTTTTTTTTATTAATGTCTAAAACTTTAAGGGGTCATTGTACTCATCATTATGAACAACTTTTCCTATGGGACCAATACTGAAATCGCGAAAAAAACAGCTGTTCCATACAAAAAGTTCATTGACCTTGGACAAAATGTATGGAACAGCTGATATTTTTTCGCAATTTCAGGGTTGACCCCATAGGAAAAGTTGTTCATAATGATGAGTACAATGACCCCTTAAAGTTTAAGAGATTCATAAAAAATATTGGTGTATAACCAGGTGTCACTCGGGATGATGATGATGATGATGATTCTAAATATTGGGGGTATCTTGCTAACATCCAAATCTGTTGAGGCATTTAGAAGTTATGTTGGAATAAAGAAACTCACATACATTGATACATACATAAGTAAACCCTGAAAACATTAGTTCTTTTTTTGGGTAGTTCGTGGGTGAATTTTATTTTCTATTCTCTACTGCTTGCGATTGGTATTGGCATATTCCGTCTGTTGGTCTTCATGTTTATTTTGTCGAATTTTAGAATTTTCGACGATCGCATTGGAATCTTTTAAACCGGATGCGCAAAAGCCCGCATAAATTAAGCTTCTGTAATCCCCGTTATTCGATTGAAAGGATTACGATGTTCGCAATCTGCCTGAGGGCGGTGAGGATACAAATTGCGAATCCTTGTGGTGTTACAAAACGGACAATGGTTTGTATTTCAAATCGGTTCTCAATGTCATTGAATAACAAACGTTTTCTTATAGTCGGAAAGCGTCCGTATCTCTGAATAAAATCCAGTAGACTGTGGAATAAGTATGCCTAGAGGACAAAAAGAAAAGTACCAACAGCAAACATAAATCACATCTATCTATTATAACTAATCCATAAAGTTTATAAGCATTATTATCCACGGCAGCCGTAAGTCATAACTTTCCCGACTATTATACGAGTACCATTGTAATTAGATCCGCTCATGAAAGTTTAATGATTGCTTCTTTTACAAAGAGCCTGAGCCGGCATCGACTCTAGAACTTTCGAAGTATCCTCACAAAATAAATTGCGAGATCACAAGTTCAGGGGGTTTCACGGGTACAAGGAGACGGGGTGGCGCAATAGATGTAATGATGTCAAAGCGAGGCGCGGGCCGAGCGCGGTAACAAGCATCCCTCGCACACCCCTACCTACATTTTTATTGCGAGCGCACCCCCTCGCGGCTGCACAGACCACTCGACTGCGAAATGCATAATCACTACACGACTATCTGTATACGGGATCGTTCTATAAACATACCGACACGTTCATGTTTTAATGTATAGTATTTTGATTTATTTATAGAGGCAGATATGGGGAGAAAATAACCAGTCACCTAATCAGTGCTAATAGTATTTTCACTTTTTTATTATTTTGAGCTAACCTTCGTTCGTATATTAAAAGATTTTCCGAATGATAGAAATATTATACTGTGGTGTGCAAGTATAGCTACAGGTCGCGTCATGTAAAAAGAACGCTGGAAGAAAGTAGAGGGGGTGTGTTTGCGCATGTGTACACTTGCGCACAAAAGTACTAGGCCTATTATTTTAAATAATTATTAATTAGCCTTTTGCTCGCAGCTTCGTATATTGGTTATTACTCATACCGCGCCTCATACCACCAAAGAGACCGATAAATCGCCTACTGCGCAGCTTAACCGCTAGCGTTATTTTTACATGACGCGACCTATACCTGCTGGCTCTACAATACAGTAACTTATAAACTAAAGCACCTAATTAAAAAGTTAGCAGAATTTTAAAAGTACATTGAAAAGGAAAAGTCTTAATATAATTCAAACGTATTCTACAAAGTTCTTAGAAGCGTTAGATCCGGTAGACAGCACGAACGATAACAAAACGATTTCAATTCAAAATAGAAGTCTATTTTTAGATTTCAAGAAAGTGACGCAGAGGGAAATGCACATTAGTACGCGGGTGTGGCAAGGAATACAATATAGCGAGTAAGATTCAGATAGTGACTAGCGAAGCGACACACGTTTTCAACCGACTTCAAAAAAGGAGGTTCTCAATTCGACTGTATGTATTTTTTTGTATGTATGTTACGCGATTACTCCGCCTATTATGAACTGATTTTGATGATTATTTTTTGTAGGTACGTCAGAGGTGGTCCCATATACATTTTATCGAAATCGGTTTAGTAGTTTCGTTTTAAAATCAAAATTAATAGAAAATATGAAGATTTCATCCAGGTATTCGAAGTTGAAGCCGGTTGTTTTTTTTTTTTAAAGCGTAATATTTTAAGTCCATGTTTTATTCGAGGAATTGAACAGTCGAAGCCTTCTTAATACTCGTTTGTTTTTTTTCTTCTAGGGGTCTTATATCGCTTTGCCTAATACATAGCTGACGGAAGCGAGACGCGCAGGCGTCGTCGGTCATACAGCATGTTTACAATGCAAAACTCCTAGCACGTCGCGGAATCGACCGACATGCCATGTGGAGCGGCACTGGCTGTACTTTCGTAGGGAATCTCGACGCTTTCCACCAGCTTGTTCTTTACTTTTTAACAACGCAGTTAAATGTTAGTAACTTCAGCCAACCAACTATGATAATATAATACGCTTTTGAAAAAAAAAATACAACCGACTTCAACTTCGAATATCTGGATGACATTTTTGTTTTATTTATACGGGAATACTCACGTTTAATTAAATCGGATACTCCGGATCGAAATCGATACATCGGATGTGATCGAAACTATAGTCGGAGTATTCGATTTAATTAAACGTGAGTATTCCCGTATAAACAAGCGTATAGCAATTAATTAATAAATAAATAAATAAAACAAAAATGTGTCAAAACCACGTCAGTTTTCATAATAAAACCTCGATGACATCTTCATATTTTCTAGTAATTTTGATTTAAAAACCAAACTACTGCACCGATTTCGATAAAATATAAAATATGGGACCACCTCTGAAGTATTACCTACCAAACAAAACAAGAATCATCAAAATCAGTTCATAATTGGCGGAGTAATCGCGTAATATACATACAAAAAAAGATACATACAGTCGAATTGAGAACCTCATTTTTTGAAGTAGGTTGAAAAGTAATGTAACGTTGGAGATGATTCTTAATTCACTGACATGCCAATACATTGTATGCCTTTACTGTAGCTTTAACAATAATTCCCGCTGATTTTGATGGTGTCAATGGTCATCGTTGATAATCTTTTCAACGATTAAAAGCAAATTTGCAAAATTTGCAAAAATTTTTTCCCCGTTTAGACAATAAATCATCTCCAGTTTCATCAACGTTTTCCGAGTGGCCGAGTGTCACTCCGTGGCATGAATTCAGGACACGTAAGCCATTCCTGAAAAAGGCCGAGGACGCGTACTTCCAATTACGGATCTACGGGAAATCATTACGTTCCCTGATACTTCGTTACACGAATGAGGATTTTATTACCGTCACAAGCCCTGGGGCAAATCTGCAGGTAAATCACACCCGACGTTCTCACGCAAAAATAGTAATTTTTTTCTCAGTTATTGCCGCATTTGTACGTGATTATAAAGACTCTGAGAAAAGAAGAGAGAAAATACTAGTGTGCCGAGATGCCTGTGTCTAGCAGTGGACTATGATACGCTGATTATGATGATGATGAAATAGTCGTATTCCATGTTTTTCTTTAAAATGATAAATTTTATTCCGATACGTCAAGACGTTGAATCGGAATAAAGCAAAAAACAGATAGGAGTTATTTTCGTATGATGTACATGTTTATATTATTGTGTTAGGTTATTTCTGATTGTTTGCACTTTTTCAAGAAGCAACGTGTGAGAGTTGTTACGTCTTTGTTGTCATACTAAAGAAGAGTCGGAAAAAGCAATCCAGAACGCTAGAACAATTCATCTTCATTCTAACTACTCTCTCCAGACTCGACTCAAGAGCCATAACAGAATTTCAGAGCGCTATTTCAGAGCCAAGCTGAGCTTTGTCCCGTAAATAACTTTTTTCTTTTTCACATGATTTCATGTTCCGAACTCGGTTAAAAATGAATACAAGATATTTCTGTATCTTTGAGAAGCTTTCAAATTGCACACTTATCATACTAATATTATAAATCTCAATGTTTTAATCTATTACTTTACGAGAAAAACAATAATCCAGCCAAATTTTAAAGTTAAAATAAAAGCAGTTAAGCTGATCTTAGGTTGTCGACGAGTTATCAATGCCCCTGAAGTATATACTTAATGTAAATATAAATGAATGTAAGGGCCATAAACACGACAATCACTCTGCACAGTAATGGGTTCAAGTCCACGGATTGTTTAGCAACTAGGGCCCACTCTCATTTATCAATATGTAGACACATTCTCTTTTAAACTGTCCATTTATGTTCTTTAGGTAGGTAATTGCGGTCATTACTTGAAGCAGCCAGCATTTGTCTATCTGTTGCAGCATTTCATTTTGATAATAAATGTTAGTGGTTGGAGGTAGAACATCCTCAACATTGTCTCATTACTTTTAAAGTACTCAATTATTCATCCGCCAAGCAGTAGCGAAGCATTACCGCGTTCTGGGCTAAGGAATTCTAGTGAAATTAAAGGGCATAAAGAAATTATGGAAAGAGTTTTATTATAAAGAGCTAGTAATGAGAAATTCAGTGCACTGAGAAGTTCAGAAGCATCACAAATTAACACTCTGCAACCATTGTCACGAAATAACATTTGACACAACGCCATCTAGCTCCAAATTAAGCAAAGCTTGTTCCAGCCAAATAACCAATAGAATAATTATATCCTTATTTTGTAAAAAATATACTTAAAATACATGCATTTAAACACCCAAACACAAAACAAACATCTATGTTCGGCACATAAATATTGCCTTGGGTGGGAGGGAGAACCCACGCCCTACAGAGAGCAGAGCTACTACCAACTAAGCTATAACTATAAGGCTATCCATGGCAAATCATAATGTGTCGATTATTAGACGAGATACTCGTCTATCTTGTTTTGAAATTCACCTCCGATTAGAACGCCGCGCCGCCGTCGTTCAGATATAACTGATGGCGTATTGTAACTCTACTTTTTTATCATAGTAAATATTCAAAACAGTATTTAGTATCTATTAGATAATAATGAATGAGAGTTGGCAGAGCGGCGGCATCCAACAGAGTCAAGGCCTCACGCGTGCGTGTTGATGCCGCGTCTGCCAAACGCGGTGACAAAATATTGCAAAATAACATCATTCACTGCTTGTTGGCATTCGTTTATATGTCCCGCAGTTTTATTTCTTTAGTTAACAATCTAATCACCAGTAGTGTCTTATACCTACAGAGATGATAAGACTATAGGGATGCCCAATGACTCAGCACTTGAGTCAATTACTGTATGCACATTTGCACATGGAGTCATATACCTAAATCACGACATTCGCAGTTTGTCCTCGTAAACGCACGAGTTTTATGAAAGTCGACTTTCTTCGGTATTATTCTGTGTGTTAAAGCCGTAGTGAAAATGTAAACTATACGAATGTAATGTATAATTATATTCTATCACTTTCTATCTAAATCAAAATAATGAATTTAATAATATTTTTACGAAAATGGAATTAACCTTATCGTTCGGGGCTGGACAGAATGGAGTCCTTCATTGACCGTCAAAACCTTCTTCAAGTAGAACCCGCAATAAAAGAAGAAGTGGAACGAGAGGAAGACGACCAAGAGGAAGACCGAAGAAGCGGTGGAAGGACTGAGTCGAGGAAGATCTCCGGAGTTTAGGCCGGAAAACTACTAATTTAAATGGAGACCAGAGACAAAACGAGATGGTAGTAAAATATTTAGAAGATTTCAAACTTTCATGATTAGTTCTTTTTTTTGCTTAGTAATTGTTGAAAAAGCCAATAAGACGCACAATGGCTTGAAGCGCCGCCGCAAGAAAGAAGTAAGTAAATAAGTAAAATAAACACATGATGGACATTTCACACAGCGCCATCTAGTATGGTATGGGAACCAGAGCGCTGAAAGAATACTCACCATACTACTTTTTTTGGAAACGCATACTTGTAATTCATAAATGTACATAAATATTACGCTAAACTTAGTTTGTGCATAGTTGTAATATTTGGCGGTGAGTTTTGTGTTTCACTGGGACAAAATCAGTCAAGTCTTTGGGCACCTCTACAGAATATCACCTCTGTGCTTATCCCTAACAAGAGAAAGTTATTATTATGTTTATTGTCTAATCTAATCACCGTGATAATATTGTCCGGCCTCGCTAATGTTCAACTGGCACTCCGTGATTGGCTTTCCATCGTTTATTCCTCGTAGAAAGCTAAATAAATCAGGTCGTAATAGAAACAACTAATTTGAATCTATTTAAGCTTTTTGCCTATTTAAGTAGACTGCGAGATATGAACACTTGCGATACAGGAACATGTAAGTGAAAATATAAAATTCGTTATTTATGATACTAGTGCGGTAAGTTGGTTTTTACAAACGAGTAGACAAACCATAGTCACGAGTTTGTAAATAAATACCGCACGAGTGCCATACAACGTTTTACAACACATTTAAGATAATGATGAGCAAACTTTATTGTTTTTTTTTTAATATATCGGTCGGAAAGTCGAAACTATAATAAATACTTGACACTGGCATATGCACAAAGTGCGATGGAGGTAAGAGGAAACTCCTAGGAGGAAAGAAGAAAAAAAACCCGTTCTAAATTTCGTCTTAGTTAAAACGTTTCTAATATGAGTGTCTTTACGTGTTGTTTCCAAAACTCCGAAGAAGCTTGTAGTAAAGTTGCCACGACTTTACTAAAGCATCTCACGCTCTAGTAAAGACTTGACTGTGACTTACTAAGTCTGCTTTGACTCATTCGACTTGAAAATTATCAAAAACTTGATACAAATAAATTCTTGACACTGGCAAATGTACAACGTGCGACGCCATAATCCTCCTAGGGGAAAAGATGAAATGGCGCGAATTAATAAATGGCGCTGCGTGCGCATGGTAAAAATTAGAACTACATCTTTCGTCAATTTTTTTGTTTAGTTTTAAAGTGAGACAAACGTTTTGAGCAAAACCGCTTCCAAGGAGGTTCGATCGTTCAGTTTATTTATTCTCGTAATGTGTAACTCTTTGATGGAGCTCTTAAATTATTTTAATGGAAATTAAAATATACCGTAAAGTTTACGCACGGCGCTATACAAGGGAGCGTGCGGTAAAATAGGTACTTAGCTGAGAGTACCTAGTTTACCGCAAGCTCCGTTGTATGGTACGTAATGTTCAACCTTCGAACGATGTATACAGGCTTCGTAAATGCATTTTTCGAACAAATGTGTTGTAAAATATATTATTGATAGGTTACAAGGCGGTATTTATCTGTTTAGATGATAGCTCAGTTGTTACTACGCTGTAAGGTGAGGATTGAGCAATAAGCTTGAGTTGCCTATGAAAAAAAACATCATAAGATACTACTTATTGTACGGTGGTAGAGCACAGACTAGCTTGAAAACCTGTGTTCAATTCAGTTCTGGTGTTCAACAGCCAGTTCCCATTCTTGACTAGTCATGTTTACCATATTTGGCTACATCGTCACTTTAACATCAGGAGAGCAGTGGTCAAATAATTACCCTGTCAACCATAAAAAAACATATTTTACAATCTGCTACTGCTATTGTTTTATAGAAATTAGCCCAAGTATACACTATACTTAGTACAAGCAGCTGTTTACATCTAGTCAGGTTTTTCCGTAATCGTATGTGCCAGGTGAAGCGTGGCCGCTCGGCAGCATTTCAATATGTGGTTTATCGCTCTATCGGCACTATACACAATGTTATCGACCATCGATCGACATGAGACGCCAAGGGTTTTGGCACTACCGCTCTATACCTATTATCACAGTAGGTACAGTGGTATTACCGATTTATTATTGTAGCAACTTTTATGAGCGCATTGTCCATCTTACCAAAGAGGCTCAAGAAACTCTACCCAGATTTTATAGCCCTTTTGTCCTACTATCAAAATAGTACAAAGTCATTTTATACATATGTCATTTTATGTTGAATCTGGGCCAAATTCGAAGACCAGGGCAATCACTAGACATTATAAGACAGACTAGACTAGACATTGTAAGCCATGGTAGCCTTAGAGCTTCAGTAGCCTAATTGGTAGAAAGTCTAGTGGTAACCTAATGGGAAGGAAGCCGCGGTAGTCTAAGACTCGGAATCGTAAGTTCGTGGTTTCAAATCCCGGACCCGAGGAGTTACTCTGGGAGGAGGACTCTTTGGAGTTTATAGACGGGTTTTTGTGTCACTGGCTTTTCGATGAAGGAAACCATCATGAGAAAATCTGCATACATCCGGAGGAGAAACCCAATGGCGAACGAGAATCCACCAACCCAAAATGGGGCCAGCGTGGTAGATATGGCCCAAACGCCTTTCGAGGGCAGGCCAATGTCCAGCATTTGAACATTAAAATTATGCTGTACTATGCTGCACACAAACAGACACATACAAAACAAACACGAATGTGTAGAAAGTACAAAGTAGTACAAAGTAGAATTATTTTAAGTAATTTAATTCGAAACGCTCACCTGGCAAATGTCACAAGATATGTACCTGAATTGGCTGAGAATAATTGATCATAGCTCTTAAATTGAACGTTCTAAGAGTGAAAATTGGCGAGGACCCCAGAGGTTCTAAAACGACCGAAGGGCGCATTAGTGCCAACTGGCCACCCTCTTTGGAAGCCGAGTTTAAACACTCAAATCGCTTAATCCAATGAAAGGGGTCTAGTGTCCACTGGAGCTTAGCGTTTTATTCGGGAAACGGATTAGCTACGAAATGAAAATTAAATTAAACTTTGGTACAGTCCGAAGTGGGTGCCGAATAACTTTTAATATGAACGATCAAAGTTTTTGTTTCAGTTTTCACGCGTCAATTTTCCATTGGCGAAAAGTTGACAGGGAAGAATAAATTTGCTTATGAGACGTCCCTATGTAAGACCTTTTATTACAAAAGGTCAAATATAAACTAAAACATGAAGAAACCTGTTATTCCTCAGCCTTCTTATCCCACTGCTACGTATAGTCAGGTCTCTATCTCATGGTTTTCAATCTACTACGGTCCTGTATTAATCTAGCCAAGGTTCGACCCGCAACGGGTGAAAAGTCTATTCTTAAATCTTAAGAGGAGTAAAGTCGAAAATACATATTTAAAAACGAATAAAAGAACATGTCACTTGAATAACCAATAAGAGTAAACTCGAAGCCGTTAACTCAAGTCCGTCTAAGTAAGCTTCACCGACTTCACCCCCAAAAACCAAAAACAAAAGTCCGTTATTTACGTACCAGACGATTCTTATTTAAATTGAACCCCAACTTTGAAACAAATCATGAAAAAATACTGTGTTTACGTGGAGTTTACAATGGTGATAAATTAGAAAGGCTTCGCGGCTTTGGGGAGGGGTCGATACAAAGTATCCAATTTCTCCATTTTCCCACTTCCTCGACAATTACGACAGTGCTGCGGGGAGGCCTGACCACAACGTAGATTGGGTAACAGTCACTATAGAGCTACAGACTGAAATCAAAGTGCCTTGGTGCACTAGGTACTACAGCAATCTCGTTAAGGCTAAAGTATGCTGGGGCCCCTGGGCACAAAGAATTTGGGGCCCTTTTGGAAAGTCATCGCCAGCCATAAGACGTCCACTACTGGACGAAGGCCCTTACTAGAGGGGTTATCATAATCCCCACGCTTGGCAGGCGGCTTGGGGGATCGCAGAGTGTTACCACCGCTAACCATGAGGACGCTGCTGCCCATCTTCCGGTGGTTCTGGATGCAGTTTTAGGACATACCCAGGTCCCTTTTGTAAAGAAAGCTAATTAGAAGCTAGTAGAAAAATGTTAGTCATTTTTGGCTTTTTTGTCTTAAATCGATCCTAACTAAGACTAAGCCAAATAAGTCAAATGTTATGAAAATTTTATACTTATAAAAGAAAGAAGGCAAAGTTTTACTTGATTTTATCTTAATTTGGTTAAATAAAATCGACAACATTTCGACTTAAATTTAATGACAAAAGTTTTATTTTCGACTCCGGTGCTCACTGTTACTGTGGCCGACAAAAATGTTAAGAGGATAAATGTGAGATAAATTGGTGGTTCTTCGGGGGCCCCCTGAGGATGAGGGCCCTGGGCACGGGCCCCATGTGCCCTTATGGTAAAGACGGTACTGAATCTCGTTACGGTACATAAACTGGTTAGGTACTTATTGTTCGCGAGGTTTTTCGCAACACTGCCGAACAAAGAAACCTGTGTTCAGTACTTATGCACCGGGGTTTTCTACAGGTGTTTTGTTTCCTATTGAATGGGAATAGATGGAAATCGAGACAGTGATTTGTGTGACACGGCATTAGACGGAACGTCGATGATGTAACTTGCGTTCGATAAGATGTCGTGTTACATGTATTCATTGTCAAAGGAATAATGCGAGTGGGACTAGGAGAGTTTTTGTACAATAAGTGACAAGACTCTCATTGCGATGCGTTGCTCATATTGGTAAGCGTTACGCTTGCCTAAACAATTCAGCCAATTTAGAACTTTGAACTCTCTCTCTTTCTCATTTAAATGTTAAGTCTTTGTTTATTGTCTATTTTACGACATAAGTACAAATATAACACTATCAAACGAATTTTTTTGAGCTTCTGGGGAATTTGACTGATATGAGTCCGACAAGTAACGTTACTCTAACATGAATTTTATAATAACGCCAATTACACGTATCAAGTTTCAATCTAAGTTTGACAGAATAATTGGTTAATTATGAGCTACACCGTCCAATACCTCCAAATCCGTCACGTGTCAAAGTACAACAATGCCCCGCGATGATGGATTCCCAACTGGCACAGAGGGGAGACAGTCCCTCGTACGATGTGTCAACAAGCCGGATTACAATATATCTAGGACTTAATTACATTTTACCCCACTTTAAATTAAAGCAGAAATGTGACGACCTCAAACAATTTGTTACAAAAAAGCCTGTTATCCCTATCGCGGAGAAAAATGTCCCGTTCGAGCAGTCATTTAGTCGAGAGCCTCAATAAATAGGGATAATATTTACAAAACAGGAGGAAAAAACTTGTACAGGGTAAGAGCTCTTATCGCCCCGGGCGCTGAGCTCCATTAGACACTTTGCACAGATTTGGGGCGGGAAACTTACTGTTTCTGAAACACAAAGCTGGCGACTTCAGCGCGGTTCCATTGAGGGTAACAATATGGGGAAGTTAATGTGTCAGAGGTCTCGCTTGGGCGGAGCTCAAGGGCGCTTTCGAACAATGCTGAAAGCGCTTATTATCTTTCGGCACTCGATCGAGGCCCATGTGTCAATGTCATGTCAGGCCTTTATGCGCCACTAGCGAAATGCTTGTTTCCTTGTGTCGGCTAATTAAACTTTTTGCAAGTCAAGGCGATTTACCAAATGTCTGTCGCGGCGCATTCTACCTTGTTTTGACGACGCAATGCAATTTTCCGTCTACCGGCTCTGGTGACTCATGTCGTTGTTAGGTGTTGAACTCAAGGTCAGTGTGGGCCGATGATAGATAACAACTAGTTATTTTGTAAACGAACACCATGGATAGGATACTAATGGATACCGTGGGAAGCGGAGTTCAAGCTAAGCGTTAGCAAAAGGCATAAGTTTCCAGTAATAGGCAGTTTTCAATTTCACGAGCAGAAATAAAAATCAAATAATGGTATTACGGGAATACGGCATTTAATCACTGGTCTAAACCAATAAACCATTTATCGAAAACTGTTTCCGATTTCACGAATGGAAATAAAAATAAACAAATCGCTAAGGAAAAGTTTTGTCGAAATCTCATGCCATTCGAATTTAACCACATTGGAAAAAAGTTTTTGCAGTCCTTTTATTAAAACGTTAGTTAGTACTTCACAATAAGGAGACACCTTCCTCGACTCTATCTGATACGATTGAATTACCACGTATGTTAAAGTTTTCTTTCTGAAATGAGGTGTTTACTACTCTTTAGAGCTCATGTCTCTCACGCTTATTAACATCTCCGCTATCGGTTTCGTAAATCTAGAGTCGTTTTAGTAACTATTCGTGATTGGGATCGTTTGGCAGAATTATTTACGGTCTTAGAGTACCGTAATTCACAGTTTTTTTTCTCGATTGTGATATGCGTATCGGAACTTTATGGCAATTAGTTGTGAAGCTGGTAGTCTAGAACGTGTTGAGAAATCTAGGTGTCTGTGCCTATACGAAGTTGTTAACGTTATTAGCGTAATAAACAACGACTCGTTTCAGAGATACAATTTCGAAACTAAAATTTGCGAAAACCTATGAAGAGGTGATGTAACATGTAATTATACTATGTCGTCGTATGCACAGCTGTGAATTTAGTAATATAAAGACTTGACTTCCTTTTTTATGACGCATGGCTATACTTTTTTCACTCACGCCAAAAATGCCGATCTGCAAGATGCACGATGTTGCAATACCGCAACAAGGTAATTATAAAGTATCTAAATGTTCTTAAAACCTGCCTATAAATCTTGTACAAAAGCAAAGGCTTTCTTTTCTTCTTTCCATTTGTCGCGGAAAGAGTGAGGGGCGCTTTTTTCAGTGTCACACGACAGGTCCAAAAGGAGATGCGAGACTATAAAGCCGTACTCTTACTACAACGGCTGGACCGCAAAAACACTCGACCGCGAGTATTAATAAAATAGAAAATTCTCAGTACTCACCTGAAGAGTAGACAACGTACCGGAAATGCTTCTGGTATTGCAGTTTGTTATAAACGGCGGTGACCTCTAACCTTCAGGAGGTCCACTAACCTCACATCTACATCTTACAGTTCTATTATAATTTACGGGATATTTACCGTGATTATGTTGTGGACGAGTTCCCTATATTTCGCGGCGCACAACGCTCGCAACACAACGTCACTAGATAAGCGCGGCACTACATAATCACAGCAAATATCTTGTAAATATTAATAGAACAGTAATTAAAAACTGTGATAGTTTATCACCTGGATACACTTCTACACTTAGGTATTTCTACGAAGGCTTCCTTCTTAATTGTGGTGCCATAATCCCCACACTCGGCAGGCGGCTTGTGGGTCGCAGAATGCTCACCACCGTTAACCGAGAGGACGCTGCTGCCCATCCTGCGGTGGTAGCACATACCCAAGTCCATAGTTTAAAACAGTGCCTCTACATCGCTCAAAAAACTTACCCGGGTCAGCCGCCAGCTGCCGGTACACAGAGAGTGCGACGTCGTCTTCGCTGACGAAGTCCCAGAGCCCGTCGCAGGCCACCACCACGAAGTCCTCGTCCCCGTCCAGGTCTACGGTAGCTATCTCCGGTCGTGCTGTCACGTACGGTTTGTATTGTGCGTCGCCTGGTTAACAAATAACGTGAAGTTAGAAGATGACATTTAGTAGTGGTAGGACTCTACTGCAGAGTCCGCCTGGGAAAGTACCACACCTTTGCCAGTTATTCAACCGCCAAGCAGTATTGTGCAAGCATTACTGTGTTTCGGTATGAAGGGTAATGTTACCAGAGAAATTACTGGGTATGAAGAGATTTAAAATCTAACATCGCAGGGTGACGAGCGCAGTACTGTGCGGCGCAGGATTGTATTCGCAAGTTCACAATTCTGGCACTGCTACTGCAATGGGCTGGTGTGACGCTTTCCACCAGGCGAACGTTCCGCTGGTTTCGTCAACCGATGGTATAAAAAAAAACACTGAACGAGAATCAGGATTCTTTCAAATCCCTCAATAATAACTTATTATTTCTTCGTATAGCGGAATCTCATAAGGCAAATTTAGAATAAAAAATAATCAAATAATGATGAGATGTTTTACATGATTATTTTGATTTTAATTATTGAACTAATATTGAATGAAGGATTTAGCATTTTTTATGTTAATTTTGTAAACCCTATTTTGTCGAACAGACTAGGCATGCATTTGACCAAGATAACGTGTGGAAATCGAAGATGGGCGCACCTTTCCTTAGGAAGTACCACGTATAGGATACATAAAAATATTCTATGAGATTTTTGTCTGGTGCAGGTGGACGGGATTAGTTCACTATTTATCGGGTAATAAGGTGACAACCTGTTCCTAAAAACAGACGAGAGTACAATGCTCAATTATCGTGTATGGATATCGAAAGCGATGGCTCCTAAAAGTTATATTTAAACACAAAAAACATGTAATAATAGGCTAGATGACTGGTTGTTTTATATTGTCCTATTAAAGTGTGGCCCATTAATATAGCTGATTAATGAAAATAAAACGAAAATCTGATCAATAATAAGCATCTTATAAGCATTTTAATATCATGCTAGACAGAGAAGCGAAACAGCAAATCGTGACGTCACTTCTCTGTACGCCATATAAATTATATTCTGACAAGTAAGGCGTGACGTAATTTTTTGTTTTGCGGGAAAGGGACATAGTTGTCTCTAACAAAAACTTTAAACGCTCATATATCAGAACATTATTAAACGATTTAAATTATGTTTTCAATTAACATACTATATTCACTTAAATTCTTCATCAAAGCTATTGGTTTCAACGATATAAACATTTTATTTACCCTATTTGACATATTATACGTATTATCTCGTCAATTTGAGCACTTAGAAAAGGCTCATTGTAAACGCGCCCAAAGTGAATTTACACATAAAAAATATGTGTAAACTCGTCATAGTCCTATTTTTATATAGTTAATTCGCCTCAATTATAAATAAAGTTTAAAGTTTAGGTATCAACTTAAGTAAAACATTATGCGCAGTATGACCTACATGGCACAACCTAGATTACCTAAGTGAACGTGTTGAATTACTGCTCCCGATTGTTTTACGGCCGTGCCTTTTATGAATAACGCTTGACATACATCGTCAAGTGCTAAGGATAATGTCACTGTTTCCGCGAATTTACCTTACCTACCTACAATATTACCTTTTAGCGATAAGGCCGCCAATTGTGGCACTAGCTCATAAGGTTCTGTATCTTTGTCTATTGTATTTTTTTGGGTTTCTATCTATCTATCTAATATCTAATTAATCGTAAGTACTGTAAATAATCCCTGTGGACCTGTATGTATTTCCTCCTAGTTGTATATCCTCAAACTGCAACCATACGCACCGGAGGACGGGCAGCAGCGTCCTCTTGGTTAACGGTGTTAACCATTCTGCTATCCCCAAGCCGCCTGCCAAGCGTGGGGATTATGGCAACACCCCTCTATTGGGAGGCCTTCGTCCAGAAGTGGGCGTCTTATGGCTGACGACTACGACGACTGTAAATAATATGTCTATAACGTAAATTCTTGTTATTCAAAGCGTTAGTTATAATGTATTGTTTATTGATAACACCAAAATTACACGCCAAATCGTCAAATTTCGTTAAATAATAATAAGTCATAGTCATAAAAATACGCTAATAATCTCTTATTTTAAAATAGGCTTCAATGCCATAAAACAAATTCTCTTGTAATCACTCTGTAAGCTCAGTTTTGAAGCATGCTGTGGAAGGTGCATCCCAAATGAAAGCTGGTATGCGGTTGTAAATTGCGGGCCCCAAACTATCATATGTTTAAAACTAGTTTTTCAAATGAATATCTGAAAGAATTAGGAGCTTATTTTCTACCGTAGGCACTCAAGATTTCAACATATGCAACACCAGATAGCTTTTAACTTTATTAAGAGTATATAGGGTGGGTATCCACAATCCACAGCAAACTAATCTTGCATGAAAATTTGCGAATAGCTTACGCCTATTCGAGGACGCTTGACATTTTTACTGAGTCACTATCTCTCATATTAGAAATGTTTTGAGAGTGAAAAAGACCGGGATAATCTCGACCGCGCCAGATTAGGGTCTCTTGTATCGGAGGGAAACAAAATAAACGTTCGAGCTTAATCTCCCGTGGAACGCGATATCGATGAGTTTTGGTCTCCTCTTTCAATACGGGGACCCAACGCTGTAGGGGACAAAGAGCATAGAGCCGTGAGGAAAATGTCAACATTGGGACCATAATTGTTACTGTAGTCGCTCGTATCTATATTATAGAACTATCGTAAATGAAGTAGTAGGAATGAGACAAAAACTATCGATTATCGATCATTTTTTATTTCGGCTTTAATCGAATCTTTTTGGGTTAGCTGTTTATTAACTCATAGTCAAAGTAGGAGCTGATATAGTTTTATTTTTTAGCTTTCACATTTGATATAATTATGGCACGAATGTAACGTATAAGTGCAGTCAAAGATATTTTAGTCCAAAACCAGAGCAACCATCGCAAAGCCATGCCGAAGGCTTTCCAGTGACGTGAAAAATGAGAAAAACATTAAGGACCCGCCGCTTAAGCGCGTTTTATCGATATTTACGCCTGCGAATTTTTTTTCCCATCCCTACAATGCACCGCGTGTCCAAGATCGATAGTGTTGCCGCGTGCAACAGGGGTCAGACCGCGAGGGCTACACGAGGGGTGGCAGCGTCGCCTCGGCGCCCGGCGCGCGCATATTAAACTAAAAGATTACGTGGACAAATCAGAAATCGGTAGATGGACAACCCTGAAAAACGTGATTTAATTTATTGTAGCTATATAACTATCCGCTTAAGTGATTTCGCTAGAAGCACAAACGAAACAGACATGCGTAAACGATAAACGCCAAGCAATAAGAAAAAAAAATTAAGGAAATTTATGTTATCTCTTTCTTTCTTGTTAGTCCGATGGTCAGCTGTGATCTGCGCGAAGCAAAGAGTGTAAATTTCTAACCTAATTGGTACGTTAGTTTTAAACATCTAAGCGGTTAAACCGATATCTGTCAAGCGTGGCCCCATGAAAACTAAAAGGTATTTATTTCGAAATTTCTTTTATAAATCATGTTCTAAGAAAAAAACTATAGCATGGACATAAAATTGTTTAGATCGCAGATTTCGAATTTGCTTTTGACAAATACTGACACAAATGAACGCTAAGTATTTTGTGAGAAACATTACATTTTTGGATCCTCTGTCTCCCCCTATGTGAACTACTACTGCGCCCGTACAGCAAGGAAGCATGAAATATCCTTTCTGTTGCTTTGTAGATGATAAGAACATTAAAAATTTGCTTTTTTGACAAATAAGAGAAAATTCAGCTAAGTTGACTATCTGTGTCTTCCCACTCACTCTCCACATTATCCCCGTCGCCGCGTATTGAGCTATAAACACACGCACTCCATTGTTCCAGCATATTTCACACTGGCCGGTTTTAGTATTCATTCGGCGGCGGGCATGCAAATACTCATTGGGATGTGACGATGTGTCAGACAATAATGTCATCATTTTGTTGATTTGGTCTCATTATAATAACAAATCGTTTTTAAAGTCTGCCTGCCCTGCAAGGGCGTGAAGGTCGTAATAAAATGTTTTCTGTTGTGTCGCTTTTAATTTAATGGTGTGTATGTACCTAAATATATAGGTCCATACACACAATACCTCCGCTTTAACAAACCATTTAAGCTGTGCTTTAAAAATTAGGCATCCTTGATAAGAACAGTGTCGATATTCATCTGTAGTGCTGAGGCGCGAACGGCGGGAGCCGCGTGACGTCAACTTTTTGTCAACATTTTTTTGAGGGTGGTGGTTTACTTTGTTCTGATGTTACAGAATAAATTATTCTTATTTTTTTTCTTTTAAGGGCCCTTTTTAAAATTCACGTACAGTCATAGCAGTTTTTTGACGGTTTTTTTTGAGATGTTGTGTTTTCCCAAAAAACATATTTGTATCTTTAAGATGTGAGAAGTGGACTAACGCTTTTGTAATATTTCCAAAAAATTTAGATAAGGAGAAAAAAAGATAACAAATCACCTCTATTTTTACACATTACAACAGTTTTAATCATTCAATTTTTACAAATTTAGCACTAAACATTTAGTTTGCCACAAACTAACAGTTTTGAAAAAATATTTATATTATGTTTGTAATAAATTAATCATCATCATCATCATCATTAATGTAAAAAAAAACGAATCTTGACACGCACGAATCTGCGGAACTGCCATATTTTTGCTTTATCTCATTCAACTTTAGAATAATGATTGATCGCAGTAAAAAATGTGCTTGAAACATGGATGTGCGCGACCATAAACCATCTTACAAAGGCCTCATTAAACAAATCCACAAAATTAGGGCAATATGTGTAAATTCATTGCACAGCATGACTCCCCGTCGATTTTCCATCACTTCCGCCACAGCTTAGTGAACAGTCTCTACGCGAAGTTCCGGTAAGGATCTTACCCCCAACTTTAGACGCACAGTTTAGCCAAGAGTTAATATGAGTCTGCAGCGAGTTAATTATGGACATAGATGAGTTAGCAGTTAGTGCACGCCCCGAGTATTTTATCTCGTTGCTTTTATTAGGCAGGAAGGCAACAAGTATAATGGGCGGCACACGCCGGCGATGGCGGCTCATTGTGAAAAATGGCCGCGCACCCGCGACGATCGAGCAATAATAATAAAACAGTCGATTAACTCCCGGTTACGCCCTGTAGGGTTGATGATCCTCGGTGAACAGAGCAGAGAAAACCAGTCAATTTGCGTATCCATTTGTGGTTATAATATGATCGGAAAGAAGTTAACGAATATCTCCGGCAATTAACAATACGGGAAGGACAATAATTATTGTCAGAAAGAAATTCCAAATTCAATAATAGAATCGAAGTTCTATTCAAAAATATTCTATTCATTTGCGCTCGAAATTATGTCTCTCTCTCTCTTACTCTTGCGACAGAGCGTGCAAAAACATGGCCTTGATTAAGCAGCTTATTTTGTTTGTTACAGTAATTACTACAAAATTAAAATATAAAAGAAATGGGTCCCAGATCTGAGTTGACCTTTCATAAGAATAAAGTTGACATGAAATGTGGTTGACCCTCTCATAAAGTAGATGTAAAATGTGGTGAAACATGCCTTTTGCTATATTGTTTCCACTTAACTAACTAAAACGCCTAAGAGCTTCTATTAAAAGTGCCTCTACTTTACAAAGGCGTGACGTGACTTACTTTATGAGACTAAAATTTACTTGAATGCATTTCTTCGAAAACATGAAATAT
The DNA here is from genome assembly GCA_905404285.2 of Erannis defoliaria. Lineage (NCBI taxonomy): Eukaryota > Metazoa > Arthropoda > Insecta > Lepidoptera > Geometridae > Erannis > Erannis defoliaria. The sequence goes on from FR990071.1 coordinate 5,020,513, forward strand.
TTTAAATTCTTTACACTGGCAGAATACACAAAGCGCGATGCCAATAACGATAAAAATACTCTTTTTTTTTACTGCTGTCGAGTGACGAGACGAGCAAGACGTTCGCCTGGTGGTAAGCGTCACGCTAGCCTCTAACAGTAGCAGTGCCAGAAGAATGCAATCCTGCGCCGCACTGCACTGCGCTCGTCACCCTGAGATATTAGATGTTAAATCTCATCATACACAGTAATTTCTCTGGTTAGTTAGTTAGTTAGTTCGTATAGGCTGAGTGGCCAGCCCTAGTGTCAGAGTTAATGTGCCGCCCGAAAGCCTCTGACATGGCTGACGGTTGTTGTTATAGAAACTAGAACAAACAACCGGGACCAACAATTTAACGTGTCATCCGACCCACGGTAGCGCTCTGGTTACATTGCCCTTCAAACCGAAACACAATAATGCTTGCCCACTACTTCTTGGATCTTCAGACTCGGATGAATAACTGCCAAATGTTTGGTACTTTCCCAGGCGAACCGGCTTGCAGTAGAGTCCCACTACTACAAGAAAAACTACAAACGTGTGGACTCTATGAACTTCCCAAGCCGCCGATTTGAAACAAAATCCAAAAATGTAATCCTTATTCAAACTAGGTAAGGTACATACCGATAGCTCGAGATACGGCGAGTTGTCCGTTGACTCGCCAGGTACCCCAGTATATGACCGAGCCTCCTGAAGATTCTATTCGATCTCTTTCGTCCTGCAACAAAGTATTTAAAACTAGTAAGAAATTGGAGATTTGCTGACAGGCAATGACCGATTTTCCTAACACGATTTAAAAAATAATTGCATTAACTCGATAGATAGCGCAGACTATACGTGCTAGTCAAAAACAGCCTAATATTTTTGAAATGTGGCACATGAAATAAAAGAAAAAACTTGACAATGGCAGCCAAGTCTGGTCTGCACAAAGTTGTAGATGGCTCTGACTTTGCGCAGACCAGACTTGGCTGTCATTGTCAAGTTTTTTATTTTATTACTGTGCCACAGATCAAAAATATTATGCTGTTTATGACTGTCACGTATATTCAGCGCCATCTATCGAGTGGAAGAGAACTAAATTTGTTGTTATTGCCTGTCAGAAAACCTCCCATTTAACCGAACAATATGATGATTCTTAAAGTAATGTCCCAATGTTTATAGAAATGAGCGCCAATGCAGTTATGATTTGGACTTTCTTTGTTTGAGCCGTGGATGGTAGACCGTTAGATTCGGAACTTAGAGGTCGTGAGTTCAAATCCCGGGCCCGACCACTGAGCCCTTCGGAGTTTACTTACTTTACTTTCATACCACTACACTAAACACTAGTTCTAAGTTAATTTTTCTGTTGTGAAAATCATGACTGTTATAATTTTTTTCAACCGACTTCAAAAAAGGACGTTCTCAATTCGACTGTTTTTTTTTGTATGTATGTTACGCGATTACTCCGCCAATTATGAACTGATTTTGATGATTCTTTTTTATTTGGTAGGTAATACAGAGGTGGCCCCATATAAATTTTATCGAAATCAGTTCAGTAGTTTGGTTTTTAAATCAAAATTACTAGAAAATATGAAGATGTCGTCCAGCAGGGCTAACATGCGCACCGCGAGAAATTTTTGTCATGTCTTTATGTCGTGCGAAAACGAGACAAACTTGTACAGATTCGTAGCCTTGTCCTGTTTTGTAGAATCGAGAAAATTTTCTCGCGGCGCGCATGTTAGGCCTGCTGGACGACATCTTCATATTTTCTAGTAATTTTGATTTAAAAACCAAACTACTGGACCGATTTCGATAAAATTTATATGGGGCCACCTCTGTTTTACCTACCAAATAAAAAAGAATCATCAAAATCAGTTCATAATTGGCGGAGTAATCGCGTAACATACATACAAAAAAAAACAGTCGAATTGAGAACGTCCTTTTTTGAAGTTTTTGTAGTTCGAAGTTGAAGTCGGTTGTATTTTTTTTAAAAAGCTTATTATTGGTGTGTACTATAAAGAGTTAATCTATCTAACACTGACTTTTCGGTGAAGGCAAAAAATTAGAAAACCCGCATACGTCCCGAGGTGAAAGTAATAGCGCATATGAATTCACCAACCCCCAAATGTGGCAGTGGTGGATCTGGCCCAATCACTCTTCGAGGGTCCGCCTATATCCAGCTGTTGACTATTAAAAAGTGGATCACGATAATTGGACTTGATTTTATTAAGTTCTCTAAGTTCTGGATATCGCTGCAACGGTAATAGGCAGGCGTTATATCTTATTATCAGAACAGGGTTCTTTCGTCTAATTCCTCGTTAGAATAAAAAATAAAAACTCCTGAATAATGCGTAATAGCTAACGAGTTGACGTCGTTTAACTCGCGTGGCGCATTTGCTAATCTGTCTTTATCAGGCAGCACTCAATGGTTTTAAAGGTTTTTGTCGAATGATTTGGGGAACATCATAAGAGTGCTGTGCATCGACACCACTACTAATGTTATAAGCGACGATTCACTTATTTTTATTTAAAAAAAAAGTACGCTTGAAATCAACAGGTAAGCGAAAAAAAACTAGGTAAAAAAAAATGCGCTTGGCGAGTAGCGCGAGAGAGTCGCCCGCCCACGCACACACACACACACACAAACACACGATCACACACACCGCCGTGGGCACGTACCTCTCTGCTGGGCTTGTGAGGGCGCACGAGCTGCATGCGCTTGGCGAGCAGCGCGAGAGAGTCGCCCGCCCACACTCACACACACACACACCGCCGTGGGTACGTACCTCTCTGCTGGGCTTGTGAGGGCGCACGAGCTGCATGAGCCGCATGCGCTTGGCGAGCAGCGCGAGAGAGTCGCCCGCCCACGCACACACACACACACACCGCCGTGGGTACGTACCTCTCTGCTGGGCTTGTGAGGGCGCACGAGCTGCATGAGCCGCATGCGCTTGGCGAGCAGCGCGAGAGAGTCGCCCGCCCACGCACACACACACACACACCGCCGTGGGTACCTACCTCTCTGCTGGGCTTGTGAGGGCGCACGAGCTGCATGAGCCGCATGCGCTTGGCGAGCAGCGCGAGAGAGTCGCCCGCCCACGCCGCCAGCAGCCGCCGCCCGCGCACGCACACACACACCGCCGTGCTGCCGCCACACGCGCGCTGCAAACACCATACAATGAAACCACATTAATTTATAACGTTTAACAACTTTTATTTGGTAGTAGGTCCCCTCTGTAGAATGGGGCAAAAACCTAGATTGCAACCACTGCAGTATCACATTTTCTGAACACTGGATGTAACAATACTACAATGGCCACATTTACTTGATAAATATTTTTCGAGTACTTGACATAGTTGACGTAGGTAGTTGTATCGCTAGTCTCATCATAAGTTACGGGGAATATATTTAATGTATATAAAAATACAAAGTAACCGTGACTTTGTCTCATTTGACTAGAATTCATGAAAACTTGAAATATCAAAATACTTGACACTGGCAAATGCACAAAGTGCGACGCCATAATCTTCTTAGGAGCAAAGAAGAATAACAATTAAATAGCCACAAACATAATATACATTTTTGCTCTGTGTGATTAGCTTAATTTTAACGGGACGGGTTATAAGTATCATCAACCTGGTTTTACTGTCATTACCCTTGCTGTCGTCCTTGAGAACGGTAGTAAAATTAATATAAATAAATAAATAAAATTATTTATTTTTGCTAAACAAACTTTACTGCTTTTTTGTAGTGGTAGAGTCTCCTATATTTTGAATTATTCAATAGCAGAACCGATAAAAAGTTCTCATTTGCCCTCACCTCTTGATTCGACTTCCGTATGAACTCTGCATCAGTCCTCAGGAAGGCTTCCCGCATGGCCTTCCTGAGGTCGGTGGTGAAGTGTGGGCTCTCCACCAGGTACTGGTGGAGATGGGCGGCGCAGTACGTGGCCGCCGCGGAGCCCGCGTGCCCGTCGTACACTGCGTAGAAACTGGTGGGCTCTGTCGTCTGGAATAACGCATAACATGGAATTAGTGGGTTTAGTAGTGGTAGCACTCTACTGCAGTGTCCGTCTGGGGAAGTACCGCACCTTTGCCAGTTATTGAAGCGCCAAGCAGTAGTGTGCAAGCATTACTGTGTTCCGGTTTGTAGGGCAATGTTACCAGATAAATTACTGGGTATGAAGAGATTTAACATCTAATATCTCCTCAGGGTGACGAGCGCAGTGCAGTGCGGCGCAGGATTGTGTTCGCAAGTTCACAATTCTAGCACTGCTACTGTTAGTGGCAGACGTGACGCTTACCACCAGGTGAACGTCTAGCTCGTCTCGTCACTTGTATTTTTTTTACCTAAAACTGCATCCAGAACCACCGGAGGACGGGCAGCAGCGCACCGTTAATCGGTTCCCTACCGGTGAAAGGTGGTGAGCGTTATGTGTGCCAAGCGTGGGGATTATTGCTAAACCTGGGTCCCCATCACTCCCATTAAGGGGGAGGCCTTCGTCCAGCAGTGACGATGTGAACGTCTGCTGGCTGATGATGTGATGGAGTTAGTGGCGAACCGATAAATTCCGAAAAGTATTTATTGATTTGTTTGGCCTTGTTTCACACAGCAAAGGAACCACGGATTGGACTAAGTTTTGGTATGGATATACCCGCCAATCGCAAAAAAAACAGCTGTACCATACATTTCGTTGACGGTGAATGACGTATTTCCATGGAACAGCTGATTGTCTTTTCGTGTTGTAAGAGCTCATGGTAAAAGTTGTTCACAATGATGAGCATAATGACCTGCTTTCGGCTTAGTTATACCGATACGCGTAATCCTGTAGATTAGGGACCGGAGTATGTCGTAAAACACATTCTATCCAGATGGGTGACCGTGAGTGGCATTTATTTCTGAGCGCTACCGTGGGTCGGATGACACGTTAAATTGTTGGTCCCGGTTGTTTGTTCTAGTTTCTATAACAACAACCGTCAGCCATGTCAGAGGCCTTCGGGCGGCACATTAACTCTGACACTAGGGCTGGCCACTCAGCCTATACGAACTTACTTTTTTCCCGAAAAAATTACGGATCCTTTGAGATTCTTACTCCAAGTAAAACCGCGGGACGCAGTTAGTTCTGAGGACAGTGAAAGTTAGATTTCCACGCAACACCGTTATAGTATTCAGACTATGAAGCAGAAGCTATTATTCAAAACCTTTCATTCCCCTTAATCAGGTAAACTTGGGAAAAAAATATATGTAAATTGAGTATTCCGAATCATGTTTCTGTAACGAATTGGCTCAGATACAAAATGTAAAGCTGAGATATGTATATTGTATTATTATGCGTGCGTAACAGCAACTTTAACATTGAACTGCTAGTTGTAACATGATTTATTAACTTCTGACTCATAATTTCAAGTAAGTCAGTCTAGACCTTAAACTCTACGATGAATTTTAATGAGAATGGTAAGTAAGTTCGCCGCCCGAAGACCTCTGACATTGCTTGACGGTTGTTTTGTTATATCAATACGAAAGGTATGATTTTTCATTACGCTGTCGACCTACAACATAACAAAAATACAGAACTACCTGACCTTTTGTAGGGTAAAAATTCTCTATTCACTGAACTAATATTGCTAAACTTTATTAGCACCAACTTGTATTCGGTTTGCATTTTTATCGCATCAATATCGCTCAATGTGAAAAGGTTTTACATAATTATACGTAATCAATCGGCAAAAAATGTGTAACTACCAAGTTGAAATGCGGGTTTAAGTAAATACGTAAGTGTAGTCCAACACCCATGCTGTGATCACAGGGCCTGATTCAGAGGTGTGGAGGCCCTGGGGCAACAAAAGAGTGGAGGCCCAAAACGATTATCCAAATAAAGGCTTAGGACATTTCCCATAAGCAAGTGGCCTAGTTGTAAAAAATTCACATACTTCATTGTATGAACTAGGCCAAAATGTCACATGCCTTTAACTAACATTTTCTTGCTAATTTTTCAGTCATTTATTGTGAGACAAATCAAATCTTTTCAGCAAACATTTATGAGAATTGAGCTTTTTTTAAATAAGTACAATTCATGTGGTTGTGGAGGCCCCTCTTACGGAGGCCTGGGCAATTGCCCCGGTTGCCCTTCCTTAAATCCGGCGATGTATGATCACAATAACCTATTTGGTTTTTTCATATTTAGTCCCATGGGGGTTTCTAGTCGCCAATACTAAAACCACACTTCATGTTTACTTTTCATCACACTTGCTCGTAAAGTGGATCTTATTACATCGGTTTTAGGCTTATAATCCAAGCTATTATGTACGCGTGCTTTTTACTTTACATTACGCCACTTGTGCTATAATAGGTATAACACGGTAAAGTCAAGTTTGTACGTGACTGCAATTAGACGTATGTATACGAAGCACTCTTAATATAGCCGAGTAATACTTACAGTTTTTTTGTAATACCAACAAAGAGTTCTTATGCCGCTGAAGTAAATGTCAACCTGCGCGCGCATTGCTGGTTTGGGCGCCATTTTCCGCAAATGTTTGTTGACGTTTTCGCTGTGTGGTTGATTATTATCAAAAAGAAGTTTGTTTTTTCCTCGCAAGTGTGATGAGAACAGTCGTATGGAACTCTTGTGCTATTAGTCATTACGCTCTCGGTTTCCTTACCATAATAACACCGCCTCTAGTGTAATGACCAACATAGCACACTCGTATCATAATGTACTATTATAGATAGTGTTCCGAAGCGCCCTGAAGCGCCCAATAAAAACAAAACACTTGGGCGATACTTACCGCAGTCCGAATAAACCATAATAGTATATAAAAAGCCATAGTCGATTCATACTGCGGTCCGGAGAACCCAAAGGTCGCTTCACAATGGGGTATAAACCGCCCCAGAACCCGTAAATGTTGACGTCAATAATGCGTCGATACGTAACTAATTAAAATACTTGAGAGTGGAACTTGGAAGGAATAGCTTAGGGCTACAGACTGCAGTACCAAACCGTCTAATATACCAAACAGACAAGGGGCCTCATTTTTGAATCGTGCGCAAGCGTAGCCAAGCAAAAGGAGCTGACCTTCGAACGATACTGTTTGGAATAAGGTTCAATATCGTTTGAAAGTCGGCTCCTTTCGCATGCGCAACTTTGCGCAAGATAGTAAAATAAGGCCCCAGCTTCTCAAATCGTCCAGTCCGAAAATGTCCTGTGTCCGAAAATTACTAGGGGTATTACCCAATTACCCCTATGACGACTGTCCAAAAATGCCAAAAGCACCAAACTGACCAGCTTCCTAAATGTTCACGTCCCAAAATGTCTATTGTTTTAAAGATACTCACTTCAACACCGAACAGCGCTTCCAAATTGCCGACCTCCGCGTGTCGGTCCTCCATGACCCTCCGCGAGTTCTTGGTGGCGCACGAGACGGTCGTGAGGTCGCGCTGGGCGAGCGGCGGCGGCGGCGGCAGCGTGTCTAGCCGCGCGTTGTCCAGGTACCGCAGGCAGACTCGGTTCACCAGGGCTGTCACTGCCTGCATCAGCCGCAGGGCGATGTACACTGGAACGTGGAAATAAAACTATTAAGTAACGCCAGCTCACGGGCGTAGCTATAGTTTTCACATAGGGGGGGGGGGGATCTGAGGGTCCACAAATGTACAGACTACTTTTGGCGCGGGGCACAATCCAAGGTGGTAGCACGAGACGATATATATGTAATAATAATATATTTATCGAATACATTCATTCATTCATGACATCATTTATTATTTTTGTTGGGTGCCAAGGGGGGTCCGGACCCCCAAATCCCCCCCTTATATACGCCCTTGCGCCAGCCCATGACCATTATGGCCCTTTGAGTAATTTGCATTGGCGCTTTATCACTTTGCGACATTCGGTGGCGAGTCTCATTAGCCCTATAGTATTTTGGAACATGAAACTATGTCATAATATAAAATTGAAGTTTCCGTGCTATATTAGTGAACTTTTGATGGATTCAGGAATTGGTCTATGTAATGAGAAACGGCATTTATTAGTAGATATTAAATAATTAACAAACCATAATTTTCTAAATTAAAAAAGCCTGCCGACGAATGTTTTTTTTTTTACTTTCAAAAATTTTTTTGCACTCGGGCTGATGTAAGTATTCTAACGATACATACATCCAAATCTGTTCATTATAGTTGTTGACTATAGAAACCCACATGTATACATAGATACATGAACCCTGAAAACATTACACTCTTTTTTATTTTTTACCTGAAACAATAGTCGTCACTTAGACATGCCCAACAACAGCATAATGACGACTAAGAACTTTATGGAAGAACAGTTCATGCTATGAGATAATACGCCTTTCAACCGACTTCAAAAAAGGAGGAGGTTCTCAATTCAACTGTATGTTTTTTTGTATGTATGTTACGCGATTTCGCCGCCAATTATGAACTGATTTTGATGATTCTTTTTTCTTTGGTATATAATAATTCAGAGGTGATCCCATTTAAATATTATCGAAATCAGTTCAGGAGTTTGGTTTTAAAAGCGTGAAAAAACAATAAAACCGACTTCAACTTCGAATACCTGAATGACAACTTATACACATATTTTCTAGTATTTTTTATTTAAAAAACCAAACTACTGAACCGTTCGGACCGAAAAGAATCGTCAAAATCAGTTCATAATTGGCGGAGTAATCGAGTAAACTACATTAAAAAAATTAAAAAAACACAGTCGAAGTGAGAACCTCCTTATTTGAAGTCGGTTGAAAAACAGGCAAGATTCTTCGCATACAGACGTGATTTTGATTCTGACCTCATCGCTTAGCCTAGCTTACTTCCTAACCTAATCAGCTAAGCCGAGTCAGTTTTTTAAACCTCCCTATATTAGCATTGCCCTTAGGAATGATAAGGCCTAATCCTTATCATACCTAAGGGCAATGGCAAAAAAGGTATGCAACGAGTATAACAATGCTCTACACGAAAGTATCGATTTAATAGTTCGAGTCTTATATACTATCCAAATATTATTTCAGATAATCACATAAAACACGACTCCAGTTTTTTCCCGCAAAGTAGGTAGGTAAGGCTAAATGCATTGAGTGACCAGCTCTATTATAGTACTAGGCTAGCTACTAGTACTAGGCTAGTTGCTGTTACAGTGGCCGGCAAAAATCTTGAGCCAAAAGCGACGTAGTGGGAGTAAGTTTGCGCATGTACACTTCTGAACATAATAATGGTCAAAATTTTAAATTGTTTATTTAAGTAAAACCCCATTATTTTATTATTTAAAAACAACTTGGAACCTTCGAGTTAAATAGCCGTGCTAGTTTACCAAACTAGATATACAACGTGTAACAAAAAGGTTCAACGATACTGAAGGGTATGCGTGTACTCATCATTATAATATTGACTAATTTCTAATTATTATTATTGTTCTTATTGTTAAATTGTTGACTTGCACTATTGAATTGGGTATATCCTGGAATAATAGTTGTAAATTGAATAAATAAATAATAATTATAAACAACTTTTACTATGGGGCCAAACATAAAATCCCGAAAAAAAACCAACTGTTCCATAATTTTTTTTTCATGGTCAAAGAACTTTTTGTATGGAAGAGCTGATTTTTTTTCCGCGAATTCAGGGTTGACTCCATAGTAAAAGTTGTTCATAATGATGAGTGCATACATACCCACCCTTCAGTATTGTTGAACCTTTTTGTTACATGTTGTACTTATATGTAAATTTTAGAATCTACTACGTACTAGCTACGTCTTTAATACCTACTATGTATTTTTTTACTATGACCTGGGTATGTCCTAAAACTGCATCCAGAACCGCCGGAGGACGGGCAGCAGCGTCCTTTTAGTTAACGGTGGTAAGCATTCTGCGATTCCCAAGCCGCCTGCCAAGCGTGGGGATTATGGCAACCCCTCCCTATTAAAGGGGAGGCTTTCGTCCAGCAGTGGACGTCTTCCGGCTGTAGATGATGATGATGTATTTTTTTACCTGGTGTCCTAAATACGGTAAGAAACTCGGAGTCTTTGCTTTGTTTTATGATGCGTATGTTTTTTTTTTATGACTATTAGTTGTTTTTGTTTGCATCTGGTGCGGTCTTTTCTATAATTTCCGTTTCCTTTGTAGATCCTTGCTTGCTATAACAGTACACATCATACACCAATTTTCTCGCTTGTCTCTTTAGAACTATGTGCGCGGCATTGGCCAAAAAATATTTAGTAATATAACACAAATTAGTAATAATAAAAAACAAACAAAACAATAACAACATTTTAACAAAAAAACAAGAAACGTTTTTCGTAACTCGAAATTGGCTAATAAACACTACACGCAAGTGTAGTCAGATGCTAGCGGGACAAGGACGGAACGCGGGAGCCGCGGGCCTGCTTCCGGCCGGCTGATCGGCCAATCGCGTGGACGCGTGGCGGCGGAACTCCCCTCGCGCACTCTTCGATCCGCCAAAGAGACCGTAAAATCGTTACTGCGCAGCCAAGGTCATTGGCTCAAGTTGTTTGCCGGCTACTGTAACTGTTATGTCCTGTCCTATAACAGAACTTCATGTTACACGCCGCGCCGTCAACCGCGACGACAATTTAACGTGTCATCCGACCTAGGGTAAACCTCCATTGTAATTGCCACTAGCGGTCACCCATCCGAAGACTGACTGTATCATCGGTTGCTTATATTATGTTCTTCTTAGATTACAATTTTCTTTTTTCAGATCACTGTGCGGGTTGTTTGTAGCTTTGAAAATGCATAAAAGACCAATCGATTGTGTTATATTTACCCGGACCCGATTGGACAACGCAAATGTTGTTAGTTACGGCCACTGGGCGATGATGTAACAAAATAAACAGGCCGAGATCGCATGATATCATGTGTCTGCTGTCTTTGTGTCTACGGCCTAGATATGCTATTATAAGTCTAGCATTACGTCTAAGCTGGAATTCTCTGAATATATGACGTTACTGGGCTGTGGCTCTCAGAGCAGATAACCGCTTACAAACAGATATTTGGAGCAACTCGCGTTGATTGTACCATTTTCTAGAATACACAAAATTTTGATGGTGTACAAATTGTTTTAGTTGAATGTAGAAATTAAAATTGATTCTGATAATATTTATAAATAAATATGTATAAGTAGGTGGACATTTCACACAGCTAATGTTAGTGTTATCAGTACAGGTTAAGAAATTTTAAGTACTAGATAATCCATGTCATAGTAATGTCTCACAGCGAAATATAATTTAATCATATCCGTGGATGTAAGGAGAAATGCGTATTCGGCAAAGTCAGACCAACCGAGAATAAAAGCGTGGGAAACATATTCTAGCTCGTTCTCGCTTGTTGGTCAGATGGTGGTTTTTCGTGGTCGGCGCAAACCAAATGACTATAACCCTTTTTACTAGATCTATACTATAACCAAATTAATTCCATGTTCCTAACAACCTTAACTCTATAGTAATGGATTCTGTATTCAATACAAACATTGAAAATAAAATCTAATACTTATCGCATGCAAAATCTCAAATAAAAGTTTTCATAATGCTTATCCTTGATTTACATCAATATTTTAGCATCGGTATCAAGGTCTAGCTACTGCATTACAATAGCAGACGACTTCGCTTTAATGAGTCGAGTATAGAAATGAGTTCACAAGTCTCGGAATCTGGGTTGGTAAGAGCTTTATATTTGCAATGGAGGGATCGCAACATAAGGCGACTTTTCACTCAACAGCTCTAAATGTGAAAAACGTTACAAAACTGCGCAAGCAATAAGTGAATTGAAGAATCCTGTAAAATCCCTTCGATTACTTAGAAGTGTCTATCTGACTGCTAAAATCTTACAACCAGTGGATCTTCACAATCGAGAGAACTAAGAAGGTTTAGCTGTCTGATAAAAATGAATGACGAACTTTTAGTAGGATCAGTGGTCAGTAGCAATGCCCAAAAAACCCAGACCTCCCAACGACGGCAACGTCGCGAAGAAAACACAGATCAATAAAGCAGGCTGCGTATCTCCTCAATTGGTTTGATTGCTGTGTCAATTTCGCAATAAAAATTTATTGAAAGACGTCACAGCAAAACAGCACTGTGTGCACAAATTATTTAGATCCGTTTGCATGTCAATGTTTGCATGCACATACTCTTACGAAACTTTCCTATAATGAATTCAGAATATATGGAACGTATTTTCAAGATAGTAAACTGACTATATTACTTTCGCAACGCTACGCCACATTTTGATTGCAAATGATACACATTTGATCCTTTGTGTAAATGTATTTTGTTGATAACAAACACTCGTGTTTGGCTCAATTTTCTTTACATCCACCAAATCCAAATAAAATTCGGTAAACTATGACGTCATAATGGACACGCGGAGTGCTAAGACGCGTCGAAGACATTTCATTTGTCATAACGTCACGCACTGTTTAGGTGAAATGTAACAAGTTTAAATATGTTTCGGAAAGGCGTAGTGAACCCGTATTTTACACAGACGGGTAAAAATTGCGCTTATGCGCTATAACAAATAACACACACATCAGCTCGGCACCGAATCGGGGTCGCATCAACTCGAGCCACTCCATAGCCATTCAGTATTCTTCCTATGAAACTCCACACTGCAACGCATACTAATCAGTAAGGTAGAGAATCGTTTCGCCTCGGGAGACTACGAGGCGGTGAAGGGGCGTGCTGACACACGAGCTCCAATCTATAAACGATTGGGCGAAAGAATGAGCCTCTGGGATCTCCCTCTCTCGGTCGTTGAATTGTCAGAGATGAAAATGTAACAAGTTTAAATGTTTTCCGGAAAGGCGCAGTGAACCCATCTATCTATACTAGTAATTCTGCGAACAGTGGATTTTGCAAGCACAAATTTCCAAGTCATAAATAGCTGGTAAAGGGCACTAAAGAAAACTGGGGAACATTATAACTCCAATCAAAAATCGCCGACACCTAAAATCTATGAAATAAAGTAGAACCAATCCTAGAAGTTTTGTCAAAATTATTTGAAAAATACGACCTATTCACGAGTACCAAAAAACCGGACATTTGAAAGCAAATGGCAGTTGTTTCAGACCTACTTGTGTTCTAAATAAAATGGCTCTTTAATTTTGTGGTCACCTTGACTCATCCGCAGTAAATGTGAAATAAGATGCGTCATTATCATATCATCATCCAATTTTCTGTCTCATCCGCTCTCTCCTAAATGGGGATAATAGACTCGGCTTTTCCAGTTTTGTCTACGGACGAATTAATCGGTCATAAAACTATCAACATAGTAGGTAAGAGACGGGCACTATTATCGCTTGCACAATAGAATACTAACTATATTTGCAGAACGCAGATTAGACAATTAAGGCAATGCCCTACTTTTGTGTTTTGCTTTTGTTATAATAATAAAACACGGATCTAATTGACAACATTCCTCCTTTTCAACCGACTTCAAAAAAGGAGGTTCTCAATAGGCTAGATGACTGGTTTTTATTTTTATTGTCCTATTAAAATGTGACCCATAAGTATAGCTGATTCATGAAAAGAAAATGAAAATCTGATCAAAAATAAGCAACTTATAAGCATTTTAATATCATGCTAGACAGAGAGGCGAAACAGCAAATCGTGACGTCACTTCTCAGTACGCCATTTAAATTCTATTCTGACAAGTAAGGCGTGACGTCATTTTTTGTTTTGTGGGTAAGGGACAGACTTGGCTCTATCAAAAACTTTTAACGCTTATATATCAGGACATTAATAACCGATTTAAATTGTTTTTCAATAAACATACTATATTTACTTAAATTCTTCATCAAAGCTATTGGTTTCAACGATTTAAACATCAGTCATCTACCCTATTCGACTGTATGTTTTTTTTTGTATGTATGTTACGCGATTACTCCGCCAATTGTGAACTGATTTTGAAGTATATTTTTTTGTTCGGTAGGTAATACTTCAGAGGTGGTCCCATTTAATTTTTATCGAAATCGGTTCAGGAGTTTGGTTTTAAATCAAAATTACTAGAAAATATGAAGATGTCATCCAGGTATTCGAAGTTGAAGTCGGCTGTTTTTTTAAAAGCGTATTATTTATTTTGTTAGTGAACAAAACCATATTTCGCGCGTTACTCATTTTTGCCTATCATAACATTTTCATTTGTAATTTATAAGTGCGCGGGTCGATCCAGCACTCGTACGGGTTTTTTGGTATTTACGTACGCAGTTTAAAATTTACCTACTGGCTTTTAGATGAACGAACACATTTCGAGGAAAATTGAATAATATGTCCGGAAAAGATATTCAACGACTTACGTGAATCCACCAATCTGCACACGGCCAGCAAGATTAAATGTTTCCAATCATCCTTCAAGAGTATACTGAGCAAAGAGACCGGACTCAGCAGTCGGAAGATCAAATGGATGAATATTATGTGGACATGGAACGAAAATGTGTCGCAAAGATGCTGAGATTTACCCACCTGAGTCGTCGGATCTGTAGCCGAATTCGTTGGGGCATTTCTTGGCGGCTACACGCACTTCCTCCAGGATCATCCGAAGCAGCGGCGTCATCAATGTGAGCGGGCATTGTCTGGAAACAGAAAAGTAGTCATAAGTAATGAAAAGCAGTGGCAAAGTCACTAGTTTGCTGGGTATACGCGAGTAGGCTGCCGACTGGCTTCAGCATGGATTGTCTCTGGACTTTCTGCGGTATTTAGGCAATCCAATTGTTTTTGCGTCGTTCAGGTTTTTTTTATGGAACGGAGTGACGAGGCCAGCGAGAAGTTCTCCTGGTGGTAAACATCACGCTTGCCCATAACAGTAGCAGTACCAGTAGATAAGTAGGTATTTTTTTTGTTTTAGGTTACAAATAGATTAGGTAGTAGAAGGTAGGTAGGTACGTATTTTGTTTTAGCAATACCCTTGGAATAGAGCTCTCTATCTACATAACCAAAGCAAATGCATGAAAAAAACGTTAATATTCGACAGTATAATACTAAGTAGGTTCGTAATGACTGAATGGCCAGCCAGCCAGACCCACGCGCCACGGTAGCGTTCTCTTCTAAATACCACTCGCGGTCACCCATTCGAATACCGGATCGTCTAATTGATCTTAAGTAATCTTTTAGGAATGCTTAAGACGATCTACATCATGAGCGCTACACTTTGTCTGGGTGATCTCTAATACCTACAAAGAGTACATTTTCATTTATACACCGAATCACAATCCAGGATCGTATAACGAACATAAAGAATCTTCAAAAAGGCACTGACATGCTACGTACATTGTAAGTATACACTGTTCTGTTACACGTTGTATATAGGCCCTTACCGTCAGGTGGCCCGTCGCTTGTTTGCCACTTTTTGATTGACAAACAAAATAAGTAAAAGTAAGTAAGTATTTAAGTAACAAGTAACGACATTAGGGCTCGAGCAATGAGTTTTTTTTAGAATAATCAGCAGTTTGGAATAATCAACTATGTTTACTCTACCACAGAATCTACCAACACAAGCTTTTGGTGGTAGAATAAATCATAGCTATAAAGTTAATCATAACCAGCGACGGTGATAAAATAAATGGACGGGAAATAAACGCACGGATTTTGAAGACCATACTGCCCTCAGAAGCCCAAGAGCGGTATCTAAACTTAGATCTAAGTTTAGATACCGCTCTTGGGCTTCTGAGGGCAGTGTATATTGAACGCCAGCTCTCCACTCGCGTCAGTCATACTCTGTCTTTGCGACATGCGACCCGTACGATACAACAATAAAAATAAATCCAAATTATGCCTTCGTGTGAATTCCCCAAGTAAATTGGTACACATTAATCACTATATTTTGTCACAACTGCAATTAATTTCAATAAATATGCTAAGGTAAACGCCATTTTGACGTGATCGTAATGTTACGAGACAGAGACTTCGAGAATCCTTCATCAATGTTCGAGATTCGAGAGCAATAGACAAATACACGTGGTCTCTTTCTGTCATGTAGTAATTAGATTTGCTATCTCTATTTTCCGGCAAATGTAATACGTATACTTTTAGCTAGGTATAATCGATTGTATTGGCTTGTTAATTTTGAATGATATGCAAGCGCTGGGCCCGTCCATCCCAATATCACCGTCGCTGATCATAACACAGGAAACAAGTAATATTGTCAAAATCGTGCCTGCAAGCAATAAAAAATAATTATGTTCTGCGACAGATTGTGGACGCCAAAGCGGGTTCAACGTAACTTCGATCAATGGGAAGCTCGAGGAAAAACCATTCCTGTTAAGAGCTTATGAAATGAAATTGTTTATTGACCGGAATTTCATCCACAAATAAAATACCATACTATACAAATCAAATAAATAATACTACCTACAAAAAAACACAAAAAAAACTACACCATGGGCCTCCATGTGCAATGATGGGGCTGGAGTAATTAGACCAATGAAGTAGGTTAAGGCGAATCAAAACCATATCGTAATTATAAGACGGCAGGTTTCCTCTAATCTAAAATTTAACTACGTTTAGCAATAATATGACCATTAGTTGGAGACCTATTTACTACGAATATAACCGGTGAACCAACCGTTGGATGCAAATGGCAGGTTGTCGTACAGTGTGGCGGTCTAAGGGGGAGGCCTTCGTTCAGCAGTGGACGTCTCCGGGCTGATGATGACTATGAATATTATTTGCTTCCGTGAAGGAAAACCTTCGGGATAAAAGGTGTATAACTTTGAAATCGCTGAACAGATGATTTTCAATAAACAAACCGGCATCACACTGATCTTGCTGTTGAATAAAAAATCTATTAAAATGCATGGGATTGATAGAGATGGATTGGGGATGGGAAGCTGTATTGAAAAAAAACAGCTGTTGGATTCCATTTTTGTAGTGAGCTCTATTGTAGATTTCGCCTGGGGAAGTACCACACCTTTGCCAGTTATTCAACCGCCAAGCAGTAGTGTGCAAGCATTACTGTGTTTCTGTTTGAAGGGCATTACTACCAGAGAAATTACTGGGCATAAAGAGATTTCACAAAGCAGTGCGGCGCAGGATTATGTTCGCGATTTCACAATTCTGACACTGCTACTGTTATGGGCAGGCGTGACACTTACCATCAGGCGAATGTCTAAGGCTCGTCTTGTCACACAAACCCATAAAAATATATATAAAAAAACCTCAAAATGCAACTCTTCCTTTCCAATAAAGGTGAGTTAAAGACATTTTAATTGATCAAATCTGCACTTTCTTCTTTGAAATGTACAGGAGTATAGACATGTTTGACCTAGTGACGGTGTGGTGGAAGATGATAAATACACCTAGCTTGGAATGGGAACTGGCTCTCAAGTGAGGCTGTCGGATTACATCCTTAGTGCAGGTTAGTTACTCTACTACTTTCCTATATTATAGGTATGTATTCTTTTTTCATAATTTTGTATCTTCTATCAACTGAGCATAAAGTACTTGAAGGTAACTATTATTTCTTCCGTGCATAAAGTATGAGTTTTTTTTAAACTAACTAAAAGCCCCTGTACAATAAGCTCTTATTGTTGTCAAAAGTTTTGAGCTCACTGACTAACCAAGATTCAATTGGACTTATTTGAGAAAATTAAATTACACGCCCTCCTTTTTGTAACTCGAACATTTACGGCCGAGCCATAATGGCCACACAAAATGTTTTCTCGTTACTTTGATTATAAAGAACTAAGAACGTGTAATAAATGTCACAACTATACAATATGTTGTTTTGCATCCTCGCCAATATTTACAGAGGTAAATATTATATTCATAATTATGAACAAATTTTACTATGGGGTCAACCCTGAAATCGCGGGAAAAGCAGCTGTTCCGTACAAAAAGTTCATTGACCTTGGACAAAATCTATGGAACAGCTGTTTTTTTTTTTCGCGAGTTTAGCGTTGGCCCCAAAGTAGAAGTTCTTCATAACGATGAATATACATAACATTACTTATTTATCATAACCAGCTTTTTTAATAGGGTAGATGACTGATGTTTATATCGTTGAAACCAATAGCTTTCATGAAGAATTTAATAAAATATAGTATGTTTATTGAAAAAATAATTTAAATTGGTTGTTAATGTTCTGATATATAAGCGTTTAAAGTTTTTGGTAGAGACAACTCTATCCTTTTCCCACAAAACAAAAAATTACGTCACGCTTTACTTGTCAGAATAGAATTTATATGGCGTACAGTGAAGTGACGTCACGATTTGCTGTTTCACCTCCCTGTCTAGCGTGATATTAAAATGCTTATAAGTTGCTTATTTTTGATCAATTTTCTTTTTTTTTTCATTATTCAGCTAAATTTAAGGGCCACATTTTAATAGGACAATAAAAAAACCAGTCATCTAGCCTATTGTCCACTGCTGGACTTAGGCCTACCCTTGAAGGGCGAATGGGCCATATTAACCACGCTGCGCTGGCCCAGTTGCGGGTTGGTGAATCCACATACGTCATTGAATTTCTTCTCCGGACGGAAGGAAAACATCGTGAGGAAACCTGCGGGCAGGTTTCCTCACGATGTTTTCCTTCGCCGAAAAGCCAGTGGTAAAAGTATCCGTAAATAAACTCTAAAGAGCTCATTGGTACGGGCCTGGTTTTGAACCCGCGACCTCACGATTACAAGATAGCCATGTTAGCCTAATCAGGAGACCGCTTGCCGATGAATATTAATAATAATAATAATAAAGCCTTTTTATTCCTTATTAAACAATACTTGTTACAAAATTATGCTTAATGAAAGTTGATGTGTTTAATTAAGGACCCCTCTTTGGGTAAAGGCTTCCTCCATTTTTATCCACTTTTCTCTATCCTTTGCAAGCGAAAGCCACCTATGTCCGGCAACTTTCGCAATCTCGTCAGCCCATCTTTCTTGCGGTCTTCCTTGCCTTTCTTTGCATATCGGGCCTATATGGCTATTTGTTTGGACCACTTTTCATCAGGTGACCTTGCTACATGTCCTGCCCATTTCCACTTCATTTTTTGTGAGTGTTTTAAAGCGTCTATCACATTTGTTTTCTTTCTAATCGTTGTGTTCTTCTGCTTATCTTTTAGTTTTATGTTTAAAATGATCCTTTCCATAGCGCGTTGGCATACTTGTATCTTATTTCTTATCGGTTGCCTGTTGTCTCCTTAGTCCATGTTTGGCAGGCATACGTAAGACTGGGAAGGATACAAGAGTCCATTATTTTCTTTTTCAGTTTCAACGATAGATCACTTTTAAAAACTTCCTTGTGTCCCCAAAATTTACTCCAGGTTGTACCAATGCGTCTGTGATCTGTCGATGAATATTATCTATCTATAAATATGTCAACGAAGCAAAACAACAGTATAGAGAAACTGAAACAATAGAGGTAAGGGCAAAGAACTCCTATCGTTATCGGAAAATATCTCAGCTTTTCTAGATAAGAGACACTGCTAGCGATGTTATGACCATTCTAGCACCGTGGTTTATAGTTAATATCATATTTCAAAACCGCCAAGTTTCTTAGAAACTGTAGTGGGAACGGTTTATTATTTCGCCGTAAGGTCGAGTGTACAATGGTTATTTTCACCAAACGTATTTGAGCTACCCTTTCTCACGGATTAATATGATATTAAAGTTGGTTAGTTAAGCTGCTTCACTATTATGGAATTTATTAATATTTTGTCTATGTACCAAATATGTATTTTGAACCATTTTACCCCTAAGCTTTCAGTAGATTGGCAGATATTTCGAATCACTGAATAAATATCTACGTAAGTACAAGTATGTATACATATACTCGCTTACTTAGTTTAGTACTTAGTACCTTGTTTTTTATAGGCATAAGCCTTTATTAACTACAACAAACTACAAAGACTACTTAGCCTACTACACAACAAAAAACAAAAGGATTGTATCCAGACCGATGAAAGTCATGAGACAATCCAAATGCTCAAACCCACTACCAGTCGGCAGCGTACCCAGCATGCTGGCGGCATTGCCACGCTGGATGGCAATGCTTATAACATAGCTAATCCTTGGATAATGTACATATACATATACTTTTTGGGCTATTTGCGGATCTGTGAAATACTCGTCTAAGCATAATCATTCAATGTCTAAGCTATTGATTACTACAGAATCGTATATTTAACGAAGGTTGCGCGTTCACCTAAACAGCACACCTTACCATTGGTATCCCACGTCGGACCAATGGCTAATAGAATAAATAAACCAACCGGACATTCCCTGTTCCCTAAACACATGTTCCCTCGGGTTCAGTAGTCGTACTCGTAGTTATAAAATCCGGACGTGTTTGTCTGTCCATACAACACTTAAAGAGTTCAACGCCCCTCTGAAAGCGATCCTGTTCTTCCCCATTTCTCCGTGATATTGACATTGTAATGGAGAGTGGATCTGCGGACTAATCCAAACAAAGAATTCTTATAGCTCGTAGTTCTTATAGTAGAGTTGGATTTGGAAGTATATAGGTATTTTTCCCTTTAATTTTATAAGGAAAATCGAAAAGATAATAAGAAAAATCGATGGCGATTGAAAAATTTATCTAATAATACGCTTTAAAAAAAAACAACTGACGTCATTATTGTCTACCTGACCTGGATGACATCTTCATATTTTCCAGTTGTTTTGATTTGTTCCAGTAATTTTGATTTAAAAACCAAACTACTGAACCGATTTTGAAAAAAAATATATGGGAGCACCTCTGAAGTATGTCCTACCAAACAAAAAAATAATCATTAAAATCAATTCATAATTGACGGAGTCATCGCATAAGATACATACAAAAAAAATGCATGAAGTCGAATAGGCTAGATGACTGTTTTTTTTTATTATCCTATAAAAATGTGGCCCAAAAATATAGCTGACTAATGAAAAGAAAATGAAAATCTGATCAAAAATAAGCAACTTATAAGCATTTTAATATCATGCTAGACAGAGAGGCGAATCAGCAAATCGTGACGTCACTTCTCTGTACGCCATATAAATTATATTCTGACAAGTAAGGCGTGACGTAATTTTTTGTTTTGTGGGAAAGGGACAGAGTTATCTCTACCAAAAACTTTAAACGCTCATATATCAGAACATTACTAACTGTTTTAATTTATTTTTTCAATAAGCATACTATATTAATATTTACTTAAATTCTTCATCAAAGCTATTGGTTTCAACGATATAAACATCAGTCATCTACCCTATTTAAAGTCGGTTGAAATTATGATACAAGTGTGCTATGTTGGTCATTACACTAGAGGCGGTATAATGCGCGCGAGCCGCAGGCGAGCGTGATAAGGAAGCCGAGCTCAAGAGTTCCATACGACTGTTTTCATCACATTTGCGAGGAAAAAACAAACTTTTTTTTGATAATAATCAACCACACTGCGAAAACGTCAACAAACATTAGCGGAAAATGGCGCCCAAACCAACAATGCGCGCGCAGGTTGACATTTACTTCAGCGGCATAAGAACTCTTTGTTGGTATTACAAAAAAACTGTAAGTATTACCCGGCTATATTAAGAGTGCTTCGTATACGTACGTCTAATTGCAGTCACGTACAAACTTGACTTTACCGGGTTATACCTATTATAGCACCATGTGCCGTAAGGTAAAGTAAAAAGCACGCGTGCGTAATAGCTTGGATTATGAGCCTAAAACCGATGCAATAAGATCCACTTTACGAGCAAGTGTGATGAAAAGAGTTTTTACGATCTTCTCCGTCAAACTCTATCGATCTAGTCGATTTCGTGTTTACTTTTGTTTATCAATCTAGATAATACAAGATAATAACTTCAATAATGTGAGAATGAGCAAGCGATACAACTGAACGCGACGGAGGATCTCTAGGAATTCATCTCAGGATCTAGTCCTTAAAGCTTCTTAGTAATTCACCAAGAGAATCTTCGAAGACAGCTTTAGGTAGGGTCGAGGTCAAGGAGGTTCACTGTAGCTCGACTCCTATGTTAAGAATTTTAGGATCGATAAAACAGTCGCGTAAACTTGTGTAGTAACCAGATGAATAATGTCAAAGAATATTTGGGGAAGACTCAAGGCTACATGGAGAGACAAATGTTAAACAGACAAACGGGCAAAAAAAACTAATCATTCGAAACTAGGCAGTTATCAGACAAGTAGAAATGCATTGATTGACAGATATCGATAGGTGACTCACTTTGTTGTTTAAATTGATACCGCCACACCAGATAAGCCTCATCCTATACGTTTTTGTGTACCTACGTAATGTAAAATAATACGCTTTAAAACAAAAATAACTGTCTTAAATTTTGTCTGATTTTCTGATTTTGACATTCTTTATCTGGATGACATCTTCATATTTTCCAGTTGTTTTGATTTATTCCAGTAATTTTGATTTAAAAACCAAAGTACTGAACCGATTTCGATAAAATGTATATGGGATCACATCTGAAGTATCACCAAACAAACAAAAAAAAACATCTAAATCAATTCATAATTGGCGGAGTAATCCCGTAACACACATACCTATACAAAAAAAATACATTCGAATCGAGAACCTTTGTTTTGAACTCTGTTAAAAAACAGTTGAATTTTTGCGAACAATGTAACTGCCTTAAAATGTAGGCGAATAACATCTATACGATCTAACGACATTTATTCATTTTAGACCGCATCATTGCTCCACAGCAAGGTAACCAAGGTGGCAGGGTAATAATTATGGTCAAACCTGTGTGAAACCAGTGGTCAAAGCCAAGTGTTTGCCGTTGTTTCTATGGTTTCCCGAATAAAAACCAACCGCTTAAGTCATAAATACTACTAGGCACACAGTCGCACAAACTTACGTACACATAAAATAAAATACAATACCGAATAAAATAGGATTTATTTTCGTAAAAGTTGCGAAAAGCTTTTTACGGCTAAACTACCTGATGTTACTACTCAGGAAAGGTTCGCAATTGCGCTCAATCATACAGCTTCCCAGCACCACAGCTCAGCCAGATTACGTGCAACTGACTCGGAGCATTGACACTAGCGCGTACTATCAAGAGCATCCGCATCGGCCCACGCGGTCTCTCGAACCAATTGGTACACAGAGGGCACCAGCCTACGGCCTCAGCCCACTGCCAGAACAGCTCACTACTTTGCATAGAAAGTAAAGAAAACTTCAATGTAGGTAAGGCGAGGTAGGGTACCTTTTAATTCATTCATTTAAGTGCACGGCTCTTGTCGGTGGAGTGACTTCATCTTTCTCTATCTCCGGCCTGTTCTTTGACATGACTTTGGGCCCCTGTTTGACTTGATCAACAAAGCTTCTCCTCGGTCTTCCGGATCCTCGCTTTGGCTACGTATATCTTATACTATTTTAAAATTCTCGTACATTGGATACTTCAAGATAGAGAAAATAATAATTTATTATGAAGAATGGGTCAAATCAACTAAATCGATCAATTCTATTATTTCTGTTTTTTCGGTGGATGCAAATGGCAGGTTGTCGTACAGTGTGGCGGTTTAAGGGGGAGGCCTTCGTTCAGCAGTGGACGTCTCCGGGCTAATGATGATTATTTCGTGTCGAGATTTTAAATAAATATAAAAATATTATATATATTTGACGGAGGAGGGGGTCCTTTCGCCATCATCATCAGCACTCATCGTTGATCTTCTTAGCAGTGGGCGTCGTCGGTGGGTAGTATCGGATGAAGAAAACAAGCTCGTACAATCAATCAAATTATAATCTTCACAGAAGTTAACAGTACAGTAATCAGGTAGGCACAGATAAGTTGTAGGTAGGTACGTATCACAGAACGCGCGATGGTTCAGTCCACCGCACGCGCCGCTCGTCAATGGGAAAGTGAAGTCACCGATCGACGGCGCGCACGTCACCGACTCCATCGAGTGCTACTAGGTGGCGCTGGCGTCCCGGATACGACTCGATTGCGATATATTTTATAATTTAGACACGAAATATTGTCAAATTCAACTTCCTGAAATCTTATAATTTGCTTTTTGCATTGAACTAGTGATTTGATTTCAAGTGCAATAAGTCAGTCTTCCAGATGTACCTAACTGATGTATTTGGCAATCATCTCGGTGAAGTCTGATTGAACAACGCTATTTATTACAGCACTGTTGGAATCATACCAACAGGCTAGTCGGACAGACAAACAGGCAGACTAGGAAGATAAATAAAATGACAGGCGAGAATTATTTTAGAGCCTTAATTGGAAGGCTGAAAGGATCAAGCAAATTCATCTTTTCAATACGAATAGCCCTCAGAACGTCGTAGACCAGCGTTTCCCATTAGCCGGGTCGCGACCCGGTACCGGGCCATCAAAATAAAATACTGGGTCGCTGGGCCTAGTTTACCTTAAAAATAAATATAGAAACCGACTTGAAGTGGAACCAGACCTTAGGTTAAAACTTTCGCCATTTTCCGCGAACTTGGATTCTTTGGTAATAAATAAGCAGCAGCTTCATACTTCGCACTAAAATTTTGTGACTAAATAGGCGATACCAAAATATGTAGTATTCATAAAACATTTTTACTATTAATAAATAAATGTGTGTTATTTTACGTAATGGAACCAGCTTGGGCTTGGGATTAAGTGGTTCACGAAGGGACAGTGTGAAAATTACCGGGCCATGGCAGAACAAAGTTTGGGAAACTGTCGTAGACCATTTACATCCAGGTAGAGTAGGTGAGTTAACGTGTAGATTCGGTCGGTTCTCTTTCATTAAATCTTGTTACATTATTGCCGCAAATATAGCCGTGGACGGCCTTTATGAGAATTTTATCACTGACCATCACAATATTTTTTGTGCATGATGTCGGCATGAATCCGCGTAATTCTGAATGACCTCAATGCAGATTGGCAAGTTGCACGAGTCTATTTTCAGAAGGTGCAACTTTTAAACACGCTAGAACAACACTAATACCATTGACATCTGATTAACCTTACCGACCCGACCCTATTTATATCTTCGTCCAATTATTATCACTCGAAACGATACAATATAATCTCTAATAGAATCTTGCTCTGTAATAGAATAAATTTCCGTTTGTGTAGTCGTTAGTTTTCTATGTTAAATTAGTCGACAAAAATTGTTAACTTTAGACAGAAAGCACGGAGCACGGATCACTTCCAGGGGAGTCGGTATTTTCTTCTTTCCTGCTAATCGGATTAAATGTTTTGATTGTGATACGTCGTTTTCTGTACTTAAGGTTTGTTTTATATCGAAGACCCACAGATAGTGCTGCGCTGGTGGAGAAGGCGCTGCGCAAGATACAGAAACTCCCGTGGCAGACCTTGCACAGTAAAGGAAAAGCTTGCAGCTCTGCGTACCGAAGGTCTAACTTTGGACCCATGCATCAATCGAGTGAGTAAGAACCATTCAAAAAAAAGCTATCCTACTAGGCTCCGTCGCATAATGTCCCTTTCCTAAAATTTCTACTGCACGCAAAACGTCCCTTTTGCAAAATACTTCACCTACATTTGAAGTGATAGAAAAAATCCTCCTAAAAAAACTGAGTGTTCATGTTTCTGTAATTGTTCGTTTCTGGAAGAAGCGTTGACGACAGAATCATAATGCACTAAACTACAGAAGGAATAAACAAAACGTCGAAAATATTCGATCGTCCCTAACGTTGCTTTTCCCTAACGTTGCTTTACATCTTTGATTATATAGACAGGTATAAATAATCAAAGCTTTACACCTATTTATTTATTGCAAATTTGTAGTAATATACTTGCCATTTTGTCATAACTTGAACATAAGGAGAGACAGCAAGTAAGGATTACTATTACGTACTTACTTTAGAGAAAGCTTTGCAAACAACACTTCCCACACCGTTGTTATCTTTAGGTGTTAAATTATTGCAGCGTCTGGCTTTCACGTAAAATTAGACGCCACTTCTAAGGATGTCTCATTGTTTCGCCAGATACTACTGAATGATTCTAGCCTCGCCGTTTTTTTGTTTTCTATTATTTTAAAACCTTAAAAGTACTGTTATTATACGATTAAAAGTGCTCTTCATATTTTGACATAATGAGCCCAATCTCAATGGGTCTATCGGCTTTTATTAGGTATAGTCTCAGTGTGCATCTTTCTGGCACATCAACCAGCGGTTAGCCTATCCAGTACCATCATGGATTATCAGAGATCGATAGCGAGTCGTCTTACAACAGTTTCAATATTTATACAGTGAATAACAGCGACAGTGATAATGGAATGGACGGGCCCAGCGCTTGCAAGTCGTTCAAAATTAACAAGTCAACACAATCAAGCACACCTAGCTAAAAGTATGCATATTACATTTGCCAGAAAATAGAGATAGCGAATCTAATTACTGCAAGACAAAAAGAGAACACATGTACGTGTATTAGGAGTTTGTATTGTCGTACGGCTCGCATGTCGCAAAGGCAGAGTATGACTGACGCGAGAGGAGAGATGGCGCTTCAAAATCCGTGCGCTTATTTCCCGTCCATTCATTTTATCATTGTCGCTGGTAAATAATGATAATAATAAATTATGCAAACTAAACACACACATATACAAATACAGTACAAATAAACTAATAAATTAATACGGTTTTAATAGTGTATCATGCTTACGTGTGCTCAGTCATTCGATATGGTATTATTGCTTGGGGAAACGCAACGGATATTTTAAGAGTATTTAAAGCCCAAAAAAAGTGTGTCCGGGGCACGTTTGATAAGAAATGGTCACAATCTTGTAAGCCTGTTTTTAAGTCACAAAATCTTCTAACCGTAGCATGCATCTGTTAGATCTATGAAATGGGTAAGTTTGTAAGAAGTAACTCTTCTTTGTTCCCTGCTTATGAAAACTTGAGTAAAAGATCTGGAACACAAGTGCAAGTAAAAATGCCTACAGTCCCACTAGAGTTATTCAGGAACAACTGCATTTACATGGCGCCTCTTATATATAATTATATTCCTCCTAACATAATTGAATTGCCGGATAATACATTTTATGCAGAGTTGAAGAAGTGGTTGGCGAAGGAAAGGTTTTACACGGTGAAGGATTTCCTCAACAAGGCATCGTGTCGTTTTTATGTTTACCAAAACAAAAAAGTTTATTAAAACTGACCTTTATATTATACACACTGTAATTATTAATTTATTAATTAATTAGGAGATACGCATGAAATCATTTAATAATTTTAATATTGTAAATCCTACTTTCCTTTTTTTTTTAATGGTGTTGGCATTGAAATTCAATTAAAATTAACATTATGTAATATTTTTACAATTTTGCTCCCCAGATTATGGGTGTTAATGGCATGAATTCATAATTCTATATTTAAGAAGATCTTTTGTACCCTTAGCAGGCAAATAAATGATTTTGATTTTGATTGATTTTGATTTTGAAAGTCGTCGCGTTGTTTGCCCCGCATGCGTAGCTACGAGGGCGGCACTGAAAATTTCGGGAATCAAGGAAGTGACACAACATTACTATTTAAAAATATATTTATTGCTTTTCGAAGTATTCTCCGCGAAATTTGACACATTTTTCCATACGATGGAACCAATCATTGAAGCAACCATTCCATTCGGAAGTTGGGGTCTCCAAAATGGCCGTTTTGTAGGCGTCCACAGCTTCTTCAGGTGATGAAAATCTCTGTCCACGCAATTTATTCTTTATTTTAGGGAAAGTATAGAAATCATTAGGGCTTAGGTCGGGGCTGTACGGCGGATGGTCCAATAATTCTATGTTTTCTTGCTCTAAAAACTCTTTTGTTCTGTGCGCGGTGTGAGAACTCGCATTGTCGTGATGGAGGATGATGCGGCGGTTGCAGTTCTCTTTACGGAGTTCAGAAACGACCTGTGGCAAACAAATGCTAGCATACCATTCTGCATTAACCGTTCTTTGTCCCTCAAGAGGAATAGTCGTAACATGGCCGGTTTTGGAGACAAACGTGGCCACCATTTTTTTTGCAACACTCCGTGAACGAACAATTTTTGTTGGCTTTAACTCATTTTCGAACACCCAAACTCGTGACTGGTTTTTTGTTTCGGGTTCGTACGCGTATATCCAGG
Source organism: Erannis defoliaria (assembly GCA_905404285.2). Lineage (NCBI taxonomy): Eukaryota > Metazoa > Arthropoda > Insecta > Lepidoptera > Geometridae > Erannis > Erannis defoliaria. Next base: position 5,048,535 of record FR990071.1, read on the forward strand.
ATTCGTCACCTGATACGATGTTGTATACAGCATTTGAGGATCCTGCGTGGAATCTTTCGAGAGTTCTGACGCACCAAGTAACGCGAGCCGCTTTTTGCTCTTCACAGAGCGAATGCGGTATCCATCGGGAAAACAACTTTTTTACACCAAATTTTTCATGCAAGATTATTTGTATTTGACTCATGCCAATGTCTAAAGTTGCCTGAATTTCGCGGTATGTCACATGTCGATCTTCCTCAATCAGCTTACGCACAGCATCAACGTTTTCTTGGGTGACTGCAGTTTTTGGACGACCTTGACGGGGATCATCACTGAGCTTGACACGTCCACGTTGAAATTCAGCAAACCAGCGATAAATTGTGGTTTTGGATGGGGCTTTATCACCAAATGCAGAAATCATCCGGTCAACACACTGTTTTTGTGTTAAACCACTTCGAAAGTCATAATAAATCATCGCTCTTGAATTTTCTCGAGTCAATTCCATTTTCTCAACGACTAAACAAGTTTGACAAAACCTTGTGACAAGACCGAGAATATTTTTTTTAATTAATAAATGGTATTCGATTTTTAAAACCAAGGAGTTTTCAATTAAAAAGATTTTAATATGACAGAAACAGTGGAAATATTCCATTCCCGATACTTTTAGTGTAGCCCTCGTATACTATCCGAAATCACACAATATCTGCTAGTAGGTCGATTATAAAACTTAGGATCGCGGGCCTAGGTTTTTCATTCAAACTATAAATACTACTTGAATTGACAGCTCTGCATGTGTAAATGTAAAGTTTATGTAGTGGGAGGACTCTACGAGGGCTACACTAAAAGTATCGGGAATGGAATATTTCCACTGTTTCTGTCATATTAAAATCTTTTTAATTGAAAACTCCTTGGTTTTAAAAATCGAATACCATTTATTTATTTAAAAAAATATTCTCGGTCTTGTCACAAGGTTTTGTCAAACTTGTTTAGTCGTTGAGAAAATGGAATTGACTCGAGAAAATTCAAGAGCGATGATTTATTATGACTTTCGAAGTGGTTTAACACAAAAACAGTGTGTTGACCGGATGATTTCTGCATTTGGTGATAAAGCCCCATCCAAAACCACAATTTATCGCTGGTTTGCTGAATTTCAACGTGGACGTGTCAAGCTCAATGATGATCCCCGTCAAGGTCGTCCAAAAACTGCAGTCACCCAAGAAAACGTTGATGCTGTGCGTAAGCTGATTGAGGAAGATCGACATGTGACATACCGCGAAATTCAGGCAACTTTAGACATTGGCATGAGTCAAATACAAATAATCTTGCATGAAAAATTAGGTGTAAAAAAGTTGTTTTCCCGATGGATACCGCATTCGCTCTGTGAAGAGCAAAAAGCGGCTCGCGTTACTTGGTGCGTCAGAACTCTCGAAAGATTCCACGCAGGATCCTCAAATGCTGTATACAACATCGTATCAGGTGACGAATCCTGGATATACGCGTACGAACCCGAAACAAAAAACCAGTCACGAGTTTGGGTGTTCTAAAATGAGTTAAAGCCAACAAAAATTGTTCGTTCACGGAGTGTTGCAAAAAAAATGGTGGCCACGTTTGTCTCCAAAACCGGCCATGTTACGACTATTCCTCTTGAGGGACAAAGAACGGTTAATGCAGAATGGTATGCTAGCATTTGTTTGCCACAGGTCGTTTCTGAACTCCGTAAAGAGAACTGCAACCGCCGCATCATCCTCCATCACGACAATGCGAGTTCTCACACCGCGCACAGAACAAAAGAGTTTTTAGAGCAAGAAAACATAGAATTATTGGACCATCCGCCGTACAGCCCCGACCTAAGCCCTAATGATTTCTATACTTTCCCTAAAATAAAGAATAAATTGCGTGGACAGAGATTTTCATCACCTGAAGAAGCTGTGGACGCCTACAAAACGGCCATTTTGGAGACCCCAACTTCCGAATGGAATGGTTGCTTCAATGATTGGTTCCATCGTATGGAAAAATGTGTCAAATTTCGCGGAGAATACTTCGAAAAGCAATAAATATATTTTTAAATAGTAATGTTGTGTCACTTCCTTGATTCCCGAAATTTTCAGTGCCGCCCTCGTACTGCAGAGTCCGCCTGGGGGAGTACCACACCTTTGCCACTTATTCAACCGCTAAGCAGTAGTGTGCAAGTACTGTGTTCCGATTTGAACGGCAATGTTACCAGAGAAATTACTGCGTATGACGAGATTTAACATCTAATATCTCAGGGAGACGAGTGCAGTGCGGCGCAGGATTGTGTTCGCGAGTTCACAATTCTGGCATTACTACTATTAGTGGTAGGCGTGACGCTTATCACCAGGCGAACGTCTTGCTCGCCTCTTTACTAGATTGTATAAAAAAAAAATTAAGTCATGCTCTTTCTAGCTTATCATTATTGTTTATTTATTATTATTATTTATTATTATTATTAATTATTTAGTCTCAGTTACATTTAATACAATAAAGGTTTCGGTAACTAGCACCTACTAAACCTCGCAGAGGTTTGTCTTAGGGCTAAGCCCTCTGCTAGTAAACAAATTTAGCACTTTTTTATAGTTTTTATATGTGTTATGAGAACAAAACTGTCAGACCATGAAGACAGCTTCACGCCTGACCGGTTCTGTGATCGTAATGAAGACGCGTGGACATTATGAAGCTCACCTGCCTCTACACAAAATGCACGAGTGTTTCAAAATATTTGTTACGACTTCAATACTTCGCTCCCCCAAAATACGACGCAGTTTTACTAGGTAGGTAGGTAAGTAACTTGTTAAGCAACTCTTATTTCACATTCAAGTAATATGGGCAGCGGCCGGTAATACTGTTCAACTGTTTACGCTCTCTTACGGCACAAAATTGTAATAAATAGAGCGTTTAGATAATTACATGGAAAAGAAACAAGGCTTTTAGATACGGGATCGCGTGAGCGACTGATGATGGGTTCCTTTAGCTCCAAGCTACGGTTTCACGTGAATTATTAACATTCCGATATTCCCTTGCGAATTGGGGCTCTAGGGGTGTGTGGATCGATGTCAGGACCTACATCTTAGATATGAGCTTGGCGTTTACAGCTTCGTACAATAACCGTAGAATATAGGGTTTCCTCGGCGTAATCTGTTCATCTGGTTTGTAGTGGTAGGACTCTACTGCAGAGTCCGCCTGGGAAAGTACCACACCTTTGCAAGTTATTCAATCGCCAAGCAGTAGTGTGCAAGCATTACTGTGTTCCGGTTTGAAGGGCAATGTTACCAGATAAATTACTGGGTATGAAGAGATCTAATATCTCAGGGTGACGAGCGCAGTGCAGTGCGGCGCAGGATTGTGTTCGCAAGTCCACAATTCTAGCACTGCTACTGTTAGTGGCAGTCGTGACGCTTACCACCAGGCGACCGTCTTGCTCGTCTCGTGATAATAATATCAAAGATGATAATTTTAACTAGTACTCAGGTATTATTTAAGCTATTTTTTGTCCAAGTAGGAGAGATCGTTTGCGAAAGTACAAAGACATCAAGGCTTTTTACTTCTTCGTACTGCACAGATAAAGGGCGAGTGTGACGCTAACTACAATCATAATTTATTATTCTAACCGTTATGTTGCCTAAATCCGGGATATCGCGGTGAACTACGGCTCATTTGTGGGGAATCTACAATCAACACGTGACTGGATTACGATAGTACGTGTAAATAAAATAAGCCATTAGCTACGGTGTATCGCTGCCAGCGCCCTACGTCAGGTACCACGGTGCGTCATAGTAGCCAATAGGTACTAGGTACACATAAAGTACACCGAGTGGTATTTTCCTCATTATTTTCAAGATAGGTACATACGTGTAATACGCTCTGTGACCACTAGTGTCTATTTGTTTTGTTTTTTAATTTAGGTATACGAGATGCGTACTATTATTTTAATAAATTGCGACATTATGCGATCCCCGGGGTCTACCAGAATCTCAAAACCAGTCTTACTAAAGTGTGTAATACTCGCCTCTTGTCGTCTAGATCACGTGACAGTAAAGGGAGCGAGACAAAATTCAATGTAGATAGGTACTTAATATTACAATTAAAATTTAAAAAATCGACTACATTCTATTATTAAGAAAATAATAATTTTAGGTATAGTCAGGGCCGGACCGTCCATAGGACGAAAGGAGCGGCCGCTCCAGGCGCCAAGGGTCAGGGGCGCCCCTTGATTCTTGACGGCGGGTGCTCCGCGCCGGCGCCGCAGAGCGTTTTTGGTGACGGTGTAGGGGGCGCCAAAATCTCGCTCCAACCTAAATCTGGCCTCGGTCCGGCACTGGGTATAGTATATTATATTGTCATTTTTTTTTTATCGGTCCACTAGTTCCACAACTGACTATAGGTACCTCTAAAACAATTAAAAAGAACGTACACACAGTCGAACATATAACCTCCTTTTTTAAGTCGGTTAAAAAGAGGATTATTTTGTGATTGTTAGATAACCCAGGTTAGATAACAGTCACTGTTTCCAGCGGGATGAGTCGATCTCTTTACTCCGTCAACCATGCCTTGTTGCGTAAACGCGTGAAATGCATATAATTAATTGTATATACTCTACTCTACATTAGGTGTAGCCCTATAGGGCAACAATAGACACGCACCAACAAGAAATTTAAACACCTGTATGTGTCCACAATTGTACTGTTTGTAAAGCTGGTATCATTGTTGGAGCCCTTGGGCTATTTTGAGGGCAATGGTTCGTTGGAAGTTCAAAGGCGCATACTGTACAGTGTACACAACACTAGAAATTATGTAATCTATTTCCGTTCATTTTTGAATTATCAACAGCGGAGAACGATGCGGCCGATGTGCTGGCGCGGAGAAGCTCGGGCAGGCGCCCTGTAGCACCCGGACTGATGTTTCCTAGCTGCCGTTCATCGAACCAAATCAGATCAGATCCTGGATCTGCAAGCGTACCTTCAGACTACATAAAGAACACTGGGCAAGTGCCCAAGTCAAGGGCAGCCTTCCCGTAGTTAAATCCGAGATACTCCCGAAAGCTGCTGAACCTCAAACGTGAGAAACTCCGACGAATAGTTGGAGTGGTCACCGGACACCGCTCATTAAACAAACACCTTTTTAACATTGGGGTTTCAGACAGCCCTCTATGCCGAGGATGCATGGAGGCAGATGAAACGGCCGCGCACATGCTGGTTGAATGCAGTAGCGTGGCACTCTAACGAAGAAAGATCCTCGGGTCATCGTGGACGCTCCGGGAGGCCAGCGCCGGCATCAGCGAGCTGCTGGCCTTTATCGGGGACACCGGGTGCCTGGACTAGCTGCAGCGGGACGACCATGAAGGATAAGGAGTTGTGATGAGCAACTTGCGGCCGTAGCTCCGATCATGCGGACAGAGTGTCTGACGTCAAACTTATTTGGTCAGTCTGTTAACGGTCGCCACTCGTAACGGTCTTCTTGTACTCTGTGGGGACTACGCACCGAGGGCCCATGAAGGGCACGTCGTGCGAAAAAAGCCCGCGCACCAAGTACGTTCAACAGATGTATCAGTAAGTCAGTTCATAAAGGTCAAGAACACATGTCTGAAGGCCTCTAACTTGTCGGGTGCTGTTATAGTACAAGCAACTGGGACACAGCAATCATTAATGCTAGTAGTTAGCAGTGAATTGAGACCTCACAACTGCCATATCTTCTACACCCCTTAACCAATTTGGCTCATATTCGAACTTGATACCTAATTGTATTTGCACAAACTGCTTGCATGCGAAATTTCATAAGGATCAGATTGACAAACGCTGTATATTCCCCTTAGATTCAGACACCTTTGCTTTGATTTAGTCAATTATATAAAAAGCATAGAATTAAATACTAACCGTCATATGCATAAAACGCTAAAACGTATTTCAATACTATTTTAGTTAAAAAGTGTTTTGTCAAATTTCTTTCGAATTAGGTACGATTAGTTTGAAAAAATAAGACAAAACGCTTTTAAACTAAAGTAGGTTTGTAATACTTTTTAGTGTTTTATGCATAAAATTAGTAAATATAATAAACAAAATTTCAAAAAGATCAGATTAACTATTCGCAAGTTAATTATTCTTCTTCTGCTTCCTCCTAGACCTTGTCCAATTTACTTGGAGTCGGCCCTTCTTGTCCACACTGCCCATTGAGCACGATTTTATGCCATGTCAGATGATAGTTGAGCATCTTTTAGCTGTACAGACTTGAAAGAGTATTTTTTCAGTCTATATGTATGAGATTGGATTCCACTTAACTCCTATATAGGCTGAACAGATTTGAATGAGTTTTGTATCTTAACAACTCATTTATTATTTTTATCCTAAAAATATATGATTACCGTTAGATAGCAGGTGAAACCACTGTCACTGTGTTTTATACCAAAGATGATAACTTTAAATATTTTAAAGACTTCATCTAGATACATAGAAAAATCGACCAGAAATAAATTTGGTAACAAAACTTAAAAAAAAAATTCAACCAACTTCAAATTAATATAGGACCACCTCGAGAGTATACCTTTTCAAATAAAAAGAGAATTTTCAAATTTGGTCCATTATTGACGGAGAAATCAGTGAACATACATTAAAAAACATCTATACAGTCGAACATAGAACCTCCTACTTTTTTTAAGTCTGTTAAAAATATAACAGAATAAGCCTAAAATAAGAGTGGTTTTTGCATAACAACTATCTATTTCTGAAATGCCTGAGGCTTTATTTTTAACGGTCGCAAGTTTAAACGGTGACTTGTACAGACTTTGCCACACAAAACCTGTAATTTGACCTTGACCCTCCCAGAATGCTCTCACAAGCAGTTGGTTCAAATTTTAACGCTGAAACTTTTTGCAACATTACTAATAACATTACTGTTATAACATTTGAACTACAACAGTTATAATATTTTTTTACTCATATGCACAAAAGTGCACCATTGAAATTGTATTGCATTCATTTACTTTATTTATTAAAATAATGGATTGTATGGCTGGAAAAATTTATGATTGTATATAAATAATTTTATTTTGTGTTTGCAATTATTATAAGCAGCCCATTGACAACGGTATTATTGTTGCAGTTGCCATAGGCAGTGACTTATTTGCCATCAGCGGAGTTTCTGCTTATTTTAACTCTATAAAAAAAAAGTTCATGTATCATTTCATTTTGCACAATACACCCCAAGTGGGACGTCGTCCAGGACTCATGACCCCCATTCAGAATTAGAATTAGATCATTAGTTTTGGTGTGCTATAACATAATTTATGCTAAGATACATAAAACATGATTCATAAGACAAACAAATGTAAGCTAACTTTTGATTCTTAGGCAGCTTTGGATTTCGTAGTAATTATACTATTTGTACCATTATTTCTTAGTGTTGTAGTATGTAGTATCGTAATGCTACTATACTACGCGAAAATAGCATAATTTTAACTTGAGGTCGACAACTTGTTTTTTTGGCCCTTTTACTCTTTAATATTTACCCCGACTCCCTGATACTTTCTTGCGATGCTGTAAAAGAAAGTAAATCTAATAACTGCAGAGTAAATGCCATTGACGAGATTTTACGTCGTGTCCTAAGGATGAAGTTCCGATTGGCGAATTAGCCGAGATTGATCAGTCCGCTTGCCTGATCTTGATTAATATGCTTAGGATTACATGAATATTTTTGTATACTTTTTTGAATATTTTTGTATGAAGTGATTCCACACTTATGGTATTTCTATGTTTTAAATTATAAAACATGTTTTATTCAGTGAAACAAAAGTTTAAAACTTAATTATTTTTTTTACTTTGTATGCAATTTTATTTTAATTAAAAACAAAAACACCGAAACTAAATGTATATACTGAGGCAAAGCCACAGAGGCAAAATGTATATACTGATAAATACGATATTAAAATCAAACAAACATAAAACATAAAACGTGGTATAATTTTGGACAAATAGTATAATTTAATTTTCCATGTACAATATTTTTTGAGGGTTGAATCCAACCCTGTTCTTAGGCAGCCAATGTAATATTTACATATTTTCCATACCTCATAAACGCTTGGTACACTTGAATTTATTGAGATAGTAATGTTTGAGTTACCTTTACAGCTCTACCTTCCTCATAAAGTATAAAGTACAGGATTGGTTATGATGTTGTGTTCATAGTTGATATAAACTAAATCTGCATTACCTACCTGTTATCTGACAAGTTTGTTTTCTTACTAACACTGGGCTTGTCTTATCAGTATTATTTTATCATTCAACTTGTGTGAATGGGCATTGTGTTAAATATGATACTTGGCGTCATCTGCAGATTTATTACAAAAAAGGAATGATAAAGAAGTGGGAAAACTTACTTTTCAGTCAAGTATTGTGTTGTCCAGTAGAGTACTTCGCCAGGGAGCTCCGACTCTGTGATGGTGTAACCCGCAATGTTTACAGGTAGCTGATCCTCCGGGTTCACAGTGGCAGCAAAGGTCTCGAAGAACACTCGATACGGCGTCAAATAATCTTCTTTATCACCCATTTTTTACGAAATATTTTGTAAATAATCGATCAAGATTTTGTACAGCGATTAGGCGAAACTAGCACAGAGGTAAAGCTTACACTAAATTCACTATTTAGACACTATAAATAAGCACGGATTCAATATAATTCACATTACTACACGTTATAAGTGCAGTATTTACATTTGTACCATTTTTCGAAGAGTTTCATGAAATCAAAACAAAAATCACATCTCTCCGCACACCACCACACAATTTGTTTGGTGTTACACTTACAAGTGTTGCCATTGCCAATTGCCAGTGCTAGCTGACACCTGGCATTGTTGAACTACAAAGTGAGTCACACACATTCATTTTTAGCATGATGGTGTACAGTATGACTTCATTTTTTGTTCATGTTGGTAGTGGTTTCTAAGTTTATTGACAATGACAATGTCATAATTTAAAAAAATACAGTTTTGACATATCATTCTGCGGTGACAGACGGTGACTGACGTCCACGTCACGTCAACTCGACTCACCACACTCGTCAGAGCTACAGATAGTAGAGTTTGTTTGTTTACAAACTAGATTTAAGTCTCACTTTCTTTACTTTTGCGCAACATTTATTGCCGCATACAATCATAGTTTATTTACTCGTAGATATTCATCAAAAGGTAAGTAATATATAGTTATACTAGTTGTATCAAAGGTTTGCGATTTACGAGTTGCTTGCATAGTGACTGCATAATATGAATTTTGCCCTGATTCAGTGTTCAATGATATCATTATTCACACTAATTAGCCGACATTTATCGCTATTAAGCATACGTGATTGATAACTTTTTGATTAGATAGGTAACCTTAGGTTTTACGAAAACCATTTTTAGCTGCCCAGTCTTTTGTACCAGTCTTGCCGGCGACGAAACTAGATACAAAAATAAGAAAATGCCATCCATCGAGGGAAAGTATCAACATTACAAAAATGAAAATGTTGAAGAGTACTTCACGGCTGTCGGTAAGCTTAGAGGCCTAAGTACATAATGTTCTTCGTGTACCTAACTTTTTTCCTTTTAAATATAATAGTTATATATTTCTAACTTTCGGTAATTTATAACTGCAAGGAAAGTGTTTTGGTCATGATGTTCCATATTCCTATTTTTCTTCATATATCCCATTTTTAGTCAGGAACGTGTCGATAATCGGCAAAAACATTGAAAAAAAGTTAATTAACACTGAATATTCAACACTTGCTTTGGTAGTGTCTAGTTTTATACAGCTGGTATTTGGTATTAGACATTCTATTGCAAAGAAAAATTATAATAAGTATAGGTATTCATCACCCATTTTATTTAATTTTATTACAAGGAGACATAACCATCTATATTATCTATATTCTATATATATTTTAATTAATAACTTTACAGGTGTCCCATTCATGGGTCGTAAGATGATGTCCATGTCCTCTCCACTAATGGAAATAACCATGGAGGGTGATGTCATGACCATCAAGAATGTGTCCCTGCTAAGGACTGTGGAATACAAATTTAAACTTGGAGAGGAGTATGAAGAGAAAATGCCTAATACTACGATCAAAGTTAGTTTCTTAATTCTAAAAACAACAGTACTGTACTTACATCCTCGCAGCATCTTATTTAGAGAGTTCATAGTTCACTATAATGTTAATATAAATATTGGTACCTGGGCGACCAAGCTCCGTTCGTTTTTTTTCGTATTCACAAGAAATACAACTAGGTATATAAGTAAATTTAAAAGGAAAACCTTACCAAAATACAAAATTGACATCCAAATTGTTAGTGCCGTTTCCGTGATACGCGAAATAAGTTTATAAACATGGATATAAACGAGCATTTCTTATTTAAAGTTATTTTAAAGATAATATTAGATAGCACTCCAATTATCTTTACTGTGCAATTATTACCTTTACTGTGCCTCTAATTATATTAGGCGCTATCAAGAATGGTGCTACTAATGATACTTATATATAGTTTATTATACAAATAGGTAGGTATCTAATTGTCAATAAGACCTCTAACAGGCGTGCAAGATTTGGTCTAGTTGAACAACTTTACTGCGCAAAGTCTCACCAATCAAAAACATTTTGTATTTTTATCTTTTTTTTCTGCAGTTATTCCTCCGCGAAATAGCCGGACTAAAGCAAAACGTTAATAACGGTCAACAAGCATTTAAAAAATTTGTCGAAAAAAGGAAGTTATTTCTAAACAGAAAGTATCCTCGAGATTCTGAAACACTCAGAAAAGACCAACAAGACATCTTATTAAAAAATGAGCCAAAACATTAACTAAATAAAAACAATTTACACATTTGAAAAAGGTGCCAAATGGCCTTATGATCCTCCAAGCATACAGCAGTTTTTTTGGTAGCTAACTATATTTAAATTAGTACCTACGTTAATGATGTTACATAATAAAATATTTTTCTTTCTTTCTTTCTATCTATCACATATTTTGCAGTCGTGTAATTCTGGTTTGGTTCGTTTTGGTAATTGACTTCTTTCTTTTTTTTGGGCAGTTTTGAAAAAGTATTGCTACGTTTAAATTTTGTATTAGTGTATTATAATAGCAAATTATTTGCTTATAGTTTGGGGCTAGATGACGCTGTGTAAAAATGTCCACCCAATATTTATTTATTATGATTTATTTATTCGATCCATTGAACGTAATTTATATGGGATGGGAAGTACCAGTCATAGTCACAACACTTCACTATCACAAAATAAAAATAAATAAAAACGTAACCCAGAACGTATTTTATACCGTAATATAGTTAATTGCATTTTACGTTCCTTTGCATAGATGGATACTCAAGTGTAATTTTTATGTTTGTATTTTCAGAGTGTGACAACAAAGATCAATGACAATGGACTAGAAACGAAGTCAGTTATTCCAGAAAACGGGGCCAAATGTGGTAGACACTATCTATTCACTGATGAAGAATGTGTTGTTGTAAGTATTAAAAAACTACACACTACAATTACTACTAAGTACTTTTATTACAAAGCTACTTTCTTTTACTTTTATTTACTTAAAAAAATGTATAGTCAGAAATGTTTAGTGATATTTCGATATCCTGTGCACTTGAAATGCTGTCATGCCAGTTTTATTGCGTACCTAAGGCGCAAGCCACACAGAAATGACGCCGGGTGTGGACAGGGCACGGGCGGTTTGCCATTCCATTCAAATTTCATACTAAATACGTTGAAATAAGGCATACACCGACTGACGTTGATCGGGCGCGGCTGCGCCCGATGCACGCCCGATCTCCATCGTTCGTTGTATCCAAAATTGTGCCTTATTTTTTGTATTTATATTTAGTATGAAATGGATGAATGGAACCCGTGCCATGTATGCGCCCGACGCCAATTCTGTATGGCCTGCGACTAATGCTTCATCACTCTAATAAGTTATATAATACAAGTTTAGTGTAAAAAAATATTACCAATTTAATTTTAAGCTAGATTCAAACTTAAGAATTCTCAATTATATTATTTGACATTAATATAATGAAAAATTGTTTCTCTTCAGACCCTGACTCATGACAACGCATCACCAGGCAAGCGCTACTTTAAAAGAGTCCAGTGAAACACTTTAAAACAAATAACAGCGTGATCCACCTAACTCTATAGGTGACCAAGTACTGTCAAACTGATACAGAAAATAATGGTTACGTATAGAAAAAAGGTTTTTACACTGTTATCTTCCTAAAAAATTGTGTCTTACTAAATTGTGTTAATATTAATGTTGTGGCAGCATGTACAATTCTGGCTGGCTTTTCACCATGGTATATCATATAATTTTAATTATATTACATCCCACGATTGGCCTTCTAGAGAGGTAATATTTATTACATCTTCGTGTGAACGGTTCCATTTAAAACTAAGGTGAGCGATAGTAATTTATATCTGGAGCTATAATATTATATTATTTATCACATGTTGAAAAGCCAGCTTCACGGCCTCACATACGACGAAGATGCTATAATATATGTATTTAATATTATCATATTTTAATATCGCTACTCATACATTTCATTGACAGCACAAATAACGAAGATTATAATTATATATTGCAAAATTGTATGGCGAGCAATATTATGTAAGATAAAATAAAATATTATAGCATCTTCGTCGTGTGTGACGGCCTTTATACTTATTCGTAATATATTATGGGATGTGAATCATTTCCTAGTCTGATTTTGAAATGCTTTATTTTTTTATGTGCTTTATATAATGTATATTTTGAATAATAAAGTTTCACATTATTTAGTATTTTGATCTTAACTCACTCAATCACAAAACACAAAACACAAAACTCAATTACGTTTTCAATTAATTTGATATCAATATGTATTAGTAGGTAGACTCGTTTGGCTGTGAGAACGATTATGTGTTTATCTAACGTTTGAGTAACTCTGGTTGAATTTTATTTTGTTCTAATATTTGGATGATGTAATATTGGTACCTACTCTGTCGACATGCTTACAATCTTATCTACAAGGTCAATATACTCACCTATCTCACATCTTTGTCGAAAATAGCTACAACACGCTAAAAAGTCCGGTTAGGTACGTAACAAATACGAGTATCTTAGACTACACAGTCTAGCAGTTAGCTCTTCGTATAATGTATAATTTTGAATGTTTACATGTTTTAGGCGAAACAGTTCTTTGAAAAAAATGAAATAACAACCATGAACTTTATTCAGTGTCAGTGAAGCACAAAACGGTGCAGTCATTCGTGTGAATCTGTCAGTTCATTGTGGTGCTTGTAATAAGTTTTAAAGTTATTTTATTGTGTTATTTTTTTCCTGAAGTATCACACTAATATTATAAATGTGAAAGTTTGTCGGTGTGTGTGCACGTTTGTAAGGTATTCCTTCACGCTGGAACGGCTGAACGGATTTGGATGAAATTCAGTATAAAGGTAGCTTATAACTTGGAATTAACATTTTGTAGTAGTAGGACTCTACTGCGGAGTTCGTCTGGGGAAGTACCACACCTTTGCCAGTTATTCTACCGCCAAGCAGTAGTGTGCAAGCATTACTGTGTTCCGGTTTGAAGGGTTATGTTACCAGAGAAGTTACTGGGTATAAACAGATTTAACATCTAATATCTCAGGGTGACGAGCGCAGTGCAGTGCGGCGCAGGATTGTGTTCGCTAATTCACGCTTACCACCAGGCGAAAGTCTTGCTCGTCTCGTCATTTGACAATATAAAAAAAAGACATATAGGCTTCTTTTTATTCTAGGAATCCCAGTTGAATGTTGAAACCACAGGGTGCAGCTAGTATATATATATTAATTTAAATAGTTAATCAGGCGAGTAATATTTTTTCATGTACTTATATAATTATTAACAGTATATTTACCGTGATTATGACGTGAAACGAGCTCAAGTAAATAACATAAACTGTAATGAACAACCGTGATAGTTTAATATAATATTTTTTACATAAAAGCGTCATAAAATTTAAAAACTGATTTTGCTAATCTACTGTAATCAGAATCACGTTACATCAGTTTCAATGAGTATCAACATCACCATGGTTAAGTACATAAAATCAATGATTACTTGCATAAAATATATTTTTTACAAACATTAGCTTTAGTCATCGATATATATGTACTACGACATATATATCGATCAGAGAAATATTTCTCTGATATCGATGGCATTAGTACGATTTCAACACTAATAAAAAGTTATTAATATTAAGTGACATTTACTAAATCTTATTTCCGTTTACAGTGAATACTCAAGTACCAACCAAAAAATGACACTTATACCCGGAAAATACCAGCATTACAAAAATGAAAATATTGATGACTATTTAACTGCTGTGGGTATGTCAACTTTCGGCAATTTTTTATACTAACTAGGTAAGAAAAGTGATTTGTCTGATTAGAGACTTTTTTTTAGGAGTCCCTTATCTGGGTCGAAAAATGATATCATTGTCGTCGCCATTAATAGAGATCACGATCAATGGTGAAATGATGTCCGTAAGAAATCACACCATGTTTTTCAATTTGGAAAGTAACTTTAAGATCGGTGAAGAATATGACGAAAAAATGCCGAAACAAACTCTAAAGGTAGGTAAGCTGGGTATCACGTTATGAGTAATAGATAACAATAAAATACATTAGTAAATAAATAATAAAAAAATACTAAACTAATATACTTAATTATAATAATTGCATGTAGCACGGGTTTTGATAAAACTTGGAAACTGTTGCAGTATACCTATGTACCTTATAAATGTCTAAACTAATAATAATAGGTAGGTATATCGATTATCGTAATAAATATCATGAAAACGGTATGATGTGACCGGTAAATAGTGCCGCAGCAAACTTGCCCTATTTTTGGGAAATACCGCTCCAAGCTCCAACCAATAAATTGCCAATGAAAAAAAAATGTCGTAGCACATGTATAATAATGTATACCTCGTTACATGAATTTGCCCGCAAGGTATAATCGTATATTATATGTGTGTGTATAAAGGTATAATTACTAGTATGGATTTTGTTTTTACTTGCAGAGTAAAACAATCATCATTAATGACCATGAAATGGAAACAGTATCGATCACGCCAAGTGATGGATTAAAAAATACTCGTCGTTATTTCTTTACCGAAGAAGAGGTGGTCATCGTGAGTTAATTTATAATTATTATTACCTATCTAATAAAGGGCATTTCCATGAGATAACTTAGCTATCTACCCCTTCATTATCATCATCATAGTCAGCCTATTTTAGTCCACCCACCGTTAGACATACCTACGCTTGTCCCAAGGCATTTGTTGCCTATTAATTATTAAGACTTATTTTTCATTCAGTCATTCATTGGGTACTTATCGTGAATTTTTGTTTTCAGACTATGACCCATGAAAAAGCAACAACGCCGGCGAAACGATACTTCCGCAGAATAAAATAAAAGTGAATGCAGCTATTTTGCAAAAATGTTAAAATGAATACAGGATAAATCATAATCTTAAAAGTTACTAATATTTTAATACAGTATTATAATAAAATTATTCTAATCTGGTGATATTACGTATGCCTTACTCATTCATAATGTAGGTACCGTTATCATAATTTTTGAAACTGTATTTAAAACGACATATTCGAAGTTTCTAAAGAAACAAAGCTTCCTGTATATCGTTACCTTGAGAAGATGAGTATGGGTGACTTACCTATATAAGCATTGCCATTCAACGTGGCAATGCCGCTAGCATGCTAGGCACGCTCCTCTCTATGAGTAATAGTATTCTTTGCGCTCGGTTCCCGACTGGGCGAGTGGGCTTGAGCATTTATATTGTCTCTAGCTAGACTCATCGGTCTGAATTGTGGATGCAATCCTTTTGTTTTTGCGTAGTAGGCTATGATGATCAGGTTGTTATGATATGTTGTAGCAATTGCCTAGTAAAAATCGATTAACAAGATTGAAATACTTAGGATTATTGTGACTTCTTGCTATAAATGAACAGATTGTCTCAGGGGCGCTTTCAATTCATAATTAATTAATTTTCTAATGGCAACCTTGTTAATCGATACAACCACATGCATAGAGAAAGTAATACACATATCAACATGTTTGACATTTCTATGCCTGATTTCAGTCTGTCAAATCATCAATAAATGTCAGGCTTTGAGCTTATACCATTGATCCTACTATATTGTACTATCAATGGCTTATACCAATGGAGTTAGCAAGCCAATGCGTACCCTTCTGCCAAAAGGTATATGGCCAGTGATCCTAAATACAACTTGTAATAAAAAGGTTCAACATTACTGAAGGGTATGTATGTACACATCATTTTGAACAACTTTTACTATGGGACCAACTATCTGCTGTTCCTTACATTTTGTCCAAGATCGATGGACCTTTTTTTATGGTGTGGATCGTAGCGGTATAAAGGGAAGTCCCTTAGTTCAGCATTGAACGTCTCCTCGCTGATGATGATGATGATGAACTCGAAAAACTATTAACTATTAGTCTGTCCGTTCGACCTATATTGATATCTCGACAACAGTAATATATATTTATTATTGCACAAAACAGTTACAGTTATACAGTTACAGTTACTTTATTTATGGTTTGTGCTTTGATTTGGAGGTAAAATAGAATTTTGTAAAACTAAACATTACGAGGTCTCGGTCTCACAATGTCATGAAACTTCGTCTTTTCATGTTGTTTTGAAAGCTCCGAAGAAGCTTGTATTAAAGTTGCTACGACTTTACTAGGGAATAACTGGATCTAACCGTGACTTTGACTATGAATGACTATGTATGACTTTGTCTTTTGACTGAAGGCACTGAGGCACTGACTTGTATAATAGAGGTCAGTGATCGAAGGTCATTAAAGCTTGAAAAATAGTAAAATACTCCGCACTAGCCAATGCACAAAGTGCAATGACAATCCTCTTAGGAAGAAAGGAGAAAAAAACACGGAACGGAATTTTTTATCATCTGCCTTACCTAAAATAATCTCGATTCTCTTAGTCACTGCTTAAACTTCTCTGTCCTTTTCTAGCACGTGCAACTTCACGTCAGAGAGTAGATGGCAGAGCATCTTAAGCAGTGACTAACGTTGAAAAGTTTTTTTAAGTAAGGCCGTGAATTTAGAACGATCGTTTAAAAATTCCATAAAAATGAAAACCCAAGAATTATCAATTTCTGCAGTTGTACCTACTGTACAACTCAATAAAAAAAAAGCTAAAGCGCTGTTTTACGTCGACATATTTCGGACCTCATCCTTGAAAATACATTCAGTGCTGCCAACTTAGCCCCTTCGGGGCTAGATCTAGCCCCTTATCAACTTGTTCAGCCCCGAAAATAACTACTAGCCCCCCATCTAGTCCCAATTTGACCTAAAGAAAAATATAAATTTATATTGAAAACGCCTGCGCCTCATGAGGGACTGGCCTCAACAACGTCCAACACAAGTGAAATCCTGTGCAACGAATCCAACGAAGACTCATCTGATGAAGACGCCAACATATAAACTGCTTAAAATAAACATGTTTTTCTAGATTTTTTTTATTTTTGAAAATATAAAAAACTAAGTTGGTTGTTAATTTTTGAAATGTTAATATAACCAAAATGTTGTATTTCATTTTAAAACTACACATTAAAAATGGTAAATTATATTTAAAAAACAACTTCTTTTGGTTTGGTCCGTTTTCGTAATTGATTTTCGTAGTCAGCTACGAAAGAAGAATTATTTTTCATCGTTTCGTAATCAATTATGAAACAAGAATTGTGTTGCCGTTATGGTAGCTGAGTTTCGGAGTCGGCTACGTAAGAGGAATTTCAGTTCCCTTTTCGTACTCAATTATTAAATAAGAATTTTAGCGCCGTTTTGGTAACTGTATTTTTTTGTAACTATGGTGACCCTAGACAAATAAAAATCATGAAATTAAAAAAATACCTTGTTATTTAAAAATATAGAATAACAAAAATAACACTTCTAATTAACACATAATTACTAACGACTTCTATTTATTATCATTGTATCATTGAAAAAAGGAACCCTTAAATAAATAAATAAATATTGGGGGGAGATTTTACACACAGCGCCATCTAACCCCATACTAAGCAAAGCTTGTATTATGGAAACCAGAGAGCTGATAGAATACTTATATAATTTTTTTTCGTAAATACATACTTATAATACATACTACACCCAGACACAGAACAAACATAGGATCACTTTGTTGTCCGCCTTACTGTCTGTCTGTGTGTCTGTCAAGGCCCTTTTTCTCTGAAACGAGTGGAGGTATCAAGTTGAAATTATAATCGAATGCGTAAGTACACGGTCCCTTATAGCTTACTTTTTTTATAGCTAAAAAAAATCAAGCTTCTCGTAATTCTTCTTTCGTAGCTGACTACGAAAATCAATTACGAAAACGGACCAAACCCTTCTTTTGTTAGCAATTCAGCCCATTGTTTAAATTTTTGTGAAATCTAGCTCTTAATCCTGATACCAGTTGGCAGCACTGAATCCATTTTTTTTGTTTTTTCGCATTACATTCGTGAATTTCGTGATTGCCGATTGGTTTCATCGTATGCTGTAAAGGCCTCGGTAGAATTAATAGTATTACTTGCCTCGGCTACTCTGATTTACGATTACTTTGTAAAGGCTGTACTGTTCAGTAAATTGTTGTATTGTTTTTGTTCGTTGGATTGGATATTGAGTCGTGGTCGTGAGTGCCATATTTTAGCAAAATTAATTGGCAATTTGCTGAGATTCTCGCGTACATTTTATAATTCAATAGACATCGTTGTTTTTGATCCGAGAATGGCCAACTACGTTGCTCCTCATGATCAAGTGAGTTTCAATCATATTTTTTCTTTTCGTTCACGTCACAAACTAAATCTAGTCTGGTTTTACCTACGTTAATTTTTTTACAATTATATGCAGTTCCTTATTTTCTTGCCAAATAGAACAATGTGAAATTGTGTAAAACTATAATGTATTATTAAACTATTATACTTACGTTTTTTACAGGACCAGCAAATAAAAAAGTTAAAAAGGTTACTGGAAGGATGGAGGATGGCTTTACTGCCGCTGAAATCAATTATATTGTGGGAGCAACAGTGGTACCCTTGTGCCATATTTGGCTTCGTTTCATTCTTGTATTTTCTGATTTGGTTCATGAATTTAAACTCCTTGGCAACATTTGCTTTCGTTGGCCTCTTTTTCAATGTCATTGATTTCTTGGTGCCAGTGGTTTGCAACTCTTTTTATGGTTCTATTGCATGGACCGGCCAAAAAGAAAAAATGTTTGAGGATATTTGCAAGAGTATTGTTGTGAGTTACAACAAAACGATCCACAACATCTGTTCATTCTATTCACTGCGGGAGTCTAGTCCTTGCATGGTATGTTGAGTTAGATGTTGTACAAATTGTTTTACATTTAATTTTTATTTATTTATTTAATGATAGGTGAGCAGCATTATGCATAATTCAGTATTAGTCTGTTAAGTCTATCTTCTCCTTTTTTATCCATTTATCCAGACTGTTCTTAAATGCGTTTAAGAATTTGGATGAAATTATATCCTCAGCCAACCTGTTCCAATTATAAACAACTCTATTGCCGAGGATGTGTTGTGCAGTGTTGGTCTGTGATGGAGCTGGCTGCAGAAGCATTTTATGGCGTCTACTTTCTCTAGTGTAGTCTTTAAGATATAATGATAATTATAATGATGTTTATGATAAAAAAAATAACAGTTAATGTTTGTTTCAGTACTACATCATATCAATTGGCATGTTGTGCATATGGTCATGGATTGCTTCTTCCATCAACAACACATTCCTGCTTTATGTTCTGACTATTGTGATGCTTCTCTGGCCAGGACTACAACATACAGGAATATTCAACTCTATTCTCTCACTTTTAAATATGGCCCCTAAATGTATTAAGTCCGAGTGAATACTCTATTTTAACATAAGAATTTATTGTGATGGTCTGGTCATAATTTTTAAGTTTAAATTAGCCTATGCTTCATGAGCTTTAAATTATTGTTTGTGTGATATTAATAAAGAGCCAAAGCTTAAGATTTTTCCACATATTTTATTTCTAAGGCTGAAAAAAACAATAAAGCCACAGAACACTAGCTGCCTTGTGATGCGACTTTATATGAATAGAAGAAGTGAGGTCTATCCTCAGCCGCATGTGTGAGAGCAGCAGTAGGCTCAGTGCTGAGTTACATCCTTTGACCTCTCAAATAAGAAAATACCCTATTACACTCGGTGATGACGCAGCGTTGTTAGTAAACCACCTTGAAACAGTAGTTTTGGAGTTTACCCTCATTTTAATAGAATCAGCACGGTGATTCATCACATTCATCATCAGCCCGGAGACGTCCACTGCTGGACGAAGGCCTCCCCCTTAGACCGCCACACTGTGTACGACAACCTGCCATTTGCATCCACCGGTTGCCCGCGACTTTTACAATGTCGTCGGTCCACCTAGTGGGAGGCCTTCCTACGCTGCGTCTTCCGGTTCGCGGTCGCCACTCAAGAACCTTTCTTCTCCATCGGTTATTAGTTCTTCGAGCGATGTGGCCTGCCCATTGCCACTTCAACTTGCAAACCCTGCGAGCTATGTCGGTGACTTATTTTCTATTTTTTAGTTTCAAGTTTGTACATAACATACACATAGGTATAGTCAAAGATTACGAAAGATGCGCTGTCGCGTAATAAAACAACGTTTGAAAATGACTCCCGTGCCGTCATGTTTACGAGTTGCGCCGGAGTGCGAAAGAAGATAGCACATTTAAGAGAGCAAAAGGGATAGCGCGCGTCTCGCTTAGTGAGCGCAGACAGGCGAGACAGTCTCTGGGGCCGTTTTCACGGGGACATTTGATGGCGCGGTATGACATATCTCCCTAATTATATATATATAATATCATTGGGTATATGGGTCCAGAAAACGGTTTTTGTTTTTTTTCTAAAAATTAATATTAATTTTTAATGTGACGTTAGAATCTTCACCTCCGAAAAATTCATGAAAATCGGTTTTGAAAATGCAAATATTTAGTCATTAATTAGTCACTAATGGGACATAATTAAACGCATCGTAATTCCGAAGTTATAGGGAGGGTTTGATGAGGATTCTGGTGTGAAACTCGCGCTAGGATCCTCACCTCTCATGCGAGCGAACGGTGAGGGCTAGAGACGTGGTTTTGATACCATATCATAAAATATCTTGCCTGTCACTGTAACTTAAGTTAATAGTGCATTTCTGGCATGTGGATACTCCCTGGCAGGATCACTTTCATTTTACTAGGTAAAATAGTATAGGTAGTAAGTAAGCTGTCTTACTATAACTGCAGTGCGCTATTTCACCTGTTATGATGTATGCAGCCACCGGTCTCTGATGTAGTAATTTAAAGTCCTCAAGTACTTGTCCAATATTTGTGGTGGCTTTACATCCTATTATAGGTGGAAGGTATAAATCAGTAGCAAACACAAGTAATATGAAACAATATATTTTATTTCAGATAAATCCCTAACATTCTATCACATCAATGGAAACAATGTGTAAATAAAAAAAAAAAGGAAAGGCAAGAAAAATTGCGTACATTTTTCACATGTATAAAAATTAGTACTATTCAGCTTTAGACCATTAACATGATAGTACACAGAACATTGTTTGCACAAGCCAGTATTGTTTATTAGCTGTTATACCACTGGTGGACAGTCGCAGAACATATAACCCAAAGCTAAATTGTTTAGCACTTCATTTAAATCACATATTTGCTAGGCTAACTTCATAATATGCATCATAAAACATATTAACATAATCAGCGAATATAATAATACTTAAACATCTATAAAGTCTCTAAAACATTTAGATATTTAAAATTATATAATGGATCTTTGTGGGGTTTATTATGAACCTGCGGGGCATGTAACTTTTCGGGATCGCGATTCGGATACAAGTTGTCAAAAATAGACACTTGTCACTGTCACTGCCAAAACTCATTTGACCCTGCAGGGCAGGATGAAACGCCAAAAGACCGACGGATTTGCTCAACTTAATTAAGGAAATCAATGCATTCGTTCGATAACGATAGCGAGAGAAATCCCTCCGTGATACTGTGAAGCTGTGGCAGTGACAAGTGACATTAATGACAAATCGCGATCCCGAACAGTTACATGATTACCCTGCTGATTTATTGCAACTCATGAGAATCCCATATGTATCTCAGGGATTATTTTAAATTATCACACAACATGCCAACTAAAATTAAGCGGCTCCCACTAGGTGGACCGACGACATTGTAAAAGTCGCGGGCAACCGGTGGATGCAAATGGCAGGTTGTCGTACACTGTGGCGGTCTAAGGGGAGGCCTTCGTTCAGCAGTGGACATTTCCGGGCTGACGATGAGGCTTCACTCATCAGCCAGAAGACGTCCACTGCTGGACGAAGGCCTCCCCCTTACTAGGGAGGGGTTGCCATAATCCCCACGCTCGGCAGGCGGCTTGGGGATCGCAGAGTGTTACCACCGTTAACTAAGAGGACGCTGCTGCCCGTCCTCCGGTGGTTCTGGATGCATTTTTAGGACATACCCAGGTCCACGATGACAGCCAGGACGATGAGGTTTAAGCGGCCCCAATATCAGTAATAATATGCCACACAAAGGCTTCTGACATGGCTTCACATGCTAAGTTACCTAGGGTCAACATTGAATCCCGGTTTCACATTAACATCTTTAGCCTTGGTAATGGCAGGACCCGGCAGTTCACTGGTATTATTATTTGACTGACGGTCTCCTGACGTGCTCGGTCTAAACGAATCTTCAGCTACTAACGTGGTTTTAAATCTACTACCAGTTGTACTTCCTTGTGTGTTTAGATTGCTCTTTTGTGCACTACTATCGCTATATCTTCTACTTCCGTTGTTCAGAAATTCGTTTCTTCTTAATTTGATTTTATTATTCTCTATGCTTTGAAGGGTTAAGGAGTCTATATCTATATCAGTATACAGCGGTGGTGCATCGGCTTTGGAGTACTTTATCGAGTCGTTCTCTAAGTTAAAGTTTTTGCTACTGGACGGGATGTCTTTGTAGAAGGTCTCTTTTGTCTGTTGTAAGTTGAGGCCGTAGAATTCTGCAGAGGCACTGCTGGTGGATGGCTGGCTGTGGTCAAGTCTCAGGGACGCGAACCCAGCGTGGGTTTGCGGACTGAGGTCGTTGCGTATTATTTTCATTGGCGAACCGCAAGGGTCCACAGATAAGGTTTCCTCGTCGTCTTCTCCTTCGGCACTCTAGAAAAAAATAAAAGAAGTTAGATATGCAAAGATTTTGTTTCAAGTGATTCGAGTCACAACCATAAAGAAATAAGGACAAACCTTTTTCCACAGAAAGCTCCCATACTTTCTTAATCAAAGAAAATAATAAAATAGGGAAGTTTTTTTTTGCTAGTTATCTGAGATAGCCGTTATTCTGGTGCAACTAGTGGTTAATATTCTACGGCAGTAAGTAGCAGTATTTTGAAGCAGCTAGCGGCCAGTGGCTAGTGTTCTGAGTTAGATGCCAGTAATCAGCAGCAAGAGACCAGTATTCTGAGGCAGATAGAGGCCAGTATTCTGAGGCGACCAGTGGCTAGTTTTCTGAAGCAGATAGTGGCCATTTGGCCATTATTCTGAAGCAGATAGTGGCAAATTGGCCATTATTCTGAAGCAGATAGTGGCCAATTGGCCATTATTCTGAAGCAGCTAGTGGCTATCATTCCACGGCGGCCAGTAGCCTGTTTCCAGAATAAGCAAACCTCTCACCAGTAAGTCGTGGTCAGTGATGGAGCCTGCGGTGGCCTCGTTGCTGTTGAACTCCAGCTCGGAGGCTATCGACACCGGCGTCACATCGCCGCTAATTGAAGAACCTGCAAATTTATGTTTGAAATATACCTACAAGTGCTTATGATTGGATTTTAGCTTATATAAGGTACAAAAAAAACTATAGATTTAATCGACTTGACACCGAAACGACATTGTGAAAGTCGCAGGCTACTGGTGCGGTGGATGCAAATAACAGGTTGGCGTATAGTGTAGTGGTCTAAGGCCTTTGTTCAGCAGTGGTACGATGTACTATTATTTATTCTGTGGCAGTGGTCGTCTCCTTTCTTATTATAATGTTGATTCAACATCAAATTAATATTATAGAATTTCTTATCTTAATTGGTTTGGTACCTTTAGAAACGCTGTCTTCCAAACTAGGTCTCGTTGGAGCCTGTATAGCAGAGTACAGTCATTCATCATGGGTGGCCCTTTGGCCATAATTATACTGTACCATAATAAGGGTAACCGCGGTCTATTCTATGTCTACATTCCATTCCATTATGATTGTGATAGTATGATGTTCTTCTGTCGTCGGTTACATTGTGCACGGCTAGACGACCGCAGCGGTACCACGCATCACGAGGACAGATATGAGATATACTATTTTCATTCTCTCAAAAAATGCGAGAAATCTTGAAAATCGCGGTTGTAACTGCTGGACGCAGCTTTACTGTACATAGAATACACAGTACAGTAAGTGGTAAGAGAGCAATAATAATAATTCCGGTACAGTTTTAAAATAACATAAAATCCGGTTATAACGACGCCAAGTGCCAGATTCATATTAAACGAAATCGATAAACTTAAGCAGATTTGACTGTATTTTGTAGTCTCTAATAGAGCTATAACTTTCATAAGCTTTTCCTTTGTTATAAGCGTTGTTAATAATAATCCTTCATATTTTTTTATGCATTGGGGTGACTAGACGAGCGAGATGTTCGCCTAGTGGTAAGTATGACGCCTGGCTATAACAGTAGCAGCGCCAGAATTGTGAATTTCCGACATAATCCTGCGCCGCACTGCACTACGCTCGTCACCCTGAGATATTAGATGTCAAATCCCTTCATGCCCAGTCATTTCTCTGTTTTTCGACGGTAGCTGTAACTAGCATCTTCATTATCGACGGTCAACTTAACAAGCAAGAAAGTGGCAGGCAGTTTAATTGACATTCGAAAGTTTCATTCGTAAAGAAAGAACATTAATTTCCCAATGCAATACAAGAACATATAAAACATGGATAGAATCTCGTGCACATTCTCTCGCCATGCATTTTAAGCAAACTCATTGAAGAAGGCGCAGTGTTAAATTCCCAGCTACGTTAGACGGTTAGACCTCTTTACAAAGGAATGTGTGTTTATTTAGCATTTTGATTTATATTTATAGGCCAATAAAGCTCAGTAAGTATGTAGCGTGTTTGACATGCAAAATACTTTTATCTATCAGTATTTTTTAATAGATTATACAGGGTTAAAAGAAAAGGTACTCTACTAAGCCGAAAAGAGATATATATATATTAACTCTTTGTTATTTACACCAAAAATTACACACAAATATAAATAGCGCAACAACTAGGTGTAACAAGTGACGGCCATTTGTAAACTAATACTACCAACCCAGAATTCACGAAAAAAATTGCTGTTCTATATTATTTAGTCATTTTTCCATGGAACAACTGTTTTTTGCTAATGCAGGTTGTGCACAATGATGAGTATAATGACCTCCTTTCGGCTTAGTTATACCATTACGCGTTACCCTGTATACTTTTGTTGCGGTCTTAACAATGAGCACCGACATGCAAAGAGGCAATAAAGTATAAATTGGTTCTAAAAAAATATTTTCTTTATTTCTGTTTTTCTTGTGTGTTGTCGACATCTTACATTGTTTTATTAAAGCTATCAGGTATTGCGGTGTAGCTATGATTAGTAAGTGCAGCATAACTTACAAAGGAATCCATAAAAAAATATGAAATATCGTCTGAACTTAGATTCATTGTGCCTTTTGTGCCTAAAGTCTTTATTTCGATTGGCAGAACATTATAATTTATGTGCCTGCGGGGCTAAAGTAGCTTCTTTAGCCCGCTACGCGCATGGAGCCACTTCCTCCCCGCAGCGGCACGTAAAATCGTATACACACCACAGGAGCAAGTAAAGCAGCCTCAGATGCCATGTTTGTCACCGTTTTGCTCCCTAGGTGAGTAATCTACTATTTGAGACTAAGCTTTCTTTCACTTCTAATCATAGTTATTTGTTAGTCCATTACAACATCCGGTCGGTTTAGTTAGCTTACGAGGAGACCGCGACAGCCACTGCGAAGCTGACACAGATACATTAGTACCTAAACTTTTCTATTATCCCCAAGCCGCCTGCCAAGCGCAGGGATTGTGGCAACCCCTCCATATTAAGGGGGAGGCCTTCGTCCAGCAGTGGACGTCTTCTGACCGATGATGTGAAAATCCATACTTAAACTCCTAAGCACTCATTGGTACGGGCCCATTGGTTTGAACCCACGACCTCACACTTCCAAGTCTAACAGTCTTCCCATTAGCTACCACAACTTACGACATCGACAGCTGATTATAGTCATAGCAAACCGTAGAACATGAGCCCAGTATTCTAAACCCAGTCGAATCGGATTTGATTCGAAAACTACTATCACCATCTCCGTCTTCTGCATTATGAATAGGGTTTTAAGATTCTCGTTTTTTTATTCTCGAGAAGCTGATTTATCGAGATTTCTTGACATGATGATGGTCTTGACACTTTTTTTTATTAAAAATTCATAAAAGTCAAAGTAAAAAAAAGCATCAATGCGGACAACGGGAATAAAACATAAAAACCATTAAATTTTATTGATAATAAATTTCAAAAAGCAAAAATTTTAATCAGTAATAATTTTTTATTGCACGATTATTGTAACGACATTGTAAAAGTCGCGGGCAACCGATGAATGCAAATGGCAGGTTGTCGTACAGAAGGGGGAGAGGCTTTCGTCCAGCAGTGGACGTCTCCGGGCTGATGATGATTCATGTGAGAGGTACCTCTTAAAGAAATACAAATCAAAAATGAAAAACTTGTTACGAAATCAATAACATTTGGGGGCATAGGTGTAAAAATGTATTTTAGATATATGTTATTTTACCATGGGCGTGAATATGTGAGTGAACAAATTAAATGAACGAGCACGGAACGCGGGCGATTTTAGAGTGGTCGCACATTGATTCGGCACGGCACCCGACAGGCGCCGGACCTACCGAAACACACTGCGCAGAATTAACTGGTGGAAAAATAGTCTCACGACGCGCCCGGCTTGTAGCGCGCAATTCAAATTCGGAACTCGAGAATTCTCGGTCCCGTTCATTTTTTCTCGTATCGAATGAAGTTAAATTTGACAAGCTTTCTCGAGTTCGAGAAAACTTTATAAGAACGACGGACAGTGTAGTTTTCGAGTGGAATCCTTTCTGATTATGTTTAGAATCCAGTAGCTGTTCCCATGTTCTTTGGGTTGCGTTTCACCACCGCCTGATGTTAAGCAATGGTGCGATCAGCACGCTTACCTAATTGGAACCTGTGATTCGAAGACTCCGGCAGTAAAGTAGGTGAGGGGCGTAATACCTGTGGTGCTGGCGAGTGGCACGAGAGGGCGCAGGCCCGAGGGGTCGCACAGCGTGGCCGCCTCGCCCTCCCACTGGGGGAGCTTGCCCGCGGTTCTACTCCAATTGCTACTGGAATCCACAATGGTTACATAGGCGCAGGCAGGAAAGGGTGCTGTTATACCTCTCTCTAATAAAGTTTTTGATTTTGGATCATTAACTTTTTTTTATGTTTTTTCTGTCACAAATAAATCTTATGCCTACGCTGCGCCTTTCGGTTTGTGGTCGGCTTTAATGTAGGCATCCCACTAGATGGATGAATGCAAATGGTAGGTTGTCGTACAGTGTGGCTGTCTAAGGGGGAGACTTTTGTTCCACAGTGGACGTCTTCGGGCTGATGAAATCGATTGCCTATTCAAATAATATGGCACTTTTCCTTGTTGCATTATTTATTTTTCATTCGAAATAGGTTTGCGTTTGACCACAACCTGCCTGTTGTTAAGCTACGGTGCAATCAGAATGGCGAATTTAGATACGAAGGCATTCACATTCTTCTTTAAGGGAACAGACACAGTTTCACAATCTCGAAGTGCCAACAAAAAATGTGGAATTTGGAACGAGAATTATTTCTCTGTTTAATAACATATCAGTTTACCTAATCGAGGTTACTGAATACTTGAATATGGTTACTAAAATTTTGCCATAGTTTAACAAACGTAACGAAATAAACCAAGCTCAGAATGTACTGGAACAAATCAGGCTACATATATGTTTTTTTTTGTTCCATCTTCGTGAAATCTAGGCGAATATTTGATGCAAATACAATTTTAAAGATAATATTTTTATCAGAATCAATCAAATCAAATGGTTGTGAAGGTATAGAGGTTGCGTTATCACAGTTCGGGGCGAATCATTGGTTAGTTTGTTATTTACTGTAAGTTAGTGACTTACATTAGAAAAACTAATTAAATTAAATTTAATTTTTCTTATGTTAAAATTGCAATCCAATTCAATGTCACTCATTATATTAAACTTGGGAAAATTTAACAGCTATGAGGTTTTGGATCTGGGTATATCCTTAAACTGCAACCAGACCCACCGGAAGACGGGCAGCAGCATCCTCTTGGTTAACGGTGGTTAGCATTCTGCGATCCCCTAGCCGCCTGCCAAGGGTGGGGATTATGGCAACACCCCTCTATAAAGGGGGAGGCCTCCGTCCAGCAGTGGACGTTTTATGGCTGACGACGAGTTTTTTTTTAATCTGTGGTTTTTATCTTCAAGGCCTGCATGCGCCCATGACTGTTTATTTTACCAGACCAAGTGCATTAGAACCAAGCTCTTTCAAAATATTTAGACAGCATACATTTGTCTTTTTGAAAATCTAAATTGCCTAACAAAGCGTGTGACCACATAAAGTGCTCTAAACATTGCATACAAATAATTTAAATACTACCTTGCAAGATACCCCCATTTTTTTTTTCAAAACTTTATTTTTGGCCGACGAAGTTTAGAACTTTTCGACCAAGAATCCGACTAAAAGCCCTGCAGCGCGAGTACCGTTCTGTTTGTCGCTAAATTTGACGTGTCGGTATAGCTGATTTATTTGACGACATTGAGAAAAAATACCGATTTTTATTGAATTTTACCGATTTAACTGTCAAATTTTATCAATCGTTAAGAACGGCACTCGCGCTGCTGTTTCGACTCCGAAAGTGCGATATAACAAACTGTCAGTCAAGCAATATTAGACCACATGGAGTGATTTTACAAGTGAGCGCGTGGTACAAGAACTCATAACTGGACATAAAGTTACGTTGTGTGGTCGTTTTTGGCCGATCTTAACATTTTGACCACCACGGCATAATTGCATCGCCATGCCCTGCACGTCAAGGCACCAAAAGTTACCTATAATACAGCGATCTCGAAACTATATATATGTATCATAAGTGTGGAAGCACTTCATACAAAAATATTCAAATATACAGGGTTAGTTCTAATCACTTAGCATCCTTTTAAGGGCATATTCTGTACATCAAAACAAACAACTTTTACTATGGGGCCAACAGTGAACTGGCGAAAAAAATATCTGCTGTTCCATACAAAAAGTTCATCGACCTTGGGCAAAATGTATGGAACAGCTGTTTTTATTTTTGCTATTTCAGTGTTGGCTCCATAGTAAAAGTTGTTTGTTTTGATGTACAGAATATGCCCTTAGAAGGGTGCTAAGTGATTAGAACTAACCCTGTATATTAATAGCTAAGCGTGTTTTTATATTTTTGTCAACTATACACGTCGTTGGCATCCAGGTGCCTTATTTTTGAATCGCACGAAAGAGTAGCCCATGCGAGCGGAGCTGACCTTCGAACGATATTGTTTGAAATAAGGTTCAATATCGTTCGAATGTCGCCTCCGATCGCACGCGCAACTTTGCGTACGGTTCAAAAATAAGGCCCCAGGGTTGGTTGGTTGGTTGGTTGGTTGATTAAGTTTATTGCTGACACCAAGAAATACACAGAAATAATGAAACATTTACAATATACATCATACAGGGTGTTTTTGAATTCATGAGCAATATCTTAGGGCATAGATTAAGTATATTAACATAGATTGTTCACTTCATACAAAGGAAAAAACTTACTTAAAACTTATTATCGTCGCCGGTACCTCGTAGTTCCACTTATTATGTTAGATGGCGTGACTGTGTACATTTACGATTATTTTTTTAGTGCCATCTATCGAGGAAGTTGGTAACGACCGCGTGACCTTGCAGTATTCGTGTACAATATTGCGCTAGTGAGTGAGGATGACGGAACAGCGAGCGCGCATACACACAAATATACGACTTCCAACTAAAGCCCGCAAACGCTCATGAATATTGCACCAACATTTACATTATTGTATTTTCCACTATTTGCATAGTATTTATCAGTCTTCATTATAATTTTACGTACTTACCTACTAAATGTGGTTTTCCTCAAATTATTATTGGTTAGTACTCTCATAATCTCATTAAAAGCGAAATAGGTTTAATAGGTACCCACATAACATTCACTCATAACGGTAACTGAAGACACAAGGTGCAGGCAAGTTACGTGGGTCGGGGCGTTGTCAAAGCGGAGACACTAAGCAATTTCAACCTTTATACGTTGCTAATTAGAAGTAAAACGCGACGGCAAGAGTTGTAAAACATGTATCATGTCCGTCCCACGTGTCCTGCACATAAGTCCTGTAAAGCTGAAATTTTGGGTGTGTGTTCTTGTCCGGTTCTAATAGTTCTCATAGAAAGTGTAGTTACATGTCTTGATGAATTAATAAAAGAAAAATGACAGAAATAAAATGTTTACAGGTTTTACTAAAACTTATAATGCATTTTGTTTTCTTTAAAATGTATTATAAAGGACTTGCAGAAGTCATACATTTTTACCAATAGAAGATGATAAATAATGTATTATTCATGATCCTTGCAAATGCAGCTTTCCTAGCTCGCTGACATTTTGTTTTAAGTAGGTATGCATCTGAGCATTTGTGGTGTAGTCCGGCTTAGTCCTGTGTCGGTCGGTCATTTTAGGAGATCTCGATCTTTCGTAACCGACGAGCCAAGTGACCGAGCAAAAAGATTCGATCAAAACGTCGTTCATCGGTCTCGAGAACCTACAAATAAAAATAAGGCTTAAGGATTTTAATTTAGAGTTGAATTTAGCTAGGTACGCAATTTCACCGAGATTGATCGAAGAAAACCGAGACGAAACCGGTTGGTGTAGCATCAATCGCCGGTCATTCATTCGGTCTCGGTCTCTCGGTCGGTCGCAGATCGGAAGATTATTATGAATGGCAAGAGCCGCGGATCTTGGGCCGCGCGTCGATCAATCACGACCCGGGTCTTTAACGATTGACGACCGGGTCGGTCACGCAGAAAGCGCGATTCGATCGTTTTGATTCGTTCAATCACGATCGACACAGGACTAGTCCGGCTTCTTAGCATGAATAACCGGCATGCTTGTAGCTTTTATATTATATGATATACTAGAGGTCCCCCACGACTTCGTCCGCGTACGTAAGAAATACGGTCCGGTCCAATTCACCACTTTCAATAAACTCGAGTTTTATTTTTACCAAAAAAATATATACTTAATAATCTATTTTAAAAAATCGGGATAAAATATCCTATGTCCGTCTCCTGGTTCTAAGCTACATCCTCACCAATTTTCAGCCAAATCGGTTCAGCCGTTCTTGAGTTATAAATAGTGTAACTAACACGACTTTCTTTTAAAATATATCGATAATAGGTAGGTATGTGTGCTTTATTGTAAAATGAGAAACACGTCGAAAAAAGATGGTTTCCGATGGGTTCGAATTTAGACGTTATGTCGCTTGTATAGTGTTCAATGTATGCTTGAGCGCTTATAAGACACAATCGTTCAAGTCGTTCAAAAAGTCGGCGCACTGCATAGCGTGCGCCGAGTTTTGGCACGGCCATTTTTTTGCACGTTTGTGACTCTATAGATATTAGCTCAATGTTATGATTATATTCATTTGTCAATCGAGCCATGCTAAGCAAAACACAATCAAAATCTGCGATAGACCGAATGGAGAAGGTTCATAGGTCGGAAAAATTGCTTGAAACTTTGTCACAGTATAGCTTATATGTAAACTATTACACTAGTTCGCTAGTTAATTAGTTAAGGTTCTTGAGTGGCGACCGCGAACCGGAAGACGCAGCGTAAGAAGGCCTCCCACTAGGTGGACCGACGACATTGTAAAAGTCGCGGGCAACCGGTGGATGCAAATGGCAGCTTGTCGTACAGTGTGGCGGTCTAAGGGGGAGGCCTTCGTTCAGTAGTGGACGGTTTCGGGCTGATGATGATGATTACACTAGTTTTTGTTTTATTCAACAAGACCCATTAGTTTTATGTTTACATCCATTTAAAACTCTCGTATATATCGAATGCCACACGGGGGCGCACGGCTAGAATGTGACGTCATACTACAACGCTCCGGTCGCGCTCGCAAGATTCACTATTTCGACCGCCAGTATTGCTAGGTATTCTGTGCTATGTTAATGTACCCATTTGTGAATGTTATTTTGTTTATTTATCCGTGCATTATGTTATCACTTGCATTCTTAGAGTGTTCAATTAATTAATTAAACAGTACAGACAGTATAATGGATAAAATATTTGAAAAAAGAGCTATCGGCTATTATATAGATAGTTACATAAAATAGATAGACATAGATGGTTCCCCTTATTTTTTAAAGAATAGTGAATGTTTAGCCGCCTAAATCTACAATATGGTGTTTAATATCCTTTTTTAGGGTTCCGTACCCGAAAGGTTTCCGTCGGGACTCTATTAGTCCTTGAGCATTTTCAGAAAAATGTATAGTTCAAAAAAAAAAATGTTTATTTCGAATGTTGTGTTTTATTTGTTTTTTGTCAAATTATGTTGCCAATTTATCCTATTTTAAGAAAAGTATAGGCTTTTAATGTGGTGGTTGACCTGGGTATGTCCTTAAACTGCAACCATACCCACCGGAGGACGGGTAGCAGCGTCCTCTTAGTTACCGGTGGTGAGCATTCTGCGATCCCCAAGCCGCCTCCTGGGATTATGGCAACACCCCTCTATTAAGAGGGAGGCCTTCGTCCAGCAGTGGACGTTTTATGGCTGACGACGACGAATGTGGTCGATTCTGACGGTTTTAGTTGACAGTTCTAAACTAACTAAAGTATTGCTGTCCTTAGCTAACATGCCTAGTAAAAAAGTGACAGCAATACTTTAGTTTAGAACTGTCAACTAAAACCGCCAGAATCGACCACATTGTGCGTATTGCAGAAAATACTAACACATAATGGAAAGTTTTGCATAATGGTATCAGTTGTGTGACTACAGTTAATGACATGAAAATATGCAATAAGAGTGAATATATCTAATAGTTGTTTTAGTAATTTATTTGCATAACATTTTATATAATCGTAATGATACAAATTATTTCCGGTTTTTATATCCAAACCCACAAAAAACTTAAAACTCCTCTGACCTTAGGCGTTCCAACCATATTCGCATATTGATATAATAAGAGTAATATTGAGAAAAAACTTATACTAATATAGAAAATAAACATAATTTTTCTTATATCCATATGTTATCAACATTAAAATTACAAAAATACTCAAATACTCAAAAAAGTAGTAAAATATTCTGTGGGTTGAGAGGTACAGTCACAAAACAGAACACTGAAAAATAGTAAGGATGTGTTTACATGACGCCAACATGACTGCTAATTCTACGTTAATCCAATCCTAAAGAAACCCAGATTTTCTTAAAATTTATTGGTTATTAATTGTTACTAAGCGTGGTACTTAGGTACATTAAAAACACAAAAATTAATGACAATATATACCTTTTGAATTATGCGAAGTACTTAATACATGATTAATAATTAGTTAAATAACCAGTTCTGGCACTAGATACGTCAAACGAAATTATCTTGTTTTCACGGTATCATTGGTGAAATATTAATAATAAACAATTTTCTTTATTCCGGCGGATGTGAACACGAAGGCAAATCTAAAAAACAAAGAAACGTTTAATACCCTAACAAATTATTGACACTTTGATCTATAATTTGGTCCGTTACGCTGTTGAAATAAGTACCTACCTTAATTTACACTCTTCTCGTCGTCAGCCATAAAACGTCCACTGCTGGACGAAGGCCTCCCCCTTAATAGAGGGGTGTTGCCATAATCCCCACGCTTGGCAGGCGGCTTGGGGATCGCAGAATGGTCACCACCGTTAACGTTAACCAAGAGGACGCTGCTGCCCGTCCTCCGGTGGGTCTGGTTGCAGTTTAAGGACATACCCAGGTCAAAACTCTTCTACTTAAATCTTATTATTGATAAAAATGCCATGTCAACTGTGCTTTATTTATTCAGATATATTGTGACTTTATGGTCTGCGTATATGTGACCATTTAAATACTCATACACCGGAAGTCACATGTGGATGTCTTCTGATTTACTTATTAAGTTTTAACATATAACCAAAACGTTTATTGTTCTACAATTTGGATTTGTTAAAAGATAATATAATTTACAAACGAATTCATTAAAACGATGAGGAATAATAGTGGAAAATACGACAAAAAAAATTCACATAACTGAGGAGCAAATTTCGTTCCCTTACAGCGCCGGCACAAATATATCCATTCCTTTTCACATGCTGTATGGTTTGAATAATAGCCAACTGTGTTTTAAAGCGACAAATTTGATGTTGCTGCTAAAATACAACCATTTGTTCTGTTATGTAATAAAATAGAATAAACGGGTCACTAAACATAATGTCCGCGCATTACGTCGCATTATCGTGTGCTTATATCATAATAACGTTATTCTTAATATTTTCTACTGTATGATATATTTGCTTAGTTATAATATGAGTTAATAATCTCAAGATTCAATTATATCATTTTTAAAAGGTACTTTTCTACCAAATAATGTCGTAAAATGTGCTTCTCACTCAGCATGAATAGGAAAGAGACAGAGAAAAATTACACATGTTTAAGAAATATATTTTTTGAATTTAATTATTGTTAATACTTAAGACAAAACTTTTTGTTTAATCTACAAATAAAATATACACCCGTGCTCAACCATTAATTACATTTTAAGAAATTACGATAGAAGTCGAGGTACAGTCAAAAATCAGGGAGTATATATTTTTTTGAAAATGCCCCCTTACCGAACCTATTATGGCTGTCTGTCTATCTGTTATACCTTTTAATTATGACATATAATATAATTATCCAAGCTATCAATAGCCAGTCAGTCAACATTTTACAGAAATCATAATATTACTACGTAACGTACAGAAGACTCACTCTAAAAAAAACGCGTCTTAGTAGTACCAGCTTATAGTTGAACCACATTACAAGCTGTTGTTTTGCATCCAATTTACAACCATGAAGTCGCGGTAAAAATATCAGCTGTTCCATACATTTTTTCCTAGATCGATGAACTTGTTGTGTGTAACAGCTGTTTTTTTTCGCGATGTTATGATTGGCTCTATAGTAAAAGTTGTAAAGTCGATGAGTATAATATCTACCTCTGTAAATGTGGCGGAAATACAAAACAACAGCTTGTATATCAAATACTACAATCATGTCATACAGTGTAAGCTAATGTGTAGCGCGCGCGCAGTTAGCGGGAGCCACATGACGTCAACGAACCAAGCTTTTCAGAGGAAATCGACATACAGGTTATATCAATAAAGTATAAATTAGCTTGCACTGAATATGACATTATCGTTGATAGAGATGAATCTACGTTTTATATGGGAGTTAACCTGCCCTGATAGTATAAGATTGATTGCCTATCCATAATCAATACAAAATTAAAAAAAAATGTTTTCCCTCGTTAAAAGGGTAATACATAGAAGCGTATTATTATAGAACAAACAAAAGTAAATAACAAAACTAATAATAAAAACCGGTCAGCTGGTTTGGCGTGTACGTTAACAAACACAAATACACACACAGATATACCGACAAATTTTCGCATTTATAACATTAGTGTGATTGATGTTACGAAACGCTCCTCAACTAGTACAATGTACTTTGAGTGATGGTACGGACCCCTCGACACGCAAATCGGACTCACACTTGACCGTTTTTATTTTTATTCGAAATCGGTTTATATTTATTTCCACCTTGCTGATTTTGATTTACAGTATTTGATAATAGTTTTGATAACAATATTATCATACTTTTTGGGGAACACTGAGACCCTGACAGAGTTCTACATGTTTCTACATTCTTCGCGACAATATACTCTGATTTCAGCTCCGGATTCAACCTCTTCATATCTAGCTATTATATAGTATTTGCAATGGATATTTCAAAATATATTTGCGTAATCTTGTAGTGAACAGTGTACTGGCCGTATGCCGGCGCTAGACAAACAGTGCGAACTGTTGTATTGTAGTATGACGTCACACGCGGTGAGGGCTGGCCGGGGAATTTAATTTCGGGCGCTCATTTTTAAAAATAGTTATCTCGAAATTATTTGACGTTTATCGAAATACATTTTTACTCACATTTTTTTTAGTTTCTCATGGAAAATACGAAAAGCTAATAATCTAAATGTGTGAACATTGTTGTTAATTTTCGAATAATTCTTTGGAGTAAAGGGATGTGACATTTTGGTCCAGTTCCTACAAGGAAGTATGGGAAATTTGTATAACTAGGCTCTGGCGAGGCGTTTTTTTTTGTTTTTTTTTTGTTCATTTTGTCATACGTCCTACGTTCATCGTGAATTCTTCCCGTAGTATAGTAGTGGCAATTTTATTTAAAGTTTTTCGGAGTTTAGCATGTTTTACATAGGCTTGCAAAGAGTGTGTCACTAAAATGAAAAGTTATATACGTAACTTTTCACTATAAGAAGTACTTAACTCATCTAGTTCACTAGTCCAGTTGCTCGTTTGAAATGATTTCGCCATTCGTTACCTAACTACTAAGAAGATACGTTTACGAACGAAAACAGTGCGCTTACTATGATTGCTTCATTTTATATCTAAGCTCGTACAAACGAGTTTGTAAATTGTACATTGCCCTTTTCCTTACTAGTTCAGTATTAGCTATTTTGTATAACAAGCAATGTACGACCAAACTTAGAGGAGTTCTAAAATCGTTCTCGAACTATCGTAATAGGTAACCAGAGGACCGAACTCAACGAGCCAAAGTTCGAGTGAAATAGACAATTACTTCAGTACCTAAAACAGAGCGTGATAGCCATTATATCACACGCCAACATTCATGCACGTAAATCGGTACCTAATGAATAAAACGCCACTATTATACATTAACACACGAAACTACACAAGTATTAGAAAATAATAAAATTCGGCACCATGTTCTTTCCGATTTCCCGCGAAAAATGTTGATTACCTAAGTAAAGCGATGAGCAACTTAAAACTTAGGTACGTTAGTTTTGGATGCAATAAGAGAATATCAGATCTGTGTTTCACCACCATTTAACACTTGCCTACATTCACACACGTAATGCACTTAAATAATTCAATCGTCACGTACCTACCATTTTTAAAAATTAACTCTAGAAAAATTATATGATTTGGCGACAAAGCTTTTTACATTCCCGCCATTATTATGTGATTATGTGACACCACTAAACAGCAATTTAATTGCACACACACACACACAAGCCTAAACAAGTGAAACATGGCAAGCTGTCGTTCTCGTATTGGTGAAATGCGCCATCTACCGGATTCCTGTATAACTGCATGTTCCTCCAGCTTACTAAAAAGGTGATAAAACTTGATCTAGTTCAAGGAAAATTGGAACCAATAAAGAAATTAAGTTTTTTTAGTTTTCTTTGGTTATAACCTACTGGAACGGGTATTTTATTGCTAAAATAAATATTTATGATGATCATGTACTATAAAAAACGGAAATACGACGAAAATAATTCGTTGATACTAACATTATTTCTCATTCGAACCAAGTAACGCCATCTTTGATTTATTGTGGAATTCTGCTGAAATTTACAAGGAGTGAACAATCTATGTTAATATACTTAATCTATGCTTAGGGGGTTATTAAACTCATCATAATGGACAACCTGTACTATTTAACACTGAAAACGAGAAAAAAATCAGCTGTCTCACCCCAAAACTTAAATAACACATTACAAAATGTATGGAGCAGCTGTATTTTTTTTTTGGTTTCCGATTTGTTTCGTAAAAGTTGTTCATTATTATGAGTTCAATGAACCCCTACGATATTGCACATGAATTCAATAACAACCTGTATTATTTTTAATGGCGTTCAAAAGGTTAAGCCAATGCTTACCCAACGAGCAGATTAAGGCGTCGATGACCCATCTCCAACAGAACTTTACATCCAGATGAGTTTTCCAGTGATATGATTGCTTGCGAGCAACAAACGGAAGTCTATGGTTCGGAAAGGCATTCAAGAAAAACTAGCCCAAAAGGTCGATCCCAAAGTAGATGAATAAATCGTTATTACCTCTCAGAGTTCTTGTGTTCGGAATTGGAAGCGTAGTTTGAGTTGGGAGATGACGGTCCAGCTGATGAGAGTCCACTGGGCAGCTCTCCAGAAGAAGACATCAGGGAGGATGGTCCACTCCAGCCCACACCTACAATTATAAGTGGACAGTGATTGTTCCTTTATACAAGTCCTCAAGACATGTCAGAGGCCTTCGGGCTATACAATAACTCTGACATTAGGGCTGGCCACTCAGCCTGTACGAACTTACTTGCTGTTATTGGTTTTGTATAGTTTTTTATTCAGCCTTTGTTCTAATTTGGAAAAGGAAGGTTAATATTGAATAAACAGTGAAAACCTTAAAAAGGGCCACTTATTTTTGTGCGAAAATTGTTTTATTCCACGAATAAAAACATGTTTAATTTTTACTAGACCCAGGAGGATTACGTAGTATGTAAACGATAATAAAATGTTTTGAAGAAGCAGTTTCCATTTACGCCAGACGGGCGCTATTCTAATTTCCTTACATTTTACCATCGTTTACGTGCAACGACTTCTCGAAAATGTTAATGTTCTATGTTTAGTCAGGAGAGTTTCGAAGTAGAAACACTAATGAGCTTGCAGATGAAGTCCCAAGCATTTCTTAGATAGAAGAAAGTTCACATCGCATGTTCATGCACACTAGTGCAGACCAAGCCGAATAAGGGCATGTAAACACTGTTGAACGAGATTAATGACGTTTCCGGAGCGAGACCGGAAGTGTTCGTTCACTTAGTATGTATTCGTCATTAGGGATCAGCTAGTACACTCCCGCTCTGGGTTTTCTCGGCGGAAGCATTTAGTCAGCGTTTTTAACATTTTGAAGATATTACTAGAAAAAGAAGAGTCAATCGGGCTGATTTGTCAGTAAAGAAGTGACTCGTCATCAGCCATAAAACGTCCACTACTGGACCAAGTCCTCCCCCTTAATAGAGGGGTGTTGCCATAATCCCCACGCTTGGCAGGCGGCTTGGGGATCGCAGAATGCTCAAAAACAAAACCGTTAACCAAAAAGACGCTGCTGCCCGTCTTCCGGTGGGTCCAGTTGCAGTTTAAGGACATACCCCGGTCCTGGTAAAGAAGTGACTAAGATGTAGAAAAGCTTGAGCTTGTGGTACTCACTGTTGGTAGGCGAGGGTTGTTTGTGTGCGGCGTGGTGGTGGTGCGGGGGCGGGTGCTGGTGCGCGGGCGGCGTGGAGAGCAGCACGGGCGCCGTCGCCACGCGCTCCAGGAACGCGTCCAGCTGGCGCAGCGAGAGCGCGTTGTGCAGCGTCTCCAGCGGCCGGATGGCGGGCACGCCGCCGAACCCCTCCAGCGCCGCTGCACATGCAACACGAGCGTCACCCACACCGCCGGCCGGGGACTGCGCCACGCGGCAGCGAGCACTCACCGTTGGACGACGAGTTGGTCGGGATCATGACGCGCAGGTTCGGTGCGGAGCTGGAGCCCGAGATGACGGCCGTGCTGAAGAGGCCGGCGGCGGCGGAGAGCTTCCCGCGCGCGCCCAGCCCCAGCATCTTGAGGTAGCTCATCTGGCCGGCGATGCTGTGCCGCTGCCGCCGCCCTGCGCTCCACACGCTACAGGCGGCGCCGGCCAGCCGCGGCCACGAGGCCACGCGGCCCGCGCCCGCCTCCCCCCCGCGCGACCCGAACGTGATCGCCGACAGCGGAAGCTCGTTAGTAGAGGACTCGACGCCGTCCACGTTAATGAGGGGCGTTATGGGCTCGGCGCTGAAGCGGCGGCCGGACGGCGCCGTCACGGTCAGGGCGGGGAGCACGCGCGCTCGCCCGTCTGCCGCGCGCGGCCGGAGCGGGCGAGACGCGCGCCGTTAGTGGGGTCACGGTACGGGACAAGGTTACGTGAGGTGAGACGGTGTTAGTACGCGGGGCGGTGATGGACAGAAAAATAAATTAGTCGGATAGTCCAAATAAATATACATAAATAAAAATACAAATAAATAAATAAAATAAAAATAATATATAATATGTTGCGGCGAAGCGTGCCGATGGTTTAGAGATAGTCGCGATCGACTTGCACTAGAATTAGCTTGATATGATATAGTCTCCGGAATCAGGATGATTTCTGTTTGACGATTGTTCGAGGCTCGACGCCTGCCTCGCCGTCGCGCGCTCCCCCGCGGGGCACGCGCGCGTGGCCCGGGGGGACGGCGGCGACCTGAGGCCGAGGTCGCGCCGCTCGACCGAGTTATTGGTTAAACACTCCGGCCATGCAGAACAGTAGCCAAACGCACAAGTAACACACAACACACGTGAGGAGCGAGGATGCAATGCAACACACACGATATCGCCGGCCAGGTGAGCTGTACCGCCGCAGTGCGGGCGACGCGTCGCCCGCGCTTCCACTCGGACGCTACGAACTCGGAAGAAAAATGACAAACCGACGACGTCACACAAGAAAATACAATAAACAAATATACCAAAACTACTATAAATAATATACTTAGATATAAGACGTACAGTACCACGTATGATGCATCTTAAAATGGGATGAGACCGAGCCGTGAATCTATGAAGCGGGATAAGAATTACGAAGTAACAAACGGAATTTAATAACTTTTTGGGGTTCGTAGTTTTGACCCAAAATATACGTACTTTACGCGCCCGTCAGTTGGCTCGTCGTTCTCGGTTTGTTTCGGTTTTGAATAGAACCAGTGGCGGATTTACACATTTGCCGCCCCTCTGACCTCTTTATACAATTCGATTCCAGTGAACAATCACAAGCAAATTAATAAAATGTTTTTTGTTAATGAAATTGTGCACTAGTTGTAAATCTTAATTACACCACCCTTTTCCCGCAATTACTATCATTATGAACCAGAGGATCGATGTGTCAGTTTTTAGATTATTTTTGCAACCCAACGATTTAATTAAGACTGCACTAGAAATACATAGTAATGATTTTAATCTAAATGTTTGCTCCAAATTTGCCGCCATGGGCTCTACCTGGGCCTACTCAGCCTGCTGGTAAATCCGCCACTGAATAAAACACTATACAAAATAGAAATGAGCACTTTCGCCTCTAACCAGTTTGAGAAAGCAATACCCAAACCACAAGAAACGACCAAAAGGTTGCGACTAGCGAACGATGGTGTCATGGCGGCAGTGAATCTGACAACCTAATCTACCCATGAAAGCTGTACGATAGATATTCGAGTCCAGTTGCGAGTTGTTGATGCCGCACTGACCTTGCTTGTCGACGGCTTGCAAGCTCGTATAGCGCAGGCTCGTGTCCGATAGCTGCTCTGTCTGGCACACTGAGCGACACACGCCGTGCATATATTAGTACCTATCTTATACCCTTACGGTAGATGATCCAATGCTGTGCAGCACTGCCAAGAGATGGCGCTAGTTTTTTTGAGTAATAAATATATTTTTGTCGTAGGTTTCAGTTGATGATTCAATTTGAAATAGATCTTAAATGGTGAACGTGTACCAATACTGCGATTGTATGTAAATATCTCACAATATTGATTTTAAGACGAACATGATTATATTCACGTTCTATTATTATAAACGGGATATTTACCGTGATTATGTTGTGAAATGAGCTCCCGATATTTCAGCGCAGTTGCATGCACCATGTTCCCCCGCATTCTTCAGTCTACTCGTGAACATGGTGCATGCAACTGCGCCGAAATATCGGGAGCTCATTTCACAACATAATCACGGTAAATATCCCGTTAATAATAATAGAAAGTTAGTAAACAACCGTGATAGTTTAAAACAGTATGATTATATTCGTTCCTTTATCAGTATGATCATCATGATAATCAAGACGAGTGTGGCTAAAATAATAAGTTCGTTCTAAAATAAAAAATTGGGCGATTACCAA
This sequence comes from Erannis defoliaria, assembly GCA_905404285.2. Classification (NCBI taxonomy): domain Eukaryota; kingdom Metazoa; phylum Arthropoda; class Insecta; order Lepidoptera; family Geometridae; genus Erannis; species Erannis defoliaria. Next base: position 5,090,906 of record FR990071.1, read on the forward strand.
TCAACGATACAAATTGAAATGCTATCTAAGACGTAAAAATATATTGTAAGTAACAATAATTCTAGCGCCATCTCTTGGCAACGCTTTATTGAAACATCCATCTTAACAGACGAGCGGTATTGGCCAAGCCGTCAGAACAACTAGTGACAATATATTTTCTCTCTAGCCTGCCCTCCTTGGTTGATTCGCAGTGAGAGGTCTTAATACGGGGTTGCAGTAAAATATACCAATCCATACGTATCAGTCAGTCAGTCAGTCAGTCAAACAGTCTTGGGAGAAAAAGATTACTGACATTTATGGTAGTCTTTTTCCGTGCATACTGATAAGATTTTCGACCGACGAGTCGAGTCTTCTGACCCAGATTCTACTTTGTTACCGTTTTAGTTAACGATATATATGGGAATGTACATAGGAATAGGGAATAAACATGTTTTTTTTATTGTCTCAAAAAAGAGCTGACGCGCAACAAAACAACACATCGAAAATAAAATTTAAATATGTGCACAAATAACGAAGATAATAAAAAAAATAGTTTCATGTTAGACACTATACTAGCTAATGAAGTCAAAGTTCACGATTCCAAACAAATTCTATACTAGCAAGGGACAGATGACTCCCTCCCAAATACTTTGAACGCTTATATTTCAGGACGTTACCAGCCCATTTCAATATTTTTTTCGATGTACGCATCAGATTCAGTTAAACTCTCCACTTATCCTGTTATTTTTAATAATCAAACATTTTGTCCAAGATCGATGAACCTTTTTGTATGAAACAGCTGTTTTTTTCATGATTTCAGGGTTGGCCCCATAGTAAAAGTTGTTCATAATGATGAGTACAATGATATCCTAGAAGGAGAACGGTGTTCAAACTAACACCCGGTATAATTATCTTTTTTCTGGTAAAGACGAGATTTGGTTTATAATTTATTATTAGGTTCTTGTTCTTTAGGAATACTTGGTACTTAGTTTATTAAATGATCATCAAGAAGTAGGAAACTGATATTTTACTGCAACATATATGTTAGGTCATCTATTTCAGGCAGTGTTTTAAATTAGTCAAAGACAACGTACTACGCGATTAACACAAAACGAATAACTGAAATTGAAATAAACTGAACGTGGAAAATATTGATGGTTTAATATAACATTTCACTAAGAAACGCCAAGTTTCAAAACGTATTTGCGATATTGGTAAAAAAACTGAGATACATTTTAGCAGTCTTGTTTTAATCACTTACTTATTATCGAATACAACATTTAATTAGGCGTCTGACATATTTTCAACCGACTTCAAAAAAGGAGGTTCTCAATTCGAATGTATGTTTTTTTTTGTATGTATGTTACGCGATTACTCCGCCAATTATGAACTGATTTTGATGATTCTTTTTTTTTGTTTGGTAGGTAATACTTCAGAGGTGTTCCCATATACATTTTATCGAAATCGGTTCAGTAGTTTCGTTTTTAAATCAAAATTACTAGAATATATGAAGATATCATCCAAGTATTCGAAGTTGAAGTCAGTTGTATATTATTTTTTTAAAAGCGTATTATCTTTTCTAATGCGGCAGTATTCCGAGATAAATATGTTCAGTCTCATGCAGATAAAACTAGATTATTTCGATTCGAGCCGACCGGGTCGGGTCAGCTTTGTCGTTCAACAACTACTGCCGAACCGTATGTCCCCCACTTAAGTGTATACAACACGCCTTAGAATCTGCTTCTGTACAGCATAACAAACGAGTCCCGTGAATTTAAATTTACGACAATAGTACGATAAGAAACGTTAATTTACTCTCGGCGAAATGTATAAGCAAGACGCTATGATATTACTGCTATAATACATACAAGCTTTATAGAAATCATAATACTTGGTTATATCAACACGATTTGGCACAGCTTTAGTAATAATTGTATAGTTAACTCAACCCAGTTAGTCGGGAGCGGTTAGATCAACCGGCCACGCTAGGCTTGCGCCCTCGTGCGTACTTACCGTTGTCGTGGCCCTGCTTGTGCTGGTCGTAGCTACGTGCTCTAGGCGGGTGTTCTTCACCGTCTTTATGCTCTTTCTCATCAATCTGTAAATATAATCATAGTATTTTTTTTTTAGTTTTTATAATAAATTATTTTTAGTATGAAAAAAAAAAAATGAAATATAACTTAATAGAATGATGTATTCTTTGATTATTCATAATAAAATACATTACAAAAAACAATTTAACATATTTTGGTTTCGTTCACAACCCATTTAAATTACAATTATTCTAATTAGATCTATAAAAAAGAATGGGTTTTTGTGTCTAAACAAATACAAAAATCAAGTATGCAGAGTTAATATATTAAGAAAAGATACAATTCAGTTCAGAGACATGTCCTCTTAACAATACTTTCAGAGCACTGTTGGGTTTGGGCTCACTTTCTATGCAGTTATGCGGAAAACAGTCGCCTCAATGTTCAACCATCTGCAAGGTAGCTCCAACAGTGTTTTGAAAATGTTCGCATCTCGCTACGACTGTCCTATCCAGAAATACTGGAAGGATATTGTCACGGACAGAGCGAAATTAAATAAAAAAAAACAATAATATAACTGTACTACTAACATAGGTTTTTAAGAATAAATTGTTACGAACAAATATAGATCTTATCTGTTTTATTTTTAATTTATTTATTAATAAATAACAACTCTTCATTACATGATGCAACGCTTTTAGATTAGATAAAATTTAACAAATTTGTGAGATTTATCATAGTATGCTTTACTGGGCACCGTCCCCTATTTAGATAGGGAATGATGAGCGCTCCACAGTAAGTTTTACAAAACAGTGTAGAAGACTCACTTGAGCATGCGTGGCGATCTCGGAGTCGTGGTGCGAGCGCGCGCGCAGCTCCGCGTTGAGTCGCGCCGCCAGGCTCGACGCCTCGTGTCCGCTCACCGTGTAGTGCAGGTTACTGCACATACCACGACAAAGATAGATAGATAAAGCCTTTATTCTCTGACCATAAGTAACTTAAATTAAATATATTATACTATTTAATAAAGTATATAAATAAAAACAGTAAGAGTATGATATTATTTTCAGCAACCAGTTTGTTTGCCAGCAGGGCTAACATGCGCACCGCGAGAAAATTTTGTCGTGTCTTTATGTCGTGCGAAAACGAGACAAACTTATACAGATTCGTAACCTTGTCCTGTTTTGTAGAATCGAGAAAATTTTCTCTCGGTGCGCATGTTAGGCCTGCTGGTTGCCTCTAGTTTCTTCCACACTTTTCTATCGCGAGCTATTCTTTTCCATCCCTTTGGTAAATCATCTTCCCATATCTTTATTTGACGTCCTCTTTGTGTTTTCTCGTTTCTGGGGTACCATTCCATAATATATTTCGTAAAATTTTCTCTGTTTGCCCTCATCCATAACACGACATAACAACTCATAAATACTACTAGCTGCGCCCCGCATGATGAAGAAAAACGGTGATGATGATAAAAAAGTAGCCTATATGTTATTCCGGGATATAAGCTTATTCCATTTCGAGTTTCGTCCAAATCTGTTAAGCCGTTATGGCATGAGGAGGTTAGAAATACATACCGACAAACTTTCGCTTTTTTTATAATATGAAAGTGGTTACAATAAAAACAAGATCTGACTGAAAAATATTACTAGTAAAGACTAATCAAATAAAACCTTGCTCAAATCCCTCAATATCAAACATATAGGTCAAACGGTTTAAGCTACAGAGCACATAGAAACTAATCAATGTACATTAAAAACATGACACTCCTTGTTGGGTAATCAGGTAGTAATGCTTCACACTCATAGCTCACAGGGATTTCATATGTCAGGTATGCCACGGAAAACACAGCAGACCCGCTGCCACTGAGCTACAGAAAACGTCATCACTTCAAGTCAGAGTCCAGCCAAAATATAGCGCACTAGTATTCCCGACCATTTAAACATTTTTGATGTAATAAAATAAAATTTTGATCCAATCAAGTTTTCATACAAACCATCGTCAAAATTGGCCAAACATACATTCTTATTTTCAATCCCCTCGCAAACAGATCGTAACTTGTTATAAACACAGAGCTAAAATGTATATACTATAAAATGTTATACGTTTTGTTTATCTGTGCATCTTAACGCCCAAACGGATAACCCGAATTTGATAGTTTTTTTTTGTTTTAAAGGGATCTGATCGAGAGGGTTCTAGCTGCAACTCAAGAGAGTTTTTTTTAATGTAACATTATTTGGATCATGTGTTATGTGACAGGTTATGTGACTTTAAAATGTGTAAGTTGAAATGTCAGGATAAGAATGAAAATGAGAGGCTCGTTGACATGGCGTTTACATCACTAGACTCACCAAATCGGTATGGGGTCGGAAGGCCTCATACTGCATAGTTTGGACGAGCGGTTAGGCGACAATGTATTTTCCAGTTCGTCGCTGTCCTGTAACGTATTGTGAACCATCACCTAATGACAATAGAAAGGCATATTGATGAACATGAAAAGCATGAAGAGATGATTAGCATGATTATAATGGACATGAACAAATTTCACAACACAATATACAAACAGTTTATTCCTCAAAGATTACATTCAACCTTAAACTAAAGTAGTAACTGTTATTATATATTAAATTAACTATTAATAATAATAAGGTTAGTTAGTGCTCTTGCGAGCCCAGTACTTAATATAAAAACTTGTATCGCAGGCGCCCCGTGTATAAAGCTTTACTGGAAGATAGTAACATAATATCTCAGGGTGACAAGCGCGGTGCAGTGCGGCGCAGGATTTTGTTCAAAAGTTTATAACTCTGCCTTTGCTACTGTTATGTTATGGGCAGGCGTGATGCTTACCACCAGGTGAACGTCTCGTTTTTTCGTCACTTCATTGCATAAAATAATATGCTTTAAAAAAAATAACAACCGACTTCAATTTCGACTATTTGGATGACATCTTTATATTTTCCAGTTATTTTGATTTAAATCCAATCTACAGAACCGATTTCGATAAAATTTATATAGGACCACCTCTGAAGTATTACCTACCAAACAAAAAAATAATCATCATAATTAGTTTATAATTGGCGGAGTAATCGCGTAAAAACAAACAACAACAAAAAACGTACAGTCGAATTGGGAACCTCCTTTTTTGAAGTCGGTGGAAAATCGTTAATTTATTTCTCCTTATAAACTTTATACTTGTCAAAAGTTGACTTCAAATCAAAAGCACTGTACTTAATTGTTGTAGAATATATATAATTGTTCTATTATATCTATAACAAAATGCATCAAATGCATAAAATCAGCCTGCTAAAATTCCACTGTTGAACATATGCCTGCCCTTGAAGAGCGATTGTGCCATATTCACCACACTGGCCCAGTTGCGGGTTGGTTGAATTCACATACAAAGGCGGATCCAGGGGGGGGGGGGCGTCATAGGGGTCATGACCCCCCCCTGGGATGGGTGTAGGTCTACTACTGATAGCTTTTCTAGTTGTAATAGAAAGGGCGGATCTAGGCGGTTGGGGCAAATGTGGGTCATGACCCCTGGGATGGGTGTAGGTCGACTACTGATAGCTTTCTAGTTGGAATGGAATTGGAGCCTAGACTTCGACTCGACTATATGACCCCCCCCCCCCCCCCCCCGACTTAAAAGCTGGATCCGCCCTTGTTCACATACGCCCTTAAATTCCTTCTCCAGACATACGTCTGGACTACAGGTTTCTTTCTTTCACCGAAAAGCCTGTGGTATAAAAGTACGTACATAAACATAAGTACTGAATCAGGCTTCGACTTCCCACTGCTGTGCTAACGGAGGGTGATTGGACCAGCACGCTGTCAGGGGCCACTGCCAGATTCTTATACGACACAAGCATTCTTCCACACTTTTCTTATTAAAAAGCTAGTGATATAATGTATGACTGATAGATTTTAAAAATCCAGACGTAAATTCCTAAAACGCCATTGGTTTATGCCCAGGATGAACTCAAAACCTATTGAGGCGAGTTTTTAATTCAAATTCCATTTATTTCGAGTCATATAGGCAAAACATACAATAATAATTAAAAATAAAACAGTTTATAATACAATTCAAATCACAATTAATTAATACTCACAAATTAATAGGCTAGATGACTGGTTTTTTAATATTGTTCTATTAAAATGTGGCCCATAAATATAGCTGATTAATGAAAAAAAAAAAAAGTTATCCGATCAGATAAAAGCAACTTATAAGCATTTTAATATCATGCTAGACAGAGAGGCGAAACAGCAAATCGTGACGTCACTTGTCAGTAGGCAATATAAATCCTATTCTGACAAGTAAGGCGTGACGTAATTTTTTGTTTTGTGGGAAAAGTTTTTGTTAGAGTTGTCTCTAACAAAAACTTTTAACGCTCATATATCAGAACATTAATAACCGATTAAAAAAAAAACCAATAAACATACTATATTTACTTAAATTCTTCATCAAAGCTATTGGTTTCAACGATATAAACATCAGTCATCTACCCTATTACATACAGTATGAGTAATTACAATTAATTATCACTGTTGCCGAAGCCGGGCGCCAGAGGGTACCAATCCTAGGGATATTGCATTATCGCGAGAAGCGTTTCCGTTATAGCTTGCCTCTTAGCGACATTCAGGCAGATTTGCGACTCATAACTACGCGAATGATAAAGTACTTAGTAAGCATTTTTAATATTATCGTAGTTCATGTGTCTGATAATTATGTTTCAGATAGAGAAAAGTACAATTTTATTTATATACAAACAAACAACAATTTTACACAACAAACAACAAAACAAAAACAAATTTTGATCAATTTTATTATAGTTGTATTATTTTTTGTTTTAACTTACCGCTTGCAGGGTTTCCTGACTCGCCATGTTGTCGTCCTCTCCTTCTTCCTCTATACATTTTACTTCTTCTGGGGAACTCTGCAATTTAAAATGGACATTTGTAGGTAGTCTGTTTGCCGGCGGCGGTGAGGTATGAAGTCGGCGGGCGGATTTGTTGTTTTTAATATTTCCTGGTCATGGATCCTTCAGTCATGGTCCTTCAGCCGAATACATATTTCTTCATCGATCCTTCTTTCTCCAGTGAAATGAGTCGTAGTCACAGTCCTAGTCACACACAGTAACTCACGGTCAAGTCCAATCATGCCCTAGTAAAGTCATGGCAACTTTACTACAAGCTTCCTCGGAGTTTTGGAAACAACACAAAAAGACACGTTTCACCACATTAATTCACATGCCAACACTCATGCTTGTCAGTCGGCACTTAATGAATAAAACGCCACTATTTTTATGCTTTAACAACCGAAAAACACAAGTTTTGTAAAATAATACAATGCGGCGTCGTGATTTTTTCGCGTTCTCACCAAAACTCGGGCGGGTGATTCTGATCGTAATTTTGCCAGCGTTTTGACAACTCCGGTGGTCTCATAAAAAATGGGGATATAACTCTGGTAGTATTGTCGCTGTAGAACAACCTAGATGGACAATCATAATAATATTATACATGTGAAAGTTCGTCGATATTATATACAAATCTTTCCTCTTTATAATACTGGTGTAGATAAATAAATAAAAATCGGTGGTCATTTTTCACACAGCGCCATCTAGCCCCATACTAAGCAAAGCTTGTAATATGGAAACCAGATAGTTACGAATGTATGTGTAGATAGCTGCGTAGGTATGTGTGTACCGCTTCGCGCCAACTGCTGGATTTGGATGAAACTCGGAATGAACATAGCTTATTTACGTATATAAGCTACTTTTATCAACATCATGACGCGGATGAAATCGCGGTGCGTAGCTAGTTTATTGCATCTTTCAAGAGTCGTTCTTACCGAGTTGTTGGTGGTGGAGTGGTTCCGGCTGTGCGGCCTGAAGCCCGGCCCGGGGGGCAAGTTTTTCTGCACGCAGCAGTTCACTCCTGGGCTGAAATGGAGCTCCACATGGAACCTACAATAAAAAATAAAAAAATAATTAAAACGTAAGTAAGAGTTAAAGAGTACTATAAAAGCAGTTAGTGTTAATGATAGTTGATTGTTATAGATATACAAGTGCCTAAATAGCTCTTTCACCCGAGGTACACACTCTGCTTTTCATTTAGAATATCAGGCCATAAATAAAAATAAGTAAATAAAAATCTGTATCGGTCTTCGGGCGGCACATTTGTAACTTGACGACTCTCCTATACGAACTTACTTACTTTGTATAGTAAATAATGAGCACTCGACAAAACAACTGAACATCGAATTGCCGCTTTTCCGCCTTTTCTACCAGCCAGTATTTTTTAAGTACAATTTTACGCCGCAGTTTAACAAAATGGCTGTATAAACAGGGCTCGCGCATAATTTTATTTTTTTTTGACAGGAGGGAAAACTGTTTCCCAGGTATGTAAAGTACTGTTTTCATCCCTCTAACTTATTTACTCATGTTTGTCACCGTCGGGTTCGCCTCGGGTGGCAATACACATGAGATCTAACGCTTCTTTACTTGTTCCCGTGGTGTGTTTACGATTTTACGTGCCGCTGCGGGGAGAAAATGTTTCCTTTCGCTCCACGTAGCGGGGCTAAAGTAGCCACATAAGCCCCGCAGGCACGTAAACATAATTTGTTACTTGATAAAGAGGAAGCTCACCAATGCGATAAGAGTACCGTTGGTTGATCAACTTCGATCAACCAACGGTATCACGCACGATAAACTCAGGTTTACGCGGAACGGTAGTTCTAAGCCGAAATTAGGAAAGACCAGAAATAACTTTTCATTGTGTTTTTTGTCATATTTATAATCAACTAGAAGAGCTGATTAATTTTCGTCTAAGGTGTTTTTTTTTAATGGACCAACTGATTTTGCTTTTAATTGTGATTTTATTAGGGTAGGTCCTATGAGTCGATTTATGATAAAAGTTTTTTAAAATGGTGAAGTACGTCCTATCATTCCGCATAACCCCTTATGTGTAAGTATATAAATGTCAATAAGACTATCTTGACCAATGAGAAAAATATCAAGTTTGATATTGTATCTACCCTTAAAGAGTGGTCGCACATTGATTCGGTACGGCACCCGACAGGCGCCGGACCGACCGAAACAAACTGCGCACAATTAACTGGTGCGAGCGAGACGGGCGTCACGAGAAATTTCTTACGTTGTGCGGGACCTAGTACAAAATGTATGCACGGAGCGCTTTCGGGCGAAACCGGACAGTTTTTCTATCGGGTTTTCTCGGCGTATGCGGCCGGTCTTAATTGGAAGATAGAATATAGATTGTATCACCTTTCTTCAGAGCAAGGGTCTTTTGTGGGATCCTCGTAGAGCATGACGACTATTTGTGACATGTAGTTGAGCTCCGACACCATCGACACGTATTCCATGGCGCGCCGCCATTGCTCGTCTTTCAACACCTGCAAGAAAACTTACTAATTATAATACAACCTCCAAACTTCTTACGGTTCTAGTGAAGTCAATACGCTTTTTATTTTTAAATAACAACCTACTTCAATTTCGGCATCTTCATATTTTCCAGTTATTTTGATTTAAAAACCAAACTACTGAACCGATTTCGATAAAATGTATATGGGACCACCTCTGAAGTATTACCTACCAAACAAAAATCAAATCAGTTCATAATTGGCGGAGTAATCGCGTAACATACATAAATAAAAGGCATACAGTCGAATTGAGAACCTCCTTTTTTTGAAGTCGGTTGAAAAATAATAGAAAGTAATCAGGGCGTCACTATAGCAAATAGTTTTAAATATTAGCAACTTTGTAGTTAAGTTAACTTTGCAACATTGTAGTATTTTAAAGAATTTAACCTACTGCACTGGCATGTTTTCAACCGTATTGCCAGGAGAGAAAAAAGTTTCTATTTTAAGACTTTTTTGCCAAGCTATACGTATTTTATGCATGCGCAGTATGCGGTGCATCGATATGTCAGTCAATAATTAAAATCTAAGATACACACAACAACAAAAAAACAACATGAAATGAAATATGAGATTATGACCATATTGCAAAATAAAATATTTTTAGTCTTTTATAATAAAGTCGCCACTACTTTCTAGGTTATGACTTTGACTTGATCATGACTTACTTCGTGTGACTTGTGTGATTTTTTGATAATAAAAAGCAGTTGGTGTCATTTAAACGCCATAAAATTAAATTAAATGCTTTTGTAACTTTTAAAATTTGAAATTATTTCAATACATGATACTGGATAAAAGTCGATGTTAGTATGTATGTTCCCTATTAACTCCAAAACGGCTGGAGCAATTTTGACGAAATGTTCACATTAAGCCAGCCAAACTTCAAGTTTGGCACCCGTGCGAAGCCGGGCGGGTCGCTAGTATTCTATAAAAATCAATTGCACTGCGTTAGTCTCGCAAAGACTTCGAAAATAGCTAGACCGAACTGTTTTTTATTTATTTTGTGTTCGCCTCAATACTGGGGCGGTTTAAGAAAAAAAAATTGGTGGTACAAAGTTCACCGGGTCACCAAGCTGAAGATAAAAAAAAACTTACATCGAGTAGTCCTCCGAAGCGCAGCACCGTGAGCAGCGAGTGCACGTGGCTCTCGCTGGTGAAGTAGAGCCGCGTGCGCACGTGCCGGCCCGGGCTCGACACGCCGTGGCTGTATCTACAATAGCAGACGCTTCGCAATCAGTGAAAACAGTGAGACCCGGCTTTAAATGAAACACTATACCACTATACACTTTCCACATCTTCCAAGCCCCTGGACCAATTTATCTCATATTCGAACTTGATAATTGTATTTGCAAAAACTACTTGCTTACAAAATTTCATAAAACTCGGATCTACGATTCGCAAGTTATCGTCGAATAAATATACATACAAACATATATACTCCAGCCGATCTGCCCCAGTAGACTCGGAGATCTTCGCTTCGCTCGGTCAATTATTATTTAAGTCTTGCTTGTCCCATTGCAGGGCAAAGGCCTCCGTTTTTCTTGCTCATTCTAGTTCTCGCGGTGGAGTTCTTTTGCGGTCCAGCCGCAGCAGTGGGAGTCAAGCTGCTTCCGTTAGCTTCATGAGCCGAGGGGCCTTTTGGTCACACGTGTCTATATTGTTGTGGTTTAGGCCCACGGCTTTTTGGACATGTGGCAGATAACTTTGATTTGCCAAAAAAATCGCTATTATATCTTGAGTAGGTCAAGCTAAAAGGTGACCGAATACGGACGATCCAGTCTGTCCTTGGATGAGTGACCGCGTGTATAGCATTAACTGAGCGCTACCACACATTAAAGGTATATGACATTTTGGCCTAGTAGGTACAAGGAGGATTGGGTAATTTGATCACTAGGCCGTACATCACATCACATCATCAGTCAGAAGAAGACGATTGCTGGACGAAGGTCTCCGACTTAATAGGGAGGGGTTGCCATAATACTTGAAAACATTTTTGTTTTATTTATACGAGAATAGGCGTGTGGCCTAATGTTTAATTTATGACAAATAACAGGTTTAGGGATGAATATAACTAAATACATTACACATTCTGCAAAAATAAATTGTATAGGCTGATAAATCTCTGAGATATGAGCGTTTAAAGTTTTAGGTGGGGATAGAGGTGGGATGCTCTATCCCTTTCTCGCAAAGCACGTGTTAGTATAGCATTTGTATGCCGCGCCTGAGGCTTGACGTCATAGCACAGTATAGCGCGTTCTCTGTCTAGCTTGAAATTAAAATACTTAGAACTTATTTATTTTTGAATTATTTAAAATTTTGTTTTCGTTGATAGGCTCTATTGATGATCAGCTTTTTTATGAGGTAATAAAAAATGTGTAGTCATCATGCCTATACTCACGTTTAATTAAATCGGATACTCCGACTATAGTTTCGATCACATCTGGTGAACTTTTTCAAAGAGTGTAAACAGAGCCCGACGCGCGTGTAGCTGCGTCCTGCTTAGCACTGCGGGCTTTTTGAAAAAGGTCACCAGATGTAATCGAAACTATAGTCGGAGTATCCGATTTAATCAAACGTGAGTATTCCTGTATAAATAAAACTAAAATGTGTCAAAACCACGTCAGTTTTCTTAATACTAGAAAACCTCATATTTTTGCTAAATAAAGGAACATCACATAAAACAGGACCACATCACATTATCACATCAGGTGAAAGTCGTTCGGCGGGCCAGCTCCACGCCTGACGCTAAAACGTAAAATTAGTGACATACCTGGGGTTGAGTCTGTTGACGGTCTCCTCTCCCGATTCCTCGATGTTCCTCTGCAGATCGGCTCGGATTTTCTTCAGGAGAGGCGTGCATATGCCCTGACCTATCGTCAGCTTCTCTTGCATCGTCAAACCATATTCCTGGAATAAAATTTTGTTTTATCAACCTTTTTGAGATTGCTGGCCAGTCCAAAACGAGCGCGAAAAAAAGAAAATATTCTTTTGAATAGTGTCAAGTGCAATGCCATAACTCTCTTAGGGGGCATGCTGTGGCCACAGAACAAAGGAAAAAATAAGTCTCTTAGGAGGTTAAAAAAACACAGTTCGTCTTAATTAAATATAACCTTGGGTACCTGTGTATGTACAAATATATGTATATAATATATATGTGCATCTAGAACCACCGGATGCTGGCAGCCGCGTCCTCTCGATTAACGGTGGTGAGAATTCTGCGATCCCCAAGCAGCCTGCCAAGCGTGGGGATTATGGCAACACCTCCCATTAAGGGAGAGGCCTTAGTCCAGCAGTGGACGGCTTTTGGCTGATGATGATGATGGATCCCAATCAAAACACAAATAATTATACAGGCTTTACTATTCTCAAGGTCCTGAAGGCACAATTGAAAACTTGTCCTGACTAGACTAAAACTAGAATGACCTGGGTATGTCCTAAAACTGCACCCAGAACCACCGAAGGTCGGGCAGCAGCGTCCTCTCGGTTAACGGTGGTGAGCATTCTGCGATCCTCAAGCCGCCTGCCGAGCATGAGGATTAGGGCAACCCCCTATAGTGGAGGCTTTCATCCAGCAGTGGACGTCTTCTTGCTGACGATGAAAGAACTAGAATTAAATTTGCCTTACCTGCGGTATAACAATATCAGCCAAATATTTGGCGTACATATACAGCTCCTCGGCCAGGTCGAACTGCAGCGTGTGCTGGTTGTGTTGCAGGTCGTACTTTATACAGTCGTAGATGTCCGGAATTTTGGAGATGTCATAAGTCTTGTTTTTTGTGCAGAAGTCCTTTTCTATCTTGCCCCACCTGCGGCCCATTAGCTCCCACGTCTCGCCGTGGTAGAGGGTTGTATCTGTCGATATATTACTAGTTTAATGCAATTGATGCTTGATGCTGTATTTTTTTTTTTTTCTTTACAAAAGTTCCTGAAATTCTTGTATGCCCAAGTGCCCCAGCATAGTTTAAGACGGTCTTGCCAGTGAGGACTAGATTAAAGTAGATATTTATAGTCGTCCAACATACCTTTAGTCTTCGGGTCATCTTTCTTCGTGACAACTATTCGCACAAGCTGTTGTATAAGTGTGTGGACGTGTGCGCAGCATCTCACGGGGTTCTTGACAAACTCCATGGCGGCGGATATACTGAGAGAGCCGCAAGGATTGATTCGAGCTCGGTCTTCTTCCGTGAACTCGCGGTCCACTTGCATCGCCTCGTGGAGACGGGCTTTTGCCCTGACAAAACAAATACATACAGATAGAATGAGTGACTAATTTTGGAGTGTTTGTAAGACAGTACTGGCTGACCGAGTTATTCCCTATCATAACCACTGTGTTTTCTGTGAAGGGAAACATCGTGAGTAAACCTTTACAAATCCGGAAAAAAAACAATGGCGTATGTCACTATTAACACCCAACTTGGCCAGCGTGGTGGGTATGGCCCAATCGCCCTTCAGGGGCAGGCCTAAGTCCAGCAGTGGACTATTAAAAAGCTAACTATTCCCTATGAATATATGCGTCAAATTCGCTTGGAACGGTACTGTTTGTGCCGCTATACCAATCCAATAAAATTCAGCGCGAATTTGACGTAGGTCTTAACGTTGCCACGTCATAATATTCCTTCAACCATAGAGAATAAGCCCCTCTGGTAATTTGCTAATTATTTGTAGTGGTCGGTCATTGTTTTCAATGACATTAAAAAAAGACAGAGGTCCAATAAGATTCAACATATCATAATTATCTCAGAGTCACGTGCGTTTTGCATCACCGCACGGAGTTTCGAAGTATTAACCCAAATTCCTGTTTTTTTTACTTATGTTATTGAGTGACGAGATGAGCGAGACGGTCGCCTGGTGGTAAGCGTCACGCCTGTCCATAACAGTAGCAGTGCCAGAATTGTGAACAACCCTGCGCCGCACTGCACTGCGCTCGACAGCCTAAAATATTAGATGTGAAATCTCTTTATGTCCCGTTGTTTCTCTGGTAACATTGCCCTTCAAACCGAATCACAGTAATGCTTGCACACTACTGCTTGGCACTGAATTGTTATTTTTACGGGTGAAACCGCGAGGTTCTGCAAATGATTACATTTAAAACAACTTACATATTCTGCACTTTAGATGAATCGCAATCGTTATCGAGCAGGCCATTAGTGTTAGCCGACTTGACCATCTGAACGAGTATGGGAGTGAGTTCTCCCTCCAGCGCCAGGAGTCCCTTGGCGAACGCTGCGGCGGTCATCTGCACGCGGCCCTCGTCCGACGCGTAGATCTTGAGGTCGTGCCGGAACGTGGAGTGGAGTCTGAGCAGGCCTAGGCCTTGAGTGCCGCCTTCACCTGTGCAATGTAACAAGGCAATTTGAAGAAAACCAATAGATGATACGAACGCACTCGAAATTTCTTTTCTCGATTCTTTTGCCGACGGGGGAGCTAGATAAATATAACCTATTGATAAATTATCCAGGAAAAACATATAATATAACTCACTGGGATGCAAGGTAAAGTTTACGTGGTAAACACTATCCACTGGCCGGACTATAACGTTCATTCAAGCTCGGACGGCTATGATTGACGCAGATTTCCTTTCTCGCGCATGGACATAAGTTTGTTTTTTTTATTACTAGCTTGTTTTATAGATGACAGCAGTCATTAGGTTATATTGTCATTCCTCGAGAGGGACGTCGTGTTTGTGCCTTTCTTTTTGCACCTTCTCAAACTCTCTTCTTAACTCTAGCATTAAGCTCTAGCACTTCACCTGCGTGTAATGCCATTATTTAGCGCGGTATATGATACAGTACGCAGATATGGCCGGAAGTTAACGCGCTAATTTTCTAGTGGCATTATTAACGTCGTTAGACATTAGGCGATAGTCAAAGCAAGGGCGATTATACACACTTGGTCAAACTCAAATGATAGTGTGGCCACCCATGTAGCACATTGCTTAATGCATCATTAATTTCACGTTAATTACTCCGATAATTGGACGTAAAGCGTCACGCAGGTGAAGCCCTAGCATTACAAACATAAACAGGCAGAATATTTCTAGAATAAGTTAAGATAAAATATAATATAATATAATAATAATAATAATTTATTTATTACAAATTACAAAGTATGTAGGTACAAAGAAAACAACATAGAATTTTACTTATCTTAATTGGTTTAGTACCTTTAGAAACGCTGTCATCCACACTAGGTCTCGTTGGAGCCTGTATAGCAGAGTACAGTCATTCATCATGGGTGGCCCTTTGGCCATAATTAAACTGTAACCTAATAAGAGTAACCGCAGACTATTCTTGTGTCTACATTCCAAGTTTAGAATGTCTATTCTTACTTCCTGACACATCTTAAAAAAAAAATATATACATAGCATTATAATAAACATCCTTTAGCAAATTGTTGTTTGTTCGTTTATTATGGTTATGTTTGTTTTTGATTGCATGTTGGTGAGTGTAGGTTGAGTTGATGTGTGATTAGTATAATTGTGTGCGTGTGTTCATGTATGTGGGGTGAGTTAGTGTAAGTATGTCTCATGAGTCCTATTCCTTCCAAGATCCCATTTAGCAATATCATTGTACTCCTTCTATTTACTTATATAATTATTCTTTTTTAATTTTGATTTCAGACTAAAGTATTTCTCAAGCGGTTCTATCATATTTTCTGTATCTTCGTAGTCTAAGGATAGAAGAAATTTTAAAGTTAATACATTACATTCAAATTTTGTTGTGGTTGATATGTTAATATGTTGATTTATTCTATTGTATAGTAATGGGCCTAATTTATTTATGCACATGCCGCCAAATTTAGTTCGTGTACGCGTGGTTTTAAAGACAAGCTCTCTTTTCCGAGTATTCGACAGATTTTCTTTTGTTGTGTTTGTGAACATCATATGCTGTTTATTTATTATAGCTTTGATAAAGAGTTGCCTAACTGTAAGCACTCCACATTCTTTGTATAGTGCTGTGGTGGCATATAACCTAGATCTAAAGGTCATGCATTTCAGTAGAGCCATTTCCGAGAGATATTTCCACTAGTTCCATGTAAGTCTTAGCAGCCGATCCCCACGCAGGGATGCAATACGAAAGTATAGATTGAGCTAACGATAAGTAGATCTTCACAAGTGAGTCCATCTTCAGAATATGTCTCAATTGTTTGAAAGTGTAAATTAATTTTCTAATTCGACAGGATAATTTTTTTATGTGTTCAGTCCAGTTTAAATGTTTGTCTAGAATTACTCCGAGATATCTGATTGTTTCGGTTTGGTCCAAATTATTGCAATCACAAGTGTGGTTGATTGCACAAGTAGATTTGTGGATTTTTAGTTGGAGGGGTAGTTTAGGCTGTGTAGATTTATTTATTGTAAAAGATATGTATTTTGTTTTGGAGACATTAATAGAGAGTAAGTTTGTACGTAGCCACCTTGAGACTGAGACCAAGCCTTGGTTTGCTACATCTTCAGCCTCTTTCCATGATTTTCCATGAAATAACAGCACGGTATCATCGGCGTATGTTATTATTTTGCCTTGCTGTAGTCTCATATCACAAAGCTGATTTATGTAGATAAGAAAAGGTGTCGGGCCTAATATGCTGCCTTGTGGCACTCCAAACTGTATGTCCTCTTCCTGACTTTGGGCGTCTCCTATCCGTACTCTTTGTGTTCTGCCGGTGAGATAGCTTTGAAACCATTTAAAAGACGTCCCTCGTACTCCGATACCTTCTAGTTTAGACAACAGTATGGGGATGGAAACAGTGTCGAAGGCCTTGGCTAAGTCAAGGAAAATACCCACAGTTCTCTTACCGGCATCCAAATTTTCTTTAATCAATTCCGTAACGTTTAATACAGCGTTTTCGGTGGATTTCCTTGGTCTAAAACCAAATTGGTTGTCCGATAGGAGGCATTTAGATTCTAGAAATATCTTTAGCCTGGCACTCATTAGTTTTTCCAGTACTTTTGAAATAGTAGGCAGCAGAGATATCGGTCTATAGTTTGTGACTTCGTTGTCATCCCCACCTTTGAAAATCGGGCAGACTATGGACTTTTTAAATACCTTTGGAAATACCCCAGTGTCGAAAGTAGCTTGGCAAATGGCAGTAAGCGGTTCCAGTATGTATGGTAATATACTTTTTATTAGTCTGGCATTGGCTTTATCCCATCCTGGTGCCGAACTATTCTTTAGATTTCTCACTATGTTCAATATTTCTGTAGTGTCTGTAGGTAGGAGACCAAAAGAAAAGAGTTGTTTGTCGATTTTGTTATGCATTTGAGCTAGATTTTGTTCTGTGTCTTTAAGAGATACAAGTGTTTCATTTGCTAGATTTGATCCAACATTTACAAAGTACTTGTTTACTTCGTTTAGAGAGTCACCCGGTGTTGGTTTCGCCTTGAGAAGATTTTTCACTGGGTTTTCTTTTGCTGGAAAGTTGCATATCTTTTTGATTGTCTCCCAAGTTTTCTTACTATCTTTGTTGTATTTCATTAATTCTGTTCTTTCGTATGCTCTTTTACTTTTTTTTAATATCTAATTACACAAGTTTCTATAGTTAATATATTTTATCTTTATTTCATTATTATTTGGTTCTTTTCTACTGTTAATGTGTAGTTTATCCCGTTTTCGCATACATTTTATAAGTCCTGGGGTTATCCATGACTTAATATTACATTTGGACCTTGGAATCACTCGTGTGAGAGTAAATTTCTCAATTACGGAAGTGATTTTCTGCATAAATCTCTCTGCTGTTTTTTCAATGTCTGCAAAATCAAGAAAATCGTTCCATACTACTTTAGCAAGCTCTTCTCGCACTTTATCATAATTAACAATAGTTGCTGTCTTTATTGACTTTTTGTTCACACCACGGTTGATGCTAATTTGTACGGCAACTGGAGAATGATCCGTTATTGTAGCAGGTAACACCAAGGTCATCGCTGCATTTTTTGTCTTTATCATGCAATGGTCGAGGCAGGATTTCTCTCGAGTCGGAAATGTATGTGCAGGTAGTATCTGATGACGTGCTAGCAATAATAAGTATTCATTAGATCTTGTGTCAATACTATTTTCTACAACGTTGATGTTAATATCACCAATTAAGATTATATTTGGCCAAGCTTTTAGTTTGTTTAATGTGATATCTAATGCATAAGTAAAGTTGTTTATGTTCTGATTAAACGGAGGGCGATATAGAGCCAATACACACAGTTCTATTCCAATTTGTATAATTATGCAGTTTGCGTCCTGAAGATTTTCCTCATATACTTTGACATTCTTGAGATCTTTTTTATAGAAAACCACTACACCGTCATTTTGGTTCAAATAAGTAGTGGTATGATACATGTTATAGCCCGCTAACTGATGTGGTGTGTAGCTTTCATTTAGCCAGCATTCAGAGAAAACAAGTACATCTATGTCACTTCCGATGCGTTTCAGGAGAACCAAAAAATCGTCATAATTACGGTTTATACTTCGAATATTCATAGAGACAATTGATACAGCTCTAGCTGGATTTGTACTACCAAAATATTTTGCACATTCTTCGGGCTTCCTCAAAATATAAGATTTTGAGACACTGACATCGTCAATGTCTAATAATATATCTCCGATTTGAGCCATCATTAAATTATGATTAAAGGTGTTGTTTTTGTGAAAAAGGTATATTCTTGAGTAAGCCACAGATTGCCCAATATAAGGTACCCGTTTGTAGGAAAGGACTCATAAGCAGGTGTGTGTAGTGTAGGTTTGAAGGTGAGAAAATATGTTTTCAGTTTGCTGTTCTGTGCGTGTTTGGATTGTGTGTATTTTTCGGTGACCATTCGACTGAAACTGAGAAACAGGCTAATTACATTGAAGAGAGTAAAACAGGACAATAAAATTGTTTGTTTAATAATATTACAAAGAGACATTGGTACTTTTTTGATAGTTATAAACTTAATATTAAGTAGAGATTGATCAAACTCGCGTGCTAGTCAATTTGTATTTGCTTGATCTTTCAGAGTTTTGAGTGGATCTATATCTTTGATTTCGATTATCGGCGAGCCTTCTTCTTTTCGCACAAACACTCTGCCTCTATCAGTCCAGCAGAATTTCCAAACCGTCTTCTTTACTAATTCTCGAGCTTGATAGTGTAGTTGCTTGGCCTTTCTGGTTAGAGATTCATTAATGTATATAGTTTTTTTGACGCCTGGAATCCCTATAGTGTATGTGTTGAACTTTTCTTCATTTTTTAGGTTGTAGTTCTTCATAGCTTTCAAGAGATCGACTTTTTTTTGTACCGTGGCGAATTCAATTAGTAATGGTCTTGTTTGTTCGGCTTTTGCTGTAAGTCGGAACGCGTTACGCACGTCCCGGACTTCAAAGTTTAATTGCAAAATGTTATGTATTTTCTGAACACTCTCCATTATTTGGTCATTATTCTCTAGCTGTAAATTTCTTATCTCAACAGTACTTTCCTTCCCTTTTCTCTCTAGGTATTCAAATTGCTGTTTAAAATCCTTTAAACCTAAGCTTTTTTCTTCCAGTGCTTCGATACGCAACTTCATATCCTTCTGTTCTATAACTATGTCCGATATAGATTTTTTGATATCATCATTTGATGAGAGTAACAACTCATTTTGGTTCTGTAATGTGTTCATACCTGTTTCTATTTTCGTAAACTGTACCTCTTGATTGGTTTTTAATTCAATAAATAACTGTTGAAGATTACTCAGCAGGTCTTCTACTGCATTTTTTGAAGTTCCCGCCAAATCATCACGATATTTTCTTTTCTTTAGGTTAGTGAAAGCATCTGAGTCCGGCTCAGGCGTACGGAAAACGTCCGGGTATGAGCTTGCTTCACTCAGGGGTCGCGGTGGTGAACGAACAATTTTCGGCATTTTTGATTTTTTGGAATTTATTGTGTTTTCGAACGAGTCAAAAGTCGATTCAGATCCGATGTCAGTGTCAGAGTCTCTGTTGCTGTCTAATCTGACGTATAATTGTAGCGAGCCGAGTGTCAGCCTTTAACGTGTAGAATCTATTATAAAAAGAGTATTTCTAGTTCTCGTTATTTTCAAGTATATAATTATTTTGCGGGTGGTGTTATATTTTCGTGGAAGGTAATGGCTGCCTGTTCACTGAGTGTGTCAGTGTGTGTGAACCAGGTTGAAATTGTACGAACCCGTACCAAGACTTCCCCGGTTATTTTATGGGTGTCCCTCCAGAATTTGCAAAGAAAAAGCGTGAAAATGTTCCTTGTACGCCACTCACCGGTTTATACGGCCTTATAGCCGGTTTCAGATGGTACTTCCTGAATATTTTAATAGATTACTTCACTCGATGTCTAGAACAGCTGTTTGTCGTAAGACTCACACACACAACAACAAAATATAATAATACGTCATCCAGCTAAATTCACAATCAATAAATTCACCAGCTCAAGCTAGGCTCGTAATATTTTAGTTTGTAAATTGCCATAATAGGGTCCAAAATGCGCGAGCATACTTCATATGCCAACTAACCAACAGTAACACTAACCAACTGTAGGTTTGGCGTGAAGGGCTTTAGGTACCATCGGCCAATAGGTTTTGATGTCACTGTCTATGTAGTCATTCTTGTACAGCTTAGCAAAAAATAATGAATAGAAATCCTTCCAAGTCCATCGAAATGACATTGTTAAATAAACAATTTTTAATTTGATTGTAACTAATTATTGTATATTAACATATTATTATTGACATTAATTTAAAACTAATATAATAAGGACCTACATATTGACATTAATTAAAATTCATTCACATAATATTTAAAGTAGAAATTGTTTATAATAAAAAAAAATGTGTACATTAATTTGATCTAAATATATTGAATGCCCGATATGGGTAAACTGATGTTACTATTTTGCATGTAGACCTAGCATAACAATTTGTAATCAGTTATTACAATAAATAATTCTGAATCTGAATTTAATAGGGGCGCCAGTATCGCAAATAGTGATAAATGCTTGCAACCCCGTAGTACGACCGAGGACGATTATTTCAGCTCATTGGATGAGTTCACCCGCGGAATTGATTACTGATTATCCAAAGTATTGCCAAAGCCAAAAAAAAGTTTTTGTTCGTCTGTCGACCTATATTGTGCATTATATATGGTAGGTAATCAAACTCTGTTGCTAGACACTCCCTTACCAGGTATGTGGCGGCCCTGTCCGCCGGGGTACATGCATCGGAACATGCGGCCCAGCTCCTCGGCCTGGATGCGGCCCGCCGGTGTCAGCTCGCCGCCCCACTTCAGGATCAACACCAGGGACGGATCGCCGTCACCCCCTACTGTTGGGGAATATGGAGTTAGAATTATTGTCGCACTCTCTCTCCTTTTGACCGCAGTACCGCACCGTTCCCTGTACGCCAAGCCACAAAATACCTCTTTCCCAACAATGCATCTGAGATGCCGGCGCCTTACAACTATAATAAGAATAGCCACTAAAAACAGGGATTTATACGTTATTTACCAGGTCACAGTGAATGGGTATCTTCGAAGTCTGCATGCTCGCAATCGTCGCTTACCAACATTTACAAGCGAGTTGATGATCAAAGTCAGCGACGGTGATAACAGAATGGACGGGCCCAGCGCTTGCAAATCGTTCAAAATTAACAAGTCAACACAATCAAGCATACCTAGCTAAAAGTACGCATATTAAATTTGCCGGAAAATAGAGATGGCGAATCTGATTTCTGCATGACAAAAAGAGAACACATTTGTCTATTACTCTCGAATCTCGAACATTCACGAGCATTACGATCGCCTCAAAACGGCGATTACCACCCTAACATATTTATTGAAATTAATTGCAGTTGTGACAAAACATTAATGTGTATTTACGTATTATTATGAAATGTGATCTCCAAATGTTTATTGCGAATATTAGTAGTGTTCTTACACTTACACGTGTGCATTCCACACGAATGCATAATTTGGATTTATTTGTAATGTTATATCGTACGGCTCGCATGTCGCAGTCAGAGTATGACTGACGCAAGTGGGTTTTTTTTTAAAAGTATTACTGATGCTGTTGGCCTCAGATGGCCTCTACAGCGTCACCGGACTTTGGGCAAGCGCAAATGGCGCTCGGCCTAGGTTTAGGTTAAAGGCGACTAGCTGAAGGGCACCTCAGACGGTACGAACCTCGGCTTGGCCGTCGCCGGGAGTGGGGTCAGACTTGCCCTGGCACCCCAGAAGGGGTATGCCCTGGGGCCCTAGTAGGTTGATCTGGTTGACTATTTGGAGAAAATCTAACAGATCTTCTAACAGATCTGGGGGACGCAAGTGGAGAGCTGGCGCACAATATATAGTCTTCAAAATCCGTGCGCTTATATCCCGTACAATCATTTTATCATTGTCGCTGATCAGAGTAGTATATTTCAACATCATCGTCATTCGTCGTCATTTAACATCCGGTTAATCTGTTTTAACTAGTGGAAAGTGGAAACAGTAACAGTAGGCAAAACTGTTTTCCCATGCTCTCTAGATGCAAGTAGTTTATTGCATGTGAATACGGAATGGTTTACTGCACCGCTCGGCGCTCCACGATGCTGTAAGCTGAGGTTGGCAACAGTGAGGGGTGTTTGTGATTCGGACCGTGAGCGGACTAGGGTGGGGGGTAGCGGGGGGCGCCTTACCGTCGTCAGAGCTGGAGCCGCGCGGCCGCCCGCGGGGCTGGTACTTCATCTGCACCTTGCGGTTGATGCCCGAGAAGTGACCGTACCTGGACCACAAATTACATCATGTTGCACTAGTTGTTGCCGATGGCATGGTGAAAACCGAGGCTTAAGCTTGTATCAAGAATGTTGTATGGAGAAGCCAACGACGATCATGCGCCTACATCATACTTTTGCAAGGACATCAAGGTGGACATCAGGTCTTTCACAAAAATCTATCAAGTCTATCTGTCTATTTGTCACCTTTTCGGAAAAGAAACGGCTTGACTGATCTTGATAGGATTTGGCATAGCGACAACTGAAACTCTGTAAAAGAACACAAGCTAAATTTTGTCATCGTTCTAAACATTTTTCATGACGGTAACCTGCTAGTGTTTGATACTTTTCCCTCTTTAGTTTTTTTTTATACTCACATCTCCAACACACTTTTGAGTTGCTCCAGTTTCCCTTGCTTCTCCTCTAGCTCTGGGTCCGCGTGTCGCGTGTGAATGTCAGCCAGCAGCGCCCGCGAGATGTCCAGAATCTCTTGCAGCTGCTTCGGCTTCTTCAACTTGACGTGGCCGCGCTTGTAGCCCTCGTACTTCTCGAATATCTCGAAGAATCTGGAAAACAGAAGACTATTTCTTTATTATTCATTTGATTCTTTACTAAATGGGCCGGGTGCGCTACTTGGAGTATGTGATTTCAATTTTTCTACGGGTGCATGATAGTGTTACAACAAAACTAGGCAGAGATTAAGGCCAATTTTACAGGTTTTAGTTGACAGAAAATGTAAAGGGAGATATAGATTAAGAAAAATATTGCAGTCCTTATCTAATAAAAGTAAGTAAGTTCGTTTAAGCTGAATGTCCAACACTAGTGTCAGTGTTAGTATGCCGCCCGAAGGCCTCAGACATGGATGAAGATATAAAAGAATATCAGACCGGGAATCAGAAATCTAACTATCTGGCCACACCTGCGTGGAACTGCGAACGCTTCGCCAAACCTCGCTAGACTGCCTCCAGAAAGTTCAACCTAATACAATGTAAAATGGCGAACATCTTGGCTACACCTGCATGGTTTTGCGAACATTCAGCGAATGCCGTAGATGTGGCCAGGCTAAAATAAATATTGCACGTAAGCACACCGCGGCCTACGCACCGACACGTCACGCACTCACACTACTCAACGTACTGGCTACGGATATGGATATATTATGGATGTATTCTGCTCTAATATTCGGTCATTCATGCTAAATTGTATTCAATATCTTCCAAATATGTGTGTATACTAGTAAGAAGTGTTTTATAGCTCAGGAGCGTTTTGGTAATATAACTGTAAGTTCTTGAGTGTTTATAGTAAATAAATAAATAAGTCAGTAGTACGTAAGTACGAACCAACTTCAAAATTAGATGGTTTCTAGCTACAGACAAACGAGTTATCTTACTGGTTGATCTTGACCTGATATTGTGTGAAACACGTAGTTATATACAAGGGCTATCAACATGCAAATATGCTTATTAAACAAATCACAAAATACATTTTATTTACATCATGTCTGAATAGATGGTTTGTTATGTCACAAATTATCTTTCGAACAATAAGTCTTCTGGACCAAAGATAAGTACTATTTTCTTATTGTTTAAAATAATATCAGATCACGTTTCACACTAAAATTAGAAATGCGAAAGCAGCCTGCCAGTTTTTTTTTATTAATTACGAATAAAGGGAAAATCATTATTATGTATGATCAAAGATTACGAAAGATGCGCTATCGCGTAATAAAACAACGCTTGGAAATCACTCCCGTGGCGTGTTTACGAGTTGCGCCGGAGTGCGAAAGAAGATAGCAGTTTTATGAGAGCAAAAGGGATAGCGCGCGTCTCGCTTAGTGAGCGTAGACAGGCGAGACAGTCCCTGGGGCCGTTTTCACGGGGCCATTTTAGGGCGCGATATGACAAATCTAAATCCCTCCTTATATATAAAATATAATTGTGTACGATGATGAAAATGTAATATTTTTTTTCTTCAAAATCCGGGATAATGGCGGTATTCATTGTAAAGCTATATAGTGTCTAGATTGCCCCATCCCCAGTCACATCGCCACTTACCATCAGACGAGTAAGTAGCCAAACTAAACCAATAATAAAATCGCCGGTGAATCCGTATATTATATTCTATTGAGTATTGTCGAACATGGCCTCTAGACCGCATAGTCGTTTTCCTCCATGAGATCCCTGATAACATTAGCCTAAGGTTTTACGATTGTTGCACAAGGCCCTAGTGACCAAGTCCGAGATAAAAATATTGGGGGGACATTTATTACACACAGCGCCATCTAGCCGCATACTAAGCAAAGCTTGTATTATGGAAACCAGATAGCTGATTGAATACTTATATACATTTTTTTTCGTAAATATATACTTATAATACATACTACACCTAGACACAGAACAAACATCGATGTACGTCACATACATTTTTGTCCTGGGTGGGGATCGAACCCACGCCCTACAGCTCTGAAAGCAGACATGCTACCAACTGAGCTATACGGCTGTCAAATAGATCCTAATCTTCGTATTGTCCGTAAAAACTGGATTATACGAATAGACTATTTTAGTCTAGCTGTTTTGAAAAACCAATAACACAATAAAAAAATATATAGTATAGAGTTTGGTACATTAAAAAGAGAAATCAGAAAGTAAAGTAAGTTTTTGTAGAGGTAGGACTCTACTGCAGAGTCTGCCTGGGCAAGTACCACACCTTTGCCAGTTATTCAACCGCCAAGCAGTAGTGTGCAAGCATTACTGTGTTCCGGTTTGAAGGGCAATGTTACCAGAGAAATTACTGGGTATGAAGAGATTTAACATCTAATATCTCAGGGTGACGAGCGCAGAGCAGTGCGGCGCAGGATTGTGTTCGCAAGTTCATAATTCTGGCACTGCTACTGTTAGTGGCAGGTGTGACGCTTAGCACCAGGCGAACGCCATGCTCGTCTCGTCACTTGATTGTATAAATATTAAAAAAACAGACTATTTTAGTCCAGCTGTTTTGAAGAACTCCAATAACACAATAAAAAATCCAACACTACTAAAACTTACCTAGGGTGCCTGACTTCCACCTTCATCTTCTGCTTCGGCGTCCGATCCCCGTGCCTTATGACGCCTACTACACATCTCAGTTCCATCATTTTGCCGAAGGTCGTGGGCACAATGGGCGGGTCGTCCAGCTGGAAGGGAACCGACCACGGGATGTGCAGCGTAGGGGCCAGCTCTCTAAGGATCATGTTTCCAAGGATCTTAGCGCAGTCATCATAGTACTTGTTGGAGTTTTTCACGAACGAGAAGCCGTTGACGTCGCACACGAATGATTTGCCGTTTGCTCTGAAAAGAGGCGAGGTTGGCTCAGATGGGCATCTCTTGTGTTTTTGCAAAAACTACGCAAACAAGGCAGGTTGTGATTTTAGCAGCCAACGGATAGGTTGGCAAAAAAAGAATCGATTTTATGCGATAATCTTCTTGCTTGGCATGCAGCTTGGGGATCGCAGAATGCTCACTATCCAGGAGGGCTGCTGCCTGTCTTCCGGAGGTTCTGGATGCAGTATTAGAACATATTTCTGTAGTGGTAGAACTCTACTGCAGAGTCCGCCTGGGGAAGTACCACACCTTTGCCAGTTATTCAATCGCCAAGCGGTAGTGTGCAAGCATTACTGTGTTCCAGTTTGAAGGGCAATGTTACCAGAGTAATTCTGGGTATGAAGACATTTAACATCTAATATCTCAGGGTAACGAGCGCAGTGCAAGATTGTGTTCGCAAGTTCACAAGTCTGGCGCTGCTACTGTTAGTGGCAGGCGTTACGCTTACCACCAGGCGAACGTTTTGATCGTCTCGTCACTTGATTGTATAAAAAAAAACAGGACCCTAGTTGCCGGTGCGTCTGTACGGGTTGGTGACTCCAATTCAACCAAACAGCAAGATTTTTTGGCTTTATGGGCTTTATATTTCAATATTTTTTCTTACCTCAACAAATCGAACCCGCATACAGTCTGCTTAAACGCCAGGCAGACCTTCCTGGAGATGAGCTTCTCCTGGTTGGAGAGTATGACGGGGTATCTGATCTCCTTGCCCTCGGAGTCGCGCTCCACCTTGCCGTCCAAAGCGGGGCTCTTCCTGGCCTCCGCGTGAGCGTAGTCCGGCCCCACTGTGTACACTTTTACATCCGTACCTGTTGATTGTATGATGTCATTTTTATTATGGTATGAGGTTATAAGACGAACGAGACATTCTCCTGATGGTAAAAGATAACGCCTGACAATAACTACAACTTTTCCTGCTGACACAATGTATTTTGCAATAAAAAATAGGAGAAGAGTCTCCGAAATACAGTGTGACACTAGTTCGGGAAAAGTTTCTCCATAAGTATTCATGTATTACACTTTGTGTCAATAAATAAATTGATTGATTGATTGCAGCAGTACGCCAAAACTTTAGTAACAATACAAACCCAAGGGACCATAGCATGTTTTTTCCTTTTCTACCCACTAAATTACAGGTGTTGCCACAACTAGTTTGGTTATAACAGCCTCTGAAAATTATTATTTTAGATCAACTAAAATATACGTTTAGTGATTTTTTTATTTTATGCAAGTAGAGATAAATTATACGAACATGTAAAAAACATGTCAGGATTGAATTTTAAGATTTAAGCATGTCATAAATGACCATAATACCATATTATAGTATAGGTGAATATTGTACATTCGGATTCAACTTACCGTCAGTGGGCATAAAATCTTCGTAAATAAACGATCCTGTTTTCCTAACTCTGGATTCTGGAGAATATATACTGCTACGGCTTCCTATCTGTAAACAAAATATTCATGACCATGGAGAATAGGGAGTTGCGATGAGGAACATACGGCCGTAGAACAGAATTTGCGGACGGAGTGTGTGACGTCAACACTTTATTTGGTCAGTCTGCGAGCGAGCGCCTCACGTAACAGTAATTCAGGCTTTCAAAACAGATGTACGACTTTTAGTGTATTTACGCAGTAAAATTTAAAAGAAAATGAGTGGCTGCGTTCTTTCTTGCACTTATCGAGGCAAACATTCCCATGACGTGATTAGCGTCTCATTTAATTCATAAGTAATTTTATTTGTGTTTTTTGCTAAGATGTTTTTACCTGTAGATGAGTTGTCCCCCCCGCCATATTTACTAGACGAAATCAAGGTAATTGCCGTGATCGCTACCAGTCGTTCACTTCCGAATTTCCGGTAATACGCTGCCGATAATCGTATGTTTTCTAGCAAAAAGATGGTGATATTATGCCTTTCTGTGTATTTAGACACTGCACAATCTACACAGGCACTGTGAGAGACAAAAAACAATTCATTTCACGCGTAAGTACTGTATTTTTATTGCAATGGGAAAAAATGAAATCTATTTTATCTAAGACGACTGTTGTCAGTTTGAAATGGATGGCCGAGATAGATAGATCGTCTTGTGTGAGAGAATGAAAGAGAGCCACACCGGCGCGACGAGGGCGCTCGCTCTGGCCAATCAACTAGTGTAGCTTATTACGCCGTAAGAGAAATTAGATATTTGTCTCTTTCTAACAACAGGTGTGGCGTATACAGTCGGTCATATTCCTTCCTTTTCTTCACAAAATGCATAGAAACATGCGTAAGTATATTTATATAGGCAACTTCTAGTCAGTTTTTAAAGCAGTTTTGTTCGACTATAACTACTCTATTTATTTCAACTCACTGGTTTTTTGTGGTTGGTTTGAAATATGTAACGTTTCTTGATGTTTTTAACTAGCTCCAGAGTTGGCGCCACTAGTAGTAAATCTAGCGTTTTTATGAGTTCTTCATTTAGTCGATAAAGCACTCAAAAAACTTATCCTGAATTCTGCTAGATGGCAGCACCATGTGCGGAATTTACCACTCCTCCTGCCAACCCTACACCTCCCCGCATGATCACGCGTCCTTCTATAGAAAAATCCTTTGATCGCATCTCTGCTTCTATTACTCTGTGTTCATGACACATTAATGACCAGATTGTCCAGTCAGATACCAGTCCTTGTTTCCTAAGTGGATAAATGAACCACTCAAGGATGTTTTGTCCAGACTATAAATTACTTATTATGTTAGACGACTCTCTTCCTCATTATGTGCAAGAAGTGTATGATCTTGATATTGTCACAGAGCGTCATATCCTTCAGAACGTTATGTATATGCGAGGCCTCATTAGTGACACGACGAAGTATAGAGTTACTATCACAGCCGACATTAGTAGATTCGATTACTCACCTAGGGAGCAAAAGTAATACCTAATATAACGCAACATTGTTATAAGGTGAATAAATAATCTGAATCTGAATCTGAAAGTAAAGAATGTCTCAGATCGCATGTACATATAGGTGACAAGCATGAGAACTGAGGCTTCTTTACTTGCTCCCGTGGTGTGTATACTATTTTTAAGTGCTGCTGCGGGGAGGAAATGTTTCCTTTCGCTCCGCGTAGCGGGGCTAAAGTAGCCATTTTAGCCCCGCAAACGCGCAAAAAGTATTTAATTGAGTATTCGTGGCTAGATGCATATACGAGGGCTACACTAAAAGTATCGGGAATGGAATATTTCCACTGTTTCTGTCATATTAAAATCTTTTTAATTGAAAACTCCTTGGTTTTAAAAATCGAATACCATTTATTTATTTAAAAAAATATTCTCGGTCTTGTCACAAGGTTTTGTCAAACTTGTTTAGTCGTTGAGAAAATGGAATTGACTCGAGAAAATTCAAGAGCGATGATTTATTATGACTTTCGAAGTGGTTTAACACAAAAACAGTGTGTTGACCGGATGATTTCTGCATTTGGTGATAAAGCCCCATCCAAAACCACAATTTATCGCTGGTTTGCTGAATTTCAACGTGGACGTGTCAAGCTCAGTGATGATCCCCGTCAAGGTCGTCCAAAAACTGCAGTCACCCAAGAAAACGTTGATGCTGTGCGTAAGCTGATTGAGGAAGATCGACATGTGACATACCGCGAAATTCAGGCAACTTTAGACATTGGCATGAGTCAAATACAAATAATCTTGCATGAAAAATTAGGTGTAAAAAAGTTGTTTTCCCGATGGATACCGCATTCGCTCTGTGAAGAGCAAAAAGCGGCTCGCGTTACTTGGTGCGTCAGAAGTCTCGAAAGATTCCACGCAGGGTCCTCAAATGCTGTATACAACATTGTATCAGGTGACGAATCCTGGATATACGCGTACGAACCCGAAACAAAAAACCAGTCACGAGTTTGGGTGTTCGAAAATGAGTTAAAGCCAACAAAAATTGTTCGTTCACGGAGTGTTGCAAAAAAAATGGTGGCCACGTTTGTCTCCAATACCGGCCATGTTACGACTATTCCTCTTGAGGGACAAAGAACGGTTAATGCAGAATGGTATGCTAGCATTTGTTTGCCACAGGTCGTTTCTGAACTCCGTAAAGAGAACTGCAACCGCCGCATCATCCTCCATCACGACAATGCGAGTTCTCACACCGCGCACAGAACAAAAGAGTTTTTAGAGCAAGAAAACATAGAATTATTGGACCATCCGCCGTACAGCCCCGACCTAAGCCCTAATGATTTCTATACTTTCCCTAAAATAAAGAATAAATTGCGTGGACAGAGATTTTCATCACCTGAAGAAGCTATGGACGCCTACAAAACGGCCATTTTGGAGACCCCAACTTCCGAATGGAATGGTTGCTTCAATGATTGGTTCCATCGTATGGAAAAATGTGTCAAATTTCGCGGAGAATACTTCGAAAAGCAATAAATATATTTTTAAATAGTAATGTTGTGTCACTTCCTTGATTCCCGAAATTTTCAGTGCCGCCCTCGTAAGTACTCATAATAGGGTAGATGACTGATGTTTATATCGTTGAAACCAATAGCTTTGATGAAGAATTTAATTACATATAGTATGTTTATTGAAAAAATAATTTAAATCGGTTATTAATGTTCTGATATATAAGCGTTTACAGTTTTTGTTAGAGACAACTCTGTCCCTTTCCCACAAAACAAAAAATTACGTCACGCCTTACTTGTCAGAAAAGAATTTATATAGCGTACTGAGAAGTGACGTCACGATTTGCTGTTTCGCCTCTCTGTCTAGCATGATATTAAAATGCTTATATGTTGCTTATTTTAGATCAGATTTTCATATTGTTATCATTAATCAGCTATATTTATGGGCCATATTTTAAAAATATTATATTATGGATCTGCATTCCAGGCCTAGACCACAGCTAGACTATTATATTGGGACCGGAATTAACATTATCAGCCTGTAATGGTAGTCTACTGCTGGACATCGGCTTACCCTCGAAGACCGATTTTGCCATATCCACCACTGGCCCAGTTGCGTGCTGGTGGATTCATAAACGCCATTGAATTCTTTCTCCGGATTCTTATTCTTATTCGATGTGGGGGCGATAAGTCCTGCACTGACGTCCCGCTTGGGGTGTATTGTGCATTTCCCCCGCCAGCGTCTACCCGAGCCAACCCAGCTCCTTGAAGTAACGGAGCGTGGCTCTGGGCGGCTGGCATACTAACTCCAGTGGATTAGATGGAGGTGTATAAGCATATGATGATAATGGTGAAAAGCAGTCAAGCTGTTGCGGTGACATGGTTTGCGATGAAGGTGCATCATGCAATCTGGTAGCGATTCTCGTTTCTGTAGCTTTACAATGCCACAGTACATGTGCCACAGTTTCACTATCCTGCATACAGCCACGGCATAGCGGACTATCCGTGGCTCCCCGTTTGTATAAGTGACTATTCAAGTTGCAATGACCGGCAATGAGGCCTACTAAAACTCGAAGGTCCTGTCGTTGCAACTTCAATAGATTGTTAGTGATTTTCCCATTTAGGATTGGGAAAGCGATTTTAGCATGTTTGCACTCGTCCTTCTTATCCCACAGATTTTTTTGTTCTTTTTCGGTGTGACGGCGCAGTAGCTCTCGCACTTCCATCGCCGATGGTTTGCAGAGAGCCACTACGTCGTCGCTTACCTGTTTCCTAACACCCTCTTTCTCCGGATTTTTCAAGTTTTCCTTCACCGTAAAAACCAAGTGTTATAGGACCGGAATTAGACTACAATTTTGATTATTGAAAATGGCGAACGTCGGAATTATAAAAGCTATGGTACGAGTAAATAACTATAATAAATTTCTAGGATAGGTTATCGGAACCTAACAAACAGAAATTACCGATACAAATAAATTAGACTAGAACATTTAAGACTTTTATACTTTTAGATTAAAATTAATATTTATACTTTGTAGATGTGTAGACATCATTATTTCCACTGACCTAATAATGCAGAAACTCATAGTTTACTCACCTTTCTAAAAAGTCTTTGACTGCCTCCGCCCGCGGAGGTCGGGTAGTAAATGTAAATATTATGATCTTCCGCCGATACTGGCTTTTCAACGAACGGCTTGTTGAATACAACCCCATTCACTTCTACGTGGTCTTCAGATTCCACTAATTCATGGTCTGTAACAACAAAAACATAGGGACCTGGGTAAAACTAAAAAAAAACTAAACTATATGACATACGAGAAACTTTTTCAAAAAAAAACCATCTTCAAATGAATAGTAACCATATATAGAAAATTTCATCTTTCATCAAAATTTTTTTTTTCAAAATCTGTCCACAATTGACGGAGAAATCGGTGAACATAAATAAAAAACATCCCTACAGACCAACATAAAACCTCCTCCTTTTTTGAAGTCGGTTAAATACTGCACCAGAACCATCGGAGGACGGATAGCAGCATGAGAGGCCTTCGTCCAGCAGTGGACGTCTTCTAGCTGATGATGATGAACAACATCATTTTGTAGTGGTAGGACTCTACTGCAGAGTCTCCCTGGGGAATTGCCACACCTTTGCCAGTTATTCAACCGCCAAGCAGCAGTGTGCAAGCATTACTGTGTTCCGGTTTGAAGGGCAATGTTACCAGAGAAATTACTGGGTATGAAGAGATTTAACATCTAATATCTCAGGGTGACGAGCGCAGTGCAGTGCGGCGCAGGATTGTGTTCGCAAGTTCACAATTCTGGCACTGCTACTGTTAGTGGCAGACACGACGCTTACCACCAGGCGAACGTCTTGCGTCCCGTAACTTCAGAGAATTAAAAAATAAAAAAAAAGTAAGGCTTTCGCATTTCTGTGAGTTTGGTACGAAATAGCGTTAACGAATAGGACACATCACATCACACTAATACTACAAATGCGAAAGTTTGTCGGTGTATGTTTTTATTGCTTCACGTTAAAACGGCTGAACGGATTTGGATGAAATTCGGAATAGAAATTCTTTTCGCGGATTAACATAAAGGCTAATTTTTACCGTCATCATCATCACCGTGTTTCATTATCACGCGGGTGAAACCGCGGGCCGTAGCCAGTGGAAAACTATTTTGTTAAACTGCGGATCTTCTAGGTCTCCTAACCTAATAGCTCCTATATTGAGTTAATCTATCAGCTATCTGGTTCCCATAGTACAAGCTTTGCTTAGTTTGGAGCTAGATGGCGCTGTATGAAATGCCCACCAATTTTGATTATTATTTCACATATATATATTTATATAAGTTCACATTGTTATTAACTATGGGGGAGACACGTCATGCATGGAGTCCCGCTTGGGGAAGTTTTTTTTTCAGCGTCATCCGAAAACAACCTATGACCCAAACCAGCCTAGGATCAGAACCAATCTAGTTTCTTAAAACACAGAATCGTGGCTCTGCTCCATGCATTACCGGCGTTGTTGTTCCAGTAGCGCATATACTTCATCATTACAGGCAAATTCTGCGTAACATTTTATTACTAATGATTGTCATCTAGCTGATAATTCATCTAAATATAGCGACGTGAATAAATATCTTATCTATATCTACTATGCAATCTAGGCTAGGTACTTACGCTTTGGATCTGGTGAATCTCTATCTAAAACGGCGTAACGCGGTATCTCTATACCTTCGCCTTCTAATATCGCGTATACTCTTCTACGATCCTGAAACGGCAAATTATTTTAAAAAGGATACTTTTATGACAAATACTATTTGTGTAATCTAAAAGAACAGGATTTATATTGAAACATACCTGAATGTCATACTGCATATGTAGATTGTTTATCACATAAGGCTTCCTCAACTTCTCATATTGAATGGCTTTGTCCAGAGGGAAGCCTTTTGAATGAAATGAGATCAAGCAATCACAGATAGGCCATTCTTCAACTGGACTCTGTAATATATTTTGAAGCTCATTAATTTATGTATATACATTTAAGAATTATTAAAGAGAAAATAAACATTCGTGATAATTTAGAAAGGTGTGTCACAAGGCGCGATACTGAGCCCTCTACTGAACACTACACATGGATAGGTTGACGTGCAAATGTTGCATGTACAAAGCATTGTCAGTGGTTCAATACAAGTGAATTTGTAACCTGACCACTTCCAATGAAGCATGGAAAGCCCACCGAAGCCATTAAATGGAATTATTCTCCAGAGCCCACATCTCATGTCAATAAGAAACATGTTATGCACATAATTAAATTACCAACAATGAAGTGAAAGGAGCAAAACTCGACTCTACTAAGACGGTTAGTAATGACATGGCAAAAAGAAGTGAAACAAAATATTTACATTCTTAGAAAACCAGTTATAGACATAAAGCATTTACAGCACAGAAAACACTCTCATTGTTTGCCTAACCCAGTGCAGGAGTTACTAAAAGAGACGGTTAGATGGCTGACTCACAACCATTATCATTGTGAATTTGAACACAATGTCTTCAGGATAATTCTCAATTCTCAAAGAAATGGTATAATTTGTTTCACCATAAGTGTTAGACAGACAGTGCCGAGAACCTTAAGGATAACCTCCTCGGGGAAGACGAGCATCTTGATGTACTCGAACTCGTCGAGGCGAGTCAGGATCTCCTTCATAGGCTTGGACTGCGACTTCTTGGCCATGGCGCATACACCGACCACCACTTTCTTGCCGCCGCCATCGCACTGCGGGTCCAGTGACTCGCACAGATCCAACTCACCCTAATAATACCACATAAAAATAATTAATTCCTACTTTCTTTATACATACACTACCTACTTCTTTAGAACCTTTCGTGACAACACTCTCTTCCAAGCATAAAACTTGGTAGGCCCCCATAATGGAAACATAAACTTAACTTAAATGCCCCATCTAACAATCCTTGTGTCTAATTTTAAATGTTAAGAAGATAGATTTGATTATTGTGACATAAAAAGTCAAAGCAGCTGAGCAGCATTTTAACCCGAGATAAATTATTACTGATACTGAATGATTTTAAAATTTGAGTTGTTGGTTATTTTATCCTCATTGCATATGTTAGCTTAGAATCACAATAAAAGCACACAAAATGCTTCAGCTAGTATAAAATCAATGTTAGGTATTCAAAGCTTTAAATTAGTGGGCTCAGAGGCAGCCTGGTCTCATAGTAATTTCCAGTATAATAGAATAGCAAATTAAACACCATTATAAAATCAAATTAGGTAAAATCAAAACAAGGCATTGAATACATGTTATTTATAGTTTACATACTAGCTTCACTTAATAATATTACTAAACAAATAAATGTAAATGTATTGAATTTATTACATTTATCACAAACAAAGAATCGTAAAATGTAAACCACTCCAACAACTAGTGATATCTTACGTCTGGTAAGCAGTCATCACAGTAACAAATATCATCATCACTTTGCTCTTTCTTTCCCTTTCTCCATTTTTTTAGACGCCACCAATCCTTCAGCCACTGCCACTCCATCACGGCACTACAAATCTATTCTACTACCACTCTATCGTAGAAATTATCTATGATAAGACACAGGTAACCTTGTTACTGATTGGTCACTGACTCACTTGATAACCAAGATAAACTTGACATAAATTACCATACTGCATTACCTCACTAAACATTGTCAACAAAGCTTGTGTTGCTATAAATAATATTCCAGATTCTAATATAATTAATTATGTGATAAGTCTTCTTTGTGCACTGGTAGAATGGTCACCGATCTACTTGATAGTACATTGTGTTAGCGTAATCATTATCACTTAATCCATGGAAGTATGCCGGCGCAAATATTTGTTAACAGTATATTTACTTTAGATTTACTGGCTATGTACATTTTTTATGAACAGTAGTAGGGTAACAACTTGCGCAAATTGGTAAGCTACTACATAATTTATTAGTCTCAATTATTGATATTTTGTGGTCGATAACCTTAGGCTAATGACCCAGATTAGTGCCGAGGATTGGTTCAATCAACAGTAGGCCAACAGTACAATGGAGTGGACTTACAGATGATCTTATTGGTACAAGATTTCCATCATCACCGACGTAAAACTGCGGCTGAGTAGCTTGTCGCAACCCTTGATAACCATGTTCAAGCTCAGTGTATGACATTACCTACATGCAAATATGGAAAATTGGGTCTAATAAATATCAACAATACGAGAAATGACGCATAAAATTCATAAAATGACTCAAAAACACAAAAGAAAAGGTTTTTCGTCAAGGATCAAGGATGCCGACCACATTTGTTCCGAAATCAAGGAAAAAAACACTCTCACTTTGTATTAAGCATATTATTCACGTGCGATACGTAAATATATAACATGTAAGAATGAGAGAGAAAAAAGATTTCTACACTACAAGACAGTGTAGATGAAGAAAAAATGTTTCTGAATTTTTACGAATAGGAAAGGATATTTAGCATGACTTTCGTGATGACCGTGTAGGTTCCGTGATGCGCAATTCACATAATAAATAGAGGGCCCTACAGTGAAAATGGAAAGGCAAAAGTGTATTTTAGTACTATGCCTTTAGCATAAGACCAATGAGCACGAGACTGACTTTGATTTGATTAGTTCAGCTACTTGTTACTTGTTATTTTGCGCAAGACTTCGACGTGAGACTTTAGCCTGACTATGGGGCAAAATATAAAAAATAAACTTTGACTGGTCCAGAATGTTTTTTTTTCCTTCTTATGTATTGGCATCGCACGTTGTGCATTCTGCCAATGTCAAGTTTAAGAATTTGCAATTTTTTTACTAAAATTAAGTCAAATATGCCATAAAATCACATTTAGTCACAGGAAATTAGTCATAGTCGAGTCGAGATCAAGTCATGCCCTAGTAAAGTTGTGGCGACTTTACAATGAGATTCTACGGAGTTTTGAAACAACACGAAAACACATGTTTCACCACATTATATCACTTGCCCACACTCGTGCATGTAATTCAACACTCAATGAATAAAGTACCACCATTTTTAATCATTAATTCGCGAAAAAAACGTGAGTTGTAAATAATAGAATGCAACAACATGATTTTCCGTGTTCGCGCCAAAACTCAGAATGCTCAGAATGTTTTTCTAAGGACTGATCAATAACTTTGACTTTGACATTATTTGTCAATTTCCAGCTGTTGCCTCGTTCGGCTCAGTGGCCATTAGTAATGTGTCGTTGCGGTTTTTTCAAATAACGCAACGAAACCGTTGTTCGTTGGCCAACAACGTTTAAATAACTATCTGTTTCTAGCAACTATCTATTTCCAAATTTTTAAATGCGATACGTTACGGTTTAACGTAAATGCGTTTACCAAACGATGATCATCCTAAATGCATTGGGAATAAGTCACATTTTCGCAATCTCTAAATTCAACTCAGCCCAACGTGTATAGCTATCCTACTCGCACGCATGGTAACGCTCCATCTGGCTTATTCGCTCCAACCCGCTATGTCGATAACTTCATATACGCTATAGTTTGCGCGAATTTAGAGCGTTGTGAAAATAACGTTGGTTTCGTTTCATACATAACAAGCGATGTTTGTGAAACAACTCGTTATTGAAATAGCTAGTTTTGCTATGGTTGGACAACGAGTGATCGTTGTGTAGCGCGATAGATAGTTGTACAACTATCTACGTTGGACAACGCTCACCACTAGTGGCCATTCAGTGCATAGAGCAGAGTAATATACTGGGAATAGAGGGCCCTCTCATCAGTTTTTAATGCCACCCAAAATCTAAACGTTAGCAATTGGTGAACTTGTAAAAGATGGTGCTAGGATCGCCAGATATCACAGAATAAATAATAGTACATCTGCTATTGCTATACCTACCTATACTATACCTACATACCTACCTACCTATACTAAGCTTATATAGATATAGGCGCTATAGGTAGATACATATTAGATGGGCAAACTAAAACCACATAATTACACCTTTGGTCACTTCAATATATTTTATTCAGCTCGAAAATTACAACACTACTGATAACATTAAAATATAATTATTAGTTCATGAGCACATAATATACACACTGCACTAAAGTCAAAGTTCAACTCGACGAAACTGTAGACGAATAACTGTTCATTTCACAGGGAGGCGAACAAGCAATTACTAATGAAAAAATAATTATTATTACTGTACTCGACGTAATTGTAAATAATTATTAGAATTTAGACTGGAAAATAAACCCAACCGAAAAATTTAGTAATTTAATTGAAGGATTTGACTTTGACGGCTGTTCAAATGTGACTTTTTTTTTATTTTCCTCTTGGAGGATTATGGCTTCGCACTTTGTGCATTTGCCAGTGTCAATCAGGTAGGTATTTATAATTATTAAGTACATAATTTTTTTGATGAATTTCAAGTCGAATGAGTTTTAGATATAGTCAGGGTCACGCATAGTAAGTCACAGTCAAGTCCATTCATGCCCTAGGTCAGTGGCAACTTGAATGTAACACAAAAAGACATGTTTCACTTCAATAAATCACTTGTCGATTATTCCAGGAAAATCTGTTACTTTTCAGGGGTAAAAAGGTAACCTACTTATTTGTTCATTCATGGCCCAAGTAACCTAAGTAATCATCTCCATTCCATATTTCATCAAAGCATGTCTATCCATTTC
Source organism: Erannis defoliaria (assembly GCA_905404285.2). Taxonomy (NCBI): domain Eukaryota; kingdom Metazoa; phylum Arthropoda; class Insecta; order Lepidoptera; family Geometridae; genus Erannis; species Erannis defoliaria. Next base: position 5,130,017 of record FR990071.1, read on the forward strand.
AGCGTGAAAAGGGAACAAATAGGTAATCGCACACATATAAACTTTAACTTTTACGGCCTTACTTAAAAACGCCGCTCAAAACTTACTCACTGCTTAAACTTCTCTGTCTTGTTCTTGCATGTTACACTTCACGTCAGAGAGAAGATGGCAGAGCATCTTAAGCAGTGATTAACGGATGAGAAGTTTTTTTAAGTAAGACTGTAATTCATACTTATTATTTATTAGACTGGTGTGATTAGCAGTGTGAAATACCTATCTATCTTAGAGCTATTCTGGCAGATTTTTGGGCTGTGCAGAAAATATGGGAATGATCTAAATTATTACTTGGTTACTCTTCATCACTTATTACACTTCATCATTAGATAATTGATACTAGCAAATGCACAAAGTGCAACGCCATAATCCTCTTAGGAGGAAAAAAGAATAGACACTGACAGCGCTAAGTAGCGTCAGTAGCGACATCTATGAGCGGCTTGACGCAGCGCTTGAGGCAGTGCATTGCTTAGATTATGGAGAAATTAAGTTAGATGGCGAGCAAAAAAAAACGGTAGGGACGCGCAAGGTAACTTTCCAGCCGATGATTCAGTGTTTCTGCCTCAAGTTTGCCTCATAGAAAAGAATACTTTTCTTCCTTCCTGTGAATAACAGTATCATAGAGAAGAGTAATATACTGGGAATATTCTTTGATACTTTTACTCGGGGAGCTCAGCCTGTCTATGTTAGAGCTCGAAATTCCTGTGTGATAAATTATGAAATAAGAAAGAAGATCGTTGTGTTTCCTAATCAAACATACTGCATGTGTACTTCAAGATCTTAGCTCCATTTCTTTGCTCTGCTTGGTTATTAGCGTGGTATTTATATCCTCTTTGTGGTCAAAAACTCTCACAAAATATGTTAGAAAATTCAAGGAATAAAATATATCTGGACATGTTTTTGCATTCAGTAAATATCTTGATAACAAAACCTCATGTTATTAACAAACGACTTTGGGGCTGCAAAACATGGAAAACATTGAACTGCAAGTCCGAAACACCGAACTGGAAGACACCATCATTCTTAAGAAAGTTAGAATGTGACATCACAAACGAAAATGTTGAAAAGCATGCCCTGGAAATACTAAAAGAAGCAAAATTAATATTGTGTGATGCAGAAACAAACCTTTCTCCTATTGAGTTTATAATAACGGAACTGCTTCCAAAAACCGTCAGTGATTGTCAAGCAGTTCAGGTAATCGTGATTTGCCGAGAAGATGCTTCAGTAACATTCTATGATGTCACTCAAAAGAAGAGCCAGCCTAAATTGTTCCCTGACTTCACTTACACTTTTCAGTTAAAAGAAAATGAAATTTTACTTCATGCTGACACTGGTTTGTAGCTTTATTATTGCAGCGTTCCGTAATGCGCTAAATATCTCAGGGTGACGAGCACAGTGCAGTATGGCGCAGGATTCTGTTCGCAAGTTCACAATTCTGGCACTGCTACTGTTAGTGGCAGGCGTGACACTTACCACCAGGCGAACGTCTTGCTTGTCCCGTCACATGATTGTATAAAAAAAATTGCCACACATATGCCAACATTTTTGTGTCAATTTTAAACCTATGAATTTTTGACACTAAAAACATGTTTTAGATAAAAGTTCGCCTTCATATCTCTGGCTTGAAAACATACTGCTACCACAATTAGTAAAATGGAAAGAAGAAAGCAGCAATAGATCCTATAGTAAAAATATTTGTAAGGAATCCTTAGCATTGGTGTCACAACAGAAATACTATTCTAAATACAATGAGCTAAAGCTCAGATATGGAAAAGAAATGGTCAAGGTTTGTCCTCTATTTGTTCTTTGTTGGAACTCACATTAATAATACACTATAACTTCTGCACTTGTGACATCTCTCCTGTTTCCAATATTGGACTACGCAGAGGTTTGTTATCCTGATTTAACCGAAGAGCAACTTTACAAGTTTGAACGTTTATAAAACTTCTGCATTCGGTTAATTTACAGTTTACGAAAATATGACCACGTTTCTGAATTTCGTCGTAAGCTTAAATGGTTACCTATCCGGCTTCGCCGTAATACTCATATCCTTTCCTTTCTCTATAAGATCCTGTTCATCCCCTCCATCCCAATATACTTGAAGGAACGCTTTGAGTTCATCTAAGCGCACTCCAGTTCCCTACGATCCTCTCGCGCCCTCCAACTTAAGATCCCTTCTTCCACCCTCTCCAATCTTTCCAATAACATGTCCTACACTGTTCAAGCTGTCCTGCTGGGGAATGCACTCCCTTCTTCTGTCCTTCAAAATCTCTTCCTATTTTGTATAATCTTGTCTATAAACACTATCTTTCCATAAATTTATTGGTACGTCTGTATTTATACATGTATATATGTTATGTATAATTATTTTATTGTAAGTATTTTAACTTTTATATCTGCAATATTAATTTATTCTATTTTATATATTATGTACACCACCGACCAAATTGCATTTGCCTCCTTTAGTCCAGTCCATCCAAAGGTTGCCTGGAAGAAATCGCTTAAGGTGATAAGGGCGCCCCTTGTACTGCCAAATAATGTACCTTGATTATTTGTAAGTTGTACTATATTTCTGGTGTGCAATAAAGTTATATTGTATTGTATTTTATAAAAGTTTTTAATGAAATTTTGCGTATATAATTGCAGATATGGCCAGAATGTACAGATCCATCTAAATTTGTTTATGAGGATGTAGCTATAGCCACTTACTTGCTGCTGTTATGGGAAGATGAACAGAGGCCGCTGACTAAGAAGCAGACATTTGTTGACCTGGGATGTGGGAATGGATTGCTTGTAAATATACTTACTATGGAAGGATATAGCGGTGTCGGTATTGATGTAAGGAAAAGGAACATCTGGGACATGTATTCTAGCAAAGTTAAATTAGAAGTAAGTATGAAAAACCATTTAAATATCTACCTGCACTCTCTTATAAAATTAATATTTATTAAGATAACCCAACTTATGCTGAAACTGTCTAAAGCACCGATGAAATGTTGAATGTATGTCAAGACAGAAAAGTATATTTTTTTTGTATTTGCAAAACACATTAACTTATCTAGTGTTAAAGAGAGACATAGCAACAATAGGCTCGACTTTATGACTTTAATAGTTACTCTACCAATGCAACGGTCACAGTCTTCTGATGGTATGAGAACACATGAATGAGATCTTTTACCATCAAGATGTCCCACAATATTTATTATTTATTATTAAGATAGTTACCTGTTCTTATCAAATTGGTGTCACTTTTCACATGGGACTACTGGGTCAAAATAGTGTAATGGGACAACATGATGGGACTAGTGGGTCAGAATTTTTTATGTCACTTGTCCCATCACGGGACAACTCGTTGGGACTAGTGGGATAGACCCATTACTTTAATAAAAAAAAAACTGTTCATAGTTGTATAGTCATCATCATCATCAGCCCGGAGACGTCCACTGCTGAACGAAGGCCTCCCCCTTAGACCGCCACACTGTACGACAACCTGCCATTTGCATCCACCGGTTGCTTGCGACTTTTACAATGTCGTCGGTCCACCTAGTGGGAGGCCTTCCTACGCTTCGTCTTCCGGTTCGCGGTCGCCCCTCAAGAACCTTTCTTCCCCATCGGTTATCAGTTCTTCGAGCGATGTGGTCTGCCTGTTGTATAGTCACATTATTACAATGTCAATGTAATATTTCTGTTTTGCTGGATGCAAGCTCTTCCAAAAATCTTCCTAAAGGAATGTATTTATAACATATCACAGTCTTCTTGTTGTAATTTCATATTTAATGTTTCAGGAGAAAACAATAGTTCCATCAGATTCATCCCTGTTTCCAGACACCGACTGGATAATAGGAAATCATTCTGATGAGCTTACACCATGGATTCCAGTCATCGCAGCAAAAAGTTCTTATGAATGTAACTTTTTTCTACTCCCTTGTTGTTCATATAATTTTGATGGGAGTAAATATCAGCGTAAAGACTCTTCCAAAAGCCAGTACTTAGATTACTTAGCACACATTCAAGGCTTGAGTAAAGATTGTGGATTCTATGTTGAAATGGATAGGCTTAAAATACCAAGTACGAAAAGGATTTGTCTTGTTAGCAAGGGAAGAACATACTCAAAAGACAAGTATGAAGAAAACTGCCGTAAAATACAGGAAATAATTGATAGAGACTCGAGTCGTGTACAAAATGAAATTAACCAATCATGGGTAAAAGATTTCAAGCCCAGAGAGGCTGTTGAAAAAGTCAGAAACTGCACACAGATAAACAAAAATGTTATCACTTCCATAGTGAAAATTATTGCTGACTATTTACTTGAAGGGTCTCCTAATCAATCTTTGTGGAATGCAGGTAAAACTGTAGAATTTAGTGAACTTATTAAACTTATACCTCAACATCAGCTTAAACAGCTTAAATCTGAATGTGGCGGAATACAGACACTACTAAAAAACAACCATAATATTTTCCAAGTGCAAAGTGGGAAAGTTCAGTTGAGGTATCCAAAAACTATAGAAGAAGTAAACAGAAAGAGTAAAAGTAGTAACTTAAAAATTAAACAGAGACCTTGCTGGTTTTTTAGTAATCATCCTCAAGGTTGTCCTTTGCCAGAGTCAAACTGCAGTTTTTTACATGTTGAAAGATAAATAAAATACTTTTTAATAAAATACAAATTTTTATTGCTCCCATTACAAAGATTTTTATTATTTACCTACTTTAGTTGTGCATAAATTTATTCCAAATAATATTATGATTTAAATGCTCAGAAGCAGAATAATGTAATTATAACGCTATTACTATTTAATAATAATTACTATTTACACAGTTAAAGTATACTAAGTTATTCTGTTTCAAAAAACTTATTCAGTTCACTCAAATTTCTGTCATCTACTAGTTTGGCAACATCATGTTCTCCCATAAATGAACAGACCATTCTCAAAGTTGTCCATATAGTTGAAGAGCCAGGGTCAGTGGATGTTGCTTCAGGAAACATGCTCTTAGCCTTATACTGCTGATTCAACGCCACCAGGAAATGTTCTGCAGCCTGTTTGTGAGCTCCTAAATTCATACATGTAATACCAACATTGTACCTGGCTCTTATAAATCCTGGCTCTAAATTTAGAGCTTCGTGATATGCATCTACAGCTTCTTCAGATCTTTCGCTGTTGGCTAATGTGGCTCCAAGTCTATTCCACAACTTAGCATTGTCATTAGCAACCATTAGAGCTGTTTTGAAACAATCTACAGCTTTGTCGTACTCGTGGCTTATATTAAAAACCACTCCGAGAGCATTTTGGACATCCGGATCTATTTGTGAAGGATTTAGTTGTGCTGCTCTCAGGTACAAAGATTTTACATGAGCTTCTAACTCTTTCAAGTCTAGTTTCTTTGTGTCTATATCCTGTGGGAACAGATCATTGTATTTGGGGCTAGCTCTCAACCAGTCTAGCAAAGCGTTCAAGGCATATTTTGGCATGTTTTCATTTGCGTAAGCAGCTGCCAATGTAATGTATGCTTCAAGTTGTCTAGGATCAATATTGAGGGATTTCTTAAGGGCAGTTATAGCTAAAGGATCCTGTTCATTTTCTGCTTGAGTAGTTCCTAAGAAAAACCATGCTTCGGCAGAGTCTGGCTGCTGCTGAGCTGCTGCCTCGAAACATAATACAGCTCCAGGGATATCACCCATCTTTAATTTCTCCTTGCCTATATCAAGTGCGCTCTTGTTTTCAAGCATAACATTTCCTTCAGTAAATGAGTATTCTTCTGCGATTCCATTGGCATTCTCTGAATTCCAATATTCAGAGACATCACTAAGTTTCTGCCATTCTTCTTTATATTTTTCAGCCATTTCGTCAATCATTTGGTCTTTAGTAACATTCTTTTGTCTTCCTTCAATATCATCTCCTAAATGTAATTCACCAGCACTAACTTTTTTCATGAAAGACATGAACTGGTTGTAAGCAAGTTCATGATCATCTTTTACATTGTCAACATATTCTTGGGCTTTTGCTTTCACATCATCAGTGGTTGTGAGCTCAGACTCACTAATGTACTGAATTTGGACATTAGATGATGTTGGAGCTTGGATCAATGGCTGTGGCTTAAACATATTGCGCATCAACATTTGTGGAGGCATGAATGATGTTGTAGGACCAGCCATCCAAGCTTTGCTATGTGGAGCAATTGAGGTCTGAGCATTTTGTATAGGCTGCATTATCTTTTGTACAGAGTCTGTTTCAGGGATGTTGTTTAGCAAAGTGTTCATGTTGAAAGTTTGTGGTGCTTGTGATGATTGAGCCATGAACTCGTGGACAAACCTGTCTGCCTGTGAGAGCGGCTGTGACATAGACCCATCACTTCTCACAATATTGGATAGCTGTACTAGAGAATTGTTCCCACCGCAGTCACCACCGACGAGTTTGTTGAGCGACATTTTCGGTGGACGAAACGTTCTTAAGTCTTTACCACAACGTTGCTTGATAAAATGATAATAAAACAGCTTCTACGATCAAAGGTCAGTGGTCATTCAAGTGGGTAACGGAAGCAATATCGTAAAATTCTAGATAAACAAAAGTCACAACGTAACCATTAATGTATTGTTTTTAATGCTGTCAGTGTAGTAGATTATTATCACTGGTTCCTCAATATGTATTGATATGTATACAAATCCGAAGCCAGATTATACAACAGAGAAATTTACTAGTTATACAATTATAAAGTATTTATCAACAAATTCAATCAATCACTAACTGGCTGGCTGGGTCAAACTTATATCCCTTATATCAACTCAAAGAGCATTAATGTAACTCTTTTTTTTTTCTTCTAAAATTTAACTCTTCTCTTGATTAGTGGCCTTTGCGATTGCGAAGAGGAATAAAGCCATAGAGCAGAGTAATAAAGCCTTAGTGGGAGTTTTGGCGGGAACACGGAAAAATTATGTCGTTGCATTCTATTATTTTCTTAACTTGTGTATTTTCGCGAATTAATGATTAAAAATGGTGGTGTTTTACTCATTGAGTGTTGAATTACATGCACGAGTGTGTGCAAGTGATAAAATGTGGTGAAACATGTCTTTTCGTGTTGTTTTCAAAACTCCGTAGAAGCTCATAGTAAATTCCCCACAACTTTACTAGGGCATGACTTGGACTCGACTATGACTAATTTCGTGTGACTGACTGTGATTTCATGACATATTTGACTTCGTTTTAGTCTTAAAGCTTGAAAATTCATAAACTTGACACTGGCAGAATGCACAACGTGCGATGTCAAAAACAAAGAAAAAAAAAAGCCTTAGTATCTCTATGACAGCAAAAGCAAGCTGTGAGAGTTTTGGCGGGAACACGGAAAAATCATGTCGTGGCATTCTATTATTTTCTTAAACTTGTGTATTTTCGCGAATTAATGATTAAAAATGGTGGTGTTTTATTCATTGAGTGTTGAATTACATGCACGAGTGTGGGCAAGTGATATAATGTGGTGAAACATGTCTTTTTGTGTTGTTTTCAAAACTCCGTATAAGCTCATAGTAAAGTCGCCACAACTTTACTAGGGCATGACTTGGACTCGACTATGACTAATTTCGTGTGACTGACTGTGATATCATTACATATTTGACTTGATTTACATATAAATACTTGAAAAATCATAAACTTGACACTGGCAGAATGCACAACGTGCGATGCCAAGAACTAAGAAAAAAAAAGAAAAAAAAAAGCAAGCTCTTCAAGATATTTGGCACTTGGCAGTGACATTTGATTACTTTTTGACGTGTAGTCTGAAATACGAGTAGTGTAGTTGCTGTTTCAATTTCAGACCGCGTTGATAGGGAACAGCTGATTTTGACATAAGTATCGCTATCCTTTCAAAAACCTATTAATTGTGTTACTCTAGTTAAATGCTCAATGGTGTTACTGTGTTGTGTGGTCATATTTTTTAACAAATAGGTACGTAAAAAATATGAAATACAAAGAATATTTCATGAAACGCTAATAGTGAAGTTGCGTTTTAGTATATTTCCATACATTTTTTCTGTTACATAAGTGTAGCATATTATGGAAGAGGTTATGTTCTGCAGTTTATGAAGTAACCTCACTTAATTAGAATCACAAAAATGACTACAGAAAGCCAAACTAGCACTGAAAATAAAAGCGACGAAGCTAGAGACTCTAAGAGAGATGATCTTGTTGTACCTGATGATGAAAAGTGGTTGGTAAGTTTCTCTTATTTTGATCTGAAATCTGAAAATAAAGAGAATTTGTTTTATGACATTGAAGCGTATTTTAAAATAAGAGATAATTAACGTATTTATATAAATTTTATTTTATTTTAGTGATGATTTTTTTGTGACATACTTAATAAAATTTGACTTGTAACTTTGGTGTTATCAATAAACTAATTATATTTTTATTTTTATATATTTATATTTATATATTTATGATAAGTCAATCATTTCCATTTCATATAATTTGTGCTATAAAAGGGCAGGTATGTTCTTCTGTATATGATTGGAATATTTATAAACAGTATTTATTTCAGATAAGAGACTGTGACATATACTATGAGGAATACAAAGAGTGCACAAGTTTTAGAGGAAGGTTCCATCAGTATTTCATATTTGGAGAATACTTGGACTGCAACCAGTGGAAGAAGGACTATGACAACTGTTCTAAATGGGAGAGTAGTCAGGATTGTAAAGCTGCGGTAAAGATTACTATGTATATCAAAACCACACTACCCAAAAATTAATACTTTTACTAACACCTGAACATTTCAAAATACTAAAAATGTATTGTGACATTACAGTTCTATATGGGTATGTCATACATACGTTATTTATGGGATATTTACTGTGATTTTGTTGAGAAACAAGCTCACAATTTTTATTGGCATGCTGCTACATTCAGATATTTTCCAAAATTCTTGTGTAGGATTATTAGTTATTGAACATTAAATTACCAATTAGTACTTTATTTCACACTAGCTGTACCCGGCCTCTCATTACTTTGGCTTAAAATATTATTTTATATGGTATTACAAAACACATTTATAAGGCAATAATATTTTATTAATAATCAGTAATATGTTAAATATTGTATTGTAATACAATAAAATATTATAGCCTGTACCACTTGAGAAAGTGAGGCTTTCTATTAGTGCTAGGTTTGTGTAGATCAGGACAGTTCCTCTAATGGTTACCTCAAACAAGCCTACTCTCAAACTTTATCTCGTTACTAGCTGTGCCCCGCGGTTTCACCTGCGATTCTTGAGGTAAAAAGTAGCCAAATGTCATGCAAATCCGTTCAGCCGTTACAGCGTGAAGGAGTAATAAACACACCTACAAACTTTTGCCTTTATAATATTAGTGTATTGAAGTATTGGCTTGAAAATGAATAGGACTTGTGTGATGTTGAATAAAATTCTTACAAGTATTGTTCTTGTAGCCATCGCTTTCCGCCATTGCTTCCGCCTGTTTCTTGATGATTTAGGACTCTCTTACTGGCTATTGGAGGACGACATTAAAGAAGTAGCAGGTCCAAGCTAGCGACGACTTGCATTGGATCGGTCAGGTTGGAAATCTCTGGACGAGGCCTATGTCTCAGGACAAGCTGATATGAAGGATACACGAAAGTAAAAACCAAAAAGTATAATAATAATATGTAATTTTTATACTTAATTTGAATGTTTTTTTAAATTAATTACAATATAATAATTTTACCACGATAAAATCTTAATTAAATGTAATAATTTAATATATTATTTAATAATTTTAATAATAATATTATCAGCAATAAACGCTATTCTTATTTTACTGGCTATTGGACATAACATGTAACACCAATGTACCTTAAGAAAAATAAGGTGTTTTGAAAATAGAGACAGGCAAAATAGAGGTATGCGCAGGATTTTGTTCGCAAGTTCAAAAGGCAATGCAATGGTTCGGCCATCAACATTAAAATAAATCATTGGGCCGAACCCAATGTTTTCAACAATCCGGTCAACAACTCGTTGTTTCCTCGCATGATTATCATAAACAAGTTATTACTGTGAAAATATACTAGATGGCGTTAGTGTCGCTTAACACGCGCTAACAGATGTTTCGTAACAGATGCTGTGCCAAAACAGTGTTTTGTTAAACATAATACATCTGTAATTGTTACAAGATTAGCTATTTTTGAAAGTCTGTGCATTTTAGCACAGATTCATTATACAGTAATGGTGTCGATTCAATGTAGTCCTGTGTCGGTCGGTCATTTATCGGAGATCTTTCGTAACCGACGAGCCAAGTGACAGAGCAAAAAGATTCGATCAAAACGTCGGTACGGTAGTCGTCTCGAGAACCTACAAATAAAAATAAGGCTTAAGGCTATTAATATAGAGTCTAATTTAGCTAGCTACGCAATTTCACCGAGATTGATCGAAGAAAACCGAGACGAAACCGGTCGGTGTTGTATCAATCACCAGTCATTAATTCGGTCTCGGTCTCTCGGTCGGTCGCAGATCGGAAGATCGATGAATGGGAAGGCAAGTGCCGCGGATCTTGGGCCGCGCGTCAATCAATCACGACCCGGGTCTTTAAGGCGAGGCTTACCTTACTGTTATGCGCAGGAGTGATGTTTACCACCAGGGCGAACTACTCACACGTCTGGTCTCACTATTGCATTAAAAAAATACTATATTTTTGTTACAGCTATCACTAATCAAGAGTGAAAAAGAGCGTCGGTTATCACGTCTTCGAGCTCATTACAGAAATGACACGTGGAAGAAACGAGAAGCCCCTCCCGAGGACTGGGATAAGCCTGTCCCAGAGTGGATGGCGAAAAGGGACGAAAATACATACCTCGCTAAGATGGCAAAAGAATTAAAGGAAGGAAAAATAGAAGTAACCAAAAGTACTTGTACTATAATGTGACAGTCGTTTTTTTTAGTTATAGTAAAAACGTTTTGTACATTTATGTAGGTACAATATAATTTATTTTGTAGTCTATTTCAATTTTTAGGTTAAAGAATACATGAGAAGTTATCGTTAATTAAACTGTTTATAAAAGTTAATCATTAAATTTACAAAATGATACAATACTGGAAAACTGGACTCTGACTACAAAAATTTAGTTAATCATGACAGCAATGTTAAAATCTGCTTATAAATAAGCACACTAATAAAATTAATATAAGCAATGAAGCTATACTACACCCTAACCGTCTTGTGCTTAAAACAATAAAACATATTTTAAACCTATTTTAGTTCAAAAGTGTTTTGACAATTTCTTTTGAATAACGAACGGTATTTGAAAAAATAAGACAAAACACTTTTTAACTTTAATAGGTTTAAAACATGGTATAATAATATACTCCGCCAGGTATGACACTCCCGAGTAACAAAGGTCACGTGGGTGACACAAGCCTACGTCAATATCATGTTCTCCGTATATTACCTGTGGGAATCCCATAAAACTATGTGATTTTGGTTGAAATTATGTTAATCCGTGTTTAGCTTTAATCTTTTCGCTTGAGCGGACACGAAATGACAATTGAAATGATTTGTGTATTTTATAATCAATAAATTATTAACAGATTTGATTCCCAATTTTCCAATTTTGTTGCCATAAAGTGGCAACTGGAGTGACGTAAGCAAGTGTCACTCCCGGAGTAGCAGACGTTCTTTAAAACACCATGATCATGGTTTAAAATATGTTTTAGTATTTTATGCGTAAGACGGTCAGACTATACCTGTATAAGTGCTGAATTTATTTTTAGACAAAGAGCGTACTATTCGCAGGAATCTATCTACGACACGACGTCCGTTCGCGCCATATACAGGGTACAGAAAATTAAGGATATCTCTGACACTGGGATAGGCACCTTAACATTTCTTAACTATGTTTATGCCAATATTTTATGTTTTAGCAAAAGCCTCAAAACTTCTTAAAATTATGGCTTTTTAAAGCCATTCCTATAAAACATTCCTATGCAATAATCAAACAAATGGCTGACTATTAAAGTCTATTTATAAAATTGTGGAGCTTTTACGACAATAAAATTTCCTTAATTTTCTGGTCATTATGTGAATACTATACCAGCACTTGCTTAGGCAAAAAGGGATACTGATATATAATCACCACCAAAAACCATAATTATATTATTTATTCAGTATTAATTATATTCTTTATCTCTAGCTTGTACTTTTTACAATCAAATGCGAGTTACCTACCTTAATTCAAACACAATCCTGCTTGAAGGAGTTAGCTCTCTGAGTGCTGTCCTGTGATAGTAGTTTGCTAGTTTTTAATCACCAGAAATATAAAGTATTTTGTGCCTTACGGCCAGGTTATTCTGTTTCAAGCTCATTTTTTGCTGTGATCGATTAGTCTAAAGCTGTATCAGTTATGGTACTATTTAGCGGAGCAAAAATATGACGGTTACACAAATTCATGCGGGTCAAACATCGAGTTTTGAAGTATTTCTCAGATTACTCTGAAAAGTATTTTGCTTTGGAATACCCTGGCCTTAAATCTATTTATACTTATATAAGACCTGGATATGTCATAAAACTGCATCCAGAACCGCCGGAGGACGGGCAGCAACGTCCTCTTAGTTAACGGTGGTGAGCATTTTGCGATCCCCAAGCCGCCTGCCAAGCGTGGGGATTATGGCAACCTCTCCCTATTAAGGGAGAGGCCTTCGTCCAGTAGTGGATGTCTTCCGGCTGTTGATTATGTTTATTTTTATTTTAACCCAATTTAATAGATCGCTCCACTATTTGGTTTATTTAAGGTACCTACGTGATGCGCTGAAGTGCTATTATTTTTTCTCTGGCGCCACTGAACCCCACTGACATAATTATATACGATTACGATTCATTCGAAATAAACTTTGAAGCATACGAAAGGCCGTCAATGATTTCATCCTTATCATAAAATAATTTAACAACTATCAATACTTAATAACTACTTATATAACCGCTGACCTAGCAACCACTTATCGCAGCGATAAGCCAACCAGCGCCTCTAATTGTTCACAAATAAGATAGAGCTTGTTTATTTCAACACTGGAGACGTTCGCAGCACATTCTCCTTAGTTAAACAAAGGACTGTCGCGCAGTTATCACTGATGAGTCGTGTGTTGTGCAATACGGTGCTTTCTTTGCGATTCATTCGTCTCCCGATGGCTAGGAACGCATCCACCGCCTTTCTTATCGAAGACCCCAAATACTCTTTCTTGAAGGAGTTGGGTCTGAAAGAGAAGAATGTTGGAGTGTTTAATGGAAAATGGGAAGCTAGCGGGCAAGTAAGTTATTTTATCATTACTATTCAAAATTTCGAATAACATAAATCCACCGTACGTAAAAGTGTTTGGTTCCGTGTGAGAGAAAGGGAGAGAGGGCTGAGAGTGTGTGCGTGTGTTATAGTCACACGTACACCCTGATTATTTTTTGCACACAGCTGTGTTTGGTACAATGGGGATTTTATTTGCACAACTGTGGTGTTAGAGTTAGCTAGTCTTTGTTAAAAAGCCTTTAAATTGCGAGCCTACCTTCTTAGCCTTTATAATATTGTCAAAGAAGTTTTAATTCATACATACGATGACGTGTTTGAAGGCTTATGTTTATGTGTGGAAGGTTTACATGTGTAGCGCATGTGGATTCTTATCTGTGTGTTCAGCATATATGTTACTGCAAAATGTACCTAGCGCTTTGCAAACAATATACTTAGTTATTAAACATTTGCTCACAACTCTGCAAGAAAATATTTACCTTCAAGGTATAGTCACAGAATAAATAATAGTACTACGTACAGAAAGATAACTCCGCAAAGGAATTGAAATAAATAAGGACTCTATCTACTAGGCAATAAAGTAGCAATTCAACTCGCACAGCGCTCGCTATATTCACCTAGATATACCGTTCTCTTTCTATCACGTATGCTTAGTTACGTGCGACGAGACTAGCGTGCGGGCGGCGACTGACTTCTGCCTTGCTTGCTTTTAAGTAGGAGGACAGACTTCAACGCGATGTTTCCATTCACCGAATAGCCAGTGTTATGAAAATCCATACATAAACTCCAAAGAGCTCATTGGTACGAGCCTAGATCCCTCAGATTTCAAGACCAGCGTTCACCCACTAAGCTACCACAGCTTCACGTCTACAGTAAAAAAATTATGTGTCGTGTCCACCAGACGATCAAGTCATACAGTCCAGCGAACGGTAAGGTGATAGCTGAAGTGCAAGCCGCCAGCCCGGCCGACTACGAAGCCTGCACCGTGGCCGCGCAGGAGGCCTGGCACTCATGGGCCGAACTACCCGCGCCCGCCAGAGGAGAGATCGTCAGGCAGATCGGAGATGCCTTGAGAGAGAAGCTGCAGCCTCTGGGACAGCTGGTGTCTTTGGAAATGGGTAAGTTGAAGAAGATATTGTTATAGAACTAAAGTACCTAATTGAGTCGAACTGTCTCGATTGAATAGTGTGTCTGGTTAGAGTACAGAAACTATCGAAGGAGCGTGAATGAAAACTACTTTTTTTCGTACTTCTTTCTATGGAATACTAACTTATCGTTGAATTTTGTGCTAGGGGTAGGCACTTTAGACCTGTAGAGTAGTTTTTTTTATCATTTAGCTCCTTTCTCTTTTTTATTTATAAATGAGTAAACCTCGCTAATGTGCTTTTCACTTATCTCAATGCATACAATGAGGCATTGAGATAGGTAAATTGTTACAACAGTATAATTACCTACCTATACCCAGCGATAGTGATAATGGAATGGACGGGCCCAGCGTTGCAAATCGTTCAAAATTAACAAGTCAACACAATCAAGCATACCTAGCTAAAAAAATGCATATTACATTTGCCGGAAAATAGAGGTAGGGAATCTAATTACTGCATGTCGCAAAGACAGAGTAATACTGACGCGAGAGGAGAGGCGGCGCTCAAAACGGTCTTCAAAATCCGTGCGCCTATTACCCGTCCATTCATTTTATCATTGTCGATGCCTATACCTATTAGATAAAAACTTCCTCTGATAACGGTAGTACTATTTGGAAGAGTATGCCTAGGAAAAAGACTCAATTTTACCAATCTTTCAATCGCCAAGGAATAGTGTAAAAATTACCAGCCTAAACATGGCCCGGGTTCCGGATAGAATATTAGTAAAATAACTAGGTGAAACGATATCAACGAATCATTATAGGTATATCTCAAGGTAACCAGGAACCAGTGCAGAACACTTCGAATTTATATCTTCAACAGTTGAATGAAGATATAAATTCCAAGTGCCACTGCACTCAGAACGCTAGCCTTCAAGCCAGCAAATCCTCGTCTCATCAGGCGGTTGCTTAAAAAACTTCTTAATTCAGGTAAAATCCTCCCGGAGGCTATCGGCGAGGTAGTGGAGTACATCCACGTGTGCGACCTAGCCCTGGGCCTGTCGCGCACCCTGCCCGGGACCATCTTCCCCTCGGAGCGGCCCGGACACGTGCTCATCGAGAAGTGGAACCCCCTGGGACTGATCGGCATCATCACGGCTTTCAACTTCCCCGTCGCCGTGTTCGGCTGGAACAGCGCCATTGCCATGGTACGAAGGCACAATAGTTATTGGTTATGCAAGCCTGCAAAGTTGTTTTTGGGCGCGATTAACTACTTGTATTGTATCCCGAGCGTAGCGAGGGTTTCAAAGATACGAGACGTAGAATAAGTTTGCTGCCGTGTGGAACACACAACTTTTTACCTCACTACAGTGAGGAAAATACTATAGGTGCAGGAAAAAGTTAGAGAGAACCTAAGAGGTGGGGCCTTCGGTTTTTTGTGTGCTGGTCAGTGCGATCATTCTAAAAATAAGGTTGGCGCACTGACATTGTGCTGGGTGGGAATCGAACCTACGCCTTACAGCTCTCAAGGCAGAGATACTATACCAACTAAGCTATTATTGTTTTATCTAATTTTCACACAAAATTTGGATTAACTTTCGAACGAATCAATAGGGTAGATGACTGATGTTTAAATCGTTGAAACCAATAGCTTTGATTAAGAATTTGAGTAAATATAGTATGCTTATTGAAAAAATTATTTAAATGGTTAATAATGTTCTGATATATGAGCGTTTAAAGTTTTTGTTAGAGACAACTCTGTCCCTTTCCCACAAAACAAAAAATGACGTCACGGCTTACTTGTCAGAATAGAATTTATATGGCGTACTGAGAAGTGACGTCACGATTTGCTGTTTCGCCTCTCTGTCTAGCGTGATATTAAAATGCTTATAAGTAGCTTATTTTTGATCAGATTTTCGTATTCTTTTCATTAATCAGCTATATTTATGGGCCACATTTTAATAGGACAATAAAAAAAAAACCAGTCATCTAGCCTATTGAGCCCATGAATGTTTACATGCAGGTGTGTGGAGACGTCAGCGTATGGAAGCCGTCGGACACAACTCCGCTGGTAGCCGTGGCCGTCACCAAGATCGTGGAGAGCGTGCTCGTCAAGAACAACATTCCGGGCGCCATCGCGGCGCTCTGCGTCGGGGGGAAGGACATCGGCGAGGCCATCGCTAAGGATAACAGGATGAAGCTGGTTTCCTTTACTGGTAGCACTGCTGCTGGACAACAGGTACATTAACTTACTTTTTTATGATAAGGGCGAATGAGGCGCTAAAGGTGTGAAAAGTAGAGTATGCTCCTCTGGAATAAAGCATGGCTTCGTCTTGGGCAGCTTGAACTCTAGACTCCTTCGTTACGCTCAGGGTTGAATATGCCGCCCGCGGCGTAAGACACTGCTTTATTCCCTTAGTGCATAATCTACTATTGTTGTTGTGTTGTGTGTTTGTGTTTTTGTTAATTCGCACGCACGGGTTACGCGTGGATATCAGTCAGCTTGTAGTCGCAGAGGGCGTTTAGACATTTTATTCCCTATTTTCTATGTTTCTTTTTCTCGATACCCTACAGAATATAATATACTCTGAATGAACACATATTCACTTTAATCCTGGAATATGTACAGTAGGCCTAGCCGTAGCCAGATAACATCGTGTTCTTCCCTGTTCCAGGTGGGAGTGGAAGTACAGAAGCGTTTCGGGCGCCACCTGTTGGAGCTGGGCGGCAACAACGCCATCATTGTGAACTCTGACGCGAACCTCGACCTGCTGCTGAACGCGGCTCTGTTCGCGTGCGCGGGGACTGCGGGCCAGCGGTGCACCACCACCCGGCGGCTGCTGATCCACAAGAAGGTATCCACTCTTTATGTTACCAGACTACACTTTTTTTTATGTTACCCGACTACACTTTTTTACTTTTATGTTACCCGACTATACTTTTTTACTTTTATGTTACCCGACTATACCTTTTTACTTTTATATTACCCGACTACACTTTTTTACTTTTATGTTACCCGACTACACCTTTTTACTTTTATATTACCCGACTACACTTTTTTTACTTTTATGTTACCCGACTACACTTTTTTACTTTTATGTTACCCGACTACACTTTTTTACTTTTATGTTACCCGACTACACTTTTTTACTTTTATGTTACCCGACTACACTTTTTTACTTTTATGTTACCCGACTACACTCTTACGGCCTTACTTAAAAAAACTTCTCAACCGTTAGTCACTGCTTAAGATGCTCTGCCATCTTCTCTCTGACGTGAAGTTGCACGTGCTAGAAAAGGACAGAGAAGTTTAAGCAGTGACTAAGAGAATCGAGATTATTTTAGGTAAGGCCGTTATACTTTAACGTTACCCGACTACACTTTTTTACTATTATGTTACCTGACTACACTTTTTTACTTTTATGTTACCCGACTACACTTTTTTACTTTTATATTACCCGACTACACTTTTTTACTTTTATGTTACCCGACTACACCTTTTTACTTTTATATTACCCGACTACACTTTTTTTACTTTTATGTTACCCGACTACACTTTTTTACTTTTATGTTACCCGACTACACTTTTTTACTTTTATGTTACCCGACTACACTTTTTTACTTTTATGTTACCCGACTACACTTTTTTACTTTTATGTTACCCGACTACACTCTTACGGCCTTACTTAAAAAAACTTCTCAACCGTTAGTCACTGCTTAAGATGCTCTGCCATCTTCTCTCTGACGTGAAGTTGCACGTGCTAGAAAAGGACAGAGAAGTTTAAGCAGTGACTAAGAGAATCGAGATTATTTTAGGTAAGGCCGTTATACTTTAACGTTACCCGACTACACTTTTTTACTATTATGTTACCTGACTACACTTTTTTACTTTTATGTTACCCGACTACACTTTTTTACTTTTATGTTACCCGACTACACTTTTTTACTTTTATGTTACCCGACTACACCTTTTTACTTTTATGTTACCCGACTACACTTTCTTAAACGCTTTTATTTAGCTTGCCGTTTGTTTTTTTGGGTCAAATGTAGTAATTGAAATTAATTACATTGTTGTAAAATCCAAATACCTACTTATTATTAACCTGTGCCTAATATAGTTCAGAACTGTGCTCAATAAAGAATTACAGCTTGTCAAAGAAGTCTTGAAACGAAAACTATTAAAATGTCTCTTATGGTAAAACTGTTGATAATCCCGAATTCATGCAATCATCTTTCACCGAATTCCTATTACTAGTATTTGGATTAGAATTTAGACCTACATTCGATAGTAGTCTTAAATAACATAGTGAAAACTCAGATACAACACAAAAAAAACATTATAAGTTTCCACTATTAGAAATACCACTACTTATACCTCCACTATAATATTTTTTTATTACAGTGAGCTTTTCGTTACGAATTTTTATTATTTAGCTATTGTATCTATTACCTTGTTCAGTACCTTGAAGAAATCAGCTCTATAGCTTGGAGTAGTCAGCTCTCTAACCTAGTAACATCATGGTCATAGTTCTAGAAATACTTACCTGGTAAAAAAAAAGTAAGTAATGATAAGTCCTTAATAATGATCCCTTTTCCTTTCTACTTATTTTGCCAAGCTGTAATTAATTATTAATGATCTATTTATGTATTCCTCAGGTGTACAGTACGGTAGTGTCCCGCCTGGCTAAAGCATTCTCAGGCGTAGTGAGCAAGATCGGAGACCCGCTGCTGCAGGAGACGCTGATCGGTCCGCTGCACACGCCCGCCGCCGTCGAGGCCTACAAGAAGACTGTCGCCGAAGTCATCAAGCAGGGGGGAAAGATCGAGTTCGGAGGAAAAGTAAGCATTTCAACTATCGTATTCTAAAGGAACTACCGTTGTACCTTGCCGTATTCTAATTCTAAAGGAACTACCGTTGTACCTTGCCATATTCTAATTCAAAAGGAACTACCGTTGTACCTTGCCGTATTCTAATTCTAAAGAAAGTACCGTGTCGTATTCTAAATCTAAAGGAAGTACCGTAGTACCGTGCCGTATTCTAAAGGAAGTACCGTAGTACCGTGCCGTATTCTAAAGGTAGTACCGTAGTACCTTGCTGTATTCTAATTCTAAAGGAAGTACCGTAGTGCCGTGCCGTATTCTAAAGGAAGTACCGTAGTACCGTGCCGTATTCTAAAGGAAGTACCGTAGTACCTTGCCGTATTCTAATTCTAAAGAAAGTACCGTAGTATCGTACCGTATTCTAAAGGAAGTACCGTAGTACCTTGCCGTATTCTAATTCTAAAGGAAGTACCGTAGTACCGTGCCGTATTCTAAAGGAAGTACCGTAGTACCGTGCCGTATCCTAATTCTAAAGGAAGTACCGTAGTACCTTGCCGTTTTCTAATTCTAAAGGAAGTACCGTAGTACCGTGCCGTATTCTAAAGGAAGTACCGTAGTACCTTGCCGTATTCTAAAGGTAGTACCGTAGTACCTTGCTGTATTCTAATTCTAAAGGAAGTACCGTAGTGCCGTGCCGTATTCTAAAGGAAGTACCGTAGTACCGTGCCGTATTCTAAAGGAAGTACCGTAGTACCTTGCCGTATTCTAATTCTAAAGGAAGTACCGTAGTATCGTACCGTATTCTAAAGGAAGTACCGTAGTACCTTGCCGTATTCTAATTCTAAAGGAAGTACCGTAGTACCGTGCCGTATTCTAAAGGAAGTACCGTAGTACCGTGCCGTATCCTAATTCTAAAGGAAGTACCGTAGTACCTTGCCGTTTTCTAATTCTAAAGGAAGTACCGTAGTACCGTGCCGTATTCTAAAGGAAGTACCGTAGTACCTTGCCGTATTCTAATTCTAAAGGAAGTACCGTAGTACCGTGCCGTATTCTAAAGGAAGTACCGTAGTACCGTGCCGTATTCTAAAGGAAGTACCGTAGTATCTTGCCGTATTCTAATTCTAAAGGAAGTACCGTAGTACCGTGCCGTATTCTAAAGGAAGTACCGTATTCTAATTCTAAATTCGGAAAGGTTTCCACTCGCAGACTACACTATCTGTCTCCGTCATTCTTAACGGAGATAGTTAGTCGTATTCGAATCGAATCAGCAGCGTTCTATGTCGCTAAATTTGACGTGTCGGTATAGCAGTTTTACTTAGCAGTATACCGATTTTTATCGAATTATACCGATTTAAATGTCAAATATGACGATCGTCAAGAACGGTACTCGCGCTGCAGATTCGATTGGGTTTGGTTTTACGTTACGGGGCAGATACTTTATAGCTTTACAAGCAAAGCAAAAATTGCCGTTGTAGTAGGTAGCCAAATATATGTATGCAGCGCGTTGAGCTAATATCTATAGTCACAATCGTGCAAAAAAACACGCACTGCATAGCGTGCGCCGATTCTTGGCTCGGACATATTTTTTTACCGTTTTTAAGCGCTCAAGCATATATTGAACACTATACAAGCGACATAACGTTTATATGTTATTTTATTAAGTGTTTTTTTTTGTGACATACCTACTTAATGAAATTGACGTCTAAATTGGAACAATTGTATAGTGTGCACGTATAGGTATGTACAACGGCAGCCGGACGTTTTTTACTGTTTTCACTTAGAGATTGTGACTCTTTAGATATTAGCTCAATGATTTTCCGTGTTCCCGCCAAATGTCCTAATGTTGTATGGTGTTGTGCAGGTGATCGAGCGCGAGGGCTACTTCGTGGAGCCCACCATCGTCACAGGGTTGCCGCACGACTCGCCGCTCGTCAAGACGGAGTGCTTCGCGCCCATCGTGTACTGTGTCGAGATACCTGACCTCGACACCGGCATCCAGTACAACAACGAAGTGGAGCAGGGCCTCTCTTCCAGCCTCTTCACTGAGAACTTGGGAGACATCTTCAAGGTTCGTTTTACACTATAACGCAAAGATAAATAGGTACTACGTTGATTTGATTGACGGTTATTAACCGACTTCCAAAAAAGGTTCTCGTTTCGTTTTTTATTTATTTATTTACGACACATGCTTTCTGTCCATTTATTATTTACCAAAGCGCACAGAGAGCCAAAATTATTAAATAATTAATCACATAATTTATACCACACTTACGTGATATACAAATTACTAATAAAAGTTACAGCGGAGTTTAGAAAATGGTTAAACTTGTCAGAAAATATATCTAAGTCACGAGTTTGTAAAAACCAATACCGCACGAGTGCCATACAACGTTTTACAACACATTTGCGAGAAAACAGATAACAGTGCAGAAGTACTTACAACAGATAATGAGGCAAACTTTATTATTGATAAAGTTAATGTTTGTCACCTCAAAACTTCGTCATTTCCGTCACTTATTTGAAAAGTAATTTTTTGTTTGAAAGGATGTACTTTCAGATTGGTCCCATTCCTTTTAGTAGTTTGGTTTTTAAATCGATATAAGTGGAAAAATATGTCATCCAAGTAAACTAAATTGCGTATTTTGCTTTCAAGTAGGTTTTTTAATAGCTTTTAATTTAAATACTGGGTTATAAGCTTGGGGGTACTAATCCGCGAAGGGGTCTTTACTCATCATTGTGAATAACATTTATTATGGGGCCAAACCGGAAATGACGAAAAAAAACAGCATTTCTTTATATTTACAAAAATATCTGCTGTTTCATCTCTTCGAGGAGTTTCTCCATGATAATGGCATATTGGAAGAACTAGTCGTCATCAGCCGGAAGACATCCACTCCTGGGCGAAGGCCTCCCCCTTATTAAGGAGGGATTGCCATAATCCCCACGCTTGGCAGGCGGCTTGGGGATCGCAGTATGCTCACCACCGTCAACTGAGAGGACGTTGCTACCCGTCCTCAGTTGGTTCTGGATCCAGTTTTAGGACATACCCAGGTCCACAGAAGTAACTAGTAATAATAGTAGATTTTTTACCAAGGGAGGAAACAAATATTTTTAAGGCGAGTGTTTCTTTGAATCCAGAGCGTAGCGAAGGATTCTAAAGTTGAATCCTGAGCGCAGCGACGGATTCAAAGTACTCGAGCTTAAAAATGGTGTTGATTCCGAGATGGACACTGCTTTATATCACCCTCTATGAGAAAATAAGTAAGTGCAGCTTAATAATAATAATAATCATCCATGCCGGTTTCGGCTACGGCGACTACTTCTGCGACTCAATCAAGTAAGGAGCTTCGCTGGTGTGCTCGAATATGACTAATGTAGCCAATTTTGGCAGTAAATGTGCGTACACAGTCCACACACGTAAGAGTGCCATTTACGTAACTGTATGAAATGTTGGCTGGCGGTCTACTCTTCAGTTCGTCTCGTTTTGCGTCCAAATCGCGACTTCGGTCATTTTCGAACGCATACACCGAGCGTTTAACAAGTCCTCGCCAATTCGATCGATGTTTTGCCAATGACTCCCAACGAGAGGGCTCAATTTTGCATTTCTTCATATGTCTTTTCTGTACGTCTTTATATTGAAGGAACTGGCCACCGCTCTTTCGCTTGCCGTTCTGGAGTTCAGAAAAGAAAGTGCAGCTTATGAATAAGAATAGTACCTACGTTTATTTCATTCTCACTACTCACTCTCACTTCTCATTTTTTATTGAGGAAGATACACTGAGTTAAAATAAAACAAACTAAAATCCGAATTTGAGCAAACAATTACGAATGTCCGTGGTTGATCTCTTTGGTGATTGGAACTTTAACTAACAATATCCACATTACAAATTCAAAATAGGTCAGAAATGGGCTATTTTCAGAAAATTGAAAACAGCTTATTTCTGCCCTGTTTGCGAGGAACAAAGAAGGTCTTTTTGAATAGATGTGATATAAAATATAATTTTCCACAGTGGATGGGCCCCCACGGGTCCGACTGCGGCATCGTGAACGTGAACATCCCGACCAACGGCGCGGAGGTGGGCGGCGCGTTCGGCGGCGAGAAGGCCACGGGCGGCGGCCGCGAGTGCGGCTCCGACTCCTGGAAGAGCTACATGCGCCGCTCCACCGTCACCGTCAACTACTCCGGCACCATCAAGCTGGCGCAGAACATCAAGTTTGGAGACGAGTAACTTGATGTGGGGGGAAACTGACTACACGTGTATTTATTTTTTCGTCAAACGCGCGATTTCTAAACCGAAAAGCGGCGTGTATGTCATTGTCCTTATTTCAGAATAAAATTAGATTATACTTTATAGCTGTATTTAAAAATAATATTCTACAATTTTTAAGATGTTTTGTAGGTACTAAAATATACCTGATTTTTAGTCTAAAGCCTCACCAAGTATCACCAGGGCCCTCCCTGGGGGGGGGTTGGTAAAAATGCTAAAAAAACATCACGTGATTAATGGACGGCCCCTTAGCTAATCAATACGATTTATACAAAACTAGAGCAGAGGCAGACTCGTCCTGCCCTGAACATAAAAAACTTAGAACCCGATTTCAGCGCCACCTACTGGGTCCAAATGTGAATAACCATACAGAGACAAGGGACTCGAACGTACACGCAAAAAAAAAAACATTAAAATTCAGTGACATAACGTGCAGATGAATTTATATATGTAAAAAAGAAATAAAGATAAGAATATCAATTTTGATGGACGGCGTTATTCTTTTTCGTACAAATCGTATGGCCCTGCCTAAAATAGAAATTCAATATTTTCGAACTAAAAAAATATTATTAAGTACTGTCATAATTTGTATGGAAATTATACTGTATAAGTATTTGTAGTGGCGGAGCTAGAGTTGTGTCGATGAGAGTTCTAATATTACCAGAAATCACTGACCTCTATTATACAAGTTGCATAATAGAGGTCAGTGCCAGAAATGCAGTGATGTCAAGTGGCGCCCTCATTTCATGTCAGTTGACAGCTATAAAGTCATAAACTAACCACTATCGAATAGGTAAACATAAAAAAAACGTGCACTATGAATAAGAACTGCACTTGCACTATAGATGTAGTTAAAAAAAACTTGTTTGAATGTTCCTCATAAGCGATTGTATTTTAATTTGTGTCAATGTTTCACAGTCACAGAATAAATATTAGTAGCTAAATGAGTAATTTTCTATTGTTTTATATTTTTGTATGCTGTGTTGTGATAAAGACTGAAGTATTTAGTAAAATAAATTGTTTAAACAGTTATTTACATTTTTATTTCATTTTCTTACAGATGTCACCTATTTCATTGATTTACAAAAGCTCCTTAGTCCAATAGTACAACCATTACAATCGTTTGTATGACGCCATTATGTTAGGTAACCTCGGCGTATATTTTGTTTAAAAACGCCATTCACATGGTTAATGCATTTTATACGTAAACACAACAACGTTTACAGAAAACGTAAAGACGTTCAATAAAGAGTTTATCTATCTATCTATCTAACTCTTTATAATAGAAGTGTATACACACAAAATAACACTGGCACTGATACATTATTGTATAAAATTCATCACACTATAATGATCCCAGTAAACAAAGTAAGTTATAATATTTCACAACTTAACGGCTGGACAGAAGATATTGTGATTAGCAAAATGGCAGTGTGCACATAACAAGGCCAAACAAACCGTCAGATGCATAAAATGCTTAAACGTATTTCAAACCTATTTTAGTTAAAAAGTGTTTTGTCAAATTTCTTTCGAATTACGATTTGAGTTTGATAAAAGAAGACAATGAAACTTTTAAACTTTCGCGATTTGAACACATAATTATGTTTATCACCGGGACTTAATCGCGCACAAATAAAGAAACGTCGAGGTAAATAAAAATAAATTTATTTGTGCGCGATCAAGTCCCGGTGATAAACATAATTAAAAGAAGACAAAACACTTTTTAATTAAAATAGGTTTGAAATACTTTTTAGTATTTTATGCATACGACGGAAGTAATATAAATATCCTTTCGGAAGACGTGGCAAATTTGAAAGTCGCCAGTTTATTTTTTTAGTCTATCTAAATATTTTTCTATCACTTTGAGTATATTTTTCTGTCACGTCATTTAGTGCTACATAATTTTCTATCACGTCTTATGATGCACACGCCATAAGTCCACAGCGATGTCAATCGAGACCTTGCGATGAAATCTATAGGTGGAGGGCAGGTTGTACCGGAGCTCCGCGATCACGCTGCCTTTCATACCCCAGTCTTTGATCTTGGCTTCAATGTGGTTCCTGTAAAACGGTTTATTAGCTTTGGTAAGAAAAAGGACCCAGAAATTTGGCTAGATATATATATATAAAACGCAATAATTTAATTTATTTCCAGGTACACTATGTGCACCAATAAGTTTAAAATATTATCGAAGTTTCATTTTTTAATTTTATTTATCGATCAAAATCCATAGTCTGTTTATATGTTAACAGTATCTTAAAATCTAGCTTATGGCCAATAACGTAATGAAATACGATGATATCATTTTCAAATGATGGATTGCATCAAGTGTTTGAAGATGATCTAAATTGTTTTGCTCCAGCCATACGGGGGCAGTTGCCTGTTTACCACTCTATCTCACCAAAGGCGGATCCAGCTTTTAAGTCAGGGGGGGTAATATAGTCGAGTCGAGGTCTAATTAGGACAGGCTCCAATTCGATTACAACTAGAAAAAAATATCAGTAATATCAACATACACCCAGCCCAGGGGGGGTGGGGGCATGTCCCCACCCCCCCTGGATCCGCCCTTGTATCTTACAAAATAAAAGATAATGTTAAATGGTGTTTAAATGTGATCTGACCTGGTAGCAGTTTTGTGCAATGAGTAGACAGTATTGGAGCTGAGCATGGTGCCCATACGGAGGAACTTCAAGTCAATACCAGTGTTGTTCTTCGTACCAAACGGGGGGTTCATGAGGACCGTGTCGAAATAGTTGTTCACCCTGAAGCAAAACATATACTAATTACAATGCTAAAGTTTATTGGTTGTTTAAGTACCTTATGAACACAGTTGAATAATGTATGAAAAATCTCTTCCCCCCCCTCTTTTAAATTGTTTTTCTTGCAACCCGTTTTTTAATCGTTTTTTTTCTTAATGACACTCCCACAGAGAAAAGAGCTCTGTGGATACCTGGCAAGAGAATAAGTAAAAAATAAGACAATACCTGCAAAATTTGGATTCCAAAAAATCACATTGTAGCACATCTATGTTAGTGAGTTCCATCTCCTCGATGTTGTCTCGAAGGACATCAAGTGCATCTCCATCAATATCGACGGCAGTAACCGAGCTAGCCCCAAGAAGTTCAGCACCAATACTGAGAGCACCTGGACCACAACCAGCATCCAGGACTTGGCTGCCTTCTAGGTCTTCAAATTGGGTCTGAAATTATAAAGTATTGTTACTTAATTATCAGGTGGGTTATACTTTCGAACAAAGAGACATGAGGATTTTGCTATCTGCCCGATCGTGACCCACATAAAACTCTCTCGAACAACAGTTAGCATGCAATTTGACCATGTTCAACTCATCCAGGTTGTGACGAGCAATCATATACTTTGTATTAAGCCTTATCCTCTTAGCTGCATAGCTAAAATGTGCCAATATGTTCCCATTGTATTTACGGCATGCAATATCTTGTTTTTTTTTGGCATTTACGTCTTTATTATGCCAGTTAAGTATTCGATCGTCTTTTCGAAAGAATAGTCGGCCTTCTTACAAACAATGTTTCCATCAAGTGACTTGCTCTTCCCATCATTTATCACAAAAAGAGTCACAAATTCTACACATACCTGAATGGTGTACAACGCTAGAGCAGCAATGTGGGGTGGGGTTTCATATTGTTCCAACTCAATCTTTGGTTTATCAAAACCTTTCACCTGTTGTAAATACCCTTCCAGAGTTTTCAATTTCATTGTTGCTCCCATTCTTAAACTTATTTCTTAATATTATTCTTTTTTAAGACCAATGATATGATTTCATCAAAAGTACCGAGTGATCAGTATAATAGACTCGTTTGATGATTTTTGTGGGTATGAGTATTTATTCCTTCTTTACTTCAAATCGAGGTAGCACTGGCAGTATCTGATTTCCAAATGATGAGTCCTGTGAGACGAAGAAACCGCAAGAAGTGGCGTTGGCGTGTTGTAGAGCAGCCCTGTGGCTTGTGTTGATTATATTTGCTTCTGGCAGCTGCGGGAACCCCTTTAATAGAAGGAATATTTTACAAACATTTGTACGATGTTATTTTAGTAAAATAACAGTGCCAATCATCACCCTTTGAGGGTAGACCTAAGTCCAGCAGTGGGCTATTAAAAAGGCTGATTATGCTATCTTATGCTATATAACATCTGTCAATCATCTTTCCATCAATGAAAGGCAATAAAAATTAAAACAACATTTTCTGATAAATTGTGTTTTTTTTTCTTTTAGGAGCATATTGAGCATTTTCATATGAATGTTAGAGTGTATTTCAAGGTTTGTTTGTTCTTTTGCTGTTAACAGATCAATGGAACATATCGTTTTTTTTTTAAATTGTAGTGGCTGTATTGTCAATTGATACTTTACTAATTGCAAATTAGGTTACAATTCTTCTGCCAAGTAAGCAAACTAGGTCTTTACTGAAAAACACTTAGAAAAGCTCTCTTTCTTTGTCATGTTGCACAGATTAATGATGTTAATTTATTTAACCAGCTATTTAAGTCGCTTATTTTGTATAGTATAGTTTTAACATACAGCAGTAGCAGACACTGGTGGGATTGAGCACATCGGCAGTTGGCCGACAGGGCTGGGCTGAGTTAGAGATATGGATGTGGCAGTAAGGGGAGCAACAGCACCCTGCTTCAGTAACATCTGCTTCTTTAGCTGCAGTTCTTCTAGTATTTTCCGGTTAGTCAACTCTGCAATAAAATGAAAAATCAACAGTGGCACCCAATTATTTTGTTAAGATTGTATTTTTATACATACATACAGCTAAAAAAATATTTACGTAAAATACAGAATAGTCAAAAGTAATTACATTAAAATAGTATGCAATAATTTATATATCTCAGTTTGACCGAGTAGTTCTAACCTCTTTGTGCGTTGGGCTGAGGAAACGCCATCTAAACAAAACAAATATTTATATATAAACACATATAACTCCACATGAATAGTTTACACAAATTTTACTTGACAATTTGATTGTTAAAAGCTCTTAGAAACAAATCAATTTTCAAATTTGCTTTGTTTTAGCATCCATAAAAACCAAAACAAAAAACATTGATTCAAAAGATTTGCATTTCGCTTGCGACATTTGACGTTGACAATTGAAACAAAACGACAGATCAAGACAGCGAAGTGCGACGTGGATATATTTGGTGTATATTTTGCGTGCAATGGAATGTCAACGGGGGTCAATGATCACGTAGTGCAGCCCAATGACACTAAAACCGGTAAATATCGATTTTTGTGTTGTTATGTTGGCACACCATGTATACAATGTATGGGAGATTATTCTCGCCTCACACCTATAGTTCTTTGTTCTCTTCTAATAATAGCAAAGGTGATTTTCTTAAATTTGTGGATTGACCCATAAAATTCTCCCAGCTAATTCTAGCACAATTATATTTGGTCGAAACCCTGTTACAAAGGACTATCAACTATTAAAGCTACTTGATCACAGCAACGGGTCTGAGATTAGGTACTTCTTTTTGAGACATCTACTGCACTTTTTTCCGTTCATATTATATTTAGGTTTTCGGTTTCACGGCTTTCTTGCAGCTGTGTGCATGCAATGAATATTTTATTAACTTTCTTTACTTCGTAACTAATTCGCTTAGACAAGTGGCCTTACAAGGAACAATAGATAAAATACAGTTATATAAAAGCATTTATTTTAAAACAATGTAGGTAATAATATACTTTCTGATTCTTGGCAAAACAGTCTCACATAAGCAAGTCAACATTTGGCCTCTCTTAGAATAAACGTAAGTCTAACATGCGCTGCCATTACTCACAAATTATTAAAACTGAATATATCAGATAAATAAACCATATAAAAGGACAAAATATAAAATTATCTTCATTACGTCTACATTGCAGTTAGCATTGCATCTCAGTTGAGCAATCTTAGATTAATTTGTTTACTAACGTAAATTATTCTAAATAAAGGGAACATTAACTTTACTAGAATTGACTCACAATATTAGCATTATGTAAAAAAACATCTACTGTACCTAATTAGTGGTTCACAGACGCAGACATTACAGTCCACAATGAGTTTGTGGTTCAGTATTGATAAAATTTGTAATAAATGCACAACGAAAATATAAATTTAAGTTGCCTTTGTCTTTTTACGTTTATAAAAATATTTATATAACAATTTAGAAATAATAACAGTTTCCTTTCCTATAAACAATTTGGAATAATTTTTAATTGCACAAGCTCAAAGCTAAATTATCATGTGCACTTAATTTTTTTTTATTAATAAATTTTAGGAACAAACCAACACAACTCACCTAACGCAAAGCATACAGCTATTATGACTCAATTTATGACATAGATAATATTTATATTACGGTAAAACGACAACTATAAGCGCTCCATATAAAATCTTTTACAAAAAAAAACTTCGTTTATAAATATACTATGTAGTCTTATTTGAATTATACAATAACATTAGTAACATTGAGATCCGGACAGCTTATAGTTGCCAATCTACAAATAACACAATGTGGTTGGCTAGAAGCTACGCTAACTTATGGACTCGCATAAACGTCTAAAATTAATTACGATAAAATGAATCGGAAAACAAGCGGCGAAGTGAAACGAAGCTACAAAGATCAAGTTTAATAATTTTGATATGTTATTCTTTATTACCTACTTATATAATTTAAACTCTGAGATAAACAATAAAAAAAAACGTAACAACCACATTGTGCCCGACCCCCGCCACCGACTCGAGTGTTGGTTTGTAATGAAATATTTCACAGCACAGGAACAAACACATTCTGGACTAAATAAAATCTGAAAAAAATGATAACAACATTTTGTTTTTAAAGACTAGCACGTAATTTTGGCACAACGCTGTGTCCTCTCCGGGCACAGTGGCATCGATGTTGTTTCTGTATACACAAGTTTTAGATTGCCTGCTCTGTGAATATGGGCGCGCGCAGAGGCGGCGCCCGCCTGGGGAGGCGCCCGCCCGGGGCGGCGCCCGCCTGGGGACGCGCCCGCCAGGGGAGGCGCCCGGGGAGGCGCCCGACCGAGGCAGGGCGCGGTGTGCTGCTGTAACTTGTTTATACAAGTTAATGTAACGTATTGGTAACGGCCCGAGCGCGGCGCCGCCTCGACCCGCCCGCGCAGTAGGGTTTCACAAAGCTCTCCCCCAAACGGGAACATGTTATAATATAAAACAGCAAGCAAAGACATTCGAAAGCATAATAGATTTTTCCATATCGATTAATACATATTTGTGCCCAATGTGTCATGTTCGATGTATCGTTATTAATTTTATTTATGAAACCCTAAAACCCTAGTGACCGATCGTATCGCTCACAGTTACAATACGGACAGCTGCCATTACAATAAAAAAATGCAAAATAATGTATATCGTTAAAATTTAGTGTAAAAATTAGAGTAAACTATAAAAAAAAACTTATTTGAGTAAATAAATTCTCTTGTTCCATTGCTCATTCAGTGCTTTACATTAACAGAGTGTAAAAATAAATGCATTTCAGTGATTGAAGCGAGTGTGAGAGAACAGTTTACCCTGTTGTTGGTATCTCGAGTGCGGACCAGATGGGAGGAGCTAAGTGTAGTGGGTAGTGGGTAAGTGTAGGCCGGCTCTAGGAGGCGGCCGCGGCCCGCGCAGCCTTCACAAGGCGGCGCGGGGAAACATTATTTTTACACCCTGCTGCAATGAGTATTATACCTCAACAACACTCCTAATTTCCAACAACAGTACATACCTAACACTTTCCCTGTATAAATATAATATTAGAGTCTTGTAAAAGAAACGTTTCGAAACCTCATAGGTTATTAACACTACGTGAGAAATTACACAAGAGCGTTAGGATACGATATATTGCTACGAGTTAACTTATCATTTGGCACTAAATTAACATATTGCATCTCGAGCATTCGTCACAAAGTATTTATACTTGCAAATTTATTAAACTCTCGTTTTAACAATCCTAATATTAATAATTAAATTTTCTTTAATTTTAATAACGACTTTCTTATTTGGCCGCGAATCCAAACTTACAGTTTTCTGCGATTTCGTTCGTGGACTATAAAAGGAAACACACATAATTTCTTTAATATTGAGCAATCTGTCCATTCCCTCTACGAATATACGAGTAAACGCGAGTAAATCGGGAATGTCCGCAATATCAAAATAAATTACTAGACAAGACGCGCTTTCGGCAAGTAAAATTTGGCAAAATTGAGCATTAAGACTTTTCAATTGGCATCGTAAAACTTTACAATCGGTAAGATTTTACAAGGTAGCACTGCACTACACAATATACTCTACGTCTGGTAACTGCAACTTATCCATAGATACTCCATCTAACAGAGGAATACTCCCGATCATCGCGCGCAAGCCTTCTAATACCTAACGGAGAATGGCGCGTTTCCATTACAACAATATCCTATTTACGAATAGCTTCCTTTAGCCTCTTTACACATAGGTACGGCTCGCTCGCGTGATCTGTCGCCTACCACCGTCTCAAACATTCTTATTTCAGCTTCATTGAGCTAATATCTAAAGAGTCACAATCTCTAAGTCAAAAAACGTCCGACTGCCGTTGTACATACCTATACGTGCATTATATAGTTCACAATTGTTCGAATTTAGAGTGTTCAATGTATGCTTGGGCGCTTGTGTCTTATCGTAGTTCAAGTCGTTAAAAAGTCGGCGTAGCGTGCGCCGAGTTTTGCCGTGGACATTTTTTTTGCACGTTTGTGACTCTATAGATATTAGCTCAATGTTCAACTTACATACATTGCACCGCATTGTTTTCACGCAAGATTTCAACGTACATGGTTGTTCTCGAGATGGTAGGCCCTGCTATACTCCACTCGCTACGTACGACGCGCGTGCGTTGTGTACAAAATTGTAGATCGTGAAAAACCTAAGTATCGTATTGATATGACGTATAATGTGAGACTTTACAATTACGAGGATCTCTTTACCGTTCAAAAGAACCGTAGAAACGACCGTGGACTTTTCAAGACCATTCCAATTTACTAACTACATTTTTATAACAACATGGTTAAAATAGTTACTTTAAAAAAACGAAATATCGTTATATTTTACAAATAATAGTTATTGCTTCGTTTTGATATGATTTAACATCCGTGCGCAGATGCGAGCGCGGCCCGCGGCCCGCCCTCCGGCGTACTTACCTCTTACATCCACGCTACGTACAGTTACTCTGTACTATTCATAATTACGTAATAACTCTTAAATATATATTTTAAAAATATGACTGCTTTATATCCATCATGATCACAGCTCTCCGAAGACTTTACAATATCCAAACCTGACGCTCCAAAATAAATTCTTTATCATTACACCTATAAAACGAAATGACTACGATATATCTAAAGTTTAGCTCTAACATTATGCCATTTTGATATATTTACTTTGCGATTGCAACGGTCCCTCGATCAGCACTTAAATGCCTCATTTACAAATTTCAACGTAACCACGATAATGACTCGATTCATAAACACAACAAGAAGGAAGCGAAGACGACCGACGTCCATGTAAGTAAAATTTAGAAAGGAAGCGGCAGTGTTCGCGAAACGTCGTGCGATAGAAATACAACTACGAAACACGTCTTAGGAACCTGACAAATTATTGCTAGAGGTCCGGCGACCCTCCGCGGAGGGCGCGGGCGTGAACCTTATCAGTAGCCAATAGAAAAATATCACCTAAATAAATATGAATATCTGGCAGGCGGCCGCCGCCGCCGCGCTAAATATATCTCTGTGTGGCGCGAGGCGCAAGGATATGATCGTTTTTGGTAAAATAACAGATTATGTGGTTGATATGCGCGCGGCTCACTGCGGCTCGCCGTCCGGCGCGTCGCAGCCCCCGCCGCCGGCGCAGCCCCCGCCGCCGGCGCAGCCCCCGCCGCCGGCGGAGCCCCCGCCGCCGGCGGAGCCCCCGCCGCCGGCGGAGCCCCCGCCCGCGCCCGCGCTGCGTGACGACTCGCCGCACCCGCCGGGCGGCTTCGGCGTCTCGCTGGAACACACAAACAAACATTGAGAAACAGTATCTAACATGCGGATGACTTCAATGTAACACCATAAGAACAGCCACAGAAGGGTATAGGACAGGCATAGGCGAAAATGTAAAAAATACACATAATTAAATTTTAAGCCCTTATTTTAAGCTAGCCTTTGTAATAGTTAGAATGGAACATAAATGCAAAATTCAAGACAATAAATAATTAAGGTTTACAATATGAGAAAAGGTTTTTTCCAGGTCTGTGTATTCCATCTTCTACCACATCGTCATTTGTAGTAGAAAACTGCGGGTAGTTTTGAAAAAGGCATCAACTCACTATGTGCAGTAAGAGAGGCGCGCGCCGCCGCCGGAGGCAGAGGGCGCGGGCGGCGCGTCCTCGCAGGGCGGCGGCCGCGCGGCCGCGCTCAGCAGGTAGTTGGTAGAGTCACTGAAACAGTTCGACAGCCTGCTTCAAATTGTATTACTGTCTCGGGTCACACGGTGCTACTACACTGCATACTACAGAATATTCTAGGGAGCTCTGAGGAACGCCAACGATATTCTTCGAGCGTATACTTTTGGATGTGTACAAGCCAAGGCCCTTTGCTATAAGGTATGGTTACCGACAATATATCTTTTGTTAGTGTTGTGAGTTTTGGTGTGTGATACAAACAGAAATTTATTTTACTAGTAAGTATGAAAGTATTTGTTGATTATTGCCATGTGTGTATACTTCGTTTCCCGAAAAACGTGGCAGAAAATAATGGATAGTATTGCAAATTAGGCAGATTATCGCCATTGGCTTCTCCAATAATATATGCCCGAAGCCCGTATTAGAGATCTTCCGAGCCGTAACTGCATCCATCTACTACACAAGCACACTAATATTATGTTGTGTTTGTTCCCGTTTAATCCGTCACAACTGAACGAATGGTAGTGAAAAATATTAACTACTACATAGAGAAACTCAAAATTGCATGTCCACTAGAGAATTACTTATTAAAAGCAACAAGCATGAATAAAATAACAATATTTACTTATCAAAAACGTAGTTCATCTCATGTTGTTTCTCAACCCCGCTTCTGTGGACATGCAACATATTCATTTGTTAATTATTTAATATGTTTATTTAGGAATAACGTACGCAGTTTATGTTATTATTAGCCTATTTAGTCCCGTTATTGGGCTAAGACCTATCTGTCGCGCGTGGGCCCAGGTATTACAAAAGGAGTCCAGAGACCGTACTGTGACATGTTAAAACCGATTACGTTAGGTTCAGCCGTCGACGATGCACGACCAGGAACCGTATTTCGGGGCAATAAAATTCACAATCGCGCAGCGTCAGCGGCTGAACCTAGCAATAATGGTTTTAGACGTCACGGTACGGGCCCAGTTCGTCTACCCGTGTTTGGAACCCACTGTGCAGTGAGCATTGACCACTGATCGTCTGACATGCGGTATACATGCCCGGCCCAGTTCCACTTTAGTTCGGCAGCTTTTTGACCACAGCTTGCGAAGCAGTTTGATTTGCAAAACTGAGCTGAACATGCCTTTTTGATGTAGGTAACCGAGGTTGTAGACTGCAGACTCGCCTGCAAGTGAATATTAATCAACCCTATTCACTTAAGATAAGGTAGAAATTGTTACTATTACAGCTCACGCAACCGCAAGACCCTAGACGCGCGACGTTGACGGTCACGTCTACTTCGGAATACTACAATAACATCCAAGAAACCGAGTTGATATTTGTATGCGAGCTAACCATATTAAGTATATGAGACGAATTATCGAGCGATGTTTTATGACATTTGGACAAACAATTTAAAAAAAACACGCGAATAAAAGATTGGCAGTATCATACGAAAAAAAAAACGAATAACAATTATTGTTTTTTTTAAACTTAAAACAAAATTAATCTTTACATTTAAAACAAAGAACATATACTTATTATATAAGCGAATACTATTCAAGTTTACTTCATGGGGCCGCTCCACGGCAGAAAGAATCGATAAAGCAACGCGGCCATATCATGGGTACCAAGTACAAGTTTACCAGATAAACCGCTATTATTTACCATGAGAATATTGTAAACACGCATTATCAAGTAACGTCACAGGTACGTCACAACCACCCCCAGACTTGGCCTTATCAACTATTACCCATGCAGTATGGCAGCTACATAAACAAGTCTGAATGAATCACTTGATATCTCTGTTTGTTTTCGTGCTATGGTCCCTGCCATTGACTCGTATCAATGTCGAAACGGGAGGTATTTATGGTGATAAGCATGGCACACATAGAATCAGGGTTGCCACAATGAACGCGGCAAAACTTCTAATAAGCTAAAGCTTGGAATCAACAACATCCAGAAGACGTCCACTGCTGGACGAAGGCCTCCACCATAACGGTTGCCATAGTCCCTAAAATAATTCTAAAGCTAGGAATGTGGGTACTAAAATATACTATGTACTTAGCCAGTTTTTTTATTTTTTATTACGATTTTTCCAATAAATATACATGTTTGTACTCTTGGTGCAAGTTACATTCTAATGAAATATAAAGATTAATTCATACAGCCGTTTAGTTGTGTGTGCGTGTTGTGTTGTGTGTTACTATCGCATTTAGATTGTTACTAACTATATACTTTTTGTTTCAGTAAAATGAAGAGCTAAAATATTTGAAAATCAGAGTAACCGCATTTGTTAATCATATAGTTGTTTCCTCACCACGGAAACTATAAAAAACGCAAGTCATTAACCAGCATGAATAATAAAGTTAATACTACGTAATTTATAGCACTAGTTGTTTATGTGTGGGTAAGTGTTATTGACTGTTAAAAAGACCCACAAATATGGGTAAAGCTATGAGTGTGGCAACCCTAATACATGGTTTTTATGTGCTGATAACCTCTGATTCATGTTTTGAGTCTGATAAATGAATTATAAGTATAAATACCTTAATGATGTAACAACAAAACGGCAAAGTTATATAAGTGTTGTTACATTTCGTCGCATAAGTTCATAACGAAGTGAAGTGACAAGGATATTAATCGTGTCTTTTGGTTTTGTTCTCTCTTGTACTCTGATAATTCTTATGATTAATTTGACTTGTCACTTACTTAATATATTCAGAGGCTGTAGCATTTGGGAAAATGACGTAGTGCGGAAACAATAGAAAAAGTACGCAAAAAGTAGTCAATCGAGTCAACGCTCGATATTAAAAAAAAAACAATTGTTCCATAGAAAGATTCACCTTTGACAAAAGTATCGAACAGCTATGTTTTTCCTTGTAGTAAAAGATACTAACAATGATGATGTTTGCAATTTCGGCTTAGTAATATCGTTCCGCGTAACCGTGCATAATATGTCCTTCGATTAAGATTTCGGATGGCAGAACAAAAATAACCTAAGACATGCTCGTTTGTAGCCTCTCAGACCGGTTGGCGGCGGCGCCACTATCGCTTTTACAACCAAGACACACGATACACTTTCTATAAAAGAAAATAGTCGTTGAAAAACTAAGAGCTATTTCAATAAAACTCTCCCATGATAGTGAAAATCGCGAGTAAAATGGAAGGACGTATCTTGTTAAATAAAACAATCGTTTTCATGGTTTTTATTGCACTTGAAAAGTAGATGAGTACTTTTTCTACTCTTTGGTATTCTGGGAGGAAAAATCAATTTACCTGTTTAAAACTAATATTTTTTCTTGGTATTAATATGCATATTGAAGTAAACAGGAAAACAGGGAAGACAATAGCGAAACTGGCGAAAAATAAGAAATAGTAAAATATATTGACGCCCGTGAACATGTTAAATTTTAATAAAATTACTTAATTTATTCAAAAGTTTTATTTCAATACTTAGTAATCTGAACTACGTAGAACTAAACTGGAAAAATACCTCAATTAGTTACCAATTACGCGGGCGCGCCGCGCTGTCCGAAATACGCCAACAGAACTAAAGAGAAACAATTCGAGGTCTGAAGAAAAACATTTCGCTCCGTATTGGTTATCAGTAGCATATTATGTTGCAAAAACGGTGTTATTACTAACAGAATCCTCCTTAAACGTTGATTAGCCTCAGAATAGTAAATGAGTCTTTTGTCTTTCTCTCATTTTTTTATCTCATTGGATAAAGACTACCACAGACTTCAACAAGCGAAGCGAAGGTCGCCGAGTCTAAATGTACAAGTCGGCGGTTTGTATGTATATTTGGTCGACTATAACTAACCATTGAACCCTTGATCCAAGAATTTTTGTAAGCAAGTAGATAAAAAAAATACAATTATCTATTTCGAATTAATACAGTTCGAATATGATTTAAATTGGTCAAGGGGCTTGGAAGATAGGGGGTCGCGAGGTTTCAGTTGGCTGGAATGACTAGTATTTAATAAGGGAAAAAATTGCTTCGATTAATTAGTGCTGTTGATACCGTTGGCATATTTCGGGCCGCACCTATAATAATGACATCCAGGCGTAATGTGGGCGTGGTCTTAAAAGAAAATCATGACTAACTGTTTTTTTTTCAAATCAATGTCCAGTTTCTTATCGCTGCCAGCGACTGTGCTGTACCTATTGTATGATATCTCTGTATCTCTAACGTTAGATAACTATAACAACTTCTACCTGATTAGTAATTATGACGGTAGGCACCTACCTATCTTAAATAGTTTAAAAAACATGCTTTCTTTAACAATAAGAAAGCTTTATTGTTAGTGTGCGAGCATGAGCTCGCATATTCTGAGGTGATCACTGTATAAAAAGTTGGCAAAGGTTATGATTGTGAAAACAGACATTATGTGACACCATAGGTCATAGACAATGACGGCACAATGAGATTACTTATGTG
Organism: Erannis defoliaria; assembly: GCA_905404285.2. NCBI lineage: Eukaryota > Metazoa > Arthropoda > Insecta > Lepidoptera > Geometridae > Erannis > Erannis defoliaria. The sequence goes on from FR990071.1 coordinate 5,168,372, forward strand.
ACGCATGCAAAACAAATATAAAAGAGCTTTAATGTAAATAAGGCAGCGTCATTTTAACTCTTTCTCTGTTGATCTTGCATACAATTAAGCGTCCAGAAAGAGATAGCATTACGACCGCCAAAGAGATTAATATTTGTGAACAGGAGTAGACTGTCATGACAAAGTGTAGCCTAAATTGACACGTATTTTCTAGCCACTAAGCTAAGTAAGGAAAAAGTACCGCAATAATTTCAAAGACTATATTTCAAAAAATCTGCTGTTCCATACAAAATGTTCATTGACCTTGGACAAAATGTATCCATGGAGTAGGTGTTTTTTTTTTCGCGATTTCAGTGTTGGCCCTGTAGTAAAAGTTGTTCGTAACGATGAGTATAAAATAATTAAATAATTAACAAAGCCAAATTTACAAAGGTGGATAATCCACCTTTGTAAATTTGGAGGGAATGCAAAAAAACAACTTGTATAGTCAGGAATAGGTACTGCAATAAATGACATTTACGAAGCCTGTAACTACAAATATGACAGTGTTGAAATCAAATAATGCGAAAACTTACAGTTCTATGATTTTATTTATGGAATAATCACCAGATTATGTTGTGAAACGAGCTCCCGATATTGCGGCGTGTTGCATGCACTATGTTCACGGGCAGATTCTTCCAGACGCGCCGAAACACGGCAAATAAAGGTAAATGATTATAATATTTTTTGCAGTGGACTCGAAACACGGCATATAACGGTAATATCAGCTATCTAGTTTCCATATTACAAGCTTTGCTTAGTTTAGAGCTATAAGGCGCTGTGTGAAATTAATGTCCACCGATATTTATATTTATTAATATTTTTCGTAGTGGACGCGAAACACGACAAATAACGGTAAATGACGGTAATATTTTTTGTGGTGTTTCAAAACACGGCATATAACGGTAATATTTTGTGTAGGACTGTATTGCAGAGTCCGTCTGCGGAAGTACCTCACCTTTGCCAGTTATTCAATCGCCAAGCAGTTATGTGCAAGCATTACTGTTTCGGTTTGAAGGGCAATGTTACCAGATAAATTACTGGCCATAAAGAGATTTCACATCTAATATCAAAGGGTGACGAGCACAGCGCAGGATTTTGTTCACAAGTTTAAAATTCGGGCACTGCTACTGTTATGGGAAGGCGCGACGCTTACCACCAGGCGAAAGTCTCGCTCGTCTCGTCACACAAAAAAACCCGTAAATAATAATAGCACTTTAATGAATAACCGAAACAGTGCTTAAATGAATCTATTTAGACCAGCGTTATGGGTGGTCGATATCTTATCCTTTAGAAGTTTGAAAAACAATCAGGCCGCGTGTACTATGGATTTCCGATAATTGCTTATCTCTGGGTGTTAAGTACAACATCGATTTTAATTATGTTAAACAAAAACAATTTGATGTAGTTTTTTCATATATCTATAAGTATCAGAAACGCATATCTCTGGCATAGTTTATTTCTTATAATGGCATAACAATTTTTTTTTCTATTTGCACTTACTACACAGCCTAATAGTTCCGAATATGTGATCGGACTATACATTTATATGTATACATTTCTTATACGTTTAATAAAGTATCCCCTTTAATTCGAAAATATGATAGTTAAATTATATTAAATTAAACAGACTACGACAAATTATAGCCCCTCGCCCAAACATTTAAAAATACAAATTTATCTACGTGGCCACACACACCTAGGTAAATTAAATAGTCCGAATAATATATATTCATTGCCTTGTACTGCGATAAGATATTATGACGTTAGGCCTTACCCCCCACTTTCTTACTTACTACTGCCCCCATTGACGAAGGGTCCTTATATAGACCTTCGTAGACAGAGCCATCGTGTTCGTGAAAGCGAGCGAGATCACAAGATCACAAAGTTTGATAACAAAGTCAGTCGCCGGTACGTGTGTCACGTTTCATTTGTAGGGTTTGACGGCACTTGTCACAGGCGATCGGACCATTTTCAAGAAAATATTTATTTATAAGGTTTGAAAATTATTTTAAAAGTGCAGGGCAGTGCAGTGCAGTTATAGCATACGTTTATCTAAAGTTGTCTATGGTGAGGTGTTGCATAAAAGGCTTATTTCGAGTAATGTAGCTGTATCATGCGCGATCGAGCTATCTAAAAAAAAACTATGAGTCCTTATCTAAGTTGTCTATGACTTCCTCAACTGCCTAGCCTAACCAAATGTTTGTATCAAGCGCAATTTTCTAAACAGATTTTAATAAAGCTATCTGGATTAATGAGCGTGTATTGATTGTTGAAATAACACTAAACGCAGCGAATCAATTGATTGCGCGATATAAAATTAATCATATAAAAGTTACGTTTGCAGATACATTTTTAGGTAAGCTATCTACGTCTTTGCGTTGATCAATCATTTTAGGTGATTATAACATGACATAATACATTATATAAATATTATTTGTGATTCGAATAGGATAATCGAATATTAAATACCAAACTATACAGGGTGTTATTGAATTCCTGGGCAATATCTTAGGGGGTCAATTAAACTCATCATGGACAACGAGTACTATGAAAAAGAAACGAACATTGAAAACGATAAAAAAATATCGGCTATTCCAAACAAAAAAAAATAACGCACGACGAGATCTATGGAACAGCTAATTTTTCACAAAATCTAATAGTAGGTACAGTACATGATAATTATTGCAGAAATATAGAAAAAAAAAACTACCGGGACCAACAATTTAACGGGTATTCCGACTCACGGTTGCGCTCAGATATAACTAAATGCCTCTCACGGTCACCCATCCGAAGACTGACTAAATCGTCCGTTGCTGATAACGTCGTCGATTTTTCAGAACCACCTAGCAAGTTTTGTAATTACTAGAGTGATATAAACAAGAAGGTAATTAAAAACAACAAAGTATCACCTGGCCGTTCGCATCCTGAGCGCTGCGCAGTTCTCCTTACACTTGTACGCTAGCACCTGCTTGATCCTGCTCACTTCTACATCTGGAAAGTGTCTGCTGACGTAGGATATGAGCGCGTGCACCCGGCGCCGGTCGAGAGGAGGCTTCGTGGGCCGTGATTCTTGCCCCGCGCGCGACCACCGCTGCCCCGTCACTGAGCAGGTCGCCAGCTCGATGGGGGAGAACAGGGCCGCTGCCAGCCCTCGTGTGACCTTCCTGTAGTCCCCCCATTTAACCCCCCTGAGTAATTCTTCGCGGATCTCGACGCCTTCGCCCAGTTTTATCTAGAAATGAGATGATACCATGTTTTAGAGACGAATATATAAAGTGATGTAGGTTTTGCAATCGAAAGTACATAACTGGATACAGTGAGCTGATGAGAGATCAGTGGCTTATAACAGAGTAGCGGTGGACAAATATACCAACTCTTTCAAATATCAAGGTTCATCAAGTGATTTTTTATTAATCATATTATACAGGGTTACTGGTAACTCTACGTATTCCCGGTGAGACCAGATAACACACATCAAATTTAAGCCTCCCAATGTATGGGCGAAAGTTAATAGTTTCGAGTTTTTTTTTTTACTATTTTTGTTGTAAGGGTTTTAACAGAAAAAATAAGATTTTTGGCACAAATCGTAAAAATTTACAAAAAAATAAAAAAACATTAGCCACGGCTATCACATTTTAAGTATTTTTAAATATTTTATATATATTTTTTACTAGGTATTTTAATAGGCCCTTTATCGGATCCCGCCGGGAATACGTCGAGTTAGCCCAGTATAAATTTAGTTAAAATCGTGGAGTACCCCTCTAAAGGGTAATTAGTATTCTGTGACCAAAGTATCTTCCTATAGGTGTTCGTATAGGCGACGAAGATACTATGATCAATCTGTAGAATGATAATGAAGACGAAAGCTCTGTCAAGTATAGCGTGGCAAACTTGGAAACCTTTTTTCTTTTATGGCAATACAGTGTAACCACGTCAGTGGTTGACTATCCAACAGTGGCGGATTTACCAGCAGGCTAAGTAGGCTGGAGTCGGGGGCGGCAAATTTGGAGCCAACTACTATAGAGAGTATTTCTTTGGCTGTCTTAACTTAACTAAATCGAACTTTGTGTTGTAAAAATAATCTAGCAACTTATACATCGATTTTATCGATAATTAGTATGATTGTGAACTATGGGGATAGTTCACAATCATGCTAATTACGGGAAAAATATGGTATAATTGAGACACTAGTGCACAAGTTACAGCTTCACTGGCAAAAAATATAATTGTAAAAAGGGGGTATCGATAGAGGTACCAACCTCTAGAGGACGGCATAATTTTAATAGCCTACTGGCGCCAAAGAACCAAAGTTACCGACATAGCTCCCAAGGTTTGCAAGTTGAAGTGGCAATGGGCAGGCCACATCGCTCGGAGAACTGATAACCGATGGGGAAGAAAGGTTCTTGAGTGGCGACCGCTAACCGGAAAAAGCAGCGTAGGAAGGCCTCCCACTCGTTGGATCGACGACATTGTAAAAGTCGCGGGCAACCGGTGGATGCAAATGGCAGGTGGTCGTACAGTGTGGCGGTCTAAGCGGGAGACCTTCGTTCAGCATTGGACGTCTCCGGGCTGATGATGATGTACTTGACGTCAATATGTGTTTATGTATTATGGGAATCGGATAATCAATTACGTATGAAATGATCATTGCCAATCTACATGTTTTTCGCAGCATTATCTAGATCATGCCATGGAAACAACTGATACAATGTACTATTACTCATAGGTTTTGCACTGGCTACAGATAATGGTACGATAAGACAATAGCGAGGTTTTCATACAACTCAGGGTGATAGAACGGAACTTGTGATAATCACCGTGATGATGGTATTTGGAACGATTGCGTAGATTCCGATATAACGGACCTACATCAAGGCTTATTTCAACTATTTACAGTTACTTGCACAACAAGTGCAAAAAATGTGATGGGTTTTGAAAGGCTGCTCTGTTAGTTCTTAGAAGTCATGCTCTATTTTTGTCTTTTTAACCGGTTCGTTTATAAGGAAGTCTGTTTAGAATTCTTCAATCTCTCAACTCGGCAATAGTCTGCAGCTTGGCAAAAGTATTGCAACAGAAACTTGAAGCTTTCTCTCCTGGCAATACTGGGGATAATCACGTATTCATCCAATCTTTTTAGATGTACTAACTAGTACGTACGTACATACGTGCGCAGTTGTTTGCTAGTTTTTAGAACTTTCTTTAATTTAACAAGTATAAGCTCGCGTTTGTTCACCATCTTGCCCGTCGGTAAGCGACGATGTAGTTGAAGATGAAGAACGCAGAATTAAAAGATTGATTTCAAAACTATTTGCGATAGTGGCGCTTCTATTATTTTCTACACATTTTATTGCCAAGCTTTAGGAAAAAAGTTTCATAAATGAGATGGGGATTAAAAAGTTATTTTTTTTCTTATAAAAAGTGTGGCAAATACAGGCAGACGGTTCGTTCAATAAATAGAAAGCAAACCATCCTTTTCCCATTCCCCAACCAACCACCTTTGGACATCAGCAACACTGATGTGGGGAGTGGTTTTGGCGGGAACACGGAAAAATCATGTCGTTGCATTCTATTATTTTCTTATACTAGTGTTTTTTCGCGAATTAATGATTAAAAATGGTGGTGTTTTATTCATTGAGTGTTGAATTACGTGCACGAGTGTGGGCAAGTGATATAATGTGGTGGAGCATGTCTTTTCGTGTTGTTTCCAAATCTCCGTAGAAGCTCATAGTAAAGTCGCCACAACTTTACTAGGGCATGACTTGGACTCGACTATGACTAACTTCGTGTGACTGACTGTGATTTCATGACATATTTGACTTGGTTTTAGTAAAAAACTTGAAAATTCATTAACGTGACACTGGCAGAATGCACAACGTGCGATGCCAATAACTAAGAAAAAAAAAAAAAAAACACTGATGTGTACGATGCGTTACGAACCCACATAATGTATTTTGAAAGTACGCGAAATATGTAGTACTAAAGGTGTACGCGACCAACTTTTCTAAGATCTATTTGTATCTAACACGAAATATAGGTTCAACATTTAGACTTCACGTTTATAAATCACGCCTGCCCGTAACAGTAGAGGGTAGAACTGTGAACTTGCAAACCAAAAATCCAGAGCCGCACAGCACTGCCTCGTCTCCCTGAGATATTAGATGTCAAATATCTTTAAGCTCAGTGTAAAGACGGCATGAAAGCAGTGGAAGAAAATGGCACACGACTGGAAGGAAACATAGCGCGCTGAAGAGAATAAGAGACCTATATACTCAGCAGTGCGTAGAAAATGGTTAACGATGATAATAATCAAGTGTTGTTCCTGACAATAAATCGGCTTTACCGGATACTAGTACAACATTTTTCCAAACAATACTGAAGACGTTAAACAATACGGTTCACCGACCGTCCCTGTCTGAACTAACAAAATCGCAAGGTCTATAGTTTATCGGTTTACAATTATTATTATTTATACGCTCCGCCCCGCTGTTCCTATTGGCTAATTATTTTACGACCTATTTTAATGTATTAGGTATAATTCATAATTTGGCCTTTACTATATTGGGGTCACCAATATAGTATAACTGGAGTTTAATTGAAGAAAATGTGATCCAGTAAAAACATGCGTGTATTGATTTTGCGTACATAAGTAATAAAACTGCCAATTTACGAGACTACGTATCGGTACTTACTATTTAGTTTTGTGTGATTTTGTGATGGCAACATTCCCATTTTTGGAATTGGTAAAGTTATAAGCATAAATTTGAAAATCCCGCGGCACTATTTATCCATTCGTAAAAAAAATCCATTCATTTCATTTTTACACCCATTTGGAAAAGAGCTCTTGAGTTTTTAACAGATGGACAGTTTCTTTGTTAATAGGCTAGATGACTGGTTATTTTTACTGTCCTATTAAAATATGGCCCATAACTGATTAATGAAAAGAAAAAGAAAATCAGATCAAAAATAAGCAACTTATAAGCATTTATAGCAATATCATGCTAGACAGAGAGGCGAAACTGCAAATCGAGACGTCACTTCTCTGTACGCCATATAAATTCTATTCTGACAAGTAAGGCGTGACGTCATTTTATGTTTTGTGGGAAAGGGACAGAGTTGCCTCTAACAAAAACTTTAAACGCTTATATATCAGAACATAAATAACCAATTTTTTTTTTCAATAAACAAACTATATTTACTTAAATTCTTCATCGAAGCTACTGGTTTCAACGATTTAAACATCAGTCATCTACCCTATTGATAGGAGCTAGCGTTTAAATGACATCACGCCTGATAGTGAAGATGCAGTCTAGGATGGAGCACGTCTGCTTGGAAGATACCGATTCATTCCCTATTTGACGGCACCCAGACTTTCATCAATCATCGAATATAGTGAAATAGAGATCGTTGTTCCATTTCGGAGCTACGAAGCCAGAGGCAGACGAACGAAGACGAAAACAGGCAGAGACTTCTCAAACTTTTAAAACCCTTTGTTATTAGTTGAGTATTTAGAAAAATACAAAGTTCTTTTACTGCATTCAAGCTTCTCTTGTAAACTAACATTTCAATGCAATAAAACTGCAATCAGTATTAACATTCGAATGACACAAATGAAACAGAAATTACGCTAGTCGTTAGTCATCTATTTTTATTGGACAACATGCGCGCTATGGCTGTGTCTTGCAATTTTACTTTCACTCTTCTTAGTGTATCGAATAGCAAGCTAGTTATATCTTATTATTTCTTAACAGCAAGGGCTAATGTTACCATTGTGTCACACGGAAACGTGACGTTAAATACACAATTCTCAGATAACCCGTGCTTGTGATATTGATGCTTGATAACAGCCGAATTCATCCAAGAATAAAACCACAAACTAACACATGAGGTTTAAAACTGTATCTTATCTATTTATTTAATCTAACTATAGCAATTTATGAAACCGTAAAATTTTCCTTCATTACCGTTTACTTTGATTGACACTGTATTACTACTTATATTTATTGTTAAGCTACCTCGAGGAAAATTAAATTAATATTGTGTGCTGTGGCTTAAAAAATAGAAGACACTAAATCTAAGCCAGTATTCGAATGTAACACGGTGTCATTTAAAAGCAGTCAGCGAAGAACTTTCGCAAATTTAAACGACCATTTTTTTTTTTAAATTGTTTATATAGATAATTTTATCGCCCAGTACAGTAACCTAGATTAATCTGTTACAGATACAAGTTTCCGGGTTACGTAGGTCTTGATTTTCAAGGTAGGCAGTGCGCTTCAAGGCTAATTTATAAAGAGGCGGCCGCTGTCACGACAGCCCTGAGTATCAGTACCACGCGAACGCAACAGCGCAGTTGGCGTCTTCTACTGTCTGTAGTCTGTACACATCCGCCTTCATAATATGACTATGACTGCCTTATAGCTCAGTTGGTAGTATGTCTGCCTCTAGAGCTGTAGGGGGTGGGTTCGAGTCCCACCCAGGACAAGCATTTGTTGGACGACCATGTCGATGTTTGTTCTGTGTCTGGGTGTTGTATGTATTATAAGGATGTATTTACAATAAAGCCGTCAAGTACTAGTCGGACTTCCAAGTTGACTTCTAATGTCGTTTGCGAGTTGAAGTGGTAATGGGCATGCTATATCGCTCGCTAATAACCGATGGGGAAGAAAGGTTATTTCTTGACTGGCGACAACGAACCGGAAGACGCAGCGTAAGAAGGCCTCCTAGACTAGACTAGGTGGACCGACGACATTGTGAAATTCGCGGGCAACCGGTGGATGCAAATGGCAGGTTTTCGTACAGTGTGGCGGTCTAAGGGGGATGCCTTCGTTCAGCAGTGGACGTCTCCGGGCTGATGATGATGAGATGTAGGTAGAAAGTTTATGTATTTGTACACGAAGATTTACTTATACGTTTGTTTCCGCTCACCTCCAAAACCAAAAGAATGTGTTTCTCAAAAACAACACTGGATGAATACATCGGCTACTACTTAACTTACTATACCGGTTCCCATAGCGTCCAATGTCGGGTAAAACCGCCACAGACTAGTGATCGATAAACGTCACGTGTTTAAAAACAACTTTATAGTTATATATAAACAAAATCTTTGCTTGCCATTTTTACCTTCGCACGCAAAATTTAATTACTCTGTGTTAACTGAATGGTCTCACGCTCTAGGTACTTGAGTACATGTCGTCAAACATAGCTCATACAATACTGGATGTTTCATTTTATGGAACTGAAACTTTTTGATTGCAGGCCAAGAATATGGCACTCTCATCATTTAACTCTCTCTGTAGAGTTTTATAAAGGATTACGCGGAAGGATTACTAATTCGTAATGAGCTTGAAAGATCGTACGTCACTGGTAACAAATTTTAATAAGGGACCTACCTAATGTGTCACATTCTACCGTGGGCCGGATGACACGTTAAATTGTCGGTCCCCACACCCGTTTAGCCAAATCAGAGGCCTTCGGTCGGTAAGTATTCTATCTTAGTGTTCTCGCATAGCAGTTAGAGTAAAAAAGTTAGTAACTATTAACTAATAATACTGTATAGAGGGTGTGGCGTAATGAAGGGATAATTTTATACCAGGGGGGTGTCACTCCACAGTTTAAGTATGTTCGGCCGGCGCTTCGTCAGGGAGGACATTGCAAGGCTGAAGTCAGTGGCCGCCCGCACGCTAGCCTCGTCGCACGTAACTAAGCATACGTGATAGAAAGAGAGCGGTATATCTAGGTGAATATAGCGAGCGGTATCCAGCGCTGTGCCAGTTGAATTGCTACTTATTTGCCTAGTAGATAGAGTCCTTATTTATTTCAATTCCTTTGCGGAGTGAACTTTCTGTACGTAGTACTATTATTTATTCTGTGCTTATACTTACAGATAGGTGACATCGTGTTGGTTTTGAGAATAACAAAATGAATTGTATAAATTTCACATAATTTTCGAGTAAATTTTATTAGTTGAACAATTTTTCTTAAACAAAAATTATACTCGCGACACGAAAATGGCAGTGCGAATTCGATAGCACATCTGACCAAGGCTACTAATCAAAAACAGATCGAGAAAATTCCTTAATTTGCATCTTACCCGAAAAACTCTCAATGTCAAATAACACTATGCTACTTTTACGGAACCCAATTTTTGATTTTTCTAACCACACCAATGCCTCCCACCGGTTGGTATAAGGTAATCCACTCATTACGCCACAACCTGTATATACTGTAATAAATAAATTAATACTAAGTAACATAATATGTCGTTGGTTTATCTTCTCGTCCAAAATCCCTCAGTGTCTGAAGACAAGGGTATACGACCAGTGTGTGTTGCCAGTGATGACATATGGAACTGAAAAAGTTAACTGCTGGCCTTTTGGAGAAACTTAGAGTCACGCAACGGGCAATGGAGAGAGCTATGCTCGGAGCTATTTTGCGCGATAGAATCCGGAACGAGGATATTCGCCAAAGAACTAAAGTTACCGACATAGCTCGCAAGGTTTGCAAGTTGAAGTGGCAATGGGCAGGCCGCCCATTGCCACTGTTGTCGGTTGTCAGTTCTTAGAGCATCGCTCGAAGAACTGACAACCGATAACAACAGTGGCAACTGACAACTGAACTCAAGAACCTTTCTTCCGATGGGGAAGAAAGGTTCTTGAGTGGCGACCGCGAACCGGAAGACGCAGCGTAGGAAGGCGGTGTGGCGGTCTAAGGGGGAGGCCTTTGTTAAGCAGTGGACGTCTCCGGTCTGATGATGATGATGACGAATCTAAATTTTTTGTTTTTAGGATATAACAGTGTGTAAATCGTGAAGTAAGAATGGGACACAAATAGCACAGAATGGACCCCTAGAGATGGACCCGTAGAAGATGTTCTCGCTTAAGGAACATTTCACATTATGATTTGTAGTTATTGCTTCAAAATAAAAATATTTTTACTGTGAGATTGGTACAACTTCAGGTACGTGATGTATCATAGAAAACTTCAGTTACCGAACTTTTTTCTCGGACTCTAAATCACTGTTAATTAATGCTTGTAACAAACTCTAGGTGGCAATAATGTCATAGTACATCAAATTTACTAAGCGGCATATAATTCATTTAAATGAACATGATAGAGAGCTTAAGCGTTATTTTTTATTTTTTTATGCAGTCAAGCGACGAGACGAGCAATACTTTCATCTGATGGTAAGCGTCACGCCTGCCACTAACAGTAGCAGTGCCAGAATTCTGAACTTGCGAACACAATCCTGCGCCGCACCGAACTGCGCTCGTCACCCTGAGATATTAGATGTTCAATCTCTTCATACCCAGTAATTTATCTGGTAACATTGCTCTTCAACCAGGAACACAGTAATGCTTGCACACTACTGCTTGGCGATTGAATAACTAGCAAAGGTGTGGTACCTCTCCAGGCGGACTCTGCAGTAGAGTCCTACCACTACAAAATGATACAAGAGAATCGCCATGACGTTATGGGTTTGACCATAACCGTTCGGTCGATCTTTAGAGGCTTGACAGTCATAAACTGAAAGATTTATATGAAAACTAGCTGTGCCACGCAGTTCACCCACGCTACGTTGCATAAAAATAAGCCTGTGTTATCCCAAGGAGGTAGCTTATACTACCTCCATACCTAGAAATCCGTTCAGCCTTTTTTGCGGGATCGAGTAACAAACATCGAAAAATCTACACATCCAAACATACAAACTTTGACATTAATTTATAATATAAATACCTGCTCCCCGCGGTTTCCCCGCGTGATGATGAATAACGGTGATGATGATAATAAAAGGTAGCCTATAATATGTTATTATCTCTATTCGTCCATTAATAATCCGTTCAGACGTTTTGGCGTGAATAAGTAACAAACATACACACACATCACACACACATACTGACAAACTTTCGCATTTCTAATATTAGTGTGATGATTAATATTAATTATTATTTATTACCTATTTATTTATTATTATTTATTTATCACACCAATTACATTAGCTAATTACATTATTTAATAAATGGTAGGCACAAGTTATAGTATGTGCGGATACACATTTGTCACGTTTAAATTAAAGAAAAAATAAAAATTACGATGCAAGAATGATTCATTTTACATAATTATTACAAATAAAGTCAAACTTCAAATACAGGTACCTTAATTATAATAAATTAAATGTAAAAAAAATATTAAAAAATTAATTAATAATAATTTATTATTATTATTATTTTTTATTAATTATTAATTACCTATTAATTAATTACAAACAAATTATCAAAATTAATAAACAACTGTATTTATTATATTATTCTGCGACTGAAAAACTTGCCATGGAGGCACAAGAGTCAAAGAGACAGAGGGAGTCGTCTTGGTGGTGGTAGTTGTAGTGTGTGGTGGTGGTAGTTGTCTTGTGTGGTGGTGGTGGTTGGCTCACTATCACAAATCGGAACGGCTTATGCGCATTAAATTCAAGTAGAGCAAAAATATTTTCATAACCCCGTAAGAATATTTTATCTACAGTTTCTGATTAGTCCATTATCGACCCATGTAAAGATACATGGTTATTTACGGTGTTCGTTGTAAATAAACAATGAGGAAAACATGAGATACGATCCACGCTTATCGTTCCTTGGTTGGCTCTTTCAGAGTAGGTATTGTTATACCAAAACTGTAGAGGCACGTTCCGTATAGGGTTATCAAATACTTAAACGTATGTAGTTAAAGCGACTTTAATTGAATGGCGTTTCAGAAGTTTATCGTTGGAAAACTTCAACAAATTAAAGTGTGTGATAATCGACTAACATGGGAAAACAACGTGCTCGTAAGATGTATCTCGTATGTTATTTCGTGGATAAGCTTAGACTGAATTAAAGAGAAAACGTATACAATGTGTAACAAAAAGGTTCAACAACACAGAAGGGTATGTATATACTCATCATTATGAACAACTTTTACAATGAGGCCAAAATCGAAATAGCCAAAAAAAAAATCAGCTGCTCCATGCATTTTGTCCAAGGTCAATGAACTTTTTGTATGGACAGCTGTTTTTTGGCGATTTCTGGTTTGGCACTAAAGTAAAAGTTGACCATAATAATGAGTACATACGTACCCTTCAGTATTGTTGAACCTTTTTGTTACACATTGTATAAAGCTCTTTCACAGAGTACACAGTTCACTCGCTCATTTCCACATCTATAACTATAAAAGGCTTTGTCCTGACTGACTGACTGACTGACATATAGACAACGTACAGCCCAAACCGCTAAACGTAGAGACTTGAAATTTGGAGGGTATGTTTTTGAAGAGGTGTAAACGCCCACTAAGAAAGGATTTTTCGAAAATCAACCCCGAAGGGGGTTAAATGGGGTGTTAAAGTTTGTATGAAACTTTTTATTCTCTGGTTCGATTGATACAAAACTTGGTATACATATTCTACTATAAAAATAAGAAGATACGGATGTCACAGTTTTTTAAAAATCAGCTCCCGTTAGTATAAAAAAAAACAGTTTTAGTGATAGTACGTTTGTTTCTCCTTAACTTTGTAACGGCTGTACATATTAAAATGAAATTTGGTATAGGAATGGGGATAGATGTGGGGATGGGGGTGGGGGTGAGGGTGGCGATGATACTGGGAATGGAGACGGGACGGAGATAGGCATGTTAATATCAAGATTACAATCGGTATCGGGATGGGGATGGGGATGGGTGGGGATGGGGATTTGATGGGGTGGGGATTTGGTGGGGATGTGATGTGGATGTGGATGAGGCTGGGAACGGGGATGGGCGTGTCTATATTAAGATGAACGTTGAAATCGGGATGGGGGTGGGGATGGGATGGGGTGAGGATGGGGTTCGGGATGGGGATGAGGGAGGGAACGGGGATGGGGACGGGGATGGGCGTGTTCATATTAAAATTACATTTGGTATCGGGATGGGGATGGGGAAGGGGGCGCTTATAGGGATGAGGCTGGGAATGGGGACGGGGATGGGCGTATTTATTGGTCGGCTGAACAGATGGAGCTGCATTTTTGGATAGGTAGTTATAGCATAAGGTTCGGAAACGGACATAGGCTATTTTTTTGTAGGTCCACGCAGACGACTGTTTGACGGACATAATCCCGTATATAACCATAGAAATGTAATGAAACTTTGTATTTGAAGTTCTTGATTTCCGATGTAAAAATCTCTAAATGTATTATTTAGGCTTATGGTTGGAAACTAACGTAATGGAGTCTTCGGTCAGCTGGAACTCGCCAGTAGACCAGCGGGTCCACTTGACCATACCGTTGTTTTTGGAAAAAAAAACCGATCCTGACACCTCATATAAATAAATGTGACGAAGTGTAGTAAGTCAACGATACTGCAAAACTTTGCAAAACAAGATGTGAAGAAAAGCTGAAGAAGCCAAAGATGTGAATTTAGGCAAGTTTCCTTTTGTAATGTAAGTTTGTACTACTGAGATATTCATATCCTAAATGGATGAATAATGGGGGTGGGGGGATAAAGGATGTTAGGCTATGGCTTGGAGAGATACTTAGTCTATTTTTCCAGAGACTTCTTACATGGTCCAATGAAAGAAAAGTAAGAAAGAAAATATGATCAATTCATAAAACTGTCATAGCCTTTTAAATGCCCAAGGTCTTCACGAACGTGCTAGAAGACTTCGTAAAGACTCTTGAATGGGCTCAAAGAGGTCTTTAATATCAATGGCACACGTATAACACGTCTCCGTTTCGCAGATGACAGAGAACGTGGCTGACCTCTAAAGTATGCTCAAAGAAGTCCTTGAGTCATCCCTGAAAGATCATATCAAATCACGACATCCGCGTTCGGAAGGGCTGTTTTTGGAAAATTGGATGACGTCTTCAAGTCCCACATATTCTGAAGACCAAGGTATAATCAATGAATCTTGTTTATCATCACATACGGTGCTGATACGTGGTCACTAAATACCACGCATAAAATCCAAGTGTTCCAAAGTGCAATGGAATGGGCCATGTTAGCCATCACTCTCCTAGACCGTATGCCAAACATGGAGATTCTACTGCGAACGAATGCCGAAGAGGTGGTTAAATGGATAGCGAGAATCTAGTGAAGATGAGCAGGACACTGGTGATAAGGGAAGATGGGCGGTAGACTAAAGTAGTCAAAGGGACGGTGGGCGCGGAACGGAAAGTGGCTACCGAGCAGGCCAGCAGCAAATAGCATTAAAAATGATTGAAGATGACGATGAAAATGTAAACAGGATATAATGTATTTATCTCAAATAGTAAAAACGAAAAACATTAAAGCATCAAACTCGGCGAGGTCATAGCGTATAGCATAAGCATAATCAGCCTTTCTAATATACACTGCTGACTTAGGCTTACCCCATGATCCAATAAAACAATGTCTGCTACTCCGGGAGTGACACTTGCTTACGTCACTCCAGTTGCCACTTTATGGCAACAAAATTGGAAACTTGACAATCAAAAATTGTTAATAATTTATTAATTATAAAAAACATTGGTTATATACGGAGGACGGGGAGTTATGATTTACGCTACTGGTAATTTCACGTCTATGACGTAGGCTTGTGTCACCCACGTGACATTTGCCAAATCGGAATGACATACCTGGCGGAGTATATTATTAGACCATGGCCTACCCTAGAAGGGCAATTGAGCCACGTTGGCTCAGTTGCGGGTTGGCGGAATCACGTACACTATTGAATATCGTCTCCGGAAGTAAGCAGGTCCTCACGAAGTGTCCTTCACCAAAGAGCCAGTCGTATGAAAATCCGTACCCACATAATCTCCAAAGAAATCATTGGTACGGATCCAGAATTCCGCTATTTCACGATTTTGAGTCGAAGTCGAGTGGTCTACCAATTAGCTACCAGGGCTTAAGGTGGTAGCCTAATCAGTTTAAAGCCACGGTATGGTTATAGACTAAATTCTAATATCGTATCTACCTATTATACAACCCACGCGAGCGAAGCCGCGGGCAGCAGCTAGTTGAAGATAAGGATAGAGCAATACGATCGTCCTTTTCCAACCGCCATTTACTCATAACTTGCAAGAGAAAGGCTTTAAAATAGTAGATTGTTTACCAAGGGAGCAAAAAACTATTTTTAAGGCGACAATGTTTCTTTGAATCCAGAGCGTACGGAGGGATTCAAACTACTCGAGCTTAAAATAGTGTTTTGATCCCGAGGACACTCTACTTTTTGTCATCCTCTATGAGAAAATAAGTAAGTGCAACTTATGAATAATAATAGTAACTAACTTTATTCCATTCACTCACTACTCACACTCTTCTCACTTTTTATAGCTTTTGGTTTCATGTTAGACAGGGAGAGCACTATAGTAGCTAGTGACGTCAACGTACACGATTCCAAACAAATTCTATACTAGCACGTGTTTTGCTAGAAAAAGACAGATGACTCCCAAATATTTTGAACGCCTATATTTCATAACTTTACCAGCCGATTACATAATTTTTTCGATGTAAGCCACCGATTCAGTAAAACTTTCCACTTATCCTATTATTATTGAAACACAAGCATATACAAGCATTACCGTGTTCCGGTTTGAAGGGCAATGTTACCAGAGAAATTACGGGGTATGAAGAGATTTAACATCTAATATCTCAGGATGACGAGCACAGTACAGTGCGGCGCAGGATTGTATTCGCAAGTTCACAATTCTAGCACTGCTACTTATATGGGCAGGCGTGACGTTTACCACCAGGCGAACGTCTTGCTCGTCTCGTCACTTGATAGTATAAAAAGTATTTAAAACGTGTAACAAAAACGTTCAACAATACTGAAGGGTTATGTATGTACTCATCATTATGAGCAACCTTTACTATGGGCTCAAACATGAAATCGCGGAAAAAAAACAGCTATTCCATACAAAAAGTTCATTGACATTGGACAAAATGTATGGAACAGCTGTATTTTTCGCGATTTCAGAGTTGGCCCCATAGTAAAAGTTGTTCATAATGATGAGTACAAACATAGACATACCCAGTATTGTAAAACCATTCAGTTACAGATTGTATATTTAAAAAAACCCTATTGTTTGAAATAGGTTGATACATATTTTAAATTGTGTGTCGTCGTCAGCCATAAAACGTCCACTGCTGGACGAAGGCCTCCCCCTTTATAGAAGGGTGTTGCCATAATCCCCACGCTTGGCAGGCGGCTTGGGGATCGCAGAATGCTCACCACCGTTAACCAAGAGGGCGCTGCTGCCCGTCCTCCGGTGGGTCTGGTTGCAGTTTAAGGACATACCCAGGTCCACCAATTTTGTGTATTTGATAAGTAATAGTATGTGGAACACTCACGAGCCTGGGTGCGGCGGCGCCTCCGCGCTCGTTCTCTCGCTTGAGTACGAAGGGCAGCGCGCGCCGGTGCTGCTCCAGCCAGACGGCGTCCGGCACGGGCCGGTTCCGGCGCCCGTCCCACCGGCCCACGGCTAAAACATAACCTTAATCACACTTGTGGACAAAGCAAACAAGTTAATAGTACATTATGATACAAGTGTGCTATGTTGGTCATTACACTAGAGGCGGTATTATGCGATAAGGAAGCCGAGAGCGTAATGACTAATAGCACAAGAGTTCCATACGACTGTTTTCATCACACTTGCGAGGAAAAAACAAACTTTTTTGATAATAATCAACCACACAGCGAAAACGTCAACAAACATTTGCGGAAAATGGCGCCCAAACCAGCAATGCGCGCGCAGGTTGTCATTTACTTCAGCGGCATAAGAACTCTTTGTTGGTATTACAAAAAAACTGTAAGTATTACCCGGCTATATTAAGAATGCTTCGTATACATACGTCTAATTGCATTCATGTACAAACTTGACTTTACCGGGTTATACCTATTATAGCACAAGTGCCGTAATGTAAAGTAAAAAGCACGCGTTTGGATTATGAGCCTAAAACCGATGTAATAAGATCCACTTTACGAGCAAGTGTGATGAAAAATATAAAACAGAATAAGCGATAAAGGTCCTACTGCCTACAGATTTGCTCGAGTTTTGACTATAGTTATTAATTGTAGATCGATATGCTGTATTTAGATGATCAGTAATCCGTCAGCTACTAACAAAGCTCTATTTTGGCTATCGTAATTATTGAATGTTTTTATATGAAGTGATTCCACACTTTTTTTTTTTTTTTTTTTTTTTTTTTTATGAATGACTATGCTGTTGGCCTCAGATGGCCTCTACAGCGTCACCGGACTTTAGGCAAGCGCAAACGGCGCTCGGCCTAGGTTTAGGTTAAAGGCGACTAGCTCAAGGGCACCTCAGACGGTACGAACCTCGGCTTGGCCGTCGCCGGGAGTGGGGTCAGAGTTGCCCTGGCACCCCAGAAGGGGTATGCCCTGGGGCCCTAGTAGATTGATCTGGTTGACTACTTGGAGAGAATCTAACAGATCTTCTGACAGATCTGGGGAGTCCTCGACCTCGCCGGCGAGGTCGGTGCGTGTTTGTGTGCCTTTGGTAACCGGCGCCTATACCAAAGACGGAAAGTGTGATTCCACACTTTGGATTTTTCTGTTTTTAAAGCGTAAACAGTAAGAACAAAGAACAATTATGACCTCTAGCAGCAACGGTTAGTTGATAGCTGAAAAACAGTATTTTGACAGGTTGGCAAAGCAGTTGGGACGGAAACCCAGAGATTGCTCGTATACAGGTTCGAGTCCTGTCAGAGGTCATAATTTTTCTTACTGTTTAAGCTTTAAAAACATATTGTAATAACTTAGATAATTCCTAATTTTAAAAAAATTGCGGTAAATTCAATTTGTATGGACTTATAGTTATACCAGAAATAGTATGAAAAAAATGGGGGCGCTACTTTCTATTCAAACTCTTCAAAATTACGTATAACTTGGCAACACTGAATAATATTTTGTATTGAAAACTTTTATTTCCATTTTATTTAATTTCTACGTTTTTCTGGTATAGCAATATTTTTGAATGCAGCAGGAATATACTGTAGTCTGTATCCCGTTAACAAGTGCCAACATTACAAAATAAATGACATGGCTAACTGGCTAGGATATTACCAGCCTTACCTAAAATAATCTCGATTCTCTTAGTCACTGCTTAAACTTCTCTGTCCTTTTCTAGCACGTGCAACTACACGTCAGAGAGAAGATGGCAGAGCATCTTAAGCAGTGACTAACGGTTGAAAAGTTTTTTTTAAGTAAGGCCGTAAATCTCTGTATAATAATGTCATGTATCCATAGTTACTGACGTTTGTGATCGAGAGACGTCCTCACTGACCCTATCAGTAGGGCATTGAAACCTGCGTAGACAACAATAAACATAGGAAAATAAAAAGATAATGACTCTGAATACTTAATTAAGGGGAACACTTTATCCTACTATCTAATGAGCAGAGCATTTTTTCTCATGTTCATTGTTTAGGTATAGAAGGGCGGAAGAGGGGGGGGGGCTCATGACACCCCCCCCCCCCAAGCCCCTGGGCTGGGTGGGTGTAGGTCAACTACTGAAACTTTTTCTAGTTGTAATCGAATTGGAGCCTGTCTTAACTAGACGTCTACTCTACTATATTACTCCTCCTCTTACTGCAGGGTTATTTAAAGCTATGGAGTGACGAGACGAGCGAGAAGTTCGCCTGGTGGAAAGCATCAAGCCTGCCCATAACGGTATCAGTGCCAAAATTGTGACCTTGCGAACAAAATCTTGCGCCGCACTGCAGTGCGCTCGCCACCCTGAGATATTAGATATCAATCAAATATATATAATAACAAGTTCTCTGCTATATTTAGAACCATTTGCGTTAGTGGCGCCCCTGTTAATATACAATGTGTAACAAAAAGGTTCAACAATACGAAAGGGTAGGTATATATTCATCATTATGAACAACTTTTACTATGGAACCAACACTGAAATCCCGAAAAAAATATCAGCTGTTCCATACATTTTGTCCAAGGTCAACGAACTTTTTGTATGGAACAGCTGACTTTTTTTTCGCGGTTTCAGGGTTCGCCCCATTGTAAAAGTTGTTCATAATGATGAGTATATACATACCCTTTCGTATTGTTAAACCTTTTTGTTACACGTTGTATACTGAATTTTGGCAAACTTTATATACTTTTTAGCAAATAACCAAACCATCGTGACATTGTCGCATGCCATGGTTGTCCTTTAACGTTAGATTATACATTACAATAAGATAAGATAATTATGTTTCTTTCTTAAGTTTGGATTTAATAAAATATTTTTCATTTTCATTTCTGATAATTTTCTGATATTGTATTATATGTTTGAGCAAACACCATTAAACGCTATTGCAATTAATAAACACTTTTGTAAGATAAACGCGAGCACCTTTGTGACCGTCTCTATAATGCTAGGGCTTCACCTGCGTGTAATGCCATTATTTAGTGCGGTATTTGATACAGTACGCAGCTATGGCCGGGTGTTAGCACGCTAGTGGGCTAGTGGCATTATTAATGTCGTTAGACGTTAGGCGATATTCAAAGTCAAATGATAGTGTGGCCGCCCATGTAGCGCATTGTTTAATGCTTCATTTATTGCACGTTAATTATTCCGATAACTGGACGTAAAGCGTCACGCAGGTGAAGCCCTAGCATAAGATAAAAACATTAAAAATAACCGATGAGGAAGTGACAACTAACCGTTCAATCAACAATTGAAAACCTCACATATCTGTCGCAATACTTTATTTTCTGATTAAATAAAAAAATACAATGTATGTACATAAGATGCACAAGCGATGCACATGATTACAGTCAAAATTATAGATCTTATATGGAAATTTGCGTCTGGATAAAAAAAACTAGGTTTTTAGCGGAATTCTAGATACTATGTTAAATAGTCAACTTTCATATTCAACGGTATTTGTGGCAAGTAAACGATCAACAGTCTGTATAAATTAATTTATTGCAGTTTATACAGTATGTCTCTTAGTCAACCTCAGTGGTGTTGCGTTTTGAGACACTCTGTAGATATGTTATGTTGTATACAAATGAATACATATTATGTATATTTCTGTATGTAAAATTCTTGTAGTGTAATGTCAGTTTATAACTGAACAATAAAAAAAATTGTGTATTCAAAATGTTTAGTGAATAATATTTACTTAAATATTGTTTGTAAGTTTACTTTAAATTTCGATTAAATGCCTCTAGATAGTTATTTTTATGATACAATGTCTTACAATTAATTTTTTATTCAATTTCAGCCGTGTTATGAGATTTTTTGTTCTAGTTTTTATTTTCATTTAAATATGGCGAAGGAAGCTGCACCTTAACTTATTACTTGGGATTAAAATTATTATAAGAAATGTGCCTTTAAAATTACAATTACTAATGTATAAGCGATTAATTTTAAGATTAATTTAATTATTGCAATTAATTTTCGTTACAATTTTAAGATTAAACACTTTTAAAATAAATGCAAAGTGAAAATTTAGAGATCATTGGAAGAAAGTCAATTGAGATCACTCCAATACAATTCACAATAATTTACCAAATGACAAAATATATTGTAATTCACAACCCTAATCATACTTTTCAAATAGTCCCTTATAAATGCTTTTGTTACAAAATGACTAGACATTCCTATTTTCATGGCAAACTTTTCATATCGGGCATTAATATTGTAGCGACATTAAGCCCAACTTGCGTCAACACGGGTCGAACTGATAATAAACATAATCCGCATTCTTTATTTGGGGGCTTTGTCTTTATTCATTAAGGGGGCGACCAATGCCAGAAGTAAGTAAAATGGTGTATTTTTAAACACATAGTTTAATGATTAACAGTCTTACCTAAAATAATCTCGATTCTCTTAGTCACTGCTTAGACTTCTCTGTCCTTTTCTAGCACGTGCAACTTCACGCCAGAGAGAAGATGGCAGAGCATCTTAAGCAGTGACTAACGGTTGAAAAGTTTTTTAAAGTAAGGCCGTAAGAACGAACATATTCAAATTAAAAAAAATACTACATGTAGGGAAAAAACCTAAAGAAGCCGAGTAACCAAATATAATTTTGAAAAATAATCTGGTTTATTAAAATACTGAATACAAATTACTAACAAAAAAAATTACAGTTTTAATTCAAATGCTCTCTTCTAAATTATCAGCGACAACACCACATTAGTTTTAACGAATTACACAGCCAGACTAATGTTTTAGCAGAGTAACCGTTTACTTTTTTTATTTCATGCCTATATTTTGAATAATAGGCGTGTGGCCTAATGTTTAATTTATGACAAATAACAGGCTTAGTGATGAATATAACTAAATACATTACACATTCTGAAAAAATAAATTGTATTTTCTGATAAATCTCTGAGATATGAGCGTTTCAAGTTTTAGGTGGGGATAGAGAGAGCATGCACTATCCCTTTCTCGCAAAACACGTGTCAGTATAGCATTTGTATGGCGCGCCTGAGGCTTGACGTCATAGCTCAGTATAGCGCGCTCTCTGTCTAGTTTGAAATGAATATACTTAGAACTAATTTATTTTTAAATTATTTTAAATTTTGTTTTCGTTGATAGGCTCTATTGATGATCAGCTTTTTTATGAGGTAATAAAAAAAATTTAGTCATCATGCCTATTAAATAAAATCCCACCTAAATTGCTCAAAGCCATCATCATTATCACTTGTGTCGTGCGATTTTCGACATATCGGGTAAAATCATGTATTATCTCTGGCATTAGGCGCACTCTTAAGCTGCACGTACTCCATAATTAAAACTGCCAAAACGGCAGTTTATTGAGCTATCAGTTTAACCTAGGTTTACGCAAATGGACCAAATTGTATCGTATTCAATGTCAAAAACTAAAAGTTTGAAATGGAACTTTGAGGTTCAATAACCGATCATCTTTCAAACCAACGCGCAACGGTTTAAGCTTCTGGTATATACATTTTTTGTTTACCGTTTGTTATTAATTGATTAAATATTGGTAAAACGAAGCTACAAAATTAATCAATCAGTAATCGAAATCGATCACGAAACAAAATTAACGTCGACGATAGATTAACACCCTGTATAACTAACTACAAAAGAAATTAAACATCAACGTATTAAAATTGAAAATCGTATAAAAATATTATATGTATACTTAGTTAAAAAATAATCTTCACTTATATTAAGAAATAAAATAATGCTGATTTTACTTAAACACTGGGTAAGTCGCTAAATAAAGGGATAAAAATGGCAAGTTTATACAGGGTCCGTGGCACGCAGCTTAAAGGAGCTCATTGTACGGAGGTCGGTTTCATAGTAAAAGTTATTCTCAATTCAAACAATGAGCTCCTTCCGGCTTAGTACTACCGTTCTGCCTAACCCTGTATACAATAAATAAAACATATTATTACGTACATCACGCAACTGATATATCATTCTTATCATTTCTTTTTCATCACATCAATAGTATAATTATTATGTCACACCCACACTGCCCTATCATTTATTGTACGAAACGATGACTTTCATAAACTAAAACTTATATCAAGAAACGTAAGTTCGTATAAGACTTTACCACTAATTAATTAACAGACGAATCAGAACGAGTTTTATTAGATTTATTGGATTTAGAATGTTAATTAGTCATCTATTAAGCATCAAATCTAGTCATTTGGTAGTTTAATAAATGAAATTAATTTAATTTGGTGGTTTTGGTAATTGAATTTGGTATTATGTGAAAATGGCAATGTTTAAAATGATAAAACTGTACAAAGTTACACGGAAAAGTTACGGTCGAAAGGAGTTCCTTGTAGATATAATTTTGAAACACTGATTATGTACTAATCATGACATACGCAAAAAAAAATACTTTTTTTATTGATCAATTTGTTTAGATTTAGTTTTTTCAAGTACAAGCAAATTCATAACAAGAAACTTAAAAAAAAACAACCGACTTCAAATTAATATGGGACGACCTCAGGATACTCTGTCAAATAAAAAAAAAATTTTCAAATTCGGTCCACAATTGACAGAGAAATCGGTGAACATACATAAAAAACAACATACATACCGTCGAATATAGAACCTTTTTCGAAGTCGGTTAAAAATGAGTTTAAAGAGCTCCTTTCGCCTTAGTATACCTTTTCTGTCCAGCTTGGCGCGATCTAAGAGATAGCTCTTAGAGATAAGAACGCCATTATTTTTAATGCGTTATTATCCTTGTAAAATGACCTTCTAGTGATGTCAACAATCGAGTTTTTGTATCACATTTCTCTTTAATTCTGTGAGTTTCATTCAGACTGAGCTTGACTCGCATCCCACACTTACATTCTTACAGAAATTAGTCGATATAATAAAGAATATTATACAGCATTGTGATATTACTCATATTCACTACTAACCACATTAAGAGAGGATTTAAAAACTGCCCATAAAACCAATCCTTATCTATTCGTCTCTTAACAAATTAGCATTTCATGACAGCGCGAGCGCGAATTAAATCATTCCTAACTATAAGTAGTTACTCGATACGTAATATGAATTCGAAGACTTATTACTCCTCCACACATCTGAGATTTTTTACAACTATTGACCGGGAGCCTCGTAATCACTCAACAATAACATTCGTGTAAAGATAAAACTATTGTGTATAAAAATATCACTATTGCGTACAGAGGCTGTGCACCCCATGTCGGGGTCCACAGCGCTCCATCGGGTAAATAAAACGGATGCCGTCCGATCTCCCCTGCCTCGCCGTACAAAATATTACTCTATTATGAAAATACACCTTATCCTACATGTATGCAGGCGAGACCGAACGACAGATGCGGTCGACGTGTGTGTATAATGTACTGTATTGTGTATAAATATGTAACCAGTAAATAACCCTATGCTATAAAACGAGCACCGGTCGCAACAAATGCTTTAACAACAATCAGTCTATTGTCAGAAAGGAAGGTACTGCGCGTGACGCCGCGACGAACTCCTATTAGTCAGCGGGACCTCGCGGGTGATTCAACCGGCACCGCGGACGTACTATGCACCCACTTAAGACGCGGGCTTTCCGTTTCCCCCCATGACCTTCGTATGACGCGACACGTCTGACGACCTTTCGTAGAAATAATTCAACTTCGTTCGACTCGAACCGTATAAACTACGAGTAGCCGCGCTATCGGTCGACTCGCATAGGTCAGGAATGGAAAACAAGGCGCGTAGGTATGAAGCGCGGCCAACGGGAGCTCGTCGAGGGGCAGGCGCCGCACTCGGCATATCGTAGAAAGGCACACAATAAGCGGAGAGGTGAGAGTGGTAGCGGCCCCCGGCGACACTCCGATCACAGACTAGATACACCTATCGAGGGCCTCGACGAGCGGGCCCGCCGCCGCCGCCGGAGCCGGAGACGAGGGGGGGGCGGGGCGCGCGGGCGCGCGGCGGGCTGGCTAGTGGTAGTGCGCGGGCAGCGGCGGCGGCGGCGGCGGCGACGGCTTGAGGGAGTGGCGCGGCGGCGCGTGCTGCGCCAGCGTGTGGCGGCGCAGGTACAGCGGCGTCTTGAAGCTGCGGCCGCAGGTGGCGCACGCCACCGGCTGCGCCTCGTGGATCAGACGCACGTGCTGGCGCAGGTTGGACGCGTTGCTGTACCGGCGGCCGCACACCGCGCACTGCACGCCGCCCGCGCCCCCGCCGGCGCCGGCCCCGGCGCCCGCGCCCGCGCCGCCTCCGCACGCTGCCAACAACACCACGATCGCACCAACGCACCGCGCGCGCCCGCCCGCACCGCCGCGCCACCCGCTCCGCTCCGACCCAATGGACCCGCCCGCGCCACACGACCTACACACTGGCCGACCTTACTCCACGATCATCTTCAGTTAATGTTTCAAGAGGACCGAACCGACGGTCAGCTACGTCTCAATCGAACTCTAGACGGAGGCGGTTCCATTAGCTAACAGATAAACCACCGATGTTGGAAGTATGCGAGGGATCGCGCTGGCGGAGCGGCGAGCCGCGGCGGCGCGAGCGTCGGCCGACACCCGCGCGCCTAGCCACCACTTTGCGAGACCACGCGCTCTCTCCTTCTCTTTCTGACCGTTTTTCGAATAGAGTCTAAGGTAAAGGAGGTTAGCCGGGGGCGCGGCTGTCCGAGTCGACGTGTGCGTGTGAAATGACGTGAAAGAGACAGAAATAGACACTCACCTTCCGCATTCTCGTCCCGGAGGTCCGATGTTATTCCGGCCATGAGATCCATGTTACCTGCGGACGAGATAGCGAGAATTAGGAGTAGTTTACGGGAGCAGTGGTCAGTTGTGATATGTGTGGTGTGGTGTCTACCTTGCAGTGCAGCGAAGGGGTTTGCCAGCGAGTTGTTTTCGTAGCCGTATATTTGCGGAAAGCTGGAGCGCTCCTCGTCGCTGGCCTCCTGCTCCATCATTTCCATTTTTGGTTCGAGGAGGTCGGACGCGTTGAAGTCCTGGCTCTTGTCCGTCCGCTCGGGGTCTCCTGGATCCATGAGTATGTCGCTCTCTTCATTTTTCACCTCGGGCGCTTCGAGATCAGTTTTCACCCTCAGAGACGGGTAGTTAGATATTTCACTAAAGTCGTCGTTATTAGGCCTCGTTTGACTAGAAGTTTGAAAAGAAGCTTCTTCGTTGAGATTGTTTCTGGCAACATCGGGAGAATTTCTGGGTGTGCGGCGACCGGGCTGCGGTTCCTGGTCATCGGCAGGCGTGGTCTCCACGGTTTGGCTTGCGGCTTTGGAGGAGGAGGTAGACTGGGCGCTTGACGGCTTCGCGCTGAGCAAGTTACGGAGCTGGGAGGGGGGCGACTTCCGGTTCACTTTCTGAAATACAACTTTCTGTTATTATACTCCTATCGGTCGGTCAAAACAAGCTAATATTCGATATTTCTATAGTCTCAATTTGGTACTGACATAAATATGTTACCATTCAGAACCTAGGTCTGCTGGCAGATTTACTGTGAAACCTATGAATAATTTACGCAAATTGTAGACATGCGCAAGGAGAACGAACCGAACGCTGATTGGTCTACTCGTGGTTATGACGTCGATATTGGCGTGCCATTGGTAAGCGAAGACTTTTATACTTGCACTAGTGAGTTGATTGAAAATGTATCCTTTAGCAGATGTGTATAAGTATAGAGTGGTAAATCGTATGAGTCTGTTTTAAGGTGCCTAAAGATTTGCTCGATTTTTGCCTATCGTTCTTGTCTCCCGATTTCTGCTGTTTTTTTCTATCAGCTACATCTATTTAACCACCAACCTAACTTATACTGATGGTTTTTGTTGCTCGACAAAATATTACAAGATCTCTTTAGCGTTAGTGTTCAAAATGTTGGTATATCCAACATATATGTTGGATCCGTTGGTATAGTCACGATCGTCGTAATTCCAAAAAAAAACGACTAGAACCGATCCATAGTGGAGATTGACAAATAATACGGTGTCGATCGTCTGTTGCCTACATATTCACAAAATTTTTGACGATCAGACAAAATCGAGCCTATCTGTGGGCACCTCTAGTCCGGGTACCTTGTCGTTGTGTTGCGAGCAGTCGGTGAGGCCGCGTATCTGCAGCGCGTCGGCGGTTCGCAGAAAGGCGGAGAGCTGCGCCTGCGCGATGTTCACCTGCCCCACGTACATGAACTGCAGCAGCGCACGCACGTGCGACACCTCGCAGTCGCGCATGAATATTATCGGGTGGGGGCATGGGTTGTTCTGGAACAGGGGCCACGGTTAGAACGGCCGCATAATATAAGAAAAACCCGATAGAAAAACCGGACGGTCGCGCTCGAAGGCGATCCGTGCATAAATGTTGTATTAGGTCCCGCACATCGTAAGAAATGTCTCGTGACAGCCGTCTCGCTCGCACTTGTTAATTGTGCGCAGTGTGTGACGGTCGGTCCGGCGCCTATCAGGCGCCGTCCCGAAGCAGTGTGCGGCCTTAACCGCAGCGTACCAGTACTTATCGTCTCTATGGAATGGCGTGGCGGCACGAGCGAAACGTTCACCCGGTGGTAACACGCCTGCCCATATCAGTAGCAGTGCGACAATTTTTTACTTGCGAACATAATCCTGCAGCACTGCACTGCGCTCGTCACCCTGAGATATTAGATGTCAAATCTTTTCATGTCCAGTAATTTATCTAGTAACGTTGGCCTTCAAATCGAAACACAGTAATGCTTGCAAACTACTGCTTGGCGGCTGAATAACTGGCAAAGGTATGGTACTACCCCAGGCGGACTCTGCAATAGAGGCCTACGCTAGTATACTAGTTATACTTAGAGAAGAATTATCCTATTAAGGACAAAGAAGTGTTTGTCCTGATTAATATTGATGTCTTGCTTTTTAGACCGCATCTTCACTTTACATCAGGCGTGATGGCGGTCAAACACAAACTCAAAAGAAAATTTGAATAAAAATCCGTGCATTAGTCTCGCAAAAACACGAAGTGGCTCGACCAATTTGAATCTATATTTTTTGTTTTGATTAGGGTGTTTTAATTAGGTTTCTTTTAGGTGGTACGAAATCCACCAGGTCATCTATTGTTTTGTATTTAAAAAAATGCTAAGTGGCGTGTCTTGAGAGGAGCCTATGTCCAGTAGTGTTGTATGATAGGCTGATTATGATATTGAAGTAAGCACACTGTATACAGTCGTGGTGTTGATGCTGAGTCCATCTCACACATGCCCCAATAGGGAATAAGCATGTGATTTTTTTATTGACTCACAAAAAAGCTGACTGGCCACAAAACAAAAAATAATTTATATGTGCACAAATAACGAAGTTATAAACATTTTAGTTTCATGTTAGACAGGGAGGGCACTATACTAGGTTTATGACGTCAAAGTTCACGATTCCAAACAAATTCTATACTATGCACGTGTTTTGCGAGAAAGGGACAGATGACTCCCTCCCAAATACTTTGAACGCTTATATTTTAGAACTTTAACTTTTCGCTCATCGCAACTCCTTATCCTCCATGAAATGTACCGACCAGATAAGCATCAAATACCTTTCCGGGATAAAAAGTAACGGAGAGTGTCAGCTCTCCGACCCTAATCTACATTCAAGTCAAAAATCATCAAAATCAATTCATAATTGGCCGAGTAATCGCGTAACAAACATTCGAATTGAGAACCTTATTTTTTGAAGTCGGTTGAAAATAACAAACTTTCGCATTTATAATGAGTACCTACTTTTTGTAAAAATTCAGATACAGGAGATTCAGATGATGAACTTCCGTAAAATAACGGTTGATCGGTTGATTCTTATCTCTTAGATTAGAATAAAATCAAGCCTAGTAACAGAAAATAGCATTATAGATGCAATACCTTGGAAGTGGCAGAGACTAAGTTGCATTGTACAAAATATAACTTTCCAATACCTTTTTTAAAGACCACGATCCATTTTTTTGCTATTGTCACTTTGTAGTACAAACACAAAAACCTCTTTCCGGAACTTTTGTAAATGATTATAGTGAATGTTAATAGAAAAATAGCCAAGCTGAATTCGGTGCCTTAGCTAATGCAATTGGTTGTACCGTATTAGTTGAATAAATTAACTAAAACTAATGTTGCTTTTTTATCTCATCTATTCAAAAAGAGCTAATATGTACTTTGTTCCTCGCAAAGAGGATCAAAAAAGAGCTAATTTTTTTTTGATCCTCGGTATCAAAACTATTTTAAGTAGAGCTTAAAATAGTTTTGATACTTTCATACTTAGTTTTGATACAACTTTTTGATTGATCAAATAGTTTTGATACTTTTTTCACTGCGCTCAGAATTCTACTTTAGAATCCCTTGCTACGCTCGGGATTCTGCTCTGGAATCCTTCGCTACGCTCTGGATTCAAAGAAACACTCTCGCCATAAAAATAGTTGTTTGCTCCCTTGGCAAACAATCTACTATTATAACCTTGTATGGGAGGAACTACACTATGCGGTAGAATAGTGTGGCAGGTAGGATGCGGCAGGTCCCAAAACATACCTATTTATGTTATGTTAGGTATTATGGTATTTATGTTATGCTATGAATTTATGTTTATACCTATATAAAAATACCTACAATCGAACGCACAATATTTTTTATGTCGGCTGCTTGGTCCTTGTTTGAGTTGTTTCAGTAACCAACAAATGTACACGTGTTACGTAAATACTGAATCGATTATGATCAGATTTTCGCAATTTGAAAGCTTACTGAGCTATCAAGTGTCAGACCTGAAATGGCCTTGCTTTTAGTTATGTCAGTATTTTAATATAGACCGAGTTGAATAAAGCATTTTTGTAGGGTTCTGTAACATACTATAAAGGAATCTTTTTATAATTATTAGTGTAGCGCTCGTGGCGTAGCTTGTCTAGGTGATTCTAAACGATCACCGATGTTAAGCAACGGACGGTCCGGTCAGTCTTCGGATGGGTGACCGTGAGTGGCATTTATTTCTGAGCGCTACCGTAAATCGGATGACACGTTAACTTGTTGGTCCCGGTTGTTTGTTCTAGTTTCTATAACAACAACCGTCAGCCATGTCAGAGGCCTTCGGGCGGCACATTAACTCTGACGCTAGGGCTGGCCACTCAGCCTATACGGACTTACTTTACTTATAATTATTAGTTTCGCCATGACCGTTTTCAGTTAGCACACAATTGCTACACTAAACGTTTATAGTCTGTGATCAAATGGACTATGGCATACAGACAGACAGACGGGCATGGCAAAAAAAACTATCCTATTTTGCCACAGATCCTTGAAAATCCGACTGCGAAATATAGTCCATAACACTACGGAGAAAAAGACCAATCTATTGACATAATCTTGTAAATCAATTATTATTCAATAAAAGGTTACGCGTAACGGTATTATTAAACAGAGGAGGTGAGATAATGATGATGAGATAAGGTCATTGTACTCAATGTTAATTTCACTATGGGGCCAACCACGAATTGACGGAAAAATCTACTGTTCCAAAGAAAAAAATATTCACTCTTGTCAAAATGTAAAGGCCGTAGTAAAAGTTGGTCACAGTGATGAGTACATGACCTCCTTTCGGGCTATTAATACCTTTCCGCGAGAACCTGCATAAATCACATAGAACACACAAAAATACACCCTTATATATAAAACCGAAAAAAATACACAGGTTGCAACAATTCAAATTACGAAACACTGTTTTAAACTATCATATAGTATCACGGTTATTCATTACAGTTCCAATATTATTTACGGGATATTTACAGTGATTATTTTGTGAAAGGAGCTCCCGATATTTAGGCTGCAGTAGTAAGCACGGTATTCACTGGCAGACTGAACATCGAACGTCTGTCCGTGAACATAGTGCATGCAACTGCGCCTAAATATCGGGAGATCGTAAACATCACACACATAAACAGCCAGAAGACGTCCACTCCTTTTAAGCCCCAGATCAGCACGCGCCTCTACCTCGCTCGCGCATTCCAACATTTTAGAAGATATAAAATAACTGAATATGACAAAAAATTGGCGGTGAAATTGCTGAGAATAACATTACAAAGGTTCAGCAAAAAAAACATTATGATCTAAACAATGATATTATATATATAAGGATGTGTCATATCGCGCCCTAAAATGTGACGGCCCTAAGGACTGTATCACCTGTCTGCGCTCACTAAGCGAGACGCGCGCTATCCCTTTTGCTCTCATAAAAGTGCTATCTTCTTTCGCACTCCGCAAACTCGTAAACATGACGGCACGGGGTTCATTTTCAAACGTTGTTTTATTACGCGATGGCGCATCTTTCGTAATCTTTGGATCTAAACTAGTTTTTGTACCTAAAAATGGGATTATAGGTTATGCCCAGTTTTATGAACGAAAACTCGCTTGGAACGAAATTTTATTTCTAAAACATTGTAATGTTACTCTCACTAATTTCACCGACTGCGATTTTTCATAACTTCAGTGTTTTTTTTTAAATGAAAAATGCTGCGATAGCGGCGCGCTGCATTCTGAGCCTTAATAGTACAGACAGACAGACGAACGTGGCGAAACAATTAAACTCCCAGGGTTGCCATAATCCCTACTTGGCAGGCGGCTTGGGGATCGCAGAATACTCACCACCGTTAACCGAGAGGACGCTGCTGTCCGTCCTCCGGTGGTTCTGGGTGCAGTTTTAAGACATACCCAGATCCATAACATAATAACGGCAAATAATATTAAATTACTAATCTTCTCTTCTAGTTTAATTCGGCTAATAATGTAAAGATACGAGTAAAACAACTCTCTCGAGCTAATGAGGCTGCAAGTGTGTTACAAATACTTATACGATAAATTACTCGAGATATATTATAAAGCCCATTCTCTGATAAACAAGCTAGAAATACCTACATGCCAAGCGTTCCCATAATGAAAGTATTTTATTTATATACTTACTCAGTTTATCTTTAGTGGTGACTACTTATTTTGCTGGCAACTAGAGTTTTAACTGATGCGTATTTCCAATTCACATTTATATTCCCCCAAACAAATTGTATATATGGATTTATTTATTGGATTTACGTTAATGCCAAAGTTTGGATGTTTGTAACTCAATCACGCAAGAACGGCTGAATGGAGTTGGATGAAATTTGGTATAGAGCTGATATTTATTAATAACATTCGTACCTTGAAATAAACTACTATTTATTCTAGGAAGCTCGAGCGAAATTGCGGGGCACTGATAGTGCAAAAATTAGGGGAGCTGATATTTATTAATAACATTCGTACCTTGAAATAAACTACTATTTATTCTAGGAAGCTCGAGCGAAATTGCGGGGCACTGATAGTGCAAAAAATTACGGATATATTACACTACTAAGTTCTAGTAATTAAATAAATAATGACAAACATATAACACCTTTTTTTAGGTACAATTGTTTAGATATCGTTTAAAAATCTATCCGTAATGATGAGGTTGGTCATGGACGTATATAAGGGGAGGGATTTAGAGGTCCCAAACTCATCATAGATTATGTTAAACCCATCGATCAAAGAAACAGATGTAGATACGTGCGATATCACGCTGCGTATTTTAGCTATTCAAACAATTAGCAACTGATTAGCAACTCAAAAATTAGAATTTTAAGAGGTTAAGGCTTAAAATGAAAAGTAAGTGAATGTTGGTCACGACCTCACGACCCAAACGACAGCCAAACGTGTCCGAAATGCATGCAAACTGGTGCACCTACGTGTTGCACCGGGACCAGCGCGATACGGCGGATTTTTAGGTAGGATCAGGCCTGGCGCACTGTGAACTTCCTTATGAGATTTTAACGACTGCGCGTGGCCTGCGTAATAGCCCTTTACATAACAAGATTTACTACACGAACCGACTACTTTACGCTAAGCCACATTTTTGACAACTAATTATACATATTTTTGGCATGTGCTTGTTTTTCAAGCCTTCTATTGATACCAAATACGATATATCATAACGAAGAGCTGAATTTTTTTCTGTAGAGATGGGAATTTATGTAGTAAACGATAAATCCGAAATATTGAATTTACGACGACTTCATATTAATAATTATACAGACTGATTCAAATCTAATGGCGGCTGTGAAGTGCGCTGCAAGCGAGTCTTTGCGATTGTACGCACACCGCACGTCTAATTTTTGCTACTGCGCAGCGTCTCGCGCCTAACTTCAGAACCGCCATTAAGTTTGAATCAGCCTGTACCTTATGATTATGACGCGTGCAGTGCTAAGAAGCGTCGTTATAGACAAGACATCCTAGTTTGTAAATAACAAGTAGTTGGAAGATACGAGCGCTCAGCTACGGAGTACTATTATATATTCTGTGCCTCAGCTCAGATAAACACAGATTGCTCAAATCATAACTCTTCTGTTCTGTATCTGTTATTTAAGTTGGTATAAAACCTCCAAGCCGCTTCGCTATGTGAGTAAATAACATAATAAATAGAATGAATACCTAGCAGTAGCCCTCAATTACAATGGCGATCAAAATACAATTATTGCTACAGTGTAGGTATTTTCTAAAACAACAGATAACAAGAACACTGCTCTCGTGAATAAGATGCCGCGCCGCCGTCAACTTGTGATATTTTAATACAATAATTATTATGGCTTTAGAGCGCGCTCCATTGCGAAGTCGATTTCGCATTCACGGTTTCATGAAAAACTTAACACATAGTCGAGTCAAGGTCGCTCTTGATTTTGATCTGAATATCACTCGAAATTCGGTGGTCTGGCTTTTAGTCGCAGCTCGAATTACGTGTAAAAATAAAAATGACACCATAAGTTGTAACGTTGTCTGGAAGAGATCGCTCTTAGTGATAAAGCCGCCAGTTGTTATAAATTCGTTTGTTGTTCAACTTTTGTTGTTCAATTTTGGTGTGAAAAACCAGTTATCAGGTGGAGTTATCTTACAAGTTTATGAATCCGTTCTTATAAGAATGAACTCCTACATTTTTAATATGGGAGAGCGAATAACTCTGTCGTTAGGAGTTCAAAACTTATGAGACTTTCTGCAGAGTCCGCCTGGGGAAGTACCACACCTTTGCCAGTTATTCTACCGCCAAGCATTAGTGTGCAAGCATTACTGTGTCCGGTTTTAAGGGCATTGTTACCAGAGAAATTACTGAGTATGAAGAGATTTAACATCTAATATTTCAGGCTGACGAGCGCAGTTCAGTGCGGCGCACTTGTGTTCTCAAGTTCACAATTCTGGCACTGCTACTGTTAGTGGCAGACGCGACGTTTACTACCAGGCGAACGTCTTCCTCGTCTCGTAACATCACAGTATAAAAAATAAAAAATAAAGTAAAATGTTATATTATATTGTTATCTATTTGAAACACTTCGTAATATTTTACACTGAATATTTATATAATTATATATTTTTTAATCTATTATTCAAAGATATTTCCGTATTGACATAATAAGTGATGAAGATGTGTATTTTCGGGGCAGTTAATCTGTCTTTTATATTTATCCACCGAGTTACGAATTCGTAAGAAAGAAAAAGGATAAAGACGGATAAACTATTCCGAGGCTAATACACGTTTATTAATAAGACCAATAGATAGTAAGCTTGTAATTAAAAAATGTTTCTCAAAAAATTCACACGTTTCAAAGTTTAAATACCTATTCATTCTTCTTAACCATGACTGAGTTAAATATCAGAACTCAAATCAACATGATTAAGCATTCATTTAGCACCACACCATGGCAAAAAAATTGCTTAACACTTGCATAAGTATGGTAAACTTTGAGCTTGGCCCGCCATGCGTGAAGTGTTACGAAACTGTAAAGCAAACTAAAGCATTTTAATGAAATAATGATATTATTTATAACAGCAGCCACCACATTAAATTAGCATACAGTCGAGAAGTGAGCGACCATGATATCTGCAAAATGTTAATAAAAATCCATGGTCAGGTGATTTGAAATGAACATCAGTTGTGTGGTGGATTAAATTAAGAGATGCAATTTATAATTAACTGTGTCTAGCATGCACAAAAAATTACGACATAAGTAATGATTTTACTCAGTAAAAAGTGTCCATCTAAGAAATGTACTAAATTAAAATACCAACTAACATCAATTTTGATATATTTGGTCTATTAATGTCTAGAACAATCAATATTTCCATGTTAATAACAGAAGGTTAACTGTCAAGCAAGTGTGAACTATGCCATATAAATAATAAAGCTGCATTCTGAAGTATTTCCCAAAATTAAGCAGCTGCATTTCATGAGGGAAAGCATCTTATATTGGATCTTGTTATATACATAATTAAGTATACTATCACCTTGTCAAATGTCATAAGGACCAGACTAGCAATGAACACACGAAATTAGAACAAACAGACAGAACCGAAACTACGCATGACCTTAAGTACACAAATCACTCGCCTTACGCGACAAAATAAATAAAAAGGGGATTCGGCGCATCCGCTTCCTTATAGCTCAGTTGGTAGCATGTCTGCCTTCAGAGCTGTAAGGCGTGGGCTCAATCCCCATCCAGAGGAAAAATTTATGTGATGAACATAGATGTTTGTTCTGTGTCTGGGTGTAGTATGTATTTAAAAAAAAAAGTGTATAAGTATTCTATCAACTATCTGGTTTCCATATTACCTGCTTTGCTTAGTTTGGGGCTAGATGGAGCTGTGTGAAACATGAACACCAATGTTTACTAAAATAAAATAAAAAATAAAAAAAATCTGCTGTGCAGACATAATGCGGTAATGTTTTTATTCAATAAGAACCTAAGAGCAAGTTCAGTTAAGTTACATGACTACCTAGTTATTGTCTATACCTCAGCCTTTGCTTTGCAATTATAATAGTACTATGCAATGTGATACTGTAATTATGAGATAGTCTAACTCCTCGCCCCCAAAAACAATCTAGTTACTGTTTATTAACAGTAACTAGACGATACAACCGTTTTCTAGTTCAGAAAAATTAAGTAAATTGTTAAAAAGTATATAGTGTCCACTTTTATTTATTTACAACAATTATTACAACTGTAGGCAATGTCTGCTAGGAGCATCATATAAATGGCAAATTCATCAAATTGTTTCTCCCTCAAAAAGGAAAAATATAACTTTGTAATCTATTTTGCAATTACATAAGCATACACTTTCGCGTTTCGAGTTGTCTTTCAGTGAAAAGTAAAATAAAACATTACTATTAACACATTAACAAACTAGTTATTATAAGTTAATTCTACAAAAGCAAGTTTTTATACCAATTTCTTTACTATATTCTATTTAACATAGGATGATTACAACTCTGTCCCATGCATTCCTTTTTCTACTACACTATCTTTTATCAGCGTCATTTGCACCATGCTATGTCAAATAGAGTATAAGCATGGGATCAAAGAGCAATGTAATATCAATATTCTCTGATAGACACTATAATTCCAGCCACATTCTTAGTAACCAAACAAATAACATAAACATACATATTTAAATGGTCATTGATGTGATTGATTTATCATAGCAATTAAGACTAATCACCTTTAGTGATGAGACATACAATGATGATGGAGTGCACTCGTATTCATTTGTCATTTTTAGAAATATTAGTGACCTTCACTTCCTATCCTCTATGAATGCTATATTTTCTCAGGATAAATAAGCTTTTGTGGGGTACAAGCTACCTCCATACATTTGTAATAGTAACAAAAATAAAATAAAATGTATTCTTTAAGTAATGATCAAATATTTATAGATAAGTGCTTTCATTCTTCATGGCTTATTATTCATGTCTTGTCATTGATTAAAGATAAATAACTTAAAATGCATCTGTTGAAAGTTAACATAGAATTGTAATTTATTATAATTTGGAGCAAATGTGAACTGATTTAATATTCATAAACTCAGACACATAAAACACTTATGTCGGATTCACCAGACTGCATTTTGAAATGACCACAGACAGCTCTGTAGCACAATTATGAAACCGTCTTTTAATAAATTAAGAAACCATGCAGACGCAGTTATTAGCATGCATTGTAATGGTTACATTATAATGTAAAAGGAATCCATTATGTGCTTCCACATAAATGTAATCTATAGCCCCAATGGTAATGAGTTAATTAGAAATTGTGAAACAGAATTTTAAAGTAGATACAAAATAAATGAAATCACGAGTACTTAACCGGAACGCGAGACATGGCATTTGTAAGTAGATCAAGTGTTTTATACATAACAACTTTCACTAGAGTCATTGTAATGGTGACACATCAAAGTGTGGGGAGTGAAAGATGGACTTACTTTGAATAGCTCCTTGAAGTAGGGACTACAAGCCGACAGCACCACTTTGTGGGCCTCCAGCCTGTGCCCCTCGCATGCCAGAGTGACGTCCACGAAGTCCTCATCATCGCGCAGCGCCTCGAATTGAGAAGTGATATTCGCTTGAAAATTGTTCCATCTCAAACAAAATTGCTGCTCGCCACCCAGTTCTGTACCTTCCATTACTTATAGACATAACTCGATATCCCTGCTCATTTAATTGGTTGATAAGAATAGTTAATTAACGAAAATAAATATATCACAGTAACTTGCAATTTCAGTCGCCGTCTGGCCGAAAATCTTATGAAAGAAAACAATCAATAAAATCTCGTACCAATATGAGAAAAATAAAAACTTTTTAATTTGTCATTTCGGTACATTCACTTTGCCGTTCCGTTCTACGTTGTGACTTTTACCGATTTTTGTAGAATCTTTACAAAAGTCAACTAGTGATGTGTCAAGCAATAAATAACAGATGTCTTTGTACACTCTTTGATTCACAAAATTATACACGTTCCAATCCACGTCAGAATATTAATTGTGATATTTGTGCCTTACGCAGAAAAAACTAACTAACTCTCACTATATACGCTCTCCACTGATGAGATGAAATACTATACTGCGTTGCAATGTTACAAAATAATATTCGAGACTGATAACCTTGTGACTTTGTTGCATTTTGGAGAGAGGAGAGGGGAGACTTGCAACTCATGCAACGTGAAGACTGAGGCCATTAACCTCTTCACTCGTTTCATTTTACGCAATTTGCCTTACAATGTCATTTCTATGTTTAGTTTAGACTAATGCAACTGCTAAAATATTTCAATCTCGGAGGAAGGATTTCCTCTTACTTCAATGGCCTATTAAACTGAATTAAAGAAATAGCTATATTTAGTGGTGATGATTTCTACCACTACGCCACGCATTATGGGAAATGTCCTAAAGCTTTTAAGCATCTTTGCTTCAAGCCATTAAATTAAAAACCTGAGAGTATTATTTTTTTGCGAAAAACTTTAATATCAATATCAATGTTGCACAACAATTAAAAACATTTTACATGTACTTTATTTACAATGCTTGCTCTCCTTCGACCATTTCTTTAAGGTTTAACAGTTCAAATTGTCCAGTGCCTTTGGTCTCTGTTCTAATCAGTTCGTCCAATGTTCTGAAGTTTCCTGGGTCAATGAGGCAAATTATATTAGCTGTACCAGATTCCCAGTTCTCCTCTTCTACACTAGTTGTGAGCTTCACCACTTTATCTTTAGTTTTCCTCGCTTCCTTGCCTTTCAACAAAATTCTTACACGCATCTGAGCTCTCTCCAAAGGTATTTCATTCTTAAGAAGCTGGATTACATCCAAAGCTTGTTGTTTAGCACTTTTGTTAACATTGACTGAGAAATGTATATCTTTCATTGCTTTCTCAATGATTGAGACAGGGTATGGCCTTTTGGTTTCAGGATTTACACATTTGTCTGCAACTGTAGTAGCAATGTCTTTGACCAGGGAGTCTATTTGCGAGTGCCTTTCCTTGTCTGAGACTTGTAGCTCGCCTTTTAGGAGAATCTCTTTGCATATTTCTGTTTGGTCTTCCTTACCGAATATTTTGAGAAGCTCTTCTTTCTTGGCAACTTGTCCTTTGGACACATTTGTGAATACCGTATGTGTCTGTAATACTTCATCGATGTCAGTCTCTCTAAAACATAATTTAACGTGAAGATGTGAACAGGAAAAATCTTACAAACCCGATATAAATCAAGCACAGTCTTACAATTTATTTCTCCATGACAAGACCTTGTTTTTATAACAAGCTATCTCGAACCTTTTTCCGCCTTTCTTCAACCTGACTATTGCAACATTTGTTAGGCGGATTTGGTTTGTTGGTGTAAATATTTTAGACATGATGAACTAGATTTTTAGCTTTTAACGAATTATTCTCGAATCAATTATTCCTTCGCAACTTCTCTTCAATCAACAATCAAACAAAAACAACGCAAAAAGCAGAAAATATCTCACACAAATGACGTCATGACAGTCAGTGATCACAGCTGATCACAGCATTGTGACAGTGACAGACAACGATCTGACAAAAGTGTCAACAATCCATGTAATTTTTTTATGTCTCCTAAACTCACTCGTTCTTGTTTAAATAAAGGTCAGTGCCTAAGGTGCAGGACACACAGGATGGAGTGGCAAGCCGCCCGTGCCATACCCTCGCCCGACGCCAGTAGGATAATCATGTAACTGTTCGGGATCGCGCAATGTCATAATTGTCATTTGTCACTGTCACAGCTTCACGGTATCAGAGACGGGTTTCTCTCGCTATCGTTATCGAACGAATGCATTGATTTCCTTAGTTAAGTTAAGCAAATCCGTCGGTCTTTTGGCGTTTCGTCCTGCCCTGCAGGGTCAAATGAGTTTTGGCAGTGACAGTGACAAGTGTCAATTTTTGACAATTTGTATCCGAATCACGATCGCAGAGAAATTTACTAGGAGAATCGTAATGTGATGACGTAATTTATCGACGTCCTTAACACCTTGGCCGGGTTATTTTGTTTGGCAGCATCTGATCTGACATAAAAGCTGCCAAACAAACACGGGTCGTATGTTTTTTTTTCAATATTCATGTGAAAAATCCCTTTTAATTAAGCTAAAGCGTGTATTATAGAAAAACAGTGTGTAGGGTAATGGGTGGTTGCAGTATTTTAGGCTGCAAAAGCCGTTCTGTAACGAAAACTGAAGGACTAACATTTCACAAGTAAGTGGCCATTGTTTTGATTATTTTCGCTTTTAGAAGTGTTAATTGTGAAAAATATTAATACTACGAATACTACGCTACATTTCAAGGAACACTAGTTCTCAGCAGAACAGTTACGTGAATTTTATTTGCTAAAATATTATAACATAACCATAAAATAGCATTTTATAGTGCTGCCAGGTTTTGCTTTTTATATCCCGAAAAAGCTATTTTATTTTTATTTTATTTTATTTATTTACAAAATCCACAGCTCTTAAAAATAATACAATGAGACTAATAGTGAAACTGACAGCCAATAAAGGATTTACATTTTATGAATTTA
Source organism: Erannis defoliaria (assembly GCA_905404285.2). Classification (NCBI taxonomy): domain Eukaryota; kingdom Metazoa; phylum Arthropoda; class Insecta; order Lepidoptera; family Geometridae; genus Erannis; species Erannis defoliaria. The sequence goes on from FR990071.1 coordinate 5,209,206, forward strand.
ACTTATACAAAAATAACGACAATCTCTACATAAACACCTACATAAAATAATCCAAAAAAGTACTACTAACTTATAGACATAATACATTTCAACTTTGAACTTATGTTCACTGACATAATAATTATTATGCATTAGGGTATGTGCACGCGAATGTGAGAGAGATAAATATAAATAGTTATTATATATTGGTAGACATTTCCCACAGCGTAATGTAGCCCTAAACGAAAGGAGGCTTGTACTATGGGAACCAAATAGCTGATATAATAGTTATACATACTTTCTTATATGTTATAAATACATACGATACACACAACACGCAGGACACAGAACAACTATACATGCACGTCACAAAAATATTTGATCCGGAAGATTTGTTATTTGTAGTTTTTTTTTTTTAGAGATGTGGGTATGTGTGTATTATATTTGATTCATACTTTACTTCCTTTATCCTCATTAAGGACTTGGAGAACCTCCCGCTTGAAATCAAACTTACTGGTGTGGAAAATATCAATGCTACTGAATACTTTATTATAGTTCCTATGTAGCCGACTAACGAGTGAATTTTGGGCATAGTTAGTAGACGAGTGGGAGACGGCAAAAAGCTTTGTATGTCTTGTCCGCTTACTTGGGACACAAAACCGTAATATTTTTGACGTAAGCTCCGGACAATCTATATAGCCGTTGCACAAACCATGTAGAAGTGACATATCAGCTAAACTACGCCGATTTTCTAGGGTAGTAAGATGGTGATTTTTACAAGAGGCCTGATAATCATTAAAAACACGACAGCACCGATAATTTAAGTGTTTTATAAACTTGCTCTGAATGCCCTCTAAGCTATGAATATATATAAGGTACTGAGGAGCCCACACTGGGCTACAGTACTCCAGAATGCTTCGCACATAGGAATAGTACAAGACCTTCAGACAACCAATATCAGAGAAAGGACGACTAACCCTCAATATAAAGCCCAGACTTTTGTAGGCCTTACCAACCACTACATCCACGTGTTCAGAGAATGTAAGCTTTGAATCCATAATGACGCCCAGGTCTCTAATAGAATTTACTTTGCCTAATTTCATACCATTAATTTGGTATTCAAACTTTGTTGGACATTTTTTCCGCGTAAACGAAACAAATGAGCATTTACTAATATTGATACTTAGGCGATTTCTTTCATAATATGTAGCCAATCTGTCAATATCTGCTTGTAGATGCAGACAATCTAACTGATTCTGTACTTTCATGTAGATTTTAGTGTCATCAGCGTACATTAGAAACCGTGCGTGCTCCAAGCAGAGCCCTACATCATAAAGATACGAAGCATACAACAGAGGCCCCAAAATGGAACCCTGGGGCACTCCAGAAGGAATATCAATAAAATCTGAGCAGAAGCCGCCCACTACTACTGCTTGTGAACGGTTGCGTAAATAGGATTCTATCCATCTTAACAAATTGCCTCGAATACCAAGCTCATAAAGCTTATGAAGGAGTATGATGTGGTCTACGCGATCAAAGGCCTTCTCAAAGTCCGTGTAGACCACATCTACCTGGAAACCTCCTGCCATACTGCGAGTAACATCATCTATAAAAACTCCTAAGTTTGTGGCTGTAGATCGTCCTTTCATGAAGCCATGTTGTTCTATGGGGATTAAGGCAGATATAACCGGGTATATATGAGTGTGAACAACTCTTTCAAATAATTTACTCAAAACATTAAGAATAGAAATGGGACGATTATTTTCAATTGATGTTTTTGGTCCTTTTTTGTGAATTGGAACTATAATGGCTTGCTTCCAAATGCTAGGGAAAAACCCCTCTTTAAGACACCGATTAAATATTAATGATATGGGGACGCACAACGAAACAGCACACTTGACGAAGAATATTGGTGGAATACTATCACTTCCTGCTCCTTTAGTTAAGTCTAGATTTAGTAAAAGCTTCAAAATGTCCTTATTTTCTACTTCTATTTTTTGAATAATATTAGGACTAGAGTCACTTGGCTGATTAAGTTGGTAGCCGTCAGATGGTTTACTAAAGTTATTTTGGAAAAAGTTATTAAATGCGGAGCAGATATCAGTCTGTGTATCGAGTGTCACCCCATCACAAGACATCCGTTGAGGGTAGTTAGAGGCATTTTTTCGTTTTGATTTAACGTACGACCAGAATAATTTAGGATTAGATTTGATTTTTTGTTGAGATAAATTAATATACGTCTTGTAACACTCGTGTTGTAGAATCTTTTGTCTTTGTCTAAGCTCAGCAAAAGTTACATAGTCATTGGGATTTTTATAACGCTTCCAGTCTCTGTGGGCCTTGGATTTTTCTTTGATTAGTTTTATAAGGGCTCGGCTATACCAAATAGGATAGATGTAAGTGCCAGAACAACGTACTTGTGGTACAAATTCTACGATCAATTTACGCAAGACACAATAAAAAATATTTACAATATCATCGATATCACTAGCATCTATAATAAACGACCAATCATACAATGACAGAAATTCATTTATGCTCTCGAAGTCACCACGTTTAAATTGATACCTTAGACGAGATTGCGGCTTTAGTGGTGGTATCAAAATGTCGGTGGCCAAGATAGACAAGGCTGGGTGAAAAGCGTCCTCCTTTACTAAAGGTGAGCTTGATTTTTGAATACTGATAGGTGAATCAGAAAATACCAAATCTAGGGTGTTATTACATTTATTAGTAAGTATGTTGTATTGAGACAGGCCTAGTAGTGAGGACTGTGCAATCAGATTCGAAGCCAGATTCTGTTTTTCAACTGATCCCGTTTTTAATATCATCGGATCTCCAGAGCTCCAACTTATACAAGGTAAGTTAAAATCGCCCATAATCATGAAGTGATCATCGGGATGACAGTCTCTGACCTGTGACATCAAATCTATAAACGCTTGTGTGCGCGAGAAGATGTGTGAGTTTGGCGGTATGTAGATAACGGCAATATGCAAGTCATTTGAAGAACCGAGTGCCCGACCAGGAATAGTTACCCAAATACATTCTAAATCTTGTTTTTGCCACTCAGGTCGCAGAAAAGCCTGAAGACGCACAGCGCACAATATCATTACTCCGCCACCTAGTGATCCACGATCCCTACGGAACATCATGTATTTACCGTCACAGATCTCAGCGTCTAATATTCCATCGCAAAGCCAGGTTTCAGTAATTAAAACCACATCAGAATCGTTCAACAACAGGTTATTGTAAAATTGGTTAGTCTTAGTCCGCAGCCCCCGAACATTTTGATAAAAAATCTTCAATTTTGTAATTATATCAAGCATTTTAAACACAACAGAGTATCCACACTTACGGACAAATCATAACAAGAGTAATATATCGAATATGACGCTAGAACTAAGCAAAACATTGACGTGAAGTGGGAATAATAATCATTAAGGAAACTCAGTACTAAAGTACAGGTGGTGCAAATTTTTGTTAGTTTGTAATAGAAGTTAATAAAGTATTCAGAGGATAATATGCTTACGATCAATGGAATTGAAAACACTATTGTAAAAAATTGAAAATACATAAGAATATAAGAATACGTAAGAATATACATAATAAATTGTATGTGTGTGCGTGTGTGATAATGAAGTATGTTATTGTAGGTTTTGAATGTTTTGTTAAGTATGTTTGATTTGTAAAAAATGTTTGCAATAATTATAGATATAGTATATAGCATAAATAATCGCACAAACAGATCTAATCGTAAATAAATATCAAACAATTCTAGAATGCAACTTAGACTATTTTGACGAGGTCTGACGACGAGTTTATGGAGATAGGAGGAGACCCTTCGCTTTTGCGAACAAAAATTCGACAGTTTTTTGTCCAGATGTACTTGTAATTGACTTCTTTTGCTTTCTGTTTACAGGCGTTAAGTAACATTTTGCTGTCTTTAGTAAGATGTTCATTTATGAAAACTTTGTCGGTTTCACCTCCAATTCCAAAACCCACCCCCCCGGCAGTAAGGTTGCGGCGTTTGCGAGCGGAGGCGATTATTTGATCCTTCACCGAACGTTGCCTCAGGCGGACGACAATAGGGCGCGAGCGGGCTGCGCTCGACGTCCGTCTCGGTTGCACTCGGTGTGCGAACTCCAATTCGGAAGGCTGGATTGTGACGCCAATATGCTGAGTCACTTGCAGTACTATGTCTGTCAGGATTTCATCGTTTTTCTCTGGAATGCCAGTTATTTCGATGTTCTGCAATCTAACCCACTGCTGTTGTCTCAAGTTTTCATCTTCCAGAACACTAATGCGAGTTTCACACAGACCCAGTTTATCCAATAGATTTTTATTTTCCCCCTTAAGAGTTTTTACCTCCGAGATAGAACTACTAAGCAAACTCTTTAGATCAATAATTTCCTTTCTTAGGTCATCGTGCTGCGTGCTGACGAAGGAAATTGATTCCTGGAATTCAGAAAATTGACTATTTATAGACTTCAAATGATTGGATACAGTCCTCTTAATCGTGGCTTCAAGCATGGTTTCCATCTCCTTCTTCATTTCATTGCTCCAAATACCTCGTAGTGTATCTTTGGTGACGTACTCAGGGGGGCGCGATCCGTGCCTGCGCGCAGTCACGCCCGAGCCGTCCGACAGGAGTTCGGTGTTGGTCTCGTCCTCCGCATTTGGATGTTCTAATGCGGACGGCGGCGGCGCACGGACAGGCGTGTTGCTGTTATCCCGTTTTGGCACCTTGCTCTTGCACTCGAGACATCTCCAGTTACGTTTATACTCCGCCGAAAGTTTCTTGAAACGCTTAGGTGATAGGTTAGCGCACTGTAGGTCATAGTTGTGCTTACAACCGTCACAGTTCATATATTCCTTATTTGGAATCGTTGTTTTGCAGCCAAAACAAGATTTTGCATTCATTATTGTGTCGAACAGCCGTCAGGCACAACGCGCCGATATGCTTTGCAACTACTATGCAGTATGCAATGGCACAGCTGTCACCTCACGAGCTATCGTAGCACGTAGGTCAAGTTTACAATGAATGCATAAAAATATTAAAACACGTTAACTATTCTTGGGCTAACTCACTGATTCCTGGACAAATCGGAATGCGACAAACACTACCAGGCAGAATGATCAATTAGCTTCGTAATGATGTAATACACATATTGCAGATATTACTTTAAACACTCTTTTAGAATACTTTATTTACGGAAGTCGCACGGGATGTTTACTTAGTGACGTCGCGATGCGAATGATTGATTGATTCGTAGCTATAGCTATACCTAAGGTATGACTTTACCTGAGTGCCAATCGAGTTTAGAGTTCATATTTTTTTTTTTACAGGAAGGTCTTATTATATGAAGGCTTCTTGCAACGTTTCAGGTTACGCAAACAAATACTTGTAAAATAATAATTTCAAAATTGGGAAAATCACCATAGGTTTTGACAGTTTTGTACCACAATAACGCAAATTGAACGTTTCGTTTTACTCTCTACCAAACTGAGCAAATGTCGTAAATCGTAAAAAGTTTAAATAAGTTATTGTTTTGGTAATTTTTTGTTGTTTATACACTAAAACTCCATTATTTACATTAAAGAAGATTTCCTGTATGTTTATTTCATTTAGACTGATATAATATTAAGCGGAAAAAGTTTTACTGATTTGTGTCAACTTGTTATATGTGTCAAATAGTTCATTTTGATAATTGCATTTAATTATAAAAAATACATTTGGCGTAAGGTACTTTATAGGGACTAGTAGTATTAGGCATTATGACATTTTGCCCAAGTTGATACAAGGAGGAAAGGAGGTATGATTAGGGTACCTGCGTATGGATATTATCCATATGATTTTGGGATACGTTTAATTGTGGCAACACAAAGTGTGGGAGCAAGAAATAACTAGGTGGCCACGCGCCCTAGATTTCTACTATAGATTTCTTTGCGCGAGCCCGAAAAGTTACATGATTGTCCCGCAGTTCCTAATCTATGGTTTTATTTTGATTGAGGATTTTTTCTGTGGAATGAGGGAGAGGGAGTGCTGAAAACTTATCTATTGTCTGTGGTTGTTTCTGTGTCAAACGCAGCGCACGACGTGTATTTCTCTAGTAATTTGGTCGTCATTTTGTTTGTGTATTTTGTCGAAGATTTTATGTGATTAATCATCAAAATGGCGAAATTGGTTGATATTTATAACAGCGAAAAGGAACCTGTAATAAAAAGGAGACAATTGCCGTTAAATATCTACGAAAATCTTACTGTAAGTTGTTTTCTGCACTTTGACATTACCACAAGCGTAGATTATCAAGGTGGAATTTACAAAATTAGGAATTCTTTACCGTATCTAGCAGCAATATTATACACATTAATATATGTGTTATTCACTGACACCCACAAAATTACTCCAGATGTGATGCGGTTAAATTAATTTTGAACAAAAAATGTCATGTATTTCTTGCTGCTACCTCATCTATAGATTGACCTTATTTTGTTTGAATTTCTTTGTTAATGTTACATTATTTGTTTTTCTTTCTAGATGATAATGGATTTAAACACAATGGGTCTGATTTGTGACAATCCACAAGTGAAAGGGCGCGAATACGAAGACTTCATGCGCAAATACAAAATCCTCACAACTGATGAATTAAAATCGGCACTCAGAGTGGACGCCACTGATATTTTTAATGTATTAAATCAAAGCATTCCGTGTGTTGGCTGTCGAAGAAGGTATTACACAACTCTTTGATAAATTATGTCTAGATAGACTGATGGATCCTAAACACGTCGAAAAAAATAGCGGTGAACTGTTAGCCTCTTATGCACGCACACTATAAAAACGAGAATGGCGCAACGCGAGTGTAAGACATGGCTGTTACGCACACTAGTATAAAAATGTTGGCCTGTCATTTTTCGTTCATAAACAGTACATGACTCTATCTAGACATATTATTTATCAAAGACACAACTTAAGCAACTGATTTTGTATTAATTTCCATATGCAAGGTTAAGAGGGTAAGCCTATGAAGTTCCCTGAAAGTAGGAAAAACAATATACCCACAGTATTAAAAAAAGTGCCTAATGGACTGAGATTTCTTCCTTAATGATGTTTGTGTGCATTTTTCTAACAATGATTACTTTTTTCAGTGTGGAACGCCTTTTCTATCAACTATGTAAATCAGGACATCCCACATTGGATCCATTAGTGATCACGCCAGATGAAATTATGACTATCAGAGAAGACAAAATCATACATCCACAGTCGCTCGCCACTTTGCTCAATGGTCACAGGTAATTCTACTAGCTTTGTTGAACTATTAGTTCAATTACTATTAAAGTAAAGTTTAATTTTATTTTATTCTATAGATTGATGATTTGACGATACGAGCGATACGTTTGCTGGTGATAAGAAAAAGCATTATGCCCATAACAGTAGTACTGACAGAATTGTGAACTTGCAATAATATCCTGCGCTGCACTACACTCATCGCCCTGGGTCTGAGATATTCATTGTAAAATTTCTTCATGCCTAGTAATTTCCCTGGTAACATTGCCCTTTAAACCAAAACAGTAATGTTTGCACATTACTGCTTATAGTTTTTTCTCGTTGCTTCGTCTATATAGCGTACTAAATATTTATATCATCTTCCTTAGGCGTATTACACCTCGAGTTTCATTATTGGTGCTACTCTCTTGCAAAATTTTAGGTAGGGTGATCATGACTCATGGTGATTTCTTACCATTCCGTACTGAATTTACTAGCTATAAAACGTACAGTCACAAATTACAAAGGTAGTCTTTGTAAAGAAGTAAATGTTTACTACTGCATCAACTTTTAACATACTACTGCTGAGCATTGGGTTATCCTCGAAAGGCTATTGGACTATACCCACCACACTAGCCTAGTGCAGCTTGGCAGATTTACGTAAGCCAATGAATTTCTTCTCTTGACTTACTCAGGGTTTCTCACAATAAAGCCAGTGCCATCAGTAGTGGTGTTAATTTTTTTAATCCGAAATATGTGAATTCTTAAATAAATAAATTCCAAAGAATTTTTTGGTACTAGCCCGAATGGAACCCTAGCCCTCACGACTAGGCGCGTATTTTCCCAATAGGCTACAACGGCTCGGCACTTGTATAAACTGATGTGATTTGCTTCATTTTCAGCTCTGGTATAGACTGCCTACTACTGAATCAGCCGCGATGGAAAAAGTCCCAGCGCTGCGTCCTACACTCGCTTGAAGCGGGCACGGCGCGCGGGTGGGGCGGCAATGGCGGGGCGGCGCCGCCCGCGTGCTGGGGCGCCTGGGTGTGCGGGTGGGGCGGGCGCGCCATCTGGCGCACTGCCTGGGACGCCATGCGCGCCTCCGCCCGCGAACACGTCACTCTAGTACACTTCAACACGCTACACGATACGCTGCACAGCTATCTCAGGAAACATCGCTTCTGTGCCGACTGCAAGACTAAGGTGAGGGATCAGTGTAGGTATTCTAAAACCCATGGGGACCCACACTGCGGTTTTTTCCGCTAGGCTGTGGCGCATCGTCGTTGGTGCCAAAGTCAACTGTCAATCTCATACATTTTGTTGTTTTTTTTCTACAATTTATAATGATTTTACTCTTATTAAACTCGGATTACCACGGAGAATCTGCATATACTGGTTCGTACAGCAATCCTTTGCCTTGCTAATTAAAGCTCTGTCCAACATAAAATAAAATAAACTATCTAACCTACAAATCTATTTTCAGGCCGTCAACAGCTGCATAGATTCTAAAAACAAAGCACAGTACCCAGTATTTTTCCTTGAACTAGATTATCACCAATGTCCTCATCAAGAGATGAAAGATTTTAAGCAACGATTTACAAGAAAACTTGATTTTGCCATATCCGGACCAGGGACCACCGCTGGCGCTATCTTCGAATAGTTTTACCTATGGAACCTCATTCGAAAGGTTACCACTCCGAAACTAAACTATCTGTCTACATAATTACGCAGAAACGCAGAAGACAGGGATGGTGAGAGTAGTTTTCGAATCGAATCCGTTTTCCGATTCGACTGGGTTTAGAATCGGGAGCTGCTCTGCCGTAAGTGTAGACAATAACTAGGTAGCACTGAAACTGCACGTGACCTTTTGCACGAATGACTCTTACGCGCTGGCTAAGTAATAACATTAAGGCAATATGGCCGCACCATAGCTGGGAAGTGGAAGCGCCAGATTCCCTATTTATTTCCGTAAAGGCGAGTGATTTGTGCACAAGTCTATTTTAATGGTCCTGAATTGAAAGTGTATTCTTATTATCAGCTGTAATGCTATTATGTTATTTTTCAACACAAAACGAAAATCAGTTTCTTTTGAATTTTCTTAAATTTTATAAACACATGATTAATGAGTGTCCATCTGTTTACCTGATCTTAAACAGTCATCTGTGGCTCGAGTGTTGGTAATGCATCGCTGGAAGTTCCAGCTATGCATCATATATGGCTGTTCCAGCCTGGAACAGCTATATATCATACTATAGACATATATTATCTCTCTAATGATTCATCGCAAATCATCGTAATCAGGCTATCAAAGCCATAGCCAGCGGTTTCGATTTTTCCCAACCAGCAACTGCCAGCTGTTTTACGTAAATCGTCACTCCGTTCAATCTCTTACAATTATGCTTTATTTAGAGGTAACCTAGGCCATAACACCAAGATATGTGTATTTTTATCGCAAAGTCAAAGAGAACTCTGCAAAAATTTAGGTCATTTAACTTATAAAAGTATAAACACATTGCTAATCTATTCTGCGATATGTATTTGAGTTTTCAAGGTCTATGGAGACATATAGATTTGCCATACTTGCTGTATACTCATTATCCAAGATAACTTAATTCTTTGTTTTATAGTGAGGCATTATGTGTTATTATGTGGCAAGTATTTTTATGTACCTGCGGGGCTAAATTGGAGCGAAAATAACCACTTCCCCGCAGCGGCACGTAAAATCGTATAAACACCGCGGGAACATGTAAAGAAGCCTCAGATCTCATGTTTGTCACCCTCGGCATACATGAGATCTGTGACATTCTTTACTTTTGCTCCCTAGGTGAGCAATCTACTATTTTTTACTGGCTTGCATTTGAACAACTCACCTGATGTTAAGTAACAATGAGGTCGCAACTTGCAGACACCTATACTCTGTTCATTATGTTAATCTGTTTTGACAGCTCATGAAAAGTTGACGTTATAACATTGTAAAGCGTCTAGCAAATTATATCCAATATAAATAAATTCGTTTGAGCTATCGTTGCCTCTTTACAAGGTTAACTCACCTGTTGATGTAACATTCTTTACAATGGTAATGCTAGATCAAACGTGTTTTTTTGTAAGGGATGTAATTTGCTAGACGCTTTACAGAGTATAGATTGAATTTACTGGGAAATACCCACTCAGGCAATGATCATGAACGTGAACATGGAATCAAAATGCATCATTCAGGCTTTTAGAATATAATATAAAATTAATCATTTGTGACATTGCTTAAACACGTTCTTGTAATGCATCATTTTGATAAGATTTTTGAGTATCTTTTTGTACATTATCTTATCTCTAGACTAAACACTTGACTATTTATTCCACAGGTTTTAAGAGCGTATCAGTTGTTAGTTGAAGAAAAAGAACCGCAGAAAGAAAAAGGCTACGTTGGGGCACTATATAGTGGAATAAAGAGATGCCTACTAGATAAACACTTGCATCTCCAAGCCAAGACTGATTATATCGCGCATCTCATAGCAAGGGCAGAGCCCGAACTACTTGGAAATCATAGAGAAAGACACGCTAAAACACTTGAAATTGCACAGGAAGAGGTTAGTACATTATTATTATTATCATATAACACTTCATACTAAAATATTCTTATTATCATAAAAACCACCACAACAGCTTGTCTGCTTTTCACCATCATACACACTTCCATGTAACCCACTGGAGCAGCTATGTCAATGGCCCAGAACCTCGCCAAAATGTTTCCAGTGAAATTACTGAGTATAGATTTACCATCATATTTATATCTCTGAGTGATGAGTGCAGAACGAATGCAAAAGTCTTCGTGCTTCGTGCACATCCCTTTAGTTAATGTTAGTAAATAAATCTACCAAATAATAATACATTTGTTTAATAAAAGATCTCAAAAATTTGGACGATCGCTGTGCTCGCATTTTAGTGTGTTTTGCTCACGGCCCGACTTTTTTATTCTATTCTAAAATTAACCATAGCATACTTCGCTCCCATATGACTACTTTTCTTAATTCTGTAGTGTTTTAATAATCATCTGAAAAATTCAAATACCCGTCCTCGCAGGACAAACATTTATGTGACGGACATATATGTTTTGGCCTCTGTATGGGTCTAGTATATTTATCAAAAGTATGCATTTACAGAAACAAGTATATAATTTTATAGTACAAGCTTTGTTTAGTTTGGGGCTAGATGGCGCTGTCTGAAGATGTCCACTAACATTTATTGGTTTATCTCCAGGTACTGATATGTCTCGGAATCTGCATCTACGAGCGACTGCAGCGCATCTCGCTCCGGCTGCGCGAGGAGGAAGGCACGTGCCAGACGCTCGCCGTGGTGGCCGTGGAGGCGCTGTACCGCAAGTTCGAGACCGCGGTCGAACAGAAGAGCGGCGTCTCCAAACTGCAGCTGTTGTACGATGAAATCACGCAAGAAGAACTCACTAGGCAACAAAGGAAGGAACAGAAAAAGCTCAAAAAGCGTAAGAAGAAGGAGCGGCAAGCTGTTGACACCAAATGCAAGGTTAGCTAGCTTTGGAAATGAACTCCCAAAATTTCGGCGCAGTTGCATGCTCACGGGCAGACTGAAGGTTGCAGGTGGTTGTCAAAAGAAACGAAAGAGAAGAAAATCCCGTAAATAATTATAATAATGTAATGAACAACCGTGATAGTTTAAAACAGTGTTTTAATAAAATTATTTTTATTTTTACTGTTTGGCCCGTTGGCTTTTTTGGATTTAGCGCTATGGTGTTCCGTTTGCACACAACACATAAAACAATAATTATTTTTGGATCATTCTGAGGTGAAAGCCGCCTAACAAATACCTGATTATACTTGTAAATGAATGAACAACTGTGAAAAACAAAAAAAGGTGCTAATAATACTGACATTAGGAGTGCAAAACCTACAAATTGTCTGCGATGGTATTCTTTCTATGTGAAAGTGGTGGAGCAATTAAAAACATATAACATATCTACCGTGAAAGAGTTGATTGGGTAAATTATTTACGTACCTGCGTAGTTCCTTTCGATCCGCATAGCGGGGCTAAAGTAGCCACTTTAGCCCCGCTATGCGGATCGAAAGGAACTACTTCCTCCCCGCAGCGACACGTAAAATCGTAGACACACCACGGAAGCAAGTAAAGAAGCCTTAGATCTCATGTTTGTCACCCTCGGCTTCGCGTCGGGACACAATATACGTGAGATCTGAGACATTATTTACTTTTACTCCCTAGGTGAGTAATCTACTATTCTTAAATCCTAATATCTCTGAACAGGAAGCCGATTCAGAAGAGCCCGACGAGCCCTTGGATTGCCAGTGCGACGACTGCCACCAGGAGTCGCGCGACACGCCGACGGAGCTGCTGTCCCCGCGCGAGTACGCGCCCTGCTTCTCGCCCCGCGGCGACGGCTGCGACTCGTGTCAGGGCGACGCGGACAAAGGCCGCTCGCCCAAAAACAAACGCACCAAGAACGGCAACCTCTCCCCCAACGATAACTCGCAAGACTGTGGCTATTCTTCAGGCAACAATGGCGGATGCTGTGAGACCATGTCAGGATCCTCTTCGCTCATGAGCTCGCCCGAGGGATCGGAGGTGGCCTGTTCCGAAGGTTTCTGCAACCACGAAAGAGGCGATTGTTTAGACAACACTAAAAGCGACAAAAACATGTGTACTGATTTCACGCTTTCTCTGGAGGAAATGTTAATGGTGAGTGTGCAGGCATATCCTTCGTTCACTGGACATTCTGTATAAATTACACTATGATTCAAACTAACAAATATATTTTTTAAATAAATGTCGTTCATTTACGGACCTGGGTATGTCCTAAAACTGCAACCAGAACCACCGGAGAACGGGCAGCAGCGTCCTCTCCGTTAACGGTGGTGAACATTCTGCAATCCCCAAGCCGCCTGCCAAGCGTGGGGATTATGGCTATTTAGGGGGAGGCCTTCGTCCAGCAGTGGACGTTTTCTGGCTGATGTGTGTGTGACGTTAATTTCGATAACAGCATCAATGCTTATAATCGGGCAGGCTGTGGTCAAATATACACCTAGTTTGAATAGAAAAGGTCAAGTCTAAAAGATTAATACAATATCAAATTCACAACTGACCTAAATTAGAGATGAGTTACTCCCAGTAATTCATCTCACAGGCGGGACAGTTGGCGGTGAAAAGTAGTTAGAGCAAACCTTTGCCAAAAGGCACACAAAGATTGGTGACATTTTATGAAGTGCTGTGCTGTATAAATTTCAGTTACAAAACATATACAGACAAAATTGCAAAGCACTTTGAGTTTTTTTTTATTTTTGATTTATGTTGATGTACACTCCCTAAGAATGCTTCACTTGCTCATCTATGGTCCTCGCTTTAAAACCATTATTTATTCACTAATTGCATAATATACTATTCTTCGCTGTTTCATTCGTGTTTTTTTTCCATTTGCTTTTCATAGTCTGATTTAAAAAATAAATGGAACAGAAAGAATCTTTATTTTGTTGGTTTCTATAATAGCTGCTCTATTTTTTCAGGAGACATGTTCATCAGATGAGGAACAGGACTTTATACCAATGGAAGAAGTACTGGAATTCAAATCGCGTAGAAACATAACCGAGAAAAGACAAGAGTTGCGGCAGAACCTACGCCAGAAGTTCGCTCAGCTATGCGTTAATACGCCGCGACAGTCGCACGCTCAGAAAGAGAATCAGCCCGCTTAGTCCGCGCCCTCGTGAATCATTCAACTGCACTGCTAATCAACGTCCCTTTATAGCTGGACTATCATACTAACCAACCTAAGAATAGAAAGTGTGGCTTTGCTAAGATACAATAGGATGCCAAATAACTCTTCTAAGGTAAATTTTGACAAGACACGAAGCGACTTTTCTTAAATTCCTGGCTCTCCAGCTTTAAGATGTAGATTGTCACACTGTTTAACTGAAAAGTCTTGGTTACTATCCTATTTCTTCAATATTTCATTATTTTCAACAAAGTATAGTAAAAGATTGTGCTATATTTCTTAGGTGGTATTATGACAGTTCAGCTAGCACAGTTAACCAGCTTTGATAAAAATCTTTAGATGAACAGTGTTTTAAGCAATAACCTTGTAGTAGTAATACCGTATCTGGTTGGTTCATTTGCAGTAACACCAAGCGTCATTATAGAGCTCAAACTTTTGTAGCATTATGTAGAGTCAGATTCTGTTATTAGACAATACTCAAATAATAATGTTTCTTAACTCTTGTGTCATAAATTATTATCAATATCAAACAATTTCTTCATGTTTATCAGGGTTTTAATTATTGACATCTAATGAGTGAAATGTATTTAATTCACTCTTTGTTTTCCATCCCCTTTTTGTAAATCTGTTTCTGTAATATATTTTTTTAAATCTACATTTTGTCAGGATTTCTTTAGAATCAAAGTGCAAGTATGAATGACTCTTATTATTCCAGTTCTAATAATATTGTATAATTATGTGAACATTTCATTGACTGGATTAATCCCAGCATTTAAAAAACTATTTACTATTTAAAATGTTAGAAAGCTTAGTATGGAATATTTAAAGTAGCATTTTTTGATCAAATTATTTTATTTGAAAGCTTTATGTGACTCAATATTGTGGTACCATGATGAATTCTTGCTCGTTATCAAAGCTTCTAAAAGCATTGGTTGGGAGGTACCTTGGCTATATTGCCGTTGTTAAATTCAAGAAACATTTGTAACTCAGTTTAAATATACTATGTAATACAGTGACAGTATATTTTATTTACTAGTGTAATTCCTAAGCTCATGTACTAAAATAGGTTTGGAAATCAAAGAAAATGGTCAAGACATTTTTGTTTTAATTTACATTAGCTATACAAAGAGTTGCATTTGTGCCACCAAACCCAAAGGAGTTTTTCAAAACTACTCTTCTTTCCAAGATCCATTTTCTTGGTTCTTTAGTAACATAATTTAAATCATCTACAGGATCATCAAGGTTTATCGTAGGAGGTATAATACTGTGATGGCATGAAAGGATAGCGAAAACAGCTTCTAAATTCCCTGCAGCCCCTAATAAATGGCCATGGGCACCTTTAGTTGAGGAAATAGAGATGTTTGAAGAATGATCACCAAAGAGATTTTTGATAGCTGTAGACTCTATTCCATCTCCAATAGGAGTCGATGTAGCATGAGCATTTATGTAAGTAACCTGTTCTTTACTGATGCCACTATCTTTTATAGCCCTAGTCATTGACAGCACAGCCCCACTACCATCTTCTCGGGGTGAAGTTATATGGGCAGCATCACCAGATAATCCATAACCTAATATTTCAGCATACATTTTAGCATTGCGCTTTCTTGCATGTTCATACTCTTCCAAAACTAGTACAGCTGCACCTTCTCCCATTACAAACCCATCTCTTTTTTTGTCAAAAGGTCTAGATGCTTTTGTAGGCTCATCATTAAATGCTGTACTGAGTGCTCTCAACCGACAGAAGCCGGCGATCGCAAGAGGACTGATACATGACTCTGCACCGCCACATAACATAACATCTGCATCACCATTTCTAATGAATCTGAACGCATCTCCAATTGCATGAGCACCAGTTGCGCATGCTGTAGAAACTGCATGATTTGGTCCTCTAAAGCCATACTTGATGCTTATTTGACCTGCCGCCATATTAGGTAGAATTCTAGGAACAAAGAAGGGACTAACTTTGTTGTAACCTAATTTTAAAGCATTGTTGGTGTCACAGACATCTTTTAGATCTATCATTCCCATGCCAATAGCAACGCCTGTATTTTCTTTGTCAGCGCTAGATTCTGGCAGCCAGTTCGCGTCAGACAAAGCTTCAGATGTGGCTACTAGAGCCAAACAAGTTGCTGGTGCCATAGATCTCAAATTGGCTTTAGATAACGCTTTCGCTACTTTACCATCTTTGTCGAATGGGACAACTCCTGCTACCCTACAGGGTAGTTTGGAGTACTCTTCACCCCTGAGAGATACGATACCACATCGTCCTTTGAGTAAGTTTTGCCATACAAATTCAGAACCAGTTCCAAGTGGTGATACCACTCCTTTTCCTGTGACGACTACTCTTCTTCGAGGTGGAAATTGAGTATATTTCCGTAACTGCCCGATTACTTTCATGCTCATTTTTTAGTTATTCTTAGTATTTCATACTGTGAGTAATAGTATTCTTTGATTTCTTAAATGTGTGTCTCTGTCTGTGATTGTGTGATAGCAAAACAAAACTTAGCCAGTTAAATGCTCAATGAACTTAGCGAGCGAGAGCGATTAGCATAGAATTACTCTGCTCTATGGTAAGTAACGTAATACGATTAGTTTGTTCATTGAGCAGTTTGTTGTTTTTAATTATTCCTGGCCATGGATACAAATCCTTCAGCCGCATACAATACATATTTCTCGATCGATCTTTCTTTCTGTTTTTTCTTCTTTCTCTTCAGTCAAATATGTCCTAGTCACAGTCAAAGTCACATACAGTTGTTGTTTTTAATATTTCCTGGCCATGGACACTAGTCCTTCAGCGGAATACATATTTCTTCATCGTTCCTTCTTTCTCCCGTTAAATGAGTCGTAGTCACAGTCCTAGTCACATTTCACCACATTATATCACATGCCAACACTCATGCACGTCAGTCGGCACTTACGGCCTTACCTAAAATAATCTGGTTGTCATGGTTAAACAAGGTCGGGCGGCCTGTTAAATTTTACAAGCAATGACTAACATTGCTTACCCACCGCGTAACGTTAAAATTGCTTTATGAGTAACATGAGTAGAATTTTGCTAATCGGCCGTTGAGCAATGGATTAACGGTGGAGAAGTTTTTGTAGGTAAGGCCGTTAATGAATAACGGCCTTACCTAAAATAATCTCGATTCTCTTAGTCACTGCTTAAACTTCCCTGTCCCTTTCTAGCACGTGCAACTTCACGTCAGAGAGAAGATGGCAGAGCATCTTAAGCAGTGACTAACGGTAGAAAAGATTTTTTAAGTAAGGCCGTAAATGCATATAGTGGCCTCTATCTTCTCTCTGACGTGAAGTTGCACGTGCTAGAAAGGGACAGGGAAGTTTAAGCAGTGACTAAGAGAATCGAGATTATTTTAGGTAAGGCTGTTCAACACGAAAAAAAACTAGAAAACAACTACTTATGCTGTGAAAAATGGCGACATTGCACTTAGTGCATTCTGCCAGTGTCAAGTATTTATTATGCATTTTCATGAGCGTACCTTGTTTAATAGAGGTCAGTGATTTTCATGTTTCTAAAGTATCAAGTCAAATATATAGGTAGGTCATAAAATCATAGTTAGTCACACGAAATCAGTCATAGTCGAGTCTAAGTCATGCTTTTACGGAGATTTTTTCCGTGTTATTTCCTTGCACAACGGCCTTGGCGGGCTGTACTGTACTAAACATCTAGCTAAATAGATCGTGAATCAACGTCGAGCTCGAACCGCCTGCACTAGCAGAATGCACAAATTGAGATGTCAAAATTAAAGAAAAAAAATTACAGAGGTCATCACTGTCAAAAAACTTTTTTCACTAGGTCATTGACCCCCGGAGACCCATCTCATGCTTGTTTTTGCCATTTTACTCTGTGGTTTTTTCACCAAAACACAGAAGTAAAAAATTGCACGAAAATTAGGAAGCGGAAATGAACAGAATTGTGGGAAAATAATCTTGTGGAAATAAATATATAATTTTGTTCTTTTATTACACAATGATTCATTCACTAATAAATCATTACAAAATATTAGTTCCTGTGATTGTGTTGTTATCAGCCATATTCTTTCAGGATAAATTACATTATTACTACAGTAATTATATAAAAACACAACATACAAATAATGACAATACCAAAATCTTTAATGCTGAAAGTTTAGCTAGATACAATGGTATTACAGAAAAGAAATTGTACATAGCTGTGCTTGGTGTAGTTTATGACGTCTCTAAAGGTAAACGGCACTACGCTCAAGAGTCGCCGTACCACTATTTTGTAGGTATGTATATTGTATATTTATTTTTATTTTTTTTGAAATCAAAAATATTCGAATGCAATGTGCATGTTGTTGTAGTCTATAGTCAACAGCATGTTCACCATATCACACATCATCAGCCAGAAGGCGTCCACTGCTGGACGAAGGCCCTTAAAAGAGAGGGGTTGCCATAATCCCCACGCTTGGCAGGTGGCTTGGGGATTGCAGAATGCTCACCACCATTTACCAAGAGGACGCTGCTGCCCGTCCTCCGGTCGTTCTGGATGCTGTTTTAGGACAAACCCAGGTCCCAGTAGTATAGACTACAACAATATATTATAGTGGTAACATTTAATTCCAGGTAAAGATGGTAGCAGAGCTCTTATTACAGGGGATTTTAAGGATGATAGTAAAAACAAAGATCATGTATTGGATCTGCCCTGCAATGACTTTCTTTCATTGCTAAAATGGAAAGAATCTATTGAAAAAAAGTACAAGACAGTTGGTAAGTAAAAATAGGTACTTTGGAATAGGACTCTGGAAGAAAGACGGCTGCGTGGTGACTTAATTGAGACTTTTAAAATCCTGAACGGGTTCTACAATCTTCCTGACATTCATAGCATCTACTCACTTAAAGACTACACTAGAGAAAGTAGACGGCATAAAATTCTTCTGCAGTCAGCTCCATCACAGACCAACACTGCACATCACATCCTCGGCAATAGAGTCGTTTATAATTGGAACAGGTTGCCTGAGGATATAATTTCATCCAAATCCTTAAACGCATATAAGAACAGTCTGGATAAATGGATAAAAAAGGAGAAGATAGACTTAACAGACAAATACTGTTTGATATAGGCACATCAGCATAATGCTGCTCACCTATTATTAAATAAATAAATAAAAATACTTTATAATCGAGGCACAGGTGAATAGTATCAGATAATGCACTGGCCTGCGTGACATTGTTTTTCATATTTCCAGGAGTTTTAGCTGGACGTTACTATGAAAGTGATGGCAAAAGTACTGCATATACAACTGAGTTTAACAAGAGAACCAAAGTATGTTTTGATGAAAAAGAGTCTGACCGAAAACATGATTTGAAATACCCACCTTGCAATATAGCTTGGAGTGAGGATGAAGGGACCAAAGTATGGTGTACTAAGACTAGGTATCCCTTATTTAATTATATTTTCATTAACTAAGTATATAAAGTAAGTAAGGCGTAGCTTGTCTAGGTGATTCTAAACGATCACCGATGTTAAGCAACGGATGGTCCGGTCAGTCTTCGGATGGGTGATCGTGAGTGGCATTTATTTCTGAGCGCTACCGTGGATCGGATGACACGTTAAATTGTTGGTCCCGGTTGTTTGTTCTAGTTTCTATAACAACAACCGTCAGCCATGTCAGAGGCCTTCGGGCGGCACATTAACTCTGACACTAGGGCTGGCCACTCAGCCTATACGAACTTACTTACTTCCTTAACTAAGTATATGATATCTAAAGTTGATTTGATTGCCAGTGTCATAAATTTATCTAAAAACAAAGTTCATGTCCGATCTACCTAGCTAGATTGTACCAATATTTGTTAGTTGGCAGTTCATAGATATGGAATAATACAGATGTAACATCGTGCAGAAAATTGTGATACGTCCTAGGTGTAACAATTTCACTTGTCAATATGCGAGCTACACACAAAAATATGTCAAAGCCTTACATTGTGTAAATAGACAGGGTATTTGCTTTGTGTGCACCTGGTGTGCACATAGTTTGTATAAATGAGAAGCAACCTACAAGGCCCACTTTCCACACAACATAACATTTGTACTATTTTTATAAAATTATGTGAGGCAGTTAGATAGTAGGATAGCTGCATTAAGTAAAATACAAAATGGAGATTTATGAAAATATTAAATTTTTTAAAATAAAAATACCTATTTTATCAATAATAATGTATAAATACTATGAATGAAATTTTTACTATTTAATAACGGATAGAAATAAGTTGTTTCTTTTTTTAACAGTGGTGGTGTATCAAGAAGTTGGGTTGGAGTGCCTCGACAACTCTACACTCCAGACGACCAAAGGCCTAAATGTGTCTGCATTAACGCTGATCAAGAGCTAGATTCTTCTACAAAGTTTAAAGAATATGAAAACTGTTCCAACACATCTGTTGTATGCTTTGTTAGTTCAAGTTAAGTAGGTGCACAGGGTTATGTGGAACGTTAGTCCTAAGCCAAAAGCAGGTCAGTGTATTTAACATTGTAAATAAAATGGAGTACAACCCTGCAATAATGAAAAAAAAAACAGCTATTACCTGTGGTTATTCCAAAGTTTTTGTCTCGGATGAATAACATTTTTCTAAGGAATTAGGGCAAATTACTCTCATCTAAACTTTAGTTTGTATAAGACCATGTTGATTTTCCACTGTAGTGCCTGGTACCTTGATGTCACGCGGCTCCCGCCGGCTGTGTGCGCGCCTCAGCACTACAGACGAATATCGACATTATTCTATGCAAATTAATTTGTACTGAATTTATGACATAATTGTAGTTAGGTAGTGGTTCAACTTACATAGACACATTTTCTATGGGAGTGAAGTCTGTTATTATGTCTTCTGTGATGGAACAGTAGTTTTATTCGTGATTTCACACGGTCCTATAGTAAAAGTATGTCACTGTAATGAATAGTGTTTGTTTTTACATAGTACTACCTTTCCACATAATCCTATATTATGTTTATCTTATATCTAGAGTTTTACGGCCTTACTATAAAACGCCGTTTAAAATTCTCTGTCTTGTTCTCGCACGTGACATTTCACATCAGCGAGAAGTTGTCAGAGCATCTTAAACAGTGACTAAGGTTTGAGCGGCATTTTATGGTAAGGCCGTTAATTATGTAGAAGGGGTCTGTTCAGAATCTCATCTTCAGAATTGTTTTGTAAATTTTGTACTTAAGTGTTTTTTTTTCAAACAATCAAGTTGTGATTTAAAATAAAGCACAGTTTTCATCTTATTCATTGTTTAATTGTACTGATACTTAGATACAATGTATTAAATAATACCATGGGTAACAAAACACAACCACTATTTACATTGAGCTTCTGTGTTCGGTGGGACAGCAGCTTCTGTTTGTACTGGCTCATCAAGCTTAAGACATTCTATGGTATTGAGAAATACTTGCATTGGTATCTTTTTTCTATTCAAAAATGACCTGTTTCCCAAGAGTTTCTTAATTTTAGCTCTGCGTTTCTTGATCTTTTCCTTAGTGTACTGGTTCCCTAACTGGAATGTGAGCAGTCTTTTAATTTTTCTTCCACCAATCAGTGTTTCAGTAGTATTGTTAGTCTTAGGCTCCTCGAATATGGTTTCTAAAGTCTGAGATGTAGAGTTCACTTTTTTATTGAGATACAGTGCTTCAATTTGCTTTGAATTTGCGTTTTCAGTGAGAATGCGCTTTCGGGGCTTCATGCTCACTCGCCTATTAGATGGTTTATTTCCTTCAGGCAATAACGACCTTCTTTTTCTTAATACGCGAGTATTTAGCTCTGGAACCTCACTTTTATCTTCAGCTGCTTCAGTAAGAGAATCATCCAAATCCATTATTGTCATTAAATCCAAACGAGCTAACTTATTTGGTAATTCAGAATCAGCCCTGGAAATAAGTGTGTGTTTGATGCCTTGGTATTGTAGTATCATGGTAATCATAGACACATAGTAAAATTAGATTATATTATGTTATCTAATATAATATAATTTTTATTATTAGACATAGAAATCATTAATGGTAATAATAAAAAAAAATACTGGGCTATCTGGCCAAGAAGAGCTAAAGTTAGAAAATAATGGAAACAGCTGGAAGAAGCCTGTCTCGCAGGACATGCTCACTAAACCGGAAAATACGATGTGTTAGCTTGCAATTATATAAAATGTTATCTATTTTATAATACTTACATAAAGATTGTTTAGTTCAGCAATAAATTATAGACTTAATAAATTAAATACAATATTACCCTGAGATAATGAATAGGTACCTGTTTGTCTCCATTGTTCACAATTTTAAAATTATTTTGCCATGGCCCTCGATTGTCCTTTTGTAAATCTACACTAATTGTAAACTTCATACATTAATAATTAAATATTAAATAAACAAAAAATATTTTATATCCGTTGCCTAGCTGATTTGATTTGATTTTTTTAGAATCAGACAGAAGCAGTGTTGCCATTTTGTAGATGGCGTAAATGCTAGATAGATTTGTAGATTTTGGGTTGGCGGCGAAAATGCTAATAAAGTGTATTCGGTTAAACAATATAAGTACTATTGAAAGCGAACATTATTTGAAATAAATTTATGTAAAATGAGTTTTTATTCCAAATATTATACGAAATAAATATTAGGATGCATGAATATTGTACTTGTACAATACCTTGTACCTATACACAAGTATTCTATCAACTATCTGGTTTCCATTGTAGAAGCTTTGCTTAGTTTGGGCTAAATCGTGCTGTGTGGAAAATTTGCATTTTAATCATCAATATTTATTTTAAACTTATATTAATTGATGAAATTATACAAAGTGATATTATATTTTAAAATGTTGTTATATTATGAAACCAAGGACAACCCTACTTATCTGCAGGGTTATTCACAACCCAATGGACCAAATCGGAAAGGTTTCAGTTCGGATCGACACTCTCCGTCTCTGTTATCTGAGTTCTGATGGCGAGTGCATCTTGCAGCTCGCGTGTAGTTATTTTATATTAAAATAATATGCCATAATTAATGTGAGAAAAAACATTTTTTATTTCAAACAGAACTGACAGAATATCCATAGAAACCAATCAACAACTATAGACACAAAACACCATACAGGATTGCTATCCATGAAGATCTAAATAACATCCCCACTCAATCCTATAAATTGTGTGCAAAAAACATGTTTCAGCCTGCCTACCCCCTTTGTTAACATATCTGCAGGCATCCTAGCAGTTTCACAATATTTGATGCAAATCGACCCTTGCTCTGCTAACTCCCTAACAAAATGATACCGTACATTTATATGTTTAGAACGTTTCCCTATTACAGGAGAATACACCAATTTAGCAGCGCTTTGGCTGTCACTGTAAATTGTAACAGCTTCGCCTGTAAAACCAATCAGTTCACCATATAAACCATTCAATGATATCACTTCCTTTGAGACCTCACTAATGGAAATATATTCTGATTCTGCAGTGCTTAATGCCACACATCTCTGCTTAGCAGACTGCCAAGCCACCGCAGCACCACCAAAAACAAGAGCATAGCCGGAGAAAGACTTCCCATCGGGCCCGTTGCCCCAATCCGCATCTGCATAGGCAATTAAAGGACCATTACGTCTCTTGTAATGCAGCGATAGCTCCAATGTCCCCTTCAGATACCTAAGCACACGTTTCAGTGCTGCCATGTGAGTTGAGTCATTGCAGTTATTGAACTGGCTCAACATCGTTACTGCATACGATATATCTGGTCTTGTACAGCATGCTAAATACATTAGCGACCCGATAATTTCTTGATACCGCGGGTTCGCTTCATTCTTCTCTCCTGGTTTAAGTCGTAAGTTGACTTCTACAGGTGTACTTACTGGTTTAGCATCTGCCATTTGATACTTTTCCAAGACCTTTTTAATATATGCCTTTTGCGACAGATATAACCCATCATTCTTCCACAGAATATGGATCCCCAAGCACTCTTTTGCCTGTCCCAAGTCCTTTATCTTAAAAGAATCTCCAATCTGACGCTTTACAGTTTCCGCTTCCCCACTTTTGTCGGTAAATATATAAAAATCATCCACATAGAGGGCTATTACTGTAATACATTTCCCTTTGTTCTTTAAATACACACATGGGTCATATTTGCTTCGAACAAATCCCAAACGCAGTATATGGGCATGAATTTTTTGATTCCAGCATCTAGCAGCTTGTTTCAGACCATATATTGCCTTTTTCAGTCTACAAACCAAGCCTTCTTTCCCCTTCTGAATAAAAAAATCCGGCTGCTCCATATAAATCTCTTCCTCTAAATCTCCATTGAGAAAAGCTGTTGTCACGTCAATATGATGAACGTTCAAATTTTTCTCAACTGCTAGTGCCAGCAGAAGACGAATCGATGACATTTTGACCACTGGTGCAAATGTTTCGAAATAATCTTCTCCGGGTTTTTGCGAGTACCCCTTAGCAACCAGTCTAGCTTTATGCCGCTGAACACTGCCATCAGCTCCAACTTTCAGTTTGAAAACCCACTTTGCTTTGACTACATTTCGATCCAATGGTCGGTTCACCAATTCCCATGTTCCATTAACAACAAGGGAATCGTACTCATCCTTCATCGCTTCTATCCACAGTTTTTTGTCTGACCGCTCCATGACATCTTGAACGGATACAGGATCAGGAGTTTCTGACACATGATAATTGTACACCATATCCTTGTCCCGCTTTGGAACCCTATCTCGTAATGGGTAACGTGTCACACCTTGTATATCTTCCACCTCAGGTCTCACAGTCCTTGTTGAAGGTTGCACATTTTCCGTTGTTTGAATTTCTAGTTCACCCTCTGATTCAACGGTGTCAAAATAATCTGTGGGTGAGCTAGGTCTCTCTCCTTCAGATCTCGATTCAGCTTCCGGAATAGTTACTTCCAATCTCACTGGACCAGGAACCTCTGAGCTAGTAGTTCGTCCAGGAATGTTCTGTATTTGTACAGAGTCATTTCTCGAAACTGAAACTTCTTTCTTTTCAACCACGGGTACCTTTTCCATAAAGGTGGCATCACGCGCAATGACAATCCTCCTAGGATTTCCATTTAAATTTATAAAACGGTATGCCTTAGAATCACTAGCATATCCTGTCATTATCATCTCAACGGTTTTCGGATCAAACTTTCTGCGGCTATGATCCTTCACCAAAACCTGAGCTTTACATCCAAATATTTTTAGATTAGATAAATCCACTCTATCTCCCGTATACGCCTCTTCAGGAACCTTATCCTTTAGTGCCATTGTTGGAGATCGGTTTTTCAGGTACGTGGCACATCTAACTGCTTCTCCCCAGAACTTCTTATCAAGTCCAGCATCGTGTATCATACACCTGGCCTTCTCTGTTATAGTACGTATTGTACGTTCAGCTACTCCGTTTTGTTGAGGCGTGTAAGGTACGGATTTCTGATGTTGAATTCCATGCTTTTTGAGGAAACTTTGAAGCTCTTCATTGATGTACTCTGAACCGTTATCGCTGCGTAATTTCTTAATCGTCTTTCCCGTCTGGTTTTCCACCATAGCCTTAAACTCTTTGAAGATAGCAGGTACTTCACTTTTCGATTTCAATAAATACAGGAAGGTTTTCCTGCTAAAATCGTCTACAAAGATCAGGAAGTACTTGTTACTCCCCCATGATTCTACCTCCATAGGACCTGCTAAATCTGAATGAACAAGTTCAAGTATGTCATTTGCTCTCTTACCTTTCCTCTTCGGAAACTTTTTTACGCACTCCTTCCCCTTGCAGCATCCTTCACACGGTTCCGTGCCCACCTCCTTAAAAGTCAGCCCATCTGCCAAACTTTTTAGCCTCACCATCAGAGATCCACTCAGGTGACCTAGTCTTCTATGCCATACATCGTATGAAGTAGAAGTATCCTGAGGACACGTCAAAACCATCGCTGCATCTTGATTGAAAACATATAACCCTTGTTTCTGTGGTGCTGTCAATGTTGGATTACCAGATACAGATAAATTACAATCTTTCTTATAAACCCTACAACAAGCCTCATCGAAAACTACTGTGTAGCCCTTACTACACATTTTACCTACAGACAGCAAGTTTGAGGTTAAACCTGGAAGCATAAGAACTTCTTCAAACCTAACAGAACGCCCCATAACGTAAACATTCCCCTGTTCATTAGAAACTAATTTGTGATTATTCGCGGTAGTCACACACTTAGAACTAATGTCCTTTCTTTCTTCTAGAATGTGCACGTCAGACGTCATGTGAGATGTTGCCCCCGAATCGACGATCCACTGCCCTTCGCCACCCATCGCAGACAAAGCGGCGATCAACCCCGATGTCTCCTTGCCCTTCTTATTCTCAGAAGTGTCTGTCTTCTTTTCAGGCTTTAGTTCCGGGCACTGCCACTTGAAATGCCCTTTCTTTTTACACTGATGGCATAGTCCTTGAAAACCCTTCTTGTTTTTCCGCACTACCATCACTGTGTCTGCCTCAGTCTCTGTTGTCATATGCTTGTCCTTCCGTAAGCTCTCCTTTAGCAGCACAGCCATCACAGTCTCCGTCGAGATCTTAATGCCAGAATGCTCCAATGTCATAACGAGGGGGTTAAAGTCTTCTGTCAGACCCGCCAACATAATGATTCCGACAAACTCATCATCTAAACCCGCCTTTATACTGATCAATGACTGACTTGTAGTCTGGATCTCATTTAGATACTCTTCTATATTTGTGAATGAAGACAACCTTACGTTGAATATCCTGCGCAGTAAATATAAACGGCGCATCAGGCCACTGTCCGCGTATGCCCTCTGCAGCGCCTGCCAAGTTTCTCTTGCTGTATTGAGTGACATAATCATGGGAAATATATTATCCTTACACATGAGGCATATTTTGCTTCTAGCCTTGGCATCCTTCTTCTTCGCTTCAACTGTATTCGGCTTAAAATCCTCATCTATGCAGTCCCATAAATCGAGGTCGGTCAACATCATCTTCATAGCGAAAGACCATGTGCCATAATTGGCTTGACCGCCAAGCTTCTCAATATTGTAACTTACGGTTTGCATTTTTACAACTTCCTGTGCGTTTTCTCAACAATAAACAGGTTTGGCTCTGGGCCCATAACCTGATGGCGAGTGCATCTTGCAGCTCGCGTGTAGTTATTTTATATTAAAATAATATGCCATAATTAATGTGAGAAAAAACATTTTTTATTTCAAACAGAACTGACAGAATATCCATAGAAACCAATCAACAACTATAGACACAAAACACCATACAGGATTGCTATCCATGAAGATCTAAATAACAGTGAACACTCCTGCTGATGTATATATGATTTAGTCAAATCTTTTACACTGAGTAAATTATCTAACAGGGGTGTGAACATTTTGCCATCATGAGCAGCGTAAAATCCGAAACACACTTTTTAATATGAATTGGAGTGACGACACGACCGAGAAGTTTGCATCGTGGTAAGCATCACGCCTGCCTATAACAGTAGCAGTGTCAGAATTGTGAACTTGCGAACAAAATCCAGCACTGCGCTTATCACCCTGAGATATTAGCAGCCTTACCTAAAATAATCTCGATTCTCTTAGTCACTGCTTAAACTTCTCTGTCCTTTTCTAGCACGTGCAACTTCACGTCAGAGAGAAGATGGCAGGGCATCTTAAGCAGTGACTAACGGGTGAAAAGTATTTTTAAGTAAGGCCGTAGATGTCAAACCTCTTCATGCTTAGTAATTTTTCTGGTAGCATTGCCGTTCAAACCGAATTACAGTAATACTTGCACGCTTCTGCTCGGTGGTTACACAACTGGCAAAAGTGTGTGTGCTGAAATGTGCAACATGCTTAGGCCAATTTTTATATGCCAACGGGTCTAAAAATATGCCAAATTTTGCAATATAAATGCCAAAAAGACAACACTGGACAGAAGCAAACAAAATAAAGTGAGTTTTGGTATGTAGTAAGTACTATTATTAATTTCTTCTGTTGTTTTGACAAGCTGGCGTTTAAAAAATGTTTTTATTCATTAAAATAAGTGCTGACGGGTATGAGTGTAGGCATGTATATTGTGGTGTAACATTTTTTTTTGTGTTTTTTTCAAAACTCTGTAGAAGTTTTGTAGTAAAGTTGCCATGAGTTTACTAAGGCATGATTGGACTTGACCGTGACTTATACTGTGTATGACTTAGACTGTGACTAAGACTCATTTAACTGGAATAAGATGGATCGATGAAAAATATGCATTCGGCTGAACGACAAGTATACATAGCCATGAACAATTATAAAATTGCTACAAAAATGGTGACAAGTTGACTTTTTGTTTTTTCGCGTTTCGAGCATGCTAAAGCCCTAAGGCCATATTGAAAAAAAAAAACAATAATCATGATTATTTTTTTGCCCGTGTGCCAGGCAAAATGGTAGCTTATACCTTGGAACAAAATTATACTTATGCAGAATATAACACATGAGATCTGAGACATTCTTTACATTTGCTCCCTAGGTGAGTAATCTACTATTAAAGAACAGAAAAATAATAAAAGCTATCTAGATATAGCTACTAATGGTATAAGCTAACTTGATTACGTTTAGCAGTTATAGTGTGAACAAACATACATACAGTTCTTTTCGCGCGGAGGATTCGAAGTATGGACGCAACGTACGCGCGAGAGACGATTTGGTAATTGCGCGCACAAGAAAGTTGGGCGCATGCAATGCTACAGAATATCTTTCATAGTCAGCAGTTTGCAGTACTCACAGAGGCAATAGTACTATATTTTAATAAAATCTTATAAAAGTAAATCTAACAGTCTGTAAGAAATAAAACACACGTCGTTTTATAACGATTTATTGTACAAAACAATAATACATTAAAATGTACAGGTATGTTTAAATTTTGGACTCAGGTCCCAAACACTGGACAATCGTGTAATTATCCTTCCCTTACAGACACCATACTGCTCGTCGAGGCGTCAGCACTAATAGAAACAGACTCGGCTCTAGATAAGCAAACTAGATTACAAGAGAATAAAAATATAACAATAAATTAATAAAGTGCTCACAACTTAAGTACACATCGTCTATCGCACTGTTATGTCGACGGGCACCATGTAGTCTTTATTAGAACAACGTAATATTATAACAAATCGATTAAACCTCCTAAGCATACTGTAGTATATACACATTATGAACAACATTAGTCCTCTGCAGATGTCGGCGCAGGAGTGGGCAGGCCGCGGCGCGCTCCCGCCTCGCCCGGTCCCGCGGCGCGGCTAGGCCGGCCGCCGGTCGACTCATACATTACATTACACGATACGCATCTAAAGCCAATCGGTTACAACATCGGGAGACGAGAGCGGTAGAAGTAGCACAGAGAAGCGTGTGAGGAACTATGTATCGGTGGCGTTTACCACTTGTCAATGACCACCTCGTTCACTGCAAAACAACGATAGTGTTAGTGTCGCGTCGCTGGAGGCTGCCGTCCGAACTTACTGGGTCTTATGCAGATATCACAACCGTTCGTAGTTACTAAATGTGTAGTTTCACTGCGGGATCACAACAAACAATGAGTGTTCATGGAATACGTGCGGGCGCTGCGGCGACTCCGGCGCTTATATCTTCCACGCCGGCTGGGCTGGGGGCAGAACATACCTCGTTAGTGCATGCGGGAGCCGCCAGGGGCGTTCCGTGCCCCGAGGGCGGGGGCGAGGGGCGGGCGGGGTCACCAGTTTTGCAACATTTTAATATCTTTTTGCCAAATGTCTTGCGACAAACATTTTGCTATCGGCACATAGTGAAACCATTAGCATTGCCAACATTAGATTTGCTAGCATCTCTACAACTATTTCTTGATAGAAAATGCATCATTTCACAGATGCGTAGTATCAATTTCTGAATCTTGCAAAACTTTCCATTTCATTAGTAGGGAACACAAAACGTCTAGTGCATACTCTTACAACATTGCTTTGTGTTTTAGGGTAGAAAATATAAACAAATAGATAATTATTGGAGGTACATGGACAATAAACAAATCAGTGGTGGGTGCAAAATGAGAAGGAAGTGCTGGTACAAACCCAAAAGAAAATTGAATGGGAAATAAATGCAAACATTAATTGTTGACTATTTTAATTATATGTAAAATAGTAGTTTGTAACTGTACAGTTTATATAGTTACTCTGATATCGAACAGTTTTAGGAGGTTGAGGGGACATTCACAAAAATGTTTGGAGCATGCCCTGAGTTGTGCAGTGTACCTGGGGAACATATCTGTTGGCTGACGGCCTCATATTTTCTGTTTACCATTAAAAGGCGACAATATATAGATTACACATCATATAGTGCATTTTACTCAATAGCTTTGCTATAAGCAATTCACATTTACATACATTTAAATTCATCCTATGCTTAAAATTGCAAAGCCATTGAGTACAATGCTAAATCAGAACAATATTGTTAATAAAATCACTTCACACTGCACTCATAAGTATTCATCATAAGAAACATGCAATGCACACATGCAAAAACTCATACACAGTAAATTCAAAACTTATGTAGGTACGGACCTGTTGTACAAAACTACATTTAAATGGACTAATTTCGATTCAGATTTTCTAAACTTAACATAATATTATGTCTCTTTAATAAAATATTGTGTTGTCTTATCCTCGATCCATAAAATAGAGACGACAAAACTTAAAAGTTACATCCAATTTTTAATATACATAAGGAAATAAATAAAATTGTATATTAACACCAAATACCGAATTATATACCAATTAAATAAAAAATTCATCGTGTTCGTACATACATAGACACAAACTTGTTTATAGCTTCGCTTCAATATTAACTTGCATAATACGTTTCATGTCAGTACTGACACGTGATCACGGGACGGTAGTTAATATTCAAGACATGTGTAATAATTTTTGTTTTATATATACGGAAATACTCACGTTAAATTAAATCGGATACTCCGACTCACATCCGGTGACCTTTTTCAAAGAGTGAAAACAGAGACCGACGCGCGTGCAGCTGCGTCCTGCTTAGCACTGAAGTGTTAAGCAGGACGCAGCTGCTTTATTTGAAAAAGGTCACCGGATGTGATCGAAACTATAATTTTTTATAATTTTTAATACAGATATTATTTTACATAGTTTTAAAACGTTTCGCTGTTTTAAGCCTTTCGTGGCCTCATTTCAATCGGCCTCAACGGAAGATCAGCGCTGTTTGATAAACAGCATTACGCTGAGTTGAAGCCATTTTTGTGACATCACTTTTAATTTTATTTTATTTGTAATTAACTTTACTTAGTTATATTAGTAATAATGTTACAAAATAAATCATTTTTCTTTCTTTCTTTCTTTCTTTCTATAGTCGGAGTATCCGATTTAATTAAACGTGAGTATTCCCGTATAAATAAAACAAAAATGTGTCAAAACCACGTCAGTTTTCATGTGTAATAACTTCACTAACTATACTTACTATTCATCACTGAAGCCATCACACCTGCAACTTAAATGGTAAAGGGAACATTCTCGTGTTAATCAAAAATGTTATTTGCAAATTGTGGTAGCAGGCAAACAGGTGCAGATTATCAAGTAAACCATTATGAAGAAAAACAGAAACGCATTAGGATCGTTAGGAAGCGCTCACAGGTGATAGGACAGAGAGAGATTGAACATATCTTTCACTAAGATATCAATGCTGATATAATTAACTATATAACCACGTCCCTAACAATACACTTACGATAAATTACGCTAAGCTAAGAATGCACATTACTATAATAGTATGTTAACATGTCTGCAGTCCACAGGGACAAGGTACTGAGCTATGTGCGAGTTCACTATTCAATTTAACAGGAGCAAATATATTAATATTTTATACACAATGTATTATCGAATGCAATAAATCTAACTTATATATTATTACCATTTAATTAAACCAATTTTTGGTGTTTCGTGTTATGAAGGTCCTCACAGCCACTTCACATTAAAAAACATCGTTCAAATCAATGTATGTATAACTAACGGTAAAGGAAGATGTATATTAGCGGATAAAGATTGCTCTGTATAGAGCTAGAGCTCCCAATTTATTGTCTCGCACATGTAAACATTTATATGTATATAAAATGCATAATAATAAATCACCGAGCGGGCGATACGGCCCGCTAAAAGCGCGTACACATTTCTAGCGTTCAGCAGGCTAATCATGTAACTGTTCGGGATTTGTCATAACTGTCACTTGTCACTGTCACAGCTTCACGGTATCACGGAGGGATTTCTCTCGCTATCGTTAAGGAACGAATTGCATTGATTTCCTAATTATGTGAAGCAAATCCGTCGGTCTTTTGGCGTTTCGTCCTGCCCTGCAGGGTCGAATGAGTTTTGGCGGGACAATGACAAGTGACAATAATGAAAAGTAATAACACGCCGTATTATCGACCAAACCCCGTTTAACTCAATCGCAAGATCAGTCCAAGTACGTTAAATATTACGCCCCAATTAACAGACGTGCGGACACGACCACCGCGGACCAACGAGTTAGGAACATGTTCAATACAGTGTTTCCACGTTTGGGGATTTCTCCCTTTTTTAGGGAAAAATTACCAATATTATGTAAGGTTTAGGGAGATTTTCATTTCGACAGGGATTTAGGGAGTATTGGGGAAAAATCTAACTTAATGTGGTAATCCTTTTGTTTATGTTTTTTTTGTTTCATACTCGTAAATCTTGTAATGAAGGTAACCCTATTGACCTGTTAATTGTGCTATGACCGTAGTTACAGGCGACCCGAGTCGTATTATACTAACAGTTTTTTTTCATTTTGCACTGCAGAACAATAGCAAAAAAATATTGTCTGAGTGAGAGTGGTGTTACCTATCCAATGTTAAGTGCAGCGAAAAACTGTAAAAGTAGAGCTTCGGCTTCAAATTAGGGTTTTTTCTTTATTATGGTCATGCTCCCTAAACCAAGGAATTTAAATATTTGTTTTGGGAATTTTAGGGATAATTTGAAAATAAACTAGGGAAAAATTAAAAGTGAAAGTGGAAACACTGTTCTCCCACGGCGGTCCGGCGGCGGTCGCGCGTCTACCGTACCGTCTGCCGAGCGCTAGAAATGTGCAGGCGCCAGTAGATGTACCGGTATACAGGGAACACTACAGGTTGGGTCGTGTTGCGTCCTCGGTCGCGCACAGACACTCACGTCCTCACCGCGGCGCGCACTTCACACGTGTGTCGGGTTAGCATTCCAAACGGTTAGTACTGTGGTGAGCGGCGCTCATCGTCCGGGGGGTCCACAGGGGGGCATTACCCCGGTCACTCACATACGCGCACGTATATCTTCTAAGGTACTTTCGATTGCGTCGAACAACCGACACAACACATTCGTATGTGAAAACGTTGCGCGTTATGGTACAATGATCATCACACGTTCGTGCATATGCAAGTGACCGGTCGTAGGTGTGAACAAACGGGTGGTAGCACACGGGTGGCGGGCTCTCCGGCTTATAGGGGGCTGTAGATGATGAAGCCGAAGAAGATGGCCCACATGAGCACAATCCATTGCATGCCGTCGAGCCAGTCGGCCAGCGAGCGCGTATTACCGTCGGAGATCTTGCGCGCCACGAACTTGAGCACCTCGTCCAGTAGCACCACGGGAATGGAGAACTTCATCACCGTGAACCATTCCTCTATCGACAGCGGCGTCACTTGGAACACGGCCTGAGGAACACACACATTATTTAGGTACATACATAGTAATGCGCTAAAAGTGATAATATCGCGCATCCGACCAAATGAAATAGTCACAAAATATAAGGGCTTTGTATTAAGAAGAAGCTTGTAGTGAAGTTGCCACGCCTTTACTAGGGCATGCCTGGAATTGACTGCGACTTACTAAGTGTGACCTTGACTGTGACTAAAACTAATTAGACTTGAAATTCATCAAAAACTCGATCTATATAAATACACTGGCAAATGGACAAAGTGCGATGCCATTATCCTCAGAGAAAAAAAAAGTACAGCACGTCACTCACCGAGAGGACCTCAACGTGGAGGATGACGAAGTGGAGCGTGAAGGAGAGAGCCATGGAGCCGAGCAGCCACGGGTTGCACCACGGCGGCATCGCGACCAGCGACTGGTTCTCCGACAGGCTGTTCATGGCGTTCAACATCTCGATGGTGACCAGCACGGAGAGGGCCATCGTCATCGGGTGCGGGTCCGTGAAGATCTTGCAGTCCACGCCCTGGAATTCAAACGACATATTATATAGTGACGTCTAGCTAAACAGCTAAATGGTAGCCTAAGTTTAGACACTAAGTAGTACAAAAACAAATAGTTTACCGATAACACCAAAGTTACAAGTCAAATTTCATTAAGTATGTCACAAAAAAATAATCACTTACTATAATTAAATAATAATTACAAAAATACGTTAATAATCTCTTACAGTATTTAGTATAGTACATTTACACGTAAGGTATTAGAACTAAGCATTATCTATGAAGCCCCGAAATCCAGTCAACAACAACCGAACCAACCGACGAAGGGGACACATTTAACAGGGGAAGGGTAATTCAGTCATATGGCATATACAATGTGTAACAAAAAGGTAGAACAATAATGAAACAATACTGAAGGCTATTTATGTACTTTTTGTATAGAACAGCTGTTTTTTTACGTGATCTAAAGGTTGGTCCCATAATAAAACTTGTTCATAATGATGAGTACATATATATATTTCAGTATTATTTAACCTTTTTGTTACACATTGTATACAAAGAAAGTCAGATTACCCAGAGCACACAATAAAGAATAGTACTACGTACAGAAAGTTCACTCCGCAAAGGAATTGAAATAAATAAGGACTCTATCTACTAGGCAATAAAGTAGCAATTCAACTCGCACAGCGCCGGATACCGCTCGCTATATTCACCTAGATATACCGCTCTCTTTCCATCACGTATGGTTAGTTACGTGCGACGAGGCTAGCGTGCGGGCGGCCACTGACTTCAGCCTTGCAATGTCCTCCCGGACGGAGCGCCGGCCGAAACTGCAGAGTGACTCCCCCCAGGGCCCAGACCAAAGTACTAAAAAACCGTGATGTCTGTCCCCAAAGGATCTAACAGACACAACAAAGTGCGGCGGGGAGGTATCATATGGAGAGGGGAGCTATGATAAGTTACCTTCCAGTCGTCTCCTCCTCCGAGGCACTGCAGGTGGTGGGTGAGTTGCCAGTAGGTCATCTGAGGTCCAAAGGGAGAGTACATGAACCACCAGGTGGCGGCTCCGACAGTCGCAGATCCGACGTAACCACCGATAGCCATGTACCTGAAGATTTTATATTTCACACATTACATATCATACGCTGAATAGGGTAGATGACTGATGTTTATATAGTTGAAACCAATAGCTTTGATGAAGAATTTAAGTAAATATAATATGTTTATTGAAAAAATAATTTGAATCGGTTAATAATGTTCGTTGATATATGAGCGTTTAAAGTTTTTGTTAGATACAACCCCACAAAACAAAAAATTACGTCACGCCTTACTTGTCAGAATAAAATTTATATGGAGAACAGAGAAGTGACGTCACGATTTGCTGTTTCGTCTCTCTGTCTAGCATGATATTAAAATGCTTATAAGTGCTTATTTTTGTTCAGATTTTCGTTTTCTTTTCATTAATCAGCTATATTTATGGGCCACATTTTAATAGGACTATAAAAAATACCAGTAATTTAGCCTGTGAATTCGCGAAGTAAATCCTGCGCCGAACTGCACTGCGCTCTGAGATATTAGATGTCAAACATTTTCATGCTCAGTAATTTCTCTGGTAGTATGCCCTTCAAACCGAAACACAGTTATGCTTGCACACTACTGCTAGGCGGTTGACTGGCAAAGGTGTGGTACTTCCCCAGGCTGACTAAACAAGAAGTCCTACCACTACAAAAAATTGCCTGTTTGTCCTTTAACAGCAACCGTCAAAGCACGTGAAAAGAAGAACCTTTGTTGGTGAATCAACTCTAATATTACGCCTAAGCTTGCTAGTCAGAAAAAAACTTTGTCAAGTTTAGAAAGGGAATGTAGCTGTTTCTTAATTAGGAATTCTATCATCTTTAATAGTTAAATGACGGTTTAATTCATTAATCTCTTTAGGAATGACGTAAAGTTTCCATAAACGTTAATTAGAAAGGTGATTGCTTAAAAATAAACCAGCAACAGAAAACTTCAGAAGTATTTTTTCCTTTCTACTGAGAAGTGAAACTGGAGTAACTCAAGTGAAATTTGGAACTAACCAGTTTTATCTATAGAAAAAAAAAACTTAGTTATAAGATCCCAAGGCTCACTAGACATTGTATTAGATATCGTTTAGTTACGATAAAGATGAATGTCAAAGTAAAATAGCTTTGCCGATTTCTAAATTTCCTCTCGCACGACTTTGAAACATAGACAAATCTTTTCTTAATCATATTTTTAAAATCGATCTACGTTTGACCACTAACTCGCTTGATGAGGCCGAGGACAGAACAAAGCATATTTGGTTAGTTATCTATTCCAGTAATAGAGCCTTTCTAACGCTATCTATTGTATGGGTAGAACTTAAAATGGAGGTGTTTTAGTTTTATAGGAACATAGTGTCGAAACAATGACGCCTGTCTGACCGATAAAGACAGGTATGCGAACGAGGTCACCGTTATAACGGTACCATGTGTTTATTAGCTCAAGTAAGAGGTAGAAATAAACACACAATACCATATCACCGAGGTTATTTCCATTCACTTATCCATCATCAGTTTAAAAGAGACACGGTCATTGATAACAAATTGAATAAAATAATTATTTAAAGTAATGATCTCTGAAAAATTACTGAATCAATAAACCGTTGTGGCATTGTGAGCATTTCAGCGACAGTGATAATGGAATGGACGGGCCCAGCGCTTGCAAATCGTTCAAAATTAACAAGTCAACACAATCAAGCATACCTAGCTAAATGTATGCATATTACATTTGCCAGAAAATAGAGATAGCGAATCTAATTACTGCATGAAAAAGAGAACACATGTACATGTATTAGGAGTTTGTATTGTCGTATCGTACGGCTCGCATGTCGGAAAGACAGAGTATGACTGACGCGACAGGAGAGCCGGCGCTCAACCAATATAGTCTTCAAAATCCGTGCGCTTATTTCCCGTCCATTTATTTTATCATTGTCGTTGGCATTTAGCATTTATACTAAATTAGGCATTGTACTGACATCAAAAATAGCTTGTAAGTGTTTAAAGCAAACTTAGTGACAAATTTCGTGATTTTTGTTCTGGACAATCCCAAATACCATATTTTTGTATACATATCTTTCATATCAGTCTCTTTCCGTTTTCACATTGCGGCTAGACACATTGTTAACTTGCCACAAGTAATGGCACATGGTGTTTAGCCACTTATGAATTTTAATGTAGCCTTGTGATAATAATATGTATAGACGATTACATTATACGTTTATTGACGTCAATCTAGAACTCATTTCAAGTCGTTTCTACGCGCCTAAATTATATCGTAAAAAAATATGTTACTAATGCTAACTCAAACTAAGGTAGACTCCGTCACGAATCCCAAATTAAACAGATAGCAAATACCGTTCACGTGTTAGAATGTGACATTCATCTAATTTTGATGGGGTTAATGAACGTGAGCGTCAGCTTTATGGGAGTCATTATACAAAGCGGCCAGATGGCCGACGTCTTGATAGTTTACTTTGATCGAATTTTAATATTTTAACGTAATAACAAACCGTAAAGAGCCTTCAAGGTGCAATAGATGCCGTAAGAAAACAACATCACATGTTTTGTGACGCTACAATGTTGGCTCGGCATATTCCGTCATCATGACCTTTTAATATTCATGATCATGTATTGTATTTGTATAGACCCTTTTGTTATGATATGTAACGTAGCGCGGCCCAAAGCATGACATAATTACTTATTTAGTTTGAAATAGTCTGAACGATATTGAAGGCATACACAGAATTCGAACATTGCAAAAATATGTCACTATTGTTATTATTGTTCGTCAGTCTTATTTTTCCTTACAAAAATCCATTGTAAAATACTAGGTCAATATAGAAACGATAAACTGTCCTTTTTAGTCCACGTTAGTCGTTTATTGATTTTTCCTGACACAAACCCATTGTAAACGACTAGATCCATATAGAAACGATAAAATGTATGCTTAGCCCATCATCGAGAACAAATTGTGAACACAAACCCACAATTGCAAGACTAAACATAGAAAGAAATAAAGAAGAAGGTTTTTTTATTTTTTGTGACCTCATTAACGTAGGTACTAATATAACTAAGTAAAGTTATTTACCAAAAAAAATTAAATTTAAAAAAGTGATTATTCATAGAATTGCTTTAGGTATGAAAGTGAGAAATATTTACAATTTCTATTATTATAATGATAATTTTTAACGGTTTGGCGTACACAATGCCCTCGAAACATAACTGTAGCTCAATATTATGTGCTATTTAGGCCCTATTGGACCGCAAGCGATCACGCTATCATCGATCGACGAAACCCTGGGACACCCAATCACCAATAACAGAACCGTGACGTCACCGACGATGATTGTACGTTCATTTTATGCCCGACAGTTAAGTAAATTTCTAAATACTTATAAAAGTCTGAATTTGAAGCGGTATAAGGTCGTAAATTGAATATATGGATCAGTACAGCCGCATTCGGTCTCTAAATGATAATTGACTGAACTGATAATGAGTCTGAAACCTGGAACTCAAAAACCTAGGTAGCTTAAACTTCTTGTATAGGTGTGTAAATTTCCTAAGTAAATCGAAGTTTTCTGTCTATGATAAATACATTATTTTTTAAATTATTTACCTGAAGAACAGCCATCCAGAGATGAGACCCTCATCAGCCTTGCGGGGGGGCTTGTCCATGATGTCGAGGTCGGGCGGGTTGAATCCGAGGGCGGTGGCGGGCAGACCGTCAGTTACCAGGTTGACCCACAGCAGCTGCACCGGGATCAGGGCTTCGGGGAGACCGAGCGCGGCGGTGAGGAAGATGGAGACCACTTCACCGATGTTGGACGAGATCAGGTAACGGATGAACTGCTTCATGTTGTTGTAGATGGCGCGACCTGGAAGCCATGGAGCGGGGAGCTATGAGACCATACAAGTACAAGTCAACGCTTTAGCATGAACGGTTTGAGAATTATGACGAGTAAGGCAGATACTTCTGTAGTTTAATTGGCAAAGCAGTTCGGACTGAAACATAGAGATTGCTCGTATGCAGGTTCAAGTCCTGCCAGAGGTCATAATTTTTCTTACTGTTTAAGCTTTAAAAACATACATACATTAGTTGTTAGCAATGATATCTTTTTATGCTATAGAGTGACGAAACGTTAGGCTGGTTGCGCTGCGGTCGTCACCCTGAAATATTAGATGTCAAATCTCTTCACGCACAGTAATTTATCTGGTAACATTGCCCTTCAAACCGTAACACAGTAATGCTTGCACACTGCTCGGCGGACTCTACAACAGAGTCCTACCACTACAATTTACTACAATGATATTTTTGTACTGTGATTCAAGAGAAGAATAAAGGTTGGGACATTTCCCATTTGCAAGTGGCTAGCGGTGAAACTTTTCCATACGGCTTCGTAAACACTAGGCCAATATGTAAGGTAGATACGGTCATACACTGGCGGATTAGTCTGTGAACGAGTCAGATAAAATGCTACTCCATACAGTGGACGTTAATTTGAAAGAAAATTGTGGATCCGCCTGGTCTTTAATACGCGTCTTAATCAGCATGATTTTTCCCACATAAGTGATAGAAAATACATATATCTAGATATCTTCCAAATACACCACTAGCGAACTGACCTTCCTCAACGGCAGATACAATGGATGAGAAGTTGTCGTCAGCGAGCACCATCTCGGCGGCGGACTTAGCGACAGCGGTTCCAGAACCCATGGCGATACCGATCTCGGCCTTCTTCAGGGCGGGCGCGTCATTCACACCGTCACCAGTCTGCAATATATTCACGCGTTAGCGTATATCTTAGTGTCGGTATGAAGAGGTAAAAAGCTGTGAAAATTCGAACATGGATTGTGCTCTTGTTGGTGCCTTTATTCCAGAGACCAAGATACATTTTGGAGCGCCGCCGTGTCTATTGGTTAGCTTCGAAAGTACCAAGGTCTAAACGTACAAGCGTGGTATGAAAAAACGACACATCAATTAAATAATCCTTCTGTTATGAGAGAGCACGAGTCAATATGGTGTTGTTTTTGTTCCCACTGCAACATCTTGAAAGGATTGGACTATGAGGCCATTTTTATCAAGAAACAATGAACGGTACTTCTAGGATAACAGGGCAAAATCGCAGCTACTTGCCACCATGCCATCTGTAAACAGGGTTGTCTGGTCAGGATTTCCCTTTATTTTGAATCATAATCCCACACTTGAGCAGCTGCTATTCAAAGCAAATACATTCGCCATTACTGATACAGTCTAATATTCTTTACGCTCGGCGCTCCAATGATAACTTCAAGCATGTCAGTTTATAAACAACGGCGCCCTAACGTAAACAACTAGCGCCTCCAATAATGTAGTAGAAAAGTAAACATTAAATAGTGCCGGCACCACTCGCCCCAAAATTATTGAGACATTGTTTTTGGTACGTAATAAACATCGGCTATTTCCCATATTCCGGTAAAGTTACGCGCTAATTTAATTCATGAGTAACCGTCTAAATATGTTTCTATTGCTAATGTTATTATGTGTTTTAGTTAAATATGTCCTAATTTTATACAGTAGTGGCATGGTTAAATGGATGCTAGGTGTAAACAACTCAAGATTAAAGCTAATTTACCATAGCGGAGATTTCGTTCATGCTCTGCAGGTACTCGATGATCTTGGACTTGTGCGCGGGCTCCACGCGAGAGAAGAGGCGGGCGCGGGCGCAGGCCTGGCGCTGCTCAGAGACAGGGAGGTCATCGAACTCGCGACCAGAGTACGACTTGCCGGTGACGTCTTCGTCTTCGGTAAACACGCCAATACGTCTAGAAAGAGAAACATTGTTACACGCTGGTATATCTTCACGGTCATCATGAAACAAACGATGGTGGAAATAATGGAATGGAAATACGTTACCTGCAGATAGCTTCGGCGGTGGCCTTGTTGTCGCCAGTGATGACAATGACGCGGATGCCGGCGGCGCGGCAGCGCACGATCGAGTCGAAAACTTCCTTGCGGGGAGGGTCCAACATGCCCACGACACCGACGAATGTCAGGTTCTGTTCGTAGGTATAGAACTTGGTGGAGTCAGCGAGGTCCATATCATCGGGCTTGACAGGGTTGTCGGCGGTGGCGAGCGCCAGGCAGCGGAGTGTGTCGCGTCCGCAACCGTACTGGGCGGTCAGCTCCTGGATGCGGTGCTTGAGAGTCGCGTTCAGAGGAACCTTGGTAGTGCCGACGCGAGCGTGGCTACAACGATCAAGCACGCCCTCGGGCGCGCCCTTGACGAACAGTTTGGGACCGGTTCCGAGGCGGGAGGGCTTGAGGGGTACGCAGTAGCTGGACATGGATTTCCTGTCACGGGAGAACTCGAGGGTGAACTCTTTCTTCCACTTGGTCTCAATTTCCTGGCGGACGACGATGGCGGAGGAGCGGCGGTCGAGGCCGGTCTTGGGAACGTTGAAGGGGTTCATCTTCTCGGCGAGGACGATAAGCGCGGTCTCGGTGGCCTCACCGACCTTCTCGAACGCCTGTTTGAACTCGTTGAAGTCGATGGCGGAGTCGTTACACATCACGCAGATGGTACCCAGCTCGTGCAGTGCGTCGAACTCGGATGCCTTCACTTTCTGTCCCTTCAGGTACACGTCGCCGATGGGCTCGTACGTCGACCCGGTGATCTCTAACTCGAGGAAGCTGCTGTCGTTGCCCTCGATCTTCTCGAAGACGAACATGCGGGACACGGACATCTGGTTGGTGGTGAGCGTGCCGGTCTTGTCGGAGCAGATCACAGATGTGCAGCCGAGAGTCTCTACGGAGGGCAGCGACCTCACGATGGCGTTCTTCTTAGCCATACGCCTGGTGCCCAGAGCGAGACAAGTCGTGATGACAGCGGGGAGACCTTCGGGAATGGCGGCGACGGCGAGAGCTACAGCGATCTTGAAGTAGTAGACGGCGCCCTTGATCCAGCTGCCTCCGTGGGCGGGGTCGTTGAAGTGACCGATGTTGATGGCCCATACGGCGACGCAGATGACGGAGATGACTTTAGAGAGCTGCTCACCGAACTCGTCAAGTTTCTGCTGGAGGGGAGTCTTGATGTCCTCGGTCTCGGACATCTCAGTACGGATCTTGCCGATGGCGGTGTTGAGGCCGGTGCCGATGACGAGTCCGCGAGCCTTGCCGGCGGCCACGTTAGTTCCGGAGAACAGAATGTTCTTCTTGTCCTGGTTGACGGCGCGGGGGTCGGGGATGGCATCGGTGTGTTTGATCACGGACACAGACTCACCGGTTAGGATGGACTGGTCGATACGGATGGTGGTGGAAAAGATCTTGATGAGGCGGATGTCGGCGGGAATCTTGTCTCCGACGGACACCTCTACGATGTCGCCGGGCACGATCTCTTTCGCTCTGAGTTTCTGAACACCGGATTTGTCGCCTCTTATTACTTTACCCATTTCGGGTTCGTATTCTTTTAAAGCTTCGATGGCAGATTCTGCATTTCTTTCCTGCCATACTCCTACTATGGCGTTAGCGATAAGAATTAGTAAAATAACGAAGGGTTCGACGAATGCTGAGAAAGCATCTTCGTGCTCTTCAAATAAAGCTAAAACCTGGAAACGAAATAAGAATTTTAGGGATATCTCGTGACGATATATTGAGTACAAATAAGACTTTTTAAATAAGTTATACTTACGAATGATATAATAGCGGCTAATAACAAAATCTTGACTAAGAGGTCATCGAATTGTTCCAGGACTAACTGCCATATGCTTTTGCCTAAAAACAAAATGGAACGTGTGAATTTTGTATACGCTAATTGAAAAGCAAGCTTTCCGTAAATAGAGCTGCTGGCGATATTTCTAGAGAACAAAAGAGATGATAGAGAGGGCAACCGCTGTAAAAAAATATTTTGCAACATGGGGAAGGAAACCAGGTCGAGACATTGTGAGCATTTAACAAAGCTTTTCTTTGGTTTGTTAATATTTTTCATAATTTTTCACAAATTGAAAGTGACTTCCATTGAATCCATAACAAAGATAAGTAATTATAAGTAAGTATTTAACTCTATGGATAAATCGAATGCTTTGTCTATTGCAAATACAAAGATTTTCCCTTCCCAACATAAGTTATTACTCTTAATATAACTAAGTGGACAGTACACTCCACTTGCGTAGAGGTTTCAAGGCTGCCAGTGCGAAGCAAACAAAAAATTGTCTCGAGAGACCTTGGCTCTGTTTATATTTGAACAATACTAAGGAAGGAGCTTGTTTAGCTTTGCTAAACCCGAGTATAGAGATACTAGGTGCTTATCTTATGCCAGCGGATTTTATT
Source organism: Erannis defoliaria (assembly GCA_905404285.2). NCBI lineage: Eukaryota > Metazoa > Arthropoda > Insecta > Lepidoptera > Geometridae > Erannis > Erannis defoliaria. The sequence continues at coordinate 5,252,781 of FR990071.1, forward strand.
CTAGATTTACTCATGCGGTGTGCTGTTCGACGCTCTTACCTTCCTCGGCAGGCAGTTCTGAAAAGAGAAAAGACCCACGATTACAATTTTGAATAAAACATCAAAGGAGTTAATTTAGCAGGCGATAAACTAGTCAGAACAGACGTGCGATCTATCTCGGCAGTTACGATCGTACGTAAATACACCGCGGCTCGGTAGGCGCTCGGCTGAAACGAAGAGCCGATGACGCGACGCCGCGCGCTGCCGACCGCTATACCGTCCTTCCTACATAACTCGTGACGTCAGACGCGAACCTCGGGGATGGGTTCTGATTCTGACGTCTTAACACGGACACAGAACCATTAGCACGAAAGTAGAGAAGAAAAACCGTAAGACAATAAAGTAAAGAGAATAGCGTGGCTTGGGATATTCTTATGTTCAGCCGTGGAATGTGTTAAGATCATGTCGATTATAATAATAAATTAAAAAGACTTGAAACCAATAGGCGATTTTTTTTTAATACTTTGCAAGAAGTTACTTACTTCACTTTAAAAGTAAAAGAGAACCGCTGCGGAGATGGTATTCGACTTAAGGGTGTCTATTATTTGTGTATCTGTCTCTGTGTATTGTATTGTGTCGTATAAATGCATGTTCTCTCTTTCAAACCGAATGGCGATCCACGTTGCGTCTTTTCCGCCAGGTGGCGCATCGTCGATGCGGCCATAGTTAACGGTCAATCTCATACATTGTTGTTTTTTTCGGGTTAGTAATAGATTGGCTCGATCGCAAAATGACTACATCTCATTTAGACCACATCTCAAAATATCCGAGTCGCAATTTGACTTAATCTCATCTATTCCCCATCTTAAAATGTCCACATCGCTCTCTCATTCTGGATCATTTTCCTCATTATAAACAAAACTGCTCGGCAAGCCGGACGCCCGCGCAGCCGCCGCCGCGGCCGGTCGCAAGTTGACAACCTTAGCGCGACCGCCGAGCGTAGGTATGAAAAGTGAAGTACATACATGTGTTTGACTTCTGTACCTATCTGTTTTGTGGCACAGCTCTTGATCATCGTAACGTTTAGGTTCTTAAACCGGTTTCATTCGGCAACTACGCACTCCGACAATTCAAAAACATGAGTAAAACACGTGCGTCGTATTTACATCTGTCTAATCAAAACGCTAGATAATGATGTGTCGATTTCTGTGATAATGAACAGCGGCTCGGCGATAAGAGCACGTGATTTATCGATCTAGATATCATTATACTCGAACATTAATATCGATTTTAAAACTATCTGCAGGTAAGGTTATTTTTGGAGCACAGCTTTCGATATCTGCAACGAGGTATACCTACAGTAGTTTTTTCAAATAGCTTTGTGGGTAGATGTTATTTATTCAGATTCTCTGCTAGTTCGCTTTCGTCATTCTTTGAGTTTCTACAACCGAATGTTTTGCATAGGTAAATCGGTCGAATACCTCGACTTTTATCGTTTATCTTTGTTCGACAGTAATCTAGACCGATTGATGTACATGGTGATAAATTATAACGTTCGGAAATGTGATATTTACATCATCTTCAGGGCTCCGTACCCGAAGGGAAGCCCGCGTCGCGCACAGTTGTCAGAATTTTGAATGGCTGTATTTTTTTTAAATTTATGGTTGCTGATTCACGAATACGCCATCTGTTATTATGACAGATTTCTTAATCCGTGATTACAACAAACGAATAACGAGTCCATATAAAAAACTTGTTTTTCACGTTTTTGTTTTTGTCCATCGCAAAAACGATAATACATAAGAGTTTAAAACTTAGTGTTATCATAAAAGTATAATGACGAATAAAAAAAAACCAGCCTAGAGAAGGAGTTCGAACTGAACCAAAGAAACTTTTTTATACTTATTTATATACACAATATATTAAGTGGTCGTACGGAACTCTAGGTTAGTCTAGTCCGTATTATACTTGGCCTGTTTTTTTTTATTGCCACGTGGAGTCGTTACATTGGGCCACGTCCGAGACGAGTGGCGTGAGGGCGAGACTCGCTACTGACCTCAGCGGACGCGTCCACACATTAATAACCTTGCTGACGATGACGTCACTGATATAACTACTTCGTTACACGAACAATGACTAATCAATCAATAGTTTTATTAGTGATTGCATTGGTTTGCAACCGCAGATATGATAGTCTATAGAGATGTACAAATAATCAGCATGTATAGTATTAATGCCTTTGCACATTTATTTTGTGTATGCACAAAACAGCAACAGTACAAACGCAATTTGTCTGCACTATGCATGTAAGCGAACGAATTTTATTAAAATGTTGCCTTTCTTCGGTAGTCGTGTGTGTGTGTTAAAGTTAAATGGCTCAAATAAAGTAGGTAAAATACATTTATAAACATACAAGCTAAAATAGTGCATGTAGCAACTTCACTCTAAATCACAATAAATCAGTGCGGCATCGGGCATCTCTAAAGTATGTTATATCAGTGTTGCTACGTTACAGCCGGCAGTTGTTTCTCCTAATGGAGGAGGATAATAACGGCAGTCCATACGAATGTGTGCGATAAGTCAGTGTTTCCTGTTCCTTAATAGTGTTGGGGCAACGTGCGCTTAATCAATCGTATCGACTCTATTTGCGTGTACCTGGGTGCCGGCGTTTGAGACTAATGTAAGCAATTAGTCGACTCATCGATAACGCGGTGTCAGCATCTCTGCATTCTTGAACGAATCTTTAAAATAAATCAGCCAAGCGGTAGTCGGAGTCGAGCAAAGTGTGTTCCGCACAATATTCGTGTTGCGAAACGAAATATATTACCGAAAACGTTGTATTTTCTTTAATCAGATCAGGATCCTTAAGAGTAGCCAGTTTTATAAATCGATTTTATTTGTTGTATACGTTAAGAGTTTGTATTAATGACGCTAAGTTTGACGTTACCAGCTTATTTACAGTACATATTTATTGTACACCAGAAATATAGAACAACTTACAACTGGGCCAGGGTACATTTTACGTTAGAGTGAAATCTTATATTTCTTGAACGGGGGACTTTTTTATGTTTTACTAGGAAACCAGCCAGAAAAACACATATTTTTTTTAAAGTTTATTATGGTTCCAAAACTACAAGTCATTAAATTTAGGATAAAATCGGACAGCGTATGCTAAGTAATAGGGTTCCACTGACTGGACAGGGAACCCTAATAGAGTAGAGGAAAAACGCGAGCCTTCTAGTGAGCACGTCATCGCGACGTCAACGCGTGCTGAGAATGTCAATCGCAACACAACAAACACTATCCGACTATATTTTTGTTTGCCAAAGTATCAGTTTTTACGACTTCGATGTTCGAGTAAAATTAGAATTTATTACAGCTATCCATCGGAAAAGAATTCAGTGTTATATCTGAAGTAGTAAACCGGCAATTGTGGTATTCTAGATATCGATGGGAGGAATGCCACAGGTGGGCTGTTGCCGCGCGACGACCTTACAAACTGCTAAGGTCCCGAGGAGTTAACTTCGACGAGTGTCATATTAATATTCTTTGTTTACGTTGTATTATACCGAATAAATGCACTAGATATACATTAGTGTCAGTTAAGAAATTAGTTTAAAACTATAACTTAAAAAACTTACACTTTCATTCTACGCCTGTTCGAAACTTTATTGTTGTTAAAATACTGTCTTATACAAGTTTTTTTTCTTAATATTGGTTTCTTTTTAATAACAAGTCAACGTAGGAGGTAGACAGGACGTCTTACTGCGATAAATATGTACTTTTAATATCTCTGTCATTAAACACATTTAAGCGCAATCTCTTTCGGCTGATATTGACGCCGAGGTGAAAGCACGATAAGGATTCAATGAATAACGTTTCGGCAGCGAAGTTTTGCAAACCGTCGGCTCTTTTTAATGTAGCAAAGAGAAAGTTTGGAGAAACTAGGTATATAGAAAGTAAAAAGCCTCGGCGAAGTCACAAGAGATTTTTAGGTTTCAGATAAGACATCTGTTGTTTTTTAAAGTATTACCATAGAAATGGCATAGTGAATGATAGATTGATACGATTTTGTGTTAGCTATTACGGGAGTAGAAACGCGAGATGAATGGATTTCTTGTTGCCATTGTATGAAACGTGGTCGTAATTGTAGTTGAATGACTAGAGATATGTTAGTAAATGAAAAACGTTCTTTCGAGAGACTTATACGTGAAAGTATCGTACATATTCCTCCAGCGCGTCAGCAGCTTTGGTAGACGTAGCCCGCCAACGTAGACCGTCCAAAATAAACCAGGCTACCTATAATATTTCAGTAGACACTCGGCCGAAGCCCGCCGAGGCTGCGAACGCTAGCTCGATGCTCCCTTTTCCAATTGAATTAAATTCCCTCCATCGCTAAACGACGACCGGCGAAAACTCTCCAAACATTTCATTTGATGTGGGACACATCCGCTGGAATTACCCATGTTTTCATACCTAACCTAAACGAGTTATGTTTTAACGGAATCTAATATGGTTTGTACAATACAGCGCAAATACTATCGCATTATCAGGAAAACATACGTAAAATGCAAATGAAGTAGGTTTATGTGTTTCGAGGACAAATTGTCGTTGAATTAATCTTTATCGTTACTCAGTTACTAGAATAGCTTTTAGAAAATTTGTATTGTTGTTTAGGTTTTACCAGTTCTATTAACGAATACTGTAGAAAAGTTATACTGAGTAAGTTAACCACTTACATACGAATAATAATGCATGTAAATCCGCAATTCATGAGGTCGGAATTCGATAGTTTTTTTTTTAATATCTTCTCTTCTCCTCACTTGAACAGTGATGAGACGAGCAAGACGTTCGCCTGGTGGTAAGCGTCACGCCTGCCACTAACAGTAGCAGTGCCAGAATTGTGAACTTGCGAACACAATCCTGCGCCGCACTGCACTGCGCTCGTCACCCTGAGATATTAGATATTAAATCTCTTCATACCCAGTAATTTCTCTGGTAACATTGCTCTTCAAACCGGAACACAGTAATGCTTGCACACTACTGCTTGGCGGTTGAATAACTGGCAAGGGTGTGGTACTTCCCCAGGCGGACTCTGCCGTAGAGTCCTACCACTACAAAATAATAATATTAAGGTAACTAATCCCACCGAATAAATAACATTACTACGAAAGAGAAGGTTTAGCTAATTGAGTAATACCGAAGCTAGCCCATAATAAATAAATCAGCCACCCGGCCAGGTTCATAATGTACTCGAAAACGAAACGTGTAAATACGCTTAAAATGAGCGTTGAAATCGCTGGTGTGAAGCTGAATGCATACTTCTACGCTAGATCTATTTTTGTTTGAGATGTTCCGTATTGTGACCGCGCTCCCAACTGGTCACTCGAGCTCGAGTGACGCGGAGTTTACGTGAGATTTGGTGAAGCAAAATAATCTTCAGCGGTACGATGTGCGTGAAAACAAACAATCCTAGTTAGATCTTGTGCCGGCAGCATGTTTTTAATCGACTCTTGGCTTGTTGTTTCGACGTGGCTCAGCGGTTCGTACGTGTGAGTAAAAAAGACACAAAACGTGCCCAATTAAGTCATCATCAGCCATAATACATCCACTGCTGGACAAAGGCCTCTCTCCCTTAGTAGACAGATCTAAAATACGAGATTATGTCAACCCCTCCCGGGTTTCCATAATCTCCACGCTTGGCAGGTGGCTTGGGGATCGCAGAATGCTCATGCTCACCACCGTTAACCGAGAGGACGCTGCTGCCCGTCCTTCGGTGGTTCTGAATGCAGTTTTAGGACATACCCAGGTCTAAATTAAGTATACAGCTTGTAAAATGTATTTACAAAGAAATATGTTACGAAATGCTTAGGCACTGATTCATGTTTTGTTCACGCGAATATCTGATACGGTTATGGCGAAGTTATGGAGGTAATGGGAAGACAGAGTTCAGTGAAGTACGTTTTGTTGCAGCATCTGTTTTGTCGATGCTTGACTCAACTAAACCAGCTGTTCTTTTAATACACCAATATCTTGAATGGAATGACTCACGTATTGAGTCCGCTGCTTTAGATAAACCTGTTCAATAAGACGTTTCTAGGGCGGTGTTTATTTTAAACGTTTTAGCTACGAGCAAGCGTACTTTAGTTTTGTGACGGTACTGTTCTATACTTTATAGGTGATATATGTTTATTTGTTTCCGATCTATATATTATGGTTAAATGAGTGGTTATCGTCAAGGGTAGGCAGAAGGGGTCGACAAGGCCGGGTGGCGTACAGTTGTACGCCACATCGCGTCGTCACGCTCCAGGGACCGATTCCACCGGCCTGTGCGAAGGCGCACACGCACCAATGACTTGCGATGATCACCTCTTACTATAAATAAATATTGGTTCGGTCGCATACACACGTCTATGTATATTAATAATTATGCTGAAAGATAGATAAAGTGTAAGCACAATAATACCTACCTAATTCTAATCATATCAATCGTTTGCTCATTGCATATTTAATACTCGCTAAGCTATGAGATTTATAGTAATTTTAGCAAAATTACAAATTACTACAAAATCAAATTAGTAAACTAGGTATACGAAAAATGCATGGTTTTATGACATTAGGATTATTTTATATCGTTTCAAATTTCCGCCTTGCATCCTTGCAGTGTTTTTGCTATCTGGCTCAGTACACTAAGTGCAATTTAGCCACATTTGTAACGTGGAGATAGCGTCTTCTCTCCCATCCCGCTCGTCCATCATCCGGAGCTTTCGCAGGGAGCGTGCGCGATCAATCTCCCCACATTTACATCAAACACATCTCAATAGTATTTATGTGCACCTACACCAATAGAAATGATTACAACTTGAAAGGAATGCGTAATTTTACTGATACGCGCACGTGGTCTGTTATGTTGGACGAATGTAATCTGCGGATGAAGTCACTCGATATCTGATGAAAGTATTACATTTTGGCTTACTGCGGGAGATGCACGCCGTGGGCGCTTGATAGTGAATTTCTTTTAATAGGAATATGGATTAGGGTCAGGTGGACCATAATCTCAAAAACCTCTACTGCTGTTTTGGCACTGCTACTGTTAGTGGCAGGCGTGACGCTTACCACCAGGCGAACGCCTTGCTCGTCTCATCACTAGATTGTATAAAAAAAAGTTCCACAATTATTTTACGCTGTCTCGTGGTTCTTTACCAAGTGAACAAGTCAAAGTTCAAGATGTATTTTAAATTCGTTTTTTAATAGTGAACTTAAGTCGCAGGCCACACAGAAATGGCATCGGGCGCGGACATTGCACGTGCTCCATTCAGATTTCATACTAAATACATTGCAATAAGGCACAATTTAGGACACACCGAACGACGTTCATCGGGCGCGGTTTAGCTTGACAAGCGGCATTCGGTATGTGGCTTATTTTAATGAGTTAAGTATGAAATTTGAATGGATTGGCAAGCCGCCCATGCCATGAACTCGCCCGACGCCAGATCAGTGTGTCCTGCGCCTAAAGAGGTTCCTGAGATCTACCGTCACTTCTTATGGTCTCTTATTTCAATCTTACATTGACATATTGTCTTTGATTTCTCTAGTAAAATAAAATGAGTAATACTTGAAAGAGATGAGGTGCTGATTATGTAATAGTATGGAGTGTTGTGGTAGCTCAAGAGACGCCTGTAATTTAAAAAAAAAAAAATGTGTCGAGACAAGCAAGACCTATTAATAATGTATGATCTCTTGGTACCAGGAAAACTATGAAACTTTTAGTCTAACAACGTTTAACTTATAAAAAGTAGATTTGAATATAGTCCTTCGAAAATCTATTCAAAATTTAATGAGATGAGGTGGTCACATGACCGTAAATCCAGATATGAACGGATTATACTGTTACAATAATGTGCGTTCATATTAATTATGATTACTGAATTTATTATACTGCGCACTGGTAAAGGTTCTAATCTATGCAAGCTAACAGTAGATGCTAGTACAAGTCAGGGCCGTAAGCGATGATAATAATTTATCTCTTTATTATTTGATAGGGAATCTGACTTAAAAACCAGGTTATAAAAATCCCTCTTTTAACAAAGTTCATAAGAAAAGGATGTAAGCTTAGCAATATAGTCCTAATACAGATCCCTAAAACATTTATTTGTCACATGTATAGCAGATATCTTTGACTTATACAAAATGTAACAAAAAGGTTCAACAATACTGAAGGGTGTGTATGTACTCATCATTTTAAACAACTTTTACTACGGGGCCAAATCAGAAACCAAGTAAAAATTATCTACTGTTCCATACAACAAGTTCATTGACCTTGGACAAAATGTATGGAACAGCTGGTTTTTTTTTCGGGATTTCTGTGTTGGCCACATTGTAAAAGTTGTTCATAATTATGAGTACATACATAGCCCTCGATATTGTTGAACCTTTTTGTTACACATTGTATAACATTATAATACCTGTTTGAGCAAAGAGGTCATTACAAAGACACTACGCACGTCCTACAACCATTAAGGTAGGTAAGGTAGGTAGGTAGGTAAGTGTAGGTATTGTGAATAATCTGTAGTGCTTATCAAATATTTTGCTACTCCAATAATGATAAAACTGTTTGAACACAAAAATTGTGTCAATACACAAAGGTACCGTTACTAAGGTGAACAAATAATTTAGTTAAGTGTAAGTAAGATAATTGAATTACATGAATCTTTAATGTACGTCGTCTATTGGTTCCAGTAAGTCATATAATCATTAACATGCAATGTTTTGTTTCACAATAAAATGTTTGTCTTTTTGCTAGTCTCGGTCTAGTCAATCTATCGATTTATTTTATTTATTTTGGCACACAAAACAGAATATAATCAATACATTTCAAAGCAAAATGAGAATAGATGCAGAGCTAGACTATATTGCTAAGTATTCCTATTGCTGGCAGCTTGAATCGTTCGGTTTTTTTACTTTTAAGCAAGTATAATCTTTTGTAGACAGCATCTACGCTTAATATCAGGCAAGATAGCAGTGAGACACAAGCCAATCAACGAAATCAAAAGTGTTTATTCTAAAGCTAATGGCAATACAAAAAAAAAATGTATTCAGTTAACAAATAAATAAATAAAAAAATAGGATGTTAATTTAAGCTTTTCATTATTTACCTCTTTATTTATTAATTTAACAAGCCAAAAAATCTGATTAAGACTGTTACTAGTCGATGGCAAAAAAATTATGCTCCAGTCAGTCAGATCACCTGATAGCCAAAATACTTTATCTAGCTGAAGTACGTCTGTAGGTTCAATATAAATAGATAAACGATAATAACTTTAGGCAGCATTTTAAAGTATAACCTACTCGTATTATTACGAAGAGGAGAAACAGTTTGGCCATGTAATCAATTTTTGTTCTGCAAATACCATAAGTCGACTGCAATGCTAGGAAAATCTTAATGTGTGAAACAGAGGTGTTACTAATTGTTAAATTGCTTTGTTTAGCAAAAAAATCTTTCAAGAAGTTTTTTTTTGTAATGCTCTTATATCATTCTTACTGAACACCGCAAGGAAAAATATTTATGCAATTTTTTTAAAGTGCGTTTCATACATATACATTTTGTTATACAAAATTATTAGTTCATCAACTTTCTTTATGTTAATGTTGCAATACACCTCATACATTATTTATAACTCTCATCTTTAATTACCAACAAAGTGTTTTTTTATTTAAGACTATAGATAATTATTACCATGCAGTCTTAAACAATTTCATGGACTCTTATTCTAATTCAATGAGGGGGCAATAAGTCCTGCACTTAGGTCCCCCTTAGGGTGTATTGTGCGTTTCCCCCACCAGCGTCTACCAGAGCCAACCCAGCTCCTTGAAGAGGCTCTGGGCTGCTGGCATAGTAGCTCCAATGGGCTATATGGAAGTGTATATGCTGATGATATGCAGTCAAGCTGTTGCGGAGATGAAGCTGCCTCATGCAATCTTGAACTCTTCATTATTATTTTAAACTTATTTTCGTTTAATATTAATTCACCTATACATAAACTTAAAACTATAGTCTCCAAGAACTGGTTCGGTGCGAATTGAACTGTTTTCTCATTATATTGTGAAATATCTATTCTAGTTTTCAATATTAATCAAAACCCTTAGCTAACCACAATAACAAGTGTTATAGACTTTTATATGCGGAAACGTGTAAATGGTGGCTAAACAAAAGTCTTCTTAAGTTATTATCACTGAAAATAATATAAAATAAATAAAATTATGGTTATTATGTTATATAAGCATTACAGGAATATTGTCGCAAGGTGTCGTATTTTTAATTCGCCTTGTCAACAATGAATGATTCATGGTCAAGTCTAATCATCTGGCAAGATTTCAAATAACCCAGATGAGAAACGGGACACAACAGAAGTGTGGGTTTATTATTATATAATTTTAGAAGGGATTCATCTTTGTATCAACTACAGCATTTAGTCGACCAGGAAACTAAACAACTGGCCTGAGGCGAGTCTAGCACACAGGGGATTGCTTGTCGACATACAATCTATCTATATATATAAAAGGCTCTGTCCTGACTGATTGACTGACTGACTGACAGACAACGCACAGCCCAAACCACTGGTTGTACAGACTTGAGGGGACTACAGGGGGGTCTGAGGGGGTTGGTAGAGTTGAGGGAGATTTTGGGTAAAAAAAATTGCTCAGGATGATTTAAAGTGGTGAATTTTGGGAGCAGGCCGAATTTCTTCCGTACGCGGACGTAGTCGCGGGCGACCTCTAGTTATAAAATAATGGAAATAGATCTTAACTGTTTACCTGAAATTGTGTTCTAATCTTTAACTTAGCCAAAACCGTAATTGGTCAGATTTAGATAAGTTTTTGTTCATCATGATCATCAGCCCGGAGACGTCCACTGCTGAACTAAGGCCTCCCCCAAGTGTTTGTTGCTTCATAACTGTTTTGCATTACAGTCACACCAAGTTCGGCACTGATATATGTATTTTTTTTATAATAAATCAATACTAAAAAAATGATGTGTACGTTCTAAGACTAGAAAAAAATAAGTAAATAATTTCGACTAAAGAGTATGTAAGGTTGTTTTACTAGTTACGTTCATAGGAGCCGGACATTATAATATTCTTAGCATTTATTGCATTCATCAATTACTTAATTTAATTATTATCTTAGGTATGCCTGCACAAAGATAATAATGTAAATAAAATATCTACTTCCTGTTATTTCTTATACAGAAAGAATAGTTCAACATGGGAAAATAATCACTATAAAAATTATTTTATTTTTATGCTAATGTTTTTTGTGTGTAAATGACCTCTACCTAGCTTGTTATAGTTTACATCCTTGACAATGATTTAAAACTGTACTTTATAATTGATGTATCAAAAACTTTGATTAATTAATTAGGTGTTTGTTGGTTTGTATCTTCAGTCGTTAATTGATGGAAATACTACACCAATATAAATTTATATTGGTCAAAAATGGTTTTCCGACTAGTTTTACAACTAAATTGAATTAAATTATTGTTAATGCAACATTTTTAACACATAAATTGAAGTTTGTTTCTAAAAATACAAATCTTTGTACTAGAATGGTAAGCTTATGTAGATTTTGTGCGAATTGACCTTGCCGTACACACAACTGTTCTGATTAGTTTAAGGTAATAAAGATAATTTAAATGAATATTAGCTAGTGGTTGATAAGGATAAACATTACTTACCATTTGGCCCATATTTGTCTTGGTTTCTTTTTACTTGGTCTAGACTAAGGCCTTTGTCTGCGTCTGTGCCAAAATATCCTAAAACTTCTTCCACGGATTTCGAGTGAGCGTCGTCCATGGTGGAATTACTACGTTGCCGTCAGTTCTAAAAAGTAAAAACAGAGTAGAGGTTAGAAATGACGAGTCATCATTATCAACTTCAAGCTTTGAGGTTATGTTTTATCAAGCACGGAATCAAGGATTTTATTGCGATATTACAATAAAATAAACAGAAAATTCACGAAAAAGCAGTTGTCCCGCAACTATTAATAAGATGTCCCGATGTCATTTATATTTTGGTATTTTCAAGAGGTTTTCTTTTAGGGCCCAATTTCACAAAACGTATATTGTTGTAAGAAACCTCCTCTGGTATTGTCCTAAGAAGATATTTTACGCTTTCCAGATCATCTCCAGATAAATAGGCCAAGCAGCGTTTACAGGTAATGAGCGATATCCTTGCAAGCACCGTTTTCTCACTGCAGCACTCACCAAAAGAGTATATTTAATTCATGAGATACAACCGATCAACACAGTCTTTCACTTAATTTTAACAATTCTTCTTACTTCATTAGATCTAGAACTATTTTTTGTACAAATTTTAATACTTTTCTCGTAAATATCATAAACGACAGGAACACGTATCCAATCCAGCCGTCATTTTTTCCGAAACTGACGTATAAATCGAGATCGATCACAGCGCCACCTTCTATATTACTTTTGAACCATTTTAGTCATAACAAATTCTTCAGAGATCTGTCATTTACATAGGTAATTAATAAATAACGTATTTGATAAAATCTAAATAATTTTATAAAATTTGGAATCTTTGTTCATTGACTGCAGCTTTATAACCATATATTTTAAATAATAGTTCAAGACTAATGTGGAGCCGCGCGATAGGTTAAAATGTACCACGTGACGCAAAGCTATTTCGGTGCCAAAGGCGCCTACAAAATGCGGTATTTTTAAAATTCTGAATTTTACTTCGCGTTATGTAACACTTTATCACTTTATTTTAAGCACTAACTTCCTTTTACAACAGTATGTAGCACTTTATTTGCACTTGTTGATACTACACGCACAGTTATTTCGGTTTATGATAATTTGGAACTTACTGTTTTTTTTTCGACAGCGTCGGGAAGGAAAGAAGAAATAAAAGTGGCGCGGGAGATGTTTTCCCGCCGCGCCCCGTGTATCGACTCCCGGGCGAAGAGCGACGATTTTAGAGCGGCGCGGGCGCGGTGGAGGGACACCGTCGGAGATTTCTTTAATTATTTTGGCAACAGTACTGTACTCGATGGCACAGCCGAGTCGCTTTCCAGGGTTGCATGTCGCACAGCGGCGGCAGTCGCCGGCCGTCCTGTGATGATCTTTTTATAGCAGGCGCTGCCCGGCTCGAGCTCCCGGCGCTGACTTGCGGTCACTTCTGTTTACGACTATTAAAGAGGTTGTTTTCTTAGTAATTATCTTTAAAATGGAGCTATCACAGTGTTTTTCTTTGTTCAAAAGGGAAATGTTGCCAAATGGCCAGAAACGAATAGTTAGTTACACCTTTGAGCGTTTCGCGCTAAACTACACGATTCTAATAAAAGCATTGACCTAACGATAGGATAGTATTATCATCATAAATGAGTTATTGGCCCTTATCTAAGCTTTTTGGCTTAGTGTATTAAAACGTCTACCTTGTCCCTGAAATTCAGACAGAACACACAGAAAATACCTACTACCTACCTACTTATATTTTGAGACTGACATTTCGAAGGTCAAAGGTCTATGTACCTTCCACATACGTAGGTATCTAATCTATTCTAATATAATATAATATTAGCTCAGTAAATCCATGCTATTCACCTAACTATTGAAAGTACCTACGAGTTTTAAGAAATCATTCAAGGAAGCGGAAGGAGTCGTCGAAAAAAGTAAATCTTAAGTAAGTATGGGTGTAAAGATTGTATCAGAAAGTGGTAGACATTTAGCTAAACCCAATTTTGTGAAGCTACATAACCAATTTTTGCTGTAGATTAATCGGTTTTAAGGGGTAAACATAGTTAAGACATCGGTTTTATGGGATAGAAAACCCCTATTTGAAATTGGCATTATAAATATAGTATGACACTATGAGAAAGAGGAAAATATATTTTTAAAGAGGACACAAAGGTTGAGCAAATGGAAACAAATAAAATGGGTAAGGAAAGGTATATAATCACAGTGGGTAAGGTTGATTTCTCATTTTTTTATATTAACACTATGTAGTATATACAATATTATTATAGGTAAAAATACTAATTGAGGAAATTAATACTAATTGAGGAAATTGGCAATATATGAAAGTTTAGAACAAGTTAACTATGTATAGAAAAGAAAAGATGTAGGTACCTTTTCAAAACGGTTACAAGAATTTTTAATGCCAGTTTACAATTCATTCAATTCGTAAAAAAAAACAAATGTGACAGTCGTCTAAACTGCGTATTTTACTTAGAGGATCTAGCTCCTCTCTTTCGTATTTTAAGACGCCAGCAAACACCTCGCAGCGATCAGAATAAAATTCAACCGCCTTTGAGCAGTGAGCTTATATTTAGTTAAAGAAAGTATAAAATCACAGAAAAACGTCTGAATGCCAATGTTAACTGTAAAGGAGGGGTTATATAGGGTATTTAAGTAAATGACTGACGGTGATAATAAGCAACCAACGATCCGGCCAGCCTTTGGCTTTGTGACCGTGAGCGGCATTCACATCTGAACTCTACCGTGACTCGGATGACATGTTAAATTGCATTTATTTTCTTAGTTATTGGCGTCGCACGTTGTGCATTCTGCCAGTGTCAAGTTTATGAATTTTCAAGTTTTTATATTAAAATCAAGTCAAATATGTCATCAAGTCACAGTTAGTCACACGAAATCAGTCAAAGTCGAGTCCAAGTCATGCCATAGTAAAGTTGTGGCGAGTTTACTATGACCTTTTACGGAGTTTTGACAACAACAGAAAAAGTCATGTTTCACCACATAATATCGCTTGCCCACACTCGTGCATGTAATTCAGTTCTCAATGAATAAAACACCACCATTTTTAATCATTAATTCGCGAAAAAACACTAGTTTAAGAAAATAATATTAGGCAGCGACATGATTTTTCCGTTTTCCCGCCAAAACTCCACTTCCAGTGTTAGTCGCAGTTAGAGTTTTTTGCTACAAACAATGCAAGTTGGCACCACTAAGAACTAGGTACCATCACTTTTCTTTCATCGTGAAGCCAGTTGTATATTTTTTACAAAGAAAAAAAAACACTGGGTGTGAATATTTAAAATCGCGACCATCTTGATTTTAAGGGGTAAGTACGGTAAGTGCAGTACCTCGGCCATTTTCAACTATTCGAGAAAAATCACGAGGACTAAAGCTGTTATTATTTAATTCTCTACATTTTATTTGTTGCTCATTATTTGGTGCGATCGATAAAATAAATAAAATAAAATACATATCGCAGGACATTTTTTTCACACAGCGCCATCTAGCCCCAAACTAAGCAAAGCTTGTAATATGGAAACTAGATAGCTGATAGAATACTATATTTAATACTATATTTTCCAAGTTAAGGGGGAAAGCGGGGGGAAAGGAAAGAAAGGGGAAAATTAATAAATACTTAATAAATAAATATTGGGGGACATTTTACACACAGCGCCATCTAGCCCATACTAAGCAAATTATTAAATTATCGCTAAAGGCATGTGACATTTTGGCCTAGTTCATAGAATGAGGTATGGGAAATGTGTACCACTAGGCCATCCGCGTATGGGAAATGTCCTAAGCCTAACAAGCCTTTATTGAATTTAGGGCCTAAATGTACAGAAATAAAGTTGTGTGGAAGCGGAAAAGCTGGTAAAATTCAATTTTGGCCTAGAGTTTTCTCGAGGTTCAATGCTAACCCTTGTAGTTTTGGCGGGAACACGGAAAAATCATGTCGCTGCATTGTTTTCTTTTCTTAAACCCTTGCCGTGTGAATTTATTTACCAGGTAGCCCTGTTCAGGTTCACCCTTATAAACCTAGACTAGAAACATTACAACGTATAAGACATTCACATCACGTTAGAGTTACGAAGCAATAAAAAGAAAGACCAACTGATAACCCCGTAGCACCGTCTCGTCAAGTCGGAGAGGTCAGTGTATATTTTGGAGCCCGCCAATCTACCAGCTATCAGCTTCCATTCGGGATGCTCCTTCCATCGCGTGCTTCAAAACCAAGTTGAGAGCGTGGTTACAAGATAATTTGTTTTATGACATTGAAGCTTATTTTAAAGTAAAAGTATATTTTTTGTGACATATGTACCTAATGAAAGACGTGTAACTTTGGTGTTATCATATAAACTGTCTGTAGTATTGTACTGGGTGCCAAAGTAATTTACATGAAAGCCAAGATTGAAAGCATTCTGTTTTTTGTCCAATATACCAGTATATTGATTTATGAGCTGATATTCGTTGTTTTAAGAAGTTAATTACAAAGATACCTAATTAATTATCAATTTGTGCCTTGTTTTAGTTTGTAGCTGTAATATTACGAAAACGGGTTGATTCCACTTTATTCGAAAATGCGCCCGAGTATTATATAATCTGGGTGTCCTCAAGTCGCGAGTGAATCGGTTTCTTCTAGGCAAGTGTGCTCCATCGTAGACTAGACTGCATCTTCGTTTAACATCAGACTGCAAAGCAGATTGGTAGTAAAAGTCAAGCACAAAAAAAAAATTTTTTTTGGCGGGAACGCGAAAAAATTATGTTGTTGCATTGTATTATTTTCCAACGACTTGTGTTTTTCGAGTGTTAATACATAAAAATGGTGGCGTTTTGTTTTTGATTTACGCGCACGAGTGTGGGCAAGTGATATAGTGTGGTAAAACATGTCTTTTCTTGTTGTGCTGCCAACACTCCGAAGAAGCTTGTAGTAAAGTTGCCACGATTTTACTAGGGCATGGCTGGACTTTACTGTGACTTACTGTTACTTTGACTGTGACTAAGACTCATTCGACTTGAAAATCAATAAAAACTTTTTTTTTAATAATACTAGACACTGGCTAATTCACAAAGTGCGACGCCATTATCCTCCTAGGAGAAAATAAGAAAAAAAACTATCATGCATGTACTTTACTTCCGTAGAAATAAAGTTATTTATATTAAATTTGTTTTAGTTTGTAGGTAGCTGTAATTTTTACTTGTACTTTACGGAAATAAAGCTATTTGTATTTCTATTCCATTATATTAATAAGCAGTTAGTTCTACCTGTTTGATATTATGAGAGCTCTCCTTACTTTTATGAGTTTGATAATATTAGGAACAGACCTTACGAACCCGGTTCAAGTAGGTACATAATTAAACCATAAAACATTTTCCAGAAGAATTTTAAATCACAGCAACAGAAAGCCATCGCAACTCTTTGAGTCTATGTCTGTGTAAACGTTCCTTTAATCTGGCCTGCTCGTAATAGGATCGTTAGGAAGATGTATTACGCGTAGGTATCCATGTTTCCAGATATTTAATAGAATGCGCACGTTAAAAAAATGTGAAATTACGTAATTGAACGGGAAATCTTATTATATATATATTGCAATACATTTCGGACGAGGTGAATATTAATGTAACTCAAGATCTTCGAATAGTTTCGGTATAACCAAATAAATAAATAAATATTGATGGATATTTCACAAAGCGCCATCTAGCCCCAAACTAAGCAAAGCTTGTACATACTATGGGAACCTGCACCCTTATCATGGACGTTCGCGATTCCGATTGCGATAGCATGCCATCCTGCTCGTACCAAACCACTCGCGCCATGCGCCCTCCTGCTCGCGCACGCTCACAATCAGAATCACGAACGTCCATGATAAGGGCACAGATAGCTGATATAATACTTTTTCTGTAAATACGTACTTATAATACATACAACACAGAATAAATTTTTGTAGAAACGATATATATTACACAAATTTTTGTCCTTGGTAGGAATCGAACCCACACCTTAAAGCTCTCAAGGCAGATATACTACCAACTGAGCTGCAGTCAATTACTTGCTTATTTTATTTACGCTCTTGTAGGAGTCGCAGCTCTCTATCCTTACGCTAGCCCGTTAACTGTAAAAAAAAACGGATTGAATTGAGAACCTACCTCTATTTTTAAAATTGGTTCTACCTTCCCAACCATCCAACCATCCTAGAGTCACCAATCTAATCTATCTATGTATTGAATCTTGCAATACACAGTTCTAGCCCCAACTCAATGGCCGTAAAAATCTTCAATCAACTGCCTAACTCTCTCAAAGAAATAGAAAACGACGACTGTTTCAATAAACAAATAAAAAATATGTTAGAAGCGAAATGCTATTACTTGACGAGTTTTTCAACGACAAAATTCTAATTCCAACTAGTAAAATAGAGCGTTCTGCACCAAATGTTGCCATACCCTGACAAGGGTAATATGTATTACTGTAATATACACATGTTACTTAAGACCTGCATGTAGCCACATAAGTTGCAATAAATGATTGATTGATTGATTGAGTTAGGATATTATTAATACGATACACAGTTATAACAAAATAGGTTTAAAAATATAGTAGAGACTCTACGAAACGTGCTACGCAGCTACGTATTACTCGTAAATGTTACTTACTTTATACTCATCGATTAAAAATCCAGTATTTTTCAGAACTCATAATCTCAGTTTATCTCTATCCTAACGAGCAATTTGTCTCGAAAAACAACAAACTCGGCCTGCAAACGTTGTTTACTATGATTGAAACAGTCGGAACGTCAAAACTAAAGCTTGCGATTACTGACCGATTTCCGGTGTTCGGTGGAAGGTTTACAATAAACCGAATCCAATTGGCAGCATTCGATATTACCTATAAACTCGCGTGCGTGTTTAACGAGCGATTAAAAATCACTCCAGTTCGAGCCGCCGTACTATTTACGATATTTTATGGTTCATCAATTAATACGCGATCCTGTATTTCGGGACCTGCACGTCATATGTTTATACAATAATTATTGAACGCCGATCATCAATGACGGGTAATAACAATAAGTAATATGATAGTATACAGAATACATATCATCTTGGAGAAACTATCCAGCGGTTCTGCGAACGTACCTACTCTGGTTAATATTTTGACGTGTATTATAGAAGGTTAATGATTTCCTTTTTGTTGTTATATTGCTGTTTATCTTACTGAACGATTGATAGGTGTCTATCCTCTATCTGTTTTATTCGATTATTGATTTTTGCTATTCGATTGTAGATACTATTCTGCCCTAGTGTGAGTTAATATTTTGAAGGATCAATGATTCTATGTGTTTTGCTTTTTATAACTGAATCATATATATATATATATATATATATATATATATATATATATATTACATTCAAGTGACGAGACGAGCAAGACTTTAACCTGATGGTAAGCGTCACGCCTGCCACTAACAGTAGCAGTGCTAGAATTGTGAACTGCGAACACAATCCTGCGCCGCACTGCAATGCGCTCGTCACCCTGAGATATTAGATGTTAAATCTCTTCATACCCAGTAATTTCTCTGGTAACATTGCCCTTTAAACCGGAACACAATAATGCTTGCACAATACTGCTTGGCGGTAAAATAACTGGCAAAGGTGTGGTACTTCCCCAGGCGGACTCTGCAGTAGAGTCCTACCACTACAGAATTATGAAGTTTAATATTTTGTGAAATGTTGTTTTACAAAGGTTTGGTGGTTTAAACTATGAAAACTTAGATAATTATTTGAAACTATACTATACCCGACCACACGTTGCTATGGTTCAAAAAGGTGATATTAAAACAGGAGCCGATTCAAATGCTACGTTGTTGTCAACATTAGAAATTCGGTGAAGACTTTCGGAGATATTCTTTTTAGCAAAGGTACATTTATTTTCACATACATAGAGTATCTGAAATTTTAATACTAAGCACTGTTTATTCATTAGGTGCCTAGGTTCTTTGGCAGTAATACTGTCTAACATTAGAAATTTCTACTTATGTTTCTATTAGGGTTTTCGTTAAAACTATATGCGAGGTTGTAGTGGTAGGACTCTACTGCAGAGTCCACCTGGGGAAGTACCACACCTTTGCCTGTTATTCAACCGCCAAACAGTAGTGTGCAAGCATTACTGTGTTCCGGTTTGAAGGGCAATGTTACCAGAGAAATTACTGGGTAAGAAGAAATTTAACATGTAATATCTCAGGGTGACGAGTGCGGTGCGGCGCAGGATTGTGTTCGCATGTTCACAATTCTAGCACTGCTACTGTTAGTGGCAGGCGTGACGCTTACCACCAGGCGAACATCGTGCTCGCACGAGACGATATTTAAAAAAAAAAAAACACTCGCATTCCGACCTCATGTCTTGCTCGTATCGTCACTTGATTGTATAAAAAAAACATACCCCACATACGTTGTTTCAAATAGTAAACATTTACACCTACGGTCCACGTAGTGACTTTTGTATGTTTGTTTTATTGTTACTACTTGAAACTTCATGCTTCTATAGAATTTCTCTGTTCTATAGTAATTATATAATCTGTGATGCTTGTAAGGTTTTAGTTAAACCTCGCGCCGAGGTTTTCTGATTCAAGAATTTGGGTTTTGAATTCTATTCAAGACCTAAGAAAACAAAAACGCAGAATATTTTACAGCAAGTTAATCCACGCGAAGAAATAAATTGATTTCAAGTAAATCATGCATCTAAGTTTGCAATTTTTTTTTGAATTGGAGCTTTAGTTTTGATACTAAAAACTTGGATTAGATGATTTTGGTGTCATTGAATCGAATTGATTCTGTGAAATTGTCTAATGGTTAAAGATTGAGACCTTGTGAACGAATGTTATGCACTATAGGGGCCCAATAGTGCATAACATTAGGTCATATCCACGTAAATTGCATGCATATTTAAATCTTGACTTTAATTTATTATTATGGTTCCTTCAATGGTTTGTTTATCTCAGTTAGTTGTATACTTACTACTTATTATTTACAACCTTAAATGTCCCATTGTTTTTTTAATTTCCGGTTGGGTTTGGGTCTAACGTCTTAGCATGACACTTCCCTCCTTCCGGATTGCCTGGTTTTCGGCTTTGGGAACCAATCGTTTTTGTCGTGAGACTGTAGCTCTGTATGTCTGGGTCAGCCTTTTCTCCTTTCGCACCCCTTCGTCTGGATCGACCCTGAGGTCGTTTCGATTATGGGATCCAAAATCTCGGTATCCTTGCATGGTAGCTTTGAATGGTAGAGCTTAGCAAAAATATTACTTTATCAAAGTTTATTAATAGGTGTCATTAATCTTCAAAATATTGTCATATTTTCAGGAAAATATGATTTAACAATGTTAAGTTTTATGAAAAACATCATCATAATTTACTCTAAGCTCTAGAATTCCCATGAGTTACTTTTTCATAGTCACTCTCAGCAAAAGACTTCCTAGAAACAGCAGTAATGTACTCGGATCAAAGATGTAATAAATAAATACGCTCGATCGGACTACATTGAACTACATCGAATATTGCAAGGTGCGGAGTACCGAAATAAGCTTTTAAAATTCCTAGATAATGTAACGACCACTAGCGTACGAAATGCGAATAGATTTCGGGCTGCCATTACATATTTTTAATAATAAGCCCTGTGTAACCCTCCAATATCATGAATTGAATAGTACTAAGTTACTTTAAGGTAAAGTTTCATCTGAAGTTCAAAGAAACACTGTTTCTAAAAATTGTGAAGCAAAATGCATAGGACCTGCATAATAATATGATCTTGCAGGCATTTTATCTCGAAAGTTTTCATTAAAATTTACATATTTTTTTAAAGTTGCTAATGTCCAAGCAAACCCAGGGGGTGGGGTAAGGGCCTTTTGCGTAAGAGTATAGAAGAACACGTCTAAGGGCCGGTTTTTCGATACGTAGTCAAAATCGACATAACCATTTGTTAAACTGACTATAGTGAACTAGCTAACCATTAGTTACATTTTTGACCACTGGTCATGCTAACTATGAATCAAAAAACAGAATTATTGGGATTTTAACAATTTGGTGCCGTTTTTAACTATTAGTTGGCTTAACTACAGATAAAAAAACCGGCCCTTAGGAAGGCCTTAGTAGTCTACCTTTCAATCATAACTTTATCAGGGAAATTGAATATATATATAACCCTAAACGTGCTTTGAATATAGTAAGTTTGTACTTGTATGTAGGTTACATACTCGCGATGTTTGTAGGGCTATTCGTCATCTGCAAATAAATAGGCGAAGGTAATAATCGAAATAGACTTATCGTGCTGCCAGCAACCCTGCCAACGGCAGATGTTGGCTGGGATTTGCTCAAAACGGCTTCAAATCCCTGCTAGTCCCTGCTTGTAGTTTGTATCAAGGTCAGTGTTTTACTACCAAGAATAATACGTTGATTGATTTTAAATATTTTGAAGATGCTGCGTTAGCAATAGGCTGGAAGACTAGTTTTTTTTAATTGTCTTATTAAAATGTGGCCCATAAATATAGCTGATTAATGAAAAGAAAACGAAAATCAGATCAAAAATAAGCAACTTATAAGCATTTCGTGACGTCACTTCTCTGTACGCCATATAAATTCTATTCTGACAAGTAAGGCGTGACGTAAATTTTTGTTTTGTGGGAAAGGGACAGAGTTGTCTCTAACAAAAACTTTAAACGCTCATATATCAGAACATGATTAACCGATTTAACTTATTTTTTCAATAAACATACTATATTTACTTAAATTCTTCATCAAAGCTATTGGTTTCAACGATATAAACATCAGTCATCTACCCTGTGTAATAAACGACTACTCACAACCTACGACTAGAATGTTGATTTCGAATCAGTAACTTTCATAATAGATTTTAAATTGTCATGAACTAAAATACTTTAAACTAGGTTTCATTAAATGCAGGTAGACACTCGAAATAAAAATTTCTCAGTATCTAAAATTAATGAGAGCTATATAATATTTTTTATTAGTTCTCTTAAGCCTCTTATATTTTAGTTTTCATCACATTTCAGGTATGCTGTTTTATGACGTCAGACAATTTATTAGACAATTTAATACACTGAAACTTAAATAATAAAAAAACATTATCTATATAGCTGTAAAAGCGTGGATTGACGTCAATGAATATGAGGTGCCTTGTTCCGCATATTCGTGGTTTTATAATCTCAATATGAATAGTATTTTTACAGCTGGCAATAACTGCATAGAGTAAACACTGCAGACGGTAATCTTTTCAGCGCAAAGCTCAACTCGCTAGAGTTTGACAGTTTTATTCGAGTGCGAATTTTGAACTTTATTATTTATCGTTTCTGTTAATTGTTTTAAACATAAAGCAGGTTGGTATTTGTCCTTGAGCCTAGCATGCATATTCTCACTAATGACGCTACCGTATACCTTGCTGACGTAGATAACCGGTGCTAGATATTTAAAACGACCGTGACAGTTAAAGAGTTGGCGACTGAAGTTCTAAAATTAAATAGGCACATACCTAACGGCGGGCTGAAATGCTCAAAGTCAAATGGTGATGCTCTGCCAATTTCACCCACGATTCTCATGGATGTTTGGCGGTTAAATCTACTTGTACTGTTTCCTACTTATACTATTTCCTACTTATACTGACAAAATAATGTTTTAAATAATTATTTCTATTTTCTTGTTTACGCGGCTTAATTTATTTTAGATTTAGATACGGTACTTGCTAGGAACTTAACTAAGAAACTTGGCTATTCTTTACAGCGAAAATGTTAATATCCATCATGAACATTTGAGTAAATGAGTCCTTTTCAATAAGCGGCATTACGGGTTAAATTTAGAATAATGTTGTTTTCGTTTTTAAACACCGAAAAAGATTTCGAGAATGAATTGTTAATATTTGACTTATTTATACAAGAGATAGTAATTTGATACACTCAAAGATGGCGCTGCTTGGTCTATTCAATACAATAATATCTGTACCGTTTTCTCTTATGTTTGAACTAAACAGCAGTCAGTATAGCCAAAAATAATACATTTCTCGTTCCAAGCGATTCTTACACAAAAATCTATACTGTAGGTTTATCATGCATCACTGTATAAACTGTATTCATCTGTACAGAATTCACTTTTGTTTATTTATCTGTGGCAACACTGACTTCTGCTTGTCATTGTTTAAGGAAAAACTTTTTAAGTTTTCGTAAGATTTCCACACGTTATTTCATGATATGCACTTGAAACATCCGTGATTATTTGAATCCTTGAATCCGCGCTGAAAGGCACTGAAAAATCACTTCACTGCACACAGTCCTGGTAAAACTTTCACTGTGAACTTACCGTATCACTGTATCACTTGGTCCCTTAACTCGGTTAATGGTTGATATACATAAGTATATTTTGTTAATGCTATCGAGTGAGGTTAGTGCGCGCCATGGGGAGTGCGTCGGGGATATGCGGCGCGCCGGGCACGGTTACAGATCGCCGCGCTCTTTTATAAGCTTCGGTCAGACGCAGCGTACTAGGGCGCGCACACGTACACTTTTCCGCAGGATAATAAAAAAATACGTAACACATTTCTTTGATACAAATCATATTTTTTTGTTATCGGTCTAAGTGGCCTTAAATCAGTAAATAGGTATACTATTAACTTGTAATCCCGGGAAGAGTGCAGGGATCCCATTTTTGATTCGTTCGAATATGTTACGCATTAACATGAGTTAACGTTCGAAAGCCAGAGTATCTTTTGCGCGAAAACACATGCGAAGGAAAAAAAGTTGAGGCTCCTAACCGTCTTTGGAAAGATGATTTTTCGAAAAGTCGTGAGGTTGTGAGTATTAATGTCATTACCCATAGTCTATTTTTTTTAATTGTTGGCATCGCACGTTGTGCATTCTGCCAGTGTCAAGTTTATGAATTTGCAAGTTTTTTTTACTAAAATCAAGTCAAATATGAAAGTCAAAGTCGAGTCCAAGTCATGCCCTAGTAAAGTTGTGGCGACTTTACTATGAGCTTCTACGGAGTTTTGAAAACAACACGAAAATACATGTTTCACCATATTATATCAATTGCCCACACTCGTGCATGTAATTCAACACTCAATGAATAAAACACCACCACTTTTAATCATTATTTCGCGAAAAAAACACAAGTTTAAGAAAATAATAGAATGCACCGACATGATTTTTCCTTGTTCCCGCCAAAACTACAATAGTCAATGTTACAAAGTGTAAGTAAGCTTTTCTAATATAGATTGTTAATTATTTGGAAGGCACGTACATCTGTATGTACTATCTGTGATTGAGAGATAAACGCGTATTTTTTTTTTGTAAATATATAAACTTCAAAGGGCTCATTCAGGATTTGAAACTACGACCTCACGATTCCAAGTCGAGCGGCCTCCCACTATAGGCTACCACGGCATATGCAATGTGTAACAAAAAGGTTCAACAATACTGAAGTAGGTATGTACTCATAATTTTGAGCAACTTTGACTATGACCTTCAGTATTGTCGAACCTTTTTGTTACACATTGTATAATAGTTGAATAGTGAGTTACGTAATCAAAGAAAGCATTATTCAATATGGGTCTCCCTTAAAATTGTCGCTGAAAGTTAAATTACTTTAATTTGTACTGCGAAGAAATGACGTTTAACGTAAACATGTGGGCTACATGCTTGGCTAGAGGTTGTTCCTTTAACGATTTTGTCCTAAGTTTTCTAATTAATAAATGGTAGCCCTATGCGGGCCGGTTGCCAGATACTATACTGTTACTGACACAAGCTCTATCTGATTATCTTACAACACCAGATATAAACTCTACGTCAGAGACATAAGATTTAAATTTCGGTAAACACATTTTGAAGGCAAGGGTTGCCAGTATGGTACTTGTGATAAAACGCAGTGTAAATTTCGAAAGAAATTAAAGGCAGTTTACTTGCCAGTAATTAACTACAAAGACATACCTTTTTAATGAAATTTACGAAGGTGCCCCACACTCTTACGTAGTTAATATGCGACTTTGGCAAAAAGTATAAAAGATTAACTTCGTCACTTCTGTTCCATTACAATAAACTACTTTACACAGGTATTTTTCGATAAAATGAATAGATTACGTGTTTTTAGTTGCGAGTACTTTAAAATTAATAATAATTATATTTGATATGATAATATTTAAAAAATAATATTTATTACATTATAAAACAAGCAAACGGCTCTCTAACGTGATTTGAGAGGTAGTGAATGAACCTATTACTCAAAAAGACGTAGACGTAGATATTGTAGTCAATAGGGTAGATGACTGATGTTTATATCGTTAAAACCAATAGCTTTGATGAAGAATTTAGGTAAATATAATATGTTTAATGAAAAAATAATTTAAATCGGTTAATAATGTTCTGATATATGACCGTTTAAAGTTTTTGTTAGAGACAACTCTGTCCGTTTCCCACAAAACAAAAAATTACGTCACGCCTTACTTGTCAGAATAGAATTTATATGGCGTACTGAGAAGTGACGTCACGATTTGCTGTTTCTTCTCTCTGTCTAGCATGATATTAAAATGCTTATAAGTTGCTTATTTTTGATCAGATTTTCATTTTCTTTTCATTAATCAGCTATATTTATGGGCCACCTTTTAATAGGCCAATAAAAAAAATACCAGTCATCTAGCCTATTCTGAAGGTTTAAGTTGATAGAACTAAACTAACTAAAGTATTGCTGTCCTTAGCTAACATGCCTAGTAAAAGAGTGACAGCAATATTTTAATTACTTTAGAACTGTCAACTAAAACCGTCAGAATCGACCACAGTATCTACTTAATTATCTTACTTTATACTATGTGTAATACTGTTGATATTACATCATATACATATTAGATTACATAGATGTTTGTTCTGTGTCTGGGTGTAGTATATATTAGAAGTATGTACTAAAAAAAATATATGTATATAAGTATTCTATCAGCTATCTAGGTACCATATTACAAGCTTTGCTTAGTTTGGGGCTAGATGGCGCTGTGTGAATAATGTGCACCGATATTTATTTATTTTATTATGATGTGTGCTTTAGTTTACAAATAAATAAATCTTGAACTCTATTAAAATGCTACAAAGAGCTATGTAGGCCACGGCGTAAGGGTAAGGGCAGGAGGGTAACCTCACCTACGCAAGTAGATGTTCTACGATTTTCTACGCTACGACACACATTTTTATAAAACATTAATTTCGAAATGTCATTAGAAAATATTTTGAAGCATAATTGCCTTGGAGGATCTAGCTCCTGGGTATGTAATCAAAAATAATCGTATTACATCGTAGCAGGACTTTAACTTCCTCTACGAACGTTATTGAGCTACGATTTTAGAGGCTACGAGAAAAAGAAACCTTTTACAACACATTTGTTCAAAAGGTGCATTTACGAAGCCTATATACATCGTTCGAAAGTTAAACATTACGCACCATACAACGGAGCGTGCGGTAAAGTAGGTACTCTCAGCTAAGTACCTATTTTACCGCACGCTCAGTTGTATAGCGCCGTGCGTAAACTTTACGGTATTCTTTTAATTTTCATAAAAATATATAAGAATTCCACTAAGGAGTTTCACACTACGAAAATAAATAAGCCTAATGATCTAACCTCCTTGAACGCGCTTTTGCTCAATACGTTTGTCTCAATTTAATACTAAAGAGAAGATGAAACTAAAGATGTAGTTCTAATTTTGACCACGCGCACGTGGCGCCATTAGCAAATTCGTGCCATTTTCATATTAGAAACATCAAAGATTTTTTTCTTCTTTCCTGTACTTCTTCTTGCACTTTGTGAGTTTGCCAGTGTCAAGTATTTAGTTGCGAGTTTCTGACTAATATTTATAAACAAATAATAAAGTTTGTTTAATTATTACTGTTTTCTCGCAAATGTGTTGTAAAATGTTGTATGAAACTCGTGCGAAATTGGTTTATACAAACGAGTAGACGAATGTAGGCCCGAGACGAAGTCGAGGGGTTACCATAGTCACGAGTTACTGCGATACCATAGCGACGAGTTAGTATCATAAATAACTATTGTGGACGTTTAATTTCTTTATTAATTGCTGATATCTAGGATCTAGCTCTCTCCTAACTGATTACAAACTATAAAATGTAGGTAATAATAAAATATATTAGCCTATTTTAGATCATAACAAAATTGATGTAAGTAGGCTACGGCGTAGCAGGACTGCTACGGCAGCTACGAGCTCTACGAACGAAGCTATTCAAAGATCTACACAATGTAATAAATTGTAATTTAAAGAATAAAACTAAAGGCATGTGACATTTTGGCCTAATTTATACAAGGAACTTGGTACCTCTAGGCCACCCGCGTTTGGGAAATGTCCTAAGCCTTTAGTAAATCAAGGGATACAAGTTACCACAGATAATATAATACTATACTAGTACAAGTAGCTTAGCAGGACCGCCTCAAACAAAGAAAGTAGCTTACCGACGACTAGTGAAGCTTCGCCATAAAAATAGGCTATTTGATATGAAATTTTTCGGATTCGTATGGGAAGACCGCTCGATTTAAAATCGTGAGGGCGTGGGTTCAAATCTCGGGCCAGTGCCAATGAGCTCATTTGAGTTTATGTACGGATTTGAAACATCGTGCGGAAACCAGCCGGAAAACAAATTTGATTGCGAACCCATCAACCCGCAAATGGGCCAGCGTGGTTGATATGACCCAATCGCCGTATGAGGGTCGCCTAAGTGGACTACTAGGAGGCTGATAATAGGGAATATGCATGTGTTCTGTATATTAAAAAATATTGGATAAGCGGAAAGTTTAACTGAATCTGATGCTTATATCGAAAAAATAATTGTAATCGGCTGGTAAAGTCCTGAAATATAAGCGTTCAAAGTATTTGGGAGGGAGGATTTGGGGAGTCATCTGTTGTCACTCTTTCACCCTTTCTAGTAAAACACGTGCTAGTATAGAATTTGCTTGGAATTGTGGACTTTGACGTCATTTGCTAGTACAGTGCCCTCCCTGTCTAACATGAAACTAAAATGTTTATAACTTCGTTATTTGTGTATGTATTTAACAAAACATGCATAATGCATATGCTATTACTATTAGAGGTTATAATCGTAATATAGTGGCTGGCAACTGGGTTTAACGGGCTTATAGCAGCTGAGTAGCGTGTGTTGGAAGAAACCTATGTCCAAAACAGCTCTAAAGTGGTCTGATACAAATGATGAGTTTACGGCGTAACAGGACCGTTACCTTCTACGTAGGTAGCTGTTCTATGTTTCCTATACGACGATACGATACAATGGGGATCCTCACTACGTTTTTTTCCCGCTAGGTGGCGCATCGTCGATGCGGCCCTAGTTAACTGTCAGTCTCATACATTTTGTTGTTTTTTGTTTTTGCAGAGAACATTTTAAAGACTCGGATTACCAGGGAGTATTTGCATATACTGGTTTGTACAGCAATCCTTTGCCCTACTAATTAAAGCTCCGTCTAACATAAAATATTGTAAACAGCTATCTAACCTACAAATCTATTTTCAGGCCGTCAACAGCTGCATAGATTCTTAAAACAAGCCACAGTACCCAGTGTTTTGCCTTGGACTAGATTATCGACAACGTCCTCATCAAGAGCAGTAAGATATAAGAAACGATTAACAAGAAAACTTGATTTTGGCACAACCGGACCGCCTCTGGCGCCATCTGCGAAAAGTTTTGCTTGTGGAACCTCATTGTGAACATGTAAACAAAATCCTGTGCCGCGCTGCAATGCGCTCGTCACCCTGAGATATATACAGCCTTACCTGAAATAATCTCGATTCTCTTAGTCACTGCTTAAACTTCTCTGTCTTGTTCTTGCATGTTACACTTCACGTCAGAGAGAAGATGGCAGAGCATCTTAAGCAGTGACTAACGGTTGAGAAGTTTTTTTAAGTAAGGCCATAGATGTCAAATCTTTTCATGTCTAGTAATTTATCTGGTAACATTGCCTTTCAAACCGTGATACAGTAATGCTTGCACACTACTGTCGGGCGGTTGAATAAATGGCAACAGGCGGATTCTACCGGAATAATTATCAAACCGTAAAACGGTAATGTTTGCACACTACTGCTTGGCGGCAGAATATCTGATACTGCGGTGGTGCCTATATAGGCGACCCCTGCAAAGGGGAACTACTAAGTACATAGTAAAGTCTACACACTTCACTTTACAAGCGGCCAAAAAATCTGTTAAGTATGTAAAGCTTTATCTATTAGTGTGTTTTGTGTCCATTAAATATTACATGTGTCCCAAGCCTAAAGCTCTATCGATGGCGAACCGCTAGTTTATCGAATTAAAGAACTGAGTTTGTTGATGTTATGTTTGTAAACCATAGAGGTTTACGAACATAACATCAAAGCCCTGGTTTAGCTCTGCATGAATTGTTCTGAGGTATTGTCGTGTACATAATGTGTTTCCTATTTATGTATTTTTCTTTACAGAATAATCTTAGGTTTGATCACATCCTGGCTGACGTTACTTACTAGCACTACTACTACTAGCATAAACACTAGCAGATAGTTGTGTTACAAAAATTTACAGATGGCGCCACCAACGCTTTAGTTGGTAGCTTATAACAGGTTGGGAAAATTTGGCATCTAAGGCAGATACTTCTGTAGCTTAATTGGCAAAGCAGTTGGGACGGAAACCCATAGAGACAGCTCGTATGCAGGTTCGAGTCCTGCCGGAGGTCATAATTTTTCTTCCTGTTTAAGCTTTAAAAACATAGAAATACAAGAAGTGTGGAATCACTTCATACAAAAATATTCATAAAAACTAGCAGAGAGTTCCACAACCTCGCTGTGCTAATAAAAATTGGAATCGAAGCACTTATAGCCTATTTGGGGATTATCCTACATATACGTACGGGTGTCACTCAGGTCCCGTTTGTCTCGCCGTTCGGTAATAAAAAGACCTAAATCTGGCTTCCGAGGATGCGGTGGAAGTGGCCAGATATTGGTAAAAAAAAAAAAAAAAAAAAAAAAAAGTTTAAACTACAAAAAAAATACAAAATAATTGAATCGAAATGATGATGATGGTAATAAAAAGAGTATATTAGTTATAATAATTCTATTATAATATCCCATAGTGAAAAGCCAGCGTTACTGTGTTTCGGTTTGAAGGGTACGGCTGGCACTGACTGTTATGGGCAGGCGTGATGCTTACCACCAGGCGAACGTCTCGCTCGTTTCGTTACTACATTATACACTGAAAAAAAAAACTAGTTACCAATTTCCTTCTTCTTTGAAGTTGGCCGTGCTTATGCAACTGTTTATAGGTACTTAGAACCGTCCTTACCGACAGGGTTCTTTCCTATTGTTAATGCACTAGCACCTGCAAACTAATTCATATTTATCTACAGTGCATCCCATTTGCTCTTCTAATTGTTTCCGTATCTTACCAGCCAAGTAGTGAGGTATTCTTGGCACGGCTATCAGACCATAGATCTGTGCTTTCGCTTGGCACCAGGTACTCAGTCTGCATTGCTGGCATCACTGCCCTTCCACCAGACACTTGCGCACACGTCTGTCATGACCACTATTAATCTTACGCAGTTTTTTTCCCGTGGGAACTACTTTTCTGACTAGATTTCAAACTAGAATACCTATCAGACGGGGTAAATAGCCTTCAAAGTTTCACCGCTCGCATTCTTCGAAAGATTAGTCAGACGTTGTACAAAAAATATGATTTTCAGATTCAGGGTGACAGATTTTTTTTGAGAACTAAAAGAATGAGAACAGAACTGTTTTAGATAGTTACAACCTAGTACGTATAGTATTATATTATCTTTGGTTAAAACTATCGCAGTCGAGAGTCTTGTCATCATCATTCATCTTACTGATCATAGTAAAGGTCTAGTGAGAAATGACAATGTTTGTTTGAATTTTACCATTTATGTAGGATGTAGGTATGATCTTCTAAATGTTTATTTATTTGAAACTCGTTCCGAAGCAGATAGATCGGTAATGATGGCGACTTCTTCTACAATAAACGCGTTAGATACCACCGTAAATAATGTTTGGCTTTATCGGTATACAAGGGTCGGCAGGTGATTCCTGGCCCGAAGCCAAAACCCACGCACATCGCTTCCCGACTATGCCATGTTATCGCATACAAAACTAAACTCTACTTCATCGATATTGAACTGTTATTTCTATTTGTAAGAAACAAATCTTGAAAATGATGTCCAAATCTCTAGTGGCATCTGCCTTGAGCTATGTATTTTTATTTTATCGCGTATATCGCAGGGCCATCGTAAGCTATGTCCGTCGATAAATCACGGGGCTGAAGTGTTGACATTGCTTTGAAGGGAGTGTTATGAAAGATGGATGGATAGGTTTATAACGCGGTTGACTCGAACCAAAGATTGGTGATTTGCTGTTTCTGGAGCTGTCATTTATCCTGGGATATTTTGAGATATTTGATTCTGTTGTAGAATAAATATTTACTGTTTATGACGGCCGGTTGCTGGGGTCTTGTTGCTGATTGCCGCGCTAGGCGGAGCGTACGACGGGTGGTGTCGAATTGACACTGTTATTTGTACCAATCGTACCCGTCAAAAGCTGTATCGCCGCTCCAAGATTTGTAGAGCAATAAAAATATCTACATGTTATAATTAGCCTGAGACGTGACAGGGCGGCTCATAAAGTAGGTAATTGAGGTCACCCAGGCGGATATCAACCTAGCTGGTACTTATTTTAAGATGCCAATTAACTACCTATAGGATGGGGCAACTCGTTTTAAATTCAATTTTACCTTATCGACGAATGCCACTTATCAATCGAAATTACTTTTAAACAAGCTTTTAAAACTATGTTTGAACTACATGGATAAATAAATCATTTTTTATTTTCAATCAACCATCAGCCAAAAAAAGCAGCCGGAAGACGTCCACTGCTGGACGAAGGCCTCACCCGTAATAGGGAGGGGCTGCCATAATCCCCACGCTTGGCAGGCGGCTTGAGGATTGCAGAATGTTCACCACCGCTAACGGAGAGGACGCTACTGCCCGTCCTCCGGTGGTTCTGGTTGCAGTTTTAGGATATACCCAAGTCCATATATAATAACGCACATTGTTCAGTAATTTAAAAGATAAAGATACAATTTGAACTAAAGATGCGATTGGTGACATTATAATTTAACTTGAACATGTTATGTAGGCGCGTATAAATCAAACATCTTTGATTCATACGTGATTTAAACGATGCTGTCGTTATTACAAAATAAAACGAAAGTAGTAAAATGCTATCAATTAGGTAGATAGTGACTTCTTTTCGATAGTTTGATCGTACTAGAAAAGATGAATACTTTGAAGTTTTAGAGTTGGTTTCAACCTTTTAACTATCAGCATTATTTTTGGAGATACTAAAATGAAATAAAGTTCTTGTATAAGTATTTCCTCTTATAAGAAAAATAATTTCTCGAGTGAATAAAGTTGAACAAACACTGTCAAATAAATCATGACGTCATAGTCCAATAAAGATGATTTCTTATATTCTTTAGAGCTTTTATTTATTTACAAATTTTACGACTTTACAAACTACTTTCCACTGCAGATCCTTCTGAAAAAAACTACAAAACGTCCGTAGAGACGTTTGTAGATTTATTGATTCTCGGCTGGAATTTTTGTTGCCACGTAGTCTGAGTTGACTCTGATGTACAGTCAGCAGCAAAATCAGTTAACCATTGCTATTGACTATTGTAAGAATAAAGGCAAACACTAATAAATTCAAATTCATGTCTTTCTTGTAAAAAATTACGTGTTTAACGTTCATGTCACAAATCTTACAAAAAATTGAGTGAATCAAAACAAATGTGTGCATTTTTCAAACAAAACTGCAGACTCGTCATATCAAATTATCATCAATAATCTTAAACTGATTCTGTGCAACATTAACCTTGCTTCGACCAGTTGCTTGACTCAAACTCGGCCTACTGGCTCGACACAAATATGTTTTTGTAAAACTAAAAACACATCATCCTTTCATAAACAATCCGTTAATATAAATTATTATATGTAGGTATATTTCGAGTCATTTTTATAATATACGGAGTTTAAATCAATCCACACCTCGGCTGACGTCTAATAAAATTACGATGTTTATTTATACGCCACTGTTAAAATGTAATTATGAAAACCGCGGAAGATAGCTCCAGTTGTTTATAAGCTTTCATTAACGATTGACGGCTCTAAAAATGCTTCTTAGGTAAGCGTTGAATAGGGAAGGTCGCAAACTACTAAAATAGCGTCGGCGATGACAACGACCTGCCCCTAAAGTGCTTTGTTTAGTCTATATAGTGTTTGCTATTGTGTTTAGAAGCCGTTGGAGATTGACATAGAATTTTGATTGGAGTTGTCTAAGATTAAGAAAAATCAAACGGTCGTAAATTTCCGCGGTAGCGTTCTCCACTCCCACTCTCGCGCATATGAGTGTTGTTATATTAGAATGCTTTAGAGCCGGGTATAACAATAATTAATTTAAAAAGAGGAGTGCTGGCAAGCGGCCATTTTTAAAAATTCCACGTTGGTGTCGCCTCGTTTCATTGCCACCGACTAGTTTGTGCCGAACTGCGATATTTGATAACTAATGAATATTTCAGTTTAGATTAGTGTCTGGTCGGTTATTTACTTTCAAGACATTCGGTAGGTACATGTAAAGGGTAACTTAATTACTTGTGCTAAACATAAGTTTTTGTTTTAGCTTACCTTCTTACTTTGATTATATACCTGGTATATAATCAAAGCCTTCTCACTTGCTTTTATACTGTGGTCTTACTACTCGCCTACCCATATACATGGAAATGTCAAAAAGTTGGGCTACTTTCATTCATCGCTAATTTTCTCTTCATCATCATCATCATCAGCCCGGAGACGTCCACTGCTGAACGAAGGCCTCCCCTTTAGACCGCCACACTGTATGGCAACCTGCCATTTGCACCAACGGGTGCCCGCAACTTTTACAATGTCGTCGGTCCACCTAGTGGGAGGCCTTCCTACGCTGCGTCTTCCGGTTCCCGGTCGCCACTCAAGAACCTTTCTTCCCCATCGGTTGTCAGTTCTTCGAGCTATGTGGCCTGCCCATTGCCACTTCAACTTGCAAACCTTGCGAGCTATGTCGGTAACTTTGGTTCTTTGGCGAATATCCTCGTTCCGGATTCTATGGCGCAAAGTAACTCCGAGCATAGCTCTCTCCATTGCCCGTTGCGTGACTCTGAGTATTCTCTACACGACTATTAATATAGATCCATATCTGTTGGTTATGATTATAATATTACGTAGAATACGTAACGTTGACGTAGAATTCTCGGGCAGGCCACTACTACCACTGTCGAAAGAGATATACTTATTACTTGAAAAAATAAATTTACAGACACATTTAAGTTAATCTAGTGCTAATATATTTTGAATAGGATTTTAAAGTATTCAATTAAAATAGCCATATCTAAACAAATATGTCTAGTTCTCGCAGGCCCCAATGATTTATAGGAATGAAGTGTAAGCATACATAAATCTCTGTAAGACAGTGCAAGTGAATTTGGTATCATGTGCGTCAACGTTCTATTAAATCCGGAAGAAAAATAAAGAAATCGCATCTTTTTAGCATGATTCATCATAGTAACAACTGTAAGTTTATAGCATGAATTTTATCTATCAGAAAAACTACCGAATTGAAAGCTTAATTGCTGGTCATTCACTCCATTGGCGCGATACATTCGTGTTTGTGTCGTGCATTGTATAAAGTTATGCCAGCGACAATGATAAAATGAATGGACGGGAAATAAGCGCACGGATTTTGAAGACTATATGTTGACCGTCAGCTCTCCACTCGCGTCAGTCATACTCTGTCTTTGCGACATGCGAGCCATACGATACGACAATCCAAACTTCTAATACATGTGTTATCTTTTAGTCATGCAGTAATTAGATTCGCTATCCCTATTTTCTGGCAAAAGTATTACGCATACTTTTAACTAGGTATGCTTTATTGTGTTGACTTGTTAATTTTGAACGATTTGCAAGCGCTGAGCCCGTCCATTCCAATAACACCGTCACTGGGTTATGCCCATAATCGCCGCGCGGCGATTGCAAAAACGTTTGCGTCGGTGATCCTGCTACGCATTTAGTAGAGGCGCTATTTTTCGTAGCAACTAAAATAATCTAAACGTTTAGCTGGTTTTATTACAAAATTACAACTTATTTAATATTTTTAAGAAAAAGAATCAATTTTACCAAGGAGTTGTATTTTATTGATTTTATTGACTTGTACGCTTTGATTATAAGAGAGAGAGAGCTAGATCCTCCAAGCTTATACGTGGTCTATCAATGGCCATCCAAACTTTGTATGCCTAGTTCATTATTCCTACGATTGGAGGCTTGGAGGAGTCAGCCAAAGATAATGTAAGTGTACTTATATACTAAACAGAGTCAGTTGGCAGATACATTATTAAAGCTCCTACGTTTAGCACTCAGCAAAAGTAGTTATTTGTCTACATACAACATTTTCAGTGTAGTACATACTTATTAATGATCTTGCTTGGCAATGTAAAATGTAGAATTACTCGGCTCGTATTATTATGTGCCTACTATAGTAAACTATAAATAATGGTAAACAGACTAGTTGTTTCATATGGCTTTACAAGAACTTACTTAGGGTTGTGCAAAATGTTTATTTCACGTTTACCTAATTTTGTTAAAAATGTTTTGTACTAAAGATCGTTGGTACAATCTATATACGCACGAAATCTGTTTAGTCCTTGTGGCAAGCATTACCTACCATTTTTTAATGAATTCTTCCTTATGTAGGTTTTCGAGGGCGGTACTCAAACACATTCATACTATAATCTTACGGATGAATTAAGAGGGTGAAATGGGGGATGAAGTGTTGTATGGAAAGTTCTCTGTTTTTGAAGTTATAGTGAAAAAAAATTGATAGTACTTACATTAAAAAAACAATTTGTTTTTGTCAAGCATGTCTTAAGGGCGTAAAAGGGCGGGTGAAACTTCGTATGGAAAGTTCTTTGTTTTAAAGTTATGGTGATGTTATTAGAATTAAAATTGAATTCTGAATAAAATAATGCTCGGGATGATTTAAAGTGGTGAATATGGAGAGGAAAATAATTAGTACCTAATTAACCCAGCGTCATGGAAGATATGATTAATTGCTGATTAATTGGGAGCGGAGCGTTCTTTTTCCGTACGCGGACGAAGTCGCGGGGGACCTCTAGTATTATATATAGTTGTAAGATAGTTCATGACCCCGAATGCCCCGAAGACACTGAGCAAGTTAGAACATGCACAAATAATATGGTAAATTCTTGCAGGATTGCAATAATGGCGTTTTTTTATCAAAAACTTGTTAAATTTAATTGCTACAAACATAATAATTATATCTGCAGTGATTTTTGCAATCCTGCAAGAATTGACAGTATTTTTTTGCAATTTTTTATTAATTCACCAGTATTTTATTCAGATAAAAAAATTAACGTTTTTCATATCATCCAATTTAAGTTAGAACTGAATGTAATGATATCGTTCAGTTCTATTTTCATCTTGTCTCGAACTACCGAAATATGTGAATTTTCTCACACGTTATTAAAATGATTACAATACATATAATAACAAAAACCAAGCAGTATTAAAGTTTACTTTACTTTAGTTCGTGATTGGCGTGACTTCGGTTTTTCGGTCTTTTTAGACAAAAAAACAACCCGTCTGTGTCAATTCAACGCCGAGATCCCAAATTTTCTTTAAAAATAAAAGTATGTTTTTAATTCTACTGCCCCCATGAAAGTCTCAAACGCCCACAAAGTGGTGCTATCGCCCACAATATTGAATATTGAATATTGTATCGCAATATTGAAAATATGGTCTATCGCAGCTTTTCTTAA
Organism: Erannis defoliaria; assembly: GCA_905404285.2. Taxonomy (NCBI): domain Eukaryota; kingdom Metazoa; phylum Arthropoda; class Insecta; order Lepidoptera; family Geometridae; genus Erannis; species Erannis defoliaria. The sequence continues at coordinate 5,290,484 of FR990071.1, forward strand.
CATTTAACTTCTCATCCTAACACCACTCTTAACATCAATAACAACAGCAACACTAACAGCAATAAACAATAACAACAATACATTTCGGACCTTTTATTTTAGTACTACAAATAAAAACAACAATTTTTATAAAACATACAAAAAAAACTATTTTTATTTTTAATACTGAAGGTTGGTGTTGCTTTTTTGCAATTATATTAGTGATATTGGACCCCTGGGGGTCCGCGAATATATCCGCCTGTTACCGATGAGACATTTGCCAATTCTATTATGAAAATCGTTGTATTGCTTTTAAGTATACTCGTTCACTCGGACCTTAGATACATATTAGTCGAAATCTCAGACACTATTTGTAGAAAAAATATCAAACAGACAACCATTCAGATTTGCAACATCTTAGTCGGATTATTTGGATCAGCTAAACCCAGGGATGTGCAAGCTGGTATCCGACCAAAATACACAGTACATTATGCACATTTTACATTATGTGAGATTACCTTGAGAGTAAAATTAGATAGTTTTACATGTGAGCAAGTGCTACTCGCTCGTGTGAAATATTTTTAGTGTTTACTCGCCGTAGTTACTTTAGGAAAAAATATCTATATACTTACCTATCTACTCCGTGATAATGTTTATTGCTAAAGTATATATTTATTTATACCTACTAGATAGTACCACAGTTGCTCCGCTGGCGCAGCGACCCGAAGTGGTTCACCTTCGGCCTCTTGTTAGAGACAATACTGTGGTCAATTTTGAAGGCTTTAGTTGATAGTTAAACGAATTAAAATATTGCTGTCACTTTTTTACTAGGCATTAATACTTTAGTTAGTTTAATTCGTTTGCTCGCTGCCTACCTATAACGCAGTGTGCCTTAATCGCGTTGTGCCTAAACCAAACGCGAGGTAGGCATATTGAGACTTAGGTCCATTGAGTTTTAGTTCAACAGCGAGATAGACCCTGTGCGACTTAGGTCCATTGAGTTTTAGTTCAACAGCGAGATAGACCCTGTGAGAATTAGGTCCATTGATTTGTAGTTCAAGAGCGAGATAGACCCAGTGAGAATTAGGTTCATTGAGTTTTAGTTCAAGAGCGAAATACGACTTTATTGTTTACTAGCTGCGCCCCGGGGTTTCACTCACATGATGTTTTTTTTTAAATCAGTGAAAATATAAGAAACAGACAGTTCTTTCATTCACATTAAGATAATATTAGTTAGGATTAGAGTCCAATAATTTAAAACAGAATTTTCTGCTAAAAAAAACAACACCTAAATCAATTCATAATAATTGGCGGAGCAAAAAACAAAAAAAAAACATACATTAAAAAAAAACTTACAGTCGAGAATCGAGAACTTACTATTTTGAAGTCGGTTGAAAAGACCAGAAAATGTTATGTAGGTAAGTGTTCTGAGAATTTAAAGAGAGCTAGATCCTCCAAGGAATTTAATACATTTCCGATTACTATTTAGGAAATTTATAGATTTCCTAGGAAAAGAGTATATTCAAAAATATATCAAACCTAAATTTCCAATCCATTTTAGGCATTGTACACATTTCCTAGGAATTGTATACAATGATGGATTACATCAATTTCCGGTAACATACCCATATACCTAATACCTACATAACTCAAAATTGTAAATAACAGGAACGAAATCCCAGTCATAATCAATAGTTCTTACTTGCTCATATTGTCAGAAAGGCGGATTTTTAGGAGCTTAACCCGGATTAAGATCTAAATCCATGGTTTGCATTCATCAGCTGATCTGGATGGATCTCACGGATCGAGCATTAACGAATGAATTATTAGTGTGGTTAGTTTGTGATATTTGGTGTGTCTACTGTTGTTGTAAGAGCATACAATATTAGTCTCAATAGTCTACGCTATGCGTTCATCGTAGATTAGAACGGACTTCATTTTAAAAAGGACTCTACGTACATTAAATATATATATATATATTTTAATACATTCATGTGACGAGACGATCAAGACTCATTTTTTTTATATCGTCTCGTCTCCTCACTTGAACAGTGACGAGACGAGAAAGACGTTCACCTGATGGTAAGCGTCACGCCTGCCTCTAACAGTAGCATTGCCAGAATTGTGAACTTGCGAACACAATCCTGCGCTCGTCACCCTGAGATATTAGATGTTAAATCTCTTCATACCCAGTAATTTCTCTGGTAACATTGCCCTTCAAACCGGAACACAGTAACGGTTGCACACTACTGTTTGGCGATTGAATAACTGGCAAAGGTGTGGTACTTCCCCAGGCGGACTCTGCAGTAGAGTCCTACCACTACAAAACGACTACACTTGTTTTATTTATTTAAGAGCGACATAACATTTTCTTATATTATAAAAAAATTAACCCTTATAAAATATACTTCATTTAAGTACACTGTCACTGGAGAAATAATACGCTTTAAAAAAAATACAACCGACTACCTGGATGACATCTTCATACTTTCAGTTATTACGATTTATTCCAGAAAAATTGATTTAAAAACCAAACTACTAAACCGATTTCGATAATTTTTATATGGGACATCTGAAGAACCAAAAAAAAAGAATCATCATAATATCAATTCATTAATTGGCAAAGAAATTGCGGAAAAAACCTACAAAATAAATACATACAGTCGAATTGAGAACCTCCTTTTATGAAGTCGGTTGATAAACTAACTCTGTTACAGAATATATGTCACCCTAAATCGGCTGGCTGACCACCTTCAAGTTGAAAATATTAGTATGTTCCGCTTCGGTAGCCAGGTAGCTCTTGCGTCTTTGACCACGCCTAGCCTTTCAAGCAAAAATAAATCTGCAGATCAATTCCTAACTCACTTTACTAGCGCAACTACCCAAAGTAAGTCTTGGCCTCAGATATTAAAGGCGCCATTTTTCTCTACCTTGCATTCATCTCCGATTGGTCTATAACACTATAGATAGTTTTATCAAGATATCTCTGAGTAAAGTCCATATAAGTTGTCGCCGATAAATCTAATCTCCGCGCCGTAATCGATGTAGAAGCCATAAAAATAGACTGCCGCCGCGCCGTAGACACGCCTCGCCTTTATAGTCGGTGTTACCATAGATTATATAAGAACTCATTGGTCACGATTCCGAGGCACATCTTCTCCAAATAGGCTTCCACTGCTTCATCACCAGCCAGAAAACGTCTACTTCTGGACGAAGGCGTCCCCTTAATAGAGATGGGTTGCCATAATCCCCACACTTGGAGGCGGCTTAGAGGGCTTGAGCTTGTGGTATACTTAGTGTCAATAAAAAATATATATAATAAGCTTTACTAGGTAACTCTAAAACTTGCGAAAGTCAATTAAAAAATGTCTAAATTCGTCACCACAGCTAAGTAATAGCTAGTTATAGTGTGCTTCGAAAGCACATCTATAATCCGTACTGCAAAGGTTTGGAACTCTCTACCAGCAACAATATTTCCAAGCTCATATAATCTGGGGATCTTCAAACGATGAGTGAATAGGTATCTTCTGGGCAAGCGTGCTCCAACTTAGACCTTGTCTACGCCTCGGCGGGGCAAGGTCAAACGCGAACCAATTAATATAAAAAAAAAGTACAGGTTATTGCTTACAAGGCTTAAAGGCTTTTTCGTCACAAGTCTCGACTTTGCAGAAAACAGCTGCCCATCGATGATATGCCTATGCTAGCCTATGCCTATTAGTGGGATGTTGAAGGGCGATGGAGTATACCTATTAGTCGTTTAATATAAACGTCTCCATTGGCACTTGCTACCAAGGTCCAGGTGACCGAGCCGCAGCTCGTCACCTGGACCGCTCATCTATATTTACAACCGACACGCATGTAGGGCATACCTACTTACCCAAAGTTCGATAAATTCCATAACCAGAATTAAAATTAATAGCACCCAAAAAAAATGAATTCATTTGAAATATGCTGTAGAATGTCATCTTTGTCCAAAGAATTGACGAATAAAATCACTATAATTTAATATCACAATACTTAAGTATGGAGTAATCTTATGGATACTCGGCCAAAGCCCTTTGTGGGGACAAAGACATATCATATCAGCCATTCTAAAATATCAGTGTTGGACGTTTGTGTATAAAAGTGTTTTTGAATTTTATATCTGTTTATAATTTTTTGTGTCGTAAGGAAACAACGTGAATAACATAACTAATATTGTTAATAAGTGTTATAAATCTTTGACATTTTTTTTGCCAAATATCATACTATTAGGTATATCTCAGAATGATGAAAGCAGTGAAAAAACGCGCAGGATTAAAAAAAAACCGATCGTATTTCAAATTACACTTACCTGTCTTTCTAGATCAACGTGGCCTGGCACACTGCCGCTTACCATCAGGCGAAATGGCGGATAATTCACGCCACAAACTTAGATTACTTGAAAAAAAATTACTATTTTAAGCAAATGTGACGTGTGTGCGATTTGCTTGTCTCGTCTTTCAGTTGCATAAACAATATTAGGATCTTACCGTTAGTTTGTATTGCGCAGGAATGATGACGTTCGGAGAGATATTCAACCGACTTAAAAAAGGAGGTTCTCAATTGAGGAAATTGTATTTTTTTGTATGTTTGTTATGCGATTACTCCGCCAATTATGAACTGATTTTGATGATTCTTTGTTTGGTAGGTAATACTTCAGAGGTGGTCCCATGTACATTTTATCAAAGTCGGTTCAATAGTTTGGTTTTTATATCAAAATTACTAGAAAATATGAAGATGTCATCCAGGTATTCGAAGTTGAAGTCGGTTGTATTTTTTTTTAAAGCGTATTATCAATGTAAATAATAATAACTATGTTAGCACAGAACATATAGCAAATATTATGTTCCTCTGCATGAGCTATATAATTTTCACGCTACTCAACTGTAATCAAAGACGCATTGGAGCTGCAGATAGGTCTTAATTTCCCTCATTGTGAACATTTATGTTGTATAATCATGATGTCTTTGACTACGTCACGAATAAACAATGCGAAAAGATACTAAAGTGATGTGCGGACTGATCAAAGATTTTGTATTTATATTATAAACTACTGTGAAAATTTTATTTGCTTCGCTTTCGCATTCGAAGAAAATGTGTTTGAAATATAACGGGATAATTTTTCCGGATTGTTTTTTTGCAATCTTACGCAAACACGTTACGTTATTTCATTTCGTATCTTTCTTTCCATTACCTTGAGGCAGTACGCACCAAAATGATAAACTTTTCAGTAACTGAACAAAAATATTTAGAGGTGCAATAAAAATATCAGCATTTTAAATTAATGTTATAAGAAATCTTCTGAAATGCACCGTAATGCTTCCAAAGATACACAATTCGACTACTCGTTCCAATGTTTTGGCAACACGTTCAAAGTTAACCACGTTTGTTCTCACAGATTGACTGGTCTTTCAAATACTGCGTAACAAAGCTGATATTTTAAAACGGTTTTGAAGTTCGGAACAAGGTTTCACTTCATCAAAGTTTTTCTCTTCATTAGAGCATTTTTGGGGTAGTCGGAGTGGACAGCGATTGAGACAAAAATAAAACAATGTAAGCTTTCAGGAATAGCGTGTGTCGGAAATAGAGCGGCCGGTGACGCGTCCTTGGCGGAGCTTTGCCGTCGCTGGTGCTCGAAATATGTCATTAGCTAGCAACGATCGTCGCCAGGGGAAATGCTTGGGAATATTGGAAACAGGTACACCCAGCAGATCGGGCGACCTAGCGACAATTCTTAGTGACACTTGGTTTCTTTAGCAGTTGTTTTTTTTAGTAGACAAAGAGATGAGTGCGATTTCTATGTTTTTTAAAGCCATTTTAACTAAAACTAAACACATTTCACTGCCTAATCTAGTTAACCTACTATGCAAAAACAAGTGGATTGTTATGGATAGACCAATGAAAGTGTAGAGATAACCCCAATGGTCAAGCCAACTAGTAGTCGGCAGCATACCCAGCATTGCTGGCGGCATTGCTGTGTTGAATAGTAATGCTTCATTGAGATTTTGAGCACTCGTCCATCAACTTAGTGCTCTTTTAGTTAAAACCAATACCTATGCATTGTTATAGCTGTGCACGTTCATGGTACCTATTCTTACTATGGTTAAGTAAGTATTTGTAGGTACTCATTCTATAAATTAATAATAATTATAATAAAAATATTAATATTACTAATAGATATAATAAGTACATTTTGATTGTAGGTATTTTTTTTATTTGGTATTTGGCCATGTTTGCCACATATATATATATATTCTCATTTTTGCTTTGAAATAAGTATATTGATTGTATTCTGTTTTGTGTGCCAAATAAATAAATAAAATATTTTTATTTTTTATTTTTAATATTGCTTATTATGTCTGTTACTTCAAAAATGTGTATCTAAATGTAGTACTGAAGTCTCGGCATTGACGACAACACAACAAATTTGTAGGGCTCCTCAGTTCTCTATACTACGGGAATCATCATATAACTGATTTTGCCGCAGGAAAGATAATGATCTTCATATTATTAGATGCCAAACATTTAATTTAAAATTTACGTTCGTATCTCGAAGCAGACACCGTGACAAGTTCACGTAAATGGCACCTGTTCGTCGTTTATATCAGGGTATGGTGACATCGCCGGCGCAACATGCTCGGCGCTCGTCTCCGTCGGACCGCTAACTCCCGAGAGTTGTGTTCTCATTGTTTGGCACCGGCGAGACACGGAAAATACGCCAACACACTAAATTGATGGGATACGCAGTGATTGCCCGATTCGCCTGCCAAAATTAGGAAACCTGGTTATGGAAGATTCTCAGTTTCGGAATGCAATAACGTGTGTGCGCAGGTTTAGGTGCTCAGTTTTATTATTCCTATCATACTTCCTGGTAGTCAATTTTATTTGAGGTGTATTTTGGCAGGATTATTTCCAACTAGAGATCGCCCGCGACTTCGTGTCGTCCGCGTACGGAAGAATTTCGGCCCGTTTCCCACCACCACCACCACTCCAAACCACCACTTCACCACTTTAAATCATCCCGAGCAAATATTTCAACCCCCCTTGAATGAACTACCCAAATGTAAATTTTCATCACTGTAACTTCAAAAACAAAGAACTTTCCATAGAACAATCCACCCACCCTTTTCCCTTTAATCGTCCCTGTCGAAAAATATTGAAAACAGCATTTTTTATTTTAAATGAACTATCCAAATCCAAATTTTCATGACTAAAAGTCCAATAAAAAAGGAATTTAATATAAAAGTTATTAGGGGTTGAACTTCGAAAAATCGTTTCTTAGTACACCCCTACGCATCAAGACGAATACACCCTCCAAATTTCAAGTCTGTACGACCAGCGATTGTCTGTCAGTCAATCAATGTGTCAGGACAGAGCCTTTTATATATATAGAGAAAAAATGCGGAGCGGCGCTTTTTTTTACTTGCTTACGCAATCTACGACAAAGAAGCCTTGGGGAGCGATTCAAGACCGGCCGTAATATGACTTCACCTAGCACTCGAGGTATATCCATTGGCCGGAGAGTGAAGTAGGAATAGGAAGTGCGTAGACGGGAATTAGTGGTCAGCCAGCCAGTGCGTGATCAAAACAAAATAAATATAAACTCACGCATTTGCGTTGCCACTGGCCGTCGGGCTCGCCGTGACCGACGTCGCGTGAAAGATATCACTGACCATAGTCATTTAGTATTTTTTTGTGAACGAGGAAATTCTGCTGTGGGACTAGATTAGGGCGGAGGGATCGTTAAGGAGCTCGCTAATGAAGCACTGGGGAATTAGTGTACAATACAACAGAATGATATAAAGATAAAAATCTTTAATTGATCTTGAAAAGTGTCATAACGCTTACTTATCGAAAAGAAATTCGATAGACGAGGTCATCGAAGACTATTTGATTTTCAGCGCATAGTTTTATATGTTTACTAGTAGCGCTCGTGGCGTAGCTTGTCTAGGTGATTCTAAACGATCACCGATGTTAAGCAACGGACGGTCCGGTCAGTCTTCGGATGGGTGACCGTGAGTGGCATTTATTTCTGAGCGCTACCGTGGATCGGATGACACGTTAAATTGTTGGTCGTGGTTGCTTGTTCTAGTTTCTATAACAGCAACCGTCAGCCATGTCAGAGACCTTCGGGCGGCACATTAACTCTGACACTAGGGCTGGCCACTCAGCCTATACCAACTTACTTACTTACTTTATATGTTTACTGCTTAGTGATAAAAGCTCGTCGTCTAAAGTGAGTATTTGTCGGTCAGGAAAGACGGGACATACGGTCAATCTACCTTAGAGATAATAAGTAGTACTTATACTTCGACTCCTACTCGGACATTTTATCGATGAGAGAAATGGTAAGATAGATTATATATTTTTGTTTTATTCATACGGGAATACTCACGTTTAATTAAATCGGATACTCCGACTATAGTTTCACACAAGCCTGCTAAGCAGAACGCAGCAGCACGCGAGTCGGGCTCTGTTTTCACTCTTTGAAAAAGGTCACCGGATGTGATAGTTGGAGTATCCGATTTATTTAAACGTGAGTATTCCCGTATGAATAAAACAAAAATGTGTAAAAACCACGTCAGTTTTCATAATAAAATTGATTATATATATTATATACTACCTCATAGAGACCTTAGTTTTACAACAAGCAAATGTCTTTATGCTCACGATTCTTTTACTGTTTGTAAACTGTGAGTCATTTTGATAATATGAATACAATGGGATGCAAGGGTCCTTTTTCATAATTTGTATTTACTGTTGGAAAAGTTTTGTTTAAATTTGTGACTTAAAGTCAATAGGTACTTACGCTAACAAAATGACATAGATAAACAAGTAGATAAAGCCTAAAATTTATGTTTATGACCGGACCTTAATCGTGCACAAAAAATAATTACATAGGTTTAAAGAAATTAGAGCAAGTATAAAAAAGAGAACACAAGTAGAATCAAGTTACCAGTAGAGCCGAGAAAGTTCCACCATTCAGTAAAAACAGCCATACTCTTAAACAGAAAATAGTATTGTAAGTAATATATAGTATTATGATAGTGCCTTAGTGCCCATAAAATTTGTTAAAAGTATCATGAACACTTCTTGGTGTCTGCGCAAAATATTTGAAGAGATTGACGTTGAACAATTCAGCGATGGACACTGATGGATCAAAACAGAACACCAGCCCGATGATAGCCGGCGTGAATCATTCTTAATAGGTAACTGCGCCCGGCCCGGAGTTATGAGCGAAAAAATATTATTTATTGCCCCACCCATACTTACTGAATCGTTAAAACGCAAACGGAAATAGGGTAACTCATACGTCAGCATAGGCTACATTTATTTTACACGTCAATAAAACAATACGATAGTACTGCAGCGCAAACGTAATAAAAAATGAGCGTCAGTCACCTGCTATATTCGAGCATCTGCCCACGCGGCTTCCAATGAAAATATACTTGACGACGCCAGCTGCCAAAGAAATTAAATAGAGTAGATTTTTCAGCGGGATGGACGTTAACAATGGCGGTGGACAAGGGAAGGCCGGCGCAGACGCCGCGCGCGCCTGTGACCGCCAGCCGATCTCGTCACCCCGCCCGACTTCGAAGTCCCAACTCCCAACAATCACAATCAGACACCCATTTAGCGATATTTTTGAACAGCCATCTTCTTCAGCCTATCAACAACTCAACTAAAAGCTATTTCCTCTAATTAAACCGAAATTTATTCTGTTCGAAATGTTTTTATAAATTCTTGATGCGTCGTCGAGTCGGGTCGTTCAAATCAAAATTGACGATAAAAGATCTAGCTGAAGTCGCGAGTTACCGGAATATAAGAATAGTTTATTTTGCTGCTGAGTAACACAAACACACAGCTGCTTTGCTTAGTCAATCAAAAACGTTCCAATAAAACAAACTACTTACGTTTTTTCTTTAAAAAAGCAAAAGGGCAAACTGGCAAACAAGCAGACATATCTGTGGACATAGTATAGAGATAATTAGGAAAGTAGGTGTACATAGTACTTTTTTATTACTTTGCTAATTGGTAATCTATTGTCGCATTGAACACGTTACATAATAGGTAAGTAATTATGTAGATACTTATTACGGTAGGTGAATTGCACAGAAGTGAATTGAAACAAACAATAAATTATCCTAAATCTTTTTTTTAAACAAACCAGTAAATCAATCTTTAACATCCCACTGCCTTGAAAGTTTGTATAGGTTGGTATATTTTCTAAAGGTCAGGCTATTCCACTATGCTGGCCCAGTGCGGCATTGGATTGGCGGTCGGATATGATTCAAACTTAATGGCGGCTGTGAACTTAGGCGCAAGACGCAGCGCAGTAGCAAAAATTAGGCGTGCGGTGTGCGTACAATGGCAAAGTCTCGCTTGCAGCGCACTTCACAGCCGCCATTAAGTTTGAATGAGTCTGTAAAATATTGCCTAATCCGATAGTTCATGATGAACAGGTGAATAGACGACTGACTGTTAGACTGTATTCATCACATTAATATTATAATTGGATTGTATTCCGCAAGTTCACAATTCTAGCACTGCTACTGTTATGGGCAGGCGTGACGCTTACCACGCTTACTTACACTTACACTCACTTACTTACACTTACTTACACAGGCGTGACGCTTACCACGCTTACTTACACTTACACTCACTTACTTACACTTACTTACACAGGCGTGACGCTTACCACGCTTACTTACACTTACTTAGCAGCGACGGTGATAATGGAATGGACGGGCCCAGCGCTTGCAAATCGATCAAAATTAACAAGACAACACGTTCAAGCATACCTAGCTAAAAGTATGCATATTACATTTGCCGGAAAATAGAGATAGCCAATCTAATTACTGCATGACAAAAAGAGAACACATATACATGTATTAGAAGTTTGTATTGTCCTATCGTACGGCTCGCATGTCGCAACACATAGCCTTCAAAATCCGTGCGCTTATTTCCCGTCCATTCATCTTATCATTGTCGCTGTTACTTAGGCGGAGCGTTTGTTCCCTCTTCACGCCAAAACGGCTAAACAGATATGGATGAAACTCGGAATGGAGATACCTATGTAGTAAATTTCCCAGAAAAACATATAAGACCCTTTATCATCATCATCACCGTTTTTCATCATCATGCGGGTGAACCCGCGGGGCGGAGCTAGTTTTAAATAATTCTAATTAAAATGTTGCCTTATCTGACAGTGCATGATGAAGAGGTGCATAGACGAACGACTGTATTCATAAGAGAATAACATCTCATACGACAAGATTATAGCACCGAGCGTGAGATTAATGAGGGGCACTAACTCAGCGAATATTTGCGGAAACAGCCGCGCGACTGACGCGAGGAGTGACCCATTTACTCGACACGATGCAACGTGCACTCGCTAATTTACCTGTCCGATTGCCAATAAAGATTTGCACCTAACACATAATAGATTGAAGAGCTAATTTAGTTTGCTAAACATTGTTTATTGCGAATGGTTTAAGTGTTATTTGTGCCGATATTCTTTGCTGAAAGATTGCATTGGAACAGCTCAAAGTCTATTAAAAGTGTGTGGTCTAGATTTTCAGATCTTACGCACTGGCAACCTGTGGTTACCGGTATGATATTTTTGCTGGTTAAAACCGCTAGAAGAAACGTCAGCCAATTTGTAGATTCCGGGTTTGTAAAGTGTAGGCTTGTAAAGTAAAATATAGAGAGTAAGGTCATATTACCGACAGGTCACTTGATTGAAGTTTTTAGTGATTGTCACTTGTTCGAAAAAACTGTTATAAGTAATCACTGTGGTCGATTCTGGCGGTTTTAGTTGACAGTTCTAAACTAACTAAAGTATTGCTGTCCTTAGCTAACATGCCTAGTAAAAAAGTGACAGCAATACTTTAGTTAGTTTAGAACTGTCAAATAAAACCGCCAGAATCGACCACATTATGTCGTCGTCAGCCATAAGACGTCCACTGCTGGACGAAGGCTGGACAATAGAGGGGTGTTGCCACAATCCCCACGTTTGGCAGGCGGCTTGTGGATCGCAGAATGCTCACCACCGTTTGCTAAGAGGACGCTGCTGCCCGTCCTCCGGTGGGTCTGGTTGCAGTTTAAGGACATACCCAGGTCCAGGTCAATCATTGTGTAGCTTTCTTTGTTTTTAGTCAAGAGTGCTGTTGAAAGCAGCGACAATGATAAAATGAACTGACGGGAAATAGGCGCACGGATTTTGAAGACTATATGTTGAGCGCCGGCTCTCCTTTCGCGTCAGTCATACTCAGTCTTTGCGACATGCGAGCCGTGCGATACGACGACAATACAAACTTCTAATACATGTACATGTGTTCTCTTTTTGTCATGCAGTAATTAGATTCGCTATCTAAATTTTTTGGCAAATGTAATATGCATACTTTTAGGTTAGGTATGCTTGATTGTGTTAACTTGTTAATTTTGAACGATTTGCAAGCGCTGGGCCCGTCCATTCCATTGTCACTGTCGCTGGTTGAAAGTACATAATTAATGAACTCAAATTCGATGGGTCGAGGGTTGACCTCTGGCTTTTAGGTAGGTCCAGCCAGTGTCAATCTTGCCGCCGTATTATCTGATCAGCTCAAAGTTGCTACCATAATCATCGATAGGCAACGGAACTACACATAGATACGCTTTTCAAAATGTAGATACATCTTACAAATAAATAAAATAAATCGTCGTAGAGTATTTATAAGCTTCCTTCATACTTACATCGTTAGTGAAACTGTGATATGATTGATAAACCATTGGTTTTTTCCCCGACTACAAAAAAGGAGGTTCTCAATTTGACTGTATGTTTTTTTTTATGTTACGCGATTACTCCTCCAATAAAATTATGAACTGATTTTGATGATATTTTTTTTGTTTGGTGGGTAATACTTCAGAGGTGGTCATACATTTTATCGAAATCAGTTAAGTAGTTTGGTTTTTAAATCAAAATTACTAGAATAAATAAATATCGTTGGACATTTTTCACGCAGCGCTTAGAAAATATGAAGATGTCATCCATCAGGTATTCGAAGTCGGTTGTTTTTTTTTTAAACCTTGTCGTTACATTAATTAATTACATTGGCGTCTTTAAGGTAAGGGATGGGTAAGGGCTGCAACGCCTGCAACATTTTCAGTTAGTTAGGTACCTACTTCCCTTAGTTTACATCTTTGTAAACGAAAACCTTCGAATTTTGGCGGGAACACGGAAAAATCATGTCGTTGCATTCTATTATTTTCTTAAACTTAATTGTGTTTTTTCGCGAATTAATGAATAAAAATGGTGATGTTTTATTCGTTGAGTGTTGAATTACATGCACGAGTGTGGGCAAGTGATATAATGTGGTGAAACATGTCTTTTTGTGTTGTTTTCAAAACTCCCTAAAAGCTCATAGTAAAGTCGCCACAACTTTACTAGGGCATGACTTGGACTTTTTTTTTTTTTCTTAGTTCTTGGATCGCACGTTGTGCATTCTGCCAGTGTCAAGTTTATGATTTTTTCATGTATTTATATGAAAATCAAGTAAAATATGTCATGATATCACAGTCAGTCTCACGAAATTAGTCATAGTCGAGTCCAAGTCATGCCCTAGTATAGTTGTGGCGACTTTACTATGAGCTTCTACGGAGTTTTGAAAACAACACAAAAAGACATGTTTCACCACATTATATCACTTGCCCACACTCGAGCATGTAATTCAACACTCAATGAATAAAACACCAGCATTTTTAATCATTAATTCGCGAAAAAACACAAGTTTAAGAAAATAATAGAATGCAACGACATGATTTTTCCGTGTTCCCGCCAAAACTGACTTGGACTTGACTATGACTAATTTCGTGTGACTAACTGTGATTTCGACCAGTGTGTGTTGCCAGTGATGACATATGGAACTGAAACGTGGTCTTTAACTGCTGGCGTTTTGGAGAAACTTGGAGTCACGCAACGGGCAATGGAGAGAGCTATGCTCGGAGTTACTTTGCGCGATAGAATCCGGATCGAGAATATTCGCCAAAGAACCAAAGTTACCGACATAGCTCGCAAGGTTTGCAAGTTGAAGTGGCAATGGCCAGGCCACATCGCTCGAAGAACTGACAACCGATGGGGAAGAAAGGTGCTTGAGTGGCGATCGCGAACCGGAAGAAGCAGCGTAGGAAGGCCTCCCACTAGGTGGACCGAGGACATTGTAAAAGTCGCGAGCAACCGGTGGATGCAAATGGCAGGTTGTCGTACAGTGTGGCGGTCTAAGGGGGAGGCCTTCGTTCAGCAGTGGACGTCTCCGGGCTGATGATGATGAACTGTGATTTCATGACATATTTGACTTGATTTTAATATAACAACTTGAAAATTCATAAACTTGACACTGGCAGAATGCACAACGTGCGATGCCAATAACTAAGAAAAAAAAAAAAAAAAAAAAAAAACGAAAACCTTCAAAAGCGGCTGTAATATACCTACTTTCACATCTATTCAAAAATACATTCTTTGTTCCTCGCTCCTGCTCTGGCCCGGGCGGTGATTTGAATTTGGATATTGTTAGTAAAAGTTCCAATCATCAAAGAGATCAATCACGGACATTGGTAATTGTTCACTCAAATTCGGATTTTACTTTGTTTAATTTTAACTCAGTTTATCTTCCTCAATAAAAAGTGAGCAGTGAGAGTGAGTAGTGAGAATGAAATAAGCGTAGGTAGGTACTATTCTTATTCATAAGCTGCACTTACTTATTTTCTCATAGAGGGTGATAAAAATTAGAGCGTCCACCTCGGGATCAACACTATTTTTAAGCTCGAGTACTTTGAATCCCTCGCTGCGTTCAGGATTCTACTTGAGAATTTTTTGCTACGCTCTGGATTCAAAGAAAAACTCTCGCCTTAAAAATAGTTGTTTCCTCCCATGGTAAACAATCTACTATTATCGCGCGATTTTAGCGGCAAGAGACCATTTTCTGCTATTTACACCTCATTCAAGACAAGGTTATGTAGATTCTACGGGAAACTACTTACTATACAACGGAGCGTGCGTTAAAATAAGTACACAGAAAAGCGAAAGTCCTATTTACTTCTCTCTCCAGTGGTAAAATACCTATTTTACCGCACTCTCCGTATGGTGCGTAATTTTTAACTTTCGAACAATGTAAACACGCTTCGTAAAATAAGTTTTTTGAGCAAATGTGTTGGAATAACTATTATTTACCCTATGTGAAGATGTCTTCATACCTTGGTAACAAGTATCACAGCTTCCAAATAAAAAAGTAAGCATATAAACTTATTTAAGAATTCTGTTAACGCATAATATTAAATTGTAAACAAATTTGTGGCAGGGAACTGCGGAGAGTTATCTATTTTACGCGGTCGCACAACTTTACAATGTTTTTAACGACTCTACGGGATTTATTACTCTATTATATAGTTAGAAGCAAGACAAGACATCCTCTATGGCTCTACAACTAAATTAGCTGTCTACCTCTGTCTTTCGCGACAGTGTCTCATAAAAATATCTTTACCCGTTAGTAGGTACCTAACCAGATATTAATAAATTAGTAGCACTAATTTTGTAAGCCGCCTTTTTATAAGCCTGAATTTTCTTCTGAATGCTTAATGTGTTAAATTCAGTAGGTAGGTATGACCTATAATGGCATTTAATTTAAAGCATTTAAATGCAATCGGCTGTTATATGAAGTTTGGTTTGTTTTTCGATGAACAAAAATATATTATGTAGGTTACCTAGGTACTTCTATGGATACATAATACCTACCTATGCCACTAATACATATCTATTGATTAGATGCAAAATAGTTTGTAATTTGTACTAATTGTTTTTTTTAATGAAACCATAGTGACAATCATAGGTGTGTAGACCCGCCACCTGATTGTAAAATGATTATTGCCTCTATTAATAGACTATTATATGAACAGCTGCAACACTATTATAGAAGCGTTGCCTACCTACTTTTTTACGAATATTTTTTTTTCTTACAAACTGTTGTTGTTTATTCGGATTCTGTTTTCGCAAACATTACAAACAAATTGATAGCAATACGTAAGTGCAAAAAAAAAACCATAACTTTGCGCCTATAACCGTTTACGAAATCCACCAAATGCGTAAACGTTCCCCCAGCAAAAACTTGAATATCTCGGAGGTCTTATGACAAACAAATTCCATTCTAGCACAAACATTTAGGAACTAATTCGATAAAATTTTTGGCATATTTTTTTTTCTCGGAATCCTTTCTTTAGAAAAATGTGCCGCTGGGGGAACGTTCCCATGGCGGAAACTGTATTTTGCAAATATCTCAAAAATGGCTGGATGAACAAATTTCAAATTACCATAAACATTTACACAACGACGTCGTCGTCATAATCTAAATATTTGCTAGAACCAAAACTAGATTTTCGATACTTTTCCGCCAGGGGAACGCACACCTTTCAGGGTAAGGATTTAAAGCCGTCACACGATGAAGATGCTATAATTTTTTTTTAATCTTAGAACTTACGCTAAAATAACTATGTTCTGTATGTAGTCAAATTTATATTTTTATAAGTGATCTGATACCCACTTTTTACTCTGTAAATACGGACATAGTTATAATATAACTGCATAGTAGTTAACAAGGAAGGCACTGAAACTCACGACACAGGACTCCCCTGTGTGAGATTCAGGGCTACCCCAGCGGAGTGTGTACCTACTATCTTCAAATTATTTAAAATAAAGTAATATTTTTAGAAATGTTAGTACTTACATACTTCATAAGCCTTGTAATAGTCTCAAATAAACATTATTATTATTATTTTATTTCAATATCGGTACTCATATCTACAAGGGTAATTGAAAAAGAACAAATCACGAATATAATATATATTTTAAAATTGTATGGCGAGCAATTGAAATATTACCTACATCTCCGTCGTGTGTGGCGGTTTTTAGGGTCTAACTGCATAAGGTATTTTTTTTATTTGAGACAAATACTACGTTGCACTTTTTGCTTTAGATAAGTGCATAATATTATAACACTAAATAATGTGTGGGTTAACCAGAATTAGGTACTTTTATTAGAATTCTGTATTGCGGAAATTGGTCGTAAAATTGTGGAGTTGCCGCTCTAAATATGCTGTAAAATGTTAATAGCATTTGTCGATAAGTTTTGAGTATATAAATTGGCAGTCAAGCTCAATCACACATTCGTTATTGGGCGCTTTTGTACGAGTATTTGGCCTTTTTATAATAATGAAGTCACATAAAAAAAAGTTTGTGACCGAGTCGATGTTTGTTTCCACTAAAGTCTAACGTGCCAAGAGGGAAATCCTTCCTCCGAGAACGTGTTGATGAATTTGAATGATATAGTTACAAGTACCGCTATAATATACAGGGTTAGTTCAAATTAGATAGCATCATTTTCAGGGCATATTCTGTACATCAAAACAAACAACTTTAATTATGGGGCTAACATTGAAATCGCGAAAAAAAATCAGCTGTTCCATACACTTTGCCGAAGGTCGATGAACTTTTTGTATGGAACAGCTGATATATTTTTTGCGATTCAATGTTGGCCCCATAGTAAAAGTTGTTTGTTTTGATGTACAGAATATGCCCATAAAAGGATGCTAACTGATTAGAACTAACCCTGTATACTTAAACTAATTTACTTGCAACAGTTTTTGTTAGGATGTGTAACGTATATCAAATTTGGACTGTCGTATATCCTTAAAGAATAAACAATTTTGTAGAGAGCAGCTAATAGTTTACCTACTATAATTACTACTAGGTATGTGCTTTCGCACTGGATTCAATTTCGCCGAGCAGTAAAAAGTGTGCAAGCATTACTGTGTTCCGGTTTGAAGGGCAATGTTACCAGAGAAATTACTGGGCATGAAGAGATTTAACATCTAATATCTCAGGGTGACGAGCGCAGTGCAGTGCGGCGTAGAATTTTGTTCGCAAGTTCACAATTCTGGCAACGCTAATGTTAGTGGCAGGCGTGACGTTTACCTCCAGGCGGAAGACTTGCTCGTCTCGTACTATTGTATAAAAAAAAATGAAATCATTCGGATTCGGCGTGTGTTTAAATCTCGGGCCCGCACCAATGAGCTCATTGGAGTTTATGTACGGATTTTCATACCACTAGCTTATTGGTGAAGGGAAACATCGTGAGGAAACCTACTGTTATGGGCAGGCGTGATGCTTACCACAGCATAAAAAAAAATGCCACCGATATCAGCCTACCTAGCGGAATAATGCGCTGATTTTGTTTATTTGTATAAAATCTGTAACAAAAAGATTCAACAATACTGAAGGGTACGTACTTATGTACTCATCATTATAAACAACTTTTACTATGGGGTCAATATTGAAACTGCGAAAAAAATATCAGTTGTTCCATACAACAAGTTCAGTGACCTTGGATAAAATGTATAGAACAGCTGATTTAAAAAAAAGATTACATTTCATTTTAAATTTCAACTTACTGTGACATTTACTTCAATTTAAATTACTGTGAAACATATAACATCATTGAATTTTATCTTTTAAATTTTGACATTATTGAATTTTTTTATTGGATTTGACTAATGACTTGTATAAAAACTTTGATTTGATGATTTTATTTGGCTATTTGGTTTCTTGTATTTTTATAGTAATGTGTATTTAAACTTTTTAATTATGTGCATAATTATGGGTACCTTAACCTGAAATAAATACATTTTTTTTTTAATTTGGTCAGAAAAATGATTCAAGCTAGTTTTCATTCATAAAACTGGGCGTAACAATCGCATTTGTAGGTTCTAAAAACATGTTTAAAATATATCAAAATTACTTTATTGCTGTACCTTTGTAATGTTATAGTCACCAATTTCACCGACTGCAATTTTTCATTTTCTTATTCAGTAATTTTATATATTGAAATATGGTGAAGTGCGCGAGCTGAGATAGCGGTGCAAGGTGCAAAGCTTTATTTTGCCACATCCTTACACTATACACACGTAGGTATACCTAAATAATCTAAGGCCACACCCTTACAGGGTCCATGTATAATTACTTCTTGGCATACTAGGCTAAGATACTCGGTGCAATATAATAGCTGAATTACTGAAAGAAAGACAAAGCAGCCACAGAAAAGCGAAGGCCCTTTTACTTCTCTCTTCAGTGAAAGCAGCGTACTATCATATATTTATGGTTTCAGTAAGGATGGTACCTACTCTACTAACCCGATTATATCGGCATATCATACTGCTGCCGACTCACCCTAATTATCGCTTTTAATTGTAATCGCCTGTTACGTGTATTGTTGGTAAAACCACAATCGTCTGCATAATTCCAGCGTGTGTATTTAACAACAAAGTGGTAATAATGGCCGTAGAGTTTACGAGACCAAAGCATGCCAGGAGCACTCCATTGCCAAAATTCTGGTGCATTATTGAATTTGTCTATTATTACATTTCGAAATCTTCCAAGTCATAGCTTATTTCCATATGTCATACGCTCTGCGTTCTGTTTAGCAGCATCAGCTAGAGCTTACCGATTGACTGACAGAAACAACACGCGCCTAAAGCTAGGCACGCGGTGATCGGTGAATTAATTATTCGCTGCAAAATAAACGTTGTCTATCAATAATAAACGTGTTTCGAGAAAGTACACGAGTCGAGACCGGTATGCAGTGAACTGTAAATCCACATAAATCAGGCGTGTCATAATGTTTGGCCGCCGGGATCCGGTGGTCCGGCGCAGTTAGGTCGCCAGCTCGCCACACCAATCTGGGGCGAGGAATTCGAGGAAAATAGTACATTGTTATCCTAGGGGTGAAAGTAACTTATTTAGTCCCGAGACGGGGTTTTGCGCCCGAGCGTAGCGAGGGCGCTAATAGTTTGAGGGACTAAATAAGTCTTTAACCCCGAGCTAAACACTGTGCTTTTCATTACGAATACAAGAAAACTAAAAACATGAACTGACACTGGGAAATCCACGAGAAGTGCGGAACCATAATCTTCTGAGGAGAAAAAAAAGTTGGAGCATGGTTTAATACAAATTTAGGTATGTGAAAATAGAACTACTTAGTTTTTTTAAATAATTTGAGTGTCTGTCATTTGTCAACTGTCACTGTCAGAAGTGATTCTCCCTAGGGCTGAAATGTATTACTTTCAACCCGCTCCTCAGGCAACTTCAGACCTACTTTCCGAGTATGAGTAATGAAAAACAACTTTGTTGACTTTGAAATACCAGCCAGTAGGTACAGTAAGAAATACAGGACCAGGGTATGTCCTAAAACTGCATGCAGAACCACTGGAGGACGGCAGCAGCGTCCTTTCGGTTAACGGTGGTGAGCGTTCTGCGATCCCCAAGCCGCCTGCCAAGCGTAGAGATTATGGCAACACCTCTCTATTAAGGGGGAGGCCTTCGTCCAGCAGTGGACGTCTTCTGTCTGGCTGATGATGATGATGGGGAAACCATGATGGCTATAGAGAGTAAGAGCTTAATCATGTTATCACATGTCCTGCTCGCATGTTAAGCCTTACCATGTTCACGTATGTAAGATGATGTGATAGCAACCCTTAATAAATATTTCGAAAGATTGCTCGAGAAGATCACAGAATTAGATATAGATTGCATAATAGTTGGTGACTTCAATATAAATCCTGTTGACGCGACAAAAGGAGATTTAAAAACACTATCGAATTTGTTGTCGGTCCATGGCGTGACTAACAAAGTGGATTTCCCGACCAGGGTAACGGCGTCGACGTCTACCAGCCTAGACCATGCCTACACCAACCTGCCGGCGGGCTTAGTGACTGCCGTACCTATTGTCACGAATTTGAGCGACCACCACGGTGTAAAGTGTACTTGTATGCTAGGAAAAAAAACATAATGTACCTACTTCCCGGTATGTTAGAAGCTTGTCACGCGCCAATCAGCGTAATTATGTTATCTCTCTAGACAGCATTGATTGGTATAAAATAATGTTAGATAATAATAATGCTGTGATGAAAGCGACATCAATAATAAATATAATTAAAAATAAATTTGAAATATGTTTTCCTCTAAAGAAAACATGTTGTTATGATAGGAAACGGGACTCATCATGGGTAACACCTGATGTAAAAAATTATAGATGCTTACTCTTTGACATGATTGGAATTAGTAAACAATTTCCAAATAATGATATAATCGACACAATTATATCCGATATGACAAATTATTATGACACGTTAATCAAAACTAAAAAATCTAGTTACTATACAAATTTGATTTATGCAGGTAATAATGCCTCCAAGACTATGTGGAGTGTAGTGAATAAAGAGAGAGGGAAAAGTAATGCTCCCCACGTAGACTTCACAGAATTCCTTAGGAAACCTGATGGAGCGGAGTTCGCGTGTAAGAAAGCTGCCATCGACGCAATGAACAGTAGATTTGTAGGTGCAGCAATTGCGTGCGGCGCTCCGCGCGCTGACGTCACGCAAATGCGGCGCCTCCTAGCTGCCGCGCGCGCGCTGCCTGATCGCTCTCTGAGGCTGCGTAGTTTTAGCGCTGACGAGGTGCACCGCATTGTCACAGCCCGTATTCCACCAAAAAATTCAAAAGACATATATGACATGTCAATTAATGTAGTTCGGATGGCTATAACACCACTGGCGCCGGTACTAGCTGGCCTGTTTAATTGCTGCGTGAAGGAAGGTTCATTTCCTGGCCCTTTAAAATGCAGTAAAGTTTCTCCGATATATAAGGGTAAGGGAAAAAGAGAGGTCATTGATAATTATAGACCGGTCTCCATTATACCAGTAATTTCTAAAATTTTTGAGAATGGCCTCAGTTCTCGTCTTATAGAGTTCTTATCAGATACGTGCGCACTGTCTGATAGGCAATATGCATATCGGAAAGGCCGGTCCACTACAGCGCTAACCCGTGAGGTTATATGCCGAGTCGTGGCAGCCCGTGAGTCTAGACCCAAGCTGCAGGTGGCACTCCTATGCTGTGACCTATCGAAGGCGTTTGATGTTGCCGACCACAACATACTTAAAGTGAAATTGCTACACTACGGCGTGATAGGTGCTGCACACTCCCTTATGACGGGCCTGATGCAGGAGAGATCGCAAGTGGTTGTTGGCTGTGGTGGATCTCTGAAATCAGATCCCATTACGTCAGGGATGGGTGTAGCGCAGGGATCGTCGGTGTCAAATATACTGTTTTCTCTGCTCCTTAATGACCTGCCGAGTGCCGTGACCGCTGCGGATGTACTCATGTACGCGGATGACGTGGCAGCAGTGGTCACGGCTCCAACAGTGGACGCCCTGGAGCAGAAGTTGAATGAGGCAGCTGCCCAGCTGTCAGGGTGGTTCCACATAAATGGCCTCGCACTCAACCTCACCAAGACTCACTTCATCCAGTTTAGCCTTTCCGGTAAATCCCCGAGACCGGGGATTTACCGGTAAATCTGACAGTGCTTGTGGATGGAGTGAGGATTGAAGAACACGAACATACAACTTTTCTAGGGTTTGAGATAGACCGAGCATTGAAGTGGGACCACCACATAGACAAGGTCTGTGGAAAGCTTGGGAGCGCATGCTTTGCACTGAGTCGGGTGGCGAGGGTTGTGCCGAGCGAGGTAGCACGAGCGTGCTATTTTGCGACGGTGCACTCTCAGCTGCAGTATGGTGCTGAAATATGGGCCAGGGCTGCGGACTGGGAGCGAGTGTTCCTTATGCAAAAACGTGCAGTGCGGTGTATTGCACGAGTAACTTGGGACACCCCGGCCCGCCCGTATTTTAAGGATCTAAGAATTCTGACGCTACCTGGTATTTTAATTTACCAAGTAGCAATGTACGCCAGGATCAATCTGGACGCATACGCGGAGCGTGGCTCCAAGCACCACTGCCCCACCCGCGATAGGTGCAAACTGTTGACCATCCCACATTATTTGGAGAAATCTTCTAAGTTGACGCACGTCATGGGTCCCACGGTCTATAATAATCTGCCGAAGGACATCACTGCAGCTCTCAGTCTGCACTCGTTTAAAATCAAATTGAAAAAATGGCTTGTCGAGCAATCTTTTTATACATTTGACGAATTTTATAAATTTGACATTTAATTTATATATAATTTTTTATTACAATTGCGGATTTTGACATGTTTAGTTATTGTGTATGACCTAATAGTATTGTATTATACTTTGACTTGTTATTTGAACATATTTTTATATAGTATTGAAATCAAAATGTACAATTTAATATATATTTTTTTCTGTGTAATTACATAAATTGTAATTAATTTGAAAAATACGCTTGACTTGTAAAATACACTTTATCAATAAATATGAATATGAATATAGGGAGGGGTTGCCATAATCCCCAAGCTTGGCAGACGGCTTGGGGATCGCAAAATGCTTATCACCGTTAACCGAGATGACGTTTCTGCCCGTCCTCCGCTGGTTCTGGAGCAGTTTTAGAACATAACCAGGTCTAGGTGAGTAAGTGGCCAAGCCTAAATCTTTCCAATTAATAAAAAAAATAACGAAAAGAACGAACAGTTTCAATATATCAGATATCGCTTCAAATCGAGGAACATACATTTATATACTTCCTATCGAGCATACAAGCCGTCACCTTCCATTGTCTAGCGAGGCTATTAAGACGTAGTTATGACCGCACGTAATTTATGGATCAAAGGGCCAAGAAAAAGACGAGGTCGTCATAAATCGGTTCGCGCACGATGTCACATTGAGTTGTGCAATACAAGAACAGTTTAATGTGAAAGTTCCTTTTTTCAGTTGAACTTTAGTTTGCTTAGTTAGCAAGACGTCATTTTATCATAAGAATAGGTACACTACGTATTACTTTTAGGGCTAACTATTGTGGTGATTTGAACCATTTTTTATTTCTTCTTTGGACTTTGGTCCTATGACTGCATCCAGAACCATGGGTTGGGCAGCAGCGTCCTCTCGGTTAACGGTTATGAGCATTCTGCGATCCCCAAGCTGCCTGCAAAGCGTGGGGATTCTGACACTCCCTCCATATTAAGGGGAGGCATTTGTCTAGCAGTGGTAGTTTTCTGGCTGATGAGTAGAGTGTGAACCCTTCTTATACTAATATAATAAACGTGAAAGTTTGTATGTTTGTTATTTAATCACGCGAAAACGACCTTAGAATAAATAACACATAGGCTACATTTTACCCCAGGAATCGCAGGGAACACCATGGCATAAAAACTCATAATGACGCGAAAGTTACCGGTCAAAGAAAAAAGCCGGTCCGAGCATGGTCACGCAATTCGAGTGCCGCCAAACTATTTAGCCTTGCCAAGGACAAGAAAAAAATAATACTGTTCAGACTGTTTCATATATGTATACCAACACTGTTACCCAGGCCCACATGCTTCAATTGAATTTGAATTTAAAAGTTGGTGGACACTACCAGACTAAGCAAAGCTTTTACTAAGGGAACCAGATAACTGATACATTACGAGTACTTACTTAGATACTTTTTTTTGTAAACACAAAACACATAAAGTACCCATACGCAGAACAAACATCTATGTAACATGAACACAACCATAAATTTTAGTCCTGGGTGGGAATCGAACCCACGCACTAGTAGCTCTCAAAGTAGACACAGAACTACCGACTGAGCTATAAGAATCATAGCTGACTGCCAACCTTCATTAGCTGGAGGAAGCACCCTAAGAAGAGGAGAATATTTTTTCATGAATGAATAAAAACGCAGTGAATATATTCTATTATATTTAATATTATCAATGTTGTTGCATGCACCATGTTGAGTCTGCCCGTGAACATGGTGCATGCAACTGCGCCGAAATATCGGGAGCTCATTTCACAACATAATCACGGTAAATATCCCGTAAACAATAATAGAACTAGAGTAATATAAATCTATGGATACCAAAAAACGTTCATACATACTTACAAAAATAATAATGAGGTAATAGGTAAGTCTTTTGGCAGCGCCACTTTATAGGCAGGTTGAAATCTTAATCTAGGTTCCTAATGACGCTCAGGGTCTATTAGGTGAAGGTTTTCAGCTGTTTATTGACTAGAAGCAGTATTAAACTTCCAGTCATTATAGCACCGCTCCTGAGAAGAAGAAAAAGCAAGTTCATCATCATCATTAGCCAGAAGACGTCCACTGCTGAACGAAAATCTCCCCATTGGACCGTCACACTGTACGTCAAACTGCCATTTGCATCCACCGGTTGCCGGCGACTTTCACTGTGTCGTCGGTCCACCTAGTGGGAGGCCTACCTACGCTGCGTCTTCCGGTTCGTGGTGGCCACTCTAGTACCTTTCTTCCCCATTCATTATCAGTTTCTCGAGCGATGTGGCCTGCCCATTGCCCAATGCAAACCCTGAGAGCTATGGGACTTTGGTTCTTTGAGCATAGCTCTCTCCATTGGCCGTTGTGTGACTGAGTTTCTCAAAAAGCAAGTTGGATTGGAATAAAATCGACTATTGCAAACTGTTGCCACGGCAGCTGCACCATTACTACTATGTATTCTTTTGTTTTATTTATACGGGAATACTCGTGTTTAATTAAATCGGATACTCCGACTATAGTTTCGATCACATCCGGTGACCTTTTTCAAAGAGTGAAAACGGAGCCAGACGCGCGTGCGGCTGCGGCCTGCTTGGCACTGAACTTGAGTATTCCCGTATAAATAAAACAAAATGTGTCAAAACCACGTCAGTTTTCATAATAAAATACTATGTATTACTTATTTATTATGTTATCTGTGCTGATGCTATGTTATTGACCACTTTGGATCTTTAAAACAACATGTTGTATACTGATTACGTTTACCGGTATTATTAAGCCGATAGGAGGTAATAATATTTAACGAAATATATTATGGATTCATTAATCAGAAGTTACTAAGACGGATGTAAAATAATATATATTTTTTGCTTTAATTATAGTAATTTGACAAAATAACGTTGATTTTGCGAGGTGCAACTTTGGACTTATGGACTTAAGGATGCACAGCCGGACGGCTCGAACTCGTCGGTGGGCTTGGTTAAAAAGCATGCTCTCTTCATCAAACAAAGTGTGGGAAAGGGAGAAAGAAAGAGAAATGAGCGCACAATTTTTATCATGTCGAACTTTGGTTGCAGGAATGTGATGATACTGAACTAATTTATATTCCAATTAAAGTTATTTGAAATTTTGATGGACTAAACTATGCCGCTTGATACATTATTTTCGAGTTTTTGTACTCCTTATAATATTTATTTACGTCCAAAGTGGCGTTAAAATTGAGCTAAAATACAAGATGTTTCCTGGCTCATAACTTTCATGTTTATTAACTTTTTACTTTCTTATCAATTTACAATCCTTAGGTACTTAGTCTTGGACCTACAACATTACATAGTGGAGTAATATTACTTCCCCGTTTCTATGGAGAAGTGAACGGGTTGTTTACTCTTAAGAGACAACGCCTGCCCATGATCATTGCAGCAAAACCCAGAACTGAGTAAGGTAACAAAACAAAGTCCAAGGCAACGCTGCAATGGCGCTTATTAAATCAAGACGTTTGGCGGCGAGACGCATTAGACTGTAATTCACTATATGTATTGGAATATTTGTAGGGAATAGATTCTTACCATATTGCTATTCGGCCCGCTGTGGCACGCTTCTTATAGTACTCTATCCTATACTCTTTACTGTTCTTGAAGCACTTTAAGATTTGATCAGATCTGGAAAAAATATAGTATGTATAATATATTTTTTTACTACAACTCCAGAACTTATAAATATTGGTGGAAGTTTCAGACAGCGCCATCTAGCCCCTAACTAAGTAAGTACAAGCTTTACTTAATTAGGGGCTAGGTGGCGCTCTCTATGGGCACCCAATAACTGATAGAATCCTTTTATACTTTTTTTTTGTAAATACATGCCTAATATACACATCACCCAGACACAGAAAAAACGTATATGTTTGTCCTGCGTGGGAATCCAGCCCAAGCCTTACATCTCTCAAGGCAGAGATACTGCCAAACGAGCAATGTAGATGAATTTGATGCTGCTGTTCCCTTTTTTGTTTAGATGGCATCAATACGGCTAGGTTGACATAACAGCTGAGTTTCATATTTGCCAGAAAGAACAGGTGACTTTACATTTGCTATTAAAGAATCGGACCGTTTTGGTCACGACTGTCCTCTTTCTGAACGAACTCTACCAAAGCTTTCGTGAGTCAAACCATTAAAATAAAATTCTATTCAATAATGTTAAAGAATCATAAAGGTTCCGAAACAACACGCATGAAATAGCACCTGGGTCGATTCGATGACACTGTTGTTCCAATAGCTTAGTATAGTATAGTAGTAATAGACGACACTGAGAAGCAGACAATCTATGGCGGTGCTGCGCGATCAGGGCCCTGTTTTATAAAGCATCAAGTACAAGCTTACAATAGGGCAGATGACTGATGTTTATATCGTTGAAACCAATAGCTTTGATGAAGAATTTAAGTAAATATAGAATGTTTATTGAAAAAATAATTTATATCGGTTATTAATGTTCTGATACATAACCGTTTAAAGTTTTTGTTAGAGACAACTCTGTCCCTTTCCCAAAACAAAAAATAACGTCACGCCTTACTTGTCAGAATATAATTTATATGGCGTACTGAGAAGTGACGTCACGATTTGCTGTTTCGCCTCTCTGTCTAGCATGATATTAAAATACTTATAGGTTGCTTATTTTTGATCAGATTTTCATATTTTTTTCCATTATACAGCTATATTTATGGGCCACATTTTAAAAGGACAATAAAAAACCAGTCATTTAGTCTATTGTACTAGCTTACCTGTAACTAGTAACTTGTAGTTACTGGTACAAGAAGCTAGTACAATTGCAAGCTTGTACTTGTAGCTTTATAAAACTGGGCCCAGGAAGGCTATAAGTCATTACTTACGTGTTCTTCGCATTGGCCGCCACAAGCGCCGACTTAGCGCCGTAAGGTTTTATGTCCACGTTTCCGTACCCGGCCAGCAAGGACGCCACCTACAACATGCGTTACGTGAGGTTGCGCGTACGCAGATACCGGCGTCACATCGCCGTAACATCTAACTATAGCCTCGACGCGTCGCGTCGCTCTGAAATATAGCAACCAACGACATTCGCTCCGGGATCAATTTTATTTATAACCTAACCTTAAATCAACCTTGACAGTGGCATGAAAAATGGGGTTTCGTAAAATACGTAGATTTGTACATTAGAGAAATCAAACACCGGCTCGTCGAAAAAGCTTGTCGGTGCAAAAATAAAGTTTGTTCCCGGTTGTGACACTTGGGCATTATCAATCTGTTTTAACTAGCAGCCGGGATGCGTGCACGGGAGCGGGCGCGCGTGTGCGTGCGCTGGGTGTGTGTGCGTGCGGGCCGCTGGCGCGCCGCCAAGTGTCCGTTTCTGACTACATGTTTGACACTAGCTAGATTTGTAATGTGTGCGGTACAACCACGGCGAGAATAGACGAGCTCGGATACATTGGGGTGCTTGTCGATTCAACGTTACGGCTGTTGTAGTTTTCTTCAAGCTGTCATTTATAAGGCCGCTTGTTCAACCTCAGTGGGTAGCGGGGCATCCGGGGCAGCCGACGACGGTACGGTGACTCCATGTGAACTAGTTGTTCGCCTCCACCTGGGAGCTCTATAGGTTCTTATGAAAAATTCAAGCTTCCGACACTACACTATCACCGCTTAGTTGTCGCCCCGTCGCCAGCCGCGGTGGAAAACTAAGCTATCTAACTATTAAAGTTCTGTGGCGCTCGTGGCGTAGCATGTCTAGGTGATTCTAAACGATCACAGATGTTAAGCAACGGACGGTCCGGTCAGTCTTCGGATGGGTGACCGTGAGTGGCATTTATTTCTGAGCGCTACCGTGGATCGGATGACACGTTAAATTGTTGGTCCCGGTTGTTTGTTCTAGTTTCTATAACAACAACCGTCAGCCATGTCAGAGGCCTTCGGGCGGCACATTAACTCTGACACTAGGGCTGGCCACTCAGCCTATACGAACTTACTTACTTACTTAGTTCTGTAGAAGTCAATTAAAGCAAAGACATATTTTTTTTTCATTTCTTACAGATAATTATGTTTTATAACTTTTCTTTATAAAGGCATAGGCGTGAAGAGATTTTTTAAACTTGTGGTAAATTATACGGACGGAGCTACAAATAAATCTAGTATCATTGGAGTCAATGGCCGTTCCTAATAAAATATAGGAGTAACTATAAAATCTTTTAAATGGTTAGTGCATTGTCAACGACCGGATGTCCATCGGAAAAACTCCGAACATTAAAGCGATCATAGCTCAGTGGGTAGCGCAGACATATTATGTTAAACTACAGGGTGTAAGGTTCAAATCTTGTAGTTCGCAATTTTGAATCTTATTTTTAACCAACTTCAAAAAGTCGCTCTCAATTCGACTGTATGTTTTTTTTGTATGTATGTTACGCGATTACTCCCTCAATTATGTACCGATTTTGATGATTCTTTTTCTTATTCGTCAGCTTTTTTATTCTTGTCGTCGTCCATTACAATTAAAGTTTATAAAAACAGATAAAAGGCAAATAACTTTATGCCAATTAGTATCAGATCTAGAGAATGCAAAACCGGTGCAAAATGAAAACCGGTTTTTATTTTCGGTTTTCTAAAAAAAACGGTTTTAAAACCGGTTTTTCGGTTTTGAAATAATATATAATGAGGCAAAAAGTTTGCAATTTTGCTGTAGAATTACATATTCATTCATATTCATATTCATATTCATTTTATTGCGTAATTATTATTTCCATGTCAAATTAAATTAAAATAATTATAATTATTAAAAAATTACACATTTAGGTAAATAATGTCAATTAATTTACTTAAAATACGACAGTACAATCGTACGTTCACTCGTATGCAAGGAATTCCTTGACGCTGTAAAAGGTGTGATCGACAAGCCAGCGCTTTAGGCGAGACTTAAAAGAAGTCAGGGTCGGTGCGGCAGTGACGTCACGCGGTAGTTTATTGTACACTGTCGGTCCCATGACATGAGTGAGCTTGTCAGACTTGGCTAGGCTCCACGGAACCTGCTTAAGCTGCCCTGCACGCCGTGTGGGGACCGTACTATGGTCACCGTACACATTTCTCAATATCAAGATCAGTATAAGCCACGTCAAGTAGGTCACTGAACTTAAGAAATCAAAATGGTGGCACGTTTTTAGTTGTTTTAAAATTGTTCATGGCCAAGGATATAAGTCCTTCAGCCGAATATCATTTTGAGTGTTACCCGAACAAGAAAACAAAATTTACTGACAAACCGAAAAACCGGTTAAGTGAACAATGAAAACCGTTTTTTTTTGTATGCTTGAAATAACCGAAAAACCGTTTTTTTTGAATTCGGTGAAACCGGTTTGCATTCCCTAATCAGATCCCTGTTTCTCTGACAGAAATATACTAAGCCCAGCCGATTCCGTAAACGTCTCCCAACATTGTTGGCAGATGTGTTAAGTGGTAGTCAATGCCCTAAATGTATGTTAACCACAACATTGTCACAATGTAATAAATCGTTTCGCATTTTATGCGCTTAAGCGATGCACTCAGGTTTTATTGACAGTGTCGCTTCAAAGTGTTTCAGGGAAAGTGAATTACAATTGAAATCTTTTAAAATGGTGTCGCTGCGATTTGGCGTGGGTAGGACAATGCTTGCTACGTATCGCGGTCTCACTTGAATTTTCAGTTTTTTAATTTTCTGTGATGAAGGTTCATCATCAACAGCTGGAACACGTCCACTACTGGACGAAAGCCTCCCCCTTAAAAGGGAGGGGTTGCCATAATCCCCACGCTTGGCAGGCGGCTTGGGGATCGCAGAGTGTTACCACCGTTAACCGAGAGGACGCTGCTGCCCGTCCTCCGGTGGTACTGGATGCAGTTTTAGGATATGCCCAGGTCCCTGAATGAAGGTTGGTCCCTGTATGAAGAATAGAAAGTCCCATTTCGTAATTCAGTGTAAGTTTCCTTTGTGGAAACCAATGTATCGTGTAAAGAAAAAAACGTATTTCCTAGTAACCAGTATCGTATAACGAAGAAGTTTTCTTCTGCCGTAACTGGTTACGAGCCTCCGGTTTCGTACGCGGCCGAAGGGAAAAGTATTCTGCAGGAAAAGTATATCCTAATGACGTCTATAACGTTTCTTTGTTTTGACGAAATAACAAATGATACCTATTTTGAGTTTCACCAACCGGACACACGCGTCCAGCCCCAGCCCCTCGAGTCCAGTTGGTGAATAACCCGGAAAATCATAAAACTGGCTTTTCGGTGAAGGGAAACATCGTAAAACTTATACATTATATCCATGGAGGATAAGGAGTTGCGATGAGCGACTTGCAGCCGCAGATCCTATTTTGCGGACGGAGTGTGTGACGTCATACTTAATTGCTCAGTCTGCTAACGTCCGCCACGCGTAACGGTCATTCAAACTTACATATTAGACGTACGATTTTTAATGTTATTACCCAGTAACAGCAAAAATGAAATAAGTTGCTCTGTTTCATTATGTAAAAATTACCGAGGAAAAAATTCAGATGACATGATTGGCATTTCTATATTTAGTGATCCGTTCTATAAAATTTAAAAACGCGACATCTAGCGTGATATCAAGATATTCAGTTTTAATTCAGCTAAGTGTTAGCTAAGCTAAGTTCACTTAGTTCGATTCTCAAAAAAAAAAACCTGAAAACCACTAGATGGCAGTACAACTTGCCACTCCTCCCGCGAACCTACACCTCCCCGCAAAATTACGCGTCTTTCTAAGGAAAAATCCATTGATCACTTCTCTGCTTCTATTACTCTGTGATTATATCCAAAGAGAAAATTCAATGGCGTATGTGGTGCATCCAGTAAGCCGCACCGAGCCAGCGCAACGTGCTGGAATATGCCCCAATCATCCCTTGGAGGTGGACCAAAGCTCAACAAGGGGATGTTACAAGCTGATGCAAAACGAACACCGTTTTCTTATCAAATTTAACATTAAGATAATTTTATTTGCCATGAAACAAACAGACAAACCGGTATTTTCGCATTTATAACATCGCACTCTTTATTAAAATGTAGTTGTTGTGTTTTTTTGCTTGTTGCCACTCGTTTCCGTAGCGGCTGTTTGAATTTTAGATGAAAGCAGGTATAGACTTATATTCTGGGTTTTACCACAGAATAAATAATAGTACTGCGTAGTAATACATAGGCAATCAAAATGACTATTTCTACAAAGCTCTATTAAGAATATCATGTGAAGATTTTATCCTGCAAACTTAAGGTTTCTGGATAGCCATTAAAATCGCGCCAATAAAATGTGTAGAAATATCAAAGTTTTATTTGTAGGTGTCTACAAACAACGTAGCTAGGTATGTTGACTACAACTAACTCGACGTTAAATGACGGTGCTATCGGAGATGGTAAACACACCTAGCAGGAATGGGATTTGGGTGCCAGGACGTGAATGTTGGGACCTGGGTATGTCCTTAAACTGCAACCAGACCCACTGGAGGACGGGCAGCAGCGTCCTCTCGATTACAGGTGGTGAGCATTCTGCGATCTCTAAGACGCCTGCCAAGCGTGGGGATTATGGCAACACTCCTCTATTAAGGGGGAGGCCTTTGTCCAGCAGTGGGCGTTTTATGGCTGATGACGACGTGAATGTAAGATCATGGCCGAACTAATTTACTTAACTTTGGTATTTGCGAGTGAAACCTTGTACTAAAGACTAGTATAGAGTATATAGGTAGTTGATGTTGCATCACCATTAGTCGCCCACCATTGCACGTGTGGGTAAATTAACATCGAATCGTATCGGAGGTATTTAGCACGTGCAATGAATTAAGGAACACGAAAATAGCCCGGCTTATTTGCGTTTCGACTTTCCCAGTTTTTCTCATTTCCCAGAGACATTGAGATACCTGGATTAAGACATATGGGCGGACTGCCATTTATAAATAACCCAAATTGAAATAATTTTATTTATTTTTTATTTTACAGCCTGACATGCCTCGCTGCTGGCAAAGGCCTTCATCCTCCTCCTTTCTTGTATGGACAAGAAAAATTACGAGCTATTATGTCATGGAAATAAAAGCTATCTATATGTAGAAGTACTTGAAAATTATATTTTCCTTTTGTTTGCTAGCAGAGGGCCTAGCCCTAATACAAACCTCAACGAGGTTTAGTAGGTGATGGTTACCAAAACCCGTACTTTTTTTTTTTTTTTTTTGCTATTTCTTTTTCTTTCTGCGATCGGCTGTGCCATGAGCAGAAGTTACTGGGTGTGTTGGTCAGGTAAGGGTTAAGGTCCAGTGACCTCATATCCCTGATAATCATCTTTGTACTACTGCAGGTCTGTTATTCTAAGCCTTTTTAATCTTTTTTTCTGTTTTCCTGTGTCTGCGAGCTGTGAGGCTAGCTTGTTGACATGTGATTCTAATCTTGCATTGTATTTTTTACTGTAGTACTGTATTTCCTCTTTAACCGTTTGCATTTCTAGATATTCATGTATCTCTGTTGTTTTAGCATACCAGGGTGCAGCTGTGATATTACGGAATACATTATTTTGGAATCTTTGCAGTATTTCTACATTGGAATGGCTAGCGGTGCCCCATAGCTCTATTCCATACGTCCATACTGGTTTTAGAATACTCTTATAAATAAGTAATTTATTGTGAAGTGCTAGCCTGGAATGCCTTCCCAAAAGCCATGTTAAGGAACGGTATCTGTGGTTTGACTCATCTCTTTTTTTCTGTATGTGGGTTTTCCATGTCTGCCTTCTATCTAGCCACATCCCCAGATACCTAACCTCATTCTTGTGTGGTAATTCATTATTTCCCAATTTCACCTTTGGGCAATCACCTCTTCGGAGTGTGAATGTGATGTGGGTTGATTTTGCAGCACTAGCTTTGATTTTCCATTTTTTCATCCATTTCGTTATTTTATTTAGATGTAGTTGAAGTTGTGTTGATGCTTCCTTTGGATTTTTATCGCTACATAGCGCTGCTGTATCATCTGCAAACGTTGCTGTTAGTACATTTTCGGTTTCTGGTAGATCAGCTGTGTAGAGTGTGTAGAGTACAGGTCCCAATACGGATCCTTGGGGAACTCCAGCTATGATCTGGTATGTTTCAGAGGTTTCGTCATTCACTTTTACTCGAAATTTTCTGTCTGTTAGATAAGATTTCAGTACGAGATACATGTTGTGTGGGATATATTTTTTTAGCTTATATAAGAGGCCTTTGTGCCATACTTTGTCAAATGCTTGCTGGACATCTAAGAAAGCAGCTGAGCAGTAATCCCTGCCCTCTAAAGTTTCACGTATTTTGTGAACTACTCTGTGTACTTGCTCAATAGTGGAATGACAATGTCTAAAACCAAACTGATGGTCTGGGATTAGTTTTTCTTCTGCAATTACTGTATTGAGTCGATGAAGGAGTATCTTCTCGAACACCTTAGAAATTACTGGCAGCAAGCTAATTGGCCTGTATGATGATATCATCTGTAATGGTTTGTCTGGTTTTAATATCATTACTACATCTGAGTATTTCCAGATACTCGGGTAATGTCCGAGTCTTAATATTGCATTAAAAAGAGAAGTCATGAGCACTATAGCCCTTCTGGGTAGGTTTCTTAGGATCTCAGCTGTAATTAAGTCAAATCCAGGAGCCTTGTTCCGGTCTAGATTTTTTATAGTTTTCCATACTTCTCTAGGGGTGCAGTTTCTGATTGGTGGGCTGAGCTGTAGGTCACTCTGCAGGTAGTCATCAACTTCTTTTTCCCATTCTGGGTCTTCATAATGGTGGGGGGTGAACACTTCTTTCAGGAATACTCCAAAAGCCTGTGCTTTATCTTGGTCTGTTATGGCCCAGCGAGCGTCGCTAAGTTTGATTGGAAATTGAATTTGTTGTGGTTTTCTTGAAGACCGGACTGCTTGACAGTGACGAGACGAGCTTTTTATATTAAAAAAATATATACCTATATGTAATGTACGATAATCGTTGGTGTGATTTTAAAGCATTCAGTATCGAAGCAAAAGTTGAGGTCATCGTAACGTATTTATCGATGTCCGTTTGACATCACCTGGACCGGAAAAATACTTCACAACTAGGTGAGCCAATCTGCCGGCTAGTTATCAAATAAGTCTAGCCTAGCTTTCACTTTAGCTATCCCTTGCTATCACATCATCTTACGTGAGAACGGTAAGGCTTCATGCGAGCAGGACATGTGACAGCGTGATTAAGCTCGTAGTCTTTATCGCCATCATGGTTTTCCCCATCATCATCAGCTAGAAGACGTCCACTGCTGAGTGAAGGCCTCCACTTTAATAGCGAGGGGTTGCTTTATTCCCCACACTTGGCAGGCGGCTTGGGGATCGCAGAATGCTTACCACCGCTAACCAAGACGACACTTCTGCCCGTCCTTGCAATTTTAGGACATACCCAGGTTCATGGTTTCCCCATCGTAAGCGGAACGTTAGTTTACGCGAACAGGACGTCAAATTAGCAACAGCTTACATATTTATCCCGCTACATAAACGTAGAGGCCTTGACCAAGTGCAGGGGTAATATAGGCCAGCTAAAAATATGATAAGTTAATAAAATAGTAGCTAGCCTATCGGTATTTTATCGGATACATTTCGGAGAGTGTGCTTCGGATTTGCATGATCTTATTCCCCCAGCCCATTCTTCTATCGGACGGCCAGGACCTCGAAAAAGCGACACTGTTTTATGGTTGATATACCAAAAACTCGTACGAAACGGTTTGATTCCACTTTCTTTATTCGAACTGCTAAACAGTGGAATGCGCTGCCCGAGTGGGTGTTTCCCGATAATTATATTCTGGTTGACTTCAAGTCGCGAGTGAATCGGTTTCTTCTAGGCTAGCGTGCTCCATCGTAGACTGCATCTTCGTTTATCATCAGACGAGATGGCAGTCAAACGCAAGACTATAACATATACAACGTGTAACAGAAAGGTTCAACAATACGAAAGGGTATGTAAATACTCACCATTATGAATAACTTTTACTATGGGGCCAACCCTGAAATCGCGAAAATAAAATCAGCTGTTCCATACATTTTGTCCAAGGTCAAGGAACTTAATGTATATAACAGCTGTTATTTTTTTCGCGAGTTCAGGTTTGGCCCCATAGTAAAAGTTATTCATAATGGTGAGTATTTACATACCCTTCAGTATTGTTGAACCTTTTTTATACAACGTTACACAATTTTTTTTAATATATTTAATTTAATTTTATGCATTTAATAAGATCTCACCTTTCCAAGGTCGATGACGCGGTCCCGGAGCGCGGTGACAGTGAGCCAGCCGGGCCGGTGGCTCGGCGGGTCGTCTTCGGAGAAGCTCTGCGGAAATGATCATCATCTCTCAGCCGGGATTGATGCGAGCGCCGCCCTTGGCACACTCTTAGTTTAATTTTAATGGAGACATATCACATTTACCGAATACGCATTTTGTGAAAACGTATTTCATAATTTAGTGACAGCGGTACTGAGAGAATTTATTACTTAGTTTTCAGTTTTCAACCGAGTTCAAAAAAAGAGGTTCTCAATTCGACTGGTTTTTTTTGTATATATGATACGCGGTTACTCCGCCTATTATGAATTGATTTTGATAAAATTTTTTTTGTTTGGTAGATGATTCTTCAGAAGTGTTCTCATATACATTTTATCGAAACCGCAGCGCGAGTACCGTTCTTTAACGATCATCAATTAGACATCTAAATCGTATATTTGACATTTAAATCGGTAAAGTTCGATAAATTCTCAAAATCGTCTATTGAAATCTGCTAAACCGATACGTCAAATTTAGCGACATAGAACGGTACTCGCGCTGCAGGTTAAGTAGTGTGGATTTCAAAGCAAAATTACTGGAATAAATCAAAATTACTGGAATATATGTTTGTTTTTTTAAAAAGTGTATTATTATTTGAGTTCGTTTCGAACAGTTCAGTCTCGTGTACGAACATGAACACAATTTGATTGATTTTCGTCGTCATTCGTTATGATACATTTCTCTACCAACATCGTAAACTTATTGTTTCGTTAAAAAACTAAGTAAATAAACGCTTACTCAACACTACACACCAATGTTATTGAAAAAGCTGCGCGAATAAATTACAAATGTTAAGACAAGTGTCCTCTGTCGGCACCATTTATTTATCATCGGTTTTGTTAGGATGCTTCGCAGCTGGTATATTTATGCGAGAATGGACGAGTTATTATGTTCTGGGTTGAAATTTTCGCAGTTACTGCGTTTTTTTATACTATCAAGTGACGATACGAGCAAGGCGTTCGCCTGGTGGTAAGCGTCACACCTGCCACTAACAGCAGCAGTGCTAGAATTGTGAGCTTGCGAACACAATCCTGCGCCGCACTGCACTGCGCTCGTCACCATGAGATATTAGATGTTAAATCTCTTCATACCCAGTAATTTCTCTGGTAACATTGCCCTTCAAACCAGAAGGCTTATCGACACGGACATAAATGCACGACCAGTAATGTATAACCAATATTCCGAGAACATGGTCTCGGAATATTGGGTTGTACATTACTGGTCGCGCAATACTATCTGTACATTATTTGGTTGTGTATTATTGGTTGTACAATACAGGTTGTGCTTTTTTTCATCAACACGCGGGTGAAACGCGTGTTAACTGGTTTTCTTAAACTTGTGTTTTATCTCGAATTAATGATTAAAAATTGATTGAATGTATTTGATTCATTGAGTGTTGAATTACATGCAAGAGTGTGGGCAAGTGATATAATGTGGTGAAAAATGTATTTTCGTGTTGCTTTCAAAATTTCATAAATGCTCATACAGTATAATAGTTCTTTTTTTTTAAATTTATTTATCTAATTTTAAAATCTATCAAACAATATTTTTTCTGTTGTCTAAAAACCTACTTTAGGTTTGTCTAGACAATAAATAAATATTGATACCACCAAAGTTAAACGTCATAGTAAAGTCGCCACAACTTTAACCCGACTATGACCAATTTCGTGTGAACTGTTATTTCATGACACATTTGACTTGATGATACTAATAAACTTGATAATTCATAATAATTGACACTGGCAGAATGCACAAAGTGCTATGCCAATAATTAGGGAAAAAAACCCGCGGGGCTGATCGAATGTTACCATGTAAGGCACCGCGCCACGAATCACGTTGATCTTATTGCAGTAGGTCGTCAAGGCGGCCAACACTTCCGCGGGGCCAACCGCGCGGTTCGTGCCGATGTTCTCACACGCGGCCCAGTGCCCCAGCCGGACGAAGCAATAGCCTGAAAGTTACAAAAAGTAACTATAAAAAAAAAACAACCGACTTCAAATTAATATGAGACCACCTCGGGAGTAAACCCTATCAAATAAAAAAAATATTTTCAAAATCGGTCCACAATTGACGGAGAAATCGGTGAACATAAGTACAGCGTTGCCAACTCGGATAAAAAAAAGGCGCAGGCCAGATTAGAACATGACGTAGAATTAGTAAAATTTGCATATGAAATGTTCGTAGATCTACGTACTTTTTTTTAGTGAAGAACCCTAACAGATTCTGGCTAAATTCTATCATCTATAACGTAGTGTTTTATTTCTTTATGACCTTATGGAAATCAGCAGCTGAAATCACCTAAGTAGCAAACAAATATTTAAAAAAACCGATATTTGGGTTTCGAAAATCGTTCAATAACACCAATTTGAAATCGAATCGAGTTATAACTGGTATGGAGCATGAAAGCTACAATCTAGCTAAGTACATCTAGCTACAAATTTGTTAAAAAATACGTAGATTCTGGGACTGAAGTTCGTAGTTTTGCAGGAAAGGCCTAAAATACGTAGATCTACGTAAAAATACGTAGAGTTGGCAACGCTGCATAAGTACATAACTTAACATAACACACTCCTCCTTAAGTCGGTTAAAAAGTTAGTTAACGACTATAACCTCTTTACTACAGCTGTACCAGAAAGAGTAGAAATAAAATAAAATGGAACTAAAAGTTTTCAATACAAAATATTATACAGTGTTGCCAAGTTATACGTCATTTTGAAGAGTTTGCATAGAAAGTACCGCCCCCATTTTTTTTTCTATTCTTTCTGGTACAGCTATACTTCTGCAACGTGTTACAAAAAGGTGTTATAATACTGAGGGGTAGGTATGTATGTATTCATCATTATGAACATGCTCATTTGCATGGACCCGGGTTTGAACCCGCGTCCTTAAGCTTTCAAATCGAAAATTCTCCCAACTAGGCTACTATAGGTCCTTAGATAGTATTTACATGGAATTACTTTACTTTAGCGCTGCCTTCCTTCCTAGCTTCCTAGCCTTCATAGCTGAAGCAGCATCTTTTTTTTTTATTATTTTATGTGGCGACGAGCAAGACGTTCACCTGGTGGTAAGCGTCAGGCTTGCCACTAACAGTAGCAGTGCCAGGATTGTGAACTTGCGAACACAATCCTGCGCCGCACTGCACTGCGCTCGTCACCCTGAGATATTAGATGTTAAATCGCTTCACACCCAGTATTTAGACATTCAAGTCAAGTATTTAGTAATTTTTCTGGTAACATTGCCTTTCAAACCGGAACACAGCTTGCACACTACTGCTTTGCGGTTGAATAACTGGCAAAAGTGTGGTATTTCCCCAGGCGGACTCTGCAGTACAGTCCTACCACCAGCGACAAAGATAAGCTGAATGGACGGGAAATAAGCGCACGGATTTTGAAGACTATATGTTGACCGCCGGCTCTCCACTCGCTTCAGTCATACTCTGCCTTTGCGACATGCGAGCCGTACGATACGACAATACAAACTTCTAATACATGTACATGTGTTGTCGTTTTGTCATGCAGTAATTAGATTCGCTATCTCTATTTTCCGGCAAATGTAATATGCATACATTTAGCTAGGTATGCTTGATTGTGTTGTCTTGTTAATTTGGATCGATTTGCAAGCTCTGAGCCCGTCTATTCCATTATCACCGTCGCGCAGTAGAGTCCTACCACTACAACTCAATTTAGAACCTAATACCTGAACAATAGGAATCCCATCCTGCTTCGTGATATGTCTGCTTCACATTGAATGGCTTGCTCAGTCTTATTGGATTCACTCCATGTTGTAGCTTCTTACATTTGCCTTCAGAGAAGAATTCATATAAACTGCAAATGGAGATTTTAAATGGTGGTTATGTCATTATTTTTTCAACACATTTGCTCATTAAATGCATTTACGAAGCCTGTATACATAAAGTTAAACATTACGCACCATACAAAGGAGTTTGCGGTAAAATAGGTACTCTCAGCTAAGTACCTATTTTACCGCACGCTCAGTTGTATATGGCCGTGCGTAAACTTTACAGTATATTTTTATATTTCCTTAAAAATATATAAGAACTCCACTAAGGAGTTTCACATTATGAGAATAAATAAGCTAAATGATCAAACCTCCTTAGAAGCGCTTTTGCTCAATACGTTTGTCTCACTTTAATACTAAAGAAAAAATGAAACGAAAGATGTAGTTATTAATTTTCACCACGCGCACGTGGCGCCATTTGCTAATTCGCGCCAAAGATTTTTTTCTTGTTTCCTCCTTATGGCGTTGCACTTTGTGCATTTGCCAGTGTCAAGTATTTAGTTGCCACTATCTGACTGATAAACAAAATAATACATTTTATTTAATTATTACTGTTTTCTCGCAAATGTGTTGCAAAATTTTATATGACACTCGTGCGGAATTGGTTTTTACAAACTCTTAACTATGGTTACATTCGTCTACTCGTTTGTTAAAACCAACTTACCGCACTATGTAGCATAAATAGCTATTACTTACTCTTGTAATGCATTTGATCTCCATACTTCACTGTATGTCAATTTCCTTCCCATTTTATGTGATATGTACTTTGTGTCAAATATAACAGGGAACACAGCATGTATGTTCTTTTTAAAGGTATCATAATCATTTGGCAAAGGGCCTATGAACTGATTGTGCAATAACACAGTGTCAAGGAATATA
Organism: Erannis defoliaria; assembly: GCA_905404285.2. Lineage (NCBI taxonomy): Eukaryota > Metazoa > Arthropoda > Insecta > Lepidoptera > Geometridae > Erannis > Erannis defoliaria. The sequence continues at coordinate 5,331,537 of FR990071.1, forward strand.
TTGTGCCCTATGATAGGTTTCCTGTGTAGTTCGAGTAATGCTATGATCTGGGAGAAGCCTAGGAGGTGGTCCAGCACGTTGTCTTCTAGGACTCCCATTGGAGCGCTGTTTGCACCTTCCACAAACTTATCTTTGTATATGAGAATCTGGAATAGGTAGGTATTTAATAGGGTAGATGACTGATGTTTATATCGTTGAAACCAATAGCTTTGATGAAGAATTTAAGTAAATATAATATGTTTATTGAAAAAATCATTTAAATCAGTTAATAATGTTCTGATATATGAGCGTTGGACCTGGGTATGTCCTTAAACTGCAACCAGACCCACCGGAGGACGGGCAGCAGCGTCCTTTTGGTTAACAGTGGTGAGCATTCTGCGATCCCCAAGCCGCCTGCCAAGCGTGGGGATTATGGCAACACCCCTCTGTAAAGGGGGCCTTCGTCCAGCAGTGGACGTTTTATGGCTGATGACAAACGATATGAGCGTTTAAAGTTTTTGTTAGAGACATCTCTATCCCTTTCCCACAAATCAAAAAATTACGTCACGCCTTACTTGTCAGAATATAATTTATATGGCGTACTGACAAGTGACGTCACGATTTGCTGTCTCGCCTCTCTGTCTAGCATGATATTAAAATGCTTATAAGTTGCTTATTTTTGATCAGATTTTCATTTTTTTTTCATTAATTAGCTATATTTATGGGCCACATTTTAATAGGACAATAAAAAAAACCAGTCATCTAGCCTATTATAATTCATTTTTTTTTCATGGCCATTTGCCCTTCGAGGGAAGGACTCAGTCTCTTTATGTTATGTTCCCACAGAACTTCTGGATGATGTCCCTTCACCACGGCTCCTCGGCTGCGCTACTATGCATCTCTACCATCTACTATATTTAATTAAATTTTTCTTTACTACAATATTCTTCAATGTTTCCAAAAAAATTGCCATCCAATGGAAGTCAGATCACGAATGACCATGCAGCGGAACAAAAAGAGATGTTGGGAAAACCTCGATAAGCACTGGAAGGTCTGACCCATCGTAATTTTTTGGACAGGGTCAAACGGAACAAGAATAGGGAAACTTTTGCATCACAAACTCGTAAGCTGAATAAACTTTTTTTGCATAACAAAAGCCTATAAGGAAACATTAGCAACTAGCTAATATAAATTACCTTATTGCTATTACCTAAGCTATCAGTGGTGAGTATGTCAGAAAACCGTATCCTTAACTCATTGTGGACCACAAATCTCAGCACTGGATCTTCAACATCCAGATACATTGTCCCTTCCGTCTTGTTTGTGCTTTTCCATCTGAAATGAGTGGTTAAACAGATATTATATCAAATCAAATCATTTATTTGCCTGTTAATGGGTACAAAAGATCTTAACTTAAAATTGTAACAATATTATTGTTAATATTAATTGAACACACATACATTACATTTATTATTACAAATTGTGCATCATTATATAGTCAATAGAATAAATGATAAAACAAAGTCAAAATGTAATCAAATAAGTAAATGTCATAGGTATACACATTCATAATATCAAATTAACCTTATCATTAAATTAAGGTGTCAAATTGATTCATTGTATTATCTTATTATTGTATTATTATTGTATTAACAAACCCACCCGTAAACTTGTAAGCGACACAACATTTTATTTTAAAAGTCCTCTACTTCATAAAAACACTCCTTCACCAAACACTATAAAAACATGTGAGTTAATAAATAAATATTGGTGGACATTTCACACAGCGCTATCTAGCCCCATACTAAGCAAAGCTTGTATTAAGAAAAACAGATAGCTGAACAGAGGGTCTAGACAAGAACCACTTTCTGTTGGCGTTAACGCCTGCGGAAAGATAAAATCGTATGAAAATTACATTAGCTTGAGAAATGTCACGTGACTGCTAATGTCATATTCATACAATTTTACCTTTCCGCAGGCGTTAACGCTAACAGAAACTGGTTCTTGTCTAGACCCCCTGGACTCTATTGTAGTCCATCTGTTTATCTTACTTTTAGAGTCTGTTAAATATGGTTGAAAGTTCCAGATGGTGGATATTATAAGTAACTGAAGGGGAACGATTGGAATCCCAATATAAGAAATGCAATTTTTAACGCTTTATTAGAAAGTGCATGTAGGTAAATGTACCATAATATATTGAGTGATAATAAGTAAGTAATTCAAATTCAAACTCAAGCATAATAATAAAATCAAGTCTATCTACAGAAGCAAAGAAAAGTATTTTTTTTTACATAAGTATTTAACACAAACTTCTTGATGATACAGGATGTTTATTGCACATCCTTGTAGCACTTGGTTATTTTGCAATCATAAATTTCTTGTGGTGAGGATTAGTTTTGCAGAAGTATGTACATTATCATAGTTACTTACTTAGAAACTTCTGAACAATACTGTTGCAGTTGCCTCTCCTCATCCATTTCTAGACTGCGAGTCAAGTTCTGGAAGAGGCTCTTGTCCTTAATATTTTTACAAACCTTAACTTTTTCTGCTTTGCTCAGGTATGGGAGCCCCTCATATGTGAACTGGAGTAGAAAATAAAAGGTTATGTACCCCATACATATACTAAGAAAAAAAAAACATTTTCTATGCAGGTTTTTCTAAGTGACCTGCACCGGCATGATTCTAGTGATCACAGATAATAAAAGATAGATTAGATGCTTAGACCAGCAGCCTAAGTAAGGAAAGTTTGTGCAACAAAGTAATTTAGCATAGCATATTCAGTCTATTATTAGTATATATAGTAGTAGTATAGTAGTAGTAGTATAGTATATTATTAGTGTATGTCCAGCAGTACTACTGCTGGACATACACGTATCCTCGAAGGGCAATTGGGCCATTTTCACTATGCTGGCCCAGTTGAAATTTGTCTCCGGACATAAGCAGGTTTCTTCACAAGTTTTCCTTAACAGAAAAGCCAGGGATATGAAAATCCGTAACTCCAAAAAGCTCAATAGTCAAAGCCGTGGACCTAACACAACCTCTTATTTTTAAGTCGATTGGACTCCCTATCGTCTTAAAAATAAGAGGTTGTGTTAAATCCTGGGCAACTACCGCTTAAAGTATAGGTACTTGCCTTATTAAAATCGAAATTATGTTTGCAAAGGAATTTGAGCGTTGATGCTTGGAATATGAAAGACTGGTCAATGTCACCAAACACTTGTGGACAGAGATGAAATGTGTACCCAGTAGCGATATAGGTATCCCGTTCTCGATCATAGTGAAACATTGTAAGTCCTATTTGAGTCATGATCATCTTGCTCACTTCAGTTTTGAGACGGTTGTATCGTTCCACATTTGTGTCAAACAACCTGTAAATTAATTTGATCAAGAGATGGTTTCAAGTGATACGTATTCTAAATAAATATGATAAGTACTATTATCTTTCGTTTAATTTGGCATAAGGTAAGCATTATATTTCTTCCGAATTAATCCTTATAAGCATAGTACTGCACAAAAACGATTAGAAAATGATTCAAAATATATGAGGCAAAGATAATAAAAACACTATGTTTATAAGCCGACGTGTAGGTTTTTCGGTAATTTTTAAACATTACCTGTGCTTAAAGCATTCACCGGATAAAATAGCGGTAAACTCTGCGTCGAAACCAACAAAACATGAGCGTTTTAGGTCTTTGGTTATGTTTGGAAGTTCATCGGCGAAGTTTTTTCTTGTGATTTCCATGATAGATTTTACTAGTCTTCACGAGTAAAAATGATTATTCAAGTTATAATATATTTATATAAATCACATTTGCACTAAAAGTAAAATCAAATTAAAACAACATTTCTTGAAAACTTTACGAAAACGTACATTTAGAAATATAATTTTCTTTTCATTCAAAAATTCAAAATAAATAATCAAGTATTTTTTTCTTCGTTTTTGGCTTCACACTTTGTGCATTATTACGCCTTTACAAGTTTCTAAAGGTACCAAGTTAAATATCACATGTAATCAAACCAGTCAGTCACACGAAATTAGTCACAGTTGAGTCTAGTCTAAGTGATGCCCTACTAATGTAAAATTGTGGCACTTATGGCGACTTTACGGAGTTTTGGAAACAACACGAAAACAAATGTTTTATCCCATTATACCACTTGCCCGCAGTCGTGCATGTAATACAACACTCAATTAATAAAACACCACTATTTTTAATAATTAATTCGCAATAAACACAAGTTTATGAAAAGAATAGCATGTAGCGGTAGCGACATGATTTTTCCGTGTTCCCGCCAAAACTCTATTCATGTTTTTTTTCTTATTTCTTCTTTTTTTTTAGTAGTATACCATTCTTGGGTCTTGGGGTCTTTGATGCATTGATGCAACTGAAAAGATATAAAACTTGTTACATATAAAATTAAAACTTGAAACTGGTATAATCACAGAAAAGCGCTACTGGTGGTAAAATGCAACCTAACTAAGCCAAACCAAGGAAAAAAATACGTTCTTTACATTGACATTTGATACTAAGTGACAACGACTTCAAGTAAAAATATTTTTAGATTTTTCTTTCGAGAGGATTATGGCGTCGCACATTGTGCATTTCCCAGTATCACGTTTTTGAATGTTACCGAGTTTTTGACGATCAAATAAGTTTAATGTGGTAAGGACGAAGAGGTAAATCCTCCAAGGCGGTAAGGGCCAAGTCCAAGCTCTGAACCAGGAAACTATTAGCGTATCTTCAAAGGTAGTATTTCCTCTTTGCTTCAAACCTTCGGCCTTACTTAAAAAAAACTTTTCAACCGTTAGTCACTGCTTAAAATGCTCTGCCATCTTCTCTCTGACGTAAAGTTGCAATCGAGATTATTTTAGGTAAGGCCGCTTGTGTCCAAGCCACCGCGCATGATAGGTAGTGCATACAAAGATAATTTAATACTACCTTAAGCGCATAATATAGGTATAGTATTTTACGTACCTGCGGGGCTAAAGTGGCTACTCTCGCCCCGCTACGAGGAGCGAAAGAAATCACTTGGTCCCCGCAGCGGCACTTAAAACTGTACAGCACACACCACGGGAGCAAGTAAAGAAGCCTCAGATACCATGTATATCACACTCGGCTTTGCCTCGGGAGACATGAGATCTCAGACATTCTTTACTTTTGCTCCCTAGGTGAGTGATCTACTATTTTCTATAGTTATTACCGGGATATTTTTATACAATACAATACAATACAATACTATACTTATACTATATTTTTATCGTGATTATGTTGTGAAACGAGCTCCCAATATTTCGAGGCAGTTGCAAAATATAGTTACAGTGTCTGCCTATGAGTATGATGCATATGCAACTGCGCTGAAATATCGGGAGACAACAATCAGGTAAATAATAATATTAGAAATGTTGATAGTGGTTTTTAGGGATAAAGAAAAAACGTTAAGCAAACGAAGTGAACGTTTAGTTGGCCTGAAAAGTGTGAATAGGGATAACAGTTTCGGCCGCGGGTTTTAGCGGGCAGTAGTAACGTGTAACGTGTAACGGTGGGGATTATGGCAACACCCCTCTAATAAGGGGAGGCCTTCGTCCAGCCGTACGTCTTATGGCTGACGACGAGTAACGTGTGCACGGGTGCTGGTATGGAAGCACCCGTGGTCGACGAATTCTTCGATACTCAGTTGGACTCAAACTCAGTTGTGTCAAAAAGGACTCGAATCTCGATAGTTTTTTGCAAAGTAAACCAAAAGTTACGCGAGCGACATCTCTTGACGATGAAAGAACTAAATTGACAATGCTTAATGGAAAACTGCTCATTGAATAATCAAAATGGTGCTTACCGTGTTTTCTTCCCTTACACGGGCGAGAACTAGTTTCCCTTTGTGGCTGAAAACAGCGACAATTTATCATTGTCGCTGGCTGAAAACATAAACAGAAGATTCACCATATATAGAAAGCGCGGCAAAACCTTATGGAACCACAAGATACCTACACATATGTATACCTAATCGTAATCTATTCTACAGGGTTAGTTCTAATCAGTTAGTATCCTATATTCTGTAGGTACATCAAAACAAACAACTTTACTATGGGGCCAACATTGAAATAGTAAAAAAAAACAGCTGTTCCATAAATTTTGACCAAGGTCGATGAACTTTTTGTATAGAACAGATGTACAGATGAGTTTTGATGTACAGAATATGCAGCGACGATGTTCATCATAAGATGAACATTTTCGCTGCCTGTAAGCAACGTTTAAAAATTGTTTACGTTGGTGACTGAAATACCTATTGCTTAGTTTGAACAAACAGATCATCCGAACCAGCGACGGTGATATTGTCGCTGATCCGAGCAACTTCTTCAACCGGCATGAACGAATGATATCTGAGGCTTCTTTACTTGCTCCCGTGATGTGTATACGATTTTACGTGCCGCTGCGGGGAGGAAGTGAAGGAGTTCCTTTCGCTCCGCGGAGCGAGGCTAAAGTAGGCAATTTAGCCGCGCAGGCACGTAAAATATTGTATCTGCTCAATTAGTTATATAAATATAAGTAATTCATAATTATATTATAGGAAGCAGTGCAAGTAATACTTACTGCGCAACACCGTATATAGGTGGACTGTGGAGATTAATACAAGCATGGTTGCACAATATAAAAAGTTGCATAACCAGTGAGAGTCGAGCTCTGCCTCGCCAATTTACTTCCGAATCGAGTCCCCGGGCCCTGTAATGCGAGGCCTGAAGGTGCAACGTGTTGCAACTCTGCAAGAGCCAATAGATTGAAAGATTCATCAGTCGCAGTCACCACTTGCTGGTGAACTCGCGTAGCCGCGCGCCGCAATCACCGCCCTACATTCACATTTCGGCCTACTTCGTTTTTTTAATCATGTAACCATTGTCACCAGTGTTGTCACATTCGAATAAAATTTAAAAATAAAAGAATACGAAAAATAAAAAATAAAAGTAAATAAACATGGAGACCGAAAAGAGCGGGATTGAAAAGCAATGTGCGCCGTTCAAGAAGCCAAATTACATGCTCATGTCTTTACAGAGGATATTAGTGCTATCAGTAATACTCGTTAGTGTTGTTGTGGTCGTTTATTACACACCGATGCCAGGTAAGTACAATAATCACGTCCATTAGTTTTTTGATACCTACACTCTTCGTACTTACGTACTTACCTATATACCGGCAAAGGTCCTAATTAATTTCGATAGTACAACTTGTTTTTTCCCAAAAAAAAACGTACGTACGTCATAGAGGTAGGTAGTTCCTACCTCTATGACGTACGTATTAAGTTGGTACTTGCACTTGTTTCCTACATAATAATTTTCATTAAAAATGCCACAGACGGTTAAGTATAGGTACCTAAGTATAAAACTAAACCTACTTTACATAGGTAGTTGGTAAAGTAAATTTAAAACTTTAGAGTAGAATCGATGAGAGTAGGTTCCAAGAGAAGGCAAGTAAGTATTTAAAAAATCCTCGGTAAGAAAACCGCTTCATAGGGCCAATTTATTAATCTTATTGAACGAATAATAGCGCAAAAAAGAAAATTAAGTAATAACGTAGGTAATTGTAATAATGAAGGAAGGGAACTATTCTTTAAACTGTCATTAATAATAAACAATAGTGAGAAAGGCCTCTTAAATAACTCTTCCCAGATCATAGTACTAACAACTACGACTTCCGCTATAGGTACCTCTTAGCGTAACAAGGCATACCTTTTCATACCTTCCTACCTATAGGTTGATGAGTTGGTGTCCCGCGGTTGTACCCGCGGTTTTCTATGGCACATTTCGGTAAAATTGGTGCAGCCATTATTGCGAAGTTTTATATAAGATTACCTACTTGTTTAATTTCAATACAAAAATCTATCGCGAGTGTTCTTGCTATTTACAGTTTTATAATTCATAATAATATATTTTTAAAAAGATTTCAAACTATTATGGGACCACCTCGAGAGTACCTATCATGAACCTAGAAAAAAGTTTAGAATTTAAAAAAAAAACTAGGTTCATGGTACCTATTTTTCACAGAATTTCACAGAAAAAAATATTCATCATCGGTCAACAATTCACGGAGAAATCGGTGGACATAGGCACATAAAAAAAACATACATCATACAAGCGAACACGGACCCTCCTTCTTTTTTGAAGTTGGTTAAAAACAATATATATTAATGGACACGAGACACAGCCATCTAGTCACAAACTAAGCAAGTATATGGATATTCACCGTGATTATTATAGTGAATAGAGCTTCCAAAAACTTTATATTAGATCATAATATATTCTGCTATAGAAGGTACCTAAATAGTAACTAAGTAATCCAACATGAAGTCCAACCGAAATCTTTTTCGTAACTGACGTACGTCGATTTAGGTCGTTGACTTACCTTGAAGACATTACCCAAGTAAGCAGGCAATTCATAATTTGCTTACACACATATTCCGACAAGGTCAATATTATTATGTTAGTTGCGCGCAAATTATGTCGTAAGCTATTTAGCACATTTTAGTACTTTAAACCGTAAGATAAAAAACGATCGTTCGTAACGATAGAATGCTCTAGAAATGCTGCCACTGCTATTAGAGAGAAGATAGGTATTATACGTCATTGTTGTCTTGGGAATGTTGTTATACACAAACTTAATATAAAACGATAAAATAACGACTGAATTGAATTGGGCCTAGAAGTTTCGATAATAACCTCCGGTGCTGCTGGTGTGCGACGCTGCTGGTGTTGAAAAAAAATAATTATAAAAAGTAAACGCCGTAAAAAAGTTAGACAACTGGAAGCTTAAGTGGGTGCGATCATTCATAACAGGAACTCCAGCCCCGAAGACTAATCCATCGTGTATCTTGATGGAAAGATTTAAATTTAAATGTTAAAATATGGTTTCAGAGGCATATTTCGAGAACTGCGACCGGGAGTGCCATGAGCTGGACTGGCCGATGATATGCCGCGTCAAACTAGTCATCGAGGTCTACAAGACACTTAGCAAGTGAGTGTATCATGTCAAAACCGCAAATTCGTCTCAGGAGCCAAAAATTAAAAAAAATTGCTAAATACGAATAGTCGATAGTGCTATATGCATTTAGTTATTGAATATACCTAATTGGCCAAGAAACATGAATTCATTATGGAATACGTATTTTTTGAACTTCAGAAATATATTCGAAATGATAAAAAAATAATTGTAAACTTACTCTTAATATTAGAAATGCCACTGACTAAAGGTACATTTTTGCAGGTCTTGTGGAAGCTGCACAGAAAAAGATGGTGGGGAATGTCCTGCTACTTGCATATCGGCGGATGGTAGAGAAAGGGGCGTCTTAGCAGCTAATAGAGAACTGCCTGCACCCGTACTTCACGTCTGCCACAACGATATCCTTGTCGTGGATGTAGTGCACCGGGCGCCGGCACACGCGCTCTCGATACACTGGCGTGGGCAGCCGCAAAAGGAAACCCCTTTTATGGATGGCGCTCCAATGTTGACACAGTGTCCCCAACCTGCCTACACGACATTCCAGTACAAGTTCCGTGCGTCAGCAGTTGGAACACACATGTATCATGCGCACTCGGCAGCCGATGCAGCTGATGGATTAGCTGGAGCTTTCATCGTTAGACAATCTCCGAGACTCGATCCCATCAAAAAACTCTACGATGTCGACGCAACCGAGCATACGATCTTTGTATCTGAATGGGGGCATTCTATGGGACCTTTAGCTGGGATGATGTCATCCGTTCCTAATGCAGAATCTCTTCTCATTAACGGAAAGAGTCATTCAGAAGAATTGCCTGATTCACCATTAACCAAATTCGACGTTGAGCATGGCAAGCGGTACAGATTCCGGTTGGCTTACGGAGGAGGATCTAAAAGCTGTGCTGTTAAATTTTCCATCGACCAGCATGCTCTGAAGCTTATCTCATTAGATGGTCATAACATCGAGCCAGAAGATGTGAGGTCTATAGAGCTGGGTAGAGGAGAACGCGCGGACTTTATCCTGCACGCAAATAAAGCTCCTACAGCGTACAAAATAAATGTAATAGCAGACAAGACATGTCAAGAAGACTTGAGTGGTGTGGCCGAGTTGGTTTATAAGGATGAACACAAAATATTGACTAAGGACGAAAGTGATACGGTAGTGCGTGAATTCACAAGTTTATTCAGTGACCGGTGCAGTGTGGACGAGGTGTTGTGTTTAGGAGAGGTGCGAGCCAGTGAGCCTCTGCCAGCCGAGCTAGTGGCGGTCACCGAGTCAATCTACGTTCCTTTTAATTACTCTACGAGGCAGATATCAGCGAAGCGAGTGGGTGAGTACACATTTACTCAATGACTATATGAATGAAAATTGTCGTACCCAGCTGTATTATTCGTGCTAACTGCCAATGCAGGCAGGTACTATTTAGGAACAATTATTTGTAACGCAACTGTTTTTGGTACTTACCACATCTTTACCTATACATTTGAACGATAAGAATGCTATTTTATTAGGAATACGAGTACCTATAGGTAAATATTATGCAGTCTTTAATATTTTTAATGTTCTTTCGCGTGCTAATGTATCTCGTAAAAAAAATAGGTTGATAGATGGGAAAGTTATCGCCTTTAACTTTTAAGGAAATTGGCTCAACTAATCTAAGTTGTTTCTGACTGACTAAATACCATTACTCGATCTTGGTAATTTTCATTATCTAATTAATTATCTCCGTTTGTTGTTTCTAACTTTCGTAAGGACGTTGCTAAAATTGAGAAACCAGTTACAGTAGTAGAGAGAGGGAGAGAGTGAGAGAGGGGGTGGGGAGTGGGGGAAGGGAAGAGTGAGAGGGGGAGAGTGAGAGAGAGTATTTAATATACATTAAAGCCGTGCCGCCTTGTTTCGTTAAACTCTGATCGTCTTAATAATAAACGTGGAGTAGCCTCAGAATAGTTAATCAGTTTGTTTCTATGTCCACCGAGTTACACATCAGAAAGAAACGGTAAGATAAAAGTTGAAATAACTATTCCGAGTTTATAATGCACGTTAACCCAAAGAACCAAGCTATGACCCAAAAATCGGTAGTTTCTCTTTAAAATGAAACATAGGACTCATGTAAATATTCATTTACTGACCTACTACTTAATTTAACTTATATTTTAATTTTCTTAATAAATGTAGAAGGAAATCTTATTAATTATATTTTATTGATCCTATTGTCTCGTAAGCGAAATAGCTATGATTTGTTACCAGAGATATAATCAAGGTGGTAGAGTAATAACAGTCTTTTAAACATTAAAACTTTTTTATGAATAAATGATAATATGATGTTTAACTCTATATCTGCTATGCTCTAAATATTCATGTGTTAGTAAAAGCATGAAATTGAATGCTGACCGCTATCAATCCACAAAGATCAAACTGGTTCGAAGAAAGTATAAATGCCCACTAAGATTTGGCCCTTCATCGAGTTAGCTGTAGACTCACTCTACTGTGAGTAACTAGCCTTTTATGCGCTTTTATAACTACGCTCATGCCTGACCCAAAACTTGGTCCTGGTCTGCGGCCCTCCAGGGTCTGCACCCTGTGCCTGAGCTCCGCTGGCACCGCCCTAGTTACGGCACTGCTCACTCTCACAATTTTTTCTAAAAATTAATCATTGAATGTGTATTTCTAAGAAGTGCATCTCGAATCTAGTTTTTATTAGCAACATCATCAGCCAATAGTTCAAAGCTGGTAATAGGCTCTCTCAACTACCTACTAGCTGGCAGCTCCTGTCACTTCAACTTGCCAATAAGCTACTTACGCCGGTCACTTTAGTTATCTGGCGAAGTACTTCTTTTCGGATATGATCCTTATAGAAACGCCGAGCATGGTTTTTTCTATTGCTGGCTGACCAACTTTAACCTATGAACCAATCCGCCTGTGAGTGTTTACGTTTCGGCACCGTAGGTCATGACCGGTAGAACCACAGAGTAATAGGGTAGAACGCACTGGTTGAAGACTTTCGTTTTAAAACTTGGCAGGATTGATGACGACAAGACTCAACGTAGTTTCCCGAATGGTACCCATCTGTGTGTCTGTGTTTTGTTTTGATTGACCATTTATTTCTCCAATAACGAAATCTACGTTCATACCTACTTGCGGCAGTTTTTTTAAAGTTAAATATAGTTTAATAAATATCGTAATCAGCCATAAAAAGTCCACTGCTGACGAAGACTGTTGCCATAATCCCCACGCTTGGCAGGCGGCTTGGGGATCGCAGAATGCTCACCAAGAGGACGCTGCTGCCCGTCCTCCGGTAGTTCTGGTTGCTGTTTGAGTACATACCCAGGTCCATTTTAATGAATATATGTTTGTTTATGTATTATTTTATTTATATATATTTTTATATTTTGTTTCAATAACTTGCCTTTTAGTACAGTATTTTTTTTCTACAACTAGGTACAACTTATTATGAAAACTGACGTGGTTTTGACACATTTTTCTTTTATTTATACGGGAATACTCACGTTTAATTAAATCGGATACTCTCTCTATCTAGCACACAGTGCTAAGCAGGACGCAGCTGCACGCGCGTCGGGCTCTGTTTTCACTCTTTGAAAAAGGTGTGATGACCGGATGTGATCGAAACTATAGTCGGAGTATCCGATTTAATTAAACGTGACTATTCCCGTATAAATAAAACAAAAATAGGTACAACTTAATTACATAAAATCAATAGCTACATTAATAAATAAATAAGATATAAATTAACAAAAAAATAACACATATCGAAGGTATATGAAATATATAAATTATTACTAGTGGGAGGCATGTGACCTTCAACCTTCGATCTTTAAATACAGAGTCTAATAGATTATTATGTTGATTAAATCAGACGAGTTACGTTGAATTAAGTACTTTTATTCCTGAACGCTAAATAGTACACCTGGCGGCTCGGGCCACGGTATGGAGATGACTGGCGCGGGAGGGACGCTTGTCCAGTCGTCTTACCTCATATAACTATAATACTATGCCGCTACACACACTTATTCATTTGTTCGCTGTTTTAGGATTGACCCCACAAGTAAATTAAAGTAGTAGGTATAAAAATAATTAGATAAATATTGGTTTGTGCATAATGAGTACATCTCTTTCGGCTAATACCAATATCCACTGTCCCCAAAAAGTCTATAACCCGGCATTAATCCTAGACCCTAAAACCTTCTCCTTTATTACGTTTCAAAATAGTATTTTCATCGTCGCGTCGACCACATCGTCGCTTATCAACAGACGAGTTGAGAGGCGCAATAAAGTAGTATAAAATACAATCAAGAGTTATTAATTTCTAATGTTTCTACAGAAAAATATAAGTCATGACCTAAAAGTCTTTCGTCGGAACTGTGATACAGTATCCACTATCCATCATAGGTATGCCTTCTCTATGAATGTGCATTATGTAATGCGGCTCGAGTAACAACATAATGTCAGTAGGCCACATTATTTCACAACGTTTTTACTTTAATCGTATTATTCTGTTATGTTCCAATTCGTAATTATAGCAATAGGACTCGTAAGTAACCTAACTTATTTATTTTATTTATTTATTTTTTGTTGTGTAGGTAATACTTCAGAGGTGGCCCCATATACATTTTATCAAAATCGGTTCAGTAGTTTGGTTTATAAATCAAAATTACGTCAAATTATGTCATCCAGGTACTCGTATTCGAAGTAGAAACTGGTTTTTTTAAAACTGTATAATTTGTAAATCGTTATGGTAAGAGGTCACCATCGCCTATGCTGCAACACTATAAGCAATGCCGTTGCATTGCCTACTCTTTGAGGTAAGGATCGACAGTTGTAATTTTTCTTCAAACGACCCAATATGCAGCTCCGCGGAAAAGCTTTCCGAGGAAGAGTATTTCACTTCCATTCATTCTTTAGAGCATCTAAACAACCCTAGCACAAAATAAAATTATTTTAGCTAAGTGGACTATTAGCTAATGTATTGTATCATAATGTACTATTAGCTAATAGTACAATATAGACAATAGACAATATTTTATTTGTAGAAAAAAACACATTTTGTACACAAGACAAGACAGTAGAAACTCATAACAAATTTAAACAGTACAAAATAGTTTTTCGCCACAAACCGGTTCCAACTCAGCATAATGCTGGCTGCGAACAGCCAGCGCTGGTCTTCCGTTGGAACCGTTGGTGACGTCCCCCACGCATACCACACGGCAGGGTACGCTTAAACAAACAAATATAGCTAGAAACAAACAAAAACAATGATACAAGTGTGCTATGTTGGTCATTACACTAGAGGCGGTAAAATGCTATAAAATGATAAGGAAGCCTAGAGTGTAACATAGCACAAGAGTTTCATACGACTGTTTTCATCACACTTGCGAGGAAAAAACAAACTTTTTTGATAATAATCAACCACACAGCGAAAACGTCAACGAGCATTTGCGGAAAATGGCGCCCAAACCAGGAATGCGCGCGCAGGTTGACATTTGCTTCAGCGGCATAAGAACTCTTTGTTGGTATTACAAAAAAAACTGTAAGTATTACCCGGCTATATTAAGAGTGCTTCGTATACATACGTATAATTGCAGTCACGTACAAACTTGACTTGACCGGGTTATACCTATTATAGCACTAGTGCCGTAATGTAAAGTAAAAAGCACGCGTGCGTAATAGCTTGTATTATGAGCCTAAAACCGATGTAATAAGATCCACTTTACGAGCTAGTGTGATGAAAATATATATTATTACGCCATCACCATACATGTCTTCAGACCTTGCAGCAAAGACTACGGACATACACGTTGCAAAATAAACAAACCTGTTTTCAATGGCTTACATCATAATTTATTCAAATTGTATTTACATCTTCAAAACATAGGAAAGTATTTAATAGATGGATTGATTTCAAGCAAAGCAAATGTTCTATCTCTGATTTTGTTGGAGTAATGTCAAGTTATACCTGTAGGTATTATCATAGATATTTTATAAGGAAAGAAAACAATAAGTGGCCAGTAAAAGTATATTACAGACTATTATAATTATTTTGCCGCCACAAATCACGGCGCGATTGCAGCACAAGCGCAACCGCATCGCTACCTGGCACATCTATTGGATAACTAGTTTTCCGCAATACGAACACACGAGTCGTATCTCTTAATAGGTGAGATAATTGTTATATTTGAAATAATTAATTCTCATTGAATATGATAGAAGAATAAAAAGTGTTTGGAAAGATTTGGATTTATAATAAGTAAATAGAAATAGGTAGTATTAGTATAAACGCAATGCATGAGCAGTGCCGTAAATAGGGCGGTGCCAGCGGTGCCCAGGCACCGGCCGAGGAGCGCAAAAATTACCAGAGGGTCTAGACAAGAACCACTTTCTGTTAGCGTTAACGCCTGCGGAAAGGTAAAATTGTATGAAAATGACATTAGCAGTCACGTGACATTTCTCAAGCTAATGTCATTTTCAGACAATTTTACCTTTCCGCAGGCGTTAACGCTAACAGAAAGTGGTTCTTGTCTAGACCCCCAGGGGCCTTACCATGAACGCTTATTGCGGGACCGAATACGCTCAGCTGCCGACGCTGCGCGACTGTGAATTTTATCGCCCCGCAATAAGATTCGCGGTCGCGCAGTGTCGGCAGCTGAACCTATTCGGTCCCGCTATAAGCGGTTCACGGTACGGCCCCAGACCAGGTCCAAGTATTGAAAAATTTTTCTTTTCAAGGACGCAGTTATAGAATCTCGCACCAAGCGCTTTCTTTTCAAGGGCGCAATTATAGAAGCCCGCACCGGGCGCATAAAAGGCTATTTACGGCGGCACTGTAGATAAGTCAACCCACGACTCAACTTTTATATTGAGTCGTGGGTTCAATTCAATCAGATTTCCAAGATTTAATGTCATTTTCCTCGGTATTGAATTAAAGCGGTTCTCAGCAAAAGGTAATAAATTACGCTTGAATAAAGTAGGTTAATAAAGTCAGGAAGAGCCTTTAATTAATAATAAAAAAAGTTTTACCTGTTTGCGCGGTAAATGAAAACGGACAAGCGGAAAACCGGGCCGAGGGCTGGTAGATGCTAAAAAAATCTCGAAACAGGTGTTGTTAGTGAAACTGAAGGTAAATTAAAAGCTTTCGAAGTCATTTTACTTTTAAGAACTATCGGCCTATTTATTATTTTATTATTTGATTAGTAATTTAGCGCATATTACTTACTTACTTAAGTACTTATAAGCCAGAAGACGTCCACTGCTGGACGAAGGCCTCTTCGTTATAGAGGGGGGTTGCTGTAAACCCAACTCACTCACTAATCGGCCCGAAAACGTCCACTGCTGGATGAAGGCCTCTTCGTTGTAGTTCTCTGGGTTCCTCTGGGTTGCTGTAAACCCCACTCACTCATCTGCCCGAAAACGTCCACTGCTGGATGAAGGCCTCTTCGTTGTAGTTCTCTGGGTTCCTCTGGGTTGCTATAAACCCCACTCACTCACTTATCTGCCCGAAAACGTCCACTGCTGGATGAAGGCCTCTTCGTTGTAGAGGGGGTTGCTGTAAACCCCACTCACTCATCTGCCCGAAAACGTCCACTGCTGGACGAAGCACATAGAATCCCCACGCTATCTATTAATTATGCTAAAGCATTTTTTTTAATATGCAAAATAACTAAAACATCTATTTTATTTCCCTGTTGGTAGATACGATAAGTTAACAGGTACCACCTTTCACTTTACCGGTGATGAAAAACTTCATACGTCCTCTGTCAAAGTTATTGATTTTAAAAGTTATTTCAAGCCCTCCCCAACCTTCGACTTTCAATTTTGAGCTAATTGGGTTAATTTCGTTATGGTTATTGGTTATGGAAGTAACTTTTCCTTCTCTGAAACTTTCCTTAGGAAATTATGATGGTACATTTACGGAATAAGAAGGTAGCTGAGGAACTTGTCTCAATAAGTCCATTTAGGCTTAATCTAGAATTAAACTATTATATTACTTATACTATTGTAAATGTACTTGCAAGCTATGGCTGTGGCTCCGTTAATAATGGAACTATAATTGTAATAAAAAGCGGCTAATTATGTAAGGTACTTATTGTTGCTTTAGTATAATGATGTGAAAGTTTCTTCGAGTTTGTGAAGCGTAATATATTTTTTACTTGAGTGTTTTTTTTAAAGTATATTAGGTATAATGAGGAATAACAAAATATTAATGTCAGCACTGTATATTGGTAGTACCTACCTGGGTAGTAAATAATTATTTTATCTGTGATAAAGGTTATCTAAAGAAAAGTTTCAATAACTACGCTATCTTTGATTATATAGAGAGAGAGAGCTAGATCCTCTAAGCCACAGCGTACTGCATAGCGTACTTGGAGCACAGACTTTTTATATCTACTATATAAAAAGCCTGTGCTCCAAGTACGCTATGCAGTTTTAGCACAAAATTTCGAACATTCTAGTTAAAAAAAAAACTCGTGAAGCAATCCTATTTTACTTGGTTCACAAATCAAGTGAATAAACAGTTAGAGCGAAAGGTAGCTTTAATAATAAAGTACTATTTTATAAAATATTTTTTTCATCCTTCTAATTAAGTACTATTTCATTATTATATTTTTTCTCACTTCTAATTAATACTTTTGGCATCGGGGTCGTTCGTGGTGGGCTTTTTGTTTAGTTTTTAAACAAATATTTTTTTTAAGTATTTGACGTACTGTAGTTTTTTTATATTGACATAATACTAATAAAAAAAGTACTTTTTGTTTAATTATGATTTTCTCACTTCTGGCCAATAGGGTAGATGACTGATGTTTATATCGTTGAAACCAATAGCTTTGATGAAGAATTTAAGTAAATATAATATTGTTAGAGGAGAGACGCCATTTTGTGTCACCTTACGCCGCCCCACCGCTCAAGAATCTATAAAAGCGGCCGCACAAGCAGCGCCGCTCTCTTTCTGCTTTCCGACATCGAAGCGTGCACATCGCTCCTACCTTGTATTTGCCTCCATTTTGAATTATTTATTGAATTTGTGTAAAGTTATTTCATTTGTCAATAATACTGTTTTTCGTGTTAATTAAATTAGTTTTTTTTAGTAAAATATTTGCCTATCCGCTAAAATCAGAAGTGGGATAGGCTCCATAGCCTATCCTAGCTCTGGCCGTAGCGACAGTAATTTTGTTAAAATCTGAGTGATGTGCTAAAACAATGGCCAACCGCTCCACCTCTAATAATAGAGGTCGGAACCGGCGCGGTCCAACCACGGACGCAGAAGGTATTCAGGATCAGCTTGGCGCCATTCTCGCGCGCCTCATCGCGTTGGAGAACAGCGGCCAACCGGCCGCGTGCGCAGAGGCATCTCCGTCAGCAGTGCGCGCCATCGTGGCGTCCGAGGTTGCTGTACCCGCCACTTCAACACCATGCGAGGCAAGGACATTCTCGCCTCTGCCACCGGTGCCACCCGAGTCTTTGGCGAGTACATCGATGTCCACCGACGTGACAGAAAGGTTTATTGGAGCGTTGCACACGTTGACAAAGGTACGATCCACCCATTATTATATTTCGAACTTCGATCCAAACTTGCATGATATCGATTCTTGGTGCGAGGAGGTTGATAGGGCCCGCGATATCAATAAATGGGACGATAATGAGTTTGTCCAGAATAGCGAACTGCCTAAAAGGTGACGCACGTAGCTGGATGAACGATTGGGTCACTAATGACCGTTCCTGGTCTAATTTTAAAGCCGAGTTTAAACCACTCTGCGCTCGTAGAATCGATATCGCCCAGATTTTATTTGATGTCATGAGCACTAACTCGGATCGTTACTCCACGTATGCCGAATATGCAAGACGTTCTATTCTGCGATTGAATATCGTAAAAGGGTTGAGCGATGAGCTGGCGACAGCTATTGTCATACGAGGCATAACTGATCCGCAGATTCGCGCGACCGCAACGAATGCTCACTTGAGTACTAAAGAACTTGTTCAGTTTCTGTCGATTTATACCAAACCAAACTTAAAATCATCTAACACCTCGCCAAAATCTTTTCCAAGTAAGAATAATGACCGCAATCTACGTAAGCGCGTGTTTAATAATGGTAAAAATGCGGGTGAAATGAAATGTTTTTCATGCGATTCTGTCGGGCATGTTGCCAGGTTGTGTCCGAAACGACTAAAAGTAAATACGTCACAAGACACCTATAAAGCGGGTAGTAGTCCATGCACGTTTTGTAAAAAGACCGGGCATGACGTCACAAGTTGCTTCGCAAAACAACGATCAGAGGAACGTAATAAAAATAATGTTAACTTCTGTCGTGAGTTGCAAGGCGCCCCAATAGACAACGACGTCACAACTGCGGTCATACAAGGGGTACCTACCGACGTATTGATAGATAGTGGCTCACGTGTTTCGCTAATTTCCGAGTCGGTCTTGAAACACTTTAAACATTCGCGACTACCCACTTTTCAAGCGTTGCGCGGTATCGGTGACCAAAGTATTGAGTGTACTTGCTCTGTTACGTTGGTTATAGAATTTCCCGAGATTGCGCTTGAAGTAGACTTTTTTGTGGTTCCGCAAAAATGCTTGAATGTGCCGGTACTGATAGGTACAGACGTTTTAAACCGTGAGGGGGTAGCATATATTCGTGCGAACAATACGCATCGAATAACTCGAATCCCTACTACCGGTAGCGAAAGGGACGTGATGCTCGTTAACAAAAGTAACCAGTTAACTGTCAACTCGCCTCTCGAGGGTGACGACCGATTAAAATTGCAAGATATTGTTGACGAGTTTAGCGATTATTTTATTGAGGGTACTGCTACAAGTACTGTGACGACCGGTAGTATGAATATTGAGTTGACAAGTAACACGCCTGTATGCTATAGGCCGTATAGGTTATCTTCAGACGAAAAATTAAAAGTACGCGAAATTACACGCGACTTGCTCGAAAAAGGTATTATTCGGGTTCGGGAGTCTACGTCACCGTATGCGAGCCCGATCATTCTCGTCAAAAAGCGTGACGGAAATGATCGCATGTGCGTAGACTACCGCGCGTTGAATGCCATTACGGTAAAGGATCGTTATCCTTTACCTTTAATCGAAGATCACATCGATCGCCTCGGCAAGAGTACCTATTTTAGTTGTCTAGATATGGCAACTGGTTTCCATCAGATTTTATTATCTGATAACTCAGTGGCGAAGACAGCGTTTGTGACGCCCGAGGGTCATTTTGAATACCTCAAGATGCCCTTCGGATTAGCTAACGCTCCAGTAGTATATCAGCGAATTATTTCAAATACGCTGAAGCCACTGATCGATGCAGGCAAGGTACTGTGCTATATCGATGACGTCATCGTACTGGCGTCATCCATTCCTGAGGCGCTGCAAAACCTTCGTGACGTTTTGACTGTATTGACTACTGCGGGATTTTCCGTCAACACGAAGAAGAGTACTTTCGTGGCCACAGAGGTTGAATATTTGGGTCGCATCATTTCTGGAGGTCAGGTTAGACCGAGCCAGCGTAAAGTTAAAGCTTTGATCGAGTCCCCTGTGCCCACGAACGTAAAACAAGTTCGTCAATTACTTGGTCTTGCAGGCTATTTTCGTCGCTATATAGCGAACTATGCATCTAAAACAGCTTGCATAGCCGGGCTTACACGAAAAGGAGTACCTTTTCATTGGGGTGAAGATCAGGAGGCCGCCCGTAGGTACCTCATCGAGTGTCTAACGAGTGAACCCGTGCTGGCTATTTTCGATCCTTCGTTACCGACGGAATTGCACACTGACGCAAGCTCCGCCGGTTACGGAGCCGTTCTCATGCAAGTTCACGAAAATAATAAAAGACGAGTAGTGGCATACTTTAGTAAGTCTACACAGGGTGCCGAAGCGCGGTATCACTCGTATGAACTCGAGACACTTGCGGTTGTTAAGGCCTTACAGCACTTCCGTCATTATTTGTTGGGCATTGCTTTCAAAATCATAACTGATTGTAACGCTCTCAAAATGACTGAACGAAAGAAGGATCTTCTACCACGCGTTGCGCGTTGGTGGATATATATGCAGGATTTCAACTTCAATATTGAATACAGGAAGGGTGTTATGATGCAACACGCTGACTTCTTTAGCCGAAATCCTGTAGATGTGTGCCACATCGCGAGGCCTAAAAACTGGGCTCAGATTGCTCAATCAGCGGACGAGGAAACTCTTACGCTGATTGACAGACTTAATAACAACGAACTTGACCGAACTAACTATGTTGTCCGTAATGACCTTCTCTACCATAGGTATACCCCTACTGGGGAAGAGTCAAGATTACTCTGTTATATTCCCAAAGGTCCACCGACTAAGCCTTTTGAGAATATTTCACGATCAGCATGATCATATCAATAGTGAAAAAACTATCGATTTAATATTGCGTCATTTTTGGTTTCCTGGGCTTCACGCTTTTGTTAAAAAGTACATAAGGCATTGTTTGATTTGCATTTCATCCAAAAAGGTCCCCAGAGCTCCACATCAGCCAATTTCATCATGGTCAAAACCAGATCTCCCATTTGACACAGTGCATGTTGATGTACTCGGTGTCCTACCCGCTTCAAACGGACATAAGTACGTTTTACTTATGATCGACGCTTTTTCTAAGTACTGCCTGTTTTATGCTTTAAAAAGGCAAGACTCTGATGAACTCCGGCGGGCGTTTTCAAATGCTGTCTCTTTGTTTGGAGCCCCTAAAGTTATTGTGTGTGATCG
Source organism: Erannis defoliaria (assembly GCA_905404285.2). Classification (NCBI taxonomy): domain Eukaryota; kingdom Metazoa; phylum Arthropoda; class Insecta; order Lepidoptera; family Geometridae; genus Erannis; species Erannis defoliaria. The sequence continues at coordinate 5,353,246 of FR990071.1, forward strand.
AGGACGGATGTTTGAGAGTACTAGTTTTAAGGGATGGGTATCTCAGATGGGCAGTAAAATTCATTTTATAACACCCGGAATGCATGGCGAGAACGGTCAAGTCGAGCGCTATCGTCGCACGCTTCTGAATATGTTACGTATCGAGGCCGCTAACAACGAGAGTAAGTGGTCCGATGTCCTATGGCGAATGCAGCTCGTTCTCAACTGCGCTAAACAAAAGACCACTCAAACATCGCCAATTCAGCTATTAATGGGCATCGAAGCGATGACACCAGTTATACGTAACTTGGTTCGCGATGTCGCTGTAGATGATACGCGACCGAATCGCGAAGCGCTTCGAGAATTGCAGAGACAAAGAGCTACCGAGCTTCTGGATAAAAATAGAGGTAAACAGGACGCGTATGTCAACGAAAATCGAGAAGTTTCGCGGTCTTTCCAGCTAGATGATAAGGTCTTTGTTATTAAAGACGCGCAAGTTACAGGAAAACTAGACTCGAGCATGCGGGGCCCGTACCGCGTGACACAAGTTCTACCTCATGGTCGGTACGCGCTACAACTACTTGGCGGGTCGTATGGCAAGACCACTCGGGCTGCCTCCGAGCATATGGTTGCTTGGCGAGGAGAGTGGACCCCCGAGTCGTGTGCCGCGTTTTTTGAGAGTAAGTTGACTTTGCTTGTTATCGAACAACTTAGTTAATGCATGCCGTTTGTCCCTCTTAGCTTGCCAGTACGTGCGAACATACTGTCATGCGCTTTGTTGATGCCCACTGTGACAAACGACTCCGAGTGCTTATGTCTGCCATAAGTTACTCGTGCGTGTTGAACTGAGCTCCACTTGGATATGCAAACTTGGTGCCTATGTCCTTTGCGTGGTGTCGAGCTGTTCATTCGGATATGCTAACTTGGCGCCTATGTCCGCTACGTGTTGTGTCGAGCTGAGCTCCACTCGGATATGCTAACTTTGGGCCTATGTCCGCTACGTGTTGTGTCGAGCCTAGCTCCACTCGGATATGCTAACTTTGGGCCTATGTCCGCAACGTGTTGTGTGTTGAGCTGAGCTCCACTGGGATATGCTAACTTGGTGCCTATGTCCGCTACGTGTTGTGTTGAGCTGAGCTCCACTGGGATATGCTAACTTGGTGCCTATGTCCGCTACGGGTTGTGTCGAGCCTAGCTCCACTTGGATATGCTAACTTGGTGCCTATGTCCGCTACGGGTTGTGTCGAGCCTAGCTCCACTTGGATATGCTAACTTGGTGCGTATGTCCGTTACGTGTGATGTGTTGAGCCAAGCTCCACTCGGATATGCTAACTTTGGGCCTATGTCCGACACACGTCGCTATTATTGTTTTGTTCGTGTCTTATATTCGTGTATTAATAGGATGTGTTTTCCTAATGGTTTGTGTTTCTACGTCCTCAGCTGAAGACGAGGTCCTCGAAGACTCGTCTACCGGCAGCCAGGCATCACCAGCTCCCCTTCGGTCTGCCGAAGCTGGACAGGGTCCACCAGCTCCTCAAGACTAGCAGCACCAATGAAGATGTGGCCGGGACGACCACACGTCAGGAGAGGCCGTGTTAGAGGAGAGACGCCATTTTGTGTCACCTTACGCCGCCCCACCGCTCAAGAATCTATAAAAGCGGCCGCACAAGCAGCGCCGCTCTCTTTCTGCTTTCCGACATCGAAGCGTGCACATCGCTCCTACCTTGTATTTGCCTCCATTTTGAATTATTTATTGAATTTGTGTAAAGTTATTTCATTTGTCAATAATACTGTTTTTCGTGTTAATTAAATTAGTTTTTTTTAGTAAAATATTTGCCTATCCGCTAAAAATATGTTTATTGAAAAAATAATTTAAATCGGTTAATAACGTTCTGATATATGAGCGTTTAAAGTTTTTGTTAGAGACAACACTGTCCCTTTCCCACAAAAGAAAAAATTACGTCACGCCTTACTTGTCAGAATAGAATTTATATGGCGTACAGAGAAGTGACGTCACGATTTGCTGTTTCTTCTCTCTGTCTAGCATGATATTAAAATGCTTATAAGTTGCTTATTTTTGATCAGATTTTCATTATCATTTAATTAATCAGCTATATTTATAGACCACATTTTAATAGGACAATAAAAAATAACCAGTGTTCTATACCTGCCTATTTTAAAATCCGATACATAGACGTATTAAGTATTAGCGAGCTATGTTTGTACTTGTTTCGAAGTAAAATTGTGACTTATTAATTAGTTCTATAATCAGTTAGCTGATTTTTTTATCGCGATTTCTAATAGCCCCATAGTAAAAGTTGTTTGTTTTGATGTTCAGAATATGCCCTTAAAAGGATGCTAACTGATTACTACTAACCCTGTATATGTCCATGGAGAGACCATTGGTTTCCAAAATACAGTATTACCTAGTACTAGTTTGGAGCCAACGGATTAATTATTATACTTTGTTAATACTCCCAATAAATGCATTTGTATATTATTTGTATTAAATAACTCCTTTTATTATTTCCAGAGAGCTGGGGCCAAACTGACGGGCATCGCTTCACGTACCCAGCATCGCCGCTCCTGACCCAAGGCAACGATGTGGGCCAGAACACCATGTGTTCTGAGGAAACAGGACACGGAGACGAGTGTGTCCACGTCAAGAACATACCCTTGGACTCTACCGTAGAGATCGTGATGTTTGATCAAGGTGATTACTCGACATTCCTTTTACAAACTTTTTAACAGTTTTGATTCACATAGAATCTGCATGCTTTGCTTATTATGGGGCTAGAATGCCCTGAGTGTGAAATGTGCACAAGTAAGTATTAATTAATTTCTATGTTTTTAAAGCTTAAACAGGAAGAAAAATTGTGAAAAAATGACCTCCGGCAGGACTCGAACCTGCATACGAGCAGTCTCTATGAGACTTCTGTAGCTTAACTGGCAAAGCAGTTGGGACGGAAACCCATAGAGACTGCTTGTATGCAGGTGCCAGAGGTAATAATTTAATTTTTCTTCCTGTTTAAGCTTTAAAAACATAGAAATACCATAAGTGTGGTATCATTTAATACAAAAATTTTCAAAAAATTCATTAATTAACAATTCCAATAATAGGTATAGGAAGTTCATCAATCATTTAGGCTATACTTAATAATAGGTATAGTTCATGAAACAACAATCATAGACAGTTTATATTTAAAAACTGCACTAACATAACAAAAATATATGTTGGGTTTCACATTGCTTTGTTAGATAAATCCGAAGATTTCAAAGGAGGTAGTTTTGAAGTACTTAGTTCTGACATTTTAAATCTAGTTCTCCGGCACTTTCCGGACAAAAAAGCCAAGTTTGTTGCGATTGTTGATGTCCGCCAGTTTGTCAATAAATACATATATATGTATATTATATAATATTATTATATATTATATTATATATGTATTATAAAACACATAAAGTGATTCGTAACGAAAGTTGGCATTTTCGATCACAAGCATTGTTATCTTAATGTACGTAGTAGGTTCAGGGTTCTATATTCGAAAGTTGCCCCTCGAAAAATCAATTGTATTTAGTCAAATTGCTATAACTAATGCCAAAATAGTTATAGACGAACATCCGTCTTAGTAATTTCTTTGGTTGAAAACACGATTATACTTCACATCACATTAACAGCCCGAAAACGTCCACTGCTGGACGAAGGCCTCCCCCTAATAGGGAGGAGTTGCCATAATCCCCACGCTTGGCAGGCGGTGATTGCAGTGTGTTACCACCGTTAACTAAGAGGACGCTGCTGCCCTTCACCAGGTAGGGTCACATTTAGCGGAGCATAAATATGGCTGTCAAGCCATATTTATGCTCCCCTAAACGTGACCCTAACTGATACAACTATAGACTAATGATCGATCGCATTACAAAATTTGCTTGAAACGTGGAATATTTAAGCCCTATATTTTTTATACATATATTTTATTAGAATATAATATTTAATATTTAGGCCTTAAGTTTTCCGTGCCACAAGTTCCAAGTTTTTTTTTTGTAATAATAAGTCTGTACATTTTGCGAAACAGCGCAACCTGCATCACGCCATACTGACATAAATTCGTGCTTTACATATTTCGGAATTAGGTACACAATATAATGACCACACTTAAAATTTCGTACTCGAAAACACCATCTCAAAGGAGTGTCATAACAGCTGGTCAGTGGAGCTATTAAGGCCACTGACCCAGATTTCGTTGCTTGCTATAAAGACTTGAGGGCTTATAATAAACCAAGTAGCTTGCTTCACCTCAATCATTTAGGTACTTACTTTCATTTAATTTATTTAGAGTGGAGTTCATTTTAATTGGTAATTTTGCATGGGCCAAATTTTTTTGATGGGAATTTTAATTGTTCCATTTTATATTTTGACATGAAATACATTTTTTTTTGAAATATTTTTTATTTTCTTTCTTTCTGTATATCATTCAGGCTTTTAGGTTTACTCGTATGGGTCCCGTGGCTTCTCCTGCTATGCTACAGGGATATACAGTTTTGGGTAAAAAAATATAATTTAGCCCAAAATATTGCTCAACGCTTTGACAACTTTCATCTAAATTGGTTTCATCACCAGCCCGGAGACGTCTACGGCTGTACGAAGGCCTCCCCCTTAAATCGGTTTAGCCGTTAAGAAATTGATGGTTTTATAATAGGATGGCCATCTTAGGATAGATTATTATGATCGCTTAGTAAGACTATTTATACGGGATAAATGACATTACATATTTTAAAAAAACGCAATACAGAAATATAAAAAAACACAAATGGTCTGTTTCCATAGTAGAAAGACTTTGTTTACTCTAAATTAGAAGATACCCATGATTTTCTGGAACACAGATTCCGGTAGAAAGTATAGATCTGTTAGTTTTACACACACAATAGGTATCGGTTTTAAAACACACATTTACTTTTAAGCACTTGTTTTTTGTGTACTTGTGTATTATGTAATGTGCACTCGTATAGCAACAATAGTCTATGACAGCTTCAAAACAAAATATTAATGAAATGAAATAAAACAATTAAGAATTTATATTCAACCATAACTTCAATTTAATATGGGACCACGTCGGGAGTGTACCCTTTCAAATTAAAAAAGAATTTTCAAAATCGGTCTACAATTGACGGAAAAATCGGTGAACTTACATTAAAAAAAACATACATACCGTCGAACATAGAACCTCCTCCTTTTTTGAAGTCGGTTAAAAAGATAGGTATAAACGACATAACACCTGTTAATTGCAGAATATAGAGGTTGTAAAGTTTTACAATTTAACACATGAAGGCAATGTCTGACACAAATTGCCTATTTGCCATTACTGTGTAAAAGTTAATAGCTCATTTAAGCTTCGCATATTACATTCATATTTTTTTGGTTATGAATATTTTAAAGCCTACCTCTAGGCAACTATCATCTCGAAAACAGAAAAGCGAAGACCCTACTCTTCTCTCTTCAGTGATCTCGAAACTATAATAGTCAAAACATTGTGGCCGATTTTGAAGGTTTTAGTTGACAGAACTAAAATAAACTAAATAAAGTATTGATGTCCTTAGCTAACATGGCAAGTAAAAAAGTGACAGCAATATTTTTATAAGTTTAGAACTGTCAACTAAAGCCTTCAAAATTGACCACATTGTCCCTCTATAGAAACTAACTACAATTTTTATAAACTTGCAATGAAGGAAGAAGTATTTTCTTTTGAAATAGCTGAGTGCTATTTTCATTCGTATTACAACTCATTCGACTCCATTATCTCTAAGCACATAGTTTATCGAACTTAAGAGAACGTAACTTAAGATAACGGCTTGTTCCTTATTGATCCTTGGTCAACTCATCCTTAATTTTACGTATGCTATCTCTCTCGTATGTTAAATATAAAATTACAACAAATAAAAATATAATACAATTTCGGTAAATAATTAACAAAAAAAAAAGAAACGTAAAAGCGTTTAGTAATATAATATGGCTCTTAAGAGGCTCAAGCTATTGTTCGAAAGTTGCAACGACACTCGTTACAATACCCGCACGAGGAAGTTTGAAGTGTCATTATTCGCCAAAGCACACAATGTCTAATGGTACTCACTTGTGTAACTGCAGACACTCGCAAGTAAGGTTCTAAGTAAATTGCTATATCCATAAACATTTCTAAATACTTGTTGGTACAGCCATTTATTCTGTAAACGTTCTGTTTTGTTGTACTTTTCGACAACGATGACTAAGCTTTAGCGTACAGACATTTTATTTCTAGACTGTTTGACAAATAAAAGTGAAGTAGGTATGCTCTCTCATAAAAACACATACACGCGCTTATTTCTTTACTGTGTGATATATTATAATTATGCACAATTCTATCTATTACAATAAATAATTAATAAAACGAGAATAAACAAAGTCAAAACTTAAAAATAACCTTAAAATAACTAATCAAACAACCCGCCCCTGACCGTTCCCGACGCAAAAGTGCCCATCACACTCGCCGCGTTCCCACGTTGAATGGCAATGGCCATCCTCTGCACCAGGAACGAACCGGAGTGAGAGTCACCTGTCCTATCTATTATGAATAAATAATTATTATTATTATTGGGGGACATTTTACACACAGCGCCATCTAGCCCCATACTAAGCAAAGCTTGTATTATAGAAACCAGTTAGCTGATAGTGTACTTATACCTATACAATTTTTTTTGGTAAACACATACATACTTATAATACATATTACACCCAGACACAGAACAAACATCTATGTTCGTCACATACACACACACACACACGTGTGTGGGTTCGGGGGATCGAACCCACGCCCTACAGCTCTGAAGGCAGACATGCTACCAACTGAGCTATAAGTAAGTCTTGCTTACTTTCAATCTAGACACAGAACAATGTAATTGATGATGAATGATTTATCACTGTTCATTTAAGGGCCTGGGTATATTCTAAAACTGCATCCAGAACTACTGGAGGACGAGCAGCAGGTGGTGAGCATTCTGCGATCCCCAAGCCGCCTGCCAAGCGTGGGAATTATGGCAACCCCTCCCTAATAAGGGGGAGGCCTTCGTCCAGCCGTGGACGTCTCCTGGCTGTTAATGTGATGTGATGTGATTTATCATTATTATTATTATTTATCGTTATTATAACAGATTTCATGAGCGACGTGTATGATTTATGAGTTTAATTAACTTTTCCGCTCTGCAGTGCTGACTCATAATGCAGCAGTTTTAAATCTGAAAATTATATATTTAGTAAACTTGGTAAATAGTGAATACCTATGCAAATGATTTATTTGATGAAAGCATTTGCTCATCGCCTATTTTTATCTATTTTCACATAGCTTGGACTTAATTAAAGCTCTGTTTTAAACTGGTGTTGTTTACTAAAGTTCTATTATTATTAACGGGATATTTACCGGGATTATGTTTTGTCGAGACTTGGGTTCGAGTTCAAGTTCTAGTGATAATCGTAGTAAAAGACTTAGAAAGAGGGTAGTTCGTTATGAATGCCCTTAATGTTTTTCGAACTCTTTTGACAACCCGCATTCTTCAGTCTACTCGTGAACGCAACGTTGAAGGCAATGAAATTGATTGTCTACCGCACACAATTGTGTTTACTATTAGACAAGTTGAAGGCCAAACGTGATCTAAATCCAACAAAACTGTTTGTAGAGATAATTTGAACTCTTCTTGCAGTAACTGCAGGCACGTACTCGAGTACTTCTGGTGAAAGCGCACTCAAAATCGATTTATATCTATCCATAAGTATCCGTTCCAATGCATGTGCATTTCTATTAATAGACTAATCAGCCATAAGTGGAGCTCTGAAAATGCTAGTGCAGCCGTAAAAGTAAATGAGCTTTCTCGGCTTACGACCAGTTCCTTACATAATATTATCTATGCATAGGTAGGTAAGCAATATGAAATGCAAGATAAAAATATCTTGCATTGCAAATTGCTTGTTTTATAAACACTGGATAGCCAGTATCACAGAAAAGCGAAGGCCCTACTCTTATAGGCGCCAGTATAGTAGCAAATTCTTTTATCGCAATGTTAATTGTCTCCAAGCTTTCAAATTTCATCTTTTTTATTGGAATAAGTACATGTTTGACCACCAATTCTTCTGTCGAACAATGAGGATGATATTGAAGATAAAGCACGCAGGCTTAGATATACCATTTGACATTGAAAAAAACCTTAATAAATTAAATCTCTCAGAAAACAAGAAAGCCGGCATGTTGTTCCATTCTTAGTCTATACGAATTATAAAACGGAGAATCAACTCGTTTAGTACCTTGGATTAAAGTGATTATGCATGTGTTTTTTTACACTAAACAAATCATCGAAAGTAAAATTTTAATATGTGCACAAATAAATAAGTTATAAAGATTTTAGTTTCATGTTAGACATGGGAGGGCACTATACTAGGTTTATGACGTCAAAGTTCACGATTCGAAACAAATTCTATACTATGCACGTGTTTTGCTAGAAAGGGACAGATGACTCCCTCCCAAATACTTTGAACGCTTATATTTCAGAACTTTACCAGCTGATTTTAATAATTTTTTCGACGTAAGCATAAGATTTAGCTACACTCTCCATTTATCTTATTATTTTTAATAATTGAAACACATGCATATTCCCAATCTACGTATGAGTAATTAAACAAGTATGTTTTTTTATTTTCAGGTGGGGAGTCCGACCACATTTTCCACCTTCACGGATACAGTTTCTACGTTATCGGTGTCCGGGCTTTCAATACTAGCCTAGACAAGGATGTAGTCAAGACAATGAATGATGAGGGCACTCTATTTCCTTCAAAAAACCTCGTCAGTCCCGTGTTGAAAGACACAATAGTCATTCCAAAGTTCGGAGTCGTAGCACTAAGATTTAAGGCTGATAACCCAGGGTATTGGCTCATGAGAGACGAAAGGTCCACACACTGGACTAGAGGACTTGACTTCATCCTTAAAGTCGGCGAATCATCAGACTTTGTTCAAGCACCAAAAGATTTTCCAAAGTGTGGTTCTTACGTTGGCCCAGAATATTTCCTCATTTGACCTTGGACTTTACCTGAAACGAATTAGTTACCTTTTAATGTGCTCATTAGGTATTTATTTATTTTGTGATATGATTCTTAGCCAATTTATAATAATTCATCCCATTTATAGCGAAAAGTAAATGAAGAATTATTAAGTAATTGACGACTAATAAGAAATAGTCTTGCTCTGAATAGAGTCCTACCTACTAATGTATTATAAATAACTAAGTTATTTTATAAGTGTAAATAAATGAAAATTACTTTGTAAATAAATCATTTTTACCTTTTTACATAAACAATACATTTATACTCCATACGAAATCTATTAACGAATCATATAAGGAGTAGGTAGGTATTATCAAATATAAGTAACTTTCTGTTTATGGTATATCTATCAAGTGAATGAGGGAAATCGATGAAATAACTAAACCTCAAGAGTGTCAGTTGAAAAAACGTAAAAGTTTTAAAGTCTCTCTCGTGGTCGAACAGTGAAAGTGTTAATAATTGTGTCGAACGGTAGCCAGTCGTGTCGAGTACCCACGTGCTTCACCGTGTTAACCGACACAGAGTATCACAGTGCAGAGGTACAACTGTAAGAACAGACAAAAACGATAAGTGCTTACGTAACTATGGAATGCTTGTGCATATTTTTTGTTGACTGTTTAAATAAAGTGTGTGTCATAATTTCACAGTTTTTAGACCAGGAGCCGTACAATGAACGCTTATTCTGGAACCGAATAGGCTCAGCTGCCAACGCTGCGCGATAAGGTTCACGGTCGCGCAGTGTCGGCAGCTGAACCTATTCGGTCCCGCTATAAGCTTTCATGGTACGGCCCCTGTATGTATAAAAAGCCTTTGCCTAGCAGTAGAATGTCAAGCTAGCAACTGATCAGAGCATGTTGACGTGCCATAACACGTTACGTTGTGAGCATTCATATTGTTAGTACAGCGAGCCGAACCGCTCACTGCGAGCACCGCTTGCTCCATCCGGATGTCCGTTTTTGTCGAGCTCCTTTGAGTGTTACGTTTCGTCGCAATAAGGTTTCACAGGCAAAACTTTTCGCAAATGGCGCCAGCGGTGGTCTGGAGTCGTCAAAATCAAGTTTTCTTGTTAATCGTTGCTCTTGATGAGGGCATTGTCGATAATCTATAGTCCAAGGAAAGATACTGGTTACTGTGCCTTGTTTTAAGAATCTATACAGCTGTTGACGGCCTTAAAAGAGATTTGTAGGTTAGGTAGATGTTTACATTTTACGTTGGACAGAACTTTAATTAGCAAGGCAAAGTATTGCAAGTACTGTACAAACCAGTATAATTATGCAGGTTCTCCCTGGTAATCCGAGTCTTTAAAATGTTCTCTGCACAAAACAAAACAAAAAACAAAAAAAAATGAGATTGATAGTTGACATATGGCTAGCGGAAAAAATCGCAGTGTGGATTCTCATTTAAGATCAGTGCAGCTGTTCGTCAAACGAAATTTCCACTGTGAATGCGGAGCGCGGCCAAGCACAAACTTAGATACGAGCGTTGATACCGGTCAGTTGGTGATGCTGTAACCACAGCAGTAACGTATCAAGCTCGCCGCGCATGGTACGCCACGACAAAATGTTGGGTCAGTAGCCTCCTTTAGTAGCTGTTGCAGTTATACATCTGTTCTTTTACTTAGTCTGAGCATACTCTCTTGTATTAAATGACCAAAATCTTGCGGCTGGTTTCTAAAGAATAATTACTACAGTAGGCAATGTGATTACGTGGCTTTATTTCTTAATACATACCTAGGTAAGTATAAATGCGAAAGTAGCTCTCTCTGTCCTTTACCTTATCACGACTGATTAAATAATGAAACTTGAGGACAATCACAGGTAGGATACTTTTCTCCCGGAAAAATACTGGAAAACTGGAAAATAGCCGGGTTTGAACTCAGTTAAATGACGTAAGTACTGCGCATTTCATTTTTTCACGAGGTAAAATTACGTTTCTTAACTTACCTACGTTTTTAAGCCTCATGTCAATAACAAAAACAAGCCATTATAAAAAAATATAAAAAAAGTGCACCGCCAAAAAAAGGTTTCCAAAAGATTATAGCCGATGTCTTTTGAGGATGATGTAAGGATTCTAACGATATCCGATAGCGATACATCAAAATCAGTTTGGCATTTAGAAGTTATGGCGGAATAAAGAAACTCACATACGTACATACACCCTGATAACATCACACTAGTTTCTTTAGCTTTCTTTGGGCAGTCGTGTAATAAGAAAAACATTAAGATAAAATAATAATAATTAATAATAAAAAAAAAAAAAAAAAAAAATTTATTTTTTTATTAATTATAATTTAAATATTCAAATCAATGGTCAGCCATTGAATACCATCAACCTATTATAATATAGTTGTGTCGCTATATTATAGTACCAACAATAAAAAATAATGGCTGGCCATTAATTTTATACAAAAAATTGTGGTATTAAAAATTATTCGTAAACTGTTATTTTAATTAAAGTATGTTTGCTTTAAATAGACTAGAATAACAATTGCGAGTAATTTTAACCGACTTCAAAAAAGGAGGACGTTCTTAATTCCATTTTACTTTTTAAATGTTTGTTATTCCGTCATTTACAAACAGTTTTTTTAAATTTATACTTTCAGATTGGGCCAAAGAAATGTCATCAAAATCGGTTAAGTAGTTTGGTTTTTAAATCAAAATAACTGGAAAAAGGACGTCTTCTAAGTAATCGAAATTGAAGTTCGTTTTTTTTTTTATAAGTACTTGTTAATGATTTTAATTCGCAAAGTTAAGAAAGTAGTAAAAACCCTTTACGAAAACAAAATCCGTATGCGGAATGCAATTTACCTACAAGCTAAGACTTTATCTGGAATTTCATAACACCAAATATAGCAAAAAAGGAGGTTCTCAATTCGACTGTATGTTTTTTTAAATGTATGTTACGCGATTACTCCGCCAATTATGAATAGATTTTGATGATTTTTTTTTGTTTGGTAGGCGATACTTCAGAGGCTTCATATAAATTTTATCGAAATCGGTCCAGTAGTTTGGTTTTTAAATCAAAATTACCGGTATCAATAAAATATCTGGAAAATATGAAGATGTCATTCAGGTAGTCAAAATTAAAGTCGGTTCTATTTTTTTTTCAAAGCGTAATATAATTATCTAGAAGCATTAATAAATAGTCGATGCAACAATATTGGATAATCGCCGATCCGTCGGTACTCGGTACCGAGCACAAAGCCTGCTTCCGGACGCCCGATACAACCCAATAATGTTAAATTGATACCTATTTACCTTACGGACAAGGTTCCCCATGTTATATTCATTTTGTCAGTACATAATTATTTTTTAAGTAGGTAAATAGCAAAGCTTCGAGGCTTTATCCGCTACAATATAGGAACCACTGATTTTTTCCGAGATATAACTTTCTTATGAAAAATCATGTCGATCTGTTACTCTGTTGCTGTTTGAAAATAATCCAACGAATTTACTTTTAGAACCTTGATCAGTGGCGGATTTACCAGCAGGCTGAGTAGGCTGGAGCATAGGGCGGCAGATTTTAGGGGCGGCAAATTTGGGGCAACAATTATTTTTGTCTTGTAAAAATTTGAATATTCTTATTTATTTATGTAATTGTATGGATTGATCCCCAAACTGCCTGCCAATGGTGGGGATTATGGCAACCCCTCCCTATTAAGGGGGACGCCTTCTGGTTGATGATGAAGCGCAATAAATATTATTTAAAAACTTTTACGGAATGTACATAATAATTGTGTATTACTTTACACCGCGTTATTATTTGTACATAATTTAGCTTTTATTAGCTCAGAAATATACCCAATAACATTTTTTGTGCAATCTTAACTAAATCGTTGGATTATAAAAATATTCTAAGAACTGACCATAGACCTAATATTATAATACACTGACACGAATTATAGAGGTCGGTAGGGGCGGCAAATATGGAATAGCCTACTGGCGGCAATTGTGTAAATCCGCCTCTGACCTTGATATTAGTAGGGATTTACTGGGCAAAGATTCTAAAACCTGAGGTGACCTGGGGCCGTACCGTAAGCCGCTTATTGCGGGACCGAATAGGCTCAGCTGCGCGAATGTGTAATTTATTGCCCCGCAATACGGTTCGCGTTCGCGCAGCGTCGGTAGCTGAGCCGATTCGGTCCCGCAATAAGCGGTTCACGGTACGGCCCTGTTGAGCCCCCTGAGCATGAAAAAGATACCAACAATATTGGGAAATCTCCTGACTAAATTGATTTATGCCATATTTGTCCCGAGTTTTCGACCCACGACATTGAAAAGTATTTGTTCGTCCCCTGTGAATGACGGAGTACTGAGGTAACAAACCAAAAATAACAACTGAATTGAGAACGTCCTCCTTTTTGAAGTAAGTAGGTTAAAAAAAACAGTTCTCTTTCGCACGAACAAGAGAAAAGTTTCGTGTAAGGTAATATAAATAAAAGCAATCACGCACTAATATTAGAAATGCGAAAGGTTGTCTGTGTGCATGTTTGTTACCTCTTCACACCAAAACGGCTAAACGGATTTGGATGAAACTCGGAATGGAGATAGCTTATTACGCGGAATATATTATCATCCTCCTTGACGTATCCGTCAATGGCGAGCCTCGTTAGCTCTGGTGAGCACGCAGACGGCTGGCGAAACCAAATTTCCCGGAATAAAACATAGGCCGCTTTTTATATATTCATACATTTTTCATTATCGGCGAATTGAGCCGCAGCTAGTCCTTAATAAACTGACGCGTTTTAGAAACACCTCAGTAGTACACTCATGCGTCGTTAGCAGCTAATGATACTACTATCGTCAGTTGCTTTGGCGTGGAAATCGTCGCATTTATACATTTCTTTTCTGAGCTCTATTACATCCATAGTATCAGCCAGAAGACGCCCACTGCTGGACGAAGTCCTCCACTTAATAGGGAGGGGTTGCCATAATCGCCACGCTTGGCAGGCGGCTTGGCGATCGCAGAATGCTCACCACCGTTAACAGAGAAGACGCTGCTGCCCGTCCTCCGGTGGTTCTTCAGTTTTAGGACATGCCCAGTATTACCCAGGTCGCAGCTCTATATCCCTGTTACAAGATTACGCGTAACGGTATTATTAAGCTGAAAATAAGTCATCTATAGAGAGTTTTGGCGGGAACACTGAAAAATCATGTCGTTGCATTCTATTATTTTCTTAAACTTGTGTTTTTTCGCAAATTAATGATTAAAAATGGTGGTGTTTTATTCATTGAGTGTTGAATTACATGCACGAGTGTGGGCAAGTGATATAATGTGGTGAAACATGTCTTTTTGTGTTGTTTTCAAAACTCCATAGAAGCTCATAGTAAAGTCGCCACAACTTTACTAGGGTATGACTTGGACTCGACTATGACTAATTTCGTGTGACTTATTGTGATTTCATGACTTATTTGACTAGATTGTAACAAATAAATGTGAAAATTCTTAAACTTGACACTGGCAGAATGCACAACGTGCGATGCCAATAACTAAGAAAAAAAAAGTCATCTATAGAACAAGTCATTCACAATCGACGAAATTTATGGAATATATTTTTTTTATTTTTTATTTTTTTTGCTCTTTTAGGTTTGGCCCTTTAGTAAAATCATTTACAATGATCTCCCCACGGCTTAGTAATAATGCGTTATCCTATCCCTGTTCCCTGTGTATCTATATCCCTGTTATAATACAAAATTACGCGTAACGGTATTAAGCTGAAAATAAGTCATCTATAGAACAAGTCATTCACAATCGACGAAATTTATGTTTTTTTTTAATTTTTTTTTGCTCTTTTAGGTTTGTCCCTTTAGTAAAATCATTTACAATGATCTCCCCTCGGCTTAGTAATAATGCGTTATCCTATTAAAATACCTATAATGAGATAGATTTATCATAATGCCTATGCGCTTCATATCTTTCTTATAAATAATCAAAGTATCCTTTTCAAATATAATATCTGGAAAATATGAAGATGTCATCCTGGCACGCGCATCTTTTTATAAATAATCAAACTATCCTTTTCTAATAACAACCATCTTTCATTATCATGTCATGACTACACCCTTTCCTTATACTCATATTTTCGTGCTCCAAGTAAACAGAAAAAAAATATCCTCTTTTCCAGGGTTTCGAAGTCATGCTGCTGCGGACCATGCATATCACTTTTAAAGCAGTAATCTTTTATTAATGGCTTAGAACATTTCCCATACGCAGATGGCCTAGTGATTCAAACTTCCCATACAACATGAACTAGGCCAAAATGACACATAACTTAAAAAAAATACAATTTCACCTTGACAGTCTCACGTTATGAAAGTTTTATGGGCAACCTGTATAGCAATTAATGCGCTGATTGGATGGACGTTGTATCGGTTAACCGAATCATTAATATTGGCATACACAGTAATTCTATAATGTGGTATGAGTGTGGTATACAATGCTTGGTGTCAGCCATGTCAGAGGCCTTCGGGCGGCACATTAACTCTGACACTAGGGCTGGCCACTCAGCCTATACGAACTCACTTTTTAATGCTTGGTGTAGGTACCTAAGTCAAATGAACTATGACTGATAGAGTGCATATTATAGGAAACGCGAAAATCATTCTACTTTTAGTTAAGTTGACTTAAGTGTAATTTACTGGGGTACCTAAAGGCTTGGAATCTCTTTGCTTGGGCCTAGTCATACAAAATGTCGGGAAAGGAACATTTTGAACTTAAACGAAATTTCCTATACCACCTTCAACTAGGTCAAAATGTTATAGATTAGGTAGACACGTTTATTTAAGTCCATGGACCCTCCCTAATAAGGGGCCTTCGACCAGCAGTGTACGTCTTGTGGATGATGAAGTGAAATCCATAGAAATAAAAATAATGAAATTAACTTAAACCAATTAAGTTACTCTGATAGAAAAGATATGTTTCACCATATTATATCACTTGCCCACACTCGTGCATGTAATTCAACACTCAATGAATAAAACACCACCATTTTTTATCTTTAATTCGTGAAAAGACACAAGTTTAAGAAAATAATAGAATGCAACGACATGATTTTTCCGTGTTCCCGCCAAAACTCCAATTAGAAGCATTATACCATGCAAAATGTTGTTCTGTACTTATTACATACGTAACTCAATCGCATTTTCCCATCTATATTTGATTCGACACTATTGCAAGCCTGTATGATAAACACAATTTCAAACAAGTTTTATCATTCATTTGTGTCTTTTATATGGCCCTATTGTTCTCTTAATTCTATAATATGAGAGCTATTTATGGTGTGTCATGTAAATGGACGTTGAATAAGCAGACATAGTGACTGTTTTTTTGTCTGTGGCAACAATGAGTACGCCAAAACGGAACGTATACCAAGCCTGAGCACCTTTCACTTTGTAAAATAACGCTGTCAATCAAAATACAACGATATTTTTCTTTGTTTCTACCTACATTGGAATAAAGCTTCAATTGCTTTACCATTGTGAGAATAATTGAAGGCGTATCTTCGATGTCCAAACTCCGAGATGACCTATAACTGGAAAACTTTGGCAATTAGAATAGAAAGTTAGTTAGAACGGTTACACAATCATGGTAAGCCTTATTTCGTATCTAGAGGAGTACCTAAGTACATAGTTTTGATTGAATAAGGTAAAAGGATAAACAAAGAAGAGCTGATTATAGGAAAATGTGATTGGGAGCCGACTGACTGACTACCGTTTTCGTGTCAGTGGTTGGTTTTGGACACTGAAGAGAGATGTAAAAGTAGGGCCTTCGCTTTTCTGTGGTTTTGGATTATTATAAACACAGAGCTAAAATGGATATACTGTAAAAGATTATGAATCATTATTGGCTAGTAGACCGTCAATACTTACCCTCCGTAATGTTACTCAATGTATTGCAAAAAAAAAAAGAAAACTAGACGTTTTCGTTTATTTGCATACTTGGGTATATCTTACTGACATTGTGTGATTTCCATCTTGGTAAATAAATTTATTCTATTAGCAAAAATAATTAAAGAATAACAAACAAATTATAGTCCCACTTCAAAAAATCTTAAAAGGTTGCAAAAATAAATCGTAATGTACAGATAGCGATCACTTAGATTCCTAGGTTAGTATATTGCCTTTCCGCAACCTGAGACAAACCTAATTTTCAATAGAAATATGCTTCTAGGTAAAAATATCCATGGCTATGGCATCACTTAGAAAATAAGTTCAAGTGACGGACGTCGCGACGTGGGAATTCCACGGATATTCAATTCCTTACTTCCGTTATTCGAAACGACGCTATTCTTAGATAAAACCTCACTCAATTGTTACTATCTTAACCATCTAAACACTGCCCCTGTTTTTACAAAGCTCACAATTTGTTCGTGGTAAAAGTTTCTCTGGGACCATTTCCAAAAGTGGATCGCAATGCAATAAAAGCGCTTGACGAGGGTGAAGCGCTTTGTGAGGGTCTAGCTCAGTTGCGTTTATCCATCGCCATTCAATATCCGTGTCATAACATTCGGTAACAAATGGGTTTTGACCTTTCGCTGTTTTTTTGCCATTAGGCACTCCTTTGAAAGCAGTTTTGCTGATCTAAGTACTTGTGTTGTTTTTGTTTTTGCGATCCGGTGGATCCAAGTGGCCGGAGGGCCGCCTCCGTCCACTTCGGCGGATCAAAGTGGCATTCTAATAAATGGTTATAACTGGATCCCTTAGATGGTGGATCGAAGTGGCATACCAATATTAGGTTTATACAGGGTTAGTTCTAATCAGTTAGCATCCGTTTAAAGGCATGTTCTGTACATCGCAAAAATAAAAACAGCTGTTCCATACATTTTGCCCAAGGTCAATAAACTTTTTGTATGGAACAGCTGATATTTTTTTCGCGATTTCAATGTTGGCCCCATAGAAAAGTTGTTTGTTTTGATGTACAAAATATACCCTTAAAAGGATGCTAATTGATTAGAACTAACCCTGTATACTTCGATACCTCGGCAAGAGGAGAAAAAATTAGCTTTTGCTCCAGCGGTGGATCCTGGCTATGTGGAAAGAGGCATCTTCAAACACCTAACTTCTTAATATATCTTGCATATTTACCCATCTACACACTTGTACCCTTAGATTTATGTATCGGCGTCAGCTATAAGACGTCCACTGCTGGACGAAGGCGTCAATAGAGGGGTGTTGCCATAATCCCTACGCTTGGCAGGCGGCTTGGGGATCGCAGAATGCTCACCACCGTTAATGAAGAGGACGCTGCTGCCCGTCCTCTGGTGGGTCTGGTTGCAGTTTAATGATCTCAGGTCCAAAATTAGATAGATTAGATTATGTATAGCGACAGGTATATAATTTAAGCTTGTGCCTATGAGAACATAAATTGTTTTAAATTAGTTGAAGCTGTTAATAGACAATGAGCTATTATTAGAACATTTTCATGAAACAAATTGTAATAAGGCGTGTGTAGGTAAGCCAGGCTATGATACCAGATTTTCCCTTTATGCTACTTGATACCTTTGTAAAATGGGAAGATAAAGCATTTGTTCCAAGGACGAACAATGAACAATTATCACAATCGGATTAACAGTGCGACAATTTTCATTATAAATGCTTGCAGGACTGGCGTATGTATAGAGCGTAAATAAACTTACACTACATATAGATTATGAAGTCTGCATAGGTATATCTTTCTTTTCTCACCAAAGTAAATCGGTCTATCGTAGCCATTGAGCTAATTATCTATAGAGTCATAAACGTACAAAAAAAGCGTCCGCGCCAAAACTCTTTGAACGACTTGAACTACGATAAGACACAAGCGCTCAAGCATACATTGAACACTATATAAGCGACATAACGTCTAAATTGGAACAATTGCTAACTATACAGGGTGTCCCAGAACTCAACGTCAAGCGGGCACGGGACAAGAGGGGGGGTCATACCAGTTCCAGGAAAAATAAATATAAAATTCCATATTTTTTTTTTCCTGAAGCATCAAAGTTAGGTGATATTATTTTTTCAACCACAAATCAAAGAAAATGCGATAGTTTTAACAAACATAGCAATTATTTTTGTTTGATTTGTGATTGCAATTGATAGCATGTTTATTAAAGACTATGTTAGTTAAAAAAACACTGTATAATAATTAAATTTGAGGTCAGAATAACTAAAGATATGAATAAAGGTGTCGATTTTCCTCTTTTTCATGAATTCACCAATTATAACTTAACCAACTGATATGGAATTTTATATTTATTTTTCCTGGAACTGGTATGACCCCCCCCTCTTGCCCCGTGCCCGCTTGACGTTGAGTTCTGGGACACCCTGTATAATACACGTATAGGTATATACAACGGCACTCGGACGTTTTTTGACTGTCTTCAACTTTTTTTTACTGTCTTCACGTAGAGATTGTGACTCTAGATATTAGCTCAATGATCGTAACCTATGATTACACGGCTGCCCAAAAAAATAAGTGTAATGTTTTTAAAGTTCTTGTATTTATCTATGTATACTACCTATATGTGAGTTTATTTGTTCCACCATAACTTCTAAATGCCTGAACAGATTGAGATGTATGGGATATCGTTATAATCCTTACATTATCCCGAGTGATATACGCTATATATTTTTGAAATAGGAATGGCGGCTGAGCGCCTTTGTTTTAATGTGAAAAAGAAACAAAAAAAATATTGCATTTTTTGCAGGGCAGTCGTGCTTATAAATGTTTTTAATTAAAGGCTTGTGACATTTTGGCCTAGTTCATCAATCTATGGGCAATTTGTACCACTAGGCCATCTACATATTTTATGGGAAATATCCTAAGTCTTTAGTTACAGTATTCTTTAAGAATGTCAAAATAGTACAGATAAAATAATACTATAAGTATATACTAGTAGTAACCAATGATATTATATATATAGGGAGGGAGATATGTCATATTGTGCCCTAAAATGGCCCCGTGAAGACGGCCCTAAGGACTGTCTCGCCTGTCTGCGCTCACTAAGCGAGTCGCGGGCTATCCCTTTTGCTCTCATAAAAGTTATATCTTCTTTCGCACTCCAGCGCAACTCGTAAACATGACGGCAAGGGGGTCATTTTCAAACGTTGTTTTATTACGCGATGGCGCATCCTTCGTAATCTTTGGTAGTAATATTATTTATTTGGAAGGGCCCCAAGTCTCATGATTGATTTTATTAGGTCATTAACCAAATTTCTACGCTAAATAAAGGCTGTCCATGTATCCATTCCCTGTATTAGCTTGCATAACGCTTTAATACACAAGCGAGTACAATGAAACTCCTTTACAGTGAAGGAAAATCGAGAGCCAACATTGGAGAGCAGAGCTGGCGGTGCATTAGTAATGTGTAGGTACCCGAACCCGGTATAAAAGTGGTCTTCGCTTTGTTAAATTATTCAGTGGCCCCGACGGCGATAAGTCGCCAGTGAAGCCATGTAGATTATCAGGTTTTAGGGGGCTTGGACCATGTGTCTGCCAGGTTACACATAATGTTCAATAGGTATAGCATAATAAGCCTTGTTTTAATAGTCCACTGCTAGACCTAGCCACAAATATATATGTATCAGACGAACATCTTGGTAACTTCTGTGGTTGAAAACACGAATAATTATGCTTTCCTCGATAGAAAAAAAACCCGAAACAGTGCGTATTTTAAAACTTTTTTCAGTGATATGTCCTAATTACAGCACATAGTCACATAAAAAAATAATATACTCGTAAAAAAAATTTTGGACAAATTTTTTACTACTTTTGAATATATACAAAATTTTTGATACTTTTCGACCAATCTGAGAAAAACTTCAAAAATCTAAGCTTTACACTTATGATCAATCGCATTAAATAATTTGCTTGAAACGTGGAATATCCTGGCCATAAGCTACTTTTCCAGGGCACTATGTTAATTGATATTTTAGTATTTTGACACTAGTCGGATTTTATGTTCAAAGCTAGTTATTACATTATCTGTAGTTCTGAGATTCTAAATTTGTGCTTCTAAGTATCCATATATAATAAGGGTAGGTACAGTTAAAAGATTCTACGTTTAGGCTTCGTTGCATACGAGTAGGTATCTATTGATTTAGATTAGGTATGTGATTCCTTTACATCGCGATATCTGAACGGCGTACATTATGTAAGTACGTCCACTAAGGCTAGGATTTTGGTTAAATATCAACTCTATTAACTTAACTAAATACTACTATTTCACTTAATATTTATATAAGATAGGCAGATACTTACACATTACCCGGCTGTATCCCAAAGCAGTCGCTGAGCATTTTTCTAACTTTTATTGAGTAAATATATAGTAAAAACGTATGTTTAAGTACGTTGTTCGTATTATTCGTCATCAGCCATAAAACGCCCACTGCTGAACGAAGGCGTCCCCCTTAATAAAGAGGTGTTGCCATAATCCCCACGCTTGGCAGGCGGCTTGGGGATAGCAGAATGCTCTTCACCATTAACCAAGAGTTCCCTGCTGCACGTCCTGCATTGGGTCTGGTTGCAGTTCAGTGGTTGGTGGTTGTTCGTATTATTATAAATAACAAAAAATTAAAAACTAAACAGGTGGGGCTAAAACAGTCAGGACCAGGGTATGTTTTAAAACTGAATCCAGCGAAGGATGGGCAGCAGCGTCGTCTCTGTTGACGGTGGAGAGTATTCTGCGATTCGCAAGCCGCCTGCCAAGCGTGGGGATTATTTATTTATTTACGAGTCGTAATAGAACAAGCTATTGAAAACAGCCTTCGGGGCTTACATCACCCATTACTAACGCCAATATCGCCATCAAACACTAAACATTAATCAAAGCTAACGTTTCATACGTTAACGTATAGGAGTATTCATGTAATTCCATAACGCGAGTAAAGTATGCTCCGGAACACTGGGTCTTCGCACGCAATCCTATCATTCGGCCTTGGGCTTCAAACTAGGTTAATCGCCCAGTAACATCCACAAACTATTTCTTGATACCTTAACACCAGTAAAAGAAAGTTGAAAGTAAATTTTCTCCCAAATATATTGAGGTGCTTCGACTGAATTCGTCTAGACAGTTGCTCTACTTTTTCGGTCATTTATTATCGAGCAGTCCTTACAATATTGGTATCAATTGAGCAAATCACGGGGCGAGATGTTTTAAATTACTTTAGGGTAGCAAGTTCTTTTAACTCTAAGAAGTTTCATTGAAACAGTAACTGAAAAGAACTTCTGTTTTTTTTTTAGCTAAAAGGTAGTATTATTAACAATGTAAACTCCAGAGCATTTGGTCCTAATGACGTAATAAAGTAAAGACATCACAGGTAATTTAATTAACAAAGTAGTCCTTAGTGTCGTCTTTTATCCCAATTTGGTCACAAAAGACCCATTTTCATGAAGAGAAATGTTATTTTTAACGAGCTTTTAGCAGCGGATATTTAATCATGCCGAAAATGTGATGATAAATTGGACTATTTTTTGTATGGCACTGAAACGTGCCTGAATTTTTACAGCTATTCGTTCGTGATGTGTTTTTTAATGAATGATTTGTTATAGTTTGAGTGGTGCGTGCTGCAAAGTAGGTCTAGGTATTTATGAACGACAACACTGGAAGACTGGTAGAGACACTTTGGCCAAGCTGGCGCAGCCTCATCCTCACTTATTTATGTATTTATTTAAGAACACAAACACGATGTGCCTCATTCACTGACCTCTATAATACAAATAAGCTGGACTAAAATAATATTGTCTAAGAAATGTAATTTTTTTGTGCCGATTTGAAGCGCCCTTTCTCTCTTGATCTCTGGTACTAAAATAGCCTAGATGACAGTTTTTTTAAAATTATCCTATTAAAATGTGGCCCATAAATATAGCTGATTAATGAAAAGAAAATGAAAAGCTGATCAAAAATAAGCAACTTATAAGCATTTTAATATCATGCTAGACAGAGAAGAAACAGCAAATCATGACGTCACTACTCTGTATGCCATATAAATTATATTCTGACAAGTAAAGCGTGAGGTCTTTTTTTGTTTTGTGGGAAAGGGACAGAGTTGTCTCTAACAAAAACTTTAAGCGCTCATATATCAGAACATTATTAACCGATTTATATATTTTTTTC
The DNA here is from genome assembly GCA_905404285.2 of Erannis defoliaria. Lineage (NCBI taxonomy): Eukaryota > Metazoa > Arthropoda > Insecta > Lepidoptera > Geometridae > Erannis > Erannis defoliaria. The sequence goes on from FR990071.1 coordinate 5,376,432, forward strand.
AATAAACATACTATATTTACTTAAATTCTTCATCAAAGCTATTGGTTTCAACGATATAAACATCAGTCATCTACCCTATTGACATAATAGTATTGCGAAATATTAGTTCCATGGATGCTCACACTGCGGTCTGTTGGCTATCCGCGCCAAAATGGCGAAAATCAAATGGCATCGATTTGCTATCAATAATATGAAGTCCAGCGTACTTGTATAATAGAGGTCAGTGGCCTCATTGCACACTAACGAAGACAGAATAGTTACTAGTTAAGCGTCACGACAATTAAATTATAAGTGTAGACTAGATGGGTTAAAGTAGCGAGGCATAGTAAGATCTAAGAATGAAGTGATGCTAGTGAATGAAGGTGTCAAAGTGAATGATAATATCAATAAATTAGCAGATAAGTTGTCTTAGTGAAATAAATTGAATATAAAAGCATGTGAACTAAACAGATAACATAGAATACTTCGGTCCGGTCAGTCTTCGGATGGGTGACCGTGGGTGGCATTTATTTCTGAGCGCTACGGTGGGTCGGATGGGAGGCAATAATGTACGACACAGATAATGTACCGCATGATATTGTACGGCATAATAATGCACAGCATGATAATTGTTGTACATGTACATCGAATATCATGGCTGTGCAATATCGTGCCGTGCAATATCATGCCGTACATTATCGGCTCGGCTCAATAATGCTCACCCCGATTTTGTACAGACTGATATTTGATGTACAAGTACACGAATTCCTTATTTGTATAGCAGTTAGGTTCAGGTTATTTTTTTTAATGTCAATTTGAGTAATGTACTCGGATTATTGGCTGTACAATATAGGGCCGTAATTTATAGACACGAGACGATAATGGACGGCTAGTATTGTACGACATGGATTGTACAGCATGATATTTGATGTACATGTACACCAATTATCATGATGTGCATTATTATGCCGAACATTATCGTGTCGGCAAATATCATGTTGTACATTATAGACACCAGCAGCCTTATCATGTAACTTTTCGGGATCGCGATTCGGATACGAGTTGTCAAAAATAGACACTTGTCACTGTCACTGCCAGAACTCATTTGACCCTGCAGGGCAGGATGAAACGCCAAAAGACCGACGGATTTGCTTAACTTAATTAAGGAAATCAATGCATTCGTTCGATAACGATAGCGAGAGAAATCCCTCCGTGATACTGTGAAGCTGTGACAGTGACAAGTGACATTTATGACAAATCTCGATCCGAATCACGATCCCGAAAAGTTACATGATAAGGCTGCCGGTCGGATGACAAGTTAAATTGTTAGTCGCGGTTGTTTGTTCTAGTTTCTATAACAGCCACCGTCAGCCATGTCAGAGGCCTTCGGGCGGCACATTAACTCTGACACTAAGGCTGGCCACTCAGCCTATACGAACTTACTTACTTTTTTAACAGATAAAGTAATCCAAAAAATAAGTAATAAAAATATTTATTTAATTATTTGGAATACTTATTTGAAAGTTTAGCACAGATTGACGATTAGAATCTTGTCACCACCACCCGCGAAAAGGTCGACAACTTCGTGCTTTGAGAAAGCGTTAAACTCTCATACTAGCATACCGAGGTTCGTCTTCCAATGAGGTTCCACAGGCAAAACTTATCGCAGATGGCGCCAGCGGCGCGGCAGTTCGGATGTGGCAAAAAACAAGCTTTCATGTTAGTCGTTGCTTATATCTATCTGCTCTTGATGAGGGCGTTGCCGATAATCTAGTCCAAGGAAAAATACTGGGTTCTGTGCCTTGTTTTAAGAATCTTTGCAGCTGTTGACGGCTAAAAAGGCAAGGCAAAAGATTGCTGTACAAACCAGTATATGCAGATCCTCCCCTCGTAATCCGAGTCTAATAAAAGTAAAACCACCATCATCATCGTTGCCAGCCAAAAGATGTCCACTACTGGACAAAGGCCTCCGCCTTAATAGGGAGGGCTTGCCATAATCCCCACGCTTGGCAGGCGGCTTGGGGATCGCAGAGTGTTACCACCGTTAACCAAGAGGACGCTGCTGCCCGTCCTCCGGTGGTTCTGGATGCAGTATTAGGAAATACCCTGGTCCAAGAGTAAAACCATAGATTAGACCTATATTTAATCTATAAGAGTTAAAACCATTAATATGTAGAAAAAAAACCAGAAAATCTACGGCCACCGGCCGTCACGAGAACTTTCTTACGGTGTGCGGGATCTAGTACCAAATGCCTTCCGGCGCAACCGTCCGGTTTTTCTTTCGGGTTTTTCTTTTAATGTGCGGCCGGCCTAGCGACAAGCTCGGATCGATCTATGTGCAGAGAAGTTCAAAAGACCCTAAAAGGCACTTATGGAATATATCACCGCGCGCCCCCTTGCATCCCGAGAATTATAGACGAGGATGATGACAACGGAAGTGAGACCCACTAACAACAAGAATCTGCGAACGGAACACATTATAAATCCAACTAAATGCCGCTCAGAGGCAGCCTGCAAAGGAAACGTCAGTCGCGGCGAAGCAATTTCCCCAGGGGTCGTGGCCTCTGGCGCCCGGCTTTGGTAAAGGGGAGCAATCCCGGCGGCCAATACTCACCACGCCAAGAGTCGTGGTGGAAAGAATTAAAAAAAAAAACATCCACACATCAAGCTAAAATGTAGGCAATAAGGACTTAATAATGTATTCCGGCACGCTCACTTAAGAGCCAGTTCCTTTTTCAAGCAGTGCACTTATAATTTGAAGCACATATACAAAAAAGTTATAGGTATCTAGTCTATCTATCTACCAAAACTGTTTTTTCTGTTAATTTCTAGTGTTTTTACAATGGACTTATGCAAAGTAACGCCTGAATCAATCACATCTATCTATCTAGTTTGAAAATTTGGTATATGAAGGTAGTTCGACCATACGTCGTTTACAAACATGAGGTGAGCTAATCAAACATCTAGCCTATCAATCATAAAATTTTAAGCGCGGCGTAGCTTCGGAATAGGTAATCTGTCTTTTGTCGTTAACCACCTAACAAATAAGAAAGAAAGGAACGATTATTAATGTCTTTTATTAATTAAATTTATGTAGGTATTATTCAAATGATAACAGAAACGAAGATTACTTATTAACTAGTACGTAAATGCATAATGTACGTATAATAAAAAGTCGATGAGTGCAGGACTGTATTATATATACCTACCTAAATCATTTAATGTTTGGTTTTTTCATAACTGTCTCAATACGTGGATGTTGGATGATTTTTACCAGAGAGCTTACTGGGCAGAATATCTCAGTGTGATGAACGCAGTGCAGTGTGGCGCAGAATTTTGTTCGCGAGTTTACAATTCTGGCACTGCTGCTGTCATGGGCAGGTGTGACGCTTACTACCAGGCGAACGTCTCGCTCGTCTTGTAACTCAACTACCTACATTAAAAAACAAAAACATTTTTTTTGGGATACATATTATTCAATCAAGTACGGTTATTAGTATAGGTACAAACAAACTATAGTACATTATGATACAAGTGTGCTATGTTGGTCATTACACTAGAGGCGGTATTATGCGCGCGAGCCGGAGGCGAGCGCGATAAGGAAGCCGAGAGTGTATTGAAACATAGTACAAGAGTTTCATACGACTGTTTTCATCACGCTTGCGAGGAAAAAAGTTTTTTTTTTGACAATAATCAACCACACAGTGAAAACGTCAACAATCATTTGCGGAGAATGGCACCCAACAGCAATGTGCGCGCAGGTTGACATTTACTTCAGCGGCATAAGAACTCTTTGTTGGTATTACAAAAAAACTGTAAGTATTACCCGGGTATATTAAGAGTGCTTCGTATACGTACGTCTAATTGCAGTCACGTACAAACTTGACTTTACCGGGTTATACCTATTATAGCACTATGTGCCGTAATGTACAGTAAAAAGCATGCGTGCGTAATAGCTTGGATTATGAGCCTAAAACCGATGCAATAAGATCCACTTTACGTGCAAGTGTGATGAAAAGTACGTAATTGAACGAGTCAAGTGAAGGTTAGAGTCTAATAAACTGGCGTTTGTATGTGTAGCTTGGCATGTAAAAGCCTTGAAGTTCTTTAGGGTTTATTATAATGACAGGGAAAATTATACTTATATTTTCTTGTCTATACCGCGAAGAGCATATTATACAGCAACAAGCAGCAACCGTTCAGGAGTCTGACACATATTCCAGCCATTGCTCTCCTCAAACATAATATTTGAGGGTAGGAAGGCATCAATACATTTTAAGAATTTTCTTTCAACTAAAGTCGGATTCAATACTCAATAATTTATTGCAAACATTATGTAACATATTATATAATATATGCAGATCTTATGAAGCACATTTTAAGGAGCTAACGACATAATGACCCCATTGGGGTAAGTATGGCAATATTGTGCGGAGCGGCTTATTCTATTAATTTGTCTCTTAAGAATTCGCCTGCTTCACTTGTATGTCTTTAAGCACTTTTACAAGTTTAGTCTTATCTTCTATGTCCTAATAAATAAAACGGGCTAAACTGAATGATTGAAATGTCACTTTTCAAAATATTTTTTCCAGCTAAAGAAGCGTAGTGATGGATATATTTTATCGTTCAAAAGAATTATCGAATAATTATTAACTGCTATCAAACATTTATAGTGCTGCCATTGGAAGTGCAGGTAGAAAAGGGAAAACATATTATAATTAATTATAATATGTATTATAAGTATGTATTTACGAAAAAAATATTGTATTTAAGTATTCTATCAGCTATCTAGTTTCCATAATACAAGCTTTGCTTAGTATGGGGCTAGATGGCGCTTTGTGTAAAATGTCCTCCAATATTTATTATTATTATTATTTATAATGTGAAAAATGTTCTGTAAAATGCTACAGGGAAATGTAATTTATTTTTCATGTTTTACAACCTTGAAATGATTGAAATCGTACATAAGAAGGAAATACACAGTTTATAAAGACTTAATAAGTAAGTAAGTTCGTATAGGCTGAGTGGCCAGCCCTAGTGTCAGAGTTAATGTGCCGCCCGAAGGCCTCTGACGTGGCTGACGGTTGTTGTTATAGAAACTAGAACAAACAACCGGGACCAACAATTTAACGTGTCATCCGATCCACGGTAGCGCTCAGAAATAAATGCCACTCACGGTCACCCATCCGAAGACCGACCGGACCGTCCGTTGCTTAACATCGGTGATCGTTTATAATCACCTAGACAAGCTACGCCACGAGCGCTACTTAATGGAAATAGTAGTTCACTGGTGTGAAATTATTATGTTGTTAACAAAAAAATATAATATATATATTATATTGTCATAGTTTAATAAAAAGGTTAAGTTTTTTTCCTTCTCCTCCTACTTCTCTGAAACTTCGCTTCGCTCGGTGAATAATAATTGTCAGAAAACTCTTCTTGAAGTTCCGATGCCGCATGGACTTGCACGTATTCTATCGAGCTCGACATTTGGGCGTATTAAATATTAAGATCCGATATTTTATTCGCCAGGAAATCGATGCGCTAACTTGATGGCTTTTCGAAAAGCCGACAAGCGTTCTGGCGAGCCGCCAATTGTTCTGGAGATAGCATTGTCAGACACCTGTCGGCTCGTATAAGACATTGGCTCAATTAAAATTGAATTTTTATTCGATAAATGCTTTTACTGTGGCTTATACTTATTTGTTCGGAACTAGACCTCGCTGCCCCAAATCTTCACAACTCCGATACCAACTATGCTCTACCTAAGTATTCGAAGGTACAAGAATACCTATAAGTCGAATTCATAATTAGTCGGACTAAACTGAAAGATTCAAATGTCACTTTTCAAAATAATGTTGCCAGCTAAAGAACCGTAGTGATGGATATAGTTCAGTTCTTATCGTTCAAAAGATAATTATCGAATACTTAGTTATTAACTGCCCCTAAACATTAGCGGCCTTACTTACAAAAACTTTCAACTGTTAGTCACTGCTTAAGATGCTCTGCCATCTTCTCTCTGACATGAAGTTGCACGTGCTAGAAAAGGACAGAGAAGTTTAAGCATTGACTAAGAGAATCGAGATTATTTTAGGTAAGACTGTAAAAATGCTGCCACTGGAAGTGCAGGTAATAAAGGGAAAACGTATTGTGTAGAAAAGTTGTTCTGTAAAATGCTACAGGGAAAGAAAATATTATTTTCATTTATGATATAACCTAGCAATACTCGAAATGTCAGTTTAGTCCGTCTAATTATTAATCTAACTATAGTAATATAACTGATATCAACAGTAAATATATTTATCCCTAGACCTGCATATCACAAGTCGTTACGAGCCAGTGAGTGTATTTGCAGTGAAAATTTTACGCACCTGCTTCTGGGACAGCGTTTATTTAATACAACCTATAAAGGTAATTATGCAAAAATTAAAGAGCAGCATATATATATATTATATGCATTATTGCATAATTTTTTTTTTATATGCATTTATATAGGTTCTTTTCTATCCGTTATCGTGTTTTTTATTATGTCATTGGAAAATCTATTAACATAATTATAATGTGATAAATATAATGTGATAAAAATACTATACTAACTATTTATTTTCTCGCAGTCATGGTAACAAGTAAAGTATAGATTTGAAAATTATTTAAGTTTGCGCTATTGTGTCAGTGCGTGTAGTGAAGCTAAGTATCGATACAAACATCTTAGTTTTTCGATACTTATTGTCCAAACTATTATGTATACTTATGAAATAAATAAATTAAATTTAAAAAAAATTAGAGTAGGTCGTAGGTAGACACAAGTCGTAAAAAAAAACTCTATGCTTGAATCCTTGTGGTCTCGGTCGGGGTTACTACGTTCAGAGTTATACTCTAGAATCCTTCCCTGCTCTCGGGATCCAACTTTGTCTCTCAAATGTAATTTCCTTTTTTTACTTGTTGTGTATTCTATATTTTTTTATATTGCCAAGCGATGAAATGACGTGTTAAAAGGTGCCTTTAAAAATATAAGAGCAATTTGTTTTAGAGTTGATTATTTTTGTATTGCTTGCACTGAGATGAATTTGTTGGAGTAAAATTTAATACAATGTTGAGTGTCATGTTTTTTAAAGATTCCTTCTTGACGATTGACAATCAGTTGATTGTAACAACCAATTAGGATGTTTATTAAGAGCCAACCAAGTAGAGTAGATAATAATTGCGAGTTTAATAAAGCTTTGGCTTTTAGGCCCATACCTAATGGCTTTATTCGGGTGTTATTTTTTTCCAAATATACAAAGTCGACAGCACTGAAAAAGTAGGTGTCAATTTCAATTATATATTTTATTCGGTAATTGATTTGAACAAAGTTTGCGCAAAATTTTCTCAAAAAATCGTTAAATAATCTCTAAAAATATATACTTATCTAAGTTAATTTTCTTTTCTTATTTGAAGTTAAATCAGCGAGAGTTACGTTTACGCGTACCTACATTATATAGGAGAGCCTACGTCCAACAGCGGAAAATACCTAAATTTTGTTTTTGCCGTGATAAGCCGTGGGGCCTAATCGGGAAATCTCTCCACTTCAAATCGAGAGTTCGCGGGTTCTTATCCAACCCCGTACCAATGAGCTCTTTGGAATTTACGTACGGATTTTCATACCACTGACGAGGTCAGAAAAAAAACATCGTGAGGATATCGTATGTGAATCCATCAACCCGCAACTGACCCAGCGTGGTGAATATGGCCAAATCCCCCTTCGACAGTAGGCTGAGCCAGCAGTGGACTATTAAAAAGGCTGATTTTGCTTCATCATGATCAGCCTGTCATAGTCCACTGCTGAACATAGACCTCTCCCAAGGCACGCCACTCAGCCCGATCTTCAGCTATCCGCTTCCAACCACTGCCAGCTGTCCTACGTATAACGTCACTCCATCGAGTCTCAAGACGTCCTACCCTACGTTTGCCGATACGTGACCTCCACTCTAGAACACGTCTACCCCAGCGGTTATCGGTTCTGCGACAGATATGACCAGCCCACTGCGATTTCAGTTAACTAATACGCTGAGCTATGTCTGTAACCTTAGTTCACTGGCGAATTACTGATTTTGCTCAATACTACCTAATGATTTTGCCAATCGTTGCAGATATCTCGCGCTTCGCTCGCTCGGTCAGCTAAATAAATAAGGAGGCACCTAAGCTCGTAAAGACTGTGTGGCCAGCCATAATGTCTGTCTGACATGGCTTGGCGGTTGCTGTTAGAGGACCAACAACCGGGATAGACAATATAGCGTATCAACGCACGGCAGATTCTATAAAAATAAATATGAAGTCGTCTTGATACAATAAAGCTTGTAACTTAAACAATACGAGTCAGCTATTATGCACTTATATCCATAGATCTAGAAAAAGGGGAGACGAGGGATGCCCGCATTGACGTGGTCCGCACAAATTAGGTCCACGGACCTAATTAGACAATAGACAATCGTTTAATTGTGGCAAAAAATATAAACAAAAACAATTACATTGAACACAGTAAAGTAAAAAAAAAAAAACTTTTGCTACAAACCGGCCCCAACTCAGCATGATGGCGGTTGTGAACAACTGGCGCTGGTCTTCCGTTGGGCCCGGCAGGTGATATCACACACGCAAATTCCCATGATGCGCATATAATAGGCACGATTACATATACAGCAATGGTAACATACACAAGACAAACATCAAATCACACAAATACACGATACAAAACAAACAATGCCTACTCAGGTACAACAATTCTTAAAAATTGAAAACACAGAAAAATAAAATAAGCTCTTATTTTTCTGTGATCAACAATCATTAGGTAGTTATTCAATGACATTTGATAAAACTCATCACTACATACGGTTTTTAGCTGGCAGCATTATTTTGAAAGGTCACCATTTCAAGCACTATAAGTAGCTATCAAGTATAAACGTAGTAGGTATTTTACATTCTCTTTGATTTAGCCGTCTATGGCGTTTAGCCCATAGAGAAATTAAATATGTTTAATAGGGTAGATGACTGATGTTTATATCGTTGAAACCAATAGCTTTGATGAATAATTTATGGAAATATAGTATGTTTATTGAAAATATAATTTAAATCGGTTAATAATGTTCTGATATATGAGCGATTAAAGTTTTTGTTAGAGACAACTCTGTCCCTTTCCCACAAAACAAAAAAATGACGTCACGCCTTACTTGTCAGAATATAATTTATATGGCGTACTGAGAAGTGACGTCACGATTTGTTGTTTCTTTTCTCTGTCTAGCATGATATTAAAATGCTTACAAGTTGCTTATTTTTGATCACATTTTCATTTTCTTTTCATTAATCAGCTATATTTATGGGCCACATTTTAATAGGATAATAAAAAAACCAGTCATCTAGCCTATTGACCATAGTCACAATCAAACAGGTACTTGTGTATATCGTTAGGTTCAATTATCTAAATAAGCAGAAACGATACCTTCCTGTGTTTTCAAAAGACGCACAAATAATCCAAAAACCAAAAACAAGTCCAAGGAAATATGTCTCACTCGGTAATAAATTAGAACTTAATTATTTTTTTAAATTCTTCTGATTAATCCATGTAGTTTTAGTTTAATTATGTTTGCTTGGCATTAGAGCATACCTCATCAATCAATCACAATCACTCAATCTCTCGCTCGCTCAATTTTTTACTAGATCTATGCCTATAGCACATAAAGTTTGTTCGAAGATTAAATCGTAAACTTCTAACATCATGGATAAATTGGATCCAGTAGATAAGCCCCATGATTTACGTAGGCTATCAAAAGAGATTGAACTGGGCGGCTCGCTGAAAAATGCACATGTCCATGGTACATAATTAAGAATCAAACGATACTTACCTTGAAGTTTGATTCCAATTATGCGAGGGTCTCAACCGAAGACGATTACATTATTTACTTGCAGCAGTACATGGGATTGTGCTGTCTTTGTCACACTTTTAGATATTCAACTACTATAAAAACACTGACTTCCTGTCTCCCTCTATGGCCGGAGGTGGCTGCCTGCAACTTGTCATTATTTTCAGAGATAAATTAGGAGTTCCACCCATGAATGACTATACATTATTGTTTGTATTTTAACTTATGGGTATATTATTTACAACTTGGGTGGGTTGGGAGTGTAATCGTCTTCGGTTGAGACCCTCGCATAATTGGAATCAAACTTCAAGGTAAGTATCGTTTGATTCTTAATTATACTTCGGGTCTCAACCGAAGACGATTACATTATTTACTTGCAGATGTTTAGAGAGCCTTCGCTAGATAAAGAAAGACAAACAATGTCTATGTCATTCATTATTTGTAAGTATATAATTAATCACTAAGTTATTAATCAAAAGCATACTTTGTAATCAATCTACAAATTGTAAAATTTTACTGCTATATCATAATCAAGAATCATATATATTTTTTTTATATATTTTTTTTTTCATGTATAATGAATTATTTTATAATTATTAATTTAATTATTTTGAGTGCATAAAATATATATATAATAAATCATTTACGATCCAATAATTATGTTCCTTGATAGGGAGGGAACATTTAGCAACCTTTAACGAAAATTTACCTAAATGGCTTCCGTAAATTCATAATCGTCAAGATTCTCAAGATCTCTGTTATACTATTTTAGGAAAACATTAGAAGAATCACTCCAACATGCAGCATCATGAACCACTTCTAGGTTTACACCAAATCTATGAGGTGTCGACGTTGAAGCGTCACTAGTGGAATGCGCCGCAAATATAGCGCCCCCAAATATGCGCTCCAAATAATGTCGATGCCGCTGTCGTGCAAATAAGTACACAGTTTTTTCCTTAATAAAAGTCAATCTAATATGTGGTTGGAAGGCTCCATTTAGCGATGCTTGATTAAGTCCGGTACTTTAATTACAATCTTGTCGCTATCTATAGCAATATTTTTAATTTTATTAAACTTCATTAATTAACGTATGCATTCTCTGTGTAGATGCAATCGCTAATAACGTAATTGTTTTTACGTAATTATCGGAATAAAGGTACACGTTTGAGACAAAATTCAACAGCCTATTGGTGTCCCAGGTCGCTGAATATTTGGGATTAGGTGGTCTTAATCTATAGACATCCTTTATAAATCTGTGGACACTACCGTGTAGCGTGATTTTTTGTTCCTAATATTGTAGATAAGGCCGGTTTGTGTATATTTAACGAACTGTAACTGGCTACGTTTTCGAATTTCGTAAAAAAGTTAAACAGATATATGATTCGTATAAAAAAAATACTATGGTTATTATCTTGATAGAAGGCTTAAGTTTTAATTTGTGAACGAGGCCATGACAATACCTGATGATACCTCTGGTACGCCTCGGCTTATCAATGACTGCCTGATAATCTCGCTCCCACCAGGGTAAGGTACACCATATGTAGAGGGCAGCATGTTCTAAAACGGGAATGAAGCTTCGTCTCTAATTATATTTCGTAAGACCTTAGTTATAAGACTAAACGGGCGAAAGGAATAGATATGTAAATTTTACTAATTAAAAATAATCAATCGATCGATTCAATATATAATTATAATATTAAAATATAATTATATTCGTTAATTCGAATCAATGCATCGAGATTTTCTGCGTAGGGATCGAGCTTTCATGACGCGTGTCGTTAAAATTTATAGTTTTAAGAGCTCGCAAAAAGATCATAAATAGCAAGCTTCCACTAGTTACACATTACAAAGTACCTTAATCTTACGGGGTTTCATGATCTGCAACAACATTATCGGCAGATCTTATATATGACGCAAATATATAATAAATGTTTTTGAGCACACCATTGCCAAATAAATAATAGCGAGCAATGGCATTTAACTGTGCTGTTTAGCTGTGCTGTATACCTCCCATACGATATAAATTGCAAATTGCTGTCGTGTTTTCTATATACTCTCAAAACTATATCGCAATAGTAAAGCTCTGATGCAAATATCTTTAGCCCATATAACGCGGCTTTTAATTCCAAAATACTAATGTGCAAGCTGATCTCTTATTCGTCCCAACTGCCGTGCGAACTTAGACCGCCGCTTGCTACCCCGCACCCAACCGGTACTTGATACATCACTGTAGATCTTTAGACATTAATAATAACTACGTATTGGGCAAAAGAATTGGATAATAATATAGTTTCACCATCGTAAAACCTCTGCTTTACTATCACCATCTTTTTATTATAGGTTTCCGAGTTACCTAATGCTAACATTTTCTCCCGATCAAACAATTTTGTACTTATATTATATATCCACCCGTATTTAACGGCTGGACATGAGGAGGTAAAAATACCTATGAACTTCGCAAAGTATCTGATTATACATTTATTCGCTATTAATAATTCTATGGCTTTTTTGATTATGCGTAATTTTTTTTTTTTTTTTTTTTCTTATCGTGATTTATTATGAATCCTAATAAAAAATAAGTTTGTATAGGCTGTGTGTCAGAGTTAATGTGCCGCCTGAAGGCCTCTGACATGGGTGACGGTTGTCACACTAGAACAAACAACCGGGAATGAATCCTAATGACTGTAAATCATTAATTGTCATATTTATGTTGCTGACGCATTCAGAATAGGATTGTCCAATACCAATAAAATTATCTAGATTCTAAGTAATTAACAGAGATAAGCCGGAACTGCCGTAGGTATTTCATTACCGGCTTCAAATGTTCGTGTATACGAACGGACGGTACGACTAAACTGCCGAACATTACATTGGTAGATTTGTTATTTCCAAATCAAACGTAACATCTTTTTATCATCTTGACTAACTTCAAGCAAGTAAAAAATAGGCGTCTTTTAAATTGAATGCTGGCATAAATAATAATAGAAATCAACCAATTTTAGAACGGTTCAATAAAATCTTAATATTTTTTTTTCGCATGTTGTTGATAATAACTGAACTCCGGTCTTAGTACCCTCGTAGTGATACCCTCTGGCATCAATCAATGCTTTTACTGTCAGAGGCTGACTTAAAAGTTACTAGGAGGCTTTATCTGTACTGGTACCTCTTTAAACGATACACTGTATCCTTGCACCCAGGACAGAACGATTGTTGTTATCCTACACCATTTGTTGTAAAATTATTTTAGTCTGTCGGCAATAGGTACCTGCAAAGTAGTCGTTACTACCAGGATCCCCTGCGCGAAGAGCTACTGCTCCGGTGATTGTAGTCTTGCCAGCAATCCCGTGGCACTGGCGCCTGCCTCCGGGGATCGGGGTTCTGGCGCGCCTCGAAGGCTGCTTGCGGCATCCCCCTCGCGTTTAAAGCTCCTCGCTGACCGTGTTGCCGGAGGCTGTGGCTTGAATGGAGGCAGCTGTGCCGTGTTTTCCATCTCAGAGCCTGACCTTGAAACGGCCTTTGAAGATTTAAGGTGCCCACACAGATTTTCTCTGAACAAAAACCCATTTTTTTTGTGTTTTAACACAATCTCGTGTTTGTTTGTTGAGATGGTTAATAATCGCGTAACGTGTCGATTGCGCTTCACAATAGTGTCTATCACTTAATAAGCGTCACTAAGCGGGTTTATAATGTTTTGTGCTTGTGGCAACGCGTCCTTGGATGATAAGACCCAATTTAGAACTTGTCCTATCGCTGCTAAACAGCTGGACAGCTGGTTCTGTTTATTTGGCTAAATATATTCTTAGCGTTAATAGGTGACACGTGACAGTGCTACTCTCTCTCTACAGACTCTATTTCTAATTTAAGTTTTGGTGACCTCACATTCGCGCAAGTTTTGGCGGGCAAATATTGTTTGTTTCAATTGGCTTTCTCTTGGTAAGCCCTTACATAATATAATATGTGATCATCTAACAAAAATGTCTTTATGTAAATCGTCGCCGTACCTATTCTTTTGGAAGGAAGAATTATACAATTTTCCGGGTGAAGATTCTCTTCGGCGTTTTCTGCTGTTAAAGCTGACGTTTCTTCTGTAGCCCTTGCATGCAGTGCGTCGCTTGCATGTCCGTTTCTTATGGTGTCCCATCCTCCCGAGGGGACTCAATGTATGTAACCGGCAGATATGTACGATAAGAGAATGATAAGTACGAGCTCAGCCGATGTACCACGCGCGATTTACGCGGCGAGTAAATTTACCTTACACGATATACGTGAAGGAAGTGCGTCTCAACACGATATACGTGGAGGGTTCATCACCTTAACACGATTTACGTGAAGGTAATGAAGTCTCAACATGTTTCCATGGAGAATTAGCAGGTAACCTTAATACGAATCACGTAAAAGGGTTGTTGACTATTTTTGGATTACAGCGATAACAAATTTCTTGGTCACCTAACTATAAGGCAAAACTTTGTAGATATTATTTAAGACATCCCCGCTCTTTTCCATGTGATACTATGTACTTACATCTTCCCATTAGCTAAATTTGTGAATAAAAGTTTAATGTCTGAGGGTAGTTTTAACCAAAGCACGTAACTACTCATTAGTACAACTCGGATTTATAAGTTAACAATGGCTATTTTAGGTAGGTACCTGCTCAAATCTTTCGTCCATATATCGCGATATGGCGAAGCATTAAACTGGGAACTTTCAGTCGACGACGATGATCAAGATTCTTCACCTTCCTAAAGGTATTTTCGTATTCATCATTAGATCGCACACGTTTTCTTTTTCTTATCTCCCAAATCTAAGCGCGAACAATAAAAATATTCACTACTTAAAAAAAAAAACAATGTGACTCCGACGACACAAAAACACGTAATGACAAGTTGCAGGCAGCCACCTCCGGCCATAGAGGGAGACAGGAAGTCAGTGTTTTTATAGTACTTGAATATCTAAAAGTGTGACAAAGACAGCACAATCCCATGTACTGCTGCAAGTAAATAATGTAATCGTCTTCGGTTGAGACCCGAAGTATAATGCGCTCTGCTGCTAATATATTAACCACACAGAAATTTGACCAGAAAATGCAGTGAAGACCAACACACAGTGAAGTAAGTTGTTTTTTGTATGTGTCTGGTACAATACAAGATAAGTCAAAGATCTTGAATACAGTTGATTAAAATGTTTTTCTGTCGACAGGGGTTGCCATTATGCATAATATAAAAAAAATATGTAAAATTAAACATAGTGATTTGTTAGAACTTGGAATGTTTATTGAAACCAGCAATATGCCCGATTTGTTTTTTGAAAAATACCTACCTCAAAACCACCTTAATTATTGAGAATTGTAAGTAAACCTAGAAACCAATTTTCGTCTACATTTTATAAGTAAAAAAACTACGATAGTGGGTACGAGTTTTGGTACTACAGTCGCAATAAAACCGATGTCACATCAGATTAAGTCCAATGCACAAATCATACCTAATAATATTACCTACTTCCAAGTTTACGGTTCACTGCCCTAGATCTCCCATAAACAGGTGAAATCATTCAAAGATCATCGGTTATACCGGGGTAACAAAGAAGACTAGCGCTAATTTGTTTATAAGCTCTTTTTAATATTACACAAAGGTAGGCTTGGGGGTAGGAATTATTAAATAGCTCTATTGTGTGGGTCGGCTGAGCCCACGCAACCCTCGTGTTAGCTGCATTTAACCTGCCTCCTTGTAACTTATTAAAAAGGGGCGCTTTGTGCAAGGCAATGGCTCAACTGTGATAATTTAAGATTTTCGACCGACTTCGAAAAAGAAGGTTCTTAATTCGGCTGTATGTATTTTTTTTTCCTTTTTTCTTTTGCTTGTATGTTACGCGATTACTCCGCCTATTATGACTTGATTTTGATGAAGATGTCATCCAGGTAGTCAAAATTGAGGTTGTTATTTAAAAAAAAAGAGCCTATTATTTAGTTTTCATTTATTATTTTAGTTCGAGTTAATTAAGTATGGGTATGATGATACTCTTGCAAGCAGTTTCGTTTCAGCACGACTCTCAATGTAAATTTCTATGAAATGGATTGACGAGCCTAGCGGGACTTTCGCCTGGTGGTAAGCGTCACTCCTGCCCTACCTGCGGCGAGGGGGGGGGGGGGATTTCTTCCGTACGCGGTAGTCTAGTAGTAGTAGTCCGTCTAGTACGCAATGGCATGAGTATCTAAAGGGGCGTTTATTCCCAAATCCGGTCTATGCTATAATGCTAATTTTCGCTAATAAGTAATTGTCGCTGTATACGAATGTTAGTTGTTGTAAATTCCAACTAATTGCATAAGCGGGATTTAATACGAGGGAACTAAAAGTTTGTTCAAATCCCACACAAATGTTAAACATGGAGTGCGTCATACTCTTAACGTCATTTAAAACTTTAATCAGCGTTTTTAAGTAACGCCCTAGATATATAAACAAGTACTTAGTACTTAGATCGACAAAGGTTTTAGATACAGATAGGCACTGCGAGTTATGTAAACTTTGTTTGATCAAGGAAACAGGATCAATGCTCATAAATGAAATTGTTTTTTTTGTATATATGAAATGGACATTTTTGACACAGCGCCATCTTGCCCCAAGCAAGCTAAGCTAAGCTTGTATTATGGGGACCAGATAGTTTTTTTTTGTGTAAATACTTACAACACCCAGGCACAGATCAAACATCAATATTTTTATTACATACATTTTGTCCTGCGTGGGAATCGAGCCCACATCCTACAGCTCACAAGGCAGACATACTAACAACTGAGCTATAGGGCAGTCAATCTACTATCAATGTAATATAGCAGCATAGGAAGGAAAAACCTGGCAGAAGATAAAAATGCTATCCAAAATTCGACCTCTTCCATTGTATTTATTTCAGGAAGACATCATTATCATCAGCCCGGAGACGTCCACTGCTGAACGAAGGCCTCCCCCTTAGACCACCACACCGTACGACAACCTGCCATTTGCATCCACCGGTTGCCCGCGACTTTTACAATGTCGTCGGTCCACCTAGTGGGAGGCCGCGCCTACGCTGCGTCTTCCGGTTCGCGGTCGCCCCTCAAGAACCTCTCTTCCCCATCGGTTATCAGTTCGTCGAGCGATGTGGCCTGCTCTTTGCCACTTCAACTTGCAAACCCTGCGAGCTGCCGGTGACCTTGGTTCTTTGGCGAATATCCTCGTTCCGGATTTTATCGCGCAAAGTAACTCCGACAACAAGAAAGAAGACAGGAAGACATAAATCTTAAAAATTCGTGTAATTTAGATTTGAGCTTTTGAATAAAAGATTTGCGCAACTGAATCCATTTGGTTTTGATGTTTTGATATAAAATAGAATGAACCAAGCCAAGAAATACAATGTTGTGTACTTTGCATCTTTTTTATTTATTTGGCAAAAAAACTCATGGATCTTTTACAAGGGAACAAGTTAGAATTATTATGGAGACAGTCTTTAAGGGGACCAGATGTGATATCTCTCATGAATGCTCTTATAAATACAATAAGTTCAACGTGTGTACACACAAATTAATTGTGAGTTGTTTTCAATTGACAGTTTCTGCGCATTGAGTTAGAAACTTTTTTTTTTCAACCAATAAATTAAAAACAAAATACACTTTTTCATCAAAATATACATACATATATTCGTATTCTTCCAACCAATGTTTGCAATATTAAATGTTGCGGTGTTGGATGCCTGTATGCTTTTTTGTTAAACATCGTCACAAATCAACTCGATGGTTTAATAGACTGTATTGCGGTTTCATCAAGTAAGTTAGTAAATTCAATTATCTACCCTAAAATTATTTTACGCAACGCACAAAATTGAACAAGACCCGTGTGTCTGCTCTGTTTGTTAATTCTGTTCAATTTCGTGAATCAGCTGGCAGACGCTTACTCTCCGCGATCCAACATTTTCCGACACAAAGGAGTGATTTAATCAAGAATATCTTCCGCATTATGTCTGTATCACCTACACAAAGGCTACGCCCCGTCGTAGCGCCGTAGCTGAGTGCTACGATCGCTATTGTGATTGGCAGAAGCCAAAGCTTTTTATGGATCTTTATTTAACTAACTCGAGAAGACTTTTAGAGGATCTTTTCCACTTTTACTTTTACGTACTAACTTTTTTTGTTAGTTCATTGCAGGGTCGTAAAGAATAGTGCACTAAAATAGACAATAAAATAAGCTTTTATCTAGTTTAACCCTTATCTATTTGATAAGGTTTGAAATGATACTGACATTTTTGGAACATTACCGGCCTTACTTAAAAAAACTTCTACCTTAGTCACTGCTTAAACTTCTGTCTTTTTCTAGCACGTGCAACTTCACGTCAGAGAAAAGATGGCAGAGCATCTTAAGCAGTGACTAACGGTTGAGAAGATTTTTTAGGTAAGGCCGTATATAGTTACTGCATCTGAATTAGTTGACAAGTTTTGTTAAAGTTTTAAAAAATACGTACACTTTTGGGAAGTATTTATTACTTAACAACGCGATTGATAAAAAAATTCAAGAGTAATTTAGAAAATAAGTTATAATTATCTAGCAATGTTTGTGATTGAGCATCGAGCTAATATGGCATGCTTTGCAGTCATAAAAAAATGCATTGCGCTATTAAATAACACAACTGTAATATTGTTTTACACATCGAGTTCCCTCTAAACGTAGCATTGAAAGCATTTGATTTCCCTAGTGAATAACTATGGGATGGCTCTATGGGGTGAATAAATTTAATTTCACAAATACAATAAATAACAAAACGGGATAATTTGAAAAGATTTAGCGTAAAACCACCATTCAGGTTTGTAATTGAAAACGTGAAATGGTCGCGAGCAAAAACGGTCGAACGATTCAATTTTATTTTTCTAGATGGCATTACATTTATTGTTTGCAAACTCGACTGTAGAGTTTTGTTTTTGGTTATCAAACGGAAAAAGCCTAAAGCGGTTTTATTGTTTTTGTTCTAGTATTTGGCGCTGTAAACACAATCCGACTTTACAATTGTATATATCGTCGAACCAGTGTGTTCGTTGTTTGCTGGGTGTTAGCAACCAGCGCTACGCTGAGTTGGGAACGCTTCCGTGACAAAAAAAAAATGGGAGCTCACTATTTATTATTTAAATTTCTTTCTTTTTTTATTAAATTTTGTGTGTATCTATTTTTTTTTTCTCTAATTTTGTATTGTATTGTAATTAGTAGGTTTTTAGGGTTCCGTAATAAAATAGCAAAAATTAACTCCTAAGGTAAGACTTTAATTCGTTGGCGTTTCTACATCGAAATGATTTGTCACAGAATTTATCGGGAGCTGTAATATTTATCGACCTGCAAGGTCTTATGTAGAATAACCCACAGAGGTGATATTTTTGACAACCACTTATTTCCTGAAAGATGAATATTTCCTGAAATGACATGCACTGGGTGATCTGAATGATCAAGTTTTCCCAAACAATAGATATTGGAATTTTTTTATGCATTCACGGACTCGAGTTGCTTTGTTGTATGTAAGTATAATCAATCTGGAATATAATCAATTAATTACTGTTTTACTCAAAACTCACGTAGGCTCACATAAGAATGGAATGGTAGCACTATAACAAACTATTGTCTTTTAAATTTACAAAAAGCGCTCTTTTTGTATAAAATTATGTAATAAGATTCCACCGGATAATGAGCCTTTTGTTAAAATGCCGGCACGTAACTTGTAAATTGTATATTTGTGGTGAAACTCTACGCTGAATTTGTTCTAACAAATAGCTCTTAAAGTGATAAAATCGTAATTTAGCCCCTAATTTAGCCACTTTTATTGGTCGTATCATATTCGTGTTACAGCCGTAGTTCAAGTTATCCGAAAAGGTTCTCACAATGGTTTTGAGTGTCACAAAGGGCGCGAATACTAAACGAATGGAGGCTTCGCGGGTCCGGACGCGCTGGGCGGGCGGGGAGCGGCTCGAGGACGGGGGCGCGCACCGGTCCGGGGTGTTGCTAGCTCGATCGTAATTGCCTCATTTTTGGGGAAAGATTGTTCAAAAGTAGATCAACTGACTTGTAGAAGTCATAAAAATAGTTTCACACCTCGACAATGGCCAATTATATGTCATTTAAATATATGCTCTTTAGCTTAGTCATTTTCCCTGCGATCTAGCCGAGCAATAGCTTTGTACTAAAGGTTTGTGATATTTTGGCCAAGTTCACACAAGGAGGTATGGGAACTTTGTACCACTAGGCCAAATGCGTATGGAAAATGTCCGAAGCCCGGTCAATAGTGTGAATTTGGAACCGCAACTCGACATTCGTATGAAAACCTAGCATAGAGACCAGCACCAAAATTAACCTATTTGACAATCGCACTTGTCACCAGTTTGTCAGTGAGTCAGTGTCTTGTGGCCACCACAAGTGGAAGACAAAAAAGAAAACGAAAGGCGCGAATACTACTTCTTATCGCTAAAAACGATAAGGCTACTTCTTGTGGCGCTATAGCTCAAAAAGTTATATTTTATATTTCTATTTTAATTACTGGTGTACATTTGAAAGCGTTACTATATCCATCTCCTAATTACAAAGCATAAAAAAAAAACTCGTATTTTACCCAAATGCGGTAATATTTGGAACAGCTGGCATCCCCACAGACGCTCGCAGACTCAAGCGCGCGACACTGGCGTGCGAACGCCGCGCCAGCTCCGGACCTCGCCAGCCCAAACTTACAGTGCTAAACCATTGTGAACTCTCCAAAGCATGCCCCAGCTACTGTGAGTGCGCGAACCTACCCACCGCTTGAAAACCCTGTTGCGTTCATTCGCCGCCCAATTTCCAAGGCCGCGCCTTTTTGGGCCCTCATCGATAAATTCGTAAGTACCTGAACGTTTTCTTTTGTTGTCAAGCTACTTGGATCAACGAATAAGGATTTTGACTTATGTAGTTTAACAGCTAAGCTTTTAATACGTTTCCGAGTTTTGATTCGTAAGTAACGGTTGTTTCAAAGGGATTGGATAGTTTAGTCTAAGAGTTTAAGATATGAGTATCAAGTGCTTATACATCAAAGAATGATTTTTATCGAATTTTACCCATTTAAATGTCAAATATACGATTTAAATGTCAAATATAACGATCGTCGAGAATGGTACTTGCACTGCAGGTTTTTAAAAAAGGTATATTAATACTTATGAGACGCACACACAGTACACATAGTACTTGATTACGTAACAGGTGTCAAGTTCCAGGTTAGCAGGGCCAAATTCTTTGAATGGCTCTAACAATCCAGCTCCGGCTTTTTGATCTAAATTCTAATTTTGAAATATTAAAAAAAACAATCTTAATCAACAAAAATATAACACTTTGTTATCTGCAGGTCGTTTACTAATTTAAGCATATTCAAATTCGTATCCGTTCCGAAAGAAAGAACGCATTAACCCAATTTTCACCGAAACATATCAACAAGGAAACAATTTAGACACATCGTATCACTATTAATATTTAATGTTTCCTCTATGTCCCGGCCCGGGTCCGGTACGAAACTTTGAAATATGGTTTCCTTCCCACGGCGGGACAGCTCGACGACACATTAGCTTCCTGGGACGTTGCTTTTGTCGTCAAAAGATAACTCAAACGGGACCTAGTGCTTGTAATTTTTGTACTAGTAGTAGGTAGGTGCTAACTTTAGATTGGGAAAAGTATTGCGCTTACTGATTCAAACTAAAAAGAATCCTTCAACGAATTATTCAGTGTCTTTGGCACTGTAAAAAGAAAGTTTTCTTTTAAGACCAATTCTAGTAGGCTCACAGGTTCGTAAGTTCTGTTCATCAGGTAAGACGTGAAATGAAATGAAATGAAAAATTATTTATTGTTGCAAACATGATCCTAAAGATGTTACATGCAAGTGAAGCCGAGGTAGCCTAATGGAAGCCGTGGTAGCCTAATCGGAAGACTGCTGGACTCGGTATTATGATGTAGCGGGTTTAATTAAACCCCGGGCCCGCACCAATAAACACTTTGAATCTTTTCGGTGAAGAAGCGAAGAAACCTCCTACGTCCGGAGAAGTAACTTAATGGCGTAGGTGAATCCACCGACTCACAACTAGATCAGCGTGGTGGATATGACCCAATCGCTTTTCGAGAGTAGAACCTTCGAGACTTAGTCCAGTTGCCTATTAACATGCTGATTATGTTATGCTATGGTATTAGAATACAATACTTTATTGATAACTCCATTGTTACATAACATTTAAAATTGTGAAAAATATATTGGAAAATTATATTAACTTTATCAAAAATATAAATTAAGTATTTATAATTATAAATTATTATTATTTAATAAAATAACTTCTTCTGTTCCTTACAATCAGTATATCTTTATAGGGTCACATACTTCGGGCAACTTTAAATATGCATTATTGTCATAAAACAGCTATTATTCATAAGGCCTATCCAACTGTTTAGAATAGCTCATAAACTTATGTTTATAAGCTACTGTAGTTACACTTGCTTCAGTTTCCCTTGTAAAAATTCACCTTTATTGTCAAAAAAGCAGTTGAACTTGTTGTTCTACCAATCCCAAATGCGTAATTAAAAGTACAATTAATTTAAATACCTATTTAATTGGCTACGAATACTGCGCGATTTCAAAGTTTTTAAATATTTAAAATCACCGCATATATTTATAAAAAATCGCAGTCTGTGAAATTACTGAGAACAATGGTTTAGACAATATTTTGTCTAAGCCATTCCATAATCATCTAGTGTTTATTTCGATTCAAGCAAGTTTTCTTTCATAAAACTGGGCACAATCTATAATCCCACTTTTAGATACTTGTTTAGATCAAAATGATATTTTTGCTGAACCTTTGTAATTCTATTCTCAGCAATTTCACCGGCTGTGATTTTTCATAACTCTATTTAATGATTTATATCTTCAAAAATGGTCAAATGCGCGAACGAGATAGCGGCGCGTGGTGATCTGAGGTTTAACTCTTTTTAACTTAGAGGATCTAGCTCTCTTTCTTTTTTAACTGTGTTCAATGAGGTTGACATATGCAATTGTAACTCGCCTGTTTCCACGTTTTTATGTCAGATGCAAGAAATATCGTGGGTAGCTCGTTAAAACTTCAACGTTCGCGTGGAGATATAAAATTCGGAACAAAGAAATGGCAGAGCGGTGGTATAATTTATTCTCAAGGGACCATGGGGCTTGTTCTAGATGGACAACACGAACCGACGCGCTGCTGGTGCTGGGAATGTTAGGGTCAGTTGAAATTAAAGTGGATTTATTATAATTTTGTGGGGTTTTCTTTTAGATAATAATATATAGATAATTAGTTTCAACAACACCGTCATTTTCAGCTCGTAATCACCCGCTACTGAGCATAGGCCTCTCTCCTCAACGGAAGATCAGCGCTGTTTGATAAACAGCATTACGTTGAGTTGAAGCCATTTTTGTGACTCATCACTCACACAACTTTTTTTGGTAACTAACTGTAGTTGCATTAGTACCTACGTTAATGATGCTACAAAATAAATATTTTTTCTTTCTTTCTTTCTTTTCTTGTGCGCCACTGATACCGGTCCTGTACCAATCTTACCTAGGTTCGACCTGCGATCTTTATAATCGTCGATCGATCTCATCGGCCCTTTGAGCTGGCGGACGTCCGACGCTTCGATTACCTGTTCGCGGCCACCAATCCGTCAACATTTTAGTCCAACTGCCATCGCCCCGCCTGGTAACATGTCCTACCTAACTCTATCCCCAATATCATGCACCTTAGTGCGACGTCGAATCTCTACATTTCTCACTTGCTCCTGTAGTTTGATGCTAAGCATAGCGCGCTCCATGGCTTTCTGTGGTATTTGCATTTTATGCACAGCTTTATAGGTAAACGCCCATGTCTCGGCACCAAAATTATGCCTTGATGGGTAGGACACATTGGTTAAACTATAGGCGAGTATTCAGAAATAGTGGCACGTAACGGATTTGAGTTTAATTAGCTTCAATTGTAACTATCTAGCTATGTAATGAAATGTTGTAAACTGATATAATTTCTTTAATTAGTCGTTTCGATTTGAAAATTTGCAGTTTTATTGAAGTTAAGATTATAATACAATTATTTGGTACCATCGGGTTTATCTGATGACGGAACAAGGATGTGGATTTTGGAACTTTGCAATGGCTAAACCCTTCGAGTTTGGACTCATTTATATTGTATGTTTTTAAAGCTTAAACAGAACATAGAAATACCCAAAGCGTGGAAACACTTCATATAAAATTTTCATTTATTTTGTTTTATTATCAGAATAATTCCATATAAATAAAATAAGAATAAATCCAAATTAAGTAAATTTCCATAGTAGGTAAATGAAGCGTGATTAAAATAATTTCAGCAATTTAAAAAAAAGTTCAATAGAGTTTTGTTGATAATAGTAATCATCTCTACAAGCTAGTAAATTAGTGCGGTAGAGACGGAATTAAGATTGAAATGAAGCCCGTACTAATGACGCTCTATTTATCTTTACGTTTTAGTATTCATGTGACGATTTACCTCGATAGAAACTAACTATACCTATCCTAGTTCAGGTGATTGCGGTGCTGTGTAGAAAGACGAAGAATATTTTTGAGCAAATATCGAGCTGGGAATATTATTTCAATTTTCATTCTCATTTGCGTACTGTTTATATAAATAAACATACACAAAGTATGTACGTGTTTTTTTCTGTTATAAAGTTGGTACGAAATAAATTACATGACCTTAACCCTTAACTTTAATAGCCCATTAAACAGCTGAGAATAAAAAGATTGTAAGCTTATCCAAATGGTAAAGTAATTCGAATGCCTTATGTACTTCATGTTATTTCGGAGAACGTGCCCGGGAATTGGTAAATTTTATTTCGTTGGTCCTTTATTTTTACGGATAACCAAGCAAACGCGCCTGGACATGGTATACATTAACCATTACATAATTATACGCACAGAGCCCTACGTTGAAACGTATATAGGGCTCTGTGCGTTTAATTATGTGTTTGTGGATGTTACGTGAATTTATTATATTATAGGTATATATAGGTATATGAACAACGAGGTTTTGTTACTCTATGGGAAACGGAAAATCAGAGTTATCGCTTCCACGGCGTAAAAGCCATTTTGACCGTCTTGTATTTAACTATACGTATATCAAAAACCGTATTTTGGACCACATTTGTGTTTAAAACTTTCGATTCTCTTATTTTATTTGATATGTACGTGCACTTTCCAGATCGCAATATTGCCAGGATATAATCAAATGTAACCTATTTCGAGCAAAAGCACAGTCTATCGATTGTTCAAAAATACAACAAGCCAAAATTAGATGACCTGATTTGTCTATCTGTTTAATATTCTATGGCACACAACAAATAATTTAAATATGAATGAATCGCACGGCTTCATTATTGGAAAACAAATGAAGCAATCAAGTCGGAGAGCGGTTTGGCGTATTTAACGATTATTCAAATAAAGTCCGTGTTAACTTTCTTTTATTTTCCCCAGTAGGGGTTTCAGCTGTAACGGCTCGATTCATTATGGACTGAACGAGAAAAATTTGTTTTTGTTTAAATCTACGGCCGCATTCTAGGCATGGCGAATGAAAAATTCTAAATCAGAAACCTAAAGAGTCTGCACAATCTTTTATGAATTAAAGTGCCAAGTTATTTTTTTAAATTGTAGCTAATTATGGTTGAAAAATATGAAAGGAAAATAAATCAGATCACATTTTTGAATAGATAACGAAAGTAAAATTGGGGGCAACCTGAAAAGTTGTTTTTAGATTGCTCTGATTTATTGCTTTAAAAGAGGACTTAGGTTTCGGATGAAAAACGACATTGAACGTGTTTGAGGTACTGCTTGAATTGAAATTCAACGTTTCTATTTCACATGTGTTTGATCGAGTGTAGGCAAGTTTCAGGTAAGGCAATTTTTTGCGCTGAACAGACAGGCACCATCAGGCAGGGAGTCAAACGCAAACCTATTCAGAATAAAAAAAAGAACATGGTGCAACTGCATGCGCTGAAATATCATATAATATAATATCGGTACAAAACATAATTACGGAAATTTTCCGTAATGTTATACTTATCATCAGTGATTCTTATAGTATTCTTATACTAAAAGAATCACTATCCTGACTGACTGACTGACTGACAGACAACGCGCAGGCTAAACCGCTGGTCGTACATTCTTGAAATTTGGAGGGTGTATTTGTCTTGATTCGTAGGGAAATCGAAAGGGGTCGGGGATATCGAAAAATCCATTCTAGTACACACTAAGAAAGGATTTATCGAAATTCAACCCCTAAGGGGGTAAAGATGGGTAACAGCTTATGTATGAAACTCCTTTGTTTTTGAACTTTTAAGCATTTTTTTTTAACATGGATGTTTTAAAATGATAAATCGGGGTTGAAATGTTGTGTGGAAAAATCATTGTTTTCCAAGTTATATTAATGAAAATTGGTATTTGGGTAGTTCATTTAAATTAAAATAAAATATGATATTTTAAATTAATTTTTTCATAGGGATTCCTTAAGGGGGTGAAATGGAGGATGACATTTTGTATGGAAGGTTATTTGTTTTTGAAGTTATTGCGATGAAAATTTATATTCAGACATCTATCTCAGGTTCAAGAGCGCAGTGCAGTGCGGCGCAAGAATACTTTTGTCGCTAACTGTACAAACAATAATTTTGGTATGCGGGACGAAAAAAATACTTTTTAATGTCATGGGCCGAAACCTCGGGACGAATATGGCATAAACCATATGGTCGGATTTTGATCGCAAGTTCTCAATTCTGGCACTGCTACTTTTATGGACAGGCGTGATTTTTACCACCTGGCGAAGGTCTCGCGCGTCTCTTCATCAAACAGCATTATAAAAAAAACGCATATACAGCATCGGTAGCGTTTACGAGGGGCGTTCAATAAAAGTGAGAATGAGTATGTTGCCGGTAACTTTTATTAAATGGAATTTTATTTTTCGATATAGTCGCCTTTTAGCGTAATACACTTGGAATATTTTTTTTCTAAGCTTAAAATTCTTATCTTAAAAAACTCTTCATCCTGAGCACCTAATTACTCCTGTACTGCAGCGACTGCTGCTTAATAATTTTCGAACCTCTCAGAGACTCCTTCAACCTTGGAAATAGATAAAAATCACTAAGGGCAAGGTCGGGTGAATATGGAAGATGCTCAAGTATTTTGAAGCCAGCATCACGAATTGTAGCCATAACAACGGCGGACTTGTGAGCCGGGGCATTATCTTGATGAAACAAATATTTTTTTGTTAGTTTGCCTCGCCGTTTCTCGCGTATTTCGTTACGCAATTTTTTTATTTGTACTGCATACAAAGAGCCCGTTACAGTAGGTCAAGATATTCTATCATGACCACCCCTTTACTATCCCAGAAAAGAGAGCCCATGATCTACCCGGCGGAACGACTCGCCTTAAATTTCTTATAGGAGTTGATATGATGGTCTTTTCCAAGTCATAGATTGTAAATTTGTTTCAGGATCGTAATGGTGAAGCCATGTTTCATCCATTGTTATGAATTGAGACAAAAAACGATCAGGATCTTGTTGTAACATTTCCAATGAAGCTCGAGAAATGTTCAACCTGGTTTGTTTTTGTGCATCGGTAAGCATTCTGGGGACCCAGCGCGTGGATACTTTTTTCATCCCCAAGCGTTCGTGTAAAATGCTATAGTCGACCATACTACTACGGCATACTACCAGTCGAAATCGTTGTTTCATCGGCTATAAAACGTACCATGAAACGACAATCTGCTAAAACAATGTTTTCGACTTTTTTTTACCATTTCTTCGGTCACTACCGTTATGGGGCGGCCCGGGCGAGGGTCATCTTTGGTGGATGTTCTTCCACGTTTAAATTCGGCACACCAATGAGCAACTGTAGAATAAGGTGGTCCATTTGCTCCTAAAGTATCCTGCAAGTCTTGATTAGTTAGTTCCGTAGTGAAAACATTTCATGCACAGATACTTAATAACCGCACGCAATTCATTTTTTCCATTTTCGATAACACGCTACGACAGACTGCAAACAATCTCTCTCTTTCTCAAAAAATGGAAGTCTTAATTTTTTTTAAAACAAAAGATATTCAAATTATTACCTTTTTTATCTTATCAATATTCCAGCTTTACCAGCCATTATTTACTTTTTTCGGTTCCAAAGAATGTCTACCTCATTCTCACTTTATAATGAACGCCCTACGTATATAGGTACTTGTGGCAGCTATTGCAATCGGACTACGGAACTTCAAACATTGCGACTCTATCCCGCCCACTGAAGAGAGAAGTGAATAGAACAGAAAAGTGACGGGCCGCGCTAGGCGGTATTATGTGTAAATGCGCTTAATGACAATTCTACCAATATACTTGTTTTTAAACTGATAATACTCAATAATACAATTTAAATAGACGCGTCAGAAACCAAACCACAATGCATCGTAATTAGATGAATTTTAATCTGTTGAAAAATGGCATTTCGAGCGTTTTACTACAAATGCGCGAACAATGATTGGATTTTCGTCGTAGTTTCTATACAATTATGTGTGAAACTGGTGACAGCGGTTTTCCATACAATTGCTTTACAACATTGTTTTGACAGCCATTCTACCTAAGACGTAGAGCTTTCGCTTTTCTGAGATCCCGCCCCAGACCAAGTATCTTAGGAACATAATACTCCTTGAAAGGAGTAAAAAAACGCGGTAAGCGACATTTCACTTCCCACTCATCTAATGAACGTAACCTTTTCCCTCGGAATAACCACGAATAACAGAGACATTACATTAGTGGTGGATCTATGACGTGTATTTTTTCAACGGCAATTTGTGGGATTACATTTCTTTTGACATAGAAATATTATATCTTTAACTATCTCTTTTATCTCTTGAGAACATAATAGGTCTTTACCTATGAAATTGCCATTCTTCAGTACTGGTCATTTCAAAAAGAAAAAAAGTTTGGAATGGCTTTGTGTTCTGATATCAAATTAATTTTGTCTTAAAAACATAACATTATTTTTACAAACTCAGTCTTTTGTTTATTGATTAGCGTTGTATTTTCATTACATTTGAAAATTTTTCGTCATAATTGATACATAAAAAATTCGTGTAATTATGGAATATGAGTTCCGTCGTGGCACCAACGCGACACAAACGGCACGTAACATCAAACACGTTTACGAAGAGAACTGTACAAACGAACGCACAACAAAAAAAAATTGGTTTTCCCAGTTCCGTTCTGGAAATGTTGACTTGAAAAATGAAGCTCGTGGTCGTCCGGAGACTTTGGTCAACAATGATGAATTAAAGGCGATTGTGGAAGCTGACGAAACTCAATCTACAGCTGAGCTAGCAGCAGCTTTTGATGTTAGCATCAAAACAATATTGATCCATTTGCGACAAATAGGCAAGGTAAAAAAACTTGATAGATGGGTGCCACACGAACTTAACGATCGCCAGCGCAACGTACGCGTCGAGACCTGCCTCGCGCTGCAGCTACAGACAGTCTCCAAGCTGCAAGAGCTGGGGTTGGCAGCTCTCCCTCATCCGCCATACTCACCAGACCTTGCACCTACCGACTATTACTCTTTCCAAAATTTAGACAACTTTTTAGTGGGTAAAAAATTCAATTCCCGAGATGCAGTACAAAATGCCTTTGAAGAGTTTGTTGCCTCCCCGTCCAGCTAGTTTTTACAAGAAGGGCATCAATAAACTGCTAATTCGTTGCCAAAGATGCGTCGATTGCATGGTTGATTACTTTGAATAACAGATATAAAAAAGTATAAAAAAATAAGTACTTTCACTTATTCCATACAAAACGGCAATTTCATAGGTAAAGACCAATATATATAAGACAAATTCACTCCAGACTTCAATGCAGCGGTATAGTGAAGGCAATGCGTCGGAAATCTGTTTTTTTTTAAATTCTTTATTTATATTTTGCCAAAAAATATATTATAAATTGAAGTTTTAGAACATGTATATTGTATATATGGTTAGTTCTAATCAGTTAGCATCCTTTTAAGGACATATTCTGTAGGTACATCAAAATGAACAACTTTTACTATGGGGCCAACATTGGTCGAACTTGGGCAAAATGTATGGAACAGCTGTTTTTTTTTGCGATTTCAATGTTGGATCATAGTATAAGTTGTTTGTTTTGATGTACAGTATATAAAAAAAAAGGATGATAACTGATTAGAACTAACCCTCTAAACTGTATAGTAAGTTTCGTAAAGATTAGTTGAAAAATATGACTTTAGGCCAAGTTAAAAAAAAAAGCTAAATCCTCCAAGCTTTAGGCGAGAACCAACGTCCATAACTACATACATATACGAGTAGGTACATCCGGACAGATGCAAACAAATTTTGCCACTCGTCGCAGAGACTTCGCTCGAACAGTAAAATGTATCATTATATGAAATAATCATTTATCAGTATATAAAAGGTATATATATATGATAGATATTATAATAGTTATCATCATCACTCTTGCTCGTAAAGTGGATCTTATTAAATCGGTTTTAGGTTTATAATCCAAGATATACACGCGCGCTTTTTACTTTACATTACAGCACTAGTGCTATAATAAGTGTAGGTAACCCGGTTAAGTTTGTACCTGACTGCAATATTGTATGTCTTGTTTATAGTTTGACTGCCTATAGCTCAGTTGGTAGCATGTCTGCCTTCAGAGCTGTAGAGCGTGGGTTTGACCCAGGGTAAACATTTATGTGACGAACATAGATGTGTGTTCTGTGTCTGGGTGTAGTATGTATTATTAGTACATTATGATACAAGTGTGCTATGTTGGTAATTACACTAGAGGCGGTATTATGCGCGCGAGTCGCAGGCGAGCGCGATAAGGAAGCCGAGAGTGCATTGAAACATAGCACAAGAGTTTCATACGACTGTTTTCATCACACTTGCGAGGAAAAAACAAACTTTTTTGATAATAATCAACCACACAGCGAAAACGTCAACAAACATTTGCATTAAATGGCGCCCAAATCAGCAATGCGCGCGCAGGTTGACATTTACTTCAGCGGCATAAGAACTCTTTATTGGTATTACAAAAAAAACTGTAAGTATTACCCGGCTATATTAAGAGTGCTTCGTATACATACGTCAAATTGCAGTCACGTACAAACTTGACTTTACCGGGTTATAGCTATTATAGCACAAGTGCCGTAATGAAAGTAAAAAGCACGCGTGCGTAATAGCTTGGATTATGAGCCTAAAATCGATGTAATAAGATCCACTTTACGAGCAAGTGTGATAAAAAAGTAATTACGTATTTACAAAAAAAAAACTTATATATTAAGTATTCTATCAGCTATCTGGTATCCATAGTACAAGCTTTGCTTAGTTTGGGGTTAGATGGCGCTGTGTGAAATGTCCACCGATATTTATTTATTTATTAATGTAACTTATAACGAGTAACTTCTTCACTGAAAAAAAAGGCTGGAAATGAGGAGAGGCGAGGAGAATGAGGCATGAGGATATTGCGTAAGCCTAGAGTTTGATTTTTGTTTGTATTTTTTAATTGATGTTACAGATACTGTTGTCCAGTAATAAAACAGATTTAACAGTTGTCAGTCCGGCTCTAATACCTCGTCGTTCCGAACCGGAAAAGTTAAGTTCATTACGTAGAGTGGAAAGCGCCATAACGCTCAACGCTCATTTTTAATCTGATAAAGTTTGAGAAAGGTTTACCTTTTGTTTTATTAGGATTTTAGTTTATGTGTCAAGAAGAGAGAGCTGAATCCTCCAAGGTGTCAAGGGTAGGAAATATACACCTTATATTATGTAGATTGCCGGTGTTAGTCAATATTCATTCTGCTCATAAGAAGAGTTTAGAAACATTAAATATATCCTTTATCTATACCTACCTAACTCCTCACCTATAGCGCCAGTTGTTGTGCTTATAGGTTACATAACCCACCCAGGAAGAAGTTAGCACCCGAGACAGAATTTTCTTGTTCGGGTGCTAACACTACCTTCGTAATCATTTCGGCGTTACCTACTAATTTTAATATATACGTGTTTATTATGTATCTCAATAAATAACTATTATTAATTAGCCATTATAACATGTAATATTATTCACTGCATTCAATATTGTATGCCATTTGTGTGTGTCAATAAAATGATTTATTATTTATTATAAAATTATGAACCAACAATTTTGGTTAATTTTCCACAGAGAAACCCATTGAAACTTCCTTATTATTAATCAACATAATATTTTTTACGTTTCAGAAAATTATCCTCTACTTCGAACATAATGAATATAATATTACGAAAAAGGCTTTATCATTATATTTTCCTTCACCAAAAACCCAATTGAAAATTTTAGATACCTGTACTTATATTCCAAAGCCCTCATTAGTATGAGCTCGGGTTCGAACTTACGACTTCACGGTTCTGATGTCGGTTTTCTCCTAATAGACAAACACGCCTTGAATCAAAGTGTTTAATATAATTAATTTCTTTTAGGTATTCGTAAATTCGTAATGATTTTTTTAAGGACATTTCTATTAGGTAATTTGTTTGGTCTGGCACACCTATCAAAGTACTGACGTAGAGACAGGTGGAAAAAAGTTCCACGTAGATCTACCGGTAGCGATAAGTGGAAAAACTTATCCCTACTAAATAAAAATAAATTAAATTGTCAGTTATGTTCTTTATTATTATATATGAATTCCCATTTACGAGTATATAGTTTTTTATTATTATAGTTTAATAATAAACATATTGCCATTTGTGTTATTTAAGTCGTTACTCTTGCTTAGATCCTCGGACACCGGGGTCTGTGCCTTTAGTCAAAACTTAAATACTAAAACACTTTAACAAAAAAGAATATACCAAACGAAACTTATTCTATTAGTTATTTGTAATTAATCCTTTAAAACAGACTATGAACCTTGAAACTGAAAATGAACCAACTACTCGTTACAGTCAGTCAATCAATGTCTCGAAGTCGATCTATCATCCATCATAATGGTGAGTCAGGCCTCAATCATCCACAGATCGTCGTGTTTCATCGAAACGTGTTCAATGTGACCCGGAACGTAATATACCACGGTTATCACGACATTTACCAAGTTTGTTTGGATATGATAATATATTGAGTAGCCAGTCCTAATGTTAAAGTTAATATGCCACCTGAAGGCTTGTTTTTGTTGCATATGTAGTACTCTTTAGAACAAACAACACGATTTTGGTACGCTACTGTGCATGAAATAGGTGTAGCGAAAAAAAGCTTCCTTTGAATCTTTTTTTCGCGAGTACTGTCTTGAAGATATTCTATTTTTGAAATATTCGAGTCTAAAATAACCATTCTGGATTTCATCATGCGTCGTCGACCTGAAACCAAAAGGGGTTATTGCGTCTACATGAAACACGTAATGTTTTTAAATTCCGAGAGAATATGGCGCAGTTGCCGCATGGAATGAAAGTTACGTGTTCATAGAAAATAGCCCCCCGCAAGGATATTTTCTGATTAATCTGAAAAATCATAAGTAGGTAGTGTAAATTAATGTCATGTAGGTATTTTCTGATTAATCTGTATAACCTTAAGTAGTTACTAGTACATGAATGTCTTAAATATAACTTCAATAAGTAACCAATTTAAGCGCCTACATAAAGAAGTATCATAATTATTTTTTTATTATTAGTCACTCAAATTTTATCGTTTGCTATTAAGACTCGACAGTAGGTACGTAGGTAATAAGCACGAGATAATAGCAATGATTCGTACCAGCTCAATAGGGCCATATAAACTAGCCTCGTCTGCTTTGTAGCCAGACCTCGTTAGCGTTACCTAAACTAATGTCTGACTAGACTACCCACTGAAAGCATTATGCGATTCTACCCAACACTGTTGAGTTTAACCGTTTTCGGACGTGATCCGGTAGTGTCGCTTTACATTTATATTAGGAAGCCACCACTTTAACATGGGTTGAAACCAAGTTAAAACTAACGTGTTTGTAACACATTTTTGTTTTGCTTATACGTAGGGCGTTCATTATAAAGTGAGAATGAGGTAGAGTAGAAACTCTTTGGAACCGAAAAAAGTTAATACTGGCTGGAAAAGCTGAAATACTGACAAAATAAAAAAAAAGAAATAATTTGAATATCTTTTGTTTGAAAAAAATTGAAATCTTTAGTCTGCAGTCTGTCGTAGCATGTTGTCGAAAATGGAAAAAAAAATAATTGCGTGCCATTATTAGTGATTAAACGAACTTACCTTAGTGAAGTTCTATCATAATTATACGTAGCACTTTGTCCGAAGAAATTAGTATTATATACACATGTAGTTTCGCTAAGTGACAGCACTCTTGCACTAATTGTTGAGAGAATGTAAGAATAAAAAATAAATGTCTGAGGGTAGATACAACTTACCTCGCCATTTTATCGTTCTGCCTCCTCATTTAGTTTAGAGCTATATACATACCTAAGTAAGCCTTTGTCATTGGCATGCTTCTTTAGTTCTAATGGTATTCAAGGGTTGCGCTCCTGGGAGGGTGGTAGTACATACTAATTTCTTCGGACAAAGTGCTACGTATAATTATGATAGAACTTCACTAAGGTAAGTTCGTTTAATCACTAATTATATATCGCACTTTGTCCTCGAAATTAGTATTATATACACATGTAGACTTTGAGAGTAATGTAAGGAAGTATTGTCAATGACACATAGATTGTATGGAATCATCTCATGTTTATTAAGAAAACTATTATATTACATGATACACTTTCCGAAATATTAGTATAGATACGTAATTTGTAACTTATTTATGCTAATAAGATTAAATAGTTCTTGGCATCTATTCGCTGGATGGCGTATGATTATTAATAATTGCTCGAGCTAAGGACAGGTGATTGTCATTGGTAACAACCCTGTTGTAAAACCGTGCAAAGGTAGTGGAGTTGTGGCTCCACCCCGCAGTGTTGCGAATAGTGTCAACACTGACACCGAGCGAGCGCGCGGCACTCGTAGCCGCATGCCGCGTGCTGTGCGCCGAGAACGAGGTGACGTCTACCCCGCACTCGCTCAGTGTGACCTTTACCCAGCGGCTAAGCGTCTGTCTTCCTACTGCTTTATGAGGACTTTTCAAGCCAATAAATAAAACGTTGCATTTTCTTAAAGGCCTAGATTTGTCTAAGTATGCCTGTAAAGTTTTCGCTGGGCATATTGAAGGGTTTTCATTGAAGAAGGGTAAGAAAAGGACTGGCTGCTTGGAACCAGGCCGGGAGGTTTTTAAAATATCCGGAATTTTGATACTAATATGATCACTAGTAATTACGATGTTTTTTATATTAATTTTAGAGATGGTCTGTAACCTGTGCGCCGTTACGAGCGTCAGTAGCATTATAGTCTTTTTGGAAAGCTTGTTTAAGTCAAGTTCTTCATTAGGATACCATGCGCCCAAGTGACTTAAAACGCTGTTAGTGTCCCAGGTGGCACTATATTTAGGTACAGGAGGTCTAAGCCGAAATACCCCTTTGAAAAATCGAACTAATCTGTCATCCTTGGATAACCTAGGCCCTAAGATTAACGATAATGCTGATCGGTATGAGTTTAGTGACCCATATTGGTAACCGTCGCTAAACATATTAGTTAAGAAGGCAATAACATTAGGGACTGAGGCCTTATAAAAATCAATTGCATTGTTATAGCAATACGACCACCACTTTTTGAGACATACGTCGTACTGTTTAATGGAGTTCTCAGACAGCGAAGCAACCATGATGTCTAATGAGGCTGCGGGCAGGCTTCGACTTGATAACGCTTCCCTGATAACACTCCTGCAGCCAGGGTAAGGGTGGGCTGTATCTGCGAGCTGTAATGCGATATTAAGGCGTTATCGTTGGGTGTAAATGTAACGATATCTGACACAAGAAGGGCTTTGAACAAAGGATACCAAGGCTGTGTAGGCCACATAGGTACAATCACAATGCCATGTGCTTTGTCCGAAATTATTTTTCTCAGCATTTTCAGGACCATTGCAAATGGCGGAAAAGCATAAAAAAATAAGTCAGACCAACTGACTGTAAATGAATTAATGGCGGTCGCGTCAGGGTCCCTGTGCCATGATATGTACGTATTACATTTATTGTTGATTCGACTCGCGAATAAGTCTATGTCCGGTTGCCCGAAAGATGCTACTAAGTAACGGAAAGCCCAGTCAGCCAACTCCCATTCGATATCTGGGTGTGTTTTACGTGACTCTGTGTCAGCGACAACGTTGTCACGTGATCTAATATAGGACGCGAAGATGTAAATCTTCCGAGCCTCACACCACTGCCACATTTCTTTTGTAATTTTTGTAAGATGGGGAAATTGAATACCGCCCATGCGGTTAATATATGCTATGGCAGTGGTGTTATCGATGCGCAAAAGTATCTGGCAGTTATATAAATCCTTTCCAAAAATTTTAAAAGCAATGAAAGCGGCTAGAAGCTCGAGGTAATTGATATGCTGTTCTTGTTCATTACTAGACCATTGACCACTTGCCCTTTGATTATTGCAGTTTGCCCCCCACCCCGTAGTTGAGGCATCAGAATATATTTCTGTAACATACACGTCGTTTCTGATAGGGTGTGTTGATTGGTCTACGGCACTGATCCACCATAGAATATCAGGTAACAGAGTGTCGGGGATATTCATAAACTTATCATAATCACTGTGATACATTAAATTAAGATATTTACAGCGTTCAAGTTCCTTAGTATAAAGCCACCCGTAGTCTATGGCTGGGCAAGCCGACACTAATAAGCCTACGATTTGTGCGAATTGCCTAATCCTACAGCGTCTAATTTTGGTGAATTTATTCAGTTCAGTTCTAATGCGCAGCCTTTTGTCTGAAGGTAAGCTTAATGACATTTGATGAGAGTCTATCATCATGCCTAAAAATTTGCATGTCATTGAAGGTGTTAATACACTTTTCTCCTCGTTTATAATAAACCCTAGGGAGGTAAGTGTTTTTCTCGTCATTTCAATATTTGTCAGTAGCTCTTCAGAGTACTGACTTATTAACAGCCAGTCGTCCAAATACAGGGTAGACAAAAACCCCAGGTTTCGTAGAATTTTTGTAACTGGCTTCAAGATTTTTGTGAAAACAAACGGTGCGGTGCTTAAACCAAACGGCATAACGTTAAATTCATACATTTTGTTGACAAAAATAAACCTAAGGTATTTTTTAGAATCGTCGTGAATTTTTATAAGAAAATAAGCATCTTTTAGATCAAGGGTTGCCATATAGCAGCCCTGAGAAACTAGTTTTAGTGCGGTACGTAAGTCCTCTAATTTAAAATGTTCTGTTTGTATGAATTTATTCAAATTTTTAAGGTTGAGTATGAATCTCATTTTGCCATTCGGCTTAGGTGTAAGGAAAATATTTGACAAAAATTGTCCTTGGCAAGGCTCACATTCCGATATAGCACCTATAAGTAAAAGATTTTGAATAGCTTCGTCAAAACATTGTTTTTCGGAGTCTGAATGTAAACGTGGCTTAGGAACAGATTCTTGGATGACCGGTGAGGAAAATTCTATTTTATAACCAGCTATCCAAGAGAGGATAGTGTGGTCATTTGTGATTTGGGCCCATTGTTTATAATAATTAGATAAACGCCCGGCGTACTTAACTGGAATTAGAAGCGGCGTCGCGGGGGCGCTGGATGAGCTAGCGGTGGCGGCAGCGGAGGTGGCGACGCCGTCGATGGCACCCGAGGCTGCCACGATGCCCTGTAGTAGGTGGACTGCGGCGCTCGTGGAGCTGCAGGCTCGCGGCTCCGCTGGGGTGCACTCGGCGGCCTGCGCGCCGGGACTGGAGCCTTTCGGTTTAAAGGTTTTTGCGCTGATGTGTTGGTCCTTTTTGCTGTGTTTTTAGCGGTGAAATCCGCTTTGAGCTCGACGCCAGATTTTGTAACAGCTTTGGCCGATTTAATTGTATCTGACAGCTTGTCACCGAACAGGTAGTTGTCGATTTTGGTGTTGGTTAAATGGTCTTTCATATCTTTCTTCAATGCTGTCAGAATAAAGTTCTTTCTAGTCGCCGAATCGCCATGTTGGATATCACAGAGCATGCGGGCAAGGTCCATGAATTTCTGTAGTACCTCATTGTTGTTATCCTTAGAATTTAGCTGATTAGTGATAACGTCAGCGAGGCAGGTTATGGCGCATGCCATTTGTTTTTGTTTGGTTTCGATTCCTTTGTCACGTTTCAGTGCCTGTTCTAGAAGGGCAGCTTTTATTTCAGGGTTAAGCTGTGGGGCACCGATGTGCAAGCAATTGGCAGGCATTGGGTACTTGGCTAGTAGATTTTTTCTATTGTCCTTGTTAAGACCTTCACGTGCAATATGTTGAAGGCGGCTGGCTAGCTCTGTACGGATGTCATTAGCGTATTTGATTTCGATTGTCGGGTCTTCACCCAAAATCTTCAAAACATCTTCTTCTAGTTTATGAGGTTCTACTGATGATGAAGCTGGATCATCGATAATTATGTCCGTGGTATTATTTAACGCCTCAGTGCTCTTAGGCATCGTCACTGACTTATCTCCAGAAATTTCGACGAGATCCACGTCCAAATTGTCAACGTTGTCATCTCTAGTCACGTGATCTGGAGACTCTGGGACCCAGTTGTCTGGTTCCAGGTTTAATTGAAGTGACTCTGGAATGAGTCAACATTGGCTTTTAAGTCCAAGTTATTGTCGAAAGGTCTCGATGAAAAGATATTGAAAAGTTAATGATCATCAAAAAATATAATGGTTAAAAAAGAGGGTTGTCAGTTCCAACTGATAAAATTTTGAATGCGGTGAAAAAGCCCCAATGGCTAGCTCGGTTGCATTCATTATGCTATTAATAGATTTCAAGGATGCCCAGTATATGCCAAAAATAAAAATAAAAAATGGTATCAGTTCCAACTGATAAAATGTTGAATGCGGTGAAAAAGCCCCAATGGCCAGTTCGGTTGCATTCATTAAGAGATTAATAGACTTTAAGGATGCCCAGTATAAGCAAAAAGGGTTATCAGTTCGAACTGATAAAATATTGAATGCGGTGAAATAACCCCAATGGCGATCTCGGTTGCATTCATCTGGACTTTGTTTTATAATTATTGGTAATGAATACAAAATAATACCATTACATACCTTGTTGATGTACGGTACTGCGTACTGTTGCCTGTTGATCCAATGAGTCCTCGGAATCACTACTAGAAATATCACTTTTTCTACGACTAATTTTTCGTTTTAATTTTTTCACTTTACGTATTAAAGTCGTGAGGTCTTCTTCTACGTCTTTTGAACGTTTTCTTTTAGGCATTTTTAATTTTAAAAAGGGGCACTACTTTTGTGAATTTGTATTAATTTAAGTACAAAAGTGTCTAGAGCGGTTGAGCACTAAATTGCGAATGAGGAGGCAGAACGATAAAATGGCGAGGTAAGTTGTATCTACCCTCAGACATTTATTTTTTATTCTTACATTCTCTCAACAATTAGTGCAAGAGTGCTGTCACTTAGCGAAACTACATGTGTATATAATACTAATTTCGAGGACAAAGTGCGATATATAATTAAGTATTTGTGCATGAAACATTTCACTATAGAACGAACTAATTAAGACTTGCAGAATACTTTAGCAGCAAATGCACCACCATATTCTACAGTTGCTCGTTGGTGTGCCGAATTTAAACGGGGAAGAACATCCACCAAAGATGGCCCTCGCCCGGGCCGCCCCATAACGGTAGTGACCGAAGAAATGGTAAAAAAAGTCGAACACATTGTTTTAGCAGATCGTCGTTTTACGGTACGTTTTATAGCCAATGAAACAAAGATATCTACTGGTAGTGTGCAAAGCATTTTACGCGAATGCTTGGGGATGAAAAAAGTTCCCGCGCGCTGGGTCCCCAGAATGCTTACCGATGCTCAAAAATAAACCAGGCTGAACATTTCTCGAGTTTCATTGGAAATGTAGATTGGATGTGTTGTTGTTCAAGATCCTGATCGTTTTTTGTCTCGATTCATAACAATGGATGAAACATGGCTTCACCATTACGATCCTGAAACAAGATTACAATCTATGACTTGGAAAATACCATCATCTCAACTCCTAAGAAATTTAAGGCGAGTCGTTCCACCGAATAGATCTGGAGCTCTCTTTTCTGGGATAGTAAAAGGGTGGTCATGATAGAATATCTCGACCATAAAGCTACTGTAATGGGCTCATTGTATGCAGAACAAATAAAAAAATTGCGTAACAAAATGCGCGAGTAACGGCGAGGCAAGCTAGCAAAAATTGTTTAGTTTCATCAAGATAATGCCCCGGCTCACAAGTCCGCCGTTGCTATGGCTACAATTTGTGATGCTGGCTTCGAAATACTTGAGCATCCTCCATATTCACCCGACCTTGCCCCTAGTGATTTCTATCTATTACCGAGGTTGAAGGAGTCTCTGAGAGGACAGAGGTTCGAAAATGATGAAGCAGTAGTCGCTGCACTACAGGAGTTTTTACAGGAGGTGCTCAGGATGAAGAGTTTTTTAAGATAGGAATTTTAAGCTTAGAAAAAAAATATTCCAAGTGGATAACGCTAAAAGGCGACTATATTGAAAAATAAAATAGCATTTAATAAAAGTTACCGGCAACATACTCGTTC
Organism: Erannis defoliaria; assembly: GCA_905404285.2. NCBI lineage: Eukaryota > Metazoa > Arthropoda > Insecta > Lepidoptera > Geometridae > Erannis > Erannis defoliaria. The sequence continues at coordinate 5,417,009 of FR990071.1, forward strand.
TCACTTTATATTGAACGCCCCCGTAAATACGTCGGATTGTAGTTTTTATCACACCCGAAGACTATTCGGACTCATAACTAAACGTCATGATCCAATAAAACAAGGTCTGCTATTCCGGGAGTGACACTTGCTTATGTCACTCCTGTTGCCACTTTTTGGCAACAAAATTGGAAACTTGGGAATCAAATCTGTTAATAATTTATTAATTATAAAATACACAAATCATTTCAATTGTCATTTCATGTCCGCTCAATCAAGTTAAACACGAATTAACATATTAAAATTATTGTTTCAACCAAAATCACATAGTTTTATTGGATATATAGAGAACGTGAGTTATGATTACACGCTACTGGTCATTTCACATCGATGACGTAGGCTTGTGTCACCCACGTGTCACTCGGAATGCCATACCTGGCGGAGTATACGTACGGGTGTACGTGCCAGATGGATTGGCATTAGCGGGCATTGACCTTTCGGTTGTTCAATCAGGGGTGGCAAACATAGATATCTGTTCTGTGCCTGGTTGTTTGTCTAAGTAGTACTATAAGTATGTATTTACAAACCAAAAAGTTTAAAAGTATTTTATGAGCTATTTGGTTCTCATAGTACTGAGTAAAATAAAATGAAAATATTATTTAAATATCATTGATTTAGAATAAAAAACTTGGTGCGAATCTATATAAAAATATACTATTTATCACAAATAACAATAACAACAATATTCCAACAAAAGCGTCAAGATTTGTGCGAATTACCCGAGAACGTATATTGTCATACACTCGCAAGCGCTATTCGCAAAATGGCGGTCACGTGGCCGGACAGATCGGCAGCGCGATGCGGGATGCGGGCGCCGAAGATGACGCTTCCCTGCCGTTTGACGTACAATATTTTTTTGTAAAATGCCATACATAACCTGCGTTATGTTACCTGCGTTGTGCTGCGTTTTGTGTTTTTGGGTTTGCGTTTTGCGTTTTGTTTAATTTTAAGAATTATCAATTAGTATTATTATTATTAGTAATTATTAGTATTCGTAAGTGTAATAATAATCTTATTAAAATGATTTACATGTATTTATTTGAAGTAAAATAATTATAATAATGATTATAAAGTATAAAATAAATCTTTTAGCGTTATATTAACCATTTTTACAAGTTCCAGAGACAAAACTATATGGAGATCAACAAATTGAGACAAATAAACAAATCAAGTTCGTCCTATCGCTCGCCAATTTGTAATAAAACTTGATGATAAATTGATATTTTGTCTTCCAAATTATTTTCATAATTTATAACCTTGAAAAGATTGAAGTCGTACATAAGTCAGGAACCTACAACCTTTTACAAAGACTAATATCGACGTAGTTCACTGGTGTGAAACTGTTAAGTTTGTTAATATAAGAACATATATTAATAAAAATATTAAGTTTCTTAACTTATAAGTTAACAAACTTAATCTTTTTATCCCAGCATTATTTAATTTTTTCCAAAAACTACTAGCAACACTCGAAATGTCAGTGTGCACCGTATTTGTTTTTTTTAATAAGTAGTCCCTAATAGCCTTAGCTGGAGTATCCAGCGTATATAGCGTATATAGCGTATCGAACTAGACTCTCTTGTCGAACGTAAATGGAAACGGCCATTGGTCATACATTTGAGTCTCGAATGTATGTTAGTTATCGTAGTTAGTACCACGTAATTCACACAAACAAACAGAAAAACGTTTCACACATAAACAATCAAATAACGGTTCAGACTTTCGTCCTTCCTTTATTACAGAAAGACTTGCCGTTCATTGTTTTTGTGTGACCTACTACTTTAACCTGGTATTATTAAAAACTTGAAAATAATTATGCATATGCAATACGCGTGGCAGAATGCATAAAGCACGATGCCGAAATTAAGAAGAAAAGTCGTTGTCCCAGCTTGCACACATTCTTTGGTATACGTACTTTCACATTATTCTATGCCAGATCTTAAAAGTGCTTACCAAGGCATCGTTAGCCGTGGAAGTGGCTGAACGGAGAAAAATGGAGGCAAATAGTATCAAAACATCACTTTAGCCATACCCACTTGAACCATCAAGTCGTTTGAAACCATTTGCTCTTTGCTAACCTGTTCGAAGCGTGAGCAAAGTGATTCCCAGGCGACTTTAAGTCAACTATTACAGTTCGTTGCACATTGTGTCGTCAAGTAACGGATACTATGCGTGAGTAACTCAGTAATGTCAGCGTCATCCGACCGCGAAACAGCTCATTTCCCTCGACCATTAACCGAACGAATAGGTTCCGCAAACACGTCTCGACATAAAAAACTCTTTTTTTTCAACAAAATTCTTTGCGATTCTATTCTGTTTCATAGACAGGTATTAAAAATTTCATTGGATCACGTACAGGCTCCTGCAGCGAAAGCCTCGCACATAAAACTTTATGAGATGTAAATCGTAATGTTTACACGTATCTGGGTAGCACGTATTTGTACAGACGTGTGTTTTTACTGTGATAAATCTGAAAAGAGGTTTTTTTTTCTTTCTTTCTGAGGATTAAAGCGTTAAACATTGTGCATTTGGTATGTCCTTACGTAATAACCACAGAAAAGCGAAAGCCCTACTTCTTAGGTAGACCGGCTGTCAAAACAATGTTGTAAAGTAACTGTATGGGAAACCGCTGTCGCCAGTTTCACACAAAATTGCATAGAAACTACGACGAAAAAATGCCAATCATTGGTCGCGCATTTGAAGTAAAACGCTCGAAATGCCATTTTGCGACACATTAAAATTAATCTAATTACGATGCAATGTGGTTTGGTTTCCGACGCGTCTATTTAAATTGTATTTTTTGAGTATTCTCTGTTTAAAAACATGTATATTGGAAGAATTGTCATTAAGTCTAAATAGACTTAATGCCGGCTAGCGTGGTCCGTCATATTTCCGTTCTTTTCACTTCTCTCTTCAGTGGTAATAACTGCCAAACAAGTCACACCGGTCAGTCAACGAAAAAGTGAAAACATTCACTGCTGAATTTTGGCGGGATCACGGAAAAATCATGTCGCTGCATTCTATTATTTTCTTAAAAATTACATGCACGAGTGTGGGCAAGTGAAAATGTGGTGAAACGTGTCTTTTGATATTGTGTTCAAAACTCCGTAACAGCTCATAGTAAAGTCGCCACAACTTTACTAGGGCATGACTTGGACTTGACTATGACTAATTTCGTGTTAATAACTGTGATTTCATGACATGTTTGACTTGATGATTGATACTATATGTATAAACTTGAAAATTCATATACTTGAATGAACAGCAGAAACATGGCAGAATGCACAAAGTGCGATGCCAATAATTAAGAAGAAAAAGAAATTCATCCCAAGTCATGTCAGTTGATGTCATGTAAAGTGAAGGGTTTCACTTTTTACTAAGCCGAAAGCAACTCGTCGTTGAGTTTTGGCGGGAACACGGGAAAATCATGTCGTTGCATTCTATTATTTTTTTAAACTTGTGTTTTTTCGGGAATTAATGATTAAAAATGGTGGTGTTTTATTCATTGAGTGTTGAATTACAAGCAAGAGTGTGGGCAAGTGATAGGTATAATGTGATGAAACATGTCTTTTCGTGTTGTTTTCAAAACTCCGTAGAAGCTCAGCTCCGTAGTAGCTGACTTGGACTCGACTATGACTAATTTCGTGTGACTAACTGTGAACATGACATATTTGATATGATTTTAATGTAAAAACTTGAAAATTCATAAACTTGACACTGGCAAAATGCACAAGTGCGACGCCAAAAACTAAGACGAAAAAAAAAAACTCGTCGTTGTAAAATGAAAATTATTTACACGGCGGCGCCAAAAAGGAAAAAAAGACAGTAAGTTTGAAACGCCATGATGAAATGTGATTGATTACATGAGATATACTTACCCAATTTTAGCAGTTTCAACTGTATAATTTTCTAAGCATGTGCTCCAAAGAAAAGAAACAGGAAGAATTTAGTAAAACAAAACCTTGTTACACGATGTTTCACAATATTCGACTAGATTACAGGAACTGATTATAGGAAACTGTCGGACTTTCCCAACTTCTATTACTAAGAGTAACCGCTATTCTAGGGCTGAACGAAATAAGGGAAGATTTTCTCCGTCTTGATTAAGTCAGGGTTTAATATTATTCGTCGCAACCCACAAAATTGGGCGATGAATGCGTTTCTACATTCACATTATACTCTTAGGTAGGTATAGGTATACCAAGCCATACTATGAGCGTATGAACAAAAAATATTATTTTTTGCATTTACTGACTTTGGTTGAAATTAACGTAACGATGGGAATTTTGGCGGGAACACGGAAAAAACATGTCGTTTCATTCTATTATTTTCTTAAACTTGTGTTTTTTCGCGAATTAATGATTTAAAATGGTGGTATTTTATTCATTGAGTGTTGAATTACATGAACGAGTGTGGGCAAGTGATATAATGTGGTGAAACATGTATTTTCGTGTTGTTTTCAAAACTCCATAGGAGCTCATAGTAAAGTCGCCACACCTTTACTAGGACATGACTTGGACTCGACTATGAGTAATTTCGTGTGACTGACTATGATTTCATGACATTTTGACTTGATGTTGACTCAAAAACTTGACACTGGCAGAATGCACAACGTGCGATGCTAATAATTAAGAAAAAAAAAAACGTAACGATGTGACATAATCAATTATTATAATAGAATTTTAATTGTATACTATTGTATACTAGCTGTACCTGCAGCTTCGCTCGCATGGACCAAATAGTTTTATGCGCATGACCTTATTTTACTTTTAATAACAAAGTAACGTTTAAGAGGGTTTAAATTCGGCTGATCATTTTGTAACGATATCTTCGTGCATAATAACAATGTTGTATCTCGCACCATCTTACACTTGCGCCTCTCTAAAGATAGATAATTTCATTATGAAGGAATGCAATCTTATTTTGTATTTTCTAGATAATCAGGTCGGGTAGATGGGATATTCGTGTTGGTTCCGTGGCGACAAATGGCCCGCGCACGCAAACAAGAGGTATCACGATTTGCAAATTCATCAATGTGACCGCAGAGCCTAATAAGCCAAGTAGCCAATTCGGGACCGCTGAACTTCAAATCGTGAGGTCACGAGCTCAAAACCCGGGCCCATACTAAATGATCTCTTTGGCGTTAATGTTAATGTATATTGTGTGAACCCGTAACTGGGCCTGCGTATAGTGGCTTATTCGCCTTTCGAGTATAGACCTAGGTAAGTCCAGCAATGGACTCCAAACCAATATAAGATTTTCATTCCTCAAAAAAAAACTACTTTCTCCAATTAAATGTTTAACAGCAATTCGGGAAACTCTTGCGCATCCTGACTCTGCCTTCTTTGGGTCCTCATATTAACCGTGAGATTGCATCTAATTTGGTAATAACGGGCAACGACTTTTTGACTATAAGCAGGTATTTACTTCATCACTTCTTCTGCCTTGTGATGCAATAGGTAATACGATCATCATTATCATAGCCCGTAGACATCCACTGGTGAACACAAAGGCCTCCCCCTTAGACCGCCACTCTGTACGACAACCTGCCATTTGCATCCATCTTTTGCACGCGACTACCACCATCATCATCATCATCATCATCATCATCAGCCCATAGACATCCACTGGTGAACGAAGGCCTTCCCCTTAGACCGCCACTCTGTACGACACCTTGCCATTTGCATCCATCGGTTGCCCGCAACTAACATCATCATCATCAGCTCGTAGACGTCCACTGGTGAACGAAGGCCTCCCCCTTAGACCGCACTCTGTACGACAACCTGCCATTTGCATCCACCGGTTGTCCACGACTTTTACAATGTCGTCGGTCGCGTCACTATTTTAGCGTGCGGTAAAATAGGTACTCTCAGATAAGTAAGTAGGTACTTATTTTACCGCACACTCCTTAGCACCGTGCGTAAAATTTTGCGGGCTATAGCATGTGTCCATTCCTTTCAAACGACTTCAAAAAAGGAGGTTATCAATTCGATTGTATGTTTTTTTGTATGTATGGTTTTGATAATATATTTTTTATTTGGTAGGTGATACTTCAGAGGTGGCTCCATATTAAATTTATCGAAATTGGTTCAGTAGGTTGGATTTTAAATCAAGATTACTGGAATAAATCAAAATAACTGGAAAATATGAAGCTGTCCAGATAGTCGAAATAAAATTCGGGTGTTTTTTAAAAGCTTATTATTTGTTAGTAGTTCCATTACAAAACAGAAGTAGTTAGTAAGTAAGTTTTGTAGTGGTAGGACTCTACAGCAGAGTCCGCCTGGGGAAGTACCACACCTTTGCCAGTTATTCAACCGCCAAGCAGTTGTGTGCAACCATTACTGTGTTCCGGTTTGAAGGGCAATGTTACTAGAAAAATTGCTGGGTATGAAGAGAGTTAACATCTAATAAAAAAAATAAAAAAATCGGTGGACATTTTTCACACAGCGCAATCTAGCCCCAAACTAAGCAAAGCTTGTAATATGGAAACCAGATAGTTGCTAATATCTCAGGGTGACGAGCGCAGGGCAGTGCGGCGTACTGCTACTGTTAGAGGCAGGCGTGACGCTTACCACCAGGCGAACGTCTTGCTCGTCTCGTCACTTAAAAGTATAAAAGAAATAAAAATAAGTAAATTTATCCAAATTCTATTTTTAAAATGCTATGCTAGAGATCGCCCCAAATAGTAGTAAAGCTTGAATACTAACGTTATTTCCCGGTTTATCCTCCAGGGAGCATCTGGGACACTAATGGAAAATCAACACGAGGCTTATTGCCCGGGACACTGGGATCCATTCGATTATGCAAATCGCCTGATGGCTGTTTTTATTCTTTAAGCTGGCTGGTTGTGTGTAAAAACGATTTTTAAATTACAGTTACCGTTTTCTATATCCCTTTTCTTAATTGAATACATTCTATGTCGCGGCAGCGATCCAGATACTCATATTTTGAAACTATATTCGTTACTTACTACTTAACTTTTCTACAGTTGTATCTATTGTATATGATGCTTGTTTGTTTTTCTTTGTTTTTCTAATTCCTACTTTTTGGCATCGCACGTTGTGCTTTCTGCCAGTATCATGTATTTCCATTTACTCAAGATTTTTGTAAGTATCAGGTAAAATAAGTCAAATCAAAAAAATAGTCACGGTCAAGAAAGGATGAAAGAAGGAAGAAGGATGAAGGATGGGTGAAAGGATTGGTCTAGTTTTTTAAATTTTATCAGGGATTTATCATCATCATCATCGCCACACTGTACGACAACCTGCCATTTGCATCCACCGGTTGCCCGCGACTTTTACAATGTCGTCGGTCCACTTAGTGGGAGGCCGCGCCTACGTATAAATATAAATATATAAATAATAATAAAGTAAATTTCGCCCAAATCCGTTCAGCCTTTTTTTTTTCTTAGTTATTGGCATCGCACGTTGTGCATTCTGCCAGTGTCAAGTTTATGAATTTTTAGGTATCTTTTATTAAAATCAAGTCAAATATGTCATTAAATCACAGTCAGTCACACGAAACCAGTCATAGTTGAGTCCAAGTCATGCCCTAGTAAAGTTGTGGTGACTTTACTATGAGCTTCTACGGAGTTATGAAAACAACACGAAAAGACATGTTTCACCACATTATATCACTTGCCCACACTCGTGCATGTAATTCAACACTCAATGAACAAAACGCCACCATTTTAAATCATTAACTCGCGAAAAAACACAAGTTTAAGAAAATAATAGAATGCAACAACATCTAAGATGTTTTTACCTGTAGATGAGTTGTCCCCCCTGCCATATTTACTAGACGCAATCAAGGTAATTGCCGTGATCGCTACCAGTCTTTCACTACCGAATGTCCGGTAATACGCTGCCGCTAATCGTATGTTTTCTAGCAAAAATATGGTAATTATAATGACTTTCTGTGTGTTTAGACACAGCACAATCTACACAGGCACTGTGAAAGACAAAAAAAATATCGTTTCACGCGTAAGTACTGTATTTTTATTGCAAAGGGAAAAAAATGAATTTATTTTATCTTAGGCGACTGTTGTTACTTTGAAATGGATGACCGAGATAGATAGATCGTCTTTTGTGAGAGAGTAAAAGAGTCACACCAGCGCGGCGAGGGCGCTCGCTCTGGCCAATCAACTTGTGTAGCTAATTACGCCGTAAGTGAAATTAGATATTTGTCTCTTTCTAACAACAGGTGTGGCGTATAAAGTCGGTCATATTCTTTTCTATTCTTCACAAACTGCATAGAAACATGCGTAAGTATATTTATATAGGCAACTTCTAGTCAGTTTTTAAAGCAGTTTTGTTCGACTATAACTACTCTATTTATTTCAACTCACTGAACAACATGATTTTTCCGTGTTCCCGCCAAAACTACCGTTCAGCCGTTATAGCGTGATTGAATTAGAATCATCCAAACCTTCAATTTTATAATATTACTAATAAGATAGGAATGAGTTTAGCTGGAACTGTCTATTTTAAGACGTATTGATAATTGTTCAATGATTAAAACGTCAAGGGCATTGAAACTCTCCGCTCGAAAAGCTAGTTAAAGGAAATTGCTCTACCAATTTCCTATTGATTAAAACATACTTTAGTATCTTTGATCTAGCTAGCCAATAAAAGATGACTTCATAAACATAGCGGTCCAGTTTGATTAACGATAGTAGTACTGTCTAGTAGTTTGAGCTACGAATATTTTTTTTTAATACAAGATTGATGTTTCGATATTTCCATTTGTTTCTTTATTACTTAGTGGAATAAAGAGAAGCATCTGTCTCCTCAATGTTTCAAGAAAATAAATTTTACGGGTGGTAGAAACAACACCTAGGTTCTAGGAAGTCTCGATCAAAAAAAATATATTTAAGTGCTTATAGTAAAGTCGCCACAACTTTACTAAGGCATGACTTGGACTCGACTATGACTAATTTCGTGTGACTAACTGTGATTTCATGACATATTTGACTTGATTATGCTATTAAAACTTGAAAATTCATAAACCTGACACTGGCAGAATGCACAACGTGCGATCCCAATAACTAAGTAAAAAAAACGTGCCCGTGGGATTACAACTGTCAATTAGTTCCGCCTAGACTAGAGGGCACCAAATGTTTCCAAAAGATCTGTCAATCTTTATAGAAATTGAGTAAGTATATTTTTTTTAACTAATTATATAAGTTATGGAACGCTGTGAAGCCTTTGGCTGCGAAAACATAAGTGTACACATATTCCGAAGTGATTTAACATTAAGCACTTAAATTAAATACATATATATATGCACAACGTGCGATCCCAATAACTAAGAAAAAAAAACGTGCCCGTGGGATTACAACTGTCAATTAGTTCCGCCTAGACTAGAGGGCACCAAATGTTTCCAAAAGATCTGTCAATCTTTATAGAAATTGAGTAAGTATATTATTTTTTTCACTAATTATATAAGTTATGGAACGCTGTGAAGCCTTTGGCTGCGAAAACATAAGTGTACACATATTCCGAAGTGATTTAACATTAAGCACTTAAATTAAATATATATATATATATATATATTTTATTTTATTATTAACATATTTATTTTCTTTCTTAAATCTAAGTTTTTAACAATATAAATTAAAATATAAATATTATAAAAAAACCTAAACCTAGAGTGCCGCCGGCAGCGGAGCAGCGGAGCAGCGGGTCAGCTGCCGGTGGTTAGGGCTGCAGAGTGAGGAACCTCCTGACAATGCGCGCCGTGTCAAGTACCACTGCCTTTTGTATCTGACCCTTGACCCAACCATCTATCGAGAGCCTCTTGAGGTATTGGTCGAGGCTCTTCGCTATGAGACCGTTTGCCGAAACGACTATCGGGACAATGATCGTCGAGTCAACATCCCACATGGCGGTTATCTCGAAGGCCAAGTCAAGGTACTTGCTGAGTTTGTCCTTCTCGGCCTTTACGAGATTCTCGTCATGTGGGATGGTGACGTCGACGAGCACTGCCCGGCGCTGGGACCGATCCACCATCACGATATCAGGCTATACTATTAAGGTGGTGTAATTATTAATTATTATATCAGGCTTATTATTATTATTGTTATTTATTATATTCTAAGATTAAGCACTTCTTTTTTCAATTCCTCTTTCAACTGGGCTATACGCCAGATGAAATAGGTACATCACAAAACTAATAAAAAACCACAACAAAGCTAAATCAATGCTTTAGAAATTCAAAAAGGCAATAATCAGTTTTTATCAAGTGTTTTTACAGGTAACAAACAGTGCGCCCTCTGTCTGAAAAGTTTTTGATAATCTTCCCCATTGTCTCCGAAATCGGAAATGTGTCAAACGAAGTTTTATAAAACTTGCACAGCGGAGTCTCATGTCAAAAGATAAAAAGTTTCATCAGCAGTAATTAGCTAAATCGCAGCACCATATGACACTGTGCATAAGGGATATTTCCGCGTGCAAATATCATTTAAGTCCAGTCCTTAGAGGCTTGGAAACTCGATCGAAAGTCTGACGTGTTTATTATTTAGTTAGATTTGCAATTCATGAGTTCGGGTAACAAGTTAGACGTTTCTTATCCAAGTTAAGATCTTGATTACACCACGCAAAGTAAATTAAGTGGTTTTTTTCTGCATAACATAGAGCAGTTAGAAAGTTTTTTATTTAAAAAAAGTTTGAATATTCGAGCAATGTTAACTAATAACAAGTTCGTTGATTTCGTTCATTCATTTGGAAATGTTCTTTCCGAATTACTACCGACTGACTTACTTAAATATTTTACCAAGAATGGAATGCTTGGAAAAAAATTGTAGGCACAGTATTAGGTAAGTAAGTCAAATAAATAAGTACGCCGGAATTACACCAAGCGCATTACATACCTATGTTTGCTAAAGCTTTAACTAACATACACTTTTCATAAAGAATGTAGGACATACATTCATGAAAAGTGTATGATCATTGTTCAATTAAATTTAGATAATGCACGACATAACAGCACCGTTCGGTTTCACCCACAGAAAAGCGAAAGCCCTACTTCTTAGGTAGAACGGCTGTCGAAACAATGTTGTAAAGCAATTGTATGGGAAACCGTTGTCGCCAGTTTCACACATAATTGTATAGAAACTACGATGAAAAAATGACAATCATTGGTCGCGCATTTGAAGTAAAACGCTCGAAATGCCATTTTGCAACAGATGATCTAATTACGATGCAATGTGGGTTGGTTTCCTACGCATCTATTTAAATTGTCTTTTTGAGTATTCTCAGTTTAAAACCATGTATAATTATGTTTATCACCGGGACTTAATCGCGCACAAAGAAATTTCGACCATGTTCCAATGGCCGTGGTCACGTCGAGGTAAATAAAAATAAATTTATTTGTGCGCGATTAAGTCCCGGTGATAAACATAATTATGTGTTCAAATCTCGAAAGTTTAAAACCATGTGTATTGGTAGAATTGTCATTAAGCGCATTTGCACTTAATGCCGATTAAGGCTAACGCGGCCCGCCACACTTCCGTTCTACTTATCCACTTCTCTCTTCAGTGGTTTCAACCCGCTATTTTACAAGTACTTACTTATAACAAGTATTTTGTCTCGATTCTCTTGATTAAAGTATATTTAGATTTAATCTGGAAGCTAGAGTAAAAGTACCCTTTAGGTAAACGAAATTTCATGAAAATCCGGAGATGAGCGTGGGCAAACATAGCTATGAGCAAAATTTCACATTTCTAATGTTATGATGGTGTGATTTGATGTGGGTGTATGTAGGTTAGCTAATATTCTAAAACACAAAGGTTAAAGTGGTAAATATCGCTAGAGAATAACCGTCAAGCGTTCAAAAATAAATTATGGCTTTATTTATAGACTTATATCAGTGTCATAAACGGATATACAATTTATTAAAATGTATTCTAGTAATGTAGTCTTCCATTTTGACTGCCTTAAAGTTCGGTTGGTAGCATGTCTGCCTTCAGAGCTGTAGGACGTCGGTTCGATCCCAACCCAGGGCAAACATTTTATGTGACGAACATAGATGTTTGTTTTGTGTCTGGGTGTAGCATATATTTACAAAAAAAAAGTATATAAGTATTCTATAAACTATCTGGTTTCCATATTATACGCTTGAGGTTAAATAGCGCTGTGTGAAAAATGACCACCGATATTTATTTATACTATGAGTATGCTACAGATAGGCAAACAATGTGTTTAAAGAATTATAATGAAATGGTACATTCAGTATCCAATAAGATATACTCTCCAGCCAGAAGACGTCCACTGCTGGACAATCTTCCCCCATAATAATAGGCAGAGAGAGCGTGAGGATTATGGCAACCCATCCCTAAAAAGATATACCTCAGTACATATAAATAAACACAGATCTGTGATATTTATCCTCCATCCATTTGTCGAATGTCGTCGGATCGGACAATGATTTTTAAGTTTTTGTTGTAAGTATATTTTATATTATCTGTTTTATGTCGTGTACCTGTTTTTGTGATGTGATATTAGTTTTGTGAATGTAATTAATCTTTCATTTGCTTTGTATGCGTATCTTGTGATTTTCGCGTGCGTGACGTCACCTGCCGGGCCCAACGGAAGACCAGCGCCGGTTGCTCGCAACCGGTAAGTATCTTGCTGAGTTGGGGCCGGTTTATGGCAAAAGGTAAACAATTTTTTATTTATGTTTTACTTTTCCGTGTTCTGTGTAACTGCTTTTTTGTTAATACTTTTGCCACGAATAAACTATTGTCTATTGTCTATTGTAATAACTCTTTAGGATATTTAAAACGTCCTTGAGGTTCTACCTTCTCAACCGATTTGAAAAAAGGAGGTTCTCAATTCGACTGTATGTTTTTTTTTGTATGTATGTTACGCTATTACTCCGCCAACTATGAACTGATTTTGATGACATTTTTTCTTATTTTTTTTGTTTGGTAGGTAATACTTCAGAGATGATCCCATATAAATTTTATCAAAATCGGTTCAGTAGTTTGATTTTTAAATTAAAATAACTGGAATATATGAAGATGTCATCCAGGTAGTCAAACTGAAGTCAGTTTATATAAAAAAAAAAAGCGTATTATTTGATTTTTGATTACGCGTGGTAATCAAAAATCATGTTCAAACGTCAGTTCTTTAACTTATATCTCCACACATCGTTTTCCGGTTCTTTTTCTGTAAAATCTAATATAAATATTTTGTCCTCAACAGCGTTTGTTGGTTTTGGCTCGGAGAGATAACTCCGCAGGCTTTATTTATGGGATAGATGTCAAGATGAATCATTTATTTCCTTTAGAAGGAGGAAATATACGGCTCTTTTGATCACATGTTGTGTACATTTTACACGTGTTTTTGTTTTTTGTCCATGGAAGTAATGAGAAACGTGATAATAACAGTAGCTGTACTATGAGGCACCACTATGAAGTACATACCTGTACCACCAATTAATTATTGAATTTGCCTACTTTTCGATGGTTTAGTTATGTACGTCGCCACCCATATAATAATACTGATAACCCCGTCGCACCATCGTCAAGTCGGAGAAGTCAGTGTATATTTTGGGGCCCGCGATCTACAACCGTATACCAGCTTCCATTCGGGATGCTCCTTCCGCCGCGTGCTTCTAAACCAATCTCAGAGCGTGGTTACAAGATAATTTTATTGTATGACATTGAAGCTTATTTTAAAATAAGACATTATTAACGTATTTTTATAATAATTATTTCATTTTAGTTATTGTTTTTTTTTGTGACTTACTTAATGAAATTTGACTTGTAACTTTGATGTTATCAATAAACTATTTGTACTTGTAATACGTCCACTGCTGGACGAAGGCCTCCCTAGAGGGGTGTCGCCATAATCCCCATGCTTGGCAGGCGGCTTGACGATCGCAGAATGCTCACCACCGCGTTGCTGCCCTTCCTCCGGTGGCTCTGGTTGCAGTTTAAGGACATACCCAGGTCCTTGGCTATTGTAAAGTTATAGGCTATAGTTATAGAATAAAAGCGATAGCTACAGAATCTTTCCTAATTAGGTTCAAAGACCCGCTGAAATTCGTTCGCCGTTCATTACTCATTCATCCTTATTAATTGATAAGCCTCATGAAATGAAATGAAAAATGAATGAAAAATTATTTATTATTGCAAACATGGCCCTAAAGATGTTAGATGCAAGTCAAAAGTATCCCATGTTTAGCCGTCTTACTACATACAATATTAAGGAACGGATTCTAGTTTATTAATATAATTGTTATAAGACTAGATTAGATAAGTTGAGTGAAGTGTTAAGTCTCATATGGTGATACAATGGTGTCGATTCTGTTGCATCGCTCACTAAACTAAACTAATCTGACAGGACTAAAATTGCACGCGTCTCATTTCATATCATTATGTTAGAAAAGGATGTCAACCGGTTTCGTCCTGTCAAATTAAGTTTAGTTTAGTGGGCGGTGCAACATAATCGACACCACCGATGATTTTATATAATGTAGCACAATCCGTAAATTGATTGCATCTCCGTTCATAGCTAAATAAGCCGATACGGGAGCCAGACAAAAAGCATAGAAATTGACGTTGGCGAAAGCCAACCTGCGAAGCCATAATACTCTAGGGAGAAGTAAAGAAATAGTGTGCTCAAATTTTCGAACGATTTGTACAAATTGACCGAATTGCTTTTTGTTTCATAATATTTCGCTCTTAAAAGGCGGTGATCCTAATAATCCTCGTTCTAACCGGATACTTAGATATAATTTATTATTCCTTCACAACATAATACCGCCTCATTCTACATTTAAGCCCCATGACTGGGACGCGGCACAGAGCGCTTGACGAGGCTTATCCGCCTTCACGAAGTTTTCTGTCGAGATCATTCCATTTTAAGCACAAAGGTTAAGTTTCAGCTTTAGTTTTTAAACTGAGCTACCATCACCTCAGAAACATCTATGGAGTCATGTGGATTTACTTAATGTTTTCCCGTATTCAGAAAAAGCTAAGTTTAGTAAACAAAAAATATCGTCTAAAGCACAAATAGCGCCATTTTCAGCGACCGAAGAAGATAAGGTCGGGTACAACCACACGGATTTTGACGACTATATTTTGCGCTTTTGCGACATGCGAGCCGTACGATACGACAATACAAACTTCTAATACATGTAATACATGTGTTCTCTTTTTCTCATGCAGTAGTTAGATTCGCTATCTCTATTTTCCGGCAAATGTAATATGCATACTTTTAGCTAGGTATGCTTGATTGTGTTGTCTTGTTAATTTTGATAGATTTGCATGCGCTGGGCCCGTCCATTCCATTATAACCGTCGCTGGCCATTTTTCCACTATTAGTGTCTTTTTTGCTCTATAATATTCGGCACCTCTTGATCAAAATTTACTACTATATTTAATATTCTTGATTGATGCCTTAAAAGTTCTTTAAATAGTCTTTTTAAAGTCTTCTTCAATAAAAAAAGTTAGTTGTTAAGCTGAATGGTCAGCCATTGTAGAAATATCAGAGTTGACGTGCCACCCGAAAGCTTCTGATATGGCTTGATTTGTTACAGAAATATAGAAAATACGAACGGGACTAACAATGGGGATCCACAATGCGTTTTTTTCCGCAGTAGTCAACTGACAATCTCATTAAAAAAATATCTTCTACAATTTAATGGTTTTAGTCTTATTACCATTACTTTACCAGGGATAATCTGCATATACTGGTTTGTACAGCAATCCTTTGCCTTGCTAATTAAAGCTCTGTCCAACATAAACATGTAAACAACTATCTAACCTACAAATCTATTTTCAGGCCGTCAACAGCTGCATAGATTCATAAAACAAGGCGCAGTACCCAGTATTTTCCTTGGACTAGATTATCGACAACGCCTCATCATGACCAGATAGATATAAGCAACGATTAAAAAGAAAACAAAGAAAAAGAAAGTTTAGGCAAGGTAGCGCTCGGATATAAATACCGCTCACGATCCGAAGACTGACCGCATCCGTCCGTCGAACGCTACAATAGGCATGATGACTACAATTTTTTTAATACTTCATAAAAAAACTGATCATCAATAGAGCCTATCAACGAAAACAAAATTTGAAATAATTTAAAAATAAATAAGTTCTAAGTATTTTAATTTCAAGCTAGACAGAGAGCGCGCTATACTGAACTATGACGTCAAGCCTCAGGCACGGCATCCAAATGCTATACTAACACGTGCTTTGCGAGAAAGGGATAGTGCATGCTCTCTCTATCCCCACCTAAAACTTTAAACGCTCATATCTCAGAGATTTATCAGCCAATACAATTTATTTTTTCAGTATGTGTATTGTACTTAGTTATATTCATCACTAAGCCTGTTAATAGGTCTTTACCTATGAAATTGCCGTTCTTCAGTACTGGTCATTTCAAATAGAAAAAAAGTTTAGAATGGCTTTGTATTCTGATTTCAAATTAATTTTGTCTTAAAAACATGATATTCTTTTTACAAACTCAGTCTTTTGTTTATTGATTAGCGTTGTATTTCCATTACATTTTAACAATGCCCTAAACCAAAAATGACACCTAAAAAGGTGATGGTCACTGTTTGGTGGTCTAGTGCGGGTGTGATTCACCACAGCCTTTTACAAAACGGCATGAGCATTACTGCAGATGTGTACTGTGGAGAGCTGGAGAATGATGGAGAAGCTTGCACATCGGACCAGCTTTGGTCAATCGGTCCCCCCCCCCCACTGCTCCTTCACGACAACGCGCGACCCCATACTGCACAACGGACAGTCTCCAAGCTGCAAGAGCTGGGGTTGGAAGCTCTCCCTCATCCGCCATACTCACCAGACCTTGCACCTACTGACTATTACTTTTTCCAAAATTTAGACAACTTTTTAGTGGACCTAATATTATATATGCCATAAATTAAACTTTAGGCCACACGCCTATTATGAAATATCTTCAATAGGTAGTATATACTTTACTTACCTTTGTAATAAAAGTGGCTCATCCGAAACGTGTTCTAATCGTAACAGAATGAGAAACGTTACAAGAAATTATTCGTTTTCCTTTATTACGCCAATTATCTTAATTCCTTTCCTCGCACCATTCTGGGCGCCTCTGATTGCGAGAATACTCCGTGCAAGTGTTCGGTTACACGGGCAAACGGAATTACCGGCCATAGTTCCCGAAACCCCGAAGAAAATGCTCTCTTATTATTGAGCTACGCTAGGTTTACACACGGAGGAATATCCTTCATGATTAAGAGAAGAAGGAAACTATGAAATAGGAGTGTTGGCGGGAACACGGAAAAATCATGTCACTGCATTCTATATTTTCATAAACTTGTTTCGCAAAAGAATGATTTAAAATAATTTTGATATAAACCAGTTTTAGTACTTACCTAAAATGGGATTGTAGGTTTTCCCAGTTTTATGAATGAAAACTTGCTTCGATCGAAATTTTATTTGATTCTAAACCTTTGTTATGTTATTCTGAGTATTTTCACCGACTGCGATTTTTGATAACTTTATATTCAGTGATTTTATTTTACTTTCAATAATGTTGAAATGCGTGAGCGTTCATGCGTTTATTTATCTATCTCGCCTTATAAGTATCATAGATTGAGCGATGAGAGGTTTTTCGCATATACGAGGGGCGTTCATTATAAAGTGAGAATGGGGTACAAACTCTTTGGAACCGAAAAAAGTAGATACTGGCTGGTAAAGATGGAATATTGATAAGATTAAAAAAAAAGGAAATAATTTGATCATCTTTTGTTTTTAGAAAATAGTAGTCTTCCATCGTAGCGTGTTGTCGAAAATGGCAACAATTGAATTGCGCGCGGTTCATAAGTATCTGTGCTTGAAAAATTTCACTACGGAACGAATTAATCAAGACTTGCAGGATACTTTAGGAGTAAATGCACCACCTTATCCTACAGTTGCTCGTTGGTGTGCCGAGTTTAAATGGGGAAGAACATCCACCAAAGATGACCCTCGCCCGGGCCGCCATATAACGGTAGTGATCGAAGAAATCGTAATAAAGCCGAGAACATTATTTTAGCAGATTGTCGTGTCACGGTACGTTTTATAGACGATGAAACAAAGATTTCGACTGGTAGTGTGCATAGCATTTTACACGAACGCTTGGGGATGAAAAGCGTATCCACACGCTGGGTCCCCAGAATGCTAGATGAATGATGCACAAAAACAAACCTACTTTAATTCTTCATCAAAGCTATTGGTTTCAACTATTTAAACACCAGTCATCTACCCTATTCCTGATGCTGCGAAATACTTGAGCATCCTCCATATTCACCCGACCTTGCCCCTAGTGATTTCTATCTATTTACGAGGTTGAAGGAGTCTCTGAGAGGACAGAGGTTCGAAAATGATGAAGCAGTAGTCGCTGCACTACAGGAGTTTTTGATGCTCAGGATGAAGAGTTTTTTAAGATAGGAATTTCAAGCTTATAAAAAAGATATTCCAAGTATATTACGCTAAAAGGCGACTATATCGAAAAATTAAATATCATTTAATAAAAGTTACCGGCAACATACTCATTCTCACTTTTTATTGAACGCCCTACGTATATCATTGAAGATATTTTGCGTCTATATCCAATATATAATATGTCAATATGTGTGTCTATGTCTGTTCCAATGTTTGAACACTCCATGAATATTACATTCAATACTGAGATATTGTATCCACTAGTCTTTTGACGACAAGCTTTCAATGCAGTTTTGCTCTACAACAAAGATAGAAATGGTGCAACGGGAGCGCTATTTGATCCGAAGCAGAAAAATTGTCAAATGCAAGAGACGAGATAAATACTGGAGCGAGCGGACAATCAGAGTAAGATGTTTTTTGTAATATTGGACTTTATTTATTGAAACATACAATACATATTATACCATCTAACTTGCAAATCTACAAATAATTGGATTACCTGACCGATAGTCTAGAGGTAGATTGTATGTACTTAGTTTTACTTAGGTATTAAAGGTTGTTGGTCGGTAAAACACATTTAAAATGTTCTAAACCGTTGCAGCAGCGAACTTATGTTAAGAAAGAAAACAAAGAAAGAAAATAATTAATTCTGTAACATCGGCACAAAATAATATTACTGTAACTTAATCAACAATTATTGAGTGATGTCACAAAAATAGCCACAACTCAGCACATACAGCGCTGGTCTTCCGTTGAAGCCGTATCGGTAATTATTGTATACTCAGCGTGCTGGCTGCATTGCTATACGTTTGCCACGGCAACGGCAAATTTGGCCACCGCAAAATAAATGCCAGAATTTTAATCACGTATCGCGTCGACTAAGTAAAAATATGTTTTCACCATACTATCTACGAGTAGTTCTATTTCACTATATACGCTTAAAATGCTCATAGAAATAATTTTGGAAACGTTCAACGTTAGACAAAACAAGTGCGCTTAGAAAATGTAAAATAATAATTATTATTAATCAACATTTTTATGACCAATCTGGTTAAAAATATAGTCTTTTCTCATTTACTATTAAATATAAATTAATAATTATTGACTATAAACAAAATATATGCTAAATGGAGTAGGTATTTGTTACGTAGCTCAATCTTTCTGTGTTTATTAAAAAGGCAGCCGAAAAGTAACCTCTTCGGCTATAAAGCCCGTGGGAGGTAAATTGGACGCCGTTGCGGCAACGACCCTCTGATTCCCGCCTCGCTGGGTGCTCCGCCATATGAAACCTAATCTTAGACCGGAGGAAATCCACTTTGAAAATGTTCCATGATGTTGCGGGAAATCCGCATGAGATAGCGAGCACTTGGTAGTGTCGCGAGCTCACGAGTTTTTGATTTTCTTGCACATGTAAGTTTTGCTGAAAGCTTACCACAATGTATAGGAATAGATTATAATACTCAATTATTTAAATACCAAGAATCTTAATATTGTCAGACCTGGGTGTGGTCTAAAAGTACACCTACAACCACCAGAGGAAAGACAGCAGCGTCCTCTCAGTTAACGGTGGTGACTCTCTTTTAACTACTGCCTATTAAGGGACAGGCCTTCGTCCAGCAGTGGACGTCTTCTGGCTCATGATGTGATGTGATGATGTAAATCTTAGTATTAATTCGTCATTCTAATTGTTTCTCATTGGTACAAAGTTGTTTTGTACAGAAATTTTTATTTGTAGAAAAAGCGCCAAACATCGAATGTTCCTTATGATCTACGAGTACATAAATGTGGATGGAACTTAGCGTAGCACAGCGCAGCTCGGCAAATGAATGCATAAACTTGGCAACTACTGACTTATATTGACTTCGTAAGGACAATGCAAATGGTATAATTCAATTCCAACTAACATAGATCAAAAGTACCTATACCAACTCAGTGGTACAAGTTTATTCCTCTAATAAAGTGTGAACTCGGTCTCTCGCCGGCTTCGTTGTCTGTACTCGAGAGCCATGGGACGTAGTTAGTAGAGAATAATGCAACGTAATGTAAAATTATATTAGGATAGTATTTAATTAATAGCAAACCTATATATTTATTGTAGAGGGCATCCTCTACAATAAATATATAGGTAGCCTCTGCAATAAAGGTCGTCATTGCAAAAGAAATAACTTATGGTTAGTTTAATCATCACCTGACGATCATCATCATCAGCCTGGAGACGTCCACTGCCGAACAAAGGCTTCCCCCTTAGACCGCTACACTATACAGGGTTAGTTCTAATCAGCTAGTATCCTTTTAAGGGCATATTCTGTACATCAAAACAATCAACTACTACCATCCAGCGTGGCAATGCCGCCAGCATGCTGGGTACGCTGCCGACTGGTAGTGGGTTTGAGCATTTGGATTGTCTCTAGACTTTCATCGGTCTGGATACAATCCTTTTGTTTTTTGTTGTGTAGTAGGCTAAGTAGTCATTGTAGTTTGTTGTAGTTAATAAAGGCCCACTACTACATGGGGCCAACATTAAAATAGCAAAACAACAGCTGTTCCATACATTTTGGTCGATCAACTTTTTGTATGGAACAGCTGATATTTTTTTATCGAGTTTAATGTTGGCCCCATAGTATAAGTTATTAAGCCTTAAGTTATTTGTTTTGATGTAGGTACAGAATATGCCATTAAAAGGATGCTAACTGATTAGAACTAACCCTGTATATTATATGCATTTTTTTATTGAGTCACAAAAAGCTAACTCGAAACAAAACAAACCACAGAAAATAAAATCTAAATATGTGGACAATAACGAAGGCATAAACATTTTAGTTAAGTGTTAGACAAGGAGGGCACTAGGTTTATGACGGCAAAGTCTATGATTCCAAACAAACTCTATACTAGCACGTGTTTTGCTAGAAAGGGACAGATGACTCCCTCCCGAATACTTTGAACGCCTATATTTCAGAACTTTACCGGCCGATCACAATGATTTTTTCGATGTAAGCATCAGATTCGGCTAAACTCTCCACTTATCCTATTATTTTTAATAATTGTAACGCATATTCCCCTATTAAAAAAAAAGAAAACGAAAAGAAAAGAAAAATAATTTATTTTGTAACATTATTACGGTATTTTAGTTCGTGTAAACCTTTTGTGCCCATTGAAAGCAGCCGCAAATAGAGCAAGTTTTGTAGGAAACGTCTTAATTAAGTAATGTAAACCACTAAATATGCACGTGTCTCTAAATTACCGAAACCAACTTAGAATATATTGCGGTAGCTTGCCACAGCTTCATATTTTCAGAGCGGTCCCCCAGAATACTCAGTAGTGCAATGTGGCGGTTCTGAAGCTGCAATTTACCTAACGACCAAATTCAGCTGAAAGGGTTTTAGCGAGACGCGAATGACGGGTGGTTTTGTCGTTCAGACACATTGTGCATGAAATGTTTGACATACAAAAAGCAAAAACATGTTGTGATAAAAAAAATTTAGACTAGGTGGCTTGCTTGTCTCCCTTGTATTCACTCCTTGATAAAGGTCACCGGATATGATTACTCGTAAGCCTTTATTAACTACAACAAAGTACAAAGACTACTTATACTATTTAGCCTAAAAAATTAAAAGATATGATTGTATTTCAATTTATCAAAATGTGGTAAAACCACTTCAACTTTTTTTTTATCACGCAATTTTTTATGCCGGCTCGCGTATGACTGCCATATCGATCAGCTCCGCTAGCCAGATTCCTAATCCCAACATCGAGTAACCTACAATCAATATAATGTATATAAGGGTATGTATTTTTTACTATGAAACAAACACTGAAATCCAGAAAAAATATCATTTGTTCCATACATTTTGTGTAAACTTCAAATTCAAATTTATTTATTGTCTGCTTAAAGTACTTTTACAAATGTTGAACGCTAATCTCCCAAACTGGGTGCAGTTAAGTACCCGTATCATGGGGATTGGACCTTCCCGTGAATGCGACAATTATATAATGTTATTAGTACATTTGATAATATTACCAGTATTATGAATTATTATAAATTTCATTTAGTTAAAATTACTTTAAATTATTAATATTACATTATTAAATCAAATTTTGAAGCAGTTACAATGCTGATAGGTGTCGTAGTATCATTTAAATAAGAATCAAGATTAAAAATTTAAATATTGTTATTACCTATTTTTATTTTATTTTACAATTACAATAATATAAAAAATTTGTAGTCCTAACCCTAACATTTACATAACATTACATTGAAGTTTTGCCCGATGTGTGTGCGTGCGTGAACGTTTGTGTGCGTGTGCGTGTGTGCGTGTGTGCGTGTGTGTATTCGTACAAAAGATTGGGTAGTATAATTCACTCAATTATTTTAAGAAGATTTTCTGTATCATTGTAAGTCAGTTCCTTTAGCCACCGCTCGACCACTCTTTTACACTTCATCAGAGACAGATTGTAGATATTAAGTGTTTTATTAACTTTATTATATAAACGAGGTTTGCAAGTTGAAGTGGCAATGCGCCCGAAGAACTGACAACCGATAGGGAAGAAAGGTTCTTGAGTGGCGACCGCAAACAGGACGACGCAGCGTAGGCGCGGCCTCCCACTAGGTGGACCGACGACATTGTAAAAGTCGCGGGCAACCGGTGGATGCAAATGGCAGGTGCCGTCTACGGGGGAGGCCTTCGTTCAGCAGTGAACGTCTCCGGGCTGATGATGATGATGACGACACGTACCTACCCTCCAGTATTGTCACACATATTTGTTACACGTTGTATAAATAACAATGAATCATGTGCTAAACGATGACTGTGTATCGATGTAACCAAGCGTAGAATTATTTTCACACCCAGAGAAATAAGGAAAAACAATGTTTTCAAAGGAGGAAAATAATATTGGTTTCACATCCCCGTGGCTCAGCGTCTTGCAGGAAATAATGACACAGTCTTCAAGTGTGCCCCTTTTGGTACTCGTAGAGTGTACCTCAAATTATGTTAAGGAGGGTGAGTCGTGTTTTTGTGTTGTTATTAACATTAACCATTGTTTACATGCTGCTCTTATCTTAATCATGTTGTGTACACATGCTTAGGAATATAGTCGAGCTCTGCACCTACTCTCATTTTTGCATTGAAATGTATTCATTATATTCTATTTTGTGTGCCAAAATAAATAAATATATTTCAAACAATGAATTTATGGCTACTATTTTTCTACTATAATACTTTTATAAAAAAAGTTAACATATATAATATGTCAGCCAGTAGTGAGTCAGTCAGATTTATATGAAATATTAATTAACATTTAATATTATACGGCCTTACCTAAAAAAACTTTTCAACCGTTAGTCACTGCTTAAGATGTTCTGCCATCTTCTCTCTGACGTGAAGTTGCACGTGCTAGAAAAGGACAGGGAAGTTTAAGCAGTGACTAAGAGAATCGAGATTATTTTAGGTAAGGCTGCAAGTGGTTAACTGTGGTGGTGGTACTGGCATTGATAATTACAAAGGCACACCATTAAACCATCAACCGCATTGAAGCTTTTTTTTTCAAAGCTGCCAGCTGTTACTCTAGCTGTTAAAGAGCCTGTTACTGTTATTTTGTTTATTTATGGGTATATATTTTTGTTATGAACAATAGTATAGAGTTAATCTATCTGTTTAGCTAGGTGAAGTAATTAAATATTAATAATTAATGGTTGATCGATAATCCTAGTCCTAAGCTTAAACTAAAACCTATGTAAATAAATATCATCATCATCATCATCAGCCCGGAGACGTCCACTGCTGAACGAGAGCCTCCCCCTTAGATCGCCACACTGTACAACAACCTGCCATTTGCATCCACCGGTTGCCCGCGACTTTTACAATGTCGTCGGTCCACCTAGTGGAAGGTCGCGCCTACGCTGCGTCTTCCGGTTCGCGGTCTCCACTCAAGAACCTTTCTTCCTATAAACTCTAAAAGTAATACATGCTTATTACGCGTTAAGGTCGCGAAAAACTGTTCCTTAAAAAAAACATTCATGCTGATTTATTTTTCGCGATTTCAGGGTTGGCTCATAGTAAACCCTCAAACCCCAAGGATGAGCACAATAATCTTATTTTGGCTTAATATAATACCGTTATGCGTAACCCTTTATAAACGGAAATTGTTGGATGGATAATATGAAACAAATCCTACTATCTTTCTTCTTAGCAAGGCTTTAAACATGGTCTGGCAGCGAGTAAATTTGAGAGCGTTTTGAACATTACTTAGCCACCTCGTAGCGCTAAAATGCGTTAATGAGTGCGAAAACTGCTAATCAGCAGCACGAGCACTGTTCTTGACGATCGTTATATTAGACATTTAAATCAGTAAATTTGATAAAAATCGGTATATTCTCAAATGTATCTAAACAAATCTGCTAATACCGACACGTCAAATTTAGCGACAGAACGGTACTCGCGCTCCAGTTGCGATTAAAAGTTAAACGGAGTTTTGAAGTAAAGCCGCTAATGTTTTCCATCAGTTATTTTAAAACCACATTATTAAGAAGACGAAGACGCAGTAGCTAGCGTGTACTCATGTACACGCTAGCTACTGCGTCTTACAGACTTGCCAAAGGCTTGCCTCATGCAAGCCTTTGGCAAGTCTGTAACCTGCAAAGATAGTCGTAAAATAGTTATGAGGAACAAGACTTACAAAAATAACAAAGCTTAGCGCTCTATGTATGTCGCCTTTAATTCGCGGCCGCCTCCAACTTACATTAACACTGAACTTGATATTGTATTAAAATTTGAGAACTTGAAGACCCTTAATGCACCACTCCAAACATATTGTGTAAGTTTATCTGACCAGTGGGATCGATGCAATTAGACTAACTCTGTCTTTGATGACTTTTTTAGACTTTTAGTACGTTTCTTACTTGTATGTTATAAGGGTGTATTCCACTTTGTTTACCTGGGTCATTTCACACAGGTTAAGGAAGTGGAATAAACCGTTATAAGAATGAAAATGTATTAAATTTTTTACGTAATTTTACTGTTTGTGTATTTTAATGTATTATGTTTAAAATATGTATAATTAATGATTTAGTGAGATTTTAATTTTTAATTCAAGTCAGACGGTCTCCCCTAGAGTACTAGGCTCCTTAAATCTAAGCTTAAAGCTAAGTCTTCATCAATCAAATGTTGTAGCATTGTAAAGGTTATTTTTTCCACTTTAAATGGTTTACTTGCCAATAGCACTTCACGTTAGGAACACCAATGAAAGCAAACACTTCTCCACACGCTCATATATGGTTGCAACGCAAGCACAACCGCGTACGAGCCAACAGTGGTCGCATACCGAGTGATAGCCGGAGCCGGACAGTGGTGTCCGAGAGACTAATTAGTATCGACTACGTAATTAACCGTGTCTGCCGTGACAATGACAACCCCGCTGGTTCACGCAGGGAATCGTGACTTAACGTGGACTAAACTAAGAGCACTGTGTACTGAATTCAAATTAAGCGCTACAAAGTACAAGACCTTAGTTAATTTGTATAGACAACAGATACCATTCGGAGATAGGACTAAATAAGTAGATGATATTTCGTTAAACATTAAGATTATTGTAGTGGTAGGACTATTGCAGAGTCAGGAGAAGTGCCACACCTTTGCCAGCGAGTCAACCGCTAAGCAGTAGTTATGGTTTGAAGGGAAATTTACCAGAAAAATATTGGGCATGAAGAGATTTGACATAACATCTCAGGGTGGGCAGTGCAGTGTTAATTTTATTCGCATTCTGGCACTGCTAATGTCATGGGCAGGCGACAGTCGTGATGAACCAGCCGAACGACCTGCTCTTCTCGTCAGTCCATTGCATTAAAAAGACATATTCTCTTAGGAATGGAATGTTCTGGCTTCATAAGTCATGGACATACATTAATGATAGTATTTGTAGTAGAGTAATTCCATCAGTTTGCAGTCTTTTATTTTCCTTAATTAGATAAAATACAGATACCAATTTAAATAATTTGCTTAATAAACAAAACATTTACATTCAAAACATGTACGGGGAAGTTGAAATAATTAACATTCAAATAATATCTGGATATAGTTTAAATTCATCGGAGCAATAATGATACAATCCTTTTGTTTTTGTTTAGTTTAAGTAAGTAAGTCTAAGTAATACAGTAAGTCTAAGAGTTTAAGAAGGAGTTTGGAGTTAGTGTATGAGGTTTGTAAAAAAAATGAAGCAAAAAATGTTTCGGGATTTGGATTTGGATTTTTATCATTTTTTGATCATTCTTTCACAGAAGATTATCCCCAAACACTGAAATTGGATCTATTTGACCGCCTGTACGAATTATTACCTTTAACTCGTGTCACGTAGCGGAGCTCTTTCCAATAGCAGATGCAAGCTTTGTAATTAGCCCTACACCATTTCTACAAAATGTACGTTGTAAAACTGATGTGACGAGCTTCTCCTTTTGATGGTGCTGTTGTTTAATTAGGTTCTGAAACATTAAGTATATTTTGTTAATTATGTATATGTGTTTTGTAGGCGCGAATTCTTCCATGTGGCTAATCACTTTTTCTGAAACGAACGTTTAGGTTAATTTCTAATGTCCTTGTGATGATTATAATTTTTGTACAATCAGGTAATAAGTACGTTATGATACAAGTGTGCTATGTTGGTCATTACACTCTAGGCGGTATTATGGTGATATGAGAGCTGCGAGTATAATTACCAATATAGCACACGCGTTCCATACGACGATTTCATCACTTTTGCGAGGTAAAAAAAAACTCTTTTTGATTATAATCAACCACAGCGAAAACGTCAATAAAAATATGCGGAAAAAGCGCAAACCTGCGATGCGCGCGCAGGTGACATTTTCTTTAGCCGCATAAAAACTGTTTAAGTATTCCAAAAAATACCTGGCTACCTAAAAGTTATACCTGGCTATATTAAGAATGCTTCTTAAACATACATTATAACTTGCAGTCAGGTACAAACTCAACTTAACCGGGATATACCTATTATAGCACTAGTGCTGTACTGTAAAATAACAAGCACGCGTGTGTGTGTGTTATGAGGGATTAGGTTATGAGCCTAAAACCGATGTAATAAGATCCACTTTACGAGCAAATGCGATGTAAATTGTATTATCTAATAGGTAGATAATGATTTCTGAAACATGAATACACTGAAAAAAATTGTTCGTTATATGTAACTAAACTTTCGTCAACCTGTAACTTAAAAAAAGTGACTACACAACTAGAGTAATACCTAACCAAAAACAGTTGGGTTGAATTTCTACCAAACTATTGTAGTTGTATATTGCTAAAACATATTAGCTATATCCTGTGAAAACGTTTGCTTATAAATTACAAATCCTTTTAACTGCTGGTAACAGAACCAATTGGTTAATTTAACAAAATGCTTTGAATACAAGTACCCAAACTAATACGTTACTGTAACGAAATGGTTTAGCTGCAAATAAACACACCAATCGGTTACTATAACGAAATGGTTTGAACGCAAGGAAACAAACCAATTGGTTACTATAACAGAATGGTTTGACTCCAAGTAACAAAACCGATTGGTTACTATAATTAACCGCTTTGACTGCAAGTAACACAACCAATTGGTTAGCATAACAAAATCATTTGACTGCAAATAATCATACCGATTAGTTACTATAACATAATGGTTCGACTCCAAGTAAACAAACCGGTTGGTTACTACAGCAAACTGGTTTGAATCCAAGTAACACAACTGATTGGTTACTATAAACAAAATGGTTTGACTCGAAGTAACAAACCCAATTGGTTACTGTAACGAAACAGTTTGATTGCAAGTAACGAAACCAACTTGTTAGTTTACCAAAATGATTTGACTGTAACTAACAAAACCAATTGGTTACAATAACGAAACAGTTTGATTGCAAGTAACGGAACCAACTTGTTACTTTACCGAAATAGTTTGACTGCAAGTTACCAAACCAATTGCTTACTGTAACAAAATGGTTTGATTGCAGGTAACCAAACCATTATACCAAATGTTCATCTAGACGACGGCTATATTCTAGGATATCATAGTACTCATCATTACGAACAACTTCCACTATTTGGACAACCCTGATATCGCCAAAAAACAGCTGTTCCGTACATTGTCCAACGTCAATGAAGTTTTTGTGTGGAACAGCCGATTATTTTTTCGCGATTTCAGGATGGGCCCCATATTGAAAGTTGTTCATAATGATAAGTAAAACGATATCCAAAAATATGTCCGTCTCGCGTCATCTAGATGAATACCAGTATAATGGTTTGGTTACTTGCAATCAAATCATTTTGTTACAGTAAGCAATTGGTTTGGTTACTTGCAGTCAAACCATTTCGGTAAAGTAACAAGTTGGTTCCGTTACTTGCAATCAAACTGTTTCGTAAAATGATATCCTAGAATATGTCCGCCATCTATATGAACACCCGGTATACAGGATGTTCGGAAGCTGAGTGCAAAGCTTTTAAGAGGAATATGACTTTATGACTTATATATTTTTTATATTTGTTTTGTCAATTGTCTTAGTAATCAAAAATTGCTATAACTGTTTATTTTTTAGTGTATTTCCGCTGTAATAAACAGTTATAGCATCCTGAATCCTAGTATACAGGTGTTTTTTTTAAATCAGAAGGTAAAATTATGGTGTGATAAATAATATGCAGTGAAGCTATTGTAATATTTTAACTAAAGTACATTTCAGATTTTTTAATCGTAAAAACTTGCCGATAAAAAGTACTTATTAATAAATAGACTATATTTAAAACTTAAAAATAACGGAGGATTAGCTTCTACGTATTAACTTATCATACTATAATTTTTCCATTACGATAGAAAAACGGCAGTCGGTACCATATTTTTATTAGTAACTACTTGCTACTCAATAAAAGGTGATACTGAATGGACATAATAAAAGAAATATTTTAATCATTATAAACTTTATTAAACAGTATCATTTTAAAAATCATCTCTCAAACAAAATTAAAAAGATAACTAAGATAAAAAGATTACTAAATCTAGGATTTAAGAGGTAACTCAAAGCGCGACTTATCTGAAGCGCAGATTTTACAAAATTAAAAATTATGTAGAATTCGTAAATGATAAGCAATGCAGTTTTTTCATTTACACATTACGAATATAGTAAATAAAATAAAATAAAAATACGAAAAACATATAATATTGTAAACCAAATTGTATTAATTCGAACAGATTTAGGTACTTTACTGAAGCTGTAAAAATATATTATTTTCAAATTTTGTGAATACTATTATGTTTATTTTCGCCAAAATAAATCGCGGTACAAAACAAACGGAAATTTTTGTTTAGTTTGTTTAAGCAAAACAAAAACAATTTTAAATGCACATAAATTATATAGGTTCATTATCAAAACTAATTGTATTCAATAAATATTCCAAAATAACCTTACAACTATCATCATAAACCAAAATATTAATCTTAATTTTAAATTGCAATTCGTTGAGTAACATAATATTTGCCATTTGACGAAATATTCATGGAGCACAGGGCGTATGATATCAAAGTGTCCTGAAAAGTATACAGAACACACTCAGGCTCAGGTTTTTCAACTTCAAAACAGTGAAAATGATCATCAAAACTAATTGTATTCAATAAATAATATTCCAAAATAACCTTACTACTATCATAAACAAAAATATTTTTAACAACCATAAAAGCCGTATTTTCGTGGTCAGTGATATCTTGAACAAGAATACTGCCAGGCTTGTAAATAGTACCTTTTATTTTTGCCCAAGGTACGGGACTAAGTGAACTTCTAGAATTTAAGTTTAGTACATGTAATATCTCAGTATACTTGCATTTCGAAACTCTCTTTGAAGGACCTGCGGAAAACGTAGCATCAAGCGATCCTTTGGTAAATATTTCGTTTAGTTGAAGCTGATGCTTGATCGATAATGACTTTGTAAGATTTCGTCGATTGAAAGTGGCTCGGGCAGCAATTTTGGATAGTCTGTGCTTAGCTTCGAATCGCATTGACCAAATGTTATTTAGAGGACCAAATTTTTGTAACATAGAGTGGTAATGGATTAAAAAATGAAACTTTGGTTTCAATGTATCTCCTGTCAATTCTAGGTACATTTCGTTCAGTTCAGAGATTAAAATTTTTAACAACTGGCAACTAGCAATATTGATTACAGAGGACATTAACAAGTCAATAATTTTTCGCAAGACTAAATATAATTGCCAATAATCATCGTCTTTTGGTACAAAATCACCGATTAATAGACCGAAATATCGCAAAAATGTTAACATTTCAGATGCTGAAAGTCGAACATTACCTTTACTAATAAATTCCATGCTTAATGCACAAGGTTTGCTGGATTTGTCTGGACCATAATCAAAGTTTTCTATTCTATGATTTAAAACTGGTAAAGTGAAGTATTTTTGATCTCTTGTGTATTTTATGATTAGAAAAGACATAACATATTTGCCGACACCCTCAAGAATGTCGTGCATTAAATCCACGCCTACTTGATCAAATAAACTGAAATGTTTGACAGATAACCAAACACACTTTTCTTTTATGCCTGTACTACTAGGACAATTCAGTTCAAGATGTTCGAAGTAATTAGTATTATTTCTCATTAAGCTCTCTGTCTCAAAACACTGAGTTTTCATAACTTCTTTCGACACCACGCAAATTCGACATGGATAATTTGATGAAAAAGATTCATTGAATCCTGTTATGGAATGAATTCCAAGATTGTCGCCAAGAATTAGACCCAAAGCAAAATATAATTGGCCTTGAAATATGGGAACATTAATTTCTATTCCAGTCTCAAATAAAAAGTTTAATTCGTCAATTAGCGGCTTAAATATGACGTTATTTCCAAATGCTACTCTGTCAGATGAATGAAATAAGAGAGCTAAAAAAATATTGGCTAAAGCTGAAGTTCTCTCCGGGGGCATACAAGCAACTGATACATATACTGCTCCTAGTTTGTGAATACCGGAACGGCTGCCTAAAACATTGCCGCTTTCATAATCATCAAAAAATAAAAATAAAGGAAACACTACCTTGTCTTTACATTTTTTGATGAAATTAGTCCAAAATGAACCCTGTATGAAATTACTTAATATATGATTATTAACGTTTGTTAAATCTCGAATATACTCTAATGTTTCATGTAAAACTCCATCCAGAGAGAAAAACTTTTGAAGTACGTGTCTGAGAGAGATAAACTGCTCTGTACATTCTACTGTTACTGCATTGACAACACCGCGTTTAGTGGTAGTAGTTTTTCTTTGACCTATGACTATTTCATTGGGAGCTATATAGGAACCATCATTTTCAAAATATTTAAATCTCTTGTGCTCAGTATTATACTTTTCCAATGGGGAGGTAACTACTGATAGCACTTCTTTTTGAATCAATGCCAAGTCTCTGCCTTCATCCTTAGACTCGAATATTTTTGTAAAAACGTTTTGAATATTATTAGCTATTGTACTGAAAATATATTTATCTATGCCTTGAACTACATCTTGCACTGTTTTTCTGGGTAATGAAGGGCTTGCGCACAAATTTGATAAAAAGAAAGGTATTTGGTTAGTGTCCGAATTTGATGCATTTTGAGTAAGTGACGCGTTTTGAATTTGATCCAATGTATCCACAGAAGAAGTGCTGGGTTTATTTTTTGAACTATGGTGATTAGTTATTGGTTGTAGGTCAGCATGTAAGGGATTGGTGTGTAATGTACTATTATCAACAGCCAACAATGATCGGTTTCTTTCATCATTTGATCGACAAATGTGAAACTTGTTCAAGTGTTTAGCAAACGTATTTTTTAAATAAAATGAACGGCGACAGCCATCATCAATACAATGATAAACTGAAAAATTATGTTTGTTATGAGTTGTGAAAAAATGTTTGAACAAGTTTCTAACATCAAAATATTTTTCAAAACATAAGAAACATGTAATCATGGCCAAATTATCCCCTACTTGAGTTCCAGTCCAATATCAGTCACAAGAGCACGAACAGTAGTGAATACTTTGTCGTATCTTGTGTTTAAATGGAATACAGCTTTTTGAATGAACTGCCACACGTGGTTGGATTCTGCAGGATACTCTGCATTTAGTACAAATATTATTTTAAAGCAGGCATCAACTGCTTTGATAATTGATGTTGCTTCATATCTTGTATGGTTTAAAATGATGTACCTTGCAGTAATTTCTTTTAGCGATGCACCCACAATGATTATGAACGGCTGTAAGGTAAAGCCCAATTCTTGCAGTTTAGTTTTGCGCCGTTGGATTGTCTCATCAATTTCTGCTGCACTTTTGAGATGACAGATAAAGCTTTCCAGTACTTCGTGCTTGGATGGCCTCCACTGCTTCTTGGACTTATTTTTCATCATAGAAGTTGTCATTAAAAAAGGAAGTGCCATAAAGGCCCCGGTGTCGTGAACCTCGTCAGTGTCTGCAAAAGATGCCCCTGATTAATTGTTATCTAAAACAATATTTAAGTATTTATTTAACGAACATTTGGATTTTATGCTTAACTTAACACATTAAATGTTTCGTTAAACAGAAGATTTGTTCGACGATATTGTTATACTCATGACCAACTATGACTAAGGGATGTGAAGAAGCATCCTGTATTATTTAAGATGTATCACTATACTGAACTCCGAAACGTTGCCATTTGAAGAAACAGCCTTTATCTTTGTACTGAACTCCAAAAGTTGTTGTCGTTAGAAGAAACATCCTGAATTATGTCAGATTCATCTCTGTACCGTAATTAAAAAGTTATTGGCATTTGAAGAAACATCCTGTATTATGTCATATTTATCTCTATACCGTAATTAAAAATTTGTTGCCATTTGAAGAAACACCCTGTATTATGTCATATTTATCTCTGTACTGAACTCAAAAAGTTGTTGTCGCTTGAAGAAACATCCTGTATTATTTCAGATTTAACTCTATACTGAAGTCAAAAAGTGGTTGTCGTTTGAAGAAACTGCCTGTATTATTTTACATTTATTTCTATACTGTACTAAAAAAGTTGTTATATAAAAGAATTCCTTCGAGTTCGATGGACCCCTAAAAAGTAGACTAGGTGCACACTCAGCTAGCTCACATACAAACTTCATCATCATCATCATTATCTCAGCCATAGGAAGTCCACTGCTGGACATCCAGCTTGTTCCAGTGATCTAGGTCTAGGTAGGTCTAGGTCCACCTTACAAAGCTGTGCTTGCCGGTCCGTGGTCTCCATTCGAGAATCGCCAACCAACCTTACCAACTTGCCATCTATTAATCAGAAACTGTTTGAAAAATTGGTGAACTTACCATCATTTTCTATGAAGTTTAAAATTTCTTTTAATCCAGAATCTTGTCTTTTTTTGCAATATTCAAGAATTTTTGGTCTGATTATAGGCCAGTTCTCGTATAATTTGTTGTCACAGGAGGGATACAAATTTTTGAAGTCCTTCAAGAGCTGAAAAGATATTATATAGTTAGTAATTAGTGAAATAAAACTAACTCTTTTTAATAATTATTGATATGTGATTGATGATGATGATAAATAAGTATGTAATATTAGTATGCCAGGGAACTCCATCGCATGACCGAAATAAAATAAATGTGATAAAAAGGTATAGTTGAAGCCTAAGTTCCTCAAAGTAGGGGAAAATTAGGCGCTAAGCGAATATCTTAAGCAAAAAAAGTTGCAACCCGATTGCAAAATGTAGCCTATGTCACTCCGGACATGAATACCCAAATAATACTCGCATACTTACATGCACACCAACAACATTACCTTCCTTCTTGGGCAGTAGGGTAAATGTCAGAGGTACTAAAGATAGCTAAATATGTCAAATCATATCACCAACCCATGAGATGAAAAATAAAGTCCAAAGAAGCCTTCTAAAATAAATAACTTACCAAATATACACCACCAGGCTGGTTAAGCGGCTTGTATTTGCTTATGTACTCGTCGACTTTAATTTCAGTTGATGTTAATTCTGTGAGTCTCTCTTTAGCGGTATCGTCCCAATATGTTTCAACGGTTCCCCACGGGTCACAACAGTTTTGGAGCCATAAAAGTTTTTCATTTGCATCGTCAACTAATGACTGTAACTGATCAATTGCTTCTTGAATATTGGAGCCATTGTCATATTGGCAAGGTGATTCTCCACCGCTGGTTGATGGTTTTCGCTTTGAATAGCCCTCTATCACTCCCGATTTAATAAACTCACGCCTGCGCTGCCTGTAGCAGTCTAACAGTTTTCCCTTTGCTGAAACTTTTTGTTTCGGTGTAATACTCATATAAGGGATAAAATAGACCGCTGAATTTTCTTTTTGAAAGATTTTCGGAATTTCAAAGGCCAATTCGTAGAGCCTTGTGCTCGTGAGTTTTTTTTGCGGGTTGTCTTTAAGTTCGTAGTTAATAATTATATTGCAGAGACGTCTTCTGTCAGCGTTATTTAACAGTCCAGTATTTTTATGTCTTATTAAGAGAGCTTTACCTTCATTAGAAGAATTTAAAATATTGTACAATTCCTGGAATAATTATAGAAAACAGATAAGTAGTGTCGCTAACTAATATTAATTTCATAAACAAAAAAAACACAATAAAAGTAATATAACTAGCTGTGCCTCGCGGTTACGCCCACTTGTTGATAAAAATTTGTGGTGATTACCAATAAATAACTTCTACATCACTCATATCACCCCATATTTATTTTCATTACAGTTACAAGTCGCCCGTTATAATACCCGTATCAATTGCTGCTTAATAACTTACACTGAATATTATACCAGTAGTGTCTGTATCATTATTAGCATCCAACGGCTGCAGAACAAATGTTGTAAGGAAACTGCTCTGTGCAGAAGTCGAAGGATCTTCAGAGACCTAAAAAGACATTTAATTTATTAACAATTACCTTCTTTCTTCTTTTCATTTCAAAGAGTAAAAAAATATTAACTTACATCTATATTATTGCACGAATTGTTGCCATCCATTTCTGAAGTCGTTATTGCTTGAAGCAAACGTATTTGTGTGTTTAATTTAGCCCTGTGGCCTATGATTGGCACTAACTCTTTAACATCATTCTCCGACAGCATTTGGAGGGTTTCTATATCAATGGCCTGTTCTAAAATAGTAGGGAAAGAGGGAAAACGTAAGTAAAGTTGGTAGTTACTTTGGACCCCTTTGATTTTGTAAGGGGTTGTATGGGCTAAACGGGTCACGCGACTTTGAAATGAACGTGGTAGAATCCTTATTGAATTATGTAGGTACCTAATTATTGAATTTTACTTACCTCTGAACGGAGCTATGTAAATTTCTAGGCCCCATTGGCGAAGATAGCTCTCCAAAGGGTCTGTTGGATCGGCCTCCATTTTCGAGTATTTCAATAGCTTTACATACATGCAGTAATTAAAACTACTTAAAACTTGACCAAACGAACAATTAGTATACAATATAACTGTTTAAACTGATAGAATTTAAAACTTATCTAGAATAACTTGGAATTTGCAAGCGAGCTCAGAAATTGCGGACCGGTCCGGGACGAGAGCGAACAGGGAGAGTGTTGCCAGTGCCTGTTTTCCTAATTCCCCGAAATTCCCCAAATTTGGGGAGAAAGGAAACCCAATTCTCCACATACAAAAAAAACTAAAATGTTAAATTCAAGCATTTCATTTTGGCTTTTGTGCCATACTTTTAAATTGCTTTTTTTTGCTGGTGTAAATTTGTAAATACCATTTAAGACACTAATAGTTATTTTTCCCTCAGTAGCTTTCATGCACGTATTTTTGGGATGTCTACAACAAATAGGTGGCACTGTGCTGATTTCCTACTACTGGCCGATAGCGTTGCTGATTGTGCCGTAGCGTGGCGTGCGTATTGCGATGATTATTAGGTCCAGTCGCTGACGGATGTATTATTCTAAAATAATAGCTAGGTATCATTTACATGGGAGTAAAAGAAACAACCGTGGTGGTTTTTTTCTTTTACTCCAATGAAATTAATGTCCAGCCATCCTCATCACAAAAATCTGATCAGGCCCGTGCGGAGACATCTTTTTTCATAATAAGAGAGTGACTTCGGGGAGTTACCGTTCAAAGACTTACAATAGAACAAAACCATTCCATTTTTGAAATATGAAAAACAACTAAAAACGTTAAAAATAATACGTTTGTCATGATTTTATTATGAAAACTAACGTGGTTTTGACACATTTTGTTTTGTTTAAACGGGTATACTCACGTTTAATTGAATCGGATATTTATTTTTATTCATTTGTTTAAATGCACATGTACAAAACATTAGAATCTACATAATGTAAACACAAAAGTAGGACTATACTAAGTATATACCCTGTAAGGGCGTCGCATTAATATTACACATTTTTATAATGTACTTATAATAATATATACAACATTTATGTTAGTGTCTTAATTACATACTCCGACTATAGTTTCGATTAGATCCGGTGACCTTTTTCAAAGAGCGAAAACAGAGCTCGACATGCTTGCGGCCACGTCCTGCTTGGCCAGAGCTTTTCACTCTTTGAAAAAAGTCACCGGATGTGATCGAAACTATAGTCGGAGTATCCGATTTAATTAAACGTGAGTAACGTGTGTTAATGTTTGTGACGTACATCGATGTTCTGTGTCTGGGTGTAGTATGTATTATAAGTATGTATTTACGAAAATAATAATTGTATATAAGTATTCTATCAGCTATCTGGTTTCCATAATACAAGCTTTGCTTAGTATGGGGCTAGATGGCGCTGTGTGTAATGAATGTATATATATTAAATATTTATTAATATAATATTTATAATATAAAATATTATTTATTAATATTAAAAATAATTAATATTTAATATAATATTTATTTATTTTTATTTAGTATACCCGTTTAAACAAAACAAAATACGTTTGTCATGGCCTTTAATTTGTTATTTTCTGTTTATGAGGGGTAATCCGCCGTAATAAAGTATATTCTGTGAAAATTTCAGCCAGCAGCTACCTATTCAAGAAATAGCGGCTGTATCTCTTGAATAGGTAGCTGCTTAAACGTCGAACAGGTGTACGGACAGACAGACAGACACGGGAGGCCAAGTAACAGGGTCCCGTTTTTACCTTTTGGGTACGGAACCCTAAAAATCTACGATTATTATCAGTTTCACATAGCTTGGTGCTGGTGACAGGTGGGTTTTCACTGAATTGTGGGCATTCCACAGCCCGATAATTGGTTTTGTAAATATTTTTACTAGACAATGTTATCGTCACATGAAATATGCTCATGCGCTGTGGAATGGCCGTAATTCAATGTAAGCCCATGTATAACCCGTACTATGTGAAATGGAGTATAATCGGCATTATACGAAAATACGGAATTCCCAACGATAGTCTTAATACCCGATTTTGGGAAAATTCCCGCAAGTGGGCAACACTGGTACAAGTCGTTAGGACCAAATTGAATTTAAACACTACGTTTTGGTAAGACGTTTCGTTTCGTTTGTCGACTCTATGATGAGATGGCGCCACTCCCGCGCCCGCGCCGTCTCGCGTCGGTGGCTCTTTAGCTACATGACACCAAGCATAGACAATACGCAAACAAAAGAGTTGGGTTGTACCTACGCTAATAAACTGGATGTAAACTGAACTTCGTTTAGTTAGACCTACATTTTGTTTGGTAAGATCAAGCTAAGTATTTGCTAAAGTAAAGTTTGGCTATGTTCCAGCAAACTTTGTTTGTAGGTATGTAGCAAAAAACTGTTTATGAATAGCAAAGCATTGTTGAGCTATTATTAAAAATATTTTATGTTATGGACAACTATTGTTGTTTTTGTTACTTGTTACTAATTAGTACAGATAAATTAGGTCAACCAGTTTATTTGCCTGTTACCACTTGGGTTTGCTTACTGTTGTTCGGCAAAATATAGATAAACTTTTGACTACAAATAACATAATATACAATAACATTAACTGTTTTGTTCTATGGAGATAAACCAGTTTTGTCAAATCGAATGAACTGCAGTTACACCTTGCCAATTTTTGGTTATAGAACAAATTACCGAAGCAGCTCGGTTAAATATTTTTTTCAGTGTAATGAGGCAGAAAATATGAGAACTAACAAGAGGACATACTCTAACTTCCATTCTCGTTGCTGTAAAATCGTAAATTTTCTGTAAAAAAAGTACCTCCTATCTGTAGAATTTCACCAACTTGGCTCCGATAGTTCAGTAGAGTGGGCAGAATCGGTCGCCAGAGCAAACTTTGCCGTTTTATCTATTTCCTCTATTACGGCGATTGTGCGCTTCGTTGCAAGTTATTCAATAAGTTTGTTTCTAGGTACAATCAGTGCCATTAACTTATAGCTAGGAACGTACAGAACTTGTAAGTCTTTGAATATTTAAACATAATGGTTGAATTTGTTGTTGTGTATACACTGTTTATAACGTTGTTTTATGAACTACTAGAGGTCGCTCGCGACTTCGTCTGCGTACGGAAGAAATTCGGGCCGCTCCCAAAATTCACCACTTTAAATCATCCCGAGTAATCCCCCCCCCCCCCAACTCCTTTCAAAATTTTTTGTAAATAGTATTTTTTATTTGAAATGAACTATCCTAATCCAAATTTTCGTGACTAAAAGTCTAAAAACAAAGGACTTTCATACAAACTTCCCCCCCCATTTTCCCCCCTTGGGGGTCGAATTTCAAAAAATCCTTTCTTTGTAAACCCCTCCGCATCGAGATGAACACACCCTCCAAATTTCAAGTCTGTACGACCAGCGGTTTGGGCTGTGCGTTGTCTGTCAGTCAGTCAGTCAGTCAGGACAGACCCTTTTATTATATTAGATAGAAGATAGATACAGGGCTAGCTCTAATCAGTTACCATCCTTTTAAGGGCATATTCTGTACAACAAAACAAACAACTTTTACAATGGGGCCCTCATTGAAATAGCGAAAAAATTATCAGGTGTTCCATATATTTTGCCCAAGATCGATGAACTTTATGAACAAGGCCGAAATATCACATGTATTGATTTTAATTGACTTGGAAAACTCCTATTTTAGTTAAAAAGTCTTTTGTATAATTTCTTTTGAATAACGTATTGAGTATGAAAAAGAAGACAAAACACTTTTCAAGTAAAATAGGTTTGAAATATGTTTTAGTGTTTTATGCATAAGACGGTTAGAAAATAGATCTTCAGCAAAATCTTATGTTCTGTGAGATGATTATTTATACCATTTATAAATATCTAAATCATTTAGATAAGCTCCGTCGAATTTGATATTTATCTCAATTCGTTTGGCAAGGTTCAATATCCAATGTTGCCGATGTGAACCGCAAAGTAATGATGCTACAGAACACATTTTGATAGTGATTTATCGCTTTCCGGAATCTTTTATGTGGCTTGACACGTGAGGGCAAACATCCCTTTCCTCATGGCCTCGCAGTACACAACTACGTCATAAAGTAAACTTACTTTATAGAAAACGTCACTAGTGACCAGGGACTGCGGAAATACTCAATGACGGGGCGGGCAAACAGAGAATTCTTTCTTTACGATATATTAAAAATGGAGGGGGCCCAGCCCCTTCCGTTTGATTTTAGGGGGGGGGGGGGTGGTATTTGGCCCTATCTGCCCCCCACTTTCGCGGCCGCTGCTAGTGACCAATATTACAATTTATGGCGTAGCATGAGTAGGTGACGGTAGGCCCAGTTAGTCTTTGGATAACTGGCCACAACTAAAACGTGCTTATTGGGAAAATTATTAATTATACATGATAATTAACCACGACCACTCACCAAAATAATATTTATTTAAATAGATAGATGTTAACCACTAACACGTCTGTTGAATTAACACTGCTCGCGAATGATTAACAAAATAACTGTTAATTAAACTGTCCTAACAAAATATTAATTAAACACGTAACCGCAAACTGAATTAAAACCGACAGTATTTCAATATAAGCCAGTGTTTTTGTGAGAAATTAACCTGGGTATTTTGTTTTTTGATAGTCTGACTCTTTTGTTTATTTATGTTTTAAATTTGATAGAGAAGAAGAAGTAGTCGTCTGGGAGTTTTGGCGGGAACACGGAAAAATCATGTCGCTGCTATCTATTATTTTCCTAAACTTGTGTTTTTTCGCAAATTAATGATCAAAAGTTATGGTTTTTTATTCATTGAGTGTTGAATTACATGCACGAGTGTGGGCAAGTGATATAATGTGGTGAAACATGTATTTTCGTGTTGTTTTCAATACTCCGTAAAAGCTCATAGTAAAGGCGCCACAACTTTACTAGGGCATAACTTGGATTCGACTACTTAAGACAAGTTTTGTGTGACAACTATGATTTTTACTTATGATTAGGTTAATTTTTTATTAAATTTGAGTCGGTTCGTTATTTATGTTTGTAGTTTTAAAGATAGCAGGACAAAATCTATTGTAGCAGAGTACAGTTAAAGTTTGAAACAGTATATATTTTCTATTTTATATTCGCCTAAAGATAATTGCATAATAAAATAGCTCTGCGTTATAGCGCAATATTGTCACTTCGTTATAGCGATGCTATAAACTGTTACTGAAGCACATCCTCCAGACCTAAACTACGTTTAATTACTTAGTAGTTGTTAGTTTGTTGGCGCTTTCACTGGTGCAAGTCAATGTTTGTTACTGGCGACATGTTAAAAGTTACACTGCTATGAAGGTCGATTGTGGTAAAGCATTTGTGCTAGACTGAAGCTCGCCCGCGACTCCGTCCGCGTAAGGAAGAAATTCGCTTCGAAATATTATTTTCTATACCGCTGGGTTATCCACTTTTATTACTACCAATTTTCACCCCTTTAGGTTTGCTAGCATAAATGGTATTGTTTTAGTATTAAAAATCTATCCTAATACCAATTTCCTACACTTCACTATAGCTTCAAAAACAAAGAACTTTCCATACAACATTTCAGCCCCCATTTCCCCTTCTTAAGTCAAACCTCTCAAAAAATATTGAAAACACCACATTTAATTTTAAATGAACTATTCAAATACTCACACCACTATACCACTACCACTACTACCCCCACCACCACTACTTTCATAACTATAACTTTAACCCTCTTAAGTCATCCCTGTCAAAAAAATGTAATAACAGCATTTTTTAGAACTATCCAAATACAAATTTTTACGACTGAAAATTCAAAAACATAGGCTTTCATACAAAAGTTTTCATCCATGTTTACTGTAACAAAATGTAATTATAGGAAAAACAGTAAAAATAATTTGTCAAAATAACTCTCT
Source organism: Erannis defoliaria (assembly GCA_905404285.2). Lineage (NCBI taxonomy): Eukaryota > Metazoa > Arthropoda > Insecta > Lepidoptera > Geometridae > Erannis > Erannis defoliaria. The sequence continues at coordinate 5,458,784 of FR990071.1, forward strand.
TTAAAAACTCAATACGCTAAGAGTTTTCATACGAATTTTAACGTTTTAAATTCAAACTACATTATATCTCTAGGGATTTTCATATTTCTTTATATACCTAAGGACTAGGGATATAATACCTTACTTTACGTTGAGATTGCGTAATATTTGTGTTTTTTTTAATCTACGACATGACAGAAGTTAACCACAAATTCATCTTAACCTAAGTGACTATACGATCGATGATAATAAAGTCATTTAGCATGGAATGGGAGTTAAACAACTCTCAATCTGATTATCAAAAGTCCCAAGCCCTCTACAAAATTAGGCATAACTCTGCCCGCGCCAACCCTCGTACCCGCTTAAATAATAATTTCTACGAAAAAAGAGCTAATTTATTGTAATAAATTAGACCTAATTATACACTGAAGCCCGTCGTTTCCGAGCTCTGCCACCCAGCGGGTGTGGTGATTACGTCATTCAGTTCTTTGTGAGTTGTGACGTGACTTTACGACCAACTCAAGGATTTCGGGACGCTCAAAGAGGTTGTACTATGCAGTTATATAATACTTACGGTACCTAGTCCTCCAGTCTAAGCTGTAATGGGGCAAACTTCACAAAAGTTCTCGTGTTCGTACTTTACCCGTGTTACAAAAGAAACGGTCTATTAGAAGTAAAAGTGGAAATGGGTATTTACATTGTAAATACTAATCACCTGATGGTAAGCGTCACGCCTGCCACTAACAGAATTATGAACTTGCGAACACATTCCTGCGCCGCACTGCACTGCGCTCGTCACCCTGAGATATTAGATGTTAAATCTCTTCATACCCAGTAATTTCTCTGGTAACTTATATTACCAACTGTTAGATACGTCAACTGTTAGACTCTTCAACTAGATAAGTTTTAAATTAATAACAGTATTTTACATTAAAAGTTGAAACGAAAGACTGCTTAGAAAAACTGTTGTAATTTTGAAAAGAAAATCTCCTGAGGCTAACCCAGACGTCCTAAGAGCGTAACCATGTTACCTGAATCTGAACTATCTTTAAACTTTTTATAATAACAGCTTTTTTTTGTCTAGACGTTATAAAATATTCTAGCATTTTCCTGCGGATGTTTCATTATTATTTTTAGCCTGGCATGTCCCAAAGCTGTACGATCTTAGGATTTGGTAGCCCATTATTTGCCCTGCGGGTCTAATTTGTCTCGCCAGCTTCGTCTGGAAAAGTATTAGTAGCCTTGGAAATAAAGTCTTGATTACCAAGAATTCTGATGAGACATCAGGACTTCTGTATTTTTTATATGTATGTGATAGATGGGTTTTTAGCCAAAGAGAATATATAAATAGTAGGCGTGACTCGGTCATCTATACTCAGATTCTTAATTAAATGGTCTAAACTGAAATTTCAAGTGTTGCCAACTTTTTGGCAAAATTTAAATAGTGCTGGGATAAAAATATTAAGTCTATTAACACATGTTAAGAAACTTAATCTTTTTATTAACTTATGAAGTTATGCTAACAAACTTAATCATTTCATACTTATGATCTACTTCGATATATTTATATGAGTCTTTGTAAAAGGTGTAGTTCCTGACTTTTGTACGATTTCAATCTTTCCAAGGTTTTAAATCATGAAAATAATGTTACATTTCCATGTAGCAATTTACAAAACAACTTTTTAACACAATATGTTTTCCCTTTTCTACCTGCACTTCCACTGGCAGCACTTTAAATGTTCAAGGGCACTTAATAATTATTCAATAATTATTTTGAACGATATAAACTTAACAATATCCATCACTATGGTTTTTAGCAGGCAGCATTATTTTGAAAAGTGACATTTCAATCTGTAAGTTTAGTCCGTTTGATTATGAATACGATTATAGTACTAAATGCATGTGACATTTTGGCCTATACTACACAGGTCATACATGGAGGTTGGACAATTTGTACCACCAGGCCACCTGCACATGGGAAATGTCTTAAGCCTTTAGAATGGCCATATTTTTAAATGATTTAAGATACATTTTAGTTAAGTATCTAGACTCTAGAGATTTAGATTTTAGAGGTATATTATATGGCGTAGGTATACGCAGGAGAGTCCCCACGCGGCATGGGACAAAAAATAATCTCGTATTATAATGCAATGCAAACATCCGCATCGTACTTATAGTGTTTTTAAATGTTTATGCTCCCATTACCTTCATTTGGAAACATGTAAATTACCATAAGAAAATTTAAAGATTTTACGTTTTTAGGTTGGGTTATACGTTAAAGTTATTACTGATATTGACGCAAACTTGAAACTGACACTTGGATAATTTAGCACCTCTATCACTTAATCACTAAACTGACAGCATTGTAATAGAATACTTATACTGAATTTAAATTCGCTTTTGACACCTGTAGTTTAAGACCCAGTTTAGACTAATAAAGCGAGACATTCCCAAGGACCGATATCGTCCGTGACCAACCCCACTCAAAGGCTCTTGAAAGCCAGAATTAGATTAAGTAAAGCATTACTGAGTCCCATGAGAGATATTCGTGCTAACTTTACGAATTATTACGTCTACACTCCACAGCGCCGAGCTTAAGTTTAAACGGCAGCTTTATGGGCATTTTAACGTCCTTTTTACTTTTATAGCGAAGAAAGCCTTCCTTTATCAGTTTTTCTCCACTCATCCTATAATTTGGTAATGGCTTTGTGATAGGTGCCATAACTTTATGCCGAGGCCACACATTGGCTATTTTGCTGAATAAAAAGAGATGCACGTATACAGGCTACATAGATGCGTCCCTTTTTATTCGGCAAATATAGCCAAGATGTGGCCTCGGCATTACGGCAAGAGATATGGATAGAATATAAAGTACGTCTACAGCAGTACGTTTGCCTAATAGTGGTGTCCACTCTCGAACTCCCATAGCATTTATATACAACCTGTAACAAAAAGTTTCAACAATACTTAAGGGATGTATGTACTCATTATTATGAACAACTTTTACTATGGGGCCAAACATGAAAGCGCGAAAAAATATCAATTATTCCATACAAAAAGTTCATTGACCTTGGACAAAATGTATGGAACAGTTGTATTTTTTTTGTGATTTTAGGGTTGGCCCCTTTGTAAAACTTGTTCATAATGATGAGTACATACATCCCTTCAGTATTGTTGAAACTTTTTGTTACACATTGTATATTATATATAGGTAACATATAATGCGCGAACATATATTTCATGGTTGGGTCTATAGTAAAAGTTGTTCATAATACGTACCCTTCAGTATTGTTAGGTCTACCCTCAAAGGGGCAAAGGAGCGATTGGGCGACACTCCACCATTGGCTCGCTACGGGTTGGCAGATTAACATACGCCATTTTTCTTCTTTGGATGTTATTATGGGTGATCTTCCGCACAATATTTTCCTTCACCGAAAAGCACTGGCTTTTCGGATGATGATGTTATTTTTCACTGTTATGATTATTTTTCTCGAATTCGTCAACTACAGCTTTCATTCGTTTTTCGTAAACACGGTATGAATAAAAATTATTGTAATATATTTGTAGAATGTGACAATAATTTCCATAAGTCGTTTTATTTCTAAATTTAAACTTCGGCTTATTAAAATCAAAACAACTTCTGCAGGCCAAGTTGCGCACGTTGGATTATAGTCACAGCCCAAACTTTCGCAATTTAAATTGTACTTCCAATTTGCAGTTCACACTAGTTTAAAATCACCTCTAGAATACTACAGGAGAATTTTAGAACACAGAGGATTCGAAGAAAAAAATATGAGGAGGTCTCTTACAACTCCTGTAATTATCCAACAAAAAAGCATCCCACCACCGTATAAAACATCTTTGCCCAGAGCGGTTTCTCCAATAAGACAGTTTGCCCTTTGAGTTTCGGCCTTTGTTCGGAGCCTCTTTAGCAAAAGTAATAGCTTATTTTGAACTCGTATTCATGATACTGTGTAATAGACGTTTCCTCACTCTTTAAACGCTTAGAAGTATTCTGTTCTGTCATTATTACGCGAATTGCAGGATATATCTCGCGAACCAAGACGGTTATAACAATGGTTTCAATTCTACTCTAGAATTGTTAAAAAGCGTTTTTATTTTTACAAAGCACTTACTTTACTGGAATGGAAAAACGTTCTTGGTACAGAAGCAACTATGCAAATGAGGGACCCAAATACATAATTACCTACCCTAAGTCCATGGCAGCGGGTAAAAATACGAATGCTTATTATCATTAGGAGGCCGTGGACGAACGTATAAAAAAAACTGTTATTTACCCGACTTTGTAAATAGACTCGTAGCAATCTTTGTGTATGTTTGTGAGTTCGTAATATGTGTTCTCTTTATATCTCTTTAACTGACTTCAAAAAATTGTGAGGTTCTATGTTCGACGGTATGAATGTTTTTTTTTTTAATATTCAACTATTAATCTTAATTATATTGACAAATGTGGTGTCTATCGCTCTACACTACTTATGTCGTTAAAGTACGATAAGGAACTACTACGGTTGCTATGAACTCACCTCACCAAAAAAAAACAGAAAAGGGGGTGGTTGTGAGAAGCACCCCATTTTCAAAAGTAAAAAACAAAGGTAAACAGTTTTATTTTAATTAAAAAAAAGAGTTTGATTAAGGAATTTAATGATGGGAATAAAGAAGAAAAGAGGTGACGATGGAAATCGGTTGCGAGCAGTAAACATGCCGCGGGTGCTGCAGGGTGTGTTCAACTATACAGGGTTAGTTCTATCAGTTAGCATCCTTTTAAGGGCATATTCTGTACATCAAACAAACAACTTTTACTATGGAGCCAACATTGAAATCGTGAAAAAAATATCAACTGTTCCAAACAAAAAGATGACCTTGGGCAAAATGTATGAAACACCTGTTTTTTTATATAGCGATTTCAGTGTTGGCCCCATAGTAAAAGTTGTTTGTTTTGAAGTACAGAATATGCCCTTAAAAGGATGCAACTGATTAGAACTAACCCTGTACAGCTGAGTAAGTCAGTAAAGTATTAGGTACGAAACTATACTACAATTTATTACTACATGCATGTCTGAAACATAAGACAACTAGCTAGCGTTTACCTAGTAACTAACATACCATGTATCAGATGTGGGAAATGACGTACATCATGTTGGTGTTCTTAATAAATAAATAAATAAATAAATAAGACAATCTTTCTGATTTTACTGCTCCGTAATTTCCACTTTAATAAATTCCCACATTGTCAAAAAATTTAAACGTAATTTCCCCACATTTCTTTCGTTTCTTGACGCACATTAAACACATACGAAAATTGGCACTTGAGTTAAAATACTAGCCATTCAGCTTTAGCTTTTTGAATGAAATTGATGACAACAGTTGTAAAATGCTGATAGCCAGCTTAAGCGTAAACATTAAAACAGCTTAAGCTGTTACAGACAGACGACTTAAGCTTTTAGCTTGATTTATCTCGCTTTGGAATAATGGATTTTGTTTGAATCCTCGGAAAGCCGTTTCTTTTCCGTCGATGTAATCTGGATTTATGAAAGGTTTAATGTTCGCTGACAGACGATAGAACGTTGGTCTTCTAGAACAGAAATTCGAGCGATACTTCTATCATATAAATTTATCTATCTATCTATCTTCTATCTACAGTAAATACTAGTTTAGAGCCACTGGGTTCAAATCTAATTTTGTACCTACTTATTTATGTCAAATAAATCTATTTGTTTGTTTTTGTTTGTTTGTTTATATGGCAACTATAATGTAGAAATTTTCTTCTTTCTTTACGTAAGTAATTAAGAAGGGTGGCGTAGCTAGCAAAATAACAGGGCTAATAAGACTTACATTAAATACATAAAACAATAAATAGATAGAATATAAATAAATAAAAAACTCGAATTAAAGTAATTGCTTCCACGGTTCTGCAGCGCGTCTTCTATGTTTGTGGAAGCTCGCACTGATGGCTTTGCTACCATTATGCGCAAGAAAGTTGCCTCACTCCTATGCAGAACACGTGCGAGCGGCAACAGTATTCTGAGAGCCATAACAGAAAATGTTGACTGCCTCATTCTGTTCGATCACTTCAGGTTATTGCTAAAATAATAATAATTAAGTGAGTAAAAATATGTAATTTAGTATAATTTTGTATAATAATTTAATTTAAATAATATAATAATAATAATTAATTAATCTCAATTAAGGTTCTGTGTCTGAAAATAAAATATATATTTTTTTGCTAGTAGAAACTATAATTTCCACTTTGAACAATAACGGGTGAAATAGTAGAATAAACCTAATGCAGTGATGACCTGGACTTTGATTTGTTATTCAACGTTCTGAGTACCGTTGCAATGATCATGCGCAGGCGTTATCACTTAGCCGGAGAACGTTACATTTGTCTCGTAACCTTTTAACCTCCTGCATAATAAATAACCAAAAACGAAGGAAAATCCTTCATAAAACATAAGTTACTTATAAGAGATACACAGAAGTATCAGTATCTACGGCAACCTACATGCATAAGCGAACTTGCACGCTATGTGTACATGTACAGCCTCATCAGTGCGGGAAGGTAAATCCCTTGAGAGCGGTCACCATCCATCACTACAGCCGTCGCCAGTGGGACACCAGGTGATGTTCCGAAGATTAAACCGGCTTCGTGTTCCATTTCATATTATCAACAAACAATCTGACACGCGCTATGTTCTACGCTCCACAGACGCTTATCACGTGTCGCGGTAAATGTCGCAAACCGCTTGAAATCTCAAGGGATGAAACTCCTGACTTACATTCACAGCACGTTGTAAAATCTTCGTAAAATAGGTCCCAATTAAACTCTAAAAACAGAATGGAGCGCTTTCTCATTAACTAATTCAAATTGAAAACGATGTTCTTTTGTTTTTATTGTATATACTCCTATTTGAAATAAATGAAAAGCTTCAAAGTCCAATTTCTATCGATAGGGTTATGCCTTAGGGGCGTTAAGGCTTATTGGCTGTTAATAGAACGACCCGAGCATTTCTAAAGGCTTTAACGTGCCTTCGTAGACGTTCTACTTCGTGCTGGCATTCGAAGCCGTTGCAGAGCCAGCTAAGTAAAATGTATGAGATTTAAAAAATTCTGTAGTCATCCGTGATTTAGTTGAGCTTCAACCTCCGGGAGTACAAGACGTCAAAAAGGTGTGTAGAGCTAAAAATACCATCTTCGTGTGCCTCTAAAAATTTGCTTTATTCTGCACTTCTAGCCACGATTAATTTAGCTTGTTCATGTTGTTTGTATTCTGACAGGGAGTTATTTTATTTGCCTTCGTTTTTTTTAGACAAAATGTATAATTCGTGTCACAAGATATTTTAAAATATGCCATCAGACTTACGTCGCTGTGTCGTACTTTAAATTTCATTTAACTTTCGCAATTGTGGAAAGTTGTTGGGGCGAGACATTGAAAGCTTTTGTGAAAGTACATCTGAAGTGCAAAAACGCAAGTTTGGTTTTTGTTTTCTTGTAAAATAAAGTTATCTGGAACCTGCACTTCAACTAAAAGTTCTTCTGGAATCTTTTGCAACACTTCGAGTTTCTACCTTTGTCTGATTAAGACTAAGACTGTTCTATAGTAACACTATGTTAAAGAAGAATGAGACAAAGGTTTATCATCATCGGCCCGGAGACGTTCACTGCTGAACGAAGGCATCCCCAACAACAAAGATTACAAATTAAAAAATACCTTTCTCACAAATATTTTATGAAATCTCGAAACGGATTTTATGAAGGTAAGGCTCTTTGTTTAATTGGATAACCCTTGGGAATATAATTATTTTCAGCTACCGACATCTCTTGTTTGACATTACATTGTATATTTTCTAGAAAATAATGATATAATGATATATTACTAACTGCGTAGAATTAAAATATTCCCTTACAAAGGTTTTGCAAATTGGACAAAAGTACTGAATAAAGTCATGTCTGGTAAATTTATATTGTTGTTATTAAAGATCAGAGTTGGTACGAATGTAACAACATTTACCTACCTACTTATAGTGAATTGTACTTTGGTAACTACTATTATGCTAGGAGATTAAAGATAATAAAACTCGTTTGAAGAATCTAAAAAATCATTTTGTTAGTAGGTTTGCCATTTATTTTCGTTTATTTAAACAATCCAAAAACAGTGCACAAAGTGAAAACTCGTCTAAAAATATGGATCTCTTTTTTCTTTTTGTGTAGTTTCTTTAAAAAGTAGGCTAAGCATTTTAAGCATTTATTTAAGGTTTCGCGGCTTCCGTTCCGCAAACACAGCTGATGATCCATTCTTCGAGATTACTTTTGAGGTAAAGTGGAACAGATTCCAACTTTTTGAAGGTTAATCCGATTTTCTCTTTTTGGAGTGTTGTCCTTGTAAGCAAGTACCTTGTACAAGGTGCCTTGTAAATATAACGCCAGTTTTAACAAAATCTTGTATTAATAGGCTTGCTTGCGATAACGGCAAATTGTATTAAGTTTACTGAATGTAGATTACTTTAAGAGGTAATATTATATAGTTAGATAGATCAAAACGATCTATCTATCATTCATAGGTCAATTTACAATAGTCTAGAAGAATAAGAGATGCTCATCAAACCATGATATTTTGTCAATTAAACAATTATCGTGATTGAACTAAAGAAATGCCAACCCACTCCCGATGTATTTTTTAACATTCATTTTCTACGACTTAGCAGATGGGTGAAGGTCGTTGTTCATCGGATCCTCTATTAATAACATTCGCGAATTTCTAGATGGTACGTCAGAACATAGAAGTGTTGAAACTTGGTTGAAATTAAAAGAGCGGCTAAAATGGATCTCCGATGTACAAAACCTGAGCGCTGTCTGTCTGATATTTCTACGGAACAATTTAAACGTAGTGGATATTGTAGTGGTACGTATATAGAGTATATAGAATAGAGCAAACGATGAATAAATTACAGATGTGATAATTATGTGTCTAAGTCGTATGACGTGTGTCTGTGTATGGGTGTGAGTGGTTGCGATAGATTTTAGATAATATTAATTTAGCGTGACAGTGTTGACTGCGGTGTAGATAGCGTAATGTTTACGAGATAACCTAGACAGAGGATAAGTACTACTTACTACTATAAGATGAACGATGCTCAAAAGCCTGACCATCAACTAGAACCAATCTCATTTTAATCTCATAGATCTTACTGCGTCTAATACCAGTTATTGAATCGCCAAGCAGTAGTGTGCAAGCATTACTTGAAGGGCAATGTTACGAGAGAAATTACAGGTTATTACTGGTTATGAAGAAATTTTACATCCGACGTCTCGGGGTGACGAGCGCAGTGCAGTGCGGCTCAGGATTGTGTTCGCAAGTTCACAATTCTACTGTTAGTGGCAGGCGTGACGTGGCGGGCGTGGCTAAGGTGAACGTCTTGATCGTCTCGTCACTTGACTGATGTCATATAATCTTTAAATTATATTATTACTTTATTTTATTAGCTCCCATTTTGCAAATTGGCGCACAGGATGGCTTGTGCTTTGCTCCATAAAATATATCAGAAACCAACATAAAATGTTGGTGTGAAATTAATTATCAAAATTGTATTTAAATAACAAATTAGGATTTTTTAAGCATTTATTTTGGAATTGTAAACTAGTAATAAAATTAGTTTCAAATTTAGAATCTATCGGATAGCTTTATACAAAATATTTGGTTATCTGTTGGAAGCCGTATTACGACATGACGTCATATACGCTGACTCGCTCGCACTCCAAGAATTCTTCCATAAGCGAGAAAGAGAAGCTAGATCGAGGAGACCATTTTGAAAAATAGACATTCACGTCGGAGCCGCCGTTGCGCGTGTTACGGGGTGAATCACCTTTTGGATTTTTTTACATCTTTTTGAGAAGAGAATGACCTGAGGGAGCCAACGCCGATCCCGCAGGGGACACCAGGTCCATATTTCCGTCTGAGATGACGTAAAACTCCAACTTTCAAGAATTATTTTGTGACGCGCCATGCGGTCACCAAACTAAGGAACTCGAGCGAAATTCTCATTTGAAGCTTTGAAGACAAGGCAATGTCATTTCACTGGAGGAGCTCCATGAAGCGTTCGAGAATCGGATGATCCTGCAGAAGACACCATCAGCAAAGGATCCATCAGATAACCTCCTTTCATTTACTTTATTTTCCCAATTTTTCTCGTTGCCGTCATCCATTGGACTATCGCCATCAGCGTTTTAATATTAATATTGTATTAGGACTTATCAAAATAGTAAACGCATTGTAACCTCAAATAATCTTTTGTTCTTTTTTCTCCCATATATCTTTAGCACAAGATAGATAGGTAAATTATAAATCATCAATTTCATTTTCAACAAGAGGCCCCCTGTACTCCAGAGGTCTGATGTTTCGTGACTGATACGTATCCAGGAACCCTAACTTTTTGTTTTATTCTTTTTGTTATTTGTTTTGTCTTTCTTTGTCAAATCACAATTTTCTTATGACAAATGGCGCCCGAACAATTATTTACTTAGAATTTAACTTAAAAACAAACCAATTTTATCTTGTGCAAAGGTGTATGTTGGAATTTATAAACAAAAGATTACAATTTAATCTACTGTAGAAGTAGGTATTTTCACAATTGTGTTATTGAATTTGTGTAACAATTTTTCTTGTAAAGATGTATAGTACACCGTCTGTTGACCGTAAGTTAACAGCGGAGCAAACGTCAGATTCACCTCAACCAGAACTCCAAAATTCACAGAGCTTAATAGATATACCTGTTTCAGATTCAGAAGAAATGAATTATGTCAATACCGATGTGAGGATGGCTCAAGGAACAATCCAGTCGCCATTATGCAAAAATAACCACACAAATCCTAGCACTAGTGTTATAGATCCAGCCACAGACGGTGACAAGTATATTCCATTTATGAAACAAAGGCACTCGACACAAAACAGTCATGTACCAGTCACCCAGGTAACATATGCAATTAATAACAGTTACAACTCCAATTTGAAGTCCTGGGGACTGAAGTATAGTGGTGATACGTGTGTTGTTGAATTTTTGAATCGAGTGAACGAAATTAAGTTAGCAAGAGATGTGTGTGAAAGTGTACTGTTGAGAGGTTTTTCAGAGTTGTTAGAAGGCACTGCTCTGAAATTTTACAGATCAGTTCGCCATTCGTTACCCACTCTCTTCTCAAACTTTTTATTAAAGTATTTTGTTTACTACCCATAGTAGACGCTAACAGAAGTCAATGTATACTTTTATTGCAAAATTCAGATCAATAGTTTTTGAAATATAAACAAAAACAATATTTATTTATTCAAAGCAATGCAGTATGTAAACACACATATGGCGGCGCTTATAACTTTTTCAAAATTGTAGTTACAGACAATTATTTTTGATTTATCGTACCTACGCATATCTAGCTACCTATAGATACACAATTTTGGCTATCGGTTCAGTATTATTCAAATTAAAATGAAAACCGTATGTTCACAACCAAAATTCTCAAAAGTAAAAAAGAAACACATAAGTTTTAAGTTTGCGTTTTTACCCACATTATTATTTCTACGGATACTTTAGGATACTGTAAATCCATAACAAATACTGATAAAATCATAAAATCAATAATTATTTCTTTACAAACAAGTTTAGAATTTAAACATTGCAATTTTCCTTGTAAACCAACAAGTTCATGTAGGTAAAATGACATACTATATGGTCTATACTCAGACTAAGTATGACTTCTATTCAGACATTGAACTACTTAAGCGTTATTTATACAAGAATTTACTTATTTTGATTTCCAATTTGTATAGAAAAGACGATTCTTTTTCTGTCTCAAAGACAAGTTTCAAGTATTAACAAAGTGTTGACCTACATTCAGGGAAAGACTTAAATACTTACTTTGAATTAACTTAATAACAGTATTCAAAGCTATTGTTTTGTTTTGGACAAGTATCCATTGCTATATAAAGCAAAAGCAGTATATTTAATACCATTTTTTTTGTGTTTTGAGACTTGGTAATTTTTGTTAAAACCAAGTCTGTGAAGCAATTTTTTAAGGTTAATACCATTTTTTTTGTGTTTTGAGACTTGGTAATTTTTGTTAAAACCAAGTCTGTGATGCAATAATTTTAAGGTTAAGTATGAGTAATTATTTTTACATTACCAACTATAAACCAAACGTTCAATAATGCATATTTTCGTGTGCTTATTAGTTCTTAGCCTACATATTGGGCAATTTTCTGGAGGATCCTATTTAAAGGCAACCTACCATTAACTATAGCTTATTAGCTAATTATTTGGGAACGATTTAGTTCTAGTCTTTTTGTTACATGCTAACATACATACCGGATTTGACTAACGACAAGTTTATACCTAGTATGACTTAAAATGTTTTCTTATGGCTGAGTTAAAACACTCGGACATGCTAGCAATATTTAGTAGATCTACATACATACATACATACCAAACTTACCTTTTTGTCTTGTAGATACCAAAGGTTGTCTGTGAACCTTCTAAGATTAACAATTAGTCTTTAATTATAGTTAGCAGCATCTAGTGCACGGATTCACTGCGTAGATTTAATTTAGGTTTAAATAATTAAGATTTACCTGTACTTAATTAAAGCTTATACTTAGTTTATCTAATGTTTACAACGATAGATATTTACTTTAAACATTAGAAGTTTTCACTTCATACTATTAGACAATAGTGAGACTTTATTCTCATAGAATTAGGTCATTACTAGAAAACCCAAACTGTAGGGTATAGATTATTATAAGAATTACAAACATACTAACACATATTTACTTACCGTTTAAAACCATTTAGATATCATTGTTTTTCAGATAAGTTTTGTCCGCACCTACATAAGAGTGAATGGATATTTATATTAACAGTTACCTTTTAAGCTACTTGCTATATACTACTTTTGTTTTATTACACAATGTGTTATTTCTATAGGTATATCCTATACCATCATGTTATGTATGGAGTCATGAGGATTATGAAAAGTGAAGCAAGTATGTCAGAATAGCTCAATTTAACTATGAGATGCAAGGAGATTTATGAAGTTCGATGTAAGTTTAAAGGTGTGAGTGGTGATTTTGTAAGAACTAGGCAGTGTGAATATTATTTAAATTCCTTATAGGTACCTATGTATGAAAGAATGTGAGTGATTTATTTTATGAAAGTGGAATAACAGTTTATTTTGCTAGATGGAATGTAAGAAGCTTGCTGAAGTATCAACCTCACTATATTTCAGGATTCCAACCTATAACAAAAAGTTTCTTTTCATGCCTACCCCGTCTGTTCAGACAGTAAACTGTCTTTTGTTTCAAAAGGGGGATATTGTCATATAATCTTTAAATTATATTATTACTTTATTTTATTAGCTCCCATTTTGCAAATTGGCGCACAGGATGGCTTGTGCTTTGCTCCATAAAATATATCAGAAACCAACATAAAATGTTGGTGTGAAATTAATTATCAAAATTGTATTTAAATAACAAATTAGGATTTTTTAAGCATTTATTTTGGAATTGTAAACTAGTAATAAAATTAGTTTCAAATTTAGAATCTATCGGATAGCTTTATACAAAATATTTGGTTATCTGTTGGAAGCCGTATTACGACATGACGTCATATACGCTGACTCGCTCGCACTCCAAGAATTCTTCCATAAGCGAGAAAGAGAAGCTAGATCGAGGAGACCATTTTGAAAAATAGACATTCACGTCGGAGCCGCCGTTGCGCGTGTTACGGGGTGAATCACCTTTTGGATTTTTTTACATCTTTTTGAGAAGAGAATGACCTGAGGGAGCCAACGCCGATCCCGCAGGGGACACCAGGTCCATATTTCCGTCTGAGATGACGTAAAACTCCAACTTTCAAGAATTATTTTGTGACGCGCCATGCGGTCACCAAACTAAGGAACTCGAGCGAAATTCTCATTTGAAGCTTTGAAGACAAGGCAATGTCATTTCACTGGAGGAGCTCCATGAAGCGTTCGAGAATCGGATGATCCTGCAGAAGACACCATCAGCAAAGGATCCATCAGATAACCTCCTTTCATTTACTTTATTTTCCCAATTTTTCTCGTTGCCGTCATCCATTGGACTATCGCCATCAGCGTTTTAATATTAATATTGTATTAGGACTTATCAAAATAGTAAACGCATTGTAACCTCAAATAATCTTTTGTTCTTTTTTCTCCCATATATCTTTAGCACAAGATAGATAGGTAAATTATAAATCATCAATTTCATTTTCAACAAGAGGCCCCCTGTACTCCAGAGGTCTGATGTTTCGTGACTGATACGTATCCAGGAACCCTAACTTTTTGTTTTATTCTTTTTGTTATTTGTTTTGTCTTTCTTTGTCAAATCACAATTTTCTTATGACACTGAATAAAAAAAATATGCCACAGATTGGCAAAGATAAAACAAACACAGAACCACAATAATTCACGAGCCGCATCGCATGAATTTTATTGTGAAAAAACACTCTCTCGGAAGCGCATGTGAACAAATTAGGGACGAAGTTAACACCAAAAATAGACCCAGAGATAAATTGATTTATCTAACTCTCTGTGTCGACTTACCACGGAGAGAATAATAAATCAAAACAAATTCAATTTGGCCCCAGAAATACGTGAACTGACGCAATTTCATTATTTCTTTCATTTTGCGTCCGCCGAGCCTCGGTTTTATTTGTACGATTATGTTTGTTAGGATGCCTTATTCCTCTATCGGGAACTCTTAACTGAGTGTCCAGCAGGGCTAGGATGCGCACCGCGCCGCGAGAAAATTTTGTCGAGGCTTTATGTCGTGTGAAAGCGAGATAGGCTTATACAGAGTTGTAGCCTTGTCCTGTTTTTAAGACTCGAGAACATTTTCTCGAGGTGCGCATCCTAGCCCTGCTATTAACGAGAAGCGAGGATTTTGTAAAGCAGAGTTTACGATCGTCTCACAATGCTTCTTTAGCGCCAGCATTGACTAGATGCACAAGGATCTAGTCGATGCTGGCCCTGGGCTAGGCCATAAAATAAATGTGATCTCTTCGTATCATGTCTACCAACGTGTTGTTGAAAAACACAAATTCATCAAATCGTTTTCCTTTATTTATTTCTGCAGTATAAGCACATAAAATATAGCAGTACGAAGGAAATATTCATTCCCATAGAAAACTCTCTAAGCATCGTTGAACCAAAATATACCTAAAATGAACTGGTTCCCATAGTACCTACAAGCTTTGCTTACTTTAGGGCTAGATGGCGCTGTGTAAAATGACCACCAATATTTATTTATTTATATACTAGAGATCGCCCGCGACTTCGTCCGCGTACGGAAGAAGTTCGGCCCGCTTCCAAAATTCACCAATTTTTTGTATATAAATATAATGATAATAAATATAAACCACAAACTAAAATCCTGTTACATTCAGTACAAGCTAATTTGTACAATATTTGTATAGTTTTTTTAATGAAATTGAGTAACAAGACGAGTTACTTGACTGGTAAGCGTGCAATGTCAGAATTGTAAACAGTGTGTCGATATTCCACTGTAGTCCTGAGGCGCTGGCGCAGCCGGCGGAAGCCGCGTGAAGTCACCGGACACAGCGCTTCAGTGGAAAATCGACACACTGTACTATTCAAACATAGTACAAATTATAGTGCACAGAATCTACATTTAAAAGACGCTTTTTCTATGGGAGAACTTACGTCCTACGTATGTATTAGTAGTACTATACAGGGTTAGTTCTAATCAGTAAGCATCCTTTTAAGGGCATATTCTGTACAGCAAAACAAACAACTTTTACTATGGGGCTAACATTGAAATCGCGAAAAAATATCAGTTGTTCCATAGAAAAAGTTAATCGACGTTGGGCAAAATGTATGGAACCGCTGTTTTTTTTTTAGATTTTATTGTTGGCCCATAGTTAAAGTTCTTTGTTGTGATGTACAGAATATGCCCTTAAAAGGATGCTAACTGGTTAGAACTAACCCTGTATAGTTATAATTATTGTAATAAGTAAGTTTTAATAGTAACAGTGTATTATTTCACTCACCAAAAAGGTTGCCATGTCTAAAGACGTGTGTACCGATATATCGAAAGCTATTAGGCAGTTGATTTTAAATTGCTTTCGCTTCAGACATCAAGTTTGTGAACATTCCGTCGAGTAAAATATCAGCTTATCGATTGCTCCAAAATTGGCTCGTGACGTAAGCACGCGAGATCTAATAGCTTGTGTAGGAAAGTTAAGGGGAAGAAACGAAATAACCGTGCTTAGGCGTTAAATGAGCCTTAAGCAAGGACTGTATATCTGTAAAAAAAAGGTACATTTTAATAAACAGATTTTATTTTTAGTCTTTAATAGCACTGACTTTTTATGTAAGTTGAATTATTTATTTCATAAATATAATATTTGGCCTTGGATATAATATTCTGAATTAATTACACTTTTTGTCTTGTGGTCTTTAACTGCTGGCCTTTTGGAGAAACTTAGAGTCACGCAACGGGCAATGGAGAGAGCTATTCTCGGAGTTACTTTGCGCGATAGAATCCGGATCGAGGATATTCGCCAAAGAACCAAAGTTACCGACATAGCTCGCAAGGTTTGCAAGTTGAAGTGGCGCAGGGCAGGCCACATCGCTCGAAGAACTGACAACCGATGGGGAAGAAAGGTTCTTGAGTGGCGACCGCGAACCGGAAGACGCAGCGTAGGAAGGCCTCCCACTAGGTGGACCGACGACATTGTAAAAGTCGCGGGCAACTGGTGGATGCAAATGGCAGGTTGTCGTTCAGCTGTGGACGTCTCCGGGCTGATGATGATGATGACACTTTTTCTCCTATGCAGCCTCGAATTTTATAACAAGCAGTCTCACATCTCTCCTCTATCTTTTCAAAAAGCTCAATGTATTAAATGTTAGTATTTAATATTAAATTTGCACGCGAGATACTACGCCTTGTATGCAAGTTAATAGGGGTTAATTTTATCGTGTCACTACTTTGAACCGGTTAAATGTCTCCATGTAGCGGTCTTTGAAACAAATAACACTGTTCAGGTAGCCGTAAAATGACCTCCACATCCCCGGTAAGGAAACGATCAGAAACTTTCCACGGGAAACGGAATGTCGTGGGTTAATTTAGATTAACAGTCTAGTTAGTTAATTAGACCCATTTCGAAGTAGAAACGACTTAATCGTGGGGAAAATATCGTAAACTATAATGATACGTTGTTTACTTTGATACAAAAATGTTAGTTTCGAATAAAGTAAGTTCATATAGGCTGAGTGGCCAGCCCTAGTGTCAGAGTTATAATTATTGTAATTATTGTGTATGTGCCGCCCGAAGGCCTCTGACATGGCTGACGGTTGTTGTTATAGAAACTAGAACAAACAACCGGGACCAACAATTTAACGTGTCATCCGACCAACGGTAGCGCTCAGAAATTCAATTCAAAATTCAAAATTCAAAAATTGTTTATTGACAAAACATATTACATAAAACCTTTATGAAATCATTTGTAGGCTTTTAAAACATTGTTAATCACTATTTCAGGTTATAAAAGATACTAGTAGACCCTGCACTAGGAGAGACCTGTATCGCAGGGTCCATTACGGATACTGGGGGATAAGCGTGGAGGCGTGCTTGTCGCATCCCCTGCCAGCCCTTTCGAGGGCTGCAACTCCACTTCAACACCTTGGTGGTAGGGCTTCCCCAAAGTCCGCCTGGACAGTTACCACCCTCCCATTAAAGCGTGCCGTCAAATATCACTTGCTTTTGCAGTGATGTATTTCTGCACCATTGTGGGAGAACCAGCCCCTCTCCCGCTCCCTCTGTAGCCTGCACCCTTACTCTTCCTGAGACCGTTTGGTGCTACGTAAGAATCTTCCACATGGAGCAGACGTGACCGGGTGCCACGGGGGTCAGGGAGACCCGGTGAAACGGTTATCCGCTGGCCGCCCGTGAGCCAGAACGGGGACCCGAACCCGAGGATCACCTTATAAACTCCGCCTCGGGAGGCTGTTCCGCCAGTTCACGCATAATCCTGCGCAGTGACTGTTGTGCCGGAGTAGGAGACCGGAGTGGAACCCGGCAGTTGCTAGCAGGGGGGACCGGGGGCCCTTCCGTACCCCGTGACAGCCAGTCACTCATCTGCCCTATTGGTCGATTTGAGTCGCCATACTTTGTCTTTGGAACAGTGGCGGTGCATGCTACATTCTCCCCAATTTCCTCCTCACTTCTTCAAATCATGGCCAGTACAAAAAAGAGTAAACGTTACTCAGCGGCTGCACCTTCCACACTACAAATGGACTTTTGCAATATTAGAGGACTTCATGCCAACCTCGACGCCGTTCACTACCATCTTGAAACGGCGAAGCCTGCCATGCTCTTTTTGACCGAGACTCAAATATCCTCGCCCGCGGACACATCCTACCTCATGTACCCTGGCTACTCGTTGGAACATGTGTTCCTTCCACGTGCTGGAGTATGCTTGTATGTGCGAGAGGATATTTGCTGTCGACGTCTTCACGCCCTGGAGGACAAAGATCTGTCTATTTTATGGACTCGTGTAGACTATGGTGGACAAACACGGATCTACGCCTGTCTTTACAGGTCTCATAGCGGAGACCAGGAGACCACTCGCCTGTTTGAACATGTCGCTTCGGGAGCTGACAAAGTGATGGAGCAACATGTTTCTGCGGAGTTGATCGTTCTTGGCGACTTTAATTGCCACCACTCTGAGTGGTTGGGTTCGACCAAGACTGATCAAGCAGGGCGTTCTGCTCGGAACTTTGCCTTGGCTTACGGACTCACTCAATTAGTTACCGATGCAACCAGAATTCCCGATATCGAATGCCATACTCCTTCTCTGCTGGACCTGCTGCTGACCTCCAACCCGGAACTGTATCGGGTATCCGTCGAGGCCCCTTTGGGCAGATCCGACCATTGCCTAATCCGTTCCGAGGTGCCAATCACTATTCGCGACTGCCCCAAACCTCCTGGGAAGCGCACCGTTTGGCACTATGGAGCAGCTGACTGGGATGGACTACGAGAGTTCTATTCCTCGTATCCTTGGGGGCAGCTTTGTTTCGCACAGCATGGTCTGGATGCGTGTGCTGATTCCGTAACTGACGTTGTGCTGCAAGGAATGGAATGTTTTATTCCTAGCTCTTCGGTTCGCGTTGGTGGTCGGAGTCGCCCATGGTTTAATAAGTCTTGTGCCATCGCTTCAAAGTCCAAGCTTGAAGCTTATGGGGCATGGGCCAAAGCGCGTGCGTCTGAGGATCCTGCGTGTCATGCTCTAAAAAAAAAGCTCAATGCTGCTCTAAGGTCCTGTAAGAAGGTAGCTTCCGAGGCCAAGAAACAACATGTGAGCAGGATCGGCGATCGGTTAGCAGGGTTCCCATCTGGTAGTAGAGCGTTTTGGTCACTTGCCAAAGCTGCAGAGGGGAATTTTTGCCGGTCAACTTTACCAGCACTCCGTAAGCCGGATAACAGCCTAGCCCATAGCGCGAAGGATAAAGCCGATCTTCTTGGCTCTCTCTTTTCCTCAAACTCGACTCTCGACGACGGGGGTGCGCTACCGCCAGTTATACCTCGGTGCGAAAGTTCCATGCCAGAAGTACGCTTCTCGCAGAAAGCAGTACGGAAGGAACTCTTATCCCTTGATGTGCGAAAGTCGAGCGGGCCGGATGGCGTTCCGGCTATCGTTCTTAAAATGTGCGCGCCAGAGTTGACTCCTGTCTTAAAGCGCCTGTTTCTGTTATCATACACCTCGGGATGTGTGCCGTCTGCATGGAAAGTCGCCCTTGTCCATCCGATCCCCAAAAAAGGTGATCGTACAGACCCATCGAACTACCGCCCTATTGCCATCACCTCATTACTCTCCAAAGTAATGGAACGTGTGGTTAACGCCCAGCTCCTTGGATACCTGGAGGAACACCAGCTGATTAGCGACCGTCAATACGGGTTTCGTCATGGTCGTTCAGCTGGCGATCTTCTAGCATACCTAACGCATCGCTGGGCAGCAGCCATCGAGAGTGGGGGTGAAGCTCTGGCAGTGAGTCTTGACATTGCCAAGGCATTTGATAGGGTCTGGCATAGAGCACTCCTATCTAAACTACCATCATATGGCATACCGTCGGCGCTGTGCACCTGGGTCTCCAGCTTCCTCTCTGGGCGATCGATTAAGGTCGTCGTTGACGGCTCTTATTCTGATGCTATGCCCATTAATGCTGGAGTACCCCAAGGCTCAGTGTTGTCGCCTACACTTTTCATCCTGCATATCAACGACATGTTGCAATTGAACAACAACATTCATTGCTATGCAGATGATAGTACTGGCGACGCACAGTACACTGGCCGTGTTGGCGCTCGAAGTGTCGAGGTGGAGGAAAACAGAGGCAGACTTGTGTCTTGTATTGAGAACTCTCTCGAGAGAATCTCGGAGTGGGGTGATCTAAATCTTGTAAGATTTAACCCTACCAAGACACAAGTTTGCGCGTTCTCTGCGAAGAAAACTCCGTTTGTTGCCGCTCCGCGGTTTCAGGGCATCCCGATCAAGATCTCCAAGAGCTTGGAGATCCTGGGTGTTAGCATTTCTGGTGAAGTCCAGTTTCGGGGTCACTTAGAGGCTAAGGCGAAACTCGCCTCAAAGAAGCTTGGTGTGCTTAACAGAGCAAAGCGATACTTCACGCCGGATCAGCGGTTTCTGCTTTATAAAGCACAAGTGCGGCCCCACATGGAGTATTGCTCCCACCTCTGGAATGGCGCGCCGGAATACCAGCTTCAGCCTCTTGACTCCCTACAGCGACGCGCTACTAGAATTGTCGACAATCCTAAGCTCACCAACAAGCTGGACCCACTCAGCCTCCGTAGGGACGTGGGTTCCCTCTGCATCTTCTACCGCTTGTTTTTTGGGGAATGCTCTGATGAGCTCTTTGACCTTATTCCCGCATCGGAGTTCCACTACCGCACATCCCGCCATCGTCTAAAGGCTCACCCCCACATTTTGCAAATCTGGAAATCCCACACCGTTCGTTTCTGGCGCTCATTTCTTCCGCGCACTTGCAAAATGTGGAATGTCCTCCCCGCGAAGGTCTTTCCGAGGAATTACAATATGGAGCGTTTTAAAAAAGGCATCTACTCATATCTCTCTGGGTTGGCAACGCATCGACAACATTTCTAATGTTGCAGGTGTCCATAGGCGGCGGTGAGCTTACCATCAGGCAAGCCGCATGCTTGTTTGCCTCTCTATTATATAAAAAAAAAAAAAAAAAAAAAAAAAACACTTGATTACATAAATAATTAACATTAAATTAATTAATTAAAATATAAATGTTTTCGAATGAGATTATTAAAGCAACACGTTACGTAAGGAATTAATAGTACCTACTGCGTATTGTTTTTCTTTAACTAATGGCTTAGGACAATTCCCATACGTAGGTGGCCTGGTACATTATTTCCCATTCTTCTTTGTATGAACTAGGCCAAACACATGCCTTTTTTTAATTCAATTGTTTTTTTAATACAATGAGGTTCCACAAAACATATCGCAGATGGCGCCAGCGGACTTGTGCCTTGTTTTAAGAATCTATGCAGCTGTTGACGGCCTGAAAACAGATTTGTAGGTTAGATAGTTGTTTACATTTTATGTTGGACAGAGCTTTAATTAGCAAGGCAAAGGATTAATGTACTAACCAGTATATGCAGATTCTCCCTGGTAGAGTCCAATAAGAGTAAAACCATTAAACCATAGAAAAAAAAATATGATTTTGTTTTTTTAAATATTTTTTTTGACAGACTTTTGAACAGCAGATAGTAGCCGCATCGACGACCTAGCGGAAAAAAATCGCAGTGTGGATCATAGAGTAATATAATATACGTGGTGTGGATCCCCATTAGCAGTCCGAACCTACCTTCCTCAGTCCTACCATTAAATTTTTTGTAATCGAACCTACTTTTACCAATACCTTTGTATAATCATTTATTTCGGTTTTCTCAATTCAATCGAATTACTAATCCCTAGTGATTCTGTTAATATCGAGTTGCACAACGGATGTCAGTAGCCGTGTTGACAACTTTAAACAATATACAGGGTTACTGGTAACTCGTATTCCCGGCAGGACCAGATAGGCGAGCTAACATACATGAAATTTAAACCCACCAATGTATGGGTGAAAATTAATAGTTTTCGAGATATTTAAAATTAAACAACTTTTGTACAGAAAAAAAAAGTTTTTTGGCATTCATCGTAAAAAAATACCTAAACATAAAAAATTCAATGTCATGTTTATCACATCCTAAATATTTTTGAATATTTTATTGCTTTTTAAATAATTTTCCCATATTATTTATTTTTAATTTGCTTATTGAATATTTTATTGTTTTTTAAAATAATGTTCTCATATTTGTTTTTTTTTTTTTTTTTTTTTCTTACTGTTTTGTTAGCCCCTATTTGCTCTCGCCGGGAATACGTCAAGTTACCAGTAACCCTGTATAACTCGATTATCCGGAGAACAGCTCGGGCTCGCGCTTATCTCAAAATCAATCACTGAAGCAAACACTGTTTGCACTCGTGATCTGTTACCTACCGTTTATTTTGTTTGAGTTTCCAATGTGAGCAACTAGGATTTGTACGAGTTAGTACGCTTGTTTATAGATTAGTACGTTATACAATAATTTTATTAACCGTACTACCTGTGATAGTGAGACGTATAGACTTCTTTTCGAGCAAATGTATCGGAATAATAGTTTTCATCACACTTGCTCGTAAAGTGGATCTTATTACATCGGTTTTAGGCTCATAATCCAAGCTATTACGCACGCGTGCTTTTTACTTTACATTACGCCACTTGTGCTATAATAGGTATAACCCGGTAAAGTCAAGTTTGTACGTGACTGCAATTAGACGTATGTATACGAAGCACTCTTAATATAGCCGGGTAATACTTACAGTTTTTTTGTAATACCAACAAAGAGTTCTTATGCCGCTGAAGTAAATGTCAACCTGCGCGCGCATTGCTGGTTTGGGCGCCATTTTCCGCAAATGTTTGTTCACGTTTTCGCTGTGTGGTTGATTATTATCAAAAAAATATTGTTTTTTCCTCGCAAGAGTGACGAAAACAGTCGTATGGAACTCTTGTGCTATTAGTCATTACGCTCTCGGCTTCCTTATCGCGCTCGCCTGCGGCTCGCGCGCATAATACCGCCTCTAGTGTAATGACCAACATAGCACACTCGTATCATAATGTACTATTATGATACAAGTGTGGATTTAACCAGCGTAAGTAAAGAGACTTATAAAATAAATAATTACTAAATAATTTGTTAGTTTACTTTTGTACAATGTCAAAAAACAGTTTTGCTTACGTTTATTGTGTCTATTCAGAAAGTTTCAGTATGAACTTTAGTTGGACAGGCAATGAATGCAGTAAAGAGCGAATTACCCGTAAAAAGTAATTTACGACTCCTTCCAACACATGTGTTCTCTTTATATTGGGTAGAAGATAGAACCTACCTACTAAATAATTCACGCGTTGTATATGACTTAGAAGGAAAAGTCGTTAAAACGTAATGTCTCTACCACGACCATATAACTACGTTGATTGTGCTAAAAAGATTGTTGCTTTATCTTTAAGTGCCTTTTCAGCACAATACTTACATTATAAGATATAGAGTACCAAAGTTTTTGAAGCAAACCAAAAATTAATCATTGCAATTTCGAGGTTTTAATAATAGGCTAGATGACTGGTTTTTTTTAATTGTCCTATTAAATGTGGCCCATAAATATAGCTGATTAATGAAAAGAAAATCAACATCTGATCAAAAATAAGCAACTTATAAGCATTTTAATATCATGCTAGACAGAGAGGCGAAACAGCAAATCGTGACGTCACTTGTCAGGACGCCATATAAATTATATTCTGACAAGTAAGGTAAATGAGTGACGTCATTTTTTGTTTTGTGGGAAAGGGACAGAGTTGTCTCTAACAAAAACTTTAAACGCTCATAAATCAGAATATTATTAACCGATTTAAATAATGTTTTCAATTACCATACTATATTAACTTAAATTATTCATCAAAGCTATTGGTTTCAACGATTTAAACATCAGTCATCTAGCCTATTCCCAATACCACAACGGACCTGAGTATGTCCTAAAACTGCATCCAGAACCACTAGAGAACGGGCAGCAGCTTCCTCTCAGTTAACGGTGGTGAGCATTCTGCGATCCCCAAGCCGCCTGCCTAGCGTGGGGATTATGGCAACCCCACCCTACGCCTTCATTCAGCAGTGGACGTCTTCTGGCTAATGATGAATACCACAATATAGCAGTTCTGTTCTTTCGCGGTCTTTGGTTATCGCGGTAACGTGGGTCGCAATGAGATTATTCGGAGTCTGTTATTCGCAGTAACGGAATACACTCATGGAAGAGGTACGTGGCATGAATCTTTTAATTTCCATACATTCATAAATAATTTGAAGCATGTATTTTTAATTGTCACTCGCCATTGATTTGTTTTCTCCTGATGTAAGCAGGTTTCTTCACGATGTTTCCTTTCACCAATAAGCCAGTGGTATGAAAATGCTCCAAAGAAGTCATAGGTATACGGGGCCCGGTATCTGAACCTGCGACCTTACGATTTCAAGTCGAGCGGTCTCCCGAATAGGCCGATTCCCGATTCTACCGTGGCCATAGTAATGTTTATAAGTACACCATTAATTTTCCAAACCAATATTCATATCTTTATATTGCAATTGCAGTTTCTTACTTGCATACCACTACTAACAGAGTTACCTTCAAATGGTGTTTGGGCCATATCCCAACGTGCTGGCATGCTGCAGTTTGGCGGACTCTCATGTGACATTGAATTACTACTTCAGATTATAATACTTTCACCTAAATTTTTAAAATAAAATTTATTTTTCACTCCTCTTGCTCAAAAAGTCCGTCATTATACGTCACCAGAGTGGGGTATGCTACAATAGCATACCATGCTCTAGAGTAAAGTAAGAGAGCTAAAGTAAAATTTTGATCTAGAGGCTAAAGTACAATTTTGCTCTAGGGCTAGTTTTTTTTAAATATTTTGTCTGTTACACCAACGAGCCTACAAAACCGAAAGAGTTTTATTCATAAGTAGAATAATAATAATAAACAAAGACTCGACTTCATACTGTTTAAAAAAAAAATATTTTGCGAATTGGAACTAAAAGCGGCGATCTCTTTGGTGCGCGTTCTACCAAAGAGATCCCCGCTTTTAGTTCCACACGCGCATTACGTTGCGGCTACAGAAGAAATGAAAAAAAGGCATTGGCGCGAAATCATTAGAATTTTTCTTTTCTCTATTTAAAAATTGAATTGAGTGACCGTAATACATTTTACAATAGTGAAAATGTACTTAATTGTCTAGTGATGGAGACCCTAATTTGCAGATGGAAGAAAAAGGAAAAGAAATAATTTTCAATCTGTTGCCGTCACAATCGCAAAGCATTTATTTTCAGCGTTATTTTGGTATTTTGATTACTTTATTTTCTCGCAATCGTAGAGTTAGCACACGGCGCTAAAAACCCATTATAGCTCGGTTTCTTTTACTCCCTCGCTAAAGCTAGGTCGTAAAACTACCTCGTATATAATGGGTTATTTTAGCCTCTTGTATAACAATCTACTATTAACCTATCAGTCTTTTGTAAAGGTTCTAAGCAACTTCTAAATAAAACTTACTATACCAGTTACCGCTAAAGTTACCCTAGCCCTAGCTATCGTGTACTACGAGATGTTATCAAGCTGATCGATTTACCCAGAATCTTATGCGAAATCCGTTTCACACCGAGTGGATTACCTCTGGTAATACTTCGACTAAGTTAGGAGAGTTTTTAAATCTCTTGGACGTTTGCCAGTTTGGAATACGTGTTAAAGTTAAGATTATCGAGATTTATCAGACGATGGTGCAGTGAGGTTCGTGTGTATGTATTACACAAGATTATACGGAACTGTATTACTAAGCCGAAGGGGTTACTATAGGAAAAAACGTAAAATTCGCAAACCATATATAATATTAATTATGATTATTACATTTATTTTCGAATACTCGGCTTTCTAATTACCGTCTATCGTTCTCAGCCCTGAAAATGTATCGTCAAGCTCAAGCACCTAATGGTGTTCCGTTCCAGCAGTCTTGAAAACTAGTTCCAGTTCGTATTTATTTTGTACTAGCTGCGCGGTTTTACCCACGAATGTTGGGATTAAAAGGTAGCTTAAATTTTATTCCAAGGCATAAGCTACATCCATACCAAATTTCATCCAAATCCATCCAGCCGTTTCAGGGTGAAGGAGTAACAAACATACACACACACACACACACATAACGACAAACTTTCGCATTTTATAATATTAGTGTGATTAGTGTGATTCTAGACTATAGATTTTTTTACCATTTTTGACCAACCAAAAAAAAAAAGTCTACAAAAAAAAGAAACAAAGAAAACAACCAAAGCAATCAAAATGTACTAGTAACATAAGAAAGGAAAACGCCACTGTGTATAGTGCGTAATAGGCTTTATACTCAAAGCTGAAAGCTAAGCCTAATAAAATATTTCTCTGTACATTTCCACATGAGTACTCTATAGCTTCAAATGATTCGTATAAACATGCCCAAAGCTTCAATTAGGCGTATAATAAATACTCGTCCGTTGGGACGTCAAAATTATTCAGCCAAAGGACATTTTGGGATAATTGAATCGATCCAAAGGTCCACTTTGAATGCCGAATGTGAAGCTTTCAATTCTGAACCCGGTTATATATGTAGGTTTAGTTATAAAAGTGTGTTAGTGTAATGTTGTAGACTGGGAAAACAAATCATGACACCTGCGTGAATAAACAAATGGGACAAGCGTAGGCGGTCTAGGTGATAGAAACGTGCCTACTAACAGTTTAGTAACACATAATGTCATTGTCTATGGAAACATTATAATGATTCCGAGGTGAAATGAAGAGACTATATAATTTCCTCTTTGTTTACCTAGGTGATTTTGCCCAGCCCGCCTAACACGCGAGCCGTGATAAACGTCTATCCACTCTTTTTTCCCCGCGAAAACAAGACAGACGTATCCATATTCTAGCTTTATCACTTTCCCGCGCGGGGAAAAACCAATTAGTCCTCGGCGCGCGTAGGAGGTCTGTTGAACAAAGTGGAATAAACCGAAAATAAAATGCTGATGATGATGATGTAAAGCTAAAATTATTAGTATAACTAGCTGAGCCCCGCGTACATATTATTTTTGTCTAACAGAGTCAAACATTTTCGAATGAGGTAAGCCACCTCATGATCATGATTTGAAATCCTCATTGTAAAATCACAAGTTTAAACATTCTTGACGCTAGATCAATGAATATTAAATTAGGGCTGTCACTACAAAAACATACCTAACTCATTTAAAATCTTATAATCTGTCTATTCTGAATGGCAGATGAAAGAACTTCAATATAAACTACAAAAGATGTGCTATTGTGCGTAAAGGTCCACGGATTCCCAAATTTAATTAACACGCCATTTGTTTGCATACAAATGAGTTAATATCCAGATCAAAAGGCAAACCGGAAGGTTGCCACGATTAACCCAGCTCCGTGGTCGTGCCCGTAACATCTAAACAAAATATAATGTTACACAAAGACTACATGGCGCCATATTACGCTGTAATTTAACGTTAGGGATACACGTTATGTTCAGTTGTACGAAGGACGAAGGATACGTGGGACGAAGAGACGATTGTTTTTGGCATAATTATAGTTTGCATTAAATGTTACAATACTTGCCAAGTCTTACTACAAAATATATTAACATTGATTTTTATATGAATAATAATAATCACACTAATATTGTAAATGCGAAAGTTTGTCGGTATGTGTGTGTATGTTTGTTATCTCTTCACGCTAAAATGGCTGAACAGACTTGGATGAAACTCAAAATAGAAAATAATTAATAAATAATATTATAGGTTTTTTTATCATTATCGTCCTCACTATTTTCACCATCAGGCGGGTAAAACCGAAGCGCAGTTAGTAAGGTAGTATGAAATAAATAAGCTGTCGATTTTTTAATTCTGTGATCGGTCTTTGCGAGTCAAACTCAACGTGCTTCGTGCGTAAGTATAATATCTTAGAGCACAGTAGCGTAATAGTACATTATAATACAAGTGGGCTATGTTGGTCATTACACTAGAGGCGGTATTATGCGCGCAAACCGCAGGCGAGCGCGATAAGGAAGCCGAGAGTGTATTGAAACATAGCACACGAGTTTCATACGACTGTTTTCGTCACACTTGCGAGGAAAAAAATTTTTTTGGATAATAATCAACCACTCAGAGAAAACGTCAATAAACATTTGCGGATAATGGCGCCCAAATCAATAATGCGCGCGCAGGTTGACATTTACTTCAGCGGCATAAGAACTCTTTGTTGGTATTACAAAAAAACTGTAAGTATTACCCGGCTATATTAAGAGTGCTTCGTATTCGTACGTCTAATTGCAGTCACGTACAAACTTGACTTTACCGGGTTATACCTATTATAGCACCATATGCCGTAATGTAAAATAAAAATTACGTGTGCGTAATAGCTTGGATTATGAGCCTAAAACCGATGCAATAAGATCCACTTTACGAGCAATTGTGATGAAAAGATACTTAGTGATATCGTTTACTCGCAAATGTTTCGTATTTTTTGACATCTTTTTCTTCTTCTTCTACTTCTTCATATTTATAATATTGATTTATAATTATGAAGAAGTTGGTCAAGAAATTTTGGATCGGGAATAGTCGGGATCGATTTTTTATCGCCATTTTGATTACAAAACCCATCCAAAGTAAACATTATGGTATGCAGGTTCCTATATCATCACGCCCTAGTCATCTGGTGATGACAGCCTGATAGCTCAGTTGGTAGCATGTCTGCCTTCAGAGCTGTAGGGCGTGGGTTCGATCCCCACCAGGACAAAAATGATTGTGACGTACATCGATGTTTGTTCTGTGTCTGGGTGTAGTATGTATTATAAGTATGTATTTACGAAAAAAAATGTATATAAGTATTCTATCAGCTATCTGGTTTCCATAATACAAGCTTTGCTTAGTATGGGGCTAGATGGCGCTGTGTGTCATAAATGTCCCCCCAATATTATTTATTATCACGCTTTTCCCCCTTTTCCCCCTTTACCCCCTTTACCTACCTAGGTATATCGTTTTACCAGTAAAACAATTTTTATTTTTAGTATCTACTTAAAATGTATGTAATATTTGGTTTGCCGGCTGGAAAGCTTTTCTTAGGT
The DNA here is from genome assembly GCA_905404285.2 of Erannis defoliaria. NCBI lineage: Eukaryota > Metazoa > Arthropoda > Insecta > Lepidoptera > Geometridae > Erannis > Erannis defoliaria. Next base: position 5,488,112 of record FR990071.1, read on the forward strand.
TAAATATTTGAACGAATCGGCGAACATCGTAAATATAAACAAGCTTTCCAATGTTTATTACATTACCTACGTAAATACGACGGAGTTTTGGCGATATCGTAAAATGTACATACGATACCTGCGTTCGCTTTGACAAGCCATACTCACCTACTAAAATTAGCTTTGTTCTTGACGAAAAGTAAATGTGTTGTTGATTTGGCAAAATCTTTTATGCAAACAAGCCGTACAAACCTATGCTACTTTTACGCTGCTACAAAAAGAAAACTGGAATGCTAGTCTATGTCGGAAACGCTAAAAGCAAATGAATTAGCTATGAGTTGTGCCTTTTTGATCTCAGTTCCGTATGGAACTAGGTTCCCTTACGTAGTTAGTATTCGTTCACATAGGTTATATACCTTCCGGTTCAGTGCTTATACGGGTCGCCAGTCAGCGTCGTTAAAAGTTAAATTAGTTTACTGGCAATTTAAATTTTACAAGCAAAGCACATGCTAAGAATATGTTGTGTGTTTGACAAATAAATTTTTGTTCTTGACTACATTTTGTGAGAAACTGGACATAATTTTAGACTTTTTATATTTATTTTTATTTTTTAAAGAAGCTCTTTAAAATACGGGAATATACGACAAAATAAAAAATATAAACATGAACAAAGCTGATTACCCTGACATTCAATTTTCCAAATTAGTCATTTATTGGGAAAAAAGGTGGATTTGTAATTACCAGGCGTACACGTATAATAAGTGTGGGGGTATATGATTAGGTTGTGTCTCCACCGTTTCATATAATTTCACTTCAATGAACAACGTTGCGTATAATAATCGCTTGGCATATTTTGAGCTTACATAATTTTTGTTTCAAATTACATTTGTTTGGTTTGGTACAACGGTTGCGCGAATGTTCAAAGGGTATAATGTTAATTTGATATAATATTCGTTTGGTGTGATTTTTGCTTAATCTAATCCTATTTAATATACCCGACTTGAGTTTCTTATGTTCGAAATGGGTGACAGATCCGAACTCCTCCTAGGCTTATGGTTCCTACCCCTAGAGAGTGTATGTAAAAAGCGCTAGAGCTTCTGGCGGAAGCTCACCCGGAGTCTTTTCTAGTGACAGAACCGAGACAGGCGACTTGCGTCAGAACGCTTAGCTTCTTTATTTATTTAAAAAAACCCACTTCCCCTCCCCATCTGTATTTTGTAAATATATAAATATTTTGATACGTACCTACACATTGGTTAGACGTAACAGAAAAAAAATTGAATAAATATTATTCAAAGTGAAAAATTATGTGAAATGAATTTACATAAAATGAATGATTATTCCAAATAATATTATAGTAAATAAATAATTACGCGTACTAATTTGATGTGAACAGAAATTTTAATTATAGGATATTAGGTTAAATGAATAATTAGGCGAACTAATTTTATATGAACAGACGTTTTAATTATAGGTAAAGTGAAATTATAGGAAAAGTTGTCATAAAAAACAAGGGAGAACCGATTAGGTTAGAGGTATTTGGTAATTACTACTAAGCTCTAAAGGCACTATTACACTGGAACAGGACTTTGAAATTCAACTACAATGGTAAGTGATATTGGGATTACAATGCTATTTATTTCGTCTTTGTTTATTCAATAAAGACTTGCAGGTGGTCTAAAAATTTCGACAATATCACTGATTACATAATACTATACTATAATAGCATTATCAAACTTGGCAAACACACAGGTACTTTTCGGTACTTTCATCGTATTTGTTGTGGTAGCTAAATAAATCGACTAAATATGACATTGCCTTTAAATATTTACGAAGAGACTTTTTGCAGCAAATAAAGTGATAGGTATTAATTTTTTTTAATTTTATTCTTACCATGAAATAAGTTGCATCAGAGCGTCTATTAAAGCTCCAAAATCAGTTACACAAGCGAATAATGACCTACCAGCGTTATAAATGATGAAAAAGCCGAGCAGACGGGATCAATTTTATAGGTTAGTATATATTAGCGACAGACAGTATATACGTGGGTTAGTACCTAGTACCGAACTACCGATGCGACTGTATTACAAATAGCGAGAGTGCATAGATTCAAATGTCACGATGCAGTCGTGGTTTTAACAAGTCACCAAGTCAGCGATTTTTTTTTGTTTACTATTTATAGGCTTCTACTGCCATCTCGTCTGATGTTAAACGAAGATGCAGCCTACGATGGAGCACGCTTGCCTAGAAGAATCCGATTCACTCGCGACTTGTAGACACCCAGATTATAATTATCAGGGAAAACCCACTCGGGCAGCGCATTCCACTGTTCAGCAGTTCGCATAAAGAAAGTGGAATCAAATCATTTCGTACGAGTTTTTGGTATATTAACCATGAAACGGTGTCGCTTTTTTTGCATCAAAGTTATGCGTAAGAACTCTTAGCTCTTATAAACAAGAGCGTATTCTTAGTCGCAACTTAACTAGTTAACTACGAGTAAGTTACTGCAATTTAAACTTACATTTGAATAGCTTCACGTGGGAAATGTGTTAACAATGATCTTAGGTGAGACTTACATAAGCAACAACCTGCTACCTCATGTTTCTTCACTGAGAAATTTGGGAAAGGTGCAAAGTTTCGCAGGCCTACTAAGTGCACCTTGATCTCGATCATTGGCGCCTTGCTCATGCAATTTTGTTTTTACTCTCAAAACTTTTTTTTTTGCAAAATACAAGAATCATTCATCTTTCTACACATTGTTGCACAACGTAGGGGCATTCACAGTACGTTAGATTTACGAAGCAAAAAAAGAAAGACCAACTGATAACCCCGTCGCACCGTCTCGTCAAGTCGAAGAGGTCAGTGTATATTTTGAGGCCCGCGATCTACAATCGTATACGAGCTTCCATTCGGAATGCTCCTTCCACCGGGTGATTCAATACCAAGCTCAGAGCGTGACTACAAGAGAATTTGTTTTATGAAATTGAAACTTATTTTGAAATAAGAGATTATATTATAGTATTTTTATAATTATTATTTCATTTTATTAAGTGATTATTTTTTGATGCTCGTTAACTCTACCGTTGTCACCTCGTTGTTTGACATTGTCGTGTACAGATCGTTTATCTTTACGTTTTCAAATGTTATGTTTCTGTATCGGATATTGGTCACCTGTCTCATAGTTTGTATGACGCAGTCACTCCATTTATTTTATACCAATGGAACGTAAAACAGAAATAATTCAAAAATGTTAAAATTGGGTGTTGTGATCATATTGGTTCACTTTGTATTTTCAAACTCAATGTATCGCGATTAAAAGTACTTATTCGTTATTTGTCATTATAATTGAGTTCCACCACAGAATACATAATAGTACAAGTACAGAAGCGAAAAAAAAACAAAAATCATTAAAAAATAAAATTAAAAAAAATAACATTTTTAAATATGTAGTGACTCTTGCTACGAGACAATAAAGTGCAGTTCAGGACGTGCTAGCGAGGCCTAGAAGTTGCCTCGCTATCTAGCGCGTAACTCTTATCTCTTCTGACTGAATTCTTCCCACTAAATTGGCCCGTCTAGACGGACCTGCCACGTAATACTTGTAGCTTCATATCTAAACTACGGAGTGCGCCAGGCCTGCTTTCACTAGCCATAGAGAGAGAGAGAGAGAGAGATGGAGATAACGATTAGAGAGAGGGAGACTGTGTTGAGTTATTGATTTGAATATGAATATTACCTAATTCCATATTCAGGAACTCTTTAGAGAACGTTTTAGAGGGACTTTCATCTAAAATTCTGGTAAGTATGAGTAGTCCAGTCCCCTCCACGCAACAATAAAATTGTTTCTGGTAAATATACCTTCGTCCTATATCCCGCATCGCAATAATCATACTGGCATACAACAATACATATTGTGATAAATGAGGCGCTAAAAAACCAGCGCTTCGTCAGCCGTGTGATTACACGGAGTAATTGGGGGCAGAGAGGCAGACACGTAATAACTGGCCACGAATGAGCCTTTATTGTACTGGCTGTTGTTCTTCTTGTATGATTTGTATGGAACTTACGGCTCATTGGAGTACGGCTGCCGTTTATTGTAGTATGAACGGGCAACTGCTTGGTTTTACGTAACGTCGATCTTTTACCCAACGACGGTAAAGCAGAGGGGAGGATATTCCACATTTCAAGCACATTTTGTAATAAGATCGATCATCATTAGTCTTAAGCTGTATCAGGTAGGAGCACATTTAGCGCAGCAAAAATATGGCGGTTACGCAGATTCGTGCGTTCAAGCTTCGACTTTTTAAGTTTTTCTCGGATTACTCAAAAAGTTTCGAAATTAATAACTTTGCAACCGTAAAATGTTCTCTAAAATACTGAAACTCAAAAAAAATTTATGTGTCTATGCGCTAATTAGGACATATTAATAACTAAAGAAAGTTTATAAATAGGCACTGTTTCGGTTTTTTTTTCTATCGAGGAAAGTATAATTAATCGGGTTTTTAAACGTAAAAGTTACTAAGACGGATGTTCGACTGTAAGCTATATAGTTTTTGGCTTTAAATATTGTAATTTGACTAAATAACATTGATTTTGCGAGGGGCAACTTTGGAATATAGAGCCCTTAGAAGTATGTACTTACTTCTAAGGGCTCTAGAGAGTTACTTATCTAGTAGAGTTACTTATTTCTTTCCCTGTGTAGCTATAACATTGTCTACCTTACCCGTCTCAGCTTCGCACGCGTGCACTTGTACAAAACATAGAATTTTCTTTACTTTCTAGAATTCGATTTAATTTTTCATTATGTTCGAGTGGCCAGTGTGTCAGAGTTAGTGTGCGGCTCGAAGGCCTCGGTTGTAGTCACAGAAATAAAGAACAAACAAACGGTACCAACAACTTAATTTATTTATATTTTTATTTGTAAGTATACAATTTATTGATGGTGATATGGAAACTTCGGTGCCCGGTCAACTCTGACTATTGCGTAGCCAGCAGAAATATATTTTCCATACTGCGTAGCCAGAAGAAAAATCTTAAACAACACCATAAAGGCTCATAGCCATCAAATATTGCAAGCTGTTTCCTACTCAGTATCAACATTATTATGATGTCAATATTATCACTTTCTCTAAAAAAAAGGCCATACCGCTTCAATTTCTTAGGAAATCTTGAAATGGATAAGTTTTTATGTGATCGAATCTAGGCTTTACCCGAAACTTTTTAAGACTCATAACGCAAAGGCAAACATATTCTAATCCAATTTTCATATGCGATACTTCGACCTGCGCCCTACCGCGCCCAATTTGGGCGGGCAGCAATTTGCTTTGGGATATATGAATTTTTAATTCCTTCCATTCCGAAACGGTGTCTTTTACCTTGAGAGTGACAAGGGGACGATACAAAGTGGAAGTTTTTATTGGATTGGATTTCTTAAAATTATCTCTTTTTGTTTCAGAACAGATCACAATCAAGTTGATAGAGCCAACATCAACTGGAGTCCAGGTTAGTAATTTTAACGGATCTTTTTAACCGACTTGAAAAAAGTAGGAGGATCTCAATTTGGTTGTATGGTTTTTTAAATATATCTTACCTCAGAACTCTGTTATTTATTATATTTTTGTAACATATTTTTTTATCTGCAAGTAAAAGTGTACCCACTTTCAGATTAGTCCCATGGAAATTCATCAAAATTGGTTCAGTAGTTTGGGTTTTAAATCAAAATAATTAGAAAAACTTTCATCCAAGTAAACAAAACTGAAGTCGATTGTTTTTGACGGTTTAAACCTTACAAAAAAAATGTAGTGACGTGATTTTGTATTATTTTATTTGTTTATTGTACTAAATAATAAATATATAATATGTCGATATTTATTATTTATTTATTATTACTCGTAATATTATAAAAGTACAATAACACTTAGCACCATTATAAAACTAAAATAATACTTTAATAAAATTGGCAAGTACTTGAAAGATACATATACCTAGAGCCTTAGTAATCCTTTTTTCCCCGCGTATTAACTTTAAAGAGAGACCCTTTTGTCGCCCACTCGACCATGCTTCATTATAACACAAAGCGTTCGTCCGATGTATGTATGCTCCCTTGTGTGAGATATTCTAGCAAAACTTTATAATAATACTAGCTGACCCGTCCCGGCTTCGCAAGGGGGTAAATACCCATTTTAAACAGACTTAAAAATAAAAGGAAGTTATCAATTCGACACTACGATGTAACATTAGCTCTGCCCCGTGGTTCCATCCGCATGATGAAGAAAAACGGCGAAGATGATAAGTGACTTTCGCTTTTATATACGAGGGTCGTTCAATAAAAAGTGAGAATGAGTATGTCGCCGGTAACTTTATTTAAATGTTATTTTATTTTTCGATATAGTCGCCTTTTAGCGTAATACACTTGGATTTATTTTTCCTATCTTTAAAAACTCTTCATCCTGAGCACCTAAAACTCCTGTACTGCAGCGACTACTGCTTCATAATTTTCGAACCTCTGTCCTCTCAGAGACTCCTTCAACCTCGGAAATAGATAGAAATCACTAGGGGCAAGATCGGGTGAATATGGAGGATGCTCAAGTATTTCGAAGCCAGCATCACGAATTGTAGCCATAGCAACGGCAGACTTGTGAGCCGGGGCATTATCTTGATGGAACAAATACATTTTTGCTAGTGTGCCTCGCCGTTTCTCGCGTATTTCGTTACGTTATTTTTTTATTTGTTTTGCATATAAAGAACCCGTTACAGTAAGGTAGTAAGTAAGGGTCCATGGTTCATGGTCGAGATACTCTATCAGGACCACCCCTTTACTATCCCAGAAAAGAGAGCCCATGACCTATCCAGCGGAACGACTCACCTTAAATTTCTTAGGAGTTTGAGATAATGGTCTTTTCCAAGTCATAGATTGTAATTTTGTTTCATGATCGTAATGGTGGTTCATAACAACGGATGAAACATGGCATATGTTTTTGGCATATTTTAAACGTGGAAGTACATCCACCAGAGATCACCCTCCCCCCGGCCGTTCTATAACCGTAGTGACCGAAGAAATGGTAAAAAAAGTCGAGAACATTGTTTTAGCAGATCATCGTTTCACGGTACGTTTTATAGCCGATGAAACAAAGATTTTGACTGGTAATGTGCATAGCATTTTACACGAACGCTTGGGGATGAAAAAAGTATCCGGGTCCCCAGAATACTTACCGTTGCACAAAAACAAACCAGCCTGAACATTTCTCGAGCTTCATTGGAAATGTCACAACAAGATCCTGGTCGTTCTTTGTCTCGATTCATAACAATGGATGAAACATTGTTTCATCCATTGTTATGAATCGAGAAACATTGTTTCATCCATTGTTATGAATCGAGACAAAGAACGACCAGGATCTTGTTGTGACATTTCCAATGAAGCTCGAGAAATGTTCAGGCTGGTTTGTTTTTGTGCAACGGTAAGTATTCTGGGGACCCGGATACTTTTTTCATCCCCAAGCGTTCGTGTAAAATACTATGCACATTTCCAGTCAAAATCTTTGTTTCATCGGCTATAAAAAGTACCGTGAAACGATGATCTGCTAAAACAATGTTCTCGACTTTTTTTTACCATTTCTTCGGTCACTACCGTTATGGGGCGGCCCGGGCGAGGGTTATCTCTGGTGGATGTTCTTCCACGTTTAAATTCGGCACACCAACGAGCAACTGTAGAATAAGGTGGTGCAATTGCTCCTAAAGTATCGTGCAAGTCTAGATTAGTTCGTTCCGTAGTGAAATTTTTCATGCACAGATACTTAATAACTGCACGCAATTCAATTTTTTCAGTTTTCGACAATACGCTACGAGAGACTGCAAACAAAAGATTTTCATTTATTTAAAACAAAAGATATTCAAATTATTTCCTTTTTATTTGTCTTATCAATATTCCAGCTTTACTAGCCAGTATTTACTTTTTTCGGTTCCAAAGAGTTTCTACCTCATTCTCACTTTGTAATGAACGCCCTACGTATATAGATTTTATGGAAAATAGAGCAATTGACATCGTAGGATCAATTTCTTGTTGGTTTATAAAATAAAATTGATATCTTACATTTTTGATATCAGCTTCTACTCAAATAAAATTGGAATAACACATTTCTTAACTGTCCCGTTAATTAATAATTAAAAAAATAGTAAAATATCACAAGTTTGTTGATAATTACAAGGTTAATGATATAGTTACCTACTTATAATTATGTAGAAGTAAGGCAGATAATGGCAGCCCAACATAAAAAGTACACGTTTTCGACTGAAATAATGAAAACCTTACCAATATTTTTAACATAATTATGGTAACAATAGGTTAATATTAGGTCTTTACCTATGAAATTACCGTTTTGTATGGAATAAGTGAAAGTACTTATTTTTTTAAACTGTTTTATTTCTGTTATTCAAACTAATCACCCATGCAATCGACGCATCTTTGCCAATGAATTGGCAGTTTATTGATACCCTTCTTGTAAAAATCAGCTGGACGGGAGGCAACAAACTCTTCAAAGGCATTTTGTACTGCCTCTCGAGAATTGAATTTTTTACCCACTAAAAAGTTGTCTAAATTTTGGAAATAGTAATAGTCGGTAGGTGCAAGGTCTGGTGAGTATGGTGGATGAGGGAGAGCTTCCAACCCCAGCTCTTGCAGCTTGGAGACTGTCTGTAGCTGCAGCGCGAGGCAGGTCTCGACGCGTACGTTGCACCTGGCGATCGTTAAGTTCGTGGGGCACCCATTTATTAAGTTTTTTTACTTTGCCTATTTGTCGCAAATGGATCAAAATAGTTTTGATGCTAACATCAAAAGCTGCTGCTAGCTCAGCTGTAGATTGAGTTTCGTCAGCTTCCACAATTGCTTTTAATTCATCATTGTTGACCAAAGTCTCCGGACGACCACGAGCTTCATTTTTCAAGGCAAAATTTCCAGAACGAAACCGGGAAAACCAATAACGGGTTGTGCGTTCGTTTGTGCAGTTCTCTCCGTAAACGTTTTTGATGTTACGTGCCGTTTGTGTCGCGTTGGTGCCACGACGGAACTCGTATTCCATAATTACACGAATTTTTAATGTATCCATTATGACGAAAAATGTTCAAATGTAATGAAAATACAACGCTAATCAATAAACAAAAGACTGAGTTTGTAAAAAGAATGTCATGTTTTTAAGACAAAATTAATTTGAATTCAGAATACAAAGCCATTCCAAACTTTTTTTCTATTTGAAATGACCAGTACTGAAGAACGGCAATTTCATAGGTAAATACCTATTATTATATTGATCATTCGAAATTACTGCTTGTTAGAGCAAAAAACGTTATAACCTGTGCGTGTTCTAATAAAACGGCATTAATTTTAAACTGAAATTATGCAACGCAGTTTTTTTCAACACATGTATATTTGCCCCATTTACTAACCCTCCTAGGTATAAATACTGCGAAACCTTGCACGCAACGTTTTAATTAATGCTTAAAGAAAAAGATACCTAGCTATATTAATTGCGATTATTCCCGTTGTCCACCACCCGCGTGTCCGCCACTGGTGGACATCGACACAACTTTCTACAATATTCCCGTTGTCCACCATGGTGGACAGTGAAACGTTTTAACAATTTTTACTCTGACACCTCTTTGCAAACATGGATTGTAGTGTGAAACATAAACAATATTATTATCAAAAAATACGTTACGGTTTTAAAAAGTCTACAAAAATATTACAAAAAATACTTGATGGACGCGAAAAACATACTAGAACAGTGATAAAAATGCCACTACATAAAAGGCCAAAAGTTTAAAAACTTACAGTAACGAGTAAAAATTATGTCAGAATGTTACATTTTATTCATGCATCGAGCAACAACATAATATTGTAAACATAATTATGTGTATTTCTATGTATGTCTAAGTGAGTTATTTTCCAAACACCAAAACAAATGTTGTTCGGGAAATTTCATACCTAATAATATAATTATATTCTGGTCCAAAATCCCGCAGTGCCTGAAGACACGGGTCGACTCTTCAACCAGTGTGTGTTGCCAGTGATGACATTATGGAACTGAAACGTGATCTTTAACTGTTGATCTTTTGGAGAAACTCAGAATCACACACGCGCGATAAAATCCGGAACGCAGATATTTGCCAAAGAACCAAAGTCACCGAGATAGCTCTCAGGGTTTGCAAATTGAAGTCGCAATGGGCAGGCCACATCGCTCAAAGAACTCATACGGGGAAGAAAGGTTCTTTAGTGGCGACCGGGAAACGGAACACGCAGCGTAGGTAGGCGTCTCACTATAGGTGGACCGACAAATTTTATGAAAGTCGCGCACAACCATCAACCGGTGAATGCAAATGGCAGGTTGTCGTACAGTGTGGCGGTCTAAAGGGGAAGCCTTCGTTCAGTAGTGGACGTCCCTACACTGATGATGATGATGAAGAAAGACAAGTGATGTTTTAATAACCTACTCACTGCGATTCGAAGTCAGATAACCTCAATCCAGACAAGGGTGGTTTATTCAGTGTTACTGGAGCATAGTTCAATATTGCCGATCTCAGATTTTATATAAAATTCTTCGTAAGATGTATTCATTCGTGTTTATTCTTCCGTTTCACGAGCTTGTAATGCCGCGTTCACACAAAGCGAGTGACAGGAACTGGCTTTTATTTACTCCCCTTTTGTAGATTCTTTTTATTTTATTCATACCTGCCTTTCATGGTTTCTTTCTTTGCCGTTGGGAAACAGTTTATGTTTCTTGTAAATCAGTTTTCTTTAATAAACAGATTATCTGTATAAAATAAATTATTAATAGCTTAGAAATTACCAGAAAAATAAACACTTGGCATGGATTCATATCTCAGGGTGACGAGCGCAGTGCTTTGCGGCCCAGGATTTTGTTCGCAAGTACACTAATCTGGCACTGCTACAGCTATGGGCAGACGTCATGCGCCATGTCTCGTCAGATAAAGCTTGAAAAAAGAACTTGCAAAAGCTCAGTAGGTAATATCTTTTTGACTATGAATAATTGTTGTACTTTGCAAAATATTTTTTGATTGCTATTGGTAAAGTCTCGTCCAGCCACGTTTTCTGCAATAAGGTCTGCAATAATGCAAGTTTTATCCATTTATCTGCTACACTCGAAATTTAAAGAATTCCGAAGAATATTTTCACAAATTATTACTACTAAAGTGTAAATTTACCGTTAGCCAAAGCTATCTGTTGCCGTAATTTGAATTGTATAGGTAGCTACTAGTTGAACCACGATTGACTTAAGCATCCCCGAGTTTCACGGTTAGAGCACAATGAAGCTTATCTGAAGCTTGAAGAATGAGGGGTGTCACCTGTTGCCACTGCCATTATAGGCTTCAAAAGAATGTCTGGTTAGGCTGTCTGGTCTGAGCTGGCACGATCTCAAGATAGTACTTGCTTTGAAATTGTGAGTCTTCAATGTTGGATTTTAGTAAGTCAATTGCCACAGTATAATAAGATATTAAATATATGTGATTTTACGTGTTTTTTCAAAATTTGTTGAATATTCCGGTGCATGTAAAAAAAAAAAAAAAAAAACAATGAACATTAAAAGAGGAACCCTAGTAAACTCTGTAAGGTTAAGCGGAACGGTAGTACTAAGGCAAAAGGAAATCATTGTACTCATATTTTGAACAAGTTTTAGTATGGGGACAACCCTGAAATCAGCTGGCTAATACATTTTGTTAAGGGTGAATGATGTATTTGTATGGTTAATCTCAAAGTCAAAGTTGTTCACAATAATGAGTTTAATTTCATCATTCGGCTTAGTACAGCTACTACCATTCCACATACTTATTTGAACTATAATTTACGACTTTTCTTACCCCTACTGAGACATACCGGGATAAAGAAGAAGTTAGTTCTTTAATGATAGCATAATAAAATAGTGTTACTTTAGTATTTTTTTATATATACTAGTGACGAGAAGAGCAAGACGTTCGCCTGGTTCCAAGCGTCACGCCTGCCACTAACAGTAGCAGTGCCAGAATTGTGAACTTGCGAACACAATCCTGCGACACACTGCACTGTCTTTATACCCAGTTATTTATCTGGTAACATTGCCCTTCAACCCGGAACACAGTAATGCGTGCACACTACTGGTTGGCGCTTGAATAACTGGCAAAGGTGTGGTACTTCCCCAGCCAGACTCTGCAGTAGAGTCCTACCACTTCGAAAATATGTAGAATGTAGGTAATACCTACCTACTTAATGGAAAAAAGAAAATCACACAGCAAATTTTGCATTTAACTGTAGTTAAGTAGTTCAGGCAGATTATCCGGTAAATATATCATTTCTTCAGGGCGTAAATTAAAAAAAAAACTATAAATTTGAAAATTTGATTAAGATTAAGTTGACTTGAGTAACTACCTAATAATAATTAGGTATATTGTATAATTTATAATTTACTAATGACATTTATTCGGTATCTTAAATTAATTTAATTATTGTGTTCAATTTTATTTATAATTTGATTAATTTAATTTATTGACATGAGTACTTACCTTTATCAAGAGGTACTTGATGTAATGAAATTATTTTCATTACATAGCTAATTATACTCAGTATATATATATTTTTTACTATGAGTTTATGTAAACATATTTTATTGACATGTAACATCTTCTGTTATAAATAAAGAACTATGAACTATAAACATTTTTTCTCTTTATTCGTTACGTTAATGTTTTGATAGTGTAACCTCATCCACGACGGGATGATACACTCCAGCCATTTCCAGCATTCCAGCTAATAAACCTGGCATCATCTATCTTTGTCACCTTCTAATGCACCTCAAGGTTTACACCTCGGAGATTGTTATACATTGTTTTACCGAGAATAAAATGCTCATTCTCGGTAAAGCCTAAAAAAACTGTTAACGCAACGAAATTGTAACTTAATTATGAAAGTTTTTGCGTGATTCTTATAGAAAAAGTACCTACTTAAAAAAATACTTTGATTTCGTTTATCTACATTCCTTTTTTTTCCATTTATTTGTATTTTTGTATTTTTGTATTTTTGTATTTTTGTATTTTTGTATTTTTGTAGTTTTGTATGTTTGTAACGAATAAACTCAAAAACTACTGGACCGATTTCAAAAATTCTTTCACTGTTAAAATGCTACACTATCCTTGAGTATATTTATATTATATTATATTATTTTATATTTATAGGCTATATTTATTACAAAAAAAAATTTTAGGGGTCTACTATAACTTCGATAATGTAAAGGTGTCGGTTTTTGCCATAAAATGTCTTTCATCGCATGCGCTGCGGAAACTATTGATGATAGAACAAAAACATGTTCACAATATTAAAGAACATATCAATATCTACAAAAAACGTTGCTATTACTATTCATAGGTCCAACTATTGTAGTTATGTCACTATAACTACTTTTTAGATCTTAAAAGTTGATAGAAATGATGACCAAACTTAGACTACACACTACACTACACACACTACACACACACACACACACACACACTACACTTCGGTGCAGGGGCACCGAAGTGCCCCGAAGTGCGGGAGAGTGGCGTGCACATCTATGAAATGGTTTCTTACTCGTGGTCCACGTACGTGTTCCACGGATACCTTTTTGTGCCCTTAGCCCAATAGGTAAACCACGTGTAAATATACGGCCTTACTTGAAAACGCCGCTCAAACTTAATCACTGCTTAAGATGCTAAGTCAACTTCTCTCTGACGTGAAGTGTCACGTGCAAGAACAAGACAGAGAAGTTTAAACAGTGACTAAGTTTGAGCGGTGTTTTTAAGTAAGGCCGTTAATATGTAAATATAAGGGTACATATAAAAAAATTGTGCCCTTGGTTAAATCAACCACGGGTAAATCATTAAACAAATAGCTGCACCCCGCGGTTTTACGCGATACTTAGGATAAAAAGTAGCCATGTTTTATTCTAAGGTAAAAAGTACCTATCTCTATACCAAATTTCATCCAAATCCGTCCAGCCGTTTCAGCGTGATGGAGTACAAACATAGACATGCGCACACTGACAAACTTTCGCATTTATAATATTAGTAGGCAATCAGATAAAACCACCGTAAGGACTTACAATAAGATACCTACCTAAGGTAGTATACCTACTCTTGTTAGACGACTTGAAACAAGCTATTTAAAATATCGCTGAGTAAGTGTGTGCTTATAGGAGTGCTGAGGTAACAAGCATTAAAAAAATTCAACCGAATTGAGAACCTCCTCCTTCTTTGAAGTCGGAACAAAGGAAGATCATGGGAGTGAACGAGTAAACAATGGGTATTCTACGGGTATATTGAATTACGCATAGTCCGAATTGAGAACCTCCACCTTTTTTGAAGTCGGATAAAAAGGAAGGACATGGGAGTGAACGAGTAAGCAAATGGGTATTCTACGGGTACATTGAATTACGCATAGTACACCTGGGTGTTCCACGAGTACAGTCTTAATTCAGTGTACTCGTGGAACACGGCAACAAAAAGGTATCCGTGGAATACCTAGGTGAACCTTTTATGTGGACCACGGGTAAGTGTAACCCTATGAAATAGGTAGGCTCTATCCCGCGGTCGGACATTGAATATTTTGACTTTTTTCATAGCACATTTTTTTGTTCCAGTTAAAAAGTTCTTTTCAGAACTACTTATAAATTATTTTACTAAACTTTTACTGTTTAATTTTCATAGTATTCTCACAGTTTCTGTATGTAAGTATTCATCAAAACTTATTTTCAATGTCCTGCTTAAAGATACTTACTCAATGTTTAAAAAAAAATTGTCCACCCGTGCGAAGCCGGGACGGGCTGCTAGTCGTTGAATAATCAGAATTATCAGTATGATTATATTATCATATCCATTACCGAGACAAAATGTATAAGACAATTAATTGGCGTTGATAATTAAGTTATAATGAAGTTCTCTTCAGACATTGTTAATATTTCAAGTCTAAAATCATTCTAGAATACAAGTGCGATATTTCGAAACTAAATTCCGTATTGCGTGAGGATATTTACACGCTCAACTAGTTTAATTATCTGTTGTTTTCATAGCGAGATTCGAGAAAACTGGTTTGAAAAATAAAGTTATTTTTCTTTTGTGTGCGCCGGATAGTTAGGTACTTGTTGCGCCTGGCTCTACCAGTGACATCGTAACAAAAGGCAAGCTTGCTTTTGTTACGAACTTTACTCTGGCCACGGCTAATCTGGGACGCTTGGTGTTCTGCTAGGCTCAGAATTTGTTATGGATTGACTACAGATTTTTGCTTGAGATATCTACAGAGTTAATCCAGCTTTAAATTTTGTGACCTTGTTAATTTTGTTTGTTTTTTAGGGGAATTTAAATAATCTATGACATAGCTCATCCGAATGGACTTCTTTTGTCGTGGATGATATGAAACACACACAAAGACTCAGACGCCTAACATTCGGACCCAGGGTAGATATTTAAATTCATTAATTACACATCTAATAGGACTCTAAAATATATAGGTATATACCTACTATATTATATAATATTGAGTGGCGACCGCGAACCGGAAGACGCAGCGTAGGAAGGCCTCCCACTAGGTGGACCAACGACATTGTAAAAGTCGCGGGCAACCGGTGGATGCAAATGGCAGGTTGTCGTACAGTGTGGCGGTCTAAGGGGGAGGCCTTCGTTCAGCAGTGGACGTCTCCGGGCTGATGATGATACCTACTAATGTATTACCTGCACAAATATGTACCTTTAAATCTAATAAACTTTTTTTTAAATGAAAAACTTCATGAAGTAACTAAGTAAAGAATGGCATGATAGGTAGAAGTCTCTATAGCATTTACTTTTTTTGATACTAGTAGCATAGTGCGCTAGTCACTATGAGTTGGTAGAGTCGGTAGAGTCGATAGAGTCAGTAGAGTTGGTAAAGTTGGGGGAGTTATGGTGGCTAAAAAAATTGCTCGGGATGATTTATGATAATTAATTCTGTGCATCAGTACTTTTTTCCTTTAAACTTTGATAGTGCCAGCCACTTGCATTATGTGCTCGTAAATAAGGTTTATTCCTTCTCAGCGTTTGTGCATGTTGCTACCGACGGCACTAAATATTCAAGCATGTTACCGAAGCAATGTTAATGTAATGGAATTGCAAATAGCTTTCCCAGATTTGCACAAGCATGCCTATAGTATTTCTGTGTTTTGGTCGCACCTATGAATATGGTGTATGTCTGAATGTGATCTTATTTAATTGTGGCATTATACCATTATAATGAATTAATTAATTTAATTAACACATTAACTCTGGGCTGGCCTTACTAGGGCTGGCCACTCAGCCTATACGAACTTACTTACTTACCATTGAAAGCCACCATCTGCTGTTCTATAGAAAAAAAAACTCCTAAAACCTCGCCAAAATTTTTTTGCGTATTCAAGGTTGGGCACTTACGGCCTTACTTAAAAAAACTTTTCAACCGTTAGTCACTGATTAAGATGCTCTGCCATCTTCTCTCTGACGTGAAGTTGCACGTGCTAGAAAAGGACAGATAAGTTTAAGCCGTGACTAAGAGAATCGAGATTATTTTAGGTAAGACCGTTAGAAAAGTTATTCAGAATAATGAGTACCATGTACTTATTGCCGTACCGTGTATCTTCTGATATTCGTACGCCCCGCATTAGTGCACCACATACCTACCTATCACATTTTTATTCGTACGGCGAGGATGTGGAATTACCTGCCGGAACTAGGGTAAATCCATCCATCTAGGTTCCTTCTAGGTAAGCGTGCTCCATCCTAGACCGCACTGTCAAAAGCAAAACCTATTCCGAATTAAAATGGCACGCAATAAGGTAACCTTATATGTGACTAACTGCAGCCCGCGGCTTCGCCCGCGTGGTTTGTAAGGTATATCGTACCTACCTATAGTAGGTAGTAACGATATTAGAAATTAGTCCATAGCCACACCGTGGCTTAAACTGATTAGGCTACCACATTTTTTTTAATTTAAATATTCTTTTAAGTGGCGAGATGAGCAACTCGTTCACCTGGTGGTAAGCGTCACGCCTGCCAGAAGTGCCAGAATTGTGAACTTGCGAACACAATCCTGCGCCGCACTGCACTTTAATTACTTAATGTTAAAACCCTAAAGTAAGTATAATGCGTAATTATATTCAATTTTGATATAAATTATAATAATTGAAAAAGTATAGTAAAAAAATAAATACTTAGGCATTAAAGTAAAAAAAAGATAAATTACAAAAAAAAAATAGGGGAAAAATAGGAAATAAAGTTTTAAAATGTCTATGTGCCACTATGCGAGAGAGACAGAATAATGCCAATGTTTTTTTCATCAATTTGTGCTTTCGATTGTAACTTCAGCGTAATAAGTACCTACGTGGCAGGTTACTTCACTTATCGTTACGTGTTATACATACTTAACACAAGACACGCCTACCTTGCGGTAAAATTACAACCCAAGACTTTGTTTTGACAAAACACGCTACCACGTGAAGGGTAGAATTTATTTTTAGCGCTACCTCAGAAACGACTAATAAATAAAATAGCTTTTATTTTATTACTTTATTTTAACTTTGGAAATTTGTGTTATGATAAGAAAGAAATCTAGATTACATAGTAGTTAGAATTTTGTAAAATATTATGGTGTATAGATTTATTAGCTTACATATTGCATCTTCATCTCTTGGTTTCTATCACATATGCCCAGTATTTCCGCATTTTTTGAGGAAAAGTATTTTATGTCCGTTTGCGTGATGCATACTACCGATACACACTGTTTTTTTTTACAGTTTTTTTATTTTAGTATGGTTGGCGTGCTGCTTTATGGATACCGCTTTTTCGATCTGAAATTGAAGCGTTCATAAGCATTATGAACTTCTCTGAACTATGAGAATACCTACCACTATAAATTAATTTAGATACTCTCTAGAGGAATATGAAAATTTAAAAAAAAAACTTATTCTTTTTCTTTAAAAACCTACTGATACAGGCTTCAGGAAACATAATAGGACCACGTAGAAAAAAAACATTTCCATAATATACTTACCATTTTCCGTTCTATCCATTGTTTTCTGCGCTTAAACTACGATTAACAATCATTTCTTAATGTTAACTGAGCAGTAAACAGATTCAGACGCAGCGTAGCCTTCCAATAGGCGGACCGACGACATTGTGAATGTCGCGGGGAACCAATAGATGCATAAGGCAGGTTGTCGTACAGTGTGGCGGTTTATGGGGGAGCAGCCTTTCGTTCAGCAGTGGACGCCTCCGGCTGATGATGATGATGAATACAAATACAAATACAAATCGTTTATTGATAACACCAAAGTTACACGTCAAATTTCATTAAGTATGTCACAATAAAATGAAATAATAATTATAAAAAATATGTTAATAATCTCTTATTTTAAAATAAGTTTCAATGTCATAAAACAAATTCTCTTGCAACCACGCTCTGAGCTTGGTTTTGAAGCACCCGGTGGAAGGAGCATCCCGAATGGAAGCTGGTATACGGTTGTAGATCGCGGGCCCCAAAATATACACTGACCTCTCCGACTTGACGAGACGGTGCGTCGGGGTTATCAGTTGGTCTTTCTTTTTATTGCTTCGTAAAGCTAACGTGCTGTGAACGCCCCTACGTTGGAACGTTTCTAGGTTAACATGGGTGAATAGGGCTATCTGGTAAATAAACTCACATGGCAAGGGCAGTATCTGAAGTTCCCTAAATAGCTCTACGCATGAGACATCGTTCTGGACACCACATATACCACGTATGGCTCGTTTCTGCATGACAAAGACTCTATTCCGATCGGCAGCGCGGCCCCACAGCTCCAACCCGTACGTGATGTTACTGTGGACGGTCGCGAAGTAGCAGGAGCGCACCACGCTGCGGGTGGCGGTGCTCGCAAGCCGCCGGAGCGCGAAGCACGAGCGGCTCAGTTTCCCGCAAAGCTCGTCTATGTGCGTCTCCCACGTCAACGCACCGTCGATGTGGAAACCCAGAAGTTTCGTACTATGTACCTGTTGGAGCGCGGTATTGCCGACTGCTACCGAATAAGTCTTTGTCGAGTGGCCATTGAGGTTGAATGCAAGGAAGCAGGTCTTGTCCTTATTAAGAGCTAATCCGTTAGAACGGAACCAGCTTTCGAGCTCGTTTGCTACCTTGTTCAGTTTCGACTCCAGCTGACTGTGCGTCGGCGCGGTGATCACCGCAGCGACGTCATCGGCGTACATGTAAATCTCGGCGCCATTGATGGCACCTGGTAGGTCGTTGAGGAGGAGACTGAACGAGGTGTTAGATAAGCAGGAGCCCTGTGGGACGCCCATCCCGTTCTCCATCTCAGACGATACTACGTGGCCTCTGTCACCCACCACGACCTGCGTTCGCTTAGACATGAAGGACGACATCACGGACAGAGCCGGACCGCGGATCCCGTAAAACCGTAGCTTATTTGCAACGAGATCGTGATCGGCAGTATCAAACGCGCTCGATAGGTCGCAACAAAGAACGGCAACCTGCAATCCCGCCTCGCGCGCGCTCAACACTCGCCACACCACCTCAAGCACCAAGTCTGTGGTCCCGCGGCCGGCCCGATACGCGTATTGGCGTTCCGACAAAACGCCACGATCCACGATAAAATTAAGAAGTCTCCTGTTGAGTCCGACCTCAAACACTTTACTGACGGCAGGGACGAGGGATATGGGCCGATAGGACTTCATCTCTGATTTTTTACCCTTCCCTTTGTACAAGGGGCATATTTTAACTTTCTTGAGTGCTGTAGGGTATATTCCTTCCCGCAGGCATGAGTTAAACAAGTGACTAAGAACGGGAGCTACTGGTTCTATACCGGTTCTTAATATGTTCGCGGACAGACCATAGAGATCGGTACTCTTTTTAGGAGCGATACGTTTTGTCGCTATAGTAACCACTTCAACTGGGGAGAACGGTTCTAGCCTTAGAGACACGTCGCTCGCGGATGCCTCATCCCCAAGTGCAGCTAAAGCGCTTGCGCTGTTAGCTGCGGGTGCTCCACACCTACTCGCCGCCGTCACGAACCCCGAGTTAAGCGCGTCCACCAGATCCTTCTTCGTGCCAAACGCTTGACCGTCCGCGTCCCGCACCAGTATATATACTTACGTTTCGGTACAAAAAAGTACTAACTACTTAAAAGCAGTGGACGTCTCCGGCTGATGATGATGATGATGAAACATAGATTCTTTTCGTGTTACAAAAAGTACTACTTAAAACACAATTCAAAATTCTTGCAATAAATTTCATTCACACGATACATATTCAACTAAACAATTACTGCTAACTGGTAATATTCCCTGGGTTATTGCGCTTTAGCGAAGCTTCTATAATAATTATATTCCTTAAACGAGCCAAACAAATCAGGATAATAGTTACTTGGGATGTAAGTAGCCTGCACTAACTGGCTCCATAAAGAAACGTTTACCAACTGCTGCTATTGTCACAATAGCTAAACAACCAGTTGGATTGCAATAATTTAGTACTCTACTGTGAATTATCCATACTTCTATAAATTAAAATTGAATACCAGATATTTAAGTTACAGTTTACTAGGTAATGCGATATAGTTTGAGTATATAGCCATCTTAAATAATATTTTTTTTTAAATCATCTAATTGCTTTTACGTTACAACTTGTATTATGCATAGAGCCGCTTTTTGCATTATATCAGCCTTTACAAAACACAAAAACGTTCGTACAATGATCTTATAATCAATCTCTGTCTTGCTTTTCAATCGAATTTATTTACTTTAAGTATTAAGTAAAGAAAAACAAAAAGAAAGAAAAAACAATAAAATTACAATAAAGATAATACCCTATTATTATCCTTTTTGCATAATTTATCGAGCAACATGCAACACAAAACTCAATTGCCAATATTAAAATAAACAATTTGACCCTATACTTAAATGCCCTTTTTATTTGCTCCGGTGCGAATTACTGGAGTTGCGTTGCGTGTATGTATTTTTCAGTATGTAGATTACAATTTAAAAACCCTAAATGATGCAATTTTTTTTTATATATCCCATTTTGTGAGTCAAGTCAACTTGACGACAAGAGTAAAAAGTTTCTAGATGTTTATACTTTATTACTAAAGGCTTGGGACATTTCCCATACGACCCAGGCCTAGTGGTACCATTTTCCCATACTTATTTGTATCATCATCATCATCATTATCAGCCCGGAGACGTCCACTGCTGAACGAAGGCCTCCCCATTAGACCGCCACACTGTACGACAACCTGCCATTTGCATCCACCGGTTGCCCGCGACTTTTACAATGTCGTCGGTCCACCTAGGGAGGCCTTCCTACGCTGCGTCTTCCGGTCCGCGGTCGCCACTAAAGAACTTTTCTTCCCCATCGGTTGTCAGTTCTTCGAGCGACGTGGCCTGCCCTGCGCCATTTCAACTTGCAAACCTTGCGAGCTATGTCGGTAACTTTGGTTCTTTGGCGAAAATCCTCGTTCCGGATTCTATCGCGCAAAGTAACTCCGAGCATAGCTCTCTCCATTGCCCGTTGCGTTTGTATCAACTAGGCCAAAATGTTACACATTTTGTGAATCAAGTCAACCTTACTACAAAAATTAATGTTCCCAGTCGCTCATTTAGTAGGTCCATAATGAAGAACTTTCGTTCGAATAAAGACCCTAAAGGCAATGGCAGACGGGAGGTGAGACTGGAAAATAAAAAATGTATCGCCTAGCCTCGAGAGATTTCTGTCAGAGTCTGCCTCTGTAGGCGGAAATGGTTGTAATTTAACGATCTCCATTCATGTTTTATTCGGTATATTTTGCCAGGCTCTGAGGTTTATCGTTTCATTAACTAAGGAAATTAAGCTGTGGAGCATGCATTAACTAGCAGGTTCGTTTGTTGGCTTACGGGTGAAATAGAACAATTCACCTCATAGTTTATATCGCTAGAATCTGTTTTGCTAAGAGAATGGGCCTACAATTTAAGTTCCAGTTTGTAAATTGTAGAGCCGTTTCGTACGTTCTCCAATAGGCTTGGTTTATGGTAGATATATTTATCCATTTAAATAATAATATACAATGGGTAACAAAAAGGTTCAACAATACGAAAGCGCATGTTTATACTTATCATTTTAAACTACTTTTACTATGGGGCCGATCCTGAAATCGCGAAAATAAAATCAGCTGTTCCATACAAAAAGTTCATTGACCTTGGACAAAATGTATGGAACAGCTGATATATTTTTTGCGATTTCAGGGTTGGTCCATAGTAAAAGTTGTATAAGAAATGTGTTTTTATTTATTCTTTTTTTTAATTATTTTGATCTGTATGACGTGCTCCAGCAAAGAAAGCTTGCGAAACTGACCATTGATAATTAATAATACCTAAAGATTTAGGAGAAATATTACACTAAAAATTTTATATCCGAAAGGGTTGTGTGTTTATTTATTACTTCTTCACGCTTTAAGTAATAGCTCTACGGATTTGAGTGAAATTTGTAATGGTGAAATTTTATGCCCTGGATCCAATATATAGGCTACTTTTTATTCCAGAAAAATCTACGGTCTCCTTAGAAACGAACAAAACCGAGTGCGCTGCTAATAAAAAAAGTGAAAAACCACACATATTTTTTTTTTTCTGTCTCCAATCTGACAGAGAGCCACACAGCCACACGAGTTTAGCGAGGTTCCATGCGATTTAAGCATAAAAAGGTTGTTTTTCGTCAGCATTGCATTACCTATCTTCAAAACAGTTCAGTTCATATGAGATTAAATGAGCGGAATATTTAATCTCATATGAGCCGAACTCCATATCAATTGATTCTTGAAGCCAAATTAAATTATTAAACGAAGGCGCGGCTAATCATACGAATACCTGAAAATCGGCCAACTGGGCGGAAGCGAGAAATCACTTAACGCGGCAATGAAGAGTGCCAAACTTTGCAGATGCTTCAAATAAATAAGGGTCAAAAAGCTCAGCAGGGCGTGCCAAAGTGTCCGTCGGTCGAGGGCCCTCGGCCTCTCAAACATCTTCATATATACATTAAATCTTTGGTCCCGGCCCAAAGATTTCGCCAAGATGGTTAACTGTTTTAATTAAGGTAAGTATATTAAGAAAACTTCCAAACTGATTACTGCGTCGTCATTAGTAGTCACATCATCATTATCGTCATCATCGCCCTCAGCCCATTTTTTACCTTTTCGTTTCCACTTACTTAGTCACTGGCATTGATCTGAATATAAAACAGGTCACAGCCCACTGTCTTACATATATCGTCACTCTATCGAGTTTCAGGGCGTCCTAAATTACGTATGCCGTCGTAGCTTCCACTCAAGAACGTCTTTCCCAGCAGTTATCGCTTCTGCTACATCCCCACTGCCACTTCAGCTTAATAACACAATTATACATTACTACTTAGTTATTATTTTATAGTATTTCTGTTTCATTACACTGTGGACCTCAGACTTGAGTTATCCTGATCTGAGTTGAAGACGGACGTACATGTAACGATGTTGGACCTAGGTATGTCCTATAACTGCACCCAGAACCGCCGGAGGACGGGCAGCAGCGTCCTCTTAGTTAACGGTGGTGAGCATACTGCGATCCCCAAGCCGCCTGTCATGCGTGGGGATTATGGTAACCCCTCCCTATTAAGGGGGATGCCTTCGTCCAGCAGTGGACGTCTTCCGGCTGTTGATGTACATGTAACGAGGACGGTATGATGTAATCAATTCTAACGATGTTGCTATAATTCCCACGCTTGGCAGGCGGCTTGGGGAATGCAGAATGGTCACCATCGTTAACCGAGAAGACACTGCTTCCCGTCCTCCTTCTTCATAATTTTAATATGTGTTTTTTTTTAAAATTATTTAATTATTATTTAAACTAATTATCAATGGTGATTTTCTCTCAGTTATACGTACAGGTATCAAGTTGAAGTAGTATTAAATACAAAAACTTACCATTTTCTGGAGCTGAAACAATCTAGCCAGCCTCTAAGCTAACGTACTTAGAAAATATGGCCCAGTTTTTGCCAACAATTTTGGATAAGTTTTACATCAGTTATTAAAATAAAAAACATATAGGTTAATGTACTAATCGTCATAGTTTGCCGTCTAGTTTTCGATGAACATAGTACATAATAATACTTCCATCAAATCCTAGTTCAAAAGCACGTATGCTCCAAATTAGGTACATAAAACGTTGCCAAGCGTACTTTTATCTTCCGACATGGGAATATTACCGTTAACCTTAATAAATCCAATTGGCCATTCCATACCCAGGAGGGACTGACTAGCGAAACATATTTAGATATACCTTAACATAGTATATTAATATTGTTGTGAGAGAATAGATAATTGGCTCTGTCTGACGGGGGAAACCGAGTTACCTGGACGTGACCAACATTCTGACGAATTTCGTGTTTACGTAAAAGGCGACAAAAGTTTTGCTCGCAATTAGCAAAACTATGTGATATTGTGTTATGTGTTAGTTAGATAATGAGGGTAGTCATTTGTTAACTAAAAGTGAAATCCGTTGTTGGTTGTTATAAACAACACAATGCATACTATATTTTTTTTTATACTGTCAAGTGACGAGACGAGCAAGACATTCGCCTGGTGGTAAGCGTCACGCCTGCCTAGTAACAGTACAGTAGTATTGCTAGAAATGTGAACTTGCGAACACAATCCTGCGCCGCACTGCACTGCGCTCGTCACCCTGAGATATTAGATGTTAAATCTCTTCATACCCAGTAATGTCTCTGGTAACATTGCCCTTCAAACCGGAACACAGTAATGCTTGCACACTACTGCTTGGCGGTTGAATAACTGGCAAAGGTGTGGTGCTTCCCCAGGCGGACTCTGCAGTAGAGTCCTACCACTACACACTACATAATTTAGTGAAAGTTAAACAATTAAAATGAAAATTTAATCATATATAGCATGAACCTAGAAAAAAAGTAGTCTAGTTTCAATAAACTTGTCTGCCGACCTGTATTTGTCTAGATAATACAAGGTTATTTTTTTGGGAATTATGGCAACCCTAAATTCATTCGCACATAGATAACCGCCGCCATTACGGTGACACAGTTTAGTCTTTACGGGAGTTCCGTCCGACTTTTTTTCTAGGTTCATGATATATATATTAGTATGCTTAAGTTACAATAATTTCTATCACGTCTATGTTAAGTAACAATTGAATTAGGCTTTAATTTGTGGGTGAAACTAGAATTAATCGTTAGTGTAATATTGGGCGGACATTTATTACACACAGCGCCATCTAGTCCCATACTAAGCAAAGCTTGTATTATGGAAACCAGATAGCTGATAGAATACTTATATACATATTTTTTTTCGTAAATACATACTTATGATAAATACTACACCAATAAATTAATCTTTTTTCAAATGAGGTAAATTTATATTTGTTTGGATTTCAGTAATAATAGTAGTCTTTTCTATGTAAACAGTCTGTATTATAATTATAATTATCTACCATGCAATTTTACGTCTACAGGAGGATTATCTCCTAGGAGAAGATATTTAGACGTTACTATATGTATATCTGTGTGTTTCTATATTAATAGAAACACACAATTAAACATAGAATCTTCTGAGTTAGAAAACATAATTTTCTTTTATTTTGAAAACTGACGTGGTTTTGACACATTTTTGTTTTATTTATACGGGAATACTCACGTTTAATTAAATCGGATACTCCGACTATAGTTTCGATCACATCCGGTTACCTTTTTCAAAGAGTAAAAACAGAGCCCGACGCGCGTGCAGCTGCGTCCTGCTTTAAGCAGGACGCTGATCAAGACTATAGTCGGAGTATCCGATTTAATTAAACGTGAGTATTCCCGTATAAATAAAACAAAAATAATTTTCTTTCTTAGACAGTCGGGTAATAAACCTTACTCTGGTTACCTTGTGTCAAACTAGTTCATTTCAAACTTACAAATATTTTAGTCTTATCATAATGTAAGTAATGTGAGCATGTAACTGTAAAATTATTATTTTCAGTACACCTTTACCTAAAAGCCTTGTTCATAATTTATTTCCACCTGGATTTCACTGTCATCAGTTAGAAACTTGAGCCTTTGTTGTCATTCAAAGACAAAGTGGTTAAACCGCTGTACAGAAAGGGTTCTTGGAAAGTGACAATAAAATCCTAGCCACCCCAAGTCTGTGTTCATAAGTTTTAACGTAGCCTAGAGTGGTTGCCTGTAGGCAGAGTAGGTAATCCTACAAGTTAAACTTCTAAATGAACCGGGAAGGTTCCAAGTAGTTTCGCACTGTATTCCGTGAGATGAGTTGTGCGGCTGCGAGTAAAACTTAGATACCATAGCAGGACGGCGGTATAGAGCAGTATGGGCATTGGGCAAAGAGGTAAAATTTCAATAGTACATTATGATGCAAGTGTGCTATGTTGGTCATTACACTAGAGGCGATATTATGCGCGCGAGCCGCAGGCGAGCGCGATAAGGAAGCCGAGAGTGTATTGAAACATAGCACAAGAGTTTCATACGACTGTTTTTATCACACTTGCGAGGAAAAAACAAACTTTTTTTGATATTAATCAACCATTCAGGGAAAACGTCAACAAACATTTGCGGAAAATGGCGCCCAAACCAGCAATGCGCGCGCAGGTTGACATTTACTTCAGCGGCATAAGAACTCTTTGTTAGTATTACAAAAAAACTGTAAGTATTACCCGGCTATATTAAGAGTGCTTCGTATACATACGTCTAATTGCAGTCACGTACAAACTTGACTTTACCGGGTTATACCTATTATAGCACAAGTGCCGTAATGTAAATTAAAAAGCAGGCGTGCGTAATAGCTTGGATTATGAGCCTAAAACCGATGTATTAAGATCCACTTTACGAGCAAGTGTGATGAAAACAACATTTGTATTGAGCCCTGCGCACATTATGATATTTACATCGCCGAGTATTCTAAGCGAGACTAGGAGACTTTTTTTATACAGTCAAGTGACGAGACGAGCAAGACGTTCGTCTGGTGGTATGCGTCACGCCTGCCACTAACAGTAGCAGTGCCAAAATTATGAACTTGCGAACACAATTCTGCGCTGCACTGCACTGCGCTCGTTACACTGAGATATTTGATGTTAAATCTCTTCATATACCCAGTAATTTCTCTGGTAACATTGCCCTTCAAACCAGAGCACAGTAATGCTAACACACTACTGCTTGGCGGTTGAATAACTGGCAAAGATGTGGTAGAGTCCTACCACTACTAAAACTTGTCGTCACCAAGTAACGTACACACATTTGTAGTGACACGCACACTACGCTACTGGTATCCTACATGTTTTAGTGTCTACGTGTGCATGAAATGCTTTAAGAATCCTTACTGAACCCTTACTGAAATCATATTTTGTGTCAGCTAAGTGCTGCTATAACCATTTTGAATAATGTATACCGCGTTTTGTAACTTGTGTTGTTACGTACGTCTAGAGAGTAAAAGTTTTGGATTATAAATACAATATAATAATAATAATTATGTGATTATCTTTCTTAAAAACATAGTTAGTACCGGATATTATTAGAACCAGCTAACTGGTATGTTGCTTGGGTTAATATATACAATACATGGTATATATAGTGAAATATAATATAATAATATACAGGGTGTTAGTTTGAACACCATTATCCTTCTAGGATATCATTGTACTCATCATTATGAACAACTTTTACTATGGGGCCAACCCTGAACTCACGAAAAAAAAAACAGCTATTCCATACATTTTGTCTAAGATTGATGAATCTTTTTGTATGCAACAGCTGTTTTTTTTTCGTGATTTCAGGGTTGGCCCCATAGTAAAAGTTGTTCATAATGACGAGTACAATGATATCCTAGAAGGATAACGGTGTTCAAACTAACACCCTGTATATTATTATATTATATTTCACTATATATACCATGTATTGTATATATTAACCCAAGCAACATACCAGATAGCTGGTTCTAATAATATCCGGTACTAACTAAGTTTTTAAGAAAGATAATCACATAAAATGTTGAGCTTAAAATGCTCAAACAAATGCTGGGGTTAATGTTTTTTTTTATCCTGTAGCAAAAAATATATAAGTAGGCACTCTAAATTACAGAGTTTGAATTTACACTTATGTTAGTTCTAAGAATGCATTAGTATCTTTATTAACTTAGCCCAGGAAAGTTAGGGGTTGACCTAGAAAAAAAAAATTTGCATGAAGTTTTCTTAATATTATAACATAATTAACGTACCTCGTAAAACTTATATAATTAATTACACAGTTTGCGTCTTCGAAACAATTTTACATTTTAAGTTTTGCGTTTAATTGAAATAATTAATAAGTCCACACATTTAGATTTTCGGCGGAATATTTAATTATTTTATTATAATTTCAGTACATGCAGTGGGATGTAAGTAGAGTATCGCACAATCTTCTATTAAACTGGATGATTTAACAGACTGTTAGAGCACAGATTTACTATTTCTTAATTTTTTTTTAGTTTTTTTTAAATGTATTTATCAGTATTACTTAGTTTAAGCTGTATTACTTGTAATGATGTTGCAAAATAAATTAGATTTTCTTTCAGTACAGAATTTTCATGTAAATTAGTACCTAAAGTATACAGACCGACGGTTACCATGGAAAGCGATTACAAATAACGATTTATATATTTATACATAATCTCCAGACAGACTTTGCAATATTGGCGGTCATTTAATTAATGTAGGCGATTCGTGTGTTCGGATATTTACTATTTAGGTATTTTTGGGCAAGGACAATCGACATTGGTCTCAATTTACCTTGTTTAAGTATTTACTTTCTGGCCTCGTCGACATTTCTCTTAATAAACACTGAGACACATTCAAGACTTGTTTGAGAGTATATAATCTTAAGTCGTAAACACACCAAGCTTTGTAATGACATTAAATCTTTTTCTTTTTGGAATGTAATTGCAGTTATGAAAATATACTCGCCTCTTATTTGTACACGTTTGTGGTAAAAACGTGATGATCGTTGATCTTCACATACACATGTTTTGACAAATAAGCGTATCGTACGTAAAACGTACAATGATATCCTAGAAGGGTAACGGTGTCCAAACTAACACCCGGTATATTATTTTATTATAAATCTTTTATTATCATAAATTATAAAATCAACGTTAAAATTTTATATAACATAGATGATGGATGCTTGCTATCATTAAAACATCTAAATGGCAAAATAATGGAAGTTAATACAAGTTGTCTATTTTCAAGAGTAACAAATATTATCAACAGCGCTTTATCACCCTGAAAAACTACTAAAATGTTTACCCTCCACTGAAACCGAACACGACCAATTCAGTCTCGCACGTTACGTACCCACACTGCACTAACTCACTACTAAATATTGTGTAGTTTGATCAGGCTCATCATCATCATCATCATTTGGCTTTTCACTGTGAGATATGATATAGGTAATGTATATTATAAAAAAAAAAAAGAGAAATAAATTAATATCGCTCACCTTTCAAATTCTTTCTTTCTTTCACTTTTAAATGGAACCGTTCTGACTGAGATGTAATAATATAGCTAAGTATGATACCTCTTTGAAGGCCAATTGCGGGGCATAATAGATATTATATCCCATAATGGAAAGCCAGCTTTATTGTGATGTTTTAAATATTTGTTCCAAGCTATAGGCAGTTAATAACAACTCGATCCTAAAAATTGCATGATTTGGTATGATGAGATTTAACATCTAATATCTCAGGGTGACGAGTGCAGTGCTGCGCAGGATTGTGTTCGCAAGAACACAATTCTGGCACTGCTACTGTTAGAGGCAGGCGTGACGCTTACCACCAGGCAAACGTCTTGTTCGTATCGTCACAAGAATGTATAAAAAAATCAGTATCTAATATTACTTACTATTTGCCCCGTGGTTTTACCATTGAGGTACAATTCTAACCGCAAAACCCGCGATTTCTTAGATAAAGAATGTATGGTGTTCAATGGTATCCATGGTTTATGCTACCTCTATACAAAATCATCCACATCCATTCAGCCGTTTTTGCGTGATTAGAACTTTTTAGCAAAATATTACTAAATTACTAGATTTTGTAAGCTTGCAAGTGCAACCAGTAGGTACCCGCATGTGCCAGGCTATCTCAACTGTCCTTTCCTCATCATCATCAGCCAGAAGACGTCCACTGTTGGACGAAGGCCTCCCCCTTAAGACGCTGACAATAGCTGATCCTCCGCGCGTCTGTGCTCTCTGTCTAATTACATAGGTAAAAAAGAGAAGCCGGCGCCACGTTTCATACAGAAATTTTGTTAGAAAATTATTAATTGCAATAAACTTATTACGTAAGAAAAAAAAACTACCTTTACTCATTTTATTCATGTGTCTTCATGCAAAAATACAATCAATACTATACGATTTTTTCTATAGAGAAAATTATTACAAACGTGTTTTCGAAACAATAGCCGTATAGGAAATATGATCTAGCTTAACATATATTTTTTTCAGTTCTGTCGAATTTGTAAATTTGGTAAAACATTAACCCAAATGAAGCCAATTTGGGTGTACTCATCCTCTTAATGAGGAGACTTTGTCCTTTCCTCATAGCTCTCTTCAACCATATTTGAGGGGTATAGGTACACGCAATACTTATACAAACCTTACCTATACCAGGGGGTGTCACTCCGTAGTTTAGGTATGTTCGACCGGCGCTCCGTCCGGGTGGACAATGCAAGGCAGAAGTCAGTCGCCGCCCGCACGCTAGCCTCGTCGCACGTAACTAAGCATACGTGATAGAAAGAGAGCGGTATATCTAGGTGAATATAGCGAGCGGTATCCAGCACTGTGCGAGTTGAATTGCTACTTTATTGCCTAGTAGATAGAGTCCTTATTTATTTCAATTCCTTTGCGGAGTTAACTTTCTGTAAGTAGTACTATTCTTTATTCTGTGCCTATATATACAATGACAAGAGAATTATTCACTTGATAGGATTACTTGGTAATGTTATAAATTGTGTACTACCTCGAGATTCTTCTATTTCGTTTAGTGTTTTAACTTCCAACATTGTGATGTTTTGATAATGAAATGATGAAATGATGATGATGAATGAATGATAATGATGTTTTGAAATGATAATAATATTATTGACAAAAATATTTTCCCAAAAACGTGTGCAATTTTATACGGAACAATATACTTGTATAGTAACGAGCGCATTTGCCTGTTGCCAGTATGTACTCTGAATAATAACACTTTTTGCCTTTTGTGCATGTGATACGTTAAATTGATACAATTTGCGTTTGATGCAATTTTTAACGTCGTTGTTGTTTTGTGTGTCATGTGTTGTTTTAGGGTGCAATCAACGATAAATATTTTTATTGGGATGCTTGGATGCCTGTGATATTTAAAACTATTCGTAAACGCCAATGTGAACGCTTTTGCGTTTGTGAAAATTCATTTATTTAGGAACCAAACATGAAAAAAGTCTGCACAAGCTAAGTGTGAAAACTAAATTTAACTTCATAGCAGTCCTTATAAATTAACGTCTTAAAACTTTAAGCGCCTAAGGCGCAGGCCACATAGAAAAAGCGTCGGGCGCGGACATGGCACGGGCGGCTTGCTGCTGCATTCAAATTTCATACTTAATTCATTGAAATAAGATACACACCGAATGACGACGGCCGCGTCCGCGCCCGATGCACGCCCGATGAACGTCGTTCGTTGTGTACTAAATTGTGCCTTATTGCAATGTATTTAGTATGAAATCTGAATGGAGCCCGTACCATGTCCGCGCCCGATGCCATTTCTGTGTGGCCTGCGACTAAGGCTCTTAATTTTGCAGTGTTTTCTTAACACATTTGTTTACGATTGAACGCTTTTGTATGTGTGTTTTTATTACAAGTTTTCAGTAGTCACTGGTACAGACTAAATAATGGTTAAGTGTCGATAATGTTTCTGTATAGCTATCGGTCTTCTTTATGGTTCTCAAGGGCGGACACAGCGATCGACCTTCGCTTCTAAGTTTATATTTGTTGCATGGATTCTCGGGTCAGGAAAAGGTCGTGGGATAGAAGTTAGAAGTGTACATATAAAACGAGGCACACCTCAGGCGTGTGCTTTTCGAAGTTAGAGTCATGACAATAAAACCTTTTCGCCTATAATAAATAATAATAATCATTTATTCATCAAGTATCATAGACTCATATACATCATTAAATTTATAGCAGTAGCAGTCACATTAATAAATTACATAAACGATTGAAATTGAAAATAAAATTGAACTTAAGATAATCAAATTATAAAAATGTAATTTCAATTGTACCTATTATATTAAAGCAATAAACACATTTCGACCGACTTCAAAAAAAAAAACCGACTTCAAAAAAGGAGGTTATCAATTAGACTGTCCTTTTTTTTGTATGTTCTACGCTATTACTCCGCAAATTATGATTTAAAGGCATGTGACATTTTGGCCTAGTTCATAGAAGGAAGTATTAGTACATTATGATACAAGTGTGCTATGATGGTCATTACACTGGAGGCGGTATTATGCGCGCGAGCCGCAGGCGAGCGCGATAAGGAGGCCGAGAGCGTAATGACTAACATAGCACAAGAGTTCCATACGGCTGTTTTCATCACACTTGCGAGGAAAAATCAAACTTTTTTGGTATTAATCAACCATTCAGCGAAAACGTCAACAAACATTTGCGGAAAATGGCGCCTAAACCAGCAATGCGTGCGCAGGTTGACATTTACTTCAGCGGCATAAGAACTCTTTGTTGGTATTACAAAAAACTGTACGTATTACCCGGCTATATTAAGAGTGCTTCGTATACATACGTCTAATTGCAGTCACGTACAAACTTGACTTTACCGGGTTATATCTATTATAGCACAAGTGCCGTAATGTAAAGTATAAAGCACGGGTGCGTAATAGCTTGGATTATGAGCCTAAAACCGATGCAATAAGATCCACTTTACGAGCAAGTGTGATGAAAAGGTAATTTGTACCACTAGGCCACCTGAGTATGGGAAATGTCCTAAGCCTTTTCATGATTATTTTTTGTTGGTAGGACATATCTAAATCACAGTGCAAAAATGAGAGAACCTACTACGCTAAATGAATATAAAACGTAGAAGCGTCGCGTCGCCGAGATTTTTCAGACCATAACGAATCCCTAATTAAAAGTTGAGTATTACCATGAAATTAAATAACCCTGCCGCTTCAACGCCATAACAGGAGGTATAGTTAAATAAATAAAGTTCTGCCTCATGTGGGAAATAATTGACGAACGGGTAATTTTGTACGGGTTGTGTGTTTTAAATATTAAACGATGTCAGTAAAATTTTTCGTTTTAACCCTTTTGTGGAACAGTGGTTTGCTTTTTATGAATGCGGTTGAGTTTAGCAAAACTTTCGGAACAAGAGTTTTTGTTCATGTTTTTAAAAAGCTTGTGATATCTGGTAATAAAGAGTTAGAGCTATACAGGGTTACGCAGTTTTATTAACCAAAAAGGCGCTAATTGTATAAATGTCCGTGAAACAGCTGTTTACGCTGTTTTTTTTGGAAATTCGGTGTTGAATCCTTCGTAAAAAACTATCACCATAATTAGTACAATGACCCCCTTTTGGCTAAGTAACACCGTAAAGCGCAACCCTGTAAAATATTAGCTTCGTAAGGTATCACCGCTCTAATATTATGCAGTGTCTGCTAAATTGGGATAAAAACGTAAAAAAATCATCATATTCCTGTTTATTACTATCATAACAAGGTAGTCTCTCAAAAATTAATGTGTGAAAGGCGTTAGGAGTTTTATGAGTGTCATCATATACGCCACCCTGCGGGGTTGTAGCGTGCGGATGGACGCGGCGGAGCGGAAAGTTATGACGTCACTCAGCGTATGCTCTTAGGTGCTAGTATGTAGCTACTTACTTAGGCATAGATAGTAGGTTAGTGTGCTTTAGGCACTTTTTTTTCTTTTTTGTGATTACAGAGTAGTAATGGCCCGACTACATTTGGTTATTTTTATTGCAATAAATTAATCTAACAATTTGATTAGTTTCATAAACAATTTTTTTTATACGTTCAAGTGTCGATACAAGCAAGACGTTCTCCTGGTGGTAAGCATCACGCTTACCACTAACAGTAGTGCTAGAGTTGTGAACTTGCGAATACAATCCTGCGCCGCACTGCACTGCGATCGTCACCCTGAGATATTAGATGTTAAATCTCTTCATACCCAGTAATTTATCTAGTTACTTATATTGCACTTCAAACCGGAACACAGTAATGCTTGCACACTACTGCTTGGCGGTTGAATAACTGGCAAAGGTGTGGTACTTCCCCAGGCAGGCTCTGCAGTAGAGTCCTACCACTGCAACCCACCATTGGGTGGACATTTTATGCAGCGCCATCTAGCCCCAAAATAAGCAAGCTTGTACTACGGGATCCAAATAGCTGATAAAATACAAGTAGGTATATTGTATTGTACAACACCCAGACACAGAACAAACATCTATGCTCGTCACATAAGTGCTTGTTTTGGGTGGGAATCGAGCCCACGTCCTACAGTTCTGAAGGCTGGCTTACCAACTGAGCTCAACAAAATGTCTTATTTTTTTATAATTTCGTAGTTAAGTCACAGAAAAAAAATTGTATACTACGTATATACCCAAGTGTTTTACAGGACTGCGTTTTAAAAAGGATAGATCTACTATGTGAAATTCATGCTTTGTAATAGTTATACAAATACTATGTGTCTGCTTTATTCCAATATGACAACTACGTGCATTAAATTTTATTTATATTTTTTACGAGAACAACTTACAATTTGCGAGTACAACATACAAGTTACGAGTACAACATACAAGTTGCGAGTACAACATACAAGTTGCGAGTACAACATACAAGTTGCGAGTACGTTACGAGTTTGGTACAAAATAATTTAAAAACCGGGAGTTTTAAAACTGGATATTTTAAAATCACACATAGCTTGCCACATTGTTAAAGCTCAGGGAAGCTAATCCCGACTCAGTGGTGAGTTAATTTTGTGAGTTCATTCCAGCTTATAGTCCAGTTGGAGGTTGTTTCGAGCGGCTGAACAGGGCTTCTGCGCTCTATTCCGTTAGTTCAGAGGCAAGCAGCCGGAAAGTGCGGCTAATTGCGTTGCCATTATGAATAGTTTTGCATAAATAGCCTCGTAATTTGGGGGAGTTAGTTCGGCAGAGTTTGAGTGCTTGTTACTCAGAGAACGCACATTAAATGGAGCTACTACAACTCATTGTCGTGGTATTTATATGTAACACATGACACTATAATTATATAATATACTAGCTGACCCGCCCCGGCGTAGCACGGGGACAAAAACCCATATTTAACCGACTTAAAAAAAGAGAGGCTATCAATTCGACACTATTACGACAAATTACTGGAACTGCAATATATAATAATATTTACATACATTTAAACTACAGATAGATGGACTGTAAATAGAGATGATAAAATCTATCATAATGTTGATTGGAGTAACAAATCTATATCATCATCAACATCATCAGCCAAGATACGTGCACTGCTTGTCGATAAGGCTTTCGCTTCTTTATATACATTTATAGATACATTACATTACATACAACATTACATACATACATACACACACACATACATTACATACATACATACATACATACATACATACATACATTTTTTTATTTTTTTTTATTTATTACATGAACGGGTATATTGCAGAGTTGGCTAAATAGACATTTGGTTAATGTAAGCATTCCAAGATGTGAGTGAAGTATAACATAAACCCTGTTGCGCGGCGTTGAAGCGGTTGCTTTTCAAGTGTTTAACTTAGTACAATAATGGTATCATACCAACTTGCACCCTCTATTAAGGGGTGGTTTTTTCAATATTGTCTTATGTTAGACCTACGACATAAAAACAAACCACGTGCAAAATATCCGAGTCGTAGCTTTGGCAGTTTCTGAGATTTCGTATAGATAACTTTGCATCCTCATAAATCGCTTCTACGGGTTGATATTGAAAAAATAAGAAATAACATTTTTTTTTCTCTTCCTTAATATGTGTACGAAAAATTATCGCGGTAACATCAAAAAAGTTTTTTTCCCATACAAACTAACACCGTTGCACCTTTATCCGTTCTTAGTGAGTATTTACGTCCTAACAACAGACCACATGAAAATTTTCAAAGTCGTAGCTTTGGTAGTTTTCGAGATTCCTTGTCCGAAAGGTATGCGCTTCTCTTTTATAAATATAGATAGATTATAAATCTGAAAGTTTGTCGGTATTTGTGTGTGTATCTTTGTTACCTCTCACGCAAAAACGGCTGAACGGATTTGGATGAAACTCGGAATAGAAATAGCTTATTTTCCGGAATAACATATAGGCTACTTTTTATTAACATCATCAGGCAGGTGAAACCACGGCGACCAGCAAGTAGATTAAAAACACCACTCCTTATTTTAACCCCATAAGCAATACTTTTCATTTGAGTATTACATCATTTCCATCACTGAAAACTACAAGATTGTCTCAAGTTAAGCAAGAAGCTCAGTAATGGTTACTTACATTAACATACGAGGATACAGAACATTTTATAACCCGGATTCGTACTGAGCAATGATTACGCCAACAGCCATACACTTCTACAAGCACTTTCTGCCACCAACACACACCACACGAACAGAAAACACATACAAACACAACACGCAGTGATACATAATTATCCGCAGTCCATGCACACACCTCCCCGTCACACATACACAAACACGCCCACAGACACTCCCACAGACACACACAAACACACACACACACAAGCGCGCAAAGAGATATCTTAATGTTTATATTTTTATTGGTCACCACATTCAAATCATGTTTGAAGAATTGAAGGAAATAGATAAAAACAGGATTCCTCCGGACAGGATTTATTTCTATTAACTTGTTTTCTCGGATTCCCGGTCAATACGGGCTTTGTGCCTAGTGCACACAAACACAACACTCACAGCAACACACACACAACAACACACAGCACACAAAATAAAACATGAATGATGGTGATGATGTGAATATAAAAAATAGTTAAGAAAATAAATGAATTTGTAGTTATGAAAATAAATGTATTTATTTATTTATGAGTACTTCCTTTGAATAATCATACCGAATAGATAAATAGCAAGCTACGTTCACTACTGAAAATGTAAACATAAAAAGGTCTTGTTATTTCTAAAAAGAATAAAAATACAAAAAAAAAATATGATCGTCTCTGCAACATGGTAAACCCATTTACTTTTTGGGTTTAGGGTCAAGCAGGGAATGCCGGTCAATACGGGCTTTGTGCCTAGTGCACACAAACACAACACACATACACAACAACACACAGCACACAAAAAAAAATGAATGATGATGATGATGGTGATGTTGTGAATATTCAAAATAGTTAAGAAAATAAATGAATTTGAAGTTAAGAAAATAAATGTATTTATTTATTTTTGAGTATTTCCTTTGAATAATCATAGCGAATAGATAAATAGCAAGCTACGTTCACTACTGAAAATGTAAACATAAAAAGGTCTTGTTATTTCTAAAAAGAATAAAAATACAAAAAAAAAATTATGATCGTCTCTGCAACATGGTAAACCCATTTACATTTTGGGTTTAGGGTCAAGCAGGGAATGCCGGTCAATACGGGCTTTGTGCCTAGTGCACACAAACACAACACAGACACACAACAACACACAGCACACAAAAAAAATGAATGATGATGATGATGGTGATGTTGTGAATATTAAAAATAGTTAAGAAAATAAATGAATTTGAAGTTAAGAAAATAAATGAATTTATTTATTTTTGAGTATTTCCTTTGAATAATCATAGCGAATAGATAAATAGCTAGCTACGTTCACTACTGAAAATGTAAACATAAAAAGGTCTTGTTATTTCTAAAAATAATAAAAATACAAAAAAAAAATTATGATCGTCTCTGCAACATGGTAAACCCATTTACATTTTGGGTTTAGGGTTGAGCTGGGAATGTAAATGTGATAAGAGAAAATAAACATAATGCTTAGCATTTTCGATCCAAAAATACTGCTTGTCTGTTCATCTAGTACAGTAGTTTAGATTATGTAAAATATGCTGTTGTTATTCTCCATGATCTAGTCTAGATTACTTACTAGAATTTCAAATAAAAATGTAAATCTTATTCAAAAATATTCTATTAACGACCGTTCTGATTGTTACCTATGTTTTTATGTACCCGGTGTCATAGATACGGTTTATAACGTTTTTTTAAGGCATTTATATACTAATGCTAATTTATTTAGTTACCTGCAAACTTTAGAAGCCATTTAACATCAACAACAAAGACCCTCTAACGGAAAAATATGTGTTTTATATAAAACTACAATATATATAAAAAAAGTTAAATACCTACATCGCAATACTATTCTTGAGATTTTGTGTTAAATGCGATGGTCCAAACCAGCTCTGCCAAGAAATGATGCTATGGAATCTTTTTTATGGAATATATATTGTTAGGGCTTAGAATGCAATTAAATAAATAAATATCGGTGGATATTTCACACAGCGCCATCTAGCCCCAAACTAAGAAAAGCTTGTAATATGGAAACCAGATAGCTGATTCAATACTTATACAATTATTTTTTAACTATTTGTATACTTAAATACATACTTATAATACTTATATACCGACCTGCGTATGTCCTTAAACAGCAACCAGACCCACCGGAGGACGGGCAGCAGCGTCCTCTTTGGTTAACGGTGGTGACCATTCTGCGATCCCCAAGCCGCCTGCCAA
Organism: Erannis defoliaria; assembly: GCA_905404285.2. Taxonomy (NCBI): domain Eukaryota; kingdom Metazoa; phylum Arthropoda; class Insecta; order Lepidoptera; family Geometridae; genus Erannis; species Erannis defoliaria. Next base: position 5,526,981 of record FR990071.1, read on the forward strand.
GCGTGGGGATTATGGCAACACCCCTCTATTAAGGCCTTCGTCCAGCAGTGGACGTTTCATGGCTGACGACGACTTATAATACATACTACACAAAGACACAGAACAAACATCTATGTTCATCACATAAACGTTTGTCCTGGATGGGGATCGAACCCACCCCCTACAGCTCTGAAGGCAGACATGCTTGATGCTACCAACTGAGCTAATCACCAAAAAAAAACCAGGTATAGTCAATTGAAATCTATGTCGTTTTTTTTCTATCATAAAATTGATTCTGACGCCAACTCTGGCCTTCTGTTTTTTTTTTTATTTTTTTTATTTTATATTTTTAAAATACATACCATCTATTGATCGGACTTTTTAGTGACCTCGAGGAATTGCCTCTGTATGCCTCGCCCACGCCCTTTGTAGTAGGACTCTACTGCAGAGTCCGCCTGGGGAAGTACAACACCTTTGCCAGTTATTCAACCGCCAAGCAGTAGTGTGCAAGCATTACTGTGTTCCGGTTTGAAGGGCAATATTACTAGAGAAATTACTGGGTATAAAAAAAGAAGAGATTTAACATCTGATATCTCAGAGTGAGGAGCGCAGTATAATGCGGCGCAGGATGGTATTCGCAAGTTCACAATTAGGCACTGCTACTGTTAGTGGCAGGCGTGACACTTACCACCAGGTGAACGTCTTGCTCGTCTCGTCACTTGATTGTATATAAAAAGTTTTACTATCTGGTTTTTTTGTATTGCTTATGTCTTTAGTTTTACTCTATTAAGTACATTATTTATTCGTGGTTATATTCTCAGTTATCATCTGATAAATAGCCTTAGTATTGAATTAAACATGAAACAACCGTTGCTCTGGTATCATAACTCTTTGGAGCATTACGGTTCGGGTCGTGAATAAACACATTTGTTTTCATAAGTTCGGAATCGTATTTGAAAGCTATGTACTAAAGTTAATAGTGGCGGCAATTTTTACAATTTGACTGTTTTTTTACTAAAATTACGTACGATACTGTTCCACACCAAATAGTTAGCTAAATTCGACAAAAAAGAGTCTCCATACAAAAAATAGTTGAGCACAATTTTGTCTCAAACATTTTTTTTCGCAAAGTGGTAAATTGGTTTTCTTTAAAGTAGTACCCTTTACAGGTTAAAAACACTTTTTTTGAAAACCTACCCTACCTTACATACATAGATGGAAGATGGAACATGTATACCTATACCTAATATAGGCTTCCCTGAATTGAGTGAACTTCTTTGAACATTCAAGTTTTTACTTTTATCAGTTAAATGAAGAGTCAAGAGAGCACAAGCATTATGATGTGAACTCGTGTAACTCGTAATGACTTTAGCAGTTCTGAACTCGTACCGATTACTGAATTTAGCGAGTAAGTACATAAACTTTGACAGGAAAATAAGGGGAAGTTGATTATGTCACAAATAATAAATCGCTTCGTTGAATTTTCGAACTCGAAAAGAAAATTGACTTTCATTTTAGTCTGAGTTCTGAGAAACAATACCGTTGAGTTTAGGCGGGAACGCGAAATAATCATGTCGTAGAATTGTATTATTTTTTTAAACTTGTGATTTTCGATTGTTATTAGCATAAAAATGGTGGCGTTTTATTCATTAAGTGCTGGTTTACGCGCAAAAGTGTGGACAAGTGATATAATGTAGTGAAACGAGTCTTTTCGTGTTATTTCCAAAATTCCGAAGAAGCTTGTAGTAAAGTTGCCACGACTTTACTAGCGCATGACTAGATACACTGGACTGGACTGGAGTCACAGTCAATGTGACTTACTAAGTGTGACTTTGACTGTGACTAAGACTCATTTGACTTGAAAATAATCATCAACTTGATATAAATAAGCACTTGAACCTGGCAAATACACAAAGTGCGACGCCATAATCTTCCTAGGAGGAGAGAAAAAACAATACCGTTTTCATCATACGACCTTGATAGGTTTGCGTCAATAAGTTCTAAATCTCTGAACCGTATACATGTCTAGTCCGTTACACTACTGTATGTTTTGGGTGGTATCCAACGTATCGTATTGCTAGAATTTATTATTAGGTACACTAGCAATACCCAGCCACACGAGAGGTCGCACTGTGGCTCAGGCTAGATAACTGTTTTTTTATAGTCCTATTAAAATGTGGCCCATAAATATAGCTGATTAATGAAAACAAAATGAAAATCTGATCAAAAATAAGCAACTTATAAGCATTTTAATATCATGCTAGACAGAGACGAGATTATGACGTCACTTCTCTGTACGCCATATAAATTCTATTCTGACAAGTATGGCGCACAGAGGCGTGACGTAATTTTTTGTTTTGTGGGAAAGGGACAACAAATCTTTCTCTACCAAATATTTTGAACGCTTATATATCAGAACATTAATAACCGATTTAAATTATTTTTTCTATAAATATATATTATATTTACTTAAATTCTTCATCAAAGCTACTGGTTTCAACGATATAAGCATCAGCTACCCTAAAAATTTGGTATTACAATAAAATATAGCCAGTATATTATAGCACTACAGGGTATTTCGTAATGGTGGAAGAATTTAATGCAGGACGAACAAAAATGCAGGAATCCATTGCAGAGTCCGCCTGGGTAGTATAGTATTATAAATTATCTTTGGCCTGGAGAAGTACCACACCTTTGCCAATTATTCAACCGCCAAGCAGTTAATGTCCAAGCATTACTGTGTTTCGGTTTGATAATGTTACAAGAAAAAATACATAATATATAAAAACATTAGGAGATTTGACATCGAACATCTCTGACTGAAGAGCGCAGTGCGAACAGTGCGCAGTGTGGCGCAGGATTTTGTTCGCAAGTTTATAATTCTAGTACTGCTACTATTCTAGGAAGGCGTGTTGCTTACCACCAAGTGATAGTCTCCGCTCGTCTCGTCACTCTATTGCATTAAAAATACTCACAAATATTACCTATTTATAATAAAAAGTCATCACCTCTTTACTATACTAAGTGGATAAGTATCAAAGTAGTTTTTTTTTTCTGGCATAAACCTTTATTAACTACTACTACATCAAACTGCAAAGACTACTTATAGCATACCTACACAAAAAAAGGATTGTATCCAGACCGATGAAAGTGTAGAGATAATCCAAATGCTCAAAACCACTACCAGCCGGCAGCGTACCCAGCATGCTGGCGGCATTGCCACGCTGAATGGCGTTGGGTCAAATAAACGTCAGCATTTTGATCACGCGTCTCGTCGACCAGGCGCTCGGATATTTTTTACAGTAGTTGATCCGTCTATTGCCTTTATTTGTATAATATAACTAATGGAAAATACGAAAGACGGATTAAATATTTTGAAGCCAGTTCGCGTTTGCTAATAAGGCCTATCTATAGGGTAGAAGTGTAAATTATACCATTGACATAGATACACACGCCAGGTGTTAATTTGATCAAGTTATTGTTAACATTAAATATATTTTGTTAAACTACTTACGCAGTATTTTCGTAATACTTACCTAATTTATATTAACTACAACAAACTACAAAGACTACTTAGCCTACTACACAACAAAAAATAAAAGGATTGTATCCAGACCGATGAATGTCTAGTGTAATATATGTTGTGTTGTGTCTCGATATTGATTTTCCATTACATCCCACTTCTAAAATAAGACTTCACGAATCCACAGGTTATTTACAAGGTCAGAAACCAGTAAATTAGGGGTTCGCATGTGACTTCGATTCATTCGTATTCCCTCCGGGTTATTTTTATCTACCGTGTGACGTTGCATGCTCGAAATGTAGGGTTCTCGTGTGGGCAGAGTATAATATCAAATGAGCGGTGTTTATTGGACAGAGAGTAAGTTCTAAGTTATATGATAAGTCATGATGTAACCCAAGATTATTTTAAAGCGCGATTTTTAAATGCTGAAATAGTACATTATGATACAAGTGTGCTATGTTGGTCATTACACTAGAGGCGGTATTATGCGCGCGAGCCGCAGGCGAGCGCGATAAGGAAGCCGAGAGTGTATTGAAACATAGCACAAGAGTTTCATACGACTGTTTTCGTCACACTTGCGAGGAAAAAACATATTTTTTTGATAATAATCAACCACACAGCGAAAACGTCAACAAACATTTGCGGAAAATGGCGCCCAAATAAGTAATGCGCGCGCAGGTTGACATTTACTTCAGCGGCATAAAAAAGTATTACCCGGCTATATTAAGAGTGCTTCGTATACGTACGTCTAATTGCAGTCACGTACAAACTTGACTTTACCAGGTTATACCTATTATAGCACCATGTGCCGTAATGTATAGTAAAAAGCACGCGTGCGTAATAGCTTGGATTATGAGCCTAAAACCGATGCAGTAAGATCCACTTTACGAGCAAGTGTGATGAAAAGAGCCTTATGAAACTGTTAATGGCATAATACATTGATGAAATGGAATTACATAATTATACGTGGCGTTTAATAATACCCTAAGCGTTTGAACGTTTTTTTTCAATGATAGTAATAATTAAAATAGATGAATAATATTTTTTACTTGAGCTTCTTAATTTTTTCACATTTCATTATTATGTTATATAATATTAGATAGTCTTTATTCACGTTCAAGGCACAGTCCTCGACTTGCCAGTTATATCAGCTAACGGAGCCGATCGCACAAATAACTCAGATCTAAAACACAATACTGTATCGACAGAAGCTCTGCTCTAAAATTATATAAATCTAAATATGCAAGAAATTCGTACAAAGGACGATGTACTGAATCTAATTTAAAAAAAAAAAACCCAACGAAGAGGCTTATTTAAGTGTGTGTGTGTCTTTGCGGGGATGGGTTTTATGGTCTATATGCTTGTTTACACTCAACTTTTAAAGCTGAAGTTTTTTTTCTAGTATAATGTAGGCATTTTGTGTTAAATCCTTGCATGAGATATACGCACATATCAGTAAAAATAATACCATATCTGCAACTCAGTGTAAATTAATAGGTATTTAATTAATATATAAAAGTGTTATTTGATAATACTGACTTTAAACGTTGTGGAGTGAGTTCTTTGAACTAAATCACTGTATGATGTTACAGTGCGTCAAAACGGAGATGGCCCATCAAACCATAATAGAGTGATCAGGGGGCCTGGACAGTGTTGGTACAATCTGCGCACAAGACATAACCGACCAGTTTAATATTTTCATATAACTGTACAGAAAATACAGTGACGGCGGCATTTCCGGCGGCGCTGAGTGCATTTGCCCATAAAATATAATGGTTGATTTTTCCTCTTTTGCGGAAAATTCTCCCCGCGGGAGGGTTACGTAAAAAGTGTCTGTTTTTTTTATTAAGTTCTGTGATGTGTTGTGGTTTCCTATAAATTTGGTGCTAACGGGGCAGCGGTAGACGATAATTTATTGTTTTTAGTGATAACTGTAAAAAAGAAACATTTGGCATCCAAAGATAATCGTAAAAATCTGTAAGACTTGTGAGTGTCATCCAATCTTCAGTTTAACTTTGGTCTTTCACAAGTTGAGCAGTCGAATGGTGAGTATTAGAGTAGTAGATGCTTGGAGGATCTAGCTCTCTGAGTATATAATCAAAGAGTAGATGCAAATCAAAATGCTGCTGTTAGCATTACCGGTAAAATTAATACATTGACTTGAAAAAACTTTTCACCGTACGTCAGAAATATAACTATTGCCTTTTATTGTAAGCTTTAAACGACCTTCTTTGTCCTTGAATAGAGTTGCTTGTTCGTTTGGTTGAAAGTTAAACTTCTTAATATTCTCTGTGCAAGTGTTTTTGTTTTCCCCCTTCTTGGTACGATACGACTTCCAACATTATTATGATCTTAGTAAATTAGCCTGATTATGATCAATCGGTACTTCCGTGATGGGATGTAGCGTTATGCAGTACATAACATTCGTAAAGGCCTTAAGCTTTTTTATGCTAACCTCGGCCGTGGTTCGATGTTTGAACCATTTAGTGTTGAGACTCTGGGTCCACGGGGACCGTTAACTCATCTTCAACAATTTTACAAGCGCCTGATCGACGCGACGGTTCATTATGCTAAAGTTTACCAACGCATAAGCATTGCCTTCAACGTGGCAATGCCGCCAGGGTGCAGGATACGCTGCCACTGGTAGCGAGTTTGAGCATTTGGATTGTCTCCAGACCTTTATAGGTCTACCTAGATACTATCTATTTGTTATATTGTGTTACAACACCACGGTAACAATATACTATGTATATACATGTTTTCCCTGTATTTTTGTATAAATATAATAAAGTGGACTATAACATACCTATACCTACATTATTTACTGAAATCGAGTGCGCTGATATTGTAGTCATCATTAAAGTTACCAAAACTGGGCATTATAAATGCAGAAGGAAATCGGTTTGTATCTCTGTCTGTTATATTTTCACTACTGATGCGATTTTGACAATTGAAATTTAGTAAAGCAGTAGTAATATATAGGTTAGTATATAGGTAGGCTAGATGACTGGTTTTTTTTTAAATGTCCTATCTCCTAGCTATTTCTATGGGCCACATAAATATACCTGATTAATGAAACAAATGAAAATCTGATCAAAAATTAGCAACTTATAAGCATTTTAATATCATGCTAGACAGAGAGAAGATTATGACGTCACTTCTCTGTACGCCATATAAATTCTATTCTGACAAGAATGGCGCTCAGAGACGTGACGTAATTTTTTGTTTTGTGGGAAAGGGACTTACCAAAAACTTTAAACGCTTATATATCAGAACATTAATAACCGATTTAAATAAACACATTATATTTACTTAAATTCTTCATCAAAGCTATTGGTTTCAACGATATAAACATCAGTCATCTACCCTTTCCATGGAAATATGAATAAAGGAACACAAAACAATTAAGCAAAGCCGCATTTTAATTTTATAAAGGGTCACGCATATCGGTATTATTAAGCCGAAAGCAGGTCTTTTGTACTATTATTGTGAACAACAGCTGTTCCTTAGAAATGTTATTCACCCCTCTACAAAATGTATGGGACAAGGTGTTCAAGGAGTTTTGGCGGGAACACAGAAAAATCATGTCACTGTTTTCTATTATTTTCTTAAATCTTGTCTTTTTTCGCGAATTAATGATTTAAAATAGTGGTGTTTTATTCATTGAGTGTTGAATTACATGCACGAGTGTAGGCAAGTGGTATAATGTGGTGAAACATGTATTTTCGTGTTGTTTTCAAAACTCCGTAAACGCCCATAGTAAAGTCACCACAACTTTACTAGGGCATGACTTAGACTCGACTGTGACTGTGACAAATTTTGAGTGACTGACTGTGATTGATGACACTTATATATAACTTTTTTTTTTTTGCTTCTTTTATCTGCCATCGACTAATACCAGTCATAATCAGATTTGTTGGCTTGAGTTTATTAGGTGACACCCCAACGGGAATCATCCTACAAGGATTGGTTATGTTCGCTCTTATATATATATATATATAACTTGAAACTTTAATTATATACTTGAAAATGCATTATACTTAATTGTCACTGGCTGAATGCAAAACGTGCGTAGCCAAAAACTAAGAAAAAAACGGTGTTCACAAAGACGAGTACAATGAACTCGTTTCAGCTTAGTTATAACGACACACGTAACCTTATATAAAACAGTCGTTACTATAATAAGTTTTGGTACACCCACTGAGAGCAGCGATAATTTAATATTAAAATGTCCAGCTGTTGTCCAAAATTTTCACCGAACTACTCAAATATGCAACAATTTTGAACTTAATGTAAAACACACTAACGACAACGATATTAACTTGCGCGGTTTAATTAAGGTTCTACCTACAATTAATTTTGATTACAGTTATTACCCTAAGCTTCGGTCCAATTATTTTTGGTTTAAAACGGGGTATAGTTTCTAACATCAAATTATAAATTCACGTGATATCTTCACATAGAACATAGTCTACAAAAACGTTTCAATTTGACTAATGCTAGTAATTTTGAGATAAAACAACAAACATGGAATAAAACAAAAATATCCTAAAATCAAAGTCCAAAACCTCATTGTCCATAGTAAATAAAATTCCTAGATACTTCATTCAATAAAAAATATTTTGACCTTCAATAAAAAACTATTTGTGGACCTGTGGAAATTTATTTAATTTAAGTAGGTACCTATAGAATGTAAACGGATAGTGCTAATCATGAGGAATGGTTCCAGAGAATACTTTTTGTGTCAAAAAAACAGAATCAAGAAAATCGACTGGCTGCCCCGGCAAAGTGCGTCGACGTCGTCAGCCATAAGAGGTCCACTGCTGGACGAAGGCCTCCCAATAGAGGGGTGTTACCATAATCCCCACGCTTGGCAGGCGGCTTGGGGATCGCAGAATGCTCACCACCGTTAACCGAGAGGACGCTGCTGCCCGTCCTCCGGTGGGTCTGGTTGCACTTTAAAGACATACCCAGGTCCCAAGGTGGCAAAGTGCGTACCGCCTATCATTTTTATTTTTGTATTTTTTTGTTGGTTCCATAGTTATTCTGTTAGCCCGAATAACAGACTCAAATGTGTTTTTTTTTCTTTTTGTGTTGTAAAACGTTGTACTCGTGCGGAATTGGTTTTTACAAACTCGTTACTATCGTAAGCCCTCGACTTATGTACTTGTTTGTAAAAACCAACTTACCGCACTAGTATCATAAATAACTATACTGTATCTGATACGTTTAAGAGAGAATCTGGGCAGCGATTCTTCTTACAAATGTATTCCCCTATTTTCTTCCTGGAAATATAAACCCTCCAAAATCACTATGAACATTTTTAAAGGGTTATATATTTTTTACAAGTAGTTGCTGAGAAAAGGAAACGACAGGGACATGTCTACAGTAGACCTAGATTTTATTGAAAAAAATGATTGCTCTAGCTAGAGGCATTATCCAAGAAGAAAATAGGGGAATACATTTGTAAGGAGAATCGCAGACCGGATTCCCTCTTAAGTGGTTGTATCAGTAGTTCTATTCTGTTCTAGTAGTATTCCCTCGACAGAAATAAAATAGGAAACTTGCGCATCAATGCTGGTATTCTTGAATTACTTATAGTGTTACCAGTTCTCGCTCATAGTAAGTACCTTTACCTTCGATAGATTTGAATAAGCCTTTTCAATTTGCTTTGGCCGTATTTCGTATCTATTATCCTGGGAAAAGAAAAATTTATGACTGAAATTACGAATAGGTAAATGTCTACACAACGATTACTATTGTACTCGTATTTATGTGAGTATACAAGGTGAGTTACCGAAGGACGGGCAGCAGCGGCAGGGGGGTGTCACTCCGCAGTTTAGGTATGTTCGGCCGGCGCTCCGCGCGGGGTGGACATTGCAGTAGCCGCCCGCACGCTAGCCGCGTCGCACGTAATTAAGCATCTTTTCTGTGATTTTTGCAACATAAATGACTTCTGAACGATCTGATTCGTTTAAATGGCACTGTTCTGTTTACGGGTGTATAAAACAAAGAAGAATGAAACCAATTTATCATTTTTTAAATTTATTTTGCCTGCTACAACCTGCCATGTGCATTTTGATGCGTATGGCAGGTTGTCGTACAGTGCGGCGGTCTAAGGGGGAGGCCTTTATTCAGCAATGCACGTCTCCGGGCTGATGATGATGATGATGATTATTTGTAAATATCAAGAAGACAACCCTAACGTTACACGTGCCGCGTCAGGAGGGATAGAGCTACGTGCTAGAAAGAGAGCGGGATATTTAGGTTAATATAGCAAGCGGTATCCAGCGGTGTGCGAGTTGAATTGCTACTTTATTGCCTTGTAGATAGAGTACTTATTTATTTCAATTCCTTTGCGGAGTTAACTTTCTGTACGTAGTACTATTATTTATTCTGTACAGCGGCATTCTGCGATCACCAAGCCGCCTGCCAAGCGGGGGATTATGGAAACCCCTCCCTATTAAGGTGGAGGCCTTCGTGCAACAGTGGACGTCTTCTGGCTGATAAAGTAAAAAAAGTAACACTAGGTGAATAAAAACGATATTGCAATAATAAATAATTTTTGGCAATATTTTTTTTTTGTTTTTTTTAATACTTATATTATTATTATTTTATTTTTCCGAGTTGATCAACACAACAGATAAAAAAATTAAAATTTTAGGTTGACGAAAAAATAAAAATAGGTACACCATTTCCGAAAAACATGAATATCATTGTGAGAATTTATAGATTTGTGCAATGTGCATGCTGCCACGTTATTACGTTTCTTCAAAATATTAGTGAATATAGCCTATAGCACTCAGGGATAATGTAGCTTTCAATTAGTGAAATAATGTTTAGAATCGGTTTGGCAGTTTCGGAGATTACCCCAAACAAACAAACTTACAACGTTTCCTCTTTATAATATTAATGTGGATAGTGTAGATAATTTTATATACTAGGTGCTCTTTTCATGGGTGCTCAAGAATTTGGTGCTCAATCGGAAATACCCCATAAATTTAACCTGTTTTAATTATTGATCGATCAGCTTGGAGGGTTTAGTTCCTATCTCTACTTAATCAATGTCGACCAGTCGTAAATTTTAAGGACCTATCTAACACGTGAATCAAATTCAATTAACTGCTATACCTGATGTACAAAATAGTTTCTTAGTCCTACAAAACATAATAATGTTGTTTAGAGAACAAAATGGTACGTGCGAGGTAGGTTTGTACAAAAACTGTTCGTACACGAAGGCAACCTTAGTGCCAATACTCATAACATACATATACATACTCCAAGAGTCAACCTTTCGAAGGTTCCTTTTTTTCCCGGGTTTTATTTACCGCTATCTCCACGAACCTGTAATCGGTTTTCCGTCTCTTTCCACATAAACATGGAATCGGTTTCTCTAAGTAATGAATGAGTCAGTGGTAATTCAAGTGTATATAAAGTCAGTGTGAAATTTACTGTGGGCAATTTGACATATTCACGTGTCCGCCTTTTAACCCACGTACTTACTACAATATTCTATTACACACTGATCTGTACTATCTAATACAAATTTTACAAAGCACGCGAGCTTATCCGTTCTTTGGCGTTACATAACTCTGTCTCTAGTGATCGTAGAAAAAACCTTTCTGGCGTGAATTTGTAAAAAAAAATGTATTTTACAAAGTTGCTTAAACATGTTTTGCTCTACATTTCACTGAAAAGTAATTATAAGCGAGATACCGATATTTTTGTTGGTTTTTCCAAGATGGCGGCGGAAGCAAAGGACGGGGGGTGACGAAATCTTGGATTTTTCATTACTCTATCGACCTATACAACATATGAAAAAATCAGAAGTACCGGACCTTTTGCGGTATGGCCATAGATAGTTGGCCTCTATTTACTGGATCAAGAGGCCTATGTACAGCTGTGCACAATAATGGGCTGATGATGATGACTTCTTCTAGCTAATTTTATTGTCTACTTCCTTAAATAAAAAAGTGTCATGTTTATGACTTTAAGAATCTAACATCCGACAGAACAAATGTTTTGGGTCGTCTTCTGTACGAACTGCCTAAAGCAAAGCCTTAAAGTTCACGAGTAAACATAAATTAAGGTACCAACTGTATTAGTGAGTCCTAAGCTAACATTGGACACGTTTTAACTTCAAGTGTGACGAGTGTTATGTTAGCGTTGCATTATCTCTATCCCTATGTAAGTATTTTTTGATACTCTTTGATAGCCTTGAAGCATAATCATTATTTGTAATTATATCCTTGTCTTGTGTTATTTTACGGCATAGTAACTTTAGAAAAAAGATCAGGGGACGTACCGTGAACTGCTTATAGCGGGACCGAATAGCAGCTGCCGACGCTGTGCGACTGTGAATGTTATCTCTTGGCAATAAGGTTCGCGGTCGCGCAGTGTCGGCAGCTGAACCTATTCGGTCCCGCTATAAGCAGTGCACAGTACGGCCCCTGCTCTTGCTAACTGATCAGGGCTGTACCATGAACTCTTATTGTGGGACCGAATAGGCTCAGCTGCCGACGCTGCGCGACCGCCAACCGTATTGCCGGGCGATAAAATTCACAGTCGTGCAGCGTCGGCAGTACTATCATTTATTCTGTGTTCATGGTACGCTCTGATTTGATCAAACAAAAAATGTTAATGAAACTTTATTTTTGGTATCACCTGTACCTTTAAGTATTGTGTGTCACCTCTATAAATTCATTTATGTATAGTTATTAACTATACCTACTAGGTAAGAAGATTAATGTTTTTTTTATTGCTTATAAGTATGAATGTTTGATTATAAGTCCATGTTTGACCCCTAACTTGCTTTTTGAAGGTAACGATGTGGTCAAAGCGATAAAGCACGCAGGCTTCGACGATTATAATATCCAAATAAATAAATACATATAATAAGTAAATAGGTACGTTTTCCTTAGGACTGTGCGTGTGCGTGCCTATCTGTTAGCTACACACATATATTATATTATTTATATAATATAAGGCCATTTGGTCGAAAGACGTAAGTCAATCGGTTAGTGATCTAAGGTGGTTGGTTCGAATTCGACTGATGCTGTTCTTTTCATAACGACGGCTCCTACATATACAGGGTTATTTCTAATCAGTTAGCATCCTTTTAATAGCATATACTGTACATCAAAACTGTAAGCTCGTATAGATTTAGAGCTCTCCGCAGTGGATAACTAATTAAAACTCGGTATTCACACGTAATGGCTGCCTTCTTTAATGCACGTTCTTCAAACATATATACATAGATACACGGTGTTGCCACTACACAAACCAAAGACAATTTATCATTGCTCTTAACAAAAACAAACAACATTTACTACGGGGCGAACAATGAAATGTTGAAAAAAAAATCTGCTGTTCCATACAACAAGGTCATCGATAAAATGCATGGTACATCTGTTTTATTTTTTGTGATTTCAATGTTGGCCCGATAGTAAAAGTTGTTTATTTTTTGTACAGAATATGCCTTTAAAAGTACGATCTAAACCACAGAAAAGCGAAGGCCCTAATTTCTCTCTTCAGTGATCTAAATCTAAACTATATTATACAAATAATAGAAATATTACCATTTCGCTGCAAGAATAAAATTATTTTTTTTACTTATCTTTTTAGAATTAAAATGTACCTATTTCTGTTTTCTTTTGTTTTCTGCTTGGGTTTCTTTGCCTTTATATTTATTCTAGCTGACCCGTTCCGGCTTCGCACAGGGGTAAATACCCATATTACGACTTAAAAAAAGTAGCGCTCGTGGCGTAGCTTGTCTAGGTGATTCTAAACGATCACCGATATTAAGCAACGGACGGTCCGGTCAGTCTTCGGATGGGTGACCGTGAGTGGCATTTATTTCTGAGCGCTACCGTGGGTCGGATGACACGTTAAATTGTTGGTCCCGGTTGTTTGTTTTAGTTTCTATAACAACAACCGTCAGCCATGTCTGAGGCCTTCGGGGCGGCACATTAACTCTGACACTAGTTCGTATAGGCTGGCCACTCAGCCTATACGAACTTACTTACATACTTAAAAATAATAATTAAGTTATCAATTCGATACGTACGTATGTACGAGTAATATAGCTGTGCCCCGTGGCCACCCGCGTGATGAAAAAAAACGGCGTGAAAAACTTCCCATACAAAGTTTCATCCCGCGTTTTGCCCTCTTAAGCCAACCCTGTCAAATAATATAGAAAATAACTTTTTTTTGTTTTGGATGAATATCAATGTTCATAATTTTATTTTGTTTAAAATGTGTTGTCCCACTGCTGGGCAAAGGTCTATCATAATTTCTTCCAGCTGTCTCGATCTTGTTCATCATTATATTTACAAAAATACAGAACTTGCTTTATAAAGTTTAATTTCAAAAACAAAGAACTTCCATAGAAAGTTTCATCCCCCATTTTACCCCCTTAATTCAGCCCAGTCGCAAAATCCTATCTTGGCTGACGTCTCCTACCTATAAACTACCTACCTGCCAAATTTCAGCATCAGAGATTAAGTAGTAAAAAAAAAAAAAAATTTGAAGCGAAATGCTATTACACCCTTGACGAGTTTTTCAACGACAAAATTCTAATATCAACTAGTAAAATAGATCGTTCTGCACCAAATGTTGCCATACCCTGACAAGGGTCATATGTATTACTGTAATATACACATGTTACTTAAGACCTGCATGTAGCCACATATGTTGCAATAAATGATTGAGTATTGAGTAGGTATTGAGTATTGAGTTTTTGAGATTTCGTGTTTAGTCAGTGAATATATACCGGGTATTAGTTTGAACACCGTTATCCTTCTAGGATATCATTGTACTCATCATTATGAACAACTTTTACTATGGGGCAAACCCTGAAGTCACGGGGAAAAAAACAGCTGTTCCATACATTTTGTCCAATATCGATGAACCTTTTTGTATGGAACAGCTGGTTTTTTTTAGTGATTTCAGGTTTGGCCCCATAGTAAAAGTTGTTCATAATGATGAGTACAATGATATCCTAGAAGGATAACGGTGTTCAAACTAATACCCAATATATGAGTGAGTGATTTTCGCTTTTATATTTATAGATAGATTATAAGATTATATTGTGAGCCATTTATGTTGGAACCGAAGAGTATAAATTCACCAATGAAACTTCGTGAGTCACAGCTGACTCTACCAAAGTTACGATACTATGCTACATTAAACAAAGGAGCTTTTGCCCAAATTGCTGTTCAAATTTAGCTGCTGAAATAAAACCACAGCGAGGATTATTTATATTCTTCATACAAGAAAAGTATCTCATGTAGACAGAAAAATATGCGGATAAGTACGTATTTTAAGTAAGGTTTCTATAATTACAATACATGAATTGGTACCGAGACAAACGAGGATGTTTTTTTTTAATTACCAACGACTAATGCTGTTGGCCTCAAATGGCCTCTATAGCGTCACCAGACTTTAGGCAAGCGCAAATGGCGCTAGGCCTAGACAAACGACGATGGTTTTTCGGTACTATATAAATGTAATAATGTGGTCGAATTTGAAGGTGGTACTGGTGGCAGAGTGTGGACAGATCTAAGCTAATTAAAATATTGCTGTCACTTTTTTACAAAGCATGTTAGCTAAGGACAGAAATAGTTTAGCTATTTTAATTCTGTCAACTAAAACCTTCAAAATCGACCACCATGTATGTATAAATTAAAACAACCTAAATGCCTTTTTTTTTTTTTATTCTTTATTTGTTTGAGGACTTTTGACAACTGGCATGGCAGTCCTATCGTGACTTATAAATACGCAACAACAACAATAACAAGAAAAAACAAATAAGATGAGACTACTTACATATAGAGACAATAAGAGAAAATAAAAATGGTTTGTAAATGGTTTAAAACGACTTCTCACTAGTAGAGCTTATTATTCAATTGACGAATTTTTAAAAGATACGAACTAATGATTATGTTTTTTTTTTTTTTTTTTCTTTTATTATTTACTAAGCGTTAATTATTTATTATTACTAGTATTATTGACACAATTTATTATTAATTTATGACGAACCTCCTAAAATACCTCTATTTAATAGGCACCGACAGGGTCCATATGAAACTTCTTTTTGACAATATCTGTGTACACTATGGAAGCAATAAATATCTGAATCTGAGACAGTTTAGAGCACCGACAGCCAAAAAAAATACTGTGTAAAACTATAATATGTATCAATATAGACATTGATGTATGAGACTGCAACCAAAACGTTTTGGCTCTATTGCCAAGTTGTATAGCAAAACTTAACTTTAGAATACTGTAAAGCCAAAATACACCCAATTTTGGCTTTGAAGGATTCGAGCAGATTTTTATTTAAGTAATCAACTTGTTAATTTATGAAACGGTTAAAAATGTACTGTTTTTATTAAATAACAAAAACACCGGCGATCCTAAGCAAATTAAGCAACACTCCTATTAGCCGAAGGGAAAATCCTCCCTGGAATTATAATGCCTTTTTATGAAACAGAAGTAGGGTCTTACTATCGCTTGGCAACCCACATCGGGTACTATAACCCGACCGCCCTAACCTTCCCGCCCTGGGTCCGGCCTTTGGAGGCAATTGAATCGGTGTGTTCAAAATTTCCCTACAGGGAAACCCTTCTGTTTGGCACACAAAACTGAACAATTGTGTTTTAACTAGTTGTGTTGAATAAATTTGGAGAAACTCAGAGTCACACAACGCGAAAGTCAGCCAATGTCGGGCAATGGTGAGAACTATGCTCGGAGTTACTTGGCGCGATAAAATTCGAAACGAGGATGTCGCTAAAGAACCAAAGTCACCGACATAGCTCTCAGGGTTTGCAAGTTGAAGTGGCAATGGGCACTGGGCAGGCCACATCGCTCGAACTGATAACCGATGGGAAAGAAAGGTTCTTGGTGACCACTTACCGGAAGACGCAGCGTAGGTATAGGTCTCCCCACTATAGTTCGACCGACGACATTGTGAAATTTGCAGGCAACCGGTGGTGGATGCAAATAGCAGGATGTCGTACAGAGTGGCGGTTTAAGGGGGGGGGGGGGGGTGCCTTCGTTCAGTAGTGGACGTCTCCGGGCTAATGATGATGATAATGATGATGTTATTATTATTTATTTATATATATATATATATTTGTTGTAATCCATAATCCCCACACTTGGCAGGTTGGCTTGGGGATCGCAGAATACTCAACACAGTTAACCGAGAGTACGCTGCTGCCGTCCTCCGATGGTTCTGGATGAGACTTTAGCTGTGCCCGACGGGGTCCACAATTGTAACCGTATTGTTTAATTTTACCACCTAAGAAAGATACATTGTGGAATTCTACAATAAAATGATTATGAATACCCATGCACTAACCCAGGTTTAAACAAAAAAACTTTAGCTGTATTAAAACCTTGTAAGAAATTACTAGAAAACTAAGGAGGACGGTAATGTTGTCATTAAAGTTGTTTGTTTCGTTCGACAGGGCGGATCGCGGAGCACTCCCGTGATCATGACCTAGTGCCACATGACATCGGCGCTCCCCTCGCCCGGCACCATAAGCGCTCGACCTCACACGCACACTGACGCACACGTAAGTATACCAACTGTACTTACACACTAAGGGCTTTACTTAAAAAGCTCACTTAAAGTTACTGATAATTTTGTGCACTTAATTTTTGTATTGCGTACAAGTTGATTAAGCGAAGCGAAGATTTTAGGTTGGAGTTCTTTGAGAATCGTTTTATTTCCTCTGGAATAAAATGAAACTTAATTTATATATTTTTTACAAAATGAAGTTTATAAAGTTTTTTTTTTTCGTTGAGTAGTTTGAGTACATTTTCGGAGTACTTTGGGAACAACTCTCTAAGTCTACGGGGACGGATTGGCGTTTTATTGTATAATTTTGTTCGACGATAAATTGCGAATCGTTGATCCAATCTTTAGGATTTTTTGGAAGAAAGCAGTTTGTGCAAGCACAATTATCAAGGTCATATGAGCCAAACTGGGCAAGCGGATCGGAATATATTATGGGAGTCGCAAGGTCTCAGTTCGCTGCGAACTGCTAGTAGTAAATGTTAAATGATGTTTACTAAAGGCGTGGCCTTACATTTTGGCCTAGTTCACACAAGGAGGTATGGGAAATTTGTACCACTAGGCCACCTGCTTATAGGAAATGTCCAAAGACTTTAAGCGGAGATGGCGGTCAAACAATCCTCAATAACTCATTAAAAAAAATAGCGTACACAGTTGTATAGATACCTAGCTGGAAAACCTTGCACATTATGGGGTATTTAGATTTAGATTATGAATTTATAGCCTGAAACGAAATAGCAGTAGCAATAGGCAAACACACTTTAAGAGTGGTCGCACATTGATTCGGCACGGCACCCGACAGGCACCGGATCGACCGAAACACACTGCGCAGAATTTACTGGTGCAAGCGAGACGGGCGTCTCGAGAAATTTCTTATGGTGTACGGGATCTAGTACAAAATGTATGCACGGAGCGCCTTCGGGCGAAACCGGACGGTTTTTCTCGTCGTATGCGTCCGGTCTTAGACTGCCCGCACATTGATTCGGCACGGCACCCGACAAGAACCGGTTAGGCGCCGTATCGATCGGTATACACCACGCACACCTATCAGGCACGGCCAGTCGCGTCTGACCGCTCCGCCACGACACACCTCTGGGTCATTCTATGCTCGCACAGCGATATTATGGATGAAGACACGCTATTGCTATTGGCACTATTGCTTAGTGTAATATAGGAAGAAGCTTGGCTTGGCTATTCCAGCTATAATATTTATTTTGATAATTTTCTTCCCAAACTTTATATACACAGACATTTTTCCACCTCAGCTATCAAATCTTGCATTATTATTATTCGCTTTGACTTTAAATACGTAAGAAAATAAACAATAAGTTACAATGGAACTTAAAACTTCAATTATTATGTGCTTTAACTTTTACGTAGGTAGGTAAATGATTATTATTATAATTATGTAGGTAAAGACTTATTATATTGGTGTGTATTATTAACTATTCTCTTTAAAATAATGCAGTTGACCTACAATAATGAAATGGAATGCCTGTAATAATAGTTGTAATTTGGATAAATAAATAAAATATAAATATGGAGCACTTTAGATTGACAAACGTGTGTGCACCGTTCGGCGCCTTCTTCTGAACTGATACGAATTGTCGATAGTGTGCGGGGTCTGGTACAAAATGTACCTACTGCGGACAGGCCTCTCAAGAAAAATGTCTCGCGTTAGGTTGAGGTATGATCCGGCGCCCATCGGCACCGGATGGGTGCTGTGAGAAATTTCTCACCGTGTGCGGAACCTAGTACAAAATGTATGCACGGAGCGCCGTCGGGCGAAACCGGACGGTTTTTCTATCGGGTTTTCTCGTCGTAGGCCTTAAATGCTATTGTTGAATTTTATTAACGTTAATTAATTAAATTAAGCCTTTATTATACACATTGAAATTAATTTTCTTACTAAGTTAAAATTAGGTTAGTATGAGTTCATAAAATTTGGTTTTACAAACATGGTGATCAAGATCTGAGACCTAATTACTATGCTGATAATTAATTGAACGGCCAACTTATTAACGCTGTTATTATAATTGTTTTATGGTGAAAAGTCACGCCATGATGTGGTAATTATAATGAAAACGTCAAGTTTTCTGAATTACGGCTGTTCGAACGGGACCGCTGGTTTGAATTTGTTTTAAAATCCTGATTGTTGTTTTTTTTTCATCCTGATGTTGGCCGCTCAGATACTGTCACGCTTTTAAATGCGGAGACAAACAGAATTATATAGAATATATAAAATAAAACTAAATTAGCGAAATAAGAAAAACAACTTTAAAGGTTACTGAGATTTACTATAACATAAAAACACTATAATATAAAGTTTACTATAATATAAAATAAAGATGCAAGTAGTTCAAGCCGGGTCAAGGTAGTACTATACTGGGGTCTGGAAATACCCCACTCTCCTCGGTAACTCTTTGCCTCGCGATGTGCTCGTCGGTCGTCAATTCCAATCTCCGGAATTGCCTGGGTTGGTGTTCTCAGAGCACTACAGCATCCAGAACCAAGTTCCTGTAATTCGGCCAGTGTTAGTAAACAAGCGAATGAAAATACGCCGCCGAGGTATTCTGAGATGGAGTTTCAAGAATTACAAACTAGCTATTCCCAGGTAGAAGGAAATCAAGAATGGTGTATGGAATCTGAATTTATAATTTGCCAGTTTTGGCTAAGTATTTAGAGTACCTACCTATTTTAAACTAGAACACAATTTATTCACCTGAAAGATTAAGTAACACAAGTAAACCCTAAAAGAATATGAATATTTTAACCCTAAGCGGCTAGTTAGAAAACACTGTATTTTCTGAATTTGCTTACTAACTGTTTTAGTTTTAACCACGTAATAGACAATGTTTTCTAACAACCCACTTTATACAATTCACTAAAACAACAGATACTTTGCACAACTTACCCAGTTTGGGAACACTAAATGATGAATAAAACTATAATTAGTAGACAGAATGCCAGATTTTGGACGCGTGGACTTATTTTGGACTTAAAAAATCAATTAGACGCGCCAAATAAAGTGATACGTCCGGCTGATGACATACTCAGTCCGAACTGATTCGACGACAGACGGAATCGTGTGGCGCGGCGCTCGCGCAGTTTATGCGCATCGCATAGCGACTGACTCAGAACGATAACAAAAGAAATTACGGCGCGCTGACACAAGTAATACGACGATTTGTAACACGTAAGTTAGTAGGAAAATATGTAGTAGGGATATTGTTAATTATTACTTACGATAAAGGCTTAATAACTAAATCGGCTGTAAATTATAATTATAATTTAACCTTATTTATTTTTTATTTAGAAATAATTTTAAGCGTTTTGAACGCTACGTGACAGTACCCCCTCCGCAAAGAAAGGATTTTACTTAAAATCCGAAGAACTTATTGTTATCTTAGAATTATCGACCTGTTATTTTAAGATCTTTGATATGCCAGACTCCTATATCGCGTCCATTCATGTCTTCCAAAACGTAAACTAGTGGGGAACGTTTTTCTTTAACACGACACTTTACATATTTAGGCGCTAATTTTTTACTAAAATAAGCTTCTTTGTCACTTTGAAAATAGCACCGCTTCCAAACTGTATCACCAGTGTTAAATTCAGCAGCTTTTCGACGCAAGTTGTAACGTTGAGTATTTTTGACATGTGCTTGCCAAAGAGCAACTTGTACTTTATCAAAAATGTTTGATAAATGACCCAAGTTTTCTGCGTACGAGTCGCGTGGCAGAATAACCATCTCATTAGAGTCGTCATTATCTAAGTAGTGAGAACCACAAGTAACGAGTTCTCTACCATGTACTAGAAACGCGGGAGTAAAACCGGTTGTTTCATTTACTGAGTTATTTAGAGCAAACTGAATTTGTGGTAAATTAAGATCCCAAGTCCTGTGATCATCATTGACAAAAGCAGATATAGCCGTCACAACGGTCTTGTTATACCTCTCTACAGTATTAATTTGGGGTGTGTATTTCGGGGTGAAGTGAATTTTGGGTACTTTATACTTTTTAAAGAGTCTATCTAGCTCATTACTAATAAATTGAGTACCATTATCAAGGATAATGGTCTGAGGAATCCCATGATTAAGAAATACTTCATTTTCAAGGTGTTTTGATACAAGATCAGCTGTAGCTCTGCGAAGAGGAAATAACATGCAATACTTGGTGAAACAGCAAGTGACAACGAAAATGTATTTATTTTGTCGTCTAGTGTTGGGGAGAGGACCGACTAAATCTATTGAAAGAACCTGCATGGGTCGAGAGACGTCCTTAGGCCTACCCATTTTTCCAAGAGTTCCATGTGTAGGCAACTTGTAAGCCAAACATGTGTCACAGTGAGATATGAACTCAACGACTTGAGCATACATGCCTGGCCAGTAGAAACGAAGTGTCAAGCGTTTGTATGTCTTGAACACGCCGAAATGGCCAGCTGTTGGTTCCGAGTGACATTGTGTAAGAATGTGCTCTCGTCGGTCTTCGGGAATTACTTCTTTCCAGTCAAACTCAGTTGTAAGAATATTTTTGTTCTTCATATATCTGTAAAGGCCACCATTTTCAACTCTGTAGTTGGGGAAACTAATAGGCGATTCTTGACAGCCTTTGTAAATATGAAGGTACCATGAATCTTGAATAGAAGGAGGAGGTGAATCAGAAGAATCACTATTAATTAGGGCATTCACAGGTACTTCCCGAGAGAGTGCATCGGGTATGACCATTTCTTTTCCGCGTCGATGTTCGATCTCAAAATTAAAAGAGGACAGACGAATACCCCATCTTGCTAGGCGACCAGTAGGATTTGAGAGTGACATAAACCACTTTAACGAAGAATGATCCGTATATACTTTGAAAGTTTTGCCGTTTTCTAAGTAACAACGCCATTTTTCTAAAGCGGTGAGCACAGCGAGAGCTTCCCGTTCTGTTGTACTGTAGTTTGTCTCTGGTTTGGTTAGCGAACGGCTCATGTATGCTATCGGATGTTCGACTCCATCAATAGTTTGAGCCAACATTGCGCCAACTCCAAAGCTGCTAGCGTCTGCATGGACCTCGAAAGAGTGGTCAAAATCAGGACAAGCTAGAACTGGAGCTTCGACAAGGCGAGATTTTAGTTCTAGAAAAGCTCTGTCAGCTTCCGAAGTCCATTGAAAAGATGGAGCATTTTTTTTTGAAGACGTAAGCTTATTGAGGGGCCCAGCTACAGTACTAAATTGAGGGATGAAACGCCTATACCAAGAAGCGGTACCAAGGAAGCGCTTAACTTCTTTCCTATTAGTGGGAGTTTTATAATCTAAAATAGCCTTTACCTTGTCGGGATCAGTCCTTAAGCCCTGAGAATCGACCACGTACCCAAGATATTGAAGCTTACTTCTAAAAAACTGGCATTTGTCTAGATTGACGGTGAGATTGGCCAATTGAAGTTTTTCTAGGACGCGTTGTAGAAGTGAGACATGCTCTTCGAATGATTTTCCAATTATGATGACGTCATCTAAATAAGCGAAGACTTTGCATTCAAATTCTGGGCCAAAGAGAAGATCGACGAGTCTTTGTTGAGTGGCTGGTGCATTTGTAAGTCCAAATGCTGTTACTTTGAACATAAACGTACCTCGACCTGGGACATAAAATGCGGTCTTCTCTTTGTCTTTTGGGTCTATTATTGTTTGCCAAAACGCCTTTGACAAGTCTATACTAGAAAGATAACGAGCATCCTTTAGGTTATCTAGAATCTCGGATACATAAGGCAAACTGTAGGCGTCCTTTTTTGTCACTGAATTTAGTTTACGGCTGTCAAGACAGAAGCGAGGATTTCCATCTTTCTTACCAACCACCAAGACTGGAGAAGACCACGGGCTTTCACATGGCTCTATTACATCCAATTTAAGCATTTCGTCAACTTGTTCTGTGATAATTCTCTGCTTCTCCGGGGACATACGGTAGTAACGTTGTCTAATTGGTTCAGCATCACCGGTGTTTATGCGATGTGTGATTAGATGCGTCCGCCCTAAACCCTTTTCTGCGAACGAAATGTTGCGATATTTTTCTACAATATTATCAGCTATTGCTTTTTGATCATAATTGAGATTTTCATAATCATGTAAATAGTCATTAGCTGATTTTGAGATTTCCGATAAACCTGGGTCATTTTCAAACAAATTATTAGAATTTGTCAAATACTTTGGACAAAGATTAAATATATTCCAAAAATCGATACCTAAAATCAACGTTGTTTCGATCTCCGGAATTGCATACGCCTTAATAATCGAAAATTTGTCCTCATAAGTTACGGGCAAAAGAATATACCCGACAGAAGTAATTTTCTGACCACCCGCAGCAGTCACAGTGATCTTATCATCTGTGGAGAGTGTATGGCCATGCTGAAGCAAACGTTTATAAGAAGAGCACCCTAAAATTGTTACGGTGGAACCGGAATCAAGCAATCCGTACATGTGTAAGTCGTTGTTAATCCTAATCTTAATATAGGGACGAGGATCTTCTCTCGGTTTTGTGTTGAAAATTGCAGAAACAGAAGTTGAGCAGGTGGCAAAGAAGTTTTTAAGAAATAACAGCCAATCATTCCAGTCCGAGGTATCTGAATGATTTTCTGTTAATGTTCTGCAATTTTCTGAATTCAGTTTTTTGTAGCGTTACTAGAATTGGTAGTTTTAGATTTTTGACAATTTGGACAATCAGGCTTACGCACTCCTTTTTCACCACAGCTAAAGCAGAAAATAGTTCGCTCAGCGGTACAATCCCTCATTGAATGCGTATTAACACGACAACGAAAGCAGTAAGGAGTTGATATTTCCGATACTTCTGATATTTTATATTCTGTAGGCTTGGTATCAACACCATGCTTAAAAGATCTAGCCTGATTTGCATTTGAGTAATGACTGTAGAAGTTTTTGTTAACTTCCTTGCGCTTTTGCGACTGATAACTGAAGTCTGGCGCTACCATTTTAGGATGTGTAGTTGGAGGTTCTTTGAAATTGTCTGAACGAACTTTAATACTATCGTAGTTTCTGCAAACAGTCCGCAGGTCCTCAATAGATTTTATATGGGGAGAAGCGGCAATTATGGTAGAATAATAAGGACGTATGTTATGAAGTATGATGTCGAGCTTAACTTCGTCCGACATGGGTTTGCTTAGGCAAGAAAACATACCCTCCATTATAGTTAAATAAATGGTAATGCTTTCATCGTCCCCTTGCGTTCGGTCCCGTATTTCGGAAGACATGCGATAATCGTAATCTGGAATATCAAAGTCGTATTTAAGTTGTGAAATTAGGGTCGGCCAGTCTTGAATCTTGTTTTTGACGCTGCGGAACCAATGCAACGCATCTCCAGTGAATATATCAGTGGCTGATAGAAGCATTTTACTCTCAGTAACTCCCTTAGAAACTCTAAACTCTTCTGCTTTCTGTGCAAAAGCACGTACACAAGACTTACCATCAAACTTCAACTTCAATAATTCACTTATGACTCCGCGTTCACAAGTGACTGCAACATTAAAATTGCCAACGTCTGGCTTATCTAGACCTTCAGAACTTACTTGAGATGAGCCGGCTCTAGATTCCTTAATCCCAGTCTTAGCTATACTCGTAAAAACAGCGTACAAATTGTCGTATAACTTTTTTGTTTTATTAAATATTGAGACATCTTCAGGGCTTACCGGTTGATCCATTCTTTGCTGTCTGTAATATAAATGAAATAGCAGCGACTGAGTTCTAGTGGCCAGTGATTCATTATACTGGTTTTTAAGTGCATCTAAGTTTAATTTAACTTTGTCGAGTGTCTCTTGAAAACCTTCAATATCAGCTGAGAATTCGAACACAGTGTCTAAAATATCCTCAGACGGATACAATTGTGTCAGTTTATTGACCTGTTTTCGTAGTCCCATTACATTATCGGAAGGACTTTCTCCGCGAATCGCTACCTCGTATTGCAATTCTGATTTTTGAAGCGACATAAATTTTATTAGGAACGACATTTTTTAAATACCTACATACGATATTATTCCTAAATATTTAAATTGCAGGCCCTTCTAGGTATGTTGTGCAAGTTACAGAAATATTGTGACTGATACAGCAAGTAGTAGTAATAAGGATATCACAAAAAACAAATTAACAATTAGTTAATAATAGCTTTATTTCTACCAACAATTTATTATACTCCCACCAAGATAGTCCAACACCAGGTAATAACTAAAATGAACCACCGCAATATAGTACTCCTTGACCTTTGACCACGTATATGGGCGCCATTGTCACGCTTTTAAATGCGGAGACAAACAGAATTATATAGAATATATAAAATAAAACTAAATTAGCGAAATAAGAAAAACAACTTTAAAGGTTACTGAGATTTACTATAACATAAAAACACTATAATATAAAGTTTACTATAATATAAAATAAAGATGCAAGTAGTTCAAGCCGGGTCAAGGTAGTACTATACTGGGGTCTGGAAATACCCCACTCTCCTCGGTAACTCTTTGCCTCGCGATGTGCTCGTCGGTCGTCAATTCCAATCTCCGGAATTGCCTGGGTTGGTGTTCTCAGAGCACTACAGCATCCAGAACCAAGTTCCTGTAATTCGGCCAGTGTTAGTAAACAAGCGAATGAAAATACGCCGCCGAGGTATTCTGAGATGGAGTTTCAAGAATTACAAACTAGCTATTCCCAGGTAGAAGGAAATCAAGAATGGTGTATGGAATCTGAATTTATAATTTGCCAGTTTTGGCTAAGTATTTAGAGTACCTACCTATTTTAAACTAGAACACAATTTATTCACCTGAAAGATTAAGTAACACAAGTAAACCCTAAAAGAATATGAATATTTTAACCCTAAGCGGCTAGTTAGAAAACACTGTGTTTTCTGAATTTGCTTACTAACTGTTTTAGTTTTAACCACGTAATAGACAATGTTTTCTTACAACCCACTTTATACAATTCACTAAAACAACAGATACTTTGCACAACTTACCCAGTTTGGGAACACTAAATGATGAATAAAACTATAATTAGTAGACAGTGTCATAAGAAAATTGTGATTTGACAAAGAAAGACAAAACAAATAACAAAAAGAATAAAACAAAAAAGTTAGGGTTCCTGGATACGTATCAGTCACGAAACATCAGACCTCTGGAGTACAGGGGGCCTCTTGTTGAAAATGAAATTGATGATTTATAATTTACCTATCTATCTTGTGCTAAAGATATATGGGAGAAAAAAGAACAAAAGATTATTTGAGGTTACAATGCGTTTACTATTTTGATAAGTCCTAATACAATATTAATATTAAAACGCTGATGGCGATAGTCCAATGGATGACGGCAACGAGAAAAATTGGGAAAATAAAATAAATGAAAGGAGGTTATCTGATGGATCCTTTGCTGATGGTGTCTTCTGCAGGATCAAGAAAATTGTGATTTGACAAAGAAAGACAAAACAAATAACAAAAAGAATAAAACAAAAAAGTTAGGGTTCCTGGATACGTATCAGTCACGAAACATCAGACCTCTGGAGTACAGGGGGCCTCTTGTTGAAAATGAAATTGATGATTTATAATTTACCTATCTATCTTGTGCTAAAGATATATGGGAGAAAAAAGAACAAAAGATTATTTGAGGTTACAATGCGTTTACTATTTTGATAAGTCCTAATACAATATTAATATTAAAACGCTGATGGCGATAGTCCAATGGATGACGGCAACGAGAAAAATTGGGAAAATAAAATAAATGAAAGGAGGTTATCTGATGGATCCTTTGCTGATGGTGTCTTCTGCAGGATCATCCGATTCTCGAACGCTTCATGGAGCTCCTCCAGTGAAATGACATTGCCTTGTCTTCAAAGCTTCAAATGAGAATTTCGCTCGAGTTCCTTAGTTTGGTGACCGCATGGCGCGTCACAAAATAATTCTTGAAAGTTGGAGTTTTACGTCATCTCAGACGGAAATATGGACCTGGTGTCCCCTGCGGGATCGGCGTTGGCTCCCTCAGGTCATTCTCTTCTCAAAAAGATGTAAAAAAATCCAAAAGGTGATTCACCCCGTAACACGCGCAACGGCGGCTCCGACGTGAATGTCTATTTTTCAAAATGGTCTCCTCGATCTAGCTTCTCTTTCTCGCTTATGGAAGAATTCTTCGAGTGCGAGCGAGTCAGCGTATATGACGTCATGTCGTCATACGGCTTCCAACAGATAACCAAATATTTTGTATAAAGCTATCCGATAGATTCTAAATTTGAAACTAATTTTATTACTAGTTTACAATTCCAAAATAAATGCTTAAAAAATCCTAATTTGTTATTTAAATACAATTTTGATAATTAATTTCACACCAACATTTTATGTTGGTTTCTGATATATTTTATGGAGCAAAGCACAAGCCATCCTGTGCGCCAATTTGCAAAATGGGAGCTAATAAAATAAAGTAATAATATAATTTAAAGATTATATGACAATATCCCCCTTTTGAAACAAAAGACAGTTTACTGTCTGAACAGACGGGGTAGGCATGAAAAGAAACTTTTTGTTATAGGTTGGAATCCTGAAATATAGTGAGGTTGATACTTCAGCAAGCTTCTTACATTCCATCTAGCAAAATAAACTGTTATTCCACTTTCATAAAATAAATCACTCACATTCTTTCATACATAGGTACCTATAAGGAATTCAAATAATATTCACACTGCCTAGTTCTTACAAAATCACCACTCACACCTTTAAACTTACATCGAACTTCATAAATCTCCTTGCATCTCATAGTTAAATTGAGCTATTCTGACATACTTGCTTCACTTTTCATAATCCTCATGACTCCATACATAACATGATGGTATAGGATATACCTATAGAAATAACACATTGTGTAATAAAACAAAAGTAGTATATAGCAAGTAGCTTAAAAGGTAACTGTTAATATAAATATCCATTCACTCTTATGTAGGTGCGGACAAAACTTATCTGAAAAACAATGATATCTAAATGGTTTTAAACGGTAAGTAAATATGTGTTAGTATGTTTGTAATTCTTATAATAATCTATACCCTACAGTTTGGGTTTTCTAGTAATGACCTAATTCTATGAGAATAAAGTCTCACTATTGTCTAATAGTATGAAGTGAAAACTTCTAATGTTTAAAGTAAATATCTATCGTTGTAAACATTAGATAAACTAAGTATAAGCTTTAATTAAGTACAGGTAAATCTTAATTATTTAAACCTAAATTAAATCTACGCAGTGAATCCGTGCACTAGATGCTGCTAACTATAATTAAAGACTAATTGTTAATCTTAGAAGGTTCACAGACAACCTTTGGTATCTACAAGACAAAAAGGTAAGTTTGGTATGTATGTATGTATGTAGATCTACTAAATATTGCTAGCATGTCCGAGTGTTTTAACTCAGCCATAAGAAAACATTTTAAGTCATACTAGGTATAAACTTGTCGTTAGTCAAATCCGGTATGTATGTTAGCATGTAACAAAAAGACTAGAACTAAATCGTTCCCAAATAATTAGCTAATAAGCTATAGTTAATGGTAGGTTGCCTTTAAATAGGATCCTCCAGAAAATTGCCCAATATGTAGGCTAAGTACTAATAAGCACACGAAAATATGCATTATTGAACGTTTGGTTTATTGTTGGTTATGTAAAAATAATTACTCATACTTAACCTTAAAAATATTGCATCACAGACTTGGTTTTAACAAAAATTACCAAGTCTCAAAACACAAAAAAAATGGTATTAACCTTAAAAAATTGCTTCACAGACTTGGTTTTAACAAAAATTACCAAGTCTCAAAACACAAAAAAAATGGTATTAAATATACTGCTTTTGCTTTATATAGCAATGGATACTTGTCCAAAACAAAACAATAGCTTTGAATACTGTTATTAAGTTAATTCAAAGTAAGTATTTAAGTCTTTCCCTGAATGTAGGTCAACACTTTGTTAATACTTGAAACTTGTCTTTGAGACAGAAAAAGAATCGTCTTTTCTATACAAATTGGAAATCAAAATAAGTAAATTCTTGTATAAATAACGCTTAAGTAGTTCAATGTCTGAATAGAAGTCATACTTAGTCTGAGTATAGACCATATAGTATGTCATTTTACCTACATGAATTTGTTGGTTTACAAGGAAAATTGCAATGTTTAAATTCTAAACTTGTTTGTAAAAAAATAATTATTGATTTTATGATTTTATCAGTATTTGTTATGGATTTACAGTATCCTAAAGTATCCGTAGAAATAATAATGTGGGTAAAAACGCAAACTTAAAACTTATGTGTTTCTTTTTTACTTTTGAGAATTTTGGTTGTGAACATACGGTTTTCATTTTAATTTGAATAATACTGAACCGATAGCCAAAATTGTGTATCTATAGGTAGCTAGATATGCGTAGGTACGATAAATCAAAAATAATTGTCTGTAACTACAATTTTGAAAAAGTTATAAGCGCCGCCATATGTGTGTTTACATACTGCATTGCTTTGAATAAATAAATATTGTTTTTGTTTATATTTCAAAAACTATTGATCTGAATTTTGCAATAAAAGTATACATTGACTTCTGTTAGCGTCTACTATGGGTAGTAAACAAAATACTTTAATAAAAAGTTTGAGAAGAGAGTGGGTAACGAATGGCGAACTGATCTGTAAAATTTCAGAGCAGTGCCTTCTAACAACTCTGAAAAACCTCTCAACAGTACACTTTCACACACATCTCTTGCTAACTTAATTTCGTTCACTCGATTCAAAAATTCAACAACACACGTATCACCACTATACTTCAGTCCCCAGGACTTCAAATTGGAGTTGTAACTGTTATTAATTGCATATGTTACCTGGGTGACTGGTACATGACTGTTTTGTGTCGAGTGCCTTTGTTTCATAAATGGAATATACTTGTCACCGTCTGTGGCTGGATCTATAACACTAGTGCTAGGATTTGTGTGGATATTTTTGCATAATGGCGACTGGATTGTTCCTTGAGCCATCCTCACATCGGTATTGACATAATTCATTTCTTCTGAATCTGAAACAGGTATATCTATTAAGCTCTGTGAATTTTGGAGTTCTGGTTGAGGTGAATCTGACGTTTGCTCCGCTGTTAACTTACGGTCAACAGACGGTGTACTATACATCTTTACAAGAAAAATTGTTACACAAATTCAATAACACAATTGTGAAAATACCTACTTCTACAGTAGATTAAATTGTAATCTTTTGTTTATAAATTCCAACATACACCTTTGCACAAGATAAAATTGGTTTGTTTTTAAGTTAAATTCTAAGTAAATAATTGTTCGGGCGCCATTTGTCATAAGAAAATTGTGATTTGACAAAGAAAGACAAAACAAATAACAAAAAGAATAAAACAAAAAAGTTAGGGTTCCTGGATACGTATCAGTCACGAAACATCAGACCTCTGGAGTACAGGGGGCCTCTTGTTGAAAATGAAATTGATGATTTATAATTTACCTATCTATCTTGTGCTAAAGATATATGGGAGAAAAAAGAACAAAAGATTATTTGAGGTTACAATGCGTTTACTATTTTGATAAGTCCTAATACAATATTAATATTAAAACGCTGATGGCGATAGTCCAATGGATGACGGCAACGAGAAAAATTGGGAAAATAAAATAAATGAAAGGAGGTTATCTGATGGATCCTTTGCTGATGGTGTCTTCTGCAGGATCATCCGATTCTCGAACGCTTCATGGAGCTCCTCCAGTGAAATGACATTGCCTTGTCTTCAAAGCTTCAAATGAGAATTTCGCTCGAGTTCCTTAGTTTGGTGACCGCATGGCGCGTCACAAAATAATTCTTGAAAGTTGGAGTTTTACGTCATCTCAGACGGAAATATGGACCTGGTGTCCCCTGCGGGATCGGCGTTGGCTCCCTCAGGTCATTCTCTTCTCAAAAAGATGTAAAAAAATCCAAAAGGTGATTCACCCCGTAACACGCGCAACGGCGGCTCCGACGTGAATGTCTATTTTTCAAAATGGTCTCCTCGATCTAGCTTCTCTTTCTCGCTTATGGAAGAATTCTTCGAGTGCGAGCGAGTCAGCGTATATGACGTCATGTCGTCATACGGCTTCCAACAGATAACCAAATATTTTGTATAAAGCTATCCGATAGATTCTAAATTTGGAACTAATTTTATTACTAGTTTACAATTCCAAAATAAATGCTTAAAAAATCCTAATTTGTTATTTAAATACAATTTTGATAATTAATTTCACACCAACATTTTATGTTGGTTTCTGATATATTTTATGGAGCAAAGCACAAGCCATCCTGTGCGCCAATTTGCAAAATGGGAGCTAATAAAATAAAGTAATAATATAATTTAAAGATTATATGACAACAGAATGCCAGATTTTGGACGCGTGGACTTATTTTGGACTTAAAAAATCAATTAGACGCGCCAAATAAAGTGATACGTCCGGCTGATGACATACTCAGTCCGAACTGATTCGACGACAGACGGAATCGTGTGGCGCGGCGCTCGCGCAGTTTATGCGCATCGCATAGCGACTGACTCAGAACGATAACAAAAGAAATTACGGCGCGCTGACACAAGTAATACGACGATTTGTAACACGTAAGTTAGTAGGAAAATATGTAGTAGGGATATTGTTAATTATTACTTACGATAAAGGCTTAATAACTAAATCGGCTGTAAATTATAATTATAATTTAACCTTATTTATTTTTTATTTAGAAATAATTTTAAGCGTTTTGAACGCTACGTGACAATACGTACAACAATATCATTTGTTTTGTTTTTTTTTTAACAATATAATGTATTGCTTAGTAACTGTCAAAGGTTTTCGATTGAGCTGAAATTTTGCTTGCTTATGTTAAAAGTAGATTATGCACTAAGGGAATAAAGCAGTGTCTTACGTCGTGGGCGGTATATTGAACCCTGAGCGTAACGAGGGAGTTATGTAGAGTTCTGAGTGAAGCGAGGGGTTCCAGGTGCCCAAGATGAACTTCGACGAACGGCTTTATTCTGGAGGAGCATACTCTACTTTTCACACCTTCTGTCAGACAATAAAAAGCCAAGGCACCATAAATAAAAATTCACTGATAATAACAGGACCAAACACCGTCTTTTGTTTCACATTCTTTGTAAACGCACCATTTATTTTATTTTATTTATGATGGCCAGTTCGATTTTCGAACAAACCTCTGTTTTGAGTTTTCCACGAGTTTCCACACGAATTTGACGTTCCAAATTGAAATCACTTTATTCCTTAGGGATTTTCATACAACTTTATATCCCTTATGAGATAATGCTTTACTTTACGTTGCGGTTGCATGATATATAATTGGAAATTGTCACGTGGTATGAAAAACTATATACCTTAGCTATCTACATGTCATCTCTACCATGTCAGCCCTATCGTATCCTAATATAAATTAGTTTTCATTATCATAATATTATGTACTTAAACATTTATGGAATAATAAGCTAACCAAGTAGGCGTGTAGAGGCTTGTGGAATGATAATGACGTAGATTTTGGACAAAAACAAATAGCCAGTCCGTAAATTTAGAGCTAATTATATCTAACCCGCGAATATTTATCCGCTAAAATACAATGTAAAATTAAATTGCTCCCACATTAGACTGACTCACAGAATTACTTTGGCAGAAATTTACGTAGGATTGTGTATAGAGCGAAGATTTTTTTTGAAAGACTTACCTATCTTTACGTTCTGAAATTAGTGATGACAGCCCAATCAATCTACGAGACTTAGTATGACGTTACTCGCATAAATTTGTCATCAAATATTAATTGTGGTTGGTTTCATTTATTGACGGAGAAAAAGTAAAAATAGGAAGGAAATAAAGGAAATATGACCATGACCTTTTGAAAAAAAAAAAACAATATTACTGACATGCATCGTCCAAAAATGCTGCAGGGCAGATTTTAATTTGTCATATAATTATTTTTTGTGTTTTTTTAATTAATTTTTGGCCTTCTAAACATTAGAACTGGAATTTTAAAAAAGCTGTGATGCGTTACTAATAAATAATATTAAATGTGTTTTTTATTAATATCTAAGAAGCCAAAAATAATTGACCCTTAAATTAAGTAACGTGTAGTCGAAGGAATTGCAACACTGTCGTTACTTACCGTTAATATTTTTGGGCTGAAAGTAATTCAATTAAACGCAAAGTAAAAAAGAGGGATTCAGAAAGACATATTTCTTAATTTTTGACTTTTTATACGAGAGGTAGGTTCTATTATAACATTCAGAAATCAGAATGCGTGACTATTTTATTTCCCGGTGAAACCTTAACTTTCCTGGGCTAATATTTACATCGGCTGGTAATGATAATGTTGAATTTACTATTAAAAAATAACGGATTCAGTTCGCCTTACAGTTCCATAAAGATTGTAGAACAAGTTTTAAAAAAAACCGACTGCAATTTGGATTACCTGGATGGCATCTATTTTCCTGTTATTGTGATTTAAAAACCAAACTACTGAACCGTTTACGATAAATATTTTATAGGACCACCACTGAAGTATGATCTACCAAACAAAAAAGAATCATTATAATAAATTCATAATTGACGGAGTAATCGCGTAACAAACATTAAAAAAAAAACGTACAGTCGAATTGAGAACCTCGTTTATTGAAGCCGATTGAAAACAAAGATAATAATTGAAATAAGCGTAAGGCATCAAGGGAGGCATTTAAGGAATGCCTAACCTCACGCGGTGTTTCTAGAATTAGTATTCTTTCCGCGTATACCTCCAATAGAATATTCAAGTCAATACCCTCGAATTTCGCCAACATTCTTCAATCCAACATTATTTTTGCTCTACGTGTTTTACGAACCGGCAGCGTTATACTCGTATGTTTAGAAATAGAACAATTTGTTTTTCTTTCTGGTGCGGCGTTGTATTTTCCTCAATCTTGAAACGTGTCGTTTTTGGTAATAAAAAAAACTGAATTGATTTGTTTTGATTAGTTATAGAAATATTACCTACTTATTAATAATGGACTATAAGATGTATTTTTTTCATTAAGCTCTATACCGAATAATCGGTCCAAAAATAATAATAAAAATCTTCATAAAAGAAAAATAATAAATTAAATTAGGTAAAATTTTGGGGAAGCCATAGAATGGTGATAGAGTACTTTCTATTACTAGGCAAGCTAGCTACCTTAAAGTTGAAACTCAGCCGAAAAGCACCTAACGCTGTGTTCCGGCTGTCTCATTTGAGAGCCAGTTTCCGTTTTCGACCATACCGTCACTTAGCATCCGGGAGATCTGGTAGTATGTCAAGCAAAATAAAATTATAAATAAATAAATATTGGTGAACATTTGACGCACAGTGCCATCTAACCCCAAACTAAGCAAAGCTTGTACTATGGGAATCAGATAGCTGATAGAAAGTAATATATTTAAACCAACTTTTGTAATAAGTACCTACAACACCCAGAGACAGAACAAACATCTATGTTCATCACAAAACGTTTGTCCAGATATCGGATCCATCCCCTACAGTTCCCAAGGCAGACACACTACCAACTGAGCCAAAAGGCAGTCGAACTCGACTATCTCAGTATTGATGTCCCCCCAGGCTGTGGACCATGGTGCCGCGCTGGCTGCTGCTCGGCTGCGTGGTGCTGCTCGCGCGGCCGGCGCACCCGCAGGGCGCGCAGCAATGCCCCGCCGCCAACACCATCACCCCCTGCAGCTGCACCGTCAAGAAGAACGGCCTGGACATCCTCTGCGAGTTCACTGAACAACAGCACATACAGAAGGTATCACTTGGAAAACTTAATTATTAATTTAAATTGAAATGTATTGCACGTACTTAATAATTATCAACAACAACAACAGCCAGAAGACGTCCAGGGGCCTTATTTTTGAATCGTACGCAAGCGTATCGCATGCGAAAGGAGCTGACCTTCGAACGATACTGTTTAGAATAAGGTTCAATATCGTTTGAAAGTCGGCTCTTTTCGCATGCGCAACTTTGCGCAAGATTCAAAAATAAGGCCCCAGGTCCACTGCTGCAGCTGGCGATGGCCTCCCCTTTAATAGGGAGGGGTTGCCATAATACCCATGCTTGGCAGGCGGCTAGGGTATCGCAGTAAGCTCACCACCGTTATCCGAGAGGACGCTGCTGCCCGTCCTCCGGTGGTTCTGGATGCAGTTTTAGGACATACCCAGGTACCAGGAATATTTATCGTGACAGTTTAATTTACTAAATTATTACTTATAACAACTAATACTGTTAGGTACTTGTTGTTGTTATTGTTTCATTTGAAACAAATTAATCTAGTATTGACAAAAGAAAATTGTACAGGTATATCACCATCAGCCAGAAAACGTTCACTGCTGGACAAAGCCCTCCCCCTTAACAACAACAACAACGTAAAGATTACTTTTATCTAGACTTTCATCGGTTTGAATACAATCTTTTTGTATTATTTTTTTGTGTAATAGGCTAAGTAGTCTTTGTAGTTTGTTGTAGTTAATAAAGGCTTATGCCATAAAAAAAGACTACTTTTATCATCACCGTTTTTCATCATAACGCGGGTGAAACCGCGGGGTGCAGCTAGTACCTACAACGCGTGCTAATGCAGCCAGTATGCTGGTACGCTGCTGACTGGAAATTGGCATGAGCATTTCGATTTTCTCTAAGCTTTCATCAGTCTGACTACAACCATTTTATACTTATTTCTGTGTTTAAATAGATTAGGTATTACTTTTTTGAATATTTTTGTATGAAGTGATTCCACACTTATGGTATTTCTATGTTTTTAAAGCTTAAACAGGAAGAAAAATTATGACCTCCGGCAGGACTCGAACCTGCATACGAGCAGTCGCTATGGGTTTCCGTCCCAACTGCTTTGCCAATTAAGCTACAGAAGTCTCTGCCGTAGATGCCAAATTTCCAAAAAAATTCAAATTCAAATTTAAAATTTTTCTTCCTGTTTAAGCTTTAAAAACATAGGTATTACTTTATTTTCAGTATGAGGCCAAACCTGAAATCACGAAAGAAAGTCAGCTATATTCGTTAGAAATGTGTGTTGAAAATATTATTGAGTTTCATAATAACTCACGTTCCAGCTTTCTGTTTTGCGTTATCTTTATTTTGCAAACATTTCGCCTCAAGATTTTGTAGAGTCTATCATAAAGACAAATCTAGATTCATACCTATTTAGGTTACGAATTAGAATATAAATTTAGGCTGTACATAAATTGAAACTGTGAAATAGCGTGAAAGGTCAAGAAAAGCTTAGAACATCAAATTATCTTTTCTGTTCAACACCGCTGATTCAGAAATTATCTTAAATCTCTTGGTCTGAATGGCTGAAACCAGCAGGGGAAGATCCAAGAAAATTATGTTTATTTGACATAATGTTAGATGCTATCTACGTGCCTGGAAGGGGTTTTGAGGCTATATTTTACTTTTATGAAAAGAGAAATGTGAGCAATATTTTCTACCTATGAATGAGGCTAGAATTTTTCTTTTTTGTTATCGATAAAGTACTTTTAGTGTAGTTATCGAATTATACACAACCACGCACATCTGAGTTTGAATATAGGAGATGATTTTCCAATCCAATAGCTAACTGACTGACCGACCGACCGACCGACCGACCGACCGACCGACCGACCGACCGACCGACCGACCGACCGACCGACCGACCGACCGACCGACCGACTGACCGACCGACCGACATACCGACAGACCGACCGATCGACCGACCGACCGACCGACCGACCGACACCGACCGACCGACCGACCGACCGACCGACCGACCGACCGACCGACCGACCGACCGACCGACCGACCGACCGACCGACCGACCGACCGACCGACCGACCGACCGACCGACCGACCGACCGACCGACCGACCGACTGACTGACAACGCACAGCCCAAACCGCTGGTCGTACAGACTTGAAATTTTGAGGGTGTATTCGTCTCGATGCGGAGGAGTGTACTCAGAAAGATTTTTCGTTATTCGACCCCTAAGGGGGGGGGGGGGGGGGGGGGGGAAGTGGGGGGGGGGGGGGACTTTCATACAAACGTGGCACGTTTGTATGATGTTGGATAGTTCATTTAAAATAAAAAAATGCTGTTTTCAATTTGTTTTGACAGGGACGGGAAGGGGGGGAAAGTGGAATGCAGTATGTAAAGTTCTTTGTTTTTGAAGTTATAGTTATGAAAATTGATATTAGGGTAGTTAATTCAAAGGGGGACAGTTTTGGAGTTGGTAGCCTTGGTAGATTTGGTAGAGTCGGTAAAGTCGGAGAAGTCGGTAGAGTTGGGAGTTGGTGGGGCTAAAAAATTAGCTGGGGATGCTTTAAAGTGGTGAATTTTGGGAGCGAGCCGAATTTCTTCCGTACGCGGACGAAGTCGCGGGCAACCTTTAGTAGCTACATAATTCTAGAGTGGCTTATTATTTATTTCGTACGAAGAGCAAAAGAAAACGAAGCCACGCAAAAAAATGTGTAAAATTAAAAAAAAAATAGAATGTTTTACTATTAAACAGGGTAACGTGTAACGGTTTTCACAAGCCGAAAGAAGGTAATTATACCCATTATTGTGGACAGCTATTACTATGAGATCAACACTAAATTCGCGAGAGAAAAGACAGCCAAAGAAAAAATATGTCGTTCACTCTCGATAAAAAGTATCTAACTACAGATTTTTTACATATTCAGGATAAGCCCCATAGTAAAACTTATCCGCAATGATCATTAGGTACTAATTACCTCTTGTGCTAGCACTCATCCTCAGGCTTATTAATTTTGTTTGTTTTTAATAGTTCCTGGCCATGGATATTAGTCCTTCAGCCGAATACATATTTCTTCATCGATCCTTCTTTCTGCAGTTAAATGAGTCGTAGTCACATTCCAAGTCACACACAGTAAGTCACAGTCAAGTCCAATCATGCCCTAGTAAAGTCGTGACAACCTTACAACAAGCTTCTTCGGAGTTTTGGAAAACGAAAAGACACGTTTCACTACGTTATATCACTTGCCCACACTTTTGCTCGTAAATCAGCACTTAATGCATAAAACACCATTTTTATGCATTAACACTCGAAAAACCACAAGTTTCGGTAAATAATACAATGCAGCGACATGATTTTCTCGCGTTCCCGCCAAAACTCCAGGTTTATTAATAACATTCCGCGTTACCCTGAATAGGTACCAAAAATACCCTATTCGAGGACATGACCAAAACCATCCGTAGCTACATAGTTATTTTGTGTATAAATATTTAACTGACGACAACAGCCTTATGTACCTTCAGCACTCAATGCTCCAGTTTAGCATACCAGCATTAAGTTCTTCTTATTATTTTTCCTTTCTTTCTCGGAAAGTGCAAATGGAAGTGGTTTCCGTAATGACTAGTGCAATAGCATAGCATA
This sequence comes from Erannis defoliaria, assembly GCA_905404285.2. Lineage (NCBI taxonomy): Eukaryota > Metazoa > Arthropoda > Insecta > Lepidoptera > Geometridae > Erannis > Erannis defoliaria. The sequence goes on from FR990071.1 coordinate 5,565,502, forward strand.
GTTTCCTTACCGTATACGAGTACGTACTGCTTTAAAATGCGAGTTTAAAACAAGCAGTGTTTGTTTTAATTTAATTTTGCTCGTGAGACTTGGGTTAGTTTCAATCCAAACAAAGAAAATTATTTGAAATGGTTTCTCACTATTAATGGCGAGATTTATTTTCGGTTCTACATAAAAGATAAAGGGATCTGTGTATTCAGTCAGTAAATGGAATGTTATTGTTCTTGTGTATTCAGTCAGTAAATGGAATGTTATTGTTCTTGTGTATTCAGTCAGTAAATGGAATGTTATTGTTCTTGTGTATTCAGTCAGTAAATGGAATGTTTTTAAATCAAAAAGTTTTTTATGCAACGATGGTTTTTCAAGAATATATATTTTTTTATATTTCAACAATGTTCACTTGATGATGCTTTTGTGACAAATATTGTTTTTATTTGTGATTTTTAAGATGATGTTCTTGTGTGTGTGCTTTTGTGATGGCGCTTTCGTGTTTTGTGCCCCTTCCCTATTAAGGAGGAGACGTTCGTCCAGCAGTGGACGTCTTTTGGCTGATGTGTGTGTGTGTGCGTAATATGTAATCCACGGACAGGAACAGGGCGTCGATAGACATTATATATTAAAGCAAACGTCAAAGAAATTAGTAATCTGGTACTTAGTATTTTTTAAAGGATTTTTTTTTATGATACTTTAGTTTAAAACACTTGTTTTCGTTTTTGACCAGAATAAAAAAAGGTAGATAGGGGTGATAGCACTCCCATCTATCGAGTTAAACACATAGAGCTACATTAAACTATTGTATTAGTTTAAAATTAACCTGATTAGTGCACTAGGAGATACTTGTGTGTGTTTATTCCCTTTTTATGTCTGTCTGTCAATTTGATAAAAACTTAATTTATTATTCTTCTTTTGCAGGCAATGAACACACTCCGATCCAAGCCCATGATAATTTTCTACCTGAAACTACGTCACAACAACTTGGCAAAACTACCTTCGTACATATTCCTCGGGCTGGATATACGTCACCTTACCGTACATAACAGCAGTTTGGCGGTTATTGAGGACTCTTCGCTTAGTTCTATAGGTGATTCTAGCTTTTTATTTTAGAAATAAAGTTTGCGTTTGCGTAGTTGGTATTTTCAACCGACTTCAAAAGAGGAGGTTCTCAATGGGAAGTTATCTGACAGCTGTCAAAACGTAGTTCGACAGCCAAAGGATAGATGGCGCTGGCGAGATATGGCAAACTTTTTTTCGCATTTATCTTGTGAAAAAGAAGTTTACCCACCGTCCCTTCTTCACTTCACAGTTCGCGTTCGTTGGTGAAGTGCTTTTCCAAGTTTTCTTGTATCATTTTGTTGAAATTCTAATAAATTGTTATTATTACGTTACGTTATTGTTATGATTTTTTGATGATAGAAATTGTTATTATAATTGATAGTAATTAATTAATTAATTGGCAAAGCACACTTAATAATTTGCGTGGAATAACGAAAGCTTAAGAAATACTATGGGCAAGTACTTTGTTATACAAATAATAACCACAAAAAACGCATGACAGATCTGATATAAATGAAATTAGGTTAATTTTTATTTTTTTACTTTGCTTCATTCGTTCAAAATCATCAGAACCACAGACAAGATAGTGAAACTATAGAGGGCCATATCTCTTCATTGCCATCGAACGGATTTTTATGAACTATACTCGAAAGAAATCGAATTGAATCGATTTGAACTCAATGTTTTATTCTATTACACAAGTAACCAATAAAGGACATAATTAGTGGAGACATAAGTTCAAAATGTAGCGAGAAAAAACAAAAACAGCTATTAAAGTGGCGGGATCTTTCTTTTAAAGCTCTAGTCAAACATAAAATTAAACCAACGATGTCTGGAAAAGACAATTCTTTTGCTATTTTTGTTCTTTGCTATTTAATCATCTTTCAACCGACTTCAAAAAAGGAGGTTCTCAATTCGACTGTTTTTTTAAATGTTACGCGATTACTCCGTCAATTATGAACTGGTTTTGATGATTATTTATTTGTTTGGTAGGTAATACTTTAGAGGTAAAAAAAAAAAGATTGAATTTTTATCAAAATCGGTTCAGTAGTTTGGTTTTTATATCAAAATTACTAGAAAATATGAAGATTTCATACATAGGTATTCACAGTTGTATTTTTTTTTAAAGCGTACTTACCTATTATTATTTCATAACAACGAAATATTTAAGAGACCATCATGCATGTACACTATCAACAACAGTGCTCTATCGTATGGCTTATGTTTTTAGGTTTTGTTGTATTTAAATAGACAATAGATAATTGACAATCGTTTATTTGAAGAAGGAAGCTTTTGTTACAACATTTATTTATTCTATTTTATTTATTCCGCAGGAAATAAGCTGACGCAGCTTGATGTGTCGCAGAATAGCTTGGCGACCATCCCGACTTCCTCTTTTACACATCTCAATCATCTGCTAATCCTCAACATGAACCATAATAAGGTAAGTCGGTATATTGAAATTTCAAAGAATGTTTCGAAATTATTCAAGGATTGCACTATGTACTAGCACCATTGAGCTAATATCTATAGAGTCACAAACGTGCAAAAACATTGTCCGCGCCAAAACTCGGCGCACGCTATGTAGTGCGCCGACTTTTTTAACGACTAGAACTACGATAAGACATAGCGCTCAAGCATACATTGAACACTATACAAGCGACATAACGTCTAAATTCGAACAATTGTGAACTATATAATGCACGTATAGGTATGTACAACGTCACTCGGACGTTTTCTTAGAGATTGTGACTTTTTAGATGTTAGCTCAATGACTAGCACACAATAACTTTAAGATTTTTGAATCTAACATACCTACTTAACACAACTATAGAGTATCTACGCAAGTCGTGGCTGGTTAAAGAGATTTGATAGATGAACTTTAAAATATTGTGGGCTGTTGCGAAACTGATAAATTCGTATAAATACACAATATTATGTATACCTACACAACGTACTGAGTTATATAAATTTAAACTCCTGGCTGCTACCAACGACTGCTACTAACAATCATTATATTATTCCGAAACATAGCGAGACTAACCACAAAAAATACCTTGACAATAATGCCCCGTAAACTTTAAATTTAATCCGAAGAAGATTTAAACTACAAACACGTTAGAAAAATGGTTGAAAAAAAACAGTGTGTGCTTTACAACAAACATTAATCAATGATCGAAGTGAGAGAGAGCTAGATCCTCCACGATCGAAGCTTATGACATTCCCCATAGTGGCACAAATTTCCAACACCTCTTTGTATGAACTGGATCAAAATGTCAAATGCCTTAATCTAGTCGTTAAAATTCGTAGTATGAAAAGCCGCATATTACAGGTGACTGCGGTTCACAACCGCGCATTCATGGGACTCGACACACTGGAGATACTGACGCTATACGAGAACAGAATATCTGTCGTCGACGGTGAGGCGTTCAAAGGACTAGAGAAGTAAGTAGAACGTTATGTGGTACGACGAAATGTGCAAAACTGGGGGAATATTTAGAACATGCTAGTTTGTGTAATGATATTTTTTATGGGAGTTCGGTAAATTGTGTAAGTGTATAGATTGTTCGTTTGTTGTCAAGTAATTTTAGCTAAGTATGAACATAGATAAAATGTTTAGTTGATTTATTTATTTATTTATTTATTTATTTATTTATTAATTGCTTGTCACACTTACAGCTACGCCAAGGCGTGTGACAAGCCAGCAGTACATACAATAATAATAATCAATTACATAGAAAAGAAACATCAAATAAATAAAATAAAATTCATGTCAAAAAATAATAATAATAATAATAGATTAAAAGTCACATAATAATTGAATTGAAAAACAATAATAATGAATGTCAACTTAAATAACTAAGACAAGAATTCACAAATACATTCAATTCAACTATAAATATGTCAACGTCTGGTTGTTGAGCTAGCATGGCGTTGAGCAGAGCGATGGCCTGGGCTGTGGGAGCGTACTGTGACGTGCGCGTGCGCGTCCATGGAGCAGCGAGCAGGCGCCGCACGTGCGGCCGCCGCGCGCGCTCCGGCGCGACGAGCGCGAGCCGCGACAGGCTGCTCGGGTTGTCAATCTTATTGTGGAGCAACAAGTAGAAGTGCACCATTATAGCGCACTTGCGCCTGAGCTCCAACGTGTTAATGCCGACCATTCCAGACACGAACAAAGACGGATATAAGTACGGATAGTATCCGTACAGCTTGTTGTACAAGTATCGAGCGAACCGCCTCTGGACCTTTTCTACCATGAGTTTGTACTTGGCTTCGTGGGGATCCCAGATTATGGAGTTGTATTCCAGTTTACTCCGTACAAACGCATAATAGAGGGTCACAATGGTGCTCCTATCTCGAAACTGGCTGGACTGTCTCATGACAAACCCGAGAGACCTGTGAGCGCGGCCGCACACATCCACAACATGGTCATTAAACGTGAGCTCGGTGTCCAAGGTCAAACCGAGGTCGCGAATACGTTCGACACGTTCAAGAGGGGCACTGCGTATGTTGTAGGGGTACAAATTCGGTGAACGAGCGCGAGTAAACGTTATGCACTTGCATTTGGATGCATTGAATTCGAGTTTGTTCTGTTCACTCCACGCTACAACATTATCGATATCCCTCTGCAGTGCTTCGCAGTCCTCGTCCGTATCTACACCCAAGAACAGCTTCAGATCGTCAGCAAACATGAGACACCTAGCTGTCCTGACAACATTAGGCAAGTCGTTAATCATAACGGAAAATTGAGTCGGACCCAGCGTGCTGCCCTGGCTTACACCAGAGCAGGTCGAATACGAGTCTGAGCGATAGTTGGAGAGCTGTACATATTGTAGCCGATTTGTGAAATAACTGGAAAAGAGTTTAAGCAAATTTGGAGTGAAACCTATGGCCGAAAACTTTTCAAGTAGTACGTCGTTGTGGACGCGGTCAAACGCTTTTTTAAAATCAAAATACGCCGCATCTACTTGTCTCCTATTGTCCATTTCCGCAGTTGCGTAGTCAATAAAATTAATGTGGTTAGTGGCGGTGGACCTGCCCGCCCTAAATCCATGCTGAGCATCGCTCAGCTGCGCCCCGACCTGCCCGGTGATGTCCCGGTTCAGTATCGATTCGAATACTTTGCCGAATGCCGACAAAACAGCTATAGGTCTATAGTTTTCAACTTTCGATCTGGAACCATCCTTGGGTATAGGAGTAACTCTAGACACCTTCCATTGAGAAGGGTATATTGCAGTGCTCAAAGACAAATTAAATATATATAATAGCGGAAGTTTAAATATTTCTAAGCTGTCTTTTATAATATAAGGCGGTATGCCATCCGGCCCAGTCGAGGAGTTCGCCTTGAGGCGCCGAACTGCCCATAACAAGTCGCGTGGCTCGACACTATCCACCGCGATGCGAGAAGAGCACAGCGAGCTGGCCGCCCGGCGCTCCGCCGCCTCGGCGGACAGGGTCGGCGTGTCACTTAAAAACACCGATTTGAAATAGGTGGCGAAAGCATTGGCGGCGTCAACACCAGAAACAATATCACCAGAATATTCGAATTCGCTGGTCGACTGTCTGGTGGATTGCTGATCTTTAACAAATTTCCAAAATTGTTTTGGATTATTTTTAATATCTGCTTCGGTTTGGGACATATAAAATTTCAATGGTTTCCGTCACTTAACTCGATAATAAATGTCGTGCGTAGCTTGACTAGATGATTCTAAAAGATCACCGATGTATCAACGGACAGTCCGGTCAGTCTTAGGATGGTTGTCCGTGAGTGGTATTTATCTCTGAGCGTTACTGTGGGTAGGATGACACGTTAAATTATTGGTCCCAGGCGTTTGTTCTATGTTTCTATAACACAACCGTCAAGCCATATCAAAGGTCTTCGGGCGGCACATTACCTCTGACACAAGGGCTGGCCACTCAGCCTATATGAACTTACTTACTTACTACTTAATAAAGAATAATTCATATTAACTTGGGCCGTAATCAGATCGTATCTTTAACTTGGCTCGGTATTTTTCTAGTATAAGTACGTAAGTGTTTGTTAGGTCTCAGTGATATCAAGTCACATTTATTTTAAAATAATATAAAGTTCGGATCCATGGTAGATACTAAAGTTAAGAAGTTCACATAAGAAACGCCTACAAAAGGTTAATTGTTTCGGTAAAATCTTAGAACTTAGCTTATCTCGGTCAAGTAACACAACGGTTAGATCCTTCCTTCTCGACTCCAGAGTACGAGATAAAAAGATAAGCATCAGTAATAAACCACCACTTTATTCATAGGAAGCTATTCGTTCATAAAATGCAAACATTAAGCAGAAACTACTGAAAGTTAACGCCGTAAATATTCCCGTTGTAGCTCTAATGCGTGGGTGTAATACACTTAATGACACTTTATGTGGGAGTGCTGTTAGGCGTTCAGTGGTTTTGATTACACAGCTGAGTGTATTCAACGCTATATTTTACTAGGATTCGAACCTGTTGTTAAGTGCTTAACCTTAGCTTTGGTTCGTGCGATTGGATTTTAGATAGGAAATAATTTCAGTAGGTAAAACATATTGAATTTATAGATAAAAAAAATTACCGGCTCCTTACATTACTAAAGCATTATGAGAGTTAGTATAGGCTGAGTGGCCAGCCTTAGTGTCAGAGTTAATATACCGCCCGCAGGCCTCTAACATGGCTCGGTTATTTTAAAGACATATAGAACCAAAAACCGGGACTATAACATTTTAAAAGCGTATAAGTACAGTCTATACCTTTTCAGTCACATTTTTAGTACTGGATACATAGTACTGCCAAGCAGTAGTGTGCAAGCGTGACGGCCTTACGGTTTGAAGGTCAATGATACCAGATAAATTACTGGGCATGAAGAGATTTGACATCATTTATCTATGTCAGGGTGACGATCGAAGGCAGTGCAGTGCGGCGCAGGATTTTGTTTGAATTTCTGGCAAGTTCCGTTCACAATTCTGGCACTGCTACTGTTATAGGCAGGCGTATTGCTTACCACCAGACAAACATTATGCTCGTTCCTTCACTTATGGTATAAAAAAGGGTAGGCGTTTAGAGTATAGTTCAGCATTGATGTTGAATAACGATTTGGTCAAAAGTGGTGAATTAGTCAACTCTGGAATGAGACGGGAGTTTGTTGGATTTAAAGTCTAAAGTTATATTTGAACACACCATCTGATTCTCTGCTAATTAGCGACTAGATTATTATTGTATTACAACAGTTCACTTCAGCGGGAGCTGAACATTGTTAAGTTATGAACTCTCAGAGCAACCATTTTCAAAGACGTGCGCTAAGTTTAAGTACTTAGGTACCTGATTTAATTATATAAGTACTTGGCTATTCATTAGTTTCTTTTATTGTGTTTAGAAAACTGAAGCGGTTAAATCTCGGCGGGAATGACTTGACGGCGGTACCGCAGAAGGCATTGGCTCTATTAGAAAATTTGAAGAAACTTGAAATGCAAGAGAACAGAATCGCTACTATTACAGAAGGAGATTTTGCAGGTGACTTTCAAATCGCATCATAAAAAATGTATGCCAAGTTTTATGGTTGACACAGGGCTTTTATACAAATTTCGTACCCTTAGGTCTAATATACCCTTTTTATTCGCCAGTGGACAATACATCTAAATATAAGCTACCTGCACTTTTAAATTTTATTGAATTGACATTTATTTGTGTTTTAAACGAATAAATTGTAATTTATCCTATGTAATGATAAAAAAAAGCAATTATTTGTAATTTTTTTTTTATTTAGGTATAGTTTTTAGAAACGTAAAAGATATTTGATTTACGAATATTCATTACCTATTCTTTTTTCCAAATTTCATCAAATGTTCGTTCTTTCAGTAAGAATTTCGACATGGAACTATGGGTGGAAATTTATGAATAACGGGTATAACTTTATTATTTAGTAAGAAATGGGTAAAAAAACAGACGAAAAGCAACAAATAAAAATGAAAACTTTTATGATTATCTTCAAAGTAGTCATTAGGTGCTCAAAAAATAGATTACCTGTAGAGTTTAGGGTGAGTTTTGAAAATTGGTGATTTTATAAATTTCTACGTGCTCTTTTAGAATTTTTACTTTGCCACCTCGTAGCTTTGCCACTCGCGTCTTTATCTTGGGAAAAGGCGCCTAAAAAGTTTTTTGACAATATCTCTTTTCATAGTAAAATTGGTATTTTACCATGAAAATATTATGTGATAATTTTGGAAACTTTACGTCAGAATTTTTTATTGTAAAATGAATAATTTTAGTGTGATGCAAAGTCGACTCAACACGCATTATGGAAAAATAACTCATTCCCACACTACGGTATGGAGTACGGTAAAGAGTAAAGTAAAAAAAAATACAGAGCGTTGGGGAAGGAAAATAAACAAGAATGCGCTAATTCCTGTCACCACACTCGAGCCCCCGGCTCCGGAAAGTTTGTTTGTTATAACGTATTTCTTGCAAATGCAAAAAGGGGTGTGAGAGAGCCTGTAGATGCAGAAAGGCTGGAATGTACTCTGTTAGGTTTTTTTTAGGCATAAGCCTTTATTAACTACAACAAACTACAAAGACTACTTAGCCTACTACACAACAAAAAACAAAAGGATTGTATCCAGACCGATGAAAGTCTGTTAGGTAGGTATATGCACGAATTGAAATGACACCTGTGATAATTCGCAAGTTCAAAGCTAGATAAAGCTAAGACAATCCGATCGCCCATGATGTGATAAAAAACCCTATATACCTATACCGCGATAAAAAACCGCATGGTGGAAATGAGTTTTTTGGCCAAAACGCGCGTTGAGTCAACTTTGCAGGGCTCAAAACGATTCATTTTACAATAATATGACATGAGATAAATTATAAGACATTTTCTCCCTTGGAGGAAGAATTTACCTCTTTTTTCCAGTTTCATTTATTATAAACTATTTTCATCGTAAAATAAGTAACAAAGGAGATAATAATGGTCAAAAAACTGTTCAGAGGCAGCATTTTTCCAAAATGGTGGCGCGAGCGGTACTTAGATATACGAGGTGGCGTAAAACTCGGAAAGAGTACGTCGTCGAAATCTATAAAATCACCAATTTTCAAAACTCCCGCTAAACAAGACTATATTATTATATCTATGTACCCCTGTGACTGACTATTTATATCTCTAGACAGAATCACTTTGGCATTAAAACAATGAGCGCGCTGTTTTTTTTAAAAATAACATAACTAATATTTAAAAATCATTAGTCTAACACCATAACTTTATTTACAGGTCTACGAAGTCTAGATTCGCTAGGCTTAGCCCACAATCAGTTGCGTGAGGTACCGGCTCAAGTATTCTCTCATCTGACGTTCCTCAATTCTCTCGAACTTGAAGGCAATCAGATCCAACGGATCGACGAGAAAGCCTTCGCTGGACTAGAAGGTAGATAATTTAAACCTTAATTTTAGTTAATTAAGTTTATGTTCATTTGCAAATGATAACTTCGTTAGATTTTAAGTGAGGAAATGCATACAGCACTTACGATGATTGTAAAGGACACGCCTTCAGAATCTTAAAAGCAAAGTTGCTTAGTGTTCTGCACGCTATACTGTTTTCTGTAGGAGAAACTAGGCCAACAACCGCACAAAATTGAGGCTTTTGTCGCATTAGCAAAAGCAAACTCTACTTAGATTTCCTTCTGCTTTCAATGCAAATGCATTACATGCATAGGTAGGTAACTACCATATTTATAACTCTCTTACCATAAGTATCTCTTATCTATCATCATCCATAATCAGTCCATAACTAAGGCATAATCCACTGCTGGACATACGAGTAGGTACGCCTCTCCAAAGTCGGAGGTTACACGTAAAGTCTGGTATCAGTGCAGTCCGTGATCCGGGCCACGGATTGAACTGATGCCAGACTGATAGAATGGCGAAGGAAGGAAGTTCGACGATCAATCTGTTATGAATCACGGACTGAACTAATTCCAGACTTTACGTATAACCTCCAGATTATCCTAGGCTTCTTAAAAAAACGACTTTCCATGGTTTTAAACAGACAGTTCGCAATTTTTGAGTAACTTAAAAATAGCGAATATTTATGTGTAGGTATACCTTTTATAGATCCCTTATTTTCTGTTGCCGAGCTCTCTGTCGGAGCTTGTGTTCCCCGAAAACCACAATTAGGGTGTCTTTATATCTAAAGTATAATTAGTTTTCTATTATGTATCTGAGCGTGTTCCATCTTGAACTGCTACGCACAATAACTGTGTTAAAACACAGACTTACATCAACAGCCGGAAGACGTCTACTGCTGGACGAAGGCCTCTCCCATAGGGAGGGGTTTCCATAATCCCAACGCTTGGCAGGCGGCTTGGGGATCGCAGAGTGCTCACCACTGTTAACAGAGAGGACGCCGCTGCCCTACCTCCGCTGGTTCTGGTTGCAGTTTTAGGACATGCCCAGAACACAACACAGAACCACAGACTTATCACAAATAAATTAAAATGTTATAAAACAAAATATTTCGTGTTATTCTCAAATATGCCATTTTTGACCATCTTACAGCTCTGTTTATATAGTAGCTCTGCTTTGAGAGCTGGTAGTGAGGGACGTGATATAAAACATCTAAAATCGACGTTAATTTGCTGCAGAGAACTTGCAATACCTTCGCTTGGGAGATAACCGCCTGCACGAGATCCCCTCGGAAGCACTGCGGCCGCTGCACCGGCTGCGCCACCTGGACCTGCGCTCCAACAACATCACCTACATCAGCGAGGACGCTTTCACTGGATACGGAGACTCCATCACTTTCCTCAACTTACAGAAGAATATGTAAGTTTCGTTCTAGGACAGAGACAAACTTGCACCCTCCATTTCACCCCCTTAGGAGTGGAATTGCGCAAAATCCGTTCTTAGTGAGCATCTAAGTCTTAACAACAGACCACATGCAAAATTGCAGAATCGTAGCTTTGGTACTTTTTGAGATTTCATGTCCGAAAGGTATGTGCTTCTCTTTTATAAATATAGATTACGTACCTACTTAGTACATGCAACTTTTACACTTTCGCGATTTGAACACATATTTATATTATTTTCTCATGACCGAAACGTCGAGGTAAATAATAATAAATTTGTTGGTGCGCGATTAAGTCCCAGTGATAAACATAATTATGTACTTAATACATTTAGATCTGAAACTACTAACCGTTTGATATGCTTACTGCTAAATCATAAATAAATATAGAATAAATATTATCATGTATATGTCGCAGCCAAATTGCAGAATACGACGTATTACATAACGGCTAGCTTTTTCAAACAACAGCGCTGTTTTATAAAGTGGCGTATTAAAGTTTAGCCAAATTGTATTACGGATGAAAGTAACGTCGCCGCATTGTATGCGTGCTTCGCGTTCTACAACACGGCTAGCCATAATGTAATTGAACGGTTCATGATCCGCCGCTTTAACAATCTTTTGTTCAAATTTTGGGCTCTCGCGTCGGTTTGGCGCTTTGATAACTTAAGTGTGACCTTTGCATGCGGTTAAAACATTTGTTTGCCTTCTACTTAAATACCAAGTGTTTTTATTGTCATAAAATTTTATTTTTTACTATGTACACACTGTATTTTGTTAGTGTGATAACCATTTTAAATTGAAAGCAAGTCTATTACAATGTGGCTAAACATAGTCCGCCATATTGTAGAAGGTATCGCAATGATAATCCGGCTGAACGTTGATCCGCTGTTTTACAAAAAGGCCCTGTTTTTTAAAATGGCTAGCCATTATGTACAACGGCGAATTCTACAATTGGGCTGCGAATAAACTATTTCAAACATACATATGAAACAAATTAAAAAGCTCCAATTACGTAAGGTACCCCAGTTTTATGAAATGTAAGATCTTTCTTAACTCTATATGACGTGCTTGTATAATTAAATCAATACTAAACCGAAACAATGAATATAAACACCAATAGTATTAGTTCATTGCATTGCTATTCTAAATAGCAAAACAGCTTTTGTGCAAGGTGAGGCCAGCAATTTCGTAATGTGTGACGTCAACCCATCGTCAACCATACGAGTGATTGACTATTCTTTGTTTCGCTAGTGCTTTAGCAAAATCTGGTGATATGACAAATGTGTTCTGTTTACCTAAAATGAAAATTTTGAGCGTTACAGGTTCACTGAGAAGCACATCTACAAATTGTTCAGTATTTTAAACTTTAATATCGAATGTAAAATATTTAACTAAATAAATAACTACTTATTTCTTGGGGGACTTTACAAGTGTACCTGTTACGCCATGGGTACACACACTTTCACTCTGTTAAAAAAATAACCCAGGACGACATCTACGAACTAAACAAACACAATATAACAACCTACGTATCATACTACAAAGAAATTACCTAACACTTGCGAGTCTAGAGACAAAATCCAAGCCTTAACTAAAATTAAGCCCTCTACGCCAGTGTGCCCAACGTGCTGCCGGTATTTCTTCGTTGAATGGCAATGAGGGTTTGACTTTTTTGCAGATTCATTAGTAGGTACATACCTACAAAATGGTATGTGCGATATTTTCCAAAATATGACCTTAAATAGAACTGAATACGAAGGTGAATCAAAATGAAATATTTACTGCACACAAAGCCAAAGTACGTTTCTCCAACTTTACGACCTTATTAGTGGAGAGTTTCTTAATAGAAAATAAGTTTTTAATACTTTTTGGTATTCATACTTTTTATTTTGCTATAACTTTGGCTTTACGACACTTAACCAAGTCTTAATAAAGAAATTAATCTTCAGGGTTCATTAAATAAAGATATCATAAACTGAGGTTGAAATTAATGATAAAATTTAATTTATTAATAATAATTTTGCTGTTTGGGTTTATATAAAAAAACCGTGGTAGCCTAATCGGGAGACCGCTCAACTTATAATCGTGATGTCGCGGGTACAAACCCGGCCTGTACCAATGAGCTCTTTGGAGTTTATGTACGAATTTTCATACCACTGGCTTATCGGTGAATAAAAACATTGTAAGGAAACCTGCACTGCGTCCGGAGATAAATTGAATGGTTTATGTGAATCCACCAACCCGCAACTGGGCCAGCGTGGTGGATATGGCCCAAACGCTCTTCGATGATAGTCCTGAGTCCAGCAGTGGATTATTTTATAAAAGTTGATTATGGTACATGCTTGTTTTTATTTTATAAAATCAGATTACATTTTTTCCCCATAATAGCTCCATGCCGGTGCTAGGCGCTCATTTCATGGGTGCTTAAAAAATTGGTGCTCAATCGGGAATACCCCGATCTATTTACTAAATTTATCAGATAACTTGTCATATTTTATTCATTATCCGTATTATCCTATAGAACGATTTAGTATATAGTTTTGAAACTCTTTGGGAAATACTCGTATTGCATAACTTTTGCAGGTAATGGATTACTAGCAATACTTTAGGATTGCGTGTTCTATTCATATTAACCCTGCCATTAATTAACTTGAAATTAATTAATGAACTTCCTGAGTAAAGTTTGCTCATACAGAACTTTGTTTTAGGGTTCACCAGCTGCCAACAATGGGTTTCGACAACCTGAATTCCCTGGAGACCTTGAACCTTCAGAACAATAAGATACAGCATATTCCTGAGGAGATAATGGAACCTATTTTGGATACACTACGCGTTGTGGATATAATGGGTTCGTAATACAATTAGTTCTAGCCTCTATCAAAGTATAGGTTCATTATTAAGTTAGTACTGTACATACAGTGCTTGCGGCTTCTTGCTTCGTTTGATGGATCTTCAATATTTGTGTGTTCCGCTTGAATATAGTTACGATTTTGGCTAAACTATATAATAAGTATTTGACGACGTCGAGCGATATTTTAGCTTCATTGTACCTATCTGCTAAATTTTGCCACTTCAATATATTTATAGCTACACCAAGCGCAACGAGTGTGCTATTTACCATCAAGTTTCCACATTCTTGGTGCGAACCGCAAAACTCTACACGCTTCCCGTGTGGATGTTTCCCGACATTAATCTGGGAGTCTTCAAGTTCAAAGTAAATCGGTTTCTTCTGGGCAAGTGTACTCCAACGTAGACCGCATCAGGCGTGACGAAAAAAATACATTTTGCCATTACGTCTCGATCTTACGAGTCTCCATCTTCCCAGTATCCTTGTCAGAACAACTATGGCAATCATCAACACGTGTCACTATTGGACCAAAGAAATTCTAGTGAACGAAAACTGTAAAAAAGCGACGTGACCGCCTTTTTTGCATGTATAAAATGTGTTCTTGATATTGCCTTTTGAGGTTTAAATAAAGTATTGTATTGTAAATAAGGTTGTATAATTTACACGCAGATAACCCCCTGATCTGCGACTGTGAGTTGGGATGGTACGAGGCGTGGCTGGCAGGCTTGCGAGACCGCGACGACGAAATGATGCAAAAGAAACGCACCCTTTGCACCATGGTCAACGAGCATCGTGAGTACAGTGTTGCCAAGATGCCTCTAGAGAAAATGAATTGCAAACGGAAACCTTCACTGCGTACAGGCGACGCGCCCGCACTCACCTGCAATCTCATCACACACACGTTCGTATTCATCGCCGCTATGTGGCTCTAAAATAACGTTCGATATTTATTTTATTTCAATCCCCCTTTGTTTGTGAAGGGCTATCCTCGAGTCGACTGTGGCCGGATGACTCGATCGTAACCCTTCGCCTTGTTCGTATTTTCAGTTCAAAACTTGACGTGATGAATTTATGCAATAAACTACGATACATATCAATGTGGGGCTAAAAAAAGTTTAGGAGTAAATGGAGCGGTAGCTTTTTAAGTACGGAAGACGGAATTTTGGAGTGTAATTTAGTGTGATACAGTATTTTTACATTAGGAAACCTCTCGGTATGCCTTAATAATGTACCAAGTAGCTGATTGCTATTCAACACCGGCATTCTAGCCAGTAGGTATCACTCGAGCTGAGTTTCATTAAAGTAATGGTCGTAGAATACCTCCACGTAAGGAGGTATGAAGCAAAAATGTGATTCTTCACTAAGAATTAGAAACTGACACAAAACATTTTTATTTCTAGTATTAACCTTGGAATTTGAAATGTCGTTATATTTTATATCATTTACCCCTGCCTTAATATATAATGTACACCATATTTAATAAGCTTATACGTATTATGATGTTGACTAATATGATACTATTCTATTATTCTATTCTATACATCTAAGGGTTCTCTCAAGGTATTTTATTAAAGCGAAACCTATTAACTATATTGTTGGAATATCAGGAAATTTCCGATTCAGTTTTCTTCTGTTTATCTTTAGATGACGATATAAATGAAGGAGCAGCTTAATCGATTTAAATCCAGCATGTATTTTGTAATTATTAACGCTGTTATTATCAATAGTGTCCATAACTGTTCAATTTGCCGTAGTTGGAATTAAGTAGATAAGTGTTAGTAAAGTTTTGTCGATATTATATTTAACGCAGTTTATAATTTAATAATGAAGTATAGCATTTCTTAGATAAGTATTGTTAAGGTTTTCTTTTATTTAAACTAGGCATTTTTTTTTGTAGACGTAGATTTATAAATTTACTTTTCTAGTTTAGATAATATTTTGGTAGATAGATAAAGTTGAATTTATTTGCTATTTTTATTGATAATCGGATAATAAATGTGACTTTAAATAAGTATTTTTTCATTAGTAATTTTTTTAATTCGTTTTTCCTTATTATAATCAATTAATGTCTTTACCTATACCTGCGTTCACATAAAACCCATAATTTTACACAAATATAATTATCAAATTCAAGTGCTACATTCGTAACTAAAAACATATCCCCTAGTCTGAATTAAGATAGGTTTAAGAATGTTTATATTAATATATTATACATCACATTTGAAAAAATTCAAGTATATTTATAATGTGATAGCTGCGAAATATTTAAATTTCGATATCACAATACGCAATTTTATCTCAATATAAAATCATTATAATCAATCGTTGGTTTTATATAATTATTTATAATATTTCGAAAAAACATATTTACAAAAAAAAATACAATTATAAGTATGTATCTAAAATGTACACAGTATGTATGACGCGAGATTGAATGCATTATTTTGTATTCTTTTACATACAGTGATACATTTTATAACCATGTAATTCTTATTCTAATTATTATGTATAGTGTGCTGTTATATATAAGCAAATGCACAATTCAATTTATTATAAATATTGCACAGTAGTGCGTAGTACAAAAAGTTAAACATATCTTTACTATACGTAAGTTTCAGAGTCGAAGGAACCTGATTATTTAAGATTTCATGTTTATTATCGCATCAAGTTTAACTACTTACATAAATATTCTGTGTCGTGTTTCTATCGTTCTGAATGTGCATTTTTCTATATTCTATAATATATTCATAATTATGTATTACATTATTGTACTATTGACGTCTTGCTTATTAAATGTATGAGTATGATCTGACGCAAGTTCCATGTTTAGAGAAAACTTTATAGCTACGAGTATTTCTATTATTTAATTTAGGGAATCTGTTTTATATCATTATTATACAGTATTAAAAATTTAATGGGTCATCTTTATTAAAAATACACTAATTAATATTAAATATATTCTAATTTTGTTATCTTCCATTGTATTATGAGTGCCTATTTATTAATATCAGTTTTTCATATATATTATAAAATATATATTTTTTCAATTTTAAATTATCAGAACACTGTTTTAAACTATCAAGGTTATTATATAAATATATACTCATTACAGTTCTATGATTATTTATGAGATATTTACCGTGATTATGTTGTGAACATCGACATTATACTTATGGAAGATTTTATTTAAAACAATTAAGTTTTGCCAATAGTTATTTCGTTTCAAAACTATTTTTAGTAATGTTATCTTTATAATCATGTATAACAATTTGAACCATGATATTGCATATCAAATAGTTAAGTCGTAAGATATAATTATTATACCTGTTACAGTACTCTCTCGCTAGCCCGCCACTTCAAAATCCAAAGTATCGGCTGGTTACTGAAAACGGGGAACTATTAATATAGAAAACAGACAAAACAACAAAGAAATACAAACAACAAATAAAACAACAACAACAACAAAACATAAACAACAAATTGAACTTGAACTGATGTGTAAAAAAATCAGGTTTTGAGCTAAAGGCTTAGGACATTTCCCATACCTACGCAGGGGGCTAGAGGTAGAAGTTTGCCATGCTTCCTTATATGAACTAGGCCAAAATGTTACATGCCTTTAGTTAATTACTCTGGTTTCGAAAAAAGGGTTGAAATTTTGCTTGTTACCAGAATATTTATGGTACGGTCACATGTATGAAAAAGAGGTTGTAGGTTGGCGGATTTTTGAGCCGAAGACTTAGAATGACGGCGAATTACAAAGTGCTAGTCTCGCAAAAAACAGCTTATTATAGTTTGTATTCGAATAGTCGAGCGGTAGATTAGCGAGAGAGTAATTATATACTAAACATAATTGTATTTAATTACGTTGATGTCGTGTTAACTGTTTCATATAAATATATTAAAAGCCATTGTTATTATTAGCTTGTTGTAAGCTGTAAAACTTATTGAAATTCACTAGAAAATTGTAAATCAAATAGCAAAAATAAAATAATGGTAATACAATTATTATTAAAAAAAATATGTACCCTGATTGTAGGCAAGTAATTAATGCGTATTTATAGAAAAACATAACAGATGCAATAACTCCTAATTATGTTGCTGTCAAAATTATAATTACACCATTACAAAAACCAAAAATAACATCCAGAGTAATGCGAAAATAAATATTCTAACGTATATTTAATTCAGACATTGTCCTACAGCCAAATAAAATTATTTATATTTTTTTATGCACTACGATTTTCAAGAGCGTGTTCACACTTTTTGCCATATTAAGTATACTTATATATATATATACAAATGGTAATAATAATGAAGTAGGTACTTACCTACCTATTTTAATTGTACGAATAACGATTTATATAAAAACAATTTTTTTTATATTTTTTTTACATTGTGAAATGCTCTTACGCATACCCTCCTGCCAGGGCGCAGGAGGGTTATGTCGGACTCGATGCCACCCCTACCGACTAAAAACCCAACGGGTTCCCACATTGCGCCCATTGTCGAGGTCACGGGTACCCTCTCGCATTCATCCGCGACCTCGACGGCGCTGCCTTTTCGGGCCCACCACGGGAAGCTGAAGCTCCTCCCGCACCGACAAGGCGGGTACCCCCGGGGGATATAAAACCAATCTGTGTTAACATATAGATACCTATATTATCCGCTTTAGACCTTTTCTGTAGGTACCTATGTAGACGTAACGTTGTCTATTACCTCAATTTTTAAAAAAATCGTCATCAAAAGGCTTGGACTGTTATAACTGGACACATTAAGAATTTACATTCTTGTGTTGTTACCAACACAATGTAACTTACCTATAATGAAAAGAAATTGTAAGACCTTAAATAGAATGGAGTGTTTATGGTCACATTTATTATTGTTATTATACTATTGATAATTTTAAATCTAATATTGAAAATTGCTGTAAAACGTGTATTTATTAAATATTGGTTTAAATAAAAAAAATATAAAAGGTTTCAATGTTGTTTTATTAGTAGAAACTAGCATGCATAAAATAATTAAATGCTGAGTATAGGACATTTTGTTGGGTTCAGGATTAACATTAAATGCTTGGAGAAGTCAGCTCTTTAGGGAACGTACCTACGCACCACGTGACCATGACCCATTTTTTACAATGTTTTATACAGGGTTACAGGTTAAGTCGACCTAGATCCTTTAGGGGGTTTTAGTATACATCATTATTGACTATGGGACCCCCCCCCCCCCTATCCAAACCTTGTCGTTTTATTTTGCATTCTAGACCAAATAATACATTACTACTAATTAATTACTACGGATTTTAAATGTTTTTTTTTTGTTTTTTACTGTTGGTATTTTTTTTTGTCGTCAGTAATGATGTATACTATAACCCCCTAAAGGATCTAGGTCGACTTAACCTGTAACCCGGTATACAATAATTTTTCAACCGACTTCAATAAAGGAGGTTCTCAAATTCGACTGTTTTATTGTTTGTTTGTTATACGCTATTACTACGCCAATTATGAATTGATTTTGATGTTTTTTATTTTAAACCGACTACAAAAAAGGAGATTCTCAATTCGTCGGTGTTTTTTTGGATGTATTTCTCCGCCAATTATGAACTGATATCGATAATTATTTTATTGTTTGGTAGGTAATACTTCAGAGGTGGTCCCATATAAAATTTATCGAAATCGGTTCAGTAGTTTAGTTTTTAAATCAAAATTACTAGAAAATATTAAGATGTATTCCAGGTATTCGTAGTTGAAGTCGGTTGTACTTTTTTTTTAAAGGCGTTTTATGTATTATCCGTATATTATTCTTTTGTTTCTGTTTGGTAGGTCATACTTCAGTCAGAAGTGTTTCCATATAAATTTTATCGAAATCGGTTCAGAGGTATGATTTTTAAATCAAAATATTATAAATATTCCGTAAATAATAATTAGAACTGAAGTGGAAAAAAGATGTCATCCAGCAGCGCGAGCGCCGTTCTGTGCGATATACAGAACGGTACTAATGACTACTACTAAATGATCTTTATCCAATTTTACCAACATATATGTAAAATTTATCGATCGTTAGGAACGGTACTCGCGCTGCTGGTATACGAAATCGAAGTCGGTGTTTTTTTTACACCATGCATTACGATTTCTATACCTTACATTTTAACTAAAGTTTGTACATAATTAATGTACTTGTAATTCAAACTAAACAAAAACAATCTTCCGGTACCCATACCAAATAAAGTATTAAAAATAAATGTATTAATAATTAAGTGTACGATTAGCTGTTAATCAACAGAAATGACAGACATTCTCGTATAATTAAGCCAAGTTAAATCGTCCAATCTGTCACTCTCCGCCCCGATTAATTCGAGTGGTTTCCGTTTGCCTTACTATCAAACTTTAATTATTAACATTCTTACCTATTTATGAAGCACAAGCATTAAGAGGATCGATATTCCATTAACGTAGCGGTAGCGCGGTAATAGCCAAAATAGAGCCTATTTATGAATAGAAGGTATGGTAATGTAGATGTATTATTAATAACTAGAGGTCGCCCGCGACTGCGTCCGCGTACGGAATAAATTCGGCCCGCTCCCAAATACTCTTATCTCCATACCGCTGGGCTAATTATTAATTATTTTCCTCCCCATATTCACTACTTTAAATCATCCCTTTTTTTTAAATGTACTATAACTTCAAAAACAGAGGACTTTCCATACAACATTCCACCCTCTTTATCACCCCCTTCAATCATACCTGTCAAAAAAAAACAACATTTTTTATTTTATATGAACTATTCAAATACTTATTTTCATGACTAAAAGTTCGAAAACAAAGGACTTTCATACAAAAGATTCCCCCCTTTTTACCCCTTTAGGGGTCGAATTTCGAAAAATATTTTCTTAGTGCACCCCTACGCATCAATACAAATACATCCTCCAAATTTCACGGTTGTGCGTTGTCTATCATTCAGTCAGTCAGTCAGTCAGGACAGAGATTCTTATAAGTATTAGATGTAATTAAAATATTATTCACCATCATGATATTATTAATATCCTGAAAAGACAAGTAGCAAGAAAACCGTCAGATTAGTACCGGTTACCTGCCTGGCTGGCTGGCTGGCTGGCTGGCTTTATACACTTCGGACCTCTGAAGGCTTGGCTAGCATGGCATGGCGTGAGGTAGCGTAGGCTTGGCTGGCTGCGGCATTGATGGATTCACGGTTCCGTTCCGATACAATCCATGTTAAGTACCAATTTTTTTCATGTTTTTATCTGACGAGACGAGCGAGATGTTCGCCTGGTGATAAGCGTCACGCCTGCCCATAACAGTAGCAGTACCAGAATTGTATCTTGCGAACACAATCCTGAGCCGCACTGTACTGCGCTCGTCGCCCTGTGATATTAGATGTTAAATCTCTTCTTACCCAGTATTTTTTCTGGTAACATTGCCGAAACACAGTAATGCCCAGTAACCTCGAGTAATATTTAATTAACTCACATGATTAAACGTGTCGAAACATTGCCTTACTTACGATTGATGTACTTTGTATTTTTACAATAAGTATACAAATCTGATAACGTAGGTGAGCGTAAGGTTTAATTGCCTTGAAATTCGCTTCCTTTACAAGATAGGAGCGATCTTAATAAATTTATTGAAGTGGCAAGTCTCGCGAGGATTCTGTATTACCACAAATACTGTTTATTTATCTTTATTAGGAACATAAACAATATTTAAATAGCACTGGTAGAACGATGATACCCGTAGAAGGAAAAAAAATAGAAAACCGTGTCGAATCTCGTGGGTAACAACGCCTGCCTCCAAACAATATAATGCGAGAGTTTCCTAGGAACCTCCCTACAGAACGAAGATAATTTAGAATAATATAAAAACAATAAATAAAGTATAGTAAATTAAGTGCTACAGTACAAATTCCAAAAATCTTCAAAATTTGCTTTTTTATGGATTCAAGTGACGAGCCGAGCAAGACATTCAGCATCAGCCCGGAGACGTCGACTGCTGAACGAAGGCCTCCCCCTTAGACCGCCACACTGTACGACAACCTGCCATTTGCATCCACCGGTTGCCCGCGACTTTTACAATGTCGTCGGTCCACCTAGTGGGAGGCCGCGCCTACGCTGCGTCTTCCGGTTCGCGGTCGCCACTCAAGAACCTTTCCTCCCCATCGGTTGTCAGTTCTTCGAGCGATTTGGCCTGTCCATTGCCACTTCAACTTGCAAACCTTGCGAGCTATGTCGGTAACTTTGGTTCTTTGGCGAATATCCTCGTTCCGGATTCTACCGCGCAAAGTAACTCCGAGCACAGCTCTCTCCACAAGCAAGACGTTCGCCTGGTGGTAATTGTCACGCCTGCCACTAACAGTAGCAGTGCTAGAATTGTGAACTTGCGAACACAACTCTGCGCCGCACTATGCGCTCGTCACCCTGAGATATTAGATGTTAAATCTCTTCATACCCAGTAATTTATCTGGTAACATTGCCCTTCAAACCGGAACACAGTAATACTTGCACGCTACTGCTTGGCAGTCGAATTACTGGCAAAGGTGTGGTACTTCCTCAGACAGAGTCTGCAGTAGAGCCCTATCACTACAGCTATACTTGCTAACGCTAACTACGCTAACGCGCGCTGATTGATAACGCTTTTGTGCTGAATTCTTAGTAGAAGAACAACTCGCATTTTTATTTTATTTTATTGTATCTTAAGAGTTTATGGCAGTAACAAGCAATGCTTCTGTGGATTACTATTTTTACGATAGAAAAAAAACGAAGAAAACGTAAAAGCAACATGTTTAATTGTGTATCTATGTGTGCTCGTGTATACCAATGTATGTTTGTATTCCACCATAGTAACACATGGGTCATTATAGGTTAAACGGACTGCCTTAAAAATGGGACCCTATTAGTTTTGGAAACCCGATATTCGGGTAATTACGCGGAACGCTTAAAAATATTAGTAGGTAAAATTAAAATAGAAATGCTGGACTAGTAATCAAACGAGTTGCATTCTTGAAGGTAAGTGTAATCTTAATTTTATTATAAGGCGCAGGTCACACAGAAATGGCATCGGGCTCGGACATGGCACGGGCGGCTTGCCATTCCATTCAAATTTCATACGAAATTCATTGAAATAAGGCGCTCACCGAATGACGTTGATCGGGCACGCCCGATGAACGTCGTTTGGTGTGTCCTAAATTGTGCCTTATTTCAATGTGTTTAGTATGAAATCTGAATGGAACCCGTGCCATGTCCGCGCCTGCCATTTATGTGTGGCCTGCGACTAAGAAAATAGTTTCTCTTTAATTAAAGACAAAGATAAAGTTGTGAGTGCCTGAGTCTCGAATTCAAAGTGGCTTTGAAATTCAGTTATGAATTGTAGGTACCTATTGTCTAGACTTTTGCCCGCGGACAATTTTAATGTAAACTAAATGGGTTGGTACAACTGGAAGAGAAGTTGATTTAAAATTACCATTGTAAAGAGAAAATTCAAATTGTTACGGTACCTATATATAACAAAATAACAACGTATTAATTTTTTGAAAAGTGCAGTCTAGAGATGTTTATATTACTCGTAGAAAGTTTTCCAGCGAGACTTTTATATATCTTGTTGAGTTTTCTGTTGTTTCATGCAAAAGCATTGCATAATTAACCTGTTGGAGTTTTGGAGGGTGCACGGAAAAATCATGTAGCTGCATTCTATAATTTTCTTAAACTTGTGTTTATTCGCGAATTAGTTATAAAAAGTGGTGGTGTTGAAATTAGATGCAAGAATTTAGACAAGTAATATAATATGGTGTACCTAACATGTATTTTCGTGTTGTTTTCATAACTCTGTAAAAGCTTGTAGTAAAGTCGCCACAACTTTACTAGGGCATGACTTGGAAGTTGGACTCGATTATGAGTAATTTTGTGTGACCAGCTGTGATTTTATGTCATCTTTTATTTGGCTTAATTCTTAATATACTTGAAAATGCATAGATTTGACACTGGCAGAATGCACAACGTACGATGCAAAAAAAAAAAAGAAAAAAAGAACATTACGCTCCTGGACATAAGCCTGCCCTCGAAGGGCGATTGGGCTACAACGACCACGCTGGCCCTGCCGCGGTTTGGTGGATTCACAGAACGCCAGTTCTTGCCGGAGGTACTATGCAGGTTTCCTCGTCATGTCTTCTTTCATCGAAAAGCCGCAGTGGCATGAAACTCAGATCATAATCTCCAAATAGCTCATTGGTACTGGCAAGTGGGATTTAAGCTCATCATGAGCTTAAATCCCACTTGCCTCTAGCGGAGCGGTCTCCCGATTAGGCTTAAGCTACCGCGGCTTATATATGTGTAGCAGCCACAGAAAAGCGAAAGCCCTACTTAGGTTGCAGCGGTCAGCGCAGTTGCTTCATATTTTGTACATAGTGTCGTTTTTGGTTAACTTTGAAGAAACGTTTGAGGCGGGCTTGTAGCAGTTTTGAACTTTTTTAAATGTGGTAAAAATCAAAAATGCCAAAATAAAAAATATTTTATTAAAATTGATGATATATTTTAGCTTTTTAGAAAACGTGATTTTGTGTGTCGATAGAAAAAATATATTAAAGTAGACGCTATATCGGCATTTCGACTAGCTAGAATTAAGAAAATACAAAACCACGTAAAATGTATACTAATAAATAGAATATAGTATTTTAGATTTTTAAGATTACAGTATTTCTTTGTTATATTTTTCAAACCAAAGAAAAACCTACTAAATTTAGCAATTCAAGCGCCCGCGCCTTTTCCTCTCTCTCGCTCGCGCTTACCGTTTACCCGCCTGGACGTAAGTACCTTGTTACAAGCGGGCCTTAATTCTATTATCACAAAAAACCCACTGCTATTGAGAGGTACTTATTTAGTTAGTAATATTTATACAACACGGAACATATATTTAAGAGTAGGTAAAGTTCTAAACAAATAATACTTAGATCAACAGATTCCTGTTAGGTTCTCATGCAACTTGCTAATAGCAACGAAAGGTCCCGTTAGACTTGCGGTTTATTTAAGTTACGAACAAATTTAATTAAAACTTAGACTCACCAAAACCAACTATCGAAGTAAATGTCTCTAGGCACCTGTAGAACATGCACAGTTTTAGATTAGGTTTCGGTGGTCTCAAGAAACATCTAGTTATTTTTTTAGTCCATTTTCTGCTAAATTATTTCGTTCTAAATCCAAAATATTATAAGGTTAAAATTACAATTCTATGGTAATTTACGGGATATTTTCCTTTAAATATTTCAGATAACGTATAGATACTTATTATTTCTCTGTCGATTTACTTCTATGCTAGATCGCTCTCTCATTATTATCATATTAAAAAATGGTAGTTTTGTTTGAAAATCATCGGTTGCTTTTGACTGAAAAATTGCGGTTAATTTGTGGGATGGTCACTGTCAACCTTTGATTATATATAGAGAGAGAGAGCTAGATTCTCCAAGCTGTCAACCTAACGAACCCACCCACCCTATATGCACTATTTTTTGACTGTTATTCTAGACAAAACTACTTTTGACCAATCTGTTCAGTCAAAGGTAAGTAATTTTGACTGAGTTTGCTAGTTAAAAGTACTTTTGATTGGATAAGAGTTTTGACTGCAACATTATTATGCAGATTCTTCCTGCTAATCCAAGTCTTTAAAATGCTCTCTGCTAGAACAAACAACGAGAAACAACGAGTTTTGTATGTTGTACGTGTATGAGATTGCCAGTTGACCTAGCCTGCGTAGGTTGGTCTACTGGTCGATCTAGCGAGCTACCGGAAAAAATCGCAGTGTGGATCCCCATTGCCAAAATTTATCACATTCGCAATACATTACTATTTTTCCGTATATACAAGCTGTTGTTTTGCATTCCCGCCAATACAGAAGTACCTACCAAAATTGGGAAAAATAACACTGCTGTTCCATACAACAAGTTAATTGACCTTGAACAAAATGTTTGGAACAGCTGTTTATTTTTATGCGATTTCAGGGTTAGCGCCATAGTAAAAGTTGTTCATAACGATAAGTAGTTCGCTCTGTAAATTTCAAGAAATTGGTGCTCAAACGGGAAGTACCCCGGAATGCAAAACAACAGCTTGTTTATATGACGTAGGTACACCTCTAACAAATTCATTCTTCATATCAAGGAAAATAAAAAGCAGAATGAAAACATGCCATAAATATGGCATTAAACGAGCTATTGTCAAAGTTAAATTAAGCTGACAAGAAAATCCACTTCGATGCAAGAACAGGAACCGCATTAAGTAGGTACCTATGTGAATTTTATCATCCATAAACCAGGATCCTTCGTATATTCTAAACACAGGTATTTGCTCTTAGAGCTCTTACCTTTACTGAAAAGGCAGGTCTTTTGCTTCAGAAAAAATAATTTTATTTATTTTTTATGGTAAATGTAATGAGACGTACGAGCGAGACGCGTTGATGGTAAAAGTAAAGAGACGTGCGAGAGAGACGCGTTGATGGTAAAAGTAAAGAGACGTAGGAGAGAGACGCGTTGATGGTAAAAGTAATGAGACGTACGACAGAGATGCGTTGATGGTAAAAGTAATGAGACGTACGACAGAGATGCGTTGATGGTAAAAGCATAGAATAAATAATAGTTGGTAAAAGTAATGAGACGTACAAGCGAGACGCGTTGATGTTAAATGTAATGAGACGTACGAGCGAGACGTGTTGATGGTAAAAGCATAGAATAAATAATAGTTGGTAAAAGTAATGAGACGTACAAGCGAGACGCGTTGATGTTAAATGTAATGAGACGTACGAGCGAGACGCGTTGATGGTAAAAGATAACGCCTGCCAATTACTATTGCAGCGACAAATACCCAGAACTGTGAGTGACTAAACAAAGCTCAGGCACCACGGTAGTGGTGCTTGTTTTTTAACCAATTTCAGAAAAGGAGGAGGTTCTATGTTCGTTTTTTATGCATGTTTACCGATTTTCCTGGCATTCGTAGACCAATTTTGTTTTTTTTTTAATTATATGAAAGGGTAAGTATAATCTCGAGCTTTTCGCTAAAGAACCAAAGTCACCGATATAGCTCACCGGGTTTGCAAGTTGAAGTGGCAATGGGCAGGCCACATTGCTCGAAGAACTGATAACAGATGGGGAAGAAAGGTCCTTGAGTGGCGACCGCGAACCGGAAGACGCAGCGTAGGAAGGCCTTCCACTAGGTGGACCGACGACGACATTGTAAAAGTCACGGGCAACCGGTGGATGTAAATAGCAGGTTGTCGTACAGTGTGGCGGTCTAAGGGGAAGACCTTTGTTCAGCAGTGGACGTTTGGCTGATGATGATTGCATAAACCTTATACATAACTCAACCCTCAATCCTAACACATTTTGCTACGGATTTTATGATTTCATGAAAATTTTATTTCAACGAGAAGATGCAATACGGTGAAAATCTCTTATTTTTAAAAGCTTTTATTTTAATACGACTCAAAGAGTTTTGGAAACGGTTTTAAGACTTCTTTTGTTTGTGCATTTCTAATAACAATGGAGATAACCTGACGATGAACCGGGAAACCTTTTGGGAGTTAGTTGTCTTAATCAATCCATGGGTCTGAAACAGGGACTGAAACTACATAATGCCAATTTGTAGACGTCGATTTAACCTTAATGTTTTAGTTACCAAGAGCATTACACGATAACCGACGGTTTGCATCCACCAGTTGCATGGTTTTACAATGTCGACATTCCTCCAGAGACCAACCTACGCAGTAGGTCGTCCAGTTCGTGGTCGTCACTCAAGAACCTTCCTTCCTCATTGGTTATCCATTCAGGTTATCTATTTGCATTATGTGTTATCCTTAGGTAGACAAATGAAAAAGGCTTTGAATAAATATTACGACAGCAAAATACTTTCAACTGTAGTAGTTTCATTACTATAATCATATTCTATAACTATTTTCAACGATTATTAGTTCAAGTTTGTTTTAATGTAAGCAGTCATGTCAGAAGCTTACAAATACCAATCTGAAAACCTTGACGGGACAATTAAGGTTCTAAAACAGACTGAGATTAACTTTTGTACTTACTTATTATATAGGTACGAAGTTCCCTTTGTGCTATCATTTTGTAAATAGACTTTATATATTATCTTGTTTAAATTTAGTAATTTCTGAGGACCTAGCTGTTTGTAACGGAAAGGTTATCGTGCTGTCTAGTCTAGTATGTATAATACACTTAGAAATTGCGGTATGCTCATTAAAAAAATCGTCTCAATCACACCTATCCCAAATGATATTTATAAAATATATAATTAATAATGCGCATTATGTGTTTTTTGGTAAGTACATCTTGCTTTAATCAAAGAAAAAATCAACGGTTGACATGATATTTTACCATAGATTCTTGGGAAACATTTTCCAGATTCCTGAGGAATAATATACTGAAACTGCAGATCACATTACAGTAGTATAATAATAATATTATATAGTATACTATAAAACTCGTACTAAATAAATTTAAAATTCTTTCGTCTCTGTCATTAGTCTGCCGGTAGTGATGGCCTTTCCAAATTAATACGCCACTCTCTCAAATGTGTCTTACCTCTTTGCTTCAAGGTACTTCATTTGACTGCCTTATAGCTCAGTTGGTAGCATGTCTTCCTTCAGAGCTGTAGGGTGTGGGTTCGATCCCCACCTAGGGCAAACATTTATGTGACGAACATAAAACTTTGTTCTGTGTCTGGGTGTAGTATGTATTTACAAAAAAATATTTTTTTGGTACTCTTTCAGCTATCTGGGTTCCATATTACAAGCTATGCTTAGTTTGGGGCTAGTTTGCGCTGTGTGAAAAATTTCCACCGATATTTATTTAATTATTTATATTTTGTCTTACTTATAATTATCATCTATTGATTTTCAAAACTCCTTATTCTCTAATTTAGAACAAGTCTACATAAACGGCAGTTATATGCCCGGTTTTTTTAAAAATTTAAACAAATATGAAGTTTTATTAATCAGGCTCCAATCCAGATTCATCCTATTTCAATTCCATGCCATTCAGCGTGGGACACTCCCGACCGACGCACAGATGGGGTCGACTCGTGATTGCGACTCCTCGCTTCACCCCTTCGCTTGATGAAAAATATGTTTTCCATTTTCTGTTTTAGGGTTCTTTGGTTCAACTGAAAATGGCATCTTGGTTTAAGCAATACTTTTTAT
Source organism: Erannis defoliaria (assembly GCA_905404285.2). Taxonomy (NCBI): domain Eukaryota; kingdom Metazoa; phylum Arthropoda; class Insecta; order Lepidoptera; family Geometridae; genus Erannis; species Erannis defoliaria. Next base: position 5,594,452 of record FR990071.1, read on the forward strand.
ATGACATTAAACTTTTGGTGGCGCCACAGCTTTGATTAAGTGAGAGACAGAGCTAGGTCCTCCAAGCGCCACAGAAATGGTAAAATTGTTAGGTTTGTACGGATATTACCTAAAGGTACGTAGTACTATTATTTGTTCTGTGCTAAAGCTATCTATGCACCACAATTTTTTTATTTATGTTTTAAACTTTAAGGGGTCATTGTACTCATCGTTTGATTGAACAAGTTTTCCTTCGGGACCAAACCAGAAATCGCAAAAAAAAAACAGCTGTTCCATAGAAAAACACAAAACATTGGACAAAATATATGGAACAGCAGATTTTTTTTCATGATTTCAGGGTTGACCCCATAGGAAAAGTTGTTCATAATGATGAGTACAATGACCCCTTAAAGTTTTAGACATTCATAAAAAATTGTGGTGTAGATACCACGTTACTGCAAAATCACAATCTTCGTTAATACATTGACTTTTTGACTTTTTATTCATTGGTGGAAAAATTTACCTCTTTCTTTTATTCGTTGTTTAGTATTTCAAATTTAGGATGAATAATGCTAGAATATTAAATCTTTGCATTTATTTAATTTAATATTTTTTCGATTAGTGAAAGCTTCACCACTAAGGCCACGTGATTAAGGGAAGTGTGAAATCTAATTCTTTTTCTGTCTTTTAACGCAAAATTTCTCATTGGCTCGCTAACCTTTTTACCTACTACTAAAATCTTGGATATCCGACGCAAACAGATACAGTGATATTAAAAATATACATTTCAATATTTTTCAATTTTATTTACGAAAAACCGAGTATTAGGTTTATATTTAATAAATACTACGGAACCCTAAATTTTGACGTGATTCTTCCTTGACTCATATTTTTTTACAACACTATATCCGGAGGCGATGACGCCATATTTCACTGCAGTTGTAACAAGGTTGCACCAGCAAAATTTAATATTATGGATCATAAATAACACTCTGTAGGGGATGGTAAATTAGGTGCCTTTCGTTCCGTTGGCGTTGGTGATGCTTGATCCAATATAAATCCTAAAAACCTTTGAATATTTTAAGAGTAAACAAGCCGGTCACTTCTCCATAGAAACGGGGAAGTAATATTACTCCACTATGTAATGTTGTAGGTCTAAGGATAAGCATTATATCGATTTGTCTCTTCATTTTCTAGGATTGTATATTGGTAAGAAAGTAAAAACTTACTTAAAAACTTAAAAACTAACTTACTAAACATGAAAGTGATGAGCCAGGAAACATTTCGTATCTTAGCTCAATTTTGACGCCACTTTGGACGTAAATTATTAACATATGGAGAATGAAAGCTCTAAAATAATTTATCAAGCATAGTTTAGTCCATCAACATTTCAAATAACGTTAGTTGGAATAAATTCAACCAGTAGTTTTTTCAAAACAGCCCTGCAGCCATTGGCCGACATTAAAAAACTTGCGAACTCATTTCTCTTTCTTTCTCCCTTTCCCACACTTTGTTTGATGAAGAGAGCATACTTTTTAGCCACGCCATCAATGAATTCGAGCTGTCGGGCGGTGCATCCTTAAGCCAATATATTATGTTCAAAAGTATTAAATATTTTTTGTTAATAATATCATTGTAAACGAGAGCTTACAAATCATTCCTACCACTTGATTTGTCTATTTTTGCTGGGGTCCACATAACCGCTCGTGAGTGGCGTAGCTTAGACTAGGTGTTTACAAATTATCACCAAAATCAAGCAACGGATCCCTACCGCTCGTCGGATGACGCTTTCATGTGAGACCATCGGGCGGCACCTTTGCCAGTTATTCATACGCCAAGCAATAGTGTGCAAGCATTACTGTGTAATTACTGGGCTTGAAGAGATTTAACATCTAATATCTCAGGGTGACGAGCGCAGTGCAGTGCGGCGTTGCAAGTTCACAATTCTGCCACTGCTACTGGGCGTGATGCTTACTAGTCTCGTCACTCTTCTACTTCTTCTTTCCTCCTAGGCGGATTATGGCGTCGCACTTTTTGCATTTGCCAGTGTCAAGTATCTTTATATAAATAAAGTTTTTGATGAATTTCAAGTCAAGTAATGTTAGTAACAGTCCAAGTCACAGTCATGCCCTAGTAAAGTAGTAGCAACTTTACCACAAGCTTCTTTAGACTTTAGGAAACAACACGAAAAGACACGTTTTACTACATTATATCACATGCCCACACTATATAATAAAGCGCCACCATTTTTATGCATTAACACTTGAAAAATCCCAAATTTATGAAAATTTAACAATCAACATCATCAACAGCCGGAAGACGTCCACTGCTAGACGAAAGCCTCCCCCTAATGGGGAGGGTTTGCCATAATCCCCACGCTTGGCAGGCGGCTTGGGGATCGCAGTGTGTTACCACCGTTAACTAAGAGGACGCTGCTACCCTTCCTCCGGCGGTTCTGGATGCAGTTTTAGGACATACTCAGGTCCATAGTCATGCCCTAGTAAAGTAGTAGCAACTTTACCACAAGCTTCTTTGGACTTTTGGAAACAACACGAAAAGACACGTTTTAATACATTATATCACATGCCCACACTATTGCGCGTAAATCAGCACTTCATGAATAAAGCGCCACCATTTTTATGCATTGACACTCGAAAAGCCCTAATTTATGAAAATAATACAATGCACCGACATAATTTTTTCGCATTCCCGCCAAAACTCATGCTCGTCGCTCTTTTAAGCAAGCCCCAATTTTAAAAGGTAAGCACCTGAAACTTAGTTTAAAAAAGGTTCTTTACTCTACAGTCTTTTAAATAGAACACCACAGCTAATCCTGAGCTTACCAAAACGCAATATATCTCACCCCTGTCAGATACAGAAGCTGCTTATCTCGTCGAGCTTGGACGCTTCCGCAAACTTGGTATCGCGATCCGAACTTGGGCCGTCCAGACATAACAAGGGATATTTTGTTACACTGTGTTACTTTGTCGTACTGAAAATTTCTCGCTTCTTAGTCTGTTGCAGAGATATACAAATAATGGAAAGGTTAGCCGACCGGTTTCCAGTCTTATAGTATAAAACGTTGTTTTAAACTATCACGGTTGTTCACTATAGTTCTATTATTATTTACGGGATATTTACCGTGATTATGTAGTGAAATGAGCCCGATGGTGTTGAAATGTCTGCCCGTTAACATGGTGCATGCAATAGGCTAGATGACTGGTTTTTTTATTGTCCTATTCAAATGTGGCCCATAAATATAGCTGATTAAGGAAAAGAAAATTAAAATCTGATCAAAAATAAGCAACTTATAAGCATTTTAATATCATGCTAGACAGAGAGGCGAAACAGCAAATCGTGACGTCACTTGTCAGGACGCCATATAAATTCTATTCTGACAAGTAAGGCGTGACGCAATTTTTTGTTTTGTGAGAAAGGGACAGAGTTGTCTCTAACAAAAACTTTAAACGCTCATATATCAGAACATTATTAACCGATTTAAATAATGTTTTCAATTACCATACTATATTCACTTAAATTCTTCATCAAAGCTATTAGTTTCAACGATTTAAACATCAGTCATCTAGCCTATTGCGCCGAAATATCGGGAGCTCATTTCACAACATAATCACGGTAAATATCCCGTCAATAATAATATAACTATATATCTAAATACTTTCCATTATTATTTATTACTTTCGTCACTACACATTTTTGACTGACAGTGGTATTTAAAATATACTAATTATGTAGGTACTTATTCTTAAAATAATATTATCTTCAAATATAAGTTATTGCATAAAAAAATGCACAATGCGCAAAGGCAAAAATTACGAAGAAAAAAGTAACATTTAAATTAGTCTAGCGTTTTAAATAAACATTATCTTAATCACAGCGACAAGATTCTACAAACCTGTGTAACACAGAATATCTGTAGCATCTTTAGCAACGTAAACAACGCCCGCGGGTTATTGCTTGGGGTCTCCGTCTGCTCGAGTCATTGCTCTATTGGGAGCCATATTTAAGGAAATGTAGCTGAAATTGACCCCACTGGGTAACCCAAATAAAGCCCTTGTTTATTGCTTCACGAAGTCAGTATTAACGTTGAATCAACGAAAGAAAACAGTATTAGGTGTAATTCTTAATTCTGGCTTGATGTACAAAACTCTTTACACTTAAAACAAGCCTATCCGTGTCAATATAAAATTATTTTACGGCTGACTGGTTAAACAAATATTGACACATTTTGGCAAGGAAAAAGAAAATTATTTTTCATTGCCAAAATACTATCATAGTGCTGTACTTTTTTATTTCAGAATATTGAAAAATATTTAGTAAAAATGCGGGTTTAACGACTAGGTAACTTAAATAAACAAATATTGGTTGACACAGCGCCATCTAGCAAAACTTAGTAATACCTATAGAAACAAGTAGAATATTAATAGAATAGAATATTAGATAGAATAGAATAGAATTGGATAGAATATTTATAATACTTTTTTTTTTGTTGTAAATACATACTTTTATTACAAACAGCTTCCAGACACAGAACATGAGCTATATGGCAGTCAAATAATAAATAAAAGTATTATTAAATTTAAACATTGTTTCACAAAATGCAACAAAGTGTTTTTACCTACGCAATAAAATTTGTCCTCAATTCTGGCTGAAATAAAGCCGCGAATAGACGACGGTAAATCAAGGGTATCCAGGTATTACTGCGCACGCCAATGTGTCTGTAATCGGCTTTAATGGTAAGCTGTCCGTAAGCCCATTGCAATAATATGACTTATGAACCCATTCCATAGTAAAATTAATATTTATCAAGACCCAAATCGGTAGATTTTTGACATTAGTATTTCTTTATAACGTCGCCATGCTTTCGTCGCAGAGCCGTTAACCGTTGAAGTAGACGTGTTTTAGGGTGGAGACTGCGAGGCAAGAATCAGCAAGTAGTGTACGACGCCTGTATACTCTATGGAGTGACGATATACGTTAGTGTGGTATGTATGCTGGTATATGGTTTGACCTGGCTACGTCCTAAAACTGCATCCAGAACCACCGGAGGATGGGCAGCAGTGTCCTCTTAGTTAACGGTGGTAAGCATTCTGCGATTCCCAAGCCGCTTGCCAAGCGTGGGGATTATGGCAACACCTCCCTATTAAGGGGGAGGCCTTCGTCCAGCAGTGGACGTCTTCCTCTGGTATATGACCATGCGCCAAAGAGATTTTCGTTTTTATTTTAAAATAATACCATTTTTCTTTTGTTTTTGAGATACGTTTTTACTTTTTTTGAGCAGCTACGGAATAACCCCTTAATGAGGTTCCAGAGGCAAAACTTTTCGCAGATGGCGCCAGCGGCGGACCGGATGTGGCAAAATCAAGTTTTATTGTTAATCGTTGCTCATATTTATGTGCTCTGGATGAGGGCTTTCTCGATAATCAGTCTAGTACAAGAAAAATACTGGGTACTGTGCCTTGTTTTATGAATATATGCAGCTGTTGACGTCCTGAAAATAGATTTGTAGGTTAGATAGTTGTTTATATTTTATGTTGGACACAGCATTAATTAGGAAGGATTTTAAAGAGGATTGCTACATAAACCAGTATATTATACAGATTTTGCCTGGTTATCCGTGTCTAATAAGATTAAAACCATTTATTTGTAGAAAAAAACAAAATGTATGAGATTGACAGTTGGATATGGCCGCATCGACGATGCGCCACCTAGCGGGGAAAAAATGCAGTGTGGATCCCCATTAAGACTGGTGTGAGTTACACACTACTTTAAAAAATCAGCAATTTAGAGAAATCAAAATTAGAAAAAAAAAATGTCATATCACTATGGTATCACTTGCACACCAACTAAAATTTGCACCTCACTCTCACTATCTCTTTCTTTTATTTATAAACATTTTTGTAGGTACGTTTTCCATCTTGTTCGCCGTATCTAACATTTACCACTCATCGGCGTATAAAGGAGCATTTATTTGTAAATACAAAAATACGTGTTATTGGGCTGGGGCAATATACGTATTAGTTATCAGTGGCAGTTGCATTTCTATAATCCGTACGTAAACTCCAAAGGACTCATTGGCCTATAAGGCCTAGGATTGAACCTCGAACCTTAAGGCAGCCTTGTAGCAATTTTGAACTTTTTTTAAATGTGGGAATATTCCAAAATGAAATATTTTTCATTAAAATTGATCATATATTTTAGCTTTTTGTTTTTTTTAGAATACGTGATTTTGAATGATAGAAAAAAAACAAAGTAGACACTAAATTGGCATTTCGATTAGCCAGAACTAAGAAAATACATTATGAAACCTCGTAAAATGTATACTACTTAATAGTTATAATATAGTTATTTTTTTTAAGTTTACATTTTTTATTTTTTTTATTTTTAAAACAAATAATAACCTACTAAATTTAGCAATTCAAGCGCTCGCGCCTTCTCCTCTTTCTCGCTCGCGTCTACCGTTTAGTGCCTATCGTTTACCCGCCTGGATGTACCTCGCTACAAACAGGCCTTAATCTCACGATAAAACTAGAAAGTTTTAAGTTGACACGAGTGTTTTTCGCATGGCGCCTTCAGCCCAACAACAAAACAAGCAAAGCTTTGCCTGTCAAATTACAGATTCACTTGACGCATTGGCTTTTAATCTGACACATGATAGTGCGCCCTTGTCCGTGAAATGAATCGCTCGATCACCGTTGTTTGCTGAGTTTATCTTATACCACGCTAATGGTGAGATACCTGACATTATTGTCAGACGGTAAGGGTGGTTTTCCATAGCTAGATAAATAATGAGATTCTAATATCATGCACTCAAAAAAAGATCCGTCTTAATTAGGTACCTAGAAAACATCAAAATCAATTCATAATAATTGGCGGAGTAATCGAGTAATAAACATACAAAAAAACATGCAGTCAAATTAATAACCTCTTTTTGAAGTCGGTTGAAAAGAGCTGGAGAATTAAATGATTAGAATCCTCCTTCTTGTCTATTCCTCAATTAATTTGAATTTATTTTCTGCACCCCCGGTATTTCCTAGTATTCCTTATGTAGACACACAGAATAATCATTGGCCCAGTAAAAAGGCAGAGGTATTTTCAGCCTGGGTCCTACAGGGCGCCAGGCCCAGCCTCTCCGTGCCAGTTCGTTGGCTGCGACGTTGTCTCTGGATCCACCGCGTACCATGATCTATAGGAGAGTAAAGTACCTAAAAGCGTGAATAAAAAAATATTCTAACTAAGACACTTTGAAAGAACTTACGGCCTTACCTAAAATGATCTCGATTCTCTTAGTCACTGCTTAAACTTCTCTGTCCTTTTCTAGCACGTGCAACTTCACGTCAGAGAGAAGATGGCAGAACATCTTAAGCAGTGACTAACGGTTGAAAAGTTTTTTTAAGTAAGGCCCTTTGTATCCATGGTAACATCTCACTTATTTTACTAGAGAAACCGCTCCGAGAGAGTCCGTCTTAAAAAAAGGCTTACAAACTTGGCTTTCTTTATTATTTTTAATGATAACTTTTTCTAAATACGTTCAGTAAGACCCAGTCAAAATACCTGTGCACTTGAGATCTAACTAAAACATTTTTTTAATCATTAATTTAAATTTTCTTACTAATACGTGTTTTAAAGAATCATGATTGAATTAATAAATTAGTGATAAGCTACTTAGGTGAGCGTGGGGAGCTAAAGGACAAAACAGAGGTGTCGCGTTACAACGAGTTGCACTGTACAGATTATTTGAAAAGGTTGAACGTAAATGGCTACCCTCGCCTCGCAGGACATGAGAGCACCAGCCTACCGTTATCATGCAGGTAATTATGCGCTATCGGTTAAAAATTACGCAGAAAGTTTAGTCAGTGGTCAAGCATTGAAGCCGTGCATATGAGAAAACAAAATTGGTATGGATGTTGCTCGTCCAAATTGTATCACCAAAGGTAGAGCCCTGTCGCCTGCTACGAGGTAAGCAATGTTTTTACAATAACTAAGGAGTAAATAAATATGGTTTAGACGCAGCAGTTTCGTAATTTTTAATTGTTTAAATAAATATTTAACTTTGGTCAATGCCGATGAATTATTTTCGAGTGTATTGCAAAGTTTTTAGGACAAATAAAATTATTATTATAATAAAATTCAAAGGCTCAGACAAAAACGGAACTTAGCTTAATAGAACGAGTCCAAATCTAGTCGTTAGACAATTTGGCTGGGAGAGAGAGAGCTAGATCTTCCAAGCAATTTGGGCTTAAAATTACTATTATTAAATTGCGACCAATCTAATGAATCAGCTTAGGTTTTACTAAGACACAAATGTAGATGAAATAGATCAGATGTTTGTAGCACCTAAAACTCCAACGAATCTACGAGTAACTTACAAATTTTGTTTTGCCCGTATCTTCTTGGAAAACTTAGTTTCTCCCGGTGAAACATAGTAAACTATAGTTAAATATTTATACAAAAAAAAGAAATGACCTATGACTTTATTATAAGAGTTGATGCAAGATCCCACATAACACACTAAGATTATAAATGCAAAAAATTGTCGGTATGGGTGTGTGTACCGATTTTTATTTTTATTACCTCTTCACGCCAAAACAGCTGATTGGATTTTGATGATACTTGATACGGAGATAGCTAATTTTCCGGAATAACATATAAGCTATTTTTTATCATTATCACCGGTTCATCATCACGCGGGTAAAACCGTGGGGCACAGCTGGTAATACATTATGATATGTCTATAAAATATACACTTCAGGAGTAGCTATTTTTTTTTATATAATCTAGTGACCAGACGAGCAAGACTTTTGCCTGGTGGTAAGCGTCACGCCTACCACGTCAATAGCAGTGCCAGAATCAAGCAAGTGTGGATTTCAGTGAACACAAATCCTGCGCTGCACTGCACTCGTCACCCTGAGATATTAGATGTTAAATCTCTTCATACCCAGTAATTTCTGTGGTAGCATTGCCCTTCAAACCGGAGCACAGTAATGCTTGCACACTACTGCTTGGCGGTTGAATAACTGGCAAAGGTGGGTACTTCCCCAGGCGGACTCTGCAGTAAAATCCTACCACTACAAATGAATTTACAAATGTATGTATGAGTGAGTTTGTATACTACACTATAGGAAGACGTCATGCAGCAGCGGCTGGCTCCGGCTCGTGGTGCAGACCATCTTTGCCGTCATCACTGTGGCCAGCTTTATCTTAATCGTCATCATGGCGGTCAAAAATCCTTATCCGAAGCCAGTACTGCGACCAGCGGTAATATTCAATATTTTTATTTGAAACTAGCTTATCCGTCAGACGTTTTCAGCCGGGAAATTCTTTTGGAAAAAACAACTTTTCCCAAATTTACTAATTTCCCAGGCTATTGTCCAAAATTCCGATATATCTTTCTATAAAAACCTTATTTAGTCCACGAAGACATTGTAAACAAAAACGTAATAAGTAAGTAAGTATCGGTTGGACCTGGGTATGTCCTTAAACTGCAACCAGAACCACCGGAGAACGGGTAGCAGCGTCCTCTTGGTTAACGGTGGTGAGCATTCTGCGATCTCCAAGTCGCCTGCCAAGCGTGGGGATAATGGCAACACCCCTCTATTAAGGGGGAGGCCTTCGTCCAGCAGTGGGCGTTTTATGGCTGATGACGAAGTATCGGTCCAGCCCCTGTCTAACGATGCGTTATTACTAAGTATATAGAGTAAACAGCGCCTTCCTTAAGAACGTTTCTTAAATTGCCAATATGCTGTTCTGCGCTATCCAACCCTCAACTGCGCAATACTAGCGTTTTTAATTTTAGTAAGACGTAAAGTACGTTGTAGTTTAGTGTGTGTATATTAATGATATTCACTATATAAATATAAATAAATAAATATAATAAACATCGATGGACATTTCACGCAACACTAGCTAACCCCAAACTAAACAAAGATTGTACTCTGGGAACCATGTAGCTGATAGAATATCACTTAGGTATAGATACTTAGACAATAAAATTATAATAATTTCATTATTCAGGAGCTTTAGGCTTGAGAAGTCAAACGAATATATCAATTAAACAATAATTGATCATTTATCACGCACGTTAAAATACTCAAAAACTTCTTAGTTATACATCTTTTTATTTTTTTACAGGCACCACTTCGATGCCATATTCAAAGCTGTGCCGTTATTTGCAAGGAAGCACCGTACTTTGGGAATTTCGAAGACGACATCATCCATGCTGTAATGGTAATTACAATAATTATTGTATTAATTTAAACCTTCAATAAGCCGTAGAAACACTGTACAAATGAATACTGAATTTTGTTCTAGGAAGCAGACAGCGAATGCAAACGAATCCGTCTAGAACTTCAGGAACCATCTTTTACGAACAGCACTTTACCACATAGTTGGCTATCAAGGCTTCGTAATCAAGTCCATCGACTTTCCATCACTGGTGGAAACCTCATGCATATCCCACCAGGCGCTTTCATGGCCCAATTCATGGGGACAGTCAAATCGTTAGCCTTGCAAGATATAAGGATCATAACCTTGGAATCAACTAGTCTCGTCGGCCTTTCGAGTCTCTGGAGCTTTAGTATCCTAAATTGTCGGATAGAAGGCGTTCAGGAAAATGCATTAAGGGCGATTGACGATACGTTAGGATCTCTGACTATTACTAAAAGTGGCAACTGGGATCCCATAGACTTTACTGGATCAAAAGGATTTGAGTCATTGAGCATTGTCAACTTTTCGTACAACCATTTCAATCAAATTTTAAACAATCTCAGCTTTGTTGGACTTGAAAAAGTAACCGTTTTGTATCTCAATTTTTGTAGAATAACGGCTATCGGTGCAGGTACGTTCGATCATCTAAAAAACATAGAAGTTCTTTACTTAAATAATAATATGCTTTCTACGGTAACTCCCGGTTTATTTAATGCCATTGTAGCGTTGGACAATCCTAGACCAAGAATAAATCTACAAAATAATTACTGGTACTGTGACTGTTCAGATGATGATTTAAGACAGTTGATTAGAAAAGAATTACTGCTTGTAGATGTGAAATGTAATTTACCTGAAGAATTAAATTCTATGACTTTTACACAGTTTGAATACACTTGTAACAATACCGCACATACTCTTTACGAGAACAATACAAATAACGTTATTGATAAATCAGAAACTTATAAGAATCAATACTACTCCGAAACCGTTAATGCCAATGCAAAGTACTGTGAAAGTAGTTATAAAAGCAACTCATTTAAAGTCATCTCACCTATGCAACGTAATAAATGTTCTTTGCATAAATTTAATCAATTGAATTGGCCTAAGTTTGTAAGTCGAAGTCTTGAAAGTCCAATTAACAATAGGGGTAAGTGGTTACGTTTTTCATATTTCTTTAAAACAGATCAGTTTTCTGTAGTACAAATTGAAACTATGAAGAAAGAAAAAAATTATGGATTGATATGGTATCAATCGACATGTCCTCGCGAAATCTATTGCCTTGACGTCGTGCCATGTATATTAAAATTGTATAACGCTGATCCAACCGCCCATTATGTATTTTGTCCGATTTATATGAAAAATGGTAGCATAGAAAACGATAATTGCATCGACGTGTCAGTAAATAAACATGAAACATCTGACGGTGTAAAGACAATGCGCGTTATATTACTTTTATTGACAATGTTATTATGTTCATGTTTTGGAGCAGTGATCGTTTACGCTTTGATTAGACGAAAACCGACTTTGTTGAAAGGCAGCAAAAGAATACTATTCGTGAAGCATAAAAATGTCGAAGCTCTAGTATTGCCTCCAAAAATACCACTAAGAAACGATTTGATCGATTCTAGAGACAAAGAAGTTTTTACGCTTTCATCGAGTCACAATGAAAAATTGAAGCCCCCGAAAAGAATGAAATCTGTTAGAAGTGACAAAAGCGGATCTCCGAGCTACATTTCAGCGGAGCAGCCGACGGAGGATCAATTGGCAGAATGGCGTATAAGGCACCATTTCAATAACGACTTAACCATCACCTCGAAGAAGTCGGAACTATCGACGCTCTCATGGATTGACACAGCTTATTATTATTCACTCGACGAAAGCGACAGAACTTATGAAAGCTTGAAGTAGAGTTGATCGATCGGTTGCGTGTCTCCGCAGCAAGTATTGGCTATTATATCACGAGGATCGTTTTTCGCTTGCAGTGGGCCAGTACATTAGTGCTTAGTAATATATTCCGTCGTTGATTCCATCCGTCCGCTCTCGTCAGCGATGTGCTCGTGAATCAATCGCGTACAGCTGTTTGAGGAGTTTGCCAGATTGTCAGGTGACGTGTATTGTTTCGACTAGTCTCAACTCTCGGCCATTGGTGTAAAATCTATTTTAAAATTACAGTATTTAAAATCGGTTATAGGCCTAGTACACGCTAATTAATTGATTCCTTGAGATTTACTTATCAATGTTACTTCGATATCGAATTGAATGCTGCCAGTTTTAACTTAGAGAATAATTGTGAATACAGTACAAAGTTATAAAAAAATATTTACAATAAAATTATTGAGTAGGCTATTTTAATTTATAAGTAGAATTTATTTTGTGTTAAGTACTTATTATATTTAATTTTGTAGTACGCAATATTTAATTATGCATTGTATCTAATTGTTTAACCTATGTACTATTAGATTTTATGTGTATAAATACGGTAGTGTTTATTCTTTGTTTCTAAAACTGCGTGGTCGCATAATTTCAAGAGATACTTATTACTCCAATTTATCTACTATAATTTTATAATTCGACTATACTTAATGCTCTGTTAAATTATATAGCTCCTATAATTCCGAGTATCACCTTTTATATACTTATTACATAGAAAAATAATAATAAAATTGTTTATTTAATATTAATGAGCTTTCCTTTTAATTAATCACAGACAGCCGATAATCAGTTGGCAGAAGTAACTATTATTTTCATTCGTTACGGTAGCGTTATCTGCCAAAACTCGATTAGAAAGACTTTAATTATCTATTTTTAGCTTTCTTATAACCTTTTGTTACTCTCAACAATAGACTCGATTGAAACCAGCTACAAAAGTGTTGGCAGCCCTATACGCTGGTGCGATGCGGTAGAACAATGCACTTGGCAGTGACATTACCAGGGTTAACACTTGATCATGAATGTATCATTAATATAATGACTAATAGTAATTAATGTGTCGACGGACTGTGTTGCATGTGATACTCGTAATAATGAAATTTTAAGCGAAATATATTAATTGCATAACATTGACCGCATGGGTTGAAATATAGTATCTGTTTAAGCTTGTTGGATAAATATATTTTTTTACCAATTCATAAAATAGAATCAATTACATGCAATTCAACTACGTAAACTATACTATTATATTATACAAAAGAATAGATCGGAAAGTCTTGAGACTACCTAAATGTGATAATAAGAAATAATTTGTAGTGTAACTTCAATCTTCTCTTTCCAAAACTACTCCATTGGAAACGACAGTGAATTTTCAAAACAACTAGCGCTTATTACACTTTTTAACGTCCAAATATATTTTACTCATCCTAACTTTAAAATTAAAAGAATAAACGATGTTTGAGACGATTGTATAATAAATTATGTATAAGACGATTTTCACGACTTTAAATTACATATTCTATACAGAACTTCTTATTATTCGAAAATGTGAACTATAAAGTGTGTATATAGTGCTTATAACTATATAGTGCTTCACCTTTTTCTTCTTTTATACTTTATTTAGAGACAGCTAAGCTTTTTTTCCGCTTTTTTCCGTTGGATGTAAATGGCAAGTTGTCGTACAGTGTGGCGGTCTAAGGGGGAGGGAGGCTTTCGTTCAGCAGTGGAAATCTCTGGGCTGATGATGAAGCTTTTTTTTTGTAATAAAGCGAAATTTCTTTTAATACAATAGTTACGAACAAAAAGATTACTTACAAGTAATTTTCGGAAATGATTCTCAATCTCAGCAACGGCAATCTCTATAAAAGAATCCTTGAAACAATTTCCACGAAGTACGAAGAAGTAGAAGTTCTAATAAAACGTACTTTTTATTTTGTACTTTTTATTCTAGCTCGTTTCAGAAGTTATTTGAGATAGCTTGGGTGCTTTAGGAGTACGTACAAGTACGTTTGTACGATTTGTAGTATAAACTCTACGATTGTAGTGTTAGACTGACTTTAGAAACCTATGTCCACTATGTTTGTAAAAATTTTACTTGCTTTGTTGTCGACCTTACCTCATATACAATTATCATGAGTATAAATTTACTAGTTTATAGATCAAGAAAAAAAAACGTGAATGAGAAGCTTCTTCCTTTTTGAAGTTGGATAAAAATTTACCGCTGTAAGATAACTTATTGATCAATAATCAATATCAATCCGTAATCGATCTATATACCACAAAACTAATACCAGTGGTATTAGTTTATTATCGTAATTAATTTCAATTCCCAACGAATACCACTCATAAAAGAAACCCAAATAAGTTAAATATGGTATGGGGTTCAGTAATAAAAATGCTTTTAAACGTGATTCATAAGTAGTATTTTTTTAACAAAATCAGTCCCCTAAAAAAAATTTAAATGTAGTAGGAAAACGTTTGTTTATAACAATAATAACAATAAAAAATAAAAAAGATTTTGTTTTTTTATACAATTAAGTGACTAGACGAGCAAGGCGTTCGCCTGGTGGTAGAGGTTAAATCTCTTCAGACCCAGTAATTTCTCTGAAAATTATCTATTCTCTTATAAATATCAGACAATCAACTTTTAACATAAAAAAGTACTCAACTTTTTTACATACTGAAATATTATCTCAATTTTAGCATGACAATCAAACTAACTTAGAGTCTAATTATTATAAAATATCAGAAAATGTACGTTTAATTTAAAAAGCAAAATAAATTGTGCCTGTGACTGTACCATAAGTTACGTTTTGGTATTCGTTGGGAATAAGATTTTTTACTTCAATTTAATATTTAAAATGTGGCAATGGTTGGCAATAGAAATTAATTACGATAATAAACTAATACCAAGTGGTATTAGTTTTTGGTACCACGTGGTATTAGTTTTTGTTATTGTATTAGTATTAGAAGGGAATAGATCCCCTAATCATTTTAATATTATAAATGCCGAAGCTGGTATGTTATAGTATGAGTATGTTTTCCTTCTTTACTTGGCATCATGTTACATTTTGTTGAGTACATAAATAAAAATTATTAAAAAATGTAGATAAAAATTACAATAAAAGTAGTAATAAAACCTTTAAAATTTCACTTTGGTACAATTTGGTCGGTACGCATTATTAGGTATTTTTGTTATATATATTTTTATTTCTTTTGTCACTCTTCTTCTCTTTAAATTCCACAGATAGTCTATTAACATTCTCTCAGAATAAAAAATAAAACTTCACGAGACGTTGAGAACATCACTACGTGGCCTAAATACATTCTAAAAATACGGATTATCGATGAAAACAATAGTAAAGTGACACGTGCCAACCTGCCAGAAATGTATCAAGTTTACTTTAGCTTATGTTATTTGAGAAGTTAATTTAGTATGCGACAGACAGACAAATGTATCTGCCCACTTCTTGTCAATGATGCACTAGAAATAAATCTTGTGTGGTTCATGGTGGCCGCATAGATATCGGTATTCAGGGTTATAAACTTTTTGTAGTGGTAGGACTCTACTGCAGAGTCCGCCTGGGGAAGTACCACACTTTGCTAGTAATTCAACCGCCAAGCAGTAGTGTGCAAGCATTACTGTGTTCCGGCTTGAAGGGCAATGTTACCAGAGAAATTAATGGATATGAATAGTTTTTTTTAATTTTTTTTTAATTGTCTAATATCTCAGATTGTCGAGCGCAGTGTAGTGCGGCGCAGGATTATGTTCGCAAGTTCACAATTCTGGCACTGCAACTGTTAGTGGCAGGCGTGACGCTTACCACCAGGCAAACGTCTTGCTTGTCTCGTCACTTGATTGTATACAAAAATAAAAACTTGGAGTGTACTAAAAAGGGTCATTGTACTCATCATTGTGAACAATTTTTACTCTGAAATCCCGAAAAAAAACAACTGTTCTATACATTTTCTCAAGATTCAATGAATTTTTTCAGACCAGCAGATTTTTTTCTCGGTTTTAGGGTTAGCCCATTAGTAATCTTGTTTAAAATGATGAGAGCATTGACTTTCGGCTTAGTACACTCCAATCTTATAACCCTGTATAGATTATTATAGGTGTCAACTTAAGCGACGACGTGACGTAACGTCATAAATATTATTAAAAAAATGCTATATCTGCTTTGCGTCTTGAAAACCCTACATAACACCCTGCGTGAAGATGATTACATTTTACATTGAAGTCTTAACCTAGTTTGATGACGTGTATGAAAATTATGCTAGTTAGTAGTAACGAGCATGGGCTTCACCTACAGGGAGGGGCAGCTGCCTCCCTAGAGATAAAAAAAATGCAAAGCAACCGAAGTCCTAAGTCCACTTGACTTGTTTGACCGATAATTCCCAAACTTAGAAATTTGAGTGAATTCACTAATTCCATTCCAAGTTTAGTATATCGCGCTGCTAAGTATTTGTCTAATAATTCTTTGGTCAATGCAGACTTTTCCCATCCACCATAACTTTAATTACCAACTTGCCCCTCTGGGCTATTAGCTGGCAACGCTCTTGGTAACAATAGGTACTTAGTTCCTACGGACGGCGCGGCGACAGCAAGAACATGGTCTTATACATTTTGCGTTCTCGTGTTTGCATCCGTAGTGATGCTCTGCGATGTCCAGAGGAAAAAAACTCCCGATGAGTAGTCAAATATGCCACGCTACGCCATCCACATCGCAAAACAGATTAGTACGTTCTACTAGCGAGCCACATTTAATTTAATGCCCCGTCTGGTCTTGCAATCTCATACAGGTGTAAGACGATTAATGCTATGGATCATAATGATGCTTATTTATAAGTGGGTTTAATCTGGATGCTGCTGAACGGTTGCTTCTGGCTGAAAAGGGCTGAATGCACTATACAGAAATTGTGATGGCTTGCGATTAGCTAGATTGGTTTAAAGACGCTTAGTTTCGAGATTATCTACAATGTGGTAAAATTATTGGCTATAGTAAAGCTGCTTGATTTTCTTAGACAATCTAATACTTTAAGAATCGATGTCTTGAATTATGATGGCTGACTGACAGACAACGCACAGCCTAAACTGCTGGTCGTACATACTTAAAATTTGGAGGGTGTATTTGTCAAGATACGTGGAGGTGTAATAAGAAATAGTCTTTCGAAATTCAATCCAGGGATGGATGAAAACATTTGTATGAATTTCCTTAATTTTTTGAAGTTACAGTTGTGAAAATTTGTATTTGGATAGTTCATTTAAAATAGGAAATGCTGTTTTAAATATTTTGTTGACAGGGATGACTTAAGAGGGTGAAATGGTGGGTTGAACTTTGTATGGAAAGTTCATTGTTTTTAAAGTTATAGTGTTGAAAATAGATGTATGGATAATTCATTTAAAATAAAATATGCTATTTACAATATTTTTTTGCCAGGGATGGATGGCCTCCTCTTTGATGGGGCGGAGGGGTGAAAAGGCGGATGAAACTTTGTATGGAAAGTACTTTGTTTTTGCTATTATAGTGACAAAAATTGTTATTAGGATATACTTTTTCAAACAAAACATTTTTTTGCCAAGGTTGATCTAAAGGGTGAAAATGGGGAGGGAAAAAATAAATGAATAACCCAGTGGTTCGAAAGATATTCGGGAGCGGGGCGAATTTCATTCGTACGCGGACGAAGTCTTGGGCGACCTCTAGTAATTGCTTATAAGTAGTACTGCATACTGCTGATAAGACACTGGAGCCACTGCATTTTTTGAAAACATATTTTTTGCCTCAATTTCTATTTTAAAACGTAAAATGCTCAGGTAGCTACACCGTTACCGAGGAAATATCTCCATCAAAAGTTACTACTAAAATAAATTTATACAGTTCGTTCACTTACTTTTACTCTCATACGCACTACGGCTTACAATGTTACAGTTGTTTACAAAATGGTTACCACGTCATAATAATTATTCTGCCTCGACACATTGTTATCTGTTTGGCCTCAGTTGGCATTAGGAGGCTGCAATGCAACAACATTAATTTCACTGTCTATGCGTGCACCTGGCTTATGTGTCTCTTGCCATAAAAAATAACTAAATTACGTACGAGAAACGTATAAAAGACAGTCTTGACGACGTTGGATGCTCATTAAATATTAGTCAGTCGGCGATAAATCTAGGTGCACGAAAAATCACAGTTCAGAAGCTTTATCAAAACCACTAACAAGTGCACCATGCCGGTATAGTAATTTTAGTAAATCATTAAAACTATCGAAAAATGCTTCAGAAAAGTACTAATGTCAAAATACCGTGTCCTTATCTGGTTTTAATAAGTTAACCAAGCAAAAATAATAATGTTGGCTTTTTATTTGTTTTCAGTTTCGATTGATTAACTTATTGCCAATTTGTTAACACTAAAATAACCGCATCTCTATTTAGACTGTAACTATCACCTGTTCTCTGAATTCATCCCAAAAAAAACCCTCAAATCACGTGCCAAGTATCTAGACAATTCAGATATATGGGTAATTAGTTTAATTAATTATTGCTGCGATGATATTGGCCAGTGTGCTGAGAGCATTTCCCGCATCAGGTGTCTGCTGACCATAAAGATAATAGTTAAAACTAAGTACTTTGCGGATTCCCGCCGGGAATACTATAACCTGAAATGACTGTGTTGAATGTTGCCAACCTGGGTGACATTATCGGCCGACTTCTCTTAGTCGCTCATTCCATCCAGTTAAAAGGACTTGTGTTCCTATTGTTGTGGTTCACGATAGCGTACTCATTTCTGCAGTTTCTCGAACCGTAGTTTAATCTGTGATTTAAAATTTAAAATGGTGAGCATTTTATTTTGTGGTTTTTTACGCATTGGGATGAACTTTTTAATGAGTTTTGTGGCGTTTTCAGGAAGAACTTGACAAGGAACAGATTGCCAGTAAGTTGAAACTTTTGTTGTTTTTCTTTACATTTATTTTTTACAATACAATGCAGGGCTGCTCTGTGTTTTTTCAAATTAATTCTTTGTTATGAGTCTGAATTAAAAACCAATATACTAGTACCAATTTTTTTTATATAATAATATTATCAGTAACATTTCTTGTCTATAAATAACTCAAAATGTTACAATCACCCTTACAAAAAAAATACATTGATTTTAACTAAACAAATTAATTTATTCATAAAATAAGATATTATTGCAACACACATTTTGATTACTCAGCTTATAATCCTATACTAAATTAGAAGAATTAAACCTTTCATGAACTTGGTTATTAAGTATGAAATAAATTTATAATTTAATTGAATGTCAAGTAATAAAGGCTTAATAAAGGCCTATAAAGGCTTAGGTGTATTCCACACGCGTGTGCAGCCTAGTGATAACACAGTTGATTAATTTTGAAGCACAGAGACGAAACAAATGCATAAACAAAGTGTTTATAACCAAGTAACAAACAGTAACGAGTACTTATATAATTCTTATTATTTCATCTGGAAAGGATTCATAATACCACTGGCTTTTCGGTGAAGGATAACATTGTCAGGTAGGTAACCTGCACAAGTCCCATAAGTCCAAAAAAGAAATCAACGGAGTATGCGAATTTACCAACTTGTAACTGGGCTACCGTAGCCCAATCGCCCCCATGGCGTTTTTATCCTTGTTCGTTTATTATTTTAGAATGATTTTCACAAAACTGGTGTGATAATAAAGCAAATTATAATTTCAGTTCTGAAGAAAGCATTCGAGGCGTTTGACCAGGAGAAGAAAGGATGCATCGGCACAGTGATGGTGGGCACTATCCTTGGCATGCTGGGTCACCAGGTGTCCGATGAGGCGCTCAAAGAAATTATTGCCGAAGTCGATGAAGACGGTCAGTACATTCTCGCAATACTCTACCTACATAGGCGGTTCCTAAAAGGTTTTATGTGGAAGTTTGGGGTTTCATGGAGGCCTTAAAAGTTCCTAGAATGAATAAAACCATCAATTAAGTCTTCCTTTTCAAGTCAAACATTACATACAACATAAGCGTAAGATTTTAATCTTACGCTTATGTTGTATGTGCTGATTTTAATCTTACGCTTATGTTGTAATGACTGCGACCATTTATTACATAGATTATTATTTATAACATACTGCCGACCCGCCCCGACTTTACACGGGTACCAAACTTCACAGGATCACCCGCTGGGCTAATCTGAAAATGGCCTGAAAATTTCATCAAAATCGCTCAAGTCGTTTTGGAGTCCATAAGTGTAGATTTATTATTAACTAAGCAATCCCTGCATGAACGCGTCGCAACAGGGGTCCTAATACATTCTTATAAATTGTCCTATTGTCATTAGTCATACGCATCTAGTTATAAACTACTGTACTCATAAATTATACATGAACATAACTTTCTACTGGCATAAATATATTTGTGGGGTATAAAAAAATAGCTCGGGATGATTTAAAGTGGTGAATATGCGGAGGAAAATAATTTGTAATTAACCCTGCGGTATGGAAGATACGAGTATTTGGGACCGGGCCGAATTTCTTTGGTACGCGGACGAAGTTGCGGGTATTAAAACTCGGTGACAGATCCGATTCGTATAATCGTGATAAGTAGCTGTTATGTTCATTTACTGTATAGGATTATAGTTATTGTTGGGATTTTGAATTTTATGGATTTTATATATTATATCCAACTAATATTAGTAGCAGTGATTATGTGTAGTAATGTTATGTAGATTTACCATTAGAATTACTGATTATTAGGACATAAAAAAGTATGGAATACATAATTAAGATGCCAATTTTTAGGTGAATTATTATGGGCCCGTCGCAACACGCACTTGAAAGTTTTTTTTTCTAATAATAGATATTATTTATACATTTTATAATATTTGTTATTTTATTTATTAATATATTTTAATTCATTCGTATAAATAAATAAAACAATAATTCCTATTTGTACTTTACTATCCTGATACCTCACGACATATTATAATTCCTCCCACTCACGACACTTTGTGTTAGTTTCACCCAGGTATAGGAAAAGAGCAAATTATTTATGAACCTACGTATTAATTTCACATTAGCTATTCAGAAACTGTCCTAAATAACTTCTAAATACCTTTACCCAGAACAAATAACTTTATGTTTGGGTCTAAAATAGGTGAAGCTGATTTGCGTAATATTATTTAATTTGATTACCACAATGGCGTAGTTACCTATAATTAGGTTTTATTTATTTTAATGTTGAAAATTATACACAAATATGCTCATATTATACTTTTATCTACAAGTCAAAAGCCAAAATGCTTAAAAGTTTCTGCACTGGGTTACGCGGGACGATAAAACTAAGCCGATACCCATTATTGCCATAATTATATATATACAATATATAATTCACCATAATTCTCTTACACTAAGTTCTAAGCCTTAGCATAGATTAAGTTGTTAATTATTCTTAATCTATGGCCTTAGTAAGTTAGTATACTAAGTGGAAAGGAGCCAAATTGTACTTAAAATTACGAACAACTATTACCATGAGACAAACCCTGAATACGTAAAAAAACTGATGTCGCATAGAAAAATGAAGCTCTCAATAAAATGTAACAATGTATAGCATTTTTTTTTCCGATTTCAGGGTTGGTTTCAAAATGAAAGTTGTTCAAAATGAGTTCTTTTTCATTGCTACTGTTTTAATTAACCCTGTACAACCAGTTAAGTAAAAAAACTGTAAAATTTCAAGCGTTGTATTATTTTTATAGGTTCCGGTGAATTAGAATTTGAAGAGTTCGTGACGCTAGCTTCCAGATTCATGGTGGAAGAAGATGCAGAAGCGATGCAACAAGAACTGAAAGAGGCATTCCGGTTATACGATAAGGAAGGTAATTTTACTTTGATGATTTAAGTTATTAAAATCATCTTAACTTGAAATCCAAAAAATTAGACTCAATTAGACAATGGATTTATATAGAAATCACATTAAGACACCTCGCATTTTATTTATAAACATAATGAATTCCAAACATTTGGCAATATCGTCGTCAGTAATTGAGAAAGGGTGCAAATACGATCCACGTGATTCAAATGACGATAAGTGATTACCAATTAATTGAATGGAACGATTACCAATTGTTAAAAACGCGACGATCGCCGTTTGAAATCCCGATTCATTTGATTGGCTGCAGACCTCACATAGTCATCTAAAACCAAATTGTATTTAACTTTTAATTTACATTTTCTTTACTCGACTTCAACAAAGGAGGAGCTTCTCAATTCAGTATTTTTTTTATATTTGTTACCTCAGAACATGGTCATTAATAAAACGATTTCGAAAATTATTATTTTATTTGGAAAGATATACCTATCTACTTTCAAATTAGCTCGACAGAAATTTAATCAAAATTTTTTTTTTGTTAAATTTTTATTATTTATGTTTAAATGTAGGCACGTAATACAGTAGGTACTCGATACAAATAATATTTTTTAAAAAACATTTATACGAGGGACATAGATAAATCAGTAATAGATGAGATAAAAATATATATATATATATATATAAAATATATATAAATAAATATTAAAAAAAAAAAAAATTTTTTTTAGTAAAATCTCTTTAAATATACTCGTATATGGAGGATAACCGAAAGATAGGTCAACACACAAATATTCTTCTTTCCTTCTAACCTTGACAAAGTCCTTCGCCTTGTAATACAAACATCTTAAATATACTTATTTATTGCCAGGTCACAATTAGTGTTACACCGGTTATTTGGCAGAATAACAATGATTTTCATTCTTCATTCCAATTAATCATCTTGACACTATAATAATTGTGCCAGACGGTTGTTATTCATTCCCAATAATTTGTTGAATTGTCATTTATAAGCGTGGCATTGGATTTTCCTTGGGTCTGTTTCAAGAGAAATTGCTTTTCAATCTCGTGATGACATAGAGGTTGTATAAAGGGTTGATTGAAAGTTAATGTTACCTTGAGTAGGTACTTTTAATCAAAGTCATAAAGATACTTTTGATCGAATGCTTACTAAAACAGAGATCGAAAATAATTATGAACTATTTAATATAATATTATAAATTGGTTAAAAATTAAAACCCAATTGATCCTGTCTAGATATCCGTACACCACACCACATTTTTGGTTGCATAATCACAATTTCATAAGGCTTTATTTATGAACTACCAAATGTAAAAATTTAGATTCTGTTTTGACTATTATGACTATCATATCATGGTCATGGTGAGCGTCACGATTGCTCATGTTCGTTGAAAAAGCACTGAATCAGGTGCTTTTTCAACGAACATGCACAACGAGCACAAATATTACACTCTTGATATAATATTGTCAATAAGTTCAAGCCTTTATTCACTTTCAGTGCATTTAAGACGTCCAACTAATTATGAGCTCGATTACATAAATCCGTTGACAAATACGTAAATTTTCACCAACATAGTTTTTATGTAGTTAGTGATCAGTTTTCTCAAACTATTATATACAATTATGGCCCAATAGCGCCTTAAGCATCTAAGGTTCGGTTTCGTTGTTGGTATATTTAAATATCTGCTCTATATCTGAGTGTTAATATCCGTGTCTTTGTACGCGCGTTTATGGCATCCCCGATACAGGGAATCTTTGTGGGGTCGAGATAATTATAAGGATATGTTTCGGGCTTACCAGTGTGAACTGTCTTATGAAAACGAAAAAAAAACTCCCAGTTTTGCAATCAAAAATAAATAAATATTGGGGGACATTTTACACACAGCGCCATCTAGCCCCATACTAAGCAAAGCTTGTATTATGGAAACCAGACTTATAAACATTTTTTTTTCGTAAATACATACAGGACCTGGGTATATGTCCTTAAACTGCAACTAGACCCACCGGAGGATGGGCAGCAGCGTCCTCTTAGTTAACGGTGGTAACACTGCGATCCCCAAGCCGCCTGCCAAGCGTGGGGATTATGGCAACACCCCTCTATAAAGGGGAGGCTTACGTCCAGCAGTGGATGTTTTATAGCTGACGACGAAATACATACTTATAATACATACTGGACACAGAACAAACATTTATGTTAGTCACATACATTTTTGTCCTGGGTAGGGATCGAACCCACGCCCTACAGCTCTGAAAGCAGACATGCTACCAACTGAGCTACAAATCCCCGATCATTAAACTTCTTTTAACATTATTACTGATTTATTTATTGTTGGCAAAGCCGTAAACAATCTTGTTTGCAAACATTATCTTCTTAATTGCATAAGTGCACACAATGTAGTGTTAAAACACTACGATTACGATTTAGCAAAAAGCCCAACAAACCGCGAGCGAAATAAATTTCGATCGATTTGGCAGTAGGCCAGATGGAAAGTGTAGATACACTTATAGACGGAAAGAATAGTATTTAAATGTGAGTAATTTATTAGACAAGTGTTTTTTAAGATAATTGACTAGGGCTCGGTAGCAGGCAGTCAAGACGTGATTGAATTATTTTAAGCTCATTTATCGACTGTAACAGATGGTTTCTAAGCATTTGAATGATACAAATATAACAAGCAGTGTGCACTATTCATTGTATTCATGTGTTAGGTGGGTTAGGTTATATCCACTTACAATACAACAACACCTTTATTAACACAGAAACGACAGTACAAATAGTAGAGGAGCCGATGAAGAACGACCTTCACCCATCTGTTTAGACTATGAAAATTATTTGTTATCAAATGAAGTATGTTAGAAAATACATCGGGAGTGGGTTGACTAAAAACTTTCCTGGCAACGCTATGATTAATTACAAATTAAAAAGAAATATTTTATTTAATATTTGTACTTACGATTTTTGCGAATACATTTAAGGCCGGGTTATTTCACGTTTCAAGCACATTTTTTAATGAGATCAATCATTAGTCTAAAGCTGTATCAGGTAGAGTCACATTTAGCGGAGCAAAAATATGGCGGTTACGCAGATTCGTGCGTGTCAAACTTCGATTTTTGAAGATTTTCTCAGATTACTTGAAAAGTATAGAAATTAATAACTTTTGAACCACAGCATGCTCTCCAAAATACTATTAACTTATAATACATATTTTTTTAATGTGACTATGTGCTGTAATTAGGACATAAAACTGAAAATGGTTTAAAAATAGACACTGTTTCGTTATTTTTTTCTATCGAGGAAAGTATAATCAATCGTGTTTTCATCCACAGATGTACTAAGACGGATGTTCTTCTGTAACATTTTGTATTTTTGGGCTTTCATTATAGTAATTTGACTAAATAAATTTGATTTTGCGAGGGGCAAATTTGGCAAATACAAGCCTTAATAAGAATCGAAGAACATATATGTGATTGATTCAGGCGTTACTTTGCGGAAGTCCATTGTTACCAAAATTGATTTTTCTGTTAATTTCTAGTGTTTTTCCGCTGTAATATCGTTTCGAGTACTTATAGGATGAAGTGAAGGGACAAACTAAAATCTACTGTAATTATCAACGTAAATTGAAATTGAACCTAACCTGAAACAAAAAAAAGATTTAACCTGAAACAAAAAGTCAATCAGAAAGAGAGAGAGGTTGTTTTCAGAGTTTATTAATATTTATTTTCAGGTTTAATTGACTTTTTGTTTCTGGTTTAATATTTTTTTTGTTTCAGGTTGGATCAATTTCAATTTACGTTGATAATTACAGTAGATTTTAGTTTGTCCCTTCCCTTCATCCTATAAGTACTCGAAACGATATTTCAGCGGAAAAACACTAGAAATTAACAGAAAAATCAATTTTGGCCTCAAGAACATGCAAACGTTGCGTTGGGCTGTCTGTTTTTTCCGCGTAACTACTGGGTTTGTTGGTATAAAGAGGTATGTTGATACTAGTTATTTTCTCTTATTTGTTTATTAAATAAATCAGTATCAAAATAGCTACAACATCCCTGTTTATACCAACAAGCCCAGTAGTTACCCCAGGAAAACAAACAGAAACCCACTTACACTTATTTACTTAAGTACTTAGTATATCAAAAGATTTACTGGTTTTAGTTCGGTAATAGTAATTATTATTCTCACGAAATCTACCTTAACCTTATGAAAATGGATATAATGTTATAGTAATTTAGTTATAAATAGTTTAGTTTTTAGCAATTAAGTATCCCCACTACACCACTCTATTCATCATCATCAGCCCGGAGACGTCCACTGCTGAACGAAGGCCTCCCCCTTAGACCGCCACAGTGTACGACAACCTGCCATTTGCATCCACCGGTTGCCCGCGACTTTTACAATGTCGTCGGTCCACCTAGTGGGAGGCCTTCCTACGCTGCGTCTTCCGGTTCGCGGTCGCCACTCAAGAACCTTTCTTCCCCATCGGATATCAGTTCGTCGAGCGATGTGGCCTGCCCATTGCCACTTCAACTTGCAAAACACAATTATACCCACCGCTAACCAACACTAACACCACTGTATTACCTATCACGATTACATCAAATTCTGTATCAATTTCAGGTAACGGCTACATCACGACTGGAGTTTTACGAGAGATCCTCAGAGAGTTAGATGACAAAATCACCGCTGAAGACTTAGACATGATGATTGAAGAAATTGACTCTGACGGCTCTGGCACCGTTGACTTTGATGGTGCGTTATATTTTAATTAATAACCCACAAATAATTTAAAAGGTAGAAGCCTAATCGGGAGACCGCTTGACTTGAAATCGTGAGGTCGCGGGTTCAAACTCTAGCCCGTACCAATGAGTTATTTGGAGCTCATTAGAGCATCTTTGTCGCTGCTCTATAAGTACAACGTGTAACAAAAAGGTTCAACCATACTAAAGGCCATATCTACTCGTCATTATGAACAACTTATTCTTTAGGGCCAACCTTGAAATCGCGAAATAAAAATCAGCTGTTCCATACAAACGGTTCATTGACCTTGGACAATATGTAAGGAACAGCCGATTTCTTTTTCGCGATTTCAAGGTTGACCCCATCGTAAAAGTTGTTCATAATGGTGAGTAGATATGCCCTTTAGTATTGTTGAACCTTTTTGCTACACACTGTATATTTATAATCAATTAAAATGATTTTTCTCTAACGGTCTACATTGTTTATTCGTTCATTAAAACTTAGACTGCCAAGATAAACCTACATTAAGTATGAGAAGTCAAAGTTTTCGAGCCAATCTCATTTCAGAAACCAAGGAGAAATTGAAGCAAAGAACTTTATTATGAGAGCATATTATGAGTAATTTCAGTTTATGCTTTCGGAATCATATTTGTAGTAACATAACTGCGACTATTATTATAATTTGCGTGCGGCTCCTGACACACTGTTTCTAACACATAGCTTATGAGACCCAGAAAAATGAATTACGTAGACTCTCCGACACAACTCAGCGTTTTAGTCAGTGATAGTATATTCTACCCGTCATATTATAAAACGCTAAAACGTACTTATTTCAAACCTATTTTAATTAAAAAGTGTTTTGTCAAATTTCTTTCGAATTACGATTTGAGTTTGAAAAAAGAAGACAAAACACGATTTAATTAAAATAGGTTTGAAATAGGTACTTTTTAGTGTTTTATGCATAAGACGGTACGAGTATAGATACTTAACGAAGGTTTTACTAAACTGAAGTGACAGTGGACTGATCATTTTTTGCTGTCCTTTTTTTAAATTTATAGGTTCAACCAAATGATTACCTAAGAGTGAAATTTATAAATTACTCTCATTCTTTTGGTAGCCATGATAATCTAGCGGAGAAACCATAGTGGTTAAGTGAAAGACGGCACGACTCGAATGCTTGATGTCGTGGGTTCAAATCCCGGGCCCGTAGGAATGAGCTCTCTAAAGTTCATGTACGGATTTTCATATTACTGGCTTTTCGGTTAAGAAAAACATATTGAGAAAACCTGCATCCGCCCGGTGAAGAAATTCGAATGGAATTCCACCAATCAGAAGTTGGGCCAGCGTGGTGAATATGGCCCGTTTTGCCTTCGAGAGTAGGGACTGCGTCCAACAGCTGACTTATACAATGCTGACTATGCTATTCTTTTTGTTTACAGAGTTCATGGAAGTCATGACTGGTGGAGACGACTAGAAAAAATATCATTACCACAACATTTCCAAGAGAACTTTAAATATAATTCCCGGTGGGAATATATACCTCTTACCTGCGATTGCACAAAACAACAAATCAAGACACGGTGACATCTTTACCTTGTGATCATCAGCCAATGAAAAAGCACTACCTCGTCATTGCGGATCTACCAATCAGAAACCAATTCGTCACTCGTAACATCCAGCTATCAAAACTGCTCATGAGCCACAGACATAAGTACCTTTTAATGTTATAAATAAACAATTTTTATGAAAAAATTCTTGTGTAATTTAATCCTAAACATAGGTAAATTATTAATAAGGTATTTTAAGCAGAGATAAGTGTAAATTTCACATTATTTTATAACGGGATTTATGACTTAGGTTTATATATTTTTAGGAAAGGTAAAAATAGCCTTAAAATTGTATCAAGTAATTTTTTATCAAACTGCGACTTTGCAATATTTTCTTTATGATTGATTATACATATAGCCACTAGACCAGTTTGGTCCATTTAGGAACTTGTGTTAATATCAGAAACATTATTGGGTGCAACAGGAGCGTATCTCAAAAAATGTTGTTTCGAGAATATAAATTAAAGGTTTTAAGTTATTTGTCATGATTTCGCTATAAGATTAAGGCATTATTCAGTAGATTGAATTTTTAAACCGGGATGTCGTAAGTTGTCCTAAATTCAACACACACATTATTATAGTAAGTTAATCCATACTACATGGAGTAGACATGCAGATTTTTGCTTAGCTTGTCCAAAAAACATAATATTTAAAATTAAATGTTTACGTAATTTGTTAAAACCAACCATTCACGGGCGGCGAAATAATGTTGAAACTCCGTGACGCAGAGTTTAAAATATTTATAACTTCTACAATTAGCACAAACATTACCTACGACAAGCAATGTTTATGTTACAGCTTCTATTCACTGAGCAGACACCGCGACTTCAATTTGCAGTGCAACCAACTAATCTCTACATGTGCTTGAGGGAGCCACAATCATATTTTCTGAACCAAACTCCTGGTTTCTAGTGCAAATGTGAGTTCCCATATTTGACCACTGCACTACAAACCATTGTGAGATATTCACTCGAGTGCTCCCAGGTGGTGTGGTTCTGTGGGCTAAAACTATGTAGGTAAATGTTATGGTCCTATTCATAATGAAATGAAAATGAAATTGCTTATTGACCGGATTTTCATAAACAAATAAAATACATAGCTACTTTGGTGAGCGGGTCTTTTCCGCACTCGAAGCCTCTGGTGGGCCCATGTTGCGTATACCATACCTACTTACTATACAAATAAAATAAAACAGACTACTTACTAATTATACATCATTTAAAAAAATACTAAAAACTACACAACCTATGATAGTAGGGCCTATGATAGTCTCTCCATCTGCGATGATGGGGGCTGGAGTCCCATAGTCGCACCGCAGCCACCAGCGCGTTACCGGAGCGGTGCAGGGCACGGCGCGCGGCGCCCGACCGGCTCCGCAGCAGCGCCTGCCGAACATACCGCTCGCGCTGCACCACCGTGGCAGGCGGAACATCGCGCACGCGCATCTCACTCATCGCGGCTTTGGTGTGGTTTGTCCACATCTCTACTGTGTAGACGCTGGTGCAGTAACAATAAGATTATAAATTATCATCATCGTCATCATTTCAACTTCAGCTTTTTCTCCAATGAGCGTCATAACTAACGGTCTTGTTCTTGTGCTGCCTCCAGCCTATGATGATGTCGTACGTTGTGTGATAATATTTCAAAATCCCGAACGAAACAGTTGGATTACTTTCTTTGTGAGAACCGCAAAACAGTACAATGCGAGTGGGTGTACCGATAGATACAAAACGACCTTTTAGTCGTGGGTGAATCCCCCACGACCAAGACATACTCCAGGGACCGCGGAAGTACTCCATGGTGGGGGCAGGTTTCTTCTTTAACCTTCTTTACCAGGTATTAAAATTGGAGGAGGCGCAGCCCTTTGATTTAGGGGGGCATTTGGCCCCCTCTGCCCTTCACTTCTGCGGCAGCTGACTCACTCTCTCTCATTTCTCTCTCTCTCTCTTCGTCTCTTTCTCTCTCAGGTATGTTTATGTGTATGTGTATGTTCTTTATGTGTTCCCTCAATGTGATAAAAGAGGGATCTCATATCACATTGAAGACATGTATACGTATGTTGTGTATGTTCTCGTACGTCCTCAATGTGATAAAAGAGGGATCTCATATCACAGTAAGGACATACGTGTACGATAACATACACATACACATAAACATACCTGAGAGAGAAAGATACAAAGAGAGAGAGAGACAAAAGAGAGATAGAGGAGAGTCGTTCCTTCCGTCGATTCCACTGCACATTCTTGCCGAGACACGCCGAGACGATAAACCGACTTACCAATTATGAAACCTACATTTAAACACGCTCGCACCTCCGTAAAGAGGTTAGAGGGTTTCGGGTTGTCTTGACGAGAGCGGACAACCAGCATAATACTGGGGATCGTGATCATCATGGTATCAAAACCTTTTCAGCCTTTTGTGCCGGCTTCTGACAATATGAACCGCTTCGGCACCGTTGATATTGAGGTTATCTCAAACTTTTGTCGAACTGTTGTACAATCTCTATGATAGTATATTTCCGCTGTACTATCATCGTATCGAGTATATACTAATAGGGGAAAAGGGGCTAAATAATCAGTTTCCATAAAATATTAACGAAAGCTTTATTAAGCTGTAAGAATAATATTATATTATTGATCCGAAACAGTTTTTTTATCTCTCCTGATTCAATCTAATATAATAAAAGGCTCTGTCCTGACTGACTGACTGACAGACAACGCACAGCCCAAACCGCTGGTCGTACAGACTTGAAATTTGGAGGGTGTATTCGTCTCGACGCGGAGGGGTGTACTAAGAAAGTATTTTTCGAAACCCAAGGTTTCTGGGGTTCGTATGAAAGTCCTTTGTTTTTGGACTATTAGTTACGAAAATTTGGATTTGGATAGTTCATTTAAAATAAAAAATGCTATTAAAAAAATATATATAGACGATTTAAAGGGGGAGGGGGGGGGGGGTGTTGGAAAGTTCTTTGTTATGTTATCCCCCCCGGGGAGTTGGTAGAGTCGGTTGAGTCGGTCGAGTTGGTAGAGTTTGCTCGGAATGATTTAAAGTGGAGAATTTTGGGAGCGGTCCGAATTACTTCCGCACGCGGACGAAGTCGCGGGGGACCTCTAGTCTCATATAAATGTCTTGTCTTTTGCATAATTATATACAGGGTGTAAGTTTGAGCACCATTATCCTTCTAGTATATCATTGTACTCATCATTATGAACAAATTTTACTATGGGCCAACCCTGAAATCACGAAAAAAAACCAGTTGTTCCATACAAAATGTATAGAACAGCTATTTTTTTTCGTGAATTCAGGGTTGGCCCCATAGTAAAAGTTGTTCATAATGATGAGTACAATGATATCCTAGAAGGATAACGGTGTCCAAACTAATACCCGGTATTTTCCAGATGACGATTAATTTTTGAAATAAAGTGAGAAGTCACGATAAGTGTCCTACGTTTCTTTGAAATTGGATACAAAATTAAATCTAAGAACTGAACTCCATTGTTTCAAATGTCTTTCTTCAAAGATATATGAAACATTCGATTTCGGTTCTTAGATTTAAATAATTAATTTAATAAATACCCATCTTTCTATATCTAACTGAATGATAAAATATCTCTTGTCAGATCTATAAAGCACAATAGAAACGAAACGATGCAACTGCAAGAGTGTTTCACATTTAGAATGGAGGTGGATCCCTGAATAGACGAGGTATTATGTACCTACTTGCAGAGACAAGGATAAAATGAATGGACGGGAAATAAGCGCACAGATTTTGAAGACTATATAATATTGACCGCCAGCTCTCCACTCGCGTCAGTCATACTCTGTCTTTGCGACATGCAAGCCGTACGATACGACAATATATATAAATCCAAATTATGCTTTCGTGTGCATTCCTCAAGTGTAAGAACACTACTAATAATCGCAATAAAAATTTGGGGATCACATTCCATAAGGAAATACACATTATTCACTGTATGTTGTCACAACTGCAATTAATTTCAATAAATATGTTAGGGTAATCGCCAGTTTGAGGCGATCGTAATGTTACGAGACAGTGAGACTTCGGGAATCCCTCGTCAATGCTCGTGAATGTTCGAGATTCTCAGAATAGAGAATAGACAAATACATGTGTTCTCTTTTTGTCATGCGGTAATTAGATTCGCTATCTCTATGTTCCGGCAAATGCATAATATCCATACTTTTAGCTAGGTATTGTTGATTATGTTGACTTGTTAATTTTGATCGATTTGCAAGCGCTAGGCCTGTCCATTCCATTATCACCGTCGCTGCCTACTTGTACAAGACGCCTACTTCTCTGTGTTCTAAACTCGCTATAATGTGACAAGTCTATTCTGATAAGGTTGGGCGCCGTTGCTGCAGTTATATTGGTCCTAACAATGATTAATCCTATTAACTTTTTGATTTCATTTGTGGAATGGATAATAGAACACACTGTATGTATATTAAAGCCCGTGACAGATCCGACTCGGAAAGGTTAGATGAGAAAGCTAAGGCGGGAGCGAAGCAAAGCGTTAGCCTTCTTGTTAGGTATTTTTATTTTATTTTAACCCAGAAATCCTCAGTACCTACACTATGTATATTAAAGCTCGGTGACCGATCGGACTCGGAAAGTAGGTGAGAAGTAGAAATTATACGGCTTTAAAATTTAAGGATGTTTTTATATTAGGATGTGTTTGTAAATTTACTGTAGGATTAATTATTGTTAGGATTTTGAATTGTATGGCTTTTAAATATTATATGTAATTAACATTAGTAGCAGTGATTGTATGTGTAGTAATGTTATGTAGATTTACCATTAGGATGACTGATTTTTAGAACTTTAAACAGTAAGGAATAGGTACCTACTACATAATTAGGATGGCAATTTTTATGTGCATTATTAGGGACTCTTTTATTATATAATATTCTATAATTGGTTTTCGTATGAAATACTTTGGCTCTAGATATTAATTCCGGTAATTGACTGTAGCAACTCAGCTAATGTGCAACTGTGCATGTGTCTACAGAAGCAATTATAACGTACTACGAGTACAAATGGACTATAAATGTTGCGGATTCAAAGTCACTTTACTCGGAATTAATGGATGCGGAGTCGGTAGAATGACAGCTCTTAAACGATCCGTGGAATATGTAAATAGGGAAGGGAATAGCAGCTTCCAAGATTTATGATGATGTTTTTGATATGCTATACTTGTTGGATACGTACTGGGTATCTTTGCCTATCTATATAATAGTTTTAGAAAAAGTGGGACAGCTATTCACAAAACAACTTTATAAATTTAATGTGAAATCGGAAAGTTATGTAGAGTCTGTATGTAGTTATATGGGTGTATTGTATTTTCGTTTGTTTCCTTTCATTGCAATACAACTAATCAGATCCTTATAAAAAAAAGTTTTATTATAGAAAAAATGCTTTACCTACGTTTAAATGCAAACTTAGATCCTTATAAAAAAGTTTTATTAGAGAAAAAATGCTTTACCTGCGTTTAAATGCGAACCAAATAAGGGAACTTTCAAGCATAAAATACTTACACAAAAAATATGGCTTGAGTGAATGTACCTATTGATATATTGATATAATGATATATGGATGTACCTATTCCATGTCCGGCTTATCGCCAAGAGATTGCGTAGCCAAAATAATTCAAACTTATCAATTAAAACATATTAATGAATATTTTGTACGAAGTGTTTCCACGTGTTTCTTACTATAAAAATATAGTAAGTGTACAAATTCGATGATAATAAACACTCTATTCTTATGTATACTAATATCTATCGAATATTTCATTGAAATATTTCTAAATACAGGATGTTAGTTTGAACACCGTTAGAATCCGTTAGGTTAGTTATCCTAGAAGGATAACGGTGTTCAAACTAACACCCGGTATAATTTGCTACTGTCTTTGATCCTAAGTTATGAATGACCTGCTTTATAAACTATTTAAACTCGTACATTATAACCAGATTAGAGTGAAATGAACGAACTACGTACCTACGTATTATGTACAAGTAACTTCTAAGTATAATTTATGTATAGGTAAGTCGCGGTACAAAAATGCGAATTAATGTCCTAATCTTAGTTAATATTACAAAGTAATTCAAGTTATAATTTAGGTACAAAAAATTGAGTTTAGTTAGAATAATAAATTGTTTTTAAACATGCCGTCTCTACATTATTATTATTTGATCGATTCAAACTGTAAAGTCACAGTTCTATAAATCGTACGCAAGTTATTGTAGACCAAAAAGTCGCAACAACATGTCATTGTACCAGCGTCCTTTTTTGTTTCTCTTCACCTAAATAAATACGAATTATATTAGGATGCCAATATTTTATCGCATTCTGTCACGGCAAAAGACTCAACTCTATAGCATGTGCTAGCATTGCAAAGCTAAAGATGCTATAAGAATAGGCTAGATGACGGGTTTTTTTTATTGTCCTATTAAAATGTGGCCCTAAAATATAGTTGATTAATGAAAAGAAAATGAAAATCTGATCAAAAATAAGCAACTTATAAGCATTTTAATATCATGCTAGACAGAGAGGTGAAGCAAATTGTGACGTCACTTCTCTGTACGCCATATAAATTCTATTCTGACAAGTAAGGCATGGCGTCATTTTTTGTTTTGTGGGAAAAGGACAGAGTAGTCTCTAACAAAAACTTTAAACGCAATATCAGAACATTATTAACTGATTGAAATTATTTTTTTAATAAACATACTATATTTACTTAAATTCTTCATCAAAGCTATTGGTTTCAACTATATAAACATCAGTCATCTACCCTATTGAGTCCGGATTGCATGAGGCAGCTTAATCTTCATCCATGCCACCTGTATGCGTCTCACCATCATTCAGACTTCCATCTAACCCATTGGTGCTACTTTGCCAGCAGCCCAGAGCACACTCTAGTCTACTCTACTCTACTCAAAGATTTAATTACCTACTGGCCAAGAAAAATGCACAATACAAACGAATAGGCACATCAGTGCAGAACTTATCGTCCCCAAATCGAATAAAAAGAAAAAAGGATTCTGCAAAACTAAAGTTCTTAAGGGCAATATAATCCCATTTACGTAACTAATGCATTTTATTACTTTCATTAAAACTTTGTTACTATAATCCCTGGCGGCAAAACGATTCTTTTTATCTTTTTTCTGACTATAAAGAGCGTGCGTAATGAGAATTCGACTGAAATCCGAAACTTGGTTCTGGCAGCTAAGCTAATTACATTTTATTATGCTTTAGTATTGGTAATTAAATTAGATTTTGGTCCCTAGTTTCGTGTTACGCTTTAAGTACTATGGCCCATACAAATAGGAAATAAAGCTGGATGGAATGATAAAGCAGCTATTGATGATACTTAGTTGATACAAGTACCTTCGCTAGGTTATTTTTTACTTAGCGAAGGCAAGTGTTCCGGTGGCAGGCTATGGATATGGTCTTATCCGGGCGATGACACGAAATCCATCGAGAGACATAACCTGTATAATAGGGTTTAATAATGACTGATGTTTATATCGTTGAAACCAATAGCTTTGATGAAGAATTTAAGTAAATATAGTATGTTTATTGAAAAAATAATTTAAATCAGTTAATAATGTTCCGATATATGAGCGTTTAAAGTTTTTGCTAGAGACAACTCTGTCCCTTTCCCACAAAACAAAAAATGACGTCGCGCCTTACTTGTCAGAATAGAATTTATATGACGTACAGAGAAATGACGTCACGATTTGCTGTTTCGCCTCTCTGACTAGCATGATATTAAAATGCTTATAAGTTGCTTATTTTTGATCAGATTTTCGTTTTCTTTTCATTAATCAGCTATATTTATGGGCCACATTTTAATAGGTCAATAAAAAAACCCAGTCATCTAGCCTATTTTTACAAGGAAAACGAGCTTGTTATTATCCAATAGTGTGATGTTCCTGCTAGCAGTTTTAACATCACACTAGCAGGTAGCAGTAGGCAGTGTGATGTTTAAACGCAGTCTCTAACCAGAGCGCCTAACATGCGCACCGCGAGAAAAATTTCTCGATTCTACAAAACAGGACAAGGCTACGAATCTGTATAAGTTTGTCTCGTTTTCGCACGACATAAGGACACGACAAAATTTTCTCGCGGTGCGCATGTTAGCTCTGCAGGTGTAATGCGCGCATGGTGCAAGACCGTTCCCACTTGGCAAGAGAACGCCTAGAAATAATTACAAATAACTTTTTAAAGGAAAGGCGAGCTTTGTGTGATAGACGGGTTTTAGCATTATACAAACTGTTTAGATATCTATGGTCCAAAGGATATGACTACGAATTGACTCGTCTTGTGGCTACGATTGCCGATGAAGCCACTGACTGCGCAGATTCTACCTCTATCTGTAGCGCTCATGGTGTAGCTTGTCTACGTGATTCTAAACGATCACCAATGTTAAGCAACGGACGGCCCGGTCAGTCTTCGGATGGGTGACCGTAAGTGGCATTTATTTCTGAGCGCTACCGTGGGTCGCATGACACGTTAAATTGTTGGTCCCGGTTGTTTGTTCTAGTTTCTATAACAACAACCGTCAGCCAGAAGCCTACGGGCGGCACATAAACTCTGACACTAGAACTGGCCACTCAGCCTATACGAACTTACTTACTTACTTTTTTACCTCTATGAAAATGTAACATAGATTTATGATGATGATAATGATGATATCTATAGTGATAGAGCGCAGTATCAAGGTTGCAATTTACAAAGTTGTCACCTTAATCAATTTATCAAAGGAAGAGATCGATTTATATAAATGAAAATATCATTAAATATCGATGGCGGAACAAACCACATGTGAGAGGCTATCGATATCGGCAATATTGTTCCCACGTCTCGGTCTCATACAGTAAACGGAAATGACGTCAGCGTCGGAACAAGCAGTTTCCGCCAGCTCGGGTCCACTGATTGTTTCCCCGTCGTTGTGTAGAGGAAGCCTTAGTTAGGAGCATGATTTTGTAATGGAAACTAATTGTTAGCGAGTTCATGCTATCTAAGCAGAGATACGGTAATAATATTAGTGCGTATTAGAGCTAAGTAGGTATTACCAATGAAAATTATCTACAAATACTAAGTAGCTCAGAAGCTAAAAGACGTGTATAAACTATAAAGTAACTCGATTTCTGTTACATTCCATAGAATTCGATTAATCATAATGTAATTATGCTGCAGTTTATAGTTAGTTTAAATATTTATTTTAAAGTTTTCTAAACCTAAAATGTTACCTAAAATGTAATAATGTAATTTATAATCTAATATAATATAATAAAAGGCTCTGTCCTGAGTGACTGACTGACTGACTGACAGACAACGCACAGCCCAAACCGCTGGTCGTACAGACCACGGGTCGGACTTGAAATTTGGAGGGTGTATTCGTCTCGATGCGGAGGGGTGTACTAAGAAAGGATTTCGTACTAAGTCGGTAGAGTCGGTAGAGTTGGTAGAGTTTGCTCGGAATGATTTAAAGTGGAGAATTTTGGGGCGGTCCGAATTTCTTCCACGCGCGGACGAAGTCGCGGGGGACTTCTAGTTGTAAATAAATAAAGAAAACAGTCCAAAGGTAAAAAAAAAATACTGCTGCCTTCACTTTAGAATTCACATATGCCATTATTTCTTCTCCAGACGTATGCAAGGTTACCTCAGGAGTTTTGGCGGGAACACGGAAAAATCATGTCGTTGCATTCTATTATTTTCTTAAACTTGTGTTTTTTCGCGAATTAATGATTAAAAATGGTGGTGTTTTATTCATTGAGTGTTGAATTACATGCACGAGTGTGGGCAAGTGATATAATGTGGTGAAACATGTCTTTTCGTGTTGTTTTCAAAACTCCGTAGAAGCTCATAGTAAAGTCACCACAACTTTACTGGGGTATGACTTGGACTCGACTATGACTAATTTCATGTGACTTACTGTGATTTCATGACTTATATGACTTGATGATAACAAATAAACGTAAAAATTCATAAACTTGACACTGGCAGAATGCACAACGTGCGATGCCAAAAACTAAGAAAAGAAAAAAAAGGTTACCTCACGATGTTTTACTTCGCCGAGAAGCTAGTGGTATGAAAAACCATACATACACTGAAAAATGCTCATTGGTCGTGCTCGGGATTTGAACCCGCGATCTTACAGTTTCAAGTCGAGCCGTCTCCCGGCTACCACCGCTTCGTAGTGTTAGAAGAACTATAAAATAGAGCTTTTTGATATCTGGTAGTTACAGGGGATTCGTGACACTTCGCTCCGCATCGCCGCGCTGTACGGACGTTTCCGCCCGCTACTCGCTGCTCGCTGTCCGCTCCTGTCCGCCGGAGGCTCTGCCCCGCCGCCGGACTCACTCCGCTCGGCGCAACCGCGCCGCTCGGACGCCTCCGCCTCCGAAGCCGCCGCCGCGCAGCTTCGAGTCCTAGCACCCGTTACCTTGGCCACGTGGTGTTTGCGTTAATTTATTAGCGTAAACTCTAACGAGTCGAGTGTGATTGTGAGTGCAGGGCTCTCACCGCTTCGCAGCCGGGCTTCCGGGCCTGCTGCCTTCGTCCAAACCGCTCTTTTCAGAGCGAACCACTCTTAGTGTTTTCATAAAATCCACGTGGGTGGTCGATCGGCTGACACTTCTAACGGTGACAACGAAACCGATCAGGCGTTGCCCCGGAGCGCCTGTTTTTCCCCCGTCTGGGGAACAACAGAATCCGGCTGGGTCTGGAACCACCGGCCTTGGGGTCACCCCTAGTCGACACCAGATATCGCAGGCACACAACCAGCTGCACAATAAAATAACACTGGCAGCTGGTACACCCTCTAGGTAATACACTAGGTACGCAGCCCCCTGTCTACCCCCGGCAGAGGGACCACACACTTTCTTCTCCTGTTGGGGACCTCCTCCCCCAACCCCCGCAACTCTCCCGCCTTAGGATGGTCTCCCAAAAGGATCTCGACGAAGCCATCAGCTTCGTCGCGAAAACTTTGTTGGACCACCTGAAGGCCAACCCCTCCGAAATGGAGGAATTCGTACGCGCTCCCCAGACATACGCTCAAAAATCTCTCGCCCGTCCCAAGACTCCACGAGGGCAGGCAGCTTCTGCCTGCAAACTGACGCCGAATTTTTCGGCGCCAGGCCCCTCAGTTTCCAAGCCTTCACCTCCTCCGAAAGCCTCCGCCCGTGACGGGAGCCACTCTCGGCCTAGGGGTCGCGCTCCAGCAAGGAGCCGATCCCGGTCGCGAAGTCGCTCCCGCCACGGACGCCGCTCGTGCTCCCCTACCCCCCGTCCACTCCGTCCGTCCATTTCGGACAGCCCCGATTCTCCAGAAATGGACACTTCTACCCAGGACGACGGCTTCACAGTCGTCGCCTCCAAGAAGGGTAAAAAGCGTCCCGCTACCACTGCTTCCCTCCCTCCTCCCCCCAAGGCCCCTTGCCCCACTTCAGGGACTAAACCTGCCTCCGACTCCGCCCAATCGGACTCTCCGCTCCGTTCGGAATCGGACGCTCCGATTGTCGACCCTGCTCCCCATCCTAAGACCGGTACCATAGTCGTCCGCAACCGGGAACTATGGGAACTCGTCTCGCGTAACCTCTCGGATCTACAGATCCAGTTTTCCGCCAAACCAAACAAAGACGGCATTATGGTCCGTCTAGCCTCCCCCGACGACTACCGCAAAGCCACTACCTACCTCCGCGACGCGAATATTCACTTCCATAGATACGCTCTCGATGAGGAGAAAGACATCCGAGTTGTCGTAAAGGGCATCCCCAAGGAGATTCCCTTCCTGGCAATCCATAACGACCTCCTCACCCAAGACCTCCCTGTTCTTTCGGTCAGCCGGATGTACAACGGCAGGACCAAAGAACCCTATGACATGGTGCTGGTCACTCTTACGAATACCCAGGAAGGGAAGAAAATTTGGACTACCAAATCGATTCTCCATCTCTCCGGCCTCGACTTCCAAGTCCCTCACAAAAAGTCCATTCCAGGACAGTGTCATCGTTGCCAGCTATACGGACACTCTGCCCGCTACTGCTACGCACTCTTCAGGTGCGTGAAGTGCGCGGGCGATCATAGCACCGCGGAGTGCCTTCGTAAGAAGGACGACCCTACTCTCCCCAGTTGTGTCCTCTGTGGCACTCAGGGCCATACCGCGAATTATCGCGGCTGTCCCAAGGCCCCTAAGGCCAAGAAACCCTTACCGTCTCGCCCAAAAGCAGCTGGCCCTAAGCCAAAACCTGCCCAACCCCGCCAGGTGTCAAAATTCGTTGACGCCCCTGTCCCACTGACTAATGCATGGTCAAATCCGCCCAGCACTCCTCAGGCGACTCAACCGCTCCCACCCGCCCCTGCGCCATCTCCCGCTCATGCCAAGACCCAGGCCCGCCCTGCCCTTCCGCCCAAGCCCTCCACCCCCAAACGATCCGCCCCTGGCTCCTCCAGCCCGAAAGCGGATCTACTCCTCCTCGCTGAAATTGCGATGTCGGTTAACCTCGACGAGGTTCGACATGTAGCCCAGAAGGTCCGGGAGAACCATAATCTCATCGACATCCTCGATGAGCATTATAGGCTCTTCGGTGCACTACAGCGCTTCGCCCCCAACGTCCTTAGGAACCAACATGCATAGTACACCCAAACGCGTTAGACCCCGCTCCCTTTCGTTGGCATGGTTTAATGCCAACGGCATCACCACCGAATCAAGGGACCAGCGTCCCTTGATTCGGCACTTCCTCTCAACCCACCAGGCCGATGTTATGCTAGTGAACGAGACCTTTCTAAAACCTAGCAAGAGGGATCCCAGGATCGCAAACTACTCGCTCGTTCGTAATGATAGGACTACCACCATAAAAGGCGGTACTCTCATCTATTACAAAAGGTCCCTTCACTGCATTCCCATCGACACCCCTTCTCTCTCAGCAATGGAAGCTTCCTGTTGCCGCCTTTCGATGACCGGTCATCAACCCATTACCCTAGTATCCTGCTACCTCTCCGGTAATAAGACTCTCCTCAGGAGTGACCTCGAGGCTCTTCTCTCTCTCGGAAGCGCAGTCATTCTGGCTGGCGACTTCAACAGCAAGCACATTTTATGGGGCTGCAACACGACCAATACGAAGGGAAACCTTCTGAACTCCCTCTCTGACGACCTCAACTTTGACATAGTTCCTCCCAGTACTCCGACCCACTTTCCCCTGAACTTGAACTACAGACCTGACGTACTCGACTTAGCGCTTCTAAAGGGCGTGACCCTCCAGTTACGCTCATTGGAAGTACTACACGAACTCGACTCTGACCACCGACCCGTCCTCATGCATTTAGGCTCCGATCCGACTGACAGACCTCCTCTGACTAAGACCGTGGTCAACTGGAAGCACTTAGGCGATGCCCTGAAAGCTTGTAGTTCCCCTGATTTGGACAGAATCCCTGACGACATTGTTAACCCTGACGACATCTCTACCTCCATTGACGCTCTCACTAGCCACCTCCGCACCACCGTTGGTGAGGCCTCAAAGCAGGTCCCAGCCGAGGGAGACCAACGCTGGGCCCTGCCTGAGGACGCGAGGGACCTACTGAGAGCGAAACACGCTGCCACTAGGGCATTCGATCGAGCTCGCACCGAGGATAACAGAGCCACTCTGCGGTATTACGAACGTGCCGTAAAAAACCGCATGAGTGAACTCCGTAATCAACGGTGGGATGACTTACTCTCGGGGATCGAGCCATCCCACCTGGCATTCTGGCGGCTGACTAGATCCCTGAAATCAGACTCTGTTACGACTATGCCCCCTCTCACCCGACCTGACCTCCCCCCCGCGTTTGACGACGAGGAAAAGGCCGAATGCCTGGCCGACAGCCTCGAAACGCAGTGCAGCCCCAGTTTAGAACATGTCGACCCTGCTCACCTCGATAAGGTGAACAGTGAAGTCGAATACAGATCCTCACTTCCCCCCTTTGATGAACTCGAGCCTGTCACAGCTTCCGAGGTTGAGTCGATTATTAAAGGCCTCCACACCAGGAAAGCTCCAGGTGCGGACGGCATCAGTAACAAAGTGCTCAAGCACTTCTCCATTACGCTAGTTCACCTTCTAGTTAGCATCTTCAATGCGGCCATCGCCAATTGCATTTTCCCCGACGCGTGGAAATCCGCCGACGTCATCGGCATCCACAAACCCGGCAAGAAGGCTTCCGAGCCCTCTAGCTACCGTCCCATTAGTCTCCTCAGTACCCTGGGCAAGGTCTACGAGCGCGTCCTTCTGAAGCGCATCTGGTCCTGTGTCAAAGACAACAACCTCCTCCCTGATGAACAGTTCGGCTTTAGAGCCAGACACTCTTGCGTCCAACAAGTACACCGCATCACGGAGTACGTCCTAGAAGGTTTCAACAAGAAACCCGGCCATGGTTACACCCACAAGCCGTTCCCCCAAGGGACTGTAGCGGTGTTCCTCGACGTCGCGAAAGCTTTCGATAAAGTCTGGCACAACGGGCTGATATACAAGCTGTATCAGCTCGGGCTGCCAGACCGTCTTGTACTCATAATACAAGACTTTCTCAGGGCTCGAAGCTTTCGATACCGCGTCGAGGGACAACGCTCCTCCCCCCACGACATCGGCTCCGGAGTCCCTCAGGGCTCCGCTGTGGCCCCGATTCTCTTCTCGCTTTTCACCTGTGACATCCCCCGCACCCCCAAAGTGGAGCTTGCTCTCTTTGCCGATGACACCGCCCTCTACACCAGAGGGTGGAACAAGGTCATTCAGCTAGCCCACCTTCAACGAGCCCTCAATCTCCTTGGAGACTGGTTCAAGAAGTGGGCTATCACCGTTAACCCCGATAAAAGTGCAGCCGTGTACTTTCATCCGTTCAAAAGACCTCCTTCTAAGCATATCACGCTCAACGGCCAGCCCATCCCATGGGCTACCGAGACCAAGTATCTCGGTGTGACCCTTGATCGTCGACTCACGTTCTCTAAGCATATCCAGTTAGTTCGCAACCGAGCAGCCTTCTTCTTAGGCCGGCTCACTCCCCTTCTCAACGAGCGTAGTAAATTGTCCCTTAGAAATAAGGTTACAATTTACAAAACTTGTATTCGCCCCGTCATGACGTACGCCTCCGTGGCGTTCGCTCATGCCTCCAGCATAGATCTAGAGAAACTCCAAGTCATACAAAATAGATTCATCCGCAGAGCAGTCGGTGCTAGCTGGTTCATGCGAAACTCCGACCTGCACTGCGATCTCGAACTCCCCTCCATCCGTCAGTACATTAAGTACGCTTCGCGCCGCTATTTCGATGCGACCCCCCACCATCCCAATCCACTCATAGTCCAAGCCTCGAACTATACGACAGACACGACAGACCCACCCCCCTTCCGTAGACGCCCCAGACACGTCTTGGGTGACCCGGACGACCCCATAGCCGTCATCACCTCGGCGGCGCTGGGCTCGCCTGATCCGACCACTCCTAGCAACAAGAAGTATTCCGTCTTTGGTATAGGCGCCGGTTACCAAAGGCACACAAACACGCACCGACCTCGCCGGCGAGGTCGAGGACTCCCCAGATCTGTCAGAAGATCTGTTAGATTCTCTCCAAGTAGTCAACCAGATCAATCTACTAGGGCCCCAAGGCATACCCCTTCTGGGGTGCCAGGGCAAGTCTGACCCCACTCCCAGCGACGGCCAAGCCGAGGTTCGTACCGTCTGAGGTGCCCTTGAGCTAGTCGCCTTTAACCTAAACCTAGGCCGAGCGCCGTTTGCGCTTGCCTAAAGTCCGGTGACGCTGTAGAGGCCATCTGAGGCCAACAGCATAGTCATTCATAAAAAAAAAAAAAAAAAAAATAAAAAAAAAAACTGGTAGTTACAGGGTTAGTTATAATCAGTTAGCATACTTTTAAGGTCATATTCTGTACAACAAAACAAACTTTTACTATCGGGCCAACATTAAAAAAAACGATTTTAATATTTGATTTTGTGGATTGTGTATTTCTCGCTTACACGAGTCTTTCTGAGAAATGTAAAGAAATTAAGTAGGTACTTACTTATCTTAATTTCTACACAGAATGTAATTAAGTGAAACTTCTACAAAGCGGTTTAACGAATAATTGTAAGCTTCTCAGAAATATCTTTTTCCTGGCTGGCTTATAATGGAAAAGCGGCTTT
The DNA here is from genome assembly GCA_905404285.2 of Erannis defoliaria. Lineage (NCBI taxonomy): Eukaryota > Metazoa > Arthropoda > Insecta > Lepidoptera > Geometridae > Erannis > Erannis defoliaria. The sequence goes on from FR990071.1 coordinate 5,638,987, forward strand.
TCCGTGAAAATGATTTCTGGTTTACTAAAAAATACGGGAGAGTTAGGTATTCCGTGATTTTTATGTTATGAGGTGGAAGTTTGTTTCTTTGTGGATAAGATATTATGAAATCAGATTCTAGGCACACAGTTTAGTAAGTGTACCTACATCATTATGAATAAATATTGTACTTTAATACAATACAATACAATAACACTTTATTGATACCATAAAAAGGACATTACAAACATAATACACTACAGATAGGCACAAAAGGCGGCCTTATCGCTAAAAGCGATCTCTTCCAGACAACCCTTTAATTATTTTTTTGACAAGACAAATGAATACTATTCAGAATCTGAAAATTGTTATAAAATATGATGTACAGTGTTAAATAATTACAGCTATTTGCGGAACAATTAGTAGTACACATATAACGAGTTTTTTTGTTTTTTACTCATATTTATTACTTACCTTAGTTATTTAAGTTTTTTACTCTAAAATATAAATTTAAAAAAACTTAGAACTAAGGTGCTGCCTGCAGCGGGGCAAGGTTCAAGCTGCCGGTGGTTAGGGCTGCAGAGTGAGAAACCTCCTGACAATGCGTGCCGTGTCAAGGACCACTGTCTTTTGTATCTGACCCTTGACCCAACCGCCTAGCGAATGCTCTTGAGGTATTTGGTCGAGGCTCTTCTCTAAAAGACCCTTTGCCGAAATCACTATTAGGACAATCATCTTCGAGTCAACATCTCACATGGCGGAGGCCAAGATCAATATAATTGCTTGACTTGAGTCGACTATGATCACATAGGTGACTACAATCACGGGTGATCGTAGGAAACTAAAGAGTTACCTAAGTGATAACCCAGGTGATCAGTAGAATGGACCGTACCTACTAAGCTCATTGAAAGACCGTCATACCCATCTATACCATTGTACCAAATTATAACAGTTTTTCCTACAGGACACACCCAGCAGAAACGGAAAAAACTTAGCTGTTCCATACATTACTTTCTTCATTTGAAATGCTGAACAGTGGAATGCGCTGCCCGAGTTGGTGTTTCCCGATAATTTTAATCTGGGTATCTTCAAGTCGCAAGTGAATCGATATCTTCTAGGCAAGCGTGCTCCATCGTAGGCTGCATCTTCGTTTAACATCAGACAAGATGGCAGTCAAACGCAAGCCTATATTACTTCGTAAAAAAAATGTCCTGTTCCTCTCGTCAATTCATTCCATAAAAAAAATATACATTTTGTCGACGGTGAATTAAATTTTTTGTAGTGTTGAGTGAGTTGAAATATTTATTATTCATGCCACGAGAGAGAGGAGCTAAATCATCCAAGCATGTAACCAAGAAAAAAACGCACACCAAACCATAAGTACAGCATTGTTTTTCTGCACTTCCGGTAACGCCTCTGACAATGGTAAAAAGTTTCTTGGCCAAACCCTGTTTGACCAATGAGAAGACTGAGCGGAAGCAAATAAGCGTGCAATCGATTACAATATACTTACTTATAATTATTCAAATGATTTATTAATAGATAGCAAGCAGTCAATTCGGCCGTGTCTATAACATTGGACGTCACGGTCCTGGGATTCCATGTGTTGCACTGAGAGGCAGGTGCTGCCAACCTTTTCACTAATTGGGCGTAAGACATAATTATAATGAGTTCATGAAAGACGAGACACAATTGTGTTGGTCGAAGCCTTGACAATGACAATCTATATGCATCTGCTAGAACATAGGTACATTTTCTGAGTTTTTTTAGGTAGGTAGATAAACTTTTGAAAACAAACACACATTTGTTTTCAAAAGTTCATCTACCTACCTAAAAAAACTCTTGGAGAAAACTCAGACCTAGAAAACCAGCTAGAGATGGATTTCTGGTAGGAAAGTGGAAAAATCGTGTCACTGCATTGTAATATTTTCATTGCATTGTAAAACATGTGTACCTATTTTCACGTGTTATTGTTTAGTAATGGTTGTTTTATTCATTAAGTGCCGAATCACGTGCATTGTGACGAGTGATATAATATGGTGAAACACACATATCTTTTCTTGTTATTTTCTAATCTCCGTAAAAGTTCATATTCTCCACAACTTTATTAGGACAGATGTTAGGGCATGACTTGAACTTGATCGTGACTTTTTCGTAAACGACTGACTTCTCCAAGTTTCCTTTGTGGAAACCAGTGTATCGTGTAAAGAAAAAAACGTATTTCCTAGTAACCAGTACCGTTTAACGAAGAATTGTTCTTCTGCCGTAACTGGTCGTCTCAGGTTTCGTATACGCGGCCGAAGGACATTTTATGACTCATTTGTTTGACCTGATACTATCAAAAACTTGAAACTACATATTATACTTGACACTGGCAGAATGAAATGCACAAAGTGCGATACAAAAAAGAAGAAAGAAAAAAGAGAACAACATCGACTTACTTAGGAAACGGTATAAACAATGTGAAACTTTTTCCTGTATATGAAAGAGTAACATTGGCTTAAGAAAAGGATAGAACTAAAGTGAATATCCTTTCTTCTAAAGAGTTAAAGTTAATTTTACAGTGCTACGAAACTCTTTGTACTGCTGGGGAAATGGAAGAAAAAAATAATTAAAAAAACAGTTTTCAATTTTGTTCAAAAATAATGATGGTAGCTCCCTCGCTCATTTAGAGACGAGTTCGTCGGCCTATAAGCAGCAAGTGTCATCAAATTAGCCTAAACCCGATGAACGAAACATTTGCGAGTTTGAATACTCAATAGCGCCCTTTACGAAAGTTTTTGGGAACTACAGAAACAAAAATAATAAAAAAAAATAAAAAAAATAACCATTCAAGTTTTGGCTTGGTTTAAATTACGATTTTTAAACGTTTACAGTCCCACTTAGTATATTTTAAATAAGTAGCGCACACAAAATGATATACAAAATAACATAAGGTACACGAACGCGTATCACAAAAAAAAATATGACACCTAGGAGACTACCAATTTTTACCAACATTGCTTTGAACGTACATTTTATAGAGGTAGGTTTTTTCGTTACAAAATGTCTAGTCAGTTTATTTTTTAAATATTTATATTATTCAAAAATGTTTCTGCTTTCTAACTTAGAAGAGGAACATTAAAAGACAATAAAATTGCGTGTTCATAGTTCCAAATAAAAGAGAACAAGTATCTACTCCTAAAACTTAATAAATAATTCGACAGACTCGACCCGGGAGGTAAATAGGTACTCTATTAACTTTTCATGTCATTGTGAACTTATCAAATTTTTGGAGAGTAGTTTGAAATGAAAGACTTGAGAAAGAATATTATACCTTTCCTTACGTAGATCAAACTTTGTGTAACGTCTAATCGGGTTGTATTTTTTCTACATAAACTTACTTTTCTACTCCCAGTTTTCCTAACTCTTATACGTGAAACACAAATTACGTAAAACGAACAAAGAAACTACGGAACCAAGGTTAGTTAAAAAAAATATATCAGCTGTTCCTTAAAAAAAAAGTTCATGCAAAATGTATGGAACAGCAATTTTTTTGCGGTTTCAATGTTCAGAATATTAAAAGGATTCTAATTGATTAGAACTAATTAACCCTGTTACCTGTATAAACGCAGTATAGGGTTAACATACGCGCAACTTATTCCCTACTTTGGAAAATAATTAAATTTCGTGAGAACATTACCACTTCTTTCTTTACTACATAGGTTATATTAGGGTATGGGTTCCACCCCCCCGGGGGTACCCGCCTTGTCGGGGCGGGGGGGCTTAGTAGCCGTGGGCGGTGGACCACGGTGAAGCGAAGAGGTACCCGAGGTGGGGCCGCGAAAGCGGCCACAGTGGTGGGGGCTAGGGCACTGCACGAGCCTGAGGGATGAAGACAGGCCAGAGGGGCCAGAGCTCTCCATTCCCAAGGGCCACGGTGGTGGCTGGGCCCTTACTGAGGGTCCGGACTTGGTCCGGACATGAGGGCTCTCCGCGTGTCCCTCTGATCAGCAGAGGGCACAGTGGAGAGCGAGGAGAGACGGCCAGGTGGTGGCCTCATCAAGGGCTTTCCTTGAGGGGGCACCCACCGGGTGTGTCGTGGTGGGGCTGCGGGATGGGGACAGGCCAGAGGGGCCAGAGCTCCCCATCCCAACGGCCGAAGTGGCAGGCGGCGGGGCCACTCACCTGACCCGCCGCATGGAGGCCAGGGCGTTGGACGTGGGGCCGTCCGGCGCCCATCTCGCTGGCATGGCCTCCGAGGTGGATGCACGATGTGTCTGGGTGTTTGGACACATCGTCATCGGTGCGGGAGGAGCTTCGGCTCCCCGTGGTGGGCCCGAAAGGGCGGCGCCGTCGAGGTCGCGGATGAATGCGAGAGCGTACCCGTGACCTCGACAATAGGCGCAGTGTGGGAACACCGTTGGGTTTTTAGTCGGTAGGGGTGCCATCGAGTCTCACTCTGGCATCGGGTCCGACATAACCCTCCTGGGGGCTTACCGTGATCTTTTGAATAGCGAGCCACTTGCGATGCAGTTCAGTTTAGGTGCCGAAATTGACTCGCTTCTTTTCGTACCATGAACTCATTTTAACACGATCGTATTTGAATCGCTAGACTCCGTATAGAGTGAACAAAAATTCAGAAAACTTGTCTCTGGATCTAGTACTGTCCTGCTAAGACAGAAAAGGACAATGCTATACAAAAGTATCGTAGACGGAGGAAGAAAAGTATATTTAGGGTCTCGTGCATTAGTTGCGTTCTATAACTCAAGTGCATTATCATTGTCGGAAAGTACCGGTTTTCATAAAAAATGTAAATAACGTGTTTTAAGGCGAAATGTTACTGAATATGTACTAAATCACGGTAAAACATAGTCACAAATGTCATAAGCTTTGATGATTTGCCCTTGATATGCCTTGATAAGTTTGTTTTATAAAACAATATGTTAGTGTGAATGGTGTAAATAACAATTACTTAGTTTTCGAACGCATTTTTTCCCTCTGTTGTTGACATGACATTTTATTTATCGTATTTCGTTGAAAACAAAACAAAAAGTTTCTTTTACTTTATTTACGAAAACAATTATAAATTATTAGTCATGGAATCAGGATTTTCCAAAGCAAACAGCAACAGCATCATTTTGCCCAATATTGGCGCATAAAAGCTTGGCAGATTTTTGTCAAAGACCGCATCGGAATTCCAATTGATATGGACTGTATTATACTGTGAAGCGTATTACTTAAAGCTCCATGGGAATTCCGGAATGTTAAAACTGCGATGTAAGTACACACAAGTGTAAAGCATATACCTATTACAAGTTATTTGATACTAATTTTGAGGTTAGATTTACGAAGTAACAAGTGCTAATTAAGAAACTTAATTTCAGGTCCTCACGAGCCTTTAATGGAGACAGCTTTATACGAATGATACCTTAAGCTATGTGCAGCTTAAGCTTGACAGTAAATTATGTACCTAGGTACTTTAAAGTGCTAAATAATACATGTTCAGAGCACAAAGTACATGCTAAGTTATAACACTGCCTTGTCGACGAAGAAGATGATGCCATAATCTCTGTACAATATCAAGACTTCATCGCCAAAGTGGGGAACTATCATGCACTTCGGTGGAATGTTATTGGAAGAAATCAAAACACTTCGAATATTAGAAGATGGCATAATAGAAATCATGTGTCTTATTAATGCAAAGACATACAAAAATTATAAATGGACAACCTACAGAAATATATTAAGTCTAAATGCAGCTTAAATGTACCTTGAAAAATAAAACAATGTTTTTGTGTAGATTATGATACCCAGATTAAGGACAAAAATAAGTAGTATATTAAGTGTACTACTGTCTTTAATATAACTAAATGATAAATTATTAAACTTTTGGAAAATGTTAATGTATTTGTTGTGTGCGTGTATTATAATAGGTATATTATGTTCATAAATACTAGCTGTGCCCTGTGGTTTTACCTGTGATTTCCAGGATAAAAGTAACCTGTTTTATTCCAAGGTATATAGGCTACCTCTATACCAAATATCATCCACATCCGTTAAGCCGTTTCAGCATGAACGAGTAACAAACATATACTCACACAAACGGACACTATCTTTATTTAAATAAAAACCATCTTCACAATTTCATTGGTTTTATTTTACTATAGAATCTTGGAAATAAATTAAAGCACATACTATGATTATTATGTCATAGAGTATTTTTAAAAATTTAAAATTAATACATAAAAATGGTTTGCATATAAAATTTACTCAGCAGATGATTAATGCACTGATGGTGAGCGACTGTTGGTAATTAACGATGATTAGAACAGAGAAATATCACAGTCAAGAGTGCTCTTCTTCAATCACAAAATTTCTTGTAATTTTACTGAGGCCGGACACAGTAGGACTTGATTTTATATTAGTCCCAACTTTAAACAGATGTGGCACTAGATATTTGGGTGCTACAAATGCTTGAACTTATTTATTTGCTTTCGGCTCGCTAGTTTTTGGCAGTTTTGCTCCAACTGTTTGATATCCTGAAAAATAAATGTTTTGTTTTACTAGAATGATTACACACAGCGGACTAGATATTAACAGATAAAACAATTTTGATTAGAATTATTAATAGCTAGGTATATAATGACAGCTCTTATTATAACAGTCCCATAGCTAGCCGCAAGCCTCCTCATGATGAGAATGGTTTAGTTTGTTCTCCACCATACTGGCTATTGTGGGTTGGCAGACTTCGCACACCATATCAATTATTTTTGATGTGTACTGCCTGCAGTATGCAGATTGCCTTACAATGTTTTCCTTCACTGTTAGTGTGGGATACCACACACATGACTTCTAAAAAGCAGAGGTGTACACCAGGGTCTGCAACCGAGCCTCCTGATTAAAGCCACTATAGTGACTTTATAGGTACTCGTTTGTTTACATACCCGAACTTGTACCAGAAGAATCTTTTTCTTCTGTCCTCTTGACATTCAAATTTACTTGATATGAGATCTCTTAGATATTACGCTGTATCCTGTTAAAACTCCTAATCTAAACATTATAAAATTAAATTTATTGGTACTTGTAATGTGTTTTTTTTTGTCAAAATGCATAAGACGATGGAACGTAATAACTTTACAAGGTTTATGAACGTATATACCTAATATAAGTATAATTAATAAAATAAAGACAGCAATGCACCTTTGTTTTACATTAAATGTAATGATTAATTCCAAGATTATAGGTTGTATGTTTAGTAGGTATTCTCTATATAAAAACGTACTTATTACCTATGTTATTATAAATTATTAATGAAAACAATTACCTACCTTACAGCTTACATTCCTTTGACTTCAGAGGACGTAAATTCAGGATTTTTTTATAAGTCTTTGAGTTTTATCAATGGGCCTTGCCTTTTGCCTTGTAGATGTTCTATTACAAGCTTCTACCTCTCAAATCTGACTCTCAAATACCCGCAATCCTCGGCCTTCGTTTCGTTTTCTTCAGCATTTATTATTAGGTACGCATAACACCGATAAATTAAAAATTTCTAAGTTAGCAGGCGAAATTTGGGTTTGAAATAGTAACTTATAATGAATCGTTAATATTGTCAGTTTAGCGAGACTGTTATGATCATAATAACGTCAAATAAGAGTTCACGGTACGAATTGAATGAACGATATCAAGCTTTCCGATGCATTTGCGATAATGTTTAGGTTTTACCAGAAAAAGATGGCGGCAACCTAAACTGAATAGCTAAAACCGACCTCACGGTACGATTTTGACGCGCGAGTCAGTTTAGGCCCTATTCTGTCTCGCTATAAGAGGTCACGGTAAGCCCCCTGTGCCCTGGCAGGAGGGTATGCGTAAGTGCATTTCCCAACGTAAAAAAAAAATGAAAAAAAAAAGAGTATGGGTTCCACAAGTAATACTTATTTCGTTTCAAGATAATTCAATCAGATATAGATCGGTGTTCTTGTGTCGACAACACCATTCGAACAGTACAACACCTGTGCTGCTGCTGGAGCAGTGGCTCGGGCGAAGCTATAGCTTTCACATGCAGGGGGTCCGAGGGTGTAGAGATGAGAGAGAGGGGGGGGGGGGGGGGATGTAAACGATCATATAGAGGTATATTTTGTCGAATAGCTTATGGCACTTCGTTGCCACCGTAGGCGTCGAGACATACGGTGGCAACGAAGTGCATAGTATGACACCCATTTTTACTATTTTCGTCGGATACTAAATAGAGGTCCAGATCCTTGTATACGATGAGCAGTGCCCAGAGTTCAGCAACTTCAGGTTCCAGCACGAAGCACTGTGTACCTTTCTGAGCGTGTCGCTATATGTTTAGGTCGAACCAATCAAGAAAGAACCAGCCATAGCCTCTTGGGCGAAATTAGTATTCAACATTTTCAGCGCATTAAAGGAATTTAATGATTTGTATTTTTTTTCTGTATGTATTTCTAAGTTGGCACCTAGGTATTTATTATTTCAAGTAGATAAAATATAGTACATTTTTTTTTTATTCTGGGGAGGAATGAGTGTATCAAATAGCCTAGCAATCGTCGTCCCAAGATTCGGGACCAAAGTTTCTATTCAAATTGTTCTCATTGGCGTGAAGTAAGTAATAAGTAAGTGGCGTAAGTGTTATTTCAAGGTATGGGCAACCTTTATACAAAATTTCGTCCAAATACATTCAGTAATTTTTTCGTGATTGCGTAACAATCATACAAACTTTGAGATATGTAAGTATTTGAGATTAATAGGCTTCTAGTATCTACGAGTATAGTGAAGTAACTTTTCCTTCTGACAATTTTATCTCAAACCAAACTGTTGACGACCACTGCAGTATGCTACCTAGGCGGAACCTAACACAACCCAGATATAAGACGGTCTAGGTCCAGAAAATACGATACAAATCTCCTGTATTCTTGACGGATTATTTCAGTGTAATTTAGTGCTCTAAACGACTACACGACAAAATGGTGCGTTAGACTTTAATATTCTTTACAAATAAAAATTAATAAGCAATTATTAATTTAATAATTAAATTAACCGGATATAATTAAAAAGTGAATATTAAGAAATACTAATTAAGTATCTTTTCAATGTCGATTAAAAAAGTTTTGCGTAAAGTGAAATGGAAAATTCTTAATTCAGTATTTAGAATATTATCGTTTGCTCGATGATGTTTTAATTATTGCTTAATGTTAATAGTGTTATTTAGAGTGATATTTACGCGTAATTAATTACAGAATAATATAAATCTATAATGTCTAAGTGGTATCTGATAATGTGTTTATTATTCCCAATAACAATAACGTTTTCTTCCATATGGCGAACACAGGACGAACTCAACAAGGAACATATTCTACGTAAGTACTAAATTCTTAATATTATATGCATGGGGAAAATGGTCAAGTCGTCGCCTTGACCGAAATAAAGTAGAGTCCACCATTTCTTTTTTTTTTGTCTCACAGTTTTTGATTAGGTATTTAGAGAGAGAGAGAGAGAGAGCTAGATCCTCCAAGCTTAGAGTCGTTCTTTAATCGATACCTCGAAATTAAACCTTTTTTTATTTTGTTTAGTAGCCATTATTTTGTCCATTTAAATTAGCTACATTAAATGTTTGAAGAGACCGTCACACTCGATGAAGATCCTCTAATATTTCACCTTAAACTATTAAATTAAGAACTTCGCATAAAACTAATTAATTAATTAACTTAACCTTAATATAAATTATAATAAACTTAGATACGATAATTTACAAAAACTTCTCTGTCCTTCGCCACTCAAGCAACAAGCAAGTGCTTGACGTGTTTGCTTTAAAATCTTTAATATATTTTATCTTCGTCATTTTGTACTGCTTCAATTGCATGAGTAAAGATATTTAAATATTACAATGGTCCTAAGATAACATTAAATATTTATAATAGCATCTTCATCGTGTGTGATGGCCTTGGTGAGACGCAAACGGTCAGAAGACAATGTGTTTGACAGCCCTACGCACGCAGCCTAAACTAATAGTCCTCCACAGGCAGCGACAATGATAAGATGAATGGACGGGAAATAAGCGCACGGATTTTGAAGGACATTAAATTTCCATCCCGTTGTCCCCACGGAGCTTCTTATAAAATCTCCCAAACAACATACCTTGCATTCTATCAGGGTTTTGGCGAGGCTGAAAATCGAGCTCCATTTACCAATTCCTACAATACGCGTAGAGTTTAACCGTCCTAAGCATAAAACACTAAAACCTGATTTAAACCTACCTTAGTACAAAAAAAGACAAAACACTTTTTAACTAAAATTCCATGTTTATTCCACTATGTTCACCTGGGTGAAATCACCTAGGTGAACAATGTGGAAATACATTTTAGTAGTTTAGTTTTGTAGTAAGTAAGACGGTAAAAGTTTAGATTAGAGCAGGGAAGCCGCTTTCATTAGTTATACAAAGTACTATTATTTATTCTGTGGTTATACTAAATAAATACACAAATAAAATAAGTACCAAATTTTATTGCTGTGAAAATGATGTTGATTTTTGAACTATGAAATTATTCCAGTTCTGAAAAATGCGTTCGACGCATTCGACCACGACAAGCAGGGAGTCATCGGCACAGAGATGATTGGCACCATTCTGGAAATGCTGAACGCTGAAGTGGGCGAATCGGAACTTAAAAGCATCATCGCCGAATATGATACTACAGGTTGGTCATTTCCGTGGAATATGAGATAGGTTTCAGATGGTTCCCGTTTCTGTTACCCTGAGGATTCAGTGAGTTAGTTCTGGAGAATATCGCTAGATGGCGCTACGTGCTCGCTCGACACTCTTAGTTAAAAAAAATTTTTTTTTTTATAAATTATTGTAAATGATTTTATTGCATTAGTAATAATTACAATGAGGAAAAAAATACAAAAAAAACACCTCACCGTGACAATGTTTGCACATTGCCGTGACCAGGATTCGAACCTGGGTTACTACGGCCACAACGTAGGGTCCTAACCACTAGACGATCACGGCTACCGAGGCTTATGAGTCAGTGACGAATTTACCGGCCACTACTGACGTCGTACATACAATGACTGTTTTACCGAGGGATGGGTATTCCCTATTATTATTGTCGATAAGAATATGATATCGATAACAGCTTAGCTTGCTTTAGAATTCCGTATCAGTTGATAAATGTAATAATACTTTGCATGACTACATTTTGGTCATTGTAAAAAAGTATGATTTTAGTGGTAGGGCTGTATTGTTAAGTCCGCCTGGGGAAGTGCTTACACCTTTGCTAGTTAATCAACCGCCAAGCAGTAGACAAGCATTACTATGTTTTGGCTGGAGGGGCAATGTTTACAGAAAATGTTACCAGATAAATTACTGGGCATGTAGAGATTTGACATCCGTATATCTTAGCATAGTGTACGTAGTAAGTACTATTATTTATTCTTCGCTTAGGGTAACGAGCGTGGTGCAGTGCTGCGCAAGATTTGTTCGCAAGTTCACATTCTGGTACTGCTACTGTTATGGGCAGTGATGCCAACAGGCGAACGTCTCACTATCATCAATAAAAAAAAACAAAAGAAACTAAACTGTATAGTTTATAGTACTTACCAATAAATTAAACTTAATAAAATCATTTGTTACAGGTTCCGGAACTTTAGACTTCAATAACTTCTGCAACTTAGCCGGTAGATTCTTAGTAGAAGAGGAAGATGACGAAGCAATGTTGAAAGAACTAAAAGAAGCTTTCAGGTTATACGACAGAGAAGGTAAGAAATTACTTACTTAGGCATAATATTTTCAATTACCCGATTTCCCAGATCGAAGATGACTTTTGGAATCATCATCAGCTAGAAGATGTTCACTGCTGGACGAAGGCCTCCCCTGTAATAGGGAGGGGTTGCCATAAATCAGTTTGCCATCAAATTACCATAGGTCGCAAAATGCTCACCACCGAATTTTGAATGAATTTTGTTTATTATTACAAGATACTCAGAGTTATTATTACAAGATACTCAGTGCAGTGTTTCCACATTACATTTTGGTTTTTCCCTAGTTTGTTGTCGATTTGTCACTAAAATTCCCTAAAGAAAATTCTAAACTCCTTGATTTAAGGAGCTTGACCTTATTAAAGAAAAAAAGTACTATATTGAAGCCGAAGCACTACTTTTACAGTTTTCGCTGCACATCATACATGCTGTACATTTTAACATTGGATAGGCACTCTCACTCAGACGATTAATAGAATATTTTTCGCTATTGTTCTGCAATGCAGAATGAAAAACAAACTAACTGTTGGTATAATACGACTTAGTTATGTCGTCTGTAACTGCGGTCATAGTTAATTTTTTTTAGGTCAACTAAAACTAGATGGGTTACATTCATTACGAGTTTGAAACCATAAACACAAGGATTACTACTTTAAGTTCGATTTTTCCCCAAAACTCCCTAAATCCCTTTTGAAATGAAATGTCCCTAAACTTTACATAATACTAGTAATTTTTCCCTAAAAAAGAGAGAAATCCCTATAAGTGGAAACACTGTCAGTGACGTCTTTTATCCGGAGGAGTTTTGACGGGAACGCGAGAATATCATGTCGCTGCATTGTATTATTTTCCAAAACTTGTGTTTTTTCAAGTGTTAATGCATAAAAATGGTGGCGTTTTATTCATTAAGTGCTGATTTACAAGCAAGAGTGTGGGCATGTGATATAATGTAGTGAAACGTGATGTTTCCAAAACTCCGAAGAAGCTTGTAGTAAAGTTGCCACGACTTTACTAGGGCATGATTGGACTTGACTGTGACTTACTGTGTGTGACTTGGACTGTGACTACGACTCATTCAACTGCAAAAAGAAGGATCGATGAAGAAATATGTATTCGGCTGAAGGACTAGTATCCATGGCCAGGAACTATTAAAAACAACAACAAACGTCTTTTATCCAAAATGATGCCTACATAAGTTAAATTTTTTGGTCCCTTCTTGACGATCTACATACCAATCGACTTAGCTATATAAGTAGTTATTACGTGATTGATATAGTTAATCTAGAAGCTGAGCTGAAAATCTACTGAATACCATATCATCGATCACTAGTATGCATCGTATAACACACCAATCGTCACACTAAAAGCATAAGACATTTTGGCCTAGTTTATACAAGGCAGTATGGAAACAATTTACCAATATGACGTCTGCGTGTGGAAAATGTCCTGCAATAGGCATTAGGCATACCTACTTAGGCCATCAAAAAATAAACCAGACTTTTATATTTATCGATTATTTATTGACTGGTATTTATTCTTCCCTAGACCATCACTATCATTTTGTCCTCTTTCGTGCACTCGGATCAGTTAGCTCTCTGTTAGTGCACCGTGTCTCTTTCGGCTAACGTTTGTTATCATTTCTGTTTATTTTACAGGAAACGGTTACATCACGACAGACGTACTAAAAGAAATTTTCAAAGAGTTAGACAATACCATCACCGATGAAGATTTGGACGACATGATTGAAGAAATTGACGCTGACGGCTCGGGGACGGTGGACTTTGATGGTATGCATCGAAAAAAAATTTTTTTTTAATGCGAATTTTAATCACGAATTTAATTTGTTATGAAGTGCAATTAGGCCTGAGTATAGACAAGAGGGTATCTAACTTAAAGTTATCTAAGTTGTGGATAAAATGTTTGAAAGATGATGTGCATATGAAGGCACTAAAGAGGCCGATAGAGTATAGGCATGTGAAATTATGGCCTAAGTAGTCATACTCCACTACTCGTGGGAAAGACTATATAGATGATCTTAATGACAATAGTCAATGCTATTATTGTATATTGTATTTCATTTGTTTATGCCAGTCGGTCATTGAGCTAATATCTAAAGAGTCACAATCTGTAAGTGAAAACAGTCAAAAAACGTCCGACTGCCGTTGTACATACCTATACAGAATTATATAGTTCACAAAGGTTCGAATTTAGACGTTATATCGCTTATGATTGAGCGCTTGTGTCTTTTTGTAGTTCAAGTCGGTCAAAAAGTCGGCCGAGTTTTGGCTCGGACACTTTTTTTGCACGGTTGTGACTCTATAGTAAGTAGTTCAATGCAGTCGGTGAATATTTTAATTATCTAATATGTTATAAGGAAGTTAGAGGTAGGTACTTAAAATTTTAAATAGTATGATTTTAAATCTGGAATCACTTAAATTTAATCACGTAATATTAAAGACGTCCTTTCAGCAAATCCGTTTGTAAAAAAAGATAACAAATAGTACTTACCTGTTTAAAATAATTAATGTAGATACCTACCTACCTAAAATACAGAGCTATATAAATCGCATGGTAAGTTCGCGTGACCAAAATTCAAATAAGGAAAAAAATGAATAAAGATTTCAGAATGTACGCCAAAAAGTGGGATCAGACTCAAAAAAATATAACGGATCCCACGTGGTATCTCGTCATGGGATCGGACCGGCATAGCATTTACCAAATTTACTTATTCTAATAGTTCTGTTGGTCTAATGTAATTAACACAGATTATGCAATAGTATATTACGAGTAGTTATTAACTGTCTTATATGTTATATATACATTCAAATTATTATTGTTATATTTCAGAATTTATGGAGGTAATGACGGGAGAATAGAAGAATATCGTGTGTATTTAGTTACCTTTAAATGTAAATATAAAATAAGTTTTTATAATTATTAGACACAATTTGTAATTTTAAGAATAGGACGTATAAGAATGTTGTACAAAATACCGCGCGCAGTATTTTATTAAGAATAAAAAATATATTTGCACAAACGGTTTTTTCTTACTAGTGCTGCCCTCGTACAGGAATCGCTTCAAATACATCGTAAGATTAGGTTGAACGGGGCAAAAACAGCGTCGGCTGAGAAGCTTTGGACTAGTCTGTTTGTATAAAGCTTTGGTTCGATTTCACCAGATGGCGCTTGAATATGTAGTATGATAAAACTAGTATAATAAAGTAAGTACATAAAACTACGTAGGTATACCTACTACAGGGTATACAGACAGCATATTTTTATCTGAAATAAAATGCAGCCTCGCTTTGATATTATTTTTTACCACTGGCTCTTTGGTGATTGAAAACATCTTGATGAAACCGGCGTACCTACGTCCGGAGATTCCTAAGTGAATTCACCAACCCGCTACTAGGCCAGTGAGGTAAACACAACAGTCGCTTGTCAATCAGATTGATCTCCAGCAGTGGGCTTATTATAAGAGGCTGATTATGCTGATGGTAACTTTGTTCATTACGGAGCTGAATATGCTTAAAACCCGAGTCAGTCCAAGCTAATTAAAGCAATTATAAGTAAGCCTTATAAGGCTTAGTACTGCACTCAACCTGTTTTTCTCACGATGACAAGGCTTTATTTACTATTCTGTTCAATTTCCCAACAGAAAGCGAAAACGTCTATTTATTTGCAACATGTTTCGAACGCTTGTGTGCGTGTCAAAGAAAGTAATTGCCTACCTATTTAATATTCACGCACACATTGATTGTTTTTCGCCTTTACCAGTGAACGGAATTTTGAGAATTAAACTATCGCTCTAATGCTAGGGTTTCATCTGTGTGTAATGCCATTATTTAGCGCGGTATTTGATACAGTACGCAGATACGGCGGGCCGGGTGTTAACGCGGTAATAATATATAGACGTTAGGTGATTTTCAAAGTCAAATGATAGTGTGGCCACCCATGTAGCGCCTTGCTTAATGCATCATTTATTGCACGTTCATTATTCCTATAATTGGACGTAAAGCGTCAAGCAGATGAAGCCCCAGCATAAAGTGTTAATATAAGAATACGAACATGATAAACACGTCAGACGTCTGCATTTTTTTCTGGATGTTTATTTATTTTTATATCACGAGAGTGACGCGTATTTGCTATTGCTAGACACCACACTGCTGGCGTATAAATATTGGCAGCAGTGCATTCGATTTTGGCAGGTAATATCACCCTGTCCTTACCATAAGATGGAATATCAATCATTCATGGCACAGTACATACATAAGATCTAATTGGATAATTATTTACGTAGGAATATTTATATACTGACTAATACGACCTTTGTAATGTAGACGTGGTTTAACTGTACGTATATGATCAGTATTATTCCCGTTTACTTCCTTAGACCTGGGTACGTCCTTAAACTGCAACCAGACCCACCGGAGGACGGGCAGCAGCGTCCTTTTGGTTAACGGTGGTGAGCGTTCTGCGATCCTCAAGCCGCCCTGCCAAGATTATGGCCACAGCCCTCTATTGGGAGGCCTTCGTCCAGCAGTGGACGCCTTATGGCTGACGACTATTTCCGTATACTTATAGTAAAAGTTTCCCACAATGATGTGTATAATTGAGCTCCTTTCGGTTTAGACATACACTCATATAGCCATACACCATGGCCATACACCATGGCTATATACACACACAGACACACTCATAAATAGTAATTTTGCAGAATTTTGTTTTGTTGCCTTTGGCTATATAACAAGATTTTTGAAATATAACATAATAGTTTTTTTTTTGTTATTTGTGCATTCGTGGAGACTTGAGCCATGAGCAGTTTTTTCTTACTAACTCCAAAACTAGAGAGCATAAAATATTGTAATGGTTTCAGTAAATAATGAAAAACCGGTCAAGTGAACTCTACCAAAACCATTTTCAATGTATGGAAATAACAATTATGATAGGTATTTACTTTGAAAATAAAAGTCGTGTTTGCATGTAAAAGGAACAGAAATTAAGTTTTAAACCCTTTGTTCAAGATAAGCTGGATCAACACGTATTGTTATTGACCTTTGTGCTTCCCAGGGTACAATTTCATGAGGTATTGCGCACCAATTTCTTGAGTACCCGTGAAAATAGCACCAAGTATATTCTCAAAATAGCACCAATCAACATTTTGCCCTGGTGCTATTATGGGAACAAAACAATAAAATCTAGTGCTAAAAGCAAAATTTGTAGAAAGTAAAAACTCTCTTGCGAAGATGATGGTGATTAAATTATCACAGTGATATACTAAAACTAATAGCTTTATGTACTCAGACACGTGTTGCCGTGGCACATAATGTATTTGGCATTACAATAAAATGTAGCATATTATCACTCTGGTCTATATCTAGGGATTTCTATTGTGCAAGGTTTATGAACTTCAAACCAGTGGTTTCGAAAATTGCCTCGAACAATCAACAAAACTCTGTAACTATGTACTTATGTTACGCGATTACTCCGTCAATTATGAATAGGCTAGATGACTGGTATTTTTATTGTCCTATTAAAATGTGGCCCATAAATATAGCTGATTAATGAAAAGAAAATGAAAATCTGATCAAAAATAAGCAACTTATAAGCATTTTAATATCATGCTAGACAAAGAGAAGAAACAGCAAATCGTGACGTCACTTCTCTGTACGCCATATAAATTATATTCTGACAAGTAAGGCGTGACGTAATATTTTGTTTTGTGGGAAAGGATAGAGTTGTCTCTAACAAAAACTTTAAACGCTCATATATCAGAACATTATTAACTGATTTAAATAATTTTTTCAATAAACATACTATATTTACTTAAATTCTTCATCAAAGCTATTGGTTTCAACGATATAAACATCAGTCATCTACCCTATTTGATGATTATTTTTTTGCTTGATAGGTGATATTTCAGAGGTGGTCTCATATAAATTGTATCGAAATCAGTTCAGTAGCTTGGTTTTTAAATGAAAATATATGGGAACCACCATCTCTGAAGTATAACTTACCAAACAAAAAAATAATCATCAAAATCGGTACATAACTGATGGAGTAATCGGGTAAGATACATACAATAAAAACATAATATAGTCGAATTGAGAACCTCCGCCTTTTTTGAAGTCAGTTAAAAAACCGTCCGTCCCAGCAGTTACTCGTAAATGCAAGATTAAGGTTAGGTAAAAGCAAAACTAGATGTCAAAAAGGTTTTATTTTTATAAAATCTATCGGTAAATGGTCCGGCTACCGCAATTCAGTTGAATCTCAACAATTTTCAGTTCTCACCAGTAATTTGTACGTAACGTTGCATTGTGTTTCTTCATTAATTGTATAACTTGGAGTTGCTAAAGTGCTTTTACTTGTTGTTCAATTTTACGACATTTCAGTTTGCCGTAATACCTATTTATCAATAAAATCGGAACACTGAGGTTGTAATGTTGACAACAATAAAATCTCGAAATAACAGTTCAATTTGAGTTCTATTCTCTGAATGATTAAGTTCACTGAACATTTGTAAGTTATCATAATAAACTTAGATAGTTAAACGTAGATAAGTATACTCAATGCTATATAAATAGGTTTACAGTTATTTAGGTTATAATAATATTGAGGTACCTACTTATTATTTATACCTAAGTAAACGTATTATGAAAATGTTATTTTCTATAAATTCTGTTGGTATAAGTACATTTTTATTTAAATCTTTATAAAAAACAACAGAGGATATTAAAAAAAAGGCAGGAAATATGCTCCACTAAATACTTCACAGTACCTTATTTATAGTAAGTAGGTACCTATAGAATCTTATTTCACTTTGTCACAGCACGAAAGCGACACTACTTAGACTTACTTAGTACTTTATACAGCCGAGGAACCTTTTGTTTCCCAGAAAATATTACAGCGAGTTTTTCGTCTTGGTAATCCACACTCCACTCAAGTAATCTTAAAACGCGGTGAGTCCACTCTTAACTAACTTAGTTCGCCAGTTTATAATAATAATAATAACACATTTTTATTTCAGACTAATTACATCCATATACACAAATTACACATAAAAAAAATCAAATGGGATTAGATTTAAAATTCAGTAGTAGGTCAATGTCAATCAATAAATAATCAATTATTTGTTTTAATAAATTATAATAATTTATTAAAACAAATAAAAATCAAGTAATAAATAAATGTCAAAAGAAAAAAAGTCAAATAAGTAATTATTAAAAGTCAGTGAACTATGTCATATTAAATGTTCAAATTTTAAATTTTTAGTTTTTGTTTAACTACTACAATTTAATAAAAATATACTTACTCAGTTTACTAAAACTGAAAATATATTCAAGGGCACTGGAAAAGTAGAAACTTAATTTAGGATGATCGACTCGATAGAACATTTAATCAAATATGACACTGAAAATTGTGTTTTTCGTCGCCTGCAAAAATATTTCAAAGTGCATGCAAATATCATAGCAATTTTTTTTTTTGAGATTGAAGAAGCAGAATTTGATTTAGTTTTTTACTTTCGAGAAATGTGACAAATAGCTCAACAATCGAAGTCATACACACGAATTTGCGTAACCGCCAAATGTCTGCTCCGCTGAATGTTATTCTATGTGCTACATCATAAGGGCGATGGTCGACTACACACACTAACAAACGTGATTGAAGTTTGAAATAGTCTCGCCTTAACTAAAAGCGCCCAGTCGAGTCGAGCCCTTTTAATAATCCCATTTGCAGTAAATTGTCCGGGCCGAGTCTGTGGTCAGACATTCAGACCAACTGAGATGTCTTCCTGCGCCACCGGAGGAAGACGAGATTGAAACTTGGTGGAAATTGCGTCGATTTGCTCGTACTATGTGGCCAGGTGATTATAGCATGCCACGAAGCCATAGAATCGCAAATTTTGGAAAAGTATACACGATGATTTATACCGGGTGTTAGTTTGAATACCGTTATCCGTCTAGGATATCATTGTACTCAACATTATGAACAACTTTTACTATGGGGCCAACCCTGAAATCACGAAAAAACACACAGCTGTTCCATACATTTTGTCCAAGATCGATGAACCTTTTTGTATGGAACAGCTGTTTTTTTTTCGAGTTTTCAGGGTTGGCCCTATAGTAAAAGTTCATAAAAATGATGAGTACAATGATATCCTAGAAGGATAACGGTGTTCAAACCAACACCCTGTATATTGCAAGTAAGCACATAAACCAATGAATTTCGGCGGACATTTTTGACGTGCCATCTAGCCCCAAACTAAGCAAAGTTTTTATTTTCAGATATAGCTGATAGAATACTCAAATACTTTTTTTTTTGTAAATATTTCTGTAGTGGTAGGCCTCTATTGCAGAGTCCATCTGGAGAAGTTCCAAACATTTTCCAGTTATTTAACCGTTAAGCAGTAGTGTGCAAGCATTACGGGTTTTCGGTTTGAAAGGCATTGTAACTAGATAAAGTACTGGGCATAAAGAGGTTCACATCTAATATCTTAGGGCGACGAGCTCAGTGCAGTGCGGCGCAGGTTTTTATTCACAAGTTCACAATTCTGGCACTGTAACTGTTATGGGGCAGGTGTGACGCTTACCACTAGCTTACGTCTTGGCATTCAATACATACACAAAAAACAAAAAAACTTATAATACATACAACACCCAGACACAGAACAAACATCTAAGATAAGTTACCACACACAGTTCACACAGTTATTTAGTATCTGCATGAATAGGTAATTGCACATTTGTGAAAAATGGGAAATGCTAGGTACCTGGTACTTATTGCCTTACTTGTGAATTACATACGTAGTAGCTTTATTGTGTAATACCACTACTACAAAAGTTACGCAAAAAACTTATCAAAAAATGGAGAGCCCACGCATTCATCTAATTAGGAACTTACATACTATTTAAAAACCTAGAGTTCTTTAAAATGTAATTATGTATACAAGCAATTATTCATTTATTATAATTTAAATATAATTAAAAAAATAATAAACTAGAAAGTTAGGCCGCACGATACTTAACTTGTTAAGTGTGAACTACGAAAAATAATTAAATAATTTGAAGTCATGCACCGTTAAGTGAATTATTGCTGGCGTAGTTATTATTACGTAATAAGAATCTTGTACGCATTTATTATAATACCTTCGCACAGAATTTTAAAGGTAATTTCCTTGTGAATTTGCATATATACTTGCAATTGTATAATAATATAATATAATCCCTAAAGTATTAAGGTTTCTCCCCACTATACCGTACTACTCCGTAGTAGTTTAGTATAAAAATATTATAATATTATATATTAGTATTAGATTGTAGGTAAAGTATGTTGATTTATGTATTTGATTCATAGGAGTTTCTTCTTTACAGCACACCCCGTCTTTTCGTGTTCATAATTTTTCTCGATCCTAAGGTTGCCTGGCAGAGATCGATTTTAGCGATAAGGCCGCCAGTTCTAAACTTACTAAAAATGACAACAAACGCGAAAAATAATACAGTTGTTTTGGTATTAGTACTAGTATAGTATTATATTATCTTTGGTTTTAGTAAGTTTAGATCTGTCAACTAAATCCTCAATTGGCTATAATGGCACTAAGAATGATGGAAAGCAGTGAAACCGCAAGAGACGTCCTAATAAGGTGTAGATGAACTTTGTAAAAGATGATAATTAAGAATGTAGAGATAACGGTTGACAGAGTGGAGAAAATAAACATGACGTGCCGAAGCAAAGATAGGAATATAATAAAACTAATAGTGTTGAAAATAATAATATAATATAATAAAACTAATATAATAAACTAATTTAATTTACCGTTTTGTAACTACCTATACGTCTCATTAAACACAAAATTCTAGATCGTATCCAATTACAATAATGACATAAGATTAGGATGACTTGAACTGACTTAATAAAATGATGGATATTATTATATACTTGTCGCAATCGAGTCGTATCCGGGACGCCAGCGCCACCTGGTGGCACTCGATGGAGTCGGTGACGTGCGCGCCGTCGATCGGTGACTTCACTTTCCCATTGGCGAGCGGCGCGTGCGGTGGACACTGAACCATCGCGCGTTCTGTGATACGTACCTACCTACAACTTGTGTGCCTACCTGATTACTATACTGTGCCTGTGAAGATTATAATTTGATTGATTGTACGAGCTTGTTTTCTTCATCCGACACTACCCACCGACGACGCTCACGGCTAAGAGGATCAACGATGAGTGCTGATGATGATGATGGCGAAAGGACTCCTCCTCCGTCATACTTATTCTGAAAAAGTTTTTTTTGTATTATTTTTTTTCATAATATGTTTTGTATAAACTACCTACCAATTGTACTATATATTTTTTTATATTTAAAATATTAAAAAATATGCTTTATTCAAAGTAAATTTCGTCCAACAAAATTTATTTTGGTTTTTTATTGTTGATTATTTTTATTTTTATTAGGACAAGTACTAATCTTTTTATACAAAGGACGGTGTTCAGTAGAGCAAGTTTATACAACGTGTTACAATATGTTAAAATGTGTAGTAATACTGAAGGGTATATCTGTACTCATCATTATGAATAACTTTTACTAAGGGCCTAACCATAAAATCATGAATAACAAATCAGGTGATCTATACAAAAAGTTCATGGACCTTGGACAAATTGTATGCAACAGCTGATTTTGTTGTTTAATACTGAAGGGTATGTGTGGATATCTGTCTTTACTACTACACCGTTTTGTAATACGTTGTATAAAAGGAAAGTTAAATATATGTTCCTTCATTCAATCGAATTTAGAAATGCTAAAATTGTAGAGACCCAGTTCTTGGCAGAGGATCTCAGTATTCACAGTAGTTTTCTTATAAAATACACTGACACAAATAAAGTCCATAATCAATTTGTACATAGGTTGAAGTTTAATTACTTACCTAAATAATTATCATAAACTCTCCCCTAAGAATTCAACACCACATCATCGTCACACCTCAAAATTTACTAACCAATACACTAAATGCTCTTGTACACCCACTAAATAATTCCTTATTTATAGAGCTAGCCAGGCTGTCAAAGGTTTTGTTTGTGTGTATTTCCACGAGCATTGTTTTTTATCAATAGGTTTCACATCAACAGATGGACGAAGCCCTTCACCTTAGGGGAGGGATTGCCATAATCCCCATGCTTAGCAGGCGTCTTGGGGATCGCAGAAGAATGCTCACCACTGTGAACCAAGAGGCCGCTGCTGCCGCCTTCCAGTGGTTCTGGATACAGTTTTTCATCACACTTGCTCGTAAAGTGGATCTTATTGCATCGGTTTTAGGCTCATAATCCAAGCTATTACGCACGCGTGCTTTTTACTTTACATTACGGCACATGGTGCTATAATAGGTATAACCCGGTAAAGTCAAGTTTGTACGTGACTGCAATTAGACGTACGTATACGAAGCACTCTTAATATAGCCGGGTAATACTTACAGTTTTTTTGTAATACCAACAAAGAGTTCTTATGCCGCTGAAGTTAATGTCAACCTGCGCGCGCATTACTGATTTGGGCGCCATTTTCCGCAAATGTTTGTTGACGTTTTCGCTGTGTGGTTGATTATTATCAAAAAAATATTGTTTTTTCCTCGCAAGTGTGACGAAAACAGTCGTATGAAAATCTTGTGCTATGTTTCAATACACTCTCGGCTTCCTTATCGCGCTCGCCTACGGCTCGCGCGCATAATACCGCCTCTAGTGTAATGACCAACATAGCACACTTGTACCATAATGTACTATTATGACATACCCAGATCAAGCTCAGGATAGGATAGGTTATGGATAGGTTATCTTAATATATGGATAGGTTCAGTTTGAAATCTATCGGATCTTTCACTTGCTTCGTTGGTTTTGGTACCTAAATAGTACGTTAATGTCAAAGAGCTGAAGATTGGGCTGAGTGGAGTATCGAAGACAAGCATACTAATGAGGGCTGTTGATGAGATAAAGGTGACTCGGTGCAGTGACTATGATATTTATACATATGACTGTTTCCCGCGTCTGTCAACAATCCAACTAAGTAGCGGGCCTTAGGAGAGGCCAATGCTGATCAACAGACTATAAATAAAATGGTAAAACTTTAAAAAAAAATTAAAGCTTTGGTTATCAGAACTAAAGGCGTGTATCAAATATCAGATCAATCTGTAAACAAGAAGGGGGTAAAATGTCAATAACTAAATTTGACCCAAAAACAACAAACGGGGCAAGTTAAATAAACCCGTTTATAAATGAGGATGGCGCAAATTAGATCTGCTTTAAAACAATTAAATACGTCAATCTTTTTCTACGGGTCTCAACTTGAATATTTTAATCGAGAAGAGAGACAGTAACTAAAGTAAATGGAGATAGCCACTTATTATAGGATATAACAAATTGTTGAGGTTACGAAGTCATAAGTCAAGTTATGCGAAGTATTTTGTCGGTCGTCGTGCCGTCGTGACCGAGCCACGCACGCGCTGTCATCGCTTCGTTACGGCTTAATTATACGGTGCTACTGGATTGGAAAACGCCCCGCAATTTTACTGATAAACTCTATTCATAACCGGTTACATGCAAATCTTACTCGCGTTGCAAAGGTTTAGTATCACTAATCACCAATTATTTATGTTAAGGGCCTGTTTAAGAAAATCACGTGCAGTCATAGCAGGTTTTATGAGTTTGTGTTTTCCCAAAACTATATTTGTAATCTTTCTAAAAAAAAATTGATATGAAGAATACAAATTAACAAAACATCTCTATTTTTACACATTACAACAGTTTTAATCATTCCATTCTTACAAATTTAGCACGAAAATTTACTCACTTGTAAATAATATAGTTTGTCACGAACTAACGCTCATAGTTTTGAAAAAATATTTATAATATGCTTGTAATAAATAAAAAATGGGTCTGAAACCTCAAAAATAGAATCTTGACACGCACGAATCTGCGTAACTGGCACATTTTTGCGTGGCTAAATGTGGCCCTATCTCATTCAGCTTTAGAATAATGATTGATCGCAGTAAAAATGTGCTTGAAACATGGATGTCCGCGGCCTTAAATAAAAGGGTGATTACTAGACGTTAGGTAAGCATCACAAGCAGTATCAGTCAAGCATCAGTAGCATCAAGTAGCAGTACCACTGCGGCGCTTGTCACATAATATTAGATGTAAGATCTCTATAAAATTACATACCAATAATGTTCATGAAGTAAGTAATTTCTCTAGTGACATTGCCCTCAAAATGAAACACAGTAATGCTTGCACACTACTGCTTGGCGGTTGAATAACTGGCAATCATTATGAACAACTTTTACTATGGGGCCAACTATGAAATCGCGTAAAAATTACAACTGTTCCTTACATTTTGTCCAAGGTTAATGAACATGTTTGTTGAAGCCGTTTTTTTTGCAATTTCATGGTTTGCCCAATATTTAACGTTGTTCATAATGATGAGTACATGCATACCCTTCAGTATATTGTTGAACCTTTTTGTTACACATTGTATATCATATATTTTATTGAACTGTTTATCAGTTCAACGTCACCATCTAACATTCTTGTGGGAATATTGCCTCCAGTTAGAATCAAAAGCATGTCAAATCCAGTGCCCTTGGATTTGACTTGAGGTCAAGAGATAAGTCATCGACATGACACGAACACTTTGACAAGGCTGGTTGTAGCTGTAGGGCTCCCAAGCTTACAGGTTTAGTAAATAAGAATAAACAAGTTACAATAAGACATCTAATTTAAAAAAATAACTACTGGCCAGCCATAAAAATAACATAGTGAAAAAATATATATCAATCGTGTCAAAATATGTATTTAGTCGTTTTGCAGATGAGTGCTTTTGATCATATTATTTCACAAATTAACAATCATTGCTATCTTACACTTGGAACTGGAAAAGTCAATACAGGAAGCAGAAAAACTAAATTTTATCGCGATTTATCCTTTGTACTATACATAACATAAGCACGCTTGCCTATTTTGATTTGTTGTTAAAATTGCTTTTAAAACATTTTTCGGTAACCAAAAGTCGGTAGCAGTTCCGAGCATCGTCGTACCTACATTGTAACCTAATAATATAGTCAGTGCTTAGATCAAATGTACTATAGATACACAGTTTCTAAGAAAAGTAATCTTCAAAAGTAGCCCCGCGCCAATGCTTACTTATATCACATAATAAATAATAGTATAGTACAGAAAGTTAACTCCACATAGGAATTGAAATAAATAAGGACTCTATCTACTAGGCAATAAAGTAGCAATTCAACTCGCGCAGCGCTGGATACCGCTCGCTATATTCGCCTAGATATACCGCTCTCTTTCTATCACGTATGCTTAGTTACGTGCGACGAGGCTAGCGTGCGGGTGGCGACTGACTTCTGCCTTGCATTGTCAACCCAGACGGAGCGCCGGCCGAACATACCAAAACTGCGGAGTGACACCCCCCTGCTTATATACATATATTATACCTCTCCAGCTAATAATATAAAAAGTCCACCAGCGGATATTGTTTTATTTTAATAATTTAACCATAACACCCTGTAATAGCGTTGTAAAACATTTGTGAGCGTGTAAACCATTTGGCGTTGTAGCACGTCACGTCGGCGCGGTCACACGTGACTGAGAGTAAAACAAGGCATATTACGCTATTTATGCCTTGTTTTGACGGTTCCGTTTTCGATCGACTATCGGAGATCTACTCTATATTTCATCGCAGAGTCAGTGTCACTCGGGATGATGTAACGATTCTAACGATACCCCATACATCCAAATCTGTTCATATATTTAGATGTTAAGGTGGAATAAAGGAACACAGATACTTACATATAAACATACAATGCATACATACATGAACCCTGATAATATTACACTCCTTTTTTGGGCAGTCGTGTAATAGGTGAAACTAAATAAGTATGTCGCTTATGTTTTGCGGAAAATTTGCAGACAGGAAGAAAAAGAGAATTATCTCGCAGAACGTGCTAAATATTATATACAATGTGTAACAAAAAGGTTCAACAATACTGAAGGGTATGTATGTACTCATCATTACGAAAAACTTTTACTATGGGCCCAACCCTGAAATCGCCTAAAAATATCGGCTTCCATACAAATTCCATACAAAAAGTTCAATGACCTTGGACAAAATATATGGAGCATATATATTTTTTCCTGATTTCAAGGTTGGCCCCATAGTAAAAGTTGTTCATAATGATCAGTGTACACATACTCTTCAATATTGTTGAATATTTTTGTTACACATTGTATATCTACGCTCTGGCTAAACTCATGGTATCACTAACGTCACTAGGTACTAGTTATAACGTAAGTTGTGTGACAAAGAATGTAGGTAGGCCTTATTAAACAAGAAATCATTTTAATTAAGGTGTCAAAATATCCTAAGGCTGCTTAAAAGATTAGGCGTGTTTGTTTAGAAAGTATCTAGTAGGCTTCTTGTTGATTACGCCACATACGATGACTGTTGCTAACACTAAAGATTATATTATAAGGAAGGAAGGTTAGACTAAAGCTAGACCTGGTTGATACAAGAAGGTATAAAAAATATGTACCACTAGGCAATGACCTTTAATGCATATGGGAATTAATGTGCTAAGCCTTAGGACTTAAAATTAGTCTGAAAGCGAGGAAATTAAGGCGGCAAGGATGATTGTGTGTCGTAAATAGCCTTTTAGAGTGGTCGCACATTGATTCGGCACGGCACCCAACAGGCACCGGTCGACCGTAACACACTGCGCGCAATTAACTGGTGCGAGCGAGACAGGCGTCTCGAGAAATTTCTTAAGGCTTATATTTTCCAAATTTGCCTCTCGCAAAATCAAATTTATTTAGTCAAATTACTATATTTAAAGCCCAAAAAACAAAATGTTACAGAATACCATCCGTCTTAGTAACTTTAGTGGTTGTAAACACGATTGATTATACTTTCCTCGATAGAAAAAAATACCGAAACAGTGTCTATTTTTATACCATTTTTAGTTTTATGTCCTAATTATAGCACATAGTCATATTAAAAAAATAAAAATAAGTTAATAGTATTTTGGAGAGCATTCTGTGGTTCAAAAGTTATTAATTTCTATACTTTTCAAGTAATCTGAGAAAATCTTCAAAAATCGAAGTTTGACACGCACGAATCTGCGTAACCTCCATATTTTTGCTCCGCTAAATGTGACCCTACCTGATACAGCTTTAGACTAATGATCTCTTTAAAAAATGTGCTTGAAACGTGGAATACCCGGCCTTAAGGTGTGCTTAAGTACTAG
Source organism: Erannis defoliaria (assembly GCA_905404285.2). Classification (NCBI taxonomy): domain Eukaryota; kingdom Metazoa; phylum Arthropoda; class Insecta; order Lepidoptera; family Geometridae; genus Erannis; species Erannis defoliaria. Next base: position 5,667,015 of record FR990071.1, read on the forward strand.
GTCCCTAGTACAAAATGTATGCACGTAGCGCCTTCGGGCAAAACCGGACGGTTTTCCTATCGGGTTTTCTTGTACGAAGCGTCCCTTATGCACCGGGTGCGAGCATCTATAATTGCGCCCCTAAAAAAGATAAATATTCGAAACTTGGTCCTGCAGGGCTAACGCATGCGCACCGCGAGAACATTTTGTCGTGTCTTTATGTCGTGCGAAAACGAGACAAACTTATACAGATTCGTAGCCTTGTCCTGCTTTGTAGAATCGAGAAAAAATTCTCGCTGTGCGCATGTTAGGCCTGCTGGTCTGGTCATTTTGCGCCCCTCCAGGACTAGTGCCCGGTGGCACCGCCCTATTTACGGCACTGGGTAGCAGTGAGAAAGCATAGATGCTCGCATGACAGTAAAAAAATACTTTACCATTGCAGCGGCGGCACCCAGAGCTTAGAGTACCTACCTAATAAAACAAACCAACCAGAGCTAGATTTCGCTAGCTATAACTACCAATCAAACCGGAACACTTAACAAACACTTACTACATACCATAGACATGTCAACGCACCACTGTTTGACGGCAGAATAAGCGGGTACCATACTTACCAGTATCTCTTAGTAATCATCAAAGATAATTTATAATACTATTCTAGTCGTCGTCAGCCATAAAGCATCTACTGCTGGACGAAGGCAGCTATTCTAGTACCTATTACTTATTAATTGATACCGATGGGGAAGAAAGGTTCTTGAATAGCGACCGCGAACCGGAAGACGCAGCGTAGGAAGGCCTCCCACTAGGTGGACCGACAACATTGTAAAGGTCGCGGGCAACCGGTGGATGCAAGTGGCAGGTTGTCGTACAGTGTGGCGGTCTAAGGGGGAGACCTTCGTTCAGCAGTGGACGTCTCCGGGCTGATGATGATGATGATTAATTGATACCTGGGCCTGGGTGCCTTCCTAAAAAATAGACCAGCAAGCAAGTAAATACTAATAATGATTAAAATTGAGTTCATCTTCATCAGCCCGGAGACGTCCACTGCTGAACAAAGGCCTACATTTCCTACAGCCACAAAAAAAAGCTGTAAATTGAGATATACCTACCCTTTAAAATAAGAACACAGATAAACAACACTGCCGATTCATAAATAAGCAATCATATCATCATGATGGATTGACAGTTCCCAAAACACGAATGTTAAATCAGTAAAAATTACAGAACCATATGCCGTTGTTGTCGACACACCCTTCGTGTCAAAGAGGCGAGAGTCAATGTTACAACATTGTTTCAACTTTAACCCAGATAGATACTGGTGCCTATCTATACGGAGTATCTTAACGATGGAAAGAGCTCATGACCTTATAAGTGCATAATACAATAATATTATTGTTGGTTTTTCTGTAAGTTGATTTAAGACTACGACTTAGTCCGTATCCGTATTCCAAGCCTCGTAAAAACCACGTAAGTATTGCCCACGTCATGTTGATGCCGGTTATCAGCTGTCCACACATTTTAGGTTTCAAAGCCGTAGCAATAGTGCATTTCACTTATACAAGACTTAAATATGTACGTTGGCTGTTCCGTAAGGTTTTAGCCAAAGAGGTTTTATACGTGCCAATGTTCCAAAACTACTCGGTAAAAATCACTGGCCGAATATGAATAATTATTTTTTAATTATTTTTTTCGTCAATGCATTGGGTCTTCATTTGTCATAAAGGGAACAGCAGCAATGGGAGTTTTGGAGGGAACACGGAAAAATCATGTCGTTGCATTCTATTATTTTCTTAAACTTGTGTTTTTTCGCGAATTAATGATTAAAAATGGTGGTGTTTTATTCATTGAGTGTTGAATTACATGCACGAGTGTGGGCAAGTGATATAATGTGGTTCACCACACATGTCTTTTTGTGTTGTTTTCAAAACTCCGTAGAAGCTCATAGTAAAGTCGCCACAATTTTACTAGGGCATGATTTGGACTCGACTATGACTAATTTCGTGTGTCTGACTGTGATATCATGACATATTTGACTTGATTTTAATATAAATACTTGAAAATTCATAAACTTGACACTGGCAGAATGCACAACGTGCGATGCCAAGAACTAAGAAAAAAATAAAAATAAAACAGCAGCAATGAGTGTACCGCATAGCATTTCGTGCGAAGTTTTTTTTAATGATTATTTGACTATTTGACCACTGTGGGCGTCCAATTGTTACCCCATCAGCCCAGATTAGCCCCGATTGTGTTTATTTTTTAAATATAAAAATCATTGTACGAAATGCTATACGAATGGTACGCTTTTTGTTGCTGTTCTCTTTTTGACAAATGAAGACCCGATGCATTGACAAAAATAATAACTAAAAATAAGTAGGTAAATTAATAATTTTTACCAAGGTGGTTTGTATTGAAATTATCATTAGAATTAATTTTTATAAATTGAAAACATTGGCACGTATAAAACCTCTTTGGCTAAAAACTTACGGAACAGCCTGGTATGTTATAGAGCGCTCTCTAACACTAACGGCCTTACAAAAACTTCTCAACCGTTAGTCACTGCTTAAGATGCTCTGCCATCTTCTCTCTGACGTGAAGTGTAACATGCAGGTAACATGCAATAACAAGACAGAGAAGTTTAAGCAGTGACTAAGAGAATCGAGATTATTTTAGGTAAGGCTGTTAATACTAAACAAAGCCAAACAAAGCTAAGCTGGCTCTGACAAATCGTGAACACAAAATCTAGATGTCTATCAAGGCATCAAAGTCCTTGCACATTGGCACGGGGATATTGCAAAAATGCATGTCTAATCGTGAGAACCAGTATATATAGCTGGTCTAGAACTAGTGAGTAAGTACAGAGTACCTACACGTAAGCAAACATTGAGTAGTGTTTAAGTGAATAGTACGCAGTTAAGTGTTTATGTGATACCGATCGTAATCCGTCTGGGTCTGGTAGACAAGTCGGCTCGAATAGATGAATGATTTGAATGAGACGCAGTTCATCTTTATTAACGGGCCCAGTTTAAAAAAACCACGTACAGTCATAGCAATTTTTTTACGGTTTTTATGAGTTTGTGTTTTCCCTAAAAATATATTTGTATCTATAAGATGTGAGAAGTGATATGACACTTTTGTAATCTTTCTAAAAAAAATAGATAAGAAGAAAAAAAATTGACAAAATCCCTCTATTTATACACATTACAACAGTTTAAATCATTCCATTTTTACAAATTTAGCACGAAAATTTACTCACTTGTAAATAATATAGTTTGTCACGAACTAACGCTCATAGTTTTGAAAAAATATTTATAATATGCTTGTAATAAATTAAAAATGGGTTTGAAACCTCAAAAATCGAATCTTGACACGCACGAATCTGCGTAACTGCCATATTTTTTCTCCTCTAAATGTGGCCCTATCTCATTCAGCTTTAGAATAATTATTGTTCGCAGTAAAAAATGTGCCTGAAACATGGATGTGCACGGCCTTAAACGGTATTATTAAGATTGCCCTGTTTGTGGTTGTTGATTTTTGGGTAAAATTTAGTAATTGAAATTTTACCCCTTTCCTGTTGACAGATGGATCTGATATTCGGTTTACACCTTTAGTTCTAATCAAAAACCGTTTAACTTAAGTTTGTTTAGGTGTCACCAATTTACTGAAGTAAATCTGTAATTTTTTTTTTTTTAATCTTTATTTTATTTGGAGCTTGAGTCGCTCAGCGACTATGTCAGCTCCATTGTATCCATTCACTTGAAACCCTACTTAAAAATATCACACAACAATATATATAGTGTTCTTGCCGCGTTACTAAGCGGAGCGGACAAAACACTTTGAATTACGCCGACATTAAGAAAATTGATGCTATATTGAGTGAGCATAGCAGATCTGACACTCTGCGTCCGAGAACACTCCACCAGAATGTGAAACACATCCTCGAGTGTTCCGCATATGTCGCAGGTGTCAGATTCTACCAGTTTCATCAAGTAATTAAATTTATTAAGCGGCATGTGCCCGGAGCGGAGTCGGTGAGCCATAACTATCCACTGTCTCTTCATTTTACAGTTAGTAAACCATGGTATTTTAAGAGGATGTTGCTGCAAAATATTATACCAAATACCTTTCTCCTGTGCGATTGTATCATAGTATAATTTCCATTTTTCAAAAATTTTGTACCGGTACTTACAGAGAATTTCTGATATTTCTGGCATCATGTACTTATATTTCAGATCCAGTACATACGGCCTCTTTAGCGCACTTATCAGCCTCATCGTTACCGCGGATGCCAATATGAGACGGGATCCACTGCAATACCACATCAACACTAGTAATAATAATAATGTTTGTTTATTTGTGACTGTTTACTGATATGTAAGCAATGAATTTGAAAAAAAAAAAATATAACGTCAAATCACATTATTAACTCCTTATTATACAAGGTTACCTCTAATAAATTAGCATCCTTTTAAGGGCATATTCTGAACATCAAAATAAACAACTTTTACTAAGCGGCCAACATTATAATATAGGTACTCTCCAAATTCATCGGATATCTCATATACGATACAAATTATCATATTATTCATATTAAATTTTTATTTATTTTAAGAATATTAAGTATGATAACTAAAAAACCTATTGTCTAGACCTAGTATAGTATTATATTATCTTTGGTCTAGACTCAGTTTACTATGTAACGGTTAGACCGTTAAGACTTAAATCTCAGGTAGTATTCAAATTAAATCTTTATTTACAGTCCTAATGCACGATTTAATGTAATGATCCGTATATACAATGCTGTTATAACAATGGATAGATACGCTACTTTAATAGTCAGATTCTATTGTATTTACATTGGCAAGGTGAATTACAAAATAGTGCATAAGTAGTACGAATTGTTATAAAGATAATAGACTGTTTTGTTTTTTATCTAAGGTCTGGGAATAGAAGAAAAAATTGGAACAGTTTGGGTCGGACTCGCGCATTGAAGGTTCTGTACCATTTTTTATGTATTAATATTGTGTTTACATAATAATACGTGTTTTCTTTTAATTTGGAATCCTTTCATAGTGTGTTCGCACACGAGCCATGCGTTACTGCTACATAAAATCGCCATCAAACTTATTTGTGATTGTGATGAATACCGCCGATAACCGTGTGCAACGAGCACATAATAATACGTTTAAAAAAAACTGACTTCAATTTCGACTTCCTGGATGATATGGACCTGGGTATGTCCTAAAACTGCATCCAGAACCACCGGAGGATGGGTAGCAGCGTCCTCTTAGTTGACGGTGGTAACACTCTGCGATCCCCAAGCCACCCGCCCAGCGTGGGGATTATGGCAATTCCTCCCTAATAACGGGGAGGCCTTCGTCCAGCAGTGGACGTCTTCTGGCTGATGTGTGTGGATGACATCTTCATATTTCCTGTTATTTCGATTTATTCCTGTAATTTTAATTTACAATCAAACTACTGATTTCGATAAAATTTATATGGGACCACCTCTGAAGTAAAAAAATTATAATCAAAATCAATTCATAATTGCCGGCGTAATCACGTAAACTTCATACAAAAAAAACATACAGTCGAATTGAGAACCTCTTTTTTGAAGTCGAATGAAAATACATGAAAACTGCAGCCCGCATCTGCTGCTCGGTGGCGGCGTTTTGTGGCAGTAGCGAGTAGCTCGTGTGCGGCAAGGCTTAGTGAGGCCGACTCGTCTAATAAATGTCATGTTTGGGTCAAAGGTTAAGAAGGTTAAGGTTAAACAAGTAATAAATATCAATCAACATTTTATTAATAAATCATCTTGGCTCCTATTCTGCTGCGGGCGAGATCATCCGTCACTTTTTCATTCGTATAACATTATACAATATACTAAACACTCTACTGTAGACAGTCAAATATCAACCACAACTATGTAGGTACTGTTCCTAATAACATTTCTTGAAAAAAGACACGAGATATAAAAAAAATATACTAGACCTAACTACTAATTAAGTCTTACCCCAGTTTAATGTAACGTAACTTTTTCTAAAAAGCATGCTTGATGTGGCGATAAGAAAGAAAGTTAATCCTCTAAGCGTAAAGATCATCGCACAAAGGAATTTGATACACTCACAATTAGTGGTCATTGATAGGAAAAACACTTACTTACCTCACTTGTAGTGGTAGGACTCTACTGAGGAGTCCGCCTGGGGAAGTACCACACCTTTGCGTTATTCAACCGCTAAGCAGTAGTGTGCAAGCATTACTGTGTTCTGGCTTGAAGGGCAATGTTACCAGAAAAATTACTGGGTATGAAGAGATTTAACATCTAATATCTCAGGGTAACGAGCGCAGTGCAGTGCGGCGCAGGATTGTGTTCGCAAGTTCATAATTCTGGCACTGCTACTGTTAGTGGCAGGCGTGATACTTACCACCAGGCGAACGTCTTGCTCGTCTCTTCACTTGATTGTATTAAAAAAAATGCTTATTTTCCTCGTTGGTACCATGTTTGTACAGTCGATACAACTTATCTAAAGCGTGCCAAGCGTGTCACCGTCATTCGGGCAGTCCCACACAACCACCCTACCAATAGAGGTCCTACCTCAATGACCCTACCCTACCTGCCCCAGGGCCTGAGGCAGTGGTAAGCAATGCTAATTTTCCCTGAGAAAAAAAGCAAAGTATTATCTTACAGGATATGTCAAGAATATTAAAATAAAATATCTTTCGGGATAAATATAACACCGCCACAATGCTTCGCTTAAAAATGTACTTCATCAAAATAAATAAACATTTTTATTTTGCTTGCAAATCACTTTTGTTGCTTGGAAGTTTAATGCAAACTAAAGCGAAATTAACCGTGTACTGCATTTCATATCCTCATTACCTTAACAACACGCAAATTTATTGCTCTAAACATTACTAACTAAACCGAGTTACATAAACCTGACACCTAATTTAAGTAGCCCGATTCTTGTGATCGCCTTTCGTTGGTATAATGCATAGATTATTCACACGCTGCATGTCCGCATTCCGTTTAGTTGGTAACTATACCTTGGAGGATTTAGCTCCTCGGTTGGGTACTTAATCACAGATGATATTAAATACAGGGGCCCGAAAACCCAGAAATCAATTATAAAACTCAGTAAAAAATATATGCTGTAATATCATTGCTACCTTGTCTACAAAAAAGTAAGTTTGTATAGGCTGAGTGGCCAGCCCTAGTGTCAGAGATAATGAGCCGCCCGAAGGCCTCTGACATGGCTGGCGGTTGTTGTTATAGAAACTAGAACAAACAACCGGGACCAACAATTAAACGTGTCATCTGACCCACGGTAGCGCTCAGAAATAAATGCCTCTCACGGTCACCCATCCGAAGACTAACCGGACCGTCCGTTGCTTAACATTGAAAAGCTACGCCACGAGCGCTACTTTTGTTTACCTTGTCTACGATAAGCATAAAACCATAAAGTAGATACCTTACCTTCATCTTCTCTTTTGTCTTCCTCCGAGATATAAACATATTTTTACTAAAATGTCAACTTTCTCTGGCAGCTTAGCTTAGTCACGCTTGTCACCAGCGCTGTCGGCGCGGCTCGTAATGGGCAGTTATCTGACAGGCGATTGAGAAAAAAAAACATAAAAATCCGCTAGATGGCGTTGCCGTGACATGATTCTGAATAGTATCGCCACTTCCTAGTCTAGTTCTGAAGATTTTGAATGAATGAATCAAGGTCAAAAGATCTTAAAATAAATAAAAGATTATTTAATTTACATTGGCTGGGGAATTCACAACTCAATCGGAAAGGTTTCCCTTCGGATCCACATTATCCGTCCCAGTCCTCTACATTTCGGATGACAGAGACGGAGAATGTGGATTGAGTTATGAATACCCTTGCTGTATTGTCATGCTTTTTTGTGGTTATTGTTTGTCTAACAAAGGCTTTTGTTATTCCATAACACAAATTAGTAAGTGTTGATTAGTAGTTAGTAGTGTTTGCTTTTTCATTAAACAAAAGCTAAATAAAAAGAGAATCATGTTTCGTCAGCACCATCTAGCCTTTGACTGTAGAGCTACGTTCTGACAGCTGTCAGAAAACTTCCCATTGCGCTGATGACCCGCCTGAAACTGTACAGTGTACAATGCTTTTATAATAGTATTGCACGGTGTGCTGTGCAGTGCGTTCAAGTAGCGTCGGCGAATCTCGTGCGTTTTGCCATCAGCGCGGGGCGTCGGCACGGGTCAATTTATTAAGCACGATACTTTAAACTATAAGACCGTTTGTTCACCACCATACCGTCGTCACCGAGACGTCAATAAGAACGAGATGACGTCGCCGTGACGGACGTGCGGTGGACACACGGCTATAGTAATATGTGTAGCGTTACTTCGGTGACGTCATCTCGTGTGATGGCGGCAGTGGACAAACAGCCTAAGCCCGTGCCCCACGCGCCTTACCGTGCCGACGAAAAGCCTGACTATGCAGTCAGCCTCTATGGTAGTTGTGCCAAAACAATGAATGGTTCAAATAATGTAGATACATTACTGTAGATTGCTTATGTAGGTACATCATCGTTTGGTTACATTACATACTTAGGTGTAAAGTTAGCATAATGTGTACATGAAGTGGCTCTAGAAGTACTGAATCAGTCTTTGGGCCTCTCTATAGAATATTGTCTTTGTGATCTAGTACTTTAGACCCTTGATACACATTGAAAGTTTGCAATGCTCCAGTTTGAAAGCGATGACATAAGACCCACTGGCCCAGGACTCGGTGTTGCAAGCTCGCTCAGATTCGTGACCGAACACGAATGCCCGGAAGCGAGCGTCCTACTTACAAATCATTTTTCGTGGCCGCAATTACCTTTATAAACAAAATTTATATCTCCATAAGGCCATGATTTCGAGAGATCATGGTATTTCCATTTATGAATTGTGTTACGGTTAGTGTACAAAACTGCTTTAAAAAAGCAGTTGACCACGTGATAAAAAATAACATGTCATATTTTGACATATGACACACACATATTATACATAGAAAATAAAAATGGAAATAAATACGTAAAATTTCTCCAAGTTTGCAATTTTATTCATGGTCCTTCGAACCGGATTAATGAAGAACTCATTAATAATTAATTAACTCATAATTTCTTCTCTCAATATTGTAGCGGTTTTAAATGGTCGTAAATTCGTGTATTGTTTGTGTTAGCCCTGTTTGTTCCTGTATGAGACTTTAATTTTAGGTTTTTGTCTATTTTTGAATCACTTTATTCCACTGATACCTTACCTTACCTTTATTTTTCTTGTCAATAAAAAAAATACATTCTGGACAAATTGGCTCAAGATTCACAAGAGAGATACTTCGGAAGGAAGGTAGGAAAGGAGGCATTTGCTTCTCATTGGGACGGTGCAGACCATAAATATAATCAATCAATTAAAAAATTATCAATTCAATTATTATATAATTTTATTGACAATTAATTATTATTTGATTTTTATTTGTTTTAATTATAATTAAATTTTTCGACTATTGATTATTTATTGATTGACATTGACCCACTACCGAATTTTAAATCTAATCCCATTTGATGTTTTTATGTGTAATTTGTATATGTGGATGTAATTGGTCTGAAATAAAAATTTATTAATATTATAATAACGTCAGCTTTCAAACACAGCTAAAAGTAGAAGCCGTATTCACACTATAATAAAACAAAATTTTAGGGAAGTTTATTTATTTATTTAAATTATATAAAAACACCAACAGTACACATACAAAATAATTTCTATAGTACCACCTTATGACTAAAAAGTTCTGTTATGTATGCATCCAGAACCGCCGGAGGACGGGCAGCAGCGTCCTCTTAGTTAACGGTGGTGAGCATTCTGCGATCCCCAAGCCGACTGCCAAGCGTGGGGATTATGGCAACCTCTCCCTTAATAGGGCAGTCTTCGTCCAGCAGTGGACGTCTTCCGGCTGTTGATGTGTGTATACCCTAAACAGGTGTTTACAACATTCAGAGTCTTAACTGGTAAGACATTGGTTGAGAATAAGAATACAAAGGACACATGCACTGCGCAGTGCAGCATGTACTTACTGCACTATACACAATAACATTAATAGGTATAATTCATCTGAAAAGGCCCAATATAATATTATATAGTAGTGCAGTATAAAGTTAACAAAAAACTATATTATAATACTTATTATTAGACCTTGACATTGGCTGAAGTTGCTTTTATACGTCACAAACCACAACATTACTTGGTTAAGCCCATGCAAAATATTGTAGTTTTGTAAATGTTACACAAATAGGTAATTGCTGTCATCTGCATTATTTTGCAACATTTGTTTTTTCACCATTGTGTCGACAATTGTACCATATTAGTGCGACTAAGGTTATCTTTGTAGGGGAGCCACTATCATATTTTATATACAAAACTGACAGTCATTCTTTAAAATATGTAGTTCCATAATTTGACGACTGACTGAAAAATTGGCCGCAATGTACATGGTCGAACAGATTAGCTTTATTTCTAGTTCTTGACACATAATGTTTGTCGAAATTTAACAATGGTGTCTAATGACTTAATTTTGTGAATATACGGTCGATTTACCTTTACGATTGCTTGAGAAGTCGGTCGATTATAGAGCAGTTACAATTTTAATTGACGATTCAAATCGACTTATGTGTGAACTTGATTAATTAAATATACCATGTTGGTTTAAACAGCAATATAAGCTTTTCATCGCAACACACTAATCACACTAATGTAATAAAGGCAAGGATGATAAAAAGTAGGCTATAATATGTTATTCCGGAAAATAAGCTCTCTCCGTTCAAAGTTTCACCAAAATACGTTCAGCCGTTTTATCGTGAAGAGCACACAAACACACACGCACACATATACACACATCAACCGACACACACACCTTCTTCTTTAAAAGGATGCTAACTGATTAGTACTAACCCTGTATATAGTATAGATAGATACTAGCTCAATGCTGCTAGATTACTAAGTAGTGGAATATTAATAGGAGAGTGTATTGTTATCTCTGTATAAGGTCTGTTATTTGAACTAATCAACAGTAGATACCAAAATAGACTTAAATATTTGGTAGTTTAAATATCTGCTTTAAGAACTGCAGGGCGTTGGTTGGATTCCCATCCACGACAACGGCGATTTGTAAGACGTAAATTGATGGTCTGAGATAGTAACATTATAGCATCTGTCAAATCATAATATGTCATTAAAATTACTATCAAAAATAACAATGTAAAAATTATAAAACTATTAAAATTTATAAATAGATCCAATTTCCTAGCATAAGTCCAGAGATACTTTAATACTTATAACTATTATTTATAACAACGCTCTTATGACTATTGTTTCCCCTACCTTGTTTTTGTTTACCTTTTGTTTCTTGTGTTGTTTGGGATGTGCCAGGCGATTCTTATTATATTTTTTGTAAAAAATTATGCCAAAAATAAGTTTATATCATTTTAGGGACATAAGCCGGCCGTAGAATTGTGGTAGCTGTAATACAGGGTTACCTAGTACAGCTGCCAACGAAATTCCTAACATGTCTATGTAATTTTATAGTGTTTACTATATTATTTGAGATATATTGTGTAATGGAAAAAAAAAGTGTTAGTTAAGTTTTTTTGGTAATAAAAAAAAATAAAAAAAATAAAAACAAGTAACTTGTGAGAATTTAGTTGCATATTTGCATTACCGCGTTTACAAAACCAAACAAATGATGACAAGAAGGAGGAGAACTTATAATGGGGTAGCCGCTGCGGAGGAAATGTCATGGACTAAAATCAACGATTGAAGTAGGTCTAGATCAACCAGGAACTATCTTGGATAAAGAGAGTGATCTAAGAAATCACATCCTATTGGGTCATCCACTGCAAAATCTGAGGAATATAACATTGCAACACTGAGTACCTACCTACTAAAAGTTCACATAAGCCTACATCTTTGAGAGAAGATTATGAAATAACGAAGATTCACGAGTAGAATTTTATTACTGGCTTTGGTTACTAGTTAACGGGAATTCCTATGTCTAAAGGAAAAAACCTACCGCTGGAATCATGCCGAGAGAAATATCATGAGTCATGATAGACCGAGCTTTGAAAGTTAAATCCTATTATTAACATCATGTGTGTGGTTTCAGTTTAGATTCGAGTTTGGTACTTTAATAAAGCATTTATTTATTATTATTATAGTTGCGTAGCCCATCCGTAGAACTGTTGTCAACATCAACTGGTGTTTCCCGATAATTATAATCTGGGTGTCTTCAAGTCGCGAGTGAATCGGTTTCTTCTAGGCAAGCGTGCTCCATCGTAAACTGCATCTTCGTTTGACATCAGATGAGTTGGCCATCAAACGCAAGCTCATTAATAATAATACAAAATAAAAATTGAAACGTGCCTGAGGACATGTACGGCGCAGGAGGGCCATGTTGGCAACACTACTAAAATCTGCAGTCTTATGTACCATGGATATCTAATTAGGCAGTATGGCTTTATGGCATTAGCCTGCCCGACTGCCAGACGACGTATTAAAAGAAAGAAGAAGAAGCGTGCGAAATTGTGTTGTTAAGTTCTAAACAGCGAAAAATATAATGTAATATAAAAGTGTAAACTGCTTAAACCAGGACTTTAAGTTAACAATAAGGACCAGCTAAGTATCCAGCTATAATTTATTTATTTATGTGATAGTTGTTTATATATTTTGTAAATACGATCTTTTATAGCTAATCTGGTTTTCTTCAAAATTAACGAAGTTCGCGTTAGATACAAATCTCAGCTTCTTATTTATACAATCAAGTGACGAGACGAGCAAAACGTTCGCCTGGTGGGAAACGTCACGCCTGCCACTAACAGTAGCAGTGCCAGCGAACACAATCCTGATTGACTGCACTGCGCTCGTCACCCTGAGATATTATATGTTAAATCTCTTCATACCCAGTAATTTCTCTGGTAACATTACCCTTCAAACCGGAACACAGTAATGCTTGCACACTAGTGCTTGGCGGTTGAATAACTGGCAAAGGTGTGGTATTTCCCCAGGCAGGCTCTGCAGTAGAGTAGTAAAAATGCGTCGTTCGGTTCCTCTAATAGCTGTGTGAAACAATCGGAACAAGAAAGGAATTACTGTTCAGAAGCCCTCACGCAATTGAGATATCATCTCGTAACAGGTTTGCTAGTACTAATGGTACTAAATTAACCAACTGTCTCTGTATCTCAGGATAACATGTAGCTTTTGCGTAATTCGAATAAATACGGAATAGTGGAATGATACTGAGGGTGAAGACTATCATCAATCATCAATCAATCTATATTTATCTATATATAAAATTCAAACATCTGACTGACTCACTGACTGATATATCAACGCACAGCCTAAACTGCTGGTACCAGGGACATGAAATTTGGAGGGTGTATTCTTTGAAAAGTTTAGGTATCCACTAAGAAAGTATTTTTGGAAATTCCAACTCTAAGGGTAAAATAGTTAGTATCAAAGTCCTTTGTTTTTGTACTTTTAGTCACGAACATTTGGATTTGGATAGTTCATTTAATATAAAAAATGCTGTTTTCAATATTTTTTGACAGGGATGATTTAAGGGGGGAAAGAGGGGGATGTTGTATGAAAAGTTCTTTGTTTTTGAAGTTATAGGTTATAGCGATGAAAATTGATATTTAGGTAGTTCATTCAAGGGCGGAGGTGGGGGGAGGGGCGTGGGGCGGTGGGGGGCTTGTGGGGGGAGTTGGTAGAGTCGGCAGAGTTGGTCGAGTTGGGGTAGTTGGGGGGTGGGGGGGAGGTGGACTTTCATTTTTAAAAAACAAAAGTTATTCAAATTATTTCCTTTTTTTTAATCTTATTAATATACCAGCCAGTATTAACTTTTTTCGGTTCCAAAGAGTTTCTTTGGGCATGCAATACATGTAATACAATTTAATATAGATTAAATTGTATTTTAATTGTTAAATTTGTTATGAATTAATGAATTATGATAAAGTTACTACTGTTATCTCAAATACTTAATTCATTTAAATAATGTCGAATTAACAATCTTATTGTTATATTAAATTTTAGGCCTTGGTCCATTCGTGGACGTTTTTTGGCTGATGATGATAAATATAATTTGCGTTCTTCTCACTGATATACTCACCCTACAACATTATCACACAAAACCGGACCAAGCTTCGCCAATTAGAAGGAGTCTACTGGATTAGATTACAAAGTCTAGATTTCAGCGAAATGTTACTTTGGAATTTATATATCGGTAGAATAATCTGTACGTGAACACGCCACTGGTTTTACGAAACTTTGCTGTAAATGCAGCTGTTATAATTATAATGGGAGAAGTCAGGTGTGAGATATCGATCCACATGATGCTGTAATTTGAAGTTCAGAGCGCCTAACATGCGCACCGCGAGAAAATTTTCTCGATTCTACAAAACAGGACAAGGCTACGAATCTGTATAAGTTTGTCTCGTTTTCGCACGACATAAAGATACGACAAAATTTTCTCGCGGTGCGCAAGTTAGCCCTGCATGTGTGAGGGCAGAAAAATCTTTCATCTGCCTAGAGCACCAATTATTAACCAGTAAAACTAAACGGTCACATATTATAATCAAATTCTGTGTACCGTCCACAGAAAACTGAAAGCCCTACTTCTTAGGTAGAACGGCTGTCAAAACAATGTTGTAAAGTAATTGTATGGAAACTGCTGTCGCCAGCTTCACACAAAATTGCATAGAAACTACGACGAAAAAATGCCAATCATTGGTCGCGCATTTGAAGTAAAACGCTCGAAATGCCAGATTCAAATAAATCTAATTACAATGCATTGTGGTTTGGTTTCCTACGCGTCTGTTTAAATTGTATTTTTTAAGTGTTCTCAGTTTAAAAACAAGTATATTGGAAGAATCACTGAAGAGAAAAGTAGGGCCTTCGCTTTACTGTGGGAAGAATATACTTTATGCCGGCTAGCGCGGCCCTTCACATTTCCGTTCTATTCTCTTCTCTCTGCAGTGCTACCGCCGCCGTAATGGTTAAGTACCTATGTCTTATCAACACGAGTTTGGTCTTATCGTCTCATTACGTGACAATACAAGAAGGGTTGTTTGGAAGAGACATCTTATTTGTATCGTAAATGTGTATTTTTTATTTATACTTATTAGCATAGCAGCAGAGCTTCGCGATTTCACACGCTGTCTTTAACTAAAAATATTTTTTTCGGTAAGTATAAGCTATCCCTTTTTAGAATTTTACCTAAACCTATTCATTCGCATGAAGAATAAACAAAGAGAAGAGAACGATTTTCTATGTCATCTCTATGATGTCTTAAAAACCCTAAATACTTTTCTTTTTTTAACGATATGGTGGTTCATGCGATCAATAGTATGTCTTGCTGTAATCTTCAATATTATCGGCCTTACTTAAAAAAACTTTTCAACCGTTAGTCACTGCTTAAGATGCTCTGCCATCTTCTCTCTGACGTGAAGGTGCACGTGCTAGAAAAGGCCAGAGAAGTTTAAGCAGTGACTAAGGAATCGAGATTATTTAAGGTAAGGTCGTTAATGTTGTAAAAAACTACAATAATAATACCTTTTATACCTATAAGTTACCAGATAAATAACTGGACATAAAGAGATTTTACATCCAATATCTCAGGTTGACGAGCGCAAGTGCAGTGCGGTGCAGGATTTTGTTCGCAAGCTTACTCTGGCACTACTACCTGTTATGGTTAGACTTGACGCTTACCACCAGGCGAACGTAGCTCTCGTCTCGCCTACAATTCCATAAATAAAATAAAAACCTACGTAGTACATTGTATTTATATGCATTTTATACTGTTTTGTTTTAAACTTACCAGTCGTTCCTAATTTTACTGGTCAGATACAAAAAGCAACGTTATTCTGACCCAGATTGTTTTGCAAAAAGAATCAGGCAAACGGCTAAAATTTAATTTGATATAAATTGAGCGTGAAAAGCATTTATCAACATTATTTGGTTCCGTACGAACCGTACATCTGCTGTAAGCATACAATTATTTGTTTTAAAACATTTAAAAAACACATTATGGATGCCTTTAATGAATCCCCATTGTTAGAACTAAGAACAGTAATATTTAACACCTTCACGTCTGAGCCATTTTTTCTTAAACCATTTATGCATTGGAGTTGCGTGACGAGCGAGACGGTCGCCTGCTAGCCTCGTAAGCCTGCCCAAACAGTAGCATTGTCAGAATTGTGAACTTGCGAACAAAATCCTGTTCCGTGTCTGTGCGCACTGTACTGCGGTCATTTCCCTGAGATATTAGATGTTAAATCTCTTCATACCCAGTAATTTCTCTGGTAACATTGCCCTTCAAACCGGAACACAGGAATGCTTGCACACTACTGGTTGGCGGTTGAATAACTGGCAAATATATGGCACTTCCCCAGGCGGACTCTGCATTAGAGTCCTACCACTACAAACATTCTAGTGTTATTATAAATTTCGTTAAATTCTGTGAGCCGTCTCTGTGAACTCTGCCAAGCTACAGCTAAAAAAAGCCACGAAAAATAAGTAAGCAGACGATATTAAAGTGACCACAGAGAGAGTCAAGCAAAGACTGCCTCTACTGGTGATTGCTATAATTGAATAAAATAAAAAACTAGAGTAAAACAGTATAGTATAATTAATAGAGTAAGTAATCGTACTGTTGTAGGTATTGCGTGTATACTCGGAGCACTCACGCTCACTAAAAAGCTTCTTCTTGCGGCGGTGTCGTGTGCCGGGTCGCCCTCTTCCCTCCAATATGGTTGAGGAGAGCGATGGCTGACACATGCGTCAACTCGTGAACGGGTGCTGTATGCGGGAGCTGGACTACTCGGAGTATACACGCAATTCTAGCAATAATTAGTAATACTTAGTTAGGTTCTTTTGGTATATTCTTTTTGTAAAGCCTTCAGCTTTAAAGTTATTAAGTGTAAAATTTTGTTTATAAATAAATGTAAAAGTTGACAAAATTCACGGACCTGCAGTCCGTGGAGCTAATAAATAATTATAAAAAAAAATGGATTTACTAAATGCATCCAAAACTTTCTGGCTGTTGAACCCTAAAACTCTTCTGTTGTCCCCATTATCCAGATAGCCTAGATGGAGACAAAAACGTTTCTTACGACAAAATCATTCAAGCGTTTATTGTTACAACTTATTAGGTACCTAGATGACATCGTTAGATTATTGACAAACTGTTTTATAATTCTATTTATTTCAAGGTTCAACGTTTGATATTGAAGTAGTGAGTGTCAGTTAATGTTTATTAATTATTTTTGGACATAGGTACCGAGTGAAAGGTAAACTAAACATAGCTGATTACAGATAAAATAAAGGCACTTAATAAAAATAGGTGAAACATTTTTTCAATTATTTTTGTGATTTGATTTTTATCACAACCATCATCATCACCATCATTTATCAGGTTAAATAAATAAAAATATTGCAATAAAATTTACTTCCTTAAATTTTTAATTCGCAGTACACAACACAGTATTACGCACAGAACACAGTACACGCAGTATTTCACACGCTATATATATTAAAAAAATTGCTGATATAGGTCGCGTCATGTAAAAAGAACGCTGGAAGAAAGTAGACGGGGTGTGTTTGCGCCTGTGTACACTTGCGCACAAAAGTACTAGGCCTATTGTTTTAAATAATTATTAATTAGCCTTTTGCTCGCATCTTCGTATATTGGTTATTGCGAGGTACCACCTCATACCAAATAGACCGATTTATCGCCTACTGCGCAGCTTAACCGCCAGCGTTATTTTTACATGACGCGATTTGTACTAGAGATTAACGAACGACTGGACCTTTAGCGTCACTTGTGTTATTTGAGCTGTAAGTACGTGTATGGTCCTTCTCTCATTATGATACTTACATGATATTAGTATTATAAGTGAGTCTCGGAGACTAGTCGCCACCAAGTATTCCACATACATCTGTATAGTGACTCGATACTGGTAGCATAGTGTGCAAGTCACTATGATACAAAAATACAGGTTGACATTGTATTCATGGCATTATAGAGCAGTTACAATTTTCATTGACGAATCAAACAGACTAATCTTCATTTTTCTGTTGTGATCATCATGACTCTTATAATTTATTTTGGTGTGTATAAAAAAAAAAGGAAAAAAAAGAAAAAGAGTTGTGAAGTGTTGTAAAGAGTTTATCTATCTATCTACCTAATGTGTGAACTTAATTAATTTAATATACTATGTGGTTTAAATACAAAGTAAAATAAACATTTCATCACAA
Organism: Erannis defoliaria; assembly: GCA_905404285.2. Classification (NCBI taxonomy): domain Eukaryota; kingdom Metazoa; phylum Arthropoda; class Insecta; order Lepidoptera; family Geometridae; genus Erannis; species Erannis defoliaria. Next base: position 5,685,316 of record FR990071.1, read on the forward strand.
CTTAAGGGCATAACAAACAACTTTTACTAAGTATCGGAACAACATTGAAAACTCAAAAAAAAACAGCTGTTCCATACATTTTGCCCAAGGTCGATGATTTTAATGGTAACAAGCAATGAACGATGCTATGATGAATATTTTTAGACCAAGACCAGAAATAATATTAGGTAGGTTTATAGATATGAACAAAAAAACAGTTGAGACTACTTACTTTATCTTTTATCTTTATGTAGGTGCTTGTATAATGTTTTTCATGTGTGGCGAATAAACTTTGGGACGAGTTTACAATGAGCCTAATATTAGATTAACATTATCTTTATATCTACTACTATAATATATTCAAAGTAATCCATTTATTTTATCATAATAAAAAAAAAAAAAAAAAAAAAATGCTTCAAATTACATTGTGTAGGTACTTTCTTAGAAGGTAGGTAAGGTACATAACAATTCAATGCTATATACTAATGAAACCTATTTATGGCTGCACCTATTTATACCTGAGTAGAAGCTCTGTCCCCCAGACTAGGAATACCTGTATTCTGAGGTCACAGCGTTTCATCCCCGGACGATACATAATACTAACAATATAATGGTTTATGTTATAAGCCTTCTAGTAATTGATGCAAGTTTAATTCATCCAACTAAAAAAAAAAAAAAAAGTAAGTACATTTCTATAGGTATGCATGCACTGAAAATAAATGAAATCGAGAGGATGCTCTTTTAATTTTGAAATGAGTAAGTATGTAGTGTATTTGTGTGTATGTGTGTATGTGTGTGTGTGTGTGTGTGTGTGTATGTGTGTGTGTGTGTGTGTGTATGTATGTGTATGTGACTGTGACTAGTGTAACTGAGAACCTAACGTAAACATGTGCGTGAGTGAGTGGATGTATGTATTGTGTTACAGTGTTAACAAGTGTAGCTGTGCGTAATCATGAATGTTATGCTTTGTATGTAATATGCAAGGGCGTGCGTCTATGTGAATGTGTGTGGGGGGGGGGGGGGGGGGTACGCGTGTATGTATGTACGTGTATGCGTGTGGGGGTCTATGTGCACATGTCTAAATAAATAAATACTTGTGCTTGTGCACGTGTAAATATGAAATTATAATAATGAGAGAAGGTAAAAAATTTGAACCATTTAGCCAGTAATAATCAATCAATAGTTGTTTAATCATTCAGTGATTTTAAGTATCATGTAAGTAGAACGCTAATTTAATTTTAAGCTCAACTTGCTCCAGGAAATATTATTATTTATGCACAATTGCACACGACACTTTGTCGAACATGTTGTTTTAACGGCGATTACACAATGTTCCTATATTAGCTCACAATTGGTAAATCGTGTACCTTTCTATTAATTTAATCAAGCGAATTATGCACTGTTTAAAAGCTTTGGTATGTACTCGAATCACAGAAAAGCGAAAGGTTAGAACGGCTGTCAAAACAATGTTCTAAAGCAATTTTATGGAAAACCGCTGTCGCCAGTTTCACACATAATTGTATAGAAACTACGATGAAAAAATGCCAATCATTGGTCGCGCATTTTAAATAAAACGCTCGAAATGCCATTTTACAACAGAATACAAAAAATATTCTAATTACTATACAATGTGGTTTGGCTTCTTACGCGTCTATTTAAATTGTCTTTTTGAGTATTCTCTGTTTAAAAACATGTATAATGGTAGATTTGTTATCAAGCGCATTTGCACTTAATACCGGCTAGCGCGGGCCGTCATATTTCCGTTCTATTCACTTCTCTCGTCAGTGACTCGAATCCATACACGAGTGATCAAAGAGAGCATAAAAAAGGAAATATTATGAAATCTCTTTCACTTTCGTTGATAAGACGGCCGATTCGCCGGCGGGGAGCTGCGCTATATCGAGTAAGCACAAACTAGTAGCCCAACTGATAACTCCGTCGCATCTCGTCAAGTCGGAGAGGTCAGTGTATATTTTGGAGCCAGCGATCTTCAACCGCATGCCAGCTTCCATTCTAGATGCATCTTACACCGCGTGCTTCAAAACCAAGAGCATGCATTGAAAGACTTTTTATGACATTGAAGCTTATTTCACTGATAAAAATACTAATTTATAATAATTAACGACGAAATTATTGAATATATTTACTGAATTATAATAATATTACATTATGTTAATTACCTACATTATTGCACACCTCTTAAAGAGGTAGTCTGTATGGCACTGTATTATTGTATAAGAACACCTGTCCTACCTACATTCAGCAATAAATATTCTTGATTCTTGATTCTTATTTTAAAATAAGAGCTTATTATTATAATTTTTAGTATTGGTTTATTTTAATAGGTGAATAATATTTTTATGACATAATGTAATTTGACGTGTTACTTCGTGAGCAGAGATTAATGCACGAGGGAAAAGTTAAACAAACAGTTTTTAAAAGAACTGTATGAACAAGTTGTGAAAGTTTTTAATTGAGATCATCTATTGACAGCTCTCAAGACTACGTTGTAATGTCATATTATATTAGCTATTCAGTTTATTTAATTAATTATAGACAAGTGATTCGAAAAAAAATTAATAGAAAACTAATCTGCGATTGTCGCATTGATTTCATAGCTCAACCTGCAAAACTTACCTGCAAAGTTGGTCAAAATGAAGAATCCAAAATTCCAACCGACATCAGTCAGTTTTGTTGAGTAAATGCGATACTGGCGCACCACTGAAAGATACATTTAAATATAAGTAGCTATACTCGTAGTTCGTAGGTATTAGATTGATCTAATTATAGTGTTTGGTATAACTGACAGTTGTTATGCATTAAATTGTGCAACATACTGGCGATATTGCAAAAGCGGTTTATTTGATGCAATCGATTTAAAATTGAAATGATATAATTATACAAATAAATTACGTATATACCTTCATATAAAGGTAACTTTCAAAATTCATTACTTAATAGCCTTCACTGGATAAAATAATTTAGTTTATTTGTGCATCAATAAATAGTGATTTAATTAAAACTGGTAGCATTTTCATTTTCAGTCGCGATCTAACGAGAAATACATAAAATAAAATAATGTAATTGAAGACCGTCACACACATAGCTATAATATATATAAATATAAATCATAGCATGGCATATTACGATATATTTTCTATACAAATCTTCGACACACGCACACGCAACTAAGTATAATACCGGCTGTTAGTTTGAACACCGTTATCCTTCTAGGATTTCATTGTACTCATCATTATGAAAAACTTCATCATTATGAAAAACTATTACTATGGGGCCAACCCTGAAATAGCAACAAATAAACCTGCTACTCCATACATTTTGTTCAAGTTCAATAAAAAAAATGTATGGAACAACTGATTTCTTTTCGCTATTTCACGGTTGGCCCTATAGTAAAAGTAATGATGAGTACAATGATATCCTAGAAGGTTAACGGTGTTCAAACTAACAGCCGGTATATACATTTCTATTTTGTATAGAAAATATATCGATGCCATGCTATGATATATATTATAGCTACGTGTGTGACGGGATTTATTCAGGGGTTCTAAGTTAATTTTGACCCAAATTGGTATAATATCTATAATGTGTTTCCGTTCTAGAATTGTTTCGATTACTAATAGGCTAGAGGGACAAACTGCCAATTTTAAATTTACAGAGTGTATAATTATAACAACGTACATACAAAAAAAATATGTTTTTTAAGCTGTAACAATATAAATATTATTAATCTGAAACAAAATAATTTTAATTAAACCTGAGAATTGAAAAATTTTAATATACAAAGATAATAAGCAAGCAATAATTACCAATATATCATCCAACTACTCGCTTGCCAACACGTGTTTCACTTCTATACACGAGGCATCCTCTGGACGTGTTGACTCCTCAAGCGCTCGAGTCAACGTGAAGGACTGCGTTACTGTGATAGCGTTTACTGTGATATGATGGTAAGAAGACTCTAAATCAAGAATATTTCACAAAAAAAAAAGTTTCATCAATTTTTTTTTTTTTTTTATCGTAATTTAATACAGTTTTCTATTTAGTTCGTCTTCGAATTGAGTTAATTTATTCCATCATAGGTGATACGAAATAGTTCTAGCTCCACCTTCGATCGTGAAAGAATAAGAGGAAATCGAGAACTTGCTCCCCTGGAGAGAACAGCAATGACGAACAGCTCTTCTTTACCTAGGTTTGCTCCGTTAATCCGTTTTCAGATCAGTTTGTTAAATTGATCTGTTAGAAAGACATGAGCGCGATATCTAAAGCGCCATGAAGCAGGATACAGGGCTTATCTTGGTATCGCAGACTAGGAATAGGCAACTTTGAGTTAACGTGTCACCTTAGTAAAGAACTATTTATAACTACCCGCCAACTACCACTTATTTTTAATGTTATTCCGTCATTCGTCATTCAGTAATTTAAATATTATACCTATCAATCTAACACAGCGTTCAATAAAAAGCAGTAATAGAATTTGAAACCTCGACAAGTGATTTACTCTGGTCCACTAGTTATTTATTGAATCTTAGTCGGTACAAAGCAAAACTGGCTTTTAGCATCAAACTTAATCAAATAAATTAAAATAAATTTTGCAATGCCGACAGGAGAATTAACTGACTGACTTTACTTTGTCTGATTACAATTTATTTTACCTTGTACATGATACGACACCAGTTCGCATCTAGTGTAGCTTAGCATCGCGAAATTTCGTTAGAAACACAAATTGTGCACATTCTGTGACCGCTGCGCTGCCGTGTAGCCACGAAGCCTTATAAATTTCAAGTGCGAGATTCGTTGTATCCTTGACTTGCGTAGTCGTAGCATCGAATTGACATAATATATTTTTGACATAGAAAAACATGTTTTTAAAGCTTAAACAGGAAGAAAAATTATGACCTCTGGCAGGACTCGAACCTGCATTCGAGCAGTCTCATGGATTTCCGTCCCAACTGCTTTGCCAATTAAGCTACAGAAGTCTCTGCCTTAGATGCCAAATTTCCCAATTTTCCTAAAACAAACATCTTTTACTATGGGGCCAACATTGAAATCGCAAAAAAAAACAACTGTTCCATACATTTTTTCCCAAACTTTCCCGATGTACTTTTTGTATGGAACACCTGATATTTTTTTCGCGATTTCATGTTGGCCCCATAGTAAAAGATTGTTTTGATGTACAGAATATGCCTTATCTGATTAGAACTAACCCTGTATATGACTAGATGACTAACTGATTAGAACTAACCCTGTATATCTAATCTCTGAGTAGTATTATTTGAGTGGCGCATTTATTAGTTCAATGAAGCTTTTCATGATGGCCAACAACTTAAGCTGAGACTAATCACTTATTAGTTTGAAGAAATCAATTAATTTTACATGATTTGCTGTTTCCGTTTGAAGCACAGATAATATAATACTATTTATACTAGGTTTGAAGTAAATTAATCATTAGAGTAGCCACGCCTGTCTTCTAAGGTGGCGACATGATTTCAATCCATTCTCGAATATGAGCAATGCTGTGACAACTAACATAGTTATTTAGTGCGGTTATTGATTTTATAGGAATATTTTTACATTATACAGCGTGGCGACATTAGTCGCAGGCCACACAGAAATGGCATCGGGCACGGAAGTGGCATGGACTCCAAGTCATACTAAACACATATTGCATTAAGGCATATTTTAGGACACTTCGAACCGCTTTCATCGGACGTGCATTGGGCGCGGACGCGCCATAGCAACGTCATTCGATGTGTGCCTCATTTCAATGACTTTAGTATGAAATTTGATTGGAATGGCAAGCCGCCCGTGCCATGTCCGCGCCCGACGCCATTTCTGTGTGGCCTGCGCGTTAAATTAACACACATGTAGGGTTAATTCACTGTAACTATTTAGAAGAAACAAAACAAATCAAATATTTAGGCCTTACAATTGATAATAACTTTTCATGGAAATTTCATATAAATAATATCTGCACCAAGTTTAGAATTTTATTAGGTAAATTTTATCAACTCGCTAACATTGTAAGCCGTGGCACCCTGTATAATGTTTATTACGCGCTAGTCGATGCAGTTATCAGCTATGGGCTCAGTTGCTACTGGCTCACGTTCCCTACATACCTACAACTAGTTGAAAATCAACAACTTAGGATATAAAAGAGATGTTTGTTTACTAACAAACAAACAAAACATTTAAATGTAATAAACTGTTCAAAATATGTAAAATCTTGCCAGTACAAAGTAAAGTTAATTATTTATTATTAGTACAACAATTTCAAAATGATACGTTTAAACCAATTAGAATATTTTATAGTCGAACCCGTCAAGCAACTAAGCCGCGGCTACAATTGCATTATAAACATAAAAATTATTACGGAACACGGACGAGAAAGTGGCTGGTGCCTAGGATATGCAATGATTTGCCAGATAATTTTGAGAAACAATTTATAAACAAATCTACATTTAAATTAGCCTTGAAAAAACTACTGTTAAATAGAATATCTATGTAAATAACCCGTGTACCTATAAGTTAACATATATTGAGTTATAAGCTTACTTATTGCTAAAATGTCAGTACCTACTCCTACATAATCGTAGTAAATAGTAATGAATATGAGAGTCGACGTCTGTCTACAAACTGCTATGCAGTTTGGCAGAGTTATAAATTGAGCTATGTAATTAATTCACATGTAAAAAAAACGCGAAAATAAAAACAGATGTTCCATACAAAAGTTCCTCGAAGTTGGACAAAATGTCTGGAACATCGGATTTGTTTTTCGCGATATTTTTTTAACTTTATTTTTATGTTTACTGATCATTAACCCAATGTTTAATGTAATTAATTTAATGTCGACACCGTAGCGCCACGCTGTATAGTATTCTATGAGTTTTTGAGTAGGTACTTTAGAGGTGGTTATAGTTAAATTTTCTGTTTGACAATTTACTTTAGTAGACTTTGCTAAAGTATGTTTGGTAAATATCTTTATCATTTGGCGTGCCAAAGAATTCACTACATTCATTCATACCTTTAAATCAGTGCTTCGCTATTTACTACAGTTTTGTGTAAACTACGGCCTTACCTAAAATAATCTCGATTCATTTAGTCACTGCTAAAACTTCTCTGTCCTTTTCTAGCAAGTGCAACTTCACGTCAGAGAGAAGATGGCAGAGCATCTTAAGCAGTGACTAACGGTTGAAAAGTTTTTTTAAAGTAAGGCCGTTAGAATTTTACGCTGACTGACAACTAAGACAAAACATGCCTTGAGAATTTGTAGTGGTAGGACTCTACTGCAGAGTCCGCCTGGGGGAAGTACCACACCTTTGTTAGTTATTCAACTGCCAAGCAGTAGTGTGCAAGCATTACTGTGTTCCGGTTTGAAGGGAAATGTTACCAGAGAAATTACTGGGTATGAAGAGATTTAACATCTAATATTTCAGGGTGACGAGCGCAGTGCAGTGCGGCGCAGGATTGTGTTCGCAAGTTCACAATTCTAGCACTGCTACTGTTAGTGGCAGGCGTGACGCTTACTGGTGAAAGTCTTGCTCGTCTCGCTACTTGACAGTATAAAAAAAATGGCTCCGGATGTGGTTTAGCTATAAGTCTAAGTATCCGGATTAAATATATAATATAAAAACAGCTCACACAAAAAATCTAATACGTACGCACTATTTTGTGCAATTGAGCAATATTTTCAGGGTTAATGTGTATGTACTTATGTGAGTTTTTTATTCCACCATAGCTTCTAAATGGCTCTAATTTTTTTGGAACCAAATTCTTTTTTGTCTGGGCAGTCGTGTTTTAATCTTTTTACCGACTTCGAAAAAGGAGGCGATGGTATGTATTTTCACCGCTGTCTCCGTCATTTATGGACCGATTTTTAAAATTATGTTTTTATTTGAAAGGGTATACTCCCGGGGTGGTCCCATATTAATTTGAAGTCGGTTGTATTGTTTTTTTTAAGTTACTTGTTTATAAACTATGGCTTGTTTATCTGACTTCAAGACTCAGGGACAAGTATACTTTCCTATCTTTTACAGACCTAACTAACATTACCCAGTCTTACTAAAAACTGATGCCTACAAAAATATCTAAGAACATTGAGAAGTTGAGTGAAACAATAGCATATATAACGTATGCTTACTTATTCTTATGCGTACGGTACGTATAATAATTGCGTGTATAAAAGTTGGTGATCCAGTTCAGCGGGTCAGTGACATTGACATTGTTTACGATGCTGGTAGGATCGCACTTATCTTGTAGACCAGAAATAATGTATAGTGGTCGCTGGTCGGGTATTACCTATTGACCAGAAAAAGGATGTTACGATACAATACAATACTTACATCTTTATTGTAATATACTAAACAGTTTTGTTAAAAGGGCGCTTTTGCTGGATTTTTGTACAGCTAATAGTAGGTTATTATGCGTATCAAGATTTACAAACGTTGACTAAGATTCTTCGATTTATTCCCCTTAGATACACATTCCCTTTTAATAAAACTACGCTTTTATTCCTGTAAGATACACTACCCTACCAGATTTTGCTCTTAGGCTCACTTTTCGGTACTGTTGTGCATAAAATATAATAAAATGGAATTTATGTCTTAAGAGTTTCAGATGAAACAATCACAGACATATACTGAACGAAGCAAGAAAACACAACGTAAAATCGATCAATCGATTGATTTATGCATCAATAAAATTGTAGATGTCATTAATGACAAAATCGTTATCGAGCAGTGCCTTAGGCGTCTCTCATACATCCGTTAAAAAAAAACATTTCACAGTGAACACTGTGAAATACTACACTAATTAAGCTTTGCTTAGTATGCTGTGTGTAATAAATGTCCCCCCAATATTTTTATTTTTCATTGATGAGTGTTTTTTTAATTACTTTAATAAGATTAATTACATTTTCCTTTTCATCTTTAAAACTATGTAGATATTTTACTTACGGTTTAAAAAAAGCGACCAAGTGAATATTTTTTCTCAGTTTGGTTCGCATGGGAAAGTGTATCTTAGGGGAATAATAATAATAATAATGAACTAAATATGGATTGAAAAAACCTTTCTATTTTAGTGTACTAGCTGAAAATTGATCTCTAAGGAACAGAAACGCAACTTTTCTAAAAGTTTCTCTCCAGTGAAAGTGTATCTGAGGGGAATAAATCGAATTCTTCTTAGCTCTCATCTAAAAACTTTTCAGCTAAGCTTACTATATAGACGAAATCATTATACTAGGTTAGATTCAAATTTTTCCTTTATTGAACACGCAATTGTTAGCGATAAGGATAGAACGGTCTAATTAAAACGAACCAAGTAAGCCTAAACTCGATAGATTTTACAGACATCGCGTTTAACTAAGTAGATTTCTACAGTAGTGGAGCAGTGCGTGAGGGGTGGCATGTAACGTAACAGAACTGTCTATAAAGCGGGCTGCCCAAATAACACGTGTTGATGACAACGTTATTTACGCCCGACTGAAGGCACCGCTCCTCTACCGCAGGACTTGTGGTTATACAAATACAAAATACAAAAAATACAAAATTATTTATTTTGACATAAATCATTTCACAAATTTATGACCCATAGGCTCTCAAACTAGTCAAAGACTGTGTGTCGGGAACCAGTGGCTTCTCCTGTATTACATTAGATAGCTATGCCAAAACAAAACTATGGGTATGATTACAGACTATAAGTAAATAATGACGAATAAAGTTGTATCTATAGAATTTAGAATGTATGTTTTATAATGCCAAATTTGTATACAAATAAATAGGGAAAAAAAAGAAATGTTTTTTGATAATAGGAGAAAACAAAACTTAAATATCTTATAAAAACCAACATTCCGAAAAATAACAAACAATTTTGCATGCATAATACAGTCTTTGTGCATGCGTACGTGTATGTGTGTTTGTGTGGTTTTGTATATACATATAATATATATCATATGTGTATGAGTGTTGTGATATGTTTATATACAAGAGAAGCTAGTATGTGTAAAGTTATATCGCCAACATAGTGCACAATAACCTCAAAGTCCGATGGCGTAATATTTTAGTGCGTGTGAAAGATTAATAAATTATCATTAATAATGAATACATTAAAAAAATAACACCCATGGCTTCACTTGAAAGAATAACGCCCTTGCCGAAGGCCGTGATTTTTTAAATAATCGGTTATTATATCATAAGATGCATCAAGTAAGATAATACTAATGTTAAATTATTTAATTAAATTAGTTTAATTACGAGATTATTTTTATCTTGACGGGATGAATAGGTTAATTAGTCTTTCTGTGCTCTAATCAGACAATGATTTGTCTTTATGGTGGGACCCTTAAATTATTCGTGTCATGGTTTTTCATTGTTTCACTTATTTTAAACTTTGTTTAAACTTGAGTTCTAATCATGCCTCTCGCTCTATTTTGTTCTTTGCTCTCAATTTTATGTAGAACTAATAAACAGTATGTAGGTACGTCAAGTAGTAGGGCTGTCCGTTTCCCTTTCCCCATATTTTAGTTGATTTTATATTATGAGGTTTTCGTTCGCGTACAGACGAAATTCGTTACGCTCCCAAATACTCGTACCATCCATACCGCTGGGTTAATGAAAAAATTTTTTCCTCCCTAGTCAACCCTAGCAAAAAATAATATTGTTTTTATTTTAAATAGTCTATCCAAATACCAATTTTCATCACTATAATTTCAAAAACAAAAAATGTTCCATTCAAAATGTCATCCCCCATTTCACAGTCTTAAGTCATTCCTGTCAAAAAATGTTGTTTTATTTTTTGACAGGAATGACTTAAGACATCATAAGTCATTCCTGTCAAAAAATATTGAAAACAACATTTTTTTTCAAATGAAACTATCCAAATACACATTTTCACGACTAAAAGTTCAAAAACAAAGGACCTCCATACCAAAGTTTTTACTCATTTTTACCCCCTTAAGGGTTGGATTCAATCCTTCCTCAGTACACCCCTACGCATCAAGCCAAATACACACTCCAAATTTCAAGTCTGTACGACCAGCGGTTTAGGCTGTGTGTTGTTTATCAGTCAGTCATTAAGTCAGTCAGTCGTTGAGTCAGAGTAGAGATTCTTATATGTAATTTTAGATTTTTACTCGGTTTTGTAAGTGCACAACCCACTACAGGCCAAAGAAGGCGTAAGCAGTGTGCATGCGACTTTGTAACCATGAACTCGTTATTCTATTGATTATTTATTGATTTTTCGTCAAACAACATTTCAGATTAATAGCTGTGATTAACCGGATACAGATCGATTACAAAATAGGCGTAGGCCTGAGCCTGAGGCTTGCACTTGAAAATGAAATTAGACTGACCGCCTTGGCCCAGAGAGCAATTTGTGTACTTTTGTTACAGAAACACCGCGGTAGCTTACCACGGCGCGGCGTTATGTCGTGTCGGCAGCATTCTTTTAGCTAGTTCGTGAGGTGTGGGTTCGACGGGGCGGCTCCGTATCAGAGTTCTTACAAAGTTAATTACGTATTAAAACACAGTATTTTCGATGAAAGAAAATATTGTCAGGAAGCTTGCATGATGTTGGGAGTTTTGGTTAACACTGAACCGCTACGGGGGAGATAGGTAGATAAGTAAAAAAAAAAATTAACCAATTGTTGCCGAGGTCGAGGACTCCCATTTCGAGGTCGAAGACTCCCCAGATCTGTCAGCAGATCGGTTAGATTCTGTCCAAATAGTCAACCAGATCAACCTACTAGGGCCCCAGGGCATACCCCTTCTGGGGTGCCAGGGCACGTCTGACCCCACTCCCGGCGATGGCCAAGCCGAGGTTCGTACCGTCTGAGGTGCCCTTGAGCTAGTCGCCTTTAACCTAAACCTAGACCGAACGCCATTTGCGCTTGCCTAAAGTCCGGTGACGCTGTAGAGGCCATCTGAGGCCAACAGCATCAGCATAAAAAAAGAGAGAAAGAGAAGAGAGGGAGGTGAAACGACTTAATTTACCACGAGGCTAGGCCTATGTCTAGCAATGAGATATGTAAAACGCTAACGCAGTTGAAAAAGTCAAAGATGAAAGTCTAAAGAAAGAAAGCTAAAAGATAACCAAGGAGTTCCGGAACAGAAGCCGATTCATTGATACGCCAAAAATAATTATTTTGTGTTTGCTGCAAAATCATGAAAAAAAAATTTATCGGCCTTTGTTCTGGAACTCCTCAACTATGTAACTGAAAGGACTATATACTCTACGTAATGGAAATCAACATTTTTGAGTGTAATTTCATTACAATGCGTTTTTATACGAAGTATTACAATGCTTTCTTTACCCTCACATAAACCTTCGTGTATAAAATGTTGAAACATAACAAGGTCAGTTTAAAAACTGATCCGTTTAAGAACCATTATGTAGCAATAGTGTTTAATGATATCTTTTATTTATTTAGTAAGGAGCAGTTGGCCATGACAGAAAATTATTACAAGAACGACGAAATATTTGGATAATGAAGAGATTTAAGGTTGTTAAGTTTAATTGTATTTTGTTACTGCTAAATTGAGGACTAATTAATTTATCAAAAGTATATAAAGTGTTCTATCAACTATCTAGTTTCCATATTACAAGCTTAAGATTAAAGGTTGTTAAGTTTAATTGTATTTTGTTACTGCTGAATTGAGGACTAATTAATTTGTGAAAAGTATATAAGTATTCTATCAACTATCTAGTTTCCATATTACAAGATTAAGATTAAAGGTTGTTAAGTTTAATTGTATTTTGTTACTGCTGAATTGAGGACTAATTAATTTGTGAAAAGTTTATAAGTATTCTATCAACTATCTAGTTTCCATATTACAAGCTTAAGATTAAAGGTTGTTAAGTTTAATTGTATTTTGTTACTGCTTAATTGAGGACTAATTATTTTGTGAAAAGTATATAAGTATTCTATCAGCTATCTAGTTTCCATATTACAAGCTTTGCTTAGTTTTTTGGCTAGATGGCGGTATATAACAAATGTCCACCGATATTTATTAATTTATTTGTGAAGCATTAATATTCTTCATAATAGTAAAATGGATTACTAAAAAACCACGTCGGTTGGTAATATGTACGTACCTCAGATAAGTTCGTCTTGTGCCACCACGTAAAAGATAAATTATTACTTTCATGAGCCAGAACAATTAGTATGATACTCGAAGGTTTGTTGTCACGAACAACCCTAATACCGGCCAGCGATGGCAGTCCAGGACAGTATCCTGGTGAGCAACAAAGCTCCAAGAAAACTGGAAGCATTCAATATAATGTTACGTAATAATAATATGACTTAAGGCGACAGGAAAGTAGTCAAGAGTAAATATCAAAAGTAATATAAATAAAAAAAACAATGTCTAGAGTACAGGACTGGAAAAGTGGGCGCGCTGAAGTGGAGAGATGGAAAACGATTGATTATGATGATGATATTACCAGAACTCTGAGATAGCTCCAGCAGCGGTCCAATAGCCTAGTTAAGATCTTTGATTTCAATATTCCGGTTCGCGAGCACTTTACTGCCAAATAAATTATGTTATATAACAATATCTATTCATAATGCGATAGTAGATAATACCACACCTAATAAAACAAAAGAAGAGATTTAAAATGTATTACTCGAAGGCGAAGGCTACACTAATGGCATGTTACGTCGAATAATACTATAATGCTTCCGGTACACTAGCGCTCTAATTGAAGATATCAAGTGCACAATCTATCTAAACTACTTTACAGTCCTTTGTCACAATAACGTTTTAGAGATTTTCCTTTCAAAAAGACGTGAAAGAACACATTTTGAGAAAGATAGAGTACTTTGAAATAAGAACTGCGTATACAAAATAACAAAAGACACTGTTGACGTTGCAATGATAGGTAAGTATTAAGATTCTAATATATTATGAATGAATTGAGGGTCAACAAACTAATACTTGATAATAATAACATCAACCGTAATTAGGTTTATATACCGACGCCAAAGCGGAAGTCAATTTCAGGTGTGATTTCCGTCAATGATATTGTTCTAAATTGCTATCTATTATTTTCAAATTGGCGTGCCAGGTTCAATGACAGCGTGAAGCTTTTTAGATTGCTGGGATAAGGGCTTATTTGCATTTATCGATTTAAAGCTACTAGCTTCCGTTTAAAATCTAAATTGACTACTCTGACGCTATAAATAACTTAATATCGTGCAAAGCCTATTTCTGTGTCCTTGGTAATTACGTTTGAGCACTTAACCTACAGTGCCAGATATAGCCAAATCTCATTCTAGGATAGTTGTGATAACTGATAAGAGACGCTCGATGCTAGCAGGTCGCTTCAGTCAAAACGGACTTGGTCACCTAGCGTAAAACTGATTATTATATGGTAGGTGGATTAAAAAACTAAAAATAATAGTTGTAAACATTTTTTGGTAACTACCATACATTTATTTGAATAAGTTGTAGTATCTACTACTTATAGTAAATTTATACTACTATAGTACTATTTAAGTCTGTTGAGCGTATTAGTTACGTAAGTAATTTATTTCTCACAGTCATGTGATATTTTATTGTTGTTTTGTTGTTGTTGAGATAATAAAATTCCCGATATTTGACCACTGTCAATCCTAACAACTTATAAGACAAAATTTTAAAGGTAGATATAGAGAGATGATATTTTCAAAGATAAAAGTACTTACAGTTTAATTGGACACCGTTTTTTTTTTAAAGTGTTAGTAAGTACCTGTATATTTTGCGAGTACCTTAGAGATATACGAGTTCACCTTCTGAATAAAAAGATACCCATTTGAATTATCATGTTCTAGAGTACAGAGATCGCAAATGGAAAACGTAACCGACTCTATTAGCTAAGACAGAATGCATAGTAAAAGTTGTTCATAATGATGAGTACATACATCTAGCCTTCAGTTATTTTTAATCCTTTTTGTTATACATTGTATAGGTCCTAGATTTAGATCGCTCGACGAAGAAGAAGAAGAAGAAGAAGAATTGCACCTCAGCAAAAACTAGTATATCTGTGTTGATAATAGGGTAGATGACTGATGTTTATATCATTGAAACCAATATCTTTGATGAAGAATTTAAGTAAATATAGTATGTATATTGAAAAAATAATTTAAATCAGTTAATAATGTTCTGATATATGAGCGTTTTAAGTTTTTGTTAGAGACAACTCTGTCCCTTTCCCACAAAACAAAAAATGACGTCACGCCTTACTTGTCAGAATAGAATTTATATGGCGTAAAGAGAAGTGACGTCACGATTTGCTGTTTCTTCTCTCTGTCTAGCATGATATTAAAATGCTTATGTTGCTTATTTTTGATCAGATTTTCATTTTCTTTTCATTAATCAGATATATTTATGGGCCACATTTTAATAGGACAATAAAAAAACCAGTCATCTAGCCTATTAGATCCTCGGAATCCCCACATATGAAAGCTATACTTAGCTGCGCCCGTGGTACCGCAGACAAAAAAACCTAGCTAATTATCTATAATTTATCTAGGTGCCCTTGATTTCGTACTTTTGAGACCAAAAACGGTTTGTTTCACCTCTCACACTGAACCAATTTATGGGCACTTAAACTAGCTAATTAAACCCAAAGCGCACATTAGTTCATTTCTTCTCAGATTAAGCCACAGAGTAATAGAAGGTTTAACCATGACCGAGCGGTAACTAAATACTTCAATTTGTACCTTGAGTGATTTAGTTAGTTGTTACAAGTATAATTATCTAGTTAATCATTTCGAAATAACTTTAAGTTACTTCTAAGAGAATCATGTATCATCAAAGTAGGCACTATGTATAGTTTCTAATTTTTACCGCACGCCTAGTTTTATGGTGCCTAATGACCAACTTTCGAACGATGTATACAGGCTTCGTAAGTTCATTTTTCGAGCAAATATGTTGTAAATATAATATGTGCGTACATATTATATTTACAACACAATAGGGTAGATGACTGATGTTTATATCATTGAAACCAATATCTTTGATGAAGAATTTAAGTAAATATAGTATGTATATTGAAAAAATAATTTAAATCAGTTAATAATGTTCTGATATATGAGCGTTTTAAGTTTTTGTTAGAGACAACTCTGTCCCTTTCCCACAAAACAAAAAATGACGTCACGCCTTACTTGTCAGAATAGAATTTATATGGCGTAAAGAGAAGTGACGTCACGATTTGCTGTTTCTTCTCTCTGTCTAGCATGATATTAAAATGCTTATGTTGCTTATTTTTGATCAGATTTTCATTTTCTTTTCATTAATCAGATATATTTATGGGCCACATTTTAATAGGACAATAAAAAAAAACTTTGGTTAAACTCTGGTTACTACCAAAGTAAGTTATTTTTTGAGTTCATCGTTTGTTTTCTATTGGCCGGGCGTTAAAAATAAGCAAATAAATCGTTTCACATAATGTCGTATTAATTGGTCCCTTTAATGATTCAGTTAACAATGCCTGCTTATTCAAGTACTTACGATTGACTCTTGTAATAATCCTAATACTATTATACGAACATACCCACGTGTGCTATAGGTATATGATACCCGTACATTAAATAATTTTAAAGTGTAAAGACTTATTGGTGTCTCGCATAGCTTTCTGCTTAATAATACGTAACCTTCGAATTTTGACATGTCGTCGACCATGATGCAATATCACAATTCTTAATTAGGTATTTGGATCTTATATCGACCGTTACATTTCATTTATATGTATGTGCATAGCATTATATCTAAATCATTAAAAACCTACTTGACTAGCTCCTGTCCTGCTTTTAAATTTCGAAAATGTTTCGACAGTCAAAATAGCGTAACATCTCGTGTGTTCGAGCTGCCAGCTACCATATTAGGAAGTGCTATGCCACTAAGTATAATTTGAATCAATTATCTGTTTGTTACATATTAAATCAGACGTTTTATACATTGTCTACGCATGGTTTTGGGGTCTTTCATGTTTGGAATACGTGCATAGAGGTCGCAGTCGCGCTTTTCTTTTTTCGATTGTATTAGCTGGAACCAAAAGTTTCAGTTTCAGGACATTCAACTACATTGTACAATAATCATGAACGGCTGACTATAAAATATTTGAAACCGTCAAAGTATAAAAAAGCAAATGACGGATAAAGAGGTGAAACAAAACCATCGATTATCTCTATTATCCTGATGTCGATCCTGACGTATTAGCTTATCATTGCATCCTAATTCAAAGAATGGAAATGGAAAAATAAATTATAATAGACTAACTATTCCATCTATGGACCATAATGAAAAACATTAAATTTAATCTGTTAGTTTGATTTTTCTAGTAAATTAGAGCTATTATATAAACGCGCTTCCTGGACATATTTTAGAACGTCAGTAATATCATAAATTCTATTGACATCTCTTTTATTATGCAATAGGCTCACGTAAGGCAAGATTCAAATTTGGTAGTAGCGTTTACTTAATTGATATTAAACAAGCTGTGCAGTTTGTAATAAAATAATATCGTAACATGGTACGACGACTGCTGAAAATGGTCCCTCAGAAACGAACAATGAACTTTGGAAAGATTATGCGACGATTCTGAATCGATTTTGATACGAGACATCCAATGTTTTAAATTCTTAAATATTAAACTTCGCTTTTCTTTTTTTCTTTTTTTTATGAATGACTGATGCTGTTGGCCTCAGATGGCCTCTACAGTGTCATCGGACTTTAGGCAAGCGCAAATGGCGCTCGGCCTAGATTAGGTTAAAGGCGACTAGCTCAAGGGCACCTCAGACGGTACGAACCTCGGCTTGGCCGTCGCCGGGAGTGGGGTCAGACTTGCCCTGGCTCCCCAGAAGGGGTATGCCCTGGGGCCCTAGTAGGCTGATCTGGTTGACTATTTGGAGAGAATCTAACCGATCTTCTGAAAGATCTGGGTATTAAATTTCGCATGTAAAATATGGATACTAGTGCTCGTATCGGTTCAGTTACAAGAGTGAACAGAAAATATGACGATTAGTAATAATAATAATATTTTCGAATATTGAAATATTTTTAGGTACGTTGGGTAGTATAAATAATACAAAATCTATATACTAGTTTTACATTACAAATTGCGTCATAATTATGTTAGATTTTCGGAAAAATGATTTTAATTTTAACATCATAACAATAATGCCTAATTATTTTTTTGTAATATTAGGCTCTTGCTTAAAAACACTACTTAAATTAAATAACGTCATTTAACTTTTGCGTAATACAGAAATGCTCAATACTAACTAGTCATTAAACTAAGTGGCTTTTTAAAGTAAATGCCTTGTAGCCTATGAGTAAATGCACAGATTAGTATAATAAGAAGATATATATGAGTTTTTTTAGCAGATTTACAACATGAGCGTTTGAAAAAGGTCAACACTAAACATTATCTCTCCGAGTTTGCAACTTATCTACAATAAGTACCTACCTACCTACCCTATATGGCAGGTGTAAAGAGGCGGCGCGGCGGCAGCGGTTTGCTTATAACTAGGCGGACTATCTGTTTAATTACTCTTATTTTCAACCAACATCAAAAAAGGAGGTTCTCAATTCGTCTGTATGTATTTCATTTTTTTTATGTATGTTACGCTATTACTCGGCCAATTATGAACTGGTTTTGATGTTGTTTTTTTTGGTAGATAATACTTTAGAGGTGGCCCCATATACATTTTATCGAAATCGGTTCAGTAGTTTGGTTTTTAAATCAAAATTACTAGAAAATATGAAGATGTCAACCAGGTATTCGAAGTTGAAGTCGGTTGTATCAAAAAAAAATGCGTATTATTATAAAACAAATATAAAGTAGTCCTACAGAGCTCGTTCTTCAAAAGCCGTCACACACGATGAAGATGCTATAATATTTCATGATCTTATAACATATTTTCAATATCGCTACTCATACAAAACAAATTTATGACGAACGAGTGACGAAAATAATATAATATTTCAAAATTGCATGACGAGCGATATTTTATCTTAACATGAAATATTATAGCATCTTCGTCGTCTGTGACGGCTTTAATGCGTGTGAGTAAACAACAATTTTGTTTCATAATTGTTCGTAAGTATTTACATGCAAGTACTAACGAGGCACTATGAAACAAAATTGTTCTGGTATGTGGGTCAATATTCGCATGAGCAAATCATTCTAACGATACAAAAATTTAACCCAATATCAGAGATTATCTTAATCAAGTATTTCAATAGTGTGATTCCCAGATGATTATCTTAATCAAGTATTTCAATAGTGTATTTCTCTATATCATCGTCAGCCATAAGACGTCCACTGCTGGACGAAGGCCTCCCAATAGGGGCGTTGCCATAATCCCCACGCTTGGCAGGCGGCTTTGGGATCGCAGAATGCTCACCACCGTTAACTGAGAGGACGCTGCTGCCCGTCCTCCGGTGGGTCTGGTTGCAGTTTATTGACATACCCCAGGTTTGTATTTCTCTATGTATGTCTATTGATTTACTCAATGTTTCTATTACGCATTTTATGACTTTGTAACTCGGCGTCTAACAATAATTAAAACGGGGTAATTAAAATGTTTCCTAGATATTAATTTAAGCTTCATAATAAACCTATCTACTAAAGTGACAGTTCGTTTGCGGCCAATTATTTTGATTACAAGGTGTGCAGTTGAATTAGAAGTACTCTAGTTTCTGTAGTGGTAGGACTCTATTGCAGAGTCCGCCTGGGGAAGTACCACACCTTTGCCAGTTATTCAAACGCCAAGCAGTAGTGTGCAAGCATTACTGTGTTCCGATTTGAAGGGCAATGTTACCAGACAAATTACTGGGTAACGAGATTTAACATCTAATATCTCAGGGTGACGAGCGCAGTGCAGTGCGGCGCAGGATTGTGTTCGCAAGTTCACAATCCTGGCACTGCTACTGTTAGTGGCAGGCGTGACGCTTACCACCAGGCGAACGTCTTGCTCGTCTCGTCACTTGATTGTATAAAAAAATCTTAAATTGTTTTAATTCAAATTCTATTGCACATAGATACCTGATTTATAATTTAAAAAAACCACAAAGTAAACGACATAATTTAAATCAAACAAGTACTTACGTTTTATTCAGAACCAGCAGTGTCATACGATTTTTTTCTACTAACCTCAAGGTAATACCGTATTTTTTTTCTTCTAGATATAGTATTAGGTGATGCAAACCCGTAGCTATCTACAACTCAAGAAAGTCAGGGGTCAACTACGTTTTTTCTTTAAAAAAATAGATGGTTTTGTTTAGGATAGCTCGTTTAACAGTATGTCGCTGCTATAGTTAATTAGGTATAGGTACTGAACGGTATATATTTTTTTAAAATGTATATAGATGTATATATACAGCTCTATAAGCTGTGTGTGTTTGACTGCCCTTTTGCTTGATGTTAAAGAAAGATGCAGTCTACGATAGAGCACGCTTGCCTAGAAGAAACTGGAAAGAACACTTACAAAATTATCTGATAATCCATGTCTACTTCGCAAGTTCGCAACGAACTATACAATGTGTAACAAAAAAAGGTTCAACAATACTGAGGGGTAAGTCAAATCACGAAAAAAAAACAGCTGTTCCATACATTTTATCCAAGGTCAATGAACTTTTTGTATGGAACAGCAGGTTTTTTCCCCGATTTTAGGGTGGGCCCCATAGTAAAAGTTGTTCATTATGATAAGTATATAAATACCCCTCAGTATTTTTGTTACACATTGTATATGTAGTTATTATAATATATTCTGTATATTGGTTAGGTTCTTTCAGACGACAATGAAGCAAATCGACGTGGTTTTGGGAATGGATTAAGGATACGAGTGAAATAGGCGACTTTTCATAATTATTATCATCATCATCTTCATCTTCACTTTTCATCATCCATCATCAGCCAGTCAGTCCACTGCTGGCCGAAAGCCTCCACTCTAAATAGGGAGGGGTTGCCATAATCCCCACGCTTGGCAGGCGGCTTGGGGATCGCAGAATGCTCACCAGCGTTAACGGAGAGGACGCTGCTGCCCGTCCTCCGGTGGTTCTGGATGCTGTTTTAGGACAGTAGGACCCAGTAGGTCCATACATATTGGGTCAAAACTGAAGTACGTAGTTGATTCATATTTTAGGGAAACCATGCACATTCTTACCTACGTTCATCAAGTCAATCACATGTGAAAATGCATTTGCGGTTTATCGCTACCGTCTTGTACTTATATCGGTTCACAGCACCAAAATTATGCATAATCTGCGTTCAACACGTCGAACGCGCACGATCTGCCAATTCCATTACCTACTTATGTCTGTAAACATAACGCATAAGCGGCTTATTAACCTCTTTACTAATCAATTACCTGGGTAAATTACAAATATTTGACGTTGAATTGTTAATAATTTATTAATACACAATTTAAAAAACAGGCTGGATAGAATGCAGGCTATCACCGCTAGATTCACTGCTTTGGCTTGACGTTTGAACGGCTTCACTGCTTTGGCTTGAATATCGCTAGCTGAAGTATAGGTACCCTTAAAACCTAAACACAGTCATGTTTACACACGGCGACCTCAATAACCTACCACCAAGTAACCAGTAAGTACCAAGCAACCTGAAAAAATAAAAGGAAATCGAAAAAATTTTTATATTCACATATAAACTTACGGCGTGGACACATTACCACGGCGCAGCGCCGCCACCGTGTAAAGGCGCGGCGCCGACACGACGACGACATCGTGCCGCGCGTGACATTGTGCAGTGTACGGTGCGCCGCGCGCCGCGCCGGCTCACGGCGCACTCGCTCGGCAATTGATGTTACTCTGTCGCTAAGTTCGTAAATGTTAATGAAAAAAAATGTAGCGCGCCCCGTTCTCTGGGACAAGACAATTGAAGATATTAGGGACAAACATTTGAAAACAGAAGGGTGGAATTTGTTACTGCCGTGACCAGCGCGGCGCACCGTGCCGCAGCACAACGTCGGCGTTTTGCCATTTGACGGTTGTGGCGCCGCGTTGTGGTGAAAATTATTCATATTAATAGTTATAAATATGATTTGGACTAGGCTTATTTTTATTAGAGGAAAAGCTATGCGATATAATGACAATTCCCGCACGGCTAGGCCTGTATCGCGGGAATCATGTACGATTTTCCAGGTTGCGTATAATTATTAAATTATCTATCCATTCCTTCTCCTAAAGTTTACACTTTAGGTAATATTATAAGACAAATAACAGGAAATTTATTGAAATAATTGTCAATTACAAAGTACCTAAACAGAAATGCTGTCTGATACAAATTTTAGGTCAGTTAGGTTGACGTAGTCACGATCTGCGTTGGTCCATTGAAAAGATGATTATACTTGATTGTTTCATAGATCATATCTAATTCACTTTACTAATGTTGTAGAGTAACATGTCTTTAAATGTGTAATTTATTTGGCTTGGCTTTTCGAATTACATAAAGTTTGGGGGAAATACTCTTTAAACATCAACAATTTTCTATTAGTTTATTTTTTTAAGATAGTCTTTAATAGTTTACCTTAATTCAATTACAATCTCGGAGGAACTAGCTCTCACTCTCTATATAATCAAAGATTACAATCTAGCTTAAAACGTCAACAATTGAGAGACAAATATTATGATGGAACAAAGAAAACACACATACCTACATACATAGATATAAAATACTATACATGAACCTTAAAAACATTGCAAGGATATTTGATAAAACAATGATTTCAATTGTATGTCTATGTGATAACAGGATTATTTGGGAAATCGTGTAATAAACAAGCAAACCAATTCATTATATTTTTTATTTTATTTAAACGACCGGATTTATTTGTACCTGTGTGTACCAAATAAGATCAATCTTTCAACAGAAAGGGGGTAAAATTTCAATCACTAATTTTGAACCAAAAACAACAACAAACAGGGCAAGAAACCTCAAAAATAAATCAAACCGTTTAAAAGTTAGCTCCTTGGTCGGTTTTACCGCAACTTAATATGAATGAAATCCTTTAACAAAAATTTGTAAGCAATTATAAGCCTTGTCAAAAGTTTTGATTACGTTTATTATATAAACACACTTGTCGTCAGCCAAACGTCCACTGCTGGACGAAAGCCTCCTCCTTAATAAAGGGGAGTTGCCATAATCCCCACGCTTGGCTTGCGGATCGCAGAATGCTCACCACCGTTAACCAAGAGGACGCTGCTGCCCGTCCTCCGGTGGGTCTGGTTGCAGTTTAAAGACATACCCAGGTCAAACACACTTGCCTGTCTATAAACTTGTCGAAACGTAGCTAATTTACTACGTTAACCTTATTTTTTGGCGGCTCTAGATTTTAACTAAGTTGTTCATTAATTATTATACTTAACTAAAACTTGAAGTGTTTAGTAGTTAGATATTATCAGATAAGAGCTTAACGTCATTCAACCAGGCTTAACTGGTGATAATCGCTTGTTAAGTAAAGTAGATGCAATTAAATTACAAAAATGCTGGTGGCTGTGCAACTTACAGTACCTACACAGATAGTGATCTGATTGAATGTATAGGCGCTAATTCATTGGAGTGTTACAAGTTTTTGCGAAACTTAATCTAGTTAATTTTTAAACTTTATTTTTGCTGTCGAGATATATTTGCCTCTTTAGAAATTGGTTTGTAAACGTTGTAACAAAATAAAATGAGTACAATCAAGTAATACAAAATGGTGTTGTTGATTATTTTTGCGTGATTTGCACGGTGTTCAATAAAATTAAAAAACGTTTAAGAGTATGTGTGTTGAGTAATAATTAAAGGGAGTTTTGATGTGATAATAATAAGCTTTTTTTTTTAAAACTACTTCAATTTAGACTACCTGGATGACATCTTTATATTTTCCTGTTATTTGGATTTATTCCGCTAATTTTGATTTAAAAAATAGCTACAGAACCAATTTCGATAAAATGTATATGGAACCACCTCTGAAGTATCATCTACCAAACAAAAAATAATCATCAAAATCAATTCATAATTCGCGGAGTAACAGCATAACTCACTCTCACTCACTCATCAGCACGTCCACTGCTGCCCGAAAGCCTCCCCTTTATAGGGAGGGGTTGCCATAATCCCCACGCTTGGCAGGCGGCTTGGGGATCGCAGAGTGTTACCACCGTTAACCAAGAGGACGCTGCTGCCCGTCCTCCGGTGGTTCTGGATGCAGTTTTAGGACATACCCAGGTCCACAGCATAACATACACACAAAAAACATACTGTCGAATTGAGAACCTCATTTTTTGATGTCGGTTAATAATATTATTGATTACTGCGGAATTTCACAAAAACAAGAAGGGTAAAAGCTAGAGAGATACTGCCTAGATACTGCTTGATACTCTTTAGAACCCCACTGCTAGACAAAGGCCTGCTCTTGAAGGACAATTACGCGATACTCCACCACCCTGGTCCGGTACAGCTTAGCGGATTCATATGAGTAGGTACGTCATTGTATATAAATCGGATAATGGGTGGCAATTTGAGTACCATCATTGTACTGACGATGAATTAATGAAATCAGTTTTCAAATTACAGTATAAAATTCAACTTTTCAACTCTATTCATTTTCATCAAGTTCTTAGTTGATAAAAATGAAGTTTTTTTACTCAGCCCACTGCACTGTTGTTCAGGCTCTTAGCTCGATCTTTGGCTTTTCGCTTCCAGACACTGCCAACTATACCTTACGTATCACTCCACAGGGTCTCAGGGCGTCCGCCACGTTTGCCAGTTCATGATCTTCATGGACTGAATATGTTGTAGTAAAATAAAATAAAAATAATATATTATGTTTGATTTTAGGTCAACAAATCGACCGACCTGGGTATATCCTAAAACTGCATCCAGATCCAGAACCAACGGAAGATGGCGTCCTCTTGGTTAACGGTGTCGAGCGTTCTGCGATCTCCAAGCCGCTTGCGAAGCGTGGGGATTATGACAAACCCTCCTTATTAAGGGAGAGGACTTCGCCCAGCAGTTGACGTCACTGGCTGAAGATGTGTCGACAAATGCATTACAAATTGACTCTGTTATGAGTTATACACTACTATTTTTTATTAATGTCTAAAACTTTAAGGGGTCATTGTACTCATCATTACGAACAACTCTTCCTATGGGACCAACCATGAAATCGCGAAAAAAAAAAACAGCTGTTCCATACAAAAAGTTCATTGACCTTGGACAAAATGTATGGAACAGCAGACATTTTTTTTCTCCATTTCAGTGTTGGTCCCATAGGAAAAGTTGGTCATAATGATGAGTAAAATGACCCTTTAAAGTTTTAGACATTAATAAAAAATAGTTCGTAATAGTGAGCGTTAACGACATGCTATCTCATATGACATTTTAAATCATATCCTTTCATGTCATTATTTCTATAGAGGTATTTTTGCTGTCAATAACAAAAACACTGCAAGTTAAAGCAGAAATGTTTACTTTGTTAACTGCTACTGGCCATACTCGAAGTAATTGCCCACAAGACTGGCAGCCGCGCTGATATAAAGGTATGTTACTGGGATTATGATAATAGTTCATATTAGACTAACGGGTTTGAAACAGCATTAATGAAGAGAATAAAAAGCCATTATACGATTATAATCAGTTGGTTCAATACCTGTAACAAGTCATTAAAAGTGCATTTAGTGAAAGCGAGCTAAACGAATTATCGCTAGTCGTTTAACAAAATTATTGCTAATTACTTTTCGGTTTTGATATGTAAATTAGAACGACTAATTAAAACCGATTTAAGTTTTATTTTTTGCGAACGAATATGGGTTACGGGAATAAAATAAATGCTGTTTTCACCATGTGATTCGGCTAGGATATAATTCTGTTATAAAATGATAAATGTGTTTTTTTTACTTCCAATATATAGCCAAGTAGTCATATATATACATTTTGGAAAACAAAAACACATTTGATACAACAATTTTCTAACATAAGCTTAAATTTTGCTGTCTGATAAAATATAAATCGTTTTTTTATTTTCACATTGAATTTTTGGACAATAACTTAGATGGTAATTCAACGAATCCTATTGTACAACTTGCCCCATGAAACTAATCCTGAAAATGCGAAAAGAAATCGGCTGTCCCATACAAAAAAATGCTTTTACGAACGAAAAAATTTATGGAGCAGCAGACTTTTTTCGTGATTTACCTTAAAAGTTGATCATTGCGATGGGTTTAATGACCCTTAATGCCCATGAATTCAATGTCACCTTGTATATTGCAAAAAAAAACTTTATGTATTTCATACATCAGCTATTTTACTCTTTAACCGAAACGAATCGCTAATTTTAATAGATACTAAATTATTGACTGTCTCCTTTTACAGGCTGATTACCTTTAAGCATAACTTAAAATATTCAATTAGCAGAATAATAAAATAATTATCCCGGTTTTTGGGTTGCGTGACGAAATATTAAATTGCTTAACAAAAATCGATAAAATCTTGCTCGAATGTATTTTAATGAAACTGCGCTATAAATATTATGAAAGAATTAAAAAAAAACATGAACATGCTTTCAATGCGTACAGCAGACATGTCTATATAACGATAAGTAAGTTAGTTCGTATAGGCTGAGTGGCCAGCTAGGGCTGGCCACAGTTCAGAGTTTATGTGCCGCCTAGGGGCCTCTGACACGGTGTAACGATGTAACGATGTTTAAATGTGATAAAGCGTTTCATGGATATAACAAGTAGGTAAGGTAAGAGCCCCTAATTCCGACAGTGTCCCAGTACTCGACAGATTTAAAAAAATGGCCTGATATTTATTTCTACCGCGAACTAAATAAAAACTTTTTATGCCAACACATTTTTGGTAATATGCTAGATAATTAGAATAGAAACATAAAGCCATTAAATACAATAGCGCTGGAGAAAAGATCTATCAAAGTTAGCGATTCCGAAATTTGTGCTTTTTGTGAGGTTTAGTTACTGAATTGTAGTATTGCGCACCACAGTTGTTTCTAAGTTTCGGATGTTCATTGGGCCGCTTTGGTAAATGTAATTATTTTGTGTAACACTTAAGTTAGTTACCTAACGATCAAAACCTATATAATTGTTTTCTTTTTATTACTAACATCTTTTTTTGCATGTGACATCTACTGGTACATCATATCCCTAATTGACCCAATACTCGTCAATATTAAAATTAAACTTGACGGGTACTGGGACATGTTTGACTAATTGCAGGTAATGTCGACATAGAGTATATTTTAAACCCTATTGCCGTCAACCGCAACGGTTGACGGCCATTCCGCGGCCGTCAACCGTTGCGGACAGACGTGCTATGTTGAGTACGTCGTGCGAGTTGAAATACAATGGCGATACCGAACGCAATCGTAAAATGTTCAAATTGCAATATGGTGATAAGTGAAGTGTTAGCTTTCTTGCAAAACAAACTTGACGTCATGAACAATGAAAGCATGATTCGTATTTGTAGTACGGCTTTCACGCCAGAAGAAATTGATGTAGCGAAAACCCTATTGTTTGACTCAATCCCGTTGAGTAAACGAAAGAAATATCGGAAGAAGGAGGATAAGCAGCAGCGAGACTTAGAGGATATTATCGAGTTATTTAAAAACACAGACCCTGAAGTAATACCGATATTTGTAGCTAGAGATCTGAATAAGTTGCCGCCAATAACATGGGACCATCTTGATGTCAGCAAACTCTTGAAAGACATTCTATTGTTGCAATCTGATATAAGTGTTATTAAGGAAAATTATGTGACTTCTGAACAGTTAACATCCTTAAGAACCGGAATGGATGAAAGTGTTTTAAATATTATCAATACAAAAATTGAGGCAGTGCAAGCTATGAATCATCCATCTAGGCCGAAACATCAAGAAACATCGCCGTTTATTAACCCTCTTTTTTCAAATGTTAATTTGAATGTGAGAGGTGCTTATCAGAGAGAATGTAACACTAGTGCTTATTGTGACAGTGGGCCTATGGGTCTATGTCTGTCGCAGTTAGACAGTTCGCATCAATGTGACATGGACAGTGACAGATTTCAGTCAGTGACACCGGGCTTGAATGAGTGTGTGAAAAACAATTCACTGTTGTCTATGCCCTTGACAGGCGCGGCAAAAGGTGACACATCTGAGCAAGCGGAAATGTTACAAATGCAAGATAGAAGTGGAACGTTAGCTTCGGCGAAGTTTGTCTCTTTCTTACCAGCTGCACGCGCTATAGTTCCGACTCCCTCTCACCGACAAGTCCAACAACTTACATGTGGAGTGGGTGGCGTTGGTAACAGGGAACAAAACGATACGAAGAACTCGATAAATACGAAAACCAAAAGCAGTAGTCTTGAAAATAGCGCAATTATGTATGCAATAAGCAGCCCGTCGTTGGAAAACCGTGCTGAGGCATCCAGAAGCATAATTGTGGAAAAAGAGATGTGCCAGAAGCAGGATTCAGCCGCATCTATACTGCTTGGAGCACTGTCACCATCGCCGAAGAAAACTGTAGCTGAGATAGCGAGAACAGGAGAATGGAAAATTGTAGCCCGCCGTAAAAGAATGAAAAATGGCAACAAATTTTTGGGCAAGACTGGTTCTGCCCTTGACAAGTCTACTTTCCGAGCGGCCGAAGTTAAGGATATCATTTTCATCTCCAACGTATGCAAACTAACATCCCCAAGGGACATAATAAAATACATCCAGGGAAAAATGGGCGATGAGGTAACTGTACAGAGAATTGTAAGCCGGGGTGATAAGCAGCATAACTCGTACAAGATATTCGTACCCAAGCTGAGATCAACTAGGTTTCTAGATGAGAAACTATGGCCTGAGGGTGTCTTGTTCCGGCGCTTTCTACCGCAGAAGCCGCCTGCCAGAGGGATGCGGGGAGAAATGGTGGATGTTAACGAAGTTTTAGCTGAGAATGGATAGTACGACGAGTCACTTTTGCCACTTCTCCACATTCAATTGTAAAAATGTAAGGCGTTCCATAGACACAGTAAGGGAAATTTGTTCCCACTCACAGGTGGTAGCATTGCAAGAGACCTGGCTGTATCCAGACAATTTGACATACCTTAACACCATTCATGATGATTTTGCATGGACAGGTACTTCAGCAATTGATACAACTGCAGGAATACTACGTGGCAGGGCTTTCGGTGGCACAGCCCTTCTGTGGAACAGGAACTTTTTTCCTTTTGTGTCAGTGTTAGAATGTAATAATCCTCGCTTATGTGGTATTAAGTTAAGTGTGAATAATAAGCAATTTTTTTTAGTTTTCAGTGTCTATATGCCATATTGGCCATGGCATGATGGAAGTAAGGACAATTGCTTAGCAGAATTTACTGAATGTTTAAGTACAATCAATGCCATTATTGAAAATGATAATGTTGAGGCAGTTTTCATACTAGGTGATTTTAATGCGCATCCGAATGAGCCTTTATGTAATAAACTTCTTGAATTTTGTTCGGAACAGCAATGGGTATGTGCTGATTTTGAGAAACTTGGGTTAGACTCCAACTGTTTCACCTTTATAAGCGAGTCTAATGGGTCAGCGAGATGGCTTGATCATTGTATTGTAACTCAATCAGCATGGGCCACTGTTGTAGATGTATCTATTAAAAATTACAATGTTGTTGCATCTGATCATTTTCCTCTGTCAGTTACCTGTAACCTGGGTGCAATTCATCCTAAAAATCTTAATTTTGATACAAAGAAAAATCCTGTAGTATGGGGGGATAGGGTACCAAGCCAAACGGATGATTATCAGAGACAATGTCATTTCCTTTTAAAAAACATTGATTTTCCATCAGCTTTGAGTAAATGTTGTGGTAAATTTTGTAACAATGAAGATCATAAATCAATCATTGATAATCTCTATGGTAAAATTGTTAATGCACTATGTACAGCGTCTAGTTTAACAAGCAGTGGTCAGCATACCAAGGTAAGGAAAAGACAGGTTATGGGGTGGAATAGACATGTTGCCGATGCGCATAGGGAGGCTAGGCTAAAGTTTCAGATGTGGCTCATGTGTGGAAAGCCAAAGGTTGGTACCATATATGAGGAAATGTGTGCAAGTAGAAGACATTTTAAAAGTAGGCTCAGGTGGTGTCAACAGCATCAGGATCAGATAAAACTGGATGTGTTGGCTGCACAGCATTCTAAAAAGGACTTCCGCAGCTTCTGGAAAGGTACTAAAAAACTAAACAATTCTAGACCAGGGCTCCCTGTTAGCATCGATAACATCTCTGAACCTAAAGATATTGCCAACTTATTTAGTGAACATTTCTCTGTAAAACCACCTAATTTAGGGGAGTGTGGGTCGATAGTGTCCGACGCTGAGATGATTATGGAGGGGGACTGTGAATTCAATTTCTCTGCTCAGCGGATTAGAACTGTCATAAGGAACATGAGAAGAGGAAAGTCCCCAGGCCATGATGGTCTGAGCGTCGAGCACCTACAGCATGCAGGGCCTCACCTCCCTAGAGTACTGATGTTATTATTTTCTTTCTGTGCTAGCCACTCATATGTACCAAGGGAAATGTCAAAAACTATAGTTGTACCAATTGTCAAGAATAAAACTGGTAACATTGCTACAAAGTCTAACTACAGGCCTATTTCCCTTGCTACAATTGTTGCCAAAGTGTTTGATAGTCTCCTAAATTCTGAGTTAAATAAGCACACATGCCTGAATGATGCTCAATTTGGCTTCAGGGCAGGGTTGTCTACGGAAAGTGCCATTATCTGTGTAAAGGAGACTGTCAGGTACTATACGCAGAAAAAGACACCAGTTTATGCATGTTTTTTGGACCTTTCCAAAGCATTTGATTTAGTGAATTATGATATGCTTTGGACTAAACTAGTTGAGGCCAAAGTGCCAAAGTATGTAATCTTAATACTTAAAAATTGGTATGCTGGTCAACTGAACTATGTAAAGTGGGGGGATATGCTTTCTGATGAATATGCCCTAAAATGTGGGGTGAGGCAGGGGGGGCTCAGCTCTCCGTTGCTCTTTAACATCTATGTAAATGCCTTGATTGAAGGACTCAGCAGTATGCGTGTTGGTTGTCGGATACATGACATTAGCTTCAATAACATAAGCTATGCCGATGATATGGTCCTGCTGAGTCCATCGATCTGTGGACTAAGAAAACTTGTATCGGTGTGTGAAAAATATGCTATGGTGCACGGCCTCAAGTATAATGTGGCTAAAAGTGAGTTAATGGTTTTTAAGTCCGGTACTAAATGTCCATCTTTCGTTCCCCCAGTACTACTTAGTGGCGAGCCTCTTAAGAGGGTTTCAGCTTTCAAATACCTCGGTCACTGGGTGAACGAGGGTCTTCAGGATGATGATGATGTGGAG
Organism: Erannis defoliaria; assembly: GCA_905404285.2. NCBI lineage: Eukaryota > Metazoa > Arthropoda > Insecta > Lepidoptera > Geometridae > Erannis > Erannis defoliaria. The sequence continues at coordinate 5,716,662 of FR990071.1, forward strand.
AGGGAGCGGAGAGCTTTAGCAGTTAGAGCCAATATGATAGCGCATAGGTTTCGTAGCTGTTCGGTGCCAGTTAAAATCACCCTCTTCCAGGCCTTCTGTACCTCGCTTTATACATGTAATTTATGGACTAACTATCGTAAAAAGTCTTTAAGTGCTTTGAGAGTTCAGTTCAACAATGCATTCAGGGCGCTGTTGTGGTTGCCGCGCAGGTGCAGTGCCTCAGGTATGTTTGCCGACGCGCGCGTGGACAGTTTCCCAGCGATAATACGCGCGCGCTGTGCCGCCTCGTGGCGTCGCCTGCGCGACACTCGCAATGGCCGTTTAGCCGTCGTGGCGGGCTTACTGGATAGCCGGCTCGTACAGCACTGGATGGATATACACTCGGCTGTAGCTACTTATACTTACAATTGAGTGTGTATCAATCTCTTGCTGGAAAAATATTATCTATAATTTTACTTACTACTACTAAAATATTATCATAGGTTTTAAACATTATTACTACTATTACTACTAACACTACTTATGGATAATTTGTCCGAAATAAAGAATTTTTATTTTTTTATTTATTGCGTCGTGATACGGTTTACGGTTGTGACAGAGGTGGTAGCTTTCTTTCACGTGCCTTGATTTTCACGTGAATAAAAAATAATGAGGGTACCATATGTATTTTAAAGTCTGGAAGATATCGGTGGTTGGCGATAAGGACATCGATCGCTTATTGCACTAGTCGCTATATTTTTGTGTAAGATACCTCCTTGTGTTTATTCATGCAATTTTTGTTTTCAATTTAATAATAGGCTAGCATTTGACCGCCATCACACGTGCAGATGTCAAGCGACGATGTTGTTTGAAAAAGAGCACGCTTGCCTAGAACTTTGCGGTTCACTGACGATTTGAAGGTTATCATCATCATCGTCAGCCCGGAGATGTCCACTGCTGAACGATAGTACAGTGTGGCGGTCTAACAGGTAGATATACCGCCACACTGTACCACAACCTGCCATTTGCATCCACCGGTTGCCCGTAAATTTCACAATATCGTCGGTCCACCTAGTGGGAGACCTTCCTTAAATGCGTCTTCCGGTACGTGGTCGCTATTCAAGAACCTTTATTTCCCATTGGTTATTAATTTTTCGAGCGATGTGTCCATTGCCACTTGCAAACCCTGCGAGCTATGTTGCTGACTTTGGTTCTTTGGCGAGTATCCTCGTTCCGAATTTTATTGCGCAAAGTTACTCGGAGCATAGCTCTCTTCATTGCCCGTTGTGTGACTCTGTGTTTTTCCGAAAGGCCAGCAGTTAAAGATCACGTTTCAGTTCCATATGTAATCACTGGCAACACATACACCCTTGTCTTCAGGCATAGCGGGATTTTTGACGAGAATATATTACGCAATCTCCCGAACCCTGCCCATCCCAGTTGGATTCTTCGGACGACCTCGGATTAAAGTTGGACCTACCTAACAACAACTTCGAGAGAATTGTTCCCAAAGACTAATGGTACGGGCACAACATGGACATTGGACATGACTTTTACTTATCCGTGTTCATTTTAAGACCCACCTGTTGAGAAAATTTACTGAGATAGCTGATCTTAGTATTAAGGTCTTTCAGCGACTCTGCTGTAATGACTATATCATCGGCAAAGCGAAGGTGAGTGATGTATTCGCAATTAATGTTGATGCCGAATCCGTTCCAGTCCAAGAGCTTGAAAACGTCTTCCAATGCGTTTGCCCAATGCACAGTTTCGAAGAAATAACGTCTCCATGTCTCACACTTTTCTGCGATTGGACTAGTTTCGTGCTCTCAATGATCTCGATTGATGATTTGAATATACTCCAATTATATTTTTATATAGAGTAAATAGTTTTCTGTTTATATCATTTATATCCTTAGAGGAGATCATGGCTGAAAAAAATGGATGAAAGAAATAGCAAAAGCTATTGAGACAGTATCAAGAGGAACTTCAGCTTCCTCAGCTGCAAAAGGATATGATGTGCCACGGCTCAATAGCCTGAACAAAGGGCTCACTCACAGTTTAGACAGAAAAAGAGGCAAACAGTGGGTTCCCTGTCATCAAAGATCAGTCACAGGACAGTGTCAGCATATTACAAAAACAAAATAGAAAAAAAACAAACTGACAACCCTGATTACCAATGGTTGGAAGTATTTGTTAAACGACACGCAAAACTTGGGCAGCGAGTTTCCCAAAACTTGTCACAGACAAGTGCCCTAGTCAGAGAATAAGATAACCGCACGTGGTTCAGAGAGATCTAGGAGTACTATACACCGCATGATCCCTCTGTAGATTCACGAAATTTTTTCAACTTTGATGAAAATGCATTTTTCTTATCTCCAACCGCAAACAGGGGTGCTAGTGGTTAGAAAACGTGTTATGTCTCAAATGTTGCGGAACACAAGAGTGTGTCACCGTTCTTTTAATAACATAAAAGTCATCGGCTAAGCTATTCGGCATTTCTTGCAAGTCTTGCAGCGATTCTGCCATGACCAGGACCACGATATCATCGGCGAACCGTAGGTGAGAGAATTGCGCGCAGTTGACAATTATGCCTTTTCCTTTCCAGTCCAGAGTATTTAACATATTTAGGATGTTAGTGGGTCGAGACCCGAATCAAGATCTGGGCAGTATTGCAGTCCCTTCAGCGATGTCATATCGACTATAGGTATATCGAAATGTTGAAGTGTATAAAACTGCTATCATGTATAAAAAAGCTACCATGTCAATCCGATTGCAGGACAAGACCACAAAACCAATCCAATTGCAGAAAGAGATCCTCATATTCTCAGACGTTATTTCACCGAAACTGGGCGTCAATTCAGTTAACCAAAGCCGAACCGCTTCCCATGCGTTTCCGCTACTTTTCCTGCCTGACAGCGGCCGGCTAACGATCGTGGCCCGGCCAAGCGTACGTAAGCGCCGCTGTCAGACAGCAAGAGTAGCGGGAACGCATGGGAAGCGGTTCGGCTTTGGTTAGATGAATTGGGGCCCTGTTCACGAACGCGTTGTTGTACGTTTTCAAGCTGTTGGACTGAAACGGATTTGGCACTAACATTAATAGACACCACTCACCTTCGATTTGTCGATTATAAGGTTCATCATGGCAGAGTCGCTGGAGGACCTCAATACAATGCTCAGCGACCTCAGTAACGTTTCCCAATAGGAGGGTCTCAAAATGAACATGGACAAGACGAAAATCATGTCCAATGTCCACGTTGTTCCCGTGCCGATGGTTTATCTATCTATCTACCTCGGACAGGTGGTTTAGATAGGTAGGTCCAACTGCGACTAAGACGTCGCCCGAATCTAACTCGGTCGGGCGCAGCGTTCGGAAAATTGTGTAATATCTTGTCGTCCAAAATCTCACAGTGCCTGAAGACAAGAATCTTCAACCAGTGTATTGCCAGTCATGACTTAAAGGACTGAAAATTGGTATTTGACTGTTGGCCTTTTGCAGAAACTCAGAGTCACACAACGTGCAATGGAAAGAGAGTTACTTTGCGCGATATAATCTGGGACGAGGGACCAAACGACAAGGGTTTGGATATTCACCAAAGAACCAAAGTCACCGACATAGCTCTCAGAGTTTGCAAGTCGGAGTGGCAATGTGCAGGCCAATTGCTCAAATAACTGATAACCGATGGCGAAGAAAGCTTCTTGAGTGATGACCACGAACCGGAAGACGCAGCGTAGGCAGGCCTCCCGCTAGGTGGACCGACGATATTGTGAAATTCGCGGGCAACCGATGGAACCAAATGGCACGTCGTCGTATAGTGTAGCGGTCTAAGTGGGAGGCCTTCGTTTAGTAGTCGTCTCCGGGCTTTCTTAATACATCTCTACGCATGCAAGCAAATACACCCTTAAAATTTTAATTCTGTTTGACCAGTACCTTACGCTGTGCGTTGTCAGTCAGTCAGTAAGTAAGCCAGGACATTGATTCTGATAGTACTGGATTTTACAATTACAGTTTTACTTTTGTCACTGACATTTAGCTTTTACTTTGGTTATTTTAGTTCTATTTATTCTCTGTATTTTCAGTTTATCGGGTCACATTGCAAAAAAACAATATGAAAATGTAATTAATGTGAACCTTAAAGCTGAAGTACTAAAGTTCAAATCGGTGTTAATAATTGTCGAGTACTGGGACAAATCTGTCGAGTACTGGTACAAATCTGTCGAGTACTGGTACAAATCGCCTCTTGTACGGTTTTTCAATTATTTTAATACTTTATTGTTTTTCTATCACTCTAAAAATAAATTAAATTAATAGAATGATAAATCAGCAACCACGTCACGAAATTTCATTTTCCTAAGTTAACAAACAGAGGCGTAACGAAGCTGTAAAGACAGCTAGGTTCAGAAACTGTCGACTACTGGGTCTCTTACCTTAATTAAGTAGAGGGCGAAGACGCTCTCGCGGCACCAAGCCAGAACTTTCAGTAGATAAATAAATCCAGGACATCGCTGCCTTGGCGCTTGGTCTGTAATAGGTTGATAGTTTTTTAACTCTTAGGTAAGGAGGTAACATCACGATATTATTTGTCTTCTCTAAAAACCATAGAACTCATAAAAAACGGGAGAAACGGAACAACAAAACAAAAATATAATACACATTATCTTAACTATAAAGTGGTAATAAAAGTAGCGCTAAAGTTTGGCATTGTAGAATGTTATGCAACATTTATTCTTATACAGTTCAAGTACTACAAGAAACTCAATGAAGTTTGGAGTTGCTGGTTGCGAGAAGCTGGTTTGGTTTTTATGTGAAATTATTTTGGTCATACAAATTAATCCAGTTTAAAGTTCATTGTCGTTAGACTTAGTAGGTAACATACTCGAGTACTACATAGATTGATCAAGAAAACCACCTGAACCAAGATTAATGAAATTTTGTGAGGAAAAATGATTGTTATAATAGTGTGATAATGCACGGACCTCTAAATTGCAAAAAAACTTACCTAATCGTCAAACACAACAGTTCAGATTAACACACGTGATTTTTCGGTTGGCTTTAAAAATATAATACCAAAATAAACGTAGAATAAAAATAAATGTCCACCCGTGCGAAGCCGGGACGGGCAGCTAGTGTCAAATATAACGATCGTCAAGAACGGTACTCGCGCTGCTTAGTTCATTATATTTATAGCATTAAAATCTGATTTAGTTATGTTAAATAAGGGCAAATGTTGTCTTCTTTTTTTTTGTAAAAACAATTTGTATTTTTTGAATAAATATGAGCGATTTCCTGCATTTTTAACAACGTTTCTTGCTAAATTACGCATTGAAGAAGACATGGTTTTAATTATCATCTTGCTAATTCTAGATTATTATATAACTATAGGTACTAATAAGATCTAACAAGATAATTAAAACCATGTCTTCTTCAATGCATAATTTAGCAAGAAACATTGTTAAAAATGCTGGAAATTGCTCTTATTTTTACAAAAACATACAATATACTTTTTTAGGGAACACAAACTCCAATAGAGTTGCACAACTTTGCTGTACGAATAAAACAGTGGATTCAAGAAGCTAAGTGGTCGTTAGTATGTTAATCTGTTTGGTTCACTAAATCAGCGCCGAAAGTACACTTACGCTGGCATTTTAGCCCAGGAAAGTTAAGGTTTGATCGGGAAAGAAAATAGTCACGCATTCTGATTTCTGAATGTTATAATAGAACCTACCTCTCGTATAAAAAGTAACAAATTAAGAAATATGTCTTTCTGAAAACCCTTTTTTAAATTTTGTGTTTAATTGAATTATTTTCAGCTCAATAATATTAACGGTAAATAATAACAGTGATGCAGTTCCTTCGACTGCACGACACTTAATTTAAGGGTCAAATATTTTTGACTTCTTAGAAATGAATGAAACACACATTTTATTTTATTTATAAGTATGGGATAGTTATAAATAAAATAAAATGCTTTCCGGCTTTAAAACAATCCTGTACCAATGTTTAAGGCCAAAAATTACTGTATTTGACAAATTATAATCGGCACTCCAGCATTTTTAGATGATGCATTTCAGTAATATTGTAATTTTTTTGATCGTATTTCCTTAATAAAATATTTTTCACTGTTTCTCCGTCAAAAAATGAAACCAACCTCAATTAATATTTGATGACAAATTTATGCGAGTAACGTCATACTAAGTCTCGTAGATTGATTGGGCTATTTTGTCCTAATCAGCAGGTAGTAGGTACTTAACATTGAGTAATAAATAAATTGTAGATTATAATTCCCACGAGCAATGATTAAATCGATCAGATTTTGTATTAATTGTAGCTTGGGGCTAAATAAAAAGGGCCATACCACAAGGGCGTAATGAACGTCATGTTTAGTTTTGTTACGCAATTTTGTAGCATTATAATTATTAGGCAACATAATTAATGGTATATAAAAATGTTCCATGAAATATATTTTTTATTATTACACAAGTAGGTAATATTTGAAAGCAGATTTCATTGCGTTTCAGTTTTGTTAGCTGACAAGTTTCTGTGTTTTCTAAATTAAATAGTATATTCGTAACCTACACGCATAAACCTCAAATCTTATTTTTAATATATGCTTTCAATTTAGTAAAAGGCCAAAGCTTTTATTTCATAATCATTGCATAATCATTTATTACATCATTTCACTGTCATTTAAATATTTTAGTCTGGAAGGTTTATCACGCATACAGGATTTATAAGCTAGGATGTACGAAGCCGAAAGAGGATCATTGTACATAACTACTTTTTTTAAGGCGCCAACCTCAATAATAGTCAAGAATCATAATAGATTACTCACCTAGAAAGCAAAAGTAAAGAATGTCTCACATGAGATCTGCCCGCCTAGCACGCGAGCCGTGATAAACGTATATCCACTCTTTTTTCCCCTTGTAAACGAGACAGGCGTATCCATATTCTAGCTTTATCACGTTCCCGCGTGGGGAAAGACCTATTAGTCCTCGGCGCGTGCTAGGGGCCTGAGGTTTCTTTACTTGCTCCCGTGGTGTGTATACGATTTTACGTACCGCTGCGGGGAGGAAGTGTTTCCTTTCGCTCTGCGTAGCGGGGCTAAAATACTTAAAGTACCACTTTCGTACGTAAATGTCACGTAATGGCACATAATACAGGCACGTAAATGAAGTTTTTCTATGGAGCAGCTTTTTTTTGTAGCTGTAGGGAAAGTTGGCTTCGTAACATAAGTTGTCTTGACTTGTACACCCTAGACATTATAACCTTGTAATAATACACCTGTGCGAAGCCGGGGCACTAGTCGGCTATAACATTTTTATTGACTAAAAGATAATAAAATAAGGATTGTCACAATGAAGCATTGAACTATGCACTTTGGTATTTATTTGTACAATTTTCTTTAGGTATTTCTGTATGTGTCTTGGACACTCACTACCTCATGTTTGTTTGAGGCTGTAATCCACCATAAATTGAAACAAATAATTAAAGGTTAAAACAATAAACATAGTTTATTGTTCATATACGCTATGATTACCCTTATTTGTAAATTTTCCAATATTACTTATTAACATACATAAAACCTAAAGAAGAAAGATTATAATTCTGGCTAAGTATCTATGAATTGTTCATATACGCTATGATTACCCTTATATGTAAATTTTCCATTATTAATTATTAACTGACATAAAACCTTACGAAGGAAGATTACAATTCTGGCTATGAGTAATATAATATAAAAAATTTGTTCATGCGTTCAACTTATTTTGGAATAAACACTATTGACGCGTTAAAACTTCGCGAGTTATTATAACTTATAAGGCGTATAACGTCACAGTAAATTTAAAATAACAAAATGTTAAAACTTTATTCAGGTAATATTATAATAATATTTTAGTCATGTTGGTACTAATAAAAATAACAACGCCATGAAACCGCTTGTCGCATTTGAAGTAAGCGCAAGCGCTTCATAAAAGCTAACGAGTAGTTATAAAATTTTAAGAGGGTAGTTGTGAGATTCAGTGCTTTTCTTGTTCATATTGAGATTGAGTCTACACTTCCAATTAAAAAAAGAGAGAAAAAAATATTATGTAGGTACTCAGTTCTCTTAGATTATCTATCCAGCCAGCTGAATCCTCCAAGTTAACAGTAAAATAAATATAGTTGCATAAAAATTATTTAAAAAAAGTACAAAATATTAACTATCATTAAGTATTCAAAGAAAAAACTACGAACACATTCAAAATGATGTATAGTTTGCATTTGTGGTGTTTCCAATTTATTGTCCAATAAATCAAATAAATTGAATCTTATTTCACATTTGAGATTGAATAAGGCAAATATTCTTTATAATGACTTAGTCGAGTTTTATGCAATAAAATTTGATTAGTGGTCAAACGGTTAACGATGATTATAAATACATAATAAACAAGTGACTTCATCAATTGCACATAAGAAGTTAACTAACTAATAAAGCTGCTATAAAGATACGCAAGCTTCTGGTTAATCAAGATAATATAACTATAATAATTTAAAAGAACTTACGACGAAAGGAATTTTGTCTTCGATTACATAAGAAATGACATATCTAGATAGAGTTGAACTAGGTAAATCTAGAACACAAAAAATCTGAAATTTGTATGGAACTAGTTTACCTTATCTTAATGAAGTCCATTATGCGGTTGTACGAGTTATTTATGACTGTCACACATTTTTAATTTACACATGTTACATATATTTATTATCCTATAATACTATTATATAAATAATTTAGATTATGTATATTCTTCGATTTCAATGTATAAAATGTAGGAATCAAATATTTAGAATACTTACTTATAATATTGTATATAAGTATTCTATCAGCTATTTGGTTTCCATGATATAAGCTTTGCTTAGTATGGGGCAAGATGGCGCTGTGTGTAATAAATGTCCCTCGTTTTTTTTTTTGAAGTTTTTTGCTAGTTTTGATAAAATGTCTATAATAGGCTAGATGGCTGGTTTTTTAAATTGTCTTATTAAAATGTGGCCCATAAATATAGCTTATTAATGAAAAGAAAACGAAAATCTGATCAAAAATAAGCAACTTATAAGCATTTTAATATCATGCTAGACAGAGAGACGAAACAGCAAATTGTGACGTCACTTCTCTGTACGCCATATAAATTATATTCTGACAAGTAAGGCGTGACGTAATTTATTGTTTTGTGGGAAAGGGACAGAGTTGTCTCTAACAAAAACTTTAAACGCTCATTATATTAGAACATTATTAACCGATTTAAATTATTTTTTCAATAAACATACTATATTTACTTAAATTCTTCATCAAAGCTATTGGTTTCAACGATATAAACATCAGTCATCTACCCTATTAATATAAAAAAGCATAATCAGCCTTTTTAATTGTCCAATGCTGGCCTACTTACACTTAGACCTACCCTCGAAAGGCGAATCACGAACGGGCTATATTCACCACGCTGGCCCAGTTACGGGTTGGTGCAATACTACGCCATTGAATTTCTTCCCCGGACGTAAGCAGGTTTCACGATGTTTGCCTTCACCGAAAAGCTAGTGGTAAGAGTATCCGTACATAAACTCCAAAGAGCTCATTGGTAGGGGCCTGGGTTTTGAGATCGTGGGGATCTCACGATTACGAGTCTCCCAATTAGGCTACCACGGCTTGTTTTTTAAGCTACCACAACTTATGTTCATATTAATTGACATGTCTTAATTATAAGGTGTTAGTTACCGTTACCTTCCGAACACCGTTATCCTTCTAGGATATCATTGTTCTCATCGTTATGAACAACTTTTACTATGGGGCCAACCCTGAAATCACGAAAAAAACAGCTGTTCCATACAAAAAGGTTCATCGATCTTGGACAAAATGTATGGAACAGCTGTTTTTTTTGTGATTTCACGGTTGGCCTCATAGTAAAAGTTGTTCATAATGATGAGTACAATGATATCCTAATAACGGTGTTCAAACTAACACCCGGTATAAATATGAATTAATGCAATACAAATTAATAGTTTATTTAGAACACCAAAGTTACACTTTCAATTTAATTTATTCACTAACCCGCAACTGGGCCAGTGCGGTGGATATAATATGGTAGGGTAAATCGTTCTTCCTGTGATCATCATCATTTCGATTCAAGGCTGAAATTAAAAAATAAAATTAAGTTTTATTTTGTATTTTAATCATTTTTCTTTTTTTTTCTTCCTGTGATGTCTAGTAAGTTTCTTCCTGTGATGTCTAGTAAGTAGTGGTTAAAACGCTAATTATGCAATAATTAATTCAAATACTAGCAATTGTCGAAAACTGACTGTCCAGACACAAACCTACAACTAAATTGATTTCATTAAAAAAACCATTTTCTCTTTGCACCTATCATTTTTTTTATTATTCTACTTATATAAATATAAGTATTTTATTATTATCTATGCTATAAAAATACAATAATATTTGACGTCCACGTGCAAATCGCGTAAGCACACTGGCTTGCTACAAATTATAGGCTGCCCATCAAATGTCTCTGAAACGGTATTATAAACATTGTAGGTTCATTTATTGTTTTTATTTTTTTAATGGCATAAGCCTTTATTATATTAACTACAACAAACTACAAAGACTACATAACTATTGCTTACTATATTGGTTAAATAAATTAGGTAAGATTTCTCCGCGTGGGGCCGATTGGTCAACCTATTACCCAGTGTAAATAAGGCCTTACTTAAACTGACTACAATTACGATGTTAGTAAATGATACGTTTTATTTTTACGATGCCAATGAATCGAAGGCCAAAGAATGCTTGATTTTGGGCGGGCGCGCATACCGATCATTAAAGCTTTCGAAATGTGTTGTTTATAATGAAATTTTATTAATGGTAAGTAGTTTCTCATTGAGCTAAATTAAATTGATTCTCGTTAACTCATATTGACATGATTAATCAAAGTTAAATAGGTATAAATATTATACTTTGGTATATAGTATAGCAATAACAATGCATACCTACTTATTATTGTTATATGAGTTTAAGTTGTTCACAATAATGAATACAGTGAGCTCCTTTCCACTTACTCTCGTTCCGCGTAATCCTGAATAAGTGAAATATTATGAACAAGAAAGATAGATAGACGGATAGACAGAACCTCTTTGTTGTGCACTAAAATAAAATACAATAAAAAAAGATACAAAAAAAAGCATAATCAGCCTTAAAATTAAGTAATAACGTTGATTTTAAGAGGTGTGTGGAAGGTTTATTTTTACCACATCCGCATTTTTCGAACTCGATCTGTATGAGACAGTTAATTTAACAACTTGATGAATCATAAAGCAAATTGACTCAAAGTATGAATCACGTGACATACCACATCATAATCAAGCATTTTTCACCCACTGCACAGTCATCTTTTTCGATCTATGCCAGTCTCGACCACTGCTTTCCTGGCTTCCCCGCTTATAGAAGTTCGAAATTCTTGTGCCCTCAGCGCTACGCCTGCATTGGAAATTTGTTGTTTTTTGGTTGGCGTACAGGGCACGGCAATGCAATTATGCCGTCATGGTCAAAAGGTTAACATACCGACAAGTTCGCTGGTAAAACTACAATAACGCACTCGAATTAAAAAGAGGCTCAGAATACTGCACGCCATTATCACGCACGCGCATTTTTTTTAAAAATCTATTTAATCACTCAATATAGTTATAAAAATCACAGTCGGTGAAATTATTGAGAATGAAAATACAAGGGTTTAGAAATACATTTTACGATCCAAGTAAGTGTTCCTCATTATTAAAACTGGGCATAACCTATAATACCACTTTTAGCTACTAGAACTTGTTTAGATCAAAATTATATTTTTGCTGAACCTTTGTAATGTAATTCGCAGCAATTTCACCAACTGCAATGTTTCATTTTCATAATAAGTGATTTTGATTTATCTTTAAAAACTCAGAAATGCGCGTTGAATAAATAGCGCAGTATTCTGGACCTTTAGCACTAACATCCTTTCCTTTCTTCTTCCCGCCTTCCATCTTTTGGTCTAGTCCTTCCATTCTGTTCCTTCTTTCTGGTCTTTGTTGGCGAAATTTCAGGGTAAAGATTTACCCTGAAGAACTTCTGTTACCTAGATAGAAACTTTAATAGTGTACACGCCACAAACTAAAATGAACCTAAAAAAATGTATTCTAAGAGCGCTATATTACACTTAGCTCGGTGTGTGGGTCTAGCTTTAGAGGCACTCCGATAGCTTATAGTTTATTAAATAGTGTAAATCGTATGCGAAGTATGAACAAATGTATTAAAATACAATGGATACCTTCTCATGTCGGCTTGGCGGGCAACGAGGAAGTGGACTCACTTGCAAAGGAAGCAGCTGTCGATGGAGATTTATTTGATTGCCTTCCTAACCATACCATACATTAAAAAGATAGCGCTCGATAGTTGGTCCGAATACTTTGACGAAAGATCATTAACCAAAGGAATTTGGTACAAAACCATCCAACCTTCACTTCTTCCATCCCCATGGTTTCTGCGGGCTAACATGGGAAGGAACGAGATCGTGACAGCTGCACGGCTTCGATCTGGGCATGTTCCATTTAAATATGTTTGCGTATATGATGGGAAAAGCCGAGTCGCCTTCCTGTGACAGGTATGGCTCGATTACCACAGATGTTTACCACATTTTAATGGAGTGTGTTTGTAGAAATGCGCCGTAAGTTGTTTAACCGCGCATGTACTGTGGCAAGTGGGTGGCTGTAATAGCGTGCTGTCCGAGCCCAACTCACAATATGCCAGAGAGTTGTACGATGTATACCGTGCAGCTCTCAAAGAAAGATCTCAATTGATAAAAAAAATTCAAAGCTGTTTAGTTATAAAGTTGGCATTGTATTAAAACCCTGTATAAATAAATAAAAGATTTAAATCTTTTTTTTAAAGACTTATTCCTAGGAATAAGTCTTTAAAAAAAATACAAACGACTTCAATTTCGACTACATGGATGACATCTTCATTTTTCCAGTTATTTTGATTTATAACCAAACTACTGTACGTTAATGGAAACTATGGATTATTAGCTCCCTATTCTTATTAGTACAACGGAAATACACTAGTGATACAGTATTCAACAGTTGGATTAAGATGAACTTCCGCAAAGTAACGCCTGATTCAATCACATACCAAACTACTGAACCGATTTTGATAAAACCAACCAAACAAACCTCACCTACCAAACAAAAAAGAATCATCTAGATCTATTCATAATTGGCGGCGTAATCGTGTAACGTACATAAAAAAAATAAGTTCTCCTCTTTTGAAGTCAAAAGAAAATAAGGTATCCCTTTTTTTTTGAGTGTCACAAATTGCCCCAAAAGTTATTTTTAAGGGCAAGATATTTATGGTGTAGCAATTGTTAATAAGCGATGACTGTTTACTATAAAGTGGCCCGCCCAGTTTTTCACTGCCATCATCATCATCAGCCAGAAGACGTCCACTGCTAGACAAAGGCCTCCCCTTTATTAGGAGAGGTTGCCATAATTACCACACTTTAGTATGCTATAAGGTAGTACTATTATTTCTTCTGTGCTATACGTAAGTTTTTCACTGTATTAAATGCAAAATTCAATTCAATTCAAATTATTTATTTCAGATACTATATAAGATCCATAGACATAAATTACATATAAAAAAAATTAATTGAAATTAATTAGTAAATTTGTTATTATAAAAAATACAAAAACGGTCTTTACTTTCATCTCACAATGGACAGTTTGATTTCATTATCAGTAACAGATATGGCTAAGTATGATCTATCACTGCCATCTGAATTAGTTCTAGCTTGTTACACTCGATCTTAGGTGGAACGGGTCAGCGCATTGCCTCTCAATTGAGTTGCAAATCTTTTTTTGAACACCTATCTAGACTCTGACATTTGGCTAGAAGCATTAGGTACACATTCTTTCGGCGAATTTTAAGTGTAACGTAGACAGAATAATTTTATAAATGTCATCTTCTGTTGAGAGCTTGCAGATTGGCAGAAAATTAATAAGTTTATCTAAAAAAAAAAGGAAGAAAAGATAATAAAACTTTGGTAGAGTTTGGAATGTTTAGTGTGAGATCGGATTTTACTTTTTACGGCTTTTACTTTATGCATAACTATTTGTTACTTTTATAGTCTACGTCTTGACCGTGACTTACTATGTGTGGATTTGACTGTGACTAAGACTCATTTTGATCGCCAAGCCGCCTGCCAAGCGTGGAGATTATGGTAACACCCCTCTATAAATAAATAAATATTGGGGTACATTTTCCACACAGTGCCATCTAGCCCCATACTAAGCAAAGCTTGTATTATGGAAACCAGATAGCTGATAGAATACTTATGCGACAAAATGCGACGTCGTTGTCCTCTTTAGAAGAAAAGAAGAAGAAATACACCATACCAAGTTTGATGCTTCTATTTATTACAATGTTTATGAAAGAACAAAAAATACTGTAAAAGAAAGACTTAACTAATTGTGTTTTTATAGAGAAACCTCCTCACTGAAGAGAGAAGTAAAAGTAGGGCCTTCTCTTTTCTTTTCTTTTTTTTTTCTCTTTTTTAGTCATAGTAACACATACCTAATTAAGTATTTAAAAAAATACCTATTAGCCTATTATTTTCTTATTAGTGCAGTCGTTTATAGGTAGAACGAATGGACAGACGAGCAGATGTAGTAGGCTTACTTTAGCTTCTGCGCAATACTATAATGGGGAATGATAAATATGCATGTAATTTATTTTTATTTTTATTGGCCCACAAAAGACTGACTCGCAACAAAATAATAATAAAAAACAAAATTTAAACATGTGCACAAATAACGAACTATTTAAAAAAAATGTATTAGCCTTTAAACTAAAACAAACTAAACAGACGAAGAAGAAGAAATAAGAAGAAAGAAGTTGATCGTGAATTATTTGAGTTTCATGTTAGACCGTGAGCTCATTATCTTCCATTATTGACTGCCTTATAGCTCAGTTGACTGCTTTATAGGTCAATTGACTGCCTTAAAGCTCAGTTGGTAGCATGTGTGCCTTCAGAACTGTAGGGCGTGGGTTCGATCCCCACCCAGGGAAAACATTTATGTGACGAACATAGATGTTTGTTCTGTGTCTGGGTGTAGTATGTATTTTAAGTACGCATGTACAAAAAAAAATTATGATAATTATTCTATCAGCTATCTGGTTTCCATATTACAAGCTTTGCTTAGTTTGGGGCTAGATGGGGCAGTGTGAAAAATGTCCAACGATATTTATATATCGTGGCAAATGACATCAGATACCACAAATAAAAAAAACTATACTAACACGTGTTTTACTTCATTTCCTTCCAAAAACTTTAAACGCTTTTATTTCAGAACTTTACCAGCCGATACCAATTATTTCTTCGATGTAAATATCAGATTCAGTTAAACTCTGTACCTACTTATTCTAATAATTTTATTAAATTAAACATACATAATTATTAACCATATTAAGTGCGTAGTACTAATTAACATCATTTAACTTTAAGCAGCGTTTTTAAGTAATAGATCTCATTCAACTTTACCCGGTCTTCGGCTTATCGCTTCCAGTAAGTAACTGTCCAGTGCCGTGCCGTACGTAAGTATATCGAGTTTTAGTTTATTCTGCACTACATTTGCCGGTTCGTGATTTCCAGCCTATAGTATACCTCGTTCCCAACGCTTATCGGTTCTGCGACACAATGGCCGTACGTCCCTCTGCTACTTTAGTTTATTTATACGCTGAACTTTGTCGGAGCCTTTGCTTCTCTGGCGAACTACTTCGTTCGTGGGCGCAGTAGATAGAGCTATAATATAATACCTATGTTAAACTATGCGATTGTTACAAACTTTGAAATGTCCGCGCCGGCACGCCTACACCTTCGCCCTTGTATGTGCGTGGGCGGACATTCATCGCCCTCCGAGATCAATAGTTCTGGAGTTTATAGCTTATCTATAAAGTATTTTATACGAAATCAATCAAAATGAGTAGATCCATTAAACTTCTCACAAGCAAATAACATGAATGCGATAAACTATAAGTATATTTGTATTATTTGTAAGTACATGAGTGCCCATATAAGACAGAGTTAATCTGACGCCTGACAAAAGCCTATGACATGGCTCTACGAGTACCTATACCCACCTGTTGTCATTGCTAGAAAATCGGATAGCGCTCAGTTGTAAATGGTCACGGGCTACCCCAAGACTGATCGGACTATCAGTTGTCTCAAGTATCGAAAATATTTTAGGAATACCTAGTCAAACTATCAAATGACCACAACTTTACAAAGTTGGTAATATCTGTTATACTGAGATGACACATCTCTAATTTGGCTAAATCTAAAACTGATTCAATCCCTGTATAGGTACCAATGGCTCTGCTATACCGCGGTCAAACTACTTACAAGAAATACCCTCTAGAAAAGAAAGAAAGAAAGAAAGAAAGAAAGAAAGAAAGAAAATTTATTTTATTCGAGACAAAAAAATAGATACACACACAAAAGTTCATACAAAAGAAAGAAATTTAAATAATAAATAAATAGTGAGCACCTATATTCTCGATACCTATATTTGTCACGAAACCGATCCCAACTCAGCGTAATGCTGGTTGCTAACAACCAGCGCTGGTTTTCTGTTGGGACCGGCAGGTGACGTCACGCACGGTACGCTGTGCATTCTTACAATAATAATAACATACACAATACCAAAAATAAATAGAACAAACAAAACAAAATGAAAACAACTAACTGAACATACACAAGAAACATCGAATAAAATATACACAAAAATACATAAAACATCTAGAACACATTAATTACTAGGTGTGCACTCTATGTGCACCCACAATGTTTTCATATTAGAGGGTGCAGTTGAAAAGTAAACATACTTCAAATACTAAGCGCTTTCATAATTATAAATACCTCGTGTACCCCGCTATGCGTTCTTGATGTACCCGACGACGTATTCGTATTTAGTTTAGAATGCTGTTTAAGTAGACCTTGATTTTGCCTGTTCTTGTGTAAGCATGTCACCGACAGCGTGTAGAACACATATGGTCAATGCTAGTGAATGAGATAAGATATGTGAATGAAAACTCCTAATGTTTATTCAAAAGGCTTACTCTATCAATCAATCGAAGTTATTTATGATAAAACGAGCCTGTACTTATGTTACAAAATTAGATTGTATATCTGTGAATGAAGGAACAGTTTCACGGCTCTACATTTTCTCTTTACTACTTATATGTTTATAAATATAGTGCTAGAATCGAATTGGATATCCCAAGCAATGCTTGACATTTTTTACCTTTGGAATAACTATCAAGTTTAATAAAATTAAGAATCGAATTTGAACAAAACATTCCAATTTACCTTGGAATATGATTTGAACAACCATTCGTCACGAGTACCTGTCGGGGGCCTACCTCAGTCCCGATTCGATTGTTACTCGATTAAAACAATACAATTAAAGCACTATTGATCGTGCCCTTAAATGGATTTTCGAGTGGCCGCCGGCAGTTTCACAATCGTCGATAAAACGTGCTCGGACACTAGATATCGGAACGTTGAGTCTTACGACGTGACTAAAGACCTAAAACCATTATGAAACAGTAGTCTAGCTTGTAATCTTACTTGTTGTCTTGTAAACCATTAACAGTTGTGTAAAATGAAGTAGGTGCTTTTATTTTGATTGGCTCACAATGCGGCATCAATCAAAATGCCACCGAGATTGATTTTTGGATGACTGAAACTTAATTTTGTTTTTTTTTTGCATAATTGGAACGAAACGCTTTATTGACGTTTATTATATTTATTTCAATTATCCCCTAAGTGCTTCAAAGCTGGCCTCAAATATGTTTTTTAGACTTTTTACTGTACCAAACTTCATGCTATTCTTCGTTACCATATTTTTATATTTTTTCTATTATTATCTCAAGCGCTACATTCTTAATTTTAATTAGGACTTTATTACATCAACAGTGTACTAAGATATCTTAATAAACACTTATAAGAGTTTAATTTAATCTTGTTCCCATGCAAACTCGCGAATATATCTCGAATTTCCTTGGTAGGAGGTCAAAATTTGCAAAATTTACGATTGTGCAATGAAGTGACCGCTCTAGTTGTATAATTTATCTCAACAATCAAACAGGTGCCGCTTTAATGACCTAAACAAAATTCCAGGTAGATCGTGTTTGGAGCAGATAATATTAGTTTGCTAAATGAATAATACCTATGTTTAGCCCCTTAAAACTGCATCCAGAACCACCGGAGGTCGGCAGCAGCGCCCTCTCGGGTAACGATGGTGAGTATTCTGAGATCCTCAAGCCGCCTGCCGAGCGTGGTGATTATGCCAACCCCAAAGAATACAAAGAATAATATGAAAATATCGAAGTAAGTTCACTGATGTGAAATTATTAAGTTTTTTAACACTACTTCATAAGTTAATAAAAATATTAAGTTTCTTAACATTATGTTAATTAACTAAATATTTTTATCGCAGCACTATGTAAATTTTCCAAAAAAGGAGGAGGTTCTATGTTCAAATGTAGGTTTATTTTATTTTTTAATCACCGATTTCTCCGTCAGTTGTGTTATGGTTTCAATTATGGTAAATTGTGGTGATTGTGTAATTTTTTTTTTGTTTGAAAGGGTACATTCTTGCTATGGTCCCATAATAGTTGGAAGTAGTTTTTTTTAAGTTACGTTTGAGCAGAGTTATGTAAAATTCAGCAACGACTTTATTTCATTAGGCTGTGCATTATGAATATCTTAAAGAAAGAAAGTAAAAAATGTGACATAATAACAAAACATAATAATATAAATATGCATCAAGATTCAAGAGTCGTCATAGATAACTAGACGGTGTACTTACTACTGATCTTATAAGGTCACAACCTACGACTTTATTTCACCAAAAACCGGAACTCTGAGTAATATTATTTCAAGAGTATTTTTTGTAATATCTGTATTTAAATTCTAAGATAGTAGGATGGAAAGTAGTCTAAATGTTTTAAATTGTCGTTATAAAGGTAAAGTTATTCAACGGACTAAATTTATTTATTTAGAATAATAATTGAGTTCGAGAAAGTTTTTGTAGGCTCTCTGGTGCGGAATTTCAGACTATTTTATTACCTACATTTTTGCTTATATTGTATGTTTTGAAACTTTTAAACTTTCGCGATTTGAACGCTTACTTATATGTTAATCACCGAGACTTAAAAGCACACAAAATATTTTTTTGTGACCACATTTTCGAAACGTCGAGGTACACTAAAAAAAAGTTTCGTGCACGATTATGTCCCGGTCGGTGATTAACATTATTATTTGATGTATTATTTAAAAGACTTGGGCCCTGTTTTATAGAGCTACAAGTCTTGTACTTATAGTGAAAAACTAGCAGCACCGCAAAAAATAATAAGTACGGCGTTTTCTAAAGCTACAAGATAACCAGTGGACAAACTACAAGTACAACCAGTTGTTTATAACATAAAGAAAAACCATCTACCTATAACTGGTAACTTGTAGTTAGTGGTAAAGAAGCTAGTACAATTGTAAACTTGTAGCTTAATAAAACAGGGCCCTGGTAGTCGATGAACACGAACTTGGTTTATACACACTAAGCACAGTGACTACAAAACTCACAAATAGACGTACGTACGGACACTCACGTATGTATTTATACTTATATCTGTATATTATACCAAGAATAACTCCGCAGTTTAAAAAAAACATCCTATATAACATACTTTTGTATTTATACTGTACTTAGTATAAGTGTGATTTATTTTATGTGACATGGTTGTCCATGGGGTCGTGACGGGTCGACGATATCAACATCAACATCGCGGGTCAAACATGTACCAGGTTACCACAAGAGCAAGACAGATTGCGTAAAAAGACAGATACCTATATCCAGCAATTGCCATGTAAACTATGTATTTATTTCCTGATCCCACGGGATCAGCGCCTGCTGATTGCAGTTGATAATTTGTAATAAGTAAACAAACCTGACTAATTTCAACATTAGTCAGGTTTGTTTGTCAACATTTCACACTCATCTGACATCGGGGAGATCCGCTATACAGAATTAATTGTGTTCGGGATGCCATGAAACATATATACGCATTAAGACAAACCTAACGCGACGAAATGTGATGATATTTAAATTCATCATTAAAAGTTTGTTTCGTCCACCCCTCAGGGAATCAAGCCCTCAAGAACCGCAATTTCTGGCTTTTAAAGCAAACGTTCCTCTGAGCCACACAGGCCTTCAAACATACATAAATCCTAACCTAAATACAAATTAGCAACTCTAAATATCCCATTCTCACGATACCCACATACTTATACATATACTAGACCTACGTCTGTACCATACTACGAATCCAAAACAACAACTTTAGCCCACTTTGATAAAGAACTACAAGTTATACAAGAAGGTTGGATAGTGTAAAACAAATGATTGCAGAGTAATATGTCAACGGATTTCGAAAGGGCCCGGAACAAATGCCAACGTACATAACAACCGCACAAAGTATCAATAGGGCTGGGGCTTAAATTTACGAACTCAACAATGGCTGGTTGAGAACAGATATAAAATAAATTCCGTACCTGAAAGGTATAATTATAATGCAAATTATTATGTATGGTATGTAGCTGTGTGTGATGTAACGTTCCGAGAGCTGTCAGAAAATTTCCTAATTTAAGAAGTCGTAATCCATTGAGTATCAGAATTCGTACAACTATCTAACATCATGACTGCCTTAAAGCTCAATTGGTGGTATGTATGCCTTCAGAGCTGTAAGGCATGGGTTCGATTCCCATACAGGATAAATATTTGTGGGACGAACATAGATGTTTGTTCTATATCTGGGTACAGCGGCAAAACACTAGAATTTAACAGAAAAAACAATTTTGATAACAATGGACTTCCGCAAAGTAACGCCTGAATCAATCACATATAAGAATATATTTACAAAAAAAAAGTATAATTAAATATAAGTATTAAATTAGTATACAGGGTTAGTTCTAATCATCTAGCATCATTTTAAGGGCATATTCTGTACATCAAAACAAACAACTACTACTATGGGGCCAACATTGATATCGCGAAAATATTATCAACTGTTCTACTTATACAAAAAGTTCATCGACCTTGGGCAAAATCTATGGAACAGCTTTTTTTTTGCGATTTCAATGTTAGCCCCAAAGTAAAAGTTGTTTGTTTTGATGTACAGAATATGCTCTGAAAAGGATGCTAATTGATTAGAACTAACCCTCTATGTATATTATTTCATCTGGTTCCCATAGCTTTCCTTAGTTTCGGGCTAGAGGGCGTTGTGTGAAAAGAATAACTTACCACTTAATCCTACTGGTCTATAGTTCTTATTGTACGTAGGTATGTTTGTTTGTGTATCTTGGTTTATAATAATTATTAATTTATTCATTTGAACTGTAAAAAATTATGCTTATCACCAGTTTCTACTGCAATAATCTGGTTACGTGAGGAACGCACCTACTTTTAGTGATCTAAGATGCAATAGCAATCAGATTTATTGATAGGTGCGTCAATATCTGATCGATTCGAATAGTGGGCTGCATAACCGATAGATGACAAGCAAAACTCATCAAATTAACAACTATAACTAACAAATCATTCCATAACCACCAAATAATTCCATAACTAACAAATTAATAATTCCATAAGTAATCATATCAAGAGTTTAATGATACCCGAGATAAAAACTTATAATAAAATTATGCAAAATAATACACAGAGAATATAGTTTTTCAATAACGTTATTCAATATATTAATTTTACTTAAGTTCGTGGAATATAAACTTGAGTACATACATAATCAGCCTTTTAATTTTCCACTGTTGATGTCAAGATATAGGTCTCCTCAAAGTAGATCTATGTGAATCTTGAGTAATTTTTCCAAGCTTGAGTTCTCTTAATCTTGAGGAATTAAAATGTATCATGAAATATATATAAATAATAAATATAATATAAATGTATCCTGTAGTGGTAGGACTCTACCGCTGAGTCCGCCTGGGGAAGTACCACACCTTTGCCAGTTATTCAATCGCCAAGCAGTAGTGTTCAAGCATTACTGTGTTCCGGTTTGAAGGGCAATGTTACCAGAGAAATTACTATGGGTATGAAGAGATTTAACATCTAATATCTCAGGGTGACGAGCGCAGTGCAGTTCGGCGCAGGATTATGTTCATAATTCTGGCACTGTTACTGTTAGTGGCAGGTGTGGTACTTACCACCAGACGAAAGTCTTGCTCGTCTCGTCACTTGATTGTATAAAAAATAAAATAAATTATCGAACTTGGAAACTTTCAGCGCCAGGGTAAAGTTTTTGGCTACTTTATGCATAAGTAATTATATTTGTTTGTGCTGCGGCTAGGCGTGGGGATTATGGCAACCCCCTCATTAAGAGGGAGCCCTACTTTCAGTACTAGACGTCTCCTGCAGGCCTAGCATGCGCACCGCGAGAAAATTTTCTCGATTCTACAAAACAGGACAAGGCTACGAATCTGTATAAGTTTGTCTCGTTTTCGCACGACATAAAGACACGACAAAATTTTCTCGCGGTGCGCATGTTAGCCCTGCTGGTTGATCATGTGTGTGTGTAACTGCTAGGTATACAAAATAGCTGTGTGTACCTGATGCCAACAAAATATTTATGTACATAACACAAAATTAAGTCGCGGATGTACTGAAGGTTCTAAGGAGAGGCCTTTGTTCAACAGTCTGGTCATCCCGATCTAATTTTGATGATAAATTTGGTGAAGCATTTAGTACTAAAATATTTAACTACCAATAAAAAACCTTTTTAATTCGACTGTGAAAAGACCTAGTCTGGCCTAATCTGTTACATAGGTATTAAAATTTGTGCTAACACTATATTTTGCAAATAAGGATTGAAACCTGAAACAATACCAATATTACGCTATCTCAGAAGTATTTATTATCACTGTTTGATCGATAACAAGCTGAGCTTTCATTCTTATAAATTAGTCCAAGGACTGAGTTGGTGTAATTGTCATTTAAATGTAAACTTTATATCGATTTAATAACAGATTATTATAGAAACGACAATTGTCTTGCATTTGTTTGATCATATAATTGCACAATCACAAAAATATAGGAATTGGAAAGGCTTTACATTAAACTATTTTACTATAGTAAAGCATAACAAGCTTTCAATATTACCGTTATGGCTCTATTTATAGAATTAAACACATTTCAGAATCGAGTTTTTCTAAAAAACAAACTTACGCTTCACGTTTTTTAATTATACTATTGTTAATAGAAGTTTAATCATTATAGCAGCGTTCCGCAATTTCATACAACGTATCATAAATTTTTTTTGATAAAAAGTAATGTAATCCCCATCCATTCCTCAGCCATATGGGAACACACAACGTGTCATACTGACATACTAACTCACACACTTTCGTATATATAATACTAGTACTAGCTAGTATGAAGTATGATGTGATAAAATTAAAAAGGAAAGGTCTATGTAGTTTGTTGTAGCTAATAAAGGATAATTAAGGAAAGGAGGAAAAAAAATAAGGAATAATAAAATTTATCATTCATCATCATCATCATTCAGCGGAGAAGCCCTTCTGCTGAACGAAGGCCTCCCCCTTAGACCACCACACTGTACGACAACCTGCCATTTGCTTCCACCGGTTGCCCGCGACTTTCACAATGTTGTCGGTCCACCTAGTGGGAGGCCTACCTACGAGTACGCTGCGTCTTCCGGTAGCTACGTGGTCGCCACTCAAGAACCTTTCTTCCCCATCGGTTATCAGTTCTTCGAGCGATGTGGCCTAATTGCCATTTCAACTGCAAGCCATAGAGAGAGCTCTCAGAGCTATGTCGGTGTTTTTAGTTCTTTGGCGAATATCCTCGTTCCGGATTTTATTGCGCATAGTATAACTCTGAGCATAGCTCTCTCCATTGCCCGTTCTGTGACTCTGAGTTCTCCAAAATCCCAGCAATTAAATACCACATTTCAGTTCCATATGTTATCACTGGCAGTACACACTGGTTAAAGACTTTTGTCTTCAGACACTGCGGGATTTTGGACGAGAAGATTATTACGCAATTTCCCGGACGCTGCCCATCCAAGTTGGATTCTTCAGGCGATCTTTATCGAAGTTGGACCTAACTACCTAACAGAACAGTTTGTCCAAGGCACAGATCATATAGGTCCGAGGTAGTTATAGTGGTCAACAACTTCAAGAGTATCGTTCCCAACGACCAATTGATAATTCCTATCTAATTAATTATTAACGCTCTCTAGAGGACTAAATATTAATCTTGACAGTCTTATCGACTTATTTTTATCCACAAGTGTCCTAACTTCCTGAACAACAATCGCTAAACTAAATAGCTTGACATGTCACACGTGTTTTTTGCTACGTGACTAACTGCATTGATCAATCATTAGCACAACTGACATACTTAATTACTATATTACGTAAAAGTAAAACAAAATCGATTACGATCGATGTCTCCCACGCTAATCTCAATTTCGCCCACTTTGCATATCATTGGTATAATACGCGTGTTATCTAGATCCGTTAGAACTTTCTTTTGGGATCTGAATGAGGAGCACGCATTCGATGATTAGAAATTGTCGCAACGTCTGCTACCTGATGTCACTCGTGCGTAATATCTTAGACCATTAAATCTTTTATCATTTGGATTAAATTAAGTGCTCGGCAAAGTTTGTGGATTATTGTACTAGGGAAGCTGATACCCCGATTAGGTCTAACTCATTGAGGAGTCGACTATACGAGGAAGATATACCTAATACACGAGCCACATTTAGCAATTTTACTCAAAATCGGGTACTTTTGTTTTTCTGTTATAAAACTCGTCAATTTTATTTTAATTCCGTTTCGTGTTGCTATATTATACTTATAAGACCTTCTAAGCTTGGATTAACTATAATGCTATATTAATAAACGCGAATCAGCCGCGGAATACTTAATTAATCAGTATTTTATATTTTCCTTTCTTTCAAATTTACGACTCTGTTTCAAATTATAGACAGATGGATAAGCGTTTTATGCCAAAGCTACTCCATGTTTAAGCTCAATCAAACACAAACAAACTGATATATTTTGCTCTACTCTAAAGCATCACCTTCGTGATGGTCAAATGACCATCGGCTAGACTTTTTTTAGCCATATCCCAATAGAATTCACATTATTACCAAGCACCAACTATTCGTAAATGAAACAGAGCGTAAAGCGTTATGCATCCAGTCATGTAAGTTAGTATTGATTTAACCAAATGATTAGCATTATTAACTGAACCACTTGACTACTTCAACAAGCTCCATCCAAATCACCAACTGTATCATTAGCAGTTTCATAAGCAGCGAAATTGACATTGCAAAAAATAATTAAGCTGTCAACCTACTATGTGGCAATGGCGAATGTGCTCTATGATTAGAGTCGCCATATTTGACTAGGTTCCGGGATTTTCCATTTTTATGTAATAGTAGGTTTAGTAAAAATGTTAATCATTTAGAATTGCACATTTTATTACTGTTTTGCCTAAAACTGAAATCACGTATGTTAATTTTTTTAATTTAATTTAATTTCATTTCAATTTAAGGAACAAATTGTAGTGAAACAAAAAACTTTCACTTTGCACTTATTTATATTTGTAGTGCAACAGCGTTAAAGTCTTAGCATATTT
This sequence comes from Erannis defoliaria, assembly GCA_905404285.2. Classification (NCBI taxonomy): domain Eukaryota; kingdom Metazoa; phylum Arthropoda; class Insecta; order Lepidoptera; family Geometridae; genus Erannis; species Erannis defoliaria. Next base: position 5,742,424 of record FR990071.1, read on the forward strand.
TTCACACACCTCAACTTCCTATGCCTTGTTGTTTATAATAAAGTATACCTTAGTAGCAAATGGTTTATTTCTTTGATGATTATTGGTGATAAGAAATCTTCAATCTCATCATCTATCTACAAAATAAAACCGTAATTTTAGCATCATCACACAATCAATTATGGCGTAGTTTATTCACAATACAGAAAAGTGAAAACCCTTATGCGCGCACCGTAAATACACAAGCGTGCGTGACGTCACCTGCCGGGGCTAACGGAGGACCAGCGCTGGTTGCTTGCAACCGGTACCATGCTGAGTTGGATTTGTGGCAGAAGTAAATGATCTACTTAATTATTTTTTTAATACTTTTAAGTGACGAGACGGGCAAGACTTTCGCCTGGTGGTAAGCGTCACGCCTGCCACTAACAGTAGCAGTGCTAGAATTGTGAACTTACGAACACAATCCTGCGCCGCACTGCACTGCGCTCGTCACCCTGAGATATTAGATGTTAAATCTCTTCATACCCAGTAATTTCTCTTGTAACATGGCCCTTCAAACCGGAACACAGTAATGCTTGCACACTACTGCTTGGCGTTTGAATAACTGGCTAAGGTGTGGTACTTCCCCAAGCGGACTCTGAAGTAGAGTCCTACCACTACAAAAAAAATATGTTTGCTTTTACTATTGTATTATTGTTATCAGTGTTTTTTTGTTCTTTGCCATAAATAAATGATTGTCTATTGTCTTATAAACGCCATATTATAAAAAAAAATACAATTGAACACGCCGTTTATTGAAATCTCTATACTTGGAGGAGTATATAATCAAATTCTCTATAGCTCCTAAAGTAATTGCGAGAAAACATAACAGAGTATGTAGGTGACGATGAGTCTCGATAAATCAGTACGTATGGTAACCCTACCTGAGCAGTTGCGTCAAAACGAAACATGAATGGAGACAGACCACCAGGAACTTCGCCATAGCTGGCTGAGACGTACACCTGGTTCTAGAGTAAGCTATCAGGTTAATTGCGATGACGAAGTCACAGTAAATAATTACACAATTCGTAAAGAAAATCTGTCAAATACAACTAATAAGAGAACTTGTGACGTATAAGTAAATATAAAATATTTTAGTGGACTATAAACAATGCCTTTTTATTTTGTAAAACCATATTATGCAGAATGTTCATATGAACGACGGACATAGTCTAGGATATAATAGTACTAATCATTACGAACAACTTGTTGTTGTTCCGTGTAACATAGTTTTAGTAGAAACTCACACGAAGAAACAAACTTCACTGTAGATTTTTTCATAACACTCGCCGGGTATAAGTAATATCCAAGCAAGAAATCAGGCCAACCCGCTACTATTAGGGTAAAGCTCGGATAGTTGTCACACTTTTTGAAATCACTTTATATCTCACAGTCCAAAAAGCAAAATGTTTTACTTGTAAAAATGGCAGGTACCTACTTTGTTTTTATCTACCATTTTATTTTAGTAAAAAACATTATATTTGATATTTATCGTCAGAGTATTAGCGATGTTTGCGGACCTCTACATTTTGGGGCATCTATCCCATGTAAAGGATAATTGCCTAATCCATATAAATTACGTTGGGGATAGATAGCCCACCGAGAAACAAGACATCTATCCCGCAAAAACTTTGATCGCACTATGCCTTCTTTAATGAAATGGCACAGAGACAAGCGACACGGTCACCTTAATGATACGAGTAGTAGGAGAATCTCTCGATAGATAAATAAAATAGCATGCGATACATCCGGGATACCAGAGTAATTACAATCGGGGCAACTATACCCCCTGGGGCAACTATCCTGGTTCTACCCTACGCGACTCGTGGCGTAGCTTGTCTAGGTGATTGTAAACGATCACCGATGTGATCGTGATGTGCAACGGACGGTCCGGTCAGTCTTCGGATGGGTGACCGTGAGTGGAATTTATTTCTGAGCGCTACCATGGGTCGGATGACACGTTAAATAGTTGGTCCCGGTTGTTTGTTCTAGTTTCTATAACAACAACCGTCAGCCATGTCAGAGGCCTTCGGGCGGCACATTAACTCTGACACTAGGGTTGGTCACTCAGCCTATACGAACATACTTTTTTTACCCTACGCGAGAATCGTTTTTAACGAAAGAAAAATAAGCAATCTATTTTGCTGGTTCAATCTGTGTTTATGCATATGACTTTATGTAAATACCCACACGTATGAACTTCCTATCTTTTGTATGGCCGATTTCTGTTATCTATTCAAATAGATAGTAGGTATATAGATCCTATGCGAAAGTGACAAGACGTTGAAATCAAGACATTTTCACATTTAAGTAAACTAGGGCTGGGACAGATTAATTAACCAGCCAAGCTACCTGCTCTAAGTAGTTGGGCCCTGGAATTGATTAGCGTTGCTTTAAGGTTCGAGCATAATTATGCCGGGCAGCAGCGAGTCGCATTATTGCGGGACGGATATCCGCGAGTGCGACGCGGCCCGCCCCGCCCGCTGTGGCCCGGGGCACACTGTGCGGAATTTCATAAATGAAAAATGTGAGTGAGGAAACTGAAATTTTTTTTTTTTTTTTTTTATTCATTACAATTTGTACATACATTATTACATCATAAGTAGTACCGAAAAACCACCATGGTTTGTCTCGGCACCAATCACATCGCGCTGTCAAATAAATACATTGTGTTGTACTTGAAATCCGCCAATGCGCTGCGGCCTGGCACTTCGATAATGTCTTGTGCTAAGCAAGCATTGCGTTGCGTTGCAAGCGTTGCGTGGCGGCCCGCTCCGCCCCGGCGTAATGTACTCGAACCTTTATACTAATTTTAACAACATTCATAAAATCTTTATTTTTTCATAGCTACGACAAAATTAAAAAAAAACTCTGTTTCATGACCAATTATTAAACGGGATTGTTTTTCCATTTTAATAATTTTTCATTGGTACCTGTTTCTAACTAATAAACTGATTACTGACCCCTTGACAGTCGCCAGTCGCTTGATATTCGGCAAAGAACTAAAGTTACCGACATAGCTCGCAAGGTTTGCAAGTTGAAGTGGCGCAGGGCAGGCCACATCGCTCGAAGATCTGACAACCGATGGGGAAGAAAGGTTCTTGAGTGGCGACCGCGAACCGGAAGTCGCAGGGTAGGTAGGCCTCCCCCTAGGTGGACCGACAACATTGTAAAAGTCGCGGGCAACCGGTGGATGCAAATGGCAGGTTGTCGTACAGTGTGGCGGTCTAAGGGGGAGGCATCCGTTTAGCAGTGGACGTCTCCGGGCTGATGATAATGATGATGATGATGACAGTCGCCAACGACTTAATGCTGATTGTACTATCGGTACATTTATATCTGAACACTACCGTGGGTCGGATATTTTTAGTTTCTTGAAAGAACATGCTGAATATCTTATGCTACAGCGATCTGCTCCGGCTTAGCATGGGTGCAATTTACTAAACAATTTAACTACTTTTCTTTAAATTACTAACACAACGAAAAAATTAGGAACAACACTATTTTGAAAAACTTGTGTGGTTAATAATTGGCTAAGGAATAGTGAAGTCTTTATTCGTAACTGGTGAGAGTTATAATAATACGCTTTTTGAAAAAAATTTATAGAAGAAGACTTTTTTTCCTATTTCATAATTATGAACCGTTCCATTTCCTTTTTTTACGTATGTTACGCGATTACTCCTTCAATTATGAACTGATTTTGATGTTTTTTTTGTTTGGTAGGTATTACTTCAGAGGTGGTCCCATATAAGTTTTATCAAAATCGGTTCAGTAGTTTGGTTTTTAAATCAAAATTACTAGAAAATATGTTGTTGAAGTCGTTTTTTTTATATAAATCGTATTAATATATTAACTGATAATTATTTTCAACCGAATTCAAAACAGGAAGTTCTCAATTCGTCTGTATGTATTTTTGTATCTGGTTAAGAATGTGGATGAAGGGAAATCTTCTTAGCTATTTCGCAATTATATATGTAAATAGAGGTTCTTTTGCAATCTTATAAATTTATTAAGATGGTGCGATTAAAATTCATTAGGCCGCTTTCTACTTACCTACATCAAAAATCAAAAAGTAAATATATTCATATTATTCACGTAGATTTTAGTCAAATGCTTTGTTAAAGAAACCGCCTTAAAGTTTTAATGCGGAAATACTTTTAACGGAAGAAATTAAGCAATATACAATGTGTAACAAAAAGGTTCAACAATACTGAAGGGTATGTATGTAATCATTATTATGAAAAACTTTTACTATGGGGCCAAGCTGAACTAAAGAAAAAAACACCAACCGTTCCATACATTTTGTCCAAGGTTGATGAACTTTTTGTATGAAACAGCTGTTTTAATCGTGATTTCAGGGTTGGCCCCATAGTAAATTCAAATTCAAATTAAAATCCATTTATTTCAGGTACGAGACCCTATATAGAGCAGCAAATACATAAATACAAAATATTTTACAAAAAACTGTCCTAAAATGTCACAAAATTTAAAATGTCATTATTATTATTAAAATTTCAAGTATTATATAAATTTAATTTAAAATAAAATAGATACAAAATTTAACACACGCAACAAAACTTTAAAAAAAAAAACAAAGTTATAAGTTGTTCATAATGATGAGTACATACACACCCTTTAGTATTGTTGAACCTTTTTGTTACATGTTGTATACTTTGCGGGTTCATGTGTATGTAGGTATATATTAGCACTTTATCTACATAACCACACGTATATGTACTACCTATCTATTTTATAATGTTGATCCCAGTTATGATTTATTTTGTGTGCAAGTGCATTTCTTAACTACGCAAAAATAGATGCAAGCCTATACAGGGTTAGTTCTAATCAGTTAGCATCATTTTGAGGGCATATTCTGTACATCAAAACAAACAACTTTTTGGGGCCAACATTGAAATCGCGAAAAAATTATCTACAGTTCCATACATTTTGCCCAAGATCGATTAACTTTTTTTGTATTGATGTACATAAAATGTCCTTAAAAGGAAGCTAGCTGATTAGAACTAACCCTGTATACCGTATTACCTTAACTACCGTTGACAAGAGGTCTCTTTTGGTATAAATTAGAATGTCTATAAATAGCATTTGTAGGTCGCAGAAACAAATTTATGTCTAACAAAAACTAAGAAAAATATGCTGAAAATATTTCAAACACATGTAATAAAAATAATAATTTAGATAAACATTTTTATAGTAATGAATTAATTGGGTGTGTAAGTTTTATAGAACTAATAAAATATGAATTAGACATGCCTACTCGAACTTCCTATTTCCATGATAAGATCGATATGGGTCGCAGTAGCTGCTTGAAGGCTAAACTTATCCGCGTTCCCGCCTTTTGTTTGTAATTTTTTTGATATATTAACAACTCACATAAATTGATAAATTATGGTATTAGTACATACATATTTGGCGGAAACTCATAGACAAATTGTAATAAATTTAATTTAATGTTACTCGGGACATTAATTTATTACTACGGAAAAATAAATTGTAGCTACTATAAGTACCTTCTGAAAATCTAAGAGTAAATCGACTTTGCAGTTATATAATACATACTAGCTGTGCCCCGCGATTGCAACCATGATTCTTGGTAATAACAAATAAATAAATTACAAAGTAGCCTAAGTGTTATTCCAAGGTAAAAACGAATTCTATACCAAATTTCATCCAAATCCGTTCTGTCGTTTCGGCGTGAAAGAGTACACACACGCACACACGCTAGCACACACATACACCAACACACACACGCACAAACACACACGCACACACCAACAAACTTTCGCATTTATAATATTAGTTTATGAAGTAGGATGATTAAGTATTTACGAAATATTTTACCGCGATAATTTTGTGAATCGAACTCCCAATATTTCGGCTTAGTTGGAAGCACCATGTTCACGGACATCGTCGTCAGCCATAAGACGTCCACTGCTGGACAAAGACCTCCCAATAGAGGGGTGTTGCCATAATCCCCACGCTTGGCAGGCGGCTTGGGGATCGCAGAAAGGGGACACTGCTGCCCGCCCTCCGGTGGGTCTGGTTGCAGTTTAAGGACAAACTCAGGTTCACTGAAATACTGAAAAAAAACAACGATTGAATACGCTATACAATCTGGAGATATTTTATTTTACTTAAAATTAACAATCGTGATATTAAAAAATAGTGTTTCTAAACTGTTTTAAATTTAAAACTAAAATAACCTTATCTGCTAGATTGCTATCAAAACAGTTTTAAAACTGCAAGCTCTATTGCCAAGTTTTAATTTAATACTAAAAATAATGGTATACTTATTTTAACAGCATTACTTTATAATTAACAGTCATATCTGAAGGTAAATAAGGACGTAGTAGAGACAGTAGTTTGAAGTGGAAAGCCATAAATTGGGTCGAACGGCGAACGGCTTATGTCCAAGAATGGACTTTTATAGCTTGATTATAATGATTATGGTAAGGAAAATAAGAACTTTTATCTAAATAGTATTATTGCGTAAAAATGAAAATTAAAATGCGTGATAATGAAAAAAGGAGATAATAATAAAAACAAAAAGTGGCATATACAGAATGTCCCACAAGTCGCCGCCAAGCCAGAAGTGTCATAATAGGTAGTTATCAGAAAAAATATATGTTTATGAAGCTATGTATTTTAAATACTTAATCAAAAAAATATTAAGAAAATCTACACCCTGCGCGATGGTGTGTTAACTCCATATACTACAAATCTCATTTTATTTTTATTTTTAGTTGATTATTATTTATGAACAATTAATTCTTCTGTGAATTGTTGATTTTTCTCATATTCCTCTTTTATTAAAATGCCTATTATTTTGAAAATATAATTTAGATATTTTTTTTCTGATAGCTGTTATCACTTTGCCTAACATCCGCTTTCGGCTTGACATCGACTTCTGGGACAACCTGTATATTATTCCGGAAAATAAGCTATCTCCATTCCGGTTTCATCCAAATTTTTTCAGCCGTTTTGCGTGAAGAGCATTGTATGTGCTAAGGTCAGTACCTACCTTAAATGTATTTTTACCAAAATTGTATGTATACCTACTTAGTTTAAATGCAGACCAGATTTAGATTAACAAAAGTATGTGACAATACGGGTCCCGTGCGCCAAATAGGTCCAGCATTTTAATACCACGCCCAAATTCTCCGAAATAAACGATAAGTATAACAAAGGCCTTCATTATGAAACCAAAAATCGACAGGTCCGATACATATTTAATAATCTACTTTACCTTGCACTTATATAATTGCGCCAATCACTCACAAATAATCGTTCAAATGTGACGTAAGTGGTTTTACACAGGTCTTATTATCTTGTGATGGAGAAATGGAACTTGAATTCTAGAACCTTGTCAAAATAAACATTTATAGATTTTACGTATTTGACTACTGGTTAGTAGAAAAAACAACTATTTAATTGAAAAAAACTGTAGCAGTCACATTTTTTTAGATGTAATTATATGTAATGATATTTCTAAAAACGAATTCGATTTATTCGATTTTTTGCGTTTTCTGAGAAGATTTACTATAAAAATATTTTTTTTTTTACACCATCGGAAAGTAGAGATTTCAACACCCAGCAAGTACACCAATTTCTTGACAGATGCTGCTTTTATTTTGACGGGTGGATGATCGATTGCAAATTAGGGTGCTTTTTCGATATTAAGGTAAAAATAAGGTGAAAAACTAAATATTTCAAATCAAATAAATTACAGTGTATTTAGGACATAAAAATGAAAGTTTCCACCAAATTTCGTAAAAAAAAAACTTTTTGTTGTAAAAGATAAAAATAAAAAACCAATAATTTGTTTTTTTTTAATTTTTCACATACATTTTGAGGTTATGTGAATAAAGTGTAAATACAAAAGTTGTAGATATTTTTATTACCTATATACAACTTTGTCATTTGACTTTTTTCCATAGGACTTGTAGTTTTGCCGGAAATCGAGACAAACCGTTTTTTATCCTTAAGAATTCCCCCCTTCCCCTTCCCGACCTCAGATCGCCCGTAAATTATTTTTCCTTTCATTTTTATAATATTCTACTAATATACTATTCTATTCTACTATTTTCCAATGGGTTACATCCTACTATATATATTTTTTTAATTTTTTTTAAGGCTTCTACCCTGGTCTACAACGACACTGCCTTGATTTGTTAATGTGACAAGGTTATACAATACAATGTTCGCTTAACATATTAACATACATTAACATATTACTTTCAATAGTTTCATGTAAGTTTGCAAGAATTGTATCTGGTACTAAAATTTTTCTGTTTTTTTTACTGCTGTATTTTTCATATATTATTTATGTGATGTAGTCGAAATGTTAATGTCATGTAAGTACCCAGTACCTACTGCAGGCTGCATCAGCTATTTATAAATCCAAGATGGCTTCGTAATTCCGCTTAAAAATCTACTTATGCATTCATTCAATTCTACATAATTTTTATTTATCCCATTATTTTTTATACGGAATTTGTTCAATGAGCTCATTTTATGAAGTTTCTGTGGAATCTCGTAAAATTGTAGTTGTGGATACAAACATTTTTATTTTATTAATTTATTTTAAACGGGAAAGTAACAGCGACCATAAAAGCGCCTTTTTTTATTTTTTTATATGTACTCATTAAAACCTAGGAATTACCTGAATAGAATGAACCTAAACATTAGGAATTACACATACAATCAAATTACAATTATGACTTAACTATCTAATTCAAGAAAATATCTGTATAATGTCAAAACTTAATAAAAAAATACGAAATGTCAAACTTTAAAATTACATTCTGATTTACCTTTATGATTCACAAAAAGTCAATAGTAAATTTATTCAAAAACAAATTCAAGTCAATAGTGACTTTATTACTAGAAAAAGTAAAATGAAATCTTAATATCAACAGTTTCAATTTATGATATAATAAACATTTTAAATAACTATACAATTATATCAACAGCAAAGATTCTGCGGTGAGTTCTGTATCAAAGATCCATGTAACATCAAGGATAGGTACGTATATAACAGACCTGGGTAACTGGGTATGTCCTAAAACTGCATATAGAACCACCTGAGGACGGGCAGCAGCGTCCTCTCGGTTATCGGTGGTAAGCATTCTGCGTGCCCAAGCCTCATACCGAGCGTGGGGATTATGGCAATCGCTCCCTATTAAAAGAGAGGCCTTCGTTCAGCAGAGAAAGTCATCTAGCTGATGATGAGCAATTCTGGGTGCTTAATCTTCGACCGCATCGTTGATTACCAACAGGCTAGTTGTAGTTTGGGGCGAGTTTACAATAACCAAAACCGTTGGCAGACTTATGTGTTAAAAAAAACTGGTTAAACCGTCTTTTGTCATTTCCTCTCTTTTTTTATAACTTGGTAGATATCCGGATAAACTATTCTGAGGCTTATCCACGCGTTTATTAATAAGCGAACAGGAATTGAACTCAACTGACATAACATGATTTTATCACGTGGCTTCATAATATTAGAATACAATGACGTAGGTAGAGCGGCACTGGGCCTGCTTGTTTCGATTGATAAGATCTAATTTCTATAGAACAAACAATACCACTGGATAGTGTGTAAAGAGAGCATAATGCGTTTTGTCATTCCGTGGGAAAAGTATGAGCAATAGTCCGTTGGTCGACTGTATAGGGTTGGCACGTACAGACCTGCATTCACTTTCAATTTTAGTGCATAAGTATTACTTCCTTTTAGACATTTTATTTGTTTTGTATTGTAAATCCGGAAATAACTGCGTGTCGCCTGTTGGAATCAAGTGAACTGCTCTCTATATAATTTGGCAAGCAGGTAGTGGATAAACATAACTGGTATAACACTTCAATATATTGTATCTCAGAAATTTGCTGATCCGACCACTCCTAGCAACAGGAAGTATACCGGTTTTGGTAGAGGAACCGATTATCAAAAGCACACAAACACCCACCGACGTTAGAAGATCGGTTAGATTATCTCCAAATATTCAATCAGTCAATATACTAGGGTCCCAGGGCACACCCCTTCTGTGGTGCCAGGGCTAGTCTGAGGTGCCCTTGAGCTACTCGCCCATAAAAAATTTACCAGGTCTAGTGCCATTTGCGCTTGCCTAACTAGTCCTAAGTCCGGGGAAAGCGCGAAAGGCATTTTAAGTCAAGTAAAAAAAATCTGAAATCGAAAATTTGAGAAATTTGAAAATAGTACAGAGTCAGCTTGATATGGAAGGAATAAATTAAAAGTGGGTTTAATTATTAAAAACTGTACCTCCTAGAGTAGTATACCGTTTTTTGCAAGTAAATAAACCTATTATCATCTTGATATCTCAAAAGTTAACAACCCTAATGATAGTTCGTCTAGCACGGCGTAGTTTAATGTCACGCGCACGAATTTATGCCACATTCCTTTATTACGTAAAATTAACCCTAGGTTTGGGTCGAGTATCTCAACTCAGCTTGAAAAATTACCCATGCCCAAATGCCCGTTATAAAAAAAACAACAACACTAAGACTTTCCTTTACAAAAAGGTAGGCATCATAAAAGTGTCATCATTACCTCTTTTGTTTTGGATGTGAACAGGCAGGCGGGAAAATTAAAAGAAAATTAGCATACTGGCTGAAAATGTTATGACATAGGACCTTTTTCTTAAATGAGTGTTTCTTATTTTCTTTATTTTTTGTGATAGATTTTTTATTTTTGGTGTTATCAGTTACTGTAATTGTATTATATCGTTTTTTTTTAATATGTTTTGCCAGTTATATTTGCATTTTGTATTTTCATATACCAAGAGTAATCTGGTAAAGACGATAGTAATATTAATTTCTCTGTATCATAATAGGAGGTTTCATGATAGGCAATAAAAAAAAGTAGTTCTCTTTAACCCGATAGATGGCGCAGACTATACGTGCCAATCACAAAAAGGATAATATTTTTGATGTGTGGCACATAAAATAAAATAAAAAACTTGGCAATGACAGCCACGTCTAGTCAGCACAAGGTCAGCGCATAAACAATGAGCTTCTTTTTTTTTTAATTGCCTGTCAGAAAATCTCCATTATGTTTACATACAGTTTTCTCCTTCCTTCCTCTTATGAATATTTTGTAGCTGCATATTTGTAAAGGCATAATATGACTATTTGGCCCAGTTGGTACAAGGAGGTATAAGAAATTTGTACCTCTAAGGCACCTACGTAAAAAAAAACAAATGCTTTATATTTCCAGTATCAAGTATAATTATTTATTTTTCGTCAGTATTGGCATCGCTCTATGATAATTCTGCCGGTGTCGAGTTTTAGTAACTTTTATTATATTATTTTTATTAGTTAATCGAAAAAGTCATAGTCAAGGTAAAAATTCAAAATGATTAGTCACAGCGAAGTCAAATCCAAATCATGTCACAGTAAAATGGTTGCCACTCTACTGGAAGCTTCTGTAGAGTTTTGGGTGCCACATTACGTTACTTGCAAACACTACACAAACAAATTCAATAATGGAAGTTTGACTTGAAGTTAATCACACTAATATTACAAAATAATGCATAAATTTGACCATATATGTTTGTGTATGTGTGTTTGTTTGTTACCTCTTCAAGCGCAAACGACAGAACGGGTTGATTTGGATGGATCTCAAAATGGAGACAGCCTATTTCCCGGAATAACATTTATAGGCTATTTTTATCATCATCATCCCCGTTTTGTCATAACACGGGTGAAACCACGGGCGTTATCTAATATTTATAGCTATACCTACTATTAGAATAAACACAAGTTTTGAGAAAAAATATAGAGCGACTAGATATTTTTTTACATTCTCAGAAAAACTCCCTAGTATTACAGGTACTAAATTATACTAAAACAAGTGACAGGCGTTTTTATTTTTCTACGGAACAGGACATAACGTTGTCACGTTGTAGGTCACAGCTGGTTTACACGCTGCACTGTCACAAATTAATACTCTAGTTATTTATGTTAATTTGAAGTAATTACTCGTACTAAACGTTCAAAACACATTAGTTAAGGAAATATTTATTCCGAGTTTTCTTTTCTGGCCGATTCTCTAATGTTTCTACAAAGATTCGTGTCATAATCTTAATTCCGTATACATTTTTAGGATTTCACTTCCAAAAGGTGTCCGAGGCCTCCCCTCGTAGGTGGCTTAATTGGGAATCGCAGAATTCTCACTACTTAGAACCGTCAACCGAGAGGACGCTGCTGCCTGTCCTCCGGTGTCTTGGATGTAGTTTTAGGACATACCGAGGTCTATTCCAGGTTCAGTAGTAGAATTCCAAGGTATAAGCTAACCCTCTTATGCATAAAATACTAAAACCTCTTTTAAACCTATTTTTAGTAAAAATTGTTTTGTCAAATTCATCCGAATTACAAATTGAGTTTGAAAAAAATTACTAACAGTTTTTAACTAAAATAGGTTTTAATATGTTTTAGTATTTTATGCATAAGACGGTAACTGTATACCAAATTTCATCCAAAGCCATCCAAATATACAAACATCTAAACATAATTATTTACTTTTATATCGTAATAATTAATAGGATTATTTCGTGAAACCTTTTGTATAATAAAACATACTATTTGATTATAATAAGTAAACAAAACCGTTCATTACTCTCGTTTATCTACATCTAGCCCTAATCTATCAAGTAATCACTTTATTGCTATGAATATAATTAACAATGTTCCAGATATTACAAATCTTATTCCTAGTCAATAATTGCTTTAGATAATGTATAAACACGCCCTTCTAAACAAATGAGTGTGTCACGCATAGTAATCGATCACATGTATTAAAATACTTTAACTGAATTCAACTTGTATTAGAACTTCGTCGTAATAGACGTAAAGCAACGTCAAATTATAACTAATTTGCTACTGTCTGCGTAATCGTAGTAGTGATTAGTGAATGTGTGATGAAAAACTGTTATAATTAACAATTATTCATCGAGAAAATTAGTGGAGTTTGACGTAGTTAAAATTAAATAGGAGACGACTTTTAGGGACGATTAAAATCGTTATCGGTTTTTTTGACGACTAATTTCACGTCAATTGTTTAGACAATACCGTTTCTACACTGCAGATAATATACTTACTTTGACAAGGGATTAAGATGTAAAATTCTGGTGGAAAATAATGTATTTAAGTAGGTCTGTTCCCATAATTAAAGTGCTAACATTGCATGTTAGCAATTGAGGTATCAATTTGTTTCAAGCCGGAAATTTATCAATACGTTGATAGATTCGTTTGGCGGTCGGTAATTGATTTGGGCAAATAATTTTATGCTAGTCATGTCTATTTTAAAGTAGGACAAATTAAAAAATAAACTGATCATTTTGCCAAAACTAAAAATTCTAGTTCTAAATCGACAAGCGAGTTTATTTTCTCTAATAGTTTTTTTCTTTAAAGAACTAAGTATAGTGTCAGAATCATGGCTTAAAATTGTATTATATTTTAAACGATTTCGATTCAAAATTCTTTTATATCTTGTTCATATTTAGGCGAATAGAGTTTATAACTATAAATTATTACAAACACTAATTAACAAAATACTTAAGTACTTAATTATTTTCATGAAAATAATTGTATTCCGGTATAGATTGTAGTTTGGACCTGGGTAATAAACTGGGTATGTCCCAGACCCACCGGAGGACGGGCAGCAGCGTCCTTTTGGTTAACGGTGGTGAGCATTTTCGATCCCCAAGCCGACTGCCAAGCGTGGGGATTATGGCAACACCCCTCTATATGGGAGGCCTTTGTCCAGCAGTGAACGTCTTATGGCTGACGACGATAGAGTGTAAGCCTGATGTGGGCTACGTATAAGTGAGAGCCGCTTTTTATATGAAATGCCCCATTGATTCTCGAGTTTATAGTATGCATAGCAACACAATTTCGAGAATGTTTATTCCTACCAAAAATTCTTTACAATTCTGTCGTATATAGGCTGGCGGGGTTACTGTTATAAAAATATGCCCATTAATTTTTTAAACATCCGGCTGACCTCCAAGCGGCCTTGCTATGGTTACTTTCTAGCAGTACCTACAGTTACCGCTTAAAAATGCCTAGCTGTACACTTTTATTTTTAATTATTTATGTGTTAGAATTATATTCAGACTACGCCTTGCTGGTTTACACCAAGGTTACATTTCACAGAAACCATTTGTTTTCCGGGATTCATAATATAGTGTCTATGCCAATCTCTGGCCTATAATCTGTACTGAAGATAAAAAATCATGTCCATACGTTGATTCATTCCTGCATGTAAGGACTGTTAATCGGAACAGAGTCTTTGTCATGCAGAAACGAGCCATACGTGCTATACGTAGGGTTCAGAACGACGTCTCATGCGTAGAGCTTTTTAGGGAACTTCAGATACTGCCCTTGCCGTGTGAGTTTATTTACCAGATACTTAGCCCTATTCACCCATGTAAACCTAGAAACGTTCCAACGTAGGGGCGTTCACAGCACTTTAGAACGAAGCAATAAAAAGAAAGACCAACTGATCACCCCGTCGCACCGTCTCGTCAAGTCGGAGAGGTCAGTGTATATTCTGAGGCCCGCGATCTACAACCGTATACCAACTTCCATTCGGGATGCTCCTTCCACCGGGCCACCTCCACCTTCTTCCGGGGTGTTTCAAAACCAAGCTCAGAGCGTGGTTACAAGAGAATTTGTTTTATGACATTGAAGGTTATTTTAAAATAAAAGATTATTGATTTATAATTCTTATTTCATTTTATTACCTAAGTAATTATTTTTTTTGACTTACTTAATGAAATTTGACGTGTAATTTTGGTGTTATCAATAAACTGTTTGTATTTGTATTAATTCAAGAAAATCTACAATATAAATGCAGCAAAAGTCTTTCTTCTTGTTCTGTAGTAAAAAGGGGTCGGTAATAAAGATCGTACAGACCACAGTAGCACATTCTCCGAAATAAAAAATTACAGACTTGCTACCTTCCGGCGGTGCCTTAAAACTTTAAAATTACGCCTCCTCTACCGAATCAAGAGCTTCGAGCTGGTGTTATCTTCTAAAGTAAAAAACAAAAAAGACACTTTCATTTTTATTAGGTATGATATTAGTCAGAATAATGATGTATTTATATTCTATGTAAATAAATTCTATATACAAAAACACAATGTATTGACAAAAATCTTACGATGAAAAATCCCTTGATATACTTTTATTTGAGTGTTTTCTAATATTTTATTAACGCTGCAGGGAGAGAGAGAGAGCTAGATCCTCGAAGGCTGAAGTGAGTGGCTGATATTTGTGTTTCTATCGATAGGAATTTAATGCATTTGATAATACAATAAAGTCTGGTAGAGTGTCTAGATCACAAAATTATTCGCGAGTCCGTTGCTGGTCTTTACACTTTATTACGTCCCATGAAGTTACGAATCTGATACGTTGTCTTAAACTGAACGAAAATAAGTGTTTAAAGTATCCCATTTCTAGCCACATGACTTTTTCGAAATTTGATCCGATGATTGGAACTTAATTTTAAATTCTGGCCTGGTGAGGGCTGACAGATTTATATGGGCCAGCCATTAAATTTATTTTTTGTACTGTTTTGCTTCACTGAAAAGTCAGAGATGTGTTTTTTTTATTCGTATGTAAAGAACTTATTGACGAGCCTGAGATCGACCTCACAATTCCAAGGCGCCCAACTGGGATACCTGGCATCATTTCTTTTGTATCTACCAACATTTTGTATCTGCCATTGTGTTTTTACCAATATATTGCTTGAAAGCATCTTCATACTAAAGTGTTTCTATAACTCGTCATACTCATATTTAAATTAGTTAGGTAGTTATTTCTTATCAAGAGTTTAAAAAGGATAAAAACTAAATATAATGTTTATTGTAAAAACTTCCTAGGTCTCGTCTCTCCTAAGCAACTCGTAAAAACCAATTGAGTAAAAAAAACAGGTTTTCGTAATTCCAGGTTTAAACGAACGGTAATTAATTTTTTTTTGCTATCTACCTGTAGGTCGTCATTAATTTACTTGTTTTTCCTACTTTAACCTCTATTTACCCTGAAATACAGACGTAAAAAAGCTCTATTAAGCTATCTACAATCTGCAATACATATCTAAATAGTTCTTTACTATTAGTTGGTAAATTCATGTTTTCAAGAATTCTCATCTGAAAATTTCAATTTATTTTATTTCTTACATTTCATGCCCCCTTTTTTTTAAAGTTAAACTTTAAAAAGAAAGGGGTGATCATGATCATGAATGTATGAAATAAATTGAAGTCGGTTGTTTATTTTTAAAAGGTTACCTTTTAATTTCAACAATCGACTTTAATTTCGATTACCTGGCCCCCAACACGCGCCGAGGACTAATTGGTCTTTCCCCGCGCGGGAAAGTGATAAAGCTAGAATATGGATACGTCTGTCTCGTTTTCGCGGGGAAAAAAGAGCGAGACGTTTATCACGGCTCGCTTGCTATTTATATAATATTTATTTTCCCGTTAATTTGATTTAAAAAACAAACTACTGAACAAATTCTGAAGTTACTAAACCTCTGAAGTAAGATTTTTTATTTTTATATGTTTCAAGGCTTGCGTTTGACTGCGATCTCGTCTGATGATAAACGAAGATGCAGCCTACGATGGAGCACGCTTGCCAAGAAGAAACCAATTTACTCGCGACTTGAAGATACCCAAACCAACCAAACAAAAAAATGAATCATCAAAATCAATTCATAATTGGCGGAGTAATCGCGTAACATACATACAGAAAAAACTATCAAGACACGCGTGAAAGTTCTACGCGTGCGTAGCGTGTCCGGATGACGAAATAAACAGTGATACCAATTTTGAGTTTCACCAACTGGACACACGCGTGCCCAGCCCCTCGAGTCCAGTTGGTGCATAACCCAAAACAAGAAACATGCAGTCGAATTAAGAACCCCCTTTTTTGAAGTCGGTTGAGAAGGCAAAATCTTCTCCTTTCATAAAGGATCTAATGTAGATCCATTTTCCAGCAAACTACCTTCTCACTACGGTTTAGTAGATGCAAGGAAGGGAGCAATTTGGTGAATTCAGTCGCTATTACCGAGAGAAGAAACATATCACTACCGCCATACTTAAATCGCACCCAATTACCGCGCTCGCCACACTCGATTGTGAAATCACTTTGAATAAATGCAGAATGTTACCATTTTCTTTTAAATTGGGCTGGCTGGTTATGCGTGCGTTTTGCAAATTTCCGCTTGATTTACGTAAAAACTTTACATGATCGATATTATCTCAAATTGGTAAATTATATATCTCTGCTAAATTGGTAAATTAGAGATATCTCTGCTGAAGCTTTTTAATTTAAGTACCTTATTTTTATTTAGTTTAGCGATTTATTTAATTGTAATTTGTTTGTTTTTGGGTTACATTTTGTAATTAAAATTGTTCAAAAATAATTATTAGTTAAACTCACTTGGCTTTATAAGCTGACGGGCCTACATAACGAATGCACAGCTTTTTTTGTATAAATTAGTCTGATAACTTTTTATACAGAACTACGAAAATCAAACTAATTTCCTTATGAAGGAACCATATATTAGCTTCAAACTCGGATGAGAGCTTATCGCAACCGACGACAATAGTCATGAGGTAAACAGTGTTAGGATATACTTAGAAAGGTTATGGAAATAGGTAAGCGTATTTATCTTCCAGGATACATTAAGTAGGTAATGCTTGAAGATTACCAGCCTTTTCAACCGACTTCATAAAACGAGGTTCTCAATTCGATTGTATGTTTTTTTTTTTTATTGTAATAAGTTTTAATTGTAATATTTCCAACTGTTGTATCTATCTATCAATCTATCTAATATAATAAAAGGCTCTGTCCTGACCGACTGACTGACTGACTGACTGACAGACAACGCACAGCCCAAACCGCTGGTCGTACAGACTTGAAATTTGGAGGGTGTATTCGTCTCGATGCGGAGGGGTGTACTAAGAAAGGATTTTTCGAAATTCGACGAATGCTATTAAAAAAAAAACAGGCAACGATTAGTTGGTAGAAAAATTGCTCAGGATGATTTAAAGTGGTGAATTTTGGGAACAGGCCGAATTACTTCCGTACGCGGACGAAGTCGCGGGTGACCTCTAGCACTGTATATATCTAGAGTATTTCCACTGTATACTATCGTATCTAGTAACGCCTGATTCAATCACATATATAAACGTTACTTACACGATATTTTTATCTCAGGAAATACTTTCGGTTCCGAAAATAAGCGTCCATGGAAGTTAATATGACCGCTCGAAAGTCGATTTAGTCATGTTGGTTTCCCTACTTTTTATCGGCTACCACATCGAGTTGTCCTTCAACATAGGTAAAATATAATTATCTTGAGAAACCCTTGTATCCTTGCCATTGTGAACTGCCGATAAAAAAAAAGATACTAAATCGACACTGAATTATAGTAACCGTGACTGAGGACGGATTGCGCAGATGCACTAAACCGTTGCACCGAAACAACACCCGAAGAAATCTAGAAATAGCGTTTCATAACCCGTAACTAAACGGGAGATAATGTTAATATAGTTTTCTGTTTCGTCAAATATGATTTCTTGACTTTCGTGTCGCCCGCTCGAATTGTACCAAGGCCGGTTAAAAGCGGAATCAACCAAAAAAGTGTAGCAACGGTTACGTAAAAGGTGCCGAGAAAGTTGCGTATGAGGTGATGGCGGCCGGCGTTAAACAATACGCCAGCCTGTTCAACGCATAATGTTCACTTGCATCGCGGAACTGAGCTAGCAGATATCTCGGATGACTTTTCAATTTTGCTTTAAATACAGCAGTAATGCCAGCTATCAAACGCTCATAAAAAAAAAAATATTCGAGTATTTTTTTTATGAAAAAAATACTCTAAATACTATTAAAAAAAAAAAGGATTTTTTTTTGTCTTTGACTAAAGCTCGCGTGATGTTCAGTAACGTTGTCGTCGAAGACACACCTAGCCTGGTTGGAAATTGGCTCTCACGTGAGACTGCCGTAATATACTCGTACTTTTCCGCCGCGTCGTATAATGCCAGTAATAGCATTGAGTTGACGTTATAATAATGCCAAAAATATTTTTATTTATGCGTGTACACTGTTTGTACAGTGTTTAGTTTGGGTTAGTTTTATAACGTAATCTGTATTAGTATGTTTTTATTTAAGTTTTTAAAAGTATATAATTTACCTATGAATTTCATTTCAGAGTTAGAACTGGATGGGCTATGTACTCCGCAAACATGTATTGTGGAGTTAGTAGATCGGCAATCGGCGTTTGAATCATTCGTTATTTGGTTTGAGTTCCTATAGAGTAAGATCTCAGAATCGTCCAAACTGGTGATGACTTTCTTAATTGACGTCTTAATATGAAATTCGAGGGCATCCAACTTACCATGTAATGTAGAACGCAAGTAACAACCGTGCGATGTAGAAGAAACACAACAAGAAAGTGGACCCAGGATCTGTTATCCTCGAGCAGAAGTAGTAAACAAGTCCAGTGCGAATGAGCCTAAGTAGCCATCGAAACAGACCATGTCTCATAGTAATGAGCACGGAGTGATGCCCTAGAATTTGTTTAGTTTTCAGAGTTCTGGATCCCGTTGCAAGGTGCAAGGTCAAGTTGCAGGAATTATCTCTTATCATGACGAGCACATCAAAAAAATTGTTTTAGTTTCCTTATTTTAGACCACCTAGGTACGGAACCTAAAAATACACTTCCGCAGATCACAGAAGAACATTGTAATTTTGGCTAGGAATACTTTTAACCTAATATTTGTAAATGGATACCGTTGGCGGTCCAGCGGGACAATAGTACGGAACCCAAAAAAATAGACTTCCACTGGTAACAGAAAATTGATTTAGCTTCATCAACATCAGTCCGAAGACGACCACTGCTGAGCGAAGGCCTTCCTTTTAATAGGGTTGCCATAATCCCCACGCTTGGCAGGCGGCTTGGGGATCACAGAATGCTTACCATGCACCAGCAGGTCCTGGATGCAGTTTTAGGACATACCCAGGTCCAAGGTTTTAGCTTAGGAAAATATATCTATTGCATAAAATGGAAACCACGAAAACATGAAGTACGCAGATATTAGCATAAAATGGTATCAATAACTCTCATTTTCCAATAACTGCAGCACGTTTCACCTAGATTCTGCAATTATATATTTATTCATTGCCTAATGTTGCTGACCAAATACATAATGCAGTTTACATAAAATATTCAATTTCACGCAATCAAACGAGGTGTATTCATTATAAAATGTCATAACGATTTCATCACTTTGTTCTGCATTTTGAATGAGCTAGGCGTTAAGAAATTTCTTATCCAATAGTTTTGTAAAAAAATAAATAGCGATCGAATGTAAACTATTGCAATACAAAATGATAGAAATTATTTATTTTATAGCATTAATTAACATAAATAAAAATGTGAAATGATATCCAGAAAAGTATATCATGTTTTTATATAGCAGCTTGAAATCCAGTTAAATATTTTCACAACTATAGAAAGTGGTAAATTTTTGACATTGTTTATTGACAAAACGTTTAAGTAATCATTTGTAGGCTTTTAAAACATTGTTAATTACTATTTCAGGTTATAAAAGATACTAGTAGACCCTGCACTAAGAGAGACCTGTATCGCAGGGTCCATTACGGATACACTTAGTGAATGTTTATATTTTCCCCAAGCCGTGCCAAGCGTGGGGATTATGGCAACCCCCTCCCTATTAAGGGGGAGGCCTTCGTCCAGCAGTGGACGTCTTCTGGCTGATGAGTAAAAGTTTATATTTTATGAAACTATTTTTATACCTAATAGTCAACCTGATGTTATCAAATATTATGTCTTAATTGTTAATAATTATGTAGGTACTTTTCATTAGGGGCAATCTGAAAAATTATCAATTTTAAAGTGCTTATAACGTTTGACTATATTGGCTATATTAAAAGCCAGAACTGTTTTTTTTTTATTAATAGTTATTTTATTTTTTATTTGACTATTTCATTGCTCATTGCTGTATACCTAATTGAATAAAAAAAAGAACAATCAAGAGCAAGAGCTTGAATAATCAAGTATGCCTGCATAGAAAATACACCCAAGTCCTGAACAGTTATTCCGTTAGTCATACTCGGTTGAAAAATAAACCCGGGACCTCCTATGACAGGGTTTTACATGTAGGTTTTTTTGTTTGTTTTTTAAACATTTGTGTTGTAGAAGAGACACTTATTATTTTTAATAACTTTATTAGCAACACTGGAAATACCTGTAGCGACTTCGCAGCCGGATACACAAAGATTTATATTATCAGGCAAATTTACAGTAATTAAAGCAGTCGGTTTCGTGAGACCAGAGATTTATCTGGTACTCAAAGCGATTGTAGCAGTAGGTAGACTTTATTATCATAAAGGTCTGAGTGACCTTAGTGATTACGGCTGTGTTATTTGAATGCAGGGAAAAGGTAAAGTATCTAAAGCGACAAACTCAGGCATAAGTTGACACTTGCATAGCTTTATTAGCATTAGCGGCCTTTGCCAGTTATTCAACCGCCAAGCAGTGTTCCGGTTTGAAGGGCAATGTTACCAGATAAATTACTGGGTATGAAGAGATTTAACATCTAAAATCTCAGGTTGACGAGCGCAGTGCAGTGCAGTGCAAGATTGTGTTCGTATGTTTAAAATTCTGGCACTGCTACTGTTAGTGGCAGGCGTGACTCTTACCACCAGGCGAACGTCTTGCTCGTCTTGTCACTTGTTGCATAAAAAAAAACACTTTTGAAATTTAGGCAGCTATGCTATAGGCGTGTACGCTGGCATATGGTGATATTGTAAATGCCATTCTCTATTACCCGAGACGTAGGCTCATCAGATTGCAATTTTTTCTTGTTATTGTATGTAAATTTAGATTAGATTCATATTTTTTAAGCTTCAAAATTTTGTTCTTCATCATCATCATCATCAGCCCGGAGACGTCCACTGCTGAACGAAGGCCTCCCCCTTAGACCGCCACACTGTACGACAACCTGCCGTTTGCATCCACCGGTTGCCCGCGACTTTTACAATGTTGTCGGTCCACCTATAGTGGGAGGCCTTCCTACGCTGCGTCTTCCGGTTCGCGGTCGCCACTCAAGAACCTTTTTTCCCCATCGGTTGTCAGTTCTTCGAGCGATGTGGCCTGCCCATTGCCACTTCAACTTGCAAACCTTGCGAGCTATGTCGGTAACTTTGGTTCTTTGGCGAATATCCTCGTTCCGGATTCTATCGCGCAAAGTAACTCCGAGCATAGCTCTCTCCATTGCCCGTTGCGTGACTCTGAGTTTCTCCAAAAGGCCAGCAGTTAAAGACCACGTTTCAGTTCTATATGTCATCACTGGCAACACACACTGGTCGTAGACCCTTGTCTTCAGACACTGAGGGATTTTGTTGAAAATCTTGTTCTTCACAGGCAAAAAAATATCTAGAGCGGGCTGCGATTCAGTCGGTTTATGTGAAAGAACCGAGTTATATTTTCTTCATTCTTCTTTCCATTTCTCTAATAAATGTTGTGTCGTTGAAGCATTTTGTAGTTCAAAGACCGAAACCTACCGGAAGAAACTAAAGATTTTTTTGTACAGTTCTTAGGAAAAGGATCTTCAGGATTTTCTTTTCTGGGGCTAAGGCGCAGTGCTAAAGGCTTCAGTGTTCTGGATATCCTGAAGCCCTCCATCAGTCGTCTGGGCAGGCCACTTCGGGGGCTTTTTAGTAGGTTGAACCCACCCACTAAAAAGCCCCCGAAGTGGCCTGCTACTACTACGTAAATCGGCTGTCATCAGGCATGTTTCAACAAAACAGCGACTCTTCAACAAAACCACCACTCTTCAACAAAACAGCCACTCTTCAACAAAACCACCACTCTTCAACAAAACAGCCACTCTTCAACAAAACAGCCACTCTTCAACAAAACTACCACTCTTCAACAAAACAGCCACTCTTCAACAAAACAGCCACTCTTCAACAAAACAGCCACTCTTCAACAAAACAGCTACTCTTCAACAAAACAACTACTCTTCAACAAAACAAGTACCTACTTTAAAAAACAACCGACTTTAATTTCGTTTACTTTTACTTACATTTTGATTTAAAAACCAAAATACTGAATCAATTTTCAACCGACTTCAAAAAAGGAGGTTCTCAAGTCGACTGCATGTTTTCTTTTTTTGTATGTATGTTACGAGATTACTCCGCCAATTATGAACTGAATTTGATGATTCTTTTTTGTTTCGTAGGTATATAAATTTTATCGAAATCGGTTCAGTAGTTTGGTTTTTAAATTAATATTACTAGAAAACATGAAGATGTCATCCAGGTATTCGAAGTTGAAGTCTATGTTTTTTTTAAACGCGTATTATAATGATATCATAATATATGATATCATATATGATATTATAATGATATAGATCGATAAATAAATAAATATCAGTGGACATTTTTCACACAGCGCCATCTAGCCCCAAACTAAGCAAAGCTTGTAATATGGAAACTAGATAGTTGATAGAATACTTATAAGTTTTTTTTTTGTAACATACTTTTAATACATACTACACCCAGACACAGAACAAACATCCAAAAGTATATCCATTCATATAAAAAAAGAATTTATAAATGCTTGACATACATTAAATCATTTTGAGTGAAAACGATAGTATGTATGAATAATACTTGAGTAAAACCGAAGAACCAATTATCATTTTACAGTCACACTTTTTGGTTTTGCAATCGATTGATCTCATTACGAAAGTTTGTGTAGATTTTGTATAATTATTATCTCCAAATCAAAACTACTCGTATATGGATATCAAATAGGTATTTTATTTAAATGTTTGTGTTATTTAGATTATATAACAACATTCTGTGGACAAGCCTTTCAGTATGCTTGCTTTTAAGGTCAGTGTTTTTCCGACAGCCTTGCAATGCCATTTCTTGACCGCGTGCAACCTTTTTATGAAATTGTAAGTCTACTTTTCAATAATTAGCCGTCGAACTAAGTGTTGACTCGAAGTTAGTGACTTGCTTAATTTTTGTTCCTTAAAAGGTAGTAATTAAGATTATTTGTAATTTTATTACTTTATGCCGAGTTTAAATATGGAATAAGGTCTTATTAACCTCGTGATCGTACAGTGAATGCAATCATCATCATTATCAAGCATTTTGCATCGGTGATGAGCATCGGTTTCCATTTAGTGGGCCCAATTTTGCGATCCTATAAGTATTTTGTGACTATGGTTTTTGAACTTTTAGTCGTCAAAATTGGCATTTGTATAGTTGCTTTAAAACAAAAAATGCTGTTTTCAATTATTTTTTTGACATTTATTTGATTTAAGGGGGAGAATTTGGGTATGAAATGTTGCATGGAAAGTTCTTTGTTTTTCTAGTTATACTGATGAAAATTGGTATTTGGGTAGTTTATTTAATTTATAACATGGTAAGTAAGTAAATATTTTTTTACATGTATGACTTAAGGGTACTCGATACTCGATACTCTCGAAGTTGTTGACCACACAACTACCTTGGACAGATTGTTCAGTTAGGTAGGTCCAACCTCGACAAAGAGGTCGCCCGAAGAATCCAACTCGGATGGGCAGCGTTCGGGAAATTGCGTAATATCTTCTCGTCCAAAATCCCTCAGTGTCTGAAGACAAGGGTCTACGACCAGTGTGTGTTGCCAGTGATGACATATGGAACTGAAACGTGGTCTTTAACTGCTGGCCTTTTGGAGAAACTCGGACTCACGCAACGGGCAATGGAGAGAGCTATGCTCGGAGTTACTTTGCGCGATAAAATCCGGAACGAGGATATTCGCCAAAGAACCAAAGTTACCAACATAGCTCGCAAGGTTTGAAAGTTGAAGTGGCAATGGGCAGGCCACATCGCTCGAAGAACTGACAACCGATGGGGAAGAAAGGTTCTGGAGTGGCGACCGCAAACCGGAAGACGCAGCGTAGGAATGCCTCCCACTAGGTGGACCGACGACATTGTAAAAGTCGCGGGCAGCCGGTGGATGCAAATGGCAGGTTGTCGTACAGTGTGGCGGTCTAAGGGGGAGGCCTTCGTTCAGCAGTGGACGTCTCCGGGCTGATGATGATGACTTAAGGGGGTGAAATGGGAGATGTGGGTATATATGAAAAATAATTGTTTTTAAAATTAGGTATAGTGTTAAAAATGGTACTCGGATTAACTTTTTAAAACAAAAACAATAATATTTTTGCTACGTTTGATCTAAAGTGGTACATATAACCCAGCGGAATGGAAGATACGAATATTTTGGAGCTGGCCGAATTACTTCCGTACAGAGTCGCGGGTGACTTCTAGTTAAATATAAATATGTTTCTTCTTTTTATGTAAAGAAGTGACGAGACGAGCTAGACGTTCGCCTGGTGGTAAGCATCTCGCAGTGCCGGATATTGTGAACTTGCAAACAAAACCCTGCGCCTCACTGCACTGCGCTCGTCACCCTGAGTTATGTCAAATCTCTTCATGCCCAGTAACTTCTAAAATAAAATACTGGCGGTATAACTGGTTAAGGTGTGGTACTTCCCCACGCGTTCTCTGCAATAGAGTCCTAGTACTACAAAATACCGGTGGATGCAAGTGGCAGGTTGTCGTACAGTGTGGCGGTCTAAGGGGGAGGCCTTCGTTCAGCAGTGGACGTCTCCGGGCTGATGATGATGACTACAAAATAAGCATTTTCTTTGATAAATAGACGTAGTTTCATGTATAAATTAAATATTTACTATACAGGGTTAGTCTAATCAGTTGGCATCCTTTTAAAGGCATATTTTGTACATCAAACCAAACAACTTTTAATATGGGGTCAACTTTGAAATCGCAAAAAAAACAGCTGGTCCATACATTTTGCCCAAGGTCGATGAAGTTTTTGTATGGAACAGTTGATATTTTTTTCGCAATTTCAATCCCCATAGTAAAAGTTGTTTGTTTTGACAGAATATGCCCTTAAAAGGATGCTAACTGATTAGAACTAACCCTGTATATTCAGTAGGTATCCTGTGTGAACCTAGCTCATATTTATGTACTATATACCAACCTACACATTATTTTATTGCATCCGCTTAAATTACAATAAACCATTCAACAATACATTGATTGGAATGATTTATGTTTGAACTAACAGGTCCGGTAGGTGTCAATACAATATTTTTTGATATCATAACCGTTAATCAATCATTTGATTTAGATACTTGTTTTTATGAGTAAATGAATGAGCTTGAGAATATTTCATCGATGTAGTCGTAAATAGCTAACTAAAGAGTTTTCCCAGAATTAGATATATGAAACGAATAAGCATTATAATGCGTGCCTGGGAAAATTGTGCACAACTCGATTCATAACTTTTTTTGTACGTATACTTTTACGATTGCCTATTTTATTTTATTTTCTTACGGTCTTATGTATAAAACAATAAAACGTATTCAAACGCTTTTTAGTAAAAAAGTGTTTTGACTTCTTTTTTCAAACTCAATTTGTAATTCGAAAGAAATTGACTATTCACTTTTTAACTAAAATAGGTTTGAAATACGTTTTAGCTTTTTATGCATATGACGGTATATGTTTATTAACTCGTTCGAAATGTCACCCGTACATGTAGTAGATATCCGTCTACCGACGAGCTAAATCCTCCAAGTTTTACATACCTCTCTTTTTTATAAGCCAACTGTCAAAATGTTTGTAAGTACAGTATATCCTATGCTCTGCTTAGATATAGTACTATAGAGCTATATATCTCATCTCAGGTCTAGACTTCAAACCATCTTATCTATAATAGTATAATAAGCATAAAAAAATACAACCGACTTCAACTTCGAATACCTGGATGACATCTGATGACATATTTTCTAGTAATTTTGATTTAAAAACCAAACTACTGAACCGATTGTGATAAAATGTATATGGGAGCACCTCTGACCTACCAAACAAAAAAAAATACCATCAAAATCAGTTCATAATGTGCGGAGTAAACGCGTAACATACATACAAAAAAAAACACATACAGTCGAATTTAGAACCTCCTTTTTTGAAGTCAGTTGAAAAAAAAAAATAAAAAAAAAAAATATCATCAACTAAAATTAATAATTTTCGTTGATAATAATAAAATCATATCTAGAGTCTCCCAACAACACAACATAATATTGTTGACTAGCTCAATTTAAATTTGAAATATAGCTCACTGTGAGAGTGCTCTCACACAGAAGAATGTACCTTTGTTTTGATAAAGATTTAAAACATCATGTTAAGATAAATTTCTAAATGAAACTTTTTCAAAAGAAATTCTTTTAAATGACGATAAGTACTTTTTATGTGAGAATTTTGCTAATTCGTTTTAATGAATGACTTATGTAAGAATGTAAAGAATCTCATGCTTTAGTCAAACATTGGCTAGCTTTTTAATTTAAAAAGAAAGTCGTTTTATGTGTGTAACAATATCGTGTTTCTTCCAATTAGAATTCAGTCTGGTCGCTGTCGAGGTTGTACTGTCTCCAGGCTATGTAGTGTGCACTGTAATAATAATCTAGACGCCTAAATTAAACAGTATCAGCAAAAGAAAGTGGTCGTATAACATTTCATCGGTTTCTAAGCCCAAGTGAACACGTTAATAAATATAATTGAAATGAAATGAAATGAAATGAAATGAAATTTATTAGACATCAACAAACGTTACATAATCAGATATGTTAAACGATATAGTTTGTTCCATTAGAGACAGTCCATGAGGAGAAACATTGTTACCCACGCTAGGAATAAACCTGTGTTATGGCGTAACAATACCCTCCGCCGGATAATGCACTGGTCAAGTTCTTAGAGACCAATGGTAATACAAGTCTAATTCATAGTAAGTTAATTTGGAAAAGTAAATCTTAATAGTATTAAATTATAAAAAAATATAGGTAATTAATAGGGAGGAAGGGGGAATGTGTGTGTGTGGAATTAAAGGTGTTACCTATTACAATAGGCGATGTTTAAGAAAGTATTTTGAGATTCAAAGTTATTGATAATTGGTCAAAGATATTTAGACTTAATTAGGTATACACAATAGGCTAGGTGACTGGTTTTTTTTATTGTCCTAATAAAATGTGGCCCATAAATATAGCTGATTAATGAAAAGAAAATGAAAATCTGTTCAAAAATAAGCAACTAATAAGCATTTTAGTAGCATGCTAGACATAGAGGCGAAACAGTAAATCGTGACGTCACTTCTCTGTACCCCATATAAGTTCTATTCTGACAAGTAAGGCGTGACGTCATTTCTTGTCTTGTGGGAAAGGGACAGAGTTGTCTCTACCAAAAACTTTAAATGCTTATATATCAGAACATAAATAACCGATTTAAATTATGTTTTCAATAAACATATTATAATTACTTAAATTCTTCTTCAAAGCTATTGGTTTCAACGATTTAAACATCAGTCATCTACCCTATTGTTATTTAATTCATAAGAACAATTTTTGTGGGGACCTCTAAACTCATCATATGAATTTTATTATGAGATCGACCCGGTTTTTTTGTATAATCAATTGACGAGACGAGCAAGACGTTCGCCTGATGGTAAGCGTCACGCCTGCCCATAACAGTAGCAGTGCCATTATTGTGAACTTGCGAATACAATCCTGCGCCGAACTGCACTGCGCTCGTCACCCTGAGATATTAGATGTTAAATCTCTTCATACCCAGTAAATTATCTGGTAACACTGCCCTTCAAACCGGAACACAGTAATGCTTGCACACTACTGCTTGGCGGTTGAGTAACTGGCAAAGGTGTGGTACTTCCCCAGGCAAACTCAGCAGTACAGTCCTACCACTAAAAAGTTTAATGGCGCCTTAATATGTCGCCCATGAATTCAATAACACCATGTAGAAGCTTTAAAGTCTATGTTAAAACGTGGACTATCCCATGTCTATTGGAACAAATGGATCTAAAATACTTTGGTTAGAGAGAAAACCGGCACATTCAAACTCGTCCCGACATTTACGCAACGATTTTGTCTCCACACTATCTATTGATGTGTATATATGTGATATACCTAAATTGTAAATCCCTGCCGACTTCTTGGTTTCTCTCGAGCAGTATCAAGAAACTGTGATCTACGGATTTTCAAAGCTATATTAAATAGATCATCCAATAGATTTGCTCTACCCTCGGCCACTCAGCTACTTATTTATTTATTTTGGTGGCCGAATGTAGATCTGTGTCCAATTACGAGAAAGATATTAAAGACTAGAGTTCGCCCGCGATTTCGTCCGCGTACGGAAGAAATTCGGCCCACTCCCAAAATTCACCACTTAAAATCATCCCGAGCTATTTTTTTAGTCCCCCAACTCTACCGACTCTACCAACTCCAACTTCCCTCCTTTGAATGAACTACCCAATTATCCATTTTCATCACTATAACTCTTTCCATACAACATTCCACCCCCTTTCCCCCCTCTTAAATCGTCACTGTTTTTTTTTAAATAGCATTTTTTATTTTAAATAAACTATCCTAATCCAAACTTTCGTGACTAAACAAACGTACAAACGTTTCCCCCTTTTTCCCCCCTTAGGGGTCGAATTTCGACCCATTTCGATTTCAGAGCCTTTTATATATACCGGGTGTTAGTTTGAACACCGTTAACCTTCTAGGATATCATTGTACTCATCATTATTCATAACTTTTACAATGGGGCCAACCCTGAAATCACGAAATTAAACACAGCTGTTCCATACATTTTGTCCAAGATCGATGAATCTTTTTGTATGGAACAGCTGTTTTTTTTAGTGATTTCAGGGTTGGCCCTATAGTAAAATTTGTTCATAATGATAAGTACAATGATATCCTAGAAGGATAACTGTGTTCAAACTAACACCCTTATTGATGATAATGATGAACCGTTATCCAAAATGTTGTATAGATTTTAAATACAAATACTAATTACCGTCGCTATGATTTGCCTACAGTCACCTGGCTTATTTTAACTGGCCACTAATACACAAATTACATTTTGATGTTAGTAGCTTATATAATAGTTATTTAGAACTTTACAAATAGCTTCTAAAAGCTATAAAATGGTTAGCAATCCCTCGCAGCAGGCTACCAGCAACAAACTGATACTATCTGGAACCAGGAACTGCGGAGTGCCGATGGCGCACTGGGTGGTCGAAATCACCATTCACTTGCAAGAAAGCAAATTTAAGTTGATTGATTTTCATAGAAATACATAAATATAATAGCTACTACTTAGTAGGAAGAAATATCAACAGCTAATGTTAATAGCTTATACTCAACAGGGCTATGGAAGGTTGTGGATGTTGATTTTGATCATAACAAGATGTAGGGCTTCGACTTAGCATAGCATCGAAACCATATTGATTATAAATACGCTGAAAAAAAAGATATTAGTACCAGGATGACATCTTCATATTTTCCAGTTATTTTGATTTATTTCAGTAATTTTGATTTAAAAACCAAACTACTGAACCTATTTCGATAAAAATGATATGGGACCACCTCTGAAGTATCACCTATCAAACACAAAAATAATCATCAAAATAAATTGATAATTGGTGGAGTAATCGAGTAACATACATACAAAAACATACATTCGAACTGCGAGAACCTCCTTTTTTGAAGTCGGTTGAAAAAAAACTGACTTCCAATCACTCGGTGCCAGAGTTATTCGTGTCATCGGAACTTAATCAGAAAAAAAATACAAAAGTTAATGCAATTTTTGTGGGACCACCTTCTTTTTCACAATTTATGCACTTTATCTACACAGTAAGAAGAAACATGTACAAATTGATAATAAAAATAATTTTGATTAATATAAAATTTAAATTGATTAAGAGATAGAATAAGAATATACCGGATTAATCAGCGTACATAATAGTACATTATGATACGAGTGTGCTATGTTGGTCATTACACTAGAGGCGGTATTATGCGCGCGAGCCGCAGGCGAGCGCGCTAAGGAAGCCGAGAGCGTAATGACTAATAGCACAAGAGTTCCATACGACTGTTTTCGTCACACTTGCGAGGAAAAAACCATTTTTTTTGATAATAATCAACCACACAGCGAAAACGTCAACAAACATTTGCGGAAAATGGCGCCCAAATCAGTAATGCGCGCGCAGGTTGACATTTACTTCAGCGGCATAAGAACTCTTTGTTGGTATTACAAAAAAACTGAAAGTAATACCCGGCTATATTAAGAGTGCTTCGTACACGTACGTCTAATTGCAGTCACGTATAAACTTGACTTTACCGGGTTATACCTATTATAGTACAAGTGCCGTAATGTAAAGTAAAAAGCATGCGTGTATAATAGCTTGGATTATGAGCCTAAAAGCGATGTAATAAGATCTACTTTACGAGCAAGTGTGATGAAATAGTACATTATGATACAAGTGTGTTATGTTGGTCATTACACTAGAGGCGGTATTATGCGGTATTATTAAGGAAGCCGAGAGCGTAATGACTAATAGCACAAGAGTTCCATACGACTGTTTTCATCACACTTGCGAGGAAAAAACAAACTTTTTTGATAATAATCAACCACACGGCGAAAACGTCAACAAACATTTGCGGAAAATGGCGACCAGCAATGCGCGCGCAGGTTGACATTTACTTCAGCGCCATAAGAACTCTTTGTTGGTCTTACAAAAAAACTGTAACTATTACCCGGCTATATTAAGAGTGCTTCGTATACACACGTCTAATTGCAGTCACGTACAAACTTGACTTTACCGGGTTATACCTATTATAGCACAAGTGCCGTAATGTAAAGTAAAAAGCACCCGTGCGTAATAGCTTGGATTATGAGCCTAAAATGATGTAATAAGATCCACTTTACGAGCAAGTGTGATGAAAATAATAATACGGATCCATTTGGTAACCATAACCATCCTCCTTCTTGAAGTCAGTGAAAATTAACAGCTTATACTATGTTTAATATATTATTTATTTATCTATAAAGAGCGGACTCCTCCAATTTTAAGTTTATCAACGGATTTAAAAAAACAAATCAACTTTGTGCCTACGTTTATTTTGTTATGTAGTAGGTACACAATTATTTACAGACCTACAGAGACTCTAATAACATCGTTCCATGAAAATAAAGATATCTATTTCCAACACAAAAGAATTATAGACTAACTTTCAACCTTCGAAAAAAATACACGTAGTTAAATCAGATCCGGTAAGTCAATGAATCATTTTACGGAGCATTATAATCTTAAAATATCGTTATCTAATTTACAAATACAAGGTCTTGGCTACTTCAAGATTATGTGAGCTTGACAGTAATGAGATAGTTGCATTATCCAGTAATAAGTAGTAATGCAGGAATTTACTGTTTTAATTAAATTTCATAAGCTAAACATCTTAACATATTTGTGTGCCTCAGGTGGAAAACTAGAAAACGAGCAGTCATATGGTAAGACTGTATTCCGTTAAGCGTTTGCAGTCGCGCTTGAATACTTGTAATTGTAACATCAGATGTAAGTTTCAATGTAATATCAGGGAAGATTAGCTCCCATAGAAAACGCTTCTAAACGCAGATACAATGTCATATTCAGTGCAAGTTAATTTGTATCTACTTTGTATTTATAAGATTTATTAAATACCTAGACCTAGTAGATACAAATTAACTGTCTTATACGTACATAGTAGATACAAATTAACTGTCTTATAGTTACAAAGTAGATACAAATTTACTATCTTATACTTACTAAGTAGATACAAATGAACTGTCTTATACATACATAGTAGATACAAATTTACTGTCTTATACTTACAAAGTAGATATAAATGAAATGTCTTATACTCACAAAGTAGATACAAATTAACTGTCTTGTACAAATTAGATACAAAGCAGCCGGCGCGCCAACCGCTTGCGCGCGCCCCACAGAGAATAGAAGCAGAGATGTGATCAAAGGATTTTTCCTTAGAATGACGCGTGACTGTGCGGGAAGGTTCGCGGGAGGAGTGGCAATTTGTATTGCCATCTAGCGGTTTTCAGGAGAAGTTTTTGAGAATCAAACTGGTGAACTAAAACTTAGCTGAATTAACACTTAATTTCTTAATATCACGCTAGGTGACGCGTTTTTAAATTTTATAGAACGGACCACTAAATATTGAAATAAAACTACTTACGAATTAAATTAGATGCCAAACATGTCATCAGATTTTTACCCTCGGTCATTTATACATAAAGAAACAGAGCAACTTATTTAATTTTTACTGTTACTGGGTAAAAACATTAAAAATCATACGTCTAATATGTAAGTTTGAATGACCGTTACGCGTGGCGGACGTTAGCAGACTGAGCAAATAAGTATGACGTCACACACTCCGTCCGCAAAATAGGATCTGCGGCTGCAAGTCGCTCATCGCAATTCCTTATCCTCCATGGCGCGCCCCTCATCACTACAGTGTAATATCGATACTGTTCTATACAAATATAGTACAAATTAGCTTGCACTAAATATGACATGATTGTAGTTATAAGTATATTGTTTTTAATTATGGTTAGACACATTTTCTATTGTATGAGACTGAATTTTCTGTACGAAGTAATATTATGTTTTCTTTGGTAATAAGCGCCAATACAGTGAAGTACTGGACTTTGGTTACCGCTTTATTGGTCAGGTCATGGACATGAGTTATCTATTATAATCATCGGTTAACCTTTGCCGTTTGAAGGAGAGAGGAAGGGACCCCCGTTCGGGCTGGTTTTTGGCCCAACAGATTTCCATTGCTGTGCAGCGCGGCAATGCGGCAAGTGTGTTGGGTACGTTTGGACCGGGTGCCGCGCGCGGGAGTAACCCCTAGGGCTAATTTTATTATTGGACAAGAATTTATGATTCGCTTTTTTTAATGTTGTTTATTTTTGTATGATATTAATTATTAGTTAATTGTGAAAGTTATGATAATTATATTTATTAATAAATCATCGGTAGTGTCTTGATTATTATAATAATAAATATAACCGAACTTTCAAGTTAGTAGAGTACTAACAATATGGTTCTTTAAAACTCCTTGTAGTTAATATGTCAGGTTCAAAAAGACTATGCTACATTTTGCATCTTTTACTTTAAAATACAATAGCCAATAACTCTAAAACACATATAACAGTAGATTACTCACCTAGTGAGCAAATGAAAATGTCTCAGATCTTATGTACAAGCATGAGATCTGAGGCTTCTTTACTTGCTCCCGTGGTGTGTATACGATTTCACGTGCCGCTGCGGGGAGGATGTGGTTCCTTTCGCTCCGCGTAGCGGGTCTAAAGTAGCCACTTTAGCCCCGTAGGCACGTAAATCATGTTTGTTTATTGACAGACGAAGCCAAAGCATGAGAGTTGAAGAAAAGTTTGGTGATAGTTTGATTACCATCCTATGCTCGGGATGATTTAAAGTGGTGAATTTTGAGCGGGCCGAATTTCTTCCGTACGCGGACGAAGTCGCGGGCGACCTCTAGTAATAATATAAACCTATTCTATGCACTAAACCTATTCTCTCTTTGTTGTAGTGTTTGCACATTCAATTTGGCATGCTTCTATTGGCCCAGTCGTTCATGGCTAAAGGCGGACTTATCTAATCTGATCAATGTTAAGATTATACGTTACATGAGTGCAAACGTCACAATCACTGAATGGTGTTATACTTGAACTTGATTTGGACATTGCAATACGTACATACGTAAGCTTTTGTCTGTGATTTGCGTAATGGATCATGAGAATGGTACGGATAAAATATGATTTATTACCTACGTTGTAAAATAAAAGTCCTTGGCAACTTGGTTAACTTGGTTAAAACAAAATGGTCAAAATTATGATCTGTATCTTTCTGATATAATAGAAATAATTATATTTTTTTCAACGAATAATAGATTAGTTGAAGAAAATTATTTATAACCAAATTCTACTAAAATTGCGTGAAATAGCTTAGAGTTTTTCATATCTATTAAGGCTAAGAATGCTGGGCGCCGCTATCTCGCTCGCACTTTTCAATA
This sequence comes from Erannis defoliaria, assembly GCA_905404285.2. Classification (NCBI taxonomy): domain Eukaryota; kingdom Metazoa; phylum Arthropoda; class Insecta; order Lepidoptera; family Geometridae; genus Erannis; species Erannis defoliaria. Next base: position 5,777,523 of record FR990071.1, read on the forward strand.
TTATCATTATCATCATCATCATCAGCCAGAAGACGTCCACCGCTGGAAGAAGGCCTCAAACAACTTGATTTTTCATAACTATATGCAGTGATTTTATACCTTTGATGTTGAAACCACCGGAAGGCGGGCTGCAGTTAACGGTGGTGAGCATTCTGCGATCCTCAAGTCGCCTCCCAAGCGTGGGGATTATGGCAACCCCTCCCTATTAAGGGAGAGGCTTCGTCCAGCAGTGGACGTCTTCCAACTGTTGATGTGTTAACTACCTAATTAAAACTAAAATAATATAAATTATATAAACTAAATTACCAATTAGAATGGATACAAGACTGGAATGTCCTACGTTCTAACAACAAATCAAAATCAGGTGTGGAAGAAAGGTGTCTGTCGCCAACTAATCACAATAAACGAACCTACTTTTAGCATGCAATATTATGTCGAAGCATAGGATCTTAATTTATTTATTTATTATTTGGAAAACAAACACCTATCACAAAAAAAAATAGGACACAGAAAAGTATGAACAAATAAGCCAAAAAAGCAGCAGCTATAGCTATAGTAGCTCTAGTAGCATATGTATAGTATATACTTATCAGGAAATTGTGTGCCCATTCGTGACTAATTCTAAGGTGGACTTGGAGCACCATTTTCGTACAAACGCTATTATGCCTGATTAGGACCTGAAAGCCTAACACAATTTCAAAACTGCAACTTTGCTCACTCTCTCTACAATTGACTAAGCAAGACAAAGTTCAAAGAACCTAAGGTGCCTGTGCTGTGAAGCTGTGCTACACGGTAATAAATTAGAAGCGTTTTTACCGAGAAGCTTGTTTTTTTTTTCGATATACCAAATTCAGTAACATCGCAGTAAGAAATTTGCAAGATAATCTTAGTAAAGATGTAAGTTAATGCACCTTGTACTTGTAGCACATTCTGCGCTGTTACGTAAGCTTGCACGCACAAAACTACTTATTTTGGGAAGAACTACTACATGGAATTCGCTTCCCGAGCGGGTCTTCCCCGACGGATACAATCTGGGTAATTATGTTTATCACCTTAATCGCGCAACAAACGAATTTATTTTTATTTACCTCTACGTTAAGGTGATAAACATAATATTATGTGTTAAAATCGGGAAACTTTAAAAGTTTCATCTAATCTGGGTATCATCAAGTCGCGAGTGAATCGGTTTCTTCTAGACAAGCGTGCTCTACCGTAGACCGCATCTTCGTTTAACATAACGTGAGATACTGGTCAAACGCACTCCTAAATAGAAATAAAAAAGAATTAAAAAGTAGGGGAAAAGAATATATGCTCAAGCAGATTAAAGGTATGAAGCGTTGATGTGCAGGAGGCGTCTCGCTTCAAAAGGCGGCGTTTTGTGGCTTTGCCTCTTATCCCGTGGGCCGTGTCGCGTGTGCCTAGTACATTAAGGGTCGAAAATTATAATAAATATGCTACTTTGTGAAACAACGGAGCACAGATCGTAATAAATACATTCATAAGTGACCATGGCAGTAATGTCTAAACGAATTAATTCCATGTTCTGCCTCAATTTGATTAATGAACCGATAACCTAATTCTTTATAACGCCCACCATATTCTCATGTCCTAAGCATATCCGCCATTATCAATAACCCATAACCAACTAACTACTGCCACGAACTTTTAGGAAGTAAAGGTCATTTAATTTGCCATTCAAGGTTAGACGATATAGCCATGGTCTTAGCTTAAAAGTTTACTAGGCAAAGTATCAAATCCTAGAATTTTAATTGGGTTCGACGCAAAGTACCAATAACGCAACCGGCCAAAACACACATTATTAGTCAATTGCGAATTTCAATGCAGAAATACGCGAATGACCAAATCAGTAAAGTACCATTTCCGCGAAAGACCAAAGCTCAAATTTTTGGTCAGATGCATATTTTAATGATTCATTGGCGAATGATCAAAATATAACCAAAACCCAATTTTTTCTTTCTAGCGGGATGTCGGCAAAAGCATCGGAAACCAAGTCGCAAAAAACTAAAGCACAACATTTATAATTTTAGTCATAGAATTATTATTTCTTCTGTAATTTAGTTTAGTACAAAACGAGTCAATTACAGTCATAGATTCTATTACCCATTTTCTCCGAACTGCTTGTCAGGTGTGAAGGAAAGGGATCAAATAAAAATTGAAAATTTAAATTCTATTTCGATCGAGTGATATATTTGTGTTTTGGTATCTGTTTTTTGGTCATACTATATTCCTTAGATGGACATTCACGACCTCACTTAGTTGTGCTCCTTGTGTACTACGTTAATTTATCGTTACGGATATTTTAATAGGACCTAAATTTGTACAAAATATATCACTTCTGGCACTGTTGCAACGATCGAATGCCTTAAGACATTGTTTCGTTGGACTCTCGATTAGTTAGTTCAGTATAATAATGAATTACGGCTGTAAGTAGACATATTTTGAAAGCCACTGGTGCTTTTGGTATTTGGGTAATAACGATCACCTTTTGTGGAAAAAGTCCCCTTTTGGTGAAAATATCTGCTATTTTAAACGGTGAAACTAAATACCGAAATCCAAAGGATCATTAAAGTACAAATAGCAAGACTGTAAGAACATACCCATACTTTTTTGTGAATTATTTCTATTAATACCTGCTTTCACTAACCGCAAATTTAATGTAGAGCTAAATCAAAAAATATTAATTCGAAGTATCATGTTCTGAATTAATTACATACTAGCGACCCGCTCTGACTACGCACCTTTTCTTGCCTTATTAGATTGTTTAATGATTAAAAAATAAAATAATGGAATCGTATTGTTTTCATATTTTTTTTCTATATCCAGTAGCTACAGCTTGAAATTGTTATTGACACAATAAGTTTTTAAAGAAACTTTCACATGTTGTAATAAGTAAAACCGTATCAAAATTTAATTCAGTGTAGAGGTAGGCCTCTACTGCAGAGTCCGCCTGGGGAAGAACCACTTATTTTCCAGTTATTCAACCGCCAACCAGAAGTGTGCAATGGTTACTGTGTTTCGGTTTGAGGGGTAATGTTACTAGACAAATTACTGGGCATGAAGAGATTTAATATAATTATTATAATAATTATTCAGTTTCCTGGTTTCCATAATACAAGGTTGGCTTAGTATGGGGCTAGATGGCGCTGTGTGTAAAATGTCGCCCAATATTTATTTATTTACTATATCTCACGATGGACCGTGACAAGCGTAGTGCAGTGCATTGCAGGACTTTGTTCGCAAGTTTACAATTCTAGCACTGCTTATAAGGGCAGGCATGATGTATACCACCAGGCGAACGTCACACCATTGGATAAAAACAAAAGTTTTCAGCAATAGGTTTTTCCCTCACTTTTAATCGCAACAATCTTCGAACAGTAGACCAAACCATAACAATGGCATTTCAATTTCTCGAAATAACAAGTGCACGATATTTACAAATGTCGATTCTTGACCCTACATTTGACCCTTGAAATGAGATTATACTGCCTCTCGCTGGGGGCAGGGATATGATAATAGGACCTCATTTGAAAAGTAGGTTTATTCGTGCATGCTGTGTCATTATATGGCTATAAAATCGTAAAAGGCTCGGATATTAGAAAATCGCTTCTGGTTTTCAAAATTACTTATATAATAGGCAAATACAAATTGGGAATTACGTTAGCAAGAATAATATCGGAAGTGGAGATAATTTAATTAATATTCATAGATTTTGCAAGCTTCATAAAAATTAACCAATGATTAAAGCTTAAACAACTTATTAAACTTAACCAATTATGTTTCACTATTTGTCAAGTACTAACTCCTCGAGTTAATTGAGTCCGAGACCTTTCATTCTTTAGTTAGTCATAAGGAAACAAAGCAGACAGTTTTAAATCACTCGGCACACGATAGGTTCTGTCAAGATGAGGTCATGATCAAATCTCTGTACTTGGTTATCAATAGTTAGTTCCAAATTGCTAGGTGGAACCCGCCTTTGTTACAATCCACGCGTAAAAGTCAGACATGTATTAAAGAGAGGGGCCGGAGGATCTGTAGTACGGTTTTTTTTTTAATAACCTAACTACGAGTATAACTAAGTAAAAACAAAATAACTTCAAAACTCGACGGTAAAGAAAAACTAAACAATTATTTATTCGCTGAGTAGTTTCCGGTTTGTTCCCAATAAGTAACACTCAAATGTCACACTGTTACTCGATAGGATTTTTTTATTGAAAAATTCTCCACCAGTCACACTTTCCTTGTGTTTTTCGACGGCTTACGGCGGGTTTTCGAGTTCCAAGCCGCATTTTTGGGCAAGAATATGACGTACTGCTTTGTGATATGATGATTAATTGTTAAACAAGCCTTTTAAGATAATTTTTAGTTTACGCTGCTAATAACGAATAGTTCGTCTAATAAAATAAATGAAATATTAGGTTAAATGTAGGAGCTACTTTGTGGGGGCAACTGACGCTTTGACCCCACTAGGTTCGGCCACATTACAAGATATTTGGCCGCCTCACCGCCATCACGCAACACGCTGCTGCTCCATCGAATTGCTTGGTATTGAGTCTGTAACCTTACCGAAAATTAAAAGCACGACATGACATTCGATAAGGCGTCTTGTTGGAGTCCATTGTATGGGGATATCTTCGGGTCAGTACCACAAAAAATGTGGTCATATTCAAACCACAGTTCACGTTAATTTAGAAAACTCAGAAGACTCAGAATTAAGATTTATTCTCTAGATACACGAGGCTAGGTTTTCAAGCCAGGATAGCAAGAAAGTGATAGGAAGCTAGAAAGCTAGCAGCTTTGGCTTCGTGTAAATGACACTAGTTCTGTTAGAAATGAAGCTATAGTTGTGTTTACACGAAGGCAAATCTGATAGCTTGCTAGTTTACAACCACTATCTTGTTATCCGGGCATGAAAAACTATAGCCTCGTGTATTAGGTACCAAGACGGAAAAGAAAATCTCTAATGGTTAGACTTCGGTACCTATCTATCTGTCTGAATATCCATGTGTATGTTAGAGCTAATTTTCTCGAAACTATCGAGCTAAAAGACATAATTTTGTATATTATAATGTAAGTCTAGATATTCCATACCATTTTTACCATTAAAATAAACATCTACTAAAATTATTGTAAATATAGACTTATTGGAAAATCCACGGCAAGAAGGAAGTCCCTTAAAACCAGTCATTGCTTTATTGGAGCCTAGGTGATTTCAATTTGGTGATTCATAGGTAGTCCATGAATCACCAAATTGAAAATGACATCGTTTTTTTTGTAATTGGCTTCTCAAGTTTTGCATTCTGCCAGTGTCAAGTTTATTTATTATCATCAAGTCAAAATGTCATGAAATCACAGTAAGTCAACGAAATTAGTCATAGTCGAGTCTAAGTCATACCTTGTAAAGTTGTAGCGACTTTACTATGAGCTGCTACGGTTTTGAAAACAACACGAATAGACATGTTTTACATTATATTTATACAGACATTATAACACTTGCCCACGCTCGTGCATGTAATACAACACTCAATGAATAAAACACCACCATTTTTTATCATCAATTCGAGAAAAAAAACCATTAAGAAAATAATAGAGTGCAACGACATGATTTGTCCGTGTTCCCGCCAAAACGTTATATCGTTATAGGGTGTGAATGCTTGCGAGTACGTACTTTATATAGGAACAAGTTTTTGAACAGGACGATATATTAAACTTTATAGCCACCTATACAGGGTTAGTTCTAATCAGTTAGCATCCTCTTAAGGGCATATTCTGTACATCAAAACAAAAACATTGAAATCACGAAAAAAAAACAGCTGTTCTATACAAAAAGTTCATCGACCTCGGGCAAAATGTATGAAACAGCTGTTTTTTGCGATTTTCATGTTAGCCCCATAGTAAAAGTTGTTTGTTTTGATGTACAAAATATGCCCTTAAAAGGATACTAACTGATTAGAGCTCGAGCTGCATTCGTAGGTAGGTATCATGTTTTTATTATTATTTTGTAAGTTGTTTACATGTTTAAATGCCTTTTATACGATTGTCGAGGATTTATTGTCTACACAAACCTAAAGTTGGTTTTTAGACAATAGAAAATAATATTGTATGGTAGATTTTAAGATTCGATAAATAAACTAAAAAAAAAAAAAAAAAAACTAACCCTGTATACAGAGAGTTATTTTGAACACCGTTATCCTTCTAGGATATCATTGTACTCATCATTATGAACAAATTTTACTATAACGCCAACCCTGAAATCACGAAAAAAAAACAGCTGTTCCATACAAAAAGGTTCATCTGGTCATATGGAACAGCTGTTTTTTTTTCGTCATAACCACTGTCTTACAAACGGATTTCGCCATATCGGGAGACAATGAAAACATGCGTTAATATCCGCGGTCAACTATCTAAAGAGATCAAATGCTTGCCTATTTACCTTGAAATAACGCCGACCCGACGCCGGTAGACATGCCATGTCCGTGCCAGTTATCTCAAATAGTCACTGTTAATGACTGATGAAATTACTGAATCACGTGCACTTAATGAGCATAGCTATTTACAAAGTTGAAGAATATACTTACAGGGCTTAGGGTAGGGGTGTAGGAGTCAGGATAACGATAACTTATTTGAGTTATCAGTTCTAGGACAGCATACCCCATGCAGGTTCACAATTACACAATTTGTATTTTGTATTAGGTTATAAAGTTGGGTTTTACTCGTACTATGCCGGAAGGGATCATAGTAGTCATCATTAGGAATAACTTTTACATCTTTATCATCATCATAATCAGCCAAGGGACCTGGGTATATCCTGAAACTGCAACCAGAACCACCGGAGGACGGGCAGCAGCGTTCTCTTGGCTAACGGTGGTGAGCATTCTGCGATCCCCAAGCTGCCTGCCAGAACGCCACATTGTACGACAACCAGCCATAATGACTACCTTAACTGAATAACATTTATAATGGTGCCAAACCCATAACCGCCGATAAACAGCTGTTCCATAAATTTTGCGTGATTTCATGTAACGGCTGGTTTTTTCGTAATATGTTTAGTTATTTCTATAGGTAAAGTTGATCTCAATTATGAGTACTATGACCGCTTTCGGTTTAGTACCTACATCTCTGGCTTACCTACAACCGTGCGTACTAAGCCAGTTGTGAACTAGCGGTTAGTCGCTATCCTTTAGACCTGAAAACTTAAAATCGGATGTGTTCTCTCCTGCCATAGAATACTTGTATCTACGCCATGTAATTGACCGATTAAAGCGAAAAAAATTGTATTTACTTATGTTTCAAAGTTTGTCAGTTAATAGAAGAATAAGCACCAAACGGATTAGCAGTGTCTTACGTCACGGGCGGCATACTTGACCCTGAGCGTAACTAAGGACACTAGAGTTAACTAACACTTGAGTTACACAATTAGTTAAGCAGTTATGTAGAGTCCTGAGTGAAACGAAGAGTTCAAGCCGTCTAAGAAGATGGTAGGCTTTCCTAAAGATGAATACTCTACTTTTCATACCTTCTACATGTCAATAAAAACCCAATCGCGCCTTTTTTGTGCTTTGTCTGGTGGTTAGTTCTATTTTCGAATAAACTCTCTCTACAATGCTTAGCTTGTATGCTAAGAGTTTTCATACTAATTTTATCGTTCCAAATTCAAATCACTTATGATTTTATTGAGCAGTGGTTTGAAAAACCCGAAGCTCATGAACAGTGTAAGGGAGAGAGAGAGCTAGTTCCTCCGAGGTGTAAGGTGAAGCCACAGAAAAGCGAAGGCCCTACTCTTAGGTGCTGAAACGATAGTTTAATTACTATGAATACTACCCTAATCTAGTCGGATTTCACTAGTATGTGAACGACTTGTAAATAGCCGATAATCTTCGGAATTTGTTTACTTATTAGCAAGTAAAACTGTTCTTTTTAAAGTAGGTACTTAGTAGTTTACTAGAGTACTTTATAGTCGTTTAGCTACCGCTTCATTAATAAATAATTATATTTATGTCATATTCGCTTATTTCGTTTCTTGTGGAGCATGATCTAAATCTTGTAGATCTAATCCGATGGCGTTGAAAATTGAAATGTTTGCGACAGTGATCTGTGCCTTAACAGAAAACATACACAGGTTAGGTAATCCCGATAGAACAAAACAGTTTAATTTGATAAAAACCGTTGCTTCCTAAGATACAACTACGACTACTTAACAAAATATGATATAATTAGAATCAATCGCAAAAACAATTCTAACGTAACTCTACACGATGTACCTATTTGCATAACTACCAGTAGTTGCGTTCAGTTATGTTCCACTTAAAGCATGTAATTTAATAACTGAGCTTCTAGTATTATTTATTTGTAGTAAGTTTTGCTTACTAGATGCAAAGAATAAGTCATGATAGTCTAATAGGAGAAGACCGTAACCTGTGGACTTGGGTATGTCCTTAAACTGTAACCAGACCCACCGGAGGACGGGCAGCAGCGTCCTCTTGGTTAACGGTGGTGACCATTCTGCGATCCCTAAGCCGCCTGCCAAGCGTGGGGATTATGGCAACACCTCTCTATTAAGGGGGAGGCCTTCGTCCAGCAGTGGACGTTTTATGGCTGAAAACGAATAGGAGAAGACGCTGCAGAAACTTGTAATCGCTACACCATCGGACTCCAAATGTTTTGATTCCACGTTTATAATCGGTCATCCAGCCGGAAGACGTCCACTGCTAAACGAAAACGAAAACCTCTCCCTTAATAGGAAGGGGTTGCCATAATCCCCATGCTTGGCACGCGGCTTGGGGATCACAGAATGCTCACCACCGTTAACCTAGAGGAAGCTGCTGTCCGCCCTCTGGTAGATTTGAATGCTGTTTTAGGGCATACCCAGGTTCAGGACATACCTAGGTGCATCGGTTTCTAATCGGTACAGCTAAGAAATGCAATAAGTTACCGGCTTCCTTACTTCCTAAGAGATATAATCTAGATCTTTTCAAGGTCAGAGTGATTGGTATCTTCTAAGCCTGCGTACTTCGTCTTTATCGTAGTCAAACGCGAACTTATACGTGATAGAAAACCCGGAGAACTTGCAGGCCATCCCGAGCCCAAACCAATTGATTTCTTAGGAATGTAAGTATTAAAAAACACACTTATCATTGGTATGTCGGTGAAAGAAAACAGTGTGGGGAGACCTGCGATGGTGTCCAGATGACGAAATAAGAAGTGATTCCAACTGGACACACGCGTGTCCAGCCCCTCGAGTCCAGTTGGTGAATAACCAATTTGCACAAACTTTTTTTATGTTTTTTATTTGTGTTTGTTTTTTGATTTTGTGACGAATTATCGCCCGACTGCCCTTCGAGGCTCTGTATTATTAGCCCTGTTATGTTTAGGAATTAAACTTTATGTGATGGAATTATGACCAACACAAATTGTATTGATATATCTGTAAATAGTTACTCTTGCATTAACAATAAATTTAAAACCTTCCGTGATATCGAAGCTTGAACCTCGACACGATAATTACAGTTTTTATCTGTTTCAAGCCCATATCCACTTGCTATAACATTCAAATTGTACCTTACTGTCAGCCTTCAAACAACAATAAATATAAATAACTACATGTGTGCAACCTTCACTGAATTTTATCAATTTGTAATTAATAGCTGCGTTAGTATGTGTACAGGGTTAAACAGAATACTGGTACTAAGACAAAAGGAATTAATTGAGCAGCTTCTGCTATCGGAAAAAAGCTAAATCTTATACGGATAAGAATCAGGCATTTATGGAAAAAGTCAATAGTACAAATGATTAAGTTTAACTATTTAGGCTTTGGTCAAAGAAGCCGAATTTAAAGAATGTTTTTTTTAAATTCAGCATTTTAGGTAAATAGTCCACAATTTCTTATCTACACAATGAACGGACAAATACTGATTTAGCACTGTTTTGTGTTCTACTATATGATTAATTACGTTCCAATTAATAAAAAAATGTTGCAATAAGTGTAAAATAAATATTGGGGGGACATTTATGACACACAGCGCCATCTAGCCCCATACTAAGCAAAGCTTGTATTATGGAAACCAGATAGCTGATAGAATACTTATATACATTTTTTTTTCGTAAATACATACTTATAATACATACTACACCCAGACACATAACAGACATCGATGTACGTCACAAACATTTTTGTCCTGGGTGGGGATCGAACCCACGCCCTACAGCTCTGAAGGCAGACATGCTACCAACTGAGCTATCAGGCTGTCTCGGTACCTAATATGATAAATGCTGCTGTCTGGTAACATTCCTTGGGTAGGTTAGGTGTTCAAAGGTAAAAAAAAAAATACTTACGTGTTGGAAAGTGTGTTGTAGTAAGTTTTTACAGTAAGGTAAGTGTTATTTTTTTGGAAAATCAAAAAAAAACTACATAATAACTTCCCAGTTGTCTTTCTTTATAGTTTCAATAAAATGTTAACTTATTGTACATTGCTATAATTGTTACCTGGGCCTGGGTATGTCCAAAAAATCCATCCAGAACCACCGGAGGACGGGCAGCAGCGTCCTCTCAGTTAACGGTGGTAACCAAACTGTGATCCCCAAGCCGCCTGCCAAGCGTGGGGATTATGGCAACACCTCCCTTTAAGGGAGAGGCCTTCGTCCAGCAGTGGACGTCTTCCGGCTGTTGATGATGATGATAATTGTTACACGATTAATAAATTACCGTGCCTGAGGAATCTTGTTTTTTTTTTAAATACTACGTATATTTGTACCCTAAAATGTGTTTGCTAGATAGAACAAGTCAGCTCTCTATCTAAATAATAAGTTTGTATGTGAGAGTATGCCCAGTATTGCCCAGTGCCCACTGGAGAGTTTCTAGAGAAGTTTCTAGTAATATTTCACAATTCTAGTGAAGTGTGAATAATTAATAGTGTTCACATTAAAGCTAATCAGGCGATAAATTGCACAGCAATTTACTAGTACTCAATCACCACCTGCGCCAGTTCTACAATAATACATAATTAAATTTTTCAGTGATTGATTTTAGTTCTTCATTAGATGTGTTGTTAACTCCTACCGTTATGATTAGATTTGCAATGAAAGTAGTAATTGCGCACTGATTGGTGCTGTTATGCTTATCCGATAGCGAGTAGCGTTATGCATACCATTATGAAACCAAGTGTAGAGTTTCAACCACAACGTGCCACGATATCGTCGTAAGAAATTAGCCCCATCCGGATCAATAATCTTTTCAAGAGAACATTTTTATGGTTCCGTGCGAGGGAAGTCCAAACGGGGCCATATTACTAAGCCTACGTAGTCTGTCTGTCCGATCTGTAACTTGTATCTTTAGAACCACAATAGGTGGCCGGTTTTTTTTTTTTAAACTTACCTTATTTTCTCGGGTTCACTAACAAACAATAGTAAAAAATTAAGAGGGTCCCTGTACAAGACACATGTTTTTTAACGTTTTTGTTTTCAGTTCTTTATCGTATAAACGATATGATTATTTATATAGACAATAGTCAGAAATATAATCATACCAATAATTATAAATGCGAAAGTGTTTTGTTTGCATGTGTGTGGGGAGGGAGTGCGTGCACGTCCTTGTGTTAGTGTGTGCGTGTGTATGTTTGTTACTCCTTCACGCAAAAACTGCTGAATAGATTTAGTTGAATTTTCGTATAGAGGTAGCTAACACGTTGGAATAGCATAATAGCACATACGTAGGTACTTTTTATCCCAGGAACCGCGAGTGACATCGCACGACGCTCCTAGTGACCAGTAACAAAAACTAGCCCAGTGCGTGTGTCAGGCTTTCACTGCGAATAATAACAACCGATAAGCAATGTCAGAGGCCTTCGGGCGGCATATAAACTCTGACATTAGGGCTGGTCACTCAGCCTATACGAACTTACTGTGAACTTCGAATATTTAATATATTGGTCATCGTGTATACGGAACCACTGGTGCGCAATTTCGTTTCGCACTTGGCCAGTGTTTTATTATTTCTCCGATTACGTCCTTGTTCAAGTCACAATCATGTAAGCTTTTGTAATTACTGTTCGTTTACAGCAAGTAAGTAATAAGTGAATGTTGTTAAGTCTTGTTTTTGATTCTCAACCCCAGACTTTCAACAAGACTGCTCGTGTAAGTAAAACTGGAGCACTTGCAAAAACAGGAATTCGATTACGAAATATCTGTAAACACAAGTAAACTAGGTGACACCGAGTTTTGAGACCAAGGGCTTTGGAATGGTATGTTTCGTTAACTTTTTATCGACAAATTTGGTAAAATCGATACAGAAAGGTACCGACTCAAAGGTACAGTTGCCGACAATTGTTAATTGTTATAGGTAAGGGTATGCATTCCAATTTTAATAATAACAAACTTATTTATAATCTGTTTCTGGCCACGCGTTGTTGTGGTTCAGAACATTATAACATTTGGTGTTACAATAAAATTTAATATAGCCTATAGCGCTAAGGGATAATGTAGCTTTCTATTGGTGCAAGGTTTATAGTTCCAAAAAATTCCTTTAACAAACATCCAAACTCACAAACTTGACCTCATTATAATATTTTAGTACCTATACTAAACTAGATATTGGACCACAAATAAAAAACTGGTTAAAAACGCCTAGACTGAAATAGGAACAAGCTGTCCAACAAGGTTACCTGAACATTTTACATAAACAGTTATGTAAGCTGTTACTTTGTTAAGCTAAGGTGTATTTTGAGTAAATACAAAAATGCGGTTAAGTCTTGCAAAAATCACTTAACTTTAACATTTAACGTTAATCGTAAGATCTAAAGAGAAACTTTCAAAAGATCCCCCATTATTTAATGTAGCGGCATGTTAAACACGAATACCTGACACTACAATGTATCAGCTGAAGTATATTCCGTCGACAGTATGCTACATCGCGTAATCCTCTGATCGCTATCGCTTCCAATACTTGTACTGTAGACAAAATGCAGTCTCGGTTGATGGATGGTCGCACGCGATCGCGTGCCGGGAGTTCCGGAGAATCGTGTTGGGCAACATGGAGGGAACGCTGAGGTAAATGTTTCTGTTGATGTCTATCTGATCAACAGAATAGCGAAATTCCTACTTTCTAGGTGAATGAGAGAGCTAAATCCTCCAAGAGGTGAATAATCTTCTCGTCCAAAATCCCGCAGTGTCTGAAGACAAGGGTTTTTAACCAGTGTGAGTTGCCAGTGATGACATATGGAATTGAAACGTAGTCTTTAACTGCTCAATAAAGACTGCTGCTGCTGCTGCTGCTGTCTGCTGCTGCTTTGCTGCTCTGCTCTTTTTGCTGCTCTGATCGTGTTTTTTTTTTGCCTATTGGAGAAACTCAGAGTCACGCAACGGGCAATGGAGAGAGCTATGCTCGGAGTTACTTTGCGCGATAAAATCCGGAACGAGGACATTCTCCAAAGAACCAAGTTCACCGACATAGCTCGCAGGGTTTGCAAGTTGTAGTTGCAATGGGTAGGCCACATCGCTCGAAGAACTGACAAGCGATGGGAAAGAAAGGTTCTTGAGTGGCAACCGCGAACCGGAAAACGCAGTGTAGGAAGGCCTCTCACTAGGTGGACCGACGACATTGTAAAAGTCGCGGGCAACCGACAACCGACCACACTGTACGGTAGTCGTACAATGTGGCGGTCTAAGGGGGTGGCCATCGTTCAGCAGTGTATGTCTCCGGGCTGATGATGACTCGACTACTTTGGAGATTGTACCCACTAAAGGCATGTAACATTTTGGCCTAGTTCATACAAGGAGGTATGAATTTATTTACCACTACGCTACCTGCGTATGGGAAATGTCCTAAGCCTTTTACCAGCCTGCTTGACAAAGGGCTCCGTGATCTCCGACACAACGCACCGGGGCCATCATTATTGTGTTTTGCTTGGCTTATGAGAGCTGCGTGATCTCACGAGAATAGCCTCAACCTACGACAACGTCACTTGTTACCACTCCACGTTGTCCCCGGGCCCGTTGGAACTCAAAACACCTAGTCATCCATTCCGTTGGTTTTCGATAAAACAGCTAAGGATAAGATTAATAAATACATAGACGACTGACTTAAAAGTAAATGTAATAAATATTGGGGGATATTCTACACACAGCGCCATCTAGCCCCATACTAAGCAAAGCTTGTATTATGAAAATCAGATAGCTGATAGAATGCACGATAATTTCATATGTTAATAATCGTGTATTTGCATACTGTTCTTGTGGTACAAATACATAGAAGTACGTTTTTTTCATAGGTGTCCAAAAAAGTAAGCAATCTTTACTGTCTTTTTTAGTCTTTGATTTATATTTTACTTTGAATTAAACACAGCTAACATTGCAGGGGGCAACTACGAACTGAAAATGAGACCTACCAAGATTATTACCAAGACCTTGGACAAGTATAACAGATTCACATATAACAGATTTTACTGATGATGACTTATTGTATGCTTACTATACTTTTTTCTCGAATTGGTTGTAATAAAACCACGTGCTTTTTCTTAATTTTCATCATCAAAACTAAGTTTGTACGCAAAAATGTCCGCATTTTTTGATGAAGAAAATTACAAAAAAAACACGTGGTTTAATTGCAACCAATTTGAGAAAAAAATTTTGTAAGCATACAATTTAGGACATCAGTAAAAACTGGGACATACACCTACTTAATAATGCGATTAGCAAACAAGATCTTTTTGACCTGATTGGGCGTTTATAGAGATTACACATTATTCCAAATCTCACGATCCCTTGATTGATAAGAGTTCCATGACGGTTGAAACTTCAAGGGTAATTATCCTATAGATAATTATAATTATAAACGAATTAGCATAATTTTCAACACCATGACACTTGGTTGAACATGCTTTTATGAATTTCGGATGTAGTAGATATTTACATTTGTCGGTTGTTAATAGGCATAAAAAATGATAACCATAATAATTACGAAACTTTCTGCTTTTGCTTATTGTGTAACCGTAAAGTGTTTATTTTAATCCAAACCAAACCATTTCGAATAAATTATGCAATTTAAAACTTGGGTAAATTTGTAATATAATCTTTTGAAAACTTTAATATATAGAGCATACAACCATGTACATTTTTTAAAATATTTTTATTTGACTTGCGTTTGGCCGCTAACTCACCTGATGTTAGGCAAAGATGCGGTCTACGAGCACGCCTTACGTCTTGAAGTCATCCAGATTACTTCTCTCGCGAAAGACCCGCTCGAGGAACACATTCCACTGTTTAGTAGTTCGCGCAATAAGAGTGGACTCAAATTGTTTCGTTCGAGTTTTTGGTAGGTACATCTACCATGAACCGATGTCGCTTTTTCGAGTTACTGGCCGTCCGATAGTAGAATCAGCATGGTAACTAGATCATGCAGATCTGAAGCACACTCTCCGAAATGCGTCTGATAAAAAACCGACAGACTACTTACTTTGCGAAGATGTTCGATGCTTCGATGTTTGACGGCTTTGTAGCTTAGCCTGGCAAAGTGAGCTTCTTGGCGTGCTTCTCTATTGTACCATTAGCGTAGTCGTTCTAGTGGCTATTCTTCATAAAGACTTTATTATTAAGGTCATTCATCCAACACAAATTCGCTCTTTTTTACATAACATGAGTCGAGATTTTCTGAGTGAGAACGATTTAGATAAAGGTTATCAAGAAATTGATGACGACTACATTCAGCAGGGCAAAGTAGGTAAAAAGTTGTGGCTACATTACCTTCAATTTTAAGTGCACAACTTCCGATCTACGCTGAGATATTGTATGTCTTTATAGAGTATATTGATTGACTGATAATTATATACGATTGATGGTTCATCACATGGGTTGGGTCGTATGTTCGTGGAAAACATACAAACTGAGACGCCGTTTCGTACCGTTTTAGTGCCCAATTACTGTGGTTTGGACGGATCGTTCTGTACAGTAAAAACGAATTAACGCATGAAATTAAAATTTATGACGCATAAAGTTTTGAGAGCTTTTATAGATGCCAAAAACGATATTGATCTGAGAGAACTTCTAAATGAAGCCATTCAAGATGTGTACGATATGTGCTCGCTATTTTCATGCTGACATGATTAATGATTTCTTTCAACCTTAGTATATCAACTCTATCTTCTTGGAATATTGATACAAAGTACACAATGTTTGAGATTGTTGGCGCTCTACACATTTATTTACCCTGCCATTATGATCCAGTAGGTAAATATGGGCTAACTATGTAGGGTCATCCCACAAAAGGTACGGTAGTTCTGATTTTTTAATAGGTCGATAGCGTGACGAAAAATCCAAGTTCAAGTCACCATCCATCCTGTGCTTCCTCCGCCATCTTAGAAAAACTAACAGAAATGGGCACTTTTTTCAGTATTTTGTCTATAAACAGAAAAAACACACACTTTTTTCGGAAGTCCAGTTTATCACTGTTATTAATATTTTGTTTTTACGCAATGGAGTAACGAGACGAGAGTGAAGCACGCCTGATGGTAAGCATCACGCCTACTCATAACGGTTGCAGTGCCGGAATTGTAACTTGCAAACAAAATCCAGCGCCGCACTGCACTATGCTCGTCACCCGGAGATAATAGATCGATGAGCAGTTTGTCTATGGTTTCGATAAACTTTAGGTACGCTTGGCCGGACCACGAACGTTAGTCGGCCGCTGTCAGTCAGGAAAAGTTGCGGAAACCATTTGTAGGCGGGCGAGGATGTTAGTTTAGAAATTAGAATTACACTGCTCTCAGTAGGAACAAGTCGGCGACACATCAGACGAAACACTAGGAAGAGCTCAGCAAGAACTCATCCTGACCGGACGCGGCCTCGTCATCTTTAACATAGAACTCTTCAAGTCAATTCTGCAAACTTAACTCATTCTTTACTTTAATCACGGCTTATTAGTAGATTACTCAACTAGGGAGCAAAAGTAAAGAATTTCTCAGTTAAGTAAAGCCTCAGAGCTCATGTTTACAAAATACATTATGTCTGAGGCTTCTTTACTTGCTCCCGTGGTGTGTATACAATTATCCGTGCCACTGTGGGGAGGAAGTGGTTCCTTTCGGTCCGCTTAGCGGGGCTAAAGTAGCCACTTTTGCCCCGCAGGCACGTAATATATATTAAGTCTTGTTTTTTAACCCAAATTAAAATATATATTTTTTCTTTGTTTAAAAAAGAAATAATTTATATGCGTTTTTTTTAAAGTTTATAATCACGTAAGAGGAATGATTAAATCTACACTTCCTCACTAATATTATAACGAGATGTGTTTAACTGTAGTTAGTGACTTTGTTCGTTTGAAATAATTTTCGCAACTATACTTCCTGTGGAGAGAGAAGTGGACGACTTCTCTTTACAATGTTATTATTATTTTTCGTCTTATATTGATAATAATGAACAATGTGTTGTGAACACTTCATTTGTTGATTCAATTAAACTCTGCATAACATAATATTTTTTTATTAACTGAAGCATTGTCTTCGGGTTACGAAATCAATCAATAAGTACAAAGAGCCTTCTACAGTACCATACTTAAGATGTAATTATAGCTGTGGTGGATTCAGTGGTATGCTATATATCTATCCAGGATGCAATCAGTTGCATGTTCAACTTGTGGGTGAGCAGTGAGTGACGAGACTTACCTAATTAGTCGAGGTTTTGGGCGACTGACACGACAGGACCTGGGTATGTCCTTAAAACTACATCCAGAACCACCGGAGGACGGGCAGCAGCGTCTTCTTGGTTAAAGGTGGTGACAATTCTGCGATCCCCAAGCCGCCTGCCAAGCGTGGGGATTATGGCAACACCTCCCATTAAGGGAGAGGCCTTGGTCCAGCAGTAGACGTCTTCCAGCTGATGATGAGGTCTTTCGTTGTCCATTGTGGCAAAATGCTACATTATTCTCAATACAAAACGAAATAAGATCGAATATAATCAAAATCCAATCATCATCCCAGGCTAAGAGTATTTGCTATATTGTCTCAATAAGCTCTGATTAAACGCCTAGCCTAACTCTCTAGTAGTTAACTATTACTGCTATTACCTAATTCACATACTCTCTGTAAGATGTTACGGAGTAGCAACTAATCGTAAGCTAACCGCGTGATGGGTGCAGTGTATGCACGTGTAATAATTATTACGCTTTCGTAATAGCTACGCATTTAATGAGAAGGCAATATTAAGTGAAATAGACAGACATTGTTAAGTGAAATAGCGGGATTAATCTCTTAGCTTGGAACTGAAAAAAAACGTAAGACAATGCTGGAACAAGAAACTATTCTGGCAGACATAGTACATCATCTTGTTAGCAAATAGATTATTCTGAGCTCAATACTCAATTTTTTTATTGCAGTTATAAAGGTTATATGCAGGTCTTAGATAACACATTATTTATAGTAGACACTTTATAACTACCCTGTAAGGGTATGGCAACGTCATGCGGAGCGGGCCGATTTATTATAATAGACAGTTTTTATCGTTCAAAAATTGATGAAGAGTATAATAGCACTTTTTAATTAATAAGTCTTAATAAGTCTCTTGTTAAAGAACGCTATCTGAAGCTAAGCTATCTGAAGCTATTAAGAAAACGGCCAAATATGAGTTGCACTCGTGTCCCGAGAATTACACAACGCCACACCCCCGCCCGCCGCTTACACGATAGAAATGAGTTTATCTGAAAATTGCGTTTTCTTTTTTTCTGTACGAAACCTGTAGTTAGCATCCGATTCGCACGTTGCTGGTTTATTATTACAATACAATAGTTTATTGATAACACCAAAGTTACACGTCAAAATTCATCAGGTATACTAAAGTTATATTACTATTAACGGGATATTTAAAAGAGAGACAACACAGACACACAGACACAGTTAAAAACAGTGTTTCATCAGGTATGTCACAAAAAATAATCACTTAATAAAATGAAATAACTATTTAAAAAAATACGTTAATAGTCTCTTATTTTAAAATAAGCTTTAATGTCATAAAACAAAAATTATTGATACACTCTAGAATTTGGTTTCTAATCACACCAAGTTTGATATTCTATCTATAAGTATGATATAAAACCAACGAAAGACCTCGACAAAAGCATTTCATTTAGACCCCGATATTTTTTGCAACTATTTCATTGTTTTTTTTTTATATTATAGAACGGTATGCGTTCTGACGCATACTCTGTGAGAATTACAACCGGTTACCGGCTACGGTTCTGAAAATACAGGTCATAATAAATTCGTAAGAGCGAGTAATTTGTGCACAAAGTCCGCTCAATTTCGGTTCTAGCTAGTTATTGTTCATACTAATAGCCACATAATAGTTTCAAGTAGAGAGAAGAAAAAAGAGACAAAAACTATTTAAATAATACATTTGGGGGAAAAGTCCTGAGTTGGTATTGAATTATTTCCTTTCAGCTCCAGAGCCCCTAATTTTCAGTGTTGGTCATTTTCGTAACGTAGTTGTAGGTGAAACACCTGCTACGTTTCGAGCTACGGCGGATGACGTAACGAAGTCGAGCGCAACGACACTGTTTACAGAGCACGTTGACGCTGTCGATAGCAAAAGTGCCTGGCGACCCTGGTGTGCCCCTCTTAACTAGAGGGGGGAGCCACTTCCAGCTCCCTTCACCTTCGCGCTAAGCACCGCTGCAATGCAGCCAATAACAGCCCACCTCGAACCGGCGAAAGGTTTTATATACAAGTGGAATTCGCACTGCCAAATTGCTATAAGTCAAAATATAGGGTAGTCGAGCGGTTCACTCGCTCGCCCGACGACGCGGCTTCGACAGTGGAACGTACGCGAGTTCTACAATACTAAAAATATAGTGCCATAGGGCAAATGCGAAGTTATTGGACGCCTTTATAATTCATAGAAGAGGCAGAAGACCAAGTGTTACAATGGGGTGCAGTGGAAGATACTGTTTATTGACTCTAATCGTGTGCCTTGTGTCAGAACTTGCTGTGGGTGTGAGAGTGGTGCCTAAGAGAAAAAAAGGTAATTAATTTATCTTATCCTTAAATTAAACTAACACGCACGTACTTGTCTAAGTTGAAATATGAACGGCCGTGCGCGACCGCAAGGCGAACGCAGCGTCGATATTTCGCAATGTTTTGATTCATTCATAAAGTTCACATGGATATAAATACAAGTGCATTCTAATACTAACATGAAAAAAATTGCTCTACATACGCTAAATGAGTTTAATTGGTCATAGTGTGACAACACCTTCATCCTATAATGCAAAAACCATAAGATTATCAACAAATGGTTTGTCAACTTTCAGCTGAAGAAAAATATCACGTGCGAAAGCAAGACAACATGTTATACAACAGATTAGCTTTACATGTATAAGAGGGATGTTTTACTAAAACAAATAAAAAATATGATTATTTAATATTATCAAAAGCTCTAATTAATTAGTCCATGCAAACCCGTTATGACTAATAATTCCTATTTTTTTATTACGTAAAATATTTAAATGATAACTTAAAATGTTCATATTATGCTAACAAGATGTTATTTGCATTTCCGATTTTAATATCTATTTCGAATTTAATACGCTATAAAATGTGGTCATTGCTGTCGTGTCCAATTCAATTTTGCATCTTTTTTTATCAAGTAACAACTAGCTCTTTACTTGCCGTTTTCTATGACACGTTTAATTTTCCTCTAATTACAGCGATTGTTCAGGAAAAACCACGTTTGCCTTGAAAGAAATCGCTTTGTCTCTGGTATGCATTCGTAATGTACGGAAACATTAATTATTCTATTAAGGCAGTAATCTAAAGACTTAAACATGTTTGATCTTTAAAGAAAATAAATATTTAAATTGTAAGCAGTTAAATTCTAAATAATAAATTCCTAGAAGTTAAATATTAACATTGGCAAGACAAGTGTTCGTAAAAAATATCTAAACTGACCATACGAGTATTTTCGAGATTTTAAATAAATTCAAATAATAATTATTTGTTATTTCAAAGTACTTACCTAAAGTTTTTTTTTATTACATCAAGTGACGAGACGAGCAAACCGTGCGCCTGGTGGTAAGTGTCACACCTGCCACTAACAGTACCAGTGCCAGAATTGTGAACTTGCGAACACAATTGCGCCGCACTGTACTGCGCTCGTCACCCTGAGATATTAGATGTTAAATCTCTTCATACTCAGTAATGTCTCTGGTAACATTGCCCTTCAAACCAGAATACAGTAATGCTTGCACACTACTGCTTGGCGTTTGTATAACTGACAAAGGTGTGATACTTCCCCAGGCGGACTCTGCAGTAGAGACCAAAAATATAAAATATAAAACTCACGTTTTACCATAATAATCTTCATTGATGGTAGGCAATCATGGAGCTACTTAAGTTGTAAAGTACTTGTCCATATTAAGAGTGGTAATATGGACAAGTAGTGGTGTTACCTTATGAATACCTGAAATCTATGAATAGAATTTGAAAGTCCTGAACACACTTTAGTAGGACAACTTTTGTGATCCGAATAAGGTATCGAAGTGCGCTTATGAGTGAAAACTCCTGTATAGCATTTCACAATTACGAATTTTGTTAGAAAACAAGTACTAAGTGCCTTATTTATAAACGTGGGAGCTATCCTACGTTTAGAAAAGAGGCTACCGCCTTTAGCCTTTATACATCGAGTTACCAAAAAAAAAGGAAAAGAAAAAAGACGGACTAATTATTCCGTGGCTAGTACATGTTTATTAATAAGACTTTTTGTTTATCAAAAACAAACCCTTGCCGATTTAATTTTCTTATACCGTCATAATATGCATAAAACGCTAAAATGTATTTCAAACCTATTTTAGCAAAATATTTTTTTGTCAAATTTCTTTCAAATTACGATTTGAGTTTGAAAAAAGAAGACAAAACACTTTTTAACAAAAATGGTTTTGAAATACTTTTTAGTGCTTTATGCTTAAGACGGATAGAATACACCAATACAAAAAAACTTTTAAAGCGTCACATGAATAATGCTAATGGTTTGTTTATCTATCAAGAACAAGATCCGTTGAATAAAATAATACTTAATAATACATATGCTTTTAAAAAAAAATACAACCGACTTCAACTTCGAACACCTGGGTGAAATCTTCATAATTTCTAGTAATTTTGATTTAATAACCAAACTACTGAACCGATTTCGATAAAATGTATATGGGACCACCTCTGAAGTATTTACCTACCAAACAAAAAATAATCATCAACATCAGTTCATAATTGGCGGAGTAATCGCGTAACAAACAAACAAAAAAAAAACTTACATTCTAGTTGAGATCCTTCTTTTTTGAAGTCGGTTAGAAAGACGTTTATAACTTTTTAATACTATTTTTAAATAATATTGATTCATAAAACGTATCGTATTGATCTCGTTTCCCACTGACACATTTTATTAAATTAAACTTGAAAAAAATTGCATCGTTTATTTTTAAGAGGCCAAATACCGTTGATACAAAATTCAATTTTACTAACAGCTGGCATGCATCGGAGATACCGTTAGGTGGCCGAATTTCAGAGAATCATTTTATTTGGCGTGTGTTTATTCACCTTGACACCACTTTTTGTTCGTACTATATAATTAAAACAATGACAGAGCTAGTACAAGTAAAATCATACTTTCACGGTACCTATTAACCTATGAAAAATATATTGTCAAAAGTGTATATCCGACATAAAAAATCGTTTTCGACTACAATCTTTTTCGTAATTTTGAAAAGGTAGTCTACCTAACAATATCACATTTTTTCAATGCCAGATTGATCCAACAAAAACGTTGTTCAAGTCATATCCGGACTTATTTAAAGAAAAAAATACCTTTGTTGGAAAATACAGTCTGACATCACAATGGAATTGTTTGCCCACTTCTGCTCTAAGTTGCGTTTTTGATCATGAACGTGGCTATTCAATGGATACAGAAATTAATACAACTTTCATTTCGATCTCTTTTATGGTGAAAACAAAAACGTAACATAATAAAACCTGAACCAAAAAAACCTCTTAATGAACACAAACAAAAAAAACTATTACAAAAGGTTTACTAATAGGCAATTTTTTCAACGCAATTATGCATAACAAAAACCAGTAAGGGTCAATTTTAATAGCCTCACATTATAAGAATGTGTTTTAAAATGTAATTCATTTTATTCATTTACATCGTAATATCTGTGGCTAATATAAATATGCCTGTGACTCGGATGCCACAAAAAAATCGTCTAAGAAAAAAATACACATGCCGAAGATATCTAGAACCGCTTATAAGTCACGTACCTGTATAATATTATACAGGAAACGAACACCGAAAGTTTTGAAATGCAAAAAGTTGCAAATCGCTCGCGACTTCGTATACTTAATTCGCTAAATGGTGAATTTTTTGAGTTGTTTCCATTTTTACCATCTCATTCATTAAGTGTGTAGGCGCAGTAGGCAAGGTTACACGTAACATGTCGAAATGCTACGATTTCTCAATTTCCATGATTCTCAGACATCCTGTATCGATTAGGAGATTATTACTAAACTCAAATGGCTTCAACTAACGTTAAGTTCAACTTCTCTGGGTATTAGTGAAGGCATGTTTCAAGGATTGCTTAAAATAATGACTTCCGACGAGTACTGATTACATTTACTCAATATTCTATTTAACACTTCTATATGGCTCATGTTTTACCAACATGTAACAAAAAATGCGAAAACACATTTGTCTTACCCGCTAGCAAAAAACGCAAATGCGTTACATTTAATTCTATATACGATTCAAGTACCGTAATATCCTTTAACCACGTCGTTACTACGCTCAGGCTTTCTATCGTAATAATACATTGTATGTAGAAAACGTGCATAGTATGCTTTAGTTTTTATTTTACTAATAGCTTCTCGAGCGAGGCTGCTGATATCGCCTTGGCTAGCGTCCGGTGCTAAATAACCATGTATCGAGCAAGAGCGACAAAATCTCTCTTACTTCCTTCCATTCAAATACAACTACTGCCTTTTCTTATAAGGTTTTATGACACCTAGATATATGAGCTAAATAATAGTATAATCTATTGGATGGTAATGTCATAGGATTGGGATAAGTGGCGTCCAAGAAGAGAGACCTACGAGTACGCTCGGCAGTGGGCGATTACGGGCTGAAAATTATAAAATGTATCTATTGCATTACCATTTGACGTGGTAATACGAAGTAATGTTTCAAACATCTTTTAAGAAGTGGGTATTAAAATTAAATGACTTTGATACTTTTAATTCAAATATTATATGGGCGTCTTAAAATCCAATAAGAGTTCTAGGCAAGCATTCTTAATCCTGAATAATAAAATAAGTTAGTAAGTAATAATTGTAATCTTACATTACATTTTTGTGTTTTTAAAACGTAGCTCTATAATATATTCTGTTTTAATGTTTTGCTACTATTAAGTACAATCAACACCACTTCAGGCTGTATAAATCCAAAATAACTTAATTATAATTCACAGGGGCACTAGACAATCCTAGGTTATTAAGTATATATTAGCTGTAGAGTTCTAGTAACAAGTGCCAATAAAAATTTAGAAATCATTAGAAGAATAAGATCTTCCTTCCTCTACCTACGCCAATAAATAATTAACGTTCAATGAAGCAGAGCCTCACGCTATTTAGGTACATACATAATCGAGTCTTCAATCGATTACACTACAATTTGCAAGTCACCGCTCGATATTTGTGTCATTGAAATATCGGCGCCGTAAATCATGGTAAAAAGTGAGATTGACCGGAGAGAGCTGGTGGTCGATTCGCGTGTCATGTCCGATTTTCTACGTTTTCCAAATAATTAGTCTCAATTTCATCTTCGTTGCGAGCACTGGATAACTGACATAAGCGATCGTTTATGTTAGAAATACCTACACACAGAGATATATTGTCGATCGTACTGATACCGGTAATTGAGAAAATAAAAATAAATTTTAAATTATTTTGCCGGTCATGTTAGCTGTATGTCGGAGGATCGTTGGGCCAAAATCACAACATGAACTTCCGCCCGGACGACCCAGACAGAGATGGAGGGACGAACTTGACTCTTACCTAAAAGGTTGGGCCTAAGTTGCGTAAAACAGAGAGGAATGGAAGGAAGGAAGGGAGGTATTTGCCCTGCAGTGGGACGGTATAGGCTAATATAATATAATAAAAATATCGATTAACCATGCATGTACCTTTTCGTTACGGCACGATTGAATATTAAAATGTATTCAATGTTCTTTTAAGAATCTAGAGCTGTGAATTATCACCTTCACTGACGTATAAGCGTTGAAGGTGAAAGGTTGATAGACAGCTGAAATTTACAGCTCTACCTAGAAGCGTATGAGTAAAAAACAATGATGAAAAATCAAGTTAGGAAGGTACTTATAATACAGTTGGTTCTTTACATTAGACATCCGTTATAATCTAACATAACTGACGTTTCGAGAGATACATACATCATAATAACATTACTAAGTGGTTGAGTGTACTTTTTTCACTCGACTCGATAAGTTCTGGCCTGATATAAATAACATTCGGCATGTATTGTGCCTTTGATTTACGCTTCCTATTTCCTATACATAATATTGCAAATAAAATCACAGAGTAAAACATAAATATAACAATTATTATGCTAACCGTCATATGCATAAAACACTAAAACCTATTTTAATCCTATTTTTGTTAAATCGTTTTTTGTGCATTTCTTTCGAATTACGAACTGAGTTTGAATAAAGAAGATATTACACTTTTTAACTAAAATAGGTTTAATACGTTTTAGTGTTTTATGCATAAGACTGTAAGCGTTTCTAATTCTTTCAAAACTATTGCTTAAACATTTTTTGATTATGCAAATTCAAGAAAAGTTTCAAAAGATTGCTGAGCCTATTTGAGTTTTGAATTTATGATCTCACTCACTCAACACGTTACGTATATCTGAATAAATTACCATTAATATTTTATAATAGGTAAAAATATAAACATTAGACTAATTCATAATTATCAGATCACTCGACTGTCTGTCTCGAACGGTACATATTCATTATTAACAGTAAATATTTGATTTATAACCCAATAAAAAATAAACCGGTAACTCGTAGACATAAATGATTAAAACCGGTACTTACCGATATCTAAATCGACTCGTTTTTTACCGATTTGCATAAGCACTTAGAGGTTGATACTGAGATTTGCAATATACTTAGACGTTTAGTGTTTAAAGCCATTAATTACGGGAAATCCAGATAATTACATAGACACGCAGATAAATTACATAGATTTATATTTGGTAGGTAAGTAAAAATCTCCTGCTTACGCAATTGTACCCACACTTGTCGGAGGAATAGTAGATTACTCACCTAGGGAGCAAAAGTAGATAATATCTCAGATCTCATGTATATAATATTGTCTTTGTCACCCAAGTCGAATCCGAGGGTGACAAAAATGAGACCTGAGGCTTCTTTACTTACTCCCGTGGTGTGTATACAGTTTTACGTGCTGTTGCGGGGAGGAAGTAGTTACTTTCGCTCCGCGCAGGCACGTAAAATTGTTTCATCCTCTCATAAACACTAACGCTTTACTAAATTCTACCACCATACATACCAGTAATTATAGTATGATTACTAATTACTAAAAGCTATCCTTTTGAATAAGTCACTTCTAGCTCATTATTGTCTTTTCTATTGTTTTTTACAGAAATGCTAGCACGCACAAACAAAATTAAAATTTTAAATAAAACCGTAATTTCTTCAACTTGCGCAACGCTTAGCTAGAGCAATATTTATTTAAATCGAATCACTATTGTGTAACTGACCAACAAAAGTGAAATTATTCGAAGAAACCGTCACGTCTAAGTAGAATACGTTTCTTAACCATAAAGTTGGACATAAAGATGTTAATGTATTTACAGAAATGTGTGACCTGCCAACGTAAGCTCTGTTATGTTTGAGTTTTTGTACAGTAGGTAAGCTGATGCCAGAATTTGGTTAGAACTTGTCAAAACACTTCAATGTGTCAACAAATATTGTTAAATAGTGATTTTGTCAATATCTAATTTTGTAGATGTAGGTACCATGTTATTTGTGTGTATTTAAAATCTTGGTCGGCTCATAGTTACAGCAATATTTTAAATTCTGGTTTTCGATTTTATTACAGTTTGATGTTGACATGGATGTCAGTAGGCCCAAGACATTATTTAAAATGTATGAGAAATTATTGACTCACATAACGGGATTTGGTTTACGTAATCACTCATCTGTTACATTCGTTGCGTTAGAAAGTTCTTATTTTTTTTATTTATTTTTTTGACCGGCCAACCATTGTACAATTACGTGCTGTACTTAGATCTAGGTCATTTATTACTTTTGATTGTTGTAAGCGTTTTACTCACTTTAAAAAAAACTTTTATATTTGAACCCAAAAGCAATGTTTAAGTGTAACAATAATGTAAAAAATGTGTTTAGCAATGTTAATGTGTTTGTTTAATGGTTTAAGGTCCACAGCTTAAATCTTTATTAATAAAAGCAAGTTAATTTTTGGGTGTCAGCATCGCTCAGGCTATACATTGTTTACCGTAAAGATGTAACATTGGACCATCATCATCAGCCCGGAGACGTCCACTGCTGAACGAAGGCCTCCCCCTAACATAACTTTGGACCATAATATTCCTTAAATCGTCTAGCTGAACACTAAGAACGGATTTTTTGACTTTCGACCCCTAAAGGGTCAAATTAACCCATTATACGGAAATAAAAAAGAATTGCTACGTCGTTAAAACTTTGTTTGTATAATTATTGTGCATCAAAAATAAAAGGAATAAAATCACATGAAAGTATTGCAAGTAAAAATAAAGTATATTTTTAAATAATTCTAATCAGTAAATCTATTTTGATAAAGTTCATGCAGAAGGAAGGTTTTCGAGGCCAATAAGTTACCTAATGTTAAGGTTGAATGACCAGCTAGCTTAATTATTATTTCCGGAAAATAAAACTGTAATGTCAACATTGCTATAATACGGTGTTGCTACCATTTTGCTACCTAAACAAAAAGATATTAGCGTCCTCAAAACAAACGACAGTTTTCTATGCACAACTCTGGTACATAAACTGATTTTATTTTTAATTCAACTTTGGTTGTAATAAAATTGGCGCGTTATAATTGCGTAAAAAAGGTGCAAGCCAGAAGTCGTAACATAGTTTTTGTACAAGCACGTACGCTTCAGCATATGCAAGGCGAGTATTATGATCATTAGGTATGACCACAGATGGCGTATAGGTCATTAACGTTTGTAATATTAACTTTTTGCAAGATTACTCCTGCCATTATAGCATTGCATACATCTTATGAAATAGAACAGTTCGTTTCTAGTTTTCTGTTTAGATTGTTGCTTAATTTTTGTAGCAGCTTCTTTTTTAATCTGTAATGTTTCTGGCTTATTTTAAGGTATGTTTGGTCTGTGTGAACCCTTGATAGCTTATTCGGATGAAGACGCTTCATATGCAAGGCTTATTTTCACAAACACATTTTTTAAACGGTGGCCGCTGAAAATTGAACTTTTTTGTATAGATGAGACGAGAATTTTTTACCCCCCTTTTGACCCCTTATTTTTTATTTTAGTACCTACAATAGTTTTTTTTTAAATTTTGGAGTAAAATTCAGTTTTGGTGTCTTACTAATTTTGGTGTCATGAATATAGGTATATCAAAAACTCATATACTTACTAAATCAAGTCCCTGAAACGTTTTATGTAATGTGATACATTTCTCCATCACATCATTACAAAAAAGTACTGAAAAATTTACATACAAAAATGTTCACCAATATTAGTCAAAAAAGACACTTGTTGAAATTCACTTTCGTAAACAATCGTTTGGCGTGAGTGTGATCTGGGGCTCGTATCAATGAGATCATTGGAATTTACGCATGGAATAAAAAAAAACCTGTCTCACTGGCTTTTCGATGAATGAAAACATCTAGAAGAAATTTTATTGACACAAGTCACTCGACTCACTTCCAATGTATCTGTTACAAATATTAGAAGAAAAAAAAAGCTACTATAAATAAAATTTTCTTCTCAATACATTCTTCTTAATTTCATTGCAATACAAAAGTGCTATTAAGTTTTATACAAAACTTAGGCAATATAAGACGTGATACCATATTTTTTTTAGATTATGTATTTCTATTTTAGAGATGACACGACACACAGCGTTTACTCGGCGAAAAATAATAATAAAAAAAAACAAGAAATAGTTAAAATATTATCTTCAGACGTTATAACGATGATTCTAATACACTTACATATCTAGCAAAAGCATTGCGAGCCAAAACCATTGACCCTCAATTGCCATACTATCCATGTAAGAATTCTTAACACTGACTGATAACAGGTCTGGTAACACAGTATTGGGCAGAATTTTCTCATAATTACGTACATTTTCAATAGGTTTAAATGAACGTACTAAAATCATAACAGCAACTTGAAATAAGTAAACATTTAACGTAATTACCGCACTCATCTTACTTAAGAAATGTTTGAATGTAATGTGTTATTAAGCTGCTAATAAAGGCATCATAATTATAAACAACTCGTTTCCGATTACTCAATTATTAAACGCGTTTTACTAATTTAAGTGAAGGGTTACATTGTATGAAGTTTGGACAAAGTACAGTTTCGCAGAATCATTGAAGATAGATTTCATATATTTACTGTCGTTAGTTACTTACAAAGAAGAATTCAATTTATTTCCTACGTACGCATTTTATATTTTTTACGGACAGTAAGATTGAAGAAGTCGCTACTGGAATCAGTTTCCAAAAAAGTATGGATTTCTTTAAATACAAAATCAACAGGTTCCATCCAGGTATTTTAAATAAATGTTTTAAGTATTCAATACGACAACAACATGGGTTTGCGAACACAGGCTTGTTTCGGAATGCTTTGTCGTATCTTGGTCTTGGTTATTTTTTCACTTAAAGGCAAACCGCTTATATATCTCTATATTAAAGACTCTATTACTTTGCGATTGGGTTTATAATCAACCTTCAGACATGTTTAACTCTCTTCTCAGATCTTTTTTAGGCTATGACACAATACCCATTTTTATATTCTAGTGAAATTTAGATAAATAAAACAAAGTCTAAAAAGTCATGTGACTGTTGCTTTTACTAGAATCGATGATCTTTTCACTTTCCATTCGATCACGAATTCTAAACACGTCCGTTTCTTTTTATTCCGAAAACTAATAGCCAAAAGCTCTCTATTTGTCGTTTTGCATTCCAATATAACCTATGTTGTGACATAGGAACAATTTGGTCATTTAGCATTAGTTCCGGAATTATTTCAGCACTAATTATTTGACACATGCAACAGACTATACAGGGTGTTGGAGTATTTGACTTAATTAAATTATATTTTTTAAACTGTCAGCAACCATAAATACATTACTAGACTTATCTTAGCTCTTAAGCTGCGCCCCGCGGTTTCAATCGCGTGATGATGATAAAAAGTAACCTATACTTATGTTATGCCGGGAAAAAAGCTATCCCTAATCCGAGTTTCATCCAAATCCGTTCTGCTGTTTCGGCATGTAGAGATAACAAATATACACACACATATTCGCATTTGTAATAATTAGAGTGTGATTGGTGCGGAAGAAAAAATCGAATGAAGGGCGAACGTGAAAGTATCATCTAAGGTGGCACAGAGGCTCACATAACATTAATTAGGTCTGTTAATAGGCTAGATGACTGGTTTTTTTTTATCGTCCTATTTAAATGTGGCCTATAAATATAGCAGATTCATGTAAACAAAATGAAAATATGATTAAAAAATAAGCAACTTATAAGCATTTTAATATCATGCTAGACAGAGAGGAGATTATGACGTCACTCCTCTCCTCATCATCATCATTATTATGGTTTTGTTCTAGATCATTCATCTTGTTGTAAATACAATAGTTCTGACCAAAAATATTCGTACATATTTTTAAAGACATTTTTCTATTATTTATTGATAACATCACCAGCCAGAAGACGTCCACTGATGGACGAAGGGCTCCACCGTAATAGGGATATAGTTGCCATAATCTCCACGTTCAGTAGGTGGCTTGGTGATCCAAGAATGCTTACCACCGCTAACTGAGAGGAAGCTGCTGCTCGTCCTCCAGTGGTTCTGGGTGCAGTTTTTGTACATATCCGGGTCCCAGGTATTAATACATCTTATTATGAACAACTTTTACTATGGGGCCAACCACGAAATCGCGAAAAAAAAACAGCTGTTCCATATATTTTGCCCAAGGTCAATTAACTTTTTGTATGGAACAGCTGATTTTATAATCTCGATTTCGGGGTTGGCCCCATAGTAAAAGTTGTTCATAATGATGAGTACATACATACCCTTCAGTGTTGATGAACCTTTTTGTTAAATGTTGTATAATATATGCATTAGGCAATCAATCTTCAGTAAAAAGAACGACTAGTAATGGAGTATGAATTTAAAAATAACAACTTAATGTATCGAATGGCTCTCGTTTGTCCGCTCATTACTTTTCTAAGCTAGAATGCTGAAGGTGAAGCCAACCTGCTCATCGATACTCATCCGACTAGAAAGTGGTTTAGAAGCCTATTACCAATAAAAAGCCAACTCTCATAACTCAAACACCATTTCAACAAATACTTTTAGCAAAAATATAGACATAAGAGCATCTCAACCTTGTATTTCGTTTCAAAGCGCAATGATTTTTAGATCAATGGCTATTAAAACTACATCTGATATTAAACTTTCTAAATACGACCATTAATCTTGGGTAAAACAAACAATGTGGGCAACATGTGTAACGTAAGCGAGCGGTAATTATCACCATGCATTCATGGCTTCTGAATGAACGCACAATAGTTTGAAACTGGGCTACCATTTTTTTACTATGACTAACCTTTGGAATTAATTTAGACTGTGGGAGTTTTTCGACTGTTAACAAGACTCTACACGTAAGTTAAAACACCAAGGAAGATTAATTATATGGATTATATTTCGCAAATGGTACCTACTGAAGTATAATTAAAAAATATCATATCATAATAATATTACAATTTTCATTCCCTTTTAGCTGTTGAAAGATTCAGTACCTAGCCATTTCTGAACTGAAATCGAGAAAACCACCGAACTCAGCGCGTTTATCCCCATTGGGACAGACCCAGATAGTGTCATACATTTTAATAGTGGGAACACTCTACTGCAGGGTCCGCCTGGGGAAGTATCACTCCTTTGCCAGTTATTCAACCGCCAAGCAGTAGTGTGGAAGCATTACTGTGTTCCGGTTTGAAGGGCAATGTTACCAGATAAATTACTGGGTACGAAGAGATTTAACATCTAATACCTCAGGGTGACGAGCGCAGTGCAGTGCAGCGCAGGATTGTGTTCGCAAGTTCACAGTTCTGGCACTGCTACTATTAGTGGCAGGCGTGAGGCTTCGCTATGTTTGTGATAATTTCAGACAAAGATTGAATATGTTGAATAGATTTCCTTCACAACGCGAACAAAACAAATTACAACGCAGGTTATTAACGATGTTAACACAATTTCGCCAACCTGATTTGGTTATACAAGGCGACGGCATAAGTAATTACACACAATTGTCACGATCATTAATTAGTACAAACGTTGTCGACAAATTTTCAATCATTGAGGACGTACAGAAGAATTGCTGCAATCAATCAATCTCTAAAATAATTATAACAGCTGTAATCTCAAAGTGCAAATGCGTGGTTGGTTATTAATCTATCGCTCTTAGGACATCCCATAACTCTTTCTTTTCAGAGTTGCACATGTACAAGCTTTTAAAAACAAATTGTCTGTCAGTTCAGCGCTATTAAAAATTACAAACTATTAACTACCTGTTTTAGATCAAGTCCAAACAAAGAAATAGTTTTCGAAGTTACATCACCTACCATTCAAAACTGAAGAATGCGGTCAGGCAAACACTATTATATCACACGCAATCTAATTTTAATATCAGCATGCCCAATATAATTTCTATTTGATGATAACCTACATAGTTCTGTAGTGGTACGACTCTACTGCAGAGTCCGCCTGGGGAAGTACCACACCTTTGCCAGTTGTTCCACCGCCAAGCAGTAGTGTGCAAGCATTAATGTGTTCTGGTTGAAGGGCAATGTTACCAGAGAAATTACTAGGTATGAAGAGATTTAACATTTAATATCTCAGGGTAACGGAGCGCAGTACAGTGCAGCGCAGGATTGTATTCGCAAGTTCACAGTTCTGGCACTGCTACTGTTAGAGGCAGGCGTGACGCTTACCACCAGGTGAAAGTCCTGCTCGTCTCGTCACTTGAACGTATAAAAAAAAACATGGATAGATGAGTAGACATATACAGCCTTACCTAAAATAATCTCGATTCTCTTAGTCGCTGCTTAAACTTCTCTGTCTTGTTCTTGCATGTTACACTTCACGTCAGAGAGAAGATGGCAGAGCATCTTAAGCAGTGACTAACTCTTGAAAAGTTTTTTAAGTAAGGCCGATATTGTATTAGCATTGCAGGTCCCTTGTTAGTAGGTCTAAGAGTTACTTATCTATAATGATTATCAATACTTAACAACTAATTATCCAACTAATATTTTATTAAAAATCCAAAAAGTTTGTTGGCATGTGTGTGTTTGTATATCTGTTACCTCTTCGCACCAAAACGGATGAAATGATTTGGATGAAATTCGGAATTGAGATTTATTTTTCGGAAGTTTATTTTCCAATATAAAATATAGGCTACTTTTATCATCATCACGTGAGTGAAACTCCGGGCGCAGCAATTTTTCTGTAGATTACAAATAAACATCATCATCAGCCCGGAGACGTCCACTGCTGAACGAAGGCCTCCCCCTTAGACCGCCACACTGTACGACAACCTGCCAAATGCATCCACCGGTTGCCCGCGACTTTTACAATGTCGTCGGTCCACCTAGTGGGGGACGCCTATACACCACAAATAATCTATCTAAATGATCAAATCTCCGATTGGAACCAACAGCGTTTAAATATACTATCAATCAATAACCATCAATTTTATTATTAGCTACCACGTTTAATGACCAACTGAAACTTACGTAATTAGCTCATTAGTATAACAGTTTGATGAACACGCCTTATTAACCGAGTTTCGAAGGTATGTGTGGGAGCGCGCCGGACCTCAAGCGACCAATTATGCAATAATGTAAGTTCGCTTTCGCATACTCGTTAGAGTACCAATATCAAGGTACCTAATAAAGTACGCGGCTCGAATAGGGAATAAAATTTTATAATATTTTGAATATTCTATTTTTTTATCATGATATATCATTATTTTTTTTGGTACCTTGGTTTAACGACCTTAGGATTACATTCAGTCGATTTTGTACCCTTTCTTCTTAGCTTTGCTCGCATATTAGATAAAACGTAATTATAACATCGAAGCAAGGATAAAGATTAAATAATATAGTAAATAACAAAATAATGTTTAGAAGACGACCTGTTGTGTTATTCTGAATAATACCTTCCTTACCTACCGTAATACCTTTGTTTTATTTAAAATACTTTCATTCTGCGAAATTTCGAAACAAATGACATCAGATAGCACACTTACATTGTGCTGTGAACTTTCATTGAGCTCCAATATTGGCTGTGAATAGTATTTAGTAAAAAAAAACATCACGTTGACACAACATTAAATTACGATGGTACCTTTGATGTGACTTCAAGTCCCAATAAATGCCAGTCTTTTGAGCAATGACGTGTGAAAACCGGGGGCCTGGTCATCCGCTGTCGCGTCAGTGTTACCAGTTTACCCGCGACGTATAATTTTAAACTTTCTCTAAAGACTTAGACCAGCCGAGCCTCGGTCAGATTTCCCTTTCCTTGACGTTGACGCTTCATTGAGCTTATCATTTGTATTAACTGGAAAATGCACCTGCTATAGAACTGAGTAGTGCTCGCAGCATAGATAACCAGTTAGCTGATTCTATAGCTATGATCGATCACCTCAGTCTTCAGATGGGTAACCGCCAAGAGATTTAAATATTTGTTTTTATAGACAACCAGCAAACTATGTCTTTGGTTGGTCTAAAGTTCTAATTCTCATTTGCCGCTTATACTTTACTATTTACTATTAAATACATACAGTCTAAGCTTAATTCTGCGGTAATTATGATTACGATAGAAGCATCTATAGGAAACTAAATGAACATAGAACTTTAATCTATAAAAAATGTTGTACAGAGCGTCTACAAATGATTATCAACCTTTCATAAAGACTGTATAGTATACATTATTTAGAGTTAGGATCAAGTATACTACTTATAGAGTAACAAGTTTCCAGCTTCCATGTTTCGTGTGAGACATAATCTGGATCTTTAGGTCAGAGTGAATATCAAATAGTTATCTTCTAAGTCTGCGAGCTTCTTTGTATTCATCTTAGATCGCATCTGCGTTTACCAACCGGCAAGTTGGTAGTCAAACTTGGAGATTGGAGGTGGGCTTATTTGCATAAAAATTACGACTACTTTACTTACCTATACTTAAAGTACTTATACGCTGTACCTATACTTTCTAGATCGACTACAAATCCAAAATTTAAACCTATGAATTTATTTCGTATACATTTACAAATCTTAATTAATAATGCAGTAGCAGATTGATTGAGTTGTGTTTGATGTTAATATTGAAATAAATCAATAAAATAATGAAATTTGTTCGTTGTAATTGAAATCAAACAGATCTAAATGTAGCCTAGGATACTAAAAAAGAAATGATCACTACAACATTAAAAACAAATCGATTCTTTAGCCCTATTGTGGTGTTCTTATGAATTTGGGTCTGCCGTCCGTGACTGTTTCCGATGTTTTTTGTTTTTTTTAGCATGTTTGTGAAATTCTGTTCTAGTTCATTTGTTAGTGTTAGAGCCAGTGATTCAATATTTTTAAAGAGAAAGTGGGAAAAAACACGAGGGCGTTTGAATGAATGCTTGCAATTTGAAGTTTATAAACGATGTTCTTTATTTAAAATTCGAGCCTAAATCATAGTTCGCCTATAATATTTTTGTAGCAAATAATGAATAAGAAGAATTGTAAAGGATTACCTTTATTACCTATATTAGGAATTTGAAACGTAAATGATTGTACCAACCTTAATTTTCAATGGGTAATACGTATGATTTTCTTGCAATATTAGGAATTTGAAACGTAAATGATTGTACCAACCTTAATGTGCAATGGGTAATACGTATGATTTTCTTGCAATCGAATCGACGATCGATTAATAGCAAATGAATCGATGATCGATTGTTCACGACTGATGGCGCGTCTTCCTACGCGCCTACTACGATAGTTCACCGCTAGGTCAAGTGCGGTCCAGTGGCCGTGGCAACGAACTACTATGAAATGCTAAACGTTACGTAGACATACAACCTAAGGCTAAACACTCAATCAAAATCAAGAAAAAAATTAAATAAATGTTTTAATTGTTATACCGTTACAGTGTCTGTATAATTGTTGCTTGTACGAACAAGTAGTACCTAGAGAAACTTACTACACTTTTATAAATTTAAGTATACAATATTGGTATCACCCTATTTATACCACCTTTTACACCCTTTATGGACAAAATGCAGAGTAGCATCAGCTTAAAGCATTGCACTAAATCTTAAGTGGCTCTTGCAGGGCGATTGAGTGATTGTTCACCACACTGACCCTGTTGAGTTGACGGATTCCGTATGCTCTTGAGTTTTTCTCCGCGGACATAAGTAATGTTTCTTCACGGTTATTCCTTTCACTAAAAAGTTAATAGATATATTATCATTTATGTGCATAATAATATACATTTTCTAAAAATTACGAGTGCGCAATTAAATCCCTGTGATAAACATAATAAATTAAAAAAAAAAAAAAAAAACAGGCACCAGTAGGCCCATAAATTAAATTACATTACACACATATAGATAGGATGTATGTAATTAAAACTAATTGTAGGTATAACAGGTATGTAAAGTACCTATTACACATCGTCAATAAAACTTTAACATAATTATGGTGTTAAATTCGCAAAAGTTTGAAAGTTTCATTTTTAAATCTATTCGTAAATTCTGAAGTAGGGTAGGGTCCATTGTGACCTGGGAATCCTCACATTCATGAGGTTGTTATCTTCTTCCAGCCTTAAACTTATTATCTACCAGTTCTTTACTAAGCATTTTATTTCTTTTTCAGGTAAGCAATCCTAAAGACAGCTATGGCTTCTGACGACACTGCAAATGTAGCGCTGAAATATCTGAGGCGGTAAGCGTTCATCCTCCTTGACAGCCCTACAATTTCACTCCCAGGTGTTTCGTCGGGAATTGATATGCAATGACGCACTTGTCCTGTAGTGATGGACTGCTGTGACTTGGTAATACCACGGATAAAAGAAAACTATGCCTACTAAATAGTAGTTTACGAAAACTAAACGTACTTAATACCTTATTTTTACTTTGTCTTGGCAACTAAAACTGCTGTTTTCTTGTCTAGTGTCGAAGTAGACAATTTTAATATCTTTTTTAGTCTTTAATATATTACCTATTAGGACCGTGAGTTTCGCCAAAATTAAAAATAAACACTTAAAATCAACTCCAAATTTAGCCTTACCACGGCTTTGTTTTCTCATAAGTAATATCTACTCGAGTGTTTCCCATGGTCGACTTTACTGTCGAGTTTAATACTGAGAAGGCAATAAATTCGACTCAGAAATGGGATTCGGAATTTATTGGTCCCGATCTAGTTGTACTAAAATAACTATTATAGAAAAGCTGTTGTCAAGAGCGAGCGCATAGTTCCCATAACTAGCCTTTACTTAGGGCGTAACTTTACGCACAACTGTTTGACATTCTCCTCAATTATTAATTGCAACAGACATGCAAATAATTTCAAAAATAAACTTATTAAGTACTTGAAAGGATGGCATAAAGAGCCATAACATTTAAATAAAATCTAGTAAGTAAGTACAAGTTTATTGGTAGGTGTGGTAAGTTTGGGTATGAGAAAAATAAAAATCACGTAACGTGTCTAAAGATTTGCATTTCAGTTCTGAAGAAGTTTTCAAATAACCTAGAGCAAATATGAACGCCCCCTTAAGTTATTAGATTGACGAAAGTGCTAACTTTAGCAAGTTAAATTGGACAAATATTTCCCTATTAAGGTGTGTAATATGATGTGAATAAGATAATAAAATGTATCTCGTAACTAAATATGTTTTCGTACACACAAAAGTGCATAATATCGTAATTTAGTAAACTTAAATAGGCAGTATTTAAATGAGGTATAAAACCGTATTCGATTGAGTAACGTTTTTCATTTTTTTATGAATCCTTAAATGAATTGCAACAATTTCGGTCGATCCAATTACGCCAGCCTACATTTTGTGAAAGTTTTTGAACAGACATTGTAAATATTTCGTAATACAAGTCCATACCTGTAAACGTAACATTAAAACATTTTTTATTTTATATTTAAATTTTGTTATACACTTTTAATTCACTGCTTAAAGCACATTTTATGTTTGTTTAAAAATACATTGTTTTAAATACCTATCACTAACGTAGTAGCAGCAGTTGCATTTTTATTTAAAAAAAAAGTAATCATCAGCATGACTTTTTATCATTCAAAAGTCACAATAATAGGTAATTTTCGCAAGTATACGAAAACTTAACTCCAAGTCCCTGGGCATATCATATTTATTTATTTAGCGAATTATTACTAGGTGACGTCCCTAGAATTACAACCTTTATACCTAAGTATAAACATACCTTTATAAGTATAAGCCCAAAGTAGGAATTACAATTTACCCATCCAAGATATCAATCCCCGTTTAAGTTAATTAACTTGTCCATGTCAATGAATCACTCCCTCAAGCTATGATTAGAGTACAGATTAAATAATAGTGACTTGATTAGAGTACGAAAGTCTAATTGACTGGTCTAGCCGCTTTTTATTTTCCATCGAAGGAAAAGTCTAGGCGACTTGCGCCGCACCACGAAAGCTAATTCATGTTCACTGTCCCTTAATAAATCAATCACCTAGCTTTCATACTTCGAATTCGACAAACACCCTTCCTGTCGCAAACTCGATAAAAAAAGTGTGACCACTCGCATGGCAGTTCAAGAACGCGTGTTCTCGGTAACTTTTACTTTCGCCAAACTGGTGCAGTTGAGTGCAATGAGTAGCGGTGCAACGGGTTTGCGCGGGCGCACTAGAGCACCGGTGACAAGGTTGAGAAATAAGTCCGACTGGTCTTACGCGCTTAAGAACTAGGGAATAAATAAAAGTGCGATATAAAAAGCAGAACACGTGATTCGAATTTTGATACTCGATTACCTGATATTAATTAATTAGAAATAGATTTGGTTCGTTAGCTGCAGACGTAAATCGAGTGAACTGTAATTCGCCGCATGCCTTATTTTATTTTAATTGCATTCGTTTAAAATATTATATTAAAATAATGGTAATAGTAGGTACCGCAGAAAAGCGAAGGCCCTACATTACTTCTCTCTTCAGTGGTAGGTACCTATATTATATTAAATTACTAAATGTGTACAAAATTCAAAATTCATTAGATTCATTACACATTTATAGTATCTACATCTTCTATTATTCTGTGGTCTACATGCACATAGAAACAGCAGTGTTATAATCATAATTTTTAGTATGATTACGCTGTCGGTTTTCCAGTCCTGAAATATATCTAAAGTATAGATAAGCTTAGGACACTTTTTCTTGAATTATGTACTATCTATTTTAATTTATTGTTGGCATTAAATTAAATGTTGGTCTAAACTAAAATGTGGTTACACTGGGACCACACAATAGCATGTTGTGACACCGGTCACCTATTCAATTCCGACGCAGCGCGGGCAACGTGGAAAACCGCAAAAACTCAAATTACATTACACTGAGTCAACTCGGCTACTAAGTTTTATAATTTCCGGACCATTAAAGGTGCAAGGCAAGGCCATGTGGCGTGAATGTACCGACTTAGTTCACGACAATTGCATTCCATATTACCTTTGTTCAATGGAATTTAGTAACTCTGTCGCGGGTGTTAAAGCTTAAATCGTTGCGACACGTCGTGCCATTGAAACCTTTGGTAGTATGACAATTTTAAAAGCGAATCTAATCGATTTCAAATCGCAAACAAACGCAGTAGAGACGGATGTCGGCAACGCCCTTGTCATAAATGCTGATCAGTGACTCGATCTTTGAACAGCCTATTGAGTAGATGAACTTTGTAATACTGAAGTGTCACGAATAGTGTCGATAGAAATGCTTATTGAAATGGTTTCGAAAGATACTATGACCTCATTTTCTTCAATGAACCAGCATACTAGGATAAGACTGATTGAAAAGAGTTTGTGTGCATTTCGAATGTACAATTACTATCAGACGACCAGAAGTTCAAAAAAGCAACATCGTTTCATGGTTGATGTTCCTAAAACTCGATAGAAAATGATAAACTACACTTTCTTTGTGCGAAACGCTAAATAGTGAAGCGTTTCACGAGTGAGTGGTTCCCGTCAGTTAGAAGTCGCGAGTGAATCAGTTTTTTTCTAAGCCAGCCTGCTCCACCGCAGACCGCATTTTCGCTTATCGCGGTCAAACGCCCTATAATCAATGAAAAACAACTATAGATTGTAGTGAAAGAAAATAGTGTTTTATGACATTATAACTACAACTAACCAAAAGTCCTATAATGTCACAAAATGGGTTCAACTCAGCATAATAATGTTTATAAAACAGTGCTGATGTGCTCTATTGGGGTTAAACATTGATAGCACCAGCCAGCATGGCTGGTAATTTTTGACACATTCAAAAGAACGAATAAATTAAAAATGTTATTTAATTTATTGAGATTTAAACTGGTCAAGCCATTACAAGTACATTAGTATCTCACAATCATAATTATACACTAGAGGTTCCCCGCGACTTCGTCCGCGTACTGAAGAAATTCGACCCGCTCCCAAAATTCACTACTTTAAATCATCCCGAGCATTTTTTTTAATCCAAAACCCCAACCCTTGAATGAACTACCCAAATACCAATTTTTATCACTGTATCTTCATAAACAAAGAACTTTACATACAACATTCCACCCCCTCCCTTTCGTCCCCTTAAATCATCCCTGTCAAAAAAATATTGAAAACAGCATTTTTTATTTAAAAAAATTCACCACTTTAAATTATCCCGAGCATTTTTTTTTATCCAAAACCCCAACCCTTGAATGAACTATCCAAATATCAATTTTCATCACTAGAATATTGAATTCATAATTTTTTATTTTAATTGAACTATCCAAATCCAAATTTTCGTGACTAAAAATCCAAAAACATAGAACTTTCTTACTCATAATGTCAACCAACGATATAAGTTTAAAGCTAGTAAAATTTCTCTGGTTTAAAGTGTGTATCTGTGTTTTTCTGTCTATGGTAGCTTCCTTTAGTCTATGAACCAATTATGTTTTTTTTTTGTTTGAAAAGTGTTTTCATCGAGAGTATACAATTCAAGAAAATCGAGAATCGTTAAGTTTTTATTTAATACATCGGATACATTAGTCGTTTAAAGATAAACGAAGACATTTGCTGCTAATTAACATGGTTTACTTCAACATCCGTATCATTTATGTGCTTATTAACGGTTGCATTTGTTTGATAAATATTGTAGGCACTCTACATTTACTCGTAAATTGTCTGATTGTAGTTGCTCAAGATTATGCAAGGATAACAAGTAAATTATTTTAAAAATAACAATTAGTGTTTGTTGCTTAATGGTATAATTCAGTAAGAACTCGAAAATAATATTTTAAATTACTTACAAACGTGTTGTAAGATAAGACACTAACTACTTAGATAAAATTTGGTATATTTACACAAAACAGTTACCACAAGAAAATTCTAAAGGATGCCTTTGCCTAACTGTGGGACGCATAGGTTAAAACAATAACAACAATTATTATTATGTTACACAATAGTACTAATCAACTGTACAAATTGCAACGTTATTGTTTTTTGTGTAATTTAATATTGTTGTATCGCAAATAAACAACGTATCTTGACTAAATATGGTATACAGGATCTACAATTATTTTTTTGTTTCCGTGGGTTATAATGGAACGGTATTTCCCCCAACAAATAGGGAAGTCAACTGCGGCGCCATTTACCGATTGGTTCGCATGGATGTTTGTGCTCGCGTTACCGACCGCAGAACTACCCTAGTATGTGAAAAAAACAAAACCTTTTTAAATATTTTTTTGCTTTTTGCTTTGTGGCTAACCCAAGCATAATAAATAAAATTTGATTTGAATTGATTTGATTAATTAGGAAAACAGAGCAAACTGCCCACTGACCGAACTCCATTGTAAATCACTACAAATTCGACTTGTTGATTTAAATACCGGTCATTGTTTCTATACAATAGTGTATTGGGAACGTGGTCTACCGTTTTTGTGTATATTTGAATTGATTTGCATGAATTGCTGCTATCCTGAGCCGAGCACAGCCATCTGTCTTGTTCTCTGCGTTAGGTATTTCAGCGAAGGGGATACCGTTTAGCTATTCAGTTAAGTTTGCTTTGGAAAATTTTAATGATTATAACTACAGTCGACTTAATTGACAGCCGTGCAATAAATTATTTATATCTAACAAGATTACAATAGTTGCAATAAAACAACATTTTAACTCCAAAAGAGTAATGCACGTAACTACG
The DNA here is from genome assembly GCA_905404285.2 of Erannis defoliaria. Classification (NCBI taxonomy): domain Eukaryota; kingdom Metazoa; phylum Arthropoda; class Insecta; order Lepidoptera; family Geometridae; genus Erannis; species Erannis defoliaria. Next base: position 5,820,311 of record FR990071.1, read on the forward strand.
GTTAAGGAAATAAAATTAGTATAATTTAAAAACATTTGACACTTTGATATATGGACTTGAATTTTATTAGTGTCCAGATAACGTTTATTATTATTAAGTACCCTATACTATTAAAATAGATTTATAGTATTTAAGAACAGGGCTCCGACAAATTCCTACAAACACTATAAATAAATGCAAAAGGAAATAAGTACTTATATTTCTTTGTTATATTTTCATGACCAGAGTGGCTGAAATTATATCTGAAAAGCCTAGTAATTGAACTAACAGCGATTTAATTCGACTGAAAATGTTCACTGTTTTAAATTATTACAGTTGTATTTTTTTTACACAATATTTACCGTGATTATGTTGTGACATGATTGTGTACAAATAATCATAGCTGTAGAAAATATTGGTAAAAAAAAATGTTTAAGCTTAACCACCGAAAAACCTGTAAGTATAGGTACGTACTTATCGTAAGAGAAAATCAAGAATTCATAAAGCTAGAAAACATTAAATAACTGGAATATATGGTGTTTCCCCGTGGACCTACTAGTTAAGTGTGTAAAATTACTAACTGGTTTAAAAAAATCTTTGTGTCAGCCCTAGATAATAATGGTATCTTTGACATTGCCTCGAAAATTCCAAGTTAATGTGCTGCAATTCACCTGCTAACATTGTGCCGCCGCTCTATTGTGAACCAATGTTAATGCTGCTATTATTTAGGTATTATTACACAACGCACACACTTACATACGCACGGACATGTGACACGTAGCTTAAGAGGAAGAAACTGCTTTTCGCTCTTTCCCGTCACAATATTTTTAACGAGACATCCAAAAGTGTTTTTGAAGTGAAAAGTGTTTGTGAAGTCAAAAATGTTTTTGATATAATTTAATTTAATTACGGGTTTTGTATTATTATAAAAACTATAAAGAAAAAGCATTGTTGTATATAGGAAACCTTAGCATGCTCGCGACCTTTTACCTCAGCTATGTAGGGCTTGGAACCGAAACTTTTAGTCCTCCTATTTCTTTGAAACGAGAATCATTGAGGAACATTTAAGGACTGAATTTTCAAAAAATATATATTGTGCTCACTTAATATAAGAAACTCCTTTGCCAAACTTGTTGCTCCTATAACCAATAATCGGTGGGTGTTAAGAAATTAATTAACGAAAATGAAAATATTTGATGAGCATGCGAGAAAAAAGGAAAAGCGGTTTCCTCCTCTTAGCTAAAATAGCGTTCTCGAGTTTATACGAACTTGTCATATAAACAATGTGACAAGCTTTCTATGTAGCACGTTATAATTGCGGTTATCCAACGCACGACAAGTACGTAGGTACATGAGAAATGAAGTAATAGGTATTTTCACCAACAACCAGAAACCGTCCACTGCTGCTGGAAGAAGGCCTGCCAAGCCAATAGGGAAGGTTTGCCATAATCCCCACGTTTGGTTGGCGGCTTGGGGATCGCAGAATGCTTACCACCGCATCGTTAATAGAGTGAACGCTGCTTCCCGTCCTCCGGTGGTTCTGGATACCCAAGTCCTAATAGGTATTTTATAAGTAGTACATTATCCAGGGTTACCTAGCAACTTCTCGCAGGCTGTACCTACTTACGTAACATTTGGTAGTATTTTTTCTACAACTTTTTATAAACCTCAATACATTCACCTCGCGATAAACTATTAGTACATAATATCAGTATTATTATATTTCAGTACCTACAACTATCTACATTTCCGCGTCAACATCCCACAACAGAGGTCTAAGTAGCGCATGAGGCGAAGATAGACTAGTATAGATATAGTCCTACTGCACAAAATGTTGCAAGCGTGTTATTGCAAGTCTTGCCACCCCTAAATTAGAATGAAGTGTTCTAAAAATATACCTTACATAACCAACTACCGGTCTTGCCAGTATTCGAACCGTTGCCGCTTCGTAGGTCGGACGACACGTTAAACTGTCGATCCCGAATTAGTCCTATAGTAGAATTCTTCAAGCCATGTAACAAGACTTAGAGCAGCTCTCGTCTTGCTACTCAACATTATACGAAGTCACTTTTTAACAAAGCCTACTTATACGTAATCATAATTACAATTTTGTATTTGGTCCAACGTCGCGCAACTGCGAGTAACAACAAACAACTTCTCAAACACGCGATAGATGTCATGAAACAACTTTTACTAATAACAGGTTGAAGAAAACTTGTCGCAAAAATCATTTGAATCGAATAAAATAATCAAATAAGCTCTACCAATGTCGATAAAAGCGCTATTTATTAAGTATTGCCAATTTCAAAATTAGCAATGATTTTATATTAAAACCGGTATGGTAGGAGAGTTTACCAAATTTAGACTCGCGGTTTAAGGCGATATCGGTATCAAGTGTTTAATAACGAGCAATGGTGCCAATATTAGTTCGAATTTAGAAAAAGAGCACTTTGAGTACTCGACGTAATATTAAGGCTATTTTGAATAACGTTGTCAAATATCACAGATCGGAATTAAAGCATTTAAACTTTTTTGTTGTATTCTTAACTATGAACTTTTCTTTGTAGTAACAACAAAGCCATGGGCATCACTGCATTTTTCTTACGTTTGATAAAATACTAATCATCAGGCCTGTAATCTCACTAGCTCCAATTACTACCCTTCAAACCGCAACTCAGTAAAGACACTCGTGCATTTCGTCACCGAAAGAGAATTGGGTACCTGCGATGACATATTTAGACGATAATACTCATAATTTGTTTAACTTAAAACATGTGGCTACGGCATGTCTACATGTGTTAGACGAGTGCTAGGCGTGGATTTGTGGTACGAAATTTGTAAAATATGTGTTCAACACGTGTCTAGAGTTCGCTTAAAGTTTTATTGGTAAGACTGAATTATGTTTATGTACAAACATTTTCCTTGTTTACATCAAGACTCATTTCATACCAAAGACTGAATCCTTTTGCCTGATCATCCGACTTCTCATCATACGAAAATTAGTAGTTTAAAAACCACTGCTACCCACTGCGAGTACGTCAGAATTTAATTAAATTTCATAACACTGATTGCGTCATCCCAGTGATTGGCCAATCGCAAGCATAGAACGTTACCTCGCCCCCTGCCCGCAACGGTGAGTCGTGTTTGTAGGCGAAATTAAGTTCACGAGCCATCAACAGGCTAAAAGATCTGTGTTTCATACGGTTGGTTATCTGAAACAAATGCAAGTTGTGATAGAGAAACAAATTTAGCTTAGTGTAATCATTTTGAAGTGTTTTGGCAATATCTACTAGAAAATGATATGACTACGATAATTTATGTAAATAGGTATCATTACGTTATAACTGAACATAATAGGCAGATGTTGCGAAGTGTGAAAACCTTCGTTATATCCGACAGCCTGCGTCTATTACATGAAAATGTTCCAATCATGTGTTACAGCCGGCTTATTATGACACAATAGCCCATGACAGATTGTGTGAAAATTACAGGTTTTTATCGATTCGCTGCGAAACTAGCATACCGGTATCAAATCATTTACGAGCGAGAGTAATGCAACGTGGCAGTTAAGATTTTCAACCGACTTCAAAAAAGAAGGTTCTCAATTCGTTTTTTTGTGTGTGTTTGTTACGCGATTACTCTGCAAATTATGAACTGATTTAGATGATTCTTTTTATAATACTTCAGAGGTGGTCCCCTATAAATTTGATCGAAATCAATTCAGTAGTTTGGTTTTTAAATCAAAATTACTAGAAAATATGAAAATGTCATCCAGGTATTCGAAGTTGAAGTCGGTTGTATATTTTTTTTATAAAAGCGTAATGTAAAAGCGTAGTATTAGGTACCTATTTGCTTTTTTCCTCGTACAAACTATTTAGGATTTTAATATAGACACTAAGTAAGGCAGTGGACAGAGACTGGAATTGGATCCGCGATAGTGACCTTACCTTGCCTAGGTCACCACTCTGTCACAATCACAACCTTATTCCACCTGTGATCATTAGCAATGTGTTCTGCTCAGTTTCATGAGCTCTAGCTAATAGCTCTAGCGTTCTAACTAGCGTTCTTATCAAGACGAGCTCATTCAATAAATTTCTGTCCATCTTATATTTTAACAAAGTAGCCATAACACCGGCGGTTATACAAATGTATGATTACAATTCGAGTGCGCTGACGGAAAATGATCATCACAGAATGCACTTAGTGCCGTAAAGAAGCAATACATCACTACCAGTACAACAAACTTATTCATAACTAGCTTTTGCCCGCGGCTTTGCCCGCGTAGTAATGTTGAATACTTGAATTCGGTTAAATCGGGGCCCAACTCAATTAAATCACTAAAATACGTATATTATTGCATTTTTTCCAAGCCGCTTGCAAGTCTTTAAGTTTGCTTGAGGAAGACCAAATTTGGCATGTCGCGTTTGCAATACTTACTTCAAAACAAAGCCGTCTTGTTGAATTTTAAACAGACAGACAGATGGACATGACAGAATAGATGGATGGATGGACATGGAACTTCTGAAGATTGTGAGGCTTCTTTAAAAATATATGTGGGAGATATATCACTGCAGGTCGGTAAATTAGAATGTGATGAACTGGGAATAGTTGGGATGGTAAATGTAGCTGAAATTAATTTGTCATTTGTTAACTGAGTAGGCTGTACCGTAAATGTAGGTGAAATTAATTTATCAGACTGAGCCGTGAATGTTGGTGAATTCAGTTCAGAAAAATATCGGGCTGAAGAAGTTTGGACGGTATGAGTTGAAGACGTTTTGTAATTATTTTTGGGCATCTCTACAGCTAAAGAATCAAAGTACAAAGGCAAAGTAGAAGTTGCGTCAGAACTTATATCTTCTGTTTGAATGGAACTTGGAGATGTAGGAACCTCAACACGTCGCTTAGTTATTTTTTTCGCTACTACTGGAACACGTGGAGTGCCGTTAGAAATTATATCTATGTCTTCTAACAGATACGCATCAAAATGATTTCCCGTAAATTGTAGCCGCTTTATAGGTCTTCCTGCTGTACCAAACTTTGCATACAATTTGCCATTTTCATAAACTTCAAACTAAAACTCATATATTTGTTCTCCAGCGGCTAGTTCACACGCAGTGCCCCAACTCGACTGCCGTGACATGTCATCAAAGTATGCAGTCGCAGTGGTGTAGTTGTCGCCGTTTGAATCATGAGACATGATTTCAAACTCCTCCCAATTAGCTACTACATGAGTAACGATGTTTTTTCGCACCTCAATTGCCTTTTCTTGGGTACCGTGCATTAAAAAAGAAAGCGCACGAAAAAGACACGCTCCATCACCAACGATGGGAACAATATAGTGTTTTACCTTCGCTCCATGAATGAAGAGAAGTTCACTAAGCATTTTAAATAACAAACTAAATAACAATATCAACAGTAACAATATAAAAAAACCTAATAACAAACAATGTAAACTAAAATTAAAAAAAAATACGAATAACAAACTAAATAGCAATCTAAATAATTAAAGGAACAAATAACGATAATTATACGAAATCTAAATAACAAATGAAATGAAATAAGATTAAGCATAAAAAGTATGATAACAAAGAACGCAAAAAGATCACCAAAATATCGCAAGAATTACGAAACTTCGATAAAATACAGTGCTGCACTGATCGCTTAGGTACGCTCGGTGTGGGTTGGAGTGGGGCGCGCTCGACGTCCCCCCCGTGGGTACCCGCCTTGTCGGGGCGGGGGGGCTTAGTAGCCGTGGGAAGTGTCCCCACGGTGAAGCTAAGAGGTACCCGAGGTGGGGCCGCTTCTCCGGGCCATCCGGGAGGGCCATACCCGGGGAAGTCAGGTTGAAGCGGCCAAAGTAGGTTGCGGTACTGTATGGGCGGTACCGCAACTGAGGCGGGGCCTGGGCCCGTGAGTCCGGACCTGGTCCGGACATGAGGGCTCTCCACGTGTCCCTCTGATTAGCAGAGGGCACAGTGGAGAGTGAGGAGGGACAACCGGGTGGTGGCCTCATCAAGGGCTTTCCTTGAGGGGGCACCCACCGGGTGTGTTGTGGTGGGGCTGCGGGATGGGGACAGGCCAGAGGGGCCATAGCTCCCCATCCCCAACGGCCGAAGCGGCAGGCGGCGGGGCCACTCACCTGACCCGCCGCATGGAGGCCAGGGCGTTGGACGTGGGGCCGTCCGGCGCCCATCTAGCTGGCGTGGCCTCCGAGGCGGATGCACGATGTGTCTGGGTGTTCCGACACATCGTCATCGGTGCGGGAGGAGCTTTGGCTCCCCGTGGTGGGCCCGAAAGGGCAGCGCTGTCGAGGTCGCGGTCGAATGCGAGAGCGTACCCGTGGCCTCGGCGCAAGGCGCAGTGATGGAACACCGTTGGGTTTTTAGTCGGTAGTGGTGCCACTCTGGTGCCGAGCCCGACATAACCCTCCTGCCGCCCCGGCGGGAGGGTATGCGTAAATGCATTTCCCAACGTTAAAAAAAAAAAAAAAGGGGAGCGCTCGACGTACAGCGCGTCATTATACTCGGGTTTTAACGTATCTGAGCCGACGCGGGATGGACGTTTCGAAAGCGCTGTGCTTGGTGCGTGCACCGGATCAAGTACATGTGTTTAAAACATTTATCTTCTTACGCATAAACACTCGATTAGCTATTATTATTATTAGCTAATCTATAAATATAAAAATTTTTTTCAAATGAAAAACTGACCCGTGGCCAGTTTTTAAATTGTTTGAAAATTCTGAAACATGTTTATGTTTATTTTATCTTATCTCTTAGGTCAAAAAACTTAACAGCCTTAAATGAATGGTTTCGGCAAAATGGTATTTTAATGATACATTGAACCCCTTGCGAATTTTTCAAAATCCTTGCTGAGTGTGCGTTTCTCTGCATCAGCCCTTAACACTAATGGAATATCGGCCTACCCTGATTGGGCCATATTCACTACGCTGGCCCAGTGCAGGTTGGCGGATTCACATACACTATCGTATTTCTTCTCCGGAAACATGTAGGTTTCCTCATGATGTTTTCCTTCACCGATAAGCCAGTGGTATTATCCATGCGTAAGTTTCAAAGAACTAATTGAAACGGGCTCGCCCGGGTTCGAACCCGCAACCCCAAGAATGTGAGTCGAGCTTGATCTCACTGAAGCTACCACAGCTTGAGCTGAGTGTAAGTTTACACCACTCAAAATTTAGTTTAGGCATTTCAAAGTAAGTTAATTTCATATTAAATATTAATTTAGCAGCTTAGGCTGTACAGTATCTATAATAATTATGTCCGTCAAACAGTCGTCTGCGTGGACCTACAAAAAAATTGCCTATGTCCGTTTCCGAACCTTATGCTATAACTACCTATCCAAAAATTCAGCCGACCAATAAATACGCCCATCCCCGTCCCCATTCCCAGCCTCATCCCTATAAGCGCCCCCTTCCCCATCCCCATCCCGATACCAAATGTCATTTTAATATAAACACGCCCATCCCCGTCCTCATCCCCGTTCCCTCCCTCATCCCCATCCCGAACCCCATCCTCACCCCATCCCATCCCCACCCCATCCCGATTTCAACTTTCATCTTAATATGGACACGCCCATTCCCGTTCCCAGCCTCATCCACATCGACATCCCATCCCCACCTATCCCCACCAAATCCCCACCCATCCCCATCCATCCCCATCCATCCCCACCCCATCCCCATCCCCACCCCATCCCCATCCCGATACCAATTGTAATCTTAATATTAACATGCCTATCTCCGTCCCGTCTCCGTTCCCAGTATCATCGCCACCCCCACCCCCACCCCCATCCCCACATCTATCCCCATCCCTATACCAAATTTCATTATAATATGTACAGCCGTTACAAAGTTAAGGAGAAACAAACGTACTATCACTAAAACTTAGTTTTTTTTTTATACTAACGGGAGCTGATTTTGAAAAAACTGTGACACCCGTATCTTTTTATTTTTATAGTAGAATATGTATACCAAGTTTTGTATCAATCGAACCAGAGAATAAAAAGTTTCATACAAACTTTAACACCCCATTTAACCCCCTTCGGGGTTGATTTTCGAAAAATCCTTTCTTAGTGGGCGTTTACACCTCTCCAAAAACATACCCTCCAAATTTCAAGTCTCTACGTTTAGCGGTTTGGGCTGTACGTTGTCTATATGTCAGTCAGTCAGTCAGTCAGTCAGTCAGTCAGGACAAAGCCTTTTATAGTTATAGATAACAATAATAATATAATAATACAATAATAACAATTCTGCAGATAATTATATGAATGTAATTAAATATGAAAGCAGTTTATGCGGTAATAATCCCAATAAACGAAAGTAAGATTTAAATAGATTAAATTTACACGTTTAGACTACATTTACGCTTTTATGTAATTTCAAAAATCTAAATCACGTGAGCTAACAATATTCAATACGTATTTGTAAAAGTTTTGAATGAATATTTATATATTCGTATCCAGCGACAATGATAAGATGAATGGACGAGAAATAAGCGCACGGATTTTTAAGACTATATGTTAAGCACCGGCTCTCTACTCGCTTCAGTCATACTCTGCCTTTGCGACATGCAAGCCATACGATTCGACAATATAAACTTCTAATACATGTACATGTGTTCTCTTTTTGTCATGTAGTAATTAGATTCGCTATCTCTATTTTCCGGCAAATGTAATATGCATACTTTTAGCTAGGTATGCTTGATTGTGTTGTTTTGTTAATTTTGATCGATTTTCAAGCGCTGGGCCCGTCCATTCTATTATCACTGTCGCTGCTCGTACCTACACATTCATCGCTAAAAGGACGTTTTATAAGTTCGCTAACCAAAAATTCCAGAAAATATAAATAATACAAAAACAAAAACTTTCGCAAAATGCTCTTTACACGCGCAAAGACCAGCTTATAACTAGGACAAGTAAAAGTAAAAATAAACAACAAAAAGCGAGCCGTAAAGAAGCCATAAAAAGTTAAAAAGAGGATCGTCAGAATTGCTCTTAAAAGTTCGCATTAAACGGGTAAAAAAGGTTGAAAAGAAAAAGTATATTATACATCTCAATAGGCTAGATGACTGGTTTTTTTTTATTGTCCTATTAAAATGTGGCTATGGGCCAAATTTTAATAGGACAATATAGCTGATTAATGAAAAGAAAATGAAAACCTGATCAAAAATAAGCAACTTATAAGCATTTTAATATCATGCTAGACAGAGAGGCGAAACAGCAAATCGTGACGTCACTTCTCAGTACGCCATATAAATTGTATTCTGACAAGTAAGGCGTGACGTCATTTTTTGTTTTGTAGGAAAGGGACAGAGTTGTCTCTAACAAAAACTTTAAACGCTCATATATCAGAACATTATTAACCAATTTAAATAATTATTTCAATAAACATACTATATTTACTTAAATTCTTCATCAAAGCTATTGGTTTCTACGATATCAACATCAGTCATCTACCCTATTCATGTCAACACAAATGACATATATAGAAAATAATAAAGATAATAATACAATAGAATCGACACCATTGTTAAAAACTACACGAACACGCAAATACAGCAAGTAGAATGGGTAACAAAAGCCACTTCTAGCGAAAGTGTTTTATATAAAATTTATATTTATAGAGCAGTGAAAACGAAAAGTAACGCGCTTGGAATTAAATGTGTATTATGTGGATCACGTGGAACCAATGTTCTTGAACGTGTGAAACGTACGTGCGTTGTAACTTAAGTCGAAGCGGTGATTCTATCAGTAAAGGCTTTTACATTAATTGCGAGACTACCATTTATCTACTACATATTATTGCTTTTAATTTATAATCAAATTCAATTTATAATACTTTATTATACTTACCTTACTTTTAATATACTTAGTTATAATATGTTAATTATATAAGAGCTATGAAAGAGTTGTGTATTAATAACAATTCTTATAATTATTATTTTGGCCTAGCAGCCCCCTTAGCACGCGCCGAGGACTAATTGGTATATCCCTGGGGAACGTGATAACGCTAGAATATGGATACGTCTGTCTCGTTTTCGCGGGGGAAAAAGAGTGGATAGGCTTTAATGACGGCTTGCGTGCTAGGCGGGCAGGAACAACTATATATGGGATAGGAAAGGGATATAAAATGTACTAGGCCACGTTCCTATTAAAATATCTTAAGGTTTTTTTTTTCCATTTTTGCCAATAGTATTTTGTCCTAGAATAAAATATATTGAAAACGATGTGCCTACGTGTCTACTTGACCGGTGACGAGTTAGCATCCTCAGAAACTGAGGTAATGCAATAACGCAATACAATAAGATTAATGATCAACTTGATGATATCTAATGAATATTTAAAAACTCTCAGCCAGAGACTTCATTTTGATGAAGTCACAATTAATACACGTAGCCAAAGAAAAAAATATTGAGGTAATTTAAATCAAAGGTGTTTTACGTGTTAAAGTAAAGTTGAGAGTTCATAATACTTGAGAGGTGAAAACAAAGAAAAACCAAAACCGCTAATAAAACTATAATTATCCACTTTCGGCCAATTTCGTGGCCAAAAAAGCAGCTTTCAGCGATTATCTGATAGTGAACACTTTATCAGAGATCCTGTGTAATTATCTTACGAAATTGTACTTCAAAGAGTAGCTTGTGGGGGTGTCATGTTGGCAAAATGTTTCCGCTTTCTCATAATATATGAGTACGTAATCAGATGTACCGTTCCGCCTACAATGTCGTACAAGCTTCGTACAAGCAATCAGTTTAATTCGCGTCACTTAATTCTAGTGAAAACGATACCTTGTAACATGATAAGATAAAAAGGCTCAGTTTAGACGGAGCTTAGTGTGGCAACTCAGGCGTGAAACGTTCATTATACCGACTTAAGTAATATTAATTGCTATCCGACTTTATAAAGAAAGATTGTATTACCAGTTGCAACCGATTAGTCTGGCGCTCGTTAGTGTAGCAACGCTGGCAATACCACTGTTGCGAAAAATTTAATTGGCAACTTTAGAGAAATGTTTGGTAGTGATTCTAAGAGGGTCTGATTGATGAGCCCTGTCTGGGTATGAGCTACATGTATATCGCTATAAGAAAGTAGAATTTACAAAAATGAGTCAAAATGGCACTATGGTGTTTTTGAATGCCACGATTAAAAACTAAGTGCCTATACATTAGTCATCATTAGCGGTAATTTTATGTCCGAGGACTATAAATAAACATCGCACTGTCTATTAATTATGAGTATTGGATATAATAATCAAAAGTGAAATTATAAAACCACATTCAGGCTTTGTCGCAGCCGGCCAAACACGTATTCCAGACATATCAATCACAGTTACACAACAACAAAAAATATTTGCTTCTATTTGGACTAGCTAGCCTGTAATAATGATTCATTTTCGTGTTGGGTAATACCTACTTGACTTTGAACCATTTGTTGGAATGAAACAAGAATTTGGAGTTTTATTAGTGGTTAACATTACATGAGCTTCAGTAAATGTTACATCAGTACTTTTTATAAACACGAGTATTACGTTTATAGAGGTACTCGTGTTTACTATTAATAATTAGTAATTAATTGTACACTATCCAAACATAACGAAAGTGTAAAACGTCACCAAAATTGTCTGTCTGTTGTCAATTGGAGTTGTAGGTACCATAAGACAGTCTATAACTGATGTGATTTAGAAATAATATAACGCTTTATCTGGTACAAGGGTTTTTTATTCGGACTTTATTCGGACCGGATTAAATCAGATATGGAGTCAATTTAATCGACATCAATTTTATTGTCAACAAAACAGCAAAAAATCTATATAAAAAGCAAATATCCTCTACATAATAATGCTCTACAATCACAGAGTACAGGTTTAGCGATTATTTTCACTAGTTATTTAATAGATGACGAGACAAGTGTGACAATTTCGATTGGTCACGTCTCGACTATAATCTGAAAGTTTCAAACTGAATAAATCGAATTGACTGACAACGTAACGAAACGAATTTATTACATTTTTATAACTGTACAACCTGTTTACGACTAAAAAGTAGACTGAATTAATAGCCGTTCTAAATTAAACACTAAAGGTCTGACTCAGGTTTCTAAAATTTTCGCGAGCAAATTTTACTTTACTTACTTTATTATCTTTAACGCAAATGTAAATAAAAAAAAATGCCACATTTTTGATTTCTCTACCTGACCACTGAAAATAGTTAGGTTTTTTTTTTTGTTATTTTTAAATTATTATTAGGCTTGCGTTTGACTGCGAACTCGTCTCACTTGGTATGCTAATGATAAATGTATTTAGTATTACGTAAACATATTTTATCACTAGACTATCACCATAAGTTTTAAATGGTGACAAATTTAATTTAGTGTTCATAAAACAATAATTTATAATGAACATAAAATAAATAACGTATCCGTATATAATAAGTAAGCCGTCAAATGAAAACTAATTATCATAAGGAGCCATTTATACCGGTAGCTAATAATATATTGCTGTTTGTTTAGTTTTATCTGGATTTCAATTATTAAAACATCGCACACATTTCATTTCACGAACGACGCGACGGCGGCTTTCTACTGGCGGGCTCGTTCTATTGTTCCACTATCGCGTCAATCAGCGTAATTCCTTACTTCCTTGGAGCAAGGAGTCCAGGGCCGCTGCAACAGTCATCTGTCACAACTTCCGATGTTGCCAGTTCGACCACCCACTTTACTTTGATTCGTTTTTAATGAGGACCTCCGGAAACACAAACGTGTCTTTAGGTTTCAGTTTGTACCGTACCATTTGTTATTAACAAGACTAAATTACTAGATTAGGTAACACAGTAACAGTTCCATTACTTAAACTGTTAACAAATACAATAAGTTAAATAAGTTATAAACATTGATTAGTTAAGAAGCAGAATTACTAAAACTTCGAAAATGAACTTGCAGAAATGGATAAGACATTTTTTTTCACTCATATCTAAAAGACTAAAGCTATGCGTAAAAATAGGGAATTTGTAAACAGTGAGTTAGTAGCAAGTACTACATTTAAGTCTCATGCAAGAACCGAGTTTACATTTAGAGGGTTTTCTAAACCAACAATTTCTACACAAGTATTGAGTACTACTACGTATTCTGTGACACAAGTATAAGGTGTAGGTACGGTGCTATAGTCCTGACGAAGTTTGTTACCCAAGTCGAGAGCTGTGCGTTAGTCATAGACAAGAGATCCTCTTGTATTGAGATCGTTTTCGAAATATTCACCAATATTCCCAGATAGTAATTTTGAAACACTCGATGTGTTAATTCAATTATCAATACGCGGCTGTCTACGATACCTTATATTTAGAGGTATACTATCTGTGACTCATTGCATTTATAAAACTGGACAAGGATGATTTTACTTAATGTTTATATAAACAACAAAATTTCTGTTTTGACATTAAACTTTGGAAAAAAGGGAAAAGATTTAGATTTGTCTATGATTATTTCAATATTTCAAAATTATAAATTAACGGCCTTATATATTAACGCTGGATAAAGTTAGATGACGCACCTGCACACTTCATCTTTGTAACTGCACAGAATTTAAATGACGTTTGTTACTTATAAAAGCGTTTTTAAGTAAAGCCAAAAACGCTTAACACAATTATGATTAAAAAACGCGAAAAAATACAGATGTTCCATACAAAAAGCTCATCAACGTTGGACAAAATGTATGGTAAATGTACGTCTGTTTTTTTTTCGAATTGTTTATTACTTTATTTTTATGGTTACTGATCATTAACACGTGTATTAATTTAATATCGGCACCGTAGCGCCACGCTGTATACATCTACACAATTTATTTGTCAAATAAGTTGAAAGTTCCTCAAACAAGTACATTTGAGACATAATAGAAAGGCACAAGGTTGAACAAAGTGGTCCAATGGCTAAAATAATCAAAGCAGGAAATGTTGGTTCACGGAAGTGACCAAATTCTCTATTTGTTGTACTAAATTATCTCAAGGCATCGATATCAGTTTGCTCTACCTATGAATCAAAGGCCTTATGAGTAACTCTGAGCCTTTATAGTTTGATAGACTGTGGACATTTTAAGGAAGGTACTATTGTGGTAACGTTTGGAAGAGCCTTATACAAAACTTTGCTTAAAAAATATAATAACACATATAACTTTCTATAAAAGTTATTAATATAACTTTGGCGGCGAAAATGCCAGATGATTACAGAAAATAATACTTACAATAGGCACATAGCAAAAGATCACTTAGTAGCTACACAATACTTTAGTCTGTTCAGTTAATGCCTCACACGTCAGTCTGTAGCTTGAGTTGCCTATCGACAAATTATTGAAGACGATAGTGCATTATCATTTAGGAAACTTCTAAAGAGATTCATAGATTATCAATAGATCATTGATGATTTTGTCTCACAAATAAGAATTAATACTAGAATCTACTGAAATTTGCGGCAGCAATTTTTTATGGCTTAGTGATTTATTGATACCATTTGAAAAGGCATTATTTTTGGTATCTTGGGCTTTGCTTACAATTCCTAATACGTACAGTACATGGCATAGGATTGAAACTTTGACACAAGTACCTTCTTATACCTACGCTACAATACCGTTAACTTTTAGTAAGTAAATAACTTGCATAATTATTATAAAGAACCTTACTCGAACTGACCGCAGCTCACTAACAAATAGGAGGCCTGCAAGGCGTAATTGAGTGAGACTAGTGCTGTGCCCAGGCTGCTATTACGTTGTTATACGAAACACTAAGCCAGTCATTATTTTATTATCGCACGGGCACTGTAATTTATAGACATTTATCGATATTCGAATAAAGAAACATTGTGACATTTATTTGATATCGACTTATCACGACTACATAAAACGTTTCGCTTAGCGAAACTCCTTTAAAGGCGTGCTTGAGACACATTCGGAATTAAAAGGCGAAACCGATGTGGTTCACGATAGCCACTGAACTTAATTATCGATTCCTAAATGAAACTTGCAGGTAAGTCGTGACTAAAGTGCGGTTAATCAGATTGCAATTACTACTAACTATACCAATCGGCTTTATATCTATAGAACCTAAATAAATATTATTTTGACTTTATTCATGTCAAGAATTTACTAGTGGAAGCAGTCATTGTGTATCGATATTCGGATGTTTTAAATAACTAAAGTACCTCTAAAATAAGCCACGGCTTGTTATAAAAAGAAATCTCACTTGAAGTGTGGGCCTTAATTGAATTGCAAACACTTGGAGTGACTTGGCAGATCATGAGTTTTGCAAGTGAAATTGATATTTACTGATTTTATCGCAGTCATTCTGTTCACTAGTCGGTGAACGAAGATTATCATCTTATTCAGCCAACAAAAATACAAACTGTTAATCTACAAATTGTTTAAATCAAAATATTTTAATCGCATTATAATCAAACATCTTACGTGTATTTATGTAAATCTAAATTTAGCTAATTTAAGGTTAGATATTCTGATAGTCTATACAGAACCAAATTCTAATATTTAAATCACGTCAAAAAAACATAAAATATACTTTAAAAAATGTATTTATACATTATAATTCGATTTAACCAGGCCCTTACACTTATCAAAATAATATTTAAGAAATAAAAAATATTAATTAAAATCGAGTTGAGACATCAGGAAATGTAATAAAAATAGTTCTTATATTCTAAAGTAAGTGGTCCACAAGTTATTTTATTTTATTAATTACAAATCACCAATGCAAAACACAAGGTACTGGTTGGTGGCCGTGAGTTACGAAAGCGTAACAATGCTATGTCAAGGTCCAGACACTGCCGACTTGATAAATTGCTTGACCGATAAGATACCAATCGTAAATTACCTGTCAACTTATGTGACGACATTATGTAATGTTAAGATTATCGGTACAAATACGCGGGATGTATTGATCATTGAATTAATATATCGAGTGATTTCAAAATTCGAAATAATCATAGGGCATAATGGTGAACATTTTTCTAAAACGATCCCAATACAAAAAGCTCTAGTACATAAGGCTGTATGATTATGATAGTGTATGGTTAAGGCACACTCTTGAACCGGATCACGAAGTTCGTTAGAACTATAACACCATACTTGGGTCATAGGGTAAAGTTGTACTATTTACTAAATACTACAAACTTGCATAATAGACTTAGCGTAAATTTAACAAACCCTCAATTTAAGGTGTAAACATTAAAACACAAATGCAACCTGTTTAATATGGTAATATTTCTTGAACTTGAATAATTGAGACTATGAAAATAATGAATGCTAGTCAAATTAAGGTTGAGGTAACGATCCAGTTTCGAAATAGTAACACTTTTTGCCACCAAAAGTTGCCGACCTTCTTTGAATAAATTCGAACAATAATAATTATAATAATTTCACGTGTTTTTTTGGCAACACCTTGAAATATTTGTATAAAATATTATTGTGTGGTTACAATCGGTTCATATAAAACTGTTGATGACCTGTCACCTAGTTACGAGTAATACTTTACTTATACTTAACTAGCTGCGCCCCGCGGTTTCACGCGCGATTCTTGGGATATAAGTAGCCTGTTTTATTCCAAGGTATAAGCTAACTATATACCAAATTTCATCTAAATCCGTTCAGCCGTTTCAACGTGAAAGAGTAACAAACATCCATACATATAAACTTTTGCGTTTATAATAGTATTAGTAGGATTACATAACAATCATAGATTTTACTAAACCGGCTCTTCCACGATTCCAACATAATTTTAAATCTCATGTACACACTTTGTATGTTAACTTCATGCCAGGGCCAGTGGTTGATGTATAAGCGAAAACCAAACCATGCGAAAGCTCACGCGTAAAATTCAAAATTTGTTAAGTTCAAATTTTGAGTTAGTGTCACGACACATAGATGGGCTTTCGGCTTTACAACGACCGTAGTCGCAAGGGGTGTTACACATTGTACGGCAAATTAAACATCTATTACACACGTTCATTGCGATATTTTTATCTTTTTGTGCCAAGTTAATTACTTTTAAGGCTGTTGGCGGGCCGTTACTGTATGTTCTTTTGACTGGCGATGACACGTCGCGTTAGCTTTTGATAAACTGTCTTACATTTTAGCGTAGAAGTTGGTTTACTAGCCAACTCACGATAAAGCGCCGAAACCGGGTGACAGTTCAAACATGAACGTGTAATTCGTTCTTGATCATGGGTGGTCACGTGAGTTTCAACGATTTACCGTCACATGCATAAAACGTTAAAAAGTATTTCAAACCTATTTCAGTTAAAAAGTGTTTTGTCTTCTTTTTTCAAACTCAAATCGTAATATTCAAAAGAAATTTGACAAGACACTTTTTAACAAAAATAGGTTTAAAATAAGTTTTAGCGTTTTCTGCATATGACGGTTAAAATATATATGAGATCAAATCACACACACAACACAAAAATAAATCACAAAAACACAAACACAAATCACAATCTTTCTTTACACATTTATCAACTACACCAAACTATAAAGACTACTTAGCCTACTACATAAAAAAAAACAAAAGGATTGTATCCAGACCGATGAAACTCTAGAGACATTTTACACATTTTGATTTTCCTTTTTATTTTAACAGCACTTAAATTCTGCATTCAGTGTGATTTAATTGATATTTCTTTGTTTTAGGTAAACAAAAGGTTAACTTGGACGAAACCCCAACTCAAGTCCATGACGGTCAAAACACAGGTATCATAATAGGTATTATAGTCATTATGGATAGCAGGCACTTATAAGTAGAAAAAAAAGAGATGACATACCTAACCTACATGCATATAGAAAGAAAGAAAAATAATTTATTTTGTAACATCATTAACGTTGGTACTAATATAACTTAGTATAGTTATAGTTAATTACCAAAAAAAAAGTGATGTCACAAAAATGGCTTCAACTCAGCGTAATGCTGTTTATCAAACAGCGCTGATCTTCCGTTGAGGCCGATTGAAGTGAGTCCACGAAAGGCTTAAAACAGCGAAATGTTTTAAAATCAAAACTATGTATGATAATATCAGTACACATTAAGAAAACAATATAAAGGTATGAGTTTAACAAAAAAGATTAAAAATAAAAATATCGAAACATGCACTGAACTGAACAGCTACCACATATCGACGATTGACAATCATAGGTTACATTTTAATATTAATATATTTGTAAAACTTAAAGAGCAGCATAACGCAATTGGAGCATACCTATACCAACGAGTTATTGAAAATGATTCTATTTTTGTATTTAAAAGCAAGTATCGTGATGAAAAGTAGGTACTCTAAATTTGGGATGGTCACTCACTACAGAATTTCATATTTATCCCTGCATAGTACTGCAATACTACTATACTAGTATCCACTAATATGGGACGTTTCGCGAGTGGTCCATTCTCGGAAATTTTTAGAAAAATATATGCATGTTTTAGAGCTTATTTTAATAAATCATTAGCTGTCATCGCATAAGAGAGAGAGTTAGATAATAACATTGAGAAGTCGCATAATAACATTTATTTTTTATTAAAACTTCTAAAAAGAAGGAGTATAAGGAGGTTCTATGTCCGATGGTATGTAAGTTATTTTTTTATGGTTGTTCGCCGATTTCTTCGTAATTTTTGGTTCGTTTTTTTTTTTAAAGTATATACTCCCGAGGTGGTTCCATGTTAATTTGAAGTCGGTTGTTTTTTTTTGTAAAATTGTCTTGTATGGCAAATAATTTTACTGTACATATTAGGACAAATCACGAATACAGTATCTTCCGTATATTTTTCCTAGTTGAACTCTGAAAAGAACTCTGCAAAGAAATCCACTCTAATTAAAATATTCGAGAATTACAATTAAAATGCTCTCAAAACCAAAAGTAAATGCATGCAGGTCCTTGCGTCACCGTTAATTGCAAACCTCCGTGAGAGACTGCTAAATAAGGCGCTAGGATTAAACAACTACTTAAATATGCAAATACAGTGCAAATTGCTAAAATTGCAACTAACTAGTACATTCACAAAGACATTCACATGACCACGGTTGTCAAAAATAAATTTTGTTACTATAATCTGCATATAAAGCTATTTGAATTAACAAACCAGCAGCGTGAGTACCATTCTTAACGATCGATGAATTTAAATCGGTAAAATTCGATAAAAATCGTTTCTTTCTCAAATTCGTCAAATAAATTAGCTATAAATTAATATATTAGCACGTCGCGCTGCTGATCTGAAAACTTTTGGCCGCGATAGTTGTCTTTTTGCACGAATAATCATACATACATTTGCATCATACAATCCGATACTAGATTACGTACAAGTAAACAATAGTCAGATTATACAATTAACTGAAACGTTAAAACGCAGTCCAAAACTCTTAATTGTACCTTAATAACAAACTAATTAAAGTAATGGTTAGGTATCCATGAATTAAGTATTATATCACTCACCTTCAGGCATTTTCACGCATTTTGGTCTACTAATGCATGACCACGAACCGTGGAATGGTTTTGACATTGCTTTGTCTGTTTTAACGATTTCTTTATTATAAAGTTGTGTTCACACTGCCTACTTACCTACCTGTTTACTGTAACCACTAGAAATGTAGTTACGTAATGGATGAACTTGGTGGTCCGGCCATGTATGTCGCAGACACGATTGCCAGTGGGGAAGACGCGTCTTAGAGTATATAGAGAGAGATCACGACCCTGCAAACGTAGAGTCGCCCTGGACACTCGGTGGAGTGACGGTATACGTTAGGCAGTGGAAGTGATTGAAAGCGATTATTATGCCCAGCAGTAGACTAAAGTGGGCTGATAGTGATGATGAATGAATAATATGGGCCTTTTTATGACTTTTTATTGACTCATTATCGTGTCCCATCTTAGGCCAAACCGTCGTATCGTCACTTTCCATTAGCAAGTTCTTGATCAAACGTAAATCTAGGAAGATATCATATTTCTAATAAACAAAAATACTGTTGATTAATGATTATAAAGAAAAAAACTAATTATTAAATTAAGTTTAACACTGTTAACTTAAGTAAACTGTAACATATAATCTACAAAGTATTTTTGTTTTATTCATACGGGAATACTCACGTTTAATTAAATCGGATACTCGGGATCTACAAAGTAATCTGTCATCGTGTAGGTTTCAAAACGTTGTATAGTCCATTTATCATCATGCAAGTATTATAACTTTAATACCTGTATGTATGTCCTATCCCACTCAACTTCGTATCAGAAATGATAATAATTATAATAAAATCGGACCAGACCAGACCAGACCAGACCAGACCTAGATCAGTTAAACTGTTTTGAGTGTTTAGTATGCATGTAGATGAAACCTAGGATTAACACATAGATTAATTTTATCCTAACTATCCGGTTAAGAGGTTTTACTAGCGTCTTACACACTGAAGTGAGAAATGGTTCTGCTGGATAATTCTTTAATATGAAAATTCTGCATTATTTTTATCTTTTGGGATAAAAAATAACCTCCACGTACTCGTAGGTGAACGTATACCTAACTAACACTATTTATCAAAACTAAATACCAGTTTTCAACAAAAACGTTAGCTTTCACACTTTTTATGCCAATTAAATTGTAAAAACAAATGCGTAGTAATGATCTTATAAGCATATTTTAAACGTATTCAGAGCATTTCTTTACAACGTAGAATATAAACATTACTAGATAATGACTTTATTTTAGTGTAGAGAAAATGTTTTACAAGTCTACTGGAATTAGGTAAGTTGATTAAAATAAAAGAACTAGTAATTACATTTATTATTTTGATTTTATAAAGCAGTTTTTTAATAACATTCACGCTCTCACAATGAGCGAAAATGTGTTTGTGTATTTATTAGCACCTGACTCTATAATTAACCAAATCTCGACTAAATATTAGAATGTAGGTAATTTATATCCTTAATTATTATAATAACTAGATTAATATTTTTGTTTTATTTATACGGGAATACCCACGTTTAATTAAATCGGATACTCCGACTATAGTTTCGATCACATCCGGTGACCTTTTTCAAAGAGTGAAAACAGAGCCCGACGCGCGTGCAGCTGCGTCCTGCTTAGCACTGCGGGCTGCGGGTGTCAAAACCACGTCAGTTTTCATAATAGATTAATATTATATTTTTGAATATTTTTTGTATGAAGTGATTCCACACTTATCGTATTTCTATGTTTTTAAAGCTTAAACAGGAACAGAGACTTCTGTAGCTTAATTGGCAAAGCAGTTGGGACGGAAACCCATAACAACTGCTTGTATGCAGGTTCGAGTCCTGCCGGAGGTCATAATTTATCTTCCTGTTTAAGCTTTAAAAACATAGATTAATATTATTTCAATACAAAAAAATATACGTCTGCTCTAGGACAGTTGGTTTAATTAGCAGGGCTAGTTATAACTCTTTGTGGTTATTTATATTTCCACATTAGTACGTTAAAATATTAGACGGCATCGCATATTATTTTATTTTATTTTTCTCCCTATATAACCTTATAAACTAACTAATAAAAATCCTCTAGTCTGGTATTCTCTCTCTATGTGGAGTGCGTTGAAGTCTTTTGTATGAGAATCGCTGTCAGCATAGTCATGTTATATTTTTTTACTTTTGAATTATAGACTAGCTTTCTAAATGTTACTGAACCCCAAATATAAAAAAAAAATTTACTATCGTACCAGTTTCATAATATAGTATCAGTACTTTTTATAAAAATCTCAGTTTCCGGTATTCTACATATCCGCTTACGCATAAAAAGCGTATGCTCAAATGTGCATTAATGGCTTACGCAATTTGAGCCAAGCTGCTAACAAGCAACGGCAGATATTTATGAAAGGCAGTATCTAAGCTAGCGTGAATTGTCATCGAAAGTGAAAAAAAACCAAAATATTTTAATGCAAAATCATTAATTTTTTTACGTCTTTCGTAGTGCCTGAGTATGACATTTCTTTAAAAAGTTGCTATTTCAAACATTATTATAAAATCTATTAATATAATAAAATAAACGGTTATTACAATGTATGTAGACAGTTATCCCAATTTTTCTTTATAAAAGTACACAAAATATAAGTAAATTGTTACAGCATGATACGTGTAACGTGCATATACTTACTTAGTCACAACATGTAGTACTGTTACTCGTAAGCCGTACAATTAGCATTATACCAATAAATACTTACCGACATTTATTAAGCTATTACTTTATATTGTAATTTTTGAAGAATGTTTACCACAATGCGTAAGTTTTATTATCATACATTGGATTACGTCCCTACCAGCACCCCGTGGTTTCACCCTTCTTTCATGCCACTGTTACAATTTTAATCATTTTTTTTGTAAATTATTCAACGCTACACGTCACTAAGGCTGGCCACTCAGACTATACGAACTTACTGACTTTTAGTCGTGAAATAATTGAGTGCAAACAAACATTCAAATGCACAAGATTTGTAAGTTAATTAACGGGCTATAATTAAATGTAAAAATGTTATAAATAGAATCGATATGACGTATTTTATCGATGAATTGATTAACATAATATCTGAAGCTTATACACTGGTACATAGTAGTCGTAGTGAAAGTGATCCTCAGATACAGCGGCTGGTGCGCGGCGTCTCAATTCTAATAATTATTGTTAATTTATGCACAATACGGTAGAGCAACGAAACACAATGAATAAATTGTGGTCCAATAATATGAGTGTAGAACACAATTCATAACTACTTAGAGAATTAGTAGTTTCAGATTTTTTGATCGCTATTATATTGTAACTGGCAAAAGATTTAAAATTAAGGGTTGTTAGGATAAGTTATAAATGGCATGTGTTCGTAGATTTAAACCGGTTTCTAATACAGGCTACGTGAGTTTGCTATCTCTAACTACATCGTCAAAAGCATTAGGTCAAGTGTAGTTTAACATAAGAACGTAGCCACGATCCTCTGCCATGATTCTACACCAATAAGAGCTGAAGAGGACTTGTGTCCTTCATGGGCCTCATAACATCATAACATTTATGTTTGCCGTACGATACAAGTAATAAAAATAAAAAAAACAACCACCATATATGGGACCACCTCGAGAATATACGCTTTCAAATAAATAAATAAATTCAAAATCGCAATTGACGGAGAAATCGATGAACATACATTAACAAAAACATACAAACAGTCGAACATAGAAGACAAACTCCTCTTTTTTTTAAGTCGGTTAAAAATATAGCCTATAGCAACAATATGTATACTCAGGAACAGTGTAGCTTTCTATTAGATCAAGTAAATCAGAACAGTAGTTCCGTTACTTCAACCAACAAACAAAGTCACAAACTAAACATCTTCATAATATTAGCGTTATGTCCGCAGCCTTTGGCTCCCGCAAGCATGACGCAAAATGAAGCCCCTAAATTATTTGCCATGGTATGGTACCTACTGCATATTCTGTACATATTTCACCCGAGTAGCTTTAACGGTAATACGGTAATCATGTTGGACAGACAGAAAGACGACTTAAGGTTTGCAATTCCATCTCGTTAGAAACTGGACCCTAAAAACCGACATAATAATATAATTTTAACTACTAACTTTAACTTTTTTTATTACTTACGAGTGACGATACGAGCGAGACGTTCACCTGGTGTTAAGCGTCAGGCCTGCCACTAACAGTAGCAGTGCAAGAATTGTGAGCTTGCGAATACAATCCTGCGCCGCACTGTATTGCGCTCGTCACCCTGAGATATTAGATGTTAAATTTCATCATACCTAGTAATTTCTCTGGTAACATAGCCCATAAATCCAAAACATGATTAGTGCAATAATGATAGCACACTACTGCTTGGCGATTGAATTACTAGCTGTCTGGCTGGCTGGCTGGTGTGGTAATTCCCCAAGCGGACTCTGCGGTAGAGTCCTACCACTACAAGTAGACTAAAAAATTAATATTTAATTTATACTCTATTTCGTTAATTAATACGAAGTGTTAATGAATCAGTTAAGAAATGAATGATTGACGTGATTAACGGAGTGAGCGATTTTCGATAGCTCATTATTGGTGTTCAATGTTTATGGCAGCATGCTGCAATTAAAAGTGCCGTTTACATTCATTAACACAGTTTTTCATCGAAGGATACCTACCATTGTGAAATGCTTTATGATTACTAGTGGAATAAAATGCTAAGTGTTTGCATTGGATTATTTATCACTCTTTATACACGGTGCAATTTAATCGGCTGGAGCGGCCGTGAGCATGTTGTATGCAAGATAACAAACCACTATGCTCTACGACTTCTGAAATTTCACGAAAAAAAAACATTCGTGCAATACAAAACGTTCATGGATCTTGTGAAAAAGTGTATAAAACAGCTGATTTATATAAACTGAATTTTAATGAACTACCCAAATATCAATTTTCATCACTAAAACTTCAAAAACAAAGATCTTTCCATACAAAATACCACCCTCCCCCCTTTCCCCGCTTTAAATCATCCCTGACAAAAAAATATTGAATACAGTTTTTTTTTATTTTAAATGATCTATGCAAATCCAAATATTCAGGACTAAAAGTCCAAAAACAAACAAATTTCATACAAAACTGTCCCCCCTTTTTCCCCCCTTAGGGGTTGACTTTCGAAAAATCCTTTCTTAGTACACCCCTACGCATCAAGACGAATACACCCTTTCAAATTTCAAATCTGTATGACTAGCGGTTTAGGCTGTGCGTTGTCTGTCAGTCATATTAAATCAGTCGGTTAGTCAGTCAGTCAGACAAATATTCTTATAGTATCACATAATAATAATATTTAGTATCGACTTTATGGCGATATGACACGGAGAACTCTGTGGCATGAAATGTATTTGAACTAACACAACGAATTTTGCGTGGTGGTACGGAACCCACTGAGCATGAGCCCGACTCCCACTTAACCGGTTTTGTTAATAAATACGACTTTATTATTATAATTCAGTTATTATTGTACCTATACTTTTTGTACCTACCTAATAAGTGGTTTAATTATTTGCATAGAATTAATAATCTTAATGTAGAAAACCGTTTCCCGTTCCCGTTATTCAAGACACTTCCGTAATAAGTATTAAACTCGTAAATAGAAGAATGAAACTTCAAGTAGATACCTATGCTTCTAATTATAATCTTTTACAGCACAATTGAAAGCGGAAACCAATTTGATATCTTTATTAAAAAACTTTCTCTTATCTCATAGGTATATTGTTTGATTCTGTTTCGTTTTATTTGTGCATTTAATACGGATTCATTATTACGTAAGATCGCGCTGGTAGGCTTGCGCAGAGAAAACGTTCGAGAACTTGACTTAAATACGAGCAGCTGAAGAATTATTTCATAAGTTTTGATAATTATACGCCAGTTAACTGATGGACAGATAAGTCGCTTTGCTCTCAATTTCTATATTTTCAAAATGTATGTTAAGAAATAAATACTTTGGACTTTCATTTGTGAGTCCAGAGCAATAATAAGGATTCGTAATGGAGGAGAGCGTTCGTGTGGCTCAAAGCACAGTGCTGGTACAATATTTATTTATTTAAACGGTTACCAAGCGTATATTATATGCGTCGGCTTATGTCTTCTTGAGAACTCTCTCTAGCTCACACGTTCCATATTCACACCTCTTGTAAGGTAAACAATTATAGAATATACTTTTGAAAAATCTGTTCAACGCATCTTACAGTAATAACATCACGAATTATTAAAAAAATATATTTTGAAATTGCCTGATCCTGGCCTGAACCTGTGACCAGAGTAAAGATTACCATTTGCACCCAAAGGAAATTATAAATTAAAAACCTATATTAAATCCTTCGCAATGTTAATATTGTAAAGTGCGCTGAACGGATTTTTCAAAAATATGTGCGTTAAGTATTTTTTTATCTGGAATAATTTTTGAATACTTTAGTGGCCTAAAGAGGTCCAGGCCCAAAGTTCTAGCTACAATTCCTCGTAACCTCGCAAGGGCCTTTACATGAATATGGTCTCTTAATATAAAAAAGGCGAAGCAAAAACAATATTTAACCGACTTCAAAAAAGGAGGAGTTTTTTTTTTTTCATGTATGTTCACCGATTTCTCTGTCAATTGTGGACCGATTTTGAAAATACTATTTTTATTTGAAAGGGTATACTCCCGAGGTGGTCCTATATTAATTTGAAGTCGGTTTTTTTTTAAAGTTACGTGTAATAGTCCACTGTTGGAGTTAGGTTAGGCCTTCCCTTGAAAGGCGATTAGGTCATATCAAGAAGCAAAATCAACGGTTATTCTCTTTATAAAAGAAGTTTAAAGCTCCTTTTTAATAGTAAAATTAAATTTGAAGAAATTTTACCGTCTACCTAACAAGACAGGATTTATCATACTTTCAGAGACCGTAAAATTAAATGGCATTCATAATTTTATTACCTAGTCTAAGATTATATAATTATTTGCTCATTGAATTGTAAATCAAAGCAATAGGTTTCATTATCAAACGTAATAAGTACAGCATTTTATTAACCAATTCTGCTAATAATATAGTGATGTGACTTAAACCTAATTTGCTTTTTCTGTATATACGATAGTATAAACAATGATAAATGTACAGTAATTTTGTACTGCTTTATGGAATCAATTCCCCATCATTATTTTAAATGTTTGTCTAATTTCTAAGCACGAATCTAAATTTGTATCCAATTTACTACCTAAATAATTAAAAACAAACTAGAGCTAGCATAATTTTTACATCAAAATAATGATTAATTAAATACATTATAAAACAGAATATCCTATCATAATAAAACACGCCGCCAAAATCGCTATCCCGCGAGAAAGATATTTCACATTTTAACTTCTCCTATTCATCCGAGGGTTGTCTTGAAGAGATCGTTTTTAGCAATAAGACCGCCTTTTGGGCCTATCTGAAGTGTATTATGTTTGTAATGTCCTTTCTATGGTGTCAATAAAGTGTTGTTGTATTGAAAGATCCCAGAACACTTGCGGCGTTGCCCCGTTGAATTGAGATAACCTACCCAATTATTGGAAAAAAAAAGTGCAACTCTTAAATCTCCCGAGGCAAATACCAGCTGGTTCGAAAGGTCTTTGATTTTTTTGGTTTCGACAACCAGACTCGATGCAAATACAGTTTATATAATTATAAGCCCTAAATTACAAAATCGCGTAAATGGGTTTATTAATTTAATTTTATGTTTCACAAAGTGCATGACAAAATCAAGGAAACTTGTTAACTACGCCAGATAAGCACTGGCGAACTAAAACTGTCCTTTGATACCAATTTACCACGAGCTCCATTAAATTAATAACAACAAGGCTTTCCATCAATTATCGAACTAGATTTTACTAGATAAATATCAAAGATAATATAATACTGTACTAGTAATAAATACTGATTCCTTCACGGTAGTATAGACCGAACCGAACATTTAAACTCAACAGTGCATGATTAGAATGCGTAAGCCCTGTGATTACTCGCTAACATCAATTATCTTTGTAACTTTGTAACCATCAAGAGCTAGACGTTCAGACGCCTCGTTTGATAAAAAACAAGTGAAACTTACGTAAGTTTAAATACCCTGCAATGCGCCGATGTAATGTAAATCTAAGTTGAAATTGATACGCATTTAATCGGAATATATAAATAGCCAATAGACCGTCACTATGCACGACATTTACCGCTGGTAAAAGATGGTATTTTACATGGTGATGTTTTTTTTTATTTTGGTTTGTTGCATGTATTTTTTTTTAATTAATAGATAGATTTCATTTCATTCCTGTGACCGCATCCTAGCTGATGTGAAACAATAATGTGGATAGAGCCATTGAGCTATAATAACAATAGATACTATGATAAGACACAAGCGCTCAAGCATACACTGAACACTATACAAGCGATATAACGTCTAAATTTGAACAATTGTGAACTACCGGGTGTTAGTTTAAACACCGTTATCCTTCTAGGATATCATTGTACTCACTATTATGAACAACTTTTACTATGGGGCCAACCCTGTAATCATGAAAAAAAACAGCTGTTCCATACATTTTGTCCAAGAAATAAAAGCATGAACCTTTTTGTATGGAACAGCTATTTTTTTCGTGTTTTCAGGTTTGGCCCCATAGTAAAAGTTGTTCATAATGATGAGTACAATGATATCCTAGAAGTATAACGGTGTTCAAACTAACACCCTGTATATAATGCACGTATAGATATGTAAAACGGCACTCGGACGTTTTTTGACTGTTTTCACTTAGAGATTGTGAGTCTTTAGATATTAGCTCAATGCTTAGAGCACACATAATACATACTTTAGTTTGTATTATTACATTGGTTTTGGTTAGTGTTGATACATCGTAAGCTAGTTTTTAATACAACTGAACTAAATAACTAGATACAATCTTCGGATTAGATTTATACATGTATAATAGAGGTCAGTGGATTTATATAAACTTTGCGCCAATACAAAGCTACGCTATTCCTGAGCGCTATAGCCAACATTTTATTGTGTTTACCAGCAACGCGTCCTCGGTTAGTAACTTATAGAGTGTAGGTATAACAAAAAAAAACATATAACTTATTATATCAGTTATATGATTCCCATAGTACAAGTTTTGCTTATTTTGGATTAGTGCTCTTTAAAATATTTACCATTTCTTGTTCGATATGGCGGCGATAAGTCCTGACCTGACGTCCTGCTTAGGGTATTGTACATTGTACATTTCCCCCGCCAGCATCTACCCAGCGACCCAATGATCTACCAGTATATATTTATTACTCACTATAAACTTAATGGCTCGTCATCCTAAGATGCTAAACTCATGTCTATGACATGGGATGTTAAAGGCTGTTGTATCAACACACAATGCTTTACTTTACCCATATAATTATTATTTTATGTGCTCATTTAAAGTCTTAGCCATACCACAATCCAAATCCTATAGTAGCACCATTACGCATCTATTACCTTCGACAAATCACTTAAACAGACATGTAACTACACTCAGAGCGAACTTGACTCGACTATTAAGAGCCAATTCAACTAAACTTTCACCATTTTCCGCTTGAACGCGCACGATTGTTGCTTAGAGAGAAAAATCTGTATTCTTGCTAGTCTAGACTCTAAACACGTAAGATGTTACACAACTACAGGTATATCCATATTAATTGGTCATAACAAATTAAGCGGAAAGCGTAAACTGGATGGTATTTCGTTTTATTATATTTTAATGGGTTCCGGCCGTGCTACGATCGCAATAGCTAGCAATATAATTATTCTCAGGCTGTAAATTAATAAATAAGGGTAATGCAATCACGTGATTTGGAATGTATAGAAAGTGCAACGCTATAAAAATGATGAAAGCAAAGCATAGATAATATCTAAGAATCGCGAACGGATACGTTGGACGCACCTCTTATCTTGTAATCGAAATGTGATCCCATCAGAAGTCAATCACTTAGAATACTGATAACCAGTTGGGTAGGTTAATCAAGAATCCATTTACACTTATTTTTCTTTTATGAGAGAATACAAATGATGCGTCATTAACTTCATTCACCACGCCCGTTTGCTGTAGATTAACAAAATTGATATTCTCAATTAGTATCGTGGGCTCTACCCAAAGACTATAAACCATGTTGACTGATCTTCCGACATCCCCTCATGCGAAAATTAGTAGTTTAAAAACCACTGCTAGCCACTGCGAGTACGTTAGAATTCATAGCTCAGATTGCGTCATCCCAGTGATTGGCCAATCGCAAGCATAGAACGTACCTCGCCCCCTGCCCGCAACAATGAGTCGTGTTTGTAGGAGAAATTATGTTCACGAGCCATCAACAGGCTATATTATGATCTGTGGCTGTAGCCCTGAGTTTTACTTAGTATTTCAATGTTCACCTTTAAAAGTTCACAACATAATATCTATCAATATGTTTCGTATAATTACAGTAAGGTTACGAAATATGAACATTATTATTGATGATCCTCTGAACATCATTGTTCTAACCGCCATTGTCTGGCATACATGAAATATGTTCCACGCATTCAGAAACCCATATTGTAGCAAGATTTGGCCTTATGTTCAACAATACGCGCTCCTACTGTCTATTCTATACATTTTTAAGGTCTTCTGATCATGTTAACCATACACTAAATAGTGTATAATGAAGTCGCATTTTGCAAGTGTCGGTTTGTGCGCTCTGCTTTAATGCGCTTTCGCTTTAGACGTCGCGACGATTTTTGATACGGTTTTCACAACGGTTCGCACGGATCAGGAGTCTGCCTGGGGAAGTACCACACCTTTGCCAGTTATCCAAGTTCTACTCAGTTAGTGTGCAAGGTTTAGTGGGTTTTAAGGGTAATGTTACCAGAGAAATTACTGGGCATGAAGATAATGGACATCTTATAACTCAGGGTGACGAGCACAGTGCAGTACAGCCCAGGTTTATATTTGTCAAAATTCTGGCTCATCTACTGTTATGGACAGCCATGATGCTTACTACCAGGCGGACGTTTTGCTCGCCTCGTCACACGAGGAGTTATTTTTTTTTTCTTTTTTACAAAAAACAATCCAATTGTAGGTTTATGTACGCCTATAGTGGTCTATAAACATGTGCAAGGCCAAGGCGGATCGCCAGCCTTGCACAAATCAATCCACGGAAATACGAGTATACCTAAACCTAACTACATCAAATATAGCTCTCTTGTGTTCAGGATTCGTTCAGTTTTCAATTTCCGCACATAATTTGTCTTCACAGGTTTTCCTTAGGGTTTTTCTTAATAGGGCTGCTATTTACAATGAATTTATTTTCCAGACGTGTTGACAACAATATTTGCTTCTCTTTTTTTTACCAGTAACTAGACGTGCTTCACCTGATGGAAAGTGATGATGTCTTCGAAGATGGAGCATAGACAAGCGAGGAATCTATTCACGTTATTCTTGAACAACTCCAGGGTTTACTGGATTGAAGAGAGTGCGTTTAAAATAAATACCTTATACCTACTCCTTTATCAATGTTTGCGTTTTTTACCTTTTACAAGACCGTGAGTTACCCATAATTATAATCAATGAATAATTTAAACATTTGTACATACGAAAGTAATATTTTGAACAAAAAATACCCTTCATATAATCTTTGCAGGCGATTTTTTTATTTTTTTATTGTAAAGAACTTCAATGGCGTTTTTTAATTCCAGTGGAAGTATAAGTAAGACCGTATAAAAATATGCATTGGGTCTTGTACTTGGTGCAATGCTACTTAGTAAAGCCAACGTTGCACTAACTTAGCTTTAATCAATCACCGCCAACAGGTTGTCTTGCAAATTATGGGAAAATTATTGTATAGCTAATTATGTTTCCCAAAAGCATTTAACTATTACTGGTACTCTGTAGGTGTTAGGTTGATTTATACAAAGGTTGTTTGGCAAACTCTACATTAGGTTGTACGCAAGCGGAATTTAATTTAACCACACTTCTGGCACTGCTACTGTTATGTGCAGGCGTGATGCTTACCACTAAGCAAACGCCTCACTCGTCTCCTCACTCAATTGAATTCAAAAAGTTATGAGCGACGTTCTAGATACTAGGTTAAGATTACTTTTATCCAGATGACAAAAAGTCCTATGGTCAAATAAAGTGATCTATACCTTACTTGATAAACAGACACAATAATTAAATTGTTAAAAATCAAGCCAAAACTCGTTTCAGAGAAAAAACAGCAAATATTAAAAAACAAAAAAAAATGTCATGTCATGAGTTAGAATATCGAATTCTCAACTATTATTATATTATTATTAATATATATGTACTTTGATTATATACCCAGCCAGAGAGCTAGATCCTCCAAGTATAGGTAGAATTACTAATATGAATTTTTGTAATAATATTCTGGATAACAAGGTTGGATGCTTATTTTAAAATAGTTTTTTATCAATATTTACAAAATAACAGCGATAAATTTAATACAGCATGAACGATTAAATCAATTAAATCAAATAATATCGTTTTGAAGTTTTACCATTATTAATAGCGGACAAATATCCAAGATGGCATATACACGGACAGAGATAAACCCTGTCACATTAAACTCTACTAAACAGTAACAGCTAATAAATGTATTTAATCGTTGAATAACAAATGCAAAATAAATAATTTCACACAAATTTTATCTCCGATTTGGAATATCTCAGATATTTAAAAAACGACCACTTATAATTTAAAAAAAACACAGTTTACATTATTGCTCAATTTAAATTCTATTGGTTTTATCGTGCTGAATTAAGGAAAAAGGGTAAACTAGATGAAACAACGTCCACCGACAATGAAAATAATTGTTTGCACAATGTCAAACGAAAATATTCAAGGTATAGTAAAACTGCCCATAGTACCCAAGCTATGCTTAGCCAGATGAGGCACATTGCTGGCCAAAGACCTTTCTAGACTGTTTCAATTTCGATTCTGTGTTGTAGCATGCTAGTCTTTATCAAAGATGTAAAGTTCATCTCACTATCTTTTACGGGGCTTATAGTGAGTAGCCATGACCAAATTTGGTTATAGCTAACCAAAATTAAAGCCGTAAAAACTTTGAGCTAGCTGAATGAAAACGTAGTAACCATCGGCTATACTTAGGTGCTTACCATCTGCGACCGTCCCATTACTTTACATCATCTTCCAGCCATTCCGGACTTGAATCACCACCGACTGGACCCTCAACCTTTTACGAGACCTTATGTAGGTGCAATACAAAATACCGCGTAAAAATTAGCGCGATAAACACGATTCCATTGATTGAGACTTTGTTCGGCACAAAACCATCATTGAAATAGTCGGGGCAGGTACTATACGAGCACCATAATACTGGGAAAATTCAACCGGCTAAACAATTATGCGTGCCAAGTTATTGCAGTGATGCTTTAGATGCAGGTACGATGCGATTTAAATATTTTACATTTCATTGTACTAAGTACAATGACATGTAACTAGACCATGGCGATCTGTACTATATAACTCTACCTATTATAATATATGTATATTTATAACCAAATTAATATGTTTAATTTGAATTTCCGCATAACAAGTTTACACCCGGTTAGAAAGGGATCAACCAGCATTATTAAAGCTTTTTATATTTTAAAATTGCAGTCATACAAATTTTAAACCTAATTATTTAATCTAATCTAATACTAAATTGCTACAACGGCGCGTACCAATAGCCTGAATCATGATTTAAACTGCAGCCATTAGAGCCAGTGTCTCTAATAAATAGATAATAAACAAGCCTTCGAGATACCAGCTGGACACAAATTAGATTTGGCGGCACATTTATGTATCTAGCTAAAGATCAGATTTTCGATAAAATTAAATGTTTTTGATATCTTAACAACTCAAAATAATAATAACATTCTTAATCTTTTTTTAAGTACATCTGTGATACACGTATAATGTTTATTTTCTGATTATTAGTACCTATCTTCTTATAACTCAACATAATAATATATTTGCCTTGATATTTCAAAAAGAAGTTTTCACTGTATGGCAACTTGCCAACTCTTATTTTTAATTTCACCGTTAATAATTAGATTTATAAAAACATTAAAACTTTATCTTGACGAAATATTTGCACCACCGAAAACGTTAAAATGAGTGGTTATCTAGAATTCATAAAGTGTCTATTGCCTAATTATTGCAAACTCCATTATGTCCCAAACAGTTTTGGAAAAGAAATACCTCGTAATATGAAGAAATACTTAGTATTTTAACTCGATTAATTTTAGTATAGTAGCATAACGAAGTCACGCTCGCCAAGTGTTTACCAATGAGGAAATGAAAGATAAAGTCGGTTCAAGGTTCTCAGTACCAAACGGAATTAAAACACAGCAAAAAATTTAAGTTCATTATTATTAAAGTGGACAACTATTAAACTAATAAGAGTTTTAAGATAATTATTTAATTTTATGCATTGGTTTTGAAACTGTCAATCTTATCTGACTGCATAATATTCAATTAAGTCTAGAAAACTGGATCAAGGAAGTAAAAGTCCTTTAATTTAAGGACGTAATGCCGGAGTCCCTGGCAGGCCGGTTGCGAAACTATCATGACAACGCAACGACGCAACGGTGGTAACCATTAGATCTGGGCCCACGTTGGATTTGCATTAACGCACCTGTTGCTGTCAAGATCCAAACAGCCGACTAATAAATGCAAGCACATTGTCTTACGATACCTCCACAATTCACATTTTGTACCAGACTGCCATAAAATCTATAATCGTACCCTCAGATCTAATGCAACACCACTGCTTCATGTTTATGCATCATGATTAACTTTGACATAAAACCATATCGTACTTATACTGAGTGATACTGAGTGTAGGTATACCTATTACAATTGATGGTGAATTAGATCTCATGGTCTTGTTCAAATGTAGAACGTGAGAAATGCCTATTATCGAACATTTCAAGGTATCCTTGAGTACCAATCGGCTGCTTTTAACATTTTTATTGACTTCAGTTATTGTGCAATTAAGACAATTCGGCCACAAAAACCGGGTCATAAGCTCCAAATATTCGTAGAGCGGGACGACCTCCGAGACAACCTTATTGTTAGGTACTTAAACAGCCATGTGCTCATATTCTGATTTTTTGTTTGTTTTGTTCACAGAAGCCATAAGCACAGCAGACGACCAGTCGACGTCAGCGTCATGGTGGCAAGCGGGCACCGCGACACCGTTCAGAGATACCGGGAGCAGTAGCTTCTCTTCTACACACGGTCTGATTCAAACCCACCCGAGTGAGAGTGATCCCTTCGGGTCTTTCGGTGGAATCGGCAGCACCAGCGGACCTTCTTCAAATTCATTCGCGTCAAGCGGCAGCGGTCCGCTGAGCGGTGGTGTTAGAAACAACCCTCTACCAGTTTTGGCCAGAAACGCTAACGGCAGGACAACTTTGAAGCACTTGGACTTCACGAGTAGTGCTACCGCCGAGCTGAGAAGAAACCCAGCATTATCTGCTCCCGATGAATGTGCAAGAGCTTGCCGAGAAAATGAACCTCCAAGGATTTGCTACTACCACTTTACTCTTGAGCTGTACACTGTTCTGGGAGCGTAAGTACTGCCTTACTATTAAACCTTCCAAGTGTCTATTAATTTGTTCTAAACAATGTTATTTGTTTTTTCTAATGGGTGCGATTTGAAGGCGACCATAGGCTTGTTTGCTAATTAAACGCTATTACAACTCAGCAAGTGACATTGCGCCCAAGGTGGTCTAATCGTCTTTCACAATGCGAACAATAAGGTTTCCACCCAGTAAGAAATTAATAATAGTTTCAACCTGCGCCCGGAAGCAGCTATTCAATCTAATAACGATAATTCGAGCAGATTGAGCGTTTGCTTTACAATTAGCGATCTAATAAAAAGGTTACTTAAAATACCTTAAGAATCATTGCGTAACTTACCTCAGGTATTGTAATCGCAGCGCCATCTGCACGACCAAAGATAGCATCTGAAAAATGATTCGCGCACGTAAAACCGTGCTAGAAGCGACCCACCGACCGACTTTTTTATTTCGGACATTTTACGGTTTGTTTCACACGAAATGCTGACTGCGTAGATTTCAATGCCGCACTCAAGTAAACGTCAAGTGATCCAAATTTCGTCGGCACGTAACGACAGAGCTTATGCAAACAAACGCTGTTTCAAACGTATTGCCTGAGGAAATAGTGGTGTAATCGGGGAACATTGTGATAAGGAAATAGAATTACTTTCCAACTTATGTCACTGCTTCTGGGCCTAGTGTTTCATGGCCCATTTGTCTACAAATATTAATTCAGAGATGTCTAACGCTTTTTTATAAAAAAAAATGTTTTGCTTGTTTATAAACATGTCCAGAATACGACCAATGAATCTAACGGTACTAAAAAGATAAGTATGAAGATGTCTACGCGTCGGAGAGGCAAGGTCAAACGCATACACCATAAACAAAGATAACGAATTGTTTGGACCGAGTTCATTCTCGGATTTTAAACAAAAAAAATTGGGCGGCACATTAAGTCTGACACTAGGGCTGGCCACTCAGCCTATACGAACTTACTTTTTTTAACAAAAAAATAAGTTGTTAATAGGCTGTCTTTAACCGCTAACTTGCCTGACGTTAAACAAAGATATGATCTACAGCAGAGCACGCTTGCCTAAAAGAATCCGAATTGCTCGCGACTTGAATATACCTAGACTGTATCGATCGGGAAAGATCTACTCTAGCTTCGCTTCCCACTGTTTGGCAGTAGAGTCTATATTTAGTGGCCTTATACATTAACGTAGAAACTCTCCTGTTCCAGGGCCTGTCAAGTATGCACCCCCAACGCGACCAACGTCGTATGGTCCCACTGTCAATGCGTATTAGCTGACGGAGTGGAGCGAGGAATCCTCACAGCAAACAGAATGTTGCCTGGACCATCCATCCAGGTCTGCGAGAACGACAAAGTGGTCATCGACGTTGAAAACCACATGGAAGGCATGGAAGTCACTATCCACTGGCATGGTATTTGGCAGAGAGGCTCGCAGTACTACGATGGTGTACCGTTTGTGACACAGTGCCCTATCCAGCAAGGAAACACATTCAGGTATAATTTTTTCACATCAAAAATGATCAATACTCATATAACTCTCATGAGCATTATAGTGATTTGCAATGATCCATCACTATGAATATATTTTATCATTATTTTGGTATACAGTTTCGGCAATAAAGAATATGCTTTTCTATTCTATACAATACAATAACACTTTATTGACACCATAGTACGGACATTACAGACATAATATACTACAGATATGCACAAAAAGCGGTCTTATGGCTAAAAGCGATCTCATCTCTCGATTCTATCAGCCTATCATAGCCCACTGCTGGACATAGCATACACTACTCAGCCCGATCTTCAGCTTTAGGCTTCCAACCACTGCATGTGAACCTACCATTCTATGAAAGCTTACCATATTTAATCATCATTTCAAAACCTAACGTGTTACAAACAATCATTATAAAATTAAATTTTCAGGTACCAATGGCAAGGAAACGCTGGAACCCACTTCTGGCATGCTCATACCGGTCTGCAAAAACTGGATGGTCTCTACGGCAGCATCGTTGTCAGACAGCCACCTTCCAAGGATCCCAACAGCCATCTATACGACTACGACTTAACGACTCACGTCATGCTCATCAGCGATTGGTTGCATGAGGACGCCGCTGAGAGGTATCCAGGAAGGTTGGCCGTGAACACCGGCCAGGACCCCGAATCGGTCCTTATCAATGGAAAAGGACAGTTCAGAGACCCCAACACTGGCTTCATGACCAACACTCCATTGGAAGTATTCACCATCACTCCTGGCAAAAGATACAGGTTCAGAATGATCAACGCGTTCGCTTCCGTATGCCCGGCGCAGATCACTATCGAAGGCCACGACCTGACAGTAATCGCCACTGATGGGGAACCCGTGCAACCCGTGCGAGTAAACACCATCATCTCGTTCTCAGGTACAGAAACACTAGAAAATGATAAAATAACCCGTTTCACAATATTATACTTACTTAACTTTCCAGTACCGATTACCTTGCATCGAGTAGCAGCCACGTAATTGAATCTGCAATTTCTTTGTCTTCGCACTAGCACAGCTCACTAATAACGGTTCTCTTTTTTTGAATTATTCGAGCAAAAAATTGGTATTATTCAACGTGATAATTGTGATAATCGGGCGTAGGCAATATAAGCGACACGCCTCGCCTATGCCGTAATATTGCGTTCAGCAATGTAGTGAACCTATTGAAGCATACATGATTCTATAACATCAGAGCTTCCTCTTTCAGTCATTATTAGTTTTCTAGAGTTAATGAAGGCTGAACGGAAAGAAGGATGTTGGGCTTATTATTATTTCGGTGCGTTTCAGGCGAGCGTTACGACTTTGTAATCGAAGCGAACAACAACCCAGGAGCATACTGGATCCAAGTGAGAGGCTTGGGAGAGTGTGGCATTAAGAGAGCCCAACAGCTCGGCATCCTTAGGTACGCGAGAGGACCTTACCAGCCGTCTTCTCCTCCTCCCACATACGACGTCGGAATCCCACAAGGAGTCGTGAGTATTCCCCACAGTCCGCCATGTATGATAAAACACAAACGTAGAGTAGATTATAGTACATACAATTTAGTGTAAATAAATGATAATTTTCATTGCATTTATCTAGTAGCAACTTATACTCGTGTCAAGAGGGTACCTGCGGTTATTATAAGGCGGAAATTGCACGGTTAAATTCCGCCGACATCGACAAGACAGCCTCGATTAAGCTTGGCTCGACTGTCAACCTGCCGTCGTGTCGTTGCCCAAACGTTAATACCAGGCTCTAGCTATGACATGAACCGCATTTCACATTCTCGTATAAATTAAGCTGAAAAATGTTAAATTATAGATGTTGAAGAATGAAGAATTAGACCATGTACAATCACCTACACCTACCGCCGGTGTACTGACCGGTTTGTAAATAACCTAACCGTCTACCTAAGTAGTATTTATTTTGTAGTGGATTAGTCTTTGAACATTATTATCTAGTTGTTTACAATTTTTTGCAACCAAATTTAAGGATTGAGTGGCTCAACAAGTGGAGTTGAATAATTGAAGTAGATAATGTAAAGCACGTATTTTAGTAATTGCACGAACCTTTCTCCCACTAACTATCCAGGTGATGAACCCATTGGACGCCAGGTGTAACATTTCAAGGAACGACGCGATCTGCGTCAGCCAATTGAAGAACGCGAAGCATATCGACCCGGCGATACTGCAGGAGCGACCTGACGTTAAAATCTTCTTGCCGTTCAGATTCTTTGTGTACAGACCCGAAATGCTGTTCCAGCCCAACACCTACAACAGATATTTAGGTAAGATCATTATTGTATCATGATCATGGCATGCAGTGGGAAATACTATTCTACATGACATCCTGCCTGAGAATGTTATTTTTAATACCATCAAATCTGAAAAAAATATACTCACTGGCATGCTTAATTAGTTTTACTGCTTCTCAATGCATGACTTGTACCCGAGCCCGATTGTACTTGGACTGTCCTTTATGACATGAAAAAATCATAATATTGAGCTCCACTAGTTTATTTTAATTTATTTTAGTCGGCCTATTAAAATCGGTATTATAATCTTTTTTACTTTCCACAGTTGCTCCTGGAGGCGATCATGTAATAAGTTTGATTGATGAAATATCTTACATGTCACCGCCCGCACCTCTACTCAGTCAGTACGATGATATCAATCCTGAACAGTTCTGTAATGGAGACAACAGACCAGCTAACTGCGGACAGAACTGCATGTGCACACACAAAGTCGATATACCACTAAATGCTGTTGTTGAAATAGTACTTGTAGACGAAGGTATGTTTGCAATATTCATAAAAAACACACATCAGCCATATAAGACGTATTCTGCTGGACGAAGGACGCTTTAATAATCCTCACACTTGGCAAGCGGCTTGGGGATCGCAGAATGTTCACCACCGTTAATCGAGAATTCGCTGCTACCTGCCCTCTTGTGGTTCTGAATGAAGTTTTAGGACATAACCCAGTTTTAGAAAGTAGTTTACCCAAATAACTGAGCTGTAGCTTTATGTTAACATTTTTACAATCTGCATGCAATCATAAACCTGGAAGCGAAATATGCGCATGCAATCTGTATTATTACTGCTTTTGCTCTTTTCTTATTAATCATGTATGTTAAAATTTATCTTCCAGTTCAAATCGCAAACTTATCTCACCCATTCCATCTTCACGGGTATGCGTTCAACGTCATCGGTATCGGCCGGTCCCCCGATCAGAACGTCAAGAAAATCAACTTGAAGCACGCGCTCGACCTGGACAGGAGAGGTCTGCTCGAGCGTCATCTGAAGCAAGGAGACTTACCTCCTGCAAAAGACACCATCGCTGTCCCCAATAATGGCTACGTCATTCTTCGTTTCAGAGCCACCAACCCTGGCTTCTGGCTCCTCCATTGCCACTTCCTCTTCCACATCGTCATCGGCATGAGCCTTGTCCTCCAAGTTGGAACTCAAGCTGACCTCCCTCCCATCCCACCCAATTTCCCGACCTGTGGAGACCACCTCCCTTCCATCTCTCTTCAGTGACCCTGTTCCTAGAATACCTGCACTTGTGCAAAACTATAAAGCGAAGTTAATGTTAACTAAGTGTAAATTTATGTTTGTTCTGTGTGATGTGTTCGGTGGTTCCGAAGTGCTTGGTTCCGCCGCTGTGTTTATTTTGTAGAATGTATCAACGGGAGTTTCTGATAGTTTGTGTTATTTTTATTTAACACTGTTACATGACTAATCATGTCATTAGTTCATCATCGATTCTTGTTTTAATGCCATATACGGTGATATATTTCTTAATTATAAGATTAATGATTATGTCGCTTTCATATGCATATCGAGGCTCTTCAAATACGTTTTACTTCGCATATAGAATTTACTTTTGATTCTTTGAACGTGAAATTGACTTATATCCAGAAACTATCTACTTGCCATTATATTTTTCACCAAGGATATTTATTACTTGTATATATTTAAAATTATTTTTAAGGTTATAACCTGCTTAGCATTTTAAGAGAATTGGACCAGTTTTTTTACTAGTGTTGCTATTAAATGTAAATATTATTATATACCTTTACAAAAGTGTAAATATGCATATACAATTTCACTTGTAGTTTGGTAGTGCCTTTCACACATCCTCCATAATACTATGACTGTTTACAAAATACTTTCTATTCATAATAAATATATTATACTGTGACGTTACCATTTATTTCTGTATGTATTTTCACAGTACAATACGTACATAAATATTACCTATTCATTACGTTAATATTGTGCCAACAATTATAAACTTGATATGTAATAAAATTAATAATACAAACATCGGCAAACACTAGTCTGTACCGTGTAATACAAATAGTACATACACTTGTTTTCTTTTTCATAACGGAAGAATACGATTAATTTATAAAATTATATAAATACATAAGAACATAACCGAAACGCGCATGTTATGCATCTTGCCAAAAATATGGCAAAATTAACGAATAAATGTAATTTTGTAATAAGAAAGTGTAAATTTTTGTACCATTTAATAAAATATTTGAAAAATAGACTTGTTTTTTTCGAACAAACACTCACAACACTACACATTTATATACACGCAAAAAAACAATAATAAACTTTATGCACACAATATAAACATGTACGATGTATATAAAATGTATATAAACATTTGTAACCAGGCATTTAGCAATGTCTTTTGTATATATATCATATAAGGTTGATTTTAGTTTGATGAACCAGTAGTAGCAGTATTCAAAGGGTTTAGTGGCTGCTAGAACCCACTCCTCAACGCACAAAGGAATCAGGTTGTAATATTTCCTTACTTCTGCTTATATCAGATATATTATATAAATTTAAATATAAATTTGCTTTTAAATTTGTGTTATTGTTTATTATGTTGACATCATGTTATAGAACTTTGATAATTATTGATTTATTTTTTCGACTTTGAAATAATTATGCTATGTCCTATATTATTTTTAATACGAATTCAGAATCATTTAGCTTAATAACACTTTAACTTCTTATTTTAAATTTAATTTGTTGAAATAAATGAAATAATTTATCTTAAACGTTCTAGGTACTTAACCCACTGGATGCGATTTGCGATGTGAAAAGAAACGACGCTGTCTGTGTGAGTAATATGAAGTCAGCAAAGCCAATAGATAAGGCTATATTAGAAGAAAGACCCGATGTCAAGATTTTCTTGCCTTTCCGGTTTCATTTCTACAAGCCGAAGGATCTGTTCAGAGAGAACTCTTACAGGAACTTCTTAGGTAAATATTCACAATATAACTCACAAAACTTTTAGAACTAGGTTTTTTAACTTTTCAGTCATATCAAAATAATATTCATCAACTTCTTCTTTTTCGTATTTCACAGTAATGCAGTAAAACATTATAAAAAATCCCCACGAACACATACGTCGTAATTCTGGCAACCTCCTTTTAGACCTCGTTACCATAGCTAGGCGTGTTTATCGTCTCGGTTTCGCCGTCACTTAACATCACGTGTCCTGTGGTCAGACACCTAGCCCGTTAACTAAAAACAAATCAGATATTAATTAAAAACGACTTACTGGTATATAACAAAATTATTATATCAAAATAATAGTTTTAGATCTCTGAGACAGCCTGATCGTATTTTTTATTGTTGATGAACCACAGGATATTAATGATTTATCTCAATTTTTTCAGTGGCTCCTGGAGGTGACCACGTGCTGAGTTTAATCGATGAGATTTCATACAGTGCTCCACCCGCGCCGCCGCTCTCCCAGATACACGAGCTGAACCCAGACCTCTTCTGCAACGGAGACAACAGGCCTCCTAACTGCCCTGTAGACTGCCGCTGCACGCACATGATAGATGTTCCCTTAAACTCTATCGTGGAAATCGTGCTCGTTGATGAAGGTAAGGATGAACTTCCGCTAAGGATGTGCTACAATATAATTACAGTCAATGATAGATTACTCCTCCAACCAATCAATTTTTCAAATTATTAATTAAAATAATAAGTAAAACAATAACGTGT
This sequence comes from Erannis defoliaria, assembly GCA_905404285.2. Lineage (NCBI taxonomy): Eukaryota > Metazoa > Arthropoda > Insecta > Lepidoptera > Geometridae > Erannis > Erannis defoliaria. The sequence continues at coordinate 5,863,011 of FR990071.1, forward strand.
AATGTATTTAGAGAAAAGATTCTGACATTGTTTCATTATGCATTTTTATGTGTTTCAGTTAACAAAATATTTCGTTCTTTGAGTTTTTGGTATTTTAACAGTTCTTTATAAAATTGTTAATTCAATGAATATAATAAATAATATTTCACGGTTGTATTCGCAATTTCACAATTCTAGCACTGCTATTGTTATGCGCAGGCGTGACGCTTACCGCCAAGCGAACGTACCGCTAGTCTCGTCACTAGATGGAATAAAAAAGAACTATTTTATTTCAGTACAATCACCTAATCTGTCACATCCGTTCCACTTGCACGGCGCATCGTACAACGTCATCGGCATGGGCCGGTCGCCTGACAAGAATATCAAGAAGATAAATTTGAAGCATGCTCTGGACCTGGACCGACAGGGTCTGCTGCATAGGCAGTATAATCTGCCACCGCTGAAGGATACGTTAGCTGTGCCTAATAATGGATATGTGGTGTTAAGGCTAAAGGCAGATAATCCAGGTAAGATTCCATCTAGCATGACGCGATTGAATAACTATATATTTTTTTCAGATTATAGTGCTATTTATTTCTGTTGGCCCAAGGAATCGCAAAAAATGCATTTAAGCTTTTTCACATAAGAACTAAAAATAGTTACATCCAATTTCAATTAATTACGAATCGAATCCAAACAAGAAAAATCAATTCCCTAATTCAAATTTTTCGTTTTCGTTAAGTAGGTTTGAATAACAGTATTCTAGGCTACTCTAAGTTTAAAAGTTTAAGTATTATATGCACTAATTTCTAAGCCTGCGAAAGCTTGCGTAGCAAAAGTTATTCGTATAATAAAATTAGTAAACTTCTTTTCTATTACACCCTTTTAGAGTCATCTTGTGATGCGCAACATTTTGATCATGAAAAAGCCAATACCTTAGAAAAATTATGTACCTATAAACATTTTAGAACCAAAGTTTTGTTTCAACCTGCAGCACTAGGTACTGTAAAATCTTGGACACGATCACAAGTTACAGTCTGCTAATATACTTAAAGACATGCATAAAAGTACTCATTACTGACACTTTTTTCACTGGCGTTTTTTTCTTTTCAGGTTACTGGCTATTCCACTGCCACTTTATCTACCACATTGTGATCGGTATGGGCCTGATACTCCACATAGGCACGCAAGGAGACCTGCCTCCTGTGCCTCCGAACTTCCCTCGCTGCGGCCACCACCTGCCAGCGATCACACCGTCATTCTACCCGATACATTGATGGTATCGAAACGAAGACACAGTTTACAATGAAAACAGTACTCCTAATTAAATTAACTGATCCACATTTACATTTTTAGCCCTGTCTATACAAGGCACCTGTCCGACCACCGGCTAATAGCGATAGCAACTTGAGACAAGATGGCGAGTGTTTTGCCTAATACTTTAGCTAATAGTTTTGACGTTGGGCTGCGAGCGAGTGCGACAGGCGATTACTCCCTCTACTATACGTATGTACCATGCAAGAGTCTCTTCCGAGTGTTCATGCGTCAAACTAATTCAGGTTCAACGTCGACAGTGTTGAACAGTCAGCGATACGTATTATGTAGAAATTACTTTTACTGACACTACGCGAGCTAAATGTACTTACTACTTTGAAAATATTTGATACCTAATCGCTCCTCCACTGGTCGTGGGACAGATGCCTCCATAGTAGTGTAGTAAGGCTCTAAATGAGGGGTTTAAACTGATAGATTTAGTTGAAGATTAAAAAATATAGTTATCTGTCAATTTGCTTACATCAAGTCGTTAACATTTTTTGAATAATTCGAAAACATGTATGAGGTGCTGTTTTTTAATGTTTATTGTGAAATCGACTAGCGATCGACTGAAATCGATTCGAATTTGAAATGCGTACTGCCATATTTTATTCAGTTGTTGAAATATGAACAACGTACGGTGAATGATGTGGTTCGTGTAAATATGTTGAGGTGCTGATATTAAAAACTACCATCTCTTTTACCAAAGTAATGCAATCACGAAACGTACTATTAAGATTAACGAAGCATTATAATTATGATTGTTGATGGGGTCTACAAAAATCTATTTAAGTATAGGTGAACTTATTCATGGGTACAATTTTATTTTAAAGATTGTAAAGACTGATGAAAACGTAAATTTAATTGATAACATTGTTTACAAAAAATATAGAGCAGTCACTTCACTTGTCACTGTTGCGACAGAACATTGAAACAGTCATGAGGACACATTGCGAGAGTATACTATTCCGAGAACAGTCGTCATGCTGTTATGCGACTGCTCGAAGTAACCGAGATCCAGAGATCCTGTTATCCGTATAGCGATATACTCAATATTAGGAAAATTTTAATATGACACCTACCGTATGTATACGATAACAATAAATCTAAATATTGCTGCAGACAGCAAAATTTATTTTATTGTGTAATTTTTCGCATTTGGACGATTTGTAGATGTAATACCCCATACAACCATCGCTACATCTATACGATTTGGCTTCAAAAACTACACTAGACTCCAATGGCTATGATAATTTAATTGATGCCATTGTATTAATGATTTAATTTTGTATTAAGTTAGCTCGATAAAGTATTTTTTTTGTAAATAAATATATAATATAGATTGTTAATTTACCTGTTTATTAACGAAATGTACGTCAACATCATCGTTTTTCAATGTCCTGGCGCTGTTTTAACCGTCTGATACTGTCCATACAAAGATTAATAAATGATGATGATTAAAAATAGATTTAATTGCTTATTTAAGTTTAATGAAGTGATGCTATCAAGAGGCTGAGTGCAAATATACTGAAGTAGAATACTCATCATCAGCCAGCGAAGACTTCCATTGCTGGACGAAGGCCTCCCCCTTAATAGGGAGGGGTTGCCATAATCCCCACGCTTGGCAGGCGGCTTGGGAAGAACTGAAGTAGAATACTAAATAATCCTAATGTCATATAATAAACTACGCCGCAAGTACCTAAGCGTATTCGTTTAGAATAGGTTTTTTTTTGTTTAGTATGTTAACCAACCAGTAACATATATAATTTGTAATGCAAAACAACTTAAGATAAAATATTAGAACTATATACAAAACAAAATTATTAACAAAAGAAACCCTAAAATACAATATATACAAAACCTAAAATAAAAGCCCCGTGGTCGATAGAAAAGTAGCCAGAATGCTGGCGGCATTGCCACGTTGGATGGCTAATTAATTAATTTGTAATGCTATTAGAACCTAACTAATTAGGAATTTTACGATAATATATTTTACATACTAAAATGTACTAATTATTATGTTTTTACAGGAGTATAATATTATTGTTATTAATGTTATGTAAATAAAATGCTTGCTTAGAGCCGTTGATACTTTTATGTGTAGGCATTTATAATCTGAAATTCAAGTTTATAAACAAAACTGGAACCGTAATTGATTTAATATATTTACGGAACTTGATTGTTTTCGTCCATGTTATGATATTACGAGTAAGTAACTGGAATATTATTAATTGTTTTGTTTTGAATGATATCGTGTATTGTATAACTTTAACTTTTCTTGAACACTTAGGTATGTAACTGGAGAAACGTGTTTTAGCGCTGATATTTCATAAGAGATAAACAAACACTGAAACATATATTAAAGTTAGTTTGACAATCTTTTCGTCTGTTTAGGCATTATAAATTTAAATTGATTAATATATTATAGGTAATAGGAGAAGAGGCAATTGGCACTTAACACAGTCTTTGACTAGTTCTGTATCATCTGGAACCGTTATAATTTATGCTCAAAATAAATTTGTATTTGTATAGTTTTGGTAATTTCTTGCTAATAATTGCAAAAGTAATTCAGTATTCAGTATCTTCATTGCACCAAGCATCTTAGTCTAGTAATTATTTACTTATACCAACTTAAGTGAACGTGTAAAAGGCTCTACATTTTCAGTTTATCTCATATGAAAGTAACGTCTAAGACAGCCAAATATGACACAGGGTAATTATTTTGTGTAAAATATACGCCTGTGATGGGGTTAGCCACATGGAACGACCTTTAAACCTTCCTTCTGTTTTTATGCTAAGTATACAATAGGGTAGATGACTGATGTTTATATAGTTGAAACCAATAGCTTAGAAGAATTTAAGTAAATATAGTATGTTTAACGAAAAAATAAATAAAATCGGTTAATAATGTTCAGATATATGAGCGTTTAAAGTTTTCGTTAGAGACAACTCTGTCCCTTTTCCACAAAACAAAAAATGACGTCTGAGAAGTGACGTCACAATTTGCTGTTTCGCCTCTCTGTCTAGCATGATATTAAAATTCAGATTTTCATTTTGTTTTCATTAATCAGCCAAATTTATGGGCCACATTTTAATAGGACAATTTAAAAAAACCAGTCATCTAGCCTATTGTGTTTATATTGTAACTCTTGTATATCGTCAGCGTGTTTGTTAAGAGTTTTAGTCATTACGAAATAAAGTGATAAAATTAAGTTTTTATATGAAAATACATAATTTCTTACGACTATCCCGTCTTTGTTTTTATACTGCTGTTTCTCAACAACTGAAATTGTCAATACCTGTATTTTGATTTTGTTTTTACGTTATGTCGTCAGTTGCAGGTTCAATTGGGGTAACTGAAAAAACACGACTTTTAAGTAGAATAATTAACAGATTTTTTTCGTGATAAATTTAACATAACTTTTTTTGTGTGTTTTTTGGATCTGCTTTGACAAAACAGCTTAAAATTCACCAAAGTTTCAGCCTAAACATTAAATTTGTTCATATACTTTCTATTTTCGGAAATAAAATTCAGTTACACCATTTTGTTTTCAAACTTATGTCAGTTACTCTAGTTTGACCTCAAGAGCTCAAGATTTCTTAAAATATTTCTGGTGTGTGCGTGTGCACATACATTAACTTTACATTTTTCGGGGCTAGAGATACACCAATTTGACTTGTGCAAATGGACAACATAATCAGTTACAACTATTGTTGTATTGTTGTTGTTGTTAGAAATATTTTTCGAAGGAAATCTGAAAGTTCACAGCTAAAGTGTGTGGTGTAACCGACGTTTTCTGAACGCTAGTTTTTTTTAATATACCATTTGAAAGAGCAGTAAAATACTGAAAAAAGCTGAATACTCAACTCATTTTACGTGTTTTGTCAGTTACCCCAATTGAACCTGCAACTGACGATCATAAATAGAGCGTATTAAGCTAATTGGGCAATGTTAAGTAAGCACCCTAGATTTTTTTGTCTTTGAATACTGCTACTTTTGCAAATAATATGTCAATTGTCGACTAATTTGGTCTAAGGCCGTGTTCTACTATTTTATGCACCCGCATGCCAATTAATTAATTAATAACTCTATATCCTCATCCTTAGGCCACATTTCATATATCTACATATATAGCTCTTCGAACAGTAGACCTCGCGACCACATAGCGCGGTATGTTCCACAATTTCATAGATTAGTTTGTCGTCAACGCCATTTGCACACTTATGCTCATATTCGAAATTATTTTTTAGAATTGAGTACCTATCGAATGTTACTGCCAGACATAATTAAAATTGACCGGTAAATGCCGTCGCAGCAAACGTCATCCCATTTTGGGCCAATGCCCTCTCAATCACAAATCGCCGACGACTAACAATCTATGATGATTATTGTATTACCTATATATCGAGGTTATTCGCCAAAGAACTTGTTACCGACAGCAATCAGGGTTTGCAAGTTGAAGTGGCAATGTTCAGGCGACATCACTTGCAGAATTGATAACAGACGGGGAAGAAAGATTCTTAAATGGTGACCATGAACCGGAAAGCGCGGCGTAGATAGGCATCCCACTAGGTCACAGATCATATTATACCTGGGATAAATCTTCTTTGCACTAGGTGAACCGACGACATTGTTAAAGGCGCGGCAACCTGTTGCTGCAAATGGCAGATTGTCGTAATGTGGCGGTCTAAGGGAGGCCTTTGCTCAGCAGTGAACGTCTTCGGGCTGATGATGATGATGATAAACCGATCGTCAAAATATAGTTGAAAAGTACGACCTGTACGCGAGTACCGATATCTAAACATATATATCCTGTGAGATGAAGTGAGTCGTTGCAGAGACTTCACTCGCTCGGTCAACGAATAACTGCTAAACTGCAACCAACCATAAGTATCTATAATGGTACTTACTCATTTTTATAGTTTTAGCTCTTCCCCATCTATAGCTCTATAGTTTTATTTGCCACCATCACCCAATCACTCGATACTCAACGTTTGAATAAATTAAATTTATTTAACAAATGAGTAACTAGGCATCTAGAATATTCTGAAATACCCGTATGTGACGATTTAAGTTCTTGTAGAGCAATTCAATTGACAAGCATGTTCTTATCACTTATTAATAACATATTAGATATGACAAATGTTGCGTCCCAGAGCTCTTCAATGTTAATTTAATTTTGTTTTTAGATTTGGTTAGACTAGATATGTTATATCACTTTACAATATAAGATGTAACGCGATCAAAGTCTCAGAGCAAATGCGGGTAGGTGGATTATACACTAGTTCTGATGCAGGCGCCTTATAGACTCTCGCGAGAAGATGATACGGCACAAGGTGCAAAAAGTAAGTTCATATAGGCTCATTACTAGAATAAAAGTTAATGTGCCGCCTGAAGACCTCCATATAGCTTGACGGTTATTGATATATATATATATATATAACATACAACCGGGACCAATCCTCGCTCAGCGCTCAGACGTAAATGCCTCTCAGATAATCCATCCGAAAACTGACCACCGTTCCATCGGTCCACGAGCGCCATTAAATGCGAATTGTGGTGCTGTAAATGAAGTACAGAATAGTGTTCTTTTATCTATACTGAAACTCCGATACACAACTATTGATGTAAAGTAATTTTCTCGCCTCTCCTATTTTAATTTGTTATTACAGAAAATAACTCTACTCTCAGTAGCTGTACACACCTATATTATACTGGTTGTGCTAAGAAAACTATATACTTATCTAAAATCTTAACATTGACTTCTCTTCATTCTATTAAGAACCGGAAAGCGCGGCGTAGGTAGGCCTCCCACTAGGTCACAGATCATATTATAACCTGGGATAAATCTATAACACGTGGTATGATAATACCTTATTTTAATTTATGGAGAAGCTGTTATTGATGAGTCAGCCGCGGCAATTTTGCAGATTTTAATATATATTGGTACCTAAATCACGCTCGTCATATGCTCATATTTGTCTTTAAAGTAATAAAAAAAAAAAAAAACAAACAAAAAAAAACAAAAACAAGAAAAAAAAAACATTTATCTATCTATCTATCTAAGTCAGTAAGAACCAATCACAGAGTAATAGAAGTAATATCCTCCATGGAACCAATTTATACTAGGCATTTCTTGACACAACCATCAGGTAAGCAGTAGTTAAAACCTGGTTGGTCACGAAAGCGCCTATCACTTGTATTGACCGAGAGACGGAAGTATTTGCAACAACTGGCAAATTTGCTTTCATCTCCCCGGATGTATGGACGTTGGTATTAAGGTTCTATATATTATTTGGAATCAAGCTTCAAAATATACATCTATCATTATGCTTTATAATAATTATGTACACTTAGTGAACTGAATATGTGACACTTAAATTTTAAAAGCATTCGCAAAATTGTTAGTTTTTGTGGTTTCACGCGGGAATTCAGTTTGTTTGAATGGTTTTATAGTGATGGCCCTGTTCTAATATTACAATAACCCGTATGAATCGTCAGTTTACTATGATTTACAACATTTTAGGATAGACATTAACATGATTTATTTAGAAGGTGTATTTCACATTACGTTGCAGACAAATTTATGTTTTAGCATGAGGTCCACTATACCACTATAATATAATTATGGGTTTTCTTATCATAACTTTAGTTTTCTTCTGAATATATGTAGGGGAGAGCAGTTAGGATTCGTACAGTTTTTACTTCAAGTCTCATAAAATTATAACTAATAGCTATTTCAAAATAGTAATAATGCTGCTATAATACCTATACATCTAGGTTAAACAATGGTATAGTTCAGGGTAAATACAAAACAACATGGTCAAGCTATGCGAGCATTTCCAAAAAAAGGAAAATGTACGAGAGCACCCCACACGCGGGGTAAGTAGCTTCGTACATAGTGCGGGGCACATTTGTGCATAGTGGGGAACCTTCGTACACTATACAATTTTTATGATATATATATCTTTATTGAGATCAAATAGCTTTAGCATTAGATCAAAATTAACAAAACTATACAATCTGTCCGGGCATGATGAACAAATAATTTATTACAAAAATTCAGTACTTTTGACTAAATCTTCTTATAATCAACATCATAAAAAATATCCTAGGGTTATCTTACACATGTAGTTGATCTCTTACTGCACATTGTATATAGAAAGATCGTTTTCAAAGCTATAAACATTAGCGGTTCTTGCTAGTGCATATTAATCTACTATTAATTAATACTATTAATCTAATCTACTAGTCTCGTTCTATTCCCCTTTTTCACATAATATATTAGCAGCATGGTTCATAAAAAGTACTTAATGTAGTAATGCATAAGATATCTAGATAATAACAGTCATAACACATACCTATGTGAAGTAAATTAAAAATAATCTTTGTTTAAAATCTTAACAAATCCACATTTGCACTGTACGAATGTACCCCACTCACAACTGTACGAATGTACCCTACTCACATTTGTACGAATGAATACAAACAATCAATAAATTAATTTTAAATGTAAAAGTACCCGTTATAATTTGCCCAAAATAGATGTTTCCTGACAAATTTAAACATTTTTAATACAATATAATTAAAAGTATTTTCAATTTAGAGCAAAACTTACTACGGACAAAACTCATTATAATATGAGCCCAAAAATTACGTACATAGAGCGAAAATACATTACGGTTTGTTCCAGCGAAACCAGCAGCCGCACTGCCCCGCCACTTCGTGGTTTGCCTGTACGTATGGCTAGGACTCGACGGACACAAATACGAACCCTACGACGTGTTTAGTATTGTAGATATGACTACTGTACGAATGCTCCCGCTGTACGAATGCTACCTGCTCTCCCCTAGAAGCCTGAATGATGAATTTAGACTTTACAAAGAAAAGTTACTCCGTTACTTCTTTCCTGAATCTTCATTAAGTACGTACTTTTCTTTTGTTATGCCATCGGCTCAAACTTTTGCCTCCATCTTCCTAATGCGGACATTTAGACGTAGCACAAATTTGCATTCTATAACTTGGGCATCTTCAAGGCTAGTTTGATTTAGTTGTATCAAGATATATGTGAAAGAAAGAAAGAAAAAAGAAAGAAAAATAATTTATTTTGTAACATCATTAACGTAGGTACTAATATAACTAAGTATTAGTTAATGTGCTCATCTTTAGCCGCGGTGTCGCTTTTCATTCATATAAATGTATTTGCTTATTTTCGTGTAAATTAATTAATTAATTTTTACGTTTAGAACGATTGTTTATACAAGTGTAGTAATTATTTTAACTGTTTTATTTGAAAATTCTGACAAGTCAAATTTTAATGTTTTTTTGCAAATCTCAAAGGAGCCTACAAAATAGTTAGATCCAGGCATTTATTAAAGCAAGCTGCTGTATTGACAACAATCAATATGAATTGTAATTAATTTACAATCACTGCATTAGAAACGGTAATAATCAAATAAAATGCTACAAACCCCTGAAATAATATGTTCATAAAAGCGACGAACATTGTAACAGATTCCATAACTAGGCTTATCACCACTCTGTTTACGTCAACATCATGAATTGGTTTTGTAGATTTGTCTTCTTCTTATTGACTTGTTCGGTTTGCCTTGGAGGTAGGCATTGCGTGCAATTTTTTAACCTTATTGGGATAAAATACTTTGATTTGATGATTTTAATTAATTTATATAGAATTTTAGATGAAACAAAATTAATACGTAATAGCTTAAGCTTAAGAAACATAATGAGCCAAAGGCGATTTGGCATTTTGCTTTTTATTGTTTTAATCGGTGATTATTATTTTTTAAAATATATCTGCATCACTAATGATGAACATTTTTGTTTTGTCAGCAACTAATACAAGAAAAGGTAGAATAACGGGAGGGCGTGAAGCGGAGCCACACAGCAACCCTTACGTTGTATCTCTGCAAAGCAGATACTTATGGAAAAGATATTATCGTCATTGCACAGGATCAATTCTTAGTGAGCGATGGGTAAGAAGTCAAAAATTGTACTTACAACTTACTAAGAGATAAGTACCTTTATTCGTAGACTGTCTGTATTGTCTCTATATAATAATGATGTTCTTTGAAATTATGAAAACTGACGTTGTTTTGTCACATTTTTGTTTTATTTATACGGGAATACTCACGTTTAATTAAATCGGATACTCCTTATATAGTTTCGATCACATCCAGTGACCTTTTTCAAAGAGTGAAAACAGACCGACGCGCGTGCAGTTCAGTGCTAAGCAGGACGCAGCCGCACGCGCGTCGGGCTGTTATCGAAACTATATTCGAAGTATCCGATTTAATTAAACGTTAGTATTCCCGAATTAAAAAGAATAATTCATAGAGATTAAAAAAATCCTTTCTCTCCATAGATTCTTTCTTCAGGTCATTGCGTAACGGACTCTTGGGCAAAATGGTTAGAGTTGGATGCCATCGTCGGGGCTCACAATCTTGCATGGATTACAACTTCTATGATTTATCCAATTTCTCACCGCATTGCCCATCCAATGTATAGAGGGTAAGAGTTTTATATTGTTTCTTTGTAATCTTTATAGAATTTTGTAAGCCCTCGGCTGATTCGGCCGTTTTTGCAATAATAGGGTAGGTGACTGATGTTCATATCGTTGAAACCAATAGCTTTGATGAAGAATTTAAGTAAATATAGTATGTTTATTGAAAAAATAATGTAAATCTGTTAATAATGTTCTGATATATGAGCGTTTAAAGTTTTTGTTAGAAACAACTCTGTCCCTTTCCCACAAAACAAAAATTACGTCACGCCTTACTTGTCAGAATAGAATTTATATGGCGACCTGAGAAGTGACGTCATGATTTGCTGTTTCGCCTCTCTGTCTAGCATGATATTAAAATGCTTATTTTTGATCAGATTTTCATTTTCGTTTCATTAATCAGCTATATTTATGGACCACATTTTAATAGGACAATAAAAAAAAACCAGTCATCTAGCCTATTGGCCGCATTTGCACCGCCTCCTCCGCGTTTTTTGCGCGGTTTTGGCGCGTACTACTGAAATCAATATTTGTTTTAAGTATTTTATAGAACGTATACCTACTATAATGAGGCTTAAAGTATAGAAAACGATTTATGACGCTTCCCTACACAAACCAGTTTATATTAAAAATAAGATTTTCTTTTATTGTTTTCTTTTATTTACGTAATAAAAAATTTTTATTTCAAACTAAATATCACACCTCTCCATACATTTTAATCAGACAACTTTTTTATAAATTTTTTGGTACACGTTGTTCCGACAAATAGGCATCCCTCCAAGTTACATACGGTTATGGAACAATTTTAAGCAGATTGTCATAACAGACGGTTCTTAACAAAAATTAAGTTTTAGAATTAAACATATCTTTAAATCATCAACATTAACCGTCATATTATGCATAAACGCTAATACGTATTTCTAACCTATTTTAGTTTTAGTGTTTTGTCAAATTCCTTTCGAATTACGATTTGAGTTTGAAAAAAGAAGACAAACAAAAACACTACAAACACTTAAACACTTTTTAACAAAAATAGGTTTGAAATACTTTTTAGTGTTTTATGCATAAGACGGTAAGCCTTTATTGACTACTGCTGAATTTAGGGCTCTCCTAACTTAATAAAACTAAGGAAATATAATTGAGATACTGAAATATTTAATAACAATTTTGCCGTAGCTAATTGTTTTCTTTTTTAGTGGTGTCGGTCCTTACGATATAGCTATGATGAGGACGTCACGAGATATACATTTTTCTGACGAAGTCCAGCCAATAAGTCTGCCAATGGCCTCTACTAATACATACAAAAATAGCGACGACCTGCTGATTATGGGATGGGGTGCCTTGCAAAGCAACTTTTTTATATCAGAAATACCGAATAAACTACAGGAAGCTAAAGTTTCATACCTTCCATATATAGGTAAGCAAATTTTCTTAGATAAATCTGTTATTTTCTATACAATAATAATCTGCGCCTTCTGGTATTACCTGCTATGATTCATACATTTTATTTATCTCAACATTATTGGAGGACTAAAATTAATTGTCTAATACTATTTGGACCCAAGCCGCCTGCCAAGCGTGGGGATTATGGCAACACCTCCCTTTAAGGGAGAGGCCTTCGTCCAGCAGTGGACGTCTTCCGGCTGTTGATGATGATGATTTGGACCTGGGTATGTCCTAAAACTGCATCCAGAACCGCCGGAGGACGGGCAGCAGCATCCTCTTAGTTAACGGTGGTAACACACTGCGATCCACAAGCCGCCTGCCAAGCGTGGGGATTATGGCAACCCCTCCCTATTAGGGGGAGGCCTTCGTCCAGCAGTGGACGTCTTCTGGCTGTTGATGATGATGATGATACTATTTGGCTTTGTTTTTTTTCAGATTGCTACCGAGCTGTTGATCGTCTAAAAGAGAGTTACGAGCGTAACCCTCTAAAAAGAAATCACAATATATGTACTGGCCCTATATATAGAGGCGTATCAGGGTGCACAGGTGATTCAGGCGGTCCTTTGGTTCGATACGCTTTAGCACCAAGCTCTCTTATCTCAGCTGAAACGACGACTGAAAAAGAAACTACAACTCCCATGCCATCTACATCGCCTTCCAGTACTCCTATGACTACTGATAAAACCTCTACTACAACTACTGAAGCTACCACAACAACTACTGAAAGTACTACCACGGACAGACCTTCGACTACTACTAGGGCATCCACTACTAAAGCATCAAGTACCTCTTCACCCACTACCTCTTCACCCACTACCTCTTCACCCACTACCTCTTCACCCACTACTTCTTCACCCACTACCTCTTCACCCACTACCTCTTCACCCACTACCTCTTCGCCCACTACCTCTTCATCCACTACCTCTTCATCGACTACCTCTTCGTACAGTATCTCTTCAACAACTACTGCCTCAGATACTAGCACGTTGACTACCGCTACAGAAGAAACAATTTCAGATACTTCTTATTCTGCGCCGCGTATAAGATTAGAAAACAGCCGTAACTATAATATTATAGGTTTTTGGAACAGGATAGTAGATAATCAAAGAGCTTCGAATACTAGTATGATTCCAACAGTCGTCGGAGTGATATCTTGGGGGGTGGTTCCTTGTGGACTTAGGGGAGCCCCTACTGTTTATAGTAATGTCAGTAACTATATGGATTTCATCAATAAATACCTGTACAGTTAATTTTGTTTTATATTTTTATGTTTAATTAAAACTCATAATAATAGAACGGTTTACCGTTGAATATTTATTTATCGTATGAATTATTTTTCGACAAGCTTGTACACATATCTAAATGGAAAATGTAAAAATGCTCAAAATCATAACATATGTAACTTGAGATACCTATCTCTACAGTTTTGCAATTTGAATTATAATATAAATAAATAAATAAATATGGGTGGACATTATTCACAGGGCCATCTAGCCCCAAACTAAGCAAAGCTTGTAATATGGGAAATATAAAATTGATAGAATACTTATATACTGTTTTTTAATGACACTTATAAACTTATTAAATATGTTTAATACAGAAAACGATAAAACAATGACATGTAAAACAAATATTACCAGTTGACGAACACACAAAATAAAAAATAAATCTATATATTTTCATTCAAACAAAGTTTAAGATTCTACTTGACACTAAGTATATAATAATTATGGTGATCATTTTTATGATAAGATTTTATTATACTAGTGTGATTGTAACACTGTATTCTGATAAAATATAAAGAAGAAGTTGTACACCTGTTGTACACAGTATAGTAATATGTAATCTGTGATTGTACAAACAATATTTATTGTAAGATATTATCATAGAGGTAGGAACTATCTCTATGGATTTTATCATCAAAAACAATATGAATAACACAGTACAGAAAAAATATTATATTATATGTAAAACCAAACCATTTAGAAATATTTTCAGGTGTTATCATACTCTTTGAAATCAGAACACCCATTACCACTTATTATGAGAAACGAATATCACTGCAAAGTCCTTTGATCAGTCTTTGGCTTCAGTTTAGGAGTACATCAGGGGGCATGTAGTTCCCACATTTCGGCAGCGCATCGAGTACAGCAATGGGCAAGGTCTGAGGAGTGTGTATGATGACGGCAGTGGGTAGCGAAGAGAAGACACAAGCTCGTCACTTGAGCAGCCAGCTGCCTTTCTCTGGACGTGTACTAATGATAGTAAATAATTATAACCCTTATTTAGGAGTGTGATTGTGTCTTTCATTGAAGAGTCATGAACGTTTCTGATAGCAATTTATGACGAAAGTTGCAGAATAGGTGATCCATACTAAATAAAATTAATAGATGTTTCTATACATACCAAAATAACTGGCTCGGCTTTATATGATTTAGATCTCACAACTTTTTGCGTTGCATGAATTCCATGCAAGCATGCCAATTATTACATTGGAGACAAGCGCGACCAAAGCACCGAAACACAAACCTTATTATATAAATATATAAGTATAAATACAGAATTAAAAAGTTAGAAGACTATTCCTCGGTTAATACAAATGATAAGCTCAATGAAGCGTCAACGTAAGTAAAGGGATATCATCTGAATGAACCTGGAAAGAAAGAAAAAAAATAAAAGGAAAAAGAAAAAAAAGAAAAAGAGAAAATTTTAAAAATAAAGTTTCGGTTTAGAGTTTTCTTTAGAGAAAGTTTAAAAATATACGTCACTGGTAAACCTGGTAACATTGACGTGACAGCGCGACCAGGCTTGCGACTTGAAGTTACATACTCATATGAATGATACCATCGTAATTTAATGTTGTGTCAAAGTGACGATAAAGATACAAATGATAAGTGAGTAGCAAAGTGTGGAGTCATCTAAAAGGACAAAGAAAAAGAAAAAAAAACTTATAGAAAAAAAGGAGAAAAAAACAGAAAGAGAAAAAGATAATAAGGAAGAAAGAAAGTCAGTGTTAAGTGGTCGGGTAGCGGTTAGTCAGTGAGTGGTGAGTGGTGATGATAAGTGGTAACAGTGGTTAGGTGGTAGTTTAGTTAATTTATACTTTTTTTATTGCATGTATAATGTACATTGTACAGCTGTTTGTCGTTCTTAAATAAATAACATAAAACAGCCGCCTCGAACCGGCTAAAGGTTTTATATACAAATGGAACTCGCACTGGCAAATTGTGCTATAAGTCAAAATATAGGGTAGTCGAGCGGTTCACTCGCTCGCTATAACGCATATTAAAAATAGAATGTCATAGGGCCAATGCAAATATATTGGGCGCGTTTTTTAAATTTTATATCACTCGATATATTAATCGATCGTTCTTATATTTATATGTAAAAGGCAAGTGACTGTTACAATGGGGTGCAGTGGAAGATACTGTTTATTGGCTCTAATGGTGTGCCTTGTATCAGAACTTGCTTTGGGTCTGGAAGTGGTGCAGACAATAAAAGGTAATTCATTTATTAAGCTTTCACGTATTGTATAATCATCTATGTTGAAAATTATATAATTAGATACTTAAAACAATGCAGTACCCAGTATTTTTCCGGAGTAACACTCTCGTTCCTCAACTAGCAGTAGTAGCTCTAACAGCAGTGGCTCTACAGCCCCTCCAATGGCATCTCATAAAAGGAAAAAGGAAAATATTATATCGGTGAGGTGGACCTGGTTATGTCCTAAAACTGCATCCAGCACCACCGGAGGACGGGCAGCAGCGCCCTCTTAGTTAACGGTGGTAACACTCTGCGATCCCCAAGCCGCCTGCCAAGCACGGGGATTATGGCAACCCCTCCCTATAAAGGCATTCGTCCAGTAGTGGACGTCTTCTGGCTGATGAGTGAGTACCTGCGAACAGCATAACTTTGCATAATATGATACCCGAGTTCGACCCGTAGAGAGATAGATAACATAACCTCCTGTAATAGATTTCTACGCGTCAACGTTTTCATGGACCGATATTACGATACGTTTCCAGACACTAATAGTATATTATGCAACTAGTAGCATAAAGGACGGATATAAAGCGAGGGCCATAGATGAATCACGAGGAAGTGAAGGATTCTAACAACTGAATCACTACCGTAGGGAGTGATTCATGTGTTAGAATCCTGAGCGACGCGAGTAATTCATGGCCCTCGATATAAATCCGTGTTATCAAGAGCTGCACACTATACTTTATACCATGACGACGAGAAAAAGAAAGAAAAAATATAATATAACGAAAAATGTCGACTAATCAAATCTCGAGGAGCTATTTGAACAAGGAGTTTGTATCGAGTATTTTTTGCGCAAGGAGGCCCTTGTATAGCATTGAGTTGGAGGTCGAATATATTGGCATGTTCGAAATTCAAACACCAAATTAGTGATTAAAATGCTTTTTATTCAGTTTTCTGTGAATAAAATTAGCTTTTAGAGGGGGGAATGGAATAAATAAACTTAAAGGATCAGCCCGCCTAGCATGCGAGCCGTGATAAAAGTCTATCCACTCTTATTTCCCCGCAAAAACGAGGCAGACGTATCCATATTCTAGCTTTATCACGTTCCTGCCCGGGGAAACCAACCAGTTAAAGGGGACCAATTAGTCCTCGGCGCGTTCTAAGGGGGCTGGTAAAGTTTGGTACGACTCGATTTTTGCTAATAATAATTATTTTATTTTTATTCAAGTAACAAAGGCTCATATTCAAACACACAACAATTAAATTCAAGACGAGTCACATTTAAAAATTATTATTATAATTAAAATTAATAAGCATCAAACAATCAATGATATAATATGTATTTATCTCAATGCAAACAATACACACAATCGTCAAATAAAATTAATAAATTTCATCTTACATTTATTTTTAATAAAATTAATTATACAAACCTACCAGACTACAGTGTCATTAATTAATAGTGTTCTTCCATTCAAATAGGCAACTTACATTCCCTGTGTGTAGTGTGCAATTTGCAGCAATGATCAATATAGGTACAATCTAGCCTATCAGCCAGCACAGCCAGCATGCTGTTAGTACTAATGATACACAATGGTAATGATCACACGTAAGTGACTTGGGTTTGGAAAGATTAGAAAGAAAAACTCTTGATTTCTTTTGTAGCAAAGGGAAATATGTTTGAGCTACTTAGAGAAATCATTGACCACAAATTAACAAAACTCAAAATTTTATGGATGGAACAAAAAAAAACTTATTAGGCTTGTTATAAAGAGGGTGAAAATAGGGAGGAAAAAATAAATGAATAATCCAGCGGTATGGAAGATATTTGGGAGTTGGGCGAATTTCTTCCGTACGCGGACGAAGTCGCAGGCGAAAAAAAAATGCTTGATCGATACTACAAAAAGTAGTTATAGGTGCTAAGTAAAGGTATCTTCTTTAGCGCGTCATCTCTTCCGGTCCTGTGTCATTCTAGTCTATTGCTTTCCTGCCGCCTTAACAATTTCGCCCGACCAGCGAGCTGATGGCCTGCTCGGTAGCCACTTTCCGTTCCGCGGCCACCATCCCTTGATTGCTTTGGCCTTTATGTCCAGTATCCTGTTCAAATTCACATGAGTCTCGCTGTCCATTTATCCACCTCTTCGGCATTTGTTCGCAGTCTGATCTCCACGTTTGGCATATGGTCCAGGAGAGTGATGGCTAATATGGTCCATTGCACTTTGAGCCACTCGGATTTTATACTGGTCATTAGGGACCACGTATCAGCACCGTATGTGATGATAGGCAAGACTCTTTCAAGACGTTTATTAAACAAGATTTGGACGATTCCAAAGGTCACCCGGGTCAGTGACATCCGAGTCCATGTACTGAACCCAGTGTTGACGGCCACCAAGGCACTGGCAAAATTGGGGCTGCCGGTCGACCAGTGGTCGTACATGTTATTGAATTTCGTTCTCCAAAGGCTGCCTACGGACGTCAAGTCCCGGTTCGAAATCCAGTTCGGATCCCCACGGATCGGTGTCCCACCGCGAGCCATCTGCCCGCGTTCTCCGAGCTAATGGAGTTTTTGGAGACGGAATTTCCCGACACTCCCGATTTGAGTACTTGAGTGCTCCCCTAAACCCTTCGCTGCCCCCGGGGGCAAGATACCGACGGCGGGGTCGAGACGGCGGTACAACGTCGCGGCCCCAGAACCCAGTGGCTGCGCCTTTTGCAAGGGTTCGGGGCATAAGCATGGCTCTTGTGCCAAGTTTCAGAGTCAACGGGTTCAGGGCCACCGCGACATTGTTAAGGGGCGTAACTGGTGCTTTGTCTGCCTCGATTCCTATTTTGTACGCGACTACCCGCACCCACGCGCATATGGGAGTTGTGGAGGGAAGCGCCACCCCCTCCTTTGTATGAACCGTAGCGAGGGGCATTATAGCTTTTCTTTCTTAGAACCTTATAAGAGATAGACCATGTAAGATGTTGGTCTTCAAATCATAACCTAACATCCTTTTTTCCCTCCCCCATTTTATCACAATTTTTTAGGATATGAATATCTGAAAGTACGAACTTACATTACAAAAGGAAACTTGCCTAAATTTCATATCTTTGGCTTCAGTACCCAGGTAGCAAATCGACGTCACAATGACGTCTAAATTTAGTCATTTCGCGACGTGTTGACGTCATATTACGACGTCTTTTAATACCGGAAAATGACGTACATTTGTCACAGCCTCAAGACGTCATCTCTGATCGTCAACAGGACGTCTTCAGATGACTGACTGACAACGTCTTTAGAAGACGGACTGACGACGTCTCTTTGCTTAGTCTTTAAGACGTTTCTAAAATACGTTCTATGTACGTCATACCTGATCGTCTTAAGGACGTCTTTAGAAGACGGACTGACGACGTCAGCCTGCATAGTCTTTAAGACGTTTCCAAAATACGTTCTATATACGTCATCCCTGATCGTCAACAGGACGTCTTTACATGACGTGTTGACGACGTCTCTAGAAGACGGATTGATGACGTCTGCTTTCATCGCCTTTAAGACGTTTTATATACGTCATCCCTAATCGTCAATAGGACGTCGTTGTATGTCGTCTCTATGACGTTCCTAAAAGTGGTTCCATAGACGTAGTCGTCTTGAGATCTAACAATACAGGGTATTCGGATGGACATACTTACTTTGAGAGGTCATAGTCTACTCATCATTATGAATGTACAATGTAAACAGCTGTTTTTTTCGTAAATTCATAGTTGGTCCATAATAAAAGTTATTCATAATGATGAGTACAATGACCCTCTAAAGAGGTCCGTCGCTTATCCGAACACTCTGTAAAGGTAGGCTTGCTATTATGGAAAAAAAAAACATTTATATACAATTAGATAATGTCCATTTATTTTAGAGTACTTAATCAAGTTGCAATAAATTTCAATTATCATTTACAAAATTTGTTAGATACCAATACTTAAAAATGTATTTAAAAAAAATGTGTTGTTTTACGTTTTATAATATATCATTATACCTTTTTTTACTGCAGACTAAATCAGCCGATAAAAATAACATTGCAAAATGATCACATAATACATAGTTCAGTTATAGTAAAATATCATTTATACATACAATAGACAAACATGCTTTTATTTTAGGCTGCATCATTGCTTATCCTCATACAAGTTGTGGTCAAAAGGCAGGAAACCGTTTGTTTTAATGTTTTTGAATGACGTTTCAGGTTAACGTGTCAATGCGATAGTATTTTTATCTACTTAGTCAATTTGGGTTATTCATAAGCCGGTAACTACACAAAGATCGTTGTAACTATATAAAACTATTCAGTAAATTTTTATCTTACCTATATCAGTCTATACAAACATTTGTACGATTTTATGTTTTACAACCTCAAAAAAAATATGTTTAGTTATTTGCCACTTTATCACGATTTTAACATACAAAGGACATGACCCAAATCCCGTAGAAAAAACCCAGGAACGGCGCAAAATGTCATACAGATGAAGGCGGTCAAGCTTATAAAAAAATTAAATAAGTAGATCAAGTATACCTCTATGTTCAATAGCACGCATAACAAAAACCACAAAATCACATTAAACACACATACAACAAAGCACAGCAAAAGTACGACCGTACTAAACTAAACTACAACCTGCATTAAAATCTTTTGTGCCAGACCCTGGGTACGATTTGGGCCTTTTTTGGATTTAATAACAATCATAGGCACGAACCAGATGAATACTTTACATATGTATTGAATTTTTTTGACATAGTGAATCGTGCCGAAAAACTCAAAAGAAAAATGATGTACTTATCTAAGCTTACTTATTAAGTATTTCTGATGCATGTTTAAACCAATTTTTTATGCTGTCTTCAGTTTCCTTGTCGGTTGCTCCTACGCCTGAGCTCTTCACAGACTCTAAAATTAGACAAAATATTTTTTAAAAGGTTAGGTATAAGCATGAGGGTAGAAGCCGGTTTGCGGAGCGGCGACGTAGCGGAGCGTAGGTTTTGTTAACAAAACACTGCATGTTGTTCTAACCGGACAAATTATCAAAAATAGGTCACTATAAGCAGTTGGTCGCTCAAATTGGAGTCGTACTAAACAGATATGCTTCCCTAGTAAACTCACTATGAAACCAAACAAGAGTCTACATCGTGATTGCTAAAAGCAGTAAAAAAACGTTAAGTCTTTATATCCAAATTCTACTGTACTTGTGTTGTTTATTACACATTGTTGGCATAGCATAGTTCAAATTGTAAGACCCTTATTACATAGGTATCAAAAATGTAAACACAATACATAACTCCATTCGCTTCAACCACACTCGCATATCCCATTGCTGGGCATTGGTATGGAGCCTTAGGGCTTAGGCCACAATCCTCCAAGCTGGCATAGTCAGGGACTTTAAATGTCTTTGAAGGACTCCAACATCCACATTTCCTTTACAATGGTTTCCTTCACAGTTAAAGCATAAGTTCATTCAAC
Source organism: Erannis defoliaria (assembly GCA_905404285.2). Taxonomy (NCBI): domain Eukaryota; kingdom Metazoa; phylum Arthropoda; class Insecta; order Lepidoptera; family Geometridae; genus Erannis; species Erannis defoliaria. The sequence continues at coordinate 5,884,243 of FR990071.1, forward strand.
AGTCTATAATACCTAATGCAATTGAAGTGAAATATTGGACCAGCAACGCAATGTTAAACATGCACCTATGATAAGATAGAAATTTTAATATGGAAGCTAGCACTGCAGATTAATAATTTGATGTCTTGGCCAAGTAGTTACTGCCTCTGTTTACACTACGGTTCGTATAATTAACTAGGCAATCGTGAAGTTTGTCGCTGTGTTGTGATTGTTCCACAGCATGCCCAATGCAGGAAAAATCCTAGTGGGACAAAGTTACTTATCGGTTCTTAGCAGTCTCGATACAGTGGGTGTCAAAATTGCAAGCCCAATCGTATTGGGCTCATAAACAAAAATGAAAGAAATACTAACCAGTTTCACACAAAATTATTTCGATCCCATTATGTTTCCATCATTTTAACATCTCTTTGCTTTCCATTTGTCGCCAGGTGACGCTTCCTTGTCTGTTCACTTCACATCGATCAACTTCGATTCACCGCCAATCGAGTTGGGGGATTATATTTTTTTACAGAATAGTCTTATTATATGAATATGAAGGCCTTTTGCAAAGTTTCAAGTTGCGCAAACAAATACTTATTGTAAAATAATTATTTGAATTTGAAAATTGGGAAAATCACCATAGGTTTTGACAGTTTTGTACCACTATAACGTTTCGTTTTACTCTCTACCAAACTGAGCAAATGTCGTAAATCGTAAAAAGTTAAAATAAGCTACTGTTTTGGTAAATGTTTGTTGTTTATACAATAAAACTCCATTATTTACATAAAAAAAGGTTTTCTTTAAGTTTATTTTATTTATACAGACACAATTTACAATCTTAAGCGGACAAAGTATTTCTGATATGTGTAAACTTGTGAAATGAAACTTGACGCTATTTTGGGATAACGTCAGCTGTCGTCTTTTTTTTGTTCTTTTTTTTCCCCCTTATTTATTGGCATCGCACGTTGTGCATTCTGCCAGTGTCATGTTTATGAATTTGCAAGTTTCTTTTATTATAATCAAGTCAAATATGTCATTAAATCACAGTCAGACACACGAAATCAGTCATAGTCGAGTCCAAGTCATGCCCTAGTAAAGTTGTGGCGACTTTACTATGAGCTTCTACGGAGTTTTGAAAACAACACGAAAAGACATGTTTCACCACATTATATCACTTGCCCACACTCGTGCATGTAATTCAACACTCAATGAATAAAACACCACCATTCTAAATCATTAATTCGCGAAAAAACACAAGTTTAAGAAAATAATAGAATGCAACGACATGATTTTTCCGTGTTCCCGCCAAAACTCTTTTTTGTTCTTGGGCACAAAACATACCCTTCGGCCACTGCAGCTTTCTGCAATAAATTCTCAAGTTTTGTGAAACTATTATTGATTACTTTTTTTAAATCGTTTGTTTTTTGTTTGATTTGTAGAAATGGGTGACAAATCTGAATCAGAGCGCCCCGACATGAGTTGGTTAGGGTCGAAATGGGTGACAGATCCAAATCAGAGCACCCCAACTTCAGTTGGTTAGGTTCGAAATGAGTGACAGATCCGAATTAGAGCACCCCGAATCCACCTAGGCTTGTGGTCCCTTCCCTCTTAGAGCGTATATAAAAAGTGCTGAGAGCCAGAAGCTCAGGGGCGACCGCAAGAGCTTCTGGCGGGAGCCCACCCGTAGTCAAATTTGAGTTGGTTAGATTCAAAATGATCAGACAGATCCGACTCAGAGCATCCTGACTTGAGTTAAATCAAATGTAGTGTTAAGTTTCCACCCTTCCCCCCTCCAATTTGTTTGACGATCAAATTTAAGCTTCTGGGAAAGTTAGGTTACATATCCCGGAGAGGGGGGGATTCCGCAAGTTCCCCTTCTATGTCTACCCCTCCCCATACTGCCTCCCACCCCCCAGAATCCATTGGTGGTAAGTCGTACCTAAAGTACCTACATAACACGACGAATGTAAGACTATGATATGATGTCATTATAACGTACATCTTAGGACGAGTATAAGACGTCATAAAAATGAATTTATAATGACGTCATAATAAAGTACATCGTATGACGAGTGTAATACGTCCTAAAAATTACTAAATATGACGTCATAATAACGTAGATCACACGACGAGTTTAGGACGTCTTAAAAATTATTTAATTATGACGTCATAATGACGTACGTCCTAGGACGAGTATAAGACGTCGTAAAAATGAATTAATTATGACGTCATAATAACGTACATTGTATGACGAGTCTAAGACGTACTAAAAATTACTAAATATGACGTCACAATAACGTAGATCACACAACGAGTAAAGAACATAATTTTTAATGATTTAATTATGACGTCATAATGACGTACACCATACGACGAGTTTTAGACGTCCTAAAAATTACTAAATATGAAGTCATAATGACGTACACCATACGACGAGTTTTAGACGTCCTAAAAATGACTAAATATGACGTCATGATAACGTACATCATACGACGAGTATGGACGTCGTAAAAATGACCTAATTATGACGTCATATTTACGTACATTATACGACGAGTTTAAGACGTCCTAAAAATGAATTAATTATGACGTCATAATGTCGTACATTATATGACGAGATTTAGACGTCCTAAAAATGACTAAATATGACGTCATAATGACGTACACCATACGACGAGTAAGGACGTCTTAAAAATGACTTATTTATGACGACATAATGACGTACATTATACGACGAGTTTAAGACGTCCTAAAAATGATTTAATTATGACGTCATAGTGACGTACATTATATGAAGAGTTTTAGACGTCCTAAAAATGACTAAATATGACGTCATAATAACGTACTTCATACGACGAGTAAGGACGTCGTAAAAATGACTTAATTATGACGTCATAATGACGTACATTATACGACGAGTTTTAGACGTCCTAAAAATGATTTAATTATGACGTCATAATGACGTACGTAACGACGAAAATCGTACCGACCTTAAAATGACCTTAAAAAGACGTCATATATCCGTCATAGTCATCATTTTGCTACTTGGGTACCAATGAACTCTTTGGAGTTTATGTACGGATGTTCATATCTTCGGCTTTTTGGCGAAGGAAAACACCGCAAGAAACAATGTTTAGTAAAAGAAAAAGAAGAAAGAAAAAAGATCGTATTGTTCTCAAAACTCCGTAAAAGTTCATAGTAAATTCTCCACAACTTTACTAGGGCATGACTGGACTTGACTGTGACTTAATAAGTGTGACTTTGACCCTAGCTTGACTTGACTTGAAATTCATCAAAAACTTGTTATTTAAAACTACTTGACTGACACTGGCAAATGCACAAAGTGCGACGCCATAATCTTCCTAGGAGAAAATAATAAAAATATAGAAAGAAGAAATTAAATGGCTTAATTCACATATGTGAATCCCATAGAGTAACTTATATATACCGGGTGAATCCACAAGCCCGGTCTGGGCCAGCGTGGTGGACGTGGCCCAATAGCCCACCCTGTATCCAATCCAATATAGGACTGTCAGAAAAAGAGCTGCATCTGTAAACCCCCTGGCGCAGCTACCACATAAAGGGTGTTCATGTGAACGACGGCCATATTCTAGGGCATAATAGTACTCATCATTATTAACAACTTTTACTATGGGACCGCATCAGAAATCGGCTGTTCTATACATTTCGTCGAGATTGAATGTAATTTTTCTATGGAACTGCTGATTTTGTTACACGACTTCAGAGTTGATCCTGTACATTGTATACAATCTGTAACAAAAAGGTTCAACAATACTGATGGGTATATGTATGGGCTCATCATAATGAACAACTTTTATTATGGGGCCAACCCCGAAAACGCGAAAAAAATAACAGCTGTTCCATACATTTTGTCTAAGGACAATGAACTCTTTGTATGGTACAGCAGATTTTTTTTCGTGATTTCAAGGTAAAAGTTGTTCATATTGATGAGTAGGTACTATTATATCCTAGAATATGGCCGTCGTTCTAATGAACACACTGTGTAAAGTGATCTGCAAAACTAACCCTATTCTGCAACTTCACGACACGAGATAGAATCGTGTGCGTACAATCTACAATACTTATTTAAGTATTTCAGTTCAGGTGATTATCTCAAATAGCATACCAATGTCAGGGTTATCAACTAATTTATCATTATTTTTATCTTATTAAAATAATTTTAATTATTATATCTCGTACTAAAATTCGCGTAAAACGAACAATAAAATGTTTATGTGAAAATGTGCCGTCCCTATCGGTGTATTGAGGAATGAAAGAGACGCAATTTAAAGTTTTGGTTAGATAAGCGATAGGCCGAGTTTACGTTTTGCGATATTGCATAATACTGCCAGTGTTGTAAGAGTGTTGAAACTGAATCTACACATCCATAACCATGTAAGTAGTCTATCGAAAAATTTAAATAAATATTTTTTATATATTTAATTTCACTTTAAAAACATATTATAGACCAGCGATAAAATAAACCTTTTATCGATTCAGCAGCGCGAGTACAGTGCTTGACGATCGTCATATTTGACATTTAAATCGTGTATTTGACAGTTAAATCGGTAAAATTCGTAAATAAACGGTATACTCTTGAGTAAATCTGCTTTACCGACACGTCTAATTTAGCGACATAGAACGGTACTCGCGCAGCAGTTTTAATTGGAAAACCTGCGCGTTTGAGAACAAATAGCGCAGTCCTTCAAAATGATTATAATAAAAGGGGTGATGAGGGACGCGCGGGCCCCATAAATTAGGTCCACGGACCTAATTGACCTTAGTCACAATCAAACAGGCGCTTGTGTATAACGTTAAGTTCAATAATCGTAGATCTATCTAAATAAGCAGAAACAATATCTTCCTGAGTTTACAAAAGACGCACAAATACCAAATAAAAAATATCCAAAAAACAAAAACAAGTTCCACGGAATTATTTCTCACTCGGTAATACATTAAAACTATATTTTTTTAGTTAAAAAAAGTTAGTCTTCATGTATTAGTCAATAAATGTATCCCAGTCACCTTACAAAGGGAACAATCTCAGTAGATACAGGATCGAGATCCACGATGGATCTAGTGAGATTATATTTTCTCATTGGATCTGTTTTCAAAGTTGTGATACAAAATGTAGTATGTAAACAAGCCAAATGATTAAAGGTAAAGGTAGATAATTCTTTATAAAGGTACCTAGGTTATTATTATTATATATATCTGTTTCTATAAACGAATATTTGCTTTATTGCAGTATACCTAATGACTTTGGTTTTTTTCATATTATCAGTTATCATTCAAAATAAACTTTGGTTTGGTTTTCTGTCTCTTATAAGGCAAGAGTCTTGCTTTAATTATTATAGACATAAGCGGCCTTACTTAAAAAAACTTTTCAACCGTTATTCACTGCTTAAGATGCTCTGCCATCTTCTCTCTGACGTGAAGTTGCACGTGCTAGAAAAGGACAGAGAAGTTTAAGCAGTGACTAAGAGAATCGAGATTATTAAGGTAAGGCCGCATGTTTGTATAGGTATATGTACCTACCTGTATTTGAATTATCTAAATAATGTGCTTTATTTTCAGCAATCATGTCTCTGGTAGCCAAAGCTTTCGAATCCAGCAAAATAGTACCAGATGTCATCCCCACACCACCCTCGGTCAATGTTGAGGTAAGAAAATCATCTAATATCTCAGGGTGACTAGCGCAGCGCAGTGCGGTACAGGATTTCGTTCGCTGGAGTCACAATTTTGGGACTTCAAAAAAAGAGGTTCTGAATTCGAGTGTATGTTTTTTTTGTATGTAAATATGTTACGCGGTTACTCCGCCCATTATGAATTGATTTTGATGATACATTTTTTTGGTAGGTGATGCTTCAGTGGTGATCCCATATACATTTTATCGAATTCGGTTCAGTAGTTTGGTTTTTAAGTTGTTTGATTGGTGGTTGGTAATTCAGTTCATATAAAATCAGTTCGCATAATTATTCATTTCACCTAATATTTATTTATTTACTGTAATATTGTTTTGCATAATAATTCATTTTATATAAATTCATTTCACATAATTGTTCACTTTGAATAAATATTTTTTGACCGAATAATCATTTCGAAAAATTATACTTGACCTAATATTTATTTAAATATATCTGTTAAAGTAAATAAATCTAACTAATGGGTAGGTACGTATCAAAATATTTATAAGTTTACAAAATACAGATGGGGAGAGGAAGTGGGTTTTAATTTAAAAAAACAAGCTAAACGTACTAACGCATGTCGCTTGACTCGGTTCTGTCAGTGGAGGAGATTCCGGGTGGGCTTCCGCCAGAAGTTATAGCGGTCACCCCTGAGTTATACGAAACGTTGTTAGTTCAAGTGAAATTATATGAAACGGCGGATTATACATCTTGCCCAAACATGCCCATTATGGCGGCGGCGTTATCGCGCTCGATGGATAGAGAAATCTCAAAAACCATCGAGAGCGAGGGTTCCGACTCCCGACCTTACTCTCTCAGACGCTGCCCGATGTCCCAAATAATTTGTAATTATTTTATATAATGAAATTGTAATTTTACCTAGATATTTCGTGTGTGTCTAAGTACCTATCTATCTACTTAATTCTAACTCGTAATAATTGACTGCTCTTGATATACAGAAAAATTCTAACGATTATTTACACGAACATTTTTTAAAGTGAATTGGGACACTAAACTTCTAGAGCTCGTAAACAACAAAACTTACCAAAATAGGCGGATTGTGTGATTCTACGATAATTTATTGATAAAAATGATTTATTACCTACGTTCGTTAATGTTATGTATCACAATAAATAATATAATGAATGTTCATTTAAACGATTAACTTACGTAACTGTCATAAGTAGGTATCTTTAATAATGGTACATTATGATACAAGTGTGCTATGTTGGTCATTACACTAGAGGCGGTATTATATATTATATATATTATATTATGATAAGGAAGCCGAGAGTGTATTGAAACATAGAACAAGAGTTTCATACTACTGTTTTCGTCACACTTGCGAGGAAAAAACAAATTTTTTTTGATAAAAATTAACCACACAGCGAAAACGTCAACAAAAATTTGCGGAAAATGGCGCCCAAATCAGTAATGCGCGCGCAGGTTGACATTTACATCAGCGGCATAAGAACTCTTTGTTGGTATTACAAAAAAACTTTAAGTATTACCCGGCTATATTAAGAGTGCTTCGTATACGTACGTCTACAGTCACGTACAAACTTGACTTTACCGGGTTATACTTATTATAGCACCATGTGCCGTAATGTAAAGTAAAAAGCACCGTGCTTGGATTATGAGCCTAAAACCGATGCAATAAGATCCACTTTACGAGCAAGTGTGATGAAAAAGATTTTTTGACGATAAGTACGTACATAACAAGCAATGAAACGAACAATTATATTGTAGTGTCGTGGTGGTGAGAGATTACTTTCCTAAACGTGATGGGGATGTGAGAGAGACGATGGGAACATATTAAACTCCTGCCCTTTACTTCGGTCATCGAAGTGAAGCAAGGGTCTCCAAGTCTGAATCTGGGGTCTGGGGCAGATTGGCGCTTGTATAATTATTTATTATATGTTTGATTTGATCGCCAAGAAACATAATTATACTTACTTACAATAAAGGCGCGGGAATTATGGAAATAATTAAGGAGCAATAATTCTAATAATATTAATAATTAGGGAGGCCTGGCAGTGGATGTATTCTGGCTATTGATGATACCGTTTGTGTTGTTTCAGCTGAAATATCCGAGCGGCGCGATCGCGTCCCTGGGCAACGAGCTAGCGCCGACGCTAGTGAAGGACCAACCCTCGGTCTCCTTCGAAGCCGAGCCTGACCAGTACTACACACTCATCTTCACTGGTTATTATTTTATTTGCTACAATCGTTACAAAAAAAACTCATACTTAATTATATTTCACACGCTCGTACTCATACTGACATAAGTACATTAGTTACGCCAGGAAAAAACAGACAACCCAATGTTTGCATATTCTATATATAGGCTTCATACTTTCGATCGTTATTAAAACTCATGTGTGAAAGTATTAAATAAAAAGTCATTTATACATTTTTAAATAATCATCGACGAAAAAAAATACATCGACTAAACAGATGGGTGAAGGTGGTTATTAATCGGATCTTAGACTATAGGTAAAGCAACAATTGTTCAATGTGCATATGAAACAAAATACCTAAACGACACTCTCACCGCTCAAAAAATAATTATGGGAATTGGTGACTGAGTGTATTCGCGGTGTTTGTGTCAAATCAACCAATGATGAACGTTCGCGGTGATACAGTTTTTCAATTCTGGTCTCTGATTTACGAGTTTTCTGGACGCCGATTGGCTCAATAAACGCCGGATTTTTTCTCCTTCCAATGACATTTTAAAAGTGTTTAATCGAAAAATTGCTGTAGTATAAGCGACGATATATTTATGTAGGTATTTGAAACGTTTTCTACTACCCAGACCCCGACAACTACGACGGACCCGAGCCCGTGTACCGCGAGTGGCACCACTGGCTGGTGGGCAACATCCCCAGCGGGGACGTTTCCCGGGGCGAGGTCCTGTCCGGGTACATCGGCTCCGGGCCCCCGGAGGGTACCGGCATCCACAGATACGTCTACATCGTCTACAAGCAGCCCGGCAAGCTGGACTTCGATGAGAAGAAGCTCACCAATAAGTATGCATTTTCAACCGACTACTAAAAAGGAGGTTCTCAATTCGACTGTTGTTTTTTAAATGTTTGTTGCCAGATTTTGATGAATGTTTTTATCCGTTGCGGGTAATCTCTATACCAAAAGGACCTTTCTCAATAATACTATCATCATCTGTACAAAAACAGCCGTAGTAGCTTAATGGGAGACTTCTATACTCGACGGTTCAAATCCCCAGGGTCTGCGCCTTATGCCTGGGCACCAATGGCACCGCCCTAGTTACGGCACTGCCCGTACCAATAAGCTCTTTTCAACCGACTTCAAAAAAGAGGTTCTCAATTCGAATGTATGTTTTTTTTGTATGTATTTTACGCGATTACTCCGCTAATTATCACTTGATTTTGATGATTATTTTTTTGTTACTTAGATGATACTTCAGATGTAGTCCTATATACATTTTATCAAAACCGGTTCATTAGTTTGGTCATAGATTAAGTATAGTTTGGTTTATAAATGGAATAAATCAAAATAACTGGAAAATATGAAAATGTCATACAGGTAGTCGAAATTGAAGTCGGTTGTTTTTAATGGTTTTTTTCGGTAAGGTTTTTATCTCTTGCTTCTTTATTCCAGGTCCATCGACGGTCGCGCTGCGTTCTCCACGGCCAAGTTCGCGGAGAAGTACAAGCTGGGTGCTCCGGTCGCGGGCAACTTCTACCGCGCGCAGTTCGACGACTACGTGCCGTTGCTTTACAAGAGCTTGGGCGTTTAGACCATTATAACAAATGTACCTACTTAGTTGATTAGAACCATAGATAAAATAATACTAATATAATTGGTGAAAATTGAGAGGTGTTCAGACCAGTGACATCAGTAGTAAGGTATTTAATTATTAGTCTACTAAATCAGATTTTACCTATGAATAAGAGAAAGAACTCAAAATGCTTGAAAATTTTTGCTATGCACATTTCAGTCACCATAAAGTTTTAATGGAATTTATAGGTAGGTGCATTCTTTAATACCTATCGAGTTGAATCTACTGTATTTGATTGGACGTTTTTGGTCGATTGTCATTACATCATTACGTGACTACTTGTACCTACTACAGGTATACGCCAGCATTAACTAATGTGTACATTACACTAGATATGTACCTACCTATTTTAAGGAAACACGATTTATTTTTCTCAAATAAATAAATAAACCATTACAATGTGTTTGTTCTTGGGACCTGGGTATGTCCTAAAACTGCATCCAGAACCGCCGGAGCACGGGCAGCAGCGTCCTCTTAGTTAACGGTGGTGAGCATTCTGTGATCCCCAAGCCGCCTGCCTGCCAAGCGTGGGGAATATGGCAACCCCTCCCTATTTAGGGGGAGGCCTACGTCCAGCAGTGGACGTCTTCGGCTGATGGTGTGAATGTGTTTGTTTCCTTGCCTGTAGTTTTACATATTTATTTTTATCTGTGATTTTTCTTTAAATATTTATTGTATATTGAAATATATTGTTATGCATTATTCTTAACCCTTAAAAGGTTTTTGAAGTAGTTCTTCGTCTAGTTTGTGAAGTCCTTACAGGCTTCCTGGGACTTGACATACGGACTAACATTGACTTTGTTGTGAAGGAAACCATCGTGAAGACTTTCCTAACCGGAGCACGTAGCTGTTTTAATCCTCGACGCAAACAGAGCGGGTGTGTATCTGTGTGTGTACGAACCAATAGGCCTTTTTAGGAATAATTAAGCCATTCGGCGAACAGGCCTTTTTAGGAATAATTAAGTAATTAGGCGAACAGGGGGTCTAGACAAGAACCACTTTCTGTTAGCGTTAACGCCTGCGGAAAGATAAAATTGTATGAAAATGACATTAGCTTGAGAAATGTCACGTGACTGCTAATGTCATTATCATACAATTTTATCTTAAGCGTTAACGCTAACAGAAAGTGGTTCTTGCCTAGACCCTCTGGCCTTTTAAGAAATAAAACATTAGGCGAACAGGATTTTTAGGAATACTTAAGTAATTCGGCGAACATATATGAATAAGTCATTACGCGAATACCCAGGTAGCAAATCGACGTCACAATGACGTCTAAATTTAGTCATTTCGCGACGTGTTGACGTCATATTACGACGTCTTTTAATACCGGAAAAAGACGTACATTTGTCACAGCCTCAAGACGTCATCTCTGATCGTCAACAGGACGTCTTCAGATGACTGACTGACAACGTCTTTAGAAGACGGACTGACGACGTCTGTTTGCTTAGTCTTTAAGACGTTTCTAAAATACGTTCTATGTACGTCATACCTGATCGTCTTAAGGACGTCTTTAGAAGACGGACTGACGACGTCAGCCTGCATAGTCTTTAAGACGTTTCCAAAATACGTTCTATATACGTCATCCCTGATCGTCAACAGGACGTCTATACATGACGTGTTGACGACGTCTTTAGAAGACGGATTGATGACGTCTGCTTTCATCGTCTTTAAGACGTTTTATATACGTCATCACTAATCGTCAATAGGACGTCGTTGTATGTCGTCTCTATGACGTTCCTAAAAGTGGTTCCATAGACGTAGTCGTCTTGAGATCTAACAATACAGGGTATTCGGATGGACATACTTACTTTGAGCGGTCATAGTCTACTCATCATTATGAATGTACAATGTAAACAGCTGTTTTTTTCGTAAATTCATAGTTGGTCCATAATTAAAGTTATTCATAATGATGAGTACAATGACCCTCTAAAGAGGTCCGTCGCTTATCCGAACACTCTGTAAAGGTAGGCTTGCTATTATGGCATAAAAAAAAACATTTATATACAATTAGATAATGTCCATTTATTTTAGAGTACTTAATCAAGTTATCATTTACAAAATTTGTTAGATTCCAATACTTAAACATTAATTTAAAAAAAAAAATGTTTTTTAAAGTTTTATAATATATCATTATAACTTTTTTTACTGTAGACTAAATTAACCGATAAAAATAACATTGCAAAATGATCACATAAAACATAGTTCAGATATAGTAAAATATCATTTATACATACAATAGACAAACGTGCTTTTATTTTAGGCTGCATCATTGCTTATCCTCATACAAGTTGCGGTCAAAAGGCAGGAAACCGTTTGTTTTAAATGTTTTTGAATGTCGTTTCAGGTTAACGTTTCAATCCGATAGTATTTTTATCTACTTAGTCAATTTGGGTTATTTATAAGCCGGTAACTAAACAAAGATCATTGTAACTATATAAAACTATTCAGAAAATATTATCCTACCTATATCAGTCTTTACAAACATTTGTACGATTTTATGTGTTACAAACTTAATTTTTTTTTTATTATTTGCCACTTTATCACGATTTTAACATACAAAGGACATGACCCAAATCCCGTAGAAAAAAACGCAGGAACGGCGCAAAATGTCATACAGAGGAAGGCAGTCAAGTTTATTAAAAAATTTAATAAGTAGATCGAGTATACCTCTTTGTTTAGCACGCATAATAAAAACCATGAAATCACATTGTGAGTGTAGAAAATGTTCATAAACCTAGAACATGTGTACGTTCGCGTCGTCGAAGCGAACGTTCACTTACAGTACAAACTGTGAACATGCACTTACCATACAACAAAGCACAGCAAAAGTACTACCATACTAAACTAAAACCTGCATTTTATCTTTTGCGCCGGACGCTGGGTACGATTTGGGCCTTGACCTTTTTTTGATTTAATAACAATCATAGGCACGAACCAGAAGAATACTTTACATATGTATTGAATTTTTTTGACATTGTGAATCGTGCCGATAAACTCAAAAGAAAAAGGATGTACTTATCTATGCTTTTCTTTACTTTATAAGTATTTCTGATGCATGTTTAAACCAATTTTTTATGCTGTCTTCAGTTTCCTTGTCGGTTGCTCCTATGCCTGACCTCTTCACAGACTCTAAAATTAGACAAAATATTTTTTAATAGGTTAGGAGGTATAATAAGCATGAGGGGAGAAGCCGGTTTGCAGAGCGGCGAGGTAGTGGAGCGTAGGTTTTGTAAACAAAACACTGCATGTTGTTCTAACCGGACAAATGATCAAAAATAGGTCACTATAAGCAGTTGGTCGCTCAAACCGGAGTCGTACTAAATGGATATGCTTCCCTAGTAAACTCACTATGAAACCAAACAAGATTCTACATTGTGATCGCTAAAAGCGGTTAAAAAACATTATCCGACGAAGGCTTTAATTCCGAATTGTACTGTTGTGTTGTTTATTACACATTGTTAGCATAGCATAGTTCAAATTGTAAGACCCTTATTACATAGGTATCAAAAATGTAAACACAATACATAACACCATTCGCTTCAACCACACTCGCATATCCCATTGCTGGGCATTGGTATGGAGCCTCAGGCCTAGGCCACAATCCTCCAAGCTGGCATAGTCAGGGACTTTAAATGTCTTTGAAGGACTCCAACATGCACATTTCCTTTACAATGGTTTCCTTCACCGTTAAAGCATAAGTTCATTCAACAGTCTATAATACCTATTGCAACTGAAGTGAAATATTGGATGACCAGCAACGCAATGTTAGACATGTACCTATGATAAAATAGAAATTTTAATATGGATTACAAATACTGTAGATTAATAATTTGACCGTCTTGGCCAAGTAGTTATTGCCTCCGTTTACACTACAGTTCGTATAATTATCTAGGCAATCGTGAAGTTTGTGGCTATGTTGTGATTGTTCCACAGCATGCACAACGCAGGAAAAATCCTAGTGGGACAAAGTTACTTATCGGTTCTTAGCAGTCTCGATATAGTGGGTGTCAAAATCGCAAGCCCAATCGTATTGGGCTCATAAACAAATATGAAAGAAATACTAACCAGTTTCACACAAAATTATTTCGTTCCCATTAAGTATCCATCATGTTGCTTTCCATTTGTAGTCAGGTGACGCTTCCTTGTCTGTTCACTGTTCACTTCACATTTTTCTCGGCGTTAGCCAATTTAGCGGCTCAACTTCGATTCACCGCCAATCGAGTTGGTGGTTCATATTTTTTTACAGAAAGGTCTTATTATATGAATATGAAGGCCTTTTGCAAAGTTTCAAGTTGCACAAACAAATACTTATTGTAAAATAATTATTTCAATTTGAAAATTGGGAAAATCACCATAGGTTTTGACAGTTTTGTACCACTATAACGTTTCGTTTTACTCTCTACCAAACTGAGCAAATGTCGTAAATCGTAAAAAGTTAAAATAAGCTACTGTTTTGGTAAATGTTTGTTGTTTATACACTAAAACTCCATTATTTACATAAAAAAAGGTTTTCGTTAAGTTTATTTTATTTATACAGATACAATTTACAATCTTAAGCGGACAAAGTATTTCTGATATGTGTAAACTTGTGAAATGAAACGTAATTGACGCCATTTCGGGATAACGTCAGCTGTCGTCTTTTTTTTTTGTTCTTGGGCACAAAACACACCCTTCGGCCACTGCAGCTTTCTGCAATAAATTCTCAAGTTTTGTGAAACTATTATTGATTACTTTTTTTAAATCGTTTGTTTGTTGTTTGATTTGTAGAAATGGGTGACAAATCCGAATCAGAGCGCCCCGACATGAGTTGGTTAGGGTCGAAATGGGTGACAGATCCAAACCAGAGCACCCCAACTTCAGTTGGTTAGGTTCGAAATGAGTGACAGATCCGAATTAGAGCACCCCGAATCTACCTAGGCTTGTGGTCCCTTCCCTCTTAGAGTGTATATAAAAAGTGCGGGAGCCAGAAGCTCAGGGGCGACCGCAAGAGCTTCTGGCGGGAGCCCACCCGTAGTCAAATTTGAGTTGGTTAGATTCAAAATGATCAGACAGATCCGACTCAGAGCATCCTGACTTGAGTTAAATCAAATATAGTGTTAAGTTTCCACCCTTCCCCCCTCCAATTTGTATGACGATCAAATTTAAGCTTCTGGGAAAGTTAGGTTACATATCCCAGAGAGGTTCCGGAGGCTTCCGCAAGTTCCCCTTCAAGGTCTACCCCTCCCCACACTGCGTCCCACCCCCCAAAATCCATTGGTGGTAAGTCGTACCTAAAGTACCTACATAACACCACGAATGTAAGACTATGATATGATGTCATTATAACGTACATCCTAGGACGAGTATAAGACGTCATAAAAATGAATTTATAATGACGTCATAATAACGTACATCGTATGACGAGTGTAATACGTCCTAAAAATTACTAAATATGACGTCATAATAACGTAGATCACACGACGAGTTTAGGACGTTTTAAAAATTATTTAATTATGACGTCATAATGACGGACGTCCTAGGACGAGTATAAGACGTCGTAAAAATTAATTAATTATGACGTCATAATAACGTACATTGTATGACGAGTCTAAGACGTACTAAAAATTACTAAATATGACGTCACAATAACGTAGATCACACAACGAGTAAAGAACATAATTTTTAATGATTTAATTATGACGTCATAATAACATACATCCTAGGACGACTATATGACGTCCTAAAAATTACTAAATATGACGTCATAATGACGTACACCATACGACGAGTAAGGACGTCCTAAAAATGACTTAATTATGACGACATAATGACGAACATTATACGACGAGTTTAAGACGTCCTAAAAATGATTTAATTATGACGTCATAATGACGTACATTATATGACGAGTTTTAGACGTCCTAAAAATGACTAAATATGACGTCATAATAACGTACTTCATACGACGAGTAAGGACGTCCTAAAAATGCCTTAATTATGACGACATAATGACGTACATTATACGACGAGTTTAAGACGTCCTAAAAATGATTTAATTATGACGTCATAATGACGTACATTATATGACGAGTTTTAGACGTCCTAAAAATGACTAAATATGACGTCATAATAACGTACATCATACGACGAGTATGGACGTCGTAAAAATGACTTAATTATGACGTCATAATGACGTGCATTATACGACGAGTTTGAGACGTCCTAAAAATGATTTAATTATGACGTCATAATGACGTACATTATATAACGAGTTTTAAACGTCCTAAAAATGACTAAATATGACGTCATAATAACGTACTTCATACGACGAGTAAGGACGTCATAAAAATGACTTAATTATGACGTCATAATGACGTACATTATACGACGAGTTTTAGACGTCCTAAAAATGATTTAATTATGACGTCATAATGACGTACGTAACGACGAAAATCGTACCGACCTTAAAATGACCTTAAAAAGACGTCATATATCCGTCATAGTCATCAGTTTGCTACCTGGGTAGTGTGCACAGTTTTGCAGTATCGTTGACTTGCTACTCTTTTAAAGTTTTGCGTCAAATAACACTTATTTATACATAGTTTATTGATATATAGTTGCAGTAAGTCCTTAGTATAATAACACGATACACGTGCTCATTATTTGTACTTGAATACAAAATTTAAGAATGAACAACTTAAATACAAATGTTCATCCCCCGTTTCACCCTCCTAAGGCTTGAAATTATAAAAACACCGATAAACGTTGCGTTTGTTTGCCTAAATAATAAATATTGTCATTTTTACTTTGAAATACTTTACATACACAACTTCATCCCTTTTTTCATCCCTTCGGGAGTGGAATTCGTGGAAACTGTCATTTAAATTGAACACTGTCAAATACAAAATTTGAATATCCTAACTTCGTAATTGACGGACTTTCATACAAACTTTCATTCTCTATTTTACCCTCTTAGGGGTGAAATTGCCAGAAATTCTTTGTTTGTGGATACCTACACTTCACAAAGAACACACACTCCAAATTTCGTGTCTCTAAGACCAGCGATATAGGCTGTGCGTTGATAGCTCAGTCAGGACTTTGAATTTTATATATACAGATAAACTATAAAAAAAAGTAAAAAAACCTTTATAAAATTTTGTTCTTTTAGTTAGGTGCTAAAAAAACATATTTTGGAGTGATGAAATAATGAATTTACGACATTGCATTCGAATAAGCACCTGTTTTTATGTACTTAGGTATATAGGTAGGTACTATATTAAAAATAATGCGCCATACATTAACGCGTATATAATTGGATATAGCTAGTTGTTGATAAACAACTATACCGTCTCGTCACAGAGTTCCATAAAAAAATACATTAGGTACACAAAAAAATAATAAAACAGCGTTTGAAACAGCTGTTAAAATTAGTACTACTTGGAAAGGCAAATATTGAAAATACTAGACAAAGTAACAAAAATGTTGTTATTATTATTAACCTACAGTAGGTCGAGTAGGTCGACACCGACAGTTGCGCAAAGGACGCTGTTAATTGTTCTTTATTTACGGTTTTATGCTAATATACTTGTTGTTATCAACTTCTTTTTTTTTATACTTTAAAGTGACGAGATGAGCAAGACGTTCGCATGATGGTAAGCGTCACGCCTGCCACTAACACTAGTAGCAGTGCCAGAATTGTGAACTTGCGAACAGAATCCTGCACCGCACTGCACTGCGCTCGTCACCCTGATATAATTATTGGATGTTAAATCTCTTCATACCTATTCGTAAATTATCTGGTAACAATGCCCTTCAAACCGGAACACAGCAAAGCTTGCTCACTACTGCTTGGCGCTTGTATAACTGGCAAAGGTGTGGTACTTCCCCAGGCGGACTCTGCAGTAGAGTCTTTCCAGTACAAAACAACAACACAAACAACTTTTGATATATGGACTCAAATGAACTATCCAAATACATTTCTTATACTATAAACAACAATCACTTTTTTTAAATGCATTTACTTGTTATCCTTGCAGGATGTTGAGTAATTAAAAACAGCCAATTTGAATGTAGGATACCTGCAATATTAATCAAACAAATTCAACCGTTTAATAGGCACTAAATAATATTCCTATACTAGTTGTTGTAGTACACACACGCACACATACACTCCACGAGACGTCCACTGCTGGACGAAGGCCTCCCCTTAACACGCGGTTGGTGACGTACATGTCTGAGAGACCGGGTGGTTCGTCGAGCAAATCGAATAACTTTTTAATCTGCCATCGAATGGAGTTGTGATTTCGAATAGCTGCGTATTTTAACTCCCCACCGATAGCCACATATGCATCGGCGACGCAGGCGCACTTTCCGAAGTTTTAGCACCAACCCGGTGCGTGAGACCGGGGTCACTGTTTACGTTAGGTAGTAAAATGGCCATACTATAACTTTTTTGTTTTTTTGTTTTTGTTCCTGGTGCTATAAAAACGACCAAGGCTAAATTGGTGTAAAAAGTTAAGATTGTAAAGAGTTGTTGAAGTTTGAAAAATATAAGTGAAAAGCATAGTAAATTTTAGAGATCTTACGTGTTATTACTTTAAGGTGAAAGGTAAGGCAAAATGAAATTGCGCATTTAGCAGCCGGCACGCCATCTATCTAGTAATGAGTATGCACTCATAGTTTGATTCCATAAGCCATCACCCGCGCGCCATCTAGCCGCAAAGCAGTTTAACAGTTCCACAGTGCACACAGCACACTGCGGTGCACTGCACTACTGTGTGTGTGTGCTGCGTTTGATTTCACAATGCCACAAACGATACCGTCAGTGTACGATAGGGATGACCGATATGAATATCAATGGTCACACCTCCGGTCATCCTCGCACCCCAGTCAAACTGTCTCGGTGAAGTAGTACCTATATTACTGCCTGCCTTGCTTTAATAAATGTCATCGTTATTTGTAGAGGTTTGTATGAGATCTTAGTAGTAGCAAATTGATGTTTTTTTAAGAGTTAATATAAATAAACACCATTAGTAATGGTCCTCTTTGTTTTTTTTTTCATTCTTTTTCAACTAATTTATCAGTAGCCAGAAACCATACAATGTAGAGAATTGAATAATGAACAACTTTAGTCCCTATGATCTTTCTCGAAAAGCTATAGTTAAATGATCGGTAAAGGTGGCCTGCGGCTCACAAATTTGTTTCAAACTCCGCTCTGTCTTGGGTCACCGGTGGCTTTTGCGACACATAACTTATAACTCGGGAAAAATTCATCGTACGAAAAAAAAACAAAAGATAAAACGTAGAGAATTTAATAATTAACAACTTTAGTCCGATGATCTTTCTCGAAAAGTTGAAGATGGTCGAGATATTGCAGATCCCACATAAAATAAAGATGGCGGCTAAAGCAGGGCTCGAATTTGGTCGCGATTTTGAATTTACTTTTTTCTCGAATAGCACACGGCCGTTGGTTTTATTGTGAAAGTATCAGCGAGTCGCAAGACTTACCTCAAGGTCATAACAGCGAGCTGATTAAATAAGCTAAATAATGATACTAGTTCATGTTTTTCCAAATCTGACAGTTTTGTACCTACTTATTTAGGAAAGACGACATAGACCATTTCGTTACGGTCCACTTTTTAGACCAGCGACCACGATATTGTTTGGAATAATTTTCACAATATCGTATTCAATAATCGGAATAAGGTTCAATATCGTAATTCAGTAATATATTTACTACTATTGACCATCGTCATGTGGTGTGGTGTTGGTACGTGTGGGTTGACTAACTGGTGACATGATACATTTTATGAAAGATTATTATAATGTAGATACTACGATTGTTTCTATGATACTTATTATCTAAGTGTTAGTAGTTTTGAAAACTTTTATCTAAATCAAAATGTTTTTTTTACCTAATAACATTGAATGACAAGGTTTGTACGATAAAAAAATGCACCCGTGCGAAGCCGGGCCGGCCACTAGTTAATAATGCAGCTAGCTACCGATTCCCGATTCCGTAATTAATATAAGGCCTCGCTGAACAAAAAGCTGACAACGTCGCGGAGAGACAGAGCGAGCTATTGGTGTCCTTGTCACGCTTTTTTCACGGGGCATTGCCAGACCGCTTGCAAAAGTGCCAATGGTAGGGCCTGTATTTATTTTACGAGCAAAACACGTTCGTGAAATGTTACGTTTTAGTAGGCGCAAATCGGTTTTACGTTCACAATCCTTTTTTTTAATTACTGATCGAAACAAGTGATCCTTATTATGAAAAGTACAAACTATGAGAATAACTGTGCTGAGTTTGGTACTAAACCGATTTGGAAAACCGAAAACACCAGCATCTAAAATATTGGTACTTCTAAGTAATTGCAAGTGCTTAGAGTGCTAACTATAACTAATTTTAAACATTTGGATCTCGTAGTCGGGGTCTACATAAAACTTCATGATATGTGTTACACTATATATTAATTTCAGAGCTTCACATGTTCTATTTTTGCCATAAAACATTCCCAAAAACACCTTGTTTGTGCGTTTTCTACTTCCCATACACCTTAAGAAGTAATAAGCGTGCTGTGATTATGTAATACCTATGTTTTGTTATTAAAAAAAATACGTATTTTTAATATCTAATTAATTAAATTCAGCATTTCCTGAAAATTATATAAAAATCTTAGCTCAAAAATCCCGGTGCGTGAGACCAGGGTCACTAAAGTTGTAAGTCGAATTCACGTCACTGGTGGCGGGTTAATAGGGAGGGGTTGCCATAATCCCCAGGCAGTCTTGGCAGGCGGCTTGGGGAATACTCACCACTGTTAACCGAAAGGACGATGCTGCCCGTCTTCCGGTGGTTCTGGATGCAGTTTTAGGACTGTTAAGAGGGAATCCAGTCTGCGATTCTCCATATAAGCATATCCTTCTATATTCTTCCAGGATAATCAAATGCCTTTAGAGCAATCATATTTTTTATAAAGTCTAGGTCTACAGTAGACATGACTGATTTCTTTCCTTTCGTTTAATTCCTTTTTTCAGCTACTGCCTAATTGCTAGAGAACATATAAACAATGATATTATATGTATTTATCTCAATGCATATAACCCTCCAAAAAAGTCTATGAAGATTTTTAAAAGTACTGTTTTCATCTCTTTGAAAACTACCTACTTTTTGTCCTGGGAAACAATTTTCCCTGCTGTAAAAAAATTTTAAACTTTGCGCGCTATGTCTCAACTTTTTAAACAGCCACTTTTTTAAAACGCGTCGTAAAATGAGGCTTTACAAGCAAACATTTTCAAAGATGTCACCAGTGGCGGTCCGGTTGTGGCAAAATCAATTTGTCTTTTACATCAGCATTATCATCAGCCCGGAGACGTCCACTGCTGAACGAAGGCCTTCTCCTTAGACCGCCACACTGTACGACAACCTGCCATGTGCATCCACCGGTTGCCCATATCCTCATTCCGGATTTTATCGCGCAAAGTAACTCCGAGCATAGCCCGTTGCCCGTTGCGTGACCCTGAGTTTCTCCATCAGGCCAGCAGTTAAAGACCACGTTTCAGTTCCATATGTCATCACTGGCAACAAACACTGGTTAAAAACCCTTGTCTTCAGACACTGCGGGATTTTGGATGAGAAGATTTGCTTTCTTTGAAGAGTTTTCTTCTTTCTAGTTTTCTTCAAGTCCAGATTTTTGTAGTGTTGGCTTCTTAAACATTTTTTGTAGACTTAGGTTATTGTGCATTTAGTGATTTTCCAAAAATGATAAAAAAAAAAGTTGTATCCTTCAACTCAACAGATAGCGCAGACTAAACGTGCCAGTCAAAAACAGACTATTTTTGATAGGTGGCACATAAAATAAAAAACTTGACAATGACTGGCACGTTTGGTCTGCGCAAAGTCAGAACCATCTTCAATGAGTTTCTTTTTTTCTTATTGGCTTTCAGAAAATCTCCCCAAGAAAGAAAAACCGGGTCTTAAGCTCCTAATATTCCAAGAGCGGGACGACCTCTGAGTCAACCTTATTGTTACTTAAGAAAGGCATGTGCTCATAGCAGTTTTTTGTTTGTTTTGTTCACAGGAGTCATAAGCACAGCAGTTGACCAGTTGCCGTCGGCGTTATCCGGTGGTGATATCGGAAAAAACCCACAGGCAGTTATGGCCAGCAACGTCAACGTCAGTACAAGTTTGAAGGACTTGGATTTCACGAGTAGTGCTACTGCTGAGCTCAAAAGAAACCCAGTATTGTCTACTCTCGATGAATGTGCAAGGGATTGCAAAATAAATGAGCTGCCAAAAACTTGCCGCTACCATTTCACTCTTGAACAGTATACTGTTCTGGGAGCGTAAGTACTGCCGAGAGAGAGAGCTAGATCCTCCAATGTACTGCCCTACTATTAAAGCTTGCAAGTGGCATTTTATTAACTCTAAACAGTGTTAAGTTTTTGCAATGGGTACGATTTGAAGCCGACTTTAAGTATTTTTATTTTTTTCCTACGTTATTGGCAGACGCGCTACGTTACTTGATACTGGCAGATTGCACGAAGTGCGGGTCAAGTAGGGTAAAACCGGGATAGTTGCCGCGAACTCAAAAACTCAAACTTCCCTAAATCGCAAAAAAATATATATAGGTTAAATCATGGTATAATAATATACTCCGCCAGGTATGACACTCCCGAGTGACAACGGTCATGTGGGTGACACAAACCTACGTCATCGACGTGAAATTACCAGTAGCGTGAAAACATAACTCCGCCGTTTCCGTATATTACCTGTGGGAATCCCATAAAACTATGTGATTTTAATTGAAACTATGTTAATTCGTGTTTATTTTGATTCATTTCGCTTGAGCGGACGCGAAATGACAATTGAAATGATTTCTGTATTTTAATGAATAAATTATTTAACAGATTTGATTCCCAATTTTCCAATTTTGTTGTCATAAAGTGGCAACTGGAGTGACGTAAGCAAGTGTCAGTCCTAGAGTAGCAGACCTTGTTTTATTGGATCATGGGTTAAATAAGGAGCGTAGGTGCCGTACACTTCATTGACTTCACTCCGCATCACCGCGCTGTACGAACATCTCCGCCCGCTACTCGCTGCTCGCTGTCCGCCCCAGTCCGCCGGAGGCCCAAATTAGGCCCCGATCCGACTGACAGACCTCCTCTGATTAAGACCGTGGTAAACTGGAAGCACTTAGGCGATGCCTTGAAAGCTTGTAGTTTCCCTGACTTGGACAGAATCCCTGACGACATTGTGACCCCTGACGACATCTCTATCTCGATTGACGCTCTCACTAGCCACCTCCGCACCGCCATTGGTGAGGCCTCTAAGCAGGTCCCAGCCGAGGGAGACCAACGCTGGGCCTTGTCTGAGGACGCGAGGGACCTACTGAGAGCGAAACACGCTGCCACTAGGGCATTCCACTCTGCGGTATTACGAACGCGCCGTAAAAAATCGCATGAGTGAACTCCGTTTTCAACGGTGGGATGACTTACTCTCGGGGATCGAGCCATCCCATCTGGCATTCTGGTGGCTGTCTAGATCTCTGAAATCAGACACTGTACGACAGACACGACAGACTAATCTCCCTTCGGTAGACGACCCCTTCGCCGTCATCATCTCGGCGGCGCTGGGCTCGCCCGATCCGACTACTCCTAGCAACAGGAAGTATTCCATTTTTGACATAGGCGCCGGTTACCAGAGGCACACAAACATGCACTGACCTCGCCGTTGAGGTTGAGGACTCCCCAGATCTGTCAGAAGATCGGTTAGATTATCTCCAAATCGTCAACCAGATCAACCTACTAGGGCCCCAGGACACACCCCTTCCGGTGTGTCCCGGTGCCAGGGCAAGTCTGACCCCACTCCCGGCGACGGCCAAGCCGAGGTTCGTACCGTCTGAGGTGCCCTTGAGCTAGTCGCCTATAACCTAAACTAGGCCTAGCGCCATTTGCGCTTGCCTAAAGTCCGGTGACGCTGTAGAGGTCATCTGAGGCCAATAACATCAGTCATTCATTTTTAAAAAAAACACACTTCATTTCCCCACAGCCTATCGCGCAGAAAAGACGTGTCTCGCTCGTGAGTGCGATCATCTCCGCGGCGAACTCGAATAACGCGTCAAAGTTTCAGACGTGACTGTTTACTGTTGCATTACTTTATAAGTAATAAATTCCGTTATATTTCTATTTATATTTATACACTGGTTCATTGAGTACACACCTTAGCGTCAATAATAGCACTTTTGTTTTTAGTTTAAAATTTAAGGGCATCTATCCATATCAAAAAGGATAGTAACCCCGGTAACTTTTAGCGGTATAGGTGCCCTAAGGATGCCCTTAGGGGCATCTATCCCTCCTATATACAGGGCTAGTTCTAATCAGTTAGCATCCTTTTAAGGGCATATTCTGTACATCAAACCAAACAACTTTTACTATGGAGCCAACATTGAAATCGCGGAAAAAATAACAGCTGTTCCATACATTTTGCCCAAGGTCCATGAACTTTGTGTATAGATTAGCTGTTTTTTTTCGCGATTTCAATGTTGGCCTTATAATAGTAAAAGTTATTTGTTTGTTTTGATGTACAGAATATGCCCTTAAAAAGATGTTAACTGATTAGAACTATCAGGCGTGATGGCGGTCAAATGCGAGCCTATTAACCAATAAAAATATCTAGTCTAAGGGATTATGCGGTTATAGTAGAATAAAACATTTAATTTTATTAACTGTAAAAAACTGTAAACTATACATAATTAAGGTATTACTTAAACCTACTTTATAAAAGTCACAATCAATTCAAACAACTCATCCCTAACTTAACCTGATGAAAAGGCGCCCATAGCACTAGCCGCATTGCCGCGCCGATTAGACTCTTGGCCTCGATGACTATCTTCTCGACCGCGACGGGAACAAAAAAGTATTGCGGTTCGTTTCCTGCTCACTTCTGACGTTTTTGGGAGCATCCTCTGCTGGTGAGTGAACGATGCGACTCAGCTGACAAGCGGCGTCAGTGCTGACGCAAGTCACATCCCATTCTAGGTACCGGCCGTTCTTCAGTTGCTCCAAAGTCCTTTTGTCCAGTATCTTACCGTCAGACCTGCTAAGACCGGACGGCTCGAGAGCGCAGGAAACGTTCGAAGATACTAAGGCCCTGCGAACTTTATATCATTATATCATTGAGAGCATGGTGACGCGGAAACCTCCCTGTGCAACGACGAGAACTAAAGGCGTGATGGCCATTGGCCATGAAATCGCAGGTGCATATAAGGATTATTGCTCAGTTGGTAGCATGTCTGCCTTCAGAGCTGTAGGGCGTGGGTTCGATCCCCACCCAGGACAAACATTTATGTGACGAAGATAGATGTTTGTTCTGTGTCTGGGTGTAGTATGTATTATAAGAATGTATTTACAAAATAAATATGTATATAAGTATTCTATCTGCTATCTGGTTTCCATTTTACAAGCTTTGCTTTAGTTTGGGGCTAGATGGCGCTGTGTGTTTTTAGACCAATGATATTTATTATTTTTATTTATTTTATTTAAGTTCCTACGAGTCAGATTTGCGACTCGTCTGTGTCGTAAGTCTGATCTCAAAAATGAGGGTTCCGTACCACCACAAGCACTAGGTAATCCGCGATAGTAACGAATATACTTAACCCTTTTTCTATGCGTTCCAGAGAAAAAGGTTGTTGACAGACAGGCGGACAACGAA
This sequence comes from Erannis defoliaria, assembly GCA_905404285.2. NCBI lineage: Eukaryota > Metazoa > Arthropoda > Insecta > Lepidoptera > Geometridae > Erannis > Erannis defoliaria. Next base: position 5,909,435 of record FR990071.1, read on the forward strand.
GTGATCCTATAAGGGTTTCTTTTTTCCTTTAGAAGTACGGAACCCTAAAAAATATAAAGAATTGTATGGACCAAATTCATTTTCGCATTTTCACAAATAGTACATGTTTTTTTTACTTTACTTGTTTCTAGGCTGACCTAGAAGAAACCAATTCACTCGCGCCTTGAACAGACCCAAGTTGTATTTATGGAGATGCGCTTCCCACTTGTTTGCTTGTTTTGCAGTAAAGTCAATGTTTAGTGGCCTTGTACATTAAGGCCGCCCTCATCCATGTTTCAAGGACATTTTTTACTGCGGTCAATCATTATTCTAAAGTTGAATGAGATAGGGCCACATTTAGCGGAGCAAAAGTATGTCAGTTACGCAGATTCGTGCGTGTCAAGATAAGATTATCGTTTTTTTTACTAATTTTTAATTGATTACAAGCATAATATAAAAAAAATTTCAACACTAACAGCGTTAGTTCGGTGAAACATATAATATCATTGTGAGTTCGTGACAAACTATATTATTTACAAGTGAGAAGAGTTTCGTGCAAAATTTGTAAAAATGTAATTAATAAAACTGTTGTAATGTGTAAAAATAGAGTTGAATTGTTTTTTTTTTCTTTTTATAAAAAATTTATAGAAAGATTACAAAAGCGTTAGTTAACTTCTCACGTCTTATAGATACAAATATATTTTTTGGGAAAACACAAACTCGTAAATACCGCCAAAAAACTGCTATGACTGCACGTGATTTTTTTAAACAGGGTCCTTAACGTAGAAACTCTCCTGTTTTAGGGCCTGCCAATTATGCACCCCCAACGCGACCAACGCCGTCCGGTCCAACTGTCAATGCGTATTAGCCGACGGAGTGGAGCGAGGAATCCTCACAGCGAACAGAATGTTGCCTGGACCTTCCATCCAGGTCTGCGAGAACGACAAAGTGGTCGTCGACGTTGAAAACCAGATGGAAGGCATGGAAGTCACTATCCACTGGCATGGAATTTGGCAGAGAGGCTCGCAGTACTACGATGGTGTACCGTTTGTGACACAGTGCCCTATCCATCAAGGAAACACTTTCAGGTTTAGTTTTTACGTTCAAAATTTACCAACTCCACTACAACGATCAAACGACTTTTTGATGTAAAACTAGGTGTAACTAGGGCTGGCCACTCAGCCTATACGAACTTACTTTTGAGTAGTACATAGAAATAAAAAAATAAAATAAAATCCAATTGTATCCGGTTTAACTTCTACCTGTTTGGTATACAACTAACTGGAACAACTAAAATAACCTTGCACACAAGCTTTCGCTTGGACGCAAGGTGCTGTGAGGCCCATCGCTGCCAGTGTGGTACTGCTGTCGATCAGCTTGGGCACCCTCTCTCTCTTGCTCACAAAGCACTGGTCGAATCGGCCGTCATGCTAGCCTGAATGATATCATACGCCGGGCTTTTACTACCGCCAATGTTGCAGCTGTGCTCGAACCGAGCGGTCTTGCGCGTGACGATGGCAAAAGACCTGACGGTATGACACTTGTGCCTTAGAAGTTGGGACGGCCCCTTGTATGGGACGCACCTTGCGTTGATACTTTGGCACCGTCTCATCTTCCTGAGACACAGAGTAGGGCTGGTGCGGCGGCAAATTCGGCGGAGCAGCATTAGCGGCGCAAACATGCTAACCTCGGCAGAGGTTACAAATTTGAGCCGTTTGGTGTTGAGAAATTGGGTCCGTGGGGACCGAGAGCTCATCATCTTTTCATTGTTATGATACTAGAGCGGTAAGTTGGTTTTTACAAACGAGTAGACGAATGTAACCAGTCACCATAGTCACGAGTAATGATATTATATATATAAAAACCAATTCCGCACGTGTGCCATACAACGTTTTACAACACATTTGCGAGAAAACAGATAACAGAAGTACAACAGAGAATGAAACGAACTTTATTATATTGTTTATAAATATCGGTCGGAAAGTTGCCACTGGAAAATGCACAAAGTGCGATGCCATAATCCTCCTAGGAGGAAAGAAGAAAAAAACTTCGTTCTATAGTTCGTCTTCGTTAAAACGTTTCTAATATGAGTGTCTTTTCGTGTTGTTTGCAAAACTCCGAAGAGGCTTGTAGTAAAGTTGCCACGACTTTACTAGGGGATGACTGGACTTGACTGTGACCTACTAACTGTGACTTTGACTGTGACTTAGACTCATTCGACTTGAAAATTATCAAAATCTTGATACAAATAAATACTTGAAACTGGAAAATACACAAAGTGCGACGCCATAATCTTCCTAGGAGGAAATATGAAATGACGCGAATTAACAAATGGCGCTAAGTGCGCGTGGTGATAATTAAAACTACATCTTTAGTCTCATTTTCTATAAGGTATTAAAGTGAGACAACAAACATATTGAGCAAAAGCGCTTCCAAGGAGGTTCGATCATTGAGCTCATTTATGCTCGTAATGTGAAACTTCTTAGTGGAATTCTTCGATATGTTTATAAATATTCAAAATATACCGTAAAGGATACGCTATACAACTAGGTGTGCGGTAAAATAGGTTTAACGCACGCCTAGCTAAGAGTGCCTATTTTACCGCACGCCTATTTGTATGGTGCGTAATGTTCCGCTTTCGAACGATGTATACAAATCAAATCAAATCATTTATTTGCCTGTTAATGGGTACAAAAGATCTTAGCAAAAATAATTCAGAAGCCATGTCATTAACACCCATAATCAGGTGTGCAAAATCGTAACAATATTATTGTTAATATTAATTGAACACAAACATACATTACATTTATTATTACAAATTGTCCATCATTATAGAATAAATGATAAAACAAAGTCAAAATTTAATCAAATAAGTAAATGTCATAGGTACACACATTCATAATATCAAATTAAATAATATTTATAATTAAATTAAGGAGTCAAATTGATTAATTGTATTAACAAGCCCATCCGTAAACATGTAAACGACACGACATTTTATTTAAAAAACCCTGTACTTCATAAAAACACTACTTCACCAACCACTTTTTCAACTGTGCACAGAATCGTCTGTAAGGTAGGTCTATTAGATCTTCCGGAAGGGAATTAAAAATCAGAGCAGCCATGTGAACACAGTTATTCCTAAACAGCTCAAGCCTAGGCTGTGGTAGTTTTAGACGAACTCGATGCGCAGTTTACCTTTTGTTGATATTGTCATAAATCTCCAATAATGTTAATCTGTTATTTATTACAAATTTCGCCATCTCAAATATATATAGACAAGGAACTGTTAAAAGATTATTAGATTTAATAATGGTTTGCACGAGTCATCCCATTTCATTCCATACATTTCTCGAATACATTTCTTTTGACCAACAAAAACCTTATTGATATCACAAGAATTACCCCATATAATTATTCCATAACGTAGAATGGAACAAATATAGGCATGACATACTGTTAGAACAGTTGTCTGAGAAGTAAATTGTCTCAACTTCAACTACAGGCTTCGTAAATGCATTTTTCGAGCAAATGTGTTGTAAAAAATATTTAAGAATCAAACGATACTTACCTTGAAGTTTGATTCCAATTATGCGAGGGTCTCAACCGAAGACGATTACATTATTTACTTGCAGCAGTACATGGGATTGTGCTGTCTTTGTCACACTTTTAGATATTCAACTACTATAAAAACACTGACTTCCTGTCTCCCTCTATGGCCGGAGGTGGCTGCCTGCAACTTGTCATTATTTTCAGAGATAAATTAGGAGTTCCACCCATGAATGACTATACATTATTGTTTGTATTTTAACTTATGGGTATATTATTACAACTTGGGTGGGTTGGGAGTGTAATCGTCTTCGGTTGAGACCCTCGCATAATTGGAATCAAACTTCAAGGTAAGTATCGTTTGATTCTTAATTATACTTCGGGTCTCAACCGAAGACGATTACATTATTTACTTGCAGATGTTTAGAGAGCCTTCGCTAGATAAAAAAAGACAAACAATGTCTATGTCATTCATTATTTGTAAGTATATAATTAATCACTCAGTTATTAATCAAAAGCATACTTTGTAATCAATCTAAAAATTGTAAAATTTTACTACTATATGATAATCAAGAATCAAATTTTTTTTTTTTTTTTCATGTGTAATTAATTATTTTATAATTATTAATTTAATTATTTTGAGGGTATAAAATATATATATAATAAATCATTTACGATCCAATAATTATGTTCCTTGACATCCTATCAAGGGAACATTTAGCAACATTTAACGAAAATTTACCAAAATGGCTTCATAATCGTCAAGATTCTCAAGATCTCTGTTATACTATTTTAGGAAAACATTAGAAGAATCACTCCAACCTGCAGCATTATGAACCACTTCTAGGTTTACACCAAATCTATGAAGTGTCGACGTTGAAGCGTCACTAGTGGAATGCGCCGCAAATATAGCGCCCCCAAATATGCGCTCCAAATAATGTTGATGCCGCTGTCGTGCAAATAAGTACACAGTTTTTTCCTTAATAAAAGTCAATCTAATATGTGATTGGAAGGCTCCATTTAGCGATGCTTGATTAAGTCCGGTACTTTAATTACAATCTTGTCGCTATAGCAATATTTTTAATTTTATTAAACTTCATTAATTAACGTATGCATTCTCTGTGTAGATGCAATAGCTAATAATGTAATTGTTTTTACGTAATTATCGGAATAAAGGTACAAGTTTGAGACAAAATTCAACAGCCTATTGGTGTCCCAGGTCGCTGAATATTTGGAATTACGTGGTCTTAATCTATATACATCCTTTATAAATCTGTGGACACTACCGTGTAGCGTGATTTTTTGTTCCTAATATTGTAGATAAGGCCGGTTTGTGTACATTTAACGAACTTTAACTGGCTACGTTTTCGAATTTCGTAAGAAAGTTAAACAGATATATTATTCGTATTAAAAAAATACTATGGTTATTTTCTTGATAGAAGGCTTAGGTTTTAATTTGTGAACGAGGCCATGACAATACCTGATGATACCTCTGGTACGCCTCGGCTTATCAATGACTGCCTGATAATCTCGCTCCCACCAGGGTAAGGTACGCCATATGTAGAGGGTAGCATGTTCTAAAACGGGAATGGAGCTTCGTCTCTAATTATATTTTGTAAGACCTTAGTTATAAGACTAAACGGGCGAAAGGAATAGATATGTAAATTTTACTAATTAAAAATAATCAATCGATCAATTCAATATATAATTATAATATTATAATATATATTCGATAATTCGAATCAATGCATCGAGATTTTCTGCGTAGGGATCGAGCTTTCATGACGCGTGTCGTTAAAATTTATAGTTTTAAGAGCTCGCAAAAAGATCATAAATAGCAAGCTCCCACTCGTTACAAAGTACCTTAATCTTACGGGGTTTCATGATCGGCAACAACATTATCGGCAGATCTTATATATGACGCAAATATATAATAAATGTTTTTGAGCACACCATTGCCAAATAAATAATAGCGAGCAATGGCATTTAGCTGTGCTGTATACCGTATGGGAATACGATATAAATTGCAAATTGCTGTCGTGTTTTCTATATACTCTCAAAACTATATCGCAATAGTAAAGCTCTGATGCAAATATCTTTAGCCCATATAACGCGGCTTTTAAATCCAAAATACTAATGTGCAAGGTGATCTCTTATTCGTCCCAACTGTCGTGCGAACTTAGACCGCCGTTTGCTACCCCGCACCCAACCGGTACTTGATACATCACTGTAGATCTTTAGACATTAATAATAACTACGTATTGGGCAAAAGAATTGGATAATATTATAGTTTCACCATCGTAAAACCTCTGCTTTGCTATCACCTTCTTTTTATTATAGGTTTCCGAGTTACCTAATGCTAACATTTCCTCCCGATCAAACAATTTTGTACTTATATTATATATCCACCCGTATTTAACGGCTGGACATGAGGAGGTAAAAATACCTATGAACTTCGCAAAGTATTTGATTATACATTTATTCGCTATTAAGAATTCTATGGCTTTTTTGATTATGCGTTATTTTATTTGTTCTGGTGGTAAATAGAAAGTCATATCATTTGAGTTAAAGACAAACACTAAACATTTACATTCCCTACTTGGCAAATACACTCTTATCGTGATTTATTATGAATCCTAATAAAAAATAAGTTTGTATAGGCTGAGTGTCAGAGTTAATGTGCCGCCTGAAGGCCTCTGACATGGGTGACGGTTGTTATTATAGACACTAGAACAAACGACCGGGAATGAATCCTGATGACTGTAAATCATTAATTGTCATATTTATGTTGCTGACGCATTCAGAATAGGATTGTCCAATACCAATAAAATTATCTAGATTCTAAGTAATTAACAGAGATAAGCCCGAACTGCCGTAGGTATTTCATTACCGGCTTCAAATGTTCGTGTATACGAACGGGACGGTACGACTAAACTGCCGAACATTACATTGGTAGATTTGTTATTTCCAAATCAAACGTAACATCTTTTTATCATCTTGACTAACTTCAAGCAAGTAAAAAATAGGCGTCTTTTAAATTGAATGTTAGCATAAATCATAATTGAAATAAACCAATTTTAGAACGGTTCAATAAAATCTTTTTTTTTTTTTTTTTTTTTTTTCGCATGTTGTTTATAATAAATTAACTCCGGTCTTAGTAACCTCGTAGTGATACCCTCTGGCATTCAATCAATGAATTTACTGTCAGAGGCTGACTTAAAAGTTACTAGGAGGCTTTATCTGTACTGGTACCTCTTAAAACGATACACTGTATCCTTGCACCCAGGATAGAACGATTGTTGTTATCCTACACCATTTGTTGTAAAATTATTTTAGTCTGTCGGCAATAGGTACCTGCAAAGTAGTCGTTACTACCAGGATCCCCTGCGCGAAGAGCTGCTCCAGTGATTGTAGTCTTGCCGGCAATCCCGTGGCACTGGCGCCTGCCTCCGGGGAGCGGGGTTCTGGCGCACCTCGAAGGCTGCTTGCGGCATCCCCCTCGCGTTTAAAGCTCCTCGCTGACCGTGTTGCCGGAGGCTTGAATGGAGGCAGCTGTGCCGTGCTTTCCATCTCAAAGCCTGACCTTGAAACGGCCTTTGAAGATTTAAGGTGCCCACACAGATTTTCTCTGAACAAAAACCCATATTTTTTGTGTTTTAACACAATCTCGTGTTTGTTTGTTGAGATGGTTAATAATCGCGTAACGTGTCGATTGCGCTTCACAATAGTGTCTATCACTTAATAAGCGTCACTAAGCGGGTTTATAATGTTTTGTGCTTGTGGCAACGCGTCCTTGGATGATAAGACCCAATGTAGTACTTGTCCTATCGCTGCTAAACAGCTGGACAGCTGGTTCTGTTTATTTGGCTAAATATATTCTTAGCGTTAATAGGTGACACGTGACACTGCTACCTCTATTTGTAATTAAGTTTTGGTGACCTCACATTCGCGCAAGTTTTGGCGGGCAAATATTGTTTGTTTCAATTGGCTTTCTCTTGGTAAGCCCTTACATAATATAATATGTGATCATCTAACAAAAATGTCTTTATGTAAATCGTCGCCGTACCTATTCTTTTGGAAGGAAGAATAATAAAATTTTCCGGGTGAAGATTCTCTTCGGCGTTTGCTGCTGTTAAAGCTGACGTTTCTTCTGTAGCCCTTGCATGCAGTGCGTCGCTTGCATGTCCGTTTCTTATGGTGTCCCATCCTCCCGAGGGGACTCAATGTATGTAACCGGTATATATGTACGATAAGAGAATGATAAGTACGAGCTCAGCCGATGTACCACGCGCGATTTACGCGGCGAGTAAATTTACCTTACACGATATACGTGAAGGAAGTGCGTCTCAACACGATATACGTGGAGGGTTCATTACCTTAACACGATTTACGTGAAGGTAATGAAGTCTCAACATGTTTCCATGGAGAATTAGCAGGTAACCTTAATACGATTCACGTAAAAGGGTTGTTGACTATTATTGGATTACAGCGATAACAAATTTCTTGGTCACCTAACTATAAGGCAAAACTGTGTAGATATTATTTAAGACATCCCCGCTCTTTTCCATGTGAGACTATGTACTTACATCTTCCCATTCGCTAAATTTGTGAATAAAAGCTTAATGTCTGAGGGTAGTTTTAACCAAAGCACGTAACTACTCATTAGTACAACTCGGATTTATAAGTTAACAATGGCTATTTTAGGTAGGTACCTGCTCAAATCTTTCGTCCATATATCGCGATATGGCGAAGCATTATACTGGGAACTTTCAGTCGACGACGATGTTCAAGTTTCTTCACCTTCCTACAGGTATTTTCGTGTTCATCATTAGATCGCACACGTTTTCTTTTTCTTACGCGCCAAATCTAAGCGCGAACAATAAAACTATTCACTACTTAAAATAAAAAATACAATGTGACTCCGACAACACAAAAACACGTAATGACAAGTTGCAGGCAGCCACCTCCGGCCATAGAGGGAGACAGGAAGTCAGTGTTTTTATAGTAGTTGAATATCTAAAAGTGTGACAAAGACAGCACAATCCCATGTACTGCTGCAAGTAAATAATGTAATCGTCTTCGGTTGAGACCCGAAGTATAAATCCAAGCGCCTGGTCGACGAGATCAAAACGCTGGCATTTATTTGGCCCAATGCATAAGCATTAACATCCAGCGTGGCAATGCCGCCAGCATGCTGGGTACACTGCCGACTGGTAGTGGGTTTGAGCATTTGGATTATCTCTAGACTTTCATCGGTCTAGATACAATCCTTTTGTTTTTTGTTGTGTAAACTAAAGGCTAAAAAATAAAGGCTTATGCCTAAAAAAACTAAAACTAAACATTATTATTAATTTAACTAAGCATAGACATAACTGTGATTGATTCAGGTAAAGATTTAGGCATCCCCCCCCGTGGGTACCCGCCTTGTCGGGGCGGGGGGGCTTAGTAGCCGTGGGAAGTGTCCCCACGGTGAAGCTAAGAGGTACCCGAGGTGGGGCCGCGGAAGCGGCCACCGGGGGGGGGGGGGCGGGCTAGGCCACTGCACGGGCCTGAGGGATGGAGACAGGCCAGAGGGGCCAAAGCTCTCCATTCCCAAAGGCCACGGCAGGGGCTGGGCTCGTGGGTCCGGACCTGGTCCGGACATGAGGGCTCTCCACGTGTCCCTCTGATTAGCAGAGGGCACAGTGGAGAGTGAGGAGGGACAACCGGGTGGTGGCCTCATCAAGGGCTTTCCTTGAGGGGGCACCCACCGGGTGTGTTGTGGTGGGGCTGCGGGATGGGGACAGGCCAGAGGGGCCAGAGCTCCCCATCCCCAACGGCCGAAGTGGCAGGCGGCGGGGCCACTCACCTGACCCGCCGCATGGAGGCCAGGGCGTTCGGACGTAGGGCCGTCCGGCGCCCATCTCGCTGGCATGGCCTCCGAGGTGGATGCACGATGTGTCTGGGTGTTCGGACACATCGTCATCGGTGCGGGAGGAGCTTCGGCTCCCCGTGGTGGGCCTGAAAGGGCGGCGCCGTCGAGGTCGCGGATGAATGCGAGAGCGTACCCGTGACCTCGACAATAGGCGCAGTGTGGGAACACCGTTGGGTTTTTAGTCGGTAGGGGTGCCATCGAGTCTCACTCTGGCATCGAGTCCGACATAAGCCTCCTGCGCCCTGGCAGGAGGGTATGCGTAAGTGCATTTCCCAACGTAAAAAAAAAAAAAAAAAAAAAGGTAAAGATTTAGGCATGGCTAATCATTACATTTTAATTATCCACCCTAGCAAATGTCGGCGTCAAAGAATAAAAACTTGCAAAAATCAAATATACGTGACATAATTGTTATTACTGTACAGACAAAAGTCCTATAAGCATAATAGACAATTATTTATAATGGATCCGTCACTACAAATAATTATATTATCCTTAACATAATCAGTGTATCACTGCTAGACATTGGGCCCAAGACACGCTACTCAACCCGATCTTCAGCTTTAGGCTTCCAACCTCTGCTTGTGAACCTAAGAGTCTTTGAATGTCTACCTTGTCGAATCATCATTTTATAAACTCTGACACGGACTCTCGTTGTTACAAAATCATTTTATAATTACATTATTCACAACTTTTCAGATATCAATGGGTAGCAAACGCCGGAACCCACTCCTGGCATGCTCTTACTGGTCTGCAAAGGCTGGACGGTCTCTACGGCAGCATCATTGTCAGACAGGCTCCTTCCAAGGATCCCAACAGTAATCTATACGACTTCGACGTAACGACTCACGTCATACTCATCAGCGATTGGTCGCACGAGGATGCCGCTGAGAGGTATCCAGGAAGGTTGGCCAACAACACCGGCCAGTACCCCGAATCGATTCTTATCAATGGAAAAGGACAGTTCAGAGACCCCAACACTGGCTTCATGACCGACACTCCATTGGAAGTATTCACCATCACCCTTGGCAGAAGATACAGGATTAGAATGGTCAACGAGTTCGCTTCCGGATGCCCGGTGCAGCTCACTATCCAAGGCCACAGCCTGACACTAATCGCCACCGACGGGGAACCCGTGTACCCCGTGCAAGTAAACACCATCATCTCTTTCTCAGGTACGGAAAACACTAGGAAATGATAAAATCACCCATTATTTTCACAATATTATACAAACTTACTTAACTTTACAGCAGCTACGTAATTGAATCTGCAATTGTATTATTTTCACATTATAATAGTATACTTAGCTGACTGGGAACGTGGTTTTCTTTTTTTTTATTATTCGTGCAAAAAAATTGGTATTATATTCAACGTCATAATTGTGGTAATCGGGCATGGCATCATAAGTGGAACCTCTCAATATATGTCGTAATCTTGCCTTCAGCAATGTTGTACACCTATTGAAGAATACGCGAGAGCTTCATCTTTTAGTCAATGTTATTTTTCTAGAGCTTGAAGGTTGAACGGAAAGAAGGATGTTGGGCTTATTATCATTTCGGGGCATTTCAGGCGAGCGATACGACTTTGTTGTCAATGCGGATCAAGCGCCGGATGCATACTGGATCCAAGTGCGAGGCTTGGGAGAGTGTGGCATTAAGAGAGCCCAACAGCTCGGCATCCTAAGGTACGCGAGAGGACCTTACCAGCCGTCTTCTCCTCCCCCCACATACGACATCGGATTGCCACAAGGAGTCGTGAGTATTCCCCACAGTCCGCCATGTATGATACGATACAAACTTAGAGTTAGAATCTGATTACATACAATTTAGTGTAAATAAAATAGTAGCTTGTTTACCATGGCAGCAAACAACTATTTTTAAGGCGAGGGTGTTTGAATCCAGAGCGGAGCGAAGGATTCTAGAGTAGAATTTCGAGCGTAGCGATGTATTCTAAAGTAGAATCCCGAGCGTAACGATGTATTCAAAGTACGGCACTTGAGCAGGTATGTTATGCAGGTACTGTCACTCCGCAGTTTAGGTATGTTCGGCCGGCGCTCCGTCCGGGTGGACAATGCAAGGCAGTAGTCAGTCGCCGCCCGCACGCTAGCCTCGTCGCACGTAACTAAGCATACGTGATAGAAAGAGAGCGGTATATCTAGGTGAATATAGCGACCGGTATCCAGCGCTGTGCGAGTTGAATTGCCTAGTAGATAGAGTCCTTATTTATTTCAATACCTTTGCGGAGTTAACTTTCTGTACGTAGTACGAGTACTAGTATTTATTCTGTGACTTGAGCTTAAAACTGTGTTGATCCCGAGGTGGACACTGTACTTTTTATCACCCTTTATGAGAAAATAAGTAAGTGCAACTTATGAATAAGAATAGTACCTACCTTTATTTCATTCTCACTACTTGAAGAAGATACACTCGGCTAAAATAAAACTAAGTAAAATCCAAGAGTAAACAAACGAACGAAGGCGGAATGCATTTCGCGCGTTTTTGTTTTTTTTTTTCAATCTTTTTTTTATTTTCTCGCGCGCTTTCCTTTGTCATCCTCTTACATCACACAAACTTACCACTTATAGTTGTTGAATCAATCACATCTCGGGGAAACTAGCTCTCTGTTACTTTTTCATACAATGTTCGTGGTTGATCTCTTTGGTTATTGGAACTTTTACTAACAGTATCCAAATTGAACATTAAACTCACTTTTCGTCCCTAGGCCAAAAAATTGCTATTTTGTACCCTGTTTTTTTATACTATCAAGTGACGAGGCGAGGAAGACGTTCGCCTGGTGGTAAACAACACGCATGCCAATAACGGTAGCAGTGCAAGAATTGTGAATTTGCGCACAAATTCCCAATATTAGAGGATTAGATATTAAATCTCTTCATACCCAGTAATTACTCTGGTAATATTGCCCTTCAAACCGGAACACAGACATTTTTGCACACTACTGCTTGGCGATTGAATAACTGGGAAAGGTGTGGTACTTCCCCAGGTGAACTCTGCAGTAGAGTCCTACCACTACAATGCGAGGAACAAACTAACTCTTTTTGAATAGATTTGATAAAAAGATAATATACATTGCATATAACTGGTATCAATTTATACTCGTGTCAGGAGGGTACAGTAATCGGCAAACAACTTTACCCAATGACCTTGGCTGCGCAGTGACGATTTTACGGTATCTTTGGCGGAATTGAGGGTGCGCGAGGGGAGTTCCACGCGTCCACGCGATTGTCGAATTAGCCGGCCGGGAGCAGTCCCGCAGCGCTTCACTCACGCCCCGCTAGCATCCGACTACACTTGCGTGCAATTTTATTAGCCTATTTCGTGTCAAGAAAAAAACACTTGTTATGTTATTGTTTTTTTGTTAAAATCTTATTATTGTTTTGTTTAATTGTTTGTTTGTTTTTTTTTTACCATGTACCACTACAAAATTTGCTTTGATTGATTGATGGTCAAATTGCTATGACTAGAAAAAAAAACAGTACATTCAAACTCGTCCCGACATTACACAATGTTTGCGCAACTATTTGTCTCCACGCTATTGATTTATTTGTATTGATGTGTATTTATTTCATATTTAATGGAATCCCTGTCATCTTTCTTGTTTCTCTCGAGTAGTTGTATCAAACAACTGTAGTCTTCGGGTTTTCAAAGCTATAGTGAATAGAAATCATTTCGATAGATTTGCTCTACCCTCTGCTACACTGCTGCTTTACTGCACACGGCTGCCTTTTTTAAATTTGGTGGCCGAATGTAGATCTATTTCCAATGAGGTTTCATCGTACTTCCCCAGGCGGACTCTGCAGTAGAGTCCTACCACTAAATGCGAGGATCAAACTAGCTCTTTTTGAATAGATGTGATTAAAAGATAATATACCTACATTGCATTTATCTAGTAGTAATTTTTTTTTTCTGGATGATATTCCGCGTTTATTTACTACTTATGTTTAGATTGTTCGTTATTAGTGTCTAAATATTAAGCTTTTGTTTTTGTTTTAAATAAAAAATATTATATTATACTCGTGTAATAACCTGCGGTTATTATAAGGAGGAAATGGCACAGTTTAATTCCGTCGACAAGAGAGCCTCGATTAAGCTCTCCTCGACTGTCAACCTGTCATCGAGCTGTTGCCCCAACTTTAATACCAGGCTCTAGCTATGACATGAACGGCATTTCACATTCTCGTATAAATTAAGCTGAAAAATGTTAAATTATAGATGTTGAAGAATGAAGAATTAGACCATGTACGATCACCTACACCTACCGCCGGTGTACTGACCGGTTTGTAAATAACCTAACCGTCTACCTAAGTAGTATTTATTTTGTAGTGGATTAGTCTTTGAACATTATCTAGTTGTATTATGAAAACTGACGTGGTTTTGACACATTTTGTCGGCGCAGCACGACACTCTACCCGCCCCCACCCCCTCACCCGCAGAGCAACCGCTGTCATCGCGCGCGCGACGCGCAGCGGCCCGCAGTGCTAAGCAGAACGTAGCTGCACGCGCGTCGGGCTCTGTTTTCACTCTTTGAAAAAGGTCACCGGATGTGATCGAAACTATAGTCGGAGTATCCGATTTAATTAAACGTGAGTATTCCCGTATGAATAAAACAAAAATATTATCTAGTTGTTTTAGCAACTAAATTTAAGGTTTGAGTGGCTCAACAAGTGGAGTTGAATAATTGAAGTAGATAATGTAAAGCACGTATTTTAGTAATTGCACGAACCTTTCTCCCACTAACTATCCAGGTGATGAACCCATTGGACGCCAGGTGTAACATTTCAAGGAACGACGCGATCTGCGTCAGCCAATTGAAGAACGCGAAGCATAACGACACGGCGATACTGCAGGAGCAACCTGACGTTAAAATCATCTTGCCGTTAAGATACTTTGTGTACAGACCAGACATGCTGTTCAAGCCCAACACCTACAACAGATATTTAGGTAAGACCATTATTGTATCATGATCATGGCATGCAGTGGGAAATACTATTCTACACGACATCCTGCCTGAGAATGATATTTTAAGTACTATCGAATCTGAAAAAAAATACTCACTGGCACGCTTAATTGTTTTTTCATTACTCATACTCGGAAAGTAGGTCAGAAGTTGCCTGAGGAGCGGGTTGAAAGTAATACATTTCAGCGCTAGGGAGAATCACTGTCATCTGACAGTGACAGTTTATAAAAGACAGACACTCAAATTATAAAAAAACTAGTTCTATTTTCACATAAATTTGTATTGAACCATTTTCCAACTTTTTTTTTTCTCGTAGGACTATGATCCCACCCTTCTCGTGCATTTCCCAGTGTCAGTTAATGTTTTTATTTTTAGTGTCCTTGTATTCGTAATGAAAAGTACAGTGTTTACCTAGGGGTTAAAGACTTATTTACTCTCGAGACGGGGTTTGGAGCACGAGCGTAGCGAGGGCGCTAATAGTTCGAGGGACTAAGTAAGTTACTTTCACCCCTTGGATAACAATGTACTATTACTGCTTCCCAATGCATGACTTCAGCCCGATTGTACTTGGACTGTCCTTTATGACATGAAAAATTCATAATATTGAGCTCCATCAGTTTATATTCATTTATTTTAGCCGGCTTTGTCGGTATTATAATCATTTTTACTTTCCACAGTTGCTCCTGGAGGCGATCATGTAATAAGTTTGATTGATGAAATATCTTACATGTCACCGCCCGCACCTCTGCTCAGTCAGTACGATGATATCAATCCTGAACAGTTCTGTAATGGAGACAACAGACCAGCTAACTGCGGACAGAACTGCATGTGCACACACAAAGTCGATATACCACTAAATGCTGTTGTAGAAGTAGTACTTGTAGACGAAGGTATGTTTTGCGTAATTATTCAGGAAAATATTTAATGCATTTTAATAATTAAATACTGATGGACTTTTTTCTCACAGCGCCATCTAGCCCCAACCTAAGCAAAGTAATATGGAAACTAGATAGCTGATAGAGTACTTATATACAATTATAATTTTTGTAAATACATACTACACCCATAGACACAGAACAAACATCTGTGTTCGTCACATAAATGTTTGCCCTGGGTGGGGATCGAACCCACACCCTACAGCTCTGAAGGCAGACATGCTACCGACTGAGCTATAAGGCAGTCAGTATTAGTTGTAGATATATATGTATGTTGACACTTTTCCAATCCACACTAGCCATCATAAACCTGCAAGCAACATTTGCGGTCATCGCGTAATCTGTATTATTACTAATTGTGATCTTTTCTGATTGATCATAACACTAAAATTTCTCTTCCAGTTCGACAGCCAAACTTATCTCACCCATTCCATCTTCACGGGCATTCGTTCAACGTCATCGGTATCGGCCGGTCCCCTGACCGGGACAAAATCAACACAGATAATACTCTGGATTTGGACAGTAGAGGTCAACCCGATCTTCTCGGTCTCATTGGAGCAGACTTACCTCCCGCGAAGGACACCATCACTGTCCCCAATAAAGGCTACGTCGTTCTCCGTTTCAGAGCCGACAACCTCCTGGCTCCTCCATTGCAACTCGCTCTTCCCCATGGTCACCGGCATGTCTGTTGTCTTCCAAGTCGGAAATCAAACTGACCTCCCTCCTATCCCACCCAACTTCCCAACCTGCGGAGACTACCGCCCTCCTATCTCTTCTCAGTGACCCTGTTCCTAGAAACCTGCACTTGTGCAAAACTAAAAAGCGAAAATAATGCTGATCTAGTGTATAATTTTTTTAGTTTTAGTTTTAGTGTGTAATTTGTTCTGGGTGATGTGTCTGATGGTTCAGACACAGAACAGACAGGTGGTGGTTGGGGGTGGGTTGGTGGCCGCTGTGTTTATTTTATAGAATGTATCAACGGGAGTTTGATAGTTTTACATTTAAAAAAATATACCATGTGTAATAAAACATTTGAAAAATAGACTTTGTTTGTTGTTCAACCGTTCACTCACAACGCTACACACTATTATACACGCCAAAGAAATTACTAATAAACATTATGCACACAATATAAACATCATCATAATCAACTAGAAGACGTCTACTGCTGGACGAAAGCCTCCCCCTAAATAGGAAAGAGTTGCCAATCCTATGGGGTGTAGCGTTGCTACACATCACGCTCAAATACAAATAACACACAGCACTTGCGATTTAGTTTCCTTATAATATAAAGCATAATTATCAAGTTTATATCTTTAAAAACTTATTTCCAAAAATATAAACATCTGATACGTGCTTACATTTTGATTTGACATTACTTCTGTCACCTTGTCGACACAGACAGTGACACATGTGACACTGACATACATAAATCACGTCCGGCAGCGATTAGCACTGTAATTAAATCGACAGATTTTTAGATATGGTTCTCATTAAGGTTTTTTATCTGTGATTTTTTATGTCAGGATTTTAGTAAAACGAAACGTATTTAATAATGTTTATTTTTTCTTGTAAACAATTCGTGTTTGTTGACATAAATAATAGTATTACTTACTCTATGTAAATAATCAGTGTGATTTAGTGTAGACAGTTTTATTCATTTTTACCAACGTAATTATAAAATTTCAACGTAAATAAACATTTAGTGAGTTTGGTGACATTTTTTATCATCTGCGTGAGTCGATTCGTGACAAATAAATAGTAGAATTTTAGGACAGGGGTTGGGGTAAAATTGCCATGACTTGAAATTCGTTGAAGCAAAATGAACGGACGACGAACTTTTAATTCTTTTTCGGAAGACGTTGGCGCAGGACGATGGGACGGTGCTTTTCTGAACGCCATCTCCACATTTTATAAAACCCGTAAAAAGGTGAGCAATCATTAGATTTACCACTTCACCGGCATCTTTTTATCTTCTGAAGCGTATGTTAGGCGCATGTTCCAATGATGACCAGCAACTTTATCTGCCGCTGTGATTTGTTTTTCACAGCGGGTTTTACCCTTTGGGTTAAAACTGCAATCCACACCAACCTGAAGACGGCGATTGGCTTCTCCACGATTGCAAAGCGACTTGTCGCTTTCGCCACGCACGCCATAAACGTATGGTAACTTTTTTTACATTATAACTGCGACCGTAGCTTAATACCGGCGTAGTATCATTCTCGCCAATATCAGAAATTTCTTGCTGTTTAGCACTTCAGAATTCTGAAGTCTGAGTGAAAACTTCTAGAACTTTCTTCGAGTCTTTTTGTTCGAGTCTTAGTTGTAAAAGCATCGAACGATGCTAGATTAGAATATAGTTTTGTTATTATTGTAGGACAGATTGTCTAGCTAGCAATCTGCTCCTTTCTTTATATGTAATTTGCGAAATTGGTTTAACGTCAATAGATTAATATGGTAATGTCACTCGCCACGGTGACACAATATGTATAACTCTAACATGGAGTCCGCTATTACCTTAGGCTTACTTTTAGTGTTTTTTGATATAAGATACGAGTACTCGCAGAGTACTTCTTGTTAAAACTATAGCAGTATTTAGGATTTAAGAAAATTGATTTGGTTTGCATTCTGCAAATTCTGTTAGAATGTTGTAATTATTTTTAGGATGTATAATTTTCTCTAAATACATCATTAATATTATAGAACCTACTTTTAGTGTTTCTTTTCGCCCTCCTGAAGCAACTCCCATCATTCAATCACAACGGTACGGTCCCATGCTTTGGTGATTGAAACTTATCCGTGTAAACTTTATTTATTCTTTTATGTAAAATATATGTAACAGGTGTTAGGTATACCTTCAAAGGTAGGTTTAGGGTCGCAGCGACGCGGACTACACGTCGGAACCGTCAGGGGCGATTCGCACCACATGGGGATATTCGCACCACAATTGGTGATTCGCACCAAGCTTCACTCTTGATCGCCTTTTTATTGAGATTCAACTTTAAATGTTTTTTTTTTCATTCCACCACGTTACAATGGCGCCCGAACAGGGACCAACCCTGAAATCGCGGGAAAAAAACAGCTGTTCCATACATTTTGTCCAAGGTCACTGAACTTTTTGTAACTATGCATTTTAACTATGCGTTCAACATTTTATAACTATGCATAACTTGTGTATAAATGTTAGCGGTAATGTAAGATACCTAGGCATTGTACACTATGTATGTACACTATGTACACTACGAAATATACCGGGTTATTCCCTTGGGGTGTACTAAGCTGAAAGGGTCATTGTACTCATCATTGTCCATACATTTTGCTATGGGACCAACCCTGAAATCATGAAAAAAAATCTGCTGTTTCATACAAAAAGTTAATTGACTCTTGACAAAAAGCATGGAACAGCTTCTTTTGTTTCGCGATATCAGGGTTGGTCCCATAGTAATAATAGTACATTATGATACAAGTGTGCTATGTTGGTCATTACACTAGATGCGGTATTATGCGCACAAGCCGCAGGCGAGCGCGATAATGAAGCCGAGAGTGTAATGACTAACATAGCACAAGAGTTTCATACGACTGTTGTCATCACACTTGCGAGGAAAAACAAATTTGTTTTATTTTTACTTTTTTTGATAATAATCAACCACACAGCGAAAACGTCAACAAACATTTGCGGAAAATGGCGCCCAAACCAGCAATGTGCGCGCAGGATGACATTTACTTCAGCGGCATAAGAACTCTTTGATGGTATTACAAAAAAACTGTAAGTATTACCCGGCTTTATTAAGAGTGCTTCGTATACATACGTCTAACTGCAGTCACGTACAAACTTGACTTTACTGGGTTATACCTATTATAGCATTAGTGCCGTAATGTAAAGTAAAAAGCACGCGTGCGTAATAGCTTGGATTATGAGCCTAAAACCGATGTAATAAGATCCACTTTACGAGCAAGTATGATGAAAAAAAACATTAGAATGTTGTGAATAACTTTAAAATATATATAAACGTGATCAGGTGACTTATGTATAAATATTGCTGCTCACTGTATTTATTTATTTGGGACAATTAACAGTGGCGTGCTAATAGTTACACAATAACTTAAATTAATAATGAAACTTTTTAACTTTCGCGATTTGAACACATAATTATGTTTATAACCGGGACTTAATCGCGCACATTTTTTTTTTTTTTTTTTTTATTCAGCTCGTGACCACCGCCATTGGAACATGGTCGAAACGTCGAGGTAAATAAAAAATTAATTTATTTGTGCGCGATTAAGTCCCGGTTATAAACATAATTTTAATTAATAAATGTGATAACTACGCCACCTACAGCATTATCCACAAAATACTAATAGAGACAGTAAAATTAATTGTAACACTTTTCGTTGGTGGACTTAGGGGACCCTTACGGCCTTACCTAAAATAATCTCGATTCTCTTAGTCACTGCTTAAACTTCTCTGTCCTTTTCTAGCACGTGCAACTTCACGTCAGAGAGAAGATGGCAGAGCATCTTAAGCAGTGACTAACGGTTGAAAAGTTTTTTTAAGTAAGGCCGTTAGTGTATATTACAATGTCAGTAACTATAATGGATTTCTTCAATAAATACCTGTAAATAGCAGTTAGTTATTTTTTAAACTTTCAATAATACAGCGTATAACGATTCTGATAGGACATGAATTATTATTACAGCAAGCTGATAAATAATAATTATAATTATCAATACCTAAATGGAAAATGTGAAAATGCTCAATATCATAAAATATAATTATGTTCAACGTCTCTAGGTACTTATCAATTTTTTTTAATGTATAAGTACTTAAATTAATCATATTTAAAAACATAGCAACTATTTATTACAGAAATTTAAAATAAATCATATAAAACAAATATTTCCAGTTGACGAACACAGAAATTAAAACGTAAAAATATCTATAAATGTTTTCATTCACACAAATTGGATTCTACTTTAAATACGTTGATAGTTGACACTCAATATAATTACTGTATTTTTTTATCAAGTATCATTGTATTGAAATGAAATTGAAATGAAATTTATTAGACATTAACAAACGTTACATAATCAGATATGTTAAACGATATAGTTTGTTCCATAAGAGACAGTCCATGAGGAGAAACATTGTTACCCACGCTAGGAATAAACCTGTGTTATAGCGTAACAATACCCTCCGCTGGATAATGCACTGGTCAAGTTCTTAGACACTAATGGCAATACAAGTGTAATTCATAAAAAGTAAATCTTAATAGTATTATAAAATATTAAAAATATAGGGAATTAATAGGGAGGAAGTGGGAATGTGTATGTGTGTGTATGCATGAGTGTGTGTGCGTGCGTGTGTGTGTGAGAGAGAGAGCGGTATGGATGTTTGTGTGGTGTGTATGGCTGCATGCATGAGGTGTTTGTGAGATATGATGGTTGGGTGGGGTTTTGTTAGTGAGAGTTGTATAAGTTGAATAAGTACAATATTTTAGAGTATTCATATTTATTACTAAATTATAATTTGGAATCTCGACTTTCCTGGATGCAATCCTTTTGTTATTTGTGTAGCAGGCTAAGTAGTCTTTGTAGTATGTTGTAGTTTATAAAGGCTAATGCCATTAAAAACAAGTTATTTTATGTACGTATATTTAATGACAATTAATATTTAATTTATCAATGTACTAGCTCATAAAAATATATGCTGATAAAATACAAGGATACTAATTAGTACCCAGTATAGTATTATTTAATTTGTGATTGTACATTGTACAAACATGTATTTCACAAACAACAGAAATATTTTTTCCATTTCGAACATAATCAAGTCTTATCTCTATTCTCATTAGAATTAGCACTTATTAAGAGATTTCATTAAAAAAAATCATATCCTAATACTAATATCACTATAAGTCCTTCGATCAGTCTTTGGCTTCAGTTTAGGAGTACATCAGGGGGCCTGTAGTTCCCACATTTCGGCAGCGCATCGAGTACAGCAATGGGCAAGGTCTGAGAATTTTGTATGATGACGGCAGTGGGTAGCGAAGAGAAGGCACAAGCTCGACACTCGAGCAGCCAGCTGCCTTTCTCTGGACGTGTACTAATGATAGTATAGCCCTTATTTGGGACTGTGATTGTGTCTTTCACTGGAGGGCTATGAACGTTTCTGAAAAATAGCATAAACAAGCGCTTACTAACAATTGATTCATCATCATCATACTTCATCATCATGTTTTGTGACATGTTTATCATAGGTTCACCTATTATACCTAGTCTTGTCATATTGTAATTTTATTATAATTCAAATTCAAATCCTTTTATTTCGACAAATTTTTCAAGTCATATTTAATTTTAAGTTCATATTACTATTAAATCATATATCAATTACAATATTATGTTAAAACTATTATTATCATTATTATCCCTACTCCTTTTAAATAATTATGCCAAATAAAATTATACCTAATTCAATTCAACAAACAAAATTCAAAAAATTATTCAATATTAAAATTACTAATTCAGAAAATAAAGTCATTAGCCAGTACATGAATCATGTGACAATGGTTCATATACTGACAGTCAAACCGATTTGAGAATGCTTTCAGGATGCTGTTAGGGCTGGCCCGGACTCTGCGCACCAGGGACGTGCATCGCTTGCGCATGGTGGCGTAAAAGCAATCGACGTGCCACCCTGCGAACATCCCTGATGCGCTGCAGCTACATCATGCTATTATGTCTGCGATTTTGTGTCAATCATGATGGGGTAACATAATGTTGTCTTCTGCATCTTAATTCGTAATTATCATCACATATCTCGGGACTGATAATAATTTAATATCATTTACAGTGTTGTAGAAGACTACAGGCGGCGGTTATAATTATAATTTACCGTCAGGTACTCATGATGAACCGAAGAACCAAAGTCACCGACATAGCTCGCAAGGTTTGCAAGTTGAAGTGGCAATAGGCAGGCCACATCGCTCGAAAAACTGACAACCGATGGGGAAGAAAGGTTCTTGAGTGGCGACCGCGAACCGGAAGACCTCTAGGAAGGCCTCCCACTAGGTGGACCGACGACATTGTAAAAGTCGCGGGCAACCGGTGGATGCAAAAGGCAGGTTGTCGTACAGTGTGGCGGTCTAAGGGGGAAGCCTTCGTTCAGCAGTGGATGTCTCTGGGCTGATGATGATGATGATGATGACTCACGATGATAGATTACTTATTTCCTTTTTTTTTGTAAAGAAGTACTTACATTTTATAATTCATATTACACCGACACAGAACAAACATCTATGTTCGTCACATACATACATTTTTGTCCTGGGTGGGGATCGAACCCCCGCCCCACAGCTCTGAAGGCAGCTACCTACTGAGCTATATGGCAGTAAGTGTAAGATAGTTTAAAGATTGTCACACAAGTTTATCAAATGTTTGTATTGCAACTGACCTGACAATCTTATTTTGTCTGTCCATTCTCATGAACAGGTCTTTGGTAAGAGGCGTCCCATCGTAGTTCTGCCCAGTTGCGAGAACCTGAACGCCTGGGCCGTGGATATGGAATGTGTATGACTCGTTACTGCCCACTCCTGGAATTGTAGAGCAAATGTTCAATTAGTGCAACAATAAATCTATATAATTATATGTACCGAATTATACCGAAAAGCTGGCAGCTACCTTGGACAAAGAATTAATCTAGCAATTCAAAGGGGGAACGCTGCCAGTATCTTCGGAACCTTGCCTAAAAGCCTTGCCTTTTAATGATATATTTTAATTATATATTATATTTTTACAGGTTTTTAGGTTCATTATTCTAATATAGTAGGTATTTTAGTCTAATGTTAACACATTTCAAATTGAATAAACGTTTCTGATATAAAAAAAATTAAAAAAATACCTACTTATAATAAAACTGTAACAGAATTCTGTACATTAGATATATTTTGATAATTTCAATGGACATAATTATCGATATGAAACCCAAATCAGTGGTATTTTTATTTTTTGTCTGTCTGTCTTTATTTTGACTTAGTATCACGCCGAAACTACTGAACGGATTCACATGAAATTTGGAACGATTATGGTTGATACTATGGTGTACATTTTTTTATACTTTTTTCATCACACTTGCTCGTAAAGTAGATCTTATTACATCGCTTTTAGGCTCATAATCCAAGCTATTATACACGCGTGCTTTTTACTTTACATTACGGCACTTGTACTATAATAGGTATAACCCGGTAAAGTCAAGTATGTACGTGACTGCAATTAGACGTACGTGTACGAAGCACTCTTAATATAGCCGGGTAATACTTACAGTTTTTTTGTAATACCAACAAAGAGTTCTTATGCCGCTGAAGTAAATGTCAACCTGCGCGCGCATTACTGATTTGGGCGCCATTTTCCGCAAATGTTTGTTGATGTTTTCGCTGTGTGGTTGATTATTATCAAAAAAAAATTGTTTTTTCCTCGCAAGTGTGACGAAAACAGTCGTATGGAACTCTTGTGCTATTAGTCATTACGCTCTCGGCTTCCTTATCGCGCTCGCCTGCGGCTCGCGCGCATAATACCGCCTCTAGTGTAATGACCAACATAGCACACTCGTATCATAATGTACTAGTAAGCTTTGCTTAGTATGGGGCTAGATGGCGCTGTGTGTAAAATGTCCACCAATTTATTTATTTATTTTTATTTTTATTATTTTATTATATCGAAATGTCATACGGTTCTCGGTAAAATTACGGCATCGTTTTGGTAATTTTTATTCGAATCTCTAAGTGAAAGATGCGATTACTGTACTTTGGTCCACTATAAGTTGAACCTGAGAACATACCGGGCCCTTAGTGTACGATGCTCAGTTTAAGCTGGTTTTTTTGCTTAGATTGACAGTTCTATTAGGTCTATTGGTCTGGATGAGTTGGGTTGACATGGTGCTTTTTTAATAATGTTAATTGGCTTCAGATTGGCTTCATTAAAATCCTTGGAGGATTTAGCTCTGGCTTCGTACTTAGTCAAAGTTAAAATCGTTTCACTGAAACTGAAGTTATTAGGTACTATTGCAAGGCAAGTTAGTATTTTCATCGAGCCGCACACAGATGGCGCGGTGAGGTGAGGAGGATTATGCGCCTCTCTCGGTAACACCGTAGAGTAGGTGAGTAGAATAAAACCTTGCAAGTAATAACCAAAATTTGTGTTAGGGTCAACCCACACGTACCACAACCACACCACATCGCAGCGGCAAAATGTGGTGACGCAGTGGCTACGTGTGAATAGTGTCGCTGCAGCTTTTTGCAGTTGCGTTGTGGTACCGACAAAATGTCTATGTGGTTGCGTTGTCGTTAGCAGTTGCGATGTGCTTGCGTCGTGTGCAGACACAGTTCGACTCCGGCTTTCATAGAGCGCACACTGTCGTTGCGTCGACGCTTCATTGTAACTGCGATGTGGCCGGCGGCTATTTCACTGAGTAACTGGTGGTTGCGTTGTGATTGCAATGTAGTTGCGTTGTGGTTGCGTTGTGGTCGGTATCAACAACACGGTCGATAACGACGGCAAAATGTGGTACGTGTAAATTCTACTATTAATTTTCAATACAAAATATGCGCCCGACCACGTAATGTGCTTGTGGTGTGGTTGTGGTACGTGTGGGTTGAGCCTTATTCAATAATTCAAACATGTGGCTCCATATTACCAAATTTGACCTCATGGGTAATGCAAAAGTTTAAAGAGTTTTTTTCTGGCGTAACTACTGGGTTGGCAGGTATAAACAGGGATGTTGATACTAGCTATTTTGATACTGATTTATTTAATAAACAAATAAGTGAAAATAACTAGTAAGCAAATATTAAATAAAAAAACATTTTTGCCTTGCCAGGAATTTTTAGCCAACCTACTCCCGATGTATATTCTAACATACTTAATTTGATAACAAACAATTTTCATCGACTAAACAGATGGGTGAAGGTCGTTGTTCATCGGATCCTCTACTATTAGTTCTGTTTTTAATCTTACCTTCATTAACTAAAGCGATTTCCAAAGTATCTCCTTCAGTAACCTCTAACACTTGAATACACTGCGTGTCTTGCTGTTCATATTCGCTCCTGACCTTACAAATTTTGTTTGCAGCCACCTCGTCAGGTCTCAACAGTATTGGAGAGTTTGGATATAAGAAACTCTTGCCGTTAATTTGGACCACACCATTATCTTGAACAGCTGCAAATAAAAACAATTTAAGTCAATTAGTGATCAATGTTATTTTATTATTTATCTAAATCGTATAATGAGGCCATTGTGATTTTAATATATTACACATTCAATATACAGTTAGAGGTAGTTAGTGGTAATCAGTTAGCACCCTTTTAATGGCATATTCTGTACGTCAAAACAACCAACTTTTAATATCTGGCCAACACTGAAAACGCAAAAAACAGCTGTTACATATTTTTTGTTTTATTTATACGGGAATACTCACGTTTGATTAAATCGGATACTCCGACTATAGTTTCGATCACATCGTACTAAGCAGGACGCAGCTGCACGCGCGTCAGGCTCTGTTTTCACTCTTTGAAAAAGGTCACCGGATGTGATCGAAACTATAGTCGGAGTATCCGATTTAATCAAACGTGAGTATTCCCGTATAAATAAAACAAAAATGTGTCAAAACCACGTCAGTTTTCGTAATAAAGCTGTTACATACATTTTGCCCAAAGTCGATGAACTTATTGTACGGAACAGCTGATAATTATTCACGATTTTTATGTTGGCCCTATAGTAAAAGTTGTTTGTTTGTTTGCCTCAAGCCAAATATTATAGTATAAGTTAAGTAAGTATAAGTTATTTAATAAGATACATTTATGTAAGTGGCTTCTGTATTAAAATAAACAAATTATTTTTTTAGGTACATAATATGCCTTTAAAAGGACACTAACTGACTATCACTAACCCCGTATATATATATTTTTTGCCTAATTGTTTTTTTTTATTTGTAACTTATTAGTAAAACAAATGCGCATACAAAAATAAATAGTGCATGGCTACAAATTGTAGTTGGCGACAAATTATGGGAGAGCTAAATCCTCCAAGAATTTATTATAGTAAGTAATGATTTTAATGACTATTTGGACAGCTTTGAATCCACAGACAGCAATTGATCAATAGATTCATCTTCTGGTGCTCGACCATGCCCATTCCATAACTAACTTGATTATCTGTTCCGAGTTTAGATCTGTGGGTGTTAGCTGTCCGTGTCTTTGTGTTTATTCCATAGCATTTACGACACAATAAATCTTATTGGCATATACTAAAATCATTAAAAACTCAACTTACACAAAGCCGCTGGGAAGTGAGGTTTCTTGGGTATAGCGTCGCTGATATACCTATAATCCAAATCACTATCCTTGTACTTAATTATATTGCGATCAATTCCGAGGTACACCGCTTTAGGTGTCGGAGCAAATGTAATGTCGCGGAGAGATTCCATCATTTGGCCGTTCAGGCCGATCGAATCCAAACTGGTGTCGCTGTGCTTTTCATCCTGCGAAAAGGCCATTTGTCATGATAAGATTTTTGGTATTCGTGACGAAAAATGTGGCTTCTAGCAGTTTTTGTGGTCAGAAGCCGGAGCATTGCTGCTTTATCCTACTCATCACCCAGAATACGTCCGCTGTTGGATGAAGGCTTCCCTTAATAGGGAGGGGTTGCCATAATCCCCACGTTTGGCAGGCGGCTTGGGGATCGCAGACAGCTCAACACCATGAACCGAAAGGATGCTGCTACCCGTCTTCCAGTGGTTCTGGATGCATTTTAAGGACATACCCAGGTCCTACCAGGGCATTTTTACCTAATAACATTCGTTAGTAGTATAGTAGATTGTATCATAAGGGAGCAAAATAATATTTTTACGGCGAGGGAGCTTTTTTGAATCCAGAGCGAAGTGAGGTATTCTTTAGTAGAATCCTGAACGTAGCGAGGGATTCAAAGTATGTCGCCCGAGCCAAAATAAAATTTAAAATATATAAAATAAAATTTAAAATTTTTAAAATATATTTTGCGCCCGAGTGATACACTCTACTTTTCATCACCTACTACTAGAAAATAAAAGGCCCCTCATATTTTATTTACTGTCACTTGAAGAATTCATTTTTCAAAACAAAACCATGAATTTCTAACAATCCGTGAAAATTGACGAAAACGCGGGCTGTAGTTCGCGCTTTTTTATTATTCAGCTGGCGGCGCGACTATGGGCCGTCGTACCAGCCAGTCTTTATTCAAACAATATTTGCGTTCGATTTCTTTGGCGTTGAACACTAAGATGTTCCAAATTAAAAAAGTGCGCGGCAAAGATAATTGCGGCGCACTTATAAAGAGGATTAAAAACTCATTACTGCCCGCTAAAAGTTTCTTATAGAAAACACCACCTTTGGGTGCACTTAAAGGCGAACCGAGTTGTCCTTTTCGAATAGATGGGACGAAAAAATATTAAAATTTGGATGTAGGTACAGTTATGTAAAAAGCACCTGATTTTCCTGCAGCATAGATGTATAATTGAAGCCTGAGTAAAGCAGCATTGCTTTAGCGGACACCGCTGCGCAAGCGCCGGAGCCTTGAACTCTGATCCAGTAACCGCTGCTCTCTTGTGTGGCTCTCACCACCACATCCATACGCTCTCCTGTAATGTACCACACACTAACATAAGCATTTTATGACACATTGTTTGTACTCGTGCATCGACATTGAAAATGCTGTTAGAAAAAATGCATTGAAATCGAAAGTATCCGTCGTATTGGATTTACTGTGACGCCTGTACACATGAAATATCTTAGCATTCCTAGCCTATACACATGAAGTACCTACTCAGTAACGTCCATAAAGTAGATGCTTTATTTGCAAAGATACAATCACAATTAATTTTTTTAGATACCTACATACCTTAAATCATAATACTCTCTCGGTCATATGCATGAAACGTTAAAACGTAGGTATATCAAACCTATTTTCTCTACCTTTTCGAATTACGATTTGAGTTTTAAAAAAGAAGACAAAACACTTATTAACTAAAATAATTTACCGAGAGTGTGTAACTATAGTTACTATTATAGACGGAAAAATATAAATCTTCACATAATTTTTTCAACAGTTATGAAGCAGAAATTGTTTTTCCCGCTTTGTAAGGTAAATTTGTGAGGCTGCTATTTTAAACATTCGCATTCAAATTTTGTGTCACTTCACAACTAAACGTTCGACTAGATCTTGACGGATTGAATCAGCATAGATTCCCACTTCACATATAAACCCCAGAATATGTCTGAGGATGAGGGATACATCTAATCATATTTTATTCAGAAAATAGTACCTAAAACATGTGTGGATCATGCAACCTAAGGACTGCAGTTTGATAAAGACATGTGAATAAATATAAAATTACATCCAGCACTTCCAATCCAAAAAAAATCTTGCAATATAAAACTGCACAGGCGAATAACGTTAGCGTTTTATAATTACACACAGTATTATTATTAGCACGCATATGTGTGTGGGTGGGTGTGCTAGAGTTTACTCATTACTTTACTATCTATTTTATCTTTAACAGTTTACATTTTTGTTTTATTTATACGGGAATACTCACGTTTAATTAAATCGGATACTCCGACTATAGTTTCGATCACATCCGGTGACCTTTTTCAAAGAGTGAAAACAGAGCCCGACGCGCGTGCAGCTGCGTCCTGCTTAGCACTCAGATCGTTTACATCGGTCACATAGTTAAGGTCACATCCGGTGACCTTTTTCAAAGAGTGAAAACAGAGCCCGACATGCGTGCAGCTGCGTCCTGCTTAGCACTCTGTGATCGAAACTATAGTCGGAGTATCCGATTTAATTAAACGTGAGTATTCCCGTATAAATAAAACAAAAATGTGTCAAAACCACGTCAGTTTTTAACAGTTTAACTCTAATTTTTTTGCCTTTGGCTAATGGCATGTCGTACAGTGTGGCGCTCTAAGGGCCTTTGTTCAACAGTGGATACGTTTCCGACCACAGAAAAGCGAAGGCCCTACGACGATACTAAAACTACTAATGCTTGGAAATATTTTCTATTACACTGGAATGAAAAAGACAGCTAAGTTTTAGTAAGTTTAGATATGTAGATATGATATGATGTCAACTGAAGCCGAGAGAGAGGGAAAGAGCTAGACCCTCCAAGCCTCGGACTCAAAGAAATTTATAGCTCGGACTGATGCCTTTGCTCTCTAACTAGAGACGATAAATCATAGTAGAATTTTACACGTAACATGCATGATGTTACCAAAATGTCAGAAGTTTATCATACACAATCACCATCAAGAGAGAAAGTCGGTAGGTATGTATACGAGCATGGGTAGGCACATCACCACTATTTAATAAACAACCGTAATTAACTGAATTAACGGTGTCTTTTACATTGTTGCTGTTACCTAACACTATGTAACATTATGTGGTATATAGCTATTAAAACTTTCCCGGTTTCCTATCATAGTTTAAATTTCTCACACTTCGCTGTAAAGTTTCAATCTCTCACACTTCGATGCAAAGTAAAATTAATCACTAGACTTTCACTTTCTATGAAAAGTGTACAAATCGTGCTATTGAAACGATAATAAAATTTTACGCTTTACCTCTTGGGACGTGTTGACTGCGTAGGGGTACGTAGCACTTATATTAGATACGTTTCCCTTGCAAAACGAAATTGAAGAATTTAAGATCCTTCAGTTTCAGAAACGTTTGTGTATATTGTTATTGTTTATTGTAATATGGATTTCTTTTATTATGCTTATTTATGTGTAAATTTGTACGCCATAGGTATTTCTCACTTGGGTAATAAAATCTCTAAGAAATACGATTATCTTGCATCTTTTGTTGAAAATAACTTTATTCTATCTAACCAGAAATGATTACATTTCCTTTTTTTTTAGTTCTGATATTCAGATAATAAGTTTTACTTGAAACATTATATCAGGTACAATGTGCGTGAAAAAGAACGTAACTTTGTCTACCGACAGAGCCTGTTTACAATAGGCTAGATGACTGGTTATTTTTTAATTATCCTATTCAAATGTGGCCCATAAATCTAGCTGTTTAATGAAAAGAAAATTAAAATCTGATCAAAAATAAGCAACTTATAAGCATTTTAATATCATGCTAGACAGAGAGGCGAAATAACAAATCGTGACGTCAATTCTCAGTACGCCATATAAATTCTATTCTGACAAGTAAGGCGTGACGTCGTTTTTTGGTTTGTGGGAAAGGGACAGAGTTGTCTCTAGCAAAAACTTTAAACGCTCATATATCAGAACATTATTAACCGATTTAAATAATGTTTTCAATAAACATACCATATTTACTTAAATTCTTCATCAAAGCTATTGGTTTCAACGATTTAAACATCAGTCATCTAGCCTATTATATATTAACAGTAATAACTTTTAAAAAAAATACTGAAGCGATTTATTGTTTATTTTCTAAATAGTAAAATGTAGTTTGACAGCTGAACAACACCAGCGATATGCGCCACCTAGTGGGATAAATAAGCAGTGTGCCTCCCCATTGGGCGTATTTTAGGAATAACCTAAATTAATTAACAATCCAAATAGAAAGAATAAAAGTGAAAACAAAATAAAACGAAACCCGTTACACGACATTAGGTACTTGCCTGACTTTTGCGTTTAGATCGTAAGACTAATGTACCTTTCTCTCGTCTATGGGGAAATTTGCTGTCTCATAAAGGAAATAAAGAGCACTTAACCAAAAAGTGTTGGTAATGAAACTAAAATGCAACATTGCACTTCAGTATTATGAAATCGGAGCGAGCCTTTTATTTATTTTTTATAATAGCCAATAATTTTGGTAATAGTAGATTACTCACCTAGGGAGCAAAAATAAACAATGTCTCAGATCTCATGTTATATACATGAGATCTGAGGCTTCTTTACTTGCTCCCTTGGTGTGTTTACGATTTTACGTGCCGCTGCGGGGAGGAAGTGGTTCCTTTCGCTTCGCGTAGGACGCACGTAGCGCACGTAATGGGAGTTTTAGCGGGAACGCGAAAAAACATGTCGCTGCATTGTATTATTTTCCAAAACTTGTGTTTTTTATAGTGTTAATGCATAAAAATGGTGGCGTTTTATTCATTAAGTGCTGATTTACGCGCACGAGTGTGGGCAAGTGATATAATGAAGTAAAAGTCTTTTCGTGTTGTTTACAAAACTCCGAAGAAGCTTGTAGTAAAGTTGCCACAACTTTACTAGGGTATGACTTGGACTCGACTATGACTAAATTCGTGTGACTAAATAACAAAGAAGAACAAAAACGCACGTAATTATTTTTTTATCTTTATTTAGTTAGATAAATATCTACTCTGGTTTCCCTTCAACACGTATAAATCTTTCGCCTTTTTTTAGATAAATATCGTAGAATATACTTAAGTCATCATCATTTCTAGACATTTTAACTGTCAAAATGATTGAGTGAAAACACATGATTGCTTTGAGTACTCTTCACCAAATCTTCACCGTAGTGTTTAATATTATCTTTGTTCTTAAATATAAGTTCCTCAACTGGTGATTAATTTTAAATCAAATAAATAAGATTCTCTAATAGTGCTTAGCATGCATGGTATGGTTCAATTTGGTTACGTTATCGCACGATTCTCTAGTTAAAAACTACTTCCATAGCGGAACTCATCAAATAGTAATAATAATCGCATTATGCTCCTAATGTCGCTGTTGGCCAAAGAGTAATAGAGGCACGATCTAAAATTGTACTTTCTCTCACATTGAGCTTTCATTGAAGGTGAAACTGTTGCCAGGCCGTTCACTCTTATTATACCAAAGAGTATCTAATTGTATTAGAGTCGTATAACTTTTATACGTAAATTAACAAAACACGTAATGTTTTCATGTAACTAATAAAATTTAATTTATTTTTTGTATAACCGCAACTGCTGGCACAAAACGTGTTAATAATTTTTAAATTACTAAGTCTTCTTTTTTTAAATTTTTAATACCTATTAATTACGAAACCCTGTTGCTTTGAAAAATGTAGATCATTAATTCTATCTGCAATTATAAATGGTGCCTCTAAATATTCATATTTGTTGTTCAAATGATGTAACAAAATTGACAATAATAAAATAAATTTATACTTAGTTATCCTAGATGCGACCGAAAAATATGCGAAAATCTAAAAAGAAAAAGGTATCTCGTCATAAAATTAAATAAATCAGTCCTAGAATTCGATCACAGCGCCACCTATCGGGTCCAATTGATACTTGTCCTTTTTGTGATGTTGACTAGCAGCGGTGTTGTCATTTTGCGAATTAGATTAAGTCAAATTGCGACTCGGATATGTTAAGATGTGGCCTAAGTGAAATGAAGTCATTTTGCGATCTAGCCATTCTAATACTAACCCGATTTTTTAGGTTTTGGTGCATATTGCATTAAATATCAATATAATAATACAAATTCTTAGTTGCGACATTAGAAATGAAGTCCTAACTTGCAAAATTACCTGGATAGAGTTGCACACTCCTAGCTGGTACAGGTTTAACCGGTCGTCCGTCAGTGGCTATCGCGACCATGTCGTGGTGGTCAATTCGCAGGAACACCGGGCACTCTATGCCAATTGCATTTATCAATCGCAGCCTGTAAGCGTAGCCTTGCATAACGAACAGCCTGCAACAGGTATTCACAAACTGTTGTAACTATTGTGGTCGTTTTCGTGCTGGAAAAGTAATTTGGTGTTGCTTGTTAGGTAGGTCTGTAGCTGGCCCCAAATAGGCGGAGAATTTGGGTTTAGAACATTCACTCTATTGCCTTTTGTTTTGTTACCGTTATGTCTTTTTTTTTTGTTTTACCGCCATAATTTTAAATCGAAGAATCGGGAGCAAGATAACTATATATTTTAGTAAGTACCAAACAAGAACAAGGTTTTTTATATTATGCTACTGAGAAACGAGACGAACAAGTCACTTGCGTGATAGTTAAGTGTCATTCTTGCGCTTCCATCAATTTATGCCATAGTCTTCGGGACAACACAACACAACATTAAAAAGTATTTTATTCGCCCCGCATGATAATGTTTGCCTTTGTTCGTCCCGCATACCAAAATTATTCTTTATATTGTTAGCGACAAAAGTATAATTTATTATCACAACTGTTACAGTGGTCTTCGACCATCATCAGCTGAAGACTAAGAATTGTGGCATTTAATCCACCGCATAGCACTTCATCATCAGCCCGGATACGTCCACTGCTGAACGAAGGCCTCCCCCTTAGACCGCCACACTGTACGACAACCTGCCATTTGCAACCACCGGTTGCCCGCGACTTTTACAATGTCGTCGGTCCACCTATATATAGTGAGAGTCCTTCCTACGCTGCGTCTTCCGGTTCGCGGTCGCCACTCAAGAACATTTCTTCCCCATCGGCTATCAGCATAGCACTTGCCACCACCCAATAGCGATGGTAAGTGCTGGTATTTTTTGTGTCATAGGAACTTAATGAAATTTGACGTGTAACTTTGGTATTTTACAATAAACATGAGCTCAAAGTGTGTCAACACAGAATTTTGAACTTCAAAAACGGTCATTAATAAACGTGCTTTAGTCTCGGAATAGTTAATGTGTTTAGTCTTTTCTTTATATTTCTAATTATTAATGTGTCTTTGGTCTTTTCTTTATATTTCTAACTCAGTATATAAAGACAATGACGAATTAAGTATTCCGAAGCTACTCCACATTTACTTATTAACAAGGCCCCAAATGTTCGAAATAAAGGTTGCTTTTGCCTAAACTGCGATTACGACTATTGAGTTGTTAAGAATCGTTTGTTTTTCATTTTACTTACTTAGTGTTTTCTTTGTCGCCGTTTACCAATAACGCGTCAGGAGCGACCCGGCTCATGTCCTCGAGGTTTCCCGCCATCATGAGTGGAAACCTGGCTCCGATGAGGAGAGTATTCTCATTGCTTCGGTCGTAGTCGTACAGAGCAGAGTGCGGGTCTAATGGTTGTGGCTGGTTTATGACAAGGGATCCGTACACGCCATCATTTTGATGAGCAACTGAAAATTATAATTGAATGCTATTTAATTAATACTTTAGCAAATTAACCTTTTCCGCCACGGTCATAATTGCATCGGCATACCCTGTACATAAATTACAGAAACAACTGTACAGAATACCAGCGCTGATTGTTTACAACCAGCATCACGCCGAGTTGAGACCGAGTTCATGACAAAAAATATGGATACCTACCCCTTGTTACATGCATGTATGATTATGTCCTCATAATGTGTTTTTTTATCATAACTGTTCTCTGTTGTATCTGTGTTTTTGTCGTGAATATATTTTTATTGTATTGTATTGAACATGTACATCAAGGCAATAAAAACGACCTATTAAAAAGTCTGAATTTCAAAATCAGATACATGTTTGTAATTTTTTCATAGGCCATATTTTTTGTCTACTATAGACGTCGTTGGCGTACCACTAGCCTTTGTCAAATATTGGCGGCAATGGCGTTCAGGTACTAAAACACTGTATAAAACTAATACGTTTAATAATGATTATTTAAAGGATTGTAAGGACTGTTATTTTTGCTCTCGATATATCTATACGTCGACATCGGGAGCTCATTTCACAATAATCGCAGTAAATATCCCAAAAATAACGATTAAAAGGTCCTGGTAGTCTAGTGCGAGACCGCTTGACTTGAAATCGTGAGATCTTGGGTTCGATTCCAATCCCGTACCAAAGAGTTCTTCGGCTGTTCGATGATGGAAAACACCGTGAGGAAACCTGCATTCATACCTACGTCGGGAAGAAATTCATTGACGTACAAGAATCACCAAGGCCATCAACACATACTCGTAGACAGCGCAGCCCGGACATAGCCCAATCGCTCTTCGAGGATACGCCTATGTCCAACAAAGGTTGATTATGTAATCGTATAACAGGTATATTAGGAGTGTTTCATGAAGGTTCTGAAAGCGTATTGCTCAACGTTCCTTACAATTTACACACTAAGGGCACTCAAGGTTGTATTGCAAGGTTTCGATTTTACTTGCAGGCTTCCACTCGAGTTTTTTTTTCAAACTGTATCAATTCTACTTCAATCTTGCGTTTTGCGTGGGTGCAATTTAAATGTAGCAAGTAATGAGACAAACTTTACACTTTTTTGATGATAATAAACATGAGCCCATGAGCATTGAGACGGTCGGCACCCAGAACATTGAATAACTAAACAAAACTGTATTGGCGCTTATCACACACATATTATTTGTACTGGAACGATATAGTGAAGTAGGTATATTTATAAAAACTAATTGTTGTAGATGTATGTTGGAATCGGAAAACTGTATTCATGACAAAACGACCCGTCGTTTTGTAGACGCTATATTTACTCTAATTGGGTATACAAATGAAAATTGCGGTTTAGCAGGTCACACCGATCATTATATGCCTATACATGCAATCTGTATTCATGCCACTTTCGTTTTTATAAGCTTGCACGTGAATAGCTCATAGCTACACATGCCTACTCGTAAATCTATCCGGTTGAAGCTAGTAAGATTGCCATAACATGTAAGTAAGATTCATCAACTTCATGACTTTTGAAAGCAGATGTCTCAGATGTAAAGAAGAGCTGGAGCAGAGTGGGTAAGAGGAATGAGACGTTCGCCTGGTGTTTATATTCTCTTTGGAAAGCATCACGCCTGTAGGAAATCAGTGTCAGAATTGCGAACATTCGAACCAAATCCTGCGCTGCTCTGCACTGCGCTCGTCACTCTGATATATTAGATGTCAAATCTCTTCATGCCCAGTAATTTCTCTAGTAACGTTGTCCTGCAAACCAAAACTCAGCACAATGCTTGCACACTGCTGCTTGGCGATTGAATAACTGGTAAAGGTGCGTGGTAGGTACTTCCCTAGGTGGACTATGCAAAGAGTCCTACCACTACAGTTAAAATCAGCCCAGAGGTTCTGATGTAGGGCTTGCGAGATCACTGGGCTGAACAACTAATTACCTACTGAAAAAATTGAAAGCGCCCTAGGGTAGCTGTCATGCATGTACCCCCACGCTTATTCAGTCGTTTGGGACTTTGTGGGAACTTCAATAGCACTGACACGTTCCTAATCTAGAAAATTACTAATATCCAGAAAATCAAAATTGTTTTGGTAACAATGGACTTCCGCAAAGTAACGCCTGAATCAATCACATATATCTAGAAAATCATGAGTGAACCTTGTGCCGCTATAAAATGAAATATAAATAATTACCTGAATCAGCATGATAGAAGAATGTCCCAGGAGACGATGCTATGAACGCGTACTTATACTTCTCTCCATATCCGATCGGACACTGCGTCACCATAGGCACCCCGTCCATATATGGAGTTCCCTTCTGCTCCAACCCATGCCAGTGAACTGCAATGTCTTGGCTGGGAACCTTGTTTTCTACTTCTACAACTATGACGTCATTGACGCAAGCTTGTATCGAAGGTCCAGGAGTTATACCATTGATTGTAAGTTGTGGACTCCCTTCTTCGGGTACGGTAGGCTCGATCCGAAACTTGTAGAGGCATCGCTTGGGCTTGACGTTGAACTTGCAAGGCCGGTAGCAAGATTTGTCTGCGGATAAGTTTACTTTGATGGAAGGTCGATGTTGCTTAATACGACGTTGTTTAAATAGCAGCGTAAGTTGAGCGATATTAAATTCAAGGTGTTTATTTATGATGATGATATTATAATGATAATTATGTTTAAGAATAACGAAAACAGTGATAAAGTTCCAAATAACAGGGTTTAAAAAAAAAACAACCGACTTCAATTTCGTCTACCTGGATGATAATTATCTTCATATTTTCCAGTTATTTTGATATCGATATCCAGTATTTTTGATAAATAAAAACGAAACTACTAAACCGATTTCGGTAAAATGTATATGGAACCACCACTGAAGTATCACCTACCAAACAAAAAATCAAAATCAATTCATAATTAGCGGAGTAATCGCGTTACATAAACAAAAAAATTATGTTATACATTCAAATGACGAGACGAGCAAGACTTTCACCTGATGGTAAGCGTCACGCCTGCCACTAACAGTAGCAGTGCGAGAATTGTGAACTTGCGAACTCAATCCTGCACCGCACTGCACTGAGCTCGTCACCCTGAGATATTAGATGTTAAATCTCTTCATACCCAGTAATTACCCAGTATATTTATAGTCGAATTGAGAACCTCCTCTTTTGAATTCGGTTGAAAATAGTTTCTGAGGTCCTTCCACGAAATTTGTTGCACCTTTTAACTAGTACTCATAAACATAGTCGATTATATCGCGTGCCTAAATAATTTAATGAGAGTTTATGCAGTCATTATGACAAATAGGTTGTTTTATGTTGTTTTGTGTGTATTATTAACTTCTAATTCTAGTTCACTAATTGTAGGAAGTGTCTTTTGATGTTATTTATATTTGTGAATACCATTACCTTAAAATTAATTATGACGTAATTAAAAATCATCACTTTCTATTCATAGCTCCCTAAGTATAACTGTGTCGGAGATGCCTCGCACGTAACATATAGGACAAAAACACGAAATAAAGTATTAGGACATTTTTCGTACAGAAGCGTAGGCCACCAGCCACCAACTTGTTCCAGTGGTACAAGTTCCAATACCTCCTTGAATAAAATAGGTCAAAATTTCAGATGCTTTAAACACCTAGACGTAATCTATTGTATCTATCTGTAGGTCTATTGTAGGTATGTTTTGGTGTTGGTTAATGTTGAAACCCACAACGGTTGGGTGGTGACAATTAATGTTTTCAGTACTTTTTTAAATATTGTATGTCCGCGAGGACAAAATTATTATCAAGTACTACGAAACAATTATCATGTCATATTGTACACAAATCAAAAACAAATCATTTATTTGCATGTTAATGGGTACAAAAGATCTTAGCAAATATAATTAAGAAGCCATGCCATTAACACCCATAAACAGATGTGCAGAATCGTAACAATATTATTGTTAATATTAATTGAACATAAACATACATTACATTTATTATTACAAATTGTCCATCATTATAGAACAAATGATAAAACAAAGTCAAAATGTAATCATCACACATTTATTATTAAATTAAGGAGTCAAATTGATTAATTGTATTAACAAGCCCATCCGTAAACATGTAAACGACACGACATTTTATTTAAAAAACCCTGTACTTCATAGAAACACTCCTTCACCAACCACTTTTACAACCGTGCACAGAATCGTCTGTAAGGTAGGTCTATTAGATCTTCCGGAAGGGAATTAAAAATCAGAGCAGCCATGTGAACAGTTATTCCTAAACAGCTCAAGCCTAGGCTGTGGTAGTTTTAGACGAACTCGATGCGCAGACCTTTTGTTGATATTGTCATAAATCTCAAATAATGTGCTTATTTAGTACAAATTTCGCCATCTCAAATATATATAGACAAGGACCTGTTAAAAGATTATTAGATTTAAATAATTGTTTGCACGAGTCATCCCATTTCATTCCATACATTGCTCGAATACATTTCTTTTGACCAACAAAAACCTTATTGATATCACAAGAATTACCCCATATAATTATTCCATAACGTAGAATGGTACAAATATACATAGGCATGATATACTGTTAGAACAGTTGTCTGAGAAGTACATTGTCTCAACTTCTTTAAAGCATAAACAAAACTATTTAATCGATTTCGTAATGCATTAATGTGATCTTTCCTTGTTAAGTATGCATCAATAGTAATTCCTAAAAATGTTGTACTAGTTACCTGTTCAATACTGTCATTACCGTAGATGAAATTTAGGGGTGGTACTTTCTTTTGATGAGTTTTAAACTGCATTACTTTACACAATTTTAGACATTAAATATTTCATTTAATTTAATATTATACTCGTTAATATTATTCAAAAATAAAATACTAAATTCAGAGCTGTACCTTTTCAGGGATATAAGCTTTAACCTCCTATAATACCAAAATTCGTCTAATAGGACTATTGAGTCCTTACATAGAGTTAGCGGAAATATATGCAATTTTGACTCTTGTAGTATCATTGTGATACTTATTGTGAAACGTACCGTAACGTATTGTACGTACGTAAATCATAATATTAAAGTATGAGCACTTGGATTGTCTATAGACTTTCATCAGTCTAGATACCATCCTTTTGTTTTCAACCGACTTCAAAAAAGGAGGTTCTCAATTCGACTGTATGTTTGTTACCCGATTACTCCGCCAATTATGATATTGATGATTCTTTTGACTTCAGACACAGAATAAATAATAGTACTACGTAATTCAAAGTGGAGAGGAGGTCATATACATTTTATCGAAATCGGTTCAGTAGTTTGGTTTTTAAGTCAAAATAACTGGAAAATATGTTATCCAGGTAATCTAAAGTAAAGTCAGTCGCATTTTGTTTTATTTATCCGGTGACCTTTTTCAAAGAGTGAAAACAGAGCCCGACGCGCGTGCGGTTGTTTTTAACGCGCATCGGGCTCTGTTCATAGAGAAATTAAACACTACGTTATAGCTCTGTTTTCACTCTTTGAAAAGGTCACCGGATGTGATCGAAACTGTAGTCGGAGTATCCGATTTAATTAAATGTGAGTATTCCCGTATAAATAAAACAAAATGTGTCAAAACCGCGTTCGTTTTCATAATAAAATTGAAGTCAGTCAATTGTTTTTTTTTAAAGCATCATTTGTAGAACGTTCAGTAGTTAAAATATTATGGACTTTGCATATGCATAGGTAGGCATAAGACAAATATGCACAATTACCCGTGTATCTGGTAATTTAATCCTGCCAGTACAAATATTGTGATTAGGTATTACCTACTAATATATATGCTTCGCAAGCAATAAGCTCATGTTGAACTTTAGTGATAAATAAGCAACTCATTCAAAAGTAATTTTGATCAATAAACAAACTTGACTATAAATTATAATACGCTTTTTAAAAATAATACAACCGACTTCAATTTCGACTACCTGGGTGATATCTTCATATTTTCCAGTAATTTTATTTATTCCAGTAATTTTGATTTAGAAACCAACTGAGCCTACTGACTGACTACTGAGCCGATTTCGATAAATTTTATATGGGACCACCTCTGAAGTATCACCTACCAGACAAGAATCATCATTATCTATTCATAACTGGAGGAGTAATCGCGTAACATAGTACATAAAAAATATAAGTCGAATTGAGGACCTTCTTTTTTGAAGTCGGTTAAAAACTTTCAAAAAGTATTACGTTTTAAGCGATAAAGTGTTTTAATAGAAGTAAATCCTTCCTCCAAGGTTTTAATGGAAAAATACCAGCTATTTTAGATCAGTGTAAATCTATTAACTAATTTAACTTTTAAAATAAAATTATCTTACCGGAATATTTTGTTGTATCCTCTAGAAGCACGTTTGAATTTGTTGGTGCAAAACTCTCCAAAGAAGCTTTTCCATTATCGCTGATATTTGCTATTACAAACAAACAACACACTAGGACCTTCATTATGCAATTTACTGTCTTAATTGTCTTAAGTTATAAAATCATAACACGAAACTATTTATTTGCGTTCTAATATATAAGAACGTAAATCGTGACCGTATGCGGCAACAGTAAATCGGATACTGGCATCAGGCTTGGCTACCAGTTTCACAGCAAAGCAAAGGTTTTAGCGGATGAAAGAGTTACTGGCCTTTCTGTTTACTGCAAATAATTTTGTCCCTCTCTAAATCCCAATATATAACAGAGAGATGTAATAGCATGCGCTTTGTCTGTGGCCTGTGCTGCAAATGATGTTGTCCCTCTCTACGTATTAGCATTTAACAAATGTATATTCTATTAGTTCTGAATGCACTAGTTTCAGATCGCAAGACGTTCTATTTATTTAAATTTAGTTAAGGAATATTTTTACTTTTTCTAGCATCAGCGTAGATGAGACGTAGGGAATTAAAATGAAACATTTCGTTGCTTAACATTGATCTGTATTTTCTTATAATTATTTTTAACACCGTGCCGTGGCGTGCCTTGTCTAGGCTTCTTAGACTATACTAGTCTAGACGCCTAGATTTCACAATGTTCACTTAGATCTAATTTCAGTAAGTAATGCTGTTACATGAATTTTTGTAAT
Source organism: Erannis defoliaria (assembly GCA_905404285.2). Taxonomy (NCBI): domain Eukaryota; kingdom Metazoa; phylum Arthropoda; class Insecta; order Lepidoptera; family Geometridae; genus Erannis; species Erannis defoliaria. The sequence goes on from FR990071.1 coordinate 5,950,982, forward strand.
TCAGGAACCGAAGATTGTAAGTTGTTACATTGTTATCGACGTGAACGTTAATTTTGAACGCTATCAGACACGATCAGTGGACTAAATTTGAAATAGCATTGCCTTAAATTGTTCAATTTAATCCTACTGCTCTTTGCGAGTTAAATATACATTTAAATATATTAATAAACATATTATAATCTATATTCTATCTAATAATCTAATACTATAAGAATCAATGTCCTGACTTAATGATTGACTAACTGACGGACAACCAGGCTAAATGCCTGGCTGTACAAACTTGAAATTTAGAAGGTGTAATTTTCTTGATGCACGAACCAACCAAAAAAAAAACACCAAAAACCGACCAAAAAAATAAATCAACCAAAACCAAACCAAACCAACCAAATTGTATAAGTTTGGGGCGTACTAAGCTGACGGTGGGTCATTGTACTCATCCTTTTAAACAACTTTCACTATGAGGCAAGCCCTGACATAGCGAAAAAAAACTGTTTCGTCCATTTCTATATTTGGACCACTGCAACATTTTTCTCTCGTTTTGTTTGAACATGTGCGATAGCAATTAAAAAGTCATAAGCTGTGCATTAGATTTTTTTTTTCTGTTCTGTCATGGTTTTAAGAATTACCTACTTATGATTATATAATAAAAAGCGTAACTGGCGCTAGCCTTTCTTTCTTACTCAATCAATAAATAACAAATAAATTAGGTACTAAAGCTTCACAACAGTAACAAACTTAAACATCGCTTGCAGCGTTGTGGCAAACGTATACATATTCACCGGAATAATATCCGCTGCCATAATAATGATAGGTTTTTGAGCCTGTCTCAACATAACATACACCAGTTTCTTCTCTTTTATACCGAAATTCTCCCAGCCACAACTATAGACTGCTCTCTCAAACACCTCAGAAGCTGTCATTAAATTTTGACAAAGGAAACAGTACAAAAAGAACGACAGAATGCAGTAGACTACAATAGGCACGTACTTCAGCATTTCTTGCAGAGGCATGTAGAAGAAGAGGCTTATACAAATGGCATTGGATCCAAAATCAACACCAAGTGGAAGGCTGTAGAGAGATTTCAACTTGTCACAGGTAGATAAAATCAAGGAGTGGCGAGATATGAGTCTTGGAAGTTTTTGCTTCACCAACGCCTGGAGTTCTTCTAAATTTCTGAATGTGTTCAATAACATTAGTTCTTCAGCAAGTAAGTGGTACATGGTGGCTGTGTGAGCTATGAGGAACAGCATCAATGACTGGTAGTTTAAGACAGCAACCATAATCGTGTTTTCTTGAATAAAGAGAAGAGCGGAGCAAATTTGATGGTTGGGAGTCGCAGTTAACGGTTCCATTCCTGAAATATGATGTAAAATATGTTATCGGCTACTTTATAATGTGTGCTTATAAAATGACATACGTAATACCCACATAGGTCTGAAAAAATAGGGCTTTAGCCAGTATTTTGCGCACGAATTGTTGAACTCTCTAAGTCTCTACCTGGGTCGTTCCCGTTTATAAGTACAATTTAGGTGTCTTCAAAAGAAGGTTGTCTTCTTAGGAGTAAACAAGTTTCTTGTAGGTATCATTGCTTAACATCAGGCAGGCTTAAATAACAAACGTAAACTTACTATGATAAAAAAAGCCACAGAGACTTGCTTAAATTTAGACAAAATACTGAATGCAATCTAATACTATAAGAATCACTGTGCTGGCTATTACGACTGACAGACAGCCTACAGCTTAAACCGCTGGTCGTACAGACTTAGATAAAATATATTATCTTACTATATTTTTAATTACATTACACTATATTATTGTAATACTAAGTCCTTAGTATGTTATAAATCTATTCTTGTCTGTAACTTAGAGGATATATCTATCTTAAAGAGCAAAGTCTGTAAAACAAGCAAGCATAGAAATTATGGAAGATCACCGACAGGGCTCTTCAGCCACCTGATGCAAGACATGCCCCAAACATGCATGGAATGCAACACCAAATCATGCATGGAAAGCTGACTCCTCCAAGCATGCCCCTAACATTTATGTATAATGAAGGGCCAATGAAAACCCATGACAGATACCTAATTTATATGCAAGGTAATCAGGAGAAACACTTACCTGAGGAGAGAACAGAAAATAAAACTCATGTTGCAATATTACGGACGAAAAACTATGCTAATAGAACTTACCAACACAAAGAGCCATCGAGTATTCTACATTAGATACATCAATTCGGTGCGGAATATAAATAAAGGCAGCATTGGTAAGGTTCACCGAGTAGAAGATGAGGATTATAATCTTGATCCTGTACAGCATCTTCGTATGCTTCTTTTGTAAATGCTCTATACTACAAGCTTGCATGTCGCTCTCTTTAATCATACTTAGTGTGTCCAGAAGAAGGGGCCTAAAGAAAATATTAAATTAACATGAAATCCTGCGAGGCTATTTTGGAGCATTAAAACATGGGTGGGTTTCTATAGCTTTCACGTGAAAGTACCATAAATCGTCACTCTAAAGTCAAGTCAAGTCAATTTTATAAAAGTAACAAGTTACTCGATCGTAACAAACAAAAATACCAAACATATCATTTTGCCTAAAAACGCTGTTACAGGTGTTAATTAGTCAATTTTGAATTTAAGTAGTAGTATAATTTTTATATTTTTTTAATAAACCGTCTCTTCGGCTTATGTAGGACTATTAACTGTTGTTGCCTGATAGATGTTAACGTCCCTGATTCTCTGTAACCAAAAAAAAACTATTCATAGATTTCTGAATCCGCACCAAGTGTCGTTTTTAAAAAAATGCTGCGAACATGCTACATTTTGCCGCTTTTGTACCATCTTATAAACATATCGTTGATGTCCATGAGCATTCCGCCATAAAAATACACCTTAGAATTTGCATCTTTAATCATCAGTGAATCGCATATTTCTAGAAGATTACGACCATCATTGCAGACATTCGAGCATAATACTATTGGAGATGCCAATGACGATAATCTCCTTACGTAATTTTCTGCCATTTTTTGCAGGGGACGTAAAGGAACTCGATGATCCCAACTTAACCAGTTTGTTCGTTAGGAATAACAATTTATCAAAATAAGTATCTGAACAACCTGTTGATTTGATTGGAACAAAAGGCTTCATCGAGTTCCATTCTGTACAACTAGTTGGTCTGTTCAGTTAGTCGGAGTGGAATGACCGGTAGACACATTTTCAAGTATACTTTCACAGTAATAATAAAAAATCCTGATCGTATGAACGCACCCTAAAACAAATTCACAAGACTGCCAAAAAGGTGTGGTCACCGACTACGCACATTTCTTTTGCCGGGGCACGCCTTACTTATAATGCTCAAAGTTACAGACGGATGAACTAGCTAGTTTAATAATAATAATAATAATAATAATATCATTTATTTTCAGATAACAAGGATCCATACAGATAAATAATACATGTCAATTTAACAATTAATTCTGTGCAAATTTAACTCTAATAACTCTCTTTTTTAATTTTAGTTTACTCTAGAAGCGACAAAAAACAATCAAGCACGCTTATTGAATCAAATAGACCATACATTTTTGAAGCTCACCGTTTGCTCAGCCACCACCAGCTCATATTGAATATCAGTATCAACAGGGACACATTCACATAGCTCTTGATGTAGTCTTCAACGTTTTCCGCGATATTCACCTGGTACACCAGGCTACCCACGCCGTATACGTACAGTAACAGCGACAGGTGCAGGATCCAATATGGTGCTAGAACCAGAAAATCTTTAAACTACAGTGACACTGGGCTAAAAGAATCAAAGCCAATGCAGCGATGCCCTGGAATTTATTTTGTTGTCCAAGGTTTTGAGTACCGCTGCAATGATCATGGGTATGACCCACAGTCACAGATAATATAATACTATACCTATAGACCTGGGTATGTCCTAAAACTGCATCCAGAACCACCTGCGGACGGGCAGCAGCGTCCTCTCGGTTAACGGTAGCATTCTGCGATCCCCAAGCCGCCTGCCGAGCGTGGGGGTTATGGCAACCCCTCTCTATTATGAGGGACGCCTTCGTACTGCAGTGGACGTCTTCTGGCTGATGATGTGAAGCGTGATAATGAAGCTGAAGTGGAGCTAAGAAATAATATGTCACGACGTATTGATGGAGTAAGGTTGTAACAGAGTCGTGGTGCAGGCAAGGAGCCGCAGCATAAGTGGTCCAAGGGACCTCACCCCGTATACCCATACTTTATGGCAAAAAACTGTGTTGTACTATATTAGGAGCAAATAGTATAATTTTAGGGACATGCACGTAACATACCTGAGGCCTGGGTATGTCCTTAAACTGCAACCAGACCCACCGGAGGACGGGCAGCAGCGTCCTCTTGGTTAACGGTGGTGAGCTTTGCGATCCCCAAGCCGCCTGCCAAGCTTGGGGATTATGGCAACACCCCTCTAGTAAGGGTCTCTAAGTCTCTCTAGCCTTCGTCTTATGTCTGATGACACATGTAACATACATTTCATAGCTCCCGAATCCAACCTTGATCGTTACCATCGCGGGTCGAACCTGGACCAAACTAGCACAGGACCGAGGCAGATGGCATGGCAAGAAAAGCCCAGTAAGAGGATATGGAAGTCTGTGGATAATGATAATGAATAAACAAACCAGCAATTTTTTTACGTCGGAAAGAAAACCCAGCTATATTTGGAATAAAATTCACAATCGATAGAACACTATCGCAAGTGTTTTCTCGAAAGCTATTTTTTTTCTTATTTAAATACACTTTGAAACGACTAATCAAAGGCATTTTGAACTCCTTTAAAACCCGTAGTCCAGAGAAACTTTCTGAAGAAATGATACGTTTCTTTCGTTTTAAAAAAAATATTACCTATCATTATTGTATTCTTAGGAAAAAATAAGGTGGATAATGTATACTTGCAGCTAATTGTAGTTTAACGACCCTAATTATTAACACAGCAGCCTTGATTAAAAACTAATGTACTATTATTAAGTAGAATATCACCTTTAAAAACTATGGGCTTTTTGTAAGGACACGGTGAAGAAATATATTGTATATATGTATAATATAGGTACTGTGAATCCACCGATGTAAATTTTTGTACAACATCATACAAGATTTATAGGGAGACACTGGTGTCGATTCTGTTGCACCGCTCACTAAACCGTATCTGTGCACCGTATTATGAGTAGGTAGGTATGGTAGGTGGTACATACCACAAAGTGGATCCTAGACTGAGTCACCACACCATCTCAAGTATCAATTATTTTTTCTTCGCTGAGAATGCATAATGTGTCAGATAATATAATTTTTAAAACCAAATCATTACAAATCCAAACTTGTGAATGATCAGAGCATTACTGACGTACTTGGAATTTTACCTCTTAAACCACACAAAACTCTCAAACAACACTTTACTATTTGTATTCAATAAATGAAATGTTGAAGTGCCTACCCTCAAGTTAAATAAACCGATAAAGTGACGATATTAACGTTCCTATTAACCTAAGTCATGATCTCAGTCCAGAACGTAATAATGTTCTTTTTGACATAAGTCGAGTTAAGATGTTTATAACGTCGCAAGATATAAAGAGAATGATAAGGTTGAAAAGGTGCGACATTAGAGTTCAAATTGAAACAAACGGTTTTGACTTATGTGTTTTAGTCGGTTGGCGTATTATAATAACTTAATATTATTGGTGTACTAAACAAAAAAGTTTTTTTTTACTTATGTGCTTTAGTCTGCCGACCCTAGATATATAGGTACTGTGAATCCACAAATGTAAATGTTTGTACAACATCATACAAGATTTATAGGGAGACACTGGTGTCGATTCTGTTGCACCGCTCACTAAACCGTATCTGTGCACCGTATTATGAGTAGGTAGGTATGGTAGGTACATACCACTCGCATGACTAAATCCGTGTTTATTGCAACTTGATAAAAATGGGTAGGTAAGCATTCATTATGACACCAATAAAAGCCGAGGCTCACAGCGAACTTCCGCAAAACCCTTGTTCATTTTTTTCTCGTACTAAGCAAGCATAGTCACGGAAATATCGTAAACATTCGAACATGGTTAAATAATTAAATCTCTAGAATTTTAAGTGAATATGTTCGCATAGGCTGAGTGGTCGTTCCTCATATCAGGGAGGTACGGCGCTCTAAAGCTTTCTTATTCTTATTCTTATTCAACGTGGGGGCGATAAGTCCTGCACTGACGTCCCGCTAGGGGTGTATTGTGCATTTCCCCCGCCAGCGTCTACCCGAGCCAACCCAGCTCCTTGAAATAACGGAGCGAGGCTCTGGGCCGCTGGCATAGTAACTCCAGTGGGTTAGATGGAAGTGTACATGTTACTGATGATGATAATGAGAAGCGTACAAGCTGTTGCGGAGATAAAGCTGCCTCATGCAATCCGGTAGCAATTCTTGTTGGTTCTGTGACTTTGCACTGCCACAGCACATGCTCTACGGTTTCATTGTCCTGCATGCAGCCCCGGCATAACGGACTATCCGTGGCTCCCAGTTTGTACAAGTGGCTGTTCAAGTTGCAATGACCGGTTATAAGCCCTACTAAAAGACGAAGGTCCTGTCGTTGCAACTTCAACAGATTGTTAGTGATCTTTCTGTCCAGGATTGGGAAAGCGGTCTTGGCATGCTTGCAGTCGCCTTTCTTGTCCCACAGATTTTGTTGCTCTTTTTCGCTATGGCGGCGCAGTAGCTCGCGCACTTCCATCGCTGATGGTCTACAGAGAGCTACCACGTCGTCGCTTACCTGTTTTTTTACACCCTCTTTAGCGAGCGTATCGGCCACGTTGTTTCCTGTACATGTTCCGTGGCTCTTTGTCCATCTTACTATAGTTCTATATCTATTCGAGAGTGTTTGTAGTATAGTGTGGCACTCGGCAATGACTCTAGACCTTGTTACAGGTCTTCTTAGTGCATAAATGGTTGCAGCACTATCGGTGGTAAACATGAGGATATCTTTATCACCCCTATCGTTGGGAACCACGATAAACTCACTGAATGGCACGACTGCCTTTGCAGCCAGCAAGAGGCCCATGGCCTCCGCTTGCAGTGCTGTCGTGGTTTTGTTTAGAGCCATGGCCTCCTTGAGTCCAAGCTCCGGCGAGTAGTAGCCGCACCCAGCCCCCGCCTTGTTCTTGGCACCGTCAGTGTAAATGTTCCACGCGGGTTTAATGCCTTCTAAGACGTTGTCCTCAGTGATCAGCTCATACCTTTTGCTGTCTAGATGTGTACTAGCTGTTTTATCAGTACCTTTACTTGCTTCGGGGATTATTCTCATCTCATCTCTCATCTCTAAAGCTTTGTTGATCAGTAGAAATGTGGTTTTTCTATGAAAAGTGATGTGGTTTTTCTATGAAAAGTGATGTGGTTTTGACACATTTTTGTTTTATGTCGGAAGTACTTTTGGAGTATCAGACTTTATTAAACTGAGTAATCCCGGTAGGTATTACGATAGCACCGCATCTCTGTACGCCTCTTCAGGCATAACATGAACTCTTTGATTATATACCCAGCCAGCTAGATCCTCCAAGCATGAAGTTCATAATAAATACATTCATAATAAATTCAAACACATGTTTCTACTCATGTCATATGCAAGTAAATGTACTTATAAATAAAAAAACAAAATTGTAGAAATGCGGTCAAAGTGTAAGGTCGGTGCTGCCATCTACAAAAATGTTTATGAACTACAATATGAATGGAAATGGAATGTAGCAAAGCCGAGGCACAGAATAAATAATAGGCCGAGATGATGAAAAACACCCTGCACTAGTTCAAAGTAAATCCAATAGATGGCGCTATAAATCCTCAATCAAGTCTGCGAAACCTTTCTACAAAACAAGTTCTACAGCTAAAGCCAGTCATATGACGCAAAACGAAGGTCAGCTAATGAAACTGGTTTTAAACTGCTTGTTTCACAATCTGACAGGGGTTTTTTTGAGCCAATGCATTTCAATTTATCAGTTTGATAAAAAATAAAACGTTTTAAATTTTCATGATAATATTAAACAATAATTCTGTATAAGTACCGGGTATGTTTGAACAAACAAAGACTAATATTTAGTTTATGTATCAGTGGCGACACTACGTAACTCATACCCAGTTGTTGATGATACATACGAAGCGATCTTTTTATCTCTTCATTGTTTGAACGTTTGAACATACTATGAAATATTTGCTTAAATTTCAAGAGCAACATTTTCAAATTGTTTCCTAGTTACTGTTGGTAGATAGGCACTAATGTATTCTAAATATAATTTGTTTTTGTGGTTACGTGATGAATGTAAGGTAGATAGATAGATAGATAGAAACTCTTTATTGTGCTATTGTGCACACCAAAAAATACAATAGAAAAAGATACAAGAACCTTATGGCCTAGTGCCACAATTGGCGGCCTAGGTAGGTTGCTAGTTCCATCGTAGACACACGCTTGACCGCTTTAGCTAACTATTTTCCTCCTTATCGTAAGCGAATGGTTACGAGTAACATGTACACAATCAGAACATAAATAAAACTACAAGAATTCTCGTAAATTTATATTTTCCGAAGCAACAATTGACCAACTGGTTCAGAAGCAACATCAAACATTCAGCACAAAATATAACTCCATCCAAAACTTTTAAATCTAAAAATATTTACCTACTTAAAAGTAATTAATACATTTTAATAAATTAGTTGCAAGATATCGTGTTAAATGACTATTTTATTAGACTTTGGAAGTCGTTCTGCTTCTGGGGAATGTTTTCATTTTGGTATCATTAAAGCTTTCGATTCAAGTGACGCTATACGCCGGGAAGGCCCGGCAAGGCTCGTGTCAGCTGTGCTCTCCGCTGACGCTTCTCACTCTTCTTATCAACTCCTCCACTCGTTTATAAGGACTTTGGCATTCACTGCCGTTAGCTTCTATCAAATAAGGACCAGCTTCGCTGTCTCTGTTTTCAGGAGTGTGGGATTCACTGGACGCATCCGCTGCAGTTTTGTTCAAAAAGGGCTCTACATCTGGGACAACAAGAGCTGAAGTAGCTACAGCTCTGTTATCTTCAACTGTAGTAGAATGATTGGAATCTACTTCCTTTTGTCTCAACCATACTGGTGAATCCACGTAAACTTTCGGTCTTTCCCTCAGAGCATTACTCCGTTCCAGCGCCGGCCTCCTGATTGGAACTGGTGGTCTATATGCTGCTGGCATGGGGACTCCTCGTCCAATTATTGTACAAAGAAGTCCTTTGAGCGCAGCTCGGAAATCTTTTAGATGGTACGCGTACAATAAAGGATTAATGGCAGAGTTAAGATGAGAAACGATTATGCAAACGTAAGTGAGGGGATTTGGGATGTCAAGTTCTGGCATAAAGGCTTTTATAGCGTTGATGGTATAAAGAGGAATCCAGCAAATAATGAAGAAGAACACGATGATCGCGAGATTCTGCGTGGCTTTGACCTCGCGCTTCTGAGCTGCTCCAAGAACCCTCAGCATAGTGCCGCCTCCAGGGACGCGACGACCACCTTCCACGGTCATTACTTCGCTCATCTGTAACAAACGGAAAAGCTACTTTAAATAGCAAATTGTCGTGTACTCTGGTACTTGGTTACGCCCCCATTGGAATATGATATTGGCATAACACGATATCCAGTAATTAAGGATGGTAACACTAACAGTAAACAGGAATGTTTAATTGAAAACACTGCCGCTTGTGAGAAAGGAAAGGTGATCAACAACGTTGTTTTGAATGGTAACATGAGGATTGATGCATTATAAACTGGATTCTAGTACCTATACTTGAGCCTCGACATTGAAATTTGAAGCAACCGCGTGTCAACTAAAGGCCTTATTAGTCAAAGATAGTAGCGCTCGTGGCGTAGCTTGTCTAGGTGATTCTAAACGGTCACCGATGTTAAGCAAAGGACGGTCCGGTCAGTCTTTGGATGGGTGACCATGAGTGGCATTTATTTCTGAGCTCTACCGTGGGTCGGATGACACGTTCAATTGCTGGTCCCGGGTGTTTGTTCTTGTTTCTATAACAACAACTGTCAGCCATGTCAGAGGCCTTCGGGCGGCACATTAACTCTGACACTAGGGCTGGCCACTCAGCCTATACGAACTTACTTACTCAAAGATGAATTACGTTAGTTGGTGCGCATTTTAATTGCACAGAAGTTAAATGACGTGAAGACTTGAGAAGTAAAACCCTGAATCAAACCACTAACCAATAAATCGTTGGCACTAACAAATGAACAATGGCAGGTAAAATACGAACACAATTTCAACAAGATCATTTTGAGGATCAAATGAAATCAGACCTCAGACAAAACAAATATTGCTATAGAGGTATTATCCATGACGAAAATAGGGGAAGACATTTGTACATTTATAGAGAAGAATCGTAGACCATTCCGTCTTAAAAGTCTACTTTTATTCAGATGAATCTAAATAATAATATAATTTGACTCGTAAAAAACTCATAGAATAATTGAATTGGAATTTATGTATTGGAGAATCGAGCATGGAAAGTGCAAATGCATAACGATTACGCAAAAATGTTATCTTTCCCTACGAGGACAATGAACAAAGAGTTTCAAGAAGTTACATAAAGAGCTCGCGTACCTAAATGGCGTGAGATTTTCAGCTTTTACCGACAGAATTTGAAATCAGTTGTTCAGAAACGCGTGATACAAATATATGTATTAATGCAGACCTACTGCAAAATTTTGTAGAGATAACAGCTAGTGCATATCGCGGTTGGATCGCATGTCGCAGGGCGTGGGTTCAGATTGCAATATGTGCTTGAACTGTCGCCGGTGAATCAAAACATCGTAAGGGGAACAATGTTAGGGTACTTTCTAGAACCTACTTAGATGGCTAGTTATCAAGCTTTAGTCTACTCTGTCAGGCACCTGACGGTCTCCGTAGCCTTTGCCAACTTTCTCACGTTTAATACCTTTCGAAAAACTTTTACCTAAACCATTCCCATTTCGACTATTTCATTTCCCTATTTCCACCTCAATAGTTTACCGACTCTATAGCAGCCTATTGAGGCGGAAGAGCCAAAAGTGACATTTAACAATATTTCGTTTCGTTTCTTTATTATGGTGTTAGTTTAATTATATAATTGACTAGTAGCGTCCCGCAACATTACTCGCATTTTCCAGGGACACAAGTAACCTAAGTGTCAATCCAGTGAATCTTCATACCTAACTTCGTCCAAATCCGCCCAGCCGTTTGAATTTGAGGAGGTAACAAACATTCATACACACACTCACAAAAAAAACGCATTTATAATATTAGAATAGGGCCTATACCACAGAATAAATAATATTACTACGTATACCGATGCCTATACTGATGGTGTAATACGGTTTCATATTGCCAACTTAAGGGTAACGACGTGTTCCGGCAGTCTCGCTTGAGAGACGCTTCCTATTCCAAGCTCGGTGTGTTTACCAATTTCGACCACAGCATCACCATCAGGTGATGCTGTGGTCGAAATTGATCATATTGATTGATCTGATGATCAGTTATCAAAACATCGTTTGTGGAAAAACTAATCATTATGTAGAAACTTGTATAAAGACGCTTATTCAACTCTACAGTTGAGGGGATCGTAGTAGCCATCATTAAGAACATTGAATAACTATTACCTACTGTACGAACAACCTATAGATTTCATTGTTCTGGCTTCATACCTTTTTCAAATAACTCATTATTTTTGTCACCCCAGCCTTTATTATTCCACGGCTGGACAGAAGCTTACCCTCGAAGGGTGACTGGACGATACGTTAGGCAAAATTCACACATAATTGAATGTCTTCTCCAGACGTAAGTAGGTTCCTCACATGTTTTCTCCTCGTGTTTTCCCAAAACCAGTTGTATACTGTTTACGTCAATTTCAAAGGCAATTTATTGCGATAGAACCAATGGCTTACCTCAATAGATAGGAAGCACACAGGATGGAAGAAAGGCATAGGAAGCGACGTCTTCCAGTACGTGGACGCAACTCAAGAACCTTTCTTCCCTATCAGTTATCAGTTATTCGAATGATTTATTTTTTATACAATACAATAATTGCTTAAAAACAAACCTGTTTGACCACCACCCGGTATATGTGGGCGTAGAACGCTGCTAGCAGCACGCTGGGCGTCACGATAGTGGCGAAGTAGAGAAACAGAAGGTAGTTGTAGTCCATGATGTCTACGAAGTAGCAGCCGGGAGGAGAGGCTTCCGCCGCGTGCCAGCCGAACAGAGGCAGGAGGCCTACACCAGCACCCGACACCCAGCACACTGAGATTATCCCTGGAAAAAAGAAAAACTATTTAACAGATCAACGTCCTTTGTTGTTCTTGTGTAAACTTAACTGTTAGGTATATGGTATTTTTCTAGTGTATTTCCGCTCTAATAACGTATCGAAAAAACTATATTATCATTATACATATGAGCGGAAGTACACAAACTTTATTCATTAAATAAAGTTCCGCAAAGCGACGCTTGAATCCACAATCCTTAGATATTCTATTTTTATCACTTTTTTGTTTGACTGCCTAAATAATTGGAACAGAGTATCTCGTCACATTTTAAATGTTAGTCAGGGATGGGAACCAAACCAACGTTCTACAGCTATAACTCACAAAGCAGAACATCGACTCCCAACTGAGCTAATAAGAGAAAAAATCCGATTGTAAAAAAAACCTGTGCGGACGAACAGGTAAAAAATACTTGCTTGTAAAACCAGATAGAGGTACCAAATTAAGGAAATTTTACTTGGTTATTAGTAAAATCTTCGCTATCCTTGAAACCAGAATGTACCGAGGTGTCACCGACGTTTGGACGGCTAATGTGTACTTATACCTGTATATAGGGTTAGGCGGCACGGTTTTGCAAAGCCGAAAGGAGTTCATTGTATACTCATCAATGTAAACAACTTTTACCATGACCAAACCTGAATTCTCGGATACGATCAGCTGTTGCATACAGTTTGTTGAGAGTGAATGATATTTTATACAGACTGCCCATAAAAGGAATGTAACATTTTTCAGGGTCCATGTAGGTATTAAGTATGTTTTGAGTTTCTTTATTCCATGTCTGAACAGATTTGGATATAGGTACGGGGCATCGTTAGAATCAAAGAAAAGCGAAGGCCCTACTACTTATCTCTTCAGCGGTTAGAATCCTTACATCATTTCGAGTGACACGGGCTACACATTTTTGAAATAAAAAACAATTTGGCGCCATTTTCAAAAGTGAATAGATTTTTTACTTTATGGGCAGTCGTGTTTTTGAATGTTTGTTTATTAGATATCTTTGGAACGGCTGATTTTCTTTCGCGAATTCAGGGTTGACCTCATAGTAAAGGTTGTTCACAATGATGAGTATAATGACCACCAATCGACTTATTAATACCGTTACGCGTATTCCTGTATATAAACTACCGAAACGAGTTGCGATAATTCGTGTTTAATTTGATACTGCCATAGTGCATCTTTTCTCAAGTCAAAACTCATTTATATTCTAACACAGAACACCTAATTGGCGTAGCGTATCCGCTTTTGTATGGGATGTCCTATTGATAGAAGTACATAAGAATAATGTTCACGTGAAAGTATTAAGTATTGTTTTATTAAGTATTATTATTAAGTGTTTTTAAGTATTTTGTAGGCTGGATACATAAGAATAATGTTCACGTGTGGAAATGGGCAAAGGAAGTATGCAAATCATGTGTAAGAGCAATAACTTTTTTTCCTTATACAGGGTTATAAGTTACATGATATAATTACAATAACAGAACTATATTAACACGAGAATAACCCGAAATACTCCTCAACACAACGAACTGAATGAGAATAAAATAAAACAAATATAATCGTCGTTGCTAAAAATTAAGGACAAAACTAAAATAAATATAAACTTTTTTGGTGACGATACCTAACTACTAATCAATTATTTACGTAAACGCGTAACATAACTTAAAAAAAACATTACTTTGAATTGAGAACCTCCTTTTTTGAAGTCGGTTGAAAAGGCCCAAAATGGAGCTATAGGGTTTTTAACTGACCTCAAAGAGGTTCTCAATTCGTCATATTTTTTGTTTGGTACCATGGAATTCCGTCATTAAATTCCTCCTCCTGTCGTTAATAAACCGTCTTTTTTTTTTTTTAAGGATAGTCTTTCAGATTGGTCCCAATATCGGTTTAGTAGTGTGAATCAAAATAATATTTATATTATTTTGCATTGAACGTAAATGGTTTTTTAAAAATCCAAATATACAAAATTTCGTATTCTGCTTTGAAATTAGTTGGTTTGTTTTTAAATGGCTTGTTATCCTTGTATAGTAAATCTATTCATCTAGATCTTCTAGTTTTAATTTTGCTATGCATTAATGTTATTCTGGATGTGTTTTTAAATTTTCCTTTTTTTTAACAGGCTAGTTGCATACAAAATACGTACCTAAAATCTACAATTAACTGACTGAATGAATACGTACAGAGATCGATAAAATTATTACTTGTCTAAAATAATAAAATAGTGATTACGATAAGATAAAGAATCGTGAGGTTTAAATGCGTATTTAAAACTATTATATTTATTTCGGAGTTACAGTGTAAATTGTCGGGATCGATCATTGATCAGATTGACTCGACGAGTTCAATTGCATCAAAACTACCTACTTACCCTATCTACACTGATTCAACCGCACATTGTCTGCCTATACGTCAAATCAAATCAAATCAAATCAAATCATTTATTTGCAAGAATACGGTACACTAGAGATCTTAATTAAATATTTGCCGGAACACAGTATTCAGTCTGCAAGCAGAGGTGCAAATGTTAAAATTATAATTTAATGTATAGGTTAAATTGACTTAATGTAATCTTTATTATGTCCTTCCGCCGTTATTCGAGGCCTTTTAAACAATATTGAGATGACATCTTCCGGTTTCGGCCGTATTTTAGTCGTTGTAGTTCCATTTAACGGCGAAAATATGGTAACTTCCGGCCGCCATGTTCACCAGGTGCCCCTCCATAGGAGCTTCCTTCATTGGCGTCTTGATTTTCGAGCCGTAACATACATTTAAACGCTGTTAGCGTTCGTAATTTTTTTTTTTTTTATATAGCAAAATTATTTAAAATCTACTATCGTTTGTAGAAGTGCTTATAAAAGTTGTAGTTTCAATCGTATTTTCTAATATTTGTACAGTTTTTTTTTTTTTTTGTAAAAAGTTTACTACCCTCATAAAGTGATTTTTAAGTAATTTATTACTGAAAATGTCTGAAAGTGATGAAAACGTGCGCGAGTGTATCACGTCGTCATCGTCATCCACTAGTGATGATGAGGACCCGCGAAGCCATCGTAAGCGAAAACGGTCGCGCAGGGACGAGGGAGGTCAGAAAAAGCGTAAGGTATTAGAACACCTTGCCGAACAAGTAAGTCAAATCCAAAATTTTTTGGCTTGTGCATACCCTTCTCCGGGTTGGCACCCGGTCGATCCTGGGTATCATCCTTCAAGAGAAATCAATGTAGACAGCCCGGCGCCAAGTCAGCTGGATGCGCCTAGTAGCGAAGTGCCTGCCGAGTCCGCCCTTCAGTTTAAATTTGAGTTAACGACAAATTTAAAAGAACCCACAATGCAAAGAGCCTCTTCTGAGCATTTGCGACTGTTGAATTCATTACAACATTTTAAATCTGAAAACTGGACTAACGTCCGCTATTCGGAAATCCAAAAATCGTATAATGCACGACCGGGGTTCGTCGATCTGGAGGTGAATGATGAGATTAAACAATTTGATAGGGCAAACAATCTGATTGCAACGGATAGGTCCTTGGGTGCGATTACCCATGCGGTCATTATGCAGAGCGACGCTTTAAAAACGGGGGTATCCGAGTTACTGCAGTGGGTTCATGATAGTGGTGAAGTTGACAAAGACGCGTTGGCAACAAAAATTAAAGAAATTTTTTCAGGTGATTTTCAAAAAATCTCGCTTGATTGTTTGCAATTGCTTTGTGGTCGCCGAGTCGACATTATCGAACAAAGACGAGATGCATTTCTGAATTTAGTAAAAGACAAATTTTTAAAAACAACGCTGAAAAAGATACCTCCGTCTTGTGATTTTTTGTTCCATAAAGAAGAATTCTCTGAGGTGTTAAAAAATAATGGCGGTACTGGTAAAGTTTTTTTCAAGACCCTCCTTCTCTGCGCAAGAGAAGAGAGTTTCATCTGGATCTCAGGCTGCGCAACCTGGACCCAGTAGCTACAACCAAGCCGGTCGCAACACAGCACCGCTTGCGTTGCGATACCACACTCCACAGGGGGCTAGGCCATTTGTACCAATGCAGTCATATACTCCTATGCAATCGTATGCATCCTATTATGATTTCCCAGCCCACGCTGGAAACCAACGGTTTTTTCGTCCTCAACATAAGCCACAGTCGTTTACCGCAGGTCAACAGACCTCGGCCAATTCAAGAAAACCAGCATATCAACAAGGACTCTCCAGTCAAACCACTGCAACGCGTGGCAGAGGAAGAGGCAGTAAACATTTTTGACAAAACGCAACCATTCCAGGGGGGCAGGTTAGGGACGTTCGTGGATGCGTGGATAGAGTCTGGGGCACCGACGCCCTTGCTGAATGTAATAACAGGGTACAAAATTCCGTTTCAAGCACAGCCGCCGCTTGTACTACCGCGACTCGCCAAGGGCCGCTATCAAACTGTTCCCTCTTGCGAAATGGATCAGATTATAAACAATTTATTGATAGCAAATATTCTGGAGTACGCCCCCGAAACACCCAGTTTTTTATCCACCCTGTTCTTAACCCCCAAAAGCGACGGTTCCATGCGCCCTATTTTCAATCTAAAGAGACTGAATCAATTTTTAAAAGTAACCAAATTCAGACTTATCTCAGTTCATCGAATTCCAGACTTTTTACAGCCCAACGATTGGATGGTAAAAATCGATCTTACGCAGGCCTACTACCACGTGCCTGTAGCTCTCTCCCATCGATGCTTTCTAAGAATGCTATACAGGGGTCAACTACTCCAAATGACCTCTTTGCCATTTGGACTTGCAACCGCTCCCAAAGTGTTTGCGTCCCTTTCAAACTGGACAGCGGAAATTCTGAGGAAAAAGGGGATTCGAATAGTAGTCTTCCTCGACGATTATTTAATTGCATGTCAGGACAGGTTGAGGTTAGTGGAGCAGACGCAGACCGTTCTCAGGACCCTCCAATACTTAGGGTGGGTTGTCAACACCGCCAAGTCAATTCTAGTCCCTCAGACATCCCTAGAATACTTAGGTCTAGTATGGGATACGTGGAAGAACAGGAAAAGCTTACCCGAGAAGAAGATTCGAGGTCTGCGTTCTTCTATAACGAAGCTACTCGGGCAACAAAAAGCGACGCTTCGCGAAATTCAAAGCATGGTCGGAACCTTGAATTTTGCCCGGCTACCTGTTCCTCAGGGTCGATTGAACTTCCGTTGTCTCCTAGCACATTGCAACTACCTGCTGCGAAGCGATTCCGAAACGAGAACTCCTCTTCCTTCACTGCCAATCGGGGAACTCGAGTGGTGGAGGCAGAATTGCGACAAATCGACTCGCCTTCATCCTCCGTTGTTGACTCATTTTCTCACAACAGATGCAGCCGATTCTGGATGGGGAGCAGACCTAAATGGCGTCCAAGTACGAGGCAACTGGTTAAGCGGAGAAGAGTCAGTTCATTCGAATCAAAAAGAAATGTTGACTATTCTAAAATGTTTGTATCAATTCGGTCCTACTCTGAGTCATTCGTCAGTGTTGCTTCAATGCGACAACAAATCGGTCGTAGCCTACCTAAGAAACGAGGGAGGAAATCGATCGGAACAATTGAATAGTCTGACTTATCAAATTTTCAAAATTTTAGATCGGTTCGACATTCATTTAGTCCCTCACCACATTCCGGGAAAATTCAATGGTGTCGCAGATCGTCTATCTCGGAAGTTGATACTCCCCGAGTGGCATCTACTTCCTGCGTTGACAGAGGTGGTTTTTCGAAAATGGGGTGTCCCGGAAGTAGATCTGTTTGCGTCGGTACGTGCCCATGTCGTACCAAAGTATGTCAGCCTAGATCAGACGGACCACGCGGCCTGGAGATACAATGCGTTTGCCTGGGAATGGAAATTCAAGCTAGCGTGGATATTCCCCCCACCGAACCTTAGACCGAGAGTCCTAATGCACCTCAATCGAGCGAGAGGCTTGTATCTAATAGTAGCGCCGAAATGGCCCCAGGCGTTTTGGAGAGCGGATCTGAAGGCTCGGGCCTTAGCACCCCCGTTCACAGTCCGTCAGTTAGAGTCCAAGCTAGTAGACCTGTCGACAGGCCTCCCACCGCCGAAAGTAAAGGAGTTGACGCTGGAAATTTGGAAATGTGGGGGTGGTCTGAATCAATAAGGTCATGGTCCACACAGCAAAAATCGTTACTGCGGGCAGGTTGGCGGAAATCGACCCTTAATACATACAAACCTGCGTGGGCAAGATGGTTAAAATGGTGTCAGATCTTTCACGTTAATCCTACAAATCCTTCGGGCTCTGAATTGGCACAATTTTTGGCCGACCTCCACCTTAAAGAAAAATTAGCATATAGAACAATTTTGGTCCACAAGTCTGTGGTTTCTACTTTATGCTCTACGGAAGATAGTGGCCAGCTTAGTTCTAACGTTTTAGTTAAACAAATCTTAAAGTCCATCGCTACGAGTCATGCTAAGAAAACACATACCGTAACAAATATATGGGATACAAATATTGTTATTTCTTGGTTAACAAATCGTACACTTCCTTTACAAAATTTGTGGGAAGTCTCACGACGTTGTGCTATTTTACTGTTACTTTGCTCGGGACGTAGAGTGCACGATCTCACACTTTTAAGTGTTTCGGACAGTAACTTCATAGACAATAAGGACGAGAACTGTGTAACTTTCTGGCCTATATACGGATCTAAAACTGATTCTGCATCGTATACTCAATCGGGTTGGAAGTTATATTCAAATAGAAAGTATCCTAATATTGATCCTGTGGTATGGGTAAGAAAACTGATACAGATGGGTAGTGATAGACGTAAGGAAAGTAATGTGAATAATCTTTTTGTAACAGCCCGAGGGCCCGCCAAAGCTGCCTCTCGAACTGTAATCGCGGGCTGGGTAAAATCTGTTTTGTCCGATGCCGGTGTCGACGCAACCCCCGGAAGTGTCAGGTCAGCTGTAGCATCTAGGGGTTGGATTGATAGAGAACCATTAGATACAATCTTAGCAAGAGCGAATTGGAGGTCAGAAAATACATTCTCAAAATTCTATAAAAAAGAAATAATGTCAATACCTAGTACTAGTTCAAATAGTCTTTCTTTAGGTAATTTGTTTGAATCTGTAAGATAGTTCATAGTATGTACATTTCATGTAGAATAATGATATGTAAATATAATCAAGTACTATTAGTAACCTGTAGGCATTATTACAATTATTGTCGATTATTCTGTCTGTAATCACATTGGCGTCTCGTTCACCAGGCGATAACAAACAATGTCTCAATATTGTTTAAAAGGCCTCGAATAACGGCGGAAGGACATAATAGCAGAGTTTTACCTACCATTAAAACTCATATTATGTCCGGAGCCTTATTCGAGGCCTTACATTAAGTTCTGCCTGGTGTTAGTTAAGTTACAAATAAGTAGATTATTGAGAACACAATGAAGGAAGCTCCTATGGAGGGCACCTGGCACCTGGTGAACATGGCGGCCGGAAGTTACCATATTTTCGCCGTTAAATGGAACTACAACGACTAAAATACGGCCGAAACCGGAAGATGTCATCTCAATATTGTTTAAAAGGCCTCGAATAAGGCTCCGGACATAATATGAGTTTTAATGGTAGGTAAAACTCTGCTATTGTTACCTATTTGAAAAATCCATGAACTCCTTTACACTATAGAAACAATTCTTCAGAAGCCAATCAGTTAACGTTTTTTTAAATTTGTTGCCGTTTAACAATTTCATATCAGTGGGTATTTTATTATAAATTGATATACACATATTATAAGCATTTCTCTTGTACAAATCTTTACGGGCTGGAGGTTGATAGAGCAAATTGGTGAACTTGATTCTTTTTTGGCGTGTAAAAACTTCTCTACGATTCATAAAATAATCTGGATGTTCTTTAGTGAAAATACAAACGTTTTTAATGTACATACAACAACGTCACAAACAAGTGAATCACTAAGATGAGTAACTCGGGAATATAGCGTAAATGTATTTGTGAACGGGCAATTTTTCAATTTGAAACCGCTCGTGTGTTGTCTGTTGCCTTTGTAATTAATTAATGTGATCCCACAATACCCACAGTAGTGTTTCACATCACTTTTAGTGGTTTAACCGCTGCTGTGGTAGACTGGTGGCGTAAAAAATAACTGCTGGTCAGGAAGTGATTCACCCAAGTCACCCAGACTAATATAGGTCATCAGGCCATTGATATAGGGTTTTTTTAAATATTTTTTCGGATAGTTATGTAATTAATTTAGTTAAGTAGGTATGTATTTTAGGTGCATTTTTATCGTTGTCAGGTTGTATTAGGGGTTGACCATATTCTCCTGATGTTGAATGACGGACGTTGTGGTCGAAAATAGTAACCACGGTAAAAACAGGAAATAGGTCACTGATAAGAGTTTCAAGCCATGAAAGGTGTATGTTATCTAATATTATAAGAATTTAGTGGTAAAAAAATTGCTCGGGATGATTTAAAATGGTGAATTTTGGGAGCGGGCCGAATTTCTTCCGTACGCGGACGAAGTCGCGGGGGACCTCTAGTATATAATATATATATATATATATATATATATATGATATCATTGGGTGTATGTAACACTTACTCGAAATTATATAAACGACTGCTACAATTTCATGTCCAACTAAAATTACAATTACGATGATTCAGTTATATAAACCCCCACGAACATAGATGAGGACAATTGTTACATTATGACCTAAGACGTCGCGATGAATTTTCATTCAGAATACAAGCATCATGAACATTCAAGCATTCATTAACAAATGTATTGTTCTCGAACATACTCGATACATAACCCCTGTGCATAATTTGAGTTTAAATCTGTGGTTTAAACACATGCTGACCTTTATTTGCTTCCCATACCCCTCACCCCTATGGGTTTTGCTGATAATATCACTCCGCGAAGTGAAGACGCGTAATTTTAATTTTTCGGTTACGTAGGTACAGAGTTCCCGATTGAGCACCAATTTTTGGAGCACCCATGAAATGAGCACCTAGTATATTCCCAAAACAATAAAAATGTTGGCTTGGTCCTGTTATGAGAACAAAAAATAAATGGGACCCCGACGTTCGCCTTTGCTACAGTGTACCTACGCCATGTCTTGCAATATTTTCTAATACACCAACGCTCTAGATGATATACTTAATAGATACCTTATCTTCATTCAATAGGTACAAAGTTACAAATTAAAGTCGCATTTCTCGTGTCAAGAAAAATAAGTCAAGAACTAAGCGCATAGATTATAAGTATATTATAGATGGACATGGGTATGTCCTTAAACTGCAACCAGACCCACTGGAGGACGGGCAGCAGCGTACTCTTGGTTAACGGTGGTGACCATTCTGCGATCCCCAAGCCAGGCGGCCAAGCGTGGGGATTATGGCAACACCCATTGGCTCTATTGGGACGCCTTCGTCCAGCAGTGGACGTCTTATGGCTGACGAGGATATAGATGATAAATATATATGAACTAGAGGTCGCCTAGGACTTCGTCCGCGTACGGAAGAAATTCACCCCGCTCTCAAATACCGCTGGGTTCGTCGTCAGCCATAAAACGTCCACTGCTGGACGAAGACATCCCCCTTTATAGAGGGGTGTTGCCATAATCCCCACGCTCGGTAGGCGGCTTGGGGATCGCAGAATGGTCACCACCGTTAACCAAGCCCGCTGGGTTAATTACTAATTATTTTTCTGCTCCTATTTTCACCACTTTAAATCACCCCGAGCAATACTACAGTTTATAAAAGTTTCCCTCTTAGGGATTTCAAAAAATCGTTTCTTAGTGCACCCCTATGCATCAAGACGAATACGCCCACCAAATTTCAAGTCTCCACGACCAGCGGTTTAGGCTGTGCGTTGTCTGTCAGTCAATCAGTCAGTCAGAACAGAAAGTATTAGATGTTTTGTTTATTATACATAATTGACAGAGCTAGCAAAGTCTTTTGCAACAACTGGCAACATTTGCATAGATTTTTGGGCGACTGCGTTTTTTGATTAGAGGGATATAGGTATATCCTCCAAAGAGGGAAGAAGTTTTTTGCGCCGCCATTTACCATCCTATTAAAACTACTACATAGAAACCATACGGAACAATCTTTCAAATTGAGAGAATACCTTACCAAAGACATAAAATGTTCAAAGAACACAGAAACAGAAACGCGACTACTCTCACTAAATAGTAAATACTTTAGACTTACTAATCAAATGTAAAGACTGTAATCTGTTTGTGTATCATATGAACAAAATAAATAAATAAGTTAGTATAAATGTGATTTTATAATTATCTAAGTACGATAGATACATATTGATTCTAAAATTGTTAAACGACTGTCTTTTAGATATATGGATCTCAAATTTTCCTAACGGTCCAGTTAACATTGTCAAATCAATTTAAGGGGCTCATACAGCAAATAATAGAGCTGTGGATATCGCCTAGTTAATCACACACCATGAAGCTTGGTGTCCGGAATGGATTTGTCCTCGCCGCAGTTCAAAACTAATCTCTCATTGCAAACAAGTATTTTAAACGCAGGCAGATGAATGAAATACTACGCTTGGTCATATTATAAAACGACTTTCACACTTCACACTTTTAAAATTCTATACATTGAAAGTAAACTTGCCGTAGTCATAAAAAATGTGTAAAATTTTAAAAGGAGTTTTTTGCAAAACGAAGTGTTTGAGTCAACTAATTACAATTAGTTTCAATCTATTTTGAGTAAACCAACTATAAAACTTGCCCATATAGGTCTATGTTGGAAGCAATGATGTCTACTATGTATGTCTATGGTTGGATGGAAATATCACACGACGAGTTCTAGAGTAAAACACTGTTTTAAACTATCACGGTCGTTCACTACAGTTCTATTATTATTTACGGGATATTTACCGTGATAATGTTGTGAAATGAGCTCCCGATATTTCGGCGCACTTGCATGCACCATATTCACGGGCTGAAGTTCTAGAGTATTTTTGTACATGCATTGTTACATTATTGTAGTTACATGCCCCATGTATAGTTAATAGGCATATACCACGATATGCCAGCTATGAGCTTAGCCCACCTAATGCCCCGCACCCCTACAAAAATAAATATAAAATAAATTATGTTTAATAGGTTTTTTTTTACTTCAATCTTCTTCTTTTTTTATTTACTTGTTCATTTTAGCCAAGAAATTGTGTAAGTTTAACCGGCTAATGATAAGGTAAATTAACATTAGCGTTTCCACGTAATTAAACTTAAGATTAGCTGGCTAAACTTAAGTTTGTTTTCACACCCATCTTTAGCCGTATCATTTATATGGTTTATGTATGTGCCCTTAGTGCGAGTACGTAATTATTTATCGGTTTTTAATATAGCATTTAAATAAATTGCACTGGACTGGAACTGGAACAACGAACTCAATCACGACAGGGGCGTTATCTATCTAGTTGTTTATACGTCCACATGACCACAAAAACGATCCCACGTTGATAACACAAGATAGGTAGGTAAGATAGGTTTATCATTACCGAATATAACAAAAATAGGACATAAAATAATCACTGACCAAAAAATCTACTTTCGAACAAGACTGTACTTTCTTACATATAAGTACTTTATGATAACAAATACATAAGCTATATAAATATTTTACACAAAGGTTACCGATAAAGGAAAACAGGGTGAAACTGCTTTATTTTCTATGTATGCCATTCATTAAGCCTTTGCAACTGGCTTACCGGGATTATGTATTTCTTACGACGTGAAAGTGCAAACAGCTTTCTCTCGTCGCAGCCACAGCATGACAAGCTGTGCCGTGGCTGGGCTGAAATGAAAGGATATTTATTCTAGGGAATAACCACTAACACTGAATGAAAGGTTATTTTGTTCTAGGGTAATACCTACTGTTGGATAGGTCCAACAGTAGGTATTAGGTTGCCATAGTCAAAGTGTCGCAGCACAGCCATTATGGTTGCCTAGATGCGCGAGCACGGGATGCGGATCATAAAAAAAACTACTTATGAGGGTACTTATATTGATAACGCCTCTTAACCTGGCAACTTCATAAGTTGGACTACAGAGAAAATATGTAAATTATATTTTTCCTGTTCCTCGTGTCATATTCTCTCGACTAATGCTCGATTTTCGTCATTAACAAGTAACGTTTTCAAAAAATAAAACAACGGACTTCTAATTAATATGGGACCACCTCGGGAGTATATATCCTATTAAAAAAAAGAATTTTCGAAATCGGTCCACAATTGACGGAGAAATAGGTGAACATACATTTAAAAAAACATACATACCGACGAACATAGAACCTCCTTTTTTGAAGTCGGTTAATAAATAGAGAATGTTTATCAAAAAAAAGATAATTATTATTAAACGGTATTGGGCCTTGATTCAGTTATGACCCTTCTGCAGTGTATCAAAGTACATAATTATCTAACATAATCTTTGTCATCAATTATTATATAAGATGAGGCTGATGGCTACATAATAGAAATTTCTTAGACCGTATCTCTTACCGTATGAAACAACCGGTGAACCGGTCGAATCGACGCAAAACGGTAACATTAAAATTCCGAATGCGAGTGTAGTGTTGCTAAATGAGTACCTACGTCATAACAGAACATTGAAAATGTAAATATTCCTTCAAGTGTATTTTCAATCGCGTCGAATTTACTATAAAATTACTCGTATCAACTTCCTTTTCTGAAGTATTTGGTTTCTTCATAGATCTATATGTACACAATAATATATCTCTCTGGGTTTCTCTTAGTGTTTTATTGGATGCGAAGTTTTCAACTTAGTAAAATTTTATCCAGGTTGTTTCATTGATTTAAATTTGAAACTTTTTCAATTTGAAGGAATGGGTTACGAAATATAGGAAATAAATAATGCATCCATCCCTAAAATTGGATGCAGTGACCATATACATATAGTATATATATATATATATGTTTTTTTTTAAATACCTACGTAAAGTGACTGGAAGCGAAAAAGTTATAATAATTAATCAAAGATCAAACGAGCTTCAAGAAATAAGACATAGCTATAAATAAAATCAAACATTTAATTATCACAGGCTTAATTAAATTTCTTAAATACAATCTATCAAACAATTACTGCTAGATCTTATAAAAACAGTCTAGTAGTTTTCTTATACATCTCTTATTTTAATGTTAAATGTGTTTGCGTACAAATTCGTTTCATAAAACTACCTCTCAACGTTCTTCTGACGAGTTCAATACCTCTCTTTGTCAATAAAAAAAAAAAATAGGTTCTAATAGACTAGTAACGCTGTTGAAACCAGTGCCAATATTGTAAACACTGGCATGTTTCGTGTCGCAGAATTCTTTTTCAATGACTGCGTAGCATATGTTTGCAGTAACCCACAGGGGACTGTCTTCTTCATATTGGATGCAGACGAGATTCTGATAACGTAACACTGCATTCCCGGAGTCACGTCTATAGGCTTTCCTTTTACGTCCAAAGCGTTCGTGACCGTGGTGTTAGTGGTCGTGGTTGTTACAGACACAGATGAGGATAGTCCATTCGCAGCGGGTTCGGGATTCGTCACGTTTATCGGAGTCGTAGGGATTAACGTCCCATTCGGTAACATCGTGTAGGTAATATTTTCAGGTGTCGCAGACGCCGGTTCGACTACACCGTTAGTGGTGTTGACCATTGTTACGTTCGTCACGCTCGTTGTCACAACGCTTGTATTGGTGCCGCCATTTTGCGATTTCTCTTGTTCGGCTTGGAATATGAAACTCGTAATAAGTTGGCAATCGATTCGTGTTTCTTCGTAGTCACCGTTTTCTTTCTTGACGCCGAATTTGCAGACTTCGCCTGGCTGGGTCTTGTAACCAGAACCGGAACCAGATCCAGAGTGGCTGACGGCATAGGCGGTCCCAGCTAAGGTTCCGAGATTGAGCAATGCAAGTCCGGCAAGCAGGGTACCATACTTGCTACCAGAATCTTTGTATTGGTAGACGTACGTCGGAGGCGTGCCTTGGTACACGGGGTAGTTCCTTGCGGGTCCGTGAACGGGCGTGTAACTAATCTGCCGAGGCGGAGTGTAGTGGTAATTGTTGTAGACGTTTGTGGTATGCGTTGTGTGCGTGTTTCCTGACATTCCTTTGCCTCCAGGATATCCGTGATTGTTGCCAGACATTCCGCCTGAAGAAGGGTATCCATGGTTGCCTCCAGAGGATGGGTATCCGTGGCTGCCTCCAGATGAGGGGTATGCGTGACTGCCGCCGCTATTGCCCGAGAGGCCGCCAGATGAAGGATACCCGTGACTGCCCGAAGGACGACCGCCTGACAATCCTCCGGAGTGTGGATAGGAGTGATGGCCGCCACCCCTTCCACGAGCCGCACTCACATTGTCCACTGATGATAAGGCAACTAATAACAGCACAATACCAAATAACAAACACCGCGGGAAAGTCATTATGTCGTTAAACAAACAAGTAATTTATAACGCGGCCGTCGCAGGCACTCTTGCGCATCAAACTGTCGGTTGATTTGGTCGTCGTTCAATGTTTGAACAACCAACGCTTGGTTTCCACGTTATTTCTATTTCACTCTAAATAGCGTGTGCGCTCTTTTTGCTGTTAATTGATGTTGCCAGTATGCGGTTTATTCTCCTTAGCTCCTCGAGGTTTGACCAAATATAAAGATTACCAAGCCACCATTCGCGTTAAGTCGAATCTCTATTTTTAACCGACTTCATAATAGGAGGAGGTTCTATGTTCGACTGTATGAAAGTATTTTTTTTAAATGTTTGTTTACCGATTTCTCCATCAATTATAGACCGATTTTGAAAAATCTTTTTTGTTTGGCATGTGACACGTCAGAGGTGGTCCCATATAAATTTTATCGAAATCGGTTCAGTAGTTTGCTTTTTAACCGACTTCAAAAAAGGAGGAGGTTCTATGTTCATTAATTGACTTCAAAAAAGATATGTTTATCACCAATTTCTCCGTCAATTGTGGACCGATTTTGTTTTTTTTTATTTATTTGAAACCGTATGCTCCTTAGGTGGTCCTATATTAATTTGAAGTAGGTCGATTGTTTTTTGCAAAAGTTACTTGATAATTCAAAATTACTGGAATAATAACTGGAAAATATGAAAACATCCAGGTAGTCGAAATTGTAGTCGGTTGTTTTTTTTAAAGCGTATTATTCATATTGTTAGTTTTGTATAAGTATTGTAATTAAGAAAACGAGGGCTAAACAAGTAGAAGTTCCTGTCTGATAAAAAAAAACTGCCTGCTGTTATCGACGATGCTTTGATACTCAACAATTTTGCCTATAACTTCAGTTAAGTAAGTTAAGTTTCCTTTACGTAAGGCAAAATTTATTTATTTATTACACAAATAGTTCTTAAATCATTATTAAGAGTTTTTTGTTTATATGTGTAATTATTTTGTTAATTTATTTATAGTTAATCCAAACAAAATAAACCGAAAGACTCTTAAAATACTTTTTTACCATAACCATATTTCATAAATCCCACAAAACTCGGGAAAATTTTCCGCAATAGCAATACTCCCCGCCAAAAGAAAGAGATAGCTATATCTCACTTATTTCTGCGTAATTCAAGCTGCAACCCACACAGCCTATATTATTACCCTGTGTCTACCTGCTGTTCACATATTACTCACCAGAGTGCAGGGGAAACGCCAGTGACGCGTTTGTTAAAGTAAAATTACTATTACTCAAAGAATGACGTCATGACCAGGGGACTTATTTTAGAATCGTACGCAAGAGTTGCGCATGCGAGCAGAGCTGACTTCCGAACGGTATTGAACCTTATTTCAAACAATATCGTTCGAAGGTCGGCTCTACTTGCATGCGCACTCTTGCGTTCGATTCTAAAATAAGGCCCCATAAAAAATTACCGGTGTGAAGTTGGCAGCCAAACTTAGCTGCCTATAATACGACCAAATTAAGATGGTATTTTTTGTGAAGTTAGCAGCCAACATGGTTACGACCTAAAATCGCCTGAAAACTTCAACAAACGTATTGCAGGGGGCTTCAGAAATGTGTAAACTACCATAATTACCTTTAAAAAGTATAAAATCATAACTAAAAATTAATAATTAAAGAAATTTGGGTTTTGAAAATCGTTAAATAATACCAATCTGAAACTGAATCGAGCTATACCTGGTATGCGGAATAAAAGCTTGTATATCTAGCTACAATATTAGCCCTAACACGTTCTGGCTAAATAATATCATCGTAAGAAAATCAGCAGCTGAAATTACCTAAGTAGCAAACAAATATTTAAAAAATAATCTAAATTTGGAAAATTGTTCAATAATACCAATCTGAAATCGAATCGAGCTATACCTGGTATGCAGCATGAAAGCCTGTATATCTAGCTACAATATGAGCCCTAACAGATTCTGGCTAAAACATATCATCATACGAAAATCAGCAGCTGAAATGACCTAAGTAGCAAACAAATATTTAAAAAATAATCTAAATTTGTAAAATTGTTCTATAATACCAATCTGAAATCGAATCGAGCTATACCTGGTATGCAGCATAAAAGCCTGTATATCTAGCTACAATATTAGCCCTAACAGGTTCTGGCTAAATCATATCATCATACGAAAATCAGCAGCTGAAATCACCTAAGTAAAAAACAAATATATTAAAAATTCCAAAATGTAGGTTTTGAAAATAGTTCAATAACTCCAATCTGAAATTGAATCGAGCTATACCTGGTATGCAGCATGAAAGCTTGTATATCTAGCTACAATATGAACCCTAACAAGTTCTGGCTAAATCATATCATCATACGAAAATCAGCAGCTGAAATCACCTAAGTAGAAAACAAATATTTTGATAATTTCAAAATGTAGGTTTTGAAAATAGTTCAATAACACCAATCTGAAAATGAATCGAGCTATACCTTGTATGCAGCATGAAAGCTTGTATATCTAGCTACAATAACAGCTCTAACAGGTTTTGGCTAAATCATATCATCAGAAGAAAATCAGCAGCTGAAATTACCTAAGTAGCAAACAAATATTTAAAAAATTATCTAAATTTGGAAAATTGTTCTATAATACCAATCTGAAATCGAATCGAGCTATACCTGGTATGCAGCATGAAAGCCTGTATATCTAGGTACAATATGAGCCCTAACAGGTTCTGGCTAAATCATATCATCATACGAAAATCAGCAGCTGAAATCACCTAAGTAGCAAACAAATATTTAAAAACTCCAAAATGTTGGGTTTAAAAATCGTTCAATAACACCAATTTGAAATTGAATCGAGCTATACCTGGTATGCAGCATGAATGCTTGTATATCTAGGTACAATATGAGCCCTAACAGGTTCTGGCTAAATCATATCATCTAACGAAAATCAGCAGATGAAATCACCTAAGTAGAAAACAAATATTAAAAAAAAAACAAAATGTAGGTTTGGAAAATTGTTCAATAACACCAATCTGAAAATGAATCGAGCTATACCTGGTATGCAGCATGAATGCTTGTATATCTAGGTACAATATGAGCCTTAACAGGTTCTGGCTAAATCATATCATCATACGAAAATCAGCAGCTGAAATGACCTAAGTAGCAAACAAATATATAAAAAATAATCTATATTTGTAAAATTGTTCTATAATACCAATCTGAAATCGAATCGAGCTATACCTGGTATGCAGCATAAAAGCCTGTATATCTAGCTACAATATGAGCCCTAACAGGTTCTGGCTAAATCATATCATCATACGAAAATCAGCAGCTGAAATCACCTAAGTAAAAAACAAATATATTAAAAATTCCAAAATGTAGGTTTTGAAAATAGTTCAATAACTCCAATCTGATATTGAATCGAGCTATACCTGGTATGCAGCATGAAAGCTTGTATATCTAGCTACAATATGAACCCTAACAGGTTCTGGCTAAATCATATCATCATACGAAAATCAGCAGCTGAAATCACCTAAGTAGAAAACAAATATTTTGATAATTTCAAAATGTAGGTTTTGAAAATAGTTCAATAACTCCAATCTGAAATTGAATCGAGCTATACCTTGTATGCAGCATGAATGCCAGTATATCTAGGTACAATATGAGCTCTAACAGGTTCTGGCTAAATCATATCATCATACGAAAATCAGCAGCTGAAATGACCTAAGTAGAAAACAAATATATAAAAAATTCCAAAATGTAGGTTTTGAAAATCGTTCAATAACTCCAATCTGAAATTAAACCGACCTATACGTGGTATGCAGCAAGAAAGCCTGTATATCTAGCTACAATATGAACCCTAACAGGTTCTGGCTAAATCATATCATCATACGAAAATCAGCAGCTGAAATCACCTAAGTAGAAAACAAATATTTTGAAAATTTCAAAATTTGGAAAATTGTTCAATAACACCAATCTGAAAATGAATCGAGCTATACCTTGTATGCAGCATGAAAACTTGTATATCTAGCTACAATATCAGCTCTAACAGGTTTTGGCGAAATCATATTATCAGAAGAAAATCAGCAGCTGAAATTACCTAAGTAGCAAACAAATATTTAAAAAATTTTCTAAATTTGGAAAATTGTTCTATAATACCAATCTGAAATCGAATCGAGCTATACCCGGTATGCAGCATGAATGCCTGTATATCTAGGTACAATATGAGCTCTGACAGGTTCTGGCTAAATCATATCATCATACAAAAATCAGCAGCTGAAATGACCTAAGTAGAAAACAAATATATTAAAAATTAAAAAAATTAGGTTTTGAATTTCGTTCAATAACTCCAATCTGAAATTGAACCGAGCTATACTTCGTATGCAGCATGAATGCCTGTATATATAGGTACAATATGAGTCCTAACAAATTCTGGCTAAATCATATCATCATACGAAAATCAGCAGCTGAAATCACCTAAGTAGAAAACAAATATATTAAAAATTCCAAACTGTAGGTTTTAAAAATCGTTCAATAACTCCAATCTCAAATCGAATCAAACTATACCTGGTATGCAGCATGAAAGCCTGTATATCTAGGTACAATATGAGCCCTCACAGGTTCTGGCTAAATCATATCATCATACGAAAATCAGCAGCTGAAATGACCTAAGTAGAAAACAAATATTTCAAAAATTCCAAAATTTAGGTTTTGAAAATCGTTCAATAACTCCAATCTGAAATTGAAGCGACCTATACCTGGTATGCAGCAAGAAAGCCTGTATATCTAGCTACAACATGAACCCTAACAAGTTCTGGCTAAATCATATCATCATACGAAAATCAGCAGCTGAAATCACCTAAGTAGAAAACAAATATTTTGAAAATTTCAAAATTTTGATAATTTTTCAATAATAACAATCTGAAATCGAATCTAGCTATACCTTGTATGCAGCATTAAAGCTTGTATATCTAGCTACAATATGAGCCCTAACATATTCTGGCTTAATGATATCATCTAACGAAAATCAGCAGATGAAATCACCTAAGTAGAAAACAAATATTAAAAAAAAACAAAATGTAGGTTTGGAAAATTGTTCAATAACACCAATCTGAAAATGAATCGAGCTATACCTTGTATGCAGCATGAAAGCTTGTATATCTAGCTACAATATCAGCTCTAACAGGTTTTGGCTAAATCATATCATCAGAAGAAAATCAGCAGCTGAAATCACCTAAGTAGCAAACAAAAAACCAAAATGTTGTTTATTTTTTATATTTGTTGCTATTCAGTTTTTTAGCCAGAATCTGCTAGTGCTCATTTTGTAGCTAGATATACAGGCTTTAATGCTGCATACCATGTATAGCTCGATTCGATTTCAGATCGGTGTTATTGAACAATTTTCCTAACCTACATTTTGCGTTTTTTTTAAATATTAGTTTGCTACTCAAGTGATTTCAGCTGCTGATTTTCGTATGATGATATGATTTAGCCAGAATTTTTTAGGGCTCATAGTGTAGGTAGATATACAGACTTTCATGCTGCATACCAGGTTTAGCTTGATTCGATTTCAGATTGGAGTTATTGAACGATTTTCAAAACCTACATTTTGGAATTTATGAAATATTTGTTTTCTACTTAGGTCATTTGAGCTGCTGATTTTCGTATGATGATATGATTTAGCCAGAATCTGTTCGGGCTCATATTGTAGCTAGATATACAGGCTTTCATGCTGCGTACCAGGTATAGCTCGATTCGATTTCAGATTGGTATTATAGAACAATTTTTCAAATTTAGATTATTTTTTTAATATTTGTTTGCTACTTAGGTAATTTCCGCAGCTGATTTTCGTATGATGATATGATTTAGCCAGAACCTGTTAGGGCTCATATTGTACCTAGATATACAGGCATTCATGCTGCATACCAGGTATAGCTTGATTCGATTTCAGATTGGAGTTATTGAACGATTTTCAAAACCTAAATTTTGGAATTTTTAAAATATTTGTTTTCTATTTAGGTCATTTCAGCTGCTGATTTTCGTATGATTATATGATTTAGCCAGAACCTGTTAGAGCTCATATTGTACCTAGATATACAGGCATTCATGCTGCATACCAGGTATAGCTCGATTCGATTTCAGATTGGAGTTATTGAACTATTTTCAAAACCAAAATTTTGGAATTTTTAAAATATTTGTTTTCTACTTAGGTCATTTGAGCTGCTGATTTTCGTATGATGATATGATTTAGCCAGAATCTGTTTGGGCTCATATTGTAGCTAGATATACAGGCTTTCATGCTGCGTACCAGGTATAGCCCGATTCGATTTCAGATTGGTATTATAGAATAATTTTTCAAATTTAGATTATTTTTTAAATATTTGTTTGCTACTTAGGTAATTTCAGCTGCTGATTTTCGTATGATGATATGAATTAGCCAGAACCTGTTAGGGCTCATATTGTACCTAGATATACAGGCATTCATGCTGCATACCGCGTATAGCTTGATTCGATTTCAGATTGAAGTTATTGAACAATTTTCAAAACCAAAATTTTGGAATTTTTAAAATATTTGTTTTCTACTTAGGTCATTTCAGCTGCTGATTTTCGTATGATGATATGATTTAGCCAGAACCTGTTAGGGCTCATATTGTACCTAGATATACAGGCATTCATGCTGCATACCAGATATAGCTCGATTCGATTTCAGATTGGAGTTATTGCTGATTTTCGTATGATGATATGATTTAGCCAGAACCTGTTTGGGCTCATATTGTACCTAGATATACAGGCATTCATGCTGCATACCAGGTATAGCTTGATTCGATTTCAGATTGGAGTTATTGAACGATTTTCAAAACCTAAATTTTGGAATTTTTAAAATATTTGTTTTCTACTTAGGTCATTTCAGCTGCTGATTTTCGTATGATGATATGATTTAGCCAGAACCTGTTAGGGCTCATATTGTACCTAGATGTACAGGCTTTCATGCTGCATACCAGGTATAGCTCGATTCGATTCCAGATTGGAGTTATTGAACGATTTTCAAAACCTAAATTTTGGAATTTTTGAAATATTTGTTTTCTACTTAGGTCATTTCAGCTGCTCATTTTCGTATGATGATATGATTTAGCCAGAATCTGTTAGGGCTCATATTGTAGCTAGATATACAGGCTTTCATGCTGCATACCAGGTATAGCTCGATTCAATTTCAGATTTGAGTTATTGAACTATTTTCAAAACCGAAATTTTGGAATTTTTAAAATATTTGTTTTCTACTTAGGTCATTTCAGCTGCTGATTTTCGTATGATGATATGATTTAGCCAGAACCTGTTTGGGCTCATATTGTACCTAGATATACAGGCATTCATGCTGCATACCAGATATAGCTCGATTCGATTTCAGATTGGAGTTATTGAACTATTTTCAAAACCTAAATTTTGGAATTTTTAAAATATTTGTTTTCTACTTAGGTAATTTCAGCTGCTGATTTTCGTATGATGATATGATTTAGCCAGAATCTGTTAGGGCTCATATTGTAGCTAGATATACAGGCTTTCATGCTGCATACCAGGTATAGCTCGATTCGATTCCAGATTGGAGTTATTGAACGAAATTCAAAACCTAATTTTTTTAATTTTTTATATATTTGTTTTCTACTTAGGTCATTTCAGCTGCTGATTTTTGTATGATGATATGATTTAGCCAGAACCTGTCAGAGCTCATATTGTACCTAGATATACAGGCATTCATGCTGCATACCGGGTATAGCTCGATTCGATTTCAGATTGGTATTATAGAACAATTTTCCAAATTTAGATATTTTTTTTAATATTTGTTTGCTACTTAGGTAATTTCAGCTGCTGATTTTCTTCTGATGATATGATTTCGCCAAAACCTGTTAGAGCTGATATTGTAGCTAGATATACAAGCTTTCATGATGCATACAAGGTATAGCTTGATTCATTTTCAGATTGGTGTTATTGAACAATTTTCCAAATTTTGAAATTTTCAAAATATTTGTTTTCTACTTAGGTGATTTCAGCTGCTGATTTTCGTATGATGATATGATTTAGCCAGAACCTGTTAGGGTTCATATTGTAGCTAGATATACAGGCTTTCTAGCTGCATACCACGTATAGGTAGGTTCAATTTCAGATTGGAGTTATTGAACGATTTTCAAAACCTACATTTTGGAATTTTTTATATATTTGTTTTCTACTTAGGTCATTTCAGCTGCTGATTTTCGTATGATGATATGATTTAGCCAGAACTTGTTAGAGCTCATATTGTACCTAGATATACTGGCATTCATGCTGCATACAAGGTATAGCTCGATTCAATTTCAGATTGGAGTTATTGAACTATTTTCAAAACCTAAATTTTGGAATTTTTATAATATTTGTTTTCTACTTAGGTCATTTCAGCTGCTGATTTTCGTATGATGATATGATTTAGCCAGAATCTGTTAGGGCTCATATTGTAGCTAGATATACAGGCTTTCATGCTGCATACCAGGTATAGCTCGATTCGATTCCAGATTGGAGTTATTGAACGATTTTCAAAACCTAAATTTTGGAATTTTTGAAATATTTGTTTTCTACTTAGGTCATTTCAGCTGCTGATTTTCGTATGATGATATGATTTAGCCAGAATCTGTTAGGGCTCATATTGTAGCTAGATATACAGGCTTTCATGCTGCATACCAGGTATAGCTCGATTCGATTCCAGATTGGAGTTATTGAACGATTTTCAAAACCTAAATTTTGGAATTTTTGAAATATTTGTTTTCTACTTAGGTCATTTCAGCTGCTGATTTTCGTATGATGATATGATTTAGCCAGAATCTGTTAGGGCTCATATTGTAGCTAGATATACAGGCTTTCATGCTGCATACCAGGTATAGCTCGATTCGATTCCAGATTGGAGTTATTGAACGATTTTCAAAACCTAAATTTTGGAATTTTTGAAATATTTGTTTTCTACTTAGGTCATTTCAGCTGCTGATTTTCGTATGATGATATGATTTAGCCAGAATCTGTTCGGGCTCATATTGTAGCTAGATATACAGGCTTTCATGCTGCATACCAGGTATAGCTCGATTCGATTTCAGATTGGTATTATAGAACAATTTTCCAAATTTAGATAATTTTTTAAATATTTGTTTGCTACTTAGGTAATTTCAGCTGCTGATTTTCGTATGATGATATGATTTAGCCAGAACCTGTTAGGGTTCATTTGGTAGCTAGATATACAAGCTTTTATTCCGCATACCAGGTATAGCTCGATTCAGTTTCAGATTGGTATTATTTAACGATTTTCAAAACCCAAATTTCTTTTATTATTAATATTTAGTTATGATTTTATACTTTTTAAAGGTAATTATGGTAGTTTACACATTTCTGAAGCCCCCTGCAATACGTTTGTTGAAGTTTTTAGGCGATTTCAGGTCGTAACCACGTTGGCTGCTAACTTCACAAAAAATACCATCTTAATTTCGTCGTATTATAGGCAGCTAAGTTTGGCTGCCAACTTCACACCGGTTAAAAAATTTATGCCTTTCACGTGACTATATAGGGGGCAGAAAAAGTAATTCGAGAAATTGTTGTTTTTGGTCGATCTCCTGTTCAATACATTTAGCCGAAACTTATTATGTAGGATAAATCGATCATTGTCTTATATATTAGGCATGTCCTAAACCTCATTATCGTCGCTTTGTTAACAAATTTAAAGTCTCAGAACTATTTGCACTCGTACTTACCATATTCTATGGCAGTAACTACCTAGAAGTAGGTAAGTACCAAACATATTTTTATGAAATGATTTAAAAAGTTTATTTTTCAACCGACTTTAAAAAAGGAGGTTCTCAATTCGACTAGTTTTTATCGATTACTCCGCCAATTATGAACTGATTTTGATGATTATTTTTTTGTTTGGTTGGTAATACTTCAGTGGTATTAGTACATATACATTTTATCGAAAATGGCTCAGTAGTTAATCAAAATTACTAGAAAATATGAAGATGTCATCCAGTTATTCGAAGTTGAAGTCGATTTTTTTATTTTTTAAAAGCGTGTTATTTGTAAATATTTTTCTGGCTGCGCGTGCGGTAAGTCGGAACTAATTTTATATTCTGTTATGTTAGGCCCTTTACTTACACTGGGTTATTTCCAAAGTACTCCAAGAAATTATGTTCTCACACTATTCCACGAAAAAATATATGTAAATTAAGTTTAATTCTACTTCAGACGAAGTTAATTAGATACCCCATACGAAACAACATTTAATTACAACGTAGCTACGTAGCAATACGTACCAATACGTAGTATTTTTAAGAAAGTACTAATTGATAATTATTCTTAGTAGATTTAATAATTAATTAGGTAGGCCTCACAGACCCATCATCGTCACTGCCATCATAATAATGCCTTAGTAATACTTACTACAATTCTCTTTGAAGGGATATGCTATTTATTTTCTATCAGGAAAAAATGCATATTCGACTGAAGTTGCTGTGCCTGTGTGACTTTTATATATCTGTTATCAATTTAGTTAATTTTCAACCGACTTCAAAAAAGGAGGTTCTCAATTCGACTGTATGTTTTTTTTTGTATGTATGTTACGCGATTACTCCGCCAATTATGAAATGATTTTAATGATTCTTTTAATGATTTCTCAACTAAAAATAAGCTAATTTATCGTTGGTAAGTTTTACTATATTTTAAGTATTGTCAACAAACTTCAAAAAAGGAGGTTCTCGATTCGACTGTATGTTATTGTATTTTTTTGTATGTATGTTACGAGATTACTCCGCCAATTATGAACTGATTTTGATGATATTTTTTTTGTTTGCTAGGTAACTTCAGAGGTGATCCCATATACATTTTATCGAAATCGCTTCAGTAGTTTGGTTTTTAAATAAAAACAATACTAGAAAATATGAATATGTCATCCAGGTATTCGACGTTGAAGTCGGGTGTATTTAAAATAAAACCCTACCCTATTACCCTATCCCTATCCCTATATTACAGTCATCTACTTACTTACTTACCCTATTAGGGTAGATGACTGGATAATAATACGTTTTTTTCGTTGAAACCAATAGCTTTGATGAAGAATTGAAGTAAATATAGTATGTTTATTGAAAAAATAATTTAAATCGGTTATTCATGTTCTGATATTTTCTGCGTTTCTGCGTTTAAAGTTTTTGTTAGAGACAACTCTGTCTCTTTCCCACAAAACAAAAAATTACGTCACGCCTTACTTGTCAGAATATAATTTATATGGCGTACTGTGAAGCGACGTCACGATTTGGTGTTTCGCCTCTGCCTAGCATGATATTAAAATGCTTATAAGTTGCTTATTTTTGATCAGATTATCATTTTTTTTTTCTTTTTTTTTAATATTTATGGGCCACATTATAAAAGGACAATAAAAAAAACCGAAACAGTATCTATTTTTAAACCATTTTCAGTTTTATGTCCTAATTACAGCAATTAGTCACATTAAAAAAATATGTATTATAAGTTAATAGTATTTTGGAGAGCATTCTGTGGTTCAAAAGTTATTAATTTCTATACTATTTAAATAATCTGAGAAAATCTTCAAAAATCGAAGTTTGACACGCTCCAATCTGTGTAACCGCCATATTTTTGCTCCGCTAGATGTGACCCTACCTGGTACAGCTTTAGACTAATGAATGATCTCATTAAAAAATGTGCTTGAAACGTGGAATACCCGGCCTTAAAGACTTAATTCATGGAAACATGACAATATTATTCGCTGTCCTTTAACAAACAGATAATAAAATTACTTCTCCGTAATCAACTTGTAAACAACCGTTAGCATAGTCGCTACTGCTGGCGACTCTTATCAATACCACATTAATAAGAGTAATGTAGGTATGGATGGATCACAAAACATTTTGACTTATCTTTAGTCAACATTTTGACAAATATTCTTACCGTCATCATATGCATAAAGCGCTAAAACGTATTTCAAACCTATTTCTGTTAATAAGTGTTTTGACAAACACTTTTTAACTAAATTAGGTTTGAAATGCTTTTTAACGTTTTATGCATATGACGGTTAGTTCTTACCTTAAACGTCTTATATTTAACGTGCAAAGGATCAAGCAGATTTTAGGGTTCCGGGTTCGTAAGGTGTCAATCGGGACCCTATTAATAAGCCTACGCTGCCTTAATGTTTCTATGGTAAAAACGGTTACCTATGCAGAAAAGACTCGATAAGAACTTGGTAATTATTATACTTGTCTTATTATGGTTCGAAGCCGTGGTAGCTCGTATTATATCACTTATAGTACTATAAAATATGTCATCCGAAGAAATTCAACAACCCGAGCGTATGTGATCAACTTGTACCTGGGCCAGCAGCGTGGTGTATATGGCCCAATTGCCCATCGAAGGTAGGCGTATGTACAAAGTGCAAAGGACTGTAAAAAAGGCTGGTTATTCAAACGAACCTAAAAAGTAGGTAATGTTTTATAAACACTTATTTTTTTCTCTATTTGATTCAGATTCAGACTATTTATTCACCTTATTAAAATGTTACGTTATATTAGGTAGGTCAAATGGACGGATTAAGACCATTTGCGCTGATAATTTTATCATTGGGGTTTATGCAGATATTTTTGGTAAACACCATAGATTATATAACAATACTATGAGGTAATAACGAAATATTTTATGTGTACCGAACCCACGTTGTGGGGGACCAACTCGCACTTGTCAGTTTTTTGTGATTGATAAGTGGATGACTTTTTGACTTGTCTTGAATCCCACTTTAAATTTTATTAAAGCGCTTTAGGAGCTGATATACCTTACGATATTTGAATGCAGGAAGTAGAAACCAATTTTCTGGTTATTCGGGAATCACGAAATAAAACCACATTAACTACAAATCAATATTATAATGTTCCTCATAGCAAAATGTTTTCCTTGTGCTATTAAGTTACTCTACGGTCAAACTTATTTGATCGATGGATATGCTTTAAATGTAACACTATATTATTAAATGAGTATTTATTTCATCGATTTCTGAAACAGATATAATTTAATAAAATTATGAAATTATTAGGTACATTTAATTTAACCGTATTATAAGTACGAATGCGCATTATTTACATCCTCGTAATAATCTAAGGTACCTAAGTAAAAAAAAAAAAATATTCTTTAAACATTGTCATGGTCATAATTATCTAATACATAAGAATAAAATAGATGAACTAACATAATTCAACTCAATAGGTACAAAATGTTGTGTTTTCAGACTCCGAACTGGATTCTTATTACTATAAACAAGCCATCAAAAATTGACGTATTTTATGTTGCTATGAAAATAGACATCCACCAGGGTGGCTTATTGAGCCAAGACTTCAGTTTTTCCCTATCAGGCATTAAAGCACTCTCTTTTTTCGGTGACGTCAATGGCTTTTTCGAATATTGAACCAAAGTACTGCAATCAATTTTATTTCGGAAATATGCATCTTTAGTTTGTATATCAACGGAACATTCCGTGCCAGACGGATTGATTGGAGGACCTCTCACGCTCAAAGGGTCTGTTGCAATGCTCGATGTTGTACATACTGTTGTGTTTATAACAGTTTCCGTGGAAGTTACTACTCGGACAACAAAAGTAGTTTTATTGCCTTCAGTAAACTCTTTCTCCTCTTTCAGGAGAACGTTGGAGGAATTTGCTGCGTTTGTTGTGTTAGCCATTGCACTATTCGCTACAGTAACATTCAAAGATGTTACATTCACGCCACTGGCATTAGCTGGAGCAATATTGGCTAAATTGGCATTATTGGTGGTATCGTCGGCAATATTACTCCCATTTACAATATTGTTCATGTTTGTAAAGGTAATGTTTGGTGTAAGTGCTGATAATGTTGCATTAATTCCACTTACATTTTGAGCTGGTACATTGACATTTGATATAATTGCGGGAGTTAAAGCTTCATTGGTAACATTCGCCAAGGTAGCATTGGCTTGTACACTAGGCGAAGAAGTGGTATTTGTATTACGAGTAACATTGGTATTGGTAGTGCAGACAGTTTGATTAAGACGTGTTTCAGTTGGGTTGTTCACCTTTTGACTGTCTTCCGTGAAGGTTGATACAATCTCACATGGTATTTTCAATAGTTCTATCCTTCCATTTTCAACAACTCTTAAAGTGCATGTAGCTACATCTTTGGGCCGTTCTTGTTCTTGTGGTCTGTAGCTGCTGCCGGATCCGTAGTATCTCGTTCTGTAGTAGTCATCGTAGTAATAGTGGTCGGTGTGATAGTGGCTGTGTGAGCGACCCATGTTGTACAATGCCAGACCAGTTAATAAATCTCCATACCTGCTACCAGAGTCTCTATACTGAGTTACGTATACGTGTTGCGGATAGTGGTAGATCGTAGGGGGGTAAGAGTATGATCCCGGATGGTATGCATATGATCCTGGGTGATAAGAGTTTGATCCGTAACCGGCGTTTGTATTGTATGTGTTACTGGGTCTATATGATCCATGATTATTATTTGTGCCTGAAAGCCCCGTCCCGGATGGATAGTTGTGCGTACCCGATCCTGATGAAGGGTACCGGCTCCCAGACCCTGAACCCGAAAGCCCCGTTCCAGAAGGGTAGCTAGGTTTTCCTGAACCCGAAAGGCCTGTCCCAGATGGATAGCTAGGTTTTCCTGAGCCTGATAGGCCAGTTCCAGATGGATAGCTAGGTTTTCCTGAGCCTGATAGGCCGGTTCCAGTTGGATAGCTTGGTTTTCCTGAGCCTGAAAGGCCAGTTCCAGATGGGTAGCTAGGTTTTGATGATCCTGATCCAAATGGAGAATAACTGTTTCCAGAGCCTGATAGGCCAGTTCCAGATGGATAACTAGGTTTTGATGATCCTGATCCAAATGGAGAATAGCTGTTTCCAGAGCCCGAGCCAGATAATCCGCCAGACGAAGGATAGTTATGAGATCCACTTCCAGACCCAGACAAACCTGATGAGGATGACGGGTAACTAGCCGATCCACGTCCTGAGCCTGATAATCCAGAAGATGAGCTAGGATAACTGCTTCCACTAGAACTAGAACCGGTATTCCAGGATGAAGATGGTTTGTAGCCTCCACTAGAACTCGATCCGGTGTTCCATGATGAAGATGGTTTGTAGCCTCCACTGGAGCTCGATCCGGTATTCCATGATGAAGATGGTTTGTAGCCTCCACTAGAACTCGAACCGGAGTTCCAAGATGAAGACGGCTTATAACTGCTACCGCCTCCCCAACTTGACCCCGATGAACTTGATCCCCCACCCCAGCTTTTTCCCCACGAACTGCCACCGCCTCTACTGCTGCTGCGACTGCTTGATCCTCCTCCCCATCGCTTGCATTCCGTCAGATAAATTGATGTACACAAAATCAAAAGGCACAACAGACTCGTTCTACTGGCCATCGCGGATGACGTCAGGCCGGCCCGACCGTCCGAACTCGTTTGATCCCACTGCTCTTGATTGTTTCGTTAAAAACATTAAGTGAGATGCGTCAATCACTATTCTGGGAAGCACGTACCTAAGTATAGTCGTCTCACTCTTTCCTCTACGCTAGATGATAACACTAGGTTAGAGGTGAAATTAACAACGATTAGAACGTATACACACACAGATAATAATGACCGCTGATGGGCGACCCAATTAAACAATACATATTTACTGTATAATTAAATTGTTTGGCGTAATTTGGCGCATAGGAATGCGTACGTACCCCAGATTCTCTTGCATCCTGACTTTATTTTAATCACATCTCATCCCAACCCAACACCATAGTTATACTTACTTACTCAGCATATTACACACATCAGACCACCCCCACACCATCTTACACAGATACACAAAGAGAGGATCATTCTACACTTCATTCTACCCTTATAAAAAATAAAAGTAATACCTACTTTTTATCTTACCTGTTATTAATCTTGTTCCTGTTTATTTATATAGAAGTTCATGTTACAGAGCAAAACTCCATCTAGTAAAGTACAAAAGTTGACACTATTTATTTTATTTATATCTATTAGAATTATTACTGTACCACACAAATGTTCACTAAAATTAAAATAGTTTAAAATAATGATTTTAGGCGCTTATATTTTGGATATTATAATTTATATAAATATTTTCAAACAGTAATAATTAATTCATATTTAATTGTAACCAATATGTGATGGTTGTTCCTAGTTTGTAATGTGCATAATGTTTAATTTAACTTG
The DNA here is from genome assembly GCA_905404285.2 of Erannis defoliaria. NCBI lineage: Eukaryota > Metazoa > Arthropoda > Insecta > Lepidoptera > Geometridae > Erannis > Erannis defoliaria. The sequence continues at coordinate 5,994,013 of FR990071.1, forward strand.
TAATAACATAATGTGCAACTATATGGGGAGGGCGCTGACGCTGAAACACAAGCTTTAAGCCTAGTTCAGCAGAAGTAACCAAAAATGTATCATGCGTTTGTATTTTTTGTATCATATCCTACCAATTATGTACATGGAATAAATTATTATTATTACTTCGTAAAAGTAAATAACACTTGCGTGGAACACCTTCTTACATAGTAAAGAATTGTGGATATAACATGCAGATTTGGAGTACCTACTTAATCCGCATTAATTTATTATGACCTCAATTATTCGAAGTACGTGTAGTATATCAAAATGTGGGGTTCCAATGCAGTCTATGATAGAGCACGCTTACGTAAAAGAAACTGATTTGCTTACGCTGTATGCTGGATATCAAATACATGCGAAAGAGATTCCTACATTAAAAAAAAAAATACAAAAAAAAAATTACAATAAAAAATCAATAAAAAAAATTGACAATATACCTAACGATGCTGCATTAGCAATTTGTTCCCCAACGTATGCAGGTTTCTTCAAGATGTTTTCCTTCACCGAAAAACCAATATGAATATGGTATGAAGCTCCGAACATAATCTCCAAAGAGCTCATTAGTGCAGGCTCGGGATTTGAACCCACGTCCTCGCGATTCCAAGTCGAGCGGTCTCTCAATTAGGCTAGCAGTTATTATTATTAGTCGAGAATGAGATGAATTATTTTATAGAAATAATGCACTAACTTGAGATCTAGAAAAACATCTCTTCCATATAAGCACCGGAACGGACTCTTTGCAAGGCCTTAATCAATCACACAACTCAGGAAATTGCAACTGACTTTGATCAGGTATGCGAGCAAATTTATAAATACGTCTAGAAAACTTATAGTAGGTAAGTATTTAAGGCTATCCTAGCACGTGCTATGGACTATCCACAGTGTAATGTTGATTTATAGACTGTGCTAGTACCTTCTAGCTAGAGTACTAATAACAATGAGCTGTTATTCGCAATCTAATAATCTTCCACCTGTAATCACTACTCGTGAAGGCAACCGGCCATTCTGCAACGCTTTTTGTGGCGGCGACACAAAGCGTCACGACAATCGGTTAGTTACAATCATGACATCGGCACAGCACCACATTTAAAATGTTAGTCGGAGTTCTTTTAGTGACGTTTCTTTGTAAATTAGTCGCCTGTGATGTGATAGACAAGAACCCAGTGAAAATAGCACAGTTCTCGTTCCCAGTGCCCTTCGAGTTTCCGAACAGGAACGATCGTGCGGACCAGTGCTGGCTGCGGATCGAGGATATCGAACTCACTGAGACGCTTGCTGTGTACTGTAACATTCTACGAGCATTTCTCGGATACCACATATATGATTATAACTCGAGAAAAATGACAGAAGACGGCGTGGACGTAAGCCTGTGGATTGAGAAGCCGCGACGTGAAAAGGACGCTGCTTACGGACCACCTGATGTTGTTAACGGGGTAATAAACTGGAGAGTGACCACCATACTGGACCCAACAACGCAAAGAAGACTTTACGTATCTAAGAATGCTGTTTGCAGAATAGTTATGTACAGCAGGGATGCAATGACGAACTATATAGTGGACTGTGAAACGGTCCTTTACTTTGTGAACGAACATTCTAGCACCGCTGCGTTATCCAGGGGAAACAGTCTGGTGTTATTTGGTTTTATTTCCTGCTGTTTATGGTTTAATCTACTTCCCATAAATTTCTTGTGAACTATTTTTAATATGTCATTAGTGTTGTTCCCGAGAATTTGTTATTGTGTAATTAAGGCGTATACGTACTAATAATAGGTAGGTAACAGTAAACAATTGAATAAAAGAATACAGTAAATTAGAATTAAAATTAAATAATTTATTGTATTTAACTAAGATTTTGTTGTAAATAACGTAATTAATACACTAGATAAGCCAAAGCAAAATTATGAAAATGAGCGATAGCGTACGTACAGGTGATTTTAGCTAATTATTAATTTATTGACAACTTGAAGATAATCAGTCTTGACTATCTTTTGAAAGTAAGAACCAACAAAACACTACATATTTTAAATTAAAAGATCCATACGTTTTTATGTTAAGTTAGATTTTATTAACATTAATGCTAAAAATGTGTCCGAATTAGGTAAATTTGCGAAAAAAGTATTAAACGCAGTTATTCGCCATTACTTTGTACAGCCAAGCAATAAAGTTCCTACTGATAAACCTGTTTCTGTTTGTATTTTATCAATACCAGTGTCATCTTGAGCAGGAAATTACTTTGATGTTACAGCTGATATGCTGCTTAGAAGGAATAACAGAAGTAGTACATACTTACTTAATGCAGTCCCAGTAGGTAACCTAAGAGCCGAAATTGAGATACCACTTAATTAATAGGTCAGTTAGCAAATCATCCTTAAACATAGATGCCTTCGTAACTACTGAACAATAATTATGTTAGTTTGTGATATGTTCCCGTGAGTTTTTAATATACTTACTTAATTAGACGGGAACTTCCTCGTAAAATTACATTTTGTGAACGTGCCCAAGAAAACTATTTAAATATGTTGCAGTCAAAAGTCAAACCAGTCAAAAGTACATTTGACTGAAAAAAACTATAGGCGAGTGGCCTAATGTTTTATTTATGAAAAATAACAGACTTAGTGATGAATATAACTAAATACATTACACATACTGAAAAAAATAATTGTATTGGCTGATAAATCTCTGAGATATGAGCGTTTAAAGTTTTAGGTGGGGATAGAGAGGGGATGCTCTATCCCTTTCTCGCAAAGCACGTGTTAGTATAGCATTTGTATGCCGCGCCTGAGGCTTGACGTCATAGCTCAGTATAGCGCGCTCTCTGTCTAGCTTGAAATTAAAATACTCAGAACTTATTTATTTTTGAATTATTTTATATTTTGTTTGCGTTGATAGGCTCTATTGATGATCAGCTTTTTAACGAGGTAATAAAAAATTAGTAGTCATCATGCCTATTGCAACACCAAATGCCGCAATGTATGTTAGCTCATATCACTTGAGAACGGCGCGACCGATTTGACTGTATTTCTTTTTTGTTATTGTTTTTCGTCAGGACAAGGTTTACAAAAAAAACGCCGAAAATTTTAAAATAGATACCTACGATTTCCGAATTTCCAAATCTCAAAGATATACGAAAAAAATTGTTTTTGACTACTAGACTGTAGTTACGAAGAGAAGACAATAACTTTAAAAATGTAACTATTTTTATTATAGAGTTTTTTTACTATAAATAATATATATCTATAGGCAATTAAATAGGTAAGATAAGTAGTATTATAACAGTGTAGTGAAAAGTATACTCTTCGATGACATTATACATAGGTACCTAAGTATGAACAAGTGTGAAATAAAATGCAAATCATTGAAAGAAACATCACGAAACTGGAATGCTTGATAACGGAGCGAGACGACAACGATTGTCTGCGCCTCGAAGGTCGCTTTACAATGTAATTAGTTACATCTGCTCGTTTACAATACAATTTAAACAACCAATTGTGATCCGAGTGTCTTAAACTTACTTTTACGTGTCACCGGTAGACACAAAGATAGTCGTAATTCAAATAGCTTAAACTTACTTATATATGTGACCGGTAGACATAAAGATAGGCATAATAAAGTAGTTGAAATGTTATTTAAATAGATCAATGGTAGAAAAATTATGACGAGAATGAAACTAAGTTTTTTTTTTTTAATATACAATCAAGTGACGAGACGAGCAAGGCGTTCTTCTGGTGGTAAGCGTGACACCTGCCACTAACAGCAGCAGTGCTAGAATTGTGAACTTGCGAACACAATCCTGCGCTGCACTGCACTCGTCACCCTGAGATATTAGATGTTAAATAAATCTCTTCATACCCAGTAATTTCTCTGGTAACATTGCCCTTCAAACCGGAACACAGTAATGCTTGCACACTACTGCTTATGGCGGTTGAATAACTGGCAAAGGTGTGGTACTTCCCCAGGCGGACTCTGTAGTACAGTCCTACCACTACAATACAAGTATAAAAACATTAACTTCTTTTTTTTTAACTCATGATTGGCTTGCTTTTGACCACATCTTGCCTGGTGTTAAGCAACGATGTGGTCTAGGATGGAGCACGCTTACCTAGAAGGAACCTGTTTACTCTGGATTTGAAGACACCCATATTGTAGTTAAGAGAAACACACTCTGGCAGAGAATTAAACAACCTCGCTGTGCGAAAAAAAAATGTGGAATCGAAGCGCTTAACTTAAGGTCACTTCCTTCTTCGTCAGTCGCGTAGAAAGATTGGTTACAATAGTATATTTTGGTACATTCGTTGTTTTTTATGCAATGTTGTGACGAGACGAGCGAGACGTTCGCCAGCAGGCCTAACATGCGCACCGCGAGAAAATTTTACGAGGCTACGAATCTGTATAAGTTTGTCTCGTTTTTGCACGACATAAAGACACGACAAAATTTTCTCGCGGTGCGCATGTTAGCCCTGCTGGTGGTAAACATCACCCATAACAGTTAAGAGTGCTAGAATTGTGAACTTGCGAACAAAATCCTGCACAGCACTCGTCATGTCGAGATTTTAGATGTCAAATCTGTTTATGCCCAGTAATTTATCTGGTAACATTCCCCTTCAAACCGAAACACAGTAATGCTTGCATACTACTGCTTGGCGTTTGAATAGCTGGCAAAGTTGTGGCAAGTACCCTACGAAACATTGGTTCTACTCTACTAAACATTTCTACTGTAAAACTAAAACTAATTTGATTTATCTTCCAACTAGTATTGCTATCACATTAAGGCCGGCCGCACATTATATCCGACCGTCACACACCACGCGCAATAGCAGTGCGAGACGGTCGTCACGAGACGTTTCTGACGGTCCTAGTACAAAATGTATGCACGGAGTGCCTTCCGGCACGGCGCGCGTCCGTTTTTTATTTCAGGTTTTTCTTATGATGTGCAGCCGGCCTAATGTTATAATTTCGAAAGTTTGTCGGTGTGTGTGTGTATGTTACTCCTTCATGCTGAGCGGATTTGGATGAAATTCGATAAAGATGTAGCTTATCCTTGCTTGATGTAGCTTTGTTTTTTGATGTTTACCTTGCAATAAAACATAGGCTACTTTTTATTCCAGGAATCGCGGGTAGAACCGCAGGCGCAGCTAGTCAAGAATAAAGCACAAAAACTATATTTGGCGGCAGAACAAGTAATGATTCTGCGGTGGCAGGTACCTGTTAAGGCAGGCGACCTCCTTCAATGGAAACCTATCACCTTCTATAAAGGGTTACACGTTTCGGTATTACTAAGCCGAAAGGAGACCATAGTATTCGCCATTGTGAGCAGCTTTTACTAAGGGGACAAGCCAGATATTCGCGAAAAAAATTATAGATTTTATTTTACATGAAGTGTTACACTTAGGTATTTCTGTTATTTATGTATTTATAGACCGTATGAAAAATTAATGCTCCCAGCTGCCAGAATGTCTTGATTTTTTATTCTGTCTAAGCATTACGCTTTAAAAACCGACTCCAATTTCGATTACCAGGATGACATGCTTTTTCCAAATAAAAAACAAAATCAATTAATTTAAACATATAACAAACATACAACATACAAAAACTTACAGTTGAATAAGGTTCCACAGACAAAACATTCACAGATGGCGCCAACGGCGGTCAGAATGTGGCAGAATCAAGTTTTCTTGTTAATCTTTGCTTATATCTATCTGCTCTTGATGAGGGCGATGCGTTGTCGATAATCTAGTCCAAGGAAAAATACTGGCCACTGTGCCTTGTTTTAAGAATATATGCAGCTGTTGACGGCCTGAAAATAGATTTGTAGGTTAGATAGGTACTTAGGCGTTTACATTTTCGGCCTTACCTAAAAAAAACTTTTCAACCGTTAGTCACTGCTTAAGATGCTCTGCCATCTTCTCTCTGACGTGAAGTTGCATGTGCTAGAAAAGAACAGAGAAGTTTAAGCAGTAACTAAGAGAATCGAGATTATTTTAGGTAAGGCCGTTTATGTAGGACAGAGCTTTAATAAGCCAGGCAAAGGACTGCTGTACAAATCAGTAAATGCAGATTCTCCCTGGTAATACGAGTCTAAATATGAGTCATCGCAATCAGCCATAAAACGTCCACTGCTGGACGAAGGCCTCCCCCTTAATAGAGGGGTGTTGCCATAATCCCCACGCTTGGCAGGCGGCTTGGGGATGATAATATGAGTAAAACCATTAAATTGTAGAAAAAAATATATGTATGAGAATGACGGTTAACTATGGCCGCATCGACGATGCGCCACCTAGTGGAAAAAATCCCAGTGTGGATCCCCATTGAGCACCTCCTTTTTTCTGCTACTTATGCGGTATTTTTTTAAACATTTTTAGAAGACACGCTAGTATAATAACTAAACCTCTAACACCTCATTACGTTCCCTAACCTCATTCAAACAAGAGTAAATTCCAAGAGAAGAAACAGAAAAGGAACTTTCCAGAGAAAATAAGAAGAATATGTTACCAAAAGCCGCAAATACGAGTATAATAAAGAAACAAAATAACTTGATACTGGCAAATGCACAGGAAGTGCGACGGCAAATCCTCTTCGGAGGATTAAGATGAAAAAGAACTCATTTCTTGAAGTCGGTTGTAAATCAGCTGGTCCATATAAAAATGCTATTTGCCCTTGACAAATGCATGGAAGAGGTAAATTTTTCACAAATAGGTAGGTACTATATGGTTAGTTAAAAATATTTACAAATTACAATGATAAGTACAATAACTCCTTTCAGCTTACTAATACCTACACGCGTAACTATATAATTATGTACCTATTGCCCGAGAATGCAATGAGTTAGCAACAAAATGAATGCAATCGGAAACTTTTTGTTAATGAAATTGAATAGATACGAGTAACTACGCAAATATACTTCAGTCTGTTGTAAGCCTTTGTAAGAGTCGACTGAACCGTGACGTAGTGACCTGGACCTTCTATTGCCGATTCTGTATCTTTGTGATAAACATTAATTGATATTACTTATTCCAATGAAAAACATTCACGCGTTTTTTCAACAATAATTCTATATCTGTTAGCCAGGCCTGTGGCCTGGCCAATTACCAACGCAAGTGCTACACCTATTAGTGCTAGTGCAGTCCATTCAGCTTAATATACTTATATAATACCTACGTTTTATTTAGGGCAGAAAATTCGCACATCATCTGGGCTGGGGCATCGCGGCCAGCATTTTGGGCACACTACTCGAAATTAGAGTTCGTTTGAACTATCTATAGGTTTGTTGCATAAAGATACTTAATTGGTCTCGTATATCGTTTATTTAATCTTTAGTTCCCGCAGTGTCTGAAGACAAGGGTATACGACCAGTGTGTGTTGCCAGTGATGACATAATGGAACGGAAACGTGGTCTTTAACTGCTGGCCTTTTGGAGAAACTTAGAGTCACGCAACGAGCAATGGAGAGAGCTATGCTCGGAGTTACTTTGCGCGATAGAATCCGGAACGAGGATATTCGCCAAAGAACCAAAGTTACCGACATAGCTGGCAAGGTTTGCAAGTTGACATTGCAATGGACAGGCCACATCGCTCGAAGAACTGAAAACCGATGGGGAAGAAAGGTTCTTGAGTGGCGACTGCGAACCGGAAGAAGCAGCGTAGGAAGGCCTCCCACTAAGTGGACCGACGACATTGTAAAAGTCGCGGGCAACCGGTGGATGCAAATGGCAGGTTGTCGTACAGTGTGGCGGTCTAAGGGGGAGGCCTTCGTTCAGCAGTGGACGTCTCCGGGCTGATGATGATGATGATGAATCTTTAGTTTGTTCCACAGGGAAAACTATTCGCAGATGGCGCCAGCAGCGGCGGTCCGGATGTGGCAAAATCATGTTTCCTTCTTAATCGTTGCTTATAATATCTGGTCTTGATGAGGGCGTTGTCGATAATCTAATCCGAGGAAAATTACTAGGTACTGTGCCTTGTTTGAAGAATCTATGCAGCCGTTGACGGCCTGAAAATAGATTTGTAGGTTAGAGATAGTTGTTTACATTTTATGTTGGACACAGCTTTAATAAGCAAAGCAAAGGATAGCTGTACAAACCAGAATGTGCAGATTCTCCCTGGTAATCCGAGTCTTTAAAATGTTGTCTGCATTAACAACACAAAAAAACAACAAAATGTATGAGATTGACGGTTGACTATATGGCCGCATCGATTATGCGCCACCTAGAGGAAAATGTCGCAGTGTGGATCCCCATTAAATACTTAAGGTAGTTTTATTTTTTCTCTTCTATTTAATAAACGCCATATGACAGGACGGAAATCAATGAAACACCTTATAATGTGGTGATGATTTATTACCTCGACCTCGTCATCAGGCGTTTTCAAATATTAGGTTAAGTACCATCTAAAAAATATGTTGATGTTATATTTACTAATGTATATCATAATTTGACAAGTATGGATGTCATGCCTATTTAGGGAAGCTTATTTAATTTTATCATAAGCTTCCTACCATAATAAGATTACTCAAATAATTTACAAGTTCAGAATATCTTTGAAAATAAGTACCTAGATATCTAAGCACCAAACTACCACTCTAACACATCACATAGGACATTTATAAGATTAGAGCGATCACATTATACACAAAAAAATGTGATAAAGAAAATGATCAAGAAATAAAATAATAGAGCACAACCATTGAGCTAATATCTAGAGTCACAATCTCTTCGTGGCGTAGCTTGTCTATGTGATTCTAAACGATCACCGATGTTAAGCAACGGACGGTCCGGTCAGTCTTCGGATGGGTGACCGTGAGTGGCATTTATTTCTGAGCGCTACCGTGGTTCGGATGACACGTTAAATTGTTGGTCCCGGTTGTTTGTTCTAGTTTCTATAACAACAACCGTCAGCCATGTCAGAGGCCTCCGGGCGGCACATTAACTCTGACACTAGGGCTGGCCACTCAGCCTATACGAACTTACTTACTTACTTTTAAGTGAAAACAGTCATAAAACGTCCGACTGCCGTTGTAAAATGTACATACATATATGTGCATTATATAGTTCACTATTGTTCTAATTTAGACGTTATGTCGCTTGTATAGTGTTCAATGTATGCTTGAGCGCTTGGGTCTTATCATAGTTCAAGTCGGTCAAAAAGTCAGCGCACAGCGTGCGCTGAGTTTTGGCTCGGACATTTTTTTTGCACGATTGTGACTCTATAGATATTAGCTCAATGAGCACCACTACAACACCCCACTACTCTTGATGATAATATTTTTGACGAGACGGTATAGTGTTCATTACAAGGATGAAATAGTAGATTGTATCATAAGGGAGCAAAATAATATTTTTACGGCGAGGGCGCTTTTTTGAATCCAGAGCAAAGTGACGGATTCTTTAGTAGAATCCTGAACGTAGCGAGGGATTCAAAGTACGTCGCCCGAGCCAAAAATATATTTTGCGCCCGAGTGATACACTCTACTTTTCATCACCCACTATGAGAAAATAAAAGGCCCCTCATATTTTATTCACTGTCACTTGAAGAACTCATTTTTCCAATCATAACCATGAATTTCTAACAATCCGTGAAAATTACCGAAAACGCGGCGCGGGCTGTAGTTTAGATTTCTTTTTTTTTATTTAGCTGGCGGCGCGACTATGAGCTAAAACTTTCTTATAGAAAACACCACCTTTGTGGGTGCACAACTCGTCCTTTTCGAATATATGGGATGAAATATTTATATGTTATGAAAGGCTGCAAACAAGGCCGTCTTAAACTATGATGGGGCCCTTGGGCACACAATAATTTGGGGCCCTTTTGGAAAGTAAAGAAAGCGAATTATACCTACTTACTAACATTTTTTACTTACTTTTTTGTCTTAAATCGATCCTAACTAAGCCAAATAAGTCAAAATCATGTCACATTTTATGGAAATTTTATAAGTTTTGTCTTAATTTGGTTAAATAAAATCGACACAATTGACTTACATTTTATGGCAATAATTTTTTTTAAAGGTATATTTATAGTTTTTTAGACCCGGGTGATCACTGTTACTGTGCCCGACAAAAATGTTTTGAGAATAAATGTGAGATAAATTGTCGGTTATTCGGGGCCCCTGAGGATGGGGGCCCTGGGCACGGGCCAGGGCCCCGTGTGCCCTTATGGTAAAGACGGTACTGGCTGCAAAGTTGTCTTTTCCCGTGAGTAGGTACTTGTATTAAAACCTGAGCAAGCGAAGAATTATAGGATTGAACCACGAGCGAAGCGAATGGTTCAAATATAGAACCCTGAGCGTAGCGAGGGTTTCAAAGGTACCTACGAGACGCAGAGTAACTTTGCTGCCGAGCGCAACACGAACGCGATTTTTCTGGAAGAAAACTCAACTGCTACCGCTTACCGCTTGCACTAACTCTGCAGTCTGTGTTAAAATATCTACGTCGCTGGCTGCTGAACTCGCTCAAATTTTATGATTTCTTACGATTTTATCAAATAAAGAGAAGACAATTTTAACAACTTATTTTTCGTGCTGGCCAGTGCGATTATTCTAAAAATGAGGTTGGCGCACTCAGCGACGGTGATAATGGAACATCGTCGCTGTGCGCAATGACATGAAATAAGTAATAAATGCATTTCAGTGTACTGGCGGTATAGAAAATTATTGAATAGAAAGGTTCGAATTTAATAAATCTTTCTTTTGCACTCAGATTTCGAATGATAAACAGTTTTTTTCCGACGTTGAGGAGGTGATATCAATGATATTATTCATATAAGTTGGGTGATAATATGATAATAGAATACTCTTCATTCTTGTAAATGCGGGAAATCAAGAACATACTTCTTCTTTCTACATAATTCTTCAAAACCAGAAATCAATAACCAATCTGTAACCAAGCCTATTTTTATGCGTATAGATTATATACTTATACTTATATTATTATTATATGCGTATACTTAATTTATGTAGGCCAGGTTTTATACGTATATAATTTTTTTTACTATATAAGCTTTTACGGAATTTTGTAAGCAGCACAAAAATACAATATTCGCCACATTAAACCACCTGTGCATGTAATTCAACACTTAATATAAAACCACAAATTTTATTAATTAATTCGCGAAAAAGCACTTTTATGAAAATAATAGAATGCAGCGACATGGTTTTCCGTGCTCCCGCCAAAACTAAAACAAAATTGGTTTTGGTCAAATAGATGGCATTGATGATTGACCCTTAGTTTAGCTTATTGCCAAGCGGCAACACTGGCGGCGGTTGTAAGTGCCCCCTCCTCGTCTGCTTCACCCCTATTCAATATCGTCGAGTTATCATTTGTCGCGGCGATATCGCGACGATATCGTTTGTCAGTGTGAAAGCGTGTAGTACTAATTGTATGAAACTAGCACTCCGACGATAGCTATACCTATGCCATTTTTAATAAATACACCAAAAGGCATTTGGCGAAAAGTATCAAAACTAAAGGCATACGTAATCCTAACTTATACCTTATACTAATAGTACATTATGATACGAGTGTGCTATGTTGGTCATTACACTAGAGGCGGTATTATGCGCGCGAGCCGCAGGCGAGCGCGATAAGGAAGCCGAGAGCGTAATGACTAATAGCACAAGAGTTCCATACGACTGTTTTCGTCACACTTGCGAGGAAAAAACATTTTTTTTTTGGTAATAATCAACCACACAGTGAAAACATCAACAAACATTTGCGGAAAATGGCGCCCAAACCAGCAATGCGCGCGCAGGTTGACATTTACTTCAGCGGCATAAGAACTCTTTGTTGGTATTACAAAAAAACTGTAAGTATTACCCGGCTATATTGAGAGTCCTTCGTATACATACGTCTAATTGCAGTCACGTACAAACTTGACTTTACCGGGTTATACCTATTATAGTACAAGTGCCGTAATGTAAAGTAAAAAGCACGCGTGTGTAATAGCTTGGATTATGAGCCTAAAACCGATGCAATAAGATCCACTTTACGAGCAAGTATGATGAAAAGATAATTATAATACTACCTATACTAGGTAGCTAATAATGCTAATATTATAAAGGTAAAAGTAACTCTGTCTGTTTGTAGCATTTTAACGGCTATACCCTATACCACAGAATAAATAATAGTTCTACACTATACGGCCGAACGGATCTTGATACATTTTTATAAGGAGTTACCGTATATCACACTGATCGCCATAGTATGACATAAAATACTATTTAATAAAATGTATGCACCTAGGTAAGCATTTTTTTTAACTCACAAAAAAGGTAACTCGCAACATAACAAATCGTAGAAAATAAAATCGAAATATTGTGCACAAATAATGAAGTTATATACATTTTAGTTTCGTGTTAGACCTGGTGGGCACTATACTAGGTTTATGACGTCTACATGTCTACAAAGTCTATGATTCCAAACAAATTCTATACTAGCACGTGTTTTGCTAGAAAGGGACAGATGACTACCTCCCAAATACTTCGAACGCTTATATTTCAGGACTTTACCAGCCGATTTCAATTATTTTTTCGATGTAAACATCAGACTCAGTCCCACTTATCCTATTATTTTTGATAATTGAAACTCATTTATATTCCCTATTCTAATATATATCTATCTTTGTCTGTCATCTCTTTTTGGATATCGAACCACGAAAATATCTGAAGCTCATAAATTAAAATCGTAGTGCAGATAGTCCAAATATGTTGTTTGTTATTACAAACTACAGTCTTGGGAATAAAAATCATACGTGTGAACAACCACTTAATATAATATCTGAACCCTCTGGAACACACACAAGTAATCCTTTCCGAAGTCTGATAGTCACGTTCTGTGGCCCTCCATATACAAACGTACAAATCTTAGCAGGCTTCCAATTGGCTGATAGACGTTATCTTTTGGACTTCGAAGCTCTAGCAATTAATTTGAGAATAACTTTGGCTAACTCACTACAAGTACTACCTTTTAAGGCCGTCGTCCAGAAGTCGACCTCTTCTGGCTGATGATGATGATGACACACTACATAGTATAAGAATACAGTTTATTTTTAACCGACTTCCAAATAGGAGGAGGTTCTCACTACGGTTGAAATTATGTTTTATTAAAAGTTTACTTTCAGATTGGTCGATTAGAAATTTCATCAAAATCGGTTCAGTAGTTTGGCTTAATCAAAATAACTGGAAAAATATGTCATCCAAGTAAAAGAAATAAAGTCAGTCGCTTAAAGAAAGTCGCATTTTTTGTTGTACTTGTTAAAACCGATTAAGCAAAATAAGTACTTAGGTACATCAAAACTAACTAGTTTGTCAACCAACTTATAAGTTTTTTTTATTTTCTGGTATGCACACTGCACAGTGCACAGGGCACACTAAAGTGTTTCTTTTTAATACTATACCTACATATGCGATTAACCCAATGTCTCATAAAAAATTGCTTTTATATATTGTAATTTTTCTCATCATTATGAACAACTTTCACTATGGGTACAACCCTGAAATCATGTTGCATACAATAAATTCAACAAGAGCGAGTTATATTATACAGGGTTACTTCTAATCAGTTAGCATCCTTTTAAGGACATATTCTGTACATCAAAACAAACAACTTTTACTATGGGGCCAACATTGAAATCGCGAAAAAAAATCAGCTGTTCCATACAAAAAGTTCATCGACCTTCGGCAAAATGTATGGAACAGCTGACAAATATTTCGCGATTTCAATGTTGGCCCCATAGTAAAAGTTGTTTGTTTTGATGTACAGAATATGGCCTTAAAAGGATGCTAACTGATTAGAACTAACCCTGTTTAGACTAGCCGATTTTTATTGTACGATTTACAGTTGTTACAGTTTTTTTCAAAGATCTCCGTTCGGCTTAGTAATACCGTTACGCGTAGCCCAATATGGAAAAAAAACACTTTTAAATCATGTAAACTACTCCAAACTTATGTAACTGGGCTACTTTAGGTTCGGTGTACAGTAGTTAGTCACGCATTTCTACTATTATTTTGGCTGTTTTACATTATTCTTGGTTTGACATGCTCCGACATCTTCGTTTGTCACAAGATTTATCTACAAGCTGTTGTTTTGCATTGCCGCCAAATTTACAGAGATATATACCACTGACCTCTATTAAACAACTTGTATTAGAGGTCAGTGATACATACTCATGGATAAGAAAAACATTTACTATGAGCCCAACCATGAAACCGCGAAAAAAAAACAGCTGTTCAATTTGTCCAAGGTCAATGAACTTATTGTATGGAACAGCTGTTTTTTTTCCGTGATTTCATGGTTGGCCCCAGTGTTACAGTTGTTCATAAACTCTGAGTATATCTACCTCTGTAAATTTGGCAGGAATGCAAAAGAACAGCTTGTGTATTCAAGGCTACACTAACATTATCTTCCCGAGCGTCAGCTTTTTGTTTCTCCAAAGTGATTTACGACTTCTTATGAATCAATAAGATGGCTGAGCTGGGAATGACAGGCTTCTTGACTTGAAGAGAGCAAGAACGAGCTTAACGCCTGGCAATATTTTATGCTAACGTCTTGAAATAATGTTGCACATTTTGATCAGGCGTTTCACTCACCAGTCTACAACATGGATATAATGTTACAAGGCAACGGTTAAACGAGACATTAAGATGTGTAAAAGAAATAACTTCGAAGAAGCGTTTTGTAGTAACAAGTAATGAGACGAGCAATACGCTCTCCTGATGTTAACAGACACAGAAAAGCGAAAGCCCTACTTCTTAGGTAGAACGGCTGTCAAAACATTTTTATAAATCACTGAAGAGAGAAGTAAGTAGGGCCTTCGCTTTTCTGTGTTGTAAATCAATTGTATGGGAAACCGCTGTCGCCAGTTTCACACTTATTTGTATAGAAACTACGACGAAAAAATGCCAATCATTGGTCGCGCATTTGAAGTAAAACGCTCGAAATGCCATTTTGTTACAGTTTCAAATTGATCTAATTACGATGCAATGTAGTTTGGTCGCTACGCGTCTATTTAAATCGTCTTTTTGAGTATTCACAGCGTATTGTATACGTAATGTTATTATAAGTAATTTCACCGATGGCGATTTTTCTTAACGATTTTCAATGATTTCATTATCTCCAAAAAATTCAAAAAGCGTGAGATTCTATAGCACAGGAATTACGAAATCATTGTGAAACACTGTTTAAACTTTTAAGGTCATCCATAGCAGTTCTATGAACTCATTTACAACAGAATCACATTAAATATCCCGTCCATAATTATAGGACTGTAACAACGTTGTGTGGCCCACGGAGTTGTTACTACCACTTGTCTACCTACTTATTTTTTTGGAATCGCTCATACTTGTGAAGACAAAATGACCTGATCACTGTCCGATCTGATTACTTTTTAATTCCCTGGTTTGCCTATGACAAACACGTGTGGTGTGGGCAAAAATTAAGTAATGGACAACGTGTTGTTCTACAAAAGCCTATGTCATCGTTAACAATACACTTTTAGTATTATTCGCCTTTCTACGGGAGCTTAGTAATTAATTATGTGTTGTTAACAAATAAAAGGTACGTACCTGAATAAATAGACGAAAATGTCAAATTTAATGGAGCAAGCTTTTGTAGAGGACTAAACATTGTTTGCGTTGGTAATTAATATATCGTATAAATTGTACAGTTCTTATAATTATACATACAATGTTTTTTTGATCAAACCTACGGGGAATATAAAGGGAAGAATCATCAGTAATCAGTTAACAAATAACTATAAATATTTATATCAGTTCAGGCGTCCAAACCTTTCTTCTTCATTCTTTTTTTCTTCATCATCATCATCAGCCCGGAGAAGTCCACTGCTGAACGAAGGCCTCCCCCTTAGACCGCCATATTGTACGACAACCTGTCATTTGCATCCACCGGTTGCCCGCGACTTTTACAATGTCGTCGGTCCACCTAGTGGGAGGCCTTCCCAAGCCGGGTCTGCGTTGGTGTAACAGAAAAGAAACAACTTTAGCCCCTAGAGCAAAATTTTACTTTAGCCCCAAGAGCATGATATGCTATTTTAGCCCCGCTCTGGTGCCCTATAATGACGGACTTTTTGTGCAAGAGGAATGAAAATAATATTTGATCGTTTTAGCCAAATCCTTACTACTGTTCGTCATAAACATGCCTTTTCATATCCCATCTGCTAACAATAACCGCAGGATCGAAAACAACCCAGCAATCTAACTTTTCTATCAACAGTAGTGAACTGTGAGAAAAGCAATAAAGTCACGGTAACATGTAACCCTTGTCCTCAGTCAAACAGAATGGACCATGGGCAGCGTGCAGACACAGATATGAAAAATGTTGTACAGATTTAATATTGCGCAAAACACGGGTGAAGCCTCTTTGGTGCTAAACATCGCTTGTAATACACTATAACTACTACGTGCGACGTATGGGATGCACCTATATGTACCTATTTATATATGCGAAGTTCGCGTATGAAAATGGAAATTGTAGCATCAGAAAGTTTTACCTAGTAAAGTAAGTTTTATTTTATCTGTGGTTACAAAATGAATGATTTTGTGCGCAACATCATATCCCAATATACCACAACTTAACACCACACACAATCGGCCTTACTTAAAAAAACTTTTCTAACGTTAGTCACTGCTTAAGATGTTCTGCCATCTTCTCTCTGACGTGAAGTTGCACGTGCTAGAAAAGGACAGAGAAGTTTAAGCAGTGACTAAGAGAATCGAGATTATTTTAGGTAAGGCCGTACATATCTGTGAACTACAAACTATCTAAAATATCTGTGCTTTTTTAAGAAGTAGAAGGTATTCCCAAGATGTCTTTAAATAGCTGGTTATTTTTTTTTATCAATTACTTACAGCTAAAGCTATTATGAGTAAACAATGAAAAAATATATCGAATGAAATTGGTCCACATGATTATAAGCTAAAATAGAAATAATGTCTAATGACGAATGTATTTTTCGCACTAGGTAGTTGTTGATTCACACAAATCTAGACATTTTCGAAGTAGTTATCAAACCAAACGTAAAAAATAATGAAATTAATGATAGAAAAAAATGCTTAAAATATAGTAAAACTTATCAACGATAAATTGGCTTACTTTTAGTTACGATTTTACTAACGCGACTTCCCATACTGTTTGTTTGTGTTTTACTATTACATTATACTGAACCCAGTTGTTTTTCGTGGCCCTAGTGACCTTGGTAAGGTGGCAGAGGTCAAAGAGTGTATAAAATCCGAGATAACACGTGATAAGGGTGGTTTAGGTGACATCTTGCCGTGTTGCGACTTAGCGGGGAATGGGGATATATTTATGCAAGCATACTCGTAAGAAAGTAGGGAAAAAGTTTTTACACACGTAGTTTTTAGCTTTGAGCACGAAGGTTTTTATTTTGTTTTTGCTGTTCTTAGGATGTTACGTAGTTTTAGTAACACTAGCTAAAAACTGCTGGTTAAAGCTAGAGTTAAGTAGATACGTATGATTTTTCTTATAATTTTAAAAAGCAAAAAGCTTTTCTCGTTAACATTCTGTGCATTGGTTGATGTAAGTTACTTGTTTTTTACGCGCACGATGTGTCCATGATTAGGTATACTCGGGGTTCATCTCTAAAAGTTACGAAATAAAAAGAATCCTTTACAGTTTCTTAAAATACTTTTACCAGTATACAGGGTTAAAAAGGGAGATAGGATGTCATTGTACTCATCTTTGTGAACAACTTTAACTAGGAGGCCAACTCACGAAAGAAAAATCTGCTGTTCCATAGAAAACTGCCATTTACCCGCGACAAATGTATGGAACTGCTGATTATTGTTTCGCGAATTTAGGGTTGGTTCCATAGTTCATAGTAAAAGTTGTTCAGAATGTTTTAACTATAATGATCTCCTTTTAGCTAGGAATATCGATATAGTAGCAGCTTCCAGATCCATACACTTGGATTTGTTGTTCACTCGTCCAAGAAAGTACCAATACTTGTAAAGTGGATTCTGTTCAGACATTAGGCTAAGTACGGTCCGAACTTACAATCATTTTGAAATCCATTCTGTAAATGAGCAAATATTTGGGCTAGAGCTCGATTAGACTTAGGTACATTTACGCAGTGTTTGGCAGGATCTTATAGGTATGTTTGAGTCTACCGCATAGTACAAGACATAGATTGCTATAATTACTGTTTTTATAGCATTGACTAATATTCTCTAGCGATTCTCTTATGGTTTTATTATTAGTCTCGCGGATTAACGTAAAGTCCTTTGACTTTTTAGTGCCTTGATGATAATGTTTAGTTAAATCATGTTTGAAACATTAGTTATCGTCCCTTCATGAGAGATTGGCCTTCAGTCCAATCTCTTCAGTTTTATTGAAGAATAGCTGCGTAACAGCCGGCAGTGGTCTCATATAGGTAGCCACTGGCTGCCAACTAATAAAACGCGCCATGTTGCCCACAGTACCTACTTTAGATTGGAAAGCCTTGTGCAGAAACTTTTGTAGTGCTCGCCGATCTATGTTTTTGTACCAACAATTATTAATATTATAGTTTTTTTTATACGTTCTAGTTACGAGATGAGCAGGAAGTCCAGATGGTAGGCGTCACGCTTGCCACTAACAGTAGTAGCAGTGCAAGAATTGTGAACTTGCGAACACAATCCTGCGCCACACTGCACTGCGCTCGTCACTCTGAGATATTAGAAATCTCGTCATACCCAGTAATTTCTCTGGTAATATTGCCCTTCGAACCGGAACACAGTAATGCTTGCACACTACTGCTTCGCGGTTGAATAACTGGCAAAGGTGTTGTACTTCCCCAGGCGGACTCTGCAGTAGAGTCCTAGCACTACAAAAAGAGAGTTGGGAGAGTACTTTTGGATGAATAATAAATAGTAAACGAATTATTCTATCGATTTTGTGCCCGAGGTTCCATTTGCGAATCCTGGGATAAAAAGTAGCCCACGCGTTATTCCGTGGTATAAGCTACCTCTATACAAAATTTCATCACAATCCGTTCAGCCGTTTTTATGTGCATGACAAGCAAGAGACTTAATAGTCCACTATTAAGAGGCTGATCTGATCATGCACAATGTTCAGTAAGTAGGCAATTGTGTAAGAAACTAAGTTACTATAAAGTACCAATTTTTACCCTGCTTTATTTAGGGACAACAAAGAGAAAAATGGAAAACGTGTCCCAGACGACAAAAAGAATGCTGTAAGTACCATACCGCATTATTATAAAGCTTTTTAGAAAGCCATGTTATTAAAATTGGCTTCTTACTTTTTAAACGTTTGGTCGTGTCGGTCCTTGTGAGTATACAGAATGGTGTAAACATTAATGATAAAAAAATAAACTAGGGATACACAACACATGGGTTACTTAAAAACGTTGCTTAAAGTTAAATGACGTAAGTGTTGCGCACTAAATTATTGTATTGAAGTTAAATGTCAAAATGTACCTTCAATTAAATGACAACAACCAAAGTCACCGACATAGCTCGCAAGGTTTGCAAGTTGAAGTGCGCAGGGCAGGCCACATCGCTCGAAGAACTGACAACCGATGGAGAAGAAAGATTCTTGAGTGGCGACCGCGAACCGGAAGACGCAGCGTAGGCGCGGCCTCCCACTAGGTGGACCGACGACATTGTAACGTCGCGGGCAACCGGTGGATGTAAATGGCAGGTTGTCGTACAGTGTGGCGGTCTAAGGGGGAGGCTTTCGTTCAGCAGTGGACGTCTCCGGGCTGATGATGAAATTACTACATGTCATGTCATGGGACCTGGGTATGTCCTAAAACTGCATCCAGAACCACCGGAGGATGGGCAGGTGCGTCCTGTAGTTAACGGTGGTTGGCGATCCCCAAGCCGCCTGCCAAGCGTGGGGAGTATGGCAACCCGTCCCTATTATGGGAGAGACTTTCGTCCAGTAGTGGACGTCTAACAGGCTGATAAATATGTCATAGTGAATTCAAAGGTTGTTCGAGTGTCGTACTATGGGCTGATTATGATGATGATTGACAACACTGGGCACCGCGATTCAAACGATCGTTTCAGAAGTATAAATACTCTCCAATTTTGTCTATTAAAATCAAATTTAAAGATGAAAAACGATTTATAAATATAAAAATTGACTTTTCAAAGGGATACATGTACGTAAATGACGTAAACAGTTCAAATCATATTAATGGCCATGTTCTGTGGGATCAAAACTGTCATCTATTTCATGAAGATCATAAAAACATCGTCTCCCCTACATTAGACCTTGTAAATGTCAAACATAAAATTAGTATTTTCAGTTATAAACGGACAGCTGGGAATGCGCCGTGGGCTAAAACTGTCGTTCGTCATAGAATTAAAATAACTCAATTATGACGCCTCGTAGATTTATATGCGTAAATAATTTTACCAATTTATTGTGTACATTTTACTATACATGTGTAACCATGTTTCTATATAGTTAATTTCTTTACTAAACTCAGCTCAAACACCCAACATGGGCTTATGTATGGGCTTGTACAGGTGTTTTCATTGACCAGGTTATCGTTGCCAATCAGCCTGATCGCTGCGTTCGCGTGTTGACTAAAGTAATTTCGTTTTGTTGTAAAAAAAAACAATTACATACTAAAATTGTATTGTTATTGTGAGTATTTTTATGCATCAAGATACAAATTAAAGGAGAATGAAGTTGTCAACATTAACCTGATAAGTGTATTATAATCTTCGCGCTCGCTGCGCTCAGGTGTTGGTAATATGTACCCCAGTTTACCCTTCGGAAATTTAAGAGTTATTGCTACGCCCGTGTAATGCTGCCCAGTTGACAAACATAAAAAAAAAATCTTTCTGCGACGAACGAGTTCTTTATACGAGAATCATAATTCATTCCTTGTCAGTCTTTTCTCTGTAATTAAAATTAATTGGATGCAAATCTGCTAATGAACAATTTTGATTAACTCGTTCCGACACTTTGATTAAGTAAAGAACTAACTCATTCAAGGTTCCGTCGTAAAATTACTGTTTTCAACCTATTGCAATATATCTGTTATTGATCAAGTGGTCTTACTAAAGAGTAATATGTTACCTGTGGTACTCGTAAAGGTTTTCAGAAATAATAATATTGTCGTGGTTAACGTTCAAGTCACGTCCCTCATTGTTTCGAAAACAAATTACTTACTTATTTTCTTCAACATTTTTAGTGAACTGTTTTTTTTGTTAAGTTTTTGCTTAGAATTAGAATAGAAGGTTTTTAAGATATATAAAACTTTTTGTAGTAGTTTTTTTATTCAGAAAAAAACTATTTACTACCTCTATTAGCCATCACTTCAATATCTCCATCGCACATTTTCAAATGAGGTATATAATGAATTTACAATGTTTTTTTTATTGAGCGGAAAGCGGATAAACCCTGAAAAAAACAACAATACCTTTTTGCAACACTTAAAAAAATAAGAACACTTTTTTGCAACAGTTATTGCGGTTTTTTTAAGCTAAAAATGCTACAATTTTTTAAATGATTACTAATGTTTTCTAATATGGGTTACCTATATCATATAGTTTATATATGTCCCAGTTTTTTTTTCTTGACGTTATCATTCATAAACACACATCGAAATCAGGTGCCGTATTCGCATTGTTTATGTTCACTCTGTACACACAAACTCATTGGTACAAAACAAAGTTATCAACAATACCCACTCCAGTGGCACAAATGAAGTAACTTCAAAACTACGTCACGGACGCCAATGAAACCTTTATTACACCATAAAAACTCCATCCCTGCGATACTTTCGCCAAAATATTATATCATGAGACAAACACTGCCATAAATGTATCAAACGATTGCGGTTCAGTTAGTAATAGAGGGGTGGCTAATATATTCGTAACAGTTACATGTAACATGTGTGTTAAAACATGTTATTCACAACGACCGTGTTATGTTACTCAGTATTAATGATATATTACTTACTTTACTTTCTCGTTCGCATTTACGCTCACTGCTACGCGAGAAAACAGGAACTGAGAGATAACAGTTTCGAGAACAGTCGTTTTACTATGTGAAAAATTATGACCTCTGGCAGGACTCGAACCTGCATACGAGCAATCTCTGGGTTTCTGTTCCAACTGCTTTGCCAATTAAGAATTAAGATTAATTATACAGAAGTCTCTGCCTTACTCGTCATAGCGGTCATTATACAGTTATATTTGACTGTTACGAGTTAAAGTTTAGATATCATTCCATATATTCAAAATTTGGAATATTGAAAATCGACTCTAATATTACACCTCTAGTAAATAAAGATTCTTATGTAGGCTTCAATCACATCCTGACTCTATATGATCCATTCAATACCAAATTAAAGTCTTCGTCGTAAAGTCGTATTGTTTTTTCTACGTAATAAGACAATCGTAGCAATGCTACGAAAATAAATATCGTAGCACCCACTGCTACGTGACCCCAGATAAATTGCTACACATTGTTTACTTTATCTCATTGTGAGTGACATATTGTTGCTGTAGTGTGTTTACGAATTAAACTTGTTTTTCGTGTGAGCTGAATGTTTCACTGGTTTGTTTAGCTGATGAACGAATTAGGTGTGATTGGTTTACAAAATCAGTTAAATGAAAACTATACACTAATATACTGATAATAGCATTGAAGACGCTTTAACATTCCGGGTATTTTTTTCTTACTAGAAATTACAAGTTCCCCGTGATTTCGTATAATATCATTCAGAAACCATTTATATCCTGTTATCTCTGCATCGTCTATGTCAAATGTCATCCAAATCTATTTAGTTAACAAACAAACAAACTGAACCAGGAACTTTCATGAAAATAAAATACTGTGAATTAATGTGATCTCTAATTTTACTGAGACGTTATGCGCCTACGATACACGAGGAGCTAGATCCCAAGCACACGAGTGATACTTTTTTATTGATTCAATTGGCTAAGTCAGCTATTAACCAATTGCGACATTTTGATAGCTTTTTACAACATAACTTAGAAATTTTTTTTTTTGCTTTGTTATTGGCCTCGCACGTTGTGCATTCTGTCAGAGTCAAGTATAATATGAATGTTCAAGTTTATGTAGTATGTATTATAAAGTCAAATATGTCATGAAGTCACAGTTAGTCACACGAAATTAGTCAAAGTCGAGTCCAAGTCATGCCATAGTTAAGTTGTGGCGATTTTACTATGACCTTTTACGGAGATTTGATAACAACACAAAAATACATGTTTCACCACAATATATCACTTGTCCACACTCGTGCATGTAATTCAACACTCAATGAATAAAACGCCTCCATTTTTAATCATTAATTCGCGAAAAATCACTCGTTTAAGAAAATAATAAAATCCAGCAACATGATTTTTCCGTGTTCCCAAAAAACTGAAAAAAATATATTATATTGTTGATGATGGCTTTATTTAAAAAGTATGGCGTCATAACACACGTCATTTACTTTTATAACTTTATTATAGTTGTAACAATTTAAATATTTAAAATTCATCGATTGGGTTTTTTTTAATCTATGATCCCGGATGGCATAGCACGGTTTGAGTCTTAGTGCGGTGACCCCAAAATGGGTCTTGGCCTCTGACAATAGAAAACGCTAATCATTGCGGCGATGTGCGATCTCGATTTATGAATCCGAATCTATAAGACTGATAAAACGAGACGTGCACAGTGACCCAGAAATCAAGGGAGTGTATAAACTCCTATGGTATGGACCTGGGTATGTCATAAAATTGCATCCAGAACCACCCGAGCACGGGCAGCTGCGTCCTCTTGGTTAACGGTGGTGAGCATTCTGCGATCCCCAAGCCGCCTGCCAAGCGTGGGGATTATGGCAACCCCTCCCTTATTAGGGGCAGGCCTTCATCCAGCAGTGGACGTCTTCTGCCTGTTGATGAATGATGTATAAACTCGTCGTGACTGAATAGTTCGAATCCTGCCAGTCAGAATTTTAAAAATAGTCTCAATTACTAGTCTTTCTACTTTTTATTTATTTACAAGCATTGTGATATTTTAAAATGATTCATTTTAGGTTTAAATCGTATTGCCACGCTATAATTCGCGGTCTCGCAGCGTCGGTAGCTGAACCTAAAATGTGGTTTTAAGATGTCACGTTACGAGCCCAGGACCACTTTCACTAATATTTGAACTACAAAATTGTATTAAACTGCAAATTATAATATATTTTTTTATTGAAAATGCGATCCACGTAACTAATTACTATCTTTATTGTTATAAATAATGAGTAAGTAAGTAAGTGTCAGAGTTAATGTGCCGCCCGAAGGCCTCTGACATGGCTGACGGTTGTTGTTATAGAAACTAGAACAAACAACCGGGACCGCCGACAATAGGCTAGATGACTGGTTTTTTTTATTGTCCTAATTAAATGTGGCCCATCAATATAGCTGATTAATGAAAAGAAAATGAAAATCTGATCAAAAATAAGCAACTTATAAGCATTTTAATATCATGCTAGACAGAGAGAAGAAACAGCAAATCGTGACGTCACTTCTCAGTACGCCATATAAATTCCATTCTGACAAGTAAGGCGTGACGTAATTTTTTGTTTTGTGGGAAAGGGACAGAGTTGTCTCTAACAAAAACTTTAAACGCTCATATATCAGAACATTATTAACCGATTTAAATAATTATTTCAATAAACATACTATATTTACTTAAATTCTTCATCAAAGCTATAGGTTTCAACGATATCAACATCAGTCATCTACCCTATTTAACGTGTCATCCGACCCACGGTAGCGCTCAGAAATAAATGCCACTCACGGTCACCCATCCGAAGACTGACCGGACCGTCCGTTGCTTAACATCGGTGATCGTTTAGAATCACCTAGACAAGCTACGCCGCGAGCGCTACTGTTAATAATGAGTTATTTGCACAATGATATAATTAAAATATGCGAAACGATTCGAGTACGTGCCTCCATCGCTATAGGCTAGGCACTGAGGTAGTCTTGTTCGGTCGGACAATAGTATCAATAACTCCCAAGAAGTAATAACTGTACGCATAGTATGCTAATACAACCACCGCAAGCAAGTCGGCGCCGCGTCCGAGTTGTTAAATTATATCGCCTATGACTTAGCGCTCTACGAATCTTATAATCCATAGAAGTCATAAATACGACCCCTCATTGCTTACTGCTGACTAAGTACTTACTAGAGCATTTTTAAAAGAAGAAGAAGATGCTACTCAAGTCTATTTTTATTTATGTACCCTTTTTAAATCTAGAGCTTGGAGGAGTCTTTAGTTCTAGTCTAGCAAGAGACCATCTATCGACAACTAAACGTAAATTACTATTTATTTATATATACCACTACTGCAGAGTCCGCCTGGGGAAGTACCACACCTTTGCTAGTTATTCAACCGCCAAGCAGTAGTGTGCATGCATTACTATGTTCCGGTTTGAAGGGCAATGTTACCAGAGAAATTACTCGGTATGAAGAGATTTAACATCTAATATCTCAGGGTGACGAGCGCAGTGCGGTGTGGCGCAGGATTGTGTTCACAAGTTCACAATTCTGGCACTGCTACTGTTAGTGGCAAGCGTGACGCTTACCATCAGGTGAAAGTCATGCTCGTCACGTTACATCACAGAATAAAAAAAAAACTTGTATTTTTTTGTGTTTAAAGAATTACAGATTGGATTCCTCGCGATGGAATAATAAAACAAGGAAGGCAAAGAATAAGATGGAGCGATGCACAAATGATGAGATGATGTTGGTGTTTTCACGCAGAGAGTTTACGTGAATGGATGACGAGAGCAAGTGATAAACATGAGTGAAAATAACGAAACGGCACCTTATACAGAAAATATTTTGAAAACGGTACCCTTTTCAACCGACTTCAAAAAAGGAGGTTCTCAATTCGACTGTTTGTTTTTTTCTTTTTCATCACACTTGCTCGTAAAGTGGATCTTATTGCATCAGTTATAGGCTCATAATCCAAGCTATTACGCACCCGTGCTTTTTACATTACATTACGGCACATGGTGCTATAATAGGTATAACACGGTAAAGTCAAGTTTGTACGTGACTGCAATTAGACGTACGTATACGAAGCACTCTTAATATAGCCGGGTAATATTTACAGTGTTTTTTTGTAATACCAACAAAGAGTTCTTATGCCGCTGGAGTAAATGTCAACCTGCGCGCGCATTACTGATTTGGGCGCCATTTTCCGCAAATGTTTGTTGACGTTTTTGCTGTGTGATTCATTATTATCGAAAATAGTTTGTTTTTTCCTCGCAAGTGTGATGAAAACAGTCGTATGGAACTCTTGTGCTATTAGTCATTACGCTCTCGGCTTCCTTATCGCCTAATACCGCCTCTAGTGTAATGACCAACATATCACACTTGTATCATAATGTACTATTACAAATAGTGAAAATTTCATTGACTATGGAGAACCTAATTTGCAGATGGAAGAGAAAGGAAAAGAAATAATTTTCTATCTATTGCCGTCACTTTCTAAGTTCAGTTTTCGTGTTCGTTTGGGAGTATCGTAGTACGCATCGTATCACAGGTAACTCATCCAAGCATTGCATATAATATACATTATACAATAAGTACAATATTTTTAAGGCAGTGTCAAAAGAAGGACATTTTCTTGAAATATTTTTCGCGTTCTACTCTACATTTCGCTTTGGATCATCGCCAAACCTTGTCATGTTATATTACTGAATGTTTGTTCATCAGTTTATTACTGTCAATTTTTCAATAAAATATCACAACACAACAGTTAATTCACTAGAACGTTTCTTTTTACCTAATCAATTACTGTACCAGTCTGGAATATTCCATCACCATGTTTTATCGCTACACACTTTAATCTTAGGACATGTCCCATCATGTATGCATTAAATGGAACACAGAAACTTATTATAGCATAATGAGTCTTTTATTTAATAGTCTGCCGCTGACTTGGACCTGGGTATGTCCTTAAACTGCATCCAGAACCCAGAGGCAGCAGCGTTCTCTTGGTTAACGGTGGTGAGCATTTTGCGATGCCCATGCCGCCTGCCAAGCGTGGGGATTATAGCAACCCCTCCCTATTACAGGAGAGGCCTTCGTCCATCATGATGATGTGAACATAGACTTATCCACGAACGGCGACTGGGTCACATCCATCAGTTGTGGGTGGTCGATTCACACACACCGTTGTTTTTTTCTCCGGACTTAAGCAGGTTTCCTCACAATGTTTTCATAAGCAAAAAGCCAGCGGTACGAAAATTCGTATATAATCAAATCAAATCAAATCAAATATATTTATTGCAGTTTGTTGGTAAAACTAGATGTAACATACAGAGTATAATCTGTTTTTAAAGAGCTCCGAAAACAAACTTGTCTCTAAATAGACATGCAATATTAGCCCTGGCATATTCATTACTTGCTAATTATAAGTTATTAGTATTGTTAGTGTACAAAGATAATGTCATAATATAGTAGTTATGTCAAGTTAAATACAATGTCCACAATGTTATAATGTCATTATTAGTTAGTCAATGTTAGTATTCCAATTAAATCCCTTATCATTAATAAATTATTTTACGGTGTAATAGCACTTAGTCAGTAGTATTTTTTTTAATTTCAATTTGAACAGATTAGTATTTAGATCTTTAAGGTTTCTTGGCATCTTATTATAGATTAGATAATCCCAAAGAGCTTATTGGTACGGGCCCGGGATTTGAATCACCGTTTTTCATCATCGCGCGAGTAAAACCGCGGGCGCAGGTAGTATTATTATAATTAACGGATAACACGGTGAATATGGAATTTACGAGTGTATACAACATGTAACAAAAAGGTTCAACAATACTGAAGGGTATGTATGTACTCATCATTATGAACAACTTTTACTAAGGGGCCAACCCCGAAACTGCGAAAAAAAATCAGCTGTTCCATACTTTCTGTCCAAGGTCAATGAATTTTTTGTATGGAACAGCTGTTTTTTTTCGCGATTTCAGGGTTAGCCCCATAGTAAAAGTTGTTCATAATGATGAGTACATACATACCCTTCAGTATTGTTGAACCTTTTTGTTACACGTTGTATACGATTTCAGTCTGGAATTTCCCCTACATTAGTAATCTACAAAATAGATAATAGTACTTATAGAGTAGTACTATCAAAATTAATAATGCGGCAACGATGCTCCTGATAAGAAAACACTGAACTGATTTTATCGCCTGTGACTGAGTGATCAACACATAAGTACAATGGGTGAAAACAAATCACGGGTGAAACCGTACTAAGGGCGTCCAACGGTTTCCCGTGATTGTGGGATAAATAGTAGCCCATCTCTTATTCCAATGCGATCTTGATACCAAATTTCATCCAAATCCGTTCAACCATTTTTAAAATAACAAACATATATACGGGGTGTTAGTTTGAACACCGTTATCCTTCTAGGATATCATTGTACTAATCATTATGAACAACTTTTACTATGGGGCAAACCGAGAAATCGAGAAAAAAAACTGCTGTTCCATACAAAAACTTCATTGACCTTGGACAAAATCTATGGAACAGCTGTTTTTTTTTTCGCGATATCAAGGTTGGCCCCATAGTAAAAGTTGTTCATAATGATGAGTACAATGAAGTCCTAGAAGGATAACGGTGTTCAAACTAACAGCCTGTTACATATGTTTTTGTTTTATTTATACGGGAATACTCACGTTTAATTAAATCGGATACTCCGACTATAGTTTCGATCACATCCGGTGATCTTTTTCAAAGAGTGAAAACAGAGCCCGACGCGCGTGCAGCAGGACGCAGCTGCACGCGCGTGAACGTGAGTATTCCCGTATAAATAAAACAAAAATCTGGTATATATGCTTGCGTCTATCGCAAATAAGGTCTACGGTGGAAGACGTTTGATAAAAGAAACCTATTCATCAGGGACTTAAGGTCACCTATTACTGTACATATCGGGAAACATCCACTCAGGCAACGCATTCCACTATTTAGCAATTCACACAATGACAGCGGAATCAAAGCGCTTTGTTTGCGTTTTTCGAATATCAAACACCTACGATGACGAAGGACCTGGGCAACCAACAACCAGCAACCACTGCAACCAGACCCACTGGAGGACGGGCAGCAGCGTCGTCTTGGTTAACGGTGGTGAGCCTTCTGCGATCCCCAAGCCGCCTGCCAAGCGTGTGGATTATGGCAACATGACATGACTATCATGATGAACATGACTATTAAGGGGGAGGCCTTCGTCCAGCAGTGGACGTTTTATGGCTGACGACGAATGATGACGAATCCAATAAAAGCATTTTTACTTTTCTCACAAAAGGCAAGATTACTTTGTATTCAAGTCAACACAACTACACAAGGTAAAAGATGTCGGCTAAAAATAACCGACGAAACCGTTTCAATGCTTTTACTGGTCACTGAAGACTGACCTATAATCCTGTTTTTATAACTCCAATTTACGACCGGCGTTATAAATTTGTTGAACCTAGTTTGTAGTAATCTATGTGATTCAAAAATCACAAAACAAAATCAAAAAACTTCAATATAAAATCTAATGATAGTGAACAGAAATAAAACGTGATTAATAAAACGAGAAAACCTTACGAGATCGAGATACAGCCACGCGATATGGAAGTGGACACGGAATAAAGCTATTACTAATTAATAACTCTATCCCCAATAAATATAAATCTGACTCTGATTTAAATGGAAAAATTACCATCAAATATTCCTGCATACTTAGGTACAAATATTTGTTTATAAACTTAATCCTATTCACTAGCTACAACCTTAAAGCTCTAGGTATTCATTTTGTTAGAGTTATACTAATTATAAAGAAGAAACATAAGGTGACTTAATTAAAAAGTAACACCGATCTTGTTACTATACTAAACAATGGAGACGGAGATGCAACGCTAAGTTGCGGTGACGTTTAGAGCTCATAATCCCTCCAAGTTAGATGGGGATTCCTGAATAAAAAATGTGTACGGATTTCAAGACTTGATTTTCTTTAATTAAAGTTTAGTTTCATGTCAATGATATTATGCAATGGAGAGAGCTATGCTCGGAGTTACTTTGCGCGATAAAATCCGGAACGAGGATATTCGCCAAAGAACCAAAAGTGACCGACATAGCTCGCATAGGGTTTGCAAGTTGAAGTGGCAATGGGCAGGCCATATCGCTCGAAGAACTAATAACCGATGGGGAAGAAATGAGTGGAGTGGGGGAGAAATTATTCTTGAGTGGCGACCGCGAACCGGAAGACGCTGCGTAGGAAGGCATCCCACTAGGTGGACCGACGACATTGTAAATGTCGCGGGCAACCGGTGGATGCAAATGGCAGGTTGTCGTACAGTGTGGCGGTCTAAGGGGAGGCCTTCGTTCAGCAATGGACGTCTCCGTCCGGGCTGATGATGATGATATTATATAATATTGTTTTTTTTTCTTCCTTCCTACGAGGATTATGGCGTCGCACTTTGTGCATTTGCCAGTGTCAAGTATCTTTATTTAGATTAAGTTTTTGATTAATTTCAAGTCAAGTTAGTAACAGTCCAAGTCACAGTCAAGTCCAGTCATGCCCTAGTAAAGTCGTGGCAACTTTACTAAAAGCTTCATCGGAGTTAGGAAAACAACACGAAAATACACGTTTTACTACATTATACCACTTGCCCGCGTAAATCAGCACCAAACCATTTTTATGCATTAACACTCGAAAAAACACAAGTTTTGGAAAATAATACAATGCAGCGACATTTTTTCGCGTTCCCGCCAAAACTCTCTATATCTCTATTATTGTTTCATGTGTAAACCACATGAAACAATTTAAAATGAAACCAAACTTATTATATAGGTATTTTTACTTACTTAATATTGGTGTATCCCTTTGCCAAATCAAAACTAAACAATGAATCATCATGTAGATCCAAATATGCGTAAAAAAGCCAGCGAACTTATAGGGCGCTAATAAGGTTTTTTCACAATATGCAGCTTACTTACAGGCATACTCCTAGGAGTCCCTAGGGACTACATTATTATTTTAGTTAAATTAAATACTTAGATAAGCAATAATAATACAAAAGTTAATCTGTGTGTGTGTGTGTGTTTTTGTTACCTTTTCATGCCAAAATGGCTGAACGGATATTAATGAAACTCGAAATAGATAGATAGCTTATACATATTCCGGAATAACATATAGGCAATTTTTTTATTATCATCTTCGCCGTTTTTCATATTCACGCGAGTGGAACCGTGGGGCACAGCTAATATTACCTACTACATACGTGTCGAATTGTTAACCTCCTTTTTTTGAAGTCGGTTTAATATTGGTATTAAACCCCGTGTGTAACCGGGGCGGGTTAGCTAGTAAGTAATATAGGCAAGGTGCCATCGAAGTCCAAAATAGTGAACTCCAATGCTCAATGCCTTGGAGTTTGATAAGTTACAGTTCTTAGGGGTACCACTTACCGAAATGCATTACTGAATTAGATTTTTTTATATAGATTAGATTTTAGTAAATATAAAAAAAACCTTAAGCATTTCTTTGAGAGCAATCCATTTTACAAATTAGCTGAATATATGTCAATGACGCTCTCGGAATCCTCATTTTTGCATACCTAAGGAACAAACGGAGTTATCACAATTACCTGTTATAGTATTGATTTCTTATTCTTAGTACTATTAATTTAATTAATGGTTGCTTTATTATAAATTAACTCTAACCTTAGGATATTCTCTCTATAAAATGACTTGCCTGTAACATTCGTAGTTATTTATGGCCAATAAATATTTCTGATTTCTGATTTCGGATTTCTGCGCTGCAACGGTAACGGCTGTTATGGGCAGGCAGACGTTACGAGTATCTGCTATAACCGATAACCACCATGAGAGCGGCTTTTTGCGGTATAACCGTTTTAGCACAAATGAAAATAGCACCTAGCATATTCCCAAAATAGCAATAATTACAATTTTGGCTTGGTGCTAGTAACGGAACCAAAAAAATTTATTGATGAATTTATTTAAATTTATGATTTTATTCCGCTTTTAGCACACACACACGCACTGCACAGGCTTCTAGTGATGATACACTAACAAAACTTTGTAGTTTTATAATTAACTATACATTGTGGTCGATTCTGACGGTTTTAGTTGACAGTTCTAAACTAACTAAAGTATTGCTGTCCTTAGCTAACATGCCTAGTAAAAAAGTGACAGCAATATTTTAATTAGTTTAGAACTGTCAACTAAAACTGTCAGTTTCGACCACAATCTGGTCGATTCTGTCAACTCTGTCACTCTGTCTGTAGTTCTGTCAACTTAAACCTTCACAATAGACCACAAAGTGTACCTAACAAAAAAGTTCAACAATACTGAAGGGTATACCTAGGTATTTACTCATCATTATGAACATCTTTTACTATGGGGCAAACCGAGAAATCGAGAAAAAAAAACTGCTGTTGCATACAAAAACTTCATTGACCTTGGACAAAATGTATGGAACAGCTGTTTTTTTTCGTGATTTCAGGGTTGGCCCCATAGTAAAAGTTGTTCATAATGATGAGTACATACATACCCTTCAGTGTTGTTGAACCTTTTTGTTACACGTTGTATATATAATTCTATATAATAAATACTATACAATAACATAGATTTTCAAATTGACAATGTATTTAGTTCATTATCATTATCATCATTAACAGCCGGAAGACGTCCACTGCTGGACGAAAGCCTCCCCCTTAATAGGGAGGGGTTGTCATAATCCCCACGCTTGGCAGACGGCTTGGGGATCGCAGAATGCTTACCACCGTTAACTAAGAGGACGCTGCTGCCCGTCCGTGCTGCTGTCCTCCGGTGGTTCTGGATGCAGTTTTAGGACATACCCAGGTCCATGTATTTAGATAGATAGAAACTATTTATGAACACAGCAGGTATAGAAGCAAATAATTTATCTACCTAATGATGGTACAAATATGCTCACTCAAATAATATATCTTCCATTCACGCGTGATCACAGTCGTTGCTATCACATTCCGTGCCACACGCGTGTTGATAAGCTGTTACTCACAAAATGTAACACCATATACTCTTTTGTATGAACTAATGGCTGTCGGCGATTTCATCCAAAGCCACGCTCTTAGTTGCCTGTAATTTTTTACATATTGAAAAATGCTACGAAGACCATATAAATGAATAGTGTGATTGGCTAAAATTTTAAATTAGGTTATGAATCTTGACTCTAGATTAGAACCTAGAAACTGCTTAATTTCGCCAGATTAATATTTTATACAATACAACAAATTATTTGGTGTTAGTAAATATATTTTTATACTCGTACTTTATCCGATACTAGCACATACACTTTCAAAAAATGATCGTTTGGTAACATACGACATTTTTAAAGATTTAACTTTGTTTACATAATGGCTTTTTTTACTTTTGTACTAAACGTCAGTGCCACCCGTAACCCGTACCAGAAGAACGACCGAAAAGGGTTTATCGAATCGATAAAAAAATATTATCTAGATAAAGTACGGCCCGAAATTTCATACCTACTATTATAAGTACTTTACAAAGCACTGACTGATCTATGTTTTTTAAAGCTTAAACAGGAAGAAAAATTATGACCTCCGGCAGGACTCGAACCTGCATACGAGCAGTCGCTATGGGTTTCCGTCCCAACTGCTTTGCCAATTAAGCTACAGAAGTCTCTGACTGATCTAATATGAATAAAAGTCTTTATTTATATGATATCATTGCTAGGACTTGTCGTTGTAGAATTAAATACGATTGAAAAAAACTCGATAGAAAAAAAATACGAAGGTACAATAGTACATTATGATACAAGTGTGCTATGTTGATTATTACACTAGAGGCGGTATTATGCTATTATGATAAGGAAGCCGAGAGTGTATTGAAACATAGCACAAAAGTTTCATACGACTGTTTTCATCACACTTGCGAAGAAAAAACAAACTTTTTTTGATAAAAATTTTTGACACAGCAAAACGTCAACAAACATTTGCGGAAAATGGCGCCCAAACCAGCAATGCGCGCGCAGGTTGACATTTACTTCAGCGGCATAAGAACTCTTTGTTGGTATTACAAAAAAACTGTAAGGTATCCATACCTATTATAGCACAAGTGCCGTAATGTAAAGTAAAAAGCACGCGTGCAAGCAAGCTATTACAGCTTGGATTATGAGCCTAAAACCGATGCAATAAGATCCACTTTACGAGCAAGTGTGATGAAAAATATAATGATAGTCTACAAAATACTCTCAATAAGATCTTGAAACTTTGCATAACAATTGAACAGATTATAAGGGATTGATCGTTTTTAATTGTATAAATCAATATTATATTAATTGTTTAGAATAAATACCTAAACTACCTATCGATTTTTGGAACCAGTTAACTGAGACCTTTCCTACCACCCGGCCCAAGCAAAGGGTTATTTGAGCTGAGGTAGAGTACATAAAAGACAGGCGGACAGGCAATAATTTTTGTACCAACATAAAGAACCCATGATTACGATTCCGAGTGCGCGTCATAGTCCCATTATCTCTGTAATATAGGTACTCATCGAAGGCCTGTTTTTCCAGACAAGTGCCAATTATCCGACGATCGGTTCCTTGTACCGCTGATAAGTCTTTGATTTTGATGTCCAGTGTAGATGATATTGTGGGCAATTCATTATAGGAATACCTTGGGAATACCTTTAAAATTAAGAAATACTTTTTTTTATTAATTTCCTACTCATATTCGGAAAGTAGGTCTGTAGATGCCTGAGGAGCGGGTTGAAAGCCCATTCATTTCTATTTCTTTTTATTATTTTGCTATAATTCTATTTTTTGGGCATTTCTGCCCTACGGAGAATCACTTTTAACTGACAGTGACAAATGACAGGCACTCAAATTATTAAAAAAAACTAGTTCTATTTTCACATAAATTTGTATTGAAACATGTTCCTACTTTTTTTTTTCTCCTCAGAGGATTATTGTCCCGCACTTCTCGTGCATTTCCCAGTGTCAGTTTATTTTTAGTTTCCTTGTATTCGTAATGAAAAGCACAGTGTTTACATCGGGGTTAAAGACTTATTTAGTCCCTCGAACTATTAGCGCCCTCGCTACGCTCGGGCGCCAAACCCCGTCTCGGAACTAAATAAGTTGCTTTCACCCCCGGATAACAATGTACTATTGTCGTTTCGTGTTTTTTACAAAACTTCGTACTTAGATGTTTCTAACGTCATCACTACTTTACTTGGGCATGACTTTAATTAGTGGAACTAACCGTGGCATACATTTTGAGACTTAGATTAATTTGTCTTGATTTTAGCAAATACTTGAAAATATTTAATTTAAATACTTAAACTGGCAAAATGCACAAAATGTGACGCCATAAACGAAGATTAAACGCCATATAAGAAAATACTAAGCATACATTCCCATTTTTTTTTCATTTATTCTATTAGAGTGATGTTAATCAGTGATTACCCAACCGAGCTAAATCCTCCAAGTGTTAAAGGGATGTGACATTTTGGCCTAGTTCATACAATAAGGAGGTATGGGAAATTTGCACAACTAGGCCACCTGCTGGGAAATGTCCTACACACTTTAGAAGTTCTAGATTACTATTCCCCGTCCCATAAAATCAGTAAACGCCCAAACTATAATATTATTCTTAAATTTATTACACAGCGCCGCAATTTATTATTATTTAAAGATGTAAGATAACAGGTACCGGAAACTCAAGATATACGAGTTTCTTCTCCCATTATATTTCCAAACTCCCAAGATTCACATAAATAATGTCCTCTTAAGTAGGCGTTTATGTTTATGCCTGTCTCAGAGATATATATTCTTATATCCGTGCGTTTAAAGAAATTAAGCCAGGTGTTTGCATTAAAAAAATTGGCAGAGTTAACTCCGTTAAAATAGGTACCTATCCTCCCATAACGCGAAGGAAAACTACAGAAGGTTTCATCGTTAACTTTTTAAAAGGACCTTTACTCTGTGGTTAAAGTCAGTAGAGTATCTAAAACTAAACCATACCCTTCTCACATAACAGCCTCGTAAAGGTCGGCCTTATTACGTAGGCGATTATCACTCTAGGCTAGGATTTCTAGTTATATTTTCAAAAGGTTTAACTTACTTGGTTTCATATAATATCACTTTTTTCAAATCTTCTGCACGAGTACCGTTCTATGTCGCTAAATTTGACATGTCTGTATAGCAGATTTCTATAGACGATTTTGAGAATTTATCGATTTTATTGAATTTTACCGATTGAAATGTCAAATATACGATTTAGATGTCTAATTGACGATCGTCAAAGAACAGTACTCGCGCTGCTTGTCAACGAAAAAACATTGAAATTGGAATTCTACAAATATCACGGTACATGAATGACACTCGGCGCATTCGGAAATTATTTTCTATAGTTTCATACTCCAAAGTTACGTATTAATATTGCATAGCAATTTTATTAGACGTGACTATTCACACTAATATTATAAAAGCGAAAGTTTAAGAGAAGATAAATTTATTTTATAAAAAACTTAAGAACCTTAGCAGTAACAGATATA
Source organism: Erannis defoliaria (assembly GCA_905404285.2). Lineage (NCBI taxonomy): Eukaryota > Metazoa > Arthropoda > Insecta > Lepidoptera > Geometridae > Erannis > Erannis defoliaria. The sequence goes on from FR990071.1 coordinate 6,030,614, forward strand.
TATGGAAAAACAATAGATCATCTGTCGGTGTGCACTGGATCCCACACTAGGGTGACCTGTGTCGTGGGGTGTGATTTCTGAAAAGTCAAAGATTTTCTTAGTATACATTTACTGTAGCCCTTTTTAGTTGCTATGGTGTACACCACTGAAGAGAGAAGTGAATAGAACGGAAATGTGACGGGCCGCGCTAGCCGGCATTAAGTGCAAATAGGCTTAATGACAATTCTGTCAATATACATTTTTTAAACTGAGAATACTCAAAAAGATAATTTAAATAGACGCGTAGGAAACTGAACCACATTGCATCGTAATTAGATCAATTTTAATCTGTTGCAAAATGGCATTTCGATCGTTTTACTTCAAATGCGCGACTAATGATTGGTATTTTTTCGTCGTAGTTACGACGATAAGTCGTAGTAACTATACAATTATGTGTGAAACGCTTTACAACATTGTTTTGACAGACGTTCTACCTAAGAAGTAGGGCTTCGTTTTTCTGTGTGTACACTGTACAGCACGCTCGATTCAGTTCCATCGGCAACTCCCCATCATACATTCAGGGCGATATTCATAGCCAAGATAAATAAATAGCGAATTGTTTATAAAACAGAACCGCGATCTTGTAATTGAGACAGTATACGCTTGCGGTCGATTCGTAAGACGATATAATAGTAGATTACTCACCTAGGGAACAAAAGTAAAGAATGTCTCAGATCTCGTGTATATTGTCTCCTGAGGGAAAGCCGAGGGTGACAAACATGAGATCTGAGGCTTCTTTACTTGCTCCCGTGGTGTGTATACGATTTTACGTGCCGCTACGGGGAGGAAGTGGCAACTTTAGCCCGCAGGCACGTAAAGGTTTATTCCACTATATTCACCTGGGTGAAATCACCTAGGTGAACAAAGTGGACATACAGGTAGGTGGTAGGTGAATGGTGGAAAATTATCGTTACTTCATTCCACCTCAGAATCATTGCACCTACATGATATTACCCAGGTGATTTCACCCAGGTGAAAAAAGTGGAATAAACCGATATAAAACCTAGTCGATTTGCATTATCAAGTACATCTGTACTAATCATAAGATACCACATAGATCAAACCAAGTACTAAAGATAGCAAAGGTTTTACAATTTAGCAGTCCCGATAAGACGAGATCATCGCAAACCATTTTTGTCGACCTTATCTATCGAGTAAAAAGACCTTAAAAACCGAAACCCCTGTATGAAAGCATGTTAAAGTTGTGATAGCTTGATGGGACTCTTTTGAAATTAGTTACCTTTGCCAGTTATTCAATCGTCAAGCAGTAGTGTGCACGCATTACTGTGTTTCAGCTTGAAGGGCAAGGCGACGGAGATGGCCGTTGCTACCATCGATATTATTATATGTACTGTGTACATAAAGGTCTTTGGTTGCGACGCCAAAGATCGTGAGCTAAAGTTTATCTTCTATAAAATAATCATTCGTCATTAACGAAAAATCAGACGTCGCGTCGCTATCACTATAACAATAGCCTAGCTTATAATAATTGTTACCTAGGCGAAGACAAAGATATAGGTACATTAAAAAAGAAAGAGTAGTAGCTAATGAAGGTTATAGATTAAATAAGATTTATGATTCTAATGCTGCTACTAATGCATTTTTTTTTGTGAATAGCCTTGTTACGAGCCAGATATTGAAACTTTTAAACTTTCGCGATTTGAACACATAATTATGTTTATCACCGGGACTTAATCGCGCACAAATAAATTTATTTTTATTTACCTCGACGTTTCGACCATGTTCCAATGGCCGTCGTCACGAGCTGACTCTTTGTGCGCGATTAAGGCCCGGTGATAAACATAATTATGAGCCAGATATTATATTGAAAACAACCCTTGGCAAGCAATTTGGCATCGATAGACTCATGTTAAGATACGAAAGCCTGAGCTTTGCCTCGGCCCACATTTTTAAAGTTCGACCTTCACAAGTCTCCTTTCTTTGTATTAATATTGGCGCCAATTCTATCACCCCTCTAAATTAAATTCGATTAAACTACATTTTCTTCAAATGTAATTTATATACAACCTTGAGTTCTTTGAAACAAGGTATTTTCCAATTAAAAATATGAAGAAAACAGTTTTTATTTTTTAAATTAGTGATGAATTTATCGCCAATAGCTTGACACGACTAAAAAATATTTTTACTCTCTCAAAAACTCGAAGTCTTTGGGAGAGATCATTCGTTTAAATTACATTCCAAGATTACAGATAATAGATGATAAATATTAGATTATTATTGGCAACACCCCTCTATTAAGGAGGCCTTCGTCCAGCAGTGGACGTTTTATGGCTGATGAAGGGATATAGATTATTCCTGGGTATGTCCTTAAACTGTAACCAGACCCACCGGAGGACAGGCAGCAGCGTCCTATTGGTTAACGGTGGTGACCATTCTGCGATCCCCAAGCCGCCTGCCAAGCGTGGGGATTATGGCAACACCACTCTATAAAGGGGGAGGCCTTCATCCAGCATTGGATTTTTTATGGCTGACGACGATATAGATTATATTTGTACCGGTACTAACAATGTTATGTCATTAAGTGCCTTTGGGAGCAGTCTTTTAGATGCAGATTAAAATGACGTCAACTTAATTGGTTGAGAACGCGCTTTGAGATGGCATTTGGATATCATTTTTGGGTCTGTCGTTGCGTGGCAATAAAGTTGATTTTACGCTGTCAGGGTTTAGTTACTTGTCAGTGGTGTCGTAGAATATCAGTAGAAGTAGACAAGTTTTAAACTAAATTTGAAGAAACTAAAGTTTAGTCGAACTAAACTTGCAGTGATGGTAGGTAGAATTGGCGCCATTATTAGGTATTACCATCAAATGCAAGAAACCGAACAGGACTCTTAAATAATAATTAACCTTACACCTATTTTTATCAGTCTTTATTGAGTACCAAAGTTAATTTAGTTTAGTTAAATATTTATTGCATTTATCACATAAATTGCATGGTACCTAGATATTACAAACGACCTACCATAGCCAAAAAGAACCGCGTTGGCCCTAACTGCGGTAATAATAATACACGTCTACTATGAATATGATAAGCTGAGACGACTAAAAACTGAAGTAAGATAAATATTCTTAATCAATACATTAAAATCCACGTAATTTACTATTATAAAATGTGACCAAGACAAGTTAAAACACCTAAATCTTTTTTGATTCTCACTATTCAACACGAACATTGGAACAATATCCCACCACATGGTCGTGATTCAGTGGCAGATCTTCTTTAACCTCTTTCTTCTTCTTGCAGCACTGGCAACACAGACTTATCATCAACACTATACCGATCAACGTCGGCAGCCAAATGTAGACTGGCACACCAGAAGGCTTCATGGTTTCCGCGTATTGCTTGAGCAAGGCGCAAGGAATGTCCTTCCTCTCTTTAACCATGGTCCGATTGTGCCACAGCATACATACTTGATCGTTTGTAATCTGCAGTCGATACCCATCATCGACTGTAGGCTGAACAGGAGTCCCTGATGAAGTAATATCAACCTTAACAGAACTAGCATTATAAATAATATCCATGTCGTGAGCTTGGTTCAGGAAGGACGACATGATGATACAGTCGATAGTCGTTTCTTCGAAGTGCGTTTTATCGATCACTTGCAGGGAGCATGTTTCGTCTGGAACTGATGTGTGGTAGTGGCTGCTATGGTCGTGATGAGCCGAAGATCTTCCGAGGTTGTAAAGGGCGAGGCCGGTGAGCAAGTCTCCGTATCTGTTAGACGAATCGCGGTACTGGTAAACGTACGTCGGAGGTTGTCCGTGATAGACAGGGTAGGTTGTAGTGTGACTGCAGTATCGGCAAGTGTATGTTATGTGGCTGGGTGGGTGGTAGGAGTAGCTGTGGTGGGAGCTTGAGAAGTGTGTTCTGCCGATACCGTGGCCACCGCCGTAATGGCCACCGCCGTAATGGCCACCGCCGTGACTGCCGCCATGGCCACCGTGACCCCCACCGTGTCCACCCCCATGGCCGCCACGAGCGCTACTGTGTATCCCGTCGTCGTCCACCTTTGCAGTCACGCACATAATATTAACCATGATATAAAGGTAGTTACTTCTAACACTGAAATTCATGGTGCAACGCGATGGGGTTCCGAAGCTCGACTGGCGCGACTGAGGGATGATATCGGTCGGCGGGTAACGCAGACTCTTCGGCGCCAGGGTGTCGGCCCAGCAAGGGGAGCCAAGGGGAGGGATCAATGCACTAGCGACCGACGTAAAACCCCGTGACTTATAAAAATATTTGGACATAACATTAACTGTTTGTATTAATTAAACTTATTATTATAAGAGACAGTATAGATCGACTTTTTCTACTATTTTCGTAGCGTACCTATAAAATAATCTGGACATAGGTACTCTCACTGTTTCAACGGTTACTTATTTTTGAGTCAATTAGTTATCTATTCCTTTTAACTTATCACTCTAAGTGTTTATTTAGAAAATGCTAAAAAAATACTTAACTTAAAAATCACGGATTTCTGTTTTGAATGATGTCTATATATCTATATTTTATAGTAATAAGAAATGACACAATAAAGACGCTATTCTGATGGTAAGAGGTAACGCCTGCCCATGGCCGATTGCAGCAGTATCCAGTATTCACAACATTATGTGATTTTAAAACCTGCACCCTTATCATGGACGTTCGCGATTCCGATTGCGATAGCATGCCATCCTGCTCGTACCAAGCCACTCGCGCCATGCGCGCTCCTGCTCGCGCACGCTCGCAATCAGAATCACGAACGTCCATGATAAGGGTGCTGATTGGTTAAATCTATAACCTTAAAGATATTATAACCTTGCAGAAATATCGTTTTAGTGGCGTAACAACGACTTGAAAACCGCAAACAGTATCATGAGGTTCCAAAGGCAAAACTTTTCGCAGATGGCGCCAGCGGCGGTCCGGATGTAGCAAAATCAAGTTTTCTTTTTAATCGTTGCTTATATCTATCTGCTCTTGATGAGAGCATTGTCGATAATCTAGTCCAAGGAAAAATACTGGGTACTGTGCCTTGTTTTAAGAATCTACTCTGAATCAGCTGTTGACCTGATAATAGATTTGTAGGTTAGATAGTAGTTTACATTTTATGTTGGACAGAGCTTTAATTAGCAAGACGAAGAATTGATATACAAACCAGTACATATACTGGTTTGTATATCAATTCTTCGATTCGATTCTCCCTGGAAATCTGAGACTATTATGAGTAAAACAAAAAAAAACAACAAAATGCATGAGATTGACAGTTGACTCTGGCCGTATCGACGATGCGCCATCTAGCGGAAAAATATCCCAGTGTGGATCCCCATTAAGACCTGTTCCATCTATCACTCTGTCCCCGAATAAAACATAACAAATCCCCTAGATCTACATTATCAACTTGATTTTTTGTCATATCTGATGTATAAGTAATTTATTTGAAAACATCGTGACCAGAGAACCAGGTCGAGTGATTACGCGTGTCTCGGACAATACTCGCCTCCGCCAATGAAGCGAACTTCTCCTGCGAGATAATGTCAGAAATGGGCAGCTTCCGGAGCGATGGCGCGACACCGGTCACAGGTCCTTGACTAGATTGAGACGTGATTATAGTCAAACTCAACTGTATAGTCCGATGAGAGAGACACTAACGCATTTTATGAATAAAACTATACTCAATATACAATTTTGAGATAAAAAATCGGGCGTTTATTTGCTCAACGCATAAACATCGCTAGCATTTGTCGCCAGGGAGCTGGTTACGCTGTCGACTGGTAGTAGGTGCCACATGCCTGAAAAAAAATATTTTAGGATAAAATATATTGACACACACCGAAATAAGTCGCTATTCCCAGCAGAAAAATGCGTAAATCGAGGCTGAATGATGTTGATGATGTTGATGTTGTTGGTTTGTTGTTGAGTACCAAATACCTAGCTTCCCATAGCTTCCATTATACCTAAACGGCAATTTTATTTCAGTCTGTAAATTTGCTTATTTTACAGCCAGCACAACGCGAAAAACTTATGGCCACATTCATGCCATGCCACATATTTTTTTCCAAATCTTGTTTTGTCGAGATTCCCACTTCAGAGAGGCCTTTTGCAAAGTTTCTACCACCTTTGAGGCATGACTTGGGCTCGATCTTGACGTGAAAGCGACATTTTATTTAACTTAGACTTGATTAACGTAACTAAAACTTGGTAATACAAATTAAAATACTTAAAGCTAGTAAATGCCCAAGAGGTGCAACATTTTTTTTTTAGCTCTTTATCCTTCAGAGGGATAAAGAAATGAAAAAATATAGGATTTGTTCTGTAGCCGTTAGTTAGGTAGTTGGATGTTAGGTTCACGGAAGCACTAAGTAGGTATTAATGTATCACCATCACCGTCTAATCCCCAAGTGTGCTTTAGATATTCAACATTCCGCCCGCGACTCGCCAATTAGCAGTCACACATAAATTACACTACCTATAAAAGAAGAAGTATGAAGATATATGAAGTTGGTAGGCTAGTAGGTTACAATATATGTGTTATGTGACAGGTATTATTTTATAATAGGTAGATACAGGCTGCTTAGAACATATTCGAGATATTATAGATAGGTAGATAGATATAAATTCTTTATTGTGCACACGAAAAAAACAATAGAAAAAAGAAACAAACATTTTATGAGCTAGTGCCACAGTTGGCGGCGTTATCGCTAAAAGCGATCTCTGAAAAGTCTCTCTTATAAATAGTCACGAAAAAAATATTCACTTGAAACAAACAAAACGACATTAATTAAAGTTATTTATAACCCTAGAATAAACTTTAGTTCGTGTTCAATAATCATTCATGAAAAATAAAACTGTCCCTTTCGGCTAAATAAATTTTCCCGTCAAATGTATTCCAGTTGCTCCTGGGTATGCCAACAATCTTGTTGGCATACCCAGGAGCAACTGGAATTTACCAGACATCGTACTCACATGATCAAAGTGTTGTTTGTTATGTGTTTGTGTTGTAAGAGTTTTGCATGTATACCCGTAGCACTCACGCTCACTAAAAAGCTTCTGCTTGCGGCGGCGTCGTGTGCCGGGTCGCCCTCTTCCCTCCAATATGGTTGAGGAGAGCGATGGCTGGCACATGAGTCAACTCGTGAACGGGTGCTGCTTGCGGGAGCTGGACTGCTCAGGGTATATAAGCAGAACTAGTTGTGTTGTGTTTTTTTAATTTTATTATTATTATTATCCTTTTGTATATTCCTTTAATAAAGTCGTTAGTTATTTCACTGAGCCTCACGACACAGGACTCCCCTAGTGTAGACTCAGGGTTTATCTACCCACTAACATTAGTTTAAACTGTAAAACCTACCTACTAACTTCAACGGCTTTACTTAAAAAAACATTTCAACCGTTAGTCACTGCTTAAGATGCTCTGCCATCTTCTCTCTGACGTGAAGTTGCACGTGCTAGAAAAGGACAGAGAAGTTTAAGCAGTGACTAAGAGAATCGAGATTATTTTAGGTAAGGCCGCAAATGTCTATGTTTGTTTTGCTCAAATAAAGTTATTATTATTATTATTTATGTTCATTCAGTACCTATAATTGTAAAATGTTATTTAAAAGACATGGACCCAGCAGCCCGTGGAGCAGAGACACAACTAAAAATAAAAAAAGTATTTTACTAACATATTTTTGTACTTGACCCCTCCTATATATATATAATATCATTGGCTTGACCTCTAACTCTACATGCCATAGTAAAACAAGGATATCTCCCGTTCTATCGCGCGCCCAAAAATTGACACAGGAGTCAGGTCACTGATTTGTGACCGCTTCTGTCTGGACGAATGGCCCAATCTTATTGTGGTTCTATCAGCGGAATAGCTCGGTCAAGCGTTAATAGTACATTATGATACAAGTGTGCTATGTTGGACATTACACTAGAGGCGGTATTATGCCGATAAGGAAGCCGAGATTGTATTGAAACATAGCACAAGAGTTTCATACGACTGTTTTCGTCACACTTGCGAGGAAACAACAAATTTTTGTTGATAAATAATCAACCACACAGCGAAAACGTCAACAAACATTTGTGGAAAATGGCACCCAAATCAGTAATGCGTGCGCAGGTTGACATTTACTTCAGCGGCATAAGAACTCTTTGTTGGTATTACAAAAAAACTGTAAGTATTACCCGGCTATATTAAGAGTGCTTCGTATACGTACTGTTATGCCCGCACTATGAAGGCATTAGGGCTGCGTTGCACTTCTATACAGCTCAAGTGTCATGAATAGAAAGGGAGATAGTCAGTCTGTTTTGAGACACCAACCTGAGCGGTTGCCTAAGGACTTTCTTACTTTTTTGTCTTTTTGTATTTCCCAAGTGTTTTCCATTAAATATATCTTTCTTAGGGAAATACGTTTTTTTTTAAAAACATATCCTCAAGTCTCCGCATAACATTTGGTGGCAGCGGTGGGATCCGGAAATCCCCAGTGCCCAAAAAGTGAAACCGCTCTGCAGACTCGCTCCGGATCCTTCAGTGAATTAAGTGCAAATTTAAACCCGCTGCGGAGACCTCGATTCCCTGGTGGCGGAATCATTCGCCCTGGACTGCATCCTGAACCGCAGACACTCACCTTCAGCGAAACCAGTATTTACAACGAAGACCAGGAATATAACTTCATCCGAAGTTCGCCAACCCTATCTCGTCTCATCCCGACGCGCAGACGTCGCGTCTTATCGGAAGGAATGTACCTAGCCATGCTCGCCGTGCTTATCTCCAGCGCCCACGCATTGCAACAGTGAGTCCTTGGTCATTGTTTTAAACTATTGCTAAATCCAGAGATCGCCAACGTTTTAATATTAATTTTAAAGCTCTCAACCTTTTATATTGTAGCTTAAGTAAAAAATATCTTACTTTAAAAATATTATCCATATCGCTTCTATACCTTATCAGTTTGTATTACACTAAGTTACCACGTTATGGCAACCGAAGAAGCTAGAGGTAGACTCACCTTGAATATACCCGCAGCCGAACAGGCAAGTCATTCTGCGTCTACTGGGGCCCAAACCCCAAGCGCTAAGAGTAGCCCCGTTGTTAGTAAATTAGAGATGGAGATGAATACCTTGCTAAAATTTATAAAACCGTATGACGGAGAGAGAGAAAAGCTAAATTCATTCTTAGTTAACTGCAACAATGCTTACGAACTTGCCAACGACAGTCAAAAACCTATTTTGTTTAAGTACATCCTTTGTCAACTTCAAGGTAAAGCGGAAATTGCCTGTTCAATCAAAAATTTCTCTACATGGGACCAACTTAAAGAATTCCTTAAAACACAATTTAGTGAAAGAAAACATTACGCTCATTTACTCACCGATCTTCAAGAAAGTAAACAAAGCCTACAAGAAAACGTAGGACAGTTTTCTCTGCGAATTGAAACACATTTATCAAAATTACTAACCGAAATCTCACTCTCGGAAACCAAAGTGAAAGAAATAGCCGGCCGAGTTGCCGCGATGGAGGACCTTGCCCTTCATCATTTCCTGATGGGCTTGCAACCACGCATATCAAACATCGTCCGGTGCAGGTCACCTAAGAACTTGAACGAAGCTATTAACCTTGCGATATCAGAAGAACGTATACAACAGAGCTTATATAAACGAACAGATAACAATAATTTTAAACCTAAACCACAGAACTCTAGCATTATTAACCCTCAAAGACTCAACCAGTATACATACAATAAAACACCACAGAGGTCAACCATGAATAACTCTTACCAGCCTCAACAAGCTTCCGGGTCCTCACCCTTCTGTCGTTACTGCAAGACACCGGGACATGACATCTCAGTGTGCCGAAAGAGGGAATTTAACAACAACCGGTACAAGGTTCCTCAAAACTCAGGTTCTAACCAAGGTCCTCAGACTCCTTATAGACCACCTCGCGTCAACTTCATCGCCGATCAAGGTGAAGATGTCGTTGACCACGATGAAGTAGATCTTCCCCCCAACGATACTGATGATTTAAACGAATGAAGGTCTCGCCACAGTGTCGCCCGAGACGACACCCAAAAGTCGACACTCCTATTCCTAAGTATAACAAAACGTCCAAGGACCACACGGGTAACCAGCCCCAAGCAAGTGTCCAATCTTCTAAACCCATGAGTCACACGGGTAGCCAGCCCCAAGTAAGCGCTCGACCTTCTAAATCAAAGGACCACACGGGTAACCAGCCCCAAGCAAGTGTCCAATCTTCTAAACCCATGAGTCACACGGGTAGCCAGCCCCAAGTAAGCACTCGACCTTCTAAATCAAAGGACCACACGGGTATTCAGCCCCAAGCAAGCGTCCAATTGATAACTCCAAGGCCACAGCCTTCTAATCAAGAAGTTTTCGAAATCAACATAGACACAACCAAACGGCTGTTGCCTCACGTCCTGCTCAATGCCCAAATATCCGATATACCACTCACACTTCTAGTAGACTCAGGCTCAGCGATATGTTTAATTAAGCAATCATGCGTTCAACGTAGACCCGCCTTAACAAATGAACCAATCAACCTAAAGGGTATAGACCCTGGCAATGAACCGACACCTACACTAGGCCACTTTCAACTTAAACTACAACTAACTAACACAAAAAGCGTCAACCACAAATTCCATATGGTTAAGAGCATAGATCTCCCCTATGACGGGATAATTGGTACTGATTTCCTTACAAAATTTGGCTGTAATATTGATTATAACGAAGATATACTAAAGGTAGGAAACCTAAAAGTAAAAATCCACTTTTTTGACCCATTTTTCATCATTCCTCCACGCACTGAAACCGTCATTGAATGCACTGTACAAAATCCTAATTTGAAAGAAGGCATGATCTTAGATCAACACCTATCAGACACCTTATTGATTGCCAATTGTATTGTTAAAGTGAAGGAAAACAAAAGAGTCAACGTTACAATAGCTAACACGACAGAAAGCCCAATAAGAATTAATTCTAACCTAAATCTTCGACTAGAACCACTGAGCCCTCACGCTCTACCAGCACCCCACACTCAGCTAGATAGTTCTACGCGAACAGCGGAAGTATTAAATTTATTACGAGTCTCACATCTTAACCAAGAAGAGTCCGACGCACTTACTGACATTTGTTCTAAGTACTCCGACATTTTCCATTTACCAAACGACCGACTCTCTTTCACCACCACTCTGAAGCATCAGATCAAAACTACATCAGACATACCGACTCATACTAAATCCTATCGCTTTCCAGAGTGCCACAAGAATGAAGTAGAGTCCCAAATAAATAAAATGTTAGACCAAGATATCATAGAAGAATCATCATCTCCCTGGAGTTCACCAATCTGGGTAGTTCCAAAAAAGTTAGACTCACAAGGCCAACGAAAATGGCGAATAGTAATAGACTATAGAAAATTAAACGATATAACTATTGGAGAGATTTACCCAATTCCACAAATTTCTGAAATTCTCGATCAATTAGGTAACTCAAAATATTTTACGACACTAGATTTGACTTCCGGCTTCCATCAATTATTGATTTCTCCTGAGGACGCGCCCAAAACTGCATTTTCAGTACCCCAAGGTCATTTCCAGTTCAATCGAATGCCTTTCGGGCTTAAAAACGCCCCCTCTACCTTCCAAAAATTAATGAACACATGCCTGTCCGGATTACAAGGCACGAGGTGCTTTGTTTACTTAGATGACATAGTTATTTATTCTTTTGATCTGACCACGCATATTGATAACCTAAAAGCAGTCTTTGACCGACTCCGTAACTTTAATTTGAAGTTACAACCAGAAAAGTGCGAATTCCTTCGTAAAGAAGTCGCTTACCTAGGACACATAATTGGAGAACAAGGCGTAAAGCCAAATCCTGATAAAACCAAGGCTGTTTCTGAATTCCCAATTCCTCAGTCACCTAAAGAGATCAAATCTTTTCTCGGTTTAGTCTCGTACTACCGACGCTTTATCCCTGATTTCGCCAAATTGGCGAAACCTTTGACCTCTCTCTTAAAAAAGGATATTACTTTCAAGTGGCAAAACGAACAACAACTCGCTTTTGAAACTTTAAAAAACAAACTTGTAACTGCCCCAATTTTAGCATATCCTGATTTTAAACAACCATTTATATTGACCTGTGACGCATCAAACTACGCAATATCATCGATACTATCCCAAGGACCTATAGGGCAGGACCGCCCTATAGCATATGCTTCTCGCACCCTTAATAAAGCTGAGTGCAATTACAGCGTTACTGAAAAGGAATGCCTCGCTATAATTTTCGGCACTAAAACCTTTAGACCCTATATCTATGGTCATCATTTTAAAATCATCACCGACCACAAGCCATTACAGTGGCTCTTTAGTTGCAAAGACCCTGGATCACGACTCGTGCGATGGCGGCTCAAACTAGAAGAGTTTGAATACGAGATCCACTACAAGAAGGGAAAAATCAACACCAACGCAGATGCCCTATCACGATACCCGGTAAATCCAATACAACCGACGGACCCTTCCTTGACCAGCTCTTCGACTGAGAACCCAGTTCGCACCTTGGACGAAGACCTCATGGACTTACTGATTTCACCACCATCATTTCATCCTGACGAGGTGTTATCCCCTAATCCAGATGCTTTAAGTCACGCGGAGAATGTCCTTCGCTCACCCGATGTGAACCTGTCCTCTGATATCCCAGATACCATGGGAAGAGAAATTGAATATAGCATTATTGACCCGTTTAGTGCTGAACCGATACCTGCACCTGATGACCAAGCTGATAATCCACTGCCATCCACCAGCGCGAATCCAACTCCCAGCATACCTGTAGATGACTACTCCACATTTCTGAAAGAAACATCAAACAAAGAAAAAATATTTAATACAGAAATAGAGGAACGGAACGAGAGTCTCATGAAATGCTCTTCTAAAGTCATTTTGGTCCCCACATCTTTGGACTTGGACGAATCCAACCCTTACATTCAAGAAGCTTTGAGTGACCCCGAAATTTATACAAATATCCACGAATCAGAAAAAGAACTGTTTTCATTCCAGAAACTGGAAATAAATAACAAAATATACTACCTATTGTTTACAAAGGTCCACCATTTTGACGAACCGTCTCATCCAGAAATATTTCAAACCCTAAAAAATACTAGGAATGAACTTCTAGTCTTAGAAAATATCGACGAAATCAGCATTTCGGATTTCAAGAACCCGTTTGAAAAACACTCATTTATCAAGATTTATAACATGCTATCTTATCTCTTCCATAACACAAATATAAAAATCAAGGTATACCATAATAACATTACATACCCGATACCGACGGAAATCAAAAGAATCCTCTTCGATAACCACGATATCCCAGTCGCAGGACACCTGGGCTCTGTAAGGATGTACAACAGAATTAAGGAAATGTATTACTGGAAAGGAATGCGAAGCGACATAGAAACATACGTGAAACAGTGCAAATCTTGCCAAGAAAACAAAGCTCTTAGACAAGTTAACCGCGCCCCTATGCAAATAACCAGTACATCGACAGCCCCAGGCCAACGAATTTCTCTCGATATTGTCGGGCCTCTCCCCGAAGCTGGTCCAGCCAAACTAAAATTCATTCTAACTATTCAAGATGATCTCACCAAATTCTCTAGCGCATACCCCATTCGTAGTACTACAGCTGAAGAAACTAGTGAATGCCTAATTCACTACATATCAATATTTGGCATTCCCAAAACAATTCTCACAGACCAAGGCACAAACTTTACTTCAGACATCTTTAAAAAAACGTGTGAATTCCTTAAAATAAAAAATCTGTGGTCATCACCCTATCACCCACAGACACAAGGCGCCCTTGAAAGAAGCCATGCAACCCTCAAGGAGTACCTAAAATCTTACACCAATGAAGAACAGTCGAACTGGCCGCGATATGTTTATACAGCCATGCTAGCTTATAATACATCCGTTCACTGCACGACACACTTTACACCCTACGAGCTGATGTTCGGTAGCAAACCATTCATCCCTAACTCTATATACGGCGAGTCCCCTGGTGCCGCTTACCCTGATTATGTACGTATGCTACAAAGTCGACTCAAATACTCTAGGGAAAAAGCTTTAGATTTCATAAGAAAATCAAAGGAATCCTCGAAAACTTATTACGATAGTCACACTCGCCGAGTTAAATACAAAGTAGGCGAATACGTGTACCTCAAAAATCACCTACGATTGCGGAAAGCTTTATCTCCTCTCTGGAAAGGCCCCTACAAAATAATAAAAGTAAATGGGAATAATACACTTACATTGCTTATCAACCGGCGTCATATCACGCATCACGTCGATCAGCTGAAACCAGCTGACGACGGTTCTAACAATTTATAACTATGACATATACCATGTAACACAATAGTGTTATTTAAAATATAAACAAATAAAAGCTTATAGTAAGTAGGTAAGTAAATAGTAAGTAAGTACATATAGGTAAGGCTGGGAAGTAAATAAGTTGATCTATTAAAGGTTAACTTTAAACCTAATTAACTATTGCAGAAATCAGGAAGGAGTAGAAATAGGAAGTAGATAAACATTAGAATAGGTTTTTTGGGTACTATACTTACCACTAAGTCACCGTGAAACCTGAAACTCTAAATACCTACCTGCCTTGTTTATTATTTGCAGAGCTCCGACTCAAGGTCAATCGCACCAGGATTACATCCAACCAATCAATGCAAGCGCAGGTCTCTTCTTCGATTATTTAGGGACATTAAAAATCAATAGTGCGCAGCTTAAGGTCTTGATACCATTAGATATCACTCACTTTAGTCCCCATATCGAAAACATTGGAGCTGCTCTGACAACCGCCAAGTATTTGTGTAAACAGACACGTATTGTCGAAATTAACACAGAATGCCATAATATACTACAGCCTTTAACAGTACGTTATCAGGACGTAGTTAAGGAATTCAAGTCCATCTCTCACCTAATAGATAACCGTAATAAACGCAGTGCCTGGATTGGAGGTGTTGGTACCGTGTTAAAACAAATATTCGGCACTTTAGACGAGAATGACGCCCTAAGGTATGAGGAAGCTATAACGTCACTACAATACAATGAAAATAAACTAGCTTCACTAATGAAAGAAAATATGTTGGTAACTAAGTCTATATTAACTACCTACAACAACACTATAAAACAGATAAGAGATAACGAAGCTGTCTTGAGTAAAGCCATCGACAAACTCTCGCTTAACATACAAAACATTTCGGAAGCGACTAATGGATTACACATACTTGCTAACGTCAACGAAATATTTGTTAGCATCGAAACAGCAATACTCGTACTGTCCTTTCAGCTAGAAGACATCACTAACGCTCTCTTGTTCAGCAGCCAGAATGTTTTGCACCCGGCAATAATGACGCCGCAACAATTATACCGAGAATTTGTCGATAACTATAGACATCTACCTAACGATCTAAAACTACCGGTTGACTTAGATATAAATAGTGTACATTTAATTTTAAGCGTTTCTAGGTTAATTTGTTACTACTTAAATGGAAAGATTGTATTTGTACTGTTGGCACCACTAGTTAGCGTAACTGAGTACATGCTCTATCATAACATAGCTCTACCTACACCTTATGACGGTGGTATATATAACAAATTCAGTTTAATTACGCCTGAAAATAAATACATAGCAATGACCAAGGACAAGTCGCACTACGGTAACCTTGATGACCTAGACAAGTGCAAGATAATAGCTCCTGGAAACTTTATATGTGACGTCACGAACATCTACGCAACCGACGCAAGACCTTCTTGTGAAAGTGAATTATTGTCAAAAGTGATCAGTGAAAAACCAAAGCAGTGCAACACGAGATTTATTTTAGGTAATCTGGATCTGTGGAAACCTCTAATAAATAACAAATGGCTATATGTACAATCAGAACCAAGTAAAATTTCCATAAACTGTGTAAACTCTGTATTTCTAGAAATAGACATACTAGGTACAGGAATACTTACTATTCCTAACGGGTGTACCGGGCATTGTAAAAGTACGACATTTACACCCAACCATAACTACTATAATATCTCTCCGCCTGTAAGTCATTTACCGGACTTCAACCTTATTGACGACATCTGCTGTAATATTAGCAAATTTCGTGACTTTTCCGATAATGTATCCCCTATTTCCTTACAAAATATAGACCTTGATGAATTTCACTCAAGAAATAGCATGAAAATTGATTCATTATTAAACCAAGTTAACAAGATAAAAACCGAACCCCACCTAATTAAATACGGGACACATTACTCGTCGATTACTATCATTTTATGTATTTTTGTAGCAGTATATCTTAGTTTTAAAGTATTTAGTAAATACTGTAAATCTGGCAGCAACCGCAAGACATTTATACTAAAGAAAATAAATGCATACAAACCAGACACGACAGATGAACATACATCTGACGTCAGCTCCACCAACTTTGCTCCCCTTAGAACAGAGATCTAAAGAGAGACTTCATTTTTTTTTTACCATAAAGTCTCCTCTAAAAGGGGGAGGTGTTATGCCCGCACTATGAAGGCATTAGGGCTGCGTTGCACTTCTATACAGCTCAAGTGTCATGAATAGAAAGGGAGATAGTCAGTCTGTTTTGAGACACCAACCTGAGCGGTTGCCTAAGGACTTTCTTACTTTTTTGTCTTTTTGTATTTCCCAAGTGTTTTCCATTAAATATATCTTTCTTAGGGAAATACGTTTTTTTTTAAAAACATATCCTCAAGTCTCCGCATAACAGTACGTCTAATTGCAGTCACGTACAAACTAGACTTTACCGGGTTTTACCTATTATAGCACAAGTGCCGTAAGGTAAAGTAAAAAGCTCGCGTGTATAATAGCTTGGATTATGAGCCTAAAAGCGATGTAATAAGATCTACTATACGAGCAAGTGTGATGAAAAGTAATATTTTTCACTTATTTGGGTTCCGGGTAGTGTGTCCACTCAATAAGTCTATCGTGTAAGCGAGCACCCAGTATTATGAGCAAAATATCGCATAATAGTCACGCAAATGGTAATTGCTAGCACTTGTGCTATTAGCACATTGAGTATCTATAGGTGTGCATATAGGACGAAACAATGACATAATAAAAAATAGATTAAGAGGACATAATCTATTTATCGTTGAAAACAAATAGGTCGTTTGTCGATAATTGATGATGCGCTACCGTATTCAGGGGTTCCATTTACTTAGTACGTAAAAGACAAGGCAGTAGGCAGGGGGGTTTGGGGGTCCACCCCCCCCCCCCCCCCCGAAATGCCTTCGCCAACCCGCCGTTTTATACATATCTACTTACGTAAGCTCGTCGTCGTCTTAAAATTGTTACTTATTGTGTCTGGTCCAGAGCTCGAAAAAATGAGCTCGATCCCTCCCCCGAAATGAATTCCTGGCTACGGCCGGTAAAAGATAGAACAGTGTTTGAAAACTAAGACACGCCCATACTGAACGTACTTTAAAGTATTTGAAAGTATATATAATACGTAATTCGCCCAAGCTACTATCCTAGAGCCTTTGTTTCGCACCCGCCCCAATTGAAAGGTGTCTCGACATCGTCTCAAATATAAATGGAAATTGACTCTATATTAGGTAACATCTTCACGCTTATTGACATGTTCCACCTCAATTTATCGTGATTCGTAGTCCGTAGTAACGAAAGGCGCATGTGTGTGATGTGCACGAAAATAAATACCTACAGAGAGTTCCTGACACAACCAAAAATAAAATTATTTGAAACTACACAGGTTTGGAACATTTGGAATAGTTTTAGCGCCAACGCTAAGTACCCACATCTTTGTCACATTGCATTTAATTCCCAAAATTTGTTATAAATGCCTTTAATCTGCCACGTAGTTTTGGTTTAAGTTCTTGTCATCATCATAATCAGCCTGTCACTGGCTGCGCTGAACATAGCGGCCACTCCTAAGGTACGCCACACTGCCTGATCTTCGGTTTTAGGATTCGGTTTAAAATATACCGAAGACAGGGGGAGTGTCCACGCTGGTCATACGGGCTGGCGACCCCGGGGGAGCTTAGCTTCTTGCACCAGTGTTGCTGCTGCCTGTCGTCAACACCCCTTCGGCAAGGCCGTCTTAAACTATGATGGGGCTCTTGGGCACACAAGAATTTAGGGCCCTTTTGAAAAGTAAAGAAAGCGAATTATACTTACTAACATTTTTCTACTGTCTTTTTTGTCTTAAATCGATCTTAACTAAGCCAAATAAGTCAAAATCTAGTCAAATGTTATGGAAATTTTATACTTCTAAATGATAAAAGACAAAGTTTGATTTGAATTTGTTTTAATTTGCTTAAATAAAATCGACATAACTTTGAATTAAATTTAAAAAAAGACAAGGTTTTATTTTCGAGCACCCACCCGCTCACTGTTCTGTGCCCGTCAAAAACGTTTTGAGAATAAATGTGAGAGAAATTGTCGGTCCTTCGGGGCCCCCTGGGCACGGGCCCCGTGTGCCCTTATGGTAAAGACGGTACTGCCCTTTGGCCGCCAACGAAACTGGAGGCTCGTAACCAGTTACAGCAGAAGACAAATTCTTCGTTATACGATACTGGTTACTCTAAGCTACGCCGTTTAATAGAAATTGTTAACCTGCCATCAGTCGGTCCTCTTTTAGTACTTATAATACAAGCAGGGGAAAGTGAAAAGAACACCTCACGGTTCAAAATGAGTCTAACGCTTTATTTAAAGAGATAATCATCATGATACACAAACATAAATACATAGGTAATTACATTATTTAAATCAAAACACTCGATGATCAGTAAGCTGTGGTAGTCTAGGTAGCCTAGTCGGGAGACCGCTAGACTAGCAATCGCGAGGTCGCGGGTTCAAGCCCAGGCCCGTACCAATGAGCTCTTTGGAGTTTATATACGGATACTAATAGCACCGGCTTTTCGAAGAAGGAAAACATCGTGAGGGAACCTTCATACGTCCGGGGAAGAAATTCAATGGTATGCGAATTCAACAACCCGCAACTGGGCCAGGGTGGTGAATATGGCCCATTCGCCCTTCGAGAGTAGGCCCAAGCAGAGGACGAATAAAAAGGCTGATGCTTTTAGGCTTTACTCTATAATTCAATTCATCATAGCTCTCCTTCTTGAGCGGAATGGTAAACAGACTGAATTTAAAAAACTAATTGAGTACTTACAGAAAAATATAATACATTTATGAAAAACTGAAAGCATTCCATTGATGTTGTTAGTTAATTCAAATTCAAATTATTAGATTCACATTAAAACATTATATAAAATATATCACTAACAACGTCGGCGTCAGCCATAAAAACGTCCATTGCTGGACGAAGGCCTCCCCGTTTATAGAGGGGTGTTGCCATAATCCCCACGCTGTATTAAAAATATATTACTTAATTCTAGAGAAAATATACAATAATAATCAAATAAAATAATAATAATAATTAATTTTCACTTACAATTTCTGAAAATTACCAAATATTTGAGTATTCTATATTCTGTAACCAAATGAGTTAGAGATACGCCATATTCTTATGCATCCAGTAACTAAGTCCAGTTACTGTGCAGGGGTCAGGGAAAATGTTCCAGTGAGCTGGATAAACAATCGTTCGTCAATCAATGAAATCAACAATCAATGTAAACTTTAACAAGTTGTTTTCTCAGATTTTTGGTATAGTAGACTTGAAGATGTTTTTTGGAAGTTACTCCGAAGTTAACGACAAGAGCCGGGCTCTTAAACAAATAATGATGTAATTTCATGATTTCATAGTGTAGAAAGTTAGTCCACATGATAAAATCTAGCCGCCGCCGCCGCCACCGTGATAAATTCAATTTCATCAACATTAGTCCAACAGACACGAAATATAAACAGACATAATGACTGCAAAAAGGTAACTGTCTCTCTAGACAGAGTTACTTTACAACCGACAACAAAAAAGGAGGTTCTCAATTCGACTGTATGTTTATTTTTTATTTTTTTATGTTACTCGATTACTCCGCCTGTTATGAACTGGTTCTTTTTTTGTTTGTTAGGTTATACTTCAGAGATGGTCCCATATCAATTTTATCGAAATCGGTTCCGTAGTTTGGTTTTTAAATCAAAATTACTATAAAATATGAAGATGTCATCCAGGTATTCGAAGTTGAAGTTTTTTTTTAAAGCGTATTATTAAAGATGCTATCATATAGGTGTATTTTAACTACTAAAAGTTACTCAATCAGTGAATAGAGAATGGTAGAGCAACGGTTAAAAGCATGTTGCTTCCATACGTAAACAAACATAAATCAAACAGGTGTGTTTCGATTTTTCGATAAATCTGCGTATTTACGTAATGTTTCAATCGACGCATCCAATTTTTAAAGGAACTCCGGGTAAATAGACATATTTCACGGCCTACGCCTACGTTTTACGTAAAACTGTTTATGTGAGTAATCTTACAATGCTTCTTACGAAATCGGAAGAGGTAATTAATTTTGGTCTGAAATAATCAAGGAGTAATTTCATAATCAGTAACTAAAAATTCACTATAATGAGAAGCCTAATTTCTTACATACCGTAGCAGATTGAGTTTTACGAACACCTTGAAAAAAAAATCTAAGAGTTCTGATTAATTGAACTAAAACTCGACGAGTCAACTATTTACCATTTGTCATCAACCCAATTTCTAATTAAAAAAAACACTATCATCAGACCAATTTATTCGTCCATATTCTACTTTAGAGAGAGCTAGATCCTCCAAGATATTCTAGTATAGTCGTTGAAACTACATTTGCAAAGATTCAAATTGATACCTACGTACCCGTAATAGTGGGTGAAATTAAACGAAACGAAGACCTCCCCCTTTATAGAGTGGTGTTGCCATAAACCCCACGCTTGGCAGGCGGGTTGGGGATCGCAGAATGGTCACCACCGTTAACCAAGAGGACGCTGCTGCCCGTCATCCGGTGGGTCTGGTTGCAGTTTAAGCGGACATACCCAGGTCCATATTCGATAGTCCATAGTCGATATTTATATCAATGCGAAAAAAAAAACCGACGAAACATCAAATTCTAATGAAAAAATAAAACTAACTTCAGCTTTCTTTCTATAAATAGATAATAAACAAAACTTATTTTTAAATGTAGAGGCGTTACAAGCTTGGTTACAAGAGACCGCAGCTGTGTAAACACTGATAAGATTTAATGCAACACAATTTCAGCTAAAAGCTCTTATTTTGACCGGTTTTAATACCACAAGCAACCTTTTGCCCAACTAAGTTAGTTTAATTCTGCACCAATTAAGTTGGACCACTTAAATTACTATAAACTTTGCCTAAATAGGCTTTAGCAAGTTTAATAGCTTTCAAATACCTTGTAAAATTGTTCCTAAACCCAAATTAATAGGCTAACCAGGCTAACATTGATATGGTTTCCCGTCCCTTTTGACATGGGTCTTAGCCAACTTTCTTTGGCTGCTATTGCGTGATAATTTCGTAACTACATTTCCAGTACTCAAATAATAATTCGAAAGTTATTTCACATTTATGTAAGTATACAGTATTCGTAAAAAGTTATTAAATAAAATTAATGAAAATGAAGGTTGATCCTTGAAAATAATTATTTTTTAATTAGTGTACCTTATTATTATTACATAATATATTATATCGTTTAATAACAATTATCACCCTTAAGTAAGTATAGGAAGTCAGTTGGTTTATGCCGGTAGCCAAGTAAGCCGTTATTCAAATTCAAATTTCATTTATTTCGACATAGAGGTCATATCACATAGTCACAAACAATAATAATTAAAAAATAATACAATTTACTATAACAATAAAATTAAAATATAATTACTAATTAAATCTATTTGTTTGCTTATTAGTCAGTACATGAACCCTGTAACAGTGGTTCATGTACTGACAGTCAAACTATTCGCAAATACGTTTAGCTTGGTAAATCGTGATGAGTCTTGAAACCGGAATGTCGCTGGTTCAAAGTTGTCGGGTGGTAGAGTTGGTAGAGTCGGTAGAGTCGGTAGAGTTGGGGGCTAAAAAATTGCTCGAGATGATTTATAGTGGTGAATTTTGGGAATGGGCCGAATTTCTTCCGTAAGCGGACGAAGTCGCGGGCAACCTCTAGTATAATATATAACTGGCCCTGAATGGTTCCCCGAAAAAGTCTGTCAATTGTGAATCTGGACCGTTGTACTCTATAAGTGTTTACTGAGAGCACGAAAGAGAGAAGTGAATAGAACGGAAATGTGACGGGCCGCGCTAGCCGGCATGCGCTTAATGACAATTCTACCAATATATGTACATGTTTTTAAACTGAGAATACTCAATAAGACAATTTAAATAGACGCGTAGGAAACCATACCACATTGCATCGTAATTAGATAAATTTTAATCTGTTGCAAAATGGCATTTCGACCGTTTTACTTCAAATCCGCGACCAAAGATTGGCATTTTTTCGTCGTAGTTTCTACAGAAATTGGCGACAGCGGTTTTCCATACAATTAATTGCTTTACAACATTGTTTTGACAGCCATTCTACCTAGGAAGTGGGGCTTTCGCTTTTCTGTGACTGAGAGTGATTACAATGAGAGCAAATATCTACGATACTACAATTGGAATAAGTGAAGTGGAAAATAACTGTCGTAGCGGTGTACTACGCGATAGCGTAGCAACGCGCGAACGCGTAGCCATTCATAAAAAACCTAAACACTATCATTCCTGAAAACGTTATTGAATGCTTATCTAAGTCAAAACCTACAAACCTATAAAATTACGTTGGTAATGTATCTACTCCTTAGCTAAAAGGCTTGTAAGTACCTACTGCCTAGTAAAAGCTTAGCTATGAAGCAGTGCGTATTCAATTAACGAAATTGACGTAAAACCAAGGCCAAATAAATACGAATCGTCTTAATAAACGGGTGTTAACATGTGGGCGAGGTAGCTGACCACATTATCTACAAGGGCGGCTAAACGAGGAAGCTATGAATTTTCAGTAATGACTGTCCGATTTTATCTGGAAATAACGATGGTGTCTCTTCCACGCTACTCTATAGGGAATTTGGCCCATGCAAGATCGTGTTACTCGAAAATTGGCCTCGATATAATATATGTAACTTTCTGCCCTCATAAGTATACTCCCGACTAAGATTAACTGTTTCGAGGGAGCCATGAGATACATTCAAAGATATACTATACAATACTCCCAGCCAGACCCAGAGCAGCTAATTATTTGCTACGGCCGGGAATTGCACTCGGGACCTCTGGCTCTTAAAGTAGACGTGCCACCACTGAGCCACAGAAATCGTCGACATCATTATCATCATCCATTTACCATCCACTGCTGAGTAAGCATCTGCCTATAAATACTGATCTCCTCCTCAGCACACCATCTTTTCCAATTCCGTTCTCGTCTACTGCTTTTCTGCTGCAGAGGTCGCTATTATCGATACTGATACTAGATTTGACGCGGGAATATTGCTCGCCGTGGGATATTTCAACCAAAACGTTTATAAATCATCCTGAATTAACGATTTATATGTTATGGATGGAAGATAGACATCGTTTAATTATTCCTGGCGTATTTTCTTGCGTAGGTTTTAATAATGTTCATACTAGGTATATTATCTAAGAATTTGTGTTTTTACGTGGTAATAAATGATACCTATGGGTAACTACTACTACCAAAGTACGCAATGCTTCAAATAACAGAAATAATAACTAGGTACCTAATAGTACCTTACCTAATGAAGTTATATAGCATGATGTTAACAATGAACTATCATAATCAGCCAGAAGACGTCCACTGCAGAACGAAGACCCCCTTGAATAGGGAGGGGTTGCCATAATCCCCACGCTTGGCAGACGGCTTGGGGATTTCAGAATCAATCGTACAATGTACTATGTACTACCTAAATTAATATATACGAAATTAAGTTATCTCATCATCATCATCAGCCCGGAGACGTCCACTGCTGAACGAAGGCCGCCCCTTAGACCGCCACACTACGACAACCTGCCATTTGCATCCACCGGTTGCCCGCGACTTTTACAATGTCGTCGGTCTACCTAGTAGGGAGGTCTTCCTACGCTGCGTCTTCCGGTTCACGGTCGCCACTCAAGAACCTTTCTTCCCCATCGGTTATCAGTTCTTCGAGCGATGTGTCCTGCCCATTATCATTTCAACTTGCAAACCCTGCGAGCTATGTCGGTGACTTTGGTTTTTTGGCGAATATCCTCGTTCCGGATAATAAGTTCTCAAAATAAATGTTTCAGATTTTGTCTGCACCTCGAAAACTCGTACATATTTTAATTACCTAAGTAAATCTGAGTCATAGTCCTATAAATCAAGAATCGGTCATCACCATTGATCTGAACTGTCGACACTATTAAAAGAAACCTCACACATTACATTGCGTCAATCCGAGTCTCCTGCCCCACGTCAATATAGCTTTTATTTATGGAAATTACACTGTTATTTTCCTGTTTTTTTTTTGTTTTTTTTTCTCTGGTTTTTGTTTTTTTCTCTGGTGGTTACCATCGTAAAATTAATTTACAGTATAAATTCCATAGTGAAGACAGGAAACTTTGTAGGTAGGTAAGTATCCCAAACTATATGTTTGCCTACACAAATATGGACGAGTTATCTACCGAGCAAGTCACTCGCCTGATTGTAAGCTCCTTCATCACGTTTTTCCATAATAGGTCAATGCAGTATTTTGAACTTTAACAGTTTGAAGCTCTGCCAGGCAAATTAACTGCGCTATTTAAATGTAAACAGTAGCGCAGATAGTTCATTAGTTTTAGGTAATTGAAACACTTAAACAACTGGTCCGAAATGGAGAGAAATTGATATAATAAGACTAAGTGTTATTATAGAAGGGTTTTCGGGACCGCATGCATCTACGGCGAACGTGAACACTTATTGGCAGCGCTAAGCTGATAGGAGGTGATTATGTCTCGACGGGTCTATTGTCTACCGGGTTATACATTATATTTCGTCGAGGATGTATGTATTTTTTTTATGGAACATCATCGTCATCAGTCTGTAGATGTCCACTGCTGAACGAAGACCGCTACACTGTACGACAAACTGCCATTTGCATCCACCGGTTGCCTGCGACTGTTACAATGTCATAGGTCCACCTAGAGGGAGGCCTTCCTACGCTGCGTCTTCCGGTACCTACGTGGTCGCCATTCTAACCTTTCTACTGTTGGATATAGCAAAAATCAATCTGTCTCACTTTGACATGTATGAAGTAATGCTCTCTCTTTCGTATGTTTTATTTACAATTATTAACAAGAGACCTTTGTTCTTAAGGCCTTGGTTTCGTGAGCTTATAAAACTAGTAGTTGCCCTATGGTGTCCCTGCGACCCGGTACAGTAGAGAGCACTCACACCTCTCCTGCTATTAATTCGAGTTAATAAACGAGTATGTTATGAAATCGTTAATGCGTCTTTCATTGGCTTCCATACATAACTCTAATAGGTTATGGGCCTAGTGAAATGAAATATAAAAAACACTTTAAGTGCAATAAAAACTTTGTGAACTCTGTCAGTGATAAGTGTTTGTAGTATTCCAAGCATTATTTCCTAAAACCAAAACAATGGAGAGCCAAAGGTTAAACCGTAATATTAAACCTTTTGATGGGGACAAATATAGTGTCTGGAAACTTAGAATACGAAATTTATTAAGTGAACTTGGTGTTTTAAAAATAATAGACAGTGATACTACTGTGGAACTAGAAAGTGATAGTGAGTATTACAAAGAACTATGTGTGGCTAAAAACACTATAATTGAGTATTTGTCCGATTCGTTGCTCGGACTGACAAGTGATGAAAATATTACAGCAAAGCAAATTTTCTTGAAGTTGGACTCTATTTACGAAAGAAAAAGCATCGCTATCAACTTGCTTTACGAAAGTGCTTACTGAACTTAAAGCTGGCAAGTGATAAGCCACTGATGAAACACTTTCAAGAATTTGATGACTTGATCACGGAGTTGCTGGCTGCAGGTGCAAAATTAGAAGAGGTGGATAAAGTCACACACCTGTTTATGACTTTACCGAGCAGTTACGATGGAGTGATTACTGCTATTGAAACACTGACGGAGGATAATATCACAATGACATTTGTCAAGACAAGATTGCTTGACCAGGAAATTAAAATAATGAATGAAAGACGTGAAACAAAATCTTAAGTGCTCCGCACAAATGTTTACGAAAGAGGTACAGAAACCAATTGACAATCACAATAAATATAACAATAATCAGCTAAGGAAACAGCAGTTTAAGAGAAAATTTTATAAAAACAAAAATGTTACCTTCCACCACTGTGGAAGAAAAGGACATTATAAAAGAGATTGTTATTATAATAAAAGAGGTCAACAAGCTCAACAGCGTACCGAGTATAATAGAACTGTGAAGACCATCAATACATCTGGTCCTAATTCGTCGGATATCTCCGGGTTCGCTTTTATGGTTGGAGGCGAACAGTATGAAAGTCAAAAAGGTGCAACAAGCTGGTACGAGTATGACTATCGTTTTTGGTAAAAACGGTGGTGTGGAGATATATTTACGGCAAGGAGGGTAAGACAGCAAATAATGGTGAGTCTTTGAACAATTTAACTGGCATCAACTTTATGTTTGATAGGCATGTTTTAAATGCTGGAAGCTCAGTAACAATTAAAGATCGTTCATAATAATAATGAATTGTGGCATCATAGACTATTATTGAAAAGACGAATTTCCTACAAATAAAAAGCAAGTGTATGTTTTCTAATTTAGAATGAATTGAAAACATTAAATTAACTGATATACTTTGTGAAGCTTGCATGGATGAAAGGCAGACATGTTTGACATTTGGTAGGTCGTAATCTTTAATGTTATAAAAACGACCATTGTTTAAATGTGCACAGCTTGAGTGCCTGTGCGGTCCCATCACTCTTTCAATACTTGACGGCAAAAACTATTTTGTGATTTTTGTGGATGAACATACTTAATAGCCCTGTAAAGATGTTTTGTTTTTGCTGCGTTTCGATAAGTGTGAAGCTTATTTCGATTTGAAAATTGTCAACCTCTATAGCAATAAAACGGTGGCGAGTATTTATCAAATAAAATAAAAGTTATTTTTTTGTATGTAAGAAGGTATTAGCTACCACTTAACAGTGTCATTTACTCCGTTTCTGACGGATTTGCCGAATGTATGATACGAACAGAACAGAACGATTTAGTGCTATGGTACCTGGTGAAACGTTCTGGGGTGAGGCTGTGTTGAGTCCCACTAAAGCACTGAATGCGCGATGTGCTTAACACACCATTTGATTGTGGCATGGTAGAAAGCCGTAACTATTTAAAGGTTTTCAGTTCAACTGTCTATTTTCATAGAAAGACTAGAAAGACCAAGTTTGATGACAAATCATTAAAAGCTATTTTTGTCGTGTATGAACCGAATGGTTAAGGTGTGAGATATGGTAACAGAAAAGTTTGTGATAGTCAGAGATGTGATCTATTTCTTATAAAGTAGACCATGGAAGCCTATGGGAATTTCAAGTGGAAATTCTGGTCACTCTGACACTAAAACGGACACTCAAAGTTCGTGCAAATCTGATATATTGAAATCAGATCACTGCATGTCTGATTGGTAAAATCAGATGGTTCACAAACATGCGTAATACCTGCACAATTAGGTCCACCGCCTAATAAATCTGTAGTTGAAACAGATATGTGCACAGAAATTTCAAATAAGTTGACTCTACCTAAAAATGAGCAACCTTCTTGTGAAAAACAAGTTAGAAGGAGTGAGAGTAATAAAAACTATTTGCCCTCTGAATCTGAATCTGTATCTGTATTCCTTGTTCCTGTGTAATTGGGTATCTTATGATGAACATGATGATATTTACTCTTTGTTGTGTGCCACTAGCTTACTTTGTACAACACCTATCTTTTGATGAAATTAAATCCAGGGATGATAAGCTTTTATGAACTGGATACCTATTTGATTTATACAAAAACTTTTTGTTAAAAATATTGTTGACTGTAAAGAACCTAACCATTTACAGTCTGTGTATGTCTGTATTCACTGTGAAAAATGATGAGTTTGGAAAACCTGTAAAATATAAAGCGCATATAGTTGCTCGCGATTTCAGTCAGGAATATAATTTAACTGACAATAATGAAACTTTTGCCTTAGTAGCTAGAAGATCAAGTTTCAGATGTATATTCGATTTTTGCAAATCAATTCAATTTGCTTGTCCATTATATCGCCTTTAATACGTCGTTTTTGAATGGCAAACTATCGGAAGAATTACATGATACATGAATATTTCTGAAGAAATCTCATATGAACGCAATTTAGTTTGCAAATTAAACAAAGCTAAGAATGTATGGATTAAAATATTCCGCGCGCTGTTGGTTTCAAATGTTTGTACAAACTTTTATGGAAAAGGGCTTTCGATACTCATCAGCTGATCGCTGCATTTATACTCTAGATGCAGGAAACATTTGTAAATTGTAAAAACATTTTTATGTTGTGCTGTGTGTCAATGATGTCATTATTGTAATTGCAGATAATTATTATAATGGTAGATTTAAGAGACATACGATGTTTCGTCGGTATATGAGCTGTACATATAGTCAGTATTAGAAAAGTTCAACCTGAGTGAGTCTGAGTAATAATTCTGTCAGTCCTATAGCAAATAAAATTGATGAACTTTAAACTCAGGCCTACACAAAACTACAAAGGCCCCTTGTATGAATCTGTTGGGATGCTTAGATACGTACTCTGTTCTCGTGGAGACCTGAGCTTTTCTATAAACATCCTTAGTCGGTTTGCTAACAAAAGCGACCAAACATTATGTTTAAAAAGGGTGTTGCGTTACCTGAAAGGGACGATAGAATTAAAGCTGACCTATACCCGGGTTGAGTCGATTGACTGTAACGCAAATGATATAAGCGGTTACGTGGACTCATATTGGGGTAGTGATGACTACAACGGAAAATTACCACGGGTTATTTGTTTCAACTGTTTGAACAATGCACAATAAGCTGGCAAACAAAGCGATAAACAACGGCGGCTTCGTCTTGAGAAGCTGATTACATGGTTTTGTTTGAGTCTGTAAAAGAAGCTTTGTGGTTAAAGTCATGAGTGACCAGTATTAAAGTTGAGTTATTAAATTTATCAGGATAATTTGGGATGTATAAGCATTGGTAATAATTCGACAAATCACAAAGGATTGAATTATAAAATATATTTTTCAAGGGAACTGGTGAAAAATAATTCGCCTAAAACATTTATACTACCTACTGGCCCTACTGGTGATCAGTTGGCTGATATAATTAATCCTAACGAAGTAGTTGCCGACTGTATGTTTTTCGACATTGAAAGAAAAACTTGCGCAAATTAAGTAAATGTTGTTAATTGTAATGAAGCCCATGATGTCTTGTAACATGTGTAAAATTGTAAATACGATCTGTTTGATTGATGTTTATGAAATTAAATTAAGTAGATTAAAATGAAATGCTACTAAATTGGATTGGTCTGATTAGGTTTTTCTGGGTTTTCCCTAATCCTGTGCAACGAATGTTGGACCATGATGAATGTACTCCCAGACAGAGCGGGAAGGTGTGAAGTGTCATTTTAATTGTAAATAGTTTTTCGAAAACGTTTTTAGGGAAAGAGATTTATTTTTGAGGGGGCGTGTTGGATATAGCAAAAATCAATCTGTCTCACTTTGACATGTATGAAGTAATGCTCTCTCTTTCGTATGTTTTATTTACAATTATTAACAAGAGACCTTTGTTCTTAAGGCCTTGGTTTCGTGAGCTTATAAAACTAGTAGTTGCCCTATGGTGTCCCTGCGACCCGGTACAGTAGAGAGCACTCACACCTCTCCTGCTATTAATTCGAGTTAATAAACGAGTATGTTATGAAATCGTTAATGCGTCTTTCATTGGCTTCCATACATAACTCTAATATCTACCTCATCGGTTATCAGTTCTTCGAGCGATGTGGCCTGCATGCCCATTTCCACTTCAACTTGCAGACCCTGCGAGCTATGTCGATTCTATGGAACAGCTGATTTTATATTATGCTTATGACAATTACTGTTATTTTTTTATTTTTTAAGTAACATTATTTTATTGTCTTAAAAAAATTGGACCGTCTTTAAAGACTTAATATCAAAGCAGGTACCGATAGTAAAACTAATTGCTCTAGCTACCGGGTCTCTGCGCACTAAGCTCATGTATGGCAATGGTAACGATGACCATTGTATTCAAATAACGATCACCCACTGTCACAGTAAACAAACCATGACTTTCGTTTGCCATTCCGCAATCTATGGAGATAATAAAATCATTAAACGGTCACTTCTACTGATATGTTTCACCGAATTCATTCGACAAACGCAAAGCTGAAAGTAGTTATATACTTACATATCGCAGTTCTGGTGCGGACATTCCTCGAGTAGCACATCGGGTGCAGAATGGCCCAGTAGCGATCCACGGACACGCCCACCAGGCAAAAGATGCTTATTGTACACAGCATCACTAACAACGACACTGTGAACAGGCACGCGTGGAGGTTCCTCGGCAGTCCTACTGACGCTAAGATCGCGAACGGAATGCCCAAGAGTCCGACTAGAAAGTCCGCAGTTGCTAAGGAGACGATGTAATAGTTCGTCCGCCGCCTCAGCCGCCTGTCGCGCCGGAACACGTAGATGACCATACAGTTCCCCACGACCGCTACCAGAGCCACCAGGATCTCGAAGGTCGTGTAGACCGCGTGCAGCTCGGGCGTCGGCGTGCGGTGCGGCGCAGCTGGCGTCGACGACACCATCTCTTCCACCATTCTTCACACCCTCACTCACATCTCCGAGCATGACATATCCTCTCGGAAACTGCACAGCTTATTTTTGGTCTATAATATTTCTCGTTGACATTTTTGATTTAAGTTGTTGGGAAATTCTGGTGTCAAAAACTTCGTATTAGCGGTTATCCGCATTCGGATCACGAGCGGCGGCGGAAGGCGCGAGCGTGTCCCGCTCGCGAGTCGCGTCCCATCACTGCGGGCGCGAATTGGCGCGAAACGCCACCGCGCGTCCCGACGCCCTACGCCGACGCGCTTACCACTTGTTGCGACTCTGACCGCTGTCGCTTGTCCTTGACGAAGGAGTCAAGTGCGCGTTATTATGAGCTATAAACCTGGCACCAGTGGCTACAGCTACGCACATACGTTTTTCTTAATTCTTAACTGCCAGTGTTAAGAGGTTTTCCATGTTGCTCTTCCGGATTTAGGTACATTAAAAAGCGCGTAAAAATAGGTGGTGTTTACTACCCCTATCCAACCCAAATCAATCATTTTTAGTGGACGTGTTCTAACAGATAGATAACAGAACTTACCATTTTGCCTATTATTGCTTTCTTGCTAAAAGGAATGTGACGGATATCAAGATGGATGGATTACATAACTTTTAATCATTTAAATGTATGATAGGTAGGACTTGTACCTATACCCAATGAATTGAAGAAGACGTCAATGTTCATTGTTCATACCTAAGTATATCACAAAAGTTAGAATAGAAAAGGAATTTGAACTCTTTTAAACACAAAATTATAATGAATTGTATTTTAAACACAAAATGGTTAAACATTGGTTTTATTTCGACAATACTTATATATTACGGATGTCATTATTTCAGTTAAGAATCCCAACTATAATTAAATAGATAGATATGCAAGTCGAGATATATCTGCCGAGATAACTCAAGCATGAAATAAAAATACTTGCTAGCCATTAAGAGTAACTCAAGTTACGCCGACATATATTTATATGTCTCATAAGCGTTGTCAATATTGTGTGCCTATTTTTTTTTATGATTGCCAGCATTGCCAGGCAAGGTGTTTGACTACAAAGCCGTCCGGCACCCGGTTCGCTGATGTGGTCTCCGAGGTAGAGGATGTACGGGTGTCTAGTGTTCCGACCTTCCGACACATCTTATCGGTGCAGCTTGGGCTCCCCGAGAGGCGAGTAGGTCTAATGCTGTCGAGGCCACGGAGGAATGCGAAAGATCTAATAGCACTTGGTCCAATACGCATTTCGTCCAACTCGGGCAACTCGCAGTGAGTTAGTCAACACGGATTTCGTCAAATACGCAGATAGTCCAGCCTGCCCGCCCAGGGGCGGTGGTATCCATCAAAGATTTACACTAGACAAAAAAAAAGGTGTTTGACCACAACCCATCTGATGTCTAGTGACGGTGCCATAGAGCAGCACATAAATCATGACGACACATTTACGTCATAGACTTCCGCCGTGCCGGAACGGCGCGATCAATGTTGCTGTGTGGACGGTGTGGTCGAAGATGGTACACACACCTAGCCTGCAATGAGTGTTTTTGAATATTTTATTGCTTTTTAAATTATTTTCCCATTGTTTTTTTAACTGTTTTGTTATATTATCCCGCCGAGAATACGTTGAGTTACAAGTCACCTTGTATACTTATCAGTGAATATAGATCCTCGCGTTTTTAGGGTTCCGTACCTCAAAAGGAAAAATTGAACCCTTATCTTCATTATATTATCTTCATATCACTTCGTTGTCCGCCTGTCTGTCTGTCTGTATGTCTGGCTATCAAGGCCCTTTTTCTCTGAAACGAGTGGAGGTATCAAGTTGAAATTAATATCGAATGCGTAAGTCCATTAGACCCTTCCCTGCCCTTAGAGCTGTAATAAAATCAAACTTCTAAGTCAACGCAATCAAAAATTACAGCCCTTTTTTCTAGTGTTTTTTTAGACTCGCAAGTAAATCAAAATTCATAGGGTACTTCCCTTCACTTCAACAGCCGGAAGACGTCCAGACGAGGGCCTCCCCCTTAATAGGGAGGGGTTGCCATAATCTCCACGCTTAGCAGGCGGCTTGGGGATCGCCGACTGCTCACCACCGTTACCTAAGAGGACGCTGCTGCCCGTCCTCCGGCGGTTCTGGATGCAGTTTTGGGACATACCCAGGTCCACATAGGGTACTTCCCGTTGGTCTAGAATCACGAAATTTGGTAAGTAGCAAGGTTGCATAATACTGGTTATGGAAAAAATCTGAAAATTGATCATTTGTAGATATATCGTCATTTCTCAAGCGAAAACTTGAATGATTATTTTATTATTCCGTTCGGTTGGCTTCCGTTCTTTAGTTCCCAAAAACTGAACTAGATGGCGCCACAGAGAAAATTAGCCCGCACCACTCTTTTATCGCAACTGTTTCGTTCGTCCTTGTGGTGGCACGTGCTGCGTCCCTAAAAATTGTACTCCTTTTAAGGTTTCCTTACCCGAAGGGTGTTCAACTGTACCCTATGACTAAGCTATCCGTCTCTGTTTGTCTATAAATATGTTAGGTCGTCGGTTTTTGATCTATAACGAACGTATATCTCGTAAATCCTGATAGGTAGCCGGTAGTTTTCATAGAATATTCGTTAGATACTGGTGCGGATTTCCTTTATACTTGTGTTACAGAACCCTCGTTTTCCGAAACGCAAGTACTCGTATTGACGTCATTATTTTACTGTTTTGTTAGCCCCCCTATCTTATACCGCCGGGAATACGTCGAGTTACAAGTAACCCTGTATACATATCAGTGAATATAGATAGATACTCGCGTTTTTTTAAGAAAAACGTGGCTTGATTGTGGCGTTATTTCAGCGTCGGGTTGGTTTCGCTTCCATTTTCCGCGTGCATGAATCGCATCTTTGCACGCCGGCAATGCACGTTGAGACAACATTAATTAAATTTGATTCTGTGCCTCTATATTGTATGCATATTATGTACAAGTTATACAGTGTAAGCGCAACGGAAACCAGGGCAGATTCACTTAGATTTCACATACATCACTTACTTAAAACGCGTCGAAATATGGATGTACCTGTAACTATTTACCTACAAGCACAGTTCATATTAATCTTTGCCTACAAGTCACCTACAACAAAGTTATATTCGTCGTCGTCGTCAGCCATAAAACGTCCACTGCTGGACGAAGGCCTCCCCCTTTATAGACGGGAAGCCCCACGCTTGGCAGGCGGCTTGGGGATCGCAGAATGGTCACCACCGTTAACCAAGAGGACGCTGCTGCCCGTCCTCCGGTGCGTCTGGTTGCAGTTTAAGGACATACCCAGGTCCAAGTTACAAGGTACAAGTTATATTCAGTGCAAGCTAATTTGCATTTTATTTGTATGAGACAGTGTATCGATTTTCGACTGTAGCGCTTGGCTCGTTGCCGTCACGCGGCTTCCGCAGCCTGCACGCGCGCTCAGCACTATAGCGGAATATCGATACTGTGTTCTATACAAGTAGAGTACAAATTCGCTTGAACTGAATACAATTCATGATTGTAGTTATAAATATATTGCGTTCAACTATGTTTAGATGCGGTTTCTATGGGAGTAAATTTTCTGTATTTAGTACCATCGTCGGATTTAAGTGAGGGACTCCCCCCCACAAAGATTGTACTTACTATGTTTGGTAAATTCAATGTTTGCCGAGACTTTATTAATAAGAATTAATTAATTAATTACTTAACTTCTCACAATACACAGTGATTGAAACACTTGCAAGAAAAATATTATTTAACTGCCAAAGCGTTGTGGAAAAGCGGAGATTATGGCAACCCCTCCCTATTAAGGGGGAGGCCTTCGTCCAGCAGTAGACATCTTCTGCCTGATGTTGATGATGACTCCTTTGCTGCCCCAGGACCTCCACACCTCTAAATACGGTCCTGCTTAGTACTATAATGTTTACTGTGGGAAAACTTTCACGCATGCTGGAACTCATCTAAAAGTTCTTCAGTGGATGGTTTACAGAAACGCAGAAGCAATTCCTCAGTGACACAACTGTTAAATATCTGGTAAGTATTTTATTTACAATTGGCATCAAGCTTTTACATACTATGGCTGCTTTATTCTAAAATATTACTAAATTGAGCGTATGCTGCGCCTATCCTGGTCAAGTTTAGGTCATAATAAGCCATAATAATGATGTATCTAGATCCAAGTCTAAAAGTACATGTTTTGTCATCTTATTTTCATTTCACGTTCAACATACGAGAAAAGTTTTACAGCTGTTTCCCTGTAGAAAATCAGGAGAACTCAAAATCAACTTAATTGTGATATGCATAATTTGAAGTAAGTATACATTTTTAATTCATATTTCGGTACCTACCTACGTCAGAATATTTTCGTATAGATTTATAACTCATAATAAAAAACTCATAATTAAAAACAAAATACACACAAAACTGAACACAATAAACATTTGCTTAGGAGAACATTTTCAAACAACATAATTTCTTAATTTCTTGGCGTATGCAACCTCTGCACCAAATACTTTGGAATGCCTATGCGCAGCAGCGCTTTTTTATCTACTTGGTCTAAATTTGGATGGGAATTTAAGAGAGCTTCAAAACATATTTCACTCAGTTTCGGTATACACACCCACACTTTATAAAGGATGTTATTTCTACCAGTCAAATCATTCTTAGGTTCGATACCTCCAAAAATATACATACAACCCGCAGGGGTCATTGCAGATGAATGAAAATATAGAGGATTAGGTAGCACAGTTTTTTTCATAAGCGTCCATTGCATGTTTGGTATGGTGAGCCTCCAAATGTCGTTGTAAACCGAATGACCATCGGAACCACCCGCCACAAACACTTGAACACCATCTGGAGTGTTGATTTGAACTGCACTGTGGCATTTTCTGGCGCATGGAGTCAGAGGCTCCTGGCCGCTCTCATCAGCTTTAGCCGTTATGATCTTCCATGTATTTGTTTTTAAGTCGAACATTGGTATTTCCATAAGTTCAAATGCCCATTCTCCGGTTCCACCTCCAATGATGTATAATTTGTTGCCGTCTCTTATAATTTCATGTCGATACCTGCCTATTGGCTCGTCTTCTTGGCCAGTGCCTACGAATAAGGGTTCCCATTTCAGTGTTTGAAGATTTAGCCTGAAACAGAACAGTTACACCGTTTAGTAGTAATATTTGAACAAGTAATTAGTTTTTTAAAGCTGGGTTTTAGGTTTGGGGCGTACTAAACCGAAAGAGTGTGATTGCACTGATTTACAACTACGAAATCGCGAAATATATATTTGTACCAGAGAAAAAGTTAATTGACTCATTACAAAACGTCAGTAATGGATTATTTATTTGTTTTTTTTTATTATATCTAGCATTTACGTACATATTATTTGCCAATAAAGTTATTTTTATCTCTTATTTGTTTCAGGTTTTTAGGGTTAGTCTCAAAGATAAAAGTTGTTCACAATGATAAGTGTAATAACCCCCTTTAGCCTTAGTATACCCTAAGAATATAACCCTGTATGATGCCTGTTTGACCGCCAACTCTGTCCCTTTCTAGCAAACACGTGCTAGTATAGAATTTGTTTAGAATCGTGGACTTTGACGTCATTTGCTATTATAGTGCACTGTCTAACATGAAACTAAAATGTTTATAACTTCGTTATTTGTGCACATATTTAAATTATTGATGTGTTGTTTTGTTGCGAGTCAGCTCGTTGTGATTTAATTTAAAAAAACATGCATATTCCCTATTGTCTTAACAGTTCTAATATAATTTACGGGTATTGAACTAGTTAAATTAATAAAATAAAATAAATTGTACATAATAAGAATATTTTGTACAATTTCCATCCTCATTCCTCGCGCTTCTATTTCCATAAATTGCTCCTAGATTGGTTCAGCTTCTTATCCATGAAAAGGTAACAAACAGACTGTTATATTAATATTGTGTCATGCCTACCTACTTAATTAAATATGTGAACTAATGTTATGGTACCCACATTACTGAATAAAATGTCAGTTTGCTTTCGACTCAAGTTAATGGAGTTAACTTGATTGGCGACGAGGATGGGATTATGTTAATATATTAATATTGTGTTATGCCTACCTACTTAGGTAGGTAGGCATGACACAATAGTAATACCTACCTACCTACTTAATTAAGTAGGTAGGCAAGACACAACATTAATACCTACCTATCTAATTAAGTAGGTAGGCAAGACACAATATGAATACCTACATACCTACTTAATTAAGTAGGTAGGCATGACACAATATGAATACCTACCTACCTACTTAATTAAGTAGGTAGGCAAGACACAACATTAATACCTACCTATCTAATTAAGTAGGTAGGCAAGACACAATATGAATACCTACATACCTACTTAATTAAGTAGGTAGGCATGACACAATATGAATACCTACCTACCTACTTAATTAAGTAGGTAGGTATGACACAATATGAATACCTACCTACCTACTTAATTAAGTAGGTAGGCATGACACAATATGAATACCTATCTACCTACTTAATTAAGTAGGTAGGCATGACACAATATGAATACCTACCTACCTACTTAATTAAGTAGGTAGGCATGACACAATATGAATACCTACCTACCTACTTAATTAAGTAGGTAGGCAAGACACAACATTAATACCTACCTACCTACTTAATTAAGTAGGTAGGCAAGACACAATATGAATACCTACCTACCTACTTAATTAAGTAGGTAGGCAAGACACAATATGAATACCTACCTACCTACTTAATTAAGTAGGTAGGCAAGACACAATATGAATACCTACCTACCTACTTAATTAATTAGGTAGGCAAGACACAATACATTAATATAAACGTGTAACAATAACGTTCAACAATACTGAAGGGCATGTATGTACTCATCATTATGAACAACTTTTACTATGGGGCCCTGAAATGGAGAAAAATTCATCTGCATTTCCATACATTTTATCCAAGGTTTTTTTGTTCTAGTTTCTATAACAACAACCGTCAGCCATGTCAGAGGCCTTCGGGCGGCACATTAACTCTGACACTAGGGCTGGCCACTCAGCCTTTACGAACTTACTTACTTTTATCCAAGGTCAATATAAGCTTTTTGTATAGAACAGCTGTTTTTTTTTCGATTTCAAGGTTGGCTCTAATAGTAAAAGTTGTTCATAATAATGAGTAGATACACATCCTTCAGTATTGTTGAACCTTTTTTTTACACACTTTATAGATACAAACAAAATGTATAAAGAGTAGTTAATTATGAAACGCAAATGCAAAACCTTGTGTTAGTAAATTAAAAATTAGGTGTATGGAAAACTATGGGAAACTGTATAGGGTGCAGTAAGAGGGAGAATTGAATGATAAAACTAAAAATTACAAACCTATATATATCACAGTTATAAGCGAACCCGTTAGTGCCACCTACTGTGTAGAAGTAACCATCGTGGCACAGTACTGATTGTCCATACTGACCAGGTGGTCTACCTCCTTCAACATTTAAAATACCTAGTCTGGTTTCGTTTTGATTTGTACTCCAGACAATCACATCGTTACTGCACTTCTGGCCAAAAGGCTCTCCTGTACCACCATATATCTGAAAACAAGTAAATTTTGTCAAGTAATTTACAGATATATTATATGTTCAAATAATAAATATCGGTGGACATTTCACACAGTGCCATCTAGCGCCAAACGGAGCAAACCTTGTACAATGGAAACCAGATAGCTGCTTAAATACTTACTTAATACTTATGTACAATCTTTTTTGGAAATACATGCTATACTCGGACACAGAACAAACATCTATGTTCATCACATCCATTTTTGTCCTAGATAGAAATCGAACCCACGCCCTACAGCTACAGCCCTGTTTACTCTCTAATGTTGTTAGGTTACAAGCCATTCCAAATCTGACTGACTTCAGACACGGCACTTGGTATAAATTAATATCAACATGATTTCAACATTGATAATATAGGCAAGGTACATCAAATGCTAACAAATAAATTAATTGAATAAGCATAATATTAGAATTTAGTACGAGTATTTAGGTTTCTATAGCTTTTTAAGTAGGTAACTAGCTACGACATAGAGTTTATAATAGTGTGTTGCTGTTTTCAAAGGAAGGCACATACCATCAGATATTTTCCGTAAACGCACATAGCATTAGATGCGAGCTCTTCAGGCATATTCTCGATGATCTTGTGATGAGTCCATTTGCGGCTTGCTATTGAAAAACTCCACAGTTCTTTGAAAAGCGGGCGATTCGCACTCCAAGTTGGGTTTTCCCTTTCAATACTAGTGAGTGGTAGTGAAGGGTTATAGCCACCGAAACAATACACATGGCTCTCGTCACACGCAATTCGGTGCCCGCTACGAGGCCTAGGACAGTTAAAACTTCGGTATTTTACTTCAGTAACCTTAAACGGTTCGAAGACGTAGTCATCTCTTTGTGATGTCATATTGGATACCTCGAATAGCCTTTGTAGTATTTGGCTTCACCAGTTTAATGTATTTGCACGTATACTACCATAGTTTCACGTTAATTTCCCCTTTAATTCGCTACAAAACAAATACAATTTTCGTTTTTAAAATGACGATCGGATTGACGGGCAGTGGTGGGCACACACACCACCATCACACCACAGCCACAGCCACACATGCTCGCAATACAAACATTGACAAATTGACATTGACATACAAATTATGGTAAGATAATTTTTGTCTTCTGTCTTGCCGAGAGTATTTTGGCGTCGCACTTCTGCATTTGTCAGAGTCATGCTACAAAATCCACCGACCACTCTTCGAGCATATTCTATCAAAAGTTTATTGCATAATAGAACGATATTTTGCCTAGCACACTATAAAGAGAATGTAGTATACCGTACCAGAAGTAGACTTTCAACATTTGCCGCTAGACTATGTATGTGCTAACTAGTTCAGGGTTTCCCAAAATGCAAGTAATTATGTAACTTTTCGGGATCGTGATTTGTCATAAATGTCACTTGTCACTGTCACAGCTTCGCAGTATCATGGAGGGATTTCTCTCGTTATCGTTATCGAACGAATGCATTGATTTCCTTAATTAAGTTAAGCAAATCCGTCGGTGTTTTGGAGTTTCATCCTGCCCTGAAGGGTCAAATGAGTTTTGGCAGTGACCGTGACAACTGTCTATTTTTGACAACTCGTAGCCGAATCGCGACCCCGAAAAGTTACATGATAGCCCCGCTGGGCCCTATCCCAAGACGTCCGCCCATTAATAGTAGCGAAGGTGCTAGAGGTCCGTACTATAAAAAGGTTATGAAACCCCGCACTAGTTAAATGTTCAATGCTAGTGGTTGGACCGCGTTCTTTCGCCTGTGTTAGAACAGGTTGTAACGGCTCAACGTATTTGGATGAAATTCGGAATGAAGACCTGCATAAACCCCACCCCTCCCACACCTTCATGTCCTTCACGCCAGAATCCTCACCTCCGATTAACACAAGCGCTACTTACTCCTGGAAAATTATGCGGTTCCCATAGGATAGCTGGTACTAATATAAAATGAAAAACACACTTAAGTCCAATATCCTTTATTTTACAACACATTGATACAATCATGTTACAATCATAAAGATTGTTTACATGTGACATGTTTATGATGACACTGCATGTCAATCAATGAATGGGTTATTGGGTACATAGGTTTTTTGTTATTTCAGTAACTGCTACCAAAAATATTACAAGCAAAACTTTATGTAACTTAAAATAAAATCTTTTTGATAATAAAATAGATACATAATTTTTATCTATATAAAAAAAAAATTGCAAACAAGAATTATAAAAACAAACCTAATATTTTTCTTGTACAAACTTGAGCCATCTTCAATGTCCATATTATTAAGGCCATTGTAAACGACCCACCACGTATAACGCAATCAGCAACGCGTGATTTCTGCCAGTTTGGGAACCCTTTTTCTATGACTTTTCGCCCAATGCTGTAAAGTAGTAGTACTAAGTAGTAAATAAGTGAATAAGTAGTGTGCAGTAAGTGCTGTAAAGACTGGAGCGCCGAACCTCATCGACAGTCTATCATACGTGATACAATTTGGTTTTATTTTTGACGGTCAAAACCTTCGCCTAACGTAGCCGGTGCGTCGTCTACGATAGCCATTACTCGACTAATTGACCGCTACTCTGACAATCGTAATTGTGTAGCTAAATTAATAAAATCAAGGCTATCAAAGATATAACACCAATTAATTATACAAGTCAACTACAACACCTAACAAATAGACATCAATGCAAGTTATGTGTGTAACAAACAATACAAAACAGTTCCATGTTCTAAATTATGTTGCTTAAAGCAATCATATTTTAGGTAGTGGTTTATGTTTTAAGTATTAGTGGCTGCGTTAACTATTATTGCCTATTTTAACGGTATATTACTGGGCATGCAGATTTGAAGTCTAATCAGTGCGGTGCAGGATTTTGCTCGCAAGTCACTCACAAGTTCACAATTCTAGCACTGCTACTGTTATGGGCAGGAGTGAAGCTTACCACCGGTCGAACTCCTCGCTCGTCTCGTCACTCTTATTTTTAATTTTTATATATTATGCTCTAGAATTTCTTAAAAAAAAACTCAGGCGTACGGTAAAGCTCGCGTATCTGTTTTGAAAAATAATACGAGCAGCGCAATTTTTCTTAAACGCGCTTCCAGTTTTTTAAAGAGCGTACGGCGCCAACACCCACTCCGTGGATCCGCACGAATTTTAAACCGTACGCTAAAACTCAGGGTGTGATACGCGCGCTTCTTGACA
The DNA here is from genome assembly GCA_905404285.2 of Erannis defoliaria. Taxonomy (NCBI): domain Eukaryota; kingdom Metazoa; phylum Arthropoda; class Insecta; order Lepidoptera; family Geometridae; genus Erannis; species Erannis defoliaria. Next base: position 6,072,341 of record FR990071.1, read on the forward strand.
GCTTTCTGGACGTGCCAAACGTAGAACCTTGGACATCTTTGGTCCCGGCACTTCTCCTCTTACTTTGGTTACTCTAGTTTTCCAGTTATCCCAATTTTATGCAATAATCCAGTTTGCTATCACTAACAATTTTGATACTTTTAAATAATAAACATTGATTCTTTCGAAATTGTTTGCTAGCGATCTTTGCGATCCGCGGTTCAGATTTATCGTCTTGCACGTCTATTTTGACAACATAACAAATATATACATACCACATCATAATCGCGGCAAATATATCTCGTAAAGAATCATAGAACTGTACAAGTACCTCCTAGCTGCGACAAACAGTTTTACCTCTTAGTCTAAGCTCCGGTGAACAACTACCTTCACCCATCTGTTTAGTTGATAAAAATAGTTTTTTCTCCGTGTTTTGGATCCTCTACTATTTCATCTTTGTAATTATGTACTAGGTGTCTTGCGGCTTGCCAAAGGACCTTATATACCTTTTAAGACAGATTTTCATAGCTGGGCCACCTACTTGAAACAATAACAAAAAAAAACACCGCATTATAATCTGTCCACCCGTTTAATCGCATAGGCTATAAACTTAAATTTTGTTGGTTTATGCACTTTAAACCTTTGACCGCTACGGTATAAATGCATCGCCGTCCCCTGTACGCCAAACTACCAAATACCTATATAAATATCAGCGATCTTAAAATATACATTGTTAACTATTTTGTTTTTGTATAACATAATTATTACTTGTGAAGTATTGACGTAGCTAGCGTACAGATTCCGCTATCGCTTGTGAATTATAGACGCCTGGCGATCTTCGGGTTAAAGATTGTACAGTACAATGTAACAATAGGGTATATGCATGTGTTTCATATATTAAAAATAATAGGATAAGTGTCGAGATAACGACAAAATAATTGAAATAGGCTGGTAAAATTTTCCGAAATATAAGAGTCATAAGTTTTGGGAAAGGTTATGATGCCTTTCTAGCAAAACACGTGCTAATATAGAATTTGTTTGGTATCGTGTATTCTGACGTCATTTGCCACGATAGTGCGCATGAAATTAAAATGTTTCTTCATCATCGTCATCAGCCCAGAGAAGTCTACTGCTGAACAAAGGCCGCCACACCGTACGCCATTAAAATGTTTATAACTTCGTTATTTGTGCACATCATCATCGCCAGCCATAAGACGTCCACTGCTGGACGAAGGCCTTCCCCTTAATAGGGAGTGGTTGCCATAATCCCCACGCTTGGCAGGCGGCTTGGTGCAATCCCCAAGGTATTACCACCATTAACCAACGACGCTGCTGCCCGTCCATTTGTGCACATGTTTCTGTACAAACAATAATTTTGGTATGCGGGACGATCGAGTGTCAAATATTATCATGTCGTGGGCCGAAGACTCGGGACGATATGGCATAAATCGTTATATTGTGTTCTCGACGACAGATTTTGTAGCGAGTCAACTTTTACTTGAGACAATAAAAAAAAACATGCATAAATATACCCTATTGCTTTAGTTTATGTCTAGAAATTACTAAGCAGTACGTTGCATGCCGGTAGCGAAGAGCACTTTTTGTTTCTTCTTGTTTTTCTTGCCCGCAGGCGAGGGTGCGGCTTGTAGAGCGGCTTCGATGGCGTCGCTGAGGCTCAGGGCGCGAGGGGCGGACGCTTCGTCCTCCTCCGGGGGCGGGGGCGGGGACGATGTCTTGCGCACGCGCCATGTCCCGCTTGTACTCGCCATCTGTGCCAATTGCCTATTATTTAGATACTATACAATACAACGCGGGTCCTCAAGATTCTAAAGGAGTGCGAGTATTATTTCAGCACGGCTCAGATAAGAGTTTATTCGCCCCAATCCTAATAAACACCAGGTTAATTATTACTGGGGCGTCCACAAACAGCCGCGCGGAGCAGGTGTACGCGAATTTTTATTGTCTTATATTCACAGATCCTTCTTCTTCTTCTTGAAGTCCAGATTCCAGATTGGACCTGTATGTCCTAAAACTGCATCCAGAACCGCCGGAGGACGGGCAGCCTCCTAAAAACGGTGGTGAGCATTCTGCGATCACCAAGCCGCCTGCCAAGCGTGGGGATTATGGCAACCCCTCCCTATAAAGGGGGAGGCCTTCGTCCAGCAGTGGATGTCTTTCAGCTGTTGAAGTGAAGTGATATTCACAGATCGCAAGTCAATCTATCTGCGCCGCAGGCTCCTTCGTAGTTGCAACGGTAGCTAGCTTCGAAGATATAAAAGACGAATCTAGCAAGACTAGGAAAATAACACTGGGAGGCATATGCAGTCTGATGGCGAACCATTACTACTTAATTAACTTACGAAAAATAACTCTATTTCTATTTTTACTCTTGCTTAATTCTTAATCAAACTGAGTCTGCGCTCCAAGCTCAGTTTATGTCAGAAAAGTTTAATTAAGTTGCTATTCTACGACCGACCGCAGACCGCGCCGGTGGTAGAGGTTTACCGCAGCGACATTTTTATATATTTCTAATGGACGGCTCAGTTGCAGAAAGTCCCTTTCGCAAAATGTCTCTTTAGCAATATGTCCCTTTCGCAAAATGTATCTATACCGACATGTCCCTTTTGCAAAATGTCTCTTTATCAATGTCCCTTTCGGACAATGGCTCTTTACGCATATGTCCGATTTCGCAAAATGTCTCTTTACCAATAGGTCCCTTTCGGAAATGGCCCTTTTGCAAAATGTCCTTGTCGCAAAATGTCTATTTACCAATATGTCCCTTTCGCACTGATTGCAAGCGAAATGACACTGCCGCCTGCAGACCGACACCTCGACAAACCTCGACAAACCTTAGCAAAGGAGAGTCCAGAAGGCGGCGAGCCGACGCTAGCAGACGGGCTAGCTGCGCAGGCGGCCAGCGGGGAGGGGTCCGGCGGGGGGCTGGAGTAGCAGTGCGCGGGAGGGAACACCAGGTCGGAGGTGAAGTCCGGCTTGGGAGGGCCCTCCGCGGCGCGCCGGTGCGCGCGCTCGCGGCGCCGCTCCTCGCGCTCCGCCCGCGAGCGGTTCCGAGCGCGACGGTCTATCTCATCTGAAGGCAATACAAATATACATTTATTGAAGCTTATTTTAAAATAAGGGCAATAATCTCGTATTTTTATAATTCTTATTTAATTTTATTAAGTGATTGTTTCATTTTATAAAGTGATTATTTCATTTTATTAATAAACTATTTGTATTTGTAAGCAAAGCTTGTAATATGGTATCTAGATAGCTGATAGAATACTTGTATTATTTTGTAAATACCTACTTGTAATACATTCTACACACAAACACAGAACAAACGTCTATATAATTATGTCGGTCACTAAATATTTGCCCTGGGTGGGGATCGACCTCACGCCTTACAGATCTGAAGGCAGATTATGCTACTGAGCTACAAGGCAGTCGTTAACAGTCTTACCTAAAATAATCTCGATTCTCTTAGTCACTGCTTAAACTTCTCTGTCCTTTTCTAGCACATGCAACTTCACGTCAGAGAGAAGGTGGCAGAGCATCTTAAGCAGTGACTAACGGTTGAGAAGTTTATTTTAAGTAAGGCCGTTAGTGTATAAGTATCATCTACAAAGTAGGAATCAAACTTTGGCTTCTGTTAAAATAAAAGTGTTTATTTCGTTTTTGAATATAAAAAAAATATAAATCAATACCTGTGAAAGTTTGGAGAGCTTCTAGGGTGACATAAGGTGGCTGCAGGTCCATTTCCACTATATCAAAGGAGCAATGGAGCGGTAGATGCGCTGTGCACGGCATGTGTTTCCTAGTCTGTAAAGAGAACATTTTAATTATTTGAATTAGTTATCATAGGGCTACATAGATATTTCCTAAGTCAAATAACATTCTATCCTAACTTACAACTTTTTATTCTATCCTAACAAAAAACTTTAACTTCCTATACCTGGATGACATATTCATATTTTCTAGTAATTTTTATTTAAAACCAAACTACTTAACCGATTTCGATAAAATGGGGGTGGGGTGGTGTAGGTGGTCCCATAAACCACCTCTGAAATATTACCTAACAAACAAAAAATAATCATCAAAATCATAATTGGCGAAGTAATCACGTAAAATTAATTTTTAAAAAATAAGGTAGTCGAAATGAGAACCTCCTTTTTTGGAGTCGGTTGAAAAAGTGAAAGACGTTCTAATTAAAGCGCCTAAAGTAACGACATCTAGGCGAGTGAAGTGTCTCACTACGTCTAAGCGCAGTTACTAGCTGTTTTATAAGGTGGTGCATCGCCGGATTTATGGGAGGGCAATCGAGGCAACTGCCCGGGGCCTTCACAAGAGTGGGGCCTCCACATAAATTATAATACTTACTAAAAAAGTTTGATCCTAAATCCTAATAATTATGTTTGCTGAGAAGATTTTGATTTGTCTCGCAATAAATTATTGAAACGCAAGAAAAATATTAATTAACTGCGCGTAAAAGCGTAGAACGTAAAAGCAATCCTTTCCTATTAAGGAAACCCTCATCCAGCAGTGGATAGCTTGTGGCTGATGAAGATCATGACTCATTTGTCGCCCCAGGGCCTCCACACCTCTAAATCCGGCCCTGGATGGTTACCAAGTCATTGACATTGTATGGAGTATAACATACTTGTTCAGTAAGCGGCAGCGTCTCGCGGTGCAGCACGCGGCCGCGGAGCAGGGCCGGCGCGGCCGCGAGGGAGCCCCACGACGCGTTCAACGTGCGCACGTTCAGGCTGTTCAGGAACACCTGCTGTCCGTCATCAGCTGCAAGTACAAAAACTACATTTAGAAACATAAGGATGAAAGCTCTAGAAATTATAGTGGTAGGACTCTGCAGTCCGCCTGGGGAAGTACCACACCTTGGCCAGTCATTCAATCGCCAAGCAGTAGTGTGCAAGCATTACTGTGTTCTGGTTTAAAGGGCAATGCTACCAGAGAAATTACTGGGTATGAAGAGATTTAACATCTCATATCAGGGTGACGAGCGCAGTGCAGTGCGACGCAGGATAGTATTCGCAAGTTCACAATTCTGGCACTGCTACTGTTATGGGCAGGCGTGACGCTTACCACCAATGTCTCGCTAGTCTCATCACTAGATGGTTAAAAAAATGAAAACATCATCTTCAGCCAGAAGACGTTCAAGCTGAACGAGCGCGTCCCTCTTAAAGAGGGGGTGTAGGTGGAGAGGGCTTAAGAGTGCTGCCTTAATCACTACGTTTGGCAGGCGGCTTGGGGATCGCACAACACTCACCTCCGTTAACCGAGAGAATGCTGCTACCCTTCCTGCGGTGGTTCTGGATGTAGTTTTAGGATGCCGAGGTCCAGAAACAATATAGAATACTTATTATTCCGGAGAAAAGCAGGCTAAACCAAACAGTGCAAAACCGCGCCCGTGACTTGGTCTCCATTTATTTCACGGAAACATTGCTGTACCAACCTCAATGCAATTTACCAAGATTTACAAATGACGCATATTATTTAGAAGGAAATCAAAAACTTTTACTTTAGATACTGCGAAAAACTACATGTTTTTGGATAACCCTTTCAAACTAGGATATAACCAAGAAATGTTCCAAACCACAGAATAATAAAACCGGTCATTTGGAAATGGCTCTAAGATAAATTTTGGTAGATACATACTAACTAAGCATTGTAGTGGTTCTTACATTGATAGAAGTAAAAGTATTTCGCCTGATTCTGCTTATCAATATCAGTCATGGTATTGTCCAATACTTGTTCAGTCTCCGTCTCTTCAGTCAGAGGAAACTCTTCAGCAACATCATCACATTGATGAACATTTTGGTTGAACTCAGGCGCATCGGGATTCAAGTCAGACTGGATGGTCAAGTCTTCAAGTTGATCTTGAACTATTTCTATAGCCGCTGCGCCTTCCTCATTCACATCGAACCAGTCCATCTTATTTCCATTGATTTCTTGTTTCTCATATATTATAGGAACCTCGTCAGTAGGGGTGGGATCAGCGTGAGGTTGAGTTTGAGGTTCTTCCATGGATTTAATGTCTTTTTCTTTTTTTGTCGCAAGCATGTTTAGAGCTTGTTCCATGAAAACAATTTCGGTTGTGTCAATCTCAGCCAAGATCTGAGTTTCAATTTCTTTCTTCTCCCTTTCTAAGATAGCTTGTACCTGTTGACAAAAGACCAGCATTCACAAAATATATATATTTTTTGTACATTTTGTTTTATTTATAAGGGAATACTCACGTTTAATTAAATCGGATACTCCAACTACAGTTTCGATCACATCCGGTGATCTTTTTAAAGAGTGAAAACAGAGCCCGACGCGCGTGCGGCTGCGTCCTGCTTTGCAGCAAACATTTAATTAAACGTGAGCATTCCCGAATAAATAAAACAAAATATAGACAATAGACAATATTTTATTAAATATAAAATATTAAATATAAAATATTATATATAAAATATTTTAAAAAAATAATAATATTTATAAATATATATTTTATTTTATTTTTTTATATGTCAAAACCAGTCAGTTAACATAAAAAAATATGTGTTCAATAATCTATTCTTTTTTAAATATCTTTATGAATATTTTCGCAATGTACCTGTTGACAAAACACAAGCATTCAGAAAGCAAAATATTTTTTTATGCTCAATAATCTATTTTATGTTAAATCAATGAATATTTTCGCAATAAAATACCTTAATGAAAATTGTGCAATTTAATATGAATAGCTAACTGACTTGTAACTAGGAAGCCACCAATAAATTATTTGGAAAACGTAAGAATATTTTAGGACATTGTGGTCGGCCACTAAGTCATAACTGACCTGTTGCTTACTGGCCGAAAAGAGCTTGCAGTATGGCGAGTCATTGATGTCATGTAGAGGCAAGATATGTTCTGGTGAGGCATCCGCTTGTCCACGGGCCGGGGCTACTTCCACCGTCGTCGATCCTCGCAAGCGACGGACCAAACGCATTGTCACCTGCAAATATAATCGCGCACTGTTGATACAATCCAAATTCTACTATTATTATGTCATACATCCGGAGGCCGCGGAAGTGGGGGGGCAGAAGGGGCCAATCAGCCCCCATCAAACGGCCGCGCCCCCTCTGATTTTACTACCTGGTAAAGAAAGTTACTCTGTGCTATCCTTCACAGAAATTTGTTTTTTCTTAAATGAAAAGCGCTTACACAAATAAAAAAAATCGGATTGAACTAGTCATCTCTGTTTCGTCATATAACTGCAGTAAATTGACCGTAGGAAGCCGGTGCCGAAGAAAGGAAGGGGTGACCAAAGAAGCTCCCCAACCCGTCATGAAGTACTTCCGCGGTCCCGGCATACATCTAAGTAAATCGTTATGATGATGTATTTTTTTACCTCTTCAGCGGGCGAGTCCCACTGCACCATCCTGGTAGGTTTCATGTCGTGGACCTGCAGCGGCGTGGTGCAGACGGGGCACGGCGGCGGCTGCTTCTCGTGCGCGGCCGCGTAGTGCAGCACGCACGGCCAGCAGTACACGTGCCCGCAGAGCCCCACGCGGCCCGCCACCGGCGCGCCCAGGCAGATAGGGCACTCCGACCGACCTGTGCTGCGTACCACCTGGAACAATTACAGTATAATGAAAAAAACTTCTTTTTTATATTGAAGTGTCACTCACTTGGGTATGTAGTATGTACCTTTACGTGCCAGCGGAGCTAAAGCAGTAGCTAGACCTGAATTTGAGGTAGGGCAGCTGTTGTTACAGGTAGGGCACTTCACAGTACTTTGCTTATTATTAGCTGATGGTATCTTTTAAGGTAGGGCATTGGTATTAAGGTTGGGTATTGCCACTCAATGCTCCCCCTGGCTACGGCCCTGGGCTAAAGTAGACACTTTAGCCCGCTACGCGGAGCGAAAGGACCCACTTCCTCCCCGCAGCAGCACGTAAAATCGTATACACACCATGGGAGCAAGTAAAGAAGCCTCAGATCTCATGTTCAATCCGGTAAGCATTTGCCGAACTATGGTATGTCTGCCTGTCGCTAATCCCGAATTGTATTTTTACGCACCATTCTTAGTAATTGTTTATGGTGTCCATCTGTAATTTATATACCCCTCTCGTTGTTTAAAGTGAAGTGAACCTTCCTATGAAGGCATCTATTTTTTAGTTTTTTCTTGATAACCCGAAAAATCACTGGGGATAAGATACAGTTTCGAATTTTAGGTTTCTTTATCATACAAAAGACGTTCAATATTTCAAAATCTAATATTTAAAACGACGAAGTCAGATTAGTTACACCATTTATCTAGAACAACACAAGACCAAGACGAACTCAAGAACGGCTGGACCGATTTTTATAATCTTTGGTTTGTTGGATTTGTTTCCACCCCCAAATAGCAGAATAACTACATTATAATTCACGAAAAAAAAAGGGAGTTCGAAGTTCGTTGAGTCAGCTAGTCTTGTATTAAAATTAAAGGTGAGTTCTCATTCACAATCACAAGTGAGAATGAGAATAAAGAATATAATAGGGTAGATGACTGATGTTTATATCGTTGAAACCAATAGCTTTGATGAAGAATTTAAGTAAATATAGTACGTTTATTGAAAAAATAGTTTAAATCGGTTAATAATGTTCTGATATATGAGCGTTTAAAGTTTTTGTTAGAGATAACTCTGTCCCTTTCCCACAAAACTAAAAATTACGTCACGCCTTAGTTGTCAGAATAGAATTTATATGGCGTACTGAGAAGTGACGTCACGATTTGCTGTTTCGCCTCTCTGTCTAGCATGATATTAATTAAAATGCTTATAAGTTGCTTAATTTTGATCAGATTTTCGTTTTGTTTTCATTAATCAGCTATATTTATAAGCCACATTTTAATAGAACAATAAAAAAAACTATATCCTATTATCCTACTAAGTGTTTACGCATATGAGGGTTGGCAACTTGTAGTGCATAAAAAGGTTGATTTTTACTTACGACTTCCTCAATTTGCTCCCACTTAATCGGCACATCAGGATCCAGCAAATTCGCCTTGTAATCGCCATTTTCTTTTACCACAAATTGACAGCTGGGAAAAATAAAAATATGCTGATATTAACACAAATGTGTGGACTAAAGCGACTGAAAAACTTAGGACGTTAACTAGATATAATTTAGCTTATGTACAGCTGTACCAGAAAGAGTAGAAATTAAATAAAACGGAACTAAAAGTTTTCAATACAAAATATTATTCAGTGTTGCCAAGTTATAAGTAATTTTGAAGAGTTTGCATAGAAAGTAGCGCCCCCATTTTTTTTCTACTCTTCCTGGTACAGCTATAAATCAGTCCATAATAGGTGACACTTATATCATCAAAAATCTCGATTATCTTTTAATTACAGTCGTACAATTCGGTATACCGAAGCCTTATGTAAGCGTGTTATGTGAAGTTAAATAACTGACTGACAGACATATAGCAGGATTGACCCGATGAAATTTGGCAATAAATCAGTGTATTATAAAGATGAAATGGGATAGAGATCAGGGTGTATCCACACTAAGAACTATAAATGATATTCATAGATGCAATGCATCCTGAGCTGTATTAAAATATTAGTTATTCATGATACTAGTTACCATACCACTCCATACTTGCATATCATTACCATAGTAACGAGTTTGTAAATACCAATACCGCATGTTTGCCGTACAACGTTTTACAACACATTTGCGAGAAAACAGATAACAGAAAAACTTACAACAGATAATGGGGCAAACTTTATTATTTTGTTTTTATTTTATCTGACGGAAAGTCGCAACTATATACCAAATTCACACTGGCAAATGCTCAAAGTGCGATGCCATAATCCTCCTAGGAGGAAAGAAGAAAAAAAACTTCGTTCTAAATTTCGTCTTCGTTATTTCTAATATGAGTGGCTTTTCGTGTTGTTTCTAAAACTCCGAAGAAGCTTGCAGTAAAGTTGCCACGACTTTACTAGAGCATGACTGGACTTGACTGTGACTTACTAAGTATGACATCACTTTGACTGTGACTTTAGACTCATTCGACTTTTAAATTATCAAAAACTTGATACAAATAAATACTTGACACTGGCAAATGCACAAAGTGTGACGCCATAATCCTCCTAGGAGGAAAGATGAAATGGCGCGAATTAACAAATGGCGCTACGTGCGCGTGGTGAAAATTAGAAAAATAATAATTGTGGTGAGATTTTATTTCGTCCAGAGCTTTCGTCACATTTTCTGTTTAGTATTAAAGTAAGACAAACGTATTGTTCAAAAGCGGTTCCAAGAAGGTTCGAGCATTCAGCTTATTTATTCTCGTAATGTGAAACTCTTTGGTGGAGTTCTTATTATTATTATGTAAATTGAAAAAACTTGGACCTGGGTATGCAGCAGCGTCCTCTTGGCTAATGATGGTGATCATTCTGCAATCCCCAAGCCGCCTGCCAAGCGTGGGGATTATGGCAACACCCCTCTTTAAAGGGGGAGGCCTCGTCCAGCAGTGGACGTTTTATGGCTGCCGACGCCGACGAAATTGAAAAAATACCGTAAAGTTAAAAGTTAAAGTTACCGCACGGCGCTAGCATACAAGCGAGTGTGCGGTAAAATAGGTACTTAGCTGAGAGTACCTATTTTACCGCACGCTCCGTTGTATGCTGCATAATGTTCAACTTTTGAACGAGCAAATGTGTTGTAAAATATTTTTTGGGCCGAACATACAATGCGGCAAAGCAGATTTTTTTTATGTGGGACGAACTTTCTCAGGATGAATATAGCATAAATCGTTTTATATTCATACTTACTATGCACGTAGATAAAGGTCATGCTCATGTTTGAACGAGATGCGATGGTACTGAGTCTGGCGACGGAACTGGGGTCCCCTGCGGTCCGGCGGCCCTCGGGTCGGATACATAAAGTTCAGCAGATGATTCAAATTCTGCTTTTTGCTTCCGGGCACAAACACTGAGCCAATCTCTGGCTCATCGTCATCTTCTAGCCTGTAACACAATGCTGTTGTTAGTTAGGTGTAGCTGAAATTACCAGAGCTAAGACGACATAGCTCTCAGGGTTTGCAAGTTGAAGTGGCAATGGGCAGGCCACATTGCTTGAAGAACTAATACCCAATGGGGAAAAAAGGTTCTAGAGTGGTGACCATGGACTGGTAGACGCAGCGTAGGTAGTCCTACCACCAGTAGTGGTAGGACTCTATTGCAGAGTCCACCTGGGGGAGTACCACACCTTTGCCAGTTATTGAACCGCCAAGCATTACCGTTTTGGTTTGAAGGGCAATGTTACCAGATAAATTACTGGGTCGTCTAGCTCGTCTTGTCACTCAATTACATAAAAAAATAGGTGAACTGATGACATTGTAAACATCGCGGGCAACCTGTAGTGGTAGTTTTGCACACCAGAAATATAGAACAACTTACAACTAATCAGGGTACATTATATGGGAATACAAGGGGCGGCCTTATCACCTTAAGCGATTTCTTCCAGGCAACCTTTGGATCATGGAGGATAAGGAGTTGCGATGAGCGACTTGCAGCCGCAGATCCTATTTTGTGGACGGAGTGTGTGGCGTCACACTTATTTGCTCAGTCTGCTAACGTCCGCCACGCGTAACGGTTATTCAAACTTACATATTAGACGTACGATGTTTAATGTTTTTACCCAGTAACAGTAAAAAGGAAATAAGTTGCTCTGTTTCTTTATGTAAAAATGACCGAGGGAAAAATTCAGATGACATGATTGGCATCTAATTCCATTCGTAAGTATTTTTATTTCTTTAATTAGTGATCTGTTCTATAAAATTTAAAAACGCGACATCTAGCGTGATATTAAGAAATTAAGTGTTAATTCAGCTAAGTGTTAGTTCACTAGTTCGATTCTCAAAAACTTTTCCTGAAAACCGGTAGATGACAGTACACCTCCCGCGAACCTACCCCTCCCCGCACAGTCCGCGTCTCTCTAAGGAAAAATCCTTTGATCACATCTCTGCTTCTATTACTCTGTGCTTTGGATGGACTAACGGAGGTAATTATAATAATAAAATAATAAGTAATTATGTTTATAGCCGGGATTTAATCCGCAAAAAAAGCATGTTTGATGATAAAAATTATATTCTTGCATTGAATTGGAATAGCAAATATGAATAAGTAAAATACAAAATTAATACAAAAAAATACAATGTATCCACTACTACTACTACTACTACTATTTTTATCATTAATGTAAGACCAAAATGTCAGTAAATCCAATATAGGTAATAGGGTAGATGACTGATGTTTATATCGTTGAAACCAATAGCTTTGATGAAGAATTTAAGTAAATATAGTATGTTTATTGAAAACAATATTTAAATCCGTTAATAATGTTCTGATGTATGAGCGATTAAAGTTTTTGTTAGAGACAACTCTGTCCCTTTCCCACAAAACAAAAAATGACGTCACGCCTAACCTGTCAGAATATATGCTGCGTTCCGTAATGCGCCAAATGTGATAATATCGCGAATCCAACCAAATGTGATAATCACAAAATATAAGGGCTTTGATTTGATTGAGTAATACTTCTGACTTTGGTCGGATTCGCGATATTATCACTTTTCGGAACGCAGCATTTATTTATATGGCGTACCGAGAAGTGACGTCATGATTCGCTGTTTCTTCTCTCTGTCTAGCATGATATTAAAATGCTCATAAGTTGCTTATTTTTGATCAGATTTTCATTTTCTTTTCATTAATCATCTATATTTATAGGCCACATTTTAATAGGACAATTAAAAAAACCAGTCATCTAGCCTATTACAGCAGAGGAAACACTGTAAACTCCCTTTAATAACCTTGATGAAATTTGGGAACAAATTGTATTTTTGTGTTTTACTAACCTCGAAAATGCATATGATACTCTGAAAGGAAGCCTTTGGGCAGCTTTGAAAACATACTTTAACTTTAAAATGCTCATATAAATTATAGGAAAACAGTGGAATAATTAAAATCAACCACATACCTGGTGTTCTGCGCTCCACCCAAAGCATAACCAGAACCGCCGCGCGGTGTTGGTCTCCTGTCAACTGGACCCCTGCCCCTTTGAGAGGGCACATTCTTGCGGTTTGCCTCATTCTTGGGTGCACTGCCAGCACCATCGCGTTTTTTGTTATTATTACGTGGCCAAGGTTTGTGCGTTAATTCTGAAAATTGAGCAAACACAATTTTATAATATACCTAGATGATTTGAGACGTACTCGCTAGGTGAGCACAGAATTGCCTCAAAATATTTTGCAAGGAACTCATAAAATTGATGATGTTTTGTAACTTATTATTACGTAAACAAGAGGTTTGTTGACATCATACAGTTCGTTATGTACCTTTCTGTAGACTGAAAGGTAGGTCACTCGACGCCTTCTCTCGGTAAATTAAACATTTTGACCTTGAAAACTGTTGCTTTGCTTACCAGAACTCTTTTTACAGTCGATGGCTGATGCCCTCGACTGTGGTTGAGTAGATCGATTCAAAGATTTCTTGTCCATTCTGGATTCTTCCAACATCAACAGCTGAGCGGGATACTCCGCGAGCAAAGATTACGTACGACGAGGCCGACATTTTAACAGGCCATGTTTGATCCACAACAAAGAAAATAATATTTTCCTTAGTAAAAACACTTTATCAAACAATGGTATAGAAATTAAGTAAACGTGAAACACAATAAAGGGAGTATAGCTACTCCCTTTTGCCGATGACGAGGAAAACCTCGAACGAAGCCCGATCTATTTTCTAGCTAGCTAGAAAATATAATGGCGACCAGCCGGCAGCCAGCCGAAAACACGGATGCGCACTTCCGTTTTAAAGGAAATAATGTTGAAAATATTGAACAAACTTTACATAGTATCAGCAATTTATTTCTAAACAAAATTTATATTTTTTTAAATTAATTTAATAATGACATTGATTATAAAAATTGTAAAAAAGGTCATAATTATATTAAAAGTTTTTATTATGATTTAAAACTCTGTTATTTATGGTATATTTTTTTAGAAATTCTATTCTAGAGCAGGATCATAATTAATTTTGTCTATTGTACCATTTAATCGATTAGATTGAATATGAATGTTATAACGTCATTATTAGATCTAATCTGTCTTACTTAAAAAAACTTCTCAACCGTTAATCACTGCTTAAGATGCTCTGCCATCTTCTCTCTGACGTGAAGTGTAATATGCAAGAACAAGACAGAGAAGTTTAAGCAGTGACTAAGAGAATCGAGATTATTTTAGGTAAGGCTGAATATCTATCTATGCCTAGCTGCAAATAGAAAAAATCATTAAAATTGTGGGCCTTACTCAAAAAAACTTTTCAACCGTTAGTCACTGCTTAAGATTTTCTGCCATCTTCTCTCTGACGTGAAGTTGCACGTGCTAGAAAAGGACAGAGAAGTTTAAGCAGTGACTAAGAGAATCGAGATTATTTTAGGTAAGGCCGTTTATGTCCAGCAAGCAGTGTATTTTTAGCAAATTTTTAAGCACTGCTACAATTTTTATTTTATTTTTTATACAATCAAGTGACAAGACGAGCAAAACGTTCGGCTGGTGGTAAGCATCACGCCTGCCACTAACAGTAGCATTGACAGAACAGTGAACTTGCGAACACGATCCTGCGCCGCACTGCACTGCTCTCGTTACCCTGAAATATTAGATGTAAAATTTTTTCATACCCAGTAATTTCTCTGATAACACATTGCCCTTCAAACCGGAATACAGTAATGCTTGCACACTACTGCTTGGCTGTTAAATAACTAGCAAAGGTGTGGTCCCCAGGCGGACTCTGCAGTAGAATCCTACATGAGAACGTTGCATACAAAATTATGTTCGAATTAAGTTTTCGATTATTTACTCCGTTTTCATTCGCAACTTTGGCTATCGAGACATCTCATCTCTTCATTCGGTTGGCGACTTGGCGAAAGAGTTGGCGGGAAATTTTCACAAATTTTGAGAAACTCGAGAAACTCTGCTCTGCCGATTTTGACGCGATTCTATCATGGAAAAAGCGGATTTGCCTGTCGAAAAAGCTATTGAGCCCGAAGAAGAAGCTCGTCAACCTCTGGTAAGGTGAAATTAAACATCTTTATGTAGCTGTATAACAAACACATACCAACGTACCTACCCTTTTTCCTAAGAAATTGCTTACCTACCTCCATAACAATGGAAATGGCATGAAAAAATATTTTGATGGTGGTAGGATTATATTTTCTTTGTTATCTAGATGATGGTATAGCAGGATTTACAAAATAGTTTATCACACGTAGTATTTTCAGACACAAGAAGAAAACATGACGCCCCTACTCAGAAGGGAGCCTGCTAAAAAGCTGATAACATTTGCCGATGACACGGATATCGGGACCGCTTCACAGAAAAGCAGGTGATGATCTTAGTATACTGTCCTTATTTTTATCATTTCCTATGGTTTCACCCGCTATCCTGTGTGAAGGAACCTTGTAATATAAAAACCATCCTAGCTATGTGTTAATCCAGGGTATACGCCATCACAGTAAAAAATAAATACATAGTACTCTCCATTCCGGATTTCGCTCAAATCCAGCACTTCGTTACAGCGTGAAGCAGTAAATAAGTATTGTATTGAGTTGATGTAATAGTATAATAATATACTAAACTGGTAGTAGTAACAAACAAACATACAAGTAATAAAATACTACAGCTTCAGCATGCTGGGCATAGGCCAAAACTAGAAGGGCGTTTGGGCTGTAATTCCACCATCCTGGCCCGATGTAGGTTGACGATTCCCAACATTGAATTGGTTCTCCGAACAGGTTTTGCTAATCGATGTTTTCCTTCACCGAATAGTGAGTGGTATGAGTTTTTAAAATCCGTACAAAATTCCATAAATTCATTGGTATGGGCCTGGGATTTAACCCTACCTCGACGTCACGTTTGCGAAGCGTTTCTTCCGCTAACTGGCTACCACGATTAATCTTTCTATTATTTATACTATTAATATCACATTCAACCTTCCGGGACACATTCACATTATCAGCTGGAAGATTTCCACTGCTAGACGAATATTATTAAGTAAAATATTATTATTCTACACTTATTGGGGAAGGGTTGCCATAATCCCCACGCTTGGCAGGTGGCTTGGGGATCGCAGAATGCTCACCACCGTTAACCGAGAGGACACTCATGCTGCCCGTCCTCCGGTGGTCTGGATGCAGTTTTTGGACATACCCAGGTCCACAACCTTCCGGAAGAAACTCTCTACATAGTGGAACCGTACCGTAGCTTATTAGAGCTAAGCGCACAAACTAAAGAATACTATATACCTACTCTACCGAGGCACAAACCACGCAAAAGGAGAAACAGACACGCGAAAGGCGGCGTCGTTTTATTATTTTGTCAGTAGCTGCGCCCGCGCTTTGGCCCGCGATTCTTGCAGGGTTATTCACAACTCAATCGGAAAGGTTTTTGTTCGGATCCACACTCTCCGTCTCTGTCATCCTAAATGTAGGTGACAGGGACGGATAGTGTGAATCCGATCGGAAACCTTTCGGATTGAGCTATGAATAACCATGCTGGAATTAAGGGTGGATCCAGGGGGGAGGTCATGGGGGTTATGACCCCTACTAGTTGTAATCGAATTGGAGCCTGTCCTTACTATACCTCGACTGGTTATCTATATGACCCCCCGTGACTTAAAAGCTGGATCCGCCCTTGGCTGAAATGATATTAAGAACCTTCCGGAAGAAACTGTTTTAGTTTATTGGTACACAAAACAGAATACAGTCAATAATAAATGTAGAAAATTTACTTTATACAATTTCGATCCAAACTATATTCCTAAAAATGTATACACAGCTTATTACTTGACAACATGCAGTATATAGTCAGTTTCAAGTATTTATGTAGTGTAGTCGTAAGAACTAAGCGCAAAAACATACTTAGACACTGCTTAGTGATAATTGTACCCACTGCGTTTGTAGTTCTTACAAAGAAGTGCTAAGCCAGCCAGCGCCAAATATATCCCATCGCCAAAGGCTGGAGTGGCTACAGAGGCGGCGTAAGAGCGGGCTCTGGGCGCAGTGCGAAGAGTGCGCGCGCTGGCGGTTCCTGCCACACGTGTTGGACAGCTACGAGCTGCCCAACAAGTGGTACTGTCGAATGAATCCAGGTAATAATATCGCTGTTATAGAACTACAAACGAACAAAAACCGAAGAACCAAAATCACCGTTATTGCTCTCAGGGTTTGCAAGTTGAAGTGGCACTGGGCAGGCCACATCGCTCAAAGAACTGATAACCGATGGGGAAGAAAGGTTCTTGAGTGGAGACCACGAACCAGAAGGCGCAGCGTAGGTAGGCCCCGCTAGGTCCACCGAAGACATTTTGACAATCGCGGGCAACCGGTGGATGCAAATGGCAGGTTGTCGTACAGTGTGGTGGTCTAAAGGGAAGGCTTCTGTTCAGCAGGGGATGTCTCCGGGCTGATGATGATGATAGTAACTACAAACATTTTAATGTTACAAGTATTTTCCTGGCATACACTTAGTATGTTGGTAAGGTATATTATACTTTTTAGTAATCAGCTAGCTAGCTACCATCCTCAATTTGAAAGTCTGCCGCCAAGCACATAACACTGTGTTACGGAAACCTCGCTTGAGAGCAAGTTCCTATATCTGGCTAGGTATGTCTTATCATTTTTGACCACACCGTCACTTAACGACTGTGGCAAAACGCCTTGCCTGTTAAACATAATAAAGTAAGTTATGTAAAAGAATAAAAAACAGCTGCATCTTATTTCAGACCGTTCCAACGCTGACTGCTCCATACCTGAATCGCCAATCCGTGTCCGCGACGAAGAGGACTTGATCCACGCCGAATACTCAGCAGGTAGGGCTTTAATACCAATCTCAGCACTCATTTATTACATGCCAAAGCCGAACTTCGCATCTTGGATCTGGTCAACTGAATATAAGCCTAGTTTAAAAACTGAGGAGCTGGGTATAACTAAGTAAACAAATATAGATTTATTTTAAACTCGGTTGGTTCCTAACGGTAAAAAAATTGTGTATATTCTTATAGGTTCAATAGTGTGGGCCCGCATGGCAGGATGGCCCTGGTGGCCCGCCATTGTCGACGACTGCCCCGACACAGAGCAATACTACTGGCTCGATGGCTTCTCTGATATACCGGTGAGAAATAAAATTTGCTTGTTAAATAGAATTATATTCTATACTAGAGGTCCCCCGCGACTTCGTCCGCGTGCGGAAGAAATACGAACCACTCCCAAAATTCTCCACTTTAAATCATTCCGAGCAAACTCTAGCAACTCTACCGACTCTACCAACTCTACCGGCTCTACCAACTCCCCCCACCAACTTCCCTTCCTTTGAATGAACTACCCAAATATAAATTTTCATCACTATAACTTCAAAAACAAAGAACTTTCCATACAACATTCCACCCCCTTCCAACCCCCCCCCCCCCTTAAATAGTTCATGTCATATTATTTTTGAAAACAGTATTTTTGATTTAAAATGAATGAACGAGACTCCGCCCCATAATCGGGAAGACGACAAAAGAAAGTCCATGGCTTTCTGATCTAAGAACTTACCACGGTTATTCTAGGATAGTCTTTATCACCCAGTTGCTTCTTATCGTATCCTTGCTTCAGTTATTTTCATTTTGATTTTATGATATTTGACTACATCCTCATGGTACACATCAAACTTCCTCGTAGGTAGTTTATATAAGTAAATCAACAACCAAAAAGACTTGCTTCCTCAATTAAAATATTAGTGTCAACTGTGTATGTAGGCACGTAATTATTCAGTTTAACTTCTTTTCAGACCCACTACAATGTTGCATTTTTTGATACGGATGCCACCCGAGCTTGGATAGCCCCTGAGCATCTAAAGACATACCAAGCGTATAAAAAAACTTTCAAACCTTTCCTCAAAGATAAGAAGTACAAGACAAGGCTACGAACGGCAGTCAACCAAGCCGATGACGCCTCAAATCTATCTCTCGAGGAAAGGCTTCACAAATATAGTTTCTTAGCTAGATACAAAGGAAGCTTCAACACACCAAAGAAAGTAAACAAAACCGAGTTGAAGAAGCACCAGAAGAATTTGAAACGAAAGTTCAACATTCAATTCGAAGTTTCTGATTCAGAAGACGAAAAGCCGAAATCCAAATCTACTGGAAGGAAAAAAAATGTTATCATAGTGGGTACGCACAAATCACCAAGGCCACGTGCAGTGAGCGTGTACAGAGATGACGATGAGACGGACGCTGTAATAGGTCCTGAATCTGAAAAAGTAACAACAGAGAAAGTTGTAGAAGCAAAAGCCAAAGAATCGGAACTTGTATTGGTTGAGACTGAGAAAGTAGATGCTGAACCGAATACTGAAGCGTCAACTGATACCTTCAAAAAGGCCAACTCTATGGCAGTTCAAGTCGGCAGCAACATTGATTCGGCGTTAGTCGAGGAGACTTTTGACAACGGTGAGATGGCCTTTTTATATAATAACGTAATACTACCTATTGGCGAAAGGGTAGGCAGTGGCTTGCCGCCTACAATAGTATAGGTAACTGATGAGTCTGTCCATTTTGAGTTTATCTCAAATTCAACTCCATGCTTCGATGTTGCCTTGGTGTAGTTGTAGTATTAATAGTGTAAGCCCCCGTTCCAGTTTCATGCATATTTTAAACAGCAGCGTTATTTTCGCATCTTTCTAAACATCAAAATTTCTTATACAATCAAGTGACGAGACGAGCAAGACGTTCGCCTGGTTGTAAGCGTCACGCCTGCCACTAACAGTAGCAGTGCCAGAAAAATAAATAAAGGCCAGGCCTATTTGTACTTATTTTCAATTAATGGTACACCAGTGCATATAATATGAACGTCAAATTGAGTCGATACACTTTCACAAATGCTAGGCAAATCTCGCTCGCGTCGTTACTCTTCCTTTAAAAAAAAGATACTTACAGTGGATCCACAAAGTTGAAGTTTTACATTAGGTTTTATATAAATAAATAAAGTAGGGTGAGCATTACGAAAGCATTTTTGGAAAAACATCCCCTAAGGGTGTTAAATAGGAAATGGCTTCGGATATTAATTTGTAAGCGGATATTTTGTTAGATAGGTGGGTAGGTACCTAATAGGTAGGTACACATACATATTTTTTGTTTGTTTTAGATACCTCGAAAACCTACGTTCCGGAAAATGAATCTCAAGAATCAACGGAATTAACGCAAGATGAAACTGTCACTCCACACAGAGAGTTCCAAGTAGTGACTGCGACGCCTAGCAGTGTTCATAGTGACGACTTTGATTATTAATAATTCCTCTTGTTCCTTTAAAAATATTGACGCCGATTTACAAATGTAGGTAATATGACATGTGCACGTAGTAAAAACCATCTAAACATGTTAAGTTTCCAAAAGAAATTCATATTAGATATTTAATATTGTTGTAAGTCTGATTGTTAAGTTTCTATTATTATTGTATGTGTGTTAGTTTATAGGTAAGTAGGTTTTTAAGTTTTTATTTTAAAATAAAATTATTAGATTATCTTGGGTGTTTTTATTTATGTTAGTAGCAGAACAATTTTATTATTGCTAAATGTTTGCTGCTCTGTCTCTCTCTCAAATACATTTAGTTACTAAAGGCTTAGGACATTTTCCATACGCAGCTAGCCTAGTGGTACAAAGTTTCCATACCTCCATGTATCAACTAGGCCAAAATGTCACATGCCTTTACTCGCTAGTCGCTACTCTACTAAAGTTTTGTGAACTAGGCATAAACGGACACAGAGCTCCATTAAATAGTGCTTTCCGTCCGTACCTACTGCCGCCGGGCCGGTTTGCGAAGGCCCTAACTTCGCTTTTCTGTGGGTTAGCGTGAGTATGTTAAACACTGATCGCTACCGCATGCCGTCCGGTGGTACTGGCTGGATGTAGTTTTATTTTTTCATAGGACATACCTAGGTTCTGGACCTGGGTATGTCCTTAAACTGCAACCTGACCCACCGGAGGACGGGCAGCAGCGTCCTCTTGGTTAACGGTGGTGACCATTCTGCGATCCCCAAGCCGCCTGCCAAGCGTGGAGATTATGGCAACACCCCTCTATAGAGGGGGAGGCCTTCGTCCAGCAGTGGACGTTTTATGGCTGACGATGACCCAGGCTCTTGTAAAAAAGCTACTTCCGTTGCATTGATATTATTAAAAAAACAGTTTTTCCTAAGATATATGCTTTGATTATATACCCAGCCGAGCTACATTGATCCTCCAAGTATTCTGGAACCTAAAATTTTTACTTGACACCGGAGAAATGCAACAAGTGCCATACCGAAAATTACTAAAAAAAAGATTTATCAAATGACTTTGACATGACGGACAGCAAAAAGAAGAAAAAAAGGATGTTCAACTTCACAATCACATTCATTCACAGGAAAATCGGGAAATTTGGGTGAACGTGCGAAAAATGAAAAAAAAAAACAGTTTTTTCTTATAGTAAAAACTTGAAATTATTCTTGAACCTTTATATATTTTACTCTATTTTATTTTTTGTGTCTCTACTTGACACTGGAGAAAGGCAACAAGTGCCATACCGAAAACGACAAAATAATATATTTATCAAATGACTTTGACGTGACGGACAGCACTGAACTTATTAAAAAAAAAAGAAAATTCAATTTTACTTTCATTCACTCACAGGAAAATCGGGAAATTTGGGCGAACGTGCGAAAATTGTTCTGCTAATAAATAAATTATTAAAAGCAATAAAACAGGGACTGCGAAATTGCGGGTGCGCGATAATAATAGTATTCTGACAACGGGCTTCTTTTGTGCCAGGAATACGCGAATAATTCCGACAATGGCTACCATATCTTTCGCTAAAAGTTTGGTTAACCCAGGTAAATTATAAACGATTTAGATTTTGTATATATTTCAACATCCATTCTAGTTTTTCTCTCTGTTTTATACTTATTTTTTACAAGATCTTGTCTTATAAAAATTAAAAACAATAACCCTAGATGTCAGTTTACATATTATCAGTGGATTATGTAAAAAGTGATTGCAGTCGTAACAAAGCTATATAGGACCGGCTTAAATCATTTCCGTTTATGCATGCCTATAAAAAAATTAAAACTTTGGTTGCTAAAATTTTACTATAAACCTGATAATAGCTGCCAAAAGTTTTTAGGTTAGGTTCGTTTCTGGCAGTCTTATCATTATCTTACATAAATACAACTGTCTTACTATTTTTCAGCACTCAAATTAGTGCTAAATTCAAACCAGTGTTGTCAAATAAGGAACACGGTCGCACGACCGACCCTGACCCCATTAAGTTTTGTGCTGCGGAGAAATTATGCTGAAAAACAAGTGTTCGAGAGAACCAAGCCTCACTGCAATGTGGGTACTATAGGCCATGTCGACCACGGAAAAACTACACTTACAGCTGCCATAACCAAAGGTAATCTAGCTCTAGCAAATGTCAATTGACAATCTAGCTTTTATTCCACAGAAAAGCGAAAGCCCTACTCCTTAGGTAAACGGCTGTCAAAACAATGTTGTAAAGCAATTGTACGGAAAACCGCTGTCGCCAGTTTCACATATAATCGTATGGTTACTCCACATAAGACAATGCACCTAATGCCAATCATTATTCTTGCATTTGAAGTAAAACGCTTGAAATTTAATTTTGAAATAGATTTAATTATGATGCAATGTGGTTTGGTTGCCTACATGTCTTTTTGAGTATTCCCAGTCTAAAAATATAATATACCTATTATATATCACATACATGCATCTGCACATATGCCTGGCTAGGGCGACGCATCACTTTTCCGTTCTATTAACTTCTCTCTACATTGTGCTGTATATTGCCACTGCGGCAGCACTATCATCACCATCAGCCAGAAGACATCCACTGCTGGACGAAGGCCTTCCCCTTATAGGAGAATAATCCCCATGCATGGCGGGCAGCTTGGGGATCGCAAATTTCTGACCACTGTTATCCGAGAGGATGCCGCTGCCTTTCCTCCCTTGGTTGTAGATGCAGTTTTAATACATACCTAGATCCAGCAGCTTAAAACATTTTAAAATAAAGAATCCTCATAAGTTTTTTTTATATTTGTTTTCAGTATTATCAGACCAAAACCTGGCACAGTCTAAAGGTTATGCAGACATTGATAATGCTCCAGAGGAGAAAGCGCGTGGTATCACAATCAATGTTGCTCATGTGGAATACCAGACTGAGACGAGGCATTACGGACACACAGATTGCCCTGGACACGCTGATTATATTAAAGTGAGATTGTTAATTCAAACTTATAGTCTCCACAAAACTACATAAAATTAGGATTGTGAGTTTGAAACACTGACGTGAGGTTCTTTAATAGGGTTTTTAAATTTAAATATTATTATAAATGCTGAAATGAAACCCTATTTAAGTATTACCGAGCAAAAGTTTACTTTACGTTTTTATACAACTATAATAGGTCCATAGTCTGTTGTTTTTTTTACATCTACTGAAAAAATATTATTGCATATTATTAGTCACATCATCAGCCGGAAGACGTCCACTGCTGGACGAAGGCCTCTCCCTTAACAGGGAGGGGTTTCCATAATCCCCACACTTAGCAGGCGGCTTGGGGATTGCAGAATGCTCACCACTGTTTACTAAAAGAAAGAAAAGAAAAAGAAAAATAGTTTATTTACCAAAAAGAATACATATGTAACCTTAATAAACTGAAATAAGTCTAGCCAATGGCTTAAAATATATTAAATAATTCATTTATTAAGGTTAAAAGGGTGCTTGAGAGTCCTGCACTACAACAAACCTGTATCACCTAAAGCTAATAGGAGCAAATAATTACTGCTTAAAGCAAAAAAAATACATTTTATTACAAGCAAGGGCAGCATAATATTTATCACAACCAATTATAACATTAAGGCTGACCGCGAACTTACTTTTTTTTAAAGCAAAAAATAACGTCCACTCCCATTTTTCAGAATATGATCACAGGTACAGCTCAGATGGACGGAGCTATTCTTGTTGTAGCGGCCACAGATGGAGTCATGCCTCAGACTCGTGAGCATCTGCTCCTGGCGAAGCAGATCGGCATCCAGCATGTTGTGGTATTTATTAACAAAGTGGATGCTGCTGACCAGGAGATGGTGGAGCTAGTAGAGATGGAAATTAGGGAGCTGATGACAGAGATGGGGTATGACGGTGATAAGGCACCAGTTGTCAAAGGTGAGTAATGTGTTGTATTAGTGAGTGTTTCTAAAATAATAGTTTGGAATGGTTGTGAGCACTTCCAAATCAGTTGCCTGATGTAAGCACACACAGAGAGCACTTAAGTTGTTGTGATGAGTGGTTCTAATATAATAGTTTGGAAGGGTTTTGAGCACTTCTATTTCAGTTGCCTGATGTAAGCATACTAAGAGAGCACTTTAATTGGTGCGATGAGTGGTTCTAATATTATAGTTTGGAAAGGTTTTGAGCACTTCCAAATCAGTCGCCTGATGTAAGCACACACAGTGAGCACTTAAATTGGTGTAAAGGGTGTTTCAAATATTATAGTTTAGAAAGGTTAGCACTTCCAAATCAAATGCCTGATGTAAGCACACATAGTGAGCACTTTAATTGGTGTGATGAGTGGTTCTAATATAATAGTTTGGAAAGGTATTGAGCACTTCCAAATCTGTTGCCTGATGTAAGCATACACAGTGAGCACTTAAATTGGTGTGGACCAATCGATCCCACGCCGCCTGCCAAGTGTGGGGATTATGGCAAGTCACTCCTATTAAGGGGCCTTCGTCCAGCATTAGATATATTCTGTCTGATGATGAATCAATCCATCTATCACTATATGGTAGTACCTGTCATTCGGCGTCAACTGTTCCACTCTACCGTCGATTGATTAATTGGTGTGGTAACACCCTACGCTGTCACTGCCAAACTCCATTCTTCTGAGCACATGCTAAAAGAAGAAGGCAACCAATATGATCAAATGTACATAATGTTGTCTCTTAATTGGACAACTTTTTTCAGAACTAATCAAAGATTGACAAAGCCATAAATATTTACCTACAAAAAGAACATGGATGAAAATATAGAGATTTTAGAACCCCATTTTTTTTGTAGTAAGGTAGAAGCTTGACGTATCTTTAGGACACGCCAATTGCACAATAAACCCCAAGCGGGACCTAAGTGCAGGACTTATCGTCCCCACATCGAATAAGAATAACGACACGCCAATGCATTTATGTGTTGGCGGTCCAAAGGTTCAAAATAATGTTACCTGTGATCAAAAACAACTACCCAGAATCTAAAAATTCTCCTAAATCTGCAGGATCAGCCCTATGCGCGCTGGAAGGCAAGAGCCCCGAGATCGGCGCTGATGCCATCAGCGAGCTGTTAAAGGAAGTGGATGCCTTCATTCCGACGCCGATCCGTGATCTGGACAAGCCGTTCCTTTTGCCTGTTGAGTCCGTACACTCCATTCCCGGACGGGGTACTGTGATTACTGGTCGCTTGCACAGAGGTAAGGTTAACATTCATAGATGTACTTGTGGATACATTCTAGTTCTAGATGTGTCGCGAGTGAATCTGTTTCTCCTAGGCAATTGTGCTCTATTGTAGATGGGATCTTTCCTTTTCCGCCAATCAAAATTGTGGTTACACGCATGCCAAGTACATAGTAAAAAGGTTAATACAGATAGGCTTCAACTAAATACATATAGATACAATACATATACTACTGCGCTCTGCGGTTTCACCCGCGTGACGATGATAACAAGGAGCCTATATGTTATTCCGGAAAATAAAGCTATCTCCATTCCAAGTTTCTTCAAAATCCTTTCAGCCGTTTTAGCGTGATGAGTTAACAAACTTTTACATTTATAATATTAGTGTGTAGTGTGATTTAGAAGCTTATGTATATTCTGAACAAATGCATAATTTGTGTATACCTTTTCGATTTTTATGACTAACTTTTATGCTACGGCTTCACCTGCGTGTAATGCCATTATTTAGCGCGGTATTTGATACAGTACGCAGATATGGCCGAGTGTTGGCACACTAATAGGCTAGTGGCATTATTAAAGTCGTTAGACGTTAGGCGATATTCAAAGTAAAATGATAGTGTGGCCGCCCGTGTAGCGCATTGTTTAATACATCAGTGTTATTGCACGTTAATTATTACGATAACTAGACGTAAAGCGTCACGCAGGTGAAGCCCTAGCATTATGTTAACATCTATTTGACGCTGAATGTACAAACAAGCTATAATTTAAACCTTTTCAGGTGTTTTAAAGAAGGGTACTGAGTGCGAGATCGTCGGCCACGGCAAGACAATGAAGACCACCATCACTGGAGTGGAGATGTTCCACAAGACTTTGGAAGAGGCGCAGGCTGGCGACCAACTGGGCGCTCTGGTGCGGTCGATCAAACGCGAGCAGATCAAGCGAGGGATGGTTATGGCCAAACCTGGCACTGTCAAGGTAAACATACTTCGAACTCTCCTCTTAACTAACCTTTTGAGTGAAAATATTACATGCGCCAACAACGTTTACGGTGGGTCCCAACGAGTCACGCTATTACTCGTTGGGACTTTTCTTCCCATCGAGTAACACTGTTACGCTGGTGTGACTGGTTGGGATAACTACTGCTAAAAAAATATAGTCTACCTGCTGCGCCCGCGGTATTACCCACAAATGTTGGGATAAAAAGTACCCTATGTTTTATTTCAAAATATACGCTACCTCTATACCAAATTTCATACAAATCCGTATGCTGCGTTCCGAAATGCGCTAAAAGTGATAATATCGCGAATCCGACCAAAATGACAAGTATTATTATGAAAACTGACGTGGTTTTGACACATTTTTGTTTAATTTTTTTTTTTTTTTTAATGTAGTCGGATTATCCGATTTAATTAAACGTGAGTATTCCCGTATAAATAAATCAAAAATGTGACAAGTATTACTCGATCAAATCAAAGGCCTTATATTTTGTGACTATTCAATTTGGTCGGATTCGCGATATTATCTCTTTTAGTGCATTACGGAATGCAACAATAGTTATAGTAGGATGGGATGGAAACAACAAAAAACTGGGATTTTGAAATCCCTGATTTATTTATAGGGAGTTTTCTGTTGTGATATCTACAACACATTAGCCCGGTGCTGGTTGGCAGTTTCACATACACCATTTAATTTATGTTTTCTTTGAAAAGATCTGTGTATGCTGCTATCACAGATCATAATATAGCTTGTTGATGGCTCGTGAACATAATTTCTCGTACAAACACGACTCACCGTTGCAGGCAAGGGGCGAGGTAACGTTCTATGCCAATCACTTGCAATCCGAGTTATGAAATTCAATGAAATTGTGACGTACTCGCAGTGGCTAGCAGGGGTTTTTAAACTACTAATTTTCGCATGAGAGAAAGTCAGACGATCAGACAACAGGGTTTATAGTCTTTGCCTACAATCATTAAATAAATAAATATTTCACCGAAAAAAACAATGGTTGAGTTTTTAAGAGCTACATTAAACGCATGCTCGCTGGACTGCCCGCGATGGAGAATCTGACGAGGACCGCCTAACACAGCTTCTGGTAGCTTTCAGACAAACAGGATTTTTGTGTATTAAGTTTCAATTGGTTCTGTTCCCGTTTTAGGCCCACGACAACATAGAAGCGGCAGTGTACATACTGAGCAAGGAAGAAGGCGGGCGCTCGAAGCCGTTCACCTCCTTCATCCAGCTGCAGATGTTCTCCATGACCTGGGACTGCGCCACGCAGGTCAACATCCCCGACAAGGAGATGGTCATGCCTGGGGAAGATGCCAAGTATGGAAACACCATTATTCTTGTTTGACTTTACTTACATGTTTCTTTTCACACCACCTGCTCGACAATGTCTAATTACATATCATGCAACCTCAACGTAAAGTAAAGCATTATCACTTAAAGGATAAAAAGTTGTATGAAACTCGCTAAGGAATAAAGTGATTTGAATTTGGAACGTCAAATCCGTGTGGAAACTCGTGGCAAACTCTAAGTAAAAAAATGCCCTTCTGGCATTGTAAAAAGGTCTGTTCGACATCGAACTGACTACCATAAGCAGAACTCAAAAAAAAAGTATAGTGCGTTTACACAGAATGTGAAACAAAAGACGGTGTTTGGTCCTGTGATTGACAGTGAATTTTAATTTATGGAGCCCTGGGTTTTTATTGGCTCACAGAAGGTGTGAAAAGTAAAGTATGCTCCTCTGGAATAAAGCCTGTCTTCGTCTTGGGCAGCTTGAGCCCCTCGCTTCACTCAGGACTCTATATAACTCAAGACTCCCACGTTACGCTCAGGGTTCAGCCCGCGATGAAGACACTGCTTTATTCACTTAGTGCATAATCTGCTATTATTTACCTGGACCTGGGTATGTTCACTGAACCCCACAGAACCAAAGGAGGACGGGCAGCAGCGTCCTCTCTGTTAACGGTGGTGAGCATTCTGCGATCCCCAAGCCGCCTGCCGAGCGTGGGGGTCATGGCAACCCCCCTTATTAAGGGGGAGGCCTAATCTACTGGTAGTATGAGACAACGCCTGCCCATATCCTTTGCAGTGGTATGCAGAGCTGTGAGATATAAAAGTCCGCGGCAAAGCTGCATTAGCACTCATTAAGGTAAACTCAAAACGGCTAAACGGATATAGATGAAACTCGGAATGAAAATAGCTTATTCCCCCCCGCCCGCCGCGCTTATTCGCCGCTTATTGGGCTTATTGCCCGGAATATCATATAGGCTACTTTTTATCTTCGTCATCGTCATTATCATCAGCCAGAAGACGTCTAAGCCTGTCCGCATACGCATTCGGCACGACTTCCGTCAGGCACCGGTCCGGCGTCGTACGACCGTAACACACTGCGCACAATTAACTGGTGCGAGCGAGACGGGCGGCTCGAGAAATTTCTTACGGTGTCCGGGACCTATACTCGTATTCATAATCAAACGGACTAAACTGACAGATTGAAATGTCACTTTTCATAATAATGCTGCCTGCTAAATAACCGTAGTGATGGATATTGTTAAGTTCATATCGTTCAAAAGAAATAATGAATAATTATTAAATGCCGTTGAATATTGGAAGTGCAGGTAGAAATGGGAAAACATATTGTGTTAAAAAAAGGTTCTATAAATTGCTACACGGAAATGTAACATTATTTTTATGATTTATTAACCTTGGATAGATTGAAATCGTACATAAGTAAGGAACTACACCTTTTACAAAGACTAATATAAATATATCGAAGTACTTAATTGGTGTAAAATTATTAAGTTTGTTACCATAACTTCATAAGTTAATAAAAAGATCAAGTTTCTTAACCTAATGTTAATAAACTTAATATTTTTATCCCAGCACTATTTAAATTTTGCCAAAAAGTAGCAACACTCGAAATGTCTGTTTAGTCCGTTTAGTTAAGAATCCGAGTATAGTACAAAATGTATGCACGCAGCTTCTTCGGGCGAAACCGAACGGTTTTTCTTACGGTTTTTCTCGTCGTATGCGCCCGGTCTAATGCTGAACGAAGGCCATCCCCTTGGACCGACACACTGTTCGACACTTACCTAGGTGACCTCATAACGAGACTCGCGCCAAGTTTTTACGGCATCATCATTAATAATAAATAAATAAATATTGTTTTTTTTTAACACAGCGCCATCTAGCCCCATTAAACTGTATGTTCCATTAAATGCAAAAACAGTATTTTTTTAAGGTGTCGATCAGTGACTAAAAGCTCATAGTCATCTATTCCTTGCAGGCTCCAACTGAAACTGATGAAGCCCATGGTCTGCGAGCCTGGGCAGCGGTTCACCCTGCGCTTGGCAGACCTGACCCTCGGCACCGGAGTCGTCACGAAAATCAACAACAACCTCTCAGAAGAAGACCGCTTGAAACTCACAGAAGGGAAGAAGGCACGAGAGAAGGCCTCCGTCAAGAAGTAAAGTATTGGTAGATTAGGACCTAGACTTATTACTGTAGATCGTTGTATGCATTTAATTTAATGATGTTACTGGAAAATAAAATTTGTAAAAGTGTTTGTTGTTTTCTTTGTATTTATCGATTTTCGAGACTACATTCCTATTTATCCTACCCCTCAATAACACCCCTTATAGACCTTCCAAAACGGGATGAAATAATAGTAGATAAATTTCAAAAACAGCTTTTTTTAGTAGGCCGTCTGTCTACAGAACCTATGTGGTTTTAAAATCAGATGTGTGTCGATATTTTACACCAGGGGAGTTCTTTTGTACCCATATAATATAGAGGTAAAGAATCCTCATCAAGTCCTATAACCTATAACTTCGGAATTACGATGGATGTCACTAATTATCGCACATTGATGACTAATTCATGACTAAATATTTGCATTGTCAGAACCGTTTTTCATTAAGATTTCAGAGGTGAGAATTCTGGCGTGAAGGAAAAAATTTTCGGAACTATTGATCTGATTTACATAAACCTTGCAGGTATGAAATATATGTTGTTGTTATATGAGTAATAATATATTATAACAACTTATCAGGACGGTAAATATAGTATAGTACTAAGTAATATAATATAGTATAGTACACGAGCCGAAACACAAATGAAGTGCATGGAAAGACACTGGCAAAATTACAGGGTGTGGAAAAAATCTATGGCATTCTTTTCAAAACATAACTAATGGTATGCGTGAAGTTTTGGCGGGAACACGGAATAATTATGTCGGAAAAAACATGTGTTTTTCGCGAATTAATGATTAAAAAAATGGTGGTGTTTTATTCATTGAGTGTTGAAAAGTGATGTAATGTGGTGAAACATGTCTTTTCGTGTTGTTTTCAAAACTCCGTAGAAGCTCATAGTAAAGTCGCCACAACTTTACTAGGGCATGACTTGGACTCGACTATGACTACTTTTGTGTGACTGACTGTGATTTATTGACATATTTGACTTGATTATAATAAAAGAAACTTGAAAATTCATAAAATTGACACTGGCAGAAAGCACAACGTGCGATGCCAATATACAAGAGAAAAAAAGTGGTGTGCGTTCCCCTAGCGGAAAAGTATCCAATCACAGAAAAGCGAAGGCCCTACTTCTCTCTTCAGTGTATCCAAAAGAGAGAGAGCTAGATCCTCCAAGATCCAATAGTCTGGCAAAATCAAAACCCTTCTGTAAAACCACTCCTAGTAATATTCTTTGATGAACACGCTGCCTTAGCTCAAGTACCTCAAATCACATACTACTAGATACACTCGGAGGAACTATATACTCTCTCTCTCTCTATATAATCAAAGTAGATACATCATACTGTCCCTATGATGTATGCATAGAGGGAGAAACCAAGTTCTTCCGTCCACAGATGATGTAAGACTCATCTTCGCTTACCAAGTTAGGTTAGGTTACTACCGCCAGGATTACATCCCGAGGTCAATAGTTTATAGATGTGGTCATAAATTTAAAAAAAATACATCAGTCTCAAGTTTTATAACTTTATTCAAAAGTACTTATTCACCATAATTTTTACAATGAAAATATTGTCAGTCCGTGTAGGCTTACAAAGTATATTGCCTCTGCAAAAAAGAAGAACAAAAACGAAACTATTATTAGATATAAGTTACCGGACTTCTATTTGGCATTGTGAACCATAGGTAAAAAAGGAACTTATAATTTACATAAAATGTATAATACTATTTACTTCTAGAGCAACATTAATACATTGTTTTTGGGAGCAAATCAAACATAAGTCTTTTGATTATAGTTAGGTACAGTTATTTATAAAAATGATTGCTTTGTCATGAGGCAAACTTGGAATCGCTTTTCGAAAATTTAACAAACACAATCTTATCCCCATTATTTATGAACTTTACAAAGAATGATGTTAAAGATTGATCTTAAACATTTCGTCTCTGGACAATGTTGTCTAATGGAATGAAATTACAATTTGTGTAAATGTAAACAAACATGTTATCAGATCGAAATGATCAGTATTCACTGGAAAAAATATTACAGCAGCATATTTACAAGTCTTCATCTTCTTCCGGCAGAGCAGTGTCTTGGGCTTCCTTGAGATCCTTCTCGATTTGGTTCTGCCATTGGGGATCCATTGTAACTTCTGGGGGTACCAATGCGGGCATGGCTACAAACTCAAGGTTACCATCACCAATCAGTTTCCTAGCTAGCCACAGGAAGGGCTTTTCGAAGTTGTAGTTAGACTTGGCAGAGATGTCATAGTACTGAAATGAAAAATAAACATTATGAGAATATTTTGTGAATTTATAGGCAAATTTGATGGATGTGGTCAAACGTAAAACCTATTTCAAATAAATATAAACTTGTTTTTTTGCCAATTTGAGATGTTGGCATTTGTAGAATTGGCCATATTAAGAATTTGGCTTTTGTAGACTTTGGTACTTCCTCTAGTCCAACTTTATTGATATTGTACCTATTAGGCCATTTAAGACCCTTTTCAAAATTGGGCATTTCAAATCTAGGCTGCTTGGAATAGGAACCTGCTTTATTAATAAAAAATATTTCTTAATGGTTCTCGCCAGCAACTCAAGTTCGTCGTTGAGGTTTAAGCCCAAATCCTACAGGTTGTTTTTTACTAAATTTTATTCAATAACTCGAGTAATATCATGTCACAATTTATAGCCTATCTATGGTAGAGCATGCTAGCTCATGTTTTTAATACAATGTAAGATGCTCACCTGCAGGTTCTTTTTCCTATGGAAAACAATCGTTTTTGCTTTGACTTTTCTGTCCTTGATGTCTACTTTGTTGCCACACAAAACAATGGGAATGCCTTCACATACTCTGACTAAATCTCGGTGCCAGTTGGGTACATTTTTGTAAGTGACGCGGGAGGTGACATCAAACATGATTATAGCGCATTGACCTTGAATGTAATACCCATCTCGAAGGCCTCCGAACTTCTCTTGGCCAGCAGTATCCCACACGTTAAATCTGATGGGCCCACGGTTCGTGTGGAAGACCAAAGGGTGCACCTCTACACCAAGAGTGGCAACGTATTTTTTCTCGAACTCTCCTGTTAAATGTCGTTTTACAAAGGTAGTTTTGCCAGTACCGCCGTCACCAACTAGTACACACTTGAATGTAGGCATATCATCTGCCATTTTTGGTTAATTTATTTGCCTTTTTCACCTGAAAATATATGAAATGTGTTTATGTTAGTAGCAAACCACTTTAGAAGCGTGACGCATAAATAGTTAACTTATTGTTTTTACTTGGTTACTTTTAGGGTTGTAATTATTTTATAATATTCGGTTTTAATGTCTAGATGAGGCGCGAAAAATAACAAAAACACTCTCCAAAGGTAACTGACAAGTTAAATTTGATTTAACTTCTCACTGAATGGCGCTCAAGAAGGCTCACAGGAATTTGGCTCTTTCATACCGAACTTATCGTGAATTTGCGGCTTAATTACGCACTCTACCACAAAAATATACAACAAAAACTAAAGTTTAACACTTATATTACAAAACCACACAAAATAAATGCACTAATTACCAAGATTGTTAAAGAAACTCGAGATTAAACTCGTTGCAGATAGAAGTCGTTACGGCTCACAATGGCGTCACTTGACTAAACGGAAGATTATGGTGACAATGACAGCTGCAATAACTACAACAGTCGACACATATACTATTAAAAATTGTATCAAATATAACGTGACATCGTATGTAAAAAGTTTCAATTGAAACAATTCTATTTCATTTATAATTATAATTCATTAACTTTATTTTTCAGTTGAAGGTGTTTTCAAGGTATTTAATTAAATATTGTCTTATTAGTTTTATGACTTCCGTGCTGCTTTCTCGACATTGATTCTGACGTCACACATGATGTGCACTGTTGCGCCCTCTACAACTCTTAATAATGTTGAAGAAACAGGGCTGAATCTAGTACGATAATTATCGTATTTGTACTATAAATTGTTATGTCGTCCGGAAAAACCATCTTAACCCAAGGATAATACGCTAAAAAAAACATTTTGCTGGGTACATCTTTGATTGAAATCTTTTTTAAGTGGTATTTACAAACTATTAACAAAGTATATACTCAGGAACAAATCGTAGAAGATATCTAATCTTATTATTAACAATATTTTTTTTGTTGGAACTACCTTGCAATTACTATCCTTTTATTTCGACGCAAAAACAAACATCAATACAATATTACATAGATGAAATATGTTGTCGAAAACGCATGTCCGATAATGGTAAAAAAAACATAAATTACAAAGTCCGATGAAACTTAACTTCACAAAAATATCGGAATTTTACTGCAAATCCAGGATGCCAATGTGCACGTTGTTACATCGACTTGGCTCAACAGACTATATTATTAGACCATGGCCACCAGACTGTCGCTTTACTAAGTTTAGACTGTGGTTTAGAGATCATGGTTTTATTAATCTTCTACCACCTCTAAATGTTGGGTAGGGTAGGATGGCAGGGACTCGAGCATTTAGCTTATTGCTCTGTTAGTAGCTCATGGGCATTTACCCCGAGTTCACGATTTGGCCGCTGTTAGCCGCACCGCTTTAACGGGTCACCTTATGCGGGTTTTTTATGCCGCTGCTGTGCTGCACTTGGGCCATACGGCTATAATTAATACGAGGACTAAGGCATACTGCAGATGTGTGTGTTTGACGGCGTTAATTTATTGATGATTGGCTTAAGTAATGACGTTAGATCTTAAGCGATAACTCAGAAGGCGTTTTTTCGACACATCGACGCATCGATTGTGGTACAGTAGCTGGCAAACAACTTGAGCCAATGACCTTGGCTGCGCAGAGACGATTTCTCGGTCTCTTTGGCGGATCGAAGGGTGTGCGAGGCGAGTTCCGACGCGACGCGGCCACGCGATTGGTCGATCAGCCGGCCGGAAGCATTCCCGCGGCTCCCGCGTTCCACCCGCGTCCCGCTAGCATCTGAATACACTTGCGTGTAGTGTTATTAGCCAATTTCGGCTAATGCCGCATGATGCACACTTACAACGAGCGCTTCGCTGAGCTTAATATTAGAGCCTTATCCACTTTTAAAAGCAATGTAATAATAGCTCTTCTAACTCTCTAACTACTATTTTTCTTTTTCTTTTGTCTTGATAACTATCTGTTTTTATATAGCTGTCAGCAAGTTATGCAAGTAGGTATAATAATAATATTTCTGTTTGTTTAAATCTTAGCTTCAAAACTAACTTTCATAGTAAAAGTTGTTTGTTTTTTTGTACAAAATATGCCCTTAAAAGGATGCTAACTGATTATAATGTACAGCTGTTTGTCATTCCTAAATAAATAAATAAATTTTGACTTACGATAAACATTTCTTGTGATTTTGATATTGTTTTTTTTTTTGTTAAATTGTTGTTATTGTTTTGTTGTATTTGTTTGTTTGTTTTCATGTTATTACTATTTTGTGTTATATTACAAATAATTTTTTAGACAATGCCACGCAAAACTAACATACCTAGTTCTAAAGAAACAAGCCAGAAAATTGGTGTATGATGTGTATTGTGTACTATTATATATTATGAACCAAGGATCTACAAAGAACGGAATTTATAAAAAAACCGCAGATGCAAACAAAAACGTCTATCAATCATAAAACAAAGCAAAGATTCCGAGTTTCTTATCGTATTTAGGACACCAGGTAAACAAAGACATAGTAATCACTACATCAGCCATAAAACGTCCACTGCTGGACGAAGGCCTTCCCCTTAATAAAGGGGTGTTGCCATAATCCCCACGCTTGGCAGGCCGCTTGGGGATCGCAGAATGCTTACCACCGTGAACCAAAAGGACGCTGCTGCCCGTCCTCTACATAGTAATAATACGTCTTTATTACATTTAAGCAACTAAAATTTACATTTAAATCTAATTTAATAAACTAGCACGGCTATTTAACTCGAAGGTTCTAAGTTATTTTGAAATAGTAAAATAATGTATATTTTTCGAGATTGGAATCGATATCCACATTGACCATTATTATGTCCAGAAGTGTACATGCGCAAACTTATCCCCACTACGTCGCTTTTGGCTCAAGATGTTTGCCGGGTACTGTATACTGGGTCCGTTGGTTTCTCCGTCTACGAGTTGTGAATACCCTCTGCAGGTGAGTTTTGCTCAAACACCTAGACTGTCAAATAAAAAAAATACATAACAATGCAACGTCAAAGAGAACCGTCATAAATGTAAGAAACGTCAAAAATTCAAAATGGTACATTAGCAGTCTTACTTAAAAAAACTTTTCAACCGTTAGTCACTGCTTAAGATGCTCTGCCATCTTCTCTCTGACGTGAAGTGTAACATGCAAGAACAAGACAGAGAAGTTTAAGCAGTGACTAAGAGAATCGAGATTATTTTAGGTAAGGCTGTAGGTTAGATACTAATGCCGCTTTGATTGAAGTACGTACGATTTTTGTACAGAAACCTAAAACATTTTCAGTTGAGGGTACGACAATTTTCAACTGAATCCGACTCTGTGCAGAATGGACCGACTGAGTTGACGTTTAGTTGGTTTCATTTCGTTTCGTGTGTATCGATTTTTTGAGTGAAGTGAACGTAGTGTTCGTGTCCTTTATTTTAGTGACGTTTGATAGGAAAATATCTGTGAATGGGATTGTGTAACAAGATAAAACGGTTACTTGGTGTGTGATTCGCTGTAAAGGATGACGAAGGACAGGTTAGCGGCGCTCCAAGCGGTAAGTCTAGATTTCTCAGCATTGCCATAACCAAAGGTCTCATTGGTGACCTCGAATTCATAATGAAATAGGATTGAATAGACGAGTGAATTCAGTCAAGGGTCTTGTATACCCTAGAACTTGTAGTACCTATAGAAAGATTCTATAGAGTGCCAGTTTGGGGGTAATCAAGTCTGAAGGTTCTATAGTCTCGTCGCCCCACCCCGGACGAGCAGTCAGGCACTGCTGAATGATAGCTGTCATTGAAGCGAAACAATTTGTTGCGTTCCGCAGTTCCAATAACTACCTGCTTTATTGTATTGTTTTTTGATAACAGCCTTGAAAATGAGATAAGAACCTTCTCATTGTTGAAAAAGATCTTTTTCATCTATGGCTATGACTCACATAAATAAGTTTGATTATCTAGCTGAACCTAGTCAAACTTTCAAAACCTACTACTGTGGAAGTTGACTCTATTTTTCAAACAATAAATTCTTCTAAACTTGTTATAATTTTTCTGATATTCCAGTCAGAAAGCCCTGAGTAAATTTCTTCAACAAACTAAATAAAATATTATTTAGAGGGTATCCTTAATGATGTCGTGCTTTTATAATGACTCGTGTATAATTATAAGGTTTTGTAATCTCTGAAATCAATAAAGGTCTTTGCACATGCATACCTCCATTATAATCTTATTCAATTTATGTACTTTTTATGAAGTACCATATAATACTTCAAGGATATATTTATCCCAAAATTCCTATGCCCAAGTTATACACCATATAAAAAAAACCTTTTAGTTAAACTTGTTTGATAAAAGGCACCTTATATTTAAACAATGTTAAAAAGCATAATAAGGAACACTCATATCAGGAAGAAGACAAAAATAGGCAATTTCACATGTACAATAAGGAAAAACAAATGGCAATGGACAGGGCATACTCTACGGGGAGCAGAAAAATGAAGTAAATGAATAATAAACTGGCACCCCAGGAACTGAAAGCCCAAGACCGGGAGACAGATAAAACGATGGGATAATGTCATAAAAACTATTGCGGGAAATGTATGATCAAGGACAGCTAGAGCAAGAGATGAATGGAAGAAGCTGGAAGAGGCCTCTATGTCAAATGGACAAACGAATACAAATAGTGTTGTGTATAAATAGATTCAATATTTGGTGATAACATTCTGTGAAAAAATGCTCAAAAAAATGATAGAAAAAAATTAATTCTGATACTATAAATAAAATTATAAAGCTAAAATTAAAATTATTCTAAATCCGAAATAAAGGCTATTTATTATTATAAAAAGCAGAATGCAATTCATACAAGTAACTTTAAAAAAAAAATTCAACCAACTTCAAAATATGTAATATGAGACCACCTCGGGAGTATACCAATTCAAATAAAAATATAATTTTCTAAATCGGTCCACAATTGACAGAGAACCGATGAAGATGCATAAAAAAAACATATATACATACCGTCAAACATAGAATCTCCTCCTTTTTTGAAGTTGGTTAAAAATAGAACTGTTACATATAGTAATTCTATCTTGAAGCGTAAGACATGACAGCTGTACTGGGTGGACAAGTGGCACCTGCTATCGTATCTGCTTATTTTTCCAGAATAAAAAGTAGTCTGTATTTAACCCGTAGAGCAAAACTTATCCATATTACATACTCTTTTGCAAACTTTCTCTAAAGTGATCATTATGGCTGATCCGACTTAGGCGTGATTAGCCTGTGACCATAGGTAATAAGTGCTAGATGGAGTGACGCCTATTTCCAGCAATGGGATGACGAGTTATGTTAATCACTAAATAGTTTAATAAAGTCTTATACTGTGTGTCTATTTGTTCGGGTATTAATTTAACGGCTAGACTATTTAAAGAATTTCTGCCGGAAGTTTGTATAGTATAATGTACATACCAGAGTGGGTTGTTAGTCATAAATAATGATAACTGAGGAAGAATTGGAAAAAACTATATCATCAACCTTATTATTGAGAGCTAGATTATTTCACTGGCACCATCTGATTCTAAATGGGAGTGATAAGTCCTGCGCTGACAGTCCTGCTTGCACTATACAACAAACATGATTTTTTAATGAGGCTGCTTTTAGTCAGTTTCACTTATTTTCCACAATAACCTGGGTAAGGGCCCTTATCTTGAATGAGTAATGTCTTGCCTAAGCACTGCAATGATGTTTTTGGTGTGTCACTGAATCGTGTAAATGTATTTTACAAAAATACTAACATACAAGTGTTATATAAATATAAACTACCATTATACAAATTTTGCTATATTTTCAAATTTAATTATTTTGGTATTTTGTTTTGTAACTTTATAGGCATACAATAACATTATTTGTCTGTCTGTTCCCCAACAGACTTATAACAGCAAATTTGTCACATTAATTTACAGCTCTGTTAACATGTATGGAAATTGTTATGTCTGTTTATTTATTTTTATTACTAAGTATGAAAAGTTTATTTATTTTATAGTTAACTAATATTCCTGTACTAAGCAACAAATTGTACATTTTTTAAGTTTTATAAATTTATTACCTAGTAGGTAAAGTAATTTGGTTATACTTAGTAGGATAGACACTTAATTTTTGTTTTTGATTGCAAATAAAATCATAAAGAACTTTTTCACACAACTGCAGCTTTTCTAAATTATCTAGATTCTTAATTTTAGTATTTATTGTTGTAGGAAAAATCTACTTAAATAATATGAATAGATACTCCATAGCATGAGTAGGGCGCTGTAGTGTAGCTTCACTGGAGGTCCTTAAAATCTGTCACCATGCACTTAATCATATGGTTCTGTATTTCTTTAAGAATTTATCATCTTTATTATTATGAAGGAGAAGATTTTAATAGCATCCAGGCCCCCTAGCACGCGCCGAGTACTAATTGGTGTTTCCCCGCGCAGGAACGTGATAAAGCTAGAATATGGATACGACTGTCTCGTTTTCGCGGGGAAAAAAGTGTGAATAGGCGTTTATCACGGTTAGCACGCAAAAGTACTGTGATAACCTGGACAATGTTGGTGCTGAATGAGGAAGTTTGGTGAAAGAGAGAGGAAGCTTATATTGGCCGTAGCCGTTAGTGGCTGGGTGAGCTTCATTGCGTTTCTTGCTTTCTATTCTTTTTTTTATTTATTTTGCGTTTTCTTTCTCAATTTTTTTTTCTTTTTTTCTTAATTATTTTATTAAATATAAGTGTAACCACAAAGCGTCTATTCTAAAAATATCTTTCACTTCCTAACTAATGAAGTACCTAACTGCCTACTAAAAGCAAATTGAGTACCGTTGGCCTACTTTGCCTTGTATTATATTACCTTAGATCAAGATAACTTATAACATTGTTTTAAGTAAATCAAGTCTTTATGGCTTGGGAATTTTATTAAAAAATATTTATAATCTACGGAGACCTAGTTTAAAAATAATTGCTTATACTTAGTTTTTTTTTTGTATTATAAGCTGTGAGAAGTGTTGTGTCTGTCAATATGAACTATTTATATCCGAATGGGATGTCAGTAGCTTAGTGCAGGACTTATTGCTCCTATTTACAAGAGTTGTACAACTTTCTTACCAAATATCTATTGGTAGGTATTCATTGGTTTTTTTTTCACTACTAACAAATTGAATACCTAACAAAGATACTTATTATACACTAGAGGTCGCCCGCGACTTCGTCCGCGTACGGAAGAAATTCGACCCGCTCCCAAAATTTACCACGTATTTTACCAAACTACTACCCAAATATCAATTTTCATCACTATAACTTCAAAAACAACCCTTTTTCCCCCGTAAATAGTCGCTGACAAAAAAATATTGAAATTAGCATTTTTTATTTTAAATGAACTATCCAAATATAATTGTTCGTGACTAAAAGTATACAAAAACAAAAGACTTTCATACAAACGTTTCCCCCCCTTTCCCCCGCCTTAGGGGTCGAATTTCGAAAAATCCTTTCTTAGTACACCCCTACGCATCGAGACGATTACACCCTCCAAATTTCAAGTCTGTACGACCAGCGATTTGGGCTGTGCGTTGTCTGTCAGTCAATCAGTCAGGACAGAGCCTTTTATATATATATAGATAGCATAATCGGCCTCATAAAATAATCCACATCTGAATATAGAATATAGGGCTACCCTTGAAGGGCGATTGGCATTGGCATATCACCACACTTGCAAAATCGGTTGAAAGGTTAAGATAAGAGGATGCAAACTGAACAAGTAGTAGTTGTCAATGGGCTAAGGAAAATAACCGTAATAGTAGCCTGCATGTTTTGCATAGCACTCATCTAAAATAGGTTTTTTATTTAATATTAAGTACTAGGTATGTGTGTGTACCTAGTAGGTACTATAAACATCACGAACACGATAGCCATCCTAAAAAATAGAAATGTATGAAAAAAAACTACATTTCTCGCCTCCTATAAAAAATGCAATTCACGAAAGTAAACATTACGAATATGTAACCAGAATTAGCATAACTCTCATTCGGACGTGAATACATTATTTATTCGCTAATGATCGTTCCGCCGCGAACCGTAAGATAATTGGCATAAAGTTTAAAATTAATTGCCATAACGTGTGAACGTACCATAAGTTAAATTGGTTGGGACTTAGCGACGACGAGAAAACTTATCTTAATGATTAGGTATAGTTAAGATGTTCACAATCAGTAAGCATCAGGTAATTCTCGAGTAAATGGCCATTAAGTTAAGACATAGGCTCAGAATGGATAGAGGTCAACCTCCAACCATTCTGAGTGTAGGTAACTAGGTAGTACTCCGATCATCCATCCAAAGAGCCTGGACTGGACCACGATGTCGAGAGACTAGAGATAGCATACAAACAAAAACAAACAACAGAAACAAAATTATTTATTTTGACACAAATCATTTCACAAAATTATGACCCATAGGCTCCCAAACTAGTCAAGGACTGTGTGTCGGGAACCAGTGGCTTCTCGGGATCTCTTCTTCGGGATAAAGCTGTCATGGGATGAGTTGTAGCGCAGTTCTTAGGTCCGTGGTGCTTTGCACTAGGAGATTCCGGACGGAGCCCTCCGTTAAGCACAAGTATAGGACCAAGGCTTTTTGGGGGAAAGTAAAGAAACAGAATAATATTAACACTTTTCTACTGGCTTTTTTGTCTTAAATCGATCCTAACTAAGACTAAGCCAAATTAAGTCCAAATTTAGTCAAATGATATGGAAATTGTATACTTCTAAAATAAAAAATGCAAAGTTTGACTTGATTTGGTTAAATAAAATCGACAAAATGTTGACTTACATTTTAAGACAAATGTTTTATTTTCAACCTGGGTGCTCACTGTTACTGTGTAAATGTTTTGAAATAGTTGAATTGGAACCGTGCATGAAAACGGCAAGAGCATTTTAGCCATAAATAGCCATAAAATGTAACTGTTTGAGCTAAATAACATTAGGAAACAGCGAAAAATCTTGTTTAAAATTGAAATGTTCGGTACATTTTTTAAAATGTTTCGGCTCTGAACTAGTAGCGAAGGCAGAGCACTTTCCACGCAGTTGTTCAAAGGCGCTCTTGCATAGCTTGTTCCCGGAGTTTCCGTGTGAAAAATCTAAATGAGGTTTAAAATACGAACAAACGAAAGGAATGTTGTTGACGACAGTCGATTTTATAGCGATGCTTTATATACACGATATCGTGTGGTAATGAACATTACTTTACGTTACGATCAAAAAATCATTACAGGTTAATCGAGGAAGGTAACAACCCTCCTGATCTGCCTTTGAG
This sequence comes from Erannis defoliaria, assembly GCA_905404285.2. Lineage (NCBI taxonomy): Eukaryota > Metazoa > Arthropoda > Insecta > Lepidoptera > Geometridae > Erannis > Erannis defoliaria. The sequence goes on from FR990071.1 coordinate 6,114,876, forward strand.
GTTTATTAGAATACCGTCATGATCGAACTGTGAAGTCGCAAGTTCACGGCACCTCAGAAAATAAGACAGATCGTCACAAACAGAGCTTGTTGGTAAAGTCATTCTATAGGCTCATATTCTACCATAGATGTCTCTTGAACTAACTGAAGGGAGATTCTTGCAAAATATACATATGAATTAGAATGGAACCAAGTAATCTCCGGATAAACTCATCAAAGCCCTTCTAGTATTCTGCTTACGCTCTCCCCAGCACCAGTGCCGTAACTAGGGCGGTGACAGCGGTGCCCAGACACATGGCGCAGACCCTGGAGGGGCGCAGAAATGACCAGATTAGGACCAAGTTTTGGGTCATGCATTGGCGCAGTCAACATATAATAATACGCTCGCACCGAGCGCATGGAAGCCCGGGACAGCTCGCTGCTGTGCTGGAACTCTCGCTTTGCTATACCTAGCAAGCAGCAAAAGACATAATCGTCTCCCACTGTAATTTAAACAGGTACTTTCAGTATACGAGTATAGCTCGATCCATCTCATACAATTTTTTTGGAGACGCCACCATCACCGCCTACGCAGACATCAAGCGTGCGATTAGATTATTTTGTGTCGATGACGATAAACATTCAGTTCTTATTCCGTTCGTTAAATATAGACACGAATATTAAACGTTTGTGATTCGGGTTGAACGTTTGTGCCGCTTGCGATGGCGTTATCAGTCATCCGGCGCGTGACCTTCACAGAACTTGACTCGCATCGTCCGTCAGGTTCGCAACGTTAATTTACTGACGTTCAAATTCACTCTCGATGAACAATGCTCGCAAGCAGATAGGCACAATGTTGACGATTGATGATTGACGCGCGTGTCCCAGGAAATGCGAGGATAACAAAGCACGATACCGTACAAAGGCATCCGTCATAAATTCATGTCACAGATCCACCTCGTCCACCCTACATTATTGATGTTATCCATGCGCATCCATTAATCGTACGCGGTTGTTGTCTATAAAGTTTATCAAAACGCGGATTCTCCACTAGATTCAAGACCTGCTTAAGAGGGTATCCGGTGAGCGCTTCTCAGTACAAACGTATTCCCCTAATTTCTTCCTGGATAATGCCTCTAGACAAGAGCATTTTTTTATAGGGTCTAGGTTAGGTGTAGGCGTGTACGTCATTTAATTTTTTTCAGAAACTTATTGCAAATATATACTTACTTACTTACCCTCCAAAAATTACTATGAAGATATTTAAAGCGTTATGATTTTTTTAATTATTAGTTTCTGAAAGAAAAGGAAATGACAGATACAGACGTGTCTCTGTCATTTCCTGACAGTAGACCTAGACTTTCTAAAAAAAAATTGCTCTAGACCTGCTCTAGACTCTAGAGGCATTATGTAGGAAGAAAATAGGGGAATACGTTTGTATGGAGAATCGCTCACCGGATTCCCTCTTAATTTAGAGTCTATGGCTCGGCAAAAATATAGTAGAAATCAATAGGGGCGCCACTACCGCAAATAGCTCTAAATAATATTAACCCTTTAGTATACCTACGTCTGATGATTTGGATGACTTCACACATTGACTTGATTACCCACAATATTGCGTGAAAAGAAACAAAATCTGATTTTGATTAAATTATTTTTGTATTTACTTTAAACTTATAGGCTATAGTAATTTTGTAATTAAAACTCAAAACTCAGGAAAAAAACTGGTTAGATAGAGAGCTATTACACACTGATACATTCCTCGTTATTTCACCAGTTTATTCTAGTTGTCCAAGCCGCCTGCCAAGCGGGGGGATTATGGCTAACCCTATTTAGAGGGAGGCCTTCGTTCAACAGTGGATGTTATCTGGATGTTGATGATGATGATGATTCTAGTCGTCAATCTCAGCCCGGTTCAGTCCTACTCCTAATATCGAGTACTTTAGTTTCTCCACTGTTTTAGTAGAGCTGGATTTTCCCTTATCGTCACGAACAATCTTGGCGTATTTCTACCGTCCACTGGTCCCATTCTGTTCGTTACACCCTTAAGTAGTAGGTTTTCGCCGGTTCTGGGACACTCGTTTGTATTGCAATGTGTACCCTAACTCAATACAAAAAAGGTCGCAATTGCGCTTGGCCTCCTTTCTCTCAAAAGTGAGCCGATTCTGGGACACTATTTTTGAAGTTTTCCATAGCCGGGCAGACCATTCGCACCAACGCGACCTAAAAAAAAAAAAAAAAAAAAAAAAAAAAAGTTTGGACTTTTTTATAGGTTTTCGGGCACGCCCGATCGATCTGTGCTATCCCCGTTTTGATATCTCTTACGGATCACGAGATAGGTTTCACGATTCTGCATATCCGACGTCATTCAGATAAGATAGATAGGAGTTCTATCCTTTTCTGCTTACAAACTTCGGGTATAAAAGCTCCAAAAGTTCTATTGTCCTTAGAGGCGTGTTTTCGTCAGTACTGCCGGTTAGTCATCGGCCAGCTCATCCTATAGATAGGTAATTATGTAGGTACTGTGTCGACTACTGGTTTTTTAAATAGTAGTTTTCAAACAGACAAATGTAATTAAACAGTTTTCATGTTCAACCTAACAAACCTACCTAGTTTTTTAGGCGCAATTCTTGCAAATGTAGTAGTTTGCAAACAGACTCGTGTTTTTTGTATGCAGATTCAGTAATAACACTTTATTATTTGATTCATATTTATTAATCAATAAAACAGGCTTTAAACATTTTATAAAGCAATATATCATTGTATATTGTATTGGTATCGAATATTCTTATAAAATCGGCCATTGTATTGCCATTGAATGTGTGGTTTAAAAACAATAGACAATATTCGCCGCATACTGATGTGAAATCATTTTGTATCTTATGAATATTAAAATTCCATCGCCTCGCATTCCTCTTTAAAAAATTTTTATGGTATCCTATTGGCGGTTTACCGAACGAATCAAAATATATAGCAACACCGCTATCGTCAATGTGGATGGCTATCCAGTGACTCCCCGATTTTGTATCTGCGTCTAAGTTGCTTATAATGTATGCTGGAGTCTGAACGTATATCGGTAATCGGTTTGCAGCATACACATTAAATTGTAAGCTTGGATGAATTTTACATAAATGTTTTTGTATTTCTATTGTATTCATAATGCACACAGAATCGCTGTTAGCTCTTATCTATTCAACTGATCAGATGCAAGTGTGATATTGAAGGTAATAACTTGGTATTTCAAGCCATGGAAATAATACAAGGTAAGTACATGCTGAAAAATATGTTTTATTCAAATTATATAAGCACTTAAACTATTACAATGATACTTAACTACTATAGTCTACGAATACATTACGGTTTTTATCAATTTCAATAACATTATCGAACTCGGCATAAACAATACAGTTGATTGTTTCTGAAAGTGTTGATTCAAAACGAACTTCCAATCTTACGCTACCATGTTTTATAAGGTTCCAATGGCCCGAAGAGTTAGCTGATAAATCAGGTGTTAAGTCGAAAGCTAATAGACAATAACCGTTAGCATATTTTTCCCTAGATATCCCGTTACCTTCATTAAGAAAATGGATACCCGTCCCAGAGAATAATGTATGATAGGCTGAAGTGAAAATATTATTATCGAATGATGGCTGTAAAGCTTTGGAAGGAATTTGTTGACCATCAATATATAAACAAAATGTATTAATATCGTAATTTTCAAAATTAAATGGATTTTTAGTGAGTTTACCGTTAAAGCCTGCGTTATTAACAAATCCGACTATGCATCTTTTAGGTACTTGCCCCAGAAAAATGTTATCAAGTGTTTTTCCCTGAACCCCTGATGGTATTGTTAAAACTTTAACTTCAGCACGAGTAATAGGATATTTAGCTGTAGTAGAGGCCAAGACTTTTTGATGTGCAAGCAAAACTGTCGGATTGATTCGCGCTCTACGAACAATAAGAGTGGCATCAGTAATACACACTTTCAATTTTAAATCATTTGAAGAAGCCATTAGGTTGAATGTTTCTCTGGAACGAACTAATTTAACAGACATTTCAACACCATTAATCAAAAACTTTTCTTGGTTGAATATGTCACCATGTAGATGTCCAATCATTTCAATTTCTTTACTTTCAGATGTTAATTCTCGTCTTTTAGTGAAACCTTCATTTTTGTCGTCAGTTGCTTCCATTTTCTTAGCTTTATCTTCATACCAGAGACTACACGTTAGGTGAGATTCCTTTGATGCAGGAGCATAATTCAACAAAGTTTCTATGTAAGCACGATAGGCATATGTATTATTTGGTGGTGATATAAGTTTCTGATTCAAATAAACATCAAGTTGACTAAATAATGAATGTAGCCAATTGTTTACTGGTGCCACGGTCGTAGCTGCTATCAGTTTTGTTGAGTCTTGGTTTAGTATCTTAGCTTTAATATGAATCAGAGTATGTGACAAATCTATGTAATCATCTCCAGTTCCTGGTACTTGAAATTCGATGGGGCCATCGTCGGCAAGAGATGAAATAGGTTTGTAATGTATCCACATTCCATTTTCTATACTTGTTTGTGTAGATGGTAAAGCAAATAAATCTAATTCTGACTTTATGCACTCACAAGAATTACTATGTAGAAAAGACATTTTAGTATATTAATATTTAAGAAAATATATCTTTTATATTATTACACTTCAACTTTTTTTGTTTTTTTTTGTTAGCACCTTTCGCTTTAGCACGTAGCTGTGGAATGAATGAGGACAGACGTTTCTTCTTAGTTATATATCCTGATCCAGCCATATTAATTCGATCAATTTTCTCATCAGCTTTTCTTTTTAAGTTTGCCCCAACTTCTTTTAATCGACCCTTAATAGAATCTTCCATAGGACGTGCATTAACCATATCTGATAAAAGCCCCACACCTGCATTTAAAGCCTCTTTACCAATCACTCGAGCACCACTAGAGAGCAATGGCAAAACAGATCTGAATAAACCTCCTAGAAAGCTGCCGATTCCATGACCACGTTGATATGGTGCTCCCCTGTAAATTACTCCAATACCCGATCCAGCTTGATGTGAGTAATAATGTTCGTAGGGACAAGTTATACTATCACGTTGAGGATACATTATAATTTTTTAAAATGTAGTTTAATAGCCACAGTTCCGAACTGGAATGGTATTTTTTGACCTGTGCTTGTTCTTATATCTATTTCAATGGTATCAAACTCTCTACGCATGACAGACGAGTAGTGAGGTGGTGAGAAAACATGCATTTTATTAGCTCCGTATATATATTTTGAAGGGTCTAAAGGTATTATTCTAAGAAGTGGAGTCATTACGTCTCCAACTATTTGTGGTTCGATTATATCACAATAAACAAATAACTGAGATGGTAAACCTAAATGCAAGTTTGCTGGACACTTTCCAAGACCCTTAGAGACAAGGTTTCTATTGGGTTCAAATCCAAGTTGAAGACACAATGTAGGTGATAACGTTATTGAAGTTATTAAATCATCCATTACAGAAACAGATACAAACTTTGATAGCTCATCATAACGAAACCTAACTTTCTCTTTTATATTGTTTAACGCTGATAAAATATGGTTGATATTATCATAGTTCGTGGCCGGTATATGAGTTTTGTAGTACACTTTCGAGCGTTTTTGATCTTGAGGCATCACTATCCATTTAGTAATGTAAACGATATTTTCATGATCTTGAACAGTGAACATTGTGCATGGATATTGAAATTCAACAACACCAACAGACCACGCTCCTTCCAATATGATGGATTTTGGTAATTTAGTTGAAAAAAGAGTTGTAGTGTTTTCTGGAAAGTATGACATAGAACTGTTACTAAGTAATGTCAAATAAAAACTTTCTTTCATCATAGTTGTTTTAAAGTAGAAGCCAAAATCCAACTATTAAATTTATCTGGATAACCTTTCCACTTCACTAACACTTGCTTTCTGTTACCAGTGTAGCGAGTGCTAACTATTTTATCTATTTTGTATTTGGAAGAGGGGTTATAATCAATTTTTTGCAATTCTCTTTCATAAAAAGTACCTACTATCGGTTCGTTTTGCAAATCTTTTATCGTATATACTACCAAAGGTGATCTATCTACTATTGATGATACAATAAAAATTTCATCACTCCAGTTCGATTCATAGCCTTTTTGAAATATATGTTTAAATTTTGTAATTCTCACATGATCACCAATATGAAATTTTGGTAGTGGTATGTTAGCTGAGGTTTGTTTTACACTATCCTTTTCATACAAATTATTCCAAACAGTCATTATATTGTTGGAATTAACATCACAAGGGCACATTTTAATGCTGGAATGATAACTATGATTATATGCATATAGCAAATCTTTTAGTACATTAATGTACCTGTATGTATTTTTATGAGTAAAATAACGCCACATTTTCATCTTGAGTGTTCTTTGAAATCTTTCCACGATGCTTGCTTTAATATCAGGATTATTTGTTGTATAATAGTTTATATTTTTGCTCCTAAAATACTTTTGCACATCCTTTGAAACAAATTCAGTTCCTTTATCGGATTGTATATGTGTTGGAGTGGTATTGGCTTCATTAAATATGATTTCAAAACATTTTTTAATAGTTTCAGAGTTTTTATTTTTCATTGGTATAGCATAAGCATATTTAGTAAATACATCAATAACACAAAGAATGTAGTTGAAACCATCATTATGTTTAGAATAAGTTCTCATATCACTTAAATCAGCTTGCCAAAGTTCATTTAGATTAGATAATATATATTTATTCCGAGGGAATTTTCTATGTACTGGCTTATGAAGTGTGTATGTTTCTTGACCTTGCAACCATTTTTTGATATCACCTCTAGTCATTTTACCTTTCATAGCTTTTGCTAGTTTGTCAATACTACTATATCCGGCAGGATGTGCTGCATCATAATAAATGTTATTAATATCTAGTAAGGAGTCCATTTTTCCCATTCAATCTTTTTCTTCAGTTTCCTGTGATACTTTTCAGTATTATTGGGTGTAGAGTAGATTTCTTCATCTGTAGAATGTTCTCCAAGATCTTTCAATCGAAGTTTATTTATGTATTCGCTTCTGTTAGGATTCCCAATGTAAGTTAGTGGTATTTTAATATCCTTCAATGCTTTAGCAAACTGTTCCCAACCTATTGGCTCACTTTTTTTCAACGGTCTTAGTGAGTCGTTTACCAAATCTATAATATTACTTCCAGGAATTTTTTCCTTATCTATAATGACTGTACCGTTGTCGTCCCATGAAATTTTGTTTTTACTCATAGAAATCGAATTTAGCAATGACTGACCTTTTTTCACATATGTTTTGGGAATTAAACTTAGAATTTGTTCAGATGTGTAGGCAGTTTTGTTTGTGGTCATATAAGTTTCTTGTTGTTTCTCTTCGTCTTTCGAAGTCTGACTAACAACTAAATCTTTACTATCGGTATCGTTATTTATATTAGAAACTTGTTTTTTTGCAATGGCTCCGCCCGTATCAACATTGGAAGTAATTATTGGTAATTCTAAAGGTTGGCGATCTTCTTCGGTGAAGTGCAAATATCTTTGTAAAATTTGTAAGTATAAAATCCATTTTTTTCTATCGTCCATATTACTATTCAAAATCTTTTGCATTTCAGTGTCTAACCTTGAGGTTGGAGTTTCAATTTTGTGTTCATTGTTCTTGTTATTTAATTTCTCTAATAAACTTGGTTCAATTAGCAACATTTTTTTTGCATGTTCCATTTTAAATAAGTGAACTAACTAATACACTCAAAATGGAACCTAATATAATTGGTAGGAATGCTCCACCTTTTTGAACTATTATTTTCTTTCTTATTTTATTTGTTCCTTTACGTACCAACTTACGCAGTGAATTTTTAAATTTATTAAGTTTTTTCTTTTCCTTATCTTTAAGTGGTACTTTACCTTGGAGAACGTTATAAATACATTCACAAATACAATTTATTTCTTGTTTATCACACGTTTTTAGTAGGGCTCGTTGATATTTTGGTTTAAGAGTATGTAGCGCACTGAGTAAATTCTTGTGCGTCTGGATGCTCAGAGACGTCATTTGTAAATGATGGAAATTTGTTGGTTCTTGACATATTTAAACTCTTTTGTAGGGACATATACCGTGCAATATCCATCAGAGGGAAATATTTTCGTTTTAATTCTACACGCATCAATAGTGTCTTGTTTAAGATCCACCATTAAATATCCATGAGCTTCTTTAGTGGCATCTCTGTAGGCATCTTCAATGAATTTTGAATTTTCTGGTGATACTTGGCGTGCTAAGTATCGAATTTGTGTTTTATCACGAGGGTTTTTGAAGTAAATAATATAGCTTGAATTCAAAGAAATGTCTCTTTGACCTTTACCTTGGTGAAATAAATTTTGTGTAATGTAGAATACACTTAAGTTTCTATGATGACTACCTTTAGTGAAAATATCAACAATTCTTCCATCAGATTCTCTCATAAGATCATCGATGATTAAAAGGTTTGCATCCTTCCCATCAAACATACTTAGATCTGGTATACCCTGATTGTAGTTTACGTTTGGTAAATTGTATAAAGGTTGCATTTCATCAAAGCACCAAGTAATTTGACTAAACTGTCTACTACTTATCTCTTCAATGTGTTTAATAAAGTTTGTAACAAATATAGATTTTCCACAACCACTTGGACCTGCAACTATGGCAGTAAACGGATGAATAAATTGAAACATTTTTAATACACGTGTAGATGCTTAGAGGGTATTGAAATGAATAACACATGTTTTGTTGGAAATACATATTTATATTTGGATACGTAAACATACACTTAACACAATATGACGAAAAGAGGTAATCACACAGAAATTTAATTTATTTTAATATTATTACTAACACAATATTCAAAATCTTAAAATTAACACAAGATAATTATACAGTTTTGTATTATTATTTTTAATTCATAAATTTTACATTATTTTTTTTCCAGCAGTATTGAAACATATTTTAAAATTATAATATTCACACATGATATTTTAATGCAGTACCTAACTAAAGAAATCCATTGTTCGCAACTTAACATTTTTTAACAAGTAATAATAAAATAATTTACAAATTTATACAATAAACTAAAGTAATTCTATATTAAAAACTAAAGTACATGCATCAACTTAACTTATAATGACCCCACGCTAAAGTGTCAACCTGATTTGGTAAAATATACCGTTTTGTATCATTATAGGATAAACAGGTTTTGTTTATTTGTTGAGTAAAGATTGTGTGTTTAATCGATTTAAATCTGTACATACTACAAAATAGTTTTTGTTTTTTGAAAAGACATGACTTATAATTTTCAATATTCATTTTTTTTGTGACACATTTATTTACTCCTTTTGCCTTTGCCGTTACTTTATTTTCCACTTCAAACGCATACATTTTAGATCGAAGTCCAACGAATTTTTTCATTATTTTACCATTATTTTCATCTTTAAAGAAACCTATTTTTTTTTTATTTATTCTTGAGTAATTAAATATGTTGTCAGAAGGATAATCAGATGTATCAAATCGCGTGATAAGGTCAGGTTTAATATCTTCGTAAAAATTATCTGTAAAAATTTGATATATTAAACTGTCTGTATCAGTGTATAATAATTTTGTTTTATTGTTGAATTTATTTAACATGTAGTTGTAATGAAAATCATACATCAGAGTTTTTGAAATATCTAATATACAAAATCCTAAGTAGATAGGTTTGTTATATAGCAATTTTACTTTACGTAGCTGTACTGCAACTAAATTTTCAGAAAAAATTGATAAACTGTGAAATTCTGGTTTAGCTATTAAGTCTTGTGCACCTAAGGATTTACCCCGATTTTTCCAGTGCGTTAATAATTTTACATTGACTCTTTTTTCAATGTTTTCCATTGTTTTACCGAATACGGAGTTGTTCATTAATTTATAGAAATCTTTCTCAAAATCTGATGTTGCCTTCGTTCTTAATTTAGTGTTTAGATCTATGTACCTTTCTAACCAAGGACTTTGACGAAACTTTAAAATCCTATGAATTTTAGTCAATTTCATACCCATTTGAAGACATTGTTTAAGATTCCTGTAATGAATTTTATATTTGATTTTATTGTTTAGATTTGGAATTAGTTTTTTTTCTGTAGAATCACCTGCACATATATTTTCTGGACACAGAGGTAAATCCGAATGTAAATCGTGAAGTTCCACGGGGTACTCTAGATCGATCTCTAAAATGAAACCGTATTCAGATGTATCAGATACCTCAAAATTTGTATCCGTGCTTACCCATTCAAAACTACCTTCTGGAAGATATTGAGACATAGCCCATCCATAAAGGTTGTTCGCGTCAAAATATGCAAGAAATGATTGGGGTTTGTTCTTATCAAAATCGGTCATGAATTTATTATTTGCCTTTGCATACCGATTGCTACATTGAGATACGCCTCCTCTTATCCCCGCTCTAATAAAAGCTACTTTTTCGAAGTCTGTCAATAATTCTAGTTCAATTTCAGTATATTTTAACATAGCATCCCAACTCAATCCAGGTGCTGTATAGTAGTGGGCTGGATCTAAATCGTAAGTTGCAATACATATATTTCTAAAATTTTCAAAGACATCAGTTAGAAGCAAAACATCAGTTTTTAAATATAAGCTAGAGTAATCTAACATATTACAACATTTAAAGTGTTGCCATACATCCTGAGCACGATCATAATCATCATCAGAAACATTTGAATCGGACAGTGAACTGTAAAACTGATCTTGACTGGGGAGAGTTGTTAATTTCAAACAGTCATACGATGTCATAAATTCGTAAGGGTATATACCCTTTTTTCGAAGACGATTAAAGTCTTCATCCCTAGGGAAATTTCTTTTAAGTGTGTGGAATTGTTCATCTTTAAGATTTTTCGCTAATTGATCAAGACTGCAAGGTAGAAATTTTAAAGAATCTACAAATCTTAAATTGACTTTTTGGTTATTTATAGTTAGTATCTTTGTAAATGATATGTATTTTTCTTTGTTTTGGGGGATGACTTCTACTTCTCCTTCTACAAAATTTAATGCATGAACAATGAAATGTGCATCGTAGTGACTGAGATTATGAAGGAATACTGGAATGTGTCGCGGGGTACGAAACTTTGTCACACATATTTCGTGAGCGACACCCCTGAAATTACCCGTATGCCAATCAAAATCGAAAACTTTTTCTCCTTTTAAATCAGTCTCACATATGTGACAATATTTCGAATTGATAATTTTATTTTCATCTTCAGTTGACAGTGGCTTTGGACATTTTTGAAAACTATTTATTCCACAAATGGTTTTTAAATCTTCATATAAACGTTTCATAAATACTTGGGCACAGTTTGGTCCACTGTATGTTTCATATTTTGACAATCTATCGTCATAGGAACATTTTATATAATAACCGAAACTATAAACTTCATGTTTTTGAGCATTGTTAGTAAACGACTTAGACGGATCGTTGGGGCATGATTTTATTGGGTTTAACAATGCTTCGAAATCAGCGTATACAACAAATGATATTTTTAACTTCTTTTGGAATTGATCAAACTTTAGTTTATCGTTAGAAACCGGCTGACCTAACCAGTTTTTTGACGTTTTTTGATCACTTGGGAGTTCTGTGGAAATGTGAGAACAATCATGTTGTTGATGGTTAGTCAATCTTTCTTCAGTAGGAAAGTGTAGTAAACATTCATCACATATATGAACTGTATGCTCGTGATTTGAAATTTGTTTGCTGACTAATCGTGACAAGTTTTTGATATAGCAATAGTGGTTATTTACACCATTTTGTATGTACAATAGATTAATATGACGACTTTTATGAGATTTGGTTAAAAACAGTGGTCCTACTACACTATGCTTTTTTGTTTTTTTGTTTAATTCTAAACCGAAAACATTTATGCTAATGTCGTTTAATTTTTCAACTTTAGGTATATCATTCAACTTAACCGGGAAAGATACACCGTTGAATTTTAGTTTATCGGAATGCATAGTGTAAGATGACAGGCGATTTAAGCGTTTAGCGGTAGGGAATAAACCCGAGAGTAATGCCCATTTGAAGCAAAAATTATCCGCATTTTTAACATTGATTATAGCTTTTTTGACTCTAATATCTTGGGGTAAATCAATATATGATGTTCCACGTAGAGGATTGAACTTGTTTACATTCATGTCAATACATTTGATTTGTTTAAGACTCCATCCACTGTCTTTTTTCTCGAAAGTACTTATTTTATTTGTTAGAGTGTCACGTAAAGATGAAAAGAATATATTTAAGTCATCTCCTCCAAAAATTATGTAATTACAGGTTTGAAAATCAAATGAATTTGAAATGTTTTTAGTTTGTTGTATAAAATCGGCATTCAAAATAAAATTTACTTTAAAAACAATATGTTTTTGAATAGAATCTTCAATCAAAAGTAAGATGTCATTTTTTATAGAATTTAAAAATAATTCTGGTGTTTCAAATACTAATTCAGACGAGGGGTCATTTTTACTCTTAATTTTATATGTTATTATTCTTTGTCCAAAAGCAGATTCAACAACTGAAACATTTGTTAAAGAGTTGTGTAATTTTAAAACTTTATTTTTATGTATTTTACTTTTTAAATGGTTTGTGAAATACCGCCTACTAATTAAAAGCTGACATGTACTACAATTTACCTTATCGTTATCAGTGGGGGGAGGTGGTCTAGATGATGAAGTTGAAGCTCCTTCTTCGATTCTTGGCCTCTTTGTAACCATTATATCTGTTTCTTCTTGAGTATTTCGAGTTCTTTTGCGACCGCCTCCAATCTGTTGCGTTGTTTGACTGTAATGAGAATAAAACATGTTTAAAATATAATATCTCACATCTAGATTATTTTATAAATAGTAAAATTAAATTTTCATGCAACTTACTTTAAAGTTTTTTCAACGACATCACAGATGTTGTAAAGCTCCTCGTCGTAAAATGAATTATTCAATTCACATGTTTCTGCCTTTTCACAAAGTTCATATAAATCCACATCATCACTATGTCCTGGATTGAAGAAAGCACTGATGCAAACTTCGCCATTTTGTTCCATTTTGTTTGAAGAAGGTAAAAATATTATTGTTATTTTTATGAAAGTAGTACTCTAAGCGAACAAAGGATCTCAATTTAACTAATTATTGTTATTGTTAAAGAGATATTTCTTGCAATTGACAGTTTTTGATATTTCCTTTGATATTTGATATATTACATTTTTAGCATCAAGAAAGTTACTATTTTTGCTATTTGTATAGTACTTTACTCTAACATCAGCATATTTCCAATGTTGTTGTTGTGGAATTTTTGATAGCTTTTTCAGATCATATATTTCAATTTTTATCAGATGACTTGAATTTATGCTATCTTCAGTGTTTGTTGACAAATAAGCTATTCCCCCCTCCTCATTAGCTCTTGAAACTGTAGACGATAGCTTTTTCTTCTTTATTTGTGGCGGAATTTCGAATAATTCATCTAAACTATCCAGTGATGTGTGGTTTCGCTTTCTTTTTATTTGTATTTCAGGCGAATTTTCGATGGTTAAAGTTTCATCACAAGTTGTATCATCCAATAGTGGGTAATAATATTGTTTGTACGTATTTTCTTCGTTAACATTGAATGAGTTCTGTAACAATACAAATACAAATTTAAGAAACAAACTAATAAATTGATTGAAATTCTACATAAAATAAAAATTATGTAAACTTACATACCTCCATTGTGTAGTTGGTCGTAGTGTCGAAGATGGGGAGGGGGGAATAACTTTGGTAGGGATTACTTTCACAGGACTACACGGTTGTGTTCACTGATAGATGACGATTGTAACATTAAATGCCTTATTTTGAGCTTTTATACTCCTTCCCTCTACCCAAACTTGTTATAAGTTTTTTGTACTCGACTGATAGAAGTTTGTTAACAAAGAGATTAAAGAACGGATGTTGTCGGATAAAGACATTTCTCAACTTAACAGACCTTTATCAATTTCTTTGGAAATACGCATTGTCCTTTTTGTGCTCTACTGATAGAATTTTGTTAACAAAAAGGATTAAGGAATGGAAGTTGTCAATTGGTTGGTCGTGTGCATCATACAGATAAAAACACGTCACAACTTGTTCACCTAAATGCATGTCTATTCCCCCATATGAAAACACTGTCAATAACTTCTTATTATATGTACTAACAGGTGTTACATTTCAACAGTCGTATTACAGCCATCGTCCAGAAATCATCATCTTTCAGAACTCTAAAGATTCACTTTTTGTGATTAATTGTTCGCATTGAATAAAATTTATACGTACGCATTGATCTGCTTCAGAGTTTCCTGAAGACACATTTTTGATAGCTGATTACAACAGTCTTGAAGATATAATGAATCCAGATTATATGATAGTAGATTTACAGGGATTTAAAGATTCCAACAATGTTTTTATTTTAAAGGAGTTTGCGCTAGCTACAGAAGTGTATACTCAAGTGTTTTTAATAAAACCACCATATCGAACATACCATTTGTCAGATACAGAAAATAAAAACGTTTCTTTCATAGAAAGACGACATGGTATTTATTGGGATTCTGGTTTCATTGACTATCAGGAGTTTAAACGAGTTATTATACCCAATATAAAAAATAAAAAAATTTTAGTTAAAGGAACGGAAAAAATTAAATGGCTACAACGTATAATTAATAATAAATTAAGTGTCATAGACGTTGGTGAACATGGTTGTCCTAATTTATTGCGATTAAGTGAACTGTATAATAACGATAAAAGTACTCTAAATTGTTTTTATCATAAAAAGCACTGTGCATTAAAGAATGTTATTTTAGTAAAGAAATGGTATATTGAAAATAATATGCAAGTATTCAAAATGTTTAAAAGTGATGATGATAAGAATTGTAAGATAACAAACACTTGATAACATTTTTCTGGGGCAAGTACCTAAAAGATGCATAGTCGGATTTGTTAATAACGCAGGCTTTAACGGTAAACTCACTAAAAATCCATTTAATTTTGAAAATTACGATATTAATACATTTTGTTTATATATTGATGGTCAACAAATTCCTTCCAAAGCTTTACAGCCATCATTCGATAATAATATTTTCACTTCAGCCTATCATACATTATTCTCTGGGACGGGTATCCATTTTCTTAATGAAGGTAACGGGATATCTAGGGAAAAATATGCTAACGGTTATTGTCTATTAGCTTTCGACTTAACACCTGATTTATCAGCTAACTCTTCGGGCCATTGGAACCTTATAAAACATGGTAGCGTAAGATTGGAAGTTCGTTTTGAATCAACACTTTCAGAAACAATCAACTGTATTGTTTATGCCGAGTTCGATAATGTTATTGAAATTGATAAAAACCGTAATGTATTCGTAGACTATAGTAGTTAAGTATCATTGTAATAGTTTAAGTGCTTATATAATTTGAATAAAACATATTTTTCAGCATGTACTTACCTTGTATTATTTCCATGGCTTGAAATACCAAGTTATTACCTTCAATATCACACTTGCATCTGATCAGTTGAATAGATAAGAGCTAACAGCGATTCTGTGTGCATTATGAATACAATAGAAATACAAAAACATTTATGTAAAATTCATCCAAGCTTACAATTTAATGTGTATGCTGCAAACCGATTACCGATATACGTTCAGACTCCAGCATACATTATAAGCAACTTAGACGCAGATACAAAATCGGGGAGTCACTGGATAGCCATCCACATTGACGATAGCGGTGTTGCTATATATTTTGATTCGTTCGGTAAACCGCCAATAGGATACCATAAAAATTTTTTAAAGAGGAATGCGAGGCGATGGAATTTTAATATTCATAAGATACAAAATGATTTCACATCAGTATGCGGCGAATATTGTCTATTGTTTTTAAACCACACATTCAATGGCAATACAATGGCCGATTTTATAAGAATATTCGATACCAATACAATATACAATGATATATTGCTTTATAAAATGTTTAAAGCCTGTTTTATTGATTAATAAATATGAATCAAATAATAAAGTGTTATTACTGAATCTGCATACAAAAAACACGAGTCTGTTTGCAAACTACTACATTTGCAAGAATTGCGCCTAAAAAACTAGGTAGGTTTGTTAGGTTGAACATGAAAACTGTTTAATTACATTTGTCTGTTTGAAAACTACTATTTAAAAAACCAGTAGTCGACACAGTACCTACATAATTACCTATCTATAGGATGAGCTGGCCGATGACTAACCGGCAGTACTGACGAAAACACGCCTCTAAGGACAATAGAACTTTTGGAGCTTTTATACCCGAAGTTTGTAAGCAGAAAAGGATAGAACTCCTATCTATCTTATCTGAATGACGTCGGATATGCAGAATCGTGAAACCTATCTCGTGATCCGTAAGAGATATCAAAACGGGGATAGCACAGATCGATCGGGCGTGCCCGAAAACCTATAAAAAAGTCCAAACTTTTTTTTTTTTTTTTTTTTTTTTTTTTTTAGGTCGCGTTGGTGCGAATGGTCTGCCCGGCTATGGAAAACTTCAAAAATAGTGTCCCAGAATCGGCTCACTTTTGAGAGAAAGGAGGCCAAGCGCAATTGCGACCTTTTTTGTATTGAGTTAGGGTACACATTGCAATACAAACGAGTGTCCCAGAACCGGCGAAAACCTACTACTCCCTTATGCAAGTGTACTAAACTTGTTAGATAAAACCCGATAAAAAGGAATTGCTTTCTGCGTCCTCCGCTTAAAACCGTTTACTTTTTAAGTTGTATCTCCAAGCAAAGTTCTTTAACTTTGTTAAGAAGACTTTGGAAATTGTTTGATTGCCACGAAATTTGTGTTTCGACTTGCGAACACTGAATACTTACCGTGCTCGAAGCCACGAGTGAGTATAATGCTTACGTAAGGCTTAGCGTCGAGTCCTTGCTCTTGTCAGATGCGTCATCAGGCGTTTTTATCGAGTGGGAAGGATGCTTAGAACTCGCTAGTCCACTCGCTTTGGTGTTCTGTTCAAACCATCGTGCAATCTCTAATTTTGGTTATTTAAGTAGCTATTCTAGACCAACCGTGTCGTCTAATTTGGAATTGTCAACGTTGTGAACTGGGACAATACTATCTTCTTAAATTTCTCCCTTAACTGTAACAGAGACGTTCTTATCCTGCAGGCAAAAATTAAAAGCTAAAGTTCTTGGGCATTTTATTTGAAGGCTATATAAAGTCCCGTCACGTGTGCTTGCTTGCAACAGCTGTTTTACGTGATGCGCCCGTCTATTTTTAGGCGTCTCGTGACGCTGACGAGTGACGACTGAATGAATGGAACCTTTCTTGAATAGCTACCATTTGTATAGGACTGAGGGAGTAACGTTTTGGTCTTAATTCAGCGTTGATTCTTACTTTACTGTCTATAAAGATTTTTCGGAGGCGGTCTCATATAATATTAAATAACTATTCGCTTCGTACTATGACCTCCACCCTTGATACCAACCCGTCAGCCGACGCCCGACACTAGTATGATCTTAGAATTTTTATGACGTCGTCGTCTGCCTACAAAATTCTATGGATATAAGGACATACTTACTTATTTTATTTATTAGATCAAATCAAATCAATGATACCCAAATTGTCATTGACCAAATACACTAACATACAAACAAAATGTCGTACGCCTTTGTTTCGCTCTGGCAGTAAACAAAACTGATTTTATTAATAATGCAAAGGCTTTCTATTCTGGTCGCATGTTGGTGCTCTTAAAGCTTGAAATCTATAATAGTCAACGCCTTTCCAACGCTGCCGCTGTGCATGCGATGCCCCTAGGACCGCGCTAAGCTGCTATGTATATATTACTTTATACTTGGCATAACAGAATTCTCCCTATTACCATAGACAGGCATGCTAACAAATAGGATTCAGATTTGTATGGCGGAACAGTGTACCCGACCCCATTATTTGCGTTTTTCTTTGACCTGCAACTGTTAAAACTAAGTGCTATTAGTGGAATATTCTGGGTGCTCACGAAATGTGTGTCAGACGGGAATAGCCCCTCTACTAGTGATTTAATAAATTTGTTTGATCTAGCATTACCTCTTCACAAGGTTATGTCAACTGTCGACGTATTAATAGCCTTATATAGAGGTAATGCTAGATCAAATGTATTTATTTGTATGCGATATATTTTGCTACACTTTACAATTTTATGTCGTCGATTTTGTATGAGCTGATAAAATACAATCAACATTATGGACAGGGTATAGGTATATAGATAATACATAATCTATGTTAATATTAAAATTAAGGGTTGGGAATATAGCGACAAGCAATTTTTGCTTGGGATCGCAAAAAAACCGGGCAAGAAATATCAAATCTCACTTTCGTAGTCGCAGATTCTTCGCATACCAAATAATGAAGTGCAATCGCTGAGATAAAATGTAAATGGGTGCAATCTTCATTTTGGGAGACCAATAACCATCTTCACTGTAGTATATTTACGGTGCCACCCATCCGTTACGTCCTTCCAGCCATTTGCGTTTAGGACCGTAATTTTCAAAATTGCGTCCTTGAGGATGCGACCCTAATAGAAACTTTTCTACAGCAGCAGCGGTCTGCTATCAAAACTAAACTAGAAATGGCTGGTGATTCTAGTGTGATGTGAGGTTTCGTGTGTCGTGCGCATCCACGCCGGGAAGTTTGTGTTAATGTTTCTGGCGAGGTTCCAAGTGGAGTGGAGCCTCCACTCGGCGGGCCGTTGAGGTCGCTTTGACTGTTATTGTATGCCAAATCATCCTATTCTGAATTTATTGATAAAAAATATGCTGTCATATGGCAGATACATTTATATGGCAGAATTTTATAATTTATCAGACTTCGAACTGGGTATCCTTGTTTTAGGTGAAGCTTTTGTTGATTAGTATAAATCGAAACTGAGGCGCCTTGAGATTCCATGTAGTAATAATACCTATACATACGTAACGGGACATTTGGCCGTTGCTACAAGCAAAAATCAAACTAGACTTACGATAGGTCTATATCTAACAGTGGAACTTATACACAAACTTATGTGGAGATGATGGTTTTCTAAGATGGTAAATAAGAACCAATATGGTGAGACTTCAGATTCTGTATGGTTGCTTGTACATCACAGCCGATTTTTTTACAAGCTATAGTCTGATGTATATTTTAGTTAATGTTAGCGGCCTTTACGAGTAACCCAAATATTTCTCAGAATGTTTTTCTATAATTTTTTATTGATTTCGCTTGTATTACATAACGTATACCGTAGAGTTTCCCTTTCCTTGTACACTTGCTGAAATTGATTTCCAAGTTTCAGATCCAGGGTCAACTTTTCCAACCTATATGCTTTCGTGAACATACAACATTTGTTATATTTTTATTTTGAAATTGATTGGTTTCTTTTGAACTATTTAATAATTCA
The DNA here is from genome assembly GCA_905404285.2 of Erannis defoliaria. Classification (NCBI taxonomy): domain Eukaryota; kingdom Metazoa; phylum Arthropoda; class Insecta; order Lepidoptera; family Geometridae; genus Erannis; species Erannis defoliaria. The sequence goes on from FR990071.1 coordinate 6,134,368, forward strand.
TTTCATGTTGGTCGGTGTCCTACACACTGTCATGGTTTATGTGATTTATTGTAGTCCCTAACGCGACAATGACGTGTGAACTGTATTGGCGCATATTATTTTTTTGTTATTTGTAGTTAGTTGTGTGGGTGTAGTAGTGTGTACTGTGTGTGGACAGTCTTCAGTGCTGTATTATTTATCCTTTTCTCCCGCGTCGTTCCTGTTTGTTTTGTGATCAGTTACCAATTCCTTTTATCCTTTTCCGATCTCTCTCCACTTTTTTATGTGTTATCGAAAAGAGTTATGATTGTGGTACTCTAAAGCGTAATTTTTCTTACTGCTGGACTCAGCTTTGCCACTTGCCTCGGTCCCATCCCATGGCTGTAGTGTTCATGGGCTTAATTTATTAAGCGATGTTAATTCTTCTAGAGAAGAAACAAGTAAACTTTAAAAAAAACTAGAACCTAAAAGTTTCTTTGAAAAAAGTCTGAGAGCTCTAAATTACACGATACATGGATAAGGACATTTTAGAGCTGTTTTAGTATAATTTTAGTTTTAAAAGTCAATAGAACCGACGCCAGAGAGTCTCATAAAACGTGCTTGTTGCGGCAATTTTTTATTCAAAAATAATCACATCACATCAACAGCCTGAATACGTCCACTGCTGGACGAAGGCCTCGCCCTTAATAGGGAGGGGATGTCTTAATCCCCACGCTTGGCAGGCGGCTTGGGGATCGCAGAGTGATCACCACCATTATCTAAGAGCTGCTGCCCGTCTTCCGGCTGTTCTGGATGCAGTTTTAGGACATACCCAGGTCCACAGGTATTATCCAAAATAATATTAGCCTTCAATACTCAATTTGTTTATTGCAGTTATTAAGATATTATATAATTAGCCTATAGATATAATATATTATAACCCTGCAAGTGCCGGTTTTGGAGCAGTCCTCACCGATACATAAGTCGAACCTAGCGTACCTATACTTTATTCATGCTGATATTGAACAGATTGAATCTCAATCTCAGTTTTGCTGGTTTTTTGACATCGTCATTTTCATATGTCATACTTTCTCTTTTAAAGTGTATTTTGTACTTTAGTCTTTTCTTTTGTTATTGATTAGGCACAAAAACCTTCATTGTAATAATATAATTGAAAAGGAAAAAATAAAAAACATAGAGTCGAATTAAGAACCTCCTCCTTTTTTGAAGTCGGTTAAAAAGGGAAAAGGTTTATGGCGTATAGTTGGCTAGAAAAGAGCGAAGATTATTATCGTGGGCCCATTTTTATTGTTACTTCTTAGATACGAGACTGACACATTCAGGAACTCACTTTAGATTTTTACCTTTTCTGGGGTTTCGCCGCTGCCTCGCCATTATTCATGTGGGTCCAAGCCCCAGATTGGCCTGCAAAGAGAAACTGCCAGGCCAAATAAACTTGAGTGTCCTTATATTATTTTCATTTTGAAGTCCTATAAAAATTGTGATCTTCGAGTTCAGTATAGTTAGTTGGCTTTCTTCTGTTTTGCCAGTTGTAGCGCCTTGGGCCGATATCCCCACTGTAACATAAATCACGCGTCGGCTTCGTAAACAATAAAATACTTTCAGCACGTTGATATTGAACGCACCCTTCGATTAAATGAAATACTAGTAAATTGATTTTCAGTTTTATTATCAGATAGGAGACGTCCACTGCTGGACGAAGGCCTCCCCCTTAATAGGGAGGGGTTGCCATAATCCCCAAGCTTGGCAGGAGGCTTGCCGTTCGCAAATGTTCACCACCGTTAACCGAGAGGACGCTGCTGGCCGTCCTCCGGTGGTACTGAATGCAGTTTTAGGACATACCCACGTCCGTTTACCGGTTATACCGTTACTGCAACCAGACCCACCGGAGGACGGGCAGCAGCGTCCTCTTGGTTAACGGTGGTGAACATTCTGCGATCCTCAAGCCGCCTGCCAAGCGTGGGGATTATGGCATCACCCCTCTATTGGGAGGCCTTCGTCCAGCAGTGGACGTCTTATGGCTGACGACGAAATAAAAAAGATACTTTCTTTTGCTGTTGGTGGTCTGCTAATAGCATGACATGCTTGTAGATTTAGTCCAACTAACGAGGAAGAAGGAGAGATAATATATTTTCTCGCGCTGATCTACGCAAATCCGCAATTCTGTAACCTAATATTATGGAAATTTGCAATAAGTAGGTAGGGACCAGACCGGAAATTTAAATGAAAAATAAATAGCGTGGGATCAGGCCTTAGGTAGGGATCAGACCGGAACTTTAACTTAAAAATAAATAGCGTGGGATCAGGCCTTGGGATCCGAACGGAATACATCGTCTTATCTCTTTAGTCCTCTGTTTTTTTTAAATTGCCTTTACGAGATTCGTGTCGTCATCGTCATATTAATAAATTTATCATTATTATTGTGTGATTAGAACCCGGCTAGAGCCCTATAGAAAAGCTATATTGCAGACTGTTATAACCGTTATTGTAACGGCCTGACATTAATTTATTTTTATTTGATCGTTATTGCGCTAATTTCCGACGCTCACAGCAATTAAATGCTCATATTAGTGTTTTGTTTCAACATTGGATAGGTCTGCGTTCTTGATTCTCTCGATTTCATAGTTTAATAATTATAAGCAACAGCGTGTATTTTCGTGAGTAATATATATTAAAAAGTAAAAAGGAACGCAAGCTCTTTGTACATTATCCAACGCGAAGATAGCGAGATTATACTTGCCTACTTATTTATAGTCATGATGGCATCAACTCTAGAAAGCGAAATCCTCTCAAGTATTATGTTCATAGTTCATAGATATAATAATTTCGTGAGAGAAAAAGATTCTTATCACGAGCTGTAGTTTGGTTGTGTACAAATGATACCGTGACTTGTTATCTTATATCAGTCATTCCATGTACATTGTTGTCTACTATCTCTGTTTATGTTGAATTGATAAAGCACTTTACATCAGATACGATATTTAAATTCTGTGAGAATAACATATACCTATCTCGCTTAGTATTCTGAAAACGACATATTTGGTTTTGCCCCAGCAGGTGAACCATGCCGATATTCAAATTCATCGTTCAGACAACATAGACAATCATTATTCAGACATCCTGCCCTGCTAATAAGATTTCCTGTGTCGGGGATGCCATGGAAGACACACTAAGACACGAAAAAGGGTGGAGCATGATTCAAATTCATCAAAAACATAGCACCTACACAATTTATTCAGACATCCTTCCCTGCCAATACTATAGTTAAAAAATATATATAGTAACGACTTCGTATTAAAGCAGTTCTGTCTTCTCGTATTAAAGCAGTTCGGTCTTCTATTCCGTTTTGTCTCATGAGGATGTCTCAGAGTTTCTGACCGCCCAATTTCTTATGATTTATGTAGGTAGAAGAATCTAAATGTGTTCTAGGATTTGTAAGCCAGGCTTTTCGGCCCATTAGTCCGCATTGAATGACAAGATGTTTCCCTGGGGACCTTTTCCTTTTCTGTTGAACAATCTGATCACGTAATATAGCAATTATTTTATACCGGAACCCGAACGCCAGAAGCTTTCTCTAGAGATACAAAATTAGGAACATTCCCGTTAAGATTGAATAAACAACGCAACAAATAGATAGAAAAACAAAAGTAATTCATGTTACCTATTTTTGTATAAACTTCACTGCCCTAAACGGGAAGTGTAAATAAAGTTTTCAAGAACTATACAAATAAAGAAGTTGGTACCTAAAGTTTATTTGTTGGTATGAGATGTATGTATGAGATAATCTATTAAAAATATTCTTTAGAATCGATTCTATATACCGGGAGTTAGTTTGAACACCGTTATCCTTCTAGGATATCATTGTACTCATCATTATGAACAACTTTTACTATGGGACCAACCCCAAAATCAAGAAAAAAAAATAGCTGTTCCATACATTTTGTCCAAGATCGATGAACCTTTTTGTATGAAACAGCTGTTTTTTTTCGTGATTTCATGGTTGGCCCCATAGTAAAAGTTGTTCATAATGATGAGTACAATGATATCCTAACGGTGTTCAAACTAACACCCTGTATAACTACACTATTCCTGACTGAAATAGTGTACGCTCTGTTCGCGATGCGGATAAAAAAGCTAATATCATTACAATTATAGAAATGAAGTTATAAGCGAACAGTAGGCGTGCAGTAGGTACAAAGTTGCACTTGGTCTCTTGAATGCAAATACTTTTCTCCGGCTATTGAAACGCGAAGTGCTTCCTTGGAAACAAATCAAACTAGTTATTTGCACTAAAGTGGTTCCGAGGGAAACTGCGGTTCAACTTAGTCTGTTCCATGTACCACTCGGCTTTATAGTTTCTCGCGTTAATACAAAGCAAATATTTATTCGAAATGTTTTCTCCTTAACTTTTGTTTGCTGGTACGTGGGTTATTGCTACCTAGGGATTGAAACCATTCGCCTTTCTTGAAGATTTACACGCACGTTCCTTGGATTTTAACTTAGGGTTGCCAAATGTCCGGATTTGTCCGGACATTTCGGATTTTAAATCTTCTTTACGAACTTTGGCTTTGTAATTTGTGTGGATTGTAGATGGGACCTAAACATCGAAAAGTTTCAAGAAGAAATGAAATGAGTTTGTCATGATTATGTTTGTCATATACCTGTCTTATTTTTCTGTGTTACCAATTCTGTCATCTAGTCCGTTGTACTGTTGTTGTATGTGTTTAAGTACAGAACTTCTCCGCCACAAAACCCTTTTGTTATAAATTTACTCGGTATGTTCCAATGACAAACTAATTCAAACTTGATTGTTTCCGCATAGAAATTTGTCCCACCCAAAATTCAATATTATCTTGTAGTTCGGTGTTTCCTGAATCCTGATAAGCCACATGACAGTCACCTTCGTGTAATTTAGTGTAAACAAGGTTCCTCCCTCGGCTGGGGATCTAGGAGGCAGGAGGCCGGCAGATTCGTGACGTCGTAACACGGGTCGAATGGGAAAACGAGGCACGCCCTTTACATTGTTATCGCTCAAATTATCTCAACGCTCCGTGGCATTGTAAGTAATATCCCACGGTTAGGCTTGAATTTGTTAGACGATACCCAAGTGCGAACGGAATTACTCACCGAGACCATTGTGCGCGTACACTCCGCATTGTAACGAAGCTTATCTGCAGGACGCAAATGAGCCTTATGGGCTTCATCCTACTCTGAAGAATAATAACGATTTTGTGAGGAAAATATCTGCTGTTTTGCAAAGTGGTTTATTGGCCTTCTTCGCCGCGGACTTTACAGCTGACATAAAATCGGTCCACAGACAGGGTTTCCAATTGTCAGACGTCAAGAGTGTCTTATTGATAGGGATTTTGCTGTGGCATCATAACGGCGACCCTTTATTAGGGTCGACTGAGTTTTGAGATTCGGAAGGCGCGTGTAAGACAGGCGGGCGACGGAACATCGGGGGCCCTTCCCGATTCATTTGTCGCAGGTGATATAGCGACCCGGATTCTGTTTCGGATAGGATACGCAATATCTCGTTATTTATTCAAGCTCCGGAAAGTTTTGGTTTATTATGTCTGTGGTTTCGTATCGCGGATAGAAGGTCCCGGTTGCCATGCAGCCTGAAACAGGGTTCTGTAGATAAGATAACAACTTACAACATTCGTTTCAGGAGATCGATTCTCCACAAGATGGGCTCTGGTTTCGGCTTGCTCTAGTTAACTCAACGTAACCGACGTGTATAGTTTGGGTATAGAATATTTAATTATCATAGTTCAGTGTATAGGTATTTAGTTTGAACATTAATGTATATACCCGTTCGTGTTTATTTTTAATTACAGCGGAATAACATTAGGAAATGACTTGCAGAGGAATAATATATGCGACCGGAGCGGCTGCCGACGGCGACGGCGGTGCGGTGGTAGCGGGCGGTCTCGGAAGTGTCAAACGGGGTGGGGTGAGGCATGGTGCGCCTGAAGGGTGGTCGGTTACATAACGCCCGCGTCTGCCGCAAGTCCGCCCGATGCACGCCTATTGTCGACGCTCGCACGCCTGCTTGCATTCAGCATCGACTTTTATTGGACGACATCCCCATTCATCACGAAGAAGTTTTTATTTCACCATGAGCCGGTAACAATGCTCGCTGCTATCCCTCGCATTATACAACGTATACCTATGCGCTTGCAGCTCCATTAGCAGAACATAGTTTTGTCATCGACGGTCTCTATCCCGCTTGTGTGCTTATGAAATATTCAAAAGCCCGTAAGGTACGTGCGAGCGCTCGGCTGCGATTAAAATAATGAATACCTTTATATCAAAATTCAGGGAACTCTGTAAAAATATTCATGTTGTGTAGCGCTGGTGGGACGTGGAACATTGTTCGGAAGTAGGTACTTAAGTCGGAGGAGGTGGTTGCCGGGGCTAATCCTTGCGGTATACGACTTAGTTGGTTTGGGACTCGTAAATAAGGCTGCGATGATCTGGGTCGGCATCTCCTCTTGCTTTACGAGTTTTACGACTGGTCTGTAAACTGCCCGCGTAAGTGTGAATGACGCTCTCGATTTGCCCCGTACCATTATATAGGTCAAAACTCGTCTCCGATGTATCGCATGTCAAATGCGAAACAATCACAACTTTGATTTCCCGGGACACGGAATTTCATTCACTAATGGATTTCATTTCTTAGCTTATAAAAAGCGTAGGCATATCAACAATCTACCTGTTATACTTTCTTACAGTCTTACCTAAAATAATCTGGATCCTCTTAGTCACTGCTTAAACTTCTCTGTCCTTTTCTAGCACGTGCAACTTCACGTCAGAGAGAAGATGGCAGAGCATCTTAAGCAGTGACTAACGGTTGAGAAGTTTTTTTAAGTAAGGCCGCTATATAGTCCAATTCCTCAAAAAAAATAATTTTAGATACTAGGGCTAGGCCGAAGGCCTCAAACGTGAGACGACGGTTGTTGTTACAGGATGAATAGTAGCTTCTTTAGGTTAGACTACCGACTATTAAGATTAGGTAGTTAGGTACCTTACACAATACACATTGACACGCATTTGACGATGTTTCTTCTTTCCGGTATATACAGATGCCCGCCCAGCCTATTTATCAGCCATCAATATTCCTCTCATTAATCCATATTTTGTTTGATATCGACACTCGAAACATCGAATATCGAGCTTTATAAATAACTAGCTTTTGCCCGCGGCTTTGCCCGCGTAGTAATGTTGAATACTGGAATTCGGTTAAATCGGGGCCCAACTCAATTGAATCACTAAAATACGTATATTATTGCATTTTTTCCAAGCCGCTTGCAAGTCTTTAAGTTTGCTTGAGGATGACCAAATTTAATATTAAAAATTAATTTAGCAGCTTAGGCTGTACAGTATCTATAATAATTATGTCCGTCAAACAGTCGTCTGCGTAGACCTACAAAAAAATAGCCTATGTCCGTTTCCGAACCTTATGCTATAACTACCTATCCAAAAATGCAGCTCCATCTGTTCAGCCGACCAATAAATACGCCCATCTCCGTCCCCATTCCCAGCCTCATCCCTATAAGCGGCCCCTTCCCCATCTCCATCCCGATACCAAATGTCATTTTAATATGAACACGCCCATCCCCGTCCCCATCCCCGTTCCCTCCCTCATCCCCATCCCGAACCCCATCCTCACCCCATCTCATCCCCACCCCCATCCCGATTTCAACTTTCATCTTAATATGGACACGCCCATCCCCGTTCCCAGCCTCATCCACATCCCATCCCCACCTGTCCCCACCAAATCCCCACCCCATCCTTACCCATCCCCACCCCATCCCATCCCCATCCCGATACCAATTGTAATCTTAATATTAACATGCCTATCTCCGTCCCGTTTCCGTTCCCAGTATCATCGCCACCAAATCCCCACCTCATCCTTACCCATCCCCACCCCATCCCCATCCCCACCCCTTCCCCATCCCCATACCAATTGTAATCTTAATATTAACATGCCTATCTCCGTCCCGTCTCCGTTCCCAGTATCATCGCCACCCCCACCCCCACCCCCATCCCCACATCTATCCCCATCCCTATACCAAATTTCATTTTAATATGTACAGTCGTTACAAAGTTAAGGAGAAACAAACGTACTATCACTAAAACTTTTTTTTTTATACTAACGGGAGCTGATTTTGAAAAAACTGTGACACCCGTATCTTCTTATTTTTATAGTAGAATATGTATACCAAGTTTTGTATCAATCGAACCAGAGAATAAAAAGTTTCATACAAACTTTAACACCCCATTTAACCCCCTTCGGGGTTGATTTTCGGAAAATCCTTTCTTAGTGGGCGTTTACACCTCTCCAAAAACATACCCTCCAAATTTCAAGTCTCTACGTTTAGCGGTTTGGGCTGTACGTTGTCTATATGTCAGTCAGTCAGTCAGTCAGTCAGTCAGTCAGGACAAAGCCTTTTATAGTTATAGAAGATTCAAACTCGTTTAACAAGGCCTAAAAGAGATTCCGTTACCGATACATCTTTTGTTAAAATAACACTCGTGAAAATTTCATTTCGCTATCAATGGAACCAATTAATTGCTTACCTACTTTTAGATACACCTAGAGTTTATTAATACACTTGATTATTATTACCATTAAAAGTTACATTTGAATAGTGAAATTATAAGTTTATTCGAGGGTTAACGAAACCCTAGTCATAATGTGATGATCACTCAAAATACAATGGACTCGGTGATGGAACACGTTTTCGATTCAATTGATGGAGTTTTAATATCAATCATTAATCGTGTGTGTGGGTGAGCTATAAGTACATACATATTTCTATAGTCTAATCGTGATTTATAGTAATTAGTGAAGTCGTTTTGTTATCTTTATCTAGTTCTTAGATGCCAAAGAACTCATTGGTATAAGCCCTATATTCATATAATAATTATCTCGTTTGCGCGGTTAAACAATTTGTGAGAAAATACATTGTGTATGAATACCTTGTTTCGATTAAAATAAAATTGTTGTTGAACATTTTTGTTATACCATCCTCGAGATGCATGTAGCTCAAATGTTTACTATTAATATCCACAAACGTTTAAATGCGTGAGACAGTAAATTAACTATTAAATATCATTCAGAGTTTATTTTATTTTGGAATTGTTATTGTTTTATTGTACTTGAAAAGTTATGGAATGGGTATACCAAACTTGTCTTCCCAATAAGTCTTATTTTTAAATATTATTGCTGTCTCTCGTAGCTCTATTTTATCGGTTCAAAAAACGCTTTCGTAGGGCGCCGAAATGCCGCTATTTATTTCGCGAAACTGTCGTTCTAGGCCGTAACTTAAAAACGTAAAATACATCTCCGGTCCAAAGGGTTGCGTTACGAGATCGGTCCATTTTCTTTTAGTATCGGCCGATTTCGTGAATAATCTTACAACATTGATGATAATAATATATATGTCGCAGACAAATAGAAGAATACGCCGAATTACAGAACGGCTAGCCATTTTAAAAAACTGCGCCGTTTTATAAAGCGGCGTATTAACGTTTAGCCAAATTGTATTACGGCTGAAAGTAAAGCCGCCGCATTGTATGCGTGTTTCACGTTCTACAATACGGCTAGCCATAATGTAATTAAGCGAATCATGATCCACCGCTTTGGCAAACTCTTGTTCAAATTTTGGACACCCGCGGCGCTTTGGCGCTTTGATAACCTAAATGTCTCTTTTTTATTTGGTTCAAACATTTTTTTTGCCTGCTACTGACTTACCAAGCATAAAAATATATTAAAGCATAAAATTATATTTTTTACTGAATACCATGTTATTATGTTAATATGGTAAGCATTTTGCTTTGTAGGCAACTTTATTGCAATACGGCTAAGCGTAGGCCGCCGCGAGGCATTGTAGAACGTATCGCAATGACAATCCGGCTAAACGTTAATACGCCGCTTTATAAAACGGCGCTGTTTTTTTAAAAATGGCTAGCCGTTATGTAATACTGCGTATTCTGCTATTTGGCTGCGACATATATATATGTGGTTCTCCAGGCAAAGCTACACATTACGTAACATACTATTATTTTTGAGCAGCTCACCGTCCATGTGAATATACTTTGTACGAATAGAATATTCAATTCCCAGAGTTTTCCAGTGGTTTATATTTTGTGTAATGTATCGACTGGTTATGGTATGAATGGTTCGAATTGTAGTTTTCCGAGTTACGGTGACTTATACTTATAAAAAATATTACATCTCATTTGCCTTGATTTTGAAGTGAATATATTTGTGTATTAAAGAAGAAATGAATATTTTCTTACGCGCTCCGTATAAAATGCTCAAATTTACTACATAAGCCAGCCAGTCAGAGCTTTTAGGCAAATCAGGTGCCGACTTTACCTACCTAACTTATCCTGGCTTGTTTGGCCAGATAGGAGATCCCCTGAGGTCATAAATTTTTCAGCTTTAGCTCTAGAATGCTGGAAAGAAAATAAACGCGTTTTTTCTCTTCCAAAATTCACGATACTTATATATCCTTGACCAGTTTATTTAGGTTTCTTGAGATATTTATACGGCTCTAAAGACTGATGTTATTATTGAGTAACACACTTACATTAATCAATGGATTTAGAATATGATTAGAAACACAAAAATGTTTTAATTTAACGCTATTCTTTTAAGTTGGTTGGTTTCAAGTATACCTGAACTCACTACAATAATTATATTATCTTATCTTACTAATCTTATAAATGCCAAAATTACTTGTTCTTTCTACCATTATAATACATTTTCACTATCTTCCTCCCTGGATTCTTTTTCCCCTGGTAAATATGGAGAAACTGGCAGGTAACGTCATAGGACGCAGCTAGTACAAAATAAAAACAACATAAAAACATAAATTTGTATCAAAGCATTTTCGCGGGCATCCTTCACGTAATGCGTACAAATTTTCCGGCTACCCTAATTAAATTTTCATCCCCCCAGATAAAATGTTTGTATGTGATCTTGTATTTACTATAGAAATGTATCGCTCGTTCATTTAAATATGCATTTTAATGTCTTAATTGCCTTATCTGAGAATCTATCTCGTTTATGCTGAGATAAAAAAATATGCGGAATCAAACTCCACTCCACAGACACACAACGGGCGATTGAGGGAGCTACGCTCCGAGTTTCTTTGCGCGATAAAATGCGGAACGAGGATATTCGCCAAGAAACAAAGTCACCGACAGCTCACGGAGTTTGCAAGTTGAAGTGGCAATGGGCAGGCCACATCACTCTAAGAACTGATAACTGATGAGGAAGAAAGGTTCTTGAACACGTTCACGAACCGGAAGGCGCAGCGTAGGTAGGCCTCCCAATAGGTGGACCGACGACATTGTTAAAGTCACGGGCAGCTGGTGGATGCAAATGGCAGGATGTCGTACAGTGTAGCGGTCAAAGGGGGACGCCTTTGTTCAGCAGTGGGCGTCTCCGGGCTGATGATGATGATGAAATAATTCTTGTTAATCATGCTTGTATAACAAAAAAAGGTCACTTACTCAGTCAAAACAAATGTCATGGGCTGGAGACGTATCGTCATAGTAAGAGCACAGAAAAAATAATAGTGTAAGAGGTATGAGCACTCTTAAACGATTCTCAAAGCAATGAGAATACACCCGTTTGTGTCGACGCGGCTTTGAAGTGATCACAAGTAGGGCGGGTCAAAAAGTTGTAAGTAGCAAGTGATGCAGTGGTGAAAATCTAGGAGATGGTTAAGAGTTTATCTTCCGGTCGACGTTCGCTCGCTTCCCGGCCTCGTTATTATGTGCTGAGATTTAGGGATGAAAACCGGCTCCGAATTGACCCAGATCTTCGTAATTCTCTTCACATATTATGTACCGTAATTTGAACAGTACTAAAGTTCTCCTGATTTCTGAAAGATGTGTCTCAGGTTCTAGACTATATTATGTTTAACCCCGGCACTTCATCGCAAACAAAACAAGCATTAATTACAATCTGGGTGTCCTCAAGTCCGCGTGAATCGATTTGGTGGTGAAATGCATCTTCGCTAAACATAGGTGAGATGGCAGACAAACGCAAGCCTTATTCATAATCTTCAATCCAAAAAAAATAATGATGAATTCGAAACCTTAAATGGTGTACTAATTACATAAATATTTGTAATAATAGATACATTTTATTTATTTCAAAAGTGAGCAAAGCCGCTTCAGCGGTTGCAGAGACATAGGGGTCGCAAGGTCACAGTTCAGGTCGATCAGATAGTTTATACAGACTCACATAATTATTTATGGTGTATAAAGTTCAGATTCTGTCTTTTACCGTGCACTCGCTACATCGACACCCACACTGTCGAGCATTGTTTGTTCTTGTTTCGATAGTTTCTTTGTTTCTATCATTACTACGCCCGTTAACGATAACTGTCGGTATCTCCGCCTCGTGATTCGGATTCGGAGGGGAAACATTGGTATTGCCTTGTTTCTTATCAATTCCGCACATAATATTGTGTTTTCGTCATTAAGGTTTGTAAAATGGTTCCGTTGCAGTATCGCGAAGGTCGAACTGTCGTAATATAGGCGGTTCCGCTTTTCCGTGCACCAAACAACAGTGAAATTGCGTCACGCTCATTGTTTGCGGTTTTGCTTTGCCCAATTTGTAGTCGGGCTCAAGTTATTCCCCCTTTCATAATCTAGGCACGCGCTCGATTTTTATGTTTTAGTATATTTCAACCCAAATAAATGCTCTCCACGTACGAAAACCTTCCCTTTTCTCGTGTTCCCCAAGCTATCCGGTAACGGCGTTAGTCAATTCTCGCGGTTAACTTATAGAAATTTACCTTGAGCTGAATTGAGAATTCGCCCCGGTTGGATGTATTTGGATAATGCGTTTCCCCCTGGCACCCCCGGGCCCCCGGTGAGAGGAAAGAAAGGATTTGCGAGAAGGTAAAGGCCGCCGCATTGTTCGTTGCGTAACTGCCAATAAATCCTCTACTTCAAATTTCATTATCGTGCGACTGTGACGGCACCCGACGAATGAAGGTCGCTGAAAGTAAACCAGTCTGCAGACTGGAGTTATAATAAACTTGAAATGGATTACCTATGTAAATTAAATATTTGTTACCCCCTGTAAAAGTAATCGTACGACCACGGTCGCTTGACTGGTCGACTAACGAGTAGGTACTTACCAGGCAACCCCTCCCTATTAAGAGGGAGGCCTTCGTCCAGTAGTGGACGTCTTATGGCTGGCATGATGACTTACCCGGTTATTGTATTGAGTTATTATTATATTTCTATGATCAAACCCTGTTTATATTAGGCAGAGTAATCGTGCGTCGTTCAAGCTAATTGAAACACACGTAATTTTTACAGGGTTTACGGGAGAGTAACCAGAATTTCGTCCGGCACCGTATAACCTTGCCGCTGTTTAATTAAACCCTGCTAAATTATTAAACGCTAACAAAAACAATTAACTCATTAAACATTTCCATAATATTTCATCCGATCCAACTGTTGCGGAGTTATAAAAGGAACCCTCAGAGATATTGATATCGATTGATACCCCTCCTGGCCTTACAAATGGCAACAGAACGGATGCCTATGATGGTTTCATTCATATCTGTTTTGTCTGCAGTGCAGTTTCGTGCGCTTCGGGGTGCTGATATTCAGAACTATAGATCTCGAGCATGACGTCATACCACTTGTAGTAAGGGGGATGTAGATAGTCTCGACGGATCTCGGACGAGTTGGGAAGCCAGTACGACACACGTTCTCAGATCTGCTTCGATTGAAATACGTGCCGCGATTCTCAATAGGCTAGATGACTGGTTTTTTTTATTGTTCTATTAAAATGTGGCCTATAAATATAGCTGATTAATGAAAAGAAAATGAAAATCTGATCAAAAATAAGCAACTTATAAGCATTTTAATATCATGCTAGACAGAGATGCGAAACAGCAAATCGTGACGTCACTTCTCTGTACGCCATATAAATTATATTCTGACAAGTAAGGCGTGACGTCATTTTTTGTTTTGTGGGCAAGGGACAAAGTTGTATCTAACAAAAACTTTAAACGCTCATATATCAGAACATTATTAACCTTTTTAAATTATTTTTTCAATAAACATATTATATTTATTAAATTCTTCATCAAAGCTATTGGTTTCAACGATATTCATCTACCCTATTGGCCACCTTCACAACATCAAAAATACCATGGTACCAATACCGCGTGCGAGCTTAATTAATCACCCACCTATTTCAGATTACATTTGATTTATGACATTTTGTCCGTGCTCTCATTTTACTTTTAACTTATTCAGAGAGTTCAGCGAGTTTCAAGCTTGAATTTTTTTGCTGGAATTCCGGTACCAATTAACAGTGTATATTCCACGTTCAAACGAAATACTGGAGTAGGTAGGCTACGTTTTATACGCAGCCCTGAGAGCCCTGACCCGTGATTCTGATTTTATTAGTTTCATAAAACCGAATCTGTTTTATTATAGGGCTGTAAAGTCTGGATATGGACGATAATAGACAAATTAATTTTTTTTAAATATGATATTATAGGCTTGCGTATGACTGCCATCTCTTCTGATGATAAACGAAAATGCAGCTTACGATGGAGCACGCTTGCCTAGAAGAAACCGATTCACTCGCGACTTGAAGACACCCAGATTATAATTATCGGGAAACACCCACACGGGCAGCGCATTCCCCTGTTCAGTGCAGTTCGAATAAAGAAAGTGGAATCAAACCGTTTCGTACGAGTTTTTGTTATATTAACCATAAAACGGTGTCCCTTTTAACATTTTCAACATTTGTGAATCTACTGTGCTTACTACTTACATTTTAATATAGAAATGAGCAAATCCCACAAAGTAATAACCATTGTTTCTTGCCGTGAACTGAAACTCATTATATAAGGTTGACCGAGATACTGGCCGAAGACTTGAAGATAAACCTGTCCACCGCAAGGAATTAGAACGTCCGCGGAGTGACGTATGGTAATCCGTGAGGCCCTTCTGTCTGGCCGAGTGGAGGCGGCCGTGACCGACCTTGCTCAGATTATATGTAATGTTTACTTTAGATACAGAGACAACATTTGCTTAGCATATTGTTAACGACAAGGAGATAATGGAAACTGAAAACAAAACACAACTCTAAATCATTGATTTTCACCCATTTATTATATTTAGTCGCGGAGACAATGAAACAGACACCTCGCCTTGCATCTAAGTGTTAGTGAATAGAACAATTAACTAAGCACATCTAGCCATGACTAACCTTGTACTTATTTATTTCAACTTAGTTCCGGGACCCACACTGTAGGTACATAGATATTATGTACTATATTATTAAACATGTTCGCTACGAATTTCACGAACTTGTGTGTTTTCATGTGTAAAAACGTCGTCTTGACCAAAGAGTTTGTATATACCGGGTGTTAGTTTGAACACCGTTATCCTTCTAGGATATCATTGTATATACTAATCATTATGAACAACTTTTACTAAGGGGCCAACCCTGAAATCACGGAAAAAAAACAGCTATTCCATACAAAAAGGTTCATCGATCTTGGACAAAATGTATGAAACAGCTGTTTTTTTTCGTGATTTCTGGGTTCATATCTACTATCCTAGAAGGATAACGGTGTTATCCTTCTAGGATAACGTGTAACGGTGTTAGGATAACGGTGTTATCCTTCTAGGATAGTATAGATACACCCTGTATAGATATCCAAACATGACCTATGGTATTGACTCTATCATCAATAAGGATTTAGTCCTGCTATATAATGGTATATCCACTGTACAATGTACATCTCAGAATTATGAGTAAAAATAACGCAAAAAGCTATTCAGAAGCAGGCAAGAAGCGAAAGACGATAAACTCGCCAGCTATAATCCGCAACCTCTGTCTGGGGCGGCGACGGCCGTGACCGAGCGGGCTGATAAATTCGTTGGGAGCCTGGATACACCCGAACCGTCCCCGTCTTGAAACTGTCTCAAACTTGATAAAATTTTCCCGAAACGCGATTTCCACGAACAGCGAGGCGCTATATTTAAGTCGAACGAGTTTGTTTACTTGCGAGTTCCCAGCTTGGGTCCCTAGCTACCTCCTTGTTGTTTTCTCACGAACAGAATCTAAAATGAGAAAAACGCGTCTAGACTGTTGCAAGTTGATTAGGTTTAACAAGGAAACCGGACAGATAAAAAGTTATATGTAAAAAATAAAATAAAGGAACTAATAATAATCAGTAAAGCTATGCGGTTAAATAAGGGATCCCAGCCCAGGGAAACTAATTAATATTTTCAATTATGTTAAGTTCAATCAAATATAAAACTGTGATCGAACAATACTTATAAAGCGAACTACTTAAGTAGGTACCTGCACAGTTTTTCCTCAAAAGTAAAAATAGCTAATACAATAAAACATCTGAATAAGAATCGTTATTGTCGCTACACGCTCTCGAGGGTTACAAAGTTTTTTTACTTGACGACAGCGTTGGAATATAGCGGTCACGTTTCAGCAGAAGGCTGATGAAACTGTGGGAATAAGTGGAAAAAGTTGCAAAAGGTCAAAGTTATTTTGGCTTTGTAAATCAAAATAAAGCTAAAACTGTATAATTAAAGGAAGGGAACGTGATTCGTACAGTTTTTCAGGAAATTAAACCCTAACATCTTTTCAAATTCTTGTCGTAGAGGTGCCATATCTTTATGAGTAACTAATATTTAAATTATAAATATTCGTACGGTGACGAAAACAAATGACGCTACACTGATTAAAACACCAGGATGTGACTATGCAATTTCTACCCTAACACGTATCTGTCGTAAAAAGTATCTGTCCTAATCAGAATCTGTAGTCAAACGAATCTGTCCTAAGGCAAACAAGCGATATTATCATTATTATAGGTGTTATTATAGAATTACAAAAGTAATTAAGTTTTCTCTGGAATTTTACCACAATACCTTTTCCTGTAAATTTATCTTCAGAATGAAAAGAACTTTCCCTTTTCATCTCATAAGAATATCCAAATTAAATAAAGGGTCTAATAAAAATAAATTATGATCACGTTGATTGCATAGTAGCTTATATTCTGTCGCAACCCCTTTACCTTTTATATAAATTCATTTAGCTAAATGAAACGTCCGCTTAAACGAGGTAAAACCCATTTAATGAAAGGAATGGAAATAACGAAAGTAAAAAATACATTTTACACCGAGACCCCGTGTCGCCAAAAGAATCGTAAAAACAATCGGTTGTTTCGTTCCAAAAACGTGATTAAGTTAAATCAGGACGATGTAGGCAGGCCGGTCGGAACATACATATATTATGCAATTACGGCACGACTACATAGCCTTTTCCTTATATTTAGATTAGCTAATCCATATATTATGATGGTGTTTGCAAATGCTGTCATATCAGTGTATGTAGCTAATTATAGACGTAATCGTAACTTTGCTTTTTGCATCATTCTAGTAAAGAACTCTATTACATTTCATGGAATACACGTAATCATGCATTGTGAGGAAATCTGCATAATTATGTCCGAAAAAGAAATTCAATGGCTTATTTGCATCTGGTGAACCGCAATGATGCCAGCGTGCTGGCGTGGAGCTCAATTGCCCTTCAAGGGTAGGCCAGGCTAGGCACATGTCCAGTAATGAGATGTTAAATGTTGATGCAGTATAAATGCAATTATGACAACCGCACTTTGCAGCGAGCTGATCCAAATATATCTGATCCGAGGGTGTTCTTACACTACTTGTCGAGCAAACCACTTGTTTATCTTACCGACCAGCTATCGGTCCTGCAGAATTCCAGAATTGCAGAATCAAAGTCATTAAAGTCAGTACTAAATAGATGATTGAAATGATTACACGTGTGAATCACAACTGCTGCGCTGATTGTGTGACTAAACTTCGTTGATGTAGTTTATTTCCTGGTGACTAATCATGGAGCTTGTACACGAATTTGTGGTCCCCGAACTGCGGACGAATCGTTTTAGCTAACACGTGACACGCGCTTCCGGCATAACTAAGTGCTAAAACTCATAAATGGGTCAGCTAATGGAAGCCATTGTCACAGCTCCCCCATGAATTAACGGTATCTATCACAGGCGGAACCCTTATGACCTAATTTTGGCCACCCTTATTCATGGCAAGGCCGGTAATGCACTTCAAAATTGCAAAGTAAACTGACGTATTATGCAGAATTTATTGCTGGTTACCCGTTGATAAGATGATTTCATGATAGTGATAGATTTAATCTGGAACTCGTGTTGTTAAATAGTTTCCTATATTGATTACTCATACATTGGAAATTTTGTTAGATAAGGATTGGAAGTGACAGATTGATTATCTTGAAAGTCTGATAATGAACATGATTAACTTACTATTGGCCTGTAATTAAATTGTAAACATTTCATCAGCCCTGGCAGTCTTTTTTGGAAAGAATTAAGAAAGAAAGATTTGGAAAGATTTAAGGGATATTCGAAACTTCTTCAATTATACTTGCAGTCAGGTATTTTTTTAAACATGTAAATAGTTAATCAAACCTCACCCTAAAATTGCAACCAACTCCTGGCAAACAATAAATCGTAACACTATCCATCATTCTATCGAATGTTTAGCTATCGACAAAAATATTATCCTGCCGTCTGCCTCTTCTCAGGCAGCCTCCCAGCTACGGGGACCGGGATACATGTAAAAAGGAACCAGAGACGAGTTTAATGTTGTTTGATCGTATAATATAACCGAATTATTTTCATAGGCCCGAAGTACATCCGTACACGGCTTTTGTGGGGGTTCGTTCGCCAGCGCGTCCGTATAAATTGAATAATGGCCAGCTCGCTCCAGCTAAGTGGATTCTATTTTGCTTTACGTGCGCGCCATCCAACGTCGGACCGCGTTTACGCTACGAATTATGAGTTTGCTTGCTTTTTGTGGCAGCCACTCATTAACAATGCTATTTTCATTTATGAAAGCCAAATGTACTTCTTTTTATTTGTCAAGTCAGTTTATTTTGGTCTTATCAAATAAGTATTTTTAGACTTGACCTTTTCTACTACCAACTACTTACTTTGTTGTGATGAATTGTGACGACGCTTTCGCCTCATCTATTTTCTCGGTCTCTTAAGCAACCATACTTGTTTACTTCAAAGATATGAAGATAATATGACAATGAGAGATAGGTACATGGAAGATTGCTTTGGATCTTCTCAGAAGAGACCCACGCTGTGACTACGACTCGATTATCAAAAGAGAAGTCTTAAGCTAATATTTATTATCTTCGTGCAAGTGATTGAATCTTACTTCTCAATTATCCTCGACTTGACTCCATTCCACTATTGGTATGATTACCCAAAAAAAAAAGAAAAAAAAATGTTTAATATCTAACAGTTTGACAATTATTGATGGAATGTGTTTCTTTCTCTGCAGGCGCAAAGCGACGATGACGATGTCGGGCCCGACGATGTCAACGTCGCCGTCGAAGGGGGATTCATGGATGAGTTCTTCAGTGAGGTAAGATGTAATTAGTCACGGAACTACTCACCTCAGTTTCCTACCGATGCTACGGTAAAAACTGAGCTATCTACATGTATAAAAACAAGACCGACTAAAGTAAATTTTACTAATGCCGATATAATAAGAGCAATGTGATTTTTCCAACAACTATATTATTAAAATTAAATTAAACAAAACTAGACTGAATAGAGCTTACTCTTTCTAAGCATGATGAACACGTATCTCGACGATTTCATTTCAAAATCTGTCAAGCCCTAATACGGCTTGCCATGGACTGATGAGGCTTGACGCTACAGGCTGTAATATAGAAACAAAATGTATAGATATAAACATATACCAAAAACATTACTTTTCTACTGGAAATTCAATAACATCGAATTCACTCGCAGAACACACGTATGATTAACATATTATTATGCCCATTGTTTTGCTATCCCTGTAGCTTGTAACAAAAACTTCACTGAAAATTCATACCGCTAATTAACTAAAAGCTGGGAATTTCCACAGAAATAAGTTTAGTCACGTAATTGAACTCTCTTCCCAATTTCAAAAGAACACTTAACGAAATTATTTTCTAGTTCTTGTACTGCCCACAGATATCCACAACACATAGAATGAAGGAAATTGAGTCAGATATCCACATCACATAGAATGAAGGAAATTGAGTCATCTTACTGCGCTTTATTATTCAATCGATTGAGTTTTGAACCCGATGTGTATGAATTGAAGAAACTAACGTACTTAGGGACAATCCTAAGTGAATGTGTAGATTTATTAGACAAGTGAATTTTTCGTAACCTCACTCGCGCAAAGAACATCTCACGCCTTGACAACATTAGATGATGTTGTATGTGTCCGTAACATAGGCAACGATTCGCTTACCATCAGTCAAGCTGCCTACTTGTTTGTTGCTCTTTCTATCTAAAAATATATGTGAATGTGTTAGCTTATGGATTTGATAGAAAACTAAAAAGTGATGCATACCACATATCCATATTTATTAGTATAACATTTTAACATCACCTTGTTCGTGTCTTTGTTTGTGTTCCTTGTTCCTGACACAAGGAATCTTAGTCCTAGGAAGCTATGAGTTTGAATCGTTATTTATTACTTTCTTGTCTTGTTGTCTTTCTTGTTGCTGCAAGCCTGTGAATTCTTGTATGGCGATGGCCTCTCATTAACTCGTATCATATTTTTTATTCACCTTTAATAGTTTTTCACGTCAGTGTTCTAAGCCAATTTCATTATTTCATTTGCCTCAGTTCTCTACTAATCATTTCCAGGCGCCATTTTGAATCTGAGATAAATAAATAAATATGTGCCCAACAATTTGATAAAGTGAAGACTTGGTTTTATATTAACCACTGGCTTATGGTTTATCAAGTCACATAAAACTCAACTCTATGTACAAAAAATCAGTCTAGCAGTAGATATGAGTCACCGATGACGTCAATATTGCATGGCGTAATGCTCTCGTAAGTTTAGTTTCTAGGCCAGAGACATTTCATGTCCTTAGTTTTTTTATAGTTTGGCATTTCCCGCACCTTTTTACAAGTTAATAAAATAGCCTTTGTTCCCGCAATACAACAATCAAATGATGTACGAGTACTATCATCTAACGTTATGTATCTGTCGTCAGTTTTAGGGCACAAATTTTGCTCTATGCTTTGGTAATTCTGCACCGTCTTGTGCTAGGCGAGTCCAGGTTACACCTGCAACTTCTACAATCTCATCGCTCCGTCTTCTTCATGGTTGTCCTTCGTTAAGTGTTTATACGTGTTAATTAATAAATAAAAATAATGGTCAAGTCAAGTAATGGTCAGGAAGATGCTATATTTCATGTTAAGATAAAATATCGCTCGCCATACAATTCGTACGGCGTTCATTATAAAGTGACAATGAAGTAGAAACTCTTTGGAACCGAATAAAGTAAATACTGGCTGGTAAAGCTGGAATATTGATAAGATTAAAAAAAAAGGAAATTACTTAAATATATTTTGTTTTAAAAAAATGGAAGTCTTTTGTTTGCAGTCTGTCGTAGCGTGTTGTCGAAAATGGAAAAAAAATTGCGTGCGGTTATTAAGTATCTGTGCATGAAAAATTTAACTACGGAACGAACTAATCAAGACTTGCAGGATACTTTAGGAGCAAATGCACCACCTTATTCTACAGTTGCTCGTTGGTGTGCCGAATTTAAACGTGGAAGAACATCCACCAAACGTCTCTCGCCCGGGCCGCCCCATTACGATAGTGACCGAAGAAATGGTAAAAAAAGTCGAGAACATTGTTTTAGCAGATCGTCCTTTCACGGTACGTTTTATAGCCGATGAAACAAAGATTTCGACTGGTAGTATGCATATCATTTCACACGAACGCTTGGGGATGAAAACAGTATCCGCGCGATGGGTCCCCAGAATGCTTACCGGTGCACAAAAACAAACAAGGCTGAACATTTCTCGAGCTTCATTGGAAATGTTACAACAAGATCCTGATCGTTTTTTGTCTCGATTCATAACAATGGATGAAACATGGCACCATCACCATTTCGATCCTGAAACAAAATTACAATCTATGACTTGGAAAAGACCATCATCTCCAACTCCTAATTTAAGACGATATCGTTCCGCCGGATAGATCATGGGCTCTCTTTTCTGGGATAGTAAAGATGGTCATGATAGAATATCTCGACCATAAAGCTTCTGTAACGGGCTCATTGTATGCAGAACAAATAAAAAAAATGCTTAACGAAATACGCGATAAATGGCGAGGCAAACTAGCAAAAATTGTTTTGTTCCATCAAGATAATGCCCCGGCTCACAAATCCGCCGTTGCTATGGCTACAATTCGTGATGCTGGCTTCGAAATACTTGAGCATCCTCCATATTCACCCGACTTGCCCCTAGTGATTTCTATCTATTTCCGAGGTTGAAGGAGTCTCTGAGAGGTCAGAGGTTCGAAAATTATGAAGCAGTAGTCGCTGCACTACAGGAGTTTTTAGGTGCTCAGGATGAAGAGTTTTATAAGATATGAATTTTTAGCTTAGAAAAAAAAAACCAAGTGTAGTACGCTAAAAGGCGACTACATCGAAAAATAAAATAACATTTGATAAAACTTACCAGCAACATACTCATTCTCACTTTTTATTGAACGCCCCTCGTATCTATCTTCGTCATTTGTGCTTCTTCAATTAAGTATGAGTGGTGATATTGAAATATGTTTGTTTTTTCTAAGATAAAACTTAATATCATCTTGTGTGACGGCTTTAATACGTCCTTAACGTTAACTTAATTTTAATTTATGAATATACAGTTTGTGTTCGAGAATTTGTATTCAATAACCTCGAGCTCTTCAAAATCTGTATTCAAATCCGTCTCACAATTTTTTCAATCACGAAACAAAACAAAATCAAGAAAATACTTTTTCAAAGAGACTGCTTTTGCTCTGCTCATATCAATCTCAATAAATATTCATATACCGTGAAGAATTGTGTACACAGCTCACTAAAACCAGCAATATTTCTTCTCTTTTAGTTTTTGTTTACCATCTAGGCAGCTCTGCGTGTGATCTCAAAGTTTCCGGTTCACGCTAAAATCTTCGAAGCCTTGTTTTTGTAGCGAGTAAGCTAAGTTTTATCAAAGAGCACTTTCGTATCGTGACCGTGCGAGCGGAATAAATCCCTGAAAACCCCACAGTTGCAGTTCTCGAGATCCACTCGAACGGAGTTGCGGATATTGTGAGATAGGTAGGACGGTGGGGAGACGGAAATCCCGGCCGCCCCCGGTAGGGTCGGCACGTCATTCCTGAATATAGCAACTTGCTGGTTTACTATGTTAACTGTGGTTGTTTACATGCACTTCAACAAAGTTGCGTTTAGTAGGTGTCGCTTTGATGCTCAACCTTATTCAAGTCGTTTTGAATATTCAATGAGTAGGTCCTCATGTTAAAGGGACTCTGCATCAGTTCCTAAGTTTTACAATCTCTCAGAAATCAGTGAATAGTTGTGGTTGTTTCCTAGTTGTTTCAACTTTCCAACAGGCTTGAAGTTTCTACGTGTCAGTCAGATCAGGGCTGTTTTAAATTAAAGAGACTTTGATCGCGTTAAAGTTCCGAGAGTAGTCAGTTGTTTAGTGAAATTTTTAGATCCACTCCCATTTTCTAATGCTCCACTTCACTATTAGAATAAGCAAGCCTTTGTCAATTACCGTCCACGTCCGTGACCCGATGTGGCTGTGAAATAAGAGCCTCGACAGATCCGGTGTACGTTTACGGGTGACCAATGCCCGTTCAAGTGATTAATTGGGACGCTGGACGGCAAATCCGATTTGTGTTAGGTTTTTACGCCGATCTATGCTTTCGATCCAATTTTTACGATGGATTATCTTTTGGCAGATTCAAGTTAGCCAGTGTCCACAAGCGGAAATCAATCATGGTTGATTGAGCACGGCTCCTTTTCTCTGCAATCTCAGGCCAGCTTTATTTATCGAGAAAATATGATAAGAAAGTCATCGTTATTGGGAATTTCTAAAGTTTTACAAAGAAGTGAATAATATTACCAGTGTGTGTTGCCAGTGATGACATATGGAACTGAAACGTGGTATTTAACTGCTGGCCTTTTGGAGAGGCTCAGAGTCGCACAACGCAGCAATGAAGAGAGCTAAGCTGGGAGTTACTTTGCGCGATAAAATCCGGAACGAGGATATTCGCCAAAGAACCAAAGTCACCGACATAGCTCGCAGGGTTTGCAAGTTGAAGTGGCAATGGGCAGGCCACATCGCTCGAAGAACTGATAACCGATGGGGAAGAAAGGTTCTTGAGTGGCGACCGCATACCGGAAGACGCAGCGTAGGAAGGCCTCCCACTAGGTAGACCGACGACATTGTAAAAGTCGCGGGCAACCGGTGGATGCAAATGGCAGGTTGTCGTACAGTGTGGCGGTCTAAGGGGGAGGCCTTCGTCCAGCAGTGGACGTCTCCGGGCTGATGATGATGATGTGAATAATATTTTATGTATAATGTATGTCGCTGACGTACTGACTCAAATCTTACCGAGAATGGCGTATACGACTAAATACATCTGTACGCAATCTAATTGGGCTCATAGTGTAAGCCTTGGTTGAATGGAGCTCGTAGGCTTTAGTCAGACCCTGCATCTGTGCTGGCATTAGAGGCATCCAACAATAGAGATCCTTCCATTAGTGGAATCCAACGCAGATTAATGCTCGGTCCCATTTTCCATTCAGAATGTAAGTTTCTTCATCCAAACCTAATAGGTACCTTTCCGTGCTACGATTGAACGTAGTTTAATTCGTCTTCGTTACCCATTAACTTGATCTGATGTTCCGCTCCTGGAAGAAATCGCTTTAGGGATAAGGCCGCAACTTGTGGTAGATACTAGCTCATTAGTATAGTGTATTTTAATCAAGTTCTGCTGCTTTGTGCTAACTCCAAGCAAATAAATGTAAATTGCAATAAGTGAATTGATTCATTAAGTGAATGGACCTGGGTATGTCCTTAAGTTTAAGTACAGGCAGCAGCGTCCTTTTGGTTAACGGTGGTGAGCATTCTGCGATCCCCAAGCCGCCTGCCAACTGCGTGGGGATTATGGCAACTCCCCTCTATTAAGGGGAAGGCCTTCGTCCAGCAGTGGACGTTTTATGACTGATGACGAATTGATTCCAAGGCAAGAGTTGTGTTGCTCTTGAGATTATTGGATACGAGGGCTACACTAAAAGTATCGGGAATGGAATATTTCCACTGTTTCTGTCATATTAAAATCTTTTTAATTGAAAACTCCTTGGTTTTAAAAATCGAATACCATTTATTTATTTAAAAAAATATTCTCGGTCTTGTCACAAGGTTTTGTCAAACTTGTTTAGTCGTTGAGAAAATGGAATTGACTCGAGAAAATTCAAGAGCGATGATTTATTATGACTTTCGAAGTGGTTTAACACAAAAACAGTGTGTTGACCGGATGATTTCTGCATTTGGTGATAAAGCCCCATCCAAAACCACAATTTATCGCTGGTTTGCTGAATTTCAACGTGGACGTGTCAAGCTCAGTGATGATCCCCGTCAAGGTCGTCCAAAAACTGCAGTCACCCAAGAAAACGTTGATGCTGTGCGTAAGCTGATTGAGGAAGATCGACATGTGATATACCGCGAAATTCAGGCAACTTTAGACATTGGCATGAGTCAAATACAAATAATCTTGCATGAAAAATTAGGTGTAAAAAAGTTGTTTTCCCGATGGATACCGCATTCGCTCTGTGAAGAGCAAAAAGCGGCTCGCGTTACTTGGTGCGTCAGAACTCTCGAAAGATTCCACGCAGGATCCTCAAATGCTGTATACAACATCGTATCAGGTGACGAATCCTGGATATACGCGTACGAACCCGAAACAAAAAACCAGTCACGAGTTTGGGTGTTCGAAAATGAGTTAAAGCCAACAAAAATTGTTCGTTCACGGAGTGTTGCAAAAAAAATGGTGGCCACGTTTGTCTCCAAAACCGGCCATGTTACGACTATTCCTCTTGAGGGACAAAGAACGGTTAATGCAGAATGGTATGCTAGCATTTGTTTGCCACAGGTCGTTTCTGAACTCCGTAAAGAGAACTGCAACCGCCGCATCATCCTCCATCACGACAATGCGAGTTCTCACACCGCGCACAGAACAAAAGAGTTTTTAGAGCAAGAAAACATAGAATTATTGGACCATCCGCCGTACAGCCCCGACCTAAGCCCTAATGATTTCTATACTTTCCCTAAAATAAAGAATAAATTGCGTGGACAGAGATTTTCATCACCTGAAGAAGCTGTGGACGCCTACAAAACGGCCATTTTGGAGACCCCAACTTCCGAATGGAATGGTTGCTTCAATGATTGGTTCCATCGTATGGAAAAATGTGTCAAATTTCGCGGAGAATACTTCGAAAAGCAATAAATATATTTTTAAATAGTAATGTTGTGTCACTTCCTTGATTCCCGAAATTTTCAGTGCCGCCCTCGTAATACGATTGTAAATAAACATTTGTATTAAACATTTGTTTGTAGTGGTAGAACTCTACTGCCGTGTCCGCCTGGGGAAGTACCACACCTTTGCCAGTTATTCAACCGCCAAGCAGTAGTGTGCAAGCATTACTGTGTTCCGGTTTGAAGGGCAATGTTACCAGAAAAAATACTGGGTATTAAGAGATATAACATCTGATATCTCAGGGTGACGAGCGCAGTGCAGTGCGGCGCAGGATTGTATTCGCAAGCTCACAATTCTGGCACTGCTACTGTTATGGTGGTAAGCGCTACGCCTGCCACTGTTGAAAGTCTTGCTCGTCTCTTTTCTTAAATCATTAATATTACAGCCTTGTCACTGATGGGAAAAATATCCTTCAGTAAACCCTATCTATTCTATAGTATATTATTATAATGTCTTCATAATATACATCGACGGTTTAAATGGATGTCACATTCAGGCCCCGGTGCTCTAATTGGACGTCTTGGGTTCTATTGCGACACCTACAATGCCATTCCGCCAATTAGTTAATATTTTCTTATCCATAATTTTAACTTATCTCGTGAAATTTACACGTCGGTGCGTGGTCGAAAGATTCATAATATATATTGTTATATTTCTCCTCCCAATAGTAAAAAATTCGCTGCTGATCTCTTGCTAATGGTGGTTCGCGATATATAGTTATTGTACCGTCTTATGCATAAAACACACAACCCCTTTATAAACCTATTTTAGTTAAAAAGTGTTTGGTCAATTTCTTTCGAATTACGAATTGAATTTGAAAAAAAAACAAAACACTTTTTAACTAAAATGAGTTTAAAATACGTTTTAGTGTTTTATCCATAAGACGGTTAGTATATAAAAAATAATTGTAATCAACAAAATAGAAATTCAGATAACATTGAATTTATTAGATTAAATTGAATCTTTGTAAAGGTCAACCTTATCGAAATTCAGAATACGTTGAAAAATTGGATTTCAAATTAAGTCTTTATACATATCGGTATATGTAATCCATACCTGTTCCAGATATTGTTACACGAATAATTGAATATACATGTAAATTAAACTAGGATATGTAGTACCTATACTATATGGATGTAAATGTCAAGCTGGAGGCGTAAGCTCAGAAGTCAGCACGTGTATATTGCGGTAACTAACTTAATGCTACAAATTCCCAATTAAGAAGATCCTATCCTAGGTCCTCGTGTTGTGTATATTAATAAAAAGCCGACGACATTATATTGTACGCAAATGTCTGTTTCGGAAAGAATATCGCAGAATATGTTTATGAAAGAATATTTTTTTGTTTGTCAGCATCTAAATCTAATTATAAAGTTGTTAAATTGATTGGTTGCTTTCTGGCAAAAATGCACTGAACAATTTTTATACTGTCGTAAAAGTTTGTGTAACAATTATGGAGATCACGACGGGAAACGACCAAGTTTTCTCCATGAAATTCTGTTACTGCTAAAACTTGGACATCAAAGACATTTATAGGAAGGATGTTTGGCGCTGTCGTTGATGTTGACTTTTTTACAGCTTTTAGCGTTGCTTGAGAAAGTTATAAACGTAGCTTTTGTTTTATACTAAATTTTGTTTCGCCAGCCACCTGCGTGCTCATCGCAAGAGTTAGCAAGGTTCGCCATTGACGTATCCTTGACGGTTACGTCAAGGAAGACGATATAGATATAACGGGGTATTCCCGTTTGACCACCAATTTCTTGAGCACCCATGAAAATAGCACCTAACGTATTCCTAAAATAGGACCAATCCAAAAGTTTTATGGAATGTTTTTTTTAAATGTTTTATGTTTACATTTGATTTTATTCCCGTTTGCGCACCTACCCTCCCACCTCAGCTTCGAGTGATGGATGAGATGCGACCATAGATAGATTGTTTAACACTATTTCCTTCTAACGTAAACTAACGTTCCAGCCAAGAAAATTATTTTAAATATCAGTTCATTCAGTTTCCTCGTACCTAATAATAAACTTAACGAGTTTAAAAATAATGTTGGTAATCCATGTATATTTAACAAATAAGTATAGCTTTTTCTACGAAGTGTTTAATGGGTCAAGAATACAGCTAATTGCGCCTGAAGTTGAAGCAGGTGGATTATGTTCTAAACTCCTACATTATGCAGCTAACACAAAGGCTACCCGTTACTGACTCTACGTATAACTTATCGTGAGAACAATCGCATTGTATGAACGAGGTACACACTTCGGTTTAATTTAAAGGACCGACGCTTTTTTTACCTACTTTGAGTTACGTTTATTTGCACGCGAGAAACCGCTACAGGAAAACATATACCCATCTACCCAGCTTTTCAAATAAAGCAGTATTTTTATTTTTATCGAAAACATAAACGCAAACAGTATATTTCGCTCTACGGTATCTACTGAGGTAAGACAGGAACGAGCATATATCTTTACGTTCTCAAATATCATTTTCCGAATCAGTACCTGTACGGAGAATGGACGTAACCTTTTGCTTTCATGATAATAAAGGGTGAAATTTTACCTCTTTTATGTGTTTGATCAGCTTTTATAACCACTTTCTTACAAAAATTTATCTAAAAGCACTTTTTTGGACTCCAATTTTTGCATTTATCTATTGAAATAGAAGTCTTCAGCTATCAATATTAAATTACCATGTTTATGTAGCATTCAAATACATACATGAACCTCAAGTACAGTAATATAAACCCATAAACAAATTTATCTCTTTCCACCTAATACGAAACACGCGCAAATGTGCTATCACCACATAAAGGAACAAAGAAAGTATAATATTGTAACTGAAATTACACGAACAACGAGAGAATACATCTAAGGGCCGTTTTCCTGTCATGCGTATTTCTGCCCGCGTGCGGATCTATTGAACCTTATTTCAAACAATATCGGTCGAAGGTCGGCTCGCATGCGCAACTCTTGCGTACTTACTATTCATAAATTAGGTCCCTGGTCCGCGTGCGTGTTTTAATAGGACGCTCCTGGCTACACCAGGACAAATATTTCGTCCGCAGCTGCAGTGTCCATGCCCAGTGGTCTCGAACCTGCCGTTTTTCGGTTTTTCAACCGATTTTGGGCCTGTCCTACCGATATACCGAACTACCGATTTTTGAAAATACCTAAATAGAGATAAAGTATGGATTTTTACTTGATAAAAGTACAAATCTACCGATTTTGCATTTTCTCGTTCGAGAACACTGGCAGTGTCGTGCGTGTCGTCAGTGTGTAAACTCGCGCAGAGAGATGAACGGTTATGATTTAATTCTAATTATTATAATATAAAAAAAAAAAGATTCTGAGGTGATTTATATCTTAGACAACTTACTGGAAAGTTCAAAGTAAATTTACAAAATCTCCTAAATAACGAACGCAAGTTTAAGAACTTCTTCCAAATGTTGCTGGGAAGAATTGGACAAAAATTTGCATTTGCCAAAAAAATTTGGCAATTTGCATTTGTTTCCAGTTTTAATTTTAATTTTTGTACGCGATTGTGTGTGCACCCTGACTATGCGTATGACCCGTGTGTCAGTAAAAATAACACTTGCGGTAGAAGAACGCGCGCCCGCATGCGGATGGCACGCGCTCGGATTCTGCGCCCGCAGCTAATCCGCGTTCCGCGTGCTTCCGGCCCGCGTGATAGGAAAAACATGTATGAAATGATAGGTTGCGGGCGGCCCGCATGCGGCTGATCCGCTATTTTGGTCCGCATGACAGGAAAACGACCCTAAGTCTCCGTGCCGCGAATCCTGCGTGAGTTTTCATTAAATCCGGAGCAGAAAACTCATGACTGTCATAAATATTCAGCCAGTGGTTGGTATTCATCATAATCTTGCAATTCATTTACATGTTATTATGTGCGCGTCTGATGTGCTGACATGCGCCATGGATGGTTCTCGTTAATGGCAAATGACGTTACCATTATATGTAGTCCTTAGCTTGAGTTATTGTCCGAGCGTAGCGAGAGTTTCATAATCTGCTGGGCTAAATTGGCGTTTGTAACTTTGTATGTTTGTTCGAAAATCTTGAAACCGTTTGATTCGATTGTCATTTAATTTTGTAAGCAATTCATTAAGTTTAAATTCTGAATTTTTTAAGATCAAATGTCACCAAAATCGGTCTAAGGTTTGCGAAGTCATAGTTCACGCTAAGTAGAACGCTGTGCAGCACCAAACACCAAATTAATTCAAAACAGTAATTTTATTAAACGTCTATACTTGATCGAAGTTAAACGTTCACAAATTTAGGTCTTGTAGACAATATGTATAAGTACCTATTAGTGTGTTGTTTCCAATTTTTTCATGATGGTAATGTAATAAACTGTAGCGATGGTCTGAGGTCTATAAAACTGTGGCTTTCCTGTTCCCCAGTTTCTGTCATAGTGACCACACAATTGATTATGTAGAGCTATAAAGAAATAAAATCTAATCTTCGAATTTAGGCATTGTCTGATTGAATTTATGTCGACGTCTGTGGCATTTAACATAACAATGTTTTTCTGATTGTATTTTTTTTTTACTATTTTGATTAAACTTCGTCAAAAATAAGTCAATTCGATCTTCATAATTTGAATGACGCTAGCAAATGTAAAACAAAATTTCAATTTGAATAATGAGGCGTACTTTATTTGGTCTCTTACTCATCATAGTATGGGCAAGTATGAACATTAAACGTCTAAAAGTATGATGAAAATTCCTGTCGATATTATTTCAAAATGGGACAATCGCTGCTGTGTATGATGCAGCACAATTTATTTGATTCATTAACGCAATTGCTAGTACGTTTAATTGGATGAAATTTGTGATATATGCAGTCGCTTCATTAAATTACACTGGATTAATCTGATTGAAAGTTAAGATTCCAACTAATTAGAACTATGGAATTATTCTATGACGCACTTCTTTGTATGTAATGCATGAAACAGCCGTGTTTAATTTCGAACCCCTTTTCACGTTTGCTTTCTTTATTTTATACTCTTTACGGCTTGTTCTTTGAACCTATGAGCCTGGGTATGTCCTTAAACTGCAACCAGACCCACTGGAGTTCGAGCGGCAGCGTCCTCTTGGTTAACGGTGGTAAGCATTCTGCGATCCCAAAGCCGCCTGCCAAGCGTAGGGATTTATTTATTTATTTGGCACACAAAACAGAATACAATCAATACATTTCAAAGCAAAAATGAGAATAGGTGCAGAGCTAGACTATATTCCAACACCCCCAACAACAACAACACAATGCATATGTATGTATATGTGTATATGTGTGTGTAATGTATGTGTGTGTGTGGGGATTATGGCAACACCCTCTATTAAGGCGGAGGCCTTCGTCCAGCAGTGGACGTGTTATGGCTGGCGACGACGGCTTGTTCTTTGGTGCTTTTACCCTTTTAATAACTTCCTGTCTCGTGAAAAGGATAATTTTAACTACGGCGTTCTATTTTTAGCTTTTTCTTCTAAAGTTCATCACGTTGCTTATACCAGTGAGCTAAATTAACGGACCTGTCCTGCTTGTGTAGGCGGCGCTTTGCGCATTATTCATAGTTTCGAGTCAAGTTCTCGAGGAAACTCAGGGTTATTGATCTCGAACTTTTTAAGCGCTTGATTTTAGCTAGACCGGAGACTTGTTTTAAAGTACTGGCAGCTTTTTCAATAACATGGTAGTTTGCCGCGTTTGCTGTATATTTTTTTATGTGTTTTTTATTTTAATGTCGGCGGACATTTTCACATTGCGCCATCTACCCCCAAACTAAGCAAAAGCTTGTAATATGGAAACCAGATAGCTGATAGAATACTTATATTTTTTTTGTAAACACATACTTATAATACACACTACTACCAGACACAGAACAAACATCTATGTTCGTCACATAAATTTTTGCCCTGGGTGGGGATCGAACCCACGCCCTACAGCTCTGAAGGCAGACATGCTACCAACTGAGCTATAAGGCAGTCTAAATATATATAGGTTCGTGTTGAGATGATGTTGACGAAATTGTATACCTCGGCTGTAGAATAGATGTGAATAAACCGTTGTTACTCAATAAGATATTAAGGGACTCTTTCCAATTATTTCACAGAGAAGTCGAATTGAAGCGTATATTTTACGTGGGAAGGTCTCAGGAACCTCCAATATTAAATATTTTGCTCTAAGCAGCCCACTCAGTTCTTAAATAACTCGGTATGACTTCAGGCATCATAAAGACGTTTAACCAAGCAGACAATAAACCGATCGGTCGACTATCGACCGGCATCGGCGCGGTATCGGTTATCGCGGTAATCTGATTAATTGGCGACCCGCCGGCAAAGTGTTGCGACTGACGCGCTCAGACCGCGTCGTCTGCTATCGATCCGCAACCCGCAAAGCAAGGACCGCACGCCCGCAGATAAATCAGACTTGTGTCAATGGAATAATGACCCTTGGTACCGATTTGTTATATTACAGGAAGTCGTAAATTCGAGGTCGCATTAAAGATCAACAGTTGTATCAGAATTTTGAGGCTCGAGGATAACGACAGCGCCCTTCGTCTCTTGATTTGAATTCAAAACTGTTATAATAATTTCAGCCGTATTTAACCTACTTTATTTGCATAATAATCTCGATACCCTTGCGAAATTGCTTTACGAAATTTACTAATTTGTTTGATAATATTGCTAACTAAACAAATAACAATTGATGCATTCCAATCACCCACCAATTTCGCTCTACAGGTTTTTAAAATTAAAATCATATAAAGAGCCATAAGATATAGATTACGAATTAAAATTCAATAAATATTTGAATGTCGATTATCGAATCATTCTTGCACCAAAATTAGAAAAGTTTTCTCATCGGGACGCATCAGTGAGTGACGTGCTCCGGGCGCGTCCATATCGATCCAGCCAAACGCTGGAACAGCCTGGAGCTTGCAGATAAATTGGAAGTGATATCGGTTTATGTGACTACTCTGAAGACAGATAGACTTAAATGTCAACTTCATTGGTCATATCATCGTTTCGAGTAACTTTCAGTTTTTTCGCCGCTACTACGTTTTCTTAGTTTTTTACGTATATGTATATACGAGTATGTATGAACGGTTACCAGAGGACTGCAATTTTCCACCGACTACAAAAAAGGAGGTTCTCAATTCGACTTTTCTTTTTTAAATATTAATATTTGTTACGCGACCACTCCGCCAATTATGAATTGATTTTGATGATTCTATTTTTTTGTATGGTAGGTCATAGTTCAGAGGTAGTCTCATAAGACTCATAAATTTCATTGAAATCGGTCCAGTAGTTTGGTTTTAGTAGGCCACAATGCTTGCTTACCTATATTATACCTGAGACAGTTACCTGAACGAGCAGCGTTTGTTTTATGGTTGGAGTTCTATCAGTGATCCCCAAAAGCGAAGTTAACGTTGAGTGGCGCTCGAGGGTACGACACCAGTCGCTCCAGTCATGAAAGAAAAAATCCTTAAAGCTTACTGGTAGTTAGAAAATGTATTAGTTTTCAGGATGCATTTCATTTCATTAGCTCCTATCCAGTTGATGGACAATGAACTCTTTCTTCCCTATGACAGAATTTACTATAGAATTTGGTACTCAGTCTCTGCTAATATTTATACAGCGTTACTAGCGTTTAATGGGATGCTCCGATTCTATTTTCGATCGCAGCTGGTGACCCTTTTCAAGGAGTGAAAACTGAGCAAGAGGCGCGTGCGTTCAAGTCCTGCATCGCACACAAAAACAAAAAAAAACATTTTTGTTGCACGCACGTTTGTAATGTTTGTAGTAGGTAAACATCTGCTATATATTATTCGGTGTTGATAGAATATAATCTGGCAAATTCTTTGTCGATCTGAGTCCTCGTATTGATCGAAAAGTTTGCGAAAAATTGCCAAAAAGATAAATAACGTCGTTTGCGCGACAACGACGAATGTTAAACTTTGTAATCTCAAACAAAAGCGTAACTCTGTAAAGAAATCCATAAATCTTGTAATGTTTTCATCGTAAACATTTCTACGCAGCGCAGACAAGGAGAAAAATTTAAATGGAGGCGAAAATACGGAACCTTTTTTATCCTAATCGCAATACGGTTCAGGCGTAACTCGCAGGTGAAAAACATTTCTCGCAGACACTGTTTTACAAACTTCCTTTTCTTTAAAACTTAAACTGCATAGATATGAACGTATAACATGTACAGCAGTGTAAAGGAAATTGTTTGCTTAGCTTGCCTTGCGCCAGCAAAGCCGTAGTCTATCATAACAAACATAGCTGAAAACATTTTATTAAACGCTGGCGTCACATAATCTACTTTTATTATTGTTTGAGTTGTCCACGTCATTTTAATAGTACATTTCATTTCATCTTCTATAAATGCTATAGCGTGCATATTCATTCATACCCTGTGCATATTTATATAATATAATCAATGGTTATGGCTATAACAGTCTTTTATCAAGGACTTTAGAGTAGAAAAGTAGAGTAGAATACCTATTCTAAAGTCCCTGATACAGGACTATTCAGGTCATGGTGTTCGTTGCTCAATGGTGTGGCGGAGTGCCAGCGACTGCCGTCGCCTCCTTGGCTAGACTCAGAATCGCAACGACCCGATGCTAAAATAAATGGCAAACTCCACTGCATCGTAAAAACTATCCACCAAATAACCAATTAACGCGAGAGCTTAAATAAGGATCACTGGCTCTCCCCTCTCACGCTGATTAACTATTTAACGAGTACCGCAGCGGCTCGCCGGAGAAAAAACTAATGTTTAACTAATGAGATGTTTCTTTCTTTTTGCTTTAGGTGGAAGAGATACGAGAGATGATAGACAAGATTCAAACCAACGTCGAAGAGGTGAAGAAGAAGCACAGTGCCATCCTATCAGCGCCGCAGTCAGATGAAAGTAAGATTTGTGCCACATTCGTCCCGAGTTTTCGGCCCACGATATTAAAAAGTATTTTGTTCGTCCCGCATGATAATTTTTGACATTGTTTGTCCCGCTTTTGATATAAAAACATTGATCAATGGTATGGCGAACCAACATAATTAACTGCTCGATTTGATATTTAATAGCAAAATTTATAAACGTTTTTAATCTTCATATTTAGAATTTAATATAATTCTAAAGACGCAAAAGAAATATTTCCATAGTAAAGTCAAAGTCATTTATTGATAAATAAATTATTTACACGTCAAAAACAAAACCATGGTATATACAGTATACAATTAAAATTAAAATGGATGTCATAAGTAAGCCCATAGTACTTCCAAGTAAGTATTGTTAGTAGTAATGTTTGTGAAATGTGTGTAAGGTATTTCAATTTAAATACCATGATAAGATTGACTTACAACATTACCTCGAATACTGTTATTATTCAGAAATAGAATGAACACTAACGCTACTCGTATGTTGCTATAGAAAGCTAGACATTTCCAAATGTTATCGGTTTGTGGACATTCTAAACTGTACTATTGTATACAATCAATCATGAATGTTTGAGATTAACCATCCTTTTGCCTCACACCTGCAATATGATATTAGATGAGCTTGATAATTTATATTGACAACAATATTGTCTACTGGAATAATTTGCTAAAGAAACATTACCGTCATTATACCAATTTACCAAGTGCAACACATACTGGCATATTATTGCTTTTGACATCATTGGTATTCCCAAGGAACTACACAAAATGGGGCTCATAAAAAAAGAATAGAATAGAATATTAACACCTGAATACATCTCATTAACACACATAAACATTTTATTTTCATCACATCTCATGTCACGATGAGGCTACGTTAAATAACTGCTTATTATCATCCAGGTTGTAAAATACAAATATATTCAAATATAACGTTTCTACGTATTCATATCTAAATAATTTCCAAATACAGAAGTTCCTGTTACGTGTATACTAGTAACAGTGAGCACGATTCCTGATATGATTGTTATTTCTAAAAATAGCTTATGGTTTCATCTCGTATCTCATGGTTTACATAGAAATCGTAATTGGAGCTAAGCGTGGGTCGGTCTAACTTTGTAGAATATACCCCCACACTGTATTGAAGGGCGAAATGGTGGCATTTACGTAGACATGGGGGCGTTGTCTATCTGCCTTTCACAAGAATACTTGGCATTTTAACGAGATCAAAATGTGTAGCCTAGATATCATCGTGACTTTCATTAATCTCGAAGTTTTGTAATGATATTCAGATTGAGATACAAACAAATCAATACTAACGAATGTAATTATTTTAAAGTCCTTTTTCGCAGCTAATGTATGTATTTTAGAATACATGTCATATACTACTAGTTGATATGTTCTAAAAATTATGTTTAAAATGCTGCTTTTGTTAAAATCCACAATACATTTTCGCATTTATTTATTTTGAGTTCTGAGTATATAATTATCAAAGAAAATATAGATATTTCCGTATAAATAATCCATTTTATCTAATATAATAAAAGGCTCAAAAAATTCGTCAAAAATTGCTCGGGATGATTTAAAGTGGTGAATTTTGGGAGCGGGATGAATTTCTTCCGTACGCGGACGAAGTCGCGGGCGACCTCTAGTAGATTATGTATTACAGAATATTCGCTATACCGCGGATATATATCGCGGATTATCTAGTACTTGTAGTGAGTGGGTACGGAACCCTCGTTGTCCGAGTCGTCGGATTTGACGGCTTTATAAGGTAAGGTAAGGTTTAGTAAGGTTACTTCCTTCCATGGGAATGATGTCTTTAGAATACCGCTTGGTATTCAGTAGCTTAAATAAAATGTCTAGACGCGATATTCCTCGAGACTTAGTGTTAAGTGTAAATGTAAATATAAAAGTTGCGATAATATTTGACGATGTGTTCGCGCGTAGTTTCAACGTTTTTATAGGTCCACTTCACAACAGTGGGCCCTCAGCAGGAGCGTCACGAATAGTCACGATTAGCCATTGACCCGACCTAAATAGCTTCAAATAAACCATCGCCGCTGTTACTGACGTTATTATCGAACAAACTAACGTATGTGTCGATATTGATATAATGTTACCTTCTCATACTTAGTCGTCAAGTGTCCTTAAAACTTCCTAATGAAGCGACTAATAAAGTTTATCTTGTCCCAGAAAATATCCTACATGGAAATGACAGGTTACTTTATTATGTTTGTTTATCCGTCAATGTTGGGGAAAATCTGGAAGAAGCGTATAAAAATGTTGTCAGTGTCACAAGATTAGGTACCGACGATTTCCCATGAGGCACGAAGTTGTTCAATTTGCCGAAAATATTCGCAGTATCACAGTCGCGATGTACTGCTAAAGATATTTATTGTAGCGTAGTATTATATCTTTTTTGTAGCGCGGGTTAATAATACACTTTTCTACAAACATGATTATTGTATAAAGTGTCTGTAAATGGAAGAATATTGACGAATTTTTACTGGGGCCTGGTCTAATTACTTCCAGTATCTTTTAGAGATATAAGCGAAAACAAAAATAGACCGACAAATGCCAGCTGTTTGAATGATGTTTAGAATGAATTAGAAACAAGACATAATTAAGGGTTCTATATTCCGATGTTGCCCCCTCGAAAAAACAATTTTATGTAGTCAAATTGCTATAATGAATGGCAAAAAATATATATTTTACTGACGCACATCCGTCTTAGTTATTTCTTTGGTTGAAAACACGATTAATTATACTTTCCTCGACAGAAAAAAATACTGAAACCCGAATACCGAGTGCCTATTTTTATATTTTTTTCGGTTATATGTCGTAATTACAGCAATTAATTCATTTTGGAGAACTTTCGTTGGTTAAAAAAATATTAATTTCTATACTTTTCGAGTAATCTGAGAAAAACTTCAAAAATCGTAGCTTGATACGCACAAATCCGGGTAACCGCCTACTGACTCTACCTGATACAACGTTAGACTATTAGATCGATCGCATTAAAAAATGTGCTTGAAACGTGGAATATTCTGGCCTTAATAAAGCGCAAGATAGCGATATATTCTATTCTATTGAATGAAGCGGTGCGGGCTTGTGGATCAACGACGTCGATTTGTTTGTCTAGAATGAAAGGCGATTGTCCGTCATGAATATTTTATCTCCCACTTAATCGGTAGATTTAGCTATAACCGCGTCATTTATAAGTTTACTCGAAAATCGATAATTATTAAATCGACGTTCACAACGCCTATGCATATATTTTAAGCGGTCTATTTAGCTGGGGAAGCGAAAATCAATGGAACCCATTAAATTCTCTTTGAAGCAATTGAAAAGGAGGGTTCAACTTTAACATTAATCGGGAATCGAGAAATTGGATTTTCTTTTAAAAAGATTTTTTGCGTTATCCGCACGCGGGTGACGAGGAATCATTTCGTAGAATATGTATTTAAGAAACTTACTTACTTACCTACTATTAGGAATAACTAGCAGGATGAAGACAATACTTCAGCTAGAGAAACTCTTTTGATTAGATGTGGTTTTAGTAAGCATGTTAAACCAGACGAGAAAAAGGAATATATGAGGCAGGTGCGGTTTCGAGTGTATTATCTAACAGCAACCTACGCAGGAATGTTTATTACCACGCGTTTAGGAGAGAGTTAATTGTCTGTAGCAAAGTTATTGTTCTCATTGTTGCTTGTTATTAAAGTTTCTCGCTCGGATAAAGCCTGCACGTTCCGACTACATCAGGGTAAGGCATTCAAATCCTTTCATAGTGGCTGAGTGCTGCCAACGACCTGAAATTCGCATAAACGGGCGAGAGTTAACTTTTAGAAGTATATAACTGTGTCGCGATAATAGCCCGCAAGGGAATATGCCTGAAACAACAACGTAACAATGTTCGCAGCCTGTTTTCTACACGCGAGCGACGATTGTCCGCGCCGTGTGTTCTATTTACTGAGCGGAATTAGGGGTGTCCATTTAGAAAATATCGATGTATTTTCATTATTCGATGAGAATTCTACACCGTTTGTTTCTGGCGGTCATTTCTTCCGCGCACTTGCAAAATGTGGAATGTCCTCCCCGCGAAGGTCTTTCCGCGGAATTACAACATGGAGCGTTTTAAAAAAGGCATCTACTCACATCTCTCTGGGTTGCCAACGCATCGACAACATTGCTAATGTTGGAGGTGTCTATAGGCGGCGGTGAGCTTACCATCACGCAAGCCGCATGCTTGTTTGCCAAACTATCATATAAAAAAAAGCGATGTTTTCTGATGCATCGCTCAAAAATATGGATGTTTTTATTCGCATTTTACGATTGAGCACGAAAGTCGGTAAAAGTCTGAAAAATATTGTTTCTGTAAGGGTTTTACCCAGGGTCTGTGTAAAGGACACAAAAATTACCACAGTAAGCTAGTAGTATATCCTAGTCTAGTCTATCCTACAATATTAACAATAAATAGTGTAATTTTTGTAGTGGTAGGTTGGTAGGACTCTACTGCAGAGTCCGCCTGGGGCAGTACCACCTTTGCCAGTAATTCAACCGCCAAGCAATAGAGTGCAAGCATTACCGTGTTCCGGTTTGAAGGGCAATGTTACCAGATAAATTACTGGGTATGAAGAGATTTAACATCTAATATCTCAGGGTGACGAGCGCAGTGCAGTGCGGC
Organism: Erannis defoliaria; assembly: GCA_905404285.2. Taxonomy (NCBI): domain Eukaryota; kingdom Metazoa; phylum Arthropoda; class Insecta; order Lepidoptera; family Geometridae; genus Erannis; species Erannis defoliaria. The sequence continues at coordinate 6,174,480 of FR990071.1, forward strand.
GCAGGATTGTGTTCACAAATCTGGCACTGCTACTACTGTTAGTGGCAGGCGTGATGCTTACCACCAGGCGAACGTCTTGCTCATCTCGTCACTTGAACGTATAAAAAAAAACCTATGGCACTGTCGCCTGATTTGATATTATGCGTCACGAATAGCTGGATATCATTTCCAAAAACTTTTTACTGAACTTCGATTCAAATGTAAAAAATGGCTTTAGTAAAAAGGCTTGTCAAAAGATTGCATTGATTTGATGGTTCATGTAGGTAGTACCTATCGAATGGGTTCGATGCATGTATTTCCGCTAGGGATGCTCATCGGCATCCCTAGCGGAAATACAAACTCAACAAGTCCATAAAGGCTAGCATTGTATTCCGCAGGCGTTTGCAATTTTATTCGCGCGTTCGCATATGCACACACTAAATAGTTTATGCAAATCTCACTGGACGAGTTGGTCCAACCAAATCGGATAGTAGGACTGCACCGCGTCCCGGTTCTGTATACATGCTGAATAATAGCAAAACTATTATATTATATTCAGAGTAACGAGCTAATTTTGTTAGTATATTACGTTATCTACTAACAAATCTATGCACAAATTGCAAAGTTATTGCTGTTTCTCATTTCTGTCGTGGCATATTGGTAAATAAATATTCTGCATTGAGAGCAGAATTTGGTAACATTTTGTGTTTGTTTAAAAAAATCGGATTTTCTTAACTTATTTAAATATATATTTAGATAATTCATAATTTAAGCTACAAGAAACGTCAAGCTCGCGTTAACTAGGATTTAAATCTATGCTAAGTTGGATAAAGTCTAAAGTAATATTTATAAGCGTTCACTATTCCGCCCTACTAACAACATCAACAAAACTCTAAAAATCTCATTGAGACTGTTTTACCCACGTTCTGTATACAGACTCCCTAAATTCGTAGATCTGATCATTATTCCGGGTAAGTTTGCCCAAAAGCAAACAAAACATAAAGCCAATCTTTCTATTTCCCAGCCAGTCGGGTAGTGCTCTCATTTTCTCCCAGGCTTATCACAAAGCGCTTATACGTAAGAGGCACGAATATCCCGATCCTGAGTCAATATTAAAGGACTCGAGGAGGCACATTCTTATAAATAGCTATATAAACTATAAGGGGGATTCAGTAGCCTTCTCGGTGTAGTAAGCAGTTTTTCTTAAAAAGAATAAAGCGTCTCACGCCTCACGCGATTCCCTTATCCTTAACAATTTGGGTGAAACGCAATTTTCTTTCTTTCCCTTTACAGATGCTAGCGCCAGATGTTAACGATAACTTTCTCGATAAGAATAATGTCAGATTACACTAGACATCAGTGGTAATTTACATAGAATTTACTTTATCGAACTGTTAATGCTTGGGTATAAAGAAAAAATATGGTACGCATTGCAGGAAAGGATTTTAACTTTAAAAGAGAGATAAGGCTTTTTTAATTCTAAACTAGATGACCCAGTAAACTCCGTACCACCTAAGACACCCAAGTGTTTCCTAAACTAACTCAGTATTGAGGCGAATAATAGAAAAATAAAACTTATTAGTCGAGTTATTTGTGCGAGTTTTTGCGAGATTAACGTAAAGCAATTGTTTTTTTTTAATTATAAGTTTAATAAAAATAGAAATAGATAGGCTTGTAATTAGCCGTCAAATCGCCCGATGTTATAAAAGCGATGTGGTTTACGACGGAACTCATTTGCCGATTCTGCTCCTGACTTGAAGTTATATATTAAAATCTCACACTCCAGCTGCCCATACCATACTGGCAGTGTAATAAACTCACCTGATTCGAATTGGTTTGTTCTAAATTGTAATGTCATTACTATAGAGTGACATTGTTTACTTTTAGTTCATGACATCATGGACACAAAATTATCAGCATTTTCCCCGTACTCCGTCTATTTATATTTTTCCTTATGCGAAGTGAACGAAGTTCAATTGCACGTTAAAATGTCTAGCTATTGCTAATAGAGAATATGCATTTTTTTTTATTTACTCACAAAAAAGCTGACTAGGAACAAAACAAGTAATCGAAAGTATAATTTTAATATGTGCTCAAATAACGAAGTTATAAACATTTTTGTTTCATGCTAGACAGGGAGGGCACTATACTAGGTTTATGACGTCAAAGAACACGATTCCAAACAAATTCTATACTGGCACGTGTTTTGCTAGAAAGGGACAGATGACTCATCCCAAATACTTTGAACACTTGTATTTCAGAACTTTACCCGCCAATATCAATTATTTTTTCGACGTAAGCATAAGATTCAGTTAAACTCTCCATTTATTCTATTATTTTTAATAATTGAAAGACATGCATATTCCGTATTGTATTGCTTTACTACTCGTGAATATCCAGGCAAGCTTTCTCGTTACTAGCTCAATTATTCTTCGAACTCAAACTTGGACGTAGAGTCCAAAGAATCAACATCGACGGCTCAGAGTAATGGTTTAACTTCGTTATCGCCCTAACCGCACTCCAATAGATTGCATTAACACAACTTTCTATATAAATGATACTATCGTGAACTTTATGAAAATGATTAATGGCCATTACCGAGGCAATTACGTCCATTTTAGTAGTAAATCTAAATACTACTGGAGTTTGGAGACATTCAAAATGAATGTTGGAGATTAATATCGATAACTTCGTTGTTAACTCGACAACGCAACGGCAACTCTTGAATCGATTGTAACACGCGCTACTTAACTAGCCAGACCGAATAACAAACTTATTATCAAAAATGTTTTAAAATGTTGGGTTGGGTATAAAATTGACAATATGACAGATGACTGATGTTTATATCGTTGAAACTAATAGCTTTGATGAACAATTTAAGTAAAAATAGTATGTGTATTGAAAAAATAATTTTAATCGGTTAATAATGTTCTGATATATGAGCGTTTAAAGTTTTTGTTAGAGACAACTCTGTCCCTTTCTAACAAAACAAAAAATGACGTCACGCCTTACTTGTCAGAATAGAATTTATATGGCGTACAGAGAAGTGACGTCACGATTTGCTGTTTCGCCTCTCTGTCTAGCATGATATTAAAATGCTTATAACTTGCTTATTTTTGATCAGATTTTCATTTTCTTTTCATTAATCATAGCTATATTTATAGGCCACAATTTAATAGGAGAAAAAACAAAACACGTCATCTAGCCTATTAAGATGTCCCGAGTTCATGATGCATATTTAAGCCCTATGTTATTCCAGTGCCTATTTAGCAATACTTGTGGACGACATTGCTCTACATTAGTAGTAAAGTGGTATTTTCTGATTCATGCGACACCGTTTCATGGTTGATATTCCAAAAACTCGTACGAAACGGTTTGATTCCACTTTCTTTATTCGAACTGCTAAACAGTGGTATCCGCAGCGCGAGTGGGTTTTTCCCGATAATTATAATCTGTTTGGTCCGTTTTGATAATTGATTTTCGTAGTCAGCTACGAAAGAAGAACTAAACTAAAAATTACCTTTTTATAAAAAAATATTTAATAACAAAAATAACACTTCTAATTAACACATAACTAATTAACACATAATAATATTAATTTATATATATGATAATAATTTATTATCATTGTAATAAGGAGCGAAAGACAAGATATCGCGACACAGGGCTTCCTAGTGTGGAATCTAGAGTTTTTTAGGGTTCCGTACCGCAAAAGGAAAAAGGAACCCTTATAAGATCACTTTGTTGTCCGTCTTGCTGTCTGTCTATCTGTCTGTCAAGGCCCTTTTTCTCTGAAACGAGTGAAGGTATCAAGTTAAAATTATTATCGAATGCGTAAGTACACGGTCCCTTAGACCTATAAAAAAATCAAGCTTCTAACAACGCAAACAAAAATTACAGCTATTTTTCTAGTGTTTTTAGTGTATTTTAGACTCACAAGTAAATCAAAATTCATAGGGTACTTCCCGTTGACCTAGAATCACGAAATTTGGCAAGAAGCGAGGTCACATGCCTCTTGTTATGGAAAACATCTGAAAATTGATAATTTGTAGATATATCGTCATTTCTCAAGCCAAAACTTGAATGATTATTCCGTTTGGTTGGCTTCCGTTCTTTAGTTACCAAAAACTGTACTAGATGGCGCCACAGAGAAAATTAGCCCGCGCCACACTTTTATCGCAACTGTTTCGTTCGTAATAGTAATTAGTATTATTACTAGAATATATAAGTGCAACCAGTGCTTTCCCCAAATCTAACAGCAACAATAATACTAAGAAGAATACTAATTACTAGAATATATAGTGCAACCAGTGCTTTCCCCAAATCTAACAGCAACAATAATACTAAGAAGAATACTAATTACTAGAATATATAGTGCAACCAGCGCTTTCCCCAAATCTAACAGCAACAATAATACTAAGAAGAATACTAATTACTAGAATATATAGTGCAACCAGTGCTTTCCCCAAATCTAACAGCAACAATAATACTAAGAAGAATACTAATTACTAGAATATATAGTGCAACCAGTGCTTTCCCCAAATCTAACAGCAACAATAATACTAAGAAGAATACTAATTACTAGAATATATAGTGCAACCAGCGCTTTCCCCAAATCTAACAGCAACAATAATACTAAGAAGAATGCTAATTACTAGAATATATAGTGCAGCCAGTGCTTTCCCCAAATCTAACAGCAACAATATTAATTTCTAAGAAAAATACATCGCCTCTCTTTCTATCTTGTTGGTTAGACGGCGGGGTGCGGCGGTCCGCAGTGGTCGCCATGGACAACGTCGACGTTGACATACGTCATCAGAATTATTAGAATGTGTATTATACATTCTTATTATTATTTATTACATTGTAATCTGTACAATAGCATTGCTAAACTGAAACCTTTGCAAAGAGAAGCTAACAGGTGCAGGCTAAGCTACTGAGTCTTGAACATCGTCGAAAAGTAGCTAGCCAGTCGGTGTTTTATCGGATACATTTCGGAAAGTGTGCTTCGGATTTGCATGATCCTTTGCCCCCCTGTCCGTTTTTCTATCGGACGGCAAGGTTCTCTTTCATGGTTGTTATACTAAAAACCCGTACGAAGCCACTTCTACTTACTTTGTGCGTACAGCTAAACAATGGAATGCGCTGCCCGATAGTTATATCTGATAGATTTTCTAGTCGCGAGAGAATCGGTTTCTTCCAGGCACGCGTGCTCCATCGTAGACTGCATCTTTGCTTTACATTAGGAGAAATGGCAGTCAAACGCCATAAAAAGTCGTTAAATTGAAACCAGCTGTTTTGAGAATAATAACAGTTTCAGATTAGTCAATCATTTGCTAAATAAAAAATCGAGTAAGTTTTTATCGTTCAATAAATTTGCAGATATATAAATATATTCCACAATATTATATTTCTTCTGCCGGGTCTGACTTTGGTTTCCATTACACAAATAAAAACTAATTAAAATAGTTTGCGACTTTTTTTTTTGGTATCTCAACACAAATTTCGAGCAAACCATAGAAAAGGAAATTAATTGTTTATTCTTTAGGCCTACCCACCATTTTTGACTTTCTTTAGGCCTACACACCTATGTGACTTGACATGATCTAGCAAATCACGTGTTAGATCATACATTTATGCTGAACCATGTCTCTGTCCGTAGACCACTTTTGCTCAGTCTCCTGATAAACATGCCTTCCAAAAGGCGCGATATTTCACATGAAATTTAGCCAGCTCATTCAGAGCAAATTCGCCGCTATCGCTACGGCAAATTGGATTACAATAGGCAGACAATTAGAGCGCCCACACGATAGCGACAGCACTCGTGTCTTCATTGTGTGGGCGTACATTATTCGCGAATTTATTCCATAATTAGAGCAAAGAGCGGCCTATTGAAAGCCTTATCATTCAATACTCTACTTCGATATTATGAGAGAGAATGACCGGAATGTTCTCATTTTCAGAAACAAAGCACGAGCTGGAAGATCTCATGGCTGACGTTAAGAAAACTGCCAACAAAGTCAGAGGAAAATTAAAACGTAAGTATTAAAAGAATAGTGTCTAATGATTAGTCATTCATCACCTAATTTTTTTTTCTAACTCGGCGATCATTTTGTCGTTCGCGTGTAAAAAAGTACGCTTATAGGAATCAAAGTATGGAAATATTGACTTTTTTACTATAGCCATGAGAGAAGTCCATGAGACAAGTCATGAGACATAAGGCTGCCTTCATCGGTCACACGCAAAGAGGATTCTATATTAATTTTCAAGGACGATCCTCGAAGGCAGAATCTCGGGTAATAGGATTCCAGGGCTTCCCAGACGGAACTGGCTAGTCGAAATAATAAAGGAGTTGACTGGACTGAGCTACCCGCATCATGGCATCGCAAAAAGTTTTGCCTACTGACCTCCAAACTCCATGAAGTAAGAAGATGCTAGAATAACACTGAAGCTGCACAACTTGATTCTGCCCCTTTCCATTTATCGGACGGCCAGACAACCGCGACCAAAGCGCCGTTCGTACATGGTGGACATTCCCCATGTACGCACAAAACGTTTAGATTCCACGTTTTTAATCGAGGCGAGATTGTGAATTATCTGCCGGAGTCTTTGTTTCCCGTAACGTACAATATGGGTGTCATTAACGAGTAACTTTATAGAGTAAATAGGTTCCTTCTAGGTAAGCGTATGCTCCATCCTAGACCGCACCGTTACATACCATTAGGCAGGGTGACGTCAAACGCAATACTATTCAGAATAAATAAATGAAAAATTAATTAAAATTACCTCCAGCTCGGTTATGTATCAGTGCAGTCCACTGAACTAGTTTTTTCATATAATTTTCAATTATAAATACTAATACTTTTATAGGGACAGCAAGGTTTTCTTAACCGTTACTTTACAGCTATTCTACGCAGTATACTTACAAAAAATAATTGCTGATAGCAAATTTCTGTAACTGAAAACTAGCATCAGGCACGTTTTCTTACCGCTCACGCTAAAATCCACAGACATAGAGCAGAACATCGAACAAGAGGAGCATTCGAACAAATCGTCTGCCGACCTGAGGATAAGAAAGACACAGCACTCAACGCTGTCGCGCAAGTTCGTCGAGGTGATGACGGAGTACAACCGCACGCAGACGGACTACAGAGATCGGTGCAAGAGCAGGATACAGCGGCAGCTGGAGATCACCGGCCGCGCCACCACCGACGACGAGCTCGAGGAGATGTTGGAGCAGGGGAACTCTGCCGTCTTCACTCAGGGGGTCAGTATCTGCATATACAACGTGTAACAAAATGGTGTGATAATGCTGAAGGGTAAGTATGTGATCATCATTACGAAAAAACAACAGTTGTTCCGTAGAAAAAGTTCATTGACCTTGGACTAAATGTATGGAACAGTTGTTTTTTTTCTCGGTTTCAAGGTTGGCCCATAGTAAAAGTTGTTCATAATGTTCATATACATAAATAAATTATACACCCTTCAGTATTATCACATCTTTATGTTTCACGTTGTATATAATAATAATCGTTTATTTCAGGCAACAGGAACTACTTAAAAAACATAGGCCCGTATTATAAATACCTTACAGACTAGCACACATATAAAAATAATCCTTTGCTATTTTGGCGCACAAACGTGGTTTGACCGGACATGAGTTTTGACTAAACTTTCCAAGACTGGAACTCACTTATCTTTCCTGTTTCCTGAGAACCATGAGGGTATAATAGAGCTAGCATAGGGGGTGCTTAGAGGGTCTGCACTCGCTGAGTCTACGTGGAAACGTTTATTTTCGCCGTTTTATTTACTATTGCTTGTCCGCAGCTTTAGATGCTTGTGTGCTAGGGATGATAAAATATGTTGTAAATATCAATTGATAGGTTCTACTGGCGCTTACAGATCCTTAGAACTAATTTGCCTTTGTAGCTTTGTGCAGGACCTGCCCATTTGAAACCTAGATATCTACATAGTTTTAAGAGTGAAAGATTTCTTTTAGATCCCCGTGCTCTGTCTTAGTCCACGCCGTCGTATACCATCAGACGCGTTGGTTACCAAGCGTAGATTACATTAGAAAAAGATCTTCGTTTGGCCACGAACGCGAACAGGTCCAATTTCGCCTAAACCCTACTAAAATCTTCAGAATTGTCTGTATTATCGGTGTGATAATACAATACAATAGTTTATTGATAACACCAAATATACGCGTCAAATTTCATTAAAAGTATGTCACAAAGTTAATTAAATTTGACATCATATTATCGGTGTGATCACAATTTAAAACCCTTTGCTCAACATTTCCAGATAATAATGGAGACGCAGCAGGCGAAACAGACGCTCGCCGACATCGAAGCGCGGCACGCCGACATCATCAAGCTGGAGACCTCCATCCGCGAGCTCCACGACATGTTCATGGACATGGCCATGCTGGTCGAGAGCCAGGTCACTACAATTTATATTACTTCTACATATTTGTTTCTCGTATCTAGTTAGGCAAAGCTGGAATAAACTACGATGCAGCGTTCTCTCGGTTTTCTGTTGTGAGCATTCTGCGATCCCCAAGCCACCTGCCAAGCGTGGGGAGTATGGCAACCTCTCCCTATTAAGGGCCTTCGTCCAACAGTGGAAGTCTTCTGGCTGATGATGTGGAATAAACTGCGATGAAGTTATTTCGGATATCTAGGCATAATAATAAATAAATATAAATAAATATCGGTGGACATTATTCACACAGCGCCATCTAGCCCCATACTAAGCAAAGCTTGTATTATGGAAACCAGATAGCTGATAGAATACTTATATACATTTTTTTCGTAAATACATACTTATAATACATACTACACCCAGACACAGAACAAACATCGATGTACGTCACAAACATTTTTGTCCTGGGTGGGGATCGAACCCACGCCCTACAGCTCTCAAGGCAGACATGCTACCAACTGAGCTATCAGGCTGTCATAGAAGTACAACATGGACATGGAAGTGTCCGGGATTAAAATAATATCAATAACTCGAAAGTCCGTTCTTACGAGCTATTTATCGGTATACCAGAAAAAATATAAAAGGTAGCTCCCCTTTTATTGGGGTGCAATAGATCGCAGAATGCTACCACCGTTAACCGAGAGAACGCTGCTGCCTGTGCTCCGGTGGTGTAGGATGCAGTTTTAGGAAATATCCAGGTCAGCATCGGCAGTTCAACGAGCTAAGAAAGAGGCTTATCGCCTGTTGAAAAAGACATGTGGCGTTTAGCGTCAAATTTTGATCCCAATACGACATCAGCAAAAATCTGATAAAATCCGGTAAATTTATACAGAAGTGATTGTTTTAAAAGTCTTCGATTAAGATGGGAGTAGAAATAGTATGTAATGTAGTCTATTAGTGGCTCAATTGATGAAAGTAGTGACGTAGAACTAGAGATTATAAAGTTAACCTGCTCCTATAAACACAGGGTGAGATGATCGACCGCATTGAGTATCATGTAGAGCACGCTGTGGACTATGTCCAAACCGCCACACAAGACACTAAGAAGGCCCTAAAATATCAGAGCAAAGCCCGACGGGTGAGTTACCATTCCGATCTCGAATCATTCGTTACTAATATGTATTTTGTTTTGTTTTGTCCCATCATCCGCTCCTCGCAACCGTTCCGTCTCCTCTCATCCCAATTCTGTTTGTGAATGATTTGTTACGTCCGAACCTCGTGCATTTTGTTTGCGACGATTATTCCGGTGATTGGTTCACAATTGTGTTTTATTTTATTGTTTGTTTACTGACTTTATTTTTGAGATTTATATGTATGTGTCTAACACGGATTCGCTTTGTCTGTTGTGTACTGTCGCTCCAACTTCACTGGTGAAATGGGCTTCTAATCTTTACTTGGTATTTGGTTTCGTGTATCACTAAACTACTTCATTGGTGTGTGCGTTATTTGCCTCTTGTACTATGGTGATAATAATTGTTATATAATAACTGTATTATGTATATTTTTATTATATATTATTTTTCTTGTGACATGTTATTATGTAACGAGTGTTCTGTGTTAAAACTTAACATCATTATCATAAAAATACATTATAACAAACTATGTAACAACTAAACTTATCGCATCGTTAAAACACGTTTGTAACAATACCATATAACTCTATCGTAAGATGTTTCATAACCTAATTTAAGTTTTCCGTTTTCATCACCTCAATACCTGTCTTAACCGTCTCTAACATTCTACTTCAGTTCCGAATCGGTCGGTTCCTGTAACAATATATGGGTGTATTAAAAATTGTATGAACCAATCGGCCGTAAGCGAATCTTGCGTCCCGCTCCTTCCCTGCGCACGCGCGCTTACCTTAGCCGAGCAGGGTGAGCTGGTTGATCGCATCGAGCACCACGTTACCCAGTCAGCTGATTATGTGGAGTCCGGCCAGGTGGACATACACAAAGCCGGCGTCTACCTCGCTAAAGCACGGAAGGTAACTACAACAATACTACACAATCTACTACAATGTAATCAAGACGGCTACACTAAAGGGGAAGGCGTTACTAAACGACTGCAGAATCAATATCTTAAATTCCAATTGTAATAACATTGAAACTCAATGGTATATTCTATAATCGAAACAATAATCTCGGTCTCTTCGTACACTTTCACTTAATATTTCATGCATTTCGGTTTTTTCTCCGGAGCTACACGAGCATGCTTGCATGAATAAAGTATCCAATACCGGTCACGCATGGACTTAGTTCGCTCAAATAAAATAACCATTTTAATGGCAGAACTTTCGTTTTCGAATATCACGTGTCTCTAGGAAACATTAGAGAGGATCCATCCATTTTTTCCATTCATTTTATAATATCACCTAGTAGGTACATCAAATTAATCGATTGTTTTAGCGCTTTTTAAATCGATTTTAGTTCAGCTGCGCTCTGCACTTAGTGTTAGCTTTTTGTTGGTTTGCATGGTGATGGTGTGATTAAGGTTATGATTGCTTTGCGTATACTTCTATTTACTTTAGCCAAGTTATTAAATAACTACTAGAACCGACAAATAGCTTTTCGCCATAAGCAACATACTTGTTGTATTTACAAACAGTAAAACATGAGTATTCTCTTGAATGTACGTGTAAAGTGCATTTGTTCTTCATGGTCATGTTTGTAGTATATATTGGTTTTATCCAATTCTCTGTTCTTTAAAAACACTAAAAAAACAAACTAATTTCTAATTACTTCATTCTAAATTGTACTAGAAATAAATTAGATTCAAATCGATCGCGACTTGTATGCTAATCGTATTATACCATTACAACACAATTTTTATTTGGTTTTCGTTTCTCCCTCGTTGCAGAAAAAAATCTTCATCATTATATGCCTGTCCGTAACGCTGGTTATTTTGATAATAATTCTCGCGATTGTGCTGTCATAAGCCGATGGAGCCAGTGACAACGCCGGGACTGATTGTGAACACCGTGAGAAGCCGCAACATTTGAAAACCTGTGATGACAACGTCAGATTTATTATAGCACTACAAACTATTACTGTATACTCTATGAGCGACAGACTGGATAGGCTTCGGGAGATGGCAGACGGTAGTCCAAGACGCCGAATTTTTGCCGCATTTAGGGGTTAGTGAAAGAATAGTTTGCACTATAATTATCTTTGCACTGATCTTTGGGACCTCAAAGGCTGCACAAACCTTATGTAACCTAATACTAATGGAAACTGTAAATACGGCGACGGATGAAGATTAATAGTGGTCTGTCTGCGGCACAGATTATATAGCCTGTTGATGGCTCGTGAACATAATTTCTCCTACAACTACTACTCACCGTTGCGGGCAGGGAGCGAGGTAACTTTCTATGCTTTCGATTGGCCAATCACTGGGATGACGCAATCTGAGTTATGAAATTACAATGAGATTCTGACGTACTCGCTGTAGCTAGCAATGGTTTTTAACTACTCATTTTCGTATGAGGGGAAGTCGGACGAGCAGTCAACAGGATTTATAGTCTTTGTTTTTGGTCCGCGGGCTGATTTTAACGAACTTATTCGTGTAATACAAGTAAGAACGAATCCATAAAAAATTGAGTGAATGGATATGTGCTCGCGTATTTAATACGTTGTTCTTGTATCGAATAGGTGATATTCTTCGTATCGAGGCTTGCTGTTTAAAAATACCATTCATATTAACACTGATCTAATATTTACTTATTGTTAAATCATAATAATATAATTTATTTACTGTACTTATTTGTTTGGGTCATGTTTACTTTGTGGTATTTAGTAGTGTAGCCGTCAAATAGGATTAAATTTGTTTCAATATGATTTTGAATGTATAGTGTATTTTCATCTTGTTATACAATGTACAACACTACTGTCGATTCTGTTGAGCCATTCGCAAGCATGTGACATTTTGGCCTAGTTCATACAAGGAAGTATAGGAAGTTTTTACCCCTGGGCCTTCGTATGGGAAATGTCCGAAGCCTTTAGGCAGTCTTAGATATCAGCATGTAATTTTTGCTGCGTTCCGTAATGCGCTAAAAGTGATAATATCGCGAATCCGACCAAATTGAATAGTCATAAAATATATGGGCTTTGATTTGATTTGGTGACTATTCAATTTGGTCGGATTCGCGATATTATCACTTTTAGCGCATTACGGAACGCAGCATTTGTTTCAATATTTAGAATGCATAAGAAAATAATGGCAATGAGAAATCCGTGTTTATGTTAGAACATGGTATAACAAAATTGGCACACTTATTGTATATAAGTAATAACCACAGTTTCTAGTAGATTTTGAATTATGTGGTTAAATGCAAATGCATGATTGCAATTTTTTTCTTATTATATACTTGCAATTATTAAGGTGCTCTATTCATTCAAAATTATGTCAATAATCTTTTTAGGCACAATTTGCCATTGCAACATTTGTTTTCTTCCTCATTGCAGAAAAAAACTTACATCATTATATGCCTGTCCGTAACGCTGGTTATTTTGATAATTATTATCGCGGTTAAACTGTCGTAAGCCGATGGAGCCAGCGTCGGCGCCGGGACTGTTTGTGAACACTTCCTGAGAAATTGGAACATTTGAGCCCTTTGATGACAACGTCGGTGTAGCATAAGCTAAGAACAGCGTATATTTTGTGCGTGACAGGCCGCATAGGTTACAGGAGATGGCACGTATTAGTTAAATTCGCTTGCCATCTTTAACCAACTCCGCGAACTCATGGCGGCATAAAGCCAGGTAGTCTAGTAAAAAAAGTAAACCTACTCTAGATGAAGTATTTAGTAGCTAATTCAATTGAACCATTCATATAATACAGTATGAACAAATTCTTGTCTGTTGATTTTTATACGCACAATTTATCTAGTATTCTTGTATTGATAGTCTATCGCATATGTGATCTTTGAAGAACCGTGCGTTGCTACTTAAAAATACATCTAAATATTTATTAAATGTAATTATAAAGATATTTGATTATATCAATTTAGTTATTTATGTCTATACTCGTAGCATTTATATGTGACGACGTACGAAGACAACGGCCGTTGTTAAATATTAATTCAAAACCCGAGCTGCGTTATTTAAAGTAATGTATGTATAAAGTTTAGGTGGCCGCCGATATACGATTGGTTCGAGATATAATAAGCGTTTTGTACAAGCTTCTCATTTGTTAATACATAAGTAATTTATCTGTACGGTAAATATTAAAGACAATATTGCGTAAAGTGCAATAAATGAATGAGCTTTAGGTCTAAGTTACTATTTTAGTGTTAAATAAAAGCTTTACTGGTGTTACCGAGCTATATTACTACTTATCTGTAAATACACAAATTATTTCGTTTAAAATTATTGTAAATTATGTAGGGTCGTGGCACAAAATATTTACGAAAAAATATTAACAGACGTGCGGACAACCACCGCGGCTCAAAAGTGCGAGTTGCATTAGCATTCATTGCATTTACATGTATATTCGATCGCGTTATCGTTATGATTTGTATGAAATAAGTATAGTGCCAAATCTTGACACTAGATGGCGCTGCTTTAATTTCATACAAATGATTGTAGTAAACTTAAACGCGATCGAACGTAAAATCGACGTGAGCGCAAATGGTAAAACTCGGTCTGATGACGGTGGCTGTAGTCTGCGCAAATCACGTCAACAGGTATATTAATACTAAAAGACGAAGACTATGTACTATACTAAATAGTTACGATATTATTGGTATTTTTGGCACTGTGGCAATTCTCTGTTAATGTATTAAAATTATATTTATTGTACCGAAATACGAGCACCACACACGTCATATGTTTTGCAACCGGACATTACGTTACACACTTTGATTATATACCTGTCTAGATACCGAATAGGCCGAACGAAAACGGCCTAAAAAATATTTACTATGCTTGGTAGATAAGCTTATATCCACTACGTCATTGTCACTTAAATAAAAATAAAATAATTGTTGGGGGACATTTTACACACAGCGCCATCTAGCCCCATACTAAGCAAAGCTTGTATTATGGAAACCAGATAGCTGATAGAATACTTATATACTTTTTTTTCGTAAATACATACTTAAAATACATACTACACCCAAACACAGAACAAACATTTATGTTCGTCACATAAATGTTTGCCCTGGGTGGGGATCGAACCCACGCTCTACAGCTCTGAAGGCTCTGTTAACTTGCTAACTGGCTGTACTTGAATCACTATGCGTTGCTATGCTCATTGACAGCGCAAATTGTGCCTAACTTGGGCCGTTTTTATGCGTGTCATATGTTTACATTTCTCCATCTAGATAGGTAATCAAAGGTTACACATTTATTTTAATCCAAACATACCTACCAACCAAATAGTAAAAATATTGTTCTAGAAATTTAGGTTTGTATATATAAACAATGTCATAATAATGCCCAGTCTACATACTTTACAAATAATATTGTTTCTAATGAGTTAATAATTAGGGATATTTTCTATAATTGTGATGTCTAATTTGCGCTCGGAAATTGCTTGTGCCTATTAACTAAGTTCACATCACAATAAATGTTTATTTAATCTGTATATTATTAAAAAACGTCATTACTACCCATACAAAACGATTTGTATAGTATATTTTTAATTACATGTATACTACCCATACAAAACGATTTGTATAGTATATTTTAAATTACTTGTATACTACCCATACAAAACGATTTGTATAGTATATTTTCAATTACATGTATACTGCCCATACAAAACGATTTGTATAGTATATTTTTAATTACATGTATACTACCCATACAAAACGAATTGTATAGTATATTTTTAATTACATGTATACTACCCATACAAAACGATTTGTATAGTATATTTTTAATTACATGTATACTACCCATACAAAACGATTTGTTTAGTATATTATTAAAAATGTCTATGTTAACAAAACAATTTATATAGTACTTATTAATTGTTGGAAGTCTTGATATAATATTTTTTCTGTTTTTGTATCCGGAATGTTATACATCCATTTCGTCGCTTTGGTGGTGGAGAGCGTCAACGCACATATTACAAGTTTTGAAATATAGAGCAATTAACTAGAGCGGTTATACAAAAAATTTAAATAACTTCCAAACCGTAAGTTACATTTTTTAATAAGATTGGTGTCGCATTAGCAAAATGTGAGTCTTGTTTATTAGTTAAAATAAAAAAGAACGTAATTTAACTGGTGTTAGTGTTAATCATTGTTTTGCACTTAGCTCTCTTCGCCTCCAAATCGACGATTTGTTACGTTATTCTGATTGTGTGATGGTTATTTAACTTAGGGCTTTGAAGCCGTACCTCATATGTCTCGGTCGTCATATTAGCACGTCAAGACGACAAGATAATTTACAAAAACTGTATGACCGCATTGTAGGACATATTTTTTTGAGGAAAATTTTGTTATTATTTTTCCTTTAAATTAAAAGATATCAAAAGAAATTTTCTTAAAAGCATTTATAAAAGCATGATAGCTAAAAACAACATGCAAATTTTAAAAATGCAGTAAGTTCCGTTATGTCATATCTTCGATATTGTGAAATATACCCGAACGAGAAAACGGAGGGTAAACTGATGAATAATGAGGGGGGGGGGGGGGGGGGGTCTTAATGCTCTTGCCAAGGGAGCTCATTACGTCGTTTGATAATTCATACATAACACAATATATAATTTTATCGTCATTTCATACAAACTACTGTTTTACCCGACGGCGAAAGAAGGAGGAAGGTTATGTTTTCTTTCTGATTTAACAGAATTATCAGTATTTTGTTCCTTAGCGCTAAAACTATTGTATTAGAGATCTTTAACTATTAATTGTATTAGAGATCTACAACTATTAATTGTATTAGAGATCTACAACTATTAATTGTATTAGATATCTACAGGTGTTCATCTCGTGAAAAGATTGCTTTCTTTTAGCGGTAATAAAATAAAATAATTATTATGAACCAAAAAGTTTACTTTATCATAATATGTTGGTGTTTAGTTTCGTGTAAGGCCTTGCCAATATTGCCATACACATTTATTTTGCGAAAACTTAAATATTAAATTAACTTCACCCAATTATCTTAAATTCTTGGTTATTTGCGAGTCCTGTTATCATTTTACTGCTCTGTCTGGGTTTTACATGTTTATTTTTTCTTTATGGCAAACTTGGCGGCTTAATTATATTCTTTTGGATGATTAAAACATTATTATAACATTATTCTTTCACTAATTATTTAAAACTTAAATTATTTGTATAATCACCATTGCCGTTTGTAACAAGTATTACTTGCTAAATAGAGTTGCATTTAATAAGAGCATTTTAAGCAAATTATGTTTTAAAGTAAATATCTAATTCCTAATTGTAGAGTGTTTTATGTGTGTAAAAAATATGTTTAACTGTGATTTACATAAAAATACATTGATTCGGTGTATACGCGCAAATTCCTGAGCTCAAAATCCTGCATCCTTAACACGGATTTTAGGCTTTGGGGAGAAGTCATACGCCCAATTTGAAACGTGTGATACGGTTTGCATAATCTAAAAAATAATAAAAGGGAACATGCATGTGTTTCAATAGGCTAGATGACTGGTATTTTTTTTTATTGTCCTATTAAAATGTGCCCCATAAATATAGTTGATTAATGAAAAAAATATGAAAATCTGATCAAAAATAAGCAAGTTATAAGCGTTTTAATATCATGCTAGACAGAGAGGCGAAACAGCAAATCGTGACGTCACTTCTCTGTACGCCATATAAATTCTATTCTGACAAGTAAGGCGTGACGTCATTTTTTGTTTTGTGGGAAAGGGACAGAGTTGTCTGTAACAAAAACTTTAAACGCTCATATATCAGAACATTATAACCGATTAAATTTATTTTTTCAATAAACATACTATATTTGCTTAAATTCTTCATCAAAGCTATTGGTTTCAACGTTTTAAACATCAGTCATCTACCTTATTATTAAAAATAATAGGATAAATGGAGATTTTAACTGAATCTGCATGCTTACGTCGAAAAAATAATTGAAATCGGCTAGTAAATTTCTGAAATATAAGTGTTCAAAGCATTTGGGAGGTAGTCTTCTGTCCCTTTCTAGCAAAACACGTGCTAGTATAGAATTTGTTTGGAATCGTGAACTTTGACGTCATAAACCTAGTATAGTGCCCTCCCTGTCTAAAATGAAACTAAAATGTTTATAACTTGGTTATTTGTGTACATATTTAAATTATACTTTCGACGATTTGTTTTCTTGCCAGTCAGCTTCTTTATAAGTCGATAAAAAAACCACATGCATATTCTCTATTCGGTTTTGATAATCTTGGAAGCAGATAAACAACAACTGATTTTCCTATCCATGCTAAAGTTGCTGGTTTGTCAAATGTGCCCCAAGCTTACGCACTAATTTATTTAATCAAAAGACTGTGAGACATAATTTAATGCCATTGTAATTGATTAATTTACTATAATTACCTATGTTAAACCTCAGTTGTTTGCATTACGTTGACACATAGTTTAGTCACCCTCGCTGTTGGAGGGCTCAAGTTACAAAGTTGTTTAAATTATAGAGAATCGAAACTTTACTCATGTTGTAAATATGTTTATAATTATTTTGAAAATTACATTTATTTATTTTATTTTGATTCTATTATTTTATTTGACAACCTATAATTGGAGGCAAATGACACACACGCAAACTTATATAATCTGTAACAAAAAGGTTCAATAATTCTGAAGGATATGTATGTACTCATCATTATGACCAACTTTTACTATAGGGCCAACCTTGAAATCGTGAAAAACTTTTATTATGGGTATAACATTTACCTTGAAATCGTGAAAAAAATCAGCTGTGCCATACAAAAAGTTCATTGACCTTGGACAATATGTATGGAACAGCTGTGTTTTTTTTTTGCGATTTCAGGGTTGGCCCCATTGTAAAAGTTGTTCATAATGATGTGTACATACATACCTACTCTTCAGTATTGTTGAACCTTTTTGTTGCACATTGTATACACGAGAAGCCTATTTTTTACAGTGAGTTAATGCATTTGATAATTAATATTGTGAGAGATTGAAGCGATATCGTCGTCGTATGGCGGCCGGTGTCGGGACACGTTGTAAGCCTATGTTGCATGCTCGCCGCTCGCCACTCGCCGTCTACAGAAGAAGATCATGATCCTTGTGTGCCTGCTCATTCTCGCGGTGGCAATCATCTCCTACATTACAAGCCTCGTTATTTAAGTAAATGAAGTCGGGCCGAGCTGGCTTGCCGACCGCCAAATGCTCAAAGGTAAATTATTGACAAGATACGCGAGCGTGCGGCCGTGGCGCGCGCGGACACGCGACTCGACCTCGACCAATCACAGCGACGCTTGCGCGCCTCTAACCAATCACGGAGCGACCAGCCCGTGTCCGCCCGCGACCGCGCGCACGCACGCTCGCCATACATTTCTAGCTACTAATATGTGTTGTATTTGTCCACTCTGCAGAAGAAGATAATGATTATGCTGTGCCTCCTCGTCCTTGGACTCATTGCGACCGGCTACGTCTATAACACGTTCTTCTAAAGGGGTGCAAGGGGCAGGTTTGACGCGCATAATAAACGCATCCCTAGTTATAGTTAAAATATGAATTATTATTGTTGCATTAGAATATTATAACATTTGTGACGATAATTCATTCTCATTAATATATCGGTCGTCCAGTCAATCATCTTACTGGGGTTTGTGCATGCGTCAAATACAGAGCATATAGAATAGATGAAAGCATTTGCCAAAGTAGAACAGTCATATACATCGCTCTCAAAGCTGACATGGCTTTCGTAATTATTAATTTATTCAGGATATAAACGAGTCTTACGAAACCTTGAAATTGACTGACATCATTCGAATTAATCACTAAATCAGGAGAAAATTACAAATTTGGAGCGTTTAGATGTGGCCAGTCTTACCCTATTTTTTGATTTGATATAATTTCAAGACACTATATCCTGAAATAGCTTCCACGCGTAAGCGCATGTCAATGATCAACGAAACTCTTTTTTTTTTTTAATACAAGCACTTTTTAAAACTCTCGCACCTTTTATTCTTTATGAAGTTATGAATACAATGCATTTTGTATTACTATTCATACACTTATTTTTTTATATAATCAATGTATATAGAATTACCACGCAAATTCATTCCCACGCATACAAACACTAAAATAATATCTATCACTTACTATCTTATGATTACGCTCACTCTATCTTTTATATTAAAAATCACATCACTATAAAAATTAATATATAAATAATGCGTCTTCAGTTATATAAGAACATACGAGATAAAAACCATTTATAAGTACCTATACTAGGTTTTGCAAGAACATGTGAGGTTATTGAAGCAGGTTTTTAGTTCTTATTATTTAAGTATATGACAAGGTTCGTAGTTTTTTCAACCGACTTCAAAAAGGAGGTTCTCAATTCAACTGTATTTTTGTAAAATTTAAATTACGCGATTACTGCGCCAATTAAGAACTGATTTTGATGATTCTTTTTTTGTTTGGTAGGTAATACTTTAGAGGTGGTCCCATATAAGTTTTATCGAAATCGGTTCAGTAATTTGGTTATTAAAACAAAATGACTAGAAAATACGAAGATGCCATCCAGGTATTCGAAGTTGAAGTCGGTTGTATTTATTATTTAAAAGCGTATTGTTATCATTTATATTATTAGCATGATGCCTAAAATGTTTTGTTTGTTTGAATTAATAAAAATATGTTATTATTTAATCAATGTATACATTAGGATACAATCTGAAATAGGTAGATAGAGATAGGATTCTACTTAGACTGTAGGATACTTATGTGTGTTAACATAGGAAGAGTTAGAGGTATATGTACAAAATATAGTTGCAGTTTTAATTTGATTTATCTAGAAAACTTAAAATATTAGTAAGTTTGTAAGTAGGTCGAATTCTGGCTAAGAAATAGTACATATAATTTGTAAAATAAATACTTTTGTGCTCTATGTTACCGTAATATTAATTATTACACTCAATATATATTCCATATCAAGGGGGTTCCATATCAAAAGGAACAGTGGAGGATTCGAAAGATATACGTAAATTACGATAATCACGTAATTTCACACATTAATTTTTTGTAACTGCAGATATATATCCCTTTTCTTGGCCGGAACGATGACAAACTGTAACATATTCATTGTGCAATGGGGTTTCCCTATAAGTTCTAATAACGTGTATACATTGGCAGGACCGTCAAGCAGAGAAGAGCGACGCGCATTGTTGGTGCTTGCAACCCGCCTGGCCAGGAGCTGCCAACCCAGCGATCGTCACCATCGTTCCCATACGCATACCACCTTCACACTCTAGAACATATAACGTTCAAACTACATATACTCAATTATTAACGTATAAAGAAGCTACTGTTCCATTCCACCGTCACTATTGTGATCACGACTCATGGCCGTCGCCGCAGTCAATAAAGTACGCGTCCTAGGCGACTTTCTATTTATTTATAAATATAATTACCTAGCGTGCAATAATCGACAAATATACATAACTTAGTTATATTTACAGTATACACTATATCATCTAGTATACATATTATGTCATAGGTCATTTCATCGACGTGGTATCTTCGGAAATTAACGGCTTTGTCTCGTCGTAAACATGAAATGTCATTATTATTATGAATTTTGAAATTTGAATGTTTAAATGCCATGATGTGGTTTAAGACGATATCTACAGTGTTTGTGATTAATATTGATTGTAGCTTTTAATATAATAGAACATTATAAATTACAAGTTCACATAGTGAAATCCTTCTTTCTTCACACGTCCCTGTGGATATTTCCACTATCGAATCATTGTAGGTTTAACTCATGGCTGATCCGAGGTAACCGGACGCCGCGTGCTTACACGTTAAAATTTAACAAACTGCTAATTTATAGAGAGAAGGATTATCCCGCCACTCTTTACGCATTAGGTAAACAGTTCTTACGAGCAATCGAAGTTTAGGCGATCTTTGTCAGTTTTTACGGGTTTAGCTCAAGCGTAATGAGTCCGTTGTGAATATAGTTCCTATCATATTCGGTAGTATTTTTCATGGAGAATGCAGGGGAATGGTAAACCGCATTGGAAGTGTTGCATCTGCGAGTTTACCGCGTTATCCTCGAAACATACTGCCGAGTGTTGTTGAAACTTTACTCCGTTCGAGCCGACTCTGGAATGAAACCCGTATAAACAGAGCAGGGGCCGTACCGTGAACTGCTTATAGAGGGACCGAATACGCTCAGCTGCCGACGCTGCGCGACTGTGAATTTTATCGCCTAGCAATAAGGTTCGCGGTCGCGCAGTGTCGGCAGCTGAACCTATTCGGTCCCGCTATAAGTAGTTCACGGTACGGCCCCAGGACACAGCTGAACAGTGATAATAAACGAATCTCAATATTCTGAATCAGTATTCGAACCGTATCGTTAGGGTTCTACCTCACGTTAGTGTAACCGTTACGTTCAAAATACAAGTGCCTGTTAGGCATCGGTATTACTTGTGTGTGAATCTATACGCGGTCGAGGACCGGACTTAGGGTGTCGGGGCGTCGGCGTGGACTGGAGGCGGCGCCTTCTTAACAACTGCTACAGGTGTTCTGCTAAACTGCTAAAAAATATGCTCAGTCTCGTCTTCGCTTCAGCGACAAGTGTAACCTAACCTAGAGAAAGATGAACATGTAATGTTAATAGTTGTAGAGAAAACCCTCCTATTCTTGTCTATATATATATAGGCTTGTCTTGATAGCCTGATAGTTCGAAAATAAAAAGGTTTGTCATTAGAAAAAGCAATTCGACTTGTCGCAAGTTTATGAAATAAGGGGTGTACCTCATATCATACCATTCACAATAGAATGTCTTCTCCTACTTTCAGTCTTTGTCTAACTGTAATGACTTGTCAATTAATAAGTGGAAATTGTATTTTCAATATCTTACGCCACCTCCTGACTGATGTACTGTAGTTTTTGTAGTGATACTTGTAACAAATGATCCTAAACTACAATGACAGCTTCGCCTATAACGCACAATCCTAGAATGTACAATCGACTAGAATACCAATTACTGCTGGTATTATAGTTGATTGTTATATAGTTACTTCATCTTTACATTATCTACCATACTAAAGTAGTATCAGAAATTGTCGATACGATAGAGTAAATTCTCATTTCCCAGCATAACTCTTCTTCTACTCATATGTTCTGTAATTTGTGCAGGTCCTTAGATGAATAGAGGATTACATGCTAGTTGTTTGAAAGAGCGCAAAGCTGGTGAGCACGGAGAGAAGTGTGAGATGTGATAATGGAGAGGAGTAGAGTAGAGAGATAAGATGAGATGGGAGGAGGCGCAGTCTCCGCCCCCGCGCCGGCGCCGCACAGTGCACACATATCGCGCTGTCGTCGCGCCGCAGCAATAATAAAGTTCGAATACAACATTGTTTTAAACTTTCGAATGTGTGATAGTAGATGCAGTTGTTGTTTAGTTAACTTTGTAATAATAATGAATTGTTATTGTGAATGTAACTTTTAATAAACAATAAGAGTACTTTAAAACTTTTCAATATTTATCGTATAGTTTTAAAGAGACATAAAAAAAACTTTTGGCGCTTTTCGATCGTATTTATAATTGAACGAACAAATTAATTTATTGTTTAATTACCTTTTAAGATGCTCTTCGTTGTACAGTAATACATAATGTAGCCGTTTTAGCTAGGATAACTTTTCTAATAAATTCGTATTACCGACATTTCAGCAATATGAATCTAGGTGACGAACAGTATTTTCTGTTTGTAAGGTTAGGCCGTCGACGCGGGCTCGACGGTTTAAAGCACCAAAGTTTAGCATATTTCCTATAGGAACAAATCGAATCTATCTTAATCAACTTATTGTATGTGAATGGTATATATGCTGCAATTTGCGTTATATGTTACCTACGGCATATCGTCTCAAGGACGGTTCCAGCGTTAGATGAGAAGGATAACGGCACTAAGAGACCCTCGTCGAGTGCCAGTCTCCTGTCCTAGCGTGCAGTTATAATAAGAACATAAAGCAATGTTAATTTTAACATTTATAGAGTAATTAGATTTTTATCCTTAAGAGTAGGATTTCATCTAGTTGCCTTCGTAACAGTAGAGAAATTAGGTGATACCTTTTCTCTGGTAGCTTGTCATCGTGCGCGGAGTCAGTCGCGTTATCCATTCGCTAGTCAATTGTACGCTTGCGTCGCGAGCTGCTCGTTCGTACTCCATCGCCATCGCGCTGACACTAGCTAGATTCATCTCGTCATCTCTAGTGTAATGTATGATAACTGGCCTCGATGCGAGGCCGAGTACCTGACACCAATGTAACGTTAATGTTAGCGATCCGCCTTCACCGGGCAAGTCGCACCGCCGCGGGTACACCACCACCCAGCGAACCTTGTAAAATAAATTGTTAGAGTAGGTATAACCGAACTTCTAGTCAGCTTTTGATGATCTCTTTATTACTCTGATAATATAACTCTTAATATTGCAGTTGTATCTTCGGTTACTAGTGTAAATAAATAGTCATGTTTCGGTGTTGACGCGCGAGCCGGGACGCGCGTGCGCGTTCCGCCACCGGCCATGTCCCGCCTTGCGCAAGCGCAAACTCTAACAAAATCATCAAATAGAGATATTTTGATAATCAATAGTATGCATATTGTTGATTGGATTGCTAATTTTGTATATGTACACAATTAGTATAGTTTATATACTTATGTGTCAATTCTTATAGCATTTTATTACATTAACAAACGATAGCTAGTAAGTGTTAAAAGTAATCCAATGATATTTGCAAGCTGTTTATTATTAGGCTTATTAAACAATATTGTGTTTAAAATAATATCGAATGGTTAATGAATTCACTTAAAATATATCCGAATCTGACTTGCTATTACAACGCTTACATTGCAATAAATACCTATACTTGCATACTATTTAGGTAGTATGTATGTTGAATTAATAGAGCTTTTATATTTATCAATTTCCGTAGCCCTTGTTAGTCGTTCAACTCCTAATAAACACCACAAGTCCGAGTATTGCACTCGGTTAATTTACAACGAACATTCGATATGTAATTTTAAAGAATCATCTTCAGTGGATGATTGATATATTATCTTTGAAGAAACAATTGACCTACTTTTTATAGTTTTTGTTGAAAATAAATACACCCTCTCGAATATCCGTAGTGCCTGCGACTCGAACTTTAGTGTGTCTTGACTTGACCATGAGGAATGTCCCTGAACACATATTTCCCCATACACACACACACACACATTAATTATTATTTTTATTTACACATATTTGTGTGTTTCTGTACTTGCGCCACGATAGTTTCCATGTGTGTTTAAATATTGTACTAAATTTAAAGGTTCCGTATCACTGACCTCTATAATACAAGTACGCTGGACTTCATATTGTCGATAGCAAATTGAAGCCATTTGTTTTTTGCCATTTTAGCGCGGATAGCCAACGGATAGCAGAGTGAGCATCCATGGAACTAATATTTCGTAATACTATTATGTCAATTTTAGTACCGGAGACGCTCGGAGGGGCGCTTCAAATCGGCACAAAAAAACTAATTTCCTAGACAATGTGACGCTGGACTAAGCGTACTTGTATTATACAGGTCAGTGTTCCGTATCCATAGGGTATACTGTCCAACGGGACCCTGTTACTATTTAATATCTAATAATGCCAGCCTCAAACCTAAGAAGCAGGCCCGCGGTTGTCAGTATAAAATGAAGCATTTTGGCGCCCTCTATATTCGTTCTTAGAAAGTGAAATCAACCATTCCATGCCGAAAGCCTGGAGAGGGCTCTTGCTAAAATTGCTATTGTGGGGCAGGAAGTACCTACCTCGCCAATTGAGTTTAAATTAGACGTCTACAGAATATGCTGAATCACACTATTAAAAAAAACATACGTTATTGTTTACAAGTAGAGTCGCTAGACTTCAATTTGTAGTTAAATGTTCGTAACGTTTACAATTTCCACGATTCGCGCTTTGTTCTCTCAGACTCTTTGATGTTGCTTGGCGTTAAATAATGTGAAACATTATAAATATTAGAGTTTATTATAATTTATTTATAAAATCACGTTAATTTTTGTACAAATTTAGTTTAGACGAAAATGTTGTAATAGTTTAGTGAAATGTTCGAAGATATTCTTTACCCTGTATTTATACTTATGTATTTCAGAATTTATATTCAAATTGTATCAAATTATATTACATTATCTTGTAATCTTGTTGTAAAGGAACACTGACCCTCAAAACAGTTGTTGGTATAGCTAACTATTGCATTACAAAACTATCAGTGAAGCGCTGAACACATTGTAGGTATACTTACCTAATTCAAGTTAGATTGATTTTATAGGCATATTATTCTGTACGTAGGTTATCAATCTGAAATTCTCTCATAATTATAAAATAAACGGTGTTTTCTGCTGTAAGTGCGTTTTTTTTAATCATGAACGTAACAAACGCGCTGTCCTCACCCGACAGACATGTAAATAATGTACTAGGTTAGGTACTAGCAGTTCACCGCAGTTTCACCTCCGATTCCAGGTGCGGATCCACTGTTGTGGACACGGTGGGCATGCTAAGCTAATTGTGAAAAAAAAAACAAAAAAATAATTAAATAAAAATGTAATCCGACATTTGGGACCCACGTGACCCACACAAACACATAGAGAGCGAGCGAGCTCCTTTGTAGAATGCAATGTACCACAGAAAAGCGAAGGCCCTTCTCTCTTCAGTGCAATGTACCTACCGAGCGTAAGTGAAGTCCGACTCGCATTTAGCCGAATTTTGGGTGGGTGGTTTTTCATTTTTGGAAAGGTACCAAAATTCGATAACCATTTGGAGATTACGTCGTATAAATTTTAAATAAAAAATATCAAATTATTCATTAATTTTGAAGTTGTTTAAAAATTACGAAATAATGATAACACAGGAATAATAGATGTGTAGTTACTTTGCCAAAAGCGTTAATTAAAAAAGTAAAAATATGTCTTGCCATCTAATTAATTTACCCCGTTTATATATTAAATTAAAAAAGATGTCAAGCAAGGTATGGTGATAACTTAACGATACATAACTTCAAAAATTAAAGAAAGATGACGTAGGTTCTAGCTACGCTGGCACGACTAGCCAGCGTGATATTTATATTTTCTTGAAGTAGCCTGCCAACTATCATAAGTCTGGCAGCCCAATGCGCGAATGCACCTTGGTGAGTTTATTTTTATTTTTATACGTTCAAGTGACGAGACGAGCAAGACGTTCGCCTGGTGGTAAGCGTCCCGCCTGCCACTAACAGTAGCAGTGCCAGAATCGTGAACTTACGAACACAATCCTGCGCTCATCACCCTGAGATATTAGATGTTAAATCTCTTTACACCCAGTAAATTCTCTGGTAACATTGCCCGTCAAACCGAAACACAGGAATTTAGGCGGGAACGCGAGAAAATCATGTCGCTGCATTGTATTATTTTCCAAAACTTGTGTTTTTTCGAGTGTTAATGCATAAAAATGGCGTTTTATTCATTAAGTGCTGATTTACGAGCAAAAGTGTGGGCAAGTGATATAATGTAGTGAAACGTGTCTTTTCGTGTTGTTTCCAAAACTCCGAAGAAGCTTGTAGTCAAGTTGCCACGACTTTACTAGGGTATGATTGGACTTGACTGTGACTTACTGTGTGTGACTTGGACTGTGACTACGACTCATTTAACTGGAGAAAGAAGGATCGATGAAGAAAAATGTATTCGGCTGAAGGACTAGTATCCATGGCCAGGAACTATTAAAAAC
This sequence comes from Erannis defoliaria, assembly GCA_905404285.2. Taxonomy (NCBI): domain Eukaryota; kingdom Metazoa; phylum Arthropoda; class Insecta; order Lepidoptera; family Geometridae; genus Erannis; species Erannis defoliaria. Next base: position 6,201,846 of record FR990071.1, read on the forward strand.
AACAAAAAACCGGAACACAGTAATGCTTGCACACTACTGCTTGGCGTTTGAATAACTGGCAAAGGTGTGGTACTTCCCCAGGCGGGCTCTGCAGTAGAGTCTTACCACTACAATAAATAGAGGAGTGTCCCCACGCTTGGCAGGCGGCTTGGGGATCGCAGAATGGTCACCACGAAGAGGAACAAGATTTAACCAAGAGGACGCTGATGCCCGTCCTCCGGTGGGTCTGGTTGCAGTTTAAGGACATACACAGGTCCATAAAAAAGTGTATTTTGGGTTATTTCCAAAACTCCGAAGAAGCTTGTAGTAAAGTTGCCACGACTTTAATAGGGCATGATTGTACTTGACTGTGACTTAGGTAATTAATGTGACTTGACTGTGACGACGACTTATTTAACTGAAGAAGGATCGATGAAGAAATAAATGTACTCGGCTGAAGGACTAGTATCCATGGCGAGGAAAAATTATTAAAAAAAAATGCGCCTCGTTTCTTTTTTTTTTTTTTTGTTGATTCTTGGCATCGCACGTTGTGCATTCTGCCAGTGTCGAGTTTATGAATTTGCAAGTATTTATATTAAAATCAAGTCATATATGTCATGATATCACAGTCAGTCACACGAAATTAGTCATAGTCGAGTCCAAATCATGCCCTAGTAAAATAGTGGCGACTTAACTATGAGCTTCTACGGAGTTTTGAAAACAGCACAAAAAGACATGTTTCACCACATTATATCACTTGCCCACACTCGTGCATGTAATTCAACACTCAACCATTTTTAATCATTAATTCGCGAAAAAACACTAGTTTAAGAAAATAATAGAATGCAACGACATGATTTTTCCGTGTTCCCTCCAAAACTCCGCCTTGTTTCTTGCTGGCTGTAACTGTAATCAATGTCATTCGCAATTTGATTGACAAATGTTTTTTTTTTCTTCTTAGTTATTAGCATCGCACGTTGTGCATTCTGCCAGTGTCTGCTGTGTGTGTCATTCTGCAAGTTTATGAACTTTCAAGTTTTTTTTATTAAAATCAAGTCAAATATGTCATAAATTTACAGTTAGTCACAAGAAATTAGTCATAGTCGAGTCCAAGTCATGCCCTAGTAAAGTTGTGGCGACTTTACTATGAGCTTCAACGGAGTTTTGGAAACAACACGAAAATACATGTTTCACCACATTATATCACTTGCCCACATTCGTGCATGTAATTCAATACTCAATGAATAAAACACCACTATTTTTTATCATTAATTCGCGATTAAACACAAGTTTAAGAAAATAATAGAATGCGACATGATTTTTCCGTGTTCCCGCCAAAACTCCCCAGTTTACATATTTGACACTTTTTGATTGGACAGCTTGTTTTTTTTATATTATCGATTTGCCCTATGCATTATCAGCTACTAATCCTGTTAATTTCATAAAAAATAATACATAATTAAAAATGTAAACAATTAATAATAACTAAAACGAAAAAATACGTGTTTCTTATTTTTAATGTATTTTCGATTGAATTAATAAAATCTAGGGGTCAAAAAAATTAAATGTTGTCAACGGGCGATTTACTGATTCCCAATGAAAAAAAATTGTTAAAAAAAACCGTTAAACGGTGACGAAGAGACATTGGCCTGAACCAAACCCTGAAGAGCAGGCTAATCATGTAACTATTCGGGATCGCGATTCGGATACGAGTTATCAAAAATTGACACTTGTCACTGTCACAGCTTCACGGTATCACGGAGGGATTTCTCTCGCTAACGTTATCGAACGAATGCATCGATTTCCTTAATTAAGTTAAGCAAATCCGTCGGTCTTTTGGCATTTCATCCTGCCCTGCAGGGTCAAATGAGTTTTGGCAGTGACAGTGATAAGTGTAAATTTTTGACAACTCGTATCCGACTCGCGATCCCGAAAAGTTACGTGATAGCCCCGCTGTTTCACAATCTAGTGTATGGTTCTCAAGATTTTGAACGAACAAAGCAAAGTAAAAAGGTAAAAATAAAAAGTAACCTTATTTAATTTATTATATCAGATCTGTCATGCGTTTTTTGTGGTTATTGACGTTATTGTTCGTCTAACAAAGTATTTGCCCATCAGTTGCCCATAGTATTTCTTAAGCTTTCGTTACTCCACGCAAAGTAGTGAGTGCCCCTGGAATTATTAATTACTGTCAATAAAAATAACAATAACAGCCTTACCTAAAATAATCTCGATACTCTTAGTCACTGCTTAAACTTCTCTGTCTTGTTCTTGCATGTTACACTCACGTCAGAGAGAAGATGGCAGAGCATCTTAAGCAGTGACTAACGGTTGGGAAGTTTTTTTAAGTAAGGCCGTTTCTATCAAGAAAAAATAATAACAATAATGTAACGTAACAATAACAATTTATCAGAATTTCTACAAAATTATATTAGAAAACTTAGAAAGGCACTTCACCAACGAACGCGAACTGTGAAGTGAAGCAGTGAAGGTGAGTGAACTGCTTTTTCACAAGAAAAATGCGATAAAAAGTGGGCCATATCTCGCCAGCGCAGTCTATCCTTTGGCTGTAGAACTACGTTCTGACAGCTGTCAGAAAACTTCCCATTGGCGTATCGACGGCAATTTTGTGTAAGTATTTGAAATACCCAGAGAAATTTACTGGGAAATACCTAACTAAAAATATTATTGTTTCTAGACAGCGTTCGTTCAAACCTAACCTAAAGATAAAAGCCCCTTAGATGATGGAAACGTGGCCAGAATGCTGGCGGCATTGCCACGAATAAATTAAAATGCTTTATCTTGTATGTCATTGTAAAGTCAATGTCAACGTCAAGTCAATAAAAATAAAATCTATTTTGCATTTTTACGTTGTTTTCTGAGTAATACATACTTTATCAGTTGTTTTGTTTGGTTCGCGAAATTAAACTTAGAAAATATTTGTGAATTAAGCTTTGGATTACACAATAGGAAAATAAGCACTTAACCATGAATGCACCTCCCACTTTCGAATCATTTCTCTTGTATGATGGTGAAAAGAAGTAAGTTATTGTAACCTCATCCGTTGTTACATTAGTAAACTCGATGTTTAAAACACTTATGCTTTCAGAGTACAGAAAGAAGAAGACACCAAAGTCACAAATGCGGCAATATTCACAGTGAACAAAGAAGATCATACTCTTGGCAACATGATCAGGCAGTTAGTACCTACGTACTCAATTCCGATGTACCTAATTCAATTTCCATTTGAACTAATAAATTTATACTTACAGTCAACTTCTGAAAGACCCGAAAGTGCTATTTGCTGGGTATAAAGTGCCACATCCATTGGAACATAAGTTTGTATTGCGAATTCAAACTACATCAGACTATACTCCGCAGGAAGCTTTCATGAATGCAATCACAGATTTGACGTCTGAACTATCATTGTTTGAAGAACGATTTAAAGTAAGTTTATTTCCATTTAGAACATATAATTTATTTAGGTAAGTACAGGCAGTATCGTCTTTACCATTAGGTCACATGGGGCCAGGGCCCCGAAGGACCGACAATTTCTCTCACATTTATCCTCAAAACATTTTTGTCGGGCACAGCAATAATGAGCACCCGGGTCGAAAACAAAACTTACTTTTGTCTTAAAATTTGAGTCCAAATTTAAGACAAAATCAAGTATACCTGCCTTTTTTTTAATTATAAAATTTCCATAATATTTGACTTGATTTTGACTTATTTGGCTACATCTTAGTTAAGTTCGAATTAAGATTTTAAAAAAACCAGTAGAAAAACGTTAGTATACTTTTATTCGCTTTCTTTACTTTCCAAAAGGGCCCCAAATTCTTGTATGCCCAGGGGCCCCATCATAGTTTAAGACTGCCTTGAGTACAGGAGAATCCAGCTAAAGCTATGCCGAAAAGACCAGCAACCGTGCATTACTTTGATGTTGGGGATGCTATAGAATATACACAAAGACATCAACCACACCCGGAGACACGAAAATTCATCATTCCAACATCTGCCTGACTGAGAATCTAACCTTAATACCTAACCTAACCTAACCTAAATACCTTAATCTCTGTCAGAGTCATAAGGAAAACTAGCAACACGAGTACCATTCTATGTCGTTAAATTTGACGTGTTGGTATAGCAGATTTATTAAGACGAATTTGAGAATATACCGATATTTATCAAATTTTACTGATTTTAATGTTAAATATAATAATCGTCAAGAACCGTACTCGCGCTGCCGCTACCACAGTGCAATGCAGACTGTGTAGTGTAGACAACATATTTAAATACACACACATATACTTTTTTTTTAAATGTTTTATTTATTTATTTCAGGAAGCAATCAAAGAGAAGAAAGATGGATTGGATTAATCAGAAAGCATTATTAGTAGGTTAAGATTGTACATCATTGGAAAAATAAAGTTATTTAAGAACAAATTACTGTTTACGCTTCCTCCTTTTCTTATTCTGTGGATTCTTTTATGCCTCGAATTTCTAAAAAAATACTTTAAGCATTTCCGTAGTAACAATACTAGCAGCGCGTTTCAGTGCGTTGACAAAAATATGTTTCCGGTCTATCCACCAAAATAAAACGATTGTAAAGTAATCATTACGTTTATTGCTTATAAAAACAGTATGCATATGTAATTGGTGTTCATCATAGAATTAGGTTGCAATAGAGTCAATACCATGATTGTGATGGAAAAAAAAAGTGCCGTAAAAGTTACTTCTCATTGTACATTATAACCAGATAATGTACATGAAAAGGCACAACACCATTCACCACATAATTTGATAGGTAAAATAACATGCAATAATCTTGCTTAAAATTAAAACAATAATCAAAGATATTTACAAACATTGGTCTAGTAAAACTAACAAATGAACTGTACCTAAACGGTAAACAAATAAATAACGTTAAACAACAACAACGGTAACATTAAAATTAGTTTACTATTAAATAGTGATTAAAATGTTTCTTCTTCATCACAGTTTTCTGTAGAGTGCCCGAACACTGGAAAATTAAATATACTGTTTTAAGTACTTATATGATGTGTCGAAACTCTTACGCCGTTTGCCCACAGCCGCCGTCGCCGAGACGTCAACGAGAACGGGATGACGTCTCGGTCACGATGGCTGTGGACAAACGGCCTTAGGGAGCAGGTACGTATTTGCGGTCTTCTTCCTGCCATTATCGCACTAGATGGAATCGGCACAGCATGTTTCCTTTCTCTTTTTCACTATATCATTCGTCATCTCTGCATTCACTACCTTACACGCATAGCATCTTTTACACATACATATGTATTTTCCTTTTTTTTTCCTGGAGAATGCCTCTAGAGAGTCTAGAGCGATCTTTTCATTTATAAAGTATAGGTCTACTGTAGACATGTCTTTGGTTTCACCACTAGGCAATGAGCGTCCGGCGCGGCGCGGCGTGAGAAATGTCATCATAAGCTTTTGGAAATTACAAAATTATGTTGATGTTCGGTTTAATGGTAATATAGGTAAAATGCATGTTTTTTTTAATTGATGCACAAATAACGAAGTCATAAACATTTTAGTTTCATGTTAGACAGGGAGGAAGACTATAGTAGCTTATGACGTCAAAGTACAGAATTCCAAACAAATGTATACTAGCACGTGTTTAGCTAAAATGGGACGGATGGCTTCCTCGCAAATACTTTGGACCCTTATATTTCAGAACTTTACCAGCCCAATATTTTTTTATTTTCGATGTAAACATCAGATTCAGTTAGACTCTCCACTTATCCTATTATTTTTAAAAACTGAATTTTGTGCATATTCCATATTGTATTCTAAACAAAAAACGGTCGCACACCTTCACAAATATCGCAGTAGGGTCGCGGCGGCGGGCGCTCCTTGCCCTCCGCGCCGGCCGAGGGCGCGGGCGCGTCGGGCTCCGCGGCCTGCTTGGGGCAGTCCTCCGTGTCGTGCGCGTCGAAAACGTCGCAAATGTCGCAGAAACGCCGCGGCGCAATCGCACGAGGCTTGCGACCGTTGCTGTTGAAACATCATTCAAGTTTAAAAAAAAACCACTAACTGGAGGGCCAGTTCCCATTCCAGACTAGATAATATGTTTAACATCTTCGACCACATCGTCACTTAACATCAAATGGGATGTGGTCATCAACCTGGCATCCATTAAAAAAAGCTTTTTTTGTTCCCCGAAAAAAAACGTGTTTAACCTACATTTCGTACGTCTGTTGATAAGCGATGATGTGGTCGAAAATGAAGCACGCAACACATTTTTTTCGCGTATTCAGGGTTGCTTCATGGTAAAAGTTGTTCACAATGATAAATCAAGAATGTTGACAACTTCGGCTTAGTCCCGACACGCTTAACTCTGTATATTCATATAATAATAACTTTTATTTGAGCAAACACATTAGTTAAACTAATGTTAGTGGGTGGATAAAATAACTTCGTTAAACACATGGACCTGATTCTCACACTATTTCTAATGTCGGGTACAGACCGGTCAAATGGGTTAAACCAAACGCCTACGAATACGGTTCAACGATGCTTCAATAATGATTATGACATAACATAATATAGCGAAATAATACGTGTTGCGGTGCGTTCAGAGGTGGTCAGATGAAGACTTAGGATTACCAAATGTGAAACTTTTTAACTACCCTTTCGGGAATGTCGCTCGAGACATGCAGTGCCAGTGAACCGGTGCGCAAGTGTGCGTTCACCTGTACTTAATGAGGATCTAATTGGGCGTGGATCAGGCTGTTGGAGACGCTACTTCTGTTTCAGACCGGATCCACACCTGATGACAGGAAAAAAACCGACTAAGCAAGGTTGGAGTCGTGCACCGACTGCACCCGGGCCCGCACGAATGAGCTCTTTGGAGTTTAAGTACGGACCAGTGGTTATTTGGTGAAGGAAAACCTGAATACAAAATACATTTAATGATGCTACCGTGCCACGATCATTGGTAAAGTCTGCTAAAATGCTTCACGTAATGGGACCTTGATGTTTACAACATACTTCCACAAACGGTCACTGATGCTCCGAGCTTTGGGTCATTCAAGACAAAATTAAGCAAATGGCTTATTATACAAGCTTTTTATAATTATGATGAATTTTTTAGTATTATAATATGTCCGAAGTAGCATTCAATGAATTAATTTTATAGATAACTAGAGGTCCCCCGCGACTTCGTCCGCGTGCGGAAGAAATTCGGCCCGCTCCCAAAATTCAGCAGTTTAAATCATCCCAAGCAATTTTTTTTGCCCGCCCCCACAACTCCCCGAACTCTACCAACTATACTGACTCTATCGACTCTGCCGACTCGACCGACTCTACCAACTCCCCCCTAACTTCCCCCCTTTGAATGAACTACCCAGATATCCATTTTTCATCACTATAACTTTAAAAACAAAGAACATTCCATACAACATTTCACCCCCCCCCCCCCCCGCTTAAATCGTACACTGTCCAAAAAAAATTGAGTCAAGAATTGTCCAGTTTTTTTTTTTTTTAATTTTTCGATTTTTTCTCGCCTTTTAAACCTTCCCTAGACCTCCACGAACATTTCAAGACTAAGATAAGATAAATCCGTTCAGCCGTTCTCGAGTTTTAGTGAGACTAACGAACAGCAATTCATTTTTATATATATAGATAATAATATTAATAAATGGTTAATTTCATGATTATTATGTACAATAGGTACCAACTTGACGTGTAATTGTTAGTGGACTATAAGGCCGGCCGCAAATTATGAGACACGTCTTTCTCGCGCGCGCCGCGCGCCGGACTGACCGTAACACAAATAACTGGTGCGAGCGAGACGGCCGTTTCGAGAAATTTGTTACGGTGTGCGGGACCTAGCACAAAATGTATGCACGGAGCGCCTTCAGTCGCGACCTTCCGGTTTTTGTAATAATGTGCGGCCGCTCTAACAGGCTGCTTATGCTACCGACTGACCGTACCACAGCGCACACAAGACCTTAAATAAAATCATGTTATTTATAATTGATTTTACTTTGATTCAGTTGGGGATCCTTAATTCGGCCTACAACTCTCACTTTTGGCGGCTTTTATTATTTATTGAAATGAAGTTAAATACGTCGGTTTCTAATGCGTAATTTAAATGACACTTGTTAATTTAAGTAGGAACCGACCCTACCAATTAAGCAGTGTTTTAAGTAAAACCCTTTGCCATAGAGCAAAACTTAGAAAAACTATAACATTATCTTACAAGAGCGCTGGCTCGGGCGAGGTCCCGCCTTCCAAGGCTTGCACGCGCGCCATTAGCTGCTCGTTCTTCCGCTGCATGTCCACTATCACAGAGTTGAGGAAGCTCACTTGTCCATCCAACATTTCTTTCTCTTCATTGTTTCTGAAACACAACCATACAAAATTTGTTTCCCACTGAACGTAAAGTCCGGGATATACGAGGCTAGTTTTTCAAGCCAGGATCAAGGCCGTAGCCAGGAATTCATTTCGGGGTTTCATTTCGAGCTCTGGACCAGAGACAATAAGTAAGTTGGGGGTCCAAAACATAACGAACTACCCTCTTTCTAAGTCTTTTACTACGATTACTGGTACTCGAACTTCGAACTTGTGTTTTTTCGAACTCTTTTGACAACCACCCGCATTCTTCAGTCTACTCGTGAACATGGTGCATGCAACTGCGCCGAAATATCGGGAGCTCATTTCACAACATAATCACGGTAAATATCCCGTTAATAATAATAGAACTTTAATAAATGATTAATGTATCTAAATATCTACAAATAATTTGTCTGTAAGAATGTGTCATGGCGTAATAAATAGTACCTACCTACTTAAAAGTATTATTTTCGAAGCGCTGTCAAGACACTACCGGAAACAAAATAGTACGTAAACTATAAGATTAAGAAAAAGTAGATTCTATATTTACGCTCGATACAGAGCGCTGCCCCATTTTCATATATTTCTTATACTTTAAGTACCTAATACGTATTTTTCGTCAATTCCTGTGCTACGGGTAAAGTTTGTTGGCGACAGCGACGGTGATAATGAAATGGACGGGCCCAGCGCATGCAAATCGATCAAAATTAACAAGACAACACAATCAAGCATACCTAGCTAAAAGTATGCATATTACATTTGCCGGAAAATAGAGATAGCGAATCTAATTACTGCATGACAAAAAGAGAACACATGTACATGTATTAGATGTTTGTATTGTCGTATCGTACGGCTCGCATGTCGCAAAGGCACAATGACTTAAGCGAGCGGAGAGCCGGCGCTCAACACATAGTCTTCAAAATCCGTACGCTTATTTCCCGTCCATTCATTTTATCATTGTCGCTGGTTGGCGACATAACTTACTGTGTTGTTGGAGGATTGTCTCCTTGTCCCAGAACACCCATGGCATCATTGTCGTTCTTGTCTTTACCATGAGCAGACATTTCTTTTTGCAATAGCAGTTTCTCTCTATCTGATATCTCTGCCTTCGCTTCTTGATTCTAAAAGGAAATTATACATTTTTAATATTGAAATACTATTGATATATTGTGCACAATACCAATAGCTATTGGCTACGTAACTTCAAATTGCGATATCTTCGCTTTTCATAAACTTTAAAATGATTTTAACACTTTTTATAAACATGAAGCATGTAGCAGCCCTTTTAGCTTACGCTAAAGAGGCTGCTACATGGTCCGGTACGGGGCTTTACTAGACCAACGACACTTGGACTAAGTTGGTCTGTCGCCGACCGTTTGACCAAGTAACCTGGGTCTAAGCGGTTGACTGGACCGTAAAGCAGTCCCTCTTTAACACTAACAACAGACCTGGCACTTCCCCCTTCTCTATTGTTTTTATCCGTGTGTGCGAATGTGACAAAGCTAGATTACGCATTTGTCTATCTTGTTCTCGCGGGCAAAAAAATATATCATAAAAGGCATGTGACAATTTGGCCTAGTTCATACAAGGAAGTAAGGGTTTTTTTATCACTAGGCCACCTACGTATGGTAATTGTATACTTAATTTATGTGCCATTGACACAAGTATTAGGACCGACAAACAGAAATATTTCGTTGCAGTGCGACATTGGAATGCGAAACGACACGTTCATATGTTCGGTCCTTCTTGTTCATTCACTTTAGGATTCTCCTTGACAATTTAATCCAAAATACTTTTTCTAGCAATATATTATTCGTTTATTATTATTCGTGTATTATTCGAATTCGTTTATCTAACGTAAATAAATAAAATGCAGCCAAGCTGCAAGTTGATTACTTTATTCTCTATTCTCTAGCTCTATGGCATATAGAGGTGTACTGACAGCGTATTTACGATGTATGTATAGGTATAAATCGCGTGTTAAAATTAAGCTAGCTTAAATAAAGTAGTGGTGTATAACGGCTTAGATTAAAACATGAGTACACATACCTTGACTTCTTGTTCTAACTTAACTATGAAATCTTCCTTCTGCTTCAGCTCTTTTATTTTCCTATCGACATCTGTTTTCAAGTTATTTACTAAAGTTTCGTTATTAGCTAAGGATTCAACTAGAGCTTTCTTGTTAGCTTGTAGTTCCATCGTCAATTTTTCTAACTTACTATCTTTTTCTACGTCAGTACTCTGTTGAACAGTGATTAATTCTAATTTTTGTGTTAATTCCGACACATTCTTTTCGGCTTCCGAAAGTTTCTGTTGAAGCTCATTCTGTTTTTCCTTTTCTGCTTTAACTGTGTCTTTGGAGTTTTGCAATTCTTTTTCGTATTCAGTCAATTTTAATTTAAGGTCATGTTTGGCACGTTTGCTTTCTCTCTTGTATTCGTCGTACTGTGCTTGCAATTGTTTGTTCAAATCTTCGTAGTTTAGCTTCTGAGCTTCATTTATGTTTGTCAACTGTTTTACATCGTTATCAGACTTATTTAGTAGCTGTTGGAGTTCGTTTATTCTGTCCTTGGATTGTTTCACTTCTTCACATAGTTTTTCACTTTCTGTGATTTTAGACTGTAATGTTTTAATTGAACTGGTCAGAGATTCAACTTCTGTTTTGTGTTTATCACTCAGACTTGCATTTTCAATTTGCAATTGTGCTATCGCTTTTTGCGTTTCATTAGTTCCCATTTGTAAAGATTCATTTAACTTTACTAACTGTGATTCTCTTTCTTGTAATGCTGCGTCTTTGTTCGAAACATCTTGTCTTAATTGAGCAATTTCTTGTTCCAGTACGGTTAATTTGTTTAATTCAGTCTCATACTTTTCATTGTGAGATTTCAGTAAACTTTCTTTTTCATCTAGTTTTTTTTTGAGCTCGTTATTACTGGTAATATTTTCGTTTAGTTTTATAACTATGCCCTCGTACTCTTCTTTTAACTTACCTAATTCAGTACTTGTTTCATTATATTTTGTTTCTAACGAAGCCTTATCGTGAACTAAAGTAGACGTTTCTTTTCTTAGAACCTCAAGTTGACTAAGTTGTTCTTTCAATACAGATTCTTCGGCAGAAGAATTAGCTATTAAACTTTCGTATTTTTGTTTGAGATTCGAAGTTTCTAACGTAGCATTATTTAATGTTTCTTCTAAGTGCTTTTTAATATCCATAGCTTTGTTAATCTCTTCTCGAGCTTGTTGTATTTGCCGATCTTTTTCCGTGACAATTTCTATATTTGATCGAAGATCTATTTCAAGCATTTCTAGTTTGAGATTTAATTCTTTAATATTATTTTGTTTTTCTTCCAAAATTTGCTTAAGCTGTTGATCCTCAGTTTTATATTTATTAACTTCCTCATGCACAGCAGACAATTGTTGCTGAACTTGTGATAATTCAAGTTCGTGTTGAGTTTTCTGGTGTTTTAGCTGGGCAGTCATATCATCTAGTACTTTTTGCAAGGAATCTTCATGCTTCCTCGCTTCTTCTAGCTTATTATTTAGATCATTTTGCGCTTCTGTTAATTGATCAACTTTTTCCATAAGTTTAACTTCAGAAGTTGCACCATCTGCTTTCAATAGCGATATTTCTTCTTTATATTTATCAATTTCTACTTCCAATTTCTTCTGAATCGTTTCCTGTTCAGAAGCTTGTTCTTGTTCTTTTACTTTAAGAGCTTCAATGTCCTTTTTGAGAATTGTGTTCTCATCTACTACGTTATCGTTAGCCGACTGTAAACTTTGGTAACGATTGTGGAGTTCTGTATTTTGTGTTTCAAGGTTCAGAGCTTTGTTGTCTAAGTCTTTTAATTTTTCAATATTTTCATTTACTGATCCTATCAACTGACTTCTCTCTGCTGTGAAATCTTCTTGTATTTTGAAAAGTTTCTGTTTAAGTTCTTGTTCCATTCTAGCATAGTTATTACTAGTCTCTCTGTGCTTGTCCCTTAAGTCTTGAAGCTGTTTTTCAGATTCTTTCAAATGTTGCGATAATTGATTAAATTGTTCGTTAGAATCTGTGGCCTGTCCGGTTAGATTTAGGTATTCTGTTTCAACTTTTTCTTTAGCTTTTTGCAACTCGTCACATTTTTCTGAAGTGCTTTCAAGTTGACGCTTTGCTTCGCCTACTTCTAATTCCATTGATGACATCTTCGTTTTCAGTTCATTGTTGTGCTGAGTTAATTCTTCAATGGTTTTCTTAAGTTTTTCGTTTTCTTCTTTCAATGCTTTCAGTTCATCCACGTTGTTATTAAGTTGCAAGTTGAGCGCGTCAAACTCGACTTTACGTTGATCTAAAGACTGTTTGTGGCTCTCGATCTCCTTTAACAACTGCTCTATTTTACTGTTGCGATCTTCTATCTCTTTCTTATGTTCCTCTGCGATTTTACTATGCTTGATATTGAAATTAGCAGTTGCCTGCTCATAATCATCTTTAAGTTTAATAATTTCTTTATCTCTTTCATGTACTGTTTCTTTGTATTCGGTAATAAGTTTTTCTGTCGAAGCCGTGGACGTACTAGACTCTGAAAGTAATCTTTCATAATCTTTAGTTTTAACTGAAAGCGTTTGTTGCAATTCTAATATTTCTGTTTTGCTTCTTTCGCTAGATTGGGACACTTCGTTCAATAAACTTTCATACTCGTTAATTTTGGTCGAGTATTCTTCTTTGACGCGAGCGATTTCATCTTGGAGACTTTTACAAGTCATATCTTGCTTTCGGTTAGAATCTTCTAACTGTTCCAAATCTAATACTTTGGCACTGAGTTCCATTTTCAGTTTTGTGATTTCTTTATTAAAGTTCACTTCGTGTTCTTTACTTACACCTACAACTGGAATTAAATAAAAGAAAGGTTTTAAATAGATGATAATAAATGTTATGTGAATATCAATAGATTTTGTTTTGGTTATTTTATTTCTTGCTAGTCATTGAGTTAATATCTATAGAGTCACAAACGTTAAAAAAAAATGTCTGCGCCTAAACTCGGAACTTTTTGAACGACTTGAGCTACGATAAGACACAAGCGCTCAAGCATACATTGAACACTATACCAGCGACATAACGCCTAAATTCGAACAATTGTGAACTATATAATGCACGTATAGGTATATACAACGGCACTCGGAGGTTTCTTGACTGTTTTTACTCAGAGATTGTGACTCTTTTTATATTAGCTCAATGTTACTAGTATATTTACTTACCTTTATTTAATTCTAAAGTCTTATCATCAACAGCTGCCTGCAGTTGCGTTAGCTTCGTATTAAGGTCTATTATTACTTGGCTGTTTTCTTTATTCAGCCTTTCTAGGTTCTGTTTTTCAGTTTCCAATTTGGACTCTGCTAGCTGCAATTTCGCTGTCAGCACTGACACTTGAGTTTCAAACTCAGTCTGTGCTATAGCCATCTTCGATTTAGCTTCGTTGAGCGCTCTTTCGGAATCCGCTTTAAGTTTGGCCAATTCTTCGGACATGCTTTTACCCATGGAATCTTTTTCGGTTTCTTTTTCTTTAAGAAGCGCGTACGCCTCGTCCAGCAATTTTTGCAATTCTGACGACAGCGCTGAAAATTAAATATATTAGATCATTTAGAAAGCGTTAAATATGAAGATTAATCTTAGACTTTAGAGAAAATAAAAAATGTAAAGAAAATCTTTAGATGCTATCAGCTTATAAGACGTATAGTTAACAACAATATGGGAATAATATGGATTTGATTTAGCGGTAATTCCTAGCTAACCGTAGTGACATAATTTTAAGGATCTCATTAGTACTTCATCAATCTTAGCCATAAAGAGCAGTATTTTGCTATTTTTTTAATTTAATGGATGGGCGAGTCCTTACCCTGGTGGTAAGCATCATGCCTGGCCACAACAGTAGCAGTACCAGAATTGGGAACTTGCGAAAAAAACTTGCGCCGCACTGCGCTTGTCATCTCGAGATGTCATATAGAATATATTAGAGAAAGAATCTCATCATGCCCAGTAATTTCTCTTGCAAGATTTCCCTTCTAACCGAAACACATTAATGCTTGCACCTATATTGCTTGGCGATTGAATAACTGGCAAATGTGTGGTAGTACTACCTAGGCGGACTCTGCAATAGAGTCCTACCACTACAATCGAACTAATTGGACCTGGGTATGTCCTTAAATTGCAACCAGACCCACCGGAGGACGGGCAGCAGCGTCCTCTTGGTTAGCGGTGGTTACCATTCTCCGATCCCCAAGCCGCCTGCCAAGCGTGGGGATTATGGCAACACCCCTCTATAAAGGGGGAGGCCTTCGTCCAGCAGTGGACGTTTAATGGCTGACGACGACTACAATCGAAAACAAAACAAAACCACAACAATCAAAAGGACTTAAAATAAACCGGGAAAAGGAGACTTTTCCATGCAGCTTGTACGTCCATTGCATCTCGACTCTTCGACTGACTGTTGCTCATACGGTGTTGTAAGCAAAGTTTTCTTACTTTGCGCGGCAGTGAGTTCCTCCCTGTGCTGTTCGGCGACTGCGGTCGCGTCCACGGTGCGCTGGTCCTCCGTGACCCGCAGTGCGGCCGCGTTAGCCTCCGCGCGCGCCGTCTGGAGCGCCACCTCCGACTCCAGGTCTCTGATGCGTTGCTCCGCGACCACTTTCTCTTGCTGAAATATTACTCATTTTTTCACTATTGGTACCACACTTGGTGCATTCTGTTAGTGTGAATGTATTAAATATTTTCAAGTTTTATTTGTTTTATTTTTTTTATTTTTTTATATAGTTTATGATGATATTATTTTACTTTGTATAATATCAAGTCAAATAAGATGAAATTTTTCATGTAATTTAAATAAATTCTCAGTATTAATTTATTTTCTTTTTTTTTACATAAAGTACATTTATTACATAATAAAATAAAAACTAGGGTGTCCGGGCGGGGCTCAAGTTGCTGGTTACGGCTGCAGAGTGAGGAACCTCCTGACAATGCGTGCCGTGTCAAGTTAAGGACCACTGCCTTTTGGATCTAACCCTTGACCCGACCGCCAAGAGACAGCCCCTTAAAATGTTGGTCGAAGCTGTTCGCTATGACACCGTTCACCGTGACGACTATCATGACGGTTATCGTCGAGTCAACATCCCACATGGCGGCTATCTCGTCGGCCAAGTCAAGGTACTTGCTGAGTTTGTCCTTCTCGGCCTTCACGAGATTCTCGTCATGTGGGATGGTGACGTCGACGAGCACTGCCCGGCGCTGGGACCGCTCCACCATCACGATATCAGGTTTATTGGCGACAACCGTCTTTTCCGTGATGATGGACAGGTCCCAATAGAGCAAAGTATCTATTTAATACAAATATTAAACTATCTATTCTAGTATACAATGTGTAGCAAAAAGGTTCAACAATACTGAAGGGAAATGTACTCATCCTTATGAACAACTTTTACTAAGGGGCCAACCCTGAAATCGTGCATAAAAACGTCTGTTCTATACAAAAAGTTCATTGACCTTGGACAAAAAGGATGGAACAGCTGTTTTTTTTTCACGTTTTCAAGGTTGGACCTATAGTAAAAGTTGTTCATAATGATGAGTACATACATACCCTTCAGTATTGTTGAACCTTTTTGTTACACGTATATTTTATTATTATTACCCGAACTCTAAATAAACACAGCGCCATCTAGCCCCATACCAACTAACAAAGCTTGTATTATGAAAACCAGATAGCTGATAGAATACTTATATTATATACATATTTTTTTCATAAATACATACTTATAATACATACTACACCCAAACACAGAGCAAACATTTATGTTTGTCATAAAAATGTTTGAATTATTTTGACTTAATACATATTTAAAAGCAATCAATAGCACTGTAAGAAATAGGTATAGTTAGGTTAGATATTCTTGGCTTACCTCCATTGCCTCCTTAAATTTCTGAAAGAGAAAATAATAACTATGTTATTCTATACTACAATCATGCTACTAATATCTACTATGTCTAAATGGCATTTATAATGCAATAAATAAAAATAACGCAGGCAAGAATAATTAAAGATATTTATGACCTAACATTTTAGCGAAAGCTTGATAATTAATAAGAGATGTTGAGGGAAAGGTCATCTAGATTTATCAGGTTAGCAAAGAGTGTTCAGACACCTACAGAAGCGTTATTAGCACACCGATTACTGCTATATAGACATGGCGACCGATAGCTAAAAGCGAATAAAACAATATACATTAGAAACTCAGAGTCACACAACGGGCAATGGAGAGAGCTATGCTCGGAGTTACTTTGCGCGATAAAAACCGGAACGAGGATATTCACCAAAGAACCAAAGTTACCGACATAGCTCGCAGGGTTTGCAAGTTGAAGCGGCAATGGGCAGGCTATATCGCTCGAAGAACTGATAACCGATGGGGAAAATGGTTCTTGAGTGGCGACCGCGAACCAAAAGACACAGCGTAGGAAGGCACTAGTGGGAGCACTAGGTGGACCGACGACATTGTAAAAGGCGCGGGCAACCGGTGGATGCATATGACAGGTTGTCGTATAGTATGGCGGTCTAAGGGAGGGGAGGCCTTGGTTCAGCAGTGGATGTATCCGGGCTGATGATGCTGATGACACTCGTTCACGCCACTAGTTCTTAGCGGTAGTACTCCTAAACACGGTTAGCGCTGTAAGACAGCGACGGCAGCATCACAAGTAGCGACTTCAGCAATAGTCATGGGACATGGTGAAAAATCACCTAAAGTAGGAATTTCGGGAACATTGCCTCAAATAATTAGAGATCATATAAATTAATCTATGAGGCCCTTGAAAAAAAACACCAGTTTTTTCTTGAACGTGATTGACCGTTTTCTATGGGACAACCGTCTGTAAACTCACGACTGGCCCTATAGTAAAAATTGTCCATAATGATGAGCATAATGACCTCTTTTCAGTTTAGTCATACCATTCCGCGTAGCCCTGTGAATTTATAAAACGATCTCAAATACCTAATTTTTAATTGACTTTAGAATGGGCGCTTTTCTGACAGGAAATTAAAAAAAACTTTTCTTACTGTCCATGCATTAAAGCATTGTAATATGCCAGTTTACAGCGATACAGTTGGTATAAGTACAAAAAAAAAGAAAAAAAAAATTTTTCTGCGGTTTTTACATGGCGTATCGTACTTACATTGTAGTCTTCCTTGTTGATGTTCTCTTCCTCGTTTCTGAACATGAGGTCCTCGACCTTCTGCCGCTCGTCTTCCAACAGTTTGCTGAGCTTGTCCAGCTCCGCTTTAAGCTTGCCATTCTCGTTGTTTGTCTGAAATAACAGGTTGTGTAGTTAATATCTAAGTATTTTTTAAAATTCTTAATTCCTATGTTTTTTACGTTAGAACTGCGCACTTAATCTTTGTGTTTCGGGAAAGTTAAATAACGTTTGTTAATTTAAGCAACGTTTTTAAGTAAGGCCTGTGCTCATGTAACTTTTAGCAACTTCTTTTTAGCAGGTTTTCTTAGATGTGAGCCTTTACCCGAACCGCCTAGCGAGAAACTCTTAAGTTGATGATCGACGGTCTTCGCTATAAGGAAGTTCACGGTGGCGACTTTAAAAAAAAATGGATGATAAGTTTGCTTATGAATGCTATCTAATGTGCCACTAATATTAAGAGAGGTTCAGTCTACGATGGAGCACGCTTGCCTAGAAGAAACCGAATCACTCGAGACTTGAAGACACCCAGATTATAACTTTCGGGATACACCCAGGCAGCGCATTCCACTGTTTAACCGTACGCACAAAAAAAGTGGAATGAAACCGCTTCCTACGGGTTTAAGGTATATCTGGCCTGCCTTATAGCTCAGTTGGTAGTACACTGCCTTCAGAGCTGCAGGGCGTGGATTCGATCCCCACCCAGGACAAGCATTTTTGTGATACATTTTGTGATAAATGTTTGTTCTGTGTCTGGGTTGTAAGTATGTATTAACAAAAGAAAAGAATATCTAAGTATTCTATATATCACAAGCTTTGCTTAGTTTGGGGATAGATGGCGTTGTGTAAAAATGTCCACGCAATATTTATTATTTATTTATTATATTATCAACTATGCGATGGTGTCGCTTTTGATATATGAGGGCATTTGTACCTGAGCTGCTTCCTTCTTGAGTTGTGACAAAGCTGTCTCCGCGCGGTCGGCCTGCATAGATATCTTGGCCACCTCAGCTCTTTCCAGCTCCCGCTCGCGCATCAACCGCTCCAGGTGCTGCTGTTTCTCCCTCAGCAACTCCTGGATATTAACATACCGTTATACAAATATCACTTTACAATGCGATTGAAACGGGCGTGTCCAGAAAATGGTGCGCCTCTATCTCCCTCGCACATTCCAACAATTTTGAAAATCATCATCACCATAATCCCAACATAAATGTTGATATATTCAACAAACTGATCCAATCAGGTTTTTGTATTTGCAAAACTAGACTAAACATACCTAAAATCCTTTTTGTACAAACAAAACTACATACATTTTGAATCAACTTAGTCCGTTACTCCATTGCTATTTTTACATTCAAAAATGTTTATTATGTGCGAGCGAGATAGCTCAATTTAGACGCGCGTGTGGCGCGTGTGTGCGCGCTTATGTATTAACATAAAAGTCCTATATCATTATAAAAATGTACAAATCTATTTTAATTACAATCTGTTTCAAAATGACTAGACATTTCAATTCAATTTTACTAGAAAAAATACAAACAGTAATTAAAGACTCGGCGTATGTAAATTGGGATTGTTACGGGTAAGCGTGACGCTTACCATCAGGTGAACGACCTGACTGAATTTCTCGTCTGAAAAAAATATATGCTACCTACTAATGTTGTTTTTCTAGTCAAGCCTTATTGTTTACCTCTTTACAAATATCGACAATACACCAAGAATTTCAATGTAATTTACTAACGGTTCTTACCAGGCTTACAAATACCCAGGGATACACGTAAAGTGTGCACTAAGCCAAAAGGAGCTCATCATTTTTATTATTAGGGACTACGTCATGCTGAACCAACCCGAAATCGCAAAAAAATATCAACTGTTCTATCATAAATATTAAACAATTAGGGCCTTACTTTAAAACGCTGCTTAAGTTAACACACGTCATTTAACTTCTACGCAATACATATAAAACTGAAGTTGCACACTATATTAAATAACGTCGTTTAACTTTAAGTAAAGTCCATAGTGTTTATGTGCTTTATGAGTGTGCATTCGTTCAAATGATTTTTTCTATGAAATGGTATATTTTTGAATTTTTAGGCTTGGTCCTTGGGCTTTAGTTCGGTCCTTTTACGTAAAGACCAGCCTTAGGTACTGAAAATATACAATGATCCTTTGTTTAGTGCACCCTTTCTATGATAACTTATCCTTATAATGCTACAACTTCAATAAATACAATCTGTACATACGTATCACAAAAATGAATGTACTTAAAACAATGTAGATACGTTAGACACTGACAGGCTAGGCCGAGTTCTTCTCTTCTCAGGATGGCAGTCAGAAGCTGAATGACGAGTTGCAGAGCGTGTTGTGTGACGGTTTGTATGTCTTTGTTGAGCAGCCAGAAAATTCCTTGAGATGACGACGGCTTCTCTTCTTTCCACTACTAAAGACGACCACTTGACTTGACAAAATAGAAGCAGGTCATGGCGCACGGTCACAGATCATTATAGCCTGCGCACGGTACACGAGAAATTCACAATACCTAGCGGATTTTCTCGACAATTCGAAGCGTAAATGTGGAAAACATGTGTAAATCAAGCTTTTCAACCGACTTCAAAAAAAAGGTTCTCAATTCGACTGTTTTTTTTTTGTATGTATGTTACGCAATTACTTCGCCAATTTTGAACTGATTTTTAATGATTCATTTTCTGTTTGGTAGGTAATAAAAAGGTAGATGGTCCCATATAAATTTTATCGAAATCGGTTTAGTAGTTTGGTTTTGAAATCAAAATTACTAGAAAATATGAAGATGCCATCCAGGTATTCAAAGTTGAAGACGGTTGTATTTTTTTAAAATGCGTATTATTTGCTTGCAAGATTGCTCGTCAGCTTGGAGGATCTAGCTCTCTCTCTCTCTCCTCGTCAGTTATTGTCATGTGCATAATATATAAACCTAGGTAGGAACAGTTTAGTCCCTATAAAATGCATAAGTAAGTCTAAGTCAGTAGGGTAAGTCCCTTACCTAAAATCTTGTACAGATCGATACGTCCCGATCACGATACTTATTTATATTGGTTCTCTAAGCTTCTTCGAACTAAACAGTGATAATTTTAATGGGATAAGGACTAAACCGTGCCTTTTATACACTCTTATATAAATAACTTATTCTTTTTGTCTGAGTTTGTGGCTAGTTGTGTTTGACTACAACTTACCATAGGCTCTATCGTAAAGCCTTGCTCTAGCGAACATTTATGAGAATTACGTAGTACTTATTTATTACGTTGACTATACCTAGTAAAGTTGATGAACTGGGACAGCATTCGTGTCGGGCTTAAATGATTACAAGTTTTTCAATCGACTTCATAAAAGGAGGTTCTCGATGACGTTCCACAGACAAAACTTTTCGCAGATGGCGCCAGCGGCGGTCCAGGTGTGGAAAATTCAAGTTTTCTTGTTAATCGTTGCTTAAATCTATCTGCTCTTTAAGAGGGCGTTGTCGATAATCTAGTCCAAAGAAAAATACTAGGTACTGTACTGTGCCTTGTTTTAAGAATCTATGCAGCTGTTGACGGCCTGAATATATATTTGTAGGTTAGATAGTTGTTTACATCTTATGTTGGACAGAGCTTTAATTAGCAAGGCAAAGTATTGCTGTACAAACCAGTATATGCAAATACTCTCTGGTAATCAGTCTTTAAAATGTTCTCTTCAAAAACAAAATAAAAAACAACAAAATGTATGAGATTGACAGTTGACTATGGCCGCATCGATTCGCACGATTCGCCACCTAGCGGGAAAAATACGCAGTGGATCCCCATTCGACTGTATGTTTTTTTGTATGTATGTTATGTTACGCGATGTCTCCGCCAATTATGAATTTATTTAAATTTTTGTTTGCTAGCTCATACTTCAGAGGTGGTCATACATAGATACAGATACATTTTATCGAAATCGGTTCAGTAGTTTGGTTTTTAATATCAATACAACTGGTAAAAAATTTCATCCAGGTAAACGAAATTGAAGTCGGTTGTTTAAAAAAAGATATTATTCTATCGTTAATATAGGGTTACGCGTAACAGAGTACTAAACCAAAAGGAGGTCATTGTGCTCATCATTGTGAATAAGATTTTCAACGGAACTAGGTAATTTTTAAAATGCGAAAATGCATCCGGAAGTAGGTAAATAATAGTGAACACTGAAAACCCTAGCAAAATCCGTAACGTAGTTTGGAAGAACTATTTAGCCTTTAAACTGAAAACTCTATCAAATCCGGTCCGTAGTTTGGAAGAACTATTTAGCCTTTAAACTGAAAACTCTATCAAATCCGGTCCGTAGTTTGGAAGAACTATTTAGGCTTTAAACTGAAAACTCTATCAAATCCGGTCCGTAGTTCGGAAGAACTATTTAGCCTTTAAACTGAAAACTCTATCAAAATCCGTTCCGTAGTTTGGAAGAACTATTTAGCCTTTAAACTGAAAACTCTATCAAATCCGGTCCGTAGTTTGGAAGAACTATTTAGGCTTTAAACTGAAAACTCTATCAAATCCGGTCCGTAGTTCGGAAGAACTATTTAGCCTTTAAACTGAAAACTCTATCAAAATCCGTTCCGTAGTTTGGAAGAACTATTTAGCCTTTAAACTGAAAACTCTATCAAATCCGGTCCGTAGTTCGGAAGAACTATTTAGCCTTTAAACTTAATACTCTATCAAATCCGGTCCGTAGTTCGGAAGAACTATTTAGTCTTTAAACTGAAAACCCTATCAAAATCCGTTCCATAGTTTGTAAGAACTATTTAGCCTTTATCTACGAATGCGCAAAATTCCCAAATAGGTTATTTATGTGCACACTTAAATGACATTCTATGATTACCTACCGGATGATTATTTCTTACTGAAACTGAATAAAAGGTAGTAATAAAAGGTAGCATATTACTTAATAATCAAACAACTAAATAATACTATATTCTATCTATTAGTATACATTTTACGTGGTTTTTATAACGTATTTTCTTAGTTGGAGGATCTAGCTCTCTCTCCCTACTTTATCAAAGGTTCTAGCTAATCGAAATGCCGATTTAGTGTCTACTTTGACATTTTCAACCGACTTCATAAAAGGAGGTTCTCAATTCGACTGTATGTTTTTGTATGTATGTTACGCGATTACTCCGCCAAATATGAATTGATTTTGATGATTATTTTTATGTAGGTATGTATAGGTAGGTTATACTTCAGAGGTGGTCCCATATACATTTTATCGAAATCGGTTCAGTAGTTTGGTGTTTAAATCAAAATTACTAGAATATATGAAGATGTCATCCAGGTATTTGAAGTTGAAGTACCTAATGTAGGTACTAACCTACATACAATATTATTCATTGATTTTTGATCGTAACATTTAATGTACCGTAACACCAAAAGAGTCCTAAACGACGAATAAAAATTATAATGTTTATTTATTCAATAATCACCGCTAGCTATCCACATTTACGACCAATATAACCATAACCACGCCAACTTTATTATTAGCATGGATTGTGAGAGCTACCAACGTATCTTTACAGTTCAATGAGAGAGCCACCATCGCATTTGCTGCACAAAATTGATAGCGTATAGAACATTTCAGTTCCTCCAATTGGCCAACTAGACAGATAAACTGGTCAACATGTAATTCTAAGGAGACCCCGCACTCACAGTTTAAATAATAGTTACTACGTCAGCGATCTGCTAATAGATTCATTTACACCTACTACTACACGAGTACAGTCAGCAGCTAAAATAGCAATTACCACTAAGATGTTGTCTTAGCCACCTACACAGCGTATCCACTTGTTACCGCGCTAATGAGTCTGCCTGACTGATTCTGGCCTACTAATGTTGATGAGAGGAGGCATGATAAAGTATCTAGGCTGCATCTAGGCGACAAGATAAAGTATCTAGGCTGCATCTAGGAGACAAGTTAAAGTATCTAGGCTGTAACTAGGAGGCAAGATAAAGTATCTAGGCTGCAACTAGGAGACAAGATAAAGTATCTAGGCTGCATCTAGGAGACAAGATAAAGTATCTAGGCTGCATCTAGGAGACAAGATAAAGTATCTAGGCTGCAACTAGGAGACAAGATAAAGTATCTAGGCTGCAACTAGGAGACAAGATTTATAGTACAAATATATAAATGAGTGTCTTCAAAGCTAGAGTAAATAGGTTCATTCTAGGTCTAATCGTACTCCACCCGAAAGCGCATCGTTGCCGCAAACTTTTTCGGAATAAAAAAAGATTTATTGAATAGCGTATTCAACTAATCTTACCTAACTAAACAGATTCAGTACACTAACCTAGTTGCATTACTTTTAAAATTGTATTGGTTAGTTCCAAAAAAAAACGTCACAATTCAGATTTCACCCATGCATTCATTGATTTCCTGCCCTGCATGCATTATAACGACTAGGTATGATCTTCAAAAGGAAACTTGGTCAACTTCTCATCGAAAACGGAAACTTCTCATGGTTATTTAAAAAAAAACGATTTTATTATTTTTCGTTTACCAATGCCTTTTTCGTTTCAGCTATTTTGATTTAAAAACCAAACAAAAAGGTTTTAAATGACGAGTTTTCAATTCGACACGTAATTTTTAACAGCACTGGTGAAACTTAGGAGCACAGCTATTAGTTAGCTATTTGGTAACGGCCCTGTTCTTTTACTCGTATATGTCTAATGTATATCTAAGTACTACATAGTCAGAGAAGACTACAAATGTACACCTACTTAATAAGAATGCGTAGGTCGCTCCAGAATGAAAACATCAACAATTTTCCTACTAGTGACGTATCGCACGACAAAAACATGACGACATCTCTGTACATTAGTAACAATTAGGTAACGCGTGTTGACTTTATCTAGAACACATAATCCTAGCCATAAACTAAACCTACATATATATACCTACCGAATGAAGTATACGTAACTATGCTTGCTTTTCATAGGTATGTTGCATTGCGATTGACTCATTGCATATCGGATCGAAGACTCATGTATAATCTTATCGATATTACCTACTTTATATTGATATCGGTCATACTGGACTTTACCTAGAGCCTAGAGAGTCTAGAATTCTAGATTAATTAATTATATTACCTGTACCTATCTAGCACACTAAGACACCTAAGTATAAATAGTAAGTATAATATAAGTACAATCAATTACAAAAGTTTTTGTCGGTTTCGTTGTCCCCGTTTAATCGACAGAAATCGAAATATTAAATGGAAAAACCTCAGTTAAGTATATTATATTTGTATTGGTTAATAATTTTGTTTAAATTAAGTGTTTATATATGGTACCAAATCCATCCCATACCAAAACTATAAAAAAATTGACTAGCAAGATCAAATACGTTGCTGTCTCTATCTAATTGGAAAAACAGAAGTATACGTTTATAGAGGTTTCTTAATTAGAATTGAACCGACAGATTTTGTGCTGAACGATACTAGGAAGGTGTACAAATTCCTGGTAAAATATCTAAGTTTACTCTAAAACATGATAGGTATACCTATTTCAAGCGAGTAAATTTTTCCTAACCGTTTGAACCAATACCACAGAAAATCTGTACCTAACACGTGGGTGTTTATTATGTGGTAAGACTACTACACAGTATATAGACGCAGTAACCATCATTTAACGTATGACACTACCTACTATTTACAAAAATCCACAAAGTCATGCATGCACGTCCCACATCACCAGACCATACCCCCCTCTGCCATAACCATTTGGTGTTGGCTTGAATTAATATGAACACTTCTTGCTATGAAAAATTATGTTAGGAACAAGAATTTTGTTTAAGTTGTGTTTAAGAATTTCCTTATGCATACAAAAAACTATTTGGTCATTTTTCTATGCACACTGAGAATTTGTAACTACTTAAAGTTATTTTAATTAGTTCCGTTTAGGTTTTATAGTTTATTCTAATTCTAGTGAACATTCTGAAACTAATGTCGCCGGCATAAAAAAACAATATTGATTAAAAATATTGGTTCACTCCATAAGCAGTTAATTAAAATTTTCATCCCGAAAGTTGATTAAGGGTGATCGG
Source organism: Erannis defoliaria (assembly GCA_905404285.2). Taxonomy (NCBI): domain Eukaryota; kingdom Metazoa; phylum Arthropoda; class Insecta; order Lepidoptera; family Geometridae; genus Erannis; species Erannis defoliaria. Next base: position 6,227,491 of record FR990071.1, read on the forward strand.
GTTTCGTGAAACGTCCTCTGAGTGAATTAATGGTTATATTTCAAGGGCGAAACGCAAATAAAGTCAAGGGCGGCTAGCGAGTGCTTTATTATTCAGAGCTACGGCCCTACAGGGCTATTAGGTTACGTAGGTTTCATATTAATCACAAGCCAAGGGCATGCCTACGCAGTACGCGTATAGGAAAATTATAAACTTGACTGTCCACCAAACATAAAAGCAACAAATTGAATATAGAGTTGCCTCTTGCTTTAGCTTTCTATTTTGATTATGGTGGTCATGGTGGACAACCAGCCTTACTTTGTCAATTGTATTATGGCTTTATAATTACTTAAATTTAACAACAGATATACCATATTAAACTTTATGGCATCATTATTACAATATAGTATAAAATATAAGAAGGAGCAAATAATTAAGCCAGAATATAATTGTCAGAATTCATCTCTCATCGGTGAAAAAGCCAGATACTACAGCGTTATTAGTGCAATAAAACAACACATTACACAAGTCTTACACTTTATTATCACCAATAAAAAGGGATAGGGTAATAATAGATGATAGATTTAATACATTTTATTAAAACACTGTCGTTACATCTCCTAACTCTAACATATCCCTATAATTAGCTTCTAAAATCTAACAACTAGGTTTAATAGTAATTAAGTTATAAAAAGTTAATGAATAAATCTTAAGCGACGGAATGTTCGTTTCTTAATATTTAGTGAATATTATGAGTTCGTTCTTACAGGCACTGGTAGGTTAAAGTTAATAAATCAGAAATATTATTGATTGCACCAAACATCATAAGAAATGCAATATCTTTCCAATTTTCGAATAAATAAATTACGTAAAAACATTTATCACAGTTTGGCCTCAGGCGCTGTTGAGCTAAGTATATTTATTTGTGGTTTAAGTTCTATGAGAGGGATGATATACATTGAGGTTGTACTATTCTTGGTATATTGTCGAGAACATGATTCAGTAACTATAAAAATAACTGTAGTTTGTACTATTAAGTGCGCAACAATTGACAACATATTGTCTCATAAAGTAACTATTGCTTCATCTAACAGTTAAGATACTATCCTAAACAGTTAAGAAAGTTTAGTTTGTTAAGGCATACATTTGTAAAACACAGAAAACATTCGTTGTTCAAAAACAGTCGTAACAAATGGCCCATCATCGCCCGTGGATAACTCAAAGACACGTGCGCTTAGCTCCAGAACTCGAAAAAGTGTTACGTCCCCTTATTCCTAATCCCAAAGTCGCTAAAATGTGTTAACAACTCTTGATCATTATTGGATTGAGACCCTTCGCACATTCTGATACTCACAGATGACAGTATCCTATGCGAGTCTCGAAGACTAGTCGCCACGAAATATCGCACATTTATATCGTGTCCTAGTGTTACTGTACAAAATGTGCGATACTTGGAGTCAACGTCTTCGAGACTCGATTATAGGATACTCGTCGCCTGTGATTATCAAAATGTGCGACGGATTTTATTCTTATTCGATTTTTGACATACAAAACACGAAAAAAATACCGGCCCTTCTCATATAGATAGGTAAAACAAACTAGCGATCAGTGATTTGTTCTAAATCTAAACTCTCCATATTTAATCGATATTTCAAGCGCCATTCGCCGAATGACTAGAGATTCATTCCGCGATATTTTTTGGGACATCACTAAGAAGGCGTAACGCAGTTTTGACGCAAGGCCCACGTGTCCACTGTACGTCGAGTTTACCGCGCAGCGATGGTGGCGTACTGTACCTGGAGCGCGTTCTTCGCCGAAACGGGTGTGGATGAGGCGCGAGGACCACTAACACGCTGCCGCCGTGCCGTTAGTGACAGTGCGAATGCGACAAACATGGGGAAAACAACACGCGTTAACGCAATGGAACACGCTTTATGGCTGGGAGCTGAGTTGAAGATTCCATCACTAGTCCTTACTCCTTAGTTCAAAGATATAACTTACGATCATGACATAAGGATGTATCTCATTTGACACAACCATATCCACGTACATAAGTCGTATCTCAGTAAATAGGGTAGATGGCCGATGTTTCATTTATTAAAAACAGGTTTAGTAATAAATAAAATAACTGAACATAATAATGTATTGGTACTGAATTTTAATCGGCTAATAAACTTGAGTTGTTAAAGTTGGGCTTAAAGTTTTTGGCTTGGATTACCGTCTCTTTGTCGACTGCCAAGCAATATTTACTGTACATTTTCAATGGAGCTCTTTGGTGTAAAATTAAATGTCAATATTATCTTCGTTATTTATGATCAGATTTGCTTATTTTTATTCATTGAATATTATTAAACTATCCACATTTTTTTTATCAGTCATCTTGCCTATTAGAGTCACCAAGAAATCAGAGAACGATCTAAGCTCACGAAACATGTACTACAACCCTAATCAGTTTGATTACGAGAGACCATCGAAAGTTTATCTCGAATCCAAGCGATTACGGTAGGAACTGTTCCGTGACTTTACGTTGTTGACTTATTTATGAATCTTCAATACAGCTCAATTATAACCAAAATTGGTTTAGCGCCATAAAGTGGTAAAGTACATTCAGTCACAGTATCCAAAAAGGTTAAAATTCAATAAATTACCATGTAACATTTTTTTAAAGAACTTTTCGAACAATTTCAGTATTCGTCTCAGTATTTCTGTAACTGACTGTACTTGTGGCATATGAAGTGTTTAGTACGAATCAAAACACGCCATTTGCCATTCAGCAAAATAAATTAAAAAGCTCAATAAAAACTAAATCTATTTTAAATGCATGATGTGGAATGTATAATGAGATATATGTTGAGATCATCCGATATAATAGAAAGAGGACATTCTGATGCCGGTACAGATCATAAAATGGTAAATAGTGTAGAGGTACTATTTAGAAACTTATAAATATTTTATTTATGATGATGGCAAAATGCACTATTCTATTTTTACAGGTTTACGCGGATTGGTATTACTATGCCGAAAGGAGATCAACGTGTCTACACAAAGTTGTGATCAACTTTTACTAAGGGCCTAATCTAAAATCTCGTAAAAAACAACTGTCCCATACATTATGTCGGAGTGAATGACATTTTCTACGGACAAGCAGACTTTTTCGCGAGGTCAGTATTGGCACCTCAGTCAAAGTTTCTAACAATAATGAGTACAAAGATCTCCTTTCGGCTTAGTAATACCGTTAAGTGTAACCCTGTACAGAAAATAAGTTTCCAGATCAATTATGAAATGAAACTACATGGCATGGAAACTATACCTACGTTCATAAGTACTTCTTTTTGGACTCTACCCTGTTTCTGAGATTCATAAAGGAACTTGAATTTGTGAATCGCCCAATAGTAATAAAATAAAAGGCACACAAAAAGTATTAGTCAGCAAACTACGCAAACAATATGTTAATTTCACACAATAACTACATTAAATTTATCAGTTCTAATAGGATTGCCTTAAAAATAATATCACAGCCGAAACGTTTTAGGTATTGAATGTCTACTGCAGTCTCTAGAAAACTATTCGAAACTAAATATGGGTGTGAACAAACGAAAGCCGAATAAATGAGATGAGTTACTAATCCCAAAAAGTTCGTTCACAATTCACTATCACATCTAAAAAAAGTATTTACAAAATAGTGAATCGAAAACGAATGTAAATGCAAAAAAATATTGTTAATTAAAAAACAAGGGCCAAACCAAGGAGTGCCAGAGCTACAGACAAATAAATAAAAATAACTCAAACCGAGTACCATGCACACGGTGTAAGCATCTCTACATTACCATCCATGTTGCGTGTCACGCCTACCCTCATATAGTGATGTTTTCATGACTTTTTAATAGACGGAAATATCACCCTCAGTTGTGGGCTGTTTGCGCCCGTGTACTCGTAAAAAGGAGTATAAATCGTTTCATAACACGAAATGCAAGAATGTTTTTATCGAATATAATCGAAAGGGCGCCTACGCGAACTAGACGTCGTGCGGACACGACGTAATAACGTCTCTATATAGAGCTCAAATGTAGACGACATAAGGGTAGGTGAACTGGAAGGGCGACACGCAAGAGAAATGGTAGCTCTTCCCAAAGCCGGAAAAGTGAGTGCGCGGCGGCGGCATCTCCACGAACATGTCGGTAGCTGAGGCGTCCCCGCGGCTGGCCCTCGTCACGGCGGCCGGCCGGCCCGCCCAGCGCACCACCTCGCCGCCCGCGCCGCCGCCCGCCCCCCGCGACCCCCCCGACCCCGAGCTGCTGCCGCTCGACACGCTGCGCCGCGATCGCTCCGACGACCGCGTCTCGAAACTGAGCACGCTCTCCGAGCACCGCCACGACTTGGGCAGCGTCTCGCTCGCCCACCGGCGAGGGTTCAGCTCTTTACATTTGGAATTGGGACACGATCGGAACACGATATCGTAGTAGACGCGCGGCTTCGGCAGAGCGATGATGGCGCAGCGGTCGGGTTCGATGTGTTTCACGAGCAGAGTCTTGTCGAGCAGGGAGGGCGCGCTGGTGTGGGGGCGGCGCGGGCGCGCGGGTGGCTGCGACGCCGGGCGGGGCTCGGCCGAGCGCGCGCGGGGCTAGCCTACCTGAGCGCCCAGCGACGTCACCCCGAGCCTCACCCCCGCGCGAGACGACGCGATCGACGTGCCCAGCGAGGTGAGCGAGTCGCGCGAGTTGGACCTCCGCAGCGGCGTCGCGCGACCGTTGCTGTGGATGGCGCACGCGCCCGGCTTGCGGTTAGATGGAGACCGCGTCACCTTCGACACTGGCGCGAACAGACCGAACCGGGGCGCGCACTCGAAGTATCTGGAATCAGAGTCGCACAATATCGTATTCATGAATTTGAATTTTCATTCAATAAAATTGAAACTGTTGATCGTGTCTCTGTGGTACCTACCTTCTGCCATCTACGGAGCCGTCGTTCTTCCCGAGCGGGTCGTCGAGTTCGACGCCGGCCCACATGCCGGGCGCGAAGTCAGTGGTGCCGACGAATCGAAGCGTACCAGCTTTGCTGCCGCGACTGCTTGACACTATCACGCGGTCTCCCATTCGGACCTCTCCGTTGGTCGTGGTCGATATCGATGCGTCTGGGGAAACAGATCATGAGACTAAACACTAACCTTTTAACCAGCTCGATAGAGCTCCTGTTATTTTGTACATACGTACTCATCTTACTGCTGACGATGCTGCGCACGCTGCCGTTTGGCGAGAGCGCGCGCCGCTGGCGGGCCATGCCCGAGGGCGGCCGTTCGAAGACGCTCCCCGCGTCAGACACCGGCGACGCATCGTGAGGCGTGTGGGTGATGAGGGGTGAGCGAGTCAGTCGGGTAAGGCGGGAGAAGACACCGCGCTTCTCCGGGCACTGGAAGTAGCGCACTCCCGCTACTGAGCCGTCATTTTTGCCTACGATCAAGAAACATGGAATATTTCATCTAGACAAAATAAGTAATCCAGTTCTGTAGCTACATAACTAAATCACGGTAAAGCGTCTTTGTGTTTATGGAAATCATTACGTGCTTAGAGGTAGAAGCCCGTATTCATAGTGGTTGATACTCTAACCTTTCCGTGAAAACTGATTACCTAAAACCTAGCCTCGATAAATATTGAAAGAGTTGGGCAGCCTTGGATAAATGCCAGCGCTTCGGAAGTTAGAAGTAATTAATTACACTAGACCTGCACGTACTACTTGAGATTGTATTGCGAATATAACTTAGAATGTTGTTGATAATATATATATCTTGAATATTTTTGTATGAAGTGATTCCACACTTATGGTATTTCTATGTTTTTAAAGCTTAAACAGGAAGAAAAATTATGACCTCCGGCAGGACTCGAACCTGCATACGAGCAGTCGCTATGGGTTTCCGTCCCAACTGCTTTGCCAATTAAGCTACAGAAGTCTCTGCCTTAGACGCCAAATTTCCGAACCTGTTATAAGCTACCAACTAAAGCGTTGGTGGCGCCATCTGTAAATTCCTGTTTCCTGTTTTCTGTGATTTTTCTGTTTCTTCCTGTTTAAGCTTTAAAAACATGGAATATATATATCTTCATAAATTAAATACATAACCACACTCGGAACAGATGTTAAATCATCATTTAAATATCTGTCTGGCCAGAAATCGAATGTTGGGACCTTTTAAATCAAAAGAATGGGCTAGTGTTTTACCACTGAGCCATTCAGTTCGTCAATCAACTACATTCTAAAGGACATTATGGCCTAGTTCATACAAGAAGGTATGGAAACTTTGTAACACAAGGCCACCTGCGTACCTATGGGAGATGTACTAAGCCTTTACTCTATATTAACCAGAAAGGTATAAGTAAGTATGGTGGGAGTGGGAACGTGACTTACCGATGGGGTCATCCAGCACAATACCGGCCCATTCTCCAGGCGCAAACTGCGTTTCGCCTATGTAAGCAATCTGACCTGCCTTATTGCCTCCAACCCAAACGCGTTCGCCGATTATGAAGCTATCCGTATCCTCTGTCAGTACAACACTGTGATCTGAAATTCCACAGAAAAACACCGTTAAAAGACAAATAAACATACCAAAAAATTAAGCTTCAAATGATGTCAAGAAATCTCTCGAGCGAGAAATTACGAGTACATTCCCACAGCTTAAGAAAGTGTGCTTACGGCGCGCAAGGACTGAAATTTATAGCCGTTTGAATATGCATGGGTGTGCTGTTTCCTATTCTGTGCACACTTGGGATGCGTGTGTGTGCACACGGGCTGAATACCGTTGTTTGCAAGTGCAACGACCATAGGGGCACTATTTGCAAGCCGGTTTGCATATCTTACTGTTTCATCGGAACTCTGAACTTTCGCTACGACAAACTGCATTTGACTTGAAAAATCGTCCGTCGACACTACTCGGCATGTGCTAAGCTCTACCTTAAGAAATAATATATCAGTAATATGCTTCGATCGACAATACAGTAATATGAGCTAAATACAGACCTGAGAGATGCTAAAATAAATATAACACCAGAATACCTTTATAAAGATTCAAATAAATTTACTAGGTTTGATCTTCATATCAACCAAAGCTCATGCATCCAACCAAGTGCATTGCGAAAACCAAGCAAATAATTTCAACATTTGGCACAAACATCTATTGAGCGTGATCGACATTCGTGATTTTCAGGAGTTTATGTGGGGTTCTTAGAAATAAGTGAACAGAAATGTGGCAACTCAAAATAATAAACCACAATTACTCTTGAGATATGATAACTGTAGAGTAAGACCCAGAACCTAATTGAAAGGAAACCCGAGCATAGTGGTAAACAATTTTGAGACGCAATCGAAGAAAAACGTTCACCAAAATCGACATCATTAATGCACATCAAGTGAACGATCCTCTCGGCATGGTCGGTGCAACGGAATTTAGAAAAGGGAGCCATAATATAAGTTTTTCTCTAGTTCTTCCTTCTATAGGTTCATTAATTATTGTTGCAAAACACACTTAGAAAAGTCATTATCTGTTTGCAGGAAGACGCCAAGTTTCCTTCTGTAAGTGCTTTGTTGTTGCAAATCTAAAAATTGAGTTGAATTCTTTAGGAAGATACCAAAACTTCCTTCTCCGAGTGCATTTAGAGATTTGCACTTTGTTTTGATTTATAGCATTGATTGTGTTGTTTGTAACGTACATTTAGAAGGGGATCGAGAAGTTTCTGCGTAAAGGGACCAATAGCTTCCTTCTCTAAATGTGGATGATTGTGTTGGGTGGGGTACCTGAGGACCTCCTGAGGCCCGCCTCGCTGAGCCGCCGCGGATGTTTCTCCCAAAGCGCGTCCATGGATGTCCCGCTGAACGAGCTGCTGGCTGCACCACACAGAAGCGACACGCACACAGACATTAGCCACTCTATCTACTTTGCTCAAAACATACGTCAATTTATATTTATATCAGTATAAAACAGAGGATTAAATTGTTATTGTTATTTGATTAATCATTCCTTCATGCAGAATGCATACTCAACCTTGATTGGATTTAAAATGTGACAATGATTGACTGGATGGACAGATTATTGCCGAATTTAAAGATTTCTTTATTTAATTTAGCAAACTTACTAATCGTATATTTTTTCGACTTCAATGAAATTCGTCTGTGCCATAATGACCAAGAAAACTACTTTTACGTTTATTAGAGGCGGGAGCCACTCATCTAACTTGGTAAATTCGCTTTTATTGGCAAGATGTGATCACGACTAGAATGATTCCAAAAAATAAGAGAACTCCGAATTAGTTTAGTATCTTTGCCAAATCGCCCATCGACGTACTAATGAAGTTTTTGTACGTTGTCTTTCCGTGATAGCGTCCTCCGAGGAAGTAAAATGTAAAACAATAGTAAAGATTTACGGTCGATTCTAGAGACAATGAGTCTAATTGCTTGTAGGCGAGCAGCTTCTGCTGACAAGCCTATATAGCTATTAATTATATCCATGATTCTGTGTAATAACTGTTAGTTTACTTTAATTTGTTAAAGCCATTAACATCTTAATTTATTAGACAACCAGTTCCACTATTCATTTCGCTATTAGTATCAATAAACATATTATAATAATACCGCTTGTCCGTTTTGCGACTGCAAATCATTTCATTCAGGTTATTGGCTATGATTACGCTTCATTTATTGGTTTTGTCTCCTGTTTGTTAGGGTATTCATTTTTTTCATGCTCAGTTATTTGGTACTGTTACTTCATAATTATATAGGTTATCGTTGTAGTTTACATTGCATACAAATTACTGTTACTCTCTACAGATGCTTTCGATTCTAATTTCACCTAATCATAAGTTAGATTGCTCATACTTGTCAGTAATAACTACCTACAGTGGCTGCTCGTGTACCTAATCAAAGCCCACCACCTCATGAGATATGCAGTTTAATAACAATTCGTTCCCTCCACCTTAGTTCAGTTAGCCACACTTACTTGACGCCTTGCGATGTGGTCTGGGTCTGTCCGGCAGACTGCTGGTCACTTCGTCTTCTTCGTCCTCGATCAAGTCTGCTCCGTGACCAAGTGAAACATTATGATAAAATAGTGTGCACTTAAAGAAACTATGTACAGATCTGTGATACGATAATGTTCTTTGGGGAAAGCTCGTGCAGTGCGTGATATCGACATTGAAACAATACAGAAAGCATACATCATGCTTAGAAGTGTTCTCATGCGTAGAAACAATAAATCTACTGACTATAATTAATGAGTGATAGAGCTGAGCACTCACCTGATAAATGTTTTCTCGAAGAGTCGTCACTGAGCTTTCTGAGCGTCTCCGAAGAACTGCCGTCTATGTCAACAAAAACAAATAACACGTAAAGCAAAAACTTAAGAAAAACATGCCGACAAAAACTAAACATCAATGACGTATATTTGCACAGATGGTAAAATTTAAATGATTACAAACATTGCAATTAATAGACAAATAGAACATAAACGTAGATATGCAGACAATAGTCTTCAATACAGATAGGTAGGGCAGAGTTTGACAAAACCATAACAGAGAACGGCGTGTGAGACACCTACAGGCTGGATGGAAATGAAACACAAGGCCCTACAGGTAGGTCAGATTGAGTAGGCTCACGAACTGCGGTGGGTGATAATGATAATGCAAGATCCTATTCAAATATGTATTCGATTGTTTTGAAGCAATTAGTTTTGTTTACTTTTCAGGTATACGCACTTGTTATGTTCGAACAATAACGACCATTAAAACCGAGTTAAAATAATAGAATAATGTGAGTTTAAACTAGAGTTGACCTTTTGTAAGTACGTAGTTTGGGCGTATTAGAGGTCTTGTGTAACCTTTATCAAAAATGATTTGACACAAATCAAAGGACGTTACACGTAACCTAGAGGCACGATGCAAGCCGGCCGGTTGGTAGCAGCGTGAGTCCGGCACTGATCGTCCGAGCCTGATCCGCCTGATTAATCATAATGACAACTGCGCAGCCACCGACCTTGTCATCGCGCGTGGGCTTGCGCATCATAACTCAAAGCAACCTTTGAAAAGAGCCTCATCTCTTCACGCCTACACTGAGGAAACAGAAGAAAAGCTAACAAAACCTTTTCATTTGGACACAAAGCTAATCGAACCTACTACCAAAAGGAAGTAAAATGCGGGATATATTCAATGAATTATCGCCTTTTAATGACACAGCTATTAATTATCGAGCGATGTTTCAGCTGACTGTTATTATTATAATTGAAATAATAACGGGTAATCAAGCAACGAACATGCTTTTCCGCGTAGGCTCTCATTGTTATTTATCGTTAGCACTCACATCACATTACACAATATGATCAATGAGCAGAGAAATCGTAATGGGCTTAATTCAAGAGCCTCGTGGTTCTATAAAAGTAATTGGGACGTGTCGTGAGCAAAATTAAAATAAATAGTGGAGCACTTCGACCGTGCTGCAGTTGCTAATAAATTATGTAAGCTTTGAATACGGTACGCTAGGGACTTAATTCCGTCCGCAGTTGCAGCTTTTCCCATAAATTATTATAGTTGTTCTTTTATTGCTGTAGTTCTTGTTCTCTACCTGTTTGGATATTTTTATCACAAGTCTTATCTTTAGAAAATTTGCAGTTATTTGGTTTTGAATTCAGAAACTCTATTTATCGAGAACCAAAATATGATTCAATATTGGCGATCATATTTTGGCCCTATTGAATAGGGTAATCGTATCATTATTTGATATCGTCTAATATCTCCCGAGCCAGCCAACTGAGCATGCACACGACAAGACTAAACTTTCGTTGTGAAATCGATACGGAAAGATTTATTTATTTATTGTCTTGCGTTTGCCTGCCGTGTTTGTATTCCAACGACTTTGAAGTTGCAGTAACCTACGAGCAAGTACCTGGTATGTTGTTGTTTGTCAGCATTACCATAATAAGAGGGGTTTTCACGATGTCGGTCAATTGGCGGTCACCCATTGTAATGTTAAGAAGGCATTTGTCATTGTAACTGACACGTTTAGTACGCTGACAACAATAAACTGCAAGATTAAAATGGCATGGACAAATTGCTGTTTAAATCAAAATACGCTCAAAAACGCCATCAAAGTTAGAAGACAATATTAAAAAAAACTATAGATATATTACACGTATAATTTGGTAACTTACAAAGAGATAACCTTTCTGATAGCCGATTCATAAATGACTACATTAATGTTGTCGCGTAGCAGGTGTCAGAACAGTCAGACAATGGAACTAAATGTTATCCCACGCTTTTAAATTCGTGTTAACATCTCATCATATAATGCGGGGGCGACATAATCTAGTTCCGAACACTCCCCTTTGAATCAACATCTGATAAGCAGCTAATTTATTCTATAAATGTACTATATCGAAGAGGAAAATATCGGAATATGAAGAATAATGTGAAGAATGTTGTACAAAATGTCAGTACCTACGTATGATATGGTAGCCATGATGAAGTTTGACGCGCCACAAAATACTCGATCAACAGACATGATGTAATTTTCTATAATAGGCTTGTAGATTATTTAACAATTTTATTAACACATCAACTTAGCGAGATACTTGATAACGAGCCGTGTCCAACGTCTCATGACTTTACTTTTTGTGGTCAAGTTCAAGATGTTTTCGTCTATGAACAAAAGCGTTAACAAGCGCACTTGGAGATGAATTAACTGAAGTCAAGATAAATCTAAGTAAGATACGAAGAAGGCTCGGTAATTTAATTTGTTTTAACGCAAGCTTATGTGTGTCGAATACCAATTAGACATAGTAATGAGGCGTAACGCTTTCCCAGCAACTAGACAAGACACTAATTCGTCAATTAAGGACAATTTCGCGGTTGGCATCTCGCTAGAAGATCAATTGATGCAACGATTACACGTTGCAATACAGATGCAATTTTCAATGCCAATTATTCAGTTTAGCTAATTACATTCCCGCGAATTCAATTCTTTAATATGTACACAGCAATTATGATAAAATACACGAGAACACGGACTAATTGACTCTGTGCCACTTCATGAAATTGAGGTCGAAGCTTTTTCAATCATGTAAGAAATTTATCGAGAGACGATATAGATCGAATAAACTCGTGTCGTGGGAATTGAAGACAGTGCTGCAGGAATAAAAATTAAATCGATGTTCTCTGTATATGTTTCATAGCCTAGTTAATTGAAAGAGCTAATCGTGTCACGAGGAAGTGACCTAGACGAGTGCAGTAGACCCAGCTCAAAATACCGAGCCTGACCGAGTTGGCGGCCGAATTGCTACCGCGATCCGGTCCCCGTCGGACCCGTCCGAAAAAAGACACCGAACTGCACTCACAATGTGACAACAATGATGACTCATTGCTCTCGTAATTTAAGCACTTGTCCATCATTGCACCTGAAACATTTATTGATCAATCACTGTTTATAAGATTTTTTATTGAATATCGTGATTCATCTGCAAATATGGATATACCAACCATGTAATAAACCACATGAGATGAGGAGAAACGACACTTTTTATTCTTTGGTAAACAACAATAAAGATTGAACAAGCCGTAAACGGAATTTCTCCTCCCGAAAACGGTATTTCGCGAATTAAATGTATTCAAGTGGCCGTGTCACCAAAACTAACTGATAAGTTATTTCATTCGGACCTCGTAAAACATTGTTTATTAGCCATTGGATATTGAGTTACAAGATTTATCGACTATTGTTTTATTTATCGGATAAGGTACCGCATTGATAAGGTTTAAATTAAAACGAAGTATCTGTAAAAGCCACACACACACACATACAGCAGTATACGGGGTATTTCTAGACGACAGAAATATTCATGAATATAATTTTACTCATAATTATTTACAAGTTTTAATGTGGCCAACCTTGGGGGGTCACCCAAAAAAATCTGCTGTTTCCAAAGAATAATGTTATTCATCGTCGACGAAAAGTTATGAAAAGCAGATTTTATTTTCGCGATTCAGGATTGGCCTCATACTAAAAGTTGTTCAATAATGATGAGTAAAATAACGTCCTAGAATATGTCTGTCATCTAGCAATGTATAGGCAAACGAAAAGTTCAATCGTATAACTTAACAGTTCTTAATAGGTAATATTAATTATAGTAATATTGAATTTAAATATAAATACGTCAATCTAAGAGGTAAATGGCCAAGAGGTTAATCACTGCTTTTAGTATTCTTAAATTGTGCGATTCGTATTAATGCTATCCCCCTTCTTGCAAAAGATAAAGGATAATGCTGCAGTGGCACACAGATCGTGAATATCTGCTGCGATAAATGCTAATGAATAATGGAGCGGATAACAAAGGTGGACCGCCAGAGCCCTTTAGGGCATAGCGTATGGAATGAAATTAGTTCTGTAAACGGGACACGTTCGCCCCGGCTACGCTAATGCAGTTAATGGTCAGTAATGAGCCATGCCGCAACACCTGGCATGATAATTGGTTCTGCATCCATTTCAAATCATGACAATTAATCCAACGCAGGTTAACGTCATTTACTTATGGTTAAATGAAAGAGATGTGACAGGAGTTTTGCCAGCGCAGCGTCACGAAAGTAACAAGAGTGTTTTTCGAAATGTGTGGTCGATTTGAAGGCAGGTTTACAGAACTAAACGAACTAAAGGATTGCTGTACTTAGCTAACATGTCGGATAAAAAAGTGACAACCATATTTTAATTAGTCGAGTTCTGTCAACGAATGCCTTCAAAATTGACCACATTATGTTTCAGGTGCAGTATTAGTACCTAGCAGCGCCCCGTAGCTGCCTATAGGAACCGTATATTTTTACAAGATGCAAATTTTCCTATTTTATGCTAATCCAGGCTATAACTATATACCTACCTATACCTCACTTACCCCGTTCCCAAATTTCATCAAAATCCGTAAAGCCATATGAATAAATCTATTATTATATGCAATCTTATTTTTGATGGTAAACAATTTACTAAAAGCACTTGCATGTCTTTACTGAAATATATCCAGAGTATTAAAAAACCGAGAGGGAAACCCATCCCATTTCAATTATAACCCGTTGGTTGAGGCAGACATCATGAAATTGGTTGAGAGAATTGCTTAAATTGCTTTGATTGCTATTCAGAGTTTTACTTTACTTGTGTATCTTTGAAATAGACACCTACAGATAGTACCATGGACTACGCAGAACTAACATTTATCTACCTAGAATCAAACTCTATGTATACACACACATGCCAATGAGGGATGTATAAAAAATCATGTAGAGTATTCTTGACAAGCTGTTTGTTATACATTATTCTGTAATTTTTAGAGGGTCAATGCATGAATAAATTCCGCAAAAACTATCGGTAATGGAAAAATATTTTGTATTTTAAAGCAATATTAATTCAGCTGTCAGTTTTTAAGACAAACTGAGAAACTCAAATGGGCACCTCTTACTTACAAACAGGAAAATTATAGTCTAGTCTTTTATAAACAAAACTCGTAGCACATTTTTTATAACCACGACGCTCAAACGTGACTCTACGTATAACTGTTTTTTTTTCTTATCTCTAAGTCAAACAGATAAAAACATTCTCGTGAAAGAATCCGCTAATTTAATCGTATATAGAAGTGGAGAATAAACATTTCTGAGCTATCAATAATATATATTTTTTTCTATTCAATGTAGTCGCGACGTTCGCCTGGTAAGCATCACGCCTGCCCATAACAGTAACAGTACCAGTAACGAAATCCTAGAAGGATAACGGTGTTCAAACTAACAGCCGGTATATTAGATGTCAAATCTCTTGTCCAGTAATTTCTCTGGTAACGTTGCCCATCAAACCGAAGCACAGTAATGCTTCCGAGCTACTAGGCGGTTGAATAACTGGCAATAAAGCCACCATTACAAAAAAAAAAGTAAAAAAAAAGAATCTATCGTTGAAGATAAGTACTTGTAATAGTAATTTGACAGTGTGGTCAATTATGAAGGCTTTAGTTTTTTTTTTTACGCATTCAAGTAACTAGACGAGCAAGACATTCGCCTGGTGGTAAGCGTCACACCTGCCACTAACAGTAACAGTGCCAGAAACACAGTAGTTGACAGTTCTAAACGAATTAAAATATTGCTGTCACTCTTTTACCAGGCATGTTAGCTAAGGACAGCAATACTTTAGTTAGTTTAGTTCTGCCAATTAAAACCTTCAAAATCGACCACAATGGCAGTGGAGTAAGTATGGTTATAACCGGAGCTAGTCACGAACCACACGCTGCAGGAATGGGCTTGTTTCTCACGGTTGCTGAAATATTGCACCGATCGTTATCTTACATCGTGATAAATGCATTCTCTCTTGCAATCGTTTCAGTCTACACGATCTTTGCGATTTCGGGATCAAGATAGTCACGGTTTTCGGACACCATGAATCTCAATGTTTACCGACAAGTTTAAGTAAAGCTACGATGACGGGGCTATTTGAAAAGATGACATCAACTTTGTGTGTTGATGCAAAGAAGACATTCTGGGGC
The DNA here is from genome assembly GCA_905404285.2 of Erannis defoliaria. Classification (NCBI taxonomy): domain Eukaryota; kingdom Metazoa; phylum Arthropoda; class Insecta; order Lepidoptera; family Geometridae; genus Erannis; species Erannis defoliaria. The sequence goes on from FR990071.1 coordinate 6,242,999, forward strand.
AAACCCTTTGCCAAGGTAATGGTCTAATGCCATTGTTGCTATATAAATATAAAGCGCAATGAGTCAGCTTTGTCGCTATATCTTGGAAACTACAGTGAGCCCCCCTGCTACCAAGCCAACTGTGTACATAGACCGTCTAAAATGACGTGGCGTATGTTTCATGTGTCAGCCGGTGTACATTCCCCAGAGCGACAATAATCGACTTGAAACAAAAGAAAACGAATTCTTAATAATATTTAATGTCAAATACAAAGTAACAGAGGCTGTAGTTACCCAGAAGCCATTTGCCTTGAACTTGAGTGCTTCTTAAAGTAACACCCTGACGTAAGTGTTTTGTCAATAAAGCAATTCACAGACTTGCTGAATGCTGTCGCCTCTACGCCGAATACGAAATTGATTACAAGAATCGGATTAAAATATTTTCTTAATATTATTTTAATAACCACGATGAGTTAAGATTTAGCGATTAAAGTTTTTATTACACGCTAAGTAAAATACAATTTTTACGATGTTTTGCGCGCGCGCAATAAAATACCTATATAGATGTGATAGATCCAGTTCCTATTTCAATCATTAACGGTTCTCAGAAAACTTAACAAATACCTAGTGTAGGTAATCAAATACCTACATACTTTACCTACAGTGATATCATAATCATTATGCCTACTTACATTAATTTACCTGAAATATATGAATACTATAGTTCTAGCTAGTACCCATACTGCGGAAAAGTAAAATAAACAATGATAAGCTTTAACAAAGATAATTCACCGTGAATGAAATGTTAGACATTTGTTTTGTTTGGTAGATAGCACTCAGTATGATATCGATAACGAACATACATAACAAAGATAATAGATTTCTTAGGAAAGAACACGACAAGCCAATTATGGCGACCAAAATAACAGCGTGACTTTATTGAGTTGATTTCGTACAGAAAATTTTGCAAAGTTAGCTCGCCACCAAAACATAATAATGAATGCTAATTTGTGTTTTTTTACGTGAAAAGATATAGACCACGACGTTTATAAGGATATCACGCCTCTGCACTGAAATTAACTCTAAATGTGCAAAACAAAACAAAGATTTCCAAGAGCATTAAAGATACTTATAGCGAAAGTAGTGATCGAAAGACTCTGATTTTTCGAAGACTAAAACGTTTAACAAGCGGCAGTGGTCAAATCGGAGACATTTAAAATTCCTGAACACCTACGTTAGCATGTGCCGTGTGGACGTAAAAATGTAATCGGTGCCATATTTGGTAATGTCACTGTTGAAGACAGGACATTAACGTAAAAAATATAAACAACATTTAGCTTGTTCAATATAATATTACGATAGGTTCTATAAGAATTTAGTACGTAAAATTTGTACTAATACATTACACACAAGCTATAATTAATTCTCTTTCCGATGATAGTTTAAAGTTTACCGTAATGAGCATGATGAAATTGAATTGACGAACATAGTACCTACGCGGATATAATTCTCCATAATCTTTCAAATCCCTAGATAAGAAATGGGCTCACGAAGTCACGAAGTTTGCAATTGATCTAATGAGATAAGCTTTGTGTCATCATATCTTTAAGCTATAACAGTGTAATCTATTCAATCATTATGAGGCTTAATGCGAACTAGAACTGCGACATGCGATTTAAATTATTGCAATGATAGTTAATTTAAAAAGTGCATCCGTCTACTAGCGGGTCCAAGACATCCCTGGGTAAGCGAGTAAGTCTAGACGCGACGGCGGCGCCTGAAAACGACTATAAATAACCTAAACGACGACTGGCTCCATAAAAACTTGACTATATCTCCACTAGATCTGGACGATATCCAACTACAGCAATAATGAAAGCATAAAGTTATGCCGGCTTGCAATATTGATGAACAATGACTAAATAACACGGATTACATGGAAACAACCGCATCTCGTAAAGGAGCGAACACTAAAGGTGTACACGCCGCAAATCACTTACGATGTCAGTGGACTATATGCTACTGCGCGTAAACATATTTTGCAGTGAGTATTGCTATCATAACAGAACACAACATTTAAATCAAACACGAATTTACCAATCGTGGTCTCATGTAAATACTCTAATAAAATTCTGAGAACTTTTTTGGCAAATGTGGGAACAAGCTAAAAGGAAAGATAAATGCCGAAAGCGGACGTGGCCTTCTTAGGACCTATGGCGAGGATAGGACGTGTTAGGGAAAACGCCGATAAATTGTTCAGATATCCTCGAACGTGGAATGGTAAGCCGAGTTGCGATTTATTTCCTGCCTAAAATATTTAAGATCAGAAAGCTAGAAAACTGATAAGAAAACAAGCGATGTTTCAAGTACTAAGACATTCCATAACAAACAAGATAAATTCAACTCAGAATGACTAAGACGGTGTCTGTGTCAATGATATCGAATGGCGCCATGTTCCAGCAAAAACTCTAGTCAGGTGATTGACGTGTATTGCAACTACGTAATTGAAAATAATAAAAACGTTCAATTACTGAGATCCGTCGCCGCCGACGGCTTTACATGACACGACGCGTAGAGGGCCACGTGAGATGCATTTGGACGAAGTGACATCCAGTTACTTAACAAGTTATGGCTTCGAATACGTAAATTTGGGATGTCCTGGATTGCCAGTGCAGTTGCGTAAGTTTAAGAAGGAAGCGCACATTAGAATAACAAGGTAGAGCAAGGTACCGGCTGATGATAAAACGCGAGTTCCACCGGCAATTTGTCATTGAGCGGCCCCAGGCGTGGGATGAGTGACGCGACGGCACCTCCGGCCCAGTACACCCATTAATGATTAAACTTACAACTCAATTTCGTAATAAAAAATACAGTGTAAAACAAGCCACCGCCTGACGATTGATTACAGAGACATGTTTAGTTCGGTTCGATACGCTCCACAAGAATCGCTATCGATGAGAAATCGAGATGGTAGTTCAAGGTGGCACCCGCTGATTTATTAAAGTAGCAAAAGCTGTATATTTATGTGTATACTAAGGATAATGTTTAGATGACTAATGAGATCTTGAGGTATAATCGCGATCATGACTGGACGATTAATTTAGCAAAGGAAGTCACGTAAACATGGCAGTCGCACCTGTCCAACAGTTTTGTTTCGGTTGACCGACAACAATGCCAACTCAAGTAATTGAGCAATTACGACCTGAGAGCACATCTCCGATAAGGTTGTGAGACAGGAAATCGCCACACCTGTAAGTAACTAAGATCCGAGTGGAAATAGACCTACGTCGCGTTGTCTCTGTTTGTTTCACCTTTAAAGGGATGTACGAGTATGTTTTGACCCATAATATATTAGCTGCTTGTTATCGGTTGATTGTGCCGGTAATTAATTTTATGACAAATGAAGATGTTTTCCAATGGCTCACAGAATTTCAAGTCTATATACAGTATTTCAGGTACACATTGATGTTTTTGTATTTTGCAATGACACAACACAAACGCCATACAACTTTTGTACAACGTGATTCAATTGAAATGATGGATTATAATCGCAGTTAAAAGGAAGGTGACCTTCAGAATAAACTTAATTTGGGAACAGTTTTATCGAATTGTACAATATTGGCCGTTCAATTCCGTTCCGTTGTTGGTTTTGACCGTTCCCCGAACTGTTCGCCGGTAACAAGCTAAAAAATGCCTGATCCATCGAGCGACGAACGTAACGTGTGTCACGCTATATGATAACAATAGAAAATGGAGAAAAAAGTTATTGCGCAACTAACAAATGTTAACTACTTGGTAACGCTAACAGACACAGGAATAGTGAATATAATTTCTACACGACAAAACAGAATTTGCCTAACAAAGGCTGGCGTGTCAACTGATAACTTTTTATGGCACGCAGCGAAATATTCTGACAAAAAATATGTTAAATACCAGCGTATCGATGGAACTCTATTTGTGCACGTCTTCTTTTAAAGACAACTTTTTTTAATAAGTAATATAGAGTACGAAGACGTTCGTGTTTTATGTGTGGCGGCTCATAAAGGCCAGGATGCAGTTATGGGTTGCGATGTGGCATGTCGTGGCGTTGATCCAAACAAGGTTAAGCACTGGGCGCCGCAATTGTAAAAACATAATGCGAGCAAAGGATAAATGCAGCGGTCATGGTTAACATCTCACGTTAAACGAAGGCTTAAGACGAATGCCGACCACCGGCGCACTAATATATAATAAGTCAGTCAATAGAACGAGTATTCTATTAGTGTGCAAATAAGGTGTCACAGCAACGTAATGAACATACTATCACGAGACATATAAGGAGATTTGTAGCTGAATGAAAATTACTCTTTTTTAATGTAATTAGTGTGATGATTATTGTAAGAAGTGTAAAAGCTGGATTGGTCTGCTTTAATATGACACGATTATAGATTAGTAAAATAATAAGAACTAATAGAAGGTTTAGAAATTGACAAGTTTGCAAAGGAAGCGAGAAATGTAACGTAGGTTGTTGTATTTGTAATATAACCGTTATTATTTGCTTAAGTACTACTATAATTTATCTAAACCGTTATGTAATTCTGCTGTAAGCTTTAAGTAATGAAGATGAATCACTTGAGACAGGAGAAAGGTCTAAATACAATGAGAAGTTTTTAAGTAGCAAAATAGTTAACCCTTAAGTTCTCCATAATATATATATATATGCGTCTGTTGATAATTTATTAGACCTACATTACTGGTTTATTAAAGAGATAGCCAGCATAGTCAGTGCTAATGAGTCAACCAGAGTTCCAGAAAAATCGCAAAAACAACTTTTGTACACAAATAAACCGGCCTATGAGAAATACTAATTATTTATTTCTACACTCGACACGCACTAAGATTTCATATCTTTATCGTAATACTGACTTCAATCTTATTAACGACTAGATCCTCTGATCAATTTGTCTAATACTTCGCTGTTATGATAATTTATTACCTACGCTTAAATCATTGGTGCTCAATCAGGAATACCCCCTTACAACAGCTCTAGATAAAATTTAACTTTGATCTGCAATTCTGAAGTACCTATCTAATATGCATAGGTAAGTTCAGGCGAGGATCAAATGCTGAAAACAGGAAATGTTTTTACATTTGTAAATATTTATGAGCTGTATTGTTAGAAACTGAAACCCAAATCTCGGATTTCAAGACAAAGCAGAGTTATTGAATATTTAACATTCTGGAAATCCGGAACATTTTCAAAAGAGTTTCATTTTCAAAACAAAAATTTCTAACAACCGTGAATTCTATTTCCTCGGAACGAGTAGAAAGTAGTGGACAAAACACCTTTTGTAGAGATTAAGGATGGGCACAAACATTTATGGACGACAAGGGGACTATTTAATCTGCATATGAATAGTGCATTAACATACATTATTTCAAAATTTTAAGACCATTTCTAAACTTTGAACGCTTCCTAGTTGTTTCTATTGTTCTAGGGAAAAACTTCAACACATTTCTGAATTTATTTTTTAGCTAAATTGTCAAACACTAATATTTCAAAAGGCAAATATAAACAAATAGCACATAATTAGATAAATTATGTCTGTTATGACAAGGGAATCTCGATCAATACAGTCAAGTTAACAAATAAGGTTAACATTGAACTTACAAATCCATTATCGCAACACAAAGCACCCACATGTTTTCAATATAGTTGACTCCATACCGGAGTATAATTGTTCAACACTTGGCTGATATAATGAGAAAAAAAAACAATAACTAATCAGTTTAGCAAAGGTTAGTTGAAATGAGTGACTATCAAAAATGTTCTAGTATTTTACAAAGAATACTAGGATGTACAAACTCGTATCATATTTGAAGTTTTAACAATGCCGACACATAGTATTAATGGAGTAATTGAGAGTACGCGTAGTAAATTTGGTCTTTGCTAAATGTATATTTTTTATTTGCACTTTTTCTGAATCTTAGGACTATTTAGAAGTTTTTGCGCAGACGTAGTAACGACGAAGTAAACATTCTGAGATCTAGATATTCCATAACCGTTTAGCACTTCGCATTCATTAGTACTATTGTTCATATAGTCAGCTATTAACACTAAGGTTGAAGGAGTAAGATCGGAAAACGGATCATTATTATGCAAACATTGTTTACTACAAATCTGATCATTAGACCTCTTTACAGCTTTATTAATTTCAAAAACAACAACAATATATTGCACAAACCATCGTTCTTTCTAGATATTATGGCATCATTAATTATCTTTCTGTTTAATGTCACAATTAGGTATTTAACAACAAAGTTAAATATGCAAATTACTGGTTCCAGATCTTACTGAGCTGAACAATTAAATTTATGAAGTTATTGTGCTATTGCATTTAATTTTAGAGAGTAAGGAAATAATATTAAGTATTTGTGACTAGACTCACCGGAGAAGCTAATTCTGGTTTCGACCGGCATATTTTTTTCTCAGGAAAGCTTGTGTAATTTTGAGACCGTGGAACAATTCCTTATCCCGGGTTCGATTCTCGCGAAGCTTCTGTTTGTTGCGGTTGCGCAGTTAGGCGGTGTCGAAGCGCGCGTTCTTGTCGGTCGCCGAGCGTGCACTGGCGCCCGGCGCGGCAACCGCCCGCCTGCGCCCTTGCCAGAGGCTCTACTCCACGCTACGATAGGCTATATTGTTTTTGTTTTACCGGCGGCGCCTGCCACCCTGTGACCCAGCCGCGGGGTAGAACTGAATGCCAAATTAACGATGTTACTTTTGTTACTCCGCTTGGGACTGGATGCTGTGTGGTTTTGTACATGAGAATACTGCGTAGTTACTAACGAAGACAAATTTTCGCAGGTCCCAAATGTGAGGTTCCTAATAAAAATGTGTTGGATTTTTTTTTGCGAACGTTCTACTTTATTCTTATTCCAACCGTTCACTGTAGAATTAATGATTTACTGGGATTTTCCACAATATCTCCCCTTTATCAATATGAAATGTAGAGCCTTCAAGAAAATTGTTTGCAATTGCACAGCAAAGCCGTAAAATTATATAACCGTGCAACATCAAAGGCAATTCCGCGCAAGCCGTTCAAGAGGCGTTAACCTTATCATTTACCTACGTTCTGCTAAATGAAGTGACAAATTTATTTGCCTTCTCTATAAATAGTGATAAGAAGTACTAATGGGCACCGGTGGATGCAAATGGCAGGTTATCGTACAGTGTGGCGGTCTAAGGGGAGACCTTCGTTCAGCAGTGGTCGTCTCCGGGCTGATGATGATGATGAGTACTATTGATAGAGTCGCTCAATTATAGGATAGCTACAAGTCAGATTTATAATATGTTCATCAACAAGGTTTTATTGTTCCTAAACATAATTTCAAAAAGATGAATAATTTTGAAAACTTCTTTACAATAAAATAATTACCAAGGTTTCTATTGAACCAAACTATTGACCAAATCCATAATCCTTACTAGGAAAAAAAAACAGAGAGGAAGAACAGGGTATGATGCATGCGAGTACATCAGAAAGTGCAAACCTATCGTGACAAAACGAATGGTCACGGTTGGACGAGGCCCGATTTCTAACAGGTCAAAGAAAGTGAGCTGACGAGGTCGGACCTGTTAAAAGAGCAAGTGATTCACTCATACCGCATCCTGTTTCACAATGCATTTCATACTTAGTGGTTACCAACTTGAAGGCTTCTGATAGTCCCTTTCACTCTTACACTAAACTAATTTACAATCAGAAAGCGAGCTTGACCAAAGCAGAGGGAACAAATCGCTATGACTTTAGAACGGCCAGTAATCTTATGCAATGACGAACAATAAAGTTCAAGACACCTTTCACTGAGGCGTAACAAATTCGCAAACTTTACACTATGTGGTTATTTCTATATTATTACCGAGGTGTATGAAGTAAACAATGTGACCAAATTTAGCCTCACGTTGAAAATGTTAAATAGAGTTGTATTTTATTGCCAATTTGCCCGCAAAGCTAATAGGATAATAAATTACATCCACAAAACTTACAAGTGACAGTTACGTTTGGTTCGTGTCCTAGCTCATTAAAAGTTGCAAATTTGACTTCCAGAAGGTACCTGGGTTCAGAACCTGTAACTAAAAGACATGCTTTGCAGCGGGCTATAGTAACGAGATACCTACATAAAAATGAGCACCGATTTGTGTTTTATTTTCCAGATTACGGATAGAGAGGGATCCCAGAGGGATACGTAATTTTTAAAATGCTGAGTATTTACATTGATATCAAGAGAGAACGATATATTCAAACAAGATACATAGACAAAAAGATTATGTTTCAAATAATGCAATGTATAAGAAGCCCAGGGGAATAGACGATTTTTATTCCACATAAAACCCCGAGCTGTGAGCACGTGCAAGCTCCGATATCGCTAAATCGACCTAGCTCCACTCGAACGTTCGCCCATCGGGTAAGCTTTTGCAATTTCAGTTTTTGAGAAGCTTGGGGGCCTCATTCAAGTCCTTTCAAAGACGCCCCTGTTACGCAGCTTCGCAGCCAACATTTTAAAATGAGGCAGTCATTTTTCATTCTGTTTTTTATTAAGCTTTATTTTTATCGTCTATTTCGTAATTCGGCTCCGCCGTAGTATCGTGATCGCAATACTCGTAAATTGTAATGATCGATATACCATTGGACGGAGAAAGCGTTTTTGTTTGAACAATGTGTTACGAAATTTTATGAGCGATGAATTCAACACTTCTGGCTCTAATAGGTTCCGCATGTTAGAACAATTAGCGAGGAGTCTCGTTATAATTACTTTTTGTTTTGAACTTTGCGGACTCTTTTTTATCAACCGACTTCAAAAAGGAGGTTCTCAATTCGACTGTATGTTTTTTTTTGTATGTATGTTACCCGATTACTCCGCCAATTATGAACTGTTTGTGTGAACAATTCTTTTTTTTGTTTGTGGTAGGTAATAATACTTCAGAGGTGGTCCCATATTATATCAAAATTGGTTCAGTAGTTAGGTTATTAAATCAATTTTGATTTAAAAACCTAGAAACTACCTAACCTAGGAACTAGAAAATATGAAGATGTTGTCCAGGTATTCGAAGTTGAAGTCGGTTGTATTTTTTTAAAGCGTATTATTCGATATAGGTACTCGTACATATTATATACCTAAGTAAGTAGATTCAGTATCTCATACTCGGGTCATGATTATTCGAGTAAAGTGGTGCAATAACAATATGACGATATGCAGCAGTGGAAATTCCATTTTTTTTACTTGAATCTACGATAACCGGTTGATAATTTATGCGTGGTTCTGCAAATTATTGCGTTTAATAAGGCACAATAAGGTTAATAATTTAATAAGGTTACTAACTACATCTCATTCTTTAACTATGCTAGTCACCAAGAAATGCAGTGGGAGTGAGACGGTCCGGTTTAATGTCGGATCAGAACATTAAATGACACATACTATGCTACTAGCAGTCTAGCACATAGTTCTATGATCACAACCTTCGAGCGTATACCAATGGAGGTGGCAAGCTAAGGCGTATCACTCTGCCACAAGGTATACGATCAGTGACCATAATACCCTTTGTATGCGTTGTGAATTTGTTTTAATGTGCGTTCATACGAACAGGAATTTATTTGATTAGTGTGAAAGTTTACTTGAAAGTGTGCCATGCGTGTTTACCTCGTCCCCAGCAAAAACTGGCAGAAAAATATGAAGAGGCTATCGCCAATGTCTTCTCCATTGGTGTAAGCTCTAAGACCACAACAGATGGTGCATGAGGCAAGAGAGTATACTTATATTGGTAAACTGATCAACTGACTGACTGACTGACTGACTATTAGTCATTGTTGCAAAGGTGCGGTAATAAACATTGCATTTTCTTAGAACTTATTGAGCTAATCATTACGTAAGTGTATTTATTTAAGTTGTGGCTCACAGGGGCTTTGACCGGGCGGAATCCAAACAATCCTCGGTTCAAGCAGCGAGTTTACGCCGGAAGGCACGCGCGGATCGTGCCCTTTGCTCGGTTCCCAGTACCAGGCTGGTTCATAAAAGGCGAAGGATGTGATCGATTGATAAATACACATTCTAATACTGCTCCGGTTACCCATTCTGATCAAGAGAACGAAGGTTCAAGGTAGTCAGTATATATAAATATCAATTGTGGATATGATGATGATATATGACTATGATTACAACATTGTTTTGTTTATTTACAAATGACTTTAAATACATAATACGATCTAAGGTTTCCAACGTGGATTGGATTAAGTAGAAAAAGTTCGAAGGCTACTCGCTACTTCGGCTACTCAGCCGCCTAGAGTTTTCGATTGAATCATGATTCGTTACAAAACTTTCGTCTACGAGTACGAATCTGATTGGATCTCTTAGTAATAGGCTCTTGATTAGCGTCGAGAAGAAACCGAAGCCCAACAAGTTTTTGTTTACAAAAACGCTGATATAGTGTTACCGTGAGATTGCAATGGATATTTGTTTTTCGCGCATTGGTGTATGACCGCCACCGATATCCTGTTTGAAGTCACATAAATCTGATTCCCACAAGGAAAAAACTGTTTGTCCCACAAACGTTACCAAAAGAGTTTTACTTGTGTAGTGTTTCCTTCAAAAAGATCGCAAAATCAAAACAACAGATGTTCAGGTAAGAAAATGCTTAGGTAGTTTTACCAGTTCAAAGAAATAATAAATCCAAGGTTTCGCAAATACAACGAATACAGGAGTTGTTATGTAAATAATTTTCGCTCATGAGGTCGATGATCCCGGACGGAATTACCGACTGCTTGAAAAACTTGTTGAGATGAGAATAATAGACATGGACATCGGGAAAATATTGTTCATTTATACGTCAAATGAATAAATACCAAGGAAGCATACAAGTTATGGCATTCATATTACGCCAATACAGCGACGAACGTGAGAGAGCTATTCCACCAAACAGTTTATGGATTTCAAAATGACTAAATACGACGAAGACACGAAAACGATAAATGATTTCGTAATTTCGTTTATTGCAACGATGACAATGGTGTTACATAACATTTTCTTTTAAATTGATTTTATGCTGATCTTGCATTAAAGAACAAAGAATCACTTTGCGTAACCCTGAGTGATAGTTCTCAATAAATTGCAAAATAACGATCAATATTAGTTACAATGCAAACACTGAACACGTGCAGGGCTTCCCGTCACAGTCCTCGCCACCAGACCGGATACTTTCCGCTAAATCTTCACTCCTCACATTACAGGAACATTAGACACCGGCCATACCAGGATGTTACTACGGTCCACAACTACGGAGAATCGAGTTACATCAGACTGCAGAACGACTAGGCTAGACTTTTCCGTATTAGGCGTAGAAATTGTCGCAATTTGTCGTCGATACGTAGTCGTTAAAAACTCGCAAGAATGTTAATGCGTCTGGTAACTGCTCCGCAGTTGGACTGTGGAGTAAAGGTGGAGTAGGTTAACATGAGTTGTTAGATGCTGCAACTGTTCAAGACAAAAGGAAAGTGTCAGAGAATACGGTAGAGCGGGCATGTCGTTAAAAGTTGAAGTAGCGAAAAGTAGAGCATGAACAACTTTAGCAGCAAACGATTCCGAGTAACAAAGTTTTCGTTTGAGAATTGCTGTCAAAGGAATGGATCATACTCCAAATTCCAAACATAAACTTCTCACAATAAAGATTATTTTTTTCTTTTTCTTGACACTGATAGACTATTAAGGTGGCAGCGAAGTAAATTTAAAATGTACATAGCAAGTATGTATAACAAAGAAAATGTAAAGCAGCTATTCGAGAGAGCAATTCGAAACTAATACAGTATGCGCAAAGGATGGAAATGATATCACTGGTTATTAATAATGCAACAGCAGCCTTGAATTGCTGAGATTAAATTGAGACAAATTTCTACCTAGAGTCTTAGACTAAAGTCTAGGTTTTCCTTGAAAATATATATGTACCTACATTTTCACTGTATAAGTTGACCTATGTTGCAATTGCAACCTTTATAGGGTTGGTGTACTATTCTATTGTTTCTTGAAAACGAAGTTGATAAGCAAGCATCCTTGTAATCTTTACGTACGAATCTGGCTGCCAAAACCCACGGAACCCCGTCTGACCGACGAAGAAGAAAGTTATAAAAAAATACACTCTTTGGCACTGGTGCGCGATGGTCATAAGCTTATGATTGTTAATAGTAAAAATAGTGGTTCAGTTTTACTAAAAAGTGGTGGGTATGTTCGTCTTGATCTCGGATGCCGTAATTTCTGCATTTTCTTATCTCTCAAAAGTCTCATATGCATATTCTTATACAGTCAGAAACTTTAAAAAAAACCGCCTACATCCATCATTCAGACTACAACATTAAAAAAAATATATATAAATCCTTGTCATTGACAACGAAAAGTTCTCATACATTGAGAACTAAATTTATGTCACAGTCGCGAGCTCATTGTGATTCACGAGGCGAAATCTGATACTGTAATGAAACAACAATAGACATCGTTAATTACTTGCATAATAAAACCACATGAACTTGTTATAAGTAGGTATGAGATTGTAAGTCTGGTGAGAACAAGTAAAAAAATGAAGAGTTTGGGTAAAAATGTACTATGTTTACCTCTACCATTCGGTCTTGTTCCTGCCCTGTATATGTCAGATAAAATGTGGGCCAAAAGTTATTTTTTTGATGCGAGCCGAACGACGCATGAATCGTCAGTATACTGTTGTGTTGTCCTTTTACGCAGCAACAGAGCAATAATGTAATAATTTATTGTTACGCCATAAAACAGGTTGATCCTAGCCATGGGTAACAATACGCCACTAGGAATACTACATAAAGAACTAGACGTTTGTATAAATAGCGATAGACGACATATTATGTAATCCACAAATTAAATTTCATTTCAATGTATCGAAGTGATTTACCTATATGGGTATATATTATACTAGAGGTCACCCGCGACTTCGTCCGCGTATGGAAGAAATTCGGCCCGCTCCCTAAATTCACCACTTTTAATCATCCAGAGTTTTTTTTTTAGTATTTTTTATTTTAAATGAACTATCCAAATCCAAATTTTCGTGACTAAAAGTCCAATAACAACGGAGTTTCATACAAACTCCCCCCCCAATTGCGGAGGTCGAATTTCGAAAAATCCTTTCTTAGTACACCCCTCAGCATCGAGACGAATACACCCTCCAAATTTCAAGTCTGTACGACCAGCGGTTTGGGCTGTGCGTTGTCTGTCAGTCAGTCAGTCAATCAGTCAGTCAGTCAGTCAGGACAGAGCATTTTATTATATTAGATAGAAGAAGATAGATAGTGTTGCCTACTGCATCTATTGTTCGTAATTAAATTGTGTGGTTTTGAAGAGCCATTATTTATTTCATCAGCGGCATACATAAGCCGTTTCCGTTCGTTGGTCTCCTGCTTCATATATATATTCTTCCATTTTCTGAATCAGCCTTCATGCCTCTTACTAAAACTCAATACTTCTGATAGAACTCCTCTGACCTAAAATATTAAAATAGTATTTCAGGATGACTGACATTTGCGAAAATATTATACGAAATTTAGAACGTGCGCTGCGCTCGAGTCAAGGCGAACTGGTTGCAATTGAAACAGGATGCAGCACTTATACGTGTAGGTATCCGTATTATAGCAATGTGTTTATTCTTAACAAACAATGTACAATTCCAACTGAAAGTTAGATGAAAAATCTACTACGATGGAGCACGCTTGCCTAAAGGAAACCGATTCACTCGCGACTTGAAGAAACCCAGATTGTAATTATCGGGAAACACCCACTCGGGCAGCGCATTCCACTGTTTAGCAGTTCGAATAAAGAAAGTGGAATCAAACCGTTTCGTACGAGTTTTTGGTATATCAACCATAAAACGGTGTCGCTTTTTCGAGGTCCTGGCCGTCCGATAGAAGAATGGGCAGGGGGGGATAAGATCATGCAAATCCGAAATGTTTCTGATAAAATACCGATAGCCTAGCTACTTTTCCACGATGATCGCGAATCGTTCATCGCGAATGTTTCAATCATTGATCTAGATTTCAAAGAATACGTTGTGCAGTTCTATAAGTGAGATTTTGTATTTCAACCATTGTTGAAGTGCTTAATTTTTGTCGAGGGACGACTTTAGAGTTCTATCTATTATTATTTATCAGCACCACTTGAGTTAAGAAAAATGACATTTCTTCAGTTTCAGCAATAGCGTAGCGGTAGCGCTCGTGGCGTAGCTTGTCTAGGTGATTCTAAACGATCACCGATGGGTCCGGTCAGTCTTCGGATGGGTGACCGTGAGTGGCATTTATTTCTGAGCGCTACCGTGGGTCGGATGACACGTTAAATTGTTGGTCCCGGTTGTTTGTTCTAGTTTCTATAACAACCGTCAGCCATGTCAGAGGCCTTCGGGCGGCACATTAACTCTGACACTAGGGCTTAGCCTATACGAACTTACTTACTTAGTTTCAGCAATTAGAACTCATAAAACCAAAGCAGTTTAGGTCTAAGAGGATTAGTTTCCATAACAATAAAGTCAGCCTTTTAGGAACATAATCCGATTGCCGGCCGAATAAAAACAAAGCGTATTTCGGTCACGCCCGTAACTCGACCGGACGACACAATATCACAAATGGCTGCTGACAGAGTACTGGCCGTGAACTGTCAGTCTTCCTGATTAATGAGACACTTTCAACAAAGGAAGGTAAGAGAAGAAAGCACTAAACGGTTCCTTAAATTAATATAGACTTGAACGGGACATAAACGGTAACAACATAGGTATTGGTGTTAATAGAATAGGCTAGATTACTGGTTTTTTTTAATTGTCCTATTAAAATGTGGCCCATAAATATAGCTGATTAATGAACAATAAATGAAAATCTGATCAAAAATAAGCATTTTAATATCATGCTAGATAGAGAGGCGAAACAGCAAATCGTGACGTCACTTCTCAGTACGCCATATAAATTATATTCTGACACGTAAGGCGTGACGCTATTTTTTGTTTTGTGGGAAAGGGACAGAGTTGTCTCTAACAAAAACTATAAACGCTTCAGAACATTAATAACCGATTTATATTTTTTTTCAATAAACATACTATATTTACTTAAATTCTTCGTCAAAGCTATTGGTTTCAACGATATAAACATCAGTCATCTACCCTATTTTGTGCCATTATCTACCTACTATAATCCGACAGCTTTACAATAATAATTAGTTGCGTCTGTTTTTAGTTACACTTTTAAGAAAGGGATGCTAACATTTTCCAAGCTATTAATATTTTAAGGCAACAAAAATAAATACTTACCACGTATCTAAATTAATTTAATTCAAAGGCTATAAATGATAGCGAATTCATTGATTATTAATATTACTGCACACTAGACCAGTTTTTTCAGCAATTAATTAGCTTGTAATCAACGCGACTGTTTAGAAAACTAACTATTTTGGGAATATGCTAATATATTTTCATGGGTGCTCAAGAAGAATACCCCATTCTCACTTATATAAGGCACTACTATCGTTTGTTTGCCTTGGCCTGTTCAACAATTATATCAACAAAGGTTTCATTTATCAGACCTACTTTATTTTTAAATTACGAACTATACTTTTTGTTAGAGTTTATTTGTTATATATATATACTAAACCAAATACATCAATTATGTAGGTCGTTGATATAGCATTATAGCAATTTAAAGCGGAAATGGAACAAATGGCAACCATTTACGCGTATCGCAATCGAGGACAAATTATGTCACATATACCTAGACCGAATTAATGACGCGAAAACTGCACAAAGATACGATAAATATGTTAGAAGTATCGATAAAATGCCTTGTCGTATGCACTCTGTTCAGATTTGTAGTGATAACAGTTCAGTGGTCAGCGCTTTTGGTTCACACACCCAAGCCTAACAATGAGTTAGAACTTAGAACTCATAAAAAGAAAGAGTAAAGATAAAGATGAAAAAAAAAGCCAGTAAAGATGTACACATTAATCACACACGAAAACCGACATACCGGCGCCGGCGTCTCGCTCACGTTACACTCTAGTTGCACTCTGTACTCTGAGGTTCCACAAGCAGAACTTTTCGCAGATGGCGCCAGCGGCGGTCCCGATGTGGCAATATCAAGTTTTCTTGTTAATCGTTGCTTATATCTATCTGCTCTTGATGAGGGCGTTGTCGATAATCTAGTCCAAGGAAAAATACTGGGTACTGTGCCTTGTTTTAAGTATCTATGCAGCTGTTGACGGCCTGAAAATATATTTGTAGGTTAGATAGTTATTTACATTTTACGTTGGACAGAGCTTTAATTAGCAAGGCAAAGGATTGCTGTACAAACCAGTATAAAATATGCAGATTCGTAATCCGAGTCTTTAAAATGTTATCTGCAAAAACCAAACAAAAAAGAACAAAATGTATGAGATTGACAGTTGACTATGTCCGCATCGACGATGCGCCACCTAGCGGAAAAAATCGCAGCGTGGATCCCCATTGCTAAATGCGTACGACACATGGCGCTGATGGCGCTCCTCTCGTGGCGCCGGCAAAGTTGTTCCGGATTGCAACGTTCTAAAGCCGCGGGACTAACCCGCAGTAAAACATCAAGAGGAAGACATGCTAGTAGTAGTAGGATATTTTACTACACTCTGCTGGCTGGCAACCATTTTCGGCAAGTTGTAAATCTGTCGACAAGTATCGAACCATGTGTTAGCTTAAATGCCAGTAATTCTCCTTATTCCGGTCACCAGTCAGTCAA
Source organism: Erannis defoliaria (assembly GCA_905404285.2). Taxonomy (NCBI): domain Eukaryota; kingdom Metazoa; phylum Arthropoda; class Insecta; order Lepidoptera; family Geometridae; genus Erannis; species Erannis defoliaria. Next base: position 6,259,756 of record FR990071.1, read on the forward strand.
CAATTCCCTTGACTTTTGGTGAGCTGTGTTTAAAACATTACCCATCCATTTCATCCAAATCCGTTGCGCCATTTTTGCGTGAAGAGGTAACAAACGAATACACACATACATACCGACAAATTTTCGCATTTATAATATGTCTTATGTGAAGAGTAATAAGTACGGAGCTCTTCATGCAAATTTAAATAGCTCCTATAAAGCGCATGTACTCAGAGACGGCCAGGCAGCGAAAGGGAATAGATCAATAAAGTTGTAGATGAAGCCAAAATGGTGGACGGAAGTAGAGAAAAGTAAATAGGAGTACAACACCCACCCGCCACCTCTTGCCTAAAGAGGGTTTAATACACTACATAAGCCTGTCTATCTATTATAGAATATTAGGTAAAATAAATGTGCCAAGTACATTCATTAACAGCTTCATTTACAAACTGTCAAGATTGTATTGGCAAATATAAGCCTGCTTTAGAGATAGAAGTTTTGTACACAAGCGCCACGCGATATAATGAGATATAATTCCGATAAGCATGAAACTACAATCCGTACCGTTATAAACGTGTCGATGTTCAAGTGGCGAGACAAGTTATTACAGCATAAAAAGTAAATTGAAGATTCTGGTACAGATTGCAGAAATGCCTTCTCTAGTAGCAAGGATGAAGAAATTATGATGGCGCCTATCTATTGATCTCACTTAGTGTAAATAATACCTCGCTTCCGATGAAGTTATAAAATAGTATAATCTAAATGGGCGATCTATAATCGGAGCTGAATGTAATTTATAGAGCTCTAATGCGCTTGATTCATAAGGGAAGGGATTGAGGTCGCGAAGGTAACGGGATTAGGGACCATTGAAAGACTTAGAAAGGTAAAGGCCACATTGGAATTAGTAAGACCCTGAGAGCAATATTATGCTAACCAAAACTGGGTAGCTTAATAATAATAATCGAAATACCGTCGGAGGTCTGTAGGTCTTCAAAGCCGCTCAATGTAAGCCTAGAGGCGCTACCTGATTATCGATTTACGAGTAAACGCTTTACCAACGCGACTGCATTTCAGCTAATGCCGAATGCCGGAACCAGATGGTATTTTTAACGATTTCACCGACTCACTGTTTGTCTGCTATGACAATAACAATCTAAAATTATATAGTATAGTTGCATGTTTCTTTTAATATTTTCGAAAGCAGATCCAAAATGGCACGTCATAAAAAGTTAAACGTCGGTCTTCAAGAAAAATTACAAGCAAGTTTATTTTTGTATTTCTACTTCGACGACTCTAGGAATGGAGTTAACGAATAGACGTCGACCATTCGGCAGCGACGTCAAGTCTGTTGATGGGGAAAGTAAAAGCGGACAATAGAATGGAAGCTCCGAAACAAAACATGAAAACAACATTTTGTCCCACGATAAGTATAAGATGTGGAGAAACTGCCATCCTTGATAAGTACAGCCAAGGAAAAATTCAACAGAGCATTTTATTTGGTGTCTTGCTGCTCGTTTTTGTCAATTTGCGATTCCCATAACTTAGCTTGAGCGACGTAGAGCTATCGAAACGTTAAAGATTTTACCCATTTTACATATTGTTTACTTCGGTTTAGTATTTCAGGTGTGTTTTAGGTCAGGTTGTTTATTAAAGATAACGTGTCATACAAAATCGTCGAGAGTTATGATTAATATGTTATGTGAAGAGTATGCATATGTTTGGTAATTCTTGGAGGTCATGCATTTTCCAAAGTAATTGACGGCCACTGCAATCTCCGATTTCCAGATACAAGATCGATCGCAACACCTAATAAAATGTACTCGTAATGTAACGGGACCCAAAGGTATTAACTTCAGTTTTATATGAAGGTCGTATCAAGCAACCGGTTAATTATAACAGGAATTGTTTTTTGCCATCAACAATCGCTGTTGATGTAAAAACAATAAACAAAGTTTCTTTTAAGAACTGGATCACAAAGCGCCGTCTGAGTTTTTTATAAGAAAAGGAAACTGGACGTAGACGTCTGTTGTGATGTGACGTCAAAAGTAAATGGTTTTAAAGGTGTCAGGGTCAATACTGAATGCTATCAGTAGATAACAAACTGAGATCGTTAGGCAGACAGGTTACAAACGACCTATGCACGTCAATGGCACTACGTGTTTAATTGGAATCGATTTAACAACATCTATCAGGATCAGGTGCATGAGATTCAACCAAGCTACTCTAAACACTGGAAATTTACTATCTAGGAGTCGCGCGTCGTCGTCCATACTTTAGGTGGTCTAAAACAATCGCAAGAGCATATCATTATGATCGTTTTAACAGTACCTACTTCAATCTTTGTCAAGTCCTCTTTAATTTTGGGCGAGCGAGTTTAAGTTCAATTTAGATTGTAGTAGAGCCACAGGGTTTTTCTCATTTTACATTTAATGAGTAACACTTTTAGTTTTATGAGCTTAGGTACAACTGTCCACGATGGAGGATAATGTTTTACGGATGTATATTATGTATTATATAACGTACTTCTGTTGTTTGTTTATCCCTATGTGACCTCCTAACACATGACGGCAAAGACTATAACATGACGGAGTACAAGGTCTTTAGGTTTGTCTTTGCATCCGGACACCGGAGTGACAGGTTACATTTTAACGTCGTCGGATCTTTAATTTTCTTTTATGCTAGGGCTTCACCTGCGTGACGCTTTACGTCTAGTTATCGCAATAATTAACGTGCAATAAATGATGCATTAAACAATGCGCGACACGGGCGGCGACACTATCATTTCACTTTGAATATCGGCTAACGTCTAACGACGTTAATAATGCCACTAGCCTATTAATGTGCTAACACCCGGCCATATCTGCGTACTGTATCAAATACCGCGCTAAATAATGACATTACACGCAGGTGAAGCCCTAGCATTACAATAATACGAATATATAACACACAAACTTGCCTCATTGCACAGACCACGATTTGATACGAGTTACGTACAGTAGATAACTTCGATAATTAGGTAGTATAAAATAGCGGTATAAACACCACTTTAAATAGCGGTTTGCCGCATTGCCGCATCATTTGCATGGTAGTTACTTCCCTATTCGTACCTACTTACTTATAGCATTGCGGTCTTGGCTATGATATGAGTTTACTGTGGGACAAATTTTACGACAGTTTGAGAAAATTCTACAATCTTGATGGTTTGTTTACTAATTCTCGATTGCTACATCCGTAATTAGAATACCTATCGTTCGACAGATATTCGTTGATTGAGATTATTTTGATGAGTCCTTTGAAGAGTTAGCTCTATTTCTATCTTAAGTAGTAAATCCGTGTCCTTCCAGCAAGTTCTGTGGTTGGTTTTTTCGTTACAAACGCTGAATTTGACACTATATACGCGATGAGATTGGGATTATTTCCATATTCCACTACTATCTTTTACTATGAATGATTATTTCAAAACATCAAGAGTAGTAAAGTAGTCGTAGACTACTACTCAAAATCAAAAGTACAAAAAAACTATTGTAAGTAACGTTATTTCGCAGGGCGAACGTTGTTTTAGCTATCTGTTTGGTTTATTCCACTTTGTTCACCTGTATTCACCCAGGTGAACAAAGTGGAATAAACCATCTGTTTAGTGTCCGTTCTGAACGCAGAAGATATTTCGGGAAGACAAAACGAGCGGTACCCATAACGTAGCGTGCTTAAATGAGAATGACATATCAGTCGTGCAGAAAAACATTACCAAACGATGTGAACGACAGACGACAGTGAAAATACCGATTACCGCCACGAATCGGACAACAAGACGATTAGATGGCGGTGTTTGGTGCGTGGCCACGAGGCGACGCAAATCGGCCACCGGACAGTTTCAGGTGAAACTAGGGTTACTAATCGTCCGAATTCGTACGGATAGGATACAGATTTTAAAGGCCTTCTGTGACAGAACATTTTACAGTACACGTACTTACTAGAGAAGTTTTACTCTGGTTTTAGTCTCGTAGTAAGATCCCGGGCGGCTATTACCAACTCGACGGCATGGTTGTTCAAATTTGTCCTAAACCTAAAATGTTCACAGTGTGTCAGGCTTGCTTCTGTCCCGAATAGACGGCATGTAAAAAATAACATAAACATCATTAGCCATTTTATTTTGAACTTCCAACAAAATGACCGGTTATATTTTAGAAAGGTCTTCTTAGTAGACCTTGCAACCACCACGACTAAAATTCCCTCATAGTTTTTGTCATGTGAAATCGGGTCAAAAAATAACGGATAAGTAGGACGTCCGATTCATTTTCGCGCGTCAAAAAGAGGAGGCAAAATTAATTGCGGCGCGCTTAATAGGTTTTTAAAATTTCGAGATGGTAGGTAACCCTGAGTGGAACTCGCTACCAGCGCCATGCCACAAGCAAAAAGCAAAGAATACGAGCGCGACTCCGCCGCGCCGGTCTCCACACTTTCAATGCGCGCTTGAATTATTCGAGACACAATTACTAACAGCATCATAGGACGCAGTGGTCAGAGAATTATAGAATATTCTTGGATGTCGTGAATAACTAGTTTAACTCAGAAACGTCCAAGGCCATCACCCTTATTATTACAAACCTAGAAATAATATTGTTAATATAATATACATTCGAAACTTTGTCCGTTCATAACCTTTTCATGATCAAACGGTCCAGCCGGTCTTGATGAAATTTTGCATAGATAGATAGATATACCTACCTATGTATAGCTGAAACTGTGAAAAAGGTCATGGGCTGCATTTAACCGTTATAATCGTCACAATTTTTCATCACCATGCGGGTTTAACCTTTTAAATTGTCCGCTGCTAGACTTAGGCCAACTCTCGAAGGGCGAATGGGCCATATTCACCACGCTGGCCCAGTTGCGGGTTGGTGAATTCACATACACGCTATTAAATTTCTTCTCCGCACATATGCAGGTTTCCTCACGATGTTTTCCTTCACCGAAAAGCCAGTGGTACGAGTACATAAGCTCCAAAGAGCTCATTGGTACGGGCCCGGGTTTGAACCCGCGACCTCACGATTACAAGTCAAGCGGTCTCCCGATTAGGGTACCACGACTCAGCTAGTTAATAATAATATGTAACACTCTTGCTCTTTATGTTACCTTTTCACGATAACACGACTAAAACTGATCTTGACGAAATTTGGCATGGCTATTATAGTGTACAAGCCATCCATGAATCACGAGGACGGACTTGGCACACGTTCTCCCCGAAAATGAGGATAAGCTGTAGTCTCGGGTCGCGGATAAAACCACATTACGCAGTTAGTAAATACTTGTTTATAGGTATATATTATTTTGGGTTTATCTTCGTGAGCTATAAAAGTGGCTCGTGGAGCGGACCGGTCGCGCTGCGGTGCGGCTGTGAGGTCACGCGTATGCATCTCATCGATATATTAAGCACTGATGACCTAACGCAATACTTGTATTAGCGTAAACAACTTATCAGTTCATAAGCCACAGAATGTGTACAAAATAGCACAATTTCGCTAACTATAGTCCGGCCACTGAGAGAATGCATTTGACAGTTACAATAACATTGTCTAAAACTGAATGAAAACACTTTTGCTAGTGACTAGTTTTACGATTATAATACCTATGCATAGGTACAGGCGGTAGCCGATTATACTACCTAGAGCAAAATAATTAAATGTTATGCTTCCATTTTAGACAGTGTTATTGTCAAAAATGGAAATGCATTCTCTCAGTGGCCAAACTTTAAAGTGATTAATTAACTATTATACTAATCGGGAGATGGCTACCCATTATTTTTAATGACTTAATATTATTCATAATAGCTAATGGTATGGTTAAAGTTATAATAAATAGGAACCTTATGTTCCGCTCGCTCTCCTTCTATTTCCACATTTCACCGAAAAATTATAACATTGAGAGAATAATTGATATAATGTTATCAGCTATCAGCTGGTATTTAAGTGATTAGGGTGATTATACAATTTTGTATCTGATGACATAGGTTGGGGTATGGAAACAATAACAGACAAGTCACATAGCTTGTTCTTTCCCGTAGCAATTTGTGCTAACTTATAATTCGCTTTCAAGTTAAATATAATTTTGTTATTTAAGTGTGTTATTAGCTGTTAGTTATCCTAAAACAATAAAATAAAATAAACAATCTTAATTATTACTACATTTGGGGATATTAGGTGTAATTTAAGATTTATGTACCTATGTATGTATAGCCAACTTTTTATGTGAGTAGAAAGTCCGTAAACCTTAATAGTGCCATTAAAAAGTGGACTTAACCAATTACAACACAACTTTATTGTAATGTGATTCAAATGAAAGTGGGCTACAGACGTTGCAAAATGTGTGAGAAGTTGTCATGAAGGCTTTCAATTTTAATAGCAGCATTCTGGTAGAAATGCTTTAGCAATAAATCCTTCGTGTTATATTTATTTAATCATGTCAAGTAAACCCTTTTTGACTGCCCACCAATCTCTCATTCTAATGTTACGAGTATCCAGAAGCATAGTTAAAATAACGAAATGTACCAGTTACAAAGGTATAAATAGCCTGTATGTTAAAAGGATTGGTAAAATTTGCATTTAATTTGAAACAAGTTTCTGAGCCAACTCAATACTGGTTGTGATAACATTGGGACTAAATTAGTTAACTTATCCTATATGACCTTGTCAGTTTGATCAGGAAACATCAATTGTTGGTCTGATGAATTCAATTCCCAATAAATGGCTTGGTACCTTAATCTGTTCATCAAACTCTGCCACTAAGTTGAATGACAATGATTGAATGTATAAACATACTCTTACATCAAAATACAGAGGCAAGCAACAAATACAATGTTTTATGAAAAAAAATGTCAATTGCAGTTTGTATTGAATTTTGAAACAAATTTTTTTATTCTATGTACCAGTATTATAGGAGCATATAATAAGATTTTGTTATTCAAAAATTAGGAAGAAAATATAAACACTTACCAGTTCTCGGAGATATGGGTATGGCTGGTTTTGGAGTAGAGTTGGAGCAGAGGCGACCGATTTTGGAAGGTGGCTTCAGTCCTGATGGTTTAGGCAGAGATGACGGCCTGGTGGCTTCTGGCTTGGGAATGGAAGAGACGGTGCTCGTCACTGATGCGGCGTCAGATGACGTTGATGATGGCGCCAGCGGCGCAGAAGTCTCTGGTATGGCTTCTTGCGTTTCACTCATATTTTATCACTTTAAAGCACTTTTTATTAAAAACACTCATCTACACATTTTTGCTGAAAACGTATGGACAATTATAGAAATTTATGAATAAACGCGACGCATCTAAAACAACACGACCGACCGTCATACTATAAATAACGCATCTTCCCGCGCACTAACAAGACACGCAATCTGGATCACGGCCAGCATCTCCGATTGTAAATAATGAGAGTAAATAAAAAATATGCAAGTTCTGACTCTGGCTCTCTTTATCTACGAAAGTTGAATGAGTAAATAAATCACATGTGTGAAAGAATTGATTACAAAAATATTGGTGTACTGAGTTGCTACATTGTTGTGTCTATTGAGGGGACTTACGCACGGATTAGCTACATAGAAAAATATAACGGCATACCTTGAATAAATGGAGCACGAAAAGTGCTGCCTCTGAAGTGTGAGCCAAAGAAAAACTAGTGAGATTTTTACCGCTCCTCGAACCAGCTGAGCTTGACCGTTGACGTTATCACACACTAACACAACACTTAATAATCAGTACAATATTTCCATTAAATGCACATTAAAGCCTACAAACTCGAAACTGAGTCTGAGCAGGAAATCTAGAAAACAATCTGCAATAATAACATTACAAAGAATACTTTATTTTACATCACATTTCACACCATTTCTCTGCAGCTCGGCGGAGAACTTTGAAAATGAAAATAATCGACGAGACGTCATGACGTATTTGACGTTTTCAATGTCATTATATATATTTTTTACATGGACGCACACTATAGCCTTTAGGCCATATAGAATTCACCAGCCTAGACAACTCCTTCATTTTTCACTACCAATATTTTGCCAATATTGAATGTTTCAATAATTAATTAATAGGAAACCACAGGTTGTCATCTAGAGCCACGCCCAGCTTCGCCTGACATACGGGATCCAATGTCTCCATTTTGGTTTTTCTTCGGAAGTACAGTACAATGCCGCCCTGGTACTATCTGACTGCCAAAGGTGATCTTTGATGAAGCCTCAGTATGAAGCGTTAAAAACTTCTGTTACGAGTGTTATTTTAAACGATTGTATGATACGCCGGTTAAGATAATAAATGAATGTATAGTATTTTAAGTTTCGGCGGCTTAAGTAAGACCACAAATAAAAATGACCTCATCTTTGAATTACCACTTTATAAAACAAATCAATTATCAACGACGATAAATACAAGTATATATTGTCGTTGCTTATTATTAAAGATTTTTGTATAGCATATTCTTTGGGGATCCTAACTGCGAGGTTTTTCCGCTGGTGGCGCATCGTCGATGTGGCCATAGTCAACTGTCAATCTCATACATTTTGTTACACAAGGCACAGCACCCATTATTTTTCTTATGGCTAGAATTAGATTATCGCCAACTCCCTCATCAAGAGCAGATAGATATAAACAACGATTAACAAGAAAACTTGATTTTGCCACATCCGGACCGGACCGGATCCGGAAGTTTTGCCTGTGGAACCTTAATATTAAGCATTAAAACAAATTATTATCGAAGAATAAACAAAAAATTTTTAATACACAAACTTTTATTTGAGTCTACATGTTTACACAATGATATGACAGTCTATATCTGTTGACCTAACTTCTGGAGTCTTCGGTCTTCAAACAAATGATAAAACTCCTCAGACACAATCTGTTTGAAATCGAATGGCTCAGGCCTCTTCCAATGTACTTTTTTAACATGAAACCGCATCTCAGCCACCAAATGATACATTGAGTCACACAGTGGACACTGTATTGTCTTATCCTGGTGTTTTTTAAGTCTATGTGTCTTCATAATGCTAGAGGACCGGAATCTCTCTAGACATATATTACATTCATAGGGTTTTTCACCTGTATGCCGTCTTGTGTGCATCTTTAAACATACTTTGTTAGCAAACTTTTTGCCACAGTATGTGCAAAAACAGATATTATTATCTGTATGAGTCTTCATATGTTCATCCAGTCTTGTTTTTCCACAAAATGCTTTACTACACACCTGACAAACATACGGTTTAATTTTCAAATGCATCTTATTTGTGTGGTTTTCACAGTCAACGCTCTTCTTTGTCCTGTAATTGCAAAATTCACATTCGAAAATAGATTTATCTTCTTTGGAATCAATTGAATGTTTTTTTTCAATGTGTTTTTTCATTGATGTGGGCTTAATCAGTTTGTCACAATAAATGCATGGGGTAGACTTAGCGTGGCGTTGCTGGTGGGTTTGCAAGGCAGACTCTATACTGAATCCTTTTCCACATGCTTCACATGAATAGGGCAAATCACTTTTAAAAAGAGTACAAATTGCTGTATGTCGACTGAAATATGCAGTCCCCACAAGTTTATTGCATGTTTCACATTTAGTCTTTTGACTGTAGTGTTTCTGTTTATGCATGTACAGTTTTCTCAAACTAGAAAAGCTCTTTGTACATACATTGCATGGGTACAGTTCGTTTGGCTCGTGTAACTCTTCATGGAGTAGCATTTCTTTGATATTGTTGAATGTGATTTCACAAAGAGTGCATTCAATGAATTTTCTTCGTTTTTTGTGCTGTATTCCACTGTGCACTTTAATATGATGATCTTTAAATGTAGATTCGTTTGTGAATTCCTTTTTGCACAATGTGCAAGGGAATACCATATCGCTATGATTAAGCTCTGTATGATGTATTAAATCTGTATGTGTATCAAATGAGGCAACACAGAGTTCACAGGGGTACGATCTTGCAATACCCTTGCAGCGCTCTCTGTGATTCTGCAGTAGAATTACATTTTTGAATTCATGGTCACAGTATTGACATTTCAAGTCTTGATGAAATTGAACAATATGAGCTTTTAAACTTAACTTTGTATAAAATTGTGTTCCACAGTCATTGCATGTGAACGGGTGGTGGTCTAAGTGCTCCCTATTAACATGAGCTATTAGTTGTTCCTTTCTTTTTGTAGTGAAATCACAATCTATGCATCTAATTTTAGTCGAGTGACTTAGTATCTGTTCTCTATAAGACATCAAATAGCTGTAGTGTATACACGGTGCAGATAGACATTCTAAGCAAGAGAATTTACACTTATGCGTTTTAATTTCAACATCGCTGAAGTTTCTAAGGCACATGACACATTGAGTTTTATTCTTATTAGCTTGGATATTGTTAGCCAGGTGAGCAGATTTGAAATGCGTCTCCAATTGTTCTGGTGTGTAGTAAACGAGGTCACAGTATTGGCAGATGTTAATTTGGTTTTCATGTTTTAGTCGGAGATGATCATTTATTTCTTTCGTATCAAATAATTCATGACAACGCCTGCATCTAGACTTTGAGTGAATATTAACATAGTGTACATCTAAATATTGCTGTGAATTGTATTTTTTGATGCAAAACCTGCATTGGTATATTGGAGTATTATGCCTGATTTTTTCATGCTCTTTTAGAGATCTATACGAAGTGAAGATACTAGAACATGAATTACATGTATACGAGTTGTATTTCGAAGCAAAAGGACTATTTATGGTTAAGGGGGCAATCACAATCTTTCCCCCTTTAAGTGAAAATGTTGGCGTCTCAGCTTTTAGTATTGGTTTGTCCACTTTTTTTGCTTCTTTAGTTCTTGGATATTTTATTAATCTCTGGGTTGCTATAGGCTTATTTTCCTTATTTTGCGGAGTATTTTTTTCATCAATCATTGTTTTTATTGAGATGTCTTTTGGATCAAGCAGTTTCAATTTACTATTATTTTTTATATGTAGTGCATTGTCATCAACATATCCTAAAGTTTCATTGTCATATTCTATGACAATCATCACATTGGAATAAACATAATTTTCGGTTAGGTCTAGCTCATTGTTAAGGTCTGTAACTTTTGATAGTAAGTCATTAACACAACCTCTCAGAAGGTTGAAGAGTTTTTTTGTATTTTCAATGAATATGTACGACTGTATTGTTTTCTCTGTGCACTGTCCACACATCATATCACTGGAAGCATGGTCTTCGATCTGAAAAAAATAAAAACATAATAGGCTAATTAAAAAAAAAATACAACTGACTTCAACTTCGAAAACCTGGATGACATCTTCATATTTTATAGTAATTTTGATTTAAAAACCAAAGTACTGAACTGATTTCGATAAAATGTATATGGGACCACCTCTGAAGTATTACCTACCAATCAAAAAAAGAATTATCAAAATCAGTTCATATTTGGCGGAGTAATCGCGTAACATACACAAAAAAAAACATTATAAAAAAAAAACATACAGTCGAATTGAGAATCTCTTTTTTTTAAGTCGGTTGAAAATGAACAACAGTTTGTAATAGTCACACTATAGTAGATGGCATTGCTTTTTTTCATACAAACAGCGTTGTATTTTTTATGACGTACTTCTCCATTTTGAAAATGGGGTTTTGATTTAGTGTTATACCTAGATATGTTTATAATTATTTAAACACTGTCACTGGTTATGGCACAGTTTTAATTATTTTTTTTGTAAAGTAAGTAAGTTCCCATTTATCTTCAAAACTGTTCTACAGATTTAGTCACAGTTTTCTGTAAAAGAGTTTGTGTTTAATTGGCAATGGTTCCGAGATGTTACCTGTGTTGTAACTAGCCTTTCACACGCTCGGTGCAAGCTTCTATAACTACGCCATGCACAACTTAAAACTTGGTCCATGTCTGGTAATTTCTGCGCCTGGTGACAGGTGTTGACACCTGTCTAGCATCCATATTTGATTTTATTTAATTGGAAACAACATTTTAACATGCCTGTTTTTAAGAGTGCAGTATCTTTTTTATCAGCAATAAGGCTGAAAAAAAATGAAATCGAAAATGTGTCCTAAACCACATCAGTTTTCATAATAAAAGGTTTGCATAGTTATCCATAGGTAAAGGTATACTCACATCACAACCTATAACAGCACTGATAATATCTTTCAGAGGTCTAGTGTTAGAACCTTCACAAATGACAAACTCTGTTTTCAAAGAGAAAAAGCTTCCAGTAGTTTTCAAGCACAGTCCGCAGTGCTGTGGGGCAGTCCACAATGTATCTAGTTTGTTTTTCAGCCATTCCAGGTTTATCTGCTCAATTGGAGAACTTGTATCGGCCATGTCTGAAAATGAAAATAATGGATTGATAACATGAGCAACAATATAGAAATAATTAAGGAATATTTTAAGCCTGTCATATTATAATTTTACAGCAGCCTGGCTGCAGTGTCTTCTCTTTTAACAGTGGTGAGCATTAGGCAATAACCAAGCCTCCTGCCAAAAATGGGGATTTAAAAAAAAAAAAATTGGTTGAACATTTATTACACACAGCGCCATCTAGCCCCATACTAAACAAAGCTTGTATTATGGAAACCAGATAGCTGATAGAATAATTTTATATTTTTTTTTTTCGGAAATACATATTACTACTATGTTAAACATAATATTTTTTATTGGGTGTAGTATTAAAAAATATTACGGCAAACTCTCCCTATTAAGGGGGAGGCTTTCATCTAGCAGTGGACACATTCTGGCTGGTGGTGATATTATAATATTCATGATTTTGTTTTATTCTGGAAAGTACCATTGCCACAGTTTTTTTATAATTACAAGGAAACTCAACATTGCTGAGCAGAAGCCACAGGCGCAATAATTAACAATTCCAATTTGTAACCAGGTGAAACCGCTACGTAGTCTTTATTATTATTCTTAGCTTACATCACACGTAAATACTAGTACTCAACTAAATTGATTTATTTTTCTTGTTTGATATGGAAGAAGTTTATATCCTGGATCAAATAAAGCATGTGCTACACAGCAAAATAGTTACCTATTGTCTTTACCAGGGTGATGTGCCTTTGCTAGTTTCTTACCATTTTGATAGTAGTTGTGGGGTCAAGCTAGCACATTTCATAACGTGATGGTACAAAATGAAATTACCATTACCAAGGATGCTGTGGTAAAGACCTTGGTGGAAGAGAGCTCACCGTCTAGCACCACAGAAGCATCTACCTAGCAGGGCGTAGTTAGGAAAGAGAAAGATTTACGTTGTAGCACAAAACATGGAAAATTCTGCCAGTACGTATTATATAATGGCTTGGTTTCCATTGTTGCCTGACTGAAATTACAGCCTGCGAGCCTGCTGTAATGCTGTTGGTTGTTGCAGTTAGGAAGACGGGTAATCTAAGAACAATCTATTTAAACCGTAGACGGAGGAACCAATTGTTATCTTTGTCTACGATTTAAACTCTTTTTAAACTTTAGGAGGGTAATATTCGACATCATTTTATTATAAATTACATAGAAATCCTTGAGGGTCTCTGTTGAGGGTAATACTCGTAATTCGTTTTTATATTGGATCATGGTTTTTAAATCATCTTCGGTTTTTACTTTGTTAAAATAAAGCTACGGCTATGCGATAAATCTTACTGACTTACCGTTCGCATGTAATTTTTAACCGCCAAATTTATAATAATGCTAAAATTACAGAAAGAAAAGAACTTGAGACTACAAATTGAACACACGCGAATTTACGATATCACCATAGAGCAAAGAATAATTTCTAGCCATAGAGTAAGTAAATACTAACGGCCTTACCTAAAATAATCTCGATTCTCTTAGTCACTGCTTAAACTTCTCTGTCCTTTCTAGCACGTGCAACTTCACGTCAGAGAGAAGATGGCAGAGCATCTTAAGCAGTGAGCAGTGACTAACGGTTGAAAAGTTTTTTTAAGTAAGGCCGTATGCTGATACTATCGGCCTTACCTAAAATAATCTCGATTCTCTTAGTCACTGCTTAAACTCCTCTGTCCTTTTCTAGCACGTGCAACTTCACGTCAGAGAGAAGATGGCAGAGCATCTTAAGCAGTGACTAACGGTTGAAAAGTTTTTTTAGGTAAGGCCGTAAGGATTTCATGTTTGTTTTTAATAGTTCCTGGCCATGGATACTAGTCCTTCAGCCGAATACATATTTCTTCATCGATTCTTCTCTTTCTGCAGTTAAATGAGTCGTAGTCACAGTCCAAGTCACACACAGTAAGTCACAGTCAAGTCCAATCATGCCCTAGTAAAGTCGTGGCAACTTTACTACAAGCTTCTTCGGAGTTTTAGAAACAACACGAAAAGACACGTTTCACTACATTATATCACTTCCCCATATCTTGCTCGTAAATCAGCACTTAAGAATAAAACGCCACCATTTTTATGCATTAATGGCCTTACTTAAAAAAACTTTTCAACCGTTAGTCTCTGCTTAAGATGCTCTGCCATCTTCTCTCTAACGTGAAGTTGCACGTGCTAGAATAGGACAGAGAAGTTTAAGCAGTGACTAAGAGAATCGAGATTATTTTAGGTAAGGCCGTAACACTCGAAAAAACACAAGTTTTGGAAAATAATACAATGCAGCGACATGATTTTCTCCTGTTCCCGCCAAAACTCCTATGCATTTCACCTGCATCAGTATTGCCAGCCCAACAGTAGTAAATGTCGCTAAGAAAGAAGCCGGTTGAATATTGAATAGACGCTAGATGTCGCTAAATGTCCAAAGCTCAAAAAGTCGGTAGAAATTTTCATTATTGACTAGCCTCCATGATTTCGCCTGCGTTGTTTCATTAAAATATATTCACTGGGTCAAAAAATCGATCTAAACGACCACACACCACATTTATTGACTGACTGAGCGAAGCGAAGGTCTCTGATTCTACTGGGGCAGATCGGCTGTTGTATGTAAGTTTGTATGTATATTTGTTCGACGATAACTTGCGAACCGTTGATCCGATCTTTATGAAATTTTGTAACCAAGTAGTTGTTATTGTAGTTCACAGTAGGCAATTATGTAAGCAAATACAATGAGGCGTTTGTTTAAAAAAAAAAGAATAGTTCGTGATGTTTTACTAGATGACGTAAGAAGCAGAAAAACCCCGTTACATATTTTTTAATTATTCCTGGCCATGGATCAAGTCTTGACTTGATGGACTGGACAAGTCTTTCGGCCCAAAACACGGTTAAACCGATTACGTATGATGGTGGGTTCGTAACGAGTCAATAACAATAATATTCCAAACTCGTGAGCTAAAACAAACTAAAACGTAGTGTTTAATTTCCCTATGAAACAAACTGCAAACTGCAATGAGTAAAGAGTTTTTGCACAGGAATTTACTAGGTTTTTTGTTTTTAAACGAAATGAACTGTTTTACAATCAATGTCACATTGACAAGTTTGACATAAACAATTTCAAACGACTTCACGCCATCTATTATAATTTTTGGTACTAAACTAACACTTTTATTTAAATAGAAAACGCCTCATTATCAAGTACAAATATAAGCTAAATGAGGTTCCACATGCAAAACTTTTTGCAAAAAATCAAGTTTTCTTGTTAATCGTTCGTTATTTATCTATCTGCTCTTGATGAGGGTATTGTCGATAATCTAGTCTAAGAAAAAATACTGGGTACTGTGCCATGTGGTTAAGAATCAATGCAGCTGTTGACGGCCTGAAAATAGATTTGTAGGTTAGATAGTTGTTTACATTTAGCAAGGCAAAGGATTGCTTTACAATCAAGTATTTGATAGTATCAGGAAAATAAGTACCAATAAAATCACAGTCAGTCACACAAAACCAGTCACGATCAAGTACAAGTCATACCTTAATAAAGATTTGGCGACTTCACTAGAAGCTTTTACCGAGTTTTGAAAACAATACGAAAAGACATTTCAGCATATATCGCTTGCGCGTAGTTCAGCAGTTCATGAATGCAACACCACTATTTTTAAATATTCATCATCAGCCCGCAGACGTTCACTGCTAGGCGAAGGCTTCTTCTAAATATTAATTCGCGAAAAAAATGCAAGTTTTTGAAAAACAATGCAATGCAGTGACATGGTTTTCCATTTTCCCGCCAAAACTCCTCGGTTTAGTTTTTTTTTTCTTTCTTAGGTTTTGGCATCGCACGTTGTGCATTCTGCCAGTGTCAAGTTTATAAATTTTCACATTTATTTGATATCATCAAGTCAAATAAGTCATTAAATCACAGTAAGTCACACGAATTTAGTCATAGTCGAGTCCAAGTCATACCCTAGTAAAGTTGTGGCGACTTTACTATGAGCTTCTACGGAGTTTTGAAAACAACACGAAAATACAAGTTTCACCACATTATATCACTTGCCCACACTCGTGCATGTAATTCAACACTCAATGAATAAAACACCACCATTTTTAATCATTAATTCGCGATAAAACACAAGTTTAAGAAAATAATAGAATGTAACGACATGATTTTTCCGTGTTCCCGCCAAAACTCCCCTCGGTTTAGTTGTCGAGTACCTCCTGCTTTCATAGAGTAAGTAACGTAATACTGCTTTAACGGCAGGACAAGAAAGGTCATAAATAAAAAATCTAATTTTGTTGTTGCTGTTTTTGTTGTGTTCAGATGACAGAAACAAAAATCATTATGTATAATTTATTATTATAATATTGGTTTCATAGTTGTGTTGGTAATACATAAGCAGATCGTTTACAAAGCTAGCTAAGAGAAAGAGTGAAATCATAACGTAAGGATGCGGTTGAAAAGTCACTAGGAAAGTAGAAAGATTATTTTTGTCGCTAAAGGCAAAAAAACGCTTTTAACTTAATGTATGAATGTCGCTGAATCTAGTGAAAAAGGCTGGCAGCGCAGGACTGCTAAAAAAATATATTGGCATTTTACCATTATACAAAAGCGCGTTGAGGAGTTTTGGCGGGAACACGGAAAAATCATGTCGTTGCATTCTATTATTATTCTTTTCTTAAACTTGTATTTTTTTGCAAATTAATGATTAAAAATGGTGGTGTTTTATTCATTGAGTGTTGAATTACATGCACGAGTGTGGGCAAGTGATATAATGTGGTGAAACATGTCTTTTCTTGTTGTTTTCAAAACTCCGTAGAAGTTCATAGTAAAGTCACCACAACTTTACTAGGGCATGACATGGACTCGACTATGACTAATTTCCTGTGACTAACTGTGATTTCAAGACATATTCAATAACGTAACGTATCAATAATAATCTATCAGAATTTCAAAAAATTCAACAAGAAAACTTGGAAAAGCCAACGAACGCGAACTTTGAAGTGAAGCAGTGAAGGTGAGTGAAATGCTTTTTCACAAGAAAAATGCCAAAAAAAAGTGGGCCATATCTCGCCAGCGCTGTCTATCCTTTGGATGTAGAACTACGTTTTGACAGCTGTCAGAAAACTTCCCATTGTAACAAAATAGTTCATAAAAACCCGTTAGATGGCGTTGACGAGATATTATTCTGAATAGTTTAAGCCAATCAAAGAAAGCAAATAACATTTTTGACAGTAGTTTTGGCGGGAACACGGAAAAATCATGTCGCTGCATTCAATTATTTTCTTATACTTGAGTTTTTCTCGCGAACTAGTTATTAAAAATAGTGGTATTTTATTCACTGAGTGTTGAACTACACTACATGCAAGTGGGCAAGTGGTATAATGTGGTGAAACATATCTTTTCATGTTGTTTTCAAAACTCCGTAAACTAAAGTCTCCACAATTTTACTGACTCCACTGTGACATTTTTTTTGTGTCTGACTGTTATGTGATGACATATAGATACTATAAATAAACTTGAAAATGCATAATACTCGATACTGGCTGAATGCACAACGAGCGATGCCAAAAACTAAGAAAATAAACAAAACTATTTTGACAACTGTTTTTATGTCAATTGTCATTGTCACTTTTTGTCATTGTCATATTTTTTGTTATTGTGCTTGTGAACGGCAAACTTGGGCAAACCGCAGCAGATAATTAATTGGTAATTTTTGAAAACATTCGTGAAAATATTTGTCTTCGTAATGCAGCAGATGTTGATTTGGCAATGAATTTTCTATAATTATTTTAAGCACATAGAATCAAGATGAAGTTGGTTCACAAAAACATCGAAAGAGATGGTTGTGGGTGAGTACAATATGTTATTCTACAGATCCTCTTTCACGTGGTTATATATGAGGTATTTATAATATTGAATTGCTGTCTTTTAGGAGTATCGGGCTTATCGCTGAGGAAGATGAAGACATGTGGCAAGCGTACAACCTCATTGCTGAAGGCGACTCTGTCACGGCTTCTACGTTGCGGAAAGTTCAGACTGAATCATCTACGGGCTCTTCCACAAGCTCCAAAGTGAGAACAACTCTGACCATAACGGTAGAGAATATAGATTTTGATACACAAGCACGTAAGCTTCGACTTAAAGGAAGAAATATTGTCGAGAACCAGTATGTGAAGGTGAGTTCGTTCGTATTATGCTTGATACTTGTTATTGGCTTCACCTACGACATAGATCACCAACAATGCACGTTGAACTACACGATAATTACTTAATTTGGCAAATTTTACATGCTTTGAACTCTTGGACAATGATTGCCGTCGCAGAATGTCCCTTTCCTAATATTACATGCTCTGCTGGTCAAGAACCCTGCATGATGGATGGAAATAATCACAATCTGACATAAAACATAATGTCTAACACCATTAATAATTCTGTTAATTAATACTGGTCATATCTCTCATCACTGTCTGGTCATTCTAACCAACTACAAAGATATGTAGCATCTGTGAAATTCTCATTTTAAAACTTGTGTTACATTAATGACAAGAGACATAGTCACATACATATTACATGTGGGTATAATATATTTCAGATGGGTGCATATCACACATTAGATTTAGAGAAAAACAAGAAGTTTGTGCTTAACAAGTCATGCTGGGACTCGGTGGCGTTAGAGCGAGTGGACATGGCGTGCGACCCTGCAACCAGCGCCGATGTTGCAGCTGTGGTTATGCAGGAAGGGATTGCTCATGTCTGTCTCATAACTCCATCTATGACCCTGGTACGGACAAAGATTGATATGACCATACCAAGGAAAAGGAAGGGATTTGCCCAGCAACATGATAAGGTAATAGAAGTTGTTTACAGGGGGAATCCATACTGCGTTTTTCTCTGCTAGGTGGCACATCGTCGATGCGACCATAGTCAACTGTCAATCTCATACATTTTGTTGTTTTTTTCTACAATTTAATGGTTTTACTTTTATTAGACTTGGGAGAACCTGCATAAACTGGTTTGGAAAGCGCCTTGCTATATACAGGTCTGTCTAGCATAAAATGTAAACAACTATCTAACCTGAAAATCTATTTTCCTTAGGCCTTCAAACAGCTGCATAGATTCTTAAAACAAGGGACAGTACCCAGTATTTTTCCTTGGACTAGATTATCGACAATGCCCTCATCAAGAGTAGATTTCGGACTGCTCCTGGCACCATCTGCGAAAACTTTTGTGTAATTTACAAATAGCAACAAATTAGAAACACATTGTAAAACAAAAAACATTGTAAAAGTCGCGGGCAACCGGTGGATGCAAATGGCAGCTTGTCGTACAGTGTGGCGGTCTAAGGGGGAGGCCTTCGTTCAGCAGTGGACGTCTCCGGGCTGATGATGATGATCAACTTAGAATCTACACAGAGCTCTAAACTGGGGTGCTAAAAGTAAATGTGGCTGAAAATTCTTGCCCTGGAGAGTAGGCAGTACTCCAGCAGTGCTTCTGCTGTTGCAGTTGTTCAGTGCTCCGATAATGCTTCTGCTGTTATGCACTTGCAATCAGATGGTCAGGATGCTTAGCTTTTACTATTCCCCTCTGCATCGTTGCGCATCCTCTACTCCCTGGAGCCTGTAGTTATAAAACATTAATCCACAATTAGCTTACTATTTTTCAATTCCAGGGCCTAAACAAGTTCTATGAAGCAGTTATGCAAAGCATCTTCCGTCATGTAGACTTTAGCATTGTGAAATGTGTGATAGTGGCGTCGCCAGGGTTTGTGAAAGACCAGTTCTACGAGTACATGGTCCAGCAAGCTGTCAAGACAGATAACAAGTTGTTGCTGGACAATAGAGGAAAGTTCCTATTAGTGAAGGCGTCTTCTGGGTTCAAACATTCATTAAAAGGTACATTAAGTTCTTATTCTTATTGGAAGTGGGGGCGATAAGTCCTGCACTGACGTCCCGCTTGGGGTGTATTGTGCATTTCCCCCGCCAGTGTCTACCCGAGCCAACCCAGCTCCTTCAAGTAACGGAGCGAGGCTCTGGGCCGCTGGCATAGCAGCCCCAGTGGGTTAAATTCAGGGGTATAAGTATATGATGATGATGAAAAGCAGTCAAGCTGTTGCAGTGACAAGGTTTGGGATGAAGGTGCATCATGCAATCTGGTAGCGATTCTCGTTCCTTCTGTAGCTTTAGAATGCCACAGTACATGTGCCACAGCTTCACTATCCTGCATGCAGCTATGGCATAGCATATAACATTAAGTTCCCAACAAGCAATTTAAAAACACCCTGCTGAGAGGGAGGACTTCGTCCGGCAGGTGACGCCTTCTGGATGATGTGTGGGAAAAGAAATCTACCGACTTCATAGCAAGGTACTTATGCAATTGTGTTTACTTGGAAGACATTTTTCTGGGTGTTTTGATTTGAAAAACCAAACTACTGAACCGATTTTTATGATCTATTCTTTGAAATAGAAGTCCTTATAAATAGTTCCGAGGTAACAAACATTTAAAAAAATACAACCGAATTGAGAACCTCCTCCTTCTTTGAAGTCGGTTATAAAGAAAGGACATGGGAGTGAACGAGTAGACAATAGGTATTCTACGGATACATTGAATTACGCATAGTCCGTATTGAGACCCTCCTCCTTTTTTGAAGTCGGATAAAAAGGAAGGACATGGGAGTGAACGAGTAAACAAATGGGTATTCTACGGGTACATCGATTAATAAGTCGCCACTGTGCCGCAAACGCGATACAAACTTGATGCAAATACCATACTACCCACTGAATTAATACAATCAGATGTTCTATCTTCAAGTATCGCTTGTATTGAGGTATAATCGCTTGTGATGCTTTCACGCTTTTGCGTTGTTGTAATTAGTTGCGCAGTATTTCAACCTGATGAAGTTCTACTGAAGTTCATACTAAATTGTTTTACTCAAGTGTGATGCTTCCCATCAGGCTATCAATTTGCTTGTCGTTTTGTGGGGTAAAAAATATTTCATACTCTTGAAAAGCATGCCATTCTTCTAGACATCTAGACAGTCCGGTTAAAAGCATGTCATCAAACTGGCATTTTTATACTACTTACATACTTAACGAGTAAAAATTTATTATTAGTAAAAAGAAACTTTATTCCAGAGGTCCTTCAAGAACCAGCCGTTATAGCAAAGATATCGGACACGAAAGCAGCAAGCGAAGTGAAACTGCTCGAGAGTTTCTACACAATGCTTCAACTGGAGCCGGCCAAGGCTTTCTATGGGAAGAAACATATTGAAAAAGCTAATGAGGCACTGGCTATTGAAACCCTCATGATTTCGGATAAACTTTTCAGGTAAATAATATTCATCATCAGCAAAGGACATCCACTGCTGGACGAAGGCACGAATTCACGCTTGGCAGGTGGCTTGGGGATCGCAGAATGCTGTCCTCAGGTGGTTCTGGATGCAGTTTTAGGACATACCCATGTCCATATATATTTACCGTCATTACCATCATAATATAATATATAAAAACAAAGTCTGAAATTGTATCTGCTTGGTAGGAAAAATTATGATGTAATGACAGTAAAATTAAGCCTATAGTTATGTAATTCTCTAGAGTTTCAGCTATCCCTATGCCAAATTTTATCAAGATTGGCCGAGCCATTTGATTATGAAAGGATTATCATTGAGCTTATAGTTTTTAGTCAGGTGTAGATGCGCTGCACTGGTTTCATATAATAATATAATATCCACCTTTATCTCGCAAAACCAGACAGTATTGACATTCTAGCTTTACCAAATTTACGAGTGGGGAAATTATCCTCCATGGGGGAAATACAATTTGTCCCCAGTGAATGCTTACTGATGCAAGAGACTCAAAGGCCTATAAAAATGACTAGACTTATTTTTAACACCTCACGATTGACTAGTCTTTTAACCTTCAAGTCTTGGAATAAATAGACTAAAACTAAACATTAATAGGAGCTGCAGCCTTTTTACCTCAGGCCCTTAGCCTAAGAAACTATGTTGTTACTTAAAACTGTCTTATTTTTTACAGATGTCAAGATATACAGCAGCGCAAAGAGTACGTCGCTATAGTAGACTCTGTGCGGGAGAACGGGGGAGACGTACGAATATTTTCGAGCATGCATGTCTCTGGCGAACGTAAGTTCATTTATCATGTGAAAGATCCGGACAGACGAACGATGCCGCCGTAGTTAGTAATATTATCTTGTAGGATACTAAATTCTATAAAGCAAATATTTAATACTGCTGTAAAGAATGGCGTTCCACAGGCAAAACTTCTGGCAGATGGCGCGCGCCAGCGGCGGTCCGGATGTGGCAAAATCAAAAACCTTGATGGTTTTGATTTCACATCAATCAATTTCTTGTTAATAGTTGCTCTTGAATAAGCCTTTGTAAAATACTGAATAAGGTGTTGAAAAATACTGGGTACTATGCCTTGTTTCAAGAATCTATGGAGCAGCTGTTGACGGCCTGAAAATAAATTTGTATGGTAGATAGTAGACATTTTATGTTGCACAGAGCTTTAATTAGCAAGGCGAAGGATACAAACCAGTATATGCAGATTCTCCCTAGTAATCAGTCCAAAATGTTTAAAAAAATCTTTTTTTATTGATTTATTTTTTATAATTTGTTTTAAATGTCCTCCGCAAAAACAAAACAAAAAACAACAAAATGTATGAGATTGACAGTTGACTATGGCCGCGTCGACGATGCGCCACCTAGCGGAAAAAAACGCAGTGTGGACCCCCATTGGTATATCATGCTGACGACTGTGGTTCATCAATTTCATTCTATAAGTATTCAATTGAATGAGGAATGAGTCACACCATACTTTGATATTATGGTGCGCGCTATCGTTACTTTCACAGACACTACGTTACTGTTACGCTACGTTGTTATTACTTATACAGCATGCCTAAATGTCCTGGTCGAGTTTTGGCGGGAACACGGATAAATCATGTCGTTGCATTCTATTATGTAGCGCTCGTGGCGTAGCTTGTCTAGGTGATTCTAAACGATCACCGATGTTAAGCAACGGACGGTCCGGTCAGTCTTCGGATGGGTGACCGTGAGTGGCATTTATTTCTGAACGCTACCGTTGGTCGGATGACACGTTAAATTGTTGGTCCCGGTTGTTTGTTCTAGTTTCTATAACAACAACCGTCAGCCACGTCAGAGGCCTTCCGGCGACACATTAACTCTGACACTAGGGCTGGCCACTCAGCCTATACGAACTTACTTATTCTATTATTTTCTTAAACTTGTGTTTTTTCGTTTAAAATGGTGGTCTTTTATTCATTGAGTGTTGAATTACATGCACGAGTGTGGGCAAGTGATATAATGTTGTGGAACGTGTCTTTTCCTGTTGTTTTCAAAACTCCGTAGAAGCTCATAGTAAAGTCGCCACAATTTTACTAGGGCATGACTTGGGCTCGACTATGACTAATTTCGCGAGACTGACTATGATTCAAGACATATTAGACTTGATTTGAATAAAAAAAACTTGAAAATTCATAAACTTGACACTGGCAGAATGCACAACGTGCGATGCCAAGAACTAAGAAAAAAAATATGTCCTGGTCAAATGTATTTCAGCTAATTAAGTTACATTTTGTTTGTTTTAGAATTAGACCAGCTGACCGGTATAGCGGCGGTCCTGCGGTTTCCTATGCCTGAACTTGAAGACAGCGATGACAACGATGATACTGATTCCGATTAACTCGTAATAAGTAGCTTTGGTACTCTGCTCTGATAAATTCATATTAGAATCGTTGTTTGTTCTATCTCAATAACAACAACCGTCAAGGTAAGTCCCAGTCCAGGCTAGATGTGTTTGCCATCTTAGAACACATATTTTCACATAACATCAGATAAACTTGGCCTAGAGCCAGTAAAACATAAAAAAGAGGGTTTTGGGCGGCACCTTACCTCTGACACTAGACTGACACGGCGACTCAGGCTAAATGAAATGTATTAGAATAAGTATGCTTTTATTTCATTCGGAGAATCTGAGACTAATGTATTTTTAAACTACTTCTTTTTCATGAAAAACTGTTGAACAAGTCAATTAAATGAAGCAAGTCTAAGTCCAAACTATGGCCTCATTAAAGTGGAGCAGACTTGGTTTTTGCCGTAGTAACTGATAGCTGTAATGCGGAACATCCGAAATTTGGTGGTAAAATTATGCATTTTGAGGTGTGAAATACCACATAAGCGTTTTTCCTTGGTGGAGATATAATTGAATAGGATCCCATTCCGGATATTCCGATGCTGATGCTGAAAAAATAAAATATTAAACATTCAGGAGTGAAAAGACAAAAACTCAGTGATTCCTTTTCACCAAAAACATATATATAGCATTCAAGACTGTATATGTCTTCATTTGAGTCTATTTTCTGTCAAATTGGCTGAATTATAAGTACGTTCACAAAGGTCACTGTCAGAGTTGAGTTAATGTGGGGATTTTATTGAGTTTTGGAATAGAATCTACTCGCTAAACAAAGTTCAATATGAAATTTATTTGGTTGTATACTTGCTAAACTCGCAGTTAAAATAGTGTTCTAGTTTCTAGTATGTAGTATCATAGCAGAGTAGGATATTTGTTGTATAACTGCAAACATGTATGAGCTGTGATATACACACATAATCTGTTTTTGAACTCATAAGAGAAACAGTAAGACTAAAGACATTACTTTTACATATTAAAAAGATCATTTTTTATAGATTTTTGTTAGTCAAATAAATGTAGGCACTCAATTACTATTTGCCTATTTAGCCAATTTAAAAAGCTACATTTAACTGTTTGTAATTTTGCAATGTAAAAGTATTTTTTATCAGTTATGTATGTTCAGCATACATTTATTTAGTTATGAAGTGAGACGTCTATTATTTATGATTCAATAATTTGTTCCAAACATTTGTAATGTACAACAATGTATTTATTATGATTATTGTAAATAAACAAAAAATATTATTAAGGAATAAAATACCAGTTATATGTTATAATGAAAGTTTTATTTCCTCTATACAAAAAATTTATGGGTAGGCCAACTAATAAGTTTGCTGTCTTGTCTAGAAGACTGCAATGAAAAGGATAGCTATAATTTTTGCAAGTTCTGTCACCTAAGGCTGACTCGGTGAGCGGACAGTCATCATCTATAATGAAGAATGATTTTATTATGAAAACTGATGTGGTTTTGACACATTTTATTTTATTTATACGGGAATACTCACGTTTAAATAAATCGGATACTCCGACTAGTTTCGATCACATCCAGTGACCTTTTTCAACCAGAGCCCGACGCGCGTGCGGCTGCGTCCTGCTTTGCACGACGCGTTTTCAACTACACTTGAGTATTCCCGTATAAATAAAACAAAAAATTTAGGAATAAGTTGGTCACAAGTGTCTTCCGCACTCACTCATAAATCCCTGGAATACCATTGTTGCAGGAATGTTTGTGGCTTGCTTGCAACAATGGTTCTGCAGGAATGTGCATGTGTGTGCTTTAAACAATAGTCAATGCTGTCTTAAGAAGTGGCGGCTTCCAAAGCTTTGACCTTTTGTTTCTTTTTCTCGGCTTTCTTCTCGTCTTTGAGCTTTTCTTCGAGTAGTCTCCTCTTTTTCCTGAGGAGCCATATTTCCTTCTTCCTCGCTTCTTGGCCTGCTTTCATGCTCTTGTACAAGTTCCTATGTTTTTTAGGCACAAGTTTTTCCCTTAGCCTGAATGCTTGTTTGTCTTCAATCTCCTTCTGGTATGGGTGCTCTTTGTGTGGAACTCCTGAAGATACTGCCATCGCCTTTTTCTATATTAAAAAAAAAAACCTATGTACTGATGTTGTAAAATCGAAGGCCTACCAAGCATCTCAATATGGTATTTAGGGTTGTCATTCTTTTTCAATGACACTGTCATAAGGACTGAGCAAAGCCAGGTTTTTGTAACTTACAGTGGCTTTTAGAATCACCAGCCACCACAGATGATGGACTTTTAGTTATTACTGCTTTCTCTCTAATTTGTATGTCTTGTCTATGGAGACTGTTACTTTGTAACATTATCTTTTTCCTGGTGAAAGCTTTTCTTATCTTATTTATTATTTTTAAGATCACTACTGAAATTTTAATTTGTAATTGGATTTTTTATTGATTCCACCAAAAATAGAGTACAATTATTATGATCGTATTGATAGTATCGTATTTGTATTGATTTTAGGTTTTAATAGGTACCTTTTCTTTCGCTAACTTCTTTTTCTCAGGATCAATGTCATCATCCTCATCTTCTGAAGGTGAGTCTTCTTGGACCTCTTCTTGGTACTGCTTGGTAATGGCTCCCTCGGCGTCACTGTCAGAGTCAGCTTCCACCCCTCCTTCTTTGTCTTCATCACTTGCTTCTTCTATTTCACTGCCAGAATCATCAGCATCTGTAAAAGTGAAAATAAGTGGAAGTTTAATAGGAGTCCACAAAAAATCAGACCCAATTAACATACAAATTAAGCAAACTTCCACATTTTCAATAATCATTAAATGTAAATGAGGATTATAATGGCATGATGTTAACTTTGACCACAGAATAATAACTAGTAACAGAAGCTTTACTTCGCAATGGTTTTCAAAGAAATATGACTCAATCTGATAAACAATATGATTTAATTTAGCTCGCGGTCCAGTCGAGCACGTGTTCATTTACATACCTACCAATTTCTTTTTGAAGGAATATGGGCCTTAATTCACTATACTACGGTTCATAATAAGTTATACATGGTTATACGTATTGAAAGAGCCGCCGAGCCGAGCCTACTAGATTGGCCCTTGCGCAATGGCCGCCGCCCGTAGGTATGTTTTTAATACCTACACGCGGAGTGACACAGGCCTGCTTTGACATAACAGGCTAGTCACTCAATCTACAAACTTATTTTAGAATTACCTGAATATCAATTCACCAATTAGTGCACTATGTCACTTATAGTTCCTACCATAACAAGGAAATATCTATTATCAGGATAAGTAACAAATGAAAATTAGTTTTAGACTCTGATACTTACTGATTGGTTTGAAGTTAGGATCTTTAAGTTCTCTCTCCTCAGGTGGCATGTAAACTTGATCCTTAATTTTATCGACAAATGGCGACAAGTGTGGGGGCAGGACTGCTCCCATCAGATACTTGTTAATTGGCAGGAGAGTCCTCGCATTAACACTGTCAAATACCCACTGCGGTTGAACATAGTACCGAGACAAATACTGCTTATCCATACTGGGTCTGTCAACAATGTGGTATGCAATACTTTCATCAGTCTCTTCAAATGTTGCTCCCACAAAGTGATCCTTGTCCCATGACACCTCTCCACCAAAGCAGCGAATAATGAAGACCAGAGGTTCCCTCGGCACTTCTCTGTTTATAAAGAACTTTAGTCCTTTGAACATGGTTTTCAATTTCTTGACCTGTTCAACTTCTTTCTTTGCTTCTTCAAGTTTCTGTGGGTCTTCATCTTCTGTAGGGAACACGTCTATTTCTGGAAGCTCCTCCACCTCATTTGACCCGGTAACTCTTGCTAGAGACAAGTTCATGGCAGCTATCCTTTCAGATACATAAGCATGCTCATCTATAAGATCTTTGTCTGTGTCAGCACTGAACGCAGCAGTCAGTTTTGGAGGGTATACCAGATTTAAAGAGTGAAATAGCTTGAAATTGACAAACCCAAGCATCATTATGTAGAACTCTACAAATGTTGACATGATTTTGAAGTCGACTTCGTCTTTGCTTTGAGGCTGAAATAATGAGATAATTTAGTTGATCACTGCTGTAATATAGTGAATGTTGAGAATAATATAGGAGCCAAGAAGTTTTGGGATATTTTTATAAAGCTTAATCAGAAAAACAACATGTGTTTTCTTACCGTTTAACCTTTAAAAATTAAGAAATACCCAAAGTTTGGAAACACTTCATATAAAGATATTCAATATGTTTTACCTGAAATGAGAAGTGATGGGGCACTATCCATGTTATTGTTTGTCCTTCAAACTCAACCTGATAATAGTACCCTTTCACGGACACAAACACTTTCCTAAGTGCTTTTGCTGCTATGACTGCATGCATAAACTCGACTGTAAGTCTCCGGCAAAGCATTGACTGGTCCCTCGGTACCCTTTTCAGTGATGGAAAAGTGCTAAATAAGAAGCACAATGTGAGACAGTCATCCAAATCTCGGAGAGCATCAACGAATGTTGGATATCTCTCCTTGACAATATGGTCAACATTTATGTCTGGGTAGTCACGTAGGAACTTCCTCATTTTACCGTATTCTCTCATAGCCCTGGCACGGCGGATTTTTTGTTGGTATACCTGAAAATTATGTTTGTTAGATCTGCTCAATCATACTGTTTGACAGTGTTCCCAGAAGGCGACTGTTTACTTACTTTTAACTCTCGCAGTTTCCATATTATAGGTTCGTGCAAAAGAAACTTTATGTCCTTAGTGTGGTACAGAGTTTTAATGCCGCCTGCGCCCTTCTGCGCTCGCTTACGGTTTCTTGGCTCGCGCGGATATATACCTTTCAGTATACAAATACGTCTAAAGTCTTTGAGTGACAACTGTAGTTTCTTCAGGGCTGCTTTCCTCGTCATAAACTGCGCTCCTTCTCCGGAGGAATACTAAAAACGTAATTTTTTGGTTAGAATCAATCATGTAACACGTGTTGCCGTGTTGAATACAATCGTAATGCAAACCTTCTTCTTTTTCTTGGATACCATCTTGTTATTTCACTGTTTACTTAAGATATCAGTATTACTTATTGAAATTATTATTTACGTAGGTAAATATTACTGAATATAGATGTTTTTTTTATTTTTTTTAGAATTTTTGTTGATTTCGCATGACCACGCTTTGTTTGGTGGTCAGCTGAAAGAGAGAGTTAATTTGACATTGACAATGATAATGATCGTCTTTTGACATATCTTTGACATTGATATATATAAAGACATTGGACATATCTAATTTTTTTTTAAATTTATCTTGGCCTATAGGGTCAGCTTAAGTTCTACGACTATAATGCCATGTCATGGCAGTCCTATGTTAAGGTAAACAGTGATTAAGGATGCACTACCCGACGGCTCGAACTCATAAGTGGGCGTGGCTAAAAAGTATGTTCTCTTCATCAAATAAAGTGTGGGAAAGGGAGAAAGAAACAGAAACAAGCGCGCAAATTTTTTCATATCGATATTTTGCTGCAGGATTGTGATGAATAAAATACTGAACTTATTCCAACTAAAGTTATTTGAAATTTTGATGGACTGAACTATGCCGCTTGATACGTTGTTTTAGAGTTTATGCCTTATGTTATTTATTTACTACGTCCAAAGTGGCGTTAAACTTGAGCTAAAATACAAGATGTTTCCTGGCTCATAACTTTCATGTTTATTAACTTTTTACTTTCTTATCAATTTACAATCCTAGATAATGAAGAGACAAATCGATATAATACTTAGTCTTGGACCTACAACTTTACATAGTGGAGTAATTTTATTTCCCCGTTTCTAAGGCTTGTAAGGCTATAGCTAAATGACCGGCTCGTTAACTTTTAAAGGGTTTTAGCGGGACCGCGAAAAAATCATGTCGCCGCATTGTATTATTTTCCAAAATTTGTGTTTTTTCGGGTGTTAATGCATAAAAATATTGGCGTTTCATTCATTAAGTGCTGACTGACGTGCATGAGTTGGGCAATTGATACAATGTGGTGAAATATGTCTTTTTGTGTTGTTTCCATAACTCCGAAGAAGCTTATAGTAAATTTAAATTGCCACGACTTTACTAGTTGCCACGACTTAACTTTATTAGATACATGATTGTACTTGACTGTGACTTACTGTGTGTGACTTGGATTACTGTGACTGACTCATTTAACTGGAGAAAGAAGGATCGGGGATGAAATATGTATTCGGCCTTTCGATCTTTCGACTAGAATTCATGGCCAAGAACAATTTTAAAATAAAACAAACAGTGTAAGTAGGTACCCAGCCGGGATTCAGGCAAACAGCTCTCATTTCCATACAAAAAAGCTCGGAGGAAGGATTTAATAAGCCTGCCAATTTTGGCGGGGGACGAGGAACGCACACAATTAATCGGTGATTCGATGGGAGTTTTGGAGGGAACACGCTTAGTCTAGTCTAGTTAAATGCTCAATGGTAACACGGAAAAACATGTCGTTGCATTCTATTATTTTCTTAAACTTGTGTTTTTTCGCGTATTAATGATAAAAAATGGTGGTGTTTTATTCATTGAGTGTTGAATTACATGTACGGGTGTGGGCAAGTGATATAATGTGGTGAAACATGTCTTTTTGTGTTGTTTTCAAAACTCCGTAGAAGCTCATAGTAAAGTCGCCACAACTTTACTAGGGCATGACTTGGACTCGACTATGACTAATTTAGTGTGATTAACTGTGATTTCATGACATATTTGACTTGATTATGATATAAAAACTTGAAAATTCATAAACTTGTAACTGGCAGAATGCACAACGTGCGATGCCAATAACTAGGAACAAAATAAAATACGGTGAGACGAAGAATAATAATATACTAGCAGTCTTACAAAAAAAAATCTCAGCCGTTAGTCACTGCTTAAGATGCTCTGCCATCTTCTCTCTGACGTGAAGTATGACTTGCAAGAACAAGACAGAGAAGTTTAAGCAGTGACTGATGAGAATCGAGATTATGTTAGGTAAGGCGGTAGATCTCTGGGGGGAGTTTTGGCGGGAACACGGAAAAAATCATGTCGCTGCATTCTATTATTTTCTTAAACAAGTGTTTGTTCGAGAATTAATGATTAAAAATGGTGGTGTTTTATTCATTGAGTGAAGAATTACATGCACGAGTGTGGACAAGTGATATAATGTGGTGAAACATGTCTTTTTGTGTTGTTTTCAAAACTCCGTAGAAGCTCATAGTAAAGTCGCCACAACTTTAATAGGGCATGACTTGGACTCGACTATGACTAATTTCGTGTGACTGACTGTGATATCATTACATATTTGACTTGATTTTCATATAAATACTTGAAAAAAATCATAAACTTGACACTGGCAGAATGCACAACGTGCGATGCCAAGAACTAAGAAAAAAAAAAAAAAAGAACTTTACGCAACTGTCACTTTCCGGAAACCGGAAGTTTTTATTTTACAGTATATTTTACCAAAGAAATTTATAGTATTTTACAGTATAGGTAAACAACATAAATAGTCATGCGTTTACCGCATGGAGGATAGTCACATTTCCTTTTGAAGTACGGAACCCTTGGAGGATCTAGCTCTGTCTTATATAATCAAAGACGGAACCCAAAAAAAGAAGGCATTGGCGCGAAATCTGTAGGGTGAAGGTTGAAAATTATTTCCTTTCATTTCTCTTTAATTGGAACAGAAAGGAAAGGAAATCAAAAAAAATCTGTGAATTAGCGTCTCCATTCTCACTACACCATAGCATTAGACAATGACATTTTCACTATTGTATATTGAGTAATTACGGTCACTCAAAGAAATTCTACAGATTTCGCGCCAATGCCTTCTTTTTTAATTACTTCTGTAGCCGCAACGCAATGAACGCATTCTACCAAAGCGATCGCCGCTTTTAATTTTATTTACAAAAATTAAATGTTATTAAACAACTAAACACAAAAAAAAACTTAAATAAACTACATTTTAGTCGAGTCTTTATTTATTATTATTCTACTTATGAATAAAGACTTTTTCGTTTTTGTAGGCTCGTTATGGTGCAAGTAACAGACAAAATTTAACAAAAAAAAGCTTTTGCCTCTGGAGCATAATATGCTATTTTCGCACCACTCTGGTGCGCTATAATGACGGACTTTTTGAGCAGGAGGAGAGAAAACCCCATTATAACTCGGTTTCTATAATGACCCCTCATCATTTTAGCCCCTTTGATGTCAATTGTCCTGGTAGATTGGACCTGGGTATGTCCTAAAACTGCATCCAGAACCGCCGGAGGACGGGTAGCAGCGTCCTCTTAGTTAACGGTGGTAACACTCTGCGATCCCCAAGCCGCCTGCCAAGCGTGGGAATTATGACATCCCCTGTTAAGGGAGATGCCTTCGTCCAGTAGTGCATGGACGCCTTCGGGTTGATGAGTGATGTCAATTGTCAAGGTCATAGTCACATTTTATAGTTTCCTGTATCAGAGGTCACATTGAAAGTAAAGACATACAAAGACAAGGCCGTCAGACACGACGAAGATGCTATAATATACATTGCTCGCAATACAATTTTAAAATATTATTAATATTATTTTCTTTGTCGTTTGTTTTTTGACGGCTTGTATGAATAGCGATATTGAAATAAATATTCTGATTATAGCATCTTCATCGTGTGTGACGGCTTTAAGTCACAGTAAAGTCCAAGTCATGCCCTGGCAAAATAATTTCGCCTTTACTAGAAATTTCTATGGAGTTTTAAAAACAGCATGAAAAGACACGTTTCTCCACATTCTATCACGTGCCCACACTTAGTCACGTACATAATGAAGAAAACGACACTATTTTAAAACACAAAACTCCATTAAACAAAAGTTTTGGATAATAATATACTTACCTACCCAAACACCTATATGTACTTAAGTATTTTGTGTGTGTTGCCAGTGATGCCATATGGAACTGAAAGGTGGTCTTTACCTGCTGGCCTTTTGGAGAAAATCAGAGTCACGCAACGGGCAATGGAGAGAGCTATGCTCGGAGTTAATTTGCGCGATAAAATCCGGAACGAGGATATTCGCCAAAGAACCAAAGTCACCGACATAGCTCGCAGGGTTGGCAAGTTGAAGTGGTAATGGGCAGGCCACATCGCTCGAAGAACTGACAACCGATGTAGAAGAAAGGTTCTTGAGTGGCGACCGCGAACCGGAAGACGCAGCGTAGGAAGGCCTCCCACTAGGTGGACAGGTGGCAGGTTGTCATACAGTGTGGCGGTCTATAAGGGGGAGGCCTTCGTTCGGCAGTGACGGTCTCCGGGCTGATGATGATGATGACTTAAGTATTTATTTTATAGTAGCGATATGCTAATGCTACATACATTTTTACAGATTTTGGTGAGATTTTAAGTCCACATGGCTTGTGAAGTTGTGGTGTGCGACGCGACGGGACACGGGTTAAAAAATAAAACAAAAATTATAACTTTAGTAGGTAACATTTATTTGCTTAGTTTACTAGAAATAAATAAATAAATTATGCTCAACACATTTTTTAATTTTCTTTTGGTGTAGTAGAAGTAGAGGTAGATGTTTGCGCAGCCTGAGCTTGGGACCACGCACTAGGATCCACCATTACATACATGGGATAGGCGCTGTAAGGAGACCACATGGGAGCTGCTTGCGAAACAATAGCTCCAGCCGAATCATCACTCATACCAGACTCTTTTAGAATTGACTTGGCGTTAGCATACGCTGACGTCATGTGAGGGTAAAAGAACTGAAATGGATTATAAGGGACTGCAGCAGTAGTTCCTTCAGCACATTGAGGAGTTGACGACGATTCAGACGATGAAGTCGGATGGGCCGCCGCCATCGTGGGAATGGCATAAGAGTATGGTAATGCGCCTTCTGTAGCTCCCGCCATGGGTAGGGCATAAGCGTATTGAACGGGAGGACTGGAGATCACGGCTCGTTTCTGTGTAGACTGAGCCTCATCATGACCCGAGGCTGAAAAGCTTGAAGTATAAGGCAGAGGAACTGTAGGACGCTGCTGCGTGGCGGCTCCTACTGGCAGGAAGTTTATTGGCTGGTCTGTTAGCCATTGCGTCTTCGAGCCGCTATCCTCTGAGGCTGCAACATATAAATCTCCCGTAGATCCATCAGCTGAAGGCTGCACATAAAGCCCGTGGACAGGATGCAGCTGTTTAGTGCCTACCCACGGAGTCGGGCTACTTTTCCCAAGTGACAGAAACAACGCGACTACAAAACCTTGAGTAATTCTACTCATTTTGTCAGCTGCGGAAGTATTTTTAATGATGTCCGAAGTAATTAGTTATGCTTTTTATATTGTTTTATTAAGAAATGCTCGGAGATAAGGACGAAATGTTTTGATTTGATAGTAATGTTCATGGTTTTGGGCACGTTCTTCCCGTGAAACTCATGAGGCATCCCGTATCAACTGATTGTGTCGCTTGTATCTGACGATTAGAACATTGATATGGCAGAATAATCAAATTCATTGTGATATGAATGTACAGTCTTCTAAGTGAATTCTAGTAGGTACCTATACCTATTATATATAACTGAATTTTAGGTGTTACTTTCTCGCAAGGTATACGAAGGTTTTACACACCTTCAAACTGACTGAAGGGCGGATCCAGCTTTTAAGTCAGTGGAGTCATATAGTCGAGTCGAGGTCTAGTTAGCAGTCAGGCTCCTATTCCATTACAACTAGAAAAGCAATCAGTAGTCAACCTACACCCATCCCAAGAATGGGTCATGACCCCCATGACCCCCCTGGATCCGCCCTTGCAACTGTTGAGCCTAAGATTATATGCTCGAAGTTACGCACGTGCACCCAGATATCTTTAAGAGTAGGTATTGAGATTAATAAATATACTTACTTATAAAATATAACTACCAAAGATGTAAGTTTGATATAACTATAAACTATAGCCAGTACTAACTAAAAGGATTTCTTAGTGAGCAGATAATCCCAACACCTAAGGACCTAAATATTATAATGCAAAAGATCTAAGTATAACTACTAGGTATAAATACTTATTTATTAACAATACCTACCTATAATATATTATAGTTAGGTAGTTATAGCTACATAAATACATTTTGTTGGCATCAGAAAAAAACATGCTTAGGAAGGTGTTACAAAACGGATACACCACCAGTGTCCAGTATACCAGGACAAAAGGTGGTAAAGTGCGATTCTTCGGAGCCCTTTACCACCCTCTGATTTTCGATGTCCGGGGGCTTATTTTCTAAAACTATTAAGTAAAGATACCTCGCAATATTTTTTTACAGCAGCTTATAGCTTTTTGTCTAACTGGGACACTTGCATTTTTTTAACTTTTGCGGGTAGCATCGTTTTACAATTATTTGTTTTGAAAGTAGTGGTTGCCTGGAAGAGATCGCTTTTAGCGATAATGCCGCCATTTGTGCACTAGTATTTAATTTATTTGTTCCTTTGTATGTATGTTTCTTTGGTGTGAGCAATAAAGAGTTAATCAATCTACTTATTTTATCTAGCTATTTTATTCCAATAAATACATTTTGATATTTTTTTTGCTAATTTCCGTAAATATCTTCCTAATTGGCATACTCTTACATACAGACATGCGGTTAGGCAACAGCTCATGAGTCATGACATTGTTGACTCGCCGACACGCGAATTCCTTCGATGTGCACATCTCCGCTATGGGCACGTTTCGCCTGCTTGGAAGTGCAACAACGACTCAAGGTCGTTACTGAAGACCTATATTATATGTACATATATGTTGTACAATCTACATTATGGGGAATCTTTAAGTGGCTACATATTTTTTTGTAAAACAAAAAAGCAACTTGACACTTTTGGAAGATTACATTATATGTGCAAAGCCAAATAAGCCCGCGAAAAAGTTTTGAAACTTCCGCAACTTAGACGGAGCATGATCCGCCTCTATCTTGGAAGAGTCAGGGGCTGCTTAAATAACCAAAGGTTCTCCATGTTCTGGAATATGTTGTGGGTACTCTATGTTGTTTTGTAGTTACATTAAAGTTAGGGTTGCGGCAAAACTTTGATTATTTAACCAGCCCCCGTGAGTATTGTAAACCCAATCAAATCGGATTCGATTCGAAAACTACTCTCACCTACTACGTCTTCTGCATCAAGAGTGATGGAGATAGATAGTAGTTTCTGAGTGGAAACCTTTTTAGAATACCAGAGAGCCACAGAGCTGACTCCTCCAACGGGCTAAACGATCGTAATTTTGTGAGTCGTGAGTTACGTTGAGTTCGGTTTCATACAGAATCCCAATTTGTAGTTATCACGCGACGACGCAATAGGAGTTGTCTGCCACCTTCATTCGAGTATTACGCCACACAATTCAAAAAACTACGCTCATTTGGCCCTAGCAGCCTTAGCATGGGTAATACAGGTACATCTTACACTAAGAAAACTTCATAAGGCACGCATCATGGCATCACGAAGGTGGCAAAGCCTCACAATTTTTCAAATTTTAAGCGAAAGTTAAACTAAGCAAAATTTTGCCTTTTTTTAACTTTTTAAATATATATATTTTGAGTTACCTATCTAATGTTTTTCTGGATTATGTAAATGAAATAGGTATCTAGGTATCTTTATGGACCTGGGTATGTCCTAAAACTGCATCCAGAACCACCGGAGGACGTCCGTAGCGTCCTCTCCGTTCTCTGTGGTGAGCATTCTGCGATCCCCAAGTCGCCTGCCAAGCGTGGGGATGATAGCAACCCCTCCCTATTAAGGGGTGGCTTTCGTCCAGCAGTGGACGTCTTCAGGCTGACGAGAATCTGCAAGTATTTTTGGCATGAACTTGGCTTTTGTCACAATTTTTGTTTTTGATTGGATTTCACTTACTTGCGTACAGTGACGGTAATAATGGAATGGACGGGCCCAGCGCTTGAATCAATCAAAATTAACAAGTCAACACAATCAAGCATACCTAGCTAAAAGTATGCTTATTACATTTGCTAGAATATAGAGATAGATAATATAGAGATAGAATATAGGTATTAGAAGTTTGTATTGACGTATATGACTGACGCGAGTGGAGAGCTGGCGCTCAAAATATAGTCTTCAAAATCCGTGTGCTTATTTCCCGTTCATTGATTTTATCATTGTCGCTGCTTGCTTATAAATAAAATCTGTAAGTACCTAACTATAGTACCTACTAGTTAGGGTTCTTTGCCGATGAAAGGTAGGTAAGTGCATATCAAACTGGGCCAATGCCATACGTAATTGATTTCTCGCGTCGTAAAACAATGTTACACCAAATCGTGTTGATTTCATTTTTATTTGCTTCAGTTAACATGTACAGAACTTCAATGTGTTTGAGAAAAGATGAGGCATTTTCTTTGTGTGGATGGAGGTGCCCTCCTACTTGTGTTAACTTGAAATTGTTGGCTAAAGGTAGGGCTGTCTTTACCTACATACCTACTCATCTATATACCGCCTTGTAATTGTTTCTAGTAATTCCTAATCTTAAGAGTAGACAAGTTGCTCACTTCTCCATAGAAACGCGGTAGTATTACTACTCCACTATGTAATTTTGTAGGTCCACGACTAAGTATTATATCGATTTATCTCTTCATTATCTAGGATTGTAAATTATTACGAAAAAAAAAGTTAATAAACATGAAAGTTATGAGCCAGGAAACATCTTGTATTTTAGCTCAATTTTAACGCCACATTGGACGTAAATAAATAACATAAGGAATACGAAAACTCTAAAATAATTTATTAAGCGGCATAGTTTAGTCCATAAACATTTCAAATAACTTAAGTTGGAATAAATTAACTCAGAGTTTATTCAACCACATTACTGCAGCCAAAGGTCGACAAAAAATAATTTACGCGCTCATTTATCTTTCTTTCTCCCTTTCTCATAGTTTGTTTGATGAAGAGAGCATGCTTTTTAGCCGCACCCACCGATGAGTTCGAGCCGTCAACTTGTCCATCCTTAACAGGAACTCGAAGATATCTACATAATGTTTATAATAGACCTATAACATAAGTACCTGTACTTATGTTTTGAACTTGACCATAAGTAGATATTTATTAGTACCTACCTATAATATTATACTTAGGTATACAGAGTTAGTTCTAATCAGTTAGCATCCTTTTAAGGGCATATTCAGTACATCAAAACAAAAAACTTTTACTATGGGGCCAACATTGAAATCGCAATAAAAGAGCTGTTCCATACATTTTGCCCAAGATCAATAAACTTTTTGTATGGAACAGCTGATATTTATTTCGCGATTTCAGGGTTGGCCCAGCAACAGATAATGCCCTGAAAACGGTGCTAACTGATTAGAACTACTAACCCTGTATTCATAGGTATTCAATTTTTAAATACACTTTCATACCAATGGCTTTACGGTTGAGGGCAACATCGTAAATTTTTTTTTTTTTTTCATACATACCCTTACATACAGGTGCACTAGACAGAAATAATTCCGTCCTAAACAAAGAGTTTACTGGGGTAAGGGGGGCTTTGTTTTTTGATTCATTCGCATATAATGATTTCCACATACGATTAAAAGTAATTTTCGCTATGCGAAAACTCTAATCGAGTCCCACACAGGAATTGGACTTTTAAGGATGCAACGTCCGTCGGCTCTAACTCATCGGTGGGCGCGGCTAAAAAGTATGCTCTCTTCATCAAACAAAGTGTGGAAAGGGAGAGAGAAAGAGAAATGAGCGCGCAATTTTTTTCATGGCGACTTTTGGCTGCAGGATTGTGATGAATAAACTACTGAACTAATTTATTCCAACTAAAGTTATTTGAAATTTTGGTGGACTAAACTATGCCGCTTGATACGCCGCGCTTTAGAGTTTTCGTACTACATATATGACGGAGGAAGGAGGAGGATAGGGGGTCCTTTCGCCATCATCATCAGCACTCATCGTTGATCCTCTTAGCAGTGGGCGTCGTCGGTGGGTAGTGTCGGATGAAGAAAAACAAGCTCGTACAATCAATTAAATTATAATCTTCACAGGCACAGTACAGTAATCAGGTAGGCACAAATAAGTTGTAGGTAGGTACGTATCACAGAACGCGCGATGGTTCAGTGTCCACCGCACGCGCCGCTCGCTAATGGGAAAGTGAAGTCACTGATCGACGGCGCGCACGTCACCGACTCCATCGAGTGCCACCAGGTGGCGCTGGCGTCCCGGATACGACTCGATTGCGACATATATGTTATTTATTTACGTCCAAAGTG
Source organism: Erannis defoliaria (assembly GCA_905404285.2). Taxonomy (NCBI): domain Eukaryota; kingdom Metazoa; phylum Arthropoda; class Insecta; order Lepidoptera; family Geometridae; genus Erannis; species Erannis defoliaria. The sequence continues at coordinate 6,299,003 of FR990071.1, forward strand.
GCGTTAAAATTGACGTGATCATCGTGATGACATGATGACAAGATGTTTCCTGGCTCATAACTTTCATGTTTATTAACATGGTTTTGTCATGGTTTTTACTTTCTTATCAATTTACAATCCTAGATAATAAAGAGACAAATTGATATAATACTTAGTCTTGGACCTACAACATTACATAGTGGAGTAATATTACTTCCTCGTTTCTATGGAGAAGTGACCGGCTTGTTTTGCACCATTAAGGTGGAATAAAAGTTTCTTCACATTTTGTTTGAGCTTTTGGAACATCAATCATGAAACGCTGTCGCTTTTCAACTTCCAAATAAGACCGACTTCAAAAACGGAGATTCTCAATTCGACTGTGTTTTTTTTTTTTTGTATGTATGTTACGCTATTACGCCGCCAATTATGAACTGATTTTGATGTATTTTTTTTGTTTTGTTGTTAATACTTCAGAGGTGATCCCATATAAATGTTATCGAAATCAGTTTAGTAGTTTGGTTTTGAAATCAAAATTACTAGATAATATGAACACGTCATCCAGGTATTGTTGAAGTCGGTTGTATTTTTTTTTAAAGCGTCTTTCTAGCTTCTGGCCATCCGATAGTAGAGTGGGCAGGGGAGAACTAGAAGCATATCTGAAGCACACTCTCCGAAATGGTTTGTGACTTGTATAGGCGTGCGTTAGGCTATATGATGTTCATTATGGTGTGATGTCACAGGTGAGCTGATGTGTCCGTCGGTGTGGGCCTGCCGAGTCGGGTGCCGCAGTGCCGCAGGCTTCGTTCGCGACGAGTACTCCAAGAACTGCATCCTCGTGCAGAACTGTCCAGGTCATCAGCCTAGCTGTAGTCATAAACCTAGAAGTACCTATAACATATCTACAGGATCAGGGTGCGTTTCCACCAGAAATATGCGAGGTAGCTAAGCGCAGGAAAACCGATCTACCGATAGGGCCGCTTTGCTTTCCTAGCCTCGCTATCTTATTGGTGGATTTTTTCGTCGTATACCGCGTATCTACCTCGCATATTTTTGGTGGATATGCACCCTGATGCAGTACTTCTATTAAACAGAAAGGAACTCATTGTAGGTAGGTACTTATCATTGTGAATTATACTTTTACTATGGGGGCTAACCCTAATGAAATCACAAAAAAAAAACAACTTTGTCATTGAAAAATGTCAGTAGCAATCTATGAAACGTGTGGCGTAGCGTTTCAGGGTTGGCCCCGTAGTAAACGTTATTCACAACGATGAGTATGACTCTTTCTTAATCATTTAAGACTCCTTTCGGGGTACTATCGATTCACGCAACTGTATCAGTTGAAATGGATTTCGTTCGACCCTAATTTTTAACTTTTTTTTATTCGTCTGTATATGCTGTTGAATTCGCTCTACAGTTTACTAATTCTGTAAAGTAACCATGGTTCCAAAGAATTCGTAAAAACTTTGAACGTCATCTTTTATATACTTAGGTACTCGTATAATTGTTCCTTAAGTTTTTTTGTGACTGTACTCCTCCTAAACGGCTGGGCCGATTGTAATGTTTTTTTTTGTGTGAGGTCGAGGACATCCCTTGATGGTTTAGATTTACATTTGGGCCCGGTAGGTGGCGCTGCAATCGGATTCCAGGATGTTTTTTATACCGGCTTTTAGTTTGAACACCGTTATCCTTCTAGGATTTCATTGTACTCATCATTATGAAAAACTATTACTATGGGGCTAACCCTGAAAAATAGCAAACAAAAAAACCTGCTACTCCATACATTTTGTTCAATTTCAATAAAAAAATTGTATGGAACAATTACTTTCTTTTAGCTATTTCACGGTTGGCCCTATAGTAAAAGTTGTTCATAATGATGAGTACAATGATATCCTAGAAGGATAACGGTGTTCAAACTAAGAGCCGGTATTCAGGACAGGACGTCGCGACGTCAGGTCCAGGTCCAGGCCCAGGTCCGCAATTTTTGAAGAAAAAAAACTCTGTCGGTTTTGTTAGCTTTTCACGGTCAAACGCTTTGCCTTAAAGATTGCTGACGCTCTTGAAAAAAGACAGCCTACATTTAGTCTGTCATCATCATTATCATCAAGCGTGAAGCCTTAGGACTCAGTAGTCCTCTATAATTTTAAATGACCTAATTAAGTACGTACGAGCATGTTTAGCAAGAATTAAATTATTATTATGACATAGATAATCGTACGACAAATATAAACCAGATTACTCACAGCGACCTAGATTTTAACTTGCAAATATGCATCTGCTTAGTTTGTGTGTTATTTTAATTCTAAGAAAATTCGGAGTCTGCGGCAATTGTTGTGAAATAACAAGAGTACGTAAGAAAATAGTAAGGTAGTTAGGAAGTGGGTCATATATAGAGAACATAATGAAGACATTAGAAAAACGGGGCCAACAGCGAAATCACAAAAAAATCAGCTGTTCCAAAGAAATATTTCACTCACCATCGACGAAATGTATAGATAGATAGATAGATAGATAGATAGATAGATAGATAGATAGATAGATAGATAGATAGATAGATAGATAGATAGATAGATAGATAGATAGATAGATAGATAGATAGATAGATAGATAGATAGATAGATAGATAGATAGATAGATAGATAGATAGATAGATAGATAGATAGATAGATAGATAGATAGATAGATAGATAGATAGATAGATAGATAGATAGATAGATAGATAGATAGATAGATAGATAGATAGATAGATAGATAGATAGATAGATAGATAGATAGATAGATAGATAGATAGATAGATAGATAGATAGATAGATAGATAGATAGATAGATAGATAGATAGATAGATAGATAGATAGATAGATAGATAGATAGATAGATAGATAGATAGATAGATAGATAGATAGATAGATAGATAGATAGATAGATAGATAGATAGATAGATAGATAGATAGATAGATAGATAGATAGATAGATAGATAGATAGATAGATAGATAGATAGATAGATAGATAGATAGATAGATAGATAGATAGATAGATAGATAGATAGATAGATAGATAGATAGATAGATAGATAGATAGATAGATAGATAGATAGATAGATAGATAGATAGATAGATAGATAGATAGATAGATAGATAGATAGATAGATAGATAGATAGATAGATAGATAGATAGATAGATAGATAGATAGATAGATAGATAGATAGATAGATAGATAGATAGATAGATAGATAGATAGATAGATAGATAGATAGATAGATAGATAGATAGATAGATAGATAGATAGATAGATAGATAGATAGATAGATAGATAGATAGATAGATAGATAGATAGATAGATAGATAGATAGATAGATAGATAGATAGATAGATAGATAGATAGATAGATAGATAGATAGATAGATAGATAGATAGATAGATAGATAGATAGATAGATAGATAGATAGATAGATAGATAGATAGATAGATAGATAGATAGATAGATAGATAGATAGATAGATAGATAGATAGATAGATAGATAGATAGATAGATAGATAGATAGATAGATAGATAGATAGATAGATAGATAGATAGATAGATAGATAGATAGATAGATAGATAGATAGATAGATAGATAGATAGATAGATAGATAGATAGATAGATAGATAGATAGATAGATAGATAGATAGATAGATAGATAGATAGATAGATAGATAGATAGATAGATAGATAGATAGATAGATAGATAGATAGATAGATAGATAGATAGATAGATAGATAGATAGATAGATAGATAGATAGATAGATAGATAGATAGATAGATAGATAGATAGATAGATAGATAGATAGATAGATAGATAGATAGATAGATAGATAGATAGATAGATAGATAGATAGATAGATAGATAGATAGATAAACTCTTTATTGTACACACCAAAAAAAATAAAAAAAATAACAGTCATGATAATCACAACAGAAAAATGAACTTAGCACTAGTGTAACAATTGGCGGCCTTATCGCTAAAAGCGATCTCTTCCAGGCAACCTTGGGATGGAAAGGATTCGAAAAAAAAAGGATAAAATAATAAAAAAAAGATTGTATAGAACGGAATAGCAAATTTTTAAAAGTAAAAGTTGTTCACAATGTTTCAGCTTAGTATTATTAGCCCCGAATCTTTTATTTTTTGAAACGGGCAGAAATTTGATAGTACCGCCCTCTCTCTCCAGGCGTTTGAGATAAATTACTTAAGAAGCTCAAAAATTTGTAAAGGTTGTCATTTTTTGTAGTAAAATTGTTTTCTTCGAATAAATTATTTAAAAATCATTACTTAACTTTACACTTCCAAATTTTTTTATTTTTTTCTATGTGTTTGAAAAAACATTTTTGGTAATGACGTTGAATCGGGATTCCTAACTATTTTTTTATTTGTTTTACTCCGAGAAGTAAAAAAATTTGCTTGACTATAACATGTTTAGAGACTGCGTTGCAGCCCTTAAAACGTAGTAAGAGGAAAAAAGCGGTTTCGAGAAAACAGCGAAAATCTTTTCAAAGTTATTTATTTATTTAAGGATTTTGTATACTTTCGTGTAAGTTGGATAGGTAAGTTAAGTAACTACCTCCTATGCTTTGATAATTAGAAATATATCTATATATAGATAAAAGATTTCTAATTATCAAAGCCTCTTATATTATCATATTCTAAACACTTCTTTTGGCAACATCAAAAGTATACTAAATCTACTTAAAGTGATCAGAAAGAACGTAATGGAAATGTTACTGCATTTAAATAGTGTAACGATATATTGAGTGCAAATGTGAGCTGTAGTAACTTTTTAAGAGGTGGGATTTTTCCACCTTCTAGAACTCCAAATAAAAAAATTGTTAGATTGATATGTTCCTTATTTCGTGCGCTATAAGGTCTCATACTTAGTTAAAAACTGTAAAAAATGTCGAAGAGCACGGAAATGCAGCACCCATTGTTTGTTCTATCAATTATTCATTTGTTTTTAAAACGCCCAGTATAAAGGTAATTATTTTATTGCATAACAACTTAAAAAACAGAAAATTAACGAAAACTTAAAATACTAACAAAGTTCGTTTTTGAATTTTAATTTAAACTTATTTTTTGCACGTACGATGTAATAAGAAGAAACGCAGTAGTATCTACCTACCACAGACATGTACTATGTACAGATCTTTAAAAAAACATGTATAAATAAAATATTGGGGGGACATTTATTACACACAGCGCCATCTAGCCCCATACTAAGCAAAGCTTGTATTATGGAAACCAGATAGCTGATAAAATATTTATATACATTTTTTTTTTGTAAATACATACTTATAATACATACGTATGTGGTAGATACTTCTTCTTCTTCTCAGTCTTTCAGTCTTGAGAGATCTATGGTGGTTGTAGCTATGGTACGAGTATAAGTAGGCCCTTCGCCGATGTCGGTCCTTTCAGGACTCCACTCGTCTCACAACTCGGAATACTTGTATATTTTTTTGTATACATTTCGAGTACGCGGTTATATGGTAGACTGCGTGGCATTTTGATGAGGTTGGCCTAGCCAGCTTAACAGTTTTTTGTAAAAATATAGGATACCTTAAAATATTAGTCTGTTAGTAGTGAGGTAAAGGTACGTAAATGTGTAACTTTCTCAGCGCTGACAATGTGTAATTTCACCTGTCAAATCTCTGGGTGCCCAAGATACAGGCTTGCCTAGTTTGGGGCCCACCGCGATATCACCACAGTGTCAGTTAAAACATCTGTAATGATGTACGTACCTTAAACAATACTGTACTTTTAAAATGTTCTAGAAATAAATAATAATTATTATTATTATGATAAAAAAACTACAAATACTATGATAGAAAAACATCAAATAATGAAGAGCAGTCGAAGCAAGTTCCCAAGAAAAATAAATCTCAGAATATAACGAGCTTCCTACGTCCTTCACAGTTGAATTCTGCGTCCAAGCCCTCTACAAGCCGAGACTACCCAGAAACCCCAAAAAACTAAGCTGCGCCCCTCCACCTCCACCTCTCCCAACACGGCCGGTCCCCGTGGGAGATGTAGACCAAAACCCTCTAGAGAAAACAGATATAATTACTAATCTTGACCGAAACCAACTCTATGTGGCAACATATAATGTCAGAACACTATCGTCCTACTCTTCTAGAACTAAGCGAAGCCCTGAAAGAAATTAAATACGACGTCGTCGGTCTTTGTGAAATTAGACGATCTGGTAATTCTATAGAAGAGCATGAAGACTTTATACTCTACTATATGGGACAAACACCAGGCTTGTATGGGGTAGGATTTGTTGTAAACAAACACCATAAGAAGAACATTGTATGTTTCAAAGGACTATCAGAACGAGTGGCTCTACTTCAGATAATTATCGATAACATTGAAATAAGTATAATACAATGCTATGCCCCAACAGAATCAGCAAGTGAAAAAGAAATTGAACTTTTTTACACTACTGTAAACAAAGCGTTAAACTTTTCCAAAAATAAGAAAGTAATAGTAATGGGTGATTTCAATACCAAAATCGGCCAACCAAAACAAGAAGAAAATATGATAATGAAAAGCTTTGGTTATGGCTGTAGAAATAGTAGAGGCGATAGACTTATACAATTTGCACGTGAGAACCAACTGGCAATTTTAAACACCTTTTTTATGAAGAAAAATAGTAAGAAATGGACTTGGAGATCACCAAATGGCATGATAAAAAATGAATTGGACTACATACTAACTAATCTCCAAAAATTTGCCTGGGACGTGCAAGTGATCAATGTTAATTATCCCAGCGACCACAGATTGGTAAGGGCGACATTTAATCTGCAGCCCTCAAAGAAGAATAGAAAACCATATGGAAATAATGTAAAAAGTACCCTGAAAAAGGAAGGAGAAATACAAATATACAAAGAAACACTTAAAGAGAGTTTAGAACAATTCACTACTTTGGAACAAGGCTTTACAGTGCAAGATCTTAACGATAAAGTAGTGGCTGTAATAGATAGTAGTCTCAAAAAAGCGCATGAATCATCTAAACACAAAAGTATTTTTTCTGATAATACTAGGAAATTAATGAGAAGACGGCAGAGTCTCCAAAAAATTAAACCTAAAATACGAAGCATGAAAAACGAGCTTAAAGCTCTTTATAAACTTATAAGCAAATATATCCAGTATGACTACAACACTCATCGTAAGAAAACCATTGAAAAACACGTATTACAGTCTGGCAGCTTAAAGAGAGCTAACAAGGAACTGAGGTCACATAAAACTTGGATAGAAGGACTAAAAGCCTCAAATAAAACTACTCGTAATAGGAATGAAATACTTCAAGTTGCAACAATTTTTTACAAGAATTTATACAGATGTGAAAACCAAGAGCCGGCTCCTCCTACTATACCAAGAGAGACACCTACAGATATACGAGACATAGATGAAGCCGAAGTAATCAAAGCAATCGCAAAATTAAAACATGAAAAGAGCCCAGGGCCTGATAAAATAACCAACGAAGCCCTGAAACTTGGAGGCCCTTATCTAGTGGGCCCTCTAACACAGCTCTTTAACTTGGTGCTAAAAACTGCAACTATGCCAAAACAGTGGACTGAATCAGATATTATCTTATTGTATAAAAAGGGAGACCCAAATAACATCAGCAATTATCGACCAATAAGCTTGCTGTCTTCAATATACAAATTATTCTCATCAATTCTAGAAAAGAGAATCAGAAGCACTGTTGAAATGCACCAACCCATAGAACAGGCAGGTTTCAGGAAAGGATTCTCTACTGTGGATCATATTCACACTATCGAAATGCTTATAGATAAATATCAAGAATATTGCAGGCCGCTCTACCTAGTATTTATCGATTATCAAAAAGCTTTTGATTCTTTATACCACCAGTCAATATGGGAGTCGCTACGATCGCAAAATATTGAAACAGCTTATCTGAAGGTTCTACAAAATCTTTACAAAAACTGTAACAGTAGAATTAGACTGGAGACAACCGGATCTTCTATACCTATCAGAAGAGGTGTAAGGCAGGGCGATGTCGTCTCTCCAACAATATTTGTAGCTGTGTTACAACAAGTCATCGGACAACTAAATTGGGAAAAGGTCGGCCTAAATATAAACAATCATTACATAAGTCATTTAAGATTCGCCGACGATATTGTTTTGCTGTCTGAAAATACAACCGAGCTGCAGCAAATGATAAACTCCCTTCAAGCCGCAAGTCATCAGGTAGGCCTGGAAATTAACCGCAGTAAAACCAACATTATGACGAACTCCATTAAACATCCAGTATACCTACAAAATGTAGCGCTAGAGTATGTCGACTCCTATATATATTTGGGTAAGCAAGTTTCGTTTGAAAAACAGAGAAACGAACATGAAATAGATAGGAGAATCACAAATGCTTGGAAAAAGTTTTGGAGCTTGAAAGAAGTTATGAAGAGTGACATGCCAATCATTGTTAAGCAAAAAGTTATGGACACCTGTATATTGCCTTCATTAACCTATGCTAGCCAAACTTGGAAACTTACCTATCGAATTAAATCCAAAATCAGATCATGTCAAAGAAGTATGGAGAGAAGTATATTAAAAATTAAAAGAATTGAAAAAAATGCACATAAATATATTAGAAAAAGAACAAAAGTTACTGATGCTCTGAACCATTGTAAAAAACTTAAGTGGCGCTGGGCTGGTCACATAGCCAGATTGACAGACAATCGATGGACTCGCAGGATAACAGCTTGGAAAGGACCACCAGGCACTAGGAAGAGAGGTAGACCAGCAGCCCGGTGGGCAGACGACGTCATACAAGTAGCTGGCGAACAATGGATGGAGACAGCGAAGAATAGGGAGACTTGGAAATCTCTAGAGGAGGCCTTCACCTTCGAGAACGAGGGGTTCTTACTACCGTAGCTTCATAAACATTAAACTAAAATTAATATATAGTTTCTAAATAGTAGTAGTTTTTGAATATTAGTGTTTTTTTACAAATATTTTGTGTATTTTAATATTTTTTAGTAAGAAATATAAGGCTTTTTTATTTTTATTTATTTATTTATTATTATTATTATTACCTATAGAGTATATATTATAGGTTATCAGTGACTATATAGAATGACATTGAATTTCTTTTTTTTTTATTATTTCATTTTTCATTTGTTTTTCATTCAGTTCATCATAATGAACAACTTGCCTCATGAAACCAACCCTGAAAACGCGAAAAAAAATTCTTTTACGAGCGGAAAAATATATGGAGCAGCTGACTTTTTTTCACGATTGTTGTTGTTTTTTTGTGTAGTCGTTGATTTCTTTGTAAAAGTTGTTCATTATGATGAGTTGAAATACCCTACCTAATTTTAATTGTGTAAAACTTCTCGTAGTTGGGTTTCCTACGCTTGAAGACCATAATTAGATAATTATTTATTACTAAATAAATAAATAATTATCTAACAACTTTTGTTAACATTAATTAACCTTGAATAGAAAAAAAGGAACCTCGAATATGTTTTAATTTTGATAACTCTCTTTACAATGGTATAGAGCTAATAATTAAATCATTGTGACCAAGATACGATTACCTACAACCAACACGGAAATTAAGGTCACCTGTGTTTTAGGACAAAAGTAAAAACGTTTGTGTTGCACAAAATACTCGGTCAACTCAAGACTGGCTTGTATGTAGGTATAGGTAGCCCATCAAACTGCCAACTAAGACATTAACCAAAAAGCTTGATTGCAAAATGGGTATAAATATTAGTAACAACAAATCTCTGGCAGCTGCAGTTGTGAATTGAAAATGGAGGTTATATTATCGGTGATCATTCTGGCTTTCTGTGCCGTGGTGGTGACGTCAGCGCCTACCTTGCCCGAGGGGTCCGCGGCCATGGATCAAGAGAGAGAAAGACTTCTACAGGAGTTCTACAGGGATAGACGATCCCAGTATCCTCAATACGTGTCTCCGTGTGCGGCAGCCGCTGCAGCCGCGTCGTCTCCAATCCCGTCTATCGCTCCAGCGGCGTACCAAGTCAACTTGTCTCCTTACCACCCGTACACGCCTGCCGCTGCGCACAACTACTACGGAATGCCTCACTACCGATCGTTCGAGCTGGAGCCCGAGCGTGAGATGATGAGCTACTCCGACATGGATCCAATGATGTCGGAGCATATGCCGATGGCTAGATACGGGTACGCGGTGCCAGCTCCACCTCACGCCGCTGGCTACGCTCCCCTACCACCTGCGTCGACTGGCCCCGCGTTCGGAGTGTTCCCTAACGCCAAGACTGGGGGGTGCAGCGTACCTCTTCTGTTCAGTTGTGCGCCGTCCATTGTTCCAGGGCATGTGGTACAGAGCCAGCCTCATGGTTATGGGAACGCTTACAGAGGAGTGGAACCCATGCCGCACCACGAGACCCAGGAGAGCCACGAAGAGCCCACGATCCAGGATCACTTGACTCCGGTGCATGAATCAAGTCATACGAGTCAAGCGATGGTGCACCAGTGATACTCTTAGTTTCTAGATGTGGTTAGGTTTACTCATGTGTTAGATATTTTTAATTGTAGATTGACTAATCATTTGTAATGCTTAGGTTTTGTTATTAAAATTACTTAATATTAATTTAATCTGTTTTTGTGTTCTAAACAATCCCATTTAGTTTAGTAGAGTATGAAAATATAATGTATATTGAGATGTAGAGTCGTTTCAAAGTACCTAAGTATATAAGGAACTAAAGGTACCTTTTAGATTAGATACAGTCTTTTTTAGTTTTTTCTCCTAGTTCTTCGTATCTGAGAAATGTTCATGATCAAAGTAAAAGGTATATACTACGTAATCTAACCTACTCGAATCCTCGATCTCCAGTACATCATGTAGTTGTGTAAGTTACGGAACCCTAAGCCCTTAGATATGTATCTGTAAACGTAAACAGTATAGCATTATCACTGGTATCATATACTGTGGTATAGGTAAGTAAATTAAGCTTATGATCTGTGTTCAGAAGCATAGTTTTCCCCGATAGATAATAAGTTATACGCATTCCTTCTTACTTAATCATCTTACGTGGCTATCTATTTCACGTACAATGTACTTACCTCACGAACATATGTTTTGAATATATAATATATTTGAGTAGCATTCTGCACGTAATCCTCTCGTCTATAAATGCGCGCTAGTTCAAAATCATTGTGACTTTTACGATGAAATTCGCCGTAGTGATATCTTTTCTGGTAAGCTCTACATTGGCGGCACCAGTAGAAAATGTCGTTGAAAGAACAAATATATCTCCACAAGTCGAAGAAGGTTCTATTCCTGTGGCGGTGCTTCTCGTTGTTCCTGAAAACCCCGCATTTCGTGAAGAAGCCGATGAATTGATGGAGTTGTCTCCAAAAAGCGCTCTCCCGCTGCCTGTCGGCGCTGAACGCGCTGCTAAAACTTCTCCATATGAAGATCCTTACGGAAATGCTGCAGCGGCTTACAACCCAGTGAAACCAGCATCAGAAAACGGCGGCGTTGTTGCAACATTCACCGCTGCTGTCAGTCAAAGTGCCATTCCTATTCTCCTAAGCTGCGCGCCAAAAGTAGTAACCGGGAAGTTGGCAGAACCTAAACCCTATGCGTATAGAAGTGTTTTCTCCGATTTGAATGATATCCTGGGTCAGAATAACGCAGTTGAGAATTTTAATTTGAGTGATATCTTGGGCCTGGACAGCCCATCATCTGCTATTTCTTCGGAGGGAGACGATGAGCGTAAAAGAAGGAGTTCGTGGACAGTGACGCGATACAAGGTATCCGAGGACATCCCGGAGACTCGTCAGGGGAACCGCCACCTGGTGTCAGAAGATTACCCTCAGCCTAACATGATTAAGATAACACCAAGTAAAATCTGACAAACTATTAGTAGATAAATATTAGTAGATGTATTATTTAAGATGTTTTTATTTTTATTAGTTAGATGACTTTATTTATTTTAATCTAGCTGACACGTCGAACTTCGTACAGCTTATTAAAAAAAAACTCAATTTTTCCGTTGTTTTAGTTATTCTGCTATTCGTGACTGAGACAAATCTAACAAATCAAAGATCTTAAAAATCGGTCCAGCCGATCTTGAAGTTTATACAGTGTAATAACCAACTAACCCGACTTTGTTTTGTATAGATAAGACAAGTAGATGTATGCGTATAGTAAGTAAGTAGTAAGTGTTTTCTCCGATTAGGAAGTTAGGATATACTTAATATCGCATACGAATAGAATGTGCCCTAGAGTACTTCCTTGTACCAACTTGGCAAAATATCCTTTCAACAACAACATCACAACATAATGACGGGAAACGTAAATAATTTTTTTTTTTTTAATTTTATGTATTTTATTTACAGTCATAACTTCTAATTTCATTGTTATATTATTTTTCAAAATAAATTATTTTATTACTTACCTACCCTCTTTATTTTTTTTTAGATATGTAAGATATCTTTCTGACACATGTCATGCAAGCACATCATCAGCTAGAAGTCGTCCACTGCTGGACGAAGGACGAAGCTCCCTTATTAGGGAGGAGTTGTCATAATCCCTACGCTTGGCAGGCAGCTTGGGGATCGCAGCATGCTCACCACCGATAACCGAGGAATCCTCCAAGGAAAATGAAAAAGTTAAACATTACCTGTTATTTGTGTGAAGCCGAAGAACTATGCCTGGTTATGATGATGATGAATTAATAATAGCAATTCATAATTAGACATACATACTTAAACCTATTTTTAATTTTTTCGCCAGCCTTGCTTTTTCAAGCAGCCTGTTACTTGTTCATTCACGTTTGATCTCTTTGGTGATTGGAACTTTTACTAACAATATCCACATTCCAAATTATTAGTAGATTATGCACTAAGGGTATAAAGCAGTGTCTTACGTCGCGGGTGGCGTATTGAACCCTGAGCGTAACGAGTGAGTCTATATAGAGTTAACTCCCAAGCGTAGCGAGGAAGTTATATAGAGTCCTGAGTGAAGCGAAGGGTTCAAGCTGCCCAAGACGAAGACAGGCTTTATTCCAGAGGAGCATATTCTACTTTTACATTCTATACTAGGTACTACATTTTTTTACTTAGAGTTTTCCTCGAGTTTCCACAAGAACTTGACGTTCCAAATTCAAATCACTTTATTGCTTAGTATGAAACTCATACAACGTTACATCCCGAGATAATGCTTTACTTTACGTTGAGATTGCATGATATGTAATTGGACATTGTCGGGCAGGTGGTGTGAAAAATCACTTTTCCTCTCGCCGGGCGGATAAGAGCATATTTCTGCTTTGTTTGCGAGGAACAAAGGTATTTTTGAATAGATGTGATAAAAACAATATTATGTAATCTTAAAATTTCTAAGCAAGCACTTTATTCTCACTGTAGACTGCCAGCGAGCATTTTAAAGAATGTGGTTTGCTACACATATGTTACTAAACATAACACCTAAGAGTAGGGCCTTCGCTTTTCTGTGATAACAACCCAACATGCTTTTTGACGATCAAACGTTGACAACCACAGAGATGATATTCTATAGAGATGCCCAAGACTCAGCGCGTGAGTCAACTGTACCTATGACCTATGTGCATTAGGTAGATATTTTTACCCGATTATGCAAAAAAGAGGATTATGATTTTAAAATCTATGTAGACAGATAGATTAGATACATTAACTCTTTATTACTCACACCAAAGAAACATACATCATTATCAGCCCGGAGACGTCCACTGCTGAACGAAGGCCTTCCCCTTAGACCGGCACACTGTACGACAACCTGCCATTTGCATCCACCGATTGCCCGCGACTTTTACAATATCGTCGGTCCACCTAGTGGGAGGTCTTCCTACGCTGCGTCTTCCGGTTTGCGGTCGCCACTCAAGAACCTTTCTTCCCCATCGGTTTTCAGTTCTTCGAGCGATGTGGCCTGCCCATTGCCACTTCAACTTGCAAACCTTGCGAGCTATGTCGGTAACTTTGGTTCTTTGGCGAATATCCTCGTTCCGGATTCTATCGCGCAAAGGAACTCCGAGCATAGCTCTCTCCATTGCCCGTTGCGTGACTCTGAGTTTCTCCAAAAGGCCAGCAGTTAAAGACCGCGTTTCAGTTCCATATGTCATCACTGGCAACACACACTGGTCGTAGACCCTTGTCTTCAGACACTGAGGGATTTTGGACGAGAAAATATTACGCAATTTCCCGAACGCTGCCCATCCGAGTTGGATTCTTCGGGCGACCTCTTTGTCGAAGTTGGACCTACCTAACTGACCAATCTGTCCAAGGTAGTTGTAGTGGTCAACAACTTCGAAAGTATCGTTCCCAACGACAACCGGTACGGGTACCACATGGACATTGGACATGATCTTTGTCTTGTCCATGTTCATTTACATACATACAAAGGATTAAATAAATTAAAAACTAGTGCACAAATGGCGGCCTTATTGCTAAAAGCGGCACAGGCAACCTTAACCTTCTCTTCCAGGCAACCTTAGGATGGAGAAAAAATATGAATTCGAAAAGACGGGGTTGCATGACATGTAGATATCAGCGTAGCCAGACGTTACACTATTAGCGTGTCGTTCTTCGTCGTCCTTTTCATACGAGTACACAGAGCTTTCGCGTGGGATGCCAAAAATCGCACTTATGTACATTCCATCTATTTTATTGAACTTAGCAAACGGTGCGGCTGAATCAAACCTTAGCAGCGTAGATTGTATTCTGAAGCTATAAGGCCGTCATATATGATGAAGATACTATAATATTTAATGTTACCTTATAACATTGTGGCGGCCTCGTTCACCACATAAATACTTCTTAGAGATTATTTTATTTATTTTATATTTTTGATGTTCTTTTATTTCTTTAAAAAAATACTTCTCTTGAATATTTTTCACGCACCGCATCTCTTCTTATATTTTAGTGGCGGCCTCGTTCGACACATCTATACTTCTTAGAAATGATTTTAGTTATTATATATTTTAGACTTCTTTTATTTCTTTGAAAAATTACTTCTCTTGAATATTTTTCACGCACCGCATCTCTTCTTATATTTTATTGTAAATAATTTGATTAAATATATTTTACTCTCTGTTCCTGAGTTTTAAACGGGTGCCATTGGCACCTTAACATATTTCAATATAGCTTCTCATCCATTTCATTAAAAAGTAAGGTTCCTTTTTTTTGTACACAAAGACAGTCAAAATCACAATAACAGATCACAATGTCAGATTAAAAAAAGTTTGACAGTTGCTTAATTTTGCTTAACTTTTACTACATTCGGAGCAGATATTCAAACTCATCATGAAACGACTGCCCGTTCGGGATCGAACCCGAGACCTCTCGCCCCGACGCCGCCACCGAGCCACGAAGTTGAGTCTTGAGTCGACTGGACCCGCTCGCCAGATGACCCGCGGGTCCACTCAACCTAGTCACATTTGAATATAATATATTTGAATAGGTCGACTGGACCCACTGTCCAATTTTATTATTAGTACAGTCAGGGAGAAAAGCCGTATCTTTTAGTTTTATTTACTCGTTGTTGATTTGTTAGATAATTAAAATGTTGATTTGTATAATTTATGTATTTTAAATTGTGACTATTGTGTCTGTGATTTTTAAATAGACAGTAACTATGTAAGGGTTAGCGGCCAGATTAGTGCAGGCCATTGTTTAGAAACATTTAAATTTTAATCAAGTTTTTTAAATTGTAACTTTGTGTCTAGGATTTTTAAATTGTACTTTTTTTTTCTATTTTCTCGTTATAAAACGGTTTATTTAGATTTTACTTCGTCGTCAGCCATAAAACATCCACTGCTGGACGAAAGCCTCCCCCTTAATAGAGAGGTGTTGCCATAATCCACCACGCTTGGCAGGCGGCTTGAGGATCGCAGAATGGTCACCACCGTTAACCAAGAGGACACTGCTGCCCGTCCTCCGGTGGGTCTGGTTGCAGTTTAAGGACATACCCAGGTCCGATTTATACAGATTTTACTTACACGTACATAATTTTAAAAAAAGATTTTGATTGAGAATAAACGTTTAAACCTAATTGAATTGCGTTTTATTATATTTTGACTAACCCATTTTGGGCTCGACTGTACCCACTGGTAGCTTAAAACACTAGATTTTTTGAACACACTGACAGAATACAGAATGAATATTGAATGTGATTGATATTGACACTACAATACTGTACCTACAATGTATAATATGATATGTTCAATGTAATTTGATTATGCGACCTGCAACGTATGTTATCAATGAATCAATGGATTGATTACCTATGATTGTAATTATGTAAGTTATAGATGTATTATATATTATATATGTAGATAACGGAGTTAATCAAACAAAGTAACCATTTACTCTCGAACAAATCTGTTGAAAGGGGTTTTTTTATAAGCCTTGAGGATACAATATTTAAACACCTGTATACCTATATAAAAGTGTTTTTTTGAGTTTTGTTACAGTTCCAATAGTATCTAAGGCAGAGACATGTGTAGCTTAGTTGGCAAAGCAGTTGGGACGGAAACCCATAGAGACTGCTCGTATGCAGGTTCGAGTCCTGCCGGAGGTCATAATTTTTCTTCCTGTTTAAACTTTAATAAAACATAGAAATACCATAAGTGTGGAAACACTTCATACAAACATATTCTAAATGTACCTATAGTAGTAATTTGACGGCATAGTTAGCACTTTTGCCTTCTGGAATGACCTACTTTAAAAAGCATCTGAAGTTCGTATAACATACATTATTTTCTTTTCTTGACGGTCGTTTGCAAGCAAATAGAAAATATAGAAATGTCATGACGTAGAATCATCATCGTCATCATAATGAAGTTTTGACGTCAGTAGGTCAAAACTTCTTGCGATCCCATGCTGCGTCTATACATGCTCATTCTGGTCTAATTTTGGCGTAAAAAAGAGGTATAAATATTTTTTTGGAGCGGCATAGCGCCACTGAAGTAATTATATTATAGGGTCTGTGAATTTCTGTCACCATAATGGGCCATAGTCAATGTTATCGCGCGTTGTTTTTTTGCAATTTATTAAAGTAAAAGGATTTTATTTTAGAAGTTTACTTCATCAATCACAGGAAGTGAGACGCCAAGTCCACCCCGAAAAAATAAAAAAGATAAGAAAAACGCTTCATCAGAATTGATATTATTATTTTTTCAGCGATAATCTACCGTTACCGACCTACCAATAAACAACATTTAAAATTAAAACACAAAACAATAAAACATAACATTTACGTAACATTTTAAAATTTGCTTATAAGTAAGTTCTATTTTCCTCTGCTACAACTGGCATAACTTACTTGTTTTTATGCTAGAAAAGCTGGTAGACATCTCTACATTAGCAAGAGTCCTTATTGGAATAACCGAATAAAATCTAAACAAGTTTTTATTACTTATAATTTTTTATTTCGATTCGTATTAATTATTATATTTATTTTCGATAAATAAGTACGTTCGTATAGACTGAGCCCTAATGGGGTCAGCCCTAATGTTAGAGTTAATACGCCGCAAGAATGCTCTGGCATGGCTTGACAGTGGTTGCTCTTTTATAGAGGACAATCAACTAGATAAAGTTATCATAGTTACTTCAGATTTTTTTAAGGAGATGGGTTATGTCAAAATAATTAAGAGTCAATACACAATCACACAGTATTATTAAATTAGAGTCTGTTAACGTTCGTTGAATCGTTGATTGAGATTGTTTTGCGGACGGAAGGCGCGCGCTCAGCATTTCCATCGCCCTGTAACAGCACGTTTGGCTGTCTCGCTTTAATCAAGATGAAACGTGATGGGGGTTCCTTCCATTCGATCAATCAATTTAGTATAAAATGACACTCACCAACCAATCTCAGCATCACACACACCATCATTCTCTCACGATGAAGACCTTACTAGTGCTAGCTGCACTAGCGGCAGTTGCACTTGCAGCACCGACCCTGCCTGAAAAAGGATTAGAAGACTTCAAGAAGCTTACAAATCTTCCCGAAACCGTCAAGCGGGAACGGAAGTCAATTCAAGAATCCATCACTTCGGATGTGGCTTCAGGGGCGCCAGCCACTCTGCCATCGACGTCACATGTATCCGAGTTCGGGGTTTCCGGAAGAAGTTTTGGCCTAACGAAGCCGATCATCATCAAGAAGAAACCTGTGGGCTATCAGGTGTACCGAGACTCTGACGAGGTTCCAGCTGAATCCGGAGAAACATGCGGATCACAAGTGAAGGTGAAGTTTTGTGACGGGAAAGCTACACTAAAAAGTTCAAAAATGGCAGATACCAATACCCAAGAAATGGAAGAAGACATGAAACACAGCATTACACTTGCAAAAGAAGCTCTTGAAAATGTACAGCGAGACTTAAATATAGTGGAGAAAAAACCAGGTACACAGGCGAGCTCATGGAACCATGGTCATTCTGAATCAGATGCTGAACTACACCAGGATATTGAAGTTGCCAGAGAAGCTCTGGAACATATACATAAGAACTTTGGGAACTTCGAGTCTATGAGCTTACACCCAACAACACTGAAAGAGACCGCCGTGGTTCCAGAGGCTACGTTTGCTATTGCCAAAACAGAGGAACAGAGATTAGCTCAATGGAAGGAAGCGATTGATACTATTCAAAAGAACGTGGAAATTGCTAAAAATATAGAGGACACCTTTAGAATGGAGGCTGGTGGTGAAACAGGTTCAATGATTGCCGATGACATGATGATGGAAAAAAACAAGCATGAATTAAACAAGAAAACCGATCTGCGAACATCTGAAGAAGCAGTGAAACAAGAAAACAAAATTGAGTCCGAAAACTGCAAAACTGAGCTTGCACATGAGACTAAATCAATTAAAAATAAAAGCACCCAGGACGGCCTAGTTGAAGATGACATGGCATCATCTGCCTCAACAATTTCTGAGAAGAAAATGAATGAGGATCAAATGAGACAAATGCCTCAAATGTTGTCTGAAACTAAAATAGATCAATCCAAAAAAATGGAAACATCTCTTGAAGGTGCACACAAGGAAAAGAATGCCGCTAATGTTGATGCTATGGCTTTGAATAACCTTTCACTGGAATCTATGAAATCAGTAGAAGACAAAAAAGCAATGGACGAGATGGTATCACTTGCTGAGAGTACTGATAGCGTAGCTGTATCAACTACTAGGATGAAATCCATTGAATCCGAAGATATGTTAATGGAAAATCAGAAAAAAGCTGCAGCCTCAACTGAAAGTTTGGAGAAGATGGATTCAAACGAAGAAAACCATCCAAAATCGAAATCAGCTGAAAACTTTGATGAACAATTGAATAACAAGAACAAGAAAGATGAAAAAATTCAGACAGATCTTCATACTGTACAGTCCAAACAAATTGACACAACTCTTTTTGCGAAATCTGCTGAAGAAGGTTTAACAAATACCCAAGAAGAGTTAATGTCTGCCACGAAACTCCAGAAAAACATGGGAGCTCACAAACCAGAAAAACATTTGAATGTTGCAAAAATGGTAAACAATGAAGATCAGAAAACACAGCATGAAATACTTGCATCAATCAATGACGCTGAACAGATGGAGATGCAGCAGCAGCAGTCTATGTTCCATCCCGAAATGAGAACAACCGAAGATATGAAGAACATGCACCAGCAACTCATGATGAATCCGGAAACTAGATGGGCTGACGACAAGAATATGCAGCTACAAAGAGAGACTATGCAACAATCTCACGGCATCCACTCTCATTCGGTGCAGCATCCTGGCCACACCCACCACGTATCACATAGTATGAACAGCCACAACTTTGAAATCCCGAGTAGTCACGGGCTCCACTCTCGATTCTCCGAGCAATTTATGACGCAAGAAAAATCTGCTGACACTGACATGCAGGCATACATGAGCATGAGGGATGGCGCGGGTTTGGCGCCGGAGAATCACAGATTCCATTGGAAACCGACTCACGAGGCTCCAAGAACAGCATATGGAGCCCCTGCAGCCCCGGCTGCAAGCGTGCCAAGCGGCGGTGCCATAGGACTGTTCCCTAACGCCAACCTCGGAAACTGCGGCATTCCACTTCTTCTGAGCTGCAATCCCTCTGTCGTATCAGGAAGTTTGGCCAAGCCAGCGCCAGTTCCGTACTCTGCTCCCTCCTATAGGACGGAGGACAATTTGACCTTCCTTACGAAGAGAGACGTGAAGAAGAACTACGAGAAACTACCCTTGCACAGGGCACCTAAACCCAATCTGAAGACAAACACCGTTTTAGTTGCTAAACACTAAAATAACGACGAACAGCCCTAGCTTTACCCGTTGAACCGATTATTCTAATAATTTATTTTAGTTTTAAGGATTATTTATAAGTATGATTTTTTTAATAATTTAAATTATTAATCTTATGTACATAAGAAACATCACAGCAATAAAGCAAAATTAAAATAATAGCCCACTGTTTTCATTACAGTTTAGAAAAACTTATAATACCTAGATCTAGGTTAAGTCTCAGATATTATAATACTTTACTAGTTAAGTTATTTTACAGTAACAAACACTAAACAGATAGTATGTACATCATTGATAAAAAATATATTTCACAGATTTCAGCTAAAATAGTATTGTAGATACAACAGTTAAAACCTTTAGTGATGCGAAAATGTGCGTTTAACGATCTGCATTTTTTTAAATAATCTTTTTATCCTTCTTTTACCGATTAAAAACTAATTTTCTATAATCTTAATAGCTAGTTTTACGAGTTAGTACAAAATAACAACATACACCTTAGATAACTCTTGGATATATAGGTTTTTAAATGTCATAAGCTTAATTTTCTTGCGTAGCTTGTAATATGAGATCTACCTAATTGCATTCCGTGTCACTGACTTTATATTTTTGCTGAATTTCAGTTTTTATTAGTGCATTATTACAAAGTATTCAGTCATTTATGTACAACTGTATAATGAAGATCTTTGCTATATTAATATTTTGTGGCTACGTGCAAAGTATTCCAGTAATCGGTGGACCGGATGTCCGGATGCCTCTTTTTGCATTTGAAGATGACATCGGTTATGACGATATTGATAATATTATATTGGACAAAAAAACTATCTCAGATCAGTGCCCCAACCTGCAGGAGTTAGGACACAATGAAAATGTCGAACAACCAAGCCGACTATCCCTGCCTACTCTAATGACTTTATCAAACGAAGACGCGCCTCAAGGCCTAACAGATATCGATAGCATGGTGTCTGAAATTATATATAAGCCTGATGGCATCATGCTACCTACAGAGGTCGACACGAGAGAATTGATGCCACCAATGGAGCCACTCGGCCTACCATGGAGGAGCTGGTTGAACGGTATGAAATACTTGCGAGATCCAAGCTTTGATACTTCCGAAGGATGGCCTCTCCAACCTTCGTATATGCCTGAAAATATCGTTTCTTCTCTGAGATCACTTCCACCTGTCTCGATGCCAATTCATGAAAGTCTCTTGGAAATAGGAGACGGCAAGTACGAAGAAAGTAACCCGGAGATAGAGAACAGTTTATATTTCACATACAATGTCAGGCCAGTTCGATCTAGAGATGAGGGGATAATAATATGGGAACAATTGAAGCATGAAGGGACGATACCAAACATTATTCCAACCATGCCAGTTCCATTTCTGCGTACTGCAGGTTCTTCGATGTATCAAGCAGGTCAGGATGCTCCGTCGGTGATGGTTATTTATCCAGGAAGAGTTCCAGACTGTGCCCAGCCATTTCTATTCGACTGTTCTTCAAATATTGCCTATGGTAATTTAGCACAATCCGCTGATGACGGTTATCCACTAATACCACCAGTGCCAAGTATTGAATATAGAAGAGAACCTGATACACTGAAGAGCGATGGAGTGAATCATGCGCTTATTGCACATAAAACTGCGAGTATATCTGAAGAAAAGTAGATTAAAGTGTATAATAATTAATGCCTATCTAATAGGTATTGCCTGAAACCAGTTATTTATGTATGTAATATTATGCTTGACAATAAAAATTTCGCATTAATTAGATGTGTTTTTACTTTCAGATAATAATAAAACGCTTTAAAAAAAAAACAACCGACTTCAATTAATTTCAAATACCTGGATGACATCTTCATATTTTCTAGTCATTTTGATTTAAAAACCAAAATAGTGAACCGATTTCGATAAAATTTAATAAAAATTATATGGGATATATATATGGGACCATAGTCCCATATAAATTAGATTTTTTAACGAGATGTACGAGCGAATTATAATTTAAATGTATGGTCCTAAACACTGTTTTAAACTATCACGGTTGTTCTATTATTATTTACGAGATATTTACCATAATTATATTGTGAAATGAGTTCCCGATATTTCGACGCAGTTAATCATGGTAAATATCCCGTAAATATTAATAGAACTATTATAGTCCAAAAGTTTACTGAGAAAAATCATGTACTTTTGTGTTTTATTACAGCATACGACAAATGTCCTCCTTCTGAGGTGATGGGCTCCTATCTTCAGTGCATCATCAGGCGTCGCACCACGCACACTAATGAATCTATTTGGAGCAATTATGGAAACTAACAGAAGTAAAACATGGTTCAGTAAACTGGATGTTATTATTTTGGGCAGCAGTGCCTCAACATAGAATTATAGAGCATTAATTAGAATGTTATTATACCATCACAGGTTGAATAAAATCTTACAGACAAAGGTTGAATAAAATGTTACGCTGCTCAAATAAGATAATTAATATTTTAAAATCAAATGTAAGCATAATAAGATTAGTATAAGCTTGCTCAGTAATAATAAAACAACAATTTCTTCGGTGATTTAAAAACATTTTCGTTCAAAAAAATCCTCAATTCGACAGACATTTGGAACAATAGCATAAGATTTATTTTATATTTTAACTAGAGGTCCCCCGCGCCTTATCGTCCGCGTACGGAAAATGAACGCCCGGCTCTCAAATACTCGTATTTTCCATACCGCTGGGTTAATTAGTAAGTATTTTCTTCTCCATATTCACCACTTTAAATCATCCCGAGCTAATTACTTTAAAACAAAGAATTTTCCATACGAAGTTTCACCCTGCCTTTTACCTTTTTCAAACCTTTTTTACCCCTTTAGGGGTCGAATTTCGATAAATCCTTTCTTAGTACACCTCTACGCATCAAGACAAATGCATCCTTCAAATTTCAAGTCTGTACGACCAGCGGTTTAGGCTGTGCGTTGTCTGTCAGTCAGTCAATGAATCAGTCGTTGAGTCAGACAGAGATTCGTAAATAGTATATTATTATTTATAGATAAACCGTCATTTATGCGTAAAATGCTAAAACGTATTTCAAACCTATTTTAAAAAAAAAGGGTTTTGTCAAATTTCTTTCGAATTACGATTTGATTTTAATACTTTTATACAATTTTTAATAAAATAGGTTTGTTAATATCCTTTATAGTGTTTTATGCATAAGACGCGGTTAAGATATACAAGCTGTTGTTTTGCATCCCCGCTAAATTTACAGAGCTGAAGTCGCGTTCATTGTTTATAGAACTTTGACAAAATGTATGGAACAACTGTAATTTTCCCGCGATTCCAGGGTTGGCCCCATAGTAAAAGTTGTTCATAACGATGAGTAGGTACATAAATACCTACCCTTCAGTATTATTGAACCTTTTTGTTAGATGTTGTGTATGAAAATAAACAACCTTATTTGTCAATTTGTGTTTTATGAGGTAGGTAAATGTTCGATAAGTATGTTGGCACAATGCATAAATGTGCTGTGGCCAAAGAACAAAGGAAAAAAAAAAGTTTCCAAAAGGTATAACTTTAGAACTCGAGTTTTTTGGCGGGAACACGGAAAAATCATGTCGTTGCATTCTATAATTTTCTTAAACTTGTGTTTTTTACGATTTAATGATTAAAAATGGTGGTGTTTTATTCATTGAGTGTTGAATTACATGCACGAGTGTGGGCTAGTGATATAATGCGGTGGAACATGTGTTTTCGTGTTGTTTTCAAAATTCCGTAGAAGCTTCCGTAAAGTCGCCACAACTTTACTAGGGCATCAATTGGGCTCGACTATGACTGGTTTCGTGTGACTGACTGTGATTTAATGATATATTTGACTTGATTTTAATAAAAACCTTGCAAATTCATAAACTTGACACTGGCAGAATGCACAACGTGTGATGCCAATAACTAAGAAGTAGAAAAAAAATACTTAGAACTGGTACGTACCTAAGTACCTACATACCTACCTGTTGTTTATTTTCTTTCTAAGTAGGTATTATAGCTTCTACAGAATCTTATCACGATTCAAAACACTTAAGATAAATTGAATTACTGAAACGATAAACGCCCTATATAGGTACTATTTTAAGAAAGCATGATAAAATAAGATAAACTTTTCAATTGCAGGGTAAGTACGTATATAAAAAGAATAGTCATGAATTTTCTTTTTTTAAGAGAGCTACAACTTATTACGTAGTACTATTATTTATTCTGTACTATAAGTAAGAAGGTACTTATCTATTGTTTGTGTGCTACATTGAAATAAAAAGATTTTAAATTTGTTTTCTTATTGAATCGTCTTTTCTTGAAACTTCTTTAGGTTTTTAAAGTACCTAAGTATATAGAGTAAGTAGATAGAATCGGACAATACATAACATAGAAGAACACACATAACATAGAAGTAAGCAATTATTTTAAACAGCTAAGCAGGTATTGACAGCGATTCGGGAGTGCACAAATTTTGGCCCGACCACATTTAATTTCTTTCAAATGTAATTTATACCTTGCCTACTTCTTAAGGATCGACAAGTTGACGGCTCGAAGTCATCGGTGGGCGCGGCTAAAAAGCATGCTCTCTTCATCAAACAAACTGTGAGAATGGGAGCAAGAAAGATAAATGAGCGCGCAAATTATTTTTTGTCGACCTTTGGCTGCAGTAATGTGGTTGAATAAACTCTGAGTTAATTTATTCCAACTTAAGTTATTTGAAATGTTTATGGACTAAACTATGCCGCTTGATAAATTATTTTAGAGTTTTCGTATTCCTTATGTTATTTATTTACGACCAAAGTGGCGTTAAAATTGAGCTAAAATACAAGATGTTTCCTGGCTCATAACTTTCATGTTTATCAACTTTTTTTTTCGTAATAATTTACAATCCTAGATAATGAAGAGATTAATCGATTTAATACTTAGTCTTGGACCTACAAAATTACATAGTGCAGTAGTAATACTACCGCGTTTCTATGGAGAAGTGACCAACTGGTCTACTCTTAACAAGGTATTTTTGCCCCTGGTATCTATTCTTTAGCACCACTGAGTTTACTTGACAAGTCACTAATACCTGTCAGCGAAAAATCAACTTTGTGTCTACGCGTCGAGAGTACCCCATTTATCAAACTGCCATCTCAAAACGTGTTTATAAGCAGCTAAGATGACATAATTTTAATCTACACCTAAAAGGTGACGCTTAAAGGCACAGAGTAAAAAAGAGTTATTACCTACAAGTACAAATAGTTCACCTTGGAAAGCCATTTAAACGAATGGAGACTCTCATTCTGTTGCGACAAAGTTCATTTTAGGCTTTTCAAGCTATCGACGATGTATGAATCGCTGATTTCTAAAACGACAAATGTTACCTTCTTGTTTAATTTGAAAAAGACCTAGTTTCAAAGGGCATAAGGTTAAATTTACGTTTGAAGTAAATTTGTCAATCTTAATTTAGAGGGATGGTGAATCGCCGAATCGACATCATTGTTTATTGTTTGTATACCTAATGTCTACCAAATTGCTGCACTCCTACGAACCTTTTCGTATAATTACGATAAAAAGTGGCGTGTTTCCCAGAACTAACTTTATGAACATACACAACAGGACAATATATATTAACTCCCGGCTTCCTTTTAAAATGTACGCAAACGCATTATTTAACCAGACTCTAGCGACATTTTAGAAAATTCGCAACAATTTTATTTATTGTGTTAGAGGATGTTTCGTAATAGGTAACGTATCTATGACTACGACTAGGTATACATATTGGATACGATACATAGTAGGTACCTACTACCTACCTAAATACAATACATACCTAAAGTAAAATCGTTTATTGCACATTATGGATTATGTAAAACGTGTAAAACGAATATTAATAACATAATAACATAATGACCCAAATTAGGGAATGGCAATTAGGTGTGGAGCGGACCGATCTGTTTTCTGCTTGATTGATTTATAAAGTGTTGTCGTCTAAAAAATCCTACACATAACCTTGTAACAATTTGGTATTTCTGGATGACTGAAGAATTGGAAACCCTGCCAATTTTCTCAAGTTGGAAATCTGATACTATATAAGCACCTTCGACTAATACGTCTATTGGTCCAATCAAAACATTCGACATCCTGACAGTGAAACCGTTTCCACTTTAGGCTAGGCGTGTTTACTTAACAATCTTAGATCACACCGTCGATTAGCATGTAGTCAAACACATTGCCTGTTGACCATATAAAACATTGTAAATGTCAATACGTAAATATTCAAAGTAACCCTTAGGTTATCACAAGTAAATAAAACAGGTGATTTTTGGAATAACTCATAAATGTTAACCAAGTACTATCCGAAGAATTTTTAAATTTTCCTCTAACATTGAATGAAAACGGTAGATAAATACGTGTTAATTACTCAGAAATTGAATTCTTACGCACTTGCACCTACAAACCGTATGAACACTATGAATCTTTGTGTTCGAATTACGTAACCACAACAAGTGATTCAAATAAAATATTAAATGTAATATGCCTGCGTAAGAAATCGGGGTAATACTGCGTCAAAGTAAGGTAAATATCGGCTAGCCAGCGTGGTGCCGATTTCCGTTTGCTGCGAGTGACGTAAGAAAAACGTCGCCTTAGATAACAATAAAACGTTTAAAAGCCCGCAAAAATACGGCTTCGATACAAACATATCAGAGCCACCGATAGCAGCACAACAACTGAATCAGAGCAGAATCAAAAGCGATTCGCAAGAAGAAACCACTCCACAACAGTTTCAAATCGAAGATATTAAAAATACAACAACAATGAAGAGAGTGCTACTATTGTATGGATTACTATTCTTGATGAGTGTGGTGCAGGGAAGGCACCTGCATCCGAGGAATATAGTGAGGCTGGATGAGGAGGAAGCTACAGTTATCCGTGTGCCAATCGTAAGTACTTATAATACATCATTTTAATCAGCCTGTACCGCCTATCGTAGTCAGCTTTTCCCAAGGCGAGATCTTTGGCTTTCCATTTGCCTTTCACACATTCTTTATCAACACACACTTCCTCACACGCACGTCACTCATCCTCTCATAATTCAATTCATACAAGCTATATCACTGTAAAGTGGAACAGGCTTTTTTATCATCATTGTGCCTGCTGGTATGGTGTTATAGGCCTCGCTGTCTTGCTCTCTTGCGAGACCACCTGCCTTGATTTCTAGTTCTGCTGTTCCTTTTTTGCAAGTAACATGCAAGTGAAACATCTGTGACGAAAGTACTCAAAATATATTAAATTTTCATAACTAAAAATCTCAAAACATATTTCGTTTCTCATCTTCCTGTCATAGTCGTTATATTAAAATATTAAATAAATAAATAAACTTCTTATGCTCTAGGTAACGCTCTTTCTGCTAGGCTCGTGACTGATAGTATCTTTGACGCATAATTTATAAGGTTGGAGCTAATAAATATGTGTTATTTTAAAACTTTTATATTAGCTGCACTTGTAATTACAATGTAAAACAAATCTCGGCAGCCGATTTTAACTTATTATGAAAACTGACGTGGTTTTGACACATTTTTGTTTTATTTATACGGGAATACTCACGTTTAATTAAATCGGATACTCCGACTATAGTTTCGATCACATCCGGTGACCTTTTTCAAAGAGTGAAAACAGAGCCCGACGCGCGTGCAGCTGCGTCCTGCTTAGCACGGAGTATCCGATTTAATTAAACGTGAGTATTCCCGTATAAATAAAACAAAGATTTTAACTTACTTCTAAATTGTTCTATCGATTTTAAAGTTTGTAATCCGAATGGTACCAATTCGCTGATGGCACACATTTTCATTGATGGCGTTATGAGCTCTTCCGTAGAGATCTAAGCTTTGGGCTCATCCCTGTAATTCCCTATTAGCTCCCGCTTTAAACCGGCCATATTAATTATAGCTACTAAGCGCTAAGTTCCGCTATACCACAAATTATTTCTTGTAATGTTATACGCTGAACTTGTTTTGCATTTTTTGCTGTGAGTAGGTTCATGTGCTAATTTCTGACGATTGCTTCTTCCCCAGGATGTGATCATGAGGCCCAGCCGCTTAGTTCCCTTTAACAACCCACCTTGTGAAAAAGGCCTAGAGAGAGATCTGCTCGGAGTCTGCAGAGAAGTTTGGGATTAAATACTTCAGAATATATTTACAGTGTATACTTAGTTAGTTTTATTTTTCTTTCGTGGTCAACAATGCCTAGCAACTTATTAAAATTGATTAATTACTCACTTCACTATGAATTACTCAAAATTTACGACTGTCGGGAACTTGTAGTATATAGACAAACCTGAAATAGGTTTTTAGACAATAGATATACAATTTTATTATGAAAACTGACGTGGTTTTGACACATTTTTGTTTTATTTATACGGGAATACTCACGTTTAATTAAATCGGATACTCCGACTATAGTCGTATAGTGTGTCGTGTAGTATAGTGTGTGGTTTGTGGTTCCCGTATAATAAAACAAAAATGATATACTTGTACAATGTGTAACAAGAAGGTTCAACGATACTCAGGCGCGGATCCAGGATTTCGTTGAGAGAGGGGCAATTTTTGTGTGGTGATAAAACCACACAAAATTCTCCCCCCGCTATCTTCCAGAAAATTCGTTCAAATTTATAAAAAAAATAACTTTTATTATAATACTTGTATTTTTACGTGCCTGCAGGGCTAAAGTGGCTACTTAAGCCCCGCTACGCAGAGCGAAAGGAACCAGTTCCTCCCCGCAGCAGCAAGTAAAATCGTTACACACCACGGGAGCAAGTAAACAGGCCTCAGATCTCATGTTTGTCACCCTCGGCTTCGCCTCGGGAGATAAATACATGTGGCCTGAGACATCTTTTACTTTTGCTCCCTAGGTGAGTAATATACTATTTTATTTCAATATTGGCTTGCAATGGCAATGACCGCTATCTCGTCTGATGTTAAGCGAAGATGCAGTCTAAGGTGTTGCAAGCTTGCCTAGAAGAAACCGATTCATTCGCGACTTTAAGAATGAATCGCAGTCTACTGTTTAGCAATTTGAAAAATAAGGTTGGAATCGAACCGTTTTGTGCGTATTTTTTAAATATAAACCATGAAACAGGCCGCTTTTTAGAGCTCCTGGCCGTCCGATAGTAGAACGGACAGGGTGGGATCAGATAATGCAGCACCAAAACATATTCTCAGAAATGTAACCGATAATAAACCGATAGACAGCAACTTTGCGTCGATGTTCAAGGCTTTGGAGCTTAGCCTGAACAAATGACTCCTTTGTTTTTAATAGACTCCTTAGCCTATGATTTTCTTGGCGCGTTTTTCAATGGACTCTTACGCCTCGAGCTGGTCGCCTTGACCGATCCATCCCAGAGGTGCGTGCAGTAATCCTTGTACGACCGAACTAGTGCTTGATATAAACAGTAGTTGGTTTTCACCGGTTCTGCCGCAATGACGTCACCAGCCATGTCGTTAGCTCCAACATATTAGCTAATGCTGTTACTGATTTAGCATTAGGTAATTAGGCATTAGGGTTGATTGGCACATTAGCTAATTATTATTGGGGTCCTTAGTTGATAAGATAAGAAATTGTAAATAAGTCCATATTATAATGAACTAATTCTATAATGCCCCCATGCTAAAGACTTTGTTGTATTAGGAAGCAAAAATCTTTTTTCCAAAAAGCATTTTTCCTTAATTTTTGAGTGTATATAATATGTTTTATCGATTCGAATCTATACATCTCTTTAGAAATTCCCTTTTCAGGATTCCTCAAACTTTCTTTGTATTCGTTCATGGTGAGTTTTCGAGTGACACATTTGTTTACACCTTTGGCTTTTGTAATTAATTTTTC
Organism: Erannis defoliaria; assembly: GCA_905404285.2. Lineage (NCBI taxonomy): Eukaryota > Metazoa > Arthropoda > Insecta > Lepidoptera > Geometridae > Erannis > Erannis defoliaria. The sequence continues at coordinate 6,329,167 of FR990071.1, forward strand.
TTCTTCACTTTGAACATCTAATGCATACATTTTCGACCTCAAACCCACAAATTCTTTGAAAGATGAATTTAATGGTTCAATAACCATTAAATTCATCTTTAAAGAAACCAATATCCTTTTTGTTAACCAAAGGAAACCCAAATTGATTATTGGCTGATTCACAAGCAATTGCACTTGCACCCATTGACCCCCCCCCCTGTATCCGCGCCTGACAATACTGAAGGGTATGTATGTACCTACTCATCATAATGAACAACTTTTAGTAGTATAGTAACCATGAAATCGCGAAGTTTTAGTGTAAATCTGCTGTTCCATACAAAAAGTTCATTGACCTTGGACAAAAGAAATGAAACAGTTGTTTTTTTCGTGATTTCGGGGTTGGCCCATAGTAAATGTTGTTCATAATGATGATAACTTACAAACCCTTTTACCCTTTACAGTATTATTGAACCATTTTGTTATACATTGCATGTTGTTTAAACAGATACAAAGAGTTTGTAAAAAAAAAAGTTGTGATAACAATGCTTTTGTAGGTCTTAGTAGAGCTGCTAGAGCTTGAAACTTGAAACATTTTGATTATGTATTAGCGTATATTTAATTTTTAAAGTAACATGAACTTTTTGTTATAACTTTATACTAAACCGACGACGTTTAGTGGTGATGAAGATGTCATGACACAACGTTACACACAACTTTCGATGGCTTAGGTTTAATAAGTAGTTTCCAGTTGGACGCCCTTTGTTACGAAACCCTAAATACTGATTTTATTGTGATATTAATTTATTTAGTCAATGATTGATCGTTCGTGTAGGTATCATAAACATATTGTAAAATAATCTTTATGATGATAAGATAAATATAGACAAATATATTGAAGATAGCTGTATTTTAAAATATCTTTCCCATTTAAATCTAGGTGTGTATGGTATACTAACTTGGCGATAAGTATTGAAACTGAAACGTTTCTATACCTCCTATAATATATATAATATCATTGTTTCATATAGAGACACTATTAGAAAAACTGCGCATCTGTTCCTTACAGATCCATTTTCGGCTAGTATTATATAGATAGTACAATAAAATAGAAAAGTCTTTTCAATGCCTATTTAGTTTTTTATTATTATTCTCCACTAATACAGTTTCTCATGCGAAACAAACTGAGAAAAAGCATTAACTTGTGTCACATATTTGAACCATTGCCTTAAATTAAATAAATTATTTATATTTTCAAAGATGAAAACAACAATAAAATTATTTTTAATTATTAAAAAAAATCACAGTCGAAAATCATTAAACACTGTGGAATCGTTTTTATAAACGTAGAATGAATGAGAGGCTACGACTACTCCTTAGCGATTTTGACGTAAAATGTTCTTACAATTTCATTAAGGCCCCTCCCTGAGCCAATGTCCTTGAGGATTCGGGCAGATCTAGTTACTTCTCGCCGCACCTCACCGTGCCTCCCGCACCAAAAGATCGCAACGCGCGGCCCAAGCCAGCAGGGCTAACATGCGCACCGCGAGAAAATTTTGCCGTGTCTTTATGTCGTGCGAAAACGAGACAAACTTATACAGATTCGTAGCCTTGTCCTGTTTTGTAGAACCGAGAAAATTTTCTCGCGGTGCGCATGTTAGGCCTGCAGGCCTCCCGCGCTGACCATATCTCGCGTAAATCAACCGATCGATGTTTCGTTGTGTTTTCCAGCATATTCCAGGGAAAACAGCCCTAGAAGCGCTCTTTATGCCGGCTTCATAATCACTTTGAAGAATTTCAGGTTAATAATCTGGCAAATTATTTATTAATAAACAATACAAAATTTCAAGTTTTAGTATACATTTTTAGAGCTAAATAATAAATATGTACCTATAAAAATAGATTGTATGTGTATCAAATTATCTTCAACAAAAAATGTCTCCACGGGGGAAAGTGTACCTACCTCCTCTGGGGAATAACTATATTTTTTCCATTTTTTGCACAACAGTACTGAAAAGTATACCTAAGAGGAAAACTGGTAGGGTTTTTAAAAGATATATCTTCCAGGAATAAAACCGTAGTTATAATAAAAGTGTGTCTACAGGGAAAGTGTAACTCTGGAGAGTAAATCTTTGCAAGAAACATTATTTAGAGTAAGATAAAGAGTTAATTAATCAATCAATCAATCACGGGGGAGGTCTTCGTCCAGCAGTGGACATCTTCTGGCTGATGATGATGACTCCTTTGTTGCCCCAGGGCCTCCACACCTCTAAATCCGGCACTGATAGTAGGTACTTTAAAAAGTACTACAGCTCTAATAGGGTTGCTACTACTTACCTAGAACTATATTAGCGATAATGCGCCTCTATTAAATTCTATTCTTCTCACAGGCGCGGATACAGGGGGGGCGCAATGGGTGCAATTGCCCCCCCCCCTGAACCGATCATCAAAATTCCTCATAGATATTTGTTTACAAGAATCGTTATTAACTCGTTGCTAATTTATATTATGTAGATTAAGTACATCGATCGATCAATATTTTTTACTTGAAATTGCTGTCAAAAAGCATGGCTAGTGGTTTTCAGCTTTTCAAGGAGCATTTCGGCATTGCGTTCGCTTGTCAATCCGTGCGCGACTGAAATTCACCGAGTGCTTGGAATCTATATCATCATCAGCCCGGAGACGTCCACTGCTGAACGAAGGCCTCCCCCTTAGACCGCCACACTGTACGACAACCTGCCATTTGCATCCACCGGTTGCCCGCGACTTTTACAATGTCCTCGGACCACCTAGTGGGAAGCCTTCCTACGCTGCGTCTTCCGGTTCGCGGTCGCCACTCAAGAACTTTTCTTCCCCATCGGTTATCAGTTCGTCGAGCGATGTGGCCTGCCCATTGCCACTTCAACTTGCAAACCCTACTAGCTATGTCGATGACTTTGGTTCTTTGGCGAATATCTTCGTTCCAGATTTTATCACGCAAAGGAACTCCGAGCATAGCTCTCTCCATTGCCCGTTGTGTTACTCTGAGTTTCTCCAAAAGGCCAGCAGTTAAAGACCACGTTTCAGTTCCATATGTCATCACTGGAAACACACACTGGTCGAAGACAAAGTCGCAGACACTGCGCGATTTTGGACGAGAGGATATTACGCAATTTCCCGAACGCCAATCCAAAATGAAATCGAAAATCAATCCAAAATGGATTCTTCGGGCGACCTCTTTGACGAAGTTGGACCTACCTAACTGAACAATCTGTCCAAGGTAGTAGTGGTCAACAAATTCGAGAGTATCGTTCCCAACAACAACCGGTACGGGTACAACATAGACATTGGAATGATCTTTGTCTTGTCCATGTTCATTTTAAGACACACCTGTTGGGAAACGTTACTGAGGTCGCTGAGCATAGTATTAATGTCTTTCAGCGACCCTGCCATTATGACTATAACATCGGCAAAGCGAAGGTGAGGGATGTGTTTGCCATTAATGTTGATGCCGAATCCGTTCCAGTCCATGAGCTTGAACACGTCCTCCAATGCGTTCGTGAACAGTTTCGGAGAAATAACGTCTCCATATCTCACGCTTTTCAGCAATTGGATTGGTTTCGTGCTCTCGTCCTGCAACCGGATTGACATGGTGGCGTTTCTATACAAACACTTCAGCGTTTCGATATACCTATAGTCGATATGACGTCGCTGGAGGGACTGCAATACCACCCAGGTGTCGATTGAATCGATGGCTATTTCATGGTCCACAAACGCTATACAAAACGGCCGATTATACTCTTCAGTCTTCTGTATAATCCGCCGAAGCGTGTGGATGTGGTCTATAGCGCCAAAGCCTTTCCGGAAACCGGCTTGTTCAAGAGGCTGGAAGTCATCAATCCTGCGTTCGAGACGGTTCGTCATTAAGAACCGTCTCGAACGCAGGATTCATTGTTTGCAGGTTCTCGAGAGACATTACTCTCGAGAACAGCTTGTACACATGGCTCAGAAGTGAGATGGGCCTGTAGTTCTTCAATAAGGTGTTATCTCTTTTCTTGAAGAACAGCACCACCACACTCCTGTGTCATGCTTCAGGCGTAGGTACCTTCGTGAATGACGGAATTAAATAACTTCTGGAGGACTAAAAGTACCGTTTTCCCACACGCTCCCAGTAGTTCTGTCGTTATTCTGGCATCACCTGGCGCCTTGTTGTTCTTAAGCTGTCTGAGAGCCATTCTAATCTCGTAATGGCTGACGTCTGGGATGTCCTCAGTGTAGTGTCGGGTCAGTTTAGCTCTTGTGTCCCGAGCATTACTGACAATGGGTTGCTGTGTTGAGGTGTACAACTGTCCATAAAAACTCTCGAGCCTCTCGGAATCTATATAAGCACTGGTTATCTTTGCCATTCTTGGCACGGCAATGCAATATCTTTGGTTTTCTGATAGTTTATTTTCCATTGTGTGTTTTTATTTTATTTTTTTAAACAGACAGGCTGAAAAGTTATATTTTGCAAACTCGAAAACTTACGGGAACCGGAAATTTTTCTGTTTTAATTATTATTCTGTTTTTTGTTAATACTTTTTGTATTGAAAATTTGAGGCACGCCATACATTCGCTTATTTTTTCTCCATACAATAAAACAAATATTGGAACGTTATCCAGTTTCCAGTCAAATCTTTGTCAAGTTCTGAACAAAGCACTGGGATTGTTCAAAGCCAGTGCTGAATAAAATCAACGTCGATTTGACGACGATTTGACTAATTACGGTAACTGGATATGGCACTGTTGGTATTCCAGCATTGTTCTGAGGACATGGCAGTTTGCTAACCTGCAACCTGTGCCCAAAAAAGGTAGTCATGCCGACCATGCCAACTATAGGCCTATCCCGGTCACGTCCACACTCTGCAAGATTATGGAACGTGTATAACCTCCTCAGAGATTGGCAGTATGGGTTTCGCCAAAACCGCCTATTGTCCGTTTACTGGAGATCTTCTACCGTATGCTATTCGCATCTGAAGTGAGGCCATCGAGAAACACGAGGAATCGGTTGCCGTTTCCCTCGACGTCTCGAAGGCCTTCGAGAGAGGACGACATGGCAGCCTAATTAGCAAGCTCTCCTCATATAGCTTGTCCTCTGGTTTAATTGCTTGGATTTCGTATTTCCTGATGGACCGATCAATCTGAGTGGTTGTTGATGTCCACACGTCCTAAAAAATGGCTTTCAATGCCAATTCTAATTATTATTATAATGCCGGTGTTCCTCAGGGGTCGTTGCTCTCTACGACTCTATTCCTGCTGCACATTAACAATCTGCTAAAGCACGGTAGGTACTCTTGGGTACGCACACGACAGCACTGTAGAGAGCTACGTATCCGATGCACGAACCAGTGGGCTAGAGATCCAGTGCACTTGAATTTATCCCTTAAGGCAGTCTCGGATTGGGGCGATGCCAACCTGGTCAAGTTCGATGCAGCTAAGACCCAGGCGTGTCTGTTCTCTTCCAAAAAGAGGCCATTCGATCTGGCTCCTACTTTCCGAAATGAGTATCCGTGCCGATATCAGAGGGATTTATCCACTGGACATTAATTGACTCCAACCCTCAACTTTGGATCCAATATCGAGTCAAAGGCTCAATTGGGTGCTAAAAACCAAAACTCCAAAAAAAAGGTCCTCTCTAAGGTGCGACGGCACTTCACGCCAGAACAGTTGCTCAAATTATATCAAGCACAAGTTCACGGTCGTACAAGGATTACTGCACGCACCTCTGGGATGGATAGGCCAAGGCGACCAGCTCGAGGCGTTAGAGTCCATTGAAAAACGCGCCAAGAAAATGATAGGTTCCTTCGTTCAGGCTAAGCTCCAAAGCCTTGAACATCGACGCAAAGTTGCTGTCTATCGGTTTATTATCGGATATATTTTGGAGAGTATGTTTTGGTGCTGCATGATCTGACCCCACCCTGTCCGTTCTACTATCGGACGGCCAGGAGCTCTAAAAAGCGGTCCGTTTCATGGTTGATATTCCGAAAACACGGACAAAACTTTCGATTCCACCCTTATTTTGCGAATTGCTAAACAGTAGAATGCGATTCATTCTTAAAGTCTCGAGTGAATCGGTTTCTTCTATAGGCAAGCGTGCAAAACCGTAGACTGCATCTTTGCTTAACATCAGATGATATAGCGGTCATTGCCATTGCAAGCCAATATTAAAATAAATTTGTATATTACTCACCTAGGGAGAAAAAGTAAAGAATGTCTCAGACCACAACATGAGATCTGAGGCTTCTTTACTTCCTCCTGTGGTGTGTATACGATTTTACGTGCTGCTGCGGGGAGGACGTGGTTCCTTTCGCTCCGCGTAATGGGCCTTAAGTAGCCACTTTAGCCCTACAGGCAGGTAGAAATACAAGAACTATAATAAAAGTATTTTTTTATTTAGTATGAATTTTCTGGAAGATAGATAAAATCACACAAAAATTGCCCCCCCCTCAACGAAATCCTGGATCCGCGCCTGTCTTCTCACCATACTATACCTAATCTAGAGTAGAAGTAGGTACTATAAATAATAGGAATCAAGATAATAACAAGACAATACTGAAATTTTACATTTTATATTTAAAAAAAAAATAAGGAAGGTATACATAATAAGGGTGGACAACAAAATAATTCCTTACGATTATGTACTTGAAACAATTTCACAAATAGCGTAACCTACTTGGTATGTATGTATCTAGCTATAGCTTAAACATATTTAGTGCATACATCAATTAGGTGTAATGTGTATTGCGTCAACAAGATATTTTAAACATGATCAACAAGATATTGTAAACATGATCAACAAGATATTTTAAACATGAACAACAAGATATTTAAACATGATCAACGAGATATTTTAAACATGATCAACAAGATATTTTAAACATGATCAACAAGATATTTTAAACATGATCAAGTTACAAAGATACAAACTAATATAAAGCAAATTCTTCATCGTAACTCATCAGATACTGATATCACAACCAAACTTACCGAGTACAATAACATTTGAATTTAGAAATCAAACACAGAAACATGACACATAAACATTAACCTTTGTTATAATACGTTTTGTTGTAATGTTGATAAACTTGAGCATTCTAGCGATCATTAGGTAGGTACCTACACTAAAAGTACGAGACGTGAAAGGAGCATTCCAAAATAAATAGAAAAAAATCTTTTCGCTGAGCACAAATTAAATTTTAACATCTTGTTTTTTTTTCCCAGGAGCAATAATGAGCGCTTGCAAAAATAAACGCCAAAATGCCCGTTTCCAGTTTTGGTTAGTTTGAATAAATATAAAAATATTGGCGCGAAAATGCGGTCTACGTTGAAGCACGCTGGCCTGGAATAAATCGTTTTTTTTATACTTTCAAGTGACGAGTCGAGCAAGACGTTCGTTTGGTGGTAAGCGTCACGCCTGCCACTAACAGTAGTATCAGTGCCAGAATTGTGAAGTTGCGAACACAATCCTGCGCCGCACTGCACTGCGCTCGTCACCCTGAGATATTAGATGTTAAATCTCTTCATACCCAGTAATTTCTCTGGTAACATTGCCCTTCAAACCGGAATACAGTAATGCTTGCACACTACTGCTGGGCGGTTGAATAACTGTGAATGGTGTGGTACTTCCCCAGGTGGACTCTGTCATATAATCTTTAAATTATATTATTACTTTATTTTATTAGCTCCCATTTTGCAAATTGGCGCACAGGATGGCTTGTGCTTTGCTCCATAAAATATATCAGGAACCAACATAAAATGTTGGTGTGAAATTAATTATCAAAATTGTATTTAAATAACAAATTAGGATTTTTTAAGCATTTATTTTGGAATTGTAAACTAGTAATAAAATTAGTTTCAAATTTAGAATCTATCGGATAGCTTTATACAAAATATTTGGTTATCTGTTGGAAGCCGTATTACGACATGACGTCATATACGCTGACTCGCTCGCACTCGAAGAATTCTTCCATAAGCGAGAAAGAGAAGCTAGATCGAGGAGACCATTTTGAAAAATAGACATTCACGTCGGAGCCGCCGTTGCGCGTGTTACGGGGTGAATCACCTTTTGGATTTTTTTACATCTTTTTGAGAAGAGAATGACCTGAGGGAGCCAACGCCGATCCCGCAGGGGACACCAGGTCCATATTTCCGTCTGAGATGACGTAAAACTCCAACTTTCAAGAATTATTTTGTGACGCGCCATGCGGTCACCGAACTAAGGAACTCGAGCGAAATTCTCATTTGAAGCTTTGAAGACAAGGCAATGTCATTTCACTGGAGGAGCTCCATGAAGCGTTCGAGAATCGGATGATCCTGCAGAAGACACCATCAGCAAAGGATCCATCAGATAACCTCCTTTCATTTATTTTATTTTCCCAATTTTTCTCGTTGCCGTCATCCATTGGACTATCGCCATCAGCGTTTTAATATTAATATTGTATTAGGACTTATCAAAATAGTAAACGCATTGTAACCTCAAATAATCTTTTGTTCTTTTTTCTCCCATATAACTTTAGCACAAGATAGATAGGTAAATTATAAATCATCAATTTCATTTTCAACAAGAGGCCCCCTGTACTCCAGAGGTCTGATGTTTCGTGACTGATACGTATCCAGGAACCCTAACTTTTTGTTTTTTATTTTTTTTGTTATTTGTTTTGTCTTTCTTTGTCAAATCACAATTTTCTTATGACAAATGGCGCCCGAACAGGGACCTAGTTAGCTTTAAATAGCTCAGTTAATATAACTACTGGCTACACGCCCTATTTTTTAGCAACAGGGAGAGAAATTATAGTAGATGGTAATTTACACACTCTTTACTCAAAAACTCCCAAAGACTTGCAAAATCTCCAGGTAGCTGATAGGGAACCAGCTGCCACTGCTTTGAAAGAATTGTCAGATGTATACGTAGATGTCGAAAACGCTATGGTAGAAGCTTTTAGACGCAACGCTGAAAGGTACAATCGTAGGCGTAAGCAAGTAGTCTATCAGATCGGAGACACCGTATGGAGAAGAAACTTCGTTCAATCCAATGCTGCCAATTTCTTTTCAAGTAAATTAGCACCACGTTTCATAAAATGCACGGTTACAAAAAAACTATCAGATTTGGCGTATATTTTAAAAGAAATAGAGGGTGGTAACACCGGTAAATACCATATTAAAGATATTCTTAAACAAAGTTCATAAGTAGCTAATTATTATGTTTTTTTAATTTCATATTCTCTCATTTTTCTAAAAGTTAGAAAAAATGTGACGAGTTATAAATCACAACTGCATAAAAACAATATGTATTTGCGTACCTAGCAAATGTCAGGCACTCCAAATATAAGCAGAATCATATTAAGGCATAATCATTGGTTATAGAAAAATTATGTTGTTTTGAGTTTTTTTTTATTTTTATCAAAAAAAAAAAAAAATCAAGTGTGAACACACCATTACTTCCAAAAGATTTCTAACATTTTCATTTATAAAGCGGATTATAAACCAATAAAAATAAATTATATTCAAGAAAAATATCCCTATATACCGAAATTACCCACTCTCCCCTCAAAATTTTTAATAAAATATTTTGTTTACTACCCATAGTAGACGCTAACAGAAGTCAATGTATACTTTTATTGCAAAATTCAGATCAATAGTTTTTGAAATATAAACAAAAACAATATTTATTTATTCAAAGCAATGCAGTATGTAAACACACATATGGCGGCGCTTATAACTTTTTCAAAATTGTAGTTACAGACAATTATTTTTGATTTATCGTACCTACGCATATCTAGCTACCTATAGATACACAATTTTGGCTATCGGTTCAGTATTATTCAAATTAAAATGAAAACCGTATGTTCACAACCAAAATTCTCAAAAGTAAAAAAGAAACACATAAGTTTTAAGTTTGCGTTTTTACCCACATTATTATTTCTACGGATACTTTAGGATACTGTAAATCCATAACAAATACTGATAAAATCATAAAATCAATAATTATTTCTTTACAAACAAGTTTAGAATTTAAACATTGCAATTTTCCTTGTAAACCAACAAGTTCATGTAGGTAAAATGACATACTATATGGTCTATACTCAGACTAAGTATGACTTCTATTCAGACATTGAACTACTTAAGCGTTATTTATACAAGAATTTACTTATTTTGATTTCCAATTTGTATAGAAAAGACGATTCTTTTTCTGTCTCAAAGACAAGTTTCAAGTATTAACAAAGTGTTGACCTACATTCAGGGAAAGACTTAAATACTTACTTTGAATTCACTTAATAACAGTATTCAAAGCTATTGTTTTGTTTTGGACAAGTATCCATTGCTATATAAAGCAAAAGCAGTATATTTAATACCATTTTTTTTGTGTTTTGAGACTTGGTAATTTTTGTTAAAACCAAGTCTGTGAAGCAATTTTTTAAGGTTAATACCATTTTTTTTGTGTTTTGAGACTTGGTAATTTTTGTTAAAACCAAGTCTGTGATGCAATAATTTTAAGGTTAAGTATGAGTAATTATTTTTACATTACCAACTATAAACCAAACGTTCAATAATGCATATTTTCGTGTGCTTATTAGTTCTAAGCCTACATATTGGGCAATTTTCTGGAGGATCCTATTTAAAGGCAACCTACCATTAACTATAGCTTATTAGCTAATTATTTGGGAACGATTTAGTTCTAGTCTTTTTGTTACATGCTAACATACATACCGGATTTGACTAACGACAAGTTTATACCTAGTATGACTTAAGATGTTTTCTTATGGCTGAGTTAAAACACTCGGACATGCTAGCAATATTTAGTAGATCTACATACATACATACATACCAAACTTACCTTTTTGTCTTGTAGATACCAAAGGTTGTCTGTGAACCTTCTAAGATTAACAATTAGTCTTTAATTATAGTTAGCAGCATCTAGTGCACGGATTCACTGCGTAGATTTAATTTAGGTTTAAATAATTAAGATTTACCTGTACCTAGTTAAAGCTTATACTTAGTTTATCTAATGTTTACAACGATAGATATTTACTTTAAACATTAGAAGTTTTCACTTCATACTATTAGACAATAGTGAGACTTTATTCTCATAGAATTAGGTCATTACTAGAAAACCCAAACTGTAGGGTATAGATTATTATAAGAATTACAAACATACTAACACATATTTACTTACCGTTTAAAACCATTTAGATATCATTGTTTTTCAGATAAGTTTTGTCCGCACCTACATAAGAGTGAATGGATATTTATATTAACAGTTACCTTTTAAGCTACTTGCTATACTACTTTTGTTTTATTACACAATGTGTTATTTCTATAGGTATATCCTATACCATCATGTTATGTATGGAGTCATGAGGATTATGAAAAGTGAAGCAAGTATGTCAGAATAGCTCAATTTAACTATGAGATGCAAGGAGATTTATGAAGTTCGATGTAAGTTTAAAGGTGTGAGTGGTGATTTTGTAAGAACTAGGCAGTGTGAATATTATTTGAATTCCTTATAGGTACCTATGTATGAAAGAATGTGAGTGATTTATTTTATGAAAGTGGAATAACAGTTTATTTTGCTAGATGGAATGTAAGAAGCTTGCTGAAGTATCAACCTCACTATATTTCAGGATTCCAACCTATAACAAAAAGTTTCTTTTCATGCCTACCCCGTCTGTTCAGACAGTAAACTGTCTTTTGTTTCAAAAGGGGGATATTGTCATATAATCTTTAAATTATATTATTACTTTATTTTATTAGCTCCCATTTTGCAAATTGGCGCACAGGATGGCTTGTGCTTTGCTCCATAAAATATATCAGGAACCAACATAAAATGTTGGTGTGAAATTAATTATCAAAATTGTATTTAAATAACAAATTAGGATTTTTTAAGCATTTATTTTGGAATTGTAAACTAGTAATAAAATTAGTTTCAAATTTAGAATCTATCGGATAGCTTTATACAAAATATTTGGTTATCTGTTGGAAGCCGTATTACGACATGACGTCATATACGCTGACTCGCTCGCACTCGAAGAATTCTTCCATAAGCGAGAAAGAGAAGCTAGATCGAGGAGACCATTTTGAAAAATAGACATTCACGTCGGAGCCGCCGTTGCGCGTGTTACGGGGTGAATCACCTTTTGGATTTTTTTACATCTTTTTGAGAAGAGAATGACCTGAGGGAGCCAACGCCGATCCCGCAGGGGACACCAGGTCCATATTTCCGTCTGAGATGACGTAAAACTCCAACTTTCAAGAATTATTTTGTGACGCGCCATGCGGTCACCGAACTAAGGAACTCAAGCGAAATTCTGATTTGAAGCTTTGAAGACAAGGCAATGTCATTTCACTGGAGGAGATCCATGAAGCGTTCGAGAATCGGATGATCCTGCAGAAGACACCATCAGCAAAGGATCCATCAGATAACCTCCTTTCATTTATTTTATTTTCCCAATTTTTCTCGTTGCCGTCATCCATTGGACTATCGCCATCAGCGTTTTAATATTAATATTGTATTAGGACTTATCAAAATAGTAAACGCATTGTAACCTCAAATAATCTTTTGTTCTTTTTTCTCCCATATAACTTTAGCACAAGATAGATAGGTAAATTATAAATCATCAATTTCATTTTCAACAAGAGGCCCCCTGTACTCCAGAGGTCTGATGTTTCGTGACTGATACGTATCCAGGAACCCTAACTTTTTGTTTTTTATTTTTTTTGTTATTTGTTTTGTCTTTCTTTGTCAAATCACAATTTTCTTATGACAACTCTGCAGTAGAGTCCTACCACTACAAAACTAGAAACTTGATTCACTAGAAACTTGAAGACATTTCAGTTAATTTAAAATCAACCGATCAATATGATTGACCAGTTCAATTGATAAATTCAGCTGGCAGTTCAATTGATCGATTCGATTGACCAGTTCAATTGATCAATTCAATTGATTGTCTTGTTATTGAATAAATTTTGTTGAATGCTCAAATTTATCGACACGTTTAGTTTATGTACTGTTTATGATACTGACTGATTTGGTTGCTACATAAGGGATGCGGGAGGCAGAGTGATGGCCCCGTGCCCCGACAGAGGGGACGGCAGCGTGGCCACCCCTCGGATCCAGGCGCCGCGCTCGCAGCAATAAGACTCCACGTTGTTCAGGGCGCGCATGTAGATCGTGGTCACTCCGCCTTGACACAGATTGTCTTATACAAAATCGATACATAAGATCAATTTAAACGGTTGTAAGAATCAAGTGTACCCAATGACAATCATTTGAATGGGTTTTCTACCTAACCTGGGCCAGATTTACTATATAGCAGGACAGCGTCCCGCAGACAAGCATCACGGAACGCATTATTTGAGCCGTGGAAGCAGGACGTCCCACCTCACGCGGGATGGTTGGAAATCCTAGTTAATCCTACTAATACCTACCTTACCTACCACCACATAAATATAATTATTTTATATATCTACCACAAATCTGTTCGTATGAAGCTTGCTCATATAAGGAATATTGATAGAACTTCACACAAAGAATTGACCGTATATACGTGAAAGTCGAATTGCTGGTTGGGAAAAATCACGCCTCATATTTAATTTTGTGAGGATAAGGAAATATGCAAACAGATTAAAAATGTTATTCGACAGGCTTTAGGAAAACATCACGAGGAAACTTACATGGATGCAACCATTTTTATGCACTTTTTTTGGTGCACTGCACCGAAGATACTTCAACTGGACACAGCCCAGTCGGGTTAACATTGAACCCCGAAAAAACCCTAGGCCAAAATTTCATTTTACAAGTCTTTAGGACCCGGCTGAAGTCATGCCTCAGCGGTGTTTTCGTTACGTCAACGTAACGAAAACACCGCTCCACTATCGCAGGAAGCCACATACTCAGTTAAGCCTGTCCAGACTGCCTAAGAAGGCGGGTAATGTATTAATTTCTTGTAGGTATTTTATTGTGGGTGAACTTTTTACTTTATTTTTTAATACCTACTTCTTGTTTATAATAATATTACTCACCAATGATGATAAGCTGTGTGCCAAGATACGCCAGCGCGTGCCCGTGCCTCGGCATCGACATTTCTGTCTCCTGCTTCCACTCTCTGGTCTTCCAATCCCACACGTCTATCGCGCCTACACTACTCGCTGTCTTTTCCTTGAATGATGTGTTGTGTGTTAGTATTATGATATACTTATTACTAGCTGCGCCCCGAGGTTCCACCCGCGTGTTGCTACTGATGATGATAAAAAGTAGCCTATATGTTATCCCGGGAAATAAGCTATCACCATTCCGAGTTTCATACAAATCATTTCAGCCGTATTGGATGTAACAAATACACAAACACACACACCCACACACCGTCCAATATTCGCACTTATAATTATTAGTGTGAAGTAGCTAGACAGTGTTTTATCGGGTACATTTTGGAGAGTGTGGTTTGGATCTGTATGATCCGATTCCCAGTGCCTGTTCCATATTATCCAGGAGTTCAAAAAAGTGACATCGTTACTCGGTTCATATTCCAAAATCCAGAATTAATCGGCTTGATTCCACCTTTATTGTGCGAACCAATAGTTATATAGTTATCCTAAGAATGTTTAACTAGCAAAAATAATGAGATTTCACGTAAATTAATAATCGTCAAAATACTCGTTACCAGTTTTGGCTACAGTTCGAATAAGCTTGTTTAAAAATATCATGGTGGTCAAAGTAAGTCCATTATACCATAGTAAGCAATGTGAAGGATTCTATTGTAGAATTCAACGCGAAAACCTATTGGGAAGTATTATAGTACATTTATAGAGAAAAGAAAATTTACTGAATACAGTGACAGCTACAGATTAATATCTATCTACAAAATATCTACCGACGACTTTGTTTACAAGTTGTTTACTACTAAACAAGAAAATCCTTTTTAAGTGCTATATAATTTACTAGGAAGCGCTTCGCAGTACTATATCGTAAGTAAAACGCATCTAATCAGTAGTGAGAAATGAATTATCTTCACTGCGACATATTATAATAGGTTCCTATCGTTTAGGTATATAAAAGTACTAATGCTATTAAAAGTAAAGCGAACGATTTGTAGGCATTGTTCGAGTATATGAGGTATACGTAAGTGTAACGTTTCTAAAGAAGAACAACAGACAAGTTTATCTATCTATGAACGCCTGGGCTAGACGGCAATATTACCAGCGGCTTACATGTTATCTTGTCACCGTGGTCAATTTAGCAAATTAAGTACCTATCTTTTAGATTGAGAGAGTGAGACATCAGCAAGGTCACCTGCAGACGGTACCATGGTACATGATGTAGTGGCTACTGGTACCTACTTTATCGGAGACCTTCCCGGCGCCACCTACGATAAACAGCCTATCGTTCATCGAGAAGAGAGTGGCAAAGCAACGTGGGAACCGCAGACTGTGGATTGCGGTCCATCTGGAAAACAAAGATTTACATGTCTACATAATAAATAGGTTAAATAGGCTAGATGACAGGTTTTTTTGTATTGTCCTATTCAAATGTGGCCCATCAATATAGCTGATTAATGAAAAGAAAATTAAAATCTAATCAAAAATAAGCAACTTATAAGCATTATAATTATTATTATTTTATTAGCTTATTTTAGTTTATTAAGGTTACATTTGTATTCTTTTTGGTAAATAAACTATTTCTATTTCAATATCATGCTAGACAGAGAGGCGAAACAGCAAATCGTGACGTCACTTCTCTGTACGCCATGTAAATTATATTCTGACATGTAAGGCGTCACGTCATTTTTTGTTTTGTGGGAAAGGGACAGAGTTGTCTCTAACAAAAACTTTAAACGCTCATATATCAGAACATTATTAACCGATTTAAATAATGTTTTCAATTACCATATATACTATATTCACTTAAATTCTTCATCAAACTTATTGGTTTCAACAATTTAAACATCAGTCATCTAGCCTATTATACAGTTTCATCTGAGACATTTAATTTCATCTATTGAAAAGTCTAAAAGGATAAGTGATGTGTGGTCTTTATGTCAAAATAAGAACCATAACGCTTGGCAGGCGGCTTGGGGATCGCAGAATACTAACTACCATTAATCCAAAGGACGCTGCTGCTCGTCCTCCGGTGGTTCTGGATTCAGTTTTAGGACATACCCAGATCCACTTATTAATAAACTTACTCGTTGGTATTAGAGTTGTAGCACTCCACAATCTTGCAGACTGGCTTTTTCTTCTCTCCCGTCATGCCGCCAGCTACCCAGATATACTCTCTGTACTTGGCGACTGCTACAGCCATTCGAGCTACGCTCATCGAGCGCACTTCGCTCCACGATGCCGACTTAGGATCGAACTTCTCTACTGAGCGAAGTACCCTGAAATATTGAAATCCTGATTCTTCACTCGTTGTCAAACTAAGCCCTAAAAAGGAGGGCGACCCTTTACCATCCTCCTTGAAATCATGTCAAAAAGGACTATGGAGGTTATGGACTTTTAAAAATCTTTCCATATGGGTTTATAGATTTACACCTAAGCCTACGAGATACCTTTAGTAATAGCGCCCATGAATTGGATGTGCTGCCCAGGTACATTCTTGAACGAAGAACTTAAAATCTCTTCGGGATCTGAGTGTAATTTAGCTGTGTCCTGATATATATTCCATGCTATTCCCAACACAGGGAATCCAAGAGTGTGAATGTAGAGCGTAAGTAAAAACATCGTAATACTTCGTTTTCATTGGAGAATCTCTTCCCAATCTATCAATTTAATATATTTGTGCTATTCAACACTACAAATATACAAGCTTTTTTCGCAACGGAATATCCCAACGCGAATTTTGTATTGTGTTGTCTGCCGAAGGTACAGTTTCCACTAGACTTTCCACTTGGTATGATCCTGACACACATCTTACGCTTTTTCTACTTTCATAAGCGTTTACCATCAGATTTTTCATTCGGGTTTATATCTTATCTAACCTGCCCTTTTTATCCTGTCCCCCGATAGCATAGAGCGCCATGCGATGCACGACTAGGCCGAAGTTCTTCCTGGGGATGGCGAGTCCAGACTCGCTGTACCAGGAGCGCGTGACGGGCTCGTAGCTCCACACCGTGGACACCACCACCGACTTGCCGCGGATGTCGTCGTCTCGAGGGTCCGCTCCACCTAATATTGTGTATTGCAAAATGGGGTGTTGCCAATGCAATGCACTACACTGCTCAGCTGGTATAATTGTAGGCCATATTATGTCTACCCTGATTTATCAAAGTTGTAAAATTGCAATCAAGTAAAATTTAAAGAATTTGTGAAGCTTTCTATAGTTGACCATGTAATTAACATATCTTCGGCAGGCGTTTTGAATTTGTATATGGACGGTAAAATAGAAAACAAGACAGTTTGTAAAAACGAACCAACTAAATAAACTCTTCCTCTAAGAAAAGCAACTGAATGATGATGCCTCGGTTCTGGTAGGTCTCCAACATAGTCCCAAACATTCGTTACTGGATCAAACCTAAAACAATGCCAATGATAAATTGGTAGAGTCGGTAGAGTCGGTAGAGTTGGGGGAGTTTGGGGGGGATAAAAAATAGCTTGGGATGATTTATAGTGGTGAATTTTGGGAGCGGGCAAAGCGCAAGGCGCACGCAGACGAAGTCGCGGTCGACCTCTAGTTCGTTTATAATCGTTATTAATTTCTATTCCCAACGAATACCACTCATAAACGAATCCCAAAACAAGTTAAATATGGTAATAGGTACAATCACTAATAAAAAAGCTTTCTACACTATAAAAAAATAAATATTGGGTGGACATTTTACACAGCGCCTAGATATTGCGCCCCAAACTATTAGTATAATGTTATTATTTCACGTTATTCAGGAGTACAGTGTTAGTTTTACCTGTAAATATCTTTCCCGGTGTTACCACTGGTCCCGTAAGGAGTGTGAGGGTCGATCCCGCCGAACACTAGGACGGTTTCCCGGTCCCAGTTAAATAGAGACCCTTCTGCGATGTAGTTCTTATTTGAAGGGCCTAGTATTGATGTTGACAGCTTGTTCCTGGAAACGTTCTTATCAATTCACTTATTATAATTATTATGTTTTCTTCTCGAATAGTTTGTTGCGTGATGTGCTTTTAATTTCAGTGTAAAAATCAGGTTAAAAATAACAACGCCAAAAAGATCGATGATTCTGGCTGTAAGTAATATTGTCGCAATTAGGAGAAAAAATAAGTAGGTACTTGATTCTGGAATAACTGATGTCGGAGCGGTTTGAATTATTAGATACAAATAGAAATGGTCCAAATAAAAAAAAAAAACAAGTCTTTCACATAGGCTGCTTTTGTGCTGGTACGAGACGCCTGTCTAGTGTCTACTATGCCATGGCATGGCCGTTGCAGTTATACGGTTTTTACCCAAAACTTTAAGTAATAACAAAAACAGTTGTCGTCGTCAGCCATAAAACGTCCACTGCTGAACGAAGGCCTCCCCCATAATAGAGGGGTGTTGCCATAATCCCCACGCTTGGCAGGCGGCTTGGGGATCGCAGAATGGTCACCACCGTTAACCAAGAGGACGCTGCTGCCCGTCCTCCGGTGGGTCTGGTTGCAGTTTAAGGACATACCCAGGTCCAAAAACAGAAACGGTAAAACAGTTGTATGATTATTTAAATAAGGGATATTTATTGTGATTACCGGCCGGGGGCCGTGGTAGCCTGATCGGGAGACCACTTGACCTGTAATCGTGAGGTCGCAGGTTCAAACCCAGGCCCGTACCAATGAGCTCTTTGGAGTTATGTACGGATACTCGTACCACTGGCTTTTCGGTGAAGGAAAACATCGCGAGGAAACCAGCATTCGTCCGGAGAAGAAATGCAATGGCGTATGTGCATCCACCAGCCCGCAACTGCGCCAGCGTGGTGAATTTGGCCCATTCGCCCATCGAGGACAGGCCTAAGACCAGCAGTGGATATTATAAGCTGGCTAAGGCTATTATAGGTTATGCTTCACCGTGATTACTATGATCTCGGACAAACTGAGGACCCCGTTCCGCCTCGTTTTCTTCAGCCTGCCCGAGAACATGTGCAATATGTGCAAGCAACTACGCCCAAGTATCGGGAGCTCGTTTCACAACATAATCACGGTAAATATCCCGTAAATAATCATAGACGCTATGCTGATCATAGAACTGTACTACTAACGAATAACCGTGATAGTTTTAGTAAAATTATTAACAAAAGGTCAGAGTATAATTTCTTTACCGCTCGATACTGGCCGAAAAAAAAAACTGGGTATATACTAAATTTGTCATTTAATGTCTCAGGGTGACGAGCGCAGTGCAGTGCGGCGCAGGATTTTGTTCGCAAGTTCTCAATTCTGGCACTGCTATCGTTATGGGCAGGCGTGACGCTTACCACCAGGCGAAAGTCTCGCTAGTCTGGTCACTCGATTGCCTAAAAACGTAATCATTCATCATCATAAGCCAGAAGACGTTCACTGCTTAACGAAGGCCTCTCCCTTGGACCGCCACACTGTACGACAACCAGCCAATTGCATCCACCAGTTGCCCGGGACTTTCACAATGTCGTCGGTCCACATAGTGGGAGGACTTCTTACGCTGCGTCTTCTGGTTCGTGTTCGCCGATCCAGAACTTTTCTTCCCCATCGGTTATCACTTCTTCAAAATGCCAATATACCAAATCATTACTATGAGATATTCGTTTACATGTTGATCCTAGCCAGAGACTCCTTGGAGTGGTTGAAGAGTGATATCTGCGGGCTGAAGATGTTGTTCTCGGAGTGAGGCGTGGGGGAGGGTGCGGGCGCGGGCCGTGGCGGGGACTCCACGCGAGACGAAACCGCGTTCGTCGCCGATTGCTGCGGCCGCGTTGCCGCCGGACTGGCGCTCGTTGGCGACATCCTGGAGTAACAGGGGACAACTCATCGTACAACTTCAACAACTTTTTCTATTTTGAAATCAACGTGGTAATAGCGAAAAAAATTTGATGCTCTGTACAATGTGTAACAAAAAGGTTCAACAATACTGAAGGTATGTATGTACTCATCATTATGAACAACTTTTACTACGGGGCTAACATTGAAATCGCGAAAATAAACAGCTGTTACATACAAAAACTTCATTGACGTTGGACAAAATGTATGGAACAGCAGATTGGCCCCATAGTAAAAGTTGTTCATAATGATGAGTACATACATATCCTTCAGTATTCCTGAACCTTTTTGTTACACATTGTATATAACAATTTGTCGCGCGTAATCACATTTTTTGTATGGGATAGCCGTGTATTTAGCTTTTTAGGGTCGGTTTTATGATAAAAGTTGTCCATTATGATGAGTCATTGCTTTTAGCATTGTTATTATGACCATCGTAAGCCAGAAGACGTCCACTGCTGAACAGAGGCCTCCTTAGTCCGCCACTTTTTTACGGCAGCCTGCCATTGGCATCCAACGGGCTGTCCGTTACTTTTATCATCGCCGTCAGCATAACACATCAACAGCCGGACGTCCACTGCTGGACGAAGGCCTCTCCCTTAAAGGGAGGTGTTGCCATAATCCCCACGCTTGGCAGGCAGCTTGGGGTCGCAGAATGCTCACCACCGTTAACTGAGAGGACGCTGCTGCCCGTCCTCCGGTGGTTCTGGATGCAGTTTTAGGACATACCCAGGTCCACATCAGCATAACGTTAGGTTATTATTGTCAACGAATGAATTCAGAAGAGACCTATATAGGTATTCAGGTCTCTTCTGACTTTGGTGACACAGGTAAAAATATTCTAAGCTTTTGACATCATTATTATGTCCGTTGGATAATAATTAAATCTCTAGTGTAAGTACAAAGTCACAGCAAGGAAATTAATTCTAGTGCCATTGAAATTCTTAGAATTTGATTATTTAGCGGTAGGTACTTACTTACAATAAAGTAAACGCATTGTTTGAAATGAATTTTTGCATTGTTATCATTGCTTGGTCTATGATTGCATTGCAAAGCAATACAAATTAGCACGTACCTACGGTTATACCTAATACGAGTAAATCAGCATAAATGTGGGCAAGTTTAGTATATCACATAGCAAAACAATCTAATATAATAAAAGGCTCTGTCCTGACTGATTCAATGACTGACTGACTGACAGACAACGCACAGCCCTAACCGCTGGTCGTACAGACTTGAAATGTATGAAAGTCCTTTGTTTTTGGACACGAAGATTTGGATTTGGATAGTACTATAAAATAAAAAATGCTGTTTTCAAAAAAATAAATACAGGGACGATTTAAGGGGAAACGGGGGTGGAATGTTGTATGGAAAGTTCTTTGTTTTTGAAGTTATAGTGATGAAAATTGATATTTGGGTAGTTCATTCAAAGGGGGGAAGTTAGTAGAGTCGGTAGAGTCAGTAGAGTCGGTAGAGTCAGTAGAGTCGGTAGAGTCAGTAGAGTCGGTAGAGTCGGTAGAGTCGATAGAGTCGGTAGAGTTGAGTCGGCAAAAAAAAACAAAAAAAAAATTTGGTGAATTTTGGGAGCGGGCCGAATTTCTTCAGTACGCGGACGAAGTCGCGGGCGACCTCTAGTAAAGTATAATACGCTTTTAAAAAAAAAGACAACCGACTTCATTTTCGACTACCTAGTTGACATAATATCTTCATATTTTCCAGTTATTCCAGTTACTTTGACTTTGATTTAAATACAAAACTACTGAACCGATTCACACTGAGACATTTACACTGAGATTTAAATTTATATGGGACCCCATATAAATTTAATCAGAAAGTATGATCTCTGAAGTATCACCTACCAAACAAACAAAATAATCATCAAAATCAATTAATAATTGGCGGAGTAAACGCGTAACTTAACATACATACAAAAAAAACATACAGCCAAATTGAGTAGGTACCTCCAGTTGATTTTTTTTCTTTATAAACGAGCTACGCACTGTGGTTTCACCTGCTTGAAAACGGTGATTATGGTGATAAAAAGTTGCTTATATGTTATTGCGGGAAATAATCTATCTATATTCCGAGTTTCATCCAAATATGTTCAGTAGTTTTGGCATGAAGAGGTAACAAACACACACACACCGACTAACTTTTGCACCGACAAATTAAGTAGTGTGATTCTAACACACGGTGTCATATTCCTAAATGGAGGTAGATTTATTTTTAATTCCTTGTCGTTGTGGAATTTGCGAAGGCACGTGAAAACTATGTTGTGTAATGGAAGGTTCAAATTTGATTATTCGTAGACAGTTCCTTACCTTCTGGGACCAGCTAGTGCTGCAGTAGCCGCTGCCAAGTATGAGGCGGCCACGCTGTGTCTCTTTTCACCTAGTTGCTTTGTAAGATGTGTCTGCAAATGGTAGAGATAGCAGACATACACATTAAAAGCCGTCACACACGATGAAGATGCTATAATATTTCATGTTATCTTAGAACATCTTTCAATATCGCTACTCATACAAAACAAATGACGAACAAGTGACGAAGATAATATATATTTCAAAATTGTATGGCGAGTGATATTTTATCTTAACATGAAATATTATAGCATCTTCGTCGTCTCTGACGGCCTTAATACTACGTAGTGATAGTATACTTAATTAGAAGCTGACATTGATACCACAGACGGACAAAACCAAACGTTTATATTTATGTTTGAAAAACACACACGTCTCTTTTTAGTTATTTTCGGCAGTGGGTAGGCTGATTATGACCATCTTTTTAGTTGAGGAATAGAGAAATTAAAGATGGGAGTGAAAGTAGAGATGCCGGCTGATAAAGAGAAGAGATGGAGAAAGAGAACTTGCTGAGCCAACTTCACTAAGTGGGAAAAGAAATGGAAGATCCATTCATTTTTGATTTAACTAAGTGAACTTGGCAAAGCGAGTTTCCTTTCCCTACTCTAACAGTCGTCATCTCTACTTTCACTCCCATCTTTAACTTCTTTTCCCACTTAAGTGTATTTGTGGGGTTAGCGATGGCAAAAGCATCGGTCTATACTTAGGCGCTGGCTCTTGAGCGTTTTCCGGGCCGGCATACCATATATGTAGACCTTCAACTACATTACCTTTATTTTTTTATTTTTTGTTGTGGTAGGACTCTACTGCAGAGTCCGCCTGGGGAAGTACCACACCTTTGCCAGTTATTCAACCGCCAAGCAGTTGTGTGCAAGCATTACTGTGTTCCGGTTTGAAGGGCAATGTTACACGAGAAATTACTGGGTATGAAGAGATTTAACATCTAATATCTCAGGGTGACGAGCGCAGTGCAGTGCGGCGCAGGACTGTGTTCGCAAGTTCACTATTCTGGCACTGCTACTGTTAGTGGCAGGCGTGACGCTTACCACCAGGCGAACGTCTTGCACGTCTCGTCATTCGATTGTATAAAAAAAAAACACTTTAGATGTATGATGGTAGATCTTCAACTACTTAACCACTCAAAAAAAACCTCAACCACCACTAGGCTATGGTTTGCCTTTTTCCACCAGGTAACATCCTTAATGGACACCACTGGCTCCGGAGGGAGCAAGGTAATTTTGTGAGACTCTCCGCCACAATGGCGGCCTACCCACAAAAAATCCTGGGGTGTTCCATCTCGGCGCTTTTCGCCCAGAGACAAAATCCGTAAAACTTCTTGCTTTTCGTCGCGCAGTTAGGCAATATCCATTACTGATATACTTGGAAAAAATACAGTGCATAGTTAAGAGTTTACAAAATACACTTGTTTAATAATATTGTAAGTACAAATCCAGTCATCTCGAAAAAAAAACAAACAAAAGAAAAAAAAAAAAGAAATACTTCCGTGTCGCATTTCTCAATATTTTGTGCAACAAATACTATTCTTTTTGTAATTAGAAAAAAGAAAATTTACTAAAGTAAACACATATCTATAATTTTTTCTCTAATCTGGGTTCCTTTATTTATAAACAAAATACTGCGATTTTTTTTGACATTAAATTCAAGTTGAATTTAAGTTATTTATTATTATAATTAATTAATTATTATTATAATTTAAATTTGAATTATTCAACTAACATCAAACTAATCGCGATATTTAACTCTATTTTGTTGCAATAAAAAATAGCAATACGTTTGCTGTTGCATCGCCTTAAGATAGCGGGTACCCTCGAGCACTCATCCGTGACATGCTATGGTTTACCTAAGAAGTCACGCTGAAGTGAGGTTACAGTTCTACCTGTTCTGTGATGCTAGTGTCGGCAGTCCCACTGCTGGTCTCGCTGGTGGTGTTCATTTCTTCGGAGTCCTTCTCAGGAGGATCGAACATCTCGTGTTTTGCAGTAATCTGCTGACCAACGTCGAAATTAATCACAAGCCCTCCAGGCGCGATGCTTGTTTTTGAATGTAGTTTTCGGAAGGTCTCAATAATTTGGTAAAGTCTACCGTCATGTCAATAGATACTTATTACTGTTCGGGCTCTACGTCATAAAATGCATACTGGACAGGATTATGCAGAATGGTATTACTAAGCTGCAAGGAGATCATTGTGCTCATCATTGTGAACAACTTTCACTGTGGAGTCTAATGGGGTTAACGCTGAATTTTCGCGATTTCAATCATCACCATGTGGTGGTGGTGGTTGTTGCTATTTAGCATGACCCCAAAGTTACAATCAGGGTGTCTTCAAGTTGCGAGTGAATCGGTTTCTTCTAGGTAAGAGTGCTCGTAGACTGCATCTTTTCTTAACATCAGGCGAGATGGTAATCAAACCCAAGCCTCAACTATCTATATTTATAAAAGTCAATGTTTCTATGCATGTATGTATGTTCCTCAAGACTCCAAAACGGTTGGACTGATTTTGATGTCTTTTTCAGGGAATTTTCCGATAAGCGCAGCGGGTGATCCTGTGAAGTTTGGTACCCGTGCGAAGCCGGAGCGGATCGCTAGTAATACAATAAAATATGACTTTAATTCGGCTTAGTCCTACCCTACCGACGTCACCCTGTACAACGTTCACATTTCGGTTGCTCGGACTCTGATAGTATAGGGTGAAAAAATTAAAAAAAATTAAACAAATTACTCTCTCATTTTCTACAGAGCACATGTGCAACTGATGAATCGCGTCGCGTTGCTTGCGGCGGTGCAACTGCTGTTTCTGTTCTAGCTGTCTCTTTTGTTCCTATATAGAAAACAAACAAAATAATAATTATTACCTATCCTTTATACTACTACTACCTACCTTTATAATGCTCGGTCAATGTTTCTTAGATATATAGATAGATTAACTCTTTATTGCTCACACCAAAGACACATTATACACACACAAATGATTAAATAAATTAAACACACATACATTAGTAGAGATAAGGTTGTATAATGAATGAAGATTTTGTAGTGGTAACTCTATTACAGAGTACCCCTGGGGAAGTACCACACCTTTGCCAGTTATTCAACCGCCAAGCAGTATGCCACTTTTTTTCGGTTGGAAGGGCAAAAGAAAAGGAGAAAATATTGGGCATGAAGAGATCTACTTAAAAAAACTTCCCAACCGTT
The DNA here is from genome assembly GCA_905404285.2 of Erannis defoliaria. Lineage (NCBI taxonomy): Eukaryota > Metazoa > Arthropoda > Insecta > Lepidoptera > Geometridae > Erannis > Erannis defoliaria. The sequence goes on from FR990071.1 coordinate 6,354,675, forward strand.
AATCACTGCTTAAGATGCTCTGTCAACTTATCGCTGACGTGAAGTGTCACGTGCAAGAACAAGACAAAGAAGTTTAAGCAGTGACGAAGTTTTGAGCGGCGTTTTTCGCTAATATCTTAGGATGACGAGCGCAGTACAGTGCGGCGCAGGGTTTTTGTTCGCAATTGTACAATTCTGGCAATGTTACGGGGAGGCGTGATACTTACCACCAGGCGAACGTCTCGCTCGTCTCGTCATTCAATTGCTTGTTATGCTTGTCATTCGCTTAAAAAAGAAAGTTATGTTCCGAGCCGCCTGCCAAGCGTGGGGATTATGGCAACACCTCCCTTTTAAGGGGGAGGCCTGCGAACGTCGAACAGTGAACGTCTTTTGGCTGATGATGATGATGATAAAAAAATTGTGTTTAATTGCATACATTATTCGTGAAGATTGGATCAATTAAATAAATTTACTCAAATTATAATTGTCGAATAACAAACCCAAGCGCCGTTCATTTAGTAGACTCTGGCGTGTGTTTTGCTCGGTCAATTTGCTTATTTTATTTATTTACAACTGTACCAGTACTAGAGTAGGTACCAACTACGTTCTGGTCTCTATATAATCATACTAAGTAGCTGCTTTTCGCAATACCCGTGTTTATCGTGATTTTTCACATTTTCCAGAAAAAGAATTCTGTCCGTCCTTGTTAAGTCCATTCATTTCTGTCTCAAATTACTACTTCTACGATCCTGCTATTTAGTCGTGAAGAAGGAATAAATAGTCAGAACAGAGACTTCTTTCGCATGAAGATCATAATATCAGTGTGAAGCGTGATGAACCTTCGGGAACTTTCCTAGATTATCGTCTAGCCTAGGATCTCCGAAGTATCTGTAGGTAATCCAAGTTAAAACTAGAACTAACTTCTAACTGCTTCTGATGTGTGTTGTCGGGTTTCCTCCGACGCTCCATCTGTGGAGACTGTATGCTGAAGTCCATCTCCACGGGAGACCGGCATGGTGGCGACTGGGTATTTTCTTGCGCCTGGAATCAAACAACTGCATCAACCTCCAAAATCCCACTACTGCCCATACATCTAGAAATCCTCGATGGCCGATGTTCAACCACGATGACTGGAAAATTGAAAATAAAAAATCACGATTCTTCTCCAATACTTTTTGCAAATCTTCTCCAGACTTTTAAGGAGGTTTCCTTAAAACGAATAAAAAATGTTAGCAATATTTCTATGCGCGGTGACCTGTTTCTTTAATCTGATCGCTCGTAGGCGTCTGATATAGCCCTTCTAATACCATATTTTATTAGGCGGTGAAAATCATTACGTGATTTATTTCAATACTAGGCAGTATTATACAATAGGAAAAAATCACCTCGGCATATTGTACGTACATTTTTGGTTTCAGGCATTATTTAGCACCAGCTGAACATGAAAAACGCAAATAAAACATCATCATCATCGGCAAGCACTTAAAACATTATATGGAATAATAACAACGTGGCCACGATATGCATGAGTGACTGGGATTGGTTCAAATGTTATTTCTCAGTTTCAATTCATTTCACTTCAACAGCCGGAAGACGTCCACTGCTGGACGAAGGCCTCCCCCTTAATAGGGAGGGGCAGGGAGGGGTATTTCTCAATGTAATAGGACTAGGTAGGTACGTGGTAGTCGTGGTAGGACCACGGGCAACAACCGGTATAACCATCGGTGTTGATCATATTTCAAGCCTTAGATATATAGGTAAGTGAAATTGATTTACCTAGTATTACCAAGGCTCTAGCAAGTTAGATACCTTTTTAAATTTTACTGAAGTGCTAATATTAACACTCGAGTTTTTACCTTTATGACTTGTTTTGCTATAGACAATTTAAAATGCTCAACTCAGGGGCTTTATTGAGCATTGGCGGCGCGCGGCGCTTGCCCGATTCTTCGAATAAGATTTTTGTATTTGTAACGAATCTCTTAGACGCAGTACTGCTTTCGCGTATTTTATATCTTCAAACTAGCAACGGATAGATATTAAATTATTTAAATAAAACATTTTTTTTGCTCAAAATTTGGAATTTTCTTTGATTATCTACAATAGAATTTTTCTCTGCGTAATTTACCTTTCTCCTGTTCTCAAAGAACTCGCTCATAGTCGGAAATGACTTATCCTTGTCGCCCGTCAGCCCTTTCAAGGTGGCTGGCAGAGGGAAGTCTATCTTGGGCCTTCGCATTTCCATCTTGTCGTTATCCATGCCGCGCATACTGCCTGATGGTAAGAGAACATGTTACTCTAAACAGAATACTTGGATTCTTGCTGTTACATTATAGTCAGGCAATGTCTAGTTCACATATAGACCTTAGTCAGTTCAAAAACGATAAAATTATCGATAACTTTGATATGACGAGTAAAGAAATTTTATTTTTATCTTATCTGCAATGCAAGTACGGATCTTCTAAAATCGTTATGGCCCCGATATAATAACGATGACAGCTGTAATACGAGGGCTGCACTAAAAGTATCGGGAATGGAATATTTCCACTGTTTCTGTTATATTAAAATCTTTTTAATTGAAAACTCCTTGGTTTTAAAAATCGAATACCATTTATTTATATAAAAAAAGATTCTCGGTCTTGTCACAAGGTTTTGTCAAACTTGTTTAGTCGTTGAGAAAATGGAATTGACTCGAGAAATTTCAAGAGCGATGATTTATTATGACTTTCGAAGTGGTTTAACACAAAAACAGTGTGTTGACCGGATGATTTCTGCATTTGGTGATGAAACCCCATCCAAAACCACAATTTATCGCTGGTTTGCTGAATTTCAACGTGGACGTGTCAAGCTCAGTGATGATCCCCGTCAAGGTCTTCCAAAAACTGCAGTCACCCAAGAAAACGTTGATGCTGTGCGTAAGCTGATTGAGGAAGATCGACATGTGACATACCGCGAAATTCAGGCAACTTTAGACATTGGCATGAGTCAAATGCAAATAATCTTGCATGAACAATTAGGTGTAAAAAAGTTGTTTTCCCGATGGATACCGCATTCGCTCTGTGAAGAGCAAAAAGCGGCTCGCGTTACTTGGTGCGTCAGAACTCTCGAAAGATTCCACGCAGGATCTTCAAATGCTGTATACAACATCGTATCAGGTGACGAATCCTGGATATACGCGTACGAACCCGAAACAAAAAACCAGTCACGAGTTTGGGTGTTCGAAAATTAGTTAAAGCCAACAAAAATTGTTCGTTCACGGAGTGTTGCAAAAAAAATGGTGGCCACGTTTGTCTCCAAAACCGGCCATGTTACGACTATTCCTCTTGAGGGACAAAGAACGGTTAATGCAGAATGGTATGCTAGCATTTGTTTGCCACAGGTCGTTTCTGAACTCCGTAAAGAGAACTGCAACCGCCGCATCATCCTCCATCACGATAATGCGAGTTCTCACACCGCGCACAGAACAAAAGAGTTTTTAGAGCAAGAAAACATAGAATTATTAGACCATCCGCCGTACAGCCCCGACCTAAGCCCTAATGATTTCTATACTTTCCCTAAAATAAAGAATAAATTGCTTGGACAGAGATTTTCATCACCTGAAGAAGCTGTGGACGCCTACAAAACGGCCATTTTGGAGACCCCAACTTCCGAATGGAATGGTTGCTTCAATGATTGGTTCCATCGTATGGCAAAATGTGTCAAATTTCGCGGAGAATACTTCGAAAAGCAATAAATATATTTTTAAATAGTAATGTTGTGTCACTTCCTTGATTCCCGAAATTTTCAGTGCCGCCCTCGTACGTTCAAATTTGGATTGAGTTCGAACGAAGCTCGAACGTTACGAAGACGATATACTTAATATCGATATAGAACCGTACTAGCGCTGCAGGTGGTACCATGTCAATATAGTGCAGGTAATTTGTATAGATCCAATAGTCATCTGCATGTATCTATCTACTTACTAAATATGCACGATATGAATATTAAACTATCTATTATTATACAACTATCTTACTTTAACCTAAGATGTTTTTAGCATTTTGGGGGAGGTCTTCACCAAGCAATGAACGTTTTCTGCCTGATGATGATGATGATGATGATGATGATGATGATGATGATTTGATACCAAATTTGATGCAAGTCAACAGGTAGGTATGCATGTCTGCCTAAAGGTATGCATGTCTACAGGTAGGTATGCTGTGCCACTTCAAAACTATGAACCATCATGGAAAAACTACATTACCTACTAACGACATAATTAGCGGCACAAAAACGCACGATTCGCATGTAGGTACATGACTGCGCAGTGTGTAAGTGTGTGTACTTGCTAAGTACGGTATAAATACCGGACATATCTTCGGTCCGGCGGCCTGCTTGCATCATCGCCATTTGCTGGTACATTTGCTCTTTGGGCACCACGAACTGTTCCAGGTACTTCAAGAAATCTTTGTAGGTCACGTGGTTCTGCAAATAACCCCTAATATTAGTATAGGTACTACTACTACTCTACTGCAGAGTCCGCCTGGGGAAGTACCACACCCTTGCCAGTTATTCAACCGCCAAGCATTAGTGTGCAAGCATTACTGTGTTCCGGTTTGAAGGGGAATGTTAACAGAGAAATTAGTGGGTATGAAGAGATTTAACATCTAATACTTATCTCAGGGTGACGAGCGCAGTACAGTGCGGCGCAGGATTGCAATTGATCACAATTCTGGCACTGCTACTGTTAGTGGCTGGCGTGGCGTGACCAGGCGAACGTTTTGCTCGTCACGTCACTTGATTGTAGAAAAAAAGAACTAACAGCGCACCGCGGTTTTACCCGCGATTCCTGTAAAAAAATGATAATAACTCTTTCCAAGTTATAAGCTACCCACCCCTGTACCCAATTTCATTCAAATCCTCTCAGTCGTTTTTGTATGACTGAGTAACGAATATCCAAACATATAAACTTTTTCATATTTTCTATAATAGTAGTAGGAAGTAGAGTTGCACTCTGTTCCTGGGCCCTGAAAAAGACGCAAAAAGCACGATTTTGTCTGGGACATTTTATTTGCATAGAAACTTTTTCACGAAAAAATGGTGTTCATTTTATCCACATGATTGTATATCAACTCGCAAAACTTTACCAAAATTACTTTAGCAGTTTAAGTAATTTTAACGGTATGTACTTGTTTTTTTGTTTTTTTCTCTAGTTCATGTGGAACTAAGTATATCCAAAGTCGTTTTGCATATTTGTTTTAGCTGTAAGTATTGTTGTAGTTGTATTTGTATGCCAAAACCAACGGTATTATAAAGAAAATCATGATCTTATATAAAACTGAGAATCTTTGAATTTGAGTGCCTATATATACATGCATAAAGCATTAATCAGAGTTTTTCAACCGACTACAAAAAGGAGGTTCTCAATTCGACTGCATGTTCAGTATCTCTATATCTGTATCTTCAGAAGTGGTCCCACAGAAAATTAAAAACTAGGTGGTCTCATATAAATTTTATCTAAATCGGCTCCTTAATTTGGTTTTAAAATTACACATCACACATCAACAGCCGGAAGACGTCCACTGCTGGACGAAGGCCTCCCCCTTAATAGGGAGGGGGTTTTTAAATCAAAATTACTAAAATAAGTCAAATATTTTTCTGCGGGTGGTCCTATATAAATTTTTCGAAATCGGTTCAGTAAAGGCATGTGACATGTTGGCCTAGAGAAGGTATGATACATTTGTACCACTAGGCCACCGGCGTATAGGAAAGGTCTTTACCCTTTAGTTTTTCAATCATAATTACTGAAATAAATCAAAATAACTAGAAAATATAAGGATGTCATGCTGAGTTGAGTTGAAGCCATTTTGCCATTTTGTGAGATCGCCAGGATTGTTAATTAATCTTTAATCTATAACTATAAAAGGCTTTGTCCTGACTGACTGACTGACTGACTGACTGACTGACATATAGACAACGTACAGCCCAAACCGCTAAACGTAGAGACTTGAAATTTAGAGGGTATGTTTTTGGAGAGGTGTAAACGCCCACTAAGAAAGGATTTTTCGAAAATCAACCCCGAAGGGGGTTAAATGGGGTGTTAAAGTTTGTATGAAATTTTTTATTCTCTGGTTCGATTGATACAAAACTTGGTATACATATTCTACTATAAAAATAAGAAGATACGGGTGTCACAGTTTTTCAAAATCAGCTCCGGTTAGTATAAAAAAAAAAAAAACTAAGTTTTAGTGATAGTACGTTTGTTTCTCCTTAACTTTGTAACGGCTGTACATATTATAATGAAATTTGGTATAGGGATGGGGATATATGTGGGGATGGGGGTGGGGGTGGCGAAGATACTGGGAACGGAGACGGGACGGAGATAGGCATGTTAATATTAAGATTACAATTGGTATCGGGATGGGGATGGGGTGGGGATGGGGATGGGGTGGGGATTGATGGGGTGGGGATTTGGTGGGGACAGGTGGGGATGGGATGTCGATGTGGATGAGGCTGGGAACGGGGATGGGCGTGTCCATATTAAGATGAAAGTTGAAATCGGGATGGGGGTGGGGATGGGATGGGGTGAGGATGGGGTTCGGGATGGGGATGAGGGAGGGAACGGGGATGGGGACGGGGATGGGCGTGTTCATATTAAAATGACATTTGGTATCGGGATGGGGATGGGGAAGGGGGCGCTTATAGGGATGAGGCTGGGAATGGGGACGGGGATGGGCGTATTTATTGGTCGGCTGAGTTTTTGGATAGGTAGTTATAGCATAAGGTTCGGAAACGGCCATAGGCAATTTTTTTGTAGGTCCACGCAGACGACTGTTTGACGGACATAATTATTATAGATACTGTACAGCCTAAGCTGCTAAATTAATATTTAATATTAAATTAACTTACTTTTAAATGCCTAAACTAAATTTTGAGTGGTGTAAACTTACACTCGGCTCAAGCTGTGGTAGCTTCAGTGAGATCAAGCTCGACTCACATTCTTGGGGTTGCGGGTTCGAACCCGGGCGAGCCCGTTCCAATTAGTTCTTTGAAACTTACGCATGGATAATACCACTGGCTTTTCGGTGAAGGAAAACATCATGAGGAAACCTACATGTTTCCGGAGAAGAAATACGATAGTGTATGTGAATCCGCCAACCTGCACTGGGCCAGCGTAGTGAATATGGCCCAATCAGGGTAGGCCGATATTCCATTAGTGTTGGGCTGATGCAGAGAAACGCACACTCAGCAAGGATTTTGAAAAATTCGCAAGGGGTTCAATGTATCATTAAAATACCATTTTGCCGAAACCATTCATTTAAGGCTGTTAAGTTTTTTGACTTAAGAGATAAGATAAAATAAACATAAACATGTTTCAGAATTTTCAAACAATTTAAAAACTGGAAGGCCACGGGTCAGTTTTTCATTTGAAAAAAATTGTTATATTTATAGATTAACTAATAATAATAATAGCTAATCGAGTGTTTATGCGTAAGAAGATAAATGTTTTAAACACATGTACTTGATCCGGTGCACGCACCAAGCACAGCGCTTTCGAAACGTCCATCCCGCGTCGGCTCAGATACGTTAAAACCCAAGTATAATGACGCGCTGTACGTCGAGCGCGCCCCACTCCAACCCACACCGAGCCTACCTAAGCGATCAGTGCAGCACTGTATTTTATCGAAGTTTCGTAATTCTTGCGATATTTTGGTGATCTTTTTGCGTTCTTTGTTATCATACTTTTTATGCTTAATCTTATTTCATTTCATTTGTTATTTAGATTTCGTATAATTATCGTTATTTGTTCCTTTAATTATTTAGATTGCTATTTAGTTTGTTATACGTATTTTTTTTTAATTTTAGTTTACATTGTTTGTTATTAGGTTTTTTTATATTGTTACTGTTGATATTGTTTGTTATTTAAAATGCTTAGTGAACTTCTCTTCATTAATGGAGCGAAGGTAAAACACTATGTTGTTCCCTTCGTTGGTGATGGAGCGTGTCTTTTTCGTGCGCTTTCTTTTTTAATGCACGGTACCCAAGAAAAGGCAATTGAGGGGCGAAAAAACATCGTTACTCATGTAGTAGCTAATTGGGAGGAGTTTGAAATCATGTCTCATAATTCAAACGGCGACAACTACACCACTGCGACTGCATACTTTGATGACATGTCACGGCAGTCGAGTTGGGGCACTGCGTGTGAACTAGCCGCTGCAGGACAAATATATGAGTTTTAGTTTGAAGTTTATGAAAATGGCAAATTGTATGCAAAGTTAGGTACAGCAGGAAGACCTATAAAGCGGCTACAATTTACGGGAAATCATTTTGATGCGTATCTGTTAGAAGACATAGATATAATTTCTAACGGCACTTCACGTGTTCCAGTAGTAGCGAAAAAAATAACTAAGCGACGTGTTGAGGTTCCTACATCTCCAAGTTCCATTCAAACAGAAGATATAAGTTCTGACGCAACTTCTACTTTGCCTTTGTACTTTGATTCTTTAGCTGTAGAGATGCCCAAAAATAATTACAAAACGTCTTCAACTCATACCGTCCAAACTTCTTCAGCCCGATATTTTTATGAACTGAATTCACCAACATTTACGGCTCAGTCTGATAAATTAATTTCACCTACATTTACGGTACAGCCTACTCAGTTAACAAATGACAAATTAATTTCACCTACATTTACCATCCCAACTATTCCCAGTTCATCACATTCTAATTTACCGACCTGCAGTGATACATCTCCCACATATTTTTTTAAAGAAGCCTCACAATCTTCAGAAGTTCCATGTCCATCCATCCATCTATTCTGTCATGTCCATCTGTCTGTCTGTTTAAAATTCAACAAGACGGCTTTGTTTTGAAGTAAGTATTGCAAACGCGACATGCCAAATTTGGTCATCCTCAAGCAAACTTAAAGACTTGCAAGCGGCTTGGAAAAAATGCAATAATATACGTATTTTAGTGATTCAATTGAGTTGGGCCCCGATTTAACCGAATTCAAGTATTCAACATTACTACGCGGGCAAAGCCGCGGGCAAAAGCTAGTTATAGTTATATTACCTTACTGATGTTACAAAATATATTATATTTCTTTCTTTCAATTATAAAATCATCATTCGCTACAAACAACAAAGGAATTTATAATTATTACCAGAACAGGCAGATAGATATATTAAGTCATAAATCCCCGCCGTCTGTGATGAGGTAAACAATGTCGTCTCAAATAAATAACTATAGGTATCCGAAATTGTATTATATGATATATAATTATAACACAAATACATTAATTTAATTATGTTTACACTAATATAAACAAAGTCAAAATCAAACATACCCTTAAAAATAACCTTAAAAAAACTAATCAAATAACCCGCCCCTGACCGTTCCCGGTGCAAAGGTGCCCATCACACTCGCCGCGTTCCCACGTTGAATGGCAATGGCCATCCTCTGCACTAGGAACGAACCGGAGCGAGAGTCACCTGTCCTATCTATGAGCCTTTGCCCTATTTCTCTAAGCGACTTAGCTTCCATGCCCCAACAACCCATGGTCTCCACAGCTATAGGCACGAAGTGGTAAAGCGGTTCCATAGCGGCGACTATAGGTATTGGTTTTAGTAAACCTAATCTAATATAATTATTTGCATTGTTTTACAACAGACGACTCGTAGTATTTTTCCTTATTATGTGACACGCCTCTATTTACAACCTATAGGTAAGTATTTTAATCTGTCATTGATTTTATGGTTGAAATAGGAAACAATTCTTAGTAAAATAACGTTTATTCATCACTGAAGTCAAGATTGTGCGGGACTTCCATAGATATAATAAGGAAAATATAGTGACTAATACGTAGGTACCGTAAGTAGAAATACTAGAAATACTATCTATCAAACGTATATTGTGAAGTTATAAAATTATTATTACTTGTTTCAAGTACCTGGACATTGGGTGGTGTTATTGAAAAAGACGTATAAAATACATACTTCAATACCTGCCCAGCTCAGTTGGTTGTATCTGTACACGGAGAGCTGTAGAGTGTGGGTTCGATTCCCTTCCAGGACAAAAAACATTTAGAATTTTTTTTTCTTATATATCTTGGTGTTGTTTAAGAAAACTAAAGTGGAGGTGGGCGGGTCATATGGTGAGGAGCAGTAAAGACAAATGGGCTAAGGACGTGGTGGTGACAGACAGAAGGAAAGGTAGGCAATGTCGGAGATGGGAAGACGAAATTCGGAAAATAGCAGGGGTTCCATGGAAGAGGAAAACTCATATTCGTGAAGAATGGAAAGCTCTGGGGGAGGCCTATGCTGAAAAGCAAGACAATCTCGATTTCGGTGTCAAATAAACATTTCATACTCAAGTTAAGTAAGATTGTTGAATAAAGGCTATTGTTTAATAATAACAATAGCCAGAGCGGTGCATAATAATTGTTGAATAAAGGCTATTGTTATTATTAAACAATAGCCTTTATTCAACAATTATTATGCACATATTTATTTAAATATCTTAGTTTTTTAAGTTTTATAGAAATATAAAAAAACAAATTATAAAATCTTTAAAACTAGGGTGCCGCCGGCAGCGGGCCAGGGCTCAAGCTGCCAGTGGTTAGGGCTGCAGAGCGAGGAACCTCCTGACAATGCGTGCCGTGTCAAGTACCACTGTCTTTTGTATCTGATCCTACCGTCTAGCGAGAGCCTCTTGACGTATTGGTCGAGCCTCTTTGCTATGAGACCGTTTGCCGCAACGACTATCGGGACAATGATCGTCGAGTCTACATCCCACATGGCGGTTATCTCGAAGGCCAAGTCAAGGTATTTGCTGAGTTTGTCCTTCTCGGCCTTTACGAGATTCTCGTCATGTGGGATGGTGATTTATTATTATATAAGTATTCTATCAGTTATCTATGGTTCCCATAGTCAGTGCCGTAAATAGAGCGGTGCCATCGGTTCCCAGGCACCGGGCGCTGGTCCTGGATGGGCGCAAAAATGACCAGATCAGGACCAAGTTTGGAATATTTTTCATTTCAAAGGCGCAATTATAGAAGCTCGCACCGGGCGCTTTCTTTTCAAAGGCGCAATTATAGAAGCTCGCACCGGGCGCTTTCTTTTCAAAGGCACAATTATATAAGCTCGCACCGGGCGCTTTCTTTTCAAAGTCGCAATTATAGAAGCTTGCACCGGGCGCTTTCTTTTCAAAGTCGCAATTATAGAAGCTCGCACCGGGCGCTTTCTTTTCAAAGTCGCAATTATAGAAGCTCGCACCGGGCGCTTTCTTTTCAAAGTCGCAATTATAGAAGCTCGCACCGGGCGCTTTCTTTTCAAAGTCGCAATTATAGAAGCTCGCACCGGGCGCTTTCTTTTCAAAGTCGCAATTATAGAAGCTCGCACCGGGCGCTTTCTTTTCAAAGTCGCAATTATAGAAGCTCGCACCGGGCGCTTTCTTTTCAAAGTCGCAATTATAGAAGCTCGCACCGGGCGCTTTCTTTTCAAAGTCGCAATTATAGAAGCTCGCACCGGGCGCTTTCTTTTCAAAGTCGCAATTATAGAAGCTCGCACCGGGCGCTTTCTTTTCAAAGGCGCAATTTTAGAAGCTCGCACCGGGCGCCTAAAAGGCTTTTTATGGCACTGCCCAATGCCCAAAGTAATAGTATTGGGGCATATATAGCGATGTGTAATGTCACAGAAGAAATAATAGTACTCGTAGGAAGTAATGTCCACCGATATTTATTTATTTAATAGAACTAGCCAACTGAACTAGTTGAATTAGACATAAATAGGTTTATTATAATTATATACTTTTTTTTTTTTTTTTTTTTTTTTTTTTATATTAATGGGTTCGCGTTTGACCTATTGCCCCGCCGAAGCGTAGACAAGGTCTAAGTTGGAGCACGCTTGCCCAGAAGATACCTATTCACTCTTCGTTTGAAGATCCCCAGATTATATGAGCTCGGAAATATTGTTGCTGGTAGAGAGTTCCAAACCTTTGCAGTACGGATTATAAATGTGCTTTCGAAGCGCTTTGTACGTAAACGAGGCACGTCCACTGCAAAGGGGTGAAGCGACTTCCCTATCTTGGAAGTCCTGTAGCGGAAAGGAGAGGGCGGAATTAGCTCGTGTAACTCCTGCGCGCACTCGCCAAAGTGCAGTCGATAAAATACAGAAAGGCACGAAACCTGTCTTCTGTGCTCGAGGCTTAGACGTAAAAACTTATTTTGGCGTTATTATTTACATAATGCTATGCAACATCACATAATTATATAATATTGTTATAACGTATTGTTTCATATTTTTGACAATAAAGGTTCAATCTATCTAGTCTTTTGTAGTGGTAGGACTCTACTGCAGAGTCCGCCTGGGGAAGTACCACACCTTTGCCAGTTATTCAACCGCCAAGCAGTAGTGTGCAAGCATTACTGTGTTCCGATTTGAAGGGCATTGTTACCAGAGAAATAACTGGGTATAAAGAGATTTAACATCTAATATCTCAGGGTGACGAGCGCAGTGCAGTGCGATGCAGGGTTGTGTTCGCAAGCTCACAATTCTGGCACTGCTACTGTTAGTGGCAGGCGTGACGCTTACCACCAGGCGAACGTCTTGCTCGTCACTAGAAAGTATTAAAAAAATAAAAATATTATCTACTTCCTAAAAGTTTTAAGTTTTCTTCTCCGTGACTCATTCTATCAATCGATCTATAGGACAATCAAGGGATCACATTAAAAACCTTAAAAATCGTATTTGCTGTAAGGAAAACTCGGGTAAGGCCGCGGAGCGCTACTAGTCAATTAAATTAACAAACAAATACTACACCTACTAAAGAAACGAATTTTATTGTGGCTCTTCAAAAATTGTTTTTTTTTGTAAATTGACTTTTGGCTCTTCCGGCTCGTAAAGTTGCCGACCCTTGATCTAGGATATTACCTACTTCACAAAACAATGTTTACCTTTTCTTCTCCGATCCAATTCCTCTCAGCAGGTTCGTTGAGACCGAGGACATCAAGCCAGTGGTAATAGTTCTTAGAATTATTGCCGTACCAATACTTGATGATGACGTAGCTGCAAATATAAGAATACTGAAAACTACCGCTGCCGAGATTAGATGTGAAATGTCTCTTTGCCCGGTAATTAATTTATCTGGTAACATTGCCTTTCAAACTGAAACACAGTAATTTTTGCACACTACTGCTTGACGGTTAAATAACTTACAAAGATGTGGTACTTCCCCAGGCAGTCTCCACAACAGATCCCTACCACTACTGAAATATAACGGTATATGCTAGCCGGCAGATTTTCACCTTAATCGCTAGCCTAGATAGCTAGCACTAGAAAATCCAGCCTGATACAATGGTTCCCATTACGACGTTTTCTTCACCATTTCAACCCATGATCCCATCTTTCTGCGTGCTATTCAAACGCGAAATTCACCGAGCTACAGCTAAAAAATACTTCTGTACACTTACGCTAGGCCATCATCCACCATCTGTTGAACCTCAGGTTCGTTGACCACCTCCAGAATCTCAGCGTTGTCGGGGTTCCTTTTGATGTCAACCAGCTGCCAGGGGGAGATGAGGCCGAAGCGGACGCAACGCATCGTGTCCACGGCGTATTGGCGACGGTTGGACCAGTCTCCGTACAACCACCGTATAGCAGCCATTAGGATCTCTATCTCGCTAGGGAAAGAACCACAAAATACTATAACATAGGTAAAGTAGGTGTTGGTAGAAGTTGTCTTTGCGGCGTAGGCCTCTCTTGGATCTCTCCACTCGACTTCTCTTTTTCCCGCGTTTGTCATATTATTACATAAGTATATAGGTAGAGCCTTTAACATAATTATTTACAAATTTCTGTCTTGCACTGACTTTCCGGTGATAGAAAACATCGTACCTGGTAAGTTTCTCACGAATAAATGTTTTTGTCATTGTATTTAATAGGTGACCAGAGGTTGAAAACATGGTACATACACCCTGAATTAACCTGCTTCTGTATTTTGAATAGATAAACGATTTATGAAAAACAGTGCGTTAAAACAGTCCCTGCTAATCGTCGATAAGTCGGTAGTAAAAAGATTCTATCAATTCATTATTAGCACTAATCTAGTAAATAGGTACCATAAACAAATAAACAATACAAATGAATAAGAAGCACCTACGTAACAATACCCGCTGTATTGGAATCATCACGTAGTGTGATAAACAAATAACTTTATTTATTAACAACGTTAAGCATTTATTGATCATACTACATGAAGATCTTCAGGAATTGCCATAATAATACATTTTCTTAGTTATGATATTATATTAGATAATAGCTGCGCCCCACTGTTTTACCCACGATTCCTGGAATCAAAAGCTACCTATCTCTACACTACACCGATTTTCAACCAAATCCGTTCAGCCTTCAGTGTGAAGGAGTACAAACGCTCACACCGACCAAACTTTCGTTAACATTTAGAAGAAAAATAAAAATAAAGATAATAAAATAAAATAAGAAAAAGAGAAGGAGTAAGGAGAGTTAGAAGAAGTTATTAGTTAGAAGGATTGTGTTCAATACGAACCTCGTTACAGATATATAATTAGATTTTAGGAATGTCATGACCTCTTCTGATTCTAGAGTAAGAAAGTCTTTGGACGCCACTAGCGGAAGGAAAAACCGCATAACGCGTGGTGTCTGGAAAGAACATTGAAATTTTACTAGGTAGAAAAATGTTAGTTAAAAAATTCTGGTAGTTGACCCTAAAATGTACAGTACATAATAAACCCAAGAAAATCACTAGCACTTTTTATCTATTATTTAACTCTTCTTAATTCTACTTAGTTTTAACTGGTGTAAAATATTAGATACGGGTAAACCTTTACCATCAAATCCATTACAGTCGTCATTCCTTTTAACCTTGCATCCCTAAATAGAGCAAATGCTGTATCTTCAGTGAACAGATTTTCATTGACAATGAGAGACCAACACTGTTCTTCCAGATCTGAAAACATAAAAGCCGAGTCATGTTTACGCATTACACATTATAAGCATTAAAATCACGTCAGTGGCGGCCTAGATTACTTACGTTAGACCATGATAAGTAAGCATTTTACACTAGTAAACAGAAAAAACGTGGCGTGAATAAGTCTTCCATCTTTATTCTGTTGCACACGACTTTACTTACTGGTATTTGGAGTATGAGGACATGTAAGTACCCCATGCTTCACCCAGTGGGAGAACCTAGGGGAAGCACGGGTCCGTACCCTTGTGTGTATCTTTTTCTTTTTATGGTTTCAATGTTATTATGAAAACTGACGTGGTTTTGACACATTTTTGTTTTGTTTATACGGGAATACTCACGTTCACGTTGAGTGCTAAGCAGGAAGCTGCACGCGCGTCGGGCTCTGTTTTCACGCTTTGAAAAAGGTCACCGGATGTGATCGAAACTATAGTCAGAGTATCCGATTTAATTAAACGTGAGTAGGTATTCCCGTATAAATAAAACAAAAAGGTTTCAATGTTATTCTTGACAGCGGATACATGAGTACTCAAAATATTATTTTAAAAGTAAATTCTAATATCTCCCCGGCCTGGGGGAGACGCCAGGATTAAAAGATCCTGATGTCTCCCCTGGGGACACTTTGCCTTTGACCACAAACTCCCTTAATGAAAGATGATGACTTCATCGAAGATGGGAGTTTGTGGTCAAAGTCAAACGTACACCTATTATGCAATTTTTCATTCATGTTGATTTTGCTAGCTTCTGAAGACGACACTGATATTTACACTATTTGATATAAATTTCCTACAAAAGCCTCATGCGCTTCGATTTTAAATTTTTTACGAAGAATAAAACTATTTCGAAAATACAGCAGTGAATTGATTTTTAAGCTATGGAAAGTCAACCATGTCACGTGGATAATGAATAAAAATCGGTCTTTTCTTTAATGACTCGTGGACAACAAGTCAGAAAAGGAGTATACCATATTATTATCCTTGGTATCGTAGCAGGGTAGCAGTTCTCTGCATACCTTTTATTGCCAAATATTGAGCTGCGCAGAATAAGCTCAGTATGTTGTCTCTCTTCAGAACCTTGTTGCTATCCTGTCCGCCAAAGATCATCCATTCGTAAATTGTATGAAATGCTTCTGGTGTCACGCTGGTCTGAAAAAACTTAATGTCCTAGAGTACAGCCTAGAGTCTGTTTGTTGTAATTGCTATGTATTGTCTATCTATATAGTTGGGCAAACGTCTTATCTTTTGATAAGCCGTGCAAGCTGTACCAGATCTTAGACGTAAGGCAGCAGCCCAACTCTGAAAAGCTTCAAGGTCGTCACGCCAGTTTCAGCATGCCCGTGCCCTCACATCCTTACTCTTCTTTATGAAACTTTGTGTGAAATACGAAGAATCTTCTTGAGCTTCTTCTTCTTTTTTATAAGAAAGTTATAAAACTTCATAGCGGCAGCCATGTAGTTTAAGAAACAGCTGCTTGTGTATGTCTGACGGCTCGTTTACACTACCACCCCTACCTCTACTCTACCACCACCAGCACTACTAGTACTGACGATTTGGTCACTCTGTAGAAGAGTGACTGTGAGAGGCATTTACAACTGATGGCTACCGTGGGTCGGATGACATTTTAAACTGTAAGTCCCTGGTTAATTCTCTCCTATTCCGCCCCTATAATTTAACCATCAGGCCATGTCGGAGGTCTTCAGGCGGCATACCAACTCTGACATGAAGGTTGGCAGTGGCCAACCCACATGAGCGCAATGTTACTTTAGAACCCCGTAAGTAGCATTGTCGGTGCTTTGCTGACTATTAAATTTTGATTTGATGTTCTTGCTAAAATCTTAGGATGAAATTTCTTACAATCGGCAATTCAATTTCTCTCATTGGGTTCTGATCGAAGAAGGAAGAGTAGATCTGTAGAACAATCCGATGGCAGTGGAACTCTTCTTCTCCGATACGAACTACCGCGTCAGTGTTTCTGAAGCAATAATAGGGTCATGCATAGCTAAAAAAAGTTTTGGCAAGCAGTTGTTCGAAATAAAATCTATCTATCTATGACAGACAACGCACAGCCCAAACCGCTGGTCGTAGAGACTTGAGATTTGGAGTGTGTATTCGTCTCGATGCGTAGGGGTGTACTACTAAGAAAGGATTTTTCGAAATTCGACCCCTAAGAAAAAGGAGGGAAAGTATTTGATTTTGAATTTTTTGTAACGAAAATTTGGATTTGGATAGTTATTTTTTTTTGACAGGGATGTTTTAAGGGGGTAAGGGGGTTAAAGGGGGTGTAGAATGTATGGAAAGTTCTTTGATTTTGAAGTTATAGTAATGAAAATTGATATATTTGGGTAGTTCATTCAAGGGCGGTTAAAAATAGTGGTGAATTTCGGGAGCGGGCCGAGTTTCTTCCGTACGCGGACGAAGTCGAGGGCCACTTTTTAGTCAAGTATAAATAAATGTAATCGTGGCGTTGTTTCTAGTGTTATTGGATTAGCTTTATTTCTAAAAATTAACCACTGTGTGTGTCAACACACAGTGGTTAATTTTTGACGTAACTACAAGTAAGAAAACTAATCAAGTAACACACTTTAAAACACAACCGACATAAATTTTGTGATTACCTAGATCACATCTTCATATTTTCCAGTTATTTTGATTTAAAACCCAAACTACTAAACCGATTTCGATAAAACTTATATGGAACCACCTCTGAAGTATGTTACGTGAAGTACGAGTATGTATGTTACGCGATTACTCCGCCAGTTATAAATCGGTTTTGATGATTCTTCGATTCGATTCATAACTGGCGGAGTAATCGCGTAACATACATACAAAAATAAACATATAACCAGACGAATTTCTTAGAGTCGAGGTTCTCCCTCGTCCTTTTTTTAAGTTGGTTAAAAACTACGTAATGTTTTTTTACAAGCTTGCCGTGTATTTTACCAGCTGAAAACGCAAATGTAACTTTTTTGTAATTGTAATTTTAAATTTGTAATTTTAAATTTGTCATTTTAAATTAGTAATTTTAATATTGTCATTTTAAATTAGTAATTTTAAACTTGTCATTTTAAATTTGTAATTTTAATTTTGTAATTTTAAATTTGTAATTTGTAGTTGTAATTTTAAATTTTATTTAATTTTTCTATATTAAAGTGCGCAAGTCGTAGTAAATTATAATAGTTATTTAATCCATCGAAATTATATTCATAATCACAACATATTAGAACAATACTTTATTGCAAAATTATCATTATTTGCATAAACTTTTATTTATCAGGTAGGTATAGTGTTCGATTGTTTACTGAGTACGGAGTATACCTACCTATTGTATTGCGAATATTTCTCGTTATATAATTATAATGATGATAAAGCGGTACTTTACCTAAATATGTACATCATAATTAAACAAATCATAGTGTTCCAGCATGGTAACAAGAAGATGTAGTGACGAAAGAACGTTGTAGTGGTAGGACTCTATTGAAGTATCCGCCTGGGTAAGTACCAGAGTAGGTACTGTCTAGTGCTCGGATGGTTAGCTACCTAGGGTGAAAATCTGCCGGCAAGCACATATCGTTGTATTTCAGTAGTGGTAGGAATCTGTTGGAGAGTCCACCTGGGCAAGAACCACAACTTTTTCAGTTTTTCTAGCGCCAAGCAGTAGTGAGCAAGCATTACTGTGTTTCGGTTTGAAGGGCAATGCTGCCAGTAAAATTACTGGGCATAAAGAGATTTCATGACTAATATATCAGGGTGACGAGCACAGCGCAGTGCGGCGCTGGATTGTATTCGCAACTTCACAATTCTGGCACTTCTACTGTTATGGGCCGGCGTGACTCTTACCACCAGGCAATCGTCTCGCTCGATCCAACGATATGGCTGCGCCTTAGTTGGGAAGCGGATGCGCCGGATTCCTTATTTTAGTTCCCTATTTATTTTATTTCGCGTAATGCGCCGAGTTATTTGTGCACAAGGTCACGCGCAGTTTCTGAACTACATATAGTAATGTCTATATTTATAGTAGAGTTATAGGTATGTACTTATTACCTATTTGCGAACTCCCTTACATAAAATTGTGGATCCTCCTATAGAACTCCTGAAACAGATCCTGTTTCTTCGGCGCCTGTACCCTCGTCCAGTCAATGGGATCTGCGACTGTATAGCCGAGGCTGCTCAGATCTTTGCCTTTGTCTTCTCTCACTCCAGGCGACTTGGGCTTCATGCGATCACCGAGGAAACTGTTTTTGCCGAAATAACTCGATGTCTGGAGTTCTCTAGTCCCATACTGCAGTTGAGGTTCCGTGGTTTCGTCGGCCTGGTAGGTAATTATAAATAGCTGGAGAGATACCCAATGAAACGTAGACATACGTAGTGTAAATACAAGTAAGCAAACTACCTCGTGGTCGTTTGTAGACGTTTCAAGTCTTGAAAGCAAAAAAAAATTTTTTTATGAATGACCTTTGCTGTTGGCCTCTACAGCGTCACCGGACTTTAGGCAAGCGCAAATGGCGCTAGGCCTAGTTTAGGTTAAAGGCGACTAGCTCAAGGGCACCTCAGACGGTACGAACCTCGGCTTGGCCGTCGCCGGGAGTGGGGTCAGACTTGTCCTGGCACCCCAGAAGGGGTGTGCCCTGGGGCCCTAGTAGGTTGACCTGGTTGACTATTTGGAGAGAATCTAACCGATTCTGACAGATCTGGGGAGTCCTCGACCTCGCCGGCGAGGTCGGTGCGTGCTTGTGTGCCTCTGGTAACCGGCGCCTATACCAAAAACGGAATACTTCCTGTTACCAGGAGTGGTCGGATCGAACAATAAAAATTGACAGACGCATACTTATGCGCTGTGCTTTAGAATGACTTGCTTACGTAAGCTTCACCAAGAGTCCCGATATTACTGGCCAATGTTTTCAGTTTGGTTATATTTAAATACGGTATGCCAGACGCCAGCGTCTCGGCGCACGACACACTGAACTGGCGTTGGGCACTGTCATGGCACGGGCGGCTTACCGATCCATTCTAATTTCATACTAAATACATTGAAATAAGGCGCAATTTGACTGCGGTGACTAGTGCGTCGCGCTATCTCGTACAATGCTTATCAGGTGGCCACGGCATGCTGGAACTCTAATCGATAAGGATTTTGACCCAAAGCTACTCTGGTATACGGCAGACAAGGCCGGCCTAGTCTCATGTTATATCTATATCTATAAAATCTGTGTTCTGAAGCGTATATAGTTCTAGTTTAAATATAATCTCGTCATTTGATAGAGGATACCGTGCTCCTCTGCTTTCGGACAACTCTGAAATTGAGCTTCATCATCCATCATCGACAGCTAAAAACGTCCACTGTTGGACGAAGGGCTCCCTCTTAAAAGGGAGGGGTTGCCATAATCCTCACAGTTGGCAGGCGGCTTGGGGATCACAGAATGCTCACCACCGTTAATCGAGAGGACGCTGCTGCCCGTCCTCCGGTGGCTCTGCGTGCAGTTTTAGGACATATCCACGAAATTGAGCTTACCTTTCTGAATTAACCATACTTATACTTATTTAAGTATGTGGTAATCCAGGTTGTTGGTTTATACCTTGCGCCCGTACCATTTGAGCTCTTTGTTTATGTACGGATTTCATACTTACCAGTTTTTCGGCGAAGGAAAACATTGTTCGGAAACCTGTATAATTATGACCGGAAAGAAAATTTTATGACTCGTGTAAAACTGCAATTGAACCAGCGTGGTGGAGAAAGCCATACGGGCGGGGGTAGGCCTAGCTATGTCCAGCAGTGGAATTATGAAAAGGCTGGTTATGTAAGTTTTTTATTTTTTTTATTATACTTTCAAGTGACGAGACGAGCAAGACTTTCGCCTGGTGGTATGCGTCACGCCTGCCACTAACAGTAGCAGTGCTAGAATTGTGAACTTACGAACACAATCCTGCGCCGCACTGCACTGCGCTCGTCACCCTGAGATATTAGATGTTAAATCTCTTCATACCCAGTAATTTCTCTAGTAACATTTCCCTTCAAACCGGAACACAGTAATGCTTGCACACTACTGCTTGGCGGTTGAATAACTGGCAAAGGTGTGGTACTTCCCCAGGCGGACACTGCAGTAGAGTCCTACCACTACAAAGTAAACCTATGTTTGCCCATTTTAAGTTACGATGGAAAGAATGCAGCAAGTCAATAGATTATATTTTGAGTACATACCTACCTAATATTGGAAAGTCGTCTTTCATAAATAAATGTATTAATCCATCAACACCCAATATTTCCTTCTCCTTCAAGCCATACCTATACCTGTTTAGATGACAAGCCTAATAGCTGAGTCTTGTTGCTTAACAAAATCTATAAATCTCTTAAAAGGACAGACAGACAGGACTGAAGCTAAGCAAATAAGTACTTAAAGTTAATCATCGATACGAACAAAACTCTGAGAAATTTCGTCGTCCGGTTCGCCTTTCCCCTCAAACTTGACTTTGACCTTCGCTTGAGTAGGATCTGCTAGAAGTACGCCCACTGTAGACGATTGGAACACCACCTAAAAATATTTTTTATAAATTTATGTACTTTGACCGCTACATAGGTATATAGTACTCAGTACTATATACCTATGTAGCACTATAGTAGCACTCATCATGTATATAGCTCGATATATGTCATATTTATCCAGAGTTATTGTAGATTAAAACGAGCATTGAAATAAATGATTTATTACTTTGAAATGCTGTTGAGAGTGAAACGTGGTCTTAAACTGCTGGCCTTTTGGAGAAACTCAGAGTCACAAAACGGGCAATGGAGAGAGCTATGCTCGGAGTTACTTTCCGCGATAAAATCCGGAACAAGAATATTCGCCAAAGGACCAAAGTCACCGACATAGCTCGCAGGGTTTGCAAGTTGAAGTGGCAATGAGCAGGCCACATAGCTCGAAGAACTGATGATGATTACCGATGGGGAAGAAAGGTTCTTGAGTGTCGACCGCTAACCGGCAGACGCAGCATAGGAAGGCCTCCCACTAGGTGGACCGACGACATTGGCAAAGTCGCGGGCAACCGGTGGATGCAAATGGCAGGTTGTCGTACAGTGCGGCGGTCTAAGGGGGAGGCCTTCGTTCAGCAGTGGAGGCCACCGGCTGATGATGATTATGATGATGTTGTTGAGAGTAACAGCAGTTATCTTACATAATATCGTTTGTAGGATTCTTGCTATATACTTATATGTGGTCGAGAATTCCAGAATCTGGAGTAAGGACTTAAACTCAAAACAGCGACGCGACGCCCCGTCGCATCTAAACAGCCCGTCGTGTCGCCAAAACTCGCGACAAAAATACTTTCTGTTGTTTTTTCCTACACCTTAATAGAGGTTCAAAACTTTTTACAATCCTTGTCATAATAATTATAATTATGAACACAAATCCTCAACCACAAAATACATCCAGTAAGGCAGCCACAGTGATAAGATGAAAGGAAGGGAAATAAGTGCACGGATTTTGAAGACTATATGTTGAGCGCCGGCTCTCCACTCGCGCCAGTCATACTTTGCCTTTGCGACATGCGAGCCGTACGATACGACAATACACACTTCTAATACATGTACAAGTGTTCTCTTTTTGTCATGCAGTAATTAGATTCGCTATCTCTATTTTCCGGCAAATGTAATATGCATACTTTTAGCTAGGTATGCTTGATTGTGTTGTCTTGTTAATTTTGATCGATTTGCATGCGCTGCGCTGGGCCCGTCCATTCCAATATCACCGTCGCTGCAGTAAGGTACACACGATCCTCAAATGAAACAATAAGATAATTTGTGGCTCGATATCGAGTCGCATCGCGGTCAGACCGCGGTTTTATGCGTCACATCGTAGTTCTGAGATTTAGGCGTCGATGATAGATATAACTTGGAAAGCGATTTACTTGATTGGATTGAACTTTCAAATTTCCGCTGGGAGTCGATTTGAAAGGAAACGCCGCACCCAGGCCTTTCTGCGTGCTCAACGCATCCGTACTGTATGTGCTGCAAATACTAAAATTGAATAAAAGTAAGTATCATAAGTCGGATCTTTCTAGCTAGTCGTATCATATTGTTTAAGAACATGAACACAATAAGTTTATTATAAATCAGGGAGGTAGAGTTTTAGAGTTTTTATATAGGAAGCGGCTTTGGTATCGTGCCCACCGTAAAAGCCGACTAATATAAAGGGAGCATATTGCATAATCTAGTAACTATATAGCAAGAAGAGCGTAGACAAGTTTGGAGATCTGCAGGGGTATTCACAACTCAATCGGAAAGGTTTGCGTTCGGATTCACATTATCCGTCCCATTCATCTACATTCAGGATGACAGAGACGGAGACGTATTATACTGATGGTTACAAACTAAAAAAACCGTTTTAATGTAACCTTTAACTCTTCCAGCACAGAAAATCGAATAATACGGAGTACACACCTACTAACTAAACGATTGAATAGAGATAGAGAAAAATGCATGAAAACTACAATGTTGCGGCGACGGACGTCGTACGTAATCTCGTGCATGAGTGGTTATTTTTCCACAAATACTTATTATAATTTACGTAGGTACTACATACACATACACGTATTTTTCGATAGTTTCTGTACTAGGTGTAATGTAGTGTAGCCTGCAAATACGAGTAGGTATGTCAATAGCAGGCAGCAGTGCCGGATTTATATTTTTAACCTACTTCAAAAAAGGAGGAGGTTCTATGTTCGGCTTTTTGAAAAAGTTAAGTACTTGTTGTAGGCCACTTTATTTCTGCCGCCCCATGTACATTTATAAAATAATAGGGATGGCAGCTTTCTCTGAAATCTGCCGCCCTTAGGACGCTGCCGACCCTAGGCCGTGGCCTATACGGCCTATTATTAGGATAACCTTTGTTTTTATTCTTTGCTTACCAAGCGCCATTTGTTCAACAGCATTATGCTGAGTAGAGGCCATTTTTGTGACATCACTCAAGAATGTATCGTTGATTAGTCATAGTTATATAACTGAATAAATTATACCTTTCTTTCTTTCTTACCTTGAATTTTCAAAGTTGTCAGCCTCAGACGAATAATTGGGATCAATAACAGACATGTCTTTCGGGGCACTGTTTAAATAACTGGCAGCAAACTTACTAGCGTAGGACTGAGACATTTCTTTCTTTCTAGATTTTCTGGCGAAAGCAAAAATAATACTTTTGAAGTTTCTTATAATCATCACCTTTCCACCCCCTCCCTTCCTCCCTTCCTCCCTTCTTTCCTTCTTTCTTTATTTTTCTCGTTATCACCTTTTTAGATCATAAAAGTAAAAGCCCACTGCTTGTGGAGCTTGAATAGGTGATTCGAACAAAACTTACTCAAACCAAAATACACCTACCTATAACTACAATCCTTTGCTACAATCATGTCGTATTCAGTGCAACCTAATTTGCCATTGCGATAGTGCCTCGTTATTCCCTTGTACCGCTTGATTCGATGACGTCTCACGGCCATCGGCCACTACAGGCGTTAGGTTGTAAGGTGACGGCCCAATAGGTCGTAGGTAAACTTCACAGCCTGGCCTTACGATGGATATATAATTATGTTTCTCGATTCTTACTTTCCCTTAATATTCCAAGACATCAATGGTGTTTCCGTCAGATGATTAACGTACTGTTTCACAGCGTCGCCAGAACTCTGGTGGTAGCAGGACAATTCTGCTTTCCGCCTGGTTTTACGCTTGGTGTATTTTAGGAAATCTAAAGCTGAAAACAGTATAATACATTGAAGAGTAGGATAGACACTATAGAGTTTATGTATCTTTTTAGGTTTCGTACCTTTAAAGGAATAAAAATGAACCCTTGAAGGATCACTTCGTCATCAGTCTGTCTGTCTGTCGGTCTGTTAAGACCCTTTTTCTCAGGAATGCGTGGAGTTACTTATGTTGGTATTAATATGTCCGATATTATCGCAAGTCTACGGTTCCTTGAAGCTGTTAAAAAGTTAAGCTTCTAACTTAACAGAATCAGAAATGCAGCAAAAATCTAATAATATAAGAAACACTATCCTGACTGACAGAGAGACAACGCACAGCCTAACTCTGGTCGTACAGATTTGAAATTTGGAGGTTGTATTTGTCTTGATGCGTAGAGGGGTACTAAGAAATAAATTTTCGAAATTCCACCCCTAAGAGGGTTTGAATTTGAATAGTTCTTTGAAAAAAATGCCTATTTTTAATATTTTTTTAAAATCGAGGTTTATTACTGACTCACCACTCAAACCAAACCACCTGGGTTTTATAGGTCGTACTGCAAAGTTGACCCAACGCCGAAAGGAGTATGCTAGGAAAAACTTTTGCTATGGGGCCAACCTCAGAATCGCGAAAAAAACCAGCTGTTCCCTATTCCGTTTTGTGACAGCGTTTTTAACAGCGACAAATTTTTCGCCTATTCTAGATTGGTCCCGTAGAAAACGTTATTCACAATTACTAGTTACTAGTTACTAATTACTAGTACAAGTACAACTAGTACAACTTTCAGCGTAATACCTTTACGCGTAATAACCCTGTATAAACTGGTCTTTGAATACAAAGGAAAGGTAAGATAGGTTGTTAGGAAACTCACTGTAGTCGCTTGTGTTCGTAAGATCTGATAAGGAGCTGCTTCTGTGGACCTTGGGCTTGATAGTGATGGAGTACTCTTCGAAAACGTTGTCGTATGTTAACTTGGATCTACGTTTCGGGATTTTACTACAAGAGACATTGTCATTAGTTAGATAAAAGCATAGAAGTTTTGGGACCAGGGTACCAATGTTCTAAAACTGCATCTAGATATAGAACCATCCAAGAACAGCCAGCAGCGTCCTCTCGGCACCCCCCATCCTCACGCCTTATGGGGCGGGGCTTATTAACCCCCTAATAAAGGGGAACCCCCTAATAAGGGAAGCCTTCGTCCAGCAGTGGACGTCTTCTGGCTCATGATGTGATGTAATAGAAGATTTCCGGCGAAAGACAGAAGTCCGAGATGTTGGAACCGGTTGCGAAGCTGAAGTGGAACTGCGCAGGATATGTTGCTGGGTGTAGTGATGACAGGTAGAGCAAAGTTGTAACAGAGTGGTGGGGTGGCCCAGGCAAGGTCAAAGCGTCGTTCAGCTATAGGACAGGTCGACGATATCGTCACTATCACGGGTCGCACCTGGGCCATATTAGCTCAGCACCCCTATTCAGAATGGCATCGGAAACTTCCGATTCGAATTTCGCTTCCTCCGTCTTTGTCATCTTGCATGTAGATGAGAGACGGATAGTGTGGATCCGAACGGAAACCTTTCCGATGGAGTTCTGAATAGGGGTGCAGGACCGAGGCAGATGCCATAGTAAGATGGCCTATACCCGAGTGAGATAGGATGAAGAGAATTTATTGGGCATCATCACAAATGTCAGGATGATGAGCGCTAGTGCAGTGCGGCGCATGTTTTTGTTCGCAAGTTTACAATTCTGGCGCTGCGACTGCTATGAGCTGGAGTGAAATTTATCACCAGGCGAAGGTCTCGCTCGTATTCGTCTCTATAATGCATAAAAAAGGGAAGACTGTGGATGATGATAGAATAATTATTTAGTCCATCAAATAAGCAAGTCTATCCCACACTGACATGGCTTGCGGCAGCGGTAAACGCCTTTCATTGCTCTAGCTACTTATTTACGGTCGCCAAGTGATTGCAGACTTAGTCACGGTTGTTATAGCCGAACACAT
This sequence comes from Erannis defoliaria, assembly GCA_905404285.2. Classification (NCBI taxonomy): domain Eukaryota; kingdom Metazoa; phylum Arthropoda; class Insecta; order Lepidoptera; family Geometridae; genus Erannis; species Erannis defoliaria. The sequence goes on from FR990071.1 coordinate 6,381,340, forward strand.
TTTATACCGCTACCAAGTGGCGTCTGTTGGGGGCAGCTATATATATCCTAAGCAGATGGATAAATAGAAGTTCCGAACTTTATAGAACTTACTGGTTATGTTTATTATATGAGGATTTTCTTTCTTTAGACTCAAAACCCGAAGCATTAACCTGGAAAGGAGGGAATAGAAATGTATTAGGCCGGCCGCACATCATAAGAAAAACCTGATAGAAAAACCCGGTCGGTCTCGCGGCCGCCGGAAGGCACTCCGTGCATACATTTTGTACTATAGGCACTAGGCATTTGCACACCGTAAGAAATTTCTCGTGACGGCCGTCTCGCACCTGTTATTGTGCGTGGTGTGTGACGACGACGACAGTCCGGCGCCGAAATAATGTGCGGCCGGCGGTCGGCCTTAAAGTAGCAGTTAAGCTCTTTTATTGTGTTTTAACTGTTAAATAGAACACTGACACACACTGACACTGACACTGTTGATCTGTGTGTTGAATGCGCTGTGCGAGAGCATGTTTCCCGATATTTACAACGTGGGTTTATGGTTTTAAGTCTTGAATCGTTCTTTTCTACGTAGATTTGCTATAGGACGGCTTATCTTCGTTTAGCATCGGGAGAGATGGCAGTCAAGCGCATATGCGTTTGTTTGTATGCTTATCCTACTTCCTACTAATATTATAAATGGAAAATAATGTTTCTCCTTCACGCTGAAACGGCTGAACGGATTTGGATGAAATTTGGTATAGAGGTAGCTTATACCTTGGAATAAAACGTAGGCGTTTTTATCCCAGCAATTGAGGGTAAAAGTGAGGGGCACAGATGGTTTTAAAAAAAAAATTGAGGTCGTGGAATTGGCCGGGCCTGGAATTGATTCCAGGCCCGTGCCTTTTTAGCTCTTTGAAGTTTATGTGCGGATTTTCATACAATTGGCATTTGGGTGAAGGAAAACTTGAATAAGTACGAAGAAATTTAATGAAGTATGCATGGCGTATGTGGAATGTGTGAATCCATCAACCCGCAACTGGGCAAGCGTGGCAGATACTGCCCAATAGAAGGCAGGCTTATGACCAGCAGTGGACTATTAATAGGCTAATTATGCTATTACAAAATAACAAGCGATTACAAAATTATGTATTGGTAGGTAACCTAAAATATAAAATGGTAGACTACCTTTTCCAAGCTAACACTTTTTTGCATTTCCAATTCACCGAAAAAATAGCTTAGATGCTTGTGCCATATTGCTGAAAATAATGTTTGAACTGGTACTATGTAACTCCAGGTCTCGTTGATAATTTTTGACAGATGATGTTTGTATTGTTTTAGGAAACATGACAATGTTACAAAAAGTTCAAACAAGGACATTAGGACATGACGTCACAATTCATCATAGAGTTTTTTTCATAAAATTTTTTGACGATTTTTTTTCATCATGATACAGAGATAATAAATTAAAAACTAAACTTTTGGAGCTGACCTTATTGGTCATCAAATACTTATTCGACAAAAAAGGTTATTGTTAAGAGTAAACAAGCCGGTCACTTCTCCATAGAAACGGGGAAGTAATATTATTCCACTATGTAATGTTGTAGGTCCAAGACTAAGTATTATATCGATTTGCCTCTTTATTATCTGGGATTGTAATTCGAGAAGAAAGTAAAAAGTTAATAAACTTGAAAGTTATGAGCCAGGAAACCTCTTGTATTTGAGCTCAACTTTAACGAGTACGAAAACTCAAAAATAATGTATCAAGTAGCATAGTTTAGTCCATCAAAATTTCAAATAACTTTAGTTGGAATACATTAGTTCAGTAGTAATTTATTCATCACAATCCTGCAGCCAAAGGTCGACATGAAACAATTTGCGCGCTCATATCTCTTTCTTTCTCCCTCTCCCATACTTTGTTTGATGAAGAGATCATGCTTTATCGCCACGCCCACCGATGAGTTCGAGCCGTCGGTGCATCATTAATGGTCCAAAATACAGTGTACAGCGGACTGCAGCGTGCCCACAGAACGAAAGCCTACTTCATATGTAGCGTGCCGCTATGTCTTGCAGCGCATTTCAAGATATTAAAACCATGTTAAAACCACATTAAATCACTGAATACCTCTATGAAAAATAGCAATCGGTAAAATTTCTAATAATATCACGAAGGTTCGAAGCAATTATACCGTTTCGGTCCGGTGAGTAAGACAGAGAGCTAAATTACTGAACCGATTTCGATTAAATTTATATGGGACCACCACTGAAGTATAAAAAAAAAAAAAAAAAAACCAAATAAAAAAAGAATCATCAAATCAGTTCATAATTGGCGGAGTAATCGCGTAACATCGAGAGCTAGTTCTCCAAGAGTAACATACAAAGAAAATAAACATACTGTCGAATTGAGAACCTCCTTGTTTGAATTAAGTTGAAAATGGAATCTTGCTTTGTCCATTTTTATTTTTGTGCGGGGCGAGCCGTTTTCCTATCTATTAACAAGGTGCAGCCTAACCTACCATAGATATACACAATACAGGGTTACACCAAATAATGGACCTACTGATCCGAATGAAAATCAATGTACCTATTCGTCATTGTGAACAACCTTTACTAAGGGGCCAACCGTTTCATCGTCATCATCAGCCAGAAGACGTCGGCCTTCGTTCAGGAGTGGCCAACCATGTGTTCAAAAACAAAATATATGGGACAACTGACTTATTTCGTGAATTCAAGGTTTGGACTTAGTAAAAGTTCTTCTTAATGACCCTTCTCCTTTCGGTTTATTAATACTGTTCTGCATATCCCTGTATATTAAAACTTAACCTTAGACACGTAGGTACCTAACCGAACCGCCTACCAAGCCGCACCACGCTTGGCGTTAGGCGTTAGCCTGCCAAGCGCGAGGGTTATGGTAACCTCGCTTCCTAATAGGGAGGCCTTTGTCCAGCAGTGGCGTCTTTTGGTTGATTTTGACGTGGTGTATATATACTTGAAATTAATGTCTATATAAGAAATCTGCGCTCGAAGCAAACCAACCTATTCTCTAACTAAAGTTGTGGCCCCAGTCTAAAATAAAGTGTAACACTTTTTCCTATAATGAATGTCTGATGTGTCTCATCATCAGCATCAGACAGAAGACGTCCACTGCAGGACGAAGGGCTCTCCCTTAACAGGGAGGGGTTGCCATAACCCCCACGCTTGGTAGGCGGCTTGGGGATCGCAGAATGCTCACCACCGTTAACCGAGAGGACGCTGCGTTCCGTCCCTCGGTGGTTCTGGATGCAGTGCTAGGACATACCCAGGTCCATGTGTGATGATCTGTCAGGTTTGATGTATCTGTCTTCATCAAAGTAAACTTATATTCGTACTAGCTTTTGCCCGCGGCTTTGCCCGCGTAGTAATGTTGAATAGTGGAATTCGGTTAAATCGGGGCCCAACTCAATTGAATCACTAAAATACGTATATTATTGCATTTTTTCCAAGCCGCTTGCAAGTCTTTAAGTTTTCTTGAGGATGACCAAATTTAGCATGTCGCGTTTGCAATACTTACTTCAAAACAAAGCCGTCTTGTTGAATTTTAAACAGACAGACAGATGGACATGACAAACTCATAAGAATTCCTCGTAGTACTACGGAACCCTAAAAATGTCTGCTAATGACGCTATAGTTGCCGGGGCCTTTGACCCGAAAGATTACAATATTTCTTTGTAGACAACGTTTTTGATTTTTGTGTTGGAAGGTGCTAAAATAGCCAGGCTTTCAGGGGAGCTAACTCGCGAGCAAGCCACATAGAACTGACCATGCGAAAAACAGTCCTGCCTTAAATCAATACCAGCGTATTTCAAAGTTTGACCCTGAGCCTTATTGATGGTCATGGCAAAACAAATTTTAGAGGAAATTGAAGCCTTTTGGAGTCATAAGGTAAGTCACTGGGAATCATGGGAATACGCGGCACAAACACTGTTTCGCCATGGGCACACCCAGTCAAAATGATGGCCTCAACCAGATTACGATGCAGCATTTTTACTTGTAACCTGGTTCCATTACACAATTTGGGTGGTCTTAAATTCCGAAGGAGCATGACGGGTGTACCTTTCTTCAGGATAAGCCTATGATATGGTAGCCCCGCTATTCTTAATGAATTTAAAAACTCAACTGGATAGTTTACAGCATCATCATTATTGCATACCGTATCAACAGAGTCAATGAAATGAAATAAGCTTAAGCAGAAAAAGTATGATAACAAAGAACGTAAAAAGATTACCAAAATATCGCAAGAATTACGAAACTTCGATAAAATACAGTGCTGCACTGATCGCTTAGGTAGACTCGGTGTGGGTTGGAGTGGGGCGCGCTCGAGGTACAGCGCGTCATACTCGGGTTTTAACGTATCTGAGCCGACGCGGGATGGACGTTTCGAAAGCGCTGTGCTTGGTGCGTGCACCGGATCAAGTACATGTGTTTAAAATATTTATCTTCTTACGCATAAACACTCGATTAGCTAATCTATAAATATAACATTTTTTTTCAAATGAAAAACTGACCCGTGGCCTTCCAGTTTTGAAATTGTTTGAAAATTCTGAAACATGTTTATGTTTATTTTATCTTATCTCTTAAGTCAAAAAACTTAACAGCCTTAAATGAATGGTTTCGGCAAAATGGTATTTTAATGATACATTGAACCCCTTGCGAATTTTTCAAAATCGTTGCTGAGTGTGCGTTTCTCTGCATCAGCCCTTAACACTAATGGTATATCGGCCTACACTGATTGGGCCATATTCACTACGCTGGCCCAGTGCAGGTTGGCGGATTCACATACACTATCGTATTTCTTCTCCTGAAATATGAAGGTTTCCTCATGATGTTTTCCTTCACCGAAAAGCCAGTGGTATTATCCATGCGTAAGTTTCAAAGAACTAATTGGAACGGGCTCGCCCGGGTTCGAACCCGCGACCCCAAGAATGTGAGTCGAGCTTGATCTCACTAAAGCTACCACAGCTTGAGCTGAGTGTAAGTTTACACCACTCAAAAATTTAGTTTAGGCATTTAAAAGTAAGTTAATTTAATATTAAAAATTAATTTAGCAGCTTAGGCTGTACAGTATCTATAATAATTATGTCCGTCAAACAGTCGTCTGCGTGGACCTACAAAAAAATAGCCTATGTCCGTTTCCGAACCTTATGCTATAACTACCTATCCAAAAATGCAGCTCCATCTGTTCAGCCGACCAATAAATACGCCCATCCCCGTCCCCATTCCCAGCCTCATCCCTATAAGCGCCCCCTTCCCCATCCCCATCCCGATACCAAATGTCATTTTAATATGAACACGCCCATCCCCGTCCACATCCCCGTTCCCTCTCTCATCCCCATCCCGAACCCCATCCCATCCCCACCCCCATCCCCACCCCCATCCCGATTTCAACTTTCATCTTAATATGGACACGGCCATCCCCGTTCCCAGCCTCATCCACATCCGCATCCCATCCCCACCTGTCCCCACTAAATCCCCACCATCCCCACCCCATCTCCATCCCATCCCCATCCCCACCCCACCCCCATCCCCATCCCGATACCAATTGTAATCTTAATATTAACATGCCGATCTCCGTCCCGTCTCCGTTCCCAGTATCATCGCCACCCCCACCCCCACCCCCATCCCCACATCTATCCCCATCCCTATACCAAATTTCATTTTAATATGTACAGCCGTTACAAAGTTAAGGAGAAACAAACGTACTATCACTAAAACTTAGTTTTTTTTATACTAACGGGAGCTGATTTTGAAAAAACTGTGACACCCGTATCTTCTTATTTTTATAGTAGAATACGTATACCAAGTTTTGTATCAATCGAACCAGAGAATAAAAAGTTTCATACAAACTTTAACACCCCATTTAACCCCCTTCGGGGTTGATTTTCGAAAAATCCTTTCTTAGTGGGCGTTTACACCTCTCCAAAAACATACCCTCCAAATTTCAAGTCTCTACGTTTAGCGGTTTGGGCTGTACGTTGTCTATATGTCAGTCAGTCAGTCAGGACATAGCCTTTTATAGTTATAGATTCGATTATAAGCTTAGCTCCGGGCCGTATTGTTAATATTAGAGTCTCACTGCAGGGTAGAGGCCTTCTCGACTTTTCCGGTTTTGGCTATTATTTTTAATAATTGAAACTCATGCATATTATATTAGGGTTGTGGGCATGTCTACCGTGCCCACTACGGTGGATCCGAGCCTACGGTTGCCCGCAACTTTCACAATGTCATATCGTAGCCTTGTGGGAGGTCTACCTACGCTGCGCCTTCCGGTTGGTGGTCTCCACTTGAGAACATTGAGGTATCGTACAGTGTGGCGGTCTAAGGGGAGGCCTTTGTTCAGCAGCGGACGTCTCCGGGCTGATGATAATGATGATACTTATACTGTTTATACAAACACCATATAAGCTAGACGACAAGATATACACAGACAATGAGGTGCGTAGAGACTTTATACAATGTGTAACAAAAAGTTTCAACAATACTGAATGATATGTATGTACTCATCATTATGAACAACTTTTATTAAGAGGCCAACCTTGAAATAGCAAAAAAAACAGCTGTTTCATATATTTTGTCCAAGGTTAATACATTTTTTGTATGGAAAAGCTGATTATTTTCGCGATTTCAAGGTTGGCCTCATATTAACCGTTTTTCATAATGATGAGTACGTATATGTACGACATACCCTTTTTTTGTTCAAACTTTTTTTAGACATTGTTTAAGGTTTTTCTATGATTGAAATACTTACTTATGTAGATAGACGTACACATACACACACACACACACACACGACACTCAATCACCCCACACACAGTCGCCATTTTCATTTATCCTAAGCCAATCCTATAAGCTGTATTAGTTACATTTTTATTGTTATCTCATTATTCTGGGAAGACACTGTCTGCTGCAACACAGCTAACGCTAAAGCTGCAGGCAGGGATGCGTGTTGAACAAAATTGTGCTTTTCTATTATAATTCTTGTTCATACTTATTATGTTTTTTTTTTTTTTTTTTTTTTAATAATACTATATTCATCAAGTATCAAAGACACATACATCATTAAATTAATAACAAATAACATTAATAACGTACACAAACACAATTGAAATTGAAATTAAGTTTGAAATTGAAATTGTAATTAAAATAATCAAATTATAAATAAACGTCAATTCAAAAATATAAATATAAAAATAAATAATATAACAGAATTAAAATAATAATAATATGTATATATATAAAATACTAGATATTTAAAATTAAATCTCAATGCGAAAACATTATTCGTTATGTTTTTGAAACAATCAATTATTTTGTTTGTTTGTAGGCAGGACAAACACTTCGAAATGTTTTTTATTCTGTTGTAGGTATGTAGTGTAGATAAATATTTGTAAAATTGTTTCTGCATATCTATAACTGCTATTCCTTAAACAGATAAACAGATTACTGTTGTTGGAAGGGTATTTCGGTTGGAGTAAATACCAGGATAAGTTAGATCGGATTTGTTATCGCAGTTCCAATAAACGGTCCGATAGCTCTGTTTACCTCGTCTGGACTTTATCAAAGTGACTCGATGTTTACGCGAATTAATAGCCAAGTACCTAACTGCGCATCTATTTATAACGAATTTGCGGGAAAACCATAAAGTAGCACTTGGCTAGCTCTACATACATTACAGATTTGATTTCGACGTAAAATATGTATTCTTAGGAACTTTGTTTGTTATTACTACCGTATACAGGAACATAAGAAACACAAAGCGTTCATTGGATATTATCAATAAATTTTAATATTATTATTAAAAAAATATGATATTTTATTACCAGTAATAATTGTAGTAGCATTATTATTATTGGACATGCATGATATCTTTTCTTTTTTTAATCTTTATTTAATATGTTAAGTATATTTTTTTTGTCATTTTAATTTAAATTTAATTGATTCTAATAATGTATTGTTTAAATTTTAGTTTAATTAATTTTAATAATCTTTTGTGTTGGCTTGTCACAAGTCTTGGCGTCGCTGTAAGTGTGGCAAGCATTGAAATGAAATGAAATCATTAATTTCCTTGATATCTACCTAAAGTAATCTAGTTGGGAAAAGTAATTATAGTACGTAGTAGGTACTTACTTAGAATATATGTAAGAGGCACTTAGACTATTGAAAAATACGCAATACGGCGACGATAGAAAATGTATGACAAGAAAATCTAGAAAAGCAACCGCCCACAGAGCTCAACTATTTCCAAAGAACCCTATTTGTGTAGATTAATTTCCTTTGTCTACGCCTGATTTATGTTTTCTACTTTATTAAGTATATTTTAATGTTTTTTATTCTAAGTGGTTTATATAATTATTATTTTGTGTGTGTACATTTTTCGTGTTTTTTTTTTTAATTCTTCGTGTACATTTTTCTTTTAGACCTAACTTGATAAAGTTTCATAGAATACGTAACAATTTGGTACCTAAATATACTATCATGTTATTTATTACGTGCAATAAAATTAATAAATAATGATAACCTATATATTTCGTACCTCTAAGCTACCGCCTCTTTTCTTGTTACATTTTTAATTTCTGTGCTAGAGATACATCATTATACGTACCTTAGGGTTATAAATAGATAGTTTTTACTCATTAAGACTTTGAGGTATAAAAACTGTGTTTATTTCTCTATACAGGTGAAATGTTTTCTATGAAAGTCCTTCGTTATTGAACTTATAGTTGTGAAAATTTGTATATATTTGGATAGTTTACAAGGGGGTGAAAGGGTGGATGAAACTTTGTACTAATGGAAAGTACCTACTTTGTTTTTGAAGTAGTAGCGGGTGAAAATTTGCATTAGGATAGACTTTTTAAAACTAAACAATAATATTTTTGCCAGGCTTGATCTAAAGGGGTGGAAATGGGGAGGAAAAAATTAATTAATAGCTCAGCGGTATGGAAGATTGGTATTTGGGAGCGAGGCAAAGAATGATGGCCAAAACGTACCTAACAAAATAGCGAGAGTGTATAAGCTCGGTTCACATACAAAAAAAATTTGTACTATTTGCTTATTTTAAAAAAAACAAACAAAATTATAAGACAAAGCCAGAAAAAAATACATATTTTTACTCAACAGTTTCTATTGACTTGTAAAAACTCTGGTGGATTTACGTTGAGTTGGATTTTCGGGGAAATATTGAAAAAAAGTGGCCTCAAAGAAAAACCCTAAATATTAAGGGGCTTTCTACACATCAAAACGTAACTAATAGATCATAATATCTATTAATTATACCTACGTCTTTATCAGAGTCAGGTCCACGACTTTATGAAATTTGGCCATCATTCGTTCCTCCGTACGCGGACGAAGTCGCGGGCGACCTTTAGGTAGTTACCTACTAATATATCTCAGGCCAGGCGCGGATACAGGGGGGGGGGGCAATGGGTGCAATTGCCCCCCCCTGACGCCATCATCAAAATTAGAGACTTGTTTACAAAAATCGTTATTAACTCATTGCTAACTTATATTATGTAGATTAAATACATCGATCGATCAATGTTTTTCACTTGAAATTTCTGTTAAAAAAACATCGCTAGTGTGTTATTTTAACCTTTTCAAAGACCACTTCGGCATTGCGTTCGCTTGTCAATCCGTAAGCGACTGAAATTCACCGAGCGCTTGGAATCTATATAAGCACAGGTAATCTTTGGCATTTTTGGCAATGCAATATATCTATAGTTTTTTGATAGTTTATTTTGCATTGTATTTTTATTACTTTTTTTTTAAACAGACACGCTGAATAGCTTTTTTGCAAACTTGAAAACTTTTTTTTAATAATAATAATAATAACGATAATTTATTTATTGCGCATATGGGTACACAGTATTGATAGAAAGATTACAGTAGTTATAGAACGCCATATTCAACCTTTCGGCATGCAAAGTTGGTACAACATACAAAATAAAAAAGAGAAGTTCCAATTAATCTAATTTAAAAGTCGTAAATCATAAGTTGTTATTTTACTAACAAAGTGAAATATAATTGCCATAAAAATAATATCATTAGAGCAATGTCAAATTTACATGCCATATAATTAAGTCAGAACAATATAATGTCAAAAATTTAAGACAAAATAAAATAAATAATGTCGAATTCAAATATATATTATAAATCAAAAACAAAAACAAAAATCAACTGTCATTTAAATACTCGTTTACATCATAATAAGACTTTTCTAAAAGGAAGCATTTAAGTTTATGCCTGAACATATTAGTACATTGTACTTCAATTAGGCAACTCGGCAAATTATTGTAAATAAGTGGCGCCATGCATATTACACTGTTATTAAGCAATGTTGTTTGATTCATAGGAATATTTACCCTTTGCTTATGACGCTTAGAAATTAAATTACTGTACAGATTCATATTTTTACTGAAACCGGAAAACTTTCTGTTATAATTATGGTTTTTTGTATTGAAAATTTGAGGCTCGCCATACATTCACTAGGAGAGCTTATTTTTTCTCCATACAAAAAAAACAAGTGTTGGAACGTTATCCAGTTTCCAGTCAAATCGTTGTCAAGTTTTGAACAAAGCACTGGGATTATTCAAAGCCAGTGCTGATTAAACTTGATGACGAATTGACGACGATTCGACTAATGAGGCGTTTGTTTTAAAAATAAGAATAGTTCGTGATTTTTTACTAGATGGCGTAAGAAGCAAAAAACTGTTCTGTCAAGCCCGTCAAGCCCCGTTTTATCTTTTTTAGTTATTCCTGGCCATGGATATAAGTTCATCGGCCGAAAACACGGTTCAACCGATTACGTATAGTGATGGGTTCGTAACGAGTCACACCAAAACCAGTCACAGTTTGACTCGTTGGGATTTTTCTTCCCATCGAGACTTGTTGGGAAAACCTTTTGGAAAAAAAAGTTTTATCAGTAACAGGGACTCTATGGGAAGAATGAACTCCCTTCGAGTCAGATCTCTAAACTCCGAAAAAGGTTCTATTAAATTTGCCATGGCTTTACTAGGGTATGATTAGACTTGACCGTGACTTACTGTGTGGGACTGTGACTAAGACTCATTTAACTAGAGTAAGAAGGATTGATGAAGAAATATTTTTTGCCTTAAGGATTAGTCCACAATCCAATCAAACCATTCATGAACAATGATGATTCATCCTTGATCCATCGCTCCATAATGGATTGTTAATAGATCCATGGCCAATATGACCAATAACAATTTTATAACAACAAACAATCAGGAGATCAAATCAACATAATGTTTTGTTTGTTGTTTTAAATTTTTCAGTTTGGAATAAACTTTGTAGGTTCTGCTCATTTCATCCAAAGCAGTTTTGAGATGTGTTAGTAAACAGTATTGCGTCCAATGTAAAGAAAACATCTAATAAATGTTGTCTTTACCTTGGACGAAATTAACAATATCGGTGAAGTGGTAGCTCAGTAGAAGACGGGCCGTTTAGCTTTCGCGTTCGGCCACTCGCCGGTTCACATCCCGACGACTCGTACCAATCGGTTCTTTGGAATTTATGTACGAATTCAAATACCACTGGATGACCACTGGCTTTTCGGTGAAGGGAAACATAGTGAGGAAACCGGCCTTATGTTTGGAGATGAAACTCAGTGGCGTTTTTAATCTACATATTGGCACTTAGCCTTATCCAGTTTGCTGGACTACGGCCTTATCACCCTGAGGTATGATATTGGGTAAACTTAAAATAAAAGCTCCTAAAAACGTAAGCAAATCGAAGCCGAATCGAAGGTAGAAATGCAGGGGTCACGTTCGATGGTTCCAGAAAACAAAGCTGAGGCGTTGGAAAGCGCAAAAAACAATAACAATAATATTCCACGCTCGTGGGCGAAAACAAACTAAAACATAGTGTTTAATTTCCCTATGAAACAAACTGCAAACTGCAATGAGTAAGAGTTTTTAAGCGAAATTAACTGTTTTACAATCAATGTCACATTGACAAGTTTGACATAAACAATTTCAAACGACTTCACGCCATCTATTATAATTTTTGGAACTAACACTTTTTTTAAATAGAAAACGCCTTATTACGGAAACTGGATATGACACTGTTGGTATTCCAGCCATTGTTCTGAGGACATGGAAGTTTGCTAACCTGCAACATGTGTCCAAAAAAGTAGTTAGCTTAGGTTCACGTCCACACTCTGCAAGATTATGGAACGTGTCCTCAACAATGGGCTTCTGCCCATTGTTGTTCAGACTAAGCTCCAAAGCCTTGAACATCGACGCAAAGTAGCTGTCTATCGGTTTATTATCGGTTACATTTCGGAGAGTATGTTTTGATGCTGCATGATCTGATCCCACCCTGTCCGTTCTAACATCGGACGGCAGGAGCTCTAAAAAGCGGCCCGTTTCATGGTTTATATTTCAAAAAACACGCACCAAAACGGTTCGATTCCACCCTTATTTTGCAAATTGCTAAACAGTAGACTGCGATTCATCCTTAAAGTCGCGAATGAATCGGTTTCTTCTAGGCAAGCTTGCAAAACCGTACACTGCGTCTTCGCTTAACATCAGACGAGATAGCGGTCATTGCCATTGCAAGCCAATATTGAAATAAAATAGTATATTATTAAGAACCTAAGTTACCGGCATAGCTCGCAAGGTTTGCAATTTGAAGTGGCAATGGGCAGGCCACATCGCTCGAAGAACTGACAACCGATGGGGAAGAAAGGTTCTTGAGTGGCGACCGCGAACCGGAAGACGCAGCGTAGGACGGCCTCGCACTAGGTGGACCGACGACATTGTAAAAGTCGCGGGCAACCGGTGGATGTAAATGGCAGGTTGTCGTACAGTGTGGCAGTCTAAAGGGGAGGCCTTGTTTCAGCAGTGGACGCCACCGGGCTGATGATGAAGAGTATATTACTTACCTAGGGACCAAAAGTAAAGAATGTCAGGCCACATGTATATATCTCCCGAGGCGAAGCCGAGGGTGACAAACGTGTGATCTGAGGCCTGTTTACTTGCTCCCGTGGTGTGTATACGATTTTACGTGCTGCTGCGTGGAGGAAGTGGTTCCTTTCTCTCCGCGTAGCGGATCTTATGTAGCCACTTTAGGCACTGCAGGCACGTAAAAATACAAGTACTATAATAACGGTTTTTTTTTAAATTTTGAACGATTTTTCTGATAGATAGATAAAACCACACAAAAATTGCCCCCCCCTCAACGAAATCCTGGATCCGCGCCTGTCTCAGGCATGTACATAGTACATACCTATATCGATTTCAGAGAACACGCTATCGGTAAAATATTTTATACAAAATCTACAAGCTTCTCTTTTATTAAGATTAGGGTGTGTCCGAGTGACTGATAAAACTCCACGCGACGTCATCGAAGGAAAATATCCGTTTCTTTAACTAATGTAACGGATTGTAAAGTACCTATCACTGAGTCAGACGCGCGTCATTATGTGCAAACTAGAAGATAACAACTTGTTCGTATAAATAACACACAATCGTTGGTTTTGTGCATCAGTTACCTTCAAGCTCTCGAGCGAGAACGCAGTGCTCTAAAAGTTTTCAAAGTTTATCTATACTAACTTTATTGTAAGTGTTTTCAAAATGTTAATATATATACCTACTTAATAAGTATTAGATACAGTTTGCATTTTATAGAAGTGTAGTAGGTATTGCGTAGCTTTTTCTGGTTTGTGATCCCCTATTTTTTAGATTAGATTATGTTAGGTATCGACCAAATTATATAATTGATCATTGGTATTCAGCACCCGAGGCAAGACTCGTAAAAATACTGCTTTCAAAAAAATCCTTTATATACAAAAGTACCTCTATAAGTGCCTAGTAGAATAGTAAACTGCAGGTAAAAGGAGAAATAAAGGGGTATTCCCAAATACCTAGGAATTAATTAATTAAGTGGTAGCATAGTATGTATTGCAGTAGGTACGAGTAGTCTTTTCAAGTGTATTTCAATTTTTATTTTTTTTGCTTTAACATGGGTTTTGTAATGTGTTCTGATACTCGTAGTTACATGAAGATTTTACAACGTAGGTTACCTACGTTGTAAAATCTTCGTTGTTTCTTCGTTCTTCGTTTTTTTGTTTTGTTCTCTATAGAGAACCTACATAAACTCTATAAAATCTTGGATCACTATAACTGGCATCGCATACGGTACCTTATTAGTTATTAGTTGACAATAAAAAGCGGCCCAGTATAAACTACCACCTACTTAGAAGTATCTATATGTACAAACCATACAGCGTGGCTTACTGTGCCGACATTAAATTAACAGACGTGTAGGGTTAATGATCAGTAACCATAAAAAAAAAGTAAAAAAAAACTGATTTTCCATGCAAAAAGTTCATCGACGTTGGACAAAATGTATGGAACATCTGTTTTTTTTAATATTATTTGTATGGTTACTGATTTTTAATTGTTAATTTAATGTTGGCACAGTAACGCCACGCTGCATAATTCAAATTCAAATAATTTATTTTCAGACTTAATATTATATAAGTACTAATGCTAGCTATGAATCTTGGAAAAATTAGAGATCACAGACTAAGAAATAAAGCAATTTTAATGTAAGGTAGAGATAATATCTAAACCAAATAGGATGTGACAAAAATCGACTTACTTCATTCCGCATTCCAGAGAGAACTCAGCAAAAACCCGGTCGTGTAACGAATAGCCTTCGGCCGCTTGTGACGTCTGACGGGCTAATGGTCTTCCAACCTTCAGACTAAATTCCTGATTGCTATCTGCGTTTTTCGATGAATGCTCGTTGTGTTTTTCTGCCCTGGGGCCGTACCGTGAACTGCTTATAGCGGGACCGAATACGCTCAGATGCCGACGCTGTGCGACTGTGAATTTTATCGCCTCGCATTAAGGTTCGCGGTCGCGCAGTGTCGGCAGGTGAACCTATTCGGTCCCGCTATAAGCAGTTCACAGTACGGCCCCAGTTCCCCGTTGAGACCTCTAGCAAAATTTATTTCCTTTTCCATGTGGTTTAAAAAAAACCTCCTTGTATAAAACAAGACATGTTACTTAAAAAAGTATATTATAATGTTTTTGTAAAAACTTACGCAACTTTTAACTTTCTTACTCTGTAGTGTTTTTTATATAAAAATGTGATGCAATAAGGAACGTCTCTAGGGTCGCTAGTAGCTATCGTTAAGATAAGAACATGATAAAATCAAGATTTTTGCACATTGCTATATTTCCAAATAGTAGTTGGTCATTTCATAACAAACAAAAATCTTACCGTGGAAAGGGAATTCCATTTCGAGGTGTTTATGTATCTACCTATAGGTAGTTTTTCTTACAAAGAGTCGCATGTACGTAACGATTCAAACAATTAGCGTCCATCGAGGTAGAGATGCCTCTACATTGTATTACATCAGTGACCGTATATAGTAGTGATATTTGATCAAATTGGTATTTACCTACCTTTTATCAATTGAATTGTATCAACGCAATGTACCCAAAATACCGTGACGGCAGGTACCCATTGCGTACTATGGTATAGGCTGATTCAAACTTAAGAGGATGAGTACACCCAAATTGGCTTCATTCGGGTTAATGTTTTGCCAAATGTACAAATTCGATAGCACTGAAAAAAATTAATGTTAATTTAGATCATATTTCCTAGTTGACTATTGTTGCGAAATCACGATTGCGAATAATTTTCTCGATAGAAAAAAAAACGTAAAACAACTCTGAAAATGAATTTCTAAGTCAATTTGTATTGACTTTTCAATTTGTATTTTTGTATGAAGACACATAACCAAAATTAGTAAAGGCTACGAGTAATACTTTAATATATCTTACTATTAAACTAGTTTTTTTTCTTACGCAATAACTTTATTGCAATTAATTATTTTCCAACAAAATTACTGTACGAAACGTGGCGCAAGCGCGCCGGCTTCTCTTTTTTACCTATGTAAATAGAAAGAGACCACAGATAGGATAGCAGCATAGGATAGGATAGGATAGGATCAGCTATTGTCAGCGTCTTAATGGCGGCTGTGAACTTAGGCGCGAGACGCTGCGCAGTAGCAAACATTAGGCGAGCGTGCGTACAATCGCAGTCTCGCTTGCAGCGCACTTCACAGCCGCCATTAAGTATGAATCAGCCTGTACCTACCGTAGCGCTCGTGGCGTAGCTTGTCTAGGTGATTCTAAACGAACACCGATGTTAAGCAACGGACGGTCCGGTCAGTCTTCGGATGGGTGACCGTGAGTGTCATTTATTTCTGAGCGCTACCGTGGATCGGATGACATGTTAAACTGTTGGCCCCGGTTATTTGTTCTAGTTTCTATAACCACAACCGTCAGCCATGTCAGAGGCCTTCGGGCGGCACATTAACTCTGACACTAGGGCTGGCCACTCAGCCTATACGAACTTACTTACTTTTAGCCTGTACCTACGACACATGCTTATTGTACAACTCAAGTTTCGACAGCTTCGGTCTTTATTAGATTACGTTTTATTCAATGATTTCTGTTTCTTCAGAGCAATGGCCGACACTGACCGCGTTGAAATCCCCGAAGAAGTGGAAGACATTAAAGAGACCGCCGCCGAAGTGAATCCTGAGAACGGAGACTCCAACTCATTGGAAGAAGGACCGGCGGCACCTGTTGTAACGATCACTAACAGGAACATGATTGTGGCGCCACCTAATTGTCCGCCCGGCTACCAGTTGGATGCCAACGGTGTTTGCCGGCAGGTTTTAGATTAGAGACGTTTTGTATCGACATTACGTTCGTAGATTGTAGTTTTTTGTCGAAATCTGTATAGATTAAGTTTTTGTATTGAAATGCTCCTAATTATTTTTTGGCGATAGGCAATACTTAAGTTTCTATCGACCATTTTGTAAGTTAACGTTCTGATTGATTGTTTGTGATTGTTCTGCTCATTCGGTAATTTTAAGTTTTCGTCTTGTCAATATTTTTTGTTTTGCCAAAATTTTAATTGTTTGGTTGCCTTTAAATCAGATTCTTACTGAGTGGTTGTCAAAGCCTGCAGTCAGTTGTTTGGTTGTGAATCTTATTTCGTTTATTTATTTCAGTATTATTAAGTTCGAATGGGCAAATTTTTGTATTATTTTTAAGATGTTTTTTGTGATGTTCCTAATATTAAATGTTTTAACATTAACGTACATGTTCGTTTTCCTATAATTTGTAAGGAGTTTAATGAAACCATTCATTTCTAATAATTAACGATCATTTACTTTAAAATATTAATTAATGACATAATGTTCTAGTCTCTGTGGTAATCAAAACATAGGGTCTAAGTTAAAAAATTAAATATTCTTTCTATAACCCTGACATCGTAAAATATTGTTGATACTCGCCTACTAAAATTATAAGTAACCGAGCGTTGCATAAGTTTTAACAAATGGAGCGTCACTGTCGCACGAATTCCTGGAAGGAAAAAAATCACGTTAGAACTAATTACATAGCTGAAAAGTTAACTCACGTACCCGATATGTAAGAAAAGTTAGGTACCTACCTACCTACATACTTATTAGGCGCAATCTTAATTTCTGTGTAAACTATAAAGAAGGATGGCAGACTCCTATGAAGTTTCAGCCTAGTAGAAAGAAGCTGCGTGTATGAATGAAACTTGTACAAACTGATAGAGCAAATGAAATACCTATATTAAAATTGAAAATTGGACCATTTTTCTAAAAGTATGGAGAAAAAAGTTATTTCGAAACAACATATGTTAGGTTAGGCCTCGGAGGAACTAGCTCTCTCTCTTATATAATCAAAGGGTTAGGCTAACGCCAAATTGGAATGGGGTTATATCGCGCTCACAGCGCCAAGAACGATTTTGACGCATTTCGGACTTGACTTGACTTGACTTCTTGGTTTATCTGGACGCATTTTGGAACGCTACGATATAACGATGACATGGACAGAGACTAGACAGTAGAACTAGGATGCAACGTGTATCCGAACGAAAACAATATAATGAGAAATGAGAACCATATAGTGTGTGTTCGGATAATATACAAGTAATATCTAAAATAAATGCGACAAGGTACTTTAATTCTCAGCTTTATAAATTATGCTTAATATTATAGAAAACCACAAAAATTTAATATGAATTTCCACATAAATATGGGCAACATGAATGACGTGTAATTTTTTTTCAGGTCCCATGCGAATTCTGTCATCCTTCTTTGGGGAGGTCTGATATAGTTACCTACGTATGTAAGCAAGATGATTGTTAATCTTTTCATTATTTATATTTATTATTACCTTGTAAAAACTGACCACAAATAGAGCTGATCAACTAAATTAAATTGAATCAGTTTTAAGCCCCGCAATCAACGCCAAAAACTTTGAAAATCTTTTAACTTTATTAGTCGATTTGTTATTTTTAATAAGTTGAAGGACATTCATCTATCCTTTAATTGTAGAAACCTAGATTTTCACGATTACTGAAAATACTATTTTGTGTATCTTGTACTATATCCTGTTTCATTTAGCATTTACAAAGAAAGTAAATAGGTTTTAATTGTAATCTATTTATCAGTGCAATTAACAAAATATTTTTGTATGATTGCAATTAATATCTAACTATCTATTGCAATCGATATGTAATTATATATTTCTACGAAATATTTTAGGATTACGATAGATAAATAATGATGTCAATCCCAAATGTTTTTTTTTTATTGTCAGATGTAAGTATGAATTTATCGACAAAGAACATAGAAAATACGGTTTTCTCCACCGGTAGAGCCACAACGCGAATACTTGCCAAAAACATTACGACCAAGTGCGAGAGAATACTTAAACTCTGTCCATTAAAGTTAAAATCTTTTTGAATGCTCTTGCAAAAGACGCTTTACAAATTTATGACGACATTAGTTTGTAAAGCGTCTAGCAAATGATATCCCGTACAATTAGCTGCGTTTGATCAAGCAATACCTCTTTATAATGTTACGTCGACAGTGCCAGAGCGAGACACAAGGTACCTAGATAAAGCAACTCTCTACCTACCTATTTCTCAGACTAGATAGTGGCGCGCTATTTTCTAGTCCTTAAGTCAACACAGATAAAACATGGAAGCGTTTTTCAAGGGAGCAAATCGTCCCGAATAACCTACGCTTCGTCGGAACGACTTTATATTATTTTAATTTATATTTAATTATTTATAGTATGTAATTGCATGTTTAATGTTATGGTTAAAAGTCGATCTTAATGCTTGACTCATTGGGTTTAATTTGGCGTATGACATCTTCATATAAGACATTTCTTATATGAAGCGCTCCGAGACGCAATCGAAAGCTGATAATTTTCAAGCGCCCTTAAATACCTACTTCTATGATTCATCTGCGTTCACTGCTAACGTCTTAGGTACCTGAAGCAAAGCTATAGGAAAACTACAGACCTATCAAGGCGTAAGCAAGTAGGTATAGGCAAAATGACTGATTTATGTTAATACAGTGGACCCCCGATAATCCGGCCCCTGTCTAATCCGGCGCCCCCTGTAATCCGACATGACTTAGAATTACATGTATGTTTGACAATCTTTGCTAATACATATAGATCACGCAGGTTCGAACAGGTCACAACTCGTACGCGCCACCGCTATTGTGCTCGACGCGTATGCATTGTTTTACTTAGTTTGAATTTGACTACTAGTGATAGTAGTTTGTACTTCAAAGTACATACATATGTACGTATAATATGTATATAGATTCTTGTCATTAGATATGTAATTTGTCGGATTACAAGGTACTCTTTCGTAAAAAAAACCGGACTATAGGGGTCTTAGGCAGTGCTCTATAATCCGACAAATCGATAGTCCGACACTGCCCTGCATAATGTTTGCCGGATTACCGGGGGTCCACTGTAATTATTGTCCCATTTGAAATCAGACCATACGAGTCGATTAACAGAAGTAAAATTGAAATTACCTAAGCTTAAAAATAAACTAGATATATATATATAATTGTTTTAATTTCATGCTAGACAGAGAGCGTGCTATAGGTAGGTATGACGTCATTTCCACGCGCGCCAAACAAATTACATGCTAACACGCTTTGGGGGAAAGTGACCATCCTCTCGTTATATTTCAAACCTTTCCAAATTTTATAATATACAGGTTGTTTTGGGTATGTGGAGCCATACTTAAGGATGTTGATCTACCCATCAAAATGACCAACTTTTGCTAAATTCGATTTTTTATCCCTATAAGTACAATATTTTTTCGTTGATCTTAATGTCTGGTCACTTTGTATGAGTTTTTTTTCTCGAATTTAAAATGTTTGATTTCTTAAAGTTGTACATAGAGATTATATACCAGTCATCTACCCTATTCTACATATTTTACTACACACATGGGTAGCCAACAAAAATGTTATAACCATAGAAGACATAAAACAAATCAAAAATTAAATCAATTTATTGAGGTAAAGAAATAACATAAAACTACCTAAGATCTAATTAAAATACCGTGCAGGAGTGATTTTAACACTAGCATAAAATTTAAAATAAACTATCGCTAATTACTGATAAAAATAAACAAAGAATTACACTAGTTTTCTACATATTATAATATAAATATATTCCAAAATTTATCACATACAATAAAACTACAAATATGTAGATATGTACTTAGTATTATCGTTAAGGTGTGGCATGCGTTTATTTGGTCAAACAATAATTTAATGTCACAGAGATAGTCTAATCTACTACAAGTACATGTTCTATAACACTTTGCCAAACTGTGAACAATATTATATAGGAATGCAAAATGTAGGACCAGATTATGCCTAGATTTTTTAATGTGCGTATCGTCATCTACAAGTACCTACTCATAATTATAATATGCATTATAATTATAAATGTGTGTGCGTTTCAAATAATAACAACACACAGCCACTGTGGACGTATATACAAGGCCAGGCTTTAAGTCTATGTTCGCAGTTTAGCGAAGTGATACTCTAATGAACAGGCGAGTCGGTCGGCGGGCGGCGTATGGCGTACTTACTCGTCCTCCCAGGGACAGACGTCGTTCCTGTGCGCGGGCGCGGGGGGCCCCCGGCCGCCGCTCGATCCCCCGGGGCCCCGGCCGCTGCCGCTCGACTCGCCTTCGGGGCCGGCGGGGCGGGGGCCGCGAGCGCTCGACTCCGCGGGGTCCCGCCGGCGCGCCTCTCCCCCGTGAGCGACGTGTGTCGCGAGGGGCGCGGGCGGCGGCGGCGGCGGCGCGCACGCACAAGGCACTTTGTCTGCGTTGTCCTCCTCCGCGCCGATGTCCTCGCCGACCGCGAGCGGCGCCACCGGCGCGCGCGCCGCCTCGCCGCTCGCGGTCGCTTCGCTCGCGAGGCTCGAGTCCGCCGGCTCCGGCTCCGGCACTTCCTCCTCTATGGACGCGCTCGGCGGCAGGTCCCCGAGGCGCACGACCTCCACCGGAGCCGTCTCCTCTATCGTGGGCAGGTCGAGGTCGTCGTCGGCGCGCAGCGTGCACCGCGAGTCGGGCTCGTCGCGCGGCTCGGTGGGCGTGGCCGCATTCGACGCGAACACCGACGAGGGCTCCTCCGAGTGCGTCACGGAGCGCGCCTCCTCCGGCGACTCCTGCGTCGAGTCCTCCTCGGGCGCGGAGCTGACGCTGATCGTCGGCGTCGGGCGGTGAGGCGGCGGCGCCGGCGGCGGGTGCGCGGGCGCGGGCGCGGGCGGCGCGCGGGGGGAGTGCGGCGGGGAGGCGAGCGGCGCCAGGTGGCGGGGCTCCACGGCGGACAGGCGGCGCAGCGGCGGGGGCGCGCCGCGCAGCCCGCCGTCCAGCGTGCTCTGCTGCGGCAGGCGGCGCGCGCGCTCCGCGCCGACGCCGGTGACGGTCACCGCGCACGACACGTCCGAGGAGGAGGAGCCCGAGTCGGCGGCGGAGTCCTGGCGGCGGCGGGGCGCGCGCGCGGCGGGCGGCGCGGCGCTCTCCCAGGGCAGCGCCTCGTCGGCCGGGTCCGCCAGCTCGGCCAGGTTGGACTGCGAGTGCGAGTGCGCGGGCGGGTCGGGCGCGCGCGCCGCCGCCGCGCACTGCGCCAGCTCGTGCGCGGAGCCGGACAGCGAGCGGTCGGAGCCGCGCCGCCGCGCCAGCCCCGCGCCGCCGCCGCACGACGCGCCGCTCACGCCGGGCTTCTTCTTCACTTGCCCGCCGAAGTTGAAGAACCTGGAACGGAGACAACACTACTTGAACAACCCTCAATACTACTACGTACTTTCATCCGATTTATTTTATGGTACGACGAATTATAACTTATGGCATGACATAAGCTTATATACACGACATGAAACTTATTATCAACGCTGAATTTTAAACAATTTAGGTACTATTCTTTGGGTAGAAAACTAAACGCTAATCAGCTCAGGGTCATTCAAGTATAATATTATCATTGGGATGGAGATAATTTTTATTAGCACTTCTGTGCACTGTTATGTAGTAAGAAATCGTCTGGTGTGTCAGTAAAGTAACACAGCTCTGTGACTCACTTAGCTTTCTTCTGATGCACATTCTTCCCTTCAGTGAGCAGCCTCTGGAAGTGGTCGGAGCGGATGAACCGCGGGTAGCAGTCCTTCTTCAGCAGCAGTCCGTACACGTGGTCGGCCGCGTGGTCGAGCGCGTACCGCGACCCGCTGCGGAGGCCTTCCCCGACCTTCTCCGCCGTCGCGCCGTCGATATTTATCTCGCACGGCGCGCCCGGCGCTAAGAACTCTCTGGAATATAACGATTTGCCTTAAATATGCCTCCGTCCACTTACATCCACCAGTGGAGCAAAAGCAAATTTTTTCTCCTCTTGAATCCACCACTGGATCCACAGGTATTTTCTTTGCTATATCATTCCACTGACTTTTGGGCAATAGGAAAATGTCGTGAGTGAACCCGCATAACAAGTCCAGAGAAGAGACACACAGTCACATGATTAACCTGCCTCAGGCTAATAATGTAACTGTTCGGGATCGTGATTTGTCATATATGTCACTTGTCACTGTCCCGCCAAAACTCATTGGACCCTGCAGGGCAGGACGAAACGCCAAAAGACCGACGGATTTGCTTAATAACTTACAGCCTTACCTAAAATAATCTCGATTCTCTTAGTCACTGCTTAAACTTCTCTGTCCTTTTCTAGCACGTGCAACTTCACGCCAGAGAGAAGATGGCAGAGCATCTTAAGCAGTCACTAACGGTTGAAAAGTTTTTTTAAGTAAGGCCGTTAATTAGGAAATCAATGCATTCGTTCGTTAACGATATTGAGAGAAATCCCTCCGTGATACCGTGAGGCGTGAATCTGTGACAGTGACAAGTGAAAATGATGACAAATCGCGATCCGAATCGCAGTCCGGAACAGTTACATGATTAGCCTGCTGAATCGATAACGACAAACATCTCGTGTCGACATCGAGATATCTCGCAGAGTCGCATGTTAGCCCTGCAGGGAAGAAACTCCGGATATGTCAGAAGTTCACAGCTCGCCAGAATCTGGTAACCCGCACCGGTTTGGGTGTCAGAATATTTGCATTCAAAGTTTGCTTATTGTGAATGTGGATGTAGTCTCTTTGCCCGTGTTTTGAGTTGGATACGTACACATTTTTTTTCTCAACATTATGATCTTTTGCCAGAAGTTCACCTAAAATTATCAAAAAGTATGGTTCGAAAAGGAATTACAACATAAGGACAACAGCAAGCTACTTCAATTGAGATAAAAATATGACAAGACAGACGACCACTAGACTCTATATTTCACCAACTCAAATGCGCCGACCCATATTCCTTAATAGAGAATATATATAGAACATTTTGTATGAAGTGTTTCCACACTTTTGGGTATTTCTATGTTTTTAAAGCTTTAACAGTAAGAAAAATTATGATCTCTGACAGGACTCGAACCTGCATACGAGCAATCTCTGGGTTTCCGTCCCAACTGCTTTGCCAATTAAGCTGCAGAAGTTTCTGCCTTAGTTGTCATAATTCTGGTACTGTTTCAAGCTAAACTAAAGCATTGGTGGCTCCATCTGTAAATTTTTGTAACACAAATATTTACCCAAACCGTTACAGGTTCCAAGGTCTGACGAGTGACTTCTGTAGCTTAATTGGCAAAGCAGATGGGACGGCAACCCAGAGGTTGCTCGTATGCAAGTTCGAGTCCTGCCATTAGTCATAATTTTTCTTACCGTTTAAGCTTTAAAACATAGAGAAAATAGATTATACGGAGCGTGATGATATCAAGAACCCTAAGGCAATGCATTTTTTATTTAAAAACTTACTCGTAAATCTCCTCGAGTTTCTTAGGTATCTGCTTAGTACTACTTCGTCTTAAGTCCATGACGGCAGTCCAGAACCGTATGTTCTCATGAGAGTACTCCTTGCGGAGGAAGCTGGTGAACTCCTGCAGCCCCGTGGGGTCGGAGACCAGTTCTTCGATGGAGAGGGCCCAACGCTGCACGCGCTTTTCGCTGGGAACCTCCACCCTAAAATAAATTAATCACCTAGTTTGACAAGGATATGAATTATCATTTCAGTTTACGAGTATTATACAATGTGTAACAAAAAGGTTCAACAATACGGAAGGGTATGTATGTACTCATCATTATGAACAATTTTCACTATGGGGCCAACCCTGAAATCGTGAAAAAAAACAGCTGTCCCATATATTTTGTTCAAGGTGTAAGAACTTTTCGTATGGAACAGCTGTTTTCGCAAGTTCACAATTCTGACAATGCTACTGTTATGGGCAGGTGTGACGCTTACCAGGAGAACGTCTTGCTCGTCTCGTCACTTGATAGTATTAAAAAAACATGGCCTGATTTACACAGAAACGTACTAAGTAGGTATCGTAATACTGTATGGATGAATAAAATGATTTCGTAAATATTCAACTAGCTATTTTCGAAAATAGCATTTGTTAGATGACTCATGAATTCTATTTTCAACCGACTTCAAATGAGGATCTAAATTCGACTGTATATTTTTTTTTTTAAATATGTATGTTAAGAGACTCCTCCGCCAATTTTGAACTGACTTTGATGATTATTATTTTAGGGGGGGAAAGGGGGGGGGGGTAGTTAGTATGAAAGTCCTTTGTTTTTGTACTTTTAGTCACGAAAATTTGGATTTGGATAGTTCATTTAAAATAAAAAAATGCTATTTCCAAAAAAATATCGATTTAAGGGGGGTGGGGAGTTAGTAGAGTCGATTGAGTCGGTAGTAGTCGCGAACTGATTTCAACGTTGGCCCCATAGTTCATAGTTCATAGTTCTTTATTTATAACAGAAGATGTTACATGTCAATAAAATAATGTTTATTGACATGTAATAGTATAAGTTGTTTGTTTTGATGTACAGAATATGCCCTTAAAAGGATGCTAACTGATGGCAAAAAGCAAACAGTCATGAAACTGAATCTATTAGGCCCCCCACGGACCCCGGAGTCCGTGGAGCTGAACAACAAAAACAAACTGTTTTCGCTTCTGGAAGTAGTCTCTTGTGGATGAACACGGCAGTTTGTGAAATTCGTTCAATTTCCTTACTAGAACGTCAGCAGGTTAGTATTTAAAACTTTTAGATACAGTGGCGCCCTCATTAATTTTTACACTTGCCAAGCTTCACAAATCTTCCTTTCTATCGGTCTTACTTAAAAAAACTTTTCTACCTTAGTCACTGCTTAATCTTCTCTGTCCTTTTCTAGCACGTGCAACTTCACGTCAGAGAGAAGATGGCAGAGCATCTTAAGCAGTGACTAACGGTTGAGAAGTTTTTTTAAGTAAGGCCGTAAATGTTTAACAATACTCAATAGTTTATTGCAAACATTACGCCCGGAGTAGCCGGAGTAGTTTAGGTGGCCTATTTTGTCTTTACAATTATTGATCATCTAGATTTAAGGCAAAAACGAACTCATTGTCACAGTACCCATCCCATCTGTATAAATCTGAAAAATACAATCGATTCGTATTTCGGAGAAAAAAACATCTAAAAAGCATATTTTTGCCAAACGAGAATAAAGTAAGGCAAGCAATAAGAAAGAACAAAGGAAGTGCACAGCTAATTTCCAACTAAATAAGGGAGCAAAGTTCCTTGTGTCCGTACCGTGAACCTCTTATTGCGGGACCGAATAGGCTCAACTGCCGACGCTGCGCGAAAGTGAATTTTATCGCCCCGCAATAAGGTTCGCGTTATTGCAGCGACGTCGGCAGCGGAGCTCGCAATAAGCGGTTCACGGTACGGCCCCTGTTCATGATAGAGCAAAATATACACAGATTTCATTTGATTTATAGTTCAGGTTACTTAGGCCCGATAACTTAAGTGACGTGACACGTGATCTGGCAAATCTACATACAGTGTTACGCATTACTACGCTGAAAGGAGGTCATTGTGAATAAATTTTACAATGGGGCCAAATCTAATATCGGAAAAAAGTTTGCTGTTCTAAACACTTCGTCGAGAGCGTGCTATATTTTTCTATGAAACAGAAGATTTCTTCGCGTTTTCTTTTTAGAAAAATATTACTTAAAAAAAATGTTTTTGACTGAATCAAAAACATTTTTTTACCGACTTCTAAAAAAGAGGAAGTTCTCAATTCGACTGTATGTTTTTTTGTATGTATATTACGAGATTACTCCCTCACTTATGCACCCATTTTGATGATATTTTTTTTGTTTGGTAGGTCATACTTTAGAGGTGGTCCCATATACATTTTACCGAAATTAATGCAGCACTTTTTGGAAAATCTACAAAAACAAAAAATATATACATAGATGACGTTATGATTGTTGCTCGCCCCCATCTGCAGGCGCTTCAGGAACAATTTCAGAAATATCGATAGCATTCACAAAATGGGGTCTTATTGTTTGACATTACCCAGGTTAGAGCTTGAACCCGCTTAATTGTATAGCACGCTTTTAAAACTTCGTAAAAACCACAGAAAAGCGAAAGCCCTACTTCTTAGGTTAGAACGGCTGTCAAAACAATGTTCTAAAGCAATTGTATAGAAAACCGCTGTCGCCAGTTTTACACTTATTTGTATAGAAACTACGACGAAAAAATGCCAATAATTGGTCGCGCATTTGAAGTAAAACGCTCGAAATGCTATTTTGCAACAGATTAAAATTTATCTAATTACGATGCAATGTGGTTTGGTTTCCTTCGCGTCTACTTAAATTGTCTTTTTGAGTATTCTGAAAACATGCATATTGGTAGAATTGTCATCAAGCGCATTTGCACCTAATGCCGGCTAACGCGGCCCGTCACATTTCCGTTCTATTTACTTCTCTCTTCAGTGGTAAAAACCGTGTTCGTGTCCGTATTGAGGTCTTTTAGTTTAACCCCATAAGGT
Organism: Erannis defoliaria; assembly: GCA_905404285.2. Taxonomy (NCBI): domain Eukaryota; kingdom Metazoa; phylum Arthropoda; class Insecta; order Lepidoptera; family Geometridae; genus Erannis; species Erannis defoliaria. The sequence continues at coordinate 6,408,678 of FR990071.1, forward strand.
TTTCGACATTTTACTCCATCAGGAACAAAAGGACATACAAGAAGTAATATTAGGCGCTAGGCAGATCTAATAGGCAGCTATTAGGTAGGTCCTGCACTCACAGAGGGTTGTTAATTTGCCAGAATAGGGTGTCGTCGCTGACCCAAGGGTTGGAGGGCTGCGGCGGGGTGAGCCAAGGATCGTAGGGAGCGAAAGTCTCCGAGTAGGCCAAAAGAGCCTCGAGGGCAATTGAAGTCTTCACTCGCGTACGGTCCAGGCTCGCTTTTAGATGTTCAATCTAGAAGAATGTGAAAGTAGACAGAATTAGAGCCTGCGCAACCGACGAACTTCCCAGATCAACCGTATAGCTTATCTCTAGTAGCTTTAATTATACGATTATATTTATTTCATAAAAAAAATAAAAAAAATTGCTTAATATTTTTTAAGCTGTACTGTTATGCGGAATGTTAGCACTAAGCGAAAAAAAGGTCATTTACCTCACTGCGAGGCCAACCACGAAATTGCAAAAAGCAAAGGAAAACATGTGCTTTTTTATATAGATCGATATGTTTTGATATTTTTAGAGATTGCGTCGGTTAGCAAAAGTTGATCACAAATTATAAGTGCAATTACCTCTTTTCCGTTTAGTACAAACGTTTGCGGTATCTCGTATAATAGTTGATAGCTTTTACCGATGGTGGAACAACCCTTGAAAAGGGAATATGCATGTGTTTTTTTATTGACTCACAAAAAAGCTGACTGGCAACAAAACAAATCATCGAAAGTAAAATTTTAATATGTGCACAAATAACGAAGTTATACACATTTTAGTTTCATGTTAGACAGGGAGGGCTATTACTAGCACGTGTTATGCTAAAAAGGGACAGATATATTTCAGAACACTTATATTTCAGAACTTTACCCGCCGATTACAATTATTTTTTCGACGTAAGCATCAGATTCAATTAAACTTTCCATTTACAAAACCTTTTATTTTTAATAATTAAAACACATGCTTATTCCCTATTACGCATGCTTTCCTTATCCGCCAAGATTTATGCGGCTCGAAAAGCAAGAAGTTTGTCGTCTGCGCAAGCTATTAGGAAAACGTTACGGGTCTAATAGAAGTATTTACAAGTGTGGGATTAGTACAACCGTTAGAGATATCAATTTACAAGGATTTTTCATTCAAATTACGAAGTAGTCAAGCTAGGTATTATATAACTGGGAAAACTAGCTATCATTCTCTCGATCAGCGAGTTTTGGATTTTGTAAAATTATACAATTTGTTTAGTACCTACTTTATTGACAAACTAACCATATTATCCATCCAAGATGGATTGTGAAAGCCTAAAAAAACGAAATTTGAAGTAATTATTGAATTTCGACATTTTAATTTGGCGTAGTTACCGGCGAGATATATGCGCATCGGCGTCGCGTCGAACTTTGCCACCACAATGATTAACTCACAAATTTCAAACTCAAAAGCGACTTTAGTCCTTCGAGCCGTGACTCGTAATGGAATTGGGTCTTTCGAGCCACGATACACTTGTAGTAGATCTTTAGAGCCCTGACTATGTAATATCCTTTGAGTTGTCACTCTTTCAATTTCAAAATTCTTTATTTAACAACGAAATCAATTAAGTTAGTACATGTCTAGTGTGAGTTAAATCCTAGAAAATACACATAATACAATACACAAATAAAACGTTTTTAATGCTAGGCGCTTGTACAAACACTTATTGCTGGATCAATGATTCCGCTGACAGTACTTGATTATTAATCGGATGTATCCATGATAATATGTTATTATTTATATATATTAATAACATCATTATTATATATATATTATAATGATGTTATTATTTGTATGTTTTAGTTATAACATTACAATTAGTAACTGCAAAAAATATTTTTGTTGTCATTACACTATGGAATTCGGTCCTTCGTGACGACACTAGTTTTCCGTGTACCGACCTCCTTGTTGAGTTGGTGCACGGTGCGTTTCTTGTTGGTGCGCGGGTGGCGCGCGCGCACGGGCACGGGGCAGGGCTCCAGCGCGGAGGGCACCCCGACGCCGGGCGGCGGGCGCGCCACGCGCCAGTACGCGCGCTCCTGGCTGTCGCTCACTATCTTGTCGCCCTTCTTGCGTTCCTTCGCCAGGCGCACCTGCGCGGCAACAACAACAAGTTTTTTAAGTAAAACAGTAGCAGCAATGCCAGAATAGGGTAGATGACTGATGTTTATATCGTTGAAACCACTGAAGAGAGAAGTAAATAGAACGGAAATGTGACGGGCCGCGCTAGCCGGCATTAGGTGCAAATGCGCTTAATGCTAATTCTGCCAATATACATGTGTTTAGACTGAGAATACTCAAAAAGACAATTTAAATAGACGCGTAGGAAACCAAACCACATTGCATCGTAATTAGATCAATTTTAATCTGTTGCAATATAGCATTTCGAGCGTTTTACTTCAAATGCGCGACCAATTATTGGCATTTTTTCGTCGTAGTTTCTATACAAATAAGTGTAAAACTGGCGACAGCGGGTTTCTATACATTTGCTTTAGAACATTCTTTTGACAGCCGTTCTAACCTATGAAGTAGGGCTTTCGCTTTTCTGTGGTTGAAACCAATAGCTTTGATGAAGAATTTAAGTAAATATATGTATATGTTTATTGAAAATAATAATTTAAATCGGTTATTAGCTGATATATAGCGTTTAAAGTTTTTGGTAGAGAAAACTCTGTACATTTCGCACAAAACAAAAAATACGTCACGCACGCCATACTTGTCAGAATAGAATTTACATGGCGTACAGAGAAGTGACGTCACAATCTCCTCTCTGTCTAGCATGATATTAAAATGCTTATAAGTTGCTTTATTTGATCAGATTTTAATTTTGTTTTCATTAATCAGCTATATTTATGGGCATTTAACACAGCGCCATCTAGCCCCAAACTAAGCAAAGCTTGTTCTATGGAAACCAGATAACTGATAGAATACATAAAATAATTTTATTTTTTGTAAATACATACTTATAATACATACTACTCTACCCACACGTAACAAACATTAGTTCAACAAAATAAATTCAACAAAAGTTCGTCACATGGGTGGGGATCGAGCCCACGCCCTACAGCTCTGAAGGCAGACATGCTACCAACTGAGCTATAAAGTGGTCAAGTCAAACAGTAATAATAGCATTGCAAGTATCGAAGCTCACTTGTTCCTCGGCCTGCATGGTGATGAAGTCCCACTTGGCCGCGAGGTTCTTCTTGAGGTTGGCCAGCGCCTCCTGCTCGTACTCTTCTAGGCCGTGCCGCTGTTTGTTGCGTAGTGTTCGCTTCACGAGGTAGATGGCGTACTCGACGTTGTCTGGGCCGAGCGTGGGCGCCGACGACCCGCCCGCGCCGCACACCCGCGGGGCCTGCCACGGCCAGTAATATGGACTCTGGGATGCAAAGCGTTCACATAAGACTTTGCTTATACGGATTTCATATATAAACTAACTGCACCCCGCGGTTTCACCCGTGAATTAAAAACGGTGATGTTGATGATGATAAAAAGTAGCCTATATGTTATTTCGATAAATAAGCTATCTCCGCTCCGTTTTTCATCCAAACCCGCTCAGCCGTTTTGGCCTGAAGAGGTAACAAACATACAAACAGATATGGCGCCAAACTATCGCATTTATATTATTGGCGGACACTTGACAGCTTGACACAGGGCCATCTAGCCCCAAACAATCTCATAGTAGTACCTTCGAAGCTTGTAGGTACTATGAGATCCAGATAGCTTATATTACTGATTTAACATATTTACTTACTTTATTTTTGTAAATGTAATTGCTATTTACAATATATTATGTGACAGTAATCAAAACATAATATTCAACGTGTAACAAACACGTTGAACGATACTGAAGGCAAGGCCGTAGCCAGGAATTCATTTCAGGGGGGGTTGGGGGGTCGAGTTCATTTCGGCGTTTCGAGCTCTAGACCAGAGACAATAAGTAACAACTTTAAGACGACGACGATCTATACGTAAGTAGGTATGTATAAAACGGTGGGTTTGGATCCCCAAACTCCCCCCCCTGCCTACGGCCTTGACTGAGGGGTGTGTATGTACTCATCATTATGAACAACTTTTACTAAAGGCCAACCCTGAAATCACGAATCAGCTGTTCCATACATTTTGTCCAAAGTCATTAAACTGTTTGTATGGAACAGAAGATTTTTTACGCCACTTCGCTTTTTTTCGTGTTGTTCAAGCTTTTACTTTTACATTGCATATTTCATAGAAATTTAAAATCCACGCCGATTTTCAATTCATACCACTCGCGTTTCGGTGAAGAAAACGTGCATAATATGTCTGGAGATTTTTTTTTATGGTGTGAATCCGTCAACCCGTACCGGGCCAGCGTGGTACAGTATAAGCTTGTGCAGTGGGATAGTAAAGGCTAAACACTGATGGAGTGTTACACATATAATAGGCTAGATGACTGATGTTTAAATCGTTGAAACCAATAGCTTTGATGAAGAATTTAAGTAAATATAGTATGTTTATTGAAAAAATAATTTAAATCGGTTAAGGGGGCGTCCATAAATTACGTGAGGTGTTTTTTTTAATTTTCTGTCCCTCCGTCCCCTCCTGGTGAGATGTCGTGAGATTTTATTCAACCCCCTCCCCCATCCCACAATCTCACGTGAGATTTTTCAAAATGTGGGTTTCTTACGTAAACGCGTTGGATTGTTATTGTAAAAAGAAAAAGAAAATAATATGCCAAAATAGTATATATTTTTTTGTTTTAATCAGAAAAATAATTGCGTGTTATTTTCCGAGATCCCCCCTCTCTCCAACATAAGATTAGATGAGATTTGACTCGACCCCCTCCCCCCATTAAACATCTCACGTATTTTATGAACGCCCCCTAATAATGTTCTGATATATGAGCGTTTAAAGTTTTTGTTAGAGACAACTCTGTCCCTTTCTCACAAAACAAAAAATGACGTCACGCCTTACTTGTCAGAATATAATTTATATGGCGTCCTGACAAGTGACGTCACGATTTGCTGTTTCGCCTCTCTGTCTAGCATGATATTAAAATGCTTATAAGTTGCTTATTTTTGATCAGATTTTAATTTTCTTTTCATTAATTAGCTATATTTATGGGCCATATTTTAATAGGATAATAAAAAAACCAGTCATTTTAATAGGATAATAAAAAAATACCAGTCATCTAGCCTATTCTAAGTGCCTAGATCCATCACCTTCCTACCCTTATATGACTAACATTTTACTGCATTATACGGGGTGTTAGTTTGAACACCGTTATCCTTCTAGGATATCATTGTACTCATCATTATGAACAACTTTTACTAAGGGGCTAACCCTGAAATCACGAAAAAAAAACAGCTGTTCCATACATAAAGGTTTATCGATCTTGGACAAAATGTATGGAATAGCAGATTTTTTTTTCGCGTTATCTAGGTTGGCCCCATAGTAAAAGTTGTTCATAATGATGAGTACAATGAAATCCTAGAAGGATAACGGTGTTCAAACTAACAGCCTGTATAAGATCGGTCTATTCCACTTTGTTCACCTGGAAGTTTGGGAGTCACCTAGGAGAACAAAGTGGAAATTATTGTCTCTGCATTTCACCTCGGAATCTTTGCACCTAGGTGATTTGTTTCGACATTATTGGTGTCCTTTGTTCACCTTGGGATTAAAGCACCCAGGTGAACAGGGGCAACTTTTTTATCATTCTTCCGGCAGGAAGTCGATGTAGATGGGTGGATGTAGATTTTACATTATAATAATGTAAAAAGTATACTCACTTGAAATCTATAGAGAGAAGAATCATCTTTCAAAACAAGGTTTTTTAAATCGTTGACAGGAAAGAAGTAACCATATTGGCAGAGTTGTGTGCCTAAGTTTACTGCTTCAACTGAAAAGAAAAACACATGGTGTTAGCTAATTAGTAAAGTTATTTTCCTGTAAGTACTATTACTTTTGAAATGTGGCAAATAAGTATGGAGTATTTTTTTAATATGACTGATGCTGTTGGCCTCAGATGGCCTCTACACCGTCACCGGACTTTAGGCAAGCGCAATTAAATGGCACTCGGTTTAGGTTAAAGGCGACTAGCTCAAGGGCACCTCAGCCGGTACGAACCTCGGCTTGGCCGTCGCTGGTAGTGGGGTCAGACTTGCCCTGGCACCCCAGAAGGGGTATGCCCTGGGGCCCTAGTAGGTTGATCTGGTTGACTATTTGGAGAGAATCTAACCGATCTTCTGACAGATCTGGGGAGTCCTTGACCTCGCCGGCGAGGTCGGTGCGTGTTTGTGTGCCTCTGGTAACCGGCGCCTATACCAAAGACGGAATACTTCCTGTTGCTAAGAGTGGTCGGATCGGACTAGGACAGGTTGGATCGGAGTATGGAGTCGATTTTTAAAATGCTTATTATTTAAAAAAGAAATTATTTTTATTATTCTGATTACTATTATGACTTGCGTTATCCCGCTTCCAACTTTAGGTCGACTTGTGGGACACCCAGTATAACCTTTGGGTGTGTTGTGAGCACAGTCGTGTTTATTTTTGTGTGCTGTGTGTGTGATACGCTAACGGATTTAGTAGCAGTAATTTATATAATGTTTATCTGACTGAAGGTGAGAGTCACGCTTGCCCTAAACCCTTCAGAGTCAGCCAGAGTTTTGAACTTTAGGCGAAACCCTGTGCGACAATCACAGATCTGTATTGAAGAAGACAACGTAATTGAAACTTTAAAATGTTCGCAATTTGAACACATGAGTAACTTATATTTATCACCGGGACTTAATCGCGCACAAAACAATTTATTTTCATATATCTGGGTGTTTCGGCCATGTTTCTATGGCCGTGGTCACGAGCTTACAGGACTGGTCTTCGTCGTGCGAACGTCTTGGCGAAAAATGTGAGTGTTGTGGTCTGTTACTCTAACGTAGAGACAACCCTGCCAGAGTAGGAGACCACAGCACATTGATGATATCAGCAGTTTTTTTCTCGTAAACCATACCGCGATACGAACATTTGCCTATAACGGGATTCTGCGACCCGACAAACGAAATTCATTTTCCCCATTGAAATTGTGATGTTTTCTGATTTCAACCGATCACGAACCATCCTTTGATAGCAAAGTCGTTCAGTCGTGGAACTCAATCCAATGACCGGATTCCGCCTCGAGCAAATGCTCAACGGTAGCAGACTTCTGTCTGGCGATGTTTGACAGTTTCAATATGTTCTTTGATCCTCTCCGCTATCGTGCGCTTATATAGATTAATCTATATAAGAATCGCAGCTGTCTTCGCGGCTATCTTATAGCTATACAAGGAGTCTGAAAATGAATTACATCCTTCGGCATCCTCACATGCGATAGTACAAGAGAGTATAATACACAGTGTTGTGGAGTACTTCTTCAATCTTCGCCTTATCCTCCTTGCAAGACATGAAAGCTGGCTGTATCTCGACGTCTAACTTCCTCCTCTGACATCCGCGTCTAGATTGCTTCCGCATAGTCCCACTGTAGCCTTTTCGTATAAGTATCTCCTTAACAAGCGCTATCTCAGTCTCTTCGTGTTCAGAGTCACAGAGGGCGTCTGGTGTGCTCTGTTCAACAGAGGCCTGCGGCCTTATTTTTGAATCGTACGCAAAGTCGTGCACGCGAGCGGAGCCGACCTTCGAACGATATTGTTTAAAATAAGATTCAATATCTTTTGAAAGACGGCTTCGCTCGCATGCGCAACTTTGCGTAAGATTCAACAATAAGGCCCCTGGCCACCGCCTGCAAATGATGCGGGTGATGATGTGACGTTGTAAGTATCTTTGTGTGTGGATGGGTTTCCTATAAACCGAAATAAGTAAAAATAAATTGCTTTCTGCGCTGTTAAGTCCCGGTGATAAACATAATAATAGGTAACGTAAGTCAACTTACCTTGCGTGTAACTTCGTTGTGATGGGGGCTTAGTGGTTACCGCGTTAGGATCGCACGCCGAAGGGCGTGGGTTCAAATCCGAACGATGAGCTCGAGCTGCCGGGAAAACATCGTGAAACCATACACCTTGAAGTTAGAAATCTGCTGTCAGCGCCTTACGGTGTATTCCGGCAGCCTTATGTGAGAGCCAGTTCTCATTCCAGGCTAGGTATTCGACCACACCGTCACTAAACATCATGTGAGCTTCGGTAAAAAACACCTAGCCAGTGAAGAAATAAAAAATACTTTCGTGTCTCTAAACTGATATTTTTTTAAGAGCCGAGTACAAATTTTTTAGGTTGATGTCATAGATGATACGAAAAGATTTACTCCCTTGGATTTCATTCTGTTTGCAATAATTTTTAGGTCAACTTCAATACATATCTGTGGCGACAATGCACTGGGCTTTTCACCAGCGCGTTCGTTTTCGATATTAAATCTAATTTAAAATCGAGTATTCTTATTTTTATTCGATGTGGGGGCGATATAAATAAGTCCTGCACATACGCTTGGAGTGTATTCTGCGTTTTCCCCGCTAGCATCTACCCGAGGCAACCCAACTCCTTGAAGTATAGGAGCGAGGATTGGCCAGTGGCCAGGGGTGTCACAGTGAAACTATATGCCGAATAAACTCACTAGTTTACTGCAATGAAAACTGACGCGGTTTCGACACATCTTTTTAAAATATTTTTATGAGGCCCACAAGTTATAAGGCTCCGCGCGCTATGCATTTTTCATTCGGAATGTTACCGAATATCAAAAGGTAACCGGATGTGATTGAAACCATAGTCGGCTTAATTATTATACGTGAGTTAAAAGCTTTGGACATTTCCTATACGCGTTTGGCCCAGTGGTGAAATTTAGGCATATTTTATATCTTTTTCTTTTTTTTGTGGGCATGTATGTATAATGTATCTACTAGGCCAAGATGTCTTTTGCTCTGAAGGCTTGGCCTCGTTATCAGCACATTTCAGCATCCAACCCGCATAGTGATGCGGGTCTCAATTTTTTTTAAATTTTATTACTATATCGTGTGTTTTTAGTTTGAACACCGTTATCTTTCTAGGATATCATTGTACTCATTATTATGAACAACTTTTACTATGGGGCGAACCCTGAAATCATGAAAAAAAAACAGCTGTTCCATACATTTTGTCCAAGATCGATGAACCTTTTTGTATGGAACAGTTTTTTTTCTTCGTGATTTCAGGGTTGTCCCCATAGTAAAAGTTGTTCATAATGATGAGTACAATGATATCCTAGAAGGATAACGGTGTTTAAACGAACACCCTCTATTACTTATAAATATTTTTTATACAATCAGCACATCTTACGATGTTAACGTTACGAAGTACTTAGAATAAGATAATATTTGTGTTGAGGAGAGTAGATGCGCAATTAGTAATTGTTCCTCCGGTCACATTGCCGATTAAGTAAAAAAAAAATATCACCAATCATAAATTTGTTAAATTTCTTAATGTTAAAAACATGAAATGTGCGAGCAAGTCAGGGCTGATAACGAGACTTATCTAAGCCTTAAACAGTAATTAATTATACAGCGAGGCGCTACGGTGCCGACATTAAATTAACACACGTGTAGGGTTAATGATAAGTAACCATAAAAATTATGTTAAAAAAAACGCGGAAAAAAAACAGATGTTCCATACAAAAAGTTCATCGATGTTAGACAAAATGTAAGGAACATCTGTTTCTTTTTCACTTTTTTTTTAAATTATTTTTATGGTTACCGATCATTAACCCTACACGTGTGTTAATTTAATGTCGGCACCGTAGCGCCACGCTGTATAGGGATTTTAAAATTAACAGACAATTAATGAGTCCTCTTAAATCGCTTCACACTAATAGCTCCCCAACTTGATTGCTTGTATTGAAGCACAGGGCCCGTTCAGCCGCCGATGCTGCGCGATTACGAACCTTATCACCGCGCAACAAAATTCACGGTCCCGCAGCATCGTCGTCTGAACCTAACAATCATGGGTTTGAGATATCACTGTACGGACCCTGGAACACACAACGAACGAACGACACAAATATCATATAGAACCCATAGCAGATAATAAGTTTCATCATTCAAACATCCACCCGGAATCGAACCCGTTACCTCAATGATATACCTACGTGAGACACAGAGTGCGTTTACCCAAAACCAGAGTCTTAATTAAAACCGCTAGTTAAAGTTAAGTGATGTTAGGCGCATAGCACACTGCCAGAGTCGAGGCGTTTTCGACGTGGCGGTGGCGGCGTGGTAAGGGTCGAGGCGGAGGTGCCTAGCGTAGCCTAGCGCCTACACCCGAAAACGGAAGACAAAGCTCATACGAAATATAAAACATCTCTAGTTTAAGTTAACAAAACTCATTTACTTGAGTGAAGTTAAGTTAAATCAAAGTGCCTAAATAACTAACACAACTTAACTTTAAGCGGCGTTTATAAGTAAGGCCCTTAGTGTGTGTGTGTGTGTATTAACATCTAGCAGAACTAGTCTAGCTCGCACATACTAGGGCTTGCCACTCAGCCTATACGAACTTACTTACAGCATTAAAAATGATTCAATGTAAATTAAATTTTGTGTCATTTAATTTGATGGACAGATTCGAAAAATAATCGAAAACATTCATTATATCGAATCTCTCCGTCAAATTAAATGATATAAACACGAACATATATTCAAAACACTTGAAAATATACGACATAATTCCTATATATAAAAATGCTACATATTATATCATATACTTTTTGTAAAACTTTACTAAAATGTGCAAGGCAGTTGTGGCATGATTACAATTACAAGGCCTTTAACCGTTTGGGATTGGTCAATTGCCTCTTCATTTGCGTAGTTAAATGTGTAAGCAGGCACATAGATACAACATCGTATCAACACAGAATTGGAAGAATGCAACTTACACTCACCGTTGCTAGTCTCATCTAGGTTGAACCGTTCCATTAGCCATTCGACAAGATCGTAACCTGGAATACAGAACAGAGAGTGCCGGTTGAAAGCCGATGCATTATTTATTAGCTACCCTCTAGAAAATTCAAGGTGCTAAAGACAAAAAGGGACAGAGGAAATAGAATGCAAATATATCAAAACAAGTACCTACAGCCGAGGCAATCGACAACAGTATTAAGGAATTTGGTTTTTGCAATAAACGTGTTTACGGCTCCCACCGCTCTCTTGTGGCGCTAATGGCTATGCTTGTATTCGAAACTATTGGTTTATGCTACCGGTCGCGCTCTTCAATAGTTTTCCAGTCGTAACTAGGAAGGCGACTCGAAAAAAGTTTGAGTTGTATATCAAGAATGGCGCTGCTAAATAGCCTGATTTATTAAAATTTTATGAAAATTAAGCGCTTATTTTTTATTTAAAAAAAGCAAGTCTAATAAACAATTTTTATGTCTGCTATAGGTAAGTAAATATACCGGTTCCGACTTTTTAATTTTCAAAAGTTTCGCTTCCATCAAAGTCTGAAATTAGACGAGCGTTTTCATACATTCCGAAAACGTTCTAAAAAGAGTGGTACCTGGTACAATCTCATAAATCGTGCAAAGCTACGTGTGCGCTGGAAAGGTATGTAAATAGCCGAGCATATTAGACGCTGGGAAATGTATGGGTTTCCTCGGGCGGTGAACGTCCGCGCCGGGTCGCTGGATATTAAAGGTACAGTCAACGATAAAAGCCCGAATGTAAGTTAAATTCAGAGAGAGAAATTAAACAAGTTTCCAATAAAAAAAAATAACTCAGGTAGTGTTTTGATCACATTTTTACACTCGGTAATTTGATGTGTACACATCAAATTGGCGTTTAGAAGATGTTCTAGTCTAAATATCACCGTAAAATCACAATCATCAGTCATAAAATTACGCCATTTTATAAACTTTAGTTTTTTTTATTATTATTTTATTACAAAAACAAAAATAGTATCATAACACATAACATACCCAGACCAAGCCGATACTTTTGTTACAGATAACTAACTAACTTTAATCTTATAAAACTTATAATAACATTTTAATTATGCTAATTGGTCTAAACTTAATAATCACAAAGGTTGTGATTTATAAAAATCTGAATCTGAATTGATTTATAACAATCGGTTTAGTATATTTTTTTATGTGCGATCAAAATAGCTCCATTTTATGAACCTTAATTTAAGTGAAGTTTAAGACGTTTCCGTCGATTGTTGCCTCTGACTGTACCCGCGGGCGTTCACCATGTGTTTCTTGTATTGATTTTTCAATCAGACGTTAGGGCTAAGACGGGAAACACGTCGGACTAACTCTAGGTACTACACGTTTATATGAACTGGCTTTATACCAACATTTGTTTTTGGTTTATATAATATACAAATCCGACATACGCGGTGGACGTAAGACTGAGTTATTAGCAATAGTACTACTTCAATACTGATTTACCCGATTAAGAAAGAGTATTTTAGCAAGTAAACTTTGTACAGACTTACCAGTAAAAGCAGAAGGGATGACGCTGAGAAAAAGTTTTTGACTTCTAACAGGTACACCGTTTTCTGGATCTTGCATTTCTTTTATCAAACTTTCCATCTGTAAACCAAACAAGAACAATGCTTAAAAAACAATCTGACGGCCCATCTGATGGCACAGAAAACATAATTACTAACATTGTTAGCAATACAATACAATAGTCTATCGATAACACCAAAGTTCCACGTAAAAATTCGGTTGCGGTCGGGGCCTGTTCAAAAAAATCACGCGCAGTCATAGCAGTTTTTTGATGGTTTTTATAAGTTTGTCTTTCCACAAAAAAAATATGTATCTATAAGATGTGAGAAGTGATCTAACGGTTTTGTAATCTTTCTATACATTTTTGATAAGATGAAAATCAAATTAACAAAACACCTCTATTTTTACACATTTCAGTTTTAATCATTCAATTTTTACAAATTTAGCACGATTTATTCACTTGTTACCTGTGAGCCTGTGTATGTCCTTAAACTGCAACTAGACCCACCGGAGGACGGGCAGCAGTGTCCATTTGGTGGTGCAGTGGTGAGCATTCTGCGCCCCAAGCCGCCTGCCAAGCGTGGGGATTATGGCAACACCCCTCTATTAAGGGGGAGGCCTTCGTCCAGCAGTGGACGTTTTATGGCTGATGACGTGGCGTGACTCACTTGTAAATAATATAGTTTGTCACGATTTGACGCTCTTAGTTTTGAAAAAATATTTATATCATGCTTGTAATACATTAATAATGGGTAAAAAATCGAAAATCGAATCTTGACACGCACGAATCTGCGTAACTGACATATTTTTGCTCCTCTATCTCATTCAGGGAGTTGGTAAAGTCGGTAGAGTTTAGTTTAGTTTAGTAGAGGTAGAGCAAAAAAAATTGCTCGGGATGATTTAAAGTGGTGTTTTTGGGAGCGGGCCGAATTTCTTCCGTACGCGGAGGAAGTCGCGGGCGACCTCTAGTAATATAATAAGAGTTCGAGGCTCTAAAGAGATAACTGCGTATGGTATTCAATTCTTTAATATTTAAAAAAACGCTTAGATAAAGCCATCTTCAAGAATATGTAATTCAAGAGGCCCTGATTCCGTACCTTAGTAGTAGAGTTAGACGATACACGTGGCATGTCTTAAGCCTCGAAGATTACTGAATATTTTAGTAAAGACGCGCCTAAATCCGTCCGGTGGCCCTCGAAACTAGCGATACTAAACAGACAGATACTGTTTTGGCGGGAACACGGAAAAATCATGTCGTTGCGTTCTATTATTTTCTTAAACTTGTGTTTTTTCACGAATTAATGATTAAAAATGGTGGTGTTTTATTCATTGAGTGTTGAATTACATGCACGAGTGTGGGCAAGTGATATAACATGGTGAAACATGTCTTTTTGTGTTGTTTTCAAAACTCCGTAGAAGCTCATAGTAAAGTCGCCACAACTTTACTAGGGCATGACTTGGACTCGACTATGACTAATTTCGTGTGACTGACTGTGATATCATGACATATTTGACTTGATTTAAATATAAATACTTGCAAAAATCATAAACTTGACACTGGCAGAATGCACAACGTGCGATGCCAAGAACTAAAAAAAAAAAAAAAAAAAAAAAACAGACAGATAGACGCTACGGTGAAAAGGAAGATGTAATATTGTTCGCCGTAATTCGGAATAGAAAAATCGACTTCGTCTAGTTTTGATTAAGACTCGGCAGTCCTTGGAGGAGCTTTCTATCAGAGTCTCCAGCCTTTCAACGGGTTTCAACGGGAATAAGAACTTTCAGGTGTTTTCACGACACCTCAAAGTTATTATTCCAGAATATGTTTGCTATATTAGACTACACCGTAGCATTAAGATCAAGTAGGCCGTGGTCAATCAAGGCCGTCTTAAACTATGCTGGAGCCCCTGGGAACACAAGAATTCGGGGCCCTTTTAGAAAGTAAAGAAAGCGAATTATACCTACTAATACCATTTTTTTATTGGCTTTTTTGGCTTAAAACGATCATAAGACAAAGCCAAATAAGTCAAAGACCCGAGTGCTCACTGTTACTGTCCCGACAAAACTGTTATGAGGGAAATTGTCGGTCCTTCGGGGGCCCCCTGTGCCCTTATGGTAAAGACGGTACTGGTGTCAATTCTAAAAAAGGTACCACGGTTACTGGTAAAACTCTAGAGTTGGCGTATACCAATGAGCTGCATACGTTGCTATCTTAGTTCTTTGGCGACTACAACAATTTTATTTAATATTTTGTGAAGTAGAGTGACGTCACCGGCCGTTGAGGTCAGCGTGCACTCGACTCAAGCGGTTGTCGACGGCGCGAAGAGCTCTCGACCCAATACAGGGCGACTCCAAAGACAAAGGCTGCATCGATGGCAGGGAAATTTATACTATATAATCCGGAGCCCGAGCACTTTTGCAGAAGAAGCAGTTTAGTTTTTCAAAACTGCATAATAACACTGAATAAATAATCAAACTGCAAACTGAGCAAATTGCTTGTAAAACCCGCTAGACAGTGTATAAAATCAAAAAGATGTATAGAAAACGACACTTGAATTGTCGATGAAAATGTATTAGTGAAATGTGTTTAGACAACCAGTAAGTAGTAATCTAAAACCACTAGAATTTCGTCTATTGCATAAAATTCAAATAATACCTGTCCCAATTATCACACTGATATTATAAATGCAAAAGTTTGTCGGTATATGTGTGTGTATGTGTATTGTGTATGTTTGTTACCTCTTCGGTCGTCTTGTAAAACGGGTAACAGATTTAGATCCGAAACTCGGAATGGAGATAGCTTATTTCCCGAAATAACATATATGCTTCTTTTCATTAACATTATGGTCGGATGACATATTAAATAGGCTAGATGACTGGTTTTTTTAATTGCCCTATTAAAATTTGGCCAATAATAAAAATATAGCTGATTAATGAAAAGAAAATGAAAATCTGATCAAAAATAAGCAACTTATAAGCATTTTAATATCATGCTAGACAGAGAGAACAAACAGCAAATCGTGACGTCACTTCTCTGTACGCCATATAAATTCTATTCTGACGTTCTATTCTACGTGACGTAATTTTTTGTTTTGTGGGAAAGGGACAGAGTTGTCTCTACAACTGACTTTAAACGCTCATATATCAGAACATTATTAACCGATTTAATTATTTTTTTAATAAACTTACTATATTTACTTAAATTCTTCATCAAAGCTATTGGTTTCAACGATATAAACATCAGTCATCTACCTTCTATGTTTGTATAACAGCAACAGTCAAGCCAAGTCAGAAGCCTACGGGCGGCAAATTAACTCTGACACTAGCTACTAGTGGCTGGCCACTCATTCCATACGGACTTACTTTTATCATCATTATCACCGTTTTTCATCATCACGCGGGTGAAATCGCGGGGCGCAGCCAGTAATTGTATAACTTGCATAATGGCGACGAAGGTGTGTTAATAAGCTATTTTGTTTGTAAACAAGTTTGACTTCGTCAACTTGCAAGATTTGCGTGCTGGCGGTTCGGGATGACGTCACTCGACGTCCACTCGAGGGGAAGGCCGCCGACGAAGGGTCTCGACCTAATACGGCTCTGGTTTTCCACAGGAAAACTGAGGCAATGTATCGAAATATGCGTTTTAAGGCCGTGCACATCCATGTTTCAAGCACATTTTTTACTGCGATCAATAATTATTCTAAAGCTGAATGAGTTAAGGCCACATTTAGCGGAGCAAAAATATGGCAGTTAAGCAAATTCGAGCGTGTCAAGATTCGATTTTTTGGGTTTCAGAGCCATTTTTAATTTATTACAATTATAATATTAATATTTTTTCAAAACTGAGAGCCGTGTTGAAAAAACGTTCGTGACAAACTATATTATTTACAAGTGAGTAAATTTTCGTGCTAAATGTGTAAAAATGGAATGATTAAAACTGTTCTAATGTGTAAAAATAGAGATGTTTTGTTATATTTTATTCTTCTTATCTAAATTTTTTAGAAAGATTTCAAAAGCGTTAGTTCACTTCTCACACCTTAAATATACAAATATAGTTTTTGAGTCAACACACACTCATAAAAACCGTCATTAAACTGCTATGACTGCACGTGATTTTTTTAAACAGCGCCCTTTAAAACCTATTTGAATCGTATGCAGTGCGACTTGCTGAAATGTATCTAGACTATATGCGGAACGGCATTACTAAACCGGTATTGTAGGTTTTGTGAATATCCGTTTACAAAAGGTTCGAACCAGAACGCGCAAAAAAAAGCAACAGTTCCATATACATTTTGTCGTGGGTGAACAATATGGGTGAATGTAATTTTTCTATGGAGCAGAAGATGTTTTCAATGGTTTTTTTACAATGACCGTCAACCGAGAAGGCGCTGCTGCCCGTCCTCCGGTAGTTCTGGATGCAGATTTCTGGACCTTAAGGTTGGATCTAAATTCATTAAAACCTTTATTTTAATTTGGCGCGCTCGAGATTATATCTTCTAACACTATAATATAAGAATCACTGTCCAATTGACTGACTGATAGACAACACATAGCCTAAGCCGCTGGTCGTACAGACTTGAAATTTGGAGGCTGTATTTGTCTTGATGCGAAGGGGTGTACTAAGAAAGGATTGAAGGATTGATACTTGAAAGTAATAGTGAATTGATAGTACAATTAAAAAAACAAATGGCGGGTGAAACTTCGTATGGAAAGTTCTTTGTTTTAAATTTATGGTGATGTTATTGGTAGGTATTAGGATAGAATTCGGAAAAAAATGTCTTATATATTATCTTTCAGCCTAGTTCTCATAATATTTACCTAAAGGATATTTCTCAAAATGTGGTAAAGAATTTCTCGATTAGTTACGGTGGCAGACGGGGGCAATCACGACCGCGCTAATAATATATATATTTAAATCCAAATCTTAGACAGGACGATTTGTAATTTTAGTTTGTTATCGTACCTGCAACGATTTAAGGCTATTGCCCATTTAATAGGGCATGGTAGAATTAAATCAGAGCTTTGATTCAATTTGGCTTTGCGTGGCTATGGGCAAGACCGCATGCATTGATGGTTTAGTCTAGCAACCAACTGCTTTATACTGCACATCTAGAATGTTTACCTTATAGGTTTTTAAAGTTATTTTATTCGAGTCTGACCACTAAATAAACAAATCTTAGACAGGACGATTTGTAATTTTAGTTTGTTATCGTATCTGCAACGATTTAAGGTTATTGCCCATTTAGTAGGGCATGGTAGAATTAAATCAGAGCTTTGATTCAATTTGGCTTTGCGTGGCTATGGACAAGACCGCATGCATTGATGGTTTAGTCTAGCAACCAGCTGCTTTATACTGCACATCTAGAATGTTTACCTTATAGGTTTTTAAAGTTCTTTTATTCGAGTCTGACCACTAAATTACTTGTTGGTAAGCGTTTTCGACGTACTTAGTCGAAGACGAATGTCGCAGACTTAGAAGTCGCCCATACATTCTGATTGTGATAACTACTTTGGTATGTGAAAAATTAAGATAACAAATTAAAATTAAGTACATACCGTTCAATGTTCTTATTCTTAATAATTACTATAATAAACTAATACCACTGGTATTCCTATTAGAAAGGTATAAGTAAGTAAAGGTATTAGTTTGGTATTAGAAAGGAATATATCAGATAGGTACTTTCATTCGTAATATAATCATACAAACAGCCATAATCCGGAACCCCTACTCGTATCAAAGCAATGGTTTAATACAATACAACTTTATTGCACAGCAGAAATATAGAACAACTTACAACTAATCAGGGTAGGTACATTATTTGGCAGTACAAGGGGCGGCCTTATCACCTTAAGCGATTTCTTCCAGGCAGCCTTTGGATAAATTGGACTAACGGAGGCAAATGTAATTTCGTCGGTGGTGTACATAATATAAAAAAAAAAAAAAAAATTGCAAACTAAAAAAAAAAGGTTTAAATACAATAAAATAGTGATACATAAATAATTATACTATACATAAATAATACTATACTTACATAACATAATAATAGAAATAATTAATTAACTTAACTTTTAATTGAGTTTATCAAATTGTAAGAAGGTTGTTTTCCAATGGAACATAAGGGACTTTGCAAGGACATTCGAGCACCCCTGACGACCCAATAGGATGAATATAAGGTGGCCTTCGAGTTGAAAATTAATCCAGGGGCTTTATTGCGTAAGTCTGATTGCTATGATGACCGTTTGCGCGCATGTTTTTATATATTCTTCTGATATACAGCGAGTAAAAAAAAGGTTCAACAATACTGAAGAATATGTGTGCACTCATCATTATGAACAACTTTTACTATGGAGCCAACACTGAATCGCGAAAAAAAACAGCTGTTCAAGCTGTGTGACCTTGGCCAAAATGTATGGAACAGCGGTTTTTTTTCGATTTTAGGATTGGCCCCATAGTAAAAATTGTTCATAATGATGAGTACATACATGCCCTTCAGTATTATTGAACCTTTTTGTTACACATTGCATAACATGACAAAAATAAGGTGTTATTTTTATACATTTTCTCTATAAGAGTTGGCAGGTGGAAAATGTTGTGTTTCATAGAAAGAAAAAAGCCTCTGCTTACATGTTATAGACTTAAAACACATCATAGGAACTTTGTCTCAACAAAGAAGCTTGACTTTCTGGCTATCTTCGTAATAAAAAAAACACCATTCATAGACAGCAGATTTCCATTAAATTTTCATCTAACAGTAAAGCAGCTAGCAGCAGCAGTCTAGCAGTATTCGATGGGTTTTAAAAATTTAGAAGACATCCGGCTCGCGTCGACGTTTTGCGATAAAGGCAGAAACCAAGGGACCATTTTCCACAACGTTAGATCTTCGATAGTGTGTTCAGTTCAATATATCCAGGGAGAATATTCAGTGAGGGTGCGCTTTGATTCGGGAGCGTCCTCGGGGTTTAGGCGGTGACGTCACAGGCGATCGATCGCCTTTCGCTCAGTGGAGGGGAAAAGGGGGAGATGGCAGCTTCGCATCTTAGCCGACACCATTCACCCTACGATTCATTAGAAGACACAAAAAATGATTGTTTTGGACCAAAATCACATTTTTCATGAATGAAAAACATGGTAAATTAATACATTTTCTAAATTCTATACGGAAACTATTATTATTTATGATAAAAAACAGCATTTTTCGCTCTTATCACAAATAAAATCAAAAATCATATTAAAATTATTTCTTATAGAATTTCACATTGTCTGAAACATGCAAAAAAAAACTCACTGACTTATAGCGTTACAAATTAAGCTACTTAAACACATTAAGTAGCTTTGTTTGTGCTGAAATATACTAGAAATTAAATCCATTATGATATCTAAATTGAAGGAGATAAATATTTTCCACATAGCACATTCAAGATTTAATTTGGCTCGAAAACTCCGCGAATGCCATTAACCCAAGAAGTGAAGCGAACTTGGCTTGCTTCCAAAGGCCGGTACCTATACTTTGCAGCTGAAGCCTGTAAATCCGAGACTTCCATAGCTAGAGCTCCATTATGCGAGGGAAAACTTGCCTTTCAGATGAGTTTCGAATTCAGAGAGGAATTTTTATTCCAAGATTAAACGTCGCTTAAATGTTTGTAAAGTGTGAAGTAAGAAGAAGTGGAGAATTTCCGAGTTTATGCTTCTTTCGTTACGTAATTCAAAGTAGTTCTTTCCAGGCTGGTATTTGCAATGTTTGACCGTACTTAGACAATTTGGGCAAGTAAATAAATTGTGTTTAAATATTTGGTCAGCAAGAAAAATCTGCTATTATAAAAAAGAACATGTTTGTGTCGGCTTTAAAAAACACCAGCAATACTGGTCAGCAACAAAATCAAAGATTATCTAAAAATAAATAGATATTTGGTCAGCTTGATAATGTATAATCTGCAATTATTTTTAGGTCAACAGATTATACCGCGAACTGCGACACAACACATGAGTCGAGCGAGCAAAGCGAGCGTGCCTCGGCAGGGCACGGTGAAGTGCCAGAACCAACTTTGTGTAGCCAGAATAATAGTTAAAAACGTGATTTAAGAGTGCAACTACTGCCAGAAAAATAACAGATTTCACCCGCGCATCTTGCATTAGTTTAGAGTCGAAAATCGCATGATACAATTGATATGATGATGGGTTTGAGCAATTTAGGTGGGATTTTATTTAATTATTCAAAATGTAGGCATGAAATAAAAAAAATAAACGGCTACTGTGCTAAAACATTAGTTTGGCTATGTAATTCGTAAAATATAATATGGTGCTGTCGCTGATAATTTAGAGCATTTGAATTAAAACAGTTTTTTTAATTGGTAATTTGTGTATTTTTTTTTAAATAAACCAGATTATTTTCCACAATTCTATTCGGTTACTCGGCTTCTTTAGGTTTTTCCCCTACCTGTAGTATTTTATTAATCTGAATATTTACGTTCTTTATCATTAAACTATGTGTATAGAAATACACCTTTTACTTACTTTTGGCATTAGTCGCCCCCTTAATAAAAATAATCGAAACGCAAAGACTATATAAACTCATATTGCAGCTGACAAAACCTCTTCAGTTAGCTGCCGTTTAAGAGTACGCCTAATGCCAGAAAAATATCAGATTTCACCCGCGCGTGTTGCATTAGTTAAGAGTCGAAAATCGCATGATATAATTGATGATGATAATGGCTGGATAAGCAATTTAGGTGAGATTTTATTTAATTATTCAAAATATAGGCATGGAATAAAAAAAAAAAACGATTACTCTTCTAAAAAAATAGTCTGGCTGCGTAATTCGTAAAAAATAATGTGGTGTTGTAGCTGATAATTTATTTTATTTTATTTTATTTGAACAACCAACAGCCTTCTTACGGGGAAAGAGCATTAGAATTAAAATAGTTTTTTTGTTAGTAAATTGTTTTTTATTTTTTTGACTAAACTAGATTATTTTCCAAAATTCTATTCGGTTACTCGGCTACTATAGGATTTTCTCCTACTTGTAGTATTTTTAAAAATCTAAATAATCTAAAATAAATTGTCACGTTCTTAATCATTAAACGATGTATTTAAAAATACACTTTTTACTTAGTTTTGGCATTGGTCGCCCCCTCATAAAAAATTCATAGCCGAAAATCTGACTCTACACGCGTTCATAGGATATGAAATTTGAGAAATATATCTAGACAATGTAACGCCACTTTCATTGTGGGAGGTGGACGAAGTGATACTAGTCATGTTAGGACACTAGACATCCCCGGAATAGACAATTAAGGTAAGTCTGGTCCGGTCAAAACACCGGAAAACCCGGTCTGATTGGTACAGTGTGTCAGAATGTCCGTTTCTGACACTCGTACTTATATAATGTAATCTCAAGAGAAATGAGACCAAAATCAGACTCGCTCCTGCATACAATATTCGATCTATTATTTTGCGCCTATATAAAAGTTGTTGTGTGCGCTACTAACAGTAGTAGGTACAATGCGTCGATGTCGAATTTGTCTAAACTCTAGCTAGAACGACCATTGTCGGTTTGTTAACAAGATCTAACTAGAACCTATTTAACTACGGCATTTTTGTTGCTGCATCCTGCTTAGCACACCTTACTTACTTACTTACTTACTTACTTACCACCTTTGCTTAGCTGCACGCGCGTCAGGCTCAGTTTTCATTCTTTGAAAAAGGTCACCGGATGTGATCGAAACTATAGTCGGAGTATCCGATTTAAATAAACGTGAGTATTCTCGTATAACTAAATCAAAAATGTGTCAAAACCACGTCAGTTTTCATTATAACTACGGCTTTGCAACGAGAGCTAGTTCCTCCGAGCTTTGCAACTTATAAAATCATATTGCGAGTGGTTACCATTTTGCGGGGTGTAGGTACATTATAAGCCGGAGGAAAATCAGAGACTTCACGGACTCTTCTGAATAGTCTTTATTAGACTCTACATAACAAACAATAATAAGGGTCAAAGTATCAAAATGCGGCAGGAGGCTATACCAGAACCTGTGATACTATCTTTGTCGTCTGTCACTCTCGTTTACATTGAATCTGACAGAAACAATACCACATACATTGTGGTATTGAAATATCGGTCTATCTAAAAAAAAATACAAATATCTACGGGGCCTGGCCAGTTCAATTATTACCATAACATTTTACGCAATTTTCAGCGATATGCGCGCTGTCAGCTTTGAAGCAAGGTAGCGGCGCACAGGTAGAGCAAGGTCGCTATCGAGGACACCAGATATGACGAAAATCTCACCTGACTCTACAAAAATAGTTACATTTTGTCGTAGGCGGGTAATCGTACCATATCACATACATACACATCGTAGCAATGCATATTTTACGCAGGTTTTATGAGTAACCGATATATAGGAACAGCTACGTAGAGCCAAGGTATCGGTGGTTATTTAGAGAAAGGAGTTTTTATTTCTTCGTATAATAATGATTGGATCATCGACTCGACGAAGAAGAAGAAGAAGAAGCAAGGAGTCGAGGACACGAAATGTCGCGAAAATCTCACCCGTCTCTGCTAAAATAGTTATGGCTATGGAGCTTATAGTAGGTACTTCCATACACAATAATATACTAGTACTAGAGGTCGCCCGCGACTTCGTCAGCGTACGGAAGAAATTGGGTCCGCTCCCAAAATTCACCACTTTAAATCATCCCGAGCAATTTTTTTAGCCCCCGCCCCCGCGACTCTACCACCCCCCCTCCCCCCTCCCCCAACTTCCCCCGTTTGAATGAACTACCCAAATATCAATTTTCATCATCTTTTCCATACAACATTCCCCCCCCCCCCCCTTAAATCGTCCATGTTATTTTTTTTTGAAAACAGCATTTTTTATTTTAAATGAACTATCCAAATCCAAATTTACGGACCAAGGAGTTTCATACAACCCCCCCCCCCCTTGGGGGTCGAATTTCGAAAAATCCTTTTTTATTACACCCCTACGCATCGAGACGAATACACCCTCCAAATTTCAAGTCTGTACGACCGGCGGTTTGGGCTGTGCGTTGTCTGTCAGTCAGTCAGTCAGTCAGTGAGTCATCAATCAGTCAGGACAGAGCCTTTTATATGTATAGAGATAGATCTCTGATGTAGTATTATATTATATGCGCGTCTACCTTGGAGGATTTAGCTCCTCTCTGCTAAAAATGCTTCCAGAACCACCGGAGGGCGGGCAGCAGCGTCTAGGTTAACGGTGGTGAGCATTCTGCGATCCACGAGCCGCCTGCCAAGCGTGGGGATTATGGCGCCCCCCTATTAAGGAGGAAGCCTTCGTCCAGCAGTGGACGCATTCTGGTTGTTGTTGTGTACAATTGTCAACACATACTTTTTAGGGGAAAAAGGAACCCTTTTAGGAACACTTCGTTGTCCTTCTGCCTGTCGGTCTTTCAAGATCCCTTTTCTCTGAGACGCGTGGAGGTATAAAGATAAAATTAATATCAAATACATAAGCCTAAGTCCCTTGTAGCTGTGAAAAAATCAAGCTTCTAATATATAATCCAACAAATACATATATAACCCAACAAAATACAGACAATGACGTAAATATTTGACAAATTCTTGACTTGGTAAACCAAGTAAACCAAAATACTGCTGAATGAAAAAAACAAAAAATCTGCAGCCCCCTAGTAATAAAAAAAATTCTAAACAACCGAAGTCGCGCTTCTATTAGTTTATTAGTTCTTTCGCCACCTTCTATTACTTTGTGATGCAGACCCATCCTCCATATACTTATCTCAATTTGAGAATTGAGATATAGTGAGTCGCGGCATTTCAGGTATTAGGTTGAGTTGTGATGAAACTGACCTTATCGAAGGCGAGGGGTCGGTGTCGTGGCACGTCCGTGAGGTCCATGGCGTCGGCGGGGCGGGGCGGGGGGTGCGGGCGCGGTGGCTGCGCGCGCGCCGCTAGCCGACCTCCATGGGCGTCTGCCGCCTGCGCCGCATGCCGCTCGCGCCCGCGCTGCGCCCCCGACACCTGACAGCACACAGAACTGTCACTGTATGAACCACTGTCGATACTCAAGCCTGGATTTAAGCAGGTGGTAGACCTTATCTCAGACCTTAAGCTTAATTGGCTGGTGTCGCTTACCAAGGAGACCACAATACCAGTTTCTGAAATGTGCTAGTTTAATCTCTTTCTAAGCAGTTTTTTTTAAATTAAAAATAGATTTAAGTTTATCCACCAACTCGCCTGGGCCCTGTTTTATAAAGCTACAAGTACAAGTTTACAATTATACTAGCTTCTTGTACCAGTAACTACAAGTTACCAGTTACAGGTAGATGGTTTGTCTTTAAGTTATATACAAGTGCTTGTACTTGTAGTTTGTACACTGGTTGTCTTGTAGCTTTAGAAAACGCCGTAGTCAATATATTTTGCGGTGTTGCCAAGTTTTTCACTACAAGTACAAGACTTGTAGCTTTTTAAAACAGGGTCCTGGTGGTAATCGACGGAATCGACGGTGTGTCCGAGAAGAAATCTATTCATTCCAGCATTGACAAGTTCTAACTTGTAGTTCAGTGATAAAGCATTATGGTTACTTTGATAAGGACGTTGGTATGGCTAAGTCTTGGTCATAGACCCCTAGGCATGAGTAAAAATATAGGTTCAAAAATACTGAAGGGTATGTAAGTAAGTATGAACATAATGAACAAATTTTTACTATGGGGCAAACCTTGAGATTGAGAAAAAAAAGCTGTTCCATACAAAAAGTTCGTTGATCTGGGACAAAATGTATGGAACAGCTGATTTCTTTTTCGTGATTTCAAGGTTGGCCCCATAGTAAAAGTTGTTCATAATGATGAGTAAATACATACTCTTCAGTATTGTTGAACCTTTTTGTTACACGTTGTATATAATCAAGCAGTTGATTTAAGTACTGTTAAGCAACTAAAGGGTCGGTCCGTAAATCCGGACATCGAAGCGAAAAGCATACCTTTTGGTCTAGCTAGGCATTAGAGTGCAATCAACTTATCAGCAGAGGTCTTGGAGGATTTAGCTCTCTATAGAGGAAGATGAACTGACAATGGGAGATTTTCTGACAGGCAATTCAAAAAAAGAAGCTCATGGTAGATGGCCTTATTACGTAGTATTTACTTACTCTATGGATGGCCTGGCATGGATATCTTTGCGCCTGCTTTGCGCAAACCCGTGGCTGTCATTGTCAAGTTTTTTATTTTCAGAAATTTAATTGGAAATATGTGCAATTTGGTACATGACAGCCATTGATGACAGCTATGTTTGAATAGTACTGCTTGGCGAAGGGGACGTTTTGCGTGCAGTAGACATTTTAGGAAAGGGACATTCTGCAACGGAGCCCTATTGATGACTTAAGCTGCTTGATAGCGCACTAAGTGTAAAGCAACTTAGCTAAAGAAAGATAG
This sequence comes from Erannis defoliaria, assembly GCA_905404285.2. Classification (NCBI taxonomy): domain Eukaryota; kingdom Metazoa; phylum Arthropoda; class Insecta; order Lepidoptera; family Geometridae; genus Erannis; species Erannis defoliaria. The sequence goes on from FR990071.1 coordinate 6,434,586, forward strand.
CGTAACGTAGGTCAAAAAAAAAAAACTATCCTACATGAGATCAAAGTCAAAATCAAAGATGTTTGTTAGTTATATTAAAACATTGTTTTGATAGGCAAACAAAGTCTCATATGAAGAAATCTGACTGATTGTCTGTCTTTGAATGAAGTAGGAAAGCTTTGCCATGAATGCACATTTGAATTTTCCGATTTTTGGTAAAACCATATTTCGACTGCTTAACACCTTACCTATGATCTCTCGTCAGCAATTCAACACGCATATGATACGAATAGTTTCCAAGTCACTTCAGTCATATATTTATAGAGACAGAACTTCTTATGGCAAAAACTTCACTGCACAGCAACAAGCAAGATATAAAAGACAGGCGTAGAATTTTTCTACAAACGCTGATTTCAATCGCGATACTAGCTTTCTCCCCGAGTGTCAAGCACTCAGTCCGAGCCCCGTCGTCGGATTGATGAGACGAGCCGTTAAGATGAATTAATGCAACGATTACATGCATTCATTATACCTACCTGCAAACATTACGCCGCGTCGGGGTTCCGCGAAGCAATGCTCTGTACCGTACGCACTTAGTAAATATTGAAGCGTATTAGAGGAGAGTCCGTAACTACACGTCGGATTAAGTCTATTTATAGATTTTAATTTCTTGGTAGTGCCTTTAAGAAATCGACTCTTTACACTCGACTAAAGTTTGGTAATAAACACGTGAAACGTGTCAAGGATTTTGGAAATATCGGCGGAAACGTGTCTTACAGCATTATTTATTCGGTAGCAGAGATACTAAAATGGTTTATAGTAGATTATGCACTAAGGGAATAAAGCAGTGTCTTACGTCGCAGGCGGCATATTGAACCCTCAGCGTAACGAGGAAGTGTAGAGTTATATAGAGACCTGAGTGAAACGAGGGATTCAAGCTGCCAAAGACGAAAACAGGCTTTATTCGAGAGGAGCATACTCTACTTTTCACACCTTTTGCGAGACAATAAAAAGCCAGGGCTCCAAAAATTAAAATTTACTGACAATCACAGGACCAAACACCGTCTTTTGTTTCACATTCTTTGTAAACGCACCTTTTTTTTTTGAGTTTAGCTTATGGTGGCCAGTTCGATTTTCGAACAAACCTCTTTACAATGCCATATGGGCATTTTTTTACTTAGTTTTCCAGGAGTTTCCACTCGAATTTGACGTTCAAATCACTTTAGTCCTTAGGGAGTTTCATACAACTTTATATCCCTTAAGAGATAATGCTTTACGTTACGTTGAGGTTGCATGATACGTAATTGGACATTGTTGAGCAGGTGGTGTGAAAAATATATTATTTGATAGAATAATCGCGTACGTAGATGATCACGTTTGATTTACCTAAGTAATTTACAAACCCCAGTTTTATACCTTGACAAGCCATCCAGTAGAATTCACGACCTCATCGAGCGACATTTGAATGTACGAAGTCTGAAATAATATACACTTTATTATACTATGATTTAATAAAATCACTCAATTAAACTACAGTTTTAAATCTTCAAGATTATAAACGGAACTTTCGCAAAATCGATTGATAAAATTTGTAGACCTCAATCATATACAGGGTTAGTTCTAACCAGTTAGCATACTTTTAAGGGCATATTCTGTACATCAAAACAAATAACTTTAACTATGAGGCCAACATAGAAATCGTAATAAAAACAGCTGTTCCATACATTTTGCCCAAGGTCCATAAACTTTTTGTATGGAACAGCTGAATTATTTTCGCGTTTTCAATGTTGTTTGTTTTGATGTACAGAATATGGCCTTAAAATAATGCAAACTGGTTAGAACTAATGTATATGAACAATCTCAAAGATAGATAAACTAACGCGAATATGGAACTAGAGTTTCCTAGAGTAACACCTTCAATTATCCAGCTAGATAAGCAGATAGATATTCCACTAACCTTGTATAAACAATCAAAATTGTACGGCGTACGTCACCCTGATGTCTATTGATCCCATATCAGTACACGTGTTTCAAAACACACGCCATAAAGCTGAATTCTTGACATGTGCTCGAGTTGTTTACGTTTATCTTCACTCATGTTGCGTTTCACTCAAGTTAGAGATCTGTTTAGACAGTTCAAGCTTCACCGTAATTGTTGAGGTACATAGCACGGACGCGGCCGCACTGCAATACGTTCTGATAAAAGAGATAAGGCCTCGTCCGCTAAAATCTCTCCTCGTCGTAAATTTAAGAGACATGAGGGAATTTTAGGAGGCTTAAGCACCTTAAGATAAGTGAGAGATAACTAGTAGGTACCGTGCGCGAGGCACGCTCAATGGACATTAACGGCTTTACGTGGTGCCTTGTTTACGGTGCAGTAATGACTGGAATTTTATTGGGACTCGTGTAAAAACTATAAAAAGCGTTCGAAATCGGACCATCTGGGATTACGAGCTGATGACGCGCCGTTTGCTTCTGATGACACGTGTCAGCCATGGCATTCTCGAAGCTTGATTTCATTTGTATAAAACCACAGCATAGGTAATATGTATTTTACTGTATACGGTACAGTTACAGACAAAAGGCTATCTTATATTAAGAAAATAATATTATGGTAAATAGAGCACTGTGAACCTAAGGTCCAATTAATTATATTAATGATATTTAATATAGTTTAATTCTCTTTCACCTATCATCGTCAGAGTTTATTAGGTTGGACTTTTTATGATGATTGAGTACGTATCTACACATTAATACGTAGGTATATATGTACACACGAAATATTACTTATCTGGTTTGACAATAACACCAGAAAAACTTTTGGAGGTGTGAATATTGTAAATGTACCTATACATTACATTCAAAAGAACAAATAAAATTAAAGCAATTGAAAAGAAAAAAAAAAGAAAAAAAAGAAAAAAAGAAAAAAAAAAAAAAAGTAGATTTGTTTAAAAATATAAATTTCTTTATTTCACCTTTGGAATCTACAATAATATGTATATATATAAAATTGACTTTCATAGCCGATTTAATGAACATAAATACTTCATTTTATTTTTGTATAACTTAGCAGAACATTATTGTTTTGATGGAGTGACTGTACTCTTAATAGGGTTTTTTTTACATTTAGAACGAGTTGAATAACTAGAACTCATAGAAGAGCACGAGTACCTACGCATCAGAGAAAGATAAAATATTAAGAATAATGCTGATATACAGGGTTAATTCTAATCAGTTAGCATCCTTTGAAAGGCATATTCTCTAAACCAAAACAAAAAACCTTTGCGATGGGGCCAACATTGAAATCGCGAAAAAATTATCAGCTGTGATGTACTCAACATTATGAACAATTTTTACTATGGGGCCAATCCTGAAATCGATAAATAAACAGCTGTTCCATACATTTTGACCAAAGTCAATGAACTTTTTGTATGGAACAGCTGTTTTTTTTCGCGATTTCAAGGTTGGCCCCATAGTAAAGGTTTTTCATAATGATGAGTACAAACATGCCCTTCAGTATTGTTGAACCTTTTTGTTATTGTTACATATTGTATAATAACGTCTTAAATCTATATAATAGGTCTTTACCTATGAAATTGCCGTTCTTCAGTACTGGTCATTTCATATAGAAAAAAAGTTTGTAATGGCTTTGTATTCTGAATTCAAATTAATTTTGTCTTAAAATCATGACATTCTTTTTACAAACTCAGTCTTTTGTTTATTGATTAGCGTTGTATTTTCATTACATTTGAAAATGTTTCGTCATAATGGATACTTTAAAAATTCGTGTAATTATGGAATATGAGTTCCGTTGTGGCACCAACGCGACACATCGGCACGTAACATCAAAAACGTTTACGGAGATAACTGTACAAACGAACGCACAACCCGTTATTGGTTTTCCCGGTTCCGTTCTGGAAATGTTGACTTGAAAAATGAAGCTCGTGGTCGTCCGGAGACTTTGGTCAACAATGATGAATTAAAGGCGATTGTGGATGCTGACGAAACTCAATCTACAGCTGAGCTAGCAGCAGCTTTTGATGTTAGCATCAAAACAATTTTGATACATTTGCGACAAATAGGCAAGGTAAAAAATCTTGATAGATGGGTGCTCCACGAACTTAACGATCGCCAGCGCAAAGTACGCGTCGAGACCTGCCTCGCGCTGCTCAATAGGCAAAGAAATGAAGGAATTTTGAACCGAATTGTTACGTGCGATGAAAAATGGATTCTGCTCGACAATCGAAAGCGCTCAGCAAGATGGTTAGATCCTGGTTCAGCACCAAAGCAATGCCCTAAACCAAAAATGACCCCTAAAATGGTGATGATCACTGTTTGGTGGTCTAGTGCGGGTGTGATTCACCACAGCTTTTTACAAAACGGCATGAGCATTACTGCAGATGTGTACTGTGAAGAACTGGAGACAATGATGGAGAAGCTTGCACATCGGCAACCAGCTTTGGTCAATCGGTCGTCCCCACAGCTCCTTCACAACAACGCGCGACCCCATACTGCACAACAGACAGTCTCGACAGACAGACAGACAGTCTCTCCCTCATCCGCCATACTCACCAGACCTTGCACCTACCGACTAATACTTTTTCCAAAATTTAGACAACTTTTTAGTGGGTAAAAATTCATTTCCCGAGAGGCAGTACAAAATGCCTTTGAAGAGTTTGCTGCCTCCCGTCCAGCTGATTTTTACAAGAAGGGCATCTATAAACTGCCAATTCGTTGGCAAAGATGCGTCGATTGCATGGGTTATTACTTTGAATAACAGAAATAAAAAAGTTTAAAAAAATAAGTACTTTCACTTATTCCATACAAAACGGCAATTTCATAAGACCTATATATTGCGATTTCATGTTGGCCCCATAGTAAAACTAGTTTGTTTTGATGTACAGAATATGCCGCCAAAAGGATGCTAACTGATTAGAACTAACCCTGTATAAGTACTTTATCCTGTTGTAGATCAAGAGTAGGTATAACATTTTGCTAATATATAATATACAATGCAAACTACTGCACCGATTTCGATGAAAATTATGGGACCACCTCTGACGTATGACCTACCAAACAAAATCATCAAAATCAATTCACAATAGGCGGAGTAATCGCGTAACATACATAAAAAAATACATGCAGTGAAATTGAGAACCTCTTTTTTTGAAGTCGGTTGTAAAAGTAATACAGTGAAAATTTTCTTAAGTAGGTACCTATTGATTCGCAAATGCAATCCTCAATCCGTCACGACCTCGAGCATCAGCCAGTAGAAAATAAAACAAGTTCCCCAAGCACAGAGCCGATTGAATCAGCGAAGCGTGACAGACTGACAGTTACGCAACATAATAAGATAAACAGGCGGCCTAATAAGGGCCTTGGCCGTGTCCATTCTCCGCAAGGCTTTATGGCCTATCATCCTCGCTTATGGCTGGATTTGTATAACTATAGGTGAGCACGTAACTGTGGATCGACGTTATGAGTAGCTTAGCTACGGTTAGCTCGTTAGAGGGATAAGTATGGAATGATGATATGAAGCTCCTTGATATTACTCGTAGCACCCTCTCCGCCTATACATAAATAGATTGTAGTACCTACTAATCGATAGTCAAAATGTTAAGTCATTGAAAGGCTGCATTTCATTTTGGACTCTTGTAAGATTTGTACTAGGTACTTATTGTCACCACCACCAGTTAAGGTTACCACAGAAAAGCTTAGCAGAATACCAAAAGCTCTAGTTCCAGTGCATCTTGCCCCGGCAATCTGTTATAGCTTGTACCACAGATTATATTATAGTATGTTTTTAAAGCTTAAACAGGAAGAAAAATTACGAATTCTGGCAAGACTCGAACCTGCATACGAACAGTCTCTATGGGTTTCCGTCCCAACTGCTTTGCCAATTAAACTACAGAAGTCTCTGCCTTTCCTTTTAATATTCGATCCTAAATTATTACCAACACCAATTATTAACAATTTACAAATTTATTTTATTCGCCAAAGTCACCGACATAGTTCTCAAGGTTTGCAAATTTAAGTGGCAATGGGCAGGCCACATCGCTCAAACAACTGATAACCGATGGGGAAGAAAGGTTCTTGAGTGGCGACCGCGAACCGGAAGACGCAGCGTAGGTCCCTACGCTGCGTCTTCCCTCCCACTGGTCTCCCACTGGTGGACCGACGACATTGTGAAAGTCGCGGGCAACCGGTGGATGCAAATGGCAGGTTGTCGTACAGTGTGGCGTTCTAAGGGGGAGGCCTTTGTTCAACAGTGGACATCTCCGGCCTGATGATTACTTTTCTTTTCATATTAAAGTACAGTCGTTCAGAAAGCTGTTTAACAGTTTCTTTAAATTTTATTACATTATCAAATCACAGTTGTCATAATGATGAATTCGGTACTGAGGTGAAGAATAGATGACATTTTAGTAGTAATGTAAAGTTACAAAGAAACCCCATTGAGCACCAATTGCTTGAGCACCCATGAAAAGAGCACATTATACGGCTCCGTATCGAAAGGACTATCAGGGTAAATGTCGATGTTTGCAGAACGTCAGCACGTGAAAACGTCTACATGGTGACAATGTCTTGAGTGGCAAACAGACTTACTAGTAAAACGTCCAAAATGTGAAGTACAGTTAGTTCAAGTGATGTATATTTTCCAATACCTACCAACAATATACCTAGGCCTCCGACTAATTTATCTAATGAATGTTATACTGGCAGATAAACTCTCTTTGATCAAAATTTTCTGCTGATTATTTTATGTTCGATATTATTACGCTCGTAAAAGAAATCTTGCGTTGCGGTGGAAGCGTAAAATTTCTGTGCCCAATGTTGATTGCCGGAAACCTCAGGTTAGTCGTAAACATGTATTAGCAAGTAGGCGATAAAAGATACTGTCTGTTGGGCCAACGTGGCCAACGCGGTTACTGAAAAGATTATATTATATCAGCATCTGAATCTACAAGAATCTCAATCTTGTAAATTGGGGATTTTTTGTAATGGTAGGACTCTACTGCAGAGTCCGCCTGGGGAAGTACCACACGTTTGCCAGATATCCAACCGCCAAGCAGTAGTGCGCAAGCATTACTGTGTTCCGGTTTGAAGGGCAATGTTACCAGATAAATTACTGGGTATATGAAGAGATTTAACATCTAATATCTCAGGGTGACGAGCGCAGTGCAGTGCGGTGCAGGATTGTGTTCGCAAGTTCACAATTCTGGCACTGCTACTGTTAGTAGCAGGCGTGACGTTTACCATCAGTCAAAAGTCTTGCTCGTCTCGTCACTTGACTGTATAAAAAAAACCTTCCTCCGAGGAATCTACTTATTCTAATTATTACTATAACAAAAAAAAGTAGAAAAAAAAATCAAAATAGAGATCTATAAAATAGAATATATAGAATAGATAAAAAAAAAAGTACCTCCTACTTAGCTGATAGCTTTTATTCCACATCAATAGTCGTATTTCAGAACGAGCGCAACGAAGGTCTATGCAGCGCAAATATTTTCTGGTGTAGTCTAAACTCGTAGCTTATTTTCGTGAAGGGACAAAGAGAGATCGTAGGAAGTTGTTTGACAGACACTCTTGGTTATGGACCAAGTTTTCAGGTTTTCTACTTTTCAACGTGTTCGATAGAAATCGCGAGTGGTCGAGGAAAAGCGTAGCAAAAGCGACGTAAGTACCTACCTACTCCTTATTATATTTATCAGCTAGAAGACGTCCTCTATCAGGACGAAGGCATCTCCGTTAATAGGGAGGGGTTGCCATAATCCCCACGCTTGGCAGGCGGCTTGGGGATTGCAGTGTTACCACCGTTAACTAAGAGGACGGTGCTGCCCATCCTCCGGCTGTGCTGATGCAGTTTTAAGACATAACCCAGATCTCAATCTACTCCTTACATTGGGATTTTTGAATTTTGATTTTGAAATAGTTTAAACCGCACGGTAAAAACACTTGTACCTAGGTTTTTTTTTGTAGAACTAATTATATATTATTATCTTACATATAAGTTGTATAACTACAACTGTTTATATTTTTGGTGAAGTAAGCATAAGTAAGTCTAATCCGTGACTAGCCGTAAAATAATATTATGAAGAAACCAATAAAACACGTCTGCCGGAACCTCATGGCCAAGATTACGGTAAATATTATACACGAGTCGGTCGTGATTTGAGAGCTATGACCGCAACATTTCGGCTCATGTCTGGTCAGTTAGCAGAGTAGTTTCATTCAATGATTTCATTTATGAAGATCTTATTTTATTTTCTTTTCAAAAACTAAACGAATTAAAGTGTTACACAGATTGGGCATTTTCTCCATTGACGGATTAGTATTATGTAAACATTTCTCGGAACAGAGATCGAATTTTTTTGGAAATGTTGCGATGCAGTATCTATTTAGATTGCAAATATATTAGCGAAATTATGATTTCCAGTAAAATGGTAGAGCATAAAAGAGGATGGTTCGCTTTTTGGTACTTAGTTCACCTACCTACTTAAGTATACCTTAGTTTATTTAGCTGTTGGGTTTCCTATAAAATGTATAAATAAACACTTAAACTTAAAAATAATTACAAACAATGCAAGTGTTTCGTTCTTTCCACACGCTACAGGACTCAGGCCTCAAATCGCTGTCATTAGAGACAATTACCTTTTATTACCGCTAATTTGACCTCTGCGACGACGTCTCTCTAATAACATTAATTACAAACGACACCTCACGTAGAAAAGGGTCAGATTTGTGTAGGTATTCTGCTCAATCGATATCCCTAGCCACTCTTGTCTCCGTTGCTGCGAGAGTCTGCGACTCTCCCCAAGGACAAAGCTAGTTTCGCACTCCCTAACTTTGGAAACTTGAAGCCTGAAAAGCGACAATTCAGCGCGGTTTTAACAGAAGTTCTTACATAAGAAGTCTGAGAAGCGAGCGGTTTAGATCTAATGTTCCATTATGTAACAGCAAAATTTTCTCGGCGGCAACTTAAGGTAAGCTTCTGAAAATATGCTAATGGTAGTGATCAAGGCGAAGCCGTTAGATAGGATAAGTGGAACTGACCGATAGTGCATCGGAGCTGTCGGATGCGCAACACGCGACCGCCGGCCGGATGCGGGCGCACGCCGGGCCTAGGATCCTAGCAGGGAAGAGTCCGAGACAGTCGACAGCCGTGACGCAGCGAGATACGGCCCGGCCAGAGCACTGTGTTTTCAGCGTGACAGATACCGTTACCTATGTAGTGTCATGTATAGGCGAGGGGTAGAAGGCGCGGGGCGCGGGTGCGCGGCGCGCGCGCGACTCCGCGGAACAAAGCGCGGGCCGGGCGCGGGCTCGGCGCGCTCCGGCCGCGGCGGGTACTTTACCTAGCGGCGGCGGGCGCGGCGGGTGCGGGGCTCGGCGCGACGTGCTCGGCTCGGGCGCGGCGCCGGCGAGCGCGGGTCCGCGGAGCGAGTCGTCGGGCGCGGTCGCTGCGGTCAGCGGGTGTCGCGCGGCGCGGCCATGACGGCGGCGCGGCAGGCGGCGGCGACTCGCGCACTGCCGCGCCGCCGCCGCGCCGCCCGGGCCGCGGCCGCGCCCGCCGCCGCGCGCCTGCGCCCCGCGCCCCCGCCGTCACGCCGCCCGCGCCCCTCCGACACGCCGCCCGCGCCCCGCACCCCCGCCTACACGCCACCCGCGCCCCGCCCGCCCGAATTGATCAGCCGGCTCCCCGATTGCAATGAAATTTATGACAGGTCGGGGATCTATTATCGACGTGATACCGTCCACGCCGCGCGCTCTAATCCAGATCCAGGTTCCGATAATCGCCTAGATTTGGTAATTGGAGGTGGATTATGTCTCCGCTCGGTTCCCCATTCATTGAGGTTTCATGATAAAGTAGGCAGCTTTTTACTGCGGCTTTACTTGCGTTTATATTCCGCGTAAAATTATTATGGCTATCAACATAAAAAAAAACGATCAAACCGTCAAAAGCGCACTATACTTTTCATAAGCAAAAAACTTCAGTCGAACCACGCTTTAAAAAAAAAACAACGCGGCTAAGCTAATGAATAAGTAATTGCATTTCTTCGTAGCAAATTACATAATGATCGTTTTGTTTAGCATATAATATACTCCTACGATCAATAAGCTCTAACCGGAATAACTTTCACACGCCAGCTGCGCGATGCTGTGCCTATTATAATGCCTACGAGCTAAGAAATAATGTCTACCAGAACTGTGCTGGTGATGTATGAAGATCCACGCTTGAATAACATCTGCGATGCATGAATAATAATATCTATAGATGCAGATCAGCTTGTTTTTGTTATTATTATTATCACAGTTAGAAGATACATTCAAGCATGAAGTTAAAAAAGTTATGGTCGTATGTTTTATTCATAAATATTGTTGCGTGTAGCCAGCATCTCATAGCGACGACGCGACGCGGGCAGCTATTGGGCGATCTAGGCAAGCGTGCCTAGAACAAACGGATTTACGTGCCTGCGGGGCTTACATTTAATTAAATATTAGGTCAAGTATAATTTGTCGAAATGAATGTTCGGTCAAACAATATTATTCAAAGTGAACAATTATGTGAAATGAATTTATATAAAATGAATGATTATGCAAAATAATATTATAGTTAATAAATATTAGGTGAAATGAATAATTATGGGAACTGATTTTATATGAACTGAAAATATAGGAAACGTTGTTATACGAAACAAGGGAGAACCTTGAAAGTACAAGCAAGTACGCCTGAAACATTTCATTTCATGGTTCTATCTCTCTTCTCTACACATCCATTTCTTCTCCTTCGGTATTAAAATATTCCAATGATGGATATAAGTCTTTTTCTTGTTAGACGTCTGCCTTAATTATCTGCTAATTTAGTCCGTATCAAATCGCGCGAGAAAGACATGTATTGTAAAGTGAAAATGAAGTCTAAACTGTATCGTATTTTTAACGGAAACTTTAAATTAAACACTGGAAGAAATTTCCCTACAATAAAAGAACGCTAACTCCGCTCCGCCTTATCCGTATTTTCGTCGCAACCGTCCCAGATTTATGTGCAATTATCGAGAGTCACGGAACGGGCACGGCTTGGGAAGGGTTGCCTGCTAAACCAAGCCGAGCGGAGCAATTTACGCCGTGTCACGCGACCGTGCAGTTTCGCGACCCGTTGTTGGAAGTGGCTAAGATACGGACGGAAGCGAGTTAAAACTACCTTCAAATTATACAACGTGTAAATTGTTGACTGTATATTACAAAAGCAAAAAATCTTGCCATAATATATTAAGTTAAGATTGCATGTCCGTTAGGATAAACTGTTGTGTCTAAAATTATTGTTTAAGCAACAACTTTATGTACACAGTTTTCAGCAATAAATTTTATCTTAACGTGTAAAAAAAGGTGTGATAATTTAAATATCGGTTTACAATGGGGCCAACCATGCGATCGAAAAAAAACCGCTGTTTCTACGTTTTTATAGCAACCACATGGCTGGAGATGGGTTGCCTGTTAAAGCAATCACAGCAATTTCTACTCCTCCCGTTTACAATTTACAACCGTTACGCGTGGCGGACGTTAGCAGACTGAGCAAATAAGTATGACGTCACACACTCCGTCCGCAAAATAGGAGCTGCGGCTGCAAGTCGCTCATCGCCGACTCGACATTTCGAGTCATAATACTCATTTGATACGGAAACGGAGTAACTTCGAATGTGAGATGTTGCACTTGGATTAGATTAGCAGAGAATTGAGACAGATATCTAACAAGAGAAAGACTTATATCAATCGAATATTTTAATACTGAAGGAGAAGAATTGGATATAGAGAGAAGAGAGATCGTACCCTGACATAAAATGTTTCAGACGTACCTACTTGCTTTGCTTGTACTTTTTTCAGGCGTAGATCTTGGTTCAAAAAGTAAACAACCAACTTTTATATTTCTGTTTCCGCTATCTCTTGCTCTTTGGATGTGCCTCAAAATCAATACTGGTCGTATTCAGTCAGTGGCTCGACTAAACGTTTCGCGGTATATATTTAGACGTTTATTGCTAAATTATAGTCCGTAGCGCCGTTCGTACTACCGCATATCCGTAATACATTTCACCGGCAGATGTATTAAATGAGTTCTGTACACACGTAGATTTACACTACTAGATTAGAAACAAAGTTTTAGGGTGCATTTTAGACCTCACATATTTTTCAACAAACTTAATGAGGTTCTCCAATCGACCGTATGTTTTTTTAAAATGTTTGTTAGCGATTACTCCGCCAATTATGAATTGATTCTGATGATTATTTTTGTTGTTTGGTAGGTGATACCTACTTCAGAACTGGTGGTCCCAAATAAATTTTATCAAAATCGGTTCTCCACATGGAGGATAAGGAGTTGCGATGAGCGACTTGCAGCCGCAGCTCCTATTTTGCGGACGGAGTGTGTGACGTCATACTTATTTGCTCAGTCTGCTAACGTCCGCCACGCGTAACGGTCATTCAAACTTACATATTAGCTCTGCGGTCACATTGATGAATTGCAAATCGTGATACCTCTTGGATGCGTGCGCGGGCCATTTGTCGCCACGGAACCAACACGAATATCCCATCTACCCGACCTAGAATACTGATTATCTAGAAAATACAACATAAGACTGCATTCCCTCATAATGAAAATATCTATCTTTAGAGAGGTCCCAGTGTGTATGTTCCAAGATGGTGCGAGATAGTACATATTATTATGCATGAAGATACGTTACAAAATGATCAGACGAATTTAAACCCTCTTAAACGTTACTTTGTTATTTAAAGTAAAATAAGGTCGACTATTGACCTGGGTATGTCCTAAAACTGCATCCAGAACCACCGGTGGACGGACAGCAGCGTACTCTCAATTAACGGTGGTAACCATTCTGCGATCCCCAAGCCGCCTGCCAAGCGTGGGGATTATGGCAACACCTCCCTTTAAGGGAGAGGCCTTCGTCCAGCAGTGGACGTCTTCCGGCTGTTGATGTGATGTGAAGGTCGACTATTTAGTCAACGCGAGCGAAGCCGCAGTGTACCTGCGGCGGCCTTGTGTTGTGTATATAATTAAATATCTTCTGCTGGTTGAAAGCTTAACTTGCCTTTTTAGTAAGGTTAAACTAGTCATTCTAATAATATGAATTATAGCTAAATATGTACTACGATAATCTGAAGCTAATCTAGTAAAACTAAACAAATCTAGTATGTACATGAAATTAGTATCAAAATAAAGTTCTATAATATTACCATAAATAACTTTTACAGTGCATCGGTTCTTATGTGTAATATTGGACTACGGGATCTAAACATAGTTCTGTGGTCCAACAAAAAAAAATTGGACCACCCCTAGTGAAGGCCCGTAATCCAACTTGTTGGACAGAGTAGTTGGACCACGACCCCGTACGGATATAATACTATTATGTGTACGCAAATATATTTTTCATTACTCATACTCGGAAAGTAGGTCTGAAGTTGCCTGAGGAGCGGGATGAAAGTAATACATTTCAGCCCTAGGGAGAGTCGCTTTCAACTGACTGTGACAGTTGACAGACACTCAAATTATTTTAAAAAAAACCTAGTTCAGTGTTTACCTCGGGGTTAGACTTATTTAGTCCCTCGAACTATTAGCGCCCGCTACGCTCGGGCGCCAAAACCCGTCTCGGGAAATAATTTGTTACTTTCACCCAATGTACTATAGTCTCTATCTTAGGTGTTAAAAGGTGTGTATTGCTGAATAATACTTTCATATACATAAATTGTATTTTAGAAGACGACTTTAGCATCTATTGAATCGCGACTCGATTGTTTAACACTGTTTTATATAAGTACCTATAAATATTGGGCACTTAAAAACATAGGCTTTATTGTCTGGGGCCCGGAGCACATCTATTCAGCATAAATTGTTACCCAAATGATAAAAAAATTGTTCAACACATTTGCTCACAAAATGCATTTACGAAGCCTGATAAACACCATACAACGGAACGTGCGGTAAAATATGCATTCTCAGCTAAGTACAAGTTTTACTGTATACTCCAGTATAGCGCCCTGCGTATCGGTTTTATCGTTTACGGTTTTTTTTCCATAAAAAATATATAAGAATTCCACAAAGGAGTTTCACTAAAACAAATAAAAAATAAGCTGAATGATCGAACCTCCTTGGGAGCGCTTTTGCTCAATACGTTTGTCTCACTTTAATACCAAAGAGAAACTGGGACGAAAGATGTAGTTCTAATTTTCAGCACGCATGCGAACGTAGCGCCATTTTAATATTAGAAACGCCAAAGGTTGTTGGACTTTCCGATTAATGTTTATAAACAAAATAATAAAGTCTGTATCATTACCTATTGTACTGTTTTCTCGCAAATGTGTTGATAAACGTTGTATGACACACGTGCGGTATATAAAAACTCATGACTATATGGTAAGGTGGAAGGTATGGTTACATTCGTCTACGCGTTTGTAAAAACCAACTTAACGCACTAGTATCATAATAGTACATTATGATACGAGTGTGCTATGTTGGTCATTACACTAGAGGCGGTATTATGCGCGCGAGCCGCAGGCGAGCGCAATAAGGAAGCCGAGAGCGTAATGACTAATAGCACAAGAGTTCCATGCGACTGTTTTCATCACACTTGCGAGGAAAAAACAAACTTTTTTTGATAATAATCAACCACACAGAGAAAACGTCAACAAACATTTGCGGAAAATGGCGCCCAAACAAGAAATGCGCGCGCAGGTTGACATTTACTTCAGCGGTATAAGAACTCTTTGTTGGTATTACAAAAAAACTGTAAGTATTACCCGGCTATATTAAGAGTGCTTCGTATACATACGTCTAATTGCAGTCACGTACAAACTTGACTTTACCGGGTTATACCTATTATAGCACCATGTGCCGTAATGTAAAGTAAAAAGCACGCGTGCGTAATAGCTTGGATTATGATCCTAAAACCGATGTAATAAGGTCCACTTTACGAGCAAGTGTGATGAAAATAACTGTTTTAATTTTACATCTTTACTTACTCTTCTGTTTAATTTTCTCTTTCTCTTTTATTGTAGTGTGCTTTGGAAATACATTAATTTACTTTAAAATATAAAAGATATTGATCTATCGATTCAATAAATGGGTGCCTTAGTTCTAATTTGTTTTACATAGAAATTTTTCTTAATACACAAAATATGTTTCATTACGAAGCACAAAGTGGGATACTTAAAAATAATAAAAATACATTATTGGAACTGTAGTTAAAATATATTTAGTAGAAATATAATACAAACGTACATTTAACATTTCTAAGCTATATAGTATAAAGGGAATATTACTCAATACATATTATATACACATTATCAATTTGTATGCACTTACTGTACTGATTTTATATTTTTTTACACTCATCTAAACTTAATACGAATTATAGTATCTATTTTTGTTTTTTATTTGTATATATGAAAGTATAACATATATAAAGGGTTTGTAAATGTACTTGTACATATACTTTAAAAATAATAGCAGATCAAATCTGTTATATAACTAATGTACTAAGCTCAATAAGATTTATAAGTACCCAGCCCGGTAACACATGAGACCACACAATAAACTAAGCAGGCGTGGCTGTAACTATCAGGCGGTCGACAGGCTCGCCACTTTATTCACTTGAAAACGATACTTGAATTAAGTACACTGGTCCTACTCCTAGTATCAAGGGGTTGTAGCAAAATCAAGCAACCCCTTGAAAAAGATTTTTTATCACAATATCTATTCAAAAAGAGCTACTTTGATCCTCGAAAACAGGGCAAAAAGAGCTCTTTTTAGCTAGGGACGAAAAGTGATTTGTATTTGGAATGTGGATATTGTTAGTAGAAGTACCAAGCACCCAACCAACAAGCAGCAGCAGGTATCAACCTTGGAAATTGTATGAACAAGTAAACAGGATGTAGAAAAAAGGAAGGCGCGTGCAAAAATTTGTTCAAAAAATCAAAACGCGCGGAATGCATTCCGCCCACGTTCGTAATTGTTTTCTCAAATTGGGATTTTACTTCGTTTTATTTAAACCGAGTGTATCTTCCATAATGAAAAGTGAGAAGTGGGTGTAAGTAGTGAGAATGAAATAAACGTACGTACTATTCTTATTCATAAGTTGCACTTACTTATTTTCTTATAGAGGGTGATAAAAAGTACAGTGTCCACCTCGGGATCAACACTATTTTAAGCTTAAGTAATTCTACTCTAGTATTCTTCGCTACGCTCTGGATTCAAAGAAACACTCTCGTCTTAAAAATAGTTGTTTGCTCCCTTGGTAAACAATCTTACTATTTTCTTTTAATGTTAATATTTCTTTTAATCAATTCAATAGGAAAGTAAAAATAGGTGTGAGGTGTAAATTCTATGAATATACATCCTTTTCCACCGACTTCAAAAAAGGAGGTTCTCAGATCCACTGTTTTTTTAAAGTGATACTTCAGAGTTGGTCCCATATACATTTTATCGAAATCGGTTCTGCAGTTTGAATTTAAAACAAAATTACTTGAATAAATCGAAAGAACTGGAAAATGTGAAAATGTCACCCAGGTAATCGAAATTGACGTCAGTGATTTTTTTTAAAAGCTTATTATTCCTGTTTTCTTTTTGATCTATATCAATTATGCTAGCAATTTAAAAAAAATACTATTACATTGCTGTGTGGCCTTAGGCATAAAACAAAATTAAAATTATACAATCAGACAAATCAAATGAATGTACTACCATTACGCCCTAGACTTGTCCGCCTTAATGTACTTATCGAGATCGGCGTCGCTGGCCGGGTCCACTTGCGACAGCTGCCTGAAGCTCTCGTCGTCCACGAAGCAGATCTCGTGGCCGTCAGGGTCCGCCAGGATGATCACGCGGACGGTGGCCTTCCCAGGGGTGTCGAGGGATATGAGCGGGGTCAGGACGGTGCCTTTCGCCTTTTGGATGGTCTGGTCGATGGTAGGTTGCTCGTCGAACGGGCAGGAAAACGCGATCCGGCCGTAAGCTTTCGCGCGATTCACTGGTTCGCCTGGAATTCGAGAATTTTTGGATGTTAAGCTTTACCTGGAGCGAGTACTGCCTTTCTATTGAAACTTAACTAACAATCTTATACGAATAAATGATCAAAAAAAAACCAGATTCACAAGAGTTGTAGCTAAGAACACTCGATCAAATCATATTTCAAAGAAAAAAAAAGAAAAAAAAAACATTTCAGTCAGATACGCTTTTTTTTGTCACAGACAGATACGTTTACGTTAAAATGCATTTTTTAGGATAAATAAGGTTGTTTTTTATTTTATCAACCTACTTCAAAAAAAGGAGGTTCTCAATTAGACTGTATGTTTTTTTTTTTGTTTTACCCGATTACTCCGTCAGTTATGAATTGATTTTGATGTTTTATTTTTGTTTGGTAGGTCATACTTTAGAGGTGGTCCCAAATGAATGAATCGATTTCGATAAAATTTATTTGGGTTTGGGTTTGGTTTTTGAATCAAAATATCTAACCCGACTGGGGTAAACTGGAAAAAATGAAGAGCTATTAGGTGTTATATTATGTTATATAGTATAGTTAGTTAAAAAAAAAAGTATTATTAGTACTTAGTATATTATGAATACAATTTCGCATAACGACAGTCTAGGAATATCTATAAGTTCTGTGTAGTTAGCCTATTCTCCCCTTATAATATCAATGCGATCTGCACGATAGCTAGCGTTGTCATTCGGACAAACAAGACAGAGAAAATTGGAAAATGAGGTATGAGGCTTAATTAGTGGGTTTAATGGCATACGTACAATTTTATTACATTTATCTCATTAGGTAAATGCATTAAGGTTTTAATAATTAGATATTTTTGACTCTATGGTCTAGGATCTCCTGATAGGAAAAAACGATTCAATGAAATTTTCTCGATCAAATCACTGAAAAAATCTTGTTTTACAATCATTTTTATTTTCTTCTTTGCAACCCTTATGCAAGTGATAAAAAAATACTTTACAGTTAGATAATCATAATATATAGAATAGGTCAATACAGAATTGTTATTAATTTCGTGGTTTTGTTTATCAAATGTCTTTGACTACAGCGCGTTAACTCCATTTCTATTTAACTACACGAATTCGTGTAGGCGCTATCCTTTCTCGAGATAGCCTGTTAATAGACAAGCGCCAGGTAGAACAACCAACGAAGGTTAACGGTTTAATGGACGGTCACACAAACGCAACCAAGGCGCCAAACGTACCTGGTGGATATCCCAAACAAACGCGCTAAGCGCTTCGACTTTACATTTTCTATTCACAAGGATGTGAAACTCTCTGTCGTAGCCAGTGTTTCCCGATAAGTACAATATGGGTTTCCAAAACATGTTCCTTGTAGGTAAGCGTGCTACATCCTAGACTAAATCACTACTTGACATTAGGCAGCCGCTAACCTATTATTAAGACTTGTATTTTCCAAATTTGCCCCTCGCAAAAATCAATTAATTTAGTTAAATTACTATATTTAAAGGCCAAAAATATAAAATGTTACAGAAGAACATCCGTCTTAGTAATTTTAGCGGTTGAAAACACGATTGATTATGCTTTCCTCGATAGAAAAAAATACCGAAACAGTGTCTATTTTTTTAAGTTTTTTCAGTTTTATGGCTAATTACAGCACATCATCAGCCCGGAGACGTCCACTGCTGAACGAAGGCCTCCCCCTTAAACCGCCACACTGTACGACAACCTGCCATTTGCATCCACCGGTTGCCCGCGACTTTTACATTGTCGTCGGTCCACCTAGTGGGAGGCCGCGCCTACGCTGCGTCTTCCAGTTCGCGGTCGCCACTCAAGAACCTTTCTTCCCCATCGGTTGTCAGTTCTTCGAGCGATGTGGCCTGCCCTGCGCCACTTCAACTTGCAAACCTTGCGAGCTATGTCAGTAATTACAGCACATAGTCACATTAAAAAAAATATTAATAGATAATAGTATTTTGGAGAGTACTAGAGTACTAGAGATAATACATTCTACGGTTGAAAAGTTATTAATTTCTATATTTTTCAAGTAATCTGAGAAAATCTTCAAAAATTGAAGTTTGACACGGACGAATCTGCGTAACCGCCATATTTTTGCTCCGCTAAATGTGACTCTACCTGATACAGCTTTAGACTAATGATCGATCTCATAAAAAAATGTGCTTGAAACGTGGAACACCCGGCCTTAGTGAAATCAAAAAAGCTGCTGATATGCTCTTCAATATGTTTCTATGTACAGCCGTATTGGCTTTACTGTTTACTTATAAGCAGCTACCACTTTTTCCTCCTACTCGATGATGAAATGGATGATTAATGTGATGATCACTGCAAGACTACGTGATGACCATAACTTGACTATGACAGACATAATTTTCCAACTTGATTAGTAATGGTTACATAAAAGTTTCTATTGTCATGCATGAGTTTTGTCATGTCCAAATGATTTCCTTGTAACATCCTGGGAAATGATTCAAATGCGCGAGTCATAATATATACAGTCAAATGAGCGAGTCATACAATGCAAGGTACATAACATAACACTAACTGCGCCCCGCTGTTTAGCTTGCGACTTCTCGATTATCCCGCATAATACAGTGGAAAATATCCTATGTCCAATATGTGTGAGTCAAATTACCGCAACACGAATTTCTTCAAGATCGATTCAGTCACTGAATTAAAATAATACACTTTAAAAAAAAAATACGATTTCAATTTCGTCTACTAAGATGATATCTTCATATTTTCTAGTTATATTGATTTATTTCAGTAATTTTGATTTAAAAACCCAAACTGAACCGATTTCGATCAAATTTATCACCTCTGAAGTATCACCTACCAAACAAAAAATAATCATCAAAATCAATTCATAATTGGCGAAGTAATTGCATAACAAACATACAAAAAAAACGTCAAATTGAGAACCTCATTTATTGAAACCGGTTGAAAAAGTAACAAACAGTCAGAGTTAATATCGAATTTATAACATGACTATGATGACAGTGTGACGTGCGATTGTGAAATCTTCCTGAGTCACTTGTCTTGTTTGCGCAAGCATATCATTCGTGTATCAATTTTATAGATAGGTATCAGTTACCAGTATCAGCTTAAGGCCCGGGCACACGATGCGTTGCGGCGCGGTAGAAAACGAGCAACGCATGGTCAAACATCAAGGTAGTATATTTCCTAGATATACCGTCTCATGCATAAAACACCAAAAATAATTTCAACATTTTTGTTAAAAACTAAATAAACTTTAGTTGTTACTTTTTAGTTTACTTTTTAACTAAAATAGGTTTGAAATACGTTTTAGCGTTTTATGCATATGAATCCTTACCGGATATGCATACGTAACGGGAATCAGGATAATACCCCGGACGGGACGGGGACGTGACGTGCGTCGTCATAACGTGGACGTGGTCTTAAAACATTCGTACTGTGATGAACGAATGTTTAATTTTTCCTTCAAAGATTACTATGGACCTAACCTAACCTTTGAGGAAGAAGATGCTGCTGCTGCTGCTTTTTAATAAACAACTTAATACAAATAAACAGAAAAGAGAGCCATTTACTCATACTATTGGACATTACATTATATGAATGTTTAAAAAAAATAGGCGCTTATAAATTAAGTGCCAATTTACTTAAGACCACGTCCATGTTATGATGATGCACGTCACGTCCCCGCCCCGTCCGGGGTATTATCCCGTTACGTATGCATCTGCAGGCATTGCAGAGACCTTAAGGGGGCGACTAATGCCAAAAGTAAGTAAAAGGTGTATTTTTAAACACATAGTTTAATGATAAAAAACGTAAATATTCAGATTAAAAAAATACTACAGGTAGGGGAAAAGCCTAAAGAAGCCGAGTAACCGAATAGAATTTTGGAAAATAATCTGGTTTATTACAAAAAAAAAATACAAATTACCAACAAAAAAAAAACTGTTGTAATTCATATGCTCTAAATTATCAGCGACAATACCACATTATTTTTTACGAATTACATAGCCAAACTAATGTTTTAGCGCAGTAGCCGTTTATTTTTTTTATTTCATGCCTACATTTTGAATAATTAAATAAAATCCCACCTATTGCTCAAACCCATCATCATCATCAATTGTATCATGCGATTTTCGACTCTAAACTAATGCAAGACGCGCGGGTGAGACCTGTTATTTTTCTGGCATTAGTCGCACTCTTAAGTCCATATACACGTAGTCTACTACATGTATAGTCTGTGAATTATTTTTTTGTGGGAACTATCAGCGAACTACTTGGTAGCATACGTCTCAATTTTTCGACGCGCGGGTAATAATATCTCCTTTAACATCCTACTAATGGGGATAGGCCTCCCCTCTGAGGTTAACATTATTGGGCGATATTCCATAACCTTGGCCCAGTGCGGGTTGGCGGATTCATACATTGAATTTCTCCTCCGGACATAATAAAATACAAGTATGCTCACACTGTTATCCTTCGCCGAAAAGCGAATAGTATGTTTTTTTTATCCGTACATAAAGGCTTAGGACATTTTCCATAAATATTTTTTATACATCAAAGTGACGAGACGAGCAAGGCGTTCGCCTGGTGGTAAGCGTCACGCCTGCCACTAACAGTAGCAATGCCAGAATTGTGAACTTGCGAACACAATCCTGCGCCGCACTGCACTGCGCTCGTCACCCTGAGATATTATATTTTAAATCTCTTCATACCCAGTAATTTCTCTGGTAGCATTGCCCTTCAAACTGGAACACAGTAATGATTGCACACTACTGCTTGAAGATTGAATAACTGGCAAAGGTCCCCAAGCGGACTCTGCAGTAGAGTCCTACCACTACAAAATGGTAATTAATTGGTATTTGAACTGGTAATAAGTGCGAATTTATTATTTATTATTAATTTTTTTTTACCGCTACATTTATATTTGAATATCTGTGACAGAGACAGTCACAGTGTGACTGTCTCTTATGATGTGTTAGTCCGTATTGTACCTAACATTGCACCATTAAGCTATTGTTTACAATCATTCGTGAGAGCTGCGCCGGCGCCGGCACGTTTCCTTCACGCCTCAGACAATCTTATCGAACGACTTATCTCGCTTCGAGACCGTGAATTTTTGATGAGGTTTGATAACATTCATATGACTATTACGTCTAGCTTGCAAGCCCATACACAGCCACTTAAGGAAAATTTCGCATTTATACAATACAGACGGATTTGTCTAAAATCTTATCTTAATATTAGATATTTTATTTTAGTCATATTTATGATTGACCTCTTAAATCGATGGCGTTGTAAATATGTTTTTAAACTTATTGCCTGATTTATCATTAGAAAAATATACTAGATGTTTGGTATTCATGGCTTTATCAAGGCTTTATCTATAAACGCTTACCGCCATATGCATAAAACACTAAAAAGTATTTCAAACCTATTAAGATAAGATAATTATGTTTCTTTCCTAATGTTTGGATTTAATAAAATATTTTTCATTTTTATTTTTTATTTTAGTTAATAAGTGTTTTGTCTTCTTTTTTCAAAGTCAAATCGTAATTTGAAAGAAATTTAATGAAACACTTTTTAACAAAAATAGGTTTGAAATACGTTTTAGCGTATTATGCATATGACGGTTAGAGTTTAATGGTTTTCTTAATTAGTATCGCACACTTCATTTTTACACGACTACCCAAAAAAGGAGTGTAATGTTTTCAGGGTTCATTTAAGTATGTAACTATGTATGTTTCTTTTCATCACACTTGCTCGTAAAGTGGATCTTATTACATCGGTTTTAGGCTCATAATCCAAGCTATAACGCACGCGTGCTTTTTACTTTCCATTACGGCACTTGTGCTATAATAGGTATAATCCGGTAAAGTCAAGTTTGTACGTGACTGCAATTAGACGTATGTATACGAAGCACTTTTAATATAGCCGGGTAATACTTACAGTTTTTTTGTAATACCAACAAAGAGTTCTTATGCCGCTGAAGTAAATGCCAACCTGCGCGCGCATTGCTGGTTTGGGCGCCATTTTCCGCAAATGTTTGTTGACGTTTACGCTGAGTGGTTGATTATTATCAAAAAAAAAGTTTGTTTTTCCTCGCAAGTGTGATGAAAACAGTCGTATGGAACTCTTGTGCTATTAGGCATTACGCTCTCGGCTTCCTTATCGCGCTCGCCTGGAGCTCGCGCGCATAATACCGCCTCTAGTGTAATGACCAACATAGCACACTTGCATCATAATGTACTATTATTCCACCACAACTTCTAAATGCCTGAACAGATTTGGATATCGTTAGAATCCTTACACCATTTTGAGTCACTGGCAATTGATTTGTTGAAAAAAAAACTATGAATTGCTTGTTGTATTGCGTAGAAGTTAAATTACTTTTTCAACCAACTTCAAAAAAGGAGGTTCTCAATTCGACTGTATGTTTTTTTTTTAATTGTATGTATGTTACGTGATTACTCCGCCAATTATGGACTGATTTTGTTTTTTTTTTGTTTGGTAGGTAACACTTCAGAGGTGGTTCCATATAATTTTTATCGAAATCGGTTTAGTAGTTTGGTTTATAAATCAAAATTATTAGAAAATATGAAGATGTCATCCAGGTATTCGAAGTTGAAGTCGGAAAGTATTTTTTTTAAAGCTTATTATTTAAGTAATAATTTGAAGCATTAGTCTTCGATCAAAGAAACAAAAGAATTAGAACCGTCCGCTTGACCGTTTTCTACTTACAACTCGACCGTAACGCTCCGGTGCGGTAATTTGCATTCATTTCTAACACATTCGGTCGTACATCGTAGACAGTTTGCATTTTAAGCCTTAACCTCTTAGCTCAGAGTTACTATTTGTTTCAATGCCTAAAATAAGCCACTATTTTCGTATTGCACCTACGTCATTGAGCTAATAATATCAAATAATAGTCACAATCTCTAAGCGAAAACAGTCAAAAAACGTCCGAGTGCCAATGTACATACCTATACGTGCATTATATAGTTCACAATTGTTCGAATTTAGACGTTATGTCGCTTGTATAGTGCTCAATGTATGCTGGAGCGCTTGTGTCTTATCGTAGTTCAAGTCGTTCAAAAAGTCAGCGCACAGCATAGCGTACGCCGAGTTTTGGCGCGGACATTTTTTTGCACGTTTGTGACTCGATGATATTAGCTCAATGACCTACGCGATATGCTTTTTCTTCTATCGTAGGCACCAATGTAGTTATATACTTACCGATATCGACTAGCTCCAGTTTCGCCTGGTTGTCGGCAAACCCGAGCAGGACAGACTTGTTCGTCTTCTCGAATATTTTCAGCGTTAGTAGACCGTTCCAGTATTCGACGGACTTGGCCAGGTTCGAACTCGCTAGAGATACTTTGACTACAGGATCTGGAATGATAGAAAAAAAAGTATTTTAGATCAACAACTTTTACTTCAAATACAAGTGACGTATCTACCTAGGTGGTTCTTAAGAGTACTCTACCTCAGCTCAAATAACCCCCTTCCGTCTGGGCCGGGCGACAGAAAAAGGTCTGTTTTCTCAGTTTTGTAGTGGTAGAACTCTACTGCAGAGTCCGCCTGGGGAAGTACCACACCTCACCACACACACACACCGCCAGTTATTCAACCGCCAAGCAGTAGTGTGCAAGCATTACTGTGTTCCAGTTTGAAGGGCAATGTAACCAGAGAAATGCCGGGTATGAAGAGATTTAACATCTGATATCTCAGGGTGACGAGCGCAGTGCAGTGCGGCGCAGGATTGTATTCGCAAGTTCACAATTCTGGCACAGCTACTGTTAGTGGCAGGACGCTTACCACCAAGCGAACGTCTTGCTCGTTTCGTCACTTGATTGAATAGAAAAAACTTGTTCCATAGCTTAGGTATTTCTTCTTTACAGGTAGTTAATATAATAGTTATTTTAACAATATAAAACGATCTATCCCTCCCATATAATCAGTTCAATTGTTATGCAAAGTTTCAAGATCTCATTAAAAGTATTTTGTTGATTACCAAGTTTTAATTGTGCGTGTTATTTTTTACTATCAAGTTTTTTTTAACTGAACTAATTTATTCCAACTAAAGTTATTTGAAATTTTGATGGACTAAACTATGCCGCTTGATACATTATTTTAGAGTATTCGTACTCCTTATGTTATTTATATACGTCCAAAGTGGCGTTAACATTGAGCTAAAATATTAGATGTTTCCTGGCTCATAACTTTCATGTTTTGTTTATTAACTTTTTACTTTCTTATCAATATACAATCCTAGATAATGAAGAGACAAACCGATATAATACTTAAGTCTTGGCCCTACAACATTACATATTAATAATAATAATAATAATATAATCCCTCCGACATATAATTTCCGGTTGTTCGCATCTTGCTAACGGCGAGTATTTGCACAGGCATAACCAAGTGGCCAGGATCATCCACCAGCAACTTGCACTTCAATACGGCCTTGTCGAGTCAGAGGTGCCGTACTATAAGTACGCACCAGCTCCAGTTCTCGTAAATGGTCGTGCTTTGCTCTATTCGGACCGCTCCATCATCACGGACAGGACTATTGTCGCCAATAAGCCTGATATCGTGATGGTGGATCGGTCCCAGCGCCGGGCAGTGCTCGTCGACGTCACCATCCCACATGACGAGAATCTCGTAAAGGCCGAGGAGGACAAGCTCAGCAAGTACCTTGACTTGGCCTTCGAGATAACCGCCATGTGGGATGTTGACTCGACGATCATTGTCCCGATAGTCGTTTCGGCGAATGGTCTCATGGCGAAGAGCCTCGACCAATACCTCAAGAGGCTCTCGCTAGACGGTTGGGTCTTGGATCAGATACAAAAGGCAGTGGTACTTGACACGGCACGCATTGTCAGGAGGTTCCTCACTCTGCAGCCCTAACCACCGGCAGCTTGAGCCCTGCCCCGCTGCCGGCGGCACTCTAGGTTTAGGTTTTTTATAATATTTATGTTTTTAAATTTATATTGTAAAAAACTTAGATTTAAGAAAGTAAATAAATAAAGTGAATAATAATAATAATTTATTCAAAAAATATAAAAATTATTGGAGTAATAATTACCTCCCCGTTTCTATAGATAAGTGACTGGCTTGTTTACTCTTAAATTATGCAATGTGAACTCCTAGGGACACACCAACTAAAGATCACCATTGTTAAGTATTGGACGATCCGGTCAGTCTTCGGATGGGTGACCCTAACTGTGAGTGGCATTTACCATTAGTTTGGTTTAAAAAAATAACTGGAAAATATGAAGATGTCATCCAGGTAGTCAAAATTGAAGTCGTTGTTGTTTTTAAAAAGCGTATATGGTAATAATCATTTTAGACTCGCATTATTAAACATTGCCAATTGCTTCAAAAACCCCATTTTAATTGACATGCTTATAATCTAAAGTGTGACTAAACCGGAACTTAACCGAGACATTTCTAAACACGAAATAGGCACTTAATTACCGAGTAAATACCATGACGAATGTGTGTATGTACACCTAGCTTGCTATTTAAGGTATGGCGTTTTCCACACACTAGTTCACCGAGTTTTAGAAACATCAATAATCTGCTTAGCGATAGATCGCTAAGCAACGTATAATATAATGTCGACATCTATGTGTCAATGTGTTAAACTACGGAATATTATGTAATCATCATCAGCCCGGAGACGTCCACTGCTGAACGAAGGCCTCCCCCTCAGAACGCCACACTGTACGACAACCATTTGCATCCACCGGTTGCCCGTGACTTTTACAATGTCGTCGGTCCACCTAGTGGGAGAACGCGCCTACGCTGCGTCTTCCGGTTCGCGGTCACCACTCAAGAACCTTTCTTCCCCATCGTTCCCTTCTTCGTACCAACTTTTTTTTCCTTTTTCACCCCAGTATACGTGAACAAAACAAACAAAAAAAAAACAAATCGGTCAAGCCATTTTCGACTTTATGCGAGACTAACGCAAGGCAATTAATTTTTATAGCTCTAAATATACATAGATGGGTGATAGATGAGTATGAATCAAGAAAATTTAAAATGAAATGATGCTGCGGATAAACTATTTAATATTTTCTTGAATACAATGTATTCCTCGTCTATACAACCATCCTATCTAAGTATATCAACAACGCAGAAAGCAAACGCATACGAAAACAAAACTATATTTGGATTTCATTACCTCAACAAAATGCCCTTTTGTGTGCCTTTTATGTTATCATACAAAACAATTACAAATACATATACGTAAGTAATATTTGCAGAGAGAAAGTCACTAAAATGTCAAGAGATTTATGAAGAGTATTGCAATTGGTTGATAAAAACGTTTCAGTGGGTAAATCACGTAAATCATGACATAAATTAGTTTCTTTTTTTGCCTTGTAGCAGATATTGGAGTGAATATACGAGCGAGACGTTCGCTTGGTGGTAATCACCACGCCTGCCCATAATAGTAGCACTGCCAGAATATGAACTTGCGAACATAAACCGGCGCCGCACTGCACTGTGCTCGTCACCCCGAGATATTAAATGTCAAATCTCTTCATGCCCAGTAATTTCTCTGGTAACATTGCCCTTCAAACCGAAACACAGTAATGCTTGCACTCTACTGCTTGGCGGTTGAATAACTGGCTAAGGTGTGGTACTTTCAGCGGACTTTGCAATAGATTTCTACCACTATAACCAGGTTTGAATCTCATTACAAAGTTGAGGTTTGTATTTGTCTTTGAAAAATGAAAAAAAATTAAAATGTATAAAAAAACAAAAAAAACAAAAACAAAAAACCAAAAAATTCATCATTCATCATCATCATTTTTTTGTTGTTTTCATTTTTTCATTTTTTTTTTTTTTGTGGATTTGTCTCAATTATATAGGCTACTAAATATTACCTAAATAGATCTTGAGTTAAGATCATTGATAAGACTATCAAAGATAATCTAATGTAAATGTAAGATACTTAGATAGTGTGATTCCACGTGGCAATATCATGCGTCTATTGTCACGCAACATTAGCTTGCACATTAAACATGTAGAGATACGCAAAAATGTCCGAGGAGATACAACTGTATGACATGTTAAATCCATTCTCCATACTATGACATGATAAATCCATTCTCATTCATTTTTTTTCTCATTTCTCTTATTCATTCATTTTTCAATTCTTTTTCCATATTTTTTTTTTACTCAATCTACGACGCGTTGCGCGACCACGAGCAGTATTGTGGGGCGATAAAATTTACGGTCGCACAGTATCGGCGGCTGAACCTAACATATTTTTTTGTAGATTTCACGGTACGGCATTAGCTAACGGCGGCGGCGCTTCGAAAACGCCACAGGCGGCGATTTACACTGACCATCAGATAGCCTGGTTGCTTGTGTCGTTGTTTTTATTTGACTGCCCAAAAAGAGTGTGTTTCTTAGGATTATTAGACAATTAATGTCTGTCTGTATGACCTGCTATATCATAGACCATTAACAAGTAAAGCCTAAGCATTGATCACAGCGCATTAGAAGAGAGGGAAAGATTTTCTCTATATTTATTCTCGTTAGTCAGATAACAACTGCAGTCGGAGCGACATCGACCACGAAAAGAAAAATCACTTAGTACGTTCTACGGACGCCCTAGTCTCTTTCTTGGACGCGAATCGAAGTCGCAAGTTTCACAATAAGTATACTTCCAAACCCTAACTAGCAAGTATAACATAGGATACAGTAGCCGCCAACTTGCTTGGCGGTATGAAGCATAGAAGCATGGACGGCATGGAAGGGGTGAGCCTGCGAAGTTACGTCGTGTACACCACTGAAGAGAGAAGAGGTAGGGCCTTCGCTTTTCTGTGGCGTACACTTCCGTGCAGTATATTTGGCAAGTTTAATGATAAGTTATTATTTTTTAATTTCTGCGCATCCCCACTTTTTGACAACTTGCGTGGCGATTACTGTACCTAGTATTCACTTAGTAAGGTCATTTAGGCTGAATAGTGAATAGATACGATTTATTGCTACGTATTATATATCCTGACGACATTTTACTAACGACAATAATATTAACATTAATGACGATTATTTCGTCATCAGCCATAAAACGCCCACTGCTGGACGAAGGCCTCCCCCTTAATACAGGGGTGTTGCCATAATCCCCACGCTTGGCAGGCGGCTTGGGGATCGCAGAATGCTCACCGCCGTTAACCAAGAGGACGCTGCTGCCCGTCCTCCGGTGGTTCTGGTTGCAGTTTAAGGACATACCCAGGTCCGATGACCTGTTCGAATGACGATTATTTATATTAACATTATTCTATGGAAAACAAAGGTAGCGCCACAGAATAAATAACAGTAGTAATACGTAGCAGTAGCACTGAGGACGGACAGCAGCGTCTTCTCGGCTAACAGTGGTGAGCATTCTGCGATCCACAAGCCGCCTGCCAAGCGTGGGGATTATGGCAACACCTCTCTATTAAGGGGGAGGCCTTGGTCCAGCAGTGGACGTCTTCTGGCTGATGAATAAGGGTGAGTAAGCACTGAGTTTCAGATATCTGTCAGCTGTCTTAAAGATTTGTCAATGCCGTGCTTCGGCTTTACATAATTCATAGAAATTCCTAGCAGACTGTTATTGCCTGAGTTACTATCGCGCGAAACTTTTTCATTGGCTGCTAGAATCAGAAACGCTGTTATTAGATTGCTTAGAAGCCAGACCAGACTATCAAGACACTTGTGAGAGGCCAATGTCGGGTTGTCTGTTTATATAAAACTTGCACAAAAAAGACTTTGAACTTTTTATCACAGATATCAACGCCTAAATCAAATGTTGATCACGCTGTGATTGTTCTAACAGACGTCATGTGACTATGATTGTTTCTAGGCGTAATCTAATGTTTTTGAATTGTCTACATATACCTATCTATAAACCTAAAACATTATTGATAGAAACGGGATAATAGGACCGTGTAACGTCGGTTCCTATTATGTTAAACTCTAACTCTGTAACAGTTAGGGAATTGAAACATGTCGTTTTATTTATATTAAAAATAGAGGTCGCCCGCGACTTCGTCCGCGTACGGAATAAATTCGGCCCGCTTCCAAAATTCACCACATTAAATCATCCCGAGCAATTTTTTTAGCCCCTCCAACTCTCTACCGTCTCTAACAACGCATCGAGACGAATACACCCTCCAAATTTCAAGTCTGTACGACCAGCGGTTTGGGCTGTGCGTTGTCTGTGTCAGTCAATCAGTCAGGACAGACCTTTTTTATATATATATAGATTGGGAGATAATATTTATATCCTATACTTTATCATTATTGGTCAGCGTGATTGTATTATCACAAAGATTTTATCATCGCTTAGTGATTTATATGAATTCTGAAAATTTATGAAGAACTGGTATCGTTCGAAGCTGAGATAAAAAGAAACTCGTAAGAAGGTATAAAGTAAGAAGGCTCTCACATTAATTCCAATTTTTCTTTAATTATACCGAAAACCTTGATCTATGCAAGTTTTTATATTAAAAAAATAGAGGTCCTCGGGACTACGTCCGCGTACGAAAGAAATTCGGCCCATTCCCTAAATTCACCACATTTTTACCACAAAAACCACAAAACTAAAACATATACATCCCATTTTAAAGTGAAGGTCAACTTGTTCGGATCAAACTCATAATTAAACTCTTGCTGTACTTTTGTAATGTCATTCTTATAAATTTTACCAAATTCGATTTTTCTTAACGATGTTCAGTTATTTTATGTTTCCACTTGCGAGTATTCTGGACTTTAAATAATGTTCTTACTTCTTACCTTTGTTAACTGGTTGTGGTTTGTCAACAACATAGAATTTGTATCCGCCAGGTGCTTCCAAGTACTTCAGTCCATTACTTTCTTTAACAGGCCAGTTGTTGGCTGCGGCTCTCTGTAGACTCTCGCTGGACTGTATAGTGAGGCCGAGGAAGTCATTGCCTTGCTCGTAATGTGTGATGCCATAGTTGTATGTCAGCTCCACAACAAAATGTGTGTCTTCTGGTCCATAGCCGATCATAGTCTTGCTCCATCTATTTGCGTACGGTCTGAAACCACAGGTTTCTTATTAGTTATAGAGAAGGCAATGATTGTAGACGAGGCAAGGAGGCTATATGACTGGTTTTTTTTTATTGTCCTATTAAAATGTGGCCTGTAAATATAGCTGATTAATGAAAAGAAAATTTAAATCCGATCAAAAATAAGGAACTTATAAGCATTTTAATATCATGCTAGACAGAGAGGCGAAACAGCAAATCGTGACGTAATTTTTTGTTTTGTGGGTATGGGACAGAGTTGTCTCTACCAAAAACTTTAAACGCTTATATATCAGAATATTAATGACCGATTTAAATTATTTTTTCAATAAACATACTATATTTACTTAAATTCTTCATGAAAGCTATTGGTTTCAACTATATAAACATCAGTCATCTACCCTATTGTAGCAGAACAATATGCAAGGAGGCATAAGGGTATCTTCACTAGATGGAGAGATTCTAGCCCACCATTCACTCCTTAGTATAGTCCTTATTTCAAAATAAAGTTATTTTGGAAAAGAGGGATATTTAACTAAAAATGCCGATGTAGTAAGTAGACATAGATTGATACAGGGATAGATTTATGCCATTCATCGTCCACAGAAAGACCATCACACTTAAAAAAATCTGCTTTTGTCCCGCTTGTATGCTGTGTTCGGTCCAAAATCATTCAATGTAAACTTTTGAGTGCCAATGACAACATTAATTGATAATGGATGAAAATATGGCTCATAAAAACATAAAACATGCTTAGTTTTATAATATTAAATTATAAGCCTTTTTTTTCTTACAGTTCGATATTTAATGGCTTGGTGTACAGAGCGTGGAGATACAATTACTGTGGCAGTAAAAAGGTTAATTTCAAGAATTAGACTTACTATGATGTGTGTTGTTAATTCTAGGAGGAAAAATTCTACTATAATGAGAACCATATTTCGCTTATGAATTTTGGTGATCTGTACAAATTATAAGTGAAAGAATGTGATGGAAAAAATTACCCATTGCATGCTGCTTCACAACCTTCACTGAATTCTTCATGGCGGAGTACCTGAGTAATACATTGATTAGAATTAGAATCCGGGTGTCTTCGAGTTGTGAGTGAATCAGTTTCTTGTGCAAAGCATGCTACATCATAAGCTGCATCTTCACTTAACAGCACAAGTGATGAGGTCAAACTCAAAACCATTATATTAATATTGTTCATAAAATTTTCTCTTTAAACAACTTTACTATTTGATTGAGAATAGGATAAATATCACTTTCTCTCATGACAATCAATATTGATCTTAAAATTTATTATTTCATAAATCTACGTGACACTGTAAATTACCACTTGTTGCTAGTACATACAAATAATGTTTAACTGTTTTTTGTGATATTGTACAATCCCTATTGTTATTATATGCATGTTTATAACTGAATCTGAAGCTAACGTAAAAAAAAAAAAAAAAAATCGGCTGGTAAAGTTCTGAAATATAAGTGTTCAAAGGGTTAGGGTTTGTTTGGTTGTTAGTTACGTTTTAATTTAATTTAAGTACTTTTCTAATTTATAATTTAACTCTTTTTTGGTTTATTTATGTAATAAACCAGTGTTCAAAGTATTTAGGAGGGAGTCATCTGTCCCTCTCTAGCAAAACACGTGCATAGTATAGTTTTGTTTTGGAATCATGAACTTAGACATCACAAACCTAGTATAGTGCCCTTATAGTCTTATTTATGCACATATAAAAAATGTACATTTGATGATTTGTTTTGTTGCCAGTCACCTTTTTTGTGAGTCAATAAAAAAACATGCACATTACCTATAATGTTAATAAATTACTATGAATTAAGACTCCCTAACAAAACAAAATTATGGGAAAATCCAAGTATGTCAAAACAACATGGAGAGAAGTATACTCAACATAAAATTGCAAGATAAAGTCAACCTAAAGAAAATAAAAGAGAAGACAAAGACTAAAAACGTATCATATGTAATAAAGCAACAAAAGTGGCGGTGGGCTGGTCTATGCTAAGGGATAAGCAAGGAAAATGGAACAGGGACATATTAGAATGGTACCCAAGAGAGGGAAAAAGAAGCAAAGGAAGACAGCAAGCAAGATGGGAGGATGACATTAAAAAAGAAGCTGGAACAAATTGGAAACAACTGACACAAAAAAGGAAGAAATGGAAGTCCCAGGAAGAGGCCTATGCCGGAAGGCAAGCTGGGGAAAAACATAAACTAGAGAAAGCTGAATAGCCGATGTCAAAACTAAAAATATATTGGACATTTAAATAATCAAATAGGAAATATCGGACATTCAACACTTTCAATAGCAATAATTTGACAAGCCACAGCAGAAAGGGCTATAATAATAATAATATTGAAATAAGACTCCTTAAGTTTTGATTATTCATAATAAAAATACCCTTTACTGAACATTTTTTGTCACCGATGCATCACAATCAAACCGATTTTGCAACTGCTCAGTAGAACTTCTAACTTTGTCAATTTCATGTTATTCTAAATTGACCAAGATTGTTAAGCTAAGGCTCCAAATAGAATAGAAATAGAAATTAATTCATTTGGACAAATTACATAGCATATGCATTATACCAAAGAAATTCAGACAATGTAGTGTGAAGTTTATGCCCAAGCCCATGCAAAATACTAGTTCATTATTCCAAATTGTAAAAATAAATTTACTAGGTTCAATTTTTTTATAATTTTTTTGTTCAAACTAGTGACGAGACGAGCAAGACGTTTGCCTGATGGTAAGCGTCACGCCTGCCACTAATAGTAGCAGCGCCAAAATCGGTACAGGTAGGTTGGTATTTATGGTAAAGGTAAAAACTAGAATAATATTAATGCAGCAAATCCCTAGGATTATTATATTGTAACAGATACATTACTGTAAAAGCTAGTGATTGCAAAATGACCTTGACTTGATTGAATTGGTGGTTCTTATATGTGTACGAAGCAGTAAAATGGTACCTACCATTTATTGCACATTGGCGTTAAGCGTAATGAAACTTACTTTCATTCCCAAAATGTCTCTGTAGAATTTGGCTGTGAGGGTCCTATCAGCAACTTTGAACACAAAATGTAATGCACGACCGGTAACCATTTTAAGTTATTTGAGTAATAATATGTTTCTAAATGTATGTCTTCGTGGTCGCGAAAATAATTTAACACTGTTAGAAACTTGAAAGTAATAGATGCCGCAAAATCCGCAACGAAACTGGAATTTTTACTTTAAACACACCGGCCAGACAGACAGGTACACGTCAAACCGGTAGAGAACTAAGGACGGACGGAAAACTAACTTCAACTTCGTTCGTTTAGCAAAAGCGTAAGGTAAAGATACGACAGAGATAAATAAAATCTGAGAATAAATCAACGACAACCCAGCCTGTTGAGTTGAGATACAAATTACGGAATGAAAAAGTTTACGTTTAGTTTAGAGTGGAGAAAATAGAGGTTTAGAATTTACTATTGCTGCGTTCCGTAATGCGCTAAAAGTGATAATATCGCGAATCCGACCAAATTTAATAGTCACAAAATATAAGGGCTTTGATTTGGTTGAGTAATACTTCTGACTTTGGTCGGATTCGTGATATTATCACTTTTAGCGCATTACGGAACGCAGGAGCAATAAAAAAACCGATCGATAAAATAAAGTTGCAAGTTGTATGTCTGTCAAAAAGTAACGTTTTAACGTTGCATTTCAAAATTAATATTCACAAAATACTATTTCTATTATACTTTCTCTTCTTAATTTTTGATATAGCACTTTGTGCATTCTACCAGTGTCAAATGTTTTTAATGTTTTTTTCTTTCGAGTTTTACATTGTATCTGGTTATAAGCAGGGGCCGTACCGTGAACTGCTTATAGCAGGACCGAATAGGTTCAGCTGCCGACACTGCGCGACCGCGAACCTTATTGCGAGGCGATAAAATTCACAGTCGCGCAGCGTCGGCTGCTGAGCGTATTCGGTCCCGCTATAAGTAGTTCACGGTGCTGCCCCAGGGGTGTCACTCCGCAGTTTAGGTATGTTCGGCCGGCGCTCCGCCTGGGTGGACATTGCAAGGCAGAAGTGAGTGGCCGCCCGCACGCTAGCCTCGTCGCACGTAACTAAGCATACGTGATAGAAAGAGAGCGTTATATCTAGGTAAA
This sequence comes from Erannis defoliaria, assembly GCA_905404285.2. Lineage (NCBI taxonomy): Eukaryota > Metazoa > Arthropoda > Insecta > Lepidoptera > Geometridae > Erannis > Erannis defoliaria. Next base: position 6,469,793 of record FR990071.1, read on the forward strand.
ATATCTAGGGAAAAAATCCAGCGCTGTGCGAGTTAAATTGTTACTTTATTGCCTAGTAGTCCTTATTTATTTCAATTCCTTTGTGGAGCTAACTTTCCGTACGTAGTACTATTATTTACTCTGTGGTATAAGTCATAAAATTACCATTAGTAATGGTCAAGTCCAATAAAATTAATATGCCTTAAAGTCCGGCCGCTGAGAGAATGTATTTAACTAGTTACATACAGCAGCATTGTCAAAACTGAAAGAAAACATTTAAATATATTTGGTAGTATAATCAGCTACCAGCTATTTATGACCTATAATCGCAATACTAGCAAGTAGCTTAAGTGTTTTCATTCAGCTTCTAACAATGTTATATTAGTGTCACGCGCATTCTCTCAGCACCCAGTTATAAGTAGTGTCGACTTTATTAAAAGCGTTTACAGAGTTTTGAAATCAGCAAGAAAATACCTATTTCACCACATTATATTACTTGCCCCACACTCGTGCACGAAATTCGGCACTTAATGAATAAAACACCATCATTTTTATACATTTACAAAAACAGATAACATAACACAAGTTATGAAAATAGTACAATGCGGCGACATAATTGTTTCGAGTTCTCGCCAAAACTCTATATTTTCACTGTTTTCTTTTTGTTGCAGATTACTAAATACCATATTTTCCTAGAATAGGGTAGATGACTGATGTTTATACCGTTGAAACTAATAGCTTTGATGAAGAATTTAAGTAAATATAGTATGTTTATTGAAAAAATAATTTAAATCGGCTAATAATGTTCTGATATATGAGCGTTTAAAGTTTTTGTTAGAGACAACTCTGTCCGGAGTTTTGGCGGGAACACGGAAAAATCATGTCGTTGCATTCTATTATTTTCTTAAACTTGTGTATTTTCGCGAATTAATGATTAAAAATGGTGGTGTTTTATTCATTGAGTGTTGAATTACATGCACGAGTGTGGGCAAGTGATATAATGTGGTGAAACATGTCTTTTTGTGTTGTTTTCAAAACTCCGTAGAAGCTCATAGTAAAGACGCCACAACTTTACTAGGGCATGACTTGGACTCGACTATGACAAATTTCGTGTGACTGACTGTGATATCATTACATATTTGACTTGATTTTCATATAAATACTTGAAAAAATCATAAACTTGACACTGGCAGAATGCACAACGTGCGATGCCAAGAACTAAGAAAAAAAAAAACTCTGTCCCTTTCCCATAAAACAAAAAATGACGTCACGCCTTACTTGTCAGAATAGAATGTATATGGCGTACAGAGAAGTGACGTCACGATTTGCTGGTTCTTCTCTCTGTCTAGCATGATATTAAAATGCTTATAAGTTGCTTATTTTTGATCAGATTTTCATTTTCTTTTCATTAATCAGCTATATTTATGGGCCACATTTTAATAGCACAAAAAAAACAGTCATCTAGCCTATTAGTAGTGATTAATTACGTACGCCACGTACAACTAGGAAATGTCTTAAGTTTCTAGCTATGTCTAAATAGAGAAAATAATAATAATAATAATTAAATTAATAATTAATTAAACGGTCTTATAGCGAAGAGCCTCGACCAATACCTCAAGAGGCTCTCGCTAGACGGTTGGGTCAAGGGTCAGATACAAAAGGCAGTGGTACTTGACACGGTGCGCATTGTCAGGAGGTTACTCACTCTGCAGCCCTAACCACCGGCAGCTTGAGCCCTGCCCCGCTGCTGGCGGCACCCTAGTTTTTAATTTTTTATAATATTTATAATTTTTGTATTTATATTGTAAAAAACTAAAAAATTAAGAATTGAAATAAATACGTGAATAATAATTAATAATATAATAATTGATTCTTAGATGGTAACGACTAGAGATCAGCCCCTGAATTCTAAACCCAATCAACCAACTAAAACTACGAAAATGTCGAATGACGGAGCAAGGTATAGTTGCCTAGTAAAACCTTTTCGAATGTTTAAAATATGTACAAAGAAGAAACATTTTTGTTACTTTATTTAGGTAATGGCAATACTGCGATTCACGCGAGCTGTCAATGTCAAGGAGGCGAACGAGCTGTCAATTTTTTTTCTTTCCCCTAGCTAGTAATATTGGCTCCGGAGTTTTGGCGGGAACACGGAAAAATCATGTCGTTGCATTCTATTATTTTCTTAAACTTGTGTATTTTCGCGAATTAATGATTAAAAATGGTGGTGTTTTATTCATTGAGTGTTGAATTACATGCACGAGTGTGGGCAAGTGATATAATGTGGTGAAACATGTCTTTTTGTGTTGTTTTCAAAACTCCGTATAAGCTCATAGTAAAGTCGCCACAACTTTACTAGGGCATGACTTGGACTCGACTATGACTAATTTCGTGTGACTGACTGTGATATCATTACATATTTGACTTGATTTTCATATAAATACTTGAAAAAATCATAAACTTGACACTGGCAGAATGCACAACGTGCGATGCCAAGAACTAAGAAAAAAAAAAAAAAAAAACAAAAATTTTGTCTCCACGCGATCAACGCATGAGTTTTGGCGGGAACGCGGGAAAAATCATGTCGCCGCATTGTGTTATTTTTCAAAACTTGTGTTTTTTCGGGTGTTAATGCGTAAAAATAGTGGCGTTTTATTCATTAAGAGCCGACTGATGTGCACGAGTGTGGGCAAGTGATATAATGTGGTGAAACGTATCTTTTTGTGTTGTTTCCAAAACTCCGAAGAAGCTTGTAGTAAAGTTGCCATGACTTTACTAGGGCATGAATAGACTTGACCGTGACTTACTGTGTGTGACATGGACTGCCACTACGACTCATTTAACTGGAGAATGAAGAATCGATAAAGAAATATGTATTCAGCTGAAGGACTAGTATCCATGGCCAGGAAATATTAAAAACAACAAACAACGCGATCAACGCATTTGCATTGCAAGTTTCATTTCAAGTATTATAATGCTCTCTGCTATGATAAAGAAAACTCTCTACTTTCTTTCAATTCAACTCGATAGTTAGCGAAGACCTATCCATCCCTGTCAACGTCTGGTCTGCGCAAAGCCAGAGCCATTAAAAATGAGCTTCTTGGAGTTTTGGCGGGAACACGGAAAAATCATGATGCTTCATTCTATTATTTTCTTAAATTTGTGTTTTTCGTGAATTAATAATTAAAAATGGTGGTGTCTATTCATTGAATGTCGTATTACATGTACGAGTGTGGGCAAATTATATAATGTGGCGAAACATGTCTTTTCGTGTTGTTTTCAAAACTCCGTAAAAACTCATACTAAAATTTCCACAACTTTGCTAGAGCATGACTTGGACTCGACTTTGACTAATTTCGTGTGACTAAATGTGATTTCATGGCATATTTGACTTCATAATACTACATAAACTTGAAAATTCATATACTAACTTGACTCTGGCAGAATGCACAACGTGTGATGCCAATAACCTAGGACCTTAAAGACCTTAGGCTAAGGTGGTATTTATAGGTGTACTGGAAGCAGGTAATTAGGATACCAAAGTAAGTATAGCTGCTGCTTATCCCTAAAACATTTTAATCAAAATCCATTATTTCATCATTCACATAAAAACTATATATAATTTCATACAGAAATACGATTAAATATATTTTTCTTAAAACTAGTAACTACATCAATATTCTTTTTGTTGCGGTACATTTTTTTTTACATTTTCCCATAGTATGCAATAAATATTTAATTTTACCTTATACAAACATCGTACATTATTAATGTTTTATGTCATCGTCTACACAATTAAGTACCTACCTAAGTAGTTATTTTCTGTAAATAGTTAAGTATTTTTTTAATTCAGGTATTTCGGTCGATCGAGATATGATAGAGGGGAGACAAATTTTATTTAAAACTTAACACTTAGTTTGATATTGGTTGTTCAGATTAAATCATACCTACACAAGATCTTGTCTTCACTGACGTATTATCGCTAATTCTTGAAAACACGTAGGTTATTAATTTATAGATACGCCCTTACCTAATATTAGACCAATTAGGATCCCTTAACCAAAACTGACAAAGCTTGAAAGAAATACCTATTTAACATTAAATATAAATATATCATGTAGGTCCATTTGAATAGCGTAGGTAATCTAAAATTAATTAACAGATATAAAAATAATGGCTACAGTTTGTATAGATATTATATGCATTTAATGCATAATATAGATAAATATCTTAAAAATTCTGAGACAAACTTCTAACACATTTATAAATGGCATTATTTGAACTTACTATGACATGTAAGGTTTTATTAGATTTGGTCACAAACTACAAACACAAGATGTCTGACGACATAATCTCCTAATAAATAAATTAAAACAAATTTTGGGTAGTCATTCACAGCGCCATCTATCCCCAAACTAAAAGAAGAACGTGTAGGTCTAAATAAGCAGCGATGGTGATAATGGAATGGACGGGCCCAGCGTTTGCAAATCGATTAAAATTAACAAGACAAAGACAACACAATCAAGCATACCTAGCTAAAAATATGCATATTACATTTGCCGGAAAATAGAGATAGCGAATCTAATTACTGCATGACAAAAAGAGAACACATGTACATGTATTAGAAGTTTGTATTGTCGTATCGTACGGGTCGCATGTCGTAAAGGCACAATATGACTGAAGCGAGTGGAGAGCCGGCGCTCAAAATATAGTCTTCAAAATCCGTGTGCTTAATTCCCGTCCATTCATCTTATCATTGTCGCTGTAAATAAGTATGTTTTATCTGATTCTGTAAATAACGCTAAATTGGATGCGAAATTAGATTGATTTAGGTATCTACTTACATTATGAGTAGTCTTTGACCATTATATACTAATTTGGTTTGAAAATGTTTATTTAAAATAAAATTTATAAAATGTAACGGACCTGTACCTAACTTTGAAACAAGAATAATACCTAATAAATATTACAGATATTTTTAGTCCCAGTGCCCTTATCATGGACGTTCGTGATTCTGATTGCGAGCGTGCGCGAGCAGGAGGGCGCATGGCGCGAGTGGTTTGGTACGAGCAGGATGGCATGCTATCGCAATCGGAATCGCGAACGTTCATGATAAGGGTGCAGGTCCCAGCGAAATAAGTTCAATTTCGTAGTGCCTTTTTAAACATTTACATTAAAAAAAAATTTGCCTACTTATTTAAAACAAATATTTATAGATAGGTAGATGCGTCAATCCTGCTTTGAATAAAATTATGCATCGTTAAGTAATGTTCTGATTTTTCTGAAAAGCAAGACAAGAGAAAGCGACTTACGAATTACTTATACAAACAAAGAACTTCGGTTTCGAAGAAGGCATATAAAACGATATTATCCCAGTCGGGTTAGGTTTGAACACCGAAAACTCTAGGCCTAAATTTTATTTTACTAGTCAAGAGGGGTCACTGGGTCACTGGGAGTGTAAATTCAAAATCGCGACCAAATTCGAGATCAAGCGCTGCGTTAGCCGCCATCTTGATTTTCAGGGGGGCTGTAATATCTCAGCCATTTTCAAAAAAATAACATGAGGAAAAATGTTTTTCATTATTCAATTCTCAAAATTTTATTGATGCAAATTTTTTCGTTAGTCCTTATGATTTTTCTTGAAATGATGAAAATGGCCGAGATATTGCAATTCCCTCTTAAAATTAAGGTGGCGGCTAACGCAGCGCTCGAATTTGGTCACGATACTGAAATTACACTCCCAGTGACTGGCCCATAGAGGCTGGTGAAATGAAATTTCGGTCTAGTTTTTTCGGGGTGTGGCCCAGTTTTTCGACAACCCGAATACACGTAGGTACATTACTGTAGCAAGTGAAACGTTTGTTAGTTGGTACACAAGATTGTAGATATAGGTACTCTTCCACGGCTACGGTGATAATTGAATGGACGGGCCCAGTGGCTCTTGCAAATCGATCAAAATTAACAAGACAACACAATCAAGCATGCCTGCCTAGCTAAAAGTATGCATATTACATTTGCCGGAAAATAGAAATAGCGAATCTAATTACTGTATGACAAAAAGAGAACACATGTACATGCATAGGAAGTTTGTATTATCGTATCGTACGGCTCGCATGTCGCAAAGGCAGAGTATGACTGAAGCGAGTGGAGAGCTGGCGCTCAACATAATAGTCATAAAATCCGTGCGCTTATTTCCCGTCCATTCATCTTATCATTATAATTTTTTTTTTATCTTATCATTGTCGCTGCTCTTCCATAGAATACCACGACAGTAATGTTTTTTTTTCGAGCATTACAACGCGCGCTATTTCGATGTACGAAATTCTTTATTTGAATAAATCTACACCAAATATCTAATGAATAAATATAATCGTATTAAACATACACAATCAGTTTCAACGTCATCTAGCACAAAATAATTGTAAAGCGGGTTGTTCACTTGGGCTTTTCCTTGTCGGCGGCGTCTTTGTCTTTTTCCTTTTCCTTTTCTTTTTCCTTCTTTTCTTGCATCTGTTGTAAGTGGGCGGGCAAAACTTTTAAAATCGCGTGCACCTGTAATGAAAAATTTAAGATAAGGGTATCTAGAAGTAGTATGCCCGACGTAGGCAATTTATTGCCATTTAGACTACTCAGGACGAGAAATGGCGATGAAAAAATCTAAAAGGCGACTGGTCTACTTTTAGGCTACTTCAGGGACAAGCCATTTATTCTTAGTTTTATGTAAGTTTACAGATAAATAAGCCGGTATGAACAACTTTTTATTTCATTTATATCGATTTTTTGGCGTGTAGGCAGGTTACTTTTGATAAATGCTTAAATTCGGCTACTTCAGTAGTAATAACATAAGTAGCCTTAAGGCTACTTATGTTATGCTGTGAAAAATGGCGACATCAGGCCCTTTGCTGTTGGCAACACTGGCTAGAAAATAGAGAAAATCGACCACTACCGTTGGACGTAGGATTGCGCTGCCTGAATGGGGTTTTCCCTATAAATACAATCTTGGTGTCATCAATCCCGTGAGAAAATTAGGTTCTTTTGGTTTCATCTATTCCGCAAACGTCCTGTATCACAGACCGAAACATTGCTTTACATTAGACGAGATGGTGGCTAAAAGCAAGACACGCAATATATGGGGCAAATTTTGCCCCATATAGAGAAACTTTGAGCATCCCTAGCTCGATTAGCAAATAAGGACTAGAAAGAAAGACGTGTTTAAGACGAGGCTTAAACTCATTAGGAATTAAGATAAGGTTGATTAGATAAATGACTGACCTCTTCAGCGACAGCCATGAGCACGAATTCGAACTGCTGCTTTGTGGCGACGGTGCGCGGGCGCTGGTCGCGGATGTGCTCCAGGGTGGCTGCGATGTCGATCTCCTTGGCGCCCTTGGCCATGCGGTTCAGCACCATGTCGATCAGGCAGTACGTGCCGGACCGGCCTGCGCCGTCGCTGCATGAACAATATCATTCATATTAATATACCTATACTTTCTGTGTATTTGGATTAGGTGACGGACATATTCGAGTCTAAAATAGAGATGAAGAAAATGTAATAGTGTTTTCAAAGCTTAAACAGGAAGAAAAATTATGACTTCCGGCAGGACTCGAACCTGCATACGAGCAGTCTCTATGGGTTCCCGTCCCAACTGCTTTGCCAATTAAGCTACAGAAGTCTCTAAGTGTGGAAACACTTCATACACAAATATTCAAAATGTAATAGGTAATTACATATTATTGTTTTATTTATACGGGAATACTCACGTTTAATTAAATCGGATACTCCGACTATAGTTTCGATCACATCCGGTGACCTTTTTCAAAGAGTGAAAACAGAGCCCGACGCGCGTGCAGCTGCTTCCTGCTTAGCCTGCTTTGCTGTGTTTTATCGTGAGTATTCCCGTATAAATAAAACAAAAATGTGCAAAAACCACGTCAGTTTAAAATGGTAATTACATACCTATCTAATAAAAAATTTAGTTACATTATCAGCCAGGAGACGTCCACTGCTAGACAAAGGCCTCCCTTAATAGGAAGGGGTTGTCACAATCATTCCCACGCCTGGCAGGCGGCTTGCCGATCGGAAATGTAGTTAAGTACTTAGTAAAAAATAAAGTTTTGTACACCACTGCCCGTGAGAGCACAAAAACGCTGTGATGATCAAACAGATAGTAAAAAGGTTGGAATTGGAAATCCGGAATGGTATTGAACGCGTCACCGAGCCGCGCGCCGCCCGGGTCAACTTTCCATTTTTTCCGAGTTGTTCAGCCCAACTATAAGACGGTCTCTAATAGCTGGGTTAGTCAGTGCCAGTGGTAGTGTTCTGCCGGTAGGTAACTCAAAATGGCAAGGGTACGAAATCTTACCTGCAGTGGACTACAATCGGGCATGATCTTCCCCTGTACGACTTGTTTACTTTCCTGGAAAAATATATTCACAACGATTAGGATTAGGTACGTACTTATCTAAGCATTTCTTAAGACCTTATTAGCAAACTTATGGCTATGTACGTTTAATTTAAAAAATGATAAAACATTTCATTTCAGTCATTTGAAATTCATGCCCAAGTATTGAAATTATGATGAAAAATTAAGACCATTCGTTTTGTTTCCCATCCCATTAGATTGTGTCCTGGGAATGTATCTGTTCTACATAGATAAATATCAGATTAGTCAGAGGCTCAGTTCTTGAACTTGTGGAATGCGTTTACGCTTTGGTTATCGTTTAAGACTGTGGTCCCTGAGCTTGTGACCTTGATGATTGAACACCCACATTGATAGCCGGTACAATTTTTTATTGCGAAAGCTTTTTAGAATGTTTCGAACGAAAATTAAAACACAAGCGTCATAATGTAATGTCTTGGAGTATCTAGCTCTCTCTCTCTATGTAATCAAAGTGTAATGCCGAAGGCTAATTACATTGTTTCGTAACGGAATACATACCAAAATCCCAATATACCCCTCAATATACTTGTAGTAACCTACTTTCATAGTATGGAAAATATACATTTTCTGCATTTTCTTACTGTCTTTGGCTCACCTCGTCTAATAAGTAAATAAAATGTATACAGGGTTAGTTCTAATTAGTTAGCATCCGTACATTGAAGTCGCAAAATTAAAAACAGCTGCTCCATACATTTTGCCCAAGGTCGATGAACTTTTTGTATGGAACAGCTGATAATTATTTCGCGACTTTAATGTTGGCTCTATAGTAAAAGTTGTTTTATTTTTATGTACAGAATATGTCCTTCTTCTTCTTTTCGAGTCGATGCTTCGTTTTCATATAGCTATATCAAGTGTTTCGACCAAAACTCGGCCACCTCTATGACAGTAGTTTTGTTTTGTTTTGTTGACACTGGTTTTATGTAGGTCGTTAAGGGAGCAGATTGCAGGGCACGCCGCATAGTCCAGAAGATGTGACATCGTCTGCCCACACTCCACAGAGGCATTGGGTGTCGGTATCTCTGATATACATTTTACCAAGTTATTCCGACTTCAGCCCACCTGGGACCGCAATCGGTTCAGGGTTTAACAGATGGGCCACGGCTCAGCGTGGCCTGGGGGGAGTTCCTTTTACACGCAGTTTGGGCAATATAGTTGGGAGCCGGGCCGTGCGTTTCCCGCCACAAAGCAATTCGAGCGTCTCTTGGGTGATAATAATATGCCCTTAAAAGGATGCCAACTGATTAGAACTAGCCCTGTATAGTGCATATGGCTCACCTTCTAAACTCGAGTAGCGCCTTGGTAGATGAGGGCACGCCGTTCTCTGACCAGGAGAGGAAGTGGAACTGCGTGACGGTTCGCGTCTCGCCGGTGCGCTGGTTCTTCAGGTAAAAGCTGCGCACCAAGTAGTCGTCACACCAGATATGCTCGCTCACTAGGTGCACCTGTAATGGACATTAGTCAATGGGGTGCCTGCGCAGTGGACTATGCTGGAAAATTATACAAAGAGATGACAATGGTACCCATAGATGTTATTTAATTTAGGTACTCATAGATGTTAGTACATTTTCTCAATTAGTCCAGAATTAAGTAGTAGCTCTACGATAGAAATTCACTACTGTTTTATATCATATCAATAAGTCAATAATGTCAATCTCCGCTGAATACGGCGTTCGTGTAAATAACAAAAAATATATGATGACAACTCTACACTGAAGTTTCAAGACCTAATATTTCAGGAAAATGTTTAGCCCCCGTATTCTAAGCCCTGGGTTCTAAGATCTAAGGGACCTGGGTATGTTATAAAACTGCATTCAGTGCCACCGGAGGACGGGCAGCAGCGTCCTCTCTGTTAACGGTGGTGAGCATTCTGCGATCCTCAAGCCGCCTGCCAAGCGTGGGGATTATGGCAACGTCCTCTACAAAGAGGAGGCCTTCATCCAGCAGCGCTGCGTTCGTTCGTGCGTCTTCTAGCTGATAAGTATTCTAAGTCCATCGAATCGGATTCGATTCGAAAACAATTAAATCTCACCATCTCCGTCTTCTACATTAAGAATAACGGAGATTGATAAATAATGTAGATACCGAGTAGCGAGAGAATACGGTAGCTGTATATGTGAGCTGGTTGCTTGGATGGTGACTTCATGCTCCACTAGCGTAAAGTTTGTTTCAGTTTAGTTACCTCATAAATGTGATAGAGCTCCGATCCCTCCTCGGGCCAGTACCGGTGGCAGAGCTGTTGTCCGTTCTCCGTGAGGCGGGTCAGCATCACCATGACGACGCTGCCTTGCTCCCACACCATCTGCCAGAAGTCGGGGGCGGTGTGCGCGAGCGGCCCGGCCGCCGCGATGTACGCCGGGTTGCGAGGGTCGTGATCCGTCTGACCAAAAATAATTGAAACCATGTACTTAAATCGTCTGACTGCAAAATGAACAAAGACGTAAAAAATAAGATAAAATATACAGAGTTTAACAAGTTACAGAATAATATAGGAAATACAAAATGAGAATAACGGCGTTTAAAATAAAATTAAATCCGGTTCGGGAATCCCGAGTGTAATTATAAGAGAGCAGAACATTGAGCTAATATCTATAGGTCACAAACGTGCAAAAAAAATGTCCGCGCCAAAACTCAGCGCACGTAATGCAGTGCGCCGACTTTTTAAACGACTTCAACTATGCTAAAACATAGCGCTCAAGCATTCATTGAACACTATACAAGCGACATAACGTCTAAATTCGAACAATTATGAACTAAATAATGCACGTATAGGTATGTACAACGGCACTCGGACGTTTTTTGACTGTTTTCATTTAGAGATTGTGACTCTTTAGATATTAGCGAAGCATTAATTTAATGTCATAATTACAATAGTAGAAGCGTTAATGTAGTCAGAGCCGACGTGGTTGGACAGAGTGTTGAGAGTGACCCTGGAGTGGTCGTACGGCAGCACGTCAGCGTAGCGGTTCTTGCCGGTGTTCTCGGGCTTCAAGGCTGCGGTGGTGGCGCAAGGCTCCGCCTCGTACGCGCAGAGGGCGCGCCATTCCTGCTCGAGCCGGTCCTTGTTGCGCAGGTGGTCTTCCATGTAAGTCTGACGCAAAGGACCAAATAATGTTTTTTTTTATTTTCCGTTTATAGTCTAGTGGCGAAATTTTCTCATTTCTATTTTTACTTATACGTTTAAAGACCAATGTGTTTACCGGGTGTTTTTTTACGCTCAGGAAAAAAAAGGGTGTAGTGTGTGTGTGATACCGAAGCGATACACGAAAGATGAGCGATTATCTGACAGGCAATAAAAAAAGAAGCTCATTGTAGATGGCTCTGACTTTGCGCAGACCAGACGTGCCAGTCAATGTCAAGTTTTTATTTTATTTCTTATTGCCACCTATCAAAATAGTATGTTGTTTTTGACTGGCACGTTTAGTCTGCGCTATCTGTCGAGTTAAAGGAAACAACTTTTCTTTTTTGTGTTTGGAAAATAGCTCATCTTACAAGCGCTCAAAGGCTTGAAGAAATAAGCGCCTACGCACGCACGTCTTTCGCCGCTTCAGTGACTATATTTTGATTTCCTCATTTTTATTTACCTAATGTCCTGAAGTTCTATTATAATTGCACTAATAAATTAATCGTTACTGTGGATATTATAATATATCAAAACAGGCAAAAAAACTATGTACTTTTATGCCATTATATATTGTTTTTATTTCATGTATAATTCTACTAATAACACCTTATTTATTCCTGAGGTAGAAAAAAACACCTAGTGAAAATTGAAAATCAATTGAAAATCAAGAACAACGGGCATCGACGGTGATAATGGACTTATCATTGTCGCTGACAACGGTTAGATACAGAGGAAAAAAATCCTGACAGTTCTCCAGAAGGCAACACTCTACCTTTTCAAACCACCTGCTCGACAATGTCCAATTACATATCATGCAACCTCAACGTAAAGTAAAGCATTATCTCTTAGGGATATAAAGTTGTGTGAAACTCCCTAAGAAATAAAGTGAGATCAATTTGGAATGTCAAATTCGTGTGGAACTCGTGGAAAACTCTAAGTAAAAAAATGCCCATATAGCATTGTAAAGAGGTTTGTTCGAAAATCGAACTGGCCACCATAAGCAGAACTCAAAAAAAAAGGTGCGTTTACAAAGAATATGAAACAAAAGACGGTGTTTGGTCCTGTGATTGTCGGTGAATTTTAATTTATGGAGCCCTGGCTCTTTATTGTCTCGCAGAAGGTGTGAAAAGTAGAATATGCTCCTCTGGAATAAAGCCTGTCTTCGTCTTGGGCAGTTTGAACCCTTCGCTTCACTCAGGACTCTATATAACTCCCTCGCTACGCTCGGGAGTTAACCCTAGGCTGGATCGTTACACTTAGGGTTCAATATGCCGCCCGCGACGTAAGACACTGCTTTATTCCCTTAGTGCATAATCTACTATTACTTACCAAAACCATGTGACCAGTTGAAATGTCCATGTTGGTAAGAGCTGGCTCTTCACTCCTGCAAAAAAACAGCGGTTGAGCTTGAGCAATTTTACTACAGTTCTATTATTATTTACGGGATATTTACCTTGATTTTGTTGTGAAATGAGCTACCGATATTATTATTATTGCAGATACCATTGGCGGCGTTGATTGCTTACCACCAGGGCCGTGTTTTATAAAGCTACAAGCTTACAATTATACTAGCTTCTTGTACCAGTAACTACAAGTTACCAGTTACAGGTCGATGGTTTTTCTTTAACTTATATACAAGTGCTTTTACTTGTAGTTTGTACACTGGTTGTCTTGCAGCTTTAGAAAACGTCGTACTTATTTATTTTTTTTCGTTGTTGCCTGTTTTTCACTACAAGTACAAGACTTTACAAAACTTTAGACTTTATAAAAACAGGGCCCTACCCTAAACCCTAAACCCATCAGCTTGTGTGTTATCAGAAGAAGATCACTAGAGCTCAGCTAATTCTCAATCAATACTATTTTCAACCGACTTCAAAAAAAGAGGTGAGAACCTCTTTTTTTCGACTGCATGTGTTTTTTTTTGTATTTCTGTTACGCGATTACTCCGCCAATTATGAACTGATTTTGACAGGTTCTTTTTTGTTTTGTAGGTAATAACTTCAGAGGTGGTCCCATATAAATTTTATCGAAATCGGTTCAGTAGTTTGGTTTTTAAATCAAAATTATAGATAACTAGCTTTTGCCCGCGGCTTTGCCCGCGTAGTAATGTTGAATACTGGAATTGGGTTAAATCGGGGCCCAAGTCAATTGAATCACTAAAATACGTATATTATCCATTTTCCAAGCCGCTTGCAAGTCTTTAAGTTTTCTTGAGGATGACCAAATTTGGCATGTCGCGTTTGCAATACTTACTTCAAAACAAAGCCGTCTTGTTGAATTTTAAACAGACAGACAGATGGACATGACAAACTTATAAGAATTCCTCGTAGTACTACGGAACCCTAAAAATGTCTGCTAATGACGCTATAGTTGCCGGGGCCTTTGACCCGAAAGATTACAATATTTCTTTGTAGACAACGTTTTTGTTTTTTTTTGTTGGAAGGTGCTAAAATAGCCAGGCTTTCAGGGGAGCTAACTCGCGAGCAAGCCACATAGAACTGACCATGCGAAAAACAGTCCTGCCTTAAATCAATACCAGCGTATTTTAAAGTTTGACCCTGAGCCTTATTGATGGTCATGGCTAAACAAACTTTTAGAGGAAATTGAAGCCTTTTGGAGTCATAAGGTAAGTCACTGGGAATCATGGGAATACGCGCACACACACTGTTTCGCCATGGGCTCACCCAGTCAAAATGATGGCCTCAACCAGATTACGATGCAGCATTTTTACTTGTAACCTGGTTCCATTACACAATTTGGGTGGTCTTAAATTCCGAAGGAGCATGACGGGTGTACCTTTCTTCAGGATAAGCCTCTGATATGGTAGCCCCGCTGGTCTTAATGAATTTAAAAACTCAACTGGATAGTTTACAGCATCATCATTATTGCATACCGTATCAACAGAGTCAATGAAATGAAATAAGCTTAAGCAGAAAAAGTATGATAACAAAGAACGTAAAAAGATTACCAAAATATCGCAAGATATACGAAACTTCGATAAAATACAGTGCTGCACTGATCGCTTAGGTAGACTCGGTGTGGGTTGGAGTGGGGCGCGCTCGAGGTACAGCGCGTCATACTCGGGTTTTAACGTATCTGAGCCGACGCGGGATGGACGTTTCGAAAGCGCTGTGCTTGGTGCGGGCACCGGATCAAGTACATGTGTTTAAAATATTTATCTTCTTACGCATAAACACTCGATTAGCTAATCTATAAATATAACATTTTTTTTGAAATGAAAAACTGACCCGTGGCCTTCCAGTTTTGAAATTGTTTGAAAATTCTGAAACATGTTTATGTTTATTTTATCTTATCTCTTAAGTCAAAAAACTTAACAGCCTTAAATGAATGGTTTCGGCAAAATGGTATTTTAATGATACATTGAACCCGCGAATTTTTCAAAATCGTTGCTGAGTGTGCGTTTCTCTGCATCAGCCCTTAACACTAATGGTATATCGGCCTACCCTGATTGGGCCATATTCACTACGCTGGCCCAGTGCAGGTTGGCGGATTCACATACACTATCGTATTTCTTCTCCTGAAATATGAAGGTTTCCTCATGATGTTTTCCTTCACCGAAAAGCCAGTGGTATTATCCATGCGTAAGTTTCAAAGAACTAATTGGAACGGGCTCGCCCGGGTTCGAACCCGCGACCCCAAGAATGTGAGTCGAGCTTGATCTCACTGAAGCTACCACAGCTTGAGCTGAGTGTAAGTTTACACCACTCAAAATTTAGTTTAGGCATTTAAAAGTAAGTTAATTTAATATTAAAAATTAATTTAGCAGCTTAGGCTGTTCAGTATCTATAATAATTATGTCCGTCAAACAGTCGTCTGCGTGGACCTACAAAAACATAGCCTATGTCCGTTTCCGAACCTTATGCTATAACTACCTATCCAAAAATGCAGCTCCATCTGTTCAGCCGACCAATAAATACGCCCATCCCCGTCCCCATTCCCAGCCTCATCCCTATAAGCGCCCCCTTCCCCATCCCCATCCCGATACCAAATGTCATTTTAATATGAACACGCCCATCCCCGTCCACATCCCCGTTCCCTCTCTCATCCCCATCCCGAACCCCATCCCATCCCCACCCCATCCCGATTTCAACTTTCATCTTAATATGGACACGGCTATCCCCGTTCCCAGCCTCATCCACATCCGCATCCCATCCCCACCTGTCCCCACCAAATCCCCACCCATCCCCACCCCATCCCCATCCCATCCCCATCCCGATACCAATTGTAATCTTAATATTAACATGCCGATCTCCGTCCCGTCTCCGTTCCCAGTATCATCCCCACCCCCATCCCCACATCTATCCCCATCCCTATACCAAATTTTATTTTAATATGTACAGCCGTTACAAAGTTAAGGAGAAACAAACGTACTATCACTAAAACTTAGTTTTTTTTTTATACTAACGGGAGCTGATTTTGAAAAAACTGTGACACCCGTATCTTCTTATTTTTATAGTAGAATATGTATACCAAGTTTAGTATCAATCGAACCAGAGAATAAAAAGTTTCATACAAACTTTAACACCCCATTTAACCCCCTTCGGGGTTGATTTTCGTAAAATCCTTTCTTAGTGGGCGTTTACACCTCTCCAAAAACATACCCTCCAAATTTCAAGTCTCTACGTTTAGCGGTTTGGGCTGTACGTTGTCTATATGTCAGTCAGTCAGTCAGTCAGAACATAGCCTTTTATAGTTATAGATTAATATAAACACGCCCATCCCCGTCCACATCCCCGTTCCCTCCCTCATCCCCATCCCGAACCCCATCCCATCCCCACCCCCATCCCGATTTCAACTTTCATCTTAATATGGACACGCCCATCCCCGTTCCCAGCCTCATCCACATCCACATCCCATCCCCACCTGTCCCCACCAAATCCCCACCCCATCCCCACCCATCCCCATCCCACCCCCATCCCCATCCCGATACCAATTGTAATCTTAATATTAACATGCCTATCTCCGTCCCGTCTCCGTTCCCAGTATCATCGCCACCCCCACCCCCACCCCCATCCCCACATCTATCCCCATCCCTATACCAAATTTCATTTTAATATGTACAGCCGTTACAAAGTTAAGGAGAAACAAACGTACTATCACTAAAATTTAGTTTTTTTTTTATACTAACGGGAGCTGATTTTGAAAAAACTGTGACACCCGTATCTTCTTATTTTTATAGTAGAATACGTATACCAAGTTTTGTATCAATCGAACCAGAGAATAAAAAGTTTCATACAAACTTTAACACCCCATTTAACCCCCTTCGGGGTTGATTTTCGAAAAATCCTTTCTTAGTGGGCGTTTACACCTCTCCAAAAACATACCCTCCAAATTTCAAGTCTCTACGTTTAGCGGTTTGGGCTGTACGTTGTCTATATGTCAGTCAGTCAGTCAGTCAGTCAGTCAGTCAGGACAAAGCCTTTTATAGTTATAGATATGAAGATGTCAACAAGGTATTCGAAGTTGAAGTCGGTTTTTTTAAAAGCGTATTATATGAGTAGATTAATAATGAGATCGTAATTACCATGAAGAAGTACTGGAGCGGGTCGAGGGAGAGTTTCCTTCCGGCTCTCGCGAGAGCGAAGTGATGCGCTGCGGAGGGTCGGCTGGGTGGGGCGGCGCGGCGGCTGCAGTCTGCTGACCGGACCACTTGCCTGACATGCGGGCGCGGCATAGCTCCTAAAATGGTATACCTATGTTAGTATGTACCAGTGCAGGACTTATATTTTTTATGAGTGTAGGCCACTTTATTTCCGCCGCCCCATGTACCTTTCTAAAATAATAGGAGCGGCAGCGTCCTCTGAAATCTGCCGCCCCTAGGACGCTGCCGCCCCTAGGCCATGTACGGCCTAGTGAGAAATCCAGGACTGGTATGAAAAAGAGTGGACGTATTATACTTATATTAATAGACAGTTGATCAAACCTAAAGTTACGAGATGGGTAACTAATTGACTGTGCAGATAATATAGTTGGGCTATTCCAGAAGCTAGACTGCTACTGTGGATACTATTTCTATCACCCGTCACTCTCAGTTGACTTAAGTGTTGAAAAAATGTGTTTGGCCGATTATATTTTATCTCATTAAGTATACAGGCTGTTAGTTTGAACACCGTTATCCTTCTAGGATATCATTGTACTCATCATTATGAACAACTTTTACTATGGAGCCAACCCTGAAATCAAGAAAAAAAAAACAGCTGTTCTATACAAAAAGGTCGATCGAGGATCGATGAGATCTTGGACAAAATGTATGGAACAGCTGTTTTTTTTTTCGTAATATCAGGGTTGGCCCCATAGTAAAAGTTGTTCATAATTATGAGTACAATGATATCCTAGAAGGATAACGGTGTTCAAACTAACACCCGGTATAGAAGTATAAGGGTTTAATATTTTAGTTATATTTTTTTATGATTGAGTCTATGATCTAGTACACTTCGATAGAAAAACACGAATCACCGAAAACCCTCTTTTTTTCTGCATATTCAGATGATGATTTTTTATTTTTATTTTTGTTTTATTATAATATTAATGTTGGTGCAAGTGTTTGTTGGCGGTGGAACGAGATAGCGGACTGCTGTAGTCCTCGACGGGTGTTCCTAGTGAGGACTGCTAAACAAAGCTTACTAACTTTCCCGTTTTAGTTAAGTGTATAATTATAGATTACCATGCTAGTAATAATTGAAATATTTAAGACCTGTTTTTTATTTTTTGTTAATCGCGTGTAATAAATAAATAAGTGATTACTCAGTCAGTTAGGTAATCATGATTTTTAGTACCGTTCAATGCAGGATTGTGTTTGATTTCGTGGTTTTGATGCAACCAGAATTGGTTTTTTTTTAACTAGAGGGCTTTAACTCTATATCCGAGGTCGTGAATCGCTATTCTTTTTCTGGGGTAGCCCGTTAAGAGCATTAGGGATGGAACCGGAGAAAAGCGGCGAATGACACTATTCTGAGAAATTTAAGGTGATTGCGAGTAATCCAATTCTTAGTTTCACACTATGGATATTTTATATTAAGTGTACTTGTACACAGTGCCGTAAATAGCCTTTTATGCGCCCGGTACGAGCTTCTATAATTGCGCCACTGAAAAGACGGCGCCCGGTGCGAGCTTGTATAATTGCGCCACTGAAAAGATAGCGCCCGGTGCGAGCTCTTATAATTGCGCCCTTCAAAAGAAAAATATTCAAAGCTTGGTCCTGGTAAGGTTATTTTGCGCCCCTCCAGGACCAGCGCCCGGTGCCTGGGCATCAATGGCACCGCCCTATTTACGGCACTGCTTGTACATACCTATCCTTCAACTATTATAGTTACCGCGTTACCAACTGAGTCGTACGGCCATAAATCATGGCCGCACGAGCCACAAGTGCAAGCAAGACCCACAAGTGCGACCACAAGCAAGACCCACAAGTGCGAGTGAGATAGACATAGAGAATGATTTATGGCCGCACGACTCAGTTGGTAACGCGGTGGCTATAGTAAAAAGTAAGTAAGTTCGTATAGGCTGAGTGGCCAGCTCTAGTGTCAGAGTTAATGAGCCGCCCGAAGGCCGCTGACATGGCTGACGGTTGTTGTTATATAAACTAGAACAAACAACCGGAACCAACAATTTAGCGTGTCATCCGACCCACGGTAGCGCTCAGAAATAAATGCCACTCACGGTCACCCATCCGAAGACTGACCGGACCGTCCGTTACTTAACTTCGGTGATGGTTTAGAATCACCTAGACAAGCTACGCCACGAGCGCTACGCTACCTAACTATTAGTGTATTTGCGCAATTTTTTTTTTATTACACCGTGTAGTAAGCAAGCACCTGATAGTCCCTGGTAGCTTCAGCATCAATTTCAGCAGCTCCAGAAAGGCCCTGCATCTTCCTCTTGCCGCTCATGTCTCGTTTTAACAGTACGGCGAAGACCACAGCTCCGACAATGAGGACCGCCAGACTTCCAACCAAAGCCAGGAGCACCGGCAGTTCCAGGCCAAAGAATAGTGTTTCTGGACTATCTACATGTCTAATCACCGGATGCTTGCTCTAAAAACATAGTTCAGAGATATATTTATACAGGGTTAGTTCTAATCAGTTAGCATCCTTTTAAGGGCATATTCTGTACATCAAAACAAACAACTTTTACAATGGGGCCAACGAGAAACCATTTCCTTCCGCAGCGGCACGTAAAATCGTACATACCACGAGAGCAAGTTAAGAGTAAACAAGTTGGTCACTTCTCCATAGAAACGCGGTAGTAATACTACTCCACAATGTAATGTTTTAGGTCCAAGACTAAGTATTATATCGATTAGTCTTTTCATTATCTAGGATTGTATTTATTACGAAAGTAAAAAGTTAAACATGAAAGTTACGAGCCAGGAAACATCTTGTATTTTAGCTCAATTTTAACGCAACTTTGGACGTAAATAAATGACATAAGGAATACGAAAAGTCTAAAATAATTTATCTAGAGGCATAGTTTAGTTCATAAACATTTAAAATAACTTAAGTTGGAATAAATTAACTCAGAGTTTATTCAACCACATTACTGCAGCCAAAGGTAGAAATGGAAAAAAATTGCGCGCTCATTTTTAGAACAAATATTATGCGTCTCATTGAAATATCCACGTCGCGCGGGTTGCAGAGTGGGGGGGGGGGGGGGGGGGGGGTCGTCTCACGCAAACCACCACACTATGTTTGATGAAATAGCATGCTTTTTAGCCGCGCCCACCGATGAGTTCGAGCCGTCAACTTGTCGATCCTTAAGAAGCCTCAGATGTCATGTTTGGCAACCTTTGCTCCCTATAGGTGGGTAATGAACTATTGCTCGCTATCGTAAGTGATAGGTACATTTCTTCGGCGAGAACTTGACAGATGATAAATAGATCATTAGCTTATCAAACGCTTATGCATAAGACCCATAATACCCAAGATATTAAATTACATTAATATTTACCCTGTCGCCAACTCCAGTGGATAAAATTTGAGCGCCAGTTTCTCGACGGAGATCGTCTTTGATGGTATCTAAATAAATAAATAATAATAATTACGTAGAAAAAAATATAATACAATATTCTCTATAAAAATTCTGATTTTATAAATAGAAACTTGACATAACAAGGACACATTTTATTCGGCAAATATCTAATCTCTTGAGAGCTCCAATGTAACTTACCAACGCGTCTAGCAACATCTACTGCGTCATATCCTTTGCTGTTTTTCTCAACTTTGAATGTGACCTCTCCAGGGTCAACGCTAAAATATAAAAACATATTAGAAGGATACACTTTTTAAATTTAAATTTTACCCCCTTATCAATAAATAACCATGGAGAAATAGTAAGTAAGTATTATCTTTTCTTTCAAAAATTTGTAACGCGGTGGTTAAAAACAAAAGACGAATTAAGTATTAAAGGCCAACTCCACGTTTATTAATAAGTGGGGTCACAGTACGAATATTCAAAATACTTCACAAAAGTAATATGTACAAAGGCGCAAATAAAATTACCGAGGGTTGGTAAAAGTGTGTTTCTCTAAGCCAAGCATTTCTTCGAGTCTTGATATGAAAGAGATGCCCTTCTCCCAGTCAGTAAGGAACCTGGGGGTGAAGCCACAGTGACGACATCAGTAAAGCACAACAGTAACGCGAGAGAGACAGAATCATACCAAATCAGCAGCGCGAGAACCGTTCTTAACGATCGATAAATTTAACATTTAAATCGGTTAAATACGATAAAAATGTTTTTATCCTTTTTTTGGAAAGCCGCTGTCGCCAGTTTCACACAAAGACCTACGAAGTATATATATATCGATGGTTTCACACAAAATTGCATAGAAACTACGACGAAAAAATGCCAATCATTGGTCGCGCATTTGAAGTAAAACGCTCGTAATGCCATTTTGCGATAGATTAAAATTAATCTAATTACGATGCAATGTGGTTTGGTTTCCTACGCGTCTAATTAAATTGTCTTTTTTGAGTATTCTCAGTTTAAAAACATTTTATAAGTATTGGAAGGTCTAAATAGACTTAATGCCGGCTAGCGCGGCCCGACACATTTCCGTTCTATTCAATTCTCTCTTCAGTGCAATCGATAGCCTTAGATATACTTTATCGATGCGAATTCCGTACTTGCAAAAGCTACACCGATTAGTTAAATAAGTTATCAGCTATACCGACACGTCAAATTTAGCGACATAATTATAGAACGACACCTACCCATATACTCGCGCTGCATGTGCTTTCCCACTACGATTTCTTAAATCCGAACTGATGTTCGACCGTTTTATATCATAATATTTCAAAGCTGAGACCAAAAACGTGCGTAGTTGTGAGCCGCTTTTTTGCATCGCGTAATGAGTTCTCTGCCGACGTGAATCAACTATTACGCGACGCTGAGAATGCGACTCACAAACTTTTTGTTTGTTTGGGCCAGCTTATGTTTACACGGTTTGTACTCAAAATACACACGCCCAATGAAGCGATACTTACCCGATAAAAATGTTTAATGCCCAAGTTAATATGACTTTTTCATCGCTTTTCGAAGATCAATTGAATAGTAAAGCTCTTAAAAATCTATTTGGTACACAAGTTGTACCTACGAAGCCTGCCTTGTCTGCTATTCGTGAAGGAAGTATAAATTGTAAGATCGCACCATGTGCCATGGAATATCGTAATGTCTATTCCTGCTTCCGATCACGTGCTTGCCTAAAACCTTAGTTTATATGAGGTTTTAGAATCCTTGTAACGTGATAATAAAGCACAAGAAATTTGCGAATTCCACGACACATGATAGAAATGGAAATGATTCTGCCTCAATATAAATATGTCAGATCAGCCCCCTTATTTTAAACCCAATCAACTCGGATTTGATTCGAAAACTACTCTCACCTCCGTCTTCTGCATTAAGAATAAAGGAGACACAGTTACTGTAGTTTCCAAATGGATTTTTTTCTAATTGAGTTTGGAATATTGAAGCAGTTCTGACGTTGTACAAAGCCACTCGTTACCTATTTTTGAATAACACATACGCATATGAAGGGTCGTAATCGTACTCATTGTGGTTATGTCCTTCCTCCTTGTCTGATTTGTGCGGGTAAGATGATCCGTGACCTGAAAAATTAAGATATTTAACCAAAATATGAATAAAACTATTCTTGCAATGATTACACAACATCAATAGGTACCAATTATTTGTGTTAAATTCATGCAAATATTTAATAGTCTTGGTGGTCCAATACTCGATTGGGTAATTTATTTTATTTTTGTTAAATATCATGTTAAGTTGATTATTATAGATTTTATTGCATAAATGGCTGCCTTCTTAGTAGTATTCTAAACAAGCGAATAGATAATAGATATGTATGGCAAGATATATATAAAAAGCACGTTATCATTCAAAAAGAATACGCCCACAAACAACAAATTAGGTTTGGTTTTAAACTCACACAACACAATAGAAAAAAGGAAAGGTTGGAGACAAAGCCTAAACACTGAGATGGCGTTTTTATAATAGAACATTAAAATGGGAACATAGGCGACTCTGTGGAACGGCCGATGAATGGCTCCATGCTTGATTAAGGTGAGTACTTAAACAAAATGTGCAGAGAGTTAAACATTTAGTGCGGTGTTCTAGACAAGACGAGGAGGTGCTGGTAAAATTTAGGAAACAAAATATACTTTGAATTCCGATGCAGCGCTAGCCCGGCGGCTGATTGTCTGAGGGAACATCGAGATACTAGCGCAGCTGAGGCTGCCGTGACACTAACCTGTCACGGATCTATTGTGGTATAAAATCTTTAACGTTTTCGCGTCCAGGCGAGGCCCGGGCTTTTTTACATCGTCTCTTTCCCTACGCTTAAAGCCCCATTCGCTATCGAGCAAATCTTGGATGTCTTCGGGGTATAAATTGTAATTTTCACCTGAAACATCGTGGGTATTTTATAACACCTTCGTTCTGGTGCAATCGTTCATCGGGGCCAATTTTTGTCGACTAAAGGGGCACAGTGAAACAAAATAGCCGAACTTAAAATAAAACACCAACTGAAAAACTCAGAAGAATGAATGTTAATCGGGTATTCGAGATGAGTGAAACAGTTCTGCTGTCCTACAATGCAATAAAGCAGTGAAGCAACGCAATGCCTTCTTTACATAGAGGTTATTTTGTTTCAAGTACGGTCGGATTATTGTATCACGTACCCTGCAATTCGTCAGGCTTGAGGGGGCCTCCTTCAGCGTAAAGAGGACCTTGCTGGTTCGTCTTAGATTCGACTATTCCTCGCCAGTAGTTCATCAGGTACTCCATATTTTTGGAATTCTTATAGTCCAAAGCTGGAGCGTTTTGATCTGAAGCGATATGGATGAAGCATGAGGCATGGTTAGTTGAATATACAATAATCAAGTTAGAACAATCAGCGTCTTACCTTTTTGTGGGTAAATATTTTCACCGCTTCCGGAATCACCTGTGAACTCTTGAGCACCGTCTTCGCTCATATAGACCCTGGACTCGGGTAAATCCGGATCTTCGTACTCGAACGGGAAGTTTTTCTCTTCGAAACTGAGCTTGTAGTTTTTCCAGGCGTTTTCACGCACTTCTTCGTCAAGAGGAGAGTTGAGTCTGTTGCCAGTGATGTATTCAGCAGTGTTCGGAGGAGGCTTGAACTTGTGTTTGCGGTAATGAGCGCCGAGACGCTCTTCGTCCGCGAAAACATTTGGATCATTTTGATTTTGTTCGCGCATGGATTTCTTAGCGATGATCGCGCTGGGATCGTTTTCTATAAAATCATTAGCCTTTTCTTCTTGGATCCTCTCGCGGAAGCCCTCAAATGGACGCACAGCTGGAGAGTCTTCGACGGCACTCAAAAGCATCAAATCACGAAGCTTGTCGCTCGGATTCTCACCGTCGTATGGAGCTTCGCCACCCATTCCGGTAACTAGCAAATAAAATAAACAATCAGGTGTTATTAATGTAAGTACCTAATGCTAAAGGTATTGTAAATCAATCAATCAATTTATTTATTGACACAAAGTGGTAGGTACATAAATAGTTATGAAGCCACTGGTTTCTGAACTAGTGTTACACTGTATTTCGGGGACCAAAGTCTTCTCCCATTTTTACTAAATACATTGTGTCAGCAGGGATAAAAATTATAATATGCAGCAAATGATGTAAATAAAGATGATATGATGTAAGTAGGTAATGTATTTGTGTAGGTGTAAGAAGGTAGTTACCTAAAAATAGTTAAGCGTATAGTTAAACGCTTAACAATTTTTTTAAGGGTCTCGTATGTCTTACTCAGTGGTAGATTAAGATGTTGGTATATTTACCAAAAAATAATTTTAAAAGCTAAGAGGCCTAGTTAAAGTTAAGAATTTAAGTAAAATGCGAAGTACAGAGGTTGGCAACCCTGGTATGTAAAGTCATATAATTCGCTCTATACAGATATACCTAACTACAAAGAAATTACATCAAAAAAGCCACCCAAGAAAAGTTATTATTTTTTATGCCGCTCAGGCGGCAATTCGTAAAGAAAATTAAAAATAAACCATAACTTCTAAACTATGATTGTTTTCTCAACGATTTAAGAGAAAACATGGGGTATTTTCGTGAAGCCCTTGGTACGAGAAATACATTTTTTTCGGGTGGCGGCACCGTTTGGACTACCCTGTATGTGGTAACATTTCGATCGTAACGTCTTAAATATTTTAATAATGCAGCACAATCTTATCCTAATTTGACAAGCGAATTTACATCTTAACTAAATTCAGTTTATGTAATAATAAAATACTAAACAGGAAACTAGTCATAAAATTAAATTCATTGATTTATTTATGTGATGCGCCGAACTCCACAGAACATTATAAAAAACTACATTTTAATTCTTTAATTCGTGCCTTGGTTTCCATTAGTGGTTTCTTTTAACTGCTTACCAACATCACAAAGATAAAATTTAAGTGAAATATCATAAACATGTACGGCCTTACTAAAAAAAACTTTTCAACCGTTAGTCACTGCTTAAGATGCTCTGCCATCTTCTCTTTGACGTGAAGTGTAACATGCAAGAACAAGACAGAGAAGTTTAAGCAGTGACTAAGAGAATCGAGATTATTTTAGGTAAGGCTGTTAATATCCAGATCTGATACCTTTATCTACATAAGCTGCAAGATCATCGTCTGGTGCGTATGGCGGGTTGTATACTTCGTTCGCAAATTCAGTGTGGGCCGAGTTAGGCGTAAAGCTGATGAATGCTGTCTCCGCTGAGGGTACCTGGAATTTAGGTACGTTGTTTAAGTTTGTCCATCGCCCTAATATCTACAGTGGGACCGTTTGAATGAGTCTTCGCCAGCCCGATACTGGGACGCGCGGGATGTCAATGGGGATCGAGGGAGAAGCGGACCGCTCCACGCAATGCAGCCCATTTCTTGAGTGACTCATTTAACCGGCCCCATTTTATTTTCCCCAAATATGAAACTAATCTAAAGTGGCACCGCAAATCATTACCAATTGAATTGAACTTTTTACCATTTATACTCACACACGCGATACGGCGTGCAATGCAAGTACAAGACGCCATTTTCGATTGATTTCTTTATTCCGTCGGCTTATAGTTAGTAGTATATACAGGGTTAGGTGGAATGGTTGTAGTAAGTCAAAAGGAGGTACTCAATAACTTATTAGCTATGTAGTCAACAATAAAATCGCGAATAAAATAACCTACTCTTCCATACATTTCGCCGAAGGTGAATGAGATTTTTCTATGAAACAGCTTATTTATCCGTCAATTTCAGAGTTGATCTCATAATAAATGTTGTTCATAATGGTTCGTATAATGGCCTCCTTTTGGCTTATAACTACCGTCCCTCATTACCGTATAGATACCTGTAGGTACGGTTTTATTTCCCTGTCCAATTCCAAAATAGGATTTTTGAATACCCCTTATATGTAACACTTTACATATAAGGGGTTTAAAAAAAAACTTGAGCAATTTTTTATACCGTTTCTATGGTTTCAACAACCCACACAGCCACGTTACTCAGTGTAGATATAATAATAATAAAATTGATTTATTTGCCAGAAGGTTCCAAAAATCTTTCTTGTTAGTTTAGTTATTCTCCTAGTGCAGGGTAACCCCTGCACTAGGAGAATAACTAAACTACCTAGCTGATAGCTGAACTGTTTTATTTCCCTGTCCAATTCCAAAATATAATTTTTGAAAACCCCTTATATGTAACAAAAGTAAAAGTGTACGGTGTTACATATAAGGAGTTTCCAAAAAAACTTAAGCAATTTTTTATAGCCTTTGTATGGTTTCAACTACCCACACAGCCGCGTTACTCCGTGTAGACAGTTGAACTGTTTTATTTCCCTGTCCAATTCCAAAATAGAATTTTTGAAAACCCCTTATATGTAACACTCTACATATAAGGGGATTTCAAAAAAAACTTGAGCAATTTTTTATAGCGTTTCTATGGTGTCAACAACCACACAGCCGCGTTACTCCGTGTTTTAGCTTAACGGTTTTATTTCCCTGTCCAATTACAAAACAGGATTTTTGAAAACCTCTTATATGTAACACTTTACATATAAGGGGTTTAAAAAAAAACTTCAACGTTTTTATTTCCCTGTCTAATTCCAAAATAGAATTTTTGAAATCCCTTTATATGTAACACTTTACATACAAGGGGTTTTCAAAAGAAATTTGAGTAATTTTTTATAGCGTTTCTATGGTGTCAACAACCACACAGCCGCGTTACTCCGTGTTTTAGCTGAACGGTTTTATTTCCCTGTCCAATTACAAAACAGGATTTTTGAAAACCCCTTATATGTAACACTTTACATATAAGAGGTTTTCAAAAAAAATACTTCAACGTTTTTATTTCCCTGGCCAATTCCAAAATAGAATTTTTGAAAACCCCTTATATGTAACACTTTACATATAAGGGGTTTTAAAAAAAACTTAAGGATTTTTTTTAAAGCGTTTCTGTGGTTTTGGCACACACAGCCGCGTTACTCCGTGTAGATAACTGAACTGTTTTATATCCTAGTCCAATTCCAAAGTAATGTTTTTAAAAACCACGTAGTCGAGTATCTAAAACCTAAAACTCAAGCACATTTTTTATAGCGTTTCGATGGTTACACACAATGATGTAAGAAGTATTACCTCTTGTAAAGGCCCGTCTCCATTGTCTTCATGTTCAGAAGTCAGTTTCGGGTCAGCGAAATTTTCGCAGATCTTTGTGTTTACGTTCACCGGGTCCCTAAAACAAAGCAGTTTTGAACAAACATAAAGTATTTAGGACTTTGGACTTGGGTATGTCCCAAAACTGCACTCAGAACCACCGGAGGACGGGCAGCAGCATCCTCTCGGTTAACGGTGGTAACACTCTGTGATCCCCAAGCAGCCAGCCAAGCATGGGGATAATGGTAACCCCTCCCTATTACGAGAGAGGCCTTCATCCAGCAGTGGACTCGTTCTGGCTGATGATTTGATAAAGTACTATTACGTCTTAAGTTGAATAATACACAAAGTTTTTTAAAGATAGCTAAGTTTTTTTTTGTATTTTCACCTAAGAAAGGTCGTAGCTCATAGCAGCGTAGCTCATAACTGTAAAAAACCTCAACGCGTTGCTAGCGTAGCACTTCGAGGCGTAGACCTGTCGTAGAGGTACTCCACAGGACGTGAGCGAAGCTACAAATCACACAAATTCTCGGTACGTGTGTGTGTTTGTTTATTACCTCTTCACTACAAAACGGCTTAACGGATTTTGATGAAACACATGATGGAAACAATAAAAAAAATCCTGGAATAACATTTAGGATGCTTTTTATCATCATCATCGTAACCGTTTTTCGTTATCACGCTGGTGAAACCGCGGGGCGCAGCTAGCAAAACAATACATTGAGATGCTCTTAAAAATGTTCAAAAACTACAGCTTGGCTTGCAGCACGCACTGCGTGTACGCATGCTCCCAGCGGTACCCGCGTGCCAGCAGCCGCTGCAGCTCACCCTCGTACTCTGCATCTGTTCCAGCTCCTTGCTGCTTACTTCGTGGTACTCACATGGCGTCCCGTAGCGTTTACAGCATGGCTTGCAGCACGCACTGCGTGTACGCGTGCTCCCAGCGGTACGCGCGTGCCAGCAGCCGCTGCAGCTCACCCTCGTACTCTGCATCTGTTCCAGCTCCTTGCTGCTTACTTCGTGGTACTCACATGGCGTCCCGTAGTGTTTACAGCATGGCTTGCAGCACGCACTGCGTGTACGCGTGCTCCCAGCGGTACCCGCGCGCCAGCAGCCGCTGCAGCTCACCCTCGTACTCTGCATCTGTTCCAGCTCCTTGCTACTTACTTCGTGGTACTCACATGGCGTCCCGTAGCGTGTACAGCATGGCTTGCAGCACGCACTGCATGTACGCGTGCTCCCAGCGGTACCCGCGTGCCAGCAGCCGCTGCAGCTTCCCTCGTACTCTGCAGCTGTTCCAGCTCCTTGCTGCTTGCATTGTGGTACTCACATGCCGTCCCGCAGCGTGTACAGCATGGCTTGCAGCACGCACTGCGTGTACGCGTGCTCCCAGCGGTACCCGCGTGTCAGCAGCCGCTGCAGCTCGCCTTCGAACCATTGCAGCTGCTCCGAGCTCATTGAGTAGCTGCGTGAACAAACAAATAAACTTTGTGAGTTTAGAACGCGAAAAAACCATGCCACCCCATTGTTTCGTAGCTAGATATGAGTTTTGAAGGCATTTTATTTTCCATTGGTTTTCGGCGGTTTCACCACGCTAGAGATGGAATTAAAAAACAAACTTCATCGTAGTACACTAGCTAAGTTTAATATATGAGACGAAACTTACTACTTACTAGACAACAGCGTGTGCATAATTCCCTGTATTCAGTGCGCCACTGGGTCACAAAACAGATACAAAACACTATATCTTTTGTGACGGGGTCCACAAAATCCCTCTTTTTATTTTATCTATGGTTACTAAGCAAAATATTCTGCTGACGTGGATTTAAGTCAAGTTATACCAGAGTATACTCACCACCGTTAGCCGAGAGGGCGCTGCTGCCCGTCCTCCCCAAGCGATCCCCAAGCCGCCTGCCAATCGTGGAAATTATGACAACCCCTCCCTGTTACGGGGGAGGCGTTCGCCCAGTAGTGAACGTATTCTGGCTGTTGTTGTTGTATACCAGAGAAGCGCTAAATCCTCCAAGGCTATAATATTAGGGTATACCCTAATTTAATATTATATGAATGATCAGTCGAAAGTGTCACAAGAAGTCCAACTTACCGGTAAAGTGATCCATCGTCCGGCTCATTTTCCAACACCGGTATGCACTTCCCAAAAGCAAAATCTGAAGAAAAACAAGCAAGTAAGTAGTAGATAATGTTTAATCATCAATACGAGTATACTAATTAAATTAGCTAACTATATAGTTTGCAGTGATCTGATACCTCGCGACCCCATATTTTCTAAGGTCCTTGACTCATTTGGCTCATATTCGTACTTGATAATCGTATTTGCACGGACTACGTGTTTACAAATACAAAATCTCATAAAGATCGGATAAATAGTTCGCAAGTTATCATCAAACATACATACATACAAAGACCGGCTTGTCCCTTTAGACTCAAAGATCTTCGCTTCGCTTTCGTCAAAACATACTTTTTACTTGATTAGCCAAAGAACCAAGGTCACCGACATAGCTCACAGGGTTTGCAAGTTGAAGTGGCAATGGGCAGGCCACATCGCTCGAAGAACTGACAACCGATGGGGAAGAAAGGTTCTTGAGTGGCGACCGCGAACTGGAAGACGCAGCGTAGAAAGGCCTCCCACTAGGTGGGCGACATTGTAAAAGTCGCGGGACTCGCGGGCAACCGGTGGATGCAAATGACAGGTTATCGTACAGTGTGGCGGTCTAAGGAGGAGGCCTTCATTCAGCACTGGATATCTCCGGGCTGATGATGATGATGACTTGATAAAGCTTGCGTTTGATCGCTAACTCGCCCGAAGATGCGGACTACCATGGAGCGCGCTTGCCTTATGCTGGGGTTTCACCTGCGTGATGATTAATGTCTAATTAACGGAATAATTAACGTGATATAAATGATGCATTAAACAATGCGCTATACATGGGCGGCCACACTATCATATGACTTTCAATATCGCCTAACGTCTAACGACGTTAATAATGCCACTAGCCTATTAGCGCGCTATCACTCCGCCATTTAAGTATCTGCGTACTGTATCAAATACCGGGCTATATAATGGTATTTCACGCACGTGAAGCCCTAGCATAAGAGCAACAGCTTCTTTCGCGCATTGAAAGCACTCAGATTGTATCCCTCGGGAAAGACCCACTCGAAAAGCGCTATCAATTGTTTAGCAGTTTTCATAAAAGACGAATCAAATAATTTGGTTCTAAAGTGCACAGGCGCTATGAACTCACCATCGTAACACCATTCTACTTCCTCTGCGCATAGAGAAGCACTGAACAGGCAACCTGCAAAAATATTTATAAACACACGTTTGTATCAGTGGCTTTCTAATTATGGCATTTATTTTTTAAGAATAACAATAGATTAGGATAATGGATTATTATATAATCAAAAAGACGAGGTGTGAATCTTACTAAATCAAATTATTAAATCATTCACAACACAATAATTCGTGTAAAAATGTCCGGAACAGAAGTTTGGAGATGATAAAAAATGAATGTACCTTAAAATTAAATTAGTATCTTAAATAAAAAGGTTCTAAGTAAGCTTGCTTAAAAAACAGTTTAATTTCAAAGCGGTTTTCCTCAAATTTTGCTACCGTCATCAACAGCAGGTATTGCTACCGTAGTTGTATATAATAATATTTGTAACTTTTGAATAATAAAATGCTCATTTTATTAAAATTGAACATTAATACTCAAGGGCGTCGCAAAAGCTGTAAATAAAAAAAAACGCCGACTAAATAGAAAATTTAATAAAAAATCAAGGCTAACACAGAAAAATACGTTCTTCGTCCTGCTAAGAGATACCGTAAGAAAACATGCAAATACTATATTATAGCATTATTCAGGAAATCGGAGAAACAGCTTTAGATATAGTTTTTCACATTACGAGTAATTTGAGAAAAAACTTCAACATCGAAGTGACTTGCACGAACTTGCGTAACCGTCATATTTTCGCTAAATGCAATATTTTCCTATCTGATAAGCATTAAACCGATGAGCAACCAGTAAGAAACATGCTTGAAACGTGAGAAAACCTCAAAATAAGCATAAATTAAATTAAACGTATTTAAAACCTCCTTCTTTTTTGAACTCGGTTAAAAAAGAAGGAGTTGGGGTGAACAATGGCTGTTATATGGGTACACTGAATTATGCATAGTACACCTGGATGATCCAAGGGTACATAGAATTACCTATAGTACACCTGGGTGTTCCATGGGGATATTTAATGACCTATCATCGTACACTTGGTGTTCCACGGGTACAAAAAGGTACCCGTGGAACACCAAGGCGAACCACGTAGGTGGACCACGGGAAGGAATTAAACGGCCTTAACGCGTGTTAAAGTAAATCCTAAATAATCAATAGACTTTAAACACTCAATGTGACAATAACTATGTAGTACTGGGATAACAGAACGAGGTTTAGTTTGGCTTTACCCGACAATTCTAAGCCTTTGGACCTCGGTTACTCGGTGGCTTAGCTTAACGCGACGTGGTTAGTTATACGAGTATACATACGGTTCATGCCGCCGAGACAACGTAGAGGGCAAGGAAAGGTTAACTACGACTTTGTCAGACGGAGAACTTGGTGATTATAACTTTTAACTGAATATAGTATTACGAGTACAAGTACGAGTATAATTATACTCTTAAAGTTATAATAGCAGGTATAACTTATGCCACTTAGATGTTTGGTCTAACATTGTGGTAAGATGGTCAGGGCCAGTGCCGTAAATAGGGTGGTCCTGGAGGGGCACAAAAATGACCAGAACAGGAGCAAGTTTTGAATATTTTTCTTTTCAGGGGCGCAATTATAGAAGCTCGCACCGGGCGCTTTCTTTTCAAGGGCGTAATTATAGAAGCTCGCACCGGGTGCTTATTTTTCAAGAGCGCTATTATAGATGCTCGCACCGGGCGCTTTCTTTTCAAGGGCGCAATTATAGAAGCTCGCACCGGGAGCTTTATTTTCAAGGGCGCAGTTATAGAAGCTCGCACCGGGCGCTTTCTTTTCAAGGGCGCAATTATAGAAGCTCGCACCGGGCACTTTCTTTTCAAGGGTGCAGTTACAGAAGCTCGCACCGGGCTCTTTCTTTTCAAGGGCGCAATTACAGAAGCCCGCACCGGGCTCTTTCTTTTCAAGAGCGCAATAATAGAAGCTCTCACCGGGTGCTTTCTTTCCAAGGGCGTAATTATAGAATCTCGCATCGTACGCATAAAAGGCTATTTACAGCGCCTGGAGTAAACTAAGTGCAAATTTGAATAGACAATTGTAGAATGGGGTATTCATTGGTATAAGTACTTTATTGTGTCGCTAAACGATAGACCACGAGTAGGTAGATGGACTAAACACTGACTAAACTGAACTATCCTAAACATGCGATATCTAGAAATTTGTTCGCGATGATGAGTAAAATAACCTCCTATCCTATCGGCTTAGATAAACCTTTACGCGTAATGCCGTATACTGCTTAAAGGCTAAGATGACATAACTAAACAATAAAATACTTAAGATACTCATTAAAATTATTTACGTCATAAAATTTCATTTCAGTACCTATGTGTTTAAAAAATGAAATTGAACCCATAAGTCATCCCAAGTTGGGACTAGGGAAGAAGCAATGGTTCTTCTGTTATTTTTATCTTCTTCGTACGCATATTCTTCTTGAGGCGGATCAAAAATGTTGGCATTTTCTGTTACAAGGGTCGCTTGGTTACGATAGGGTCGAGTGAGCATTTCTCTTTGCGATCACTTGACTTATCTGTAAAAGGGGTCGAATGATGTAAGTAACTGAATAATTTCTACGTGAGGCTTTTACTTTATGTCAACAAGTTACAGGCTGGAAGCCGAGCCATTGCTAGGATAAAATGAGCCATCTCCGCAAAACCCTATTTTAGAGATTTATGCATACAACCACAGATCATATAGTCTGTTGATAACTCGTGAACATAATTTCGCCTACAAACACGAGTCACGGTTGCGGGCAGGGGGCGAGGTAACGTTCTACGCTTGCGATTAGCCAATAATCACTGGGTTGACGCAAACTGAGTTATGACATTCTAACCTACTCGCAGTGGCTAGCAGTGGTTTTTAAACTACTAATTTTCGCAAGAGGGGAAGTCAGACCATCAGTCAACAGGGTGTATAGTCTTTGCATACAACGGTACTTTGCCTGGTATGACTTTTCGTTACGTTAAACTTGGACATCTACGGCCTTACCTAAAATAATCTCGATTCTCTTAGTCACTGCTTAAACTCCTCTGTCCTTTTCTAGCACGTGCAACTTCACGTCAGAGAGAAGATGGCAGAGCATCTTAAGCAGTGACTAACGGTTGAAAAGTTTTTTTAAGTAAGGCCGCTAGTCACAGCTACGAGCTACTCGTAGCCATAGCTGTAGTGTAGGTATAACAGTTGAAAAACACCTACTCAGCGATCGTGGTCACTCACACACTGTCGGTGCCGAGTGCACATTTAGCCGAGAGCGTTAGGCGTAGGACACACTGAACTGGCGTCGGGCACGGGCATGACACTGGCGGCTTACCGGCCCATTCAAATTGCATACTAAACACATTGAAATAAGGCGCAATTTAGGACTCACCGAGTTATTTTAATCGGGCGAGCATCGGGCGCCCCCGATCGGACTCGGCGTGTCCTAAATTGCGCCTTATTTCAATTTGTTTAGTATGAAACTATAGGAAGGGACAACAAGCCGCCCGTGCCATGCCCTCGCCCGACGCCAGATCAGTGTGTCCTGCACCTTAGAAAAGCAGCTTCTGACAAAGCTAGTAGGCTAGTAAGTAAAGCGCATTAGTCAGTGATAGAATTCACAAACGACAAATTGTAAAAAGTACCTAAATCTATCTTCAATATATCTATCTTTATAAATAAATATCAATTGCCGCAATGTACCTACTTACTTGTATGTATTTAAGTGGACGTCTTCTGGCTGTTGGTGTGTGTGTGTGTGTGATGTAGACTTGAGACCGGCTCGACCAATTTGACTTTTGTTTTCTTTTTGGTGTGTTACTGATTGTAACCAGTTACGTAGGAGGTTAAAAAAATCCTTTCAGGAAACCAGTTTCCAAACTTCAGTTTCCTTAACGGCCGAAGGGGTCAGGACAAGGTGTGTACAAAAAATAATGCACCCGAGCGAAGCCGGTACGGTATATATACGGGCCGCTAGTATAAATTTACTTGTACTTTTTTATAATATTCATTAATAAATAATCTTTATCTATGCCTGCATGTTCATAATGTGCAACCTTCGACTACTTCCTTAACCACGCCACATTTTTGATAGCAAATTAAATTGAACAATAATTATATTATATGAATATTATTTGCAATAGAATTCAATTTTA
Organism: Erannis defoliaria; assembly: GCA_905404285.2. Taxonomy (NCBI): domain Eukaryota; kingdom Metazoa; phylum Arthropoda; class Insecta; order Lepidoptera; family Geometridae; genus Erannis; species Erannis defoliaria. The sequence continues at coordinate 6,504,919 of FR990071.1, forward strand.
TAATCGTGTTATTATTATTTTGCGACCATTCGCTTATATAGTTAGATTTATTGCAAAAATTAACATCAGATAGGTAAATAAGGTAGGTATGCATTACCTTGGAGGAGTTAGCTTTCTTTCAGTAAATCCGTGAATATAGTACATACACTTTACACTTACCTACCTAATATAAGTACTTACCTAGTAAGTACTTACTTACCTATAAGTACTTACCTAGTAAGTACTTATATGTATAGGTATATTATCTACTTTAAGAAACAGGTACGAGCAGACCAATCGCTAAAAAGCAGCTTACCTATGTTTTTGTTTTATTTTACGTACCTGTTACCTGTGTTATATTACGGCTAAGGAACAGCTTACCAGTTTTTAATTAATTTTAAGAACCAGCCTACTTATTGTTATTAATGCTATGAAACAGCTTACCAACGGTTGATTAGTGCTAAGAACCAGCATATCTATGGTTACTTAAGCCTAAGAAGCAGCTTTCCTATTTTTAATTAATGCTAAGAAGTAGCTTAGCCGTTTTTATTAAAGCTAAGAAGCAGCTTCTATGGTTGATAAAAGCTAAGGAGCTTACCTATTGTTGATTAAGCTAAGAAGTAGCTTGCCTATGGTTGATTAATGCTAAGAAGCAACTTACCTATGGTTGAATAAGGCTAAGAAGTAGCTTGCCTATGCTTGATTACTGCTAAGAAGCTACTTACCTACGTTGCCATCGGCTCGCGAGGGCGCCAGCACACTGATTAGCGCCAGCGCCCACATGGCCACACGCACAAACGCGCGTGACATTACATCTGGAATAGATCATTTATTTTATTTATTTACTATGGCACACAAATCAGAATATTTATAAATACATACTTATGATAGATATTACACCTAGACTAGTATTATATTAAGTATCTTTGCCCAGACACGGAACAAACATCTATGTTCGTCACATGCATTTTTGTCCTGGGTGGGGATCGAACCCATGCCCTACAGCTCTAAAGGCAGCAAGCCTGACTGAGTTATAAGGCAGTCAAAATAACAAAATGATACAAATGTACTACTAATGTACTTTTTTGTTTTATTTATACGGGAATACTCACGTTTAATTAAATCGGATACTCCGACTATAGTTTCGATCACATCCGGTGACCTTTTACTGTAATGTAGATACAGAGCTAGACCACATTCCTAAGCATGTGTGTTGTGTAGACAACATAATCAAAATAAAAACAATGTAGCGGATTTTCCTAAACTGGGAAAGATATTATATGCGTATAGAATACAAAATATGAAGCGCGTAATGTGGTTTGGCGAGTCTAAGTTAGTTAGGTATTATATATTAGTCTCGAGTTCCATTACAGTCACAGATCAGAGATAGATATAATTATGTCTATGGTTCCAGTGGTACCCAATGGGAGATATTCTGACAAGCAATAAAAAAAAAATATAAGCTCTTTGTAGATGGCTCTGACTTTGCGCAGACCAGACGTGGCTGTCATTGTCAAGTTTTTTATTTTATTTTATGTGCCACAACAAAAATACTATGCTATTTTTGACTGGCTCGTATAGTTTGCGTTATCTATCGAGTTGAAGGCAACTTTTTACTAAATCATGTTTGCGTAGTAAAAACCTAAGAAAGAATGCGTTTTGAACTTCTTTGACATCCCGCATTCTTAGTCTGACGCGTGCACATGGTGCAGCTCGTTTCACAACATAATCACGGTAAATATCCTGTAAATTATCATAGAACTGTAATGAATAACCGTGATCTGACTGTGATAGTTTAAAAGTGTTTTTTTATTTGTTGATCAGCTACACCGCTAGGTACACGGACTCCGTGTCCGTGCCTTTTGTCAAATTTAGAAATTTTTGTTTACCATTATTTACACTTATAATAACTTAAAAGCTTAACAAAACAGTGTCTAAAATTATCAAACACTGCTGGTTTACTGTAACTTTATCTACTTCGATCAATTTCTAAAACGTTCGTCATAATAATCACCGCACCAAACGCTGGCTGTTCGCAGCCAGCATTATGCTGAGTTGGAACCGGTTTGTGGCGAAAAACTATTTTGTACTGTTTAAATTTGTTATGAGTTTCTACTGTCTTGTCTTGTGTACAAAATGTGTTTTTTTTCTACAAATAAAATATTGTCTATTGTCTATAAAAGTAACTAAATGTGAAAATCGGGAGTCTCTGTATCCCTGTCCCTGTATAACAGGGGTCGGCAACCGGCAGCCCGCGGGCCGCATGCGGCCCGCGGTCTATCTAGGTGCGGCCCGCAAGCCTGAGGCTGAGGCTGAGCCTGAGCATTACTTCTATGTTAGTATAGTAATTCAATTTAAATAGACATGATTGTATGAATATATATGCGTTATTATAATAAATGTAATAATAAATATTAAAAATCATGTCCGAAGTTCGGCCCGCACTGATACTCTGGCAACATATGTGGCCCTGCTATAGCAAAAGGTTGCCGACCCCTGCTGTATAATATAGAAATAGTAACATAGGGACCTAATACTAGAACATCAGATGATGTTGCAAAAGATTGAATATTATAAATATTGTGATAAGCCACGATCTCAGAAGCGCGTTTTTGTTACCGGACTTCCTTATGGCCGACCCGACCGTTATACATCGTGGCGCTACGGTGCCGATATGAAATCAATAACCATTAAAATAATGTAAAAAAACAGATGTTCCATACATTATGTCCAACTTCGATGAACTTTTTGTATGGAACATCTGTTTTTTTTCCGCGAATTTTTTATTACATTATTTTTATGGTTACTTATCATTATCCCTACACGTGTGTTAATTTAATGTTGGCACCGAAGCGCCACGCTGTATACCTATACAGCGTACACACCTAAGTATTTGGTGTCATGTCTATTGAAACGACTTTTACTTAAAAAAGCTCTTGCTTTGTAACTATACCAACAACCGCGGGCAAATGGTGGATGCAAATGGCAGCTTTAATTACAGTGTAGCGGTCTAATAAGGGGGAGGCCTTCGTTCAGCAATGAATGTCTCCGGGCTGATGATGTTGTCTGTATACCAAGAAGGTTTTATTAAAAGTGTACATAACATTAACATACAACTTCCTTCCTATATATATATACTTGTATGTATAATATGGCCCTTTAAGTCAACCTAGATACTTCAGGGGGCTGTAGTATACATCATAACTGACTGATTTGACAATGGTACGCCCTATCCAAACGAGTAAGTCAAGTTGAGACGAGTAATTGGACTTTTAAGGTATTTTATAAGCTCTAGCTTGTATCAAGCTAGAACTTATTTAAACAAGTATATATAACCTAACATGGAACCAAGGCTGCCCTAATTTACGATTGAGGCGGTATCAAGGATACTACGACCAATTTCAGATTCTGTTTCTCTTCTGAGTTCTGGCGTAGGATTATCTAAAAATAAAATAAAAGCCTCGAAGGATTTGTGATTGTGGTGTTTTATTAATGTAGGTAAGTAAATATTATTTTTGTTTTGTTTATTATTTAAGTTATTTAAAATTGTATAATGTATTTAATTAGCAAGGCAAAGGATTGCTGTACAAACCAGTATAAAGCAGATTCTCCTTTATAATCCCAGTCTTAAAAACAAAAAAAAAATTAGATTGTCAAATTACTATGGCCGCATCGCCGATGCGCCACCTAGCGAAAAACAAACGTAGTGCGGATCCCCATTGTATTACAATCTAAGTACGTCGTAAAAATACATTGAAAATGATTATGTATTTCTGTCGCCATCTCTTGGTAACTATGCTCAATGGTAACGTAACGATATTTTGGAAACGTGAGAAATATGGGTCTCTCTACCTAAGCAGCAATTAAATGTAAAATGTAGGTAAATAAGGCTTGCGTACTCTTCGTATAATTTTATCTCGTTAAAATCTGAGCCGTGAGGCGTCTTTATAATTGGGAACCGCCTACGTAAAAAATCTCATTCACAGAAATAGCAAACTGATGATTTACCTGCCTGTTATATTAGATAGATAGATAGATAGAAACTCAACTTTGGATTGTTATATTCTGTTCTCTAACTCTAACTGTAATAACAGGTTTTACCCGCGCGTCTTGCATTAGTTTAGAGTCGAAAATCGCATGATATAATTGATGATGATAATGTCTTTGAGCAATTTAGGAGAGATTTTATTTAATTATTCAAAATATAGGCATGAAATAAAAAAATTAACGGTTACTCTGCTAAAACATTAGTCTGGCTGTGAAATTCGTAAAAAGTAATGTGGTGTTGTCGCTGATAATTTAGAGTATTTACATTAAAACGATTTTTTTAATTAAGGAAATTGTTTGTATTTTTTTTACTAAACCAGATTATTTTCCAAAATTCTATTCGGTTACTCGGCTTCTGTAGGATTTTACCCTACCTGTAGTATTTATTAAAATCTAAATATTCACGTTCTTAATCATTAAACGATGTGTTTAAAAATACACCTTTAACTTACTTTTGGCATTGGTCGCCCCCTAAAGCAGGTATTCGTATGATGTGTACTATTTTTTATTTCATCTCACTCTACAAATAGACGTGTTTCCGTAGGACTGTGCCTTATAGCTCAGTTGGCAGCATGTCTGCCTTCAGAGCTGTAGAGCGTGGGCTCGATCCCCACCCGGGGTAAACATTTATGTGACGAACATACATAGATGTTTGTTCTGTGTCTGGGTGTAGTATGTATTTACAAAAAAATATAGCATACAAGTATTCTATATCTATGTTTTTAAAGCTTAAACAGGAAGAAAAATTATGACCTCCGGCAGGACTCGAACCTGCATACGAGCAGTCGCTATGGGTTTCCGTCCCAACTGCTTTGCCAATTAAGCTACAGAAGTCTCTGCCTTAGATGCCAAATTTCCGAACCTGTTATAAGCTACCAACTAAAGCGTTGGTGGCGCCATCTGTAAATTTTTGTAACACAAATATTTACCCAAGCCGAAACCGTTGCAGGTTCCAAGGCCTGACGAGAGAAGTCGCACTAGCTATACTTTAGAAATACCATAAGTGTGGAATCACTTCATACAAAAATATTCTATATCTAGTTTCCATATTACAAGCTTTGCTTATGGGGCTAAATGGCGCTGTGAGAAAAATGTTCACTGATTTATAAGTCAAGCCACGTGCACTAAAGCTTTTAGGTAATGCAATATGAGTACCTGAATAGTGCAGAAGAACTAGGTATTTGAAAACCAATCCAATTCTAGAATCGATTTAGTACCTTTACGAGTACATATATCTAGATTGAACGTGGGTGTGATTGAAGCTCGGCTTGTACCGGTCCTACCGTACAAGCCGAGCTTCAATCATCGGATTTTTTTAAACTCAGTGCTTTTTAATTGATTAGGGAGCGGTCGTGAGGATTTTGTATACAAAAGTCGTAGAAGAAAAGTTGTTTGTTATCTTATACACCAGCGACAGTATAATGGAATGGACGGGCCCAGTGCTTACAAATCGTTCAAAATTAACAACTCAACACAATCAAGCATACCTAGCTAAAAGTATGCATATTACATTTGCCAGAAAATAGAGATAGCGAATCTAATTACTGCATGACAAAAAGAGAACACATGTACATGTATTAGAAGTTTGTATTGTTGTATCGTACGGCTCGCATGTCGCAAAGACAGAGTATGACTGACGCGAGAGGAGAGCAAGCTCTCAACATATAGTCATAAAATCCGTGCGCTTATTTCCCGTCCATTCATTGTATCATTGTCGCTGTTATACACAACATCCTCACGACCGCCTCCCTAGCCAATTAAATAGCACCGTGTATACATATAGACTTGCGTTAGACTACCATCTCACCTGATGTTAAGTGGAGATAAAGTACGAAGGAGCACGCTTGCCTTGAATAAACCGATGCAGTCGCGACTTGAAGACACTCAGATTGTAAATATAGGGAAACACCCATTCGTGCAACGCATTCCAATGCAAATGTAAAGACTGTATTCTGTTTTGTGTATCAAATAAATAAATGTTTAGCAGTTCGAACAATGAAAGTGGAATCGAACCGTTTCGTACGAGTTTTTGGTATATCAACCATGAAACGGTGACGCTTTGTCAAGGTTGTGAACGTCCGATAGAAGAAGGCAATTCCAAAGCACACTCTTAAGTAAACTGTTGGTGTTTTTGAAAAGCTACGATGTTTGTATTGTTGAGCCTCGAGCTGTAATACTGAAAAGATTTAAGAGTTTCCTCGGATAGTTTTGTGGAGAAATAGCGTCATATAAGGACAACGTATCTGTATATAACCTATAACCCAACCTACTTAAATAGTAAATAGGTTCTACAAATAGGCGCGCCCGCAAGTAAAGTAGGTAAGAATTTGTTTGTGTAACCAAACCTTAACCATAGTAAACCGTACTATGTCGTAGGTACTTATGTTCTTTACTCGTAAAGTTTTAATTTAACTTTTACGTTTGTTTGTTTAGGCTCAATCTTCGACTGGATTAGGAACGAGTGGTTTTTTGAAGATAATGAAATTTTACTGAAAAGTGATTTTAGCGAACATTCAGGATTTTATCGATCTCTAGTTGGTGTTCATTTTATTTTTAAAAGCATGATACGGATTGTAAGTTCAGTCTGCGTAGAGCTCATTAAAGGCAAGGTAATATAAGAAACTGAAATTTAATTAGTTTTTCCAAATGCAAAGTTATCTTTCATTACCTACATTATTTATACAAGTGTATAGCGTGGCGCTACGGTGCCGACATTAAATTAACACACGTGATGACACGTGTCATTTCACGTAAATAAAAGCGAAAAAATAATCTGATGTTTTATATAAAAAGTTCATCGACGTTGGACAAAATTTATGGAACATCTGATTGATATATGTTTTCGCGAGTTTTTGGACATTATTATTATGGTTACTGATCATTAACCCTACACGTGTGTTAATTTAATGTCTGCAGTGTAGCGCCACGCTGTATGTATAGGTAATTATAATTGCATTACTTATTTTTATTCTTATATAGACACAAGATAAATGTGAGTCTAGGCTTGCTTTAGGTAGGTACATCAATGTCTACTCATTGAAACAAAACAAACAAAGTGTGTAAACCCTTAATCTTATTAATACAACAACCGAACCAATACCTATTAATCGATCATGTTACGTAGGTTCCATATAAAAGGTATTATATCTAGCAATGTGTATCTATAGCTAGCTAGCTGAGCTATGTCGATTCCACTGACGTAGGAGCGAGCTGCCCTTTCGGTGCCTCCCACGCCAACACTCCCGGAGTCATTCCTCTAACTTAAACTGTGAATATTTTATTTAACTTTATATAGAGTTACGTTACTTTAGACGTAGGCTTTATTCGGAGTTCCTATTGACATAATAGGACCCTTATAAAACTGTCTCAATTATTAAACCAACAAATTAATCTATTGCTTACTACCGATACCACCATTTTCTAACAAACGACAAAAAGACAATATGGTTAATTGAGTTTTCGGTTTCAATTAGTACGTTAATAAACACATACAATTGAGGCCACGAGATTAGAATAACACTCGAAAAAGCTCAAGAGGCTAAGGTTTATAAACAAACATTTTCACTGGCACTAATGAATTGTTATGAACGTCCGCGTAACAGGTTTAACGTAAGTTTTCAGATATGGCGACGGCCCTGAGCGAGGAATAGGTTCGAGTGTGGTGCGGGAGTATCGATGGGGATGATAGTAGGTACGCACCGTTTGGGTCCGTTGGAGACGGGAGCAACTCCGAGAGGCTGCGGATGAAGCGGGTCCCTCGCAGGAGGTACTGAGGTTGGGAGCGAGCGGTCGGCGGGCACGCGCCAGCTGTGCTCCGAGCCGGGCCTGCGCACTCCGCTCTATCGATCCTCCACCGCGCTAGTGTTGTGGGTACCTACTCATTCACGGCTGCCTCTTCGCCGCCTACATACAGCCTGTCGCTCTACACGACGATCATCGCTAGATAACGTATTATTACCGCTCTCTCGCAACTTCCACACTTCACTCGGACACCAATTTATATTTACGCGATAAGCAAGCTTTCATAGCGATAGCGATCAAATTAATGTTCAGGCTGTTGGTATTGCTTGAAATATGAGTAAGTAATTACTGAAATGAGTAGTTAAGGAGGCGAGGACAATAGCAGACTGGCGTAATTTGTGTATGTCTAATGTGTTGGTAGAGTATAGCGCCCACGCGGGAGTTATCGCTGTGTGCCCTCTTGCATGCTAATGAAACGCTGATAGCCGCCTGAAGCCGACGCATGTCAATGTTCCACTATCTACCCGACTCTGCTTATTATAGGTATATGTATTGCAACTCAGTAATATCACCTGCCGTTGACAGCAAGCTCGTTAACAGATTTTAACACGCAATATCTGTTATGATTAAGTTTCAACGCCATCAATAGATACCTACCTTGATTGTATCATTAAATAAGCTGACTCTACCAAAGTAGGAAAGGCTATGTGACTATTTAACATTTTACAAACAAATGACTCTGTGCATATATGTATAGACAGATACCTACCTTCTACATCATTTTAGGTAGGTACCTACTTTAACCTAAGTACTTATGTGTCTTGGGTGGAATGGAACTATATACTTATGAAAATAGCAGCAATCTAAAACCAGCATGCAATAAGGATAAGGGAGTATTACGTGCTTATCGAGATTGCGGTGAACTAATGCATAACTCCGAATGTAGGTTAGGTATGTACCTACCTACCTATATACCAATATAAGTACTTAATAATACGGATCTTTCCAGAGACTACCCTACAATGCTCTATCAGTTCTTTAAATACGACCGGCCGAGATACGAAAATACATTCCACTTAGCTTCATAAACTTCGGTATGAATGTTTTATGTATTTCATTTGCACTAGCACAAAGAAATTAAAAAGGCAATGTAGCCATAATTTTTTCAACCGACTTCAATAAAGGAGGTTCTCAATTCGACTGTATGTTAGTATATAGTTTGGTTTCTATATCAAAACTAGAGGTCGCCCGCGACTTCGTCCGCGGCTTCGTCCTTCGGCCTTCGGCGCGACTTCGTCCTTCGGCCCGCTCTCAAAATTCACCACGTTTTTTACCCCCGATACACGTGCTCATTATTTGTACTTGAATACAAAATTTAGAAATAAACAACTTAAATTCAAAATCTCATCCTCCGTTTCACCCTCTTAAGGATTGAAATTAAAAAAAACAACGATAAAAGTTGCGTCAGTTTCCAACCTTAAGCCTAAATAATAAATATTGTGATTTTTACTTTGAAAATGAAGCACTTTCCATACACAACTGCGTCATTTTTTTCACCCCTTCGGGAGTGGAATTTTCCACTCCCGAAATTTGAAATTCAAAAACGCTGAGTCACTAATAAACTAATTTTAAACCGTCCTTCTAAACACAAAATTTGAAGATCCTAACTTTGAAATTGACGGACTATCAACTAAACTAAACTATCTAAATAAACTTTCATCCCCTATTTTACCCTCTTAGGGGTGAAATTTCCAAAAATCCTTTCTTAGTGGATACCTACACTTCACAAAGAACACACCCTCCAAATTTCATGTCTCTAGGACCAGCGGTTTAGGCTGTGCGTTGATAGCTCAGTCAGGACTTTGAATTTTATATATACAGATTTATTATATTAGATTACTAGAAAATATTAATATGTCATCCAGGTATTCGAAGTTTGAAGTCGCTTGTATTTTTTTTAATGTTCTTTTTCTACTTATAGGTATTTTACGCGTTTGAGCAGGTAAGTAGATACCTTATACCTTACCTATTTTTTTATAGAGTTTCTAGGTTTTCATCTGAATGAAACGTTAATAAAAAACGCTGATTCTAAATAATTGACGTCAAACAATAAGTGCAACAAGTAACGATGTCATGACCTCAGTGACCTTTAATGCACCTTTAACATTAAGAGTTGCACCACAAAAGGGATTGGACTTATTTTTCCCGGCAGAATATTTGCAGTGGTAACTACGTAGACGACCTCTTCTCTTACAAGGGTCACAACGAAGTAAAATTAAATGAATTATTGATATTTTGTAGTGGTAGGACTCTACTGCAGAGTCCGCCTGGGGAAGTACCACACCTTTGCCAGTTATTCAACCGCCAAGCCGTAGTGTGCAAGCATTACTGTGTTCCGGTTTGAAGGGCAATGTTACCAGATAAATTACTGGTTATGAAGAGATTTAACATCGAATATCTCAGGGTAACGAGCGCAGTGCAGGATTGTGTTCGCAAGTTCAAAATTCTAGCACTGCTCCTGTTAGTGGCAGGTGTGACGCTTACCACCAGGCGAACGTCTTGCTCGTCTCGTCACTTGAACGTATATAAAAAAATATTTTCTCTTCAGGTTTTCGACATCACGAGTAAAGGTGAATCAGCTTAGACATGCATTTGTATTAAAGTTACCTGTTGTTAGATTTGTAGTGGTAGGACTAGTCTGCGGGTCTGGAGAATTACCACACCTTTGCCCGTTATTAAACCGTCAAAACAGTACCTAATGTCCAAGCATGACTGTTTTCCAGTTTGAAGGGCAATGCTACCAGATAAAATATCTTAGGGTGACGAGCGCAGTGCAGTGCGGCAGAGGATTTGGTTCGCAAGTACACAATTCTAGCACTGCTACTATTATGGGAAGACGTGATGCTTACCACTTTACCACCATGCAAACGTTTCGCTTCACCCCATAGCGTTAAAAAACCTATATGTACTTACTCTGATACCTATACTATCGTAAGTACAGCAAACTGTGTGGGTTGTACAATCTTGACAATAAAGGGTAGGTAGCTAATCAGAAATACCTAGCTCCAACCGTGGGCGTTTTCTTATAAATTATGTATCAATCGAAATTGGTCCTCTTTGTTCTGTTAATTATATAGCGGGAACGAAACCTATTGTTTTGTGTTGCGCTGCTAACAGCGACAATGATAAAGATGAATGGAGGGGAAATAAGCGCACGGATTTTGAATACTAGGTATATGTTGAGCGCCGGCTCTCCACTCGCTTCAGTCATACTCTGCCTTTGCGACAGACTGTACGATAGGACAATACAAACTTCTAATACTTGTACATGTGTTCTCTTTTTGTCATGCAGTAATTAGATTAGCTATCTCTATTTTCCGGCAAATGTAATATGCATACTTTTAGCTAGGTATGCTGGATTGTGTTGTCTTGTTAATTTTGATCGATTTGCAAGCGCTGGGCCCGTCCATTCCATTATCACCGTCGCTGGCTGCTAACTGCAAGGGAACTATACTAAACGAAGAAGAAGCTATAATGATTCAATTTAAACAATTCAGCAATTCTATAATTTTTTTATGTAAATATTTATACGTATGTTTAGGTTTTATTTATACGAGAATCATTATCATTATCAGCCAGAACACGTCCACTACTGGACGAAGGCCTCTCCCTTAATAGGGAAGGGTTGCTATAATCCCCACGCTTGGCAGGCGGCTTGGGGATCGCAGTGTGTTACCACCGTTAACTAAGAGGACTGCTGCCCGTCCTCCGGTGATTCTGGATGCAGTTTTAGGACATACCCAGGTCCCAGGTATAAATATGACCCAGGTCATATTTATACGGGAATCCTCACGTTTAATTAAATCGGATACTCCGACTATAGTTTCGATCACATTCGGTGATCTTTTTCAAAGATTAAAACCAGAGCCAGACGCGCGCGTTAGATACCATGTAGTTTGTTTTTAATTAATAAAGGCCTTTTTGCCACAAGCTAGTCTTAGATAATTATTATAATTTAAAATGAAATAAAATACCAAAATAGAATCTTCAATCTTTTATTGCAGTTTTAGTACCTACACTTACTATAAATCTTAAGTCATATTTACAGGTTACATTGTACATACAGTGTGACCAACTTGTTCATCTAGTTGATAGGGAGTTTTAAATGTTTAAATCAATTTAATCCTGGAGTTCAACTCTTAATAATGCTTATGCGTCGTTGATAAGTACCTACTGGGACACACTCTTTTCAACTGTTTAACTAATTTGCTTTATAAGAGGGAACGAGCGGTAATTTGTAGGTTGTATCATTACAACGGAATGGAGAGGTAATGGAGCGGTGCGGGAGGGGTGGCCTGTCCATATAACTCGTGTTGATGACAGCGATATTGACGCCCGACTGAAGTACGACCCCCCCCCCCCCCCCCCCTTTACTACCGCCGGAAGCTACTCAGTTAAACGTTATGCCCGTAGTTACGTATCTAAGACAAATTGGTAGCACTGTAAAAACTATACAATAGTAGATTACTCACCTAGGGAGCAAAAGTAAAGAATGTATCAGATCTCATGTATATTGACAAACATGGAGATCTGAGGCTTCTTTACTTGATCCCGAGGTGTGTATACACGATTTTACGTGCCGCTGCGGGGAGGAAGTGGTTCCTTTCACTCCGCGTAGCGCGGCTAAAGTAGCCATTTTAGCCCCGCAGGCACGCAAAACTTTTTACTCGTATTCCGCATACTGATCACATCTCGTCAAATGGCTCATTATTGGAAACACACAAGAAGGTCGACCAAATCAATGACCACCAAACAATGAAATCAACTAGATATCTCTCTTTAGAATACACTAACTAAAATATCTATAATTTATCTTACTTTAAGTATACATACATACTTTCTTGTATACTCAAAGAAAGATAGCTTCACAGCTTCTCTCGCACTATGCCTGAAAGTATCTGTACAAAATGTATTGGCGAACAAATTTTTGCTATATAAATAAATAAATATTGGTGGATAGACATTTAACAGCGCCATCTAGGCCCATACTAAGCAATGCTTGTATTATGGGAACCAGATAGCTGATAGAATACTTATATACTTTATTTTATGTACACACAGTAGGTTCCTTTGAACAACGGACATATTCTAGGATTAATAGTAATCATCATTATCAACAACTTTTAGTAAGGGCTCAACACGGAAATAGTGAAAAAAAAAATCTTTTTCAATAGGCGTGTGTCCTAATGTTTAATTTATGACAAATAACAGACTTAGTGATGAATATAACTATAGTACATTATGATACGAGTGTGCTATGTTGGTCATTACACTAGAGGCGGTATTATGCGCGCGAGCCGCAGGCGAGCGCGATAAGAAAGCCGAGAGCGTAATGACTAATAGCACAAGAGTTCCATACGACTGTTTTCGTCACACTTGCGAGGAAAAAACCATTTTTTTTGATAATAATCAACCACACAGCGAAAACGTCAACAAACATTTGCGGAAAATGGCGCCCAAATCAGTAATGCGCGCGCAGGTTGACATTTACTTCAGCGGCATAAGAACTCTTTGTTGGTATTACAAAAAAACTGTAAGTATTACCCGGCTATATTAAGAGTGCTTCGTACACGTACGTCTAATTGCAGTCACGTACAAACTTGATTTTACCGGGTTATACCTATTATAGTACAAGTGCCGTAATGTAAAGTAAAAAGCACGCGTGTATAATAGCTTGGATTATGAGCCTAAAAGCGATGTAATAAGATCTACTTTACGAGCAAGTGTGATGAAAAATATATTACATTACACATACTGAAAAAATAAATTGTATTGGGTGATAAATCTCTGAGATATGAGCGTTTAAAGTTTTAGGTGGGGATAGAGAGGGGATGCTCTATCCCTTTCTCGCAAAGCACGTGTTAGTATAGCATTTGTATGCCTCGCCTGAGGCTTGACGTCATAGCTAAGTATAGCGCGCTCTCAGTCTAGCTTGAAATTAAAATAGTTAGAACTTATTTATTATTGAATTATTTTAAATTTTGCTTTCGTTGATAGGCTCTATTGATAATCAGCTTTATTATGAGGTAATAAAAAATAGTTGTCATCATGCCTATTGTATGTAGTTTACTTGAATGTCTGTCGTCTATCCGGACAACTTTAGCACTCTACGCACCATCGTGCATGCTGTACAGCCCGCCAAGGCCGCTGTGCTGAACGTAGCATCGTGCACGTCGTGCGCGCATCCAGCCGCGGGATGCTCAGAGAGAGAAACCAACATGTTTCTCTGTCTGTCTACGGCTGCACGAGGAGTGAACAAAAGGAGTGAACGAGTTATTTTTTTTGTTATTTTGCCCACAGGGCAGGCTAAAGCCGTAAGGCCGTACCTCCTGGTCATACGTCAACGATTCGTTTTTGTTTGTTTATTTAGACCGTACTTGAGGCATTCCACAGACAAGTGGAATTTGTATCTTTCAATTAAATTTGAAGGCGTTTCGCAGTCCATTTTGACGTGATGTCGCCTCGCGATACAAGCTTAGAGCTTGAGGCAATGAGGCAGCGTTATGTTATGTATATGCCAATGAGGCGTAGCCAGTACAAAAAAATAATAATCTGCTGTACAGCAAGCTTAAGCACGATCGTTCTGCTGTACAGCCCGCCTAGATAATGTTCGTTCGCGGTGGTGGGGGCACACGCTGGATGCAAAACGCGTCCAGCAAGTCGAGCAAGCGACATTCATTCATTCAATTTGCTGTAGGTCAAGACTATTCACTGTCGTTTTGCATCGTGCATCGTGCATGACCTTGGCGGACTGTACAGCATGAACGACGGTGCGTAGAGTGCTTTTGTCTAAACAGGCGCTTGCGTTCCGTTCCACGCATATGTATGACTCTCGTGAATATAATAAAAAAAAAAACAAATATAATTTATTTAAGATTACATAAATCCATATAGCACAAAAATAATTAACTGAAGAATGTCGTTATAAATTAAAATGTCAAATAAAAGTTGCCATCGATTTCGTTTTACATTCGAACAACAGATGGCACGAGCTGCGGTTTTATGTAGATATCACATTACCTGTTGTGTTACTGGGTTACAAAATATCGCAGTTATAAAAAATGTGATGATGAAACGAAATCTAAAACTAAACTAACAGGTACTTAATGGTGAGGCACCGTGATGTCTGTTCGAGACGATGATTCGTGTGCACCGTGCCGATTTAAAGCAAAACTATGAAACATGAACCTTATATCGTTAGTTTACAGCAGAATTTCAATTCTCAAAAAGTAACGTAAAACTCGTGCATTCAGAGTTCAATATTTATTGACACTTGAAATTAAGTTGTAATTGACGCGATATAATACGGCATACATTTCAATAGGGAATATGCATGTGTTTCAATGATTCAAAATAATAGGATAAGTGGAGAGTTTAACTGAGTCTGGTGTTTACATCGAAACAATAATTGGAATCGGCTGGTAAATTACTGAAATATAAGTGTTCAAAGTATTTGCGAGGGACTCATCTGTCCCTTTCTAGGTAAACACATGCTAGTATAGTTTGTGTGGAATCATTACCCACTATAGTGCCTTCCCTGTCTAACATGAAACTAAAATGTTTATAACTTCCTAATTTGTGCACATACATTTTTTATTTTCGACGATTTGTTTTCTTGCGAATCAAGTTTTTTGAAAATCAATTTAAAAAAAACATGCATGTTCCCTATTCCTTCAGTAGCTTTAAAATGAAACGGTGTAACATGAGTCATCTTTTAAAGCTGGAAAACACGTCATAGACATTGATCGAAATGATGACGCGAGTGTATGTATTTCGCGTGCCAAAAGTAGAGTCGAAGGGAGTGCTTCTATTTAGTCTACGCTTCTTTATCGGTACCAAACGTCAATAGAATTCAAATAATGCCTAATTGTGCCGTATAGTGCTGTAAAAACTCTACGAAAAAGGTTAAGAGAGAATCTGGTGAGCGATTCTCCATACAATCTTATTCCCCTATTTTCTTCCTGGATAATGTCTCTAGAGCAATCATTTATTTTTTATATATTCTAAGTCTACTGTAGACATGTCTCTGTAATTTTATTTTTTCATCCGACTTCATAAGCGGAGGTTCTCAATTCGACTGTATGTTTTTTTTTCTATGTGTGTTACGCGATTACTTACGCTTCATAATTGGCGAATTATGAACTGATTTAGATGATTCTCTTTTTGTTTGGTATGTAATACTTCAGATCAGAGGTGGTCCCATATACATTTTATTGAAGTCGGTTCAGTAGTTTGGATTTTAAATCAAAATTACTAGAAAATATGAAGATGTCATCCAGGTATTTGAAGTTGAACCCGGTTGTATTTTTTTAAAGCATATTATTCAGCAACTAATTGCTAAAGAAAATATAACCCTCCAAAGGTTACTATGAAAATATTTAAAGGGTTATATTTCTTTTAGCAATTAGTTGCTGAAAAAAAGGAAACGACAAGACATGTCTTTACAGTAGACGTAGAATTTATTTTAAAAAAAATGCTCATTATCCAAGAACAAAACAGGGGGAATACGTTTGTATAAAAAACCGTACACCAGATTCCCCCTTAAGGGATAAGGGAAACGTTTCTTTCCATCGGTACGTAGAAAAAAAGTGGCACAATTGGTTTCCATACATATTGACGAACAGATAGGTATTATCTATTTCGATCAAAGTCTGTGTGCTACATGCTAACGGCCTTACCTAAAAAAAACTTTTCTACCGTTAGTCACTGCTTAAGATGTTCTGTCATCTTCTCTCTGACGTGAAGTTGCACGTGCTAGAAAAGGACAGAGAAGTTTAAGCAGTGACTAAGAGAATCGAGATTATTTTAGGCAAGGCCGTAGATGCTTTTCTAAAATTTCTTTATATTTATATACAAAGTAGTGTAAAACATCTACAATGCCAAATAGTACGTGTATTCCATACTTCACATCTGTGACAACTGTTATAGCACTTATATTCGAGTGGCTTGCTTAAATAAATATCTTATCTTTAGTTACAAACTTGCCTTTAGTTGCATTAGACTCATAATCAAATACAGTTTGTTCTTTTATTTTTACAGTAGTATTATTTTCATATAGATGCTCAAACGATTATGCGTTAAAATTAAATGTACACTAAACAAATAAAACACACCAATTAAATACACAAAAGTTTGTAAAGACTGACAATCCCTGTCATATAGCCTACCTGTTAAACACACATAGCACCACATTTTGTTAAACAACAATGTAGTATAGATTTTTAAAACAAATCTTGTTTTTCTCGTTACATCTACCTACGTTAAAAAGGCGTAAAACTATAATAGAATAAGATTAATTCAATTTATGATACAAATTCTAATATCAGCACATAATGCACTCATGCGTGCTAAAAAATAAAGCATTGCTACAAGGGGAGTATTGGTTAGATTACCAACGTATTTACCAAGATAACCTTGCTGATTTCTTACCGTGGCCAGGGGGTTGTCACTCCGCAGTTTAGGTATGCCGGCGCTCCGTCCGGGAGCACAATGCAAGGCAGAAGTCAGTGGCCGCCCGCACGCTAGCCTCGTCGCACGTAACTAAGCATACGTGATAAAAAGAGAGCGGTATATCTAGGTGAATATAGCGAGCGGTATCCAGCGCTGTGCGAGTTGAATTGCTACTTTATTGCCTAGTAGATAGAGTCCTAATTTATTTCAATACTTTGCGGAGTTAACTTTCTGTACGTAGTAGTATTATTTGTTCAATTGTTTATAATGTTTTACTCCCCCTACCTCCCCACTCGGTGACCACCCGTAGTATATGCCAAGACCTCCTCAATCTCCTGTGACGAAGTGTAGTATTTTGAAGACTCCCCCCTTCCCCCCCCCCCCCCTGAACGGGTCACGTAGTCGCGTTCTCTAAGAGTACCAAGGTGACTATTATAAGGGCGCTGGTAATGTTGCCGCGTAAAGCTTTACGAAAAGCGAATTCAAACAGATATGCCTTAGAACATCTATGTAAAATAATAAGAAAAGAGCGTATCTGATGATTCAATTCTGTCTATCATTAAGCATCTTTCACTCGAATTTAAAAAAAAAACACGAAATGAAGTAAACGTGACGAATGTATTCATTAGTGAACCAATCCAACGATGGTTGGATGCATTTCGGCATCCCTTTCACCCGAGTGAACGTCTGCTACAACGTTTACGGTCGCATGATGGGTTACGTAGTCAGTGGGACGAAAAATGCATTGAAATATAAACCTTATATCGTATATAGTACAGCTGAATTTCACGACACTTTTAGGCTGCGTCGATCGCGCTGCCGCAATCTCGTCGCATCGTTCTCAAAATGTTTGCAACAAGTTCGTCTCTTCATTAGAAATGTGCAAAAACACACACAAAACGTGAATAAAATATTTTAATACTTATTGCAGCTGCGTAGACTAACAAACAGGTTTTACAACTACATTTTTCTAACTATAATTACTAAACTTGAAATAATAATCTGATATTTAGATAAATAACGAATCACAATTTAGCTTCACTTTGATATTTTAGTCAAGTCATGGAGAATTAACTATTCTTACATTGGCTAACGTAAAATGTCCTACTTCTTCAGTCTTTCCCACATTCAATGATACTAACGGTAGAAGTGCTAGTAAATCCACAAAAAAATCGTTCGATAAGCCACAATCCTGTAGAATTGTCAAATATCAACCTCTATCGTCTCATGTTGACAATTTTCAAGTGTTTATTACAGATTAGGCTATCACTTTAAACATGGCAAAAAAATACAGATTTTTAATTTAGCCTTTTTTCTTTTAGTACTCGATATGATAGTACAGCGGACATATAGTTGGGATATCAACCACTCGCTAGCGAGAAGTCTTACGTGAGAAAACGAGTATAGCTTATTAGGAGTCGGTAAGATCACAAAACGGGCAATATTTGTTATTAACTTTCTACACAAATCTTGACGGCTGTTATAAAATCTCACTTTTAACCGGATCATATTTCCTCAGTTTCCGAGAGATTTAAATATAGATTTTATTACGGTCATAGTAAATAGGCACCTTCTAGATTTGCGGCTTTATTTTCGATCACATAGTCGCCAAGCAACAAGCGAATTGGAGAATTAACGCGGACTCGAACTAATTCACGTTAAAAAGCTTTATTTGGCCGTCATAAGAATATTCAATATTAATTTCCTACAAACTCCATTACTATGTATTTAAATCATATTCAAACCTTAACTTCCTTCATAAACGCTTAAAATGCCAATCAATTTAATCAGTCGAGTTAAAAACTTGTAAAGGCACAAGAAACTTATAATTTCAATTAAAATTGACCTATATTTACACGCTTTAGTTTTGACATATTTTAATTTTAGCCAGTTGTTATCTTTGCAATTATAATAACGAATTTGGGGTACGTTAATAAACAGTCGAGCAAAAACTGATAGTCACTGTTAGCTAGTATAGTATTATATTATCTTTGATGTTAGTTACGTTCGCAGAAAATTCGTCAAAAACGAATTGTCATTACAATATTTGGTTACCGTTATAGTTATGGCTCTTATGAATACCCAGCACTAGAAAAGAGTACGTATAACGAGTAATAGGACGATTTTATTTTATAATATCCTTATTCGAAGTTTGCACTACGTGTAAGTTCCTGCTTTGGATCACTGAGTATTTATGAAGTAGACAATATTTATACGTGATACTAGCTCCATTCTAGCAAAACATTTTTTTATTTAATAATTTAATCAATTAAAACGGCACATTGCCAGTTACATTATTTATATTTGCTATAGGGCAGCAATGGGCATAAAAAGCGACGTTTCGTGGTTCACATTCCAAGCGGTTAGATTCTTCTTCCTTTGCAAAAATATTAGCTAAACGCTGATTTTACTCCACGGTCGACAAAGACGCATGATAAGATTATTCATTATTTTTTACTTTATATTTTAGGGCAGTCAAGTTTACAGAATTTACACTATCTTACACTATTAAGTGCGGGAACGACCAGGGAAATATTATTATATCTTTACAACACATTTGCTCAAAAAGTGCATTTACGAAGACTGTATACATCGTTCGAAAGTTAAACATTACGCACTATACAACTAGGCGTGCGGTAAAGTAGGTACTCTCAGTGAAGTACCTATTTTACAGCACGCTCAGTTGTATAGCGCCGTGCGTAAACTTTAAGGTTTTTTTTTTTTTATTTCTATAAAAATTTATAATAATTCCACTAAGGAGTTTCACATTACGAGAATAAATAAGCTAAATCGAACCTCCTTAGAAGAGCTTTTGCTCCATACGTTTGTCTCACTTTAATACTAAAGAGAAAATGAAACGAAAGATGTAGTTCTAATTTTTTACAAGCGCACGTGGCGCCATTTGCAAATTCGCGCCATTTTCATATTAGAAACATCAAAGATCGTTTTTCTTCTTTCCTCCTTATGGCATTGCACTTTGCGCATTTGCCAGTGTCGAGTATTTAGTTGCGACTTTCTGACTGATATTTATAAACAAAATAATAAAGTTTGTTTAATTATTACTTTATCCTCGCAAATGTGTTGTAAAATTTTGTGTGGCACACGTGCGGAATTGGTTTTTACAAACTTGTGAATATGGTAAGCCCGAGACGTCGACTCGTTTGTAAAAACCAACTTACCGCACTAGTATCATAAATAACTATACCTCGCGGAGCACCTCGGTCTTCACGAATCAAATCTGCACGTCTGAATAATACATACACAAAAACATAGGACGTTTATACCTAGTAAGAAAAATCCTAAGCTATATCCTATCCTAACGTGTATCCTAATCTCGAATATATTAGAGTTATTTTGGTTTGGTCGGGCAAGGCGGCGCCGGGCGGTGCGGCCGCGGCGCGGACTCTTCGTACACCTCGTCGTACAAGCAAGCGTTCGTGTACAAATTGTGAGTCGCTCCGTAAATACTCTGATTCTGGGAATCCACGATCTCGCTGTAAAAATTACTCGCAGCATCGTTCACTTCGTCGTAAGTCACCCGAGACGTGGAAGCTAAATCATTACTGTAGTCATTCGAGTAGCTAGGGTACCCGTAATCGATGTTTTGATACTTCAAAGCGGAATAGTTTTTCGAATTCTCCAAGCTTTCGCTGAAATTCCTCAACTTTTCCGCTTCGTCCTCGTACTTGGGGACGTAAATGTTTTTCTCGTAGTCGTTGCTCGTGTTAGTTTTCGCTGGGGTCGAATATTTGGTGTAATAATCCTTAGTTTCTAGTAAGAATTGTTGATGAACGGGGTTTATATCGAAATTGCTGTATACGGGGATATCGTTGTACCGATTTTCGTTCACGTTGCTCGGTCCCGCCGAGGTGGACGGCGCGGGGTGGGACGGACTATTCGAGTAGAGGTTTTCGTTTTTGCGGAGATTCAAAGATTCGGATATTCTGTCGTCCAGCGACATTTCTGCTAAAGATTTGGCTACGTTTGGTTTGGTACGTTCCAACGAGAGAGCATTGGCATTAGCGTATGTAGAATTAGATACAGGCACGGTGCCGTACTGAGATTTGAATGAGTTGCTTTTACTGACAGGCGTTCGATTATTGTAGCTTGAATTATTGCTCGTCGAGCCATAGTTGTTTGCAGAGTATCTCTGAGATTCGTTTGGTTGGCTTACGCTAGTACTAGGTTCTAATTGCATTTCGTAACTTGGTTGTATATCATAGTTAGGTCTACTGACGGGTTGTATATCATAGTTAGGTCTACTGACGGGTTGTATATCATAGTTAGGTCTGCTAACGGGTTGTATATCGTAATTAGGTCTGCTGACGGGTTGTATATCGTAATTAGGTCTGCTGGTAGGTTGTGTATCGTAGTTAGACCTACCAGACTGCAAATCATGTCCAGTACCAGGTTGTACATCATAGATAGACCTATTAGTTGCCTGAGTGTCATAGCTATGTCCAGCAGCAGGGTGCCCGGGCCCGCAGTGCGAGGTGTCGAACGGGTCGGGCCGGCCGAGCGCGGCCGCGGACAAGTTGTCCATGGACTTGGCGCCGGACATGTTCGAGTAGTTTTGCTGAGTTTGGGAGGTCGACGAGAAACTTGGGAGGCTCTCTGTGCTCTGTTGAACCCATTCTGTTTCATTGCCTGGAATTAATAATAAGTAGGGTTTTGTTACATTTAATATTTGTGTACATTTAATACATACATAAATAAGACTTGCAAAATAGGATGGATACGTTTTCAGACTTGTTTTACCGAAATAGGGTAGATGACTGATGTTTATATTGTTGAAACCAACAGCTTTGTTGAAGAATTTAAGTAAATATAGTAATGTTTATTGGAAAAATAATTTAAATCGGTTAATAATGTTCTGATATATGAGCGTTTAAAGTTTTTGTTAGAGACAACTCTGTCCCTTTCCCACAAAACACAAAATGACGTCACGCCTTACTTGTCAGAATAGAATTTATATGGCGTACAGAGAAGTGACGTTACGATTTCCTGTTTCTTCTCTCTGTCTAGCATGATATGAAAATGCTTATTAGTTGCTTATTTTTGATCAGATTTTCATTTTCTTTTCATTAATCAGCTATATTTATGGACCACATTATAATAAGACAATAAAAAAAACTAGTCATCTAGCCTATTGGAAAGTACACCTTATTTATATTTATTTAATAAGTACCCAATGAATAGACTACTAGGTAGGTTGATAACTACGGAAACTAGAAATAAAAATTTTAGGTTACTAGTAATCTCGGTCAAACCATGAAATTTTACTAAAAAACAAAACAAGTTTCAATTTCACTTCGATGTTAATGGTCCAGATAAGCTAGGTGGGTTGCCATAACCCCCTCGCGTGGCAGGCAGCTTGTGGATCGCAGAATGCTCACCACTGTTAACCGAGATGACGCTGCTGTCCGTCCTCTGGTGGCTCTGGGTGCAAGGTATAGGTCGCGTCATGTATATAGTGTAATAGAACGCTGGTGGTTAAGCTGCGCAGTATGCGATTTAGGCGATATCTAATATATTTTGCCATGTACCTAAACAATAACCAATATACGAAGCTGCGAGCATAAGGCTTTAATAATTATTTAAAACAATAGGCCTAGTACTTTTGTGCGCAAGTGTACACATGCGCAAACACACCCCCTCTACTTTCTGCCAGCGTTGTTTTTACATGACGCGACCTGTACTTGTATGTATGGCTGTAAATAAAAAGTACGTACCGAGTTCAGGCACGTCAATAGGCTCGTCCAATATCGACACGTTGTTCTGGTTGGCGGCGCGCTTGGACGGCGAGCGCGTCGACGGCGGGAGGTCCAGGTCGATTAGCAGGACTTCTTTCACTGAAATGGACATAATAGTACATTATGATACAAGTGTGCTATGTTGGTCATTACACTCGAGGCGGTATTATGCAGGCGAGCGCGATAAGGGAGCCGAGAGTTTATTACCAATAGCACACGCGCTCCATACAAAGTTTTTCATCACACTTGCAAGGAAAGAAACAAACTCTTTTTTTATAATAATCAACCATACAGCGAAAACGCCAACAAAATTTATTTGTGGAAATTGGCGCGCAAACCAGCGATACGCGTGCAGGTGACATTTTATTTAGTCGCATAAGAACTCCTTGTTGGTATTTATATGATATTTGAAAAAAAAAACTGTAAACCAACCTTGTGACCGTGGTGGCCTAATCGGCAGACCGCTCGACATGAAATTGTGAGGTCGCGGGTTCAAACCCAAGCCCGTACCAATGACCTCTTTGGAGTATACACACGGATTTTAATATTCGGCTTTTCGGTGAAGGAAAACATCGTGAGGAAACCTTCATACGTCCGAATAAGAAATTCAATGGCGTTAGTGAATCCACCAACCCGCAACTAGCGTTGCCTTGTTAACTGAAATAAATAATAAATAACTCGGTTACTGTGGTGAATATGGCCCAGTCGCCCTTCAAGGTTACGCCTAAGTCCAGCAGTGGACTTTAAAGTAGACTGATGCTAACCTTGGTTTAAACTTTTGGAGTACGCATCTCTCGCAGACCTTGTGGCCCTGTCCCCAAGGTTGAGATTCGCTCGATCGTTGATCAGCTTGCTATAGTTGAACTGCTTGTTAGCCCCCTTCTCAGCGCGGGTGGAGGCGGGCTGCGTGGACTCGATGGTGCGCCGCTTGCGGAGCACCACGGCGCTGTCGTCTATCGCGCCGTTCGACTGCACTGGGGTTACTTTACCTGGGGTGGAGATCATTTTTAACCGACTTCAAAAAAGGAGGAGGTTCTATGTACGACGGTATGAATGTTTTTTTAAATATATTTTTTATAATGTATGTTCACCGATTTCTCCGTCAATTGTGGATCGATTTTGAAAATATTTTTTTATTTGTAAGGGTATACTCCCAAGGTGGTCCCATATACATTTGAAGAAAGTTGGTTTTTTTTTGATAAATTTACTTGTATAAATAGACTTACTAATAATAACAATAATAATCATTTATTCATCAAGTATCAGACTCATATACATCATTAAATTAAAAAAAATATGCCAGGGTCGTAAACCTTCAGTCGTGTGGTCGTGACCCTGGCCTCAAAAGTTTGGGGCTGTGTAGCGTATTCTAGACAACTTAAAAGCCCCTGACATTACCGAAAGGAAAGAAAGGATTATTCGAAATTCGACCCCTAAGGGGGGGAAAGGGGGGAAACTTTTGTATGATAGTCCTTTGTTTTTGGACTTTTAGTCACGAAAATTTGGATTTGAATAGTTCATTTAAAATAAAAATGCTGTTATCAATTATTTTTTTGGGGTAAATTAGGGGTAAACATTTGCTCAGGATTATTTAAAGTGGTGAATTTTGGGAGCGGGCCAAATTTCTTCCGTACGCGGACAAAGTCGCGGGGGACCTCTAGTAGATACACATATAAATTACAAATAAATCAAACAACATTAGTCACAGCGACGATAAAATGTCCTCTCAGTTAGTCATAGATTAGCGACGCTCAATGCCAAGTACGTATCAGGGTATAATGCAATCAATGGTGCGATTTACATGTTTGAGAATTTATTCTGTTGTTTGTCTTGGAAAAACTGTTGGTTTTTCCAAGCACGTGAAGTGAATATAATTACAATAATTTTGTATGAAATGTGCGTATACAGTTTACACCCTATGTTATATGAAGCATATAATATGAAGTTTACAAGCGAAACAACTTTTACTACGGGGCCAGCCCTGTATTTGCAAACACAACCCTATTACAGGGTTAGTTCTAACCAGTTAGCATCCTTTTAAGGAAATATTCTGTACATCAAAACAAACAACTTTTACTATGCCAACATTGAAATCGCAAAAAAAAACAGCTGTTCCATACATTTTGCCCAAGGTTGATGAACTTTTTGTATGGAACAGCTGATATTTTTTTAGCGATTTCTATGTTGGCCCCATAGTAAAAGTTGTTTGTTTTGATGTAGGTACAAAATATGCCCTTAATAGGATGCTAACTGATTAGAACTAACCCTGTATAAATACCCTTCAGTATTGTTGACCCTTTCTGTTACAGATTGTACAATCAGCGTTTGATTCCACAGTGAAGGTTTGAGTTGACAGAACTAAACTAACCAAGGTATTGCTGTCTTAGCTAACATGTCTGTTAAAAAGTGACAGCGATAGTTAATTAGTAATTAGATCTGTCAAATAAAACATTCATAATTGAAAACATTGCTCTTTTTAATATAGGGCAGCAAAAGAGACAACATCTTATTTTTTGTTTTATTCATACGGGAATACTCACGTTTAATTAAATCGGATACTCCGACTATAGTTAGCGGCCCGCAGTGCTAAGCAGGACGCAGCTGCACGCGCGTCGGGCTCTGTTTTCACTCTT
The DNA here is from genome assembly GCA_905404285.2 of Erannis defoliaria. NCBI lineage: Eukaryota > Metazoa > Arthropoda > Insecta > Lepidoptera > Geometridae > Erannis > Erannis defoliaria. The sequence goes on from FR990071.1 coordinate 6,530,582, forward strand.
TGAAAAAGGTCACCGGATGTGATCGAAACTATAGTCGGAGTATCCGATTTAATTAAACGTGAGTATTCCCGTATGAATAAAACAAAAATGTGTCAAAACCACGTCAGTTTTCATAATAAAATCTTATTTTTTCATGGTTGATATTTCAAACAAAGCTCTTTTCTTTCTTGTTCTAGTTTACTTTGTTTGTTACGCTGTACAGAAGTAGAATTTAAAATATCGTTAGTTAGTAACCCATCACTTTATACATTGGGTTTTACTATTAAGGGTTCTATATTCCAAAGTTGCCCTTCGAAAAATCAATGTTATTTAGCCAAAAGACTATATGTAATGCCAAAAATATATACAATGTGTAACAAAAAGGTTCAACAATACGAAAGAGTATGTATGTACTCATCGTTATGAACAACTTTTACTATGGGGCCAACCCCGAAAACGCGCAAAAAAAATCAGCTGTTCCATACATTTTGTCCAAGGTCAAGGAACTTTTTGTATGGAACAGCTGTTTTTATATCGCGCTTTCAGGGTTGGCCCCATAGTAAAAGTTGTTCATAATGATGAGTGATACATACCCTTTCCTATTGTTGAACCTTCTTGTTACACGTTGTATGTTACAGAGGAATATACATACACTAAGATGGCTTAGTAAATACTGTGGTTGAAAACACGATTAATTATACTATCACATCGATAGAAAAAAATACCGTAACAGTGCCTATTTTTAAGCTTTATTTCAGTTATATGTCCTAATTACAGCTCATAAAAGCACATAAAAAAATAGTATTATATAGTATTTTGGAGAACATTATATGGTTGAAATATTATTAATTTCGATACTATTCGAGTAATCTGAGAAAAACTTCAAAAATCGAAGCTTGACACGCACGAATCTGCGTAACCGCCATATTTTTGCCCCGCTAAATGTGACCCCACCTGATATGGCTTTAGACTAATAATCGATCGCATTAAAACATGTGCTTGAATCGTGGAATATCCTGGCCTTAATCTACAACCCTTTCACTGCCTGCAACAAAAAACCTATCGGCCTTCTTCGCTATATCGCGAAACGATGACAAAATAAACAAAATAAATTTTCGCGTTGGCAATAAAATTTACAAACAATATCTATAATTATACCGATCATTATAATTACTTTTCGCATTAGAGAATGCGTAGCTGGTATAGGTAACAGTAGAATAATTAATATGTATTGTAGGGTCGTTATGGCGTAACATAATAGCGGTCATACGTCACAGAGGCGCGTCAATGGCATGTGGTCGTAAAGTATGGTAATGTCAAAGTGATTATATACATAGCCTGATGTTACGTATTTAGATATGTTACGTGACATAAAAACTTACAAACCATGCAATATGATGATGATACAACTTATGTGTTTTTTAAAATATTTATTTAACTTATGCCGTTTCAACTGACTTCAAAAAAGGAGGTTCTCAATTCAACTGTATGCTTTTTTTAAATGTATTTATTTTGTATGCGATTACTCCGCCAATTATGAATTGATTTTGAAGATTCCTTTTTGTTTGGCAGGTGATAATTCATAGGTGGCCCCATATAATTTTTATCAAAATCTGTTCAGTACTTTGGTTTTGAAATCAAATATACTGAAATAAACCAAAATAACTGAAAAAAATATGACAAAAAAGAACACAGGACAGGTAGTAGAAATTGGAGTCGGTATATTTTTTTAATAGCTTATTATTACGTTTATATTTCGAGTAAATTTAATACCAGTGCATTGGCTTTTCAGTGCAGGAAAAGATCGTAAGAAAATCTTCTATGTCCAGAGAAAGATGGGCATAAATTATGTAAATAGTAAAATAGCAACCCTTATTTTTTTAAACTAGCTGTGTTCATCAACAGCCGGAAGACGTCCACTGCTGGACGAAGGCCTCTCCCTTAAAGGGAGGTGTTGCCATAATCCCCACGCTTGGCAGGCGGCTTGGGGATCGCAGAATGGTTACCATCGTTAACTGAGAGGACGCTGCTGCCCGTCCTCCGGTGGTTCTGGATGCCGTGTTAGGACATACCCAGGTCCATGCCATGCCAGGTCAGAATAGTATTTGGCTGTGTTCGCAAGTTCACAATTCTGGCACTGCTACTGTTAGTGGCAGGCGTGACGCTTACCACCAGGCGAACGTCTTGCTCGTATCATCACTTGAAAGTATTAAAAAAATTATTAAAAGGCATTCAGGCAGGGTAGAGAGGTCAAGAGCAATAAAGTCACGCTATGCAGCTGTTAGCTTACCTTTCTGTATTGGTGATAATGTCTGTGATTTTTTTGTTGGCTGGTTGTTTTTCGGCTTCACCAATATCGAACTATGAAAGCAAAATTCATCTCTATTTAAAACTCTGTAGGTACTTCCAAGATCTGTGTTTTTAAAGCTTAAACAGTAAGAAAAATTATGACTACAAGACAAACTGTGGAAATACTTCATACAAAAATTCAATAGGTACTTTAAATTCAATATAGGCAGATCATAATATCATATATATAGCAATATCATAATAGGGCAGATGACTGATGTTTAAATCGTTGAAACCAATAGCTTTGATGAAGAATTTAAGTGAATATAGTATGGTACGAGGGCTACACTAAAAGTATCGGGAATGGAATATTTCCACTGTTTCTGTCATATTAAAATCTTTTTAATTGAAAAGTCCTTGGTTTTAACAATCGAATACCATTTATTTATTTAAAAAAATATTCTCGGTCTTGTCACAAGGTTTTGTCAAACTTGTTTAGTCGTTGAGAAAATGGATTTGACTCGAGAAAATTCAAGAGCGATGATTTATTATGACTTTCGAAGTGGTTTAACACAAAAACAGTGTGTTGACCGGATGATTTCTGCATTTGGTGATAAAGCCCCATCCAAAACCACAATTTATCGCTGGTTTGCTGAATTTCAACGTGGACGTGTCAAGATCAGTGATGATCCCCGTCAAGGTCGTCCAAAAACTGCAGTCACCCAAGAAAACGTTGATGCTGTGCGTAAGCTGATTGAGGAAGATCGACATGTGACATACCGCGAAATTCAGGCAACTTTAGACATTGGCATGAGTCAAATACAAATAATCTTGCATGAAAAATTAGGTGTAAAAAAGTTGTTTTCCCGATGGATACCGCATTCGCTCTGTGAAGAGCAAAAAGCGGCTCGCGTTACTTGGTGCGTCAGAACTCTCGAAAGATTCCACGCAGGATCCTCAAATGCTGTATACAACATCGTATCAGGTGACGAATCCTGGATATACGCGTACGAACCCGAAACAAAAAACCAGTCACGAGTTTGGGTGTTCGAAAATGAGTTAAAGCCAACAAAAATTGTTCGTTCACGGAGTGTTGCAAAAAAAATGGTGGCCACGTTTGTCTCCAAAACCGGCCATGTTACGACTATTCCTCTTGAGGGACAAAGAACGGTTAATGCAGAATGGTATGCTAGCATTTGTTTGCCACAGGTCGTTTCTGAACTCCGTAAAGAGAACTGCAACCGCCGCATCATCCTCCATCACGACAATGCGAGTTCTCACACCGCGCACAGAACAAAAGAGTTTTTAGAGCAAGAAAACATAGAATTATTGGACCATCCGCCGTACAGCCTCGACCTAAGCCCTAATGATTTCTATACTTTCCCTAAAATAAAGAATAAATTGCGTGGACAGAGATTTTCATCACCTGAAGAAGCTGTGGACGCCTACAAAACGGCCATTTTGGAGACCCCAACTTCCGAATGGAATGGTTGCTTCAATGATTGGTTCCATCGTATGGAAAAATGTGTCAAATTTCGCGGAGAATACTTCGAAAAGCAATAAATATATTTTTAAATAGTAATGTTGTGTCACTTCCTTGATTCCCGAAATTTTCAGTGCCGCCCTCGTAATTGAAAACATTATTTAAATCGGTTAATAATGTTCTGATATATGAGCGTGTAAAGTTTTTGTTAGAGACAACTCTGTCCCTTTCCCACAAAACAAAAAATGACGTGACGCCTTACTTGTCAGAATAGAATTCATATGGCGTACAGAGAAGTGACGTCATGATTTGCTGTTTCGCCTCTCTGTCTAACATGATATTAAAATGCTTATAAGTTACTTATTTTAGATAAGATGTTCATTTTCTTTTCATTAATCAGCTATATTTATGGGCCACATTTAAATAGGACAATTAAAAAACCTACTTGTTGATACTAAAGATAAGATCATACCTCGGGAATAACCCCACTTCCAGCGTCCGCTGGTTCTGTCCCTTCCACCAGTGTAGCTCCGGCCGCTTGTCTATGAGGACGATGGCATCTCCGGCATCTATCGACATCTGACCTTGGCGCCGATAGCTGTGGAATAATAAGAACTTTAATTATATCAGGTATACAGGGTAAGTTTTAATCAGTTAGCATCCTTCTGTACATCAAAACAAACAACCATTACTATGGTATGGGGCCAACATTGAAATCGCGAAAAAAAAACATACATTTTGCCCAAGGTCGATGAACTTTTTGTATGGAACAGCTGATAATTTTTCCGCGATTTCAATGTTGGCCCCATAGTAAAAGTTGTTTGTTTTGATGTACAGAATATGCCCTTAAAAGGATGCTAACTGATTAGAACTAACCCTGTTTAATCAAAGAATAAGAACATACAATATTATTATGAAAACTGACGTGATTTTGATCATTCACATTGACATCAACATCATTGTTTTTTTTGACAGGTCACCGGGTGTGATCGAAACTATAGTCGGAGTTTCCGATAACACAGTAATGCTTGCACACTACTGCTTGGCGGTTGAATAACTGGCAAAGGTTTGGTATTTCAGGCGAACTCTGCAGTAGAGACCTGCCACTAGTTATCTCGGAACACAGCTTACAGCATAGGCCCTCTAGACTCAACTCTAAACATATCAATGGCATTCATTAAACTGCCTAGCCAACCGGTTATATTGTTAATTTAAACATTACGCGACGACGTATCCTGTACAACTAAATGCAACGCACCTGAGAACAGCTCGCGCCATAAAAACTTGCACTTTCTCAAACTTGTTAGCGTCAATATAAGTAACTACTTAGAAGGTCAGCCTTCCCAGCGAGTTCAGATCCCAGACTTCTACTGTGATACCGTTATCATCCTTACAAGTCAGCTAATCGCCAGCCATTGCTCGTAACGCGTTGCTATTACCTAAGAACAGCTAGACCCATCTTGAACTTGTAAGTATCGAAACAAGCGAGTATGCCTTAAGTATTTTCCTTAAGCCACGAGATGATACAGTCTTTACGGCACTACTGATAGTGCCGTAAATAGCCTATTAGCGCCCTTGAAAAGAAAAATATTCAAAACTTGGTCCTAGGGCCGTACCGTGAACCACTTATAGAACCTATAGCCCGCAATAAGCGTTCATGGTACGGCCCTTGGTCTGGTAATTTTTGCGCCCATCCAGGACCAGCGCCCTGTGCCTGGGCACCACTGGCAGCCCTATTTACGGCAGTGACCATCAGCAGAGGTCAGTCAATCTATCTGACACTGCCGATAACGCATTGTTTACTGGACTTGTCTAAGAGCAGCTTGAGTCTGAACTTGTCACTCGTAGTGTACATGTAGGATACACGCGTAACCCCTGAAACTGGAACTCATGGGATAGACTTCCAACCAGTTATCTCAGCATTATATAATCAGCAAGTCAGCGAGTCCGCCAGTCCTGCTTGCAACGCATTGCTTTCTTGACTTACCTAATTGCAGTTTAAGTGGTCTCGAACTTTATAGTGTTCAACTAGGAGTTTTTTTTTAAATAAAATCAAGTGGCGAGACTAGCGGGACGTTCGCTTCGTGGTAAGCGTCACACCTTTCCATAACAGTAGCAGTGCCTGAATTGTGAACTTGCGAACGCAATCCTGCGCCGCACCGCACTGCGCTAGTCACCCTGAGATATTAGATGTTAAATCTCTTCATACCCAGTAATTTCTCTGGTAACCTAGCCCTTCAAACCGAAACACAGTAATGCCTGCACACTACTGCTTGGCGCTGGAATAACTGGCAAAGGTGTGGTATTTGCCCTGGCGGACTCTGCAGTAGAGTCCAACCACTACCAACATGGGGGGATAGAAGAAACAATTTTAAACTATCACGTTTGTATAAAGATAGATCTTTCCCACCAGTTAAAATCCCAGCAATGCACTCATCAAAAAGTCATGCAGCCAATCTGCCAGCCAATGTTTTTAACGCATTGCTTACTGAACATCTGGACTTACCTTAGTGCAGCTAGAGCCGTCTCGAACTTGTTAGTGTCCATGTAAGCGTGTATCCCTTGGAAGGTGGGTCGTTCGCGAGGGTTGAGGTCCCAGCACTGCATCATCAGCATGTAGACATCGGGCGGGCAGGCCCCCGGCGCCGACAGCCGCTGCCCCTCGCGCATTATGAGACGCAAGATCTCCGATCCGTTCAGACCTGGAGGTACAAGGTCTCGTCTAGAACTTATCGACTCTAACCCTAAAGTGAGGAGTTTTGGCGGACACGGAAAAATCATGTCGCTACATTCTATTATTTTCTTAGTGTTTTTCGCGAATTAATGATTAAAATGGTGGTGTTTTATTCATTGAGTGTTGAATTACATGCACGAGTGTAGGCAAAACATGTCATTTTGTGATGTTTTCAAAACTCCGTAAACGCTAAGAGCGTAGTAAAGTCACCACAACTTTACTAGGGCATGACTTGGACTGGACTTTGACTAATTTCAAATGACTAACTGTGATTTTATGACATATTTGACTTGTTAATACTACATAAACGTGAGCATTCATATACCTGACTCTGGCAGAATGCACAACGTGCGATGCCAATACCAAAGAAAAATAATCCTAGAGTGTTAATGAGTTCAAGACAAGAGTCTTGCCCTGGATCAGAGAAGTATAATAAGAGAAAAAGATCGGTTACGCATACAACTAGCCACGCCACGCCACGCCCACCCACTAAGGGGGCGAAAAACTGGAGAACAGGAACAACCCTTATAATTTGTCGAGTCCTGAACCAATGTTATAAGGGTTTTAACTAAATAACAATGCCGATGACAAGTGCGTTAAAACTGTAGAAAGCTGAATGTAAACTGAACATTCTTATTGACATTAGATACCTATATACGAGCTTAGGTCAAAATATACTATAGATACACAGCCTCTATGAAAATCTAACCACAAAAGTGTCCCCGCGCCAATGCTTACTTATACAGATATAATATAATACCTCTCCTGCTAATATAAAAATAGTCACAAGTAGATAATGTTTCATTTTAATAATGAACCTTCATCATCAACATCAGCCCAGAGACGTCCACTGCTGAACGAATGCCTCCCCCTTACACCGCCACACTGTACGACAACCTGCCATTTGCATCCACCGGTTGCCCGCGTCTTTTACAATGTCGTCGGTCGACCTAGTGGGAGGCCGCGCCTAATCTGTGTAGGACGGTTCGCGGTCGCCACTCAAGAACCTTTCTTCCCCATCGGTTGTCAGAATAATGAACCTTAATACGCTGTAATACCGTTGTAAAACATTCGGCATTGTAGCACGTCACACGATTGGCGCGATCACACGCAAATGAGAGCAAAACAAGGCATATTGCGCTATTTATGCCTTGTTTTGACGGTGCTATTTTCGAGCGGCGATCTATCCTATATTTCATCGCAGCCTACGAGTAATATAAGTAGTGTAGTTGGATGAAAATGCGCCTCACGTTCGTACAATTCTGGGTATGTGCGGTCTCAATGGTTTCCTATATTTTTACCGAATTTTAAAAACCATACCTTTTATTTTTGTCGATAAATAGTTAACAACTGAAGAAAACTTTATATCACCTGTATCTGTTAACGCACTGGGCTAACATGGTGGGTGATATGTTTCATACCACAGAAAAGCGAAAGCCCTACTTACTTCTTAGGTAGAACAGCTCAAAACAATGTTGTAAAGCAATAGGCTACATGACTGGTTTTTTTTATTGTCCTATTAAAATGTGGCCTATAAATATAGCTGATTAACGTAAAGAAAATGAAAATCTGATCAAAAATAAGCAACGTATAAGCATTTTAATATCAAGCTAGACAGAGAGGCGAAACAGCAAATCGTGCGTCACTTCTCTGTACGCCATATAAATTCTATTCGGCGTGACGTAATTGTTTGTTTTGTGGGAAAACAAACAAAAACTTTGAACGCTTATATATCAGAACATAAATAACCGATTTAAATTATCTATTCAATAAACATACTATATTTACTTAAATTCTTCAACGAAGCTATTGGTTTCAACAATTTAAACATCAGTCATCGTCAATCATCTACCCTATTGTATGGAAAACGGCTGTCGCCAGTTACACACATAATTGTAAAGTCACTACGACGAAAAAATTGCAATTATTGGTCGCGCATTTGAAGTAAACCGCTCGAAATGCCATTAAATTTTGCAGCAGATTAAAATTGATCTAATTACGATGCAATGTGGGTTGGGTTCCTACGGGTCTATTTAAAATGTCTTTTAGAGTATTCTCAGTCTAAAAATATATATATTGTGTTAGAATTGTCATTAGGCGCATTTACGCTTAATGCCGGCTAGCGCGGCCCTTCACATTTCCGTTCTATTCACTTCTCTCTTCAGTGTTTCATACCTCTCCATAACTAAACAGTTCATGCAATCTTGGTGAAATGGGAAGAACTAACGATATTTTTTCTCACGGATAATACAAAAATCAATGAGCCCTGTCGCAGCTATACGGATTAATCCTTGGAGGGTGGGTGAATGCAACAGTATTCTGGCCTGTCCCCTATCGGACAAGGCAAGGCTACTTTATAAAATGTTATTAAAATAGATAATTATGTATTAGTGTAATGTAGATGTAACTTAGTTATAATGGGACTGACATGCTAGTGTTGACCAAAGTCCCAGTAAAATATAAAATAAAAAGTTTAAAAAAAAACGAAAATCGCGGATGAAACCTATTTGTCGCTGCATTTCCAAATTGACGTAACTTACTAAGCTTCCATAAAATCACTTTCCTTCGTTTCATGTGATTGGTTCTTATCATCTACTTCGCCGAATTAGTTCGACACAGGAAGCCATAGATTCACCTATACTTTGCGCTAAGGTGTGCGAAGGGATTAGATAAGTGGCGCACCTATTTGGCCGCGGCGCTATGGTGTTAGTCACGGCATTCTATTGAAAGGAAGGAAAATTATGAAAATCATGATACTTATTGTGAAATGTAATATTGGGGGACATTTTTACACATAGCGCCACCTAGCCCCATACTAAGCAAAGCTTGTATTATGGAAACCAGATAGCAGAATACTTATATGCTAATTTTTTTCGTATATACATACTACAACCAGACACAGAACAAACATCTATGATAGTCAACATACATTTTTGTCCTGGGTGGGGATCGAACCCACGCCCGACAGCTCTGAAGGCAGACACGCTACCAACTGAGCTATAAGGCTGTAGTTTATTTCATCATAATAGTCTATTTTAATAGTATTAAAAAAGTAGTAGTTGTTAGGTTAAATTTGGATTTAAGTTGATAATTGCTGTAAAGTTAGAATTGATAGTTTTTCCTTTCATCCCAACTTACCGCAAGCTTGGGGATTATGACTACCTGCACTGACTACAAAGGGTTCGCGCACCAAGAACATGGGTTTATCAAGGGCAAGCATGAAGTTAATGGCAGGCTGACACTAGTTTCAGCATGGTCGGACGATAGATGTAATAACATTTAGATGCTAGGTCAACTAGGTCAAATAGGACCTGGATATGTCTTAAAACTGCATCTAGAACCACCGGAGAACGGGCAGCAGCGTCCTCTTGGTTAACGGTGGTGAGCATTCTGCTATCTCCAAGCCTGGCAACCCCTCCCTATTAAGGGGGAGGCATTCATCCAGCAGTGGACGTCTTCTGGCTGCTAGGTTCACAATTGTTATTACTCACCAATCCACGGTTCCTCTCCAAAGGTGTACATCTCCCAGAGCGCCACAGCGAACATCCATACATCAGATGCATGGGAAAACTGCCTGGTTCGCAGCGATTCAGGTGCACACCATGGGAAAGGAACCCGTCTCCGTTCAGACATCACGTAGCAGTCGTCAGCCTCGGGAAGCGCTCGCATCAGCCCGAAGTCGCCGATTTTCACCTGAGAATATTGTAGTTCTGAGTATATGGCTAGTTAAGTGTGGGCAAAACCTGCGTTTTCATCGAGATGCTGCGTTAGTATCAGGTACTTAGAGTAGATAATCGCGCGCAGGCGACGTGATGGTATCGAGTGCAACTCAAATTCAAATTATTTATTTGCAGAGACATGGATTTTAAGGAGATATTCTATAAACTAGTACAACATTGAGATCGCCATGCTCTAGCACCATGGCATGCAAAATATTTAGTATGTTCAAATAATTCATAATTTATTATTATATTGCTTTACATTTATTAATTAAATTTAAGAATCTCAATATTAGAATACCACTTTTGGAAAAACATAACTAGGTATTATTCATGGAACACCAATCTATGAAAAGTCTCCAAGTTATGTAAGCTTGGTTTCTAGCATAAATTAAAATCAGTTTCAGTCATAAGTTACACCATATAAAATGAAATAATACTAATATATGTATAACTATTTAATAAACAGAACATGGGTAAACATCATACCATAAGCACCTTTCATTTAATTACCAAAGTCATGCAAATTAGAAACCATAATACATAGTATGATGTCATTATAACTCTTTAATCTAACTCAATAATCATGTTAGAGTGTACGTAATAATAGCCACTGCTGTTTGCTGATAGTCTGGTCATTTTAGTACGTTTGGAGTATGACCATGACATGTTGGCGGCAGTGCTGAATATTTTAGTTAAGTGTTCACGGTCAAAAGGTTGCTAGCCAGCACAATAAAATTAAAATTGCAAAGGTAACTGTTTTTTTGTCTATCTATCTACTGGTTTGTTCAATGGTACTTCTAAAGCTGCGTATCCATTTGAGGCAGACTCAAGGCGAGGCAGCCGCTCGACCCGAGGCCGCACAAGTGGAGACGCTGCCTCAACCTGAGGCACGCCGCGTCATGAGGCAAATTCGTTGCCGCGGGCCGAGCCATATTTTGTCGGTTTTTTTGGCGCGCTACAAGAAGCCTCACTCCGAGCCGTGCACTTGGTGGAGACTTGGTGGACGTTTTTTGTTGTATTCTCTTTTTTTTAATAGTGTTAATGACTATTAAAGCAGCAGCTACTCTACGCGCGTCTGGAGTCATCGCGTTCTTGCTTTACACTGGTTTCGGATCAAGGTGAGGCGACATGGCTCACCTTGATCCGTAACATGCCTCGAGCTTATGCCTCGGAGTGAGCAGCCTCGGTTTGCTTCAAGTCGAGGCTGCTCGGCTTGAGGCTGCTATAATGGATATGCACCTTTACAGGCTTTGTGAAAAATAAAATAACGAAACATATCACTAAAAAAATCATTGAATTTAGTGAAAATTGTAAGATACATGTCATTCTGTCTCTTTTTCTCTCACTGTCAAATCAAGCACAAAATCTAAATGCTTCTATCGAAGTTTCCATATATCATTTGAATGATCTCTTTTTTATGCCAGGTTACTTTAACACCTAAGGCATGGGGGAGCAAGGGTGTGCCTTGGGAGAGGCCTATGTCCAGTAGTGGACTATGAATATGATGATGATTTTACACAAGGATATAAAATTGTTCATTAATTACTACAGAACCACCGGAGGACGATCAGCAGCGTTTTCTTGGTTGACGGTGGTAGCACTGCAATCTCCAAGCCGCCTGCCAAGCATGGGGATTATGGCAACCCCTTCCTATTAAGGGGGAGGCCTTCTTCCAGCAGTGGACGTCTTATGGCTGGCGATGATGATGATATTAATTACTAAAGAGCTCAATTATCCATGGTAAAATTTGTCAACAAAAGCAGTGAGCTTTTTAACAACATATTTATTAACTATCTCAAGAAAATTGGGGAAACCCTGTGTATAATTTTGGAACACAGCTAATGATTGCAAATATGATAATATCTATGACTTACCAACTCCAAATTTGACAGCAAAATATTTCTGCAAGCCAAATCTCGGTGCAAGAATCTGTTCTTCTCCAAATGGGCCATGCCAGCTGCCACTTGCGTTGACCACTTTGATATGTAGTTGAGAGAAATTTTGCTGTTTTGTTGCCTTATATAATCCAAGAGAGCACCCATAGGGGCCAGTTCGCATACCATCATGAGTGGGTGGAACACAACACCATGTAACTTTATCAAGTTTGCATGTTTTAAACTGTGCATTGCTTCGACTTCTCTTCGAAAGTCATCATAAATGCCGGGCTGTGAGAAAGCATCTGCTTTTAAAACTTTAACAGCTACTGGTACGGTTTGCTCTGATATTTTCCACTCTCCTCTTTTTACAACCCCGAAAGAACCTGTTCCTAGTTCATTGTGCAATCTGAAAGTTAAGAAAGGTTATAACTACTTAGTAAACACTATTATTACAATGGAGTAGGTATTCTGTGGCAAAATTGTTTCATTGTTTATCATCAAATTAAATAGTTTCTCACACCTGAATAGATGAGTATTGCATAAACATAGTTTTTTAGGAATGAGAATTTAAATAGTTTTTACTTTCTATTATAATAATATTTACCATAATTAGAACACTAAGTTTTTTTTTTTTAAATATTTTCTAGTGACGAGACGAGCAAGACGTTCGCCTGGTGGTAAGCGCCTGCCACTAACAGTAGTAGCAGTGCCAGAACTGTGAACTTACGAACACAATCCTGTGCCGCACTGCACTGCTCTCATCACCCTGAGATATTAGATGTTAAATCTCTTCCCCAGTAATTTATCTGGTAACATTGCCCTTCAAACCAGATCACAGTATTGCTTGCACACTACTGCTTGGCGGTTGAATAACTGGCAAAGGGGTATGTTTGTGTATACAAACACTATGTATGTGACTGTGTGCATTTAACATATAGTTTAGAATGGGAAACTATTTTATAGTGGAAACTAGGTCTCTTTTGCAGAGTCCGATCCAAACAATAGTGTTGCATACTATCAGAGCAAGCGACTCGATAAAATATTCATGTACGTATAAAACATCTTCAATTTATGTATCAGAAAATTATAGATTTGATATTACTTACACAATATCTTTCTCCAAAATAATACATGTTGTTCTCGTATCTGATTGAGATTGTGACCTTGGTGGCAATTCTGCCTTCTCCTTCAAGGAGTTTGATGAACCAAATAGTTTGTTCCAAAACTTGCGGTTCCATAACTGTAGCTTCTTTTTCCTGACTGCATCAAATAATCTGCGCACTCCAGGCTTACTGATGCCTATCCGTTCTAGGTCCTCTGCATGGACGTAGTCGAAATGCGCTAAACGAGTTATCTACAAAAATAATGCATAATTATGGTTTTATTTTTAAATACCAGGGACAAGTAACTGGAGTAAAAATAGTGATATCGTTAACCTGGATAACCATTGCTAATAAAAATCTAATATTTATAAAAGATACACGAAGTACATAATATAAAAAATTATAATAACAGTCATTGTTTACCTGTAATTGATCTCTGATAGGCACATAAAATTGCTCCAGTTGAACATGCTGTAAGATCTCACAAAGCCAGTCCGTGCCTGAATCCATCGTGTAATTATCGTGTTCAAGTCGTGATCACGCACAGAAATGGTAGCATCTCGCGCGACTCTCAGCAGGAAGTGTGCAACTAGTTCTCTACGATGTAAGTAAGTAAGCGATTGAATAATTTCTCAAATCCGAACAATTCCACAGAAAAGAAGTATCATTATAAACCGAGATAACCATGGAGATTCTTATTATTAACAAAACCTTTATTTATTTAATAATCTTAACTATAAAATCAGATAGAGGATAAAATAAATATTAAAACAAATTATTTATTCAAGGCAAAGAAAAAGCAACAGCAACACAAGCAAGCCTGGCGTTTGTACAACTGACAGTAAACTGACATAACATGACAACTGAACTGAAATACCATAGAGTAAGTAACTGAAATACAATACAACAATGAATTTTTTTTCTTCTATGTTTATAGGAGGATTAAAGCGTCGCACTTTGTGCATTTGCCAGGGTCAAGTATTTTAAATAACAAGTTTTGATGAATTTCAAGTCAAGTTAGGTCACAGTCAAAATCAAACTTATTAAGTCACAGTCAAGTCCAGTCATGCCCTAGTAAAGCTGTGGCAACTTTACTAAGCTACCTTATCTTGGAGGATTTACACCATATACACCTCGACCATAAGAGTTTTATTTTTGTCAATGCTTGTCAAGTTGACAGAATTCTGCAAAAATATTAGATTTTTGTCGTCATGTATTTTACTCTATGTTTGTCGTTAAATGAAATATTTCTAGGGACAAGATAAAATAACGCTACTGCTTTTACGTTTCTCGATGGAAGGTACTCCGTAATCCGTACATAATGGAATGCTGTACATTATCGGATGATAGTATTGCAAACACTAGGGTTGTCGATTTTGAAAGTATACCCGTTGATACTGTTGCTGAGAAGTTCATTTATGTGGATAATTCTACAGATGTGAGTATAATAGAGGGCAAATAGCCTGCAACGCGCTGAACTGAACTATAGACTTCGATCAATAAACACACTTCATCACACCACACACTAATATTAAAAATGAAAAAGTTTGTCGTTATGTGAATGTTTGTATGTTTGTTACATATTCACACCAAAACTGCTGGACGGATTTGGATGAAACTCAGAATGGAGCTTATTTAACGGAATATATAATAATAACTTCCAGGCGAACGTCCCGCAAGTCTCGTCACTTGAAAGTATTTAAAAAAAATGCTACTTTTTATCATCATCATCAATGAAACTGCGGAGCACAGCCACTCATGGTTTAAAGGCTTAGGGCAGTTCCCATATGCAGTTGGCCTATATTGGCCTAGTGGTACAAATTTCCCATATCTCCTTGTATAAACTAGGCCAAAATTGCACATGCCTTTAATGTAGGTACCTATACGTAGCACTTAATCTATTTCAGTGCCTGTAGATGACCAAATATGTGTCAGTAGGTACACAAGACTAAAGATGGCTTAATAATAACAAAATATTTTTGTTGGGAGAATGTTAACTAGGTAGGTACCTACGTAAGTACAACATAGGTACATAATTTGTTCAAAAAATGCTAGTGTTTCTCTACATAAAATAGCTAAGTAGGTACCTATATGAGCTTTTCTGCTGGTTTGTTCTTTTTACGCCGCTTCTCGCTACGCTGCTGCTTTGCTCTCTCGTATGTATCAGTATAACCCGCGCGTGCAAGCTCCTTCCTACACATGGATTAATTGGTTTTCTGCAAGAGTTCAACCCTAAAATGAAGGAGTGACGTGTTGAGACTACCTCGGAGACGAAGAGCGACGTCTCGGGCAGAGCTTGTACTCGCAGCATAGCGAGTAGCCATAGCCATAATACGCTTTTTTTTAAACTACTTTAGTTTCGACTACCTGGATGACATCGTCATATTTCCAATTTTGACTTAAAAACCAAACTATACTGCGAATCGATTTCGAAAGGCAAATCTTCAAAATCAATCCATAAATGGCGGAGTTATCACGAAACATAAATACAAAAAAAAAACAGGCATACTGAAAACTCTTTTTTGAAGTTGGCTGAAAGCGGGGTAAAATGAATAAACCATATGGGAAACATCAGCGAGTTCACGACACACATTTGAAATTTCAGCAAGAACTCACTTATCGGGTATCACTTACGTATATTTTGAATAATGTGGATTGCGTGTTCAACCTGTACATAACGTCGACGCCAGTGCAGCCAGGTGACAAGGCTCAGCTGCGTCTCGTCTTCAAGCCTACAGTAGCTGGTCAGTCCTACACAGATTATTACGTAGTGGACGACACAGCCGGAAATGTTTACAAGCTAACTGTCACTGGGAAATGCTTTGGTAAGTTGTTCCTCGGAGTCTTTAAAATGTTTCCGTTTTAGACTATAGTTGGACCGATTAAATGAGACATCGCCCGCGCGGTACAGGGGCGCGGGGGCAGATGTCAAAGGTGATCACGGGAGGAGCCCCCTCGTGCCACCCACTCCCCCTCGATCCCCTTTGACATCGTACTGCCTGCCGCCCGCTACTTCCTCGATCCCCATTGACATCTCCCCTGCGCCCCTGTACCGCGAGAGCGATGTCTTATTTTAAACGGTCGCGCTATAATTAGGTGCATGGTATAATATAATCCGCCAGGTATGACACTCCCGATTTACATAGGTCACGTGAGTGACACAAGCCTACCTTATCGACGTGAAATTACCAGTAGCGTGAAATCATGATCATATCATAATCATATCCAATAAAACTATGTGATTTTGGTTGAAATATGTTAATTCGTGTTTAACTTGAATCATTTCGCTTGAGCGGACACGAAATGACTATTGAAATGATTTGTGTATTTTATAATGAATAAATTATTAACAGATTTGATTCCCAATTTTCCAATTTTGTTGCCATGAAGTGGCAACTGGAGTGACGTAAGCAAGTGTCAGTCCCGGAATAGCAGACCTTGTTTTATTGGATCATGATTAGGTGAAACTTAGTTGAAGTCAGAGAAATTTACTAGGTTGAAGTAATAAGTGATTTGAAGCTGTCAAAATCCTCACCTATATACGACAAACCTGCGTGATCACTGATCACTCGATGATCCACGCGCAATAGGCTAGATGACTAATGTTTAAATCGTTGAAACCAATAGCTTTGATGAAGAATTTTAGTAAATATAACATTATTTAAATCGGTTAATAATGTTCTGATATATGAGCGTTTAAAGTTTTTGTTAGAGACAACTCTGTCCCTTTCCCACAAAACAAAAAATGACGTCACCCCTTACTTGTCAGAATATAATTTATATGGCGTCCTGACAAGTGACGTCACGATTTGCTGTTTCGCCTCTCTATCTAGCATAGGTTTAAAGATATTTATTCTCATATAAGACATTACATCACTTCCATGAGAACACTGCTATAATATTTTTAGGTAGTTCATTGTCACAAGATGCAGCTAATATACATTTATAACACATAATAGGAATACAATGCAAATCAAAATAATAAATTAATGTAGGTACAATTAAAACAAATTGACAAAAACACAAAACCATCTGATCTGAGCTTAACTTGCATTTTTTTAATTAAACTAGTTTGTCTTTGATAATAACTTCGGCAAGTTTCTTTTTGAATATATTGAACGAGTTAATATTTTTTATTTCCGAGGGTATTTTGTTGTAAAGGCGCGCACCCTCAAACGTAATCATAGTTTTCCCGTAATTCGTTCGGATCTTCGGCAAAACAATGAAGCTACGGCGGCGAGTGCAGGGGTATGAAACATTTTGTTTCCGTTTAGTGAATAGCAAGTTAGTGTGAACATGTTTATTAATAGTTTTTCGTATAAAGAGGCAACTATTGTAGGCGTATAATTGTTTTATGTTCATTAATTTTGTTTCTTTGTAATTTTTTTTAGTTTGCGTTAATTAGTGGTAGTTGAAGATAGTTTTAATTATTTTATTTTGTAAAGTTTGAAGTTCAGCTATTCTTGTCTTGACAGCACTTCCCCAAACTTCAACAAGGTATAGAAGGTGTGGTTTCACGAGCGCATTATAAATAGTGAGCCGTAGTTTACTTGGGATGCATCGTACAATAGACCGAAGGGAACCGCGGAGTGCTACTAGTTTCGTTTTTATATAGTCAATATGAGCTTTCCATGTTAGTTGGCTGTCCATGTGTAAACCGAGATATTTTTCAGTAGTTTTTTCATGCAAGGAAATATTATCTATTGTCAATGGTGTATGCATGGGTATCTGTTTATTTTTAGCTTTAAAAATAATGTAGCAGGTTTTAGATATATTAATCGTTAACAGATTGTATTGAAACCATTTGAAGAGGATATTCAGATCATGTTGAGCTCGGGATACTATATCATGAATTGATGGGCCATAGTAGAACAGGCACGTGTCGTCAGCGTACAGAGTAATGTGTCCATTAAGGCCTAACTCATGCATGTTGTTAATGTAGACTAAAAAGAGCAAAGGACCTAAAATTGAGCCTTGTGGGACTCCACATGTTATAGGCTGAGGGTCACTTTGAACGTTACTATCACATTTAACAACCTGCGATCTTGTTGTTAAGTAGGATTTAAACATCTGCAGAGCTTTTCCAGTAATGCCAATGGCTTCTAGCTTTTTTAATAGCAAATTGTGACTGACGGTGTCAAAAGCTTTTTTTAAATCAATAAAGATACCTAGCACTATATTTTTTTTTATCAATGTTTTGTTTAGTTTTAGTTACGAGATCAATAGCTGCTGTGAGTATGTTACTTTTAGATCTAAACCCATACTGTCCCTCGAAAAGAAAATTTGTGGAACCTAAGAATTTATCTAGTCGTGCATGTAGCACTTTTTCCAGAATTTTGGACAAAACTGGCAGCACAGAAATTGGTCGGTAATTACCAGGATCAGTTTTTGGTCCCGATTTGTATATGGGGCTAAGCTTTGCTATTTTTAAACAATCTGGAAATGTGCCATCAAGTAAGAGCTTGTTAATGCATATTGCAAAATTTGGTATTACCAAATTTTTTATACATTTTATTACTTTTGTGCTTGTACCATCAAGTCCAACACTGCAATTTGAGTCTAGGTTGTCAATAATGCTTGAAATTTCTTTTTCGGTACAGGGTTCAAGACTATGCATATTAAGATTTTTAGTGGAAGGTTGTGGTAATGCATGAATATAATTATTATGGAACTCACTAGGTATTGCATCCGCTAAACGTGGCCCTATGGTAGAAAAGTATTCGTTAAATGTTTGAGCGATTTCATGCAAATTTGTTATTTCTTCTGAATCTACTATAAGTTTGGAAGGAGCGCACCTTTGTTTGATTTTGTTGTTGGCTAAGGTATTCACCATATTCCACATTTTCTTTGGTTTTTTATTGTATTTATCAAATGCTTTGTTGTAGTATGACTCTTTCGTGTTTTGGATTAGTCTAGCCACTTGCTGTCTTTTTATGTGGAATTTTTCTCGTACGTTTTCATCGTCCCGGTTTTTCTTTAGTTCTGTCCATAACATATTTCTTTGGTTTATTTCATCTAGCACATCTTTATTAATCCATCCAGCATCATAGCATGATATTAAAATGCTTATAAGTTGCTTAGTTTTGATCAGATTTTAATTTTCTTTTCATAATCAGCTATATTTATGGGCCACTTTTGAATAGGACAATAAAAAAAAACCAGTCATCTAGCCTATTATTGTTTCTGGGATGATGACGCAATGGACGATAATAGGACTTCCACTTATCGCACCATGTGTGATCCCGTTGATTGGCGCCCACCGTAACTACATTGAGAGGCTGACATTTTGAAACTGCTTCCTGACTCGTGCCACAACAGCTCCCAGACAAAATATGTCATGCTTGTACTTACTAGTTTTAGTGTAGGCATTAGTACATTATCTGAGAAAAATAATTATTATAGTTGATGATTACTTGAAGTTTATCATTATCAGCCTGTTTCAGCACCATCTCAGCCTTCTTACTCATCGTTTAATTATAATCCCCTTGAATTAGGTCCTCGAGTAAAACTAGACTTGAAGCAAATAACATTCAGAGTATGCAAAAACGTATCAGAGCAGAGGAAGGAGCCCATAAGCATCGTGAACAAGTCTTCTGTTGATACAACTTACCAGTGGCTGCTACCAATCGGTGGTCAAGGACATTTCCAAGTAAGTCTCGTCATCTCAACGAAAAATTAGAACAGCTAAACCTTCTTTACTAGGTGCTTATTAAAATTAGAGGGGGCGCAGCCCCCGTTTGATTTTAGGGGGTGAAACGATAATTCGGGGCCTCTTATTTATTTAACAACAATAATAAACCACAACGCTGAATATTCACTAATTCTTTTTAAAGATTTCAACAGGCAACTGCGGGCTCATCAGAGCTAATGAAACGATCACGACTGCTATTTATTTCTCCGGAACATCGCTTGGGATTTATACCGCTGAACTAGTATGCCTAGTTTTAAACCAGGTGAATACTATTAGCTAAACAATATCTCAATGAGGATCCACACTGCTATTTTCTTCCGCTAGGTGGCGCATCGTCGATGCGGCCATATTCAACTGACAATCTCATACGTTTTGTTTTCTTTCCACAATTTAATGGTTTTACCTCGGTTTTACTCTTATTAGACTTGGATTACCAGGGATAATCTGCATATACTAGTTAGTACAGCAATCCTTTGCCTTGCTATTTAAAACTCTGCCCAACATAAAATGTAAACAATTATCTAACCTAAAAATCTATTTTCAGGCCGTCAACAGCTGCATAGATTCTTAAAACAAGGCACAATACCCAGTATTAGTCTTTGGACTACATTATCGACAACGCCCTGATCAAGAGCAGATAGATATAAGCAACGATAACAAGAAAACTTGATTTTGCCACATCCGGATCGCCACTGGCGGTTTCTGCGAAAAATTGTGTCTGTGGAATCTCATTGCTTTTCCCTGCATCTTTCAGTTAAGGAGTTGCCAATCTGCTTTACAGCAGGCTTTGTGTGCACATTGGGACAACATTTCCAGTCTTCTTTTTGACGTGCGAGAACGAGTTTAAGCTGCTATGAATGTGTATCCGTCTGTATTGCAAATACGAAAGAGAAAACCACATCGACTCGCCCCTGTTCGACTTGCAGGGGTGGCACTGGCAACTGGCTTTCGGCTATGTATTTATGGACAGTTTATTTTTAGGAGCCGTTATTTCTAACTGTGGTAGCAACCGTCATACTGCCTGGAAATCCTCTATTCAACATAAACGATCACGTGTTCGAAAGATACTGGAACCGAAAATCTCGGACTACGCACCTAATGGAAAACAGCCTCAACCGCCTGAGCTATATTCCCCCAGCTTCGGTCTTTGAGAGATACCTTGACTTTAACATGGGAAATGCTAAAGATGTTGCCCTGAACATTTCGCAGACTTTATGTGTTACCAACCATGAACAAGAAGATGCTCACATTCAATGGTTGCCAGGTGTGAACTTTCTTATTAACCAAGACATGGATTGCATAATGGCTTTTATTCTGTCTTGTAAAGTTTATAACACTCGTTTCAATTTCAGACCCAGACAACGTATTTATAATTGATCCAGTTGCATCGGACATTCCTCCTAATGAATCCAGACTCTTCACCGTTAGATTTAGGTAGAGCTATTTCTATGTTAAATAGTACCAAAATTTAAAAAATCCCTTGATGGAAATCATTATATTTCAGACCGAAGTTACCAGAGGAGGTATACGGGTTTCTTATGTGCGGCGATTACCAATATAAAACATATTTCGAAGACCAGATGCAATTAAAACACACTTGGTTTCGTATACCCTGCATTGGGAACACTTGGACTCCGTGCACCGAATGGTCCACTGAATGGGACGCTCCAAATGAGGTTGTTTAAAAAAGTCAACGTTATCAGAAACGTCCAATAGACCTATGTCACTATTCTGAGCGTTATTCGACTTTGTTTCGGTTCTCTCGTCAGGAAGTGGTTGACAGAGCATTATAGATTTTAAGGTCTTTTTAAGGGTCTGATTGAGCCGTATAGCTGCAATAAATTTATAACACGATTATCCATTTAAAATAGTAAAATTCACTACGTAAGTATGCCAAATACTTTCTAAGACTAAGCTGTGTACTTTTTTTGTTTTATTTATACGGGAATACTCACGTTTAATTAAATCGGTGACCTTTTTCAAAGAGTGAAAACAGTGCAAGCGTCCTGCTTAGCACTGAGTCTTTAGTGCTAAGCAGGACGCAGCTGCACGCGCGTCGGGCTGTTTGCTGTGTACTGTTTGATGACTCTAAAATTAACAAAAAAAAAGACCACACATAATTTGGTGGGACTGTAGCTTATCGCACGTTTCTGCACAAGGAGCCGAGCATTACGATGAAACGTTTTTTTATTATTATAGGCTTTTGTTTTTAGGTTGTGCTACCGCCGACGGTTCCTCATAGAACTACATTCGCTAACTTCATGCTGGCTAACAAATTAGAAAGGCCGATGTATTTCAAATTCGACGCGCCATACGGATCGTAAGTTTATCGACAATTTTAAATATGCATACCGTTTCTTGACACGAAGGTAATAACGAGAGTAACGGAGTAATGTTTTTATAGGAATTTTGTAGTAATGCCGATGTGCGGGATTGTGCCAGGTCGCGGATGGCAAATAATTTCAGTAGCTTTGGAGCCGAGGTCTTGTGGGGATTACTGTGAAACTTGGGATCTTGTTGTTAATAGGAGCCAAAAGGTAATCAATATAGTAGATTACTAACCTAGAAAGCAAAAATAAATAATCATGTATATGTATTGCCTCACGAGGCGAAGCCGAGGGTGATAAACATGAGATCTGAGGCTTCTTTACTTGCTCCAGTGGTGTTTATACGATTTTACTCGCCGTTGCGAAGAGGAAGTGGTACCGTAAGCTCCGCGTAGCAGGGCTAAAGTAGCCACTTTAGCCTCGCAGGCACGTTAAAGTATTTAGTGGTCGATCATTCTAATAACATACAAGCGCTGAAAGAAGAGAACACAAAACATTTTCTACAATCTCTGTGGCTCATCAGAAATGCCACTTTTACTTATGAGTCATGAGTTCGGGGTTCGATTCCAGTATAGGGAAATGGTTGGAAAAGTGAATTTGAATATCTGCTCTGAGTGTATATTCGTTGTCCCGTGTTTTCTGTTTTTATTTGTTTTCTCTAGTTATGATTGTAAAGTAATCAAAGTCGCATCAAGAAAGCTTTTAACTACCTCTGTTAGAACATGTTAGTCTGTAGCTTCACACATTTAACATTCAGATTAAAGTAACTTACATTTTGAATGTGATGTAGAGTCGGGTATGCCTTATTGGTAACGCAGAAATAAGCCATATCGAAATTATGTCCCACGGATATCACCCAGAGACGCATGCCATGTATGAATTTCCGCCAACCATCACTGGATGCACCAATTATTGCACCGCTTACCTCCACAACTTGACTAGGATGGAGATACAGTAAGTTCCAAAATTTCAGTCTCAACTTTGATAAAATTTATTCAAATTTTTGTTAAATAGGCCAGTAAACGTCGACACAAAAATGGCAAACATCGCAAACGCGCATGTATATCTACGATTTTTTGATATGTTGTTAGGTTTGTTAGAGTAGTTTATACCTAAGTTTGCAACCCTGAAAACCCTGAGCTACTCCCGTGATACTCGTAAAACTGCGAACTTCTGGCGCTTGTTTCACTTTTTTTTTAACGCCTTTAGGGACGCGTTTATCAGGTACCAGGTACCAGCTTATCAGGCGACTACTTTATTTTTTATGAGTAACAATTACAAAATCGTAGATACATGCGCGTTTGCGATGTTAGATGTCTTTATTCACTGGTCTAAAAACTAATTCACACAGTATAAGGATACTAAACTATGTACCGTGGCTCGGCGCGGACGACTCTGGGACTATAGTGTTGCCGCCAAAAGAGATTGTGCGCTACCGTTGGTGGTTCTTCCCTAAAGAACCCAACAAGGTATATACTACAACATTTACGTGCTCATGCGTCTGCTTGATAAACGGAAGGTAAAAATAATTACATTAGTATTAGTACCAAAGTTATAAGTTTTTAAACCATGCGTTAATGTTTCAGACCAGTGGGTGAGACTGTTGAAATATTCATCAACATAACGGGATTTTCGGAATATCCTGACTTGAGGGTAATAATTGAAATTCACTAGAACAGAATATATCTATATACATTACATTTCGCAAATTTTGTGTTCTTGTGTCAAGGTTCTGCCCAAAACGTTAAATCTTCACGATATAGTGGTCGGAGAGAGCAAAACATGCTCTGTGACACTCTACAACAATGGCACTTGTTTTTATACTTCTAAGCTCTATAATCTAATTGACGGATTGGAAGACGACTTTAGTGGAGACAGATTGGAGATCGAATCGCCTGTGGTAAGCAGACTAAACAAATGAACAGGACAAATGAAGAATTTGTAACTGATAATGATAATCACTTAACACATTGTTCAACAGAATAGTTTGAAGCCTTCGAGTCATTGCCAAGTTAGACTGACCGTAACCCCTGATGGAGCTGGTCCCAGGCAGTTAGACATCAAATATACGGTGCTGTTTCGCACCGAATTTGACGAGATTGAAGAAATACAGCCGACTCCTAAAACAATTTTGATTGTTTGGTATGATGGAATTTATCCAACCATCAAGGTGAGATTTCACTGAATAGAAGTTATTAGTTTTTTTTCTGCCTTGTCTATCTCTAGAAGATCAATAATGAATGACCATAATTATTGAAGTGACCATGTCACATTGCAATAGGAGTGTCTTAGGGTGGTATTTTGGGCTTCCTCTATTTAAGTTATGCGTGAACACGTACTTTACAGATAAAAAGAACAATCTCAGTTAAATGTCCAGTAATACTGAGCAACTACTGTCTGTGGAACATAACTAGCGTGGTTGAGTAAGAATTAAGTTTTTTAATAATAGTTTTTCACTTTAAAGAAAAGATAAAAACACCTGCTTTGAAATCATTGAGCTAAAACAGCCTCAACCGTATTCATTGAGCTAATATCTAAACAGTCACAATCTCTAAGTGAAAACAGTCAAAAAACGTCCGAGTGCCGTTGTGCAAACCGATAAGTGAATTATATAGTTCACAATTGTTGGAATTTAGACGTTATGTCGCTTTTATAGTGTTCAATGTATGCTTGGGCGCTTGTGTGTTATCGTAGTTCAAGTCGTTCAAAAAGTTTTGGCGCGGAAATTTTTTTGCACGTTTGTGACTCTATAGATATTAGCTCAATGTTTGAAATAATGATTTGATCCTCGTGATACCATCACATATTATAGTTCTTTAGCGTAGACGGAGAAACCAATGGACCCAAGTACTTTGTAACCGGTCATATGATACATTAACCTTGTTCTGTTCTGACAACCCAAAATACAACACTACATCATTGTGACGATGTCCAAAACTCTTCACCACGCAAGGATAACAATTAGATTTAAATATTTTCGAAAAAACACAAAAATCTCTCGTAATGTTTGACACCACACTTTCCATACAAAACTTGGAGTCGAACAACAACGGTTACAACGACAAAGAGAAAAAAATACTAAATCTGTCTCTTTCACGCATGCTATTTTTGCATATGGCTGTTTCGCTGCGGAGTAAATGGATAAAAATGTGACTGCGTCCATTGTTTTCTCTTTTTTTCTCATTCTTTTTCTCTGTAGCGCTCGTGGCGTAGCTTGTCTAGGTGATTCTAAACGATCACCGATGTTAAGCAACGGACGGTCCGGTCAGTCTTTGGATGGGTGACCGTGAGTGGCATTTATTTCTGAGCGCTACCGTGGGTCGGATGACACGTTAAATTGTTGGTTCCGGTTGTTTGTTCTAGTTTCTATAACAACAACCGTCAGCCATGTCAGAGGCCTTCTGGCGGCACATAAACTCTGACACTAGGGCTGGCCACTCAGCCTATACGAACTTACTTATTGTTTTCTCTGTCTACGTTCCTTATACAATTTTTTTATATCACATTTTCGGTGGATTTTGGAATTACATCGGGACTACAAGCAAGTATAATTCTGGCTCCTAGTGATTCCACCACTGTCCACTGGTTTGCGTATCTCTACTTCGTACTGGTTGCAGTGCCTTAACTAGGGCGGTGCCAGCCGTGTGCAGACACAGGGCGCAAACCCTGGACGGGCGCAGAAATGACCAAGATCAGGACCAAGTTTTGGGTCAGATAAATAATTATATAAGCGGGCGCATGAAAGGCTAATTACGACACTGCTGGTTTGGTCTAATTACAAGCCGTAAAGGTATTCAAGTTTTCCGTAACAGGTTTAACAAAGCCCTCGCAGACTGCCGGCCGAACCTGCCTTTGCACGTGGACATCTTCGCTCCTGATTTATGCGTAAGACCTGGTGCTGTCGAATTGATATTTGTTATGGGGTGTGTCTACAATGTCCCAGTCCCTTGGACGCTGCGCAGGGAGAAGATTTGCGACTGTGAGATGGTTGAAGTACAAATTGGCATATCTATGTATGAGATGAGACATACTTGCACTCATAGACCGATGGTAGAACTGTCTCCGTTGAGTGGAGTTGTAACGGTAAGTGTGTAGCATAAAAGTAATACTCGATCAAAGAGACTTTTGCATAATCTACCCGATCGCGTCAAATCTAACGGGCATCGCCACAGAGAGCATCGCACACAGAGGAGTCATAGGATGAGGAGGCGTCGGAGTGGAGGCGCGCAGCGCCTCTTCTAGCTTTACTATACAATCGAATTGGTCAGCACACTCTGCTAGAGTCGCGGCGCAGTAGATGTGGTGTGCGTCGGGTCAGGGTCGAGGTGGCGGTTCAGCCTTCGCTTTGACTCTTCTATCGTCTTCTACTACTTCTCTACCTTCGCCGCCAGTTCGACTCCGCTTCGACTATGTCAGTATACTATGTGGTCGTTTTTGAAGGTTTAAGTCGACAGAACTAAACTAACTAAAGTATTGCTGTCCTTAGCTAACATGCCAAGTAAAAACGTGACAGCGTATTTTAATTATATAGTTAAGAACTGTCAACTAAAGCCTTCAAAATTTACCATAATATGCGTTTAAAAATACGCCGAAGCGCGCCGGTGCATGGTGCAGCAGTTTGCATTCAGTTCGGTTACGTTCGGCGATAGGTCGGGTGGTGTCGTACAGTACAGTCACTTTGCATTTATACCCTGAACTTATTAACTTTACTATTTATTTGAATAGTACGGCGGCGTGCAATATTCTGTTTCTTTGTCGAAGATTAAAACAATAATTTATTGATGCGTTTAGGCTGTAGGCGATAACATACACGCATAATTATACCGTTTCAAGAGAAAGAGTCTTGTTATATTTTTATTTCTTTTCAGCCCGAGAACCCTGGCCTGTTGTATTTGACATTTGTCTACACCGAAGAAGGGCCTAACAAGTTATGCTATGTTTTGACGATGCCCAACCAAAGGGTTATCTATTTATATGTGAACGTTTTCGCGAACCATATCAACAAAGGTATACTCACACCGCTCAGACGACCGGTTAGCGTAACAGAGTATTTGGCAGTTATGGATTGTGGAAGAGTGCCTATCAACAATCTGGATCCTGTTATAAGGGTGAGGTTTTATCATTGAACTAATATCTATAGAGTCACAAACGTGCAAAAAAAATGTCCGTGACAAAACTCGGCGCACACGCTATGCAGTGCGCCGACTTTTAGAACGACTTGAACTACGATAAGACACAAGCGCTCAAGCATACATTGAACACTACACGGCCAAATTCGAACAGTTGTGAACTATATAATGCACATATAGGTAAGTACAATGGCCATCGGACGTTTTTTTGGCTGTTTTCACTTAGAGATTGTGACTCTTTAGATATTAGCTCAATGGGTTTTATTAGACAAATTATCTACGGTGAGCGTTGTGTGCCGAGTATAAGTCATGCGTCCGCTATGGAATCTTTTAAATGTTTGCTACTGTTGCTGTTTAATGTTTCGAATGGTAACACACAATATTGGATGAAAATTCTGAGCGTCTCAATTAATTTCAGATCGTATGGTTATACAACTCTACGGACGTGTTTACTACATGGCGATTGTTACGTGGCAATACAATTTCGCCGGATTCAGTCATTCGATGCCTGTTGTACTTTGCCGAAGTACCTCCATTGGGAAAGCTAGCAATACCGTTCGCTTTCTTGCCCACTGAAATGATCGACTACGAGGTAACCTTTTACTATTATGTAAATCTAAACACATCAGACTAATTTATTAATAAGAGAATGGTGGTAGTCACTTCCGTAACAAGGCTGTTCAAAACATCGTGTTGTATAAACAGCCTTGCTTTTTATAAACAAAATACAACCGACCTCAACTTCGAATACCTGGATGACATCTTCATATTTTCTAGTAATTTTGATTTAAAAACCAAACTACTGAACCGATTTCGATAAAATTTATATGGGACCACCTCTGAACTATTTGCCAAGCAATCGCGTAACATACATACAAAAAATTACATACAGTCGACTGTCGAATTGAGAACCTGATTTTTGAAGTCGGTTGAAAAATGACTGCGATGGCGCAAAGCCTTCGTCTTAGATCAAAATGAAATAATAGAAACGCGTAATCGGGTTCGCACTAAGAACTAGACTAAACCACAGATACTTCGTTGAGTAGTGGTACAGTACCCTTCGTGCGCAAGACCAACTCTCACTTGACTGGTTTTCTTGTTACATTTGAAGGTGGTATTTCTTTGTTCCTTCGGATATGACACGGAGAAGATATTAGTAACAGGACAAGGTGGACTGCCGAACTGTATCGAGAACAGGCTTGATATGCCAAACTATGTGGAGAAAATTATCAGAGCTGCTTACAGGGAGAACATTGTAAGTACCTACATAATGAGGCTAGGAAAAAAAAGTGAATCATTTCACTGTACCCAAGGACTGTTACCACGCCTAGCCACGACAGCCACTGTCGTGGCTATAGGCGTGGTAACAGAAGGCGGAGTAAAGCCCTGACTAAGGGCTATGTCACAAAAGAGATAGGTACAGAAGGCAATCTAAATAGAAATTGCGCTCGAGCAACGCACACATAGATACCGCTCACGGACACGATGTCTTGAACTGGTTGAGACAAGCGCAAGCGCTGAGTGCCATCCGCTTGAGACACGCGTCTATGAACTTTTTTGTGCAAAAAATGGAGCAATAAAATAAGTTTTACTGTTTAGTGGACGGTTGTTTAAATTCAACATTAAATGGTGAATTGACGTTTTATAAGCTATCAGCTGTACAATTTATATTAGGTACTTATTTATTGGAATATAAGCTGTGTAAGCCTTGTGTTCAGTAATCTAACGAGGATGATGTATATGTAAATTAATCGCATTTTTGTTTTCGAAAAAACTTTATCCAATTAATTAATACATATAATAGTTTTTTTTTGGTAACTGCGAAAAAATTATGATTACGTCGATATCTTTTAAAGTAATTTTTTACCCGACTAACGGTCACGCCAAAAGGAAGGGTTATGGTTTTAGTAGCTATGTATGTATGTTTGTATTTCCGCCGCCGCCGCGCCGTTCGCAAGTTTTTAGCTTAGCGCGACCGCCGAGCGTAGGTATGAAAAGTGAAGTACATACATGGGATTGACTTCTGTACCTATCTGTTTTGTGGTTATGCGGTGGTTATCGATAGCGGACCAGTGTTGCCAACTCGATACCACTGCCTAATGCTACATGGCATCTAAAATGTACAACATTGCTATCATTTGTCAAAAATAGTGTAATTCAGTTAGGTTTTGTTAAAATATTTATTAAATGTGCGGTATTGTAGGTAATGGTATAAAGTGATAGGTTGGGTGCTAGGAAAGTGTTGAGAGTGTAATGCAAGTATCCCGCTGCTGGCAGGCAACCAGCCCTATGGGTCGAAGACGTCAGACAAACCGCGTGGATACACGTGGATGGGATTGACCCGACAGGAAACAATGATAAAAGAGAGAGGAGGCCACTACCCGCAGTTTATCATGACATTATCACGTAGCGCTCGTGGCGTAGTTTGTCTAGGTGATTCTAAACGATCACCGATGTTAAGTAAAAGACGGTCCGGTCAGTCTTCGGATAGGTGACCGTTGTTGGTCCCGGTTGTTTGTTCTAGTTTCTATAATAACAACCGTCAGCCATGTCAGAGGCCTTCGGGCGGCACATTAACTCTGACACTAAAGCTGGCCACTCAGCCTATACGAATTTACTTATCATGACATTGCGCGAACGTGACATTAGACGGTATCTATATAGGCTGAATAATGATGATGGCTGTACCTAAATTGGTTTTGTTTTAGATATTTCTGTCAATGGAACACCTAACGATCCCAATGATACCAACTCATTCCCTTTCAAGAGATATAATAGCCATTTGTAACGAGACAGATCATATTATGCGATTTATTTGGCTTCCGTAAGTCTATAATCATTCAGTTTTGTGTTACGAGCTTCAACCAGCGAAAAAATAATAATTGTAAATCGATCAAAATTAACAAGACAACACAATCAAGCATACCTAGCTAAAAGTATGTATATTACATTTGCCAGATAATAGAGATAGCGAATCTAATTACTGCATGACAAAAAGAGAACACATGTACATGTATTAGAAGTTTGTATTGTCGTATCGTACGGCTCGCATGTCGCAAAGGCAGAGTATGCGAAGCCACTGCAGCGAGTGGAGAGCCGGCGCTCAACATATAGTCTTCAAAATCCGTGCACTTATTTCCCGTCCATTCATCTTATCATTGTCGCTGGCTTCTTCTTTGAACTATATATTTTGCGGTGACAACTTTAGTTCTTTATTTATTTATACAACAAACTAGAAGTTCAGCGAACAGCAGACCTCGACAGCACAAACTTCTATGTCTTGTGAGGGTTAAGGGGAAATTGAAATAAACATATTTTTTAATCAAATATCGCAGACGACAAAACATCCATAAAATCGTAGAACCTGTATCCTGTATAACAAGTTTCGTCAACATTCGTTGAAAAATACAACCAGGGGCCTCAATTTTGAATCGTACTTATAGTTACGCATGCGGAGCCGAATAGTATGTATAGATGAGAAAATCTGATTTAGATTTTTAACTTTTAGGGAGCGGATTGCAAATATAGTGAATATAGTAATGACACCGTGCTGGGGCGTGATCCATCCGAAATGCACTGAGTGGATCACTATGACTGTCTATTCTCTTCAAGAGCCAGCCACGTTTACGTAAGACAAAATAATAAAATAAAAATGGTGGACTAGGCGAGTAGCCTTCTCGCGAATATCCGCTCTAACCACTACGATAATAAGGTAGTATTTTGCTTATATCGGCGCAGTTACTCTTACGTACACCATGTTAACAGTGAAATGTTTGTTGGTCTCATTTCGGTTGCATCCTCGTTGCATTGCAAGGCTCGTAGTGCAAGTACACGGAACTGTTATCATAAATTGAGGTGCTTAAGGTGGATATTTGCTTGTCGGTGTAGCGGTAGTCCTAAGAAATCTAAATCCCTCGCAGGACGACAGTAGCTTGTGAAATTTTGGACCTAACAGAGCGCAAGCGATACCAACGTAACGAGTTACTAAGGAGAAACAAGATAGAGAAATGTAACCAAGAATTCATAATTACCGAAAAAGGGATGTTTCATCCAGTAAGTGTTAATTAATTAAATTTTAGAGAAGACGCAGTTATTTTAAATTGAGTTTCGTTTCAGGGAATCAACGATTCTCCACCTTATGTCTTGGACTTAGAAAAGCCTCAGCCGTGGTATTTGGCCACGACTGTCTCGATATCATCTAAGGGACAGAGGGATGGATATACCAGGATGCTGTTGAAACAAATGTGGGAACGGGTATGTCATGGGCGTATATAGGGGGGGACGACGACAATTCAATTTCAATTCACATTGCAATGTCAATGATGAAAACACACGTTGAGAAAGAACGAAGTGCCATATTTGCATTGAAAAACAGTCGTATGAAACTCTTGTGCTATGTTTCAATACACTCTCGGCTTCCTTATCGCGCTCGCCTACGGCTCGCGTGCATAATACCGCCTCTAGTGTAATGACCAACATAGCACACTTGTATCATAATGTACTTCCGATCCGATTGAAAGGATCACTTGTAGGCCGCTAGTTGTCATATTTTTTTAAACAGTACATTCCTATTACAGCACAGCAGTACATTACACAGCACATTACAGTACAGCAGGACCTGGGTATGTACTAAAACTGCATCCAGAGAGGACGGGCAGCAGCGTCCTCTCGGTTGACGGTGGTGAGCATTCTGCAATCCCCAAGCCGCCTGCCGTGCGTGGGGATTATGGCAAACCCTCCCTATTAGGGGGAGGCATTCGTCCAGCAGTGGACGTCTTCTGGCTGAGTCATCATCATCAGCCCGGAGTGGTCCACTGCTGAACGAAGGCCTCCCCCTTAGACCGCCACACTGTACGACAACCTGCCATTTGCATCCACCGGTTGCCCGTGGCTTTTACAATGTCGTCAGTCCACCTACATATATATATATGTCGCAATCGAGTCGTATCCGGGACGCCAGCGCCACCTGGTGGCACTCGATGGAGTTGGTGACGTGCGCGCCGTCGATCGGTGACTTCACTTTCCCATTGGCGAGCGGCGCGTGCGGTGGACACTGAACCATCGCGCGTTCTGTGATACTTACCTACCTACAACTTATTTGTGCCTACCTGATTACTGTACTGTGCCTGTGAAGATTATAATTTGAAGATTGTTTGTACGAGCTTGTTTTATTCTCATCCGACACTACCCACCGACGACGCCCACTGCTAAGAGGATCAACGATGAGTGCTGATGATAATGATGGCGAAAGGACCCTCCTCCTCCGTCATATATATATATATATAGTGGGAGGCCGCGCCTACGCTGCGTAGGACGGTTCGCGGTCGCCACTCAACAACCTTCCTTCCCCATCGGTATTTTATATTAATAAATGAAATTGTATGCTTGATTTTCAGGTTCCTCCTTACGATCTCCAATCATCTGATCTGAACGAACCCAACGATAGCCGAGACAAGTCGTCGAGTGGAAATAACATGACTATGGTCGACATCATAAGAATTTTGGACGGAATTCTGTGGTATTTAACCTTTTTAGAGCTTGCAAAAGACAGAGCAAAAAAGATTTCAGAGTATACGCTACATGTTTTTTTTTGTAGTGGTAGGACAGTACTGCATAGTCCGCCTTGGGAAGTACCACACCATTGCCAGTTATTGAACTGCCAAGCAGTAGTGTGCAAGCATTACTGTGTTCCGGTTTGAAAGGCAATGTTAGCAGATAAATTACTGGGTATGAAGAGATTTAACATCTCAGGGTGACGAGTGCAGTGCAGTGCGACGCAGGATTGTGTTCGCAAGTTTACAATTCTGGCACTGCTACTGTTAGTGGCAGACGTGACGCTTACCACCAGGCGAACATTTTGCTCGTCTCGTCACTTGATTGGATAAAAAAAAACCCTCTTTCTTTTAAAAGTCTGACTTGGAGATTAATTTCAATTCTCTGTTTTCAGGGACGCACTCCACAGCAAAATGTTTAAGAATCAGATCTCGTATTATTCCAAGGAAGAGATTCCGACCCACTCACAGTTGCTTAAAGTGATAGATAAAGAAGTTAAGCCTCGCTTGAGCAGACGGTTGGTTCAATTTTGAATAACTGATTGGTAGCCATTATAGGTATAATCCAAGAACGTGCAATGCACTATTCCTACGTTAAGCTTCCCACCGCCAAGACAACATAGAACAGACATCCGGGACCAACAATTTAAAATGACATCCGACCCACGGTAGTGCTCAAAAATAAATGCCACTCATGGTCACCCATCCGAAAGTAATTGTTGCTAAATGTTACTATTGTGTGGTTTCTAATGCGATAGGCCTTCTCTTTTATCCGGCCTTAAGAGGGAACGAGATGGATGTGTACCACTCGCCCACTATGCTGACCTCAGTAATCGAGATCGATAAGTTTGTATGGAGTTGATTAGATGTTGGTTCAATAATAGCTTGGTAAAAGAGAAGAAATTAATAGGGTCGCCACTATCGTAAATAGTTCTAAATACTAGCAATCCTGTCTGAGGTAGATGATTGGATGAATTCATCCACTGGCGTGATTATACACAATATTGCCAGGAGAGAACAAAAAACAGTTTCAAGCTTTTTGCTAGTTCAAATTTATTTTTCGAATCTATAAAATGTTTTGTTACTATAGTTGATCTGTCTACGCTTCATTGGAAACCTACATTTTCGAGTTTTTGGGCGAACACGGAAAAATCATGTCGATGCATTCTACTATTTTCTCTAACTTGGCTGTTTTCGATAATTAATTATACAAAATAGTGGTGTTTTATTCATTGAGTGTTGAATTACATGGACGAGTGTGGGCAAGTGGTATAATGTGGTGAAACACGTATTTTCGTGTAGTTTTCAAAACTCTGTAAACGACCATAGTAAAGTCGCCACAATTTTACTAGAGCATGACTGACTCGACTGTGACTGACTGTGATTTGATGACACATATATATATAACATGATACTATATAAACTTGAAAATGCATACTACTTGACAGTGGCTGTATGCACAAGGTGCGAAGCCAAAAACTAAGAAAAAAAGAAGAAGAAAAAACCTACATTTGACAAGTCTTTTTCTTTTCAGTGTTACCTCTGGAATATGTGACGCCATTGTCAACAAGGCGGTATTCCATGTCTACACCCTGAACCCTAAGCACGACAACGTTATGGAGGCAGAGTAATTTTACCGCAGTTTAATTTAGTTTACGTTAAATAATAAAAAAAGAGTATCTTCAAATCATATTTCACTTATAATAAACATTATTCCTATATCACAAGTCACAAAGCATGTACAAGTACACCACTAGTTATAAAAATAGATTTAAAAGTTACCCAATGGTACGAATAAATCAGTCGAGTATCCTGTCGAGCTTCAACTGGAGTTTCTTAGGTTTTGGTGATGCAATGACGGTGACGGCAACTCTGTCGCCCAGCCTTGGTGTCTGGTTGCCGCAAAGGTTGCTCCGGTGTATGAGGCCGTTGTCTCCCACGCCACAGTCGACGAAGCAACCAAATGGTACCACGTTGCGGACTACACCTGAAATATTATGTGGGTAGTTAAAAATGTTTGGCCACCTTGTGAGACATGAAGTGCCGTAAATAGCCTTGCGCCCGGTGCGAGCTTCTATAATTGCGCTCTTGAAAAGAAAGCACCCGATGCGAGCTTCTATAAATGCGCTCTTCAAAAGATAGCACCCGGCGCGAGCTTCTATAATTGTGCTCTTGAAAAGATAGCACCCGGTGCGAGCTTCTATAATTGCACTCTTGAAAAGATAGCACCCGGCGCGAGCTTCTATAATTGTGCTCTTGAAAAGATAGCACCCGGCGCGAGCTTCTATAATTGTGCTCTTGAAAAGAAAGCACCCGGTGCGAGCTTCTATAATTGCACTCTTGAAAAGATAGCACCCGGCGCGAGCTTCTATAATTGTGCTCTTGAAAAGATAGCACCCGGTGCGAGCTTCTATAATTGCACTCTTGAAAAGATAGCACCCGGCGCGAGCTTCTATAATTGTGCTCTTGAAAAGATAGCACCCGGCGCGAGCTTCTATAATTGTGCTCTTGAAAAGAAAGCACCCGGTGCGAGCTTCTATAATTGCACTCTTGAAAAGATAGCACCCGGCGCGAGCTTCTATAATTGTGCTCTTGAAAAGAAAGCACCCGGTGCGAGCTTCTATAATTGCACTCTTGAAAAGATAGCACCCGGCGCGAGCTTCTATAATTGTGCTCTTGAAAAGAAAGCACCCGGTGCGAGCTTCTATAATTGCGCTCTTGAAAAGAAAGCGCCCGGTGCGAGCTTCTATAATTGCGCCCTTGAAAAGAAAAATATTCAAAACTTGGTCCTGTTCTGGTCATTTTTGCGCCCACCCAGGACCAGCGCCCGGCGGCTGGGCACCGCTAGCACCGCCTTATTTACGGCACTGGCGACATGACGCATTTATGAAAAACATCATAGAATAGAAGTAAAGCGAGGACCCGGAAGACCGAGGAGAAGCTTTACTGATCAAGTCAAGGAGAGGTCCAAAGTCATGTCATACAAAGAGGTCAAAGAAATGGCCGGAGATAGAGAAAGATGGAAGTCTCTCCACCGACAAGAGCCGTGCTCTTAAATAAATGAATGAGTGATGAATGAATGAATGCGTTCATTGTCATTGCGAAAAACTGAACCACCGGTGAGGATAGCCTCACCGGTGGTTCAGTCTGTCGCACCATTGGCTGTTTTAAGCCCGTGGAACACGTGCAAGACTTTTGATCGAGTAAATCGTGGATTTTAGCCCCTGTTAGACTCCTTACACTCTATCAAGGGTTTAGAGTAATAAGTATTTTCAATCGACTTCAACAAAGGAGGAGATTGTATATGTTCGACATTAAGCACTTTTTTTTTTTTATATATGTTCACCGATCGTGTGTGTGTTCATGTTATCTCGCCTGTTTTTAAGTGATGGTGAATATCTATCATGAAATTGGAACTAGCTCTAATCTCAAGTGAGACTTTTGAATGCACTGTAAGGCATTTCGCGATTATATTTTTAGCTTTAAAGTTGCAGCTAACCATGCGGACTACCTAGTAATCTGGAGCTGCCGTCTCGACGAGTTTAGCTTTGTCGAAGGCACGAGAGTGGTAGCCTGCTTATTTTGACACAATCGTGTCTGTGAGCAAACGAGTGGGAGCGGAGTGCAAGTCGGACGCGTATTTCCGTTTCCGTGTTCAATAGCAGGCAATACTCCTATAGGACCTCTTCATTTGTTAACAAATACTTATTAAATAATAATATAGACGTATTTAACGATAGCGTAAATGTTATACGCTCTCATTTAGCTTCCGAATTTTTTCATTCACAAATTTAAATTATTTTTTGACTCATAATATTATACTCTTCCAGTTCCGTTGTTTATGTATACTTACTACATACTGTTGCTACGCAGTTTATGATGTATTTAATCTTTAATTTACTATTCTATTGGCGGAAACTTATAATTAGCCCAGTTATAGAACCAAGTGTTAACATTCATTTATTTAGGCTGTTAGTTTTCCTAAAAATGTAAAATAAAAAAAAAAAAATAAAAAAAAAAAAACTTCCTTGAAGCACGCACGGGGTTGTTACGCTCTCTTTCTAAAATAGTGTTCAACTTAAGGCACGCGTCCTCCAATAGCGCACGGGTCTGCACCCAGCCGGACCGGTAGCCTACCGGGTAGCACGCGCAGGTAATCCCGTCGATGTACTAAATTGTTTCCAAATCACGCCTGGGCCCAACCCGGTAAACTGTGCCATCGGGACATTGGACCGTAGACACATTTAAAAAGGTGAAAATATAAGTAAATACTAGCCGAGGATAGGAAGTTTGCGCTGGATCTGGGGCGTCGCCTAAGGGACAAAGGGCGGGATCCCTGTTCCGGTTGGTTCCTGGTACAGCAAATCTCCCTCGCCATTCAGCGCAGTAACGCCGCCAGTGTACTTGGCACGTTCGGTCAAGGTTCGGTTCGCGGGGGACATTTTGACTTATCACTATATATGTTTGACTTCACTTTCTAAGTATAATTGACGTATTTTGACATTCATTTTAATTGTTATTAATCGTGTATTGATTAAATGTTTTTAGTAAATACTGCTTTTAATTGAAAGCATACCTGTGAGCGACATCCCTTCCCGTATCTGCTCAGTGGCTTGCACAGCGAGGGAGTAAACCGGTCTGCAGAATGTTATGATGTTGTCTTCATGTGCTTTCTGTTTGAAAGCGTTCACTATAAGCTCTAACGTACACACGTCCGTCTTCAAATTTTCACTCATTTGGTTCATATCTAGAGAACAAGTTAGCCTTTCAACAGAGGCCGGGAAATGAGGCTTACTCAGGTCTTTTATGTCGACTCCTATTTTTTTGGAAAATCTGAAATTTTTTATACGTAAATTAACAATCTCGCCATAAATTTGTGTCACTATTTTATGCTTATGTTATACTAAGACATATAAGACCGATGGGGAAGGAAGGTTCTTGAGTGGCGACCGCGAACCGTCCTACGCAGCGTAGGCGCGGCCTCCCACTATATATACTATAAATATAAATATAGGTGGACCGGGGACATTGTAAAAGTCGCGGGCAACCGGTGGATGCAAATGGCAGGTTACATACACACGACATCTTCTCAAAATTTCAATTTCTCGAATTAATGGTCGGTGGAATCAGCTTTATAATAGGTAGGGTGTATCACGTGTATTAAATTGAACTTACACTCACTCACCAGCCAGAAGACGTCCACTGCTGGACGAAGACCTCCCCCTTAATAGGGAGGGGTTGCCATAATCCCCACGCTTGGCAGGCGGCTTGGGGATCGCAGAATGCTCACCGTTAACCGAGAGGACGCTGCTGCCCACAGAAAAGCGAAAGCCCTACTTCTTAGGTAGAACGGCTGGCAAAACAATGTTGTAAAGCAATTGTATAGAAAACCGCTGTCGCCAGTTTCACTCAAAACTGCATAGAAACTACGACGAAAAAATGGCAATCATTGGTCGCGCACTTGAAATAAAACGCTCCAATTATGATGCAATGTGGTTTGGTTTCCTACGCGTCTATTAAAAATGTATTTTTTGAGTATGTATATTGGAAGAATTGTCATTAAGTCTAAATAGACTTGATGCCGGCTAGCGCGGCCCGTCACATTTCCGTTCTATTCACTTCTCTCTTCAGTGCTGCTGTCCTCCTGTGGTTCTAGATGCAGTGTTAGGACATACTCAGGACCAAAATAAAATTGAACTTACGTTTTGGCAATGCTGTAACTTTCTGGATGTATGATAGTGGCGTCCAGTGGTTCTGTTCCTCCAAGAACTTTCAAAAAGCCTGAACATTGCTGGTAAGTGATCTTGCCGATACCCGCTACTTTAAGGATTTCTGCTCTTGTGGTGAAACTTCCCTTATCCTGGCGGTATGCTAGAATTTTCTTTGCTCTCCCATCATTCAGACCCGAGATTCGCCTGAAATTTCAAAATACATATTCCATCTAGGTGTAACTTATACAGGGTTATTGCGTTACGGTCTTAGTAAGCCGAATGGTGAACATTGTACTCATAATTCTGAACAACTTGACACTATGAGGCCAGCATTGAATTCGCGAAAA
The DNA here is from genome assembly GCA_905404285.2 of Erannis defoliaria. Classification (NCBI taxonomy): domain Eukaryota; kingdom Metazoa; phylum Arthropoda; class Insecta; order Lepidoptera; family Geometridae; genus Erannis; species Erannis defoliaria. The sequence goes on from FR990071.1 coordinate 6,569,526, forward strand.
AAAATTTGCTATTCCAAAGTTTTTTTTTATTTCACCTTTGACAAAATGTATGGTTGATGTTTTTTCGCGAATTTAGGGTTGGCATATTAAAAGTTGTTTACAATGATTAGTATACAGTGACCTTCTTTTGGCTTAGTAATACCATTCAGCATGACTCGAACAACAAATCCTGTTGAAGCCTGGCTTTCACGAATAAATAATTAGTCCCGCTAGTCTCGCAATTGCATTTTTTTTAAACTCTAGATTCAACACTAGGAAGCCTTGGGGCCCGATATCTTGTCTTTCGCTCCTTATTACAATGATAATAAATATAAGTCGTTAGTTATTATGTGTTAATTAGAAGTGTTATTTTTGTTATTAAATATGTTTAAATAAGAAGGTATTTATTAAATTTCATGATTTTTTATTTGTCTAGTTTCACCATAAATACAAAAAAAAAACAGTTACCAAAACGGCGCTGAAATTCTTATTTAATAATTGAGAACGAAAAAGGAACTGAAATTCCTCTATCGTAGCTGACTACGAAACTCAGCTACCAAAACGGCAACAAAATTCTTCTTTCATAATTGATTACGAAACAATGAAAAATAATTCCTCTTTCGTAGCCGACTACGAAAATTCATTACGAACACGGACCAAACCGACTCTGTATATATATTATGCGTGTTTGGTTGCCGCTGGCAAAAAAGTCTTGATACAGAATCATAACCTAAAATAATTCATTTCTAAGATATGTATAGAGCCCTACCATGAGTTTTTTTTTTATACCGTCAAGTGACGAGACCAGCTAGACGTTCGCCTGGTGATAAGCGTCACACCTGCCACTAACTGTAGCAGTGCCAGAATTGTGAACTTGCGAACACAATCCTGCGCCGCACTGCACTCGCACTGCTTGTCAGCCTGAGATATTAGATGTTAAATTTTATCATACCCAGTAATTTCTCTGGTAACATTGCCCTTCAAACCGGAACACAGTAATGCTTGCATACTACTGCTTGGCGGTTGAATAACTGGCAAAGGTGTGGTACTTCCCCAGGCGGACTCTGCAGTAGAGTCCTACCACTACAAGAGCGCATCGTGCCACGCACTTGATAGATTTTTTGGCTCCGTATCGAAAGGACTATCAGGGTAAATGACGATGTTTGCAGAACGTCGGCACGTGAAAACGTTTACATGGTGACAATGTCTTCGAGTGGCAAAACGACTTATTAGTAAAACGTTCAAAATGTGAAAACGTCCATTATACAAAAGGTCAGGGACAGGCAGTAACAAAACAAAATAGTAAACATATCTTTAAACTAAAATAAGAACCCAAAAAAATTACACCGCGATTGGAGTTTTATTGTCGGAACCCACAAAAGAAATTGAATCCTTTCTTGGGGTCCACATATCACCGTTGCGAGTATTGATAAACGCATACGCCTGTGGGAAACCTATAATGATATTATATTTGCTTTATAGAGTAATATATGGAGAGCACGTACCTCAACATAGCCTGGGACGCGGTGTTGATGTCCACGCCGACTAAGCTCACGACCTTCTCGACGGCACAGTCTAGCGCAGACTCAAGCATTTTCGGCGGTATGTCGTGTTGGTACATACCCACTCCCAAGTTCTTTGGCTCCACCTTTAATGTAAACAACATATTTTAAATCATCATCTATTCAAAAAGACTTACTTTGTTCCTCGCAAACAGGGCAGAAATTAGGTCTTTTCCTCCCTTTTAGGGCGGTGATTTGAATTTGGAATGTTGATATTGTTAGTAAAAGTTCCAATGACCTAAGAGATCAACCACGGACATTGTAACCATTGGACCTGTTTTACTTAACAGTGTTCCCCTGGAAAGGGTTGAACAGTTCAAGTATTTAGGGCATGTGGTCACTACCGACCTCAAAGATAATGACGACATTGAGCGGGAGCGGAGGTCTCTGTCAGTTAGAGCAAATATGATAGCCCGCAGGTTTGCACGTTGTTCAGCAGAGGTCAAAGTTACGCTCTTTAGAGCGTACTGTACATCCCTCTACACGAGTAGCCTGTGGGCTGACTATACTAAAAGAAGGTACAGTGACCTCCGCGTCCTGTATAACAATGCATTTAGGAAGTTGTTGGGGCTGCCCCGTTTCTGCAGCGCCTCAGGCATGTTCGCGGATGCACACCCTGCCTGTTTTCACGCAACCATGCGGGCGCGCGCGTCATCCTTGGTGCGCAGGGTTCGGGACAGCTCCAATACTGTCCTGGAAATGATTGCGGCCAGATTTGACTGTACTTACCTCCGGCATTGCTGCGAGTACCATGTACCAGTACCAGTGCCGGAGAGAAAATACTAGATTGTACTTGACATTTCATTTTAAATTTCAACTTACTGTGACATTTACTAAAATTTAAATAACTATATTAATTTTGATCAATTTTATCTTAAAATTTTTGACATTATTGAATTTTTATGGATATGACTAATGACTTGTATAAAAACTTTGATTTGATGATTTTATTTGGCCAATAGGCTAGATGACTGATGTTTATATCGTTGAAACCAATAGCTTTGATGAAGAATTTAAGTAAATATAATATGTTTATTGAAAAAATAATTTAAATCGGTTAATAATGTTCTGATATATGAGCGTTTAAAGTTTTTGTTAGAGACAACTCTGTCCCTTTCCCACAAAACAAAAAATGACGTCACGCCTTACTTGTCAGAATATAATTTATATGGCGTACTGAGAAGTGACGTCACGATTTGCTGTTTCACCTCTCTGTCTAGCATGATTTTAAAATGCATATAAGTTGCTTATTTTTGATCGGATTTTCGTTTTCTTTTCATTAATCGGCTATATTTATGGGCCACATTTTAATAAGACAATAAAAAAAACCCAGTCATCTAGCCTATTTCTTGTATTTTTATAATAATGTGTATTTTAACTTTTTAATCATGTGCATAATTATGGGTACCTTAACCTGAAATAAATAAATATTGATTTTTTTTTTTTGAATTGTATGAACAAGTAACAGGCTGTTTGAAAAAGGAAAACGCCAAAAAAATTATTAAAATAAGTTTGTGAAAAAAACAAAAACGCGCGAAATGCATTCCGCCTTAGTTCGTAATTGTTTACTCATATTCGGATTTTACTTTGTTTTATTTTAACTCATTGTATCTTCCTCAATAAAAAGTGAGTAATGAGAATGAAATAAACGTCGGTACTATTCTTATACATAAGCTGCCCTTAATTATTCTCTCATAGAGGGTGATAAAAAGCAGTGTCCACCTCGGTATCAACACTATTTTTAAGCTCGAGTACTTTGAATCCCTCGCTGCGCTCAGGATTCTACTTTAGAATCCTTCGCTACGCTCTGGCTTCAAAGAAACACTCTCGCCTTAATAATTGTTGTTTCCTCCTTTGGTAAAAACAAGGTCGGTTTTCAGGTTGACACCATACTAAAAATAACGTTGTATAAGTGGTTTTAGAACACACGTACGAATACTGTACTGTCATAAAGTTGTTAAATTATTTATATACATACTTTGATCAATTCTCCCAAGGGATCGAGGACTCTTCTAGCGATAGATAACGCTGAGATTAAATTTGGATCCATATTTGGGTGTTCCTGAAAAAAAAAACATAACTCATAAAGCCACTGATATACTAATACTTATTTGTATTTAGGTAAATGAGGATTTGTTATATAACAATAATGATTATTGGGATTGCATACCATTGTTTTTATATTAATTAAAGCAGCGGCTCTCAAACTTTTTTGGTGACGGTACCCTTTTGGAAAGTGAAATACTTAACGGAACCCTACAATAAAACAGTCGTTTTTTAAAAGTGGGCACTTTTGCGCGTTTTGGGCGTTTGTGTCGGCTTAACAAAATATGCCAATCACTTGAATGAACAAAGTATACTATAGTGGGTGGCCACTTAAGTTCAGCTGCGCCTCGTGAATCATACGCCGCGTCAAAACGAACGACCAGAGACTGCTATTTTGTTTTTTTTTCTAAATTCTTGCGGAACCCCTACAGGGTTATCGCGGATCCCTAGGGTTCCGCGGAACACAGTTAGAGTATGGCTGCATTAAATAAACCAAACCAACACAGCACCAACAAGCTGATGTGACAGGTAAGCCACATCTATTGCAGAACTGATAACCTTTAGAGTTGATACCACAAATCGGTTCTGACGCTGGCGACGTCCTGCGACGATATACGTAACACTAGACTTGGGTATGTCCTAAACTGTACCCAGAACCGCCGGAGGACGGGCAGCAGCGTCCTCTCGGTTAACGGTGGTGAGCATTCAACGATCCCCAAGCCGCCTGCCGAGCGTGGGGATTATGGCAACTCCTCCCTATTAAGGCGAGGTGAGGCGTGCACGTCTTCTGGTTGATACGTAATACATAAGCAGTGACAGATAGCGAAAAGCTTAAGATTGAAGTGTGTGGCGGGCATTAGGAGAGCCATATGTCCAGTAGTGAACTACGGAGAGCTGATCAAAAAGTTGTTTAGAAATTCCATCAGGGGTTTTACCTTTTGAGCTTCTTTGCTAATTGAATATATGGAGGCTCCTTGCTCCGGCACAATGATGACGGGAATCCGATCTGATATCTGATGGCTCTTCAGCCATGTCTCTGTTTCTCGACACGCAGTCCCATTGCCGAGGCCAATCAGCTCTACGCTGGAAAAAATGTTATGAATATAATTGGGTTTTCCCCACTTTTTTTATAGCTAAAGGAAACATAGATACACTTGTCAATCTCTCTCAGATACGTCATCCAGTTAAATTCACAAGCAATCTCATCTCACCGGCTCGGGTCGGAGGTCGAAAAATTATAGTTTATAATTAGCAGGATTTCAATTCATTCAAGCTGTCAACTGTGATCACGAAACATTTCATAAAATTTTATTGACCCCTTATTGAGCCTGATTACAAAGACAAACTGAAACTGACAGTACTTGCACGACAATGCACTCTGCCGAGCGTATGTTTGGCGTGTCAGGGCTATTATTACCATCACTCAATAGGTTTTATTGTCAATGTTCAGAAATGCATAAGTTGTGGAACTAAGTTTGATTATTACGGCCTTACTTAAAAAAACTTTTCAACCGTTAGTCACTGCTTAAGATGCTCTACCATCTTCTCTCTGACGTGAAGTTGCACGTGCTAGAAAAGGACAGAGAAGTTTAAGCAGTGACTAAGAGAATCGAGATTATTTTAGGTAAGGCTGTTAATGTTCAGTGTCAGGGTCGTAGCTAGACCTGATTTTGAGGTAGGGCATTGCCCCTCAAGCCCTCAAGCCAAACTGTCAATTGACTGACTGTGGTTGACACTTTTTTCTTTTACTTACACTCCCTGAAAAAGGTCACCGGATGTAACCGAAACTAGTCGGAGTACCGGACTTATTTCAACATGAGTAATCCCACGAAAATTAAACCTAAAAGTACAGTAAAATATTCGTTCAATAATAATAATAATAATAGGTATAATTTTAAATATTGTTTCAACATACTTGAATTTTGTAATGAGTTCTTTTAACTGCCTTGCAGCCACATCGTTTGGATTGTGTCCTCGCAGATTAGGATACAGGGTACAGGCTTCTAATTTGTCTCCATTCGCATTTATAATACCAAGCTGAAATTCAAAATAAGTTTATGAGAAAGTTTTACTTACTACAAAGAATTTCAGTACAGATATCCAAGACATTGGAAGTTTGTTGTTTGTTATTACAAGGTTTGGTTACAAAACCTAGACTGGAATGGGAACTGGCTCTCAAGTAAAGCTACCGGAGTTGCTTGGCATTGGATTTTGAATTTGAGGAGGTGCGGATCCAGTCCTCAAAAGGATTGTGGTCAGGGCCGTACGTGTTTTAGGAGAGGGGGGGATGGGCGGTTGAAACTAGCCATAGATACGCCGATTGTCACAGCCCAAAAATCGGCTAAATGCGAGTCGGACTTTGCTTACTATCGATACAAAAGAGCTCGCTCGCTCTCTATGTGTTTGTGTGCGTCTCAAATTTCAGACAAATCATTGTTTTTTTCAATTTTATTAAGGTTTTGGATGTAACAATTATCATATCTATCTCAATGGGGAATATGCATGTGTTTTTTTTAAATTGATTCATTAAAAACCTGACTGGCAACAAAACAAATCAACGAAAGTAAAAAAATTGTATGTGCACAAATAACGAAGTCTTAAACATTTTAGTTTCATGTTAGACAGGGTGGCACTATACTAGGTTTATGACGTCAAAGTTAATGATTCCAAACAAATTCTATACTATGCACTTGTTTTGCTAGAAAGCAATTAATAATGAATAAATAAATAAAGGGACAGATGACTCCTTCCCAAATACTTTGACCGCTTATATTTCAGAACTTTACCCGCCGATTTCAATAATTTTTCGACGTAAGCATCAGATTCAGTTAAACTCTCCACTAATGATATTATTTTTAATAATTAAATCACATGCATATTCCCTATTAGGGTTGTGTTGTGATCGGCGCCTAAACTTGAGGCTAGCTAGCCTTTAGAAGAGGACCAAATAATTCACACTTCACCTTGCACCCAGCTTTGAAACCTGGGTCCAGTCCGGCAATTATCCTGTTCTTTATAGGTTCAGTGAGGAGATATTTCTCCAAATTGGTGGTGAATGTTTTGACTGCCTCTTTTTGAGCTGCACTTGTCAGGTCGGTTCTGATTTGCCTGGATAGCCAGGGTTTGATGAGGCGATTGTACGCATCACCCAGGCCTTTGCGCACCCAGTAGTTGTTTTTCCAAACTGTGAGGCAGTATCTAAAAAACAAAAATAAAAGATTACATGCCCAAGACCAAAAAACGTAACGTAAGAGACCAGACTCGATGGAGTTACAAACATACGATTATACAACAATTACTAGTGACGAAGGCGAAAAGCCCATGATTTCTTCTCTTCTATTTCATTTTACTTTTAAAGGTTTGCGTTAGACCACACCTTGTCTGATTTTAGGCAATGGCGTGTATCAGGAGAATCCTATGTCTAGCAGTGGACTATGACAGGCCTATTATCATAATGATACAGCCAAAAACTACAATTTTAATTACAATATTGGCTTGAGAGCCAGTTCTCATTCCAGGCCTGCCGTGTTTACCATCACCGAAAACACCGTCACTAAACATCCGGTGAGCTGAGGGCAAAGTTTTAATTATAATATTTGAGAGCCAGTTCTCATTCCAGCCTCGGCATGTTTACCACCATCAATAACAACAAGTAAGCTGTAGCCAAACTAAAAAAAACCTACCCTGTAAAAAAAAAATATTAAAAATATTTTTTTTATCTAATGGTACACATTGGCCAAATGATGGAACTAAAGTTTATCAATGTGAAGATTTTCTCATATTTAAAAAAGTATGATGATGGCTCCTCCTTAACACTACACAGATAAATTGGTCATAAGTAGTAATATCTGGTAGACAATGTAAACACCTACACAACAAAATGACTCTTACGCACAGAGTTAAACTGAATCTGATGTTTACATCGAAAACATATTTGAAATCGGCTGGTAAAGTTCTGAAATGTAATCGTTCGAAGTATTTGGGAGGTAGTCATCTGTCCCTTTCTAGCAAAACACGTGCTAGTATAGAATTTGTTTGGAATTGTGTGCTTTGGGTGCCCTCCCTGTCTAACATGAAACTAAAATGTTTAAAACTTCGTTATTTGTGCACATATTAAAATTATGTTTTTGATGATTTGTTTTGTTGCGAGTCAGCTTTTTTAAGTCTATAAAAAAACATGCATATTCCTTTTAGATAATAAGAACACTTTTAACACACCTTTCAAGTTTATTATGGAACCAGTCAGGAACCACGACTTTAACACTTAAAACCTTTTCGTCTTCACCTCTATTCAAGGCTAATGTCTGATGTGGTTTCACAAAATGGCTGGGACATTTCCATTCAAAATATATTTTGTATGTCTCCGGGTCTGATTTCTTATCCAATTTGTTTTCTGATTCCTTTTTCTCTTTTGTCGAGCTCTTTGTTCTGCTGCTTGTTATTGTGAACCTGGTTTCTACTTTTCTGTGAATTAATTCGTTATTTCAAAAGATTATATATTATTATGATTATTGGTTAGATTATTTTTTACCGACTTAAAAAAAGAGGAGGTTCGACGGTATGTATGTTTTTTTTTGTTTTTTTTTATGTATGTTCACCTATTTCTCCGTCAATTGTGGACCGATATAGAAAATTCTTTTTTTATTTGAAAGGGTATACTCCCGAGGTGGTCCCATATTAATTTGAAGTCTATGTATATGTTTACACACAAAACAAGTAACTTTAAAAAAAAAATTCAACCGACTTCAAATTAATATGGGACCACCTCGGGAGTATACCCTTTCATATAAAAAAAGAATTTTCAAGAAAGATTTTTCATGACCGATTCAATTTTAAACATATACATAATCGGCCTTACTTAAAAAAACTTTTCAACCGTTAGCCGTAACCGTCACTGCTTAAGATGCTCTGCCATCTTCTCTCTGACATGAAGTTGCATGTGCTAGAAAAGGACAAAGAAGTTTAAGCAGTGACTAAGAGAATCGAGATTATTTTAGGAAAGGCCGAATATGTATATGTTTAAAATCAATCGATCAAGCGATTCACACATCCTAGAGTAGAACATCTTTTGAAATAAGTAATTAACACAAATTCATGCATAAATCAAATATACTATAATAGATACACAGTCTCTATGAAAATCAAACATCATAAGTGTCCCCGCGCTTACTTATACAGATATCATACCTCTTCAGCTAATATAAAAACAGTCCACAAGTGGATATTGTTTTATTTCTTACTTGTTCTATTGGTAGAACATATAGAACAGATAGTAACTACCCGATCCTGCCCCATATATATTACTTCGTAGCTTTACCTTGTCTGGTCTTACCCTCACAGTTTAATTAGATAATAACAGCTTCATATTAAAAAGATGTTAACATTAATCATATTTTCATCTTTTGTTTACTTCTCGTGTTTACTTCATAGCAGACCACACCTTCGTATAACAGCTTCATATTAAAAAGATGTTTTCATTAAGCATATTTAAATCTTTTGTTTACTTCTCGTGTTTACTTCATAGCAGACCACACCTTCGTTTAACAACAGCCAAGTGAGCAGTCTAATACAAGTCTATCATCATCGGCCAGAAAGCAGCCAATGCTGAACAAATGCCTCCCCCTTAGACCGCCTCACTGTATGACAACCTGCCATTTGCACCCACTGCTTGACTGCGGCTTTCACAATGCAGACAGATATGTTAAATCTCTTCATACCCAGTAATTTCTCTGGTAACATTGCCCTTCAAACCGGAACACAGTTAACTGAACTGAGTTTAACTGAATCTGATCATTAAATCGAAAAAATAATTGAAATCGGCTGAGAAGAAGCGAAAAGAAGTATTTGGAAGAGTCATCTGTCCCTTTCTAGCAAAACACATCCTAGTATAGAATCTGTTTGGAATCGTGGACTTTGACGTCATTTGCTAGTATAGTGCCCGCGTCTAACATGAAACTAAAATGTATATAACTTTGTTGTATATTCGTGCAAATATTTAATTTTTATTTTTGTGTATTGTGTGTTTATGTGTTGTTATGTTGAAAATCAATTTAAAAAAAACATGCATATTCCCTACTCATAGGTACTGAAACATTGTATTACACATATAGTCAGAAAACACCAGCTTAATCCAAAACAAACCAAACATTACCAGGCCACTATTAGGCCCGATTTCTGGCCTAAGGGGCTGGTATTCTGACGTTACTCGAAAGCGATACTGCCAGGAAAATCTCAGCCACATTGTGTTAGTTAAGATTATTTTTATAATATGTATGTTAGTCTGTAAGGTATCTATTATATGGACCCGTGTTTTTAGGTAACTCCTGTCAGGGGGATGTCACTCCGCAGTTTAGGTATGTGCGGCCGGCGCTCCGTCCGGGAGGACATTGCAAGGCTGAAGTCAGTGGCCGCCCGCACGCTAGCCTCGTCGCACGTAACTAAGCATACGTAATAGAAAGAGAACGGTATATCTAGGTGAATATAGCGAGCGATATCCAGCACTGTGCGAGTTGAATTGCTACTTTATTGCCTAGTAGATAGAGTCCTTATTTATTTCAATTCCTTTGCGGAGTTAACTTTCTGTACGTAGTACTATTATTTATTCTGTGCTCCTGTTGCCTGAAATAAACGATTATATTACTATTATTACTTACAATCCCCTCATATACTCCAGTACCCTGGTGTCTTTGTAGATAATATCTGCCACAATATGTGTAATATGCCCTTCTACTTTATCCGGTGAAGCAAGCTCTTCCTCGTTACTACAAAGGGTGTTAACATTGACATACTCTCCATTCAATGCTCCGATAGCCACTGGCTCCAATCCAAGACTACGAGCTCTCTCAGCAAGTGACAGCGAATGAGATTTCAATGGAGCATACTAGAATGGAAAATAAATTACTTATAGATTGGTCTTTAAAAATTTGATAAAAAATACAGATAGATGATTACTAGGAGTTTTATAGCCCACTAGTTTAACCCTAAAAATAATAATGATAATTAAAAAAAGTTAGGCAAGTTACACCTGTACAAGTTACACAGTGGACCTGGGTATGTCCTTAAACTGCAACCAGACCCACCGGAGGACGGGCAGCAGCGTTCTTTTGGTTGACAGTGGTGAGCATTCTGCAGTCCCCAAGCCGCCTGCCAAGCGTGGGGATTATAGCAACACCCCTCTATTGGGAGGCCTTCGTCCAGCAGTGGACGTGTTATGGCTGAGGATGAGGCAAGTTATAGACATACTTAGCTTAGAAAGAAAGCTTAAGTTTTGTGCTGAAACCATGTTCATGTGTGTGTGCACATTCTCTATTTAAGGCATCAATTCTAACAAGGCAATAAGAAATGTATTATTTATATGTATTACAATGTTGTGGCATTCGACATAAAGCGAGACACTACACATGAGATAGCTTTAAATACTACTATCACAAGTACGCATGATTTCTTGCTCCTGTTGCAACTGAGACTTAATCAGAAGATGCCCCCTGATTTGACATTGCCATGTTTGAGGCACGGGTGACGGGGACGGGTTTCTCTAGTTTTTTATGAGTTCAATGGTACAATCAAAAGTGTGAATGATTTTATATTACCAATACAGCATTTCGCACCTTGTTGATTAGGCATAATCGCACCTTGTTGATTAGGTATAATCACATCTTATTGATTACTTATAATCACACCTTGTTGATTAGGTTTAATCACACCTTGTTGCTTAGGTATAATCACACCTTGTTGATTAGGTATAATCACACCTTGTTGATTAGGTATAATCACACCTTGTTGCTTAGGTATAATCACACCTTGTTGATTAGGTATAATCACACCTTGTTGATTAGGTATAATCACACCTTGTTGATTAGGTATAATCACACCTTGTTGATTAGGTTTAATCACACCTTGTTGATTAGGTTTAATCACACCTTGTTGCTTAGGTATAATCACACCTTGTTGATTAGGTATAATCACGCCTTAATAAGTGATCCAGACAATAAAAAAAAACTTACCACTAAATCAACTTCTGATAAATTTCTTGCATTCAAAAGACTCTTTTCAACTTCAGTGGTCAGTTTTTTTGATTTCTTAAGAGTTTCTATGACAGATTTTACTTTTTTCTTCAATTGGGCAACATTTTGGTAGCTCTCAAATAGTTCCTGAAGCCTGTAATATGAAATCAGTAAGACATTAGTATACATGTATATATTACACTCTTAAGAGTAGGAGTGTAAAATGTATTATATTACACTCCTACACTCTGACTCTTAAACTTGTATAATTGCAATTTCAGGCATAACAATTTACATCATGCAACAACAGTCGAGCCATATCAGATGACTTCAGTGGGCCTACTAAAATGACAATATATTTTGAAATTAAAATAGTTCTGATTTGTGTCATATGTTCTGGTACGTGAGTATTCCTGTTTATAGAAAACAAAAATAATTCTGAGTACAATATATTTACATTAATTTACATAACATCATCCGTATTTATATCATAGTGGAATTTTAGGTTGGTACTTTTTTGTTTTACGTAAACGGGATTAAGTAAAAATAATTAAGTTGGTTGCTTCCACTATAGTTTTTAGGTAGATATGTAAAAACGTACCGATCAGGCATCAAGTGATCAACATTTGCTTTTCTATATCTAGCTATGAAAGGCAGGGTACATCCTTCAGTCAACAGAGCTATAAAATTACGAGCCAAAGCCAATGGCACTCTTTCCACATTGGAAAGCATTTCGGATTCATCCCACACATCGTCGCTAGTTCGCACTGAATTTTTCACTAGTTCCGCTGTCTCTCCAGGCAGTTTTGTGCTGGTGGCTTTTGCCAGGACTTGGCCATCCACTTCTGTTTTATCATTTTCTTTAACTTTTTTAGAATTTGTAGCTTTCTTTGTGGTGGTGACGTTTTTTCCAGTTCTTTTTTTAGTCACTTTTTCAGTAGAAGTAGAGGTTTTGTTAATTTTTCTGGTCTTTTTCTGAGGGGTAAAATCTTCATCGGAATCGTCAGACTTATTGGATAGGATACGTTTTCTGGCCGTCCTTGTGGATTTCTCCATTTTGGGCAACGCTTCAGGACTGGTGAATTTTAAGCACTAATATAGTAAAATGATAACATTTAAGTAGGTAGAAAGAAAATAAAATAAAATATATTTAAAAAATTTAATGCGATCGTTAGGCTAGTTTTTTTTTTAAATTTTATTCTTGGCGATGGATTCATGTTCTTCCGCCGCAGCTAGGCTAGCCAAGTGCAGTGTTACCAGATGCACGGTATAAGGTATTTTTGACCAAAACACGGTCTACGGTAATGCAGTGACTAACGGTTGAAAAGTTTTTTTTAAGTAAGGCCGTTAGTTGTTTACATTAAATAAATTATAAATTATAACGGTTGAAAAGTTTTTTTTAAGTAAGGCCGTTAGTTGTTTACATTAAATAAATTATAAATTATAACGGTTGAAAAGTTTTTTTTAAGTAAGGCCGTTAGTTGTTTACATTAAATAAATTATAAATCTATTTTTAAACGCATATGCTCAACAAATGCATTTACGAAGCCTGTGTACATTGTTCGAAACTTAAAAACTACGGATAATAGGTACAACGAAGTATAATTTATAGCACCACGCCCAAAGAACTGACCACGCCTAACTAGGAGTATCTAGCTTTCTCTCTATATAATCAAAGACGCGTAAGCTTTACGGTATTATTTTTAATTTCCATAATAATATATTATAAAAAATCCACCAAAGAGTTTCACATTACGAGAATAAATAAGCTGGATGAGCCTCCTTGGAAGCACTTTTGCTCAATACGTTTGTCTCATTATAATACTAAAGTGTTAGACGAATGATTTAGTTTTGTGGAGTTTGGCGGGAACTCGGAAAATCATATTACTGTAGGGTATAATTTTCACTAGTATTTTTTCGCAAATTGATGATTAAAGATGGTGGTGTTTTATTCATTAACGGCCTTACTTAAAAAAACTTTTCTAGCACGTGCAACTTCACGTCAGAGAGAAGATGGCGGAGCATCTTAAGCAGTGACTAACGGTTGAGAAGTTTTTTTAAGTAAGGCCGTAAGTGTCGAATTACATGCACAAGTGTAGGCAAGTGATATAATATGGTGAAACATGTCTTTCCGTGTTGTTTTCAAAACTCCTTGAAAGCGTTAAGTCGCGCCACAACTTTACTACAGCATCACTTGAACTTGCCTGTGGCAAATTTTGTTGACTGACTATGATTTTATGACTTTAAACTATACAAACTTGAAACATACATTTTTATACTTGACACTGGCAGAATGCACAAAGTCGATGCCAATGAGTCGTTTTCTTTAAAAAAAAAAGTGTTAGTTCCAAAAATTATAATAGATGGCGTGAAGTCGTTTGAAATTGTTTATGTCAAACTTGTTAATGTGACATTAACTGTAAAACATTCATTTCGTTTAAAAACAAAAAACTTTTTTTTTTAATTTCTTAGTATTTGGCATCGCACGTTTTGCATTCTGCCAGTGTCAAGTTTATGAATTTGCAAGTTTATTAATTAAATTAAGACATATATGTCATGAAATCACAGTCAGTCACTCGAAATTAGTCATAGTCGAGTCCAAGTCATGCCCTAGTAAAGTTGTGGCGACTTTACTATGAGCTTCTACTGAGTTTTGAAAACCACACGAAAATACATGTTTCACCACATTATATCACTTGCCCACACTCGTGCATGTAATTCAATACTCAATGAATAAAACACCACCATTTTTAATCATTGTTTCGCGAAAAAACACAAGTTTAAGAAAATAATAGAATGCAACAACATGATTTTTCCGCGTTCCCGCCAAAACTCCAAAAAACTCTCTACTCATTGCAGTTTGCAGTTTGTTTCATAGAGAATTAAACACTACGTTTTAGTTTGTTTTCGCTCACGAGCGTGGAATATTATTGTTATTGTTTTTTGCGCTTTCCAACGTCTCAGCTTTGTTTTCTGGACCCATCGATCGTGACTCCTGCATTTCTACCTTCGATTCGGCTTCGATTTGCTTACGTTTTAGGAGCGTTTAACCCAAAATCATGCCTCAGGGTGATAAGGCCGTAGTCCAGCAAACTGGATAAGGCTAAGTGCGGATATGTAGATTAAAAACGCCACTGAGTTTCTTTTTCAGACATAAATTCCAAAGAACCCATTGGTACGAGTCGTCGGGATGTGAACCGGCCAACTCAAGAATGCGAAGCGGCCCGTCTCCTACTGAGCTACCACTTCACCGATATTGTTAATTCCGTCCAAGGTAAAAAAAAAAACATCTACTAAATGTTGTCTTTACTGACACAGTTTCGCAATACTGTTTACTATCACATCTCAAAACTGCTTTGGGTGAAATGATCAGTACCTACAAAGTTTATTCCAAACCGAAAAATGTAAAACAAAAAACAAAACATTATGTTGATTTGATCTCCTGATTGTTTGTTGTTATAAAATTGTTCATGGCCATGGATCTATTAACAATCCATTATGGATCGATGGATCAAGGATGAATCATGGTTGTTCATGTTCATGGATGGTTTGATTGGATTGTGGACTAATCCTTGAGGCAAAAACATATTTCTTCATCAATCCTTCTTACTCTTGTTAAATGAGTCTTAGTCACAGATCAAGTCACACACAGTAAGTCACGGTCAAGTCTAATCATACCCTAGTAAAGTCATGGCAACTTTACTAGAAGCTTTTTCGGAGTTTAGAGATCGATAGGATTTCATTCTTCCCATCGAGTCCCTGTTAGTGATGAAACTTTTTTTTCCAAAAGGTTTTCCCAACAAGTCTCGATGGGAAGAAAAATCCCAACGAGTCAAACTGGCACTGGTTTTGGTATGACTCGTTGCGAACCCACCACCATACGTAATCGGTTTGACCGTGTTTTCGGCCGAAGAACTTGTATCCATGGCCAGGAATACTAAAAAAGATTAAAGGTTGCTTCTTACGCCATCTAGTAAAACATCACGAACTATTTTTTTTTTAAAACAAACGCCTCATTACGAATTATAAGTGTATAAGTCATAAAATGCAATGAAATATGACATGTCTTTCCGTGTTGTTTTCAAAACTCCGTGAGTCACCACACCTATACAAGGGCATCACTTGGACTTGACTGTGACTAATTATGATTTTATTTTATACACTCAACTTACAACTTATTTTTTATAACCGCAATAAACAAATCGAGTATTGAGTATTTGACTTGATACAATAAAAAACTTCAAAAATACATTTATATCATGAGATATAAACCATTACAACATTTTTAGGTTGGTTTTATTTTTCCAATCTAGTTTCTATTCTATTTCTTTGCAATTAAGATGAGTTATATTTATTTTCTCTCATTAGTAATTTATTGTTCGTCATCCCAATGAAATTAATAATTATTTGTCAACACTTTAGTGTTGAGTTTTATTTTGCTTAATGCGCGTTATATAGGTATAATATACCTTTATAAAGCACCTATCCTATACCTATGTAGGCTAAATATAGATATGTATGTAGGTATGTAGCTATAGTATAGGTAGGTATGTAGGCGTATTATAAGCAGGTATAGCAACGGCAGATGTAGGTGAAGGTCTAAAAGATGGTGCTAGGATCGCCAGATATTTAGGTGACATTAAAAACTCGTCAGAAGGCCCTCTATTCCCACTTCTCAGTATATTACTCTTCTCTGTGTCCTAACCTAACCTTAGAATACTATATACCCGAGAAGAAAGCCGTGTCCATATAAAAAAGAGGGGGACACAAAAATTTGCGCCATCTAGTTGGAGCCCTTTGCCAAATACAAGTTTACGACGCAGAGCGGCAAGTTTAAATTGACGTAGCGGGAAAAATCAAATCGGAGACTCATTCGTAGCGGAAAATTCAAAATACTTGTACAAAAAATGTTCCAAATCATTGGCTGAGCCACTGTCACCGGCTATCCAGTTAAATTGTAATTTATTTAACTTGACAAATTGGTGACTTATCAGCTCAGCCCATGACTTGGACATTTATTTGTACAAGAATCTTGAATTTCCGCTACCAGTCTAGTAAAATTACAAAAGCAAAGGTAGACTGAAGCAAAAAGCTTTATTGTTTTATAAATAAAACATTATCATAAATATAATATCATTAACGAGTTGACTCTGTGATCATAAAACAATAAAGCAATTGTAGAAATTCAAGAAAAATCACAATATAATACTAACAATTTTATTTGTTTCTTATGAATCCAACACACTTACAATTTAATATTACAGCAAAGATATTTTATAAGTAACAATACAAGATTGCAAACCACCTATTAATCATTAACAATTATTAAGTAGTGATTATCTATAGGTTAAGAAATTACAAGTGATTGTTTCAAATAACGGTACCTACTTAAGGTTTCACTCATATGCTTGGGACATTATTTATTGAAAAGAACAATAGATGTTTAAGAAATAAAATTTGTGTAAAATAATAATATTGCCCGTCTCCAAGTGTTAATTTATCAATACACAGCAAATTCTGTAGGACTATGTAGGTACTTCGCTTCATAAACTTAAATAATCCTAGACCTGATGTCATTAATTACTTTGTTTTTCTATACATAACATAATTATATATATTTTCTCAATTAGTAGTATTAGGAGAAATATTCCAAATAATATACAACACAAATTGAAGTACTGTTCTGTTATATAAGTTATAAGAAAAACATATTTGGTTTAAGTATGTTGGTAGTTTATTTATTTATTTTTTGGGTATGATTTAGTTATGGTTTTTTATATACGATCCCCAAGCCGCCTGCCAAGCGTGGGGATTATGGCAACACCCCTATATTAAGGGGGAGGCCTTCGTCCAGCAGTGAATGTTTTATGGCTGATGACGAGGTATTATTTAAGTACACGGGTGAACATTTTTACCCTCATGAAAAATGAGGGTGCAGTGTACTCATATCATTATGAACAACTTTTAGTATGGGCAAACAAAATCGCGAAAAAAATCAGCTCTTCCATACATTTTGTCCAAACTCAATGAACTTTTTTTATGGAACAGTAGTTCACCCAGAATAGCAAGCTTATTTATTTTTTAAAATATTCATTTTTTTTTGTAAAGCTAGCCTAGTACCTTCTGCAGCATATATCCGATTATTTACTGTGCAATACCTATTAACACATATGTGAAATACAGAGCTCTTTAAATATTCCGTATTGTCATTATAATGTAAATTACACATTATTAAAAAATCAAATATATCCGGAGGTATTTGAGCCGTTATGAGCATTTTGAGATTATTTTTGTAGGACTCTGTCGACAGCAGCGCATTTGTGACTAGTGCACACTTTTCTACACATTCTACCAATTCTTTACTGGCATAATTTAAGGATTTTTTATATTGATTATATTCTTTGTTTTCCACAAAGTTGTGGAGGAGACTTGGCTCTGGTGCCATAAATATTGTTTTGCAAAGTTGACATTTATCGAGTTTATTTTTGTTATTTTTTATTAAGAATCCGCACACATATGCGCATGCCTGCATTTCTGCAGTATCTTGGTTGGGCTCTTCGATCGTATTCAGGTCAAATTTTGATTCGAAAAGTTGCTCTAGCTGTGATGAGCTGCTGGTTTCCTTTTCAGGCACTGAGAGTAAAGTTCTAAAATTATTCATGATTGCTTCATTGTTGTCGTCTGCGCAGTTGCCAGAAGTAACGTGGGCCAAATTGGATATTACTGTGGTTTTGATTCCTCCAACAAATCCACTTGTTGTGGGATTTGTGTTGGACCCACAGTTACCTCTGATAGACCCAAACAAATTTTCTAACGGGTCTTGTTGAAGCCGCCTAGTCGCTAGGCTTTTAACGTCATTGTGTTTTTCCTTTATGGTTTTCCATAAAAATTCAATGCCATTTATTGTCCATAACCATCCGTCTATTGAGGGTGGTTTTCTTGGACATCCTATAAACTTAATTTCTTTGAAGAATGTCCTCATTTCTTTAAAAAAAATTATGTGTGGAGAACTGTCCGACATGTTTGTGCTAAAAATTTTTCCTCTGCGACAATCTGGACTGCTGCTATTGCACAGGTCAAAAAGTTTGTCCATTTTGAGTACAACATTTGCTGTCACCACAGCGCTTGCTGGTAACTGTCCTGGAAAATTGAAAAAAAGTATTTATTGAGGTATCATATTCAAACCAAATATAGTGGTAAAAGTAATAATTATGTTCAAAATACAAATTATATAGATTTAATAGGGTACAATAAACATGTCATATATTTTTATTTGGCACTAGCTGTACCTGCGGCTTCGCTCGCGTGGACCAAGTAGCTTTATGCGCATCACCTTATTTTACTTTAAATAACAAAGTTACGTTTAAGAGGGTTTAAATTCGGGTGATCATTTTGTAACGATATCTTCGTGCATAATAACAATGTTGTATCTCGCACCATCTTACACTTGCCTCTCTAAAGATAGATACTTTCATTATGAAGGCATGCAGTCTTATGTTGTATTTTCTAGATAATCAGTATTCTAGGTCGGGTAGATGGGATATTCGTGTTGGTTCCGTGGCGACAAATGGCCCGCGCACGCAACCAAGAGGTATCACGATTTCCAATTCATCAATGTGACCGCAGAGCCTAATAAGCCAAGTAGCCAATTCGGGACCGTTGAACTTCAAATCGTGAGGTCACGACTTCAAAACCCGGGCCCGTACTAAATGATCTCTTTGGCGTTAATGTTAATGTATATTGTGAGAATCTACTAACCCGCAACTGGGCCTGCGTAGTGGCTTATTCGCCTTTCGAGTATAGACCTAGGCAAGTCCAGCAATGGACACCAAACCAATACAAGATTTACATTCCTCAAAAATAAACTACTTTCTCCAATTAAATATTTAACAGCGATTCGGGAAACTCTTGCGCATCCTGACTCTGCCTTCTTTGGGTCCTCATATTAACCGTGAGATTGCATCTAATTTGGTAATATCGAGCAACGACTTTATGACTTTTTAGGCATGCATTTATTTCATCACTTCTTCTGCCTTGTGATGCAATAGGTAATACGATCATCATCATCATAGCCCGTAGACATCCACTGGTGAACGAAGGCCTCCCCCTTAGACCGCCACTCTATACGACAACCTGCCATTTGCATCCACCGGTTGCCCGCGACTACCATCATCATCATCAGCCCTTAAACATCCACCGTTGAACGAAGGCCTCCCCTTTAGACCGCCACTCTGTACAACACCCTGCCATTTGCATCCATCGGTTGCCCGTAACTACCATCATCATCAGCTCGTAGATGTCCACTGGTGAACGAAGGCCTCCCCCTTAGACCGCCACTCTGTACGACAACCTGCCATTTGCATCCACCGGCTGCCTGCGACTACCATCATCATCATCATCAGCCCGTAGACATCCACTTGTGAACGAAGGCCTCCCCCTTAGACCGCCACTCTGTACAACACCCTGCCATTTGCATCCATCGGTTGCCCGTAACTACCATCATCATCAGCTCGTAGATGTCCACTGGTGAACGAAGGCCTCCCCCTTAGACCGCCACTCTGTACGACAACCTGCCATTTGCATCCACCGGTTGTCCACGACTTTTACAATGTCGTCGGTCCACCTAGGAGGAGGTCTACCTACTGTGCTGTGTGGTGTTAGTAGCTTATATGACAACACAGAACATTTTTAGAAAATCGCATGTCAATCCATTCATCTTCCTTACTCGCAAACTCTCAAGATAAACATTAACCAGTATAAGCTGATCCTCGGACCTTAGGGGCTCGGTATGTCCGGGGCTTCAAGTTATAGTGGACTTCTATATTTTTTCATAAATTAAGAACGAAAAAATAGAACGTTCAAGTGCCAAAAGATTCTTGTAGTATTCCATGCACAGTGAGCAGTATCAAAATGAAAATAAGTAAAAAGTTATTCGATTAGATGTGATGCACAAATCAAAATTTTTATTATCAAATTTTTCTTATGGTTAATTTCTATACCTTACTTTTATAGTTTCTGGGTTTAAATTTCCTTTCCTACCTTGGCTAATTTGAGCAAACATTCCTCCAGCAACAGAACTACTCAACACTTGTGCAGCTAGGTTCACCTTCATTTTTTGTTTGGTGTTCGGATCCAAATGCTCTTTTTTTATAGAAGGGGCATAAACAAAGTTTGGATTGGCGCTATCTTTATCAAAAAATTCTTTTATGTCACTCCATTTAGCAACTCCTGGAAAAAAAGAGGCATAATTTGTGAGAATATACTAATATAATCAAAATAATATAGTTTTTACACACACAAATGGGAACCAATCAAAATAAATAGTAGATATGTACTGTGATTTTGGCTTCGATAATTTAATGCATGCTATTTTTAGTATCTTTGAAATACTGAGAGCAACTTAACTTTTATGACAACTTATGGCAAATATTTCATTCAGTTAAAATGTTACGCGTGATGATATTTACGCGAATAGTTTATTTGCTAGTTAAGAATATGACATCGAATTTCATGCGTTATCAGGTTTACATAGTTACAAATAATCCAAGAATTTACATCTAAATATGTAATAACTGTATAAGTTACCTTCTCCACTTGTTCCACTCGCCGAAATATCAATTTTGCACCGAATATCATATTTTAAAAACATGTTTCGGAAACACTTTAGTAAGTGTGGTGCATCAAATAAGGCTACGACTTTCCTATTGTCTACAGTGATCACTGGATAATTTTCTGATGCTCCTAATGATTCAAGCGCTCTTCGATTGGTTGCAGCCATGTCGCACACTGTTGCCGAAATATTAAGGCCTGCTTTGAAGCAAGCACGCAGTGTCTGGAAAATAAATTGTTTTTCTTTTATATTCAATTATATTTAATGATTATATTATATCTAGTGAAATTCATCATCATCATCACCATCATCATTAATTCCCATTCATTTTACTTTCTCGGTATTGAGTGATTCTATGGAACCACATGAATATGAAGCAAGCAGTTTGCTACATTTCTGATTCGTTCAATGAACAAACGGAAAGATCACTTACTTCTTTTATTAATATCATAAGGCGATCAGCAGTTACATTCGCTCCGGACAAATAGTATGCCAGTGGTTGCTTCACAGTTTTCCTTATTCCGGCAATCATAAAAACCAACACTTTGACTGCTTCCTGCCCTGTCTTTCCATGATGGCCATGGTCTTGATAGCCTTCAATTTCGTCAGATCTTTTATTGTATTGGATATGTTTTCTTATATTCATTTCGTCAAACATGAGTATGAACTCATTGTCTGATGGCTTTTGCTTTTGTATGAATTTTTTTATGGTTATCAAGATACGTTCATTGATGCCTGGTCTCATTTGAAAATTCCCAAGCATTTGTTTTAATGAGCTGGGAGCGGGCAGACAAAACATTCTCCTCAGGAGCCTGTAGCAGGTTGGTGACCTTTTATATAACCTCAGGGCTATAATTTTGCTTTCATTGCTCCACCTTCTACCTTTTGGTTTTTTCGAAAAATTGTTTATTTCTCCTTGCAAAAGCATGGAAAATGTAGGTGATAATATTTTTTGTAGCTTTTTTATCTCATTTTCCTCAGACAAGATGTTCAGAATGTCTTTTTGTCTGAGTGACTTTGTTTTTCTCAAGGAATTGCGCAACTTCCATATTTTTTTCAAAAGTTTCCTCGATTTTTTTAAATCTTTTTTTGCTTCTCCTTTTAGCTTCAGAGTCACCTGAAAAAGCAATGATACCAATAAGTACTTGTAATTCATTTTGATTTCATTGGCAACTAAATAAAAAAGGTGACCGAGCAGAAGTGGTATTAACATATTTTTTTTATATTTACAGGTTATCTTTTAACCAGCTTTCATGCAAAAAAAACATCATAATTAGCCCCGGCAGTCAAGACTGTGATACACACACATCACATCCACATCAAAAGCCGGAAGACGTCCACTGCTGGACGAAGGCCTCCCCCTAATAGAGAGGGGTTGCCATAATCCCCACGCTTGGCAGGCGGCTTGGGGATCGCAGTGTGTTACCACCGTTAACTAAGAGGATGCTGCTGCCCATCCTCCGGCGGTTCTGGGTGCAGTTTTAGGACATACCCAGGTCCACTGTGATATTATTTGAAGGATAAATGGTCTATTTTGGACCAACACTAAAGTAGTTACTACAGTTATTTTCTTGAGTGCACATAATATTAAAAAAATATTTAAAACACAAATTCTAAAACACAATTCACTCAATGCGAACCTTAACATGAGTGTGCTTAAATCTATTTCTGAAACAAAAATTCATGCAAAAAACCATTGGTATAACATTATTTATTTTGGAATGCAACCATAACATATTTTTTTTTTGATTGTATAGAGTTATGTAGTACCTGTGCAGGTTTAGCTGGAGATGTATCATCTGGCACCATTGATCTGGTGTTAGTAATGTCCAGAAATACTTCCCGTGAAGTGCTTGGTATTGGGTTTGAATCTGGAATTGATTGGGTCCCAATCAATATTGGCTAAAAAATAAAAAAAGTGATTTAAATTCGGCCTGATTATCAACATATTTATTTAGAGCTTAAACAGGAAGAAAAATTATGGCCTCCAGCAGGACTCGAACCTGCATACGAGCAGTCTCTATGGGTTTCCGCCTTAACTGCTTTGCCAATTAAGCTACAGAAGTCTTTGCCTCAGATGCCAAATTTCCCAACCTGTTTCAAGCTACCAACTAAAGCGTTGGTGGCCTCCGGATGCAGGTTCTGAGTCCTGCCAGAGGTTATAATTTTTCTTCCTGTTTAAGCTTTAAAAAAACAGAAATATCATAAGTGTGGAAACACTTCATACAAAAATTTATTTAGAGCTTGCATTCTATTTCATATAAAAAAAATATTTAGAGCTTGCATTCTAAAACACAATTCACTCAATGCGAACCTTAACATGAGTGTGCTTAAATCTATTTCTGAAACAAAAATTCATGCAAAAAACCATTGGTATAACATTATTTATTTTGGAATGCAACCTTAACATTTTTTTTTTTTGATTGTATAGAGTTATGTAGTACCTGTGCAGGTTTAGCTGGAGATGTATCATCTGGCACCATTGATCTGGTGTTAGTAATGTCCAGAAATACTTCCCGTGAAGTGCTTGGTATTGGGTTTGAATCTGGAATTGATTGGGTCCCAATCAATATTGGCTAAAAAATAAAATAAGTGATTTTAATTCAGCCTGATTATCAACATATTTATTTAGAGCTTAAACAGGAAGAAAAATTATGGCCTCCAGCAGGACTCGAACCTGCATACGAGCAGTCTCTATGGGTTTCCGTCCCAACTGCTTTGCCAATTAAGCTACAGAAGCCTTAGATGCCAAATTTCCCAACCTGTTTCAAGCGTTGGTGGTCTCCGGATGCAGGTTCGAGTCCTGCCGGAGGTCATAATTTTTCTTCCAGTTTAAGCTTTAAAAAAACATTGAAATACCATAAGTGTGGAAACACTTCATACAAAAATATTCATAAAAATATTTATTTAGAGCTTCCATTCTATTTCATTGCCTTATTCAAAAACACTATTTAAATCTCTCAACTAATTACAACTTTATCTAGTATCTGAATCTGATTTGTTTTCACATGTGACAATTTTCATCAGGGAGACATTGACCAAGAGTTTTAATGTTGCATAATTTCATGTTTTTGTTATTCATTGAATATGACCATCAATAGGTGTATGTAGCAAACAAAGCTTGCACATTATATAGAAAATATTTAGGTGATCTTTAGTCCAAGATAACTACGAACTAGGGTTAAAAATTGCTTACCATAACATCACATTCTGCATCAGGGCTGGCATGTTTGTGTAGCCTCTTTTTTTCAAAATCTATAAAAGATGTTTGCTTAAAGTGCTTATGACACAACATCCGGTGCTCAGAGTGCAACTCTCTTTGTAAATCTGGAGATGACCATGGGCTATCGGGAAAGCAATATCTTGCCCATGCTTCACACCTAAAACGAAATTAAGTACATAAATAAACAAAATACGGTTAGCAAGTACTTAAAGGTTAGGTTATAATTACAATGATTTTTAACACAAAAACTTACCGAAGGGCGTTCGTTACTCCTAGTTTCGGGAATCTGTATAAAAATACTCCTGGATCTTTGGACGTACACCCACATTTTGAGCATTTACGTTTCTGCTTTTCCGGCATCTCGGAAGCACACAGTAACAATTTGGAGTCCTGTCTCAATCTCACTAATTTCGATATAACTACCGCTGAGGAGTCAACTCAACGCTGACGCGGAGGACTCAACTCAGTGTAATTGCACGAAGAACAACACAACACAGCAAAACAAAACAATTCACAAATTCACATGGAACGCTGAAATGCTCCGCTCGCTATGACAGTTGGTCACTAGTCAGGCTTGAATTGTTACATGTAGGGTGCATATTGCCATATAAAATAATTTAAGTATTGTGTTTTTGACTTTGGCAACTCAGGATGTAGCCCTAATAGGTATGTCGCCAAGCCACCAAAGAGAGTTGATCCCCGCCTAACCTAACCTAAATAACCTATTAAACCTATGAAAATAATGGAAGTTTGCATACTGCTTAATGGAAGTGGTTAGCGTTATTTAAAATACAAGCTTTATACTATAAATTATAACATCTTTGTTGAATTGTTCTGCCTTGGTTAGACCTATTAGACATGTCAGAAAGTAAGACCGACTGTGAAAAACTTTTGCAAAACTTGAAAAAAAAATTCTTTCGAGGATCTCTTAGCATCGAAATCGAGGTATGATAACATTCGCAAGCTTACATGCTTTTCATAAAATAACGTACAAGACTAATAGGCCGATCTACAGCTACAGTATTTCGGTTGAAACTACTTGCTGCATGGTTATTGACCATTGTGAATACAAGTCTTTATTATTTTCCTTTTCAGCCTCAAGATGTGAGTTTAATGACATGGGACTGGCAGCAGAAGTTCTTGAATGAAACTGTCAATAATGAATTGGTCAAAAAATATCCGATAAGGAGACAATTTAGCAAATTATTCCTGAAGAAAATCATTGAACAGTTAGAGGGAAAGCAGGATATCCACGATGATTTCTATTCTCACTTATGTCTTGCCATGAACAATAATTCTGATGATAGCTACAGTTACAGGCATTACTTAATAAATAATGAAAGAGAAGTTATTACAATAAAGGAGACTAACAAAATGGTTGTTAATGGAACAACAGGCATGCGTACTTGGGAGGTATTCTGACTATATTAAATAGGTTAGTCTTTACTTTCTATACTTTTAGAACTTTGATTTCATAGTTGTATAGCTGGACTCAATGGCAGCTGAGAAGTTTGTAGCAGCAAAATACTATTAGGTTCTGCAGAAATGTACTCGCAGTGCTCAGTAGTGTCCATAGAGATTGTTTATTACTGTTATACCTATCTGATTATGATAAGCGATTTGGTGGCTTAATCCGCACTTATCTCCATTAAAAAAACTCTGCTTATAAAGTCTAACAAATTTTAAGTATCTCAACACACATATTATCAACTTAGTTGTAATCAAAATTATTAGATGATTTTTTATAACATATTAAAAATATGAACTCCCCAAATATTGGGGGCTGTCTCTCAGATTGTTAAATAGGTATTATGTATAAGTCTGGAAAGAAATAAGCTGTTGGTGTAAACTGTACTCTTAAGTCTCTAATAAATCAGCACACATTAATCTGTAGCCACTATTCTGTGTGTGTCCCCCCCCCCCATTGGAACTCTTGAGATGTACACAATACTCACTATTACTCTCCCCCCCCTGGGGGATGATCCATGGATACTCGGTATTACTCTTAGACAGTGACTGAGTATAAAAACAATGTATTCATTAACACAGATTCATTCAAGAAATGAAGCAACTTGAACTATATTACAGGGCGACATATTGATTGGTAATTTCCTTGAAACTAATTTCTTATCTGTTATTATTTCCTCCTTTTCTTGTAATTTAAGGATATCTTCACAATTTCAGGCAGCCTTGATGTTAGCAGATTGGGCGCTCTGTCATAAAGAAAAATTCACCAACAAAACCTTCCTAGAACTGGGTTCTGGTGTTGGCTTCACTGGTATCACTATTGGGAAGCTATGCCAGCCACTACGCATGTACTTGTCTGATTGTCATCCCGATGTGATGAAAGCAATATATGACAATATTAGGATCAACTATCCTCAGTCAGTTGTCACTGAAGATCAGAATATAAAATTGTTCACTAGTAAAGGAACAACAGTTGGTAAGTTTTTTTTTGCCTCAAAGGCACAGAATATTTCTAAGGCCTTATATCTATAATAAAGTTAATAAATTCATTGATAATTTTGTTGTATTGGATAACTCAGAGGCAAAATCATCGCTGTTTGAATGGATCGTTGAATTAAGCCTGCAATGTGGTATCAGAAGAATTAAGTTGACAGAACTAAACTAATTAAAGTATTTCTGTCCTTAGCTAACATGCCTAGTAAAAAGTGACAGTAATATTTTAATTAGTTTAGAACTATCAACTAGAAATCGCTTTTAGCGATAGGGCCGCCAATTGTGGCACTAGATCATAAGGTTCTTGTATCTTTTTCTATTGTATTTTTTGGTGTGCACAATCAAGAGTTTCTATCTATCTATCTAAAGCCTTCAAAATTTACCACATTGCCTGTCTATCCATTCAACTGTGTCCTTCCTTATGGTGAGTTCTGGCACCCTCACTTGAGAGCCAGTTTCCTATCCAGACTAGGTGTGTTTAACACCTTCAACCACATCATCACTTAACATCAGGTGAACTGTGGTCAAAACACCTAGCAATTCAAGAATATGAAAAAAAAAAACTTTAACTGCTAAAAGGAACAATAGTTCTCTAGCAGTTTATTTTTGTACAGTTACTCTATGTGGTTGTTTTATTTGATTGATATAGTATTTTTTTTACTGAACGAAAAATTTCTGTGGATAATAATTACATGCATTTTCTTGTAGGTGCAATACCACTGGACTGGAACAACATTGAAGAGTTACCTGAAAATGTAGTACCAGATGTGGTGATTGGTGCTGATATTGTCTATGATCCTTCCATATTACAACCTTTGTGTGATATTTTATGGACACTGTTTTGCAGAAATAAGCATTTAGAAGTTTATATCGCAAGTGTTATCAGAAATGAAGAAACTTTTGAATCATTCTTGAAGTGTCTAGGTATGTGTTGTTTACCTAGGTATAGGTACCTATATGTTTTTCTATTAGCTAATAATTATTATTTTTATTGCAGGTAATATGAAGTTCGCATATACGAAGTTGCTTCTTAAGGAAAGTGTTTATATTGAGTGGGATCATACAATAGAGAAGTGCTTGTTGAAAATAAATAGTTCTTAATGTACATATTGCTTTTTCTATGTAATGCAAAATCCAATGCTTATAGGGTAAATGACTAGTCATTGGACAGTTAAGCATTTTATTTTTAATATAATTTTTTTACTCCTACTATATACATTTTTATTACAAACGGAACGTGTTTTATATTACTTTAATCGTAGATCTATCGAGTTTTCAACATTTTATCATAATATTTTAAATAATACCTATAAAAAAAGGCATTTTCAAAAATACTCGTAAATGTATAGTCATTGGACAGAAATGTCAGTTATGGGACAATTATCAGATAGTTATTGGACACTCTCCTGATACGACGTCTTGCTTTAATAGCTTGTTTATAAATAGCCTACTTGTGATTGCCAGTGTCTTAGCTACCTTTGTACCAAATTTCATCAAAATCGTTTATTGTTTGAGCGTGACAGGGAAGAAAAAACATAGTCATGGGCTAAAGTTAAAGTTATGAGAAAAAGGAATGACTAATTTGAAATATAAAGCTTTATCTAGATTGTCAGCACTATATGGAATTACTGTTTGGGGCATCTTGATTACCACTGTGGACAAACACAATAAAATATACAGCAAACAAACAAACAAATTTGTGTATCAAATTATGTTGTAATAAGCGTCCAAAGACTAGTTTTTAAAGAAAATATTAGTCGTTGGACAGTGTCCAGTGACTGTAAAATAAACGTTAAATTAAATTCTGTGAAAACTAAGTGGTTTTGAATCTAAGTAGTAAAATTAAGGTATAAAATTAACTATTGTGTGTACTTCAATATTATTAGTTATTGGACAGCTGTCCAGTCACTAGCCTCGGAACAAAAACAATAGTAATCGTTGGACAACTGATGACACTTGGACATGACCTACAAATGAGTAAAGTAGCAATCGTTTACTTAATTAAAGAGTTATTTCATAGTACGAACCATTAGTCCGATGACGATCTCTTAAACAGCGTAAAACACTTTTTATTTTGATTTTCTTCACTTCTGTCCTTAACCAAATAATTATTTTTGAGCACAAAATGTAAACATTGAACACATCAAAACTTTTTTTGCAACCACTGCCATCTCTTGAGAAAGTAGAACACTTTTATGACATCCCAATGAACGCAGAAATAATTGGGCTCGTTCAAAAATACAAAATATAATACACAAGCCTCATAAACTTTGTCGAAAGTTTAAAGTGTCCAATCACTAGTTGTGTCCAACCACTAGTATGTTACCCTACAAAACTATTCAAAGTAACAAAGCTATTATGGCCGGGTCTAAAATCATCATTATCATTCATTACCTACTTACTGCTGAATATAGGTCTCTTCGGCATTCTAGGTGTTGCATTATATTAATCAACATAATAATGTGTGTTGGCAAGTGATTTACAATACGGTGTAGCGTGTCCTTTTATAGTGCCTCGAATTCCATAGAAACCTTCCGGTAACTTTACTGAGGTGAGGTGACTTGTTCAATAAATAACAACAGATCGATCCAAAACTAGAACTCAAACTTGATACTGGCAGAATGCTTAAAGAGAGATGCCAAAATGTAAGAAAAAATATAGATGACAGCACCACAGAACTGTCTGTACTGACAGAATTTGACAGATCAGCCAGCTGATTTACAAAAATAACCTAAATCTTTGGATTCGGTAGCGATAATTCTTACTATTTTTTTACTGAAAAGTGTTGTAAATAATGATTATTAACTAATTGCAACTAGTATTTCACCTAATTAGCAAATTTCTGTTTAAGACACCGCCGTATTTCACGATTAAAAAAGTTTCTACCTATTGAGTAATTGAGCTAGTTTTACGTAAATATTGAGCAGTATGAACGAAAAAGAAGCTCAGAAAGCAGAAAGTAAGCCCAGCGAAGAGCCTCGCACTCAAGAAAATGCTGGTGGTAAACAAGAAGCTTGGGGTTACGATTTGTACCCCGAGAGGCGAGGTACTTTCAAACAGAGCCTGACCAATGTCCTTATTGGAAAGGAAGGTAAAGAGAACATGGCCAAATATAAATGCGAGAAAAACGTCTACGATTGCTTCAAAAATAGTAAGTTTGAGTTAGTTAAATCCATGATAAATAGCTGCTGTCTTTGAACTTGTTTATTAGGATGCGGGCATCTGTACCTGAAAATAATAACTGATTTCTGTCTCTGCACAAATAATTTAATCATCAGCCCGGAGACGTCTACTGCTGAGTGAAGGCCTCCCCCTTAGACCGCCACACTGTACGACAACCTGCCATTTTCATCCACTCATTGCGTTGCAGGCGACTTTTCCAATGTCCTCTGTCCACCTAGTGGGAGACAACGGGGTGGGGTGTGGGTGGACAAATAGAATATTCATAAATAACTCGAATTCCAACCACTGGCTTTTTGGTGAAGGAAAAACATTGTGATGAAACCTGCATTGGAGAATCAATGGCATCTATGACAAATACAGGTTTATTGGGCGATATTCTGACCTGATGCTGATTGGCTGATCCACCTTAGGCTCGGTGCTGGCTGGCTGATCTGCTAAGTGGTCCAGGCACCAGGCCAGAGTATCGCATAATCACCCTTCAAAGGTATAATAGGTCTATGCCCAGCATAGAGAATAAAAAGCTAATGCAAAAAAAAAGGCAAAGCTTAAGCTTAGTAAATAATCATGATTTTGTTTGAATTCCAGGTCCTATCGTTAAAGTAATGGTGGCTGCTCTCAAGAGTTCAGGATGGTCAGTATTTCTAATTTTCTAAATTCGAAAATGATGCTTACATTAATGTTGGTGGGAATAGTTTTGATGCACCTTACCTTTTTGTAGCCCCATCGACATAAGGAGGCATATATCATGTGAAGTATGCGACTACTCAGTGAGTGGAGGATATGATCCAGAACTGAATCAGGTAAATTATTTCTTAGTTTTGATTCTGTTGTATAGACTGACCACATGACCCCCTCCCCCCCTCCGTGGATCCACCCTTGATTGCAAGTCAGCTCTTTTATGAGTCACTAAAAAAACGATGCATATTCCCTATTTGAATGTATAACTTCAACTTCATTACAGATCGTAGTATGTCAGAATGTGTCGACCCGTAAAGGGATGGTTCAAGGAGTGCTCGCCCACGAAATGATTCACATGTTCGATTACTGCCGGAACCACCTGGACTTCAAGAACATGGAACATCTAGCGTGTACGGAGATCCGAGCGGCTAACTTGACTCACTGCTCGTTTACCAGCGCGTGGGCACAAGGCGACGCGTCTTGGACTAAAATTAAACAAGCTCATCAGGTTTGTGTTTTATACGGTGTACTAGCGCCGCCCCGCGGTTTCACACGGTATGTTTCCTTCAGGAACTAAATTAATTTTCCGACATATAAAGTAACCTGTCATATGCTCTGGGGCACAGAAAAGTGAAAGCATTTTATATACCGTATACCTAAATTTATTTTATTCTGTGTAAAGCGAGTGGTTTGTCCCCAAATCACGTGTAGTTTCGGTACTTCGTTACTTTTGGTGACCAAACAAGTGAACCTATCTAGATAAAATTTGGCAATACAAATAAGTACTAACGTAATTTAAAAAAAAAAGGCTTATTTCAGGCAAAATATCCATTGATTGTGGTCGATTTTGTAGGTTTAAGTTGACAGAACTAAACTAACTAAAGTATTGCTGTCCTTAGCTAACATGCCTAGTAAAAAAAGTGACAGCAGTATTTTAATTAGTTTAGAACTGTCAACTTTAAAGCCTTCAAAATTGACTACAGTGTTAGTACTTAGCAAACCTATGATATTATGTTAGTATTATTAATATCCACCGATATTTATATTTATTTCCAGGATTGTGTAAAGACGAAGGCGCTGTACTCCGTGCTAGCGGTGCGACAGATAGGCAAGAAGGAAGCTGTAGATATCATAGAGAAAGTATTCCCCAAATGCTACGCAGATCTCGAACCCATCGGTAGGCGGATACGGAGAAACTCCGATGACATGTTGC
Source organism: Erannis defoliaria (assembly GCA_905404285.2). Taxonomy (NCBI): domain Eukaryota; kingdom Metazoa; phylum Arthropoda; class Insecta; order Lepidoptera; family Geometridae; genus Erannis; species Erannis defoliaria. The sequence continues at coordinate 6,601,483 of FR990071.1, forward strand.
GCGCTTTTCAAGAAGCTTCCTATTATGGGTATGATTAATATATTTTATAGCTTATGTATTAGTAAAGTGATTATAAATTTATAATAATTTATCGCGTTCTGATTTTCAAATGTAGGCGTCTAAAACGAGAGTTTATAACGACTTTCACACAAGACACTTGGCTTATAGTAAACCACTGAAATATGAACTTTATATCGTGTTGTTGAGTGGCTCATATTGAACGAATGCTGTGTAGACAACTCGTAGCTGTAGTGTGTTAGGAAGTGGAATAGATGCGAGCGTTAAAATTTTGCGTTGTTATTGGCCAATAGATTTATAATCACTTTAAATTATTGTTGTAGGTATTGTAGATAGTGTACATAAATAAAACAAACCCCTCACGATTTAAAATAATGTCTTTTATTTCATTATTTTCATATTTTCATTGAGTACTTAACATAACAATTATTGCCTAAGATTCAGAATAGTATTTATAATACAGCCCTTCAGTTTTACAAAATCACAAGCTTTGTTTATTATCTAATAGTGATGATATAGAAAGGCACAAGTTGATTTAGCTAACAAATATTTAAATTTTCTATTAAATTAATATATTTTTGAGTCGTGACTTGTAAGGGAGTACGCACATTACATAGACTCCACTCCACCCTTACCAACCCGACAAACGTCAACTTTTGGTTCCGCATTAACGAGTGGTCGTCTAGGCCAGGGCTGTCCAAACAAAGGCCCGCGGGCCGCATGCGGCCCGCGGCTTGTTTTCATGCGGCCCGCGACACACATTTTAATCTAAAAATAGTTTTGGACACAAATAGTTTGGATAATATTATTCGTTGTCAAAACATGTACTCAATACTTGGTATAATTATTTATCTTCAATCTTGCAACATTCCATTCGCATGATCACTTAAAAGTGAAGCTACTTTTACTATTATTGGGGGAATTCCCGGAAACTATTTTGTTTTTGTCGAGTGAGGATTTGGTGTTGACCGTATTAGTTAAGTTTGTGCTTCCACTTAGTTCGTATCGGAACTTCTTACTTACACCGCTTTGAATTTTACACATTATAATAAGTAATTAGCAGCAGTTTTTAAAAAAAACCTTAACTAACTGCATTATGTCTACGAAGAAGCGAAAATTAAGTGATGAACATCGAGTATTTAATGAGAGCCCACCTCTCATTAAATACAAATCTCAAAAAAACTTGACTATTTTATATGCAACAACAATAATAAAATTCAGTGTATGATTTATATGCAAGTTTTATCTGTGAGTAAAGAATACAATGTTAAACGTCATTATACTACTTTACACGAAGAAAAATATAAAGGACATGTCGGTGAAGCAAGGAAAATTGTTGTGGCTGAGCATAAGAAAAAACTAATGCAACAGACAAGTTTTTTTTTCAAAAGTAAATACAGATAATGAACAAAGTTTAGCTGCTTCTTATGAAGTTTGTTTGCAATTAGCCAAAGCTAAAAAACCATTCAGCGATGGAGTTTTTATAAAACAATGCGCAATTGCCATGGCTCATCGCTTCATGCAGCCGAAATTGGCGCAAAAATTTGAATCTGTAGCGTTATCTCACCAAACAGTTGCGCGACGAATAGATGATATGGGCGAATATGTTTCGAAAAAATTATGTGATTACATTGTACAATGTGAATATTATTCATTATGTTTGGATGAAAGTACCGACCAGACAGATATCGGTCAATTAATAATTTTTATTCGCTGCATTTCGAAAGATTTTTCAATCACGGAGGAAATGTTAAATTTAGTGCCACTACATGGCTCAACTAAAGGCAGTGATATCTTTGAAGCTGTTAATACTCGTAAAACTGTTATGGAATACGGTGGGTTTCAAAAATGTTCTTGTATTGTGACCGATGGAGCAAAAGCAATGACTGGAAACGTTACAGGACTTACGGGTATGGGGACGGGTACGGGAATGGATTTTTTTAAGATCTTTGGCGACCGTTTCCCCAAGCTAAAAAATTTTGGCTTGAAAATGGGATCGATGATGGGCAGCACTTATTTATGTGAAAGTGCATATTCAACAATGAATTTTATAAAATCCAAGTATAGATCTTCACTGTCAGATAAATCGCTTCTTCATGCAATGCGCCTGGCAACAACGAATGTTGACGTGGATATCGATACTATTGTTAAAGATAAATTAACGAAAAATCAATAAACATAGAAAGACTAAATTACCCTGTATTTTATTTACTTGACAACTGAAAATATTTTTCTGGCTCTCCAGCTTTTGTGTGAAATTTAATTAGCCCGCGAAGGTGTATAGTTTGGACAGCCCTGGTCTAGGCGAATCACCAGTGGACGACATGGTGTCAATGAGAGTCACTATATAGGTAGGTATGTACTACCTACCTATATAGTGACTATATAGGCTACTAGACTAGATATGATAGGTTTATTGGCTGTACGGCTGTACATTATTGTCTCTAATCAGTATATATAATGAAGAATTTTTCTCCTGCCGTAATTGGTTACGAGCCTCCGGTTTCGTACGCGGCCGAAAGGGAGTGGACAACGGGTCGTTATTAGTCAACGAGTGGTAGATCAGATATTAGTTTGACGTCAATTATTAAATCTGCTAGTGCTTCCCCTATCGTAAGCGCGTTGTCGACGCGACGCGGAGCTAATGAGTGGGCAATGCAGGTTCAACGAATGACAAACGGGTCGCAGATGGCCATAAGTGTACATCGCGTGAACCACGGGTCAACCACACGTATGTACATTTCTTTCTTCTTCTTCCTTGAAAATTCCACCGTAAAGGACGTGATACAGCTCGCAGGTCATTTTAATACTTTACTATGAGTCAAGTCGGCATGGAGCCGGCGTCGAGTCAGTATAATGTGCGAGCTCCTTAAGTCTGTGACTAAAGGCATTATCCGCGTAGGACATTTTGGCCTAGATGACTCAAAGTGGTATAGGATAGGAGAGTAGTATTTCTAAATTACAGTATCTATGTTTATTTAATTAATAATAATTTTATACACTTCGTTGCAAATAAATAAAAATTTGTTACTATTAGGCCACATGCGTGTAAAATATGTCGTCAGCCTTCATAGCTTGGCAAAAAAGTCTTAAAACGGAAACTTATTTTCTCCTGGCAATAACGCTATACAAAAATAACAGTAAGTACGTCATTGATTTCAAATATTGAGCATTTGAGCATACCATTGGAGGTGGCAAGCCAAGCCTCTGCCAAAAGATCAAGGTACCTGCTGTATGGTATACGATTATGGACCGTATACCCTTTGCGTGTGTTGTGAGTTTGTACTCGTAAGTAAGTAAGTTCGTATAGGCTGAGTGGCCAGCCCTAGTGTCAGAGTTAATGTGCCGCCCGAAGGCCTCTGAAATGGTTGACGGTTGTTCTTATAGAAACTAGAACAAACAACCGGGACCAACAATTTAATGTGTCATCCGATCCACGGTAGCGCTCAGAAAAATGCCACTTACGATCACCCATCCGAAGACTGACCGGACCGTCTATCGGTGATCGTTTAGAATCACCTAGACAAGCTACGCTACGAGCGCTACATTGTACTCGTGTTATAAGTGTACTTTCATACGAACAGGATTTGTTTTATTAGTGTAAAAGTTTACTTGAAAGTGTGCTATGTGTGTTTACCTACCTCGTCCCCCGCAAGAAGTGGCAGAAAGTATGTAGACAGATTATCGTCTTTGGCATATGCTCCAATGGTACATGCTCGAAGTATCGAGCTGAATTCATCTTCCTCTGACGTACTATTAGGATTACCAGCGTTCATAGAACAATTTGCGACAGTGGCGCCTCTATTAATTTCTACTCCTTTTTTAATAAGCGTTAAGTCATATGTTCGAGTATGTATACTTATAAAGTCTTGGCTATCACCTAACTTGATTTTAGTTCAACATAGATCTAATGCGCGGGCCGGGGGCCGTACCATGAATGCTTATTCCGGGACCGAATACTTTCAGCTGCCGACTCTGCGCTACCGTGAATTTTATCGCCTTGCAATAAGGTTCGCGGTCGCGCAGTGTCGGCAGCTGAACCCATTCGGTCCGAAGCGGTTCAAAGAACGGCCTGATTACCACGGATCAACGAGAGCAAAAGAGAGGGAAATAAATTATCTCTGAGTTTCTCCTAGGTCAGATGGCGGTCCGTCATAGTAGGTAACAAATCCCTAAGTCTGTTAATAGGATATGATGGCCAGTATTATAGTATAGGGTTTATATGCCTGCATAGTTCAAGCGTAGAGCCACAGAAACATAACTTACAATAGGAATAGAAAAAGTTCATTGACCTTGGACATAATGTATGGAACAGCTGTTTTTTTTCGCGATTTCAGGTTTGGCCCCGTAGTAAATGTGGTTCATAATGACTCGGTATATACGTACATGGGTATGTACCTACCGAAGGGTTTCAGTATTGTTGAACATTTTTGTTTCACGTTGTATATACGAATGGATCGAGCCATTTTCCAGTTGCGAGACTAACGCACGACAATAGGGTAGATGACTGATGTTTAAATCGTTAAAACCAATAGCTTTGATGAAGAATTTAAGTAAATATAGTAGGTATGTTTATTGAAAAAATAATTTGAATCGGTTAATAATGTTCTGATATATGAGCGTATATATGATGCGCCCCGCGATTTCACCCGCGTGATGATGAAAAACGGTGATAATGATGATAAAAGTAAGTCCGTATGGAATGAGTGGCCAGCCACTAGTAGCTAGTGTCAGAGTTAATTTGTCGCCCGTAGCCTTGGCTTGACTGTTGCTGTTATAGAAACATAGAACAAACTACCGGGATCAACAATAGGGTAGATGACTGATGTTTATACCGTTGAAACCAATAGCTTTGATGAAGAATTTAAGTAAATATAGTATGTTTATTGAAAAAATTATTTAAATCGGTTAATAATGTTCTGATATATGAGCGTTTAAAGTTTTTGTTAGAGACAACTCTGTCCCTTTAACGCAAAACAAAAAATGACGTCACGCCTTACTTGTCAGAATAGAATTTATATGGCGTACAGAGAAGTGACGTCACGATTTGCTGTTTCGCCTCTCTGTCTGGCATGATATTAAAATGCTTATAAGTTACTTATTTTTGATTAGATTTTCATTTTCTTTTCATTTATCAGCTATATTTATGGGCCACATTTTAATAAAACAATAAAAAAAACCAGTCATCTAGCCTATTGTATTTTATACAGGTTGACTTTTCATCGTGAGGAAAAAATAGTTATAAGTATCTACATGTATCACAAAACAGAACTGAAGATATGGCATAGTTAAATTGCATATTTTATTTTACGTGTCCAGATTAAGTTATACCCACACTATTAATTTATTAGTGCATATACATATGATACGCAAATGAATACAGAAATGTTTAAAAAATATTTAAATATATAAAAAAAACAAAACGTGGAAACCAAAAATTATTGACACCATTCACAGTGTTATTATTTTACCTACACATGGCAAGAGACCTGCGTATGTACGCTACGTAAAGTGCGTATATACGTAAGCTACGTAACGTGCGTAGTTACGCTGAGTAAAGTACGTACGTACGCTACGTAACATGCGTACGCTATGGCCAACGCTTGTCCCAATGCAGCCTTATAAACACACAAGTTTGTGCAAAAATAATTTTGTGCATGACCGAGTAATTATACTAGTTATAAAAACAACCGCAGGGACAAGAAAACGTTTTTTACAAATATATTATTCCAACTTATCATCTATTAAGATCAATTTGCATATGACTAGTATTTTTCGCTGTATTTTGTACAATAATTTTAGAAATTTTAGAAATTGTTACTCTAAATCTAAATTATGCAGATATCATCTGATGCAAAAAAAGAAAACAATGGTGTCTATTCTGTTGCACCGCTCACTAAACTAAACTAATCTGACAGGACTAAAATTATACGCGTCTTATTTCATTTCAATATGTTAGAAAAGGATGTCAACAGATTTCGTCCTTTTAAATTAAGTTTAGTTTAGTGAGCGCTGCAACAGAATCGACACCATTGTGGTCGATTTTGAAGGTTTAAGTTGACAGAACTAAACTAACTAAAGTATTGCTGTCCTTTTGCCTATTGCTGCTAACATGCCTAGTAAAAAAGTGACAGCAATATTTTAATTCGTTTAGAACTGTCAACTAAAGCCTTCAAAATTTACCACAATATGAAATTAATTCTTAAATCGTCTTTTATAAATTGATGTTTTCATCCGACAAGTACTCTTATAGTAGTAGTAAGGTATACCTTAGTAATAATTATGTACATAATACATAATTATAGCAGTTTAACCTGAATTGAAACTGAATTCATTGGCTGTCCCATACAAAAAATCAATTCATCATCAGCCCGGACACGTCCACTGCTGAACGAAGGCCTTCCCCTTAGACCGCCACAATGTACGACAACCTGCCATTTGCATCCACCGGTTGTCCGCGACTTTTACAATGTCGTCGGTCCACCTAGTGGGAGACCTTCCTACGCTGCGTCTTCCGGTTCGCGGTCGCCACTCAAGAACCTTTCTTCCCCATCGGTTGTCAGTTCTTCGAGCGATGTGGCCTGCCCTGCGCCACTTCAACTTGCAAACCTTGCGAGCTATGTCGGTAACTTTGGTTCTTTGGCGAATATCCTCGTTCCGGATTCTATCGCGCAAAGTAACTCCGAGCATGGCTCAATGCAAAAATGCAATTACGAACGACAAAATGTATGGAGCAGCTGTATTTTTTTGCGATCCCAAGTTGTTTTTTTTTGTAAAAGTTATTCATCACGATGAGTTTAATTGACCCCTAAGATATTGCTAATGAATTCAATTTTATCCTGTATATAAGCTACTATCTCGCTTTAAAAATCCTATTACTCTATTTTACCTAATACATAGGTATCTCATAAAAATATTCGATTGTAATATCCTAAAATAAATTAATATAGTATCTTTTAAAATAAATCTAAATGAGCACTACAACCTGCATTTTTATGCTAAAACTATCAACTAAGCAAAGGCATTTTATGCCTTCGTAATCCATAACAATGAACGTAAAACTGATATTTTACAAGTAACTAATCTTATTATGAAAACTGACGTGGTTTTGACACATTTTTGTTTTATTTATACGGGAATACTCACGTTTAATTAAATCGGATACTCCGACTATAGTTTCGATCACATCCGGTGACCTATAGTCGGAGTATCCGATTTAATTAAACGTGAGTATTCCCGTATAAATAAAACAAAAAAGTAACTAATGTGTAAATATAAAATATTCAAACTTTAAATACAGGGTTAAGGCGGTAGTAAATACTAACGCTAATGGTAGTACTAACAGCTCATGTAGGTACTTACTCATTAAGAACAACTCCTATAGGACCAAATCTGAAAATGCAAAAAAACTGTTTTCCATTAGAACAATTTAATTCACTGTTTTAAACTTACACTTACTGTTTTTTTTTACAATTTAATTCGTTTTCGACGCTTTTTATTTTAGGGTTTGTCTCATAGTAAAAGTTGTTCATAATTAATGATCTTCTCTAGGCTTAGTCTACCCGTCCGCCGTACGTAACCCTGTATAATTCATGAAGTAACATAATGATTTGTTCTACGAGTGTCTTTAAACATTGTAGATACGTTGTTCGACGGATTTGTACTGAAATGAAAATGTAGTGACGTCCAGCCGCGACACTGGCTGATGCGTGAGAGACCTTACTTTTTATTGCGTAAATAAAGCGTAGACAACGCATCAACAATGTTATATGTATAAAACGTTAATGAAAGCACTAAGACAAAGCAAAAGGCACCTTGAAATAAATTTAGTGTCACATATTCTTATTTACATTGCGATAGATATAATTTTTATAATGAGCTCTTTCATGGTCCCTCTCTTGCCTGCTTCTGAACTCATTTGATACTTCATATTAGACTAAAACAATGTAATATTAATTGACATAATTTATTTACACGCATAGGAGCTTTTATTCTAAGCTTCAAAGGCACAGATTCATTTTGATATTGTTCGTCACACTGTAATTGCACTTAGAAATATATAGTTAGGTACCTACTTCTAAAATCGTTGAATACGAAGATCATTTTAAATAGTTGACACTTACCACTAATGGGCTCACACTTTAAAATCGACTAGCAACTTGTCTAATATTTACAATGTAACGTCTCCTTGGGCACTGTAATCACATCTGTGATCCCTAGAGCGTAAAGTCTATTCGTTGTATGTATACGGCGTTGTCACTTGTTTTCATGTTCCTGCATCGCCCGATGCGCTTCACTTAGGTACGTGGTCCAGTATATTATAGTAAAGAGGACGAAACACACAGGAAAGAGCACGAGGGCGTACTTGTCCATGGCCCCATGTTGGGCGCCACAAAACATGACCCCTTTTTCGACCAAAGCACCAAAGCGCTCTATGAACCTCGTCGGCCTACCCGACGGCATCGACTCTAGCATCGGCGAGTCCTACAAATGGAAACAATCGATTAAAATTAAATATTTCGTCGCAAATAATAATGTTTTATACACATCAACTAACTCTATTTTCAAGAAGCGGTACTTACTATTCTGCAAGCTCTAAAGTTAAAGCGGTGCTTATAAGTTATTAGGCGTAGTTACTACAATACCCTACATTGTACTACCTGAATTACTACAGTCCTAGTTTACGTCTGCGTCTAATTTATATGTTTGTGTTTTACTTTACATTACGCACACAGTGTATCTTTTGTATTTATCTACTGTAATTGCATTCTATCAAAGTTCCTACACAATGTTCTTAACTACAACACATAGCCATATGGCTCTACTGCAGTAAAATAGTTCACAACTAGATACACACCTACTACCGTGTTTCAACCATTACTGCGTTACGTTAGCCACACAGTGCACTGTTTCTTGCCTGTATTTTTACCTTGCTAACTGATCTTGCCTCACATCCAATCTTATTATGTCTCCAATCCCTTTTCCCCGAGAGGGACGACTAGAAATTGGTGACCTAAGTTAAAAAAATTAATGCGCCTAGACGGACCTACGTGGTAATTCTACTTAATAATTGAATCTTACATGCAATGTACTACAGGAATTATAATGTCAATCTGCTTACCCTTTGGATTGTTTGATGTGAGAATTGTTGCTTGAAACCGTCATCTTCGACGCTAAGCGTGGGTGAGAAGACTCCGCCTTGCGGAGTCCCTGTTACGGGCGTACTGAGCCTCTGTGGAATCGCAATAACAGCTTAGCTTGAAGATAAAATCGACGGCTTATCCTGCTCCAGCGCATTTATCCCAGTCTAGGAAGGAAGACTCCAATGGGTGTGTATGAGTGCTCTCTATCCAATAGTGCTGAATGAATGTTAAGGGATACGTGAAAAAGAGATGAAAAATCGAGCTTTATCAGCAATTACAAGCGTATGAAATAGAATAAACTAGAAGAATAATTGCGAACCTGTGAATTATTCATATGCAAGGGCGGCGGTGCCAGCTGCGCCGCGGACGCCGCTCGCCTCAGGTCCTGTCTCCGTCGGCACCAGCTCTTGTCGTATCTGATGCCGAAGAGCACCACAAAGTACTCGAGCAGGGCGAGAAACACGAAGATCGTGCATGAGATCAACCACACTTCGATGCACTTCAACTCGAGCGCATCCGGTGAGTTGGTGCTGAAATATTGTAGAGTCGTTAGAATTTTAAACTTTGGTGTTTAACATCGAACGAATGGGCTTAGAAATTATAAAGAACTTTTTATTGCTTTAATGTTGGATTAGTTGGACCACTCCAATTTTTTACAAATATACAAATTCTATTATACTACCAACTCCAAATACACGCGACTTATGATTTAATTCCAATGCTTTAATATAAGGAGGGAGATATGTCATATCGCTCCCTCAAATAGCCCCGTGAAAACGGCCCCAGGGACTGTCTCGCCTGTCTGCGCTCACTAAACAAGACGCGCGCTATACCTTTTGCTCTCATAAAAGTGCTATCTTCTTTCTCACTCCGGCGCAACTCGTAAACATGACGGCACGGGAGTCATTTTCAAACGTTGTTTTGTTACGCGATAGCGCATCTTTCGTATCCTTTGTTTCATTCCCAAAAAACTGTACACGGAACCGACAATATCGACGAAGGAAGGGATAAAAAAGGTAAATGGAATTCATCATCATCAACATCATCAGCCCGGAGACGTCCACGGCTGTACAAAGGCCTCCTTAAAGCGCCACACTACGACAACCTGCCATTTGCATGCACTGGTTGCCCGCGACTTACACAATGTCGTCGGTCCACCTAGACTAAATTGAAACTATAATAAATTGGAATTGCTTTAATTAAACGAGGGATCCGGTAGATACAACTTAAGCGTCTTATGTAATATTTTTGCAATTTATGCAGGTCTAAATGTGGTAAATCAGTGGTGAGTCAATCGGTTTAATTTATAGATCCGATATATAGATATATATTTGTAGATGTATAGATCGGTATAAAAAAAAAACTATTGCTCGACATCTATAAATGCATATTCATAAATGCATATTCGTCGTGGTGTTGGTCAAACGTAAGCCTTTTTATAGGCTTGCTGTGATAACAAAAATAATAAAATGAAGTAAGAGAAATATAAATAGCCAATAGGTAGTACTTAGTAGTACACTGCAAACACACAAATTTTACCATCGGTATAACATACAAAATAAGATTGCATAATAATAAATCATTGTCTATAATCTACTCTGTAGTTTTTCTACTCTGTGTCACCGACGTGAGCGGCACGCGCGCGAGATATGGTCAGCGCGGGCAGGCCTGGCTTGGGCCGCACGTTGCGATGTTTTGGTGCGGGAGGCACGGCGAGAAGTAACTAGCTCCGCCCGAATCCTCAAGGACATTGGCTCAGGGAGGGGCCTTAATTCGTGAAAAAATATCAGTACCTACCTGACTGTGTCGAACATAGTGACCAGGGAGAGGAGTGTGGTCACCAGCAGTACCATGCGACCTGGCACGATCTCTGGTATAACACAGAAGCTGCCCCAGGATATGATGACAAACAGGGAAGACGGCAAATAGCTCTCTAGCAGGTAACTTCGTAGCTCCCTGGAAAGTTTGATCTGGAGACGCGCTGCAGAATGTGGGCCTGGAAACATGTTTTTTTGTTCGTGTTTTATGGAGCTGAAAGGTTATTTGATCAGGTCTCGCCTGATTGTAATCAAGGGAAGGATAAGAAAATACTAATCAATATTATCTTTTGCCAAAAGATAGTACACGCATAGCCTGGAATAGTCTACTGAAGCTCATTGGTGTGTAAAGCATTTCCATTACCTACTTGGAAAAAATAGTTATTTAAATTAGAACTGACGTGTTTTGAAACAAATGTAACGGTAGGTTGGATTTAGGCGTGGATTTCGCAACAAGCGGAGTTTCATAGGTGTCATGTCATAGGTTCAATAAAACAAAAAAACTATATTTTTTTTTTTAATTTGTATGTCTAGACGAGTAAGTCGATTGCCTGTTGATGAGCTTCACGCCTGCCAATAACAATAGCAGCGCCAGAGTTGCGATCTTGCGATCAAAATCCTGCGCCGCACTGCGTGGCGGTCGTCAGCTGAGATATTGGATGTCAAATCTCTTCATGCCCAGTAGGTTATCTGGTCATATTACCCTTCAAACCGAAAAACAGTAATTTTTGCACACTACTGCTTGGCGGTTGAATAACTGGCAAAGGTGTGGTATGTATTTCCCCAGACGGACTCTGCAATAGATAATTTTCATTTGTTTTTTATTTGATGTTTTATACAAGTGAACCAGAGGCAATGATAAAATGAATGGACGGGAAATAAGCGCACGGATTTTGAAGACTATATGTTGAGCGCCAGCTCTCCACTCCCGTCAGTCATACGAGGGGCGTTCAATAAAAAGTGAGAATGAGTATGTTGCCGGTAACTTTTATTAAATGTTATTTTATTTTTCGCTATAGTCGCCTTTTAGCGTAATACACTTGGAATATCTTTTTTATAAGCTTAAAATTCCTATCACTTAAAAACTCCTGTACTGCAGCGACTACTGCTTCATCATTTTCGAACCTCTGTCCTCCCAGAGACTCCTTCAACCTTGGAAATAGATAGAAATCACTAAGGGCAAGGTCGGGTGAATATGGAGGATGCTCAAGTATTTCGAAGCCAGCATCACGAATTGTAGCCATAGCAACAGCGGACTTGTGAGCCGGGGCATTATCTTGATGGAACAAAACAATTTTTGTTAGTTTGCCTCGCCGTTTCTGGCGTATTTCGTAACACATTTTTTTTATTTGTTCTGCATACAAATAGCCCGTTACGGTAGCTCCATCGATGTCGAGATATTCTATCATGGATACCCCTTTACTATCCCAGAAAAGAGAGTCCATGATCTATCCGGCGGAACGACTCGCCTTAAATTTCTTAGGAGTTGAAGATGATGGTCTTTTCCAAGTCATAGATTGTAATTTTGTTTCAGGATCGTAATGGTGAAGCCATGTTTCATCCATTGTTATGAATCGAGACAAAAAACGATCAGGATCTTGTTGTAACATTTCCAATGAAGCTCGAGAAATGTTCAGCCTGGTTTGTTATTGTGCATCGGTAAGCATTCTGGGGACCCAGCGCGCGGATACTTTTTTCATCCCCAAGCGTTCGTGTAAATTGCAATGCACACTACCAGCCGAAATCTTTGTTTCATCAGCTATAAAACGTACCGTGAAACGACGATTTGCTAAAACAATGTTCTCGATGTTTTTTTTACCATTTCTTCGGTCACTACCGTTATGGGGCGGTCCGGGCGAGGGTCATCTTTGGTGGATGTTCTTTCACGTTTAAATTCAGCACACCAACGAGCAATCAAAGAGAATTTAACACTTGCGAGCAACTGTAGAATAAGGTGGTGCATTTGCTCCTAAAGTATCCTGCAAGTCTTGATTAGCTCGTTCCGTAGTGAAATTTTTCATGCACAGATACTTAATAACCGCACGCAATTCAACTTTTTCTATTTTCGATAACACGCTACGACAGACTGCAAATAAAAGACTTTTTAATTAAAGACCACTTTTTTTAAAAATTATTTTCTTATTTTAAATCTTATCAATATTCCAGCTCTACTAGCCAGTATTTACTTTTTCGGTTCCAAAGAGTTTCTACCTCATTCTCACTTTATAATGAACGCCCTACGTACTCTGTCTTTGCGACATGCGAGCCGTACTATACGACAATACAAACTTCTAATACATATACATGTGTTCTCTTTTTGTTATGCAGTAATTAGATTCGATATCTCTATTTTCTGGCAAATGTAATATGCATACTTTTAGCTAGGTATGCTTGATTGTGTTGACTTGATAATTTTGAACGATTTGCAAGCGCTGGGCCCGTCCTTTCCATTATCATCGTCGCTGAGTATAACATGATTTTCAACTCAGTGAATTTCAGGCTATTTATAAAACGAAATGGCGAATCGTCTGAGCACAAGGTGTATGGATGAATCTAATGGCTAATCTACTGCGCACTACGATGCCGTAGTTGTGTATTCTACTTACATGTGGATAAGAGTGTATTTATAAAACAGTGCTAACCACACATATCTACTAGACAGAGGCAATTTCAGAAAAGCGTGACGCATAGTCTCCTCCTTTTAATAAATACTTATAGCTACCTACCAGAATGCCACATATACTAAATACTGGGGCGTACCGCAAGTTTAAAAAATCCTTATTTTGATATAGCTCACTTCTTTTTTCAGAGACTTCTTTTTGTGAGAGTTTTCGTTTGCGTCCTTTTACTTTAAACTTTTTTTTTTAAAGATTTCATTCATTTATATCATTTTTGTGACACTTATTAATGAAATTTGAACTTTGGTGCTATCAATAAACGATTGAATTAAGTATATTGTATTGTGTTGATGTTTTTAGGATTATGGTAAATCATCTGACCCCTCACAAAATATAAATAAAACAATGTATATAGGTACTTAGATAATGATCTTCATGGAATTTAAAAAAAAAGTCGTTAAGCTTTACTTAAACAACTAAAATTTCGGCTACCAATAAATCAACAAACTCAATGAAAAAAATTGTTAACGATCAAAATAGATAAAGACGAACAAGGTATAAGCTAAACTGGAGCGCGGGTACCGTTCCTAATGAGCGATAAAAAAATAAAAAAAAAAAGTCTAAGAAATCAGCTAAGTATAGTCGGTATACATACAGAACGGTACTCGCGCTGCTGTAACATAAACAAGCGACACGAAACTATAGAAACGTAAAAACTACATGCATCACTAACATTCACAAAGAAGGATGTTGGTGCTTGGCACGGATGTATACATAATCACAATTTGTCCTATTAATAACTAAGTACCGCAAAAACGTATGCTGGATTTACATACTGCCTTCATTACTTCTATTTTGCTAGGTTATACCTCCCTAACATAATCGAACGTATGTTTAATACCTAAATGAGATTGAATGTGAGTTTTGAAAAAAATAAACTGAACTTGATGTGGTCAAGTGTAGTATACCTCCCTAACATAATCGAACGTATGTTTAATACCTAAATGAGATTGAATGTGAGTTTTGAAAAAAAATTACTGAACTTGATGTGATCAAGTTCAGTTTATTTTTTTGAACAACACGGAGAGAAATAGAATCGCCCTTTTCGAAATATCTATATGTATGTTATTTTATCACTTAAAGAAGCCGAAATAGTCGTTAGGGTCGTTTTGTCCCCATATCTGGATATTCCTATAATTCAGTTACGTCTTTTTATAGTACGTATGTTTATAAAATCGACGGAATTATTCACCAGTCGATGCAATCAGATACCATATTCGTATTGTTTAGGCTCTATACAGCTTACTGATTTGAATTATTCTAGGGTAATAAGCTGGCATGGATAATACATATAGGAGCTCTTTGATAAAAAGTCTCAGACTCTAAAGATAAGAATTTCAAAAATGTTGAACTATTCGAGGAGATACTTAGCGGCATCTAAGTACCTATCTGTGTGGGTAAACCGTTTAAACTATCCCCGCTTAAACTGTGGAAGAAAAACTCAGGACTCGAACCTGCATACGAGCAGTCTCTATGGGTTTTCGTCCTAACTGCTTTGCCAATTAAGCTACAGAAGTCTCTGCCTTAGATGCCAAATTTCTCAACCTGTTCCAAGCGAACAACTATCCCGTTCTGTCTATCCGTTGTGTTGTGTCTGTTCTGCCCATTTATGTTCCTACTTTACATATATACAGGGTTAGTTCTAATCAGTTAGCATCCTTATAAGAGCATATTCTGTACATTAAAACAAACAACTTTTACTATGGGCCAACACTGAAATCACGAAAAAAATATCAGCTGTTCTATACAAAAGTTAATCGACCTCCGGCAAAATGTATGGAACAGCTTGTTTTTTTTTGCGATTTCTATGTTGAACCCATAGTAAAAGTTGTTTGTTTCGACGTACATAATATGCCCTTAAAAGGATGCTAACTGATTAGAACTAACCCTGTATATCTTGTTGGATCCTCCATTAGGTAGAGGTACCAATAACATGTACATCCGTACCAGCGCCGCTTGCAGCGAATAGCGACAGCGCATAGCGTTAGTAAGGTACAATAATTAGTCACAAAGCGCAAACATAAGCGCGAAGCATTGAATTACATTTACCTTCACCAAAATTTTTAATGTTTTTACTTTTGTCCGTTACGAAGGAGACTACGTATTTGGGAAGGCGGAAGTGATTGCGCTGCTCGTTGCCCAGCCCGATGCTGATCCAAGGGCTGATGTCCCGCCACTCGAACCTCACGTCTTCTGTCGTGTATTTGTCTGAAAAGTTACATAAAGTGTGGTTAATACTCAACTACCTACAATTAATAAATATAATTTTATTCATAAATCAATAACCCGCCCCTCACTGTTTCTGGCGCAAACCCAAAATACTGGCAGCATTACCACGCTGAATGGCAATGGCTATCCTTTGCACCAGAAACGAGGTGGAGCCGGAGTCACCACCTCTGTCCCAAATTCTGCGCCCGAAATTAACAATTAATCTAACATATTTGGTTTCATTGGCGCCAATTCTACCATCCCTGTAAATTAAGTTCGATTCAATTTAATTTTCTTTAAGTAAATGTTATTTAAACGTTGAGTTCTTTAAAACAAGGACTTTATAAATTAAAAAAAGAAGGTAATATTTGTTGTTTTAAAAATTTGCGAAACTTTATCATAGTTTTTTTTTCTTTAGCAAACTTAAGCTTTTTAACTTGGCAAACTTCTTATTATTGTTTTGTTTATGTCTGTTGTATATTTATTATTTAGACTGTTTATTTATGTGCGAGTCCGTCTTTTTACAATGTTAATTGTCTATTCTGCCTGTTATCTGTGATATTTTTTTACTGGCCTTCTATTCTTATTTCACTTATCAGCCAGAAGACGTCCACTGCTGGACGAAGGCCTCCCCCTTAATAGGGAGGGGTTGCCATAATCCCCACGCTTGGCAGGCGGCTTGGGGGTCGCAGAGTGTTACCACCGTTAACTAAGAGGACGCTGCTGCCCGTCCTCCGCTGGTTCTGGATGCAGTTTTAGGCCATACTATTCATTCTATTCTTATTTATCCTTTACTAATTACCTATGTACCTAGCTCTAAATTTTCCTAAGAAAATAAAATAAAATTTTGATAGTATTAAAAATTTGCGTATCTTTACCATCTCCGTTCGTTTAATTGAAATTCCGAGGTGAACTATTTGGACTTTACTAACTATTATTTTATTGTATGCCTTATCAAGTTAGTGACTGGTCAAGTTAAGTCGGATGGCAGTGGCAAAAATTCGATGTTTAGAAGTAGATAGGGTTTAAATTACATTTGAAGAAAATGAAGTTACTAAACTTAACTTTGAGGGATGGTAGAATTGGCTCCATTGTCGATTTTTGTATTCCATAAATAAATAATCTAAAAGATTGAGATTCATTCTTGAACAAAGCTCACAGGAATGTTTTGATTTCAATTTTCAACCAACTGTCTGCAATGATTACTTGGAAATTAGAGACAAACGACCGGCGCGGCGGCGCGTAGACAAAACATTGCAGCCGAAAACGTTTTTACAATAATTGTAAGATGCTTTTGAGTTTACTATTTTGTTACCTATATTAAAATGTAGTAATAATAAGCTTCTAAATAAAAAAAAACCGTCAATTTTGACTACCTGGATGACATCTTCATATTTTCCAGTAATTTTGATTTAAAAACCAAACTACTGAACCCATTTTGATTAAATTTATATGGGACCACCTCTGAAGTACCTATCACCTAACGAACACAAAATAACTAATCATCAAAATTAAAAAAACCTTACAGTCGAATTGAGAACCTCCTTTTTTAAAGTCGCTTGAAAAATACTTACAGCTGGTGAAATCGATGGCACAGTTTTGTACATCCAACGGGTACAGCACGAAATCCATCTGACACTTGATAGTAATCGTCGCACTGCAACAAAAACACTCAATTAGAAACAAAGAAAGCATTTATCCCGAGCTATTTCGATTCGCAGATAATTCAGCTAATAAAAACATGAATGTTTTAACAGCCGAATCGTTTCAAAGTATAGCATTTTTATTGGGTCGCTTTCATGTCGTCAAAATTTCCGGTACTAAAAAAATGAGTTAATGTTCTGTTAACTGTGCATGATTATAAATGAAAACTAAATAGTTTCCTGCGATTGAAATGCTAAAATTGTTATTATAGCTTCTCTATTTTATCGTAGTGTTATGAACGTAGGTACATTCCCTCACAAAAGGTATGACGCAAGTTTGTATTGTTTTTACTTCAGTAGATCTATAATTAGTTCATGTTTGATGTAATCAGAGAAATGTTCGTCTTTTAAGCATGTGCTACACTGTGAGCTTATAAGCGGTTTTAGATATGTGGTGGACAGGACAGTGGAGTGGTCAAGCTGGATAATTTCGTTTATCATCTTGGTATGACACTGGTAAGCTTACCGTTAGCACGGACTTTATTGTTGAATATGTATTAAGTTTACCCACGAATGGGGTTCGTAGCAAACAAACAAACAAACAAACGGGGGTTCGTTTGTAGTTTTAATGATAAGGTGAAGCGAAGTGCGCTGTGGGCACTCGCCCATAAAAAAGTGGAGAAGACAGAAGTACTAGAGATGTTCGCTTTACATACGTTTTTATTCTCTTTAGTTAAATTAGTTTTCATCTAAGTACCTATATGTACACTATCACATGAATAGCATAATAACAAACAAATGTCTTCGTCCAGCAGTGGACGTCTCCTGGCTGATGTTTGTGTAGGTACCTACCTATAGATTAAAAGGTAAACAAAAATAAATAAAGAAAGTGAAATCGACGAACCCAATACTGACTGAGACGGTGCTGTTGGAGTAGAGCCTCAGCGAGGCCATCTCCTGCAGCACGGAGAGGATGCGCATGGTCTGCAGCTGCCAGATGTACAGGTCCGGCGTCCACAGCAGCTGGCGGAACTCCCACGGCAGGTCGATGAACGGGATCCCCGCGGGCAGGTGCAGCCGCGTGTCCAGCCATGTCACTTGGAGGAACACGTCCAGTGTTATCTCCTAGAAAAGTAAAAGTCGAAATCAAATTTACACTTCATTTTATTTCAGAAGTTGCATAAGTTGCGTGCGGTCTGTGGGCTGCTTACACCAAAAGATCGCTAAATGCCCAACGTGTCCAATATAATAATATTTTCAGGTTGATGTTGGGACTCCGTCGCTAGTGTAGTGCCTCCGAAATGTTTGCGCAGACCTGTACTGACGGCTTCCACGCTGTCATACGCAAAAAAGTCGTTGATGAGGAGGGTGCGAGGGAGTCATAACAGTATCCTGCAAATTGTTGCTGATGACCTGCGTGCGCCTGTGCTGAGGCATTTCGTCGGAATGCTGATCAGATAAGATCTTTATGTTACTCTGGCTTCATCCTGACGGAGTGCCTCTGCACAGGGGCATATCTTTTATTTTCAATTTAATTTATCTGTATACTAACAAAACAGTTTTGTAGGTATTTTTTAAACCTTTGTTAATAAACCCTGGATCCCAGTTATCTTAATAAATAAAAAAATAATTTGAATAAGTGTATAATGCATATTAAGCAGGATTAAAGACAGAATATAATAATTGAAATGAAATGGAAAAATAAAACTAAAAAGACAAGTGGATAATACGCTTTAAAAAATATACAACCGATTTCAACTTCGAATAGGTACCTGGATGACATTTTCATATTTTCTTGTAATTTTGATTTAAAAACCAAAAAAACTAAAACCGATTTCAAATAAAATGTTTATTTTTAAATTTTAATTTTTTTTAATTTTTTTAGTTTAATTTTTTTTTTTACTACTTCTCAAGTATTACCTATCAAACAAAAAAAGAATGATCAAAATCAGTTCATAATTAGCGGAGTAATCGCGTAACATACATACAAAAACATACAGTCGAATTGAAAACCTCCTTTTTTGAAGTCGGTTGAAAATGTGTACTTACCCAGTGAGTTGAAATAAAGGTAAAAACATCTTACAAAACAAATAAAGGTAAAAACATCTTAGTAAGACTTACCTACTATATTTTAAGGTTCATCGGTTCTTTACTCTTTCTAATTTTAACGCCTGACCACGTGGAAAAACAAGGCTTGTTGCATTTAACTAACTGCTGCGTGAAATGTCCACCGATATTTATTTATTTTATTATTTATTTATTTAGATTCAAATTATGTCTTGCTTAGGTAAGTGGGACTGCGGACTAGGTTGGGCACGGCAACCGAGTGTTAAAGGAGATATATATATATATTATTATTATTGTACACATATTTATTTTCTTTCTTAAATCTAAGTTTTTTACAATGTAAAGTTAAAAACATAAATATTATTATTTCTTAGGACCTATGTTAGTATTACATTAATTTCATTTTTATTATTATTATTAATTAATTAATTTATGTGTTTGTTTATGTCACTCTGCCCGTTATAATACCTATCCAGTAGTTCTGGATGGGACAGTCGTACCGCGATGCAATAATTTTCAATATATGAGCTGAAACTATTATCTTTGGCTAAAACTTAGCTCTACCAAGAGCTAAAACCAACACTGACTGGGCTAGAAAGACGTGGAAAAATGGGCGCGATGTGTACAAAAATCATTCGCCACAATAGCAGTTGTTAGAGAAGTAATAAATGGTTGAGGAGAGGTCTTTTACCAGCAATGGGACAAGAAGGGTTAGCATAAAATTATGACCCTAATCATTACTGTTATATCCTGCTGGTCATCATCAGTCCAGAGGCGTCCAATATGGCTGCTGAACAAAGGTCTCCCTGTACCTACCTATCAGTATTAAGAAAAGATAGGAAGGTATATACGAGTATTATGTTACGTGGTAAGTATTACAAAAACTAGAGTAAACATAGATTAGTACCTAGAATTTGCAAAGTTGTAGCTAACCAGATTATGCGAATTAGCCTTATGTAATCGCTAAATACACTGTCCACACGGGGATACCTATTTCCACGGCTAACACCATTTTGAGGTGTGTGTGTTTAATTGGATTTTAGCGTACGCATTCCAAAATAAACATTGGGTTAGTGGATTTTAGTTCAGTTTCATACAAATTACATTGAACCTTGTTATTATTGAAAAATACCAATGTACCTATACCTAATTGGAATAAGTTAAAGGCTAAATCCAACACGTCTTAATAGGTACTAAAGATTTTTAAAAACTGCCGATAACAAGCCTAATTTACCTCAAACTCGGATTTGCCACATGTAGAGACTATAATATACACTCGACACCCAATCACGTATGTATAAATTAAATAAACTATTTATATTAATTAACATAAATCAGCATAATTATATACATTAATAATTGTCAAGTCAGTCTCAATCAAATAACCCACCCCTAATTGTACCTGGTGCAAAGGTGCCCATAACGCTAGTAGGTATAGCTGTATAAATTAGGAACGAACTATTCTAAATAATTATGTATGTAGAGTTCACATTCAAATACCTACATTTATGTTGTTTCGCTTTTATGTTACTGTGCATTGAGAATTAGGTTTATAGGTATAATAAAAGTTAATTTTCTCGAATAAAAAGTAATAAATTGTGAATAAAGTTTTTTTTTAATGGTTGTTAAAACGGTTGGTACGGGTACTGACCCGTACCTAAATGAAAATGGCTTGCAGGTAAATACTTAATCGAAGGTAGAGCAGAAGATCCTAAAATCTATCTATTACAGGTCATTGATCTGAGTATAACAGAATTAAGTAGACTAAATAGACTTAAACATTTTGATATTTAACTAGAGGTTACCCGCGACTTCGCCCGCTTACGACGGAAGCATCTCAAATAATATCTTCCATTCTGCTGGGTTAATTACATTTTTTTTTCGTGCCATATTCACCAGTTTAAATTAACTCTAGCAGTACTACTGTTATTTTTGTTTTAAAAAGTCAATCGAAATACCAATAACATCACTATAACTTCAATACAAAGAACTTTCCATACAAAGTTTCATCCTCTTAAGTTATCCCTGTTAAAAAATATTAAAAACACCAACCATATTATTTTGTTTTAAATTAACTATCGAAATACCAATTTTTATTACTATTACTTTAAAAGCAAAAAATCTTTTCATACAAAGCTTATCCCTCGTTTCACCCCTAAAGTAATCCCAGTTAAAACAGCATTTTTTTTAAAATTAACTACTCAAATACAAATTTTCACGATGAAATATTCAAAAACAAAGGAGTTTTTCTTCCTGTTTAAGCTTTAAAAAACATAAAGGAGTTTCATACAAAAGTTTTCCCCGAATTTTACCCCCTTAGAGGTTCAAGCATCAAGACCCTCCAAATTTCAAGTCTTTTACGATCAGAAGTTTAGGCTGTGCGTTGTCAGTCAGTCAGGACAGTGATTATTATATTTAGTATTAGATTACAAATTAATTGTAAAAGCCACTTACTTCTTTATTCTCGTCCACCCCCGACACCCGGTTCACGTGTAGCCCAATAAAAACTGTGGTGTTTTTCTCTGAAAGCAATAAAAACATACAGTTCAGAGACCGAAACATCTAGAACTTTAGAATTTCTTGTTGGCGTCAGATTACGATAAGCAGTTCTAAAGAAGCATGTAGTAAACAATGGTTTTATGTAGCTAGCGGAGATATCACGGATTTAAATGATAGTTTAGAACTACAATGTAGGCAAATTACAGGATCAATTTTAACGAACCGTCAAATTCTATGGAGAATCCATTTTATAGTCTAACAACTGTTTCTTTACAAAGTTTTTATTTAATGAGGCAGAAATATGAAATCGGGTCTCCTGATGGTAAGAGGCCACCGCCGTCTATGAACAACTGCAACACTAGAAACATTACAAAACTTTTCAGGGTAAGGATTCTGTTAACATTTTGATTTGTTTTTATATTCTGCTCTTTTTGTTTTTGTCCCCCGATGGATAAAAGTTAGCATAATCAGCCTTTTTTAATTGTCCACTGCTGGACTTAGGCCCACCCTCGAAGGGCCATCATCATCATCATCAGCCAGAAGACGTCCACTGCTGGGCTCGACTCTAATGGCGAATGGGCCATACTTATTCACTACACTGGCCCAGTTGTGTTGTGAATTAATGCGAGGGGATGGGGATGATTCAAAATATTAATAAAAATATTTTATCACGATGAACGTGAGCATTCCCGTATAAATAACACAAAAAGTGTTAAATTCTTTGACTTAAAGTCGGATCTACTTATTCATCGAGTTTTCACGGTTCTATGAATAATTTACCGGCAGACACGATTAGCTATAGAATACATTTGCCTGTGGCTTCTCCTAATTCGCAGAGGATCGTAACATATGTTTTGCATTCGTGATTCAAAGCAGTAAGCGTCGATATTATCTTCCTCACGTGAACTTTCTACGATTAGGTATTAACTTGGTACTAAGTACCTATTTCTGCATTGTCATTAAATGACAAAATATTTATATCAAAGAGATTTGTATCCCTATGTTTTCCTCTATTGTTCTCATACTTACCAAATCTTGTCAGAAAAAGGAAATATTTATTTATTTTTGCCTATTGTACTTAAGTTCAAGTTCAAGTAATTTATTCGCTCTAGATGTGGTAACATTTCATTTACTTACCTATCTTGATTGCAGATATTATTTATTATACTTAACGTAAAAGCCGTCACATACGAAGAAGATGCCATAATAAAATATCGTTCGCCATAAAGTTTGAAAATATATACATCATTATCTTCGTCATTTGTGCTGTCAATGAAATGTATGAGTTGCGGTACTTATTATAATATGTTCTAGGATAATATTTATAGCATCTTCATAATATTATAGCATCTTCATTGTATGTGACGGCCAGACCAAAACGTAACACGATAGTCGTCTTATCAGTTATCACATTATGTACTTATCGTGAAATTAATAGGAAATATAACTTTGTTTTTCTTTGTCCTTTCGTTTAAAATTCTAAATCGTGCAGAAATATATTCTGAAACTTAAATTATTTTTGTTTAGTTACCAACTACTCTAACGTAGCGAAGCCCGAGTTAATGAGTTATTACTTTTTAAATGGTGAAATATTACCAAGTTTATACAATGTATAAACGACCTAATAAAAATAATTTATTACGTTAAAAATACAAAACTATGGCAATTATGTTATGAGTAATATCTATGGTTAGTAAGTATTACTTCTCTTCTAAGTATATATCTGTGGTAATATATACCTGTATTTGTGTTAGAAAGTTAACGGCATGTGACATTTTGGCCTATATATTTCATACAAAGATGTATGGAAAATTTGTTCCACAGACCACCTGCGAATGGAAAATGTCCTAAGCCTTTATTACCCAGTTTTTTAAATTTCTGCTGCCCCATTTTCTTTTGCAACAACTTTGCCAAGAACAGCGAGGGAGGAGTCATTGAAAGAGTACCGAAAAGAAGAATAATTCTAGTTGATAATAGACTGAACAGGAGAATGAAAAGCTATAAGTATAAACGAATATTGTTGGATTCTATGAAATAAGCCAATGAAAAATTACTAGTTTTTTCGAAAAAGATAGTAAGCAGTGAACGTCAATCGGAAGCGGAACTGTGCATGTAATAATAGAAAAATAAAACGATGATTTACTACGCGGAGGACAACTAAAGATAATTTGATTAATATGATTGAAAACTAATATGATTGAATGAGCCAAGCTCTAAGCCGTAGAGACAAACAGGAGAAAATACAATTCTAAAAATAGTTGGGCGGTTTCATGTCCAGGTGCTCTAAAGGAGTTCCGCATCCGTGGATTTCACACCTACATCAATTTATAAATGTTTTAAACAGATTTTTTAAATAATTGACAGCCTAGGCTTTATTTAGACGTCCAGATCTGAGTATTAAAACATTTTATTTGATTTCAGGGTTCGCCCCTTTACCTTTACTTTTGGGGTCAGTATAATTCTAAGCTTATAACCCTGTATATATAAAACCATCGCTCGCTTAGAAGGACCTGTACGAACTCAAACTTATCTATAACCCAGTATTGCCACAAAAACATGAAAGTTGTATGTACTATGTAGGTAGTACCACAATATAATGATGTATGTGTAATGTGTCATCATGTCATATTAAGTGCAAGCTAGTTTGTAGTACTCTACTTGTCGATATTTCTCTATATCTGTAGCGCAAGGCGCTTGACGACAACGAGCCAAGCACTACAGTGGAAAATCGAAACACTGTCATATACGAATAAAGTACAAATTTGTTAGCACTGAATATAAGATTATTTTTGTTATAGATACTACATCAACGTTTAGACGCGTTTTTTGTGGGAGAGAGAACACTAACACTGCAGACCCTGTTAGTGTTTATTGTAGCGCTCGTGGCGTAGCTTGTCTAGGTGATTGTAAACGATCACCAATGTTAAGCAACGGACGGTCCGGTCAGTCTTCGGATGGGTGACCGTTAGTGGCATTTATTTCTGAGCGCTACCGTGGGTCGGATGACACGTTAAATTGTTGGTCCCGGTTGTTTGTTCTAGTTTCTACGACAAAAACGTCAGCCATGTCAGAGGCCTTCGGGCGGCACATTAACTCTGACACTAGGGCTGGCCACTCAGCCTATACGAACTTACTTACTTAGTACCTTAAAACCCAGTAGTATTTACTTGAGGAGCTCTTTGGCAAAAAAACGATGTAATTGAGAAACGTGCTGTGGAATATTTGCTAATCTACGATACCTAACAATAGCTATAATAATATTTTATGTTCGTATAGGTATACAATCTATTGTATAATTAACAGTGGCTTGTCAGCCCTCATCGTTGACTAATAGCAGGTTGTCGGTCCAGCCTAGCGCAGTTTCGCTGAATAATATCCGCCGCTAAGTGGATGACTTATCGTGATTGTCGGAAAACTGAGCCTAAAATAAGTTAAATTTAGTGCTAAAGTGAATACTATTTATAGAGATAGTAGATCCAGTTTAGCAAGTAAGTATTAGGTAAGCACAGCCGAAAGTTCTATAGCAGTGACTGAGTACCTGCGGGTAAAATTTGTGTGCTCAATACATTATGACTTCGTATAACAAAGAGTACACTTGCTCGTAAAGTGGATCTTGTTACATCGGTTTTAGGCTCATAATCCAAGCTATATTACGCACCCGTGCTTTTTACTTTACATTACGGCACTTGTGCTATAATAGGTATAACCCGGTAAAGTCAAGTTTGTACGTGACTGCAATTAGACGTATGTATACGAAGCTTAATATAGCCGGGTAATACTTACAGTTTTTTTGTAATACCAACAAAGAGTTCTTATGCCGCTGAAGTAAATGTCAACCTGCGCGCGCATTGCTGGTTTGGGCGCCATTTTCCGCAAATTTTTGTTGACGTTTTCTCTGTGTGGTTGATTATTATCAAAAAAGTTTGTTTTTTCCTCGCAAGTGTGATGAAAATAGTCGTATTAAACTCTTGTGCTATGTTTCAATACACTCTCGGCTTCTTTATCGCGCTCGCCTGCGGCTCGTGCGCATAATACCGCCTCTAGTATAATGCCCAACATAGCACATTTGTATAATAATGTACTATTATTTAAATAAAGGCACAACTTGGCTCATTTGCCGATGGTAGAAAAAAATAAATAAGTTGTTTCTAACTGTAGCAAAATTCAAGTTTGGTGTTGGTTAGGAATTATATTTAATTTAATAGATTCAGATTATTTATTGCACAGTACATGGTGTTTATAAATTAAGTAGGTACATATGTTCAACGGACCCCGTCGGGCACAGCAAATAGTATAGTTTAATGGTATTTGTTAGGAATAGATCTGTTTTTTATACTAAGTAAGTACACGATTTAATGATAATCTTACAGTACTTATTTTCCGCGCCAGCCCATCATATGTAAAAACGCGTAAAATCCTCATAATTTTGACCAGAATCGCCTTCTGCTGAATATAGGCCTCTGTTCTTATACTTCGTTCATCCTGGTCCAGGGAAATTCTCCAGGTGCGGCCAGCAATTTTTTTTTTGTATAAGTAGATTACAAACATCATCACCCAGAAGACGTCCACTGTTCATTGAAATTAATAATAGGAAGGGTTTGCCAATAATCCCCACGCTTGGCAGGCGGCTTAGGGCTCGCAGTATGCTCACCACCGAGAGGACGCTTCTGCCCGTCCGTTGGTGGTTCTGGATGTAGTTTTAGGACATACCCAGGTTCAGGTCCAGGTTAAATAATTGCATAATAACAATTACCTACTTATTTGTAGTTAAGCGTTATCTCTATCCCATTATTTTCGTGAATGCAAGATTTACGAATAAAATGCTTAGTTAAATTACGTGTATATGAAAAAACAATTTATTAAAATTGAAGCTTCAATACTGGATCAGCGCCCGATCCAGTATTACAGCTTCGATTCCCTAAATTAAATTCTTCAAGGTTTTTATATATTGCTAAGATATAAAAAACCTAGGCAAAGGACCTACTTAGGTATAAGTACACAGGTTGTAGGTATTTAGAATAGAAAGTTGACTCCTTTAACTACGTAGTACTATCGATAGTAGAAATGATCATTTCTTCGTGATTTAAATAAAGTAACATTTAGGTACAACAAATCAGTGTTTAAAACAATCACGCAGCTGATCATTACGGTTCTATACTATAATAATTTATTATTGGATATTTACCGTGAATATTCAATGTGGGTCCAGTTAACCAATAAAAAAAGACAGAGAAAATAATTGTGGTCAAGTGAATCCGCGGGTCCAGTTGACCAAAGACTCGTGAAGCGAGCTCCCGATATAATAAGTACTTAGGTAATACGTAATATCAAAATAAATCCTGATGTACTTATAAATATCCTGTACTTCATTAGTCTAGAACTGTATTTTCATCACACTTGCTCGTAAAGTAGATCTTATTACATCGCTTTTAGGCTCATAATCCAAGCTATTACACACACGTGCTTTTTACTTTACATTACGGCACTTGTACTATAATAGGTATAACCCGGTAAAGTCAAGTTTGTACGTGACTGCAATTAGACGTACGTATACGAAGCACTCTTAATATAGCCGGGTAATACTTACAGTTTTTTTGTAATACCAACAAAGAGTTCTTAGGGAGTTTTGGCGGGAACACGGAAAAATCATGTCGTTGCATTCTATTATTTTCTTAAACTTGTGTATTTGCGCGAATTAATGATTAAAAATGGTGGTGTTTTATTCATTGAGTGTTGAATTACATGCACGAGTGTGGGCAAGTGATATAATGTGGTGAAACATGTCTTTTTGTGTTGTTTTCAAAACTCCGTATAAGCTCATAGTAAAGTCGCCACAACTTTACTAGGGCATGACTTGGACTCGACTATGACTAATTTCGTGTGACTGACTGTGATATCATTACATATTTGACTTGATTTACATATAAATACTTGAAAAAATCATAAACTTGACACTGGCAGAATGCACAACGTGCGATGCCAAGAACTAAGAAAAAAAAAAAAAAAAGAGTTCTTATGCCGCTGAAGTAAATGTCAACCTGCGCGCGCATTACTGATTTGGGCGCCATTTTCCGCAAATGTTTGTTGACGTTTTCGCTGTGTGGTTGATTATTATCAAAAAAATATTGTTTTTTCCTCGCAAGTGTGACGAAAACAGTCGTATGGAACTCTTGTGCTATTAGTCATTACGCTCACGGCTTCCTTAGCATAATACCGCCTCTAGTGTAATGACCAACATAGCACACTCGTATCATAATGTACTATTATACAAAGTTTGTATTTGGATGTATGCTTCCGTTTGAATAATCTCCTACTTATTTAAATAACCGTTCAGTAAGACGATTGAACACAATTATAATATTGAACATTTAAAATTAGCATCGATCAGACTGATGCAGTTTGCGTCATAAGCGAGCAATGATTGACACGGATACAGTTCCGAGATGGTAATTGGTCGAGTTGATTTAGATCCTCTATGAATAATATAGAGACACAGTTAACGGAGACCAAATCTTAAAACTATAATAATTGGGGTACGTAATAGCTTTGCTCGTTGTTTATTTACTTTTTTTTCTTTTGTTATTTCGTTTTTCTCTTCTATAATAATTATGGAAGAGAAACAAGGAGAAAAAGCTGTAAAATGTGAAGATCACACATCAATGTCAATCATTGATGTGTGATCTTGTGTGGTATGAGTGTTCGGGAGATGGGGTACGGAGTTCGTTGTAGATTGATTGATAAACTCTGTATTGTTGACATCATGATCCTATTTCTTTGATTAAAGGTTCACAGTTCACACCAAAAATCACACAAGTAATTAGGGTAATACTTATTTAAGATAGGTTTTAGTTTAGCTATTTTTTTTTTGTTGCAATCAAGTGACGAGACGAGCAAGACGTTCGCCTGGTGGTAAGCATCACGCCTGCCACTAACAGTAGCATTGGCAGAATTGTGATTGTGTACGAACACAATCCTGCGCCGCACTGCACTGCGCTCGTCACCCTAAGATATTAGAAGTTAAATCTCTACATACGCAGAAATTTCTCTGGTGGTTATTTTGTACTAAAAATTTATTTTTGACTTATAACTATCTATTAGGTAGTATATAGTAAAGCATGTGTCATTTTGGCCTAAGCAATTCAAACAAGGAAGTACTCCTTGGTAGGTATAGGTGTACCAGGCGAAGTAGCACTAGATCATCTGCGTAAGAGAAATGTCCTAAGCCTTCAGTTATTTCGTAACGGCAACATGACAAAACTAATTTTGGCGTTATGTGTTAATATATACAATTAATAGAACAGTTAGTTGTTATTTTTGCAATATGCGCCGAAATTCGTCTTTAGATTGACTTACGATAAAATAAATGCGTTATGTTGGTAAAATATTTTGCTACCCCTTAAATCCATTTTTGTTTTATTTATACGAGAATACTCACGTTTAATTAAATCGGACGTTTGCTCTCTGCCTACCTATAACGCAGTTTGCCTTAATCGCGGTGTGCCTAAATGTTATTTCAAATAAGTGTTTGGACTAAGATAGTAATTTTGCATTTATTCAGTTCTTATCTACTAGCAGGCGACTTCAAGCTTATAGATAATGTTTTGTGGTTGATATTTTTTAAAGATAAGTAAGTAAGGAGAAACTTACGAGGTGGAATGTTTCTGCTGTAATTGGTTGGAATCTGGTACGCGTGCTGATCCATGTACAGGATCTGGCTGAAAAAAACGGAAGATTCATTAGACACCGATATTTCAATGTAGAGCAGGAATAAACTCAAATATCCAGAACCAGCCTTCTCCGTATATCATAGCCACGTACTCATTCCTCGAGATGGATCTTGCATCTGGCCTGATAGCAATGATTTCTATGTCTATGTAGGTCTATGCCTGATAGGCTGATAATCACGCCAAGACAGGCTTCTCAAAACACATTCAGTATGACTAGAAGAACCCTACAAGAACACATTTTTGCATTTACTAACAAAATTGTAAAGGATTGTAAAAAAAAGACGAAAATAAAGTAAGAAAATGGATTTTAAAAATCAATAACGTATTATTACATCCGGACTTCTTCGCACCATATTATAGATTACTATGTAAGTACATGTTCTTCAAAACTATAAATAACCTACCAACAGAAATTTACTTCTATCCCTATCTGGAGCACTTTAAATGAAAACACTTTAAAATCACCTACTTATCAAAATTACTGGTAGCTATTGAACTGAATTGATAAACAAAACATGTTTATTGGTTATTAAGCATTAATAAAGCATTTAAGGAAAAGGAAAACTCTTCGTTTTCAATACAAAAATGGATTATAGCTTGCTAAAAAACTAGTCAAGTGCGAGTCAGACCTGATACAAGTTTAAAGTTGTTTTTTGGCGCGAGTATACTAAATTGTATTGAAACGGAAGCAAGCGAAGGATCCGACGATTTATACAAATATTGAATTCTGAGCGTAGCGAGGGTTTCAAAGATACGAGACGCAGAATAACTTTGCTGCCAAGCGCAACACACAACTTTTCACCTCACAGCGAGGAAAATGCGAGAGTTTTTTCACATGCGTCTTCTTGCTGGCCAGTGCGATTATTTTACTAAAAATGTTGGCGCACTGACATGAAATAAGTATAATGCATTTTCAGTGGACTGGAGGTATAGAAAATTATCGAATAGAAAGTTTCGAATTTTAAAACTCTTTCCACCTAGCGGACAAAATGCACTTTTGCACGCAGATTTCGAACATTCAAACATTTGAAACATAAAATCTTTCCGAGCTTATGAGGTGAAAAGGTTATTTAGCTCAGCAGCGTCCTCAAATCCGACGACAGTTCTCTTTTTGCACAAACTCTATCTATATAAGGTGCACGTGCGGGTGTTCCAGTTACTATATTTGAGTAGACGATATTTGTTCTGCAACACTCCTTAATCCTAATAATGGCTTTGATATCTTGTAATTGTTTCTTGTAATTTTCTTCTACTGTTAGCTTTATTTTAGTCGGCAGGTTCACGCACTCTCTTTCGAGGAAAAGTAATGTTACAGTTTTAGATAAATTCTGTTATTTATAGGTAGATAAATATTATGCCTTATGTCAAACTTCTTAAAGGTTAAACTTCCAATTAAGTGAAAGAACCTACCAGTGTTTGGTTTCAGAGTTAAAATACCTAATACCTAAGCCCTAGAAGGTATAATTAAGTCATGTTCATGTCAAGAATAGAGGTAGGCAGGCACATGTGAGAGTTTTGGCGCGGGTAATCCTATACCTATTACCTACCTAATACTTTTTTTTCTTAGTTATTGGCATCGCACGTTGTGCATTCTGCCAGTGTCAAGTTTTTGAGTTTTCATTTTTTTTATTAAAATCAAGTCAAATATGTCATGAAATCATTGTCACACGAAATTAGTCATAGTCGAGTCCAAGTCATGCCCTAGTTGTGGCGACTTTACTATGAGTTTCACCACATTATATCACTTGCCCACACTCGTGCTT
Organism: Erannis defoliaria; assembly: GCA_905404285.2. NCBI lineage: Eukaryota > Metazoa > Arthropoda > Insecta > Lepidoptera > Geometridae > Erannis > Erannis defoliaria. The sequence continues at coordinate 6,633,046 of FR990071.1, forward strand.
GTAATTCAACACTCAATGAATAAAACACCACCAATTTGAATAATTAATTCGCGAAAAAACACAAGTTTAAGAAAATAATAGAATTAAACGACATGGTTTTTCCGTGTTCCCGCCAAAGCTCTACCTAAGACTTACTTACCTAACATGTCTAGCTAAAACTTCGGAACATTCACGTAATAAAAAATATACTATTAGGTCTACAAATTAATGTCTATAATATACAAGTAGAAGTACTTTAACGCGAATGTGAGTATTGATTGACGCCCGGGGAGGCGTCAATAATTGTACCTAATGAAAACACTAGGAATCTAGATAGTTTTTCGAAACCTACTCGTAAGGTTTTGAAGAAACTTAGCATGTGTGGCCAAAATAAGTTCAGCTTGTTACAGAAATGTATTTTTTTAAATAAGCAAAAATAACTGCAGTGCTGCACCACTTGCAGCTCAGTCGGTAGTAGTCGCCTGCCTTGAGAGCTGTAGAGCGTTGGTTAGATTCACACCCGCGGTACAAACTGTGTTTGTTCCGTGTCTTGGTTTTGTATATAATGAATTATTAGTATATTTTTACAAAAAAGTAACAAGTATTGTATCAGCTGTCTGTTTCATATAGTACAAGCTTTGTTTACTTTGGGTCTAGATGGCGCTGTGTCATAATGTCCACCAATATAGAAAATAGTTATTTACAACACATTTGCTCGAAAAATGCATTTACGAAGTCTGTATACATCGTTCGAAAGTTGAACATTACGTACCATACAACTAGGCGTGCGGTAAAATAGCTAGGCGTGCGGTAAATATATTTTACCGGACGCCTAGTTGTATAGCGCCATGCGTAAACTTTACGGTATTTTTTAATTTCCATAAAAATATATAAGAATTCCACTAAGGAGTTTCACATTACGAGAATAAATAAGCTAAATGATCGAACCTTCTTGGAAGCGCTTTTGCTCAATATGTTTCTTTACTAAAGAGTCTAGTATTCAGTGACGACTTTCTGTCTGATATTTATAAACAAAATAATAAAGGTTATTTAATTATTACTGTTTTCTCGCAAATGTGTTGTTAAATTTTGTATCACACTCGTTCGGATTGGTTTTTACAAACTCGTGACTATGGTAAGCCCTCGACTTCGTCTCGGGCTTACAAACGAGTAGACATTAATGTAAGCCAATGTGTTTACAACACATTTGCGAGAAAACAGATAACAGAACTACAACAGATAATGAAACAAACTTTATTATTTTGTTTATAAATATCGGTTCGTCTTCGTTAAAACGTTTCTAATATGAGTGTCTTTTCGTGTTGTTTCCAAAACTCCGAAGAAGCTTGTAGTTAAGTTGCCACGACTTTACTAGGGCATGACTGGACTTGACTGTGACTTACTAAGTGTGACTTAGACTCATTCGACTTGAAAATTATCAAAAAATTGATACAAATAAATACTTGACACTGGTAAATGCACAAAGTTCGACGCCATAATCCTCCTAGGAGGAAAGATGAAATGGCGCAAATTAACTAATGGCACGTTGATGTGCGCGGGGTGAAAATTTGAACTACTTATTTTGTCTCATTTTCTAATTATTATTAAATTGAAACGTATTGAGCAAAAGCGCTTCCAAGGAGGTTCAATCATTCAGCTTATTTATTTTCGTAATGTGAAACTCCTTGGTGGTTGGTATTCTTATATTTTTTGTTGTTATGAAAACTGACGTGGTTTTGATACATTTTTGTTTTTTGTCACGCCTAGTTGTATGGTGCGTAATGTTCAAGTTTCGAACGATGTACATACAGGCATCGTAAATGCATTTTTCGAGCAAATGTGTTGTAAAAATATTTTTTCTCACCACCTGGTCGACAATGTATAATTACTTAATCATGCAAACTCAACGTAAAGTAAAGCATTATCACTTAAGGGATATAAAGTTGTATGAAACTCCTAAGGACGAAAGTGATTTGAATTTGGAACGACAAATTCTTGTGGTAACTCGTGGAAAACTCTAAATAAAAAAATGCCTATATAACATTGTAAAGAGGCTTGTTCGAAAATCGAACTGGCCACCATAAGCAGAACTCAAAAAACAAAGGTGCGTTTACAAAGAATGTGAAACAAAAGACGGTGTTTGGTCCTGTGATTGTCAGTGAATTTTAATTACTGGAGCCGGACTTTTTATTGTTTCGCAGAAGGTGTGAAAAGTAGAGTATGCTCCTCTGGAATAAAGCCTGTCTTCATCTTGGGCAGCTTGAACCACTCGCTTCACTCAGGACTCTATGTAAATCCCTCGTTACGCTTTGGGTTCAATATGCCGCCCGCGACGTAATATACTGCTTTATCCCCTTAGTACATAATCTACTATTAAAGAAATGATGATCGCGCACCACGTTGCTTAGTTACCTACCTAATTGTAGAAATAAGTACAGGGTATTTTTCGAAAAACTTATCAAGAAATTAGGATATAGACCTCACTAAGGCATTGTTTATGTAGACATGCGAGTACCTACCTCCATTTGCTCTGTACCTCATAGTTTAAGTAGATATGCTTACATTTGCTCAATCGATAGGTAAAACACGCAAATGGAATATTGCGATCAATTGAAGACGGTTTATGTAACCGTGTTTACACCAAACCCAATAAGGGATGCGCCGGCATTCTGGCAAGCCATACAAATGTTAATATCCACGTGTATTTGCCCGCTGGAAAAATAATGCGGAAGGCACAATACAGATACTTTACATATAGAGAGTATCTACAGGTGTGTGCGCTTGGCTTTCTTATTATTCTATTGAAAATGCTGAGAGAAATTAAAGGGATCGTGTCCTAATTTAGGGTTTCGTACTCGAATGCTGTCCAACGGGATCTACAGGGTGTTAGTTTGAACACTGTTATCCTTCTAGGATATCATTGTACTCATCATTATGAACAACTTTTACAACCCTGAAATCACGAAAAAAAAACAGCTTTTCCATACAAAAAGGTTCATCGATCTTGGACAAAATATATGGAACAGCTGTTTTTTTTTCGTGATTTCAGGGTTGGCCCCATAGTAAAAGTTGTTCATAATGATGAGTACAATGATATCCTAGAAGGATAACGGTGTTCAAACTAACACCCGGTATAAAACGGGGAGAAAGACTAATTATCCCACTAGGTGGCGCATTACCGCTGGTGTTGTTTTGCTATCAAACTACTATACATATAATAATAATTAGAAAATCAACAATAAATAGTCTATGTAATAAATTATAATATTTTACAAACATTTAACAAAAATGTTTAAAAAATAGTGGTCTCACCACCTCTATAGATGACGCTGACTATACTAGACTAGACTATACTATTGCTAGTCAAAAACAGCATAATATTTTTTGATGTGGCACTTAAAAAAAAACTTGACAACGACATAGACAAGTCTGGATAGCGACATCTCCAATGGGCTTCTTTTTTTTAAGTGTGACAGAAAATCCCCTATTTCCTCTCCTACCTTCTATCCTACCTAGTTCCTACCTCTATGAAATGTCAGTAGATAAAAAAACAAAAAAAAAAACAAAACAATACTAATACAAAAATGTTTCAAAACCACGTAACTTTTCATACTAAAACATATCATGTCGATTACTTAAAAAAAGAACAAAACGTTAGCTCGTAAGCGCATAAAGCTAGCGTACATAATTAAAATAAAAACTTTCCTTGGAATACTAAAATGTTTAAATGCATGCATGCATAACACAATGTAAGTAGTTATATTAACCTTGTGTGCACACATTATCGCCTACCAGCAGGTAATCAGAAGGTTAGCTGTAAAGGGTGGTCAGTTTTCAGCGCTTCAGGAAATAGGTTTAAAAATAGAGTAATTATGATATCTGCGGGTACACCTTGAAATATTGCGGTACATAAAAAGGCGGGTGTTCGTAAATAGATTTGTTTTCAGAGGAAAACTTATTACTGACAATCTCTGTTTAAATGTTAAGTACACTACTACTAACTCAAGTCAACTTATAGTTCTTATCTATGATACCGAATAAAACAATAGCCTATTTTTTTTTTAGTATTCAGAAAGATCGAAATTAGCTTTCATCGTATCAGACAAGATAGAGCTATTTCGATTAGAAACAATCTTTAGAATAAAATATAATAAATGAGCGATTGATACGTTTAGCAGTAGGTTTTTTCTTGTCTTGAATAAATAAATGCGTAATAAATAAACCAGCTAACAATAATTACGTTGATAGCATAAGTGCATTTACGTAATTTTGCGTACAGACGCATTGAAAACTCATTCCAGCTGCTTTTTAAGCGACTGCCCAAAATAAAGAGTGTAATATTATTATTATTATTATTTATTATATTCATTTATTTCAGACACATTTAGTCCATAATTATACATACTTACATTAACATTATTCATACACATTAAATTAAAAACAAAACACCAACATCATAATAACTATAAATAAATTACAAATTTCCATTCATTATATAAAATTACAAAATTACAAAGGAAACAAAAAAAAAAAAAACAATACAAAATGTCAAAAAAAAATACAATAAATATCTTAACCTATATTTTGGATTGGATCCGGAATGCTCAACATGCAACCTTGCCCAATGTTGCATTATGGGGCAGTCCAAATCCATCCGCCCGGCGAACAGCTGCAGGTAGCTGTTGGAGCTACGTCGCACACGACGCATGAGGGACGCGACTCCGGTTTTCAGGGTTCATGTATGTATGTGAGTTTCTTTATTCCACCATAACTTCTAAATGTCGGAACTTTGTTTTTCAAAAATCACGGTGTCAGTAGGTATATGCTACTGACACCGTGATTTTAGAAAAACAAAATTAATTGTCATTATTCGATCGTTCAGTGTCATCATCATCATCATCATCCCATTGATAAAGAAACGAATACTACGTTTACGATCTAAAATATGAGCGATTTACAATCACTAAGATCTTAAATTATGACTTACATATACCGGTACATTATGTTAGTTATAATTTAAGATCTTCTCAATCCCTTCTCCTTTCCTTCTTCTTTTTATTCTTTGATCTTCTTCTCTCTCTATGACAGCAAAATATATTTTAAATAAAATTACCCTGAACTTATAAGATTAGCTACTTATAAAATAGCTACTATGTTATCCTTAAAAAAAGGCTCGCATAGGATAGCGGGTGAAACCACGGGGCGCTATAGTAAAATACATTTTAGCCCCCCATATTTTCATATTAAATGTAATACCTACTTATATGTTTAAATTTCTGCAAGCTTATGTAAACGCCATGCCTTAATACCAGCCTGAACCTTAAACATCGCACGTGTCGCAAGGGAACTGATTGCTTTTATCGCTCTAGGTCATCAATGCTTTCTTTTTGTATTTTTCTTTTTGCTTTTAACTTCCTTGATTACATAACCGTAGTTTGTTATTCAAATTAGTAATAGCATCGCTTAGCTGGTACGCCCGACATCCGACAAAACCGCTAGAAACCGGGTTAATTAAAAAATTTACTATTTAACTATGTGTTCCAGTGTGTAAGGTACCTCTAAGCCATATTAATTTCATTTTGGAAAGCTTTGGAAACAACGCAATGTTTCTGGAAACAACACAATGGTGCCGATTCCCTTGTTCACAAACTAAACTAAATTTAAGTTCAGTGCTTCTTTTTCTTTCCATTTCATTAAGAAAAGGACAGAAGATAAAATATTAGTTTAGTCCTATCAAATTTAGATACTCCATAGACAGTTTAGACGTGATTAAAAACAAGGCAACTAATAATACGTCAATTTTCTTCAGGCTCTTACTAATTTGACAGGACTAAACCAATATTTATCTTCTGTCCTTTTCTTAATGAAATGGAAAGAATAAGATGCACTGAACTTAAATTTAGTTTAGTTTGTGAACAAGGGAATCGGCACCAATGTTTCCGTTTCGCCCGTTTTAACACATTAAACGCTTCTGACTCCAATTATTTATCCAATCAAACATGGGGAGGACGACTACGATGCGCACATTCGTTGCCAGCTATAAGATGTCCACTACTGGACGAAGGCCCTTAATAGAGAGGGGTTGCCATAATCCCCACGCTTGGCAGGCGGCTTGGGGATCGCAGAGTGTTACCACCGTTAACCGAGAGGACGCTGCTGCCCGTCCTCCGGTGGTTCTGGATGCAGTTTTAGGACATACCCAGGTCCACGATGCTCACATTATAAATAAATATTGGTGGTCATTTTTTACACAGCGCCATCTAAGCAAAGCTTGTACAATGAAAACCAGATAGCTGATAGAATACTTATATACTTACCTACTTGTTTTTTGTAAATACATGCTTATAATACATACATTACAGTAGATAGATGAGTTTTTAGGACAAAAGCAGTCGTCCCAGGCGGAACTGATGCGCAGTGTTGAAGGCACCCGTACGTATCACTAGAGATCCCGGAGCCAAGGTAATCTGCTAGCGTGGGGTTTTAGTACAACACAATTCTTTATTCATAACGCCTAGTTACATGTCTTTTATAGTAATTTAATTACTTAACCAATCAAAATAACAACACAATTGCAACTAATATTACTCAGTCATTTCATTGTTTTAAATAATATAAAATAATAAATGATTCTATATTAATAAATTAATTAATAGTCTTGCAACTTAAGAAACTCCTCTATTTTATAGAATTGTTCCTTCAAAATCCAACATTTGAGTTTATTTCTGAACGCTGCGACGGAAGATGCTTCTCGCGCGGTGGTGGGTACGTTTATATCACGCTGTACCCGGCTAGGGGCCGGCTAGCTAGGACCAGCTAGGACCTGGGTATGTCCTATGACTACCCACAGAATCACCGGAGGACGGGCTGCAGCATCCTCTTACTTAGATGACATATTTTTTTCAGTTATTTTGTTTTAAATACGAACTGATATTGATAAAATTTCTATGAGACCAATCTGTAAGTAGGTATGTCCTTTCAAACAAATCGGCTTATTAATTCCATTTTCTTTATTTGCACTTCCACCGTCCCTATATATTTCTAATTTTCAGTTTTTTTCTAAATTTTTTTCTCGCCTTTACATTTAGATATTGCTTTTAGCGATAAGACCACCTATTTTGCATATCTGAAGTGTATTATGTTTGTAATGTCCTTTCTATGGTGTCAATAAAGTGTTATTGTATTGTATTGTACAGTTCACTGATGGCTAATCGCAGTCCTGCATATTCACTTCCGTGCGTGCACAACATCATATGCAAGAGAGTCTGTCAGAAGCCAGATGTCACTAAAACTGCCTTTAAGAGATCCATCAGAGAATGGCTCTTAATGTTGTCCTATGATGAGACCGAAGGTCTTGTCCATGGCTTATATATAGTGAGAGGTAGTTTCGAAACATAAATATCCGTCTTTTTGTGAGATCAAAAGCGAAGAAATGAGTATGTTGATGATGATTTGTTTTCTTAAGTTAGTATTTAAGTGCATGGACATGCATATGTACATGGAACTTAATTAAGAACATTGCGTGTATAAAATCCAGTTTTTCCTCCTCAACAGACTTACTGAACATAACGAGTAACCCTGAAACATCAGTTAATCAGGACAATAAATACTTCGTCAGCATTGGTCAGGTATTGGCTAATAAGATAATGAGTGACACTACAAACCAAACTAGCCATTCTCCTGCCTCGTGTAACCCAAGTGGTAATTCTATGGTATTGCTTCCTACTGACCATTAAGAAGTTGATGCGCTTATTACAGGTTTGTGAAATGACTGTGCTACAGAATGGGATGACATTCCATCTAGAGTTTTAAAATATGCTCGAAAGTACTTAGTCCCTCCTATTACATATGTTCTCAATCTCTCAACTTCGACGGGCGTTTTCCCTAGAGCATTTAAAAAGGCAATAATTCAACTTATTTTTTAAAATGGCTCCTAATCTAGTGTGGGCAATTATAGGCTAATTTCTGTCTTGACAAGTCTCTCCAAACTTCTAGAAAAGATCCTAAATAATAGACTGGTTTCGTTTTTGGAAAATCATAATCTAATTGCCGACAACCAATTTGGTTTTAGGAAGGGTAAAAGTTCGGAGGATGCGGTGCTTCAACTGACAAGCACTGTCGTGCATCATATAGAAAATAAAATACCATTTGCTTTTTTCTAGACCTGTCTAAGACGTTCGACACCATTCCCATACCCATTTTACTAATAAAATTGGAGAGTGCTGGTATCCGTGGACCAGTTCTGAACATTTATGAGGACTACCTATCAAACAGAGCACAGTCAGTTAAAATTGGAAAGATTGTCAGTGCTACACCAATAGGGTATGGGGTTCCTCAGGGCAGTGTGGTGGGTCCTAAGCTCTTTACCAATCACATAAATGACCTTTGTAATTTGACCATACCAAATTGAAAAAAATATTGCCTACGCAGATGACATAGCACTGATAATCCACGGTAGTACATGGGAAGATACCCAATATTATGCAGAGATGGCCCTCAGAATAGTAATGACATGGATGTTGAACAATATACTAACACTAAATGTTGAAAATCACAGTACATCGCTTACTCTTCTAGTGTTAATGTGCGTCCTTCAAATGATACACTTAAAATCAAGGTACACAAATGTGACCAATTACAGAGTAACTGTTCCTGTCTTGAAATTTCTCGTAGCACACATACCAAATATCTAGGTGTGACCATGGATGACACTCTGAGCTTTAAATAACACCTGCAATACTTAATACCTCGCACGAGGAAATTAATTTTCGTTTTCAAGAGATTGAGACTTGTCGCCTCCCCTGAACTCCTAAAACCAGTTTACTGTGCTCTGGCACAGTCTGTACTGTCCTACTGCATTACATCATGGGGTGGCACTTATACAACCAATATGCTTCCTCTAGAAAGAGCTCAGAGAGCAGTCCTCAAAGTGATGAGCGGTAAATCACGACGCTACTCACGGTGCGACAACTATTTGTGCAACAGACTCTTCTCGGGAAACATATTTTACTGCCATACGCACCTAGTAATAAGAGAAAACACAAAGTGTGTGCTATTGTGCGTTTCAGAACAAATCTCGCGAAACGTCACTTTGATGAAATCAGCTCTCGTTTATATAATAAAGTTAATAAAACACTTAATATCTACTATCTGTCTCTGATGCAGTGTAAAAGAGTGGTCGAGCGGTGGCTAAAGGAACTGACTTACGATGATACAGAAAATCATCTTAAAATGATTGAGTGAATTATACCACCTCATCTTTTGTACGAACACACACGCACACACTCACGTACACGCACACACAAACACACACAACACAAGTACACGCGCGCACACACACACACACACACACTAAAACACATTGGGCAAATGTTTATCATCGGGTAATGTGTCAATGTTAGTGTTAGGACTACTAATATTTTATATTATTGTAATTGTAAAATAAAATAAAAATAGGTAATAACAATATTTTAATTTTTAATCTTGATCTTGTTTAAATTATACTACGACACCTTTTAACATTGTAACTGTTTCAAAATTTGATTTAATAATGTAAGTAATATTTTTAATTTAATGTAATTTTAACTAAATGACATGCATAATATTAGATACTGGTAATATTATCAACTGTACTAATAACATTATATAATTGTTGCATTCACGAGAAGGTCTAATCCCTAAGATACGGGTACTTAACTGCACCCAGTTATTTATTACTTTTACTAATTACAGACTAGCGTTTAACATTTGTAAAAGTACTATAAATAAATTTGAATTTGAATTGGTTTATGTTGCAATCGTATCAACCACGTGTGGAGTGCAACTTCTCAATCTCCTGAATTAGCTCTGTTTAGTATCCAACGCGGCGACCGCATTGATTTTACCGCTCATGAACATCATTGACAATGATGCGAGTGACGTGAACGCTTGGCTCCGGGCCAGTCTGTCTGGCGAAGACCACAATCATATGAAAAATATCAACTGTGGCTTATTTAATGTCTCTAGCATATAGGTGAAGGAACTTCGCCTCCGCCATCGGCCTATGAGATCATATTATTTATATACGCTTTCAGAAACTGCTCTAATAATCTTTAGCCCAGAAAAGTTAGGGGTTGACCTAGACAAAAAAATTAAATAGCTTTTTGTTTTCTACGTATTATAGCGTAACCTATCTCTCGTATAAAAAGTCTAAAATTACACAAAATGCGTTTTCGAAACAACCCAAAATTTTAAATTTTGCGTGGTTGAAATAATAAAAAATTACACATTTAGATTCTAGACTTTTCGTAATCTCTACGAAAAAAGAAAGTGAAACAATTATTTCGATACGCCAATTAGTTTCCGAGATACATAAAATAATCGCCCGGCACTAATTTCTCCAGGCTGGCCCTCACCGCGTGCGACGTCAGCGTAGAATTCGCATAATTTGTCGCACGCTAGCCGTATACGGTTCACTACGAACCGTTACCTTCGACCGCGATTCACTAATACTTTGTTTCAATATTTCAAGGTCATTTATTTTGTATAGGTAATATTATTTTTTACTGATTATCCAGCAAGCAAATAAAGCCAATCATAGATGTTTTTTTTATACAATCAAGTGACGAGTCTAGCAAGACGTTCGCCTGGTGATAAGCGTCACGCCTGCCGCTTACAGTAGCACTGCTAGAATTGTGAATTTGCGAATACAATCCTGCGCTGCACTGCTCTGCGCTCGTCACCCTGAGCTATTGGATGTTAAATCTCTTCTTACCCAGTAATTTATCTGGTAACATTGCCCTTCAAACCGGAATACAGTAATGCTTGTACACTACTTGTCGATTGAATAACTGACAAGGTGTGGTACTTCCCCAGGCGGACTCTGCAGTAGAGTCCTACCACTACAAAAATATTTGTAATTTGCAAGCACTGCCATACTAAGTAAATTGACTGGGCTGCTTGTGATGTTTTTCCTGACTCTTGCGGTTGATTTACGATGTTACAATAGTAGAATTTAATAACATGATTACAGAAAATGTATGTCTACGACTATGGGTATTTTTCTTCTCTATTGTTCCCTGAATTTTGATGCAAATGTATAAGTAAGCTAATATAATACTGTTGGACGAAACGAATATTTAACTATAAACGTTATGCAAAATGATACCCTCTCTTGAATTTCTTAAGACTATAAATTGCATGTCATTATTTGATGTCACATCCGGTGATTAGGCTCTGTCACATGATGTCTGAAAAACTGGATGACGGGGTTTTCTCTTAGAATTTACATATTTATCACAGAGCCATAAAATGAAGATGAATGGTTGTTAAACACGGTTTGTTTTTATTATTTTGTTTTGTTTTGTTTTTGTTATACGGCATCTTAATTAGTGGAAAGTGATTTCATATTAGAACCTTTTGGTATATTTTCAAAAACAAGTCTGAGCACCTCAATGCAAAATTATTACTATTCACCGTGGCAATGCCGCCAGCATGCTGGGTACGCTACTGACTGGTAATAGGCATAACACTAATGTATTTGGAGTTCATCGATCTGGTTACAATTCTTCTTTTTTTTGTGTAGTATGTTGAAGTAGGTAATTTAGGTACTTAGTTAGATTTACTTATCTATTACGTTGTAGCTTTTTTTACTAATTAATAGTGTATAAGTATTTAGTAAGTATATTAATATTATACAGGGTGATGGGTAGTCCGGTGCAATGCTTTTAGGTAATGATAGTATAGACCATTTAGACCTTTTTGAGCCATGGTTGTCTAAGACGAAGTGTGACATTTATTTTAACCATTTTTTGTGGAAAAAATGAAGATGGAGACGATGATAAAAACAACTACAACAGAAGTGAGAAGAAGGGCCCGTGCTTGTGTTAGAAATCGTGATAGTCATTTCGAACACGAAAAATAAATAATTTAAATTGAAATGTTGTTTTAATCAGTCTGCCTAAAAATTTAAATTTTCTCTTTCAATTTGGTTACTAGGTATTAATTTCAGTGATTTTAGAGATACTCGCGTCAGTGATACTTCAAAAGAAAGAGCAATAACCAAGCATGTTTTTAAAAAGGGTTTGAACGCAAATAGCATTTTTTGTTATTTTTTTATAAGTAGTCTGAAAAAAGTTTTCAAATTTTTTTGAAAATTTTCGTTATCTTCATGTGAATGTAAATAAAATTTCTGATGACACACATGCTTATTGCATATTTTATTAGATTGCTTACAGATTACACACCTAAATAAAAAAAAAAAAAAAAAACTTATTACTCAAACTAGGCATCATTAGTCATTAACGGTAAATTTTCGGGGGTTTTCGCCAAAAACCACAAATAAATGATTAAAAAAAATTTGTCACTCGTCTTAGACAACCAAGGCTGAAAAGGGTCTAAAAAGTCTATACTATCGTCGCCTTAAAACTTTGCACCAGACTACCCATCACCCTGTATAGGTGTTATAATATTTAAAGTATGTATTTATTTTTGTATTTAGGGAAATCATAAATTAATTTAAAGTTATATATATAAATATAGTGTGTTGTTTATAATAAAGGCTCCGGACCAAAAAAATTTGGAAAACTGAAATTCAGGTCAGGTAACCGATCAAATATATATAAAAATTTACTTCAGTTAAATATCGTAGATATGTTTGAGAGTCAGTATTGGATCATGTTTTGAAACTATTTGTGATATATTTTGAGTGTAAATTGGTAAGATTGCAAGTAAGTACCTATACTACGTTATAAAGTACGTTTATTGGGTAAGGTAGTACTGTCGTAAGAATCGCAGACAACCAGACGCAATAGCGGTTGCAATGACAACTATTCAGAGCGAGGGTTTATTTTGGTTGTCACTTATTGCGACCGACAGCGGTTGTATTTTTGGGGTGTTAGTGACGCAAATACTCGTGATAAACGGGTTAATTTTGGCACTTCTCGTGTATAGGCTATTGTTGTCAATGGGTCGTTATTGTCTTTACAGTTCTAACCTTGCGTGCATCTGGAGACTGTGATCGTGATGTCTTTACTGGTGTTTACGTCAGAACGTCTCGAGGATACCAGTAAGATGAGTAAAATATAAGTTTGAGCTTTTAGGCGTAATGGATTCCAAATTGCTGGTGCAGAAAAATACGTACCTATTTTTAAAACTGACTCACGAGATGTGCAAGTTAGTGGACTTTTTTTTAATGCAATCGAGTGACGAGACTAGCGGGACGTTCGCCTGGTGGTGAGCGTCATGCCTGCTACTAACAGTAGCAGTGCTAGAATTGTAACTTGCGAATACAATCCTGCACCGCACTCCACTGCGCTCGTCACCCTGATGATATTACATGTTAAACCTCTTCATACCCAGTAATTTCTCTGGTAACATTGCTCTTAAAACCGAAACATAGCAATGCTTGCACACTACTGCTTGGCGATTGAATAACTGTAAAAGGTGTGGTACTTCTCTAGGCGGACTCTGCATTAGAGTCCTACCACTACAAAAGTAGTCATATAGGTATGTTTGTGAGTTTCTTTATTCCACCATAACTACTAAACGTCTGAACAAATTAGGATGTAGGTATGGAGTTTAGTTAGAATCTACATCATCCCTAATGACAAAGATTATAATAAAAAAAAACTATTGCGGTAATATGGGGGCTATAATGGCGCCATTTTTCAAATTAGGTTTATGGTAGGGCAGTCGTGTTTTTTATTTTTTTAAATGAATTGTTTGTTTATCCATACGCGCCCGCAGGTTTAAAGTTGGTGGTCTGATAAGAACAAAACCCAGGAGGTTTGAGTGGTCCGTTAGTAATAAACCAACTTAAATGCCCAGTGAAATAAAATGATGTATACTTAATTGTTTAATTTAGAAATAAATAAGATAAAAATGTACAATGTATGTTACGGTATTATAAAACTATTGTAAACATTTTACTACAAGCTATTATTATATAAACTTGTCAGGCCAGACGATCATATTAAATATCGGTGATCACCGGCTTTTATTACAAAGGCTTGTTTAATTGTTTATATATTTGTTTATCTTTATATTTGTATGTCAACAGGGAGCCCTGCCAAGCGGTGCGGCCGAGACCGAGATACCGCGGCTGCGCACGCGTCACTCCGCGACGCGTTGCACAGCATCATGCGACATGCGACTCCCGCCCGCCCAACACTGCCAGAACCACACATACCTGCCTTTATGTGTGTGTGCGACTGGGAAAGTGTACATATAATTGATAATTATGCGAACAGAACAAGCTGTAAATAGCGCCAGCGAATGAGTTCAGCGCCTTGTGATTTTTCGTCTACTTAATTTTATACGACATCAACAATGTTTGGTTTGGTTAGTTTGGGTTTTGGCTCTATCCATGGAAGGGTGGGTGACCGCATAAAAGAAAAAAAAACATAGCATAACTGACCTAGGAAAAAAATATTACAATTGATAAATTAAATAGTTACATTGATCGTAATTCTTTAATTAGATCAAAGATAAGTTAAAATAAAACTTTCACCGAAAACAATGAGGTAGATCCTACAAGCCAAAAACCCAGTAGTAAAAACTTTTCAAATCCGTAAGAAGATCCGTCTTAAGACAGGATCCCAACTACTTAGGCTACGACTAAACAAATAATAACAGTTTAACTAATTGAACTCTACCTCAAGTTTCAACGTAGCATGTAGCTAATCAAAGAATAAGTATAATATTAAAATGCCAATTAAAATTCTCGTTCATGAAGGTAACGCAGGCCTACAGTTTCAGATCGTGCTCGCAATCCCATCAGACGGGTGTTGCGTGCCCATTCGAATTATTTTTGTAGCTCATTCGAGGTTCTGACTAACTCGCTAGGCTAATCTTTAATCCAGATTTTTTAATGAAACGAACCTCGCGCACTCAAGTAGTTCCTTGTTCGGTGTGAAGGTGGCCCCGCCGGCGAGCGCCAGAAGCGCCAGGAGCGGCGCCAGCGGTGTCCACATGTCTAGCTGGGGCTACGGTCGCGCTGGCCGATGCCGCGCTACCTCGGTCGCGCACTCTCTCACTTCACTCACTCTCCGCGTGCACATCATCAGCGGGTTGCAGAGCACATCACTTCACTCCCGGAGCGCACCTGTCTGGTCCGTGGTGTCGATGTCCGAGGATCAGCGAGCGCGGCGCGATACTGCGCGAGTGGCGCGTGTTATCGCACCGGGCGGCTGTGCGGGCGCGGTCACGGGCGCAACCTTCGCTTCCGTGCGATCTCGCCCTACGAGTGCCGCGGTCCGCGTCCGCCCTCATCCGCTACCGGCGGCGGCGGCGCCGTCTGCGGCCGAACACCTCTTCTTTAAGCTGAATGACAAATCGAACAATTCCCCTGGCTGTTTAGGCTCATAACAGTTCAATGTCTCTTAAAATTTTGAAGGGTCAAAAGCCTGCATGGAAATGCACAGCTGAGCACAGCAATTATCTGAGATATTATCTCTTTATTCAATGAAAACATTATTTTCAACTAGGAACAAAGTAATGTTTGCACATTATTGCATGATGGTATTAAATTCGCTGGCAATTTTTTATGGTATTTCGTCAGGCATACTACCAGTCCGACCACTACAACTTGCTAGCCACGATACTACACTAAGCCTCCTAACACGTCAGGCAATAAACACGCGCAAAACACCTCGACTGGGATGCGTTAAACTAATTCAAATTACATGTGCAATTATAAAGTTAGGTTGATAAAAACGATGGTCCCAGGGCGGCGTGATCGGCGTGTCGCGCTCGCGTGCCGCTTCGCCGTGCCCAATCGTTAGACAACATTTGACTTTCGCAAATCTACTCGGAGTGACTAGCAAAAGCGAATAAACTACTAACAAGATATTAATTTCCAAGGTCATATACCCGCGCAACCTGCGCGGCGTCACGCGGCTGTTTTCCGTGACTTTTCCAAAAGTTGTATGTTTCATAGCAATAGATGTTAGGACGAGGCTTTATGGTCACGCTACGGGCTTCCTTACTCGTATCCTCGTAGGTAGCACTTAAGAGCGTGTTTTATTTTTACATTAGTATCTCGGACGTTTGACTGAAACCTTTACAGCTGTGCAAGCATAGAGCCATTCACTGAACCTTCATAAACGAATGGGTTCCTGTTAGAAGGCAAGTGGTCGCATTCATCAATATAATCTACGTGTATTCCGTTTATAAATCACGAATTCACGAATGTACCGTAGTTAGCGACCATCAGCGTGGCTCAACGCTGTAACCAGTGATGTTAACCCATAAGATAGGCTTTTGCCATCAAAATGATATTTTGGATTCGACCTCGATGCAATTCCGATACCTGTAAATACATTATATTTGGCACATTTATCTACATCACGTTTGCAATAAACTTATCGCCAATAAGGTGTTAAACGTATGAGATTAAGAGAGATAAGTAAAGCTATCTTTACACTCCTGCGCTGCGCTTTAAACGTCAAGTAGCCTCGCGTAGACTTTTGTCATAGTAACAACTGATGAGACTATTCCCCAGAGATACACTTAGACAAGCAAGACAGTCTTCTGATGGTAAGAGATAAGATTTTCTGCCTAAGATCATTGTAGCGGTGAGTAACAACAAAGTTTAGGGTACTACACTAGGGTAGTGCACTTCACTGCTCACTATATACTTTGAAACATTTGAAGTCGAGTCACATCCGTCTCTAATTTCGCTAGCTTAGCTACCCTTCAACCCGGAACACAGCAATATATCTACACAACCTTGCTTGGCGACAAAAATGATCTATGACCGAGCGCAGAACTAGAAAAGCTGTCTACATGCGACAGTGTTTCGCGTTAATATCATATCTGCCTTTCTTATCATAAATATCATTGGCTGTAACGGGGAGCTTTGCGTGTCGCGAATTTTATTTAATTTCACTATACCGTGGTCGCACAAATGCCACCGTAGTACTGTAGATAGGTATGTATCGAGTGATTCGTCGGCATGGTCGTCCTAACCCGTGCCGACGTCGAATTGTTTCGGATGCCATTCAAAACGATCAGCTTCTCGTAACCCATCGAATTATACGTTTTGAACCAACCAGACCTATTTGTTTTGCTTCTGATAAAGGTTTTTGTGGTTTACGTTCGTCTGATTTTAGACAATATTTGTTGACTTTAAGACTCTAAGACTGATTAATAGTTGGTAATCGTTTTTAGTCACTACCCACTGCCTTACTAGATGAAGGGAATAGGGTGACCGCCTCCATACAAACGTATTCCCCTTTTTCTTCCTGGATAATGCCTCTAGAGCATTTTTTTTAATAAAATCTAGGTGTACTGTAGACGTGTCTCTGTGTTTTCCTTTTTTTCAGAAACTAATAGCTAAAAAAACCACAGAAAAGCGAAAGCCCTACTTCTTAGGTAGAAGGGCTGTCAAAACAATTTTGTTAAGCAATTGTATGGAAAACCGCTGTCGGCAGTTTCACACTTATTTTTATAGAAACTACGACGAAAAAGTGCCAATCATTGGTCGCGCATTTGAAGTAAAACACTCGAAATGCCATTTTGCAACAGATTAAAATTGATCTAATTACGATGCAATGTGGTTTGGTTTCCTACGCGTCTATTTAAATTGTCTTTTTGAGTATTTTCAGTTTAAAAACATGTATATTGGAAGAATTGTCATTAAGTCTAAATAGACTTGATGCCGGCTAGCGCGGCCCGTCACATTTCCGTTCTATTCACTTCTCTCTTCAGTGAAAAAAAACTCTTTAAATATCTTCATAGTAACTTTTGGAGGGTTATATTTTCTTTAACAATTAGTTTCTGAAAAAAAGGAAAACTCAGAGACACGTCTACAGTAGACCTATATTTTATTTAAAAAACAAATGATTGCTCTAGACTTCTTAAGTAAGTCCCAGAGAGTACTATGGATGTTTCTGTAAGTACGTATGCTCTTGAACGTTTCCGGTTGTTTCTATGCGCTCAGCAGGTATCGAGAATGGAAGCATGTCGTAGTGTAAACTTGCACTTGACCGGATTCCCTTCGGCCCCGGCGACAGCGGATCGACATCTGTTACGTCGCGCCTGAACATTTTCAACCCTATTTATTTACATGAATGAATACAATATTTTAGGAACAATGAACACAGATAATATAAGGAAAATTTATTAGATTTGGCATTTTAGCTAGAGCTAGAATTATTGAGAAATAGAATAACCTATTGATATATTAGTATTCCTAACCAAATTTTACACAAGTGTGAAAAAACATGGTTCCCGAACTTATTAGTTGACTAATATGTAGCGGTGATAGTGGTTAGTACGTTCGGATCTCACGCCGCAGGGCGGGGTTCAAATCCTTTATGTAATGGTACCTTTGCCAGTTATTCAATCGCCAAGCAGTAGTGTGCAAGCATTACTGTGCTCCGGTTTGAAGGACAATGTTACCAGAGAAATTACTGGGTATGATGAGATTTAACATCTAATATCTCAGGGTGACGAGCGCAGTGCAGTGCGGCGCAGGATTGTGTTCACAAGTTCACAATTCTAGCACTGCTACTGTTAGTGGCAGGCGTAATGCTTACCACCAGGCGAACGTCTTGCTCGTCTCGTCACTAGATTGTGTACAAAAAAAAAGAGCTTGAGCTGCTAGTGAAGGAAAACCATTTTGAGGAAACCATAGAATGTTTGGTAGAATACTTTCTAGTAGTTTCTAGAATAGATACTCCGGCTGGCTGGCTGGCACGACACCAAGTTGAAAATCTGCGACTAAGCATAACGGTGTATTCCGGCAGCGTCACTTGAGAGCCAGTTACTATTCCAGTAGGTCTGTTTTCTATCTTCGACCACATCGTTTTACTTAATATAAGGCCTGTTCTGGTCAAAGTCACAGCCTGTCCACCGACCCAACTAGTTTTTTAGTGCTTATATATTTATACAATGTGTAACAAAAAGGTTCAACAATACTGAAGGGTATGTATGTACTCATCATTATGAAAAACTTTTACTATGGACTATATATTTAATCGTACATTTAGTCCAATGTCTACTAAACTTTTTGTATGGAACAGCTGTTATTTATTCGCGATTTCAAGTTTAAAAAATTAAAGATGATTAATGATTTAAAGTTTAAATATTGAAAACAGCATTTTTTATTTTAAATTAACTATCCAATTCCAAATTTTCGTGACTAAAAGTACAAAAACAAAGGAAACGTACGTTGTTCGTTTAAGGAAACGTACGTTGTACGTTTCCTTTGTTTTTGTACGTTGCCCCCCCTTTTTCCCCCTTAGGGGTCGAATTTCGAAAAATCCTTTCTTAGTAGGGGTGTACTACGCATCGAGACGAATAAACCCTCCAAATTTCAAGTCTGTACGACCAGCAGTTTGGGCTGAGCGTTGTTTGTCAGTCAGTCAGTCAGGACACAAAAAGTTGTTCATAATTATGAGTACAATGACAAACATACCCTTCAGTATTGTTGAACCAGTTTTTTACACATGCGTATTATTAAGAATTAACATGTATATCGTAATTTAAACATAATATCGTGTCGTTAACAAAACAACAATGACATGGGACATTAATGAATGTCCACGCCAATAACCACGAAACGTAGACCGAGTAATCAAACTATTTATGAGCCTACTTAAAACATGCGTTAAACTGGTTAAGCTGTATTACATATTAAACGGATTTAGTTTGTGCAGCGAGAGAGATAGATAAAGATTTTCTCTCTTTTCTTTTGCTTGCGTTGGTCAACCATTACGTACGGGCAATATGATCACTACTAGCTACGTCCGCGGTTTCACCCCCGTGATGAAAAAACGGTGATGATGATGAAGATAAAAAGTAGCTTTAATGTTGTTTCGTGAAATAAGCTATCTCCATTCCGAGTTTCATCCAAATCAGTCCAGCCGTTTTGTCGTGAAGAGGCAACAAACATAAACACACACACGGACACACATCGACATTTTTTTTAATTTTAGTGTGATTGCCCATAAGTAAGTTGGACGAATAGTTGTATAAGGTTTCAATCTTAAGGGAACTCCACATTAAGCCTGCATCACAACACCTAGTGAGAGAGGGACAGAAAAAAGTCATCTCATTCCGTGCTCCTTTATTTTCTCCTTTTATGTCTCCTTTATTTTGTGCTCGTCCGGGATTTCAGCGCAGGACTTATAACTTAAAACGAAGCATTTAAAAAAATGGAGGCATTGGATAATATTCCACATAAAGCCCTTGAAGAACCATCATCAGTTTATGAGTCAGACCTAATTAACAAAAATAATCGTTTCCACAGCTCAAACAAACATTTCTCTTGGCTCGGCTCTACTGAAGTAGCGCGGTGTCTATGTATAGATATAAGATAGCCATAATATTACCAATAAGCCCAGGTGAATATCTGTGACGAGTACCGACTGATTTTTATTACTAATTACAGAATTTTAAATCACCATCCATAACAAACCCACTTGCAGCAAATGTAGAGAGTCCAAACTGTTAGTTTTCCGGGATAAAAAGTAGCGGGTATCCCTAAACCTCCTACCATGGTACCATGGTATCTCTTCCACCCTAAATATACTTATATATTTAGCCTATTTCGCTGCTGTGTTGTTTATGTTCATTTTGCAGAGTATGCTCTCACCCGATGTATACTTTGTATACACGAATTCATTGGTTCGCGCAGATCACGGCGAATCAACGTTTGACCAATGAGGCAGAAAAAAATATGTTTTATTCGGACCTGGGTATGTCCTAAAACTCGCGGGCGACTAACCTTCACACTGCTCTTTCTCACTGGTGTGAAGGTTAGGAAGAACATTTTCTAACCTTCACACTGTGACAGAGCAGTGTTAAGGTTAGGAAAATTATTTCCTAACCTTACCTTAACACCGCGCACCGTTGCGATTTGATGCATCCAGAACCACTGGAAGACGGGCAGCAGCGTCTTACCGGTTAACGGTAGTCAGCATTCTGCGATCCCCAAGCCGCCTGCCAAGCGTGGGTATTATTAAAGGGGAAGCCATCGCCCAGCAGTAGCCGTTTTCTGCTCTGTTTGCATTGATCATTTCTACAGGACCGTTAAAAGTATTATATAGCAGACTAGGTTCCGGGGCGTCAGTACGAGATTTGTTCGGCGTGTCTTGCACTGCGTAGGCAGATTTTTTCATGTTTGGCCGACGGCCAGGGTGTTTTGGCGGTCTTTGTCAATGCTGGATTTATTAATACATCACATTGTCGCTCGCGCGAGGTAAGCGACATCCGGATAATCGGTCGCCCTTCCAATACCTACTGAAACGCTTTTGTAGCTCTGGAAACACAGTTGGAAACTTCCCATAAAGATTTAACAGCTGAAAAGTGTGGCAGGAAGTATGCTTATCGACTTATGTTTAAATGGTGGTAATTCATTCATATAAGCATTTTTAGCTAAGTAGATAAGGAGCATATTTTGTTGGTAGTCATCGCAATCTATACTCTGTTTTGCTGAGAATGTCTAATATAAATAGTCAAAATGCATGTCATTGGTCGCAGATAACGAACATAGTTATTACCGTTATAGCTAGCACCGTCCTTTTCACTTACATACAATAGAGCAAGAGGCCTACTTTAGACATTCTCAGCGAACAGAGTATACCAATAAGAATCGTAACATAGTAAAGTTATTACCGTTATAGCTAGCACCGTCCTTTTCACTTACATACAATAGAGCAAGAGACCTACTTTAGACATTCTCAGCGAACAGAGTATACCAATAAGAATCGTAACATAGTAAAGTTATTACCGTTATAGCTAGCACCGTCCTTTTCACTTACATACAATAGAGCAAGAGGCCTACTTTAGACATTCTCAGCGAACAGAGTATACCAATAAGAATCGTAACATAGTAAAGTTATTACCGTTATAGCTAGCACCGTCCTTTTCACTTACATACAATTGTGCAAGAGACCTACTTTAGACATTCTCAGCGAACAGAGTATACCAATAAGAATTAGGGTTGTTTTCTCAGTGTTTGCTTTCTCTTGCGCTTCCTACCAAAGCTAGAAAATTAAACAAAAACAATACAAATACAAAAAGTAAACACACGCGTTCATGAACGCAAATTACAGGATTTCAAACGACGTGTTTACTTTTTGTAGTGGTAGGACTCTACTGCAGAGTCCGCCTGGGGAAGTACCACACCTTTGCCAGTTGTTCTACCGCCAAGCAGTAGTGTGCAAGCATTACTGTGTTCCGGTTTGAAGGGCAATGTTACCAGAGAAATTACTGGGTATGAAGAGATTTAACATCTTTTATCTCAGGGTGACGAGTGCAGTGCGGCGCAGGATTGTGTTCGCAAGTTCACAATTCTGGCACTGCTACTGTTAGTGGCAGACGCGACGCTTACCACCTGGCGAATGTCTCGCTCGTTTCGTTACTTCACAGTATTAAAAAAAAGTAAACACGTCGTTTCAAAGTCTGTCGCATACTAGCAGATTTGGTAGTCAAACATAGACAGACGTACTACCTATTATACAATGTGTAACCAAAATGTTAAACAATACTGAAGGGTACGCATGTACTTATCATTATGCACAACTTTTACTGTGGGGCCAACAATGCAATTGCGAAAAAAAACAACAGCTGTTCCATACAAAAAGTTCATTGACCTTGGACAAAATATTGATATTTCAGGGTTGACACCAAAGTAAAAGTTGTTCATAATGATGGGTAAATACATACCCTTCAGTGTTGTTGAACCTTTTTGCTACACATTGTATGTGATAAATAACGAAAAGTCCTATTAGAATATTATAGGTTGGAGTATTAGCATAATTCAATTCAATTCAAATTAAAAATTATTTATTTCAGACAACAAGGGTCCAGGTTGTTAGTAAAAAGAAACTTAGTATCTAATATATTAGTAAAAATTTAGTTATAGTGTTAATGCATCTGTATAGCATACATATTTAATAATTATGATACTATACTAGGTATATGTATACAGTAAACACGCTTAGAAATGCAGTCCTTAGTTGCTATGTGCTCATACCTACGTGTGAAACGGTGTCAATTGTACCCAGTTGTGTAATGCCGTCTGGTATTCGAAAAATGTAATTATTTGGGTGTTGGTAGCGGTGATCAAAATAAATCCGATGCGCGGAGCCGTGCCAGAAGCGAAACTCGCGGGATGCGCCTGATACCAGACCAGACTAGAGGACGGGGAACACGAAATCTCCGGAAATATTGATATTTATTTATTATGATATTATAGATGACCAAAGACTAAATCTGTGTTAAAGGACTTTGGCATAAATAGTAGGTACATTATAATACAAGTGTACCATGTATATTATACTTATTATGAATAAGGGAGCCGAGAGTGTAATTACCAATAGCACGTGTTCCATACGACGATTTTCATCACACTTGCGAGGAATAAAACCAACAATTTTTGATAGTAATCAACCACACACCGAAAACCTCAACAAATATTTGCGGAAAATGGCGCACAAACCAGCGATGCGCGCGCAGGTGACATTTTCTTTAGTCATATAAAAACTTATTTGTTGGGATTATAAAAAATAAAGTATTACCCAGCTATATTGAGAATGCTTCCTAAACATAAATTATAATTTGCAGTCAGGTACAAACTTAACTTAACCGGGTTATACCTATTATGGCACTAGTGCCATAATCAGCTGGACCTGACGTTGATTATAACGGAGCAAGACGATCGACGATCTATGGCAGACGATTCAGCAAGAAAGAATCCAATACCCATTACTCAGAATTAACAGATGTTAGCTAAAGCATATACTTTGATTAGCTTTGTTATGAATGTAGCCATTGTGTCTAAAAATAAAGATTATTTAAATTTAAATTACTTTTAGTTTTTCGTGGAATTCAACGCCAATTTATAAGTCTAAACTATATAGGTACCTGGCTGTTACATCCCCAAATTGTATAAATATTGTTTTTTTTACCTTCGAGTGACGAGACGAGCAGGATGTTCGCCTGGTGGTAAGCGTCACGCATGCCCATAACAGTAGTAGTGCTAGAATTGTGAGCTTACGAATACAATCCTGCGCCGCACTGTACTGCGCTCGTCACCCTGAGATATTAGATATTAAATCTCTTCATACCCAGTAATTTATCTGGTAACATTGCTCTTCAAACCGAAACACAGTAATGCTTGCACACTACTGCTTGGCGGTTGAATAACTGGCAAAATAAAATAGTTAATCCATATTTTGTCTTTATCCATCCAGTTAAACATTAGAAACAACAGTAAAATACTAAAGACGGTTCAAATATTTCGAGGCTAGTTCATGTCTACTAACAAGACCCTAAAAATGTTTTAGTGATGTCTATAGCTGCAAATGAAAGATGACCATCGTAAAAAGACTGTAATGTAAGTATCTATTTAGGATAGCCATCACGCAGATCTAAAAGTACAAAAGATGTTTTTTGTTTCCCGTGCCAAGTTTTGCTAGACAAAGTAGTGCAACGATGTTTCATTTTAAAAATATCTATCAGCTGGTTCTGCTTCAAGTACCTACTTTGATCTAGGATCATTGGTAAGTATTCTTGGATAACGTGGAGTGAGAAACCGAGAAATCCTAGTTAATCTCACTATGACGTGATCGCATGAGGAATTTAGTGCAGTAGGATTCAAACCTCTATGATAGTAGAGTAAACCTACGTGTATAGAGGTAAAATCCTCACATGGTAAGTATACAAAGTGTAACAAAAAGGTGTGGTAATAGGGTATATGTACTCATCATTATTTATGAACAACCTTTACTTTGGGACCAACCCTGATATTGACAGAAAAAAATCCTGTTCCGTACTTTTTGTCGTAGGTCAATGAACTTTTTAAATGGAACAGAGGTTTTTTTTCGCAATTTCATTTTTGGTCCCTAAAAGTTGTTCATAATGATGAGTCCTATAAGTGTATGTTGCTACTAAATAAAAAATTATGTTGCATGTTCTTCCTCGCTACCGTTAAACATATTTTCCATAGTAGCTAGTATGTTATTATTATTATCTTTGATAGTAGGTACTTATAGGTGCTTTCCTGATTTCGCTACGTAATTACTTCCACGTTTAAATATAACCAAACAAAAGCCTCTGCACTTAAAACCGAGTAAGTACTAATAAAGAAACGTTATTACGACGACATACATTACGTTTTTCCTTGACATAGAGAAAGTGACGCCAGTCATGTGACTTACTAACCCTTCACTTCCGCCCTTGAGCATAAAATAATAGGCTTCCATCTCACGTGATCACGCAAATCAGTACCTTCCTAATGTTGTTGTGTATAGTGTATTATACAGGGTTACGCAGAACTGTATTCTTAAGGCTAAGGAGTTAATTGTATTATTCTGAATAACTTGAACTACTAGCATTTCTTTACATAGGTACGATAAAATTAAAATGTTGTAAAACCCTAGATTCAGATTGTCAGATTTTCTTGAAACAGCAAAATAGATTCAGCAATTTAACTGAGAACACTCTCGATCAAGTCATCTATCAAACAAAAAAGAATAATCAAATTCGGGTCAGCCGTTTGGGAGCTAATGCCACAGATACAGATATGTATCTACACGCGTCAAACTTATAACGCGTCTTATTGCTCGAGGGTTAAATATGTTTTTAGCACAGCCCTAAATGTATGAAGCAGGTGATTTTTTTCATGATTTTAGTGTTGGTCCCATAGTAAAAGTTATTTACAATGATTGTACACAAGTACAAAAAAAAATAATCTAATAAAAAAACCGTCTTCAAAGATGCGACATTATGGGAGCCATCTCGAAAGTACTATACAATATGTAACAAAAAGGTTCAACAATTTAATTTATTTATTTAATTCTTTATTGCACACATAAATACATTAATGTACAAAAGAAGGACTTAATGCTAAAGCATTTTCTACCAGTCATCCCCGCGGTTAAAGAGATGGGGATGTAGGCTCACAAAATAAATTATTGTTAAGAGCAAATACAGTCATTACACAATAAATACAACAATACAACAACAATAAAACACAATTAATACTGAAGGGTATGTATGTACTCAACATTATGATATTTTTTTATTTTTTTTATAGAATCAACCTTAACATCGCGGGAAAATACAGCTGTTCCATACAAAAAGTTGATTGATTGATTGGTTGATTAACTCTTTATTGTTCACACCAAGAATTACACAGAAATAATTTAATAAACTTATACATTGGAACAAGTCCAACAAGGCCTTATTGCTAAAAACAATCTCTTCCAGGCAACCTTTGGATGGAGAGGAAAAGTTCATTGACTTTGGACAAAATCTATGAAACAGCTGATTTATTTTCGTGATTTCTGTGTTGGCTCCATGGTAAAAGTTGTTCGTAATGACGAGTACATACAAACCCTTCAGTATTGTTGAACTTTTTTGTTACACATTGTATACATACAATACCCTTTCAAACAAAATAAAAAATTTCATAACCCAAGCCGTCATACTTACACGTATCCATATCATTAAAACTACTGAACCGATTTTGATGAAACTTGCACTGTTCTCTAAGTTGAAATAAATGTACCTAAGCCATGCAATAAAAAAAAGTCATAATTCGATTAATAGTTAGAGAAATGGGTACACAAACATGCATAAAAACATACATACGTACATACAAACATAAAAAACAAACATATTATGTACATACAATTTATACATACATAAAAACAAACATTATGTATATAATAACATACTATAGCGAGCCATATAGAGGAAGACCCCTCTACCCCTCTCCCCTCGCCTTCGCCGGGGTGCCGGCACTCGAAGAGACTCGCGTCGTGTGCGCGACACCGCTCCCAGTAGAGAGTTCGGATTTTACCGCGGTCCAGAGCGCACGCGCTACGCTCGTGCGCCGACGCCTCCGCAACTCGTTGTATATAACTTTATATTTGTTTTGTTACCAAGCCTTACTTTTATTTTTAACAACATTGTGGCCCTCGTATAATAAAAAACTTTATAGTGAGTTGGGTGTATAATTATTTCTGCGCCTGCCGCTATAACTGGCGCCCTCCGTGCAGCGGCCGCGAACCACGTAAACATTAAAAGTTTGAGTGTAGTGTCTGTGTCGATTTTAGAACTTAGTGCATAGACTGCACGGCGCAGTGTCGCGCGACGGAACATACAGGTTCGTCTGGTACAGGCGTCGATTGCCTCGTGTACCGGTAACCGCGCGCTCCCGTAGACAGAGACACTCGTTCAGTGCACTCGCATGGACTAGGTAACAATAACAAGAAGTTTTATGTTGACTTTAATTTTTTTCGAAAACAAAGTGTTCATTAGGTTTCGAAACTGGACATAGCTTTGTGCCACGGACTGTGTTAAGTGTTAACGTGATCGGACTGTGTGTGCAGTGATAGCTAGGTTCTGGTAAACCTATTCCGTACTGGACCTATTTTTTTGTTTTCGGACAATTAAGTCTCTAAAGTGTTTATAACGATTTTATTCTGGACTAAGTACCTATTCAAGTAAGTAAGTACTCGCATGTACTCAGTTCAGTATTTCGTGTGTTTCGGACTTATAAATACGGATAGACATTCATTAGTTAAATTACTGTTGTGGTCAGTGCTTAGATACTTTGCCTAGGGTTTGTTTATATACCTAAGTACTTATATTCCCGGAGTGCGGAATGTACTTTTAGTGCTTACCCGTGTACCTAAGTATCTATAAAAGACTGTGGAACTGTTGTGCAAATATATTTATACCTAGCCGCGAAAATCATTCGGATAAACTTTTTGAACTTTTTTTTAGTGTTGAGACAATTTAGTTTAGATGTACCTAAGTAAGTTCTAAGTAAAGTACCTAAAGGTTGTGAACTGTGGACTAATACCTAGTGCGTACCTAATTAATTAGGACTGTTTTGTGTGGACTAAGTGTGTGGACTTCGGCTTAGGACATAGTTCGTTAACGTATCACGATGGTGCTGACGCGATCTCGTGCTGCGAGCCCAGCTGGGGCTGCGTCCTCTGACGCGCCTTCGCATTCTCTGGCGTCGGACGACCCCACGTCGTCTGGCGCTGGAACTCGCCGTGACTGCGCGGCCGCGCCGGTGACCGGCGCGCCACCGTCGCTTTTCGCTGCCGTGCCGGTGGCGGGTGCGCCGCCAGCTGTTGGCGCGCCTGCTGCCGCCCCCGTCATGATGTCCAACGAGCAGCTGATGATCCTAATACAACGGCTAAGTAGAGAACCGTCGGTAAGCTCAACCAGTTCATACAATAACAATTTTTCAAAGTGCACATCCCGTTTTGACGGAGCAAAAACATCCGATGTCACGGCGTTTATCGATGCGGTAGAAACCTACAAGGAGTGTGCCGGCGTGGAAGACGAGATAGCACTTAGGGGGCTGTCTATGCTACTAACCAATTTTGCCGCAACTTGGTGGCAAGGGGTTAAGGCCACGACCAAAACTTGGTCAGAGGCAGTTTCCGCCCTTAAAAACACATTTGGTCCTCGTCTGCCGCCTCACCAAATTTATCGCAAATTGTTCGAGAAGGAGCAGCAACGTCTGGAGCCCACGGACCTGTTCGTCTGTAACCTGCGGGCCCTAATCGCGCAGCTACCGCCCTCGTCATTGTCAGAGGAAGTACAACTCGACATGGTTTATGGTCTTCTCCATGTTCAAATCCGAGAGAAAGTACCTCGCTCTGCCTTCACTACATTCGGAGACTTGTTGACGTGTGCTAGACGCGTGGAGGACATTATCAAGGAGAGTCGTCCATCACCCACCGCGACGTCACCGTATTCATCGTCACCTTCGGGGTCATCGGCACCGTCGTTAACAAATAAAAAACGACCTCACTGCGTGTACTGCAAGCAGTATGGCCATTTAAAGGAAGCTTGTCAACGGCTAAAAGATAAGAATCTTATGAATAACAGCGCCGTTGGTGAGAAGGAGAAACCTACGGTCACGTGTTTTGGGTGCGGGGCACCCGGGGTGATTCGTTCAAATTGCACTACGTGTAAAGCTAAGAAGGAAACTGTTACGTCCGCATTTCAATCAGTGTCCGCGAGTGCCGTTACGTTAAGTTCGCGAGTGCGACCGGTCATTAATGTGCGTATTTTCGGTAATGAGGGAAAATTGCTAGTGGACACTGGGGCTAAACATTTTATCGGGAGTGTTAGTTTAAGACGGCATTTACATAAAAATGGTCAGACGTTTGAAACGGTTTTTACGGAGTTAAAATACGCAGACGGGCGTGGTGTAGCCCAAAATGTAGAGGTAGCACAAGTTGATGTTAAGGTGAGAGGGGTAGAACTAAAGGTCAGTTTTATCATGTTGCCTGACGCGACGGAAAGTCTTTTAGGAATGAATTTTATACAAAGCGTTGGTATGGTTCTGAACTTTGACTTAGGCGTGTGGTATTTAAGGCACGATAGGACGCCTCAACCGCTTTGCTTTGAGGATGCGTTTGTTCAACCTTTGTGTTGCGCGTCAGTGGTTCTTCGCGGAGACGAGGGTCCCCACCTTGAACAGGGACAACGTGACAGACTATCTCGCCTCCTGAATGTCAATGAGGACATTTTCGCTCCAGGGGGAGGACCTACCCGGTTTGCCGTGCACCACATCGATACGGGAAATGCTGCACCAATTGCGGGTCCGCCTTACCGCGTTTCTCCAACAAAAAAAGAAATCATTAGGAAAGAGATAGACAAAATGTTAGAAGAGGGGGTAGTCGAAGAAGCTGAATCTGAGTGGGCTGCTCCTGTAGTGCTCATCCCAAAGAAGAACGGAGAAGTAAGGTTCTGCGTCGATTATAGGAAATTGAACAACGTGACGCGGACTGACCAGTACCCCATCCCAGTGATTGATGAGCTGCTGAAAAGCACAAAGCCGAACTGTGTGATGTCAACTATAGATTTGAAGGCCGGATACTGGCAAACAGAAGTTGCGCCCGAAGACCGTCACAAGACTGCGTTCACGACACCGTTTGGGACGTTCCAATTTCGCCGCATGCCGTTCGGGTTAAAGAACGCACCGGCCACATTCCAGCGTCTGATGGATCGCATGAGGTCGGGACTCAAAGATGTATGCGTGCTAACTTACCTTGACGATATTCTGGTAATATCTGAAGACCTGGGTCGGCACCTGGAAGACCTGGAACAGGTCTTTGACCGGCTTCGCCTTTTTAACCTGAAAGCCAATAGAGAAAAGTGTGTTTTCGCTAGGGAAAGAGTCACTTACCTGGGACATGTGATATCCGCACAGGGAATCGAGCCGGATCCTACAAAAGTAGAAGCAGTTGTGAACATGAAGACTCCAAGGAATCTCAAAGAGCTGAAGACTTTTCTTCATACGTGCTCATGGTTTAGAAAGTTCATTCCCCGATTTTCTGAGATTGCACGTCCTCTAACCGATTTAACCAAGAAAACCGACGCTGGCAGTGGGGGGAGGAAGAGAATAAGGCATTCGAGGAGCTGAAGCAGCGACTTTCCTCCAGCCCAATCCTCCGCCAGCCCAACTTTGACGAGCCCTTTGTCTTACGAACCGATGCTAGTGCGTTTGCGCTGGGAGCTGTATTGTTGCAAGGCCCAAATCCTACGGAAGAAAGGCCTATCGAATACGCCAGTAGGCTCCTGACCCCAGCGGAACGGAATTATCATACCACAGAGCGGGAGGCTTTGGCAGTGGTATGGGCTCTAGATAAATTTCGCGGTTACGTAGAAGGAACTCGAGTCCATGTGGCTACAGACCACCAACCCTTGAAGTGGTTATTGACGTTAAAGACGCCCAGTGGCCGTCTAGCCCGATGGGCCATGAAAATACAGGCGTATGACTTGAACATTGAATATACTCCAGGCCGCGCTAATGTTATTGCTGACACTCTAAGTCGTCCCGTCGCTGACGAAACACAGGAGGCAAGCTCTGCGCCCTGTGCCATCTGCCCTGTGATTGTCGACTTACCGAGGAGAAGCCCGACAGAGATACGCGAAGCACAACTGGAAGATCCTGACGTGAAGGAGGTAATTAAGGATTTTGAAGACAGTGAAGACTCTAAGGCCGCACTTCGATGGACAGACCGAGGCTACTACTTATCACAAGGTGTACTGTATCGGTGTGACCCAGATGGCGAGTCAGAGGAACCGCAGCTGGTTGTTCCAGTGTCTCTTCGTGAGGAACTTATGAAGGAGCTTCACGACGCGCCTACAGCTGGACACCTAGGCTTAGAGCGGACCTTGAAGAAAATTAAAGAGAGATATTATTTTAGGAACATGAGAACGTATGTGTCTAGTTATTTAAAGTCATGCGATGAATGTCAAAAGTACAAAGCTACTAACTTAAAGCCTGCAGGGTTGCTACAGACGCCTGTGCTGCATCAACGGTTTGAGGTCCTGGCAATGGACCTTTTCGGTCCTCTACCTGAAGGTCCTAAGGGAGAGAAGTGGATTCTTCTTGTAGAAGACACAGCAAGCCGTTGGGTAGAGCTTTTTGCGTTGTGTGACGCAACAGCAGAGACGTGCGCCAAGACTCTTATAGAAGAGGTCTTCCTCCGGTATGGGCTGCCTCGTCGCGTGATATCGGACAACGGAACCCAGTTCGTGTCGGCAGTGATGCAGAAGGCTATGCTCGTTTTGGGAATCCAGCAATCTCTGATACCCGTCTATCATCCTGAGGCCAACCCAGCTGAACGCAAGAATCGGGAATTAAAGCAACTCCTCGCCATATTGGTCGGATCGGAGCACCGTAGATGGCCTGCAGCCCTACCAACGGTGCGATTTGCCCTAAACAGTGCGCACAATATGGGGACAGGACATACAGCTGCTTATTTGACATTCGCTAGGGAGATGCGATCGCCTTGGGCCGTGCATACGGATTTACGTGCTATTGTCTCAGAGCAGAACTTCGTCCCGCAGATAACCCCTTACTTAAAGGAGTTTGCCCGCATTCTGGTTGATGTGAAACACCGCGTGGAGGAACAACAGGACCTTAGGAAGTCCGCAGGTGATAGGCAACGTCGGAATGTCCTACCCTACAAGGAGGGTGACCTCGTCTTAGTGGAGACGCATTTGGCGAGTAACGCTGCCAAGGGATTTACAAGCAAGTTTGCTCCGCGGCGTGAAGGACCCTATCGTGTCTCCAAAGCAATTTCACCAACTTCTTTCGAAATAGTAGATACTACCGGGGAGATTAGAGGCAAGTACCATACTAGCGCTTTGTCTCCGTATGTAGGCGACCGTCCCGCTGTTAAGCACCCGCGCCGTCGCGGACGACCAGCCAAGTCACGTTCGAGCCGTCCTTGTGACTTGGAGGGGGAGGTTATAGCGAGCCATATAGAGGAAGACCCCTCTACCCCTCTCCCCTCGCCTTCGCCGGGGTGCCGGCGCTCGAAGAGACTCGCGTCGTGTGCGCGACACCGCTCCCAGTAGAGAGTTCGGATTTTACCGCGGTCCAGAGCGCACGCGCTACGCTCGTGCGCCGACGCCTCCGCAACTCGTTGTATATAACTTTATATTTGTTTTGTTACCAAGCCTTTCTTTTATTTTTAACAACATTGTGGCCCTCGTATAATAAAAAACTTTATAGTGAGTTGGGTGTATAATTATTTCTGCGCCTGCCGCTATAATACATACAAACATTCACCATTTTTTTTGTATATTTGCTTGGAAGCCAGTAGATTATCTCTATTACGGTTCCAATAATTACATTCATTCGTGTCGAATTAATTGATGAGTAGGTTTAAAAAGAGACCCTTTCGGCGCAGTACTACCGTTCCACGTAGCCCTGTATAACATACTTACAAATTACCTGAGAATAATATTGTTCACAATCAAACGACTTGTTGTTATTTAGCTGCCATTGACGAAATTAGGTAATTTAAGTACGCAAGGTTAGATTTGAATCGATGCACTGGTATTTTGTAGCTAAGAATTCGGAATTATGAATCTTACTGTGCGGAGCATAGGTACGAGTATGCTTTGCGTAATTGATTTTTGGTTACGTTTCTAGAATTCCTACATTTTCGGGACAAACTTTGAAAATATCTATCGCGAAAAAAATATGTTTTTTCTTAATTTCGGTGTTGGCGCCATAGTAAAAGTTGTTCATAATGATGAGTACATACATACATACCTACCCTTCAGTATAGTTGAACCTTTTTTAACCGACTTCAAAAAAGGAGGAGGTTCTATGTTCGACGGTATGAATGTATTTTTTTTTTATGTATTAATGTAACCTATTTCTCCTTCAATTGTGGACCGAAATTAATTTTTATTTGAAAGGGTAGACTCCCGAGGTGGTCCCATATTCATTTGAAGTCAGTTGCATTTTTTTTGGAAAATAACTTTTTTGACTTTGTATACTTTACCATTTTATATAGATGTTTGTTCCGTGTGTGGGTGTAGTATATAACATTATTATAAGTATGTATTTACAAAAAATAATAGGTACTTATTTAAGTATTCTATCAGCTATCTGGTTTTCATATTACAAGCTTTGCATAGTTTGGGGCTAGATGGCGCTGCGCAATTTTATCCATAAATTTGGACCATGGTCTATGGAACCATGGACCAGGGTATCTCCTAAAACTGCATCCAGAGCCGCCGGAGGACGGGCAGCAGCGTCCTTTAGTTAACGGTGGTGAGCATTCTGCGATCCCCAAGCCGCCTGCCAAGCGTGGGCATTATGCAACCCCTCCCCATTAAGAGGGAGGCCTTCGTCCAGCAGTGGACGTCTTCTGGCTGTTGATGATTATGATGATCCATAAATCTGCGGCAGAACTGATTTTATCTGGGAAAATTACGTAGCGCTGTTACTTATAATTGATTTTAGCATTTTAGAGTTAAACTCCATGAACTTTGATGACGGACACAAATAGCGTGTCGAGCCGGATGCCTCGGTAACCCAACATTGATTTAACACAATGAACTTTAAAGCTATTGATGCTCGCCTACCGCCTGCTACACCTGACATCAGCCTGACACCTGCCTTTTACGATCGGATTTCAGCGCCAATACCTTTTACTAGCTTTCCGGAATCGTGGATAGCATGGGCTCACTGTAAATACTAATCTAGCCATTGAGATGTTACGTGCTATACTAGAGTAGACACTGCGCTTTAAAACTATGTTCATAGTTGAAGCGATATCGGCTTTATCCACTGAGTTACTCGTTAGACGCTCTTTTGCTTGGCCATTGTTCTGTTATTTAACGTTTTTTTTAATACAATCAAGTGACGAGACGAGCAAGACGTTCGCATGGTGGTAAGCGTCACGCATGCCACTAACAATAGCAGTGCCAGTAGTGTCAATTTGCCAACACAATCCTGCGCCGCACTGCACGGCACTTGTCACATTGAGATAAATGTTAAATCTCTTCATACACAGTAATTTAAGCGTAAGCTTTTTCTCTTGAGACTGAGTGATTAGAGTTGCTTATTTCTATATTAGTAGGTACATTAAACACGTGGGACATAGGGTGAAAGTGTGTCTCTAGTAAGGTATACATTATATCTCAATGTAACTAGGGAACGTTTTGTAATTTTCAGAAACTTGGCTGTGCTAGTATATTATTACTTAATACGTTTTTTTATTTGATTTCTACAGGAAAATCTATAGATATTTAATGTAGTTCTTCTAATAATTTCTGTATGCATAACTAAATATTAACGGCCGCTTGTGTTTTTTTTGTAAGTCTAAAAACACAAACATTAAAAAAACACGGATTATTATAAACATTGTTTTTTTTTCTTTTAATCTTAGATCCCGAGAGCCGATGCTAGAACAAAATTAAACAATTGACACATATTCTGTTCCTATGTATAAAAAAAACACTCATGGATCACAACTGTGACGTCACAAAAACCAAACGATTAAAGTTGCATTAAAAAAAGAGATTTCTGATGTAAACATGTTTACATCCCCCTTTTCTTTCCTTTACCCCCGTTGCAGAGCTTTTTTACCCCATCGCTGGGGAGTAGTTGATGGGACTTCCGCAGTGCGTGTGAGTCTCGCAGACTCAAGGACGCGGTAATGAGGGCGCTGCGTGATTGCCCTCAAGGCTGCCCTGCTGCCCTGTACTGGGAACGCAGAGGAAAAACTCTAGAAGTAAGGAGTCAAGTGTGTTCTGTTCCGAGTGAATCGGTTTCTTCGAAGGAAGCGTGCTCCAACGCATACCACATCAGGCGTTGAGGCGGTCCAACGCAAACCAATATGTAAATAAAAAAACTCGTGTCATAAAAAATATTGACAGTGAACATATAGGTAATAATTTTGCCATATTTAAATGGCACAGTTTTTAAAGACAGTTTCATAAAATATAGCTGTTTCGACTAGAGAGAATAAACAACACAACATGGTTTTATTCACATCACACATCAACAGCCAGAAGACGTAGGTACACTACTGGACGATCATCATCATCATCATCATCATCAGCCCGGAGACGTCCACTGCTGAACGAAGGCCTCCCCCTTAGACCGCCACACTGTGCGACAACCTGCCATTTGCACCCACCGGTTGCCCGCGACTTTTACAATGTCGTCGGTCCACTTAGTGGGAGGCCTTCCTATGCTGCGTCTTCTGGTTCGCGGTCGCCATTCAAGAAGCTTTCTCCCCCATCGGTTGTCAGTTCTTCGAGCGACATGGCCTGCCCATTGCCACTTCAACTTGCAAACCTTGCGTATATAGCTTGCTTACTACTGGACGATGGACTGGATGGGAGGGAGGGGTTGCCATAATCCACACGCTTTGGCAGGTGGCTTGGGGATCGCAGAATCTTCACCACCGTAAACTGAGAGGACGCAGCTGCCCGTGGTGGTCCAGGATGCAGTTCTAGGACATAGGTACCCAGGTCCCTGGAGTAAGTATAGTGTGGGCTTATAACTCACAACTAAGCAGTCGACGAGTCAACACCTCCTGAAGATGCCTTGTGTAGAGATGAGAAAATGGTGCCGAAACGTTTAGAGACTAATCCAATAGATTAGTCTTATACTATGATATAGTTTAGTGTTTAAAAGTAAAGAATGTCTCAGATCGCATGTATAGGTCCCGAGGCGAAGGCGAGGGTGACAAACATGAGATCTGAGGCTTCTTTACTTGCTCCAGTGGTGTGTATACGATTTTACGTGCCCCTGCGGGGAGTGTAGTATTCTTTCATCTTCATGATCATTTATATCCATCTCTTTTGTATAAAATTTGTAAACTATCTCGATAGTAAAACTTTTTGGCATATCGTTCGCCTCCGCAAGTCGAAATTTTCGATTGTTTTAAATGGAACGCTGAAAGCCGTGACGGCAAGTACTATTACGTAGTATTTACTTACTCTATGACGGCAAGCAAAAGCTTCAGTCTCTCTTCAGTCTAGAAAATGTCTCGTTAGTGTTAAATTCTCTTTGGTCTCGAATGGATAAACTTGAAAAATAAAAGGTGGTGAAAAAGTGGCTGACCAACCGAATGCTGTAGGTTACTTACCCTGAAGGAAGGACGCGGACAGACGATAACGGAGTAATAAACGGAGCTATAAAGCCGTCGAGCGGAATAAAACCGTGAGTTGACCTGGTCATAATTTATTTGCACCGCCGGAGTCGGCCGTCGTCCTGGGACCTTTCCTCCGCCCAGCTTCGTCTTTTTTTCACCTAGCTACACACAGCTGCACGTCGCATAGCGATACTACGCTTCCCGTACCACTTCTCCGAGTACCTGCTGCCCACTGCGAGAGAAGACTTGCGGAGCCACCCAAATTCGATAGGACGTTAGGTCTTCCTTATTTTTTTTTAAATTACTGAATCTGTTTTTTTTACCTAGCGTAATTAAAAATTTCCTTCTATTTCCTTTTCCAGGCCCTAACTTCTCAAATACCTAGTAATTGTATCGTGGCGTCTGTTTTAATCCAGTAAAACAGGTGTAACGTTACAGGAGGAAGTGGTTCCTTTCGCTCCGCAGGCACGTAAATATTAGTGCAAGCTGTAGTACTGACTCTGGCTTGTCTTACTTGTTTTGCACCGCGTGCGTTCGCATTTGCGTGCTTTCGCGACCATCCCAATTATCAGAATAATTCGATGGAAATTTGAATTGTGCTGATTTTATACAACTCCAGTTTGATCAAAAACTTTTAACTGGCTTTATAATCCTATTATACTTAATTAGCTGCGATATATTTTTTGGTACAAAGGTCCAAAAGTAACAACGAGAACCTTATGAAAAGTAATTTCTTTAACAAATCAACCCGTTCGTTTCTGAACATTATTATTGACTAGAGGTCCCCCGCGACTTTGTTTGCGTACGGAATAAAATCGCTCTGCTCCCAAATACTCGTATCTTCCATACCGCTGGGTTAATTACTAATTATTGCCCTTCCCATTTTCACCACTTTAAATAATGCCAACCAAATCCCAAAACCCTCTTCCCCAACCCCCCTTGAATGAACTACCCAAATAATCCAAATTTCTAGTCTGTACGACCAGCGTCGTGGGCTGTGCGTTATTTGTCAGTCAGTCATTCAGTCAGTCAGTCAGTCAATCAGTCAGGACAGAGCCTTTTATATATATAAATTACTAGAGGTCACCCGCGACTAAGTCCGCGTACGTAAGAAATTCGGCCTGCTCCCAAAATTCACCACCACCATTTTTTTACCCTCATTATACCACGATTTCAAGACAATACTAAATAATAAAAAATGTAATAGACTTGGAGTACTTAGCTCTTTTGCTTTGACTATATAATTATCTATATTCGTATAAGAAAATGAACTATCTTACAAGAAATCTAGTAAACTATTATAATTATCTTTGCAAGAAACGTAGCGCGGCGACATCTATGCAAAAGTAAGAGAAACTGGTGGAAAACTAGTGTGAGAATTTTCCGAGACGCACCAAATGGGTGCGGGTGGTCGTTGGTATGAAATTAGAAGCCATATTTTGTTCTGCACAATAA
The DNA here is from genome assembly GCA_905404285.2 of Erannis defoliaria. Taxonomy (NCBI): domain Eukaryota; kingdom Metazoa; phylum Arthropoda; class Insecta; order Lepidoptera; family Geometridae; genus Erannis; species Erannis defoliaria. The sequence continues at coordinate 6,670,863 of FR990071.1, forward strand.
TGAAAAGAGGGCGTTGTATATTAAAATACCTATTTACCCTTTGATTATATACCCAGATAACCCAGAGCTAGATCCTCCAAGTATCCAAGTTTTGGTATTTGAGTTTTTTGTTTTGTATTAGTTTGACTGCCATATAGCTCAGCGGTAGCGTGTCTGCCTTCAGAGCTGTAGGGCGTGGGTTCGATCCCCACCAAGGGCAAACATTTATGTGACGAACATAAATGTTTGTTCTGTGTCTGGGTGTAGTATGTATTATAAGTATGTATTTACAAAAAAAAATGTATATAAGTATTCTATCAGCTATCTGGTTTCCATATTACAAGCTTTGCTTAGTTTGGGGCTAGATGGCGCTGTGTGAAAAAATGTCCTGCGATTTTTTTTTTTTTTTTTTTTTTTATTTACCAAATACTTTACTAAGGTTGGAGGAAGGATTTTACCTACCTCTTCTTATAACTTGTTATTCTGTGAAATGACGGCCGGGTGTAAATTATTGGTCTCATTTTTAACCGACTTCAAAAAAGGAGGTGAGAACGACAGCATGTAGGTTTTTTTTGTAGGTGTGTAAATTACGCGATTACTCCGCCAATTATGAACTGATTTTGATGATTTGTTTGGTAGGTAATACTTCAGAGGTGGTCCCATAAACATTTTATCGGAATCTGTACAGTAGTTTGGTTTTTAAATCAAAATTACCTGAAAATATGAAGTTTTCATCCAGGTATTCGAAGTTGAAGTCGGTTGTATTTTTATTTTAAAGTGTATTATTATTTAAGATTAATCATCTGAAGTGAAAATGGTGTTTTATATATAGGTATTATGTAAATGTTGATGCATAAAATATAAAGTAATGAGTATGTCCCGATAAACCAAAGGAGCTAAAACGTGATCATAATATAAAAAAATGGTCCCAATTTTTTTCAAACATGGATTTTATTCAATACAAATGCATTATTAACCACTAAATCCATAAGATATTTTACCCTAGAAGGTGCTTACGTACCGGAAATGACCTACGTTATTATATAAAATAACTGCTTGAATACTTTATGCACTTATAAACTACCCATTTATCTAAGAGCATTTATAAAAACTATGTCCCTGCTAAAACAAATGTTCTTGAAAAATATTGAGTGTAAAGATAGATAACAAAATTATTCAATCTCTAAACATTCCTTTGAAAATAAAGCTGGTTCATAAATAATTCAACGTACTTATATAATTTTGTACAGAAAGATATAAATTCATTGCAAAACCGATATCCAAATCAAGAACCTTGTTTAGTTTATATTCAGCTTCGTAAGATGACGTAGTCACATTATTTAAATGCATAAAAAATAATCAATTTTTCCGAACGTTTCGCATAAAACGTTTATCATTGGTAACGTAAATAAGTACCTACCTACTCGTATACACTGGATTGTCGTCGTCGCCGCTGGCTGCCGGCCGGCTTAAATCTGTCGTTGGCTTTGCAATAAGGATTATATTTGGCGACATGAGCGACACATAGTAGTTTGTAGTGGTAGGACTCTACTGCAGAGTCCGCCTGGGGAAGTACCACACCTTTGCCAGTTATTCAACCGCACCAAGCAGTAGTGTGCAAGCATTACTGTGTTCCGGTTTGAAGGGCAATGTTACCAGAGAAATTACTGGGTATGAAGAGATTTAACATCTAATATTCTCAGGGTGACGAGCCCAGTGCAGTGCGGCGTAGGATTGTGTTCGCAAGTTCACAATTTTGGCACTGCTACTGTTGTGACAGGCGTGACGCTTACCATCAGGTGAAAGACTTGCTGGTCTCGTCACTTGACAAAAATAAAAATAAACCTACACGCGAAGTTAAAACTGAATTTTCTGTGTTGAAAACCCGGCTCGGGAAACTATCAAGTACCTACCTAATAATACCATAGCCAACATAGCTCTAGACTTTTGTGTTAAGCGCAGGTAGTGCATATACAGCAATCTGTAATTAAACTAAAATGAATATGGAAACTTTAGAAAAAATAACAAAATGGGTAAAGTACCTGCTACTTACGTTGCGCGTACATGTTATTATTATCTAATACATCTATTTAGTTTTTTAATTGCCAAAGTAAGTACCTACTTTAGTTTAGTTTTTTAGTTGATTTCCAATTTGGTCTCTTTTTCACTTTGTAATATCACTACAGCTTACACTTGTGCACGTACATGGATTCTTAATAAGCCAAATTTCACTATAATTACATTGTTTTGTTATTATTTTTAATGCTATTTAGAGTTCATAATAATAATTTTATTGTATTTTTTTACTGACATTCTGATTTAATTAATGTAATTGGCGTTGCCGTGTTAATTAAATTAAAAATAAATTAATTAGTACTTAAAAACATAAGTAATGTAATAAGCAAAGTTTGAAAACATGATTGTTTTACGTTGACGGTAAAACTCCAGTTGAAGCACATAACTCTACGAATTATAAAAAAACTGTATCCATGCAAGATGTCTCATCCATCTTGTTATTGGTACCGTATCGATTGTACGCATCAGCAAAAATTGGGTATAAAATATGTACCGACAGCGTTTTTTAGTAGACAGACGCTCTTGATGCAAATTAGATTTTGAGGGCGACCCGAATTTTCAATAAAAGGTGCCCACGCCCTGAACAAAGACATTAGCAACTTCTTATGAATTACTTGTGGGCGGCAGCCGCTGCGCACCACAACTTTTAATAACAACCGACAGAAAAAACTAGGCGTAGGTCACACTGTGAGCTAAGGTAACTTCAATTATTTTTTTTAACTTTAATTTTAATTTTAGACCTGAGGACAACTAGCATTATTCCAAAAAGTAAAGTAGTCCAGTACCTAGCTTTTTGAAAAATGTTCCTACAACTTACGCACTTTAAAACAAAATCATTTCTTCTACGCTTAGGTACTTAATGTAAATTGGCCTAAAATTCTAATTGTAATGTTAAACAGTAAATGCTAATGTGTCATGATTTTAATATAAATAAGACCTAAGCTACTTGTTTAATATTAGACTAAAAAACATATCAAAGTTGTTTACATTTTTTGGACGTCTTAGAAACATGTACTTACTACATACCTACTACTATATACCTAGGTACTTTAATAAAATACTCATCTTCGTTCGTTTGAAGCAACAATAAGCAACAAAACTATAATAAATAAGTAAGTACTTGTACATTACATAATATTAATAAGTTACTAATAACCTGTAATAGGCTAAGCTTAGTCAAATAAATATTATTATTATTATTATTATTATTCAGTGAGCTTAGGTCTCGTAGGTACCTGACATTACATACTAGTTCACATTACTATCTGTAGTTTTGTGACACGTGTTCAACGAAATATGGTTTCTATATTAGAAACTAAGCTATATCTTGCCTCATAAATTGCTGCAGTACTTCGGACACATCGCCCGAAAGCCCTCCGATAACCTGGTGAATAGTCACTGAGAAACCACCACCGGGCCGGGGTCTCCAGGCAGTGGCGTGACCACAGAAAAGCGAAAGCCCTACTTCTTAGATAGAACGGGTGTCAAAACAATGTTGTAAAGCAATTGTATGGAAAACCGCTGTCGCCAGTTTCACTTTCACACTTATTTGTATATAAACTAACCGAAACGAAATTAAACGATAAAATGACAATCATTGGCCGCGCATTTGAAGTAAAACGCTCGAAAAGCCATTTTGCAATAGATTAAAATTTTTCTAATTACGATGCAATGTAGTTTGGTTTCCTATGCGTCTATTTAAATTGTTTTTTTGAGTATTCTCAGTTTAAAAACATGTATATTGGTAAAATTGTCATTAAGCGCATTTGCACTTAATGCCGGCTAGTGCGGCCCATCACATTTCCGTTCTATTCACTTCTCTCTTCAGTGGTCGTATCTAAAAGCTTTTCATGCGCCCGGCGCAGCTTCCATAACTGCGCCCGCCGCATGCATGACCCAAAACTTGGTCCTGATCTGGTCATGTCTGCGCCTCTCCAGGGTCTGCGCCGTTTGCCTAGGCACCGCTGGCACCGCCCTAGTTACGGGACTGGACCCAGGGAACACAGCCTAACGAGGTGGACCGACCAAGTAACAACTAGGCACCAACATCTCTGGCGCGATACAGTAAGCTCAGACCGACAGAGATGGAAGCAAATCTATCGGAATCTACTACAGGGGCGGAGGCATCACAATGCAAGCAGGAGCGAACGAATTGAGGAGGCCTGGACAACATGAAATATTAAACGTCGCTGTTGTCTTGTTTGAAACGCCATGTTAGCTGAGCTCGAGTTGTGGCCTACGCTTTAACCACTATAGTCACTGATGCCGAAACTTACTTATTTGGTTGAATAATATTCGCGGTGGGAATTGGCAAACTTGAAGTAACCAGATAACCAAAAATGTTTACTAGATTGGGTTTTTTGAATCATTAAATGCCGTTAGTAAGCACCCTTACAAAATTATACATGAATAGTACTGGAACTGGTTAAAAAGATAAAACTATACTAAAATACTAGGTATTATGGGGACCTCCTCAAGAGTTAACAAAACAAATTTAAAAAAAAACGTAACTGTTCACATTATGTCATAGTAATCGGTGTACTTAAAAATACAGATTGGATCAACCTTGGACCTTTCTACTTTTTAAAGTCGGTTATAAAGCAGTATTTTACAGTGTGTTATCTGCAATAAGTATATAGTTGATCGATTCCAACACTGAGGAAATGATCAGCTTCTTTTTGTTGAGCTAGATGCAACAACAAAAAAGAAGACTTCCTCCTTAATAAATGTTTACCATAATCCCCACGCTTGGTAGACAGTAGATCACAGAATGCTCACCATCTTTAACAGAAAAGACACTGCTGCCCATCCCCCGGTGGTTCTGGATGCAGTTTTAGGACAAATCCAGGTCAGGTAAATTATAAACATATAACCCCTAACGACGTCTTCCGGCTGTTGATAGATAGACTAGATAGACTAAAACTGAACAGGCAAACCTTGCCGGATGTAGCAATAATAGACATACATCCGCCCCATTTAGAGTGGCCACAGTCACTGCACGCACAAGCAGCTGCTCTTCGACGTTCGACCAGATTTAGAATGTAATCGGATCGAAGTGGTTTTTTTTACTGGTGATACAGTCTTCATATTTTATGCCTTAAGAAATCAATTAGATATAATATTATTTTTTGTTTTATTTACGCATGATTAATCACTAATTAAGTCGGATACTCCGACTATAGTTTCGATCACATCCGGTGACCTTGTCAAGGAGAGAAAGCCCAACAAAAATAAAACAAAAATGTGTCATGACCACCTCAGTTTTCGTAGTAAAATTGATGTAATAACTTTATGAAATTATATGTGATAGTTCACAGCATAGCTTGAACAGCCTGTCAACAAGTGTTTGAACTGGGATCCTCTGCTATAAGGGGATCGCTTTACTAAATTGAAATATAAACCCCACACTCTGTAGGGCTATACGTAGGAGGCTTCGAGAGTTTTGGCACGAGGGTATACACTCACGAATGTTTACTCAAAGATTAAGGCAGACGAGTGTGCTTGATCGCTCTCTATTTCTCTATGTTAGCTCCCCAATTGTATCTAAATTTAGTATAAACGTACTACATTTTAAGCCTATTGAAAGGTGCTTCGCAGTAGTGCTTCTACATAGGGTCATTGGTGATTACCTCCAACTCTCCCAGACAGCTTAGATTTTGCTTAACGATTCCTTGTTACTATGATTTTTCAAAAGACGTTAATACTTATCTAAATTCTCTGTTTTTTTGGTGCTTTTAATTTAGTTTTTTATCGGAGTAAAAGCCGGTGCTCTTTTTTTTTTGTACGTTTCCTTCGCCCGGCTTTCCTATTAGTTCCGCGTTTGTCTTTGAGAACCTACAGCTATTGCTAAATTTAAGTAATCTTAAATTTTCATTAATGTATTGAATTAGAAAAAGGCAGATATTTAGAAGCCATTGAATTAAGTTTGTTCGTTATAACAAAATATTATTTTTTTCTTGAGAGGGAATCTGGTGAGCGATTCTCCATACGTACAACGACGATATACACAAATATCGTCGTTGATACATACTATTTTCTAACTGGATAATGCCTCTAGAGCCGTTTTTTTTTCTAATAAATTCTAGAGTTACCGTGCACTGTCTAGTGTAGATGACATACCCTGTCATTTTATTTTATTCAGCACCCAAATGTTAAAGAAAATATTTTATAACCCTCAAAAGATTACTATGAAAATATTTAAAGTGCTATATTTCTTTTACCAATCAATGTCTTTCAGTCTTGCAATCTTTTCATGTTGCTGAAAAAAATTAAATTACAGAGACATGTCTACAGTAGACCTACACTTTATAAAAAAAATGATATCTGTAGAGGCATATACCGGAAAAAAAAGAATACGATGGTATCGAGAATAGCATACAGGATTCCTTCTTAAAATAAATGGATAAATTCTTCTCATCATTATTCCTGTATACTCATTGAAAAATGCTTCTCAAGCGGTTTCTATACCTACAGTAGATATCTACCTAATTGTTTCTGCACCCCAAATATTTAATTAACAATTTCCAGAGTGAGGCAGCTGACGTATTGATAAACGATGTGTGCGGAAGCTAATTACATAGTAATACGCTTGTGAGCGCAGTAATAGAACTTTGGTCTGTTTTGGCTTATTGAAAAAGTTTCTAGACACAGTGGCCTGATGGAAAAACTCGAGGATACCCTTTTCAATTATATGGTAGACTTAGTGACAAGTTTGTTAAACTATTTTGCTATAACTTTTCCTTTAACATTTTTGGTGTAAGTTTTTTTTGTTTGTTTTTTAAATATAATGTAAAAATTGCCCAGCACTTAAGTATTGCCATTCAACGTGGCACCGCCCGTATGCTGGGTCGGTAGAATTACTAGTGTGTTTGAGCATTTGATTTATCTCTAGACTTTTAATCGGTCTGGATACAATCCTGTTGTTTTAGGGTAGTAGGTCAAGCAGAATAGGCAGAATAGCAGAATTGCCACCAGCGTGGCAATGCCGCCAGCATGCTGGGTACGCTGCCCACTGGTAGTGGGTTTGAGCATTTGGATTGTCTCTAGACTTTCATCGGTCTAGATACAATCCTTTTGTTTTTTGTTGTGTATTAGGCTAAGTAGTCTTTGTAGTTTGTTGAAGTTAATAAGGAAAAAAGCAGAATAGGTGGTTAGATTCTATGTATTTTGTTGAATAAGGGCTCAACTTCAAAAAAAAGAAAACGGTTTCGAATTCGATTGATAATTTATTTTTCAGAAGTATTTACTTACTATCCTTTTTAAGAAAAACCAGCAAGTTTTTTTTGATGAAAAATCTAATCTACACTCTTCAAAATCCTTGTTCTCTACTTATTTGTCAAAAAACAAAAGGCAATGTTTACTTAAATAAGCATCGAGTGTCAAAGGTTCAACGGAATTCAGTTCAGAGGTAAAACTGTATTAAACCGTGCTATATATTTTCTATAGGTGCCTTCATTCTTCGAGTGATGAACTCCAGTGACTCGTAGGTATTCACAGGAGGGATATTATAAAGGTCATCCTCAGCTTTGATGGTTGCGAGAGCGCGTGCGGCCAGCTGTGAACGGATTTTGTCCCACTACACCTTACTAACTAGATAGAGAGACCTCTATAACACCATTATATGGCCAGCTCTGGAGAAATAATCTTGAGCTTTTAAATTTAATCTAAAATTGCAGTTACCGCCAATTTAAATCTAATAAAAGCTTATACATTTTCAAGACTTTTCTCGAAAGAAGGTAGTTTTTATTTATTTATTTTATTATACGGTCAAGTGACGAGACGAGTAAGACTTTCACCTGGTGCTAAGCATCACGCCTGCCACTAACAGTAGCAGTGCAAGAATTGTGAACTTGCGAATACAATCCTGCGCCGCACTGTACTGCGCTCGTAACCCTCAGATTTTAAATCTCTTCATACCCAGTAATTTCTCTGGTAACATTGACCTTCAAACTGGAACACAGTAATGCTTGCACACTACTACTTGGCGGTTGAATAACAGGCAAAGGTATGGTACTTCCCCAGGCGGACACTGCAGTAGAGCCCTACCACTACAAAATAATAGAGGAATACAACAATTGGGCTATACAGGGTGGAATTAAATTAATTGGAAATAGCTTAAGGGGTCTTTAAACTAGGGGTTAAACTCGTTATAATGGATAAGTTGTACCATAAAAACAATCGGCTTTTCCATAAAAAAATGCATTTACGCATATGCATGCATATTTTGTCACGATTTCCGCTTTGCATCTGTAGTAAAAGTTGTTCATTACGATGAGTGTAAAGGGGTAACCCTAAGATATTGCTAATGAATTCAATTTCCCCCTGTATAGCTATTAGGCACGGTCACAAAGCGCGCTGGCTCGGTGCGGCCTGACGTATTTAAAATTCTTAAACTTACGTTATTGAACTTCTTGTCCGAACATTATGTAGGTTTCTATTTGATTAGTATACCTTCACTGAAGAGCCATTAGTACAATGAGTTTCTTAATCGGTACGTAAATGCTGAACTTCTTGATACGAACCCAGGAGCAAACCCACAATTGAAAAACTTTCTCACGAGTTGGTACAATGTCAACACCTCAAAGAAAGACAGCTTAAATAAAATAATGAGCTTGAATAATTACTTTGATTTTTGTATTAACAATGACTCTTTGTCACTTTAATATAAAACACTGTTTTAAACTATCACGGTTGTTGTAGCTGTATGATTATTTTAAGAGATATATACAGTGATTAGGTATGTTGTAAAATGAGCGCCTGATGTTTCTCTGTTCGTAAAAATGATGTACGCAACTGCGCCAAAATGCAATTTCACAACATAATAACGGTAAATATCCCCTAAATAACATAGAATTTGTCTGCTTACAAGTTTCAAGATACGGGAGTAACTTTTCAGTGGAGTGCGAAGAATCCGAGAATTCGCAATGACTCGGTAAGCCGACACAAGATATAAGGCTCGACACGGCACAATAGGTCAAAGTTCATAGCCGATCACCGCAAATCCTGCTGTCCCGGGAGTTGGTACCATGAGTGGGTGCCGGGAGTACAGTACTTCGATTAAAGTCATGCGCCTCGGTACCGAATCATAATATAATCTATCTGTGTCTATTTCGTTCTCTATCTCAAGATTTATGCCATTATACGTCCCGAGAAAATTAGGCTAACATAAAAAAACTGCTTTCGTCCCGTATTGAATGCCGTATTCGGCCTAAAATTTTTTTTTTTTTAAAAACTTATTTCGTCCCAATTTTCAACTCCACAACGTGTTTTTTTTTCTATAGGTAAATAATGATTATTTCAGTACAGTTGAAGCGACAAGTTTCTTCACTTGACTTTCTAAGGCTTAGGACATTTTTAATACGCAGATGGCCTAGTGGTACAAATTTCCCATACTTCCTTGTATGAACTAAGCCAAAATGTCACATGCCTTTAAGTTCTTTAAATTATAGGCTTTAAAAAAAACGAGATTATCGACACCTACTATTGTGATGTTTTTTTTTCTCTATTGGTTTTTTTTAATTCCTCAAAACACGTAAACTGCCGTAGTGCATAATATCAATCGTGGTATAGGGCGCGTCATGTAAAAGGAACGCTGGCGGTTAAGCTGCGCAGTAGGCGATTTGGTGGTATGAGGTGGTACCTAGCAATAACCAATATACGAAGCTGCGAGCAAAAGGCTAATTAATAATTATTTAAAACAATAGGCCTAGTACTTTTGTGCGCAAGTGTACACATGCGCAAACACCCCCCCCCCCCTCACCCCTCTACTTTCTTTCAGCGTTCTTTTTACATGACGTCACCTATATAGTGATGGCATTACACTGCGACCGTACTATTTTTAAACAAATGTTAAATAAGGAGAAATCTTACCGTCATATCTGCTTTGGTGTTAATTAAAGAGACACAAAGGTAAGTATCGCCTGATTGTGTCACTAGTAATTCAAATACTTACACAAATTTTACATGCGATAAAAATAAATGATAAGGAGGAGTTCTTCCTCCTTATTATTTAGTCTCATCTCATATTGTCTCGGTCGTAAAACGTGTATAAGAATAATAAATAAGATAATTCAGTTCAAGATTAGGGTTGCGACCTTTTTTTTAAGCAAATAGAGGATCTTTAATTTACTAGGCTAAAAAAAAGTACAACATCTGAAAATAAAGTACTATTTATTTACCAGACAATTTCTCTTCCATACATATTTTTTGTTGCTTCTAGAAACATCCAACAAATATTTGTTACTCTTAAATATATTAACGGCATCTTTACAATCAATCCCTAAATTTAAAAAGCAGTCCGGCCCGTTCCGTTACACGTAAAAAATAGAAGTCCATTTAAATAAATCTTCACAGGTAAAACATAAAAATTAAGTATTTTCACGTACATTACTGCCCTTATAAAGTGTAAAGTACGTTTGGCCAAAATAGAGTACAATACTTTATTATAAAGTACGGGTGGCAACCCTATTCACAATAGGTACTTTTCTTGATAGGTCCCATTCGCGACAGGCCCCGTTCGCAATACCAAAATATTACTTACTATGCAAAAGGAGATCATGAGGATGACATTTAAATTTTCGCTCATTTTCACCGCACCATCATAACTTGACACCGCACCGTCGTCGCGTCGTCAGAGCACATTGCATTAAAAGTGAGTTTTATGTATACATTGAATGGGCGGTTTCTGACAGGCAATAAAAAAATATATGACATTAAAATCCGTTAGATGGCGTTCACGTCGTGTTTTTATGTCGTGCGAAAACGAGACAAACTTACAGAGTCGTAGCCTTGTTTTGTTTTTAAGGATCGAGAATATTTTCTCGCGGTGCGTATCATAGCCCTATTACTGCTAGTCTGGGGTTTTAAAGATTTTAATGAATGAACCAAAGTCAAAGACCAAAAAATAAAAAAACCTTATTTCATTTCTTATTTTACTTACATCAGTTCTGTTATGCTTTTTTTGTAGTTATTGTTTGTCTAAGAAAGTAGTTGCCCGTGGTATTTCCCATGCTTATGTTCTTCAACAACACAAATTAGTAAGTGTCGATTAGTAATTAGGTAGTAGTGTGTTTGCTTTTCTATTAAACAAATACGAAAAAAGAGAATCATGTCTCTTCAGCGCAACTATCCTTTGGCTGATCTACGTTCAGACAGCTGTCAGAAAATATCCCGTACAACCAACGAGAAAAGTGATAAATAAAACTTCAAGTTTTTAACAGTCGAAACTTTACAAATTGAAAATGGAAATAGAACCAAAGGTAGAGCAGGAACTCGGCAATAAATTTAAATGTCCGCTTCTGATGCAAAACACATCCAAACGCGTCAAATATGAATATAACGAAACACTCGGGAGTTACCTAATTGGAAAAGTTACCAAGTTTCACGTTTGCTGTGTTCATACAATTGTTTTCCTAATTCATTAATTCTCTCGAGGCACGAGGTACACTCGGCCTAAAGTAAAGGTTTTATCTACTCAGTATATAAAGAACATTATAACTATGCGGATAAGGGTAAGAAAAATAAGTGTTTATATCGTAACCATCAATCCTCAATCAATTCAATGTAATAATTGGGTAGATGACTGATGTTTATATCGTTGAAACCAATAGCTTTGATGAAGAATTTAAGTAAATATAGTATGTTTATTGAAAAAATAATTAAAAACGGTTAATAATGTTCTGATATATAATCGTTTAAAGTTATTGGTAGATACAACTCTGTCCCTTTCCCACAAAACAAAAAATTAAGTCACGCCTTACTTGTCCGAATAGAATTTATATGGCGTACTGAGAAGTGACGTCACGATTTTCTGTTTCGCCTCTCTGTCTAGCATGATATTAAAATGCTTACAAGTTGCTTATTTTTGATCAGATTTTTTTCTTTTCATTATTCAGCTATATTTATGGGCCACATTTTAATAGAGAAATAAAAAAATACCAGTCATCTAGCCTATTAGATTTCATCATACATTTAGGTACGTATCCACAAACCCGCAACCGGGCCAGCGTGGTGGATATGTCCCAATCGCCCTTTGAGGATAGGGCTAAGTTCAGCTTATAGGCTGAATATGCTATGCTTATACAAAGTACGAAGGTATGTTTAATCGCCACTCAAGAACCTTTCTTTTGTCAGTTCTTCGAGCGATGTAGCCTGCCCATTGCCACTTCAACTGGCAAACCCTGCGAGCTATGCCTACTTTCATTCTTTGGCGAATATCCTCGTTCCGGATTGTATCGCGCAAAGTAACTCTTAGCACAGCTATCTCCATTGCCCGGTGCGCGACTCCGAGTTTCTCCAAAAGGCCAGCTACTATTCTTATCTTCAACTTGTAAGTTTACGTATACGTAATTTACTTCTTTAATACTACCCCGTCTTTTATTTACTCTTCGAATCTTTTTCATCCTTTGGCAGAGACTTTCGGCTTAAATTAAGGCCGCCATTTATTATACTAGTTTCAATATTACTTAAACACTTATTTTTAGACCTGATTTTGACTTCATTTTATAGTTATTTTGGACCTGGGTATATTCTGTAACTGTATCCAGAACCACCGGAAGACAACCAACAGCGCCCTCTCGGTTAACGATGGCAAGCATTCTGCGATCCTCAAGCAACCTGCCAAGCGACGTCCATTGCTGGATACTAGGGAATACTGTATGGATATATAATATGGATACTGGCTTACTAGGGAAGGGCTGCCATAATCCCCATTATGGCAGCCCTTCCCTAGTAAGGGGGAGGACTTCATCCAGCAATCCCATTATGGCAGCCCTTCCCTAGTAAGGGGGAGGACTTCATCCAGCAATCCCATTATGGCAGCCCTTCCCTAGTAAGGGGGAGGACTTCATCCAGCAATGGACGTCTCCTGGCTGATGATGTTGTTGTGTGTGTGACTCAATTTTAGCTCTTAGAACGTTAATCATCATCATCAGCCCGGAGACGTCTACTGCTGAACAAAGGCCTCCCCCCTAAGACCGCCACACTGTACGACAACCTGGCATTTGCATCCACCGGTTGCCCGCGACTTTTACAATGTCGTCGGTCCACCTAGTGGGAGGCCTTCCTACGCTGCGTCTTCCGGTTTGCGGTCGCCACTCAAGAACCTTTCTTCCCCATAGGTTGTCAGTTCTTCGAACTCGATGTGGCCTGCCCATTGCCACTTCAACTTACAAATCTTGCGTATATAGCTTGCTTGCTACTGGACGATAGCCATTTTTATCATCGCCGTCAGCATAACACATCAACAGCCGGAGGACGTCCACTGCTGGACGAAGGCCTCTCCCTTAAAGGGAGGGGTTGCCATAATCCTCACGCTTTGGCAGGTGGCTTGGGGAATGCTTGGGGTTTCCTACGCTGCGTCTTCCTGTTCGCGGAACCTTAGAACGTTGGTTAATAGGATTAGAATATGTATATAGCTTTGGTACTCAGGATCCTAAAGTTTTGACCCCTAAAAGCTAAAGTATCTATACTGTTTACACGAGTACGTTAATAAACCGTAGTCTACAAAAATATTAAAAAAAAGAGTAAAGGATACCTTCGAAACTTTATTAGCTTATGGCATTTTCTTTGAACATTTAATTAGATCGAGAAAAGGTCAAAAATGTCCCGCAGAACGGGAAGGAATCCTTTAAACAAACCTTACCTACACTGGAGAACGTAATTACGCTTTTATTTGCATTTAAAATAATATTTCTGTGTAACAACGTTCAAACGTTCAGTAAAACGGAAATTGCTCCAAATGCTCCGTCGACTATTTTTGGGTCGGAATACCTATGCGTAGCTTTGATAGATAGTACAGACTTCCGAAAGACCTAATGAAACCTTCCAAAAACATAATGGGATTATTTGACATTTCAGGTGAGTTATTAATTTTCGGATTCAACCTTTACTAAGTATCTATAATATTATTATGAAAACTGACGTGGTTTTGACACATTTTTGTTTTATTTATACGGGAATATCCACGTTTAATTAAATTGGATACTCCGACTATAGTTTCGCGTGCAGCTGCGTCCTGCTTAGCACTAGTAGGACGCAGCTGCACGCGCGTCGGGCTCTGTTTTCACTCTTTGAAAAAGGTCATCCGGTGAACGAAACTATAGTCGGAGTATCCGATTTAATTAAACGTGAGTATTACCGTATAAATCTAAACAAAAATGTATCTATAGTATTATAATATATTTGGGATTACCTAATTAATTTTCGGATTCAACCTATAATATGTATTATCTATAGTATTATATAATCTTTGGCAATACCTAATTAATTTTCGAATTCAACCTATAGTATTACCTATAGTATTATATTATCTTTGGTAATACCTAATACATTTTCGGATTCAACCTATAGTAAGTATTACCTGTAGTATTATAAATAGCTTTGGTATTACCTAATTAAATTTCGGATTCAACCAATACTATGTACCCGTATTACTCGTAATCATAAGTAATAGGTATATAAATATGTACCTATAGTTTTTTCGCTCTCGTTGGTCAGACGGCGGTCCTATGATGTAGGTATATATATACTTTATCTACTAAGTACATGTTTTTCATGTTTTGTTATAATTTCGTTAGATGTTGTGATTTAATTTCATTGTTGCCTTTATTGATTAAAATGGGTATAATTAGTCGTGGCAGCCTAATGGGAGACCGCTGGACACGAAATCACGAGATCGTGGGTTCAAATCCCGGGATCCTTCCTACCAATGAGCTCTTTGGAGTACGAATTCCATACTTTCAAGGTGTTTTAAACTTACATTTTCATATTTTCAAGTTTTTCGGTGAAGGAAAACATCTTAAGAAACCTGCATAGATCCGGAAAAGAATTTCGTTGGGGTAGGTAAATCCACCAACCCGCAACTGGGCCAGCATGGTGGATATGGCCCAATCACCCTTATTAGGGCAGGTCTTTTTCCAGCATTAGGCAGGCACACAGACTGAGACACATTTTTTTTTAAATGTAATGTCTTCTTTTTATTTAATCTCTTTTAAACCTTTTTTAATTAGCTCGCTTATTATATTTCTCTCACGTTTTGTAGTTTTCAGCATTTTGCGTAATTTACCGTTTTTTTTAAAAATGTGTGTGGCTTTTAAATGTTTAAAAAATCGCTTGATTTGATGTTTTTTTTTGTTAAGTTATGAAATATACTTCAGAGGGTGTCCCATATAAATTTTATCAAAATCGGTTAGTAGTCTATTTTTTTAATCAAAATAACTGGAAAAAAGATGTCATTCAGGTAATAGAAATTGAAGTCTGATGTTTAAAATAATAATAATAATAATTGCATTTTATTAAAGTAACAAAGACTCATAATACACAGCAATGAAATTCAAGACAAGTCATATTCAAAATTATTATTACAATCACAATTGATAAGCAAAAAGGCTTTATATTTTTATTTTATACTAATGTACAAGCATGTCTGTAACATGGAAGGCACCCAAACACATGGTTTATTTTTTTTAAACACTACAAACTAACAAACAAAGCTCGAAACTCTGCAACAATGACGTATAACGTGCGATGTGAGTGCGTCGAGGCGTGATCCAAAACCTGAGTTCTACTTCTATCAGGGCTGCATTCAGATCAAAGAAACAGATGGTATATGAATAAATAAATAAATATTGGGGGACATTTTACACACAGCGCCATCTAGCCCCAAACTAAGCAAAGCTTGTATTATGGAAACCAGCGGGGCTATCATGTAACTTTTCGGGGTCGCGATTCGGATACGAGTTGTCAAAAATGGACACTTGTCACTGTCACTGCCAAAACTCATTTGACCCTGCAGGGCAGGATGAAACGCCAAAAGACCGACGGATTTGCTTAACTTAGTTAAGGTAACCAATGCATTCGTTCGATAACGATAGCGAGAGAAATCTCTCCGTGATACTGTGAAGCTGTGACAGTGACAAGTGACATTTATGACAAATCGCGATCCGAATCGCGATCCCGAACAGTTACATGATTAGCCTGCAGATAGTTGATAGAATACTTAAATACTTTTTTTTCGTAAATACATACTTATAATACATACTACACCCAGATACAGAACAAACATCTATGTTCGTCACATAAATTTTTGTCCTGGGTGGGGATCGAACCCTCGCCCTACAGCTCTGAAGGCAGACATGCTACCAACTAAGCTATAAGGCTGTCAATATCACTAGGGTATATGCTTGTAGTTTTTCTTGGCTGACAATTCTGCCACTAGTACTGTTATGGGCAAGTGAGACGTTCTTCTGGTGGTAAGCATGACACCTGCCCATAACAGTAGCAGTGCCAGAATTCTGAACGTGCGAACAAAATCCTGGGACCTGTGTATGTCCTAAAACTGCATTCAGAACCACCGGAGGACGGGCAGCAGCGTCCTCTCGGCTAACAGTGGTAACCATTCTGCGATCCCTAAGCCGCCTGCCAAGCGTGGGGATTATGGAAATACCTCCCTTTAAGGGAGTAGCCTTTGTCCAGCAGCGGACGTCTTCCGGCTGTTGATAAAATATGAAATGTTTATAATCCGCACCTGGCTCTCGTGCAGACCGACGAACTCGTTCGTTAGTTGCTATTGTCTCGTATATCGGTCTACAAACAGTTTTCATTGAGTCAGGCTATTGTGTCGACGCAGCCCTTTGTTTTGAACATTCTACTGAAAGTTGCGAACAACTTTTAATTCGACAGAGATTTTTTTCACATACTTACTTATTAGTTACCTCAATAATACTGTCTATCTTAGTTCGTTATGGATTCCTTTTCCGGGCGTTTTTTATTGGAAATTAGATTCTATATTTTAGCCAGCAAAGTGCCTGACAGTAAGCAACTAGTTATTTTGAGCTTTTTTGCAGAATGAGAGTTCACTTGGAGTAGTAGTAGTCAGTACCATACTTTTGCCAACTTTTGCCAGATAGTCAGTCGTCAAACAATAATTTGTTACAATAAAGCGTTCCGGGTCGAAATCGATTCTATTCTAATAATCTTTATTTAAGAGCTGTTATAATTCTTAGAGCCGCTTAACCGTTATGGATAGGCACTAGAAAATCATTACAAAATCTATGGCATAGGAAAACGTGACGCTATCAGACGAGCAACTTACTCGTCTCGTCTCTCAGTTATACAAAAAAGCCTGAAATAAAATATGTTTAAAATTTTGTTCAATTGTTAATTCTTCTAAAAATTATATAAATTTGTTGTAACTATAATAATGCATTGTAACATTAACATGGAGCAATCCGTATGTAACCTAATTGTTTTTTTAATAATAACTGGGGATACAATTTAGATTACATTTAGTGTTGATTGTATTGCATCAGATAGCATTAAAATTCTACAAAATAAAAAAGAGGATGGAAGGGTAAAGTTAAATAATTTAATTGGAATTTAAAAAAAAAAAGATCAAGAATAAATAAAACAAAAATGTGTCAAAACCACGTCTGTTTTCATAATAAAAGATCAAGAATATCCCAAATGCACAGTGGTTACGATAAATGATAAATGCAGTTGTAACTTTGTTTAGGTGCCTGCGGGGCTAAAGTAGCCGCTTTAGCCCCGCTACGTGGTGCGAACTGTTCCACTTCCTCCACGCAGCGGCACGTAATATCGTATACACACCACGGGAGCAAGTAAGAAGCCTCAGATCTTATGTTTGTCCCCCGCGGCTTCGCTTCGGGAAACAATATACATGACCCATGATACTCTTTACTTTTACTCCCTAGGTGAGTAATCTACTATTGACTTATTGCTAAGCTTTTCAACAGGCATTTTAACTCAACACAATATAACCTACTTAAGAGTCTGAAGAGTATTTCACGCGAAAACAACAGGCAAAATAATAAACAGCCGATAAATTTAATGATAAGAGAAACGGGTCCCACAATCTATATAAGAATTTTGTGAAACAAAATGTTGGCGGCGGTTATAAAAATGATTTATCCTTTGTTCAGTATGAACGAGTATGAAAAGGTACGGATAATTTATTATGAACCCCAAAATACTACATAGTTACATATTCCACTTGTATTAGACCTACTTAATAAGCATTTACTTACTAATAATAATAATAATATTACAAGATATTACAATTTATCTAGTAATATTACACCGAAATTGCTTAAATATTTTAGGTTGGGTATCAAAAAGTTATTTAAGTTCACCGACGGAGGATGGAGGGTTCTTAATTCTTTACATCGCCCGAATTTAACCAAACTGGTTCTTTTGAAACAGTGCTGATTATTCTGCTTTTAACACGACTGTCCAAGAAAAGAAGTGTAATGTTTTCAGAAACTGGGTATTGTCCTTAAACTGCAGGCAGAGCCACCGGAGGACGGGCAACACCGTACTCTCTGTTAACGGTGGTGAGTTTTGGAGGGAACGCGAGAAAATCATGTCGCTTCATTGTATTATTTTCCAAAACTTGTGTTTTTTCGAGTGTTAATGCATAAAAATGGTGGCGTTTTATTCATTAAGTGCTGATTTACGAGCAAGAGTGTGGGCAAGTGATATAATGTAGTGAAACGTGTCTTTTCGTGTTGTTTCCAAAACTCCGAAGAAGCTTGTAGTAAAGTTGCCACGACTTTACTAGGGTATGATTGGACTTGACTGTGACTTACTGTGTGTGACTTGGACTGTGACTACGACTCATGTAACTGAAGAAAGAAGGATCGATGAAGAAAAATGTATTCGGCTGAAGGACTAGTATCCATGGCCAGGAACTATTAAAAACAACGACAGGTTAACGGTGGTGATCATTCTGGGATCCCCAAGTCGTTAGCCGCCTGACAAGCGTGGAGATTATGACAGCACCCTCTAGGGGAAGACCTTTGTCCAACTGATAACGTTTTATGGCTGACGACGAATGTTTTCAGGGTACATGTATCTATGCATGTGAGTCTCATTGTTCCACCATATGATAACCTATAAATGCCTGATAAGATTTAGGTTCTCAGGTGAGCAATCTTGTTTTTTTTTGTTTAATTAAAATTAAAATGGGTCACATTTGGTGCCCTTCTTCAAGGCGTGTACTGTAACAGAAGTCAACGCGCGTGCGGCCGCACAAATTACCAAGGTTTGCAAGATCACCGGATGTGACCGAAACTATATAAGTCTAGTCGGAGTATCCGGCTTAATTAAACTTGTACCTTGCCTACCCTGACCCCATCGAAGTAGTAATAGACATGGTGGTTATTTTGATGACTTACAAATATCTGAGTTCGAATAAATATTCCTTCAATCAGGTCAAATAGGTAATTCATGGATTCAGTCAGTCAAATAAAATCATTCATCGTCAAGCTTTTAAAATTCAACCTGGAGTTTTGGCGGGAGCGCGAAAAACCTTGCCGCTGCTGCTTAAATTGTATTTTCCAAAACTTGCGTTGTTCTCTCGTTCGTTCGTGTTTCTAAAAATAATATGAAAAGATATCACCACATTTTAACACTTGCCAACTTGTCTCGTGCAAGTAATTTGGCACTACTTATTGAATAAAACAAAGCCATTATTAAACATTAAAGCAAGAACGCAAGTTTTGGAAAGTACAATGCAACGACAAGATTTTTCCGCGTTCCCGCCAAAATTCCAGCTTGCATCTTCTGTTCTATTTCTATAATGAGTAGCAGTGTTTCCACTTTTAGGGATTTTTAGGGAAAAATTAGCAATATTATGTAGGGTTTATGGACATTTTAATTTCGACAGGGATTTAGGGAGTTTTAGGGAATAATCGAACTTAATGTGATAATCCTTTTATTTATGTTTTTTTTTGTCTCTAACTGACCTATTAATTGTGCTATGACCGTAGTTACAGGCGACCTAAGTCGTATTATACTAACAGTTGGTTTTTTTTCATTCTGCACTGCAGAACAATAGCGAAAAAATATTCTATTATTGTCTGAGTGAGAGTGGTGATTACCTATCCAATGTTAAGTGCAGGGAAAAACTGTAAAAGTAGAACTTCGGCTTCAAAATGGGGGTTTTTTTTCTTGATTATGGTAATTCTCCCTAAACAAAGGAATTTAAATATTTGTTTAGGGAATTTTAGGGATAATTTGAAAAGAAACTAGGGAATAACCAAAATTGTAAGTGGAAGCACTGGTGAGTAGTAAGAAGTACCTACGGCAAGTTTTCTACATAATAATTATGTAATGTAACTCTTATTTTATTATTTACTAGAGATCCCTCGCGACTTCGTCCGCGTGCGGAAGAAATTCGGCCCGCTCCCAAAATTCACCACTTTAACACCGACTCTACCGCCCCCCCCTTTGACAACTTCCCCCCTTTGAATGAACGTCAAATATCAATTTTCATCACTATAACTTCAAAAACAAAGAACTATCCATACAACATCCCCCCCCCCCTTTCCTCCCTTAAAATAGTCCATGTCATAAACAAATTGTAAACAGTATTACACAGCACAACACAGTACAGTTTTAACAGTGTTAGTTTATTTTTTATTTTAAATAAACTATCCAAATCCAAATTTTCGTGACTAAAAGTCCAAAAACAAAGGACTTTCATACAAACTTCCCCCTCCCTTCACCCCCCTTGCGGGTCGAATTTCGAAAAAAAACTTAGTACCCCCTACGCATCGAGTCGAATACACCCTCCAAATTTCAAGTCTGTACGACCAGCGGTTTGGGCTGTGCGTTGTCTGTCTGTCAGTCAGTCAGTCAGTCAGTCAGAACAGAGCCTTTTATTATATTAGATGGTGTAAAATCACTGAAGAGAGATAGGGCCTTCGCTTTTCTGTGTGTAAAATGAACGATAGCTTCCGCCGATTCGCTGTCGCTGGTCGGCATAGAATAAACAAAAATGTAATAAATCATTCGATGGCAAAACGTATTAGAGACGCCATTTATATGGATGTTTGCAACGAGTGATCGAATGGAATTCCATTATTTGTCTCAAACAAAGGCCTTTGTATGAATTACATTTAAACAATTTTGTTTGGCTTGCTCGTGGTAATTACGTTCATTAGTGAAATGCGCTACCAAGTTTAGTTATATTTTTTATACAATCAAGTGACGATCGCCTGGTGGTAAGCGTCATACCTGCCACTAACAGTAGCAGTGCGAGAATTGTGAACTTGCGAACACAATCCTGCGCCGCACTGCACTGCGCTCGTCACCTTGAGATATTAGAAATCTCATATATATGTCGCAATCGAGTCTAATCCGGGACGCCAGCGCCACCTGGTGGCACTCGATGGAGTCGGTGACGTGCGCGCCGTCGATCGGTGACTTCACTTTCCCATTGACGAGCGGCGCGTGCGGTGGACTGAACCATCGCGCGTTCTGTGATACGTACCTACCTACAACTTATCTGTGCCTACCTGATTACTGTACTGTTAACTTCTGTGAAGATTATAATTTGATTGATTGTACGAGCTTGTTTTCTTCATCCGACACTACCCACCGACGACGCCCACTGCTAAGAGGATCAACGATGAGTGCTGATGATGATGGCGAAAGGACCCTCCTCCTCCGTCATATAAAATAGTACATTCAAATCAGAGAGAGAGAGAGAGAGTAGAGTCAAATCTTGCAATACACAGTAACTAGCCCCAACTCAATGGCCGTAAAAATCTTCAATCAACTGCGTAACTCTCTCAAAGAAATAGAAAACGACGACGACTGTTTCAATAAACAATTAAAAATTATTCTAGAAGCGAAATGCTATTACACCCTTGACGAGTTTTTCAACGACAAAATTCTAATATCAACTAGTAAAATAGAGCGTTCTGCACCAAATGTTGCCATACCCTGACAAGGGTCATATGTATTACTGTAATATAAACATGTTACTTAAGACATGCATGTAGCCACATATGTTGCAATAAATGATTGAGTATTGAGTATTGATTACTCACCTAGGGAGCAAAAGTAAGCAATGGCTCAGATCTCATGATCTCTCTCCCGAGGCGAAGCCGAGGTGACAAACATGTTTCAAACTCACTAACCAAAATGTTGTATGAATAACTAATAATGTGCCTAGTTAAATTTTTATTTTGCCACACCCTTACAGGGGTCCATGTATCGTTAGTTTTTGGCACTACTGTTTACTAGACTTAAGATACTTGGTGCAATAAAAATACTGAATACATGAGATCTGAGGCATCTTTACTTGCTCCCGTGGTGTGTATAGCTACGATTTTACGTGCCCCTGCGGGAAGGAAGTGGTTTCTTTCGCTCCGCGTAGAAATAATTTAAATACCGACCATAGATTATTTGTCTCATCATTTATCTACATGACGTCGAAAGTTTATAAACACCAGAGCGGCCACTACTTAGCTGTTTTGCGTTACCTAGACTACTACTACTACTACAGTACTACTAAAACAGCAAAAGTAATTCGAATCGGCGTATCTTTGCTGTGTATTATTATTATTATTAGACAATATATTATTTATTTATTTGCGACACATAGCACACAAACAAAAGAAATTAGGATAAGACAAGTAACTTTTTCAAAAAAGTTATAACTGACTTCCAATTAATATAGGACCACCTAGGGAGTATATACCCTTTCAAATAAAAATGAATATTCAAAATCGGTCCACAATTGACGGAGAAATCGGTTAACATACATACCGTCGAACATAGAACCTCCTACTTTTTTGAAGTCGGTTAAAAAATAAGAAAATGTAATTGATTTTGCCACAGAACGGCCCCGGCATGATGCCGGGTGGTTACGACCGCTGGCACGCTGGCAGGTGACGTTACACACGAGCACACACACACACGCACACAGACATACACACACACACACAGACACACAAACAATGATTATATTAATAATAAAGTATAACATTAAAAGTTAATTCATAGCCAATAACATATTGCTAATTACTGTTTCACCACATACAATAATTAGGTAAGTAAGGTTATTTATATGGCAACAGCTCTCGCAGCGTGGTCAAAGGGTAGTTACAGCGTAGATCTGGCAATCTAGTTTACCGAGTGCCCAGTGCTCTCAGTTCGATCATTGAATTAGAATGAAACAGTGTTATTGCAGCGGCCTCCCGCAGCTAAAAGCCGCTGAATAAATCTGACCTCCCGCAGCTTGCTAATGGAAACTTATTGGAGTCATGCATTTTTTATTCTATTCTCTTGAAACTTTTTTCCTCCAATCTTTACTTCCGCCAAAATGGTGGATGGATTTTCGTTTATAAGTTAGTTCTAGTTTTACAAAAAAAAGAAGAGAGAAGGATACAAACTACCTACAAAATTGTTGTAGGTCACTTGTAAGTAGTATTTTCTTTATTGTTTATTTGCTCCACGGACTATGGGTCCGTGAAGCAAAGAGCGTCTTTTGTCTACTTTTATAATTTTTATTAACTTAATTTTACAGTTAGTTTTATTTTATTAACTAGAGGTCGCCCGCCACTTCGTCCAAGTACGGAAGAAATTTGGCCAGCTCCCAAAATTTACCATGTTTTTTACCACCTCAAACCCGCAACTACAACCCCCCTCAACCCACCCCCTCTTAAATGAACTACCCAAATATACATTTTCAAAACTATAACTTCAAAAACAAAGAACTTTCCATACAATATTCCACCCCCTCTTTCCCCCCCTTAAATCATCCCTGTCAAAAAAATATAAATATTTTTTTATTTTAAATGAACTATCCAAATCCAAATTTTCGTGACTAAAAGTACAAAAACAAAGGACTTTCATACAAACGTTTCCCCCCTTTTACCCCCCTTAGGGGTCGAATTGCGAAAAATCTTTTCTTAGTACACCCCTACGCAATGAGACGAATACACCCTCCAAATTTCAAGTGTGTACGACCAGCGGTTTGGGCTGTGCGTTGTTTGTC
This sequence comes from Erannis defoliaria, assembly GCA_905404285.2. NCBI lineage: Eukaryota > Metazoa > Arthropoda > Insecta > Lepidoptera > Geometridae > Erannis > Erannis defoliaria. The sequence continues at coordinate 6,694,723 of FR990071.1, forward strand.
AGTCAGTTAGTCAGTCAATCAGTCAGGACAGAGCCTTTTATATATATAGATAGATATATAGGACGTTATTGTGATATAGGTATTAGCATCGGGTATTAGGCATTTTCTTTTTGCGGCATTTTAACATCTTGTTTGTCATAATCATTGCATCAATCATCGAAGAAGAGTCTCTTCAAGAGAAAATACTCCGTTAGATACTGGTAAAGTATTTTGTAATCTGTGACAAGACGGAGGGTAATGACTCGGAGAAGAACGTTTAATGATCCGTGATGTGACACTGTGCGATTTGGGAAATGCATCGAAAAACTTCCCTATTTTTACTGAAACTACCAGTGTCGTATCTAGGACTAGTCCACAGAAAATAACAATGATTGATTTCCCAAACATGAATTTAAAACAAGTAATTTTTTTTATATCTACCGACTTCAGATTAATTTGGGACCACCTCGAGAGTATTTAAACGCATTCAAATAAAAAATATATATTTAAAATCTGTCTACAATATGTATGAAGTTCAATTATTAGAAATAAAAGGATAAATGGAGAGTTTAACTGAATCTGATAAATCCGCTGGTAAAGTTCTGAATCATAAGTGTTAAACAATTCTGGGGGGAGTCTTCTGTCCTATTCTAGCAAAACCCGTGCAAGTATAGAATTTGTTTGGAATCGAAGACTTTGACGTCATAAACCTAGTATAGTATAGTCCCTGTCTAACCTGAAACTAAAATGTTTATAACTTCGTTATTTGTGCACATATTGAAATTTTATATTCGACGACGAATTGATTGACGGAGAAATCAGTGAAGATATAACAAAAAAAATAAAAAAACATACCGTCGAACATAGAACGTCCTCCTTTGTCGAAGTTGGTTAAAAAAGCAGTTTCCTTCAACTCGACAGATAGCGCAAACTATACGTGCCAGTCAAAAATAGCAGCTATTTTTGATAGCTGGCATAATAAATAAAATAAAAACTTGATATTGACTGGCACGTCTGGTCTGCGCAAAGTCAGAGCTATCTATAATGAGCTTATTTTTTTTATTGCCTGTCAGAAAACTATACATATTTTGGTATTTACCTTGCCTTGCCCGTGCTTTGGGAGAGGTATATGTCCAGCAGCTGTGTAGGTATGATCCTCCGATGCGTTCCACAGGAGATTCCGGAAAAGGAGGAGAGGAGGGGCGGGGGGGGGGGGGGGAGGTGGGCACAGGGGCACGTGGAGGGTACTTGCCCCCTAAAACGGTTTAAATATAACAAAGAACTGGGAGATTTATAAGATACCGCTTTAATAACATTTGTTTCTATTTGCATAATAAACATGTAATGTAATTTTCTCATTATTTAATCTTTATTATAAGTATTTTTATAGTTATTCTTGTATATCATTGAAAAAGAATCAATCTCAGACAACATAGGACAATGTGGGGGAACAATGCCTACGGCCCATGTACCCCTCCCAGAAATAAATCCTGGATCCGCCCATGATCCCGGAGCCTTCCATCAAGTAGGTAACTAGGCAAGCTAGGATGCACTACTATATATCCAGGGGGGCTAAAATGGTCGTGTTTAGCAATTCTGCATAAGATCATAAGATGATTCATATCGCAAATTTAAACAGTCACTTAAGCGCCAATTCATACTATGATTTTGCAAATGATTCTATTACGGAAATCATTCGTTTGACAGTGTTCTACAGAGGGTCGTAAAATGGTCGATGAAAGATGAATTGCATAAAGTCATAATGCATATTCGTTAGAAGTTACTCGAGAGCAACTTTTTACAATTCATTCTGACGTAAATAAATAACATAAGGAATACGAAAACTCTAAAATAATTTATCAAGCGGCATAGTTTAGTCCATAAACATTTCAAATACCTTAAGTTGGAATAAATTAACTCAGAGTTTATTCAACCACACCACTGCAGCCAAAGGTCGACAAAAAAAATTTGGGCGCTCATTTATCTTTCTTTCTCCCTTTCCCACAGTTTGTTTGATGAAGAGAGCATGCTTTTTAGCCGCGCCCACCGATGAGTTCGAGCCGTCAACTTCTCGATCCTTCAGAAGATTTCCCATCTCGTCGAAAAATAGCAGAAAGCCAACATTTTGATTGGTGCTATTAAGTTAATATGCTAGGTTCTATTTTCATTGGTGCTCTATAAATTGGTGCGCAAACGGTAAAAAACCCTTATTGACTGCGATGATCATCAAGATGTTATACTCCACTAACTACCTTTTTTCTTGAAATTTTCTCTTTCTTCCTACAATCAGCTCTCAAGCTGCTCTGTTCATGACGCTTTTATTATTTCGTAATACGATTATGATTGAACGAGCTCAGCCCGATTTTCCGCTGAGCGGGCCTTGTAGCTATCGTTGATTATATTTGCTCTCAGCAACTACATTCTGAGGATTATTTGAGCTTGACTTATAATTTATTTGTTTTGAGCCGGAGGAAATCGGATTATGGTTGTTTCCTATAGATACTTCGATAAAAGGAGATTGAAAAGTTTTTAGGTGCAAAGATTGAAGAAATGACAACGTATTGAAAACAAAGCGATGAAAATTTATAGCTATATTGATCAAAGTCAAAGGACCTCGCTAATTTGATATAATTATTATAAATTTTGACCTATATTATACAAAGTACGCTGGACTTCATATTGTCGATAGCAAATTGAAGCCATTTGATTTTCGCTATTTTAGCGTGGATAGCCAACGGATAGAAGTGTGAGCGTCCATGGAACTAATATTTCGTAATACTATTATGTCAATTGTAGTACCGGAGATGCTCGAAAGGGCGCTTCTAATCGGCACATAAAAAACTATCATTACCTAGACAATATTTAGTCCGGCGTACTTGTATAATAGAAGTCAGTGTTATAAATACTTGACACTGGCAAATGCACAGAGTGCGATGCCATAATCCTCTTAGGAGGAAAGAAGAAAAAAATATTACACTAATATTCTGGGTGGCGCTGTTCTTTGACTGAAGAACGAACATCGGTTGACAACTTTTGCGTAACTAAATGCGAAACTTTGTCGGTGTGTATGTATGTTTGTTATTCGTTCACGCTAAAACGCTGAACGATGAATTAGCTTTATACCTTGGAATAACACAAGGCTACTTATTATTTCAGGATTTGCGGATGGAACCGGGGGCGCAGCAAGTATAAAATATCGTCTACGTAAAAAAAAACACCTTTATTTTTAATTAATTAAGTTACATAATAAAAAAAAATTATTCACGATTTTTTAATACTTATTTATTTTTTATATGATATGACAAGATAAAGTTAGAGTATTTTTATGTTTAGAAGTTTTTCTTGCACACAGAGCAGCGGGGCTAACATGTAAATTTTCGGGATCGCGATTCGGATACGAGTTGTCTAAAATTGACACTTGTTACTGTCACTGCCAAAACTCATTTGACCCTGCAGGGCAGGACGAAACGCCAAAAGACCGACGGATTAGCTTAACTTAATTAAGGAAAAGCAAGGTTGCAAATTCAGAAAAGGTTTAGGACAGGAAAATGTCCCAAAACAAGTCGACACATGAAATTTCTAGCACTCGGCTGATAGCAACCATCAAGTTGAAAATCTGACACCATACCAAATACGTCACGTTATGTTCCAGCAACCTGACTGAGAGCCAATCTAGATTAGGCATGTTTTAGTATCTTCGATCACACCGTGAGCAACCTAGCTAGTCAATTATAAAAAATAGGTTCGTTTGACCACACTAAGAGTTAGGAATTGGCTCTAATATTTTTGTAGTGGTTTAGTTATTTAATTTTTGTCGTTAGTTTTTGGCATCGCACGTTGTGCATTCTGCCAGTGTCAAGTTAATGAATTTTCAAGTTTTTATATTAAAATCAAGTCAAATATGTCATAAATCACAGTTATTCACACAAAATTAGTCAAAGTCGAGTCCAAGTCATGCCCTAGTAAAGTTGTGGCGACTTTGCTATGAGCTTCTACGGAGTTTTAAAAACACCACGAAAAGACACGTTTCACCACATTATATCACTTGCCCACACTCGTGCATATAATTCAATACTCAATGATTAAAACACCACAATTTTTTATCAATAATTCGCGAAAAAACACAAGTTTAAGAAAATAATAGAATGCATAACGACATGATTTTTCCGTGTTCCCGCCAATACTGTTTGTAGTGGTTGGACTCTACTGCGGACTCTGCCTGGGGAAGTACCACATATTTGCCAGTTATTCAATCGCCAAGCAGTAGTGTGCAAGTATTACTGTGTTCCGGTTTGAAGGGCAATATTACCAGTGAAATTACTGGGCGTGATGAGATTTTACATCTAATATCTCAGGGTGACAAGCGCAGGTGCGGTGCAGGATTGTATTCGCAAGTTCACAATTCTAGCACTGCTATTGTTGGTGGCAGGCATGACGCTTACCACCAGGCGAACGTTTTGCTAGTTTCAAAACGGGGTAGTGAAAAAAAATTGAAGTAGGAAAAACCTCATTTAACCATTATAACGAATGATATTGTGTATATAGTAAAATACGTAACACGTCACGTACACTGTTCCGATCTATCTAAAGTACTTACCTTTATCCCACCGTCCCTTTGTGCCATGATTGGTTTAAAATACCGCATTCATTTTGTGCAAAAAAGCGTGAAATAGCGTAGAACACGTGCGAGTGAATTGGATGAAAAACGACGTTAATAACTTGATTGGCCTGATGTGAACGAGCCTGAAAATCTGGACCCTTTTTAACCGCCAACGCAAAATGGAGGGCTATGATTTTAACAGGCTGTGTATGTATATAAGCATGGTTTTTCCTGTTTTTCCTTTTTTTTTCTTGTTTAAAATTGCATTTCCACCCAACTTATTGATCCGTGTGTGAATCTTGTGATCAGTGCCGTAAATAGTATTTTATGCGCCCGGTACGAGCTTCTATAACTGCGCTTCTATAAAAATATTCATAACTTGGTCCTGGGGCCGTACCATGAACGCGAACGGGACCGAATAGGCTCAGCTGCGCGACCGCCAACCCTATTGCGGGGCGATAAAATTCACAGTCGCGCAGCGTCGGCAGCTGAGCCTATTAGGTCCCGCAATAAGAAAGAAAGAAAGAAATGTAATTTATTTTGTAACATCATTGTAAGTAGTATAACTTTAATATAATTACAGTCCTGGGATGATGTCACAAAAATGGCTTCAACTCAGCATAGTGCTGTTTATCAAACAGCGCTGATCTTCCGTTGATGCCGATTCAAGTGATTTCACGAAAGGCTTATAACAGTGAAACGTTTTCCTAACATAAAACTATATGAGTAAAAATTTAGCTGTACACCTACACATTCTATTTTATTTATATAAATAAATATTATATTATATTTGACAAATTAAACATGAGCAGATGTACAAAAGATGTATAAGCGGTTCACGGTACGGCCCCTGGTCTGGTAATTTTTGCGCCCCTCCAGGACCAGCGCCCGGTGCCTGGGCTCCGCTGGCACCGTCCTATTAACGGCACTGCGCGTGTCATAAAATCGGTCAGGCACAGTCAGTTTAATGATGGGTGTCGACGACGTAAATTTTTTGTTTCTGAGGACCACGAACTCAATCCACGAACTACTTGGTCCGTGCTTTTGTCAAAATTTAACAATTTTTATCAACTAATACAAAACCTTGGAGGATCTAGCTCTCCTGGGTATATAGTCAAAGCTTAAAACATAAAAATTGTGACATATTTTTTGTTTTTCTTAGTTGTTGGCATCGCACGTTGTGCATTCTGCCAGGGCCAAGTTTATGAATTTTCAATTTTTTTAAAATAATCAAGTCAAATATATCATGAAATCACTGTTAGTCATAATCGAGTCCAAGTCATGCCCTAGTAAAGTTGTGGCGACTTTACTTTGAGCTTCTACGGAGTTTTGAAAACAACACGAAAAGACATGTTTCACCACATTATATCACTTGCCCACACTCGTGCATGTAAAACTCACTGCATGTAAAAAACACCGCCAAAACTCAAATTGGGACTTGCCTGTGACCGGTGACACCAAGCTGCACATGTGCATGGGCTGCATAAGCCGAGCATGTGAGTAACTTCAACCCTGTTGTCGTGTGCGCACCGCTTGTTTAGTTCTGATTGCCTAGTACGTACGCATTGCCGTGCGGAGTTACAATGAAACACACTCCGCCTCGGCCGCTACCTGCGCCTGAGTTATTTTCTCCGATATTTCATGCTGTATCGGAAAAAGTATGACGACCTATTCTCTAGAATCTTTTTTCCTATTACTTGTTCCAAAGCTTGTACTTGCAGCGCTGTATAGCGCTGAGCGTACCCCTATTGCCAAACAACAACTGTTGTGTTTTATTTTAGTGTTGTTACTCGTGTTTTTGGCAATAAATATATTCTTATTCTTATTCTTACTTTGGATAGTCCGAAAATCGCAAGTACACAGATATCCTGGAATGAAGACTAGAAGTTCAAAAGCTAAGAGAGCCATTTTGTGTTACAGTTATTTATTAACGCTGACAGGGCGGACCTTCTGAACTAAGCCCTGCGTAGCTCTAAACAGACAATCTCCAGTGGAATCTCTAAATTTAAGCAATAACCACTGTAGTACCACATTAGTCTAAGGCATTAACATTAAAATGATATCTGAGGTTAGTACTTAGACAGACTTAGACAGTTTCTCTCGCTAAACTTAAGCGGTAATTTATAATATTCTGTCGAATAGTTGCCTAAAACGAAACTGTCTAAGTGTTCAGCCGATAAACGAGTTTCTCGGTTTCTGTAGCAAGTAAACTACTTAAGAATAAAATATCACAGCTATTAACTTTGATTAATGCAAACGGCTGAGGATCTAAGTGTTAGTACCTATAATCCCTTTGCGGCCCAAGGGCCAATGTAATTTATAGGAGAGGTGGCGTCGCTTCGAGGCATCATCGGTCACTCGGGTATCTTCGACGCCAGGTAAGTCCAAGTTCAAACAAACTCATCTATATGGAAGTGGCATATCACAATTGAAGAATTACACTAGGATTACCAAAATTTGTTTTATTTTTTAACACTAACACTAGAAATTAAAACAAATTTTGGTAACAATGGACTTCCGCAAAGTAACGCCTGAATCAATCACATATACACTAGGATTGTCAAACTGTTATTTTTTCTTAGTTATTGGCATCGCACGTTGTGCATTCTGCCAGTGTTAAGTTTATGAATTTTCAAGTGTTTTTATTCAAATCAAGTCAAATATGTCATGAAATCACAGTTAGTCATAGTCGAGTCCAAGTCATACCATAGTGAAGTTGTGGTGACTTTATTATGAGCTTCTACGGAGTTTTGAAAACAACACAAAATACATGTTTTACCACATAAAAATATCTGTTGCCCACACTCGTGCATGTAATTCAACACTCAATGAATAAAACACCTCCACTTTTAATCATAAATTCGCGATAAAACACAAGTTTAAGAAAATAATAGAATGCAACGACATGATTTTTCCGTGTTCCCGCCAAAACCCTGTCAAATTGTTATCGACTATCGATATGAACCTGGGTATTCTAAAACTGTATCCAGAAAAACTGGAGGACGGGCAGCAGAGTCCTCTCTATTAACACAGTGGTAAGCAATCTGCGATCCCCAAGCCGCCTGCCAAACGTGGGGATTATGGCAACCCCTACCTCTTAAAGGCCTTCGTCCAGCAGTCGACGTCTTCTGGCTAATGATGTGATCGATATATCTACCTCGTTGATCTTCATGTACATACAAAATTTCGAAGTCGACAACCGATGTACTCATCTGTGCCCATAAAAACGCCGCTGTACTATTTAGTCCCACAGTATGGCCTTCGCTTTTCTTTGATCACAACATCATTCCTTATAGGAATCGGAAAGGTTTCCATTCGGATCCATATTCTCCGTAGGGCCTTCGCTTTTCTGTGATTTAGTCCCGTAGCAGGGGGATGCAGGGGGATGGTGTCCCATATATAGCAACACAAATCTTTTCTGGCATAATTCATTCTCGTGGTCATGAATCCGCACACTAGTGTCAGTGCGCGTGTTTCATCAGTTTGAGTTATACGTATATCTACTGCAACTTTATTTATTTAATGAATTCGTTATTGCACACAAATGTACTAAATGAAGACTTTTCTACACGTCACCCCCGCGGTTAAAGAGATGGGGATGACATTTTCGATGAAACATACAAATCCGAAGACAAAATGTTCATCCGAAGGCAAAACGGAATCATACCTGAAGGCTGAAACTCAAAACCCGTAGGTAGTATAAATTATTCTCAGCTTTAATGACTTCATCAAAATTAGTCTATCATAGCCCATTGCCGGTCATAGGCCTCTCCCATGGCCCAAGGCATTCCACTTAGCCCGATCTTCAGATATCCGCTTCCAACCCTGCCAGATGTCCTACGTATATAGTATATATACGTATGTAATTGATGTAGTTTGTCACTCCATCGAGTCTCGGAGTGTCCTACACCCAGCGACGGTGATAATGGAATGGACGGGCCCAGCGCTTGCAAATCGATCAAAATTAACAAGACAACACAATCAAGCATACCTAGCTAAAAGTATGCATATTACATTTGCTGGAAAATAGAGATAGCGAATCTAAATACTGCATGACAAAAAGAGAACACATGTATTAGAAGTTTGTATTGTCATATCGTACGGCTCGCATGTCGCAGTATGACTGAAACGAGTGGAGAGCTGGCGCTCAACACATAGTCTTCAAAATCCGTGCGCTTATTTCCTGTCCTACACCTAGGTTTGCCTACTCTAGAATATGTCTACCGACTGGATTTCACGGGGCTTCGTACCTAATACTAATGCTAAGTACTAATACCTTTATTAGTGTAAACTTACATGGCCGAGCTTAGTATTAGGAAGCGACAGTGCAAGTGAATATAGCCCGATCCTATTTACTAAGCGACACGTGTCATATTAATATTAACCGATTAGTATTAATAAGAAGTACGAAGCCCGTGTAATCTATGCATACCCCAGTTCTGACTTACTAATAGATTTTTGGCGTAGTTTTAGGTTGTGTCATATAATCTTTAAATTATATTATTACTTTATTTTATTAGCTCCCATTTTGCAAATTGGCGCACAGGATGGCTTGTGCTTTGCTCCATAAAATATATCAGAAACCAACATAAAATGTTGGTGTGAAATTAATTATCAAAATTGTATTTAAATAACAAATTAGGATTTTTTAAGCATTTATTTTGGAATTGTAAACTAGTAATAAAATTAGTTTCAAATTTAGAATCTATCGGATAGCTTTATACAAAATATTTGGTTATCTGTTGGAAGCCGTATTACGACATGACGTCATATACGCTGACTCGCTCGCACTCGAAGAATTCTTCCATAAGCGAGAAAGAGAAGCTAGATCGAGGAGACCATTTTGAAAAATAGACATTCACGTCGGAGCCGCCGTTGCGCGTGTTACGGGGTGAATCACCTTTTGGATTTTTTTACATCTTTTTGAGAAGAGAATGACCTGAGGGAGCCAACGCCGATCCCGCAGGGGACACCAGGTCCATATTTCCGTCTGAGATGACGTAAAACTCCAACTTTCAAGAATTATTTTGTGACGCGCCATGCGGTCACCAAACTAAGGAACTCGAGCGAAATTCTCATTTGAAGCTTTGAAGACAAGGCAATGTCATTTCACTGGAGGAGCTCCATGAAGCGTTCGAGAATCGGATGATCCTGCAGAAGACACCATCAGCAAAGGATCCATCAGATAACCTCCTTTCATTTATTTTATTTTCCCAATTTTTCTCGTTGCTGTCATCCATTGGACTATCGCCATCAGCGTTTTAATATTAATATTGTATTAGGACTTATCAAAATAGTAAACGCATTGTAACCTCAAATAATCTTTTGTTCTTTTTTCTCCCATATAACTTTAGCACAAGATAGATAGGTAAATTATAAATCATCAATTTCATTTTCAACAAGAGGCCCCCTGTACTCCAGAGGTCTGATGTTTCGTGACTGATACGTATCCAGGAACCCTAACTTTTTGTTTTATTTTTTTGTTATTTGTTTTGTCTTTCTTTGTCAAATCACAATTTTCTTATGACAAATGGCGCCCGAACAATTATTTACTTAGAATTTAACTTAAAAACAAACCAATTTTATCTTGTGCAAAGGTGTATGTTGGAATTTATAAACAAAAGATTACAATTTAATCTACTGTAGAAGTAGGTATTTTCACAATTGTGTTATTGAATTTGTGTAACAATTTTTCTTGTAAAGATGTATAGTACACCGTCTGTTGACCGTAAGTTAACAGCGGAGCAAACGTCAGATTCACCTCAACCAGAACTCCAAAATTCACAGAGCTTAATAGATATACCTGTTTCAGATTCAGAAGAAATGAATTATGTCAATACCGATGTGAGGATGGCTCAAGGAACAATCCAGTCGCCATTATGCAAAAATATCCACACAAATCCTAGCACTAGTGTTATAGATCCAGCCACAGACGGTGACAAGTATATTCCATTTATGAAACAAAGGCACTCGACACAAAACAGTCATGTACCAGTCACCCAGGTAACATATGCAATTAATAACAGTTACAACTCCAATTTGAAGTCCTGGGGACTGAAGTATAGTGGTGATACGTGTGTTGTTGAATTTTTGAATCGAGTGAACGAAATTAAGTTAGCAAGAGATGTGTGTGAAAGTGTACTGTTGAGAGGTTTTTCAGAGTTGTTAGAAGGCACTGCTCTGAAATTTTACAGATCAGTTCGCCATTCGTTACCCACTCTCTTCTCAAACTTTTTATTAAAGTATTTTGTTTACTACCCATAGTAGACGCTAACAGAAGTCAATGTATACTTTTATTGCAAAATTCAGATCAATAGTTTTTGAAATATAAACAAAAACAATATTTATTTATTCAAAGCAATGCAGTATGTAAACACACATATGGCGGCGCTTATAACTTTTTCAAAATTGCAGTTACAGACAATTATTTTTGATTCATCGTACCTACGCATATCTAGCTACCTATAGATACACAATTTTGGCTATCGGTTCAGTATTATTCAAATTAAAATGAAAACCGTATGTTCACAACCAAAATTCTCAAAAGTAAAAAAGAAACACATAAGTTTTAAGTTTGCGTTTTTACCCACATTATTATTTCTACGGATACTTTAGGATACTGTAAATCCATAACAAATACTGATAAAATCATAAAATCAATAATTATTTCTTTACAAACAAGTTTAGAATTTAAACATTGCAATTTTCCTTGTAAACCAACAAGTTCATGTAGGTAAAATGACATACTATATGGTCTATACTCAGACTAAGTATGACTTCTATTCAGACATTGAACTACTTAAGCGTTATTTATACAAGAATTTACTTATTTTGATTTCCAATTTGTATAGAAAAGACGATTCTTTTTCTGTCTCAAAGACAAGTTTCAAGTATTAACAAAGTGTTGACCTACATTCAGGGAAAGACTTAAATACTTACTTTGAATTAACTTAATAACAGTATTCAAAGCTATTGTTTTGTTTTGGACAAGTATCCATTGCTATATAAAGCAAAAGCAGTATATTTAATACCATTTTTTTTGTGTTTTGAGACTTGGTAATTTTTGTTAAAACCAAGTCTGTGAAGCAATTTTTTAAGGTTAATACCATTTTTTTGTGTTTTGAGACTTGGTAATTTTTGTTAAAACCAAGTCTGTGATGCAATATTTTTAAGGTTAAGTATGAATAATTATTTTTACATAACCAACAATAAACCAAACGTTCAATAATGCATATTTTCGTGTGCTTATTAGTTCTTAGCCTACATATTGGGCAATTTTCTGGAGGATCCTATTTAAAGGCAACCTACCATTAACTATAGCTTATTAGCTAATTATTTGGGAACGATTTAGTTCTAGTCTTTTTGTTACATGCTAACATACATACCGGATTTGACTAACGACAAGTTTATACCTAGTATGACTTAAAATGTTTTCTTATGGCTGAGTTAAAACACTCGGACATGCTAGCAATATTTAGTAGATCTACATACATACATACATACCAAACTTACCTTTTTGTCTTGTAGATACCAAAGGTTGTCTGTGAACCTTCTAAGATTAACAATTAGTCTTTAATTATAGTTAGCAGCATCTAGTGCACGGATTCACTGCGTAGATTTAATTTAGGTTTAAATAATTAAGATTTACCTGTACTTAATTAAAGCTTATACTTAGTTTATCTAATGTTTACAACGATAGATATTTACTTTAAACATTAGAAGTTTTCACTTCATACTATTAGACAATAGTGAGACTTTATTCTCATAGAATTAGGTCATTACTAGAAAACCCAAACTGTAGGGTATAGATTATTATAAGAATTACAAACATACTAACACATATTTACTTACCGTTTAAAACCATTTAGATATCATTGTTTTTCAGATAAGTTTTGTCCGCACCTACATAAGAGTGAATGGATATTTATATTAACAGTTACCTTTTAAGCTACTTGCTATAAACTACTTTTGTTTTATTACACAATGTGTTATTTCTATAGGTATATCCTATACCATCATGTTATGTATGGAGTCATGAGGATTATGAAAAGTGAAGCAAGTATGTCAGAATAGCTCAATTTAACTATGAGATGCAAGGAGATTTATGAAGTTCGATGTAAGTTTAAAGGTGTGAGTGGTGATTTTGTAAGAACTAGGCAGTGTGAATATTATTTGAATTCCTTATAGGTACCTATGTATGAAAGAATGTGAGTGATTTATTTTATGAAAGTGGAATAACAGTTTATTTTGCTAGATGGAATGTAAGAAGCTTGCTGAAGTATCAACCTCACTATATTTCAGGATTCCAACCTATAACAAAAAGTTTCTTTTCATGCCTACCCCGTCTGTTCAGACAGTAAACTGTCTTTTGTTTCAAAAGGGGGATATTGTCATATAATCTTTAAATTATATTATTACTTTATTTTATTAGCTCCCATTTTGCAAATTGGCGCACAGGATGGCTTGTGCTTTGCTCCATAAAATATATCAGAAACCAACATAAAATGTTGGTGTGAAATTAATTATCAAAATTGTATTTAAATAACAAATTAGGATTTTTTAAGCATTTATTTTGGAATTGTAAACTAGTAATAAAATTAGTTTCAAATTTAGAATCTATCGGATAGCTTTATACAAAATATTTGGTTATCTGTTGGAAGCCGTATTACGACATGACGTCATATACGCTGACTCGCTCGCACTCGAAGAATTCTTCCATAAGCGAGAAAGAGAAGCTAGATCGAGGAGACCATTTTGAAAAATAGACATTCACGTCGGAGCCGCCGTTGCGCGTGTTACGGGGTGAATCACCTTTTGGATTTTTTTACATCTTTTTGAGAAGAGAATGACCTGAGGGAGCCAACGCCGATCCCGCAGGGGACACCAGGTCCATATTTCCGTCTGAGATGACGTAAAACTCCAACTTTCAAGAATTATTTTGTGACGCGCCATGCGGTCACCAAACTAAGGAACTCGAGCGAAATTCTCATTTGAAGCTTTGAAGACAAGGCAATGTCATTTCACTGGAGGAGCTCCATGAAGCGTTCGAGAATCGGATGATCCTGCAGAAGACACCATCAGCAAAGGATCCATCAGATAACCTCCTTTCATTTATTTTATTTTCCCAATTTTTCTCGTTGCTGTCATCCATTGGACTATCGCCATCAGCGTTTTAATATTAATATTGTATTAGGACTTATCAAAATAGTAAACGCATTGTAACCTCAAATAATCTTTTGTTCTTTTTTCTCCCATATAACTTTAGCACAAGATAGATAGGTAAATTATAAATCATCAATTTCATTTTCAACAAGAGGCCCCCTGTACTCCAGAGGTCTGATGTTTCGTGACTGATACGTATCCAGGAACCCTAACTTTTTGTTTTATTTTTTTTGTTATTTGTTTTGTCTTTCTTTGCCAAAACAACAATTTTCTTATGACAGTTGTTACGTGTTTATTCCAAGAGTTGTAAATAAATAGTAGATTATGCACTTAGGGGATAAAGCAGTGTCTTACGTCGCGGGTGGCATATTGAACCCTGAACGTAACGAGGGAATCTAGAGTTATATAGAGTCCAGGTGAAGCGAGGAGTTCAAGCTGCCCAAGACGAAGACAGGCTTTATTTCAGAGGAGCATACTCTACTTTTCACACCTTCTGCTGTAAGTAAGCTGCCATTCTCTTTGCCTTCTGCCATAGAGTAAGTAAATACTACGTAATATTCTGCGAGACAATAAAAACCTAGGGCTTCATAAATTTAAATTCACTGACAATCGCAGGACCAAAAACCGTCTTTTGTTTCAAATTCTTTGTAAACACACCTTTTTTTTTGAGTTTTGCTTATGGTGGCCAGTTCGATTTTTGAACAAACCTCTTTAAAATGCCATTTATGTTTTTTTTTTACTTAAAGTTTTCCACGAGTTTCCACACGAATTTGACGTTCCAATTTCAAATCACTTTATTCCTTAGGGAGTTTCATACTATTATTTCCTAGTACATTTCTCTGATTATTTCTTATCCTATTCCTATTTCTTTAATGCTTTACTTGACGTTGAGATTGCATGATTATGTAATTGGAAATTGTCGAGCAGGTGGTGTGATACTTTATTGCACAAAACAATTATTGTACAAAAACAAAAGTGCATTATCCGGAGAGTGATTCAGCGGAGTGGTCCTTTTACGAGGTTGCCTTCCACCCGGTTTATTACCTTATCCTAGTGAAGTGGTACGGTATTTTATAGTACGAGTGCGGTGTACGGTTATAATCTCTTCTCTTAATGCTATAAATAAATAAGTACGGAAGTGTAAATGGTAAATAGAAGCTTTGTAGCTTTGTTTGTAGTGGTAGGACTCTACTGCAGAGTCTGCCTGGGGAAGTACCACACCTTTGCCAGTTATTCAACCGCCTAGAAGTAGTGTGCAAGCATTACTATGTTCCGGTTTGAAGGGCAATGTTACCAGATAAATTACTGGGTATGAAGAGATTTAACATCTAATATCTCAGGGTGATGAGTGCAGTGCAGTGCGGCGCAGGATTGTGTTTGCAAGTTCACAATTCTAGCACTGCTACTGTTAGTGGCAGACGTGACGCTTACCAACAGGCGAACTTGCTCGTCTCGTCACATGATTGTGACGAGATTAAAAAATAAAAAGTAGAAGTGCCTAGAGATAGAGTAGAGTACCCTGAGATATTAGATGTTAATCATCTCATCATACCCAGTAATTTCTCTGGTAACATTGCCCTTCAAACCGGAACACAGTAATGCGTGCACACTACTGCTAGGCTGTTGAATAACTGGCAAAGGTGTGGTACTTCCCCAGGCGGACTCTGCAATAGAATCCTACCACTACAAAAGTTAGATATTATTATACTGTTGTTTGAGGAAGTTAAAAAACCTATTGCCCGAAAAAAGTAGATTAGGAATTTTGAATGTATACTCATATATTATACTTATTTTCTTCTAGACATTTGCAAATAATTTGCATTTTTCTCGCTTGAGCTTCTAAGCGTAGCAAAGCTACAGCTCGTAGCACTTTCGTAGCACGTTTGGCTCCTTTTTCATCGCTAAGTAAAATGCAATACGAGCCAATCAACGTCCAATGACGCCAGATATCGATATTTTACTGCGTCATGCTCCACGTTTTACACGAGACTGGAATATTTTAAAAATAAAACAAAAGAACAGCGATATCGAAGTCTAGTCGAGTGTATAAAATATTTCCTACTTCAGCGCCAATCTGATATTAATTATACTACATTTTTTGCACGGGCTTTATTTTTTTATTTGGTACCTAGTTATGAGACATGGATAAAACGCCTGCCAATGACAAATGTCACAAGGTCCAAAGCATAATAAATATTATCTACATTAGAGCTCATTCATTTAAGACATTTTATGGTGAGTCTCATATTTTATTTGTATTTTTATTTTTACTGGCATAAGCTTTTATTAACTACAACAAACTACCAGCCAGGGCTAATATTGCATGTCTATTTAGAGACAAGTTTGTTTTCGGACCTTTTTGAGAACAGGTTATATTCTGTATGTTACATCTAGGTTTACTAACAAACTGCAATTAATATATTTTGTTTGATTTGATTTGATTTGCTTTAGGCTGACCCATCACGCCAGTATCATTTTGAATCGGTTAAGTTGCTGGCCGCTCCAACGGAACGACATCGATCGACCAATCGCCTGCGGTTGCCAGACTCTGTAATTTGCCACAGCCGCTGTTCCAATAGCAGCTAATTTGTGAATGCGACGACAGCGGTCTATTACGCGATATTGCACGGTAATATTGAAATATAGGTAAGTCGCAGGCAATATTGCCACAGTCGAATCCTGAGTTCTTCAATATGTGGTGTAGTAAAGATGAGCGTAAACCACAGAAAAGCGAAAGCCCTACTTCTTAGGTAGAACGGCTGTCAAAACAATGTTGTAAAGCAATTGTATGGAAAACCGCTTTCGCCAGCTTTACACTTATTTGTATAGAAGCTACGACGAAAAAATGCCAATCATTGGTCGCGCATTTGAAGTAAAACGCTCGCCATTTTTCAACAGATTAAAATTAATGCAATGTGGTTTGGTTTCCTACGCGTCTATTTAATTTTTCTTTTTTTAATTATTCTCAGTTTAAAAACATATATACTGGTAGAATTGTCATTACGCGCATTTGCACCTAATGCCGGCTAGCGCAGCCCGTCACTTTTTCGTACTATTTACTTCTCTCTTCGGTGGGGTAAACTACATAATTTATCATCTAGAACTACATTCTTAAACAGCAGCGTGTTCTGCATGGCACCAATCATATTTAACAAGACGACCCAAGGACGAAGGAAGGTCGAATTTCGAAAAAAAACCCTTTCTTAGGACACGACGCATCGAGACGAATACACCCAAATTTCAAGTCTGTACGACCAGCGGTTTGGGTTGTGCGTTGTCTGCCTAGTCAGTCAGTCCGTTAGTCAATCAGTCAGGACAGAGCCTTATATATATATATATGTCGCAATCGAGTCGTATCCGGGACGCCAGCGCCACCTGGTGGCACTCAATGGAGTCGGTGACGTGCGCGCCGTCGATCGGTGACTTCACTTTCCCATTGGCGAGCGGCGCGTGCGGTGGACTGAACCATCGCGCGTTCTGTGATACGTACCTACCTACAACTTATTTGAGCCTACCTGATTACTGTACTGTGCCTGTGAAGATTATAATTTGAAGATTGATTGTACGAGCTTGTTTTCTTCATCCGACACTACCCACCGACGACGCCCACTGCTACAAAGATCAACGATGAGTGCTGATGATGATGGCGAAAGGACCCTCCTCCTCCTCCGTCCGTCATCAGAAGTGGGATCAGTGTTGGATCAGAACCCAGAAGACAGACATCTGGCGAGCCATGTTTGAATAACAAGATAAGAACACGCGAGCATTGATAGAGGCGCTGCAATTACCAAAACCAGCCTACCGTGAAGAACTACCTGCATTCGATCCTGAAAAAGAGATACCGACGCAAGATCATTGTACGTGACGGCAGATTTGTGTTTCGCCAAAAATCCACCAAGCGGCAGTCGTCTTATTCTGGCGGTCATCAAGGCGCTAAAAGGTAAAGCATCGACGTGGCTATCACAAATCGCATACGAAGAAAAAAACATGGCACGAGTCTATGATAATTTTCACGGCACGGTTTATTTCGACCGAGACATTGGCAGGTACCCTCATTAAAATGAACGGCGAAAAACCGAGTGAAAACGAAACGCTACCCACGTTCGCGAGTCGTTTGATTAGTTCACTGACTAATCATTGGAAAGATGTGAACAAGGAGGAAATTGTCGTAGCAACAGGACTCGCACACATTTCACAGTTTGACCCGCGACTTTAAAGAATGGCGTTCACTACAAACGTTAAATCGAGGGAGACAAACTGCAGCAGGAAATAAACGCATTTTCACACTTGAAGCGCTAGATCACCATCGGACAAAGCGAATTGAGTGCAGAAGAAATCCCATAGACTCGAGTGCCAGAAGAGGCAGCGGTGGTGGCGGCAGAAGCGCCGGCGGCGGCAGAGGCGGCAGCGGCGGCGGCAGAAATGGCAGCGGCGGCGGCAGAAGCGGCGGCGGCAGAGGCGACAGCGGCGGAAGCGGCGGCAGTGGCGGCGGCAGCAGCGGGCGGCTGACGTCGGCGGCACGCGCAGCAGGCGGCGCGTTGATGTCTGCGTCGTACAACCACCATCGGGCGTGTTACAACACAAAGGTGAATTATGCTTTGCTTATGATTTTGGCGCTGAATGCTCGTTGGTAAAAGAAAGTTTCGCTTCGAAATTTAGTGGTAAACGTGCTAGTAATAATAATAGTAATGTTGTTGCTATGACTGGTAATTGGTCAAACACGAGTGTTCAGTACAGAACAGATTTTATTGAGTAGTGATTAACGATCACTCTATCGCAATTTTGTTGCATGTTTTCGACAACTATTTGCAAAGTGATGAGGTCGCGAGATTTTAAACCGGGGTTTTCTGTAAACATGAGCAACGGAGCTTTCGATAACTAAAGTTCTTTGTGTAAATTTGATGAGTCATAATAGTGATACCACGCTTATCGCAATCAGATTTAACTGCTACTCGTATCGTGACTGCAGTAGGTAACAGGCAATGATAAGTCTAGGCTTTGATTTTTTTATTAACGGTTTACCTACGACGAGCTAAAGATGATGCAGATGAACGTAGCGTTGACAGACGAACGGCAGTGAAGGTAGACTGCCATGAGAGATTTTTGGGTTAGAGTCTTGACTTCAGAAAATGCCAGCAGGTCACGTATCAGTCGAAATCGATGTAGATGATGTTAACGATGAAGTTCAAATTTGATTTCTGATTGAAACTTGAGTAAGGGGACTCTAGGTGCTATAGTGAGTTGTGTTCGACCGTGCCAGTAGCTAATTCGTAGTCGTAACCCGGTAGAAATCGGTATCTCTTGAGGCAACTCAAGTAGTCCGTGGGAGCGCGGTGTGCGTTTGGCTCTGGTCGAGGTCGGGGTCTGTAAAGACCATTACGTGTGGTCACGAGGGGGTGACACACGGGAGATCTTTGAGGGATCTGATCCATTCGCTGGATGTGTGAGAGCAATGCGATTGCTAGTCGGCTGGATAGCCGGGGCTCTAGATGTCTTACTCGAGAGTTTAGAGAGTTTGTAGAGTTTATGCGAGAGTTTATAGAGTTTAAGTTTTGTGAAAACTGTGTACAGTTGTACTGAGCAATTTGGTTCGAACGACTGTGATGCGTGGCTCTGTCTGTGTACGTGGCGTTAGAGGTTTTACTCGAAGGATTCTGTAAGCTTGGCGGTATCTGTTCTGTTGTAGAGTCTGAAAAGTTGATCGAACGACTGTGGTACACGGACCAGGCTACCGATGTTTGTATTTTCGGTTATTCTAATGTCACATTATTGATTAAGAAATAAAAGTGTAGAGTTCGTTTTCATTCGTAGAGTTCGTTCGTTATTCATCGGGTAAATGAATCTAGAGTTTGGTCAGGAGTGACCGAGTGGAACAAGTTTCTGTCGTAGACTATTTGTTCGCAGGGTAACCATCACACGAGGACGTGTGCAAGCAGGATGACCGTGTCGCAATCGAGTCGTATCCGGGACGCCAGCGCCACCTGGTGGCACTCGATGGAGTCGGTGACGTGCGCGCCGTCGATCGGTGACTTCACTTTCCCATTGGCGAGCGGCGCGTGCGGTGGACTGAACCATCGCGCGTTCTGTGATAAGATTATAATTTGAAGATTGATTGTACGAGCTTGTTTTCTTCATCCGACACTACCCACCGACGACGCCCACTGCTACAAAGATCAACGATGAGTGCTGATGATGATGGCGAAAGGACCCTCCTCCTCGTCCTCCGTCATATATATAGATAATAGATATATAGATTGACGATTGATACATGCATTGGTTGTTCTTGATTCATACGGTAGATTCATACACTCTTAAAACTGCTTTGCATGGCTTACAGTCTCTATGGAGTACAGTAATCAGGTTTTTTTTTTACATTCAAGTGACGAGGCGAGCATGACGTTCGCCCGGTGGTAAGCGTCACGCCTACCACTAATTACAGTAGCAGTGCTAGAATTGTGAACTTGCGAACACAATCCTGCGCCGCACTGCGCTGCGCTCGTCACCCTGAGATATTAGATGTGAAATCTCTTCATACCCAGTAATTTCTCTGGACATTACCCTTCAAACCGGAACACAGTAATGCTTGCACACTTCTGCTTGGCGATTGAATAACTGGCAAAGGTGTGGTACTTCACCAGGCGGACTCTGCAGTAGAGTCCTACTACTACAAAAATTTAAGGGATTACTACAAAGGGATAGGTCTACCACAGAGCTGTGATAAGACCAGATTCCACCACGCAGACTCGGCACTACATAATTAATGACAGTAATCTCGGTGCAAGGAAAATTTACTTACGCCACTGAACTCTGACTCTGGACTCATGCAGATTTCCTCACTACTACCTTCCTTCATTAGTGGAATTAATATTTGAAGTACGTTATAAATTCTAATGAGCTAATCCTCAATCGTGGCTTTTGAGTAGGTACCTAAGTATATGTATTGTAAATAAGGATTTGTTGAAGAAATCTATCACACCCAATGAAGCAAAATTGGTAAAAATAGTAAAATGTGAAGAAAGAGCGTTAGATAAACCGGTTCTGTTTAGTCAAACCAGCTTATTTAAAATAGTAGATTACTTACCTAGGGAGCAAATGTAAAGAATGACTCAGATCTCATGTATATTGTCTCCCGAGGCGAAGGCGAGGGTGACAAACATGAGATCTGAGGCTTCTTTACTCGCTCCCGTGTATACGATTTTACGTGCCGCTGCGGGGAGGAAGTGGTTCCTTTTGCCCCGCGTAGCTGGGCTAAAGTAGCCACTTTAGACCCGCAGGCACGTAAAACATATATTTTTATGTACTTTCATTGTTACTCTATTTTTAAAGGGTGGTATAATATTGTAGTTATTTTTTTTAATAAGTCACCTGCGAGTGTCATTTCTTTCACATTCTCACCACCCTCTTGCCCTTGGCTACCATAAATACCTACTGCTAACATTACATCGTAATTTCAATTTATTACGATTACATATTAATCCTAATGATATATCAGTTCTATTATTATTAACGGGATAATTACCGTGATTAAGTAGTGAAATGAGCTCCCGATATTACGGCGCAGTTGCACGCACCATGTTCATAAAAGAATGTGGTGCATGCGACTGCATGGTGCTTGGTATACGGACCTAGTTCCGTGAATATGGTGCATGGTATATGGTGCATGCAACTGCATGGTGCTTGGTATACGGACCTAATTCCGTGAATATGGTGCATGGTGCATGGTATATGGTGCATGCAACTGCATGGAGCTTGGTATACGGACCTAGTTCCGTGAATATGGTGCATGGTATATGGTGCATGCAATTGCATGGTGCTTGGTATACGGACCTAATTCCGTGAATATGGTGCATGGTGCATGGTATATGGTGCATGCAACTGCATGGAGCTTGGTTTACGGACCTAGTTCCGTGAATATGGTGCATGGCGCATGGTATATGGTGCATGCAACTGCATGGTGCTTGGTTTACGGACCTAGTTCCGTGAATATGGTGCATGGTGCATGCAACTGCGCCGAAATATCGAGAGCTCCTTTCACAACATAATCAAGGTAATATAAATATCGCGTAAATAATATTAGAACTTCAGCGCGATTACCGAGTATGTCGCTAAATTTGACGTGTCAGTTTAGATAGATAGATAGATAGAAACTCTTTATTGTGCACACCAAAAAAATACAATAGAGAAAGATACACCTTATGAGCTAGTGCCACAATTGGCGGCCTTATCGCTAAAAGCGATCTCTTCCAGGCAACCATACGCTTGTTTTGTAAACCATACCAAATTTAGCAGATTTACTTAGACGAATTTTATCGAATTATACTGATTAAATGTCAAATATAATGATGGTCAAGAACGGTACTCGCGCTGCTGTATAGTGAACAGCCGTGATAGTTTAAAAATCACAGTGTGTATCTCCGTTGTTGATGCTGTTCTATTGGTGGTCTAAAAAAAGTCAAAACGTTAATGACCAATACATATTATTAAGTAAACTAAAAACTATGTAATGATTTTTTACATATTTGAACGTCTTAATACCTACCTACTTAAAAAAAAAACTTAGCTTCATTTGTTTGAAGCAACAGCGTTAGTACAAATAAGTACCTATATCTTGGAAGATCTAGCTCTCTCTCATAATCAAAGACCTAAATATAAACAAAAGAATTTACTAATAACTGTAATCATTAAAAAAAAAAGCTTAAGGCCCGGTTTTTCAATCTACAGATGAGCCGTCTGACAGAATTTATTCCATTGATAACTAACATGATTTCGGATTTTTCAACAGGCAGATGAGAAATCTTCTCACTCTCTCTCAACTTTACTTAAGCTTATTTCGTTCTTACGAGATACATTTATTCCTTTGGTAGCTATCGGACCATTGAGCTAATATCTAGAGAGCCACAAACGTGCAAAAAAAAGGCCGCGCCTAAACTCAGCGCACATTGCGCCGCCTTTTTGAACGACTTGAACTACGATAACACACAAGCACCTAAGCATACACTGAACACTATACAAGCGACATAACGTCAATAAAAACTACATACTAAATTCGAACAATTGTGAACTATATAATGAACTTATAGGTATGTATACAACAGCACTTGGACGTTTTTTGACTATTTTCACTTAGAGATTGTGACTCTTTAGATATTAGCTATTAGCTCAATGTATTAGAATGATAAATAGAGGATTGATCGGCCCCATGATTAAGATTATTTATCTGTTGCACTGTAAAACCGTCCAGGGGCCGTACCGTGAACCGCTTATAGCGGGACCGAATAGGTTCAGCTGACGACATTGCGCGACCGCGAACCTTATTGCGAGGCGATAAAATTCACAGTCGCGCAGCATCGACAGCTGAGCGTATTCAGTCCCGGAATAAGCGTTCATGGTACTGCCCCTGGACCTCTGCAATTGAATTTTACATGAACAATAATCTTGAATCTAGAATTCTCTCACACCTACCACTTCTGTAGGGATTCTGTAGGGATTCACAGCCGAATTGCTTCATCTGTTAACTGCATATTAGCACTTCACAGTAATGTTACAAGTTTTGTGTGAGTGGAATATACAGAAGACTTTCACTTTACTAAAAGAACTTAAGGATGCACTGCCCGACGGCTCGAACTCATCGGTGGGCGTGGCTAACAAAGCATGCTCTCTTCATCAAACAAAGTGGGAAAGGGAGAAAGAAAGAGAAATGAGCGCAATTTATTTAATGTCACCTTTGGCTGCAGTATTTGGATAAAAAAACTACTGAATAGATTTATTTCAAGTAAAGTTATTTGAAATGATGATGGACTTTTAACTATGCCGCTAATAAATTATTTTAGAGTTTTCATACTCCTTATGTTATTAATTTACATCCAAAGTGGCGTTAGTAATAATAATAATAATTCTTTATTTTGGACGCATGATCCATATAAAAACACATAATAAAATAAAGAAAGTCAAATACTTAATTTTTAATTTAAAAAATAACTACTTAGGTGGCAATAGCCACCCAACGTTGGTAAGTTGTAGTCAGGGTCAAACTGTCAGCAAAGATTTTTATTATCGTGTTCTTACACGTGTCAACTCTGGACATAAACGATGCAATTCGTTTGCGCTGTATTGCGTCCACTCGCGACTCCGTGTACATCTCGGAGGCACTACAATACCATTTCAGGCCCATCAGGTGCCTGAAAATGTTATTGTAGGCCACACGTAACGCGCTGTGCGCCTTCTGGGTGTATTTAGTCCAGAGTTGACATGTGTAAAACGATTGACAGAAGGATCGGAATAAAGTAAGTTTCACGTCAGGCGCCGCCTTAAAGAATTTTCTTGCAGCCATGTTGCCAACTATGCAGAGAGACCTTCTCTGTCTTTCTATGTCTTCGTTGTCTGAAAGGCTAGATGTCACAATGTGGCCAAGGTACCTGAAACTGCTTACTATGTCTACCGGCTGTCCATTAAGCCGGACTGCTAAAATTGTGCAAAAATACATGATATTTCTATGATATATACGTTTTTACTTTGTTATTAATTTACAATCTTAGATAATGACAAATCGATATAATACCTAGTCTTGCACCTACAACATTACATATTGGAGTACGATCACTTCCCCGTTTCTATGGAGAAGTGACCGGCTTGTTTACTCTTAAGTTGAATATTAATTGGAAATGGAAACTTAGACTGCATACCTATTCTTCGTGTCAGTTAGTTCAGTCCCCTCTTGAATGCTTTCATTTAAGTTTTAAAATTAAATGTTTAGTGGTTTTTTTTTTGAGTTTAGTGTGATAGCTTATCTTGGTTCGTATTCGTGGGAAATGATGTCGCAGTATTACATATATTGTATAATCTTGAGTCGCATCTAAAATACTTTTCAGTGTAACTATCGTGTTTTCAACCGACTTCAAAAAAGGAGGTTTTCAATTCGACTGTATTTTTTTTGTATGTATGTTATGCGTTTACTCCGCCAATTGTGAACTGATTTTGATGATTCTAAAATATAAATAATATCTATAAATTTTATCGAAATTGGTTCAGTAGTTTGGTTTTTAAATCAAAGTTACTAGAAAATACTTGGAGGATCTAGCTCTCTCTCTATATATAATCGAAGTGAAAATATGAAGATGTCATCCAGGTATTCGAAGTTGAAGTTGTATTTTGTTTTTTAAAAGCTTATTATTACACAGATTATATAGCCTGTTGATGGCTTGTGAACATAATTTCTGCTACAAATACGACTCACCGTTGCGGGCAGGGAGCGAGCTAACGTTCTATGCTTTGAGAATTGGCACAATGCACACACGTGCAGTGGCCACAAAACAAAGGAAAAAAAAAAAAAAAAAAAACATTCTATGCTTGCGATTGGCCTGTCACTAGGACTATTTTCGTATGAGGGGAAGTCGGACGATCAGTCAACAGGGTTCTAAAATAAGAGCACTTTCTAAAATACGTAATCTGTAAGTACTTACATTATATTTTTATAATTGTATTATTTGTACTTATCACATTATAAGTTTTGGTGTTTCATTTGAATAATTACTTAGAATGTGCTCTTAGGGTTTTAGTTTTTCAATATATCTTGTATAGGTACAGAGTTTAAGGAATCCGTAAATGTGAACAACTTTTGTTTATTTACATAGAAGTATGTATGTTATCATTTTGTAGTATCTTAAAAAAATTAGAACCACATGATTAATTTTGTATTGGAGGAAACAGTTGTTTTTTTCTCAAATTTATTTCACTAATGGTTGACTTTATCTAGTTTAGGCAGACATCACGTAACCTACCCATTGCACAGTTATTACCGGGCGCCTGTTCTAACGAAAATTCCATTCCGTTGGCATAGGTCAGTAGAACGATGCCAACGCCTGTTACTTAAAAAAGTTGGTCTAAACTTGGTTATCCAATAACCAAATCAATGTTTGGTTAGCGCTTGTACAAGTAAATATTATTTTTCATTACTCATCTATAATATTTACATATGTACAAAACTTAAAATAAATATTTAAACTATATACTAAAAACTACTTATTTACAATAAAATATATAAATAAAAATAAAATTTAAAAACCTTAGTTCCTATAAAACAAAAACGCCGTCTAGATCGCCGCCATGCGGTAAGGTACCCAGGATGCTGGCTGCATTACCCCGTTGAATGGCAATACTTAGCCTCTGGGCAAAGTATGCGCCAGCTCTGAGATCCCCTGAGGCGAGGACCAATCTCTTGGCCAAATCTTTACAAAAATTTTTAGTGTCGGACGACCACGGGCCCAAAGTTTCCACAGCCAGCGCCACAAAGTCATAATGTGCGCTTAGCTGTGAATACTTTCGATGTTTGAGTAGTTGGGCCTGTTCGGCCGCGGCCCCGACACTGCGAGCGGAGCTGCCGACATGGGACGGTGCCAGGGTATCAACGCAAGTGGCGTCCCAAACCAAAGCTCGGCCGAGACACCACGGTACCAGTGTAGCACCGTCCGGTCGCTTACCATCATCCCTCGACATTCCGCTCGGTTCCAGTGTCGAGGGCACGGCCGCCGTGGAGAGTGCCCGCCGGACTAAATCATTGAGCGCCCAATGACGAAATAGTCGGCCGGCACTCTTCACGCAGGACAGTCCGTGTCGTCCGGATTGGTCCACGTCTCGTCCGCAATGGCAACGATGAGGCTCACACAACTTAGCCCCCAGACGCAGACCCACCGCTATGCGCAAACAACTGGGGTCGAGGACTGTAGCCAAGTTGTCAGAGGGAAGCGCATGGAGCCAGTGACCTGACTCCGCCTCTGCAACGGCTAAGAGACGCGCTCGGTCAGCATCGTCAGAAGCTTGGTCCAACAGGGCTGTAAATGTAATTTTGGTGAGCGGAAGGTCCCATTTACTCTGTATCTTCATTTCGGTGGGAGTGCTGACACCTGGGCATGAGGCGCACCAAGCCTCCAAGGCCTCCGTCTGGCAAGCAACCCGAACATCGGCAACAGGGTTATTAAGGATCATGCCGATGAGGGTCTGCGAACCGTGACTGGAGGCCAAGAAGGCTGGAAGTGCTACACTAGAGGTGCGTCTGATGCCTAACCCACCGAAAGAAATGGGAAGGGTAGCCTGCGCCCACGAGCGATTGTCAAACTGAAGATTTAGAATTTTGATAACAGTTTCTTTCAAAGTCAAATCAACCAAATTAGTAATAGAGTGGAAATACCACAATGGAGAACATCGTAGTAAATACATGAATTTTGGGGTAAAAAGACAGAGCCGAAGTATGTAAATTGCCATGTGTGGTTTAATTTGGAAGAGGCGATGTGAGCTATTATTAAAATGTTCGATTTTTGATGTCATTAAAGGTGGAATTGCTTCCAAGAATACTGGAGCACCAAGCAATGTCAAAGAGGTTTTTGTTTGTATTGAAATTTTAGGGCATACCGAATTAAACTTTTGATAAAGGGAAGCACGAGCACTATCAGAAATGTGATCCGGAAAGAAAATTTCACATTTGTCAAAATTGAGTGACAGACCAATAGAGTCAAAACGTTGTATGATAGTCCTAAGATCCTCCAGTACCTCGGATGCACTACCGCCCAATGACCCATCATCAAGGTACCACACATTAAATTTGGAATTTAAATCTGAAATTATGGAGTTGATCCCCAAACTAAAGATTGCTGGACCAAGTGGGTCTCCTTGTTGGCATCCGACGCATGATGCAATTTCTTTTTCGCCAAACATTAATTTTGTGGGGGCTCCGTAACATTGCCACATGTAATTATAAATTTCAGGTATTTCTTTTTGAATTTCTGATAGGAGGACACCCCTGTCTAGACTATTAAATGCGTTTTTTACGTCAATTTTGATAAAAACGTCGTAGTCCGTCGACCCCAAAAAAGTCCGCGCAGCATGCACAGCCGCTTCACAACCTCCTCTTACACCAAAACCAAGCTGTCGAGGATGAAATTTTTTGGAAAGGTTGTCCTGGATTGTTCGACAGCATAGTTTTGATGCAAGGCGTCTCAACGTACTGCCGATGGCGATGGGACGAACCCCACCGTCTTTTTTGGCTAAGGCTATTAGGTTTGCTCCATACAGTATGGGTAAAATATTCCCCGGAACATGACCATCCAGCATAAAATTTGCTAGTGAGGTCAAGTTCCGGAGAAGATCCTTACCCGCTTCTCCGATTAGAGGGTCTGTAAGGTCTTTCAGGTGCTGTGGTGTTATTCCGTCTAAACCACCTGCAGAACCATTCGGAAATGATCGAATGGCCTGCAGTGTGGCTTCCTCGTCGATGTTAAGAGGCTTTACAGATGACAGAGACGGTGGAGCCGGAAACTGGATGGAGGTAGACTGTGCCGGGTGTTTCTGGCAAAGAGCAGAATAAGTCTCGGCAGAGTCCGTGGCAAGGGAGTCGCTGCAAAAAAGGAGTTTCGCCGCACCTCTAACGTTTCCATCGGACAATTTATTTTCTATCAATTTGATAGAAAATGAACTTTGTGAGGCATTGAGAATATTGAGGTGGGGTGGAATGAAACGGCGGGATGTGTTTAGTTTTACGGCTGAAGTAAGTGAGCGGTGTTTTGAGTCAGAAGTGACGTGAAAAGTGTAGTAGGCGAAAGTGAGTAAGTCCTCCCAAGATGAAAAGGAGTTTTCAGATACAACCTTCGCCACGCACTCCGACAAGCTTCGGGCCACGCTCACGCGGGCTCCTCTAGGGACACGCTTAATGATTTTTACTGATCGTTTCAGTTGTGCGAGCCTACTGGCCAAAGACGAGTTGCCTGCTGTGCTGATACCTGGAGTCGACCGATGCAGGTCTTTTGGCCCACCTGATGGTGTAAGCAAGTCTGATCTCGGCACATGTCGCCGGCTGCAGTGAATTTTTAAACCTCTATGGCCTTTGTAAAGTTTGCGATCAGCACATATTTCACACTCAAGCAACACATCTGAGGCCGTGGACGACGTTAATATTTGAGTATTACTAGACGAATCCATGTTAAAAGCTAAATAAGTACCTATATACAATATCAACAAAAATAACTAGAAAATAAACTAAAAAAGAGTCGACTTGTTGACTTCCATGACGTCTTCAGTCAGGATGGCGCTTGTACATGCGCATTGCTACTGCGCAATGCGCGGCCGGAACATTTTTATGCCGATTTCCGTACCACGGCTTGACGCCATTGTTGTCATGGGAACGAGGCTCAGCGTCTCCGTTGTCAAAGATAAAATTCAATTGTAAAATTCAAAATCTGCTGATAATAACACTTTATGCGCATGCAAATCTCTGCAAAGCTGCAAGCCCCGTTATATATTATCAATTCACACACTTATGGCAAAAATAGAGCGCAGCAAGTATTTTTAAAACTTATTTATTTAACGACATTTGACATTTTATACATTTAGTCGCCATTACTCATACTCGGAAAGTAGATCTAAAGTTGCCTGAGGAGCGGGTTGAAAGTAATACATTTCAGCCCTAGGGAGAATAACTTTCAACTGACAGTGACAGTTGACAAATGACAGACACTCAAATTATTTAAAAAACTTGTTCTGTTTTCACCAGAGGTTTTCACATAAATTTGTATTGAACCATGTTCCAACTTTTTTTTTCTCCTCAGAGGATTATGGTCTTGCACTTCTCGTGCATTTCCCAGTGTCAGTTCATGTTTTTATTTTTAGTTTCCTTGTATTCGTAATGAAAAGCACAGTGTTAACCTCGGGGTTAAAGATTTATTTAGTCCCTCGAACTATTAGCGTCAAACCCCGTCTAGGGACTAAACAAGTTACTTTCACCCCTAGGATAACAATGTACTATTATAAGTTGGTCGTTTTCTAACTCAATCCGATCCTGGGATCCGTGGAGACAAACCCGTTTCGATGGTTAGATGAACCCCACCTGAAACATAATTATGTAACGACTAACATTTTTATTTATTTATAAGTACGGGAATACTCACGTTTAATTAAATCTGATACTAACATAACTTAACCTTTTGTTACATGCCTCT
Source organism: Erannis defoliaria (assembly GCA_905404285.2). NCBI lineage: Eukaryota > Metazoa > Arthropoda > Insecta > Lepidoptera > Geometridae > Erannis > Erannis defoliaria. The sequence continues at coordinate 6,724,447 of FR990071.1, forward strand.
TTACTTTTAACAGGTTGAATAACTTTTATGCTTTAAGTTGTCTTAGTTTCTATGGTCATAGTTTCTGCACAGTCGTAGAATTGCAGAAACAGATGTTCGAGAAGTTTCTCAGTACGCATATTATATAGATAGAGGACAACGAAGCGCTTTGTCTAAGTCACAGTTGGTAATGACGGAGTGGAACTTTCTGCATGAATCAAAATGAAAAATGGGTAAAGATAAATTGTTTCTTATAACTATTTCGTTAACTTTATCAGTTACGAAACATATTTAGTTTAATTACGGTCAACTTTTTAGGCTACATTCTACAGAAAAAAATGTTTTTAGCATTATTCATCATTCACCCAAAAGACATCCACTGCTGGTCGACATCCTCCTTAATAGGTAGGGTTGCCATAATCCCCACGCTTGGCAGGCGGCTTGGGGATCGCAGAATGCTCACCAGCGTCAACCGAGCCCGTGGCTGCCCGTGGGTCCGGTGGGTCTGGACGCAGTTTTAGGATATACCAAGGTTTATCATGATGAATGATATTATGCACACATTATTAATATATTAATTTATAATAATATAATATTTTTTATTATTTTATTTTATTATCATTTTTTGATAAGCCTGATCTCGTGATGGTGGATCGGTCCCAGCGCCGGGCAGTGCTCGTCGACGTCACCACATGACGAGAATTTCGTGAAGGCCGAGAAGGACAAACTCGGCAAGTACCTTGACTTGGCCTTCGAGATAACCGCCATGTGGGATGTTGACTCGACGATCATTGTCCCGATAGTCGTTTCGGCAAACGGTCTCATAGCTAAGAGCCTCGACCAATACCCCAAGAAGCTCTCGCTAGACGGTTGGGTCAAGGGTCAGATACAAAAGGCAGTGGTACTTGACACGGCACGCATTGTCAGGAGGTTCCTCACTCTGCAGCCCTAACCACCGGCAGCTTGAGCCCTGCCCCGCTGCCAGCGGCAATCTAAGTTTAGGTTTTTTATAATATTCACGTTTTTAAATTTATATTGTTAATAACTTATTACTAACTTACGATTTAAGAAAGAAAATAAATATGTCAATAATAATTAAATAATATATGAATATAAATAATAATAATTTATTAATATAAATAATAATAATTTATTAATATTAATAATAATAATTTATTAATATAAATAATAATAATTTATTAATATAAATAATAATCATTTATTAATATAAATAATAATCATTTATTAATATTAATAATAATAATTTATTAATATAAATAATAATAATAATGTATTATATAAATAATAATAATTTATTATATAAATAATTATAATTTATTATATAAATAATAATAATTTATTAATATAAATATATTTATTTACTTTACTCTAAAAGGTTTTTACTCCAAGCAATGCATTCGGACGTAAATGGGAGCATTCTGTATTGAGAACGAATCGCGCGCTCACTGCAATGGCTGGAGTAGGCTGTCATAGGTGGATTAGAAAGAACCTGTTATAGTGTACCCTGCCTACTGTAGCTGTTTTGTGTGCGCGCGCGCATTTGTAGGTAGGTAGGTATCATGATTTTATTATTTCGTAAGTTGTTTTATACGATTGTCGAGAACTTATTGTCTAGACAAACCGAGTAAGTTTTTAGACAATAGAAAAAATATTGTTTGATAGATTTTTAAAGATTCTATAAATAAATAAATAAAAATATAAAATAAAATGTGCTTATTATTTAACTATTAATTATTATTACACTTTTTTTTTCTTTTATCTGGTACTCAGGTATATACACGCAGACATTTATAATACAATAGAGGAGCGATACAATACATAGTGGAAATTATGTTTGCTAATTTTAGCATAATTTTGCATAGATTTACACTCTCTCCACAAACTTTTTCAATCAACACAATAGACGTGGTTTGAATGCGCAATAGACTACTAGCGTGTATTTTCGACCGACTTCAAAAAAGGAGGTTTCAAAAAAAACGGAGATGCGGCTTTTTATCAAAATTGTACCAAGGTAACCATTTTTTTTAAATGATCAACGACGACTAATTATTGACTAAATCTTGACACAAATTTCACAACTTAAAAACTTAAGCTTTGTATGACTATCAGGTGAGGATTCTGGTGATTCTGGTGTGATTTTTTCACACAGTAACTTACTTATCTTACTTTGCCTTAGTAATGTCGTTTCGTGTACGTAAACCTGTAGAGGCAAATTTACATGCTCGCACAAAAAAGATTTTAGCAATCTTCCATCTTTTTTTTCTTATGGCTTCACACTTTGCATGTGCATTCTGCCAGTGTCAAGTTTATGATTTTTTAAGTTTTATAGTATCATCAAGTCAAATATGTCACGAAACCACAGTCAGTCACACGAATTTAGTCATAGTCAAGTCCAAGTCATGCCCTAGTAAAGTTGTGGCGACTTTACTATGAGCTTTTACGGAGTTTAGAAAACAACACGAAAAGACACATTTCACCACATTATATATCACTTGCCCACACTCGTGCATATAATTCAACACTCAATGAATAAAACATCACCATTTTTAATCATTAATTCGCGAAAAAACACAAGTTTAGGAAAATAATAGAATGATTTCAGCGACATGATTTTTCCGTGTTCCCGCCAAAACTCCCATATTCCACCTTTACCCACGCAAACAAAGTTGCGGGAACAGCTAGTCTGAAATAAAACTCACTCAATCAGTCGTTGCAGGTGTAGATTCGTGCGCATTGCAGCTGTACTATAAACAACGTCATTCGAGGAAACGAAACGAGCTCGATATAAAATGCTGAACTTTAAGACGTATGCACTTCAATCAAATCAAATATACTATAGATCTCTATGAAAATCAAACGTCAAAAGTGTCCGCGCGCCAATGCTTACAAATATAATACCTCTATGGGTTTTCGTCCTAACTGCTTTGCCAATTAAGCTACAGAAGTCTCTGCCTTAGATGCCAAATTTCTCAACCTGTTCTAAGCGATAGACTGCTCGTGTGCAGGTTCGAGTCCTGCCGGAGTTCATAAATTTAGTAAATCCGCCCTGGTTTTAGAAACCCTATGATATTTTAAACTTACTTATGTTTACCTAATAAATCTTACTTAAAATAGCAGAGAAAAAACAACATTAATTATCTTCATGTTGAAGCTAAGCTTCGTAATAAATTCATCACAAGAATTAATTTAGCAGCTGGTTCAAAGAAAGAAACATTAATTATAGCATAAATAACCATTTACGATACAACGAGAACTGAGGAGATTAGAGAAAATAAATAACGTTCCATCAATTAAATTTAAATAACGCGTTAAGCCAAGCTTGCACGAGCGGAAAAAAGTTCTATCCATTATAATGTTTCAAGTAAATCAAATCTCAAAACATATCCTAAGAAGGTTACTGGTTTGATTCCAGTTTTATTGTGCAAACTTACAAAATTAAACAGTGGAATTCAAAATTCAGGGCCGATTTAAGGGGGGGGGGGGTTGAAATGTTGTATGGAAAGTTCTTTGTTTTTGAAGTTATAGTGATGAAAATTTATATTTGGGGGGAGTTGGTAGAGTCGGTCGAGTCGGTAGAGTCGGTCGAGTCGGTCGAGTCGGTAGAGTCGGTAGAGTCCGTAGAGTCGGTAGAGTTGGTAGAGTTGCTAGAGTTTGCTCGGAATGATTTAAAGTTGTGAATTTTGGGAGCGGGCCGAATTTCTTCCGTACGCGGACGAACTCGCGGGCGACCATAAATACTAAAACATAAAGTACGATTGCGAGTGTACAAAACTATCTCCTGGCAGTACAATAATAATTCAATTCTAACAATATTTTTTTAAGCACACAGGCTTGTTTAAAAAAACTTATAATATGGGATTGTTCATGCCATTCATACAGGGTACCTACTGTATAACATGAACGTAACTAAAGAACATGATTGAGTTACCACTAACTTAAAGTACTAAAATCATAATGTGTATAGGCAGGTATGTAAGCTTTAGTTTGAGCATTACATAAATTAAAATTAAAATAAAAAAGCAAGTGAATCAGTTTCTTTGAAGACTCAGTTTTTTTTTTAAAGTGCTCCATTTTAGACTGCATCTTCACTTAGTAAGGCAAGATGGCAGGCAGAATGCGCCAAAGGTTGCCAAAGTTGTTCATAATTATGAGTAGGTGGTAATGATGAGTTAGTATTATGTAGTGATAGGACTCTACTGCAGAGTCCGCCTGGGGAAGTGTCACACCTTCGCCAGTTATTCAACCGCCCAGCAGTAGTGTGCAAGCATTACTGTCGTTGAAGGGCAATGTTACCAGATAAATTACTGGGTATGAAGAGATTTAACATCTACATAATATTTCAGGGTGCCGAGCAGTATAGTGCGGCGCAGGATTGTATTCGCAAGTTCACAATTCTCGCACTGCTACTGTTATGGGCAGGCGTGACGCTTACCACCAGGCGAACGTCTTGCTCGTCTCGTCACTTGGCTGTATAAAAAATATTGCCCAAAGTTGTTCATAATGATGAGGGTAATTAATCTCCTTTCGGCTCAGTAATACCGATACGCGTAAACCTTTATACCTGTACCTTATCGAATAAGCTATACATATTAAGCGAGTCAAGTAACTTTACAACGAGGTTGTATTTTCCTTCCTTCAGGTTATTTGATGCTGTCCCAGATTTGTTGCGAACTTCCATCATAGACAAGTCAATTACGGGCAGCCAACAAGCCACTCCCCTTTCAAGTTCGCCTCGATTAAGGAAGACGTGGCATCGCATCGCTACTTTATGATCCTACCAATAGTGAAAAAGAAAATACCTTTTTTTGTATAAATTATGAAAAAATATTAAAATTGGGGGACATTTTACACACAGCGCCATCTAGCCCCAAACTAAGCAAAGATTGTAATTTGGAAACCAGATAGCTTATAAAATACTTAAATACTACTTTTTTTTTTAATATACATACTACACCCAGACACACAGAACAAACATCTTTGTCCGTCACATACATGTTTGCCCTGGGTGGGGATCGAACCCACGCCCTACAGCTCTGTAGGCAGACCTGATACCAACTGAGCTATACGGCAGTAAGTGAAGCAATTGCAAGTGTAGTGTGTACTCTAAGGTTAAAATAAGGTAGCAAATCTTGCCTTTAAAAATATCCTTCTCTCTTTTTATAAATCCAGACTTAAATGTGAAAGCCCCTTACAATAACAAATAGCAGTACCTATTGACGTTGTGGAAATCCTTTCAAATCGATAATCTCATTTCAAGCAGCCATAATAACTACCTCCACTCCAAGGCTCAAATTGCAAAAATATCTCTCTTTGGTAGCGGCATCAAATATTCCATCGAACTGTATTAATTCTCGGGGTTCAGACAATTTAAGCCCAAGTAAGACTTCGGGTTTGGTACCTACATAATTCGGTTCAAAGAAAATCTATCGTCTTTTTGTACGAACAGATACATACCTATAATATGTGTATTGTATCTATTTGATAGATATTGTGCTGTGACTGTGTGCTGTACATATAACATGATTATAATATTTATGAGACGAACATAGATGTTTGTTATGTGTCTAGGTTGGTTATATGTAATAAAAGTACCTACTAAAGTATTAAGTATACAAAAAAGTATATAAGTATTCTATCAGCTCTATTTAGTTCCCATTTGTTCTTTGCTTAGTTTTGGGCTATACAGGGTATTTTTATTTTTATTTTTTTAGTAAATGTTGTTTGTTTTGACGTAGGTACAGAATATTCCTGAGATGCTACTGATTAGGACTAACCCTGTATAGAGCTGTGTGAAAAATTCACCAATACCTGTTCAATTATCTAATTATTATATCAAAAAGATCTATGAGCAGGTTTCATTAGTGTTTCAGGGTGCATTAGTCATCTTTTCAACCGACTTTATAAAAGGAGGATCTCAATTCGACTGTGTTTTTTTGTTTTTGTTTGTATGTTACGCGATTTTTCCCCCAATTACAAACTAATTTTAATGATATTTTTTTCGTTTGTTAGTAATACTTCAGAGGTAGTCCCATATACATTTTATCGAAATCGGTTCAGTAGTTTGGTTATTTAATCAAAATTACTAGAAAATATGTAGATGTCATCCAGGTAGTAGTATATTTTTTTTAATAGCGTATTATCACTGTTACAGACTTATCTTAAAAATTTCAAGCATAATGTTATGTTTATTGACAAAGGACTACAGCTTGTTTAAATAAAACGTAATAAATAAATTACATTATGAAAGCTGCAATTACTAGAAAACCCTAGGTTTCAATGTAAAGAGCATTCGTAGAAGCTGTGGTAGAAGTGACGTCTCAGCTGCGTTTGAGATTGAATAAGAAAAGTTTCCATTAGAATTCCCGGGTAGCGGTAGTGAGATTCCGGGAGCTAATGGTACGAGTATATTAAATCAGTAGCACGGGAATGTTGTGCAGAGGCTGCCTCAGAGAGGAAGAGATTGCTATCCGCGACATAGCACCTTGCGGTTGTGAGGGTGTTATGTACAAGGTAACAAACAACATATGTTGAACGATTTTTCAAAAATCACGAAAAAAAAATCAGCTGTTCCATTCAGCTTTATCACAAGATCAATGAACATTTTGTATGGACCAGATGTTTTTTTTTTCGTGAATTTTCAAAAGTCTTAGTAAAAAAGTTGTTCGTTATCTATCTATACATATCAAATATATAAAATCAGTCTGGCTCTGTCCTGACTGATTGGTGACTGACTTACTGAGTGACCGACTGACTGACTGACTGACAGACAACGCACAGCCCAAACCGCTGGTCGTACAGACTTGAAATTTGAAGGGTGTATTTGACTCGATGCGTAGAGGTGTACTAAGAAAGGATTTTTCGAAATTCTACCCCCCAAGGGGGGGGGGATGGTTATATTGATTGGTTATTTGGGTAGTTTATTCAAAGGGGGGAAGTTGAGGGGGGTAGAGCCAACTCTACCAACTCCAGTCGGTCGAGTCGGTAGAGTTCGGGGAGTTGGGAGGTTTCGGTTGGGGGGAATTACTTTATATTTGCTTTTAATAATTGAATTGAATTTTGGGATCGGGCCGAATTTCTTCGGTACGCGGACGAAGTCGCGGGCGACCTCTAATCTTGTATACAACATGCTCACGACCGCTCCCTAGCCGATTAAATAATACCGTGTATACAGGTTCAACCAGAGTTCGTGCGGAATATCATAATGAGACGATTATTTAAATACCTTCACATCCGCCGAGATGATAATTAAGCTACGGAGAGGCCTAAGATCCGAGACACATACGGTCCTACTGAAGTCACTATATGTAAAGCATTAAACACATTATAAGCTTATATGTATAAGCAGGGACCGATATCGATAAATGAAAAATATCTATACTTTAAAGAAAATATCGATAACTATAGCGATACTTCAAAAATATATTGATATCGATTTTAAAATATCGATAATTTTATCGACACCTCATCATCCGTGTACGGATGACGGATCCTACATATAATCGTTAGTGTAGATATAGCACAGAATTATATACGACCGTTTTATTGTCTGCCCTTGTCAGCTATTAAGATTATATATAATTTAGAAACATTAAAAAGAGTAGGCGAAGAATTAAATCTTTCACAGTCATAAAGTTTTGTACCTACTGACTAAATAGAGTTGTCGCATTGCATTGTCGATACAGTAGCGCTGAATCCTCAATTTCCTGAAAATTATAACGTGAATTTATAAAAAAACAAATTTACACTTTTTGTAAAACTTTACCTTGAGGTTGGGGCCACAATGTTTTGGAAAGGTTCGAGGTTTTTATGCTAGAATAATGGAGTATGTATACGTCGTCTACCCTTTATAGATAGTATATAAATAAATATAACAATACTCATTCGTAGCACGTCCCAATAAAATCTTTGTCTTGCTCTCCAGCTTAGGTGGTATTTCGTTCATTTCTGAGGATCAAATAAAGATATTATTGCCTCCCTCTAAATCATTAGCCCTGAGCGAAAGCCGGTGTCGGAATTGCCTCCGCTTGGGCGATTTATGAAGACTATAAACTTGACAACGCCACTTAAGAGTTTCCTTACGCGAAGGTAGGCACCTGAAAACTGTCGGAATCTGCGCTAATACCGCCCATTTGTTAGGGTAGAGTTGGGAGGATAAAACAGGGGAGAGTTGTACGTTTCCGAACATTAGGACGTGATTTTTTCCGCTCCAAAAGTGTGATTTGAAGAACAATTATGCTTACTTTGGTATGAATGTAGATTTATGTAGATTTATGCGCAAACTTGTGTTAGTCTGCCCACACTGATACAGAGTCACGTTTTACTATCAAGCCATTTTGCAAAGTTGTTAAAATATTAATTTATTCTTTCAGCATACGCTGAGTTTGCCACAATGTTTAGTTTCTGTTGGTATTTTATTGGTCTCTTCTATTGTGTCCGTATTATCGTATATATATATTATAGGATCAAATTATCTGATAATTTAATTACGTTAAATACGCTTACGTTACTATTAATTTATTTTAAATACGACTATGGTTTTAATGTGTGCCGCCAGCATGCTAGGTACGCTGCCTATTGGTAGTGGGTTTGATTTGAACATTTGTACTGTCTCTAGACAATACAATCCTTTAGTTTTTGTGAAGTAGGCTAAGTAGTTCAAGTAGTTAGAAATACTATGTAGTTTATATATAGTTGTTAGTTAAAGATTATGCCCAAAAAAAGTTATTATGTAATTGCATTATGGTCAAACATTTGTATTTAGCATTTTTTTAATAAGATTTTTAGGTTTTCTTGTATCTATGTATGTGAGTTTCTTTGTTCCATTTTTACGCTGCTACTTTTTATCCAAGAAATATACGGGTTTAGTATAATAATAATAGTAGTAGTTAGTATAGTAACTGTAAGCTAATAATGTATATTTTTTGACTATGTTCTGTTTTGTGTATCAATAAATAAAATAAAATAATAGTTAGTTACATTTTTGGTTAGTTCAGGATATGTATTTAATTTTATTATTTTGTTTTGTATATAGTTCTTAATTTTATTGTTGGAATATTATTAGTAAAATCTACATATGTGTCTGGATGTAACAATTAGATTTATAACCTACTTTTTACAAGTTTAAAATACTATGTTTTCATTGATTTCAATTATTAAGACGTTTGTATAAAAAAAAAAATGTTATTGTTATTAAGTATTATTACAACTAGCAGTAGTGCCAGGCAGTATAACCCTGCTATCTATCTAGCTATCCTGCCTTACTATATTAAACTTAAACTAAACTATATTAAGTACTTAATAAAGTCTGTAGAGTATATCACATTTTATACGAATATATATATATTTTTGGTAATTTAATCAATTGGAACACATAATCTGCATTTTCAGCTCCTTTGTAGCCAACAGCCACCCACTTCGCAAAACATCTATGAAAAATCTGACCCACGCACTCCAAAATTATTAGGTTAATTTTACCATGAGCGCAGAAGAGTTTTCTGTGAGCGCAGATGTACCTACATAAATCATAAAAACGAAAGTGGGTCAATAACGATAACGATAAATTAGTAGGCTTTAAATTTGTTCACTTCCGATATTTACTGTTTATAACATTTGAAAACTTACTAACCATTTGACTGAGTTTCACAATTTTCCCAACATAGCCTGAGAAACTGCAAGCGTCTCCAAGTAAATCTACTCAACAAGTAGGCACAATAGCTACGTTCGCAAGTGAGGAGCAGGAGATATCTGGGGTGGTGCAGGGCGGCGATCGATGTGGGCTGCGCAACAAGTGCCCGGGTCGTGCCTCCCCCGCCTGTGTGGACATGGGCGGCTACCTCTTGCTCGGACGATATAATTATGCGCTTGCACAGAATTATTATTTTAATTATAAAGTGAAAGTCGGAGCCACACATTTATTGTAGCAATTTTTTTTCGCAATAATAATTTATGCATATAAAATTGCATGGTGACCAGTTCTAATGATAGAGTTTAAGAGGGAACGAGAGGGTATTTAAAAATTATGTAGTTCTACTGTAGACATGTTCCTGTCAATTCCTATTTTTCAGCAACTAATTGCAAAAAAAAACCATCATCATCATTGACAGCCATAAGACGTCCACTACTGGACGAAGGCCTCCCCAGTTAATAGGGAGGGGTTGCCATAATCCCCACGCTTGGCTGGCGGCTTGGGAATCGCAGAGTGTTACCACCGTTAACCGAGAGGACGCTGCTGCCCGTCCTTCGGTGGTTCTGGATGCAGTTTTAGGACATACCCATTACCCAGTTCCAAAAATATATTATATACTTACATTTAAAAAACTTAGTGATTTTTGGAGGGTTATATTTTCTAGTTACAGTAGACCTAGATTTTATAAAAAGTAGTAGTATAGTATAAGACTGCTCTAGTGGCATTACCCTGAAATAAAAAAGGGGAATACATTTGTATGGAGAATCGTAGACTGTGTTCCCTCTTAATAATTATGACCGCTTTGAGGCGCCTCAAGGCCTTCTAAGGAGGCAATGCCTTGTAAGGCATTGTCTCTTTAGAAGGCATTACCTCTTCACAAGGCCTTACCTGTTTACAAGGCAGATTCAGATTCAGATTATTTATTGCCTTTTCCGTACAGTACATGGTGTTTATAAAATTAAGTAGGTACGTAAAATCAACGGACCCCGTCGGGAACGGCAAATTACCTCTTAACAAGGCATTGCCTTTTTACAAGGCATTGTCTTTTTGAAAGGCATTACCTCTTTACAAGGTTAAGCCAACTGTTGACGTAACCTTGTAAAGCGGTAAAGCTAGATCTAACGTATTAATTTGTATGTGATATAATTTGCTAGACGCTTTACAAAGTTATGTCGTCAACTTTGTATGAGCTATCAAAAAGCGATTAACATAATGGACAGAGCATAGCTGCCATTGATTAACTACAGAGAGAGAGATAAATCATCCAAAGCCTTAAAAGCTAGAAAATTAAATTTCCTAATACATTTGTAATCATTTCAAAATGAATCTATTGTTTACTTGTCTAGCCTGGCGTACGTGAAACGGAACTAAGCAAGAAAGGACATCATTGTACTTACCGTCCTGAAGAGCTGTTCCATTTATCAATGGAACAGCTGTAAGTACAATGACTATACTATACTATACAATACTAAAAAAAAATATAACAACTAACTTCAATTTCGATAACCTGGATATATGGCATCTTTTTTCAGCTATTATGATTTAAATACCACACTACTTACTGAACTAATTCTGGTAAAGTTTAGATACATTTATTTTGCATTTATTCATAGAGTGAAACATATAATATCATTGCATTTATTGCTGCCTATCCAACAAAAAAAGAATCATCAAAATCCATTCATAATTGGCGAAGTAATCGCTTAACAAACATACAAAAATAAAATAAGTCGGTTGAAAAATTTCTTTCACACTACAAAATATGCATTGAATAGCTGTTTTGCGATTTTAGGATAGACTCCATAGTAAAAATGAATCAAAAGTTTGCTGAAGTTTTTATACGTTTTCAGGTCGTAGTTACTTTGGTTATCTAATTAACTAATCTAATCTAATTAATTTAGTCGATTTATTTGGTTATTTGACGAAATGTAAATGTATGTGTTCTATGGATCTCTGAGTCCGAAATAAAGATATATTATTATTATTTCTTCTATATACATTTCTTCTATTATTATTATCGTATAATTTATAGTGGTCTTTATTATACTAATTTACATGTCAAGTAATTAATAGTAAACTCCTTATGAAATACTAGATATTTAAAATTAAATCTCAATGCGAAAACATTATTCGTCGAAAATTCCCCCCGTAATGCACCCTGCCCAAACGTGCCCATTATAGCGGCGGCGTTACCGCGCTGGATGGACAGAGAAATCTGCTGCGTCAAAAACCACCCAGCGCGGGGGTCCCGGCCTTTCTCTCTCAGACGCTGCCTGATGTCCCCTATGAATTTCCTTGCATCGGCACACCACGGGCCCGCCGTTTCCACAGCAAAGGGGACAAAGTCGTAGGCCAGGGCCAAATCGGCATACTTACGACTCTTGCCCCTTGCGGCCAACTCTGCAGCGGAACCGGCACGTTGCTGGGATCCCCGGAGGTGGCAAGCAGCGAAAGTGCACACGCACGTGGCATCCCAAACAATGCACCGACCCCTCTGCCACGGGACCAAATTAAGCCCGTCTGGACGCTTACCATTATTATTATTAACATATTTATTTTCTTTCTTAAATCTAAGTTTTTTACAATATAAATTTAAAAACATAAATATTATAAAAAACCTAAACCTAGAGTGCCGCTGGCAGCGGGGCAGGACTCAAGCTACCGGTGGTTAGAGCTGCAGAGTGAGGAACCGCCTGACAATGCGTGCCGTATCAAGTACCACTGCCTTTTGTATCTGACCCTTGATCCAACCGTCTAGCCTCTTGAGGTATTGGTCGAGGCTCTTTGCTATGAGACCGTTTGCCGAAACGACTATCGGGACAATGATCGTCGAGTCAACATCCCACATGGCAGTTATCTCGAAGGCCAAGTCAAGGTCCTGAGCTTGTCCTCCTCGGCCTTTACGAGATTCTCGTCATGTGGGATGGTGACGTCGACGAGCACTGCTCGGCGCTGGGACCAATCCACCATCACGATATCAGGCTTATTGGCAACAATAGTCCTGTCCGTGATGATGGAACGGTCTCAATCGAGCAAAGCACGACCATTTTCGAGAACTGAAGCTGGTGTGTACTTATAGTACAGCACCTCTGACTTGACAAGGCCGTATTGAAGAGCTAGTTGCTGGTGGATGATCCTGGCCACTTGGTTATGCCTGTGCAAATACTCGCCGTTAGCAAGATGCGAACAACCGGAAATGATATGTCGGAGAGATTCCCCGGGACGGTGGCATGCCCGACAGATGTCGACAATGTGTTATTATTATTATTATACACGAATTTATTGAATATCTTCGTTTTTTAAGTTTTTTTACAATCAATATAGAAATATAATAATACAACAAAATAAAAAATAAAAAAACTATGCTGCTGCCGGCAGCGGGGCAGGGCTCAAGCTGCCGGTGGTTAGGGCTGCAGAGTGAGGAATCTCCTGACTTATTATTATTATTATTATGATAGGCAGCTAGATTTGTCTGCAAACTACACACCGGTAGTACAATGGCCTCATTTTGGTTTAGTTCTACCATCCCGCATAACTTTCTTAGATTAAGAACTAAGGGGGCGTCACTAAATTTACGTGAGGAGATTTTCACGATTTTTCGACTCCCCGTCCCCCTCTTGGCGAGATGTCATGAGATTTGCCAAATCTTTTTTTAAATTGCGTATTTTTATGTAAATACGTTTCCATGCTTGATTGTGTTGGATTTTCGGTAAAATCATCTGCTGTTTAAATCTCGCTCTGATTTTGCCATTTTTCTCATAGCTTTAAAGCGTTGTCTTGCGGAGAAAAAATATTACGTGATATTCGGCTCGACCCCTTCCCCCCTAAACACCTCACGTAATTAATGGACGCTAAGGAATTTTATTCAATTGATTCATAAATATGTTTTTAAACAGGAAGAACAATTATGACCTCCGGCAGGACTCGAACCACGAGCAGTCTCTATGGGTTTCCGTCCCAACTGCTTTGCCAATTAAGCTACAGAAGTCTCTGCCTTAGATGCCAAATTTCCCAACCTGTTATAAGCTACCAACTAAAGCGTTGGCGCCATCTGTAAATTTTTGTAACACAAATATAACAAATATTGTTCAATTTGTATTGTTGTTGATTATTGTTTTTTGTTTGATTGTTGTTGTATTGTTTTTGTTTGTTCAAGTCCTGCCGGAGGTCATAATTTTTCTTCCTGTTTAAGCTTTAAAAACCTAGAAATACCATAAGTGTGGAATCACTTCACACAAAAATAATTCATAAATGTCTAATCTGCCAAATAATATTTGTTATATCATTCAAGGTGTATTATTTATCGTATCTAAACAAGCAGTCAAAGTTAATAAAACAAGTCAAAGTAGACAGCTAGTTTCATCTAGGTATTTGATCAGGGGAAGGTACAAGGAAACAAATTACTTTATTTTATATAATATTCTGATGTATTTGGTTTTCATTTATTTAGAGACAATATATTTCATTTGGTAAATACAAAGTACGATAGGAAGGTTATGTTGGATTCCTTGGAAGTATAACGTTAGTAAATTTTATGTTAGGTAGGTATATTGAAAATTGGCACACTATGTACCGTAAAGAATAAAACTAATAATTACTTACTTTTGATAATAATAATAATAATCTACGCATCTCAAATCCTTCAGTGCCCTGCATCACAAACAAAAACTCTTTATTAATAAGTACTAAGTATATAAAATATTATAAATAGAATCGTATAATTATTATTTTTGCTTTGGCAATTAAAAATACCGGATGTTAGTTTGAATACCGTTATCCTTCTAGGATATCATTGTACTCATCATTATGAACAACTTTTACTATGGGGCCAACCCTGAAATCACGAAAAAAATAACAGCTGTTCCATACATTTTGTCCAAGATCGATGAACCTTTTTGTATGGAACAGCTGTTTTTTTTCGTGATTTCAGGGTTGGCCCCATAGTAAAAGTTGTTCATAATGATGAGTACAATGATATCCTAGAAGGATAACGGTGTTCAAACTAACACCCTGTATACTAATTAAGTGCTTAAATATTGTTTACATAATTTTATGGATTTATACAAATTTTCAATAGTCAATAGTAAATAACTATAGTAGTCAAATAAACATTAAATATAGATTTATAATTTTCATTTATACAGTAAAAAAATATATATAATATGTTATAGCCAAAACTTATAACCGCTCTAAACCACTTTTGACTGCAAAAATCAGTCAAACAACTTTTTGCGAAAATGTTGGGTTATAGTCTAAATGTATCGGTTAAAAGTGAATTAGGCCAAGAATTTTGGTCGAATCTAAATAGCGAGCGCGTATTTCTGAGTATCTCTAGTTTATAGGGCCCTTATTTTTTAATCGTACGCAAAGTTGCGCATGCGACCGGAGCCGACTTTCGAACGATAATGTTTGGAATAAGGTACAATATCGCTTGAACGTTGGCTTTTCTCGCATGCGCAACTTTGCTTACGATTCAAAATTAAGGCCCCTGGGGCCGTACCGCTATAAGCGGTTCACGGTACCGAATAGGTTCAGCTGCCGACACTCCGCGACCACGAACCTTATTGCGAGGCGATAAAATTCACAGTCACGTAGCGTCGGCAGCTGAGCGTATTCGGTCCCGCAATAAGCGTTCATGGTAAGGCCCTAGGTCTCGCACAATGTCGATCGAATTTTGTATTGACTAAGCACTAACACCTTACACCTTAAAAATTGTTTTATGAAACATTGTTGATGTTTTTTTTGGTAATTTTCACTAGCTTCTTTAACTTTTTTGAGTTTTGACCAAAAGTATGAACTTGAAATAAAGCAATACCTCTTTTGACTAAAAAATCGGTGAAACCTTTTGCCTGACCTTTGCATTCAAAAGTGTATTTAAGCGGTTATGAGTTTCAACCAGCGACAATGATAAAATGAATAGACGGGAAATAAGCGCACGAATTTTGAAGACTATATGTTGAGCGCTAGCTCTCCACTCGCGTCAGTCATACTCTGCCTTTGTGACATGCGAGCCGTACGATATGACAATACAAACTTCTAATACATGTACATGTGTTCTCTTTTTGTCATGCAGTAATTAGATTCGCTATTTCTATTTTCCGGCAAATGTTATATGCATACTTTTAGCTAGGTATGCTTGATTGTGTTGACTTGTTAATTTTAAACGATTTGCAAGCGCTAGGTCCGTTCATTCCGTTATCACTGTCGCTGGTTTCAATTACATAATTACACATAAAATCAAAAGCGTTGGTACACAAAATAAAAGCTATTATAAAACAATTTTATTAATATTAGGTATACTTTAGCAAACTAAAAATAATTATATTATATTCTACCAACTAAAGTACTTTAAAAAAAGGCACATCCATATAACATGAAACTTTTAAAAGTAACTATATTGGTGTATTATATTTATTAAAATACTCGTCCATCGAATAAGGATAGTGGGTAGTATAAGTAAAATTTATCATATCTAAAATAATATTGTTTCACGAAAATTAGGTTTGTATGAATATAGATAACCTATGTAAAAAATATATCATCGTGTTAAATAGGTGTTTTTTGGTTCAATAAATAATTGTTTGTAGACCCATAAGTATGTTAAACCAATATACTCAAGGGCGGATCCAGTGGTGGGGCACGGGGGCACGAGCCCCCAAACGGACTGAATAAAGAACTAGAAGATTTATAAGCTTTAATAACATTTGTTTCTTTGTGCGTATAGTAAACATGTTCATTATTCATTATCAGCAATAAAATGACCACTGCTGGACGACGGCCTCCCCTTTAATAGAGGGGTGTTGCCATGATCCCCACGCTTGGCAGGCGGCTTGGGGATCCCAGAATGCTTACCACCGTTAACCAAGAGGACGCTGCTGTCCGTCCTCCGGTGGTTCTGGTTGCAGTTTAAGGACATACCCAGGTCAGTAAACATGTACCTAATTTCTCAATATTTAATCTTGATAAAAAGTGTTTTTATGAGTAATTACTCTTGTATGTCATTGAAAAATAATTGATCCCAAAGACAGCATAGGATAATACTATGAGGAAACGTGGCCTATCGCCATGTGCCCCTGATCCATATCCTGGACCCGCCCTTGAATATTGGTTGGTGGATTGTGTCTTCGCATTTATCAATGTATTGGCAATCCGATTTTTTTATAGGAAGTGTCGTAGATTAGTAGCTTGTATCATTGTATTTAGTTTTATAAAAAAAAATTGCAGATTGAACAATGTGGTCGATTCTGGCAGTTTCAGTTGACAGTTCTAAACTAACTAAAGTATTGCTGTCACTTTTTTACTAGGCATGTTAGCTAAGGAAGTTTAGAACTGTCAACTAAAACCGCCAGAATCGACCACAATGAATAGCAACCCGCAAAATACCCCGTACTTATTTGTTTTTTTAACGTATATCCTTCTTGCATGGGGCACCAATGTTAAGTAGGTAGGTATACATTAACATCTGAACATATTGTACTATACATTATATTGTAATACAACATACTGAATGGATAATTATCATCTTCAGGGGCGTATTCAACCAAAAAGCAATTCGAGCAAAGACACAAAGCGAGACTCGCTACTATCCGACACCCACCTCATTAACTTTGATCGATGGCTCGTCAGAACACTCGCTACTTCAGCTGAAGGAAGGAAGCGTTTAATCACGAGCGACAGAAAATATTTCTTCTCTTTTTCCCGTATTCGTAATTTAGTACTTCAATGAGCGAAGTATTTAAAGCTCAGAATGCTGCGCACCGCTATTTCGCTTGAGCATTTTAACATTTTTGATAATACTTATTTATACCCAGTGCCGTCAATAGGGTGGCAATATGTGCACAGGCACTGGGCGCTGGTGTTAAAGGTCCGCAAAAATTACCAGACCAAGACCAAATTTAGAAATTTTTTATTTTTATGCGCGCAATTATAGTAGCACGCACCGGGCGCTTTCTTTTCAAGGGCGCAATTATAAAAGCTCGCACCGGGCGCTTTCTCCTCAATGGTGCAATTATAGAAGCTCGCACCGGGCGCTTTCTCCTCAATGGTGCAATTATAGAAGCTCGCATCGGGCGCTTTCTTTTCAAGGGCGCAATTATAGAAGCTCGCACCGGGCGCTTTCTCCTCAATGGTGCAATTATAGAAGCTCGCACCGGGCGCTTTCTCCTCAATGGTGCAATTATAGAAGCTCGCGCCGGGCGCTTTCTCCTCAATGGTGCAATTATAGAAGCTCGCACCGGGCGCTTTCTCCTCAATGGTGCAATTATAGAAGCTCGCACCGGGCGCTTTCTCCTCAATGGTGCAATTATAGAAGCTCGCATCGGGCGCTTTCTTTTCAAGGGCGCAATTATAGAAGCTCGCACCGGGCGCTTTCTCCTCAATGGTGCAATTATAGAAGCTCGCACCGGGCGCTTTCTCCTCAATGGTGCAATTATAGAAGCTCGCGCCGGGCGCTTTCTCCTCAATGGTGCAATTATAGAAGCTCTCAGCGGGCGCTTTCTTCTCAATGGTGCAATTATAGAAGCTCGCACCGGGCGCTTTATTCTCAATGGCGCAATTATAGAAGCTCCCACCGGGCGCTTTCTGCTCAAGGGCGCAATTATAGAAGCTGGCAGCGGGCGCTTTCTTCTCAAAGGCGCAATTATAGAAGCTCGCACCGGGAGCTTTCTTCTCAAGGGCGCAATTATAGAAGCTCACACCAGGTGCATAAAAGGCTTTTTACGGCACTGCTTATACCTTATCACTGAATATAGTTAAGAAAAATCATAGTCGGTAAAATTGTTGAGAATAGTATTATAAAGGTTCAGCAAAAATATCATTTTGATCTAAACAAGTTTTGGTACCTAAGAATGGGATTTTAGTTTTTGCCCAGTTTTATGGATGAAAACTTGTTTGGATCGAATTTTTCTTTATTCCTAAGCCTTGGTAATATTATTCTCAGTAGTCGACTGCGATTTTTCATAACTACTCCGAGACTATATTCAGTGATATTAAACATATAAAAATATTGAAATGCGCGAGTGAGATAGCTATTCAGAAGGATTTTAGGCTCAGAATGCTATCCTAGTATTCTGAGCCTTAAATCCAGCTTTGTAAGGTTATCAACAGACTGGGGTTTGGCAGATTATCGTCAAATCATTATGTCAAAATTGATAACGTTTTACCAGCGATGAAAAACTTTAAAGTTTCGTGACCGCAAATTAAATTTAACTAATATCTGAAATGTTGTAGTAGTAGGACTGCAGAGTCCGCCTGGGGAAGAACCACACCTTTGCCGGTTATTCAAGTGCCGAGCAGTAGTGTGCAAGCATTACTGTGTTCCGGTTTGAAGGGCAATGTTACCAGAGAAATTACTGGGTATGAAGAGATTTAACATCTAATATCTCAGGGTGACGAGCGCAGTGCATTGCGGCGCAGGATTGTCTTCGCAAGTTCACAATTCTGGCACTGCTACTGTTAGTGGCAGGCATGACGCTTACCACCAGGCGAATGCCTTGCTCGTCTCGTCAATTGAACGAAAAAAAACAATTTATTTAAAATCTATGCTGGATTTTGTTGTAGTAAGTTGGAATCATCAAGGTATTCCGTACGTAATTGCGCTTAAAGATTGTCATATGAATCGAATTCATTGTATTAATAAAATATCTACTTATCTACAAAAACTCACCAAAACTAAAAAAAACGATTAAACGATTAGCAACGTTAATGAATCCGTTAAAATTTCTCAGAAGAGACAGATCGGTATTCCTATAAAATATAGATGTTGAGTTAAAACCTGAAGCAGTTAATATTTCAACTGTAAAATCTCGGGATGGAACGAAAGTGCTGTACCCGAGAACCGTCGTAAGACGTTGAGAAACGTCAAACATTAATCGAGGACCTACTTGCTTTTCAGTTGAATTCAATTATGCTGACGAACACAAATTGGAACTGTTCTTAGAAATGGGAAACCTTCATCAGCTTCGAGGAATAGGAATTGATCACTTTTACAGCAGAATTAAATTTTCGTCAAAACATATTTTTTCATTCAAGCACTTAAGTATATGAAGTACTTCATTATAATTTTATATAATTTCTGAATTTTGATGTCTGATGAAACTGTCGTCGTTTGTATAAAATGATTCACGATTTACCTACATATTGATAAGTATGGTAAGCTTACATACAAAGAACTAGATATAGTAAACCAGTCAGAAATATACCCTTCACTCTACGTTATCACCGTCTCCTACCACTCAAAATTCTTAAACCTTAATTTATCCTAAAAATACCTAAATAGTTAAACACTTCTTAAACGCTTCAATATAATACACAATTTGGTAAGGTAATTAAATGTTAGGCAGTATTTACATCAAATATTGTTTCTGATGACATTCCAAAGTGAAACATAGATAATCAAGCTGTGAATGTACATGGAAAAATGGACAACGAAAAATACAAACATTTCATTCAATATATTCAATAACAGCCAGTTCAGTACTGCTTCTTTGATGGGTCAGGGGGTCTAAAATGGCCGCATTAAGCAATTCCTCTGAAACAGTTCATCTAAAGAATTCTTAGCAGAATGAATTGTAAAAAGTTGCTTTCGATTGTAACTTCTAACGAATCTGCAAGTTGACTTTAGTTATGCTACTCAACTTCCATTTTACGACTTTCTATAGAAAACTGACAAACTAATGAATTCCGTAATACAATCATTTGCAAAATCATTAATATGAATTGGCACTTAAATGACCGTTTTACGATTTGCGAAATGAATCATCATAGGATCATACGCAGAATTGCTAAACGCGATCATTTTAGCCCCCCAGTAGACATAAAATGGTCACTATACCTTGCCTTAATTTCAATGTCACCCATATATTTTATTGCCTAACATAACCGTAAATTAAGAAGGGACATGAGCTGGTGAGTGCTATAAGTGTGATTTTACTAGAAACTCATAATAAACTTGGGTTTTATTACTATAATTTCATCGTTAAATACGAGTTTATGTAATTATAGACACGTAAACATGAATTATTTTTTCCGACGGAGTTCGTAAATTTTATGTTACAATAATATGTATTAGACTTAGAAATGTACCTTGAGGTACGTAACGCCTACATTTCAATACTTTGATTTGCCAAAACTTTCAACATTATTCAAAAAAATTGTATTACTTTGTTTTCCTACTAGTTTCAGGGTGTTTTTCAAGCGGCGTTGAGCACAATACGCAGAGTAAAACACCCTAAATAAATAATTATTTAGGGTTCCTTGTTTATCCATGGTTATGATGGTATAAACTCAAAAAAGGTGACCTTTAAATCCTTTCAAAAACTTTCAGGTTTTAAGATTGGTGTAAAAACTAGGCGCTGAATTATCATCTCACGGAATATTATAAAACCTAAATCGAGAATATTAACTGTGCAGTGGGTATTTAAGTGCTTTTATAAAGAAGGTTAAGAGGGAATCCGGTGAGCGATTCTCCATACAAAGTATTCTCCTATTTTCTTCCTGCATAATGCCTCTAGAGCAATTTTATTTTTTTATAATGTCTAGGTCTACTGTAGACATGTCTCTATCATTTCCTTTTGTTTCAGCAACTAATTTTTTAACGAAATAAAGCCATTTAAATATTTTCATAGTAATCTTTGAAGGGTCATATTTTTTTTAGCAATAACGTGCTGAAAAAAAGAAAATGACAGGGACATGTCTAAAGATGAGCTAAAATTTAAAAAAAACTCTAGAGGCATTATCCAGGAAGAAAATAGGAGAATACGTTTGTATGGAGAATCGCTCACCAGATTCCGTCTTAAGTACCTACCTGTTTTAAACTTAACAGTCATGAAAAGAGTGATGAGTTACCTAAATTTTTTTAGAGAGTAGGTCAATGTATTTCATGAAATATAAAGAGCTATCATAGGTATAAAACGTCACATGGCTACTGATACATACATACGTAGAAAATTCGAAACTTACATTCAACCTTAACGACTTGTAAATCTTATGGTATTAATAAACTTCTGAAAATCGTGGCGGTCGACTGTGGGAAATGGCACGGAGCGATAATTTGTAATACTTCTACCCATGGACACAGAATTCAGAACCCAAAATCTTATCATCGAATACATTACCCATACTACCACTAAAACCCCAATAGGGAATATACATTTTTTTATTGACGTACTAAAAGCTGACTCGCAACAAAACAAATCATCGAAAATAAAATTCAAATATGTGCACAAATAACGAAGTTATAAACATTTTAGTTTCATGATAGACAGATAGGGCACTATAGCAGTTTATGACGTCAAAATCCACGATTCCAAACACATTCTATACTAGAACGTGTTTTGCTAGAAAGGGACAGATGACTCCCTTCCAAATACTATGAACGCTTTTATTTCAGAACTTTACCAGCCGATTTCAATTATTTTATCGATGTAAACATCAAATTCATTTAAACTCTCCGCTTATCTTATTATTTTTAATAATTGAAACTCGTGCATATTTCCCTATTGGTCGTTATGCCACGTTTAGTTGGAACTTTAATACACAATCAATCATATCTTACTATCTTTCGTGAAAACAAGTGTTTAAACTTTTTTTTTACTTATCTATCGCTCCGCACCACGTTAGCTAAGAAAGCTTTAGGAGATGATACAGG
The DNA here is from genome assembly GCA_905404285.2 of Erannis defoliaria. Taxonomy (NCBI): domain Eukaryota; kingdom Metazoa; phylum Arthropoda; class Insecta; order Lepidoptera; family Geometridae; genus Erannis; species Erannis defoliaria. Next base: position 6,746,778 of record FR990071.1, read on the forward strand.
AATTGCGTTTGTTGCTATGACGTTCGCGGATTTGCTGAAGATGAGCTAGTTGTGCCGGGGAAGGTACGTGAGGTGCTGGCGTAGTGGGGGTCGGGCTAGACCCGGGAGGTCCCTGGGGCCCAACAGGCAACGACTGCCGCCGACGCCGCCTCAATGCAGGAGATAGGTTGTACTTCACTTTTGCTTGTACTAGTAGCTCCTTGAAAATCTGCGATACGTTTATGTTATCCTTCGCTGAAGCTTCGACGAACCCGTTCTCCCAGTCCACGGTCACAACCGACTCCGTTGTGTGGAATTCAACCTGCAGAAGAATTAACTTTTTAATACTTATATGTCTTGTATGGTTTTTTTTTGTATGGATCTGGGTATATCCTAAAACTGCTTCCACAACTGTTCCATAAAGTTTGTGACATGATCCATGAACATGGTGTATGCAATAGCTGATATTTTTTTCGTGAATTTTCAAAAATCGTTCAACATAAGTTGTTTGTTATCTTGTATACAACATTCTCATAACCGCTCCCTAGCCGATTAAATAGCACCTTGTATATATAAGTAATTTTAACCGGTAGCGTACTGTAGAATTCAACAACCCACAACTCTGATATAATTTCAAATAGGTAAATTAAATAATCACCAATCAATAGATCCAGCCGACATTGTCAAAGCGATGTGGTTACAGAATATCTATCCAATTAATAACTTATTCCGCAACAGCTAATAACATTGCATTATAGGGTTAAAAGTAATTTACGTAGATATCGGTAATGTAGAGCTAACCAATATTGTGTTCATATTATGGGGAATCCGGTGAGCAATTTTCCATACAAACGTAAGTATTCCCCTATTTTCTTCCTGGATAATGCCTTTAGAGCAATCTCTTTTTTTATAAAGTTTAGGTCTACTACATGCATCTGTCATTTCCTTTTTTTCAGCAAACCAATGCTGAAATTACAACCCTTTAAATATTTTCATAATAATCTTTGGAGAATTATATTTTCTTTAGCAATTAGTTGCTGAAAAAAAGAAAACGACAGAGACATGTCTACAGCAGACCTATAATTTATAAAAAAAAGAGATTCCTCTAGAGGAATCCAGGACGAAAATAGGGGAATACTTTTGTATGGAGAATTGCTCACCAGATTCCCTCGGGATTCGCGTAACGAAACTGCTTAACTAGAAAGGAGGTCATTGAAAATATCTGACCAATTTTTACTATGGGGTCAATCCTGAATTTGCAAAAATAAATTAGTACAATAATAATGTTCTATAGAAAAATATCGTTTATTTTCGACAAAGTCTATGGAACAGATGTTTTTGCGATCTCTGGATTGGCCCTACTACTGGCGCTTCGGGCACTTACAGACCAGACAAAAAACAATATTACGGTTAATTAATGTATTGTGGAGTGGTACGAAACCCTTGGTGCGCGAATCGAGCTCGCACTTGACAGGTTTTATTAACCGACTTCAAAAACGGAGGTTTTCAATTCGACTGTACGTTTTTTTTTCAAATGCATGTTATGCGATTACTCCGCCAGATATGAATTGATATTGATGATTATTTTTTGTTTAGTAGATGATACTTTAGAGGTGGTCCCCTAAACATTTTATCAAAATCGATTTAGTAGTTTGGTTTTTAAATCAAAATTACTGGATTAATAACTGGAAGATATGGAGGTGTGGACCGACGACATTGTAAAAGTCGCGGGCAACCAGTGGATGCAAATGGCAGGTTGTCGTTCAGTTTGGCGGTTTAAGGGGGAGGCCTTCGTTCAGCAGTGGACGTCTCCGGGCTGATGATGATGATGAAGATGTCATCCAGGTAGTCGAAATCGAAGGTTTTTTTTTGAAAAGTTTTATTATAAATGTAAAACCCACTGCATACCCACCCGCCCGCACTGTGTACCCACTGCTGAACATAGGCCTGCTCACGAAGGGTGATAGTTCCAATCCATCCATCCCTCTGACCCAGTTGCGGGTTGGTTGTTCTACGTTCGCCATTTACGGACGCACAGGGTACACATTTCAGGGTGAATTTCTTCACCGGACGTATGCAGGTTTCGTCATGATGTTTTTCTTCATCGAAAAGACATAGGTCTCAATTTCCGTACATAAACTCCAAAGAGCTCATTAGTACGGACTCGGGATTTGAAACTACGACCTCACGACTCCAAGTCGAGCTGGCTTCATTAAGACAAAGTAAAATAATAAAAGACCTAGGGTATCGAAATATACATAATACACAATGTGTAATACAAAGGTGCAACAATACTGAAGGGTATGTATGTACTCATCATTATGAACAACTTTTACTATTGGGCCAACCTAGAAACCGCGAAAAAATCAGGTGCTCCATACTTTTTGTCCAAGGTCAATGAACTTTTGTATGGAACAGCTGATTTTTTGTTCGCGATTTCAATGTTGGCCCCATACTAAAAATTGTTGATAATGATCAGTACATACATACCCTTCAGTATTGTTGAACCTTTTTGTTATATGTTGTATAAAAATTACTCAATAACTAGTTCTATCATGATTGCATTACACGTGTCTGACTGTGAGTATTGAAGTAAGTTTAATGGGCTCATAATAAAACAGTTGTTTTATGAGCAAAGTTGGAATGATCTAGAGTCGGTGCACGATACAAGGAATAAGGTTACAAGTACCTAAGGCGTGAAGATAGGCGTGTTGGCAACAAGCTTTTCGAATTGCCGGAACAACGGATCAAAGACTTGTTTAACAGATTAATTACCCACACGTTCGTTTTCTTGTAAGTAATCTTGTTCTTGCCATCGTTTTGGTAAATATATAGATTGAAAATAATTCACTTGTTCACGGTACCTTTTTTGTTTCCATTATCAAAAGTATTTAAAACTTTAAATAAAAGGAATGTGACATTTTGGCCTAGATCGTACAAGGAAATATGGGAATATGTACCACTAGGCCACGAACGCGTAGGAAATGTCCTAAGGCTTTACTAGAACGGCTTGCGTTTGACTGCCATTTCGTCTGATGATAAACGAAGATGCAGTCTACGATGGAGCACGCTTGCCTAGAAGAAACCGATTCACTCAGATACAGATTGTAACTATCGGGCAACGCATTCCACTGTTTAGCAATTCGAACGATGAAAGTGGAATCAAACCGTTTCGTGCGAGTTTTTTGTATATCAACGTTGAAAGGATTTCGCTTTTTCAATGTCTTCGTAAAACTCGATGGTAGGTAATCGATAACTTCAAAAACAAAGAACTTTCGATACAAAATTACATCCCCCATTTCACCCCCTTAATCCCTGTCAAATAAATATTTAAAATACCATATTTTAATTTAAATGAACTACCCAAATACCAATTTTCATGAATAAAACAAAGAACAGCAGCTAGCCTTTCGGTATTTTATCGGATACATTTCGGAGAGTGTGCTTCGGATTTGCATTATCTTATTCCCCCTGCCCATTCTTCTATCGGTCAGCCAGGACCTCGAAAAAGTGACACAGTTTGGCTGATGTACCAAAAACTCGTACGAAACTGTTTGATTCTACTTTCTTTATTCGAACTGCTGAACAGTGGAATGCGCTGCCCGAGTGGGTTTTCCCAGATAATTATAATCTGGGTGACTTCAAGTCGCGAGTGAATCGGGTTCTTCTAGGCAAGGTGCTCCATCGTAGACTGCATATCTTCGTTTATCATCAGACAATAAAAAAACTTTCCTTACAAAATTTTATCCCCGATTTCACCTCCTTAAGTCAATAAAATATCTGTCAAAAATATTCAAAATAGCATTTTTTATTTCACATCAACTATCCAAATACAAAATTTCACGACTTAAAGTTCAAAAACAAAGGAGTTTCATACAAAAGTTTTTTTACCCATTTTTGCATTTTTGCATTAGGGGTTGAATTTCGATTAAAACATTTTAGTACACTAAGCCTACGCATCAAGAATAATACACCCTCGAAATTTCAAGTCTGTACGACCAGCGGCTTAGGCTGTACGTTGTCAGTCAGTCAGTCAGGACATTGATACTTGTACAAAAAAAAACATATACAGTCTCATTAAGAACCTTTCTTCTTTTTTTTTTTTAGTTTGTTGAAAATACTTATTATACTGTGTTTGATTTGTGTCCCTATTAAAGACTTTTGGCTGATGTGTCATCATCATAATCAGTCTGGAGACGTCCACTGCTGAACGAAGGCCTCCCCCTTAGACCGCCACACTGTACGACAACCTGCCATTTGCATCCACCGGTTGCCCGCGACTATTACAATGTCGTCGGTCCACCTAGTGGGAGGCCTTCCTACGCTGCGTCTTCCGGTTCGCAGTCCCCACTCAAGAACCTTTCTTCCCCATCCCATTTCGGCTGATGTGTATGTGTTTGAAATCATTTAATTTTCAGCCAGGATCGTCTAACTGGAGGGCAAAGGTCTCCCTTCCCTATATTTATTCTGTATTTGACGCGGACTGTTGACAACGATAGTTCAATAAACGTCAACCATAGTTTTATGAATCCATTCGCTACCATCGTAGACGGAGAAACCAATGGACCCAAGTACTTTGTAACCGGTCATGAGATAGCGATATTTTCGATATAAACCTTGTACTGACAACCCAAAATACAACACTGCACCATTGTAAAGATGTCCAAAACTCTTCATCACGCGGGAATAACAATTAGATTTAAATATAAATGATATAAACACAAAAATCTCTCAGTCATGGGTAATGTTTGACACCACACTTTCTAAAGAAGCTTGGAGTCAGTTAGCCAGTTACAACGACAAAGAGAGAAAATGCATAAACTTTTCTCTTTCACGCATGCTATTTTTGCATATCGCTGTTTCACTGCGGAGTAAAAGAGATGGAAATGTGATTGCGTCCATTGTTTTCTCTGTCTACGGCTACCATTCACTTTTTCTCACTATGCTATTTTTTGTGTTACGACACTAAGGGCGGAAAGTCCAGTGTTCCGGCTACTGCCCACCATATTGTGTGCCATACCGTCTTCCGCCCAGCGGGCTTACCCTGTCGGCTTTGAAATGTAAACAAAGCAAAATGCACTGCACAATATTCTGGTATAAACCTTGACAATGTATGCGGAAAGTGCAGTGTTCCGCTGATTGGACATCCGCAGATATTAATCGAGACAGCTGGTAAGTTTGTCACCAGTTTGTACATTGTAATTATATCATTTCATTTTAATACAAGTTAGGTATAAGAACATGCTGCAAGTTTGATTCGCGCAACAACGTTACCTTACCTCCATATTTATCATCTATCTTCCAGTATCTATCTATATAAGAATAAATAAAAAACCTGGCTTACTGACTGACTATACTGCATCCAGACCCACCGGAGGACGGGCAGCAGCGTCCTCTTGGTTAACGGTGGTGTGCCCATTCTGCGAACCCTAAGCCGCTTGCCAAGCGTGGGGATTATGTCAACGACGACTGACTGACTGACTAACAGACAACGCACTGCCTAAACCGCTTGGCGTAGATACTTAAAATTTGGAGGGTTTAATTATCTTCATGCGTAGAGGTGTAAATAATAAATTAAGAAAGGATTTTTAGAAACTCAACCCCTAAGGGGGTAAAAATGGGTAAAAACTTGAACTTTTAGTCGTGAAATTTTGTATTTGGATAGTTCATTTGAAATAAAAAAATGCTGTATTAAATATTTTGACACATATTTTTGTTTTCTTTATGACTTTTGGGGGTGAAATCGGGGATAAAAATTAAATATTGTATGGAAAGTTAAAAAGAAAGGACATGGGAGTGAACAAGTAGACAATGAGTATTCTACGGATACATTAAATTACGCATAGTCCGAATTGAGAACCTCCTCCTTTTTTGAAGTCGGAAAAAAAGGAAGGACATGGGAGTAAACGAGTAAACAAATAGGTATTCTACGGGTACATTGAATTACGCATAGTACACCTGGTACACTTTTAATCAGTGTACTCGTGGAACACGGGTACAAAAAGGTATCCGTGGAACACCTATGTGTACCTTTTATGTGGACCACGGGTAAGAAACCCTATGAAATAGGTAGGCTCGAACGCGTGGTCGGACATTGAATATTTTGACTTTTGTTCATAGCATATTTTTTATTCCAGTTAAAAGGTTATTTTCAGAACTACTTATAAATTATTTTACTAAACTTTTACTGTTTAATTTTTATAGTATTCTCACAGTTTCTGTATGGTAAGTATCCATCAAAAGTTATTTTCAATGTCCTGCTTAAAGATACTTACTCAATGTTTAAAAAATAATAGTCCACCCGTGCGAAGCCGGGACGGGCCGCTAGTATATTATAAGTAGGTATTTACAAAAAATATATATATAAGTATTCTATCAGCTATCTGGTTTCCATATTACATGGTTTGCTTAGTTTGGGGCTAGATGGCGCTGTGTGAAAAATGTCCACGAATATTTATATAAATTCTCGCCCGTCGTAAGAAATCGTATTTGCATTCTATTTCGCGTTTCGAGTATATCTGGCCTAGAAAAGCTACATTCGTAACTGTGAGTCGGAAAAGCCGTTCCTTCCGACTTCCGTGTGAGTGGACCGTGTCGCCGCGGTGGCCGCGCTACATATTTCATACGCGTTGACGCCCGGAAATTCAATTTTACCCACACTCTTACCATTCAGGGTTTATTCACAAATAAATAGTCTCATGTCTCGTGACTGCTGGGAACTAGGTTGTCATAAAACTATTATTATCAGATGACGGTTACTCTATAATATGTTAGCTTTAGCGGGCTCATTGCAAACTCGGCCCAAATTTAATCTTTTTTAAATTTCATACATTGAAAGTTAACTTGCCACAGTCATTTAAAATATCTGTAAATTCGTCAGACTGTCTTCGTGCATCTGTTTTACTTACCTAGGTAAAAGCTATTGTTAATTGCTTAAAAGCTTGCTTTGTTAAAAGCTTGGTAGGCAGTGCCCTTCTGATTGGTTTTCTTATGGTTGAAAGACTAGGTGTTTTGACCACAGCTCAGTTGTTGAAATGGGGGTGTGAGCGAAGATGTAACACACTTAACGTGGAATAGGAACTGGCTCTCAAGTGCGGCTGCCGGAACACTCCGTCATGTGCTTGGCGGCATTATTTCAACTCGAAGATTGTAGCTAGTATTGCAAGTATTTGGCTGAGTATCTACGAAATAATCCACCATCACGATGCAAGCGAATTTTTTTTATTTGAACTCACTGCTGCATGCCAGTGTCGCACAGTAGTACCATTAAAATGAGGTATCTTTATTTCATTTTCCGGGATAATAATGACCTAGCTCTTCTCAATCAATATACTGCTGTTGCGATATACCCACTTAACTTCTATTTTAACTGCAACTATATTAAACTGCAATCCCCAAGCCGCCTAACAAGCGTGGGGATTATGGGAACCCCTCCCTATTAGGGGGAGACATTCTGCCAGCAGTGGACGTCTCCTGGCTGATAATGATGATGATACAATGTGTAACAAAAGGTTGAACATGAGTCATCATTATCATTATTATGAACAACTTTTACTATGGCGCCAACCTTGAAATCGCGAAAAAAATATCAGCCTTACAAAAAGTTCATCGACCTTGAATAAAATGTAATGGAACAGCTGTTTTTTTCTCGATTTCAGCGTTGGCCGCATGGTGAAATTGAATCATATGATGAGTAGGTACGTACGTACCCGTTTTTTGATCTCTTTTTGATACTATCAAGTGACGAGACGAGCAAGACGTTCGCCTGGTGGTAAGCATCACGCCTGCCACTAACAGTAGCAGTGCCAGAATTTTAAACTTGCGGACACAATCCTGCGCCGCCCTGCACTGCGCTCGTCACCCTGAGATATTAGATGTTAAATCTCGTCATACCCAGTAATTTCTCTGGTAACATTGCCCTTCAAATCGGAACACAGTAATGCTTGCACACTACTGCTTGGCGATCGAATAACTGGCAAAGGTGTGGTACTTCCTCAGGCGGGCTCTGCAGTCTTACCACTACAACCTTTCAAGATTTTCTGAGCCGTTTAACCTTTTTGTTACACATTGTACATAGATCGATCTATCCAGTAGCGCAGCAGCCAAAAAATAACGAGTTTTCGTTATAGCACAGGTGTCATTTTTGTTAAAAACCAATTAAAAACAGAAAAATATATCCGATGAGATGAGATATGGATGACGTTTGCATTTTTATTATTATTGGCATCGCACGTTGTGCATTCGCCAGAGTCAATTATATGAATGTGCAAGTTTATGTAGTATATTTTACTTACTCTATGAAGTCATATATGTCATGAAATCACAGTTAGTCTCACGAAATTAGTCAAAGTCGAGTCCAAGTCATGCCCTAGTAAAGTTGCGGCTATTTTACTATTTGAGTTTTGACGGAAATATGAAATAACACAAAGAGACGCGTTTCACCACATTATATCACTTGCCCACACTCGTGCATTTAATTCAACACTCAATGAATAAAAAACCACAATTTTTTATCATTAATTCGCGAAAAATAGGACGCAGCGTCATGATTTTTCCGTGTTCCCGCAAAAAAAACCGACGTTTGCATTATATTGTACTTTTATTCGATCTATTTATCATTAATTTCAAGCAACAGTTTATATGACGCAGAGCCCGCATGTGGCGGTAAGTATCGACCGTAACTAATAAATTCCATTTATCTATCTACTTACTAAAACTCTAACATTGACTCACTGACGGATAACGTACGTATCTACATCCTAGATCGGGCTTAGAAGCATTATGCTTTGAACAGAAGTGCTTTTTACCTACTTTCGTATAGTAGTTGACATCTAAGAAAGGATTTTTGGGAGTCTTTATGGAGATTAAATATATCCCCTGTCCCTGAGGGAGTGAAACAGGAGATATCGGTTGCCATAGGCAAGGGCGGATCCAGTGGTGGGGCACAAGGGCACGTGCCCCCCAAACGGTTTAAATATAACAAAGAACTGGGAGATAAAGCTGCATGTAAAGTGGCACGAAGTCGTTTATTCTAATAAGAGGTGACAACAAAGGAGAAAAAGGAGTCATCAACAGCCGGAAGACGTCCACTGTTGGACGAAGGCCTCCCCCTTAATAGGAAGGTGTTGCCATAATCCCCACGCTTGGGAGGCGGCTTGGGGATAAAGAAGTACTTAAGGATAAAAGAAAAATATTGCTGGATCCAGAAAGAGTAGGTGGTTTACAATAACGAGTAAATCTATTTACAAACCTGCCTAGCTCCTGCCTCTGCAAGGTCCACTTTATTCCCGACGACAACGATGGGTACTGCTGTGCTGTCCTTAGTCTCGTGGATTTGATCTCTAAGCGCTCTTACTTCGGCAAAGCTATTCGCATCTGTGATGTCGTAAACGAGTATAAAAGCATCAGCGGATTGCATCGACAGCGCTCTCATAGCAGGAAACTCGTAAGCCCCGGACGTATCTAAGATATCCAGCGTCAATCTCACTCCAGACACGTTGAAGTCTCCATGATGCATCTCCTCAATCGTCCTCTTATATTTAGGTGAGAATGTGGTGTAGAGAAACTGTGTTATGAGGGACGATTTTCCCACTTTTGCGGCGCCTAGGACTACAATTTTGTGTCTAACTGCAGTGTTGTTAAGGTTCCCACTGCTGGATACTGTGTCTTCGGTCCTTTCGGTTCTGAAACAAGTAGAAAGACAAAAATATTAACAGCAAGAATGTTTTGGTCTATTAAGTACGAGTATGTGATAGTTCGTAGCTTCAAGATGGATGCTGCTTTTTAGTATCGGATGCCGAAAAACTTTAAGGCTCGCTGCGCCAGTAATGTTAAATCAGCGGTTCTCAAACTTTTTTTGTGACGGAACCCTATTGGAAAGCGAAATACTTGACGGAACCCTACAATAAAACAATAGTATTTAAAAGTGCCCGTTTGTGTCGGCTTAGCAAAGTATGCCAATCATTTGAATAAACAAAGTATAGTGCGGTGGGCTGAACTGAACTGAAGGTGCCAGCCTTCAGTTCGGCTGCGCCTCGTGAATCGTGATACGCCGCGTGAAAACGAACGACCAGAAAGAAGTGTTTTGTTTTGTTTTTCAAAATTCTTGCGTAACCCCTACAGGGGTATCGCGGAACCCTAGTTTTCCGCGGAACACTCTTTGAGTATGGCTGCGTTAGATGAACCACATTTTTAACTATTCTGAGAACAAGAAACTGAAATCTATATCACATTAAAGTTTTAAATGCGAGACTTCATGTGTAAATATGTGTGCATTAAACGCATCAGTAACTAAACCACGCTTTGAATAATATTGGGTACCTAAGCAATTTCTACTGAAAAATGTAGAGTTTTTGTAGGCACAGTTTGTCAGTTTTAGGATACCAGGTAAAATAACGAGACACTACTAGAATAATTGTTGTAATAAGTTGGCATCTACTTTGTACAACTTAAGATACATCGAAGTATGCCACATTATGTAGGCAACGATAATTCCTTCATAGAACCGACGTGGTTTCGAATTTCACTCGATTCGTAGCAACATTTTCGCTTGACACGAAATTCGAGTTCATTCAGTGAATGAACAACATTCGTGCGTAAATAATAAGCCCACTGAAATTCGGTCGTAAATTTTGGTCCGAATTTGGTTAACTAGGCTGATGTGGTAACATGGGCGTATTTAAGGTCCGGAAACATTTAACTAAAATAGCTATGAAATACGTTTTAGCGTATTATGCATATTACGGTTAACATTAGGCCGATTGATAGGCCATATAATCTCAAAAAGCATGATGTAAGATGAAATAACTTTCACATTAGTTGTATCGATGCATCGACAACGCAGATAAATATTATATTTCATATGAACATTTCACACAGCGCCATCTAACTCCAACTAAGCAAAAACTAAGCTTGAGCTTTGAATTTTGACATGTTTATTTTTAATTTTAATTTCTTACTTTTTTTTTTTTTTCTTAATTTTTGGCATCGCACGTTGTGCATTCTGCCAGTGTCAAGTTTATGAATTTTTACATTTATTTGTTATCATCAAGTCATATAAGTCATGAAATCACAGTAAGTCACATGAAATTAGTCATAGTCGAGTCCAAGTCATACCCCAGTAAAGTTGTGGTGACTTTACTATGAGCTTCTACGGAGTTTTGAAAACAACACGAAAAGACATGTTTCACCACATTATATCACTTGCCCACACTCGTGCATGTAATTCAACACTCAATGAATAAAACACCACCATTTTTAATCATTAATTCGCGAAAAAACACAAGTTTAAGAAAATAATAGAATGCAACGACATGATTTTTCCGTGTTCCCGCCAAAACTCCATTTCTTACTTTTATTATTATTATTTTTGATTGAACTGTTTTTGTATTGTATTCCTTTATTATTATAATTTTACTTTTTTTGTATATTATTATTTTAGTGAGATTCCAATGTACTCGTAATAGGGTAGATGACTGATGTTTATATCGTTGAAACCAAAAGCTTTGATGAAGAATTTAAGTAAATATAGTAAGTTTATTGAAAAAATAATTTCAATCGGTTAATAATGTTCTGATATATGAGCGTTTAAAGTTTTTGTTAGAGACAACTCTGTCCCTATCCCACAAAACAAAAAATGACGTCACGCCTTACTTGTCAGAATATAATTTATATGGCGTACAGAGAAGTGAGGTCACGGTTTGCTGTTTCTTCTCTCTATCTAGAATATCTAATAGATAAAATGCTTATAAGTTGCTTATTTTTGATCAGATTTTCATTTTCTTTTCATTAATGAGCTATATTTTATGAGCCACATTTAAATAGGACAATAAAAAAACGAGTCATCTAGCCTATTGGCCTGACCGTGTTTATTCTCAATAAATACAATTTAATTTAATTTTTATTGTTTCATTTAAGCTTGTACTATGATAAAATATAACTGATAAAACTGATAAAATACTTAGATACTTTTATTTGTAAATGTACTTATAATACATACTCGTATAGTTCCCAGACATAGAACAAACGTCTATATTCGTCACATAAATATTTGCCCTAGGTGGGAAGTAACCTGTATAAAGACTACTTGACTATATAAAGTAATCGAACCCACGTCCCACATCTCTCGAAGCAGACACACTACCAACTGAGCTCAATTGCCGTCTAAATATTTACAAACTTTCTTTTTATAACGTTCCACGTGCAGCTCTATAGGTACTATCCTACTAATAATAATACAAACGCGAAAGTTTGTATGTATGGATGTTTGTTACGCTGAAAGCTCCGAACGGATTTAGATGAAATTTGGTCTAGAGGTAGTTTACACCTTGGAATAAAACATAGGCTACTTTTTATTCCAAGAATCGCGGGTGAAACCGCGGGGCGCAGCTAGTACATATAATTTTTTTTTTGTAAAATAAGTACACAAATCATTAAAAGTATACAGTAAATTATCCATAATATTTTTTTTTAATATTTTTTTTGAGTACATAAATAATTATGGTTTGAAGTAGTTTAAAATACTACTCCTAACTGCTCGGCCGTTAGGTACCTATCAGGTCTTAGTTTTTGGTACCTATTTATACACCAAATAAGTAAGTACTTCGAAATTTGTTTAGAAACTTGTTATATATCAATATTTATATACTATTAGTATGTAGTGTACCTATTTATTAAACTTGTTATATTTTTATTTTTTTTAAGTATTTTCTTTTCTGCACTTCCACCGTCCCTTTGTCTGGAAGATATCGATTTTAGCGATAAGACCGCCTTTTGTGCCTATCTGTAGTGTATTATGTTTGTAATGTAGCTTTCTATGGTGTCAATAAAGTGTTATTGTATTGTGATACAATACAATACAATCTAAAGTACTTCAAAGTAGCCGTCTAGCCGTGTAAAGGAAGCTGGAATGAGTAGGCTACACACAGTACCTACCTAATGTTAATTACCTTCCTCGATTTTCCTTTAAACCTTGCGAAAATACCGATAACATTGCGTTTGTAGATATAAGGCAAGGGTAAGGCAATGGTATCTTATCGCCGGAAACGGCGCAGTAGAGCCGAGTGCTGACATTCAGCTAATAGATCCGTTGTTCTGTTGACACGATAGAAACCTACGCCTACCTACTGCGGACAGATAGATAAACATTTCTAATTTGGTTTGAGAAATTTACTCTAAACGTAGAACTTATTTTGGGAGTGGAGTTACCGGAAGCTGATAGGGTTGGCGGACCTAATCAAATAGACGTGGCACTTACGTAGCGATAAAGTATTACGAGTACCATCGAAATTAAGAAAACATACAAAAAGATCTATCTGACAGTTTGCATACAAACAAGAAAACTGCGATGATATGTGATGATTAAAAAGTCAAATGTATGATATCAATAATAATAAGCTTTTAAAAAAAAACACAAGCGACTTGAATTTCGACTACCAGCCCCCCTAGCACGCGCTGAGGACGATTTTTTTTTTCTCGCGCGGGAACGTGATAAAGCTAGAATATGGATACGTCTGTCTCGTTTTCGAAGGGAATAAAGAGTGGATAGACGTTTATCACGGCTCGCGTGCTAGGCCGGCAGGATCTTCATTTCCAGTTATTTAGATTTATTCCAGTAATTTTGAATTAAAAACCAAACTACTGAACCGATTTCGATAAAATGTATTTGGTAACACCTCTAAAGTATCACTTACCAAAAAAAAAAAAAAAAAAAAACGAGTCATAATCGCATAACATACACAAAAAAATATTACATTCAGTCGAATTGAGAACCTCTTTTTTTAAAGGAGGTTCTCAATTCTCTAGGTTGAAAAGTCGGTTGAAACACATACTACACATACACATACATATTTGAGGCTTGTTAGCCACCCAGCACTAAAAACTACCATAAGTACCACCATGCTATGGTGCTCTCACGGATGAGCTTGAGCTGGTGAAAGAGTTGTCTTTCAAAGCTCAAGTTTGTTGTTCGAATTTGAACCTTACCCTTACCTTAAAAAAGTGGTGAATTTTGGGAGCGGGTCGAATTCCTTCCGTACACGGACGAAGTCGCGGGCGACTAATAACGTGTCAACTGGCACTCCGCAGAAATTAGCCTTTTGATGAATGCGATTAATTATTAATGCAATGATTTATTATCGGCGTGTAGCCAGCAAACCTATACAGCAGGGAATTAAGGGGTGGGGGCGGGAATTATCGACAGTTTCCTTAACTACTGCGCTGATTACGGCTATTGTGTAGGTAACTGCGCTGTTCGTGGGTAAACACCGGTCTGCCTCTAAATAGAATAGTAAAATGTGGTGCTGCTTTGCACCGAGGATGTGGATTGTATTATCATACAATGACGTACTTGTTGACAGAGGCGGCCCAGCCGCCATATAGGTAGTTATTTTTTTCTTACCTGACTTTGTAAACAACAATGGCAGATTTACGACCAATCATAGCAATTCGTCAGAAAACTAAGAGCTGTCATTGGTTCGTATCTGTCATCGTTGTTTACAAATTTTGTCACCTAAGAAAAAAACGGAGTATAGCTGTCCATGGCCGTGTAGTACGTACCAGCCACCCCTTCTTGGGCTGTTTCTTATGAACACTGTTTGACGTTTTGGACCGCCCCTAATATTTGGTCTCCGTAGGCCAGGGACTTGTCGGCCTTAGGGGGAATCCGCCTCTGCTTGTTGAGCCTTTAATTGCACTGCTCAGACTATAAGACCATAGACCGTGAATAGAAATATAATAATGCAAGACGTAAGTATGGATGTCTTCAAGCCCACAGAAAACAGGATCCCTGATAGGTACCCCTAATCGTGCTAAACTAAGCGAACGATATACATACATATGTATAATGAAATACACTACAAAAAATCACATCACTCACTCACTCACTCTCATCAGCCAGAAGACGTCCACTGCTGGACGAAGGCCTCCCCCTTAACAGGGTGGCGTTGCCATAATCCCCACGCTTGGCAGGCGGCTTGGGGATCGAAGAGTGTTACCACCGTTAACTAAGAGGACGCTGCTGCCCGTCCTCCGGTGGTTCTGGATGCAGTGTTAGGACGTACCCAGGTCCAAACAACGATTACAAAAAACCACAATATTATAATATTTACTGTGAGAGCGGCCGCACATTATGAGAAAAACCCGATAGAAAAACCGGACGGTCGCGCTTGAAGGCGCTCCTTGCATACATTTTGTATTAGTTCCCGTACACCGTAAGAAATTTCTTGAGACTGCCGTCTCGCTCGCACCTGTTAATTGGGCGCAGTGTTTTACGGTCGGTCCGGCGCGCGCGAGAAAGACGTGTCTCATAATTTGCGGCCGGCCTTATTAATCTATGCATAAATTCTAGCGCGATAGTTAATTGTCCAAGAATAAAATAGCCGTGACTAATAGATTGACAGTAGGTTGTAGGTGTGTCACAAAAAGGGTTGCTCAATTTGCTATACCGAATTCTAATAAAAAGTACTACAAACTACAACAGTACTATAAAAGTACCAGAGAAATTACTGGGTATGAAGAGATTTAACATCTAATATCTCAGGGTGACGAGCGCAGTGCAGTGCGGCGCAGGATTGTGTTCGCAAGTTCACAATTCTGACACTTCTACTACTGTTAGTTGCAGGCGTGACGCTTACCATCAGGCAAATGTCGTGCTCGTCTCGTCATGTGTACGTAAAAAAAATTATATTGCTACTATGTGAAGACAGAAAGAGAGACAGACATTTTCAAAGTAAATTCAAATTCAACTAAGTATTTCTTAATTTTAATCCATTTTATAAATATACCTAGTAACTACTACAAATACTACCTACATAAATATAAGATATCCATTAATTTAATACAGAGAAGGCAAACAATAAGATCGATTAAGTACCTACCATATAAGTAAGTACCTACCTAAATTTAAAAATACCTATTGTAAAGATTCTAGTAAAAACTTTTAACGTAGATATTTCAGATATTTTTAACGAAACCAGTTTTAATAAAAACATCACATTAACTAGCGAATGGTATGAAATGTATTCGTTTTTGAAGGGAAGACAGATTTTCAGTGAAATATATTATGTATTTCGTTGGAAGGGGAAAAAGTAAACAGAAAAAAGCTTCGTTTCAAATTTAAATTATGCTTCATGGGAAAATATTACACATACATACAAAAATACACGGTGCTATTTAATCGGTTAGGGAGAGGTTGTGAGGATGTTGTATACAAGATAACCAACGGCGGATCCAGGGAGGGGGGGGGGGGGGGGGTCATGACTTCCCCTGGGATGGGTATAGGTCGACTACTGATAGCTTTTGTATAGTTGTAATGGAATTGGAGCCTAACTGCTAACTAGACCTCGACTCGACTATATGACCGGCTCTGACTTAAAAGCTAGATCCACCCTTGAAGATAACATGTTATCCGAACAACCGTAACATGTGATAACGTTTGTTTTGTTGAACGATTTTTGAAAATTCATAAAAAAAACAGCTGTTCCATACACTTTATCACAAGATCCATAAACATTTTGTATGGAACAGCTGTTTATTTTATCGTGCTTTTTCAAAAGTCGTAGAACAAAAGTTGTTTGTTATCTTGTATACAACATGCTCACGACCACTCCCTAGCCAATTAAATAGCACCGTGTATAGGTAGTAATGTTGATATTCAGTCTTTCACCAATCAATCAAAATAATTATAATATATTAATTAATATAAAAAGTAAACAGAAAAAAGAGAGAAGAGAGAACAGAAGAGAGAGAAGAGAATGAAGAAAGAAAAAAGAGAAAGAAGGAGACCGAAGAGCTGGCAGCTACCTCGGACAAAGAATTAGTCTTAGCTATTCAAAGGGGGAACGCTGCCAGTATGTTCGGAACCTTGCGTAAAGGGACTCCTTTTAATAATATATTTTAGTTATTATATTATATTTTTTAAGGTTTTTAGATTTCGTTTCATTGTTCTAGTATAATTATATTATATATAAAGTAATAAAACGAATTATTTAATTAATATTTATTTGTAATTATATTAAAGTTATATTATGATGATATTATTATGCTGATGTTACAAAATAAATTATATTTCTTTCTTTCTTTCTTTCAATGCTTTGCTACCCAAGTTTGGTACCCAACAAAAAACATAGTAGTCGAATACACAAACTCCTAGTTTGAATTCGGTTGAATAGGGCAGCGTCTGGCTTGTCTCTCTACTCGTCACCATAAAAATCTATCTTAACCAATAAATATCTAAAGCTTTGTTGATAAATATACGCTTAAAAAAAACAACCGACTTCAACTTCGAATACCTGGACGTTTTCATATTTTTTAGGCATTTGGATTTAAATACCAAAACCACTACATAAATAAATAATAGTACTACGTACAGAGAGTACACTCCGCAAAGGAATTGAAATAAATAAGGACTCTATCTACTAGGCAATAAAGTAGCAATTCAACTCGCACAGCGCTGGATACCGCTCGCTATATTCAACTAGATATACCGCTCTCTTTCTATCACGTATGCTTAGTTACGTGCGACGAGGCTATATAGCGTGCGGGCGGCCACTGGCCTTGCATTGTCCTCCCGGACGGAGCGCCGGCCGAGCATAACTAAACTGCGGAGTGACACCCCCCTGCCAAAACTATTGAACCGATTTCGATAAAATTTATATGGGACCACCTCTAAAGTATTACCTACCAAACAAAAAAGAATCATTAAAATCAGTTCATAATTGGCGGAGTAATCGCGTATCAAATATTTAAAAAAAACAATCGTATTGAGAACCTCCTTTTTTGAAGTCGGTGTAAATAACGACTCATAACACGTCATGGATGGGAGTGGCATTAAAAAGGCAGTCACAACAAGTGTCTTAACAGACAGTTATTGGCAGTAACGGTCGAATCACTTTACTTAGCAGCAGGCGCCGTATTAATTTTATAGGGCCATCGCAACCAGCCGTCAAGTAAATGTCACAGTCGACTTTTTGAGCATTGTTTTAAATTTTATTGTAGAGTTAACCTTTGAGACAAGCACTTAGGAACGCGAGACAGCAGCAGATGACGGTTTGTGTAGACATAACGTAAAAAGTAACTGCGAAATTGGCTGTAGTACCAACGATAACAATTTAGAGTTATAGATTGTTTGCCTAAGTAGTCAGCCATCATTTCATGATCGTTTTCAGGCATCACGTGCACTACTTAGCATTATATTATGTCTTCTTTCTCTTATAGATAATATAAATAAATACTTAAAATGAAAAAATTGGTGGTCATTTTTCACACAGCGCCATCTAGCTCCAAACTAAGCAAAGCTTGTACTGAATGTGGAAACCAGATAACTGATAGAATACTTATACAGGGTTAGTTCTAATCAGTTAGCATCCTTTTAACGGCATATTCTGTACATCAAAACAAACAAGTTTTAATATAGGCCAACATTAAAATTGCAAAAAAAAAACAGCTGTTCCATACATTTTGCCTCACATAAGGATGCTAACTGATTAGAACTAACCATGGAGGATAAGGAGTTGCGATGAGCGACTTGCAGCCGCAGATCCTACTTTGCGGACGGAGTGTGTGACGTCATACTTATTTGCTCAGTCTGCTAACGTCCGCCACGCGTAACGATAATTCAAACTTACATATTAGACGTTCGATTTTTAATGTTTTTACTCAGTAACAGTAAAAATGAAATAAATTGCTCTGTTTCTTTATGTAAAAATGATCGAGGGAAAATTTCAGATGACATGATTGGCATCTAATTTCATTCGTAAGTAATTTTATTTCTATATTTAGTGATCCGTACTATAAAATTTAAAAACGCGGCATTTATCGTTATATTAAGAAATTAAGTGTTAATTCAGCTAAGTGTTAGTTTACTAGATGGCAGTACAATTTGCCACTCCTCCCGCGAACCTACACCTCCCCGCACAGTCACGCGTCTTTCTAAGGAAAAATCTTAATCACATCTCTGCTTCTATTACTCTGTGGAACTAACCCTGTATACTATATATTTTTATAAGTATTAAGTACATCGGCCATTCCTGTCCGTATAGCCAATCTTGTAGGTTGAGTCAGCCCCCTTTTATTTTTTATAAGATAGAGGAACACACAGACAAGTTGGCCTCATTTTGCTAAGAGGTACGGAAAAACGAAAGCCCTACTTCGCAGGTAAAATTCAAATTCGTTGCTCTTCAGGGTAAAGATAGCGTCGAGCTTCGCGGGAAAGCTTTCCGAGGAAAAATGTTTCACAGATCAGAATTGTACGCGAAAGAAAAGCACCGTGGAAACAAACTGTACTCGTATGTATGAGACTTCCGTGCAACCACAATAACTATGTTTATGAATCACAAGAGTTCTAGATATTAGAAGTTTGTTAATAGAATTTGACTGCCATAAACCTCAGTTGGTACATAACAGTCTCTACATTTAGAGCTGTCAGTAGGGCGTGGGTTCTATTCCCACCCAAGACACACTATGTGTGTTCTGTATCTGGGTGTAGTATGTATACAGGGTGTTAGTTTGAACACCGTTATCCTTCTAGGATATCATTGTACTCATCATTATGAACAACTTTTACTATGGGGTCAACCCTGAAATCATGAAAAAAACAGCTGTTCCATACAAAAAGGTTTATAGACAATAGACAATAGACAATATTTTATTTGTAGAAAAAACACATTTTGTACACAAGACAAGACAATATAAACTCATAACAAATTTAAACAGTACAAAATCAATCAAATCAAGTATTGTCATCGATCTTGGACAAAATGTATGGAACATTCAGGGTTGGCCCCATACTAAAAGTTGTTTATAATGATGAGTACAATGATATCCTAGAAGGATAACGGTGTTCAAACTAACACCCGGTATTATGCAAAAAAACAATACAATGTGTAACAAAAAGGTTCAACAACACTGAAGGGTATATATGTACTCATCATTATGAACAACTTTTACAATGGGGCCAACCCCAAAATAGCGAAAAAAAACAGCTGTTCCTTAAATTTTGTCCAAGGTCAATTAACTTTTTGTTTGGAACAGCTGACCGACGACATTGTAAAAGTCGCGGGCAACCGGTGGATGCAAATGGCAGATTGTCGTACAGAGTGGCGATCTAAGGGCGAGGCCTTCGTTCAGCAGTGGGCATCTCCGGGCCGATGATGATGATGATGGAACAGCTGTTTATTTTCGCGGTTACGGGATTGGCCCCATAGTAAACATTTTTCATAATGATGAGTACATGCATACCTTTCAGTATTGTTGAACCTTTTTGTTACAGATTGTATAAGTAATAGTAGGTATCAGCTATCTGGTTCCCATAGTACAAGCTTTGCTTATCTAGAGGTTAGACGGCACTGTGTGAAATGCAAAACAAAATTTAAAAAATAAATAAATATATATATAATAAATAATTTATTTAAATATAGTTGAACATGTGATGGACCAACACAATGGACCATCACATCAAACAAATAGGAATATACGCCCTTATTGTGGTCGATTCTGACGGTTTTAGTTGACAGTTCTAAGCTAACTAAAGTATTGCTGTCCTTAGCTAACATGCCTAGTAAAAAAGTGACAGCAATACTTTAGTTAGTTTAGAACTGTCAACTAAAACCGCCAGAATCGACCACATCGTAGAGATAAGTGAGTTAAGAAACTAGAACACTATAAGACAATACGTAAGCAATAAGATAAATGATCATAGACTGCAGGGAATCCGAACATTCTTGAAAGTTATAATATTTTTCACAACCGAAACTGTTTTCTACCTATCTAGCTCCCAAAACTTCTGCTGGGAATTGGGACTCAAAGCTTCTGCTCGTAAACGAGATGTGAATAAAAAGTAATGTTCCCGAGTTTCGTGTAACAGAATTATTTTATCCCTAAAAATAATATGCCACGACATTTTATCCCGAAGAAAGTTGCCTTACGGCTGAAGTGTGGTTGCCACAGGGTTGCTTTGTCTTCTAACTTGTGAGACATTATATTATAGCAAATGTGTCTACAGCAAGTTTAGTCTGCTTTTATGTTTACCATTGATGCAACTAAAACAGCGACAAAACGTAGAGTTTGTTTAGATAAGAAGCCAGTGATTAAGTACCCTGTAAATCGTCCAAGTAAGCAGCAAGCCACTATTCGCAGTACCGAATTCAAGAAATTATTCGTACTGGCAAACAAGAAAATATGTTTTTTTTTATTTCAACTAAATTTAATTATTACACACGCTTAACAACAAAAATAAAAACCGGTCTTAAAAATTTCACTTATTACTAGCATGGTAATCTATAATTCTACACTTACTAAAACGGGTCAATTAGTAAGCTTTGTGTAGCAGTCCTCACTAGGAACACCCGTGTCGAGGACTACTGCAGTCCGCTATCTCGCTCCACAGCCGAGCAAACACTTGCACCAACATTAAGATTATAATAAAAAATAAATAAAATAAAAATAAAAAGTATATATATATATATGTTTCAAGGTACCTATGGTTCTATTTTTTAAATAAATATAAAATACTTATATATTTTCTATGAGGTTTTGATTATATATGTCAACAATACAAAAAAAATACTCGCTATATTGTCGTGTATATTATTTGTATCAAAAAATATAATTATATGTAAATATCTTATACATTTATTTACTGTCTATTATCATATTACAAAATGTATTATTGTCAGTATTTTAAGCCAGTACCATTACTACAATTTCTTTTTCATCACACTTGCTCGTAAAGTGGATCTTATTGCATCGGTTTTAGGCTCATAATCCAAGCCAAAACGCACGCGTGCTTTTTACTTTACATTACGGCATATAGTGCTATAATAGGTATAACCCGGTAAAGTCAAATTTGTACGTGACTGCAATTAGACGTATGTATACGAAGCACTCTTAATATAGCCGGGTAATACTTACAGTTTTTTTGTAATACCAACAAAGAGTTCTTATGCCGCTGAAGTAAATGTCAACCTGCGCGCGCATTGCTGATTTGGGCGCCATTTTCCGCAAATGTTTGTTGACGTTTTCGCTGTGTGGTTGATTATTATCAAAAAAAATATGTTTTTTCCTCGCAAGTGTTATGAAAATAGTCGTATGAAACTCTTGTGCTATGTTTCAATACACTCTCGGCTTCTTTATCGCGCTCGCCTACGGCTCGCGCGCATAATACCGCCTCTAGTGTAATAACCAACATAGCACACTCGTATCATAATGTACTATTATTTTATCACCTTAGAAATGAACTGATTATAGCTACTATCGGTCGATTGATAGTTTCAAAAAATTGTGACTCGATAGTTTTAGAGATTTTTTTAACCTTGTCAATGTTAGTATATTAAGCAGACCTTAATAATTTTCTAATAATACTCGTATCTAATCTAAATACCAATAAAGTTCCTTTATCTAAAGTTAAGATAGATTCTAAACTATGTCCCAATAAATACAAAGCTCCTAAATAAGACCACAGATATTATAGATAATAATGTACTCCTATCTACGGTCTAACTAGGTCTTACTGGTTTTTAACCCTCACTATATCTTAATGCCCATAATATAGCTTTAGATTCATATTAAGATAGATTACCTATATATAAAATTTCAAAACTCACTCTCTCATGAAAAAGTTGGGCATGGAGAATGCATTAAATAAGTAAGTATACCTAACAGTTTTTTTTATTCCGACCCAGTTTCCTTAATAAACATGTAAAGTTTTTGGCTAGGATATTGCTTCCTGGCTGCCACGGGAAAGACAAATAACTAGTATAAGTTTTTGAACTTTTGCCAGGTTTTAAGGTTCATATTACATCCCACTGGAGCACGATGAAAGGAATAACTTAAGTCTATGCAAAAATAAAATTTCATGAATATGCTCATACTAAACCTTCATCAAAACACTGGAAAACCTTCTAAAAGAAGATATATAATATATAATAAGAAAGTGCTAGAAGCTGAAGACGTTGGAGAAAGACGCGTGGGTTCGAACCCCGCCCATAACAATTACTTTTGGATTGAGAGATATTTAAAAAAATCATAAGTACTTACCACTTTTTGGTAAAGGAAAACACGTTATGAAACCTGCATAAGCCCGGACAAGAAAGAAATGGAAATTGACCATTGAGGAATTTAAGGCTAGCGAGGTGTGGACACGCCATGAGAAGAGAGGATGACCTCGTAACTAAGAGGGCCGATGATAAGCCAAACGGGCGTCCTAAAAATTAATGAAAGTGTAAAAGATGATATAGAGGTTGTACGTTTGCTCTAAATAAATATAATAAACATTCCGTCACAATTATCTAGTAGTTGAGAAGTTAGAGCCTACCTATCCTGGGCAGAAAGACGCTAATAATGAGAGAAAAGAAAGACAAAGTTAAAGGGTTAATCACATTTTTTTTTATTTATTTATAAAACACAAATTGAAGTAAAAAAGAACATAAAATAATAATTTTGAATAATTTTAGGAAGATTTTAGAAATTATTTTTATCAATCGGCGAAGATAATATAGCTCCTCCTTGAAGTAATGCAGAAGTTCCAGATAGCTGTAAATGTATATTGAAAGTTTCCTTCTCGAAACTTATCAATAGGCAGCTGCCGTTTTCATTAAAGTTTCCTCTCATAGTTGATGAGGAAAGAAAACAAATCAATCGTAGAAGAGCGTTGTCATGGCCATGATTATCATAAATCTTAGAAACTTACGATTTTGGCTGCTCGACTACTCCAAATCGGGTTGTCAGACCGCTTTCCTAAACTTGGAGAATATTCCGAAGAAAAAACAACACATGCGAAGAAAACTTTTTATTCTTTAACTCCAATACTTTCCATGCGTAGTATTTACTTACTCTATGTTTCCATGTTTTCTCATTCAAGATGCATTGGAGACTGCCGTCATCTCTCGTCAGCTTTTTCGTTCCATTAAAGAAAAATTGAATTATTGATTTGAGGACTGCCGAATGCTTGTAGTATCTATATAGCTCTCTTTCTATATAATCAAAAACCGAATGCGATGGCCAAAAAGTATTAATTTACATAAGGTTTAAAAAGTACACATATTTTATAAAAGATTGATATGGATGATAATGATGATGAAAAGAAAAGAAACACTACAAGGTGTAAGAGAAGTGCATTTAAAGTGATAGAGATAAGTGGACAAAAGGAAACACGTAGTGCGATAAGGGCAAAAAATATGATTTGAATCTGCAAGCCCGCATCGGACCAGTGTGATGAATGTTAAAGGCCAAACCAGAGTAATACAACCGTACTGAGCAGAGCGGTAGTCAGGCAGGCATGTCAGGGAAAAATAATAATAATAACATGGTGCAAAGACATCTCCGACAGGGTTTGACGAATGCTGTTAGAGAACGAACAACAGGGTCCAACCATCTAACGTGTCATCCGACCCACGGTATCGGTAAATGCAACGGTCACCTACTTTGAACACTGTCTGAAGCGTTCCGAACTTAGGCGATCTTTTCGAAATAAGGCTAACCGGGGCTATTGCGACATGTATGTGTGTGTGTTGTATGTTTACTTTTAAGTTTAACGACATTAATTTTGTAAACATACTATTATTTTTTGTCACGGGAAACTTTAAGTTACAATTAAAGATATTTTGTAATATTCAGTATTTGGGTATGTCCTAAAACTGCATCCAGAACCAACGGAGGACGGGCAGCAGCGTCGTCTGGGTTAACGGTGGTGAGCATTTTGCTATTCCCAAGCTGCCTGCCTGCCGTGGGGATTATGGCAATTCCTCCGTAATAATAGAGTAATGGAAGGCCTTCGCCCAGCTTTGGACGTCTTCCAGCTGATGATGATGTATCACAATAACCCACAGGTAGGCATAAAGTTCGAAGGCTCGAAGAACTGACAACCGATGGGAGTGGTAGTGGTAGGGCTACGAACCGACAGACGCAGCGTAGGAAGGTCTCCCACTAGGTGGACCGACGACATTGTAAAAGTCGCGGGCAACCGGTGGATGCAAATGGCAGGTTGTCGTACAGTGTGGCGGGGAGGCCTTCGTTCAACAGTGGACGTCTCCGGGCTGATGATGTAGGCATAAAGTCCGTATCTATACTCTTTATGAGAAAATATTATCTGTTCCACTATTCAGTTCTTTATATTTTCTTTTGCTTGACTAGGCACAGCCGCCAATGAAAAAAAATTCAAACGAAATAAACGAGTATTGTTACAAAAACATTCTATTGTTCTTCAAAGCTATTGACTACCGGAAAATCGCTAACGGAATTTGTAACATGAAAAAACCTCCACTGGAATACTCTGAAAGGCTTTCCTACGTCAATAGCGACAAAGCTAGCGCCAACTCCGCAAAGAGTATTTTAATTGTACAAAGAAATTAAGCATTTTAATGAAACATTCAAAAGGTGTTTCATTCTAGACTAATCTACATTTTCTTTAATTGCTGAATGTATTTGCGAGGCTTCTTGTGATTTGATTATGTGGTTTTAAGACAGAATACAATACAATTTAATTTAATGCTGTATACAATTTAATGCTGAACTTAATATTTCCATTAATAGATGTTAACTGATGATAGAAGTTGTAAAATCTAAATACTTATACAATGTGCAATGTGTGAAGGGTACCTTTGTGTGTACTTATCACTAAGAACAGCTTTTACTGTAGGTACTTAGGTAGGTTTAACTTTTACTTAAAGGGGGGGGGGTCCAGTGGGGGGCCCTGCTTATGCTGCGTCTTCCGGTTCTTGGTCGCCACTCCAGAACCTTTCTTCCCCAACGGTTATAAGTTCTTCAAGTGATGTGGCCTGCCCATTGCCACTTCAACTTACGAACCCTGAGAGCTACGTCGTTGACCTTGGTCCTTTGGCGAATATCCTCGTTCCGGATTTTATCGCGCAAATAAACTCCGAGCATAGCTCCGACCATTGCCCGGTGTGTGTCTGAGAAACATCTTGTATAGTAGACACATTAGTAGACACGTAATGTAGGTAGCAGTATCTAAGTAATTGGTAAACTGTGCTAGTAAGTACCGCTTCCAAGCTCTATATCTAATACTATAGGAATCTCTATCCTGACTGACTGACAGACTGACAACGCACAGGCTAAACCGCTGGGCGTAAACCATTGAAATTTGGAGGGTGTACTTGTCTTGATGTGGAGCGTAGACCCCTCCTACACAAAAAAAAGTTTTTTTTGAAATTCTACCCCTAAGGGGGTAAAATTGGGTAAAAAATTTGTATGAAACTCCTTTGTATTTGAGCTTTTGGTAGTGAAAATTTGTATTTGGATGGTTCTTTTAAAATAATAAAGCCGTCAAGCGTACGAGTACTTACGACTCGGATAACGAGGGTTCCGTACCACCTTTGGATAAGTAACCCTAAAAAACTTTTAATTATTTTTCTATAGTTTACATACTCCGTCTTTTTATGTAGTTACTATGAATGTGCTAGGGTTACTTATTGATACCAGTCTCAGATAAGAGAAACCACGTTTTAGCCTTAGGTAGGGAGTACAAATTTTATGTACGCAGTGCGTGCTACCAGGCCACCACAAGGACGAACAAAACAGTTGCGGTAAAAGAGTGGCGAGGCCTAATTTTCTATGTGGCGCCATCTAGTTCAGTTTTTGGGAACTAAAAAATGGAAGCCAACCGAACGGAATTATTCATTCGATATTAATTTCAACTTGACACTCGTTTCCGAGAAAAAAGGCCTTGACATACAGACAGATAGACAGACGGCCAACGGAGTGATCCTATAAGGGTTCCTTTTTTCCTTTTGAGTTACGGAACCCTAAAAAATTGTGTTTATTTTGACAGAAGTGATTTAAGTTGATGAAATCGGGGATGAAATTTTGTATGGAAAGTTATTTGTTTTTCAATTTATAACGATAAAAATTTGTATTTGAATAGTGCATTTAAAATAAAAAAATATGTTTTAAATATTTTTTGAGAGAGGTGACTTAAATGTGTGAAATGGTGGATTAAATTTTGTATGTTTTTTTTTGTTTTTAAAGTTTTAGTGATGAAAAATTGGTATTTGGATAGACTTTTTAAAACTAAAACAATAATTATTATTATTTCTAGGGTTGATCTAAAATACGAATGAAAATGGGGAGGGAAAAAAGAGTAACTAACCCAGCTGTATGGAAGATACGAGTATTTGGGAGCGGGGCGAATTTTATCCGTACGCGGACGAAGTCGTGGGCGACCTCTAGTATGTAGGTATACCTGTGTAGGTAAGCTTAGTAAACTTGAACGAGGAGCAATTAACGCCAACGCGGAGCTTAAATAATATATGGCCGTCTAAACAGAAAAAGGTTATCAAATTGCCTTAATAGCATGTAAACATTATCGGCCTTACTTGAGAATGTCGCTTAAACTTAAATGACTTTCGTTAGCATTGAGCACTTAGTTTGATTTGCGCAGAAGTTGAATGACCTTCGTTAATTGAAGCTTTTAAGTAAGCCGTTATATATTTAATGGTTATACATTATTCGTTAAAAGATCACATATAACTTGTTGTTTTGCATGCCCGCCAAATTTACAGAGGTTAATCGTCATCGTTATGAACAACTTTTGCTATGGTGCCAACCCTGAAATCGCGAAAATATATCAGCTGTTCTATACAAAAAGTTTATTGACCTTAGATAAAAAGTATGGAACAGCTGTTTTTTTTAAGATAAAGATAAAAAGAACTTTATTGCCAAAAAATATATATATACATAAATGCTAGACAATCAAGAGAACAATAATTAAGCTTAACATTTAAAATTAGTATTCAACCGACTTCATATTTGCCTACCTGGATGACGCCTTTTTTACAATTATTATGGTTCAAAAACAAAACTACTGAACCGATCGAATTCGAATAAAAAGGAATTTCTAAATTTAATCTATAAATGACGGAATTCTGAGGTAACAAACGAGAAAAAAACACATACAACCGAGTCAAGAACCTCCTCTTTTTTTGCGATTTCAATGTTGGCCCGATAGTAAAAGTTGTTTGTTCTGACGTACAGAATATGCACTTATAAGGATGCTAACTGATTACAATTAGCCCTGTATACTAGAAACAGCGTTACATTAGATACAATTTGTGCAAAATTTTCAACACCGTTTGCTACCGTCGCCCCTACAAGTAGAATTCACCAAGCATACTTGTATAACTGAAGTATTTATAGATATCGCAACGCAAGTGTTCGATATGATGGCTCCCGGGCATGCGTTTTTCCTCTCATGTTTTGTAGTTTTCATGTTATTTGGATCAAACATATAGCGCGCTTGAAGAAATGGCGAAAACAAGTGCGAGTCGCACTCACGTATCGAGGGTTCCGTTCCACCACACAAAACGTATCGTGCTTTAAATAACCATAATACTTACTGTGATAAAAAACACGACTGCCCTGCCAAAAAATAACAAAAACGTATTTTTTTCACATTTGGATATGGCGCCGTACAGCCGCCATATTGTTTATTTTTAATTATAGCTTATGTCACTCGGGATGAAGTAAGGATTCTAACGATAGTATGGGGTATAATCTGTTCAGGCGTTTAGAAGTTATGGTGGAACAAAGAAACTCACATAAGTACATACATAGATACATGAACCCTGAAAACATTACACTCCTTTTTTTTTGGGTCGTGTAAACATTTAGCAATTAACAGACTGTAAGTATCTTTCGTTGTTTTATGAATTTGTTTGTTGGCATTAAAGATAATTAATAATTACTTAGCCTACTACACAACAAAAAACAAAAGGATTGTATCCAGACCGGTGAAAGTCTAGAGACAATCCAAATGCTCAAACCCACTACCAGTTGGCAGCGTACCCAGCATGCTGGCGGCATTGCTACGCTGGATGGCAATGGTTATGCGTTGGGCCAAATAAACGCCAGCATTTTGATCACGCGTCGCGTCGACCAGGCGCTTGGATATGTTTTTGAAAAGATGATGAACTCCCGATCCCCACGGACCCAATGTCTCAACACCAAACGGCTCAAATATGTAACCTCTGCCGAGGTTAGCATATTTGCGCCGCTTGAGCTGCTCCGCCGAATTTGCCGCCGCACCAGCCCTACTCTGTGTCTCAGGAAGATGTGACGGTGCCAAAGTATCAACGCAACACTGGGAAAAATACACAGCTTTCGAACACGGCTCCAGTTTCTGTAGCCATGTAAACGACTGTGCCAGCCAGGTTTGGCAGCCGTGTGAAGAGCCGTGTACGCGGTTAGAGATTTCACACGGCTGTGTAAGCCAATTATACTGCTGCGTTAGCCGGTAAAGACGGCTACGCTTACTGTATTAAATAATTTTACAGCCGTGTCACAACCGTAGCCGTGCAAAAATACACGGCTACATTCTAACACGGTTAGCGTATTGGTGTAGGCAAAGCTCGTCGGGCCGTGTGTTAAACGAAAACGGTTTGCGGAGCCGTCCTAAACACGGCACGACTGGCCGTGTGCCAAACTAAATCTGGTTGCGATAGCCGTGTCAGCAACGCGTGTCACCGTAGCCGTGTTAGCGACACACGACAAACTTTACCGTGTTGACACGACTGCAACTACAGTACCGGGTTTATACGGCTCTGCCAAGCCGATAAATCAGCCCTTTTTTTTCCCAGTGAAGTTGCGTCCCATACAAGGGGCCGTCCCAACTTCCAAGGCACAAGTGTCATACCGTCAGGTCTTTCACGCGCAAGACAGCTCGGTTCGAGCACAGCTGCAATAATAATTAATTTAATGTAAAATATAGGTATATTTTAACACCCCTCTATTGGGAGGCCTTCGTCCAGCAGGGGACGTCTTATGGCTGACGACGACGACGATAGGCATATTTTTATAATCAAAATGTATCATCACGTAACGTCGAAATTATCATAACATATATGCTATCGATTATTTATTTTCAATTTTAAGATATCCAAATCGAAAATCGGCTTAAAAGTACAATCTTACGCTTATCGCACACTGCAGCGCGCAACGCGGCGGTCCGCGGAGATGCGTTTGTACCGAACTACCGCATTTTGTATCGAAAGCACGCGCGGAACACACTGACAACGCATTTCGACGCGTCGCGTTGCCTCGTTTTTCCACGCATCGCCGCCCGCCGCCACCGCGTGGCGCGGTGCAGTGTGAGAATCGCCTTACATAACTGCCATATTTTTAGTCTACTAAATGCGACACTACGGGTATATACCTAACAATAAACTACGGTAAGTGCTCGTATTAGCATTTGTCACCGCCAAGCGTCTATGTCTTTTCTCTATGTTCTAAAATCTTTGGCGTTGACCCAAATTCCAAGTTTCTATATCTTTGGCGAAGAAAGCAGTTTTATTGTGCGCTTTACAGCAATTGAAATGATTTAGTGCGAATACGTCAATAAATAAAGTCATTGAAATATTTATCTGCAGTTGCTACTGGTTGTAAAAGAAAATTTAGAATTTAGAAAAATTATAAAGGTACCTTCCTACTCGAAGATATTTGTAAAAGCGAAACTAAAGTTCGTTTTTACAGGGTCTACATTTTTATAATATCTTATGTATCTAGGAACATTAATGTACCTGCTAAAATAAGCCTACTAACTTCAAAAGGGTAACAATGTTTGCTCAAATATATTTTGATTGCTCATTCTGCAAATATGAAGCAAAGCATATACCAAATAAATGTTATAATTAAATTATTTGGCTTTGACATTATACTGGATGATATTTACATTCAGGCAAAAATTTGAGTGTAGTTTTAAGTGTGATTTCGAAGCGGTATACGAAAGCAATTATGTTGTGCTGTTAAGGCCCGGTTGCAGCGAGGTACGTCCAGGTGAGTAAACGGTAGGTGCGAGCGAGAACGAGCATAAGGCGCGAGCGCTTGAATTGCTAAATTTAGTAGGTTTTTCTTTGTTTTGAAAAATATAACAAAGAAATACTGTAATCTTAAAAATCAATTAACTAAATACTTAATACTATATTCTATCTATTAGTATAAATTTTACGTGGTTTCATAATGTATTTTCTTAGGAGTCTAATCGAAATGTAATTTAGTGTCTACTTTGTTTTTTTTCTATCGAGCCAAACAATCATATTCCCGTTTTCTAAAGCAAAAAGCTGATCAATTTAAATTAAAAAAAATATTGGTTTAATTCAAGACTTCAAGTTCAAGACTTATTATGATGTATAAATATTACTATAATTTTCAAATACAGTTGATATACACTATTGAATTAAGGAATAATAGTTGTAATTTGGAGAAATAAATAAATACATTTATAATAAATCATTATAATCTTTTTAAATTATGTACAAGACGTAGCATCGAGAAATTAGGAGTAAAGTCGTGTGCGGTACTTCAAGTTGTGTGCGGTTTGGAGTTTGGGCTTTAGTTAATTGGCTAACCCTCGTAATTCGTAGGAGAGAATTTCAGTTATGTAAGTAGATTATGCGGAACCGCAACACTGTCTATAAGCATCACATTAGAAATAGTTAGAGATACAACGCAACAAAATGGTTAGTTCTTCAAAAATGTGTTTTTAGTTGATTGCTCTGGACTGTTTGAATACTGATATTTGACACGATCCATATATTTTTCATTTAAATGGTGTGCCTAAATAAGCACATATTCATATTCGCGTCTATTTTCTTTCAGCTATTTATGAATTATCTGGGTGTTAGATGTTTTCGTTAACAGAGCGATAATAATCGATGCCAGAGCAATAAACAATAAAAAAATTAGGAAAATTAGAACCAAAAACAAAGAGAAAAACATTATTATACAAAATGATCAACAATACATTTTCCATCATCTCTATCAAGATAGAAAAAACAAAAAACCTATTAATTGTAGTCAAAATATAGCAAACAGCTTCTGCATGAGACAATATTTTTTTGCATAATATCTTCCTACACAAAATGAACATATGTAATTGTAATGTAATTTTGAACAATAGTCACTTAAATAGCTTTTATAAGCAAATTCTAATGCAGTAAATAGATTTTTATGAATCACGTATATTTTTTAAGAAAAAACGGCTGTGGTAAGAGCGTAGAGTTAGGAATCTCTTGGAATCAATTGGCATTGACAATGCATGTTTTTTAGGTTTTCTACTTCCTCAGTGTTATCTATCTTTCTTTTTCACTCTGCGATAATTCGGCAAATGTGTTATGTTTGCGAAATGGCGATCGAGGCTTTACCGGAATCTTGTATGTTAAACACGTACGAGCCGGATTTGAAGCCAATAGATCCGTCTGCTAACTTATTGTTTTTCTATAGAAAACTGTTTTTGCTACAGATAAATGGAGGGAGATAGATCAATGATAATATTAAACAAGAGAATATTAAGGATATGGTTTGGAAGATCACTATTTCAATAAATAAAAAATAATAAATAAATAAAATATTTGTGGATATTTCACACAATCTATCATGTTAATTATGATTATCGTTATGCTCGTTTTACAAGATACCATCATCATCATAATCAGCCAGAAGACGTTCACTGCTGAACGATGGCCTCTCTACACCGCCACACTGTACGACAACCAGCCATTAAAATAAACCCACATAATTACCCGTAAATAATCAGAGTACTATAAGGTTTGATGGTGTTTTTTTTCGTCAGATAATGATACATTGACACATATTTATTAAAAAAAACTATACATTTTGTCCAAGATCAATGAACCTTTTTGTATGGAACAGCTGTTTTTTTCGTGATTTCAGTAAACTCCATAGTAAAATTACCTTTTTGTTACACATTTTATAAACAAAAGAAAGTTATGTAAGTATTATATCAGTTATCTGGTTTCCATAGTGTCATATAATCTTTAAATTATATTATTACTTTATTTTATTAGCTCCCATTTTGCAAATTGGCGCACAGGATGGCTTGTGCTTTGCTCCATAAAATATATCAGAAACCAACATAAAATGTTGGTGTGAAATTAATTATCAAAATTGTATTTAAATAACAAATTAGGATTTTTTAAGCATTTATTTTGGAATTGTAAACTAGTAATAAAATTAGTTTCAAATTTAGAATCTATCGGATAGCTTTATACAAAATATTTGGTTATCTGTTGGAAGCCGTATTACGACATGACGTCATATACGCTGACTCGCTCGCACTCGAAGAATTCTTCCATAAGCGAGAAAGAGAAGCTAGATCGAGGAGACCATTTTGAAAAATAGACATTCACGTCGGAGCCGCCGTTGCGCGTGTTACGGGGTGAATCACCTTTTGGATTTTTTTACATCTTTTTGAGAAGAGAATGACCTGAGGGAGCCAACGCCGATCCCGCAGGGGACACCAGGTCCATATTTCCGTCTGAGATGACGTAAAACTCCAACTTTCAAGAATTATTTTGTGACGCGCCATGCGGTCACCAAACTAAGGAACTCGAGCGAAATTCTCATTTGAAGCTTTGAAGACAAGGCAATGTCATTTCACTGGAGGAGCTCCATGAAGCGTTCGAGAATCGGATGATCCTGCAGAAGACACCATCAGCGAAGGATCCATCAGATAACCTCCTTTCATTTATTTTATTTTCCCAAGTTTTCTCGTCATTATCTTCCATCGAAACAATAGCAATCAGCTTATTTAAATATTATTCCAACATATTGTAACTTTGCAAAAAATTTATTTCTCTTCTCCAAAAATTTAATTTTCTTATGACAAATGGCGCCCGAACAATTATTTACTTAGAATTTAACTTAAAAACAAACCAATTTTATCTTGTGCAAAGGTGTATGTTGGAATTTATAAACAAAAGATTACAATTTAATCTACTGTAGAAGTAGGTATTTTCACAATTGTGTTATTGAATTTGTGTAACAATTTTTCTTGTAAAGATGTATAGTACACCGTCTGTTGACCGTAAGTTAACAGCGGAGCAAACGTCAGATTCACCTCAACCAGAACTCCAAAATTCACAGAGCTTAATAGATATACCTGTTTCAGATTCAGAAGAAATGAATTATGTCAATACCGATGTGAGGATGGCTCAAG
Organism: Erannis defoliaria; assembly: GCA_905404285.2. Lineage (NCBI taxonomy): Eukaryota > Metazoa > Arthropoda > Insecta > Lepidoptera > Geometridae > Erannis > Erannis defoliaria. Next base: position 6,780,718 of record FR990071.1, read on the forward strand.
GAACAATCCAGTCGCCATTATGCAAAAATATCCAAACAAATCCTAGCACTAGTGTTATAGATCCAGCCACAGACGGTGACAAGTATATTCCATTTATGAAACAAAGGCACTCGACACAAAACAGTCATGTACCAGTCACCCAGGTAACATATGCAATTAATAACAGTTACAACTCCAATTTGAAGTCCTGGGGACTGAAGTATAGTGGTGATACGTGTGTTGTTGAATTTTTGAATCGAGTGAACGAAATTAAGTTAGCAAGAGATGTGTGTGAAAGTGTACTGTTGAGAGGTTTTTCAGAGTTGTTAGAAGGCACTGCTCTGAAATTTTACAGATCAGTTCGCCATTCGTTACCCACTCTCTTCTCAAACTTTTTAATAAAATATTTTGTTTACTACCCATAGTAGACGCTAACAGAAGTCAATATATACTTTTATTGCAAAATTCAGATCAATAGTTTTTGAAATATAAACAAAAACAATATTTATTTATTCAAAGCAATGCAGTATGTAAACACACATATGGCGGCGCTTATAACTTTTTCAAAATTGTAGTTACAGACAATTATTTTTGATTTATCGTACCTACGCATATCTAGCTACCTATAGATACACAATTTTGGCTATCGGTTCAGTATTATTCAAATTAAAATGAAAACCGTATGTTCACAACCAAAATTCTCAAAAGTAAAAAAGAAACACATAAGTTTTAAGTTTGCGTTTTTACCCACATTATTATTTCTACGGATACTTTAGGATACTGTAAATCCATAACAAATACTGATAAAATCATAAAATCAATAATTATTTCTTTACAAACAAGTTTAGAATTTAAACATTGCAATTTTCCTTGTAAACCAACAAGTTCATGTAGGTAAAATGACATACTATATGGTCTATACTCAGACTAAGTATGACTTCTATTCAGACATTGAACTACTTAAGCGTTATTTATACAAGAATTTACTTATTTTGATTTCCAATTTGTATAGAAAAGACGATTCTTTTTCTGTCTCAAAGACAAGTTTCAAGTATTAACAAAGTGTTGACCTACATTCAGGGAAAGACTTAAATACTTACTTTGAATTAACTTAATAACAGTATTCAAAGCTATTGTTTTGTTTTGGACAAGTATCCATTGCTATATAAAGCAAAAGCAGTATATTTAATACCATTTTTTTTGTGTTTTGAGACTTGGTAATTTTTGTTAAAACCAAGTCTGTGAAGCAATTTTTTAAGGTTAATACCATTTTTTTGTGTTTTGAGACTTGGTAATTTTTGTTAAAACCAAGTCTGTGAAGCAATTTTTTAAGGTTAATACCATTTTTTTGTGTTTTGAGACTTGGTAATTTTTGTTAAAACCAAGTCTGTGAAGCAATTTTTTAAGGTTAATACCATTTTTTTGTGTTTTGAGACTTGGTAATTTTTGTTAAAACCAAGTCTGTGAAGCAATTTTTTAAGGTTAATACCATTTTTTTGTGTTTTGAGACTTGGTAATTTTTGTTAAAACCAAGTCTGTGATGCAATATTTTTAAGGTTAAGTATGAGTAATTATTTTTACATTACCAACAATAAACCAAACGTTCAATAATGCATATTTTCGTGTGCTTATTAGTTCTTAGCCTACATATTGGGCAATTTTCTGGAGGATCCTATTTAAAGGCAACCTACCATTAACTATAGCTTATTAGCTAATTATTTGGGAACGATTTAGTTCTAGTCTTTTTGTTACATGCTAACATACATACCGGATTTGACTAACGACAAGTTTATACCTAGTATGACTTAAAATGTTTTCTTATGGCTGAGTTAAAACACTCGGACATGCTAGCAATATTTAGTAGATCTACATACATACATACATACCAAACTTACCTTTTTGTCTTGTAGATACCAAAGGTTGTCTGTGAACCTTCTAAGATTAACAATTAGTCTTTAATTATAGTTAGCAGCATCTAGTGCACGGATTCACTGCGTAGATTTAATTTAGGTTTAAATAATTAAGATTTACCTGTACTTAATTAAAGCTTATACTTAGTTTATCTAATGTTTACAACGATAGATATTTACTTTAAACATTAGAAGTTTTCACTTCATACTATTAGACAATAGTGAGACTTTATTCTCATAGAATTAGGTCATTACTAGAAAACCCAAACTGTAGGGTATAGATTATTATAAGAATTACAAACATACTAACACATATTTACTTACCGTTTAAAACCATTTAGATATCATTGTTTTTCAGATAAGTTTTGTCCGCACCTACATAAGAGTGAATGGATATTTATATTAACAGTTACCTTTTAAGCTACTTGCTATATACTACTTTTGTTTTATTACACAATGTGTTATTTCTATAGGTATATCCTATACCATCATGTTATGTATGGAGTCATGAGGATTATGAAAAGTGAAGCAAGTATGTCAGAATAGCTCAATTTAACTATGAGATGCAAGGAGATTTATGAAGTTCGATGTAAGTTTAAAGGTGTGAGTGGTGATTTTGTAAGAACTAGGCAGTGTGAATATTATTTGAATTCCTTATAGGTACCTATGTATGAAAGAATGTGAGTGATTTATTTTATGAAAGTGGAATAACAGTTTATTTTGCTAGAAGGAATGTAAGAAGCTTGCTGAAGTATCAACCTCACTATATTTCAGGATTCCAACCTATAACAAAAAGTTTCTTTTCATGCCTACCCCGTCTGTTCAGACAGTAAACTGTCTTTTGTTTCAAAAGGGGGATATTGTCATATAATCTTTAAATTATATTATTACTTTATTTTATTAGCTCCCATTTTGCAAATTGGCGCACAGGATGGCTTGTGCTTTGCTCCATAAAATATATCAGAAACCAACATAAAATGTTGGTGTGAAATTAATTATCAAAATTGTATTTAAATAACAAATTAGGATTTTTTAAGCATTTATTTTGGAATTGTAAACTAGTAATAAAATTAGTTTCAAATTTAGAATCTATCGGATAGCTTTATACAAAATATTTGGTTATCTGTTGGAAGCCGTATTACGACATGACGTCATATACGCTGACTCGCTCGCACTCGAAGAATTCTTCCATAAGCGAGAAAGAGAAGCTAGATCGAGGAGACCATTTTGAAAAATAGACATTCACGTCGGAGCCGCCGTTGCGCGTGTTACGGGGTGAATCACCTTTTGGATTTTTTTACATCTTTTTGAGAAGAGAATGACCTGAGGGAGCCAACGCCGATCCCGCAGGGGACACCAGGTCCATATTTCCGTCTGAGATGACGTAAAACTCCAACTTTCAAGAATTATTTTGTGACGCGCCATGCGGTCACCAAACTAAGGAACTCGAGCGAAATTCTCATTTGAAGCTTTGAAGACAAGGCAATGTCATTTCACTGGAGGAGCTCCATGAAGCGTTCGAGAATCGGATGATCCTGCAGAAGACACCATCAGCGAAGGATCCATCAGATAACCTCCTTTCATTTATTTTATTTTCCCAATTTTTCTCGTTGCCGTCATCCATTGGACTATCGCCATCAGCGTTTTAATATTAATATTGTATTAGGACTTATCAAAATAGTAAACGCATTGTAACCTCAAATAATCTTTTGTTCTTTTTTCTCCCATATAACTTTAGCACAAGATAGATAGGTAAATTATAAATCATCAATTTCATTTTCAACAAGAGGCCCCCTGTACTCCAGAGGTCTGATGTTTCGTGACTGATACGTATCCAGGAACCCTAACTTTTTGTTTTATTCTTTTTGTTATTTGTTTTGTCTTTCTTTGTCAAATCACAATTTTCTTATGACAATAGGTAGCTTTGTGGCTGTTTGAGGCTAGATCCACCAAATTTTTTTTCGTTCGCTGTGGTTACTTACTTAGGAAAACCGTGTCGGGAGCCGGGAAAGGCCGATTTGGATATTACCTCTCAGTTAGTCAAAGCAAGAGGTGCAGCTTTGCTCTACAAAGCTCTCTCACAGAGTCAAACTGAGAATTTTTAATACTGACGTGAAGAGCGTAGTGCTATACGGATGCGGGTCATCATCATGACGATCACAGAGCAAGTCACTGCCGTTTCCTTCAAAATTTAGATATGAATGTTTCTGATTGTATACCTACTCGTACTGGAGGCAAAAGCGAGTTAATCGACGAACTAGACCTCGCAAATGGAGTTGGATTCGTCACATCCTACAAGAACCGTGGACCCCACCGAAGTTTTGGACCACAACCCACAAGGCTTGCAAAGGAAGCTTGCCGGTGGCAAGGGAAACGTAGCCTTACACAGCGCTCTGTGACAGAAGGGACAAAAAGGTTGATATATGTCCCAAGACAGAATCGAGATGCAAAAGATTTCCGCCTTCTCTACCTTGACAATATATGAAAACATTATTGATGACACATAAAAGGACGTTACAGGCTTTGGCGTGGGGTCTTATATAGGAATTGAAAGGTTGTCATATAATGGTATCTTACTTGCAATCAATCATAGTTTTGTACATATTGGGCCGTGGGTGTGCTCCATAAGTTTTGTTGTAGATCGAATCGATTAAAATCTACGAGATACATAAAACAATTTCATTGTGTGGTAAATACTGAATTGCTGCAAAACGAGTAGTAGGTATCTACTTATCTATAACGCATAAAACGTAAACGATAAATATTTCATTCTCAGTAGAGTATGAAAATATGTCCCAGTACTTACAGTAGATATAATCGCACCCTAGTATAAATTCAGTTTTTCCTGCTAGTCACGTTCGGTCGTTATCACTGATATCATTTGTCCGAGATAAGACCCGCTGATAAATGGCAAGTGGCGTGCCCCGCGCGACCCTTCCATCTTGCTGAGGGGGCAAGGGCATTACCCGGTACAATGCAAAGCACAGAGGCGGATTAAATGTCGACAGCGCTCTAGGCTAGCACCTCATCGGCGCCCCTCTGGAGTCTGGCGGCCATAGGTACATTGCTTTGCTTACTGTTACAAAGACTATGCCAGTTCGAGATATGGTCTAGTATGCAATACATACAGCCCGGAGACGTCCACTGCTGAACGAAGGGCTCCTCCCCCTTGGACCGCCACACTGTACGACAACTTGCCATTTGCATCCACCGGTTGCCCGCAACTTTTACAATGTCGTCGGTCCACCTAGTGGGGGAGGCCTTCCTACGCTGCGTCTTCCGGTTCACGGTCGAAACTCAAGAACCTTACTTACCCATCGGTTATCAGTTCGTCGAGCGATGTGGCCTGCCCTGCGCCACTTCAACTTGCAAACCCTGCGAGCTATGTCGGTTATTTTAGTTCTTTGGCGAATATCCTCGTTCCAGATTTTATGTCGCAAAGTAACTCCGAGCATAACTATCTCCATTGCTCATTGCTTGACTCTGAGTTTCTCCAATAGGCCAGCAGTAATAGACCACGTAATTAGAACGAAATACATCATTAGGTCTAATGGTGCTAACAGTTTTTTTTTGTATCCTCGCGCCTTTGGCTCGTGCCTAGTTAATAGCGGATAATCCGCCACTGGCAAAGCACACGTAGGGGCAGTTTAATATACGGCCTTATCGACAGCACTCAACACATTCCCGATAAAGTCACGCAAACCAGTTCCATGTTTATTCAAACGCAAAATTAGGCACTTGATTTTTCCGGTCGTCCAAATTTCCTAGTTGAAGCATTAATTATAATCGTTCGGCTCAAATAACATATCCGAGCTGTATTTACCTAATTTGTGGTAACTGGTAACCATAATTGTTATGTCGTGCAATCGTGCGTTAAGATTGTATATCGTTCGCCGCCAGAATTATACCTTTAATTTGACGTAACACGGGTCGGAGCATTTCAACAGTGAATGCTTTAAAAAGGGCATTAATTTCACATGAACGAGCAATAATAATCACGCATTGAACGCCGTCGAAGGTATTTTTACTCCAGCATAAAAGGGATAGTTTCTATAAAAACGCTGACGCGACGTTTTCATTGTATCGTGAAAAGATTCGTGCGGGGCGAGTCGAGATATTTATAAATACGATATATCTGCATTACGAACACATGAGAGGGAAAATGATGAAAAGAATTTCTTGTAATATATTCTCCCAATTTTGTACGTAGTTATGGATAAATAGATATCTCTTCTATTCAAACTTTCTAAGCTTAAAATGTAGAGAACTTATATTATAACGTAAACTTTTAAGAATTATCTAAAGATTCTACAACTGCGAAGCACGCTCATATTACAAGAAGCATTATATTTACTATACTGGTGACATTCATTGGAGTCCCTTTTAAACTTTATGTATACCTATACTAGTTTAATATTATAAAACTTTCTGATATTGAACGCTAAAAGAAAATTAATCCAAAACAGATCGTTGAAAGAAAATTAATTCACATAGTTTCCGAGAATATGAAAGTCGATAAAATATTTATGGTAAATTGTTTCGTATAAACCTGGTAACGGGGGATTGCTCGTGATGAAATTGATACATAATTTTATTGTGGGCTGAGCCCAACACAGCGCAATATAACACGATTTGGGCGACGGGATTCGATCGACAATATATTCAAATGAGCTTTACCCAGACCGCCCAGCCGCCCTACATAGTACAATACCTACGTCTCAGATGTGTGACAATTTCAAACGTTTATTAACTTTTGTAGAAACAAAATTACAATAAAGTTTGGCTTGTTAGATAGCTATAATAATTGTAGCTAAATGTTTGTTTTGTGGTCTTTAGTACAAAAACGAATATTTAATTGCTAAATATTTTACAAGACAAGCTCATTTTAATAACAAAAACAATAAACAGTATTTACTTTTACGCAAAGTAGGTACATGGATTGCATAGATACCGATGAAGGTCTAGAGACAATCTAAATACCTTTCTTAAAAAGCTAAATGTTGCTTCAGTTTTGCGTTGATCAAAAGTTAAATGACGTTTCGTAATTTCATCGCCAGCCATAAAACGTCCACTGCTAGACGAAGGCCTCCCACTTAATAGGAAGGGCTTGCCATAATCCCCACGCTTGGCAGGCGGCTTGGGGATCGCAGTGTTACCACCGTTAACCAAGAGGACGCTGCTGCCCGTCCTCCGGTGCTTCTGGATGCAGTTTTACAACATACCCAGGTCCGTTTGGTAATTTAAGCAGGGATTTTTAAGAAAGGCCCTTAGTCAGCAGCGTATCCGGTATGCTGGTAGCTTTACTACGTTCTATTTTGACCAAATTGAGATAGGTTTAATTAGCAAAATAAAGCAATAATATAAGTATAAGCTATATATAAGCTATAGTATAAGTAGGTACGTAAATATTTTGATATCGACAGAACAAAACTGTATTTAGTTAGGATGTCATTTTCATCCAACACTATGGCCGTAATCTAATATTAATAATTAATTGATTGTTTGAATTTAAAAAAAGAATAATAAGACGAGCATAAAATAATTGTGAGTCAAAAATAAAAAATACTGTTTATATTAAAACAACCTACTCTGGGAAAGAAACCTGTCTGTTTTTTTTAATATGACTAAGGACTCTTTTGTCCTTTGTCAACCCCAACCCGCAGAACAGGTAAACACAGATATTAAATTGCAGAGAATTGCTATCTCTATATAACGAGCATCTCAAAGTAGCAAGGGGCTTTGTCATATAAACCAGGTATTATACAAGTGCTTAACGATGAAAATAATATCACTCTTTGTTATTTTTTTTATGTTTAGTTGATAAAATGTTATTCACTTTCTCATAAAAAAAATAGAGCAGATAATGGTATACGCGTCGTTAAAATATAAGAATACCACGATGATACTGTATTATAAGACGAAGTGATCGCACGCCCGAATAAAATGTCATAGGTTCAAATATGTGAACAGAAATTTATGTACAAGTATCTAAATTTATTACATTCAAGCGAATAAATCTATGGAAGCTTCGTTCGATTTTACTATGCTAATATATTCGATTTTGAAGAACTAAACTAACTAAAGTATTGCTGTCCTTAGCTAACATGCCTGGTAAGAAAATGACAGCGATATTTTAATTAGTTTAGAGCTGTCAACTAAAGCCTTCAAAATTGACCTCATTGTCGATTTTGACAGGTAACCCATGAGTAGTTTTTTTTAATACTTTCATGTGACGAGACGAGCAAGAAGTTCGCCTGGTGTTAAGCGTCACGCATGCCACTAACAGTAGCAGTGCTAGACTTGTGAAATTGCGAACACAAACATGCGCCGCACTGCACTGCGCTCGTCATCCTGAGATATTAGATGTTAAATCTCTTCATACCCAGTAATTTCACTGGTAACATTGCCCTTCAAACCGGAACACAGTAATGCTTGCACACTACTGCGTGCCGGTTGAACAACTTGCAAAGGTGTAGTACTTTCCCAGGCGGGCTCTGCAGTAGATTCCTACCACTACATAAAAGAATTCAATTAAATAACTCCGTGATAACTAAAAAACCAAAGACAGCTTTATCGATTGATTATGATATTGTTAGAAAAATAATTACGAAACCAGTGTATATTAATATATGAATTGCTTTTAAGCACGTTTCAATTGTGGACCCTCGTTAATTTATTTTTGTGGTAAGATGGTGGTACTTAATGCACAGACAGTAAGAAAAATTATAACCTCTGGCAGGACTTGACCTGCATACGAGTCATCTCTGGTTTTCCGTCCCAACTGCTTTGCCAATTAAGTTACAGAAGTCTCTGCCTTACCCGTCATAAATAAATAAAAAACCCAAATAACAATACACAAAGTGTGGAAACAATTCTTATAAAATATTCAATAAGAGTACTTAAACTTATCAGATGCGTGTAATTGAATATTTTAATATGTACAATGTAATAGTTTAATACTTCGTATGTCATCATCATCACCCGCAGCCTTCTTTATTCCTCTGCTGAGCCTCTCTCTCGTTGTGCCATCTGCCTCAGTAATGCGCAAATCGTGTCCAGCAGCGTGAGTACCGTTCTATGTCGCTAAATTTAACGTGTCGGTATATCAGATTTACTTAGAATAGAATTCGAGAATATACCGAATTTTAACGAATTATACCGATTTGGGACCTGGGTATGTCCTTAAACTGCAACCAGACCCGCCGGAGGATAGGCAGCAGCGTCCTCTTGGTTAACGGTGGTGAGCATTCTGCGATCCCCAAGCCGCCTGCCAAGCGTGGGGATTATGGCAACACCTCTCTTTTGGGAGGCCTTCGTCCAGCAGTGGATGTCTTATGGCTGACGACGACCGATTGAAATGTCAAATATAACGATCGTCAAGAACGGTACTTGCGCTGCAGGTTCGACCAACGATTATTATTTTAACTACAGCGAAAACCTATAAATACTTATAATCGTTAGTAATCTTAATAATTGTGTTATAATTTTAGGTTGCTTGAAGTTCTGAGACAAAGATATCTTAGAAATAAATCTGGTAAACTCCCAGATGTTACCGGTTAATAAGAAGAGGTCTCGCTGGCCTTACGTAATCGTAGTCACCACTGCAAGTGATGGATAAATAATATAAATCAACTTTGCACTTGTTTAGGTATATGAGAATAAACTTAGAGAGATGGATTAGATTACCAGATACATAGTTGGTTTTACCCGCTATCGCATTTCTTTTCTTTATATAAGTACGTTGCAAAAACTAAGTTCTTCCACGTCTCATCCAAATCAAACAGGTTAGCGGTTAAACGCAAACTTATATTTTTTTTGCTTTTTTTTTAATTTAGTTTCTGCTTTTTTTTTATTATTATTAGTTTTACATAATCCATAACATGCAATAAAAGATTTGACTTTGACTTTAAATTAAAAAACTTAGAGCCAAACAAAGAATTAAGTAAATATAATGCCTACACAGGTTTTACGCCTGTGCTTATTTTGAATTATAAACACAAGAATTCACAATTTTAAAATTTTAAATTTTAAATCTAGGTAAATATGGTTTAATCTAAACAAGGTATTGCTACGTAGTACTATTTTTTATCCTGTGCTATTGCTTCACATTTACTTTATGTATGCATCAGCATACATAAAGTTATAAAATTGTCCAAGTAAGGCTAGAAACTAACTAAGTGTAACATATTCCTAGTTAGTTTATGCTTTGTCATCAGCAAGGCAAATTTTATTAAGTGGGCGTAGCAAACATTTACATGCTACGCAATAAATGTACGCTACAGTTTTCTGACAGTTTTTGCAAATAAATTTCAGCTATTCAGTAATATTACACAGTTCTATAAAATTAACGCTCCTTAAATAAATTTAATTTCCCCCATAAATGCTAACGACAAAACTAATTAATCTTCCTTTATTTGTTTACGAGTTGATATCATAATAACGCGGCACGTACACAAACAAATCGTCTACGAAATGCTACGTGACGTAGCGTCGTAGACATGAAATTCTAATATATTTGCGTAGCGTATATTTCTATAGATAATTGAATGATCACCTGTGGGGCCGTCGGTCTTCATCGTGGTCCTCTTTCATAAACGATGGCTGCAGACTGAATCTGCGTCGAAATTGGTGTCTACCCTTCATTTTAGCGAATGATTCACTTAGCACATACTACGATAAGTCCACAGAGAGTGCGTCGAGGCGCGGCGAGCGCGACGTGTGCAACAGTCGGCGGTCGTCGGACGAGTGGAGGGTGGTTGCTCCGGGTCACGCGCCCGTACTCGACTCACGGCGAGCCGTCTTTTCATTTAATGAAAACATAACACTTATAAACCGTTCCAAGATGTAGATTCATCCCGTGCCGTCTTTTAATGAACTCTTCAACCTTATTTACTTGATAAATTTGCACGACGTAGCGTTTACCTGGGCCTGTTCATTAGACACCCGTTTTGGTTATATATCATTTGAGCTAGCAAGAACTGTGACAATAATGATAAAGTTCCACGTGACAGAATTAGGTGAAAAAGCAGCCGTTCGCACTTATTGATCAGGTGTTATGGAATGATAGCAATAAGCTAATGAAATAGCGCTGGACGAGCGCGTGCAGCGCCACGTTATCTAGACCTTTCGAATTATCACACTAATACTAAAATGTATAGGTAAGTATAGTTATGCCAATAAATATTACTCAAAATAATGGTTTCCTTTACCTTCAAAGCTTATGTTAATTACAAAACTCATTTAGAAGTAATTTCGCAGGACCTCGGCGGTCTTGCTTAGGGTCCAGTAATATAATGAGGCAGGTTTTCAAAATATATTTTTGAAATAACATTTGTCTCGTTTTAAAAGGTAACAATTTTGTAAAAAGATAAAGCTCATCTTCACCATGGGAAGCTGAGATGTGTAGGCAAAGCTCCATCCATCTCCGTCTACGGATTTTGTATAATACCTTTAAGAGGTTTCTTTGAATAATTTAACACACAAATGACATTTTTCTTTTAAGCCATCTGATGACCCAAAAACCTTTGTGATTTATTTTATTTCTGTGGATTTCATGGTACAAGGATTATATTTATCAAAGCTGTATTAAGCTTAGTAGTTGAAAAACCACTCTTCGGCTTTGGTACGGACAACTTTATTTACTCAAAATCTAGCTTAACATAAAGTGCAGCTATTTTATTCTTGTCCTTGCTCTATTCAACATTATGCATCTCATACGTTTGCGCAGGAATACATTTTTCATAATGTTCACTCAGCACCATAATTATAACCCCAAACTAAGCAAAACTTGTGCTATGGGAAGCAGATATAAGAAAAGTAGTAGTATTTAATTTATTTAATCCTTTGTATGTATGTTTCTTTGGTGTGAGCAATAAATAATTAATCTATCTATCTATCTATAAGGGGTTAAATTAATGTTTTTTTTACTCGTTGTTTTGACCAACTGTTTATACTCGTATAAGACCAATCAAGGAATCACGAAGAAATATCACCTGTTCCATAGGAAAATGGATTCACTCGCGATAAAATATATGGAACAGCAGATTTTTTCGGGATTTCAGCGTTGGCCCCGTTGTAAAAGTTGTTCAGAATGATAACGTAATTTCGGCTTAGTACTTTTATCTATTCCGTATCATCCTGTACTTATACTTTTTTAAACATGTAGTCAAATCTGAATGCGAAAGCACTCAGTAACTTTCAGACTATGGTACAGACTTTTTGGAGGGTGTATTTGTCGTGATGCGTAGAGGTGTACTAAGAAAGGAATTTTTGAAATTCTTCCCCTAAAGGGGTAAATATCGGTGAAAACATTTTTAAGAAAGTTCTTTGTTTTTTAACGTTTAGTCGTAAAAATTTGTATTTGGAAAGTTCATTTAAAATTAAAATTGATTTGACAGAGATGACTGAAGGGGTGAAATCGGGGATGAAATTTTTTATGAAAAATTCTTTGTTTTTGAAGTTGTAATGATGAAAATTGGTACTTGGATACTTAATATAAAAAAAAACTGTTTTCAATATTTTGTGACAGGCTTAAAAGGCACGTAAAATTAAAAAAAAAACATACGAAGTATGTTTTTTAAAATTTATTTTTATTTTTTATGACTGATGCTGTTGGCCTCAGATGGCCTCTACAGCGTCACCGGACTTTAGGCAAGCGCAAATGGCGCTAGGCCTAGTTAGGTTATAGGCACTGAAGAGACCTAATAGCCTTCGCTTTTCTGTGGTTATAGGCGACTAGCTCAAGGGCGCCTCAGACGGTACGAACCTCGGCTTGGCCGTCGCCGGGAGTGGGGTCAGACTTGCCCTGGCACCCCAGCAGGGGTGTGCCCTGGACCCTAGTATGTTGATCTGGTTGACTATTTGGGAGAATCTAACCGATCTTCTGACAGATCTGGGGAGTCCTCGACTTCACCGGCGAGGTCGGTGCGTGTTTGTGTGCCTCTGGTAACCGGCACCTATACCAAAAACGGAATACTTCCTGTTACTAGGAGTGGTCGGATCGGGCGAGCCCAGCGCCGCCGAGGTGATGACGGCGATGGGGTCGTCCGGGTCGCGCAAGACGTGTCTGGGGCGTCTACGGAAGGGAGGTGGGTATGTCGTGTCTCTCGTATAGTTCTAGGCTTGGACTATGAGTGGATTGGGATGGTGAGTTTTGTTTTGTATTGAAGGTATATTGATGCTATTGGTATTTGGATTGAATTTTTAAAACAAAAACAATATTATTTTTGGTTAGGGTTAATCTAAAGTGGTATAAGGGGGAGGCAAAAAATTAGTAATTAACCCAACGGGATGGAAGATATTTGGGAGCGGGGCGAATCGCTTCTGTACGCGGACGAAATCGCGGGCGACCTCTAGTATATTATAATGTATACAGCCTGGTGCTTTAACAGTTGCCTGCCCTTATATAAGTGAATGAAAATATTGGGATGCCTTTGCAAACTTCTAGCTCATGTTTACAGATACTCCCTGCTCCGTGCGGGAATGTTTTGTGTGTTTGCCAGATAGCGGTTTAGCCGTTTGAAATGTACTTTATTCAGGTCCACAGGGCTTGTTATCTTAAATAGATTTGGGTTGTTAGAGAGGGTTGTCGTTTATGTTTTATTTGATAATTTTAGAATTAGATCTGATTTGAGATTTTAGACCAGCAAGACATAAAAATAGAAATAGAAGAAATAGAAATAGTATATTACCAAATAAAATTGTACAATTTGTACTTAAATCAATATTGGATCGGCCGTTTAGTTGTAAAAATTGTTATTTATGATACTAGTACGGTAAGCTGGTTTTTACAAACGATTAGACGAATGTAACCATAGTCACGAGTTTGTAATAACCAATACCGCACGAGTGCCATACAACGTTTTACAACACATATGCGAGAAAACAGATAACAGAAGTACTTACAACAGAAAATGAGGCAAAATTTCTTATTTTGTTTTTATTATATCGGATGGAAATTCGCAACTAAATACCTACTTGACACTGGCAAATGCTAGAAGTGCGATGCCATAATCCTCCTAGGAGGAAAGATGAAATGGCGCGAATTAACAAATGGCGCTACGTGCGCGTGGTACAAATTGAAAAAAAAAAGAAATTAGTGGTGAAAATTTCTTTCGTCACATTTGCTGTTTAGTATTAAAGTAAGACAAACTTAATGAGCTTGATGAGCATTTAGCTTATTTATTCTCGTAATGTGAAACTCTTTGGTGGAGTTCTTAAATTATTACTATGGAAATTAAAAAAAATAGCGTAAAGTTTACACACGGCGCTATACATGGGAGTGTGCGGTAAAATAGGTACTTAGCTGAGAGTACCTATTTTAACGCACGCTCCGTTGTATGGTGCGTAATGTTCAACTTTCGAACAATGTATACAGGCTTCGTAAATGCATTTTTCGAGCAAATGTGTTGTAGAGTAATAAACGTAACTTTATAGACATGTTTCTTTGTGATTATAAGTGTTTAATTTTTCAGCTACTGCTAAAGGGGAACATTTTCACAAAAATGCTCGGATATTTTTTAAGTTAGGGACATTGTTCGTAGCTTTATGAATTTGCTTGTTATCTATATATACAAGCCTGAAAAGCATTGCGCAAGCAATCAATACTTACCTACTTATGTTATTTTAATTAATGCTGCCAGTATTTTGGGCACCTTTGCGCCAGAAACAGTGAGGGGCGGGTTATTCGATTAAATGTGACGTTATTTTTAGATTGTTATTATTATTTGATTTTTGACGTGTTTTTTTTTAGTTACTAATAACCATTAAACAGTACAATTAATTATATTTTTTCTAGCTGTTATCATATTATTTCATGATTTTAATTTGTATTGTGTGATTATAAAATAAAATAGGTAAAATAAATAAAAGATTTTAATACTAATAACTAAAAATATCTATACTATAATTAATTAGATAATAAAATAAACCAATAATATATACAATATATGATATGAAAAACAAATATTTATGCAATAAATAAATACGAGTGATCAAATGGTTTTAATTGTTATGTAATTGCGTCACATTTTTGCGTCCGTCTTATAAACTGAAAATATAAACTGTCGATTTCCTATGACAACGGAAAATCCAAGAAATAAGTAATTAAACAAGATCCCCATGAACATTGTGGATAGCTGATACTTTCGATTTTTTTATTCCAAATAGGTTTGCGTTTATCAATTTGGTTCATAACATTACCTTCTTCGTTTCGTCGGATAAATGGGTAAATCACACTGAAACTTATCATAAAATAAAACGCTTTTAAAAAAAATACAACCGACTTATATTTCGACTACCTGGATGACATCTTCATATTATCCAGTTATTTTGATTTGTTCCAGTTATTTTGATTTTAACCCCAAACAACTGAACCGATTTCGATAAAATGTATAAGGGACCACCTTACCACTTACGAAACAAAAAAAGAATCATCAAAATCAATTCATAATTGGCGGAGTAATCGCGTAAAAAAACAATCAAAAAAAATACATACAGTCAAATTGAGAACCTCCTTTTGTTAAGTCGGTTGAAAATGGCCATCAAACAGCAATTTTAAATGCAAAAGCTTTTTAAAATTGCTTTTCGTATACGTTTAAACTCAACTATTGTCCTCATAAATTATGAACACCCTCATAAAATATTTAATGTACTAGATAAAAAATTGATGACATATAAAAAAAATTACATGTTTTACAAACTCTATCAATTCTTTTACATACCCATACCCAGGTCCTGTAATTCTAATATCACATTAGAATTACAGGACCTGGGTATGTCCTTAAACTGCAACCAGAACCACCGGAGGACGGGCAGCAGCGTCCTTTTGGTTAATGGTGCTGAGCATTCTGCGATCCCCAAGCCGCCTGCTTAAGCGTGGGGATTATGGCAACACCCCTCTATTGGGAGGCCTTCGTCCAGCAGTGGACGTCTTATGGCTGACAACGATATTAGAATTTGCTTATTATTTTGTAGTATAAAACGCAAATCTTTGTTAAGGATTTGTAACTTTTTAATTGGTTGTATTCTTATTATACGAAATACTTTAAGGCGACCATGTTAACAGACTTCTCAAAATAAATATTATTTATTTGTACTTGCGTGGCGTAAAACATAAGATGCGAAATGTTTTCATTTTAATCATCCTTTGTTCTTTTCGAGACCATGTTGAGAGGTCAAAATAATTGAAAACTTTTCATCGTGCCTTTGTTTGCTATGCAGACAACTGTTTTGAAACATATTTCGGTAAAGTTTGAGTTTCAAAAGACCCTGTGATTTGCACAGTAATCATTATTATAAATGCGAAATGTTGTGAGCGTGCGTGTGTCTGTGTGAGCGTGTGTATGTGTGAGAAAATAAAAAGTATTGTGTGTTGCATTTAAAAAAAAAACTGGACATTTTTTTATTACAGACTATAAAATCAGTACCTTTAGGACAAAAGCTTTTACAAGTTATTTTTGCAAAGATACCTCTAGAAGGATACCTCTGTCTGGCTATTTTATTATATGTAAGGTCGCCATAAAGGTTCCCACAATACGGGCCTTGAGCCTAGTGTGGGGCCGCAGTATAATCTCTGATTGGATCAACAAATCATTTTAAGTTTATTGTTCATAGGTACACATCTTTTGTATCCAAAGTTAATTGTGTTTTCAGCAAATAAACTTTTACTTTACTTACTTTAGGTTTAGGTTAAAGGCGACTAGCTCAAGGGCACCTCAGACGGTACGAACCTCTGCTTGGCCGTCGCTGGGAGTGGGGTCAGACTTGCAATTTGTTTTTGTATTTTTTGTATTTGAAAAAAATTGTATTTGGAAAGTTCATTTAAAATTAAAATTGATTTGACAGAGATGACTGAAGGGGTGAAATCGGGGATGAAATTTTTTATGAAAAATTCTTTGTTTTTGAAGTTGTAATGATGAAAATTGGTACTTGGATACTTAATATAAAAAAAAACTGTTTTCAATATTTTGTGACAGGCTTAAAAGGCACGTAAAATTAAAAAAAAAACATACAAAGTATGTTTTTTAAAATTTATTTTTATTTTTTATGACTGATGCTGTTGGCCTCAGATGGCCTCTACAGCGTCACCGGACTTTAGGCAAGCGCAAATGGCGCTAGGCCTAGTTAGGTTATAGGCACTGAAGAGACCTAATAGCCTTCGCTTTTCTGTGGTTATAGGCGACTAGCTCAAGGGCGCCTCAGACGGTACGAACCTCGGCTTGGCCGTCGCCGGGAGTGGGGTCAGACTTGCCCTGGCACCCCAGCAGGGGTGTGCCCTGGACCCTAGTATGTTGATCTGGTTGACTATTTGGGAGAATCTAACCGATCTTCTGACAGATCTGGGGAGTCCTCGACTTCACCGGCGAGGTCGGTGCGTGTTTGTGTGCCTCTGGTAACCGGCACCTATACCAAAAACGGAATACTTCCTGTTACTAGGAGTGGTCGGATCGGGCGAGCCCAGCGCCGCCGAGGTGATGACGGCGATGGGGTCGTCCGGGTCGCGCAAGACGTGTCTGGGGCGTCTACGGAAGGGAGGTGGGTATGTCGTGTCTCTCGTATAGTTCTAGGCTTGGACTATGAGTGGATTGGGATGGTGAGTTTTGTTTTGTATTGAAGGTATATTGATGCTATTGGTATTTGGATTGAATTTTTAAAACAAAAACAATATTATTTTTGGTTAGGGTTAATCTAAAGTGGTATAAGGGGGAGGCAAAAAATTAGTAATTAACCCAACGGGATGGAAGATATTTGGGAGCGGGGCGAATCGCTTCTGTACGCGGACGAAATCGCGGGCGACCTCTAGTATATTATAATGTATACAGCCTGGTGCTTTAACAGTTGCCTGCCCTTATATAAGTGAATGAAAATATTGGGATGCCTTTGCAAACTTCTAGCTCATGTTTACAGATACTCCCTGCTCCGTGCGGGAATGTTTTGTGTGTTTGCCAGATAGCGGTTTAGCCGTTTGAAATGTACTTTATTCAGGTCCACAGGGCTTGTTATCTTAAATAGATTTGGGTTGTTAGAGAGGGTTGTCGTTTATGTTTTATTTGATAATTTTAGAATTAGATCTGATTTGAGATTTTAGACCAGCAAGACATAAAAATAGAAATAGAAGAAATAGAAATAGTATATTACCAAATAAAATTGTACAATTTGTACTTAAATCAATATTGGATCGGCCGTTTAGTTGTAAAAATTGTTATTTATGATACTAGTACGGTAAGCTGGTTTTTACAAACGATTAGACGAATGTAACCATAGTCACGAGTTTGTAATAACCAATACCGCACGAGTGCCATACAACGTTTTACAACACATATGCGAGAAAACAGATAACAGAAGTACTTACAACAGAAAATGAGGCAAAATTTCTTATTTTGTTTTTATTATATCGGATGGAAATTCGCAACTAAATACCTACTTGACACTGGCAAATGCTAGAAGTGCGATGCCATAATCCTCCTAGGAGGAAAGATGAAATGGCGCGAATTAACAAATGGCGCTACGTGCGCGTGGTACAAATTGAAAAAAAAAAGAAATTAGTGGTGAAAATTTCTTTCGTCACATTTGCTGTTTAGTATTAAAGTAAGACAAACTTAATGAGCTTGATGAGCATTTAGCTTATTTATTCTCGTAATGTGAAACTCTTTAGTGGAGTTCTTAAATTATTACTATGGAAATTAAAAAAAATAGCGTAAAGTTTACACACGGCGCTATACATGGGAGTGTGCGGTAAAATAGGTACTTAGCTGAGAGTACCTATTTTAACGCACGCTCCGTTGTATGGTGCGTAATGTTCAACTTTCGAACAATGTATACAGGCTTCGTAAATGCATTTTTCGAGCAAATGTGTTGTAGAGTAATAAACGTAACTTTATAGACATGTTTCTTTGTGATTATAAGTGTTTAATTTTTCAGCTACTGCTAAAGGGGAACATTTTCACAAAAATGCTCGGATATTTTTTAAGTTAGGGACATTGTTCGTAGCTTTATGAATTTGCTTGTTATCTATATATACAAGCCTGAAAAGCATTGCGCAAGCAATCAATACTTACCTACTTATGTTATTTTAATTAATGCTGCCAGTATTTTGGGCACCTTTGCGCCAGAAACAGTGAGGGGCGGGTTATTCGATTAAATGTGACGTTATTTTTAGATTGTTATTATTATTTGATTTTTGACGTGTTTTTTTTTAGTTACTAATAACCATTAAACAGTACAATTAATTATATTTTTTCTAGCTGTTATCATATTATTTCATGATTTTAATTTGTATTGTGTGATTATAAAATAAAATAGGTAAAATAAATAAAAGATTTTAATACTAATAACTAAAAATATCTATACTATAATTAATTAGATAATAAAATAAACCAATAATATATACAATATATGATATGAAAAACAAATATTTATGCAATAAATAAATACGAGTGATCAAATGGTTTTAATTGTTATGTAATTGCGTCACATTTTTGCGTCCGTCTTATAAACTGAAAATATAAACTGTCGATTTCCTATGACAACGGAAAATCCAAGAAATAAGTAATTAAACAAGATCCCCATGAACATTGTGGATAGCTGATACTTTCGATTTTTTTATTCCAAATAGGTTTGCGTTTATCAATTTGGTTCATAACATTACCTTCTTCGTTTCGTCGGATAAATGGGTAAATCACACTGAAACTTATCATAAAATAAAACGCTTTTAAAAAAAATACAACCGACTTATATTTCGACTACCTGGATGACATCTTCATATTATCCAGTTATTTTGATTTGTTCCAGTTATTTTGATTTTAACCCCAAACAACTGAACCGATTTCGATAAAATGTATAAGGGACCACCTTACCACTTACGAAACAAAAAAAGAATCATCAAAATCAATTCATAATTGGCGGAGTAATCGCGTAAAAAAACAATCAAAAAAAATACATACAGTCAAATTGAGAACCTCCTTTTGTTAAGTCGGTTGAAAATGGCCATCAAACAGCAATTTTAAATGCAAAAGCTTTTTAAAATTGCTTTTCGTATACGTTTAAACTCAACTATTGTCCTCATAAATTATGAACACCCTCATAAAATATTTAATGTACTAGATAAAAAATTGATGACATATAAAAAAAATTACATGTTTTACAAACTCTATCAATTCTTTTACATACCCATACCCAGGTCCTGTAATTCTAATATCACATTAGAATTACAGGACCTGGGTATGTCCTTAAACTGCAACCAGAACCACCGGAGGACGGGCAGCAGCGTCCTTTTGGTTAATGGTGCTGAGCATTCTGCGATCCCCAAGCCGCCTGCTTAAGCGTGGGGATTATGGCAACACCCCTCTATTGGGAGGCCTTCGTCCAGCAGTGGACGTCTTATGGCTGACAACGATATTAGAATTTGCTTATTATTTTGTAGTATAAAACGCAAATCTTTGTTAAGGATTTGTAACTTTTTAATTGGTTGTATTCTTATTATACGAAATACTTTAAGGCGACCATGTTAACAGACTTCTCAAAATAAATATTATTTATTTGTACTTGCGTGGCGTAAAACATAAGATGCGAAATGTTTTCATTTTAATCATCCTTTGTTCTTTTCGAGACCATGTTGAGAGGTCAAAATAATTGAAAACTTTTCATCGTGCCTTTGTTTGCTATGCAGACAACTGTTTTGAAACATATTTCGGTAAAGTTTGAGTTTCAAAAGACCCTGTGATTTGCACAGTAATCATTATTATAAATGCGAAATGTTGTGAGCGTGCGTGTGTCTGTGTGAGCGTGTGTATGTGTGAGAAAATAAAAAGTATTGTGTGTTGCATTTAAAAAAAAAACTGGACATTTTTTTATTACAGACTATAAAATCAGTACCTTTAGGACAAAAGCTTTTACAAGTTATTTTTGCAAAGATACCTCTAGAAGGATACCTCTGTCTGGCTATTTTATTATATGTAAGGTCGCCATAAAGGTTCCCACAATACGGGCCTTGAGCCTAGTGTGGGGCCGCAGTATAATCTCTGATTGGATCAACAAATCATTTTAAGTTTATTGTTCATAGGTACACATCTTTTGTATCCAAAGTTAATTGTGTTTTCAGCAAATAAACTTTTACTTTACTTACTTTACATCTATGGGCAAGATTAAACAAAACATGTGTAAAACTATAAGAAATTGTTGAGAAATCGTCTGACAATCCAACCTAATTGGTATTTAAGTAACTATGTTTTTAAAGCTTAAACAGGAAGAAAAATTATGACCTCCGGCAGGACTCGAACCTGCATACGAGCAGTCGCTATGGGTTTCCGTCCCAACTGCTTTGCCAATTAAGCTACAGAAATCTCTGCCTGAGATGCCAAATTTCCGAATTTTTTAATTTTTCTTCCTGTTTAAGCTTTAAAAACATAGAAATACCATAAGTGTGGAATCACTTCATACAAAAATATTCAAAATTTAAGTAACTGTTTTCTATATATTTACATATACATTTCAGGCACTCTGATACAATAAGGGATATAATTTAAAAAGAAAGAAAAAGTGTATAACACCAAATTATTTAAGAAAAACAAAATAAGAATAAGATTCATCTGTTTATTTACCCTTAATTCAGAAATAAAGGCTTATTATTTTTAACTGTTTTTACTGTATAGACCACAGAGACTATCTATTAAGAATAACAACCGGGTAGGGAGTTTTGGAGGGAACACGGAAAAATCATGTCATTTTTGAAGTGTGGCACATGAAATAAAATAAAAAACTTGACAATGACAGCCACGTCTATTTTGCGCAAAGTCAGAGCCATCTACAATGAGCTTCTTTTTTTTAATTTGCTTGTCAGAAAATCGCTCTTTACTTATATATAAAGCCCTTCGAGTTTTGGCGGGAACACGGAAAAATCATGTCGTTGCATTCTATAATTTTCTAAAACTTGTGTTTTTTCGTGAATTAATGATTAATAATGGTGGTGTTTTATTCATTGAGTGTTGAATTACATGCACGAGTGTGGGCAAGTGATATAATGTGGTGAAACATGTCTTTTCGTGTTGTTTTCAAAACTCCGTAGAAGCTCATAGTAAAGTCGCTACAATTTTACTAGGGCTTGATTTGGACTCGACTATGACTAATTTCGTGTGACTGACTGTGATATCATGACATATTTGACTTGATTTTAATATAAATACTTGAAAATTCATAAACTTGACACTGGCAGAATGCACAACGTGCGATGCCACGAACTAAGAAAAAAAAAAAAAACAACCGGGTTTCTGCCGTTGTACTATTAAGTTTCAATTCATGACGGTTTTATTTGTTCGGTAAAAATCCTGAAAACTATTGTAGAATTTTAGACTGGTAAATTTGAATAACTCTTCAGTAAAAAAAACAATTACTGGTATAGAGCAATGTCACGAGCGACTATACATCGGCGTGAAAAACAGAATCGAAATAAAACTTCACGAAATAAACCCAGCATTGGAAATTTTGCGTTGAGACAGGAGGGTGAGGGCTTCGAAGGGAATTGCAAATTAGTCTAGTGCGGTGGAGAGAGGGGGCCGAAGGGGGTCAGGTGGGGGACAATCGGCTGAGGTTGGTGAAAAATAGCGTTCAACAAGTGAGGTCGGCCGTGCTTCCGAAACCACGTATTTGTTAACAAATCCACGACTTTTATTCTTCTTAAGACAGAAACGCTGTTTCGATTCTTGGACTATCGTATTTTTTTAAAATCAAAACACCTAAATAAGTACGTGCTTTTTCTCTAAGATTATAGTTAGAATTTTTGAAGTTAAGATTATGACGTAACTTTAGAATAAAATTATCCCACTGCTCTGGCTCAAATGTAGGTTTAAAATAACACAAAAGGCACAAAAGGCAATTCTTTGAAATGCACCTACTATGTTTATTGTCCTAACTTAATTGTACTAACATTTGACTTATTTTTTGTTACTAAAAATACTGAAGTTTATAATTTGCAGTTGTTTTATGTTTATACAGGGTTAGCTCAAATCAGTTAGCATCCTTTTCCTTTTTTTGTATTTTTTTTTTTTGTTTTTTTATTCTGTACAAACAACTTTGACATTTTGCCCAAGATTGATGAACTTTATGTATGGAACAGCTGTTTTTTTTGCGATTTCTGTGTTGGCACCATAGTAAAAGTTGTTTGTTATGATGTACAGAATATGCCCTTAACAGGGTGCTAACTGATTAGAACTAACCCTGTATAGAGTTCTACTGAGACATAAAACCCGAGTACACATTGCAGGAGAGCAGATAAAAAGAATGAATAGATATGAAGGGAGGAAAGAAGACAAAGCGAAAAGGTGAATCAGACTGAAGGGTCGGACGTTACCCAATGAAATAAATTACTTCCAAAAGCTCCTATCACACGACGCGAAGAAGTGATTTACCTTCTAAGGAGTTTTTCCTACTTTAACAACTGCACTGATGTATTTTCTTATCGAGGCAAACATTTTTACAACTACGAGTATTTTGTTTATCACAAACTTTTCTATTCATATTATGAAACAATGATATTTATTAAATAAGTGTGCTGTTTTTTTTTTATACCACGATCTGCTACCATATTAGAGAATTAGAAAATATCTGAGGCAGAAGTAGAATTTATTTTTCAAGAAGTGGCAACCTACAAACAAACCGATTGCTACGTTTCTCACATAAGTTTATAATCTTACATTTAAAAGATAACATTTCGAATCATTGACAAGATAATACAATAATATTATAAAACTTCCATTTCGATTTTTCGATTTCAGTACATTTGTTTTAAAAACCAAACTACTAACCGATTTCGATAAAATTTATATGGGCTCTGAAGTGTCACCTATCAAATAAAAAAAATATTTTCAAAATAAATTCATAATTAGCGGAGTAATCGCTCAAACATACAAAAAATAATAAAGTCGAATCATGCAGATGGACTCATAACTCTGTGAGTCGAATTGAGAACCTCCTTTTTTTGAAGTAGCTTGAAAAGGGTAAAAAATTATGTCTCAAACTACAGATGAATCGTACTAATATTATAAACTCGAAAGTTAGTATGTTTGGATGTATGCATGTTTATTACTCTTTCACATAAAAACTACTAAACGGATTTGGTTGAAATTTGGTATAGAGGTAACTTATACCTTGGAATATAACATAGGCTACTTTTTATCCCAACAATCGCGGGTAAAACCGCGGGGCTCAGCTACTGTTTAATAATCCAAAAAGTATTTATTTTATTTTATTATAAAATGCTGTTTCTCATATTGCTTAAAATATCTTTCATCCAAAGAGGTGATCAAAGGATTTTTCCTTAGAAGGACTCGTGATCGTGCGGGGAGGTGTGGGGTTTGCGGGAGGAGTGGTAAATTCCGCATATGGTGCTGCCATCTAGCAGAATTCAGGAAAAGCTTTTTGAGAAGTGCTTTATCGGCAAAATGGAGAACTCTTATAAACGCTAGATTTACTACTAGTGGCGCCATCTCTGGGACTAGTTAAAAACATAAAGAAACGTTACATATTTCATAAACAAATCACAAAAATTACAAATAAAATTACTTATGAATGAAATGAGACGCCAATCATGTCATAGGAATGTTTGCCTCGATAATAAGTGCAAGAAAAAACGCAACCACTCATTTTCTTTCCACTTTTACTGCGTAAAAACACTAAAAGTCGTTCATCTGTTTTGAAAGCCTGCATGACTGCTACGTGAGGCGGTGGCTTGCAGACTGACTAAATAAGTGTGACGTCACACGCTCCGTCCGCAAATTCTGTTCTACGGCCGTAATATTGCAACTCCCTATTCTCCATGAGCCGTAAGCATCGAAGCACTCGTAGCATTTGTCGCGTCTGTCTTTCGTAGTGCGTGCGTAGCGTCGTATTTATAGCTCGTGATCATTGACATAATATCAGATTCACAATCTCTAAATGAAAACAGTCAAAAAACGTCCGAGTGCCGTTGAATACGTGCATTATAATAGTTCACAATTGTTCGAATTTAGACGTTATGTCGCTTGAATAGTGTTCAATGTATGCTTGGGCGCGTGTGTGTTCAAGTCGTTCAAAAAGACGGCACGTTTTGCACGTTTGTGACTCTATAGATGTTAGCTCAATGCTTGTGATTTAATTCCTACGAAGTTGTAGCAGTTTAGTTCCTCGAAAGTTGTACAAGTAGCTATGGACTGTTGAATATTCCGCCTATTTTCAAAGTTTGCTTGTCTTCGAAGTTCCTTCGACGCAGTTCGTGACGGATTGAGTTTTATTGTTAGCATAGAAATTTATGTTTAGAACAGTGGTTTAAAATGTATCCAAAGCATTAGTTAGGGTTTAAATTATTAATAAATATGTCTGTTTATCGGTTAACGTAGGTAAGCATTCTGCGATCCACAAGCCGTCTGCCAAGCGTGGGGATTATAGCAACCCCTCCCTATTAAGGGTGAGGTCTTCGTCCAGCAGTGGACGTCTCTGTCTGATGATGTGTGGATGTGTGTGATGTCTGTTTATTATAATTTTAATTATGGAAACAATTAGGTAAAATTTTGTAATAGTTCACAGTACTGAAATACCTCTATGTAGAAAATTTTAACGCTGGTTTAGTCTAAAGTATAAGATTGTTTGGCTCAGCTGAAAAACACTTCTGAAAATGGATAATGCTTCAAAAGTAGGTTAAATAAAATCCAGGGATGCGTTGAAAATCGTACTTCGTCCCGAGCTATAAATCTTGTCCAGAGAGGGGAGGATTCGTCCTACAATTTATGCTATCGTATGAGTAAAGCGCCTATCAATTCCTTTTTATTGGTATGAGATATCAAATGTAATGATAAGAAAGCATATTCTGCATCCACACATGATGTATTGAGGAAAAACTTTGTTGTTCCTATGCCCAACTCGAATTAGATTACATTATTTATGTTAGGGGAATCCTAGCTTAACGCGGATTATAAATGTCAGTCAATGTTATTATATAATATTATATATAAGGAGGGAGATATGTCATATCGCGCCCTCATATGGCTCCGTGAAAACGGCCCCAGGGACTGTCTCGCCTGTCTGCGCTCACTAATCGAGACGTGCGCTATCCCTTTTGCTTCTTTTCTCCCTTTTACTCTCATAAAAGTGTTATCTTCTTTCGCACTCTGGCGCAACTCGTAAACATAACGGCACGGGAGTCATTTTCAAACGTTGTTTTATTACGCGATGACGCATCTTTCGCAATCTTTGATGTCAGCATAAACTGGAAGTAGCTGACAATTTACAAGCATAGCTCTGATTACTGACCTTTAAAATACTTTATTTTTATTTTTATTATTCTAATATATAATACAAACAAGGCGCTCTCAACACTTCCAAAAGATACATGGACGCCATTGACATACATAATCTTTGCATGGAAGCAATATATTATAATAGACTATATACAGTGAAAATATCACTTTACAAAATTGTGTCGTTTTTTAATAACAATAAAATACCTAACACAGGATTCGTAAAAGGGGATAGTACTATGTCCGTTACTCGTCCGAACACTCTATGTGTAAAAACCAAGCACATATATTTACAGATTACAATTACATACCTGCACACGAGTCATGTTTTTTTTTTTATCCTACTAAAACGAGACAGATGAAACTAGCTTAATGCGGAACGAGGATATTCGCCAAAGAACCAAAGTCGCCGACATAGCCCAGGGTTTGCAAGTTGAAGTGACAATAGGCAGGCCACATCGCTCGAAGAACTGATAACCGATGGGGAAGAAAGGTTCTTGAGTGGCGACCGCGAACCGGAAGACGCAGCGTAGGATGGCCTCCGACTAGGTGGACCGACGACTTTGTAAAAGTCGCGGGCAACCGGTGGATGCAAATGGCAGGTTTTTGTACAGTGTGGTGGTGTAATAAGCCTTTGTTCAGTTCAGTAGTGGACGTCTCCGGGTGATGATGATGATGAAACTAGCTTTGTCACTTTCGCCGTGCTTATAAGCACGGCGAAAGTAGAATTTGTCTTCAATGCTCGGCTTGCTGGTGATTGTAAATAGAAGAACACCGCTTCTAAGAGAGAAGCCAGCTCCGTTCAGTTCATATAAATATAAATATGTAGGTAAATCAAACTTTAAAAGTTTGAGAAGCCTGCGTCAAATTAAAACTGTTGTAATTAACGCCCTTCTTCCTGCTGAAACGACGTTGGCGTCAAACTTTTTGATTGAAAACTTTGTATTTTTCTTTATTTTCCAAAGAAACTCTTTGCATTGGTCTATCTTAAACACGGAGTATTTGCCAAGTATGAAAACAGATAGAGAAAGATAATTACAAGAAAATCAATGTTATTACACAACTAGAGGTCCCCCGCGTCTTCGTCCCCCCCCCTTCCGTAGACGCCCCAGACACGTCTTGGGCGACCCTGACGACCCCATCGCCGTCATCACCTCGGCGGCGCTGGGCTCGCCCGATCCGACCATTCCTAGCAACAGGAAGTATTCCGTTTTTGGTATAGGCGCCGGTTACCAGAGGCACACAAACACGCACCGACCTCGCCGGCGAGGTCGAGGACTCCCCAGATCTGTCAGAAGATCGGTTAGATTATCTCCAAATAGTCAACCAGATCAACCTACTAGGGCCCCAGGGCATACCCCTGCTGGGGTGCCAGGGCAAGTCTGACCCCACTCCCGGCGACGGCCAAGCCGAGGTTCGTACCGTCTGAGGCGCCCTTGAGCTAGTCGCCTATAACCACAGAAAAGCGAAGGCTATTAGGTCTCTTCAGTGCCTATAACCTAACTAGGCCTAGCGCCATTTGCGCTTGCCTAAAGTCCGGTGACGCTGTAGAGGCCATCTGAGGCCAACAGCATCAGTCATAAAAAATAAAAATAAATTTTAAAAAACATACTTTGTATGTTTTTTTTTTAATTTTACGTGCCTTTTAAGCCTGTCACAAAATATTGAAAACAGTTTTTTTTTATATTAAGTATCCAAGTACCAATTTTCATCATTACAACTTCAAAAACAAAGAATTTTTCATAAAAAATTTCATCCCCGATTTCACCCCTTCAGTCATCTCTGTCAAATCAATTTTAATTTTAAATGAACTTTCCAAATACAATTTTTTTCAAATACAAAAAATACAAAAACAAATTGCAAGTCTGACCCCACTCCCAGCGACGGCCAAGCAGAGGTTCGTACCGTCTGAGGTGCCCTTGAGCTAGTCGCCTTTAACCTAAACCTAGGCCGAGCGCCGTTTGCGCTTGCCTAAAGTCCGGTGACGCTGTAGAGGCCATCTGAGGCCAACAGCATCGTTCATTCATAAAAAAAAAAAAAAAAAAAACGTCTTCGTCCGCGTACGGAAGAAATTCGGCCCGCTCCCAAAATTCACCACTTTAAATCATCCCGAGCAATTATTTTTACCCCCCACCTGATTATACGAATGGATGCTGGTTCTGTGTGAAACCAACAACGAACACACACAATACACGCACACAGACAACCGGGACCGAATAGGCTCAGCTGCCAACGCTGCGTAAACGCGAACCGTATTGCGGGACTATAAAATTCACAGTCGCGCAGCGTCGGCAGCTGAGCCTAATCGGTCCCGCAATAAGAGTTCATGGTATGGCCCTTTCCTTTTTTTTCTTTGTTATTGGCATCGCACGTTGTGCATTCTGCCAGTGTCAAGTTTATGAATTTTCAAGGTTTTTGATTAAAACGAAGTCAAATAAGTATGTCATGAAATCACAGTCAGTCACACGAAATTAGTCATACTTAGTCGATTCCAAGTCATGCCCTAGTAAAGTTGTGGGGAATTCACTATGAGCTTCTACGGAGTTTTGAAAACGACACAAAAAGACATGTTTCACCACATTTTATCACTTGCCCACACTCGTGCATGTACTTAATTCAATACTCAATGAGTAAACCACCACCATGTTTAATCATTAATTAAACACACAAGTTTAAGAAAATAATAGATTGCAACGACATGATTTTTCCGTGTTCCCGCCAAAACTCCGGTATGGCCCTTGGTCGCAACTATTACAATACCAACAGCCAGAAGACGTCCACTGCTGGACGAAAGTCTTAATACGGAGAGGTTGCCATAATCCTCACGCTTGGCAAACTATCACAAATCAAGCTATAATTCTGTTTGCTGAGTTTATCAGCCGTCCCTCCGTGACCTGCCTAACGAACGACTTGTCTTTGCCCTCTGGATCCCGGCTACTAATTGCTATTATATTGACTTGATCCTAAATGATATCAACTTTTCCTGAATTTTTCGGTTCTAGTTTTCCCGTGTGTTCAATGTAACTGCAATCTCGCTTGCCGAAAATAGATCGTTGTCGTTGCTACTCATAATTCTGAACTATGCGGTTCGGAAACTTTATAAAATATGTAAATTATTGTGCTTTGCATAGTAATTTTACAAAAACCACATAAATGTGAAAGGTTTGTCAGTATGTGTGTGTATGTTTGTTACGTCTTCATACCAAAACGACTGAACACATTTGGATTAAACTCAGATTGGAGATACTTAGCTTATTTCCCGCAAAAACTGCAACTATCAGATGTTTTCTCAGTTTGGTCATAGAGTTTTGCTACAGTATCTACAGACAAATTTGAAACGGTAAACAAATAGTTCATTCTTTGAAACCTATTTCCACAAAAGCAAGGGAATCATTCAAGGAAGCATTATCGAGTATTTGGCGGGAAAACTGAGCGTAGGACAAAGATAAGTACAACCCGGGTTCCCTAACTTCCTTGCAGCTGACATATGGAAGGATTGCCGCTATCATTCATTCGACGTTATCTCCAATTAGGAAAATGCAATTTGGCAATGCTTTGTTTGGTTTCGTAGAAATACTTTTCCTTTTTCCTATTCATGTAATGTCCTGGATTTGCTGATCAACAATGTACGATGGTTGTTTTTTTTATCAGGCGTTTCTGAAGGGCTTTATATATAAGTAAAGGGCGATTTACTGACAAGCAAATTAAAAAAAAAAAGCTCATTGTAGATGGCTCTGACTTTGCGCAGAATAGACGTGGCTGTCATTGTCAAGTTTTTTATTTTATTTCATGTGCTACATATCAAAAATAGAGTTTTGGCGGGAACACGGATAAAATCATGCCGCTGCATTCTATTATTTTCTTAAACTAGTGTTTTTTCGCTAATTAATGATTAAAAATGGTGGTGTTTTATTCATTGAGTGTTGAATTGCATGCACGAGTGTGGGCAAGTGATATACTTAATATGGTAAAACATGTCGTTTTGTGTTGTTTTCAAAACTCCGTAAAAGCTCATAGTAAAGTCGCCACAACTTTACTAGGGTATGACTTGGACTCGACTTTGACTAATTTCGTGTGACTGACTGTGATTTCATGACATATTTGACTTGCTAATACTACATAAACTTGAACATTAATATATACATGACTGACTACATACTGGCAGAATGCACAACGTGCGATGCCAATAACAAAGTGAAAAAAATATCAAAAATAATATGCTGTTTTTGACTGGCACGTTTAGTTTGCGCTATCTATCGAGTTTTTCTTTGATCGAGTTGAAGTTTTTTAAATCATGTTTAGAAAATCGCTCATTCTTACATAAATTATTACACGTAGAATTCAAATCAATTTTGTGTAAAATTTAGAGCGCTCCTTCGGGTACGGGTTCAGATGAGTAATTTATATTGTAAAACACTCGAGCCTTTGTCGATTAAGCCTTATAAATATTTTCAATAAAGAAAACAATACGTAGGTTGCTATAACTATAACAGTATGTACCTAAACAAAGGTTTACGAATAAACGTAAACACTCAAAACTACCATAACTACATAAGTACCTACTTAATTATATGCTATAGGCATGGCCATTACGACCTGAGCGACAAGGAAAACCTTTCTATTCTTATTGGCCACTAATCCGATCTAAGTAAGGGTAATAATAAATTATTCAACATAATTCGCGCAATGCAGGTATGAAACGGCTCGAATTAATAATAAAAAAGCATTTTTATCCTCTATTTGACTATCATTTTTATCCTCATTTAACTCATATAGTGTAGCGGACAGTCTTCTATGCATCAACGACGACAAGTATTTGCGCCTTTTAAAATGTGTTTTACGTGCCTGCGGGGCTAAAGTGTCTACTTTAGCCCCGGTACGCGGAGCGAAAGGAACTACTTCCTCCCCGCAGCGGCACGTAAAATCGTATACACACCACGGGAGCAAGTAAAGATGCCTCAGACCTCATGCTGAGATTTGAGACATTCTTTACTTTTGCTCCCTAGGTTAGTAATCTACTATTATTGTCGTGTCATTTTGTTCTCCATCGTGTCGATGGTTACTTATGAGCCATAAGAAAATTTCTAGCACAGTCATAACAATGTCTGTGATAGAAAACTTTAAACCACTAAATACCTAGTTCTTGTTTTTTTAATTGAACAAGGCGATGTTTGTTGTTGGTTTGTCAATAGAGTTATTACGTATACCTATTGTTTATATCGTATCGTGTCGTAGGTACGTGAGAATTGTATCGTGTTGTTCGAATCGTAACGTACCGTACTAAACAAATACAAATTAAATTTATTGGGTAGGTTATTGGGTTTTGTTCACATTAAATACTAATTGGGTTGTATGTACAAATTTAGCTTTTTCAAGCCTTTCTGATTGGATTACTTTATTATCTCTAGAGCAGACACACCATTATAAACGTTTTGCACGAACAAAGATAAAAACAACTTTGTTAAGACGAGCTTTTGTACGTACTCCACATTCGAATGAAATAGCTGGAAATCTTCAGCAACTTAAACGATTTTCATCTACAAATTCCTAAAATAACAACCGAAGTTCCGTTTTAACTCATTGTTGAATTAAAATTAGAAGCATTTTCTCTCAATATTGAAACTGTAAACATTGAATTCGAATACCGCTAAAGTAATATACAAATGCTAATTATCTTGATAAGAGGTTGTGTTAAGAAACTTCTAATAACAATGCTTCTTGTTAATATTATTAATTATAAACGTGAAAGCCACTGAAACAGAGATGTTTTTAATAAGTTTTGCAGGAAAAATAATTTGGTGGATTTTTCGAGAAAATAACGAGCTTGTTCGGGTTCACCAAATTGTAAAAAAAAAACATTTTTGGAGCAGTGTTTCAAAGCTACCGTTAATTATCGTTACAATAAGTGTTAATCGAGCCATTAATTGTTATGCAAAATAAAAAGCTGGTTCAGAGAGTTGTATTTTTAGAAATCATGTGTTTTTTTTTATAAAAAATTAAAAATTGAAACCATAAAATTTCACTGAACTAAAATATCGCTTAAAAAATTGTCCAAGACCTGTATAAGCATGTCCTGAAAGGATACGGTCTACAACTCTATCACCCACATATAAATAGCTTCAATAATATTTTGCATACAGTATTTAGCTAAGTAGGCTAAGTAAGGCTATAAACCAACCCAGATTAATAAAATTATCTGTTTTTTTTTTTAATATTTCTTTTATTTGTGTGCTAGTAAGTAGCCAGTAGCTCTTAACACATACGTAGCTTTTGCTTTTCCAGATTCAACAATGCGACAAAGACAATAAATGCTATGAATACAATAATATATTATATCATAGTTAACCTATAAGTATTTTTCTTTAGCCTAAATTATTTATTTATTTATTTAGTACACATACAAAACAGAATGTAATAACATTAGATTAAAATTGTATATACATATTGCAGATCTGTACTCATTCCAAAACTATGTATGTCTAGGTGCATTAAAATATCGGAATTAAATAGTCACTAGAGGAAATTACAATTTGTGATTAAAATTAAAAGTGACGTACACAGTCAAATTGGGAAATAAAATTGAAATTGCATTGAAAATTGAACCGGTGAATAAACTTAGTGCTAATTAATGTTAATAATAGTAATATTTTGCTATACACAGCTATACATTTGTGTTGAGTTGGGTCTGAGGGAACCAAATTTAATAATAGGCCTTTACCTATGAAATTGCCGTTCTTCAGTACTGGTCATTTCAAATAGAAAAAAAGTTTGGAATGGCTTTGTATTCTGAATTCAAATTAACTTTGTCTTAAAAACATGACATTCTTTTTACAAACTCAGTCTTTTGTTTATTGTTTAGCGTTGTATTTTCATTACGTTTGAACAATGCCCTAAACCAAAAATGACCCCTAAAAAGGTGATGGTCAATGGTGGTCTAGTGCGGGTGTGATTCACCACAGCTTTTTACAAAACGGCATGAGCATTACTGCAGATGTGTACTGTGAAGAACTGGAGACAATGATGGAGAAGCTTGCACATCTGCCGATGTGCTGATGACCAGCTTTGGTCAATCGGTCGTCCCCACTGCTCCTTCACGACAACGCGCGACCCCATACTGCACAACAGACAGTCTCCAAGCTGCAAGAGCTGGGGTTGGAAGCTCTCCCTCATCCGCCATACTCACCAGACCTTGCACCTACCGACTATTACTTTTTCCACAATTTAGACTACTTTTTAGTGGGTAAAAAATTCAATTCCCGAGAGGCAGTACAAAATGCCTTTGAAGAGTTTGTTGCCTCCCGTCCAGCTGATTTTTACAAGAATTACGAATTCATGGGCGAATTCATTTACGATTGATGGGCATCAATAAACTGCCAATGCGTTGGCAAAGATGTGTCGATTGCATGGGTGATTACTTTGAATAACAGAAAAAAATATATAAAAAATAAGTACTTCCACTTATTCCATACAAAACGGCAATTTCATAGGTAAAGACCAATATTATTCAAGTCGAATTGTAAAGGCCAAACTAAGGTTTTAAGTTGAAACCTAAAATATTTATTTATTGCCTTTGAAAAGAATATAACTTTAGATGGAATATATCGATGTGTTTGTTGGAGACGAGAATCTCATTGTATTGGCGGCTCATTCATTATTGAAATTTAATCAACTATTTTACGCGGTGGATGTAAATAGTAGATTATGCACCAAGGTAAGGGGATAAAGCAATCTCTTACGTCACGGGCGGCATATTGAACCCTGAGCGTAACAAGGGACTCTAAGTATATAGTTGGAGTTATGTACCTAAAAGTATAGAGTCCTGAGTGAAGCGAGGAGTTCAAGCCGCCCAAGAAAAAAATACTGTAAGACAGGCTTTATCCTAGAGGTGAATACTCTACTTTTCATACCTTCTGCGAGACATTAAAAACTCAGTCACGCTTTTTTATTATTTTTTTAATTTATGCCTATGGTGTTCCAAATTCAAATCACTTTATAACCCTTGTAATATATAATGTTGTATGAAAATCCCTTGGGATCTAATCAGATTGCGTAATATACGAGTGTACAGGCACCTCATATAATTGAAACATTCTAAAGATTTCGCGTCAATGTCTTCTTTTCAATTTCTTGTCTGTGGCCGCAACGCAATGCACGCATTCTACCAAAGAGATCGCTTTTAGTTAAATATTTTTAAATAAAAAGTTCTTTTTTTTTTATCAAACAAAATGTAGTCTAGTCTTTATTTATTATTATTCTTCTTATGAACAACAATTTTTTCGTTTTTATAGGCTCGTAGCAACCGACGAAATTAAATAAAAAACTTTTGCCCCTATAGAGCAAAATTTTACTTTATCCCCTAGATCATATACTATTTTAGCTTCGCTCTGGTGCGCTATAATTAAGGACTTTTTGAGCAAGAGGAGTGAAAAAAATAACCGGTTCACTTACTAGTTTTGGTTTTACTAACAACTTACGGAGCAGCCCACGTATAATTTTGCTGTTTGAATGTCGTGTACCTAGATTATACTTATTCCAATAACTTAGTCACCAGCATGGTATAATAATATACTCCACCAGGTATGACACTCCGGGGTGACAAAGGCCACGTGGGTGACACAAGCCTACGTCATCGACGTGAAAAGACCAGTAGCGTGAAACCATAACCCCGTTCTCCATATATTACCTGTGGGAATCCCATATAACAATGTGATTTTGGTTGAAACTATGTTAATTCGTGTTTAATTTAAATGATTTCGCTTGAGCGGACAAGAAATGACAATTGAAGTGATATGTGTATTTTATAATTGAAAAAATAAAATAAGAAAAATATTTTATTAAATCCAAACATAGGAAAGAAACATAATTATCTTATCTTATAATTAATACATTATTAACAGATTTGATTCCCAATTTTCCAATTTTGTTGCCATAAAGTGGCAACTGGAGTGACACTCCCGGAGTAGCAAACCTTGTTTTATTGGATCATGGTCACCAGGAACCGTTAGAAGCACCAACTATTCTCATAGCTACCAACCATCTTATAGTTTTTTTTTTGGCGGGAACACGGAAAAATCATTTCGCTGCATTCTATTATTTTCTTAAACTTGCGTATTTCGCGAATTAATTATTAAAAATGGTTATGTTTTATTCATTGAGTGTTGAATTACACGCACGAGTGTGGGCAAGTGATATAATGTGGTGAAACATGTATGTTCGTGTTGTTTTCAAAACTCCGTAGAAGCTCATAGTAAAGTCGCCACAACTTTACTAGGGCATGACTTGGACTCGACTATGACTAATTTCGTGTTACTAACTGTGATTTCATGACATATTTGACTTGATTATAATATTAAAACTTAAAAATTCATAAACTTGACCCTGGCAGAATGCACAACTTGTGATGCCAATAACTAAGGGAAAAAAAAACATCTTATATCGACGGATTGAAGCCTGTCGTCAAGCTTAGGACAGACAAGTTAATTACGAAACTTGTCCACGCCATTCCGATAACTTGTCAACCCCTCACAATCGAGAAGGGATACCGAAACACCTTGTCCGGTTCCTCTTCTATATATTTTACATTTATTTTGATACGTCATATTTATTTGGAAGCCGTAGTAGCCCAACGTGGATCTGCACTACATTTTTTCCTCGCTAGGTGGCGCATCGTCGATGTGGCCATATTCAACTGTCAATCTCATACATTTTGTGTTTTTTATTTTGTTTTTGCAGATAACATCGGACTCGGATTACCAGGGAGAATTTGTATATTCTGGTTTGTACAGCAATCCTATGCCTTGCTAATTAAAGCTCTGTTCAATATAATATGTAAGCAACTACTTATCTAACCTACATATCTATTTCCAGGCCGTCAACAGCTGCATAAATGTTCTTAAAACAAGCCACTGTACCCAGTATTTAGCCTTAGACTAGATTATTGACACAATCAAGAGCAGATAGATAATAATTATGCAACGATTAACAAGAAAACTTTATTTTGCCACTTAATATTTATTTTTATTGTAGGTGTAGGCAACGACAACGATAAGATGAAAGGACGGGAAATAAGCGCACGGATTTTGAAGACTCTATGTTGAGCGCCGGCTCTCCACTCGCTTCAGTCATACTCTGCCTTTGCGACATGCGAGCCGTACGATACGACAATACAAACTTCTAATACATGTACATGACTGTGTTCTGTTTTTGTCATGCAGTAATTAGATTCGCTATCTCTATTTTCCGACAAATTTAATATGCATAAGTACTATTAGCTAGGTATGCTTGATTGTGTTGTCTTGTTAATTTTGATCGATTTTCAAGCGCTGGGCCCGTCCAATCCATTATCAAGGTCGCTGGGTGTAGGTAGGTAACATAAGTAAGTTGTTTTAAAACCCACTTAGAAATTGGGACTTTCGTTTTTCTGAAGAAAAAAAACACCACCCTCATGGATAAATTCTTATTAAAGAAACAAAGCTATCTGAATAATAATGTTGTCCAAACAGTTTTGTTTTTATGTGTCTGCAGAAAAACATATCCGAAATAGACATAAACAATTTCTTTCCTCATCCACCCCTCCATAGAGGATTAAACGACGGAGAGATTTGGTTGCGTCGTATAAATCTTTACAGATGAACCTCGTAGACACGTGTCCCGCAAGTATATTGATTATGTGGATAGAATGCGGGATTAATATACCATGGATGAAAGAAAACTACTTGAAGATGTTGGTTACTATATGGTAATGAGCTTGGAGGATTTAGGTCAAAGAGAGCATTTTTAGCCGGCTTCAAAAAAGGATGAGGTCCTCTATTCGATTGTCGACTGCATTGTTTTTTTATTTTTGTTTGTTTGTATGTTACGCTATTACTCCGTCAGTTCTGTACCAATTTCGAAAATTCTTTTTTCCATGGTCCCATATAAATTTTATCGAAATTGATTCAGTACTTATTGAAAAATCTACAAAGATAAAAAATAGATACTAGGTACCTACATTGATGACGTTATGATTGTTGCTCGCCCCCATCTGCAGGTGCTTGACACAATTTGCTCATATCCATAACTAAACTCTTGGCAGCGTACACTTAAAAAACCCTTACAAAATACACTTACTTCACACAGAAAATTAAAAATAAAGTATTACATTTTTGAACAAAAAAATACAAAAAACCGACTTCAAGACTATAGGTACCTATATCATGTAAATATAACTATACCTATTCACAATTTATGATCAGGTATTTATGTTTAAAGTTTTTAGTTTTTACATAATTAAAGGTAAGTATAGTCTTGAAGTCCGTTTTCTTTTTTCTTTTTTCTTCAAAAATATTACTGTACCTTCCTACCTTCTTTCATAATATTTGCGTCTGGAGTTTTGGCGGGAAGACGGAAAAATCATGTTGCTGCGTTATAATATTTTCTTAAACGTGTGTTTTTTCGCGAACGATTGATTAAAAATTTATTTTATTCATTGAGTGTTGAATTACATGCACGAGTGTGAGCAAGTGAAACAAGTATTTTCGTATTGTTTTCAAAACTCCGTAAAGCTTATAGTAGTCGCCACAGCTTTACTAGGGCATGACTTGAACTCGACTTTGACTAATTTCGTGTGACTGTCTGTACTTTTGAGACTTATTTGAATTGTTGATCTACTGTGACTTAGATAATCAAAGACAATAAACGACCAACCGTATCCGATCTGTAGTGTTTGTCATATCTGTTTTAACGGGCGATATTTGCCCTATATGTTCTGACGCAGGACAATTAATCGGTCTACGAATACAAGCCTACCAACTTACTTACAAAGTCAGCTGAATGATAGAACTACAACTGGTTTACCGACTGAAGTCGGATAAGTCCAGAAAATACGAACGTGCTTCCCCAGTTCAGCTCTAGAGGTAGGTTGGTACTACTATAACAGCTTGTTATTTGACGTGTGGTAAGTTTATAACTCAGTGCCGCAGAACATTCATTTGATGAAGCCTTTGTTCTGAACCGTTAGTAAAACTTTCATTACAAACAGTAACCCCATGTAGGTATATCACCTGACAGCGTGCAGTATTAGGCATTTCTGGGTTATGGCGGGAACGCGAAAAAATCATGTTGCTGCATTGTATTAATTTCCAAATCTTGTGTTTTTTCGAGTATTAATGCATAAAAATAGTAGCGTTTTATTCATTAAGTGCTGATTTACGCGCACGAGTGTGGGCAAGTGATAAAATGTAGTGAAACGTGTGTTTTCGTGTTGTTTCCAAAAGTCCGAAGAAGCTTATTTATTTATATAGAAACACCAACAGTACACATATTAAATAATTTCTATAGTAACATGTAAGCTCGTAGTAAAGTTGCCACGACTTTACTAGGGCATGACTACAGTTACAAACACAACACATTACGACATAGTTTTGCAAATAAATTAAAAACTTTGCAAATAAAAAAATGCTATTATTCCATACAAGACTTACTTAACGACATTTTTTTTTTAACTTTATGAAGTTATCACGCAAAAAACAGATCATACCCAGAAATTGGCATACCCTCATTTGGCTCATTATGTTAGTAATGTTAGTTAGGGTCAACCCCGTAGACAGAGAAATTCGTCTACGGTCAACCCACACGTACAACAACCACACCACATCGCAGCGAAAAAATGTGGTGACGCTGTGGCTACGTGTGAATAGTGTCGTTGCAGCGTTTTGCAGTTGCGTTGTGGTACCGACAAAATGTCGATGTGGTTGCGTTGTCGCTAGCAGTTGCGATGTGGTTGCGTCGTGTGCAGACACAGTTCGACTCCGGCTTTCATAGTGCGGGCACTGTTGTTGCGTCGACGTAACGTTTTATCTGCGATGTAGCCGGCGGCTATTTCACGGTGTCGCTGGTGGTTGCGTTGTGGTTGCGATGTGGTCGGTATCAACAGTCGATAACGACGGCAAAATGTGGTACGTGTAATTCTACAATTCATTATCAATACAGAAATGCGCCCGACCACGTGTTGTGGTTGTGGTGTGGTTGTGGTACGTGTGACCCTTACATAAGCAGCATAATATGCAATAAACAATTTTGACTTGACTGGACTTGACTGTGACTTACTAAGTGAAACTTTGACTATGGCTAAGACTAATTCAACTTGAAACTCATCAAAAACTTGTTATAAATAAATAGGTACCTGACACTGGCAAATGCAAATAGTGCGACGCCATAATAGGAATAGGAGGAAATGGAAACAAAGAAGAAAAAATTAATATTTTTCTTCTTTCCTCCTATATAGGAGGATTATGGCGTCGCACTTTGTACGTTTGCCAGTGTCAAGTATTTTTAGATATACCCAGGATATACCTATCAAGTTTTTGATGCTGACATTTGAACTTTGACAAAACGAAAAAAGCTGCATTATAAATGGTTATTTATTACCTCAAACTGTTTATTTGCAGTTTTGTACCTCCTTTAGTAGCAAACAAAAAAATATTACAGACTAGACATATTACGTATAATACTTTGATTATATAAGAGAGCTAGTTCCTCCGAGGTATAATATGATGATATTGATGAAGGTCTGAGTATGATGACTTCAGGACTTTCTTTTCTGTACATTATGCATGTGGGGGGTTCAGTAAAATTATGATGTATTGGTTATTATAGACCATGTTAGGCTGTATTTACCAATTGATATCCAGTGTATTATTCCCGGGTATTTTAAAGACATTCCCTAAACTTTAAATTCAAATCCGCGCACTTGCAAGCTATAGGTGTGGAATAAATACTATTTCCACGGAGTCACCACTAATGTTGCAGGTGTATGTAGGTTGCAGTTTGCTTACCATTCAGGTAAACAGTCTGCTTGTTTAACATTCTTTGTAGGTATAAAAATATAGGTAGGTACTTACCGTAAAAATTAAAAAAGCTTTTCACGGAAATCATAAATGAGGCAGTTCGTTCCGAAACCAAAAACTGCGTTCGCGGAATCGTATCTAACATGTTTGTGTATTTTTTTAATGTCAACGTTCTTTTTAATCAGAGGACATTTTTGTAAACCTTTTCGCGTAAATATTCTGAAAATATTAATCATCGTCTTCTAAGCATTCCCAAAGTACAAGCATCGCTCTTTGATGTAGCAAATTAGGGTTTTTAGAAATTAGTGTGCTCGCGGTTCCTCTACCATAAAATGTTTATAAACCGGGGTTTAGAGGGTTCTGAGGTCCGTAAAAGGCCAAGCAAGCTATACCCAATTAGAAAGGTAAGATACTTACCTTGTATGAAATTATCTTTGATAAATAATATGTCTAGATAGAGTCTCGTACTGTTTATGAACGAAAAATGACAGGCCAACATTATTATACCAGTGTGCGTGACAGCCATGTCTTACACTCGCGTTGCACCATTGTCGTTGTTATAGTGTGCGTGCAGCTAACAGTTAACCGCTATTTTTTTCGCCGCGTTTAGGGTCCATCAGTCTATCTAGACATATAATTTATCAAAGAAAATGATGTATACCTCAAAATAATCAACTAATTTATGAACGTACTTATAAGAAAGGTATAAATGACGTACTTACCTTTTATAAATATTGAACGTGTATTAAGTATTGTTGTGGAGTCCTTTAGACCGTTTTAGGGTTCAGTACCCGTAAATTTTGGGTGTGTGGGTAGTTTTACAAAATTATGCATTCCATAGCGGACTTCTGATGATAAAAAAAATGCCGTGACATTCCAGCAGTGATTATATAGTTGGTGATATTTCTGGTATTTTTGTGATTGATGCTTGGAACGTATTGTTTATTTAGTTTCCCTGTAGGAGAATGGTCTATATCTTGTTCATGTCAACGTTATTTTAGCCATAGAATAAATAATAGCACCCTTACCTTTAATTACAACATTATGATACAAGTGTGCTATGTTGGTCATGACACTCGAGGCGGTATGATGCGATTGTAATGAACAATGCACACGCGTTTCATACTACGTTTTTCATCACACTTGCGAGGAAATAACATACTTGTATTGTTATTAACTTTTAATAATCAACAACACAGCGAATAATAATCAACCAAACAGCGAATAATAATGATAAATCAATTACACAAGTGCTGTAATATAAAGTAAAAAGCGCGGGTGTTTATTATCTAGGATTATGAGCCTCGTCGTCAGCCATAAAACGTCCGCTGCTGGACGAAGGCCTCCCTCTTAATAGAGGGGTGTTGCCATAATCCCCACGTTTGGCAGGCGGCTAGGGGATCTCAGAATGGTCACCACTGTTAACTAAGAGGACGCTGCTATCCGTCTTCCGATGGGTCTGGTTGCAGTTTAAGGACATACCCAGGTCCCAGGATTATGAGCCTAAAACCGATGTAATAAAATCCACGCTACGAGCAAGTGTGATCAAAATAAATTAAAGGTTTGTAGAAAGTAGATTTGTACTTAACTCAGATCTCAGTTCAGTTTTACCAAACGAAATCGTTCGCAATTAGGTACTCCTAGAAAACTTTTTATTGGCCGTTCTTATTTTCCGTATTTTATTTGACCTTTGAGTTTTTACTTAGGTACTCACCTATAAACAAAAATAGTTTTTCGCTAAAAGGTCGTGTTTCTCGTTTTGATTCTCGTTTAATAAGTTAGAGGAATTTCTTGTAGCCCGCGGTATGAAGTGAGAGCATAGAGTTGTGTGAGTGAGAAGTGGTAGCACTCTAGTCGTTTTACAGCTGGTACTAAGTTACCTATTTCGAGCTTTCTGGGAGTTTACGGTTCAGGGCATTCCTTTAACTAAGTTTCGTTTGAACGAGATATAAATACAAAATCTAGTTTCGAACTCGTACAGCTAAAGAACCACTGGAACCACCTTTCGGCTTCCGAATAATCCAAAAAACTTTCAAGGTCAGATGATTTTTTGTATCTTCTAAGTCATGTATGCATTTTTGACAATCGACTTAGTAACCAAACGCTGAAATACAAGTGTTATTGATAAAAAAAAGTTACTATTTAAACTACTTATTTAACAGGTAGTACCTAAGTTGGTATGTTATTTGTTGCAATTAATAAAGGCACAAAAACCTACTGCTCCAGATATTAAGGACACCTCACTGACTAAAGGAATAACAAAACATCTTTACAACGTTTAGGTATAAACACTTACGGCCTTACTTAAAAAACTTTTCAACCGTTAGTCACTGCTTAAGATGCTCTGCCATCTTCTCTCTGACGTGAAGTGTAACATGCAAGAACAAGACAGAGAAGTTTAAGCAGTGACTAAGAGAATCGAGATTATTTTAGGTAAGGCTGTTACTATTTAAACACCTCTGCATATTGACCTATTCTCAAAGAAAATTCCTCGCCGGACGTATTAACACTAATAGTTATCGCTAGTACCAGTACCAGTACTAGAATTAGTTTTACTAGTACCGGTACTAGCACTAGTTTTTACTGTACTAGTACTCGTTTTTACTAGTACTAGTACTCGTTTTTACTAATACTAGTACTTGTTTTTACTAGTACTAGTACTCGTTTTTACTAGTACTAGTACTCGTTTTTACTAGTACTAGTACTCGTTTTTACTAGTACTAGTACTCGTTCTTACTAGTACTAGTACTCGTTTTTACTAGTACTAGTACTCGTTTTTACTAGTACTAGTACTCGTTTTTACTAGTACTAGTACTCGTTTTTACTAGTACTAGTACTCGTTTTTACTAGTACTAGTACTCGTTTTTACTAGTACTAGTACTCGTTTTTACTAGTACTAGTACTCGTTTTTACTAGTACTAGTATTCGTTTTTACTAGTACTAGTACTCGTTTTTACTAGTACTAGTACTCGTTTTTATTAGTATACTAGTGTTTACGTAGTACCATTACTAGTATCCGTACCTACTAAGATTACTAATTTTACTAGTACTG
This sequence comes from Erannis defoliaria, assembly GCA_905404285.2. Taxonomy (NCBI): domain Eukaryota; kingdom Metazoa; phylum Arthropoda; class Insecta; order Lepidoptera; family Geometridae; genus Erannis; species Erannis defoliaria. The sequence continues at coordinate 6,823,748 of FR990071.1, forward strand.
GAACAAGTACTAGTTTTTAATAATACCATTACTGCCACAAGTTAATGACAAATACTAGTACAAATTCTTACTAGTACCAGTAACACTAGTTATCACTATTGCTAATACTAGTTTTTAGTAGTACCAGTACTACCACTAGTTATCACTACTACAAGTACTAGTACTAGTTTTTACTTGTACCAGAACTTCCACTAGTTTTACTAGTACCAGTACTGCTAGTGCTACAAGTGATCAATAGTAGGTACCAGTTCTACCACTAGCTATCACAAATAGTAGTAGCATCACTATGGTAGATATGTATTAGCACTAGATAACACTAGCTAGTCACATGTAGTCTGTATATATAAAATTCAAAGTCCTGACTGAGCTATCAACGCACAGCCTAAACCGCAGGTCTTAGAGACATGAAATTTAGAGGGTGCGTTATTTGTGAAGTGTAGGTATCTACTAAGATAGAATTTTTGAAAATTTCACCCCTAAGAGGGTAAAATAGGGGATGATAGTTTACATAAAAGTCCGTCAATTTTGAAGTTAGGATCTTCAAATTTTGTGTTCAGAATGACGGTAGCCGGCGAGCCTTAAGAAACGCGGTAGTATTACTACTCTACTATGTAATTTTGTAGGTCCAAGACTAAGTATTATATCGATTAATCTCTTCATTATCTAGGATTATAAATTACTAGCTTTTGCCCGCGGCTTTGCCCGCGTAGTAATGTTGAATACTGGAATTCGGTTAAATCGGGGCCCAACTCAATTGAATCACTAAAATACGTATATTATTGCATTTTTTCCAAGCCGCTTGCAAGTCTTTAAGTTTTCTTGAGGATGACCAAATTTGGCATGTCGCGTTTGCAATACTTACTTCAAAACAAAGCCGTCTTGTTGAATTTTAAACAGACAGACAGATGGACATGACAAACTTAACTAACTAGCTAACTCGCGAGCAAGCCACATAGAACTGACCATGCGAAAAACAGTCCTGCCTTAAATCAATACCAGCGTATTTTAAAGTTTGACCCTGAGCCTTATTGATGGTCATGGCAAAACAAACTTTTAGAGGAAATTGAAGCCTTTTGGAGTCATAAGGTAAGTCACTGGGAATCATGGGAATACGCGGCACAAACACTGTTTCGCCATGGGCACACCCAGTCAAAATGATGGCCTCAACCAGATTACGATGCAGCATTTTTACTTGTAACCTGGTTCCATTACACAATTTGGGTGGTCTTAAATTCCGAAGGAGCATGACCCGTACCTTTCTTCAGGATAAGCCTATGATATGGTAGCCCCGCTGGTCTTAATGAATTTAAAAACTCAACTGGATAGTTTACAGCCTCATCATTATTGCATACCGTATCAACAGAGTCAATGAAATGAAATAAGCTTAAGCAGAAAAAGTATGATAACAAAGAACGTAAAAAGATTACCAAAATATCGCAAGAATTACGAAACTTCGATAAATACAGTGCTGCACTGATCGCTTAGGTAGACTCGGTGTGGGTTGGAGTGGGGCGCGCTCGAGGTACAACGCGTCATACTCGGGTTTTAACGTATCTGAGCCGACGCGGGATGGACGTTTCGAAAGCGCTGTGCTTGGTGCGTGCACCGGATCAAGTACATGTGTTTAAAATATTTATCTTCTTACGCATAAACACTCGATTAGCTAATCTATAAATATAACATTTTTTTTCAAATGAAAAACTGACCCGTGGCCTTCCAGTTTTGAAATTGTTTGAAAATTCTGAAACATGTTTATGTTTATTTTATCTTATCTCTTAAGTCAAAAAACTTAACAGCCTTAAATGAATGGTTTCGGCAAAATGGTATTTTAATGATACATTGAACCCCTTGCGAATTTTTCAAAATCGTTGCTGAGTGTGCGTTTCTCTGCATCAGCCCTTAACACTAATGGTATATCGGCCTACCCTGATTGGGCCATATTCACTACGCTGGCCCAGTGCAGGTTGGCGGATTCACATACACTATCGTATTTCTTCTCCTGAAATATGAAGGTTTCCTCATGATGTTTTCCTTCACCGAAAAGCCAGTGGTATTATCCATGCGTAAGTTTCAAAGAACTAATTGGAACGGGCTCGCCCGGGTTCGAACCCGCGACCCCAAGAATGTGAGTCGAGCTTGATCTCACTGAAGCTACCACAGCTTGAGCTGAGTGTAAGTTTACACCACTCAAAATTTAGTTTAGGCATTTAAAAGTAAGTTAATTTAATATTAAAAATTAATTTAGCAGCTTAGGCTGTACAGTATCTATAATAATTGTCCGTCAAACAGTCGTCTGCGTGGACCTACAAAAAAATAGCCTATGTCCGTTTCCGAACCTTATGCTATAACTACCTATCCAAAAATGCAGCTCCATCTGTTCAGCCGACCAATAAATACGCCCATCCCCGTCCCCATTCCCAGCCTCATCCCTATAAGCGCCCCCTTCCCCATCCCCATCCCGATACCAAATGTCATTTTAATATGAACACGCCCATCCCCGTCCACATCCCCGTTCCCTCTCTCATCCCCATCCCGAACCCCATCCCATCCCCACCCCCATCCCGATTTCAACTTTCATCTTAATATGGACACGGCCATCCCCGTTCCCAGCCTCATCCACATCCGCATCTCATCCCCACCTGTCCCCACCAAATCCCCACCCATCCCCACCCCATCCCCATCCCATCCCCATCCCGATACCAATTGTAATCTTAATATTAACATGCCGATCTCCGTCCCGTCTCCGTTCCCAGTATCATCCCCACCCCCACCCCCATCCCCACATCTATCCCCATCCCTATACCAAATTTCATTTTAATATGTACAGCCGTTACAAAGTTAAGGAGAAACAAACGTACTATCACTAAAACTTAGTTTTTTTTTATACTAACAGAGTAGCAAGTCAACGATACTGCAAAACTTTGCACACTACTGACGCCAAAGATGAAGCCAACGATGAATTGAGACAAGTTTCCTTTTGTAATTGTTTTGTAAGTTCGTACTTAGATATAGTCATATCCTAAATGGTGATAAAATGGGGGGGAGGGAAAGAAGGATGTTAGGTTATGGTTTGAAGACCAACATCTTATAAGGTCTTAAGAAAGAATAGCTATAAAGAAAAATATGATCAATCCGCGTGCTAGAAGACTTCGTAAACACTCTCAGTACAGTCAAATTGTTTGTTTGTTGTTGAAACTCTTGAATGGGATCAAAGATGATAAAATTTCAATGACACACGCATAACACGTCTCCGTTTTGCAGAATACCAGCTTAGCTAAGAGCCTGGCTGACCTCTAGAGTATGCTCAAAGAACAACCCCTCCCTATTTACGGGGAGGCCTTCGTCCAGCAGTGGACGTCTTCCGCCTGTTGAAGGAGTATGTTTTCGAAATTAATGTTTTTAAAAATAAGTAGGCGTACTTGATCGACTGGACTTGCCAAAACTTTGCTAATGATTTTCTAGTAAAACAAAAATAAAATTGAATACAATGTTCCCGCTAAATACTTATTATTGACTTGCCCTTAAATTAACAGATTAACCGAAAGCGGTTTTACCCGCTTACTGGTAAACGAGAAGATAGCTAAGAAGATAAGAAGATACCTTACCTAAGAAGGTATACCCACCTTCTTAGGTAAGGTAGCTTCACAAACTTATCCACTGCCGAGCGGAGCCTACCCCTCAATTCAGAGGCTCTCTGAAATTCGGAGTTTAAATTAATCCAAAGTAATTGATAATCCACCCCATTCGTCTACCAGATGAATGTTTATAATTAAAACATTATTCAAAAAGGATATTTCAGTTATTAGGTTGAAGTTAACTTGTGCGGTGGTGGTCGGTCTTTAACACACAATTTACCTAAATGCCCGTAACGTTAAAAAATGCCCATAATGAATCATAATGAACCATTGAGCTAATATCTATAGAGTCACAAACGTGCAAAAAAAATATGTCCGTGCCAAAACTCAAAAGTTTTTGAACGACTTTGACTACGATAAGACACAAGCGCTCAAGCATACATTGAACACTATGCAAGCGACATAACGTCTAAATTAGAACAATTGTGAACTATATAATGCACGTAAAGGTATGTACAACGGCACTCGAACGTTTTTTGACTGTTTTCACTTAGAGCTTGTGACTCTTTATATATTAGTTCAATGATTGAAGGATAGAAAGCTATTGCGTGTTTACAGTCTGATGATTTATTAAATAGATTTTTCTGCTGAACCATTGATTATTCTATTAATTATCATCTAAAGCTATTTATCTATCTATCAATAATAAACATTATAATAAACATTATTGATAGATAGGTTAACGTGGAAATTTACAGAATAACCATCGATTTCCGCAACATTGAGATCATTTACAATCGTTTTCTTCATGAAAAAAGGTAATATTTGAATTTCTCGCCTTGGGTGGCAGAAAACTTTGGAGTAGACTAAAGCCGCGTGTCCACTGCACGTCCGTCATCCGAGCGCCGCCGTGACGGATGTGCGGTGGACCGGCGTTGATATTATACAATGTGTCAACAAAAAGGTTTAACAATACTGAAGGGTATGCACATGTATATACTCATCATTATGAACAACTTTTACTATGGGGCCAACATTGAAATCGCGAAAAAAAACAGCTGTTCCATACAAAAAACTCATTGACCTTGGATGAAATGTATGGAACTGCTGTTTTTTTTTCGTTATTGCAGGGTTGGCCCCATAGTAAAAGTTGTTCATAATGATGAGTACATACATACCCTTCAGTATTTTTGAACCTTTTTGTTACACATTGTATAGTAATCTGTGTTCCGCTACTTCGGCGACGTCATCTCGTTCTCGTTGACGTCTCGGTGACAGCGGCTGTGGACAAATGGCCGACAGAAGATGTAAAAAGTTAGGTAGGTACCTATATACAAGTAGAAAGGGACACCCTGCGACCACTAGGTATCATGCTATTGAAAGGCTTCGTTTTTAGAATTTTCTAGAGCTTCGCCAACACTCGCTCTTGGAACCGTAACCGTAGCCTGATCAATTTGTACAGTGCAGTTTGTAGACATACTTGACCTTTTTATTGTTCAGTTCTTTTGTGAATAGCATTGAACGTTTGGAAGGTACGAATGTACCACACTTCAGTCGTCTTGAGATTAGAGATGGGAAAAAACTCACTACTGCAATAGGGTAGATGACTGATGTTTATATCGTTGAAACCAATAGCTTTGACGAAGAATTTAAGTAAATATAGTATGTTTATTGAAAAAATAATTTAAATCGGTTATTAATGTTCTGATATATAAGCGTTGAAAGTTTTTGGTAGAGCCTAAGTCTGTCCCTTTCCCACTAAACAAAAAATGACGTCACGCCTTACTTGTCATAATAGAATTTATATGGCGTACAGAGACGTGACGTCACGATTTGCTGTTTTGCCTCTCTGTCTAGCATGATATTAAAATGCTTATAATTTGCTTATTTTTGATCAGATTTTAATTTTCTTTTCATTAATCAGCTATATTTATGGGCCACATTTTAATAGGAAAATAATAAAAAACCAGTCATCTAGCCTATTACGCTGCCTGCCGGGCTGCTGGGTTGCTGTTACTGGCTTGAATTTCTTATATAAATATCTATATATATAAAAGCCTCTGTCCTGACTCACTGATGGAATGACTGACTGACAGACAACGCACAGCCCAAACCGCTAGTCGTACATACTTGAAATTTGGAGGATGTATTTGTCTTGATGCGTAGGGGTGTACTAATAAAAGATTTTTCGAAATTCAACCCCTAAGGGCGGGCATAAAAAGGAGGAAACTTTTGTATGAAACTCCTTTGTAAGAAATTAAATTCTGGGAGTAAATATTTACAATGGGGTCAAGCCAAACAAAATATTTCAAAATGAGGAATAGCAGATTTTTTTCTTAGACCTTTGGTTAGAAGGGCTAAAATTACTTTTCGGAAATTCACGGTTGGCCTTTAGTAATTTGTTCACAATGTCCTTCTTTCAGCTTAGTAATACAATTACGCGTAACCTCGTATAACTCTAACACAGTCTTTAGTAAATATTTAATGAACCTTTTCTTCATAGCATCTCTATCTACCTCCAACCCTCTAAGGTTGGTATTTACATTGCGGTTAAAGGGAATCTGTAGGAAAAGCAATCCAGTCCCGATTTCCGCTGGGCCGAGATTTTTTCGTCTAATACATTTGCGTAAGCGGAATATTTAAATTACTTCGGTTCTGCGGCACTTAATGGTTATGGAAGTTGGTTTTAGCTGATATTCTACAAAAAATATGTTTTGATTTGGTTGAGTTAGAAAAATATTATATCGAACCGTATCGTAGAACCAACGTTGATAGTTTTTATGTTGAACCAAAAAGCAGCGCGTGCAGTTTATTCCTTATCCTACGGAACCAGTATTTTTTTCAGAAAAACGAGTAACCACCAAGCAGTAGTGGGCAAGCATTACTGTTTCGATTTGAACAGCATGAAGAAGTAGTAAACTCTATGTTGCTCTCCGACCCAATGTACAATTTACACCCATGTTAAAATGTCTTCAATTTGATGATCTGTTGCTGCATGAAAGAAAAATAATTAAACCGACAACACATTTGCATCTATATCATAAGATAACACATCTACAGGTATAATAATACATTGCTGAATTTAACCGACACTGTAGTTAATATTTTTGCGGTGGACCCCAAACTACGCAAAGCCTATCTGTGTCTTTAGTACCCATATATTTACAAATATCAGCGCCATAGAAACTATTAGCCTACCTTTAGCCTACATATTATATTTATGTTTTTTTAATAAACGAGCAATTCTTGTAACTAGAGGTCGCCCGCGACTTCATCCGCGTACTGCGTACAGTAATTCACTGGGACTTTTAGGTTTACTTGAGCTGTTGTTGCAGCCTTTATACGCACAATACGGCATGTCGAAAGCAATTTAGTGTCAATTGTCGCGGGACGTGTACTCTGCTCATCGCTTCGTCGCATAATGACCGCGAAAGCGTAGCACTTACGTATTTAGGCTTACTTCGGATGTATTCAATCTCGTGTTCGGTGCCTTCCCTCTGTAGTTCCTACCTCTGTGATATCATCTATACTCCGTTTGCTGAGAATGTCTGTTAGGGAAATCGTCAAAATACACGTCATTGGTCGCAGATAACGAACATAGTTAGCACCGTCCTTTTCACTGGCATGCAATTGTGCAAGAGAGAGCGCCCTATATTAGACATTCTCAGCGAACAGAGTATAGTCAACTATCTTCGTTTTGTGCCCAGTATATTTATCTGGTTTAAGTATCAAATGCCAAATAGTCCGCGAAGGTTTGACCTAAAAATACGATACTTAGTTATAATTTTTTAAATTACTTTGAAAAAGAAATCTTTTGATTAACGTCTGTTGCAAATTGAAACGGCTGTTCTGTCGAGTAGAATAAATCAAGCGATGTTAATTACCCGAGTTTCAGAACGTCCTACAAATTCAACAAATTATCATGATTTCCATTTGTCCGGTATTTTTATTATTTTTGCTCTGACGGGCGAAAGGCGTCTGTGCAAATACGTGATAGATATAGAGGTAAATCAAATTTTACTTTATTTTCTTCTCTTATAAATCTCATCAGATTTATGTTTTATTTATACGAGAATACTCACATCATCAGCCAGAAGACGTCCACTGCTGGACGAAGGCCTCCCCCTTAATACCATATTCCCCACGTTTAGGACTTACCCAGTTGGACGGGAATACTCACGGTTAATTAAATCGGATACTCCGACTATCACACGATCACACACGGTGACACCTATTTCGAAGAGTCACCAAAAAATATATAGGAAAAAAAGAGATAAAATGAAATGATAGTCAAAAATGTGTCAAAACCACGTCAGTTTTCATAATAAAACCCTGATAAATCTTTATCGTTTTATTTTATTGTATTATATTTATATTAATGGTGTGTTTGGTAGATGTTCGTAAAGATTTAGCCTAATTAAGTATTTTTTACTAACCTAAATTTATAGACTAAGGACGGAATAACTCCTTTATAAGTCACCGTTCTTCTAAGATCCTGTTTAATCAATAGGTAATACAAAATCCTAAGTATCCGAAATTGCATGACTACAACAAAAGTAACACATAGTATTCATCGCACAATGTTACTAAGAACGTCTTATTTTCAAATAATGTAATTTGCTTTACTTAACCATTATTGTGGAAATAGTGGGACTTCTTGCTATGCTGGCAACATTACAATCACATAGACGCGCGTGTTCCTACAGCGTAAGAGGTGCGCGACCTTGTGTGGTCACACACACAACGCTAGCCGACCGCATTCAGTCTCGTGCTCGGTGCATTCCCTCTGTAGTTCCTACCTCTATGGATGATTTAATATCTCAGGATGACGAGCGCAGTGCATTGCAGTGTCGCGCATGATTTTGTTCGCAAGTTCATGATTCTAGCACTACTACTGTTATGGGCTGGCGTGATGCTTACTGCCAGGCGGACGTTTCGCTCTTCTCGTCACTACATTGCATTAAAAGAAATTATATTTTCGAGTATTTTCTAGGTATATCTACATCAATCTTCCATCATCATCATCATTTCGATTCAAGGCTGTTTTTTTTATTTTTTTATCTTCCATCAAAACACGAAGAACACTGAGTTGTAGTATAACTCCATATTAAGCAATAAAATGTGTGAGAAAACACCATCAATTAGCGTCGCCACGACAGTTCGCACGACGCCTACTCTGTAACATCGCAATCAGTTATCAAAAGAAACTTGCACACAAAACTGGGCAGTATCACGATGACTTTATGATCTATTATAGCTTGATACTTCTCTCTGAAAACAACCACATCCCGCGATTATTCATCATTCCCGGGTGTCGAGCATTATATCTGAAAAGATTAATATATAAAATTTACAAAACACATGAATATTTCACGTGGGCTTTTTGCGGGATGACACGAAATTGCTAGACATTTAGAAATTGCTCGTGGGTGTTACAGCTGGAACCAGAAGCCTGCAATTAATAATGTTGGCTTAATGGAACATTAATGTTGACCCTGGAACCGCTTATTGCAGGACGAACAACTTGTAGAGTATGTCTTAACTACCGCGCTTTAAATAAGAGCCAAAAGAAATTGGATAAAAGTTTTTTTTTCTTAGTTATTGGCATCGCACGTTGTGCATTCTGCCAGTGTCAAGTCTATTAATTTTCAAGTTTTTTTTAACTAAAATCAAGTCAAATATGTCATGAGTCACACGAAATTAGTCTTAGTCGAGTCCAAGTCATGTCCTAGTAAAGCTGTGGCTACTTTACTATGTGCTTCTATGGAGTCTTGAAAACAACACGAAAAGACATGTTTCACCACATTATATCACTTGCCCACACTCGTGCATGTAATTCAACACTCAATGAATAAAACACCACCATTTTTAATCATTAATTCGCGATAAAACACAAGTTTAAGAAAATAATAGAATGTAACGACCTGATTTTTCCGTGTTCCCGCCAAAACTCTCGATAAAAGTTATGAATGTTTCTAATATATTCGGTTTTTCTTTCTTACTTATTGGCATTGCACTTTGTGCATCCTGCCAAGTCATGCCCTAGTAAAGTTGTGGCGACTTTACTATGAGCTTTTACGGAGTTTTGAAAATTATAGAATGCAGCGACATGATTTTTCCGCGTTCCCGCCAAAACTCGACTTTGCGGTTGTACGGTACTAGAGAAATCACTGGGCATGAAAAGATTTGACATATACCTAATATCTTAGGGTGACGAGCGCAGTCTGCGCAGGATTTTGTTCGCAAGTTTGCTATTCTGGCACTGTTTATGGGATACATTTTCTCGAGGTCAACAACATTTTTCTATGGTTTTTTTGCTAGTTTTATCCAATTCATTTTATAAGTTTTATAGAAGCAGATTTTTCGCTAATTCAGTGTTGGCTCTTGTACACAATGATGATTACAATGGCCTCCTTTCGGCTGACTAATACCGTTACGCGTAACCCTATATACATTTAGTTACTAGCTGCGCCCTGCGGCTTCACCAGCGGTGACATTCTCATAGGAACAGTTTATTTCATCGGGATGTGCTCTTGTAGCCCATGTCACTTTTCTACATCCAACACAAAAACTACGACAGTCCCGTTGCTTCGTAAAATAGAAACACACCCAACAAGTACATTATCTCATTTTTATAGGTATAAATAAGATATAAGAATTACCATCACATTATGGTGTAGATAACATCACATAGAGCCCGGAAAAGTGCGCAGTCTAAACACAAAGTTCAATTCCCAATTTCTTCCATGAGTATAGCATGACAAAAAGGGTAGAAATTAATAGAGGCGCCACTATTGCAAATAGTTTTAAATGCAACAGAGGCAGATGATTGGATGAATTTACCCACAGGCGTGATTATCTACAGTAATGCCAGGAGAGAAAAAGGTTTTCACACCACCTGCTCGACAATGTCCAATTAGGTACATATCATGCAACCTCAACGTAAAGTAAAGCCATAGAGGTAGGAACTAGTTCCTACCTCTATGGCTTTATGAGTAATGTATGTAAAGTAGGAGTATGGCTCTATGCTAGTAAATTTCTCTGGCTCTATGAGTAAAGCATTATCTCTTAAGGGATATAAAGTTATATGAAACTCCTTATGGAACAAAGTGATTCGTCAACTTCGAGTGGAAACTCGTGGAAAACTCTAAGTAAAAAAATGCCTTTATGGCATTGTAAAGAGGTTTGTTCGAAAAGCGAACTGGCCACCATAAGCATATCTCAAAAAAAAAAAGGTGCGCTTATAAAGAATGTGAAACAAAAGACGGTGTTTGGTCCTGTGATTGTCAGTGAATTTTAATTTATAGAGCCTTGGCTTTTTATTGTCTCGCAGAAGGTGTGAAAAGTAGAGTATGATGCTCCTCTGGAATAAAACCTGGCGTCGTCTTGGGCAGCTTGAGCCTCTCGCTTCACTCTGGACACTCGAGTCTCCCTCGTTACGCTCAGAGTTAAATATGCCGCCCGCGACGTAAGACACTGCTTTATTCTCCTTTAGTGCATAATCTACTATTTCGTTTCAATACTTCATTGCCAACCTCTAGCTTGGCAATAAAGTGTAGGCAATAAAGGGGATCTTGGAATCGAAATCCAAACCTGGATGGCTACGGCTAGGCTATCCAACAATCCAGAACAATAAACCTGAGTAGGTATACCAGGCCAAATTAGTCAACACTCGTAAACAATGAGAGCGTAAAGTAGAGATCATAAATTATGGACCCTAGGACCCTGGTTTACCTTTTTGACATTTATGAAGCATGACACCGGCGGCGGAAGGTATCGATCAGATTTCCTTCCGGGATTTTAGAGTACTATTTTAACTAGGTTTTTTTTTCTTTGTTTTTAGCATCGCACTTTGTGCTCTCTGCCAGTGTTAAGTATTAAGTATTTTCAAGTTCTTAAAGTATCAAGACAAATATACATGTCATACAATCGCAGTTAGTCAAGTCACACGAAATTAGTCACAGTCGAGTTTAAGTCATGCCCTCGTAAAGTTGTGGCGACTTTACTACGGGCTTTTACGGAGTTTTGAAAACAACACAAAAAGACATGTTTCACCATATTATATCACTTGCTCACACTCGCGCATGTAATTCAACACTCAACGAATAAAACACTACCATTTTAATTCATTAATTCGCGAAAAAACACAAGTTTAAGAAAATAATAGAATGCAGGCATATGATTTTTTCGTGTTCCCGCCAAAAGTCCTAATTAGGTATGTAAGTACATAAATAAATAGTATTATAATGACACTATTATTACATAAATAATAGTGTAATTATTGCATGTTGTCGGTGCCTATAATTGTATCAGCATCCAGTTTATTTTTAATTTCATGTGTTAATGATAATGCGTCGATGTATGGTATGTTGGTAGATAATAAATAAATAAATTCATAATTCTTATGTTTAACAGACCAAAAAAGAAAACTTGTGTACTTACTTCAAAAATGAAGTTCGTTGGTATATTTTTCAACAGTAGCATACAAATTATCAAACCCAACCACGTTATCGAAGAACTATCACAACAAACTCCACTACACAAATCTCCCTGACTTAGCAAAACTTTCCTTGACGCTCGATACGAACCTCGTAAATCTATATACTTACCTACTTATAGTTAGATAACGTGACCTAGTTATTAAGATGAGCGTCTGCCCCATAACGTAGCGTGGCGACACGTCGGCGCTGTAACTGGTGAGAGGAGAAAGGGATTTAATGAACCCGTCACTCAGAAACCTGATGCACTCGAGTGCAACAAGAGCGAATAAATATGCATGTGTTTCAATTATTAAAAATAATACGATAAATGGAGAGTTTAACTAAAATTTTGCAGTTTCTCTCTAGTACTTAAACAAGCAATCCATTTAAAAAATATTTGCAATGCTAGAAATTTTATATATAAATAATTCGTTTTAGACTTTTATTATAGTCTGTTTTCAGGATTTTAAATGATCAAGTAAAATACATCTTATCGTGTAACAAATTAGCACATTCTCTAAACAACATCTATAATTTTTGTAAGACCGTTATTTAATAGTAAATACCTAAAATATTTGATCTAGAAAACCAGTTTGTCTTCGCTTCTCCTCCGGTGACTCGCCTTAATGAACCCGTCACTCAGAAACCTGATGCGCTCGAGTGCAACAAGAGCAAATTAAGCCTCTAATCCCACTGAGGCTAGCAAAGTAACGCAAACTTTAGAATCGGGGGGCTAAAATGGTCACGTTTAGCAATTCTGCATATGACCCTATGATGATTCATTTCGCAAATCGTAAACCGGTCACTTAAGCGCCAATTCATACTATGATTTCGCAAATGATTCTATTACGGAATTCATTAGTTTGACGGTTTTCTATAGAAAGACGTAAAATGGTCGATGAAAGATGAATTGCATAAAGTCAACTAGCAGATTCCTTAGAAGTTACTCGAGAGCAACTTTTACAAATTCATTATGCCAAGAATTCATTAGATGAACTGCTTTTAGGGGAATTGCTTGATGCGGCCTTTTTATACCCTCAGGATTCTCTACCGGATTCATTTTGAGAATGTGCGCGGAAGATCAGAGCCACTTGATCTTAACTAACATCCCTTTAGTATAGGACAAGCAGGAAGGGCGTATATAAGGGGTTAGCGGGGCCGGACAAAAAAAAATGTGTTATTCTATGATACACAGTGAAAAAGAACGGTTAGATGTCCGTTGTCAGATCAGTTTGTTAAATACGAAATGCGCCATTAGGATATTCGACAAAATTATAATATTAGTACATTATGATACAAGTGTGCTATGTTGGTCATTACACTAGAGGCGGTATTATGCTATGATAAGGAAGCCGAGAGTGTATTGAAACATAGCACAAGAGTTTCATACGACTGTTTTCGTCACACTTGCGAGAAAAAAACATTTTTTTTTTTTATAATAATCGACCACACAGCGAAAACGTCAACAAACATTTGCGGAAAATGGCGCCCAAATCAGTAATGCGCGCGCAGGTTGACATTTACTTCAGCGGCATAAGAACTCTTTGTTGATATTACAAAAAAACTGTAAGTATTACCCGGCTATATTAAGAGTGCTTCGTATACGTACGTCTAATTGCAGTCACGTACAAACTTGACTTTACCGGGTTATACCTATTATAGCACCATGTGCCGTAATGTAAAGTAAAAAGCACGCGTGCGTAATAGCTTGGATTATGAGCCTAAAATCGATGAAATAAGATCCACTTTACGAGCAAGTGTGATGAAAAATATATTATGTTTTTTTCATGGCTTGCATTGTTTATTATATGTTTGTTTATAGCTACGCCCGAGACGAGCAGAAAAAATATGATAGGTATACACTGAGTAAAGTATTCATTTCAGAAGATAAAGCCGCAAACATTACATACCTACTTACTTACGTACCTACTGCATACTGCATCTCAGCTACTCATAACGATCGCGAAAAAATATCAGCTGTTCAAAACAAAAAGTTCATCGACCTTGGGCAAAATGTATGGAATAGCTGTTTTTTTTTTAATTTCAATGCTGGCCCCGTAGTAAAATTTGTTTGTTTTGATGTACAGAATATGCCCTTAAAACGCCCTTAAGACGCTAACTGATTAGAACTAACCCTGCATATAAGCGTTGGTTTCGTTTCTGTCCACATTTTGACGAGCCTTTTTTGTCTGTCGCGTGTGCCGCGTTTCCCTCAGAAAATGTTTACTCTATAAAAACACTTCTCTTGTCTTGGTAGGTTTTGTTTCTAAGAGCGGTAGATAATGTAGAAAAACACAATACATCACTTGACCCTCCTTCTCTTTGTATCTTTCGCAACATCTCGAGATAATAAACACTCCTACAGTCCTGTTAATTATTATTATCTGAGTTCGCCCGTCTTGCAAATTTTGTGAGATTTAATTTATGTAAAACCACACAATGAAATAAGCGAAGTCGAGCAAGGTGTTGACGATAATGAATATTCATGAAAGCCGCGAATTTGCGAGATTTCTGAATACGTACAGATTATTGGAAAATCTGTGGCCCTGTAGTAGATTATACATGTCTACCTTGCTCGAAGATACCTATTAGGTATTTTTCTTATGTTTTTTTAAATCTATCAAGTGGTGAGACGGCTCCGCATCGAAAGGACTATCAGGGTAAATGACAATGTTTGCAGTACGAGCAAGACGTTCGCCTGGTGGTAAGCATCACGCCTGCCACTAACAGTAGCAGTGCTAGAATTGTGAACTTGCGAATACAATCCTGTGCCGCACTATACTGCGCTCGTCACCCTGACATATTAGATGTTAAATCTCTTCATACCCAGTAATTTATCTGGTAACATTGCCTTTCAAGCCGGAACACAGTAATGCTTGCACACTACTGCTTGGCGGTTGAATAACTCGCAAAGGTGTGGTACTTCGCCAGGCAGACTCTGCAGTAGAGTCCTACCACTACAAAAAACTAGATACTAGATATTTGTCACTAGATTTGTACTAAAATTTAAATATACATTCTTAAGACATATATACTCGTATAGGTACATTTATTCATGCTTTTTACAGCGCGTAGAAAGCACGAAGCTATACGTAATAAATATCGATTCCAAGGATACGCCTCACCATGATACCCACACACCTACTTATTTACCTAGGTAGGTAACTAAATACCTACCTAATACACCATACTGTACCATACCTGTGTAAATATTGTAAAGGTAAATATAATTTGATTTTTATTATTTAATTTGTGACTTAGTTCTTTAAAAAAAAGTTTTATGTATATTTTATTAATATATACGTAACATGCTGAGCCAAAACGGAAGCCACATACCAGAAAAGATTTGGGAAAAAAAGAATCCTCCAAAAAGAATCCCAGATCGGTGCAGCCTCCTGGATCATCATCATCATCATGTAAGGCCACCGAAAAGTTGAAGAAAAGGGTCTAAAGCCATTGACACAGACTGACACGAGCTAGTTCATGTATTCTTATGCCCAGCCCCCCTAGCAAGCGCCTAAGACTAATTGGTCTTTCCTCGCGCGGGAACGTGATAAAGCTAGAATATGGGTACGTTTGTCTCGTTTTCGAGAGGAAAAAAGAGTAGACGTTTATCATGGCTCGCGTGCTAGGCGGGCAGGAAAATTACAAGCCCCGGGGGAAGAAACTGATGGGAGGCTTTTGCCCAGCATTGTAAATCCAAAGGCTACATACAAGGAACAACAATAAAATAAAACAGCTGTAGACGTGTTATTAGTTTTTATTTTATTCAAATGAGAGGTCGGTAAACAGGTCAGAGGGTAACGAGTTAAACAGCATAATTTCGCGCTGAAACATTCATAATTTTATACATTAACCACCGCGCCGCGTCGTTTAGGCTAGGCGTGGGAAACGACGAATTATTTATGCAACCAACACACGTGTGTACCTAGTAAAGTACTAAACGATAAGGTTGAGAATTACGATTGTTTTAGGATTCCGTATCTAGAAGATGTTTATATACCATTAGTAAATAAGTTTAGTAGGGACACAGAATAAATAATAGTACTCCGTACAGATAGTTAACTTCGCAAAGGAATTGAAATAAATAAGGACTGTATCTACTAGGAAATAAAGTAGCAATTCAACTCGCACAGCGCTGGATACCGCTCCCTATATTCACCTAGATATACCGCTCTCTTTCTATGACGTATGCTTAGTTACGTGCGACGAGACTAGCGTGCGGGCGGCGACTGACTTCAGCCTTGCAATGTCCTCCCGGACGGAGCGCCGGCCGAACATACCTAAACTGCGGAGTCACACCCCCCTGGTAGGGACTCCATTAGTAAATAAGTTCGTATAGGCCAGCGGGACCAGAGTGACCATACTAGCCCTAATTAGCCTACTAGTCAGTGATGTTAGAGTTATTTAAGGTATGATATCGCTTGACGGTTGCTGTTATACTCGTAAGTAGATGCAGGATGCTAGATCGGTATATGGTTTGCCAAGGTGACCTTAGGAATTTCTTACCGTTTTATAATGGTTAACAGGGTTTGCCATAACTGACCTGATTGATGTTAAGTGAGGTTGTGAATGTGATCAAAGTTGGACAATGTATCTAGATAGGGGCGGATACAGGGGCACGTGCAAAAAACGGTTTAAATATTACAAAGAACTGGGAGAATTATAAGTTAATAACATTTATTTATTATTGCATAATATTTATGTAAATTCTCATTATTTAATGTTTATTAAATATTTTTTATAGTTATTCTTGTACGTCATTGGAAAATAATCGATCCCAAAGACAGCATAGGACAATACTACGGGGAACTAGGCCTATAACCCATGTGCCCTTCCCAGAAATAAATCCTGGATCCGCCCTTGTTCTAGACGTAAGCGGCGTAGGATTGTGTTTGCAAGTTCACAATTCTGGCCCTGCTACTGTTAGTGGCAGACGTGACGCTTACCACCAGGCGAACGTCTTGCTCGTCTTGTCACTTGACAGTATAAAAAACTAATCACAGGTCAAATAGCAAACCACGAGTAAATAAGTGACTAGCCCAGAATAAACACGTGTAAACAAACGGCTTCAATACGTGTACAAGTATAGGCAATATTTAACTCCTTGTTTATGTAGTTTACCAAAGTAAGTATGCAGGCATGTCCCAATCTCCAAAATCACATTTCCTAAGACATCGGAGCCGGCGGCGGGGGAAAAGACGATAAAGAAAGACCCTACGATGAAATTATATCAGTTCGTGGTAGCACAGAGAAGCAAATGTACAGAAACGTAGGAATTTGGTTCGCGCAGACAACAGTGGCTGGCATTCGAAAACTTTTCGTCGAAAAGATAAAATATTTCACGCGTTGATGTGCGGTGGTCGTGGCCGCATAGCATTTTAAGATTATCTTACCTTTAAATACTCGCCTAATTTTCAATATTCGACTGCCTTATAGCTCAGTTGGTAGCATGTCTGCCTTCAGAGCTGTAGGGCGTGAGTTCAATCCCCACCCAAGGCAAACATTTATGTGATGCACATAGATGTTTGTTTTGTGTTCTGTGTTTGTTCGTATCATATTAAGTATGAATTTACAAAAAAAATGTATATAAGTATTCTATCGGCAATCTGGTTTCCATATTACAAGCTTTGTTTAGTTTAGGGCTGTGAAAAAAAAAACACCGATATTTTTTAATTTATTTATTAATACTACGTCATAATGACATGCAAACAATATTTTTTCCTATCAAACATTATGAAGAAATTTTTTAGGTTTTATGTATGAATAATATAATAATAAAATGTTTGGTATCGAGAGTTTTAAATTAACGTCATTACAAAGCGAAATAATAAGGGTTGCTGTAATACCAGATGAAAATTTCAAACTACCGTGCAAGCAGACTAAAATTACCGTTCGTCGTCAACTATAAGACGTACACTGCTGGACGAAGGCCTCCCAATAAAGGGGTGTTGCCATAATACCCACGCTTGGCAGGCGGCTTGGGGATCGCAGAATGGTCACTACCGTTAACCAAGAGTACTCTGCTGCCCGTCCTCCGGTGGGTCTGGTTGCAGTTTAAGGACATACCCAGGTCCAAATTACCGTTATATAAGTATAAATTATATTAGTTTTTCTTTTAAATTTCAGTTTATATTACAGTGTCAATGTAAAACAAAATACATCGTTTTTTAATATTTGTTTGTAATTATCTAGTGTAGGTACTTAAATGAACTTTTTGTTACAAAAGTTCTACGCCTTGGTCATAAATTGACGAAGTCATTATTATTTACACGGTAATTTATATTTAAAAATGCCGTAGAAAACGACACGTTAATATATCATTAGCTAGACCGTGTTTTGGTCAAAAATACCGTGCATCTACGGTAATTACCGTGTATCTGGTAGCACTTGTTCATGCTATGATACGGAACTGTAAATAGCTTGAGTAAGATTTTTCAGTCCATTTTAGACTCTGCAGTTGTAGCAAGGGCCTGATTTGGCCAATCACTCTCACGAAGCGCGTCGGTGACTTTACGTGCTCCGCTTGGTTTGAAGAATAAGTTACGTAGGTATAATAATTTAAATATATCGTAGATGTTTTTTGTCATATTTGAATTACTATCGTGTCTAGAGTAATACTTTCTTTATTTATAAATTTCGCTTCAATATTTGAACGATACAAACATTGGAAAATCATTTGTATTTTTTTAAGACGATAAAAATATCTTTGATTGGATCTTAGCATGCAGGCAAGTAGTTTCAATAACATAAAAAATATTTATAATTAAAATTAGCTGTATGATTGCAAAGTTAAAACGATGGCGAGGTGTACTATGATAATCGTAGCATCTAACTACTTAGTAATTTTTATATATTATATTTCTTTCGGAACGAGGATATTCGCCAAAGAATCAAAGTTACCGACATAGCTCGCAAGGTTTGCAAGTTGAAGTGGCAATGGGCAGGCCACATCGCTCGAAGAACTGAAAACCGATGGGGAAGAAAGGTTCTCGAGTGGCGACCGCGAACCGGGAGACGCAACGTAGGAAGGCCTCCCACTAGGTGGACCGACGAAATTGTAAAAGTCGCGGGCAACCGGTGGATGCAAATGGCAGGTTGTCGTACAGTGTGGCGGTCTAAGTCTTCAGCAGTGGACGTCTCCGGGCTGATGATGATATTTCTTTTTAATTTTTATACATAACTTTTTATATGTACTTAGCCTAGAATACTGCTACTACTTTACAGCTTATACTACTTAACTACTACTTTGGACTTTAGCTACTTCATCTTCACCCAGAAGACGTCCACTGCTGGACGAAGGCCTCCCCCTCATAGGGAGGGGTACCTACTTACTTGAGCTATTACTTTACTCATAATGAAAAATGGTAACCCGCGTATATCATAAATATAGTTTTTTTTAACTTTTAAAGTTATGCGAATAATAAAAGGTTTGTTTTAAAACTTTTGTTTTAATGTATTTATAAATCAAATTACATATATAGATAGATATCAAAAAGTCTAGTTTACGAAACTGTCAAAGGATATTCATGTTTTAGAAAATAGCCTGCAGAGCATGATAGGTATCTGGCACAAATTGTGGAAACAAAGTTGCACGGCTGGACTCAGCCAATGACAGGACTCTAAAAGCGCCATTAATCTTACTTTTTAAACTGCACTTTGTTATCTAGCTCCGAGGTTTTAGCTTGAAATACGTTTCAGAATATCACCAGATTTTCGTAATTTATCTCGCCAGAAAGTTTCAGCACAGTTAAATTATTATTATTTAAGGCAGGTATGTGAGGCAGCTTGTGATACGTCATTATTGCTTTAATGTCAAAATTTAAATTAACAAAATCAAATAAATCTCTTAACTTGTGTTAGGTATTAGCTTGGAAGAGTCAGTTCTTAATCAAAGGTTGTAATAAACGTCATGTTCGAATTGAGAATTCAAAGGAGTGTTAATAAATTCGTCTGTAACACTGAATTTATTATACAATGGTTTAGGTTGACAGGTAGATCACATTGTTCAAAAAGTTTGAAACAGTGACTTGTAACGTGCAAGCTGGATGGCGGCAATATGAATTTGACCCTTCAAAATCTTTATAACACATAAAATGTATGAATTTGACTCATTGGCTGAATTGGCGTGAACTTAGACCTCAGTAGAGAAAATATGGCTCTATCGTAAGAGACTGTTTCTAAGAAACTGAAGGTACCAATCCATGCTAAAAGTGATCACAATGTGATACACAATAGGCTAAAGTCGAAACAAAGGTCGAGAGCCACGTGCATGATTGTTTGTCTTATACAGGGTTAGTTCTAATCAGTTAGCATCCTTTTGAGAGCATATTCTGTACATCAAAACAAACAACTTTTACTATGGGGTCAACATTCAAAACGCAAAATAAAAACAGCTGTTCCATACATTTTGCCCAAGGTCGATGAACTTTTTGTATGGAACGGCTGATAATTTTTTCGCGATTTCAATGTTGGTGCCATAGTAAAAGTTGTTTGTTTTGATGTACAGAATATGTTCTTAAAACGATGCTAACTGATTAGACTAACCCTGTATAGTTAACTAGAGGTCGCCCGCGACTTCGTCTGCGTACGGAAGAAATTCGGCCCGCCCCGCTCCCTAATACTCATATCTTCCATACCGCTGGGTTAAGTACTAATTATTTTACAACACATTTGCTCAAAAAGTGCATTTACGAAGCCCGTATACATCGTTCGAAAGTTAAACATTACGCACCATATAACGGAGAGTGCGGAAAAGCCTTTACCGCACACTTCCTTGTATAGCGCCGTGCGTAAACTTTACGGTATTTTTTTAATTTCCATAATTATAATTTAAGAACTTCACACCAACAAAGAGTTTCACATTACGAGAATAAATATGATCGAACCTCCTTGGAAGTGCTTTTGCTCAATACGTTGGTCTTACTTTAATATTAAACAGAAAATGTAACGTAATAAATTCTCACCACTTCTTTATTTTTTTTTCTAATTTTCACCACGCGCACTTAGCGCCTTTTTGTTAATTCGCGCCATTTCATCTTACCTCCTAGGAGGATTATGGCGTCGCACTTTGTGCATTTGCCAAAGTCAAGTATATATTTGTATCAAGTATTTGTTATTTTCAAGTCGAATGAGTCTAAGTCACAGTCAAGTTCAGTCATGCCCTAGTAAAGTCGTGGTAACTTTACTAAGTAAGTTTAAGTTTTTTTCTTATTTCGGATAGGTAGGAGGATTAGGGCATCGCACTTTCTGCATTTGCCATTGTTTAGTTGGGTCTTTCCGACCGATAGTTATAAACAAAATAATAAATTCTGATTCATTATCTGTGGTAGGTACTTCTGTTATCTGTTTTCTCGCAAATGTGTTGTATAACGTTGTATGGCACTCGTGCGGTATTGGTTTTTACAAACGAGTAGACGAATGTAAGCCCGAGACGAAGTCGAGGGCTTACCATATAGTCACGAGGTTACTTATAACTGATAACTTACCGCACTAGTATCATAAATAACTATTCCTCCCCATATTCACCACTTTAAATCATCGCGAGCAAAATTTTTACAGAATTATAGAAATTATAGAATTTCTTATAGAATTAGATTATGAAAACTGACGTGGTTTCGACACATTTTTGTTTTATCTATACGGGAATACTCGCACGCTTAACTAAACCTGGTACTCCCACTATAGTTTCCTCACATCCGGTGACCTTATTCAAAGAGTGAAAACAGAACCCGACCTCGTATTTTCACTCTGTTTTCACTCTTTGAAAAAGGTCACCGGATGTGATCGAAACTATAGTCGGGATATCCGATTGAATTAAACGTGAGTATTCCCGTATAAATAAAACAAAAATATATTGTTTATCTTAGCAAAACTTGAACGTAACGTGCCTACATAATTATAACCGTGATTACCATCGTATTTAACCAAAGAATTCTCTGTACTAAACTATTGTGCAATATTATAAATGAAACTCAAAGGCAAAGCAGTTGAATCCCTGCGGAAATAAACAATTGGAGCAAGTCTTTGAACCGACTGATAAACGTCTTGTAAAATAGAAATGCTCTGTAAAATGGAAAATAAACGCTTAACTTATATTTGTGTTTTACAGGTATTTTTCTGTCAAACGCAGTGTATTATTCTACCGAATTTAAAAAAGGAGGTTCTCGATTCGACTGTATGTTTTTTTTGTTGTATGTATGTTACGCGATTACTCCGCCAATTATGAATTTATTTTGATGATTATTGTTTTGTATGGTAGGTAATACTTCAGAGGTAGTTCCATATAAATTTTATCGAAATCGGTTCCGTAGTTTGGTTTTTGAATCAAAATTACTAGAAAATATGAAGATGTCATCCAGGTATTAGAAGTTGAAGTCGGTTGTATTTTTTTTAGTTATCAAATTATTATAGATTCGTCTTCATTGCACAACCTTCTTTGTCATATAGCATCATCTTCAGCCAGAAAACGTCCACTGCTGGACGAAGGCCTTCCACTTAATAGGGGTTGCCATAATCCCCACGCTCGGCAGGCGGCTTGGGGATCGCAGAATGCTCACCACTGTTAACCGAGAGCCACCGCACCGACCGGACGCTGGTGCCCGTGCCCCGGTGCAGTTTTAGGACATACCCAGGTCCATATCATAGGTTGTTATATAGCATAGGTTGTCATATAATATACCTAGCTTATGAAAGGCTTATCAATGAGTTTAGCATTTCGTTCGCTTGTACTAATCGGTTTGGGTCCCTGCGCGATTTTCCTTACAAAATGTATTACACAATATTACTGTGTAGAATATGCACCGACTTAATATTACTAAGTTAGTAAGTACCAATGTTTTGTACATGTAGGTAGGCAAGTCACGAACTTTATGAACCTTATTTTTATAAGGTACCTCCCTGACTGTAATAAATATTAAATCAGTTTAAGACAGACACTTAAATACCTAACATTTATGTTTGGTTTGGTCTACAGGAAGGTATAGCATAAATCATTGGCTCCTGGGAATATTGTAATATTGTGTTCCGGCTTGAAGGGCAATGTTACCAGAGAAATTACTTGGTATGAAGAGATTTAATATTTGATATCTCTGGGTGACGAGCGCAGTGCAGTGCGGCGCAGGATGGTGTTCGCAAGTTCACAATTGTAGCACTGCTACTGTTAGTGGCAGGCGTAACATTTACCAACAGGTGAAAGTCTCGCTCATCTCGTCACTTATAAAATAAACCGTATAAAAAATTTAAAAAACCGACCGTATAAAAAAATACAAACTTAGGTACGTAGTAGGTACTATAATTTAAGTGAAAAATATATACTATGTAGACTCCGTGTTAGGTAAACTAAGATATTATTAGTAGCCCGACCTGGCACCCCTAGCTACAAGTATAGCAATAATCAACTGAATATTCAACGGTTCAGGCTACGGAGGTAGGTAAACAGTCTCAGCACTCAGCACAATTGATTGTGTCTTGAGTATCCGTGGTCAATGAAATGATACAATTAAGATGGAAACAACGTACGCCTGACCTGGTTGTGCATTGTCCTGTTAGACTCTAATGAAATTGCCTACTAATATCTACTTTACTAGCTATTTTGTTACTTTATTATTGAAATCATTTTCTAAGCAAGCATATAATAATACAGTGAAAATACTTTCACACCACCTGCTCGACAATGTCCAATTACATATCATGCAACCTCAACGTAAAGTAAAGCATTATCTCTTAAGGGATATAAGTTGTATGAAACTCCCTAAGGAATAAAGTGATTTGAATTTGGAAGGTCAAATTCGTGTAGAAAGTCGTGGAAAACTCTAAGTAAAAAAATGTTCATATTGCATTGTAAATAGGTTTGTTCGAAAATTGAACTGGCCACCATAAGCAGAACTAAAAAAAAAAGGTGCGTTTACAAAGAATGTGGAACAAAAGACGGTGTTTGGTCCTGTGATTGATAGTGAATTTTAATTTATGGAGCCCTGGCTTTTTATTGTCTCGCAGGTGTGAATAGTAGAGTATGCTCCTCTCGAATAAAGCCTGTCTTCGTCTTAGGCAGCTTGAATCTCTTGCTACACTCAGGACTCTATAGATTTTATTGTTTTCTAGAGTCTATCTGTATTGGCACTAAGCATCGAGTATCGTTTCGTGTGCCACTGAGAAGCGTAGGACCGTGAGAACTGTCGTTGGATAGGGTCATAAAAAGGACCGTTTTGGACCATATGGTCGGAACAGTGGTTTTATATTAAGGCCAGGATACTTATCCCACGTTTCAAGCAAATTTTTTAATGCGATCTATCATTAGTCTAAAGCTGTATCAGGTCACATTTAGCAGAGCAAAAATATGGCGGTTATGCAGATTCGTACGTGTCAAGCTTCGATTTTAGAAGTTTTTTCTCATTTTACTCGAAAAGTAGAAATAAAGAAATTAGAGAAATAAATAATTTTTCAACCATAGAAAGTTCTCCAAACAACTATTATCTTAAAAAAATATTATTATTATTATTATTTGTGCTGTAATTAGGACATATTATAAAACTGAAAAATGTACAAACATTTACACTGCTTCGGTATTTTTTTCTGTCGAGGAAAGTATAGTTAATCGTGTTTTCAACCATAGAAGTTAGGTACTAAGACATTCGGCTGTAACAAAAATACAAATATTTTTGGCATTAAATATAGTAATTTGCAGCGACAGTGATAATGGAATTAACAGTATAATGGAATTAACGGGCCCAGCGCTTGCAAATTGTTCAAAACAACACAATCAAGCATACCAAACCATAGCTAAAAGTATGCATATTACATTTGGCAAAAAATAGATATAGCGAATCTAATTACTGCATGGCAAAAAGAGAACACATCTCCATGTATTAGAAGTTTGTATTGTCGTCGGCCGAAGGGGTCGTATCGTACGGCTCGCATGTCGCAAAGACAGAGTATGACTGACGCGAATGGAGAGCCGGAGCTCAACATATAATCTTCTAAATCCGTGCGCTTATTTCCCGTCCATTCATTTTATCATTGTCGCTGATAAAATCATCAATAGTTCAAGTATATGTACCTATAAATAATAAGTATAGTAGATTGAGCCAAACAAAACAAGGAAAACATGCGCTTATTCATAAAACTTGTTTGTAAACTATCCAACAAAATGCACACCAGCGCAAGTGTTCATGGTAAACAATACAAACATAGAGCACTAGGTACTTACGCGCGTTACGTATTTAATCTTTCACGCACGGTTTCTTCCGCGATCGTACCAAAAGCCGATTTTCATTTATAGACTTGCGAGATTACTCATAAAGTTATTTGGAGCGAACACATAATTGTTATTTTATTTTAATTACGCAAAGTGATGCCAAACACATAAAACAATGAACCTCTTTGTTCGCTTGTTCAGTAAAATGTTGTTTTGTGTGCAGAATAAATATCTAGAATTGGATCATAAGCTAGAATTTATACGGATGAGAAAGCTTAGCTAAACAGGCTACTTATTTCAACTTGCTTTATTTGCTTAGCTAAGTATAATAATGAGATTACGATAACAGATCATAGCAATAAGCCAATGTGTACAACGATCTGGCCAGTCTTGGTGACCACGAGTGGCATTTACAACTGAGCGCTACTACTTATAGGCCGAATGACAAGTTTATCTTAAAACAAAATCCTACACGCTACGTCAGAGGCCTAAGAAAATCTATTACTATTATGTATTCTGTGATATAACAATATGTACCTACTTACCATCATCATCAGCCCGGAGACGTCCAAACGAAGCTAAACGAAGGTCTCCCCTTAGACCGCCACACTGTACGACAACCTGCCATTTGCATTCACCGGTCACCCGCGACTTTTACAATGTCGTCGGTCCAGCTATACATATATAGTGGGAGGCCGCGCCTACGCTGCGTCTTCCGGTTCGCGGTCGCCACTCAAGAACCTTTCTTCTTCTTCCTCATCGGCTGTCAGTTCTTCGAGCGATGTGGCCTGCCCATAACCACTTCAACATCCAAACACTGCGAGCTGCTTGCTGTGGCCAATACCAATTTGCGTTACCAATAGCTTGGTAGGGATAGGTGTGTAGGCCGAAAATATGAAGATGTCATCCAGGTTGTCGAAATTGAAGTCGGTTGTATTTTTTTAAGCGTATTATCCTTCTCAAAAACAGCCTCCGCGTTTGCCTCTACATCACACACACTAATACAAAACACGTTTTATTAGAAAATATTTATCTCATGTACTCCGAAAGATGTTCAATGCGCCCACACTTACATCAACAAGTCATGTTGGACGCCTACTGAAGCGACCGAAACCTTTCCACCACTTTTAAATAAATAATAAATAAACATTTTAATACACATTGGGGTAAAAAATATATTTAAAACAACTAAAGATAAAATTAAGAACTATACACAAAACAAAATTATGTACAAAACAAACCCTAAAATACAATTTATACAAAACCTAACATTAATATTTTAATTAATAGTTCTTAACTTTCTTTTTGTGTAGTTTTTATAACATTGCCTTGAAGTTTTATATTTTAGTTTGAATTTTAAGTAGTTTTAGGCTTTTTACTAAATATCAAAGGAGAAATTAAGAAATAAATTATCTTGAGGCTAGTTTATTAAGTATTGTGTAGTCTGTGCTTGACTCGGAGGAACTAGCTATATAATCAAAGGTGCTTGAGACTTGTAAACATCTAATTTTGTTTTATTTATTATAACTTTCCTAATACTTATAAAAGTAAAGTAAAGTTACCACAGACATGTATTGATCTAAATGCCGTTAGTTGGCCTACCTTGGGTGCCACCTTTCGTGTCTCAAATATGGTACCTATTTTGTCAGGAGTCGAATACATAATTGCTCTTGTGACATCATAGCAGGAACAAAAGATTTTACACAATTTGTCTACTTCAATACACACAGTCAATACAGGATATATTCTTGTTTTGTTATAATCCGGGGACCCCAAACAACGAGTGAGAAGTTTATTCTGTGCTTTTCACGGTAAAAGCCGTCACACACGATGTAGATGCTATAATATTCCATGCTATTTTAGAATATATTTCAATATCGCTTCTCATAAAAAACAAATGAGGAACAAGTGACGAACATAATATACATTTCAAAATTGTATGCGAGCGATGTTTTATCTTAACATGAAATATTATAGCATCTTCGTCGTCTGTGATGGCTTTAGCAAGGTGAAATAGGAACCTATTCTAAAGAAATCCGGTCAAATGATGTCAAATGTGATTCTGACACTGGCAGTCATTTGCTTGTGTTTGTTGGATACTTACATAATCTGCCTATCTATAGTGTATTCAAGTGTTTGAAAAAGCATGATAACCTGTATATAATTTCCCATTCTTGGCTTTGCTTATCCCAGGTTTGCTTACCATCTTCGACCACACCGTCACATTGCATCAGGAGAATTGTGGTCAAGCCTCCTGTCAAGCTTAAATAAATTCTTCGAAGTTATTAAAGACAACGCAGAGTTAACCGGGTTCTTTTGATCGCCCTTCGTTCACGAAGGACCCCCAAAAGTAGCTTCTTGAGGAAAATATGATATCCTAAAACGATATCGTAAAATACCTTTTCGTTTCATATAAGGACTATAATCTCGCAAAGCTTTCATACATGACTAGATAATTTCGCTAAGGCCCCGTTATGAGTTCAAATACGTTTTAAATTCATATTTAGGTCAACCAATAGAATAAGATCTTTTAAAAGCTGCATAACGTTTTCGTCTGCAAAACTTTCTTTTATATTTTCTTCTTGTATGAAATCCTTTTAATTTGTCACTGTTAGATACTTTTTCGACAATGTTTAACCATTTTTGGTCTAGGTCTTCTGGTGGTTTATCATTGATAAGAATTATAGGCATTACAAATTGGTTTTCTGCTTCAGTTCTGGTGTTTTTCTCTCCTTTATTGAATCCGGATGTGACCGAGAAGGGCTTATCTTCATCAGGAGTGTTAAGATTGGAGCTTTCTTTGCTGGATATGACGGATATTTCTAGGTTTTGATGCGTCAACTCCGATATTTGAACGTCGTTTTCTGCGGCTTCTAATTCAGCTTGGAGAGCTGCTTCGGCATCCAATGCCTGAAATGTAATAAAAATAGATGAGTCTTATAGTATAACTGCGTAAAATTGCGATGTGTCTATTATACTCACTAATGTAATCGAATTGGTGGAAAAGCACGCCTCGTGGTTGTGAGACCGTGAATTTGTATCCGTAACAATAAGTTCTTATTGTTCGGAATTTATATCGTCGTCAGCCATAAAATGTCCACTGCTGGACGAAGGCCTCCCTCTTAATAGAGGGGTGTTGCCATAATCCCCACGCTTGGCAGGCGGCTTGGGGATCGCAGAATGCTCACCACCGTTAACTAAGAGGACACTGCTGCCCGTCCTCTGGTGCGTCTGGTTGCAGTTTAAGGACATACCCAGGTCCATAACTAGATAAGTAGGTACTCTTGCCCTCTCGATACGTCTAAAACGTCTTTGTTTCAGCAGGGGTATTCACAACTCAATCGGAAAAGTTTCCGTTCGGTTCCATATTCTTCGTCTCTGTCATCTTGAATGTAGATTTATGGGACGTATAATGTGGATCTGAATGGAAATCTTTCTGATTAATTTGTGAATACCCTTGCAAATCAGGGCAACTAATAGATATAGCAATTATACAGGTGATTTTATTTTGTTAGCAGATTGCCAGACACGTACGAAGCTAATATTGTCTACGAAAGCCTATCTCCAGATTACGAAGATTGGGCTCGGCCGTTCCCGAAGACAGCACCTGATAATTTCCACTTGTCTAGATATGGACCAGTATGACCCAGGTCATACGGAATTTATATATGGAGTTTAAAAACTTATACCATTGGTTTTTCTTTGGATGCAAACATCGTGCAGAAACCTGTATATGTTCGGAAATGAAGTTTAATGGACTATCCGCCACCTCCTTCCACCATGATGGTCCGGAGTACCCATAGTGGAATTACGGCCCAACCCTTCTAGAGTACTCGTAGGCTACTGCCAGATAGCGGGATGTTAGGCCTAGCTATTAGAAATTATATGATGACATAAATATACGTAGTGTCTTTAATAATATAATAATAATAACATACATACAGTTGCAAAAAGCGGCCGTACTAGACACATGTCGAATCGTGAGGAAATTTCTACAACTTGACGCTGACAATACTGACCAAAATTTGACGATGGAGTGAATCACTAGAATAGCACTTGGTAACCACCCGTGCTATCCTAATTAACCAGGTTTAATAACCTGAGAAACAGAAGTTTAAAACAAAATAATAATAATATTTCACGTACGTTATCCCAGATACGCTTATACCTGATCGTATAATGTGATTCTGTTAGATATCTCTCCGTTTTCCTCTCTCTTTACTCTAAACGGCAAATGGTGATTGCGAGGAAACATTATAATGGATATTTTATGCAAAGGTTCATTAGTGAGCATGGGGATGATAGCAAAAGTTGAAAGATAAAGAAATTAAGTAGGTACCTATTCTTGTACTGCGTTCTATTCCGGTAAGTAGATAGCGAGATTAACTCTCTCATTTAATACTATAAGAATGACTGTCCTGACTCAACGACTTAATGACTGACTGACAGACAACGCACAGCCTAAACCGCTAGTCGTACAATTTATAGGGTGTATTTGTCTTGATGCGTAAAGGTGTACTAAGTAAGGATTTTTGCAAAATTCAGCCCCTGAGGGGGTAAAAATGGGGATAAACTTTTGTATGAAACTCCTTTGTTTTTGACCTTTTAGTAGTGGAAATTTGTATTTGAATAGTAAATTTAAAATAAAAAATGCCGTTTTCAATATTTTTTGACAGGGATGATTTAAGGGTGTGAAATCGTATATACATTTTTTTTATCGAAAGTACTTGATTTTCTAGTTAAAACTGATGAATATTGGTATTTGGGGTGTTATGTATACTTAAGGGCCAGCTTGCTGCCACAGATTTCGCGATCGCACATTTTCGATGAAGTGGTAAAGCCCACTTCATTAAATCCAATTTCCAAAGAGTAAAATAGATTCCCTACCTCTTAGCATTAGCTCTTTTTTTGTATATTTACATAAGAGTTCTTAAGAAACGAATCAACAACAAAAAAATCCTTGCCGAAATAAATGGAATATAAACTAGACGTCGATTAGAATAGTTATTATTATTTGATTTATTTCTAATACATAATTATTTTCGATACCCGGATAGTAGCTCGATTTGTAAAGAAGAATCAAGTTCTGATAGTTGCTATTTTTTTACTGTATTGTATGAAAATTCCTTTTATTAATTCTTTTCGGCTTTCAATCATGTTGAAAACGTGCGAAAGAGATAGCTCGGTGCGTAAACTGGCCCTTAAGAGGGAATCTGGTGACCGAGTTTCCATACAAACGATTACCCTATTTTCTTCCTAGATAATGCCTCAAAGAAATAAAAAAATAAAAAAAAATAAAAATTAAACTTGATTAAATTATATTTTGAATTTTATAAATTCTATGTCTACAGTCCTAAAATTTATTATAAAAATTGCTCTGGAGGCATTATCCAGAAAGAAAATAGGGGAACACGTGTTTATGGAGAATCGCTCACCGGATTTCCTCTTAGAACGATAGTGTGAACTATTTTAGAGTAGAGTTAATTAATGTCACTATATTTAGCGTAAAGGAGCAACGATGTTTAATTACGACGTACGTGCTGTCGGTGCTGCTTAGACAAACAACGAGCATCACACATTACTGTGGCCCACACACTACGTAGGTAAGAAACAGGATTAGTCACAGAATCACACTAATCTAATAATAATTATAAATGAGAAAGTTTATCGATTTGTGTGTGTGTGTGTGTTTCAATTCATTTGTATTTTGTTACCTCAGAACTCCGTCATTTAAAAACCAACTTAGTTTTTTTTATATAAAGTTTTTTTTAGATTGGTAGGTTTTTTATCAAAATCGGTTCAGTAGTTTGGTTTTTAACACAAAGTAAACGAAATTGCGTATTTTGCCTTCCTGTGACTATATAACAAACCCCATAACAGGAGGAGGTTCTCAATTCGGTATACCCATAATTATTTGGTCGGTTGTTTTTTTAAATAAAAGGCTTGTTTGTTATTTATTTTATTTCGTTATCAAACATTGTAAACAGCTAATATTTGGAAATTAAATATTCTAATTTGTAACTAGTTACAATTCAGCTGTCAGCTTCAATCTGGAATCAAAATGACCCAAGCGATAAAATTGTTACAAGTCGTTGTTACAATGGTAACTATTGTAACAACGACTGTAACAACGACTGTAACAACGACTTGTAACTAGCTTCGATTTGGGAATAGAATTAATCACTAGATATTCGATTACTTAAATATTCTTTAACATTTGAACAATAAAATAAAAAAACTTAAACAAAACAAGGAAAAACGAGGGTGGCGCCGATAACGGTGCAGGACTCTAGCTGTCGGTAGCTATGGCTGTAGAATGAGAAACTCCCAGAAAATGTATGCAGTGACAAGGATCAATGCCTTTAGCATCAGATCAATTCTGGCACTTCTACTGTTATGGGCAGGGGTGACGCTTACCACCAGGCGAACGCCTCGCTCGTCTCGCCACTCAATCCCATAAAAAACCTTTCAATGTTCCTACCGACATATTGATTATGTGTATCACAGAAAAGCGAAAGCCCTACTTCTTAGGTAGGGCTGTCAAAACAATGTTGTAAAGCAATTGTATGGAAAACCGCTGTCGCCAGTTTCACACATAATTTATTGTATATCGGAGGACATCGGGAAACTACGACGAAAAAAATGTCCATCATTGGTCGCGCATTTGAAGTAAAACGCTCGAAATACCATTTTGCAAAAGATTAAAATTGATCTAATTACGATGCAACGTGGTCTGGTTTCTTACGCGTCTTTTAAGTTGTCTTTTTGAATATTCTCAGTTTATAAACATGTATATTGGTAGAATGATCATTAAGCGCATTTACACTTAATGCCGGCTAGCGCGGGCCGTCACATTTCCGTTCTATTCACTTCTCTCCTCAGTGGTGTGTATAAAATGCCGTCATCGTTGTATTGGAATGATTATATCAGAGTTCACGTCTCAATAACAACTTTATGAAACAACAACTTTAAAGTGCTCTCCCGGCGACTTTCGGAATACTAAATGGAAAAACTTTCCAGTAATGTCTTGCAAGTTGATTGGGCTGTCATCTTGTAACAATTTGTTTTACAAAATTCAATTTCCGTAAGCGTTTACTGTTTTAAGACGATAGAAAGTTTTACACTTTGTTATTGATAGGCATTATTAATGGGTAGAGACGTTGCAAAAGGTTACACAATATTAACAGTAAGGGCTTTATCGAGCTTAAACTGCCGGTGAACGAAAACATTGTGGGGAAACCGTTATAAGGTAGAGTACTTTGACGACTGCTGGTCTAGATTTAGAAAATTTAGCTGGTCCGCAAAATTATTATTTTTCGTATTTTTTTTTAATGTCGGTGGACTTTTTTCACGCAGCGCCATCTAGCCCCTAACTAACCAAAGCTTGTAATATGGAAACCAGATAGCTGATAAAATACTTTTTTTTTTGGTAATACATTCTTATAATATTATATATCTTATGGTCTTATGCATGAAAATTGCTTAAACAGTTTCATAACAGCTTTATAGTTATAACGCGTTTTAAACTCATTATAGCCTATAAAGCCGATAAAATGTGTTGGTATGCATAAACCTATTATAACCATATTTTAACTAATAAACCATAGACAAACATAATAAACAGATCGATGTTGCCATTCCCCTGAAATAGAAGAATGAATTCGCTTTACACTTGCTATTCACTACCAAACCTTGAGAAAACCACTCATAATTCAATATGAAGCACATAATAATCTGTGGAGTTTGACATTTCATGACATCGACAATCGCAAAATTATGACAGCCTAAGTCATATTACGATTATTATGTATTTGTTTATTTGGCACGGGATTTAAAGTGAATTTTGTTTTCTGTTTTATTTTTACGAAAAAAGTAATAGCAGAAAAATAAAACAAACGCCAGCGGGGCTAAAATTGGCTAGAAGAAGAAAAGGTAATTAGGTAATGGTTGTAGTTTCGGGGCGGGCCGGGTGAAGCTTGGAGCTATGCTCAGAGTTACTTTGCGCGATAGAATCCGGAACGAGGATATTCGCCAAACAACGAAAAACTGACAACCGATGGGGCCTTTCTTGCGTGGCGCCCGCGAACCGTCCTACGCAACGTAGGAAGGCCTCGCACTAGGTGGACTGATGACATTGTAAAAGTCGCGGGCAACCGGTGGATGCAAATGGCAGGTTGTCTTACACTGTGGCGGTCTAAGGGGGAGGTCTTCGTTCAGCAGTGGACGTCTCCGGGCTGATGATGAGGGTTGAAACTATTGTTCATGAGAATGATTATTGTTATATTTTCTATTAAATTTCTTGTTTATCATGTAATGTTTATTCTTATTTTCATGCCAGTGCCCCTACATATGTAAATTCAGAAGCAAATGAATATTTCGATAGGCAGCCATGCTATTATAATCATGGCCAGATACAGTTTATCAAAAAGGACCTAATGTATTAGCAGTAGGAAACCATTGTCGATCCTGTGAAAGTCTCGTCAATTGCTTCCCGGTATAACATAAGACTCTCACATAGAGGGGGTAAATGCTATTTTCCCCACGCTTGGCAGGCTGCTTGGGGAACACAGTTCTTCCACCGTGTACCTTAGGGGCGCTGCTGCCTGTCCTCTGGTGGTCACAGTTTTAGGACATATCCGGTCCTACAATATGACAATGTGTAGCTATGGATTACATATGGTCTTATAATATCTTAAGTTAGATAACATTATTATTGTAATTTTTTAGATAATGTTTAGGAGCTAATAAGACAAAAAACATTGATAGCTGAATTTTATCACAAAATTATTGTTTTTATTTTATAATATATATTTACCTTATTTTCTTTTAGAACCCACCAGTAGCAGATGTGATAGAAACCACCACATAGAAGATCCAGACATGGCTGGGTTATCAAAGTTGTTCATAACTACTGCAGATGACTTTGAGTGGTTCATCAGTAATAAACCACAAAGATGTGCCCGTGGTTTCAGCCTCCCCAGGAGATTTATAATAGAATAGAATATCTTTATTATTAAATGTACTTGAAATTATTAAATGTTGCATCCTTTAATAAAAACACAATATACTTTACATGAAGCTTTAATCAGTGTGTACATCTTATATAACATCAGTCATATCATCATAGGTACTTTAATAAAATACTCAGCTTCGTTCGTTTGAAGCAACAATAAGCAACAAAACTAAAATAAATAAGTAAGTACTTGTACATTATATAATATTAATAAGTTACTAATAACCTGTAATAGTTAAGCTTAGTCAAATATATATTATTATTATTCAAACTTACAACAAAGATCAAGCCTAAATATTATGCTAGTACCTTTAAGTAAGTTGCTAAACAGTGGCAATGATGAAAGTTTTTTTTTGTGTGCTGCTGCACACAACAACTGCAATCAGTCTTCAGACTATGGGAAGTTTCGTTGTAGTATTTTGGTTGTCGTGTAGGAGAAATGATCCAGTGAGCATTTCTTCTTATCTTTATGCATCATTTCCGTTCAATTCCATGATGTGTTG
The DNA here is from genome assembly GCA_905404285.2 of Erannis defoliaria. Classification (NCBI taxonomy): domain Eukaryota; kingdom Metazoa; phylum Arthropoda; class Insecta; order Lepidoptera; family Geometridae; genus Erannis; species Erannis defoliaria. The sequence goes on from FR990071.1 coordinate 6,858,514, forward strand.
TCTACGTAGCCTCTTTTGATAGCTGATGGTAGTAAGCTGTGTCGCTAGCAGGTTTGGACTCATGGTCAGTTGCTTTTTGTATTTAGTTGAAAAGAATTTTATTTCATCCCTGACTGTGTTCATTTTCAATCCTATGTGCAGCTCTGTAGTCTTCAGGAACCATGGAGCATTAGATATGTTTCTCACATTGTAATTATGTGCTCTTTGAATGATAGAGGTGTTTGAGTTGCAGGCAGATCCCCATAATTGAATGCCATATGTCCAAATTGGTTTCAGTATTGTCTTGTATATCAGAAGTTTTTTGTCAATAGATAGTTCCTGCCTAGTAGCCAGTAGAGCCCTTTGTGTTTTAGGTTGAGTTGTTCTCTCTATGTTGTGATGTGTTGATGTTATAGGTCCATCTAGCGGTCAGCTACATCTGGCAAACATCCTTCTCCTTAGTGAAAATTTGAGGATTACCAGAACAAATGTAAGAGTTGGTCGAGCATCTATTTTTCATGTCAGTGTTATTTTATTTAATAGTTAACAGCAGGTTGACACTCACCTTGCTCGCTTTCATGCTTCCTTCCAATTCTTATTTAATGTAGGGGAGGTAAGTCCTGGTCTGACGTTCCGCTTGGTATGTATTGTGCATTTCCCCAGCCAGCACCAACCGACCTTCTTGAAGTACCCGAGCAAGGCTCTGGGCCGCTGGCATAGTAGCTCCACTGGGTTAGATGATGATGAAAAGCGGTCAAGCTGCTGAGATAAAGCTGCCTTTTGCAATCCGGTATAGCGATTCTCATTCTTTAGTTCTGACACTTTGCACTACAACACAGCACTTAGGTACTATGGTTTACACTACGGCCACAGCATAACGGACTGCCCGGGGCTCCGAGTTTGTATAAATGAATGTTTTCTCCATAAATCGACTTGGTTGGCGAGATTGCTGTGGCGTATTTTTAACCGAATTCATCCGTTATCAAATTGGTTACATGTATTGTAGTTTGCTGAAGCGTATCGGAGAAAAATCTGTGCTTTGCACGATTAAAGCAAACCACTTAATTCTTCCTACACAACGAATAAAATTCAGAAGAAAGGTACTAAAAACTTCACTTTTCTATTCACACGTTCAAAACAGCTGATCGTATTGTCGCCATATTGTTTCATACACCACAGTTCTAATAATAGTTTCTATGGTTATAGTAGGGTCCTGGCCATTTTAAAGTTATGAAAGGTTTGTAACACTGTTTAGCTTATAAAGCCGTTATAAAGCGTTCATGCATACGAAAAAATGAACTTCCTGCTATAAAGGGTTTATAACAGGTTTAAAACGTTTGATAACTTTTCATGCATAAGACCGATATACTACACCCAGACACAGCAAATATCAAGTAATACTGTAGTTATATCTAGGGTAGTTGGATTTAATTGGCTTTAGGGAAGATACTCATTAAACCCACCAAGTAGTCTTAGTCTTAGTAGCGTAGAGCAATCATAGACTACGCTTAGTAGCGTAGAGCAATCATAGACTACTTGGTTAAAGCGGACTGTCCATACTACCGTTTAAAATTGAGCCCACCCAAGGGAAGTTTGTTTGTTTATATCTGCGTGATGTTTAAGATACTTAATTCAAAACCCAAGGCAAGGTTGTAATAACAAAGTCAAGTGCACCATTCCTCTGATGCGAGATTAAGAGCCAATAAATTAAGCGATAAATATTATTTTGATGGACGTAAAAATACGTGTTTATACTGCGAACGTATGACGTGATTCAATTTAAAATTATGAGGTTCTATCGGGAAAAATAAGAATTTGGAACTATTTATTTTTGTAAGGCTGATATAGAGCTTCAAGTTTAATAGCAATTGGAACAAGGGTTATTTTCATTCGTTATTGGTTTATTAGATAATCCTCGAATTTTCCTCTTGAACTTTAGGGAGTGGAAAGGTACTTTGGTTAGCGGAAAAATAATAACTTTGTAGTTCAGCCAAATAAATATGAGAGTATGTATGAGCGTAAGGCCGTTTGTCCACAGCCGCCGTCACTTTGTGTCACCGGTGAAGTCTCTTCAACGAGAACTAGATTACGTCGCCGAAGTAGCGGAACACAGATTACTATAGGATTACTGTAGCCGCGTGTCCACCGCACGTCCATCACGGCGCTCGGATGTCGGACGTGCGGTGGACACGCGGCTAATCTCGTAATCTACAGCGCGAGTACAGTTCTATAATTATATTATATCGTCTTCGAAACGACTCGACTCAATCCGAAGTTGAACGTATTTAATGTCAAAATGATAGTTCATCGTTATTATATCGGGACCACAACGATTTTAGAAAGATCCGTACTTGCACTGCTGTTCCACTATTTCGGCGACGTCATCTCGTTCTCGTTGACGTCTCGCTGACGGTGGCTGTGGATAAACGTTTAAAGCTGCGTTTAAGGGTGCAGTGACTGCACCGGCATCGCATCGGAGCGGACGGAGCGGACGGATTTGTTGCTTAGTATTGATTTCTATGGGACTGCGTGCACTGAAACCATCTGGCAAATCCATGCCAGATACCGGTATTTCTGACGATGACGTCATGCGCAGCGAACGCGCCATTCTGAAGATACCGGTACGCACCCTATCGGCATTTTATAAATGCCGACTCTCTGTCCGCTCCGCTACCAGCGCAGTGAACGCGCAGCTTAATAAGACCTTCTGATTTAGTAAGAACCACTTTCTAAGTAAAGTTGTTTTAGGAAGTTATAAACAAATCCGAACATTAAAATAAGTACCTACGCCTTTTATTCCCATGGTAGGATTTAATCACATGAGTTAATGCAATTCGTTTGTTTGCCCTTATATTTCTTATTGTAGTTAAAAGAGTGAAAACCAGGAACCAAAATTACGGATATAAGTCTAAAAAAAACCTTTTATTTGGGTTGTTTTTTTTATTTGGTCTATCTAACTTTCCATAGATCAAAGTCGTAATTTTCCTGCCCCGACTCCGTCCATAGTAAATTGCTCACTATATTTTTTTTTTTACATGTCGTGCAAGACGTTCGCCTGATGGTAAGCGTCATGCCTGCCTGCCGCTAACAGTAACAGTGCCAGAATTGTGAACTTGCGAACACAATCCTGCGCCGCACTGCACTGCGCTCGTCACCCTGAGATATTAGATGTCAAATCTCTTCATACCCAGTAATTTCTCTGGTAGCATTGCCCTTCAAACCGGAACACAGTAATGCTTGCACACTACTGCTTGGCGGTCGAAAACTGGCAAAGGTGTAGTACTTCCCCAGGTGGACTCTGCAGTAGAGTCCTACCACTACAAAATTTTCTTTGACAGCGTTAGTTATGTAAAAAGCGAGAGTCTATTTAGGTAGAAAGATTGGATCACAAGATATAGGAAGCAACGGCCGAATCACGTCCTTGCTTTTCACATTTTTAATCGACAAAGCTACGTCGGTGTGTGTTTCGTAAACACGCCGTCAGACTAGCATCAATCGACCAACGATGTTTATATACTACCGTGCAGACTTGGTGATTCAGCCAACATTGTTTATAGAGTGCTGCCCTGTAGTACAACTTTGATGTTTTTGTGGGTTTTAACTCTTTGATTGTTGGTGACGTCATAATGGCATGGCTACAGAAGTATGCTGGTTCCCTTGGCAGTGTGAACTTGACCATCGTATTTGCATTTTGAAGGTAAACAAAGGTAATTGAAGACTCGTTCTTCGCTGAGAGATGTTATCTTATTTTGCGGAGTAGGTAACGAACAAAATGTTCTTCCTTAATAAAAAAAATAATAAAAAAATATGCAAATTTTTTTTTCCCCGACAAGTATCTGCGCAGCATTGTTTTTTATTTGAAAAGGTTTGTGTTACAACACCCAACACCCTGATTGAAATTTGATCTAGGATGAAACACGCTTACCAACATAGAAATAATTTGGATACAGAAAAACCCTGTCAAAGATTATTTTCAAATCAAGTCTGATGTATCTTTCAAAAGTATAGTAAAGTATAGCCTTGGAGGATCTAGCTCTCTCTCTCTGTATAATCAAAGTGTACTGTGTATAGCAGACCAACAAACCATTTTCAAACTCTATACAAGTGCTTTGCTTTAGTAAAAATATCGTGACTAAAAATGTTCTCGTGCAAATTTCAGCGCAATCAATAGAAAGAAAATAAAAGAAAGAAAAAGGTCTAAAACGAAGGCTGCTAGATTAGGAATCGTGACGTAGTTGGGTTTAAATCCCGTACCCATATCAATGAGCTCACGTAGGTCACAGAATACTAATAGTACAAGTACAGAAGATTCACACCGCAAAATCATTTAATTAAGTAGAACTCTTGCTACGACACAATAAAGTGCAATTCAGGACGTGCGAGCGCTAATTACCTACAATTATATTAACCTAGAAGTTGCCTCTACACCAATGAGCCTACAAAAACTAAAAAGTTTATATTCATAAGTAAAATAATAATAAATAAAGACTTGACTTCATTCTATTTAATTAAAAAAAGGAACATTTCATTTTTGAAAATGGAACTAAAAGCGGAGATCGTGGTAGAATGCGTAGAATGCGTGCATTTCATATATTACTCTGCTCTATGCATTGCTGCTACCAAAGAGAATTTAACACTGCGGCTGTTAGTCATTAAAAAAGAAGGCATTGGCGCGAAATCTGCTCTTATTTATTTAGATTTTTTCTCTAGTTCAAAATTGAATTGTGTTACCGTAATTTATTTTACAATACTGAAAATGTCATTGTCTAGTGAGAATGGAGACCTTAATTTGCAGATGGAAGAGAGAGGAAAATAAATAATTTGCAATCTGTTGCCGTCAAGTCACAAAGCATTTATTTTGGTATTTTTATAATTTTATATTCTTGCAATCGTAGTAAAATATCGTAGTGTAACACACGGCGCCAAAAGAACTCGGTTTCTTTTACTCCCTCACTAAAGCTTGGTCGTAAAATTACCTCATATATAATGGGTTATTTTAGCCTCTGGTATAACAAACTACTATTCTTTGTTTGTTGAGCTGAGCCTGTTCTGCTGCAACTCTAGCATCGCGAGCGGAACTGCGGAACTTATGATTATTATGCAATATAAACTTGAAGTCAATGCTTGGCTATGCTTGTAAACATCATAATTGTATGATGGCGCTGTTCACTTTTAGAAGCCAAGAACAAGACACATTATTTGAACGCTGAGCCAGAAAAGTTAGCTAGGTTATTCACTTAGAATAAATATAGGTGATGGACGAAATGAAACGAGGATATAGATAAATGTGATGTTTGTACACTTTTTATTTTTTGTCGAGCAATTTTTACACGATTTCACAGCACAAACTGTCATTTTTCGAAATTGAAACTCGCCGACTCGTGACGTACTTACGCAGCAAACGTCTTTTGCCGTGTGGCGTGTGCGGGCGAACGAAGTAGCCAAACTGGCCACTTTGAATTGGAAACAATTACGGTGCGCGTACTGGGAATCTGGACGTATTTAATCTAAGGTTATTTAATTTCCTTCTTTTTAAACTCCATAAATATTTAAGTTGCTCTAACCCTAAAGGAGCCAGAAGATACAAGAAGTCTGTTTACATAATTTTTAATGCAAAAAGCGACGAAAGTATTGCCTGAAATAACTTTCTTAAGTGGCACAACTTGAGTAGGTACTATCCAGCGAAGTTATCCAAACTATCTGAAACTTTCACAATATGTCAGGAGAAGTTCCCCACTAACTTTAATGTTCGTTCATTTCGTCACATCGTGTTCTAGTGTTCCTGTCTCATTAATATATATTTATATAGAGTTTAGCAAGTGCGATAAAGATTTATATTGTTGATATTTATAAATATGTCCCTATTTTACAGTATGAAGCTTGGAAAAAGATATACTTTATAAGACCTTAGCTGCCTAACGTATAGATGCCAATCATATCTACACCAAAAATTATTATGGGACAAAAAAAGGGCAATTTTTCGCGTTTTTTGGGACCTATTTATGATGAGTTTATTAAGGAGTATTCAAGATTGAGCACCAATTTTTTGAGCACCCATTAAATGAGCACCTAGCATATTCCATACAAAACAGCACCAATAAAAATGTTGGCTTGGTGCAGTGAGTTGAAATAAAAAACATCTACTACTTTACTTTACTTTTCTACTTAGGCTTGGTGCTATTATGGGAACAAAAAACAAATCTGATTTTATTCCACTTCGACACGGTAGCACAGCTTCTTGTTGCGACACTAACAAAACTTTACAGTTTTATATTAACTATACTATACTACACGACAACATGAAAGAGATTTCTCATTAGTTCTATAACACCGGTATAATTATAGCTAATAACTATTCTATCAAAGTTGTTAAAGCGGCCTGGTACAACTAGCTACCATTGGTTTTTTTATTTATTTTTTCTTTCATTGGTTCACGACATTTGAATTTACTGCAATCAAGTGCAATGTATACTTATCACTAACAATAAATCACTTTTAAAGTCACTACTACACTCTTATTTCATTGAGATACATATACAATATACATACCTATAAATTATTTTTCAAACCACCGGCTCAACCTCGCAGTGCAGTGCGGCGCAGGATTGTATTTGCAAGATCACAATTCTGGCACAACTACTGTTATGGGCAGGCGAGACGCTTACCAGCAGGCAAACGTTTTGCTAGTCACGTCACTTTACAGTAAAAAAATGGGATTTGACCTCTCACGGAACTTCAGATCAGACCGACCTCTGATCGACTATTCGCTTCCAACCGCGCCGTCGTATATCGTCAATTTATCGAGTCTCAAGGCGGCCTACACTCTCTCCCGCTCTCTACTCACGGGTGCCAACATTACATTCTCCGATTCCTGGTCTAGACACCAGTTAGATCCAGTACCAGTAGTAAGAAGTAAGTCATCATCTTAAGAGGATGAGTACACCCAAAATGGCTTCATTCGGGTTAATGTTTTACCAAATGTACAAATTCGACAGCACTGAAAAAATTATTGAAATGTTAATCTAGATCAAGTTTCCTAGTTGGCTATTGTTTCGAAAATACGTTTGCGAATAATTGTCTCGATAGAAAAAAAAAACGTGAAAAACCCTCTAAAAATTAATTTCTAACTCAAATTTTCTTTGTATTTTTGCATGACGACACATAACCAAAAATAGTAAAGGTTACTAGTAATACTTTAATCTATCTTACTATTGAACTAGTTTTTTTTCGTACGCAAAAACTTTATTGCAATTAATTATTTTCCAACAAAATTACTGTACGAAACGCCGGCTTCTCTTTTTTACCTATGTAATTAGATAGAGACCACAGACGCGCGGAGGATCAGCTACTGTTAAGTCTCAACTTACCCGTAATTTGTCCCTGGAAGCAGTGTAGAGAACCCAGGCGACGTAAATGAACATGATGAGCGCGGGCACCACGAGGCTAGCCACTACTGGGATCTTCCTCACCCACGCATGGTACAGCGCTAGGCAGAACAGCATGATGCCAACCAGTATGGCGATGTACCGACCGGTACGCCGACGCTCTTCCTGGAAAACAATTCAATGGTTACTAGAGTAACCATCGACAGATTGGGAGACTAGCGACTTTTAGCAACTGTGATTGGGATTTTGGGACTAAAGTAAGTAATTTTTTTTATACAGTCACGTGACGTGACGAGCAAGACTTTCACCTGATGGTAACCATCACGCCTGCTACTAACAGTAGCAGTGCCAAAATTGTGAACTTGCGAACACAATCCCGCACCGCACTGCACTGCGCTCGTCACCCTGAGATATTAGATGTTAAATCTCTTCATACCCAGTAATTTCTCTGGTAACATTGCCATACCGGAACACAGTAATGCTTGCAGACTCTGCAGTAGAGTCCTACCACTACAAATTAATTGAATATTTTTATACGAAGTGTTTATACACTTTGGATTTTTCTATGTTTATAAAGCTTAAACAATAAGAAAAATTATGACCTCTGGCAGAACTCGAACCTGCATACGTACAATCTCTGGGTCCGGACACCCAGAGATTGCTCTATGCATGTTTGAGTGATGACCTCTGTCATAATTTTTCTTACTGTTAACTACCCAAATACAAATTGTCCATGCTAAAAGTTCAAAAACAAAGGAGTTTCATACAAAAGTTTTTACCCATAGGGGTTGAATTTCGATAAATCCTTTCTTAGTACACCCCTAAACATCAAGACAAATACACCCTCCAAATTTCAAGTCTGTACGACCAGCGTTTTAGGCTAGTCAATCGTTATGTCAGGACAGAGATTCTTATAGTATTAGATTTGATTTGATACTTTACAAACTTGAAAATGCTTAATATACTCGACACTGGCACAAAACAAAAAGTGCGAAGCCAAAAATGAAAAAAAAACAAGCGCATTTGTTATTGTTCATAATTAAATTGAAACTGAATATAAAAGTAGGTAGAGATACAATAAAATACAATCGTGAATCAAGTTTCAAGATAACAAGCTGCTGTTGCAAACGAGACGAGATAGTCAAAACAAAGTCGGAGCAACATAGATTGATGTTGCAGAAATTGCTTAGCCACAGGTCGTTGAACTTCATTTCAACTTGAAGCATAACTTAATCTAATGCAGGTGTAGTTTACGTCATGTGAGTTATTTCTGGAACCTTTTGAGGTATCACTACTTTGTAGTTAAATTGTATACCTAAAGCAATATTAGACACTTTTTTTTTGGAAAGTGAATTAGAACGTTTCCATTAATAGTTTTTTGTAGTGGTAGGACTCTACTGCAGAGTCCGCCTGGGGAAGTACCACACCTTTGCCAGTTATTCAACCGACAAGCAGTAACTAGTGTGCAAGCATTACTGTGTTCCGGTTTGAAGGGCAATGTTACCAGAGAAATTACTGGGTATGAAGAGATTTAACATCTAATATCTCAGGGTGACGAGCGCAGTGCGGCGCAGTATTGTGTTCGCAAGTTCACAATTCTAGCACTACTACTGTTAGTGGCAGGCGTGATGCTATACACCAAGCGAACGCCTTGCTCGTCACGTCACTTGAATGTATAAAAAAATATAACAAAAAACTTTATCAGCCCGGAGTCCGGAGACGTCCACTGCCTGTAGTGGGAGGCCTACCTACGCTGCGTCTACTTATACTTAAAAATACCTGTGGAGATTTTTCACACAACGCCATATATCCCCAAACTAAGAGCAAGCTTGTACAATGGAAACCAGATACCTAGCTGATAATAGTCTTATATATATTTTTTTTGTAAATACATACATACTTATAATAGGTACATACTACACCCAGACACAGAATAAACAGCTATGATCTATTTACATAAGATGTAAACAGGCGTCTATTACTTTCTGTTTTAAGTGCTATGAAAATAAAAAGTAAATAAATTGGGGGTTAGTGTAATTACGCCATTGAATTCCTTCTTTGGACGGATGCAGGCTTTTCTCGCAATGTTTTTTTTCGCCAAAAAGTCTATCGTATTTAAAATCTGTATATATAAATTCCAACGACCTCTTTTGGTACTGGCCCGGGATTGGTACCCGGATGATCTATCCGGAGTCTAGTTTAGCGGTCTTTAGGCTTTTCAATTAGGCTACTACGGGTTTTCCATTAGGCTACGACGGCTTTTCCATTAGGCTACCACGGTGTTTCCATTAGGCTACCACGGGGTTTCCATTAGGCTACCACGGCTTTTCCATTAGGCTACCTCGGGTTTTCCAATAGGCTACCACGGCTTTTACGTTAGGCTACCACGGGGTTTCCATTAGGCTACTACGGCTTTTCCGTTAGGCTACCGCTGGTTTTCCATTAGGTAACCACGAGGTTTCCATTAGGCTACCACGGATTTCCATTAGGATACTACAGGATTAGGATTGATCAATTTTAATCTGTTGCAAAATGGCATTTCGAACGATTTTCTTCAAATGCGCGACCAATGATTGACATTTTTTTGTCGTAGTGACATACAATTATGGTGAAACTGGCGACAGCGATTTTCCATACGTTTTAACTAAGAAGTAGGGCTTTCGCTTTTCTGTGATCTCTTTTGTGTGAACAATAATATTATGATACGTCACACATTACTTAGATTGCTATTACAAGTTGGCGTTTCACTGACTTATTATGACGGGGTTTCCTCACATAGGTCCCAAAAAATCTAAAACCTTGTGCTGTTTTTGAAAAACATTTGACAAACGCGTGAATGTAAGCTACGCTATTTTTAATCGACTTCAAAAAAGGAGATTCTCAATTCGACTATATGTTTTTTTTTGTATGTATCCTACGCGACTTCTCCGCCAATTATGAACTGATTTTGATGATTCTTTTTTTTTGTCGTTTTATGTTTCTTCAGAGGTGGTCCCATATAAATTTTATCGAAATCGGTTCAGTAGTTTGGTTTTTAAAACAAAATTACTAGAAAGATGACATCCAGGTATTCGAAGTTGAAGTCTGTTGTTTTTTTTTTAAAAAGCGTTTTATTCTAACGTCTGAAACGAGATAGCACTACGCAATAGTCACGCGCCATTTAGTTTTACAGGCGGCTTGAGTCATGAATCCTAAGTTGTAGGACTGTAGGTTTAGGTATATAGAGCCCATTGTAGAGTAACCGGCAGATTACCGTATTGTCTACTACGAGGCAGGGTGCCAAGCCGTTAACATTTAGTATTATACCGTGTATAATATAATAAAAAGAATCGTATGTCCTAGTTTCGCTAGATAATCTAAGTGTTTAGACGTGATATCACTCGTAATACGCAGTACATACCCTAGAAATGTAATATGTTACTGTAAGGTAGATACGTGCCTACTAGATTATGCTATAGGTACGTACCTAGTTTTTGTGGGTTTTATGTAATAAATATTCTAGAAACGTGTTAGATAAGGATAAGGAATAAATGGATGAGCCTTTTATTATATCTTGTTTCAAGTGGAAGTTGTTACTTAGCCGTACGTTTTAGTACGTAACGTTTCACTCGCAGCGTCAATCCCACAAACCATTCGTTGACCGAGATGAAAAGATATTTTTATCGTACCTATTCAAAAAGAGCAACTTTGTTCCTCGTAAATAGGCAAAAAAGAGCTTTTTTTGCCATAGGGACGAAAAGTGTTTTGAATTTGGAATGTGGATATTGTTTGTAAAAGTTCTAATCGCCAAAGAGGTCAACCACGGAGATCGTATGAACAAGTAACAGGCTTAATGATAAAGGAACGAACGCGTTTTTAAAAAAAATGTTTTTCTTGTAATGTTTTTGTCAGACATTTTTATATTTTGAATAAATTATTATTATTATTATTATACCACGTGTTCTGTGCTAGAAGGGACAGTAGACTCCCTCCCAAATACTTTGAACGCATATATTTCAGAACTTTACCAGACGATTTCAGTTATTTCTTCGGTGTAAACCTCAGATTCATTTAAACTCTCCATTTAGACTAATATTTTTAATAATTGAATCACATGCATATTCCCTATTGTATAGGTAAAGTTTTAATATAGGTACTTAATGAAATCAGTTCGATGTTACAATTCGGGGAGAAATACTACTTATTTTAGTAAAATCTAATAAAGTAGTTTAGTTCGTGTGATAGTGAACAGTAGTGTGGTATAGTAGTTTTGTAATCTTTGGTAAAATGTAGGTAATTAAGCTTATTCGTCTCCAACTTTTTTTTCTGAAAATATCTAGCAAACAAACAAGGTTTGGAGTACTGTTATTTATTTTGTGGTATATGGTATACCAAGGTATGGTAAAAAAACGTAAGGTGTATCAAGGTAGGTATTTTCTTGTATACAAAATGTATATTTTGCCATAAATAAAATCTTGCCTATTGTCTATTTATAAATAGTTATCGAGTATTGAGAGCATTGCCTTTTATTCTTATAATATTAAAGACGTCTAGACATTCGATATAAAACTACGTACTTTAGAGCTTACTCACTTAGTTAGTTTGGCTATGTTAGGTACCTACAGTAATAAGTGGTTGAGAAATTAGAAAATACCATTTTATATTATCCATCATAATATTTTTCTATTACCAACTGCTTTCATACACAGGATAGTGTAACAGCCCACAACTTCAATTAATTTTTCACCGCACAAGCTCGGAAAGATTCTGTTTATCATTCGAAATCTAAGTGATAAAGTGCATTTTATCCGCTAGCGAGGATAAACAATAATTTTCTATACCGCTAGTCCACTGAAAATGCATAATGGTAGATTGTGATAGAGGTAGTTCCTACCTCTATGTAGATTGTTATACAAGGGGCTAAAATAACCCATTATATAGGAGGTAGTTTTACGACCTAGATTTAGCGAGGCAGTATAAGAAACCGAGTTAAAATAGGTTTTAGCGCCGTGTGTTACACTCTTCTTTTCACTACGATTGCGAGAAAATAAAATAATCATAATACCATAATATATGCTTTGTGACTTTGACGGCAACAGATTGAAAATATTTATTTTCCTTTCTCTTCCATCTGCAAATTAGGGTCTCCATTTTCACTAGACAATGACATTTTCACTATTATAAAATAAATTACGGTCACTCAATTCAATTTTTAACTAGAGAAACATTCTAAAGGTTTCGGGGCATTAGGTACCTTCTTTTTTAATTTATTCTGTAGCTGCAACAAGGCAATGCACGCATTTTACCAAAGAGATCGCCGCTTTTAGTTTCATTATCAAAAATAAAATCTCTTATTTTTTTAGTAAATAGAATGAAGTCGTCTTTATTTATTAATATTCTACTTATGAATAAAAACTTTTTTGATTTTATAGGCTCGTTGAGGTAACAGACAAAAACCAAAAATAAAAACTTTAGCCCCTAGAGCAGAATTTCACTTTAGGCCCTAGACCATGATATGCGTTTTTAGCCTCGCTCTGGTGCGCTATAATGACGGACTTTTTGAGCAAGAGGAGTGAAAAACTTATTTCATGTCAGTGCGCCAACCTCATAATTTATAATAGCACTGGCCAGCACGAAGAAAGCATGAAAAAAGAACTCGTAGCATTTTACTCGCTGTAGTGAGGTGAAAAGTTGTGTGTTTCGCTTGGGAGCAAAGTTATTCTGCGTCTCGTACCTTTGAAACCTGAGCAAGCGCAGGATTCAAATATAGAATCCTGAGCGTTGCGAAGGTTTATAATAATACAAGTAGTCGCGCCAAAAAACAACAACATAACAAATAAATATTAATTCATTATTCGTTTACTTCTACATTTTAAATTAAATTGATATATTTATTATGTAGTTATAACGCACGCGTCCCTACGAATATAACCCTCCAAAGATTATGAACTATGAAAATATTTTAAAGTGTTATATTTCTTTTAGCAATTAGTTGCTGAAAAAAACGAAATGACAGAGATATGTCTACAGTCTACCAAGACTTTATTGAAAACATGATTGCTGTAGAGGCATTATCCAGGAAGAAAATAGGGGAATATGTTTGTATGGAGAATCGCTCACCGTAGCTATAATATATATTTATATGAATCATATTATGATAAATATATTTAAACAAAATTATAGCTGCGTGTGCGGGCAGTAGAAAATTTGTATAGAAAATATATCGTATTATGCCATTATGCTATGATTTATAGTAGGTACGAGCCCCCGGATTTTTCTAAAGGAAAAATATAGGGAAAAAATCCAAAGTTGTGTGGGGTTCTTCTGAACAGAGATTCATATGATTTTGAAACGATTTTAGGTATAAATAATTTATAAAATATAGGTGTTTTATTAAACTAACCTTTATTACAGATTCCCTTATTTTATTAGATGTAGAACTCTTAGCGCTGTTGTCGTTATTTATCTTGAGATTCATTGTGACACTGATACTAAAACAGAAAAACAAAAAAAAACGTTAGACCATTTTGATCTCACACAAAAAAAACAATTTGTACAGACAAGTTCTTCTTTACACACCTTTCACACATAAACACGACAAAAAGGTCAAAAAAGAGATACTTGTGCGTACGCGCGTCAAGAGATCGGGATCGCACTGCGAACTAACAGAGCCGGCAACATCTCCTGCATAATGAGTTCACGCCTTATTTCTCCCGGCTGTTAAAATCGCGTAAAACTCGTGCCCCGTACCTAAGCTGTCTATCAACTCGCTAAATAGCTGGATTACTGGATAACAATGATGCGATCAATCAATGGACACATAAATATCTCCTGAGACTCGCCAGATGCGATGTTTATGGTTCTGCTAACCGCGAGCCGATAAAAATTCGCTAAAATTCTGAATTTGCGAGGTATTTTCGTCGATTATTAAAGTGTACTCTGAGTCTGAGTGCGTGTTTTTCGCTTGGCTATTATCTCTTCAAACTTTATAGACGAGGTTAACATCACTACATGTTTTTTTCAACCCCGTTAGAGAAAGTATTTTTCTTTGTAAGCAACATTCTTTTTTTAACTTGTAACGTTGTTTATCGAAGCAATTAGCGGACATGATTGATCGTTGAAATTTATCACGGTTTGTTTACTTCGCATTGTTTGGACATAAATATTCTTGATAAGAAATTCTTTAGACTTTTGTTTGATTGATTTTTCTAAACATAGTATATATATTTTCATGCGGACTTTTATTTGTACATGAAATATTAAAAAGGCTCTACTCTTACCTAAGTTTACCTACGTCTATGTAGGTGGGTGTTTCAATTACAATTAATAACACTCGTTCATACGTAGGTACTCTTTTCTAATAAATATCGATGGCCATTTTTCACACAGCGCCATCTAGCCCCAAACTAAGCAAAGCTTGTAATATGGAAACCAGATAGTTGATAGAATACTTATATACTTTTTTTTTGGTAAATACATACTTGTTATACATACTACACCCAGACACAGAACAAACATCTATGTTCGTCGCATAAATGTTTGCCCTGGGCGGATCGAACCCACGCCCTGAAGCTCTGAAGGCAGACATGCTACCAACTGAGCTACAAGGCAGTCAAAACCACCACGTGGTATTCGTTTTTGGTATAAGAATGGGAATAGATCGTTTTATTTACAAATTTTATTTCCAATTTTAGGTACTTACCTACTAATTTGTTATTTATGGTAGTAGGTAGGTTTAGGTGTACTTTTGACCGCCTAACTCGCTGATTAAACTTTATCGATGAACCGTTGCGGCAGAAAATTAAAAAACTTTGAAAAATATTTTTGTAAACTTTCAAAAGTGGCTACTTTAGCCCCGCTAAGCGGAGTGAAAGGAACCACTTCCTCCCCGCAGCGGCACGTAAAATCGTATACACAACGGGAGCAAGTAAAGAAGCCTCAGAACTCATGTGTGTACATGATCTCATATACATGAGATCTGATATTCTTTACTTTTGCTCCCTAGGTGATCCCTAGGTAATCTACTATTAGCTGGAAAACATCAAGTGCTTCAATTGTTTCATCGTAAACCGTTCGCCTTAATATCAGATAAACTCAAGCCTTTTAATAAATACTAAAAACTCTAAAGGCAGATATTTTTAAATACAAAATTCTATTCTAACGTTTTGATATCTTTCAATGTTGCCAGTAAAAGCTATCGACTGCTTTTTTAGAGTGTTGATCTCTCATTCAGGTGTGAAAGCTCAAAAGCCGTCAGCGGGTTGTATAAAACCGTTATGATAGCCATTACCTAAGTGATTTCCTTTGAATTTTCACATTTATCTACACCTACGCTCAAAAAAAAGAAATCTCAAAAACATTTAGTTCCAGTAAACGATAAAATTGTTGGTAGAGTAGTAGTGTACGCATATACTACAAAAATCATCTCAATTTGCAACTTTCAAAATATTAGCTTAGCTAATTTCGCCTCGGTTAAATCATTTTCAACTCTTTAAAACCAAGTGAATAATTAAGAAGGAATCCCTAGTATATCTTTGACTTTTAAATGGTAACAAGTTTAAGGCGACCCTTATCACGAAAGAGAGAAGTGAATAGAACGGAAATGTGACGGCCCGCGCTAGCCGGCATTAAGTGTAAATGCGCTTAATGACAAATCTATCAATATACATGTTTTTAAACTGAGAATACTCAAAAACACAATTTAAATAGGTAATTAGATCAATTTTAATCTGTTGCAAAATGGCATTTCGAGCGTATTACTTCAAACGCGCGACCAACGATTGGCATTTTTTCGACGTACTTTCTATACAATTATGTGTGAAACTGGCGACAACGGTTTTCCACACAATTGCTTTACAACATTGTTTTGACAGCCGTTCTACTTAAGAAGTAGGGGTTTCGCTTTTCTGCGAGTCTAACGCTTTCCAGATGATGAAAGATAAAGGGTATCTCTCTCATGGTATGGTCAGGGGCGCCTGCCCAATCTTTACGAAACAAATAACTAAACCCACACCGCAGTGCATGGCGTTCATTTAAGTAGTATGAAATTTTCAATAAGTGAGTGTTATTAACCCTGTAATTTGGCTTGCTACAAACTCATCGATTAAAGAAATATCGCACGTCGTACTTTACTGAAATTCGAAAATAGTACACATTTTAGCTACTCAAACAAATAGCAACCCTAACATAGACATACATAGTAGGTACGGATGGACTGGACGCCATTTTGAAATGTCGCCCATTCGTCGGTGTCAAAGAAGCGCATTGACACCGATGCCGGAACAGTCTGCGACGCACGTCCGACGTGATTAATTCAGTGCAAAATGCCAAACTGTGTGGTGAAGGGTTGTACGAATTACATTTCAAAGTGCAGTAAAAAAAGGTGACAATTCTTATTTAAAGTTAAACTAAACTTGCTTTTACACAAAAACTTTTATTTTTAGGTAATAGGTAAGTCGTTTCTAGTTTCGTACAGTTTGCGCTAATCCGAGAGATGGCGTTGACTTTCTGTCAAAGAGAATTAGTGTTACGATTTCTTAACTCAGGCGTATCTAGACATAGAAATCATTGAACTCTAAGCTAAGACGATAAGACTAAAAATGCAATGTAAGTTACTGGTTGTCACGACTCGAACGTCAGCTGAACGTCGCTCGTCGCGGTCGCGCAAACTGGTGCAGCGGAGAGTTTCAGGTCAGGGGCCTTATTTTTTAATCGTACGCAAAGTTGCGCATGCGAGCGGAGCCGACCTTCGAACGATTTTGTTTGGAATAAGGTTCAATATCGTTTCAAAGTCGGCTCCGCTCGCATGCAAAACTGCCGCGATCTAGCGGCTGGTGCAAAATCCTCTTGAAAAGTATACCCTTCAAAACGGACATGGCGATGGAACCACCAGCAAGTAAGAATAACATAAGAAATTTTCAAATAAAAGAAATCCAAGTAGAACTATTTAGGCACATTATGTAGAATGCCTAAGAAGTTTACAATATTACGTACCTACTCGTAAATACTGAAAGTTCAAGTACTACTACGTAGCTGGTATAGAAGCCTAAGCAGCATATTTTATGTAAGTATTCTGTATTCCTGTAGGTAGGCACGAAATATTACTTTAAAAAACAACCGCATTAAATTTCGACTACCTGGATGACATATTCATTTCTTCCAGTTTCCACAGTTGGGTTAGTTATTTTGATTTAAAAACCAAACTACTGAACTGATTTCGAAAAATATGGGACCACCTATGAAGTACCTACTGTAAGGTTTGGCAGTTAACACATAGCGATCACCGGCAAGTAAATTAAAAAAAAAGAGATAAAAGGCGGGAACTTGGAAGGCTGGCGCACTCTCGGGCGGATGATATTTTGTGAAAGGACGAACGGTAATAATAATTGAGAAGTTATTGAAATATATTTAACCAAACAAAAATAATCATCTAAATCAATTCATAATTGGTGGAGTAATCGCGCAACATCTTTGATTATAATCCCAGCCAGCTAGATCCTCCAAGCACAACATACATACAAAAAAAAGACAGTCGAATAGCGATCCTCCTTTTTTGAAGTCGTTTGACGTAAGCTCTGATGTAATCCCACCGCCATTAAACTCAATGAGGCGTCGCAGGATCGCCATTCACTGTTTGGTAGGACTTTGAAAACTTTCCATCGTATTTATTTCAGAGATCAAACGACTGCCCTGCGCCACAAAAAAGTACTACGGGCTTTGGTTTAAATTATTTGGGACCCGTTAGTTTTGAATAGGTAAACTTGAACGCTCGATTTCATGTTTAAATGCTATCTTTTACGGCGTGAGCTTTACGGTATACCGGTATATTTTATGGGAATTTCGTTAGCAAAAACATATTTTTTATATAATCTAGTGACGAGATGAGCTAGACGTTCGCTAGCTGCAAATAATATTTTGCTGCATTTGCTGCAGTGGGGCTTTTGCTGCAGTGGGGATTAAGCTAGAAACTAGAGTTCACCTTCACAACGACAACGTTCTGTCCGTTCGTTCTATTCTGTTTAAAGCGCGTTGCGGTTCGTTCGGTAATGAACAAACGTCATAAGTCAAAAAGCTTTATATCCAGGCTGTGTTTAAAATTTTCAAGTTAGTGTGGTAGATAAGTATCAACAGCTACCCTTTTGGGCATGCAATACATGTTATACAGTTCAATATAGATTAAATTGTATTTTAAATACAATAATAACACAAACATTTATGAACTGAAACTATTTTCTAAACTTTCCGTTCGTTTCAACAATAAATTATTAAAAACAACAAAAAAATAACATTAATATAAAATAAATAAATTAAAATTAAAATTATATAAAATAATAATAATTCATATTATTAATTTTTTTTTTAAATTAATTACGTTGTATTCTTTTTAATTATTATTGTTAAAAAATATATAATAATAATAATTTTTATTTTATTTTATTTTTTATTTATATATTTGTTTAATTAATTTCGTTGTATTATTTTTAATTATTATTGTTTGTGACTATGTGATATGACCTCTATGTCGAAATAAATTAAATTTGAATTTTGAATTTGAATTTGAATAACAAGAAAAACGATCGTATAATATTGGCATTCTGGCTGTTATTTTGATTTATTCCAATAATTTTGATTTAAAATTTACTACTGAACCGATTTCGTTAAAATTTATATAGGAACATCTCTGAAGACCTACAACAAAAAAAAATCATCAAATTAAATTCATAATTGGCAGAGTAATCGCGTAACATACAAAAAAAACATACAGTCGAATTGAGATTCTCCTTTTTTGAAGTCAGTTGAAAAATACGGCAAGGCGTGGTTAATAGCAACTAATAAATCCACCAGTGGGGCACGGACAGTCCCCACAGCCATCCCTTTGTTGAAACGAACTCATCTGTTCGATTAATCAAAGAAGGACAAAACAGAGCACTGGCGTTCGAGATAACAAAGGATGCATCGTTAAATCACACAGTGGACTTAATTAGTTTCGTTTTTAATTTATACGAAGTTATTAACGCCTACCGATTATAAATTAGAACATTTATAGCTTGGTAAAAGAGTTTTGAAACTGAAACTTCTTCCTGGCAAAACTTTAGATAATCACGTCAGTGGTGGGAAATAAACCCACGCCTTTTAGAAAGCCGGTAAAAGCGCGGAAGAAGCTCGGGCTCACGCAGAAAAAGGGTTACAAATAGTTTCGAGATGGCTGAACGTTAATTTGCTCACACTGAATATACAAGATCAAGTTTATTGTATTCTCAAATTCAGGCGGACGAGTACCTAATTTCGATGTGATAATGGACTCCCAATGCACCAGAGAGAACTGTAGTTGTCCGAAATTGCAAGCTGTTGCAAACATAAGATACTTGGGAGTATCTACTAATAGATAAAAATATGACTTGGAAACCTCACATTGAAGCTCTAAGTAAAAGAGTCCGAAAAATAATTTACATCTTTAACACCTTCGCGAGGAGGCTGACAGTAAACTTGTGTTTCGGGTATATAACGCTCTGCGTAGACCAATTCTGACCTATTGTAATACCTCGTGGGGTGGTGCTTGCAAAACGCACATGAAAATATTAGAACAGGCTCAAAGAGTTGTGTTAAAGCTAAGAAAATAAAAAAAAACGTTTTCCCACTAATGAACTGTATAGAGAATGCAAAGTTTTAAATGTAAGACAGATATATATACGAAATGTTATACTTATACTAGCTCAACACCAAATAACAAATCTCGGAAATAATTTTGAGAATAAGAGACAAAAGGATAAAGTTTTCACTTTATTCAGATTAAATTCTCATAATTGCCATTGCCATTTCCTGGACTAGTCACTATCTGGACCATCAAAAAACGGAAAACAGGAATTTCAAAATCAGATAAGTATTGATAACTAAGCATATTTTTACGTTTTGTAAGGCCATATTTTTTACAACTAAGTATACAAATTATATAACCGGTTACAGCGATAGGAGGCCTAATGGCCTAATGGTTCCTATAGGATAGGGGAGAAAACCTTAAGGCGCTGTTTAACGCTAGATATATTTACAATGTAGACTGTAGAATGCCGAGTAGTGGTATATCTTACTACCTATTTAATCTTTTCACGAGCGTAGCTTTAGCTTTCACATTTGGGGGTCAAAAATGTTTTGTACATTTTTGGTCCAAAATCCAAGAGATCCGAGGGTCCAAAAATTTAAAAAGATAACACATACACACACCTTTGTGATAGTATGCATGGGCGTCGCCAGGCGGGTGCAGGAAGGGGCAACTGCCCCTAGAGATTCAAAAAAATGCAAAGCAAGTCACTTGACTTGCTTGACCGATAATTCCATTCCAAGTGTAGTATTGCGTGTAGTTTAAATCGCGCTGCTGTTATTATTAATTTTTTTATACGGTCAAGTGACGAGACAGGCTTTCACCTGGTGGTAAGCGTCACGCCTGCCACTAACAGATGCAGTGCCAGAATTGTGAACTTGCGAATACAATCCCGCGCCGCACTGCAATGCGCTCGTCACCCTGAGATATCAGTAATTTATCTGGTAATATTGCCCTTCAAACCGGAACACAGTAATGCTTGTACACTACTGCTTGGCGATTGAATAACTGGCAAAGGTGTGGTACTTCCCCAGGCGGACTCTGCAGTAGAGTCCTACCACTACATTGAATAACTGGCAAAGGTGTGGTACTTCCCCAGGCGGACTCTGCAGTAGAGTCCTACCACTACATTGAATAACTGGCAAAGGTGTGGTACTTCCCCAGGCGGACTCTGCAGTAGAGTCCTACCACTACATTGAATAACTGGCAAAGGTGTGGTACTTCCCCAGGCGGACTCTGCAGTAGAGTCCTACCACTATACAAAAATCGTTACGAATATCTTTCGTCTATGCAGACTTTTCTCATCCTCTTTATAGTATATGGTATGATACCCATTTTATTATTTTTCTCGGATGCTAAAGGGGAGGGGCACCCCCTAAACCCCCCTTATGCCATGCCATGGATCCTTCTATACATAATATATATTATATAGGTTACATTACAAACTGGGTGGACAGGCAATGCCGATGAACTGCAATGAACCGTGGTGCGATGTGGCATGCTGCCGAAACATCCCGACTGGAGCAGGGCTGGACTAAACACAGCTTAAACATATCTAAAAGATATCAATTTATTTGTTTTCTGCTGTTCAATCGCTAAGCATTACAATCTAACTCGGATTCATAATCAAAAACCATAGATCTAGTTTTTTTTTTACTAGATCTATGAACTAAACTGATAGATTGAAATGTCACTTTTCAAAATAATGCTGCTAGCAAAAAAACAGTAGTGATGGATATAGTTCAGTTCTTATCTTTGATTAAGTGAGAAAGAGCTAGATCTTCTGAGGTTCTTATCTTTCAAATTAATTATCTAATAATTAATTAAGTGCAGTTTTGAGTAAAGAACTATAAGAAGGGCAGTTAAACATTTAAACTGCCTTTTTAACTGCCAGTAGAAGTGCAGGTAGAAAAAGGAATACATATTTTGTTAGTAAGTTGTTCCGTAAATTGCTACTTATTTTCAAGATTTATAACCATGAAAAGATTGGAATCGTTTATAATTCAGGAACTAAACCTTTTAAAAAGAATAATACGTAATAAATATATTAACGATTTGCGGTACTTTTATAAATATATTTTTGCGATAACGCAGCTTACCAATAAATAAGTAGTAGATCACTCGTGAATTATCCACTTCAAGTTAATCTTCCTAGGTACCAATCAAGTGAATATAGTTTTTTCCTCAACATAGTATTTCAAAAAGACTAGACACCCAGCGTTTTATTTTCCACGTTTTATTTGGCCTGTCGGTCGTTTCCTCCGCGGAAGTGCTAACCCACAGTAAAATGCCACCCACCGTCTCTAACTGCAAGCTTTACCACAGAAATCATTATAGTACTCGTGCAGAAGGTTAACTCCCATAGAAAACGCGTACGTAGCTATAACCAGCGACGGTGATAAAATTAATGAACAGGAAATAAGCGCAAGGATTTTGAAGACTATATTATTGAGTGCCAGCTCTCCGCTCGCGTCAGTCTGTCTTTGCGACATGCGAGCCGTACGATACAACAATACAAATAAATTCAAATTATGCCTTCGTGTGCATTCCCCAAGTGTTCGTAGTTGACTACGAAAATCAATTACGAAAACGGACCAAACCGTAAGAACACTAGATACTAATATTGGCAATAAAAATTTGGGGATCACATTCCACAAGTAAATACACATAATTCACTTTATTTGGTCACAACTGCAATTAATTTCAATAAATATGTTAGGGTAATCGCTATTTTGAGGCGATCGTAATGTCACGAGACAGAGAGACTTCGATAATCCTTCGTCAATGCTCGTCAATGTTCGAGATTCGAAAGCAATAGACAAATACATGTGTTATCTTTTTGTCATGCAGTAATCACGAGCATTCACGAAGGGTTTCCGAAGTCTCTCTGTCTCGTAACATTACGATCGCCTCAAAATGGCGATTAACGTTAAATAATTATTGAAATTAATTGCAGTTGTGACAAAATACAGTGATTAATGTGTATTTACTTGTGGAATGTGATCCCCAAATTTTTATTGCGAATGTTAGTAATTTTCTTACACTTGGGAATTTACACGAAGGCATAATTTGGAATTGTTTATATTGTTGTATCGTACGGCTCGCATGTCGCAAAGACAGAGTATGACTGACGCGAGTGGAGAGCTGGCTCAGCATATAGTCTTCAAAATCCGTGCGCTATTTCCCGTCCATTCAGTTTATCATTGTCACTGGTTAATGTCTATTTTGGCTCAACTACACTGTTAAACGCGTTTTCTATGGGAGTGAACTTTCTGTAGTATTAAGTTTTCTGTGGCTTTTCTTTAGTTGGTGTGTAGCCTACCTACTTTGTTTATCGTAACAATACCTACCCACACGTGTTTTTCAGCAGTCTGCACCGGCCCTCGTGAATTTAATGGTGAACTTACGATGCCTACGAGATTTCATCGCTTTTTTACTGTTTTTTTTTTAAATTGAGATATCGTTATCACGAAGTTGGTATAGGTATAGAGCGTAGACAGAGAAAACAATAGATGTAGTCACATTTCTATCTCTTTTACTCCGCAGCGAAACAGCCATACTAAAAAATAGCATGCATGTAAGAGAAAGCTTTATGCATTTTTTTCTCTTTGTCGTTGTAACTGGTTGACTCCAAGCTTTGTATGGATAGTGTGGTGTCAACCATTAATGACTTAGAGATTATTGTGTTTTTTCGAAAATATATCAATTATATTCAAATCTAATTGTTATCCTCGCGTGGTGAAGAATTTTGGACATCGTCACAATGGGGTGTAGTGTTATATTTTAGGTGATATACAGGGTTAGTCCTAATCAGTGAGCATCCTTTTTAGGACATATTTTGTACAACAAAACCATTGAGACATATAATATCATTGAACAAAACAAACAACTTTTAATATGGGGCAAACATTGAAATCGCGAAAAAAAAATCTGCTGTTCCGTACAAAAATTTCATCGACCTTGGGCAAAATGTACAATTAAAAAGTTATATGGACATGTTGCTTAGAAATCTAAAAATACTTTTACCGCGTTTTTCACGACCCCGCCATTTTGGGAGTATTGCATTTGCAATAAGGACAAGAGATTTGTGAGCATGTAAAAAAATCGGCATCGTAGCACGTCTCACGATTGGCGCGGTCACGCGACTGGGAGAAAAACAAGGCATATTACGCTATTTATGCCTCGTTTTATTTATTTATTGAGATACGCCAACAGTGAACATATTACACATTCTTAAAGGAGGTACATAACACAAGCATCTGATTGGATCACGTTTTACAGGCGTATATACAACATTCGCCACAAACAGTGTCTAAACAAAGAATTCAGATAATGAAAACTATAATTTTAGCAGAAATCTACCTTATATTTCATCGCAGCAAAGACATGATTTTTTCGCGTTCCCGCCAAAGCTCGCCAAGGCTCCAAATACTGCTTTGGAGTATTTCTTCCTAGCTTCTAGCGCCGCCCCTGCCTAGCCGATGCATGCCAAACTCGTGACACCATAACTCACCGCGAGTGCGTTCTGCCAAACTGTGCTTTGTTCGGACACCGCCCGCGATCTCGTACAGACATTGCCAACGAAGAACACCCTGTGCTTGCCAAACCACTTGGAGAGATTGCAAAGGGGATCGAATATTTTTGTATGGAAGCTGGCATATCCACCGGCCGCCATTTTGATGATTTTTTAAAGTTTCCGCGAACGGTGAACTTAGTATAGGTACAAGTGTTGTTTTGCATTCCCGCCAAATTTACAGAGGTGGATATACTCATCGTTATGAACAACTTTTACTATGAGGCCTGGGGAACATTTCATTCATAAGTATGTACGGATCGCCATGAACGTGTTTGACGAACACAGGGTTCCATAGTTTTTTTATGCTATCGTATCGAGTGGCGTGACGAGCGAGACGTTTGCCTGGTGATAAGTGTCACGCCTGCCCATAACAGTAGCAGTGCCAGAATTGTGAACTTGCGAATACAAGCCTGCGACGCACTGTACCGCGCTCGTCACCCTGAGATATTAGATGTTAAATCTCTTCATACCCAGTAATTTCTGTGGTAACATTACCCTTCAAACCGGAACATAGTAATGCTTACACACTACTGCTTGGCGGTTGAATAACTGGCAAAGGTAAAGGCAAACTGGTAAAGTGCTTAACAAAAATAAATGTGTTCATACAAGCTTGCGTACTGTGCGTACACGGCCTTATATCCGTCTCGTTTGCTCTAAACTATCTATTTTATCTTGTGGAAGACATAAAACTAAAAATTGTTTGTACTTATACAGTTAAGGTAACAAACAAAATCGTTATTGTAAATCTTACAATCCACGAAATACACACTGGATAATGTTTTAAAATTAGATAACCTTTGAAATTATTTAAATGTTATGCTTAACTCAATTTAGGACACTGTGTTAATTTAACGACGCGTGGAGTAGCAAGCTTTGTTCTCGGTTTGCGAAGTTACACAAAAAGATTTTTATAACACATTTGCTCTAAAAATGCATTTACGAAGTCTGTATACATCGTTCGAAAGTTGAACATTACGCACCATACAACGGAACGTGCGGAAAAGCCTTTACCGCACACTCCCTTGTATTGCGCCGTACGTATTTTTTTTGTGCGGTATTTTTTTTATTTCTATAATAATAATTTAAGAACTCCCCGCAGCTACCGCACTGGTATCATAGTATCGCAATAGTATGATACTAGTGCGGTAAGTTAGTTTTTACAAACGAGTTGACGAACCATAGTCACGAGTTTGTAAA
Source organism: Erannis defoliaria (assembly GCA_905404285.2). NCBI lineage: Eukaryota > Metazoa > Arthropoda > Insecta > Lepidoptera > Geometridae > Erannis > Erannis defoliaria. Next base: position 6,884,225 of record FR990071.1, read on the forward strand.
AACGAATACCGCACGAGTGCCATACAACGTTTAACAACACATTTTGCGAGAAAACAGATAAAAGAAGTACTTACAACAGATAATGAGGCAAACTTTATTATTTTGGTTTTATTTTATCGGACGGAAAGTAGCAACTAAATACCTACTTGAAACTGGCAAATGTTCAAAGTGCGATGCCATAATCCTCCTAGGAGGAAAGAAGAAAAAAAAACTTCGTTCTAAAGTTCGTAAATGCACTTTTTGAGCAAATGTGTTGTAAATAACAATAATGCATTCCTGACCTAAATGTCAGTTGTCAGTGTTAATGCTTGTGCAATACTTTGCCAAAAATAGATGCAACAGTAAAAAATTCGTTAGGTACATGAGAGAAGATCACCAAGAGAGTATCAAACCAATCCATATTGTTTTAATTGAAAATACTAGCCTAGCTATTATTGCCAAAAACACGCTTTTAAAAAAAATACAACCGACTTCAACTTCGAATACCTGGATAACATCTTCAAATCCTCTAGTAATTTTAATTTAAAAACCTGACAACTAAAACTACTGTACTGATTACGATAAAATGTATATGGGGCCACCTCTGGAGTATTGCCTACCAAACAAAAAAGGATCATCAAAATCTGTTCATAATAGGCGGAGTAAACGCGTAACATACAAAAAAAAACAGTCGAATTGAGAACCTCCTTTTTTGAAGTCGGTTGAAAATGGATGCAAGCGTAAAAAAATTGTTGCATACAAGGAGATCACCATGAGCAAAAATCCCATCACTACGCACATAACTTTTTACTGGCCATGGTGGCATAAAGGCGTACTTACATAGGTTTAAATTAACTGACAACTCGTCCTGCACTTGCGACAACGGCCAGTCTCCTGAGACGGCGATGCATGTACCGTACTGGCGGATTGCCCTGAGTACGGTCTCAGGAGGCTGGAGTGTGAGTGAAGCATGGGTGATGCCATAAGGGAGAACAATGTCTCGACTTTCGTCGAGGATGATGACCGCCGGCCCCATTTCCTAGCTTACGCAGAAAAAGTTTTTGGACTCGCTGCAAAGGCGAATGGGGCAACTAGCATAAGATAGCTGTCCCATTTGCCTTTATATGATATGTTATGTAATGAAACTATTTAGTTGTTCCCATATCCCATAGTAGTTAAAAGTGGTGGAGTTGGATAAGCGTTTTGCTGTGTGTCTAAAGGCTGGCTGTTGCTCCGAGGACGAGGAAAATAAATACTAGACAAGTGAAGGCAAATAGGTTCGGGTGTAGTGAACATCATTATAGAAAGAATTTGAGAACGAAGTGTGTGACGAGCGACTGTGCGGGAGCTGAGCTTAACATGGCGTGCCGTAACTGCCCGATACTTAGGGCAGAGGCAGAGATGCAGTTGATGAGGGAGGAGCTCGAGGAGCTGAGAAAAGATAAGATTCGGAGTCGCCTTCTGCTGGCCGAAGTGGGCAGATTGAGCCAGCTCATGGGCCTGGGGAGCAGTAGAGCGCGTTCTACTTTCTCCCTGGATGATACTCAGGAGATGCTCCAAAACATCGATACCCTTACCAGTGAGCGCCGGCACGTGTGGCCACTACAACGCCTGCCCGCCTCGTCCAGCACCCTTTTCCCGGTTCGCCGAGCTTCTCCCCCATTTACCCGATGTGTCTCAAACGCCGGCAGTAGCCCCAAGGTTGAGATTTATTTAGAATCGAATCTACGAAGAATTGAAAGATATGTTGTCACCCATGTCGGCTTCGTCAGCCTCGCCACTTACCCCTCCCCATATGCTCGGGCTGCTCCATTCCACGGCCGCTGTCCCTCTCCCGACATCTGCCCCTCCCACGTTTGTAATACCCGAGGCCCCCTCTATCTGCTCGGCGCCTGCCCCTGGGGCCCTGCCCTCTCGTTGCTCTCGGGACTCTGTAGCCCGGAGGAGCCGGCCGCGGAGGGAGAGACGGGTCTGGGAGGGGGGAAGAAGGGAAGGAGGCAGTACGTCCTCTGTGGAGATTTTTTCCTGAGCTGAAAAATCTCCCGTCACTTCATGAGACGGCACAGGAACTACATGGGGGGTGACGGTTGGCTGTCCCGGGTACCCTGAAAAGTTATTAACCGAATACAACAACTGCAAATGGTTCCAATACACAATCGACCAACTGCAAACAAGGATCAGAGACAAATACTACGAAATCGCCCAGCGCGAATCTGCCATAGAATTCTTACAGGGAATAGTCACAGACCTGCTCAAGACCAGACAACCTTAACTAAAAACTTAACTAACATTAAAAAAACATTGAAGCTCAATATCTCCTCAGCGCAGACCGGGAGCCCCCCCCCCCCCCCCCCCCCCACAACCGAATAAACTCCAGAGCTCATAGTCAGACAGTCTAGATTCTCAGACGTCACCCAAACTGACAACCAGTCCGCGCCGCAAGTTGCAAACCGCGGCTCCGACTTCACCCACCATGACTCCATATCCATAAGAGCACCCTCTCTGAAACATCCACCCCAGCCGCCAGAAGGAAACCCAGAATATGAGGTGACATCCACAGACTGGAATGCGGGTAGCATCTAAACATAACCGACAACCAGCCGCAGGGGCTGCAATCCTGACTTTGGCAAGGTTGAGATTTATTTAGAATCGAATCTATGAAGAATCGAAAGATATGTTGTCACCCCTGTCGGCCTCGTTTTTTTTTTCGATTTGTGCAGGAAAGGTTTTCGGTTGCATCCATTTTAAGCAATAATAGTTAGAGGTTAGGTTAGTATTTTATTTTTTTCTCTCTGTGGATATTTCTTCTTGAGCCGAAACATCTCCCGTCACTTCACACTTCAAGAGACGGCACGGGAACTACATGGGGGGCACTCCCCACAACCACCCGTCACTACGGTTGACTGTCCTGGGTACCCTGAAAAGTTATTCATTAAGACAACCACATTCCACCCATTCCACATTTAAAAAAAATTAAATACTAACCTAATCTAACTATTATTGCATAAAACCATAAAAAATCGATGCATGCAAAGAGACCACCATGAGCACCTTTCCTGCATCATTCAAAACAATTCTATACGCACCAAACCAAATTTTTATAAATTAATATACTAACATAACCCAACTATTATTGCCAAAAATGGGTGCTACCGTAAAAAATTCGGTGCATGCAAGGACATCACCAAGAGCGCCTTTCCTGCACGGCTCGAAACAGATCTATGCGCACCAGTCCACATTTTCGAAAGTGAAAATACTAACCTAACCCTAATTAATGCCAAAAATTGATGCAACCTAGAAAAATCGGAGCATGGTAGGAGATCACCATGAGCAACTTTCTTGCACCGCTCAAAACAGTTCTATCCGCACCAATCCACATTTTTGAAATTGAATATACTAACCTAACCTAACTATTATTGCCAAAAATGGATGCAACCGTAAAAAATACGGTGCATGCAAGGACATCACCAAAGCACCTTTCCTGCATGGGTCGAAACAGATCTATGCGCTCCAATCCACATTTGCGAAATTGAAAATACTAACCTAACCTAAACTAACTATTATTGCCAAAAATGGATGCAACCGTCAAAAATACGGTGCACACAAGAACATCACCAAAGCACCTTTCCTGCACGGCTCGAAACAGATCTATGTGCACCAATCCACATTTTCGAAAATGAAAATACTAACCTAACTTAACTATTATTACCAAAAATGGATGCAACCGTAAAAAATACGGTGCATACAAGGACATCACCAAAACCGCTCGAACCGCGCTTGGTACGGCTCGAAACAGATCTATGCGCACCAATCCACATTTTCGAAAATGTAAATACTAACCTAACCAAACCTAACTATTATATTAAAAAATGGATGCAACCGTAACAAATTCGGTGCATGCAAGGACATCAACAAGAGCACCTTTCCTGCACGGCTCGAAACAGATCTATACGCACCAATCCACAGTTTCGAAAATGAAAATACTAACCTAACCTATTATTGCCAAAAATGGATCCAAACGTAAAAATTTTTTTGCAGGCAACGAGTAAACCACGTGTAGCGACCCTGCACCGTTCAATACAGTTACCACTTCCAATTCACATTTTTGAAAAATAGAAAATTTCGAGTAGGTACAACTAGATAAGTATGCCGACGGAATACAGCTGGCAGATAGAACAGATTCTAGGCGTATGATTATAATTATGTACGGATAGGCATGGTATAATTAACTCTGCCAGGTATGACACTCCCGATTGACAAAGGTCACGTGGGTGACACAAGCCTATGTCATCGACGTGATATGACCAGTAGCGTGAAATCATAACATCCCGTTCTCCGTATATTACCTGTGGGGAATCCCATAAAACTATGTGATTTTGGTTGAAACTTTGTTTCTGATTTTGGTTGAAACTCGTGTTTAATTTTAATCATTTCGTTTGAGAGGACACGAAATGACAATTGAAATGATTTGTATATTTTATTTTATAATTAATAAATTATTTACGTATGTACTCACGTGCGTATGTGGTGCGAGTGTCGAGTCAGACGGCTATCATGGCCCGAGTCGTATTAAGTGCGCGGGGCGCAGACCCAGACACCATGCCCTTAATGAAATACTGAGACGAGCCCTGGTAGAGGCGGAGATTCCTTGTGCCCGGAGCCTCCTGGTCTGTCGCGTTCCGATGGTAAGCGACCGGACGGACTCACATTGATTCCGTGGCGTAGGGGCCGGTGCCTGATTTGGGACGCCACCTGCGTTAGCACCTTTGCTGTTTGCCATCTTGCCGCTACCCAGCAGGTGGCTGGCGCCGGTGCGGAGGCGGCGGCCTGAGCTAAGCGGTACAAGTATGCCAGCCTGGAGACACAGTACGAGTTCGTTCCGTTCGCCGTGGAGACCGCGGGATCGTGGGGCTCCGTCGCCAAGAAATTGGTAGCCGAAATAGGTAGTCGTTTCAGGGGAAAAGGGCGGGACCCACGTTCTGGTAATTTTCTCGCCCAGCGCATTTCCTTGGAGATTCAGCGTGGCAATGTCGCTGGCTTGATGGGCACGTTTGGTCGGGGGGCCGGGCACGATCTTGGACATTCTATTTTATAATTATTGACAATGAACTCTGCGGAGTTCAGCTTTATTTCTATTTGACTCGGTAATATCATTTAATGACATATTTAATAATTTTTGTTTTATTTATACGGGAATACTCACGTTTAATTAAATCGCATACTCAGACTACTCCGACGGTGTGCTAAGCAGGAGGCAGCTGCACGCGCGTCGGGCTCTGTTTTCACTCTTTGAAAAAGGTCACCGGATGTGATCGAAACTATAGTCGGAGTATCCGATTTAATTAAACGTGAGTATTACCGTATAAATAAAACAAAAATGTGTCAAAACCACGTCAGTTTTCATATTTAATAATAATTCAAGAATTATTAACAGATTTGATTCCCAATTTTCCAATTTTGTTGCCATAAAGCAGCACGTAAGCAGCACGTGGAGTGACGTAAGCAAGTGTCACTCCCGGAGTAGCAGACCTTGTTTTATTGGATCATGGGTATAGGTAATACCTATTGATTTCACCATTTAGCTAGTAATAAATGGTGCCCAAGTACATAATATGTAGGTACCTGATGTAAACAGCCACAGCTTGCCATTCTTTTCAGGACCCGTTTTTCGTCTCATTTTACTTTTACGTTTCAAAGCAGTTTTAAGCAAAGGCTTCCGGCCGGATTTTCAGCATTTTTATGCGCACAATTATGTTTTAAAACGTTTATTTACGATCTCTGCGACCTTTTATAGAAATATTTTACGTGGAGAATACAAAGTAGCATTTTGCGACCGCTCGTGCTTTATGATATCGCCATATATATTATGACGATACAGGGCAGTAAGTACCCACCTTGCAAAATACTTACGGAAAGTTACAGCTATAATGTAGGCAGCTACTTGATGCTATTTGCATCGATTAGCTCTGTTAGGTACTTACCCTATAGCACTGGCTACTCTGGCCACATACCTACCTATATACCTATCTAATTGTATTATTTATGTATCACAAATTATATATTTTATTATTTATGAACACCTTTTTGTGATTATGTGTCACAAAAAGGTGTTCTGATACACCAGTATATACACCAATATGTATGTATTGATCATTAAAAACAACTATTACTATAAGGCCAAACCTAAAATCGAGAAAAAGATTCAGTCGAGAAAAAAGGGGGAGTCCAAAAATTTACAAATTTACTAGTCCTGCGTGCCGTAAACATTGCAAGGTGTGGCATCAATGCATGTAACAAAAAGGTTCAACAATACTGAAGGGTGCCTATGTATGTACTCATCTTTATGAACAACTTTTACTATGGGCCAAACCGGAAATCGCGAATAAAATATCTGCTGTTCAATACAAAAAGTTCTTTGACCTTGGACAAAATGTATGGAACAGCTAAATTTTTTCACTATTTCAAGGTTAGCTCCATAGTAAAAGTCGTTCATAATGATGAGTCCATAAATACCCTTCGGTATTGTTGAACCTTTTTGTTACACATTGTATACAATTATTTTTTTTGTCGAATAGCTAATGCCACTTCGTTCGGAAGTTACTGTGTGTCATAGAATAACACCAATTTTTATTTTTATCGGGTGTTTATAGGGGTGGGGGGGTCCGCGCCCCCTAAACGCCCCCCTTATATACACCCATGGCTGTTCCATACGTCATTCTGTCCTAGGTCAATGAACTATATACTTATAGTTGACAAGTTGATATAGTGAACAGTTGATATTTTTTCTCGGTTTCGGGGTTGGTTCCATAGTTAAAGCTTTTCATAATCATGAATACATACATATTTCAGTATTGTCACACTTTTTTGTTACACGTTATAATATAATAAATAGACATGATTTTATTTAAGGAAAAAACACATTATTATTTTTTTCAAATTCATTGTCAGGTGTATGTGCCTATTCCCTAGGCAAGCGTGCTTCATATTTGATTATATCATCACTTCCCATTCTTGTCAAACTTGCCTAGTTCGATGTACCTAATAAATAAAAGATATTCCGCAGAACGGATGGGATTCTAAAGTATGTACTTACCTACTTAGATGGCATATCAAAACCTCAGATTTATCTCTCTCTGTACTCACTACTCGCCTTCACTTACTAAACCTAAGTAATTAGACATCGAAATTATTAATTGGTATCATCTTCCTTCAATCGACTTAAGAGTCCCTTCCAATTTCGCGATCTGAAAACCGAATAATACTACTTTTCCAGAACAAATTTCTCAATAACCATAAGATATCTGGTATTTTCTTTAAGCACAGTCATACATCATATATTTATCTAGTAAGTCTACGAAATTTCATTTTGATAACATATGAATATAAATCAGAAAAAATAAAAATCAAGCTTACGTTTTTACGCAACAACGAAACATCAAATTTTTCAATTAGCTTTTTAAGTAACTGGTTGTGAATAATAATCTGAGAAAAATTTTACGTACTGGGCATAAAGTTAGTTAGTAAGTCTACGATATATTTTAAGAAAATGTATATAGTAAGATAGTGTAAAAAAATGTGTTTCACGCTGTAAAAACCCAATAAAATCGAGCGTAAAATCGTTGCCTACGCGTAAGAATTAAAGGAAAGTAGAATTATGAGTTAAACATTATAAAATAAGAGGTTTTTATCTACCAAATAGTATTTTTTAATATTTTTTTAGACTTCACGTTTATTTGTAATAAATTGTTGAAATAATACATTAAAAGCCGATGCGCTAGCTCGCTGCGTCCAGTCGCGCATAGAGTACATCAGTCGCGCCCGAGGGCTTCTCGACGACGGACCTGTGTCGCTGTGAGCAGTACCGCTCCCGACGTAATTCGCCCGATCGCGCGTGGTTATAGAGTGCGACCAACCAGTTTTGATACCGTGAGTATATTTTTTTCATGTTGAATAATTTGACACTTAGTGATTCGTTAATATTACCATAAATGTAATGTAAGTGTTTTGTACTATACTATTAGTAAATATGTATTGTGTTTAATTTTTAGAAAATGGGTCGAAAAAGTGAACACAAGTTTCACGGGAAAATTAAAGGTAAAAATAAAAAAGTTGAAAGAACACGAAAGGCGTGTGCAGCTCTAAGGTAAATTGTTGTCATCTTCTTAATTATGAAAAATATTGTGAATGAATTAATTAATTTTAATTTATTCATTCTATAATATATAATGTAATTCATTATATTTGCAGAGAATTAAATAAACAAAAATCTGTCAACAGCCGAAAATTACATAAACTATCAGGTTCAGGTTCAGGTGAAAGGGATTGGGACACAAGGTAATTTTTCCTAGATATAATAATAGTTATTTTATCATTACCATCAACAGCCTGTAGAAAATTGTACACAATATTTGTTCTTATATGCGTAATGATTTTAATATCTAAAGATTATAAATTATGTATATTGTTATTCATTATTTGCAGTTGCATTAAAAGATAGGATTCACCAGGCCCGGTATCGATTTAACCGATATGAAGCTATATGTAGGCAAAACGCCTTTCGCCATCGTAAATGCGTAATGAAATGTATCTCTAATTATTGAATATAACATTTCCATATTTTGTAGGGATGAAAAGGAGAACCAGTCACCAGGAAATGCAGAAACATCGTCACTTGGAATATCACATCGAAACAATGTTTCTGTAGAGGTACGTAAGATCCTACCTACCTATGTACCAAAAGGATGTTGTGTTCTTGTATATGTTACCTAAAGGTTGTTTTGAGGGTTCCGTACTGGGTCCAAACGGAGCCCTATTACTAAGCCTACGCTGTACGTCTGTCTGTCTGTCTGTCCTACTTTTAAAGGGCTATCTTCTGCATCGTAATAGGTAGTCGGTAGACATGTTAACTGAATATGTGTTATTTTAACAGATATCCTAACAAATAATAAAAATACAAAAAGTAAAATATACAGGTGGTGTAAAAATAACACGTTTTGCCCGCGTAGACGTTAATGGCACCCGTGTGCCAGTATATTATAGTCGATCTATGTACCAAAAAGTTTGATCAGCCGTTTCAGCATGATTGAATAAAAAACATCCGAGCTTTCGCATTTATAACAGTAATGAGACTATAATTTCAGGAAATGGATATAATTCGAGAAACGCCTTCCCTAAAACTCTTGGACTCTTTGGATGATTCTTTAGAAGAATTGGTAGTGGAGTTCGACAAAGTAAGTACTACTAACGTGTAAAATCAGCTGTTTCATCAATTTTAGTCGAGTGGGCATTGAAATTTAGTCTGAATTAGCAGATTTTTTCTTGTGATACCGAAGTTAGTATAATTTGTTAATAATTATTGATAGATACTTCAACCGCATAAAATCTACCAATAAAATACTGATGCCCTCAAATAACAATAAAATTAAACTATTTTATATTGCACCTCAAATGAATAACCAACAAATAATATTTTCAGACTGCTCTAACAAATAATATTTTTTCAGACTACTCCAGACACTCCATTAAGAATTGAAGGAAGAAGAATTATCGACTATCAATACTTTTTTGACCAACTCGTAGAGATATCGCAACACAGTATAAAATTTGGATGTCAACTGAACCATCTCCAATTAAAAGAAGAAAAGCGACATGGTTTTGCGTCTAAATTTGTATTGCATTGTTCTATGTGTGGAAGTATTTTTCATCTAAACTCTTGCGAGGAAGGAGAAAACGTAATGAATGTAAATCATTCTGCAGTTTCGGGTACAATTATGATAGGATGTGGCCGGTCAAATTTGAATGAATTAGCTTCTTCAATGAATATACCAACAATGAACAATACTATTTACGCTAAGTGTCATAAAAATCTGCATGACTGGTGGAAGTTAACCGCCCAAAGTACGATGAAAGAAGCAGCTGCTGAAGAACATGTTTTAGCTACCGAAAAAACTCCAAATGGAACACCAAAAATATCAGTGACAGCAGATGCTAGTTGGTGCAAACGATCCTACCGCACAAATTATTCATCGTTGGCAGGTGTAGGAGCCATAATAGGTGTTAACTCGGGAAAAGTTCTGCATATTGCTGTGAAAAATAAATACTGCGTTGTATGTGTACGTGCAAAAAATAAGGAACAAGTTCCTCCTGAGCACCAATGCAATGCGAACCATAAAGGATCTTCCACAAGTATGGAGCAAAATGCGATAGTAGACGGTTTCAAGCAGTCGGTACAAGTACATAGTTTAGTGTATTCCAAACTGATTGCGGACGGCGACGCGAGCACATACAAAAATATATTGGAAAGCCGCCCCTATCCTGATGTAACCGTCGAAAAAATTGAGTGTTCTAATCACTTATTACGCAACTATAATGGAAAAAACTTGAACTTGACGAAAGATACATCAATTGCAATACATGAACGAAAACTGCTCAACAGTGATCGCCTTAAACGTCTACGGATAGCCGTTAAATCGGCAGTTCGTTTTAGAAAAGCTCAAAATCTGCCCTTGTCAGACAAAATAAAAAATCTGCAAAATGACATTTTAAACAGCCCAAAGCACATATTTGGAGAACACGCCAATTGTGAAGACTATTTCTGCACACCAGAAAAAAACTGGAACCAAACAATGTGCCCAAAATAAACAAATTAATGCAGAAACTGAAGACTAACGCATCCAATTTGGCATATCATGCTCGAAGTCTCCTTTATAACCTAAATAATAATAGGGCTGAACAATTTAATGCTATTGTCGCAAAATACATAGGAGGAAAACGAATAAACTATGCATTGAAAGACTCTTACGAACTTAGATGTTACGCTGCAGTGGTAGCTTATAATACGGGAACACCGATTTATAAACTGTACAAAACTATTTTTAACAAAAGCCGTAAAAAAGTTTGAACGGCAAAAACATTTAGAAAACTCGAGGACAAAGCCAACACAAGCCAAAAAACAGCTTGTGTTCAACGCTGATAATGCCGACTACTTGCCCGTAGTCGGCATTATCAGCGTTGAACACATGCACATGCACAACAGCATGTCAAAAGCCTGACATGCCATCAAACGATTATGAAACCGCCAAGGAGCTGTTTTTGGAAAATCTGAAGCAACAAGTACAGGACCGACACGAAATTGAGAGAGATACAGTATTACAAGCAGAAAGCGCTCTATGGCTGGAACTAAGAAGGTGTCTTTTAACAGCTTCAAATTTTTCTAAAGTGTGCAAACGACGTGAAAATATAAGTTCAGCGCCTCTAGTAAAGAGCATGCTGTATAGCTATTCAATAAACCACGTCCCAGCCATCCAGCATGGTAAAGCTAATGAGTCGATTGCTTTGGAACAGTTAGCGAAGCAGGAAAATATCCAAATTAAAAAATGTGGGATGCACATTGACGAGGAACATTTTTTCTTGGGTGCTACGCCGGATGCCTTATTTGATGAAGGTATTATTGAAATAAAGTGCCCTTTATCAGCTTTCGGCATGAATGCCGATGACGCCATTAGGGCGAAAAAAATCAAGTTTTGGATTGTTCGGAACGGGAAAACCACCGTGAACACCAAACATGACTGGTACTTTCAAATCCAGGGGCAGTTGCATATCGCCAAAAAACCACTATGTTTATTTGCTGTGTGGACTGGACCGGATCAACGTTTGAAAGTAGAAAGGATACTGAAAGATGATGATTTCTGGGCTAATAAAATGGAACAGAAGCTAACAAATTTTTATAAGACATGTTTACTGCCCGAAATTGTTGACTCCAGAAAGGCACGCTCTATGGACATCCGCAATACTTCGTATTAAACTTGTAATTGTATGTAAAAAATAAAAATAAAAATTGTGTGTATAAAATGTAATCTTATTGTTGGTTGAGAGTTATCTCATATTCTCTAACGGGCGTACTACCGAGCACTCGTAGATTCAAAGTTTCCTTTTCCTGCGCAAGATCAAGATCATATAAGCATATTAAAGGGAAATTTCTTTTCCAAGCTCAAATTATAGTTCAATTTATTAATTTAGTAAATTATTCAGATATTAAGTTTTATTTAGCTCTTTGTTTATGAGATACATACATTTTTGACTTGCAAAAGTGCTACTGTAATGCCTATTTACAATAAATGTATTGACTTTTGACTTTTTAAGTTAATGTAAAACTATCTTGACATGATTATTTAATTAAAAGTGCACACACAAACATGAACACTAATAAAATAACAAACGCCAAATAAATATAATATAGATATGGTCCTTACCTTGGTTTACCTTACCTATGGTCCTTTGATAGGTCCTTACCTACATAGCTATTAAAGAATAAAGATTTTTCTATTATATTCTAATACCGTGCTTGTATTAAGTGAACCCACACGCGCACGTCCCCGTATTTGCATAAATAGGTAAATAATTAAAGAAATGTACCTATAATTCGTTCTAGATTGTAAACTTGCTAAACTTCGCAGATCACTATTTAGTGATACTAATACTATTTAGATATTATTTATTGGGTAAACATAACATCACATAGTCATAGTTACAATAAATATATAAAAATCAGAGATGTTATGCAGCATAGTTTTTACAATGTTAAGTAACGTAATAATAAACAGAGTACTGATTATCGGCTACGGACCAAGATTGTATGTTCGCGCTACGCCGCATCACAACGCACACTACGATCGTGACAATAGTCCGAACGCTCACACTCACACTATGCTCTGACAATAACCTAAACTAGGAGCGCGAGAAATTTATCAGGGGCTCTTTTCTTAATTGGTATCATCTTCCTTCAATCGACTTAAAATCGTTTCGTAAAAATTCTTAATTGGTATCATCTTACTTCAATCTACTTAAAATCGTTTCGTAAAAATTCTTAATTGGTATCATCTTCCTTCAATCTACTTAAAATCGTTTCGTAAAAAATCCTAATTGGTATCATCTTCCTTCAATCGATAAGTATAAGTAGAAATCATTATTCAATTGACTTAATATAGTTTCGTAAAAATTCTTAATTGGTAGGTATCATTTTCCTTCAATCAACTTTAACATCGTTTCGTAATAAAATGGCTAGTACTATCATGAGTGCTCAATATCGTTAGAATGAACGCAGGATTAATTCTAAGTAACAATCCGTTGAGTAAGCCAAAGCTTTGAACTATATCGCTTCAAGTTTGATTGGATGTCATAACGAGGAACTTAACATTTTAATAAACATTATATACAGTAAGGGCTATACAGATTAATTTTAGTTTATTATAGTATATTATATCACCACAGAAAAGCGAAAGCTTACTATAAACTTCTACTTCTTAGATAGAACGGCTGTCAAAACAATGTAGTAAAGCGTAGTAAATTGTATGGAAAACCGCAGTCGCCAGTTTCACACATAATAGGCATGGTGACTACAATTTTTTTATTATCTCATTAAAATGCTGATCATCAATAGAGCCTATCAACGAAAACAAAATTTAAAATAACTCAAAAATAAATAAGTTCTAAGTATTTTAATTTCAAGCTAGACAAAGAGCGCGCTATACTGACCTATGACGTCAAGCCTCAGGCGCGGCATACAAATGCTATACTAACACGTGCTTTGCGAGAAAGGGATAGAGCATCCCCTCTCTATTCCCACCTAAAACTTTAAACGCTCATATCTCAGAGATTTATCAGCCAATACAATTAATTTTTTCAGTTTTTGTAATGAATTTAGTTATATTCATCACTAAGCCTGTTATTTGTCATAAATTAAACATTAGGCCACATGCCTATTGTATAGAAACTACGATGAAACATGATTGTATCCATAAGGGGGGCGGGGGCTCAGAGGAGACCTCCCCCCTTAGCACCCGACGAAATAAAAATGGATTATTCTATGAAACACGATGGGAAAGAAGTGCCATTAGCTATTCTACAAATACATAAAATAAATATCTTCTTCGTGCTATCACCTTGCATTATTACATTTTTTATTACTCCGACCCACAGAAATGTGTGTGGAAGCCATGTGAAAGCTACGCCCGTGATTGTGACATCAATGGGACTCAATATTAGAACATTATGTTCTTCTGACGTAGAACCTTCGATATAAATTAGTTTTTACCCTTACTGTATATAGGTACAGAGTTATTATCTAAAGAGTTGATAAGAACTTCTATGAATTAACGCGAACAAAAGTGAACTGAGATTATGAACTCGAAGTTAGGAGCTGCGAAGGATAATTCGCGTTTAAACCGATTTTGCAAAAATAGACAATAGACAAATAAAAATATTTGGAGTGCCTACAAATAAAAGAAAAATGTACTTATTAAGCATAACTTTTTATTTGAGAATATTTATAATTTTCTACATTCTTGTCAGCAACAAAATCCAGTTTATTTAACTGATAACAAATAAATTAAATTATATTTATAGTCAATTTAAATATCAATCCTGCTGTAGGTACCTAACCTACTTACAATTTCCTAAACTTGACCGCCTAAAGTTGCCTGGAAGAGATTGCTTTTAGCAATAAGGCCGCCACTTTTTACATTAGTTAAGTTTATTTAATTCTTTCATGTTATTCTTGGTGTGAACAATAAAGAGTTAATAAATCAATCAATCTATCAAAACTGCCGTAAAAACTTTGCCAAAACACTTAAGTAAGTATCTACATTATGAAAATGTTTTTTTTTGTAGTGGTAGGACTCTTGAAAGAATAAAAAAAAGAATGACTAAAAAACGCGGCTGATTTTAGCGCGGTCAAATAAAATAAAAAGACAACTGTTCAATTTGAATTTGAATTACCTATAAATTGAAGAGAAAATATTTCTTAGGCAAACATAGTTTCAAGCTCGCGTAGATTTATTTTTCATGTGCTATTTTTTTATGTCGTTCACAATTAATTCTAATATATTCCCATAGTCATACTTTACTAATAATTATATTATTGTAAGTTGCTATACCCTTACAGGGTAAGTATATGTATTAAGTGCATAAGTTATTTAATTTTCTACATACATAATATATGATGCAAAGTTAATAAATAAAACTGTATTTAAAATAAATTAAGTAAAAAAAAGTAAGTATACCTAGGTAGATAACTCAATTATTAAAAATGTCAGTGTAAAAGGTTTTATATGTAGCTAGGTACATTTTTAAATGCTTACTCAATACTCATAATAGGAAAGGGGAAAGAGCCTCTAAAAGTAAAGAACATTTTGGCATGTCAAATTATTTAAAGTTGATTTAAAGTAAGCATACTTTAAAGCATTTTAGCGTGTAGGTGTACAAGGAAGTACCTATGCAAAAGATTAACCACTAGCCCACGCACGAATATGAATTGTCTTAAGGGGATTTTTGGCAGGTACACGGAAAAATCATGTCGTTGCATTCTATTATTTTCTTTAACTCTTAAAGCGTGTTTTTTCGCGAATTAATGATAAAAATGGTGGTGTTTTATTCATTGAGTGTTGAATTACATGCACGAGTGTGGGCAAGTGATATAATGTGGTGAAACGTGTCTTTTCGTGTTGTTTTCAAAACTCCGTAGAGCTAAGTCGCCACAACTTTACTAGGGCATGACTTGGACTCGTCTATGACTAAGTTCGTGTGACTAACTGTGATTTCATGACATATTTGACTTGATTATGCTATTAAAACTTGTAACTAAAATTTATAAACCTGACACTGGCAGAATGCACAACGTGCGATGCCAATAAATAAGCAAAAAAAATTGTCTTAGGTGTTTAAGGCTTCGCACTCCCGCTCGCGAATTCAGCGTTTTACGAATATAAAATTGTCTGAGTGCATTAATTAGCAAAATAATGGTTGTAAGAAAAATGAGTAAACACTACATAATTATGAAAATTAAAATAGGACGTTTATTTGCGACATTTTGTGTTGACCATTTTACCTAACTGGACTCATTTTGTATCTTTAAATTACACGTTAAATGAACGACGACGACGACACACACGCACACACACACGGGTGATGACGAGAGAGCGAGTGAACAACTCATAAGCCCTTATAGAGGACAGGGCAGCCTAAATAAAGTTGCCAAGAAAGGCGCAAGAATCATTTTTACTAAAAAAATATACTAATGACTGCAATTCAGTTTGATGTTGATCGTAAATCACCATAATGTACCAGTACAATGATTGTAAATAGCCCATAATTTATATTGTATAACGAGCATGTTAGCTATATTCGTTCCTTTATCAATGGGATGAAGATAATGATGATACTGAACGCAGCACTGCATAAAAGGACCGAATATGGCCACTGTTCGTTTTATAATTAAAAATATGGGCGATTAAATATCACTGTACCGGTACATGGCGATTACGATCCACTTCAAATGGGAGATTTTCTGACAGGCAATTTTTAAAAAAAGAAGCTCATAGTAGATGCCTCTGACTTCGCGCAGACTAGACGTGGCTGTCATTGTTAAGTTTTTGTAGTATTTTAGTTCATGCGCCACATAACAAAAATATTATGCCGTTTTTGACTGGCACGTATAGTCTGCGCTATCTATCGAGTTGAAGGAAACTACTTTTTTATTTTATCGTGTTTGGAATGTGGCTCATTGAGTTGCAACCTACGTTAAAATAGTACATTATGATACAAGTGTGCTATGTTGGTCATTATACTAGAGGCGGTATTATGCGCACGAGCCACAGGCGAGCGCGATAAGGAAGCCGAGAGCGTAATGACTAACATGACTAGCACAAGAGTTCCATACGACTGTTTTCATCACACTTGCGAGGAAAAAACAAACTTTTTTTGATAATAATCAACCACACAGCAAAAAAGTCAACAAACATTTGCGGAAAATGGCGCCCAAACCAGCAATGCGCGCGCAGGTTGACATTTACTTCAGCGGCATAAGAACTCTTTGTTGGTATTACAAAAAAACTGTAACTATTACCCGGCTATATTAAGAGTGCTTCGTATACGTACGTCTAATTGCAGTCACGTACAAACTTGACTTTACCGGGTTATACCTATTATAGCACAAGTGCCGTAATGTAAAGTTAAAAGCACGCGTGCGTAATAGCTTGGATTATGAGCCTAAAACCGATGTAATAACATCCACTTTACGAGCAAGTGTGATGAAAAAAATATTTTCAAAAAAATAGACAGTAGCGTCATCTCTTGGCAACTCTGGTTTGGACCCGCCTCAAGACTTTTAACATAAAATGTCAGTCGTCTCAGTCTTTTAAAGCTTAACAGTTGGCTATTTATGTGTAGATATTTTAATATTATATTAATCCAATAATAATACAAAGCACATTTTGGTATTTCACTAATATTACCTAATTACTTATCTACCAACCTTAGAATTGGCTAGGGCTCGAGCTAGTACGGAAAAAATGCCTTTTAATAAGTAGGTATTGAACGCATGAATACATGCAAGTAATACTTTACGTAGTACTATTATTTATTCTGTGTTTAAGCCTCAGAATTCTCGCGCCAGTATTTCGCTGGCGCTTTACAATATTTTTTAAATAAATAAAATCACTGGATATAGTTATGAAAAATTGCAGTCGGTGGAAAAGCTTACATTACATTAGTAACCCGGCCTAGCTACTAGCTAGATATAAACATCAGTCATCTACCCTATTATTAGATACCGTTAAACATTTGAAATACTGCCCGTGCAAGTGCAGGAGAAACGGGAAAACATACTGGGTAATAATTCTTTTGAACGAATATCCACTACGGTTTTCTAGCTGGCAGCATTATTTTGAAAAGTGACATTTCAATCTGTCAGTTTAGTCCGTTTGATTATGAATCCGACGGATTACTATCGTAAAGAAAATGATGCATTTTAAGCGTTAGTGTGGCCAGCATTGGCAAATACTCTTGTGGTGTTCACAGCTCGTCCCTGTCGGTCAGACTGCACATGTCGGTAAAGTCGCAGTTGTGGATGGACGCGTGGTAGTGTCGAGTGAGGGTCTCCAGGGGGCAGAGGTCCGACTCGCAAGAAGGCATTCTTATAACGTGTTCCTGGTGCATCGCCAGCACGTAGTCACGGTCTCGACACCTGGAAATAAATAATTATACGACAATTCTTTTAACAACATGCATAAATCCTATCCTATCCTACTCGTCAACAGCCAGAAGACGTCCACTACTGGACGAAATCCTCTACCATAGTCCCATATCCCCTAATATGCCATAATCCCCATGCTTGGCAGGCGGCTTGGGGATCGCAGAGCTCACCACCGTTAACCGAGAGAACGCTGCTGCCCGCCCTCCGGTGGTTCTGGACACTGAAGAGAGAAGTGAATAGAACGGAAATGTGACGGGCCGCGCTAGCCGGCATAAGTGTAAATACGCTTAATGTCGATTCTACCAAAATACATGTTTTTAAACTGAGAATACTCAAAAACACAATTTAAATAGACGCGTAGGAAACCAAACCACATTGCATCGTAATTATCAATTTTAATCTGTTGCAAAATGGCATTTCGAGCGTTTTACTACAAATGCGTGACAAATTATTGGCAATTTTTCGTCGTAGTTTCTATACAATTATGTGTGAAACTGGCGACAGCGGTTTTCCATACAATTGCTTTACAACGTTGTTTTGACAGCCGTTCTACTTAAGAAGTAGGGCTTTCACTTTTCTGTGGTTCTGGACGCAGCTTTAGGACATACCCAGGTCCTACACCGTGACTTACCCAAATAAAACAAAAGCTAAATTAGATGCGAAGCAGTCGATATCTGTGGTCTTCCAAACCCTTTCTTTGGGAAACTCGGCGGCCGTCAGATGTGCATCGGGCTTGTACAGACCGAGGTGGCCGATGATCTTCAATATCGTACCGGAGTGGGCGAAAAATAGGACCGCTTTGGGGTCTTTATCATGGCTGCAACGTAAAGCAAAACACGTGATAATCATACTAATTGTTGAAGAGACAAAGTCTTATTTCGTCTGGATACAAATATTTTCAAATCGGGAGGAATCCATAGAAATTAACGGCTGTTAAGGATGCACTGCCCGACGGCTCGAACTCATCAGTAGGCGTGACTAAAAGCATGCTCTCTTCATCAAATATAGTGTGGGAAAGGGAGAAATAAAGATAAATGAGCGCGCAATTTTGTTTATCCGGACCTTTGGCTGCAGGGATTGGTTGAAAAAACTACTGCATGAATTTATTTCAACTAAAGTTAGTTGAAATCTTAATGGACTAAACTGTGTCGCAAAATAAATTATTTTGAGGTTTTCGTACGCCTTATGTTATGTATTTACGTCCAAAGTAGCGTTTAAATTGAGCTAAAATACAAGATGTTTCCTAGCTTTCATAACTTTCATGTTTAGTAAGTTTTTACTTTCTTATTAATTAACAATCCTAGATAATGAAAAGACAAATCGATATAATGCGTAGTCTTGAACCTACAACATCACATAGTGAAGTAATATCACTTCCCCGTTTCTATGGAGAAGTGACCGGCTAGTTTACTCTTAAGAACAGATGCGTATGAGCAGGATGGAACATGGATCATCATTCCGGGATAGGCGGAGCACTATTGCCATTCAGACTTAAGCCAAAGATGCCTAGCTAGCGAGTAGCGACCCAGAAGCATATAGTGTAAAGATGCAATAACATAAATTCCTTATTGCTTAATGTTGCCAACAGGAATAGTCGGTTATCTCAACAGTGTTGCCGGGCGAGAATTGTTTAAAAAATCGCAGTTTTTTATTTATTTTTATTACAGGTTTTTTCAACAATTATCGCCCGGCGACACTGTCGAGATCGCCGGCTATTCGTATTGGCAACATTAAGCAAGAAGGAATTTATGGAGCAGTTTAAAATAATATTGCCACGATTTTAGGAAGTTGCTACGTTACCTCAAACAAGTGTTGCCAAAATTGCCAGCTGAAAAAATTGCCCTTGTAGGGCTTGGGACTGCAACCTAATATTTATTTATTTATTTAGTGAACATACAAAACAGAATGTAATAACATTAGACTAAAATTGTATATACATATTGCAGATTTGTATTACATTACAAAACGATGTATGTCGTGCATTAAATATCGGAATTAAATAATCAATAGAGGAAATTACAATTTGTGATTAACATTAAAAGTGAAGTACACAGTCAAATTGAAATAGCATTGAAAATTGAACCGGTGAGTTATAAACTTAGTGCTAATTAATGTAATAATAGTAATATTTTGCTATACACAGCTATACATTTGTGTTGAGTTGGGTCTGAGGGAACCAAATTTAATATTATTCAAGTCGAATTGTAATGACCAAACTAAGGTTTTAAATTGAAACCAAATTATTTTTTTTGATTGCCTTTGAAAAGAATATAACTTTAGATAGAATATATCGATGTAATATAAAGATAAACTAAATAAATATAAGTACCTTAAGTTTTCAAACATATTTTTAATGGACATGCAGGCTTGTCGGTAAGTCAGTTCCAGCCCATAACCATTGGCCCAGTAATCTTTTAGGTCATAGTAGTATTCCATCACCTGCAATACATTTTGCTTGGCGTGACTGTCACTTCTAGAAAGAAGTATACAAGCAAGGTCCCACAAAAGTGAGTCATATGTAAAGGAGATATACAGGGTTACTGGTAATCAGTTAGCATAATTTTAAGGGCATATTCTGTACATCGAAACAAACAAATTTTACTATGGGGCCAACATTGGAATCGCGAAAAAAATATCAGCTATTTCATATAAAAAGTTCATCGACCTTGGACATAGTGTATGGAATAGCTGTTTTTTGTCGCGATTTCAATGTTGGCCCATAGTAAGTTGTTTGTCTTGATGCACAGAATATGCCCTGAAAAGGATGCTGACTGATTACCAGTAACCCTGTATAGGTACAATGTGTAACAAAAAGATTCAACAATACTGAAGGGTATGTATGTACCTGTGGTATGTACTAATCATTATGAACAACTTTAACTATGGGGAAAACCTTGAAATCGTGAAAAAACAGCTGTTCCATATGAAAGGTTAATTGACCTTGGACCTTGGACAAAATGTATGGAACAGCAGATTCAGAGCATCGCGATTTTAAGGTTGGCCCCATAGTAAAAGTTGTTCATAATGATGAGTACATACATACCCTTCAGTATTGTTGAACCTTTTTGTTACACATTGATATATATCAAATATAAAGTATGAATTTGTGGTCAGTGATAAATGAGATATGTCCTAAAACTGCATCCAGAACCAACGGAGAGGACGTTGTTGCCCGTCGGCAGCAGCGTCCTCTCTGTTAACGGTGGTGGGCATTCTGCGATCCCCAAGCCGCCTGCCAAGCGTGGGGAGTATGGCAACATCATGACAACATCGCCTATTAAGAATGAACTGCAAGACGGCCCAAACTTTTCCGTGGGCGTGGCTGAAAAGCAAACTATTTCATCAAACAAAGTGTGGGAAAGGGAGATAGAAAAATAAATGACTGCGCAAATGTTTTAATGTCTACCTTTGGCCAAAAACCGGCAAATAACCAGTGACAGTATGAGATTTCGGAGATCGGAGACCTCACTCTACACTAGCGCCTCTAGCGGCGATTTTTAATCGCGATAGCCTTCATTGCCAGCACCGCAAGCCATGATTATGATGGTAGGCGTTACTGTTTGCACCACAAGCCGTTTGGGCAGCGTTAGCCTCGGGATTTGACGACTTATTTCCGATACCGCAGACCACTTTTTTTTTAATGACTTTTGCTTTTGGCCTTAGACGGTCTCTACAGCGTCACCGGATTTTAGGCAAGCGCAAATAGCGCTTGCCTAGTTTAGGTTATAGGCGACTAGCTCAAGGGCACCTCAGACGGTACGAACCTCGGCTTGGCCGTCGCCGGGAGTGGGGTCAGACTTGCCCTGGCACCCCCGAAGGGGTGTGCCCTGGGGCCCTAGTAGGTTGATCTGGTTGACTATTTGGAGAGAACCTAACAGATCTGGGGAGTCCTCGACCTCGTCGGCGAGGTCAGTGTGTTTGTGTGCCTTTGGTAACCGGCGGCTATACCAAAAACGTAATACTTCCTGTTGCTAGGAGTGGTCGGATCGGGCAGACCGCGACAGGTTGATAAGTTTGCTAACTTACCTCAGCACTTTCTTTGTCAAACATCGCACACCACGGCGACAAATAATACTTATTCCACGCAGTCTCGAACCCGCAAGTTACGTACATGAGTTTCAGTTGTTCTGAAAAGATTTATTTATCGGTTATACTTAATGTACTTAGTAGGTAAAATAACGATTATAGCAATCAGCAGACAAGTGAGGTTTGAAAGAAAAAAGTTCAAGAGCTAGTTGCGATGATGTTGCTATTACTTTTTCGTTCGGAACAATAAAAATCTCGATTCGCTACCCAAAGTAAATGTATAGTCTAATTAATTAATTAATCCTTTAATCGTAATTAAAATTAAACTATATCAAAAACACACTCTCAACGTTACCTTAGTCAGGAATGTTTCAAGTACTTAATTGTCTTTTTTATTGCATAGTGTTAGAAAATGACAGTTGTGAATTTAAGAAACATTTTTAAGTAAAGCTAATGATTTATTTTTTGAGCAAAGAACAAAAGGAAAAAGGAAAAAAAAATACAACATAAACTTATTAGGTAGGTACAATAATTTAAAAAAAAAACTGTGTGAAAAAATTGCCTAACATTACTGTGAAGATTCTCACATCTACAATCTATTTTATTTCTCTGACAATCTGCTTTCGTAAGATGATTACTATGACAGTCTTGACTAAGAAGGCAATGACTTTGTAGGTCTGTTTTTTGAAAAGACAAAATATCGATTAAATATTGTTGCAGCCCGGATCGAAAGCCGATATTCATTTCTTACTCTTAAGTCTACATCCTACAACTATTTTATTTGTTCTATGGCTAGACTAAAGGCTCGCGCGTACTACAGCCATGGCGGGCCGCAACGCGCCGCATTGCTTAAGGTAAAAGAACGGTGCAGCGCACCTGCACTGTGTGTGTACAAAAGAGATGCATAGCTTGGCAAAAAGAAAACAAATTAATAGAGTCGCCACTATCGCAAATAGTTCTAAATACTAGCAACCCTGTAGTACGTCTGAAGAATATGATTGGTTTAATGATCGATTTTACAAACACGATTAAAAAAAGCCGTTTTTTTCAACCCGATAAAAACCGCAGACTATAAGTGCCAGTCAAAAACAGCATAATATTTTTGATTGTGGCGCATGAAATAAAATAAAAAACTTGACAATAACAGCCACGTCTGGTCTGGTCTGTCTTTCTATTTCAAGACTTTTTTTGCTAACTAGATTTTTTCCAATGCAGTGCATTGCGGCGCGCCACAACCTAATGTGCGCCAGCCTTAATACTACTGGTTTACGAGGATGATTTGTAGCAAATAGCAAAGCAAGCTTTATAGCAAGAGCAGCTGTGGTTATTTTACACTACGCACCCAGACTGAGAGCTTTAGACAAGCCAAGTTTTTTAGACATAGACTTCAGAGTATCGTTCATATGTCGACTACGCGCGAACGAATCGAACTCCTTGTATGTATCGGGGTTTTTCTTAACTTGCTTTAGCCACTTGTCACAGTGTTTGTAAAACTGGAAAAATTGCAACTTAGTGTAGAATAAGCTTTATAGAGAAAGGTCGTAAAACTGGATGGAGGTTAGGCGAAGAGCTGTGGCGGCGGATTCAGTTTGAATCTTATTTTGTGTTCCAAACAGCAGAATATCAAATGATATGCGAAATGCGAAACCGTTGATCACGACAAGCAATTTTTTATTGCTATTTTTCATAACGATCGATATTCTGTGATATTCTGCGAGTATTCCCGTATGAGAGAGAGCTAGATCCTCCAAGCGTATAAATAAAACAAAATGTGTCAAAACCACGAGAGTTTTCATAATAAATTCTTGAAATGCTCGAGCAATATAGCGGCGCATGGTATTGTGGACCTTAATGTATTTTTTTCTCAGTCACAATTCTATACAAATTACTTATGTCTTCTTGTAGGTATATTTAAAACAGAGTAGCCAATACACCTGATTAACTGTAGAATAGATCTACTTAGCTATAATACGTTTTTTTTTAAACAACCGACTTCAATTTCGACTACACATCTTTATATTTTCCAGTCATTTTGATTTATTCCAATAATTTTGATTTAAAAAACTACTGAACTAATTTTGATAAAATGTATATGAGACCACTTCTGAAAAATCAAATAAGTACCAAACAAAACAAAACATCAAAATCAATTAAGAATTGGCGGAGTAATCGCGTAACATATATCCAAAAAAACACAGTCCAATTGAGAACCTCCTTTTTGAAGTCGGTTGTTAAGTGGTTTCCATTATTTGCTAGTAAAGCGAGGTGTTTGCAGACACTTAGTTATCTTTCTAAAAGCAACGACAATGATAAAATGAATGGACGGGAAATAAGCGCACGGATTTTGAAGACTAAAATGTTGAGCGCCAGCTCTCCACTCGCGTCAGTCATACTCTGTCTTTGCCACATGCGCGCCGTACGATACGACAATACAAACTTCTAATACATGTACGTGTTCTCTTTTTGTCATGCAGTAATTAGATTCGCTATCTCTATTTTCTGGCAAATGTAATATGCATACTTTTAGCTAGGTATGCTTGATTGTGTTGTCTTGTTAATTTTGAATTATTTGCAAGCGCTGGGCCCGTCCATTCCATTATCACTGTCGCTGTCTAAAAGGACATCAGGGCCCCAGGGCCTCGAATGCCAAACCTTGTCAAGGCAACATTGAATACCTAACAATGTAATGTATTGAATATGTAACATAATCAGGATGAAACAATAGGCGTGTGGCCTAATGTTTAATTTATGACAAATAACAGGCTTGGTGATGAATTTAGCTAAATACATTACACATACTGAAAAAATAAATTGTATTGGCTGATAAATCTCTGAGATATGAGCGTTTAAAGTTTTAGGTGGGGATAGAGAGGGGATGCTCTATCCCTTTCTCGCAAAGCACGTGTTAGTATAGCATTTGTATGCCGCGCCTGAGGCTTGACGTCATAGCTGAGTATAGCGCGCTCTCTGTCTAGCTTGAAATTAAAATACTTAGAACTTATTTATTTTTGAATTATTTTAAATTTTGTTTTCGTTGATAGTATGGTAAGGGTGTATGTACTATGTAGGCTGATGCCCGGATGTAAATAAATAAAATCCACTCACAGTTCAAGCAGGGTATATTGTCCAAGCAGATACAGTACACACCTTACACACGTAAAAAGTCAGAAGGCACAATAGGGAAAGCACAAGCACAGGCACAGATGTGATAGAACAGTAGATAGCAGAGAAGAGACACGTAGTAAATAAGAAATATCGAAGTATATAAGCGAAGTTGTTTACACCAAGAAATTATAGCAAGGAGCGTGCGCTCTGCGTCGCAAGGGTATGACGACTGGTTTGACATTCAATTCACCGCTGCGCAGGCGACGAAGTACATAGCGGAGGCTTTTGTCTAGCGCGCGGAATAGGGATGGAGTAAAGTCGATGAGTGTCCACGTAACCGACATCGACAAACTGGTAGGCTTTTAAATAGATAATTTATATATTTATAATATTATATTGTTATGTCATAGATAGATAAATGTGTAGATATTATTTATATGTGTTTAATGTAAATTATTGTGTTTATTTATATGAAATGTAGTTTATTATATATAATTAATATGTTTAGTATATT
This sequence comes from Erannis defoliaria, assembly GCA_905404285.2. Lineage (NCBI taxonomy): Eukaryota > Metazoa > Arthropoda > Insecta > Lepidoptera > Geometridae > Erannis > Erannis defoliaria. The sequence continues at coordinate 6,909,877 of FR990071.1, forward strand.
TGTATAATATCAATACTAAATTGTGTATTGTGTAGGATAGTAGCCTACAATAGGCTCTATTAATGATCAGCTTTTTAATGAGGTAATAAAAAATTTGTTGTCATCATGCCTATTGTGATAGTTACTCTCAAAACTGTATCAACTTTCGAAGCTGGAGCGAAAATAACATCTTTAGCATCTTTCTGACTGAATAGGCCTTTAGCGAAATGCCGGGCGCTCTCCTGTGTCCTCTTGGTTGCAGTGTAGCGAAACTGAAATCATACGAAAGATTTTATTAGTACATTACAATCGTAGTAATACCAACAACAACTGTAATAATACAGTTGTAATAAGAACTATTTTTTTTTTTCATCGCACTTGCTCGTAAAGTGCATCGGTATTACATCGGTTTTAGGCTCATAATCCAAGATATTGCACACGCGTGCTTTATATTCTACATAACAGCAGTAGTGTTATAATAGGTATAACCCGGTTAAGTTTGTACCTCGCTGCAAGTTATATGAATGTATACGAAACATTCTTAATATAGCCGGGTAATACTTAGTTTTTTTATAATACCATCAAAGAGTTTTTATGCGGCTGAAGAAAATGTAACCTGCGCGCGCATCGCTGGCGCGCCATTTTCCGCAATATTTGTTGACGTTTTCGCTGTGTGGTTGATTATTATCAAAAAGTTAATAACAAAACAAGTTTGTTTTTCCTCGCAAGTGTGATGAAAAACGTCGCATGGAACGCGTGTGCGTTTGGTAATAAAATTACACTCCCGGCTCGCGCGCGTAATACCGCCTCGAGTGTAATGACCAACATAGTACACTTATATCATAATGTACTATTATGTGTGCGAAGACGGTGAACTACTAGCCACTTCTCATACTTCTAAGCTGAATCAAAAGTTTATCTGAAGTCCGGCTGCGGGAACACATCATTAGGTTCTTGGCAACAGATTTTCTATTGGAGTAGTAACTATCCAGCTGAGTACTAGAACGTAAATTTTCCAACATTTTACGTACTTACCAAAAAAGTTTTATTGTCATATGTATTTTTGAAAATGCCAGGAAATCGTTTCTTCATTCTCTCTGCTAGCAGAACCATTTCCTTCTCTCCTTCATGTGTGAGAGACATTTCATCATCAACATTCACTGTGGCGGACCAATCTTCAAGGTTTGTTACACAACCTTTAGTTAAATTTCCTACAAAAAATATTAAAAAGTAAACATACAAATTATTCCTAGACTGGAAGCCCAGTTACGCTATCGAAGCCTTACATTTAAATTTATATGGTATTATTTAGTATAATTGCACACTTTATTTTTATATTGCACATTTAGTGGTTTATCGACAAGTCAACCAATTCCTTTTTTTTCTAGTTGTAATCTAATTTGGAGCCTGTCCTAAATAGACGTCGACTCGACTACATGACCCCTGACTTAAAAGCTGGATCCGCCCTTGTCCAGTAATTTCTCTGGTAACGTTGCCCTTCAAACCGCAACACAGTAATGCTTGCACACTACTGCTTGGCAGTTGAATAACTGGCAAACGTGTGGTACTTCACTAAAAAAATAGAATAGTAGAATTGACGTGTAACTTTGGTGTTATCAATAAACTATTGTGTTTTAAAAGATTTATATTTTTTTATTTTTGTGGTCTTCTAATTCTGATTCAAAGTGGGCATTGGCTCACGGAGTATTGTGTAATATGTGATCTTGGAACTCATCTTTTTACTGAAGTTACCTTTTCCAAGTTTGTTCTGCAGTAAAATTTTATATTTCAAATCTCTTAACGTAGTTCCCATTTCTTTGATAACTTCGTATTTTGGATTTCTCGTCCCATGTCTGATCATCATCCAGATTTTTTTGGGTTTACAATCTGTAAATGCATTAGTTAACCAGGTTATCTCCAGAACTATTTGGTAATAACTACTTAATTGTAAGTTGGTAAAATTGTTAACCGACTTCAAAAAAGGAGGAGGAGTTCTATGTTCGACGTATGTATGTTTTTTTCAAAATTTGTTTAATGTATGTTCACCGATTTCTCCGTCAATTGTGGACCGATTTTGAAAATTCTTTTTTTATTTGAAGGGGTATACTCCCGAAGTGGTCCCATATTAATTTGAAGTCGGTTGTTTTTGGTTTTGAAAAAGTTACTCGTTAAGTCATTTACTAGATCTCAACAGCGGCGATGATAAAATGAATGGACGGGAAATAAGCTCACGGATTTTGAAGACTATATATTGAGCGCAAGCTCTCCACTCGCGTCAGTCATACTGTCTTTACGACATGCGAGCCGTACGATACAACAATACAAATATATCCAAACTAGCTGACCCGTCCCGGCTTTGCACGGGGGTAAATACCCATTATCAACCGACTAAAAAAAAAGGAAGTTATCAATTCGACACATACGTATGTAATATTAGCTGTGCCCGGTGGTTTCACCAGCGCGATGAAGAAAAACGGCGATGATGATAATAAAAAATCTGCCTATAATATTGTCATACCTTTAATATCACTATACCTTTAAAAACCAAGTACTTCCCATACAAAGTTTCACCCCCTTAAGTAAAAAAAAATATGTCAAAAATATTAAAAATTCCTTTTTTAAATTTTATATTAACTATCTAAGTATCAATGTTCATCATAATAACTTAAAAAATAAAGACCATTGCTTTATAAAGTTTAATCACCCGATTTACCCCCTTAAATAATCCCTGTCAAAAAATATTTAAAATATCTTATTTTATTTTGTATGATCTACCCGAATAGGTACCAATTTTCATCACTATAACTTCAAAAACAAAGAACTTTCCATGTAAAGTTATATCCCCCGTTCCACCCCCTTAATTGAGCCCTGTCGCAAAATCCGTTCTTAGCTGACGTCTCCTACCTACTTGCCAAATTTCAGCTTCAGAGATCAAGTAATTTTCGAGATTTCGTGTTAAGCCTTGTAAAGTTTAATCCCCCATTTCTCGCCCTTAAATCATCCCTGTCAAAAAATATGAATAACATCAAATTTTATTTTGAATGGACTAACCAAACACCAATTTTCATCAATATAACTTCAAAAATAAAGAACTTCCATAGAAAGTTCCAACCACCATTTTACCCCCTCAATTCAGCCCTGTCGCAAAATCCGTCCTTAGCTGACATCTCCTACCTATAGACTACCTACCTGCCAAATTTCAGCTTCAGGGATCTAGCAGTTTTCGAGATTTCGTGTTTAGTCAGTGAGAGTGATTTTCGCTTCATTTTATAAATATTATATAGATTAGACTTCATGTGCATTCCCCAAGTGTAATACAAGTAGCGCTCGTGGCGTAGCTTGTCTAGGTGATTCTAAACGATCACCGATGTTAAGCAACGGACGGTCCGGTCAGTCTTCGGATGGGTGACCGTGAGTGGCATTTATTTCTGGGCGCTACCGTGGTTCGGATGACACGTTAAATTGTTGGTCCCGGTTGTTTGTTCTAGTTTCTATAACAACAACCGTCTTCCATGTCAGAGGCCTTCGGATCGGCACATTAACTCTGACAATGTGCCGCTAGCTGTGCTAGGGCTGGCCACTCAGCCTATACGAACTTACTTACTTACTTAAGTGTAATACAAATACATTTATTGAACATTTTGGACAGCTACAGTCTTGTGTCCCCCTGATGTCCCCTGATAAATACGATAAATCTGATAAATCCTGATGTCCCCTGGGGGAGACATCAGGATTTATCAGTCCTGGCCCGCTAGCATGCGCCGAGGACTAAATGGTCTTTCCCCGTGCGCAAAAGTGATAAAGCTAGAATATGGATACGTCTGTCACGTTTATGCTGGGAAAAAAACAGGTGGATAGATGTTTATCACGGCTTGCGTGCTATGCGGGCTGGTGTCTCCCCTAGTCCAAAGATATCAGTACTTATTTTAAAATAGTATTTTAAGTATTCATGTATGTCAAGCATTACATTGAAACCATAAAAAAAAAGATGTCAAGAAAAACGTATTGACTTTTGTCTCATCATCATCATCATAATCATTTCAGCCATAAGACGTCTCTCAGACGTTGGCCTCTCCCATTAATCACCAAAAGCTCATCAAAGATGTCAAGAATTCCACCCACAAGGTGGACAGACAACCTAAAAGAGACCGCAGGAAAACTCTGGATGCAGGCTGCTTCTAACCGGTTCTTTTGGAGATTGATGGGAGAGGTCTATGTCCAGCAGTGGTATGTCATTCACTGGAGCCGCCACTGGTTAATTATCTACCTAATACATTTAAATTTATACACTTATATATTTTATAAAAACAACTTACTTACTTACTTTTTTTACTTTTATAAACTTTTAATTTTATTTATTTTTTTACATTTTTTTTAATTTAATGAGCATAGGTATTATATAACAAACATTTCTAGCAAAATGTTTATTATTGAAATAACTTTTTTGGGTTTTCTGTTCAACAAGAGTATTAATAACAACTTCGATGTTCAAAATGTTCAAATGAAACAAAGTTGCATAGACTAGATATCTTGTCCCATAGAATTTCTTGAATAAGTTATTATTTATTCTAATTTTGAAAATAAATCTTCTGCACTAACTGTAGTCATATGAATTGTTAGAAATAACATAAATGCTGTTAACACTTCAGTAATTAAGCAACAAGACATAAAATAATTCTGTATGAGTATGATAAACACACCGGCAAGTTGTTTTTAATACCTGTTGACTTTTCAATTTCTTTCATTGCAAGGAAATACTATCTCTGTTGATGAATGAGGACAATACATGATAGAGTATATTATTAATTATAACAAGATCTCGGGATCTTGGAGACATTTTATTTAAGCAAGGTATATTATACCTACCAGGATAGTCGATAACGGCATCATATTTGTTAGATTTGAATCTGTATGGTGTTCGAACCCCTAGATGATCGAAAATTTCAGGAAACTTGGCGGCTCCATTGAGATTGTAGAATACTGCAAGAATAACACAACTAAGGCGCAGTTTCATTTTCCTTACGGAAATTTTATGTTGAAGCACTTTATTAAGCTAAGTATTCGTATTGTTTTATCTCTACCACAGTCAAAACAAACAAGGCAAAACTTTAATTCCAAAACCAAAACATGCCCTACTAGGTATAATTTTAAATTCTGTTCAGTGGAGTTGAGCATTGTGCTGCGTTCCGTAATGCGCTAAAAGTGATAATATTGCGAATCCGACCAAATTTAATAGTCACAAAATTCAAGGGCTTTGATTTGATTGAGTAATACTTCTGACTTTGGTCGGATTCGCGATATTATCACTTTTAGCGCATTACGGAACGCATTATTACTATTATTTATTCTGCGACTCAGTCTAGTGTTACTGTCACTGTCAAAGTCAACTTTACAGATCGTAGATCGTTAAAGAGAATAGTTACGGCCTTACTTAAAAAAACTTTTCAACCGTTAGTCACTGGTTAAGATGCTCTGCCATCTTCTCTCTGACGTGAAGTTGCACGTGCTAGAAAAGCACAGAGAAGTTTAAGCAGTGACTAAGAGAATCGAGATAATTTTAGGTAAGGCCGTTAATAATTAGACCCTGATAATAACGGCCTAATTTAAAAACGCCGCTCAAACCTTAGTCACTGCTTAAACTTCTCTGTCTTGTTCTTGCTCGTGACACTTCACGTCAGAGAGAAGATGGCAGAGCATCTTAAGCAGTGATTAACGGGTGAGAAGTTTTTTGAAGTAAGACTGTAATGGTCTTACTTAATAAAACTTTTCAACCGTTAGCATATCCAAGCCAAGCTCCTTCTTTATTACACTTAACAATAGTGCCAATAGTAATAGCGTGTCGTCATCCATAATATCGCTGTGCGAGCACAGAATGGCGTAGAGGTGTGTACTGGCGGAGCGCTCAGATGCGACTGGTCGTGCCGGATAGGTGTGCGTGGTGGCTAACGAACGTTACGGCGCCGGACCGGTGCCTGACGGAATCCGTGCCGAATGCGTGTGCGGTAATCCTAAAGAGACACCTATACACGAAACAAATGTATCAGAGAGAGACTCAGCAATACCAGTTTTTGTCCCTCACAGCGTGCAGGTTTTTTCAAGGTCGGCCACCGACTCAAGTTGCGAAACAAACTTTGACAGTTCGACATGTCGATACGATTTTTATGTATGTTGTCTGCTTGCCATTGGCTTGCCGGCTTGTATTACGCACACATTGACATAGTATTTTGTCTCAGTCGAGGTTACACAGTACCTTCGTCTATTAATTACTCCGACTACGTGACAGACAGTTTTGGGGGAAACACGGAAAAATCATGTCGCTGCATTCTATTATTTTCTTAAAGAAGTGTTTTTTCGAAAATTAATGATTAAAAATGGTGGTGTTTTATTCATTTAGTGTTAAATTACATGCACGAGTGTGGACAAGTGCTATTATGTGGTGAAACATGTATTTTTGTGTTGTTTTCAAAACTCCGTAGAAGCTCATACTAAAGTCGCCACCACTTTACTAGGGCATGACTTGGACTCGACTTTGACTATTTTCGTGTGACTCACTGTGATTACATGACATATTTGACTTGATAATATTAAGTAAACTTGAACATTGAAAAAACTTGACTCTAGCAGAACGCACAACGCGCGAAGCCAATAACAATGAAGAAAAAAAACAGGCAGGCAAAAACATCGCAGGCAGGGAGTCACTGTCAACGAGAAATCTTTATTTGCGACATCACACTTTGTGCATTCTGCGAGCTTCAAGTATTTTTTTTTTTTTTCAAGTTTTTATGATAATATCAAGTCAATCAAATAAGATATAAAATCACAATCATTTTTACATAATTTGTTACAGTCATACCCAAGTCATACCCTTGTAAAATATTATAAGCTTATAAGATTTTATTATAAGCTTTTACGGAGTTTTCAAAACAACACGATAATACATGTTTCGCAACATATTGTAGCAGACCAGCTACAAAACAGAAGCCTTTTTATAGGTTTTTAATACTTTATTCTGAAAACCACCACCTAAAATAAAAAAACGGAACAAAACCAAAATAAAGCAGAATAAAAATCTAAAATTAGAAAAATGTTAAAAAAAAGTATCGTCGCCATTTAAAACTCGGAGGAACTAGCTCTCTCTCTCATTTAAAACAACGTAATTTTTAATTTTAATCATTAATTCGTAAAAAAAACACTTGGAAAATAATACAATGCTGCGGTAATCAGCGTAAGCGGTAAGCGTATTTTCAAACCTTTGCTTGCATGTTTTATTCGCGTTCCCGCCAAAACTCCAAATTCAAGGTCAACTGATAATTTGATTATAAAAATATTATTATTATCACCGTATTATTAAAGATCTCCATTCTCCATCCATCTCCAGCAGCCAGTGCCTTATACAGGCTAAGTTGCTTTGCTACCTTAGCTCCTCCAAGTTTGCTGGCCAACCTAAACAAGATTTATATTGAGAGTTTTGGCGGGGGCACGGAAAAATCATGTCGCTGAAAATTCTATTATTTGCTTCAGCTTGTGTTTTTTACGAATTAATTACGATTTAAAATGGTGGTGTTTATTCATACATGCACGATTGTAGGCAAGTGGTATAATGCGGTGAAACATGTCTTATCAAGCCGTTTACAAAATACTTAAAGTAAAGTCGCCACAACTTTACCAAGGTATGACTTGGATTCAACTGTGACTGATTTCGTGTAACTAACTGTGATTTATTAGGACATTATTTGAGAACTTTAACTTTAAGAACTTGAAAATGCATAATAATTACTCGTCTCTGGCAGAATTAAGGAGGTTAGAAACTACGCTTGCGCTGTATCCTTTTTCATTGGGCAGAATACACAAAGTGCAATGTCAACACGAAGAAAAAAACCAAGATATGGCAGCTTGAATAGTCATCTCATCTGTAGTGTCGTTGTCAATGTCATGTCAAGTCAAGTTTGATTTTGTGGTCTGGTCTCAGCGCAGCTTTTTTTAGGTTATTTTTGACACCTAAATACATCTAAATCCTGTGATATTATTGTCGTGTACGATTTCAAATACTCTAAAGTACTCAGATAAGAGTCTCCACAGATTTTAAACGAAAGAGATATAATTAAAATGGATGCAGCTTATGGAATACATTTGGGTAACAACTCTGCTTGTTTAGCTGGATTCAGTAATGGTGCTCCAGAAGTGATAGCCAACGATGCTGGAGACCGCGTGACACCAGCTATCATAGCTCTTAATGGAACCGAGTGGGAGATAGGCCTTCCAGCAAAGTCTGGACAAGCATCGTCAAAATCGATCATAAAACACAATAAGCGACTTATGAACTGTGCTTTCACCGAAGAAGATTTATCTTACGTCGAGATATCGTCGTCGTGCCGGATTCAAAATGACGACAAACTTGAGTATGTATTTGAAACAAGTGAGACTACTGTTTATTCAAACCCTGACAACATTGCTACCAAAATCTACGACAAGCTTTTTACAATCGCCAGTCATTCTATGCGAAGTGATGGCGATTTAAAACTGGTATTAGCTGCACCATTACACTGGTCTAATGAAAGCAGAGATCGTTTGGTTAAGTGTGCAGAATTAGCTGGTTTTGATGTTCTTCAAGTGATAAGTGAGCCGGCTGCAGCATTGCTCGCATACAATATAGAAGAGTCCACAGAAGACACTAATGTTCTTGTCTATCGACTAGGTGGTTCTACCTGTGATGTTACTATTGCAAAGGTCTCTGGAGGATTCATTTCGATTGAAAAAAACATTTCCCGCTCAGATCTAGGTGGCCAATGCTTAACAAGAGATCTAGCAGATTACGTTGCGCAGGAGTTCAAACAAAAATGGAAACTGGACCCTCATGAAAGCAAACGAGCCATGGCTAAATTGCTTAACCATGCTGATAACTGCAAACATGTACTCTCAACTTTAAGCTCTGCACATGTCTTCATAGAGTCATTATTGGATGGGGTCGATTGGAGTCAAAATGTCTCTAGAGCTAGGTTTGAGAACATCATCTCTTCAAAAATATCCGCTTATATTGAACCGGCTCAAAAGCTGATTGAAAGCTTCGATGGCAAAATTAACAAAATTGTACTCTGTGGGGGCAGTTTAAAAATTCCGAAATTGCAGTCTGCTATAGCGGGTTTGATCCCTGATGCTGAAGTACTATCCGGTATAAATCCTGATGAAGTAATTGCTGTTGGCTGTGCTAAGGAAGCTGGATTACTAATTGATATGCCAGAGCTATCATTAAAAGATATGCATGCAGAAGTGGAGTTCTTAGCAAAAGATGTTTACTTGAAGTACTTAGATCAAACTGTACAGATTTTCAAAGAAGGCTCAGCACCTTACTCTCATAATGTTCAGACTATTGATGCGGGAGATTTAAAAGACATTAGCTTCACGTTACATGACAACCCAGAAGGTGAAAAATTTGCTGCTGAAACTTTTAATGTAGAGAACTTGAACAAACCTTTTATATTGAAAGCTACTCTTCAACAGTCCAATATATTATTACAAGTGGAATAACAAATGTGTTTGCTGATTAAGCTTTTCTTGTATTAAAATAGTGAAATATGTATAATTTATCTGATGGTTTATTTTATTTATTCCTTTCATTTGATCATGTTGATCATTAATGTTGCAAACAAATATTAATTTTGCAGATCTGCATAATGTTAAACATTGTTTATTTCGTGCCTGTCAGAATGCTGTCAGACTAGTCGAACATTGGAAAACTTCTTTAAAAGTAATTTTTAAGAATTAGCAATTTATAAAGACTAATGAACTAGTTCATTTGTCTAATTAAATAATATTCTAGTATTTAGGACACTTTCAGTGCAGAGGTTTAGTTGAGAGCTATTCTTAATCCTATTACAGTTTAGTATAAAAGTCTTCTTTCTATTACAAACAAGGTAGGGATTACTACTATTTATAGCTTATTAGCCTTGGAAGCTATTCTAATTGACATAGCCTGATCTGCATGCAGCTCTGATCTGATAATAAAGTACAAAAGGGTTTTTTTAATATCTCCTGGCCATGGATACTAGTCTTTCAGCCGTATACATATTACTCCATCGATCCTTCCTTCTCCAGTTAAATGAGTCGTAGTCACAGTCCACGTCACACACAGTAAGTCACAGTCAAGTCCAATCATGCCCTAGTAAACTCGTGGCAACTTTACTACAAGCTTCTTCGGAGTATTAGAATAACAACACAAAAAGACACGTTTCACCACATTATATCACTTGCCCACACTCAAGCACGTCAGTCGGCACTTAATGAATAAAACGCTACTATTTTTATGCATTAACACCCGAACAAAATACAAGTTTTTAAAAATAATACAATGCGACGACATGATTTTTTCGCGTTACCGCCAAAACTCTCGGTACAAAAGGGATTTTTGTTGTTTTTAATATTTCCTGGCCACGGATACTAGTCCTTCAGCCGAAAACATATTTCTTCATCGATCCTTCTTTATGCAGTTAAACGAGCCGTAGTCACAGTCCAAGTCACACACAGTAAGTCACAGTCAAGTCCAATCATGCCCTAGTAAAGTCGTGGCAACTTTACTACAAACTTCTTCGTAGTTTTGGAAACAACACGAAAAGACACGTTTCACTACATTATATCACTTGCAGAGTGCAAGTAAGTGCTCGTAAATCAGCATTTAATGAATAAAACGCCACCATTTTTATGCATTAACACTCGAAAAAATACAAGTTTTGGAAAATAATACAATGCAGCGACTTGATTTTCTCGCGTTCCCGCCATAACTCCGTACAAAAGGGGTTTATTGCAATGTTGCCAGTCAGTAAAGTAAACTCTTTATGAAACTAGCACTGGCTAAAATTGTTGTCTATGATAATGTTAGTGCCAAGAAATCAAGTTAGTGCCGATTTCTTTGCAGTGACTGTATCAGTGAATAAATTGATTTATTATTTTCGGCGGGAAAGTTTAAAAGTATGAGAGATTTTTTTTTTCTATGTTTATTTATTTGTTTTTCTCGGAGCAATAATTATCGAAAAATGGAAGATTCTAATCTGAAAGAACATGCAAATAAAGACATCGGAGGGATGCGCTTACAAAACATTCTGAATAGTTTATCAAAATGTAAAATTGTAAGTACTGTTTGATTGTATCTACATGCAAGTAGCTTAGACAAAATCATGTTGCATTATTATGTGGGTACCATTCCTTAGTATGCCTTCTTCTGAATACCAAATAGCTTTCTTTGATTTTGATTAATATATATTTAACTTTCAACACTAGGTAGGTACCTATTTCGATTGCTAATTAAAAATATATAACTACCTACCATAGAGCTACCTACTATCTACTTACGTACTTGGTACCAGCGACGGTGATAATGGAATGGACGGGCCCAGCGCTTTCAAATCGATCAAAATTAACAAGACAACACAATCAAGCATAACTAGCTAAAAGTATGCATATTACATTTGCCGGAAAATAGAGATAGCGAATCTAATTACTGCATGACAAAAAGAGAACACATGTACATGTACCATTAGAAGTTTGTATTGTCGTATCATACGGCTCGCATGTCGCAAAGGTAGAGTATGACTGAAGCGAGTGGAGAGCCGGCGCTCAACATATTACTTATAGTCTTCAAAATCCGTGCGCTTGTTGCTCGTCCATTTATCTTATCATTGTCGCTGATTAGTAGTACTACATTAATTTTTAGATAGGTAGGTACTTATTAAAATCGCCTTCCGCCGACTACAGGATTTTGTAAATGAAAAAGAAGAGTGCAAGAAAATACGTGAAATAAACGCCAAAATAGCCGTAGAGTTGAAAGAAGCCCGCGAATTAGAAAAGTCACATCGTTATCATTTGCTGTCTTCGAGAGAAATGATTGAACATTTGCAAGAAACAGTTTCGCAGTTAGTCCACCTAAAACGCGATAACAAAAAAATTAAAGATGAAATACTGTCACGAGAAAAAGTAATAGCTGCTTTAGAAAAGGTTAGTTCAGAAATACATACTTAGGGGCAGTAAGGAGTGCTAATGCTAATATTATCAAATACAAAGATTATGCTGGACTATACAATATAATTACAGCTTGGCAAAGATGAGTACCTATTGTTTATTTTACCCCTATTTAAATATATTTGGACCTGGGCATGTCCTTAAACAGCAACCAGACCCACCGGAGGACGGGCAGCAGCGTCCTCCTGGTTAACGGTGGAGACCATTCTGCGATCCCCAAGCCGCCTGCCAAGCGTGGGGATTATGGCAACACCCCTCTATAAAGATGGAGGCCTTCGTCCAGCAGTGGACGTTTTATGGCTGACGACGATATATATTCATGCCCTGGTGTGCCCCAACTAGGTCCGGGCTGCTTAGATAAGCCTATAATAAATATTAAATAATATAAATAAATATAAATATTAATTGTTAAAATATTAATAAAAATAAAATAAACAATCAATATATAATTGTTTTATTCTTACAGGACAAAGAGAATTTAATACAGGTACACAATGACAATATCGCAGAGTTCAGAAAAACTCATGAACGCCATATCGACGAGTTGACTATCATCAATGAAAAAAAAAGTTTGTACCTACTTATACTACTATCATATTAATATTCAATTCAATTTATTGCGTATATAACATGGAGGATAGGGAGTTGTGATGAGGAACTTGCGGCCGAACCTGTGGATTTGTAGACGGATTGTGTGACGTCACACTTATTTGGTCAGTCTGCTAGCGTTCGCCTCGCGTAACAGTCATTCGGGCTTACAAAACACACGTACGACTTTTAGTGTTTTTACTTAGTAAAAGTGAATATAAAATGAGTTGCTGTGTTTCTTCATGTAAAAACTATCGCGGCAAACATTCTGATGACATGAATGGCGTCTCATTTCATTCGTAAGTAATTTTATTTGTATTTTCTAAGGTTCGTTTTAGAAAATATGTTTATTGGTGTTTTTAACTAGTTCTAGAGATGGCGCCACTTTATTTAACGTTAACCATAAAAAAATACGTTTCAGAGCACTTTTTAAATTACATGAACTATTCTTGCTTAAATTTATTATTTTTATATAATGTGTTTTTGGTTTATTCCGGCTTTTAAACTAGTGGTTCTAGTTAAAACCTTTGTCTTTAGAATTTACGAAAGCGACATCTGACGAGAGAGTAAGAAACCTGGTGTTTATAAGAGTTCTCCACTTTTTTCGATAAAGCACTTCTCAAAAACTTATTCTGAATTCCGCTAGATGGTAGCTCCATGTGCGGACTCCAGCGCCCCTCCCGCGAGCCCTACACCTCTCCGCACGATCACGCGTCCTTCTATAGAAAAATCCTTTGATCGCGTCTCTGCTTCTATTACTCTGTGGTATATAAGTATAGGTGGAATTAAACAAAAAAATATTAGTGGCTGCCATATTCTACCTTTGGGCATGCAAGATACAAACATTAAAAAAATATTGTGATAAGTACTAGAAAAAATACACATCGTTGTATAACAATACATGAACAATACACACAAATACAAATATTGTGATAAATACTAAGAAAAAATACACACATTGAAAAAGGCAGAAAAGAGTATGAAAAAAAATACCATTGATTGAGTTACTTACATGATTACTATAAAACACCCTAATCAACCCGATATATTTTTTCCCACAAATTACTAAATAGTCTTCAGACTACCCTACACCAAGCCCTACACAGTATTACGGCCTTACTTAAAAAACTTCTCAACCGTTAGTCACTGCTTAAGATGCTCTGCCATCTTCTCTCTGACGTGTAGTTGCACGTGCTAGAAAAGGACAGAGAAGTTTAAGCAGTGACTAAGAGAATCGAGATTATTTTAGGTAAGGCTGCCTATAATAAAGTTTCAGTTAGTCATTATATTTTCCACTCAGGCTCATACTTGTTCGTAATAATGTTAGGTAAGTACACGATCAAAGTAAAATAAAGTATGTAGCACAAAAATTAAGGAATGTCATGGGGGGAAGGGGGGGGGAGGGGGTTGTTATCTCTTATATATCTTACGCTAAATCACTTGAATGAATTTGGACTTAACTCGGAATGGAGTTAGCTTATTACCCGGAAGAACCATTATATTATGGCCACACACAGACAGAAGACGAGGACGGCCTTACCAAGGAGGTTCGTGATTCTGATTGCGATAGCATCCCGTTCGTACCAACTTACTCGCGCCATGCGCCTCCCGCTCGCAATCATAATCACGAACATCTATCCATGATGACATTAATAATACTGACATTTATAATTTTTATTCTCGACATTACTATAACATGAATACTAATGATTAAATTCTCTATTTCCTTTGTACAATGTTAAATTTGCACACCCAATCTGGGTTAAGTACAGTGAAACATAATATTATATTGTCAATAAAATGTACACCTTTACCTGTGTAATGTACCTGTGCTCCGCAAATAAATGATTTGATTTGATAAGGGACGAATTCCTCCAATCCCCGCCATAATCCCCACGCTTGTCAAGAGGCCAAGGGCGGATCCAACTTTTAAGGGGGTCATATTGTCGAGTCGAGGTCTAATTAGGATGGGCCCAATTCGGGGGGGTGTCATGACCCCCCCTGGATCCGCCCTTGCAGGAGGCTCCCTAACTTTCTTCAGGAAGCTATTCTTTATTTTATTTTCTAACTTTCTTTCTTTATACAGGGAATTACGTGGAATGATAGAAGGAATTAAACCGAAAGGAATTCATTCTACTCATCATTGTAAACAACGTTTATAACGAGGCCAACCCCGATTTCCGAAAAAAAAACACCTTTTCTATACATTTTGTCAAGGACGAATGACATTTTTGCATGTAACAGTATTTTTTTTGTTAGGTGCCAAGTTTTGTCAGGTGGTAATCTTTGTTATAGGGTACCTTCAGAAAACTTGGCTCCATTTTAAATTCCGTTTGGGTAAACAAAGCTGAGGATCAAAATATTTCCAAAAGCTAACTAACCATTTGAATGTTACTACTACAAGGGTTCATTAGCCAAGTCATGGAATGAATTATATGCGCAAGTACTAATTATATGCGCAAGTACTAATTATTTGCGCAATTACTAATTATATGCGCAAGTACTAATTATTTGCGCAATTACTAATTATTTGCGCAATTACTAATTATATGCGCAAGTACTAATTATATGCGCAAGTACTAATTATATGCGCAAGTACTAATTATTTGCGCCATTACTAATTATATGCGCAAGTACTAATTATATGCGCAAGTACTAATTATATGCGCAAGTACTAATTATTTGCGCAAGTACTAATTATATGCGCAAGTACTAATTATATGCGCAAGTACTAATTATTTGCGCAATTACTAATTATATGCGCAAGTACTAATTATTTGCGCAAGTACTAATTATAAGCGCAAGTACCTACTGATTAAGATGTGTGGAGTATATTTTTTAAAGTTCCACAGATCTCTCTCCATAGAACTCTGTGGGAAGCTACAATAGGTATTCAAAACGATATTTGCTTGATATTCACTTACACAACTGAAGTCAAGCCATTGTCGAATACACAATTAAAAGTAGTTCATTATGCAATATCAATGAACCAATATTAACTTATTACATAAGACAAGTATTAATGTTAATGTGTATCATTAAATGTTATATCAAATTATAACTGGTAGGTAGCTTGTTTGAAAGCAGTTATAAGAAGTAATACATTTTTATCCTCTCGTAAAAAAGTTCAGCAGATCCATCACGAGTCAGATACTCAAGTGGCGCAGTTCGCTTGCGTTATTGAAGAACTTAGATCGAAACTGAAAGAAACAGAAGCTGAAAACAGTGATAAGGTGTGTTCGTCCTTTCACAAAAATATCTTGTTCACTCTCTTTTAGTTCTCAATTTCAATTTCTCATCATCATCAACAGCCCGAATACGTCCACTGCTGGACGAAGTCCTCCCCCTTAATAGGGAGGGGTTTGCCATAATCCCCACTCTTGGCAGGCGGCTTGGAGATCGCAGAATGCCCACCGTTAACTGAGAGGACGCTCCCGCCCGCCCTCCGGTGGATCTAGATGCAGTTTTAGGACATACCCAGGTCCATAATTCTCAAGCTATATACAGCAAGTTGATAAGCGAGTCCCAACTAAGGCATACAAATACAAACTCTACTAAGTTTATTAAAATAGTTTCTAATACGTGATGTATCTCGCATGAAACGGTTTCATTTACTATTTATACTTAACATAAATAAATAATAAATATCGCAGGGCATTTTTTCACACAGCGCCATCTAGCCCCAAACTAAGCAAAGCTTGTAATATGGAAACTAGATAGCTGATAGAATACTTATATATATATATATTTTGTAAATACATACTACACCCAGACAGAGAACAAACATTTATGTTCAGCACATAAATGTTTGCCCTTGGTGGGGATCGAACCCACCGCCCTACAGCTCTGAAGGCGGACACGCTACCGCTGAGCTATATGGCAGTCAACATAAGATCAACTTATTAATTATCTCATACATACTTCTGAGTGTTGTAGATGAACATAGTAGTGTTGGAATATGAAGAAAAGATTCAACGAGGCGCTGCTCAGGTGACGCAGCTACAGGAACAACTAGCGAGGCAGGCTTCCAGGACCGACGCAAATATCGATACTTATAGACGAGTAAGTCATAAAAACAAGTTCGACTGACTACAGCTGTAGTCAGGTGCAGTTAGGGTTTCCAACCGTACTATAATATATAGTATTGTACTATATTTTGGGCCTGTGTACTATATACTGTTGAAGAAATATATAGTAAGCAAAAAAATATATTTCTGGTTCTATCTCTATTTTGCATCACAAAAATCTAACAAACATCCTAATATTTATTTTTTACTACTTGAAATCCAACTAAAACACCCTGCAAAAAAATAATTTACCTGTGTCACTCGTTTTTTTTTTTTTTTTTTTACAATTTACTAAGCATGCGTTTGACCACAATCTCACCTGATGGGAAGTGACGATGTGATCGACGGGATGATGTAATTGTAAGGGTTAGAATGGGGATACTTACAAATTTGGGGCATTTAGAAGTTATGGAGGAATAATGACTCTTATACCTAAATACATACCTCATACATTACACAAAAAACATTATACTCCTTTTTAGGCAGTCAAGTAAAAATTTAATAAGTGCAAAAAATATAGCTTTTCCTTTGCTCTTTCCTTAAACGACTATATTTTTTTGGAGTGTACTATATATTTTAAAGCTTATTTTGAATAATACTATAGTTCGCTGAAGAAATGTTGGCAACCCTAGCACAGAAATGCGTCGGGCGCAGACATGGCACGGGCGGCTAGCCATTCCATTCAAATTTCATACTAAACTCATTGAAATAAGGCACACGTCGAATGACGTTGATAGAGCACGTCCGCGCCCAATTAACATCGTTCAGTGTGTCCTAAATTGTGCCTTATTGCAATGTATTTATCATAAATTGGATTTGAATGGAGCCCGTGCCATGGCCGTGCCCGATGCCATTTTGATTTACAGATGATTTAATTTGAGGATTAACTTTATAAAAAATGGTTTTCTTCAAATTAAAGTTTTTAATTAGGTATATGACACTAGGGCTGGCCACTCAGCCTATACGAACTTACTTACTTTTTATTAGGTATATGAAGTGTTGGGTTAGTTAGTTATACATTTATAAACTTACAAAAGAAAGAAAACATTTGGTATTGTTTTTTTAGATTTGAAGTTGTGCTCTCCGAGTTGTAGTAGAAGAAGTTTTTTGACACTATTGTCAAGTTTTAAGAATATTTGCCACGCATTTATTTCTGAGCGCTACCGTGGATCGGATGACACGTTAAATTGTTGGTCCCGGTTGTTTGTTGTAGTTTCTATAACAACAACCGTCAGCCATGCCAGAGGCCTTGGGGCGGCACATTAACTCTGACACTAGGGCTGGCCACTCAGCCTATACGAACTTACTTTTTTAAAAGAATATTTGTATAACTTTAAAATCCTCACGTAGCCGAAGGGACGATTCTATTTAAAAAAGTGACGGTTGACGCCGAAATCCCAATAAAAATATCGTTGCTTACATCAGTGCGAGGATCTATGAATCAAACAGAGCTACGATATTATATACAAGCTAATTTGTATGCCTAAAATCGTTACGTCACGTTGCATACAACTAATATTTATATTTCCTTATTGATTTGATGTTTTTAAGCAACGGGTATTTCAGTCGCTCACATAAATATTTATATGCATTTTAACCTATACCTACTCTAGTAACATTTAAGCTGCTGTTTTGTTTAATGATTACTGTGTCGCAGACGTATAAAATAATCAATCTAGGCCACGTTTAGCAACCGTTGTTTTTTGTTTTTCTTTTGGATACATAAAATCGATGCATAATCAGATAAGCAAGATGCATTGAGTTAGGACCTTTCACTTTGAACTCGACATTTTGCAGCGACTGGAAGAGTTGGAAGAGAAACTCAAGCAGAGCCAGTTCAAACAATACTTGGCTCAAAGCTCATACCCGTCTCAATTCGAATCACAAGTGGAAAGGCCATATTCTGTGACTTATGAGAGCTCAGACTTGGACCCCGTACTCGATGGACGAAGTTCTAAGTCGACACCGATGACGACCCAAAATAAAGCGCCAAAGCAGAGCAGTCTCCACGTCATGTACTATGGGAATAAAACCCCAGCGACAAAAGCAGAGAAGAAGGGCCAATTCAACATAAGCAAGAAGAGAAAGCTATATAGTGACAAAGATTTCCAAGACTTCTAATTTGCACTTACTTTTAATTTCTATTTACTTTTTTTCTTTTTTTAATATGTAGATTAATTAAACGTTTTACTGCATGTTACTATCATTTATTACACTTTCCCAAATAATTATTTACTTCTTATTAAAGTTACCCAACTGCAAATTAGCAATGTACCTAATTAATTTTAGACAGTGTCTCTGATTTTCACGATGTATGAAGAGATATCGCACATTCTTACTATGTACTATGATTATGAAAATTATTACATGACTACATAATTCATAAGTTACATCATGACCTAGATACTAGCGTTTAAAACGCGCATGTGGTTCCCTTGAAGCGTGAATCGCTTTATTAACGACTTACCTATTAAGTACTGAAACTGCTCCGTAATTATGCGCACGAGTTTCAACTTGGATGGATGGTGATAATTATCGCTTGTATGAAACATCATTAAATCAATTAGTGATTTGCAGAATTCAGTTTCTGCAGATGAATTATTTCTATTTAGTAGGTACATGCAGTCTGTTACTGATTTACTAAACAAGCATTTAACATTAAGACGAACTCCATTTTCATATTTGAATAAACTTGAAAGTATGAGTTTCGACAATAATTTATTCGTTAACCTATTGGAACCATTACCTAGTTAATGTAATCTTCAGAAACTTCCTGCAAAATTAAGTTGAAGTTGGCAGCGCTAAAACTTACCGCATTTCCTCCTGATTGAAAGTTAACCGCACTTATTATATAAAGCATCATAACATGTAATAAAATAAGTAGGTAACTACTGCTTCAAAGTGATCTATTGAAATCTACAAAATAATAGCTCATTTGAATCGAGAAAACTTTGTAAAGGCTTAGGACTTATCCCATACGCAGGTGGCCTAGCGGTACAAATTCCCCATACCTCCTTGTATGAACTAGTCCAATATGACACACGCCTTTAGTATACAGGGTTAGTTCTAATCAGTTAGCAATCAGTTTGCCCAAGGTCGATGAACTTTTTGTATGGCACAGCTGATATTTTTTTCTCGATTTCAATGTTGGCCCCATAGTAAAAGTTGTTTGTCTTGATGTACAAAATATGCCCTTAAAAGGATGCTAACTGATTAAAACTAGCCCTGTATATGTTCGTAATAATGTATCAAGAAGAAAAATTGGACAAAAAAGGAAATAAATCTGAAATACCCACGTAGGTGCTCAGAAATAAAATTTGAACGTAAAACTTTTGGGATGTAAACTTTAAGACATAATTTGAAATAACATTACAAATTATACAATTTTATTTTTTATTTTTCTTTGGCTAATATAGTGCAAGACTATACATAATATACTTAAGTACTAAACAAAATAAAGTCAAAGAAAAGAGTATTAATATTTTACGTACTAAGATACTTACAATAAAGATATTCATGGGACACTAGTCAAATCTCAACAAACTTAGTATAACTTTAACCGTCAGCAACTTTTATAACTTTGGATCATTTAGTCTTAAATTTTAATCTATTTTAAAATCGTACCTGTAAAACTTACATTTAGTCATAGAAAAAATATCACTTAATTTCAGTAATTTAGGTGCCTTAACGATATTTGGGATGAAAAATGTAATTTTAGTAATTTTTCCGAGTTTTTTCATCATTGATTGCGGATAAGTCGGTCTAGGGAATGCCAACTGAACGAGTAGTCAATTTGAAGATGTCCATATCTAGACAAGTGGAAATTATCAGGTGCTGTCTTCGGGAACGGCCGAGCCCAATCTTCGTAATCTGGAGATAGGCTTTCGTAGACAATATTCGCTTCGTACGTGTCTGGCAATCTGCTAACAAAATAAAATCAGCTGTATAATTGCTATATCTATTAGTTGCCCTGATTTGCAGGGGTATTCACAAATTAATCAGAAATATTTCCGTTCAGATCCACATTATACGTCCCATAAATCTACATTCAAGGTGACAGAGACGAAGAATATGGAACTGAACGGAAACCTTTCCGATTGAGTTGTGAATACCCCTGCTGAAACAAAACGTTTTAGACGTATCGAGAGGGCAAGAGTAGGTACCTACTTATCTAGTTATGGACCTGGGTATGTCCTTAAACTGCAACCAGACGCACCGGAGGACGGGTAGCAGTGTCCTCTTGGTTAACGGTGGTAAGCATTCTGCGATCCCCAAGCCGCCTGCCAAGCGTGGGGATTATGCCAACACCCATCTATTAAGGGCCTAAGCCCTTCGTCCAGCAGTGGACGTCTTATGGCTGACAACGACTTATCTAGTTGAGACCTTCACCTTGGTCACAAGTTACAACAATACAAATTTTACGAGTTTGACGTGACAACATTACATTCCATTACACTTTCATTTATTACAAATCGTTGTTATGGCTCATGAACAATATGAATAATTAATAGTTATCGCAAGTATCAAGGAAGCATGATGCAGGCAATCGGTTATCCTTGGCTTTATATTGTAACTCGGTTCAATGGATATGTACGTCGCACTTTACATTACTATGTTAGACAGATTTAAATCAAATAATTTGTTTCTTTTACTAGTTTGCATAATATCCGTCTTATTATGAAAACTGACGTGGTTTTGACACATTTTGTTTTACTTATACAGGAATACTCACGTTTAATTAAATCGGACACTCCGACTATAGTTTCGATCAAATTCGGTGATATTTTTAAAGAGAAACCAGCGCCCGACGCGCGTGCGGCTGCGTCCTTTTTTGTTCCTCATTTGATCACATTCGGTGATCGAAACTATAGTCGGAGTATCCGATTTAATTAAACGTGAGTATTCCCGTATAAATAAAACAAAAATATCTGTCTTGCTAATAATAAGCTCATAATATGGCTCGTCAAGTGCAGTGCAGACCATTTTGTGATCTCTCGGGCGTGCTTGGAGTTGCTCGATTAGATAACATCAGACGATTTCCCATGCGCCTTTTTACCCCGCCTCGCACTAATTCGCGATATGACGATTATGAAGAATGCCCAGCATGAGGTTTGAGCAGCTTGACTGACTTTCTAGTATCCGCTAAATTTACTCCACAATCTGTGCTCACGTAATACGTGACTAGAAAGTGGTGTGTACTGGAATAATCGCTCTTATGCCATTTGTAGCCAAAAGGAACAGATTCGTTTCCGGAGCAGTCCCTGGTACTTAAGCAATAATTACCATCATTGTATTAAAAAAAATATATACAAGGTGTTATTTAATCGACTAGGGAGCGATTGTGATGATGATGTACCTATACAAGATAACAAACAACTTATGTTGAACGATTTTTAAAAATTCACGAAATCAGTTGGAGTTGTTCCATATTATACTTAATCACAGGATCGATGAACATGATGGAACAGCTAATTTATTTTTCGTGAATTTTCATAAGTCTTAGAACAAAAGTTGTTTGTTATCTTGTATACAACATGCTCACGACCGCTCCCTAGCAGATTAAATATCACCTTGTATATATGAGCGGCTTCAGTACAATTATGTAAGTACTTTGGATTTACAGACGGAATATATTGTAAAATAGAATAGCAGTGCCTGTTTTTCCAAAAAAACTGACGAGCCCATGTGACCTTAGAGTAGGAACGGCCACCGAGTTCAATGTTAAGAATAAACAAGTTTCTCTCTCACAACAACGTCTTCGGATTCTCACAAATGCAACTTTCATTTGCAGTAAGACAAAAAACTGGTGCGGGTTCACACGATGGATTTATGTACAAGACGTTATTATAATACAAAACAGCTCTGTTACGTTGTTACTACAAATCCAACCATTTATGGATGTTTTTTGCCGTAAATGCTTTCCTTGAAAGTTAACATCACGCTCTTTGTCATGGGAACGAGATTTGGTTCACAGACAGGCTAAGCTAAGGTATACAATGGTATAAATTGGTAGGTAGTAGTTAGGTACTTAGAACTTACCTACATGCTTAAGATAGAACAGAGTTATTATATTTACACCAGAATTGTATGCCTGCTTGTCATGTAAACTGAGTGCTAATTGTTTGCATATTCTGCCAAACATTATTTAGTTCTTTTTTTTAATTTAGAGATCACCGTTTAGAAAGCAAGCTCGTGTTGTCTCCCTACTGACGGTTGACTATAATTATCGTGAATCTACGATAGTTTCACTCTAACGAGAGTGTAAGTGTTTTCGCCATCACTTGTAATCTTCTACACTGAGCGCGCTTACACTTACCCACTTAACATAACCACAGCTGTACTACGCAACAGGAATAGAAATCTAAGCACTTTATAAGTAAGCACATAAGTAAATATTTTCCTTGCATCGTGTGTATTATTCATCTCATTAGCGTGGAAATATCTTCGTGTTCTGGCAGTGGTGCAGCCGAGTGTAGTGGTCACACTGCGTAACGCTACTCTTTACGATATTTCATATTTCTATCTCTTAAATGCCGGTGCTGGATCTAAACAGTCCGTTGAACGAATATAACTAGTAATGACTCACTTTTAGTGAACGTTAGTTAATTGCAGCTGTTAATTAGAAAATCACTTTAAAATACATTAGGTACTTACTTACCTCTCCATTACGTCTAAAATTATTGCATAAAGACTCTTTATTGCTTGAATAAATATAATAATAATAATATAATTTGAATATATTTTTTTACACGTGGATGTGTCTAAAACTGCATCCAGAACCGCCGGAGGACGGGCAGCAGCGTTCTCTTGGTTAACGGTGGTGAGCATTCTGAGATCCCCAAGCCACCTGCCAAGCGTGGGGATTATGGAAACCCCCTCTATAATGAGGAGGCCTTCGTCTAGCAGTGGACGTCGATTCACGCGGAGCTGTGGCTGATATGTATGTATTTTTAGGAAGAAGTAATATGAAAAAAAAAAAACTTTATTACAGCATAAACTTATTAAAATGACAACAAAAACAGTATTGCTGTAAGTAATTTCTAGATTATATGTTCATGTTTATGCAGAGTTTATATTTATAGTATTTCTAATGATCCTCACACTAGACTAAGCCTGTATCGTGAGGATCTGGATACAATTGTTCGTAATAATAGAGAAGAATATTCTACATTTATCCCTAGGGATTTCACGAAATCCCTGGTATCCTCATTTCCCTGCGACGCGACATATATATTGCTTGAATATGGATAATGATTAAGCAGAAAGAGATAGATGTAGGTACCTGGAATGTCTCCTGGCTTTTCCATGTCCATGAGCAGCCATCACATAATTAGGCTGCTGAGGCAAGGACACACGAGCCCTGGGCCTCGGTGGCAGGTATCCTGGTGGAGGAGCAGGCAAGCCCCCATAAATAGATTCGTACATCATTGGAGTCATCGGGTGCGGAACGTAGATTGGTTCTTCTATGTATGCGGACCTTCGGCGGTCTCCTGTTAAGATACAACTCATATTATGTTTAGTAATCTTGTTAGTAAGTACCAAAAAGCCTTGATGACCTGCTTATTTGGCAGGATATTTTAAATGGTTATCTTAGGCGACTCGTACCTTACCTATGTACATTTTATACATCCCTGATTAGTCTCGTCAGGTTGGATTCAAATAGAAAAGTAAGGTGTAACCATAGAGGTAGAATAGTGTCTACCTCTATGGAGTAACATAACAAGTAACTTTAAAAAAAAACGACCGACTTCAAATTAATATGAGACCACTTCGAGAATAGTCCCAAATAGTTCAAATAAACAAAAGATTTTTCATAATCGGTCCACAATTGACGAAGAAATCGCGAACTAATAAAAAAAAATAACTTACCTAACAGTCGAACATAGAACCTCCTCCATTTTGAAGTCGGTTAAAAAGCGTATGAGAAGTAAGTAAAATGTTAACTTCATTATATATTTACTTCAATTTTAATTGGTAAATGGGACCAAGGTTAGTGAAACCAATTTCAACCCTAAAGGTGTTTTTTAATTAGTTCCCTTAGAAACTATTTAGTCAAAGCAATTTTAGCGATAAATCCTATACTTGTAATATTGATATACATTTTGGATATATTTTTGGTTATAGGTAATAATACATATTGACTATAACTTATAACTTGCATAATAACCAAATACTAACGATACGATACCAAATGCCGACTGACGATCATCATTGATAGGCATATCGTCGTTGCTCCTACTAGCAGCCTATTGGCCTATTAGCAATCTAGCGCATTTTTCCGATTTAAAAAAAAGAGGTTCGTAATTTGACTGTATGGTTTTTTTTGTATGAATGTTACGCGATTACTCCGCCAATTATGAACTGATTTTGATGATTATTTTTTGTTTGGTAGGTAAATACTTAAGAGGTGGTCCCATATTAATTTTATCGAAATCGGTTCAGTAGTTTGGTTTTAAAATCAAAATTACTAGATGTATAATATCTAATAATTGAAAAAAAAATGTGTAATTGGCCTTGGTACCTAATCCTCCTTTTGGATCATGGTGGTCAGACGGGACATTTTATTGCATTGATCTAGCAGGATATACCTCCTAAGAGTCCATAATAATTATAAAAATAATACGCTTTAAAAAAAAACCGACTTCAACTTCGAATACCTGGATGACATCTTTATATTTTCTAGTAATTGTGATTTCGATCGATTTCAATAAAATGTATATAGGACCACCTCTGAATATCACCTACCAAAAAAAAAACATCAAAATCAGTTCATAATTGGCGGAGATATCGCGTAACATAGATACAAAAAAAAATACATACAGTCGAATTGAGAACCTCCTATTTTGAAGTCAGTTAAAAAAGTGCTCAGATACATGTAGGTAGGTGTCTATTTTGTGTGTACTGTGAAGGTATCATTCAAGCTAACAGGTTAATAATTAGGTAGGTATACCTAGCTATGGGAGATAAAAATCACACATATGTCTAGGTTAGATACCTATCTACGTAGGTAAGCTACCTGCTTATTAAGTTTTGTATGTAAGTAATTTTGTGTTAATTAACTCACTCATTAGCCGTTCACCATAGATAGCATGTATTTCAGGAACTGTTGTCCTAGATGCTTTCCTTCCATAAATCGCATAATCATCCGGTTCTTCCCGAATAGACATTTTCCTTCTTGGCGGTGGCACCGGCGGTTCTTCTCCCGAATCATAATTTTTTGTAGGGACGTAGTAAAAGCTAGCGCTAACTGGCTCGCCGGCGAAAGAGTTGAAGTTTTCATCCTGACTAGATTCTGTCGTCTCCGGCTGCACGATTCCATGAGCTTCACTATCCCAGGGGTCGAGGTAGACCCTATGACTTGGAGGAGGAGTCGGCACATCGTCTCCTTCGCTATCAAAGTCCACAGCAGCCCAGTACGGGCTCCCGGCGTGTCCAGGCATATTGTACACTAAACTGTCCGTATCAACGAAATGATGAGCACTGAACGATCAGTCACAGTCATTTGGACACATAACCATCACCGCACGCGCGTTCCGACCAGATATGGTGCTGTGTAATGTACTCGGCGCGCTTGGAAACACTGATTGTTATTCTGAACGCCGCTCGCGTGGACATTCGACAGCGTACGATGCAATCAGCGGGAGAGTGGCGCAAAGCGCGGGCGCTCGACGAGCCACCATCCTTCAAACAGCAGCGATGCGCAAGCGCAACAATCGCGAAGATGCAATGATAAAAATAAATAAAATGTTAATGAACATTGCATGCTTTTGATTTGAAAGTTCTTGTTTAGTCGTACCTATGAGATATAACTAGGTATAGCTATAATTAGTCGTACCCATAAAGTGAACCCATGGAACAAGCTGCAGGCTTCATTGTTTTAATCTAGACCTCTTCAAGGTCAGAATTAATAGGCTTAGAGGTAGGAACCTACCTCTATGTGAATAGGTATCTTCTAAGTTTGCGTGCTTCATCCTCTACCACATCGTTGCTTACCAACAGGAATGTAGGAAAATGGGATTAAAAAAGGTAAAGTAAGCAGGTATTCATAGTTCTTAGGTAGGTATGTACCTAATGTAAGTAGGTACTCAATAACAGCTATTTATTTAGTGAACATATAAACAGAATGTAATAACATTAGACTAAAAAACCTACTATACTAGAATAATGAAACTAAAACGTAAAAAAAAGATAAAATAATAAAAAAATTAAAACTACTAATTCTTATAACGATTAGGTACTTAACTATTAGAGGAAAGTAAAGGTACTTAATGTAGTATTGATTTTAGTCGTGGTAGCACATTGCAAAAAAAAGTGCGACTTAGATTCATGAGGTTCGATCCCGAATCCGTAAGTAGTAATATTTTTTTCGAAATTTAAGTAGGTAGGTCCGTATTTAAAGAAAATGTCTTTGTAGTCAACTCAGCCCGCAGCCCGTTTAGCCCGCAGTCTCAGTAGATTACTATTATTGGTCATCTCAACTATACCACTGACTTCCGATGAAAGAAAACGTCGTTAAAGAAATTTAAAGTCGTTGTTACTACCGCCATCCTGCACTGGGCCAGTGCAGCGTGGCTTAGAGCACATTCATATCAATGGAGAAGCCAATGGCGATAATCTGCATACATTATATTCTGCCACTTTTTGCGGGGGACAAGGTAAGCACGCATAGTATACTTTCACGTAATCTTTCATACTATACTTATAATAAAACAAATTCCTTTTCGTATGGATGCAAATTAAGACATAGTTACAACATATACTAAGGGTCACTGACCATCAATGATATTATCGGCCTTACCTAAAATAATCTCGATTCTCTTAGTCACTGCTTAAACTTCTCTGTCCTTTTCTAGCACGTGCAACTTCACGTCAGAGAGATGATGGCAGAGCATCTTAACTAGTGACTAACGGTTGAAAAGTTTTTTTAAATAAGGTATATAAGGAAGGAGGGAGATATGTCATATCGCGCCCTAAAATGGCCCCGTGAAAACGGCCCACGGACTGTCTCGTCTGTCTGCGCTCACTAAGCGAGACACGCCCTATCCCTTTTGCTCTCATAAAAGTGCTATCTTTCGCACTCCGGCGCAACTCGTAAACATGAGTCATTTTTAAACGTTGTTTTATTACGCGATAGCACATCTTTCGTGTTCTTTGCTGGCCATATATACCGTTGGCAGAGTGGTATGCCTTGGTTTGACGCTTTTAACGGTATGTGAGAGTATTGCTCTTTAGGGGTAGGCCTATGCTCAAAATTGGGATATTACAGGCTGATGTAGGAGCAAGATTGATATATAATAATATAATAACTGTATATATGTGGCGCAAAGCCACTGTATTTTGACAAGCCTGCCCGCCCCCTGCGGGTAGTGTGCGATTCTAATAGGTAATAGCAATGGTAATTAGCAGAGAAATTTCCTATAGGTAATTAGGTACACCAGCACCCTTATCATGGACGAATCACGGATTGCGAGCGTGCGCGAGCAGGAGGGCGCATGGTGCGAGTGGGTTGGTACGAGCAGGATGGCATGCTATCGCAATCGGAATCGCGAACGTCCATGATAAGGGTGCTGCTAGCTATTCCCATAGAGTAAGTAAATACTACGTAATATCCTTCTGCAGGTATTAAATTGTCATATTTTTTAATTTGCATTCAACATCTAAAATGAATTTGATTGGACTTACTAAGTATGATTTTGATTGTGACTAAGACATTCATCATTTTTTTTATGAGTTTTGCTGTTGGCCTCAGACGGCCTCTCCTCTACAGCGTCACCGGATTTTAGGTAAGCGCAGATGTCGCTAGATCTAGCGGGGAGACAAGAGTCCGTACAATTTACTTTTGCGATGGGGTCGTCCGGGTCGCCCAAGACGTGTCTGGGGCGTCTACGGAAGGGAGGTGGGTCTGTCGCGTCTGTCGTATAGTTCGAGGCTTGGACTATGAGTGGATTGGGATGGTGAGGGGCCGCATCGAAATAGCGGCACGAATGTACTGACAGATGGAGGGGAGTTCGAGATCGCAGTGCCGTGGTCGGAGTTTCACATGAACCAGCTAGCGTCGACTGGTCTGCGGATGAATCTATTTTGTATGACTTGGAGTTTATCTAGATCTATGCTAGAGGCGTGAGCAAACGCCACGTAGGTGTACGACATGACGGGCCGAATACAAGTTTTGTAGATTGTGACCTTATTTCTAAGGGACAATATACTACGCTCGTTGAGTAGGGGAGAGAGCCGGCCTAAGAAGAAGGCTGCTCGGTAGCGAATTACACTATCTGAATATGCTTTGAGAACGTGAGTCGACGATCAAGACTCACACCGAGATACTTAGTCTCGGTAGCCCATGGGATAGGCTGGCCGTGAAGCGTGATATGCTTCGCAGGAGGTCTTTTGGTCGGATGAAAGTACACGGCTGTACTTTTATCGGGGTTAACGGTGATAGCCCACTTCTTGAACCAGTCTCCGAGGAGGTTGAGGGCTCATTGAAGATGGGCTAGCTGAATGACCTTGTTCCACCCTCTGGTGTAGAGGGCGGTGTCTTCAGCGAAGAGAGCAAGCTCCACTTTTGGCTTTTGGTTTTTTGTCGCAGGTGAATAGCGAGAAGAGGTTCGGGGCCACCGCGGAGCCCTGAGAGACTCCGGAACCGATGTAGTGGCCCCCCACTACATCGGTTCCGAAGCGTTGTCCCTCGACGCGGTATCGAAAGCTTCGAGCCCTTGACTCGTATACTTGACACTAGCAAACGCACAAAATGCGACGCCATAATCCTCCTAGGAGGCAAGAAGAAAAAGATACTATATATAGGCATAATATTCACGATGACAGTACTGGCATGACACGAGGACAGCTTCACAGCGTTGCTAAATCTATGAAAATACTTTTTTTTAAATGGCAATAAATAAAATAACAATCAATCAACGTCATTGTTCGCGCCAGAAATTGCTTGTTTGAAGAAAATAAATAAAATGGCGGTTTGTGCAGTGTGGTTAGATTTTAAAACGTGATCAACATTTATTTCAGTAAGACTATTGTACTGTACGATTAAACGTCACAGTAAAACTAATAAAGAGCTACAGTATTATATATTGTGATAAAGTAGCGGTTTCGATCACATAGGTTTAGGGTTTTTGTGAGTGACGTCCGCTATATTGACTGGATAAGTTTTTGTAGTCTCCGTAAAGTAAGTAGTATATACAGCGGATTTAAACCTCCCCGAGTAAAAGTATTTTGATTTAAACCTGTAACTTAAAGTTGCTTGTTCCTCCTTACTAATTCAGAAGAGCGATCATTAATACGATTAAACCTGTTTGATTTTCAGAAAATGTCCTCAAACGGTCGGGCTCCGATCCCCACCGTTTCAGAATGCTTAGAAACCCTTGAAGCCGGATTATTCACAAAGAGATCTCGTACGCAGGGGTTACAGAACTTACAACTTATATTTCAAGACAAAGACCACAGTTCGGATTTTTCTTCTGAAGAAGTCCTGAGAACACTGGTTATTTTGGAGAAATATCTGAAACTAGATATACAAAGTATTCCACATACTTTAAATACTGTTTTGTCACTTTTAACAAATGTAGAGGTAAGTAATACTGTAGATAGCACATTCTCGGCTTGACATTTTTAACATAGCTTTCTATAAGAATATGTAACTCTTGACCTTACTGCGAGATGAGGCAGTTCTTCGGTTGTATGTATGAACTCCAGTGCTGGTGCTATCCAGCGCTAGCGCATTGTGAAATTTCAGAAGCTAAGTGTGTCAACCTTACTTGCTCTTGAAGTCTTGACCTGCATCTGGTGTTGAATGTAGTACTTGCTGATCACACAAACAAATGTTTTTTCGTTGAATTGTCAATCTCCATAGGTTGTTTTAGCAAGAATGAGGCCATTATTCTCTGGCCTTTGAACTACAACTGCCTTTAGAACACTTTCTCATTTATAACATAAGTATGAAAAAAAACGGATCTGGGTTAAGCCTTAAACAGCATCCTGAACCGCCGGAGGAGCAGCATCCTCTTAGTTAATCCTGGTGATTATTCTGCAATCCCCAAGCTGCCTGCCAAGCGTGGGGATTATGTTGACCCCTCCCTATTAAGGGGGAGGCCGTCTTCCGGCTGTTGAAGATGAAGGTGGTGAAAAAAAAGCAAACAAATAAAGCACCTACAAAATAATGATCAAAAATAGATGAATAAGTAAAAAAAACAACATACATTATTTTGTTGCTAGAACATTCGTTCCATTCTATTGTATTCAGCATAATAATAAATATGACATAATCAGGGTTACTTTTGCATCCATTGTGTTATTGATATAAT
The DNA here is from genome assembly GCA_905404285.2 of Erannis defoliaria. NCBI lineage: Eukaryota > Metazoa > Arthropoda > Insecta > Lepidoptera > Geometridae > Erannis > Erannis defoliaria. The sequence goes on from FR990071.1 coordinate 6,940,832, forward strand.
TATGATCTGATTTGCATTTTTGTTTCCAGGTCATATTAAATATACCTCCTCAAGATCTGCTACCGTCAGCTTTATCAATTCTGGATATACTCAAATCGTTATGTACATTGGAAACACAAAGTTTAAGAATATTAGGCATCCAAACGTTCCTGTCATATCCAGTGACTGTGTTAATAACGATTATCAGGCAGAATTGTTCAGATGTACTGCAAATTTTTGAAGACTTAACACTTCAAATTCATCAAGGAGTAAGCAATACCGTAAGCATAACCATGGATAAATATCTAATTTGTCACACCAGTCACATATACATAAAATGTTATTGCTTATTTATGTATTTTTTTTATGGACATTAATTTTGGTACCAGCTGCAACCACTGTTTCCCTCATATAGGCAACACTTATGATGCATTCTGGTTTTCTGACTCAGTGCAAAATTTATAATTATGTCCTTTAATCTATTGCTGCATGAAATCAATACATTACACATAATAATTATTATAAGAAATCACAAAGTTCACTGTTAAAAAAAGTAGCCATTCAACAAATAGTTTATGTTATGGGGCATTCCCCAAGTCACCTTCTGAGTGGGGATTATGGCAACCCTCCTATTGCCTGTGCTACTCTGCACAGATGTATATGTTATGTGAGTTTTATAAAGGTAAAAACTTTCTGAAAGAAATTCTCTAAATTATGTTGAAAATCTTAACAAAATCTTTTGCATAGTTTAGAAGATTAATAAATATGAAATAAAAATATCAGTGTAAGTTTATTTTCACACAGTGCCATTTAGCCCAAAACTAAGCAAAGCTTGTAGTATGGAAACTAGATAGCTTTCTTTTTTTTTTTGCTATTTCTTTTCCTTTCTGTGATCGGCTGTGCCATGAGCTGATGGAAATACATACTACACCCAGACACAGAACAAACATCTATGTTCATCACATAAATAATGCCCTGGGTGGGGATCGAACCCACACCCTACAGTTCTGAAGGCAGACATGCTACCAACTGAGCTATAAGATATTACAATAAGATAAGTGTAATGTGATGTTATTTAGGGATGATTATGATTAAAATAACAAATTACCTGACACTGGAATTTACACCATGAGGTTGATGCTGTCAATACATTGTTTGTTTATCGTTTTAGTTCCATATGTTCCTGACTGGGTTACTGTCTAAACTACCCCCACAAGAGCAAACACGGCTAATGCAGGAAGGCTTAAAACTATGGTTTAAAATTATCACTGTTATAATGAATGTATGTGCAACCGTTGAAGACATCAACCAGGATTCTGTGTCAATCTTTGATAACGTTAAATGCCTAGAACTGATGACAGAAGCCTTGGTTAACGTTGATTACTTCCAATGCTCACAATGGCAAAAAGAAATACTAAAATTTATATGTGACTCTAAGAAGTAAGTATTTACAAACCGGCTTCCATTCACACACACATACTTTCACATTTATAATATTAGTAGGTTATGATAGTACGATAGCATCTTCATTATGTGTGACGGCTTTTATGATGACCTGGTAGAACCATGGGCAACAGAAATTACCCATGGTACCTACTGTTAGAATCCATGCGGTTGAACCACGGGCTGGTAGAACCGCGGTCAACAGAAATTACCCATGGTTCTACTGGTAGAACCCATGCTGTTGAACCACGGGCTGGTAGAACTGTGGTCAACAGAAATTACCCATGGTCCTACTGGTAGAACCAATGCGGTTGAACCACGGGTTGGTAGAACCGCGGTCAACAGATATTGCCCGTGGTCCTACTGGTAAGACCACATCTATAATGTACAATATACTGTCGTACTATAAAAAAGATAATGAAAATCAGATTTTTGACAGGAGCTTGTAGAAGGTATTTAATTTTAATTAAATTTAAAACCGATTTGAGGTCTGCTCAGAAAGACACGAGCTTATTTAATGCGTTGAAATTGAAAATATTAAAACTAAGATACAACTAAAATGGTGACCTACTTAAATAACCGAGGGGTTGAAGCACTCAAGTGGCTCCCAGCCCGTGATGTTAAAAAAATGGTTATGTCGCGTGAGGCGTCTAACTGCTTGGGCTGGTAACTAGGTAGACTTGATATCTATTTGGGATGGCACTAACAAAGGGCATAGCCGATTCCAATGGCGATCCAGCTTATTGCACTTCTGATCTATAAATATGCCCTATTTTTAAATAAAAAAAAATTTGAACATGCTACCTAACACCCCTTGGCAAGTGCCTTAGGGAAAACCCACTACTACTTTTTAGAGAGTCTTTAAATTCCAAAGGCCTTTATTAAAAACCCTGATAAAGTTTAACGTTTTCGTAATTCAACAAGCAAGTTTAAAAAAAAAAACTTTAAATTTTTGTAAGCCCAACACGTGAATATACATTTTCACACAAATAAAAAAAAAATGTATTCGAAATCTGTCCACAATTGACAGAGAAATCAGTGAACAATCAACATAATAATGTACTCCTCCTTTTTTCAAATTCAAATAATTTATTTTCAGACTTAGTCCATAATAAGATTCACATTAAAACATTATATAAAATACATCACTAAATAAAAAAATTAAAATACAATAATAATCAAATAAAATAATAATAATATCGGTACAAATGTCAGTGAGTCAAAATAATAATAATCATCAGCAGAGCATGTCCTGAATAAATTTCGCCAATTCATACTTATCAACTTCTTTTGAAGTCGGTTAAAAATTAAGTGCCCAACATTATCATTTAACTTTAAGCGGCGTCGTATGACCCTAACCTGTAGTAGAGGTCTGATTGTTTTGCCCAAAGACCTACTGCACTAATTGTTTCGTTGTTGCACTAATTTGCTTTCATGTGTTTTTACAACTTTTTTATATTTTCAGGTATCCAGCAACCCTACTTAGTCTATTACGTAAAAACAGCAGCTTATGGCACAGATTCTGGATTGTTTTTGTGAAACTTTTAAAACACCAAATCACACGTAATACCGCATATGGTATTCCAATCCAATCAATGCTAGAAGTAGTAGAAACTGCTTTCAAAATGGATGCACAAAATAGATGCTATGCTTTCCAATGCTGGGACGTCATGATAGACAGCTTATCATCTGACGCAAATGCAAAGTCCTTACCGCGATATCTAAAACTGTTGGTAATCCCACTGAAACCACACAATGCAAAAACCGAAGAGACTGCACGAGCCAAATTTTATACTTGGTGGAATTTGATAAGAAAGTTTCAGGGTAAATTGGATCAATTTACTAATGACGTTTTGATTGATTTCTTACATTTTATGTTTGGCAAGAAAGGATATGATAAGAAACACTGTCCGTATCAGACAGTTGCTGGCGTAGGTCAGACATATGCCAGTGTAAAGAGTCTGTGCATCCAAGCTTTCGCTGAAATCGTTGGGCATGACGTAGACTGCACTTGTTGTACGGACTTGCCAAAATTAAAAGAGAAGATGTTGAATAACAAGTTGTTGGCGAACCAATGGGACGAATGGATGAGTGCATTAAAAACGGCAATTCTTATTACAAACTCTGTTTACATAACTGACAAGGATAACATTACAAACAAGCCAGATTGCCAATGTGCATGGAAGGCTTTTGTCGTTTCGATAGCACAGCTTCCACCTAATGGTGTGAGGAAAGACATGTTCAATGAACTGATTCAAGTGTTGATTGATTTGCTTCAGGTAATAATTTACATTGATGTATTATTTACACTATTGGGCTGATAATATAATATCTAGTTATGTTATCAGCACAAGCAGGTAGACACGACATACTAAATTTTTTGCCAACACAAATACTGACTTTCAGCACTGTTTGATATAGGCATATCAGCATATGCTGCTCGCCTATCATTAAATCAATATACATAAAAGGCTCTGTCCTGACTGAATAAAAAAGGATTTTTCGAAATTCAACCCCTAAGGGAGGGAAAAGGGGGGGAAACGTTTGTATGAATGTCCTTTGGTTTTGTACGTTTAGTCACATAGATTTGGATTTGTATAGTTCATTTAAAATAAAAAATGCTATTTAAAAAAAAAATATGATAGGTAATATTTACGGTGGGGTGGAATGTTGTATGGAAAGTTCTTTGTTTTTGAAGTTATAGTGATGAAAATTGATATTTGGGTAGTTCATTCAAAGGGGGGAAGTTGGGGTGGGGGGGAGTTGGTAGAGTTGGGGGGGGGGGGGGGGGGGCTAAAAAAATCTCTGGATGATAGTGGTGACTTTTGGGAGCGGGCCGAATTTCTTCCGTATGCGGACGAAGTCGCGGGCGACCTCTAGTAAATAAAATAAATAAAGCACCATGGGCTGGGAGTTGGGAGCCAGTTAAGTGCTTCAACCCCACAGATATTTTTATTAGTCATCATCATCATCAGCCCGGAGACGTCCACTGCTGAACGAAGGCCTCCCCCTTATTATTTTTGATTAGTCAAGTTTTAATATTTTTAGATCATTAAATAAACTCTTGTCTTTCTAAGCAGATCTCAAATCGGTTTTTGTTTTAATTTAATTTTGAGAAAACGCACCATCGCGACGGTTCCTGGACCGTAACTATCTTTAAGGTTTAATTAAATGTTTGTGTTGCTGTTAGAAAATTGAGGAATCTCAATTTTCACACATGTAAAGTGAGTAACTAAAATCTTTAATCTACTAGAGCTCATGTGGGATTATTAGATTTGCCTTAACAAGCACTATTTGTTCGTCCTGGTAGGACCTTAAAATGGTTTTTAAAATATCAAACATGAAGCTATGTCACTTTTTCGTACTTGTCCTGGCTGTGTGTGCGATGTTTACGCACTGGTTCAAGGCCATCAAGATGTCTCATGTGTAAATTTTTTTCAGAACTGCGATAGGCCAGACTCCCTGCCAGATATACTATTCTCTCTGACGTTGTCTGTAATGGAAGATGATGCAAGCATTAAAAAGCTTCTGCTGGCCTCGAAAGAAGATGAGCAACCACTGTGCAAAATTGTATCAATTATTGTGAGCCCAAAAATGGATGGAGTTTTTGAACGGTAATTACTACATTAGTGATCATTTTTTGCCTCATGACTGGACTGTTCTTAGCATTATCAGCCTTTAATAGTTCAATGCTGGATAAAAGCTCGAATGACGATTGGGCCATATCCACCATGCTGGCCCAGTAGGCAATATGCATGTGTTTCAATTATTAGAAATAATAGGATAACTGAATCTGATGTTTCATGGAAAAAAAAATTGAAGTCAGCTGGTAAACTTCTGAAATATAAGCATTCAAAGTATTTGGTAGGGAGTCATCTGTCCCTTTCTAGCAAAACACGTGCTAGTATCGTGTACTTTGACGTCATAAGCCACTATTGCCCTCCCTGTCTAACATGAAACTAAAATGTTTATAGCTTTGTTGTTTGTGCACATATTTGAATTTTATTTTCGATGATTTGTTTTATTCAGAGTCACATTTTTTGTGAGTCAATAAAGAAAAAAAATGCATATTCCCTGTTATGGGCTGGTAGATGAACTGTCCCTAACATAGCTGATCAAAGGATACGAAATTAAAATATATCAAGTATGTAACTACGGTTCTGGTTTAGAATTGAAACGCAGAGCTATTAAAGCCTGCCCTAGACAGACAGCCTGTTGTAGTGGCTAGAACCTCAGTTAGGAGTACCTACTATTGCTCACTGGGGAAGAAAAGTTCTTGAGTGAAGCCTACGAACCAGAAGGCTCAGCGTAGGTAGGACTATCAATCGGAATATCAATATCTATATTCATAAGATATTCATAAGAATAGGAATATCAACGGTCCACCTAGTGGGAACTAGGTGGACCGATGATATTGTGAAATTCATAGGCAACCGCTGAATGCAAATGGCAAATTGTCGTACAGTGTGGAGGCCTTTGTTCAGCAGCGGACTCCAGTCGCTAGGCTGAAAATGACTAGTGCTCGACTGCCGAGGTTTCTGGTGACGGACACTGTAAACAGTGAAGCGTAACCTGCAAAGGCTTGGCCTGCAGTAGCGGCTAAATGAGGTTCCGGATGTGGCAAAATCAAATTTTCTTATTAGTTCGTTGCTTATATCTATATGCTCTTGATGAGAGTGTTGTCGATAATCTAGTCGCAAGGAAAAATACTGGGTACTGTGCCTTGTTTTAAGCATAGAGCAGCTGTTGACGGCCTGAAAATAGATTTGTAGGTAAGATAGTTGTTTACATTCTATGATGGACAGAGCTTTAATTAGCACGGCAAAGGATTGCTGTACAAAATGAGTATGCAGTTTCTCCCTGGTATACCGAGTCTTTCAAATGTTCTCTGCAAAGACAAAACAAAAAACAACAAAATGTATATGCTACGTTCCGTAATGCGCTAAAAGTGATAATATCGCGAATCCGACCAAAGTGACAAGTATTACTCGATCAAGTCAAAGCTCTTATTTTGTGACTATTAAATTTGGTCGGATTCGCGATAATATCACTTTTAGCGCATTACGGAACGCAGCAATAATATAGGTATGGCAGTTGACTATGGCCGCATCGACGATTCGCCACCTAGTAGAAAAAAACGCAGATTCCATTGTGGCATGACCAGCACCACTGCTGCCGCCGCGGGACCTTTTGTCTGGTGAAGAATCATTATGAACCTGATGGGGCCACTCGGAATATAATAATAACAAATAATTAATTTGACAGCCTGTTGGTAGCATGTCTGCCTTCAAAGCTGTAGTGCGTGGGTTCGATCCCCATCCAAAGCAAAGATTTATGTGACGTATATAGATGTCTGTTCTATGTCTGGGTGTCGTATGTATTAACGGAAAACATAATAATATAAGTATTCTATCAGCTATCTGGTTTCCATAATACAAGCTTTGCTTAGTATTGGGCTAAATGGCGCTGTGTAAAAAAACAACTCATTTAAACTTTCCAGGTATGGAACTTTAAAAATGGTGGAAATTCTAAGACAGCTGACAGACTTTGTAGTGGAGTCAATGAATACAGTTTCCTGTCTTGGCTATCTTGTGTACAATAATAATTCGCTTAAATTATGGACCGCTCTAGTACAATCAATAAATGAAACTCAAAAAATCATCGACACATACACACTGAAGCTGATACTTAAGTGGCCAATATTGGCGATGCAACAAACTGACGCGGTAAGTTAGATAATGAATTTTTCATCACACTTGCTCGTAAAGTGGATCTTATTACATCGGTTTTAGGCTCATAATCCAAGCTATTACGCACGCGTGCTTTTTACTTTTCATTACGCCACTTGTGCTATAATAGGTATAACCCGGTAAAGTCAAGTTTGTACGTGACTGCAATTAGACGTATATATACGAAGCATTCTCAATATAGCCGGGTAATACTTACAGTTTTTTTGTAATACCAACAAAGAGTTCTTATGCCGCTGAAGTAAATGTCAACCTGCGCGCGCATTGCTGGTTTGGGCGCCATTTTCCGCAAATGTTTGTTGACGTTTTCGCTGTGTGGTTGAATATTATCAAAAAAAGTTTGTTTTTCCTCGCAAGTGTGACGAAAACAGTCGTATGGAACTCTTGTGCTATTAGTCATTACGCTCTCGGCTTCCTTATCGCGCTCGCCTACGGCTCGCGCGCACAATACCGCCTCTAGTGTAATGACCAACATAGCACACTCGTATCATAATGTACTAATATAAGAGCGATTTTCCAAACATGATTTAAAAAAAAAGTAGTTTCCTTCAACTCTACAGATAGCGCAGACTAAACGTGCCAGTCAAAAACAGCATACTATTTTTGATATGTGGCACAAGAATTAAATTTAAAAATTTGACAATGACAGCCACGCGACTGGTCTGCGCAAAGTCAGAGCCATCTACAATGAGCTTATTTTTTTAATTGCCTGTTTTAAAATCCCCCTTTACAACGACGTCTTAAGCATAAAACACAAAAAAATATGTTTTATTTATACGGGAATACTCACGTTTAATTAAATCGGATACTCCGACTATAGTTTCGATCACATCCGGTGACCTTATTCAAAGAGTGAAAACAGAGCCCGACGCGCGTGCAGCTAGCGTGTACTATAGTCGGAGTATCCGATTTAATTAAACGTGAGTATTCCCATATAAATAAAACAAAAATGTGTCAAAACCACGTCAGTTTTCATAATAAAATACTAAAATGTTTAAAAAACCTATCAATGGGAAGTTTTCTGACAGCTGTTAAAACGCAGTTCTACAGCCAAAGGATAGATGGCGCTTGACGAGAGATGATTCTCTAATTACTAATCAGCACTTACTAATTTGAGTTGTGGAAGAACAAAAGCATAGGAAATACTTACAAACAATAACCACAAAAAAAGCATGTCAATACAGCAGGGGTATTCACAATTCAATCAGAAGTTTCCGTTCGGATCTACATTATCCCAGTACTCTACTTTCCGGATGACAGACGGAGAATATGGATCCGAATGGAAACCTTTCCGTTTCCTATAAGGAATGATGTTGTGTTGTTGTGTCCTGATGTAAATTAAATAACCTTTTTTTAATTATTTTTGACCTTTTGACTTCGATTGATTCATTCAAAATCTTCAGAACCACAGACTAGGTAGTGATACTATTCAGAATCATGTCTCGTCAACGCCATCTATCCTTTGGCTGTAGAACTGCGTTTTGACAGCTGTCAGAAAAATTCCCATTGATAGGTTTTAAAAAAAATTATGCATAAGACGGATTTTTATGAACATTTTTTTTATTGGCTGTCTGAAAACTGCCCATTTCTTTCGAATTTCAAACTTTTAAACTAAAAGAGGTTTTAAAGACGTTTTAGTTTTCTAGGCATAAGACATATTGTAGAAATTCTTTTCATACTTCATTTATGTCTTCTTTAATTTTGTAGGATGTACAAGCTGTATCGGCGTGGCAAACCTTGTATGTTACCTACACGAAAAAATCATGCAACGCCGATTTCGACAAAGAGATAACTGAACTCATAGTAGCTGATAAAAACAACTCATCGTATTTCAAATTCATGGTCGCCGTGTGTATCTTGAAAAACAGACTAATGTACCCCGGTGCAGGTTTGTAACTTTGGACTCGATTATTTTATTTGTTTTACGTGCCTGCGGGGCTAAAGTAGGTACTTTAGCTAGGCTACGCGGAGCGAAAGGACCCACTTACAGCGCAGCAGCACGTAAAATCGTATACACACCACAGGAGCAAGTAAAAAAGCCTCAGATTTCATGTTTGTCAACGGGAGACAATCTACATGAGAACTGAGACATTCTTTACTTTTACTCCCTAGGTGAGTAATCTACAATTTTTGTGAACTGAGCAGCAGATGATTAGAAAGGCGTGCAGAAATCATTCTGTCGATCTAAACAATGCTTCAGACTCGGCCCATGACCCGCTCACTGTAATCTTGGTGGCGATAGATTCAATCTAATGACCATTGTAAATCCAGTGAGACAGAATCGACTATTAATAACGAAATTATTGCATTCTTGCTAAATATCTCGTTATGATTAATCTATCATAAAGTTACTATGTTTATATTCATTCAAATTACTATTTTTATATTCATTCAAATTACTATTTTTATATTCATTCAAATTACTATTTTTATATTCACAAAAAAAGTCTAAATGCAATAGTTTGGTTCCAGTCGGCTATTCTCAGTTTCAGAATACTTATGATTCTATTTTCAAGTTATAATGGAATTTCGACTGGATACTGTATATTTTCTTTTCAACGAGGCAACTTGGGTTAAGCTTGTTAGATTGCCAGTTATTTGATGATTCTTTAGTAATATGATGTTGCTCGATAAATATTATTTCTAACTTCATCAAAATGTTTGCACATCCTAAAATTATATTGGTTTTTTAGATGTTGGGGTTTATTTGGGAATACTGGAAAACGCCACTGCTGCGATGTCAGACAACAAACGATACGAGCAAGCTATCCCAATAATGGTAGACACCATGGTTGCGGTGCTTGAGAAGGTGTTATTCTCATCAGACGAACAACTTGTAAAAGTGTCTTTAAGCTGTGTCAAAAATCTGCTACTGAATATGTTTTCACAGTTAAAATCACTGGTAAATATTGTTCGTTCTCATACTTACCTATATGTTTATTTAATTAATTACCCATTTGGTTAATGTCGTTTTAAATGTTTCAGACTAATAATGAAATTAAAAGTCAGATACTTGTAATGGTGGACAGCATATTCAAGGCACTACGGCCTATAAATACAATTTCATTATACATGCACATTTATTGTGACTTTATTGACGTATTGAGGGAGTATGCGATCTCTTTAGATAAAGATTCCTCCTCCTTCAAGTGTATACTAGCAAAAGTGAACTATCTTAGAGAGAGTGGTCCAAATGACAAAGTCAAACCTAAAATTGATGAATGCATTGAAATATTAACAGGCAATACAAATAAAATTGTAAAGGACATGACTGCGACTATTAAAGTGTTCGCATCACCAAATGTTAATAAAATCGCTAAAAGATCTAAGAGAAAAGAAACTATTATTGTTAATACGAGTACGGAAAATGGCGAAGAATATGCGGTAGTAAAATCTAATTGGAAATTTAACCCTAAAAAAATGACTGAAAACCAAAGGGAGAAGTTACAAAGAAAAAGAGATGATATACCGGCTTTGTATCAAGACCTTTCACAGTCGCAAGATGAGTTTAAGCTGTCGAAATGGAAAACAGATTCGCAAGATACAACAACATCCTCAAACAGCAAATCCAGTAAATTAGTGACAAATGACGACGCCTCAAGTATTCTCAAAAATATTACAAGTTCTGATGTAGTTCCTAATATAATGCAAAATATACTATCTCAAAACGATAAAAACCTTGTAAGTAGCCCAAGCACAAAAAAAATTGTTAACGTTTTGCAAACTGATAAATCTGATAAAGTACGATCATCTACTTCCAAAACTCCCAAATCTCCTCGTATGGCTTTAAAAGACCGTGTTTTTCGGAACGTTAGAAATTTGATTGAAAAATCATCGCCTAAACACGAAAAAAGTGATGCTAGTGGCGCCGAGTATCCGCTGAATAGCACCCCCCCTGCAAAAACAACAAACAATTCAAATATTATAAATTCTGCGCCTCCTCTGATATCTGCAGATAGGCCATCTCGAGTGAGAAGAATACCGAAAAAGTTTGCTGATGTACAATTGTTTGGTTTAAAGAAAAGACGACATTCACAAACTGACTGCCTATCACAAACAGAAAATGAAATTGAAATTTTAGATAATAATGTAAATCAAGTAGAAGAAAATATAAATACCGATAAAGCAAAGTTAAGTATTGATAATGGTATTACAGTCAATTATGAATCTATTGATGTGGACAGTGATGTCATAGAGGTCAAAGAATTAGAATCTGTTCAAGACGAAGACGAAAAAAATAGTCCAGTATCGGCACATAAAAGTATAAAAAGCGCATCAAATAAAACAATTTCAGAGAACTTGGATGAAATCCAAAATGAAGAACATACATCAGATATAAAGGAACATTGCATTACCTTGAAAAGTAACAATGTAAGCGAAAAACATGAAAAAGAAGAGTCAGATAAAATTTACGGTTCCCAAGGTGTACAGGAAAATGATGACGCTCAATTTATTTTACAAGAAGGAGCTGTCCAAGATATTAATATAAATGACAGCTGTCAGCCTTGTCAAAATAATGATGATGTACATGTACAAGACGTTTTGATGGATGATGTTGCCCAGGATAATCATGAAAACGAACCCAAAAGTAAAGTAACTGACATTCATGATACTGGTGACTTACAAACTGACAACGATAATACAAATAAAGATGTAGATACATTAAAAACCCCAGTCCAAAACACCAAACAATTGTCTCAAAAATCCACCGCTAAAAAGAGTAGTACAAAGAAATCACGAATCGAGAAAGAATTGGCTATTGATATGGTAGAAGGTCATCCTTTCTTGAAAGTACAATCTGAAAAGAGATTAACTCGAAATAAACTGATGGAATCTGAAAACGTCATCAGAAGAAAAAGTTTACCTCAAAAGTCAAATAAAATGAAAGCACAAACAAAAACTACGAAGACTAAAGAAAAAGAATCTATCCCAAAATCTCAAGAGTCCTCTTTAGTCACTGTCGCAGAGAGCCAAGAGAAAAATACTCTTCCTGAAGATGCTCCGTTTTCTGAGGATGTTATTGAAAGTTCTCAAGATTCAAATTTCACCACTGTTACTGTAAAACCGACAAAACGAACACCTAAACGTCAAGCTACTGCGGTTGTTGAAAGATTAGAAGAAAATGATGTTAAGATAACTGGAACGCAAGACTTACTACAAGACTCAGATTGTGAAATAATATGTGTAGCAAATAAGTCTTTTGATCAGGAGACTAAGGATGATATTGAGTTGCCGCAAAATAAAACTGCCGAGGTCGATAAAAACTATTCTGATTTCACTGAAAATATGGATACACAACCATTGATTGACGAAAAGATGACTGATGATATGGTAATTGCAACTGGTGATAGAGAATCACCGATTACAATAAACAGTGAAAAAAGTGTTGGATTAGTGACTCAAGAACTTGCTGAAGCAGATACTCAACCTAACGACCCTACCGATTTTATTGATTATGAACCTAACAAAACACCGCCAACACATCCAGAAATTCAAAACACTCCCATGGATATTACTGAAAGTATGTCCCAGGGTAAATTGGCTGCATTAACTGAAAGTCAAGATGATGTCATAGAAATTTCTACTGAACCTAATTGTAATGAAAAAGATACTGATATCTGTTCACCCTTCAAAGATGAAGTTCAAAGAAAACAAGACTTCTTGAATAATACTTTGGAGATATCGCCCATAAAAGCTCAAAGCCCCGATAAAGATAAAACCTCGCCTGAAAAGAATGAAGATACTAGTAGTGATTATTTGGTTGTAAGGCTGTCCTCGCCTGTTCATAGTAATGGAGAACCATTTTCATCAAAGGGTTCTCCTGAAGTTTTCACTGAAGACAAAACATCTCCTGATAAAAGAGACCAGTCGCCACCTCGGGCCGAAGTAGTCGCTAATAGTGGCAGTCCTAGTTCGTCTTTATCCTTAAAAAAGAATAGACCACAAACATTGCGTCCTAGTGGTCGCGCGGCACACATGGTAGGTCTCTGTGTACCAGATTCAATAAATGTCAAAAATAATTCAGAAAAGGTTGATCCTGAAGAGCATAAGAAACCAAATCCGAGTATTCCTGCAAGACGGAATTTACGAATCCTTTATAATTCTGTAAGCGACAATAGTGACGTTTTGGAGGATAATGAACAAGAGAAATTTTTGAAACTCAAAAAGGCATTGCCGTCGGTCGACAGTAGTCCCTCTGTGCCTATACTAAAGAGAAAAATTGATATTGTAGACGATAATACTGCATCACCTGCAAGTAAAGTAAGTAAAAAAAAAAAACTAAAAAAAACTAGTCGAATTTTGAACACCCAAAAATTTATTTGTATTTCTTATTTTTCAGAGAAAGCGAGTAAGTTTCCACGATCCGCCCGTGTCTACTACCGTTTCTGTTCAGAAATACATCAAGCCTGATTGTTTGGAATCTAGTACGGCCTACAAGCGTCCAGATATACAAATTACGCGTAGTTTGACAAAATCACCAAAAAGAGTGGAGAATGCAACAAAACTCGACACAGTATTATCGAAAGCTATAGAAAGCTTTAAAGAACAAACAACAGACAGCCTCACCAATGATACAAATACATCTTTGGACGTAACGCCGGCAGTTGAAGTCGTGATCACCAGTGAATTGAATGATACCGACCCTATATGTCTGGATCTAACAGATTGTAAAGATCCTATAGAGAATATTGCTGTAGAGCTATCATCGCCGGCCATGAAAGATTTGTTTATTAAGGAATTAGAAGGAAAGGTTCTAACTGTAGGTGATCTGGCAAAAATGACAGAACTTGAAGTGAACAGATTGTGCATTAAAGCACCCAAAGTTCAAGTCGCTAAAAAGGTGTTGGCAGGCTATGTTAATAAAAGGGTTGTAACTGCTCAAGATATGCCACAAGAAGCTTTGGCTTTTGACGACGAAACTGCTATTGCAACAGAAATGGATGAAGAAATGACTGAATCTGAACCAGCTAACACAACTGTTGAAACCCAAACAGACGAAGTGCTTGTATGTGAATCTTCATCCCAAACAAGTACTGAAATTGTGACTTGCGTTTCCACTCAAACTACTAGTGTGTCTACATTAGACACATACACACAGACTACGAAGTCCGGTTATGAAACGACGTCAGAAATAATAACTTCATGTCTTTCTGAAGTAAGTATCAAAGTTTGATTTCAATAGCTGTCTATAGTTTTCTTTTCTTTTAAGTTATTGGCATCGCACTTTGTGCATTCTGCCAGTGTCAAGTATATGAATTTTAAATTTTTACGCAGTATCATCAAGTCAAATATGTCATGAAATCACAATAAGTAAGTATAGGGTGAGTGGCCAGCCCTAGTGTCAAAGTTAATGTGCTGCCCTAAGGCCTCTGACATGGTTAACGGTTGTTGTTATAGAAACTAGAACAAACAACCGGCACCAACAATTTAACGTGGCATCTGACCCACGGTAGCGCTCAGAAATAAATGCCACTCACGGTCACCCATCCGAAGACTGACCGGACCGTCCGTTGCTTAACATCGGTGATCGTTTAGAATCACCTAGACAAGCTACGCCACGAGCGCTACATGAAATGACAGCTAGTCACACGAACGTTGTGGCGACTTTACTTTTACAGAGTTTTGAAAACTACACGAAAATACATGTTTTACTACATTATATAACTTGCCCACACTCGTGCATGAAATTCAACACTCAGTGAATAAAACACTACCATTTTTAATCATTAATTCGCGATAAAACATGATTTTAATAAAATAATAGAATGCAGCGACATGATTTTTCCGAGTTCCCGCCAAAACTCCACAAATATATTAGCTATTTGTCATTGTTTTTTAATATTTCGCCTTTCGTAGACCATTTGCTTTTATCAGGTCAAATTTATTTAAAATGTAATTATTACAGCACAGCAATTATTAATTATTATTATTACAGCATTTATTACAATGGACCTGGCTATGTCCTTAATCTGCAAACAGACCCACCGGAGGACGGGCAGCAGCGTCCTCTTGGTTAACGGTGGTGACCATTCTGCGATCCCCAAGCCGCCTGCCAAGCGTGGGGATTATGGCAACACGCCTCTATAAAGGGGGAGGCCTTCGTCCAGCAGTGGACGTTTTATGGCTGACGACGAATATACAATTAAATATATTTTATTTCTATCACATGCAAACCTTTATTTTTAATTAAAACAATGCAGTAACAAACTTTATTTTTTTTAAATTACAGAGAGAAGACTTCATACAAAAACTGGGTGAGATTCTGCCAACAGACGCAATCATCGACGTGCTCGTGAACAAATCTGATAACTCCACTACGAAACTCATTCTAACGAAGTTTTTCGAACGCCAAAATCAGAATCTGCCAGACGAGGAGAGGAATAACAAGGAATTGACAGTAATAAAAGATTTCCTATTGGAGAGGTTTAATCAAAGAGATTTGATATCATACTGCAGTAGACTGTTGCAAGGTTTATATGACAGATCTGCGTAGTATACAATTGAGTGTTACTATTTATTTGTACAATAATAGTGTAGTTAAAGTACGTAGACTGTGTATTATAATTAGATCTCTTTATTATATTAACGTAAAGGATTAGCCTTTGCGTTAACTTTGATCAAGTTAGGTTGTTTTTCAACTTTGCATTAACAGCCTAGGTTTTCCTAGCATTTATTACTTTAATAGGGAATATGTATGGTTTTTTATTGACTCACAAGAAGTGACTTGCAACAAAATAACACTTTGAAAATAATTATTTATATGTGCACAAATAACGAAGTTATAAACATTTTAGTTTCATGTTAGACAGGGAGGGCACTATACTAGCTAATGACGTCAACGTCTTAGATTCCAAACAAATTCTATACTTGTACGTGTTTTGCTAGAAAGATGATTCCCTTCCACATACTTTGAAATCGTGGGATTCCAAACAAATTCTATACTATCACGTGTTTTGCTAGAAATCGACAAATGACTCCCTCCCAGATACTTTGAACGCTTATATTTCAGGACTTTAACAGCCGATTTCCATAATTTTTTCGATGTAAGCATTAAGATTCAGTTAAACTCTCCACTTATCCTATTATTTTTAATAATCAAAACACATGCATATTCCGTATTTGGGTTACGCACGTTAATTTATATAGCAGTATTGCATGCGATAGCGATTTAATCGGTGTGCTATGAAATTTATTTTTATATACTAAGTTAGAGCTGGTTTAAATCAAAGGAGAGCCGCGGGTTTAGTTAGTGCCGACCATGGCGGCGGACTGATGAAAGATACATATTATTATGTTGTATTTCATAGACCAGTTGTTGTGGCATACAAGACAGGCCTGCGTCTGCGTCTCGGGGACAAGTAAGTTTAAACAAACTATGCATTAATGTTAGCAGTTTTTTACCCTAGTGCTGTACTGTTATTGGTAGACCAATGTAATATACAGTAAGTTTGTCTTGAGATTATGGTAGGGCCTTCACAGCATCATTAATAATTCGATCAATCATGAGTTACGACCTTTTGCTGCTTGAAGCAGAGCTTTGCAGTTACATGGATCTATCAAAAACGGAAACAAAATTTCACCCGAAATGCGAGTTTTCTTTAATTAGACATAACCAAAGATTACGAAAGATGCGTCATCACGTAATAAAACAACGTTTGAAAATGACTCCCGTGCCGTCATGTGTACGAGTTGCGCCTAATAATCAATTAATCATGTCGTACATTCGATATACAATTTTGGCAAACCAAAGCTGCATTACTAAGTTTTATCGCGTGTCTAAAAAGCCGAAATAGAGATGAGAATAATTTAACAGTGGTCAGTTAGTTCAACTTGTTGCACCTATATTTTTATTTAGTTATAATCGTTACTTTAATCTTTTGATTAGTTTTTGAGTTTGTCCATTTGACGCTTATCTTGGCATATACGCATGCAAAGATCTATAATTTTTGTTGGTGTGATTTTTGTTCGTGGTATTTTAATCAAACAATATGTTTTTCAAACTATTTTATTCAATACAAAACAAGTATTTACATTATTCAGTCAGGATAATGACCTCGCGGTCACATCAAGATCTAAGCGTTAAACACATGCAATCAAATATATCTGTACAGTACCCGGAAATAAAGGTGTGTATTCACCAGGGAACAAATCAGTTGCGACGTTGGACTTCTGAGACTAAAGTCGCGTGTCGCTAAAAGTTAGTTCCTCAATGAATACTATGACACGTAGAAGAAAAAAACTGATTTTATACCAATCAGGGTTTGCTTCTAATCGTGGCTAAAAAACAGAGTACTGTAACACTTGAATGAATGTCACTGACAGTTGTGTTGCTATTGTAGAAAAATATAAAGGGACGTTTTCATGGCATCAAGAGAATATCACAACTAATATTTACAGTTATCTCGCACAGGTAACGTTAAAGCTTTTATTCCTATAACACATGAAACCGTACTTACGTAACCAGTTATATGGCAACCCGGCATGAGGAAAATAACAGTTTTGGGTCTTTTTTATGAGTGTGTAACATCATTCTACAAAACTTGTTTCCTTTCTTTTTTACGTGAAAGTTGCTATATATCTTGAAGCGTATTGTAGCTATGTATAAAGTACACACATGATTATATATACAGAACTCGCCCATCCCGAATAATATCACACCATGCCTACTAGATTAATTATTAAATAACTAGTTTTTATTGTAAAAACTTTAAATGTCTTGAGGTGGCAAAGAAGCGTCTTATTTTTAAACAATTTTGACCCGTCAATGTTTAGGAAAGGTATTATCTTTTGTTGTTATGTACTCTTTCTTATTTTAAAATAATCAAAGGCATGTCGAAAGAAATAGATTTTTATTAAAAAAAAATCTGCATGATTTTATTCGTTTTCAGTTAAAGGCATGTCCTTATGTCAAACTAGTATAATATAAAAAGGCCCACATCCCTTAGAAGGCAGACTTTTTATTTTCTGCCGGGTCAATATTGAGAAAATTATTTGCTGAATTAAGACCTTATCTGACAGATTAGCTCTAAAAGCTAACACTGACTGAATCGTTATTTAAGTTTAGATAGGTACTTGCTATCTTTACACATGTTTAGGAACTAATAAAGTTGTAATAAATAATTATGTTGTAAACTGATAATTAGTATCTTTTTTTGTTCCCACGATTAATGTTTAGTTACACTAGGCAAAGGATACATTCTACATTATTGAAAAATATAAATGTATAGTCACAGAACTAGATTAACAAATATGGATTTCGGATCTGCGTTCAAAATTGTCCAAACCAAAGGTAGTCTGAAACCCCAATGAATATTTAGTATTCTAATATGATATATAACTTATAAAAGTAAGCGAAAATATTTAAAATTTAGGAAATAGTATTTTTTATATTTCTATACTAACTTGGTAAATTTATATGGGTAGGCAAAGTCGGGGCACTCGTATATTTTGTACTAGACCCAACATCCATGTAAAACGCAGATAAATCTGCATATTTATGCTTAAAAGTTGATATACATTGTATAGATTTTTGGTTTTACTCCATTACATCTATAATTTATCTAACTTAAAAATAGATCTAATTCTGGCCGACAGAGCTTCTTATTTTATGACTTAAATTAAATAATCGTCCGCTAAACCAGTAACCTCTCAATATACCCTTGTAAAATATAAAATTTTGATCCTTATTTTCCAAGCATTTAAATAACTCACTTCTCTGTCTACACAAACCGCGGCTCACGTAATGATCTGTATTCCCACTGTCTTGAAAAAGTTCACTTATTTCAACGTTCGATTGCATTCTTAATACTTTGGTCCACAAATTGAGCACTTTGTTTATACTAACAATAGAGAGGTCCAAGGGTCGCCGTCAGGGAAACCGCATTTCGGCAACGTAATCTAAATGTTCAAGATTATGATGCGAGTTGGAACGGCGTGGGGCCCGCGGCCTGTGTAGATTGTGCTGAGAATGGGCCCGCATTACTCTGTAGGTGTCCTCGCGGTGAGGCCCCGAGTCGCTCGTCTTACGAGCAGTTACCGCCCACTCGTCATCTCTGGGTCGCGGAATTCCCGGAGCCTTTCTGTTATTGTCGAAGATACGACGGTTGTCCTCATACCGCTGCCGTTGCCAATTCCTATCCAAGTCGTGTGCGTATAAATCTAGCTCGCCCGACGGTTGGAATTGGCTCCCTCCCTGAGCGTAACTGGATCGTTTCCAACCATCATCGTATTTTTTCCTCCCGTTATCGTCATCACCGAGCTGCCGACGCTGCGACTGATTTGAGCTACTCTCGCTTGTGTCCTCCCCAGAAGTTCCCAGTCCCAAGTCTTTATCTTCTCCGTAGATTTTGTAAATGCCATTGGGGTTCAAATGCTTGCCGTTGTATGTTTGGTCGTTCAACATTAGTTGCGGATGCGGGATGCAATAAGGCGTTGGATATGGTTTTTCGAGCTTTGTCATTTTTACATCTTTTTCATGACGCGTACATGATCCTGGACCGAAAAGTGACAGCAGTACGGGCAGCAAGAAAAGGCCGTGCATCGCTCCAAAGAAAATTACCATGAACACCATTTTGAAGAATACTGAAAATATGTAACTGTCCGCCAGGAGTAACGCTACTACTCCGAGAATTGTGCTGAATGATCCTTGGACTATCGGCAGTCCTAAAGAGTACAGACATTCGCTCACTCTTTCATCTGGAGTCTTAGCCTTGGACGCCATGTACGCGTAGCAAATATGAGCAGTGAAGTCCACAGAGAAACCGATGCACATGATTAGATTGATCATAGATATGGAATCGAGGTTGATGTCCCAGAGAGCCATGTAGCCGACGACACCGATTTCTATTGATATTATACTGAATGCTACCCATAGCGAGCACAGGATGTTTGGTATGAAAATGAACGATGTTATCATCATCATCAACGCTCCGTAGCATAAGTTTTGAAGTGAAGTTGGCCGTACAAGTTCAAACTGAAAACAAAAACAAAAATATTTTATAATATAATATATTAGTGAGAAAAGTCTGCATCTGTGTTAACTTTTTATAACTGAAGTGGTGTACACTTCAGTTATCAGTTCAGGCTGAACCAATCTTGACCGATTTTGCCAATCTTCGGTGTGGCGGTAGTAAGCATGCCATAAAAAAGTCTGATGAGTATTTGGATACTATTCCCGCAAGGAAAAACACGGGATTAGTGGGTAATACAACGGGATGCTATGCGATCCCCAAGCCGCCTGCCGAGCGTGGGGATTATGGCAACACCCTTCTATCAAAGGGGAGGCCTTCGTCCAGTAGTGGACGTTCTATGGCTGATGACGACAACGGGATGCTGTGTATAAAAAGTTAGAACATTCCTTAAGCACGTGGCCTAGAGATGAAACTTTTACATAGGTTTACGTAAACGTACAAAGGTATTATGTACAGGGTACAAGAGTATCTATTAGGTTGAAACGTCATAGTATGCTTACCTGATCGAAAAATACGAAGTAGGGATGAAACACATCATAGTATGCTTACCTGATCGAAAAATACGAAGTAGGGATGAAACACAGAAGCGTTTAGTGGTGAGGCGGCAACGACATCTCTCAGAACTTTGACCATTTCCTTCTCATGGTTAGTGCCGCTGATGTTGACTGCTTGAATCAGGAATCTAGAAGCGATTATTTGGTCTCCAGCCTCGTTAAACTTTACATCCAGAGAAAAAGGGTTTGCTGGAAACAGCCACAACTGAAAAAATAAAGATAAAAGTAATTATCATACTAAAAGTCATATTTTGATCAACCATTTACTCCAAAATCGAGATTCAAAAGTGAGAGCAAAATGCAGTGCACGTCATAGGTTAGAAACACTTTAAACATTCAACATTTTAAATATGAGTTGTAACGGGATATCAATTTAATTTTATGGTTGGTTTATTGAAAAAGGTCGTTTATTTTTAAAAAAGTCCAATATTTTTGTACGATGGTACGTAATGTACCATAGTTACTAGTTTTACTCTTAGTAGTTTTAAAGATGTTTCGCCAACTAACTACCTTTACAGTCATTGGTAACTACATAGCAAATGCACCCTTTAGCTTCTGTACAATAGCGTAACAAAACAACTTTTACGTGGCTGTGGGACTAAAGTGGCTACTTTAGCCCCTTACTTTACTTTAGCTACGCGGAGCAAAAGGAACCACTTCCTCCCCACGGCGGCACGTAAAATCGTATACACACTACGGGAGCAAGTAAAGAAGCCTCAGATCTCATGTTTGTCGCACTCGGATTCGCCTCGGGAAACAATATGCATGAGATGCATATTGAGATCGGAGACGTTCTTTACTTTTGCTCCCTAGGTGACTAATCTACTATGTTCCGTGATTTTAAAATTTCCAGAAAATGACACAGAAGACGAATTTTAGTCCAAACTTAACAGAAATACATAAGTAGGTTTAAAATAGCGATTTCGACCACGGTTAAAGATATTCCCACTTATAGTTGACATCAACTCACCTCTTTCAGGTTATGAATGAAATCTGCTTCGTTATCGATCGTAACATTCAAATAGTCGTTATTTCTCGAAACATATTCCACAAACGTTCGTAGCCACGATTCCGTATACAAAGAGTTCGATATGTAGGACGTGTTTTCCAGGCTTTTTGTTAATTTCTCCACTTCCTCTTGCACCTTTGGGTCTGAGTAATTATACTCACCGGTAATCACCACCTAAAAGGAGAAATTGACTATTGAGAAATGCCGATAGTTGATTTGCATTCGCCCAAATACTCCTGGGCCCTGGTTTATAAAGCTACAAGTAAAGGTTTACAATTGTACTAGCTTCTTGTACCAGTAACTACAAGTTACCAGTTCGAGGTAGATGGTTTGTCTTTAACTTATATACACTTACTTTTCAATGCTTGTACGTGTAGTTTTACACTGGTTGTCTTGTAGCTTTAGAGAACGCCATACTCAATTATTTTTTATGCGGTGTTGACAGTTTTTCACTACAAGTACAAGACTTGTACCTAGCTTGATAAAACAGGGCCCTAGTATTTTTGTAATAGCTTAGTATTAGGCAACCGGCCCTCATTTACTCACCTGAATTCTGTAGGGGAATTCTCTGTAATATAGATCTTCACGGTCAAAGAACACAACAGAGTATGAATCTATTTTCGATAGTTTCCTTCTTTCCAAGCCTTCCTGAAGATTGGTCACTCCATACCCTGCTCCGGCTAAGTACAGTATGAACACCACTATAACGAAGGCTTTGACTGCGTTGTTGTTGAGTAGATCTGCCATAGTTGTCTTGAAGAAAGCCATGATGCAATGTTCGTTGTTATCGATGGGATTGTCTGGATCTGCAGAGTCTATTCCACCGCTGCAGAAGATTCGATACAACCATGATTTTTCTTCTGTAACAAATATATCCATCATTAATCTATAAACAGTCTACCCGTGTACATGCCTTCAAGCATTTATTATTTATATGCTCATTATAAACTGAACTTTAGTTCATGAATTTAGATCCGTCACTATCTATAGTAAAAAAATACCTTTTCTCGCTCTCGAGTCTGGCAAAACTTTCAAAAATGTGATTGTATGTCGGTTCTGCTTTTCACGATAACCGGAAATAGCGACGCATCCAGAGAAAAACGTCAAATGCCACACGAAAGTGAAACAGACAGCGAGACCTGCAAAGCAAAGAAGATAATTACAATCGCAGATCAAAGTTTAAAGGCGAAAAATACTGGCTGAAATAGCTAAAGTTTCAACAAAAGTTTACATATTATAGATACTAGTGTAGTGTACAAAGGTGTTTTTTACCTGAGTACATGCAAAATATTTGAACAGACGGGAACGGAGAGAAGATTCCAATGAAGAAGGATAACATGTCAGTAACTGAAGTGATCGTGATAGAAACAGCTGCTTCCGACAACATGATCGCCATGCGTTCCGGCACAGGAAGCTTAGGAGAGGCGCGCCTCCAAGCAGCCAGCATTACGAACGTATCGTCAATTCCAATACCTGAAAATGAACGAAGGATTTAATTATAAATACTGTTCGGATGTTTATAGGAACACCGTACCTTTGACAGTTATTCAACCGCCAAGCAGTAGAGTGCAAGCATTACTGTGCTCCGGTTTGAAGGGCAATGTTTCCAGAGAAATTACTGGATATGAAGAGATTTAACATCTGATATCTCAGGGTGACTAGCGTAGTGCAGTGCGGCGCAGGATTGAGTTCGCAAGTTCCCAATTCTGGCACTGCTACTGTTAGTGGCAGGCGTGACGCTTACCACCAGGTGAAAGTCTTGCTCGTCTCGCCACTAAAACGTATTAAAAAAAAGATCGATGAAATACTAACCAATCATCAAGAAAGGAGCCGCCAAGTTTATGCCAATGAAGGAAATTCCCAAATAAATTGCGCATCCAAAAGCGGCGGCCGTGGCCATCACGGCCGATATGTTGCCCAGTAAACCCAGCCAGGGTTTCGATCTAACCCAGTCTCCCATCATACAAGTGACCACTGAAAATATCCCCATGAGGATGAAAGTGGAACTGAAAAAGGGAATGACTGTTCTCGTGTTCTTTTCGAGCTCATGGTCCAAAGTACGTGAAGCAAATCTGGCAATGGAAATGTGTTTAAAACGGCCCGTGTCTTCTGCTATACCCACGGCATCCAAGAAAGCGTCTTCCCAATCTGCACCTCTGGAAAATAAGGAAAAAACTATAAGTAGATGCAATGCCTGTCTGAAAGTTAGTGGTTCTTGGTACGAACGAGCAGGAAACATTAAGAGACCTTACAAAATATTGACCTACAAATTGTTTATGTCGGCCTTTCTATTCGTATTCTGGTCCACTATTACGCAGTGTTTAGTATTCGAAGCGATTTCTTTAACCGTGTCAAGATCGATGCCTACTTAGTTATAACACCAGTGTTTGCACAAATTGCAATGGTATTGGAATTAGAGTTATTATAGATTAGAGAATCAAGTACCATCAATGAGAATCTAAAAATGGTTGTTTCCTTTATAATACAGTTAATCATATCTACAATCGCGTCTTCCTCATATTGCATGTGGAGTTGTGAATCATAATGCTTCAGCTGATAATAATTTAGTTCCGAGGATATCCTTAATTAAATGTGTGGGTTAATCTTTACGAACTTCTCACGAACGTTAAAGACTGATAAGTATTGCAAGCATTATATACCTTACTAGCTTACTACGATCAGATACGACAACCTTTTAGCTCTGGGTTAGGTTAACATAATTTGGTCAGAATAGCAGGGAGGATAAACCAGTGAAACATACCTTTCTTTCTGCATTGCGTTATCGGTTCTGACGAACCAGACTAGTTGAACTGCTGGCACTGACACAATTGTGTCATCGACCACCTTTGCTCCTCCGAAATACACGGGAAATGCATGGGCCTCCCAAGTAACCGGATTGAACATTATAGGAAACGTCAGATTCAGCTCACCGCGCTCCACCTGAAATTAAAACATAGTTTATATAAAATATGTGACAAAGTAATAACAAAAATACTGGATCTCTCTACACTACAAGAGGACGTTTGTAGAGCATTTATTTCGGCTAACGTCCCATGTCTGCTGGAACCGCCGGGTCTCAGTAGGTCAGACGGTAAAAGACCGGACTGTTTGACTCTGGTGCCGTGGAAAAATGGCAAGTGCTTAATATGGGACGCAACTTGCGTCAGCACGGTAGCAGCCACGCACCTGAGCCGTACCGTCCATATTCCAGCGGCAGCGGAGGAAGATGCGGGATCAGAAAGCGTTGTCAGTACTCAGCAATGGAGCCACATTATTATTTCGTGCCCATTGCTGTAGAGACTATGGGCAGTTGGGGTGCTGAGGCCAAGAGTTTGGTCACAGAAATCGGGCGCAGAATTCGGGACAGGGGATTCCCGCTCCACTTCGTTTCTGGTGCAAAGGATAGCCATTGCCACTCAGCGTGGTAATGCTGCCAGTATTTTGGGCACCTTTGCGCCAGAAACAATGAGGGGCGGGTTATTCGATTAAATATGACGATATTTTTAGATTTTTATTATTATTTGGAAAGAAAAATGTTTTTTTTGACGTGGTTTATGAATAAAATCTAACACCTAGTAAATAGGCCCCATAGTAAAAGATGTTTGTATTGATGTACATAATATGCCCTTAAAAGCTAACTGATAACTGATTAGAACTAACCCTGTATACTTACATAAAAACGAATCGCTATTTGTGTTGGTAAGCGCAAAACTCGAGAGCGGCTGGACCAATTGAACAATTTTTTTGATGTATTCCTTGAAAATCGAGGTAGGTTAATATGCAGAGAAAAATCGGAAAAAAGTCGGTTACCTCCGTGCAAAGCTGGGGCGGGTCAGGTAGTTAAACAATAAATGTGAATCCTTGCATAGTTAAGATCCCATCGGAAAATAATGCAGATAATGCATGTGCTTGGAATACATAATTATGTTTAACACGTGACTCTAGACACGGAAAATTAAATATTGATTTTCTTTGTAGCTTGTTCTCTTGTATTTACGTTTAGGTATTACGTTGGGCAGATAAGGATACTTATGTCTTATGAATAATAGGTATATATTATGCAGAAAAAAAACATTCTTTGAAAGTCAAAAAAATATTTACATTGGTAACATACATAATCAGCCTCTCTAACTCTACTGCTGACTTTTGGTCTCCTCTCGAGGGGGCAATTAGGCCATATTCACCACGCTAGCCTGGTCGCGGGTTGGTGGATTCACATACGCCGTTGAATTTCTTCTCCGGGCGTAAAACAATATTTATTGACAGCTATTCCTTTGAAAATGCGAACAGTGAAATTGCAACCCTTTGTTGCATCGTGATTCAAAGAATTTAACAAAACGCTGCGGTTCCCGTGGTTAGTGGCAGGTATGGGTACCTATAATTCATATTTTTCTTTCTACGTAATTGTTATGACTAAACTATCCATTGTTTATAATAGGTTCATCGGTTTATTACTCTGAATCACTAAACTTATGATCCTTGCCTTGAGACAATACGTAGGAATTCGATGTGAATATAAAACAGGTGCCAAAACCCAGCCCATGGTATTGAACTGGGTTTCCTGTTGGAGCCAATGTCAATGGCACGACAAATAAGCGTGGGTCAAACAAAATGGATGTAGCTATAGTTAGACCAACCTACTTTAAAGACTCAAAAAATATCCTTGGAAACACTTTACTTTGTACCTACTTACCTTACATTCTTTTATTTGGTCGAAATATATATTTATTTGACCACAGCGCGGTTTCGCGGTACTTGAAAAGGACCAGTTAAGTATATGTGATTGATTCAGGCGTTACTTTGCGGAAGTCCACACACACGCACACACACAACACACATTACAGCGGAAAAACACTAGAAATTAAAACAAATTTTGGGACCAGTTAAGTCTACATCCTTTGAGCTCATATTGGATTAGAGTTATGGTATGTTACACATACTACATACATAGGACGTTGAAATTGGAAATCTACAAGTATTTTTAAGTGGTTACCACAGGTAACCCCTTTAATTTTTCGTTTCAAGACTGTCAAATCCACAGTCACAATTAATTTATTAGTGCATATTTCTTTCAAAACCGTATATACACTATACAGGGTTAGTTCTAATCAGTTAGCATCCTTTTAGGGGCATATTCTGTACATCAGATAAACAACTTTTACTATGGGGCCAAGATTGTAATCGCAAAAAAAAAACAGCTGTTCCATACAAAAAGTTCATCGAACTTGGGTAAAATGTATGGAATAGCAATTTTTTTTTTGCTATTTCAATGTTGGCCCCGTAGTAAAAGTTATTTGCACTGATGTAGGTACAGAATATGCCCTTAAAAGCTTGTTAACTGATTAGGACTAACCCTGTATACTACCACAGTTAGTAGATAGTAGATGCTAGGAATAATAAAATTATTAGACACACATCTCCTTGAAGTCTATTTTCAGAAAACAATGTTTGGAAGAGACCTACGTTTATAAAAGTAAGGATAGAGTCAGCAGTGAACTAATTAATATACTGATTATGATGATGACGACGTGAGTATAATAGCAAATAAAAAAAAAACAGCAAATATTAGCAATAAAAATCTGAATCCGATATTATTTGAATGATTATATTTAAAAAAATATATATCACAAACGGCATCATACGAGTATAAGAAAACAACTTGCTTTACGACGCCTCTGAGCAAAGCGAAATAAATACGGTAACGTTCCGAGAAAGATTCGGATCTGTAGACAGTACGACCTAAATCAGCTGGTGCTTGCTGTTGTAATCCGACATTAGCGTCAGCAATTTCATTATATACATAAGATTAGATTTACGTTAGATATGTCCTTAATCATCTAATGCAAATCATTGATTGCAAACAGCAGACGTTCCTATCTAAACAGCACAAGATAGAAAAACACAGAAATGCTTATTCCCGTTTTTGCTTTCCGATGTTTTCGAAGTGAAAGTTAGAAGAAATGGAAAGTAAACTGGCAATGTTTAAAATACGACGGTACGTACCTACGCAGAACAGAAGGCCGGTGTCTGTTACTGACACCATTATTTTATATTCACAGATTGTTTGCAAATTATACACGGATATTATGAAGACGCCATGAAAATGACGATTTTAAAAACGTTTTGAAAGCAGCGTTTTTTTAAATAGATTCGACATACGTGACGATATTCTCAATATAGTGTTTCAGTACCTAGGTACCTATCAATCCGTCATCGTCTACAACGTATCGCTAACAGCTATTGCTAGTTAAACTGAACCATTGTTATTGATAGAAGTACCTAAGGAGGAATTAACAATTGTGATCGACAATAGAAAGGTACTTAGAGGAACCGTCATAACCTGTTACATTATATCTTGTGGTTACGATATACGACACAATACGATACTGTAGATATACGACATTCTCACACGATTCCAAGTATACAGGGCTAGTTCTAATCAGTTAGCATCCTTTTAAGGGCATATGCTGTACATCAAAACAAAAAATCTTTTACTATGGGGCTAACATTAAAATCGCAAAAAAACAGCTGTTCCACTGTACAGTGGACACCCAGCATAAGTTACATTATAATAGAGTCCACACTCCACAAGCACGCACGAGGGTCTGGTTATTCTAAGCAAGAGAGCTCCTTTGGCCTTTTAGCATAGAGTTTCCGCTGTTTTTGACTTTTTCTTTTAGTCGTGAAGTTTACCTGAAAATACTAAACTGAGAAATTGGATCTTAACTTCAATACCTATGACTAGGTAAGCGCGGGACGCAGTTCCATCTAATGTTAGTAGTTTTCCACCTACTTAGCTTACCTCGCCAATAATTTTGTCCAAGTTGAGTATGTCGTTGGTGAAGCACTGGCCCTCCCACCTTGCGCACTCTTCCCGGTACGTGAAGGTCTCCCCCGAGGATAGCGTCACGGTCACGTTCTGCACCAGGTCGTCGAGCTGCCGCAACTCTTTCCACACTTCCGTTCGCAACATGTTCGTATTGTTGTCCTTGGCCACGACGATCACTCGGCCGAATCTCCCTAGAAAACGATTTTTAATACATCTTTATTGTAATCTTTATTGACTCATAAATAATTCTATTTCATAAATAGCGGTACTCTAGGTACTTGCCTAGGTAATTTAATAATCGCATCTAGTTTAGTGGGTTTAATAACTCTATAGCTATAGTATAGCTAATTATAAAACGATCTAACAAGGCCACTCCCTGCGGGGTTGCTGTTGCTAAATACTGGGAGAAACCGGTCTAACTCACCATTACCAAGAACCATAAATTCCACGAAGAATGTTAAAAAACAGTTAAGCAGTCAGTGATCTTGGCGTTAGGCCAACAAAAATCTCCGTTCTCTGCTACAAGTTACTAAGTTTTTCTTGAATTGGTGAGTAAATTTAAGCACCTACCTAAAAACTGATGCGATAGGTACTACTAGCTCATAAGGTGTATCTTTCTCTATTGTATTTTTTTGGTGTGCACAATAAAGAGTTTCTATCTATCTATCTATCTATCTACTAGGCAGGTATCCATGGTAATTCTAAGATTTAGATACAATGCCGGCTTTATCACAACTGCGTGGCATCCTAGAAAAAACAGCATCTTGGCAACAGCGCCCCTCTGTTTCTAAGCTTAACTACCTATGTTGTTTAAACTAAATGTCCAGAGAGCTTGCTAACTGCCAACCCCCTTCGTTATGGGCTTGGGCTGACGGCCAACTCGCGTATATAGGTAACCTTAAAGCTGGCACTGCCTACTTACCTGTTAGGAATCAATAAGTACCTAAATAGAACCAGCTTGACGTGCCAATTTGTAGACTACACAATGGCAGTAACTACGACAGAGAGCCTGATAGTTGAGAAACACCTTAATTAACACGCGAATCATCATCAGCCCGGAGACGTCCACTGCTGAACGAAGGCCTCCCCCATAGACCGCCACACTGTACGACAACCTGCCATTTGCATCCACCGGTTGCCCGCGACTTTTACAATGTCGTCGGTCCACCTAGTGTGAGGCCTTCCTACGCTGCATCTTCTGGTTCGCGGTCGCTAATCAAGAACCTTTCTTCCCCAACGGTTGTCAGTTCTTCGAACGATGTGGCCTGCCCATTGCCACTTCAACTTGCAAATCTTGCGAGCTATGTCGGTAACTTTGGTTCTTTGGCGAATATCCTCGTTCCGGATTCTATCGCGCAAAGTAACTGCGAGATAGCTCTCTCCATTGCCCGATATCGTTGGGAACGATACTCTCGATGTTGTTGACCACTACAACACGCGAATACTTATAAGAACATATTACCTGCTCTTGTTATCCTCCCAACATTGAATCTGTGTGAATAGTTGACTTTGAAATGCTCCTCTACTATCCTCCTCTCATACTTCCCCTGTCCACTGACGGGTGAGAACAGGTACTCCGGGTCCATTTCGTAGTAGATCCTCTGATATCCGGTGATCATGAGCAGCGTGAGCAGCACTGGGATGATGATGAAGTAGCCAGGGTTCTTCCCGACCACAAGCCCGAGCTTGTAGAACGACCGGTTCAGGATGTCGTCCACAATCGTCAGCCTACAACCCCCCATCTATAACAAAGAAAAGCAATAAATTAAAAAAAGCTTCACACTCTTAGGATTGCGTCCCACTAAGATAACATTTGGACATGGGTATGTCCTTAAACTGCAACCAAACCCACCGGAGGACGGGCAGCAGCGTCCTCTTGGGTAACGGTGGTGACCATTCTGCGATCCCCAAGCTGCCCAAGCATGGGGATAATGGCAACACGCCTCTATAAAAGGGGAGGCCTTCGTCCAGCAGTGGACGTGTTATGGCTGACGACGACGACGAAGATAACATTTGTGAGGGACATAGGTATGCAAAAGTAGGGGCAACTAGTACCTAGACCCAGAGCAGATTTTCGAATTCATAATTCAAATATCCTGCCAGGCCGAAAATCGAACACAGGAGCTAACAATAAACTTAGTTCCTAGGGCAAATGTCCTACCACTGAGTAATAGCGTTACCAGTAAAAAAAAAAATTCTGACCTGAAAACCCAGAGACACATACATTTTAAGTTTACATAACACAAAAATAAAATGGTTACACCAGTAGCTAAATAGGTTTGTTGTAAATAGGTTTAGTAGCCAGTCAGGTGGCATGGACAATTGGACACGGGATGCGTCGAGGAGACGAGCTTACTGTTCAAAGGGCGTTACGAGATACCTGACGGAAAGCGCGGAAGAGGATGCACTCCGGCTACCTGGTAGACTAGCATAATATTATGCGTGAGTAGCATGCTGATAAAGGCAAACTTTGACCAACTGACATCCCGGGACCGAGTGTCCTGCGGCAGGCTGGTTGCGAGACCCGACCCGACGATAAAAAGAGAAGAAGAAGAGCCCTTGCATGACATATTTCCTAAAGTATGCTTTAATACGAATTCCAAGAAACATTATTGCAAGAGAAAATACAGTACGTTTCCTTTGTACTGCCTATTTTTGTACATTTCGCTTGTTTACCTTGTATGACGTGTTCGACCCTGTTTCAATACTGGCTGGTTTATTTTTCGGAAAGAATAAACGTTAACTCATTGTGGATCATAATTATTTATTTAGTAGCAGCAGAGTAGAGTTCGCGTTCTAGGAACCACTTAAAGCTTAGCGGAAATGCACTTATTTTTCTAGAACACAGATTTACTAATACGAGGGCGGCACTGAAAATTTCGGGAATCAAGGAAGTGACACAACATTACTATTTAAAAATATATTTATTGCTTTTCGAAGTATTCTCCGCGAAATTTGACACATTTTTCCATACGATGGAACCAATCATTGAAGCAACCATTCCATTCGGAAGTTGGGGTCTCCAAAATGGCCGTTTTGTAGGCGTCCACAGCTTCTTCAGGTGATGAAAATCTCTGTCCACGCAATTTATTCTTTATTTTAGGGAAAGTATAGAAATCATTAGGGCTTAGGTCGGGGCTGTACGGCGGATGGTCCAATAATTCTATGTTTTCTTGCTCTAAAAACTCTTTTGTTCTGTGCGCGGTGTGAGAACTCGCATTGTCGTGATGGAGGATGATGCGGCGGTTGCAGTTCTCTTTACGGAGTTCAGAAACGACCTGTGGCAAACAAATGCTAGCATACCATTCTGCATTAACCGTTCTTTGTCCCTCAAGAGGAATAGTCGTAACATGGCCGGTTTTGGAGACAAACGTGGCCACCATTTTTTTTGCAACACTCCGTGAACGAACAATTTTTGTTGGCTTTAACTCATTTTCGAACACCCAAACTCGTGACTGGTTTTTTGTTTCGGGTTCGTACGCGTATATCCAGGATTCGTCACCTGTTACGATGTTGTATACAGCATTTGAGGATCCTGCGTGGAATCTTTCGAGAGTTCTGACGCACCAAGTAACGCGAGCCGCTTTTTGCTCTTCACAGAGCGAATGCGGTATCCATCGGGAAAACAACTTTTTTACACCTAATGTTTCATATAAGATTATTTGTATTTGACTCATGCCAATGTCTAAAGTTGCCTGAATTTCGCGGTATGTCACATGTCGATCTTCCTCAATCAGCTTACGCACAGCATCAACGTTTTCTTGGGTGACTGCAGTTTTTGGACGACCTTGACGGGGATCATCAATGAGCTTGACACGTCCACGTTGAAATTCAGCAAACCAGCGATAAATTGTGATTTTGGATGGGGCTTTATCACCAAATGCAGAAATCATCCGGTCAACACACTGTTTTTGTGTTAAACCACTTCGAAAGTCATAATAAATCATCGCTCTTGAATTTTCTCGAGTCAATTCCATTTTCTCAACGACTAAACAAGTTTGACAAAACCTTGTGACAAGACCGAGAATATTTTTTTAAATAAATAAATGGTATTCGATTTTTAAAACCAAGGAGTTTTCAATTAAAAAGATTTTAATATGACAGAAACAGTGGAAATATTCCATTCTCGATACTTTTAGTGTAGCCCTCGTATTATTGGAGAGACCGGTAACGCTGGCGCGGGTTCAATGTTGTAATGTGGCATCATCTATTATTATCTTTGATCAGAGTTCTTACAAAAAAAAACTTTCAAAAGAAAGCTGTATCTAGATCTGCTGTATCTAGATCCGTTGTGTAGTTTAAAAGAACCAATCGCACAAATACACACACGCGAAAATCAATTTCGTTTTATATTAGTACTAAGAGGTGCTTTTTGCGTCTTTGTTAGCTCTCTTCAAGAACATCTTTAAAGCGCCACGTAAAAACTGACGTCAGTCAGTATTGTACA
The DNA here is from genome assembly GCA_905404285.2 of Erannis defoliaria. Classification (NCBI taxonomy): domain Eukaryota; kingdom Metazoa; phylum Arthropoda; class Insecta; order Lepidoptera; family Geometridae; genus Erannis; species Erannis defoliaria. The sequence continues at coordinate 6,973,811 of FR990071.1, forward strand.
CTGCATTTTTATATTGTGCAGGAGCTTAATAACGTTTGATATAAGAGCTTTTAAGGATGTTTATTCTACGAAACGGTTCTTTATGGCACACCTATTTAATAAGTACGTAGATACATAATTATCTAATTAGGTAATAGCTCTTACTGACGGAGGATAAGTCCCTATGACGCCATGCCTTCTATATGGTATGTATGTAAGTATGCGTAGGAATTCCTGCGATAAAAACTCGTAACAAGAGACATCAACGCGCTCATAATCGTACACACAGGGCCGGATTTAGGAGTGTGGATGCCCTGGGGCAACAAAGGAGTCATCGTCATCATCAGCCATAAAATGTCCTTTGCTGGACTATTTTATTTTTATTTTTTCTAATTGGCTTTTGTGTTGGCCTCAGATGGCCTCTAAAGCGTCACCGGACTTTAGGCAAGCGCAAATGGTGCTAGGCCTAGTTTAAGTTATAGGCGATTAGCTCAAGGGCACCTCAGACGGTACGAACCTCGGCTTGGCCGTCGCCGGGAATGGGGTCAGGCTTGCCGTGGCACCCCAGAAGAGGTGCCAGCTGGGGCGCTCCTGCGCGGACACGTTCCTTCCGAGAAGCTAAGTATTATGGAGGGTAGTCGTTGAGAGCGGTCGCATTGGTTACTTAGCGGAACGCCTTGTCCCCAAGTTCTAATCGTTTAAAATTATGTGAAGAGTGTCTTAATGTCGATAATCATTAACTGAAACCGATGAAAACTACGTGTGAGATGATACTCTCCTCGCCTGCCAAACTCACGCCACCAAAGTACCATTATCTGATGCGGTTCGTACCTAGCCAGATCCGACATATATATCGTCACTCCATCGGGTCTCAGGGCGTCCTACACTAGGTAACGGCGTGTATTTGTGTGTAAACACACAAACACACACCGTTACAGACGACACTAGAAATTTTAGCATACCTATAACTGTTGATATTCATAAATAGGTCTTGGCTGACAATTAGGTTACTCTTAGATTTATGATAGCTATTATTTGCGGTGCCTATGAAGATACCTATTAGTGATGATTGCTTGTGGTTTCTAGTCGTCTATTACAGTCGGTTAGATTTCAACAGCTTGAGGCGGTTACCTTTTAGTTATACACCGCAAAATGTTAAACTGATGCTCTAGAATCCTACATAAGTAGTTCTTGTACTAAACGTTGATGTGTCGAGATGTTGTTATACTTATTTAGTATCTTACATACCTACGTACAAACTTGGTATCTGTACGTAACTAAGTATCTACCTCTTTATTATTTTTCACACCACCTGCTCGACAATGTCCAATTACATATTATCATGCAACCTCAACGTAAAGTAAAGCATTATCTCTTAAGGGATATAAAGTTGTATGAAAAAAATATTCAAATCACTTTATTCCTTAAGGAGCTAAGGAATAAAGTGATTTGGAACGTCAACATCGTGTGGAAACTCAAAAAAATGCCCATATGGCATTGTAAAGAGGTTCGTTCGAAAATCGAACTGGCCACCTTTGATAAATGCTGGCCACCATAACATAAGGAAACTAAAAAAAAAGGAACGTTTACTAATAATGTGAAACAAAAGACGGTGTTTGGTCCTGTGATTGTCAGTGAATTTATGGAGCCCTGGCATTTTATTGTCTCACAGAAGGTGTGAGAAGTAGAGTATGCTCCTCTGGAATAAAGCCTGTCTTTGTCTTGAGCAGCTTGAATCCCTCGCTTCACTCAGGACTCTATATAACTCTAGACTCCCTCGTTACGCTCAAGGTTCAATATGCCGCCCGCGACATAAGACACTGCTTTATTCCTCAGTGTATAATCTAATATTGTTCGGTAACGGTCGTTACGATATTCCAAATCTCAAAACCAATGCTACAAGGGTTCCAGAGTTATAAAGGTAAGTTTGTGAGGATTCTGGCGTGAACAAATCACACGAACGAATCCTCACCTGATACTCATACAAAGAATAAGTTTTGAAGTCCAAAATTGGTGTCAAGATTTAGTCAATAATAAAATTAGTCGTCGTTGATTATTTAAAAAAAACATATGATTACCTATGTAAAATTTTGATAAAAAACCATGTAAACTTCTACATACAATTTGTTTCGGTACAGTCGCGTACATTGAATATTGTAAATTGGTGTAATCTTAATCGCCAACAATGAGCGTTTTCACACTGCCACAAACGATATCGTCAGTGTACGATATGAAGATCGATGGTCACCCTCGCACCCCAGTCGTCCGTCGGACTGTTCCGGGGGTACGACTTTACTTTACCGCCAATCGATTTTGAGAGTGGGAGGGGTGCGGGGGGAAGGGGTAGAACTCCTTTCTTGAAGGGGAAGTTGCGGAAACCCGATATCTCGGACATACGTTTTTTTTAAATTCTAAGTTAGGTTAGGTTAGGTCCCAAAAACATAAATTTAATCGCTAATCAAATTGGAGGGGCGGAAACACAACACGATATTTGATTTAACTTGATATAAAAAAAATATGAACCCCCAACTCGATTGGCGGTAAAGTACAGTTGTTTACATAGGAACTCACTAACCAATGATTTGAACGGATTACAAACACTATAAACACTTACGTTTTTAAAGTCGTGTCTGTCAAAACGCACCAATTTTGGACTTCAAAACTGATGCTTTGTATGAGTATTAGGTGAGGATTCTGGCGTGATTTGTTCACGCCAGAATCCTCACAAACTTACCTTTATAACTCTGGAACCCTTGTAGCATTGGTTTAGAGATTTGGCATATCGTAACGACCAATTAACGACTAAATTTTGGAATCAAAACCACGTCTCCAGCCCTCACCGTTCACTCCCACGAGAGGTGAGGATTCTGGCGTGAGCTTCACGCCAGAATCCTCATCAAACCCTACCTATATCTTCGGAATTAAGATGCGTCTAATTATCTCACATTGGTGACTAATTATGACTAAATATTTGCATGTTCAAAACCGTTTCATGTTCTTCGTTTTTCTTGAAGTTTTCAGTGGTGAGGATTCTGGCGTGAAGCACATGAGCCCAGCGCTTGCAAATCGATCAAAAATTAACAAGGCAACACAATCAAGCATACCTAGCTAAAAGTATGCATATGCCGGAAAATAGAGATAACGAATCTTCAATCTATCGATAGTTTGTATTGTCGTATCGTACGGCTCGCATGTCGCCAAGGCAGAATATTATATGACTGAAACGAGTGGAGAGCCGGCGCTCAATATTTACGGCCTTACTTAAAAAAACTTGTCAACCGTTAGTTACTGCTTAAGATGCTCTACCATCTTCTCTGACGTGAAGTTGCACGTGCTAGAAAAGGACAGAGAAGTTTAAGCAGTGACTAAGAGAATCGAGATTATTTTAGGTAAGGCTGATAGTCTTCAAAATCCGTGAGCTTATTTCCCGTCTATTCAACTTATCATTGTCGCTTATGTCAATAATAATAGTGGTAAACAATCTATTTATGGTCCCATCCTATCACTAGAAGCTAACGTACGTGCGCAAAGGGGAATAAAATCAAATTTATTTTTTTGGTTTCCACGATAACTAAGCTAAAATTTGTATGGTGCTATTATGGGAATATGCTAGGTGCTATTTTCATGGGTACTCAAGAAATTGTTGCTTAAACGGGAATACCCCGGCACACTGGCAAATTTTAATATTGATACTCGCATACAGATCGTAGGTATTTTTCAACTAATATTGATAAAAAAATTATATAAATCTCAGAATTAATTTTAAAGTACCTAGGAAGGCCTACTACTTTAATTTAAAAAAAAACTGAATTTTATGAGATCATATGTTTTTGTTCAATTTGTCTATGTTATACCTTTAGGTATCTTCCTCATGTGATTTATGGTTGGTAGAAAAATAATACAGTATCGTGACAATAACAAGCAAAAAACTTTATGACATCTTCATAAAAATAATCTTTTGTAGTAAGTATTAGGTACTTAAAACAAGTTTTTTCTAATATCCGTGTTGTTCGTCTCTTGTAACTGCCTGGTTTGCTTCATGGTTTGTATTGGAACAACTAGATCGATTATACAGCCTTTTTAGCAATTCGGCACCATTATGTGACATATATAGTTATGCCAAAAGCATCCTTGGGAATTAAATAGATATGAGCAAAATCGCACCTTCCTATTAAGAGGATGAGTACACCCAAATTGGCTTCATTCGGGTTAATGTTTTGCCAAATGTACAAATTCGACAGCACTGAAAAAAAATAATGATAATCTGGATCATATTTATAGTCTTATAGTTTTTATAAAAAAAATATAGGTGGTCATTTTTCACACAGCGCCATCTAGCCCCAAACGCAGCAAAGCTTGTAATATGGAAACCAGGTACCTAGCTGATACTTTTTTTTTTTTGTAAATACATAGTTTTAATACATTCGACACCCAGACACAGAACAAACATCTATGTTCATCACATAAATGTTTGCACGGGTGGTGATCGAACCCACGCCTTACAGCTCTGAAGGCAGACATGCTACCAACTGAGCTATTAATAAGGCAGTTTAATAAATGTTATCCTACTAATTTTATAAACGGTATAATCTGTCGGTGTTTGTGTATGTTTGTTACTCCTTCACGCTGAAATGGCTGAACCACTGAACGGGTTGAATGAAATTTGGTATAGAGTTGGTTTTATTTCACCTTGAAATAAAACCAACTCTATACCAAATTTCTCTACATCAAGCTCAAGCTCTACTCCAACTCTTCAAGGTATACCTTGAAATAAAACCAACACCTGGGGACCTAGGTATTTCCTTAAACTGCAACCAGACCCACCGGAGGACGGGCAGCAGCGTCCTCTTGGTTAACGGTGGTGACCATTCTGCGATCCCCAAGCCGCCTGCCAAGCGTGGGGATTATGGCAACACCCCTCTACTTAGGGGGAGGCCTTCGTCCAGCAGTGGACGTTTTATGGCTGACGACGACGATACCTTGAAATAAAACATGGAAACTTTTTATCCCAATAATCGCGGGTGAAACCGCGGGGTACAGCTAGTATGTTCTAAGTCGGACCACAGATAATATTATACTATACACTTAGTCTGACTAATGTAGGCGTAAGCAGACCTTAACATATTTGTTCCGTTCTACTTTTTAAGGTAAACGCTTTGTACAGGATATGTATAGAGCCATAAAAAAGTTCTGAGAAATGTAACGTGATAAACTACGAAAATCACGTCCATCGTAAAAACTACACTGCAATTAGGTCAACCAATTAGATTAAGTACATAAAACCACTAAACGCCTCTTTTATAATGGTCACAAAAACACAGCGTGTTCAATTGACCTCCAACCAAAGGCCAATCAATGCCCACCGTTCGGCTTTCATGAAAATTGCGAAAATGTGATGTTAATATGATCAGACCAGGATAAGAAAAGTGGTTATGGAAGAAATCTAAGTAAGCAGGTAAAAAACAGGTAGGTAGGTGGGTATCAAACGCATAAGCATTGCCATTCAGCGTGGCAATGCCGCCAGCATGCTGGGTACGCTGCCGACTGGTAGTGTGTTTGAGCATTTGGATTGTCTCTAGACTTTCATCGGTCTGGATATAATCCTTTTGTTTTTTTTTTGGTGTAGTAGGCTAAGTATATAGTCTTTGTAGTTTGTTGTAGTAAATAAAGGTTTGGACCTGGATATGTCCTTAAACTGCAACCAGACCCACCGGAGGACGTGCAGCAGTGTCCTCATGTTAACGGTGGTGACCATTCTGCGATCCCCAATCCGCCTGCCAAGCGTGGGGATTATGGCAACACCCCTCTATAAAGGGGGAGGCCTTCGTCCAGCAGTAGACGTTATATGGCTGACGACGACGACGAAGAATAAAGGTTTAGTAAGTAGGTACTTATAAATAAGCTCGCTTTATTTTTCTAGCCTCGTGATCTTACTTGTGTTTTTTTACTCGCACACCGAATTATCTGCCTCACGATATTCTACTAAAGCTTGTAAAGACGCGTGAAAATTTACCAAATTATCAAAAACTGCTTGAAATATTATGCAATAAGTAGTATCCATCAACTCCCGCAACTAAGCCAGCGTGGAGAATATGGTTCAATTACCCTTCAAGGGTAGGCAATAGGCATACGTATCTAACGTCTATTGGTGGACTATTTAAAAAAGCTTATTATTATGCAACAGCGCCTCAGGGCTAAAGTGTGTCTTTTCATTTATCCCATATTTCATCAAAATCCATTCTAGTAGTAGTACTTCATAGTGTAAATAAGGTCATTGAAATCATAGTGAACAACGCTATTACTATGAGGCCAACCCTGAAAACAAGAAAAAAAAAAAAAAAACATTTGGGGTAATTTTTACACAGCGTCTTCTAGCCCCATCTAAGCAAAGCTGAGCAAAGCAAATCTGCTGTATACTATACATTTCCCGCGGGCATGTAGAAGTGAAGTGGGGTTGGTGGTCAAACGCAAACTAACAAGCGTTAAAAAAAAAAGTTTTTTTTTTCTATATGCTCAGTTTTTTGGCCTTTTCATAGTTAGATCTTATAGTAAAAGTTTTTCTAGCAGTTAGAACTAGGTAGCTAGGTACCTTTACCCACCGACGAATTCAAGTCTATTGTTGTTGTTTTGTTGTTGTTGTGCGTGGGGATAATAGCAACCCCTATTATCCCTATTAAGGGGAGGCCTTCGTCCAGCAGTGGACGTCTTCCGGCTGTTGATGTGTGTGTATGTGTGTGTTCTAGCCTCTGAGCTACGGTCATCTGCTAGTTTGTCGCGAAATCTGAATAATACTAATTCAGAGTAGATACCTACAATCATGAACTAGTTTTCCTCAAAGGAAACCAAGTAGGCAAGAAGCAAATGCATAAACATAGGTACATACAGGGTGTGGTGTCATGAGTGGACAACCTTATACCAACAGATGGGAGATACAACAATTGGTTTCTGTAAAAGTCGCATAGTTTTCAAGTTATTTGACTTTTCGAGCTATTCGAGTAAGGTTACTGCTAATTGCCATTTTTGTGTCACGCGTATAATTTTTGTTTAACAATAATATTTAACTCGTTTAAACTCAAAAATGATGTGACTTTTATAAGATTGATTTTGTTATTTTCCGAACTAGCATGATGTCACCTATCTATAGGTATAAGGTTGTTCACTCATTACGCCACACCCTGTATAAGGATATACAGCAAGTAAGTATCTAAATACCTACTTTATTACTTAATAGGTATTTTTTTTATACAATCAAGTAACGGGGCATGCAAGACGTTCGCCTGGTGGTAAGCGTCACGCCTGTCACTAACAGTAGCAGTGCTAGAATTGTGAACTTGCGAATACAACCTTTCGCTGCATTGCACTGCGCTCGTCACCCTGATATATTAGATGTTAAATCTCTTCATACCCAGTAATTTCTATGGTACCTAATTATTATAATAATTTCTCCCTATTCTATAGGTATAAGGTTGTTCACTCATTACGCCACATCCTGTATAAGGATAGACAGCAAGTAAAGTATCTAAATACCTACTTTATTACTTCATTTTCCGAGCTTCAAAATTACCCGTCCCACTTCCATGCGAACGAAGTTGCTTTACCTAAGACAGGTTACGCGTTAAGCTGAATCGATTAATTTGTTAGGTAGGTATCAAGATAAAACCGCGATACTGAGGTATGTAGAACATCAGCTGTAGACCTCCTTGACCACTCGACTTAGTTACCTTTCACTATACTTTGATGTACAACTACCACGGCGACTAACAAGTTGTATATATACTTACATTCTACAGTTACGTATAAGGAAGACGTCGATGCAATAAAATAAAACAACGTACATATATAATTGATTAGAAGAGAGGTTGCTAAGGTTTTAAGACCTCGTTTACTGAAGGACGCGTGAACTTGTTGGCTTAAGGCGAGATAAGTTCACAGAAAAAAAATACGCAAGAAGGTGAAGCACCTATTTTGGATGCGTGGTGGCACGAGTGCACGTTCGGTTCTGACGCTGCGCGCTGTGTTTTTGTGTAAATCACAGTAATATTATAAATGCAAAAGTTTGTTGGTATGTGCGTGTGTGTATATATCGGAATGAAGATAGCTTATTTCCTGGAATAACATTATAGACTACAGTTTTTAATCGTCACGCGGGTGAAACCGCGTGGGTATATAGCTAGTAAATTAATATAATATGAAAAAAAATACATTGAAGTATGTTTTTGTATTATTCATGATTTTACTAAATCGATACAAAAACTAATACCGGTAGGTAGGTAAGTACTTAGTGAGACTAAATGTTTCAAAAATTTAAACATGTTAAAAGTAAAAAACTGAAAATAGTTGAAAAAAGCAGTTTCTGTGTGTTTTTTTCTATCGACTGACATAATTCAAATCGTTTAGTCATTGAACAAATGATAATAATAAGTAAACCGTGCACCACCATATGTTTTTTCCGTTTTATAAGAATTCTACGCCAAATTCCAGAGCTCGTTGTAGGCAATCCGTAAACAGGTCGGGACTTAACTTTGAGGTAAGTGCCTTGAGGAGTTGTCTTGACTTCAACTATGATGTTATTTATCAAAGAAAACGTAGTAGGCTAATGAGATAAAAATGGGTAGGCTAAAGGAAAACATTATAAGGAAACCATGGAAGTAGGATAGTTTTGGTACTCGGCTGGTCAGGGTACCCTAAAGCCGAAAGTCTGCCTCCAACGATGGGTTCCAGCAGGTTCACTTGAAAGCCAGTTCTCATTTCAGGCTAGGTGACCTCCAAATACACCGTCGCGTCCCCAACATCAGATGAGACACACCAAACGCCTAGCCTACATCAAATAAAAATACAAAGACACATATATGATTTATACATATATTTTTGTAGTGGAAGGACTCTACTGCAGAGTCCGCCTGGGGAAGTACAACACCTTTGCCAGTTATTCAACCCCCAAGCAGTAGTGTGCAAGCATTACTGTGTTCCGGTTTGAAGGGCAATGTTACCAGAGAAATTACTGGGTATGATGAGATTTAACATCTAATATCTCAGGGTGACGAGCGCAGTGCAGTGCGGCGCAGGATTGTGTTCGCAAGTTCACAATTCTGGCACTGCTAATGTTAGTGGTAGGCGTGACGCTTACCATCAGGTGAAAGTCTTGCTCGTCTCGTCACTTGACAGTATACAAATAATAATAATATATATACCCCCGATTCCTGGGTTAAAAAGTAATCTATATGTTATTCCAAGGTATAGCTACCTACATAACTTACTTCATCCAAATCCCTTCAGCTGTTTTCGTGCGTCTTAGTAACAAACATCCAAAGATACAGATTTTCTCATCTATGCTAAAATCGCGGGTAGTACTTGGATATTGGGAAAGCACAAGGATCTTAAGAGTGACATACAGGTAGAGGCATAATGCTCTTGGTCAATAATGGTGATTACGGGTTCAAAATGATAATGACGACGAGAACAACTCGAATGACAATTACTAAGCTAACTTTTTTAACAACGCCACAAAAACCCTAAAAGTATGTCAAGACTAGAGACAACAGATGTCTTCGATCTTGAACCTTCATGACTCCAAGATTGAGTCACCCACCATTGTTCAAGCTTCGAGCAACTTTGCAGAACACAATGATATTTCATTTCGCACCTCGCACCACGGGGTTGTGAAAGTAAACACCGGTCAACGGCTCTTTACGTCACTCGGCCGACTGGAGCGACTCCTGATTGCCACAGGCTGGGATATTACTTAATTGCCTACTCGATTACCTCGAATGGTATGCCACTCCGGCATAGAGCTCAAATTGCTGTTAAAACAAATAGATGCTCGTCTGGTATTACGGCTTAATACATAGGCATACCGGCTAAATACGCAGGCAAGTGTTTATAACGCTAGTCTCCGTATTCTAGAGCATGCGATGTTGTTTTTCCTAGAGTTTCCGAGAATTTGATGTCAATTTAAATGAGAGTGAAAGGAGGACAGAGAGTTCATATTAAATATTTTAAATGTGAATGTTTTTATGTTTGTCAGATACTCACGCAATCACGCAAAAACGGCTGAACGGATTTGGATGAAATTATTATTTATATTATTCGGTATTTATAGAGGTCGAGCATAACCTGGAATAATAAATAGGTAGGTTATTTTTTTTCTCAGAGACTACGAGTGAAACCGAAAGGTAAATAAGAGGCCATAATAATTATATACATATAATTATAGTTCTACTTGACGTGTTTGTCAACGGCGATAATTGAATGCAGGAAAGATAGCGCCTAATAGTATTTAAGAAATTATAGTTCTACGATAGAATAAGAAAAGACGATAAAAAGGTAAAAAGACAAGGTCCGTACAAACTCGTACCTAAGCCGTGCAGTGTGTCAGGCCCTAGCCAGTACTTGTGTAATGCGCTATAAAAGGACCATTTTACTACATTGACAGTCGCTTATGCGTCTATCGCTTAACCTTTATACTTTATAGGATGGGAAAACAGGAGCAGAGACGAGATTGTCGCAGCTCTGTTTAGACATTAGGCTGTTGCTAACTTTAAAGCGATTACAAGCCCTAATTAATAATAGCAACATTTTTAACAAATCTTTACGTGTGTCGGTTAACAATTTGTCGACTGTCAGCTAAAATTAGGATAATTGAGAAACTTAATGCTAGAATTTAGTTAACGAGTTAACTCACAGTTCAAGAGTTTTCTTGACCCGTGTCAAGGCAGGCGCCAGCGACAATGTCTGTCGGCAATTAATAAAACATTTTAGAGAAGAAAAAACAGCTAATGGTATTAAAATTGGTCAAACCTAGACGAAATTGTGCTTAGAACTGTTTTCTGATACGCCAGGTCAAGGCACGATAGTATTATCTACTTATATCTACGTAAATTATTTCCAAAATTATATTTATTAAGGTTATAGTTATTTACGAGCAGGGTTAGAAAATGAAGAAAATGCTGTCGTTAGACTTGCTAGTGCAGTGGTAGAAGAACCACCTTTGCCAATTATTTAAGCGCCAAGCAGTGTGCAAGCATATACGTATTACTGTATTCCGGTTTGAAGAAAAGTTACTGGGTATGAAGAGTATTGTGTTCGCAAGTTCACAGTTCTGGCACTGGTAGTGGTAGGCGTGACGCTTACCACCACGCGAGCTTCTTGCTTGTCTCGTAACTTGATTGTATATAAAAAAGATCATTATGAAATTTTCGTTTTCGTGTTATGTAATTATCTATACTTACGTATACCTACTTTATTGTTCATTTTATTTTTTATTTTTGCATATCTTTACTTATTTGACATTATATACTTATACATACTTAAATGTATAACAGGAGGATTTAACGCTAAAACATTTTTATCGATAATTCCCGCAGTAAAGAGATAGAATAGTTCATAGTGCATGTGAACCATCAAAAACACAATGATAGTGAAATTTAAATTTCTATAATATGATATTACACAGTTATGGGCAAGGCACATTCACAAACATTCATTTGCACATTCAAGATAATTCAAGAGATACCTTTGACAGAGAAACAGATTGGAATACAGCCAATTCTAGAGGCTTTAGTCGAAAGATCTAAACTTATCAAAAAGTAGCTGTCTTCTTCATTACCGTCTTATAGATAAGAAACTGTTTTTTTTTTTAGTAAATTTAGACAGTCAACTAGTCTTCAAAATTGGCTGTATTGTGAACTTAAATCTTTTGGCCCTTTATTACGTGGAGCAGAATAGTTAAATCGTCTTTTGTTTTCTTTCAAATCAAATCAAATCTAACCATCTTATGAATAAAAAAACACTAAAACCTATTTTAAACCTATTATAGTTAAAAAGTATTTTCTCAATTTCTTTCGAATAGGGTAGATGAATGATGTAAGTAAGTATAGTAAGTTTATTGGAAAAATAATTTAAATCGGTTATTAATGTTTTCTGATATATAAGCGTTTAAAGTTTTTGGTAGAGCCAACTCTGTCCCTTTCCCACATAACAATAAATGACGTCACGCCTTACTTATCAGAATAGAATTTATATGGCGTACAGAGAAGTGACGTCACGATTTGCTGTTACGCCTCTCTGCCTAGCATTATAAATGCTCATAAGTTGCTTATTTTTGATCAGATTTTCGTTTTCTTTTCTTTAATCAGCTATATTTATGGGCCACATTTTAATAGGACAATAAAAAAAACAGTCATCTAGCCTATTACATAAATGATTGTTTGTAAAAAGAAGATAAAACACTTTTTAACTGTATAAAATAGGTTTGAAATACGTTTTAGTGTTAATGGATACAAGACGATAATTATTTATTTGCCCGTTAATGGGGTACATAAAGATCTTCTGCCTTACCTAAAATAATCTCGATTCTCTTAGTCACTGGTTAAACTTATCTGTCTTGTTCTTGCATGTTACACTTCACGTCAGAGAGAAGATGGCAGAGCATCTTAAGCAGTGACTAACGGTTGAGAAGTTTTTTTAAGTAAGGCCCCTTAGGAATAAGAAGTAGGTAGGTATAGTTTATAAAGTCCTGCCAAACTTGTAACTTGATGGATAAGGACAAAATACGGATTTACTATCCTGCGCCTACTCTTCGTTTATTAATAAGAGGGTAGATGTTGAAAAAATTACATAAAGATTATTGAATTAGGTAAATGACCCTAACCACTACATAGAGTGCAAACGTACATAAGTACCAACATAACTGTAATGTAATCACTATGGTTATTAACCACGTTAACAATGTTTACTAACTTACACCTTGTAACTATTGAATCTAATAATTACGATGCCTTTGCTCGCACACTTTTACTGTAGCGATGTTAAGCAACGGACGGTCCGGTCAGTCTTCGGATGGGTGACCGTGAGTGGCATTTATTTCTGAGCGCTACCGTGGGTCGGATGACACGTTAAATTGTTGGTCCCGGTTGTTTGTTCTAGTTTCTATGACAACAACCGTCAGCCATGTCAGGGGCCTTCGGGCGGCACATTAACTCTGACACTAGGGCTGGCCACTCAGCCTATACGAACTTACTTACTTACTGTAACGATTATTTGTTTAGGCTAAAAATAAGTAACGATTGTATACAGAGTAATTATATTTGTATCGATTTATTATTATACACACAATACCACATACGATAGGCTCAAAGATAACAATACTTAAAACACAAAAATATAATTAGGTACATCCGTTTCAAAAGAAAAACAAGTCAAAACCATTATTTTATACAATATTTATTTACACAAATACAAAGTCATAATACAAGTACCTATGCTTTAAAACAGAGGATAGTATGCCTAGTCAAAGGAAAACAGCAACAAAAAAAAGTCCAGTAATGTTTATGTAGGCTTCGTAATTATTATAACTGTATTATTTTACCGGGTTCGTATTATTTTATTTATTATATACGTAATTGGCATCGGTCTTTGTATATTCTGCCAATGTCGAGTATACTCATTTTTCAATTTTAATATACGTAATTAACATATTATTTTAACGTACCTAGTTAGAAAATTACGAGGCATTTCATAGGTAAGTATGTAACTGCATTTAATTTTATGAGTAACTCCACTAATGGCTCCCTGTAATTTGAGTCATTAAAAAAATACAAGGTTTTTGGCTAAACTACCTGTGGCGGGGTAATAAAAAAAAATGGCATCTGAGCACTTGAGCCCCGGTATATGTATATTGGTTAGATAACTTAATTTTAGAATGAAGCTATAATAAAATATAATAAAGGCTTATGACATGGTATATAGGCTTAGGACATGGGTGGTAAATCTTAGATGCTGCCCGTCCTCCGGTGTGTCTGGGTGCAGGTTTAAGACATACCCAGGCAGGGCCCATACATCGCGAATCGTTTAGTAGGCGAATAGACCGCCGACATATTGCTTATATATATATATAAGCAATATGTCGGCGGATCTATATATATATATATATATATATCTTTATTGTTCAGTTCCAAGATTTCATTGTATTTTCGGCGAGCAATAAAGATTGCATATTGCTTATTGTATTGTAACAGTTCTATGGTTATTTCTTTGATTATGTTGTGAATATTATTCTAGAGATTTTGTGTAGTTTTTTTTTAAATTCCCTCTGTCACTTTTAGTTAAAAAAACGTTGCATTCTCGTGAAAACGTGAAATCACGGCCCACATTGCACAATTTGAACATCTGCCCGATCGACAATACTAATATATTACATTTAAAAAAAAAACACGACAAAGTTAATGATAACTGGTAGTGATAGTTGTAGAAACACGATTGCAAAAAAAACACAATGGAAAAAAATTACGAAGAAGTATGCTTGAAAATAAGAAATACCTAAACGCTCGATAAGCGTAGAAACCAGTTTAACTGAGACTTTTCCTATAGGCAAAGAGGGTGTTATTTTAGCTGAGGTTGGGCACACTTTTAGGCCCATTATAAAAGAGGTTTCTAGTCTCAAAGGTCGTGAAGTCATCGTAGATAAAGCTACCTCGTATTCAAACACGCGTTATGATGTTGCTTCGATGTTCTCAAAACGACTCTGCCTTTAATTACCGGCACGCGAGTCGAATCGAATTGTACAAGTGTGCAACATCGAGTTTCGAGATGGTCGAGTGGTTGGTCGAAGGAGGTTACCAGGCTCAAAGAAATTTACGATAATTTGCTTAGTACGTGCCTTATTGGTACGGGTATTTCGGAGTTTATGTACTTACGACCTACATGCGCCCCGTGGTTTCGCCCCGTGGTTTCACCCACAATAGGCTAGATGACTGTTTTTTTTAAATTGTCCTATTCAAATGTGGCCCATAAATATAGCTGATTAATGAAAAGAAAATTAAAATCTGATCAAAAATAAGCAACTTATAAGCATTTTAATATCATGCTAGACAGAGAGGCGAAACAGCAAATTGTGACGTCACTTGTCAGGACGCCATATAAATTATATTCTGACAAATAAGGCGTGACGTCATTTTTTGTTTTGTGGGAAAGGGACAGAGTTGTATCTAACAAAAACTTTAAACGCTCATATATCAGAATATTATTAACCGATTTAAATAATGTTTTCAATTACCATACTATATTTTTTTAAATTCTTCATCAAAGCTATTAGTTTCAACGATACACACATCAGTCATCTACCCTAGGGAATTTTCTTACTAAAAATAATAGGATAAGCGAAGAGTTTAGCTGAATCTGATGTTTAGAAATCGGAAAAATAATTGAAATCGGCTGAAATATAAGCGTTCAAAGTATTTGGGAGGGAGTCATCTGTCCCTTTCTAGCAAAACGCGCGCTAGTATAGAACTTGATTGGTATCGTGTGCTTTGACGTTATTAGCCATTATAGTGCCCTCACTGGCTTTCATGAAACTAAAATGTTTATTGCTTCGTTATTTGTGCACATATTTAAATTTTATTTTCGATGATTTGTTTTGTTGCAAGTCAGCTTTTTTGTGAGTCAATAAAAAAAAACATGCATGTTCCCTATTCTTGGGATAAATAGTAGCCTATATTTTAAGGTATTAAGGTATTAATCCAAGGTATTAAGCAAAATTTCTATACCAAATTTCACCCAAAGCCGTTCAGCCGTTTCAGCGTCAAGGAGTAACAAGCATACACTCACATATACTCGCACACACCGAGAAACTTTCGCATTTATAATGTTTGTAGGATTTTCATACCACCGGCATACAGTGTTGCCAACAGCGTAAGGCCTGAAGTCGCCATTTTTCACAGGATTAGTAGCTTAAAGTAGCAGACTTTCAGCATTTACTAAAAGTAGCCTAAAGTACCCTGCCTAAACGCCAAAACATCGCTAATCGCATAAATTAAAAATATTATGTCATCAGCTTATTTGTTTGTAATCTTGCATAATACGAATAAATGATTCGTCCGTAAAGTAGCCTAAAAGGCGACCAGTCGCCTTTCAGATTTTTTCATCGCCGATCGTCGTCCTGAGTAACCTCGCCGTCAACCATAAAACGTCCATTGCTGGACGAAGGCCTCCCCCTTAATAGAGGGGTATTGCCATAATCCTCACGCTTGGCAGGCGGCTTGGGGATCGCAGAATGATCACCACCGTTAACCAAGAGGACGCTGCAGCCCGTCCTCCGGTGGGTCTGGTTGCAGTTTAAGGACATACCCAGGTCCTGAGTAGCCTAAATGGCGATAAATCGCCTACGTTGACCATACTGCTGGCTTATCGGTGAAAAATATCGTGTGAAATTCACCAACACGCAACTGTTGGTGGATAAATGGCTTCGAGTGTACGCCTTAGTCCAGCAATGGACGATTAAACAACCTGATTATGTTATATATCTAAAGACGATTCTCACTAATCATTAGTTAAAGACTGTAATCTTTAGTTCCGCAGCTAGAATTAGGTGGGATTACATAAATCCTCCCAATCAAGTCAGTTCAGTTTAATTTATTACGGACCAAAGACAAATCGCCTCCGGTCACAATCGGTAAGAAGCGGTCGCACTTGTAACAACTGGTGCGATATCCTGCCTGAAATCTCGAAAATGATAGCTAGGCTGTCAGGAAGTAGTTACCGCTGTCCAATTGTCCATAACCGCCTTGATTACTCGTTTAGTACATATGTACGAACAGGGCCCTGTTTTATAAAGCTACAAGTCTTGTATACTTGTATAGTGATAAACACCGCAAAAATATTGAGTACGGCTTTTTTTTAAGCTTCAAGACATCTAGTGTACAAACTCATTGAGCTAAAACACAAACGTCAAAAAAAAATGTCCGGGCCAAAACTCGGCGCACGCTGCTGCACTATGCAGTGCGTCGACTTATTGAACGACTTGAACTACGATAACACATAAGTGCCCAAGCATACATTCAACACTATACAAGCGACATAACGTCTAAATTCGAACAAGTACAAGTGTAGTGGTAGGACTCTACTGCGGAGTCTGCCTGGGGAAGTACCACACCTTTGCCAGTTATTCAACCGCCAAGCAGTAGTGTGCAAGCATTACTGTGATCCAGTTTGAAGGGCAATGTTACCAGAGAAATAACTGGGTATGAAGAGATTTAACATCTAATATCTCAGGGTGACGAGCGCAGTGCAGTGCGGCGCAGGATTGTGTTCGCAAGTTCAAAATTTTGGGACTGCTACTGTTAGTGGCAGGCGTGACGCTAACCATTAGGCGAACGTTTTGCTGGTCTCCTGTTCCATACATTTTGTCCAAGGTCAATGAACTTTTTGTATGGAAAATCGGTTTATTATTTCGCTTTAGCCCATAGTAAAAATTGTTTGTTTTGATTACAAAATATGTAATTAATGCTAACTGATTAGGAGTAACCCTGTATATCAAAATAAATACTAAGACCCTACAATGATATGCTAGAACATAATAGTTATTATGGCCATGTTATATGTATGTTATTTTAATGAAGTGACATCACGGATTTACTAAGAGTCGCATTTAATTTTCTGATAATAACTCGTAAGTAGTGCGTAGTGCTCCTTAGCAGCGGTGTGATTCGCGTCTGGACGTAGTGTAACGTGTAGATTTGTGATCAGTTCGTATTTTGTAGTACCTGTTGGTCACGGTTGTAGGCGGTGGTCTCGAAAATACCGATTTTTCGATATTTCTACCGATTTTGGGCCTGTCCTACCGATATACCGAAATGGCCCGTAAATTTACCCATTTTTGAAAATGCCTAAATAGGGGAAAAATGTTTAGAATTTTACTTGGAAAAAGTACAAATTTTAGAGGGCAAATCTACTGATTTTGCATTTTTTCGTTGGATAACACTGTTTTTTTTTTGGATTTTTGGTTTTAGTATGTCTAGGCCTCAATTATTAACAATATTGAAGCACATTTATTTCTAAGCAAGCCGATGACAAACGGTTTATTTTAAGACCTAATTGACACAATTGAAATCCCCTTTATATGCAGCTCACACTACGTTTGTCAGTAATTTGTGTCCAATGTCTTGGATTCTGGACATGAATTACTGATTGTTGGTCGTTAGACTCTTATTTGGACCAGTGCAAAGTGACATTGCATCAATGATATTATATATCTAAGGAGGGTATGTCATATCGCGCCCTAAAATGGCCCTGTGAAGACGGCCCTAAGGCCTGTCTGCGCTCACTAAGCGAGACGCGCGGTATTCTTTTTGCTCTCATAAAAGTGCTATCTTCTTTCGCACTCCAGCGCAACTCGTAAACATGACGGCGCGAGGGTCATTTTCATACGTTGTTTTATTACGTGATGGCGCATCCTTCGTAATCTTTGCATTGCATCAATAGGGAATATACATGTGTTTTGATTAGTAAAAACAATAGGATACGTGGAGAGTTTAACTGAATCTGATGTTTACATCGAAAAAATAATTGAAATCGGCTGGTGAAATATAAGCGTGCAAAGTATTTGGGAGAGTCATCTGTCCCTTTCTAGCAAAACACGTGCTAGTATAGAATTTGTTTGGAATCGTGAACCTTGACGTCATTTGCTAGTATTGTGTCTAACATGAAACTAAAATATTTATAACTTCGTTATTTAGACACATATTAAAAAAATATTTTCGATGTGTTGCTTTATTGCGAGTCAGCTCTTTTGTGAGTCAAATAAAATAAAACAAGCATATTCCCATATTGCGTTTCATGTTTCTTTGTTCTTACCATACTGTAGTCGTCGCTGCGCGCCGTACCATTACTTTTACTGTGCCGTTCAGTGGAAAATCGCCCTTCAATTTTATTGTAAGAGCATCTTTGGTAGACACTAATGGAGGCCAGTAGGTTCCTTAAGAAATGCGTGTCGAGCCCATAGAGGTAGGAACTACCTCTATAGTCGAGCTTATTGAAGTTTTAAGGCTACGTATTTTTAATTAGAGGATATATATACATCGTAGCGCTACGGTGCAACAGACGTGTAGGGTTAATGATCAGTAACCATAAAAATAATGTAATAGTACATTATGATACAAGTGTGCTATGTTGTTCATTACACTAGAGGCGGTATTACGCGCGCGAGCCGCAGGCGATCGCGATAAGGAAGCCGAGAGTGTATTGAAACATAGCACAAGAGTTTCATACGACAGTTTTCGTCACACTTGCGAGGGTAATCTTTTTTTTTTGATAAGAATCAATCACACAGCGAAAACGTCAACAAACATTTACGATAAATGGCGCCCAAACCAGCAATGCGCGCGCATGTTGACATTTACTTCAGCGGCATAAGAACTATTTGTTGGTAGTACAAAAAAACTGTAAGTATTACCCGGCTATATTAAGAGTGCTTCGTATACATACGTCTAATTGCAGTCACGTACAAACTTGACTTTACCGGGTTATAACTATTATAGCACTAGTGCCGTAATGTAAAGTAAAAAAGCACGTAATAGCTTGGATTATCAGTTCATATCAGCTTCAAAACTCTAGAAAGAAGCAAGCATATGACACAAAAAGCAATAAATCTCCGAGACAAGTGTTGTAAGCAATTCGTTAGGAACGCCCCGGCGCGGGCGCATGTCACAAGCACGTGCAGAGGTCGCATGTTTGAAAACCAGTGGCTTTGTAAGTAATGTGAGATGCCTTAACAAACAAGATAAGTACTTAGTAAGTCTTACATTTTCCAGGTATAAAGTAAAAGTCGCCTATATCACTCTCTGACTCTTGGAATCCGTTGCTCCGGATAAGATCAACTCTCTGGATAAGTGGAAATTCCTTGCAAAAATTCATAGCAAAATCATCATCAGCATTTATGCAGCTTGCTTTTTATGTGTAATGATTTTGCTGCGTAAACTTGTAATGCTAATCGTCATTATGACATTTGTTTTTCTACGTTCCAATATGGACCCCATAATCAGCCTTTTTGATAGTCCTTACCCTACCCTACTCTGCATGTGGCCTAGTGGTTCAAATTTCCCATACCTTTGAACCTTTGTATGAACTAGGCCAAAATGGTACATGCCTTTAACATAACATCTTTGAGTTATAATATCTAAAAAGATTCCGGTATGTTATAATGCTAGATGCATTATAACATAACAAACTGTGTGTTTATTTATTTATTTACGATACACAAAACAGATAACAATCGATTTCTTACTAAATAAATGGAAACATAAATCTGAACTGGATTGCAACCCAAAGTGTGAGTAAACAGAAAAATTCAATTACGAGACGTACCTGAGAATGTACGAATGAGTAATGAGTACATGAGAATGCTCATTCGCAAAGCAATAAGCTTGCAGCTAGACAAACACGTCCAATTCTGAATTGGTTCTGATTTGGTTAATATGTATGTAATACTAAAATATGTGTTGGATGCTATGCCAAATGCAGAAAATAATGAAACCAGATCATTAACCCGTTTGTTTTTAATCAGAATATCTTTCGCAACATGTTAACGAATTCATAAGGATGTTACATAAAACCCGTTTAATTTAATTTATAATAATGGGGTAGATATTCATAGGCCATAAATCACAATCCAAGTACAACCACGAGCAAGGTTAAATCAAATCTGTGGCGATTTAATTTAAAATATAATTTACATGGATAAGATTTACAGAAGGCCGTTATAAAACCATTTGCAGTAAAAATAATCGGTATTATTTAATTATTAACTGTCCGAATTCACGCAAGTATCTACTCACGTTTTATTAATGGATATGTGCAATAATGTTAAGCAATATGTCGAATGTTAGGTGATGTTTTATTTTGTATGATTTAGTTTTATACTTTTACTTCGTAACCTTAGGATGATGATAATGTCTGCAAATATAAATGTCACATTTACAATTTAGAATTTGCTGTTTTACATAACATTTAGCCGTTTTGTATTACGGTCAAACTTTTGCCTCATTATAAAAGTAATAAATAAATAAATAAAATAAATATTGGGCGGACATTTATTACACACAGCGCCATCTAGCCCCATACTAAGCAAAGCTTGTATTATGGAAACCAGATAGCTGATAGAATACTTAGGAAAAACTAATCAGGAAAAACGAATTGCATTATAAGGTGACCCTAACGAGCTTCACGTAGGCTAGCTAACTGTGCGGAAGAACGCGAAGCACGATTACAATTCAGCGGATGAACGTTTACCTGTAATACTATTTCTATGGGACCAATGTGAAAGTATCCTTTCAATAAAAAATAAAAAATCCTAAATCAACGCAGTTCTGAAGTAACAAACATAAAAAAACAACCGAATAGAGAACCTCCTCCTTTTTTGAAGTCGGTTAATAAAACGAAAACGCAGATAATAGCCCAATGACTGCAAAATCGTGTGCTGAATGGTTCTAATAAAATTGCCACTAAATCGTGCCAACCACGAACTGACTAAACTAGATCTCGAAGAGTACCTACGAGGTCGTCTCAAGGCCGGGTCATCGGCAGTCTCTTAGAGCAGAGGCTCTCAAACTTGTTTCGTCTACGCCCATTTTGAAAATCAATTATTTTTCAGCGCCCCCCATTTTTTTTTACTTTGCCACATTAATTATTTTAATTATAGTGTGCTATATTAGTCAGGTGTGGTCTCTGCATCGCTTCATTCGAAAATGTTTACAGACAATATGTTTGATTGCTCACGGGCTGTCCTACGACAGCTATGTTAAATATTTTTAGTTTTGTATCATCAAACAGGGCAGAAATGTGAACTAAATAATCGATGTTGTGTAGTAGGTACAGGTAGGTTCTAATTTCAGTGAATTTTAAAATAGCAGGTTTTTAGTTGGGGGACATTGGGGGACATTTTATACACAGCGCCATCTAGCCCCATACTAAGCAAAGCTTGTATTATGGAAACCAGATAGCTGATAGAATACTTATATACGTTTTTTTGTCGTAAATACATACTTATAATACATACTACACTCAGACACAGAACAAACATATTATTTATTTATTCGTTACAATTTATTATTATACATTAATATAATATAGTAGCGAAAAGCCACCGTGGTTTGTCTCGGCACCAATAAAAATGAAATGATTAAATTACAAATCAGTCATCGCTCCACTAAACCACTTCAACACCTCCCGATTTTTTCTGGACCCTTAGCTCCTTAGCCTCTTCTAGGCCTCCAGCCCCCAAGGGGGCGTTATCGCCCACTTTGAGAATGGCTGTCTTAGAGGCTCAAGGTTGCATCACCTTGCACTGCTGTAAGCGCTATAGGCTTTCCTTATAGGACACTTCCGTAAAACTAAATCCCATCTCATTGTTATTCCACGTTGGACCTATTTCGCCCGGCCTTTCCAACGTTACGTGGGCCATTTAGCTAATGGAACGTTAAACTAGCGATGGGTGATATTGTTTTGTTTGTTGAATCAATAGAAACAGACGTAGCATTCTACATTCTACGACGATTGTATAACTTTATAATTTAGCTTTACTGTCAGTAAGTGGGCACTTTATTTATGATTATAGATTAAAATCTAATAATGCTCAGAGTAGTTTTTTGAATGAGTCCTTACTTAAATTTGTGTTGAAAGTTTTTTACGACAAGGTCGTAAGGCGAATCGAATGAAAGATCTTGAAAGCTATTCAAACCAATTGTTAATTTGAAAGAAATAACTCAATGAACAAGGTCTATCAGTATTTCTAATGACACAACAAAAAACAAAAACTTTTTATGCGGCTAAAGAAAATGTCACCTGCGCGCGCGTCGCTGGCATGCGCGCCATTTTCCACAAATATTTGTTGACGTTTACGCTGTGTATTGAGTATTAACAAAAAGAGTTTGTTTTTTCTCTCACAGTAGTGTGATGAAAAACGTTGTATGGCACGCGTGTGCCATTGGTACTATCATCTCCCTTATCGCATAATACCCCATCGAGTGTAATGACAAACATAGCACACATGTATCATAATATACTATAACTTACCCGGGATAAGATATAAAACACAGTGCTGTAATATAAAGTAAAAAAAACCACGCGTGTTTAATATCTTGGATTATGAACCTAAAACCGATCTAATAAGATCCAAGTTACGAGTAGGTGTGATGAAAAATACCTTACCATGAAATGGTTTCCATCTATGGCAGTTCCAGCTCGTTGTCATTTTGCGGTGTGGGATCCGAATGCGCTAACCATTAAATTATCTTCGCAGATTTACACATATTGGTCTTGCACTTTATTATTCTGATTTCCCATTGAGCCGTAACATTTGAAAGCGATAGCTTTTTACAGTTCCTGCGTCGTTAGTGACGAAGCTTTCAAAACCATTATTACATGGTGACATCAGCAAATACGAGCATACCTCTTTATTGTAGTAAATTACAATTATTTTTAATTGTGAGCGTGCGCGTGCTTTGTGTAGCCATCACATACGGATCGTGCGTCTTGATAACTTTCCTTTCTAGAGAGATTTATGGGCGGATGATCTAAATTATTACATTGACATTTTTAGTAAGTAGTGAAGACTTATTCCAAAGTCTTACAATATTGAGTAGGTACTTATAGGTATATATACTAATGTAGCTTTGTGTTTTTTTTAGATAGTATTATGGGCCTCCATTTAATCGCCATCACACCTGATGTTAAACGAAGCGGAGCGAGCGAAGAAGATAATTCAATCGTTTTACTTAAGAATTTTCACAGTTTCTTCAAATTATGCACCCTGTCATCAAACTACGAGTAAATAACTTTACGAGAGAAATGGAGCTGTAGCTTGTTTAATCTCTACCGATTGTTTCATTCGGCCGAACCAAGAGCTAAACTGTTTATTATTTTTTAAATACATGTAGGTGTATATATTATTTATAGTTCATAATTAAAGAACCTTTCAATCAATCCACTATAGAAATAAATCCGTGAGAATATAACAGTAGTAATGTAGTTACAGTAGTAACTTTCGTAGTGGTAGCTAGGACTCTACTACAGAATCCGCCTGGGGAAGTACCACACCTTTGCCAGTTATTCAACCGCCAAGCAGTAGTGTGCAAGCATTACTGTGTTCCGATTTGAAGGGCAATGTTGCCAGAGAAATTACTGGGTACGAAGAGATTTAACATCTAATATCTCAGGGTGACAAGCGCAGTGCAGTGAGGCGCAGGATTGTGTTCGCAAGTTCACGTTTTTGGCACTGCTACTGTTAGTGGCAGGTATGACGCTTACATCCAGGTGAAAGACTTACTCGTCTCGTCACTTGACCGTATAAAAAAACGACACAATTATTAAACGAGCGCAATCGCATACGGCTTTTCCTTAAGACTGTTTATACCGTCATGCAGCTATGCTATTAACACCACTCGAGCCGAACGATATGAGTATACAAAACAAACCTGCACCAACCAGCCTTCGACAATATTACCATTGGAGGCGGCAAGCCAAGGTGTACCTCTCTGCCAAAAGGTATGGTCAGTGACTGCTATACACTTTGTGTGTGTTGTGAGTTTATTTTAGTGTGCGTTCACACAAACAGGAATTTGTTTCATGAGCGTAAAAGTTTACTTGAAAGAGTGTCATGATTGTTTAACTCGTCCCCCGTAAACAGTGACAGAAAATTATTATCGGCATTGGCATCTCCAGTGGTATATCCACGAAGACACCAGCCTACATACGGAACAAATAAAGCATAACACAGTTTGAATGTTTGTCTAGGCTAGAGTAAAAGTAGTTTTAGCGATTGTTTCCATTTATGCATACGATACAAGCAGTTTTCCATTCCCGCCAAATTTACAGAGATAGATTATACTTATCGTTGAACAACTTTAACTATGGGGCCAACCCAGAAATAGCGAAAAAAAACAGCTGTTCCTTACAATAAGTTTATTGACCTTTGACGAAATGTATAGAACATTTTGTTTATTGACCTTGGAAAAAATGTTCCATACATTTTGTCTGCAATATTTTGGTTGTTTATAAGAAAAGTTTCAGTGGTTATAACAGCCTTGTGATACAATAGCCACTAATTATTACAGGTCACTAACTATTACAAGCTTATTAGGTTGCTTGTTTAAGGGTTATAACCCTGTATAACTTTTGATGACATCGCTAAAACGGCACAGATGTCAAAGAACTGACTGAACAAGGAGTGAAAGTGACCGTTGCGCTTCTTGCTTGACCTACACTTGACGTCTTGACCTATCATATGCGGTCATTGAGCTAATATCTAAAGAGTCACAATCTCTAAGTGAAAACAGTCAGAAACGTCCGACTGCCTGCATACGTGCATTATATAGTTCAAAATTGTTCGAATTTAGACGTTATTTCGCTTGTATAGTGTTCAATGTATGCTTAAGCGTTTGTGTCTTATCGTAGTTTAAGTCGGTCAAAAAGTCGGCGCAATGCATAACGTGCGCCGAGTTTCGGTGCGGACATTTTTTTTTGCACGTTTGTGACTCTATAGATAATAGATGATAATGAATAATTGTATTTTTTAATCATAATAATTATGATTACAACAACAACAATACAACAAAAACAACAACAACAACGACAATCACAACGACAATTATTGTCGTTGCAATAAATAAGCAATTTTCAAATTGCATTATTCAAATCAAGTTGGCTGGAGAAAATCTGTTGAAAATCTGAGTTTTGTCTCGGACATTTTTTTAGCAAGATACTACAAGTGACTCTATAGATATTAGCTCAATGTATGCGCTAAAGAAATAAGTTAATCGGTATGAGTAAATGTTTTATAAGTACTGTTAAGTCATGTCAGAGGCCTTCGGGAGGCACATTAACTTTGCATTAGGGCTGAACTCGTAGGCTCAGCTTAAGCATACACGAATTCACATTAAATTTCATAAGTAAATGTCACAGAATAATTAGGTGTTTTTAAGCATTTGTTACGCGCTCTACATAATTACCAGTATTATAAATAATGTTTAGGTACATTAAACAACATAATTATTTCGTATTGCATATTCAGCGAATTCTATACATAGTGAAAAAATACGTTTATTCTATTTTATGTAGTTTTTTTGCCCAGCTGTGGGACAACACAACACGTTTTGTATTTTTGAAGTATTCATGAATTCGCATTGTGCACTAAGGGAATAAAGCAGTGTCTTACGTTGCGGGCGCCATATTGAACCCTGAGCGTAACGAGGGAGTCTAGAGTTATTAGAGTCCCGAGTGAAGCGAGGGGTTCGAGCTGCCCAAGACGAAGACAGGCTTTATTCCAGAGGAGCATACTCTACTTTTCACACCTTCTGCGAGACAATAAAAAGCCAGAGTTCCATAAATTAAAATTCACTGACAATCACAGGACCAAACACCGTCTTTTGTTTTACATTCTTTGTAACCGCACCTTTTTTTTTTTAGTTCTGGTTGTGGTGGCCAGTTCGATTTTCGAACAAACCTCTTTACAATGCCATAAGGGCATTTTTTTACTTAGAGTTTTCCACGAGTTTCCACACGAATTTGACGATCCAAATTCAAATCACTATATTCCTTATCATATTCATCATACAACTTTATAGCCCTCATTAAGAGATAATGCTTTACGTTACGTTGAGGTTGCATGATAATATGTAATTGGACATTGTCGAGCAGGTGGTGTGAAATAATGCTCAATACGCAAGTTTACAACGCTTCCAAGCTTAATACGCTTTCAGATTTTTTTCTTTGTTTTCACGACTTTTCAGTTATAAGATCATTTGAACATTATTTATTTTTGCTTCACTAAAGGCAATGATGATAATTAAAAGAAATGATGCTGTAAAAACCGAATGATTACAGAAATAATAATAAAAAATATATATATAATAATAATAATATTATGATATTAATGATTATAGTGATGTAGAAATTAGCTTGTACTTGTAGGGTGTAGCTTGTGTTGTTGTCTTAGTAAGTTCGTATAGGCTGAGTTGCCAGCAGAGTTGTCAGAGTTTATGTGCCGCCCGAAGGCCTCTGACATGGCTACAGCGTCTTAAGAAAATATAACCCTCCGAAAATTAATATAAAGATATTTACAGCGTTTTATATTTTTTAGCAATTAGTTGCTGAAAAAAAGGAAATGACAGATACATGTCTACAGTAGACTTAGACTTTGTAAAAGAAAAATGATTGCTCTAGAGGCATTATAGAGAGGCATTACAGGAAAATACAAGGAAAATAGGGGAATATGTTTGTATGGAGAATAGCTCACCGGACTCCCTTTTAACTTGTTGGCTTAAAACGTTGCACATCAATTCTTTTAAACATATTTCGAGTGTAATAAGCGCTTCTAGTTTGTAACAGTCGTTATGTGCCGATTGCTCCACGAGTTGCGATAGCAGTTGATTACGGCATTCCAAGTTTCCGCTGGCTGCTGCTCACGACTATTTCCGTCCTTGCAAGACTCTTCAACACCTACTGTTGGCAGCGACAATGATAAGATGAATGGACGGGAAATAGCGCACGGATTTTGAAGACTATATGTTGAGCGCCGGCTCTCCACTCGCTTCAGTCATACTCTGCCTTTGCGACATGCGAGCCGTCATCATCAGCCCGGAGACGTCCACTGCTGAACGAAGGCCTCCCCCTTAGACCGCCACACTGTACGACAACCTGCCATTTGCATCCACCGGTTGCCCGCGACTATTACAATGTCGTCGGTCCACCTAGTGGGAGGCCTTCCTACGCTGCGTCTTCCGGTTCGCAGTCGCCACTCAAGAACCTTCCTTCCCCATCGGTTGTCAGTTCTTCGAGCGATGTGGCCTGCCCATTGCCACTTCAACTTGCAAACCTTGCGAGCTATGTCGGTAACTTTGGTTCTTTGGCGAATATCCTCGTTCCGGATTCTATCGCGCAAAGTAACTCCGAGCATAGCTCTCTCCATTGCCCGTTGCGTGATACTGAGTCTGATGCGAGCCGTACGATACGAAAATACAAACTTCTAATACATGTACATGTGTTCTCTTTTTGTCATGCAGTAATTAGATTCGCTATCTCTATTTTCTGGCAAATGTAATATGCATACTTTTAGCTAGGTATGCCTGGTTGTGTTGTCTTGTTAATTTTGATCGATTTGCAAGCGCTGGGCCCGTCCATTCCATTATCACCGTCGCTGCTGTTGGGTACACTCTATAATGTCCACCGCTAGCACCATTGGGCACAACTAAGCAGTTCCGACTGTAGACTAATTGAAATGTTGCAATTTCCCTTGGGGACGTTGAATTTCCCTATGTCGAGTAGTAGCCATTTTCTTAATTCAATCGTATGACTTTAACACGAGCGAGACGTTCGCCTGGTGGTAAGCGTCACGCCTGCCCATAACAGTAGCAGTGCTAGAATTGTGAACTTGCGAACACAATCCTGCGCCGCTCTGTACTGCGCTCGTCACCCTGAGATATTAGATGTTAAATCTCTTCATACCCAATAATAAATATTTAAAAGTTGGCTTTGTAAAATTAATGAATGGTCATTGTAAAAAGCGCTGGTTTTCAATAGCGATACGTAATTTTTTTTATTGACACTATCATTAATGGATGACTAATTAAAAATACTAGTTTACAATATTTAAAAAAAGTTGTCAGAAGTTCTCCTGTCGATGGCCATCTGTAGATTTTTTACATATCAATCAGAATGTTATGTTAGATATTTTGTTAAAGATTCGAGTTTTTAGGGTTACGTACCAAAAATGTGTCTAACAGCAATTGATTAATAAGCTTATGCCGTCTGTGTTTACTCTATAATAACACTTAACTTAGCTTGGCACAAGTCTTAAGAATCCGAAAAAAATTTCAAAGAATGAAAAAAAATTGTATGAAAATGAATTGATGTCTTGGGAATCCTGTGAGCGCTTCTCCATACAAACGTATTCCCCTATTTTCTTCCTAGATAATCCCTCTAAAGCATTTTTTTTATAATCCAGGTCTACTGTAGACGTGTTTCTGTAATTTTCTTTATTTTCAGAAACGAATACTTAGCTAAATAAATACAAATTGTTTTTTAACTCCTCTTGCTTATTATGCGAACACAATAATATTATTAAATTATTATTGTTTGTACGAAATCTTTGGCGCACGAGTTCAACTCTCACTTGACCGGATCTATTCTTATCAATTGATGATGACATCATACTATTTTGTAATGGAGGTAAGAGTCTAAGCTTGATTTTGAGAAAAATCTAAGGAGATCTTTAAAAGGTAATAACGTAGGTATTTCCTTATTAAACATATAAATACAATGTGTAACAAAAAGGTTCAACAATACCGAAGGGTATGTATGTAGTGTAGTTGTTCATAATGATGAGTAAGTATTCATCATTATGAACAACTTTGACTATGGGGCCAATCCAGAAATCGCGAAGAAAAAGTCTGCTGTTCCATACATTATGTCCAAGGTCCTGAACTTTTTCTATAGAACAGCTGGTTTTTTTAAAATGATTAAATTGTAATTAGATAGTAAAAGTTGTTCATAATGAAGAGTATACATAATACCCTTCAATATTGTTCCACATTGTAACAAAAAGGTTGAACAATGTAAAATGTGGTAGATAATCTTCCCGGATATTTTAATCTGGATCGACGAAGCTAAAAAATAAAGTTTTCATCATAGCTACAAAATTAGTTATGCTACGAGTATTCGACTGTTAATATTATACGATATTTTATTATTATTATATCATATAATTTTATTGTTTATTTTATTTTATTTTATACGAGTATTTCACCTTAATTTCAAAAATAAAATGTTTTTCACGTCTGCTTGATATTTTTTTGCCGTTATATAAAACTCATTAAGTACTGCCAAAAAATGCAGATGGGCAAAGGAGAACAAGAAACCAAAAACGAATAAGGAAATGCGAGTTGTGGCTTTATTCGTCTCTCAAATGCTTAACAATTTTATGGTATTCAATATGAATCATATACTTAATGTTTTGGTCCCGTTATAAAACTTGATCATAAAGATGAGGATAATAAGCATCATTTGCCGGTATTGACGTTCCGCGTATTTCCCTTCAATATATACCTTGCCTTCCGCTTCAGCAAAAAAGTCACCCAGTAGGTATATAACATACATGCGCGTTGGTCATCACAAGAAATCATAATGGGCAATTTCTGGCAGGCAAATAAAAAAAAAGGATCTCATTTTTTTTCTTTGTTATTGGCATCGCACGTTGTGCATTCTGCCAATGTCAAGTTTATTTAGAAAGTATCATCAAGTCAAATATGTCATGAAATCACAGTTAACCACACAAAATTGGTCATAGTCGAGTCCAAGTCATGCCCTAGTAAAGTTGTGGCAACTTTACTATAGGCTTTTACAATTTTTATAAAACAACACGAAAAGATACGTTTCACCAAATTATATCACTTGCACACACTCGGGCATGTAATTCAACCCTTAATTAATAAAACACCACAATTTTTTATCATTAATTCGAGAAAAAATTCAAGTTTAAGAAAATAATAGAATGCAGCGACAAGATTTTTCCGTGTTCCCGCCAAAAAAACTCAAGAAGCTCATTGTAGATGGCTCTGACTACGCAGACCAGACGTGGCTGTCCATAGAGGAGAGTAATATACTTGTTGGCTGTCATTGTCAAGTTTTTTATTTTATTTCATGTGCCACATATCAAAAAAAGTTTCTCTGGAAAATAGTATGCTGTTTATGACTGGCACGTTTAGTCTGCGCTATCTATCGAGTTAAAGGAAACTACTTTTTTATTTATCATGTTTGGAAAATCGCTCATTATGTTCGATCGTAGTTGCGTTGCACCTTCACGGTAGTCTTCAAGAAGTTACTCATGGCTGTAAAGGTAGGCCTAGTAAATTGTCCAGGAAGAGAGGGTGGAAGGTGTAATGGCGGTTGTCGCAAGCGTTCTGGTACGGCGCGCGTGGTGCAACATTCGTGACGTAATGGACATGACTTGTCGCTGGCCAGGCAGTGGTTACGAGGGAAATTAAACAAACATAAACGAACGAAGAGAAGGAACTGAAATATGTTTGAAAAATGGCCTTAGAAAAATACTATGCAAAGGCTATATAATAAGCCATATGCCTTCATTTAGTAGGTACTATTAAGTTCTTTAAGGATGCACTGACCGACGGCTCGAACTCATCAGTAGGCGAGGCTAAAAATATGCTCTCTTTATCAAATATAGTGTGGGAAAGGGAGAAATAAAGATAAATGAGTGCGCAATTTTTTTTATGTGGACCTTTAGCTGCAGGATTTGGTTGAAAAAACTACTGAATGATTTTATTTCAACTAAAGTTAGTTGAAATCTTAATGGACTTAACTATGCCGCAAAATAAATTATTTTAAAGTTTTCGTACGCCTTATGTTATTTAAATACGTCCAAAGTAGCGTTTAAATTGAGCTAAAATACAAGATGTTTCCTAGCTCATACCTTTCATGTTTAGTAAGTTTTTAATTTCTTATCAATTAACAATCCTAGATAATGAAAAGACAAATCGATATAATAAGTAGTCTTGGACCTACAACATTACATAGTGGAGTAATATCACTTCCCCGTTTCTATGGAGAAGTGACCGGCTAGTTTACTTTTAATCGTTGCTTTATTAAAAATTAACTCTAATCCTACGATATTTTCTGTATAAAATGACTTGCCTGTAACATTCGAAGGTATTTATGACCAATACCTAAATATTTCTGATTCTTGATTTCAGAAACTATAAGGAACTACTTATATACTTTTTTAATGTTAGGCCGTCCCTTGATAGATAGATAGATAGATTAACTTGACTAGATAGAAGTGGTCAACTGAAAAATGGGTTATAAAGGTGTAAAATTATTCCCGTTCGTGCACCCGTATTTTGAGCACCCATGAAAATAGCACCTACAATAATATTCCTACAATAGCACCAATCAAAATTTTGGTGCTATTATTGAAACAAAAAAAAAACAGATTTTATTCCTCTTTGCGTAACTTTTAGCATTGTTTGCCTGTTACTTTGTACGCGACTCATATATTGAGCGGCTAGTATCATTCTAAGCACTAAGAATGTCATGTTAGATCAAGGGAGCTAAGTGATTGACGTTTTGTTTAATTATGACTGTCTAGCACTGCAGAAAAAAAGTCTTACTATAACAATAAAAGATATTTCAAGTAAAATCCCATTATGGAGGTATAGGCCGAGAATTTACAAAAACAATAAATTAGTCGATAACCATGTTATAAAAAATACCGAAATTTCACGCAAAAATTTGAAATCGCAGATTTGAGTAAGTCCTTACATTTTCCGCTTTAATTAAGGACATACACCAAAACATCGCCTTGACTAATCCCCTATTGAATAACGGCCATCTTATATATTCCAAATACGTCATAATTAGATCCGTGGTTAAATTATGGCTAATTTAGTGAACCGTGAGTTAGCATGCTAAATCGATTTGTTATTCCGGAAACCTCTAACATTACATTCACTAAGTTTGGCCTGTGCTAAGTTTTACGTTGCCTATTTAAATATTAATTTTTATATATAAAAGGCTCTGTTCTGACTGATTGACTGACTGCTGACTGACAGATTGGGGGGCAAAAAACCTTGTGAATTTTGGGAGCGGGCCGAATTTCTTCCGTACACGCGTACAAGTCGCGGGCGACCACAAGTTTAATATAATTTAAGAATGACAACTTGATGCCTCGTTGCATGAAGGGACGAGTTGGCAGCGATGCGTGTGCGATTAATTTTATGTCAAACTAGCTGCTCCCTGCGGTTTCACCCGCAATAGGGAATATGCACGTGTTTCAATTATTAAAAATAATAGAATAAATGCTCCGATGCTTAAGTCGAAAAAATAATTGAAATCGGCTGGTCAAGTTCTGAAATGTAGGCGTTCAAAGTATTTGGGAGGGAGTCATATGTCCCTTTCTAGCAAAACACGGGGTAGTATAGAATTCGTTTGTAATCGTGTACTTTGACGTCATAAGTCAACATAGTGCCCTCCCTGTCTAAAATGAAACTAAAATGTTTATAACTTCGTTATTTGTGCACATATTACATTTTTATTTTTGATGTATTTGTTTTGTTGCGAGTCAGCTTTTTTAAGAGTTAATTAAAAAACACATGAATATTCCCTGTTCTTGGGATAAAATGTAGCCTATGTTTTATTCCAAGCAATCTATCTCTATACCAAATTTCATGCAATTACGTTCAGCTGTTTCAGCGTGAAGGAGTAACAAACGTACACACAAACACAGCATACCGTCAAATGAAAAATGAAAATAAAATGAAAATAAATTTATTTACATAAACATTAATATAACAAATAAAATTAATAATTAGATATTCTGTAAGTAGTAGTAGGCTTATGTATATGACAGAAAATAATATGCGGCTTTATGGCGCTTCCCGCACTAGGCTACTTTACAAACTTTGGCATTTAGATGATGTGTCGGAGTAGGATGATCTAGTACTTTGTTCTACGACTTAGTTGAGTTACCGGTCTGCAGCAAGCTTTACCTACAGGGTTACGTTAAGCTATTACTACGCCGAAAGGAGGTCATTGTATTCACGATTGTAAACAACTTTTACTATGGGACCAACACTGATTTGCAAAAAATATCAACTGTTCCATGGAAAAATGTCATTCACCCTCGACAAAATGTGGGTCACTCGGATGTATCACGAATTCAGGTTTGGCCGATTGTAAAAGTTGTTCATGATGGGTACAGTGATCTCATTTCGGCTTCGTAATACCGTTACGCGTAACCCTGTACAGTACAGTAATAAAGGGTTACAAACATTTCGTTTTTATTGTGCCTTTCTTTTTAACTACCTACTTTATTTAACAAAATAAGTAAATGGAGCTTTAAAACATATTACATAACAATTATTCAAGACAAAAACACAGGTACACACAAAAATAACACAAAAAATAACAGTTACGAATTAATAACATTATAATAATAACATTACACATATAACATTATACTTCATCACCAGCCAGAAGAAGTCCACTACTGGACGAGGCCTCCCCCTTAAAAGGGAGGGGTTGCCGTAATCCCCACGCTTGGCAGGCGGCTTTTTTAATTATTTAATCATATGTTATATTGTATATTTATTATGTTAACAACTTTGTCAAAACTTTGTAAACGTTGATTGCGTATTTGTTTTGGTTACTTTTATAAATCATGTCTAATCAATTAATTAAAAAAATATCAACCAATGTATGAGTACCGCATTGTTTTTTGTAATCCATTTCTCAAAGCCCAGCCTCTTTGACTTGGAGGATCTAGCTCTCTCTCTCTATACAACGTGTTACAAAAAGGTTCTACAATACTGAAGGGTATGTATGTACTCATCATTATGAACACCTTTTACTATGTGGCCGACCGTGAATTCGCGAAAATAACCCAGCTGTTCCATACAAAAAGTTTATTGACCTTGGACAAAATGTATGGAACACCAGTTTTTTTTTCGCGATTTCAGATTTGGTCCCATAGTAAAAGTTGTTCATAATGATGAGTACATACATACCCTTTAGTATTGTTGAACCGTTTTGTTATATGTTGTATAATCAAAGCTTTTTGATCATGTAACAATATTCAAAGCTCTACATATTTTACAGCTCTTTAGCTGCTGCACGAAGGTTTTACCAAAAAAAAGAGAAAACAAGTAATTAATAAATAAATAACACAGACTACACTGCCAAAAAAGATTACTTTTCAAAAACAATTATAGCCAGTGTCGCTCGGGACGATATAAGACCCATACATCCAAATCTGTTCAGGCATTTAGAAGTTTTATGCTGGAATAAAGTAACTCATACTTAAGTATACAAGAACCCTGAAAACATTACACTCCTTTTTTTGGGCAGTAGTGTAAAGAAAATTAGTGGTTTGAAATTTTCCTTTTTTTCCCGGATGAAGTATTCTGTTATTCCCATCTTTATGTAACGGGCACTTTTAGAACTACTTAGTTTGTAAACTTGCCAAATTTTACCTAAATCAATCCAGTAGTTTTGTATGAAAAAGCGATAAGTAATAGAGGAAAACATCGTATTTAAAATATGAATAGTATGAACTGTTGTATCATTGTGTTCATTTTGTATTTATGCATTAAATAGCATCGTTTTGACTGTTGAACAGTCAAACGTTGCTAATATAATTTAAATTTATAGACCTTCATGTCAGCGTAAACTTTAGTACCCACATATTAAAAGGAAGTCTAGTAGACTGTATAAGTAATTATGTCCATTAGTTAACCAAGCGAGGTTATAATATGAAAGAAATTAGTAATATCATGAGCATAACAAAAAATAATACGAATCTACATAGAAAAAAAGACCCGATTAAAATAATTTGCGGAAGCGACAAGAGCCTTCCGGGGCACACTGAACTTTGTTTCAATACTAAAATTTTGTGATTTTTTTGACAAATTGTGCGATCACAATTCGGTTTTGACCACAGAGTAATAGAAGCAGAGATGTGATTCCTTAGCAAGACGCGTGACTGTGCGGGGAGGTGTAGGTTCGCGGGAGGAGTGGCAAATTGTAATGCCATCTAGTGGTTTTCAGAAAAAGTTTTTGAGAATCGAACTAGTGAACTAACACTTAGCTGAATTAACACTTAATTACTTAATATCACGCATATTGATGTCACGTTTTTAAATGTTATAGAACAGATTTATAGGAATTAAATTACTTACGAATGAAATTACATGCCAACCATGTCATCTGAATTTTTCCGTCGGTCATTTTTATATAAAGAAACAAAGCAACTTATTTAATTTTTACAGTTACTGGGTAAAAACATTAAAAATCGTACGTCTAATATGTAAGTTTGAATGACCGTTACGCGTGGCAGATGTTAGCAGACTGAGCAAATAAGTATGACGTCACACACTCCGTCCGCAAAATAGGATCTGCGACTGCAAGTCGCTCATCGCAACTCTTTATCCTTCCATGGTTTTGACCAGCCTATGCCAGAAACGTATCTACTTCATCATGCCATCGTTTCATCGGACTGTCTTGGCTCCATTATTGGTCATCCACTGCGTAATTCTCTTGACCTATCTATGCCAAGGTGTTCTCTGGCTACGTAATCTACCCAACAATATTATTTAATTTGGTATTGGTAGACTTCCTGCTACCATCAGCGATTCTCTGTTTAAGTTATAAAATATTGGTGCTTAAGTTTTGAAGGAGCATGCTTAGTTGCTTACGCATAAACATCTTTGAGTTTTAGATTTTATAAACGTTTCATAGAGCTTAAGGCCCTAAGAGAACATTAGTACCTACCTATCTATTATGAAAGTTTCAATAATGAGTTTTTGAATTTAATTTGGGAAATCAAGAAAGATCCACTAAGGATAAGTAGGTAAGTAATAATACGTAATCCACTGCAAATTTATTGAAACACGACATTTTAGCCTAGTTCATACAAGGGGTAATGAGAGATTTGTACCACTTGGCCACCTGCGTATAGGAAATGTCCTAAGCTTTTAGGTTATCCATTGTAACGTTTACAAAAAGGTTGGTAGGTATAGGATTCAGTCTTTTCTCTATGCTTTGACATTTCAGGAAAAAAACAACCAGATAATTATTTCTATATGCGCTCGCGTTCATTTATGGTTCATAAAAACGTTATCTAAATTAGATCTGTCATTGGTCAGGAGCAGTACAGTGCAACTATATTATTAGAGTTGTCCAAATGACGGAAATAAGAATTTTCAAGGGCAGCTCTCAGTTGTGTTCATAAAAATCGATTGTGGCTCCCCCAGTCAACAATACAGATGGGTTGGTTGGGACTACAGCGTGGTTATCCACCGACGATCGCGACGATGTAAGCGATCGTGTAATTGCCATGATATACTGAAACATATACCTTCTCTTTTATGTTGTTAAAATATAGGTATAAGTAGGTAGGTACGCGCAATTTCATTGAAGTAATGTAGGAGATCTGCGAATAAATGAAATCGACATAATGGGTCCATCCATCCTCCTCGGCCTCCGCCTCCGGACCTCGGCGTGGCCGTCGCCGGGAGTGGGGTCAGACTTGCCCTGGCATCCCAGAAGGGGTGAACCCTGGGGCCTTATAGTAGGTTGATCTGGTTGACTATTTGGAGAATCTAACCTATCTTCTAACAGATCTGGGGAGACCTTGACCGCGCTGGTGAGGTCGGTGTGTTTGTGTGCCTTTAATAGTTACCGGCGCCTATAACAATTCCTAATTTTACCCAAAGCCGTATATTATGATGAGATACGAGAACCAATTATTCTTATTATATTTATTATCTGTTTATGTAATAGATTTTAGGTTAGGAAAGGCAAGAATTCGTAATTTAGTTATTTTCTTAAGATTCTTTTCTGTGGTGATTTTTCTTCATACGTTAACAATTTACTGACATGGTAATTAATTAATTAATTGATCTCCAAGCTCTTACAAGTTTTACTTGACCCACAATCTCGGCAGACAAGGTATTTCTAAATAGGAATAAGTACTTACTAAGCCACAGCTAAATACTAGCTTATATGTAACTATAGTACTCAGACAAAGATTGCAGCTTACGAGGGTAAAAGTCAGGGTAGCCGCCATTCTTGCAGGACAACCATGTTCACCGCGACAAAATGTTTACTAAGTAAGTACCCTTTTTGACAACCGATGATTTTTATGAAATTTAAACTAGCATACATTTCAATCCTAAATGATTTCAACCAGTTTTTAACCGATTTCAAAAAAGGAGGTTCTGAATTCGACTGTTATGTTTTTTTGTATTTATGTTACGCGATTACTCCGCCAATTATGAATTGATTTTGATGATTTTTTGTTTGGTCGGTGATACTTCAGAGGTGGTCCCATATACATTTTATCGAAATCGGTTTAGTAGTTTGGTTTTTAAATCAAAATTACTGAAATAAATCAAAATAACTGGAAATGAAATATGAAGATGTCATCCAGGTAGCCGAAATTGAAGTAAGTAGGTCGTTTTTTAAACAGTTCTAAAAAACAAAATATTTTATCTATTGTAATACAATGATGTGATAAATATTTATAAGCTATATATAATTATAATAAGGCTTTTTAGGCTTTTAGGCCTTTTAGGCTTATGCTTATGCTACTAGGTAAGTGTCAGCCACTCTGTCTCTTTTGTACAAACGGCGTATGAAAGAGACGGAACGAACTAATTTTGACACTAAATAAGACGAGACAAAATATAAAAAAGCAATATCTGCAGAATATATGTTATTAGCAATTAACATTCTAATTTATGTAGCCACAGATATCATTTACAAGCAAATAATATACCTACTTCTGATCTACTTCCGAATTCCTTTAGCTTTTTAGGGTACCGTAAAAACGGAACCCTTTTACTTCAACTTACATCTGATGGTCACAGTCGAGAGTATTAAAAGTTGCTTAAATTATATATTCTTAAGACAAATAAATTTATACGCTAAGTATATTGAACAATATTAACATGTTGGTAAATATTGTCGCAATACGTCACTACAAGAAAAGCGGGCATGAAAAAAATACTCGAAAACATTCCAATTGTGATAGTTATCGTTAAAAAGAAAATTTAAATCATTGTGAGTTTTCCAAATCAGTATTTCGGCATCACGTCCCTTACTTACATCAAAATATTCAGATTACAAACGACCATCATCAAGTTAATTTTGTGATGGTTTTTAGTTTTCCCTAAAGGCATTAAAAACACCCAGAAGTTGAATACTTTTAACTGAAAATTTCCTCACGTTTATAATTTTTCATTTAGAATCAAACGGCTTTCGAGAGGAAAGTGTGATTTTCTATCAAACTTTCCGGAGAAACAGCAAAAACGACGTTGCTCTTTAAGAACTCTACCTGTTAAGTTTGCTACGGAACCTTACCACGCGCATGTCACGACACACGCTTGTATCTTACCTGAGGTCAATAGAAACGTTACGTAGGTTGGTACAAACTTGTGTAATAAAGGATACATTTACTTACGTCCATAAATGTTCTCATTAACATACTAGAATTTCACATAATCATAAACTGAAGCAACTAATTACTTATGAGTGCATTTTGCGCAATCCTAAATGTGAAGGGTAGCATAAATTGACGTGAGAGAACTTTTGACGTGTTGGTCAGTTACTTAAATTGAACTTAATTTACTCTGACAAAAGTTGAAAGTGGTTTACCTCCAGTTAAAACCGACTGCGTCACTTGCGATGATATTAAACAGTCAATAAATAATTACTTCCTACTTGCTCGTATGTAAGTAAGTATTTGTATAATAACTTACCGTCTTGGTTCCGTAAATTCTTCATCGACCTATAGTGAATAATGTTTGTCTGTAAGGGTGCTGTAGCATATAGGGTTGAGGTCTTAACCTAAATTGTTAGTTAATTTCTCGTGCTATTATTACATTTTCCTAGTTTAATAAGCACTTCACAT
This sequence comes from Erannis defoliaria, assembly GCA_905404285.2. Lineage (NCBI taxonomy): Eukaryota > Metazoa > Arthropoda > Insecta > Lepidoptera > Geometridae > Erannis > Erannis defoliaria. The sequence continues at coordinate 7,013,034 of FR990071.1, forward strand.
TATAACAACACAAAAAATGTACGTAAGTATAAAGACTGGACAATTTCCATACGCAGCTGGCCTATTGATACAAACTCCTTGTATGAAGTAGGCCAAAATGTCACACACACACACACACACACACAGACACACTAATCACAGAACTGGACATGTATTTTTTACTAAATAAGTAAGTCATAAACAAACAAACAAATAGTTATTTGATAAGCAAGGCTGCAAAGAGCTGCAAAGTGGTTTTTTGGCGCGGGTAGGTACTTGGTTTCAAACGTACGAGACTTACAGTAGCTTTGTTGCCGAGCAAAACACACAATTTTGTACCTCACTACGAGTATAGCGATGTAAATGCTAGGTGCAAGAAAAACAGCAAATTGAACAGCATTGAACAAATTGTACACTTTTATGTACTGTTCGCGCTATTTTTTCGGAGGAATACTCAATTCGGCATTATGTACCGCCTGCACTAACTCTGCTGATGTTAAATTAATGTCGCTGCTGCACTCGCTCATATTTTATTTTATGTTATACTGGACCTGGGCATGTCCTTAAACTGCAACCAGACCCACCGGTGGACGGGCAGCAGCGTCCTCTTGGTTAACGGTGGTGACCATTCTGCGATCCCCAAGCCGCCTGCCAAGCATGGGGATTATGGCAACACCCCTCTATAAAAGGGGAGGCCTTCGTCCAGCAGTAGGCGTTTTATGGCTGACGACGACTACTATACCAAATCCCATCCAAATCCGTTTAGCCGTTATTGCGTGATTGAGTAACAAACATCCAAAGATCCAAATATACAATCTTTGACATTTATAATATTAGTATAAGTATTTAGTAAGATAATATTTTTCCAGATAATGGGCGCCGCACAGGTAATAACTATTTATATTCAGTATACAGAATGAAGGGTTAATTTATACGGCTCTCTCTGCTCAACGGAGTAGAAGTAATAAGGGCTCATTATCGCTGTGATCGGTTAGTGGGCTTGACCGTTTCTTGACAAAGCTTATAGGTTGAGAAATAAAATAATACCATTTATTATCTGGATATACTAATTGTCACCGATTTCCTTGTCGTTTTTAGGGTTCCGTACACACGGGGATTCAAGTACTAAGCCTACGTCGTCTGTATGTCTGCCTGTCTGTCCGTGTGACCTATTATGTACATAGGTAGGCAGTTGAAATTTTCAGTATGGGTTATTATGGCCGATATAACAAAAATAAGCATTAAAAAAGTTTTTGTTTTAATTATACGGGATTTACTCAAGTATAATAAAATTTAAGGTCTCTTGCCAATTTTGAGAGGTTTATTTAAATATCATGAATATGAAAACTATAGTAAAAATAAGTATCAAATTTGGTTTGAACATAGACCAAATTCAAAAGTAAACAACTAATAATAAAAACCAGCCAAGAGCATGTCGGGCATAATCAGATTCTGAACAGAACAAGAAACTGTTTTACAATAAACGCAATTTATATCGTGTAGTACGGAATCCATGGTCCACGAGTCCAACTCGCACTTGGTCGATTGTATTACCAATTACAGAAGCAGGTTGCCTAGTTTATTAACAAGCTCGAAAAATAATTGAGACTTTTTGTAACAAAAACAAATACAATCTTGAACAGAGATTCCATATCCTCTACTATATTCACGTAAGCCACTTCTGAATTTTTAAACTTATAAAATGTCGATCGAGTAAAATAGTTATTCCTATGCGTACCACCTACATAACGGGTTTATGAGACAGCGCTATAAATACATGACTGACCTACCTCTACGTGAAATGAAAGTGAACTTACACCCATTTGGACTGGGGACTGACAGACACTTGCTTTTTGATCGAAATAAGTTAAATAAAGGCATGTGACATTTTGGCTTCGTTCAGCAGTGGACTTCTCCGGGCTGATGATAATGATGATGATGACATTTTGGCCTAGTTCATACAATATGGGAAACTTCTACCACTAGGCCACCTGCTTATGGGAAATGTCATAAGCATTTAATAAATTATTGTAAGCTTACCAGTGTTTTTTTAACTAACTCGACCGGATTAAAAAAAAAATTGTCGTATTCTTAAATGTCATTCCCTAAAGAAATTGTGAGTATTATCTTATGATAAAAGCTTGTAATAGAACGGAAACAAATTTTCTCTCCTGGTAATACTGTAGATAAATAAGTCAATAGGTGAATTCATCCAATCATCCTCCTCCGACTTCGGCGTCGAGTCGCCCCGACGAACTACAGGGTTGGTATAGTCACCGCGTTACTGAGTCGTGCGGCCATAAACATCAATAGGGATAGTGCGAGCGTGCGAGCGTGCCCACAAGTGCGAGCGAGATAGACATAGTGAAATGATTTATGGCCGCACGACTCAGTTGGTAACCCGGTGACTATAGTTGCTAGTATAGGTATAGAACTTTTAGATATTATGGCAGCCGATTTCTACTGTTTTTTGGCCAATTCATGGGACGATTTCTAACGAGTAGGTACGTAATGCTAGAAATAGTTAATCATTACCAACCATCTTAGGAAAAACAGCAAAAATTGCTTAAGCGAAAAACAAGTCTGATGACACTGTTACAGAACTTATTTCATAATATCCCGTAAATAATAATAAAACTGTAAGCTTGATGACATTTCTGCATCTCCGTAAACTATTAAACTAATAAAGTAGACGGTACTTACCTACCAAATTTAGCAGAGACCGAAATGGCAAAATTACTAGAGTTAAATATTTGCTGTAGAATTTTACAAAACACTTTGTAAATGTTTCAACCTAAAATAAAAGATGTAGAGCATAGGTAGTGAGTACAAATTAACCATTCCACCAACCACCAACCAACTATACTAACCTACCAACCAACCAGTAACAACCATTCCATTTCCATTATAATATCGTATTGCCAAAAAATAATAATTTTAACTTGGTAGGTATTTGTTTCATTAGGTACCTGGAAAGTGCAATTTAATTAATTTAATTTTTTAAATTGTTATTTTTTAATTTATTTTTATAAAGAAATAATTCCCCTATCTGTTCTGAATAAAATCTTAAACAAACAAAATTTTCAACGCATTTCAATAAACTTAAGTGCTGTAGATATTGAAATCCACGTGCTAGTCAAATACGAAACGATACCTTATTTTAAAGCCAAAACAATAGCCTTATGTAATAAATTTTAGTACGCTCGGCGCACTAAGAAAAATATGTACGTATTACCTAACAAACCATTACACATCGTAACAAATACAACAGTACAAACGAGAGCAGAGTTATTGTGATATTTGTAGGTAATCGGCAGCACGAAGGAATTAAATAAAAATACGTAAAGCAGCTTGAACGCTCTCGAATTTATAGATAACCTTGGTGGTGACGGAGGAGAAGTAGTTTTCGAAACAATCCGTAAGGCTATGCGTCTCATTGGGTGTAACACTTATATGCAAAAGAACGTGACAAGACTTGCGATGAGTTGTATTGTTTCATTAGTTTATGGCATCATTAATGGCTGGTGTTAGGTGATCGGTAACGGCACAGTGGATGGACCACGTCTTGTGAGGCATATGGGTACCTATACTCGTATGCACGAAGCCATATAAACAAACCAATGATCAACTTCTAGGAATTAAGGACTTTGAAACTTTCATTATAAGGTACTCTTCGCGTCAGTCATCACAGACCTCGGAATTGACGCCATACATTTTCATAGTGCTAGTATTGACAATCTAATAGTACTTGGTCCAATACGCATTTAGTCCAACTCGCAGTTGGTCAACAATACGCATATAGTCCAATATACATCGATAATGTGCAGTCACACGCAAAAATACAAAACCATTACAAGCTTTTAAACTACAAATCAAATTATTATATTTCGGATAAATTTAATTTTTTAAAGTTTATTTAGTACTCCCGCTACCTCAAAACCCTGTGAAACTAACCTGACGGAAGTGTACCTTTATGATTCAATACCTAGCTTCGGAACATTATTGCATTTTAACATTATTGTGTTTACTCGCCGAGTTATAAATTAGAAAAGAAGGGAAAGAAAAAAACGGATTGACTACTCCGGAAGGCTCTTTACAGTTTCCACTAGGTTGGTTAAAATGATTGAAACCTAAATTAAACCCTGATGCGCTTCATCACTCATTTATCCTACTAAACATTTTAATTTGTAAGAGTGTGATCTATTTTCTGCCGTGTAAATACAATAACACGTTCAGGTTTTCGCTGTGTGGTTGATTATTTTTCAAAAAGAGTTTGTTTTTTCCTCGCAAGTGTGATGAAAATCGTCGTATGGATCGTGCTATTAGTAATTACACTCTCGGCTCCCTTATCGCGCTCGCCTGCAGCTCGCATTTATTTGTTACATAACTGTAGCACTGCTACGAACTCAACATAGCGATTCTGTGCATCCATTATCTACACTTGTTACGCTACACTAGCACCTTTTCATTCTCTTGGATGTAAAAAAAACACTACCTCAAGCAGGTACCTAAATAAAGACCATGTGCTGGTCCCTTCTATGGCCTTTTTGTATTTTTTTTTGTCCAACAGGTATCGGCTGCACTTTAACACTTAACATACGTTTGGGTAGCACAGCTCACGAACGAGAGCAAAAGAAAGGGAAATAAATTATCTCCTTTTCTCTGTTGGTCAGACGAGTATTCTGAGCGATACAAATCTATAGGGAACGAATTTTTTTGTGCTGAAAACCAAAAATGGGTCGGGATTCCCCAAACATAAAATTAAAATACTCAGTGGTAAGATTTGTGCTGAATGACAAAAGAAGGATTCGATAGATGCAATAGTGGTGCTACTGTATTTTTTAATTGTGTAAAAATACATTGATAATTATACAAGTAGCTTAACTTTAACGGTTTAATCAAACCCTAATCTAGCCCATAAAAATGAATAACAACTAACGCTCTAGCATAAACATTTGCGTGAATTACGTAATAGATACGTAAATGAAAGGGGAAAGTAAAATTGAAAATTGGGACAGGAAATCACATATGGCGTAAATGGAAACCTCTTCTTTTCATACATTTTCCCTCTCTAATCTTTAACTATTCCGAAAAAAATTATAAACATGGGAACAGTACTACCTACACTGTAATATGAAAGTAATCTTCTGCCATTGCTAAAAGCGCTGTAGTTTCACAGTAGACAGAACAACACAAACGGCAATTTTACATTCTTGTTGTTTGTAGTTAACTTCGTGAATTTGCCAGTAAATAGCAACTTTACGCTCCACCTGGTCTGCATTGCACGTTTTTCTTTAAAATTTATTTATGACTAGAAACTTCGTAAAAATTTCAAATCGGTTCAAGTGAAGTTCAGATCGGTTAGTAAACTCGTAAGTACCTATTTAATAAGTTATCAAATTGATTAAAATATGTCTGAGCTGTGTAATGGGGTAGTTAAAGAATATTCTTAATTATCTAGTGCAATGAGAAAATTAATTAGAATAACCATCAATGAAATAAGCAGAAGCTTACAAATTGAACTCTAATGATAATACTAGGTAATTTAAGTAATTACTTGCAATGCAATTAATGCAATGAATTTTTTCAATTAGGTAGGTAAAGAAAATTGCAAGTAGGACCGAAATAAATATGTGCGTATAATCTAAGTAGTTATATCAATGGATTGCAATGCTTATTCTAATTTGTAGGAACTTAATAATAAGTATACGTTAATTTGAAATATATTTACTCAGCCTATTAACATTAAAAGATAATGGATACACTGAGTATGAGTGCATATTGGGTACAATTAGTTGTTCATATTTTTGTCAGCTTATCGAAGTGCTAACATTCCAAAGTTCGAACTATTTTGGATTGGATTAATAAATAAATAACACTTCAAAAGAAATATTTTTTAACGTCCTCTGTTAACGTCTACTAGGATTTTCTTCTTCTTTCTTTTTAAGAGGATTATACTAAAGACTGCTTGACTATTAATAAATAATACCCTTAATCTGTAGGGCCTATTAAAACAACCTTACTACACCTGACACGGTAATAGAGCTCTCAAAAAGTTGAAAGAATACTGGCAGCAAAGACAAAAGATAAAAAAAGGTAGGTACCTACTTCATTGCTACTTCATAACAGATACTATGTAAATAAAAAATCAAACGTTATTCAACTGAATTGTAGAGCGTCTCGGAGCGATTGTTCCATTCTTTCACACGGACTCACCTACTTTCACGGAGATGATCTAACGAATAGGATAAAACGATGTATCGATATCGATAGTTACGTTCGGATTGCGCGTACGCAGGTGGGTCAGATGTGCAATAAACTGTTGCAGTTTGAATTGATGCAACTTATGAGGGTAATTTATATTTGGAACGGAATACCGTTTAATTTTAAAAAGAGAGAGCCAAATGTGAAAAAGGCTGTGAAATAACAGGTTGCTTTAGCAGACCGGTTAATAAAATGTATTCTGCTATCAGAAAGCTGTAACGTATTTTTTCTATGCATGAAATTTCAAGTACCTATTAATATAGTATTATGTAGTATAGTTTAGTATGGTAATTTAAAAAGAAAATACCTACCTACTTATTCAAATTCACTATAATAAACATTATGGTAACAGTTGTTCTGATTTAGTTTTATTTATATGTTAACAACCAAAAAACCCAAAGCCCAAGCCGCCTGCCAAGCGTGGGTATTATGGCAACACCCTCTATTAAGGGGAGGCCTTCGTCCAGCAGTGGACGTTTTATTTGCTGACAACGACGACGACAAGTTAACAACAACCAACAAAAAAATTGAAAAATGATTGAAGTTTTTTTTAAATATTTGATTTTTGTTTGATTGAATGGGAATAATTATTTAACTGTACTTCTAGTACAGAAATTATTGAAAAATACATGAATTATATTTGAACTACAGGAATCCTATGGGAACCGTAAATTTTAAGGGATGCGGGATAAAGAAGTCATTGCTTTATTCTAGGTCCTATATTACCTTTGTTTAGCGAAGTTAACCGTGATTAACTTGTTTCCAATACGCAGAATGTGCTTAGCGGGTAGAGTCAATTAAATCGCCTTTTACTGCATTAAAAAATCGCTTTTAAGGTTACGTTACGAAACTTGCCGCTCAGTAGGTTGAACAGATCTTAGGCAATAGATTTAGTATGAAACTAAATGCTTTCAATCAAATGAAATAACATAATCGTTGCGATGACCTACATTTATGTTATAATAAGTACACATTATGATTAAAGGCAAGTGACATTTTGGCCTAGTTCATACAAGGGGTATGGGAAATTTGTACCACTATGGGCCACGACATTAGAACACATTTACTAAGAAAAAAATAAGGAAAAAAATTGCTCCCGTGGGATGCCGGGACAGGCCGATATAGTTACATATAAATATGACTTTTAGCTATAGTTTTTTTTAATCATCTGGCAATGAACAAAAACACAAAAAGTAGGATACATGGCAAAATTTTCTATAATTGTACACCCTTTTTACAGGCTAGGTGTTTTACCACAAGTCACCTGATGTTAATTGATTGTGCAACTAGAGATTGTAAAAGCACATAGGAATGGGAACTGTCTCTCAACCATACCAATACCATATTTTAAATCAATACCCTTAACTGACAAATTACTTCTGAGAAGGAAGCAATAATTTTATTTATAATTGCCGTGCATCCATCCCGATTAGCATTCATTTAGCTGTCTGAAAAACCTCGAGAAAGTCTGTCCGCAACCGGACAAGACGTACGTTATTATGCTGTAAAAGTGTAAATAAATACGTTGCCGTGAAACGAAACTGCACTTTGCAACAGCTCGCCTCGACACGGTTGTCGCAACCACCGAACAAAACAGAAAAAAAAACCAACAAAAAACTCACCTTGAAGTTCTTGAGGGTTGGTCCAAAAATCCAAAGATTTTAATAGGGGTTTCTATCCCGTTTTCCACCAAAAATCACAGGTCTTTCACAGTTTAAAACACAGTTATATTTTTTAAATATGTTGTAACACTCCACCTCACCACCACTCCACTGTGTTCGAAAACATTTTGAAATATTGAATATCGAATCGAATGTATGAAAGTTAGGATTGCGCGGGCGCAGCGCGAGTGCGGCGTTTCTCGGTCGCGGTACAGCGCGAAATGTTGCCTGCGCGCACCCCACTATACTCGCTCATGCGCTGTCGAAACCGACGCAGATAAGGACCTCCTTACTCCGCTTCCCGCTGCGAGGCCCTAATAAAGGATTAGAAGAGGAGTCTATGAACTCAGTTTTTGTCGTCTCATTGTCGATGGAATTTCCTTTTTTTATATCTACCTGGACCAGCCCATTAGGGATAACGTATTGTCACCGTATTTTAGGAGAATCAAAGGCCCGGTCGGTGATTTACAATGGGTTATGAAAAAAGTAATCTTTTAGTGAGGAAAGATTTTTAGAGCGGGAAGTACTCAGATATCGTACAAAATAAATGTTAGAGATACACAGGGTAATTCATAATTATTCTCATCGTAGCGCTCGAGAAAAAAAATGAGAAACGTCATTGAATTTCTATTGTATATAATAATTAATGATAATAATGATTGTATATAAGAACGATATAGTGATATATATTGAATTATTGAGTTGAAAAAGCAGTTTTTTTTATAAATAGGTAATAATCATATTCGAGAATCGGCACTACCGTAGAATATTGTTAAAGCAAGGTAAAAGTGGCAGGATGACATTCGGAACTTCCGTGGAAGCACCTGCACAAGTTAAACGCTAAACAGGGAAATATTGGTGAAAGATGAAAGAGGCTAATATACCCACTCTGCAGTAGGCTGAATTAGCTGTCAATGATGATGATGATGGAATAGAGTTAAAATTTCTAACAGTGGTAGGACTATATTGCAGTCCGCGCCTGGGGAAGTACCACACCCGTTTCAGTTATTCATTCGCCAAGCTGTAGTGTGCAAGTATTACTGTGTTTCGGTTTGAAGGGCAATGTTACCAGAGAAATTACTTACTGGGCATAAAGAGATATCATATCTAATATATCAGCATGACGAGCGCAGTGCAGCGTATACGCAAATACGAGCGACGATACGACGATATAGCAAAGTAATACGAGAAAAGTTAGATAGAAGTAGGTAATAATAGCAAACATGAAAACTCATTTCGATACTTTTGAGCACAAAATCAATGAAAGCCCGCACAGCGCGTCAAGGACCCATATGTCCCCGAAAACTGATCTCGGGTATTGTTCATCATTTCCTTTGTTTTATATGTGGGTGGCTTAAAAGAGGGCTTTTTTTTATCTAAACTGTTCTATTTTTTAGGCACGAACATGTATACCTACTTAGATTGATTGTATAGGCTATTTGAAGGAGTGGAAGTATCTAGTTCTCTCTAGCTCTTACATTTCATGTTAAAAAACATAAAATGAAATGTTGAAAACCATGAAATGTGTGTTACAAATTGTTTAAATCATGTTTTTAAAAATCTATTCAACGCATCTTCAAATATTGTCATTACAAAGATTTAGAAGAAGTGTTTTTTATGTTTTCTCTTTGTTGGCTGACAGAATGAATGGGCAATTGGTAACTGTTCTTCCGTTTACATTGCACGTCAAGTTAAAAATATCCAGAAAAAACTTGTTCTAAATACGTCTTGTTTGTTGTTATATTTGCGTACTTTACATTTACAATGCATTTAGTACCTAATTTTGTATTTAATAACATGAAAATTCGTGCGAGATCTAGCTGACAACGGAATCCTTAATGATGCAAGTCTGTACTTTGATTTCACAGAAAAGCGAAGGACCTACTTTTACTTCTCTCTTCAGTGTTTGATTTAGTATTCAAAATTTTAAGGCTGATGTAACGGACAGGTGTTATCTTTGGGACGTACTGAACTAAGGCAATGTAATACACAGTTACATAAAAAAATATGTTATTCTTTCTGTACACTTTTTTGCATCTATACAGGATTAGTTCTAATCAGTAAGCATCCTTTTAAGGGCATATTCTGTACATCAAAACAAACAACTTTTACTATGGGGCCAACATTGAAACTAATATTTTTAGTAAAAAATATCAGCGGTTCGGTACAAAAAGTTTATCGACCTTGGGCAAAATGTATGGAACAACTGGGTTTTTTTTCGATTTCAATGTTGGCCCCATAGTAAAAGTTGTTTGTTTTAAAAGGATGCCAACTGATTAGAACTAACCCTGTATAGTTATAGGTTAAATGTAAATTCAAATATCCTAGTTGCCTATTCTTAATTTTTAATAATTACTTTTATCATATAGGTACGTATTACTATTATTTAGTCTGTGTTAGGTGAAACGAAGCATGAGTTGAAAACTAATTCCAAAATCTTCGATTCTTAGAATCGCGAGTTGAATCTGTATTTTTCTTAAATAAATTTTTTGATACTGTTAAGTGACGAGGCGAGCATGACTTTCGCCTGGTGGTAAGCGTCACAACTGTCACTAACAGTAGCAGTGCCAGAATTGTGAAATGGTGAACACAATGCTGCGCCGCACTGCACTGCGCTCGTCACCCTGAGATATTAGAAGTTAGTTCTCTTCATACCCAGTAATTTCTCTTGTAACATTGCCCTTGAAACCGGAACACAGTAATGCTTGCACACTACTGCTTGGCGGTTGAATAACTGGCAAAGGTGTGGTACTTCCCCAGGCGGACTCCGCAGTAGAGTCCAACCACTACAAAAAAATATTATACTAAACTTTTGAGTAGTAACTGGATTATATGAGTTACAAACGAATGTAACTAGTTTACTATCACTAGAACAATATGCCAGTCTCATTAGGTACTTGTTATCATAAAAAACTGTATTTAAATCGGTATAAGTATGTAGGTATCCAGGGTGTCCCAGAGGTCGACGTCAAGAGGAAAGCGGTTGATAGGCCAAGAAAAAAAACGCACAAAAACACAAAGCATTGAAAAAACAAGTTGTAGATTTTCAATGTTTTTTTTTTTAAATATACATAACTTAGTTATTTTTTCTGTTTACTATTATGATTTGGGGCTATAAGTCGACTTAAAATGGCTTCCAGTTTCACGTCGACTTCTGAGACAACCTGTATAATGACAAATGTAAGCAATTTCTAGCTTTACCACTTAATAGTACTTACATACTAGATGTTCATCATTCTGATCGGGTTGTTCGCAAAGTACCTACTCGATGACACACTTACTTGTAACATTTACCGTTTCCTTACTGGGCTGGCGATGTATCCTTGGTTGAACTTGTCTTTCCTTCAATATGTCATTCTATAATAAACATCTAAATTATGTGACTATATTATATTTTTAATTCAGATCACGTTTGGTTTGGTATAGAACTACGACACTACTTTTGGTAGTGGTATGACTCTACTGCAGGGTCCGCCTGGGGACGTACCTCACGTTTTCCATTTATTCAACCGCCAAGCAGTAGTGTGCAAGCTGTGTTCCGGTTTGCAGGGCAATGCTACTTGAGAAATTACTGGGTATGAAGAGATTTAACATCTGATATCTCAGGGTGACGAGCGCAGTGCGGTGCTGCGCAGGATTGTATTCGCAAGTTTACAATTCTGGCACTGCTACTGTTACGGGCAGGCGTGACGCTTACCAGGTGAACGTCCCGCTAGTCTCGTCACTTGAAAGTATTTAAAAAATACTATTATAATATGAAAAGGTTACTTTACTTATTATCCGGGATCATCAGTTTTTATGTTTGTTTTTCCTCTGACCTGTACTTTGGTAATTTCAACATCTTCTTACTATTCTCTGCTAGGATTTCCTTTCCAAACTAGTACATAATTTAATACTCACAAGACAGACATAAGAAGTTAGTAATCTTTTGCATAGTAACTACAGTTAATACGTATGCATATAAATACACTAAATAAACATAACGGTGAGATACTGAAGAAAAAAGTTAGTTTTGTCTTTTTCCTGAGATTCAATTATCTCTAAGCCAAATTCCACCAAGATTGGCCAAGCTGTTTTTTCGTAAAAAGATAACATACAGACAGAAAAACAGATCGAGCTACTTTCGAATTTTTTGTATTAGTATGAATGTCAGACTTAATTGGGTTCTTTCCAACAAAAAGTTCTAGTTCTCCACCAAAAACTATGTTACATAACCGGATTGCATGCCTTGTTTACTTACTATCCGACCCATGACGGCAAAGACTATAAATCCTGTTGACTGCTCGTCCGAATTCCCCTCATACGAAAATTAGTAATTTAAAAACCACTGCTAGCCACTGCGAGTACGTCAGCAAGTATCTCGTTGTATTTCATAACTCAGGTTGCGTCATCCCAGTGATTGGCCAATCGCAAGCATAGAACGTTACCTCGCCCCCTGCCCGCAACGCTGAGTCATGTTTGTGGGAGAAATTATGTTCACGAGCCATCACCACAACAGGCTATAAATAATCTGTGCATGACGGTCTGGATACTCGGCTCAAGTCGGTCTATATAAAGTAACTCAGGTAACAAGGTAAGCCACTGCAATTACCAGTCTTAGCCGTGAATACGTGCTTTTACATTGTTTTACACGCACTGTTTTTAAATGGATTCATTTTAAATGACGCATGTTATACCGGCTTTCGAAGGTAGCCTTACAAACATCATTGTAACGGTTGGAAGTTATTTTATCGCGAATAAGTCCACGTTTGATCACTCGCCTGTAATTAGGCGATTTTATTAAATCGAATTTGTTTTCGCACCTCAAAAAAGGAGGAGGTTCTTAATTTGAATGTATACATGTTATATGTAATGTTTTTGTGCGACATCTCGCTTGAATGATTCAAAAATTGACCCCGTTGTCGAAAACACAGTCTTAGAAAATATACATACTTATTCAGTGTCGGCCTTACCTAAAATAATCTCGATTCTCTGTCACTGCTTAAACTTCTCTGTCCTGTTCTAGCACGTGCAACTTCACGTCAGAGAGAAGGTGGCAGAGCATCTTAAGCAGTGAGTAACGGTTGAAAAGTTATTGTTAAGTAAGGCCGTTTATGTTATTAATGCATAGACAATAGGCTAGATGACTGGTTTTTTCTAATTGTCCTATTAAAATGTGGCCCATAAATATAGCAGATTAATGAAAAGATAATGAAAATGTGATCAAAAATAAGCAACTTATAAGCATTTTAATATCATGCTAGACAGAGAGAAGAAACAGCAAATCGTGACGTCACTTCTCTGTACGCCAAATAAATTATATTCTGACAAGTAAGGCGTGACTTCATTTTTTGTTTTGTGGGAAAGGGATAGAGTTGGCTCTACCAAAAACTTTAAACGCTCATATATCAGAACATTATTACACGATTTAAATAATTTTTAAATAAACATACTATATTTACTTAAATTCTTCATCTAAGCTATTGGTTTCAACGATATAAACATCAGTCATCTACCCTATTTAGACATGAAAATGAAGACGTCTGGCAGGGTTTGTTGACTTGTTATTGTGGAAACACTTCATATAAATATTTCCTATCCAATCTGGCCTTGAAATACCTTAGAATGATAAAAATATAAGAAGCACAAAGCAAATCTTCCTAATATTTTGTTGTTGTTGCTAGGCAGTGGTAGACAATACTACAATCGTGATAATTATGTAAAGCACTCTACGCACCATCGTGCTGCTGTACAGCCAGCCAAGGTCAAGCCAACGTCATGCACGATGCACGATGCAAAACGACAGTGAATAGTCTTGACGTACAGCAAATTGAATGAATGAATGTCGCTTGCTGGACTTGCTGGATGCGTTTTGCATCCAGCGAGTGCCCCCACCACCGCGAACCAACATGACCATTTCCGGTGCGGAGTGCGGGCTGTACAACAGAACGGTCGTGTATAACCTTGCTGTACATCAGATTTTTTTGTTTGTTTTTTTTTTTGTACTGGCTACTGCCTCATTGCCTCAAGCTCTAAGCTTGTATCGCGAGGCAACATCACGTCAAAATGGACTGCTAAACGCCTTCAAAATTCATTGAAAAATACAAGTTCCATTTGTCTGTGGAATGCCTCAAGTACAGACTACATAAACAAACAAAAACGGATCGTTGACGTATTACCAGGCGGTATGGCCTTACGGCTTTAGCCCGCCATGTGGGCAAAATAGCAAAAAAAATTACTCATTCACTCCCTTTGTTCACTCCTCGTTCAGCCGTAGACAGACAGAGAAACACAGAGAACTAGTCAAATTTCTCTGACAGAGAAACATGTTGGTTTCTCTCTCTAAGCATCCCGCAGCTGGATGCATGCACGACGTGCACGATGCTATACGATGCACGATCCAGCACAGCGGCCAGCGGCGGGCTGTACAGCATGCAAGATGGTGCGTAGAGTGCTTAAGATGTCTAAGGCATAGAGGTATAGTTCATACCTCTATGGTCTAAGGTATTAAAATTGTAGGTCGAAGCGAAGCAGCAGCGCGAGTACCGTTCTATGTTGCTAAATTTGACATGTCAGTATAGCAGGTTTATTAAGACGAATTTGAGAATATATCGAATTTTATCGAATTATACCGATTTAGATGTCAAATATAACGATTGTCAAGAACGGTACTCGCGCTGCTGATGCTCAAACACACAGGAAATTCGAAGAGCGCTTCCCCTTCATATTCCCCTATTTTTTCCTGGATAATGCCTCTATAGAGCAACCTTTTTTTATACAGTTTAGGTCTACTGTAGACATTGTCTGTCATTTTCTTTTTTTCCAGCATAAATTTATAAATAAAGAAAATATAACCCTCCAAAAATTACTGTAAAGATGCTCTATGTCACTATGTCGCGTGATGTATGGTCTACGGTGGAGCACGCTTGCCTGGACGAAACCGATTCACTCTATAATCTATAAGGTATAATGTAACTTATCTTTTTTACTCTGGATACTACTCTTTTCGAACAAAACAAAATATTAAAGTGAATTCCCCGAAAATTATTAAAAAGTATTTTAGTAAATTTGTTAAAAAAAACTATTCTTGTACACTCTGAGAAAGTCTTCTTTAAAATATTTTTCCACTTTAACGTTTCCAGTTTGAAAAGCAAAAAATATTCTACCGCTAACGCTCTAAGTGGCCGCTTTTTGCGCTGAAGTCACTTATTTATATCTAAATTAATATTTTTTTAACTAATAGCTGTATTTCTTTGTAGTTGAGTACCGTAGCATTTAACCACAAAAAGTATGAGTGGATAGTTAGTTTAACAAACATATTCGTTAAACAAGAAAATAAAATATTCAGCCTCGAATCAAAATGTTGATTTTTCGTTAAACGTATTCAAACAGATTATAGAGTTATTTTAAATGTGTATCTACTCCAAGCATCTTATATTAGTAAGTATAGTAAGTCTGTAAGCACCTAAGTATTCATTGGGAAGATTACCTAAATTATAAATGAAGCCACCAAAACTAAAAATTGAGTAAGTAGGTAATTTCTTTATGGTTGTCGAGTTGGGAGTTTGACTATAGCTGCTCACTTGAGGACAGAGTGGTCAGAGATGGTCATTATCATCGTCATTAGCCCGGAGACGTCCACTGCTGAACGAAGGTCTCCCCCTTAGACCGCCACAATGCACGCCAACCTGGCATTTGCAACCACCGGTTGCCCGCGACTTACACAATGTCGCCTTTCCACCTAGTGTGAGGCATAACTACATCATGCATCATGCCTAATTACATCATGTATCTTCCGGATGGTAAACATAACTATGTATTTCAAACGAGAGAGAGAGAGAGAGAGAGAGAGAGCGTTTTAACAACTGTTGTCGTTTTTATATAGATATAATGATACGTATGTCGTATTTACCTATTTAACGATGTAATTATTATATTCATATTTCTATATTTGCATTTGCATTTTTTAATTTGCATATTAACGTAACTAGCTTATGATTTCATAGCACGGTAGTACTTTTCTATAGAAGCATGTAATTTTATTACACCCATTTGTTGAAAAGATATCCCGCAACCCGCATACCGAAGTCGGAAGCATCACATCACCAGTGCAAACGCACTAATGCGGACTCATAAGACTAAACGGTTTCCTCCGAACTGTTATTGCAAATACTAATAAAACTTGACCTCGGCACTTGGTGAAATTGCCTGGAGACAAGGATCAGACTCTCTGGCTAGTCCAGAAGTTATGTCTTAATGTAGGCAACGTAATAGGCATTACATACAACATTTGGCGCGCAGGGTCGCTACTCCCACATTATCTACTATAATAGTAGGTAAAGCTGGGGTCTCAATGGAGTGTCTTTACACTAGGTGTTTCTTCTATTTCTTCGTCCTTCATCAAAATAGTTTGGTGCCTGTTTAACCGTTACTAGAGATACGATCAATCAAACAAAATCAGCTTCCTTACTTCCTGAGATTTAATCTAGGTTTTTTCAAGCTCCTGAAGTGTGAATGTATGTTCTAAGTCTGCGTGCTTTATTTTCGGCCACATCGTCACTAACTCTTCTATTGGTAACAGACGGGTTGGAGATCAAACGCGGACTTTTCCGCGATAAAAGAATTATATTCTTTACAAAAAAGCTGACTGTAATTTTTTTCTTTTTATGTCTCTCCACCAAGATTCATTTGCCTTCTGTTCAAAAATATTCTCTTCATTGATGCACGATGTGGTCTAAACGATGGACCACGCTTACCGATTATTCCCGTTGTCCACCACCTGACTGTCTACCACTGGTGCAGCGACACAACTTTTTAAATGACTCCCG
Source organism: Erannis defoliaria (assembly GCA_905404285.2). NCBI lineage: Eukaryota > Metazoa > Arthropoda > Insecta > Lepidoptera > Geometridae > Erannis > Erannis defoliaria. The sequence continues at coordinate 7,029,745 of FR990071.1, forward strand.
TTGTCCCAATGGTGGAGACATTTTAAAAAAGTAGACTGATTCACTCGCGAACTTTCAGCATGTTGTTGTTTCGTTTACTTTCACCTGTGATCCCTAGCTATTTAATCTAAGTCATATTATTTGGCGCCCCCACACAGTAACTGGCTATAAAAGCTGTCTCATCATTATCATCATCAGTCCGGAGACGTCCACTGCTGAACAAAGGCCTCCCCCTTAGACCGCCGCACTGTACGACAACCTGCCTTGCCCGCCACAATGTCGTCGGTCCACCTAGTGGGAGGCCTTCCTACGCTGCGTCTTCTGGTTCGCGGTCGCCACTCAAGAACTTTTCATCCCCATCGGTTGTCAGTTCTTCGAGCGATGTGGCCTGCCCATTGCCACTCCAAATTGCAAGCCTTGCGAGCTATGTCGGTGACTTTGGTTCTTTGCCGAATATCCTCGTTCCGGATTTGATCGCGCAAAGTAACTCTGAGCATAGTTCTCTCCATTGCCGTTGCGTGTCTCTGAATTTCTCCAAAAGGCCAGCAGTTAAAGACCACGTTTTAATTCCATATGTCATAAAAGTTGTATAGATGCTTTAAAATATATTCCTTACTAAAGTAACAACAGACACTTTTGTAAATGTAGACAAATTATCTTAGTCAAACTAAGCCTTCAAAAGTTCTTGGCATTTCTTGACGAAACCATTGTAGTAGGTTATTAGCCTTTCGGTAATATGTCTTACTAAAGAAACAATACACACTTAAACCAGTTATTGTTATTAAAATCGTTGAACAAGTATTTTGTCCTCGTCAGAATTATTTTGAAAGTATTGTCCTTCATCAGATAATAAATTGGCTGCCATATTTTTAGCCCTCGAAAACGTGTTACTTTACTATGAAAATATTGAATGCTCTAGAAGAAAATATATCTACGAAGATACACCATGAAGAAAGTAGAAACACAATTTCAAGTACCTAGTACCTGTGCACTAGTATAAATACAATAGGGTATATAGATGACTGATGTTGATATCGTTGCTTTGCTATATAACCTATAGCTTTGATGAAGAATTTAAGTAAATATAGTATGTTTATTGAAATAATTATTGAAACCGGTTAATAATGTTCTGATATATGAGCGTTTAAAGTTTTTTTCAGAGACAACTCTGTCCCTTTCCCACAAAACAAAAAATTACGTCACGCCTTACTTGTCAGAATATAATTTATATGGCGTACTGAGAAGTGACGTCACGATTTGCTGTTTCTTCTCTCTGTCTAGCATGATATTAAAATGCTTATAAGAAGCTTATTTTTGATCAGATTTTAATTTTCTTTTCATTAATCAGCTATATTTATGGGCCACATTTTAATAGGACAATTTAAAAATCCAGTCATCTAGCCTATTTTATTATACTTAGCATCGGTAGGGATAACTGAGCTAAGGTTCCTACGTACAGCTGGCGAATAAAGATCCGTAACTGGATACAAGCTGTTGATTTGCATCCTTGCCATATTTACAGAGGTAGATATACTCATCCTCCAAGCCGCCTTCCTAAGCGTGGGGATTATGGCAACACCTCCCTTTAAGGGAGAGGTCTTCGTCCAGCAGTGGACGTCTTCCGGCTGTTGATGTGATGTGATGTGATATACTCATCGTTATGAACAACTTTAACTATATCAAAAATGAAATCACAAAATAAAACTGCTGTTCCATATAAAAAGGTAGTTGACTTTCGACAAAACGTACGGAGCAGTTTTTTTTGCGATTTCAGTTATGATATCGTCGTAAGAGTTGTTCATAACGACGAGTGTAGTTGCAAAAGCGAGGATGCGAAACAACAGGTTGCATAATACCTTTTTTTTTATTTAAGTCATTCAAAAAATTGATATGTCTACATGAGTAAGCAGCCTTACACATTGGTTAAGACTTCTATGTGCTTCAATCATACCATTATCTTATTCCAGAGTACAGTCGTGGCCATAAACTTGTGGCGGTCGCGTCATAAAGATAATAAAGCGCATAACTGACATTACAATGCAGATCTTATCACTAAGCTTTAGGTGCTGACTGATAAGAAATGTATTCCCACCTAACTATACAGGGTTAGTTTTCATCAGCTAGCATCCTTATAAGGGCATCTGTTCGGCATTCTGTTCATCAAAACAAACAACTTATAGTATGGGGCCAACATTGAAATCGCGGAAAAAAAACAGCTGTTCCATACTTTTTGGCCTAGGTCGATGAACTTTTTGTATGGAACTGCTGATAATTTTTTCTAAAAAATTAACAGAGAAAATTATCAGGTGTTGGACCCGTAGTAAAAGTTGTTTGTTTTGTTGTATAGAATATGCCCTTTAAAGGATGCTAACTGATTAGAACTAACCCTGTATATTCATGTGATAAAATATTACAAACAATTTAGAGTGCAGATAACAACTATTTAAATGTTCTGTCTGATAACACAAAGTGATAGGTAAAGGTAACGCGAAGAAAATAACTTATGCGAAAAAACGGTTGAGCTAGGTAGGTAGGTAAGGACAGCGTAAAAAAGATTGGGCTGAAAAGCAGATTCAGATTCAGATTCAGATATTTATTGCTTCCATAGTGTACACAGATATTGTCAAAAAGAAGTTTCATATGGACCCTGTCGGGCGCAGCAATAGTAGAAGAGAGGAGGACGACTTCATTTAACAATAAGATGCCTATTAAATAGAGGCTATTGGATATTATTTTATTATTAAGCATAATGTATTAGACGCTCTAAGCGTCACAATCTCGAAATAAGTAAATTTATCATCAGTAAATTTTGATAAAATTGGATTTAACAATATACAAAAGAAATTAGAAATATAATTCTTGAAATAAGAGTTATTTTCTACCTTCCAGAAAGGATTAAGATTTATTTTATTCATTTTATGTGTATATGTAAAGGAATATTTTATCAACAGATCTATAGGATAACGAATCGACAATTAATATAAACTTATAATAATGATACTTAGGACTTTATGACTGTCTTCCGGATAAACTCCCATGTTCAATCATTGCTAGAGCTCCCTCTATTAGTGAATAGACTAATCGCTAGATACTTACAGGAATATTTTCGAACGATCAAAAAAACGTTGTCGAATAGTTCACCATGATTACTGGGCGACACAACTGACGATGATGACGACGGACCTGGGTACCTATGTTCTAAAACTGCGTCCAGAACCACCGGAGGACGGGCAGCATCGTCCTCTTGGTTAACGGTGGTAAAACTCTGCGATCCCCAAGCCGCCTGCCAAGCGTGGAGATTATGGCAACCCCTCCCTATTAAGGGGGAGGCTTTCGTCCAGTACTGGACGTCTTGTGGCTGTCAACAACTGACGAATCAAAAATATGTATTTTCCATTTGACGGAAAATTACCCAACCTTGATATTTTCTAAGTTAATTTTATAGCTTAGATTTTGATAGTCCTCGATTTAAAAGAAAATATTATAGATTTTGAAACAGGCCTTAATAAATGTATAGTAACTTTTTTTAAGTAGGCGTTCGTGTAACGAGAACAGAAATTTATTAATTATAAATTTTGAAAAAAATAAAAAAATAGTTGACTCGTATAAGTCCGTTCTGTCTGTCTATATTTCTAACAAGGACCCAAGATCGTATTTAGGGTAGTTTTATGGAAAATATGTGTGAAGTTTAACTGATTATCTGATTAGTGTATTAAACACTTGTTGTTTAATACAAAGATTTTCAATTTGTATTTAAAAAAAATTTTTTTTTAAATAGGTTACAACATTTTAGATAGAGACTACAACAATAACAAACAGAGTTTCGCATTTCTAATATTATAAAGGTAGGTTGTTATTTGCAAAGCTTAAAATACGCTCTGTAAACATAGTCTAGAACTGACCTTCCCCAGCCTGTATTGTGAAATGTACACAATTATTGTGACTCTTTTATAATTAGCTTCACCCAGAATTTTCTCGACAAAACAATGGTCGCTACGCATCTAACGTTTCCTTTACACGTCATTGAAACATCGGAAAGCGCTATTAGGGATTCCGTAACCTTTAGCTAGGTAATGCTCGCGTGTAGATATAGGGTTAAGGCGGTAACGTAGAATTTTCAGACATCGTTTTCGTCCTTTTTACATGACGCGACCTATACACCTACATTATACAGGGTTCTAATCAGTTAGCATCCTTTCAAAGGCTATTCTATACCAACATTGAAATTGCGATAAAATTATATATAAAATTAAGTACCTTATTCTTTTATTTTGCTATCCTAATAGTAGTTTCTTATAAATCAGATTAAATTCTGAAAGAAAAAAACACGATAATACTTCTGCTCAAAAAATTTACCAAATATTCAAGCAAAGCTTCCACCTTAACTCGCATAAAGATTGCCCCTAATTACCACGAGGGTCATACGTATTATTATTAAAGTTATTGTGTACACAGTTACGGAAGAAGTGAAACTTGCCTTTGTTGAGGATGTGGTGAAGCAGTCGTTCTGTCACAGACTTTTGGCCGTAGGGAATATGCACGGGTTTTTTTTATTGACTCACAAAAGACCTGACCCGCAACAAAACAACTCACCGAAAATATAATTTAAATATGTGCACAAATAACGAAGTTATAAACATTTTAGTTTCGTGTTAGTCAGGGAGGGCACTATATTTATTTATTTATTTATTTATTTAATAAACATACAAAACAGAATGCAATAATTTAAAGCTATCTCATAAATTACATTTTGAAGATCTGTACTACATTCTAAAACTATGTATGCCTAGCTGCATTAATAATAGAAGTATTTAACATAATATACACTAGAGGATTAGGTATACAAGGCAAAGGAAGAATTCGTTTTTGAAACTTATACAAAAATAAATTAAATTAAAGCTAGCACATAAGCAAGTTGTAATAGAAAAATATTATTAATTATTACTAGATTTTATCTAATTTTAAATTAAATTGCAATGTCCTTTTTAATTGCCATTGAAAGGAACAAAACTTTAAATTGAATAAATCAATGTCTCTGTTGGAGACAAGACTAGACTATACTAGCTAATGACGTCAAACTCTTAGATTCCAAACAAATTCTATACTAGTACGTGTTTTGCTAGAAAGAGACGGATGATTCCTTCCCAAATACTTTAAACGCTTATATTTCAGGACTTTACCAGCCGATTTCAATATTTTTTTGATGTAAGCTTCAGATTCAGTTAAGCTCTCCATTTATCCTATTTTTTTAATAATCAAAACACATAAATATTTCATATTGTCAAGTTCCGTGAGTCTGCGAGGCAGTTTACCCTCGTCATATATTTTTTTCAATTGACCGACGAGACCTGCGAGACGTTCGCGTGGTGGGAGATATCACACCTGCCCATAACAGTTAGCAGTGTCAGAATAAGCTAGATGACTGGTTTTTTTTTAATGTCCTATTAAAATGTGGCCCTTAAATATAGCTGATTAATGAAAAGAAAATGTAAATAAACTTATAAGTATTTTAATATCATGCTAGACAGAGAGGCGAAACAGCAAATAATGACGTCACTTCTCTGTACGCCATATAAATTCTATTCTGACAAGTAAGGCGTGACGTCATTTTTTGTTTTGTGGGAAAGGGACAGATTTGTCTCTAACGAAAAGTTTAAATGCTCATATATCAGAACATTATTAACCGATTTAAATATATTTTTTAATAAACATATTATATTACTTAAATTCTTCATCAAAACTATTGGTTTCAACGATATAAACATCAGTCATCTGCCCTATTGTCGCACTGCACTGAGCTCGTTACCTTAAGAAATTACATGTTTAAAATCTTCATGCCCTTTAGGTAATTTCTCTATTAAAAATTGCCCTCCAAATCGAAAACATTAATGCTTGCAAACTACTGCTTGGCAGTTGAATGACTGGCAAAGCTGTGGTACTTCCCCGGGCGAACTTATCTGGCATTCCTTCTTAATCGGCTCAGCTCGGCTTCATAAATTTAAATGATTACGAAACTAAAAGATTATGCTTTTACATGTTAATCCAGTTTTGAGGTCTTCATTGCCATTAATAATAACTTTCAACTGCTGCAAGCGGCATGTCTAGCTAGCAAGTTGTGATAAAATCTTGTCTACTCTTTTCTCTTTCCAGAACAGACAGTGTTAGTCATACACGGAATTAAAAGTTGGACGAAATATTATATTTAGCAGTGCGCTTGGAACCGGCTGGTACGTACATTTTTTTTAATGTAATAAGGCTTGCGTTTGACTGTCATTATACTGTTAACTGAAGATGAAGTCTTCGATGTAACACGTTTACCTAGAAGAAACAGATCAAACCGCGACTTACAAACACGGATTGATAAGATATTAGATTACGTGAATTAACCTCAGAGTACTTAATTTCACTTTTGTCTATTCCTTTTTACACGACTGCCCAAAAAACGGAGTGTTACTTCAAATTTGTAACTTGTTGGATAAAGACAAAAGACGTATCCGACGCTAATTCACATCTATTATAATAATAATACGCTTTAAAAAAAAAACAACCGACTTCAACTTCGAATACCTGGGTGAAATCTTCATATTTTATAGTATTTTTGATTTTAAAACCAAACTACTGAACCGATTTCGATAAAACCTATATGGGACCACCTCTGAAGATTATAAACAAAAAAAGAATCATCAAAATCAGTTCATAATTGTCGGAGTAATGACGTAACAAACAAACAAACAAAAAAAAAACATGCAGTCATGCAGGTTCTCAAACCTCCTTTTTTGAAGTCGGTTAAAAATACCTTTAATGTCTTCTGTCATCTGTCAAAATTATACACTTACGAAACTCTTATGCACGATGGACTTGGGCCCAGGTACAAAAAAAACTTCTTTAAGTAAATTTGACCCCAGACTCATTTCTCCACATATCACTAAAAAACTAAATTAGGAAATAATCTAAAGCAAATTGACCTTATTACAAAAATTGCTATTATCTAAATGACTAATTTAACAACATATTAGCAAAGACACACGTGGGTTAATATTATTATTATTGTAGATTCATTGTATTGTGATTGTACTTCGCCTGACAGATCCCATTGCCGCTGGGCTCCTCGGCTTTTCCAGTTTTAACGATTTAATGCTGTTGTAAGTTAAAAAAAATATATAAATTAAAGTTAAAAATAATAAATACACTTCAAAACGAAGCTAAAAAAAACTTGGTGCAATAGGCTAGATCACTGGTTTTTTTATTGTCCTATTAAAATGTGGCCCATAAATATAGCTGATTAAAGAAAAGAAAATGAAAATCTAATCAAAAATAAGCAACTAATAAGCATTTTAATATCATGCTAGACAGAGAGGCGAAACAGCAAATCATGACGTCACTTCTCTGTACGCCATATACATTCTATTCTGACAAGTAAGGCGTGACGTCATTTTTTGTTTTGTGGTAAAAGGGACAGAGTTGGCTCTACCAAAAACTTTAAACGCTTATATATCAGAACATTATTAACCGATTTAAATTATTTTTTCAATAAACATTCTATATTTACTTAAATTGTTCATCAAAGCTATTGGTTTCAACGATATAAACATCAGTCATTTACCCTATTATCGAAGTCACGCGTACCGACGAAAATGACAAATTAACATCACAACCATGTATATTACACAGTTACTTATATTGTTCTGTGCTGTTAGTATTGGTTACTATGTATTTATTCGCATTACAATAAGAAATAAGTACACACACACTCACATCAACAGCCCGAAGACGTCCGATGCTGGACGAAGGCCTCTCCCTTAAAGGGAGAAGTAAGTACAGCCAAATAAGTACAGTCATCATAAAATTGAGCAATATTTTTTTTATGTGTAAAGTCCAAGAATTAATCTAGATTATCGCCTAGCTGAGTGTATCTTGTATCCATAATCTGTTGCAATTTCAATGATCGCACGCAGTCGAGTGAAAGTGTTAAGGAAAACCCGGGATTGCCGCGGATTCCTAAGAGACGTGGTCAATTTGTATTAACAACAGTGAGTTTCTCAGAAAACATTGTATTATGCAGCGACGGTGATAATGGAATGGACGGGCCCAGCGCTTGCAAATCGATCAAAATTAACAAGTCAACACAATCAAGCATACCTAGCTAAAAGTATGCATATTACATTTGCCAGAAAATAGAGATAGCGAATCTAATTACTGCATCACAAAAAAATAACACATGTACATGTATTAGAAGTTTTTATTGTCGTATCGTACAGCTTGCATGTCGCAACGGCAGAGTATGACTGAAGCGAGTGGAGAGCTGGCGCTGAACATAAATAGTCTTCAAAATCCGTGCGCTTATTTTCCGTCCATTCATCTTATCATTGTCGCTGGTTTTATGTACCTTTAGTCGAACATGATTGCATTTTCTCTTCGTTGGTGGCAAAATAATTTATAGGAATGTATTTAAATTTAGAATAGCAAATAAAAAGAGAATAAATAAAAAAAATGGGTAAACTATGTTTTGTGAAAATGTTAAAGTCTTGTTATATGTAGACATACCACCAGTCCCGTGAATACCTATATTTTGTAGTTTTTTTGTTTAAGTAAAATGTTTGACCACAGGTTAGTGGGTGTGGTTGAAGGTGATAAACGCACGTCGACCTGAAAGGGAACTGGCTTTCAAATCATGCTACCGGAACTTGGCGGGCATTCGAGTACTGGAAAAGACTCTACCACCATGGTAATGGCAGGCCTGTGTCACTCCGCGTGTAGGTATTAAAAACATACCTACGGGCGGCGGCCATTGCGCAAGGGCCAATCTAGTAGGCTCGGCTCGGCGGCTCTTTCAATACGTATAACCATGTATAACTTATTATGAACCGTAGTATAGTGAATTAAGGCCCATATTCCTTCAAAAAGAAATTGGTAGGTATGTAAATGAACACGTGCTCGACTGGACCGCGAGCTAAATTAAATCATATTGTTTATCAGATTGAGTCATATTTCTTTGAAAACCATTGCGAAGTAAAGCTTCTGTTACTAGTTATTATTCTGTGGTAATGGTAGCACACGATGATTTCTTCAAAATCAGCTCAAGCTCATTGTTGATTGGGTTTGTCAAACGATGTTTTTGACCAAAAACTAACACACTTGCTTGCTTGGCGTCATACAGGCTGATCAGCTACTTATAAAATTAGTATTGGTACCAGACTGGATACCAGAAGGGCCGGTTTTTTGATCCGTGGTCAAAATCGACATAACCATTTGTTAAACTGACTATAGTTAACTAGCTAACCATTAGTTACATTTTTGACCACTGGTCATGCTAACTATGAATCAATAAACCGAATTATTGGGATTTTAACAATTTGTTACTTTGTTTTTAACTATTAGTTGGCTTAACTACGGATCTAAAACCGGCCCTTAGAGTCTCCGTGACCAACAAAGTGAGCCTTGAACGAGGGCGTTAATCGAATTTACCAAACTGTCCTTGTGACTTTTGAGTCATCCAAACCACTTCCATTTACAACCTCTACTCCCATGTCATCCATTACAAAATTGGTCCAAACACACGTGTCTTTATGCTTCTGGTGTGTAACTTTGGTAAGTACTAAATTATTTTGTGGCTTCCATAGCTTTCAAACCGTGACAACTAAATAAGAATATTATGAGAACGAAAGATAGATCGCTCTAGTAAAATGAGTAAAGAAACTATCAATGAGAACTGGAGTATAGAAATTATACCGGTCCCACGCACCACTGCACATCCGAGTTGCACCGGCATAGATGCGTCTGCGCCACTCGCGCGCAGATTGCATTGCTAATTATATAGTTTCTGTATATATATATATATATATTTTATACATTCAAGTGACGATACGAACAAGACTTTCGCCTGGTGGTAAGCGTCACGCCTGCCACTAACAGTAGCAGTGCTAGAATTGTTAACTTGCGAACACAATCCTGCGCCGCACTGCACTGCGCTCGTCACCCTGAGATATTATAGATGTTAAATCTCATTATACCCAGTAATTTCTCTGGTAACATTGCCCTTCAAACCGGAACACAATAACGCTTGCACATTACTGCTTGGCGGTTGAATAACTGACAAAGGTGTGGCACTTCCCCAGTCTGACTCTGCAGTGGAGTCCTACCACTACATAAATAATTATGTTCGTATATTGTAACAATTACGTTTGAAATGGGTACAAATAAGGGTAATGCGGGGGTGTGGGTGGGGCGGGGTTAATTATTTGAAATCACACATTCACACTAATATTATATATGCAAAATAAAACAGTATGTTTGTGTGTATGTTTTGATACCTCTTCACGAAAAACGGCTGAATAGATGATTTGGATGAATCTCGGAACGGAGATAACTTATTTCCCGGAAAAACATATAGGCTAGTTTTTATGAACATCATCACGCGGATAAAACCACGGGGCGCAGCTAGTGAGTACATAGTTTTACAATAAAAACTGTTTTCTTTAAATCATATCGTTTTTGTAAGACCCTGAGTAAGACAAAAAGGAAGTCAGATCAGATCAATAAAAACGAACGAAACGCTTCATGTTTGATATTTTTTTTTACATGTAAGTGATGATGAACATAGATAGACAAGACAACATACAATCATTTATTTGTGGCAAAGAATAAATACTTAAACATTGATAACAGTAATACAACGGTTAAAAACAAACAAAAATATTAAATGGATCATTTACTTTTAGAGATAGGTAGAAAAAAATATATAATTAAAAATAATTATAATTAATATTTTAATTATGTGTTACTATTTTTTGTTTTGTAGTGTTGATTCAATCTGTTTAATTTCAATTCAATGTGTATTCTAATCTAATTTTAATTTATAATGACGTTCAATTCATACTTCAATTAATTATTTTTGTGCTATATGGATTTATGTAATCTGAAATAAATTATATTTGTTTTGATTTGTTAAAAAAAATAGTTTTTTTTATGGTAGTACTAGATTACTTATATACCGTTGATGGTTTAGACGTTGATGGTTTAAGCAACGGTGTAAAGTCACCAAAAATGGTTAACATGCCTAGCCTGCAATGGCGTTTTACAGGCAAAACTTTTCGTAGATGGCGCCAGTGGCGGTCCGGATGTGGCAAAATCATTTTTTCTTATTAATCGTTGCTTTTATCTATCTGCTCTTGAAGAGGGCGTTGTCGATAGTCTAGCCCAAGGAAAAATACTGGGTACTGTGCCTTGTTTTAAGAATATATGCAGATATTGACGGCCTGAAAATAGATATAACAGATAGTTGTTTACATTTTATGTTGGACAGAGTTTTACTCGTAATTAGCAAGGCAAAGGATTCAAATTATATTACGCAATATTTGTGACTCAATACAAACTCAAAGAATATTATTACTATACTTATAAAATAACAAATGCTTATATCACAGGTTTTACCTAGCATGGGCATCTGATGTAAGAAAAGTCCCTACCTATAACAATTTAATTGAAGCAGCGGGCCGGCCGTGGTGGACTTCTCCTTTAGTTTTAAGTTTTCGACTGGTGCTTCCGTAAGGACTTATTATTTATTTTAACTTTGACCTATGTAATGAATTATTATCGATGTGATGCAGGAATGTAAATTTAACATTAATTGGATAATTAAATAAACCAATCATATTTAATAAATTGAAGCAATAAACATTTTCACTTGCATTTAAGTAGCTTATAACAATTCACAAAGTTCCCGCTCCCAGTCACACTCCACTCCGTGTCCACTCACTCACAACTTACACGATTTATATTGAACCGGGATCATAATGGGTCAGCAGCGCGAGTACCGTCCTTACAGATCGTTATATTTGTCATTTAAATCGTATATTTGTCATTTAAATAACTAAATTCTATAAAACGGTAAATTCTCAAATTCGTCTAAACAAATCTGCTATATCGACACGTCAAATTTAGCGACATAGAACGGTACTCGCGCTGCAGGTCAGGATGAGATGATAAATTGTTCTGAATGAATATGCACAGAACACTGAAACAGTCAGTTTTATTTAGTCTTAAGTACCTATCCATCTTCAAACAAATAACTTAACTTCTTATTAATTAACTAATACCTACTAACTTTCAAGTATATTTAAATTTGCATGCAACAAGTACATTCAGGATTGAGAATGATTTGATCAATGTTTTGCTTACTATATACCCGAGAGAACTATCAATGTGTACAAAACTCGGCGCACAAAGAACTGTCAACTTGGCCACAGGGTGCCCAAAATACAGGCGCTGCCTAGTTTGGGGCCCGCTATATTATCTCTAAAAGTTTGAATGACCTTAATTAGTTATCTGTATGTACTTAGGCAATAGTCTTATTCTTTTTCTGGCAAATAAATTATATTATTATTATTATTATTATTTTATTATTATTATTGCTATAAAAACCAGTAAATGCCGATGTTCCCTGGTAATCCGAGTCTAACAAGAGTAATACCAAAAATAATATAATAAATTGTAGAAAAAAAAACAACATAATTTATGAGATAGACAGTTGACTATGACCGCATCGACGATACGCCACCTAGCAGAAAAAAACGCAATGTGGATCCCCATTGGAACTGACTGTCAAGTAGGGCTGCCAGAAAATGAAAAAAGATGCCTAGGCCAGAATTTCAATTTCATGATGGTAACTAGCCAGTCAAGTGCTCCAACGTGCTACGATTTTCTCACAACGTTTTACTTTCAACGGGAGTTGAAGCTCATTGTTGGAATTTGAATACACGTGGATGTCGAATGTGTCTAGGACAAAGTTATCATCGTTTTGCTATTCGATTTTAGATAAGTAATTACAGAATATTTTAATAACCCCAAAAGACATCCTTATAAATTATAATACTTTCATGGAACGTTACATGTGCATGCGTCACAGACTAATTTAATTAATTCGTATTGCAAAAACAGTTCTTTGAATCCAATAGCCACCGCCACTGTTGACGAAAATGATAGATGATGCAATGTCGACGCACCGACCGAAACCGGGCCACAAGGTGGCGCGGGCGCTCCGGTGACCGACAAACAAACACTTACTCCAAGAGTCCAGTTAGACACACTTTACTATATTTGTAAGTTTTTTCTGCGTAGACTAAATTGCTTGCAGATTGGTTGAGAATGGGGACAGTGAAATTGGGAGTAAAAATTTGAATAGAATATGTAGGAATTAGTAAATTTCACATTACAAATGGGATCGACAATCTAACGCGTCGCTAACTTACAGATGACACTTTAAAATACTTAGAAAGGACTTTACTGTTCCAATGTTTTAACCATTTAAGGGCCCTGTTTAAAAAAACATCTTCATTTATGACGGTTTTTATGAGTTTGTATTTATAAGATGTGAGAAGTGAACTAACGCCTTTGTAATCTTTTTAAAAAAAATTGATAACAAAATTTACTCACTTGTAAATAATATAGTTTATCACGAAATAACTAAAGTTCAAAGTTTTGAAAAAATATTTATATTATGCTTGTCATCATCATTATCATCAGCCCGCAGACGTCCACTGCTGAACGAAGGCCTCCCTCTTAGACCGCTACCCATATACACATATGTTTATATGTGTGTATATACATATGTTTTATATTATGCTTGTAATAAATTAAAAATGGGTCTGTAACCTCAAAAATCGAATCTTGACACGCACGAATCTGCGTACTTAACTGCCATATTTTTGCTCCGCTAAATGTGGCCCCACATGGGCAGGCCACATCGCTCGAAGAACTGACAACCGATGAAGAAGAAAGGTTCTTGAGTGGCGACCGCGAACCGAAAGACGCAGCGTAGGAAGGCCTCCCACTAGGTGGACCAACGACATTGTAAAAGTCGCGGGCAACCGGTAGGCAAATGGCAGGTTGTCGTACAGTGTGGCGGTCTAAGGAAGAGGCCTTCGTTCAGCAGTGGACGTCTCCGGGCTGATGATGATGATGATGAAATGTGGCCTTATTTCATTCAGCTTTAGAATAATGATTGATCGCAGTAAAAAATGTGCTTGAAACATGGATGTGCGCAGCCTTAAGGTAGATAGCCAAACGTATTTAGTAAATCAGTGCGTTTTGTCTAAGCTATATTATCCCAACCCAATGCTTGGTAAGTCTTCTCCATTTCCTCTAACATTTCTCATACAAGGAGGTCATTGATATGAAACAGATATGAGAGCCACAAGACTAGCCAAGCAAGACGTTGATAACCACGCGAAGTGGACAGCGTAATCGAAAGCGTGGTCCATAGCGACTAGTCAACAGAGGATATTTTATTTTTACATAAAAAAGCGAACAACAAATAAATGGTCCACCGTAAAATAGTAAGCAAACCGCCGCCGCCTTTTAAATGTAATCTGCGTACCTATTACGTATACCTGCTGCAGGTATACGTAGTAGGTACGTGTATTTAAGTAGTTAAGGTTAATGTTATTATCGATGCAATGCCAACCCTGAGCGATGGCTTTTTAAACTATCACTTATATCATGTAACTCATATTTTAACTCGGAAAGACCTTTTGGGATGGCACACGAGCTGTTTATCACAATAAAAGATCCACTCTTTTGGCAGACGTATTACAACCCGTATTCTAGCTTTGCTTATTTATTACGCGAGAGATAATAGTAGATTGTTTACTAAGGGAGCAAACAACAATTTTTAAGACTAGAAAGTTTCTTTGTGTGTTTCAAATTACGCCACTGGAGCTTAAAATAGTGTTGGTCCCGAGGTGGGCACTCAACTTTTTATCACCATCTATGATAAAATAAAGTGCAACTTATGAATAAGAATACTACAGTACTTACATTTATTTCATTCTCACTAAGTACTTAAGGAAGATGCACTATGTTAAAATAAAACTAAGTTAAATCCGAATTTGAGTTAACCATTACGAACGAAGGCGGAATGCATTTCGCGCGTTTTTTTTCCAGACTTTTTTTTCATTTTCACGCTCGGCTTCCTTTTTCATACAGCCTGTTAGGTACATGTTCATACAATGTTCGTGGTTGATCTCTTTGGTGCTTGGAACTTTTACTAACAATATCCACATTCGAAATTCAAACCACTTGTCGTCACTAGGGCAAAAAAGAGCTATTTTGTTCCCTGTTTGCGAAGAACAGCAGTGGTACATGCAAGGCTTCGTGGAAGATCATTCCACATCTTGCAACGTGTATCCTTCAATACACAAAGGAGGTTATCTATACGTTACGCCATTAGAGTACAAACTCCACGACGCAGCTTATACCCAATTTGATTAGAGAGCGGACATGCCCAATTTGCGGCCCCCTCGGTCGCCGTCGGTACAAAACGATCTACACGTGGGTTCAACATACCTAGACAACTAGACGTTTGTACTTTACTAATGCCATGTACCTGTTCTACTTAGCTGAAAATAGCCGGCTACTAAAAATTATAGCAGCACGGGGGACTTCTTAGCCCAGTCACATCAGCCAGTAGACGTCCACTGCTGGCGAAAGCCTCCATCTTAATGGAGAGGGGTTGCCATAAGCCCTACGCTTGGCAGGCGGCTTGGGGATCGCAGAATGCTCACCACCGTTAACCGAGAGGACGCTGCTGCCCGTCCTCTGGTGGGTCTGGATGCAGTATTAGGACACCAGATCAGTCTAATCGGTTATAAATACTAAATTTTATGGAGTTTCATCCGCTAGGTCATGTGCTTGTGCATTTGGGATTATACTATACACAACCTTTCGAAAACTCAAGCGTAGTTAAACCTTTTGACTGCCACGGCGTAATTGCATTGCCGTGGCCTGTATGCCAAGGCCCCAAAAAACAACCTATTAAAAACCGGGATTTCAAAAGCATATTTTTATGTTAATACAGGCCATAATAATATTTTTGTGTAGTTATAGACGTCGTTGGCGTACTGGGCCTACTAGCGCTTGTGTCAAGGTGACAATGGAGCTCAAAAGGTTAATAAACCCATAGATAAAACTGACATAATTATTAGGGGAAATCAGGGGGAAATTAAGGTCATTGGGAGGAGTTTTGGCGGGAACACGGAAAAATCATGTCGTTGCATTCTATTATTTTCTTAAACTTGTGCTTTTTCGCGAATTAATGATAAAAAATGGTGGTGTTTTATTCATTGAGTGTTGAAACATACACGAGTGTGGGCAAGTGCGATATAATTTGGTGAACATGTATTTTCGTGTTATTTTCAATACTCTGTAGAAGTTCATAGTAAAATCGCCACAACTTAACTAGGGTATGACTTGGACTCGACTATGACTAATTTCGTGTGACTTACTGTGATTTCATGACATATTTGACTTGATTTTAATTTAAAAAACTTGAAAATTCTTAAACTTGACACTGGCAGAATGCACAACGTGCGATGCCAATATATAAGAAAAAAAAGGTCATTGGGGAATTAAGTGATCACCTGACACCACATACAAGGGAAAGCCCTGTGACCGTCACGGTAGAGTGAAGATTATAGACCTACAAGGAAACGACTTTTCGAAATTTCTTGATTAGTCGTCAGTTGGATCTGCACCATTGATCGTGCAAGTCAATGGTGCATAAGGTACGACGGGCTTTCAGTCCCGTCTTAATTTTTCATTCCCGTAATAGCTTGGCTCAGGTGTACACTCAGGGCTACAAATGAAGGGTTATTCACCAAGTGGACTCGAGGGGCTGGACACGCGTGTGTCCAGCTGGTGAAACTCAAAATTGGTAGCTGTTGTTATTTCGCCATCTGAACACGCTAGAATTTTCATGTGTGTCCAGATAGTGAATAACATGTCTGGTATCGTCAACTGGAAATTATTGTGAAAACTGACGTGGTTTTGACACATTTTTGTTTTATTCATACGGGAATACTCACGTTTAATTAAATCGGATACTCCGACTATAGTTTCGATCACATCCGGTGACCTTTTTCAAAGAGTGAAAACAGAGCCCGACGCGCGTGCAGCTGCGTCCTGCTTAGCTTGTGCTGTTTTCACTCTTTGAAAAAGGTCACCGGATGTGATCGAAACTATAGTCGGAGTATCCGATTTAATTAAACGTGAGTATTCCCGTATGAATAAAACAAAAATGGAAATTATTGTTTAAAAAAAAAAGTACTGTCAGGTTAAAAACGCTAGAAGTTTTCGCTAGAATCGCACTAATCGCTACAACCAACCTCACGGATGAACCTGCCTCATTTTTTACCCACATCAAAAAAGGAGAAGATTCTCAATTCGACCGTATTGAAATGGTTACAATGTGCGAAAGACTAAAAGACAATATGACACTATGTGCTTTGTGGAAAGTGGACAATGTGATACTGTCACTAGTCACTTTAGGGCACTAGACATCCCGAGACTAGACAATATAGGAAACCGGTCCAATTGGTAAAGCAGACATTCCGACACTCCAGTCAATGGAGCCCCTAAGCCCTTAGTTAGCACTGGTATTTCGCTTTTATGAAGAGATTGATCAATATTCAAAGCGAAACAAGCGGTGATCATTTATCAAAATTCAAAATAACACATCTCTCTTGTAATTCTAAAATGGTAGGTATACATACGTAGCCACTTAGATATTTATGACAGCCGTACCACAAGTAATGGGTTCTTCTAGCTAGTTTATCATAATAAGTGAACTCGTTAAACTTATGTTTAAATTGTCTGTTAGTACATATTTAGATGGATATACCTACTACGTGATTCATACACATATGTAGCAATACGGAGCTACCTACCCAAGCGGGCTTAGTCGACTATTTTCTACCGAAAATATAGGAAGCGATCAACTGAACCCACGAATCAGATAGGCCAAGTTGTCCGTGGTTAGTGTTGGAAATTGTTTTAAATAAAATCCATTATTCCTCTGATACTTTTATTCAACCCTTTTCTAGGATTCGTGTTGCCAACTGATCAAAAAACAATATCGCCAGTGTTACCAGATTATTACACTAGTTTCCACGACATCCTCCCCACACGAGAAAATAACAACATACAATCCAAATTCTACACAACAGTAAACTCAATTTGAATTGTAGAGTATATTATAAGCATGTTCTGATACCTTTACAGAATTGTCTTATGAAATAATGTATTATTATAATCATAACTCATGATACAATGTATCGAATCCAAATAAAATAATAAACATAACGCAATGTTATGTAACATTCAATACATTAAATAAAATCATTATTATCCCATTACAAATAATATCCCAGCATTAAAGTATACCTAGTCAAGTCTTACTATCAGTCAAATTATTACATAAATTATGGACCTTCTGTTAAATGTCATTGTTACATTACTTATCAAATACAAACTCACGTCCATATCAGATGATTACAATATAAAATATATTGACTGTTTCTAAATACATACTTAAACAGATTCGGTATCTAACTTATTCTAAAACTACACTTTAGAATTTACCTACATACATTGGCGCAAACAATGTATATGCGTCATGTCATATACTTTTAATCTAAAAAACGCTGTGGTATCTTAACAGATCTACCATGTCTAGTAGTCACATAGGCAGGCTGAGGTGCATTGTGGGACAGGTCTGAATCCGATATTGCGTCCAGACTAACCGCTATCACAAACCGTGTGGGTCTTACCTCCATCTTTCAGTGTTCTGTGCCACTCCTCTCTTGCCGCTGCCGCCATTTTGTGTCGCAGGAAGCTTCCCGGTTCGTGTCGTATGTATTGTGCTCTTTAAAATATATGTTATAGTTTTCACAATTGACTTCACAAAAAGCTCTGATCGGCAAGACCGTTCCCGTACTTGCGTTCTCTTCAAATTGTCACGGTCGCCACATGTTGGAAATTGTTTTAAATAAAATCCATTATTCCTCTGATACTTTTATTCAACCCTTTTCTAGGATTCGTGTTGCCAACTGATCAAAAAACAATATCGCCAGTGTTACCAGATTATTACACTAGTTTCCACGACAGTTAGAGTCAACCACTCGGACCACGAAATAAACTGAAAGTGGTTAACTGAGCCCACCAAAGAGATCGGCAGTGAACCGAATTGACCACGCCAAATTTACCAATAAAAAAACTTAAAGTTATCTACTGAGCCAAAGGGCTGAACGGCTTGCGGACTGAGTTGACTGCAAAGAAAGCCCTTAGGAAAATAATAGAATGCAGCGACATGATTTTTCCGTGTTCACGCCAAAATTCCCCAGTGCTTAGAACACTTCTTTGCTATAGCTAATCAACAAAAAACGAGTCTTTAACTTTATGCAAAATGGATGAACTGACGGTTGGTAAAATAAGAGGTTTTTTCGAATTTAGCAAACTGAGTAATTCACTCTGATGTAGAAAAATATTTAGGTTCAAGATTGTTTCCAATAAAAATATAATATTTTTTTTTCGGTGAGTCGAATTTGTATCTGGAAAATACTTGGGAAAACGTATGGTGCTCTAGGTACCACGAGAGCTTATAGACACCTAAACTTTGATCAAGAATAAGACAATCACGAACCAATTTTTGTTTCCTCTTTATTCTGGTATAATCTCTTAGCTTCGCTTGCGTTGTGGCCTTATATTTTCGGCTCACGTAGCTTACCTGAGCCGTCATGTATACAACATGGTCCACAAACTAAGTCTGCGTGACTTAGCTTAGTTTTATGCTATTGCTCAGTTAGCTCGCGTTATGGCGCGTACTTTAGACCCTGGCTTTAGAACAAATAAATTGAGTCAACCGAGTACTATAACTGTGTCTCCAAACCGCTAATATCTTCAGTAAATATGAGTTGTATACTCGTGTATTAGACATTCTATAAACACAACGGGAATTTATGAGTAATATGTTTATTGACAATCATAATGCCTTCCTCAGACTGAATCAGACTGCCTTATAGCTCAGTTGGTAGCATGTCTGCCTTCAGAGCTGTACAGCGTGGGTTCGATCCCCACCCAGGGCAAACATTTATGTGGCGAACATAGATGTTTGTTCTGTGTCTGGGTGTAGTATGTATTATACGTATGTATTTACAAAAAAAAAGTATATAAGTATTCTATCAGCTATCTGGTTTCCATATTACAAGCTTTGCTTAGTTTGGGGCTAGATGGCGCTGTGTGTAAAATGTCCACCGATATTTATTTATTTATTTATAATAGACAATAACATTTTCATCACATTTGCTCGTGTAGATCTTATTAAATCAGCTTTAGGCTCATAATCCAAGATATTAAACTCGCGTGCTTTTTACTTTATATTGTGCACTTGTGTTTTATTTATTTATTTATTATATTTCCGTTGAGCTAAGTTTGTACCTCACTGCAAGTTTTATGAATGTATACGAGGCATTCTTAATATAACCGGGTAATACAGTTTTTTTGTAATACAAGCATAAAGTTGTTTGTTATGCGGTGAAATAAAATGTCACCTGCGCGCAACGCTGGATTGCGCGCCATTTTCCGCAAATAATATAATAAATATAATTTACATTATATTTTGTGTGTGAGCAGGGTGTGTGTTAGGGGGGAATACAATGTTTGAGTTTAGTTTATAAAACGTTATTACACATCATTATTCTAAACAGCAAACAACAAATTAGTGAATTGAGTTCGTAGCATGCCCTTGCAACGTGTTGCACAACGCAGGTTGTCTTACTCAACTACCAACCTGCACTCATTTGAATTCTCAAACACGACATTAGATGTATGTACTTGTATTACACCTACCTAATATTATAATAGTGTATTTTATTATACTTGACAAGCTAGGTGTTTGCCCATAGCTAACCTTAAGAAACGGTGAGGTCAAAGATGGTAAACACCTAGCCTGGAATGGGAGCTGGCTCTCAAGTGGGGCTGCTGGAACACATTGTTATTGTGCTTGAAAGATCTGAAATTATTTATTTATTTTGATTAAAAAAGCTAGTTAGTTCATTTTTGTTTTATTGATACGGAAATACTCACGTTTAATTAAATCGGATACTCCGACTATAGTTTCGATCACATCCGGTGACCTTTTTCAAAGAGTGAAAACAGATCGCGACGCGCGTGCAGCTGCGTCCTGCTTAGCACAACACAGGTCCCCGGATGTGATCGAAACTATAGTCGGAGTATCCGATTTAATTAAACGTGAGTATTTCCTAGTTAGTTCAGTTTTTCAGTGTCTGCGTCCAGCAATAATTTTTATAGCAGTCTATGGCATCCAGACCATTATTCGTCAGTCGGCGATGCTCGTAGCTAATCGAAGTAAAACGACATAATTTTGTGAAATGTGGACAAGGTCAGAAGCTTGCTGTTTCTAATGTAATAAATTCTAAAGCCATATGAGTTAATTAATCATAGAGTATCTGTTTATGGTAATTTAAAGACATAAAGCGAATATTCATGCCACGTTTAAATGAGCATAAAATTTGTCGAATATTAATTGTAAACTTATACATATTAAACTATAAGATTGAATTTTAATTGTAATATGGAAACCTTTGCACTCGTTGTGAATTGACGTAGATAAGTATATTATTAGCAACTATTGTCACATACTTAGATTAGATAAACAACACATTTGAGTTTAAGTCACATACAATAGGTACATTCGTTTATTAAAGCTTGGAGGATCTAGCTCTCTCTCTCTCTCTATACAGGGCTAGTTCTAATCAGTAAGCATCCTTTTAAAGACATATTCTGTACATTAAAACAAACAACTTTTACTAAGGAGCCAACATTGAAATCGCGAAAAAAATATCAGCTGTTCCATACAAAAAGTTCATCGACCTTGGGCAAAATGTATGGAACAGCTGTTTTTTTTGCTATTTCAATGTTGGCCCCATAGTAAAACTTTTAAACGCCAGAGTCTCTGTATATGTGTGATTCCCGTAAAGTGCAATATACTTTGACTGCATGCCATAAAGCTCAATTGGTAGCATGTCTTCTTTCAGAGCTGTATGGCGTGGGTTCGATCTCCACCCAGGACAAACATTTATGATAATAATAGAGTATACCAAACATTGCAAAGGTCACATCATTATCTAACAGTTTTGTAGACTCTCCCCACCTCTCTTCCACCAGCCTAAAGTTGCGCACGCGACGCCGCGCGCCGCGCCGACGGTACGCGAGAAAGGTCCTATTGACACAGTTTTGTACGCGCAGGGCTGTCACCTTAATAAACAGAGCGAGCGAAGCGGCCGATTTTTTTTTAGCTCGCACCGCAATTTTTATTAAATGATATGATTATGCACATAATACGAGTCGGTTGGCAAGCAAGTCTTGAAACTGAATCTTTTTCTCTCCTGATAATACTGCGCATAATCATGTCATTATCATATTTTTCAGACGTATAGGTTTGTAAGTATTTAAAACTGCGATAATGGCGACTCTATTCCTACTCTTTTTTACCTAGCTTACACATTGATATATCTATTTGAAATCGGTACTTCTCTAAAAATGCGGAACCGAGTTTTCTGTAGTAATTCTTCGCGCAGAGATAAATTTTCGTGTGTGTGTTAGCTTCTGAAAGCTTGGAAATAGATGTATAATATTCGCTCCAATATAGATGGGCTCACTCTTAAAATATGAGCTACCCTACGACGAACTTGTTTTGTTAGGTTGTTTTAATTACATAAGCTGAATGTATTTCGATTTAAGTGTGGACTCTCCATAAATTACTTTCGTCTCGAAAAATGTAGTTAATCTGAGAAAGAGCACAAACATATTTGCGACCAGTTACATAAAAAAAGCTTTTAAAATAGATTCATAAACTGTCAACCCTACTCGAAAACGGGCCATGGGTTCCGTCAAATCAGCTGGCCATTCGGCCTAGTGTTCCACTGACCGGCCAGCCCTTGGTTATATAACTGTCACAGTATTATACTTTTCTTCATTATGACGTCATTTTTTATTTGGATACCTCATTCGCAATCCTCATTTACATTATTTATATGAACTTGTAGCATGATAGAGGTTTTTGCCCTATTGCGAGGTTACAAAAAATTTGAATTCAGATTGTGTGCAGTATTAGGAAAACCTTTACGCAAATGGATGTTTGTCCTTATCTCGTTTATCACGATTCAATTAACCTTATTAAAACATAAGAAATTCGGATCTTTCAGTAACCTTTACTAGGAAATCATGGGTCACTTTATTGTTGACGCTTAATCATACTAAAAATATCGGCGCAATGGATTTGTGTGATTAGAATGGCACCTATATGGTTATATAGCTTATAAGTTGGGCAAATAGACTTATTATCCCAGATAAACATATATAGTTAGATTCCCGTAGAATAGCATATGACATTACAAGGCACTTTTAGTAGTAAATAAATAATGAAATGTGTCAATAATCGATATCGACCTTCTACTGATAGATACAATCTGGGTGTTGTTAAGTTGTGGGTGAATTGATTTCTTATAAGCAGGCGTGCTCTATCGTAGCTACATCATCGTTTATCATGAGACGTGTTGGCAGGGCATGTAGACGAAAACAAATAACCAAAAAAAAAACCATTATAACTACTAAACATTTAGCGGCGGATTTACACATTTGCCGCCAGTAGGCTATTCAAATTTTGCCGCCCCTACCGATCTCTACAATTCGATACCCTAGCACAGAAAACTTAATATGACCCTTACACAATCACGTCATAGTGGTTGATGATGACAGTTCTTTCATTTCCATCAGAAATGAATACTTTTCATTGAACCTGTTTGCAGACCACCTGCCGTTTTCCTAATACAGAAACGAGTCGATGAGGACGAAAAATGAGTTAACCCTGAAAGTATCACTTAAACTCGGACCGACACTTACGTATCTAAGTATCTATTAAATTCTGCTAGCCAAAAAAAAAATTGGATCCAAATTTGCCGCCCCTATTATCTGCCGCCCTAGGCTCCAGCCTACTCAGCCTGCTGGTAAATCCACCACTGCTTCATACCCAGTAATTTCTCTGGTAACATTGCCCTTCAAACCGGAACACAGTAATGCTGGCACACTAATGCTTGGCAGTTGAATAACTGGCAAAGGTGTGGTACTTCCCCAGGCGGACTTTGCAGTAGAGTCCACTACAAAAAATAATTGAATAACGCAGCGGTGTGGAAGATATTTGGGTGGGTGGCGAATTTCTTCCCAACGCGGACGGAGTTACGGGGCGACTTATATGGTGTTAGTGTAAAGGGCGGCGAATATTATTTTTGCCCAGAGCAGCTAAATAGCTAGAACGGGCTCTGCGTGTTGGCGGTTAAATGCAAACATCGCATAAAAACCCTATATCACCTACACATCACCAGCGGACTATGAAAAGATGAGATAATGAAAGAAACCAAAGTTACCTAACTTTAAATAGTAATAGCTTTATTACATAAAAAGCATCAACTACTACCTAAAGACTTAGGACTTTTTCATACACAGACAGCCTAGTGGTACAAATTTACCATACCTCCTTGAATGACCTAGGTCCAAATTTCACATGCATTTACTTCTTTTTCCCTTTGGATTTAGGTGTGGGCTCCGGTTCCGGTTCCGGCTCTGGCTCCGGCGGCGGTGGCGGCCAGTACTTCTCGAACAGCTCCTGGGTGCCTGCGAACGCCAACGGCAGGATGTGGCTGCGGAGGTTGTACTCCTCGCGGTCTTTCTCCTCTTGCACTTCCACCTCACGCTCGTCTTTGGCTTTGAGCTGGAAGTGAATGTAGAGGCCTTAAGATGAGAAAAATAGACCTAGTAGAGTTTCAAGAATGTGTAGTGAGATCATTGAAGTTTAAATAGCAACGGTCTGGTTATTCTTCGAAGCAGTGACTGCGATTAGAATTTACGACTGTGATATTGAGAGCTACGGGTGCGCTCATAGGTGACAAACAAATAGATGACATGATAGCAACCGTGACGCTTGGACATGATAGTTTAGTTCAGTTCAGCAGTTAATGCACTGTGCTCGACGTTTTGAAGTAATCTAACATAATAATCTCTTTATGCCCAGTATCAAATATTACAATAGCAAAGCTTAACTACTTCAAGCCTACTTAAATGTTAAGATGTTACCCAGTCACGCAAAAACATCTGAACGGATTTGGATGAAGTTAGAAGGTATACAGATAGCTTGGATTAACAGATAGACTACTTTTTATCCCAGAATCGTGGGCAAAAGCACAGAAAAGCCAAAGTCCTATCTTCTCTCTCCTGTGGGTGAAACCGCAATATTGGCGTATAAATCAACTTCGTTAGACTCTTCTCTTTCGCTTTGATCATCACAAAACAAATTGTCGCCTGTGGAATGAATTACAGTGCTCAATGTAAGCATATCACCCTTACCTCCATCAAAGCTATGTATTCTGCCGTGTCGGGTTCCTTCTTCTTGCCCTTGTCTTTCCCTTTACCTTCCTTCTTTGGCGATTTTTCCTTTTTTGGTTTTGCTTTTAAAGCCGCATACAGTCGCTTAGGATTCTGAAGCTGATATGGCGAGTCTATCAGTACGTAATCTGGCGTAAAAGTGAACATAGAGCGAACAAGATCATATTGGTAGTCCGTGCTGAACCTACGAAACAGAAAAAATAGGGCACTGGAACTACTGGTTAATTCAAGCTAAATTATATAATGGAGCATAAATATGTTGCAGTGATATACAGATTAGAATGTTTGATTAAGAGGCGCCAAACTAATCATAGATTGTATTTGTGTTTGCTTTCTTCCTTGATCTTTATTATCAATTTAACGGAATCACAGGATGTGAGGATAAATTACTGTATGGTTCTGGAGTAGCGACCACGAACCAGAAGACGCAGCATAGGTAGGCCTCCCACTAGTAGGTGGACCGACGACCTTGTGAAAGTCGCGGGCAACCGGTGCGGTGGATGCAAAATTGCAAATGGCAGATTGTCTTACAGTGTGGTGGTGTCAGGGGCGACCTTCGTTCAGCAGTGGACGTCAAAGGGCTGAGGATGGTGATATAACTTTTTGTATTATGTAAGTGATGAGTCCGGTACGACCAACTTAGATGAATTAAACGATTTCGCCGGTTAACTATCAAGTCCTTCAATGCATAAGATGATGGCTCCAATCTTATTTATCTAGCAAAATGTTTACATATTTTGGGATCATACTAACAAGTCATAAATATAATGGATGATTTTGGTCAGATCTCTCATACAGCATTCAAAAACCGTTCCTTCGAACGTGACAGTAGGTTCTGTCACATCCACTGCAACCGTGGAACGAACGGTTGTCATAATGCTCTCAGACGTTTCCTCAACAGTTTTATAAAAGACGCCGACATCAGTTGGCGAGGGTAGTTTTAGTTCTGTTGCTGCATATCTAGCCGCTGTTATCATGTTATCCTGGAATAAGAAATAAAAGCAAGCTCGCAAGACGTGGAATGTCTTGCCTGCGAAAGGCTTTCCGCAGAGTACAGATAAAACCACAACTGCTTAATTAGGCTGATACCATTAATGCAAAGTCAATCCTGACCTGATACCAATAGCCATCACTTCTCCCTGTCTAGTGCAATATCCTGCCACACGATAGCCTGCTGTTGGCGTAGATATTTCTCCACTAGATCCTTTCAGCGGTATCAGGAGCTTCCAACAGGGTGCAGCCCATTCGGTTGACATAGAAATCCCAATTTGGGTGCTTACTCCTTTCCCACTCTTTCCACTTAAGTCTTTGTGATTTTATGTCACCCATGATGATGTTGGGATCAAACACGAGCCACTATGATTTATAAAAATATTTGTTCCCCAATTTGCTCACTCATTAACAATTTATTGCAGTCGAATTGCAGCAATGTGCTATTGTGATCTTCAGTCAGCTCTCTTTCTACCCATCAGTACGTGCTTATTATGAAGAATCTGAATAATGTAAATAAATTCGAACCTCAAACCTTCTCAGCATCCTCTGACGATCTGCAGCATCAAACTGTTGCATTTCTTTCATCCACTCACAGAACCAGAGGATCAATAATGCTTGAGTTGCTGAAATTGAAATATAGGCCTCTACAAGAGAACGTCATTTAGCTCGTACGTAATTCATTTATTGTAGTTATTGTTATGAATAATTTAGGATTCTTTGGTTCTGACCAGAAAGAGGTATACGTAGCGTAAGATGCCTCAACTGTGGCACAGTCACAATCAATTGGGTTAACTGTATGTAAACCAACGATCATTCATAATTTTTTTGTCTATTATTAAATTAATCATGAATGTTAGTAAGAATTAAAGAAAGGAGGAAAATATAAAACTAAAGGCTTGTTAAGGTGCTTAACTATCTATTTAACACCTTGAGTTGCTATTTATTACATAAAAGTTTAGTTTATTAACTTGTTTTTCTTTGATTACCATACAATGAGCAAAAACATTGCTTTATAAAATACTCACGTCTATTTAGGTCGTCATCTTGCGCCCGCCTTAGCAAATTAGCTAAAGTATCCAAGAACCAAAATTCGGCTAAAGAGCTTTTGTATTTATTGCAGCCCACCATTTCTGCTAAAATATCAATGTAATTTTGATGCGGTGTTTGAGCTATCTTTGGGATCGCAGCTGGATCTATCTCCTTTTTGAATACTTTAGGAAGAACACGGATTCTGTTTTGGGCTTCAATGTTTCTTATTTTGTCATGTAAGACTCTACGTAGCGACGGAGATGGGAATATGATAGGCTCTACTTCTTTAGCTTCTTCCTCTGTCACAAGTTCCTCTTCTTCTACATCTGCTTCTTCAGGGACAACTTGCTTTTCTTCTTCTACAACTGATATGTGAAAATAAAGATCAAGATCGTACACATTGTCTAAATACATAACCTAAAATGGAGGACCTATAACCAAAAATCCGATAGGAGTTTTTATGAGACTAGCATTTCAAAATCATTTTAATCAGGACACTGTCTCTGTGTCTCAGTTAAATCATGAAATGTCTGTAATACGAATATTAAAAGACTATTGAAAGCTGAGGAAAAAGACTAATTTTTTTTCACAATTTCAATTTAGCTTATGTGAGGTTATGTGATTTTATAGAATATACAAACTGACCTTGTTCTTCGATTTCTCCCTCAATAATCTCCGATTCTAAGGATTGCTGTCGAGATCGGACACATTGCAGCCCAGATTCTTCAATCAATTGCTTTAGGAGACCCTCGTGAAGTTTCTCCACAAAATTAGAAGACATATTAAGTCTTTTTTAAAGCTACTTGTGATCTGCTATAAGCTTGTTTGTTACAAATACTTAACTAACAGTTTATTAGTTAACGGTTTTCCTTTTACCTAAAATATTCATTATTATTAAGTACAAAATATTCGACAACTAAATTCTCTTTCGTAAGATGCCAATTTTCCATTGTGTTAGCCAGCTCCTCCTTCTCACGTCCACTTACGTCATAAACTATAATATACTATATACAATATACGTATAATAATATTATATAAACATACCTACTTATATCTGATCAGTAGAATCATTCCACGAGCATAATTATAATTAATGTATCAATCCACTTTTAATATTTTGTTATAATTCCCTGTCTGCCACTTTGCTTAAATTATCTGTGCTTTTGATTTTATACTGTTGGCAACACTGTTCATGTTGGATATAGAGATGTTATGTTGACTCACTCACTTTTGCTCGAGACAGGGAAGAATTTACAGACAAGTCACCAATTATTGCATTACACCTGTAATTGAAAAATACAACAATAGAACCAGATCTGTGTGGTGTTATTTTGCTCCCGCTTGAAGTAATAACACCTCAGAAGTGGGATAATAAAATGTCCGGCCCATACAAAAAAGGCCTCGGGAAAAGAAAGCACCAGTCCAGTGAATCATCAACAAGTTCTACATACGAAGAAAACGATGTTTTTTTTCTCTCTGATAAACCCTGTGTTCAGAAAAAACGACGTATAACGCAGATGGATGCCGAAATAATACCGAAGTTACGACCGGACGAGAAGACGAGCAATGTTGTTAATTGGTTGCATAAAATTGATCAGATTGGAGATGTGTACGGCTGGAACAGCAAGGATCGACAATTTGTGATGCAAATTCGTCTCAGAGGATCTGCCAGGGAATGGTACGATGATTTAGAAGATTATAACCTCACTTGGGATGACTGGAAGCTAGAGTTACGAACCGCTTTTCCTCGTTCAACAGACTTCGTTGATCGCTTGGAAGAAATGTTATCTAGAAGTAAGAACGATGCGGAGACGATGACAAAATATTTTCACACGAAAATGTCACTTTTGAAGAAATGCAAAAGCTAAAGCATTCCAATGTGATACACCACAAGAGCTTTATTACGGGTATTTGTCTTCTTTGGAGAACTACAAAAGCGTGGAAGCAGCCAACGCTATGAAGAAATCAAATTGGAGGCGTGGAAGTACGATCAACGCAAGTAACAGTACCATCGCATTGAGTTCAACTAACGCCGGAAGTTCTACAATACGGTCGCGATTTTACCAAAAGTATGCTACTCCTGCCGTCGCCCAGGACACGAAGCCCGCGACTGCAGATCCCAACTTCGGTGCGACCACTGCCAACGACCGGGACACGCGACTGCTAGCTGCTGGTCTCGACCTACATCTACGAAACAACAAACCCAACAGGTTAGCAGTATTTTGTATGTTACTCATTACATATTTCAAGACTTGTATAAAAAATTAGTCTGTGTGAATGGTTTCCAGCTAACTGCGTATATAGACACAGGTAGTCAGTTAAATATAATTACGCTGGCACTGTCTAACAACTTACAACTAAGACTGAACCCAACAAACGCTATAATGAAGGGGTTTGGTGGTGCTTGCACTCAGTCTATGGGTAGTGCGAACATCGATATTGAAGTTGATAATATGGTAATAAACAGAGATGTCGAAGTCACTGATTGTAATCTGTCTGACGTGGATTTGATTATCGGTCAGCCCATGATAAATCAAGACCACGTTAGCTTAGTAACAACTGCCAACTCTGTGACTTTCGTGCCTTCCTCAGACTTACACAGTACGCTGAGTGCAATACAACTGAAAAATGTTGACTATATTGATAAGTTCCCGGTTTTTCTAAAACACAATGTTATCATACCGAAACAATGCGAAGTATCTGTGGAAGTCTTTGTAACTGGTTTTTCCAGCGACGATCAATTGTCTTTCCTAAGCCATACTGTATATTTTGAGTTGGGGAATGCTGCATATGTTATACCTCAAGTGGTTATAGGCAATCACAACTGTTACTTAAAGGTTATTAACGTTGGGTATGATAATCTTCATTTGTCTTCGGGCAAACTGATAGCTAGGGCCGAAATTTTACATAGAGGTGAGTATAGTAACTACGATGTGAGGACCGTGAACTGTTTGAACCAGCCACCCTGCCAATCAACGGAACCGAGAACACAGAACAACCCGTGTATTGCAAACCTTATAGACTCTCACATAAGGAAAACCAGATCGTCAACGATAAAATTCAGGACCTCATGCAAGCTGGTGTCAATCGTGAATCTCAGTCAGACTACGCGAGTCCCATTGTCTTAATAAAGAAAAAAGGAGGTGATTATCGGCTTTGCGTTGACTATCGAGCTCTAAATGCACGTACTGTCAAAGATCGATTTCCATTGCCTCATATCGACGATCAGGTGTCAAAGTTAAGTGGTAAAGCATACTTTACTACCCTGGACCTGGCCCAAGGCTACCACCAAGTGCCAATGTCAAAGGAGTCAATTAGCAAGACTGCATTCGTTACGCCATCAGGCCAGTATGAATATTTAAAAATGCCATTCGGTCTTGCTAATGCTCCAGCGGTATTTTCTCGACTTATTAAAATGGTTCTGGGGGCAGTAGGCAATGATATTGCGCTCTATTTAGATGACGTCATGCTTCCTACAGCATCAGTGCAGGCAGGGCTAAAATTATTAGAGAGGGTTCTACACCTGCTGTCTGATGCGAACCTGAAATTAAACCTTAGCAAATGCTCTTTTCTTAAAACGAGTGCTAATTACTTGGGCCATGAAATTACTGCTGGCACGATACAACCGGGACAAGCTAAAATAAACTGTATTACAGAGTACAAAAGACCATGCAACGTTCATGAAGTACGTCAGTTTATCGGACTCGCTTCATATTTTCGGAAATATATACACGGATTTGCTGAAATTGCGCGGCCTATAACACAATTGACTCAAAAAGATTTTCCGTGGGTTTGGGGAGCAGAACAAGAGCATGCTTTTCAAGAGTTAAAACAGAAACTATCGAAAAGACCTGTTTTGGGCATTTACAACAAAGATGCCACTACCGAGCTTCATACGGACGCGAGTCGGTTAGGGTTAGGTGGCATTCTAATGCAGTCCCAGGAAGATGGTAGCTAGCTAAGCTAAGCCAATCGCTTACTTTAGTCGAGTTACTAGTAAGGAAGAAGGTTTCTACCACAGCTACGAGTTAGAAACGTTTGCCGTTGTAGAATCTTTAAAGAGATTCCGCATATACCTTACAGGCATTCCTGTTAAGGTAGTAACCGATTGCGCAGCATTACGTACTACGCTCACTAAAAAGGACCTAGTTCCACGCATTGCTCGCTGGTGGTTAACGATACAGGATTATGACTTGCATATCGAATATAGGCCAGGAGAACGCATGAAACACGTTGATGCGCTTAGTAGAAATCCTGTACCCAGTAACGTACTGATGATAGACCAGTCAGACTGGTTACTAACACTGCAACAACAAGACGACAATATCCAGCACATACTTGTTCAACTTCAAGCGGGCACGTTGAATCGGGATATTGTGTCTAATTACTGCGTCAAAGAGGGCGTTTTGTTTAGAAAAACTCTAGCTGGAGAGAGATTCGTTATCCCAAAGTTGGGTAAATATGGCCTCCTGCAGAAGTTTCATGACCAAATAGGGCATCCCGGCTTTGATCGATGCGTAAAAGCTATCAAGGAACAGTTCTGGTTTCCAGGTATGACGCGTTTCATACGTAAATACGTAAACTCGTGCTTGCATTGCGCTTTTGCAAAAGGTAATTACGGCAAATCAGAAGGTGAACTACACCCTATCAGCAAGGAGAGCATTTCTATGCATACGTTACACGTTGATCATCTGGGTCCCTTCGTCAAAACTCGATCGGGTAACGCATATGTATTGGTAGTCATTGACTCCTTTACAAAATATGTATTTGCTCGATCTGCAAAAAACTGTAGTTCCGTAGAAACAATACGATTGCTAAAAGACATCATCAACCAATTCGGGAATCCTAAACGAGTGGTTACTGATAGAGGTAAAGCCTTCACAAGTCGTTACTTCAAACAATTTGCGGAAGAAGCACAATTCAAGCATGTCTTAAATGCGATAGCAAGCCCTCGATCGAATGGCCAAGTTGAACGTGTAAATCGTACTTTACTAAATGGCTTTAAATACTATGTCAGACAATGAATGCACCTGGGATCAAAAACTATCAGACGTGGTCTGGGGAATTAACAATACAATCAATGCTACTACTGGTTATGCACCCTTCAAGCTTATGTTCGGTCACAGCAACTCGCGGTTGCCAGCATACCCAAATAGTGGAAATGATAATTTTGCCGCTCAACAGAATGAACTGACTGAGCGACGAGCAACCGCTAAATTGCGTATTGATCGAAATATGACGCTGATGAAGGAGAGGTTCGACAATAAGCATAGGAAATGTAAGAAATATTCGTTGGGGCAGCTTGTCTTATGGAAAGGCGGCATTACTAGGGATAATACTGCTAAAGTCACGAAAAAACTTACTGGTGCCTATACCGGCCCTTACAAAGTTTGTAAAGCTGACCACGAATTAGACCGTTACACTATCTCTAGTATCAAGGGCATGAAGGGTTATAAAAGGTTCAGCGCTGTGGTACCAGGCGAAAGCCTTAGGCCGTATAACTCCATTATATCTGACGACGATAGTTCAAGCAGTGAACGTGAAATTGATAGGGATGACCTAATTGATCTTTTAGAGAGCTAATAATACAATTAAATTCATGGAGGTAACTTTGTAAATAAAATAAGGTTTAGTGTAGAAAAAGTTTAATTTGTGCATCATAGAATCATCGTAAGTAGGTACCTGAAAACTAAAAATAACATTTAAGTAAATTGTGAGCATAATCGAAAGACTGACCTTACCGAACTAATTAAATTAAATGTAAATAATTGTGTTAATATATACGGAAACTGATACATATGTACTTATATATAATAATATCGGAAAATATATCCAGTGATATGCTGTTGTAGTGTAATGTAATTAATAATATAAATAAGAACCTAATAAAGAGTTGTGAATGTTGTGATACAGATAAAATAGTTTCTTGCAAACTACAATAGCCACGTATGAAATATTAATGAAGACAACCACCTATTTTCGAGTACATGACCAAACCCGTCCTAAGTGACCACGGCGCTACTTGCATAACCTAGATATAAATCTGTGTGGTCTGATGACTAAATGGGCTTAATTATTATAGAATATTGCAGCACATACCAACTGTGTGATACATATAACTGTGTGATACATATAACTGTGTGATTCATATATCTGTATGATACATATAACTGTGTGATACATAGAACTGTGTGATACATAGAACTGTGTGATACATATAACTGTGTGATACATATAACTGTGTGATTCATATAACTGTGTGATACATATAACTGTATGATACATATAACTGTGTGATACATAGAACTGTGTGATACATAAAACTATGTGATACATTACATAGAATAGTGGGAAACCAAAATCTGTGTGATCTGTGTGACCTAAGGGAGGTACATGCTGTGTGCTACATAACACTGTGTGAAACTACAATCTGTGTGATCTGTGTGACTAAATAAGATCAATTATGGTGTATAATACAGTAATAATAAGCTGTTTGACACATTCTTATGAAATGACATGCTGTATGATATTAGAATCTTAGTTAAATGCTAATAAAATCTAGATCTTACTAAGTGCTAATAGGCACAAATGATGAATTCCGTCTTTTGTTTGTTTTTCATTAAGTATAATAAAACAAATGCTGCTGCGGAATTTTCTTTTCCTTACAGAAATGGGACTATGCCGAAAATAATCCTGAGCGTCGCGGGACGCGGACGCAGTTGCAGGATGGCCGAGTGTTAGCCAGCTCCTCCTTCTCACGTCCACTTACGTCATAAACTATAATATACTATATACAATATACGTATAATAATATTATATAAACATACCTACTTATATCTGATCAGTAGAATCATTCCACGAGCATAATTATAATTAATGTATCAATCCACTTTTAATATTTTGTTATAATTCCCTGTCTGCCACTTTGCTTAAATTATCTGTGCTTTTGGCTAGTGACAGCTTTGGATCAACTAGCTGTAAAAAATATAATCCCGGATGTAATGTGCATAACAGAGCATAATGTTATGGTCGGCTACGAGCAATATGTAAATGTACCTAACTATACACTTGCCGCATCTTTCTGTAGACATAATATAAAGAAAGGCGGAGCGTGTATTTTGGTGAAGAATGGACATGAGTGGAGAGACGTTCCGGAATTCAAACAAAAATCTCTAACAAGTGCATTTGAATGTTGTGCAATTGAACTAGTTAGACATAAACTACTGATAATATGTATATACAGAGTACCAAAATCAAATAATTTACAAACATTTTTATGTAAACTAAATAAGATCTTAAGCATGACCAATAACAAAAAATACGAACAAGTCGTTATAGCAGGCGACTTTAATATAAATGTATTAAAAGACTCTAAAGTAACGTCTGATTTTGAATCTTGCTTACGAAGTTATAATTTTAAACTGGCAGTTAAACAATCAACACGTTTTTCTAGCCAAACATGTATAGATAATATGGCATATAACAATAACAAGGCATGTAAAACGGAAGTGCACGAATTAGTCCTGTCTGATCACGGTGCTTTGATAATGAAGTTCCCAGTCCACAGAAATTCATTATTGAAATTCTGGCGGAAAAAGCAGCGTGATTATTCTCTGGAGAATATTGATAAATTTAAAATGTGTGTGAAAAATATTTCATTTAAGGAATTGTACAGTTTTACTGACGCAAATCTTGCGTATGACTATTTTATATCCAACTTCAAATTGTATTATGATCTCTGCTTCCCGTATAAAATAATAATTATTAGAGTTAATAAGCAGATAAAATGGTTATCACGTGGCATAAGGATATGCAGCAAAAATAAAAGAAAACTTCTTTGGAAATTTAGAATCAACCCGAATAGTACTAATAAAATGAATTTTCTTAACTACTCCAAGCGTCTTAGGAAGATTGTACGACTGACTAAATACGCACAAAACAATTACAAAATAGAATCATCTTGCAACAAATCAAAAACTGCGTGGCAAATCATAAACAAGACTAGATTGAATTTGCCTAAAGAATCCATAACAAAAATCAAACATGATTATAAAGTTATAACTGGCCCAAAAGAGATAGCTGATGCTTTTAATAACTTTTTTGTAGATAAAATAAAACCCATTGCCAATTCAGGAAGCAATGTCACTTCAAATATAAGTAGTAGCAAAAACTCTATGTTCATGGCTCCAAGTATGCCACAAGACATCGAGAAAATAGTCAGAAACCTTAAAAACACCAATAGTGTCGGTGATGACGAAATCTCAACAAAAATAATAAAATCTGTAAGTGACTGTATATGTGCACCACTCAGCTTTATTATTAACCTGTGTATCTCAACAGGCACGTTTCCTAAATCATTAAAAACTACTATTATAAAACCTATATTTAAAAAAGATAATAAAGAGAAAATGGAGTGCTACAGACCAATTGCACTCATTCCAATATATTCAAAAATTATTGAAAAATATATTTATAATGAGTTGAATAATTACCTAGAGAAAAATAAAATATTATGCAAGGAGCAAAAAGGCTTTCGGAAAGGTAAAAATATTAATATGGCCATTTATGATTTTATCAAACCAGTCCTGTTGTGTATTGATAAAAGCTCTCCAGTGTGTTCAATATTCTGTGATATGACCCAGGCGTTCGATTATGTAGATCACGGGATATTAACGAGTAAACTGGAAGTTTATGGCATACGGGGTAATGTTTTAGATCTAATAAAATCATACCTGAGTGATAGAACACAAATCACTGAAGTCAGTCGAGTGAATCTTGAAACTAAGACTGAAGAGGTAGCTAGATCTAGTAAACGTAAAGTGACGTATGGAGTTCCACAAGGCAGTGTCCTGGGCCCACCTTCATTCATAGCATATATCAATGATTTGCCCAACGCCACCTCGCAACCCATGACATTATTTGCAGATGATAGCACTATCACAATAGCATGTAAGGCATTTGACGTATATGAAAATGACATTAATGATTCCTTGACATCAGTTGTATCATGGCTAGACAAAAATAATTTAAAAATAAACTTAAGTAAAACAAATATCATGCACTTTAGACAAAGAGGGCCTAGCAAATTTAATATTACCTTAGCATATGATAATATATCAATAAAAGAAGTAGTAAGTGCAAAATTTCTCGGTCTTACTATTGACAATAAATTAAATTGGAAGCCGCAAGTAGAGAATCTTTCGAAGAGAATAAGCAGTCAAGCATATGCCTTAAGCCAGCTAGCTCATACTATAAATTCAGGTTCTTTACTTACAGCCTACTATGGCCTAGTCGAATCCATTTTGAGGTATGGTATTATTTTTTGGGGGAACTCAACAAATAAAACTATTATATTTAGAAGACAGAAACGCTGTATTCGTGCTATGTTTAAGCTCAAAAAAAGAGATAGCTGTAAACCATATTTTAAAAAACACAAAATTCTTACGCTTTCGTGCCTATACATCCTGGAGACAGCTTTGTTTGTAAAAACAAACCGAGAGCGATTCCCTACGCTGTCTGACACTGTAACTAGGCATCGACGCGACCAAGACAAACGGCGCGTCCATAAAGGAAAGACAGCCCTGATGCAAAACAACATAGTGTGCATGGGACCTCTTATCTACAATAAGATACCAAAATCTATAAGGGAACATAATACCAACCTATTCAGGAATAAACTGAAGATATTATTATTGGAAAAATGCTATTATACAATTAATGACTTTTTAAATGACAAATTTTAATAAGTATGGATTTTTTTGACATTTGGTATTTCGCTATTAAGACATTGGTATTTTATTTTTATTTTGACTGATATATTTTGACATTATAATTTGTTTATGTTAATTTTCAGTTCATTTTATACTTATTATTATAATTTTTTTTTTTTTTCATAATTATTCTTATTATTGACGAGCATAGTGCCATCTATTTGACATTTGTACGCCTAATCGGCACAACATGCTAGCTCTGTAAGACACTTTTATATTTGACATCTTTTGTGCACAAATTGTATATGTACAAACCAACCATGTTGTATGCAAATAAATGATCTTTATCTTTTGATTTTATACTGTTGGCAACACTGTTCATGTTGGATATAGAGATGTTATGTTGACTCACTCACTTTTGCTCGAGACAGGGAAGAATTTACAGACAAGTCACCAATTATTGCATTACACCTGTAATTGAAAAATACAACAATAGAACCAGATCTGTGTGGTGTTATTTTGCTCCCGCTTGAAGTAATAACAATTGTCAAGTATCTGAAACATTAAAAAAGCGAAACTCGAAAGAGGTTACTTGAGTATAAATTAGGTTTAAATAGGCGACTGCTAAAGTAGGAACTTAATAGTTATAATTTGTGAGTGCACATCACTTATTGTTTGTCTGTTTCCTCATCACACAAATACATAAAACCTTTAGATTTGTTAAAATTTGTAGTTCTGTGAATAGTAGATCTCGTGAGCCCACGCTCATGTCTTTTATTTATTCTTGAATGTATATTTCCCCCAAAAAGTGCCTCCTATGCGCCTGCGAGATACTTGGGGCAAGTATTGGACTTGACTGTATTATACTTTGCCTCAGTGTGACTATGACTTACGATGTTTTGTTAGTATATCATCTTCATAGAATTGACTTATTAAAACTGAGTAAGAGTAATAATAACATAAATGCACGTCTAAACCTTCCTAAGATCGTACTCACAGATTTTTTGCTGATTCAATTTGTTATTGGAAAATGTCCACCGATATTTATTATTATTATTTATTATTTAGATAGGTCTGAAAACTATTTATATTTAAACTTTTTAATATGGCCTTGGAGGATTTACCTCTTTCTCAAGACCTTTTTTTTTCCTTTGTTATTGGTTTCGCACGTTGTGTATTCTGCCAGTGTCAAGTTTATGAATTTTCAAGTTTTTTTAATTATAATGAAGTCAAATATGTCATGAAATCACAGTCAGTCACACAAAATTGGTCATAGTCGAGTCCAAGTCATGCCCTAGTAAAGTTGTGGCGACTTTATTATGAGCTTCTACGGAGTTTTGAAAACAACACTAAAAGACATGTTTCACAACATTATATCACTTGCCCACAATCGTGCATGTAATTCAACACTCAATTAATAAAACACCACCATTTTAAATCATTAATTCGCGAAAAAAACACAAGTTTAAGAAAATAATAGAATGCAACAACAAGTTTTTTCCGTGTTCCCGCCAAAAGCCAAAACTCCATTGCTGTCCATAGCTAACATGCAACTGACGTGCCTATAAGCCAGCAGGCCTAACATGCGCACCGCGAGAAAATTTTCTCGATTCTACAAAACAGGACAAGGTTACGAATCTGTATAAGTTTGTCTCGTTTTCGCACGACATAAAGACACGACAAAATTTTCTCGCGGTGCACATGTTAGCCCTGCTGGTGGCACATTGATTCGGCGTGGCACCCGACAGGCGCCGGACCGACCGATACACTGCGCACCGTTAACTGGTGCGAGCGAGACGGGCGTCTCGAGAAATTTCTTACGGTGTGCGGGACCTAGTACAAAATGTATGCACGGAGCGAGCGCCTTCGGGCGAAACCGGACGGTTTTTCTATCGGGATTTTCTCGTCGTGTGCGGCCGCTCTATTATGCATGTCATCCGTCAGGTATTCGAAGATGAAGTCGGTTGTACTTTTTTAAAAGCGTATTATTGTTAATAACATTATTTTCCTTTTCTAATTTTAGTTTCAAGCAAGGAGGTTAGAAGCTACGCTTGCGCTATAGTTTCAAGTTGATTTTACAAATGTATTTTGTATGTATTTCTTATCCAATTTTAAAAAATGCTTCGAAATGTTTGTATATAGGTACTATTTATTTATTATAAAAAAACAGAATAGTTTTTACATTATTTTGCATTGTATAGGGCACAATTAAACATAAGCAGTTATAATAACACAATAATAAAAAATAAATTAAATGAAAATTACAAGATTACGGTTAAGACAGGTGACTATAAATAGCATTTAAGATCAATTACTCAGATCTATTACAGTTGACCTAATTATGTTCTTACTTAATTAGTTATATAATTAAGTGTTATTGTCACTTAGTGATGTAGCACCATTGTAGCACGATCTAGCAATTTGCGATTATTATCTTATTAGGAAGGCAGACAGACAGTTTCCGTTTCAATGGTCATCTCTTTAACTCGGATATGACCTAATTGTGGTCCAAAATGATCAGAGATGAATTGATAAAGTAGGTACCCGAAGACTGATTTCGGTCTTTTAAGTTATTATTTAATTGAGCTAAGAGATAGGTTTATAGGGTAAATTTTATACCTAGCCGCATAATAAAATAATAGTGCTAAAAAAAACTTGGTATTTAGGTAATTATTATTTTTATCTTAACTATCCTAGCTTTCTACTAATATAGTAACTTTTATACCTAGCCGCATAATAAAATGATAGTGCTAAAAGTAACTTGGTATTTATGGTAGTTATTATTTTTATCTTAACAGAACTATCCTAGTTTTCTACTCATATAATAACTTTTATACCTAGCCGCATAATAAAATGATAGTGCTAAAAGTAACTTGGTATTTAAGGTAATTATTATTTAAATCTTATCAAAACTATCTTAGCTTCCTACTAATAAAGTTACTTTTATACCTAGCTGCCTAATAAAACGGTAGTGCTACAAGTAAATTGGTATTTAAGGTAATTATTATTTTTATCTTAACAGAACTATCCTAGCTTTCTACTAATATAGTAACTTTTATACCTAGCCGCATAATAAAATACTAGTGCTAAAAGTAACTTGGTATTTAAGGTAATTATTATTTTTATCTTAACATAACTATCTTAGTTTCCTACTAAAATAGTAACTTTTATACCTAGCCGCATAATAAAATGATAGTGCTAATAGTGACTTGGTATTTAAAATAATTATAATTTTTATCTTAGCAAAACTATCTTAGCTTCCTACTAATAAAGTTACTTTTATACCTAGCTGCCTAATAAAACGGTAGTGCTACAAGTAAATTGGTATTTAAGGTAATTATTATTTTTATCTTAACAGAACTATCCTAGCTTTCTACTAATATAGTAACTTTTATACCTAGCCGCATAATAAAATGATAGTGCTAAAAGTGATTTGGTATTTAAAGTAATTATTATTTTTATCTTAACAAAAGTATCTTAGCTTCCTACTAATACAGTAACTTTTATTCCTACCCCATTAGTAAAATAATAGAGCTAAAAGTAACTTGGTATTTATTAAAATATCGTCTACATAGAGTAAGCCCAGAAGAAAACGTTACATAAGGTAAAGCTGCGAACTGCAAGGCTGTATAGTCCACCACGTTATATACGGAGTTGCACGAGGGAGCCACAACCGCAATCTTTGAATAAAACTGCCAGTCTAGCTTTCTTTTTCAAATTTGGCCAAATCTACGGATAAGTGGGTTGGTTAGCTGCCTCGTTTGCGAAACGAGTATATCGGGTCTGTTACATCAGTGGTGCTTGTTGAGTTGCGGATTTGTAACTAAAGTCGGGCTAGTAGCAATTTTGAACTTATTTAAATGTGGGAAAAATCCAAAAAGCAACAGCAGCAGCAGTTATTGGACAATTTTTTTTTTAATTGATCATATGTTTTGGCTTTTTGTCTTTTTTGCGATTATGTATGTTTGGCTCGATAGAAAAAAAATTACAAAGTAGACAGTAAATCATCATTTCGATTAGCTAGAACTAAGAAAATACATTATGAAACCACGTTAACTGTATAATAATAGATAGAATGTAGTATTAGTTCGTTTTTTGATTTTTAAAATTACAGTATTTCTTTGTTATATTTTTCAAAACAAAGAATCCTAATAAGTTTAGCAATTCAAGCGCTCGCGCCTTCTCGTTCTCGCTTGCGCCTACCCTTTACTGCCTATCGTTTACTCGCC
The DNA here is from genome assembly GCA_905404285.2 of Erannis defoliaria. NCBI lineage: Eukaryota > Metazoa > Arthropoda > Insecta > Lepidoptera > Geometridae > Erannis > Erannis defoliaria. Next base: position 7,070,975 of record FR990071.1, read on the forward strand.
TGGACGTACCTCGCTACAACCGAGCCTTCGGAAAAAAGGCAAATAAATAACATAAAAGTACAAGGGTATACGACCAGTGTGTGTTGCCAGTGATGACATATGGAACTGAAACGTGGTCTTTAACTGCTGGCCTTTTGGAGAAACTCAGAGTCTCGCAACGGGCAATGGAGAGAGCTATGCTCGGAGTTACTTTGCGCGATAGAATCCGGAATGAGGATATTCGCCAAAGAACCAAAGTTACCGACATAGCTCGCAAGGTTTGCAAGTTGAAGTGGCAATGGGCAGGCCACATCGCTCAAAGAACTGACAACCGATGGGGAAGAAAGGTTCTTGAGTGGCGACCGCGAACCGGAAGACGCAGCGTAGGAAGGCCTCCCACTAGGTGGACCGACGACATTGTAAAAGTCGCGGGCAACCGGTGGATGCAAATGGCAGGTTGTCGTACAGTGTGGCGGTCTAAGGGGGGGGGCCTTCGTTCAGCAGTGGACGTCTCCGGGCTGATGATGAACATAAATTCGATAAATTAAAAAGTTTAATGCGCAACATATTGTAACCCATATAAATACTTAGATTAGAAATTCAAGGTGTGCCGTGGTAGCCTATTCAGGTGACCGCTCGACTTGAAATCGAGAGGTCACGGGTTCAAACCTGGGCCTGTGGGAGCTCTTTAGAGTTTATGCACTTATTTATATACCACTGGTTTTTCTGTGAAGGAAAATATCCTGAAGAAACCTGCGCACGTCCAGAGAAGAAATTCTCAATGATGTGTGTGAATCCACAACTAGGCCAGCGGGGTTAAAATATACAATGTGTAACAAAAAGGTTCAACAATACTGAAGGGTATATGTACTCATTATTATGAACAACTTTTACTATGGAGCCAACCTTGAAATTGCGAAAAAAACAGCTGTTCCATACGAAAAGTTCATTGACCTTGGACAAAATGTATGGAACAGTTGATAATTTTATCGCGTTTTTAAGGTTGGCCCCATAGTAAAAGTTGTTCATAATTATGAGTACATAACATACATACCCTTCAGTATTGTTGAACCTTTTTGTTTCATGTTGTAAGTAGAAGCCCAATCGCCCTTCGAGGATAGGCCAAGTCCAGTAGTGGAATAATAAAAACCCACTTATCTATCACGACGATGGTGGGTCTTGTTTTTTTTTTTTTTTTATACAATAAAGTTACGATACGAGCAAGACGTTCACCTGGTGCGTGCTAAGCGTCACGCCTGCCATTAACAGTAGCAGTGCCAGAATCGTGAACTTGCGAACACAATCCTGCACTGCACTGCACTCGTCACCCTATGAGATATTAGATGTTAAATCTCTTCATACCCAGTAATTTCACTGGTAACATTGCCCTTCAAACCGGAACACAGTAATGCTTGCACACTACTGCTTGGCGGTTGAATTACTGACAAAGGTGTGGTACTTCCCCAGGCGGACTCTGCAGTAGAGTCCTACCACTACAAACATTTCTACTATAGCATTGTATAAACCATTTTTTTTTGTATCACATCCTCAAGTTTAGTTTGCTTTTCAAAACATACTGGTATAATGACTATTCCTGAGAACTACTAACAAACCATTGATAGTGGGCCTTACAGTAATGATAATGACGATAAGCAAATGGACTGTTAAGTAGCTATACTACAATCCTGAGTCAGAGTTTAACTCTCTATGGAATAGTCCGTCATGTGTGTGGATTTCCGTAGACATTAGAAGAATGGCTTTCACCGTCGATCAATTAATCGATCCGGGCGCAAGGGCGAATCCAGGGGGGGGGGGGGGGTCATGGGAGTCATGACCCCACTGGGCTGGGTGTAGATCGACTACTGATAGCTTTTCTAGTTGTACAGGAATTGGAGGCTGACTGCTAACTAGACCTCGACTCGACTGTATGACCCCCCTGACTTAAAAGCTGGATCCACCTTTGGATGATAATGCGGATCTGCTTACACGATCAAAATTCTGTTAAAAATAGTACACTATACAATAATACCTAGAGCGAGGACCGATTTTTTGTTATTTTTTTTACATAGTTATTACGAGCTATCTAATTTGTTATTATGAGTATTGTGGTTTTTTTTCAAACTTAATTTATTTATTTTATTAATTATTATTAATAATTTTATATTATATCATTAAAAACAAACATCTATAATATTTTCATATGAACAAATCTTAAAATAAATATTTAAACTATATACTAAAAACTACTTAATTACAATAAAATATACATATAAATATATTTTAATAAAAAACTTTACAATATTTTTTAGTGTCGGACGACCACGGGCCCAAAGTTTCCACAGCCAGCGCCACAAAGTCATAATGTGCGCTTAGCTGTGAATACTTTCGATGTTTGAGTAGTTGGGCCTGTTCGGCCGCGGCCCCGACACTGCGAGTGGAGCTGCCGACATGGGACGGTGCCAGGGTATCTACGCAAGTGGCGCCCCAAACCAAAGCTCGGCCAAGACACCACGGTACCAGCGTAGCACCGTCCGGTCGCTTACCATCATCCCTCGACATTCCGCTCGGTTCCAGTGTCGAGGGCACGGCCGCCGTGGAGAGTGCCCGCCGGACTAAATCATTGAGCGCCCAATGACGAAATAGTCGGCCGGCGCTCTTCACGCAGGACAGTCCGTGTCGTCCAGATTGGTCCACGTCTCGTCCGCAATGGCAATACGATGAGGCTTACACAACTTAGCCCCCAGACGCAGACCCACATCTATGCGTAAACAACTGGGGTTGAGGACTGTAGCCAAGTTGTCAGAGGGAAGCGCATGGAGCCAGTGACCTGACTCCGCCTCTGCAACGGCTAAGAGACGCGCTCGGTCAGCATCGTCAGAAGCTTGGTCCAACAGGGCTGTAAATGTAATTTTGGTGAGCGGAAGGTCCCATTTACTCTGTATCTTCATTTCGGTGGGAGTGCTGACACCTGGGCATAAGGCGCACCAAGCCTTCAAGGCCTCCGTCTGGCAAGCAACCCGAACATCGGCAACAGGGTCATTAAGGATCATGCCGATGAGGGTCTGCGAACCGTGTCTGGAGGCCAAGAAGGCTGGAAGTGCCACACTAGAGGTGCGTCTGATGCCTAAACCACCGAAAGAAATGGGAAGGGTAGCCTGCGCCCACGAGCGATTGTCAAACTGAAGATTTAGAATTTTGATAACAGTTTCTTTGAAAGTCGAATCAACCAAATTAGTAATAGAGTGGAAATACCACAATGGAGAACATCGTATTAAATACATGACTTTTGGGGTAAAAAGACAGAGCCGAAGTATGTAAATTGCCATGTGTGGTTTAATTTGGAAGAGAAGATGTAAACTATATTTTTGATGTCATTAAAGGTGGAATTGCTTCCAAGAATACTGGAGCACCAAGCAATGTCATAGAGGTTTTTGTTTGTATTGAAATTTTAGGGCATACCGAATTAAACTTTGTGATTGTATGTAAGGATTAACTGTACAGGAAAAAAATGCGCTGTGAAAATTTCGATTAAATGTTGGGAAAAGAGCACGGATTTATACTATAAATAGGTAACAAGTCAGAAGCACTTCCTCCTACACAGGACAAGATATTTCAAAAGTCAATCGTTTCCTCGAAGCAGGTAAGTACCTACTTACTTTATTTTCCACTGTGACTATTGCTTTTAGTGCTATTAAATATTTTTATGCATATCCGGTGGCAATAAAAATTTAAATCTTTTTTTTTTTTTTTAAATCTTTTTATTTTATATTTTATTGGGACTTTGGCCAACACTAGCATGTCAGTCCCATTATAACTAAGTTTAATCTACATTACACTAATACATATAATTATCTATTTTAATAACAAATTTAAATCTTTACGACAGTGTTCTGAACCTTATTACGAAAAACTACATAAGAACGAAATAAATTAGTACAAAAAATGTATTATAGTTTTATGATGCGAACATACAAACCAACATTTTTTTTAAAATGCCTGCGAAAATTTTAAAAACAATCGAAATCTTTTAAGCTGACACTTAGCGCCATCTCGCCAACTTTGATAACAACAGTTTGCGCGAGGAGCCTCGGCCGGTTCAACATCTTGCCTTTTTCTCATCGCTGCGCTGCTACCACGAACATTACTATAGTATATAAGTTCAAAGCGTAAAAAACAGATGTCACTGATCTACATTATTTTAATAAACTGTACCTATTCTGATAATATTTCCATCGATCGTTTGGCAATGCCTCATTAAACCCAAGTAGGTTACGTTTTATTTTACATTGGCCCTTGATTTAGAAAAAAAGGTTCACAGCTTCGAGTGTATGCCATTGGAGGTGACAAGCCCAGCCGTATCCCTCTGCCAAAAGGTATAAATGGTCAGTCACCATACACACTCTGTCTGGGGCGTGATTTTGTTTTAAAATTTAAATTTAAAACAAAGAAGAAGAGCAGAGCCAGAGCATAGAGTGTTTAGAGTTTTAGAGTGTTTGTGTTTAATGCTAGGGCTTCACCTGCGTGTAATGCCATTATTTAGCGCGGTATTTGATACCGTACGCAGATATGGCCGGGTGTTAGCGCGCTAATAGGCTAGTGGCATGGTTAACGTCGTTAGTCGTTAGACGTTAGGCGATATTCAAAGTCAAATGATAGTGTGGCCACCCACGTACCGCATTGCTTAATGCATCATTTATTGCACGTTAATTATTTCGATAACTGCACGTAAAGCGTCACGCAGGTGAAGCCCTAGCATTAGAGTGCATTCATGCCAACAGGAATTAGTTTTATAATTTTATTAGTGTGAAAGTTTAATTGAAAGCGTGCTATGCGTGTTTACTTACGCAGATTATCAACATTGGCATCTCCAATGCTATAAAAAAATATATCAGCTGTTCCATACAAAAAGTTCATCGAACTTAGGCAAAATGTATGGAGCAGCTGGTTTTTTTTTTGCGATATCAATGTTGTTCCCATAGTAAAAGTTCTTTGTTTTGATGCCCTTAAAAGGATGCTAACTGATTATAACTAACCCTGTATATACCGTAGAAATAAAACTTAGTAATACTGAAGTATTTTATCATTGCTTACGTACCTACCTACAAAGTACACACTGCTTAAGTCTATTTTAATTTTAATTTCTCTAGGTTGCGTTGCGGTTCTTTAAAAACCCCCACTCCCTAGGGCGGATCGTTAAGAGTGCATGGAGGCATATTTCAGGGGGGTGAGTGAGGCCTAGGCGGCGCCCTATTTCAATGTCACAGGCGTTCGTTGTCCGAACATAGAGGTCGCTGTATTTTGTAATACCACATCTTTTTCTTCTGAGAAACCTCGAAACATGCGAAATGGTACTCTATGCTATGGCCATTAGAGTGATTGATAGTTTCTAGACGCACAAGTATAGTGGTAGTCCTGATAAATGCATAGCTAAGTAGTAGTGACGGCTTGAGTTGATAGGCGCAGACTGTAGCGTCTTCAAGTTTGCAGACTATGCGACTATTAAGTATTTTTGTTCACTGGATTATATTGTAGAGTCACTTTCTCTGTGCACTTAAAATAAGGTCTAAGTGATTTATTAATTCGATCATCGTCGCTTGACGTGAAGTGAGTCGTTTACCAAACCTAACAAAACCGAAACAACTTCTACTATAGGACCGACACCGAAATCGCGTAAAATACAACGGTTCCATACATTTCCTGAGTGTCAGTGTTTTTTTTAATATGGAACATGTGATATTTTTAGCGATTTCAGAGTTGGCCCCTAAAAGATATTCGAATAGTTAATAAATAAATAAATTTCGGTGTACATTTTTCACAGAGGGCCATCTAGCCCCAAACTAAGCAAAGCTTGTACAATGGATATCAGATAGCTGATAGAATAATTAGGTATATACTATTTTTTGTAAATACATACCTATAATACAAATACAGAACAAACACCTATGTTCGTCACATACATTTTTGTCCTGGGTGGGGATCGAACCCATGCCCTATAGCTCTGAAGGCAGACACAAGACACGCTGCCAACTGAGCTATAAGGCAGTATCTATAGGTCAGTTGGGATATAGTATCCTTAGTAGGTATACCTATTTTCTTGAAGTGGTCTCTACTGCAGAGTCCGCCTGGGGAAGTACCACACTTTGCCAGTTATTCAACCGCCAAGCAGTAGTGTGCAAGCATTACTGTGTTCCGATTTAAAGAGCAATGTTACCAGAGAAATTACTGGTTATGAAGAGATTTAACATCTAATATCTCAGGGTGACGAGCGCAGTGCAGTGCGGCGCAGGATTGTGTTCGCAAGTTCACAATTCTAGCACTGCTACTGTTAGTGGCAGGCGTGACGCTTACCACCAGGCGAAAGTCTTGCTCGTCTCGTCAATTGACAGTATAAAAATAATAAGAAAAACCTATCATATCATAGTACCTACTTGTTCATAGATTCATACATTTAGCTTTATTGGCTAAGTACTCCGCGTAAGCCAGAATATGTAAAGTGCGACAAGTGTAGAGGAAAATGTTCAAGATCTCTTTTAAGGTAATAACCCACTTATTTACATACTTCGCTCGACGCAGTTTACATAAGAAAAATTGGTACTCGTACCAAGCGTTTCCGAAACTCCGTCCAAAATCAATTTGGGTACTGGAGTTGTTTACAGAAGTTTGTGTCGCCTGATTGAGTTTCAAGTGTTCTATAACACAGGGCTGGAGTTTTAAAAGCATCTGATGGATATTTAAACGAGCACAAAAAATCTGATGAAAAAAATTAAGTTGTACATTACCTACCTATATAAACACATACAAACTGGGAGCCACGGATGCTCTGTTTGCAATGAAACTGTAGAGCATGTGCTGTGGCAGTCCAAAGTCACAGAACTAACGAGAATCGCTACCGGATTGCATGAGGCAGCTTTATCTCCGCAACGGCTTCACCGCTTTTCATCATCATCTTTATCATATACACCTCCATCAAAGCTCCATTAAAGCATCTTTGTAGCTCGAATTTGAGATGGGTAAGTTCTTAATTAAGTCATGAGGCTCATCTTTCAGGTAAGATCTCAGGTAATGCAACTTTAGAATGTTCTCCATCGAAGCATCGTTATCGATGAGCGATGAAATCCAATGCCATTTTATACACTGTGAAATACGGCTTAAAAAGCTCTACCTATCTTGCAACAGCATGAGCACGACTTGCCTTTAGCTTCTTTTATATTAAAGTACTGCACTTACGTAGATGATATTATTTACTCAGATTCAAATATGTGTAGCCTACTTGAAGCTAAACGCCGGCTAAATCCGGCTAAATAAAATAAATCGCTTAACTAAATCGCTTCAAGCTTCGCTTCGCTTCGCTTCGTTGCTTCAAGGAGCTGGGTTGGCTAATCCTGCACCACTGTGGATTGTATCACCCCGCAATACGGTTCGCGGTAGCGCAGCATCGGCTGCTGTGACTATTCGGTCCCGCAATAAGAGTCCATGGTACGGCCCCAGGCAAACGCATTGCATTTATAAAAAAAGTCTCGGGATCCGCTGTAATGGCTATAGGCAAGTATCGGATCTTTTATCACCACGAGCGCAACTGTTTCGTCACAGAATAAATAATAGTACTACGTACAGAAAGTTCACCCCGGAAATTGAATTAAATAAGGACTCTATCTACTAGGCAATAAAGTAGCAATTCAACTCGCACAGCGCTGGATACCGCTCGCTATATTCACCTAGATATACCGCTCTCTTTCTATCACGTATGCTTAGTTAAGTGCGACGAGGCTAGCGTGTAGGCGGGCACTGACTTCTGCCTTGCATTGTCATCCCGGACGAAGCGCCGGCCAAACATACCTAAACTGCGGAGTGATACCCCCGATTTCGTCTAATTACTTGTTACTATCCCAAAAAAGATAAATTAAACCACTCCTTATGCTTAAACACGTTGTTTACGAAACAAATCGTAAAATCTGTTCAGTAGCTCAGTCCTTAATAACAAAGTTCACACCAATAACTCCATTGCCAACACAACAAAACTTTACGATAACGTTATTGAAATTTGAATATCGACCTATCCCTACTCCTTGCCCGTCCCTTTCAATCCTCCCGTTACCATCTCCACCAGTCGCCCATAGCGCACGTAATTCACAGTTTCAGGACTATGGTAGTGGAAACCAGTGATTTAAATACGTACTATTGGTAATTTGGTACCGATTACTAAAACCTTGTTTAAAAATGCCGCTCAAACTTAGTCACTGCTTAAACGCTGTCTTGTTCTTACACATGACACTTCACGTAAGTGAGAAGTTGTCAGAGCATCTTAAGCTTTGACTAAGTCTGAGCGGCGTTTATATGTAAGGCCGTTATAATTATTATAGTGTGTGCACTGTAACCAGAAACCTGAAGAAAGAAGACAATATTTAACACAATGTGGTTTTTTTTTATGTAGTTGAATGACAATACGAGTTAGACGTTCACCTGCAGGCCTAACTTGCGCACCGCGAGAAAATTTTCTCGATTCTACAAAACAGGACAAGGCTACGAACCTATATAAGTTTGTCTCGTTTTCGGACGACATAAAGACACGACAAAATTTTCTCGCGGTGCGCATGTTAGCCCTTCTGGTAGTAAGCGTCACGCCTGCCCATAACAGTAGCAGGCTAGAATTGTAAACTTGCGAACAAAGCCCTGCGCCGCAGTGCTCTGCGTTCGTCACCCTAAATCTCTTTATGCCCTGTAATTTATTTCGTAGCGAATCCTACCTACCCGTACTATGATGAGGCTTCGCTCAAAATTAGACTTCGCCAGCGCTACAGCTTCATATCCTACGAACAATTAGAGAAGTTACCGAGTTACCACAGGGCTCTAAAGAAGTTTTTACATTGTACCTCATTTACTTTGTCATAAAATCGGTACCTACCTTATGGTAAACCGAGGAGTGTTGACTGGCATTGCCCCTGCATGCTTCCCAAAGCTTGGCATAGGATACGCCCCTGTGTCTGAAAATAAATGTGTTTTAATTTGATTTCATCTTACTTATCCTACTCTCGATAGGACCGTACTTCCATCCATTCACCATCCTGCCCCATGCGGGTTAGCCGGATTCACAATTTCACATATGCCATAAAATTTCTTCTGGTAGCAAGTGGTATTTGGATTGGTATTTGGAGTTCTTAAAATCCGAATACAATCTATGTTTTCTAAACCTATCAATCTTACATACTGTCAGCTACAGCGGCTATATTTCGGTGTTCAGGCTTCAGACGACCGTGGGCAAGGTCGCAGACGCACTCGCACACGCAAGCCGCACGCACACGCGTGCATCTGTACCTGCATCGGGTATCCAGGCCGTTAAACTCTACAGACCTTAATGGCCTCTAATCTGAGGATACAAATCCAATGTCAGATGCACTAGCTGCGCCGTGCGGTGGCACCCACGTTTTACATCTTCATCGTATAATTCATATAATAATACGCTTTTTAAAAAAATACAACCGATTTCAACTATACTAATACCTGGATGATATCTTCATATGTATTTTCTAATAATTTTGATTTAAAAACGAAACTACTGATCGATTTCGATAAAATTTATATGGGACCACCTCTGAAGTATTATCTACCAAACAAAAAAGAATCATCAAAATCAGTTCATAATTGGCGGCATTCAAATCAAATAAATACCAAAAAAATACAGAAAAAAACATACATTCGAATTGAGAACCTCCTTTTTTGAAGTCGGTTGAAAATTGCATTAAGTATTCGAAGAACTAGAATAAAAAAGATTAATTAACGTGGAGCTTCTTTTCCTGTACACCTGTGGACAAAGACCAAAGATGCACTATCTGTTCCAAAGTTCATCCTGGCAAACGTTTCAGGCAAAGCAGAATTGAAAAGAGCTGGGAGCAGTGAGATTAGTCTTGACCAATAGAAAAGCTACGTAATAAATGACGCTATGATGTCAGTTATTTTTTTATGAATGACAGGCTAGATCACGCTTCAATTTCAGCCCGGAGACATCCACTGCTAAACGAAGGCCTCCCCCTTAGACCGCCACACTGTACGACAACCTGCCATTTGCATCCACCGGTTGCCAGCGACTTTTACAATGTCGTCGGTCCATACTCTAGTGGGAGGCCTTCCTACGCTGCGTCTTCCTGTTCGCGGTCGCCACTCAAGAACCTTTCTTCCCCATCGATTATCAGTTCTTCGAGCGATGTGATCAGACTTAGCATGATGTTAAAGGTGTGGTCGTAGATGGTAAACGCGCCTAGTCTGGACCGGAATGGAAACTGCCTCTGAAGTGAGGCCGACGGAACACACCGATAGGTCCATCGCGTTAAATTGTATTCTAAGTATTCTGCAATCTCCTTAGTACATGGAGTAGCGTAGGAATCAAGCCGGCATAAACGATCTGCTTTTTGTCTTTTATTCTATCAAATCTGTAACTTAGTGAACTACTCAACGTTTGTAATAATTAATAACGTATATTAATAATAGCAATTACTGTGCTGTGTTAATAGCTTTACTGTGTGCAATGTAATTGTTTTATTTATAATATTTGTTTGCCACAAATAAACGATTGTCTATTTTGTCTTTGATTATATACCCAGGAGAGCTAGATCTTCCAAGTCTATTGTCAATTTAAATGTCGTCGCTTAGAGAGGAGCTAAATTCTCCAAGGGTCACTTAGTTCAGTGTTGATGGAAATTGGTGGACCTTTTTCCGGGATGAAAGCACGATCTCATTTTTATATCTTTCGGATTTTTGTAAAACATTTCAATAAAAAAATGTAAGCTTTAATATGGGAGGAGTGCAAGCTGGCTAAAGTATAAAATATTTAATTACTAAAATTAAAGTCACGTACCCCTACCCCTGGTGGGACTCGAACCCACAATCCCCGGATTAGGAGGCCGATGCCTTATCCATTAGGCCACAGGGGCTTTCGTTTCTGGGATAAAATACACTGCCCCATGTACGTCCTAATTTTTTTAAACTATCAGAGAAAATTCCACAGGACTGGAGAAAATAGATTATAGTTACGGGTAAAACATAAGAAAAACAAACAGTTATTTATAACAAGTTGTTCCATTAAGCTTTATTGAAAACTAACTATTCAATACACATACTGTCTTATGCGTATAAGACTAAAACTATTTAAAACCTATTTTAGATTTAAAAAACTTGACTTCTTTTTACAAATTCAAAATTGACAAAACAGTTTTTAATTTAAAATAGGTTTTAGATACATTTTATTTATTCGGTTCCATTCGGTTGGCCGCGAATCGCGGACAACCGATGCAAATGGCAGGTTGGCGTACAGTGTGGTGGTCTAAGGGGAAGGCCTTCGTTCAGCAGTGGACGTCTCCGGGCTGATGATGATGATGATAGGTAATATTAGCCGGCGCGAGGCGTGCTGACTAACCTTGTACAATGCAACCCGATCTGAAGGGTGCTTCAGTTGCAGGGTGCTCTGGAGCACACACTCGCTTCAGAACGATCGATGCGCAGCTCAGTTGAGACGAACTTATAAGACACCTTAAAAAAATGTGAAAAATAAGTGTTAAGTAAATGTGTTAAGATAGATAGTTTGATGGGTGTTCACTCCACGTAATAGCACATCAACATATTATTTCAGATATCGTCAAAATGCCCTAAATGGGTACTAAGTCCTAATTTAATTTCGCGCAGTGGTGCATAATTAAAAAAGGTTTTCACCCCTCAATACGTAGGTACGATTATCTCAGCATCAGGTCGACGGTGACAGTTAGTGTGACGCCTGTAATAGGCTAGATGGATGATGTTTATATCGTTGAAATCAATAGCTTTCATGAACACTTTAAGTATATGTAGTATGTTTATTGAAAAAACAATTTAAAATCGGTTAATAATGTTCTGATAGATGAGCGTTTAAAGTTTTTGTTAGAGACAACTCTGTTCCTTTCCCACAAAACAAAAAATGACGTCACGCCTTACTTGTCAGAATAGAATTTATATGGCGGCCTGCCAAGTGACGTCACCATTTGCTGTTTCGCCTCACTGTCTAGCATGATATATTTTTTTCATTTTTTTTTTAAACCAGTCATCTAGCCTATTGAAATTGCGAAGTGACTTAGTGCGGGAACTGTGCCGGCGCGGCGCATGGAGACCGATGACATAGGTGTGCCCTCACGAGTGGACGAGTTATGCAACACATAGCAAATATACGATAACAATGCAATGCAATACGATACGATTTGAGATAGATTTCAACCTCGCGTCAGTTTAGACGACGGTACCAGCACCAACACAAGTTACTTGTACCTAGTTTTGGCAAGAATGTAAAAATTAAAGGCATGTGACATTTTGGCCTAGTTCATACGATGATTTTTTTACCACTAACCCATCTAGCCTCTAAGTAACTAAGCAAAACTTGTACAACGGGAACTAGATAACTAACAGACTATTTTTATTTATTAGTAAATACAAACTTATAATATATTCAACACCCAGACACAGAGAAAATAACTATGTTTGTCGCATAAATGTTTGTGAGTGAGAATCGAACCCACGCCCTACAGCTTTCAAAGCAGAGATGCCACCAACTCAGCTATAAGGTAGTCGAAAAATCGTGTCGTTTTGTATCAATTTGCAAAACTTGTATTTTGTCTAATATTATTAAAAGTAAAAGAGGTGGTGAAATTTTACTAATTAACTATTTTGGTACGCGTACAAGTTTTGGCAAGTATATACTTGCGGTGTAACGTGTATTACGTTACATTTATTGCCTCCGAAGTTCCATAGAACAAACCCATCTGCCAGAAAACGTCCACTGCTGGACGAAGGCCTCCCCCTTAATAGGAAGGTGTTGCCATAATCCCCACGCTTGGCAGGCGGCTTGGGTTATCGCAGAATGTTCACCACCGTTAACGGAGAGGACGCTGCTGCTCGTCTTCCGGTGGTTCTGGTTGCAGTTTTAGGACATACCCAGGTCCATAGAACAAAGTTGCCAATATATTACTGAGACGTAGTCTGAGATGATGAGAATGATAATAATTGGTTTGGGTGGGTGAAATCACCTGGGTGAAATCACCTAGGTGAACAAAGTGGAAATTATGGTTTCCTTATTTCAAATTATGATTTGTTTCGACAAAATTGGTGTCATTTATTCACCTTGAAATTAAAACACCCAGGTGAACAGGGGCCACGTTTTTACTATTGTTGTGGACTTTAATCACCCACATACAACATAGTACGTTTGACTTTAACTGCAACAGAGACTTGTTTGTTAAATTAAACTTTACCTTTATGGAACTAAAACTTGATAATTATTGTACTAGGTTAGCAAAAATCTCAAAGAGCAATGCCAAAACAATAAAAACTAGTTACTGAAACATTTTCAGAGATATTTTTTCTTCGTTACGAAGCGTAAACGATAAAAATCGTAGACATTCGCGTAGGAGGGTCTACGATAAAGTTTTTCGGTAGACAGAAAAGATTAACTTTTACAACTAAATAATGTATTGGAAAATACGTTTTGTTGAGGAAAAGTGTCAGATACTATTTATTTCTATGTTCTGTAGGTGATTTGTCGAGTTTTAGGCTCAACTTTTCAGCCGCATAATTCATTTTGTACTAAACAAACTCATTTTAACTTGGCATAATAAATTTAACTTAATCTAGAGTTAGACGTTAAAATGGAATACGTCTGTGTAGGCGCTGTTTAAATAGATTAAGCACTAAGATTCAGCTAATGAGGCAGGCTGGACGTTCGTGGCTGATTGAGGCATAACACCGGCCGCTGGGACGTGTCATGCGATACGAACCAGCGTTTTCAAACTCATAAATATCAATCAACGGTCATTAACAATTGCAGTACTTGGTGTGAAAACTACCAGTTTCGCAGAACCCCTCGCTCTTACGATTTAATTATGAAACCATTTTAGAGATGTATGAAACTAGAGAACGTGGAGAGATCTTAGTAAACTGGTTAGAGAGCGGTACGAGTTGCAAGGATGTTTGCTTTGTATAGTCTCCATCAACAGTGTGGAGATCCATCATTATGTATATACGAATAGTTAGGTATTTATTTTAAGTCGTCCGTGATGCTTTTTCGGAAAATTGATTAAAATTATCTTTGCGCGATAGAATCCGGAACGATGATATTCGCCAAAGAACCAAAGTACCGACATAGCTCGCAAGGTTTGCAAGTTGATGTGGCAATGGGCAGGCCACATCGCTCGAAGAACTGACAACCGATGGGGAAGAAAGGTTCTTGAGTGGCGACCGCGAACCGAAGACGCAGCGTAGGCGCGGCCTCCCACTAGGTGGACCTACGACATTGTAAAAGTCGCGGGCAACCGGTGGATGCAAATGGCAGGTTTTCGGACAGTGTGGCGGTCTAAGGGGGAGGCCTTTGTTCAGCAGTGGACGTCTCCGGGCTGATGATGATGATTAAAATTTTATAGTTACCTACTTGGTTAGAAGCTCTCTGTAATTTACCCTTGCAGAGTCATAAAATTTATGGTATGTACCTATGTAAAAAGTTTTTGCAGTCTGTGGCTGTACTATAAACGCTGGTCTGACTGGGTGTTTCCAAATAGGGTATTAAGAAGTATTATTATGCTCCATCGTAAAAACATAAAAACGTCTAACTTTACATTACATTCCACAGTGTATAAGAGAATTGTTTGCCTGAAAAAACCTATCAGATGAGTTTGGTATACAAACATAAATCGTGTTTTAATGAATTCTTAAATAACACTTATATATATCAAAATAAACATGACATGTGAAACACATCCGAGGTAACTTCCAAATCTTAATTCACCGTACAACTAATTACGACCAAGGTTAATGCTGAATGTTAAATCATAACTGATTTATTCAATCTCGTCTTGACTGATGGTGCTGTCGGAATACTAACACAAAATATTTCTAAAAACGCTGCGTGGTACAAATAGGGTTGCCAATCGTACTTTATAATAAAGTATCTTACGTTATTTCAAGTCTGCGTACCTTAAACTTTGCAATAGCCGTAAAGTACGTGAAAATACTTTATTTTCTATCTATGTCTTATACTTAATCTTCAAAAACAACTTAACATCGTTGAAAAATGCCAGAAGTACTAAGAAATACAACTTGAAAAATAGTGATAGGTGATACTTTTTTTCTACGACTGTACTTTTTATTTACCACCCCTCAATCCTAAAGTACGTTATTTCCTCCAAAAATGTTTGCCAACCCTAGGTACAAATCCAATGTTGTGTAGCTAAGCGAGATTAGGGTCAACGCTCACTTTTTTAAGTCGCAACTTGTTAAATATTTAATTAACTATCATCGTGTAAGAAAGCTTTCGGCGTTTATAGTAACAATCACGTCACAGCACTGAAAAAATGTTCTTTCGGATATGGAAGGAATTTCAGGAACCATTAAATTTGACAATTCACTTGGTCCATATTAAAGTTGATTCATAAATTTGGGCCATATTCGTCCCGAGTCTTCGGCCCACGACAATAAAATGTATTTTAGTCGTCCCGCAATATTTGAGTTACATGTATAGGCAAAAACTGTCATTTTAACCGACTTCAAAAAAGGAGGAATACAACTTGATCTGTTCTATGTTCGACTGTATAGGTTATTTTTTAATGTCTCTATGTCCTTTCGCCGATCTCACCGTCAATTGTGGACCGATTTTGAAAATATATTTTTTTGTTTGGTAGGAGATACGTCAGAGGTGGTCCCATAGAAATTTATCGAAAAATCGGATCAGTAGTTTGGGTTTTAAATCAAAATTGCTGGAATAATAACTGGAAAATATGAAGATGACATCCAGGTAGTCAATATTGAGTCGTTTTTTTTTAAAAGCGTCGTATTTTTTAGCCTTTTTACCTACTTTACTATTTTATGGGTTCCAAAGTTACGTCAGAAGTTCCTGAGAATTTAAAGAAGTTAAAACATATAATATATAATAATAAAATAAGAAGAAAACATTATTAGGATTAAAAATTAGAAGTTTTTTTTAGTGCAGTTAGTTTACGCGCAGATGCGCTGGCTTCGATTCAATTATGCATTTGTCTGCTGCTATTGACGTAACTGACGATGTATCGTACTTAGCCTCTATCTCCCAAAATCTGGAATAACGCTACCAGAAGGACCCATGTATAACCGCTCTAATCGGCAGGAAAGGTCTCAGCTAACTTGTTCCAAGGCTCGATAGTTTTTTTTTTTAATACTTTAAAGTGACGAGACGAGCAAGACGTACGCCTGGTGTTAAGCGTCACGCCTGCCACTAACAGTGGCCACAATCCTGCGCCGCACTGCACTGCGCTCGTCACCCTGACATATTAGATGTTAAATCTCTTCCCCAGTAATTTCTCTGGTTTAGGTATTTCTTCTTAAGTAAGTAAGTAACTTACTTACAGTTCTTTACAGTTAATATAATAGTTATTTTTACGATTTAAAATGATCAATCATTCCCAGTTCAGTAATTAGTTCAGTTGTTATAAGTTTCAAGAACTCATTGGGAGTAAATACTCCGTAGTACTCTGTAGATTATCAAAGTTTTTATTGTGCGTTTTAAAGGTAACTTTGTATTTATTTTCTATCGAGTTTTTTTTTTTAATCGTGTTTCCACAACGATCAAATCCTAGCAATTATCCTTAACTTGGTGAATGTCAAAAAACATCAACAAAAAAAAAAAAAAAAAAAACAAAAAAAAAAAAAACAAAAAAAAAAAAAAAAAAAAAAAAAAAACTAAATGTCTTAGTGAATCAGAATCAGTATTTTCGATCGGACAGATGTTTAAATTATGCAATGTGACCTCCTGCGGGCCGTTTGACAAATCGACATTTCTTTATTTAGCGCTACAGTGAAACAGTACATATTGTATTATACTCTTTGAGCTTACGAGAGATATGTAACTTGTAACAACTGAAGAGAGAAGTGAGTAGAACGGAAATGTGACGGGCCGCGCTAGCCGGCATGAGTGCAAATGCGCTTGATGACAATTCTACTAATATAGGTACATGTTTTAAACGGAGAATACTCAAAATGACAATTTAAATAGACGCGTAGGTAACCAAACCATATTGCATCGTGATTTTAATATGTTGCAAAATAGCATTTCGAGCGTTTTACTTCAAATGCGCGACCAATGATTGGCATTTTTTCGTCGTAGTTTCTATACAATTATGTGTGAAACTGGCGACAGCGGTTATTCATACAATTTCTTTACAATATTGATTTGACAGCAGTTCTGCCTAAGAAGTAGGGCTTTTGCTTTTCTGTGCTAGTAACTAATTAGAAATCTTTGAGATAGGTATTGAAATCAGTAAAACCCAAAAAGCGTACAAATTTCGTCGAAGCTAATATGCTTGCGTAATGCGCATAGTAAACTAAATTACCCACGATTGGTCTTATATGTTATTTATGTCTTCTGTAATCAAATGCCTCACGCGCTGGTTTGATTAGGTATACATATACAGGGTTAGTGGTAATCAGTTAGCATCCTTTTAAGGGCATATTCTGTAAATCAAAACAAACAACTTTTTCTAAGGAGCCGACGTTGAAATCGGGATAAAAATATCAGCTGTCAAACAAATAGTTCATCGACCTTGAGCAGAATGTATGGAGCAGCTGTTTTTTTGCGATTTCAATGTTGGCCTGATAGTACAATTTTTTGTTTTGATGCACAGAATATGCCCTTAAAAGGATGCTAACTGATTACCAGTAACCCTGTATTCATACGTCTGTGTTCTTGAAGCCCGATGTGTAAAAAGTAAATCGCTAATTCGCGTGACTATGGCAACAGTGTGCTTAAGTTCTAATTTTCATAACGATTAATCAAGGCTTCAGCAGCTAATGTTCTCCGGTATTCTGATGCTGAGTGCTGATCCCCGGTATCTTCTTATCCGGACCCTCGTCAGTTTGATAAATTCGCGTACGGGCGGGAAATTATTCAGGGCGAGATCATCGCTCGTTCAATTCATTTGCCCTTGATAATATTTAGATATAAAACCTGCAGGCTCTCTACAAGAAATGGAAAATAAAGTGGAAAATAGGCCGGAATTTAGGTAGGTACCTAGAGTACCTACTCTCCTATGCGTGTAAGTAGGTAGGTAAGGTAGGACTCTACTGCAGAGTCCACCTGGGGAAGTACCTTGGCCAGTTAATCTACCACCAAGCAGTAGTGTGCAAGCATTACTGTGTTCCGGTTTGAAGGGCAATATTACCAGAGAAATAGGGTAGATGACTGATGTATATGGCTGAATTTAGGCGAAAATTATTTAAACTATTGACAATAAAGGTTTACTACACAATAGAAGAATATCTTAATGACAAATTGAACAATTTATTAGTAAAATAGGTTTTTTGTTAGCTTATTATTTTTTACGGATTTGACATTTATTAATACTAATTGATTAATTATTAAATATTATCTTAATACCTGTTGTAATGAAATCTCGCATTTTAGAAAATATTGTATGTCCTTAATGGGCGAAGCTGTTGAAACTTTACCTATGTATTTATAAGATCTTGTACCACACAGTTTGACAATAAATATGATCATAGATTAGATAGATTAGATAGATTATGATTATATATCGTTGAAACCAATAACTTTGATGAAGAATTTCAGTAAATATAGTATGTTTAATGAAAAATTATTTAAATCGTTTATTAATGTTCTGATATATAAGCGTTTAAAGTTTTTGTTAGAGACAACACTGTCCCTTTCCCACAAAACAAAAAATTACGTCACGCCTTACTTGTCAGAATATAATTTATATGGCGTACAGAGAAGTGACGTCACGATTTGCTGTTTCTTCTCTCTGTCTAGCATGATATTAAAATGCTTATAAGTTGCTTATTTTTGATCAGATTTTCATTTTCTTTTCATTAATCAGCTATATTTATGGGCCACATTTTAATAGGACAATAAAAAAATACCAGTCATCTAGCCTATTACTGGGTACACCTAAATGTCAGGTTAACGAGCGCAGTGCAGTGCGGCGCAGGATTGTGTTTGCAAGTTCACAATTCTGGCACTGCTACTGTTAGTGGCAGGCGTGACGCTTACCACCAGGCGAACGTCTTCCATGTCTCGTCACTTGATTGTATTAAAAAAAAGTAATGATTTGGTCAAATAAAAAGTATCTACGCCAGGCAAATTTCGGTCTGGATTTCTCCTACGATGACGTCGGTCGCTGACGTCGGTCGGTCGCGTGCACAAATAAACGAATATACATTAAGTTCAATAGAGCACCACCTGCAAGGCTGCAACCTCAACAGAGCGTATGGTCTTATAAATTTGTACGCGCGGTTGACGTCAGCGGTTGATATCAGCGTAGGAGGAATTTAAGTCTTATTTTTATCTCGCAAGAGCCCAAATACCTGTGGTCCTAACCGAGAGACCGCTCGGCTTGAAAGCGTGAGGTCGCGTGTTCAAACCCAAGCCTTTATCAATAAGCTCTTTGGAGTTTACGTACGGATTTTTATACCACTGGCTTATCGGTGAAGAAAAACATCGTGAAAAACGTTGCAAGATACGTCCGCAGAAGAAATTCAATTGCGTAGGTACTTATAGTGAATCCATTATCAACTAGGCCAGCGTGGTGGATATGGCCCCATCGTCCTTCGAGGGTAGACCTAAGTCCAGCAGTGAACTATTACAAAGGCTGATTACGATAAGGGCCCATAAAGTAAGAAAGACCGAAAATTAAGTACTTATGAAATTTACAAACAGAAAATGACATTTTTGAAAGAAAATAATTACTGAAATATGAGGAAGATATTAATTAATAAAACTTTCATCTATATTGCGCGCGAAATCATTTAAAGTTAACCATTAGAATCGAATAAGTACCTACCAATGTACCAATATGTAAAAAAAAGTGTAGAAACACTTTTTTAAACTAAGGGCCTTATCACACTAGCGGTTTGCGAGCGTCTTCAAAGCGGAGCGGGCACGCAGCGTATACGTCGCGCACACGCCGCAGCTGCACAGCGAACACATCGCGGAGACGTGGCGATTACGCAACGTTTTCGTCGCCTGTTCGCGGTGAGTTCACGACGTACAATACACTCAGTAACAGAATGGATTCCGACGGGGAAACACTTCTGTTGGCTTTGTTACTTCGAAGACGCAGAAAACGAAAGCATTCAAGCACGAAAGGGTTCTGTACGAGAATGTACAAAATTCCGTTCGCGGCGAGCTCGTTGCGCCACCGCGACGTATTCGTTGCGCATGCGCGGCGTGTTCGTTGCGCGTTTTTGCGACGTATTCGCGGCGCGCCTGCTCCGCTTTGAAAACGCTCTTAAACCGCTTGTGTAATAGCAGCCTAACACTTTGGCAGGTAAAGAATTGACAAGATGTTTGGTTTTTTGGTATCTTCAGGATATATTTATACGTATTTAGTGACAATATCGTATTTCATGATATTGTCTGCAGTCTGTGCAAGTGCCTACTCGAATGATATTTATTATTCTGTTTACCTATAACTTCATCGAGTTTATATCAATCCACTCCGCAATAAATTATGTGTAAAATACTGCTAAATACAATAATTTTGCATAAATACTTATGCCATAAATATAATTCATAGCTATTACATAAATATTTTATTGGTTAAGTATTGTTATGTGAAACTAAAACGTTGATAGGGAAATTAGTATGAGATACGATTATCTCTATCAACTTTTTGTTTGACTTGTTTGAATAGACGACTAGTAGGTTTAAATAATAGGTATAGACCAAGCTCCAAAGGGGTTTTCGTTTACAAAATATGCAGACCGCATTTTCACTTCATAATGTGTTGTAGTTGAGCTCAAGCTTCAATATGATTGTTGTTTTTAATAGTTCCTGGCCATGGATACTAGTCCTTCAGCCGAATATATTTTTCTTCATCGATCCTTCTATCTCCAGTTAAACGAGTCGTAGTCACAGTCCAAGTCACACACAGTAAGTCACAGTCAAGTCCAATCATACCCTAGTAAAGTCGTGGCAACTTTACTACAAGCTTCTTCGGAGTTTTGGAAACAACACGAAAAGACACGTTTCACTACATTATATCACTTGCCCACACTCTTGCTCGTAAATCAGCACTTAATGAATAAAACGCCACCATTTTTATGCATTAACACTCGAAAAAACTCAAGTTTTGGAAAATAACACAATGAAGCGACATGATTTTCTCGCGTTCCCGCCAAAACTCCCGCTTCAATATGAGTATGACTGATGTTGCTAGTGGCTATTGTGGTCAGACTTCCCCCAATCCCGTTAACATTGTTAATATACTTCAAAAGATATTGGTTGCATATTTTGCAAACGAAAACCTCTTTGGTGCTTGGTCTAGGGGTTTTCCAAACAGGCGATAAAAAACGACAAAAAGCCCTCTTTTCTACTCAGTATTACCGACAGCTACAGGCTTTACTCCTGAGGAACCTCGGTATCTCCTTAAACTGCAAACAGACCCACCGGAGGACGGGCAGCAGGGCCCCCAAGCCGCCTGCCAAGCGTGGGGATTATGGCAACATCCCAGCATCTATTGGGAGGCCTTCGTGCAGCAGTGGACGTCTTATGACTGACGACGACGACAGGCCTTACTCTATTTCATATAAGTCATTTCCATAATAGAAGTTGTCTTTATGATGAATACAGTTAGCTTCTTTCGGCTTAGTAAATACTGTCCCGCGGGTCAGAGTCAGAGTCAGAGTCAGGCGGGACTCCCGCCTGACTCTATCTTCATCTTCTATTTCACTTCATCATCACCAGCCTTCCTTTTCCCACTGATGGTTATAGGCCTCTCTCTTACTGTACCACCTGCCTCGGTCCTGTGCTAATCTGGTCCAGATTCGACTAGCGATGGTGTTGATATCGATTTTTTATGAATGAATGGACTAGCGTTTGACCACATCTCATCTGGGCCCTGTTTTATAAAGCTACAAGTACAAGCTTACAATTGTACTGGCTTCTTATACCAGTAACTACAAGTTACCAGTTACAGGTAGATGGTTTGTCTTTAACTTACATACAAGTGCTTGTACTTGTAGTTTGTACACTGGTTGTTTTGTAGCTTTAGAAAACGCCGTACTCAATATTTTTTTGCGGTGTTGCCAGTTGTTCACTACGAGTACAACACTAGTAGCTTTATAAAACATGGCCCTGACGTTAAGTGACAATGTGGTATACGATGACACACGCTTGCCCATGAGGCGCCTATTCACAGATTTCACAGGCTGTGCAATTAGTTCAGGGAAAAATAATAATTCCTCTAATTTTCAATCAAGATCCTAGAATTAACTTGAGTGAGAAATTGTTATAAAACCAATATGACAGAAATCTCGCAGAAACTTTTGTTTAGGGCAATAAACTCAACACATGAATATAATTTTTTGTCCATTAAATTCGCTTTGGCCATTTAAATAATAACAATAATATCCTGTCGAGAACGATTTGTATTATGGCCGGTAATATTAGATTTGCAAAATAACAAAAAACGCAAATTACGTCGCCGATTTTACCACAATAATTGCTAAATGTTTTTGTACGTAATTCAAACCTTTTCCTTCTAAACTTTTGTTTGTTTAGTGTTTTTTTTTTAAATACAATTATACAATAAATTGATTAGCGTGTAAGACTTGGTTTAATAGACAGCCAAATGTCGGGGATTTAGTTGTCAGATACACCAAACTTACTAAAACATAGCGGTCCTTTTCATTGCAGTCTACATAGATAAGGAAAGTTTTGATTCTTTCAACTACTCGGAGGAAGGATATCCCTCTTGTCAACTACAACTTTTGAAACTGGCTGTATTGTAGCACTACCTACAGCTTGGAGGATCTAGATAAATGCATTATTGATAAACAGTTAAAAGTATAGGTATACAATACTTCAGCTTGTACCTGGCTAAATTATACAGATATTTGTAGTATTTCCGTCATATTCATAAAACGCTAAAATGTACTTCAAACCTATTTTAGTTAAAAAGTGTTTTGTCAAATTTCTTTCGAATTACGATTTGAATTTGTTTAGGTATTTATTTATTTAATAAACATACAAAACAGAATGCAATAATCTAAAGCAAAACAGAAAATAAAGAAAACAAAAAGAAATTAAAAAGACACTTTTCAACTAAAATAATTATGTGTGAAAGACTTTTTTGTGTTTTATGCATAAGACGTTAGAATATTGGTTTACTATATTAGGTGCTTATTTATCGAGTCTTAACCATATTGTGTTGGGTTCTAATATTCATTAGCTCTACCTACGAGTAAGAAAAGAAAAAATTAAAAGAAAAAGAATGTATTTTGTAACATCTTTAACGTACCTACGTTACTAGGTACTAATGTAACTAAATATAGTTAATTACCAATAAAATAAAATAAAAATTGATGTCACAAAAATGGCTTCAACTCGGCGTAATGCTGTTTATCAAACAGCGCTGATCTTCCGTTGAAGCCGATTGAAGTGAGGCCACGAAAAAAAACAGCAGTAGGTAGAGGTAGTTCAATATCAATATAGGATAGGATAGCCGATAGAATAGATTTTACTATTTTAATTTGAATCGGTGATTTTTCGTATTGTCTGTAACAAAACAACTTATAAGTTATAATATAATATTATATAATTATAAATAATTACTGTAATATCATCTGTTATTATAGGTAATAGGTACTTGAAAGAGATCGTCATTCTTTCGTAATCATTGTTGATATACTTTTTGTAGTGGTAGGACTCTACTACAGAGTCCGCCTGAGGAAGTACCACACCTTTGCCAGTTATTTAACCGCCAAGCAGTAGTGTGCAAGCGTTACTGTGTTCCGGTTTGAAGGGCAATGTTACCAGAGAGATTACTGGGTGTGAAGAGATTTAACATCTAATATCTCAGGGTGTCGAGCGCAGTGCAGTGCGGCGCAGGATTGTATTCGCAAGTTCACAATTCTAGCACTGCTCCTGTTAGTGGCAGATGTGACGCTTACCACTAGGCAAACGTCTTGCTCGTCACGTCACTTGAACGTATATAAAATATAAAAAAAACAAATGAGTTTCAGTCAGTGTTTTACTATCAAAATTGTTTATAATGCATTCTATCAGATATCTAAGATGCAAGTTCTTAATCATACCATTGTTCATAAGTTTTAGAATACGATACAATGTAGGTATACAGGTTACTGCAATTACAGATACAGAGGATTTTGTTTTATTTGTACGGGAATACTCACGTGCAAAGCAGGACGCAGCCGCACGCGCGTCAGGCTCTGTTTTAACCCTACGAAAACGCTTAAAAAAAATACAACCGACTTCAACTTCGAATACTTGGATGACATCTTCATATTTTCTAGTAATTTTGATTTAAAAACCGACTGATTTGTTTTAAATAGCAATCTATTTGATTAAAGGCACATACTTTAATTTGAATAAAAAAATGGATTTCACAAGTCTGTTACGTTATTTATTTTTAATTATTTCGACCTAGAACTACCTAAAATTTGTACTGTAAGGGACATTTTTTTAAAGATATCGAAATTGCCAAAATGTCCCTTACGTTAATTGATACTTCCGGTAGCGATATTACAACATGTAACAAAAAGGTTCAACAATACTGAAGGGTATGTATGTACTAATCATAATGAGTAACTTTTACTATGGGGACAACCCTAAAACGTGAAAAAAACAGCTGTTTTGTCCAAGGTCAATGAACTTTTTGTATGGAACAGCTGTGGGTTGGCCCCATAGTAAAAGTTGTTCATAATGATGAGTACATACATACCCTCCAGTATTGGTGAACATTTTTGTTACACATTGTATACTGTAAAAACACAAATCTAGCTGTAAAGTCACATTGCAAGTCACAAACGATAGTCCCCAGTTGTCCACAGCAAATGTGATAAACCGATACTAAACATCGTCTGTTAAAGCTAACTTAACAGTCTTAGGAGACGCTCTGACACTAACTTATACAATCACTCCCACTTTACCCCCTGAGGGGTATAAAGGGGGCTAAGGGTGAAGAGTGAGTGGGTGTGTAACATCTCAAGGTCGCTGCGTCTCGACTTGCTGGCACTTCACCTTTCGTATTTACCGACCGTGGAGTACGTATATAACGAACCGTGATATATACTAAATATACTATCGAGTACCAATAGGAAAAATTGCCGAAAAAGGTCAATGTGATACCGTAATCTGCATTGAATTGTTATTTAACCTGAGATGAATAACCAATTTAATATGAAACTATAATAATACATGTTATCAGAATCGAAATAATGAATGTAATCTAAAACATATTTTTTTTTCGAAATTTTAGTACCTACAATGTTACTGATAACTCTACGTATTCCCGGCGGGACCAGATAGGGGGGCTAACATGCATCAAATTTAAGCCCCCCAATGTATAGGCGAAAGTTAATAGTGTTCAAGATATTTAGGATTTCACATTTTTTTGGAAAAAATACCCTACTTATTTTGGGGGTTAATTGGAAAATAAATCAAAATTGGCTGATGTTAATACATCGAGTTACCAGTAACCCTGTATACCACGGTTTGTTTAGGTGAACTTCCGCAAAGTAACGCCTGAATCCATCTCATAAGTATATAACGCGTTGTAGCTTTTTTCTGCTGGCCAATGTAATAAAGGGTCTAATTAAGGCGATAAATACTAAGTACTATGATATAGCTCCTCTAAGTTGTGGATTTTAAAAATAGAACCCCTTATGCTGATATAGTTTTTTTTGGCAGGGCAGTCGTATTGTTAAATTTAGATACTAAGGTGTATCGTTTGATATACGAGTAAGTACATCATTCCTAGTGACAATGGCTATAGTTTCATGGGCATAGGCAGGGGGGTGTCACTCCGCAGTTTAGGTATGTTCGGCGGGCGCTCCGTCCGTGTGGACAATGCAAGACAGAAGTCAGTCGCCGCCCGCACGCTAGCCTCGTCGCATGTAAGCATACGTGATAGAAAGAGAGCGGTATATCTAGGTGAATATAGCGAGCGGTATCCAGCGCTGTGCGAGTTGAATTGCTACTTTATTGCCTAGTAGATAGAGTCCTTATTTATTTCTATTATCTACTATCTACTATTATTTATTCTGTGGCATTATTTTTTAATTTAGATTTTGTGATCGATTTTGAAGGTTTTAGTTGACAGAACTAAACTAACTAAAGTTTTGCTGTACTTAGCTAACATGCCTAGTAAAAAAGTGACAACAATATTTTAATTAGTTTAGAACTGTCAACTAAAGTCCACTCAAGACATTGTCACCATGTAGACGTTTTCACGTTCCGAGATTCTGCAAACATCGTCATTTACCTTGATAGACCTTTCGATACGGAGCCTTCAAAATTGACCACAATGGTGTCGATTCTGTTGCACCGCTCACTAAACTAAACTTAATTTGACAGGACGAAACCTGTTGACATCCTTTTCTAACATATTAATAATAATAATAATATATTTATTTCATGAAAACATGATTGGAGACATGCGTTTAGTGACATTACAGTTAGTATTACATATTGAAATGAAATGAGACATAATTTATGTAATAGGGTCAATCAACTATTATCTGTACCTATTCGTGTCCCCAGTACAAAAAAAATTAAATCTCCAAAATATGCAACGCGTTTTAATATTTTATTACTGTACAGTGAAGTTGGATTAGTACACTGATTACGAAATGTATAAATTCGACCGAATCCATAACAATTTTTGGTTTTTTATTAGTAACTTAGGGGACCTCATCACTCTCTCCATACAAAATGTCAGTGTCCCGACTACCTGTTCTGTACATATTTATCGCATTATTTCCAAATTGTTATATGGTAGCATAGCATTAACGGCTAATATTAATATTGTACAATAGTTTTCCCTCTAATATTCAATTGATTCTAAAATAATTGAAGGTTATTATTTATTTTCAATAATTTTACAAATCCTGTCCCCAACTTTTCACTAAAATCAATGTCCCCTAAGTTACCATTAATGTAATATGTACTTCAATTCATAGATGGCTCTAGTTGTGGCTAATCGAAGCAACAACAAACTACTTACTCGTGTCACGTGATTCCGCCATTTTGATTTGTAGCCAATCAGCGTTCATTGCCCACAAGTCGTGCGATAGCTAAGGTGTGTTTATTCGGCGTCCCCAAAGTTTCGACATAAAAATTGGTAAGTACACTTTAATACTGTACAATAATTATTCTGGAGTGCATTAAATAGGTTCGTTTTTCATTTGTGATAATCAATTCTGTGTTATTCTTCAGAAAAAGTGATATTATTAACTTATAACCTATAAAAGTCTTCTAGGTTACCGGTCCCCTAAGTTACTTTAAATGGTAACGTAAGAGACAAAATCTAAATTTAACGTTTAACTATTCGAAGTTTGAAAAATAAGAAATATTTCGGTAAATACAGATAAACCGCGGTGTTTATGAACTTTTCTGAGGGCGGCACCGCTAAACATTACTGTGATTTATTATCATTTTTCTTGACAGTGGCCTTACTTCCATCAAATGACACGTTAATAAACACTGCGGTAAATCTGTATTCTTTTATGTAGTATTTTATGGGTTGTAGTATTTCATGGGTTGTTGTATTTTTCCACTTCAAATATTATTTTTAACACTGATGAAACAAAACTTTACGTTTTTAAGTTTGGTTATAAGATAAAATCTCCGAAACGGCTCATCCAATTATAAAGACAATTATTTGTCGGGCATAGGATTGTGTAAATTAGGAGAAGTTATTATGTTTTCGTCACTTAAGTCTGGAAAAATTTGCTTCAGATATTTTGATACTTTGTGTACGAGCCAAGCCGAAGCCGCGGCTGGTTACAAGTTATAAAAAATGTGTTCTTGTTGCAGACAAAAGATAAACAATGGCTCTAACACCGGCTGAAAAGCAAAAACGATACAGGGAAAAATTAAAGAAAGATCCGCAAAAATATGAAGAAACTAAAAGAAAGCTGAGAGCATACTATCACAAAAATAAAAGACTAACCAAGGATTTAACTACTAAGGAGAAAAATTATGCACAAGCCATTTGGAAGCTTCGAAAACGTCAACAACGAAAGCGCATAAAAGCGATTCAAAATATTATTAACGATACACCACCCGAATCTCCAATACCACAACAATTTGACAGGCATGCAGGAATACTGCTCCGAGACCAAGGAATAGCCTCACCTACTGTGAGTTTCTCCAGTTCAAATAACAGTCCAAGCACAAGTAGGGCAAAGAGAGGAAGGAGAGCGGTAAGAAGAGATAGAACTAAATTATACAGAGAAAACCAAAAGCTTCAAAAGGAAAACGAAGGTTACAACTCAAGTATGAAAAATATAAGAAAAGGTTTCAACGAATTAAAAAAAAAGAGGAGGAAGAACTTAATAAGAAAAATGCATCAGAAAAAAAATATAAAATTTTAACAAGCGCTATTAGTGAAAGATATAAGAATATAAAAAAAGAGCTGAAAATGGTTAATTAAACGAATATTTGTTGGCTCTACGGTACATAAATCGAGAGTAAAGAAACAGTTGTTGAAAGACAGCTTGAATTTAGTAGGAACGATGAGATCGAGTTTAAACCCAGACAAAGCTAAGACAGATTTACAAAACAAAATACATTTTTTTTTTGAACGAGACAATATATCGAGAAACACAGCGGGAAAGAAAGACACAGTCACCAAAGATAAAGCAAAAGTTCAGAAAAGATATCTTATGGATACCATGAAGAATCTCTACAAAACGTTTAAGGGAGAAAATCCAGACATGACATGTTCTTATTTTTATTTCACAAAAAATAGGCCCTGGTATGTAAAAGTACCATCAGTCGATGGGCGTGAGATGTGCCTATGTAAAATTCATGCCAATGCATTGTACAAGGCGCTCGCATTAAATGGCAAACAGATACTGAAAACAAAAGATTTGAGTCTAATAATATTGCAGACTGTTTGTGATTCAACGAATAAGGACTGCATGTATGGATCTTGTAATGAATGCCAAGGAAAGAACATAAACTATGACGAAACAAAGATTAAAGGTAAAGTGAGTTATAGTGAATGGACAAGGAAACAAGAAAGATATACCAAAGATGGAAAAGACCTGAAATCTGTTAAAAATGTAAAAGAAACCAAAGAAAAGTCAACACAAGATTTAATCAAAGACTTCGAGAGAGAGCTGATTGTACTGAAAAAGCATGTATACAATATGAAAACACAATACAAAAATTTTAGGCGCTGCATTGACGAAATGCAACTAGATGAAGCCACCATTCTTGTAGATTTCAGTGAAAATTATAATTGTAAATACAATGAAGAAGTGCAGGCCCATCACTTTGGTGGATCCAGACAACAACTTTCTCTCCACACGGTTATGGTCTACATGATTGATATTGACAAAAAAATTATTGCTGAATCTTTTTGTACCATATCTTCTCATAATCTACATCAGCCTGCTGCTATTTGGGCGCATTTGCATCCTATCTTGCGAAATATCAAATTGAGGTTCCCTGAAATAAAAACTCTACATTTCTTTAGTGATGGTCCGTTTACGCAATACAGACAGAAACAAAACTTTTATTTAGTATGTACAAAACCATTTGAATATGACTTTGAAGCGGTGACCTGGTCATTTTTTGAAGCCGGGCACGGCAAAGGACCTGCTGACGGTATCGGTGGCTTTTTAAAACGAACAGCGGACAATATTGTTGCCAGAGGAAAAGACATTTCAAATATTGAACAATTCGTTGAAGCTTTGCAGGAAACGAGCAAGATTAGTCTGTATGTAGTAACCAAAGAAGATATCGAAAAGATCTCAAAAGAACTACCAACAAATATCAATAGATTGCTAGGTACTTTGCACGTGCACCAAGTGTTCACTTCCAAATACGGTGAATTAATGCACCGTAATTTGAGTTGTTTTTGTGAACGAGGATTTTGCACGTGCTTCGAACCTAAACTTTACCATCCTATTCCTTTGGCACCAACAACAGCCTCAGATGCATCAGTGGACATTCATGCTGCGATGATGGATCATCCATCTTCTGATGCTGGTGTTGCATGTGATGATAATGTCGTAACTATTTGTTTATCTCCATATTCTTCTGATGACGATGTCCCTCTTAAAATGATCAAATTAAGGTGTCCCGGAGTTGCAGAAACTACTGCCAGTAAACCATTAGCAGACATAAACTTCACAGACTTAGCCAAAGACGTCGGTAAACGAGGAGCTTTTTACGATATGGTTTACGGTTCCGTAGACGCGTCCGATAAAGAAAATCAGCCTTCGTCTTCTGGGAATAGTAAAATGTTGCCAAGTAAAGGAGATTTCCTTTTAGTAAAAGTTCACGCTGGTAAGAATAAAACTTATACTTACGCAAGCCTTGCACAAAGTGATCTCGAAGATGATGGCGAGATTAAAGTGGTATTTCTCCGAGCTTTCAAGGGTGCGACTAAGTTTAAATTAGACGAAAAAGATGTAGCGTTTGTTGAATTTGATGATATTATAAAAATTCTACCTAAACCAAAACGGGAAATTAAGAATGGAAAAGTTTTTTATGATTTTCAAGAACAACTAGACATTTTTGAAAAATAATTATTTTATGTATTGTTATTAATGATAACTTTAAATTACTTGTATTGAATTTTAGACTGCATACATTAAGGCTGATTATAAAGAGAAACCTTTTGATTAAGACTTAATATTTTTATTTCGGTATTATAAGAAAGTTGTTAAATATTACTATTAAAACCTTTACGTTGATCTCGTTACTATTGTAAAGTAAATAAAAGATGTTTAAATGGTAAAAATAATAAGAAATGAGCAAAAAATTACTTCATAAAGAAACCTGTTGATTAAGAGTTTATTTTTGTTATTTTGGTTTTATTAGAAAGGTGTTATTACTATTAAACCCTTTACGTTGACCTCGTCACTATTGTTAATTGTAAACAAAAGATGCTATATGGTACAAAGTATCTTTTTATTTTTTCAAATGATTCTTTAAACTTAGTCTAGTAAGGGATATTATTGTTTATGTTAAAAAACCAATTTGAGGATAGTTGTCTTTTATGTTACCGAAATGTCTCCTAAGTTACTGATTCGTCCCCAAAATTTTAAAAGGTTATTACAACAGAATCGTATGAAAAAGTGTTATCTGACATCAAAATTAATATTTAAGAGGATTGGCAAAGTAATGACTACACTCCTCTTTAAAAGCTTGTTTATTACTTAAGTGATTTTAGATTTACATTAAAAAATAATTCACAAAATGTTCAAAAGTAACATAAGAGACACAATAACATTGTTTAAATTTGTTATTATCTTAAGTTCTCTTTTTATTACTAACTTGTTCAGTGTCTATTTCTTAGCACTACGTAATAAACTGATTTTCTAGCAAAAAAATATTGTTTTATTTGAATGAAAAGGTAATACCAATAAGTAACTCAGGGGACGTAAAACGTGGGACTTCAACATTTGAAATGAGAAAAAACAAGTTATATTTTTAAAACTTGCGCTGCTGTTAGCTTTCTTATAATTTTCAATAACCATGCTATTATTTACTTATGTAAAATTTTTAATTAATGTACTTTTTTTTTTTTTTAAATATTGTTCGAATCATTTCGTTTGGGTACAAGAAATAGTTGATTGACCCAATAATATACGGATAATTTTAGTCCTGTCAGATTAGTTTAGTTTAGTGCTAGGAGCAACAGAATCGACATCATTGTCTTCTTTTATCAACTGAATGTTTATGTAATGTACATCAGATTTAAAAAAATACATTGTTTTTTTCCCTTGTCCGCAATCAAACCCATTATATCTAAATTAAAAAATCTCGTAGTATGGTAGCTAAAGTATGGATTCAATTCTAAACTACTGAGTTATTTAGTAAAAGGTTACCTTCAACAACATAAGCGTTATATTTTGTTCCAGAGTAGCTATATTAATTTTATACTCCTGAGAAATATAATTACGTAGCCGCCATCATGAATATTTATGAGGTTTATCGCAGATTTAGAACTGTATTGAAATTCCAGGGCTTTATGAAAATTTCAAGTGCTTATCGTTTAAATAAAAAAGTTATACTCCAGACTTTACATAACCGTTTTTTACAGTAGCCTACTTTTCGTCTTTATAATACGAATTTTAATTTTCAGTGACGTCATAGGTTTCCTAAAAGTTACGTTTATTTTTTTGAAGAATCTAGATAACGGGATCCCTTTCTTTCGCATAAGTTAGTCACTCCTATTTTACTTTGGCATAGTGAATCTGGCATAATGATTAATGACATAATGATACTTTCGCTTATGTAGTTGTTGGCATACTGTTTAAAAAGGCACAATTATATTTTCGGCTATATTACTTTGGACTAGGTATGTTTGAATCGCATAATAGCCAGTAGTCATCAGTTATTTATTTCAGTCAGTTATTTTGTAATTATATTATTTTGTAGTCATATTACCTATGTAATAGTCATATTATTTTATGGTTTTTCTGATGAGATTTTGACTTTAATTATATGAAAATAAACACAGGTAGTTGATTGTAAAATAGAAGTAACTAAATTATGCGAAAGAAAGGAATACCGTCACTGCATCATCTTTTAATTTATTGATGGCATTTTGTAACTGAAAAATGAAAAAGTTGGTGTTTTGTTTATTGTATACAAATATATAGATATAGATATATTAGATATATTGACACAGTAGTTCTCAAACTTACAGGAAACTTGTCATAATTTTTTCTATTTAAATGTTATGAAAGAATTATATTAGAGCTAGAACCTACACAACATTAAATTATATACAGGGGCCGTACCGTGAACCACTTAAAGCGGGACCGAATAGTTTCAGCTGCCGACACTGCGTGACCGCGAACCTTGTTGCGAAGCGATAAAGTTCACAGTCGCGCAGCGTCAGCAGCTGAGCGTATTTGGTCCCGGAATAAACGTTCACGGTACGGCCCCTGGGTTAGTTCTAATCAATTAGCATCCTTTTAAGGAGATGTTTGAAAACCAACAGCGAACAGGGCCAACATTCAATGTTGGCTCTGTTTGGCCCTGTTTCGAAAAAAATGTCAGCTGTTCCATACAAAAAGTTCATCGACCTTGGGCAAAATGTATGAAACAACTGGTTTTTTTGCTATTTCAATCTTGGCCCCATAGGAAAAGTTGTTTGTTTTGATGTAGAGAATATGACCTTAAAAGGATGCTAACTGATTAGAACTAACCCTGTATAAGTATTTTATACTAGTTGCGCCCCACCGCGCTTTCACCTGTGATACACGGTGATGATAGTGACAAAAAGTAGTCTATATATGTTTTTCCGGGAAATAAGCTATCTCCATGTCGAGTTTCATCCAAATCCGTTCAGCCTTTTTGGCGTGTTGAGGTAACAAACATACACACACATTCCAACAAACATTCGCATTTATAATATTAGTGCGATAAGGTATTTTAAAATAATTTTAAAGTACTGTTATTTTCCAGCTCATGATAAATAAATGCAATAAAATAGACTGGTAAACTGAGATAGCGTAAACGAAAACGAGCAGTTTAGTAAATTTTACTACGTATTTTTCGATAGTTTCGTGCTACTGTGTTTAAATCATCATAAGCTTGTTTATCTCGTTTCACGTTAAAAAGTATAATAAAATAAATAAAAAATACTCTGTAGGTATTTAGGTACCTGTTCCAATTTTGAGAAATTTTCTATCGCATACCTTTAACGTATTCTTTAATCGTTTTTGTCCTAGGGATACTGTAAAGATGGTTACAGATAATAAAGACAGCCAATTGACCACGATTCCCAGAGCCTCTCGACTCGAGTACCTAGTGCGGTAGCACTTAATAAAATATCCCCCCGACGTTCGCAACTCGTTAAATCATTATTTTATCTAATCCCTTATTGTCTAATATCCGATAGAGTGGGTTCAAGGTTGGTCGAGTGATAAACAACTAGATTAAAGACTAGATGATATCATGCGTCATTCTCGCGATTCTCGCAGTCTCACTGACAGTTTGCACGCGTCAGCAGATTAACCGATAGTTTGTATAGGTTTGAGCGTAGATTAGTTGTTAGTCAGTATGCACGAGCGGTGCAGTCGCGCATCCTCTCAATTGGCCCGGGCGCGCGCCCTTTGCGCTTATATCAATACGGACAACGCCGCCTGGCGGCCCCTTCCAGTACCGCCTCGGACTCCACTGCGCACGCTCCGTACGTCACAACGTCGCCGCATTTACTCTCTAAAACCCTTCCCTCACAACAATCCTATCATAATAAACCATAATTCACATAAAAACGCGATATGACGTCCGCGACGTCACGTTATCAAGTGTGATACCCGAATAAACTGGCCTAACCTAAAACCCGATTACGTCAAGCCGTCCGTCAATAGCCAGAGAGTCCGCCTGTTTTGTTATTGTCATCACAACATCATCGAGGAGGTGCTGAGGAGTTGAACCGTGAGTTTCGATTTCGATACCTATTATCTTAAAGATTGTGACGCATTCGAATGGCGTTATCTAGGAAATGCGAGCGAGCTACTTTCTCTAGCGCGCAGGAATGAGGGCACTCTCTAAACTAAAATAAACTGAGATTTTTAACGCAGTCACACCAAAAAAATCTTTGATATGCCACAACACAATGCTACAACATAGTTTTATCACCTTTTAGAAAAGTGAATCTGTCGTTTGACAGCAGTACTTACCCCCAGACCCCAGTCAGTGCAGTTATTATCTACCCTTTGATTATATACCTGTCTATGCCTGTCTATACATATAATCAAAGGCTTTATCATTCCGAATGTCTGCCTAGATATGTGCATTTTCAGGTACTTACCTTAAATCGATTTTCATATAGAGTCATTCATAAAATTTGTTTTTCCACGAGATGACACACGACACCGTAAAAGGTTACGATACCGAGCGCCATACAACTCTATAGGGGATTTGGGAGGCGAGACGCTTACCACTAGATGTACGTCTTGCTCGTATCGTCACTTGAAAGTATAAAAAAATTGAAAAATAAAAATGAGAAAGTTTGTCGGTATTATAGGCTAGATGACTGATGTTTAAATCGTTGAAACCAATAGCTTTGATGAAGAATTTAAGTGAATATAGTATGGTAATTGAAAACATTATTTAAATCGGTTAATAATGTTCTGATATATGAGCGTTTAAAGTTTTTGTTAGAGACAACTCTGTCCCTTTCCCAGAAAACAAAAAATAACGTCACGCCTGACTTGTCAGAATAGAATTTATATGGCGTACTGAGAAGTGACGTCACGATTTGCTGTTTCGCCTCTCTGTCTAGCATGATATTAAAATGCTTATAAGTTGCTTATTTTTGATCAGATTTTCGTTTTCTTTTCATTAATCAGCTATATTTATGGGCCAAATTTTAACAGGACAATAAAAACTAGTCATCTAGCCTATTACCGCGATAGATAACGATAGTCTTTGATATTTAAAAACATCTATACCTATTACTTTTTTACTAGGCGGGTTGGTATCCAAACATAGTTAAATTTGTTATGAAAAAAGAATATACCCACCTGCAATACTAACATATAACATAGAGACTGCTCGTACGCAGGTTCGAGTCCTGCCGGAGGTCATAATTTTTCTTCCTCTTTAAGCTTTAAAAAAAAAACTAACACGACAACATTATTATGACAAAATTAGGGACTCACATGCTCGCGTAATAATATTTCTAGACGCATCAGATTTCGTTTCATAGAAAATATGGGACAGAGGAAAGGAGGCTGAAAGAGCTGTCTGTCAATTATAACAATGATAGTATTTCGGTATAAGGTCAATCGCAGAATATCGAAAATACTTCGAAAACGTGAAATTTCTGTAAGAATCGTAAAAAATACCCTAATTTTACTTCAGAAGGGGAAGTGAGACACCCGGGTGTTTTTGTGCACAGCCCCTTTGTGCCCTTGGTCGCCGTGAGAATATAGGACAAGTTCAGGGTCGCTGCAACGACTGCGCAGTGAACGATGTATGTGCACGCGCAGTCGTGCATTTGCGATCCCGTGCATTCTATATAACCAGTTCCGGCGCACATTCTCACTAAGAGGAGGAAAGCGCTTCTCACTGTCGCTTACCTCGCACATGTAATATTTTTACTACTCTCTCAGTTTAGCGACACGAAAACGTGGCCAATATTATTGATTGTTAAAAATTACTAGTTCATCGTTTTTGTCTGCGATTCTACTATATATTTTTTTCAGATAACAAGTAACATTATATCTATAATTATATTTATCCAGATTGTATTATAAGCTATTCATAGAAGTAAAAAAATATTCAGATACGTTTTGATGTAACTTATTTATTTATTTAAAACGGCACAATAATAAATAATAATTACTTATGTTATGGAGTTGAGTAACAATATACATATACTAACGCACACACTTACCTACACAAATTGCGTTTGAAACATTAAATAAGACAAGTCGCACCTGCCTGTGCGGCATGCCCTGCACCCTGCTCTCTTAACGACCTACATAAAGCCACGGAGAGAGAGT
This sequence comes from Erannis defoliaria, assembly GCA_905404285.2. Classification (NCBI taxonomy): domain Eukaryota; kingdom Metazoa; phylum Arthropoda; class Insecta; order Lepidoptera; family Geometridae; genus Erannis; species Erannis defoliaria. The sequence continues at coordinate 7,107,452 of FR990071.1, forward strand.
GGCTGAGTTCTGGTCAAAGCATTTGATATACATCATCAAGTCGAAAAGAAGAAGAATAAATGATTTTAGTAGACATTCCGTTCACCTCCATCTAGTCCCAAACTAAGCAAAGCTTCTATAATGGCGCCAGATAACACTAGTGTGTTATTGTGAATGAGACAGATATGATAATAATATTTGCAACTTGTCATTACTGATGATTAAAACTACTTATGACAGATAAAAACTATTGAAGCAACACAAAAATCACTGGAGAAAAAAGAATATAATTTATTAAAAAACATACCTGTATATTTTACAAAATGCTCCATTCATACCAGTAAAAATGTTAAATGTGTGAGCCAAGGAGCGCGTAATGTGGGAAAGCGTTCTTAACCGACAACTAAACCAGTATTCAAGTGAATGCATCAGCTAGTTCAACAAACAAGTCTAGTTTTTGTTAAAAACAAGTATATTACAACAATATCTAATAGTAGGTATATTCTGATGAACTAAATAATAGCCACTTTAGAGAAAAGGTACGAGGAACGACATGCACAAAAGTTTTAAAAAAAACTAGAGCATAATAACAGTTTTTTCATGATTCCATTGCAAGTTCAAGGTACCAGTTCACTAATAAATAAGAAAAATATAACCAAGAATTAGTAATTTTTCTAGCAATTCTATTGAAATGAGTTTCCTTATAAAACGGCAGTCGATCGTAAGTCTGAGTTTGTATATGATAAGAGAACCTATAAAATCGGGTTTATTAGCCGTTCCACCTTGGGTTTTAATTCAAATCAGATGCGAAACATAAAAGAAACAAAAATATGTTATTCTTGTTTTTTTTGCCAGTAAAACTGAAGCGGTTCCAGGAAAGATCTGCGCATTAAGTGGTCTTAAAGAGTCAATACAAATAGAAATAAAATAGTCATACAAGTACACGTAAAATAAACAAGGCAAACACTTGTTTCATGTCAGAAATATTTTTAAGACATATAGAATTTCATTACAAACAAGGTTTCAAAAACTTCCAGCGTTTAAGAAGGAGCTATAAAATTTGAGTTCGTTCTTTAATATCCTGCTGAGTTTTTCATGGGCAGCTATAACACTTAGCCAAAAATGTTTGACCTCATAAAATGTTGTTTATTTGAAGTATAGGTAGGTATAACTTTTCTCCATTGAAGCTTTTTTTCTGGAGTATAGGCGTTTGATCATTTATCTGATACTAAGGGAAGATGCAGTCTACGATGGAGCACGCTCACTTAGACGAAACCGATCTACTCGCGACCAAAACACCCACACCCACACGTGGGTGTTTCCCGGTGGGAAACGGACCGGACGGAAACCGGAAGTTTTAAAGCTTCTTCTCATATATCAAATTTAGCTAGTGTGCTACGATAAAGTTTGATTTTTAATTCCGTCTCTAGTAGACCGTGGTTTATCCAGCGGGAAAAAAAACCCCGTAGTGTCACAAAGGGTGAAAAAAACCTGTGGGTCCATGGCGAAACCCACGTCAAAAAGCCTGCAGTTACTTACTGCTGGGAACAAGCATAGATCTCTTGTACACCACTAATTTCGGTCCTGTGATAATCTTATCTAGATTCAATTCAACTACTTCAACCTATAATATTTAAGTTGAAGAAGGTACTTAGTTTAGTAGTTAAATAGTAGCAGTGGTTAAATTACTCCTGGAACGACTCCTGAAATATGGCTTTTAGCAAACATTTTTAACTTAGTAAAAGTTAGTTCGTATCTATTGCCCTAGTGGCCGTGCCTAATGTCAGAGATAATTTGCTCAAAAATATCCTAGTAATACCAAAAACCAAGTTAATAAAAATTTCCGAATTTCCCGGCGATTCAAAGATTTGTAGTTAGTTATGCAAAATTAAATGCTATCATAATTTTCCAGCTTTATTGTCATTTTATACAGTTTCTCACAAGCACCCACGCAAACTATTGACGTAAATATTTCTAACATGTCTTGTCATACAAACCCGTTCTATACCTAGTCCAACTGGTCAGTAGCTTAGGGTGTCACCTAGCAACGGCATTAATATGTTATCAGATACTATAAATAAAATAACGTACCTACATGGGGAAGCCTTATTGTCACCTCACTTCACGTGTGTCACCATAGCTCTTAAACCTGGCGTTATTGTTATTTTGTTATTCCCATTATGTTATTTTTACGACGCAAGTATTATGTATGTTTGGCTTAAATCACAAGTGAAAGCGAAGTGACTACATATTTACTTTAAAAACTAACAGTCTTAAAGCATATTTCAGGGTTTATTTTTAATTTATTTATTGGCTTGCGTTTGACTGCCATCTCGTCTGATGCAGTCTAGGATGGAGCACGCTTGCCTAGAAGAAACCGAATCACTCGCGACTTGAACACGTCTAGATTATAATTATCGGGTGACACCTCTCGGGCAGCGCATTCCACTGTTTAGCAGTTCGAATAAATAAAGTGGAATCAAACCGTTGCCCATAGTAAAATTTGTTCATAACGATGAGTATATATATATATATATACCTACCTCTGTTAATTTGGCGGGAATGCAAGGTGCAGCGTCGTCAATAGCGGGCTGCAGTTGGGTTGCGAATGTGCAGGTGTACACTTCCGTGCAGTATATTTGGCAAGCTTAATAACAAGTTTTTGTTTTGTTTTGCGTATCCCCACTTTTTGACAACTTGCGTGGCGATTACTATACTTGTATGTAGCCTTTGTGTTGGTATAGAAAAAGGTAACATGCATAATAGTGCTTTTAGTGAGTAGGGCGTGATTGCATTAACCATCCTGCTCTTTTCCGGCCAGTGGTACCTGCTTAGCGTTTTTCCTGGATAAAAACATGACGGCTGCAACAGCTGTAGTGTGAAATTAAATGTTTTCATAATCATGCCCTGATGATTCTTTACACAAGAAATTACTATACATATCTAGGAACTAGCCAGTTGACTCGGTTTCGCACATGTAAATTCGCTCTGGCCTCCGGTTTTGATAATATCTGACAGAAATAACTCCGATTTTAATAATAAACTAAATTTTAAACAATCAAAATCATCAAATATGAACAAAATCCCGTAAATGGCGCCGGTAAATGGCACCGCAGTAAAGTTTTAGGCTTACCGCACATTGATTCGGCACGGCACCCGACAGGCACCGGTCCGGCGCCGTACCGTTCGTTAGCCACCACGCACACCTATCAGGCACGGCCAGTCGCGTCTGACCGCTCCGCCACGACAAATTTTCCGCCATTCTATGCTCGCACAGCGATATATGAATGACGACACGCTATAGCTATTGGCACTATTGTTTAGTGTAATAAAGAAGAAGCTTGGCTTGGATATGTCCAGCTATAAATTATTTTGATAATTTTCGCTTTCCAAACTTCATATACACAGACATTTTTCGACTTCAGCTTTCAAATCTCGCATTATTATTATTCGTTTTGACTTTAAATACGTAATAAAATAAATCATGAGTAACAATGGAACTTAACACTTAAATTATTATGTGCTTTAACTTTTACGTAGCTAGGTAAATGATTATTATTATAATTATGTAAGTAAAGACTTATTATTATGGTGTATATTATTAAATATTCTCTTTAAAATAGTGCAGTTGACATATACTATTGAAATGAAATACCTGTAATAATAGTTGTAATTTAGATAAATAAATAAAATATAAATATCGGGCATTTTGCATCGAGAAACGCGTGTGCACCGTATGGCGCCGTCTACCGAACTGACGCGAATTGCCGACAGTTTGTGGGGTCTAGTACAAAATGTACTGCGGACGGGCCTCTCGAGAAAAATGTCTCGCGTTCGGTTGAGGTGCGATCCGGCGCGCATCGGCACCGAACGGGCGCCGTGAGAAATTTCTTACCGTGTGCTTACCTTCGGGCGAAACCCGGCGGTTTATATATCGGGTTTTTCTCGTCGTATGCGCTCGGCCTTTCAGAAATAACTCTCGAAGTAAAAATTGCTTTCGGCAAAAAATCTATGACATTGTAGGTAGATAATATGTGTGAAAGTAACCTGTGTAACGCCCTGTGTGCCCGTGTTGTGAGGTCTGTTCACAGTACTACTACACTACTACAGTAACTACTAATGATAATGTAATATTTATTGATAAGTAGGTCTTTCTTAGATTAATACAGGTCTTTTAATGTGTTGCTATCCTGTTCCTTTTTTATTTTTCACATAAAAATCCACTTCCCTCTTTTCACTTGTACTCACACCTTGCCTTTTGATACTTTCCAAATTTTCCTCACACAAAAGGAGGCATACAAAGGATATTTTCTAAGAAATCGGATACAATAAGAAACCTTTCACAATAGTTAGCAAAATAACGATTACTATAATCGGGATTATTATCGCTTTTCAAAGGAAAATGTAGACACTTTGTGGGCTTGATATTGTTCTACAAAGTAACTTGACCCCGGTTTTGGCTTTTGAATTAATTTGATTGAAAATTTTGCTATTTCTGATTAAAAAGCGTCTTGTAATAAGTTTCCGTGTATTAAAAATACTATTGAAGAGCTTGCAACTTGCAACTAGCAAATACCTTCATAGACTGATATTTTTTCCTTAATGTCCTATCCTATCATAGTTTACTGCTGGCCATAGGTCTATCCCAAACACGCCACTCGGCCCGGTCTTCAGCTTTGCGCTTCCATCTTCAGCTAGAAACACCCAGCTGGTCAGCTGTCTGTGGTGTGAAGACTACGAATCGGCAAACGAAATATATTGGCAGTCCATCGAGCTCTGAGCTCTGAAACTCGATGGAGATATAACTCTCAACTAACTGTAGGTTGACCGCGAGCTCGACAGGGTATTTCTTTCCGTCTTATGCCAAGTGGAACAGGTGTACGCCAGCTATGATGATTCATTATCTAATATTACTCAATCAAAACTTCTCATCTTCTAGCGCAGTTGTCATGTGACTAGACGAGCAAGAGTGCAGTGCCAGAATTGTGAACTTGCGAACTCAATCCTGCGCCGCACTGCACTGCGCTCGTCACCGTTAGATATTAGATGTTAAATCTCTTCTTACCCAGTAATTTATCTGGTAATATTGCCCTTCAAACCGGAACACAGTAATACTTGCACACTACTGCTTGGCGTTTGGATAACTGGCAAAGGTGTGGTACTTCCCCAGGCGGACTCTGCAATAGAGTCCTTCCACTACAAGGATAGATACAATCTGATGTTTACAAGCATTAAGTGAATCGGTTATTTTAGGAAAGCATGCTTTTAGACCACATAGACTTTACCCGAAGGCGACGGAGACTTATTTATAAAAAGCTTTTTTGGAATGATTTATGTTATGTACTGTATGCGCTGTAGACTTATTTCCTTCAATACAATTTGCACATTAACTCTGACACTAGGGCTGGCCACTCTGCCTATATGAACTTACTTACTTACTTAATTTGCACCAAGGTTAGACCATAAATTGTTCGCGACGTGAGGTAGTTCTGATTAATCCCAGAGACAGATTATCCAATAAGGGCTACGGCTATCTATCCCGGAATAACTTAATTGGATTCTGCGGTCGGTGGCCGAACATTTCAAGGACAGGGAAGAAAGCTCTCGCCGAAGATTTGATGGTCAATCTTGATGATCAATCTAAGACGTTCCTACTCCCCTTCAAGCTTGATATTTTCATACACCTTCCTCCCTTCGTACGTCACGGAGCAGAGTAACAAATCCACACGCTTAGTGCATGTGAGTAGCTCTGAGAGTTTTCTGAACTCAATATCATAGTTTTACGACTGATGTATTGTATTTAACCATGACGGACATAAAGCTGGTATTATTATGGTTGCCTCGAGCTAGTGCCTGGTATCTTACGGACAAATGTTTAAAAGATTAGTTTAAATGTCTACTCTATGATATGATTACAAGTTGTCCGTATTTTTGTGTGTATTCCATGGTATCACCAACGTGGAAAATATACTTATTATTACGAATGTTAAAAAGTGTATTTCTTATAATTTAACTTTGTTGACCTGTATGCCAGTGATACAATATATTTGGACACATCCTACAGGAACATCTCACTAACTAAAATGGCTTACTGTTCTGCCACGTTGTCGTCGTTCATCTTTTAATCTGATCGCTACACCAATACCTACCAATAAACCAGCACAGACCTTCATAACTTACGAATCAAGTCCCTACCTCAAGAATTTCAATAATAATTTAAGCCTGAGGGTCAGTACAAATAAAAGAGCATTAGTTCCCGGTGTTAAAAGCTCCGCCGGCCCATTAGGACTGATACATTATTGCATGGATTTATCTGATCATTCTTATGCCTAAACTCGGCTCGTCGAAGGCATCGACCTGTCCGCTAATGTATTCCTTTCAAGCATCATTGTGAGACATTATGTGAGGCAAAAAGTCACAAACAAAAAAATCAGAGACGTCCTCTGTTACCGTCAAGGTTACACCGGAGTATGGAACAAATGAACAATGTGGGCTGGTAACCGACTGAGATAGCACGTCACTCCACCACAACACTGATTGTGCATATTATGCCGACTAATTGTTATTTTGACTTATATACAAATGAGTCGGACGAAAAACTAATTAAGTTCGGATTCAAAGTAAGGAGAAAAAACATAAATTACGTGCGTACCGAGCCGTGGCTAGGGAGTCTGTTTTGTTTCGTTGAGGGCATTGGTCTTGAATAATTAGAATATATTATAATCAAAGTCCTTCTCGGCGTCGTTTTGTAAAAAAATACTCTCTTTAGGTGTAAGAACTCTAGGCGGTAGCTGGGACATGATGATAATGTACGTAATACAGTTGGCAGTGGCTTAAGGTGAAGATCGGGCTGAATACGTGCCTTAGGAGAGGTCTATGTCCAGCGGTGGATTATGAGAAGATACCCTAACTAAATGTATTACAGGCTTCTTACCTGCTTCTCCTGTTGCAGATAAAACTAAGTACTTTTTATAGAAATTGACAATCCCCACTTTATGGAAATTTTTGAAGGCTGTATAACCTCATCATTAACAGCCAGAAGACGTCCACTGCTGGGAGGGGCTGCCAAAACCCCCACGCTTGGAAGGTGGCTTAGGGATTGCAAAATGCTCACCACCGTTAACCAAGAGGACGCTGCTGCCCGTCGTCGTGCGGTTGTTCTGCATGCAGTTTTAGCTGCTGTAGATCAGATGCTGTATAACATATTTACTACATAAACCCTTAATAGCTTAACTTATCAAACATAAATCGAAGGGCACCCCTCTCGGTCAACGCACTGGCACGTTCCAAAATCTTTTCTTCAACTCGTGGTTTTTGTGCACCTCAGAGTCTGAAGAATGCGACGATAAACGTCTCCATTTGATTCAACTCAATCATTTCATCGAAAGCGCAAAAACACATGAGCTATTTAAAAAAAAACGATCGTAAACAATCCAAGATAAAATTTATGAACGTCGTATTTTCTTGTTGTTTGGCGGAGAAAGAAGAAATTGAGGTTACAGGGTTTAAGATAAAAGAGTTGGAGAATCAAGCCCTGGGTTGCTGATTGAATTTATATATATTATAGTTGTGTTGTAAGGTTGTTTTCTGACATAGTGACTGATTTATTTTGATCAAAGGACGAACTTTCCAAAGTATTAGATGTAAAACTTGCGAATAATCTGTAGAAATGTAGAGTAAAACTCTAACAAATAGCTGCTTGCTTACTTAGGTACCTGTTAATAAAACAAAAACAATTAATCTATATAAATTTATATAAATCTGTGTATTACAATAAAAATACAACACGAACGTATTCTTTTTGTAACATAATTGAGAGATACACGAATTTTTGGACAATAATACCTACGTTACACAAAATGTGGATAGTAGCGATTCCAGTGCTAACATACATTCATGACAATGTACTGTGAGCAGACAGTGTATCATGCAATATATTGAAGACTAGAGGGCCCCGCGACTTCGTCCGCGTACGGAAGAAATTCGGGCCGCTCCCAAATACTCGTATCTTTCCTATTGCTGGGTTAATTACCAATTATTTTTCTCCCATGTTCACCTGTCTAAATCCCGCCCCTCTCATCCCCCCCAATCCCCCACTTAAGAATTCCCTGTCGGAAAAATATTGTATTTTTTAAATGTACTAAGTATTATTTATTTCATTATAACTTCAATAACAGAGAAGTTTCCATGTTGTCTTTTGAATGAACTACCCAAATACCAATGTTCATCACCATAACTTCAAAAACAAAGGACTTTCCATACAACATTCCACCCCCATAAATCATCCCTGTCAAAAAGAATTTGAAAACAACAACATTTTTTAATGAACTGTCCAAATGTTACCAAAGGTAACATTGCCCTTTTAACCGGAACACAGTAAACCTTGCACACTACTGCTTGGCCATTGAATAACTGGCATAGGTGTGGTACTTCTCAGGCGGACTGCAGTAGAATCCTACCACTACAAAAATCAATATCAACAGCATCCGCGTATTTAGCGTCCATCAGTCATCGGCCTCGTTTCCGGCACTTTTCCATAGTTCAATGCCTTAGATCACCACCTCAATAGACGTTCGACCTTCGAGTATTCGTCGCTTTAGTAGCTCTACCAGTTGCCGACCATCCTGCAAAATGTTTAATTGATTGCTGCATTAAGTCAAACTAATAACTCATTTCAACTGTCGAACCAGCAATGGGTGTTAAAATGTTTGGAGTTTGCGTATCAGTACTATGTTTACAAAATTCGAGGGCGTGCCAAATTAATTGTAATTTCTGATTTATGATTCCAGTTGTTTTAAAATCGATTGTGTGAATAGATTCACAGCGAAGCTAAGTCAAAATTATTTAATAGTTATAAAATTTACGATATCAGATCAGGACCCTTATCATGGACGTTCGTGATTCTGATTGCGAGCGTGCGCGAGCGGGAGGGCGCATGGCGCAAGTAAGTTCGTACGAGCGGGATGGCATGCTATCGCAATCAGAATCGCGAACGTCCATGATAAGGGTGCAGTTACACGTAGGTCTACATCGAATACTACTTGCCTATAACGTTGTGAATTATCCTATCGGACTTTTTTTATTACAAAACAAACAAAAAAAACTATCATCATATAGCCAACAATTATATAGCAAAAATTATTTAATTATATTATTTATTATATAGCCTATAAGGCTAGATGACTGGTTTATTTTTTATTGTCCTATTAAAATGTGGCCCATAAATATAGCTGATTAATGAAAACAAAATGAAAATCTGATCAAAAATAAGCAACTTTTATGCATTTTAATATCATGCTAGACAGAATGGAGGTTATGACATCACTTCTCTGTACGCCAAATAAATTATATTCTTATGGCGCACAGAGGCGTGACGAATGTTTTTGTTCAGTGGGGAAAACGCTTATATATCAGAACATTAATAACCGATTTAAACTATTTTTTTAATAATTACAATATTTACTTCAATTCTTCATCAAAGCTATTGGTTTCAACGATATAAACATCTCAGTAATCGACCCTATTAAAAAGCCGAAATAAAATGCCGCTAGAATCGCTTTAGGTATAAATATATGTATCAAATTATATCATGCAGTTATTTCTATGATGTTTTATTATCTTGACAAGACTGAGGGTTGCCAGTGGACAGAAGGTAAAAAAACCATCGATCTTATTTTCGAATGTCATTTCTCGTAAGTTTACGTGATTGATGATGCTGCGGTTATTTTATCGGGTGATACGTAAACGGTCTTATCTATATTATGTATCTACATTATAAAATATTGTAAAGAATAACATAAAATGAATTTAATGAACTTGTCTATAATTTAAATAACTTCTTGTTATGCTAATCAGTAAGATGCGATAATAATTGATTACGAAATAACCATTAAGAATCATTAAAAGCGGTTGTATAAATTAAAATTAGTTTCGGGTCACGGCGTTAAATTTGTTTTTTAATTTATTGCCAATATACTTTTTATGCTGGTGTTATAAAAAGTGAGTAGTGGTTGGACACAACGACACAACTAAACAACTATAGGCACTATACATATAACATCATTGACTATATTAGTGTATTTAAAATTGGAATTTCGAGACAAAATTTCCGGAAAATATCAAACAAATTAATGGAAAATATTAGCAAAGTTAATTAACAGTCGTAGGCTGTCGGAAACATTTTCCTTTTCATCAAAACTCATCTCCCTTTTGGCCGTCCTCCAAAACGAGTATTCGTTAAGGCCCGGTTGTAGCGAGGTAGGCACGTCCAGGCGAGTAAACGATAGGCACTAAACGGTAGGCGCGAGCGAAAACGAGAAGGCGCGAGCGCTTGAATTGCTAAATTTTGTAGGTTTTTCTTTGTTTTCAAAAATATAACAAAGCAATACTGTAATCTTAAAAATCTAAAAACTAGATAATACTATATTCTATCTATTAGTATACATTTTACGTGGTTTCATAGTGTATTTTCTTAGTTCTAGTTAATCGAAATGCCGAAATAGTGTCTACTTTGTATTTTTTTCTATCGAGCCAGACATTCAAAATCGCGTTTTCTAAAAGACAAGAACCTAAATTATATGATCAATTTTTATAAAATATATTTTTTGTTTCAATATCGAGCATTTTGGATTTTTCCCACATTTAATAAAAAGTTCAAAATTGCTACAAGCCCGCTTTAAAATAAAGTTGGCAACACCGTAACTACCTAACCGTTGTAGTAGTTATTTATTCTGTGACTCGCTCCAAAAACTCAAATCGCAAGATCACGCTGTTTACTGAGACGCTAATAAATTATATTTTTATTGTGGACGTCGTCGGTGCAGCAGACGGAGCCGATTATTGGTTTGACATTCAGACAAACCTAGCTAACTCATTGCAACGCTGTATCCACTTGACGGACAACTGCACCTCTGCAACCCAAATACCACTCAATTTACGAAGCTGAAAGAGCTATTTTTGCATAGTGTCGAGGGTCGGGAGACTGCATTCGACACTCGTTCGTAACGACCGTGCATTTCACACTCAAGGGCAAGGGTACGAATTATTCGGTCGAATTTGACCGATTCGACTCTGAAAGTCTTATTCGCTATTGTTAGCCGATACCGATATGAATTCGCGGTCGTACCCATTGTTTCTGTACCGTCATCACTTTCAATACTCGTGATTTGGTTCAGGATTGAAATAGACTTCAATAATGCATTTGCCTTGATTAAAAGAACCGCAGAATGTTCCGCATGACATTGGAGGTTTTCATTTAAGTGTGTGGTACGAAATTATATTTTTGTAATTTTCTAAATGGAATCGTGCCTGGGCTTTATATTTTTTTTATAATGTGTGTTACATATTCAAATGGTTTTTTTTTGTTGCAGGTCTTAATTCTAACTCGAGGATTAAACATAGTGTAAGCCGAAATTGTATATGTATTGTAAGTGATTAAATAGTGTAGATATTTACAAATCATTATCGACTAACAGTTTAGTGAAGTGAGAAAAGTGGAGAACCTAACGCCATCCAGTAAAAATGTGGGATGCACTCCGGTAACAGACAGGTAAGCTTATAGCTTTTAAAGCTTTTAGCAACTCAGTAAAGGGCAAAATCTTAGGTGTTTTTTGGTGGTCCTAGGGTTTTTTTTTGTTTGTTAGATAGATTTTAAGATTCGTTAAAAAAAACGGGACGTAGGAGACCTATTTCTCGTTGTCCCATTGAACCCAACTATCTAAACCCTAACTTTTAATAAACAGGTTATTAAAGGTTTGGGTTAATTTGTCAACATTTTAAATTTGTTATTTTCATATTACCTTTATACTGTACTTTTATAGTGGTAGGACTCTACTGCAGAGTCCGCCTGGGGAAGTACCACACCTTTGCCAGTTATTCAACCGCCAAGCAGTAGTGTGCAATCATTACTGTGTTCCAGTTTGAAGGGCAATGTTACCAGAAAAATTAGGGTGACGAGCGCAGTGCAGTGCGGCGCAGGATTGTGTTCGCAAGTTCACAATTCTAGCACTGCTACTGTTAGTGGCAGGTGTGACGCTTACCAACAGGCGAACATCTTGCACGTATCGTCACAAGATTGTATTAAAAAAAAACTTAATGCTATATTTCGTCCATTTCTTACTATTTTGCTCACATCTTTTATTAGAGCTAATAACTCAATTAAGTAAAAAACCCAGTCTCAACAAAATGTCGCATTAAACGAATTAGCGTCTGTAAACATTTTACCAGTACGTTAATTAAGGAAGCCTCTAGCTAGGTGGCAATTAATTAGCCACGAGCTCACGTATTTGCTATCTATGTTCATTATCTAGGCACAAGCACGATTCTCGAGATTAAAAAAAATACATTTGGATATTTACTCGTAGCTGAAGTTTAATGATGCTTTGTTGTATGTTGTACATACAGCTATGATTTTTCTTCAAATTTTTCATGTACTTGTAAGTCGATTAAAAACATGTAAGTGCATTTAAAAAAAGACATTAAAAATAAAAAGTTTTATTTGTAACAAGACTTTGAATTTTATTTAAGGATTTAAACGGACGCCGCCTCTTAAAGTGAAATACCTGTAGCATTAGTCTGTGTATTACGCAAAAGTTAACCCTTTAAGGGGGCGACCAATGCCAAAAGTAAGTAAAAGGTGTATTTTTAAACACATCGTTTAATGATAAGAACGTAAATATTCAGATTAAAAAAAATACTACAGGTAGGGGAAACCCTATAGAAGTCCGAGTAACCGAATATAATTTTGGAAAATAATCGAATAATAAAATAATTAATAATAATCTGGTTTATTAAAAATATAAATTACAAATTACTAACAAAAAAAATACTTTTTTAATTCAAATGCTCAAAATTATCAGCGACAACACCACATTATTTTTTGCGAATTAAATAGCCAGACTAATGTTTTAGCAGAGTAACCGTTTTTTTTTTATGTCATGTCTATACTTTGAATAATTAAATAAAATCCCACCTAAATTGCTCAAAGCCATTATCATCATCAATTGTATCATGCGATTTTCGACTCTAAACTAATGCAAGACGCGCGGGTGAAATCTGATATTTTTCTGGCATTATATAGGCGCACTCTTAAGTCGCGTAGGAAGGTCTCTCACTAGGTGGACCGACGACATTGTAAAAGTCGCGGGCTACCAATGGATGCAAATGGCAGGTTGTCGTACAGTGTGGCGGTCTAAGGGGGAGCCCTTCGATCAGCAGTGGACGTCTCCGGGCTGATGATGATGATGATAACCCTTTAAACGCCGCCGTCTACATTACATAATTGCATCACCGAGTTATGAAAAAAATACTTAAGGCGCCTTACATTTTTTTAAACCAACTACTGACATGAAAAGCCATAATCATCTGTATGAGAACTGAGAGATGATCATATTATTTTTGTATGTTAATAATTATTATCAATTTACAGGTTGATCATCATTATTTTGTTTCAGGAAAATATTACATTGAAACAGCTTAAAATCATTATTTGTTTTCAGAATTTATTAATAAATTGCTTTCAGGTTTAATTGACACTTTGTTTCAGGTTTAATTAATTTTTTTGTTTCAGGTTAGGTTCAATTTCAATTAAGGTTGATAGTTACAGTAGGTTTTAGTGTGTCCCTTCATCCTATAAGTACTCGAAACGATATTACAGCGGAAAAATACTAGAAATTAAAACAAATATTGGTTTAAGGACATATCTACCCAGGTCCTAATGCATACCCTTCAGTAATTGTTTAACCTTTATACACATTGTTTAAAGAAGATAGAAGATTAACAATTTCAACTAAAGTTGTTTAACAGTTAAGTTTATTTCTTCATCTGCTTACTGAGTTGGTGACAGCTTGTTTTTTGCGTATGCAATGAAAAGAAGCTAATTTGTTACATAACTTTTTATTTTCTCGGATAAATTACGATATTTATTATCATTACTAGGAAACCGATACACCATAATTATGTTTACCTAAAGCTGGTCGTGTTTTCTTGCCTATTCGTCCAAAATTGCCATAATTGTTATGTGATTTATGTTGGCGTTGCTATGCCGTAATACTTAGGCAACGCCATATCTTTGAAATATGTTTTTTTACCATTTTCCTCTTTGGTTTTGTGCTGAATTACAACCTTATGCCACGAATGATATGGTAAAATGTTGATTGAAATTATAAATAACAGAATTAATTTCTTTTTAGTGATTCTTTTATCACTTGAAAATCAAGACAAAAATACAAATTTGTTGGGCAATGTTCTGCAAATGTGTTTGTTCAGGTTATTCCCAAAGTACTCCATTTTTTTGTTCTAAAAAAATAAGAATCCCATATATTAACTCACTTACAATTCCAATTTTTTTTTAAATTAAAAACTTGAAAATTCGTTTCATCCTACCCAACCGGGTCTCAACTCTTCTTAAAGTGCTCCAGTTTTTTTTTAATTGTTCTTCATCTATTCCCACACTGCTCCAAAAAGATACCAGAGGAACACCTAGATGGACCGCGCAGGTGGACCACGGGTAAGAAACCATATTATGTACGTACATTTATATGCTTGTTCAAATGTAAATTTTGAATTTTATTTACAAAAATAACCTGCCTGTCGCAACACAACAACTTAACAAATACGGCAATGAGACCCAAACAAACAATCAACACAATAAATGACTCGGCAGACTCGCAACATATTATAAGAGTAGTCTAAAGTTACCATAAACGAAGAGTCCACTGACTCACCTGAGCCAACGTATTTAAATTAGAATACATAAAAATAATTGCACACCAAATGTAATTAAGTATATTAAATGACTGTGGAACTAATTGGTTTTGAGTAAGAACTTAATTCGTTACTGTTTAAACCAAAGCTTCGTAAGAAAAAATAATGTCATGGAGAAGTAAACCTGAAAGTGAGTTTTCGTCATCTGGTCATGTGATATATGAGTACATAACATAGGTGCGTATTATAATATGTGGTATTTATTAGCTAGACGCGAAGCTGTAAAGGGATGATTGCGATTTCATAAATTGAGAATTGATTTTGAGTCTTAGATATTTTCATATATGGTCTAGATTTTTTATAA
The DNA here is from genome assembly GCA_905404285.2 of Erannis defoliaria. NCBI lineage: Eukaryota > Metazoa > Arthropoda > Insecta > Lepidoptera > Geometridae > Erannis > Erannis defoliaria. The sequence continues at coordinate 7,122,498 of FR990071.1, forward strand.
CGAAAGTAGGCATTTTGTGCCTAAATGTCATTTCCAATAAGCGTTTGGATTAAGTAGTCGTTCGGCTATGTCGCTATTAGTCTATTTCTTATATTGTCCATTTCGCCATACGACTATTTCGTTATTTGTCTATTTTTTACATTGTCCATCTCGCGATACGGCTTTGTCGCTATTAGTCTATTTCTTATATTGTCCATTTCGCCATACGACTATTTCGTTATTTGTCTATTTCTTACATTGTCCATTTCGTGATACGACCAATCGGTAAGTAAAGTCGGTAATCGGTAATGTGGAATGTCGCCAGTGGTCTATTTAGTTAATTAGTTAGTAAATTTTAGTAAATTTTATTTTTAAACTGAATAAGATGCAGAATGGCAAAGCTTAAAAATTAAAGCTAGTGCTATTTGCTATTTGATTAGCTTAAAGATATTTGAAGGCAAAGTTAGAAGAATTAAATATGTTGTTTTTAATTCAAGGTACAAAAAAGAGATAGAGATAGATATATTTCAGCTCTATATTTTCTGAAAGACATTCAAGAAGTCAAGTGTCTTAATAACGGTTAAATTAATAAGTTAATCGTTTAATTAAAGATTGATAGGCGTTTATTTTAGTTTCAAATGGTTTATAATTTTAAGTTCTTCTTCATAAAACTTTTATTAATTCTCACCTTTGATGTACTTGGTAAATTAGGTAAGACCAATACTCTGTTAACTCTGCAGTTAACTAAACCCGAAAAAACCTATACTTATATGCCAAACTTCACTGTCTATCTACTTCACCATATTATCCACATGTAAGTAGTTAGTAAAAAATCTTTCGAGTTGAAGAGAATTGTCCTTCTAAACTTTGTATAAAACTATACGGGATACAGGAGTACTCAAAATATTATTTTAAAAGTATTTTTTGATATCTCCCCGGCCTGGGAGAGACGCCAGGATAACAATATCCTGATGTCTCCCTCAGGGGGGCAATCAGGGGAGACACGAGTCCGTCGCCAATTTATATGGCAACATAAGTAGGTACCTACCTGGGTACCTAGTTGTGCATAGTTAGCTCAAGCCAAATATTTCACTGAAATAGTTAGCATTATTGGACTCTAATCCTAACTAATATTATTTTAATGTGAAAGAAACAACTGTGTGTTTCTTATATTTTCACCGATTTAAAAATTTTCATCATGCGAGTGAAACCCCGGGGTGCAGCTAGTAAACAATAAAGTCGTATCTCGCTGTTGAACTAAAACTCAATGGACCTAAGTCTCACAGGGTCTATCTCGCTCTTGAACTAAAACTGAATGCACCTAAGTCTCACAGGGTCTATCTCGCTCTTGAACTAAAACTCAATGGACCTAAGTCTCACAGGGTCTATCTCGCTCTTGAACTAAAACTGAATGCACCTAAGTCTCACAGGGTCTATCTCGCTCTTGAACTAAAACTCAATGGACCTAAATCTCAATATGCCTACCTCGCGTTTGGCTTAGACACAACGCGATTTAGGCACACTGCGTTATAGGTAGGCAGCGAGCAAACGTAAATACTTACGTACGTATATCAAAAGACCAAGAACAAACCTTAATAAAAACCAAATAAAACCTTATTTTATAACTTAATAAAATATTGATTTTACGAGTGTTATCTTATCATTCGTATTAATAAGGTGGCTGCTCCGCATCCTCTAATTAAATCCTCCTTTTTTGTGTAGTTTGAAAGATCTTTAACTCTATGACTCAAAATTAATCTGTAATCAACAACGGCTGTGTAAATAACTGTTTACTAACACTAAGTAGGTATAATGTACAATAATAAGTACTAGTATTTAGTGATATGACGTATATTATTTAATTATCCAGTTGTTCTAGTATGCCCTTTACTTATGTAGGGTAAAACCTGGATAGTTGGCCCAGGGGTATAGTTGTAATTACTCTGGTATCCCGGATGAACCGCATTATCTATCGAGAGATTCTCCTACTATCACTAAGGTGACTCTTTCACTAAGGAGGTATCTTTGCCATGCCATTGCTTTGGAAGGCAAAGTGCGATGCAAGTTTTTACGGGATTTACCTAAGTATGTCTTGTTTCTCGGTGGGGCATCTATCCCAAACGTAATTTATTTGGATTAGGCAAGTATCCTCTACATGGGAAAGATCCCACAAAATGCTGTAGAGGGCCGCAAAAATCGCTAATACTCTGGAAATATCAAAGATAATGTTTTTTACTTTTCATAAAATGGTAGATTTAAAACAAAGGACTGCCATTATTACAAGTAAAACATTTTGTTTTTTGTACTGAGAGATGTAAAGTAATTTCAAAAAGAGTGGCAATTATTCGGGTTTTACCTTATCCATTCTATTTGGCTATAATATAATTCCTGAACTCCACCGAAGATTTCGTCTATATAAAAACAAACTAAGCGAGACTAAAACTTCGTCCTAAGGTAAAACACGTACCTTCATAATTCTATCTAGCTGCAACCTTGCTTTATGCTATGAATTTTGACGGGATGACGGGAGTCACATCACATCAACACCCGAAAGACGTTCACTACTGGACGAAGGCCTCCCCCTTAATAGGGAGGTGTTACCATAATCCCCACACTTGGCAGGTGGCTTGGGGATCGCAAAATGCTGACCATCGTTAATTAAGAGGATGCTGCTGCCGTCCTCCGATGGTTCTGGATGCAGTTTTAGGACATACCCAGGTCCGATGACGGGAGCATGACGTGTAAATTAAACTAAGTTTTTCATGACTTTTCTGAACACTTTCTCAATTTACACCACGGTCACGTAGAAGTGTAGATCATGAAACGAAGATAATTTAATAATAATTTTTAAGGCTTTGCATTGTAATGTGCTAAATGCTCCCGGACCGATTACGCTTCACCTTTCCCCGCGCGTCTACGTACACCCTTGGAGGACCTAGTTCTCTCCACGTGCACCACATTGTCACAACTGCGATTTTCCAAATTTTAACAAACGAATGATTTTGAACTTTTTTCATGATCGCAACACTAAAAATCAAGGCTCCTCTACCACAGACATAAAGTAAGAAGCAAATTATGTCGAGGCCGAACAGTACAAACATCAAACATTTTGACTTTACAATAAGTGTGCGAATCGTAAACTGATGGCCTCTACCATGATTGAAGACAGTATATTTTAGGCAGGGTCGCAACCAAATTTTGCGTATCTACTATAAATTGTGTCATTATTTATAAACCGTGTCTACTTAACGGAGTATAGAACAAACTCGTAATTTTATTCTGCTGATAAGCGCTAGTAATATTTTTTATTTATTGGCATCGCACTTTGTGCATTCTACCAGTTTAAAGTACATAAATAATGCATTTTATGTTTTTTTAAATAGTATAACCAAGAATAAGTTATAAAATCACAGTCAGTCACACAAAAATAGTCATAGTCATGCCCTTGTAAAGTTGTGGCGACTTTACAGCTTTTACAGAGTTTTGAAAACAACATGAAAATACATGTTTCACCACATTATATCACTTGCCCATGTACGCTCTTGCATGTAATTCAACACATGACAAAACACAACTTTAAGAAAATAATACAATGCAGCGACATGATTTTTCTATGTTCCCGCCCAAACTATTGGTCGCTGCAGTTTCGGCCACGATTAATCAACGAGAGCAAAAGAGAATTATATAATACTTACTCTCTCTCTTTCTCTTTTCTACGTCGTTTATAAAGTTTGAAAATCAATAAAAATAATGTTAGGTAACAGTTAGGTGGGATAATACCGCAAAGCACCACTTTTATTAGGTTGTTTTTTTTTATTAGATCAAATTTGCACTTAGCAAATCTATACTTTAATGTATGAGTTACTTTATTGTGTTTGCGAAATAAATTTCGAATTTAGAGGAATCTACGTGGTTCCCTCGAACCGATAATAATATCACACATCCTCTGTGATTGGTGTCACATAAATCTCTGTTGTTGTCGGCTGTAAACGCCAGTCATTTTGATCGTAACTACGAATTTAAGTACAAACCCATTTATAACAAGCGCATTACACACAATACGATTTTTATATATATATTTAAAAAAAATGACAAGTCTTTCCAAGAACCCTCTACTAGTCTTTGTGGGTTTGTCTCCACGGATCCCGAGATCGGATTGAGTTAGAGCCACGCACGGATCACGGAGAGTTGTATCCACCGATACCGTGATCCGTTTCCCTTGCAATAAAAAAAAAATATTTTGCCCGCTGTTCACGGTATCCGTGGCTACAAGAAATTAAAAAAAACAAAATCGAAACTGATCACGGTGTACCAAGTATCTTTTTTGTTTTATGTTATTTCCCAAAAGGAAATATATTTAAATTATAACAATAATGTATAAAATTACGAAATCGAATATATTAATCAACGAAAACTTAGTTTTTACTTACCTACTCAGTAGTTTTTATACATTTTAGATTAATATAAAAAATTACAAAGTCTAACCAGTAACATTTAAAAAAAACAACACACTAGGAGTGTGTATGACACGTTTTCGCTGTGTGGTTGATTATTATCAAAAATACTTTGTTTTTTTCCTCGCAAGTGTGATTAAAAACGTCGTATGTGACGCGTGTATACTACACTCGCAGCTCCCTTATCCCATAACACCGACTTGAGAGCAATGAACAACATAGCACACTTGTATAATAATGTACTAGGTACTACAATATTATAAAATTTTGTTTTGTTAGTATACATTTATAGAGTGCAAAATAAGAGAAGAAAATATCTCTTTACCTATGAAATTGCCGTTCTTCAGTACTGGTGATTTCAAATAGAAAAAAAGTTTGGAATGGCTTTGTATTCTGAATTCATATTAATTTTGTCTTAAAAACATGACATTCTTTTTACAAACTCAGTCTTTTATTTATTGATTAACGTTGTATTTTCATTACATTTGAACAATGCCCTGAATGCCCTAAACCAAAAATGACCCTTAAAAAGGTGATGGTCAGTGTTTGGTGGTCTAGTGCCGGTGTGATTCACCACAGCATTTTACAAAACGGCATGAGCATTACTGCAGATGTGTACTGTGAAGAATTGGAGACAATGATGGAGAAGCGTGCACATCGGCAACCAGCTTTGGTCAATTGGTCGTCCTCACTGCTCCTTCACGACAACGCGCGACCCCATACTGCACAACAGACAGTCTCCAAGCTGCAAGAGCTGGGGTTGGAAGCTCTCCCTCATCCGCCTTACTCACCAGACCTTGCACCTACCGCCTATTACTTTTTTCAAAATTTAGACAACTTTTTAGTGGGTAAAAAATTCAATTCCCGAGAGGCAGTACAAAATGCATTTGAAGAGTTTGTTGTCTCCCGTGCACCTGTTTTTTACTAAACTGCCAATTCGTTGGCAAAGATACGTCGATTACATGGGTGATTACAGAAAATAACAGAAATAAAAAAGTTTAAAAAAATAAGTACTTTCACTTATTCCATACAAAACGGCAATTTCATAGGTAAAGACCTAATATAATCCTCCAAACATGACTATGAAAATATTTAAAGGGTTATATTTCATTTAGCAATTAGTTGTTGAATGCTCTAGAAGCATTATCCAGGGAAAAAATAGGGCAATACGTTTGTATGGAGAATCGCTCACCGGATTCCCCCATATTGCTAAATTTTAAAAAATGTTTTATACTCTATGGTAATTAAGAGTCAGTTTGTTAGCATAATAGTTTATTGCCAGGTTTTTCAAATGAATTAGTAAACATCACCCGTATCGATGAATGAACTCACGTTTTCACAAATCAAAGCCGAACGAAACGTAACTCTGAGCTCTCACGCTCCTTAGTTTTGGTACGTAGTACTATTATTTCTTCTGTGGTTTTGGTTAATATTGAGGTCTGCTAACGGTGTTTAATAGGCGAAGTTTTGATGCTCGGTGTCAATGAGGGTAAAAGAGAGGGAAACATTTTTTAGAGGCGGCGCGAATCAGATCAGTGTGTCTGTTATTTAATACTATTAGATTGCGTGTAGGCATGCCGGTTGGATGTTGCATAACGACAGCCTTGCCTGCTATCAGCTGCTTCCCGGAGCACTGCGTTGTCTCGGTGACCTTTGCCTACGCAGGAAACTGGGTCGACGGCTTCTGACCTTTTTGTTTGTATCTGTGCAAAGCAGCGGATTGAAAAGATCTGAGTGCGTCCGAACAAAACCGTTCGTCAGTCTGCCCGGGAAATTGCGATGTGGGATTTATCAATACTATGTCTTCTTCTTTCCTCCTACGAGGATTATGGCGTAGAACTTTGTGTATCTGCCAGTGTCAAGTATTTTTATACACTTATCAAGTTTTTGATGAATTTCAAGTCAAGTCACAGTCAAAGTCACAATTAGTAAGTCACAATTTAGTCCAGCCGTGCCTTAGTAAATTCGTGGAAACGTTACTACAAGCTCCTTCGGAGTTTTGGAAACAAAACGAAAAGACACGTTTCACTACATTATATCACTTGCCCACACTTTTGCTCGTAAATCAGTACGTAATGAATAAAACACCACCATTTTAATACATTAACACAAGAAAAAAAATCACAAGTTTTGGAAAATAATAAAATGCAGCGACATGTTTTTTTCGCGCTCCCGCCAAAACTCTCCGATACAATGTCTCATGCGTCTCATGTAGGTCGTCAATCAGTTACTTTTCACAGACTATAAATAATTTCAAGGTCTTTGGAGGTTCGTTTTGTTTACTATCGGATGATTTATTTACTTATTTAGGATTTTCAGAAGTATCCGGTCGTCTAAAACCTGCCTTGTTAGTTTGCAACAGCATTTTATTTCGCTTATCAAGTGATATACAACTGCATTCATAAACTTGAACTGTTTTATAAAAAAGAAACTATTAAGGAATGGGGATTTTCACTGCCATTTTTCCACGCCAGATGGCGCATCGTCGACATGGCCATTGGAAACTGTCAGTTCCATACATTTAGTAACCTATAATTCAGTAAATTTTAGTTTTCTCGAAGTATGTGTCTGTGTGCTATACGATGTACCTACTAACCCCGGTGTAAACCAATTTCCAAAAGATTGAAAGGCTATTGGCGTCGCAAAGATTTTGTAGCGTCACAATATAGCAGATTTTGCCGGAATACAACAATAATTACCAACCTGTTTTATCGCAAAAAGTAGGTTTTTTTAAAATGTAAACATAGCGACAACGATTTGTCGCTATGTTTACAGGTTATAGGTATGTTGTCAGGTTTGACACCACCTATCTCACCGCTGGCACCTAATACTGGTCATAATAAAGGTATAGCGGGCAGCAGCGTCATCTTAGTTAACGGTGGTGAGCATTCTGCGATCCCCAAGCCGCCTGCCAAGCGCGGGGATTATGGCAACCCCTCCCTATTTAGGCGGAGGCCTTCGTCCAGCAGTGGACGTCTTCGGCTGATGATGTGATGTGATTTGAATAAAGATATAGGTTATATTATCTGCCTACGGAGCCGTGAAAACGCTACCGGGTGATAAATAGTCTGGAAATGGGTTTCAATTAACCATTTACGATTGAAGAGTCATTAAGAGACTATTTGCTTTAAAGCATTAATAAATTATAAACCGAGTATGCGATATAGGTAATTTGATTTATTGGCATGCAATTTCACGATTGCGGTCAATTATCACGGAGAAAAAAGCGGTGGGCTGTATTCGAAGAGCTTATAATTATAGCAAAGCTGGACTGATTCTTGTAATAAAAAGCTCTTGTAAGGTCAATATTCGTCATTATCATCGCATCGCAAAGCATTTTCTTATTTTGGCTCTTTAAAAATAAATAAATAAATATAAGCAGACATTTCACACAGCGCCATCTATAGCCCCAAACTAAGCAGAGCTTGTAAAGTTTGTAATATGGAAACAGATAGCTGATAGAATACATTTTTTTTTCTGTTTATATATACTTATAATACATACTACACTAAACACAGAACAAATATCTATATTCGTCACATAAATGTTTGCCGTGGGTGGGGATCGAACCCACGCCCTACAGATTCCGCCCTTTGATTCTATCTAACAGTGTACTATCTGTACCTTGGTCTTGTGCTATGTCCATGCTTCTTGCGAAGGACCTACTTGGAACCAATGATCCCTAAAATATTATTTCTATTTGTAGCTACAATAGGTTTTAAACCAAAAAATAATAATTTCTGCACGCTACTCCTGGGAGGCAGGATGATGTGATGGTGCGAGTCTTTTGTTTTCTTTCTGGAAACTTCCTGCGAAGGAGATCTTTTACCAAGTAATTGCATTGCAACATCGATGCGTCATTTGATCGACTCGTACTCGATCGACAAATTAAAGCTCACACAATTACTGTGTCAACGCTAAACTGAATCTCACGGGATAATCACCGGCTCGACATCTAGGACGTCTGAAGTATAGCGTTTAGAACTTCAGTTGATCGGTATCAGTCTGGTGATTCATCTTTAGCTAAGGACAAGTCTATATGCTTACGTAGATACTTACATCCTTACTTAAAACGCCGCTTAAACTTAGTCACTACTTACTTAAACTTCTGTGATTAACGGTTGAGAAGATTTTTAAGTAAGACTGTTAACTTCTAGGATTTTAAGCTAGGATTTTTTTTAGTTGTATACCTCCCGTATAGCTAATGCTTACCTAGTCATTTAGTTATGAACTGTGTTTTGAACCGTTCATTGTTTGGGGCAATATTGTAACCATGGTGGTCTCCAGGTTAGACCACCACGGTGACAATATTACAGATTAATACAGGACCGAAGCAGATGGCATAGTAAGAGAGAGGCCTTGACCCAAAAGTTGGAAAAGGAAGGCCTTGGATGATTATGATGTTGTTACAAGGAAAAAAACAGTGTTGGTCACAAAAAACATAATACCTAACAGTCTTACTTAAAAAAACTTCTCAACCGTTAATCACTGCTTAAGATGCTCTGCCATCTTCTCTCTGACGTGAAGAACATGCAAGAACAAGGCAGAGAAGTTTAAGCAGTGACTAAGAGAATCGAGATTATTTTAGGTAAGGCTGTAATACTTACTACGTACCTACATAGTTTGAGCTCTTATTAAAACCACTACGACCATGGTTCGATTCATCGAAACATGAGGATTTGACAAAAAAAGTTTTTTCGTAGAACACTGGATGATTTTCTGACAGGCAATTTAAAAAAAAAGAAGCTCAATAACTATAAATTTCTCTGCTCAATAAGAAATTGTTTATTCTTTATTATTGGCATTGCACGTTGTTCATTCTACCAGAGTCATATTTGAATGTTCAAGTTTCGTCTAATTATAATTCTTTGTAGTCGTTTTTTTTTATACAGCTTGTGTTGTTAATTTTATTCGAAGCTATTATATAGTACATAGTTATACTAGATACATGTACCTAACACAAGAGTAAAATGAAAAATATTACTAACGTGCTCTATTTCGAGCGTCATCTTCGCGTTCCTTCCAATGCAGTACATCCGTTACCCGGGTACATCTCCACCCGGGACATAACCGGGGCACCGGGACCTTGGCAGCGGTGACCCAGTTCCGTAACCTGGTCATACGCACCTCCCTCCTTCTACCCGGGTCATGGAAAATGCACCTGTGATACATAACATGATGTATACACATTATAACTTTTATATGAGTGTCGAATTAGTTTGTTAGTTTAGAAGTACAGTAATCGCCACGCAAGTTGTCAAAAAGTGGGGATGCGCAGAAATAAAAAAACAATAACTTGTCATTAAACTTGCCAAATATACTGCATGGAAGTGTACGCCACAGAAAAGCGAAGGCCGGTAGGGCCTTCTCTCTTCAGTGGTGTACACGACGTAACTGCGCAGGCTCACCCCTTCCATGCTGACAATTTGACAACTTGTTTGGCGGCTACTGTCAGCGACAAAGATAAAATGAATGGACGGGAAATAGCGCACGGATTTAGAATACTATATGTTGAGCGCCAGCTCTCCACTCGCGTCAGTCATACTCTGCCTTTGCGACATGCGAGCCGTACGATACAACAATACAAATAAATCCAAATTATGCCTTCGTGTAAATTCCCCAAGTGTAATATTTCATAATTTACTACTGATATTCGTAATAAAAATTTGAGGATCACATTCCACAAGTAGATACACATTAATCACTGTATTTTGTCACAACTGCAATTAATTTCAATAAATATGTTAGGTTAATCGCCATTTTGAGGCGATCGTAATGTTACGAGACAGAGAGACTTCGGAAATCCTTCTTCAATGCTCGTCATTGTTCGAGATTCGAGAGCAATAGACAAATACATGTGTTCTCTTTTTGTCATGCAATAATTCTATTCGCTATCTCTATTTTCCGACAAATGTAATATGCATACTTTTAGCTAGGTATGGTTGATTATGTTGACTTGTTAATTTTGAACGATTTGCAAGCGCTAGGCTCGTCCATTCCATTATCATCGTCGCTGGCTACTGTACTATTTGGACAAATATTTCGCTTTCATTAATCAGGTCCGCAGCTGCTGGCCTTTTGGAGAAACTCAGTCAAACACAACTGGCAATGGAGAGTTTCATTGCGCGATAAACCGAGATATTCGCGAGAGAACCAAAGTCGCCGACAAATCTCTCAGGGTTTGACTGGCAGGCAGACATCGCTGGATGAACTGATCATCGACGGGGAAGAAAGGTACTTGAATGGCGACTACGAATCGGGAGACGCAGCGTAGAATGTAGACCTCTTACTAGGCGGACCGACGACATTGTGATTTCATGACATATTTGACTAGATACTTTATTAACTTGAAAATTAATTATACGTGACACTGGCAGAATTAAGATCGAGCAGTCTGGAAGGAGGGAAGGGAGGCCTTTGCCTAGCAGTGGGACACATCAGGCTGATAATAATAATACTGGCAGAATGCACATAGAGCGATGCCGGGGAATTCATGTGACCTCAAATATGGGACGCATTCATCATTTTCGTTCATTTAATATGAACTACCTATCGCACAGTACAGTTAGGCCGTACCGCACTTACCCTTGCCTTTTTTTTAGCAATGCAATGCGCAGCTGTGGTTACGTTTTTTTTTACAACTTTTCATCTCGAGAAAATTTGCGGTTCCTTTAAGATAGCAAGCAAAATCCCTGAGTATGTCTGTCTATCCTTATCTTAACTATTAATGCGCAGAGTCTATGTTTAATTAGTTTTTTTTATGAGCAATAAACAAAATACACCTGCAGCATTAGAGTATTTAGAGTTGTTGTCGATCGTTGCCAACCCGGAAAGATTTTTATAGACGCCCTTTTGTTCTTCTGCTGATCAACGGTATTCAATGTGGTATTTTGCATAGAGATAGAAGGCCGGAGGCTAACTTTTTATCCCGGAAACTGTATATACTGACAAGGAAACGCATTTAATTAGTTTATATATAGTGAACTTCAAAACTCACAAAACGGCCATACAGCTAAGTACTAGACGATTAAAGCTTTATATTTCATCAAAAATCTGTAGCTTTAACGTTCCGCGTAACCCTGCTTATAAAACACAAACAATGTATAAATAATTAATTTCTCGATTCTTATCTCAGCTGACTCAAAGTAAGTAATTGACATTCGAAGCCCCTATAATCCAATAACCACGAAATGTGTGGGAGAATCTCACAACAACATGATTTGCATGTTATATTTAACTCTACTCGTATGGGATGTTAAGCATCTCGAACCTTATTACCTGTCAGATCATAAATCCGTTTGATAGGTAAGAGCATCAAAATATTGGGAAACCATCGAGGTATCAAATTGCCTCCCTTAGGCAGAGATCCTATGGTAATATTTTGGAACTAGCTCTTTTTTTCCACTCATAGTAGACAAAAGTACTATTCATCACACTTGCTCGTAAAGTGGATCTTATTGCATCGGTTTTAGGCTCATAATCCAAGCTATTACGCACGCGTGCTTTTTACTTTACATTACGGCACTTGTGCTATGATTTGGGCGCCATTTTCCGCAAATGTTTGTTGACGTTTTCGCTGTGTGGTTGATTATTATCAAAAAAATATTGTTTTTTCCTCGCAAGGGTGACGAAAACAGTCGTATGGAACTCTTGTGCTATTAGTCATTACGCTCTCATATATAATGCTTAGCATTATATAGCCATAATACCGCCTCTAGTGTAATGACCAACATAGCACACTCGTATAATAATGTACTATTATTTAACATTTAGAAGATATAGTTTTAGTTAGTTATTATACCTCCCTATTACATACCTATACCTAGTCCAAACGTCCACGTAGTCCATGTATTTTTAGGCAACAAAGGATTTTTATTATACCTCCCTATTACATACCTATACCTAGTCCAAACGTCCACGTAGTCCATGTATTTTTAGGCAACAAAGGATTTTTTACACTGTGGTATTAAACTCAGTGAGAATATTGGAAATTTTCCTACTGCGTACAAAGAAGGGAGGCAATAATGTAAAGCCAGTAATGTACAGCCGTAATCCGTGTACCTACATGACTTTGGTTTTTATATGAATTTGAGAAATGTGTAATGTGGATTATTGTTACAATACAATATACTTAGTGACCCATAAACAACACAAATTCATTTTGGCTACCGTGACCATGTATTACGGGTTAATAATGAGTCCACACATGGCAGCAAAAAAAGGTTAAATTACTCTCTCTTTAGTTATAGTTAGTATTCAATTAACATAGGGTTTAATTAATTAATTTACTCTGTTTATCAAATTTTTGTTGTAAATGACATTATATATACGTAATATATTTTGTGGGCAGAAAATTTGCCTTTCAAGTGTTTTAACCCAGCGGGGCAACGAGGCCAGCATTTTGGGCACATTACTCGAAGTTAGAGATCGTTTACGTAGCCACTTTAGCCCCGCTACGCGGAGCGAAAGGAACCACTTCCTTCCCGCAGCGGCACGTAAAATTGTATACACACCACGGGAGCACGGGTTTGTTATATACACATGAGATCTGAGATATTCTTTACTTTTGGTCCCTAGGTGAGTAATTTACTACTTATTCCTAGTTTGCTTACGAGTAAATGGAACATTACTTGGCTGCCTTTATATCTAAAAAAAAAAAAAACTAATCTAAATCTACCAAAAAAAAAAGTATCTAAACTATCTATCTATTTTTCTATCTAAATTTATTATTTTTAGTAAATATATTTCGCTGCTAGCTCCTAGCCTTCTAAGCCTCGACGTGATGTGTTAATATGAGTTCCAAGATTAAGTTCATAAGGCTCTAGAGATTGCTACAATTATAATTTACCGGGGTGCTAGCGCGGAAATTATTCATAATCATATTGTTTATCTTAGCAACTTCATTACGTATTCACTTACTGTTTTAGTAAGCCAGCAGACGTCCACAATTGGACAAAGGCCTCTCCCTTCATAGGTTGCCATCATCCCCACGCTTGGCAGGCGGCTTGGGGATCTCAGAATACTCACACCCGTTAATCGAGAGGACGCTGCTGCTCGTCTGGTGGTTGTGGATGGAGTTTTAGGACATACCCTGGTCCACTTTAAGAGTAAACCTATTTAAAGAAAAAGAAATATATTGGCAGAATCGGTTCACAATATTGACGGAGAACAATCGGTAAACATACATACCTACAGTAGAACATAGAACATCCTCCTTTTTGAAGTCGGTTAAAAAGAGCTCTGCTTTGAGGCCATGTAAACTAAATCTCATATCGGAACTAACTTTCTTGCGTGTTTGAGGTCTATTTCAACTGCAGATCACCTAACACAGGATAAGTCACTGCATCAAAGTCATCTGCATTTTTGTAGTGGTAGGACTCTACTGAAGAGTCCACTTGGGGAAATACCACACCTATTCCTAGCCAGCTATTCAACCGCCAAGCAGTAGTGTGCTAGCATTACTGTGTTCTGGTTTGAAGGGCAATGTTACCAGAGAAATTACTAGGAATGAAGAGATAACATCTAATATCTCAGGGTGACGAGCGCAGTGCAGTGCGGCGCATGATTGTGTTCGCAAGTTCACAATTCTCGCACTGCTACTGTTAGTGAGAAACGTGACGCTTACCACCAGGTGAACGTCTTGCTCGTCTCGTCACTCGATAGTATTTTAAAAAAACTACAAGCTAGTGGTCAGACTTACAAATTGATGAGGTCTTTTGGACTTAATTCTTATACTTGTAAGTAACACCTACAATTTTTCAGATTCAATGCCATGCTAATTTGCAGTTTATTTTTCCTTGTTCGCACGCAAATGCCAAAATGTCTTATTACCTATTATTAGCATCTTTCTGCGGTTACGGTCAACGACCAAATAACGAACAGCTACCATACCTACGACACGAAATTTCAAGTAACACCAATGTGTTACATTACAATATACAGACTGATTCAAACTTAGTGCGCTGCAAACGAGACTTTGCGATTGTACGCACACCGCACGCCTAATTTTTGCTACTGCGCAGCGCCTAAGTTCACAGCCGCCATTAAGTTTGAATCAGCCTGTACCATCGTCGTACTCTGAAGAAAAAAAAAATTCCGTAGGCTCAGAATGCTGCGCACCGCTATCTCGCTAACGCATTTCAACGTTTTTAAAGATATTTAATTCACCGTCTTATGCATAAAACACTAAAAAGTATTTCAAACCAATTACTTATTGTTAAAAAGTGTATTGTCTTCTTTTTACAAACTCAAATCGTAATTCGAATAAAATTTGACAAAACACTTTTAACTAAAATAGGTTTGAAATACGTTTTAGCGTATTATGCATAATATAACGGTTAGTGTATTATGGTTATGAAAAATCGCAGTCGGTGAAATTACTGAGAATAACATTTACTCTTTGATAAATTATAAGTCTAGATAGACTGATGGATCCTAAACGCGTCAAAAAAAATAGCGGTTAACAGTTAGCCTCTTATGCACCCACACTATAACAACGACAATGGTGCAACGCGAGTGTAAGACGTGGCTGTCACGCACACTAGTATAATAATGTTGGCCTGTCATTTTTCGTTCATAAACAGCACGAGACTCTATCTAGACGTATTATTTATCAAAGCATTTACTATTCAAGCAAGACAAAAAAAACAGACACTATGAAGATAATAAAACATTAATAAGACATCATTCATAAAACTGGATTTCCGTATATTCCCACTTTAGGTACTACATCTTGTCCAGATCGTAATGATATTTTTGCTGAGCTTTTGTGGTGCTGTTTTCAGTAATTTCACCGTTCGTCGGGTGGGATTTTACATAACTAAGTATATTCAGTGATTTTATATCTTGGAAAATGGTCAAATGCGCGAACGAGACATCAGCGAGTGCGGTGATCCGGGGCTTGGCGTTTGTGTTTAGATTTCCTTTTTCTATCAAATTAGGATAAAAAACACTAGGTTTCAATTATTATCAATTAACTAATTGTTAATTGTATTAGTCAAAAATACGAAATGGTTTTTTTATTTTATTAAGATAAAAATTATTAACAGATTTTTTTAGACCAATTTTATAATTTTGGATTAAATTTAATAGAGCTAAATCACTCTTACCTACACGCACAAAAAGCCAAAACGTACGTATATAAAACATATTTTAGTTAAAAAGTGTTTTGTCAATTTCTTTCGAATTGCGAATTTAGTTTGAAAAAAGAAGACAAACTTCGATCTACTACTCTACTTCGATCATTTAACCAACCGTTGCGTTGTATTTAATCAAAGTTTAAATTTTTTTTGAGGTGCGAACATAATCAGTCGAGTTTTTGGCGGGAACACTGAAAAATCATGTCGTTGCATTCTATTATTTTCTTAAACTTGTGTTTTTTCGCGAATTAATGATTAAAAATGGTGGTGTTTTATTCATTGAGTGTTGAATTACATGCACGAGTGTGGGCAAGTGATATAATGTGGTGAAACATGTCTTTTCGTGTTGTTTTCAAAACTCGGTAGAAGCTCATAGTAAAGTCGCCACAACTTTACTAGGGCATGACTTGGACTCGACTATGACTGTTTTCGTGTGACTGGCTGTGATTTAATGACATATTTGACTTGATTTTAATAAAAGATACCTGAAAATTCATAAACTCGACACTGGCAGAATGCGCAACGTGCGATGCCGATAACAAAGAAAAAAAAACAGTTAAAAACAAAATTTGTATGATTTTCCTAGAATTTCTTATGTCTTGTTTCTTCTAATCATTTTGCTTCAGTGTTTCCATTTCACATTCTCGGTATACGATTCGAGTCAAAAATAGCGTGTTGTCAACGTTGCGTTACCACTCGGTAACATTAGTCCTTGGTAGATGACGCCTGACTCACATTCTATTTTCTAAGAATAATCCAAAACTGCATTCGAGTGAGTCATGTCATGAGGCACAAATGATACACGAAGGTCGATGACCCGGTGATCTTGGGCCTTTATTGCTTGTGTGCTATAACCGACTATTAAAAGTATGGGTTGGCAGGCCTTGTTTGCCTTCCGGTGCTTACGAGAGTTGTTTTGAACAAGATATTCAATAGGGAGACTTATTTGGAAACTGATTAGAGTTGTTTTTGTAATTAATTACATGTTGCGATTTTTCTGATTAAAAACAAGTGACAAGACAAGTGACTTTAAAAAAAAAGTCTCCAAATTAATATGGGACCACCTCGTATACCCTAGTAGACCATACCCTATCAAATAAAAAAGATTTTACAAAATCGTTCCACAATTATTGACGGAGAAATCGGTGGGAAAACGGAAAACACACTTTTTTTTTTAAACATACCCTACATAAAAACATTAAACATACCATACAGTCAAACATAGAACCTCCTCCTTAAGTCAGTTAAAAACAGTTCAGAGAAATAATCAAGTTAAGTTAATGTTTTGCTTCCCGACATCGACCAAATTAATTTGAAAAAGCATTCAGAACTTCAAGAAAAAACTTTGAAAAATTTCGTCCTCTAAGTTGTATTATAAAATTATACAATATTCTTGTAACAAAGTCAAGAAAGGGAAACTTTTATAATTACATGTCTGTATAAATGAAGTCACGTTCAGGAACATTGCTATCTCGGTCCGCTGCAGTTTGCATTCTACTTCGTCCTTTAATTACTGCCTAACTTTATCTTGAGCAAATAAGTTGCCAGAGACTTCAGGAGTCCAAGTTACCATCTGGTCTCAGTTGATCAGCGGCCGCAGAAGTGGGAGCAGAGGGGGCCAAATGCACCCCCTAAAATGAAACGGGCCCTCCAATTTTAATACCTGATAAAGAAGGTTTCTCTGTGCGCAGAGGCTTGTCTTCTTTCTTTTCTATGGAAAAACGCGCTTACGTAATAAAAATTGTCGGTGAGATTTGGCTGATAATTTGATTGACCTAGTTTGTTTTAGTTAGGAAGCCGGGGCCGGAAAATAGAAGGGATGACCGAAGAAGTTTGCCCCCCACCCCGGTTATGGAGTACTTCCGCGGTCCCTGCATTTGCTATCTCTAGAGTTTACGCAGCCGCGACTTATCGCCTTGCAAGGGATTCAGATTAACTTCTCTAAAAAGAGAAGAGTTATTTCAGTTTTCACATTAGTACCTAGTCCCAAACCCAAACAAGCTTTCCTAGGATTTTTTCCGAATAGGTTTATCCTAATTAATCTTTCTAGGAATGAACGTTCAAAATAATTACTAAGCTGTTTACCTATAATTTTTATTAGAAACTCTTAGTCACTGGATCCTTTATGAAGGAATACGGTAAGCGATTCTCGTTACAAATGTATTCCCCTATTTTCTTCCTGTATAATGCCTCTATAGCATTTTTTTATAGTCTTGTTCTACTGAAGGCATGTCTCTGCCATTTCCTTTTTTTTACAACTAATTGCTAAAACAAATATAGCCCTATAAATATTTTCATAGTTATCTTTGGAGGGTTAAAAATAAAATATAACCATAACAAGGTACGTTTACCTTGTAGTTCTTTATGGTTGTTATCTTTAGTTATATTTGACTAGTTTATTTTAAGACGATATCTACAAAGTGATAATGCGATTTTTAGATTTTAGATTTAAAGACATACCGTAATTTTATGCATAAAACGCTAAAACGTATTTCAAACCCATTTTAGTTAAAAAGTGTTTTGTCAAATTTCTTTCGAATTAAGTAGGTACGATTTGAGTTTGCAAAAAGAAGACAAAACACTTTATATACCCAGCCAGCTAGATCCTCCAAGCATTTGGTTATCAATATAATAACTGAGGTTATGAACCGAGCACCGGTTATTTTGATGGCTCAGGACATTTCGGGATTTTTTGTTAAGATACATTATTTATCTGTGTTTCATATTTCGTTGACTGTACCATTAGTTGCTTATAATGTATTCTGTTTCGTTTGTTCAACTAAATGCAAATTTCAATGAGGGTATTACCTAAGTAGAGATTCAAGGTACAGAATACCTAAAGCACTAACAAAGTACAGAATACCTAAAGCAGCCGTGGTTCTCTTCTATTCCCTAATACGCCGGGTGCATCGCATTATAGCCCTCAGTTAGCACAACTTGCATTAGATCTAATACTGTAGAATACAGTCAAGGAGCTTACAACCACTAAAAGAAAAACATAGCTTTAGTTCGCGTGATGTAGAAAACATAATGTATTATTGTGACATTATACTTAGAAATGGTGTACATATTTGGATCGGTTTTTTTTATACTAGCAAGTGATGAGACGAGCAAGACGTTCGCCTGGTGGTAAGCGTCACGCCTGGCACTATCAGTAGCAGTGCGAGAATTGTGAACTTACGAACACAATCCTGCGCCGCACTGCACTGCGCTCGTCACCCTGAGTTATTAGATGTTAAATCTCTTCATACCCAATAATTTATCTGGTAACATTGGCCTTCAAACGGAGCACAGTAATGCTTGCACACTACTGCTTGGCGGTTGAATAACTGGCAAAGGTGTGGTACTTCTCCAGACGGACTCTGCATTAAAGTCCTACCACTACAAAAGCCAGAAAAGTGAAGTTTATTTATACCCGATAATGCAAAAAAGGATTATGATTTAGCTGCCTATGTTTTTATGTAAGTATGTTCATGTTATATTATGTATTAATATCCCTCTCATCTCCTAAACTATCAATGTTTGTGTGTCAAATGTTTCGACTCGGCTTAAATTTCATAGAATTCACTGATACGTTACAGGAATCGAACCAACAACCTCACTGCGAGTATTACGAGGCGTGGCTTCTCCCAGTAGGCTGTGGCTGCCCACTGGGAGAAGCCACATCATCATCATCATCAGCCCGGAGACGTCCAACGAAGGCCTCCCCCTTAGACTGCCACACTGTACGACAAACTGCCATTTGCATCCACCGGTTGCCCGCGACTTTTACAATGTCGTCGGTCCGCCTAGTAGGAGGCCTTCCTACGCTGCGTCTTCCGGTTCGCGGTTGCCACTCAAGAACCTTTCTTCCCCATCGGTTGTCAGTTCTTCGAGCGATGTGGCCTGCCCATTGCCACTTCAACTTGCAAACCCTGCGAGCTATGTCGGTCAAAAATCGGTATTAATATGTATTAGGTCAAAAATCTTTGAAATCCGACATATTTTTTTGAAAGCTGTGTAGCATTTTTGATGGATAAATAGATTAGCAATGTGCCCATTGAGCCCTTTCATTTAAAACTAACCACAGGTTAGTCTTAAAAAATAATTAAGGATTGTAATTTAGGTTACCTATAAAATGCGCCATATCACATTTATACTGTGTACAGCATTATACCCAATGCTTGGAGGATTTAGCTCCTCACTCTCACCCAATGCCACCCGGCTTATTTTTAATCCATTGACACATCATTCGCCAAAATTCTTGGAAGATCTAGCTCTCTTTATAATCAAAGCAAAATTGGATGAGTAGCTACGGTGGAACATACGTAAACACTAACATACACACATTAGATAGATAGCTAAAACACGACCCTTCCTTTCGGGTTGCTGGAGTCGGCTAATAATGTTTAATAATCAAATCCACGAGAGCTTAATAACTGTCTCCCGAGTGCATTATGCAAGAACTGCACCAGGATTATTTTAATGAATAGCCGCTTTGTTCCACCGCACCAAAGGGTTATTTGAATAAGAAAGTTCCACTTTCGCTGCTGGTATTTTCTTTAGTAATTGAATTGGATGGATGAACGTTTGCTTTAAATTGGATCCCAAGAGTAAGTTCTTGTATTTTTTTAAATCTAAAATAGTGAAGTTAGTCTTTCGTCGTTAGTTAGTAGTATAGTAAGTACTCTAATATAATAATACTAGAGGTCCCTCGCGACTTCGTCCGCGTACGGAAGAAATTTGGCCCGCTCCCATAATTCACCACCTGTAAATCATCCCGAGTAATTTGTATACCCCTTCTCTCACTCGTCATTTCTCTGTACGCCATATAAATTATATTCTGACAAGTAAGGCGTGACGTCATTGTTTGTTTTGTGGGAAAGGGACAGAGTTTTCTTTATCAAAAACTTTAAACGCTTATATATCAGAACATAAATAACCGATTTAAATTTTTTTTTCAATAAACAAACTATATTTAAGTTGGGAACAATAGTAGATTACTCACCTAGGTAGAAAAAGAAAAGTCTCATATCTCACGTAAACATGAGATCTGAGGCTTATTTACTTGCACCCGTGTTGTGTGTACGATTTTACGTGCCGCTGCGGGGAGGAAGTGGTTCTATACGCTCCGCGTAGCGGAGTTAAAGTAGCCACTTTAGCCCCGCAAGCACGTAAAATAATAACGTTAGCTTTAAATTGAATCCCAAGAGTAAGTTCTTGTATTTTTTAAATCTAAAATAGCGAAGTTGGATTATATTAGAGTATGAAGGACGTAGGTATGCAAAGGACTAGTTTCTGACGCAGAGATAAACCTTGATAAGGAAATAACGAATTATTCTCAATGTCAAAGATAGTTTATTAAGATCAAACGTGATGAAAGAGATGGGGTTCAAAGATAATTATGAAACTAGTAAATGAGGTTTGAGAGGTTTAATTTAAGGAACAGAGGCTTAATTAAACTATTCGAGTCTTCTTGGAGTAATTTTCTTGCCGAAAGATCACACTAATTTACGTTTCACTAATATTATAAACTAAGTAGGTACACTTATATAATAATAATTGTAGCAGAGCTCTGCAAAGTATTTTTAATTCTAGTATCAAAAAATATTTTATTGAGATATAAAGAAAGTATTCTACGTCTATATCTTTTTTTATGCAATGTAGTGATAAAGAGTAAGACGTTCGCCTGGTGGTAAGCATCACGCCTGCTTATAACAGTCGTAGTGCCAGAATTGTGAACTTGCGAACAAAATCCTGCGCTCGTCACCCTGAGATATTAGATGTGAAATCTCTTCATGCCCAGTCATTTTCTAATGTTGTTGTAATCCACCTACACAGCAACCTAGTCAATTTTTTTACAGAATTGACATTAGAATTGGATTTACAGGCACACACAGCAACTGTCTTTCAATTTTTAATGTTATCGTCATCATCATCAGCCCGGAGACGTCTACTGCTAAACGAAGACCACCACACTGTACGACAACCTGCCATTTGCATCCACCGGTTTCCCGCGACTTTTACAATGTCGCAACAAAGATCATGCCCAATGTCCATGTTGTGCCCGTACCGGTTGTCGTTGGGAACGATACTCTCGAAGTTGTTGACCACTACATCTACCTTGGACAGATTGTTCAGTTAAGTACGTCCAACTTCGACAAAGAGGTCGCCCGAAGAATCCAACTCGGATGAGCAGCGTTCGGGAAATTGCGTAATATCTTCTCGTCTAAAATCCCGCAGTGTCTGAAGACAAGGGTCTACGACCAGTGTGTGTTGCCAGTGATGACATATGGAACTGAAACGTGGTCTTTAACTGCTGGCCTTTTGGAGAAACTCAGAGTCACGGAGCGGGTTTGTTTGTTTGTTGTCATGGTCTTTGTTTAATGTTATATCTACTCGTAATTTATTTTTCTCTGTATTACACTTTAACAGCAGCTACTAGACTTTTACTTTTTTATTTGGGCTAGGCTTCCGTTTGACCACACTCATTATCGATTTTCCAGTTTTCTATCAATTTCCGTGAGAAAAAGATATATCCGTTGTGTCTCTTTTGTGAATCATTCTATCATATTGCCACATTTAGATCTTAGTTAACCAATAATAAAATTTAGAAGTTAATATTAGTTAGTTGATTACCGATAAATCAATTTTGATGAGTTTTATGGAATTTCCTTTAAATTTTCTTCCGAAGAAAAGAAAAGAAGATTCTTCTTATTCTTCTTCTTCCTTAAAAGAAGATTCTGTAAAGTTATGTCATAAAATTACCCATCCTGATCAGAAGCTAAGTTGCAAAATGTCCAACAGCGCGAAACATAAGAGCTTATGAGCAGTAAGCCTAATTAGCAAATTTTCCGTGTAGCTAAACGTCCAACTATCAGGTGGTCTGTATAGCAGAACATCTATTTAGCAAATCGTCAGCTTCTCAAAATGACTACTTAGACTAGGACAATGAAAATTTGACTGGTTAAAAACTGAGAAAACCTTATGGTTTTCTATTGGCATTCCAAGGTTGGAGGCTGTTGCCATTAACGCCCTTGACTGGGTCTTTCATCTAGAGTGTTTATCTATACCCCGCTAGGGAAATCAGCGTATGTTCCCTTATCTGGCCTCATTAGGCAGGCCGATGGCAGGGACAAGGGCGCAGGTTCCAGACCCTTTGGGAGCGAGGATCGACGCCCTACGCATTGCTTGGTGTTGCTATGCTCACGATATTACAAATATTGGGAAGTCACTACTGTAGTATGAATCATAACGATGCTAGATAATCTACCTCTTTAGAGGAACTTAGGAAAAATCTTTCTTAGACCATCTAAATTGCTGTCACTTTTCAAACGACTTCAAAAAAGGAGGTTTTGCAATTCGACTGATTGTTTTTTTTTTGGTATGTATGTATTTAATATACATTAAAGTGACGAGACGAGCAAGACGTTCGTCTGGTGGTAAGCGTCACGCCTGCCATTAACAGTAGCAGTGCTAGAATTGTGAACTTGCGAACACAATTCTGCGCCGCACTGCACAGCGCTCATCACCCTGAGATATTAGATGTTATGCTGATGTTGTGTTTTTGCGTTTGTTACCAATTATTGACTGATTTTGATCATTCTTTTTATGTTTAGTAGGCAATACTTCAGAGGTAGTCTCATATAAATTTTATCGATATCAATTCAGTAATTTGGTTTTTAAATCAATATTACTAAATATATGAAAATGTCATCCAGGTATTCGAAGTTGAAGTCGGTTTTTTTTTAAAGCGTATTATTATTTTGACACAGTTATGCCTACAAGAATTTCAGAAGTAGTAGAACTTCCTGTCAGACTTAAATATCTTGAATTTTACGCGCTACGTGATTCTGATCCCCGTCTCGGTTTCTCAGAAATTCCTAAATGCTCCGAAAGTTCGAGCACAAAATAGATCCTATATGTTTTGTGGTTCGAGCCACCAACGTACGATGTAGATCATTCATAAGTGCCTAAGTAGGTAGTAGCAGTGAGCAAATGGTAGGTACATATCAACAAATAAATAGTAAAGCAACTACCTGTTCTTTTAATACGAAGATGCACATAAATTCGTCGTCGAGTTTAAAAAGTTTATTTGTCCTCGTAGCTTAACAGTAAATACAAAAGTATAAGAAATATAATATTTTAGCAAACTCGATATACATTGCTTTAGTACGTACGTACTTCAAATATCATTTAAAAGTTACAATTATGATCTAAATTGGTCCTGTTTGAATTTGTGAAAATTATTTGTGATTATAAAGGACGTAAGATCCCACTTCTGTTCCAATATTCAGAATGTCCTGTAGATAAGTACTTGCTAATCAATTTTGATATGCAAAAAAGGTTTGCAGCAAATCGCAAAATGCATTAAAATGTTTGTAGCAAAAAAAAAACTTGCAACAATTTCTATAATGAAGGCCACGCTAGAGCATTCATGGTCAGGGCCTTACCGATGCTGTAATCCGTACCCTTCGGCGATCGTGCCAGCACCACTTTATCTCCTTGCACTGCAGACAAAGGGGATAGGGAGGAAAGTAAGTACCTCCCAAGTGCGATGCGGTACCAACATTACGAAGCTTAGGATAAGACGGCATCGCTCGAGGCTATTCATCCGTCTCGTACTGATAAAAGCCCGTTCCAAACTATCCTTTTTACTTCGCCAATTTATTTTTATGATTACCGCGAAACCCTTTGTGCTTTTAGCACGGCGGGAAAATGATTAATGTGTTTAATATGGGAATGGAAATCGTAAGCAATTTATTCCGTTTTATGCGGCGCAATGACTAGCTCAGTCATATGGAATTTAATATTCCGTTTATGTAAAATAATATGGGATATGAGATACGAGGTAGGTACGTTTAGTATGCGCGTGAGCTTTGGCGAGATGCGAAGCGATGTTGATGTACTTTAATAGATTTTCTTCTACAAATCACGTCGTACTCACCGATATTCGTAGATAGCATTTTACCTTCAGCCTATCGAGGTGTTAGCCTCAGGATTTGCATGACGTCATCGTAGTTTGAAGAAACCACCTCTGTCATTTGTACATTATGACACAACGGTGTTGTCTCTTGTACTTTTTTTTTCTTTTTTTTTTCTTAGTTCTTGGCATCGCACGTTGTGCATTCTGCCAGTGTCAAGTTTATGATTTTTTCAAATATTTATATGTAAATCAAGTCAAATATGTAATGATATCACAGTCAGTCACACGAAATTAGTCATAGTCGAGTCCAAGTCATGCCCTAGTAAAGTTGTGGCGACTTTACTATGAGCTTCTACGGAGTTTTGAAAACAACACAAAAAGACATGTTTCACCACATTATATCACTTGCCCACACTCGTGCATGTAATTCAACACTCAATGAATAAAACACCACCATTTTTAATCATTAATTCGCGAAAATACACAAGTTTAAGAAAATAATAGAATGCAACGACATGATTTTTCCGTGTTCCCGCCAAAACTCTCTCTTGTACTTATTAACACCTGCTCGTTCATATACATTACGACTTTTGTACATTTTGACATTGAAACTATGTTACCCATTGACATCTTAACCTATAAAAATACGGATGCCCGTCTTTACAAGTAAATCCTGAAATGGAATTAATGATTTCAAAAGTCCCCCGTACCCACCTGCATGTATTTACACATAATATATATGTCGGAGAACCACTATTCCCATCGACATCGTCATTAGTGGTTGCAGGCCTAGTGGGCGTCATCAGGGTAGAATGCGAGCACAAAACACAAGGGTCACAGTTTCACACTATTATAATTTAGATTTAAGCTTACTTCACTTTACACTTGTGATTTGACAATAATTTAGGTAGAAAAATTAAGTTAAGACTGAGCCGTGGGTTCAGGGCACCGATCTTAGTTTAACCAACGATACTTTTCCATTTGAATGCTTCCAACGATCCAACTCGATCGGTTGCTGTCACCAGAATCCGCCGCTAAAAGTGCCGGCCTCTCTAAAGTCAAGATGGCGCCTCGACCCCACTCGAGGCACGTGCTCTGCTCTGATTGGTCGATATTTGAACAACAATATTCATAATCATAACTTTTAAAACATTGGTAAGGTTTTTAAGTTTTAGAAATATTAAGTAATCAAATTAAATTGAATTATGAATTTTAAAAGCAATTAAAATGTAAACAAATAACATTAGGAGAAAAGCAAGTAAACCACAATCAACCCGATTCATAGCTTCCTCCGACATATATATTAACAGTTACTGGATAAAACAACGAGGCTGTCAGTTGGAAAGAATGACCTTAAATGCTTATTGTACGAATGAGCAACAACAACAACAACATAGAACAACCACAACATAACAACAGTGTGTACAGTGTGTGTTATATACAGAGCGACATTGAATACATTTGCAATTACGTAGGGGGCCATTAAACTCACCATAAAGAACAACTTGTACCATGGAACCAACCCTGAAAACGCGAAAGATTCGGCTGTCTCATACAATAAATACACTTACGCACGACATAATGTATGGAGTAGCTTTTTTTTGTCGCGATATCTGCGTTGATTTCGTAGTAAAAGTTGTTCATTACGATGACATAACACACACATAATGGCGTTGTTTAGTTGTTTACTATTCAGCCACTGGCATAATAAGCGTGTTATTGTTATTGTTTGTTTGTTTGACTAAACCCATTAGGTGTTTGTTTTATCTAGCTATAGGAGTTCGCCTGTAGGTATTATAGCCAGCGACAATGATGATCTTTTTAAGGGCACACAATCACCATTATCACCGTCGCTGATTATAGCATTGTAGTTCTAAGATTATTAATCGACTTCAAAAAAGGAAGAGGTTCTATATTCGACTGTATGAATGTTTTTTTTTTTGTATATTATGTTCACCGCTTTCTCCGTCTTTTGAAAATTCTTTTTTTATTTAAAAGCGTAGCGTACACTCGAGGTGGTCTCGACTTAATTTGAAGTCAGTTGTTTTTTTTTAAAATTAAGTACTGAGTGGTTTTACGGGATATTATCGTGACTTTGTTGTGAAACAGGCTCCTGATAATTATGATTGGAAACTAGAGGTACCCCGCGACTTCGTCCGCGTACGGAAAAAATTCAGCACGCTCCCAAAATTCACCACTTTAAATCATCCCGAGCAATTTTTTTTACCCCCCCTAATGGTAATGCAGACGTTCATTCCACAAAATCCAAACGACTGCGGTGATTTCCATAAGTCTGTTAATTTGTTAAATAATAGGAAACTCTGGAAGGTAACAAAATCTTACGCATAAGTACAACTAAGAAAAACTACTTAGTTTTTCCGGAAACCTTAACACTATTATTGATAAACTTGGTAAAATAAGTACCTATTGTATATGTAATTTTCTGGTAATGTACAGGAAAACTGAAAAAATATATAAAGTTGTATTCATCATCCTCAGCCAGAAGACGTCCACTGTTGGACGAAGGCCTCCCCCTTAATAGGGAGGGATTGCCATAATCCCCACGCTGCACAGGCTGCTTGGGGGCAGAATGTTCACCACCGTTAACCCAGAGGACGCTGCTGCCCGTCCTCCGGTGCCAGAGCGGATCCAGCTTTTAAGTCAGGGGGTCATATAGTCGATTCGAGGTCTATTTAGGACAGGCTTCATTTCGATTACAACTAGAAAAAAAAACAGTAGTAGACCTACACCCAGCCCAGGGGGCGGTCATGACCCCCATGACCCCCCCTGGATCCGCCCTTGCTTCGGTGTCTGGTTGCAGTTTTAGGACATACCCAGGTCATAAAGTTGTTTTAAAATCCCTTTATTTTTAAGTTAATACACTAAATATATTTCTTCTAGATTATCTTGTTGCCCACTGAAGAAAGGAAATGTATAGATTTTTCGCATTTTTGTGGATCTAAATTTAGCTCGCCGTAGTCGTCATGGCGTCGCTTCCTATCAGACGACTTGGCGGCCAAACACAGATCTTAGTAAGAAAGAAACAAGATGTCTTAAAAGCTATCAAGTATTTCCAATAAAAAAAATGTGGTCAAAACGAACAAACCGTCAGTTTCAGCATAACTGAACGTTAACCGATGATTAAACTGAAAGATCAAAGCGTCCGGTCATGAATGTATCACATTTCTGCACTACGTCATCGTGATCGCATCTGCGTTCGTACATCCGGTGCCCTTCTGTGCCCTATCTACCACAGATTATAATAAAACAGATAAACAACTCTACAAAGGTTCCGGTACCTACGTAAAAGTGCAGATACAGTGTCGATTGGGGTCACTTCCTGGGACTACCGAGTCAAAATAGTGCAATGGGACAATACGATGGGACTATTGGGTCCGAAATATTGAAGTCACTTGTCTCATGGGACTACTGGATCAAAATAGTGGCAGTTGTCCCATCTCGGAACAACACGGTGGGACTAGTGGGACAGACCCTATCTATTACTACTTTAACTAATATAATGAGAACAAGTAAAACTATTACCGTCTTAAGTATAAAACACAAAAACATAATTTAGTTAAATAGTGGTTTGTCCATTTCTTTTGAATTAGGAATTGAGTTTGAAAAAAAGAAGACAACACTTTTTAACTAAAATAAGGTTAAGTCCACTAGTAGACGCCAATCGGCAGCGTACCCTGCTTGCTGCCTGCATTGCCACGTTGAATGGCAATGTCAAGGCGGTGGGCCAAATAAACACCAATGTATACCTATCTATCCAAAACCCAAGCTTTATAAAAACTTCAATCAACTAGGATAAGAGGCGTCGGGCGCAGACAAGGCACGGCCGACTAGCTATTCCATTCAAATTTCATACTGAACTCATTGAAATAAAGCACACACCGAAAGACGTCCATTGGGCGCATCCACGCCCGATGGACGTCGTACGGTGTACACTAAGTTGTACGTTATTTCAATATATTAAGTATGAAATCTGAATGGAAAACGTGCTATGTCCGCGCCCGAAGCCATTTCTGTGTGGCCTGCACGTAAGGAGTAAGGGTAACGTAAGGTCCTTTTCAAAGTAAATTGTAGGTACACAACTAAAGTGGTGTCTCTGTTTACAACTTATCTGTGACTGTTACTATGGCGTGGTGAATTTAGAATGGACTTATTCATACGCAGTCACTCATTCATTGCTAATGGGTGTCATTGAAAGTTGAAACTTTTAGCGCGCTGTTTGTGTTTAAACATTTGTACATGTTGTACTTACTTATGCGAATTTGTATCGCGTTCCGATACTTTTGCCTTAATTTAATAACTTTAAAAAAAAACTACTTTTTATTAATATGGGACCAAAACATACATACCGTCGAACATAAAAACCTCCTCTTTCTTTGAAGTCGGTTAAAAATACCGGACTTGAGTATTTCGATTTTGTCGTGCGCGCCCTTATGAAATTTTGAGAATACAGGATTATTCATAACGGAATTAATAAGCTGAAAGGAGGTCATTGTACTCATCATTGTGAACTTTTACTATGGAGCAAAAATCGCGAAAAAAAACAACAGATGTTCCATACATTTTTTCTAACTTTTTTCTGATTTTTAGCTGCTTTTGCGCGATTTTGATAACATTATTTCGGTTTAGTAATACCAATACGCGAACTCCAGTAAGTAAAGTCCCATATGTAAACGAATCGTTAGTATTGTTTGTCCTATTGCTGGTTAAAAGATGGTAAGGACTCCTAACTAATCTTCTCATTCCATAATTATGTCTCTTTAGATTCTAAAGAGACATAATTCGTTATTTATGATACTAGTGCGGTAAGTTGGTTTTTACAAACGAGTAGACGAATGTAAGCCCGAGACGAAGTCGAGGGCTTACCATAGTCACGTACTTACAACAGATAATGAGCCAAACTTTATTATTTTGTTTTTATTATATCGGACGGAAAGTCGCAACTAAATTCCTACTTGACATTGGCAAATGCTCAAAGTGCGATGCCATAATCCTCCTAGGAGCAAAGATGAAATAGCGCGAATTAACAAAAGGCGCTACAAGCGCGTGGTGAAAATTAGAAAAAAAAAGTAATTAGTGGTGAGAATTTCTTTCGTCACATTTTCTGTTTAGTATTAAAGTAAGACAAACGTATTGACCAAAAGCGCTTCCAAGGAGGTTAGATCATTCAGCTTATTTATTCTCGTAATGTGAAACTCTTTGGTGGCGTTCTTAAATGATTATTAAGGAAATAAAAAAAAATACCGTAAAGTTCACGCACGGCGCTATACAAGGAAGTGTGCGGTAAAATAGGTACTTAGCTGAGGTACCTATTTTACCGCACGCTCCGTTGTATGATGCGTAATATTCAACTTTCGAACGATGTATACAGGCTTCGTAAATGCATTTTTCGATCAAATGTGTTGTAAAATAATTAATAATGTTCTTTCCGAAAAAGGCTGGAAGCTTTTTAATTGTGGTGTTGGAGGCAGGCGCATGGAGCGAATAAGCTGGACAGAAACGAAAACCAATCAGGAGGTGTTAGACATTGTAGGAGAGAAAAGAAGGATCATAGAGAACATAGAGATCATAAGAGGAAAAATGTTTGGCCACCTTGTGCGACATGACGCATTATGAAAAATATCATAGAGGGGAAAATAGAAGTAAAGCGAGGACCCGGAAGACCGCGGAGAAGCTTTGTTGATCAAGTCAAGGAGAGGGCCAAAGTCAGGTTATACAAGGAGGTCTAAGAACTGGCCGGAGATGGAGAAAGATGGAAGTCACTCCACCAACAAGAGGATGATGAGATGTGATTCTGGGATTTGAGGGAGTAGTAACTTTCGTAAGTACTAAGCTTGTTTTCCATCTCTCTCCAGGCTAGCCTAACCGCTGTTTTAACTTTCCGACCCAGCCAGTGGTGGTTTTAGCTCTTGTTTTCTCTGGTATTTAGTAGGTTTATCCAGGCCAATCCTAGTTTAAGAAGTCAGCTTTACATAGCTCTGAAATAATTCAGTTATAATATCATCATCATCATCATCATTATCAGCCAGAAGACGTCCACTACTGGACGAAGGCCTCTCCCTTAATAGGGAGGTGCTGCCATAATCCCCACGCTTGGCAGGCGGGTTGGGGATCGCAGAGTGGTTACCACTGTTAACTAAGAGAACGCTGCTGCCCGTCCTCCGGTGGTTTTGGATGCAGTTTTAGGACATACCCAGGTCCCAGGTCCAGGTCCAGGTTATAACATCACAAAGCCTAATATTAAGTATTTTAGGTTTCTAAAGCTGTTATTACTCAATTAAACTACTAAATAACGCCTATTTAATTGCGTAGTTCCTACAATATGACAGTTAGTTAGTTTTAGCCCCACTCCAATTCGCAATACCAGCCGACCTGGCATACCGGTTAGATAAATTAGCAAAAAATAATGTTTTTTAAACCGGATTACTGCAAAAAATGTTTTAACTAGCGAAACAGATCTGATAAGCGACCGGTACAAACTAGCCCGAGCATCTACAAGTATGTGGCGGGGAATATGCAACTCGGTATGAATACCATGACTTCTGAAAGGATAGCATAAGTAATATTATGCTTAATAAAACCGTTTAAAAATTCTCATAGTGATATTTGGAAGGCTACATTTTCTTTAACAATTTTTTGCTGAAGAAAAGGAAAAAACAGAGACACGTCTACAGTAGACCTAGACATTACAAAAAAAAAGATTGGTCTAGAGACATTATCCAGCAGGGCTAGCATGCGCACCGCGAGACAATTTTCTCGATTCTTTAAAACAGGACAAGGCTACGAATCTGTATAAGTTTGTCTCGTTTTCGCACGACATAAAGACACGACAAAATTTTCCGGTGCGCATGTTAGCCCTGCAGGCCCCCTAGCACGCGCCAAGGACTAATTGGTCTTTCCCCGCGCGGGAACGTGATAAAGCTAGAATATGGGTACGTCTGTCTCGTTTTCGCGGGGATAAAAGAGTGGATAGACGTTTTATCACGGCTCGCGTGCTAGGCGGGCAGGATGAAAATAGGGGAATACGTTTGTATGGAGAATCGCTGACCAGATTCCCTCTTAAACATACTTATGGTACTTAAGGTACTTTCATGACTAGTATAGTATTATGACTTTGTTTCATGAGTATTGCAGTTTGCATTAGTATTATACTCGTATTTCACGAAAAATACTGCCGTTAATCTGAATTCAGGTAAGTAAATACTTATATATGAATAAATATTTATATATGAATAAATATTCAAAAATTAAATTTCATATTATATATGAAAATACTTATATATTAATAAATATTCATTTGATTTTTGACGTGCTTTTTTTTAAGTATTTTGTATGTATATGTATGCTATAGATGATTTCTTACATAAATAAATTAAATTTAAATAAATATTCATATCTAAAACTTATTCATTTATAACAACATCCTAACATGCCTATTTATTATGGCATATCTATTTGAGCTCTAGCTATTTGGCAGTAGTTACATTATTTGAACCGTTTGGTGTTGAGACATTGGATCCGTGAGGACCGGGAGCTCATCTTCTTTTCAAAATTACTGTTGTAATTAAAGGCCATCACCTGAAAATCCGTGACCTGGACATGGGTGTCAGCGTTCTCTCGGTTAACGGTGGTGAGCGATCCCCAAGTCACCTGCCAAGCAGTGGACGTCTTCTGGCTGATGAAGATGATGATTGCCTGACAATATTTGAGGTCATTTTATTTAATGAGCATATTTCAAATATCGTCGTCAGCCCTAAAACGTCCACTGCTGGACGAAGTCCTCCCTCTTTGTTGTTTTTAATAGTTCCTGGCCATGGATACTAGTCCTTCAGCCGAATACATTTTTCTTCATCGATCCTTCTTTCTCCAGTTAAATGAATCGTAGTCACAATCCAAGTCACACACAGTAAGTCACAGTCAAGTCCAATCATACCCTAGTAAAGTCGTGGCAACTTTACTACAAGCTTCTTCGGAGTTTTGGAAACAACACGAAAAGACACGTTTCACTACATTATATCACTTGCCCACACTCTTGCTCGTAAATCAGCACTTAACGAATAAAACGCTACCATTTTTATGCATTAATACTCGAAAAAACACAAGTTTTGGAAAATAATACAATGCAGTGACATGATTTTCTCGCGTTCCCGCCAAAACTCAGTCCTCCCTCTTAATAGAGGGGTGTTGCCATAATCCCCACGCTTGACAGGCGGCTTGGGGCTCGCAGAGTGGTCACCACCGTTAGCCAAGAGAACGCTGCTGCCCGTCCTCCGGTGGTTTTGGTTGTAGATTAAAGACCTATCCAGGTCCATTATTATTATATTTCAAATATGAGACCATAAAATTATTCTGTTTTGTTTTAAGTTCTATGGAGGTATTTTATTTGACACACATATTATTTTGATATTTTTTGTTGTTTTTTTTTCCTTGATTCTTGCAATAAGCATCTTGATTCTTTGCATTCTTATCTTCTGAGCACTTACATATCTATATATATTTTTTTTTTTTTTTTTTTTTAAATTTTTTTTTTTTGAATGACTATTCTGTTGGCCTCAGATGGCCTCTGCAGCGTCACCGGACTTTAGGCAAGCGCAAACGGCGCTCGGCCTAGGTTTAGGTTAAAGGCGACTAGCTCAAGGGCACCTCAGACGGTACGAACCTCGGCTTGGCCGTCGCCGGGAGTGGGGTCAGACTTGCCCTGGCACCCCAGAAGGGGTATGCCCTGGGGCCCTAGTAGATTGATCTGGTTGACTACTTGGAGAGAATCTAACAGATCTTCTGACAGATCTGGGGAGTCCTCGACCTCGCCGGCGAGGTCGGTGCGTGTTTGTGTGCCTTTGGTAACCGGCGCCTATACCAAAGACAGAATACTTCTTGTTGCTAGGAGTGGTCGGATCAGGCGAGCCCAGCGCCGCCGAGGTGATGACGGCTATGGGGTCGTCCGGGTCGCCCAAGACGTGTCTGGGGCGTCTACGGAAGGGCGGTGGGTCTGTCGTGTCTGTCGTATAGTTCGAGGCTTGGACTATGAGTGGATTGGGATGGTGGGGGGTCGCATCGAAATAGCGGCGCGAAGCGTACTTAATGTACTGACGGATGGAGGGGAGTTCGAGATCGCAGTGCAGGTCGGAGTTTCGCATGAACCAGCTAGCACCGACTGCTCTGCGGATGAATCTATTTTGTATGACTTGGAGTTTCTCTAGATCTATGCTGGAGGCATGAGCGAACGCCACGGAGGCGTACGTCATGACGGGGCGAATACAAGTTTTGTAAATTGTAACCTTATTTCTAAGGGACAATTTACTACGCTCGTTGAGAAGGGGAGTGAGCCGGCCTAAGAAGAAGGCTGCTCGGTTGCGAACTAACTGGATATGCTTAGAGAACGTGAGTCGACGATCAAGGGTCACACCGAGATACTTGGTCTCGGTAGCCCATGGGATGGGCTGGCCGTTGAGCGTGATATGCTTAGAAGGAGGTCTTTTGAACGGATGAAAGTACACGGCTGCACTTTTATCGGGGTTAACGGTGATAGCCCACTTCTTGAACCAGTCTCCGAGGAGATTGAGGGCTCGTTGAAGGTGGGCTAGCTGAATGACCTTGTTCCACCCTCTGGTGTAGAGGGCGGTGTCATCGGCAAAGAGAGCAAGCTCCACTTTGGGGGTGCGGGGGATGTCACAGGTGAAAAGCGAGAAGAGAATTGGGGCCACAGCGGAGCCCTGAGGGACTCCGGAGCCGATGTCGTGGGGGGAGGAGCGTTGTCCCTCGACGCGGTATCGAAAGCTTCGAGCCCTGAGAAAGTCTTGTATTATGAGTACAAGACGGTCTGGCAGCCCGAGCTGATACAGCTTGTATATCAGCCCGTTGTGCCAGACTTTATCGAAAGCTTTCGCGACGTCGAGGAACACCGCTACAGTCCCTTGGGGGAACGGCTTGTGGGTGTAACCATGGCCGGGTTTCTTGTTGAAACCTTCTAGGACGATTTTTTATTTTTATTTTTTTATAATTATTTATTCGTTCCACGGACTGCGGGTCCGTTCCTTTTGTCAACTTTTTTTTTTATAATCTAAATTTTACACTTAATAACTTAAAAGCGGAAACACTTATATTTTCAAGTAATCCACCGATAATGAAACGCATGGATACCTTTCAAGGGAAAAAGCAAGGTACGAAATCTTTAGAAACCAGGCTTGGAAAATAAAACGCGAAGGCTTCGCGGCGCATTTATGAAACCTTGTTTGGAAGGCGTTGTTTATGTAGCTAAGGCTTTGCACTGTAATTGCATACGAAATATTACCTACCTGGTATAATTCCTTACCTGCGTCTAGTATTTAAACTGCTCTTTTTGAAGGACACTTTTATGTCTTTGTCCAGAGAGTAGTTAATCGTATATCAAAATTACTTAACGCGGATCAAACGCCTCTACCAACAATATCAAATACATTTTGTAAAATTCAATGTAATCAGATAAACAACAGTATTAATCAGATAATCATCATTTTATGTTTTAATTAACATAACTTCTTTTTTTTATAACTCACGACGGAACGAAGAAGGTGTTTGACATGGTATAATAATATACTCCGCCAGGTATGACACTCCCGAGTGACAAAGGTCACGTAGGTGACACAAGCCTACGTCATCGACGTGAAATAACCAGTAGCGTGAAATCATAACTCTCCGTTCTCCGTATATTACCTGTGGGAATCCCATAAAACTATGTGAATTTGGTTGAAACTGCGTAGCGTTTCAACCACGAGCGGACACGAAATGACAATTCAAATGATTTGTATATTTTAAAATTAATAAATTATTAACAGATTTGATTCCCAATTTTCCAATTTTGTTGCCATAAAGTGGCAACTGGAGTGACGTAAGCAAGTGTCACTCCCGGAGTAGCAGACCTTGTTTTATTGGATCCTGGTGTTTGAGGTATGCCTTTCGGGCTTGGAGGATCTAGCTCTCTCTCTCTCTCTCTCGTATATATTACATCAACTCCACTTCTATCCTGCCTCCTTGGGAACTCCACT
Source organism: Erannis defoliaria (assembly GCA_905404285.2). NCBI lineage: Eukaryota > Metazoa > Arthropoda > Insecta > Lepidoptera > Geometridae > Erannis > Erannis defoliaria. The sequence goes on from FR990071.1 coordinate 7,158,016, forward strand.
TCTATCCTGCCTCCTTGGTAACTCCACTTCTATCCTGCCTCCTTGGGAACTCCACTTCTATCCTGCCTCCTTGGGAACTCCACTTATATCCTGCATCCTTGGAAATTCCACTTCTATCCTGCCTCCTTGGGAACTCCACTTCTATCCTGCCTCCTTGGGAACTCCACTTCTATCCTGCCTCCTTGGGAACTCCACTTCTATCCTGCCTCCTTGGGAACTCCACTTCTATCCTGCCTCCTTGGGAACTCCACTTCTATCCTGCCTCCTTGGGAACACCACTTCTATCCTGCCTCCTTGGGAACTCCACTTCTATCCTGCCTCCTTGGGAACTCCACTTCTATCCTGCCTCCTTGGAAACTCCACTTCTATCCTGCCTCCTTGGGAACTCCACTTCTATCCTGCCTCCTTGGGAACTCCACTTCTATCCTGCCTCCTTGGGAACTCCACTTCTATCCTGCCTCCTTGGAAACTCCACTTCTATCCTGCCTCCTTGGAAACTCCACTTCTATCCTGCCTCCTTGGGAACTCTACTTCTATCCTGCCTCCTTGGAAACTCCACTTCTATCCTGCCTCCTTGGAAACTCCACTTCTATCCTGCCTCCTTGGAAACTCCACTTCTATCCTGCCTCCTTGGAAACTCCACTTTTATCCTGCCTCCTTGGGAACTCCACTTCTATCCTGCCTCCTTGGAAACTCCACTTCTATCCTGCCTCCTTGGAAACTCTCTTGGTGCTTTTTTGTCGCCTTAACAGTATTTAATTACGATTATTTGTGTGAATAGGAATACATTTTCATTACGATTTGAATGCATATGACAAGAAACATAATTCAGAAAACACTGTTTTAAACTATCACGGTTGTTTACTAAAGTTATATTATTATCACAACACAACACATCATATCATCATCATATCATTTTCACAACATAATCACGGTAAATATCCCGTTAATAATAATATAACTTTAATTCAGAAAAGTTTTGCAATCAGCTAATGTGTTTGTTTCAGGAACATTGTATTTCAACTTCGTGACGTAACACTTTCCTTTAAAACTTTGTAATGGGTATTTCTACTTCAAGACTCGTTTGTCATACCCTCTATGCTACTAGTAAAAATAAGGTATATTATCTTCATGGCCTGTTATTAAATCCGTGAGTTTCTTAAACACAACTAGGCATTTGTTTATAATATATAGGTATAACTTTTTTTTAACTTAAGTTTAGAATCAAGCGAGAGGCGCTATAAGCCTATTTAATTAATTAAATTTAATATTAAAAGAGCTATTCCTAAAAACTGGAAATAGGTTAATAAAATTTATACACTTTTAAACCTTTGTTTTTTCACTTAAACCTTTTCCTATCTTGAAAACTACGTTAGGTACGTCACAAGACTTTGTTTCGAGTGGATCCCTGAATCGGTTGCCAATAGCCATCCAAAGCTGTTTAAATAATGAAGCTATGGAAACGGTATATACAAATTACCAAATCATCTACAGAGTTGGCCAAATCGTGGAACTAAAGTTTTCCACGGAATGTCATCAGTTTTGCTCTGAAAATCCCATGATGGCTCCCTCGTCTTATCTACAGATACTTAACTTTGTCGTACTATGTGCTAGTGTTAAAGTCTGCCATTGACTTAATGCGCTAATTCTCTACTGAAATTGAGAGGCACGTTCCTAATTAACATAATAAATGAAGACTTACTTTTGTTTTTCATAGAATATTCAGATACGTGAGAAGCATTGAGCGTGTTGTGTAATGAAGCGAAACGGCACATTTGTGAGACTGAAAGTTCTATAATGGCTGCTTTTAGGCTCATGGGCAATAAGATCATAGCTACCTATTTTATTAAAATTTCTGTAGGTATGAAAGTGACTTCTTATGTATCACGACGCCCCGCAGTTTTCCCGCATTTTCCGGAGTAAAATGTCTTATGTTCAGCCATTTATGAGGGTTGTTCCCAAAGTACTCCAAGAAAATTTCTCAATTTCTCAGTGAGTCAGTCACTTTTGCATTTACATATTTAAACATACATATATTATTATTATCTCTTTATTTAATTTTATTCACGGGTCTAGCCCGGACCTTTGAGAGGCATTGGTGGGGCCGAAACCAACACCAAGAGGCCCTGTTGAGTACAAAATACAATTACTATAGAATGTGTATAAAATGGAATGTAAAACTATTGTACAGTATAGGATAAAAAACAAAAAACAGGGCTATTGAGGTGAACAATTTGTGGGTAGTTGTACTGATCTATGGGATGAGAAACGGCACCTGCCTTATCCTGTCTCATCTCAAAATATATTTAGGCAGGTGATGACTTGCCACCCACTAAATGGGCCCCCCATAGAGGCTGCCGCATCGATTATGATCTATTATCTATCTTATTATAAAAAATATTTTTATATATATATATATATATATATATATATATATATATATTTGTGATTAGTTAAAAACATACAAAAATGATTTCATAAGTAATCTGTTTTCATGTAATAATAATACTAAAAAGCATCTTAGGAGTTGTTTGTAATAAACTGATCAGTTGTTATAAATAGCCAAGCATTTAATTAAAATTGTACTACTTAGTCGATTTCTAAAACTTATTATACGTTTGCGTAATAGGCGCCAAGGAGTTGACTATATAAAATACACATTGTTTTAAAATTTTGTCTATTTTTCCAGATATAGTGTGATCCTGACGATAGCAACCAACTCTACAGATGACTTCGGCTTGATAAACGGTAAGTTTAAAGAAATAAAATTTTGCAATACTATACATTTTTAGTGCGCGGATGTGAATAATGATAAATTTATTTATATTTTTAGAGCTTAGTACTTAGCAGTTTTAGTATAGTTTAGCTATATGATACTAATGATATACTATAACCATTGATGATAAAACCTATTGACTTGTGGTATGTATTTACGAAAAAAAATAGTATATAAGTATTCTATCAGCTATCTGGTTTCCATAATACAAGCTTTGCTTAGTATGGGGCTAGATGGCGCTGTGTGTAATAAATGTCTCCCAATATTTTTTTATTTTATTTATTTATTTTTCTAATACCCGCCTCACGCCAAATATAGGTACCTACACCAACTGAAAGTACAGTGTATAGTGTATACTCGCGCAAATACTGTCATTTCGTCTTTATAACTATATCAACACTAAGAACGTAGAGAATTTGATTTTCTTAAACACTGTTTTAAACTATCACAACCGTGATCATTTCTTTGTTCTAGACTCATTAGTTTAGATAATTTAACAAATAAACGGATAAATATAAACAAAGTTAAAACTTAAAAATAACCTTAAAATAACTAATCAAATAACCCGCCCCTGACAGTTCCCGCTGCAAAAGTGCCCATCACACTCGCCGCGTTCCCACGTTGGCAATGGCCATCCTCTGCACCAGGAACGAACCGGAGCGAGAGTCACCTGTCCTATCTATGAGTCTTTGCCCTATTTCTCTAATAAGCGACTAAGCGTCCATGCCCCAACAACCCATGGTCTCCACACTTTAGATCATGTTTAGACTGTGGGTTGTTTACCAGTCAGACTAATAACTAAATGTATCCCATAAGAGTGGGCGCCTAGGCTTACCATAGATTTATTATGTACTAGGTACTACCGTTTGCCTACACACGCCTATAAACTTATCGCCCAAAGTCGTGAGCTTAGCGGATAAACTCGAAACTCGGTGAAAGCTTTCTTTTTAATTCTCTTTGTTAAGCTTTCTGGGTTTAAAGCTGGTTTTAGCAAAATGCTTCATGTTTTGTGTTAGGGATGAAATTTGATGATTATTTCATTTGTTGTCTTATTACCTTTTGACAATGTTGGGTTTTAGAAATGAGGTCAAAAGCTTGCTACTTAATCTTTAATTTAATTTTATATCGATGTTCTTGCGCTTAATCCCCTTCACCCCTGATGTGAATCATAATGGGGGTATAGTGGAACACGCTCAAATACCAAGAAGAAATGAATTAATTCTCAACTTGCAATTATATTAATTAAGCATATAATTTACGTATAAGTTATTTATGGAATCATAATGTGTCGGATCTTATTTACTTATAAAACTTATTTACCTACATTTTTTGACTTATTATTTGACGAGCGCAGTGCAGTGAGCGTAGGATTGTATTCGCAAGTTCACAATTCTGGCACTGCTACTGTTAGTGGCAGGCGTGACGCTTACCACCAAGTGAAAGTCTTGGTAGTCTCGTCAAGAAACCGTCAAAAAAAAAAAAAATATATGTTTTACACTTTTTCTATACTTAGTAGATAATGAGAAACAAACATTCTCTTTCTAACTTAGATTTAAGTAAAACAATTATTATAAGCTGTGTTAGGTTAGGATCCAATTCATGTTTGTAGCATTGTACTCTAACGTACTTCTAATAAATAATAAACCTTTTTGGCCATAGAAAGCTTTCGAGTCTCTGAAAGTTGATCCGCTCACCAAGAAATTTTGAAACCATAAATTTACAAGCTTTTTATTAAATTTTATGTGAGCAGAACTGCTCAACTAACTTGCCAGATATAAACCCATGCATATAAACGATTTCTCTACGGCGACATAGTCACTAAGTTATGACGAAATAGTCACTCTACGACGACATAGTCACTAAGATGACGAGTTACTAAGTTATGACGACATAATAGTCACTCTACGACGACATAGTCACTAAGTTATGACTGTTGGCAATTGGCAAACGCCTGGTTTGTCAACCACACACATTTTAGTAGAGTTCTTACACAAGCAGGTGCATTTTATACTGGTATATCTGAGCAAATATGAGTCCACCAAATTTGTAATTAGCGAGTAACTATAAACCTCGACCGTCTGACATTCGCCGCCCTTGCTCGTCCCCGGACAAAGCTGGCGTGTAACCGACGGTCAAACCATTATTTTATGATAACTTTACTATATTACGTTGGACATTTATATAATAACCGCCTTATACATAAAACGCTAAAACCTCCTTTAGTTAAATAGTGTTTTGACAATTTCTTTCGAATTACGAATTGAGTTTAAACAATACGCTTTTTAAAATAAATAAAACAACTGATTTGATTTATTCCTGTAATTTTAATTTTGATGAATGTTACCAGTGAAATTTCTAGGTAAGAAGAGATTTCACATCTAATAATATCTGGATGACGAGCGCAGTGTAGTGCGGCGCAGGATTGTGTTCGCAAGTTCACAATTCTGGCACTGCTACTGTTAATGGCAGGCGTAACGGTTACCACCAGGCGAACGTTTTGCTCGTCTCGTCACTTAAAAGTATTTTTTTTTTAAGTTTGTCCAAAACTACCCACTTCCGCGGCTCTACAAATACCCATTTCCGCTCTAGAAAAGATTATGTAGGAAATGTACTAAAAGAAGAGAGATTGAAATAAGAAAACTTAGATAATAAAGTAGGCATATGACTTATGGCCTAAGTAGTGAAAATATTATGAAAAGATTTGTACCACTTAAGCACATAAATAGACACGATAATACGCTTTAAAAAAAAATACAACCGACTTCAATTTCGACTACCTGGATGACATCTTTATATTTTCCAGACAAGAAAAGTTTTCAAAAAAAAAAAGTAAAAAAAAGTAAAAAGTAGTAGTAGTAGTTTTAAAGTTTTGTAGTTTTTTTTGTTTTGGTTTTTTTCTTTTGATTTATTCCAGTAATTTTGATTTAAAAATCAAACTACTAGACCGATTTTGATAAAAAAATATGGGACCACCTCTGAAGTATCACCTCCTTACCAAAAAAAAAATCATCAAAATCGATTTATAATTGGCGGAGTAATCGCGTAAAACACATACATTATTTATTTTACAAATAAACAAAAAAAATACATAGTCGAATTGAAAACCTCTTTTTTGAAGTCGGTTGAAAAGTGTCCTAAGCCTTTCGCAATAATTACAAAAGAATTGTTTTAAAATGGCTCAAGAAAAGCTTCGAAGCTCATAAAATCTGACACCTACAATGGGCTAAGTACTAACTACCCAGTTGCAGCACCAGCGGGGCAGGGCAGGCGTGCGGGAGGGTAGTATACGCGCCAAGGTCATCCGTGACGTCACGCCCGCGCGCACTGACCCCAACACTAGTGATGGGAAAGTCTCGATTACTATGAATCGAAATTGCTTTAATGGGTCCGTTCTGTTTTCATTATGGTAGAGTCAAGGTAGAGAGTACTAATTTAGAGTTTAAAAAAACGTTAAACAGCTTTTAACACAATTTATTTAGCAAGTGCTGTACGTAATCTTTTATATTAAAAACTGACTCAGATTTAAGGCATTTTATTACCGGATTGAGAAATATTTCCGGATGTGATTGAAAATAAAGTGGGTTATAGATACAATAATAATTAAATTATTGATCAAAACTGACTGAACTGGCATCTGATTTTACTCTCATACGCACAAACTCCCACACGCACACGCACACACTGACACACTCCTACATACATATACCACACACACATGGCTGACGGTTATTGTTATAGAAACTAGAACAAACAACCGGGACTAACAATTTAACGTGTCATCCGACCCACATATTTTTTTTTCATAAAACGTACTACAACGTACTACCATAAATAGTAGCTTTGATTGTTCCGAATGACTTAAATTGTTTACGTAAGGAATTTGGTAATATCCTGTTACGTTACTTTGTTAAAACTGCTTTGAAAGTTTTCTACCGATTCGTTTTTTTAGATAATAAATTGCGTCGAATAACTTCTCTTCAACGACACTTGACATGTAATTCTGTTTACATGGCTACTGAGTAAATTCTACACGTTCTATTGAATGATTGGATGTGGTGTGGTAGTTGATTTAGGACTAATGGAAGTCTATGTACAAATATTAGGGTCGATATTGAACTATGAGTTTTGGCGGGAACACGGAAAATTCATGTCGCTGCATGCTATTATTTTCTTAAACTTGTGTTTTTTTTACGAATTAATTTATCTCAATAGAATTAATGATAAAAAATTGTGGTGTTTTATTTACTAAGTGTTGCATTACATGCACGAGTGTGGGCAAGTGGTATAATGTGGTGAAACATGTATTTTCGTGTTGTTTTCAAAACTCCGTAACGCCCATAGTAAAGTCATCATAACTTTTCTAAGGCATGACTTAGACTCGACTTTGACTAATTTCGTGTGACTGACTGTGATTTGATGACACACTTGATACTATATAAACTTGAAAATGCATAGTACTTGACACTAACTGAATGCACAAAGTGAAAAGCCAAAAACTAAGAAAAAATAAAGTTTTAGTTGAAAGAACTAACTAACTAAAGTATTGCTGTCTTTAGCTAACATATCTGTAAAAAAGTAACAGCGATATTTTAATTAGTTTAGATCTGTCAAGTAATGCCTACAAAATTGACCACAATGTGTGCTAGATATAAATCGGTCCATCGGCCCCCTAGCATCCAACGAAAATAATAAATATGGGTGACACAGTTTGACAACCATTGGGAACCCGGTGGGAGAACGGAGTGCCTTATGCTATTGGGCGTTTTCACACTGCCATATCGTGACGATATCGTTTTTGGCAGTGTGAAACCGGCCATTCAAGAGTGCTACCTTGCATTATTTATTCGCCCCCCCCCGAGCAAAACTAGTCTATCTTTGTAAATTTTTGGACCATTGGACGAGACTACGACTGGTGGTGAGCGCCGGCTTAGAAGCAATATTCTAAATCTCTAAACCCATAGCTATAAAAATCACTTTCTACAGTAACGACTTAATTGAATCGAGTATAACTAATGTTCCTGAGAAAATAATGGCGATAAAAATAGGAAAAAGCCCATCCTAGCCCGCACTAAAAGCGCCATTATTCTTGCTTTATATCCTTGTGAATGACATAAAGTCGGCAACATTAATTTACGGGAATCAATTTATACACTGTTACCTCCAAAAGATTTATCAGTAAAGTCATGAAGTAGTTTGACTTGGTGTTCCCAACAGATCACCGCAACTAAAATAAAGTAATTAATAAGTTAGAGCCGCGGATGATCCAGTTAGTCGCCGGATGGGTGACCGTGAGTAGAATTTACAATTAACGGCCTTACCTAAAAAAACTTTTCAACCGTTAGTCACTGCTTAAGATGCTCTGCCATCTTCTCTCTGACGTGAAGTTGCACGTGCTAGAAAAGGACAGAGAAGTTTAAGCAGTCACTAAGAGAATCGAGATTATTTTAGGTAAGGCCGTAAGTCGTACTGCGGGTCAGGTGGCACGTTAACTTATTGGTTTAGGTTGTTGTTATCCTGTATAACAACAACTTTTTACAACAACTGTTATTGAATGAACTACTGCGAAGACTTAATTGATCTTGCAATGTATGCTACCACAGAAAAGCGAAAGCCCTCTCTTCTTAGGTAGAACGGGTGGCAATACAATGTTGTAAAGCAACTGTATGGAAAACCGCTGTCGCCTGTTTCACACAAAATTGCATAGAAAATACGACGAAAAATGCCAATCATTGATCGTGCATTTGAAGTAAAACGCTCGAAATGCCATTTTGCAGAAGATTTAAATTAATCTAATTACGATGCAATGTGGTTTGGTTTCCTTCGCGTCTATTTAAATCGTCTTTTTGAGTATTCTTAGTTTAAAAACATGTATATTGGAAGAATTGTCATTAAGTCTAAATAGGGCGAACACGGAAAAATCATGTCGTTGCATTCTATTATTTTCTTAAACTTGTGCTTTTTCGCGAATTAATGATTAAAAATGGTGGTGTTTTATTCATTGAGTGTTGAATTACATGCACGAGTGTGGGCAAGTGATATAATGTGGTGAAACATGTCTTTTCGTGTTGTTTTCAAAACTCCATAGAAGCTCATAGTAAAGTCGCCACAACTTTACTAGGGTTTGACTTGGACTCGACTATGAAGATTTTGTGTGACTTACTGTGACTTCATGACTTATTTGACTTGATGATAACAAATAAATGTGAAAATTCATAAACTTGACACTGGCAGAATGCACAACATGCGATGCCAATAACTAAGAAAAAAAAAGTCTAAATAGACTTAATGCCGGCTAGCGCGGCCCGTCACATTTCCGTTCTATTCACTTCTCTCTTCAGTGTATGCCACCAAACAGTGAAGTTTTGTTCGCACTGTAAAACTAACTACTAAATAATGAAGCGTAATTGAAGACCGGCCAAGTTGCTTAGCAATATTAGAATACAAACACACAATCCAACATGATGATCCAATATTTGGTTCGAACAAAGGTATACCAACATAGTAAAGTCTAAAAAACAGGTCATATGTGGAGGTTGTTATTGGGCAGTTTTTTGCATTGTAGCTTGGTCATTTATCCATGTCAAAGCGTCATATGTTTGCTTTGTTTGTTTGTTAAGACTTGGATCTGTCAAAACTTTCTTGCTAGATAATTTATGCACTAGGTAGTAGACTATAGCGGACTTACTTAAAAATTAAAAGACGTTAGTATTGCGCACTTAATTTTTGTATTACGCCGAAGTTAAATGACGCTAGTTTACTTAAGCAGCGTTTTAAGTAAGGCGCTGGATCACAAATAGTATTCTGAGTGCTTTGTGAAGGAATTGTGACGATAATGATTTTGATCTTGGGTATAGTATGTATTATAAGTATGTATTTACGAGAAAAAAATATGTATATAAGTATTCTATCAGCTATCTGGTTTCCATAATACAAGCTTTGCTTAGTATGGGGCTAGATGGCGCTGTGTGTAATAAATTTGGGAAGATAGATTGGGAAGATGTGAATCTCTGTGCTGGAGTCTGTTTCTCGATTCGTACATTATGTGTGGTCTTTCAAAGTATAATGTATTATATAGGTTCTTTCCAGATACAACGTCCTAGACGACATCGTTGTCTAACATTAGGCAGAGAGAAATGGTTTCCATCCAACTTTCACTCTCAGAAATGGAAAGAGATGAAGATAGTTTAGACGAGTCCAGTGAAAATATTTTAGTTTAGAGGGTACAACAGAATATACGCCAATATCACGCGTAGGACGTGTCTGCTATTCATGCCGATCCAATTTCCAATATGGATATTTGATTTCCTCTACGAAAAACATCTTTATACCCACCATATAAGCACTCGTGAAGAAGTATCAAACGTCGTAATCAAACAAGGCAAGAGGTCCAATGTATACATAGGACGTTCATCTGTAAAATTCCACAGGGCCCCCATTCTTACGCGCTTGAAATTGCAGAAAGTTACTCTCACTCATATGACACTTTTAATGATAGAGACTGTGGTGATGATAATCTCGAGCGCACGAGAATAGTAACCGACTCTGGCAATAAAGTAAGTTTGCGATTCAAATCACAGTTTTATTTTATTATTCACACCGATTTGCCGACTTGGGATTTCCTTCCACTGGTTCTCATGCAGGCACATTTTATAAATACTTGCATTCTATCACAGTAATGTATTTGTTTGTTTAACATTACTATTACTCTTATCAAATAGTATATTACATAATAAGGCATCAAGACATCGTATTTAGAAAAAACAAATGTATGTCTTCTTATTTGGAGTAAATGAAGAATACCTCTTTTTGTAGCCATCCTCATCATAAGTTGATTAGGGTGGCGAGGAGGATAATCTAAAGTTCTAATGATATCAAAACACGTTTTTCTTTAGGCTTCGAGCATTTATAAATTGCTTGCCACCTTCGTGGAGGTGGCAAGCCAAGGCGCACCCGGTGCATGGTGCGAGTTTGTTTTACTAGTATGAAAGTGTGTTTGAAAATTTGACCATTGGCATCTCCAAATGTATATTCTCGAAACTGTAGGCTGACAATATAATACAAATCTGATGTACATATTAATGCTAAAGCCATGGTCTAAAAACTACTATAAACTGAATTTTTCGGGTTTTACCACCCAATCCAATTATATCTACACAACAATATTTTTAATCAGTGGGTACGTATTTTCACTCCAAACAAGGCAAACCAGCTGCACGGCGGCGTCAGTGCTACGATTAGGAGGATTTGGGAAGGTCTTCACATAGAGCGGTGGGATTCGATCAAATGTACGAGTATGTGTCCGCAAGCATCCGCAATCTGAGTCTAGTTGGCAGGGTCGTCACGAGCGCGCCGTCGGTTAATCTCTCACGTGTCGTCACGAATATTGATGGGCCATCAATCATCAGGCCACGTAACCCCATCGCTCATGGCGGTGACATACCGGGTTTTAGGGTTCCAGAGGTTTGTGTGATCGAGACGGCTCAAGATAACTAAGATAACTTTGACTTTGATTAATATTGGGCGGCTTTTTGACAGCCAATAAATTTTATTTTTTACATTAAATCCATCAGAGTGCGTTGACAAGACATAATTCTGAATAGTATCACTGCCTAGTCTGTGATTCTGAAGATTTTGAGTGAAAAGAGGTAAAAAAATTAGAAAAAAGCTTATTTAATTTACTTCAGGAGGGACCTCCGTCTCTGACATCCGGAATGTAGAGGACTGGGACGGATAATGTGAATCCGAACGGAAACCTTTCCGATAGAGTTGTGAATACCCCTGCTGTATTGTCATGCTTTTTTTGTGGTTATTTTTTGTCTAACAAAATACTTACCCATGGTATTTCTTATGTTTTTGTTGTCCACAACGCAAATTAGTAAATGCGGATTAGGAATTAGTAGTGTGATTGCTTTTTCATTAAACTAATTCCCATTGTCAGCATTGCTATTATATAATAGAGCATGCGTTGATATTCCTGACACCGCGTGTCATAAGTCAATCTAAAGGATAGTGTCGACTGATAGATAATAATATCTAGTTCTAGAATATATTCAAATCTGGTCACTCAATAAATTGCAATTTTATACGGGATTATATTATTATATTTTATAATGAACATTTTGTTTTAGGAGTTTTAGTATTCCTGTATTGGCTAAAATCACCTAGAAGTTAACACCAGAACAAATACCAGGTCTACCGCTCGACTTAGTATTGTGAGGTCGCGGGTTCAAATCCCGAGCAGTACCACTGTGCTCTTTGAAGTTTATGCACTGGCTTTTCACTGAAGGAAAACATCGTGTGGAAACCTGGATACACCCGCAGAAAAAAAAACAGTGGCGTGTTTGAGCTAACTAAACAACTGGGCCAGTGTGGTGAATATGGCCCAATCGCCCTTCGCAGGGAATGCAATATTTCATTATGATTATAGAATAAAATGTATGAAAATCACATCAATTTCAATAATAAAATCCATCCAATAGCTAAATATTGCCTTATTATAAGATTTAACCTACCTACTTGTGGATTCGTTTTGTTCAATTGCAGCATTGCATTGTCTATTTTTACATAGAATACGATTTAGTGATACGGAACCCAATAACAGAACCAAGTAAAATTGCCACTTACTTCGTCCAATTTTTTTCGCTCGTGTCATTGCCGTTTGTACGCGACATTAATGCTATATAATTGTTTGTGGAGCGACCGCGTGTTTGTTCGTCTATTGTTCAGCAAATAAATTTAAATTGTAGCAACGTAATCGCGTGTCATAGACTGTCATCTGTCGTGTCCATTACCGGATAGGTCTTAGCGGGAGACAAATTCTATTGATACTGGACGCAAAATAAACTTAATCATGAATAACCCACAGGATTTATTATTAGCAAAATCATTAGTACCATCAACGGGGGACTTAAACTTTTCATGTTCTTTATTCACTTCACAAATGCTTGTACCTCTTATAACGTTATATGTTTTACATTCATTGTAAATGGAAACTTTAAGGAGGAATCTGGTGAGCGCTTCTCCATACAAACGTATTCCCCTATTATCTTCCTCGATAATGCCTCTAGAGTATTTTTTTTTAATAAATCCTACGTCTACTGTAGACGTGTCTGTCATTTCCCTTTTTTCAGAAAACTATTCTGCAGAAAATATATCTCTCCTAAAATTACTATGAAGATATATAAAGCGCGTAATTGTTTTTAGCTATTAGTTTCTGAATTATTTCATAAAGAAACATGATTTTTTTTAACAAAATGTTCCTCAGTGTATTATCTCCCTCATTTTATGCTTCACCTGCAAGCTTCAAGTTATTAAATTCGTCCTTTGTTTAAAAAAAAACACGAGAGTTTATTTTGTTGAAAATCGGTCTGCTCTAGAAAATACCCTCTGGATGTTTTCACATTAACTTGCATGGCCAGATAACAATATTATTCTTTTAATAGTTTCTTTCATATTTCGAGCACGACAACGGCACTGAAACAAAAAGTTTGCAGAAATTATGTAACAAGTTTTCGAAGATACATTGTAGATTGACACGGTTAAGACTGTGTTCATCCTCCGTAGCCTACTTTATATTTCAATGTCTTTGTCTCATTAGTAGTCCATGTAAGCGTTTACGCGTAACAATAGAAGATAAATGAGCAGTGTTGTCCTTAAAGTGTCCGATGCTGTCACAGTAAACCTTCATCAAGGCAAATTTCATTGCCCTATTGAATCTAACAGAGATTCGTCTTCAATTGCGTCTTGTAAGTTCAGCCAATTTGGATTTTAAAACTGTTGTACCGTTACTCAAATTGAATTGATTTGAATATTTGTAGATGTTTGTTCGTTTCGGTTGAATTTCTAGAATCGAGATCAATCGAGCTGTAAAGTAAGGGTGCCTAATGTTCCATCCGTATATCCGGCCAACCGCAATTATTCCGGATCAAACGTTTTCTCGTTTATTGCCTAACGTTTTTTAATCCTGCTATTTTCCAATGTTTATCTTTAAAACATTAAAAACGTTAATAAATTAAATTTTAAAAGGTTTAAGTGAAAGGATTTTTCAAATTGCTAGACTATTAGGTCAGACTGACAAAGATTAAAGACTTAGAATTAAACTTATTTTGCATCTACATTAAAAAAGACACAAGAAGAATCGTGGCAAATCTAATAAGCATAATGAGCTTGTTGAAAAAAACATAGGATCAGGTTGTCTAGGAAGCAAAGCTAGGAAGCAATTTCTAGCCAATTTAGTAGATCATTGCATTCATTGCTATTCCGCAGGCTGAATTGTAGGGTGTCAAATCTGACTGACAAGAAGTACAAGTCACGTCCATTTACTGGCAGTTAGTCACAGACGGTTCGAATTTAAATAATAAATGCACGGTACGTCCATGATGACCGATAAAGAGGTCGTCCACATACAAAATAATATGAGGTAATGCTTCAATGTCGCCACGTTAGAAGTCGATGGTTCGTACCTGTGGACCGTTCTCATACCTTTTTGATTTAGTATACTTTTGACTGTTGGTTCAAGACAAATTGAAAGAGGGCGTTGAAAAAATATCCAAAAAGGTTAAAGTTGCTAATTTGGTCAATTTAAATTTGTTTTAATTTCATTTTAAACCAAAGTTTAAGCGAACCCTTGATTCACATCCACCAATTTTGAACATAAGTAAAAACAATAAATAATATTTCTTTATTCTCAGAAGAATAAGAATAAGAAGAAGAAAAGGAAAGGTGTAGTAAATATGTAGTAATCAACGTTATAAAATTAGTGATTGTATTAAACTGATTATGACCTGTGTTATGACGTAGAAATTGGATACCTAGGTACACTAAATCAAATTAGTCATAATAATTTCACATTGGGTTGATAATGGAATATCTTAGTTAAAATTCTACAATTACAAAAAAAAAAAATTACTTACCCAATTCTAGTATTAGTTCAGTGAATCGAGAGTTTTACCTTACAAAAGTCCGGTGGTGATGATTTTTTGGTATGTTCTATAGGACTGTAGAGTAATGAAAAACCCAAGTTTTTGTCACCCCTCATCATATGCTTCCATCGCTATCTCGGCAATAGCGCAAATATTGCCACTTTTTTCATTACGCGTCTATAACTAATATTCAGTGCACTTTCGCGCAAACAATGTTTGATCAAAAATGTTTACCTACCGGATATTTTGTATGCTAACCCCCCTTTTGGGTTTCTAATTACTGGATCAAAATATTATGACAAAGACTACTAAATCTCGCATTCGGTCAAAAACCTTGTTATTTCTGGAAGCCCTTAGTGACTAGTTTTAAGCTAGTTCTAATAGGACATGCCTACCGAAAATCGATATGGTGTACGCAGTTCAAACCAATTTTGTTCGTTTACCTCTGTCTATTCACCACCTTCGTTCATAATTTAGTGGCTCGTATTGAATAGGGCTATAATTAGGGGTCAACAGTCGCCCTTGATGAGGATTTTACAGAATCGTTCTTAATTGCCATCGAAATTGATAGTTTTTTATCACGCATCCCTTTTGATTTGTTTATTCTGATTGTTTTTATGTTTTGTCTAATAATTGAATTAACATAATAAATACCTATATAGTTACCTATTTTTTCTATCTCGTTATTTACTTATTATCTTAGTTAAGTTTTTTCTATTCATAGTTATCTAGGTACCGTTTTTTTTTGTGATTCTTTTGGCCTCAGGTGGCCTCTGCAGCGTCACCAGACTTTAGGCAAGCGCAAATGGCGCTAGGGCTAGTAAACCTAGCCTAGTTACCGACTTTATTAGTCCATTTTATAATAAGTACCCATTTATTACTTTGTTGTAGTTTGAATTAACAATATTTTATTCTAAATTTTGTACGTGCTTACTTCGTCGTAGACTAGGGAGTCTGACAATAATAGTCCACTTCATCATAATCTCAGTGTTGTGGGCTGGTCCAGACGAGCGGCACAATTGCGACATCCGATGGCCCGTCTGCCGTGCCAATTGCGCCTGCGCATCAAATTGCACCCAAACGCGAGTCGTAAAACTGCATCTATGACCTCATCCAGTTTGAATGTCGGGGTCGAAACGCTTAGTTTCAGGTTCAATAGGTGATTGTGGTCGGCATGACGACGGAAATACATAAATAATTTGGTTGTGTTTCCTATTGGGCGAGTTGAATCAACAATAAGAGCTGGTAAAACAAAATAGTTATTTGGTGAGTAGGTATGAATATGATGTGAAATCACAAGCAATTATGATATCATAAGGACCTGGGTATGTCCTAAAACTACATCTAGAATGCCGGAGGACGGGCAGCAGCGTCCTCTTGTTTTTCCTTGGTGTGCATTTTGCGATCCCCAAGCTGCCTGCCAAGCGTGGGAATTATGGCAACCCCTCCCTATTAACGGGGAGGACCTTCTGACCGATTATGATGATACTATGATTGCATGGAGTCGGGAAAACCCCAATGCAAGACTCTTGAAAAGGATGTGCAATTAATTATTAGAAAACTTTGACTTTAATCTTAATTTTCACAATACACTGAAATGCCTGTTTTTAGCTAAGTATATCAAGCAAGTATATTTTTTAGAGATTCATCATAATCATCGTTATCAGCCAGGAGCCGTGCACTGCTGGAAAAAGGCATCCCCCTTAATAGGGAGAGGCCCCCCTAGAGGTTTTAGAGATTACTCATGTTTAATTACGTCGTATGCTGATATGCTCCGACTATTGTTGCGCTTTCGATCACATCCGATCATTCTGATCATTCTCACAGTATTCCTCCTCGTACCTAAGACTCTTTTTGATCCGTGGTAAATGACGTTAAACCATAAAAACGAATCGCGTGAGCGAAGCTATAAATGTGGCTGCCATTCATTCTAATGTAAGTAACATAGCATGGAATCTACGCCTACCCATTAGAAGATCTATGATACAATTTCATGGACGGCTATAATTAATGGTGTAATATTATTTTGCAAAATTCTTAGTAAGAATACGATCGGTGTAAGTGGGACCTGGGTATGTCCTATAACTGCATCCAGAACCACCGGAGCACGGGCAGCAGCATCCTCTCGGTTACAGGTGAGTCTGCGATCCCCAAGGTGCCTGCCAAGCGTGGGGATTGGCAACACCTCCCTATTAAAGGGGAAGCCTTCGTCCAGCAGTGCACGTCTTCTGGATGTTGATGATGATGTTGGCGGGCCATACTCAACTGTAGAGCAATGCTACGTTATGATTGATTGAATGTAGGTCAAAAATTGGGGTGTACGCCAACTCCTGTAGTATTTATAGAACATTCATACACAGCTAAATATTTCTTAGAACGTAATTGTCATTCCTTTTTTTAAATAGGCTTGAGTTTGACTGTCATCTCGTCTGATGATAAACGAAGATGTCGTCTACGATGGAGCACGCCTGCCTAGAAGAAACCAATTC
This sequence comes from Erannis defoliaria, assembly GCA_905404285.2. NCBI lineage: Eukaryota > Metazoa > Arthropoda > Insecta > Lepidoptera > Geometridae > Erannis > Erannis defoliaria. Next base: position 7,175,202 of record FR990071.1, read on the forward strand.
ACTCGCGACTTGAAGACGCCCAGATTATAACTATCGGGAAACACCTACTCGGGCAACGCATTCCACTGTTTAGCATTATCTCTTTCTCGGCATTGTCATAGTCCCTGCTACTGACATGCTTCTCCTTGGTCCCCTTACCAATCGCATAAATGTGTCTATGTTCTATCTTTCTGATATTCCGAATGTTCATCGGCCTAGGCTCTATTGTTATTTAAGACAGAAAGGTGTAAAAATTACTTTCGTATAGCATTCTGAGCTCCTCAATATAAACATACTACTGGTCTTAACGCACTGCGCATACAGCCTAGATTCGTTTCATAGAATTGAGAATTAGCATAATCGTAGCGTCATCTCAAGGTGAATGCGATGTCGGTGGCCGATATACGGCTGGTTGCATCTGTGCTGACGTTACATAGATGAAATATAGAGTTACAATACGACGTTACTATTATGTTATACAACGTGTAACAAAAAGGTTCAACAATATTGAATGTGTGTACTCATCATTATGAACAACTTTTACGATGAGGCCAACCATGAAATCGCAAAAAAAATAGCTGTTCCATACAAAAAGTTCATTGACCTTTGACAAAATATATGGAACAGCTGTTTTTTTCGCGATTTCATGGTTGGCCTCATAGTAAAAGTAGGTGCAAACATACCCTTCAGTATTGTTGAACCTTTTTGTTAAACATTGTATAATGTGGTTACACTATGAGGTGGATTTTATCCGACGACGATAATAAGCCTAATGAAGGTTATTGGGCTTCATTTGTATACAGGGTTACTCGAAAAGGTTACTACACGGAATAGTACTCATCAATAAAACAAGCAAAAATGTTATTTATATTAGAATAATTTTTTTCTATCAAATTCATATGGTTTTATTTCGAGTTTTTTAAAAAGTCATATTTAATTAAAAAACATATAAATTACAAAATGATGTCATTAAGTACTACCTATTCCTTCTAAACATGATGTAAAATGTAAATATACCTAATCCCACCACTACCAAACCACTACCACCGTCACTGAAGAGAGAAAGAGTAGGGCCTTCGCTTTTCTGTGACCACCGCCATCTATACCTACCACGACTAAAAATGCGTTTCACGTCGATTTTTTTTAAAATTATTATGAGGCCATAACGACGTATGGTCTGCGTAAATTTCAACCGGCTACCTATTACGGTTCCGCTACCGATGATATAGGTCGAAAAAGGCCGGACGTACGGACAGACAAACAGACAGACGACGAGTAGGCTTAGTAATAGGGTGCCACTTGATACTCTTAGGGTAAGGAACCCTAAAAAAGGGTAGGTAATATTGATGTTTTGCGAACAGTGGAATTATCCAAGCTGGTTAGGCATACAGATGTGCAGCAACGGTATAAGTACACGGAACGAAATAAAGCAGTGCTAATGAGATCCTATCTATTAATTACAAATAAACTTTAGTTTAACTGAATCGATCTTTTATTTTCACGCTTGACAACTCACAGACATCTCTTTTTACTTTTCGCAATGACAATGACGTCACTGACAATCTTGTTGAATATATTAACATAAAGGTTTAACTTTTCAGTACAAACTTTTTCAACACTTTCCCTTCAACAATGATTCTAAACCTAGTTCCCTACAGAAGGAAGCGAAGGTTGCAAAAGGTAGTGCTTTGGTCAAGACGTCGGCCACTTGGTAGGCGGTACCAATTCTCTCCACCTCAATAGCACATTCAGCAACCAATTCTCTTACATAAAAGTGCCGTATGCGAATATGTTTCGTTCTCTTGTGAAATTCTGGGTTGTGGGCAAGACGAACTGCTGCTTCATTGTCCACATATAACGTTGGAGTCTTCACTAGAATGGTTAGGTCCATCATGACTCTATTGAGCCAAACTAGCTCTCTGGCTCCCTCACTAGCTGCTACAAGCTCGGCTTCAGTGGTAGAAATAGCTACAGATGCTTGTCGTTGGCTCAACCATGATATAACGCCACCTGAATAACGACATACTACTCCTGTCGTTGACCGTCCAGTTTCTCGGTCACCTCCGTGATCCGCATCGCTATACCCCTCTAGTACACAGGATTGGTATCGAGCTTTATACATAATACCACAAGAGCGTGTGCCTTTAATGTAACGCATGATCCTCTTTACTCTAAGCCAGTCTTCCTTTGTGGGGGATTCCAATGTCCGTGAGACAACTCCCACAGCATAAGCTATGTCCGGACGTGTTCCGACCATGAGGTATGCCAGTGCTCCGACAGCTTCACGATATGGAAAGTTTTCAGCTTTCTCCGATTCCACTTTCCCTGGTCGAGGTTCCTTTTCTATAGGTGTTGTAACAGGGTTACACTCAGACATGCCAAAACGCTCCAAAACTTTCTCGGCGTAAGCTTCTTGGTAAATGAAAATTGAGCCATCATCTTCTCTGACTATTCGTAGACCCAGGTAATATGCCGCAGGCTTCGTAGTAATCCGTAGTCTATTACTCAAATCTTTCAGGAAGGTATTAGCCAATTCCTCATCAGTAGCAGCTACTAATCCATCGTCGACATACAATGTTATCAGTAACTTTTTGCCATCGTACAACTCAACAGCTTTGCTTCTCCGTTGACATAGACGGTGCATTTTTTTGCCATCGATTACTTTGGTGTACAGACAACAATCAGCCTCGCACTGCTTGAAGTCCATTTCTTTTAAAATTTCTTACAAACAAGAATTCCAACACCTTGGAGATTGTTTTAAACCATATAGGCTCCGATGAAGTTTCAAAACATTCGTTGTTCCATCTGAGTAGCCATCTGGCTGTTGTACATAAATTTCCTCCTGGAGCTTTCCGTTAGCGTGCAGTCTCAACAAGAGTTCTGTTTTCTCTTTCACTAACACCGTTTTGTTCAGGCGTATACGGAGCCACAAGTCTCTGAAGCACTCCGTGTGAGTTTAAGATATCTCTAACAGACTTGTTGTCGAACTCACCACCATTATCGCTGAGAAGACACTTCACGGTATGTCCTGCTACTTTCGTCTGAGCTAGCATCAAGGCGAGTTTTTCCTTGACCTCGGACTTGTATTTCAGGAAGTTGTCATAAGAAAATTGTTGTTTGACAAAGAAAGACAAAACAAATAACAAAAAAATAAAACAAAAAAGTTAGGGTTCCTGGATACGTATCAGTCACGAAACATCAGACCTCTGGAGTACAGGGGGCCTCTTGTTGAAAATAAAATTGATGATTTATAATTTACCTATCTATCTTGTGCTAAAGTTATATGGGAGAAAAAAAGAACAAAAGATTATTTGAGGTTACAATGCGTTTACTATTTTGATAAGTCCTAATACAATATTAATATTAAAACGCTGATGGCGATAGTCCAATGGATGACGGCAACGAGAAAAATTGGGAAAATAAAATAAATGAAAGGAGGTTATCTGATGGATCCTTTGCTGATGGTGTCTTCTGCAGGATCATCCGATTCTCGAACGCTTCATGGAGCTCCTCCAGTGAAATGACATTGCCTTGTCTTCAAAGCTTCAAATGAGAATTTCGCTCGAGTTCCTTAGTTTGGTGACCGCATGGCGCGTCACAAAATAATTCTTGAAAGTTGGAGTTTTACGTCATCTCAGACGGAAATATGGACCTGGTGTCCCCTGCGGGATCGGCGTTGGCTCCCTCAGGTCATTCTCTTCTCAAAAAGATGTAAAAAAATCCAAAAGGTGATTCACCCCGTAACACGCGCAACGGCGGCTCCGACGTGAATGTCTATTTTTCAAAATGGTCTCCTCGATCTAGCTTCTCTTTCTCGCTTATGGAAGAATTCTTCGAGTGCGAGCGAGTCAGCGTATATGACGTCATGTCGTAATACGGCTTCCAACAGATAACCAAATATTTTGTATAAAGCTATCCGATAGATTCTAAATTTGAAACTAATTTTATTACTAGTTTACAATTCCAAAATAAATGCTTAAAAAATCCTAATTTGTTATTTAAATACAATTTTGATAATTAATTTCACACCAACATTTTATGTTGGTTTCTGATATATTTTATGGAGCAAAGCACAAGCCATCCTGTGCGCCAATTTGCAAAATGGGAGCTAATAAAATAAAGTAATAATATAATTTAAAGATTATATGACAATATCCCCCTTTTGAAACAAAAGACAGTTTACTGTCTGAACAGACGGGGTAGGCATGAAAAGAAACTTTTTGTTATAGGTTGGAATCCTGAAATATAGTGAGGTTGATACTTCAGCAAGCTTCTTACATTCCATCTAGCAAAATAAACTGTTATTCCACTTTCATAAAATAAATCACTCACATTCTTTCATACATAGGTACCTATAAGGAATTCAAATAATATTCACACTGCCTAGTTCTTACAAAATCACCACTCACACCTTTAAACTTACATCGAACTTCATAAATCTCCTTGCATCTCATAGTTAAATTGAGCTATTCTGACATACTTGCTTCACTTTTCATAATCCTCATGACTCCATACATAACATGATGGTATAGGATATACCTATAGAAATAACACATTGTGTAATAAAACAAAAGTAGTATATAGCAAGTAGCTTAAAAGGTAACTGTTAATATAAATATCCATTCACTCTTATGTAGGTGCGGACAAAACTTATCTGAAAAACAATGATATCTAAATGGTTTTAAACGGTAAGTAAATATGTGTTAGTATGTTTGTAATTCTTATAATAATCTATACCCTACAGTTTGGGTTTTCTAGTAATGACCTAATTCTATGAGAATAAAGTCTCACTATTGTCTAATAGTATGAAGTGAAAACTTCTAATGTTTAAAGTAAATATCTATCGTTGTAAACATTAGATAAACTAAGTATAAGCTTTAATTAAGTACAGGTAAATCTTAATTATTTAAACCTAAATTAAATCTACGCAGTGAATCCGTGCACTAGATGCTGCTAACTATAATTAAAGACTAATTGTTAATCTTAGAAGGTTCACAGACAACCTTTGGTATCTACAAGACAAAAAGGTAAGTTTGGTATGTATGTATGTATGTAGATCTACTAAATATTGCTAGCATGTCCGAGTGTTTTAACTCAGCCATAAGAAAACATTTTAAGTCATACTAGGTATAAACTTGTCGTTAGTCAAATCCGGTATGTATGTTAGCATGTAACAAAAAGACTAGAACTAAATCGTTCCCAAATAATTAGCTAATAAGCTATAGTTAATGGTAGGTTGCCTTTAAATAGGATCCTCCAGAAAATTGCCCAATATGTAGGCTAAGAACTAATAAGCACACGAAAATATGCATTATTGAACGTTTGGTTTATTGTTGGTTATGTAAAAATAATTACTCATACTTAACCTTAAAAATATTGCATCACAGACTTGGTTTTAACAAAAATTACCAAGTCTCAAAACACAAAAAAATGGTATTAACCTTAAAAAATTGCTTCACAGACTTGGTTTTAACAAAAATTACCAAGTCTCAAAACACAAAAAAATGGTATTAACCTTAAAAAATTGCTTCACAGACTTGGTTTTAACAAAAATTACCAAGTCTCAAAACACAAAAAAAATGGTATTAAATATACTGCTTTTGCTTTATATAGCAATGGATACTTGTCCAAAACAAAACAATAGCTTTGAATACTGTTATTAAGTTAATTCAAAGTAAGTATTTAAGTCTTTCCCTGAATGTAGGTCAACACTTTGTTAATACTTGAAACTTGTCTTTGAGACAGAAAAAGAATCGTCTTTTCTATACAAATTGGAAATCAAAATAAGTAAATTCTTGTATAAATAACGCTTAAGTAGTTCAATGTCTGAATAGAAGTCATACTTAGTCTGAGTATAGACCATATAGTATGTCATTTTACCTACATGAACTTGTTGGTTTACAAGGAAAATTGCAATGTTTAAATTCTAAACTTGTTTGTAAAGAAATAATTATTGATTTTATGATTTTATCAGTATTTGTTATGGATTTACAGTATCCTAAAGTATCCGTAGAAATAATAATGTGGGTAAAAACGCAAACTTAAAACTTATGTGTTTCTTTTTTACTTTTGAGAATTTTGGTTGTGAACATACGGTTTTCATTTTAATTTGAATAATACTGAACCGATAGCCAAAATTGTGTATCTATAGGTAGCTAGATATGCGTAGGTACGATAAATCAAAAATAATTGTCTGTAACTACAATTTTGAAAAAGTTATAAGCGCCGCCATATGTGTGTTTACATACTGCATTGCTTTGAATAAATAAATATTGTTTTTGTTTATATTTCAAAAACTATTGATCTGAATTTTGCAATAAAAGTATACATTGACTTCTGTTAGCGTCTACTATGGGTAGTAAACAAAATACTTTAATAAAAAGTTTGAGAAGAGAGTGGGTAACGAATGGCGAACTGATCTGTAAAATTTCAGAGCAGTGCCTTCTAACAGCTCTGAAAAACCTCTCAACAGTACACTTTCACACACATCTCTTGCTAACTTAATTTCGTTCACTCGATTCAAAAATTCAACAACACACGTATCACCACTATACTTCAGTCCCCAGGACTTCAAATTGGAGTTGTAACTGTTATTAATTGCATATGTTACCTGGGTGACTGGTACATGACTGTTTTGTGTCGAGTGCCTTTGTTTCATAAATGGAATATACTTGTCACCGTCTGTGGCTGGATCTATAACACTAGTGCTAGGATTTGTGTGGATATTTTTGCATAATGGCGACTGGATTGTTCCTTGAGCCATCCTCACATCGGTATTGACATAATTCATTTCTTCTGAATCTGAAACAGGTATATCTATTAAGCTCTGTGAATTTTGGAGTTCTGGTTGAGGTGAATCTGACGTTTGCTCCGCTGTTAACTTACGGTCAACAGACGGTGTACTATACATCTTTACAAGAAAAATTGTTACACAAATTCAATAACACAATTGTGAAAATACCTACTTCTACAGTAGATTAAATTGTAATCTTTTGTTTATAAATTCCAACATACACCTTTGCACAAGATAAAATTGGTTTGTTTTTAAGTTAAATTCTAAGTAAATAATTGTTCGGGCGCCATTTGTCATAAGAAAATTGTTGTTTGACAAAGAAAGACAAAACAAATAACAAAAAAATAAAACAAAAAAGTTAGGGTTCCTGGATACGTATCAGTCACGAAACATCAGACCTCTGGAGTACAGGGGGCCTCTTGTTGAAAATAAAATTGATGATTTATAATTTACCTATCTATCTTGTGCTAAAGTTATATGGGAGAAAAAAAGAACAAAAGATTATTTGAGGTTACAATGCGTTTACTATTTTGATAAGTCCTAATACAATATTAATATTAAAACGCTGATGGCGATAGTCCAATGGATGACGGCAACGAGAAAAATTGGGAAAATAAAATAAATGAAAGGAGGTTATCTGATGGATCCTTTGCTGATGGTGTCTTCTGCAGGATCATCCGATTCTCGAACGCTTCATGGAGCTCCTCCAGTGAAATGACATTGCCTTGTCTTCAAAGCTTCAAATGAGAATTTCGCTCGAGTTCCTTAGTTTGGTGACCGCATGGCGCGTCACAAAATAATTCTTGAAAGTTGGAGTTTTACGTCATCTCAGACGGAAATATGGACCTGGTGTCCCCTGCGGGATCGGCGTTGGCTCCCTCAGGTCATTCTCTTCTCAAAAAGATGTAAAAAAATCCAAAAGGTGATTCACCCCGTAACACGCGCAACGGCGGCTCCGACGTGAATGTCTATTTTTCAAAATGGTCTCCTCGATCTAGCTTCTCTTTCTCGCTTATGGAAGAATTCTTCGAGTGCGAGCGAGTCAGCGTATATGACGTCATGTCGTAATACGGCTTCCAACAGATAACCAAATATTTTGTATAAAGCTATCCGATAGATTCTAAATTTGAAACTAATTTTATTACTAGTTTACAATTCCAAAATAAATGCTTAAAAAATCCTAATTTGTTATTTAAATACAATTTTGATAATTAATTTCACACCAACATTTTATGTTGGTTTCTGATATATTTTATGGAGCAAAGCACAAGCCATCCTGTGCGCCAATTTGCAAAATGGGAGCTAATAAAATAAAGTAATAATATAATTTAAAGATTATATGACAAAGTACACCATACGATATCCTGTAAAGTCGTCTTTAAACAGAACGTAATATTGCAACTTCGTGTAGCTTTGTTGAAATGGTCCACAAACGTCGGTATGTACAAGCTCTCCTGGCTGTGAGGCTCTAGTTCTCGTACCGAATTTAAGTCTATGGGCTTTCCCATATATGCAGCCTTCGCATGACTCCTTATCAAGAGGAAGTTCTAACCCCAGTTCACGTTTAACTGTCGCTTTCACGTGTCTCTTGTTCTGGTGCGCAAGTCTCTCGTGGTAGAGCTGCATCGTTGCAGTCGTTGCATAGACTTCGGGAGGATTAGCTGGTGCTACGTTTTTCACGTCTAAGCGATATAATCCACCTTTCTTTTGTCGTTTTCCTATCAGCTTTGCTTCTCCGTTGACATAGACGGTGCATTCTTTTGTCGTCGATGAGAACATGCTACTTGGAACTTTGTCATGAAGTGCTAAGACCGAGAAAAAATTCTTGTTGATGGCTGGAACGTACCAAACGTCTTGCAGGGTAACTCGTTGTAGCTTCCCTTTAACATTTGCTTCTATTATTACTGAACCTTTGCCTTTAGCATCTATCGCATTGCCATTAGCTGTCGTCACAGTACGGTTTCCATCAAAATGTTCAAAATTCTGGAACATATCAGCTCGGTTTGTTACATGGCTCGTGGCGCCGTTATCCACGTACCAACTCTCGGTGTCACGATCGATTGTAAAAACTTCTGTGTTTTCAATAGACATCAGGGTCATGTTCGCGGTTTTAGATGTAGAAGGTGTTGATTGCTGGTTACTTGTTTTCGGGGGCTTGCCATCCTTGAGCCATTTCTGACAGTTTCTGACTCGATGTCCGATAACCTGACAGTAGTTGCATCTCAACTTCTTATCCTTCTTTTTCTCGATAGCATGTGGGGTACTTGAGTTCGTGAGAAGAGCTTCTTGCACGTTATTACTCTTTTGCAAAGCTCGCTCGAATGCGCATAAATGGCTTGTCAAACTTTCTATGGTTCTGTCAGTCTTCGGTAGTAACAGCCAGCTGCTTCTGAACGCGAAAAAAGTTTCGTCAAGGGTGTCGAGGGTTTTGCAAATTAATAGCAACTCTGGTAACTCCCTGTTGTTGTCCCTGTTAAGTTCTTGTTGAAGCTGTGTCCAAATATTCTTCAATTTAGACAGATGTGTTGTTACGTCGTCTGATGTATCTTTTTTATAACCAAAAAAGCTCATACAAAGATTGTACGCCTTATCCTCGTTTGTGCCATCAAAGAGGCGATGTAACTCAAGCCATACTTCACGTGCTTTAGTATACCGCATAACTTTTCTCAGAGTCTCTTCCTGCATATTGGTCGTCAATAATAGAAGGGCGGTTGCGTCGGCTTTTACAAAACGCTCGAGGTTCGCATTGTACGCGCCGAGCGCGGCGTCCCCAGCTCCGGCGGCTGGTGCATCGGGTTTTTGGAAGGTGCCCTCGACTACTTCTAGTGCTGACGGTACAGTACGTAGTAGGCATGTCACTTTATACTTCCACGTATCCCAATTGGATTTTCCTTCTAAGAGACCAATCTGAATTTTTCCGTTACTAATTTCCATGATGAAATTGATGGGACCAATAACCTATTGATGTTTTGCGAACAGTGGAATTATCCAAGCTGGTTAGGCATACAGATGTGCAGCAACGGTATAAGTACACGGAACGAAATAAAGCAGTGCTAATGAGATCCTATCTATTAATTACAAATAAACTTTAGTTTAACTGAATCGATCTTTTATTTTCACGCTTGACAACTCACAGACATCTCTTTTTACTTTTCGCAATGACAATGACGTCACTGACAATCTTGTTGAATATATTAACATAAAGGTTTAACTTTTCAGTACAAACTTTTTTAACAGGTAACGTAACTTACACCGACCATTGAAAGCTCTCCTGAGCTTCGAGCTCGATTGATATCGGTCTTCACCAGATGTCGACTCCCATTTTGTCTGTTCGAGACACGATATCGATTACCGGGAAATTCCAGAGTAACGCAAATATTTTCTAGCTTGGTTCCATATAATTATATTTATTCGTAGCCTTACGTGTATTGAATGATCGAACTCTTTCAAATGTAGACTCTTTCAGACTTCATAAAGATAAACATATTTTTGTAGTGTGGTTGATCAATTTATAGTAATATGCGTGTGGCCTAATGTTTAATTTATGACAAATAACAGGCTTAGTGATGAATATAACTAAATACATTACACATACTGAAAAAATAACTTGTATTGGCTGATAAATCTCTGAGATATGAGCGTTTAAAGTTTTAGGTGGGGATAGAGAGGGGATGCTCTATCCCTTTCTCGCAAAGCATGTGTTAGTATAGCATTTATATGCCGCGCCTGAGGCTTGACGTCATAGCTCAGTATAGCGCGCTCTCTGTCTAGCTGGAAATTAAAATGCTTAGAACTTATTTATTTTTGGATTATTTTAAATTTTGTTTTCGTTGATAGGCTCTATTGATGATCATCTTTTTTATGAAGTAATAAAAAAATTGTAGTCATCATGCCTATTAAAGCAATTTATAGTAGTTAAACAATTTATAGTTTTCTTGATAAAATTTATAGTAAGCTCGTTTCAGGTAAGTAAAATGTAAGGAATTCAAAGTCTTTCTTTGTAAATTTCTCATTGTATGTAACTAGCTGCGTTTCAAGAGTACTTCTTTCATTATCCTGCCATGCAAGTTTTGCTACTCCTTCTATAAATAGTTAGAACCTTATAAACTACAGAAATGACATAACTGATCCAAACGTATAGCAAAAGTAATCTTAAATATTGAAGTAATAAGGTGTGGTTTAGAAATTTTAAGCGCGGCGTATATGTTTTAAATTGAAACGAAGTGTTCATAGTGGCCCAGTCGCAACTGGCAGAAATGAATTTCGTAGACTGCTTGCACTTTCAATGTGTTGTTTTATGCGATTCATTATTAGCTTTGCGAATAACTCTGAGCAACTAAACCATAAAACATGTTTGGCTTAACGAATATCAAAGAGTTTCTTGGAAATGCGAACGATCTATAAATGTGACGTGAATATATTCCCGCTTTTTAATATGTTCGTCGAGTTTCATTCAAATACAGGATAAACAAACAGCGAAACAAATTATGATTATCGCAAAAAGTTCTACATTAACTTTGAGTTATTGTCGAGTGGAGCCAAAGAACTTGAAGACAACTAAGTTTCTTTTATACGGCGAGAAATAATATACCTAAATATCTGTTTTTCTATTCAAGATATTAAAATGTTACGTCACAGCTCAGATCACAACATTCGACTTAATTTATGTCCTTTTTCGTTCGTCTATTACAAGCAATAAAGTAATTATTTATTTGTTGGTGTTTATGTAATTGTTTAGTTTAGTTATTATAAAAGCATATTGATATTAATAGTCGTAAATTAATATTTTTGTAAAAACTCGACATTAAGCATGTACTAATTCAAGGTAAAGTTTCAAACACATACATTATAGGCAGTACAATAAGACTTAGTTACTATTGTCATATCTAACCGTTCTAGGTATAAAATTTCATACTCTAACCACATATTGATGTTTGGATACCAAAGTATTTGTTCTATACAACACCACCAGGTAAATTTTACATCATTTAAGCGTTCATCTAGAGAATCATTGTGTTTGGAAAGGTCAAGTTTAGTATGGGATTCATTTACGCTTGGTCCTTTCATTAAAACTACTGTATCATTAAAAAAAACTGCCACAAATGCTGTATTTCAGATCTCATGTTATTTTAAGCTTCTTATCTTTGTTGCTTGGAGTTTCTACTTTTCTAGTATAAGTACAAAACCTTTTACCCATGGAAAATATTTTAATAGTTTTAGAATTGAGGTACTGAAAAGGTACCTAAATATTAACGGAAAATCAGTTAAGAGATATGTTTTTTTAAACATTATTAATTTAATTAAAAGATTAAGAACGTAATAAAACTAATCGAATTTATTATGCAGTTAATAAATCGATCTTAAGTTATATCGATGTATGGGCGAAAAAGATGTAGGTATGTTTGATTACAATTTATGTCCCAAACTACAAAGACTACTTAGCCTACTACACAACAAAAAACAAAAGGATTGTATCCAGACCGATGAAAGTCTAGAGAAAAAAGTCTAGTCTTTGTTTTAGTTAATAAAGGCTTAATTTATGTCCCTCAACCTGACTTATATTTTCAGTAGAGCAAAGTTCGGTTGCTATCTTTGTGGTAGAACGGAACCCCCGTCGAGCCTGACTCGCACTTGACGGCTTTTTTTTCTTATAAATGGTATTTTTATTTATTAATTAATTGAAAAGAATTCAGTTCAGCAGTTTAAAAAAACTTGTAAAAGTTTGAAGAGCAAAGGGTCCAAAACTTTCAGTTTTACGTCTTGAAGTGCAAAAAACTCATTAAAACTCATCTCTGTCTTTTCAAAAACCAGTAAAGTTTTAATGGGACTATTGGTCGTGAAAGAGCCAATTAATCTTATTTCAAGAGTCACAATCACACTTATCACACTAATATTATAAAAGCGAAAGTTTGTCGGTATGTATTGTTTGTTACGTCTTCACGGAAAAATCATCATCATCACCATTTTTCATTGTCCCACGGGTGAAACCGCGAGGAACAGCTAGTTGCATAATAATATGGATAGAAAACTTGATGTGAAACATTATAGTGTTTTACTTTTCCAAAATTGCATCATAAGCACAATAGTACATTATGATACGAGTGTGCTATGTTGGTCATTACACTAGAGGCGGTATTATGCGAGCGAGCCACAGGCGAGCGCGATAAGGAAGCCGAGAGCGTAATGACTAATAGCACAAGAGTTCCATACGACTGTTTTCATCACACTTGCGAGGAAAAAACAAACTTATTTGATAATAATCAACCACACAGCGAAAACGTCAACAAACATTTGCGGAAAATGGCGGCCAAACCAGCAATGCGCGCGCAGGTTGACATTTACTTCAGCGGCATAAGAACTCTTTGTTGGTATTACAAAAAAACTGTAAGTATTACCCGGCTATATTAAGAGTGCTTCGTATACATACGTCTAATTGCAGTCACGTACAAACTTGACTTTACCGGGTTATACCTATTATAGCACAAGTGGCGTAATGTAAAGTAAAAAGCACGCGTGCGTAATAGCTTGGATTATGAGCCTAAAACCGATGTAATAAGATCCACTTTACGAGCAAGTGTGATGAAAAATTATATTATGTGCGATGATATGAGAATAAATAAAGAATACAATGAAGCACTAAATCATTATATAAGGACTAATAACTAAATTAAGGACGAAATCAAATTCAAACAATTTAGTTATTTCGCATAAGTATATACCTAATGCTTGTGCGAACACGTGAATTGTAATTTTATACCAACAGTTTCACAATTTGTAAAGGAAAACGCCTTGAAAGTTAACACTTGACCAATAAATACAATACAAATTATTGCTGAAAATCAGCCACCACACAATGGTCCAGGAATATTCACCTTGACATCAAAGGAAAATTTGTAAGTTACTAATTCCTACATAAATAATTTATTGTATAAAACAAATTCTTACATCCTTGTTACCAGCCGAAAAACCTTTTCACCTATTGTGTTACGCGGTTGTTTGTTTCACTTTGTGTCTATTGAAATCGACACCTTGATCTAAATAGGCTTCAGGCATTTGTTGGGCTTGTATTTATAATAGGGTATTTTGGTCTAATGCCGGTTGTCACCTTTATTTTGTGTTTTTTGGCGTAGAGCCACGCCATTTAAGCATATGTCAATTATGCGAACAGCGACACTATTTGCATGTAACCCTTGAATTTAGAGCAGTAAGGCAGCGTGTTTGTAAGCGAAAGCGTAGATATAGTTTGTCGAGTGATGTTTGTCGAGCTAGTCTGTTCCCGTTATGTTCTCGGTTTTAAGAAAGCCTTAAAACTGGCTGCATTCCCCGTCTCGTTTTTTTTCTATCCGATGTTACGTCAGCTCAGGTCGTTAGCCCACCTCTACTCGTTTTTACATCAAATCAGGTCAAAAATTTGGGTTGAACTCGACTATATCGGACGTTTGTTCACCTCTCTAGGTCGTGTTCTTGTACTTTTTTGTTCACGTTGAATTAAATCATAGCGGATCTAATCACGAAACTGTGACCAATTTTTGTTCTCAAATTTCGTTTTTATCGTTTTCCATAAAGTTTGCGTAACCATAGCTTAGACTAGCATTTAACATAAATGAAGTTAGGTAATGAATCTTATGATAGTTTAGCCAATCAGAAGGTGCTGTGGTAGTACTTAAGTATTTTCTAATTAGTTTGGCCGCAGTCTATTTATATTGAGATTTGAAATTTTATGAGCGTTGTTTGCCCCGCCGCCGCTGTACATTAAATTGCAACAGTAATTAAGCTACTATATTTTATTATACTAGAAATACTCGTTATATTATTATGTACGAGTTACAGTTAATAAACTTTTTGTTTGTTTCTTCCGAATAATCGACGTACTATTTATTTTTCATTTGATCATCTACAACTTAATTCATGTTTTATAACCGACTTCGAAAAAGGAGGAGGTTCTAAATTTGACGGTTATATTGTTTTCTTATATTTTCACCGATTTCTCCGTCAATTGTGGAACGATTATGAAAATATTGTTTTTACTTAAAAGGGTATACTCCCGAGGTGGTCCCATATTAATTTGAAGTCCGTTTTTTTTTAAGTTTTTGTAGTTAGGTTAAGCTCGATCGATTAAGATGTGACGTTATAGAAAATCTACCAAGCTAAGAGTAGGTAATCTTAAGTTGGCTTATTTATAAACTTTAACATTTTAATTCAAGAAATCGTTTTTAATGGTTTCATAGTCTCATCACTGTACCATGATGAGATAAATGCCGTCCTTCTTCGCCTCATAAAACTTGGCTCGCTACGAAACCTGCCAAAGAGAGGCAAGGCAACTCTACTGGACTGTTTTTAATTTCCAAATGCGTAGAATTTTGTACCATAGCTCAAATATTAATTATTTTATCTAGCTTTACGGCAATTTTTTTGTTTCAAAATCCAGGTTAGTTTTATTTCTTTGGATAGTGTTATTTTATTGCAGTAGTACCGTGTTCTGATCGAGTGTTAGGTACTGCTATGATAGGGTCTTACTAATTGAGGCCAACTTAGTGCTTTAAACCAATGACATATACCTATCGAATGACAACTCTCTTTGATAAATATATTATAACTACTCTCTTTTTATTTGTAGATTCCCCCCAGTTTTATAGTTGTATTTCTATCCTTCTGTATTTGTTATAATACTTTTGCAACATAATTTTACTTTAATTATGTTTATTCTTGTCGTAGTACCTAGTTTGAAACTATCGGTAATGCCTACCTGCATCATTAACGATTTGTACACTCTCTGTCGAGTACACGTCTCTTTTCTGTTTCGTCAATCTTCCTCGCCCTTGTCCATGAGCTTCCACAGAACCCTCCCCTTTAACTGAAATATTACAATCTTTATCAAATTAGTCAATTCAGTTGTATTTATCAGATATTGACAGAATGGTGGCCTTGTGATGGTAAGCGCAGCCGCGGAAGACCAGTCCAATCCAAAGGTAGCGGAGCGACTTCTGGAAGTTCTGTGGAAACATGGACAATATTGCCGCTAAACAGGGAAGATTGGAGAAAGAAGGAGGAGCTTATGCCTTGCAGTGGGCTGAATAAGCTGTCAATGGTTATGATGCTGATGATGATGACGATGATGACGAATTACGTAGAAGTGAATCGTCATTTAAATAAATGGGGTACATAGACCAATAACTTTATGCATTTAAAGACAATATAAGTAGGTACAATAATCACATGATGAGCACATAATCATGAAATTTAATTTATGCAGACCTTAATACGATATTAGATTACTCACCTAGAAATCAAAAGTAAAGAATGTCTCAGAGAGCACTGAGCACTGAGGTTTCTTTACTTGCTTCCATCGTGGTGTGTATACGATTTTATGTGCCGCTGTACGGAAGTGGGTCCTTTCGCTCCACGTAGCGGGGCTAATACAGCCACTTTAGCCCCGCAGGGACGTAAACTCGTTTCGGTCAGTAGGTACGAATGTCTCAGTATGTACTAATAAACGCACGTTTGTCTCGACGAATGATATTATACAAAGAGCCAGAGGTTGGTATTATGTTGAGGACCTTAATTTGTCACTTTAATTCCATATGATAAACAACTTCATTATGTACACTTTGATGTTAAGGTTCTCATAAATCGTGTTTGTAATTTTAATGAAACTAATTTATCGATCAGCTGACTTTGAGTTTGAATTTGATTCTAGCTTTAATCGTAATTCAAGTTTATTTTTAATACTATCTTCAAACGAATGATTAAGAATACTCTCGAATACTCTCTCATTAGTCGTACATTTTTCATCGTAACATAGGGTATTTCTACTCTTATATTTAACGAATGAGTAGAATTTCCTGTTACCACCTTCTCTTGAGACCTGACTCTTCCAACCATAGAGGTAGCTTCCAACTAAGTGTTCCTGTGCAAATGCGTTGTACTGATCATTTGTGGTTGCCTGAAAGAGCAACACATAAAACAATCAATCAAACACATCATCATCTGCCAGAAGACTTCCACTGCTGGAAGAAGGCCTATCCTTTAATTGGGGGAGGGGGTTGCCATAATAACCCCGCTTGGGAATGCACACCACCGATTAAATACCACCAAGAGAACGTTGCTGCTTGCTTGCGTGATTTTTGTGTCGCAACTAAAGTTCTTTACGATGGTAAACTCAAATTTCACTTGAATAACCAATCAAACAAATTGCCTTTAAAATTAATTTAAAAAAAAATAACTCGAAATCCTTAGACTTTTACGGAACATAATCTTTGTTTTCTGAACCACCTTAATGTCGTATGCACAGATATTATGTTATTCATTTATTACGTCACACCCTGCTGTATAACACCCTGCCATATATATCTATAAAAATGTTGTAGGACAATACCAATCTGACAGAGGCGAAGCTTTCATTGACTCGTTACAGGAAGTAACAGCCGTTCAATAGCTCGCATACTGACCCAATGATGGACGGGAACGAGTGCGGTCTAAAAAGGAAATCCTACTTGCGCTCGCGCAACCGATACGCGATTCTACGCTTTAAGTACAACAGAACTATTAATGTGAAATGCTACGTGTGAAACTATTTACGTACATCGGTAGAAAACGACCTTTACCAGGTATTAAAATTGGAAGGGGACCAACAGGGGGTTGGTTTTAGTGGTGGGGCAAAGACCCGAAAAATTAACCCTCCTCCCGCCACTGCCGCCCGCCACTTCCGCGGCCGCTGCTCAGCGACCTCTCTAAGGGTCAACCCACACGTACCACAACCAAACCACAACCACAACACGTGGTCCGGCGCTTATTTTGTATTGAAAATGAATAGTAGAATTTACACGTACCACATTTTGCCGTCGTTATCGACCGCGTGGTTGATACCGACCACATCGCAACCACAACGCAACCACATCGCAACCACCAGCTACACAGTGAAATAGCCGCCGGCCACATCGCAGATACAACGTTGCGTCGACGCAACGACAGTGCGCGTTCTATGAAAGCCAGAGTCGAACTGTGTCTGCACACGACGCAACCACATCGCAACCCTCAATGAATACCTATAATAATAAGCATAGCAAGCAAAACGACTACATGGATGACATCTTCATATTTTCCAGTAATTTTCATTTATTCGAGTAATTTTGATTTCCAAACCAAACGAAATAAGTAATAAATTTATAAAAGATAAAATTTATATTGAACCACCTCTGAAGTATCACCTACCAAATGACAAAACTACAATCAAAATCAATTCATAATTGGCGGAGTAATCGCGTAACACACAAACAAACAAAAACATACTTACAGTCGAATTGAGAACCTCCTTTTTTGAAGTCGCCAGCATTTTTAATCATTAATTCGCGAAAGAAAAAAAAAACACAAGTTTAAGGAAATAATAGAAGCATCGACATGATTTTTCCGTGTTCCCGCCAAAACTCCAAAAAAAGGCTTTTGTTTTGTTTGTAGGTACAGGGTTAAACGGCACGGTATTACTAAACCATAATTAGATTATTGTACTCGTCATTGTGAACAACTTTCACTATGGGGCCAACCCTAACTTAAACAACTAATAATACACTTAAAAAAAAACAACCGACTTCAACTTCGAACACCTGGATGACATCTTCATATTTTCTAGTAATTTTGATTTAAAACCAAACTACTGCACCGATTTCGATAAAATTTATTTGGGACCACCTCTAGAACACACAGAAGAACACACAGTAACGAACACACAGTCGAATTGAGAACCTCCTTTTTTGAAGTCGTTTGAATGGCAAGCACGAGTGTGGGCAAGTGATATAATGTGGTGAAACGAGTCTTTTCGTGTTGTTATCAAAACTCCGTAAATGCTTATAGTAAAGTCGCCACAACTTTACTAGGGCATGATTAGACTCGACTAATGACTAATTTCGTGTGACTAACTGTGATTTTATGATCTATATATTTGACTTTACTTGATACTTTCTATAAGTACTTAGTTGAAAATGCATAATTATACTTGACACTAGCAGAATGCACAAAGTGCGATGCCAAAAACGAAGGTGAAAAAAGAAATGCCGGTTTTTCCTCCTAGATAATAATGAGGATAGTAAGAACGTACCTACTTAGAATTCCTTCTTTTAAATATATTTAATAATTTGGCCAATTTAAAGCTGCTTATCTTCGTGTTAGTACACTTACCTGCAAATAACACGATGATGATTTATAGTGTACAAATATTTTTGTAACCAAATATTTACTGCTCTTCTACCTCAAAAACAAATAATTTCTAGAGTGTCATTCACACCTCATATCATATCTCAAAACACCTTTATCCTTTGTTAAATTTACATTAAAATTCGTCCCTCGATGTGCTAATTGAGAATTTATGATTTTTATCCGATTTTAAAGTTCAAAGACACCGTATCGATCATGTCTGACCGGAGTCGTTAATATCAGAAAATAAAGGTGTATTGTTCACACCGAAAATTATGAGGTACGATAAATCATAAGCCCTAAGTTATAATTAAAATTCGTTTTTGGGAACATGGTATCGGTAACAAATTTAATGTTGTAAAGGTAGAATTACTTTGACAATGTAATGTGGTAAACGTACCCGTACCTATACGTAAATACGTCGATACGGTAGAGCAGACGATTTTTTTAACCTGTCTTTACATAATAATAAATGATATAAGTCAATGACGGTACATCACTCCCAATCATACTGGTAACTAACTCTGACACTAGGGCTGGCCACTCAGCCTATACGAACTTACTTACTTTATACTGGTGATATCATATTCAGTGCAAGCACTGCGCTTGGCTCGTTGACGTCATGAGGTTTCCGCAGGCTACGTGCGCGGCGCAGCAATACATTGAAATTTCAACACTCTTCTATACAAATAGAGTACAAATTAACTTGCACTGAAGACGTGACTGTAGATTTATATTTTACGTTGCAAACAAAACTCATAACCGGTCCAATCCACTTTTAGCTGATTTAAACTGTCAAACGTTAGTTTTGAATAATAATATTGATCAAAAACACTTTTAACTGCGAAAACTATTGGTTAATAGTGATTTTGACTAAATTTTATCGGTTAAAAATGATTTTGGCCAAGAATTTTTAGCTTTAAGCTTTTAGCTTTTGACTTTTCCAGATGGTATTTCTCCATGTTTGCAGTTCACAGGCCTCGTACAATGACGATTGACTTTGTGTTGACATAGCACAACAAACCTTACACCTTAAAAACAGTTTTATGAAACATATTTGATGATTTTCTGGTAGTTTTCCTTAGCAACTTCTTTAACTTTTTATGTGTTTTGAACTGGATATATAGTAAGTATAAACTTTAAATCAGACGAAACCTCTTTTGACTAAGAACGTCAGTCAAAATCACTATTGACTAAGAACCACTTTGGAGTTTTGGCGGGAACACAAAAAAATCATGTCGTTGCATTCTATTATTTTCTTAAACTTGTGTTTTTTCGAGAATTAATGATTAAACATGGTGGTGTTTTATTCATTGAGTGTTGAATTACATGCACGAGTGTGGGCAAGTGATATAATGTGGTGAAACATGTCTTTTCGTGTTGTTTTCAAAACTCCGTAGAAGTTCATAGTAACGTTGCCACAAATTTACTAGGGCATGACTTGGACTCGACTATGACTAATTTCGTGTGACTAACTGTGATTTCATGAAATATTTGACTTGATTTTAATATAAAAACTTGCAAATTCATAAACTTGACACTGGCAGCACTCGCACAACGTGCGATGTCAATAACTAAGGAAAAAAAAAAAGAACTACTTTTGACTACAAAAATCATTCAAAACTATTTTTTACCAAGGCCATCGGTCAAAACCACAGAAAAGCGAAAGTCTTACTTTAGTTTCTGTCTTCAGTGGTCAAAAACATTTATGCCTGATTGTCGGAGTCAGTGGTTTTGACCGGGTATGAGTTTTGACTGTAATATGAATATATTATTGTGGAACTATGTTCAAACGCGTTTTCGGTGGAAGTGATTGTATGTGACTTCATCTTCTTCTTCTTCTTTTCTTCCTTTTTTTTTATCCTTTGTCACTTGTCACATCACAGTTTCGTTAGAAAACTTATTTTCTAGGAATTGAATTTGACATTTTAAGGTGTAAGTAGGTGTAGGTGCAATTGACATACCTACTTACGTGTTCCTTGTATTGTGCTTACACGTGTGGGAGGTATACGTGGGTTGAAGCGCCGCGATATGCGCGAAGGAAGGCTAGCTCTATTCAGGTGTTAATTACATAACACCTATATTAAAAGCGCTCTGTAATTTACGCGACTCAACTCAACAGAGCTACCAGTAATCTATTTAGTGCTTAATTTATTACTTAATTGAGTAAAACGCGGCCTGGTGCGGTTTCTCAGCGCCGAACAGTTAAAATTTGATTAGGATGTTGATAAATCATGATTAATAAGAAAATTGTTCTGTTATCAAATTAAATACAACCACCAATTAACTGCAAGTTCTGTTTGAGGTTTAAGAATTTGAAATTACCGAATAAATTACCTATATCAGATCTACGTCAGATCTTGTATTTATAACTCTTTCTTAGTTCTCGTTATCTGGGATTGTTTGGGTCTTATTTAATCTATCATTTAGCTTCGCCTTTCCCGATAAAGACAAAAGACGTGTTATACGAGGGGCGTAGAATAAAAAGTGAGAATGAGTATGTTGCCGGTAACATTTATTAAATGTTATTTTATTTTTCGATATAGTCGCCTTTAAGCATAATACACTTGTTTTTTTTTCCTAACCTTAAAAAACTCGTCATCCTGAGCACCTAAAAACTCCTGTACTGCAGCGACTACTGCTTCATCATTTTCGAACCTCTGTCCTCTCGGAGACTCCTTCAACCTCGAAAATAGATAGAAATCACTAAGGGCAAGGTCAGGTGAATATGGAGGATGCTCAAGTATTTCAAAGCCTGCATCACGAATTGTAGCCATAGCAACGACGGACTTGTGAGCCGGGGCATTATCTTGATGAAGCAAAACATCGAGCTTCTCGAGTATATCGTTACGCAATTTTTTAATTTGTTCTGCATACAAAGAGCCCGATACAGTAGCTCCATGGTCAAGATATTCTATCATGACCACCCCTTTACTATCCCAAAAAGAGAGCCCATGATCTATCCGGCGGAACGACTCGCCTTAAATTTCTTAGGAGTTGGAGATGATGGTATTTTATAAGTCATAGATTGTAATTTTGTTTCAGGATCGTAATGGTGAAGCCATGTTTCATCCATTGTTATGAATTGAGACAAAAAACGATCAGGATCTTGTTGTAACATTTCCAATGAAGCTCGAGAAATGTTCAGCCTGGTTTGTTTTTGTGCACCGGTAAGCATTCTGGGGACCCAGCGTATGGATACTTTTTTCATCCCCAAGCGTTCGTGTAAAATGCTAAGCACACTACCAGTCGAAATCTTTGTTTCATCGGCTATAAAACGTACCGTGAAACGACGATCTGCTAAAACAATGTTTTCGACTTTTTTTTACCATTTCTTCGGTCACTACCGTTATGGGGTCATCTTTGGTGGATGTTCATCCACGTTTAAATTCGGCTCACCAACGAGCAACTGTAGAATAAGGTATAAGGCATTTGCTCCTAAAGTATCCTGCAAGTCTTGATCAGTTCGTTCCGTAGTGAAATTTTTCTAGCGCACTTTAGTTTCTTACTATTCCGAAGCTACTCCCCTTTATCAATAAAGTTGCTTACAAAAAGTATTGAAAAGGCTGAAGGCGAAGGCCGAGCTCTACGCGTATGAAACGCGTAGAGTTTGGCCTATATATATATATATATATATATATACAACGTGTAACAAAAAGGTTCAACAATACTGAAGGATATGTATGTACTCATCATTATGAACAACTTTTACTATGGGGCCAAACCTGAAATCGCGAAAAAAAAATCAGCTGTTCCATACATTTTGTCTAAGGTCAATGAACTATTTATATGGAACAACTGTTTTTTTTCGCGATTTCTAGGTTGGCTCCACAGTAAAAGTTGTTCATAATGATGAATACATACATACCCTTCAGTATTGTTGAACCTTTTTGTTACACGTTGTATATATATAGATATATAGATATAGATATATAGATAGCTAGATTATGAACAATATTCTCTACATAAATATCAGCACTCAGCCTATAAGAAAAGTGAGTAATGTTTTATGTAACTTTAGTAGGTATCTAATTGATAGCTTTAAGTTGGCTGTTGGCGTCAGCCCAAGCTAGCAGGTATATATAGCGTGCGTTTATAGTACGTACTTACATACTCTTAGCACTACCTACTCTATCTCACACCTTTTGTCACTCTGAAAATAAATAAGGTCTAGGCCAAGAATACATGATAGTACAAGGTCTGGGGGCCCTGGGATCTTGCCGATAGATTAAGTAGGTACCTACTTCGCGTCGCTGTTCCAGGCTTTGGAAGGTCTAGCCTGAACTAATCTCACTATCACTAAGCGCCAAGTTTTATCAAGGTAGATTGAACTGACAAAGACATGAGTGTTATTTTTGCATTTCTAATAATGATAAGAGAGATTTCTAAATGCGATGTCCGTATTTGGGTTCAGGTGTTGTATCAAACGTATTCGATATCAAAAGTTATGAGTCAGTTCCCCTGAGGTGGTTTAATGGGTGCGCTTATGAAATATCCGAATTGGCATCCTGAGATAGGTCGTTGACTCGCTAAACGTTCTAAATTGTAAGCCTTTAGAACGTTTCGAACCTTTGAGCGGTGGCCCGATACTTTTTTAAGAGGCTACAAAAACAGCGCTACCCTCAGCGAAAATGATAAGATGAATGGACGGGAAAAAAGCTCACGGATTTTGAAGACTGTATGTTGAGCGCCGGCTCTCCACTCGCTTCAGTCATACTCTTCCTTTGCGACATGCGAGCCGTACGATACGACAATACAAACTTCTAATACATGTACATGTGTTCTCTTTTTGTCATGCAGTAATTAGATTCGCTATCTCTATTTTCCGGCAAATGTAATATGCATACCTACTTTTAGCTAGGTATGCTTGATTGTGTTGTCTTGTTGATTTTGATCGATTTGCAAGCGCTGGGCCCGTCCATTCCAACCTCGACGCCCTTGACCATGCTAAGTACTATCACAGAAAACATAATTATATGAAATTGAAATTGAAATATATACTGCACTATTATGTATGCACTAGCTGTACCTGCGGCTTCGCTCGCGTGGACTTAATAGTTTTATGCGCATGACCTTATTTTACATAACAAAGTAACGTTTAAGAGGGTTTAAATTCGGCTGATCATTTGTAATGATATCTTCGAGCTTAATAATTTGTTGTATCTCGCACCATCGTGCACTGGGACCTCTCTAAAGATAGATACTTCATTATGAGGAAATGCTTAAGTAATGCAGTCTTATGTTGTATTTTCTAGATAATCAGTACCTATTCTAGGTCGGGTATTCGTGTTGGATTCGTGGCGACAAATGGCCCGCGCATGCAACCAAGAGGTGTCACGATTTGTAATTCATCAATGTGACCACAGAGCCTAATAAGCCAAGTAGCCTAATTCGGGACCGCTGGACTTCAAATCGTGAGGTCGCGAGTTCAAATCCTGGGCCCGAACTAAATGATCTCTTTGACGTTAATGTTAATGTATGTTGTGTGAATCCACTAACCCGCAACTGGGCCAGCGTAGTCGCCTTTCGAGTACCCCAACCCCTATAAGATTTTCATTACTCGAAAAAAAAAAACGAGTTACTCCAATTAAATATTTAACAGCAATTCGGAAAACTCTGCCTCTTTGGGCCCTCATGTTAA
Organism: Erannis defoliaria; assembly: GCA_905404285.2. NCBI lineage: Eukaryota > Metazoa > Arthropoda > Insecta > Lepidoptera > Geometridae > Erannis > Erannis defoliaria. The sequence continues at coordinate 7,199,801 of FR990071.1, forward strand.
CCGTGTACCCGTAACCGTAACCGTCAACTACCATCATCATCATCATCAGCCCGTAGACGTCCAGTGGTGAACGAAGGCCTCCCCCTTAGACCGCCACTCTGTAAGACAACTTGCCATTTGCATCCACCGGTTGCCCGCGACTACCATCATCATCATCAGCCCGTAGACATCGCCTGGTGAACGAAGGCCTCCCCCTTAGACCGCCACATTGTACGACACCCTGCTATTTGCATCCACCGATTGCCCGCGACTTCTACAATATCGTCGGTCCACCTAGACTGTGCTGTGCGGTGTTAAGTAGCTTATAACAACACAGAACATTAAAAAAATAATTCATGTCAATCCATTAATCTTCCTTACTCCAAACTCTCAAGATAAACATGTACCAGTATAAGCTGATCCTCAGACCTTAGGAGCTCGGTATGTTTGGGGGTTCAAATTATAGTGGACCTTCATATTTTTTCATAAATTGCGTCATAACTTCTATATTCCTGGGCCGATTTTGATAAAACATAGGTTATGTGAAGCGCCGGACTTCATAGATCATATTTCAAGAAACTGCATTTAAATTCGCGCCGTAATTTTGGAGTTTATCCCGGACAGACAGACAGACAGACAAAAAAAATTATAACTGTATTTTTAATTCTGTTAAAAAAATTGATTTTTAAACATATCTTCAATGTACTGTAATCGCCTCGTTACAGTTTTCTTATATGTATACAGGGTTATAAGGAAAGGGTATGCTAAGCCAAAAACCCTTGAATGTATACATTGTAACCATTATATCCTGAAAGTTTCAAAAGGAAAAGAGCATATTTTGATTTTCATACAAAACTAAAAAAAAAAAAACTGTTCTAAAATTGCACAACCCTAGCACGCGATCTATCAGTACACGCACACTAGCACGCGCGGTTCGACACGCACACATCCCCAAGACGGGCGATGGGCGCCGCCCGCCCGCCCCGAAACTCCCCAGCGCCCGCGCTGCGTCCCGCGACCGAAAACAAAATTGAACACACACCATTGCCTACTTGGAACCAAACCCACAAGTACCTAAAGCTTAATGATTTAATAATCTCTAAACTACTTACCTGGTCCATTCACAAGAACGGTTCGAAGTGGCGTCCTTGCATCTCGATGCAGAGGGCAGCGCGGCGACGAACTGCTTTTGTTGCCTTTGAGAGCATCCCTGGAGTAGTCCGTATGCTCTCAAAGGCGGACACAATTCGTGCACGCATGTCGTCCTCGCTGCTGCATTCATCCGCATACACCATGCACTTCACGTGGCCCCATAAAAAAAAGTCCAGTGGAGTGAGGTCCGGAGAGCGAGGTGGCCAGGGAACCGGTCCTCCGCGGCCGATCCAGGTGGAGAACCTTTCATCCAGATATGCCCTGCAGTCGCGAGCATAATGAGCTGGTGCGCCGTCGTGCTGGAAGATCAGTCTGTAATACTCGGATAGAGGAAACTCTTCCAGCGAATCTTCTAGTTCCGTCCTTAAAAATCTTATGTAGTTTTCGGCACTAAGCCTACTCGGTAGAAATACCGGACCAATAAGGCGAGAGCCAACTATCCCCGCCCATACGTTGATGGCCCACCTTTGCTGGAAACTATTCTCTTTCGACACGTGGGGATTGTGATGAGCCCAGAAATATTCATTGTGGATGTTTGCTATCCCGCCTCTCGTGAATGTGGACTCGTCCGTCCACAAAACTCTGTTCTCGAAACCGAGTTCATCGTCATTTAGCTGCTCCAGATACCAACGACAAAAATCTTCCCGAGGGGCGTAATCTCGCTGAAGAAGCTCCTGCGTGGGCTGTACGTGGTACGGGTGCTGGCCATCGCCACGGATTATCTTCCACGCGACCGGCTGAGAAATGCCAAAGGTAAGACCGGCACGGGTAGTGCTGCGTCTTGGGTCTTCCTGGAAGTATTCGAGCACACAGTCCTCCAGTGCTGTACGTGTTTGACTGGATGGTACAGGTCTTCCTTCCGAATGCGGCGCTCGAACAGAGCCCGTACTAAATAACCGATGGGTTAAATTACGAAAGCAGTGGTAAGAGGGTAACGCACGATTGGGAAAACGTTCTCCGTACAGTACCCGTGCTGCTGTCAGCACACCGTCACATTTTCCTACGCAAAGCATCATATTGTAATACTCCGCGTTGGAGTATTCTATCATTTTTAACTAAAACCACAGAATAATAACTAGTAACTAAACTAGTTATTATTCTGTGCTAAAACTATCACAAACACAACAAAACAAAGTAACGAAATAAATTAACAAGTAACAAAAGAAATTAACAAATAACAAAAGTAATCGCAAAAAAACCCGTTAACAAAAGCTGTCGATATACGCACGAATCGGTAGCCAGCAACAGACTGCATTCCTAAATAATCTAACTAAACAAAATACAAATTGATGAGCAGGTGAGTAGATTTTCCCGGTAGTTTCTCTCTTTCTTTCCAAAAAATGCCGCCCGCCCGCCAAAGACCGGCTTTCTTTTGCGGCTTTTTTAAAACAAGTGTTTACGCGCACCGCCAAGTAGTGATCAAAAACATTACAGAAGTGACAAATTAATCACAAAGTATTAAACCACGTAATTACCTAACGTTCCTTCCCTGAGAGTGGAGTGGATGGCCCTAGTGTCATAAGGCCAATTTTAATTTTTTTACGAGGGGGAAATCTTCATAAGATACCAGACTGCTTTGGGGTGCAGCCGGGTTATGTGGGATTATATCCACTAAAGCCCCCCACCCCCCGGTGTCCTGCCTTGGTGCTTGACCGAGGGCTCCGGGATCTCCAAGGGAACGCACCGGAGCCCTCAGCACCGCGCTTCAGATCCTCTCGGGACAGCTACAAGCTGTCCTGAGACGCTTCCGCCTGCCACAACGTCAGCCATTCGACGTTGTCGTCCTTCCCAGGCACGTTTATGCAGGTGGTTAGAACCTCACCGCTAGCTAGCCCCGAACCCAGAAGTCCCCTTTTAGTAAGCACTTTCTAAAGGCAGAGGGGATACCGATGCCGTATTCTAATCCCCCGCCATCAGGGCAAGTCATGAGGCCACCTAAGGGCCTCCATCTATGCATACATCCTAGATTAATGAAACACCCACAACAACCGCGTCTTACATTAACGTCAGCTGATAGACTGTCTGATTCTGATAGATAGAATAAGCAATCGAGATTTACATTTACATGTTATCTAAGTCATGGCATCACTCCAACGCGCAAAGCTCAAACATTGTCTTATCTGTACATCTTTTATTCTTTAATTGGGATTTTGCACACACGTGCGTATGCCCATATGTGTGCGTTTTATAACAATAAAGATGTAAGTGTGCTCATCTCAGTGTCCCAGTACAGTGCGAAACAGTTGCCCAACTTACGACAAAAAACTAATTACTATTTTTTATTATGCCAGACTGGCAGATTAGGCATTTGAACATCGGATCGCCTGATAGTAGGTAAGCGACACAGTAACGGAAGTTTGTAGCAAGCCTAGTCTGGAATGGGAACTGGCTCTAAAGTGAGGCTGCTCAAACACTGTTAGGTGCTTGGTGACAGATTAGTAACTTGAGTCAGGCGAGCAGTAGTAGAAAGTATCCTATCATGATGCTATGGTTTCCTCACGGTGTTTTCGTTCACCGAAAGCTCAAGTGGAAGTGGATCGCATAACCAACTGAGCTATCATTTCTTCAAAATGTTCATGAGTTCTCTTGTTACTTTTGCTTTTTTTTATTTCTCTTTTTTTTATTTTATTTTTCTCGTTCAATCTTATCGATTGATATCTGATCTTATCTTGGATTTTTTTTAGTCTGAGTTTATGTGAGTCCTGGAATCAAAGGGGTCTTGGGATATTAAGGTGACTCGTGCGAAATAAATACAGTCATCGTTGAGACAGCGGCGGCGCGGCGCGGCGACATGTACCTACTCTGCTCCGACAGCAAAGTTGGGTTACTGCACTGCATTGTTTCTACATTTTGAGGAGTTTCGTGACCATTGACCTTTAGATCAGCTGATGCTAGGGTTGAACACGTAGTTTTTTCACGAGATCTTTGAAAGGCTGTATCTCAAAAACGATTAGGTTTTCCGGAAAACTGCCTGAACAAAAGTTGTTCAGAATGATGAGTACTTTAACGGGTTTTCGGCTTAGCATACCCTTTCCTTATAACCCTGTAGATAGATTATATTCGACTACATTCGACGCGATTTATCTTTCTTCTATTATTTACATTCTGTAGCTGAGACCCAGGCTTCGGCTCCACACACAGATCTTTGAGAGTATCTAGGTAAGGTAAGCAGAAAAACAAAGTGGCAACACTTAACGCTGCCGACTTCAGACGTCTCACTCGACAGCACCTCATTATGTTAAAAGCAATTCCAACTTTAGTCTACCTATTGAAACATAGCATTTCTGATACAATATGCTCATTACTTTAATTTTATTTATTTTTTGGGGCTCTGGCCTTTTTCTCCACGCTTGGCAGGTGGCTATGGGGATCGCAGAATGGTCACCACCGTTAACCGAGAGGACGCGGCTGCCCGTACTCCGGTGGTTCTGGATGCAGTTATACGATATACCCAGGTCCATTTCTCATTTGGTCTCTATTAAACAAGTATTAATCCAACTTTCGCCTCTGTGTAAAGGTACCTATTCCTGAATGCAACGCTAACTTAACCAAGTCTAACTAAAACCTAGCTACATTTGTTTTTGCTCAAATCTTAACTGTTACGATCTAGATAACAAGCAAACATCAAAACACCAGTATAGCACAATAAAAGGGTTGCAATTTTCCATTCTCATGTAGTCTGTACGTATATTCTATACAAGTATACACTATTTTGCTCAGGTACGACTATTTCCCCACGTTTATGTTAGCGTAAAGCAGAATGTCCCATTCAAAAACACACCTTTATATGCAGTCTGCTTGAAACATACAAATGTTTATTACGCAGATAAAGCGGCGTGCACAAACTACGATAACATATCGAGCTTGCCCCTTTAATAATTTATTTTATTATAGTTTGCAAATAAATTTAGATACTTACTTATTTTTTCAGAAAATAAACTATATAATCATATCCTAGAGCCACGAGCAACTCGCCCAGAACAGTATTATATAAGATAGGGCAACCACCATAGGAGTTGCGATGAGCGACTTGCAGCCGCAGCTCCTATTTTGCGGACGGAGTGTGTGACGTCACACTTATTTGCTCAGTCTGTTAACGTCCGCCACGCGTAACGGTCATTCAAACTTACATATTAGACGTACGATTTTTAATGTTTTGACCTAGTAACTCTGTTTCTTTATGTAAAAAAAAACCGATTGAAAAATTCAAATGACATGATTGGCATCTAATTTCATTCATAAGTTTTTTTTTTCTATATTTAGTGATCCGTTCTATAAAATTTTAAAATGCGACATCTAGCGTGATATTAAGAAATTAAGTGTTAATTCAGTTATGTGTTAGTTCACTAGTTCGATTCTCAAAAATTTTTCCTGAAAAACGCTAGATGGCAGTACAATTTACCACTCCTCCCGCGAACCTACACCTCCCCGCACACTCACGCGTCTTTCTAAGGAAAAATCCTTTGATCACATCTCTACTTCTATTACTCTGTGGCAACCACCAATCCAAACTGCCAGTCAGGTTTACTTTTTATCAAAATAAATAAGCAGGGTAAATTATTATTTAGTAATCATTCTGAGAGACAGAGTAGAACTGGTGTGGTGGAAAATTCGAAGGAGCTGCAGCACAAGCTGCTAAAAATACTAATCTTGACCATGGTTAAAATCATACAGCCGTTTGGTGTTGAAACATTGTTTTCGTGGGGATATAGCACATCAACTTTAAAAAAACCGAGTACCTGGTCAACACGACGAAAATGCTGGCGTTTATTTGGCCCAACGTAGAAGCATTTCCATTCAACGTGGCAATGCCGTAAGCACGCTGGACACGCTGCCGACTGGTAGTGGGTTTGAGCATTTGGAATGTTGCTAGACTTTAATAATTCTGGATACAATCCTTTTGTTTTTGCATAATTATAAGTAGTAAGTAATTAGATTTTATATTTTTTGTTGTAGTCAATAAAAGCAATTACCAACAAATATAAATATATGTATGATAATCGCAAAGCTACGGTCTACACAGCTAGTATCCTTCAGTGTGAGTGCATCTCAACGCAGCCATTTATGTCGCATTGTATGTGAAGATTTGTTCAGGCAATCAGCCAGCCAGCCTGTGGAGCGTCGTCGGCGCACCACAAAAGACACAAGTTATATAAAATAGAATTGCGCATTCAATTACACGATCGGTGTAACTCATTACGGACCACACAGAGCGATATATTTGCAGAAATCTACCGTGAATAGGCGATATAAAACTGCAAGAGTCACGAAGAGGTACTGAGAATAGATGTTTGTGATACTGAGAGAGATAAATGGATCTTAAAGAATGATTTTGGAGCGATTGATATCTTTTCTGTATTATCTGTACCTGTAACTAACTACAACTTAATGACATGTATTTAATAAATTATTGTGTTCCGTCACTAAAAAAATACCAAGTAGATTCCTATAGGTATAAGGAATGTGCTAAAATTGGTCGAAGCGTTGTTTTCAACTGTTTTGCTGTTCGCTGCGTGCTGTTTTTCTGAAATGTTTGCAAAGACGTCATTATAGTATTTGTAAAAATGAACACGAATAACACGATTTTTTCATATATACATTTAGTGACAGTCTTCCAGTAAAAAAGAGAGAATTAATTGAGTTTCCGCGGCCTGTCAGTGCCTGGAACTAATCAGTCTGTTAACGAAGTTGGTATTTTACGCCTTGCGTTTGCGCATCTTGTCACTTGATTTTTCTGAAAATCATACTTATGCAGATATACTATTTTCTTGTTCGATCTAGAACTGAGTTTCATTTATTACATAATTGCTACAGCTTGCAATTACCTAACAGCTCATTTACCTACTGTAATAGTTGTAGGTAGATATATTAGACGTGTTCGTGTCAGTACCTATAAATCGTTGCGTATTAAATATGTAATATCGTCTCGTTTCACATTAGGTACCTACTAAATTTTAGGTGCCAATAAGAAAATATTAATTTTAGTTTTTACTTACACTCCTTTTTATTTAATTAAATAGTAGATTGTTAACCAAGGGAGCAAACAACTATTTTAAAGGCGAGATTTTTTTCCTTTTTTTAGTTATTCAAAGTACTTAACTCAAGCACCCTAGATGAACGCTCTACTTTTTCACAACCTCTTTGAGAAAATTCTCACACTTTGGATAAAGCATTTTAATACGAAGCGTAGCGTATTACCTCGGAGCTCTTATAATTGTTAATATTTCTGGTGGGATTTTGTAGCAATGCTACAAATAAAACCAAAATATAAATTGACGCAATTTCACCAAACAATTTGGCATAAAGGTAATTCGTTGCAGTCATGTTTTGACAGCATCAGAACGTTACGAACAAAACAGATTATCAAAAAATCACATTAAAAATTAAGTGAGGAAAAGACGTGCAATTTTCCGAGGGCATGAAGAACTTGAAAAACAAATCTCAAAATATTTTCGATGACAGCTCTATTTTAAGCATCTTCATGTTAAGACCAAGAATTCCGAAGACGAAACGCAAAATGTGAAGCTGTGTTCACGATTTCTTGATATACTTACTCTTCAAAATATATCTATTTTTAACTAGTTAAGATCTACATCCTAGACATTTTTAAGCGACGTTAATAATTACAGTTTTACAGCTAAATAACATGGTTCGCAAGTCCATTTGTGATGGCACTCAAAAACTTTAATAAGTTACCTACAGAGATGTAACTGCATAATATTAACAAATTTAAAATCAAACTGAAAATTTTATGGCTTATTTCCAAATTTTTTATAATATAATAGTACATTCTGATACGAGTGTGCTATGTTGGTCATTACACTAGAGGTGGTATTATGCGCGCGAGCCGCAGGCGAGCGCGATAAGGAAGCCGAGAGCGTAATGACTAATAGCACAAGAGTTCCATACGACTGTTTTCATCACACTTGCGAGGAAAAAACAAACTTTTTTTTGATAATAATCAACCACACAGCGAAAACGTCAACAAGCATTTGCGGAAAATGGCGCCCAAACCAGCAATGCGCGCGCAGGTTGACATTTACTTCAGCGGCATAAGAACTCTTTGTTGGTATTACAAAACAACTGTAAGTATTACCCGGCTATATTAAGAGTGCTTCGTATACATACGTCTAATTGCAGTCACGTACAAACTTGACTTTACCGGGTTATACCTATTATAGCACAAGTGGCGTAATGTAAAGTAAAAAGCACGCGTGCGTAATAGCTTGGATTATGAGCCTAAAACCGATGTAATAAGATCCACTTTACGAGCAAGTGTGATGAAAAAGTTTTTTTTGATGACTAGATTATAAGATTAGATTGATCATATTTTTAACATCTTGATGATACCTGGATTACCTAGTAAATAGTTTGTTCTACGTGATATATTATTGTACGCTCGCAAAGGGCAGACTGTTGACACCATTATATACCTTACCATCTTTTACGTACACAGTTATACAATAAATCATTTCTGATTCTGATTCTTAAATTATAATACTTACGCCATATCACGCTCTTTTGTAGAGCTCGTGACGTGGCTTAACTAGGTGGTTCTGAAGCAACGGACGATCCGGTCAGTTTTCAGATGGGTGACAGTTAGGGGTTTGGGCCCCGGGACGTCTCGTGTCTCGAAGTCCCGGGAGTTTAGTAAATTTAGTTGTCTCGGGTCCCGGGATTTTTGGGTCGATACTCGAGACAGGAATCGACGTTTGTTGGATTTTTGTTTTATTTATACAGGTATACTCACGTATAATTAAATTGGAACCACGATGTGTCAAAACCACGTCAGTTTTCTTAATAAAGTTGTTCATTGTAAATATTGATTTCAAAAGCTCATACCTACCTAATAAACTTTAACAGCTTCCCGCACTTTGTTATTCAAAGCGCCATCTATTAGCTTGATAAATAATTAATACGTTTGCCACCAATAGCCGACATATTGTTGATTTGTGACATTTGTAGAGATCGTGATTCTTGATATTTGTGAGTCGGCTCAGTCAAACAACTTACTGTTCAAATTAATTTTTGTCTGATGATGAGGCAGGGTGACCGAAAGTGTTTTCTCGGTCTATGAGTCAGTCACCAATTTCACTTAATTGTTGAGGTCGTGGTTGTTTTGCAAACTCACGATTGCGACGCTCTCTTTAACGTTATGGATTTTATAAAATTGCTTCTTTATTGATACATGTCGCCAATAAATTACTCGATTCTAATTTTATTCCGAGAAGTCTCGAAGTCCCGGGACGTCCCGGAACTTAGACCGTGGGTGGTCTCGTGGACTTTGAAAATGTCGAGACTTCCCAAACCCTAGTGATAGCATTTATATCTGAGCGGTGCCGTGGACGGACGACACGTAAAATTTTTGCTCCCGGTTGTTTGTTCTATATTATATAATAACAATCGTCAAGCCATGTCAGAGACCTTCGGGCAGCACATTAACTCCTGACACTACACTGTTACCTGGCTGGCCACTCAGCCTATACGAACTTACTTTACTTATTTTATAACAAAAGATAATTAGGTTATAAGTTACTTCTATTACATATCCTCCTATTAAAATCAATGCAACTAATACTTTGAGGGGCATAATATTTATTTTTCCTCACTGGAACTTTAGTCGCTGCTAAGAGAACTAAATGGTGGACAAAATGCTCCGTTTCCATTCCCTGATTTTGTATCGTAATGTCGGCAATGGTTCGGGCGCCGCCGGCGGAAGTGCTAAAATGGCGAAGCGGGCGACCACCTCTACTAACAGAGCCGTCCTTGTATCGTTTGGCAAGTTCAGAATTTCAGCATTTTGGTAGTTTTCTCTGCCTCCGCATACACTTCCAATTGTTGTTACATGCTTCTAGACAAGAAGCTTCAATTTAAATTGTTCACTCATAATAAGTATCTCCTTTTTTCCGATTAAAATGTTCTTATATCAAATAAAGTAACTTTGTTTTTTTCATTTGAAACATCGCACAAAAGGCTTACAAGTTTTGTTTTGTGTTCAAGTACCTCAACATCATCTCCCTTTCAGGATGACTACTACGTTATCTCCCTATGTAAAGCTAATCTCTGTAAAGTAGGTACCTAGTAAGTGGTGGAAATGTACTTACTGAGACTTATCTTTGGCAGGTAAATTAAGAATCCAATTCAAAACGTACAATTTATTTTACACACCTCTAAACCACTTACTACAAGTTGGAGTTCCATACGCAAAAGACGTTTTTTTTAACGGTTTTGTTTAGTTTGTCATGTTTGTTTATGTGTTATTTGGGCCAAATTTACTAATTAAAAGTTTACCTCCCTTGCTGTTGACAGATTAATCTGGTCTTTGGTACACACCTTTAGTTCTGAAGACAAAACCGCTTAACAAAAAAATAAGTGTTGCCATTTTATTCATCGGTCAAATGTCGTCCATACAGATAATTTCGTCAAATTTTATACGATTGTAGCAATGTGCAACTGGTAGTGACAGGATGTGGAGATAATATAATATCGGATAATCGTATAGCTTTAACGACGTGGGTCGTCAACATTGTTATTCGTCTCTCGTTTATGTATGAATCCTTGCATCCTTTGTACATAATTCACACTGTAGGTACAAACGATACCATCAGGATAATAGATGTGTGACAATAGGAACATATACCTCGACGCTTCTAGGCACAAGTAATATGGTCTGCAATTGCCTGAAATTAGTAAAGTAACATTTGACTGGATGGTCCGAGTACGAGACACGTCTAGTCTAGACTTAGTAATCAATAGGAGCGATGCGATGTGTAGCAGTGTAGATACTTAGTTTTGAGGTATTATGTAAATATGTGGATCAAATACTCTAGATTCCTATGAGATATAAAGATCCTATCATATACATAATATATGACGGAGGAAGAGGCCTTTCGCCATCATCATCAGCACTCATCGTTAATCCTCTTAGCAGTGGGCGTCGTCGGTGGGTAGTGTCGGATGAATAAAACAAGCTCGTACATCAATTAAATTATAATCTTCACAGAAGTTAACAGTACAGTAATCAGGTAAATTCGCATTTATAATAATAGTGTGATTCTTCAAGATTTATCAAGATGTGTTCAAGAATTTATGATAAACTACCCAATCAGCCTATTATAGTTCACTGCTGGACATAGGGCCTTTCCCAAGGCATGTATCAACCCAATCATTAGTGTGTGTGACTTGTGTTGCACGTAAAAGTTATGAAGGTATTGTTCCACGTTTATATAATAAGGTAGATGAACAATATAAAGTAAGAAAACATAGTAACAATGAGTTTAGGATAATTATACGGACTTGGCTAGATACATTTGACTATGACGGTATTGAACATATGATGTATGACTTAGATATATCATAAAACAATAACCACACCCGCACACACAAACGCGCGCACACACACACACACACACACACACACACACATACACACACACACACACACACACACACACACACACACACATACACACACACACACACACACGCACAAACAACTAGAAGTGGAAGGATCATGTTTTTATTAAGCATGCAATTATAATTTTTATTTTTTGTTCAATCTAAACTACATTAATTTAATTATTTAACTTTGTGCTACATCTGCACTTTAGGCATTTAGTTTAGTTAAGTCCTACATTTGGGAGAGGCCATTGGTTTCCGAAACACAGTATTAGTACTAGTTCGGAGCCAATGGATTCAGTATTACACTTTGTCAAAATTTATGGCCAATAAATGTATTTGTATTTGTAGTTTGAAAATAAGAAGATACGGAAAATCAGAACTTCTTTGTTCAAATTCATTGAAAATAATAACTTCATTAACGTAGCATGTTCTGTCATGCAATATCACTTTACAATATTATTTTCGGCACAAGACGCTTATACAGAGTTTGTTTTAATTTTATCCTGTACCTACATATGAGAAAGATTTATTTTCGCCGCAGTTGATGTTCCGTGACTGCTTGCGGCGATGATGAGAGCTACCCTTTTTGCTCTTTTTGAACATCATTCATTATTTCAATGTCGTTCTTAATTACAGTCAATTCAATATGTACGCCATATTTATGGTCCAATTAATCAACAGCTTTTTCGACTGTAAATATTTGCCGTGTGTCATTATTATGTAATCATTATCCGTTGGCTCTAGAAGCTATTTTTATTTTGATATGGATGGGTATTAATAGAGCTGTTTGATACGAAGAACGTTGACTAGTGTATAATTTCAATTCATATTGTCGTCATTCGCGTCGTGAGATTTTTCGTAAACGAGAATAAGATGACATGATGACAGCGTCGTCAGTGAGAACCGACGACGACGTATGTTGCAACCTTGAGCCCGCTCGTGCCGCGCTTCTTGTACTTACTACACGACACGACTAGTAGGTATTTCTCCTAGTGACGCCTCCACATACGCCCGCTATTATTAAACGAGTTCATTGGAACATCTATTTGCGCAATTCGTAACATCGTTGCTAAAGCATTCCGATGACCTTACTGTGTTTACTGCAGAGACTACGGATTCAACCCAGACAAGTTGATCTAAACATACTAAGTATACATATAACTAACTACTGATTTTACGTCTCAAACTCAAAAAACACTTTAATATCAAACTCATAATATCACAACCCTCAGATGTCGTTTTTATTGCTTCCAAATCAATATTTTCCCTTATGTTTGGCTTGTATTATCAATGTTTAGGCTCTTTTATGTCTGTATTGTAATTTATAAATGAAGTTGTGTTTTTGAGTAGACATTGACGCTGCAGTGTGTGTGGCGCATGCGTTGCCGGTATCCAGTCACACAACATGCTTTTCATTCACTGCGCAACCAATGCGCCTAGAGAAACGAAATCGCTTATATTCTGGTAAATAGGTATCGAACAGACTCTCCACTTCGACGGACTCAGTGAGATTTTAAAGTCAAATTTGGTATGAATGTTTAAAATATCGGCGGATCTTTCGTCCAGCAAGGCGTGGAAAGTCGGTGTAGCGCGGCGGCGGCGGCGTGTCGGTGTGGTGAGCGGCGATGCGGGCGTGAGTGTGCGCGAGTGCGCGTGTGGTGGTGTGCCGTGGTTCGTCGCGGCGCGCCCGTCAGTCGGCGACGGCGAGCCACGCGCGTCGTCTCGTACAGCTCTCTCCGCACCAGCGCTGCACTTAGCGTAGTTCACCTGCCAACGTTCAGGCTTCGCCGGCTCTCACGCTCTCGAGCGTGGAGGTCGCGCCGACCTCGCATAGTTTCGGTCCTCGGTGGTTTCTCTTCGCGCCGGTCGCGTGATCAGCTCCACTCCGGCGACGGCCGCGGAACTCTCGACGTGTCTGTAGTGTGCGTGCTTTGACTCCGGCGGACCGGTAGCCGCCGCGTGCTGTGACAGTGAAATCGTGTCTCGCGGTATCGTGCGGATGTGCAGTGATGGATGAGTAGACAGAGTCTAGTGTCACACCGCCAATCGAATCCAAGAATCGACAGTTAAAGTGGCAGGGTGCAGAGTGGATCGTCAAAATTGAGCCCAAATTGTATATAGGTGGGTATCGACAGTGAGAGCTGCCGGCAGAGTTGTTGAATATTTATAACGAGCAAGTTGGAAAGTTGCTTGTCGACGAGGTGTCGCGCGCGGCCCCAACACGTCTTGCCAGGGTTGCCAGCGACACACCACGCGCCGCCGCCAGCATCTGCACAGCTGATTTGTTGTGTCACAAAAGAATATGTCTCAAATGTGATTAAGTGTATCAATTGCGGTCATTAATTAATATTTTAGAGCATGATTCACTTGCGGTCCAGAATGCACTCGATTTATTTGAACATCGGGTGAAAATTTTAGGCCAACCGGCCGGCAGAACCTACACAGGAAACACATGTTGTGTAAAATTATTCAGTAGGTTGACAGATACATAACTATTTCAACAGTTCGTGATATTTATGACCCATTAGCCACTACGTCGGATTGAGTACCTAATGTAAATATAATAAATATTACAAAAGCTATTAAGTTATTATAGGAAATTCTTAAAGAATGCTTTAAACTTTAACAAAGAAGCAGTAAATAGTCCAGGTCAACAACATGCTTAGTCTTAGTTAAGTCTTAGTAAATTGAATTAGCTCAAAAGCCAAGTCCAATGCAATGAAAAGGAATCATTGGATAAACAGCTACCGACCTAACGACACTAATAATGCAATTAATGGCATTAAAGAAAGTACTATTCTCGAACGTTAAGATATCAAATTGATTCCAAATGCAAATTTATATAAATGTCGGCGTAAAGAAAAGAAACATTTGAGAGAAAAATTGGGAACGAAATTAAAGCTCAACAATGCACAATGAGAGAAGTAATAGGATACTTTCCGTCAAATCTCTTGGGATCTAATGTAATCGCGCTCACTTCAGAACAATTTGGTTTGAAGGGATACTTCTTCAGGCTTACATCAAGCGAATCAAACAAAGTTTAAGTTTGGGAATTGGTCAGCCGTTCCATCAATCAAATCCTGATGTTATTTCAGTTTGGCCGTAGTTCAAAGAGCAGATAAAAATGTGCCAATCTTAAAACTGGGGCAAGGCCGTGCCCTCAATTCCCCGGCGAAAGATTGTGGTTGGTTTCATAAACTCATGTGAATCCATGTATTTGTTCCTAAGCAGTAACTTGATATTCTATTCCAAAAGCTCGACCAGCTTTTGCCTGTCTTCATATAATGGCAAGAGCTAAGTTCTTTATACCTACAAAAAATGTTTAAATACAAACATTTGTTAAACAGTCTTCAAAGAAAAGATACATTTTGGAGAAAGCGACATCGTTGTTGGTGTACTAAGTACTATTAACAAATAATATCAGCTGTGCACGGGACTTGTAAAACTGAATAAACATGAAGTCAACAGTAGCCTTGTAGCCGTCTCTCATCTCATATTTTAGTCTGTCAAGTACATTGCACCTACACTCATTATCACTTGGGAGGCGTCACGAGGCGTCAGTGGTTGCTTGTGTCAACAGAGACGCTGCGATTGCAGGTGCCTGTGAGCTGGCGAGGTCATTCACCTCACCCGCCACCGATATTTGGATATACAACACCCATACACTTATAGAATATGTTTACTATAGGAGTGTAACGATAACGGAACGCTCGGCCGGGATACACGTGGCGGGCAGGAAACTGGATAGGGGATCGGCGGCTACACCATTGTTATGTTGACTAGCTAATTTTTAGGCAGATTAGAATGAGCAATCCTTTAAACATGGTGTCATATTTTATGATATTATTATTAAAGTGCTCATTTTAACACTAATTCTTTAATACCATGATAAAATTAATCTTTCAGAGTCAAAAATTGAAATCGTTTAAGAGCAGTAACACCAATTTTCTCATATACCTATATAATAGAGCATAACCGAGCGAAAATTTCAGAATATTATCAGATAATATATCAGAATTTCAGAAAATGAATAAACGACCATTCAAGACCCTATAAAGACCTTAAGACACCTTTGAGTTGAAATACTTAGATCGGAATGGTGGTAATAATTGAAAAACGTGTAGGTACCGCACCGCAGGGGAGGGAGCCACCGAATCTGGGACATCGCACGTTATTTCGGTACCGAATTGGGGCGGCACGTTAAAACATCGGGGTTTCGGAGCCGTCGCTGGGACGATGAAAACAAATAGTTTGTTAAAAGAACACCTGAGTGGGCGGTTTTTGAGCAGATGGATAATAGACTCTATGGTAGTGAACAGAAAAGCGAAGAAGACAAAGTAGACGGTAGACGCCGACGCACGACGGGTATTAATGACTGAAATGGTTAAGGTTGAGGTACAGTCAATCTGATATGTGAGTTGAAAGTACTTATAAGAGAGAGATAATAAGTAATAAACATGAATATTTCACGAAAAGATATGTAAAACCTGTTTCATGTTGATCAACTGACTTTTTCCAGAAGACCAAAAAGCTTCAAGTTTGTTAGAAAATAATTGATCAATGATTTGTATTTTGTCGGATGGCTTAATTTAGTAAAGAAATGTAGCAACTGTAAACTGTAACAAATGTACTTTAACTTTAATTTCACTTTTTGCTTCCGTCTACATAAGTATAATATTGAGTAATAGTATTATCTTAATACGGTTATTGAGAACTAAGTAGGATTAAATTTCGACTCGCAAATTTTCTTACGAAGTACGTTCGTTTTATTAATGAAATCATTTATTCAGCTTTCATACTGGCTGACACAGTCGTTTAGGAATTAGACCAAGCCTACATTACTTGGAATAGGCATGATGACTACTATTTTTTTATTACCTCATAAAAAATCTGATCATCAATAGAGCCTATCAACGAAAACAAAATTTAAAATAATTCAAAAATAAATAAGTTCTAAGTATTTAAATTTCAAGCTAGACAGAGAGCGCGCTATACTGAGCTATGACGTCAAGCCTCAGGCGCGGCATACAAATGCTATACTAACACGTGCTTTGCGAGAAAGGGATAGAGCATCCCCTCACTATCCCCGCCTAAATCTTTAAACGCTCATATCTCAGAGATTTATCAGCCAATACAATTTATTTTTTCAGTATGTGTAATGTATTTAGTTATATTCATCACTAAGCCTGTTATTTGTCATAAATTAAACATTAGGCCACACGCCTATTGTGCACGATATATCAAACCTCTCAAAGCTTTACGACTGCTGAAAATCTACGTAAAAATTCAACTTATCTGTGTAGATTTCAGGGTTCAAATTACTTTGCATGTTTTAATGGTTTCGTTGGAAACTGGTTAAATGGTTAGTGTTCTAAATTCAGCATAGGAAGTTTCCACAGGTATACTAATTATTTACTAACTTAGTAAGTTAGTAAATAATTAGTGTATCCTGATCGATTATGATACAAAGAGCAAATATTATGAACCCTACTATAATAGACTCTTCTTACTTAGGTTAAAATATAGATTATAATATTTTTCCACAATTATCTCACCATCCTCTTTCTTTTTAACTATATTCTTGATACTGGCAACAAAATAAAATCCTTGCAGAATAATAATTATTATATTATGATACTAGAGGTCGCCCGCGACTTCGTCCGCGTGCGGAAGAAATACGGACCGCTCCCAAAATTCTCCACTTTAAATCATTCCGAGCAAACTCTACCGACTCTACCGACTCTACCGACTCTATCGCCTCTACCGACTCTACCAACTCCTCCCCCCCCCAAACCCCCCCTCCAAATTTCAAGTCTGTACGACCAGCAGTTTGGGCTGTGCGTTGTCTGTCAGTCAGTCAGGACAGAGCCTTTTATTATAATAGATAGGTCTTATTCTCTGCCATAAATCACACGAATCAAACTGTGTACATGGAAGGTGGATGAATGGATATGGAAGATGTAGTATGTAAAGCAGTGGATAACTAAATTAAAAGGCGGATAACGGAGAAAATATATACGAATTAGGAAAGAGGATAAACAAAATCTAATTTGATCTAAAGACATCTCTGAAAAAATACTATACCTTCAAGGGTTTCATCAATGTAATTAGCTTATTTTGTACAAAAACGAAGAAAATAAATTGGTAAATAAAAAATGGTGAAGCATTTCATAATCACTACGTAATTGTGTAATACGTCAGCGGTGTAGAGTTCAACGAGCTAGTAGGAATTATAAATAGGATGACTGGTATCTAGGTAACAATAACCATACATAGTAAACATTCACGCAAGCTTATCAATCAGCACCCTTATCATGGACGTTCGCGATTCCGATTGCGATAGCATGCCATCCTGCTCGTACCAACCCACTCGCGCCATGCGCCCTCCTGCTCGCGCACGCTCGCAATCAGAAGCACGAACGTCCATGATAAGGGTGCAGGTAAGTAACAATGATGGCTTGCATTCGTAGATATACTGAGCTTTTACGTGAATCTTTTATGAATAAAATACAACTAGATTTCAAAAATTGTGGAAATCACAAATTAACTTTACAAACCCTTGAAAGAAAGACTGAAGTAGGTATGTTTTTTTTCATCAAAACGATCAAAACGAGAATCTGCATCTGATATAATCTGGGCCTGGGTATGTCCTTAAACTGCAACCAGACCCACCGGAGGACGGGCAGCAGCTTCCTCTTGGTTAACGGTGGTGACCATTCTGCGATCCCCAAGCCGCCTGCCAAGCGTGGGGATTATGGCAACACCCCTCTATTAAGGGGGAGGTCTTCGTCCAGCAGTGGACGTTTTATGGCTGACGACGATAATCTATACCTGTAAAAGGCTTCCTGACTGACTGACAGATAACGCACAGCCTAAACCGTTGGTCGTACAGACTTGAAATTTAGAGGGTGTATTTGTCTTGATGCACCGAGGTGTTGTGAAGATGGGGGAAGAAAGATTTTTTCGAAATTCAACCCTTTGGCGTAAAAATGGGTGAATTCTTTTATTTGAAAGTCCTTTGTTTTTGAACTTATTGTCATGAAAATATGTTTTTTTAATAGTTAAAAATGTTATTTATTTATTTTTTTGGCAAGGATGGCATATAAAGTGATGAAATGGGGGATTACATTTTGTATGGAAAGCTCTTTGTTAAAGTGATGAAAATTTGTAATTATACATAGTTTATTTAAAATAGTATAATAGTGTTTTCAATGTAATTTTTTGACAGTGATGGCTTAAGAGTGAAATGGGAGATGTTGTATGAAAAGTTATTTGATTTTTGTAGTAATAGTGATGAAAATTGGTATTTGTATAGTTCTATTAAAATCAAATATGCTATTTTCAATGTACTTTGTTTTTTAAAACAAAACCATAACATGTTTTACCAGGGTTGATCTAAAGGGGTGAAAATGGGGAAGAAAAAAATTACCCAGCGGTGTGGAAGTTATTTGGGAGCGGGGGATACCTTATGTATGCGGACAAATCCGCGGGCGACCTCTAGTACATAAGGAAAGAAGAAGTTAAAACAAGAGAGACTAAAGAACAACATATTAAGAAAAACAATACAATTAGTTAGCCAATTTGATTATCTTCTGTCACTGTCAATGACAAGAAAAAATAATTTTCTATAATGAGATAATCTCTATGGCTATGATTACAGGCAATTCCGGATTACCAAACAATCGGGTCACCCAAAATTTAATTAGAAAAAAATAGGCACAACCCACGCTTTCGAAGAGTAATTCCGCTAAGAAGGCGGTGATAAAAAAAACATGATTACAATTTATAAAAAGTTGAGCTGACGAAAAATATTCAAGTCGATAACCGTCGCACCAACTCGAATCGAACACACTTTCAAATCGAGCCGTCTCAGTCCGTCCCTTGCATTCCACAACTCGCTCACCCACAGCAAGCAGACCGGTCTTCGAGCATTGTACAACACGCGTCACACGGCCGGTTTAAAAAATCTTTAAATCATGCTGCATGCTACTTCGATCGACGCCATCCATGCGTGGTCGGGTTATACAAAATGAGGTGCGGGCTCAAGGTAAATTGCCCGGTCAACACTCGCTCGATTCGATCGAATGCCTAGACCAAACACTGCCGCGTGACCTAACTATAAATAAATAATGCTCGCTACGAATTTCGATGGTGACCTCTCCTATTGTTCCACGGGTCTTTGAACAATCGATTGCGTCAATGTCCTCAAACCAGTGTTAACGTCTCTCACTGTTCTTGTTTTAAAGTTCGGAAAACATCTTAAGTACAGAGGTTCAAGTGTTCTCAAGCCAATAAACAGTTCCTTTGATCAAGAGAACTTGATTGCGTCTAATTCGGTGTAATCACAACGTTGCGAAACAGGCGAAGCAATTTTTCATCATTATGTTACGTCTGAGTCCTAGAATTGGCCATAATGATACCATAATAAAACCTTGAGAACGAAAGGATGTACAAGTCAATGCAAAAACACACGCGTTTTTCTTCGCTCTAGTCTATACTGTTCTAGTTTTTACTTAAAATGTGGGCAGCAGCTTTCATGGATAGAGTTTGTAGGTAGGTACATATGATTGGAAATAAACTATCGACACTAGTCTAAATAAACTGAATTTGTTTGGCGTGAGGTTAAAATTCTCATTAAACGTCCGTAGTTTTTACCTATCGGTGCCAGCAGTTATCAGAATGTGCGCAGTTTCGATTCATAATAAAAAAACCTTGAAAAACGAGTAGTTGGGCGTGGGTTTTGAAATCAAAGCTTGAATCGTTTGCTTATAATTCTTATTAAAAAATCGTTTTCAAGCATAACATCCTATATTTAGTTTTCAGCTTTAATTTTACATAACCCGTTTGCTTTACAATTCTGAATAACTTTTGATGTAAAAGATCTTTAACCGTGATTTGTGCACCCTTCTTGCGGCACGCGCCCTTGTTTCTATCATACAAAGATACGAGGGCGGGTCAGTAAGTTCGTGACTTTTTGAATGAAACACAGGTTTTTAGATAAAAAGTTATTTTATTTTTCAACATAGTCTCCTTTGAGTTCTATACACTTAGTCCAACGTTTCTCCAATTTTTTTATCCCTTCCAAAAAATATGATTTGTCGAGGTCATCAAAATAGGCATTTGTTTGTGAGATGATTTCGTCGTTGGAGTAAAATCTCTTTCCGCCGAGCCATTTCTTCAAGTTTGGGAACTAGAAATAGTCACTCGGGGCTAAATCTGGAGAATAGGGCGGATGAGGGAACAATTCGTAGCCCAATTCATGGATTTTTGCCATGGAAACTGCACATGTGTGCACCCTTGCATTGTTCTGGTGGAAAAGAACTTTTTTCTTGGCCAAATGTGGTCGTTTTTTTTCAAGTCCTCATTGAATCGACCCAATAAGTTGGTATAATATTCGCCATTGATTGTTTTTCCCTTTTGAAGGTAGTCAATGTGGATTATACCGCGTGCATCCCAAAAAACGGTCGCCATGACTTTATTGGCTGACAAACCCATCTTTGCCTTCTTTGACGCCGATTCACCCCTAGAAACCCACTGTTTTGACTGCTGTTTGGTCTCCGGTGTATTGTGGTGGATCCACGTTTCTTCCACGGTTACGAAACGGCGCAAAAACTCGTCCATATTGCGGTTGAACAACGCCAAACATTCCTGCGAAATTGTCACACGGTTGCGCTTGTGGTCGATTGTGAGCAAACGCGGCACCCATCTTGCGGAAAGCTTTCTCATACCCAAGTGATCATTCAAAATTGAAACCACTGAGCCATGTGAGATGCCTAGGACTTCCACAATCTCTCTCACTTTCAATCTCCGATCAGCTAAAACCATATCGTGTATTTTTTCAATTGTTTCGGATGTAGAGACCTCAACTGGGCGTCCAGAACGTTCGGCATCTTCTGTGCTTGTACGGCCACATCGAAATTCAGTAAACCACTTCTTTACCATGGAAATGGATGGAGCAGAGTCCCCATAATATTTATCAAGCTTAGCCTTGGTTTGAGTGATGGTTTTTTTCCTCAAAAAATAATGCTTAATGAGCGTACGAAATTCACTTTTTTCCATTTTTTTCTCAAAAAGCGCGGTAGTCTGCTATCAACGGCTGTCAAACACAAACTAAATGACGCAGTTTGTTCAAATTTTGACAGGAGCCAACTGACAGTTGCTTGTTGACAGGAGCAGTGTTGTCATTTCAATTAAGAGGGGGGAAATTCAAAAAGTCACGGACTTATTGACCCGCCCTCGTATATCTATGTTAGAAATAGAATACGACAGAATTCAAAAGGGTGTCACTTCGTAGGTCCGTGAACTGTTTTCGGTTCTTTTATTATTTCTGGTATAATTCTAACCCTAGATCGATGTCAATGGAGCGAACACAATAAGGCCGAGCTCGGGCGTTGACCGAAATAAAAAATAAACAAGAGCAGCCAGTTACTAAGGTATTGGAAACTAGATCGTGAATCACGGCATTATGAAAAATGCTATTGTAAGTTACCTATAAAACCACCTCACAATGCGTTTTTTGTTAGTGTGCTATTAAATGTAATTACGTTAAACTTGGCATCGACATCCAAAATTAACACTTCTTGCCTACTTTACTTCTATTTTTTATATACGACCCAGAATTTTGAGACATATTTTTTATTTATTTTTGCACTGGTTGTCGTTAGAAGGTCGTCGTATTTTTGGAGCGAAACCTTATGCGAAAAATTTAAAAATGAGTACCCAGCCTGCCTAGCACGTGAGCCGCGATAAAAGTCTATCCACTCTTTTCCCCCTTCGAAAACAAGACAGGCGTACCATAATCCTCGGTGCGTGCTCGGGGGGGCAAGGCATTGTATTTTTCACTTTCATTCTCTTTAGTTATTATGTGTGTTGCTATATGCGATCATAAAATAATAGCTAAACAGCTATAAACTAATTATTGCTGTCAGATTCACCTTAACTTTACCTATACTAGGATATGTGGTCGGTACCATTATGATGGATTATAATGAGAGGGTAGCACATACAAGCAAGGGCGGATTCAGGATTTTTTCAGGTAGGGGCACATGGGCCATAAGCCAAGTTTCTCCATAGTACCTATGCTGTCTTTGGGATCGATTCTTTTTCAATGACATACAAGACTAACTATAAAAAATACTTATAATAAACATGAAACAATAAGAAATTACATGTTCATTACGCAAAAAGAAACAAATGTTATTAAAGTGGTATCTTATAAATCTCTTAGTTCTTTGTTATATTTAAACAGTTTTACACGTGCCCTTGTGCCCCACCCCTGGATCCGCCCTTGCAAGTTGTATGATACAACACTGTCAGGTTAATTACAATTGTTATAAGATCCATATAATACTTACGTTTAGCATATAACAGAAAAGACCGCAGAAAAAAAAAATTATGCTTAACACTATACCACAGAATAAATAATAGTACTACGTAACTATACCTACTTGATTGAAGATGTTAATATTGCCTCGAGCAAATATAGCGATGGCCAGCCAAGACGTAGGTACACCTATCCTTCTGCCAAAAGGGAAGTTATCTGTGACCATAACCCTTTGGCAGTGTTGTGTTTGTATTAGTGTGCGTTTTATATCAACAAAAAAAATACGTTTTTTTGTATACAATAGAGTGGCAAACAAGCACGCGGCTTGCCTGATGGTAAGCTCACCGCCGCCTATGCACACCTGCAACATTAGCAATGTTGCCGATGCGTTGCCAACCCAGAGAGATATGTGTTAGTGCGTGTGTGGGTGGGTGTGTGTGGGTGTGTGTGTGTGTGTGGGTGTGTGTGTGTGGGTGTGTGTGTGTGGGTGTGTGTGTGTGTGGGTGTGTGTGTGGGTGTGCCTTTTTTAAAACGAGCCGTGTTGTAATTCCTCGGGAATACCGCGCAGAGGACATTCCAAATTTTACGACATTCCAAAAAATACGAGCAGAAACGAACGGCGTGGGATTTCCAGATTTGCAAAATGTGAGGGTGAGCCTTTAGACGATGGCGGGCAGGAATGGCACTAGGAATAAGGTCAAAGAGCTTGTCAGAGCATTCCCCAAAAAACAAGCGATAAAAGATGCAGACGCATCCCACGTCCCTGTGGAGGCTGAGCTGGCTGGATCATTAATTAATAAAATAATAGTAAATAAACCATCGACAGGAAAAATAAAATATGTCATGCGTGTTTACCTTCTCCCCCTAAACAGTGGCAGTACTATATAGCCAGATTATCACTATTGATGTCTCCAGATTGCCCAGTGGTATAATTATGCTCAGAGATTTAATGTTATTTTTGAAAATATTTGTTGTGGAGCTGACATTTAAACACTACTATGCAAATCAGGTTTACCGATCAATTATTATTAAGTACCTTAACGAGCCGGTTTAGCTGACACTTCAACAGTTCAATTCAGCATCTCGTTAAATATTGCATCTTTGCTACAACTATTGCATCATAAACATAATATTTATATTGTAGCAACTATATCTCTTTTTCTTACTGGCAAGCTACTACAAAATACAATAATAACTTCTACTAAAACTATTTAACGTAGGTACAGAACACAAGTAAATTAAAAAAAAAATCAACCGACTTCAAATTAATATGGGACCACCTCGAGAGTCATCTTTATCAGGAGACGTCCACGCTGGACGAAAGCCTCCCTTTTAATAGGGAGGGGTTGCCATAATCCCCACGCTTGGCAGGCGGCATGAGGATCGACACCTCGAGCGTATACCCTTTCAAATAATTTTTTTTTTAAATCGGTCCACAATTGACGGAAAAATCGGCGTACATACACAAATTAAAAAAACATACATACAGTCGAACATAGTACCTCCTTCTTTAATGAAGTCGGTTAAAAAAAAAGGATTGTATCCAGACCGATGAACGTCTAGAGCCAATCTCAAAACCATAATTCACTGGTTTTTTTTTACAGGGACATGTTAAAACCATTTTCTTTAAGGTTCAGGCGCAGCCGCTAACGCTGCGTGACCTCGTATGGGGATCCACTTTGCGTTTTTTTCCGCTAGGTGGCGTATCGTCGATGCGGCTACAGTTAACTGTCAATCTCGTACATTTAGTAGTTTTTTTCTACAATTTAAAGGTTTTACTCTTAATAAACAACTCTTATTAGCGGGAAAAAAACGCAGTGTGGATTGACAGAGTATGTCAACAGTCTGGACTGTTTGAGCATTGAACCATGATTGAACCGACTGGCAGATGTAAATAGCTTACTGCCAAGACAACCCAGTGAGACCTGATTTTCTGCAACATTCCGATTAACTTTCTGGCAACGCTCAAAAGAAATCGTTTTTTATTAATTAACGTCAGTTTCTTTTTGACAATGCGAACCAATTATAATTACAATCGTGAATCATTGGGGTTTACTTACCTAGTTTGTAAACATAATTTTCCTGTTCTTTTTAATTTCATATCTCCATAATTCAGTTTAGATTACACACGGATATAGAGGCGTAAAAACAAAACACACATACTTACTAGCTCTACATCATACATACCTGTAGGTATATATACAGGTATAAAATATATATAAGGTAAAAATAATATATAGATCCATACAAAATTCATGAAAAATAGTACCTATTTAGTACAAGATTTGTTAAATAAATTTACTCAGGTAAGTACTGTTTTCTTCTAAAAGTTTATTCAGTTACAATTATTTTAAAATTAGAAAAAAATAGTTTCTCAAGCATTGAGCTAATATCTATAGAGCAACAAACATGCAAAAAAAATGTCGTGCGCCGTGTTTTGGCTTTTGGACTTTTTGACGGACTTTAACTACGATAAGACACAAGCGCTCAAGCATACATTGAACACTATACAGGCGACATAACGTCTGTTTTCACTTAGGGATTGTGACTCTTTAGATATTAGCTCAATGGTCTCAAGGCTTCTTTTAAACTGTCCAGTGAAACGTATTTATGTGCCATTAGACCATAGAGACTACACTAACAGAAATATAGCCTCGTCTAATAACTTTAATAACTAGCAACAGTTTTTCTCAGATATCACGGTAGCGTGACACAGTGTACTTAACGTCATTGTATTCTGAAAAAAGCGGATATGTTTCATAGTTTTTCTGTTTAACAAATGCAAAAAACGCTGGTTCTCGTGGGAACAGGAAAGATGAAGAGCGTCTAAATCGGCCAGTGTTTTCATAACTTACACAACATGTAGCTTTAGATAATGGTAAATCCAGCGGCCTGCGCTATTTTACTAGTGTTTTAAATGAGCCAATAATCCAATAACACGATGTTAATACATTAAAACTGATGCCAAGTCACGTGTTATTTTACGAACATCAGGTAATGCATACTACATTATCCAGAATGTGCTGATATAAAGGCTTACGATTTTCCATAAGCAAGTAACCTAGTGGGTACAAACCCATACTTCCTTGTATAAGCCAAAATTTCACATGCCTTTGCCTATAGCAAAAAAAACTTGGGCCAAATATGAAGCTGAAAAGTGGTAAAAAATATGAATTTAAAAATTACCTAAAATATATTCTGAGCCGAATATAATACGGCATACAATGCGGAACGAAAGCAAGTGATATAATGCGGTGAAAAACGTCTTTTCGTGTTGTTTTCAAAACTCCGTAGAAGCTCATAGTAAAGTCGCCACAAATTTACTAGGTCATGACTTGACACTTGACACTTGACAGGACTCGACTATGACAAATTTCGTGTGACTAACTGTGATTTCATGACAGATTTGACTTGATTATACTATTAAAACTTGAAAATGCATAAACCTGACACTGGCAGAATGCACAACGTGCGATGCCAATAACTAAAAAAATCACAGACAGAAAAGCAAAAATTCTACTTCTCTCTCCATTGGAAGTAGCAATACCAAATCTGTAGTAGGTAGGATTATGTGTTTCGATTTAATAATATCCGTGTATACTTAGTAATCAATTTTCCTCAAAATGCTCGCATGTTTTGACAACAAAATAAGGTTATTAATATGTAAGATTACAATTTATTGGCAAAATATAAATGTACCATAAAACAAAAATACACGTAGAAAAATTATCAAGTCATGCTACGACTACTTTAAAGGAATGTCTACAAATAACAACAAAGCCTAGAAAAGTAGGCGCCATGCAGGCAGCGGCAGGGCCGAAGTAGGAAGCGAGCTATTGATCAGAGCCAGTGGGGGGTTGCGCGGAAGTGCGGGCGAGCGGGGCATCACGGGCACAGATTAAATAGCAGCTTGTATGACAGAGGCGCGGCCAGGCGTTTAGGCGGGTGCGTGGCGTGCGTTCCTCCCGGGTTCAAGGTTAAGGTCTTCGCCCATTCAGCTCCGGGCACGTGCCCCAAAGTAAATATAGTACTCCAACCGTTACGCCATCGCAGCCGTAATATGACCGCCAAATGCTCCCAGATCTCGACAGATTCCGTGGAAATGCTTTTCCGGTCCATCCGTGACGAAACAATGAGATAATTGAAGACTTGCTGTTGTAGAAGGTCGGGAACGTAACCGACTTTGAGGCGTCGTTTATATTTCATTTTCTTCTCGAAACTACATACCTTGCCTTTTCTACCAATCTTTTCATAATGATATTCTATAAACCATAACAATCCTAATACACGAAAATCCATTTAAATAAATCTGAAAGTTTATATAGAGTGTTTGTGTGTTTGTTAATTTTTCACGCTGTAACGACACAACTTATTAGAGTGAAATTTGGAATGAAAATAGTTTATGTCCTGGATAAGTACATAGGATACTTTTTGTCCCGATAAAATAAACGGTTCCCATGAGAACGCGGGTGAAAGCACAGCATAGAACCTAACAGCGCCCCGGCAAGGAGTACCAATAACATTCTATAGAAAGTAACCTGTCTATAGTAACCTTCTACCATACAGCTCACTGCCATATAGCTCAGCGGTAGTGTGTCTGCCTTCAGAGCTGTAGGGCGTGGGTTCGATCCCCACCAAGGGCAAACATTTATGTGACGAACATAAATGTTTGTTCTGTGTCTGGGTGTAGTATGTATTATAAGTATGTATTTACAAAAAAAAATGTATATAAGTATTCTATCAGCTATCTAGTTTCCATATTACAAGCTTTGCTTAGTTTGGGGCTAGATGGCGCTGTGTGAAAAAATGTCCTGCGATATTATTTATTTATTTATTTATTTATTCTCGCGATACACTACTACTACTACACACAGACACTACTCCAACACACACACACACACACACACACACACACACACACACACACACACAGAAACCACTACTACATTTTTTTGGTTACTATAGACAGCTTACTTTCTTTACAATATATTATTGATGATCTTGATGTGGTATAGAGATAGCTGGAACTGGGGAAAAATACATAAATCAAACTTTAGTTGGCATTATATTAATAATTTCTCATCACAACGCGTAAAAAATCTCACACACACAAAACACACACACAGCACATCTGTTTTTGTAGCTTTTGCTTGATCTTATAATAAAATACGGACTACTGAGTACTGACGGAGTCAATATCGGAGGTCGGAAAATTTCAAATCTAAGATATGCAGACCCACTTTAAGATACCACTTTGTTTGCGACAAATATCAACCATCTGGAAGAACTTCTTGGATCATGGAGCGCGTCAGTCTCGAGTTTGGCCTGAAAATTAATCACAACAAGACCAAGATTATGATTGTCGATCGTGCAAACAATAACTCGCCAGAGGTCACAAGAATTGCGAACTGTGATGTCGTTCAGTCATACATCTACTTGGGCGCTCTGATTTCAAACAATGGAGGATATGTTGATAAAATCAAACGGCGCATGGCTATCTCGAGGTCCGCAATGGACAAGCTGAGGAAAATATGGGGAAACCGGAACATTACCAAAGCCACAAAGATTCGACTTGTGAGGGCACTTGTCTTTTCCATTTTTCTTTATGCTGCCGAGACGTGGACCTTAAGAGAAAGTGAGAAAAAGAGGATAGATGATCTCGAAATGTGGTGCTGGAGGAGAATGCTGAAAATTTCGTGGACTGAATTTAGATCGAATCAGTCTATTTTACAGGAGCTTGGCATAAAGCAGCCTATCCTCCATCGTTCAAGCTCGCATTCTCACATTCTTTGGACACGTTTCGCGACGTGTGCCTCCATTGAGCGTCTCGTGGTGTAGGGAAAGATCGAGGGAACAAGACCACGCGGCAGATCTCCGTTACGTTGGTCCGACCAAATAAAAGCTGCACTTCACGGTCCCGTAAATGAATGCACGAGGAAAGCGTCAATACGCGAGGAATGGCGACGGATTGTTAGGCAAGCCACCACCGGAGCCGATGACCACGACCACTCTGTCAAGAGTGTAAACGACTAACAAGATAATAAAACAACATTAGGAAACAGCTGAAATAGTCGTCATTTATAAGTCATCAAAAGATACTTTAGTCACAATTATATCGTAATAGTTAAATTGTTATTTCTAGAATTCTTATAACAAACAGGCGCACAAAAGGATAAAGCGCCTTATAGCGCATAAAGCGCCAAGATACATAAGAATTCGCGTAAATAATATTCCCGATATCAGTGTCATAAGTTCTGTTCACAATCACCCTAACTAACACTGGTTTGTCACATAAAACCTGCTAGATATTGTGACAAGGAAAAATATGAAATGGAAATCTGGGTACCACCCATGGGCACGGCATGTCCAGCCCTTCCGCCGTTTTGACACGCTGTTTACATAAACTATAGTAAAGTTACGACCAGCTTGGTTTGGGTTTTAGAACCTTTATGGACAAACATAACGTTCTAGAGTAGAGGTATTTACGTGTAACTAGTTTAGTAGTTTTTTTAAGAATAGTGAAAGTTAACATGTGAAACTTGACTTTTCTTCTTGGCTTCTGTGACTATTGTCGGAATTCTGCCAATGTCCGTTTCATGGGAGCTTTGTAAACTGTATTGGAATTTGCGAAATGAAAATACTATGATCGGTGTTTGATCCACGAGATTACAGTTGATTATTCTAAAACACTAAAGACAACACAACTAAAACAAACACATAGTTAGTAGAACATATAATAGTTGTAGAAAAGTTGATGTTAGTTAACGTCACCAACATAAATAGAGTTTAATATTTATCTATAATTTTATATTATTCATTTTTACATATTTACATAAGATATAATTAATTAATGGGGTCAAAGTAATGGATGTAGGACGGGGGATCGACGTATATTTGGGCAACTGAAAAATATGTGGCCAACGTTTCCTTCGTCCAGACTGCATTCGCACATTGAATGATCCCTTATCTGCAGTTTTGCTAGGAAAACACCTACCAAGTGAGATGATTAATAGTCTATAGTTTAATAATAGTTGAACTATTTACTATAATTATTGTCATATTTTCATCATATTATTGAACATGCAAGTAGACTTTTCGTAGTTTTTTTCTTCTTAGTTATTGGCATCGCACGTTGTGCATTCTGCCAGTGTCAAGTTTATGAATTTTCAAGTTTCTTTTATTAAAATTAAGTCAAATATGTCATTAAATCACAGTCAGTCACACGAAATCAGTCATAGTCGAGTCCAAGTCATGCCCTAGTAAAGTTGTGGCGACTTTACTATGAGCTTCTACGGAGTTTTGAAAACAACACGAAAAGACATGTTTCACCACATTATATCACTTGCCCACACTCGTGCATGTAATTCAACACTCAATGAATGAAACACCACCATTTTTAATAAGTTTAAGAAAATAATAGAATGCAACGACATGATTTTTCCGTGTTCCCGCCAAAACTCCCTTTTCGTAGTTATAATCACCCTCTATTAATCACATATTGACAGGCATGTTTTAAAACTCTACTAACTTTTACTAGACGAAATCAGAGTATTTTTGTTATACAATCAAGTGACGAGACGAGCAAGACGTTCGCCTGGTGGTAAGCGTCACACATGCCACTAACAGTAGCAGTGCCAAAATTGTGAACATGCGAACACAATCCTGCGCCGCACTGCACTGTGCTCGTCACCCTGAGATATCAGATTTTAAATCTCTTCATACCCAGTAATTTCTCTGGTAACATTGCCCTTCAAATCGGAACACAGTAATTCTTGCACACTACTGCTTGGCGGTTGAATAACTGGCAAAGGTGTGATACTTCCCCAGGCTGACTCTACAGTAGAACCCTACCACTACAAAGTAAGATAGAATAGATATTGAAAGCAAAAAGCCTGCCTTGAGACGCCTGATTTCTGATCAAATATTAGATAGGTAACTGTAACTTTAGAAAAGCTTTGTAACTTCGCTTCTGTGCTTCTTTCTTTAACTTTAAACCGGCCTCCAATTCGTTTCAGCAATAAACCAAGTAACGCTTCTGTGATTCCGTACAAAAATATATAAATCGCAATTTTCTGCATTTGTTCCGCTGAACTGTACTTACCAGGCCACTGTACGATTAAACGGCTGAATTTGTAGACCTTGACTCTCGTCCGTAGCCGATTTCGTAGCTGCATTACAGCTAACTCGTTTTAAATGTATGATAACGAAACAAGGTTAAGTTACGCACGCTAGATGCTCAAATTTGATGATGGTAAAAGAAGATTTTTCAAGACGAAAAGGTACGAGTATCAAATTTAATATGCGGTCGACAGGCAGCGACGGTGATCATTGATTTAACCCTTTGGATTGTCCCCAGACTCATCGATCTATAGGAAATTTAATTGAAATGTTTTGTAGGTTGAGGAAGAACAAGATCAGATACCACTGAACCCATTTTGTTTGAGTTAAAAAGGCATCAACTGCATTCTGTGTAATTTCTTTTAACAGCTCTACATAGCCTGCAGGTAGACAAAGTAGGTACTTTGAACACAAAAGGACGATACGAAAAGATCGTAGCAAAAGTGATTATCTCATGCATGCTAGAACGATCTGTAACACCGTCCAATACAAACTCACGCTTTGAAATAAAAGCAAGAGGATCGCAGAATTTATAACCACACAGCGCGCAACCGGCGTTCAAAGCATCTCTTGTACGTGTTCTCCTATAAACATAAACATGGAAAACGCACAAAAGCCTCTCGGGCGTCGCGCCGCGCCGCCGCTGTCAGATAAAGTTGTAGCGTTTCTTTTGCGAGACAGGCTAGAAACTCTACGGGTGCGAGCAAGACGGCGAACGTACGCCGATCGTTAGCCCTGATCTTCAGCGCGCCACAAACACAGAGCCCGACCGAGAGCGAAATTGCAGCGAGAATGCACCTAGCTGTGTTATTACCGCGGCTATTTCGTCCTGAAACGGCCTTCATCCAGCGTGGAGGCGAAGGAAACCTCGACTTAAACTTGAAGCCATTAGGTGCGGAATCGTTCGTGGTCGTGAGGAAACCGGTTATTTTCTCCGACCAAGCAATTGTGGACGCTGTCATTGCGACATAAGTTCCGTTCGGCGCGGCGCAACGCAGCACCGCAGCCGGCTTGTATATTTAGCCCGCATTGCATGCGGTCGCCATAGTGGGTGTATTAGGTCGCTTGCACGCACTGCTGAACTAGTCGGAGGGCTTCCTATTATCGATTTATGTTATTGTGCGGGACGCGGTGTCACGTCGTATCGCCCGCCCTGCATGTTTTCAGAATTTTTTTCTTTACTTCCCGGCGGGTTTCTCTTTCGCGGAAAGCTTCGAGTGAAACCTGTTGGAAAATATGATTTCACTCGCCGTATTGTTCCAATCACGTTCTTCTAGACATGGCGTTGCCATTGAGCAACCGCCGCTTTTTATTGCTTGCCGCATACACTTTGAATTGAGAAACTATTTTTCTGTTACGTTGCCGTGTACGTAAATACGAAAGATCATTAATAACGATGTGCGGAATAGCAATGTATTAATGTAGCTGTCTAAACCTGAAGCATGATGAAATATGGTTTCAATTATTATTAAATCGTGCTCAATTACAAGTTTTGATTAAGATGGTACCGGTACGCGAGCGCGAAAGGTTTCATCTAAGTTTGGCAATATCCTAGTAGACTCTGGAATATTCGTAAATTGTAGCAAAGATGATTGATCCCGACATACCATCACAAATTGTTTCAAACAAGGGCTTTTGAAATGTATACGGTCTATGGGCCTGAAACGTGACTAAATATTTTTCGCTTAGGTATATGAAGCCTCTATCGAAAGGCTTCGTAGGGTGAAGGGCTTCGAGGGAGAGGGGGTAAGGCCGGTAACGCCCACACACAACGACACCTCCGTCAGTTATGTTTTTTCGTTTTTCAATAATTTCAGTCAACTACATTTTGTTAGCGAAAATGTACATTGATTTATTTTTAGGTAACCTTTTTTCAGTATTTACTTTTACAGTCCTAACTTTTTTTATTCAGTAAGCTCTCTAAACCTATCCCCATAATTAGGAAGTTTCTCACCATCAGACAAGCTTTATTTTTATACAGGGCTAGTTCTAATCAGTTAGCATCCTTTTAAGGGCATATTCTGTACATGAAAACAAACAAGTTTTACGATGGAGCCAACATTGAAATCGCGAAAATATTATCATCTGTTCCATACAAAAAGTTAATCGACCTTGGGCAAAATGTATGGAACAGCTGTTTTTTTTTGCGATGTTAATTTTGGCCCCATAGTAAAAGTTGTTTGCTTTGACGTACAGGAGGAAGTACAGAGGACGTCCTTAAAAGGATGCTAACTGATTACCTAAAGTGAAGTTTGGTAAAAAAGGCACATTGTTGTATAATATAAGATTCTGTTTAGTCAATAGGTTGAATTAAATTCACAAATAATATTTCATTCCTAGTGGATCTGTGGATTTCCATTATTTTGAAGTAATTTTAAAACGTACCTACTACGTCTAGGTCCAGGTACCATTTTCATGCCAAGTTGACTTCGATAATTCCACTGCGTTTATTCCTACATCCTCCATTAAATCGTCGGCATATTTCATTATTCTGTCACGTAATTTTCTGAATGTAGCATTCCGAAAGGAAATCAGTGTCGCGTTCTCACAGCACACAATCAATTCTATAGCAAATATACAACGATAACGACCATTAGTGATCTAGGCCATTTATGTTTTTCAAATACTATTTGCCTTAGTGTACGGTCCATTTTTTTTCCATCTATATATTTACGGTTTATTTCCATATTAGGGTAGATGACTGATGTTAATATCGTTGAAACCAATAACTTTGATGAAGAATTTAAGTAAATATAGTATGTTTATTGAAAAAATAATTTAAATCGGTTAATAATGTTCTGATATATGAGCGTTTAAAGTTTTTGGTAGAGACAACTCTGTCCCTTTCCCACAAAACAAAAAATTACGTCACGCCTTATTTGTCAGAATAGAATTTATATGGCGTACAGAGAAGTGACGTCACGATTTGCTGTTTCGCCTCTCTGTCTAGCATGATATTAAAATGCTTAGAAGTTGCTTATTTTTGAGCAGATTTTCATTTTCTTTTCATTAATCAGCTATATATATGGGCCACATTTTAATAGGACAATAAAAAAAACCAGTCATCTAGCCTATTAAATTGTCAACGTTCAATGATTAACCTAACACAATAAATTATGTTATGCGATTCCTGGCATCAAATTTACTAGATAGGCTTAAATATGTTACCATAAACATAAATATTATTCTAATTGCAATACAGTGTGAAAGTGGAAACTTAAACGTCAATAAATGGTGTTTGATTATTTATCTACCAAAGACATTAATTCAATTCAATACGTTTTCTTATATAAATCAAAAGTTATCGCAAGAAACGTTATTTTTTCATTCCATTTAAGTAACTGTAAAAAGAAGTGTGATTCACAAAACCCAACTGCACTTTATTGAGGAAAAGTCAATACCTCTGCCGACTTAAAGTATACTTGGTCTCACAGTATACAACATGTACGGCGAAATGCAATGCTAATTATAGGCAGTGCTCGAGTTGTGCGTGGTCAGGAGCGAGTTTCCCCTTTCTCCCCTTCCCGCAAATCTAGGGTTAGCAGGAAGGTTTAACAAAAACAATTTGTTTTTTACACCATGGGTGGCATACAAGCAGCCTGGTTGGCTGGTAGTAAGCAATCATCGTCATCAGGGACACTGCCATTACCACCAACACTTACACTAAATTTCGTTCTTAAATATTATTTTGTAGTGGTACGACTCTACTGCAGAGTCCACATGGGGATGTACCACACCTTTGCCAGTTATTCAACCGCCAAGCAGTAGTGTGCAAGCATTACTGTGTTCCAGTTTGAAGGGCAATGTTACCATAGAAATTACTGGGTATGAAGAGATTTAACATCTAATATCTCAGGGTGACGAGCGCAGTGCAGCGCAGGATTGTGTTCGCAAGTTCACTAAAGTTAGATTGTGTGTGCTACTAACAGTAGCAGTGCCAGAGTGTGACGCTTACCACCAGGCGGACATCTTACTCGTCTAGTCATCTAAATGTATAAAAAAAAAAAAATAAGGTAAGGTACGTCAAGAGTTCTAACTGAAGATTTTAGCTTCTCGGCTCTTCTGATCTGAACGTATTTCTTACGCATTTTCATTCATAAAATATGAATATATCACTTTCCTCCATAGGGTAAAGTAATTTAAAAATAAATCTAACTAGTCCCACGTCAAACAATACCATTGAGCTTACTTTTTCAACCGACATCAAAAAAGGAGGTTCTCAATTCGTTTTTTTTTATGTATGTTACGCGATTACTCCGCCAATTATGAACTGATTTTTTTGTTTGTTAGGTACCTAATACTTCAGAGGTGGTCCCATATAAATTTTATAAATCAAAAATCGATTCAGTAGTTTTGTTTTTATATGAAAAATACTAGAAAATGTGAAGATGTCATCCAGGTATTCGAAGTTGAAGTCGGTTGTATTTTTTTTAATGCTTATTATCATATAATTATATTTTATATAGTCACTTTTACTCTGTGAAAAATAAATTTAACAACTATGTAAAACCTCTGCGGTGTGAACATGGTGGTTTGCTCATTTTTTGGAGGGAAATTATATTGAAACTGTTTAGTACTTCCTGAGTTGAAAGCTGGGAAATATAACTAACTCAAGATTTTTTTTTTCATACAAGATGTACAGAATATGTCCTTAAAAGGATGCTAACTGATTAGAACTAACCCTGTATACTGTGTATTGTGAGAAAAAATGGGTTATCTTTCAGCCATACAACAATTTAAAAAAGTGCGGCGTACTTATTGTATATTCAAATCCGTTTTTTTGTTTGGCCCTACCCTAGCCTTAATAAATATGGATCACCTAGGTCCCAAGGGTGTTTGTTTGAACCGCGCGGTCTGTAGCACGCAAGATATTGAGGTAGGTTACGGTTTACATTCGAATGGGGATGAAACCGAAATGTGTAGGTCGTGTATCGTGTGTAGGCGTCGATAGTTCAATGAATAATGTGCATTGACGGATTCATACTAAAACGATTGCCTAGCATATTTGTTCTGGTATATTTTATGTTTTTACTATTACTTAAATATAAGTGTTATTATCATTATTAAATTTTGATATTTTTCTCGATATAGTAGCATCTCTAGTGCGTTATGACGGAAGCGTTTCAGTACATGCGCGATGTGAATCTGATATTGATTTATTTCTCTTCTGTCTTTATACAGGGTTACTGGTAACTCGACGTATTCCCGGCAGGACCAGATAGGGGGTATACATCAAATTTAAGCCCACGAAATGTATGGGCGAAACTTAATCGTTTTTAAAATTAAACTATTTTTGTTGTAGGGGTTTTTACAGAAAAAAAAAAGTTTTATTTCATTCACATCACATCACACCAACAGCCGGAAGACGTCCACTGCTGGACCAATGCCTCTCCCTTAATAGGGAGGGGTTGCCATAAACCTCACGCTTGGCAGGCGGCTTGGGGATCGCAGAATGCTCACCACCGTTAACTAAGAGAACGCTGCTGCCTGTCCTCCGCCGGTTCTGGATGCAGTTTTAGGACATACCCAGGTCCTTTATTGATATAATCATAAATAATTATAAAAAATATATTAGACGCGCTTATCAGATTATAAGTAATTTTGAATATTTTATTGGTTTTAAATTATTTGCCCATATTTTTATTTTTATACTTTTTTTTTACTGTTTTTTAGCCCCGCAATCTGGTCCCGCCGGGGAAACTTCGAGTTACAAGTAACCCTGTATATAATAATAATAATGTCTGTGTAGTTTCTTATATTTTTCAGGTCAAGCTTAATGCTCTTGAAAAGATCTTAATAAAGTACCTCTTACCTATAACACCTAAAATAAATCATGAACAACAAAACCAACAAAAATCTTTTGTGCTGCTAAGTAGCTCATCTTCGCCAATTATAATTTTTATTGTATTTTCGTAATTTACTTCAGCACGTAATTTGTATAATTTATTTGAAACGGGACGCCTTAAAAAATATAAACTTTATTAAATTCGAGACAAATTGAAAATTGTTTAAATTTATATTAAATAAAAGACGCAAATTGATTTAAGTAAGTAGGTACCGGCTTTATTGCATTTCGACCAAATGACCTATAAAAGAGCATCTCTCTCGCTGTTGGTATATCATTAAAATCTAGGTTTTGCTGCATTGGCAACCCTACCTTGTTACATAAGGGGAATAGGGGAGAGTACATAAGGGCGAGAAGCGTACGTGTGCGTTGTGATGCACAATGCTGTATGCACTTTAGAGATGGGACTGATACTGGTTTGGTCGGTGAAATGAATGCTATTAATGATTTATATTAATTCTGTAGTAATCTTTTTTTGCATATTGTTTAAATTATAACATCACATACAAGTCACTAAGTTGGAGTTTAGTTTTTATACGATTCATAGCTTTATAGTACGTTCATGTAAGTTTATGTTTTCAAATATTTTTATTTTGCACTGGTGATAAAACATTTTTAAATATTTTTCATGTAAAAAGATCACTGATATCAGTAAATGTACATAACGAGTTATTCGCTTCGAACAGTGGCCTAGCTTTATATCTTCACAAACTCGTGACTAATTTGGCTTACATTTGAACTTGAAATTGTATAATAAACTAGCAAAGTATTAGTGAACAAAATTTTGTAAACATAGGAAAACGGCTGTAACTTACCGTCGAACAAAACATCATACAAATTACAGACATACACACAATGGACGAAAAATGATTGAACAAGTTTAATATAAGACTTATGTGCATTATTTTTTTCACAATACCAATCCGTCCAAGTAGACTCAAAGACCACGACCCTCGGTCGTCTATTTTTATCCGAACTTTACTCGTTACAGTAGTTGCCGGATCCGATCCATCCCTAGAGCAGTTGCACGCACTCTAAGTGCATGCAGTACCCAACGTGTGTGCGTTTAACTCTGGACGGTCACTCGGGCACAAATGAGCATTGCTTACTTTCGTGACATAGGTCAGGAATAACACCGATGCGTCTATTACACAGAATAATTATACACAGTGACACGACGTATAATGTATGTTTATGAGGCGGCGACGAGGAAAATAGTTTATTTTTATTTTTATTGTTATCGTTTGGTTTATTTTTTCAAGTATTATCACGATCTCGCGTGAGGGAATTGATGCTCTTACCGTGGAGGACTAGGTTTTTCACGTGGAAGTAGGTAAATGTTTAGCAAGATTAGGAATTTCATGTGCATAAACAGAAGTTTTATTTGTTGCCCCTAACGTGTAAAGAAAAAAACATTTTCCAGTTTTTGTAGGTAACCAGTATTGTACAACGATGATTTTTTCTTCTGCCGTAACTGGTTACGAACCTCTGGTTTCGTACGGCCGAAGGGTAAGTTCTGTAGCCAATAAACACTGAAGTGCCTTTTGTGTCTCATAACTACGAGAACATTCTACAATATTTATAAAACTACTGTGTTTGCTACGGGAAGTCACCTTGAAGAATATTTATTCTTATTTGACCGGGCCGACATTCAATAGTCTTAAGAAAAATATACGTCCAGGGTAATTGGGTATTTGTGTCTGAAGTTAAATGAGATCCAAGTAAGTAGTATTCAATATATAGGCTAGATACTAGATACCTCGATCTGTTGATCTAGATCTGTTGGTATTATTTACATCCTTCTAGTCTAGACTATAGTCTAAAGATGGAATACAGAAAGAGTACAGATAGATAAGTACAGATTTAGACTTTTCGAAGGAAAATTATTTTCAACCGACTTCAAAAAAGGAGGTTCTCAATTCGAGTGTATGTTTTTTTTTGTATGTTACGCGATTACTCCGCCAATTATGAACTGATTTTGATGATTCTTTTTTTGTATGGTAGGTTAATACTTCAGAGGTGGTCCCATAAATTTTATCGAAATCGGTTCAGTAATTTGGTTTTTAAATGAAATTTACTAGAAAATATAAAAATATCATCCAGTTATTCGAAGTTGAAGTCGGTTGTATTTTTTTAAAAGATTAATATTCTCTCTTATTTTTGTTTGATTTATACGGGAATACTCACGTTTAATTAAATCGGATACTCCGACAATAGCCCCCTTTCTCTCCCTCTTGGTGGTTCTCTCTTATTAACTTCGTTGCCACATTTTTGATTTTGGAATGCCGAATCGTTGTTTTCGTTTCTACTTTTTCAGACTAAAATAACTTTTGTAAGTAGGCATGTATGTAGAGGCCGCGAACTCACAATTACGTTGAAAGTAACGTGTTTGTGTGAGTGAAAACCTGTATTAGAATACGGCCGATGCTGTAAACTTAACTCGCAGTGTTAATGTGTGAGTTAGGCGTACGTTAGTGTGGCATACATAATACATTTGCATTCTGCTGATGTAGACAGCAGTACGGCAGGCGAAGTTCCAACCGAATACTCGATCAGTATGTCACTTTGTTCAAGCGTGATTCTGACAAAATAGTAGTTTAGTCAATTACAATTATTGTGAATTCTTGTGTGGCAATTTATACAAATTGAATTGAATCAGTTTTCTTGAATTTCCGTGCTCTATATTTTGTGATAACCTATTTGTTTAGCAGTTTCTATTTTCGGAGGAATGTCTAGACGCTGTTTTTTCTGCCCAGTATTGTAAGTACCGAAATTCTTCTTCTGGTTGTTCTTCTTTATTTTGTCTACATGGAAAATTCAACTAATGTGACAATAGGGTAGATGACTGATGTTTATATCGTTGAAACCAATAGCTTTGATGAAGAATTGAAGTAAATATAGTATGTTTAGTGAAGAAATAATTTAAATCGGTTAATAATGTTCTGATGTATGAGCGTTTAAAGTTTTTGGTAGAGCCAACTCTGTCCCTTTCCCACAAAACAAAAAATGACGTCACGCCTTACTTGTCAGAATATAATTTATATGGCGTACAGAGAAGTGACGTCATGATTTGCTGTTTTGCCTCTCTGTCTAGCATGATATTAAAATGCTTATAAGTTGCTTATTTTTGATCAGATTTTAATTTTTTTTCATGAATCAGCTATATTTATGGGCCATATTTTAATAGGATGATAAAAAAACCAGTCATCTAGCCTATTTCTACCGACGTTTAAAAGTTACGTACCTACAGGCAAATTATTTCGTAGAAAAACATCGATAGACTTTTCGATATGAAGACAGACTAAGTATACGAAAATTTACAATCTTGAAAAAAAAACCTTATCAACGCCGAAAAACTTCATTTTGAAACGTAATTTTTTTTTAGGCTTGTAATAGGTCTTAATTTACTACAACAAACTATAAAGACTACTTAGCCTACTACACAACAAAAACAAAAACAAAAGGATTGTATCCAGACCGATGATCGTCATGATTGTGTCGATCATGGCGATTGGTTTTTCTGTTTTTTTGTTCTTTGTTTAAAAGGGGGACGCCTTCGTCCAGCAGTGGACGGCTTCCGAATGATGACGATGTTAAGCCTAAATCGAGACATGAGACTGAATCGATTTCTTATATCAATAAGATCTATCACTTACCAGCGAATTAGTGGTCTTTCTGGCTAAATGTATGTTGGAATAATGTTACAAAAATCAATCTATTTCATTCCAGCATGTAAGGTTTAAGGGACGTTTTTGTCATACGTATAGTCTGTTATTTACATTGAACTGAAACAGGGCCTTTTTGTTTCTTATTTAGTTCAGAGAACTTAGATTATTTCTCTGTCGAATGCTATAGAGCGCCTAGAGAACGCACACAGCTCTCCTACTAAGAATTACTATAATAAACGAAGTTATTTTAAAAATACCTAGTAAAGACAATTATATTATATTAGTTTTCACTAGCCTAATAACGAAACCTTATAAAAAAAAATACTTATTTTGGCTCATTGTAAACTCGCCCGAAGTTAATTCGCTACACTTTTTTAGATTCCATACATTGAAAGTTAACTTTCCACAGTCATTAAATATATCCGTAAATTCGTCATAGGTAGGTAAAAGCTATTGTTAATTCGCCACATTCCTCAATAGAAAGTAGCGTCAGCAAACCAAGTTTAAAATTTGAATTTTCCTCTCTGGTTTTAACCAGATGCCAAAAATATCATGAAAGAAAATAACGAACTACAACGTGTGTGTTTGTTACTTTACTGCTGACTGTAACGACGTTGCTGGTCGGTAACAGCGTACCTACTCAGCGTGCTGCAGGCTAATCATGTAACTGTTCGTGATCGCGATTCGGATCGCGATTTGTCATAAATGTCACTTGTCACTGTCTCGCCAAAACTCATTTAACCCTGCAGGGGCAGGACGAAACGCCAAAAGACCGACGGATATGCTTTACATAATTAGTAAATCAATGCTTTCGTTCGTTAACGATAGCGAGATAAATCCCTCCGTGATACCGTGAAGCCGTGACAGTGACAAGTGACAATTATGACAAATCGCGATCCGAATCGCGATCCCGAATAGTTATATGATTAGCCTGGTTTGATCAGTAGGTACTTAATAAAATAGGTACTTCCTGGTTTGATCAGTAGGTACTTGATAAAGTAGGT
Source organism: Erannis defoliaria (assembly GCA_905404285.2). NCBI lineage: Eukaryota > Metazoa > Arthropoda > Insecta > Lepidoptera > Geometridae > Erannis > Erannis defoliaria. The sequence continues at coordinate 7,241,291 of FR990071.1, forward strand.
ACTTATATCTCAGAACTAGGAAACAACGCGGACGCTTCTAGTGTATCCAATCGTAGTTCATTTCAGTGCAATTTATGTCATGCTAAAAATAGCATAGTGCCTGTTAAGCTAATAAAATGAGCTGTCGACAATCCTTCGCTCGTTGTTCTAATAATTCACCCATTCAACTCAAATGTCGACGCGACGGGCCCGATACCCACGATTAATTTAATTTTCGTCTCTCCGAAATGTTTAAATTCTATTGTTTTATTACGTGTACTCTTTGATTATATACCCATCCAGACCCTCCAAGCATGTACTACACTAAATTAACTGAAATGAATCGATGATATGACGGGTATATACATGTATGTATATACACGAATTTTACCAAAAGATTAAATGTGTAACCTTGTAGAAGGTGATAATTTATAATCATAAGAACTACTTCTAAACCGAAACTGATAATTATTTTATTCATAGAAAGCTTGAGTGAAGTAGGTATACTATATTATTCTGTTCAATACGGTGAATCTAGTGTTCTGTATGTGTTTGTATGTAATTTTAATATTCGAAAGAGATAAATTTGCTTTGTTATTTTTAGCGGTTGTGAGCTACTCTTGGTTGGTATGCTTTGTTCTACCTACAGAGTTGTATTCAAGTTATTCTAGTAAGCAAAGTACCTAGGTACTGAACATTCTCAGAACTATTTGGTCAGTGAACACATCGTGCACGCTTGAATTTTATTGAACTGCCACTGCCCAGTTTAAATAAATCTCAACAATCATGCATTCCATGCAAACAATTGGGGTTGGGAGAGGTCGCACTTAATTGGTGACAATCACGAGTTAGCAACAGTTGCGCAACTGACAACGTGTCATTTACCTCTCGACCTTCGTAATACTTCCCACTTGGCCACAGCATGTGTGATAGTTTGTACAATGGTTTGTACGTAGATGCTATATCACTTTTGACGTCACTTGTTGTAGAGACGAGGCAATCCGCCTAAATAAGAAAGGCATGAGTCACTGATTCACACCAAGTCATCTATGAAAGAAGGATGGCAGAATTCGCCTGGGTCCAGAAATAAAAAATTACCCATCATTCATGTTGCCTATATATTATGTGGAAATTCATGTTATATTTTTGTGGTTTTCTTAAAATATTAAGCATAATTTATAAAGCTGGGAATTAAAACTAACCTTGTTGCATTTATTTTAGATATTACTTGTATATTATCCGAACACACACTATATGGTTCTCATTTTATTTTTTTCGTTCAGATACACGTTGCATCCTAGTTCTATATAACTGTCTAGTCTCTGTCAATGTTATCGTTATGTCGCAGCGTTCCAAAATGCGTCCAGTAAAACCAAGAAGTACAGCCAAGTTCGAAATGCGTCAAAATCGATAAAAATCCATTCCAATTTGGCGTTAGCCTAACCTAACAAATGTTTTTTGAAAAAACTTTTTTCTCCATACTTCTAGAAAAATGGTCCAGTTTACAATTTAAGTATATTTAATTTGCTCTATCAGTTCGTACAAGTTTCATTCATGCACGCGGCTTCTTTCTACTAGGTTGAAACTGTATAGGAGTCTGCCATCCTTATTTGGCCATGTGTAGTCTCTCTCGCAGACCAAGTGGATCTTTACACTCGTCGATATGCTCAGAAAAAATATCGTGTGGGACAAAACAATATTGTTTGGATCGTGGGCCGAAAAATTGGTCCGAACTAATTATGAATCTTCTACCCACTGCTTACGTTACGTATTGTAAAATTCTCTTTGCCCACTGCATTCGGTTTCTCGCTTCACTTTATCATTGTATTTCTTTATACTTACATAAATATGACGGGATCGGCCATTATGTGGTAATGCGTATAGTACTTTCAATACCTACTTCAATTTGCGACGTCAATGTTAAACTATACCTACAGTTCTTTTCCGCTTTCTTATAATTGTATTGTAATGTTGCAGACAATGAGTATAATTATAAAGAAATTCACTTTTTTGTCCTTGTCACATTTTAATGCCTCTCGTTTATTTTTATTTTTGGGACGAGCAGTGCCCTGCGGTTTCACCCGCAATTCTTGGGGTAAAAAGTCTACGTGTTATTCCAAATTAGAAGCAATCTTTAAGTATACCAAACTGCGTCGAAATTATTTCAGCCTTATGGTTGAGCAACAAACACTCAAACTTTCACATTTAAGTATAATATTAGTAGCATTACAAAGTACATAAAAGTAAAATAAAACATACACACAAACATTGCAATTTTAAAAAAAGCTTGTGAAAAACTAATACGTACGTACCTACGTATACATAATTATTAATTATGCATACCTAATATTGGGGCCTACATAAAGATTTTTCCCCTGAAACTTTGTTGTATCTTTTAATATATTAGTATCAATAAATTAGACTTACTACTATTAGTAACAGTAAGCCTCAGGAAATACTAAAGGAATGGAAACCCTATAAGAGCTAGACAATTTGCCGGCGCCTATACGGGGTATCGCGGAACGTCAGTGCTAAGCCAAAAGAAGGGTATTATATTACCCACATAATAGTTATTTAGAGGAACAGCTTTAAAATAGGGACAACCCTGAAGTAGCGAAAAAATCAGCTACTCCATACAAATATTTGATATCGTAGAGTTCGAGGATAAATTATATTTTTATAAGGTTTATTATGCAGGAGAAACCGAAATATACATAAGTATCACAAGGGTATTAATTACAGTTCAATGGTTCAGTTGAATATGGAGGATCACATGATATAATATAATCATAGTAGATAAATCTAGTAAATAATCAAAGAAGAGCCGCAGTTGGGACTTGGGTATGTCTTAAAACTAGCCTCCTCTCGGTTAATGGTGGTGAGCATTCTGCGATCCCCAAGCCGCCTGCCAAGCGTGAGGATTATGGCAACCCCTCCCTATTGAGGGGGAGACTTCGTTCAACAGTGGACGTCTAATAGCTGATGATGATGGAAACCGCAGTATGTGCAATTGTGCAGCTCGATCTATATTGACTTCATTTTCGTAACTTGTTTTTCATTCTTTTCAGATTACAACGCCGCCCCGCTGTTCGCCTCGGAAAACGCTTCTAGTGGTAAGTATCTTTTCCCGCTTCATTTTATTTCTAAACTCCTTTCTCTTGCTTTACTATATTTATTAGAACTAACCCCTCATTCCCTTCACTACTGATTGAGCAGGCTAGAAAAGTTATTTCTCTGTATCTTTAGTAAACCTTGGCCACTCGGAGAGCATAAAATTTGTCGTGTTGCTTTTTTACGGTTGATTTTATGTTCGACAATGAATCTTAGTCGTGATTCAACCCGAGCAGTTTTGATACTTTATTACTAACGCACAACCCAAGCCTGTCGATAGGCAGGTACTTATACTGTTTATATGCCGGTATTCATCTGCCATTAAGAGGATGAGTACACCCAAATTGGCTCCATTCGGGTTAATGTTTTGCCTAAAGTACAAATTCGACAGCGCTGAATTTTTTTTATGTTAATCTAGATCATGTTTCCTAGTTGGCTATTGTTTCGAATATTCGTAATATTCGTTTGCGAATAATTTTCTCGATAGAAAAAAATCGTAAAATGATCTCTAAAAACTAATTTCAAAGTCAATTTTTCTTTGCATTTTTGTATGAAGACACATAACCAAAATTAGCAAAGGTTACGAGTAATACTTTAATCTATCTTACTATTGACCTAGTTTTTTTTCTTACGCAATAGCTGTATTGCAATTAATTATTTTCCAACAAGATTACTGTACGAAACGTGGCGCAAGCGCTCCGGCTTCTCTTTTTTACCTAAGTAATTAGACAGAGACCACAGACGCGCGGAGGATCAGCTATTGTCAGCGTCTTAGATTTTTCAACTAATTGGCTAGTTTTTTTTTATGCTATAGAGTCCGACACGAGCGAGACGTTCGCCTAGTGGTAAGCATCACGCCTGCCCATATCAGTTGCAGTCCCAGAATCGTGAACTTGCGAACAAAATTCCACGTCGCACTGCACTGCCCTGAGATTATTAGATGTCAAATAAATTCATACTCAATAATTATCTGGTAACATTTATCTTTAAACCGAAACACAGTAATACTTACACACTACTGCTTGGCGCTTGAATAACTGCCAAAAGTGTCGTACTTACTTCCACAGGCGGTCTCTGCAAATGAGTCCTACCACAACCACCTACAAGTAAATTTTTTTTTTTTCTTCGAAAGTTGTTATTATAGTGAACAGGAGGTTTGGTGTCCAGGCGCTGAGCTCTCAAAGGTTTTGCAGTGTAAAGTATTGCGCTATTTCTAAAGTTTACTCCCTTGACCCGAGTGACCCGTTTATTTAGGTCAAGAACTAACGGTCCCAGCTTGACACACTTTAATGTTCGAACGACGTCACTACATCAGGATGTCGGCGCTGTTGTTGTAATGTCATGTACTGTGAAATAGATGAAAAACCATTGCTTAAAGAAAAGAACATTGACACTGAATAACATGTGTATTTAGAAATTAAATTACCTTTTCATAATTTTGATACTCAGTGGTTTAAAATTTCATGATCAGCCAGAAGACGTCCACTACTGGACGAAGGCCTCCTTCTTAATAGGGGGAGAATAATACCCAGAAGATGTCCACTAACGGAGGAAGGCCCGGAAGGCCTAAACAATGCGATAATAAAACCACGCTTGGCAGGCGTTTTGGGGATCGCAGAATGCTCACCACCGTTAACAGAGTGGACGCTGCTGCCCGTCCTCCGGCGGGTCTGGGTGCAGTTTTAGGACACACACCCAGGTCTAGTTTTATAGTTCTAGGTACAGAATATGTACAGATCTACGTTGTGTATAACATTGCGTAGAAATGTCTACATTTAGAATGTGTTAATAAAACACTAGATCCAAAACGAATGATGATTTTCATTTCATCAACATTTGACCTGTGGTTTAATACAATAAATATTTTGTGCAATGCTCGTAGTGACACCCCACTGCGAAACTCAGAATCTGTTACGAAAATACTAGACCCAATAAATAAAGAATTTTCATTATCGTTTGACATACGGTTTAAAACAAAAAAAAATGCAATAAAAATGCAAATGTTGTCCCAATGAAATGTTTCTAACGAACATGGGTCGAATTGAAACCCAATATAATATTTGAATGGCATTATGGGCTCATATTCTTTTATCCGTTAATACAATGCTATGTTAGTTGACCAAGCGAAGCGAAGGTATCCGAGTCTAAGGGAACAACTCTTGATCCTAACTTTATAAAATGTTGTTAGCAAGTAGTTCATTCAAATATAATTCTCGTCAGCCTGAAGACGTCCACTGCAATATGAAAGCCTCCCTTAAGCCTTAAGGAGGGGTTGTCATAATCCCCACGCTTGGCAGGCAGCCAGCCACGGTCTTAAAACTGCATCACGGGCAGCAGCATTATATCTTATCCGTTAAGGGTGGTGAGCATTCTGCGATCCCCAAATATAATTATTAAGCTCGAATATGAGCCAAACTTGCCAAGAGATTTGAAAAATATGGGGTCGCGAGGTCTCAGAAGTGTAAAGTTAGTATGTAGGTATTTATTGTTGTACATTTCATAACACTAACTGCTTGTGAGACAAGATGCGAATGGGAGCGATAAGGAACGTGATTGCAACGATACTTCCAATAGCAGGCTATAGGTTGTTAACCCACTAAGATATCGCTTATCTCGCGCCGACGCGACGCGACCAGCCTACATACTTCCGCACGATGTGGCACAGAACCGGCACGGGTCGTGCTATTTTAAACTGTAGTGCACTAGTACACAGTCTAAAGTACCAAGACATCGTAGTCGCTGTCGAACATGTGTTTTGAATGTGCTGGTTAATAATTGGTCAAGACATACATACTCAAATTTATATTCATACCTGAGTACTGTACATTACATGTTTAGTACTTGAAATAACATTATGCTTGTGACATTGTAGTAGTCATTGTAATGGTGGCTAGCTTAGACTGATATTATGTTTCATAGGATGTAAGCATTGCGTATTATTAAAGACCTATCAGCTTAGATTATCTACACGTCATAAATAATCTAAGCCTACTAAGTAAGAGTAAATAACAACTTTGACACTTGGAATTAACGGTGTTAAACACCTTTAGTTGAGTGTCAAAGTTCTCATGAAATAGTTGTGTTGTGCAGTTTTTTTATTTTTTATTAGATTTTTTGCTTATAATGCATAATGATATGATTACTATGTAAATTTAACGAAAAATCCTGTTCTAGAACCGAACCTATCCTATTTCATTAAAAATAAATCAAATTGTGCATAGTGCACCGTTGTTGAACGTTTTAGCCTTGAATACAACAAAGCAATAAAATACGTGGCCCTGACCCGCTAAAAAGATATTTGACATCAATGTATTTCTTTACTAATAATGCTCGGATCTACGATAGAAAGAGCGCTAATACCTCGAAGGAATAATTGCATGAAGTTTAAACACTAATTGGCAAACAACGCACAGCCTAAATCGGTGAGTCTAAAATCTGAAAAAAATAACTTTTTGCACTGGGCTTTTATAGCGAAATATTTTTGAACTATTTCAGTTTAATTACTTTATTACTCTAATACAAAAGTGGTTGAAACCTAAGTTTTGTAATTATTTGACGGCACGACTACAATCAGACACAATATTTTGTAGACGTCGTAGATATGTGCATCTGAATAAAACATAGGTTTTTTTTTTGTATCGACCGCATTGAATTTATTTGAAGCTTGTAATCAAGCTTCAAACTAATTAGCATTACACATTACACTGTGTATGTCTCCATGGATACCGGGATCGGACACAAGTCACGTCGTGGTTGTCGTTTGTTTCATCCAGGCCACGTGATAGTAATAAAGTAAAGTTCTATATCCCATATTTTCTTTATAATACGACATTATAGCACTAAAAGGTCCTAGACCTCCGGGATTGGTTCCCATTATACCAACTACGGTGAACCAACGAGGTTGACTGACCAACGAAGGAGTAAGAGAGTGTAGATTTTCATAAGGAACCTGACGTGGTGTTGATACATTTAAAACATAGTATTGCGTTTTGTTTATTTGTTTTTGTTTTTCAGAGTTTGTAATATGAGGTATCCACACAAAAGTGTAATTTCCTATCTTTTTCTCCGCCATTAGTCCGCCATGTTGCGAACCAATCTTCGATCGAGCGAGCGATGGTCTTTTAGGGTTCTTAATGTTGTAAATTTCTCGGCTGAGTGTACAATTACGCACATAAGTAGGTAGTTACTTACTTGATTGAAAAGAGAAAGGCTTTATTGAGCACCTATTCAATATTGATTGTCTGCCATACGGCGGGTGATAAAACGGCGAGACCTACATAAATGATAAAAATAATGAAGTCACTTTCGTCGTTATTATAAAATGTAATTTAGTTTCGGTATAAGTCTAGACGGTGTAGTCAACGTAGGTATGAATATTAACCTGGTTTATTTACGATAGTATGTACTAGTTGCACGCGGTTTCAGTCGTTGTTTAACGGAAACCCAACTAGCATACGTGCGTTTGGGAGCGATAATAGGTCAGTGGTTAGCGAGTTAAGTTCAAAAGCCGCAGTGCGTTCAAATCCCAACGACTACAACTACTCGTATAAGCTTGAACTGCCGGGGAATGGAAACATCGCGTGGAAACCATGGCGGCTTCGTTGTACTCAGCTGGCTACCTGGCTGGCTACCCTTAAGTAGCAAATATCGCCGAGCACCTAACGGTGTCCGGCAGCCTGCTTGAGAGCCAGTTTTCATTCCTGGCTGGATGTACCAGTGTCGATTGCACCGTGCGTTTTGTTGAAACATAATTAAGGTTAACATACATATACATACAATACATAATACGCTTTAAAAAAAAGACTAAAGTCTTATTTCGACTACCTGGATGACATCTTCATATTTTCCAGTAATTTTGATTTAAAAACCAAACTACGGAAACTATTTCGATTAAATTTATATGGTACCACCTCTGAAATATCACCTAGCAAACAAAAAAGAACCATCAAAATCAATTCAGCAGGGCTAACATGCGCACCGCGAGAAAATTTTGTCGTGTCTTTATATCGTGCGAAAACGAGACAAACTTATACAGATTCGTAGCCTTGTCCTGTTTTTAAGAATCGAGAAAATTTTCTCGCGGTGCGCATGTTAGCCCTGATGATTTGGCGGAGTAATCGCATAACATAAACCAAAAAAAAACATACAGTCGAATTGAGAACCTCCTTTTTTAAGTCGGTTGAAAACAAGAGAAATACACATCTGAGTAACGCGCACATCTTTAATCATCAGGCGTGCACTAAAAGATTTTAATATAAGTAAACACGGCCCACGATCGATCACGCCCCTGCATGTTTATGATGCAGAGGTGAGCAACGCTTGACTGACCTACTGCGCATGAGCATGTCTTCACGCCTCGTTGGTAACGTTGTGGACCTTGGTGTGGATTATAGATTTGTAGTAGAACTGACTGCTTTGTTAGTTTGACCGTGAGCACTTCCACAGCTCTACAATGTCGTCCTGTATTTAGTAGATTTTAACAAGCCGATCATTTCTTAACATGGTTTCTCTTTCCGAAAATACCTATCTCAAGACGACGACGATGCATTTCTGTATGTTTTTTCCTTTTCAACCGACTTTAAAAAAGGATGTTCTCAATTCGACTGTATGTTTTTGTTTTTGTATGTTTGTTACGCGATTATTCCGGCAATTATGAACTGATTTTGATAATTATTTTTTTGTTTAGTAGCTAATACTTCAGAGGCGGTTCCATATCAATTTTATCGAAATCAGTTCAGCAGTTTGGTTTTGAAATCAAAATTACTAGAAAATATGAAGATGTCATCCAGGTATTCGAAGTTGAAGTCAGTTGTATTTTTTTAAAAAAGCTTATTATTGCTTTTATTGTACAGTAGCAAATACTGAAAATGAAATTGGAAACGTGTATCTAATACATAGACGTTATACTTAATAGAGTGATTACGTAAGTAATGAAAAGAAATGAATGAAATTAAATTAAATTTATTCACAAAAATTTCACTAAGTGATAAAGAGTTGTTTTGCTCTATCGTAGACCTACATAAACGGTGAAATATATATTTTTAGCCTATCACGATACTTACCTAATTCAGAATATAGAAAGTAATGATATGGCTAACATTTTCGGCTAAAACTAGGAACACAAAATTTATGCGAATTAATGGGCACCGTTTTGGCGCAGATTTTAAAACTAACTCACTTTAAGATTCTAATTTATTTAACGTTTTCGTGTGGCTGTACTTCGAATATCTTCGATAATTAGCTTTTCTTAGCAAAGCTCAGTCGTTGTAGCTTACTTCTATTAGCGTCCTTCGCCACTGGTGGTCTTTAGAGCTCCCTTATGTAAGCACATACATATTACATAGTGGTTAGTTTATTCCCAGCCTCGACTTATGAATGAAATATTGTTTGTGAGACCGGATGTCGGCACTGAATAAATGTGAACTGAGTTTCATAACAACATGTAAAGTAAATCGTCCCTTTTAACCCTTGACGTATTCAATGTTCTAACATACCGCTAATTTGACTTTGAAAATAATCTATCCAGGTGTTATTTTGTATCAACATGAAGACGCAACACAACGAACACAATTGAAATCATAAAGTCATAATTTATACGCCAACATTACAAACCTATTTCCAATAAATAGGTCATGAATACTTTTAAATATTCATTCGCTGAATTCATTTCGGTCTTGGCCGTCTCTGCAGCTATATTATAATTATAGTCTCCACGAAAAATCCCTAATTGCGAAATGTTTAAAAGCTTTTCATAATAAGCGTGTCCCCTCAGTGACGTCACAGTAGAGTAGGTAAAAAAATATGGCACGCTTGTTTTTTATTCCAATAGTCACACGCACCGTCTATGCTGATAAATTGTCTATGCTATAGGGATACATAAAATAATTAGGATAGATCAAGCAGCATACCATCTGATTTTGCAATTAATTACATGCGAAGATTAAATCTTACAACTGACTGTACAAATTAGGATTTTATTGTGGCTCTCCTTTTTATATCTTCTAATTTAGTTTTTTCTAATTGGAGGGTTTAAATTAAAATAATAATATTATGGCATTGACTTTTAGGGATGCATTTTACTATGAAGAAATCCAGATTACCCACTTAAACCAAACTTCTAGGTTAGCATGCTTAGCATAGCTGAGCGTGGTCAAATGCAAGCCTTGATAGAATAAAAAACATTATTACGTATTATAATCTTATTATAATGTATTCATTTGACGATGCAAATTGCGTCAATATGCTGAAATGGCGTGACGTGCGAGCGCAGTGCATCCTTTGTAAATGGGTGCGTCTCATAATATCTTTCACGCTGGGTTGCCAACTGTTTAGTATTTTACCAAACTATTTGGTAGTTTTGTAACTGTGTACCCAACTATTTAGTATCTGTGTTCGGTATCACAAAAGTAACAAAGTCATTAATAGTTTGGTATTTTTGTTGTCGCATTTTGTTCAGTCAGTATTTATTTATGTTTGACATTTGTAGACTGCATGCTGCAGCATCGGGGTGCTATTATTACTTGGTGGTCTCCTTTGTAGAAGTTCTCATAGGAACGCACCATTACAGTGCCAGATAGTCTGCCGCCAAACAGTAGTATGTTAACATGAATGTGTTCTGTAACTACAGCGAAATTACAATGCTAATGAGATTTACCATCGATTGTCTCCGAACAACGAGCGGTACTGCAGTGATGTCCTGGACTTTGAACTTTAAGTTCAGTTATAACTGCAATGGTCATGAACAAACTTTACCTCTTATCAAGAGGACACCATCTGCGAGAGTCACGCCTGCCACTTACAGTACCAGTGCCAGAATTGTGAACTTGCGAACACAATCCTGCACCGCACTGCACTGCGCTCGTCACCCTGAGCTATTAGATGTTAAAACTCTCCATACCCAGTAATTTCTCTGGTAACATTGCCCTTCAAGCCTGAACACAGTACCTAATGCTTGCACACTACTGCTTGGCGGTTGGATAACTGGCAAAGGTGTGGTATTTCCCCAGGCGGACTCTACAGTAGAGTCCTACCACTACAAAAATTGTTAAAAAGTAATGACGAGAAGTCGACCACTAGATTACTACACCACATTAAAATGGGTGGTGACCAAAACTACGAGGCAAGTCTTTTTAGCTAAACGTGGCTAAAAACTTATCGCCTAGCAATATTCAGTATTTTTTATAATTTGGCCTGGCAACCCTGATCATACGTGATACCGTTGGATGTTATGGACATGAATTTAAAAGCCGATTTCAGTTATAAAGACTTTTTAATGCTGACTTAATGACGATGCGTTACAGATTCTGCTTTCACGTGAGTTTTGAGGAAGTGAACAAATTAAAATACACCAAAAGGAATAGTGGGTACAGTACTTTTTTGTCTAATTAGGATTTTTTTACAAACCACTACTCTTATTTCTATCACTACTGGTTGTTATTGTTCGGCAGTCTGCCATGATTGTTTTCTTTGGACAAGTTGGGAAAAATATATCATATCACAACCTGAGCCAGAAGACGTCCATTGCTGGATGAAGGCAAAGGCTGGGAAGGTAATAAATACATTCATTTACTGTACCTACGCTATACGGGCTCTCTACCAAGACTTACGCTCTAAATTGCATATGATTTGTCAAAAACAAACTTGTTAAAGAGTCCAATGTAATTAAGCAGACTATTAATTTGCATGACACTAAAAATCAACATAATGAACGGCAGGAAATGGAAACAAAATAGTTAAATGGATCGTTTTGTCGTGGCTTCGTACATCCGCAAATTTTGGCTACGGCAATTAAGGCATTGCCTTTAAAAAAGTTTTTAACCCATCTTTTTTATGTATACACATTTAAGCAAAATGAACCGGTTTTCGTGAACAATACATTCTTCAGTGCAATCAATCACTGTCGTTTGTCTTTGAGAGAAAAGGTCATTTCGAATGCCTTCAGAACCTCCACCTCCTCGGTTTGTTAGCTCAATGCTGATCGTCGTGATGCTCCCGCCCCTGTAGTAGATGACGACAGATCTGCTTCCATCTCTGTCGGTCTGCAGCTTGGTGTAACGCGCCAGAGATGTTGGTACCCAGTTGTTTCGATACTTGGTCGGACGACCTAGTAGGACTGCGCCCCCTGGGTCTCCTTCCTTCCACTTTCCCGGCCTAAGCGTTCAGAACAGCAGCCATTAAATTAAACGTTGTATCATGATAGAAAAAATCTGCCAGTACACAGAATAAACCAAAAGATGTACTACAAAACATGTTTATACGTTAGGTTTAACATCAGACGAGATGGCAGTCAAGCACAAGCCAACAAAAATAATAACTAAAAAAAATGTGACACCGCATCACAGAAATCATTTTATTTTATTTTCATAGGAAAACTTACAGCTATGTACACAGTTAGATAGAATAATTAAGAATAGAAGGCCAATTAAAAGTTTTCACAGATAAGAAAAAGAATACAAAAAAAAAATACTATCGCACTTCAAGACGTGTCCCATTCAACCATTCAATTGTGGCGCTATCGCCGCATTTCTTCCTACTCCCTAGACGCTCTAGGCTTAAGCTGCGTGATCACCTGCTGGGTTGTATTCGCATAAAATAATTATGACGGGACGCTACAAGTTACTCCGGCTAAGCTAAGACCTATATTTATGAATTTTTTTTTTAATATGAAGTGTTTCCACACTTTGGGTATTTCTATGTTAACCCAGTGATTGCTGGTGTGCAGGTTCAAGTCCTGCCAGACGTTCTAATTTTACTTGCTGTTTAAGCTTTAAAAACATTTATATTTATGAATGTTAAGTTTTTTTTTGTCTAGAAAGTGATTAAAATTAACGCGACAAATAAATAAGACATCATTTTCCAGTGCTTGTTCGCTTTCATAATAATTTCATAGCAGTAAAATTTAAAATACTTGTCATTTCCACTACCAAGAAACATTTTGAAATTTCCCAGATGATTCCTATTACAAAAAGCTGTCTGGCAAAATACAAGCAGAGAACGTCTAAAGATTTTAATGAAGTCTCGAAGTAGGTACAGAATTTCATAAATTGTATGATTTTCGCTTTATTAATATCTGGGTCTGAGAAACTTTATATTTATGCAAATTTTCTTGGAGAATTTAATATGAAATGACGCCACAATAATGTGAAATTTTATGAAATATGCCCAATTAAGTAAAGTTACTACATTTTTAAATAAAATCGGTTGCTACAATGTTTTAGGCATCTAAGTTTTTATTAATTACATATGAATTAAAATTAAGCATAAAGTGGTTTCACTTCTTCAAAAGACCGCCTCTCAACCAAACAAAGCTCTCAAACTTATTAGATTTTCGCAATTTTTTTTCCTTGAGATAATCGATGAGTATACAGGGCTAGTTCTAATCAGTTAGCATTCTTTTAAGTGCATATTCTGGACATCTAAACAAACAACTTTTACTATGGAGCCAACATTGAAATAGCAAAAAAAACTGCTGTTCCATACATTTTGCCCTAAGTCGATGAACTTTTTGTATGGAACAGCTGATAATTTTTACTCGCTTTCAATGTTGGCCCCATAGTAAAAGTTCTTAGTTTTGATGTACAGAATATGCCCTTAAAAGGATGCTAACTGATTAGAACTAACCCTGTATACTCTCAATCTATTTCCATAGATATCCAAAATAAAATTTAGAAAATGTCTCGTATAACAACTGTCATAAGATTAATAATAGCTAACCACTAACCAAAAACCATTTATCACAGCCTTCCCTCCAACCCTTCTCCTCCCACGTAGATACTGGCAAAGATTGACAAATTTGTTGCCACTCATGACCTTATCATGATACCAACGAACACATTTATTTCGCTAATAACGACAATACCTCACAGGTCGACACCTCAAGTAAGCTGATATCTTGTTTTTCTACGGTGAAACAAAGTATTGCTTATTCGTGAAGTGAGACTACATATTTAGTTACATATTCAAAGTAAGTATACTAAGTAGGCGCCATAATGTATCTCGAGTCGTAGTCTGTAATTATAATAGCTTATTAATCGATAGAAGTGAAAGTCTCAGCCGTCTGGAACAAAAAGGCGTTTAATGTATGCTTGAAGACTTGTTCGATGAAAGTTTGAGTACTGTTGATAATATCTTTACTAAATCCTTTTCTTCATTCATAAAAAGTTATTCCACCTGTTCAGAGTATATTTATTTTCAGCCTGAAGTGTCCCATTGCTGGGTAAAGGCCTCGTTCCTCCCAGACCTTCCTTTACGACTGCGGTCTTGGGCTTTGGAACATTGTCACTCTTAAAAGTTCAGCTCATCATGTCAGTTTCGTCTGGGTCGACCCTGAGCTTGTTTCGATTTTGTGACATCTACGTATATTTAGTTTTATCATACGAGAAATACTGGCGTTGATTTAGCCAGATGTACTCTGTCTACACCTTCAATGTGGTTTTAACTCACAAAGATGATCATTTGTGTTTCATTTTATCAATATCTTTCGACGATATTTTTGTAGGAGAGTGCGCATACAGCCTCGTCTCACTTTGCACTTTTAACTGCTGATTGCCTCGAAAGTAGGTTTAAAAAAAAAATTAATATAAATAAAATAAAGTTACATTTCAAAACCCCGTAAATGTCTATATATATATATATATATAGACAATCACAACTCGTTCTCTAGAACTTTTTCTAGAGAACGAGTCGCATATTAGAGACAGTGTTGCTGCAAGTGCATATTTATTTACTTGTGTATTAAGATTAATTGTAATTTATTAAGATTTCTCGAACGTGTCAAAACAGACAGCCATTCAACAACCTAAAACACAAAAGCTAAAACTTTCGCAACTTTTTCGATCAATTGTGAGTCTTCGGTCAGTAAGCGTCAAGATCGTACAAAATCTTTATAAGAATAATTGGGGCCTACTATTGGTAGTTGGCCTACGGTACAATCTTGTTCGTAGGTATCGTCGTCAGCCATAAAACGTCCACTGCTGGACGAAGGCCTCCCCATTTATAGAGGGGTGTTGCCATTATCCCACGCTTGGCAGGCGCAGGCGTTCGTAGTTATGTATACGAACAAAAACACAATATTGTAAGTTACGAAAATTATATTGATTGCCAATAAATATTGCATGTGGAATAACATCGTCACGGAAAAGGTATAAATTGTTAATAAAAAGTTTTTGTAATTGTCATAAAACACCATACATCGCGCATAAACAAATACTTTTTTTATACTATCAGTGATGAGACGAGCAAGATGCTTGCGTGGTGGTAAGCGTCACGCCTGCCACTAACAGTAGCAGTGCCAGAATTGTGAGCTTGTGAACACAATCCTGCACCGCACTGCACTGCGCTCGTCACCCTGAGATATTAGTAGTTAAATCTCTTCATATCCAGTAATTTCTCTGGTAACATTGTCCTTCAAACCGGAACACAGTAATGCTTGCACACTACTGCTTGGCGGTTGAATAACTGGCAAAGGTGTGGTACTTCCCCAGGCGGACTCTGCGGTAGAGTCCTACCACTACATATACTAAATACAATATTACCAGGCAAATACTAAATACAATATTTTGTATATTATAATAATAATTAATATAATATATTAATTAGAATAGAATAGAATAGAACAGAATAAAATTGCACTATTTGATTTAACCAAAAATGGTTTTTATATAATATATTATAATATTATCTATAACTATAAAAGGCTTTGTCCTGACTGACTGACTGACTGACTGACTGACTGACATATAGACAACGTACAGCCCAAACCGCTAAACGTAGAGACTTGAAATTTGGAGGGTATGTTTTTGGAGAGGTGTAAACGCCCACTAAGAAAGGATTTTTCGAAAATCAACCCCGAAGGGGGTTAAATGGGGTGTTAAAGTTTGTATGAAACTTTTTATTCTCTGGTTCGATCGACACAAAACTTGGTATACATATTCTACTATAAAAATAAGAAGATACGGGTGTCACAGTTTTTTCAAAATCAGCTCCCGTTAGTATTAAAAAAAAAACTAAGTTTTAGTGATAGTACGTTTGTTTCTCCTTAACTTTGTAACGGCTGTACATATTAAAATGAAATTTGGTATAGGGATGGGGATAGATGTGGGGATGGGGGTGGGGGTGGGGGTGGCGATGATACTGGGAACGGAGACGGGACGGAGATAGGCATGTTAATATTAAGATTACAATTGGTATCGGGATGGGGATGGGGATGGGGTGGGGATGGGGATGGGGTGGGGACAGGTGGGGATGGAATGTGGATGTGGATGAGGCTGGGAACGGGGATGGGCGTGTCCATATTAAGATGAAAGTTGAAATCGGGATAGGGGTGGGGATGGGATGGGGTTCGGGATGGGGATGAGGGAGGGAACGGGGATGTGGACGGGGATGGGCGTGTTCATATTAAAATGACATTTGGTATTGGGATGGGGATGGGGAAGGGGGCGCTTATAGGGATGAGGCTGGGAATGGGGACGGGGATGGGCGTATTTATTGGTCGGCTGAACAGATGGAGCTGCATTTTTGGATAGGTAGTTATAGCATAAGGTTCGGAAACGGACATAGGCTATTTTTTTGTAGGTCCACGCAGACGACTGTTTGACGGACATAATTATTATAGATACTGTACAGCCTAAGCTGCTAAATTAATGTTTAATATTAAATTAACTTACTTTTAAATGCCTAAACTAAATTTTGAGTGGTGTAAACTTACACTCAGCTCAAGCTGTGGTAGCTTCAGTGAGATCAAGCTCGACTCACATTCTTGGGGTCGCGGGTTCGAACCGGCGAGCCCGTTCCAATTAGTTCTTTGAAACTTACGCATGGATAATACCACTGGCTTTTCGGTGAAGGAAAACATCATGAGGAAACCTACATATTTCCGGAGAAGAAATACGATAGTGTATGTGAATCCGCCAACCTGCACTGGGCCAGCGTAGTGAATATGGCCCAATCAGGGTAGGCCGATATACCATTAGTGTTAAGGGCTGATGCAGAGAAACGCACACTCAGCAAGGATTTTGAAAAATTCGCAAGGGGTTCAATGTATCATTAAAATACCAATTTGCCGAAACCATTCATTTAAGGCTGTTAAGTTTTTTGACTTAAGAGATAAGATAAAATAAACATAAACATGTTTCAGAATTTTCAAACAATTTCAGAACTGGAAGGCAACGGGTCAGTTTTTCATTTGAAAAAAAATGTTATATTTATAGATTAGCTAATCGAGTGTTTATGCGTAAGAAGATAAATGTTTTAAACACATGTACTTGATCCGGTGCACGCACCAAGCACAGCGCTTTCGAAACGTCCATCCCGCGTCGGCTCAGATACGTTAAAACCCGAGTATAATGACGCGCTGTACCTCGAGCGCGCCCCACTCCAACCCACCCCGAGTCTACCTAAGCGATCAGTGCAGCACTGTATTTTATCGAAGTTTCGTAATTCTTGCGATATTTTGGTAATCTTTTTGCGTTCTTTGTTATCATACTTTTTCTGTTTAAGCTTATTTCATTTCATTGACTCTGTTGATACGGTATGCAATAATGATGATGCTGTAAACTATCCAGTTGAGTTTTTAAATTCATTAATACCAGCGGGGCTACCATATCATAGGCTTATCCTGAAGAAAGGTACACCCGTCATGCTCCTTCGGAATTTAAGACCACCCAAATTGTGTAATGGAACCAGGTTACAAGTAAAAATACTGCATCGTAATCTGGTTGAGGCCATCATTTTGACTGGGTGTGCCCATGGCTAAAACAGTGTTTGTGCCGCGTATTCCCATGATTCCCAGTGACTTACCTTATGACTTCAAAAGGCTTCAATTTCCCCTAAAAGTTTGTTTTGCCATGACCATCAAAAAGGCTCAGGGTCAAACTTTAAAATACGCTGGTATTGATTTAAGGCACTGTTTTTCGCATGGTCAGTTCTATGTGGCTTGCTCGCGAGTTAGCTCCCCTGAAAGCCTGGCTATTTTAGCACCTTCCAACAAAAAAGTCAAAAACGTTGTCTACAAAGAAATATTGTAATCTTTCGGGCCCCGGCAACTATAGCGTCATTAGCAGACATTTTTAGGGTTCCGTAGTACTACGAGGAATTCTTATAAGTTTGTCATGTCCATCTGTCTGTCTGTTTAAAATTCAACAAGACGGCTTTGTTTTGAAGTAAGTATTGCAAACGCGACATGCCAAATTTGGTCATCCTCAAGCAAACTTAAAGACTTGCAAGCGGCTTGGAAATGCAATAATATACGTATTTTAGTGATTCGATTGAGTTGGGCCCCGATTTAACCGAATTCCAGTATTCAACATTACTACGCGGGCAAAGCCGCGGGCAAAAGCTAGTAATGTATAAGTCGAAATCAAGATAACAGAATAAAAAGGAAAACAAAAACACCGGCAGCAAAATGAAGCCTTCTATAATACTTACATCTCGTATAAATTCGGTTGACCGAATTATTCTGTAAGGTTTAAGAAAAATTACCTTACAGAATATGTACTTATACATAGTACATTTACCTACCTACATCCAAATAACACTACCTTCCTGTAACAGTCGAGTAAAAAAGGAAGAGTAGACTAATAACGTCACTTTTCCCCGATTACTTTTGCAAAATATTTTCTTAGAGATTGCTATCGAGGATCTAAAGTAGGCTGTTTTTGGAGGAAAATGCGAAACCAGCCTGACCAGTTCTTGGTAACGGTGACTCAGGCAGAAAATTCCCGTGGTTTTTGGACCTCGGAATTAAAGGGCGATTTCGGTCAACATCCTCTTTTATCGGTTGCGAAAACGCATTTAAATCATTCACGTAGGTATATGCAAATGCATGTAGTCTCTTCAATTTACATCGTTGTAATAATTATGTTTGAGATTTATTGATAAACATGGAGAGTTTCCGGCGGCTTGCCTATTAAGGGGAGGCCTTCGTCCAGTACTGGACGTCTTCTCTGGCTGATGAGTGAGTGGGTGATGGAGCGTTTATCTATACTGGAATACTGGATTACTTATTATATAAAGTCGGATGCTCCGACTATAGTTCGGTCTCATCCGGCGACCTTTTTCAAGGAGTGAAAACAGAGCACGACGCGCGTGCTGCTTCGCAGTCACCACAACCACTTCAGTTTCTATAGTAAAACATGGAGTGGCTTCGGAATAGTTAATCTATCCTTTATCTTTATCCATCGAGTTTATTTGAGAGCAAGAAAAAAAACAAAGATTGTATAACTTTTCCGAGGATAATCCACGTTTATCAATACAACCCAAAAAGCTTCATAAATCATTTTTTAATATGTAGCATTTTAATAAGGCTGCAGGCAGGACCAAATTTTTATATAAAAAATACAATAATATCAAAGTAATAGGTCGTATTTATACGCAATCGGTATACCTACTATTCGTAAAATACATTATTAAGACTTTTATACTTTTTAATAGGTATTTGTCTTACAATAAAGGCCGTCACACACGAAGAAGATGCTATAATATTTCATGTTATCTTAGAACATATTTTATCGCTACTCATACAAAACAAATTACGAACAAGTGCCGAAGATAATAAGTATATTTAAAAATTTTATGGCGAGCGATATTTTATCTCAACATTAAATATTATAGCGTCTTCGACGTCTGTGATGGCCTTTATTGTAATACCTATTACAAAGTAGGCTAATAGGTAGTAAGTAGTCTTATTATAATCAGTTATTTTACGAACCAATTGCTTATAAATACGAGTAGCATATTACTTCAAATTAATGTAAATACTTTTAATGTTACGCAGGTAATTTCACAGTGGGTGTGAGCTAAATAATAACAATCGTTATTATAGTTTAACTAGTACTTGGCAGGAAAATCTTTTTTATACTGAGCGAAAGCTGTTAGAATTTCACCTAGAAACATAAATATTTTGAAAAACATTTAGGTATTATGATATTTTAATATGCGCAGGCTGCTGAACTTACTTCGTCATTATGAATTTAATTGCAGTAAAAACAACGGCTGGTTTACAAGTACTTAAGCAGGTTTTTTTTACGTTGCAAGTAACATTTTGTACTACGACCTCAACACACTGCATACTTTTAAAAATTATACAGCGTGTTGTCTATTCCTTCATAGATACAGTTTGTGTGTAAAATAAAAAAAGTCTATGCTAAAAATAAAAAGGACAACAAACTTTATAAACCTGTTATTACTAAGTAACAAAAATAGCCCCAAAATGTTTCCTCAATTATGTATAAGAAGCTCACAACGACCCAAATCGCTAACGACCCGATAATAAGAAAAGAACAACATCCATCGCTGCTTTATCGCGCAGTAGCCAGACGTAGCCGAATCTAAACTTTTAATGACGTGAATCCTTATTCGAGAGCTCGCACCGGGCGTCTGAATCGTATCGATTGTCCCGATGTAGGTCACAGGCTTGCGGGTCAAGGGTCACGGGTAGGTCACCTCGTCAACGTAAATAGTCTGAAGACTCCCTCCCCCCGCACATCTCTCCTTCGGAGACTGCGCCTCTAGCCCTGCCCTTTGTGAATACCTCGTAAAGACGCTATAAAAATACATTGTTGAACGCTCGCTGCCGGCGCGCCGCCGCCGCCGCCGCCGGCCCGCCATTTTGCACGTGCTCATATCAGCAAGAATGTTCGGTTATTTATTTATGGGCTATAACTTTATCGACTTTGTATCTGCCCATTTTGGAAATTATTTACTGAAGTTATTATAGCTATTAAATTTACACTTATACGTGAATCTCCTTTAAAACCTAGTTAAAGTTATGTAAGTTTACGAGTTTGAATGTAGAAGATAAATATAATACTTACATTAAAAAAACATGACACTAATTAAATAGTTCAGCCAACCATAGGTCTAGCTAGTTCTACAGGGACAATGTCGATTTTAAATCAAATAATACATATCAGGAATTGTTGTCACTAATATAAACAAAAACACTAATTGAAAACACAAAAACACTGCATTAGTAAAATAATTATAATTACAATAATATTCACCCAAAAAAGCTTCAAAAGTAAGGCCACTATTTCTGATTTGCATTGGCTATAGCTATTACTTATATACAACATTTTGTACTATCAAAGACTATCATTCTACGTAACTTACAAAATTCTGGCACTGACGAGCATTTAGCTATATATTTATTTATTTCTATTGAAATTATGCACAGTTTTTTATATTATAATTATAAGAAAGGAGATACTTAGGTATAAAACATCGTCATTGTGAGGAGGAGTGTTGATATTATAGAGTTTGCACATCACCGCTATTTAACCTCAGACAAACACCATAGAGCCCTATCACTTAATCGAAGCATAATAGAGCGCTTCAGGCGTGGTGTCAAAACATTCGTATGTCTCATAGGAAATTTAATTTGCAATGTCTATTTACTTTACTAAATGTGTTTAATATAGGAGTATTGGTTTAAATTGGTCGAAAAACATTTTTGAAATTAAAATTTGAATTTTTAAAAGAATGGACTTTTATTTATTTATTTGGACCTGGGTATGTCCTAAAACTGCAACCAGAACCACCAGCGTCCTCTCTGTTAACGGTGGTGAACTTTCTGCGTTCGCCAAGCCGCCTGCCAAGCGTGGGGATTATTATTATCTTACAGGTGTAAGACATCACACAATGCTAAAAGCCGCGAGTGTTAACTAGTCTGAATAAATTTGATTAGCACCCTTTGATTATATACCTGTCTATATAATCAAAGTTAGCACCTGTGAAATTCCGTAATCCATACTTCATATAATACGTGATAATATTGCGAACATCACTTTCATCAGAGGTTCTCAAACTTATTTCGTCTACTCATTTTAAAAATCAATTATTTTTCAGCGCCCCTTATTTTTATTACTGTACCACATGTTAAAAACCACAATGACATTTATTAATTTAATTATAGTGTGCTATATTAAGCTGGTCTGAAGTTTAAACTTACATTCTAAACGAGGCTTTTAGAGCAATTAAAACGCAACTTTATAATATTAAGAGTATCTTTTTCTGGGCCCTTTTCCGCCCCCCTCTAGGCATCCAGCTCCCAAAAAGGGGCGTTATCGCCCAATTTGAGAAAGACTGCTTTAAATAATGAGCATCGATGATCCCGCTAATCTGATATTATTTACAGAAGCCGTACTAAATACCGCGAGCACTTAATACAAATCCTTCTGATCAACCCGGCGAAGCTGCGATAATATTACCTACTGAGTAAACGATAGATTGAGAACATAATAAAACTCATATTGTTTTAGCATTCTTTTCTCAGAAATCGAGGTTGTTTTTCTCAACTACAAATCAAAGACTATTGTACACTTTTTAACAACAACACAGCGTTGCTGTTGCACTATTCACTAAACTAAAGAGAATTAAAAGTGTTGGTAGTCCAAACTAAGTAAAGCTTGTACTTTAGGAATTTTGTTTTGTAAGTACATACTTATAATACATACAATACAACACCCAGACATATAACAAATATCTAAGTTAGTACCTTTTTTTTTGTCCTGGGTGGAAAAGTGGGAATTGAATTCATGCCTTACGGCTGTCAAAGTAGACATTAAGTAACAACTGCACTAAGGCAGTCATAATGAGATGAAATGAGTCGCAAATAATTGTAGTCCTGTCAGATTTGTCACAAGGTGGACCGACGACATTGTAAAAGTTCCGGGCAACCGGCAGGTTGTCGTACAGTGTGGCGATCTAAGGGGGAGGCCTTCGTTCAGCAGTGGACGTCTCCGGGCTGATGATGATGATATCCATTTTCTAGTATGAACCAACGTGCACCAGTTATGTAAACAAGTTATGCACTTTCTCACGCTCGCCGTAGAATGCATAAAGCCAATTTTCCACGAGAACAAAAACAACACAAATTCAATTAGGGAAATGGTTTCTGTTTTGCAAAACAGAAGGGTGCACGATGAAATGTTCGTTCAGATCGGTATAAACAAGAGTAGCGAGATCCAATCACCAGATGGAAGCAGAACATGCATCCCGAGAGAAGTAAACAGAGCTGGTTAACGGAAGGAATAGACGATTCTTGTTTACTTTCTTATTTCCGTTTAAATGATCTAATTGCACTGAACCGTCTAACTGTCTTTTCAAAGTACGCAATAGAATATCTTCTTTTCAACCGACTTCAAAATATAAGGTTCTCAATTCGACTGTATGCTTTTTTGTATGTATGTTAGGCGATTACTCCGCCAATTATGAACTTGTTTTGATGATTCTTTTTATAAATTTTATCGAAATTGGTTTAGTCGTTTGGTTTTTAAATCAAAATTACTAGAAAATATGAAGATCTAGATATTCGAAGTTGAAGTCGGTTGTATTTTTTTTATAAAGCGTATTAAATTTATGCAATTGAATAAGTCGGGATGGCTTAGTCAGAGACCGCTTGACTTGTAATCGTGAGGTAGCGGGTTCCGGCCCGTAATGAGCTCTTTGGAGTTTATGTACGGCTCATACCACTTACGCTTTTCGGTGAAGGAAAACATCGCGCGGAAAACTGCATACGTCCGGAGAAGAGATTCAATGGCGTACGTGAATTCACCAACCCACAACTGGGTCAGCTTGGTGAATATAGCCCATTCGCCTTGCGAGGGTAGGCTCATGTCCAGCAGTGGACAGCTAGCTAGGTTTCGATTGTTCCAGAACATTTTGACCTACCCATGATCAAGTATTCGATTCTTGGCTAAGTTTATGCTATGCCCAGTCCTATATTACCTACTGCAAAACAGGCACAGAAAAAAAACTTGGTGAACTGAATTATAATTTCATATTAAAATATATGATTATAGCATAATCTGAAAAATCCTTGACACTAAAGCAACTATTATTTATGACTTTCTTTGAAAGCACTCGCACTTGGTTGCATTTCTATTTCTGTTAACAAAGGAAAATATAATTTATTCTTTCTTTTCTACAATAAAATTATAAAACCGTTTCATCATATTATCACGTGTAATTAGTGTGAAGCCGGGGCTAAAGTGGATACTTTAGCCCCGCTACGCGGAGCAAAAGGAACCACTTCTTCCCGGCAACGGCACGTAAAATCGGTATACACCCCACAGGAGCAATTATATAAGCCACAGATTTCATATACATGAGATCTGGGGCATTATTTACTTATGCTCCCTAGGTGAGTAATGTACTACATAAAACTTTGCTAGCGACCTACAATGTGTCTTAGGCTCCGATATAATAAAGTTCATCCAATTCCAAATCATGTGCGAGGCCCTTGGATATTAGTAATTGATATACAGCATTTTCGCAATAAATCTAAAAATGCATTCTAGAAAATAGCGAGCGTTTGAACCAATACGTGCAATCGCTGAAATCGTGAAAGTGTGAACAAGTCGCGAAGGAAATTGGATACCGTTTGTAGACGTTGAAACAGTTGTGCAGGAAATCGAAATCCAGAAGAGTGCACTCGGGATGAGCCAATATAAAGGATACCAATATTTCATATCCTTTTTCTATAAGTATTCTCACATATTATATTTGCAAAAGTTGCCCTGATATGAAAATGATTGGTAAATACTAGTATGTGCGTGAGAAAAACCTTGAAGAGGAGCTCTGGTAGGTCATTTCTTTGATAATAAAAGCACTTATCGTGCTGTGAAAACGAATCTCTAATCTAATCATATATCCAAATTTATTGGTATGTATATTTAGAGCTAACAAAAAGTCTATCCAACTCTCATCATCATAATGACCACCAGCTTTAGTAAGTATAATTGTACATTGCCTCCATTCCCAGATGCAGGCCTCTCGAACACATCGAGGCTAAGCTTCAGTAGCTTTAAGCAATAGACTATAATTTATTTTGTTATTATAAATATAATTGTATAATAAAATAATATAAAATAAACTTAAACAGGAAGAAAAATTATGACCTCCGGCAGGACTCGAACCTGCATACGAGCAGTATCAGACAGAGCAGAGACTTCTGTAGCTTAATTGGCAAAGCAGTTGGGACGGAAACCCGAAGAGACTGCTCGTATGCAGGTTCGAGTCCTGCCGGAGGTCATAATTTTTCTTCCTGTTTAAGCTTTAAAAACATAGAAATGCGATAAGTGTAGAATCACTTCATACAAAAATATAAAATAATATAATCAAATAAAATATAATATGTATATAATTTTGTGTTTAGTTTGTGTTAATTGATTGAGAGAAAGAACGATACATTCGGTTAGCTAGATCAAGAAAGTTAATTGTAATTATAATGTTTTTTTTTTATTATTGTAACAAGTAGTAATGTTCATCTCATTATAAAACGCAAATTTCTTATTATAATACGCTGAGATAACGCCTTCTCATAACAATTGCAGCTGTACCCAGAACTTTGAAGGACAACAAACTATATGACATTACTGCACTGGATTCCGCAGTTAAATTTAAAACCATTTTTTTATTATGTGTATGATATTCGATCTTCATAAAATATTTTCGAGTATATATAAAACATTAGACAATTGGTCCAGGGGTTGCGTTATTATCCATTATTCGCGGCTCACCACTAGTTATAATTGAAAATGCTTCGAATGCGGGTTGTCGACAGTCGTGCTGAGTTTAAATTGATTCAGGGTGCATAAAATATCGTTTGGCATTTAAAGTTAAGTATGGAGTAGACTGCACAATTGATAGCGCTCCCAAAGAACGAGTCGAATCAGATAGAGATCTCCATTATATCCGTACTTATCTTGCAATGCATCGCTGGGCATCATTGTTCAATATGGACGTAAGTTTATTTATTGGTGTGTTCCAAGAAGGTAAATACTTCCAATAGCATACTTAATATCAAATTAAACACAGACAACGTCAACGAGTGATTATCTTTGGAAAATAGAGGACAACAGAACTCGTAACCTGAAACACATTATTGTAACGCTTGAAACGAAAACAATATTTTAGAGTCAGTTTTCGCTACTATAATGTTTGCAGCATATTTTCTCCGCATTAAAAGTACCCTGATCAGATGACATATAAACTATCTCTGTCACACTTAATCCGGTAAATCCTTACAGCGTTAAGATCAGACAAATTAAAGGTACTTATAGACGGATCACGGCACGAGGTTCACGTGAAGTTCTCAAGACCCAGCTGATACATAACACAGAATAACTAATAATATTTCATGTAAACTCACGCACACACGAAAAATAACGTCAGATAAGCTGATAACTCGTGAGTCAAAGTCATTGAAACGCACGCACGTTCAAAACGTGGCTTCAGGTTTTTAAAGTTCACTTTATGTATTTTCCTCTTTTGTCTGCAGCGAGAAGAAATACCAAATTACATACTCATTTACAAAATTTTGCATTTAAAATATTAGTGTGATTATAGTAGTGATAAAAAGTAAGTTCGTATAGGCTGAGTGGCCAGCCCTAGTGTGCAGTGTG
Source organism: Erannis defoliaria (assembly GCA_905404285.2). Classification (NCBI taxonomy): domain Eukaryota; kingdom Metazoa; phylum Arthropoda; class Insecta; order Lepidoptera; family Geometridae; genus Erannis; species Erannis defoliaria. The sequence continues at coordinate 7,267,783 of FR990071.1, forward strand.
GTAATGCACCGCCCAAAGGCCTTTGACATGGCTTGACGGTTGTTGTTATAGAAACAAAGAACGCACAACCGGGGCCAACAATTTAACGTGTTATCCGACTCACGGGTGCGTTCAGAAATAAATGCCACTCACGGTCACCCAATCGAAGTTATCGGTGATCGTTTATTTAGTAGTAATTTGGGCATAAGATGTAGTTCCACTAAGCTGCGCCATATTCAATAGGTTGTATTAATGCAGTGGGCGCAGTCGAGCCGGTGGAACGAGGGCGCCGCCGGATCGATACCAGACCGGCAGACACAACAATCTTTAGGCTCACTAGCGCCATCACCGCCGTTCAAAGCCACCTTCGCTTACACTCAAACTAGAGGCCAGGGGAATAAACGGTACTCGAATTTTTATTACAGCGTCACTGTCACATTACACCATTGTGTTCATTTATACAGAATTAGTTTAGTTTGACCACACCCTGCAAAGATGCGGTCTAAAATGTAACACGAGAACCTGATATAAGTAATCGTTCGACGCTGTCATGGAATTGAATAGTATGAACATTGTCTAGCAAATTTGTATTCGTTCAAAATCTTTGGAGAGAAAGAGAGCTAGATCCATAGAGTAAGTAAATACTACGTAATAGCTAGATCCTCCAAGTTCAAAATAAATCACGTGACATTTCGATAGCTTGTGCCAATCAACTTTTTTTTAAAGTTTTACTTTTGCCATCGCTAATCCCGTTACCTTATTAAAACCTACATTAATCCACTCTTCAGGGCACACCGACTCTACAGGAGTTTCACTACCTTGTAGTACGTATTAATAAGTGGTACGAGTATGTTGAGTTTTGAAGCCAGGCAAGTGCTATTCTTTACCGATCGACTAACTAATTCGTTTTTTATTTATTTATTGAAATTATGTTTGTCCACATCCTACCTGACGGTAAGCAACGATGTGGTCTAGGATGGAGCACGTTTACCTAGAAGGAACATGTTCACTCTGGACTAAAAGACACCCAAATTGTATTTTTCGGGAAAGACGGCTTCGGCAGAGGGAACTCTCAACCTCGCTGTGCGAATAAAAACATAAATCAGTTTTAGCCATTGCAGTCATGTTTTATACATGAAATAAAACAAAGTTAACGGCCTTACTATAAAACGCCGTTCAACCTTAGTCACTGCTTAAACTTCTCTGTCTTGTTCTCGCACGTGACATTTCACGTCAACGAGAAGTTGTCAGAGCATCTTAAGCAGTGACTAAAGTTTGACCGGCGTTTAATAGTAAGGCCGTAAGTAGATACATCAACAGTTCATTTGATCAAATCCGTTAAATTGAACTATTCTCTGAACTACAATACCGATACACAGTCACATATACATAATCATATTGAACAAAATTAAAACAATTTAGTAATCTTTCAACATCGTCAATTTATTCATCAAGTATCAGACTCAAATATTAAATATTACACATGTCAATATTGTCAATACAAAGCCCTTAAAAATAACCTAATAACTAATCAAATGACCCGCGCCTGTCAGTTCCCGCTGCAAAGGTGCCCATCACACTCGCCGCGTTCCCACGTTGAATGGCAATGGCCATCCTCTGCACCAGGAACGAACCGGAGCGGGAGTCACCTGTCTTAATATTAAGCCTTTGCCCTATTTACCTGATAAGCTCCTTAGCTTCAATGCCCCAACAACCCAGGGTCTCCACAGCTATCGGCACGAAGTGGTTAAAAATAAAAATAAAAACAAACTTTAAATTACAAATTTAAACTGGTGGTTAGTAATTAAAATTAAAACAAAATATAAATACAACGCGGGAAAGCAAAACATCTTAATTAAACAACTGAAAGTACTTACCACTAGCATAGTGAACGATATCCAATTTCGAATTCTAGAGCGAATTCCTTCCAATTTATTCACGTGGCTCCAAATACTTTCTTTGCGGAACAAATCCACCTGAAATATGTACAACAAAGCCGATGGAAAATCGTTGAAACACCTCTACAAACAAAACAAGTGAATTGTAAAAAGTGAAGGCTTGGTGCAATGACCAATCTCAAGGATGTGCGTTGTTGACGTCGTGATACGTGCGAATACGATTGTTGATGTTATTGCTAGCAGAACTAGTGTCTATTATTACAATGCTACCTAGGAGCTAGAAGTAGTGACAAAGCTGTGTCATTATCCTTACAAGCTACAGAAGGAGTTTGCATATATTGACTCCTTTATAACTCGGTTTGTATTACTGTGTTGTTTGTGAGCTGTAGGATGTGGGTTCGATTTCCACCTAGAACAAAAAAATATTTGAGAAACATACAAGTTAAACATGTATGATTGTACGAATAAAATATATGTTTTCTTACAAAGGGGATTATAGATTTATTTTTTGATCTCGGTTATCTAGTTCCTATAGAACAAGCTTTTGCTAACTTTAAGACTAAATGATGCTGAAAGTCCACCAAAATGTATTTATTTAATATGTTTAATTACGATAGCTCGAACGCCGACTTCTGTTCATATGCCTCTCTTGTACATCCTCTAGGTCCTATGTCGATCTTATCCAGGTTTAGTCCGCGGATTTTAAAAATTATCAATCCAACGAGCTAGAGGACTACTATTTTAAATTTAAAACTATCATAGTTATTTAAAATTCTATGATTATTTACGGGATATTTACCGTGTTTATGTTGTAAACGAGCTTCCGATATTTCGGCGTAGCTTCATGCACCATGTTCACGTGCTGACTGATTTATCGGGAGCTCGTTTCACAATATAACCACGGCAAATATCGCGTAAATAGTCATAGAGCGAGGGCGCTCGACGCTACGTTTAATTTACCGGAACGTGGCCACCAATCCGTCTAAATTGAAGTCCGCCTGCTTTGGCAGGCGGACTTCAATTTATCAAATCATTCTATATTTTTTTTCAAATTCGAAGGAACTACCTATTAGGTTTCAGAGGCAATTTTTCAAAAACCAGCTTGTTTAACATAGACGGAATCCTACAATGAGATAAACCGATTATTTTATGGCAATAATCTTGCCAGTATTCGTGTTTGAGGACAAGAATAACATTTGAGATTTTGGTCGACATCGTCTCATCCATTATCAACAGTGTTATGATAATGTGGACGATCGTTCTACAGGATATTTTCCTTTGTTGCCGATTTATTAAGACTTTATTTTCTGCCAGTGACATTGAAATATCTGCTTTTAGCCGAACTTGTTTCGAGGCTCCGTTCCAATAAATTAAGTGCTTACTAATGATTCCGGTTTTTGATTAATGACGCTAACGTCTTCTTTGTTTTGTAGCTTTGTAGATTTTAATTAGGGCATATCGTTTAACTTTACTTTATCGTGTTTCCTGCTTATTTTTAAGGATTACGCGATGGTATAAACTATTGTTTGAAAATTTCCATAAATATACCTTTTTCATGATTAACAAGCCAGATTATTTGCTTCCGTCAAAGATGATAAATACACCTAGTATTGAAAGAGAACTAACTTACTAGTATAAGGTGCCAAAACATCAGTATCATCGTCTACTTTAAAATTAGATAATCGGCCTAATAATAGAAAGTATGCTCTACAACTATGCAATATTTATAGTTCTTTCACGATGTTTTTCTTTCACCCGCAGCTCGAGTTTAATTTGAATCCACGGTAAACGATTTGAACGTAATCAATGATATTGATCAACGTATGATCAGTTTTACTTGTCACGTTTAGTTACCATGATCAATAAAGATAAACTATACCCATTCAATAATTTTACTCTTTCCCTTTGACTTTAAAATAATTAGGATACTTTAGAATTACTTTATCACTCTACAAATGCTCAATATTTGGAACATCAAAATGATTCTCGATGGGCCCTGGTATGCCAACTTCTTCATAAGTTTAATTCACTTGGCGTCATCATGAAAGCTCTGTCGTGTTGTAATCAAGTATACAGGGTTAGGCGGAACAGTAAACACAACTATGAAATCCCGAAAAAAAAAAACACCTGTACCACACAAAAAAATCATTTGAATAGGGCAAAATGTATACAATACCTATGTAACAAAAAGGTACAGCAATACTGAAGCCACAACTTTTACAATGGGGCCAACCCTTAAATCGCGAAAAAAGTCAGCAGTTCATTGTTCTTGGACAAAATGTTTGGTCTAGTCTAACAGCTGTTTTTTTTCGCTATAGCAGACTTGGTCCGATAGTAAAAGTTGTTCATAATGATGAGTGCATACATACCCTTCAGTATTGTTGAACCATTTTGTTACATTTTGTATAAGAGCTGATTTCTTTCGCGATTTCATAGTAGTTCATTAACCACACCTTTGCCAGTTATTCAACCGCCAAGCAGTAGTGTGCAAGCATTACTGTGTTCCGGTTTGAAGGGCAATGTTACCAGATAAATTAATGGGTAAGAAGAGATTTAACATCTAATATCTCAGGGTGACGAGCGCAGTGCAGTGCGGCGCAGGATTGTGTTGGCAAGTTCACAATTATGGCACTGCTACTGTTAGTGGCAGGCGTGACGCTTACCACCAGGCGAACGTTTTGCTCGTCTCGTCACTTGATAGTATAAAAAAAAATTGCACGAGCTCCATTCGGTTTAGTTTTACGGAACTGCGTAACTCCGTACATGCACTCAGATAAATTTTAATTCCAAGGGCATCCAGTGCAGTAGTGGGATGCTCATTAGGATGCTAAGAGTGGCGTCATAGAGACTCTTTCTCTGAATATATTACTCTTGAAATAAGAGCGCAGTTTGTTTTTATTGGAGCATTGCGCTTTGTAATGTCTGCGTCAGTGCAATCTATTGCGAGAATTTAGAATTCTTTGTTTCCGAGAGCGGAATATCAAGCATTTTTACGATCAGTATACCAATGGTATGAATGGAGCCACGTCACATATGACTCGTGCAGTCAATTGTACATTCAATTTATTTGATCGGTTTTGTTTATTTTAGAAAATGAAAACAGGTCTTTATTTGCGGTATTGTGAACAAGAGCTTTTTTTTTGTTTACTTGGGCTATTAGAAATAATGGGATATTCCCGTTTGAGCACCAATTTCTTGAGCACCCATGAAAAGAACACCTAGTATATTCCAAAAATAGCACCAAACAAACATTTGGCTTGGTGCTAATAATTACAAAGCTCAACTTATAACTCCATAACTGTTGTTAATCAACTTATTATTTATTATCTGTGGTATATTGGTTTCTACAACTTCAAACGGTAAGACAAGGCTGCAGGAAGGCAGTAATCATTGTTATCAAAGATCGATACCAAACCGATTGATTGATGTTTAAAGATCTTTGATAGTCGCAAGCAAACTATATGAAAATTTGGGTATATTCCACTAGTCCCATCGTGTTTTAACTGTACACTTTCAAAGAAATGTTCCTTTACATTTCAGAGTGAATCTCCGGAATGACTGGTTTGATTCTGAAACTGATTTCTATAATAAAGGAAGTTAAGTATGTTGTCCTCTGAGACTTTTTATCCTGTCTACTGGTATAGTAGGTATTCTTTTATCTGTCATCCTCTTATACCTTCTATTCTGAAGACGCGTTACGTATTAATTTCAGCTAAGAATAATACGAAACGCGTCAGGATAGAAGGTCTCCGATAATACTTGAGTATACGTTTACCTATGTTTTGTTCACAGCGTGGCAAAAACTAATATTTAATAAGGTCTTACGGCATCACTTGATGAGGAGTAACGTAGGTCGAACTCGCTATATCTTGCATCAAGTTCATAATTAAATTTCCCGATAAAAGACAGGCGAAGTGGGCGTTAAGTTATGGTCGCCATAAAGAGAGACACAAAGCACCTTACGGATCTTGCGAATTACTTTCTGCAATTAGGTACCTTCATATTTAATTCACGCTGTATCAGCTCGTGATGTACTTAAACCATTCGGCTATTGATTTTTAATGCCTAATTATTTACATGTCATCAATTTAATAGAATCTTCTCAAGTATTTAGAAGGTAAAAGTAATAAAGGATAAAGTAATAATAATTCACGGTTCGCAGACCCTCATCGGCATGATCCTTAATAACCCTGTTGCCGATGTTCGGGTTGCTTGCCAGACGGAGGCCTTGGAGGCTTGGTGCGCCTCATGCCCAGGTGTCAGCACTCCCACCGAAATGAAGATACAGAGTAAATGGGACCTTCCGCTCACCAAAATTACATTTACAGCCCTGTTGGACCAAGCTTCTGACGATGCTGACCGAGCGCGTCTCTTAGCCGTTGCAGAGGCGGAGTCAGGTCACTGGCTCCATGCGCTTCCCTCTGACAACTTGGCTACAGTCCTCGACCCCAGTTGTTTGCGCATAGCGGTGGGTCTGCGTCTGGGGGCTAAGTTGTGTGAGCCTCATCGTTGCCATTGCGGACGAGACGTGGACCAATCCGGACGACACGGACTGTCCTGCGTGAAGAGTGCCGGCCGACTATTTCGTCATTGGGCGCTCAATGATTTAGTCCGGCGGGCACTCTCCACGGCGGCCGTGCCCTCGACGCTGGAACCGAGCGGAATGTCGAGGGATGATGGTAAGCGACCGGACGGTGCTACGCTGGTACCGTGGTGTCTCGGCCGAGCTTTGGTTTGGGACGCCACTTGCGTAGATACCCTGGCACCGTCCCATGTCGGCAGCTCCGCTCGCAGTGTCGGGGCCGCGGCCGAACAGGCCCAACTACTCAAACATCGAAAGTATTCACAGCTAAGCGCACATTATGACTTTGTGGCGCTGGCTGTGGAAACTTTGGGCCCGTGGTCGTCCGACACTAAAAAATTTTGTAAAGATTTGGCCAAGAGATTGGTCCTCGCCTCAGGGGACCTCAGAGCTGGCGCATACTTTGCCCAGAGGCTAAGTATTGCCATTCAACGGGGTAATGCAGCCAGCATCCTGGGAACCTTACCGCATGGTGGCGATCTAGACGGCGTTTTTGTTTTATAGGAACTAGGGTTTTTAATTTTATTTTTTATTTTTATTTATATATTTTATTGTAAATAAGTAGTTTTTAGTATATAGTTTAAATATTTATTTTAAGTTTTGTACATATGTAAATATTATAGATATTGTTTGATTAAAAACCAACCTATAAAGGATGTCATCAAAAGTAGTTCAAATTCTATTTTCTGTACAGGGCGGCGCAGCGCGGCGCTTTTAAAAGTCTGTCGAACCCCGTACTTGTATTTAATTTCAAGATTCAAATTACATAGGTATTAAGTTATTGGACTTGACGTTATTAAGAGGTTGAACGTGGTGATGAAAACAAACGTACTTATCAAAACTCAAGCAACGGCTAGGTAGTTAAATTAATTCAGTTAATGTAGCTCGATTTCTATAGTTATAATTATCGTCATCCACGGTCTTCCTTATCCCACTGCTAGGAATAGGCCTCTCTCTTACTATGCTATCTGCCTCGGACCTATGCTATCCTATTGGAAATAATGTATCTCCATTCTGAGTTTCGTCCAAATCCGTTTAGGTGTTTTGGTATAAAGAAGTAACAAATTTACACACGCACACATACGAGTACATACCGACAAGCTTTCGCATTTATTATATAAGTGTGATTTTAAGGTTTGCTTAGTATATAATTCGTTTTCATTTTAAATATTTTTTTCGTAAATGTATATTTTAAAAATCTTCAAGAATTTAGCTGAGATAATTTTGATTCAACAAAATTAAAAGGAACAAAAAGTTTAAGATCCAAACCTTTGATAAAGCAAAGCCGTCTCAGTAAGGTCATGAATATAATAAATGATAGCGGACAATATATAAAAGGATGTGATCAATCTTAGTTTAACCAATACCAGTCATGCAAATTAAAATATTTTGTTCGCGTTGGCGCTTATCCTTGAGATATAAATCAATTACTATGCTCTAATAGCTTTATGATTGTAAAATGTAATAACATTATAAATATTATTCAACGAGATGATATTCTACAGAGATGGCAAATGACTCGGCGCATGAGTTGACTGTATGTATGCAATGCATACTCACCAAGTGTGGAGACTGGATAACATAATTATTCGTTTTATTGAAACTAGGTAAAAGGATGGAAACAAAGTTAAAGACATTTTTGATTGAACCATTTTGAGAACTTCTTTTGTTTTTTAATACAATTAAGTGACAAGGCGAGCAAAACGTTCTCCTGGTGGTAAGCGTCATGCCTGCCACTAACAGTCGCAGTGCCAGTACTGTGATGCGAACACAATCCTGCGCCGCACTGCACTGCGCTCGTGTCCCCGACGTTTCATATTGCTACGTTTCATATAAGTTCACTTCATCGAACAACGGTTTGTTTAATAATCGTTTCGTATATTTTTAGTTCACATAATTTTTGTTTCAATTAACATTTGTTTGATATAACAACGGTTGCGCTAATGTTCAAACGGTATAATGTTTATTTGATATAATATTCGTTTGGTGTGATTTTTGCTTTATCTAATCCTACTTCATAGACCCGACTTGGGTTAGTTAGGTTCAAAATGGATGACAGATCCAAATCAGAGCACCCCGACTCCACTTAAGCCTGTGGTCCCTACCCCTAGAGTATATAAAAAGCGCTAGAGCTTCTGGCGGGAGCCCACCCGGAGTCTCCTCCACTGACAAAACCGAGTCAAGTGACATGCGTCGGTTAAATATTAGGTCAAGTATAATTTTTCGAAATTAATATTCGGTCAAACAATATTAAACAAAGTGAAGAATTATGTGAAATGAATTTATATAAAATGAATGATTATGCAAAATAAAATTATAGTAAATAAATATTAGATGAAATGAATAATTATGCGAACTGATTTTATATGAACTGAAATTATATCAAGTGAAATTATAGGAAACGTTGTTATACGAAACAAGGGGAGAACCACTGCGCTCATCGCCCTGAGATATTAGATGTAAAATCTCTTCTCACCCAGTAATTGCTATGGTAACATTGCCCTTCAAACCGGAACACAGTAATGCTTGCACACTACTGCTTGGCGATTGTATAACTGGCAAAGGTGTGGTACTTCCCCAGGTAGACGCTGCAGTAGAGTCCTACCAAAAACATAACAGTCATAATATTTAACATATCAAAATCGTAGTTTATTTCACAAATGTAGGAATAACATACATGTCGTATAACAAGCTGTTGTTTTCCATCCTCGCCATAATTACAGAGGTAGACATTCGTTATGAACAACTTTTACTATGGCATCAAACCTGAAATCACAAAAAAAAACTGCTGATCCAAACATTTTGTCAATGTCAAACTGTCAAAGTCAATGAACTTTTTGTATGGAACAAAAACTTTTTTTCGCGATTTCAGATTTGATGCCATTATAGAAAAAGTTGTTCACGATGAGAATAAAACTACCTCTGTAAATATGGTGAAGGTGGAAAACGACAAGCTTGTATAACTAAATAAAAATCCAAAAACAAACAGGATTGAAAACCCTCTTCCTTTATTCAAGTCGAATAAACCAGTAAGATAGCGAAATAGCTTAGTAGTTTCGGAAGACAGTTCCATCGTAAAAATCTATTGAGCATAATTTAAGCATCCGATATTACACATACGAATGGACTGAAACATGAAATACGAATAAAACTATTATGCAAACTATTGGCAACTCGAACGTTCGAACAATGAACAATTTGAAACTTCACTTTATTCGAAAAGTTTTAGAACTTCGACACTGGTGGTGGAAAATTCAGGGTCTTTCAAAGCGATAAAGTCATTTCATTTTCTTTTGTCCGTTTTATTAAAATAGCAATTTGAAAAATCTGTGGCTAAATTTCTATTATAAATTCAATTTGATTTTTATTTTATGTTCTACTTAAAAAAAAACCTATTTTTGCAAAATAATAAGGTACTATATTTAATTATATATTTGTCCAGGGTTCAGTTTCATAAGAGGGGCGTTGAATGTCGCGGGAAACAAAAAATAATTGCTTGAATTAGTTTGACGCAACGCGTTTGTTCAATTCCATTTCGGTTTATCGTACAATCTCACTCGTTTGGTTTCATTACAAGTCCGTAGACTGACCTAACTAATTGCAAACTCTCGTATGTCAGCAACTTTTTTCGATCGCGTGAGCAAAAGTTACCACGAAAGGGCGGATCGAGGCCAACCGTCGTCCTTGCTACAGCCTCGTTCCCAGCTTTGACTTGCTTTTGTCAATGCATTAAATATATCGTCACAATAGCGCTGTCGGTGCTGCAATCGAACCATTGTTCGATTTTATTCATGTGTGTGTCGATAACGGAAATTCGCTTCAGTTTAAATTGTTTCAGTTCCATGCTTTGGAATGGATTTTATTTTCTGAATCGAATGTAAATTTTATACATGAAAATGAATTTGACACAGAAAATATTCTGGAAAATTTTAACCTCAATAATATCATCAGCCCGGAGACGTCCACTGCTGAACGAAGGCCTCCCCCTTAGACCGCCACACTGTACGACAACCTGCCATTTGCATCCACCGGTTGCCCGCGATAATATTTATATCAATAATAAAATATGAATTTTTGAATTTCCGAACACATACATCAAAAATAACATAACTCGAATTATGATTAGTGTAAAAAATATAAAAGTACGGGTAATTCATAACTCCCTGAGATTCATAATAGTGTCCTTAGATGTTAGCTGTAATCTTACAATTTCGGAATAAAAAGCATGTGCTTTTCAACATATAAGCTACCTCCGCTTCACAGCATATCCACAACATAATCCATGAATGTCCAGTGGTTACGGAGTTGAGGAAACGAACATACACGCATACACTTAAAAAGGAAGGAGAGCTCCAAAATCACTTTATGTATAAAATAGTTTTTCATTCAAAAATCTAGTTATGAAGTAAATACTAATATAACCTACTGATTTAACCTACACAATCATCTGGGACCTGGAGACCCACCGGAGGACGGGCAGCAGCGTCTTCTTGGTTAACGGTGGTGAGCATTCTGCGATCCCCAAGCCGCCTGCCAAGTGTGAGGATTAACACCTCTCTATAAAGGGGGAGGCCTTCGTCCGTCCGCAGTGGACGTTTTATGGCTGACGACGACACAATCATCTACGTCCTACACGCCTCCCTTAATTTAATCTTCATAACTTGTTCCCAAGTTGATTCCAATTTATTTTTCTTCGCAAACTTTCTCGTCGTATTTTTGAGACAAAACTGTTATATTGGTACTTAACTTCGTCGACACCTCAAGTATTCTTACATTGTTACAAACAAAGCAATTCATAGCTCAAGTAGGTAACTTTACGTAACTTAATATTCGTTTATGGCTAAAAGAAGACAAGTAATATTTAGTAACTTTATATTGGGAAAAAAAATATCTCCCATTCTTTCCTTCTCGATTGGCTGCTTATAAAGTATTTAAATAGAATGTTGTTATCCTTCTTCTAGTTTAGATTTGAATTAAATTCGAATGTTTCTGCCAAGTTATTCTTGCAAAGGTACTTTATTATTATAATTTTTAATCTTGCGTTTGACTGTCATCTCGTCTGGTATATGTGCTTTACTTATTTGTTTGAACCGAGGGCTGTAAATAGTGTAAGTATCAATTTCTTTAGATGTATGCAAAACTAAATCTTATGAGTAAAATCACAATTGCTTAATTTATAAGGAGGATTTGAAACGCGTTGTTTTACGAACCAGTAGCAACATAATGGTGTAAAATTTCGACAACCTAGCATTTAAAAACTAGGATCCATACAACAGCTCAATCATGTGATGGGATGTGTTGTTGGTGTGGTGAAAGAGGGATATTATACAGCAACACAAACATAACATACACATTACACACAAAGAAAAGAAACAAAAAATATGAGAATAGTCCCAACTACATATATACAGTATTTTTACATTAAATAATTTTACTAATAATTTTTGGAGTAGTTGAGAATTAATGTATGGGATTCTTATCTTTTTGGAATAAAAAAGGAGTACTTTGGGAACCCGTACTACACACGCCTGGAATGGACATTAAGTGACTTTACAACTCTCAAATTTACCTACACATGAAACTTAAGATCAGCAGCAGATAACGTATGAGAAATAGTATTCTATTTCTAAGACGAGCGTAATCATTAAAATTACATATATTTTCTTTACATGCATTTCGCATTTACAGCTCTCGTTTGGGTACTTAATCGCTGTGTATTTTTTATCATTTGTGTTAGTACTTTAAAGTTCTTTGATGCCAATAACGTGTCAAGTCTAACAACATATTCAAACTCGTCTAACACACCCTGCTCACAGCGTCAGTGATCGACTAGACAATCAGGCCAACTGTTCAATCCATTCGAACATTTAACACTGTGTCACTTCTGATTTCGTAATACTTGAAGCTGTCAAACATAATCAATCTACTGGTTCAGTTCTTAAATAAATCTTGCCCATATTTGTAGTGTCATAAAGAAGCTTACATTGGTTAAGCAATGTAGTGAGGCAATGGTGTCATGCCATTCATCCTTTGATGTATCTGTGCTTCATTCAACATATGGTTATGTTTGCATCATCTTGCAAAAGCATCTGGTTGTTTTTTGTTTGCTATTAAAGTTTTCGCTTGCAGTCTATGTTCAATGTCCAGTGTGTTGTTAATAGTTCAATACTGTAAGTTTTCGCCGGCAACAATACATAGGTACAAATATTTCGTAGTTTTTTTTTGGTGAAATCAAGTCCCTTTTTTATAGGTACATACTATAACATATAACATGGCTTCTATACAACAAACTACAAAGACTACTTAGCCTACTACACAACAAAAAACAAAAGGATTGTATACAGAATTTACATCATAACGAATTTTGGATAATGTTGTCAAAATTTGTACCTAATTCTACGGTATCAGCTTTTATATTCATCCAAACACGCTTTTCTAAACTATCCTTACATTTTACTTCTCATTTCATACATATTTTTCTCGGAAAATCTTTTCTCAAGATCCTTAAAGACAGCGGCACACCATCAAGCGAGCGCAATGCGGCGATAAACTAGCTACGTGATTTCAGCTCCAATCTTATACCTCCCGTTCTCCCAATCCGCTCGAAGGTCTCGTATTCTAGCTATCCAGTGACGTACCTATTCTTCTGGGTACGAGAATGCAATTGCAGTATTAAGTCTGAGAAAGACGACCTATTTTAGTTTCCCCTAGAACAAATTTATGTTCGTCATTGTAAAACCTTAATTTTTTTACCCTGTCCATGCCAGACTTGCAATGCCAAACATCAATAATTTATTAGTAGCTGTGGTCCGCGATTTTTATTTTTTTCGTTATTTTCGGAAATAGATTGTATTGTATTTATAATGCGATGGATAATATTATTTTCTACCTCAATCTAGCTGATTGGCTCAATTATTCAGCCGCGTTGTCATCAAAAATTTAAAAGAGATGCAAAGGTACCTACTATTGTGAAGTGTGTCATAATCCGGTCTTGCTCTGATCACCAAGTTATTGATTGATTAGGAAACTATCCAAAATCCAAAAACAACTTCAATACGTCCCTGTAGTCCCAGTGTGGGATGCACTAAACAGCCGGTCGATCATCTGGAAAGAATATCCAAGAATTTTACATTTGCAGCGAGCTTAGGATCATCTCTATCGTATTATTGGAGTACTTACTCCCTAGCAAGTATGGATACTAGTATTATAGTATCCAATAAAGTGTTGGTATTGGTATAATGTTACCCGAAGCATTTTGTTACATACGTAGTCTGCGTATTCAGTTTCGCAATGCATGCTTCTTTGCTAAGCTATTTTATGTCGTTTAGGATGTTTGTTTTTCTTTTAACTTAAATTGTAAGTCTACCTATAGACAGACTGTTTTTTTTCTTTTAAAGCAGTTAAATACTAAGATTATTTTAAGTATTATTCTAAAATCAAGAGAATTAAAGTAAAAAATATGCATCTTTTTATTCTAATGTACTTACATTATGTTTGAATAAATATTTATAAAAAAACTTTTTAATTCTAATTGATATCTATAATTAAATATTTATTTAGATTAACTATCATTATTATTGCTGGGCGGATCAATCAGAAACGACAAGCGACGATGAGGTCTAACTAAACGAACATAAATCATTTTCCCGTTTTCTGAACATTTATTGCTTTTCTCGATACAAGACAATAATAAAAGAAAATTACATTTCGCGGAGACATCCTAGCCATCCCATGATGACAATCTTTTGACTTGGGTTTGAAGATTGGAAAAAACACATTTCAAATCAGAGATGTTTCCAAGCTGCTGGATCGTATAAAACTAGCTAGTTTGAAATTCTTTTACTCTTGACTTTTTTTAAATAAAAAACATCTCATATACATCTGTTCTGAGCTCATCACTTCTTTTTGAGACATAAAAATACAACTACATCTTCACTGATATGCTAAAATCAATACAGCCATCGTCCTTCTATTGCATAATTGCTTCTAGCCGCTCAAGTATAGAATTGCATAAAATGATGCACAAACGTGGCAGGATCCCGTGGGAACTATAACAATTTGCTGGCAATCACCTTAGCCAGCAGCACGCTTGCCTCAATAATGCATGAACGTCAGTCCGCTGCGCCCAACACTCTAATTACGGCGAACGGTCTATTCCCACCTCAGGGCACGGTTATCGAACCCGAACCTAACTATACCTACATAAACATATTATAACAAGGCCATTAGTCCACCAAAATGACGTAAGAGCTGAGGCGGTGACCTCGCGTACTACCGCGGGGTCACGCTACTCGTAAATTATTCTATTTCCGCGTCATCGAGGTCCAAATCTAAAGCTAACAATTTATATTGGAATGAGTCAAACGGGGCGCCAAGCTGATTGCACCACATAACCGGATGATATCTCCATTCTGGAACGTTCTCTAGTCCCGGCGTCCTCGTTCCGGGCTCACCTTTATACGACGAATGTCCAGGGACCGCATCGTAGATATTTTATACTCGCATTCTCGGCGAACATCCGAACCATACCGGATTTATTTTGCTGAATATTCTCTAGTATACCATATATCAGAAGAACGCAATCTCGTCGAATATTTCCCGAAAGGAAAACACGAAACGAGCTGGTGCTTAGATTCTTTCGATTGCTAGAGTATTTTATTCTAACGTTATCGTAATGAGACATAAAAGTTTATTGCTAAGATCGTAAAAGCGAATTCTTATTGGTGGAGGTCTCAGGCGAGAAATAGTCGTTAAGACATTGCAGCGGACAATGCGCTGTCTTGGAAACCGCAATGGCGACGCTCTGGCTCTGGCCAATGTTGACGATTCTGGCGAATAAAATCGTGATACATTTTGCTTAATGGGCTATTCGAAGGAATTAAGGTCAAGTTACTTTCGTGTGAGTGAGCCCACTGAAGTTTCTTAAACTTGTTAAATTTTACAAGTGACTATTCAATCTGGTTTATAATATCCTCAGAAAGTTTAGATGTATTTTTTTTATACAATCAAGTAACAAGCCGAGACGAGCAAGACGTTCGCCTGGTACGTGTGGTACTTGAAGGTGTGGTACTTCCCCAAGCGGACTCTGCAGTATGGCCTACCACTATAAACAAAAATCTAGTCAAATATGATAAAATCTATATTCCCAACAAAGCTCATAGAATAAAGTCCGTTAAGCATCTCTGTAATGTCTGGGTTACTTTGCGCAAGACCCACTTAAAACCGGCAAACGCATTGATGAAGGGAAAGTGGTATATCAAGACTTTATACTATACTATGAACTAAAATTAAACTGGCTTTGGCTTCTTCACGAGAAGTTGTTTAATTATTCTCTATGCTTCCTGTGTTTACCAGTTTAAGTAACATAAAATGAGCGGTACCCTATTTCGTTAGGCACGCTTAGAACGCAATTATAATAAGAATACAAAAACGACTAAAGGGATCGCTCAATCTGTTAAAAAGATTTAAGTATTATTTATACTGAACTGATGCTCCAAACCACATGATTTGAATCAACCTATTCGAAGTAGGAACCGTGTTCAGCAATTTTGATGTAATTTAAAAATTCTCTTAGCATACATTTTAATTTTATCATAATCAGCTTATCCTAAGACCACTGCTGGACATAGGCCTCTCTCAAGGCACGCCACTCAGCGCGTTCTTTAGCTTTCCGCTTCCAACCACTGCCAGCTATCGTCACTCCATCACAGTCAGTATCTAGTCAGGGCGTCCTACGCTACATTTTTGATTTGATTTTAAACTTTAGCTTATCTAGGAAAACACTAACCGTCTTATGCATGTCTTATGCATAAAATACTAAAACGTATTTAAACATATTTTAGTTAAAAAGTGTTTTGTCTTCATTTTACAAAGTCAATTCGTAATTCGATAGAAATAGAAATGACAAAACATCTTTTTAACTAAAATAGGTTTATAGGAGGTTTTATTGTTTTATGCATAAGGCGGTATGTATGTAAAAGTATGCGTCTCATAATATAACGCAAACAATACAAATATTTTTCTTGAATAATCGAACCATTACCATCAACGCTGGTATGTCGTCTATTCGGCGTGCGTGAGAAGGCTCAGTCAGGGCAAGAGAAAGCCAGTGGCATTGACGAGATTAAAAGCAGTATCGAAGCTTTGCCGATAACGCTGGAGTGCGTTAAGCACACTAGTACATGCTGTCATTGGCATATATAGACCACATTATCTTGGCCAGTAAGCGATGCCTCTGTACTTCGTTTGAAACAGTGCTTTTCATCCAATGCCAATTTACAGTTTTAGCACAACCAGAGTGTGGCAACTGAATGTGGTACGCGTTTAAAATCCGTATTACACATTAAAAGTACAATGAATCTTTTCATTATTATGTTTTAAAGGTTTCTGCTTTCCTACCAAATATAATCAACATCATAAAGTAGATAAACTGACTGAGAGATGAGTGGCATATAAAAAGAGGGACGTGTTAAAATTTAAAGATTTAAAGCACTTTCCAAACAAGTTTGGAAAAGGGCGATTCTATTGCCTTCCTTGTTCTTTGACTACAATAAATTTTTCAGAGAAACTGAGTTTGTCCGACTGTCATGCTCAGCGACATTGGGCCGGTGTCGGTGGAAGTGGGTTGATTTGGTGCAAGCGCGCAAGTGGGTGAGCGTGTCGAGGTCGTGACGTCACTCGCTTTCTCTGCGCCCGAGTTGTGCAACCGCCGCCCGGCTGCATAGAGATGGGTTGCATTGACAGCTTGTTGCTTTGCGTAGATAAATAAATAACAGTGGTTACATACATATGAGTGCTAAGTCCGTGTGGTTTAAGTATAGGCCGTTCAAAAAGACCAATATTTGTGGGACTTTCAATTCAAATAATATCATCATCCCGTCCCCCCATTTAGGAGGCCTTCATCCAGTGGTTGTCTACTGGCTGATGATGGTGAAGCACTTAGTTGTAAATGTTTATCAAATCTCCTGTAGCTACTTGCATCATAGCCTTCTGGGCGTATAGTTATACCCTCAAGGGTGATTGGGTAATTACTCCTTCATGCAGGCCCGGTGCAGGATAATGGATTCGCCTACTTTGGAAGTTATGCAGGATTACTCGCGATATTTTCCTTTGCCGAACAGCCAATGATATTGTCAAAGTTTATAACACATATTTTTCAATTTAAAGTACTGCTATACTGTTGACTGCAACTTTTGAGTTGGATAATAGAAAACAGTCAGAAAATAAAATACAAATTTATGTAAAACTGAAAATTATTGTGTTTCACAATAAAGATTATTCAGCAGTGGACAACCTGTTAATATCAATGATGTCAAATATTTTTATATACCAAACTCATCTAAAACTTATTCTTACCCTAACCCCAGTTATTGTTTATATTTATGCCCAAACCTTGTCTATTCATTGTGACCCTTGTATTTTCAATATAACTATCTTTCTCTTGTTTTTGGGTGAGGTGTCCACTGATCTCCTTAAAAACGTAAAGTAGCCTCGAAAGAGACAAGCCGTCTTTTGTTCATTCACCGAGTTAA
The DNA here is from genome assembly GCA_905404285.2 of Erannis defoliaria. Classification (NCBI taxonomy): domain Eukaryota; kingdom Metazoa; phylum Arthropoda; class Insecta; order Lepidoptera; family Geometridae; genus Erannis; species Erannis defoliaria. The sequence goes on from FR990071.1 coordinate 7,285,773, forward strand.
CAAGTTTGAAAGAGAAGAAAAAACAAAAGACGGGTTATCTCTACTTCGAGGCTCCTCCACGTTTAATAATAAGGGGTCAAACTGTTTCCTAAATCAAGGTTTCGTTTGCTTGCCGACCAGGTGGAGCCGGCATCGGCGCAGGGTAGCTCGCAGCCACTCGATGAAGAGAGCCGAAGACCGAGCTCGTTGGCGCGCCTTTGAAGCCTATGTTCAGCTGTGGGCTAACACGGGCTGATGATGCAACAGTTTACCATATACGAGATAGTTGAAAGTTAGTCCCTTTTTTATTTATACCAATAGTTATAGAGTGGACAGTACGTCCCGTTGGCAGATCAGTGACTTGTCAGTTGCGACAAGATAGTCAAAGTAGAGGGAAATAAATTTGTATCTTTATCCCTCATAAAGAAATAAATTTATTTCCCTCTCCTTTGCACTTTTTACGTGTGCTCCAGTACGTGCTCCAGTACGAGCTTAGTTCAGATATATCACATTGGGCGTACCTACGACTGGCTAGAAATATACCAGGAAATTAAGTTTATGTCTTTATCCCTCATAAAGAGATTAATTTATTTATCTGGTCTATTTCTGGCCAGTTGGCCAGTCGCTGGCCAGTCGTAGCAAGAAAATTTCGATGGCGTAGAGAAAGTAGAAGCCTTGATAGCCTTGCCTAGATTGACGAAGCACAGCCAGTAGAATTATTCAGCTGATGATTATAATGATATGAAATGGATAAGATTACTTACTTATTCGATATGTTTTCTGTGCTTGTGTACGATTTTGATAATAAATGGCGGCAACGTCTATAATTGGAGCACAGACATGTGTATGTACTATAACAGATATTACTACATTTATAAAACAATTACTAATTTCATTACGATGACATTTTCAAAATCAGCAAATTCTAAATTAAATTTACTTGTAAATCATTTATGATTTAACAGTTTAATGATGAAATAATTTAGAATTCTAAATAAGTACTTATCTAATATAATAATACTGACTGACTGACTGTCTGACAGACAACGCACAGCCCAAACTGCTGGTCGTACAGACTAAGAAAAGATTTTTCGAAATTCAACCCCCCAAGGGGGAGGAAAAGGGTGGGGGGGAGTTTGTATGAAAGGCCTTTGTTTTTAGACTTTTAGTCACCAAAACTTGGATTTGGATAGTTCATTCAAAATAAAAAATGCTGTTTTCAAATTTTTTTCGACATGGACGATTTAAGGGGGGGAAATGGGGGTTGGAATGTTGTATGGAAAGTTTATAGTGATGAAAATTTGTATATGGGCAGTTCATTCAAAGGGGGGAAGTGGAGGTGGGGGTTTGGGGTGGGGGGCGGCGTTAGGTTAGGTTATAGTGATGAAAATTGATATTTGGATAGTTCATTCAAAGGAAGGGAAGTTGGGGGGGGGGGGGGGGGGGGGACCTTGATAGAGTCGGTAGAGTCGGTAGAGTTTGCGCGGAATGTTTTAAAGTGAAGAATTTTGGGGGCGGTCCGAATTACTTCCGCACGCGGACGAAGTCGCGCGTGACCTCTAGTTATAAATATATGGCTTCAAATGTCTGCTTAAAATTATTAAAATACAGTACAACCAAAGCATACTTGTATAATATTACAATAATTTATAATCAGCTTTGCTCTGCAATACACAATTCAGTACTCAAATGCAGTGACTGTTCTCAGAGCAAATCGCGCGTTTTGCATATTTATATTTTATGTTTAGTCGTAAAATGTTTAAAGTAACAAACTTTATTGTGGACCATAAAACCTTGCGAACAAACATGCCAAGCATGTAGTTTTTCATGTGTGTTAGTGCCACATACTGCACACCTACACAGATAGCACGACTGCAAAGCGGGACAACCAAACGTGTGACTGGACTTATCTTCGATATCTGTCAATCAATCATCAATCTTAGATATGTGATCAGTTTCTCATCAGTTTGACTACAATCTTCATTAGATACTTGTTACCCAAATTACTGGTTGCAAAAAAGGATTCTGTAAAAATAGCTCAAAGCGTGCTCAAAATCATGAAAAGCTTTGCTTAGTATGGGGCTAGATGGCGCTGTGTGAAATATCCATCAATATTTATTTTATATTATTTATTTAAAGTACGTTTGTACGCTTAAATCCGTTTATATGTTAGACCGAAAACAGCATAGAATGTTACCAGCTCCATCAGTCAATTTAACTGTTCACGTTTACAGTAAATTTTACATGTCTAGATAGATATGAATTCTGGCTATCCAATTACATTTCTCGGTTGTTTTTATCTCATTTAGTGTCCAAACGGATTTGAAATTCAGCTAGAGAGATTTAGTGCGAGGTACGAGTAACCCCCATTTATCATTCAATGCTTACGGGTAATCCTAGTATTAAATTGGGTGGGGTTGTATTTGCATGTGTACATCTGTGCGTTGTCTGTTTGTATTAGATGTTAGGTTTTGTTTGTGTTGCAAAAGTACGGTTTTGGTTATGGTAAAGATTATTTGTACAAATAAATACTTACATTAAGAGATAGGGCATTGCTCATACGTATCACTTGATGCTTAGTTATTATGATTCGATGATGATGATTGAATATAAAAATTATAATAATTTTATTTAAGTTATTTTTAAATTGCACAGTAGAAAATTTAGTGTAGAAAGCTTTTACAACAGACAAACTATTCCGGTCAATTGCCAGTGTCCCAGAAATTTCGGGACAATCTAATCCCAGCTAAGATCCTACATAAGCCCGGTTATGTAGTGGTGTATAGCTTTTATCGTCTTGGATAAGACTATATTGGACAAAATGTTAGAACTTCATCTTGTTCCTTCTTAACAAATCATAATATTATGTGTCTGGTAGGGACCCGGTTTTTCATTTACCTTTGAAATACATTTCAAAAAATATATTAATACATTTACATTTATGATAAAACACTTATTATATTCATAAAAATTCCACGATTGACCACTTATCTCGTCTGTTGGTAAACGATGTAGTCGAAGATGAAACACGCATTGAGTATTGATTATTAGTTAGTTATTAAGACCTGACGGTATGACACTTGTGCCTTGGAAGTTGGGACGGCCCCTTGTATGGGACGCAACTTGCGTTGATACTTTGGCACCGTCACATCTTCCTGAGACACAGAGTAGGGCTGGTGCGGCGGCAAATCGGCGAAGCAGCACAAGCGGCGCAAATATGCTAACCTCGGCAGAGGTTACATATTTGAGCCGTTTGGTGTTGAGACATTGGGTCCGTGGGGACCGGGAGCTCATCATCTTTTCAAAAACATATCCGAGCGCCTGGTTGACGCGCCGCGTGATCAAAATTCTGGCGTTTATTTGGCCCCACGCATAAGCATTGCCATCCAGCGTGTCAATGCCGCCAGCATGCTGGGTACGCTGCCGACTGGAAGTGGGTTTGAGCATTTGGATTGTCTCTAGACTTTCATCGGTCTGGATTCAAACCTTTTGTTTTTTGTTGTATAGTAGGCTAAGTAGTCTTTGTAGTTTGTTTCGTATTTAATAAAAATGCCATAAGTTAGTTAGTTCGTATAGGCTGAGTGGCCAGCCCTAGTTTCAGACTTAATGTGCCGCCCGAAGGCCTCTGACATAGCTGACGGTTTTTGTTATAGAAAGTAGAACAAACAACCGGGACCAACAATTTAACGTGTAATTTAATTTATTGAGTATTGAGTACACACAGACACACACAGAGACATACAGAGACATACACAGACATATACGTCTCTATGTAGAGACGTTTACATAGAGTATGAATCCGCTGCACCGATTATATTTTGAAACTTTGCTTTATTCTTTAGGAACTAAATATTAACAACGTTTTGGCAAATAGTGTTTGTGTATAATTAGCAAGTAGGTATTAGGTAGAGCAAGCTTGAAAAAACATAATCAATAACAAGTCTTAAACAAAAGAAATACATATTTTGGCCCTGGCCTAGCTCCTTACTGGTCAGATGAAAAATATTGTGAATTTGATTCAACTTGGGTCTGCAGAGAGCTGTCTACCAAGGTCAATGACGTACGTTAAGAGATGCCTACGTTGACCAATAGACAATAAAAGACTGATGATGATGACGGTGGTGATAAAAAAGATTTATAAATTGAAATCCACGAATTTTTGTAGTGGTAGGACTCTACTGCAGAGTCCGCCTGGGGAAGTACCACACCTTTGCCAGTTATTCAATTGCCAAGCAGTAGTGTGCAAGCATAACTGTGTTCCGGTTTGAAAGGGCAATGTTACCAGATAAATTACTGGTTATGAAGAGATTTCAGGGTGACGAGCGCAGGCTCGTCACCCTGAGATATTAGATGCGCTGCACTGCTGCAGCGCAGGATTCTGTTCGCAAGTTCACAATTCTGGCACTGCTACTGTTAGTGGCAGGTGTGACGCTTACCACCAGGCGAACGCCTTGCTCGTCTCGTCACTTGATTGTATTAAAAAAACGATTAACGTAGGTACGTCCCCTAAGTTAGCAACGCCATCTGTTGATGGAACGCAATCTAAGCTTCTGTGCCTGTATTGTTATAGAAGTGTGGAGCGCGGGCGGCGGCGGCGGCGGGCCGCCAGCATGCGGTAGCAGCGGCATGGACGTGAAGCACGAGGTGGCGTACCGCGGCCTACCCAGCCAGGTGAAGGCCGAGCCCGGAGTCAGCCACAACGGGCATCAGAACGGGCACGCGCGCGAGTGGATGGCGGGCGGCGCCGGCGCGGGGTCGCCCTCGCCCGGTGCGCCTGCGCAGCCCCACCCCAACGGCTACTCCTCGCCGCTCTCCTCTAGCAGCTACGGACCCTACAGCCCTAATGGGAAAATAGGTCAGTTTTTACACCATCTCTATCATTCTTTAAGGCTGGCTTCTATTTGTGCATAACAAACAAAAGCTATTAAACTATAAAATATATAGACGCGTAACTGTTTTACTAAGTTGAAAAGAGGAGTGAAGGTTGCATTCGTCATTGTGAATAACTTTAACTATACTGCAACCAATGCTGATATCGCGGAAAAACTGCTGTAAAAATGGAGAAAAACTGCTGAAAAATATGATAAAAATTATTAAACAAAATAGTTACAACTTACTGGAGGAACAAAGAAGACTTTGTCGTAAGCAAAATCTCATTCTAAAAGCTCTTATTTTCAGTTCAACTAGTACAAGTTTTTAAAACGTTGTACTTTCATTTTCAAACACTACACGACACTACTAGAACTTTTAATTAGAAAATCTGCTCTACTCACTCGGTCGCCGTCCGAAAAAGAAAGCGACAGTGAAAATATCTAAAGCAAACAACGTGTGGCCTCATTCTCCCGAGTAATGTGACCGAACATAATTGTGTAACAGCGGGGTACAGAGCGGTAATCCATTGAATGTCCCAGAAACTACAATAGTGTGGAGTATGGGCTACTAGAGTAAGCCTCAGTATGGGCTACTCTATAGTATGGACTATTCTGTAGTCCATTTCCGAACAGCCTTTGCCTAAGTGGCGGCTTCAAAGGAAATGCATGTTACGGGACGATTCACATGCTACTATTAAAGCCGCTACTACGTTTTATTCTGTAGCTGTATTTGTCATAATAACAGACTGTAAAATAACATACTCAGAAAGGACGTCTTTAGAAAATGGAGGAAAAATAAGTGGGCTAAAATACTTTGTACCTAGCTTTGCCGTTTTCTCTTAACTATGAATTGTTCCATCAATATTTACTTAAAGTAAATCAATCAGAAGCAAACAGTAAACAGAAATTGATAGTTAACCTGAGCTGATGTCAGCACAAATTAAGGTTAAGTTACTCGAACAATGGCTTGTATCGTAAAAAGACAATGTTTTGTCACTAAGAGCAAATTTATATTTAATATTTACACAACATGACGTGACCTCTGGCAGCCTCGCGTTAACTACCCGACAACACAGAATAAATAATAATTACTAGCAAAACCAAGGACAAGATTCATTTGCAAACTTAATAGCATTGTTTACGCTCCTATTACCAGCGTATGTGGACCTATCGCGTGTCTTGAAAATTATTCAACTGACCTCATTCGCGCGAAATTTGATAAATCACGATAGCTCCAATTTAAGTGGCTGCTGTTATCTATGAGGATGGATTTTTTCCGTGTAATGTTATCGTGCAAAGTGATAATGAGGACAACGACCCGCGAGTTGCGTGATTTAGATAGCAACTTAGAACGGTTTGGTATTTTAGAAATTGCAGATAAGGCAAAAATGTTCCACGATAGCGAAGATACTACGCATTGGATAACAATTTGCGTCGTCCGTATATTAACGTAAAAGTGATGCAACTGTTGATTGTTTATTCGAATTCCTTTGCCCGTATTGGATCTAACTAGGCCAGTAGATACGGTAGACAACTGCAGACACACGTGCGATTGGTTGAGTATCTGCAAAAAGTTTTGTCTGTGGGACCACATTACCCAAGAACCGAAATCCTGTATCCGCGACTATGCAATAGGGTAGATGACTGATGTTTATATCGTTGAAACCAATAGCTTTAATGAAGAATTTGAGTCAATATAGTATGTTTATTGAAAAAACAATTTAAATCGGTTAATAATGTTCTGATATATGAGCGTTTAAAGTTTTTGTTAGAGACAACTCTGTCCCTTTCCCTTTTTTTTTTTTTTCTTTATTATTTATATGGGGTACTGAGAAGTGACGTCACGATTTGCTGTTTCTTCTCTCTGTCTAGCATGATATTAAAATGCTTATAAGTTGCTTATTTTTGATCAGATTTTCATTTTGTTTTCATTAATCAGCTATATTTATGGGCCACATTTTAATAGGACAATAAAAAAACCAGTCATCTAGCCTATTCAATTTCACCAAGAAGTATATAGGAAATCTTTTTTGCAAGTTGACAAAATGTAATCTAGCTAGAAAGCCTTAAACAGGAAAACGCGACGTTTTCTGAGAACATTAACCCCATTAGCACGGCTGTAACAATTCTAAATAAAAGCCTTCAGTTACGGCATCTCATAAATCGTTAACGTCAAGTGCTTGGAGGTGTTTTTCCATCGCCACATTTATAGGCATTAGCTGGCGAGCGAGGCATTTTCATACTGGCTAGCTGGTGAGGCCGAGTTCGCTGATTGAAGCTAACAAACCTTGGCTAGAATTCACGTTCAGAATACTCAAACAGCCTGACATGGACTAATGTACACTGAAAGGCGAATACAAACATAACAAGGGAAAACATAAAACACTGTTTTAGAGTGGTCGCACATTGATTCGGCACGGCACCCGACCGACCGAAACACACTGCGCAGAATTAACTGGTGCGAGCGAGACGGGCGTCTCGAGAAATTTCTTACGGTGTGCGGGACTTAGTACAAAATGTACGCACGGAGCGCCTTCGGGCGAAACCGGACGGTTTTCTATCGGTTTTTCTCGTCGTATGCGGCCGGCCTTAAACTATCACGGTTGTTCACTATAGTTCTATTATTATTTACGGGATATTTACCATGATTATATTGTGAAATGAGCTCCCGCTTTTTAAAATAACATATGCAGTATAGTGAGTGTGTTTTGAGACTTGGGTTCGAATTCGAGTTCCAGTAGTAATCGTAGTATGAAGTATGTAGGATGAATGCCCTTGATATTTTGAACTGTTTAACAACCAATTTTTAGTCTGCCCGTGAATATGGTGCATGCAACTGCGTTGAAATATCTGGAGCTCATTTCACAATATAATCATGGTAAATATCCCGTAAATAATAATAGAACTATAAGGGAAAACATCTCTATTTTACGACACTTCATCATCGTCATCATCAACCAAAAGGCATCCAGTGCTGGACGAAGGCTTCCCCTTAATAGGCCTCCCTATTAAGGGGATGCCTTGCCATAATGCCCTCACTAGGCTTGGTCAGTTTTTGACACCTGCCGTGACCAAAATCAATCTAAAAGTGAATCTCATAAATTTAAGTTTATTGTTCTAAAAAGGCGTAAACATGGGCAAAGCTCCGGGAACTAATTAAGAATAACCTTGTCGCAACAAAATATATTTGCGTCCATGTTCCGCTTGCATGCAACTTGGCTCGTTATTTTCTCGTTAAGGGCTTAAGTCAAAACCGAATTTTTATACGAATTTGGGCAACCAGAACGTAAGAATATATCTTAGATTTATCAAGAACAATATTTATTTTAATAAAATTTATTTTATTATTATTATTAAAAAAAAATAGTAAGTATAGTAATTAAGAGTTCAAAAATTATAAAATAACTGTCGGATGAGTTGAGAGTAGAAAACGGTTGAGATAAGAAAAAATAATACGAAGGATGAGACGTCATAGGACGATTAGGCACTAAACATGGGAGAAGACTCTGGTCTCCGAAATACAGTGTAACACTAGTTCGGGAACCAGAGGCCTCATAAGTATTTATGTACCTACCACTTTGTGTCAATGAATAGATTGATTGATTGATTGAGGAACAGCCCAAATTATTTGGAGTTCTTAGCAACATACTTAAATTTGATAAAAATTTGTCACCAAGTTAACATAAATCATGTTTGAACCTCAAATAGGAGAAAACCATTGTACTAAGAGCATGCCTGCAATTTAAATAGCTACTTGTATTCTTTGTGATAATAAAACGAAAAGAAATTGTTACAACTATAGCTAGTTACAGTGAAAACGCATAAAAGCGGTCGCACACGATGAAGATTCTATAATATTTCATGTTATCTTAGAATATATTTCAATATCGCATTACTCATACAAAACAAATGACGAACAAGTGACGAAAATAATATATATTTCAAGAATGTATGGCGAGCGATATTTAATCTTAACATGACATATTATAGTATCTCCGTCGTCTGTGTCGGCCTTTATCGTTACAACTCTAAGGCACTAAACACTAATATACCTGGACTTATTTATAATTGATGACGGTATACTCTGCGGGAATTCTGATTGCACCCAATAAATCGGCTCAGTTATTTCCAGCGCAGAAGTGTGCTAAATTCTTTCGCAGAATGTTGGGCCGCTTGGTTGTGTTGTGAGCTTGTGAGCAAACAAAGTAAATGGAGACACCGCCATATCTCACCGCGCGGGAAGCGCAATCTCGGTATTTAAAGAATCCTAATTTGATTACTAAAAAAATGCAGCGACTCCGTGGGAGGATGAGAGAAATCTTGATTTACTTGCTGTAGGTCTTTCGGGTAAAAATATGTGTTGTGATTGCTCTTATTTTTACTGGCCCAATGAAAACATAGTGGCAGCTGCTAACGTCTGTAGATCGATAAAAATGTGAATAAATAAAGTGCTATCCAGCCAGCGGCGAGACAGGCCAATAGCTATAATTTTTGCGCGGTTTAGAGCCGCATAAAATATTTCAGCGGTGGTGCTTTACAATACGAGCAGCATTCCCCTATACTCAAATCGCCAGTTTTTACAGCCCGTCAATATTTATGTGAGTGTGTTCAAAAACCTCATTAACCCTGTCTGAAGGCTAATTAAGTCCTGAGATTACTATATACCTAACAAGATCAATATTTTACAACATATTTTACTAGTCTAGCGCAATACATAGCGCAGTTAAACTGTCAAGTTTAACTGCATGTATTGAGTCATCGATTGCCGTGCAGTAAAACCTTATAATTATCAAGAGATATTCTAGAATCAAATTATTATTGTTATTACTGTTTAATTATTGGCTCTGTGTATTCTAAAACCTTTTTAATTATTTTGTTAACCATTCAAGATGCTTGGTAAGAGCCTGATACGCGCTTATAACAGGTATAAAGGATGTCTAGTTCATCATTATCATCTATGTTCATGTGATGAACATACATGTCTGTTCTGTCTGGCTATAGTATGTACTCGTATTATAAGTATGTATTTACAAAAAAAAGTATATAAGCATTATATCAGCTATCTGGTTTCCATATAACAAGCTTTGCTTAGTTTGGGGCTAGATGGCGCTGTGTGAAAAATGTCCACCGATATTTATTTATTTATTTATCAAATTGTGAATAAACGAAAAGACGGGCGGTATGGGTTTAATAGGTTTAGTAACAGGGTTCCATTAAATACCCAGCAAAGAATATCAACTGTATGTTTTATCACATAGAAAAAATATATTTAAAAATACTAAACGTGTACCACAAGTATTAGTAGTATTTTTTTTTATGCAAAATCATCTGAGAAAATCCTTAGCTTCTGAGAGCTTAGCACGGCTATAATCATATTCATAATATGGTTATTATTTGATTATGTGTTTATTAATTGTAAATTTAATAATAATTTTAAATGTGACTAACTTGAATAATAAATGAATTATTATAGTAGATAGCATCATAATTTGCCTGAGCACGAATGAGAAACAGACACGTTTCAACATATTTTATTAATAAACCGGCTGATGCAAAAACTTACAAACAGTTAGTAGACAGATTATGTTAAGGCCAAAGTCAGTATTCATTAAATTCATCGTAGCACATTAACTCTATCACCTAATTTATGTCTTCTATTTAAAATCTGCATAATGTTTGTAAGCTGCATATTTGACTGCATCCTTTTAAATGTTAGTTTTAAAATACAGACGATTTCCAACCTTTATTTATCATCCAGTTTGCACAGCTATTAAATCTTATGAATTATTTATGGCCCTGTCTTTGACTGAGGTTACATTCTGGTGAAATATAGACGTATTTTTGTCTGGTGTAGACTGCACAGATTTACGATGTACGAGCCTCAATTTTCATATGACCTTCCTCTTGTCGCTGAATCCTTGAAATCTGTGCGGGAAGTTCTTTTACGTAGGAAATTATCTTGTAAACTGGATTTGATAATTATAATATGGTGAAACATGTATTTTCTTATTGTTTTCAAAACTCCACAAAGGCTTATAGTAAAGTCGCCACAACTTTACTAGGGCATGACTTAGACTTGGCCGTGACTGTTTTTTGTGAATGGCTTTGATTTTATGACTTATTTGTTGGACATGTATCAGGTACTATAAAAAACTTGAAAATGTATAAGCTTGAGCCTTGACACTGGCAGAATGCGCAAAGTTCGATTTTGATCTAAGAGTGTTGTTCTGGAACATTTACAATAAGCTTAATTATATATGATAAAATATATACATTGTTGTAATTAAAACTATAAACAGTAACTAACGCGATCTAAAATACGTCTAAATTGTATCAATAATTGAATGAGAAAATGAATGGCTAATCTTGATTCTAGACTTAACGCGGAAAAAAAAACAGCGCTTGGGTGTTTGTTTATTTGTTCGTTGATAAGTCACGTTTGGTTTATCTAATCCTCATGAATTTGCTGGCAATTAGATCGCGCAAATACGTTTTTAGTTCTATATGGCCCAAGTTAGTCAAGTAGAGAAGATAGTAGAGTCCGAAATTTCGAAATTTAGGGAGAACTACTTTTCTTGATTTTGAACCAACGTGCGCAGAAAAGATATTCAATAAGTATCCATTTTCAGTTTCATGAGCTCTTTTTAGAGATAGCTTACTCGTGCATCCTATAGCAGAAGAACCAAAGATACTCTTTACAAGAAACCTCTTGAAACAGATTATCTTCTTACAAACTGCTACTAGCTTATGAAATTTTATTCTTATCTCTTTGAAAAACGCTTCTAATTATAAGCTATCTTTTACTACCAAGCTTATATCTACAGAGTCACAAACGTGCAAAATGTCCGCGCCAAATCTCGGCGCACTGCAGCGTGCCGACTTTTTGAACGACTTGAACTACGATAAGACATAAGCTCAAGCATACATTGAACACTATACAAGCGATATAACGTCTAAATTCGAACAATTGTGAACAATATAATGCACGTATATAGGTATGTACAACGGCACTCTGACGTTTTTGAGATTGTGACTCTTTAGATATTAGCTCAATGTTTACTGCTCATAAACAACTTCCAAGCGAATTCTTAGCTAAATTACGACATTGCAAAGGCTAATATCATTCGGGCAGATATGAATAACTCTGCATTTGTGAACCCTGAATAGAAACATACCTACATAGAATAGGTCAAAATACTAAGAACACGACTCGCGATATCGTGTGCCAAGTTAGCAACGGTGCTATTTCATTGAGTTGTTTTATTTTGTTGCATAATGAAAATATACAAAACAGGTAAGCGTGCAAACGCTATTAGGCTAGAAACAGTTAACTTTTCTACACTAAATAGATTTTTGACCACACCCTGCCTAATGATGATAATGGATATTGACCTTAGGGTTAAGCACGTTAATAATCTAGAACAAAAACGTCTGTCTAGAAGAATCTGTTTACTCGGGTTCGAAAATACCTATAATTTTAATATTTTGATTATTACTGCTAAATTTTGTTGTGCATTTCCAATAACGCTTAGGTTTGGTTGTAATATTCCACATCCACGCGGAGCGTATCAAGAAGTGCGCTTGTCAAAAGCTTCGTTTTCTCACCTCGGTTTCTTCCTCTGCTGTATAACTACTGTAAAATATATTTATTTTCCATTCACATATATTCAATAGATTTTATAATATTTTAGTATCCAACAAGGGTCTCTCATAAGATACGATATCCCAAATATGGCCAGGCTTAGACCCGAAAGTCAAGACTGATCAGTAAAAAAGTCAAAGTCAAAGTCATAATCTTTATTTGCATGATAATGGGTATAGTACATGGTCTTAAAACTAATAATTTATTATCACATTATCTACAGTCATAGGTATACAAATTCATAATATCAAATTATTTTACAAAAAAAATATTAATTGTATTATTAACAAGACCCTCTAAGTACTTCATAAAAACACTCCTTCGCCAACCACTTTTTTAACTGTGCACAGAATCGTTTGTAAGGTAGGCCTATTAAATCTTTCGGAAGGGAATTATAAATCAGAGCAGCCAAGTGAATACACTTATTCCTAAACAGTTCAAGTCTAGGCTGTGGTAACATAAACAAGAGTGCTGTTTGACTTTTAAAATCATCGAACTCAAGCTAAAATAGTAATATCGTACTGAGTCATTGATAGATTAGTATCTATTAATAACAATTATTATAGCCGTTATTAAAATACTTCAGTTAATATCAGCTACTTAACAGCGATTAGAAGCAGTCTTAAATTAATAACCTTGCGTGACCTGTCTCATTTTGCATTGTAGCTAGTTTAAGCTGTTACAGTTACTATTCTAGCTACATTTCTATCATTAATTAACATTAATTTTATTTATGTTGCAAAAAGATTTCAACTGTTACGTCTGTATAATTATATTTTTATTAATTAAGTAGGTATTTATCATATTAGATTTTCTGGTAAATTACATAAAGAAATGTTTTTGTTTTATATATATTATAACGTTTTACTACTGCCAAAATACGATATATTTTTACTATAATTATTATCTAAAATACTTGGCAATTCAAGTGGATAATAATTTGTCACCAAGCGCCTAGTGGTGTGTTTCGGCAATATCACTTGAGAACCAGTTCATATTCACAAGGCGTTTTAACTTAGACTAGTTCTTTGAATCCCATCACTTTAGTAACATTCCTCATCTGCCAAATCTGCTAATCAAACTTGTCACATCTTCATCTATAGACACATATATTATACTGCGCTACTACGAAAGCCTTGTCATCTTTGATTAAGTACCCCGCCTAGATCCTCCAAGCTTGTCACCTTAAGCTAGGTTTTCCAATAATATTTACCAATTACTCAAATTGAAAATACCTTTCAATTTTGTCGTAGCCCCAAACACGATTCTCAAATATAATATTTACTAATCAAGTTTCATCATTAGCCAGCAGATCACAAGTCACTGATCTTTCCCTGTTGTAACCAACTAAAGATTTGCATGAGAGGCTTAATTATTTTATCCAGTTGATAGGTAATAATAGAATCTCTTTCTAGAACTGTAGACTAGGTACACGGCGCAGCTTGTACTGAATAATTCTAGATGTCAATAGGAGGCGGCGGCGCGGCGGCAGAACAAAGGTAGATAGTAGATACTATCAGACGAACCTGTGCGCCTGTGCGTATAGATAATTGGATATTCAACTCGCACGAACGAAGAGTTTCAATTCCACATTTTTATTAGCACTGGAAGCTGGTGGAACTATTCCATCTACCAGAGCCCGTTTTCCTCCAAAAGTATGGAAGTCTTCAAATCCAGAATTAGCAGGTACCTCCTACAATAACGTAACGTGTTCCGTCCTTATATCATTGCTGACTCATACGGAAATATGGGTTAAACTAAGCTTATTTTGAACTCAAGAGCATAACTTGTTTGCCAGATATTTTTAAAAAACGATGGTGGCTCCCTCAGTCAACTCTATAAATAAGTTGGTTGAACTGTTTTGTAACTTCTTTGTTTATCTCGGAGGCCAAGGCTGCATCGGCCCGTGTGAACGAGCTCTTGCAATCGTGATAGATGCAAATCTTGAATCAACTCGTTAGTGGCGCCCCTAACTAGTGACAGACACTATCCGACGGTAAATGTTAAACGAAATTTAATAAAAACAATGTAGTCGTAGCCTTTTATCTTGGTGACTTATGTAAGTAATAATAACATTTAGTAGTTCCAATGAGGTCTTAAGAGTTTACGTAGAGATTTCAAAAAATCATACCAAAGGATTACTGGCGATGGAAAATATCGTCAGAAAATAGGAGTTTTTTTTTGTGAAATATAATATGAATCCACCAAACCCGATTCAGAGCGCAGCGTAGTGAAATTACCTTCTTTTACTCTGGAAATTACGCTCAAATCGCCCTTGTCTCTATGCCCCGCAGTGAGAGACTAAATGGAAAGACTGATTCATTATTAACACTTATTAGACAGAATAACTAACAATAATACCTGTCTATGCTATCCAAGATCAGTATTCACGTGCTCACAAAGTACTCTACAACTGTTATCTAGCGTATAATAGCACGTTTAGCGCCTGTCGGTCTCTGAATGTCACATAAAAAGCGAGCTTGAATGTATGGCCAGCATACGAAATGATGGACCACATGATACGAGTATGAGTGGTATCACAATGTTTGAGGTTTTCCTTGGACTGATGTCTCTCTCTCCCATACAGAGTAATGACAGATAAAAAAATCTGTAGGTGTATTTTTTTTTTTATATTCATTACTTTGAACGTAGTGACTTAGCCATCCCTGTACGCTAAGGCTCCTAATAAAATAAGGATTTCAGAATCAGCGATAACAAAGCATATTTTTATGTTGTTATAGGCCATGTATTTTTTGGCAATTATAGATGTCGTTGGCATCAGCCATATCATTCCAAAGTTGCAAAAAATCTCGAAAAAAGTCCTCGCAAAATGAATGTTATTTAGTCAAATGACTATATTTAAAGTAAAAAAATGTAATTATGTTACAGACGAACATCCGTTTAAGTAACATCTACGGTTGAAAATACGATAAATTATAGTATTTCTCTCAACCGGAATAAAACCGAAACAGCACCTAGCTGTTTCGGTACACCATACACACCACATTTAGCGGAGCAAAAATATGGCAGTTACACAGATTCATGCATGTCAAGCTTAGATTTTTAAGGTTTTTCTTAGATGACTCGAAAAGTATATAAATTAATAACTTTTCAACCGTAGAAAGATCTCCAAAACCGTAGAAAGATCTCCAAAACCGTAGAAAGATCTCCAAAATACTATTATCATTTATATTTATTTTTTTATATAACTGAAAAAAGTTTTATATCTGGTGTATCGTGTATGGTGTACCGAAACAGCACCTATAGCTGTTTCGAATGAATCTGTGTAACTGCCATATTTTTGCTCCGCTAAATGTGGCCCTATCTCATTCAGCTTTAGACTAAATATTATTTATATTATTATATCATTTATTTCGGAAATATTATAAGTCCATAGTAGTTCAAGAATTAAAAATACACTAATGATGGATCGCAGTAAAACCAAGCGTGGCCTTTAAAAAAATTTGGTAATTGAAGAAAATGCTTCTTTTTAGCGGTAGTATTTCAGGTACCTGAGCCGTGGCTTTTCCGAATACCTACTGGGCAACCACGACTGCTCTTTGTAATTTGATATTTTACGAATGGGTACTGGATTTTTTCTTTTAATGTTTGTTTGCTGATCTCGGAATACACAACATTGATGGTGACCCTCAGGTGACGCAGCCGTGGGCGCGAGTACCTTGTTTCTAGTAGTCACGCTACATCTCACTAATGCTCCAACACCGTAGTATCTACTTGTATCACACAGATACTGCTACGAAAAATTTGTGAAATGAGGTATGAGCGTGTTTAGTTAAAAAAAACTTTAAATTTCTTACTTACTATCCCGACATAGCTCTCAGGGTTTGCAAGTTGAAGTGGCATTGGGCAGGTTACGTCACTCAGAGAACTGATAACCGATGGGGAAGAAACGTTCTTGAGTGGTGAGTTTCGGTCCGGACACCCTAACTAGCCCCTTTGCCCCCTCCCCTCCCCCCCTTATATACCCTTACGGCCCGTGCCATAGACAACATAATAGTTATCTACCAATCCTCAAAATCTGTTAAAATCTAAATGAGTCGTGTAGATGGCATTATCGCTTGCCAGTAGCGTCGGAAAACTAGCCCCTTTGGCCAGAAATGATCAGGTCAACGGTCTGGCGACATATCTGGCGAAAGGAGCGCGCTTATGCTTCGCCGGAACCCGGAGTAAGTAGGACTTGTAGTTCGTGGTCCTAACAGTCGACTAAGTTAAAGTCTGTTGAACTAACCACAGACTTGCTCACCTATTGGCTTTTCCAGAGAATCTCACAATGAAGGCGGTAGGCGATACGCAATTCCACCGTAGTTCCATACAATTGAGTGAGTTAACAGAATTCCAACCAAGGCCGCAAGCGTGAGAACGCATTGAGCCACGCTCTAGCCCTATTCTAATGATCTTATGTTAAAAACTATTATAGTACAACATTATCTTGAGTAATAGTACCTACTTCGTATAGCCAGAGAGTAGGAAAAATGCGGGGCAGCATGATATGTATGTATGGCATATATAACAAAAAAACCTTTTGGTAAAGATTTTGGTAAATAGTGAGCTTGAGCATCAATTTCGTCATTCTACCTCCAATGGTTATGGACCTGGGTATGTCCTTAAACTGCAACCAGACCCACTGCAGGACGGGCAGCAGCGTCCTTTTGGTTCACGGTGGTGAGCATTATGCGATCCCTAAGCCGCCTGCCAAGCGTGGTGATTATGGCAACACCCCTCTATTGGGAGTCCTTCTTATGGCTGACGACAACCTCCAATGGGTTATATATTCTTCTGCCTTATGTAAATTACCTAAAAATTTATACTCACATGAAAGCTTAAGAGCTCACTGAAAAAGTCGTGGTAGCCTAATAAAAAGCCGCGGTAGCCCCATAAAAAGCCACGTTAGCCTTATAAAAGACGTGGTAGCCTAATGGGAAGACCGCTAGACTTAGAATCGTGATGTCGTGGACTTAAATCCCGGGCATGACCAATAAGCTCTTTGGAGTTTATGTTCCGAATTCATACCACAGGCTTTTCAGTGAAGAAAATCAATGTGAGGATACCTGTAACGTACCGAGAAGAAATAGCGTATGTGAATTTCACCAACACGCAACTGGGCCAGCGACAGATACGGTGGTCCAATCGACCTTCGATTGTAGGCTTGTGTTAAAGACTATTATGCTAAGTACTTAGCAAAAAAGTATGTATCTACAAGTCATTATTATAATTATAATGTCCTATAGGTACCATTATAGTAACCTATAGGCACCGAACAATGGCAAATCATTGCATTGTTTAGCTGTTAGCAGCGAAGCGTGAAATTAGTTACAGTTTGGTTGGCTTGCATACACTCATCGATTCGTCGGTGTGAAACGACCGAAGAAATGTATAATGCAAAACAAAATGTAAAAACATTTTAATTATGTTTACTGATACACTTACTTTATGTGTTACGAACAAATCATGAGCTAGATCTCAGTTTTCATCTTTTATTGAAGAAGTATTGCCAGTATTAGCAGTATGCCAGTATTGGCAGTATTGGGTTTTAAATTGTTCGTGCTACTCCAAAAAACAAAGCACGGCTTATTACTTACTTCCCTCCGCTTTTGCTAACTTCTTTGTAGGTACGCGTTAATTAAAAACATACATAATAGATGAATGTAGACTTCTAGAGACTAACCTGGTTTTATTTAACAACCATTCAGTTTGTTTTTACTTTCATTTGAGTTACTACGATACCCTACATCTAATTATGACTGTGGTTGACAGTTCTAAACTAATTAAAATATTGCTGTCACTTTTTTACTAGGCAAGTTAGCTAAGGACAGCAATACTTTAGTTAGTTTAGTTCTGTCAAATTAAACCGTCAAAATTGACCACAGTGTTCTTTTATTAATAGGCGTCATTCTGGCGATGACTGTAAGCAGGTCTTAAATAAAAACATATAAATCATCTAAAATACGCATGCAACTCTATTGACTCCACAATCCAACCTTATTTTTTATTTTTTTTTATTTACGTACTTCCTAAACGGACTCCCAAACCCACAAGACGTAATACAACTCAAAATAAACTTTTAA
The DNA here is from genome assembly GCA_905404285.2 of Erannis defoliaria. Lineage (NCBI taxonomy): Eukaryota > Metazoa > Arthropoda > Insecta > Lepidoptera > Geometridae > Erannis > Erannis defoliaria. The sequence goes on from FR990071.1 coordinate 7,304,351, forward strand.
ATTGCCTCCAGCGTGCAATTGCAGGTCTAAATCTCGAAATTGAGGGTATTTACCTGGGGCCATCACGATCGCTACCTGAGGCGTTTGGTGTTAACAGTGGGCTGCTAAGCAGGAAAATCGCATCGAGATTCCGTCCAAATATCAAATTCCTAGTTTAATACTAAGTGTAAAGCATATTCCTGTGCTATATACTATAGCACTAGAATAAACTTTATGTACAGCACAGGAATAATCTTTATGTACAGCACAGGAATAATCTTTATGTACAGCACAGGAATAATCTTTATGTACAGCACAGGAATAAGCTTTATGTACAGCACAGGATTAAGCTTTATGTACAGCACAGGAATAAGCTATATGTACAGCACAGGAATAAGCTTTATGTACAGCACAGGAATAAGCTTTATGTACAGCAAAGGAATAAGCTTTATGCACATCACAGGAATAAGTTATATGTACAGCACAGGAATAAGCTTTATGAACAGCACAGGAATAAGCTTTATGTACAGCAAAGGAATAAGCTTTATGTACAGCACATGAATAAGCTTTATGTACAGCACTGGAATAAGCTTTATGTATAGCACAAGAGTGGTACTGGCTGATGGCAGGACTTTGTTATTTGGCACGGTAGAACCACTACATTAATTTTCAATTAAAATCAGCAAAAATTTATTTTTTTACTACCTAAAACGTAAAAGCAAACTAACGCTTAGGAACTATCACAATTCTAAACGTGTATTCCAGAGCACGTGATAGGTATTATATGAAGGGGTTGGGCCTTAACTTAAGGTAGGGAAATTTCTAAATAGCAAAAGTCAAAGTGACAAGTATCAAAGGGACAGGGGTCAAAGTGACAGGTGCCAAACTATGAAATGTCGACTTAGAACACGGATTAAATAAAACGTGGTACTACTGGATCGCATGGTAGTTCTACGGGATATTTTTTACTCGTGGTACTACTGGTAGTAATGCTGGTAGTACCACGTGTAACAAACGGCTTATCGTCAGGCAATGTGGTGGGCAAACGAAGAAAAAAAGAAAGGAATTTATACTTACATTTGATCCAGCCGTTTAAATACAATATAGGATTTGAAGAAAAAATTTCTCCAATCTTATCACATTAATAATTACAAACAATATATATAGGGATCTAAACCGCTTGTTGTCTGATTACTCCAAGCGAAAAGCATGAAATTATATCTCCATGCCATAAGACCTGCATTAGTTCTGCATACCCGATGGGTTGTGACCCTCAGTCGTGACATTGCGTGCTAAGGGCCAGGTAGTTAGCTTTCAAGACTTGAAATTGTATGCCATTGTCTTTAAGAGAATGTCATATTACCCGTAAATTGGCTTGCGAACATTATTTGAATACCCGGAAGTAGGATTCGTTACATATGAGGGAATCCGGTAAGCGATTCTCCATACAACTTATGCCCCTATTTTCTTCCTGGATAATGCCTATAGAGCATTGTTTTTTTTTTTATAAATTCTTGCTCTTCTGTAGACATGTCAGTGTCGTTTTTCAGCATCTAATTGCTAAAGAAAATATAACCCTCCAAAGATTACTATGAAAACATTTAAACGGTTATATTTATTTTGGCATTTAGTTGCTGAAAAAAAAAAGACAGACATGTCTACAGTAGACCTAAAAATAATTTTAAAAAAAGATTGTTCTCATGATTGTTGTTTGTTGTTCGCGCGTCGGGCTCTGTTTTCACTCTTTGAAAAAGGTCACCGGATCTGATCGAAACTATAGTCGGAGTATCCGATTTAATTAAACGTAAAAAAAAAAAAACAAAACAAAAACATTAAATATTATTTGATAATTCATTATTCAGATACCAGTAAGATGAGAGTACAGTAATCTTGTCGTAACTTTCATCGCAACGACGACGCTTTTTAACAGGAAAGTTTGCGGTCAAACGTAGGTATACCTAAGTATCTTTGTTTTATTATCTAGAAATATATAAGTACTACAATCGTATCAATATAAATCTGTATCTATTTAAAGTACTCGATAAACCCTGACAGTGCCCTCACGACACCTATATCTTCATCACAAACTCTTGACCTGTATTTGTGTACTTACCGCCAACGTTTTATGATGATCTGATAACCGAACTTAAGTATCGTCGAACAATAATATTCTAACACGTGTAGGTACCAAGACTAAGAGACCTTCGTTTAACTCGAGAAAAACTGATACATTTTCAGGACTGACTGAAAATGTAACCTTGCTCTAAATTCAACGACAGATATCTATCCACACGAACGAATCGTTTTTTCCCTAGATTCAGAGACCTTGGTTTGATCGATCAAAAAAACAATACCATTTTTCAGTCTGGATTGACTTAACTCGCTCCGTATTCAACTACACCGAACATCGGCACGAGCGAATCGGTCGTGAGGCAGGTCACGGCGCGACCTCTGCCGGGAATTGGGCCTCCCGGCTCCCCCGGCCCCCTCAATAGCCTCACAGCCTCCCTGGCCTACTTTACGCATCCAGGGATGTAACCCGGTCGCTGACATGCGTATGATCGGTTACAAGAAATAGGCTTATGAGGCTAAGAAGCTTTATGGAGCAAAGTTCGAAGACCGTCATGTAATTTTGGTTTATATTTACATTTTCATCTTCGATGTTGTTAAATGTTATATTGAATTCTACTCTATTTGCTTTTTGGGTTTAATTTTATCAATTGTCGTGATTTCAGGACTTTTCTGTTTGTAGAAACAACAAACTAAATCTCTATAGAACCAAATTTAGTTTGTTGTTGGTGTGTTGTGTATGAAACACGTAGATATAAAAATCTTTTTTTGACCACAGCGCCGCTTGTTGGTGGTCAAACGCGGAGTTATCCACGATAAAAAATCGATGTGTTCAGTATTTAAACACAGTTAGTTAAAACTACTTACAGTATGAAAATAAACTACTTCCGATTTTTGTTTTAGCGAAATTTACATAGTGAACTACATCTTGTTAGAATCGTAAATTTCAACATAACCCACTTTTCAACATCATCTAATTTTACTATGAATTAAAAAAGTTTTTCAATATTTCACTTTGTTCGTTATTGGGTCAGTGTGTCACTGGGACGATAGGTTGGCCGGGTTGCGCGAGTAATAAAGCACTTACAGACTCTCTGAAATACGGAGTCATTTACAACTGAACAACCTATTTGATATCGACAACTATCGATATTTCTTATTGGATACGAAACAACACATGAACATGAAATGAATGAACATTAAAATAAAAAAATGTAGAGGTATTTGAATGGTGGACATTTCGGACAGCGCCATAGCCCCAACCTAAACCAAGGAACGTTGAATGACAATGCTAAGAACAGCGGGTGAAATTGGTGGATAATATATTACATACATTTAATTTTGTCTTGAATTTAAAATTAGAAAATATTTACTATAACACGAAGAGTTACAATTTGTTACCGAGTTTCAAAACAGCTCTATGAAAATGTTTGCTACCAGCCAATTAGAGAGCTTTATTTTTATCTACTGCTGTATTTTTTAAATTTTTGATTTTATATTTACTTTATAATATTTTACTTTATATTTTTTGTTTTTTAATCTACTGCTGTGCTGTCAAGCTCCGCATCATAATAAAGTGCTGTGTATTCTTTAACACATCGTCTACCACATCAGCGCTTACCAAAACGCGAGTAGGTGGTCAAACACAAACTTATAAATCTTAAAAAAAAGGACACAAAAACTTTAAAAAAATACACAGTATATACTCTATTGAAAATGTGTGAATAATAAAGAACTTATTCGCTTACATCGTATTACTGGGACGCTGTTAGTTCATATTAGTTTTTGTGCTAAGGGTAGGTATTATTTACGTTGAACTCGCTTATCATAAGTTATCAAAGGGCAATTCTGTGTTGCTCTAACATGGCTCAAAATATGCACTGATAGGCCACTACGCACGCTGCAATAGATACAATCTGCTTTACTTAGACCGTTGATTTACTCGTGATATTCCACACACATTAAATCAGCTCTTACCGAAGTTTTCATGTCGTAAAACGTAAAAATGGTAACAGAAAACCGTCAAGGCTAGATATAACACCACCGGCAAAGACCATATTCTTTTAAATTATGGTAAATCGGGCCGCCTCAATCTGTAATGAGCGCTGACAATAAGAAAGCATTGAAGCACAAAGGTTTAGAGACTAATATGGACAAATTGGCGGTTGTTCTTCTAAATTATGTTTGTTCGACAGAAAAATAACTTTTTTTTTCTTCTTTTTTTTAGTGTCAGTATTCAGTACGCAGCAAAGTATAATATTAAAGTAGTTATTTTAGAACATAACGTGAAATATACTAAAACTAACTAGTGCTTGACTTGAGTGTAAAGAGGAAATCCGCTAATCATACAAAAAAATGTTGTTCATTTTTACACAATTTTTAAATTCCAATATGAGCAAAATAATTGTTCTTTTTCGCGTAAGCTGCTTCTATCCCATCTCTTTATAGACTCATCAACGATCTAACACTGCTAGAGTCTTGTACTACTCGGGGGATCTTCAAGTAAACGCGTTTCTTAGTATACTTGCTCCATCTAAAATAACACCACTGCTCAACATCAGGGTGTAACGAAACCAAATTCAACCCTATTTATAATTAAAATAAACGCCGCCAGGAGTTGCGAAGATCTGTCTTCGACTCTATTCGATCAGAGCAATAGTTACCTATTTCCACAGTGACACAAAAAGATAATTCAAGTCGGTGTTTAGGTATCAGCAGCGACCGCTGGTGGACTCCGAGGGCGATTGCAACTCGCATACATAAAGAATGAGCTGGCCAGCTCATCCGTATTCAAGGGCAGAGCTGTCGTCTGCAGCGCTCCAGCACATTCGACTGGATGACGTAATGCTAGTGGAAAATCACACTCTAATAATATTAAATGGGCCGAGGCCGTATCCACCTCCTCAGTTCTCCAGTGGACACGAGCACTTTTGCTTACCAGTAGTCCACTATAAATTATCCATACAACCTCTTGCCCCCTGCTCGTGGTTAAATTTTACTATCTGGTTTTGACAGAATAGTCCAGTCGGGTTGTTGAAATAAAGGGCTTATTTATTTTATAGATAGATAGATATTTATTTCACCAGCCTTAGGTCATTGGGAGTGTATATTCAAAATCGCGACCAAATTCGAACCTTGCGTTAGCTGCCATCTTCCTCGCCTTGAACTGCAATATATTGGCCATTTTCAACTTATCTGGAAAAATCATGTGGTTAATGTTGTTCAAATCTCTACATTTTATTGCGGGCAATTTTTTTTTCGTGCAATCGATATTTTCTGTGTTAAGGAGGCAAAAACGGGGGAAATGTAATTATCGAATTTAGGTGTAAAGGCTGGTGAAATAAAATGTTGGCATTCTGACTCGACTGGGGTAAAGGTTCATCGTTCCACTCATGACGGGCAATTCAGATTTCAAACAGTTTTTGTCTAACAGTAGGCCGGGTAACTATTATAAATTATCGTAATAAATAAAAATATTTATAATAAATATATGTGGACATTTCACACAGCGCCATCTAGCCCAAACTAAACAAAGCTTGTAAAAACTAGATAACTGAAACAATACTTATGTATTTTTTTTTGTAAATTCATACTTATATCGATACCTAAGAAACAAGCAAAGCTGGCGCAAAAATTTGATCAGTGATGCCTAAAATTATTATTTTCTTTGATAGCGGGTTCCGTACAAGTTTATTTATCAACGGAGTTTCTAGGCACCAGAACCATCTCCGTATAAACTGGAATGATGTCATAAACGCCAATCTTGCTACAAATCGCTAACAACCAATGACCTAACAACAATGATGCTAACTGATCAACACATGCGTGACCGCAGGTGATGATTTAACCGACTGCAATACGTGGGTCAGTCCACAATAGACACTGTTTAAGGAGCCATAAAAAGCTAAATGACCGTTTAATCCAGGCCAGTATGAATTAAAGAACAGAAAGGACCTTGTGAAACAATACAGGGTTACGCGTAACTGTATTACTAAGCCGAAAGGAAGTTATTGTACTTACTCGTCCTTGTGGCCAACCATGAATTCACGAAAAAAGTCAGTTATTCCAAAGAAACAAGATATCTACTTGACAAGTTGACAAAATTTAAGAAAATTGACACAAATCTTTTCCTTGATACCTACTTTTTCTACTATAAATACACTAATTATTATTATTGTGGTTATGGAAGAGTGAGGTCTTCTACCACAAGATTATTTCTATACTAAAAAGAAGGCCTTTTTTTTTGTTCTAAGCGTGTAATTTATGAAAAGTAAATAAATTCATCTAATTAAATTAAATTAAATATACAAATGCACTGCCAAATTTTTTTTTAAAAGCCAATGTCACTCAGGAATATATAAGGATTCTAACGATACCCCATACAACCAAATCTGTTCAGGCATTTAGAAGTTATCGTGGAATAAAGAAACTCACATATATACATGAACCCTGAAAACATTACAATCCTTTATAGAGCCGTGTCTTGTAAAAATGTCTTTCACCCTCAACAAAATGTATGGCATTTTTATTTAGCATATTACTACAAGAAAATTCCCATATCACATAATAGTTTTCTTATGTGGGGCTATAGATGGCGCTGTGTCGATCAATATAATAACTCCATATTTATGTACCTAACCTGTGAATCGATAATTTGGCTCTAGACACAGATTATAAGGTTTGAGACTTACATAATACGGTTTAGTTGCATATTGTTTATGATAACATTTTTATTGTACCCACAATTCCATGGTGTGAGTAGGTACGGCAGAAACTCGACGAGCGTAACATACTGATAAGATCTCAGATTCTGCGCCATGTTTTAAAATGCATGCAACTGGAATGGTTTTATTTAATGTTCACGCGTTTGCTTTAGGAATAAATTCAACTTTAGAAACGCTTTAATTTAATTCAATTGAGTTCATTGAAATGTCTGAAAAATATATTCTGAAATGGTACTCCACCTGTCTGAATGGAACTTGTATGAGGAAAATAATAACAAAACCCCAGTATCAAGAAAACTCTTTAACCATTGTCGCCACTCAATCATTTCCTTTGTCCACAAGTTACACGTCATATCTACCTACACGAAGTCCCTGAAAGTTACGATACCTTTTGTCCGACACAATGCTCCCACAGGAGTTGTTTATTTACTTCTATTCTATTCTGCAAGAGAATCAGTTTGCAGTGGCACAGACATAATCTCCTTGGGGATGCGTTGACTTTCAAGCCACTGGTCTCGCTGGGATTGCATTGTTGTGGCGTTACTTAGCTCAGCCAAAAATCTATTTTAAATGTTGAGTAATAATAATGAATAAAGATGAAAGACCGGAATACGGATCACCGTGTTGGTTGCAGTGCTTGGTTTGTTTTGTTAAAACACATATCGATGCTTCTTTATAAAGTGTTTTCTGTTTAGCGCAGTTAACGAGCAGCGTAGCGAAGAGACAGAGAGGGCTAGATCCTCCAAGGCGTAGCGTCATAACTTTTTGTCCCTATTCGTCCACAGCTGAAGCTGAACTAATGCGGTCTGCATTTCATGTATTGTATCTAAGTTCGACCCTAATTTCTATTATACTTTCTCCAAGCTTGCTCTAAGTAAAAACAATGTCTACTATGTTTTCAAATATCGTTATTTTAGCCCATTCTTTTGCAAGTAAGTATACCTACCTAGTATAAACTTGTGGCTTATAATTTATCTTTTTTGTTTCAGGTAAGTTAATCCGGCTCTACATTCAATTTTGACGAGTTAAGCAATGTATGTATGAAGGCACCAGTAAGAACTGTGTTTATACTTAGAAATTAGAAAAAAAAAACTTTTGTGGTTGTTCTCTCATCGTGTGTAGGTTAGTTTTAAATATGTGTAGTTACGTAGGTAAATAATAAAATAAATATATATCTGCGGGGTTATCATTAGAACCCTTACATTTTGTAGTTTACTTATCTAATCAATATAATTCAAGATCTAATTAACTTTCCGTTAGTGCTGTCTTTCAGTAACGTTCGTAATTACCCAAATGTGATTATATCCAATTTTATAATATCTGTTTTATAAGAAAAGAAACAATATAGAGTCTACAATTATGTTGAACTGTGATGATAAGTTTATTCACACTGTTCCTGCGTATTTTCTGACACAAACCTGCTCAACTTAACATTAACTAAACAGACAATTCAAGTACAATAATTGAAATGCAGAAATTACTATCATTGGTTGCTTACCACAAGGCGAGAGAAAATCTAGAGAAAGTGTCGCGGTTAGCCACCGAACGCCCTCTTATTTAAACTAGGCATCTGTACGCCATTAGTACTTTCTTTAGACTGTGCCTGATTGCTGGGGTGTCATTAGTGGCGGGATAGAATTTAAGATAGAAAGTTACTTCGATAACTTGCGAGCAACGCACAAGGATGTCTCTCAATTTAGCGAAATCAATTCTCAAATGAAAATATAAATCCTCTTTTATTTGTAGACGACAATGGCTAAGGAAGATTATGTATGATTATACAGTTTTAACAACTTTGTAATTTTAAGGAAAAACCCGACAAACATATTCGTCTAAAAAGTTTGTATGGAAAATTTCCATGAATACTATTGTTATTTTCTTAAAAGCACACAATTGTATTACAGTCCTTGATTCTTTGCATTGAATGGCTCATTTCTAATTCCTATATCCAAACAAAAATTATGTAATAGTAATGTTTTATTTACATAATTACCCTTTTAACAGTCACTGTTGGACACTGGCCTACTCTTGAAGGGCGATTGGGCCATATCCACCACGCTGGCCTAGTTGCGGGTTAGTGCACTTACAGATGCCATAATAGTACATTATGATACAAGTGTGATATGTTGTTCATTATACTAGAGGCGGTATTATGCTAATTATTACTAAATAAGGAAATATTATGATAAGGAAGCCAAGAGCGTAATGACTAACATAGCACAAGAGCTCCATACGACTGTTTTCATCACACTTGCGAGGAAAAAACAAACTTTTTTTGATAATAATCAACCACACAGCAAAAACGTCAACAAACATTTGCGGAAAATGGCGCCCAAACCAGCAATGCGCGCGCAGGTTGACATTTACTTCAGCGGTATAAGAGCTCTTTCTTGGTATTACAAAAAAACTGTAAGTATTACCCGGCTATATTAAGAGTGCTTCGTGTATGCCGTTTTAATTTTCCTTCACCGAAAAGCCAGTAGTATGAAAATCCGCACATATAAACTCATAATAATTCACATTAAGTTAACAATAATTGTAAAATTTTACAAAAGGCACGGACCCCGTATTCTGCGGAGCTAAGAAACAAATTAAGGTACATAGGTACTGTATATAGGTACTCAATTGATTGATTCGGGCCCAGCATTGAAACCACGATTCTGAGTCAAGCGGTCTCCACTGGACTATCATTAGTTTCTGATATTTTATACTTCTACTACTTTTTACGTTTGGCGAACAAGCAGACGGCTTGCCTGATGGTAAGCTCACCGCGGCCTATGGACACGTGCAACATTAGCAATGTTGCTGATGCGTTGCGTTGCCAACCCAGAGAGATGTTTGTGAACGCCTTTTTAAAACGCTCCATGTTGTAACTCCTCGTAACTCCTTCGCGGGAAGAACATTCCATATTTTGCAAGCGCGCAGAAGGATTGAGCTCCAGAACCGAACCACCGATACCTAGAGTCATAGAAATAATAAGCTTAGAACCTGAGTAGGCCCAAACAAAGCAATTTCAAGTAGGCCTTAAAATGCCGAGTATTTTGGTCTGTTTTTTCGATGAAAGTACTTTCTTTACTATTCTGTTCAATTTCACAATTTATGGCAAAAACGCGCATGATTTGCAATAATTTTCGAACGCTTGTGTGTTTATCAAAGAAAGTAGGTATCTATAATTACGTAATATTCACGCACACATAGATTGTTAATTGGCTTCACCAGTGAACGGAATTTTGAATAAAACGATCACTTGTGTTATTACTATAAGCAGAAAAGCAGCAAAATTATTGCTAATTAAATTATAGCGTCCAAGCTACTCAAGGTTTTTGGGCTAGTTCTCATGATAAAAATCATACAGTCTTGCATTTAGTTTCAGTTTTGTTTGGCTGATATTTTTTGATATTCCAACTAAATCTTTCATTCCACATTGTGAATTAGGGTGTACTCTGTACAAAATAAATAAAAACATGCAATCGCTTTGAGCACTTAACAAACTCACTAATTACACTCCGTTTATTGTCTGTCTGTAACGCTCCGTCGCGCCTGCATGCAGCAGAGGGCGCGGCGTTATCCTAACAATGGCTGTGCCTGTAGTTATACGCGACAGTCGCGCCTGCGCCCTCTATTGTGAATTGACCTTTAACTGCAATTTCAGTGAGCTACTTGAACATAGGTATTAATGTATTATGTGACATAGGTCCCGAACGTTGCGGCATACAGAAAAAAAAGGTTATTGACGGGAATTGACTCTGCTGAGGAAGCCATTCGGATTTAGTTTTGTAGTGGTAGAAGTCTATTGCAGAGTCCGCTTGGGGAAGTCCACACCTTTGCCAGTTATTCAACCGTTTGCAGGTTCAAGTCCTGCCAGAGGTCATAATTTTTCTTACTGTCTATGCATTAAGTTAGTTAGTTATTCAACCGTCAAGCAGTAGTTTGCAAACTTATGGTTACATATCCAATATGTAACCGTACAACTTTCTTATAGTACGTTGTATAGGGCTTTTAACTCTTTCAATATCAGACTCGACGTTTTTATAATATAAAAACAAGTATTATTTTCTTATAAATAAAAAACCGTTATACTTAGTAAGTAGAGATCTTTTAGTCTGTAAATCCACTTGTCACTACAGGCAATATTTTTTTAAAGCAAAATTTTTGTTACCAGAACTAAACTTACTAATAATGTTGCAGTCCTTATATAATAGACTGCAATGTTAGGTTAGGTTTTTTAATTACATTTTATACATACTATAAAAAATGTATCAAAAAAGATCAACAATTCTGAAGGGTACTGAAGGGTGTATGTACTCATCATCATGAACAACTTTTACTATGGGGCCAACCCTGAATTCGCGAAAAAAATATTACTGTTCCATACAAAAAGTTAATTATCCTTGGACAAAATGTACGGAGAGGGTGATTTTTTTTTCGCGATTTCAGTAAGTAAGTAAGTTCGTATAGGCTGAGTGGCCAGCCCTAGTGTCAGAGTTAATGTGCCGCCCGGAGGCCTCTGACATGGCTGACGGTTGTTGTTATAGAAACTAGAACAAACAACCGGGACCAACAATTTAACGTGTCATCCGATCCACGGTAGCGCTCAGAAAGAAATGCCACTCGCGGTCACCCATCCGAAGACTGACCGGACCGTCCGTTGCTTAACATCGGTGATCGTTTAGAATCACCTAGACAAGCTACGCCACGAGCGCTATGGGGTCAACACGATTTCAGTGTTGACCCCATAGTAAAAGTTGTTCATAATGATGATAACATACATTAAATACCCTTCAGTATTGTTTTGTTGAACCTTTCTGTCACAGAATGTATGTAGCTATGTTAGGTTATAAGTATCCGTCTGACTGCGCCCTTATGTACCTATCTTTTTATTAAATTATATACTATACAAGGCCTCCGGAGTGATTTGTATCCATTCAACCTTACCTGACAACAGAAAATAGCCAATACTAAAACTGTATGCCTATTTGAGTACTCTAGGCACTGCCAAATGACCTAACACACCGCTACAAAGTGTCGACTCAGGGTTGAGTACGCTTCGAATTAGCACTATTGGAGTGATCTCACTGCCCGTTAGTCATTTTGACGGTCTTGTGTTCTCAGTGACTTCATAAACAGGGTTACACTGAAACTGTATACTATGCCGAACGATAATTTGCTCGAGTCTACCATTCTTGTACTAGTGTATCTTAAGATATAGGGTTACGTATTATTAAACCATTTAAGTTAGATACTAGCTACGCCCCGCGGTTTCACCCGCTTGGTGATGAAAAACGGTGATGATGATGATGATGATAAAAGTAGCATATACAAGCTGTTGTTTTCATTTTGGAAATACTCATCGTTATGAATAACTTATACTATAGGGCCAACACTGAAATCCCGAAAAGAAAAAAAGAAGTTCCATACAAAAAGTCAATGATCTTGGACAAAATGTATGGAACAGCTGTTTTTTTTCGTGATTTCGTGTTGGGCCCGTAGTGATAGTTGGTTCATAACGATGAGTATATCTACCTCTGCAACTTTGGCGGGAATGCAGAACAACAGCTTGTATGTTATTCCAGGAAATAAGCTATCTCCATTCCGAGTTTTATCCAAATCGATTCCGCCGTTTTGGCGTGAGGAGGTAACAGACACCCACATACCGACAAACTTCCGCATAAAATAATATTAGTGTGATTTCCCGGACTACACAAACTTCCCTTCTTTCATTTCCGCCATTCTCCCCGTTAAGCTAGCTTTATAAAATACATTAATCATGACAAAGCTTTTGTAATTACCATCATATAGCCCAGTTTTCCCTAATGATTACGAGAACGGTCATGACTGAGAGGACGATCCCATTAAATTGAAGAGCATTAAAGGTAATCGTGGCTTGGCGTGACGATATAACGACCGGCGACAATGACCGAACAGGCTTGGAATTACAGGTGACCGCGAGGCAAGAGTTTTACGATTTTAGATGATATACGTAAACTGCAGTATAGTATATGTATAAGATATTTTTGTATGAAGTGATTCCACACTTATGGTATTTCTATGTTATTAAAGCTTAAACAGGAAGAAAAATTATGACCTCCGGCAGGACTCGAACTTGCATACGAGCAGTCTCTATGGGTTTCCGTCCAACTGCTTTGCCAATTAAGCTACAAAAGTCTCTGCCTTAGATGCCAAATTTTCCCAACCTGTTATAAGCTACCAACTAAAGCGTTGGTGGCGCCATCTGTCTGCCGGAGGTCATAATTTTTCTTCCTGTTTAAGCTTTAAAAACATAGTGTATAAGATATCCAAATATAAATTAAACCACTAGTACATATACGTTACTGGTAGATATTTAATAGCTTACGAAGAGTAATACTGCCATTTAATTTACTAGATAGAGCGAAATAACAATAACATAATTAATAGCTCAATAGTTTTCTGTTCACATTGCGAATTATTGAGATACAAGCTCAGCTTGTAAAACTAGTGTCGTTGAGCAAGGAATGATTTCAGCTCAGCTTGTAAAACTAGTGTCGTTGAGCAAGGAATGATTTCAGCTCAGTTTGTAAAACTAGTGCAGTTGAGCGAGGAAGTATATACTTACCCGCTTGTAGATTGAGGCCTAGATAAATTACTAGTAAACTGTTAGTGATGGCGGTCATATCAGCAGCTGCTGAGCTGTTGGCGGATCTACACATTTGCCGCCAATAGGTTGAATAGTCTATAGTATTTTTGCCGCCCCGGTCATGTCACTCGTTCCGGCGCCGCAGATAAACGCGACTATGCATTATGAAAAAAAAATAAGGCTTACATTGAGATATTTAACATGAATCTATAAAAACAACAACACAAAAAAAAGAATTTGGCCCCATGTTTGCCGCCCCCAAAAACTGGCGCCCTAGGCTCCAGCTTACTCAGTCTGTTGGTAAATCTGCCACTGTACGGAGCTGTTATTTTAATAGATGGTAAACTATTGACTTTGTTCAGACGACTTATAGCTCACTTTACTAATTTGCTATCTTCTATGTCTATGCTCCGCTTGTATGACCGCCATGCGCTAAAATTTTACTAGCAGCTACTAGCACAATATCCACCAGTTTACTAGTAAAGTTCGCCTGACCTAGCCCTTATCTTAAATCTCTTTTTTTTTAATGCGTGTTATAAGAAGTCTAAACAACAGTAAGTACAAATTGGGACCGCGTTGATGTCTTTTGTATTGATTTTATAAGAAAACCCAATCTACAAATTACCTACGCGACTTTTAAGTAGTACTTACACGTATTTATAAATATCTCTTTGTGTAGAAAAGGTACAATGTATTATGTACTTCCAACTTATATTTACAATTAGGTAGTTATACCTAAGTATTATTAATAATATAAATTATTAATTTGTGTCCTTAAAGTGAAGGGCTCACATAAAAGTAGTACAATATTTATGAAAATTACTAAAGTTATTGTTATGGGTTGGCCACTAGCAAACTGAAACTAAACGAGAAAAAGCTCAACAGAGAAAAACGATGTAAATAAAAACTACTTTTCCCGTTCGCTTTCATCTGGCACACTTTCAATCAAACGATACTAGTAGCGCCATCTATGCCGTTGTGGTGGAACTCGGTCTACCACGTCATGTCGAACTTGACCGCTAGGTGGGGTTAGTAGTACACGCCGTGAATGACGCGAGCGGTTAACGAACGTTCTTGACTGAGCGCGCAAGTTCGTTGTGACACAACAAACAGTGAGTTCGCCTCGCCTATGAGTCGACGAACGCTACATTCACGGCGCACAAGCGCTTCTAATTTTATACTTCGTCTATTATTTATGTTATGTTAGGTACCTATTAAAAGAGTATAAAATAGGTAGTCTTTTGTCGTAAAAATATGTAATAAAAACTACTACTTAACTACCTATACCTGTGTAAAATCAAGTTCTAAAAATAATTTTATAAGTAGATACCTACATACTTACTTATTAATTTTGTTTCATAAGTACAGGAAACTAACAAGAACAAAATAATTACTTATTTATGTTTCTTGTGAATAATTATTCATTTATTTTTTTTATAATAATAATCATCCATGCCGGTTTCGGCTACGGCGACTACTGCTGCGACTCAATCAAGTTCTTTTTTATATTATATAGCTAGGCACATTGATGATGACATCCCACAGAGTATCCGTGACATCCTATCAACCTTTATTGTAGGATCATTAACCTTTTGACGGAAAATGTTAGCATTAGTAGGTATTACATCATTATTATTATTTGAGTAAAATAGTAACCTAGCATTTGTGTAATAATTGTAATGATTCTTATTTTCTACACGAGTTTAATCGCCGAGAGCGGATCATGTCGTTGGCAATGAAATTAAGCTTCAAAGGTTTTCCAATAGGTGGCGCTGCTAACCTAGATTGACATCAACTCGGAGGAAGGATTTCCCTCTTGGACAACTTTGAAAAATAAGGGTCATGTCATAGGCAAAGACGATTAAAACAGTTATGTACATAATGATAAAATGTTTTTATGCACACCGTGTGCATAATTAATTTCTCATACGAATTACATAGACTTAATGCTCTATTAACGAATTTTAACATTTTTATGTTTAGTTAAACCACGACCATCAACGGATATCAAAGAACGTGACTCACGCAAATGCGTTATTCTATTTATTTCTTTGACTATAAAAATCTATTCTATTACGTTCTGATTCGATCGAAAACTGAGTGAACAATCCATTTCAGTATTTGCTTGGGCGATTAAACAAAGTAATTGTAAATAAGGCGTATTGGAAATCAGAAATCAATTTGCGAGATGACAACGATCTCATCGACCGGAATGACATTGGTTCGTCAACAATGAAAATAAAAACGCAAAAGGTTTATGTCTGGTTTATTTACATACCTATGTACTTACTTAGTAAATTTATGGCTGTGAAGTTAGGTAGGCAAGTGATGTCGAGGTTTTTTTTTTACTAGTTTATTATTAAGTCGGTACATACTATAAGTAGCGGCACGTAAGTCTAGCGGTGAGCGAGCGGTGACTCTCTTTCTCGCATAGGGTAAGGGTGGGGTGAGTGAAAGAGAGGTACCCCTCGCTCAGCGCTAAAGATACGTGCCGCTAGCTATACATTACATACTCACTTAGATAGTACCTACCTTTTTTTTTCTTAGTTATTGGCATCGCACGTTGTGCATTCTGCCAGTGTCAAGTTTATTGTACCTACCTTATAATTATTTATGACAATTGGGACATTTTCTGACAGGTAATTTACCAGACGTGGCTGTCATTGTCAAGTTTTATATTTTATTTCATGTGCCACATATCAAAAATATTATGGTTGTATGGTTGTTATAATGTTTTTGACTGGCACGTATAGTCTAGTATATAGTGCGCTATTTATCGAGTTGAAGTAATATCACATAATAGGTATATGACGAATAACCGACTACAATTTGTAACATTACAATTGTGAGGGGAGCACCAGAACACAATTTGTAACATTACAGTTGTGAGTGGGAGCATCCAAATACAATTTGTAACATTACAGTTGTGAGGGGAGCACCAGAACACAATTTGTAACATTACAGTTGTGAGTGGGAGCATCCAAATACAATTTGTAACATTACAGTTGTGAGGGGAGCACCAGAACACAATTTGTAACATTACAGTTGTGAGGGGATGCCCCGAATACAATTTGTAACATCAATGCAAGAGAATGCTTGTCAGTCGGTGTTTTAGATAAAGAGCTGACTGCTCCAAGGAGTTTCAGTATTTAAAAATATTAGTACTTATTCAAAACTTTTACGGGAACTTGGATTCTCGTACTATTTAACGGAGAGAGAGGGCTGGATCCTCCAAGTATTTAACGTGACATTCTCGGGTAACGTCGTAACTTTACCGAATGTTCCCGGTAAGTGCGCCAGGGCATTTTCTGACCACGACTTAATTGTTTCTTGTTTTTGTATATAATTAATAATTTTGTAGAACATATAATTCAAAATTTTGATGCAATATTTGTAAGATTTATTTATTAACGATTGTTATTGGCGATCTATTGCTTCCCTATATTTTTCATATCAATTCCTAGACTTCCGCGAAGCAACATTAAACCAAGACATTTTCCTGGACCTGCCAAATTCCCAAGTTTTTCTTTTACATAAATAATACCTTCCCGTCTGTGTCGCATCCGGGAATTGTAATTTGTAGAATTAATTTATTCACGCACCTGGTTGCTTAATTACTTACCTACCTGTGAACCTGCTTGGAAACACTTACCGTCATATGCATAAAACGCTAAAACGTATTTCAAACCTATTTTTGTTAAAAGATGTTTTGTCAAATTTCTTTCGAATTACGATTTGAGTTTGAAAAAAGAAGACAAAACACATTTTAACTAAAATAGGTTTGCAATACTTTTTAACGTTTCATTATGACGGTCAGTTTCTAATGTATTTTGTCTTTAGTGTATCATCAAGTCATATATGTCATGAAATCACGGTTAGTCACACAAAATTAGTCATGGTCAAGTCCAAGTCATGCCCTAGTAAAGTTGTGGTGACTTTACTCGTTTGAATATATGTAACACCTTCCGCAGTTGACCGCGCAAGATGCTTTTATGGTTGTCAAATGTCAATCTATGGTCAATCGCATTACCATGTGGTCGACACGTTCAAACTCAGGGTAATTGCAATTCAAGTCCGAATGGGATCCACGTGAAGAGAGACGGAATGTAAATTCTATCAAAAAAATTACCTATAAATATCACGAACAGCAGCTCTCTCTATCTGGCGCATAGTGTGGCTGCGGGTAACGCTGAGATAGCAATATATTTTCTTAATACCTACAAAATAGTCTAAAATTGTGTTCAGTGCAGAATCTTCTTAACACATAACCACTGTACCTATTCTACCATTGTCTCTGGCAGAGGCATAAAAAATCCGTAGCCTCAAAATTAGAACACATCTACATAGTGGTCATTAAACTTCACGCATCGAGGTTTTTCTAAAGACATTGTCGAAACGGTGAGAAAATGACGAAATACCCAAAATAGATGTTATTCAAGCTACACGTATGTATGTGATCTACTAACAGTAGAGTTACTCTATACTTACCTACCAACTTGTATGTGTTGGAAAACCTTGGCGTTTGTATATATTTTAGAAGACAGTAGTAGGTTTGCAAATCATTTATTTCAATTAATCTTTTCAATTATATTATACTAGCCGCGCCCTGTGGCTTCACCCGCGATTCTTAGGATAAAAAGTAGCATAAGTATTATGTTTTATTCCAAGGTATAAGCTACATACCTCTATAGCAAATTTCATCTAAATCCATTAAGCTGTTTCAGCGTGAAAGAGTAACAAACATCCATACATCCAAACTTTCGTGTTTATAATATTATATGTATTAGTAGGATACGATTTCAAGTCGCAATCTATGCATTGGCAGGTTGCCGTATTTGCGGTGTATTTTTCGCACAAAATTATTTTAGTTATTTATGATACTAGTGCGGTATGTTGGTTCTTACAAACGAGTAGACGAATGTAAGCACGACAAGAAGTCGAGGGCTTACTATAGTCACGAGTTTGTAAAAACCAATTCCGCACGTGTGTCATACAAAATTTTACAACACATTTTCGAGAAAACAGTACAATAGACATAATGAAACAAACTTTATTATTTTGTTTTGGTTGCGGCTTTCTGACTGATATTAAATATCAGTAACTATAAATATTTGACACTGGTTTTGTAATATTTTATACAAAGGTAGCCTGGAAGGCATCGGTCTTAGAATTCTTAGAGATAATAGATCATCTCTTATGCTGCACTACTATTAATAAATTAGTCAGTTTTTGCTTAATATTAATTGTATGGTTTAAACAATAAAGAGTTATCCTATCTTATTAAATCTTAAATTAACCTAAGAAGTTTGTCAATTTCAAAATATACTCGTAGCCTACTCAACGTATTAAGTTACTCAAAGTGATACCTTTCAAATTATTCCAACAAAGCGTCTTCTAGAAACGTTTCCTGACGTATAGCTTTGCCTCACCTCACGGTGCCATGTTGCAGTTCACTCCTAGTTATGGATCTACACGATGACCTCGCACGTTGCGAGTTGCCTGGTCGATAATTCCACGGCTCAACCTTATTCTTTTATGCTTAACTAGTTAAAATTCAGTTAAATTTCCTAGAGCCTTTGGAATCGTTTTTACTAAGCATTTAATTAGTTTTTAGTATTTTCCTTTCTTACAAAAACTCGGTCAGACAAAAGACGGATTTATTAACAAAGATCCTCAAGCATAAAATAAACCTTTATTAAAATTAATATAATGTTTTTAAAGACAATATAATAACTAAGACGGGATACATTAAACAGTACAGTGTGTAGTATAAACTACGTTCCTCATTGAAGGTGCTCACAACGTTCTTTTAAAAGCAATACTTACATAGACAGAAGCAGACGTAAAACAATTGGATTAGCAAAACTCCATAGACTAAAATGCCAGAAGTAGTGTAGTTTTTCTGGTGATGAAACGAATCAAGTTTATAATATTTTAAACTACGTCCACAAACACACCAAGTCTCAATCCGTTCTACCACTAATTTAAACTTAAGCATGTCACCAAAAATTTAAAAACAAACACATATTTTAACGGTACACTCGCATTAGCTCCATTTCATCGTTCCATGATGGAACTAACACGATTTGTTTTTCGCGATAGTGCCATGGGACTAGAGTATGTGGAACAATCGCGAATATGATACACTCGCAGTAATTCCATTGCAAAGTTTCGTAGTGGAACAAATACGAAAACGTATTAGAGCAAGAAATTTCGCATTTCTTTTACGTATACATTTTAGTGTAATCTGTACATACAATAGCCGAAGATCGGATTAAGTGTTATATATTATTTTAGAGGAGAGGCCCATGCCCAGCAGTGGAGTAAGCCTAGTGTAACTTTCCTTACTCCACATTCGTCTTGCTGATTTACTGTGACCATTTCGCACTCACACTAATGAGATTAACGGTTTAAAGCATCTTCTAGGTCACTTACAACAAATAAATCTTGAAAAAGACAAAAAATTTGATTGATTGTCGCCAAATCGCTTAACCTAGATTTATCTTTTGTGTCTAGGTCTACTAGTGGTTTCGTTTAATGTGGTAGTTTTTTAAAGGTATTTGTCTACGCACTTGGAATTTATTTGCACATTTACCTTTTTGCTTATCCAGCCTGGCTTAATGACTTTGTTTCTTTTTGGTCCATAGACAAATTGCTTTCTTTACGTTAGTCATGGTTGATAGGTAAAAAAAAATATAAGTATAAAAAAGTATGGGAGGTTCCTAACATTAAGCCTAGGACTCATAAGAGAACTTAGCCGCGTTTGTGAATGAAACTTAAATTGAACTTATTGAGCACAAGAAAGCGAATACTGCAGAACAGCCCAAAGCGTTTACGCAAATCGCTTTAAAATAGTCGACTTATAATCTGTAAAATGTTGTATGCAGTTATAAAATCCCCAACACACTTCATCGCAAATAAGCGAGTAAGTGGACTATTTTTATTGCTACGGCTCAAATAAAGTATTTTACATACATACATAATTATCGTTTGGTTACATAATTATATTTAAAGCTAAACTTAGTTGACCGAGTGAGCGAAGCGGACGAAGCAACAACAACTTTGCAACAACTGGAAAATTTTGCTTTCAACTGTCCGGATGTTGAAATGTTGGCATATATAGATCATATTTTTCAACCATTCTTGAAGATGTGTATATTTAGGTTCTACAATTTCATAGAATTCTATGTCTTCGGCTATTTTTGTTGGAGGGTTGGGGATATTTCTCCCAAAAAGTTGCCGGCCACCATTTACCGGCCGATTTTGATAATATTTTGCATAAACATTTGATACTCAATTTTAAACAATAATTTCGAATGAGACCAAGTGGGTCAAGCGCTTATCAAATAAGATCGTGAGGTCTCAGTTCGCGAAGTCTTCCGTCCCCAGAAGTATTAATTTGTACATCTTGTGGCTACACAAGTGCTGTATGGGTTCCAAATCTGAGAAGCTTTCTGTAGAATATTATCTGTGTGATACCTTATCATCATCAGCCCGGAGACGACCACTGAACGAAAGCCTTTCCCTTAGACCACCACACTGTCCGATAACCTGCCATTTCCATCCACCGGTGGTACAATAACCCCCGTGGTTAGCTTACAGGGTTTGCAAGTTGAAGTGGCAATGGGCAGGCTACATCGCTCGACGAACTGATAACCGATGGCAGAAAGGTTCTTGAATGGCGACCGCGAACCGGAAGACGCAGCGTAGGAAGGCCTCCTACTAGGTGGACCGATGACATTGTAAAAGTCGCGGGCAACCGGTGGATGCAAATGGCAGGTTGTCGTACAGTGTGGCGGTCTAAGGCGGAGGCATTCGTTCAGCAGTGGACGTCTCCGGGCTGATGATGATGGTAGGTTGCCTGACCTGGAAGCTGGGCAGGCGGGCCGGCTTTGGTGAGAGGCTTTTACGTACGTATCGATTATTATTTACGGCATTCAAGATTTAAAAGCTCTCTGTGTGTTGAAACTAAACACCGCACTACTTCGGCCGCACAACTACCAAAAATGATCTCATCACATCACCGCTGGCTGCATTGAAGTTCATTACGCACATTGTGATTAATGTCTGTCTGTCTTCGCTTATAAATTACTCGGCGACGCTATCCGTCGATCTATAATTGAAGGAATTGCGGCAATATACGACACACAAAGTACTGAATTGAGCAATTAGCGATGTAAGAATTTACTCGATTGAAAAATAACGGGGAGTGGCGAAGTAAATCAATTTAAATGCAGTATGGGTGGCGAGGAGCTGAAATTCTGGGATCTGTGTCAATGTTCGTCTGTATTTGTTGGGTTTAATAACATCACGATCAAACTACATCAGTCAACTTCTAGAAAAACCTTGTCTTCTTTCAAATAATCGTTCTCTACTTGGGATTCTTCTGCTATGCTAATGTCCTTTATTCATTTTATTACAATGAATACTATGGCGTAAAATGAAACTCGATTTTAAAAGGGTTCAGAACTTAATTTTAAACATTTCTTTTTTTTTCACACATAGAAAGCAATCATTATTTTCTTGATATTGGAATATAACGCTTTTCTCATCAGATTTAGAAGGTAACGAGCTTGTTGTGAATATTTTTTTCGAATTCATGAAATTCCTTACGAATGATCGACTATTATCCTAGTAATATGTCATGTCTATCGTCCATTTTACTCAAGATTTTACTAAAACATTCGTTTTGTCAAAATTGAATTTATCATAACTTTTTTAAGATTTTTGACATTCACTAATGTTGCTAGACGAATTAAATAAGTCAAACATGACACCCTCATTTATAAATCACAGTTGTTTAATTCAAAACAATTTTTAATAATGTAAAATTTGTTGAGATTTTATTACATTTAAAATCTGGGCAATCACATGATAAAATACTTGTTTATATTATAATGTGAAGTTAAAAGTTTAATCGGTATCGATTTCTTTAAACAAACTGAAGATATATCAAGAAGAAGAAGAAGATAACTCAGAGTTTATCTGTAACTCCCATATTTTGTTCTATTTACACTTTTAATCGAGCATTTCTAGTCGATTATACACTTACCTACATCATGTTTTACATAACATTCTCCGCTCTAAGGTACTAAAGCGTAATCTTAACCTTTAACCTTGTCAACATTTGTTCTTCTATACTAAACTAATTCTCTGAGTAAGTGGACTTATCAGCATCATCATCACCATCAACCATTTCCTTTTAAGACTACACTTTGAGTACACTGTGGAGTATAAGTCACGTCTTCAGTGCGCCATCTTTTCCGGTCCTGTGCCAGTCGCGTCGACTGCCATGTCGTTCGATCAGCGAACTGATGGTCTACCCGATACTCGGAATAGACTAACATAGGTAGCAATTAGTACAAACCCATTATTAAAAAGCAAAGAAATTTAAAATCAATTAAAATTTCTTACCGGCAACAAAAGCGCTTTGTTCGAAAGCCAACTTAATGGTCTGTAATAATTATGACGAAGCTGTATCTGACTTTACAAACGTACAGTACGAATAATGTATATGTATATATTTGAAAGGTGGAGCCATCATCGTATTTCCTGAACAAACCAAATAGCCTCCCGTGAAAATTTTATTTTTCTCATTTTAATGCAGACAATCAAGGCGCACTGTACAATTGTACATTGCAATTGTAAAATATATCCCTGCGCCTTCTGCTTTTTATGGCGCGCCAGCTACGTTTTCATATTGTCGTTTTTGTACGTCTGCGATTATGTTTATCGTTTTCTTTACTTATTTTTTGCTTGTTGTATGACTGTTGTCAGCGCAGTTTATATGTGAATAAATGTTTACCATAACCTTTAGTTCCACCTTTACTTCGTCTTTGCCACTTTTATAGGTCTAGGCATTTTTTATTACAGTATTTGCAGTTTCATCATCATGCTTCTGTAGTAATGAGGTTGGTGGTCACGGTCCAATAAATGATTTTTCTGTTAATGCTGAGACAAGCGAAAATTTAGCTTTGCGCTGGCAGTGCTTCTATACCACTTGCTTACTGTGATGTTTTTGTATAAACATTGTTTCATCATTATTATCACACTATTTCTTTCTCTTTCCATTGCAATGCAAATCATCTTCGATTGTGCCCATTATCTTAAGTTGGCGAAGTTGACTGTTCTGGCATAAACATAGCCAAGACTTGATAATCAAAAGCTTCAAAATCACGGCAGTTTTCATATTAAAAAGTTTTACCCCGTTTCAAGTGAAATTGCCGTATTATACTGGCAACTTCATAGCAATTAACCTTTAGCTAGGTTTATAACAACTTGATGGCTATGACGGCGTAGTCGTCTTAAGCTTCGTCTTTGATCTCATAGTGAGGAGAACCATGGGCGTCGCCAGGGGGGTGCAGTGCAGTGTAGAGGGGCAGCTGCCCCCGCTTAGAGATACAAAAAAATGCAAAGCAAGTCTCTCTTGACTTGCTTGACCGATAATTCCCACACTTCGAAACTTGAGTGAATTCACTAATTCCATTCCAAGTTTAGAATTTCCCGCTGCTATTAGTCTAGTTCTTTCGTCAAACCAGACTTTTCCCATCCTCCGTATGTCAACTTGTCTTGTCCCACCTTACCATTGGCTGGCGACGCTCTTGAGGAGAACTGTGATCAGAAAGTAAATCTACGTGGATATAATATGCCGTAATATTAATTTAGATATTCTAATCAACAAGTTGGTTAATATCAATAACAAGTATTAATTTAGATATTCTAATCAACAAGTTGGTTAATATCAATAACAAGTATTAATTTAGATATTCTAATCAACAAGTTGGTTAATATCAATAACAAGTATTAATTTAGATATTCTAATCAACAAGTTGGTTAAGTACAATACAATAGAATCTAGAGTCAATCCAGATGCTAACTCACTGTTATCCGGCTGTACCCAGCATGATGTCGACATTACCTCTTAGGAAAAAAAAATGATACCTAGTTCATGGGAAAGTGATTGTGATTGATCTGTTGGTGTCGGAGGCCAAGACCCACTTTAGGCTTCTAAGGGCTGGTAATATTTTTGCTTGACTAGTGATGGGCATTGCAAATTACCAAATATGTTTTGCTTATATTATGTTCTAACCAAACTCGTCAATACAGACTCGTATTTAAGTTTCTTCGCGATCATTACCTATGCTAAATTTAAAAGTTACAGCCACAGACGTAGGTATACTTATGCTGCATCCGGCGATCCAGCTAGGCTGTTTCTGCGACTCGCACTCCATAAAACTCGTAATGTTGAATGTCACGGAACCACTACTTGTAAAATATAACAAGAATTCTGTCTGCGCCGTGTGGGAAACGAGCGCATTAAGATTTTTATGTAGACGCTTAAATTATGAAAGCGCACAATAATTTCTATTTATTGCGCTCTTTATCTAAACAAATATCAAGAATAATGCATTTTTGTAAAGTAAGCTACATATAAAAATTAAAGACCGTTAAAACCGTTGTATGCATAAAACACTAAAAAGCATTTCAAGCCTATTTTAGTTAAAAATTGTTTTGTTTTCTTTTTTCAAACTGAAATCGTAATTCGAAAGAAAGACAAAACACTTTTTAACTATAATAGGTTTAAATGTTTTAAGCATAAGATTACTATTAAAACTAAGTAATCTATAAGACTGAAGTAATTTTCTAACTAAAATAAAGTATGTACCTAGGTCTAATTTTCATATAAAACAAATGAAAGCGACGTTTCTAAAAAGTTGCAAAAGTGCAGGTTGATTGATTGATTGATGAACTCTTTATTGTTCACACCAAGAATTACACAGAAATAATTTAATAAACTTAAATATTGGAACAAGTGGCGGCCTTATTGCTAAAAGCAATCTCTTCCAGGCAACCTTTTGGTTGGTATGTGAATGTATTGAACAACAAAGTAATATAAATCCTAATTCAATGGTACCTACAACGTGACTACGGATATGTCCATTGACCATAATTTAATAGAATAAACCTTGAACTCATCCCAATCTCAGCTCTAGAATACACGTTGATTCATTGTACCTACCAACTAGCCTTAATTTTATTATTTCGACATCATTAATTGAGCTATTAACTATCATTATACGTGTTTAACATCTATATTCCAAATGTAATTAGACACCTTTGGTTTCTAAGAAATAAAATGTGGCTTCCGTTTAAACCGGAAATCAAGCGTAAAGCTTAGAATAGTATACTCTAACGTGTTCTGAATGTAAAATTCAACTTAAATTTAATATCAAAATTATTATACTACTTATAATGAACAAATCAGAGTTCAGACAGTCAGACGAAAATCAGAATAAACAAACCAAAATGAAACTGAACAACCATTAACGAAACAAAAGAAAATGTAAGGAAAGTAAATACATATTAATTATTATTTATTTTACCTTTTCTTTGTTTTAGATATAGTATTGATAAATAAACTACAATAAGTACTAATATAAAGAGTCTACCATGCACCATTAAAAAGTTTCAGTTATGATCTTCCCAGCCATCATCAGATCAACTGAATGACTTGTTAATTCTCAGCTCGATCGGAAGAGTTCCAAGTACAAGGTTTGGGTCCATGAGTTGGACCAGAAAAATTGATTTCAAATGACGTTCCTACTTACCTACAAATAAGTACTCAGTTAATTTTTAATATTTTTTGTAGTGGTAGTAGAACTCTACTGCAGAGACCGCCTGGGGAAGTACCACTCCTTTGCCAGTTATTCAAGTGCTAAGCAGTAGTGTGCAAGCATTACTGTGTTTCGGTTTGAAAGGCAATGTCACCAGAGAAATTACTGGATATGAAGAGCTTTAACACCTAATATCTCAGGGTGACGAGCGCAGTGCAGTGCGGCGCAGGATTGCGTTCACAATTCTGGCACTGTACTGTTGTGGCAAGCGTGACGCTTACCACCAGGCGAACGTCTTGCTCGTCTCGTCACTTGATTGTATTTTTTTTTTTATATAATTATATAATTGCGGTTATAGCTATTAAAATTAACAATTTACAAAATATTGATCGGTTTCTTTATCGTAGTTTAGTTTTATCTCGTCAAGAACTGAAATTGCACAATTATTTACATTGCACGTCTATGTACATTTGTACATATCCAAAAAAAGAGATTCAGCGTCATCGATGTCCCGTTTGAGAATGAAATTGTTTTGGAGTAACAACATTCGAACTTCTGTATTGCAGTTGCCCTTGAAAATCAAAATCTAGCTAGAAGGTGTCAGTCATCATAAAACTACCAACAGCCTCTACTCAATTATCGAAATGTATCTATATTATTTGATTGATGCCGATAGCTGTCCAATCGCTGGCATTTACCAGTTACCACCATGGGTAAGTACGTGGCCATAAAATCACGAAACTGGTTTGAAGCCTTGGCATTTTATAATCACGTTCGACGATTTGTCGAATGGGACGAGCTACACGTGTATTCATGGGGGATAGTGGCATTTCAATATTGTTCGATCGAAGTTGAATATGGCTCAGAAATTTCCACGGTTTGTTTGTATTGTGTAGGTACAGTTTTGTACAGTTGCGGGTTGGCGTATTCACATACGCCGTTGAATATCTTCTCTGGATATATGCGGGTTTCCTCACAATGTTTTCCTTTACCGAAAAGCGTATTATAATCCTTACATAAATTCCAAAGAGCTCTTTGATACGGGCCCGGGATTTGAACCCACATCCTCACTCACGATTCCGAGTCTAGCGGTCTTCCCATTAGGCTACCACGCCCAATAGTAGAAAAAATTAAAGTTTTTATTTCTTAATTTCTTCAGTATGATCACAAGCAAAGAGAATAATTACAAGACAAATGTGCGACTTTATGACAGCCAATAAAAAAAATAGACAGCTGTCAGGAAACTTCCCATTTTTTTTTCTTAGATATTGGCTTCGCAAGTTGTGCATTCTGCCAGTGTCAACATTATGAAATTTCAAGTATCTTTTATTAAAATCAAGTCAACTATGTCATCAAATCATAGTCAGTCGCATGAAACCAGTCAAGTCATGCCCTAGTAAAGTTGTGGCGACTTTACTATGAGCTTCTACGGAGTTTTGAAACAACACGAAAATACATGTTTCACCACATTATATCACTTGCCCACACTCGTGCATGTAATTCAACACTCAATGAATAAATCACCACAATTTTTCATCATTATTTCGCGAAAAAACACAAGTTTAAGAAAATAATAGAATGCAACGACATGATTTTTCAGTGTTCCCGCCAAAAGTCCCAAACTTAAGTCCCATATACTATACTATATGTATAAAAAATACCAACCAGTACCATTCTACCATTCATCGAAGTGTAACCCGTGATATCATACTCTTCCATTTACTAAAGAACCTATAAGTACCTACCAGTTACCACCAAAATAAACACAAGGCGCCATTTTTCAGCGACTGGGACTTATTTCAAGGACAAACCACTTGGCAGAGTAAACACCGATTGCAAAATTGGACAATTTTATTTGCTTTTTACAACGTGCTCGTACTTATAGTCGAGAGCTTTTATGATTCTCTTCGGAAAGGATTCTTGCGGATCTATTTACTTTGAGATAAGGAAAAGATTATTTATCGTGAATGAAAATACTTATAAATACATCATGTTGACTCCTATTATAAATAGAGATCCTCTATAGGTCCACCTATAGAGGACCTAACAATCTTCCATTGACTGATGTATTTCATCATCATCATCATCAGCCGAAGACGTCCACTGCTGGACGAAGGCCTCCCCCTAAATAGGAATATGGATGTATTTATAAGTAAAAAAAAATAGTTAAAAGATTTTTTTTGCAAAAAGATCTAAAAAATTCAGAAGTGCTCTAAAAATAATTTATCTTTATGTTTTAAAGCAACAGTAAGAAAAATTATGACCAGTGGCAGGACTCGAACCTGTATACGAGCAATCGTTGGGTTTCCGTCCCAACTGCTAAGCTACAGAAGTCTCTCCCTTACTCGTCATAATTCTCAAACCGTTTATGCTATCAACTAGCATTGATAATTGATCTTTTTTTTAAATGAAAAAATATATAATTCTTTTACCCCAGCATCTTTCTCTTCGTCTCTTCGTCTACCTCGTTACTTTTTACACAACTGCCCAAAAAAAAGGAAAATAATGTTTTCAGGGTTCATAAATGCACATCTCCCTGCCTATTAAAGTCCAGCAGTGGACGTCTTCTGGCTGAGGAGTGATATGTATCTCTATGTATGTGAGTTTCTTTGTTCCAACATAATTTCTAAATTCCTGCACAGATTTAGATGTATGGGGTATCGTTAGAATCCTTACATCCTTACGTCCCGAGTGACACATTTTTTTAAATCAATATAGCGGCTGTACTGCACCATTTTCAAATGTAAAAAAAACTTCAATTCTTTTTTAAGCTTTTACGTTTGTTTTTGGCAGTCGTGTTTTTATAGTAATGAAAAAATCACTCATTTATTTCTTCTCCTATTAGTAATTAGACCAGAAATAGTTTTTATCTTTAACCCTAAATATTATTCAAACATTTATTTATATACATTTAACTACAAATAATATCCAACAGCCGGTTATACGCAGGTGCTTGAACGATTAGTGCCGGTGTGTGAATTCTGACATAATTAATGTTGTCTAGCACAAAGGGCACCGTACTTTATATTTTTTATCTTGATAACGAGAAAATTAAGTCAAATTAAATTTTACTTCTTTGGTAAGCATAAAGTAATTAATTATGACGTCTTGTGACCAGCTTTATTAAAGTAAATGAAATAACTATTATATAAATTTGTTTTGTTCATATTTTTCCACACAGGCACTCAAAAGTAGTATATACTTAGTATATTATCATATCTGTGTTTTACATTATTGTACAATAAATAGAGAATATATAAAACGCTATTTATCCCGTAAAAAATAATAAAACTTTAGAGAAAATATAGTAAACAAAATAATATGTTCTAACAATTGTTTCTCTCATTGCAGGTAAGCATCAAACCCACATCCATGACGAAGGTAGAGTCACACAGCAATCATAATACCAATCATAGATTACAAAATAGTTGCAGTAGGTTAGACGCGTCAAGTGTGTGCGGAGAAAGCGACCTGCAGTGAGATGGTCACCGACCCCGGCTAAATTCGGCCAAGGTCTGCCTGTGGCGCGACAACGCTTCCCGTCCCGTCTTAGCCGCCGACTTCTCCACCGGACTACTAATGCGGTATTGATCCACACTTTTACACCAGACAATGGGACGAAACTGATGGAAAGGCATTTCGTGTTTCAGCTCTATGAATAGCTATGAGAATGCGTTTTTACGTTTACCTACAGCGAACAGTATAAATATTTTCATGAACATTTTACGGCCGTTTTCACCTCCCGTCTGGCAGATGTATAGCTATTTCGAGGCGATCAGATCATCGGGAAACAAAGTTATGGCGTGAACTTTATCGCCAGGCGGGAAAGTTATAAAACATCGACTCGATTCCGACGTCGAACGTCGAACTTGCGTTTAAAATCGGCCAAGGTCTCGGCGTGCGCTGACCTTTCGATGGTTACGAAAAAATCGAATCGAATAATCGAGATGCTCATCCGATAGTGGAATAAAATGATGGTGAAAGAAATGAACGCAGCCAATTAAGATTGCGTGTCGCATTCCCCTGCAATGCAATAAAAGGACCAAGTCCAACATCAAAAGTAAAACGAGTGCCGTCGGGAGTCCGTCGAACCGCGTCTAAATCCAGCCAAGGTCTCAGTCAGCTGAAGGGCGCCTCGCTCGGCCGCCTCGCTGGTCGTTAGCATCGGCCGCAGCTCGCGCCCGCGATAACAAAGGGTTGACTCGACTCGAATGCCAGCCACGCTGACTCACGTGCCCACCGTACGCGAAGCGAGACATGCGAGACTGCTGCAATTAAAAAAAGAACCTCGAAATACCTTGCAAATCAAACATACTTCAAGACCACCTGATGAGACACCAATCACCGTTTGACTTTAAAACAAAACCAATATCGATGGAAAATTATCTCAGCGGTTTTAATTACACTGAGTTTGTTATAAGAAAATGAACGAACGTTGTTCTCAATATAAGTAATGGGTTGTTTAAGTACTGAACTGAACGTCTAGACATGGTTTTGCTCGAGTGAGCAGAGATGGGTGCGGTGAGACTCCTGCTGCGTTCTCACCGCGGTGAGTGCGGTTAATAATTTATTTTTTACTTTTTAATAAAGGTACGATGCCATTAGAAAAAGAACCACCGAGTCGAAACGTGGTATTAAAAATCAAACAACCCCTTACCATCATAATTCAAAGAAGTTGACCAATGAGGAACGTAAGAGAATGTAAGAGCGCATCAAGCATTTGATCGCTTGGAAATAGAAGATGTTATAAACATTACCCATAAGAACTAATAATTAGCGTGAGACATCACAAACTTTTGCAAACAACCAGACAAGTTATTAGCATATTTTACATAACAATACGACGGTGAAGCGCAATAACCTCTTGACCTGCCACAAGGCTTATTCACGTGAATGATAAGCGGTTCCGGGTCTCCTTGTCAAAATTCAACAGTTCGTTCCATTGGCTGCACATTCCCGTAATGACCTACATGCTCCCCCAGCACTTAGGGCTTGCAATGTGCCTGTACATGACCTACCGCAAGTGGCCTGGGCTTGCGCACATGCGGTGAAAATAAACCGGGACTCGGTTGTCCCCTTCCAACCACTTCCGCATGTCTCGCATCGTTCCCTTTAGAATTGTACTTTAATAAAGTGTTTTGGTTAAATGATTTACATTTATAACATTTTCTTGTTAATCGGGTTAATCAACGTTGATTCAATTGGTATTCTGGTCGGACATGTCACTGGTGTATGTAAAAACCTTAACTAATATATATAAAAATTACTCTTTGTCGCCCATCTAGTATAAAAAAGGGTTGTCGCCTCTCTTATTACTATTTTTAATTAATTTATTTTATGATATGAACATATATTTATATTTTAATTGCATTAATGTTTTTTTCTCGTGCATAAACATTTATTTACTACAACAAAAAACAAGGACTACTTAAATCATACTACTTAGCCTGCTATACACAAAAAAACATAAGGATTGTATCCAGACCGATGAAAGTCTGTCTGTCCACGTCATTTATGTTAGCGTATTATAACTAAAAAACAAATTAATGAACAGGAAAACAATATGTACCTACCTCAAGGCAAGCGGATTGATTAAAATAATAATTAATTATTTAGATATCACCATAAATAATAATATTCCTCAATTAGTATTTGCCGCTATTTCGATATTTGTTTAGGAGTGCCTGCAGAGTGTTTCAATTGCAATCTGCATTTCAATATTATCTTGGTACAATCATAAATCAAATTAGTGTTTATTATATTTTATGTCTTCCGGTCCAATTATTTCATTTCTGGAGAGTGAGTCAGTATTTGTAAAGTGACTCCTTGCCTACGTCGCTAAATTTTCAACTATTCCTGCAAATGATCTTTTTACCTCTTGGCTAGTCGTAGGATTGATGAATCTACGGAAGTATTTCACGCTAGTCCGTGGCGTCTATTATTGATTGGGTTCGAGTGCATCGCATCGTGTAGGATCGATTCCGCCGCGTCTGTCGCCCCCGCTTCTATTTTTACCGCTTCATTGCCTACTCCCCTCGCTGCCTGTTTCCTGCCTTTTATTAAACTATCTGTATGTTAATTAACAACGGCCTCGGCTGGACTGGCTCTGTTTATTTTTCTATTAGCTCGTTCCTTCGAAACGTTCGCTGTTTAAGGAGGTGTTATTCGAAATGCAAGTAACCGATCGATGCGCATTGCAGCTGCGTCTAGTTTGATATTTTACTTTTTCTTCACATACTTTTCGAGACCATGTTGATCGACCTGTTTGTCATAAAGTCCACGTCTTTAATTTTTTCGACCTTCAACTACATCTAATTAGTCGTCTCTGCACGTTGTCAAGCCTCACTCCCTCGATGCGTCTTTCTTACTCGGCGCTTGTGATAACGTTGTCTCTTTCTATGGGGGCATCTGGTGTACATAAACCTGCGTCTGTTTACGTTGCATCTACGGGTGGGTTTGTTAGTGTGCGTGCTGTAGGGGTGCGGGCGCGCGTCTGTGTGCACGAGCGTTTGTCTACAGCTGTTGTGGGTTTGTAGAGCCACGCTATCGACTCCTCTAAATTTATGCTTCCTCATGACCCACGTTCACAACTGCGCTGTAGACACAAAACTTGTGACTCGTCTGCTTAATATTCCATTCAGGACGACGTCTAAATAAGAAATATACATTCAAATAGCTACAAAGAAATTCGAAGTCGTTTCTGAATACATTTCTTTGCCGTCGCTAACGTTACCTGGCTGAATGTTATTCAAAACATCATCTAAAACGACAACGTTTAACCGAACTGCGACTTTAGTATTGTTTTGTTGTGCTCATTACGGGAATATAATGATGTCATTATCCACGGCTCTTTTGTCACGGCGGAATAAAGGAGTATACCGGTACATGCGATTCCTTATAACCCGTCTTTGCCACGCTTGTGTTCGATCACCACAATAGTCAAACAGCTGGCGAAGGGTCAACGACACCGGGTAGCTAAGCTAGTGCAAATTGTAAAGTTACACGTCGAGAAAGCAAAAAAAGCAAAATATAACCATTTTGCCGACGAATCCGCATGCGAGTTCGGTTTCTCAGAAAGATGCAGCGCGTCAAAATGGCGAATGTTCAGATTATTTTTGTTTCCTTTTATCCTCGTTTAGGATCGCCTTCATCTCGAGTCTGATCTTGACCGCTGTTTACCGCGATGCCAACCACCTCCAGTCTGATAAAAACAAACGAGTGGCGATTGAAAATTAATTGAACGTACACGATGTTATTCAAACTACTTACAGGGCTTCAGTTTTGTTTGATTTAAAGGCAAACAATGAACTCAGTATCGACCTTAGCATTTCTAGCGGGCGCAACATGCGTCGTATTGAAGGCACTATAGGTAAGGGCAATGTTGTGTGTGACGTCATCGACCAAAAACCCGGGGTCGTTGCTCGGGCCTCTACCTGCATTTTTTATTGCATCCCTTATGACGCTAGCGGATTCCACAAAAGGGACAGTAATGTGTATTTCGTCTCCGTGTCTCATGACCTCAACTCTTCCACTTTCATGTTGGTAAACATCACCCAAATGTATGGAATAACCAATTTAAATAACTATTGTTATGACAAAACTTTAACCTGATTTCGACTGTATTTAAATTACCACCAACTGTGTTAATAATTATGTACAATGATTCATAGTTATTATTGTTACAATAATTTCATTTACCAATGTAAGATTTTTAAATGAATTGGCACAAAGTTGTCAAAAAAATTTTGGCACAAACTTGTAACAAGTTGTATTCGGCGAAAATAATGAATTGAAATTTGAAATAAGAAAAGACCGTAAAAAACTCAACGCCATTCTTTGTTTACTCAAACCTCGTTAAATTTTTATAGACTTTCGTACGCATAAAAAATAATATTGCTTTATTTTTACTGGCGATGCTGAATATTTCCGGACGTATTTACCTACCTTATGAAAGAAGACAAAGAACTCTTCTACTTTCGAGTCGTTTCCCGAACAGCCATACATTTAAGTATGGTTCACATTATTATTGACTCATATGAAAGTGCTTCATAAAAAAACTTAACGGCAATGACAGCTTCAACGAGTACCTACTTTCACTTATAAAACCACCAGTTTTCACGTAATCCAATTGGCTCAAGTTTTCTATAAAAACATATAGGATACGATTCGTCAGCACATTCCTCGTGACTCGCGAGTCCCGTTCGTAAAATGCTGTTAAATTTTAAGTTTGTGGAGCGACTGGTATTTAAACTGTAGTACAACAACGAAATCCCGTGGGTTACGTAGTGGCTGTTATTTAATCTGTGTAGTGGCCCGTGGTTCGTTGCGCAAGTAGGCCGCGCAGGTCGGCCATCAATTGGGCCGCTCGCTGGCCCAAAAATGTGTCAAGTTGAACTCGGGACGTTAACCCGGCTGTTTATAAATCTTACCCTATCATGTCAGTGCCACTTCTGCAAATGGCAGTTTCGAGGTGACTAAGAGCGCGATATTGGCAATCATACCTCATTCTATGTTACAATGGTTGGGTATATTAACGATCTTCGGTACCTTGACATGATGGTCGCTTACTACAATGATCTAGACTAACTATATCAGCTACAGATTATACTACTTTAGATAGATCTTCAATCTAGCATGATTCTCCACTGCAACGATCTGCAGATCTAGCCAGCCATACAATCAAAAGTTCATACTTCGGCACTGCCACATACAAAAGAGGCGCACTGCTTTGATAGATTATGTGGGTAAAGGTAAAAAAACTTTTGTAGTTCAACGGATATTGTCAAATTGGTATCTTTCAATTACTCTCTTCTGCATGCAGCGATCCTTTAAATCATGAATATGGCTTTATAACCTACAATGTATTGAACAAAAATATGAGCTAAGTATTACGAAATCGGAAAATAAAAAGACATGGTGTTTTTAGACATTGACATTATTGTAGAAAAAATGAGAAAAACCAAACAAAAAACATTTGAAAATTAATTGGTCCCCTGTACAATTTCTCTGGGATTGCTGATATTTACTCAGTTTCTTATCGTTTGTACTGTTCCTGTAATTAAATAAAGCATCTCTTATCATATTTCTTCAGAAAATTTATTACTTGATTGCTCTTGTAAATCTTACTGTACTTTATCGTAATAGCACTTATAATGTAGGTACAAATCAATTCAACAAATCATAACAGTCGTAATTTTTTTTCTATGGTTCCTAAGATAGATACTTTAGTCAGCTTCCGCCTTTACCACTTCATCATTAGGTACATTGTGAGAGCCATAATGACGTTTTGAAAATATCTTCGTTATTGTTCCGGCACGTGCAGCCATTTTGCACCTGCGGCATTAGATTAGATGTTTCAAGAAAATAATGAAAAACCAATTAATTGACTTCACTGAATACAACTACAATACCAAACGTCCAAGAATTCAAACCTTCAAACATTTCAAACAAAAGCTCCTTTTTATGTTTAACGACGCCTTAAATAACGCTAGACGTAAAAATCCCGTCTTGATGTCTCATAAAACTAAACACTTGAATAAATAAAAGCCAGGACCTCCATATCTCTCATATTCTCCATTTCGTTTTGTTTCTCGTGGTAATAGACGGTGACGTGGGGTCGTTTTTTAAATGTACACAGCTGAATATAAATTTGACTCGGGCCCCAAATCATCGGAATTATGTCAACTGCATCTCTGCATCACAATTAGATTGCATAGATTGTGTATTCAAGTCCGTTTCTATTGTTGAGTATTTCATACAACACGACTACAATGGCGTTCATTGATACAAAGATAGTACGCGTTGCCCTTGGTTACCGGCGCCCCAATCAGGGGATGGTGCCCTTTTGGGCTCACCCACAAATTCCTCGCCACGGAAATCCCCCGGTGTACTTTTTTGTAAATAAATGACGGTCTCTTAATATCACTGCTTGCTCACGTGATCGTTCAAATACACGTCTTGTTTTCAACGTATTTTACTCTCGCTAATTTTAGGTTTCCCAAACAAATCAACCTTTGTGTCGGTGTAGCACTCAAAAGTGGTGGTCTTAGCATTTCAATGTGGTTTACTTCCACAAACACGTATTTGCAAAGAGCTGTGCGAAGTTTTTATTTGTTTATTTATGCTCTTTCGGGTCCTCGTCGTCCTCGACGGGCGACATCTCATTTTCTATCCAGGTCATTTAGTAAGAAACTTCCTTCCCTCGGCACCTACTTACATGCAGCTTTGAAAACTTTCGTAAGATGAGATGTCGCGTCGCCGAATTGAGAAAAGTCTGTAGAAAAATGTGCTCTTTTATACCTTTAAGCTAGTGCATCGCAAACAAGTACATTCTACAGCAACGTGGGAAACGAGAATAGTTATTGAGATGCTTAACAAACTTGAAATTTCACAGGCAACTACGAAGTGAATTTTTTAACTCATCTGGGAGACATTGATACGACAAAGAGCGTTTACACCTACATTATTAATGTTCAATTTTGTATGGTGCTCGAAGCGACTGCCTTCGAAGGTTGAACAAAAAACTAATCTAAAATGCGATGCGGACTGTGTACGGCGAATACAAAACAACAAAGCTTATGCAACATCCTGCCGCCGCCGCCGTAAGAGCGAGCGCAGGAGGTTTAGATACATGTTTAGGTCTAAGCCCGCACTTTGTCCGCTATGGCCTTGGTTTTTCTGAATCGGTTTGGCTGGCCTCGAACCACCAGGTGATTAGGTTACATAAACTGGGCCCGTCCCCACTTCCTGCTGGCGCGCTCTGCAGTTGTCGAAAGTTTCTAAGAAAAAAGCCAAATTCGCAGCCTGTCCCTATTGTTTTGCTCCTATTGCTAAACCAGTTTCGCAGGTTCAAAATGCATTTTCATTGCCTAACACTGGACCGCGGACCGGATGACGGAATCGCAGGATAGGTTACTTCATAAGTATGACTTCACAATTTGCCCACAATATTAATGGATTATTTCTCAAATGACACATTAGCGTAATAATTTCAGATGACTCGTACGTACTCGTTCTATATAGTCGATCAATTAACCAGTCATTAAAATGTTTGCAAAAGTTATACCATAGCATAGGCAGTTTAATTACCCCAGGTTCCATTTAAAATCATTATTATAAAAACTAAAAGTGTAATAGGCGTACAAACCCACGGTGGAATGGAGACCAGGCAACTCCAAACTGGTTCCACTGCACGCGAGCCGCCCGGCAAAGGAACATGCAACGAATAAAAATAAACCTATATGCAGCTCTAGGAAATGCTAACCTTGGACGCAAGAGGCAAGGCACCTGGCGTTTTTATCTGCCCTTCGAATAAATTGCGAACTTATTTTTTAACTCCTCTAGGTTCCGCGGCATTCCGAGCCGACTTTTGTGTGATGTAATAGTTGAATTTGAAAAGAATTTGATATGGTAATATTAGTAGATGCTAGTTTAATGGCGGAGACGAGTCGTCGAACGGGTTTTATGTTGTGAAGGTGGGACGTGCGGTCGCACGGCTGCGCCTGCGACGTTCTTCGCCGCGATATGTCGGTCGTGCCGGTTGCGTAACTGGTGTCAGTCTTGAGGAAAGTGAACGCAGCATTTCGAGGTCGCGTAGAAAGTTGCCGTAGCAACCACTCCGCTCTCTGCCTCCGCAACAACTCCATTCATTCACTCTCTAACCCTCAACATAATATCCCTTTTGACGAATAATATTACGACATTCATTAATTTTGAAAACTGCTTCTCACGCGATGTTTTCGTTTCTCGATCGGCGACTGACACTATAATTCCGAAGCATAATTTTGACCTATAAAACAGTTGTAAGGCTATTAAAATGTTGCATAATAAGCTATTCAACTCAGAACCTTTCCGAAATAGTATCAAAGAATTCCAAGGAGTTTTTAGCAAAAAGTTACACGTGCCGGCTAAATCACTGTTGGCTATTGAAATTTTGGCCATGGCTGTGCGGCCCGTCCTGCATATAATGGGGCATCGATTCAGCTGCTAGTGAATTAAAGGAAAGGAACACTTGGAAGGTTTCTTTTTTCGAGCGTGTTATTGCTGCCCGTGCGTATATAGGATATTATTATAGACCGATACATGTACCTACATAATATTGAGAGTATATTCGTTCGTGTAGACCGTGAAATCAAGAATTAACTCTGGTATTTATCAATTCGATGTTCGTCGTTTTATAGGAGGAAATAGATCCAGTGATCACGAGTTCGCATTTTTGTTTTTATGAAAAGATTTAGGAAAGGTTCTCGCTTTTAGTCGGCATTCATATGTAATAGTCGCTCCTTGGTCGGTTGATATTTTATTCTTCGACATTGTATCGTGCAGTGTCCAGAGATGCGCTGCATACCAAGCAGCTTCACAGCTATTAATAATAGCTACGATAAAAAACCGTCTGTCCTAACACGACACAGTTCATCGAACAGAGTTGACACCCCAACTGCTGAATTTCGATCATCCATTACAGCATTCATGATGATCTAGTCTCGCAATATAAAATTAAATAGATTTAATCGATGCTCTCACAGTCACTATACTCTTCATCGGGACCTTCAAGTAGATAGCGAGCGTCGAGAGAGTAATTAAAAAGTACGCCGAAGCTCACGAAAACAGGCTTCATCATCACGTGAATGTCGAGGCCATCCAGATCCTTGACCAGACGAATATACTTAGCAGACTCAAAAGAACAAAACCGTTCCAGTTAGTGTAGTGAAATCAATTATAATAATAAGTGTTAGTACAATGCAGTGCAAGTGCTAGACCCGAAGAACACACGATCAATGTGACTTAATTATTGGAGACAATAAGAAAAGTGTTATTGGCACATTCTTAAGAATATGATTACCCAGTAGCTAAAGTTAGAACAAAATTACTTACTAGCCGAATTAGGATAGATTGTAATTAAAATAAGGTGACATTTTTAGAGTTTTTTTTGGTGCCGATTTAGTCCCGGTAATAAATATAATAATATGTCCCCCAATTATATTTTTTTAATTATTATTTTTAAAGAGTTCCTTAAATAAAACTATACTCTAACGTAATATGAAACAAAATAAACTCTCAATCTCAACTCAGAATTATAAAACGCGTTCCACTTTATCTTTGAAATCAAATCCACCCCCAATGGATTCGTAGAAATATAATTTCAAGTACTGCCAAGAAAGGTTTGACATGTTCGCTTCGATCAGTCCGCTCGTATGTATCTCAAGCACGCATCGTTCTAATTTGCATATGAAACGAAAATACGCTTTCAATGTTTTGATTTTTACTGAAGCAGTGTATTTTGAACAGGTCCCTTTGTGATGCAAGGTCTTTCGCTCTGAGCTCGTTCCCTGAAATGGCGGACCTTGTCTGAGAAGTTATTATCTTTATGTTAATGCAATTCTGAATGCGTTTAAGACTGACGGCGCTGAGATTATAAGCGAGAACGTAATTCTGAGACGTGTATGAGCTGAGATCTTATTTGAATCCTTCTTTGAACATTCAAGATAATTCCTTTATTTTCTTTCTGAGTCCATTTACGTTTCATTGCTTGTTTCTCAAAGCACTCCATATGCTCGTAGTTCATCTAAACGATCCGGCGCGCCGGCTCTCTGTGTTTAATATTCAAGTGGTCTGAAGACCCAGGAAGGCGTCGTTATCTGACTATTCTCACATCAAGTGCTTTATCTCCCCACATGTTTGATCAGGTGTCTGTACCGAGTGATGGTAACATAAACCACATATTTGCTGGGCCGATACAGTCAAGGTCTTAAGTTTGACCGTGAAAACCCTATCCTGTTTCACGAGGATAAAATTTTTGAACTTCAGGTTTACATTTTAGTTGAATTTTCTGTGTTTTATAACGGTGCATCATTTTATAGAGCAATATTGTTGACGGCTTGGTAAACGGGAAGAAAAAAACTTTCCTTTTTAACCGTCTTCAATAAATTTGGAAGTTCTTTTATCGACAATATGTGTTTTTTTTTCAATGTATGCTCACTGATTAGTCAGTGGAACGAATTTTGTGAACACATATTTTGTAAATGGTATGTGCTCGAGGTGGTCCTATAATAATTAGAAGTAA
This sequence comes from Erannis defoliaria, assembly GCA_905404285.2. Lineage (NCBI taxonomy): Eukaryota > Metazoa > Arthropoda > Insecta > Lepidoptera > Geometridae > Erannis > Erannis defoliaria. The sequence continues at coordinate 7,344,416 of FR990071.1, forward strand.
ATTGATTTATTTTTTAAGTTACTGGTTAACTACCTACTTCGAAATAAAGCCTGCGATATTTTCAAAGTGCAAACATTTGTGGTGAAGATAGGTTGCAACTATAAGACAGACTTTTATGATAAAGCGTAAAGTTATAGCATATTTTGCACAAATCTCTGAAAGGTGCATAATAAAGATATAAAGAGATAATATTTATATACCTATCTATGTTATGTTGTTATGTTAAATCAACTCGAAATGCTTGTCTGTACCAATGCGATCAAATTTCGGACCCGGAATTTTAATCGGATTATAACTTGCAACTGACAATCTGAACATTTCGTCCGAGAAAAGGTTATATTAACACGTGGACTCCTAGCATGTTATACCTACCTACCATTTGAAATGTCATTTCCATCGAAACTGGTTTTCATTATGCATTTTACGTACACGCTATATAATAATACTGTCTAGTAAATTTTTACAAAGATTGATTTAGGCGTAAACGAAAAAAGTGACAAACAAGCAAACAGGGAAACAGTACTTATGTTTGTGATTATAATGACATTTATGCGAATTTTGATGAAATTATCAAAATAATTTCTTCCTCTTTTTGCTAGTTTTGTTACGGTACATTCGCAATAGAATAAATTGAGCTTGCCAGCTTTTGTTGCATTATATTTAGCACATAAAACTTTGACGTGACACCTACGAAAAGACCTCATTTAACGTGACCGTATTTTAATGTGAGTACCATTATTTAGTATCAGCTGAGTTTGGTATTATCGTGCTGAGATGCAGGGCTAACATGCGCACCGCGAGAAAATTTTGTCGTGTCTTTATGTCGTGCGAAAACGAGACAAACTTATACAGATTCGTAGCCTTGTCCTGTTTTGTAGAATCAAGAAAATTTTCTCGCGGTGCGCATGTTAGGCGCTCTGGTTTGAAATGGTTTTCATTGTTGCAAAGCTTTTTGATTAACATAACACCTTTTACCGCAACTATATCCCGGTTATTATTATATATTAATTCACGTTTTCATTATTCTTTATAATTTATTCATAATTTTCTTAGTCCCATGTGCCACTTTAAATCTCAAGTTATGAATGTTCTGCGTAAGCGTTTTGGCCAGCACACTTTTCAAGTTCTACTCGTCTAAGTATCTCTATTATATCAGCATTCTTTACAGTTTTGGCGAATGTTAGGACGTCGCTGAATCACACAAAAGAGTTCTTTAGGTCACACAAAAGTATAATACGCCTTTTTGCACGCTCGTGCTCAAGTTTCTTTGAATGTGTCTCTTTTAAATAATGGTTTGCCAGTTTCATGTACAGTTAAACGAATTGTCTGAACATCTGTACGCACTATTTGCTCCTAGGCACTACGCCTACACTTACATTCCGCTATACAAACTGTCGCAAAATGAACCAGCACGGCCAAAACCTTGGAACAAGAGTTATTTGTTCACAATATCCAATAGCTTCTATAATTTTTCAAACAGCGCCCTCTTTCTGAGCTTCGGTTCTACTTTGCGCCTCACTACAAAACAAAGTGTTTAAATGAACCTGACGTGAATAGCAGTTGATGAATTACACCTTCTACAATCAGAATGAGGTCTTTTAGACCTTTTTTACGACACTATCCATCTTAGCTGCTCTCCTTTTATCCGTTGAATCATTCATGTACGAAATTCTCTTTATAAGCTCAGATGCTCATTGCTCTTACTAAAATACATAGTAATTATGGAGGTCGTGATTTTTATTTTATTGGCGTTTCGGTTTTATCAGATCAGTAAGAAAGTATAGGAAAATTAAAGGCTTGCCTGAAAGATGAGCGCGATAAAATTATGTGGGCGGAACTCACCACGAGCGAAATTCAAAAATAATATTGGGTGTAATATCCAGTTATGTTACATTTCAGCCGATTATATTTGAGTACACCTTCTTAAAAATTTACATAAAGAATAGCTAGCTTTTGTGAAATACCTAATAGAAACGCGTGTAAGTACATAGTTATCAAATACGAAGCTGTTGACTATCTATCTATAAATAACTGTAATTTATTGTAATACTAGCAGTGCCCCGCGATTCCTGAGATAAAAAGTAATAATAATAAGTCTATATTTATTACATCATACCTTGAAAAAGAAATAGCGTATATGCGTTATTCCAAGGTATAAGCTAGCCCTAAACCAAATATATCCATACCCATTCAGCTGTTTGTGATCGAGTAACAAACATTCATTTATTCACATTTTCATAATATTAGGATAAAAACTAAATTCGGGATAACGAAAGATCAGTAACCACGGGCCGTGCACCCAAAATGCTGGGAGCAGATCTTATTTCAAAAAATTCTGAATGCCTGGTCGATTTGTTTCGTGATCAAAATCATTGAACATTATATTCACTTGCATGCTGGATAAAAGGTGAAAATACTCTTACATAGCATTCCATTATCTGCCTTGTAATGGGGGGTACGATGGGCAGCTGCCCCCCCCCCCCCCCCCCCCAAACATTCCAAATGCTCAAGCCCGTTACCATTCGGCAGCGTACCCAGCATGCAACTTGCCATTGCCTGGCGACGCTCTTTGATATAGACCTTCCCTCTAAAGGTGATTGGGCCAAATCTACCATTCTACTAAGCCGGCCCAGTTGGCGTTGCAGTGGCCAGTTGCGGGTTGGTGGGTTCTCAACTACCAACTGAGCATGAGCATTTGGATCGTTTCTCGACTTTGTATGTGTTTAATTTGTACATTGTAGAGGCCTCCATCCATATCTGGAAACCACTGCAATGTTAATTTCGGTTCCACTCAGGAAATATAAACAAAAAGCCAATTATCACGGATCCGCGATCGTAACTCACAATAATTACGAACCAGACTTTACAAAAACATGTACTCACTTCCCATGACTGAAATAGTTCATTGAATTTCAACATTGGTTTTTATGCCGTAGGTAATAGGGTGATACTAAAATTTATTAAATCTTTTGTAGCGTGATAAAACTAGATATACTTACCCGGAACAGATCATAGTCTATACTCTACGATTGATATCGTTTTCGACAGATATTGTTTCTCAGTCATAATGACCCATTTCATGATGCATATTTTTTTTTAATTATGTTTATTAACCGGACTTTTAGCATGCATTTTTTTTTAAATTATAAATAGTATTATATTACGAATAGGTATGTTAGTTAAAATCAGAGAATTTAGTAGTTTTAGGAATGAGATGCACTTACAATAAATAAAGCAAATCACAATCTCACAACTCAACAATGATTTCAGCAACTCAGCTATGAGCGATTACGGGCTAAAATAGTTATTTACTATTTAAATACTAAACGTAATTTTCATTTTTTTTTTATTAGTACCTTGGGGCAGCTCTGTATATCTGTCGGAAGTTAGGGCTGCACTTGCACAGTGAGGAGCCTCCTGATAATTAGTGCCGTGTCAAGAATCACGATTGGATCAGACCCTTGACCAAAACGCCTAAAAAGGAGAGCCTCTTATATCTTCTTTTGAATCATCATCAGCCCGGAGACATCCACTGCTGAACGAAGGCCTCCCCCTTTGACCGCCACACTGTAGGACAACCTGCCATTTGCATCCACCGGTTGCCCGCGACTTTTACAATGTCGTCGGTCCACCTAGTGGGAGGCCTTCCTACGCTGCGTCTTCCGGTTCTTTTGAATAACAATATTTAAAAAAAGTTATTATCACATTAATCCATTATTATGTTGACTTTGTTGAAAAACCTCGTGAAAACAATTGAGTTAAGGATTAATTTTGATGCTAAAACAACTTATTATAATCGAAACGCTTTTAATTTGACATGTAATTAGCTTAGCAAAATAAATTTTACTTATAAAGAAATAAGTAATTTAATAGAAGATTTTAGTTACAATTAGGTTCTGGAAAAAAAAGGAAAACACAGAGACGTCTACAATAGACCTAGATTTACAAAAAAAAATTATTGCTCTAGAACAGTGTTTTTCAATCTGCGGGTCGCGACCCCTAGGGGGGTCGCAAAGCCTTGATCGGGGGGTCGCGGGCAAAAAGAAAAAGGCATCCAAGTCAAGTAGCGGGTAATCTTGACCAACTTACCTCGTACTTACTTTCAAAACTCGCGGCTTCTTGCAAAGTGTAAGGTCCTAATAATGAATAAATGTATCAAAATATGTAAAATCTTTAACGCATATAGTCTTCTAATTTAATTATTTCTTTGCACATTGTAAGGGGGTCGCCAGAATTTTTCAACCTGTAAAGGGGTCGTGAAATCAAAAAGATTGAAAAACACTGCTCTAGAAGCATTATCCAGGAAGAAAATAGGAATACGTTTGTAAGGAGATGCGCTCACCCTATTCCCCTTTAAGAACCTTTATAGCTCCTACCTCTAGCCGTGACAAGCAATGCCTGATTTTCACCATCCTGAATAAATACCTAATACCTCTGGTGCAACTATGACTCCGGCTAAGGGCTTTGCACTAATATACCGAGAAGTTGGGTTAGCTCTGGCATTTACTTACAGTCAGTGGGAAATGCTTGCTGGACAGACAGATAGATTGACACAGGACAGACAAACATATGGATTGACGGATCAATTTTCTTTCTAAGCTGAGTGAGAGCAAACATGTTAACAGGCAAACTTTCGCAATCATAGTGCTAGTGTTATTTTGACTATGACGTCTTTGACGAGATATTTTATAAGGAAGTATTTTTTTAAATGCTTCTGTGCTCTTTCGTAATTACTCAGTCGCAATAGCTTTATTAAATTTTCATCCTAGGCAAAGATTCTATTCTAAAAGCCTCTTTTTATTTAAGTTGTTTATGTTGTGCCTATACATTTGTTAATCTTCTGTGTATTAACGTTAATAAATCGTCAACCAAACCTAAGTGTACCCTCTTTAATAAGTCTGTGTTCTTCGGATTCTAGTGAAAACGCGTGACGTGATTTTATTTCATTTATGATCATTCTTAGTTAATCTCCACACTTTTTAGTAACAGGGTAACGTATGGCAATGGTTTTGGTTCAACCAAGACCTTCTCGCATGTAAACAACATTCCTTGCAGTTTTTTGGCACCTCTTAGGTTTGGAAATTGAATATTTAGCCATACGCTGGACGTATCCTTTTCCTTTTTTTATGCTTGATGACGCAATCCTACGTGAGATGAGATTCTAATCGTCCTATTTATACCTGGCAATATACGCATAATTTTAATACTTACAGCCTTACCTAAAATAATCTCGATTCTCTTAGTCACTGCTTAAACTTCTCTGTCTTGTTCTTGCATGTTACACTTCATGTCAGAGAGAAGACGGCAGAGCATCTTAAGCAGTGACTAACGGTTGAAAAGATTTTTTAATTAAGGAGGTCCTTATTGTCTAAAATGAGGGTACTTCTTTAACAACGATACATAAGAGCCTTGTATCGAGCATTTCTTAACAGACTTCTTTACCCTATTTTACTCTTCTGTTTCTTTTTGAACGTTTGCTAGAGGTCATGAAGCGGGCCACGTAGGTAACTAGGACGCCCTGATACCCGATGAAATGACGAAATAAAAAAAAAGAACTAGCAAAATGTCTGGAAGCGAAAAGCCGATAATCGGGTCAAGTGGTTTGCTTCGGCATGTCTTATGAAGGTAGTATAAAAAAGATAAGAAGTAAGTAAATAGGTATGTATAGGTACGAGCCATCATAGCATCGTCGTAGGTATCTCTTTTACCAAGTAACCTAACTCGGTTCAGTACTGATCTACACAGTTTAGCATCGACCAGCGATGGTGACGATATCATAGACATGTAGCTGGACGACCAACGCTCCGCTCTCTAAGTTACAAATAAACATCCAAAATGTATCTAATGGGCTCTATCTATTTTATCCATCTCTAATATATTGTATTATTTTCAAGTAGTGGTAGGACTCTATTGCAGAGTCCGCCTAGGGAAGTACCACACCTTTGCCAAATACTCAACCACCAAGCATTAGTGTGCAAGCATTACTGTGTTCCGGTTTAAAGGGCAATGTTACCAGAGAAATTACTGGGTATGAAGAGATTTAACATCTAATATCTCAGAGTGACGAGCGCAGTGCAGTGCGGCGCAGGATTGTGTTCGCAAGTTCATAATCTAGCACTGCTACTGTTAGTGGCAGGCGTGACGCTTACCACCAGGCGAACGACTAGCTTGTCTCGTCACATGATTGTATTAAAAAAACATAAATTAATGGGAATGAAGAGATTTGACATCTAATATCTCAGGGTGACGAGCGCAGTGCAGCGCAGCGCAGGCTTTATGCAAGTTCTCAATTCTGGCACTGCTACTGTTATGGGCAAGCGTGATGCTTACCATCAGGTGAACGTCTCGCTTGTCTCGCCACTCCATTGCATAAAAATAAGTCTTCACCACGCTGTAAGGCAAATGTAAGTAAAAAAAAACAATTTCTGAATTCAAATTATTCAGTTCAAGCGTTATATATTATCTGTGATTCCAGGAAGTAATTTTCCACCTCAATACCATTAAAATACGTTCAGACTTTATCTACACTATATAAGATCGATTAAGTACGGGCGGCGATGCCTTCCCACCACGCTGGCCTTGATACAAGCTCGCGCGCAGACCTTGAAAATCGCTGGCCCACAGTATACCCAGCAGTTACTAGCCAGTTTTCGTGGCAACGTGCGCTGGCGCAGGGCACAGACTTCACTGAGCGTTCACTAAACTTTAACATTACGTCACTTCACATTTTCGTGTGTTCGAGACTTCAAGACGAATAGCCTCAGCGCAAAGTTCTATGATCGAAATATTGCCTTGTTGTTATTTTTTATTACGAGTTTGACGCCATTGTGTAACTATATTCTGTGACGTCTATGTATATCTCTAGTAGGTACCTAGATACAAGTAAATTAGCGATTGGCAGCTTATTTTATAGAGCCAGCCTTAGCAAAAAATGGGCTAAGTTCGAGTCGGTCGCGCAAGCGGGTTCCTTGTAGGTTGTACCTACTGAAACACTAATCTTGCTCTTGTAGGTATGAATATGTAAGTACTTAAGGAAATAATAAACTTTCTTATTCTTATAATACTTTCGTACCAGCACTTTGCATTTTTGTTAGCTAGTATTTAAAAATACTTATATACTTTTGTTTCTGTCGATCTGGGATTGTTTGTATTATACCCGTATTCCGTAGCACGTGCCTTAGACTCGAGTCTGGAGTGTTTGTAAGCATAGCTTATGTTCTGCGGGGCTCTAATTATGACACTATTTATCAAGTCTTCAATATTTAAAACAATATCTTATCTCAAAGTTCATTTTCCATTACATTCGTGTATTTTTTTCTGATTGTATTGTATATTATTTTATTTAATTAAATTATTTACGATAGAGCAAAATTAAAAAGATTTTTAATTACCTTATACTACCATTTTAGCTCTGCCCTGCTTATTACATACCTAAATACATTATAAATATTTATTGCATTCCCCTTAATTTTTTCAGTATTTGATAGGATCTCGACCATAACAACACACATTCTGCTATTTTTTATTTTATTATTTAATACGATATCGGCCTTAATAACACGCAATAATAAAACAACGTTTGAAAATGACCCCCGTGCCGTCATGTTTACGAGTTGCGCCGGAGTGCGAAAGAAGATAGCACTTTCATGAGAGCAAAAGGGATAGCGCGTCTCTCGCTTAGTGAGCGCAGACAGGCGAGACAGTCCTTAGGGCTGTTTTCACTGTTTTCACGGGGCCATTTGAGGGCGCGATATGACATATCTCCCTCCTTATACGAGGGCGGCACTGAAAATTTCGGGAATCAAGGAAGTGACACAACATTACTATTTAAAAATATATTTATTGCTTTTCGAAGTATTCTCCGCGAAATTTGACACATTTTGCCATACGATGGAACCAATCATTGAAGCAACCATTCCATTCGGAAGTTGGGGTCTCCAAAATGGCCGTTTTGTAGGCGTCCACAGCTTCTTCAGGTGATGAAAATCTCTGTCCAAGCAATTTATTCTTTATTTTAGGGAAAGTATAGAAATCATTAGGGCTTAGGTCGGGGCTGTACGGCGGATGGTCTAATAATTCTATGTTTTCTTGCTCTAAAAACTCTTTTGTTCTGTGCGCGGTGTGAGAACTCGCATTATCGTGATGGAGGATGATGCGGCGGTTGCAGTTCTCTTTACGGAGTTCAGAAACGACCTGTGGCAAACAAATGCTAGCATACCATTCTGCATTAACCGTTCTTTGTCCCTCAAGAGGAATAGTCGTAACATGGCCGGTTTTGGAGACAAACGTGGCCACCATTTTTTTTGCAACACTCCGTGAACGAACAATTTTTGTTGGCTTTAACTAATTTTCGAACACCCAAACTCGTGACTGGTTTTTTGTTTCGGGTTCGTACGCGTATATCCAGGATTCGTCACCTGATACGATGTTGTATACAGCATTTGAAGATCCTGCGTGGAATCTTTCGAGAGTTCTGACGCACCAAGTAACGCGAGCCGCTTTTTGCTCTTCACAGAGCGAATGCGGTATCCATCGGGAAAACAACTTTTTTACACCTAATTGTTCATGCAAGATTATTTGCATTTGACTCATGCCAATGTCTAAAGTTGCCTGAATTTCGCGGTATGTCACATGTCGATCTTCCTCAATCAGCTTACGCACAGCATCAACGTTTTCTTGGGTGACTGCAGTTTTTGGACGACCTTGACGGGGATCATCACTGAGCTTGACACGTCCACGTTGAAATTCAGCAAACCAGCGATAAATTGTGGTTTTGGATGGGGTTTCATCACCAAATGCAGAAATCATCCGGTCAACACACTGTTTTTGTGTTAAACCACTTCGAAAGTCATAATAAATCATCGCTCTTGAAATTTCTCGAGTCAATTCCATTTTCTCAACGACTAAACAAGTTTGACAAAACCTTGTGACAAGACCGAGAATCTTTTTTTATATAAATAAATGGTATTCGATTTTTAAAACCAAGGAGTTTTCAATTAAAAAGATTTTAATATAACAGAAACAGTGGAAATATTCCATTCCCGATACTTTTAGTGCAGCCCTCGTATATCTAATATCATGCATTTACCGAAAACTTATCTATTAGAATTAGAAACAAACAAACGGAGTAATTTAAGTATAAGTAGATACCAATAGGTTCCATGGAGGCCCTTGAGTACGGGACCCCAAAAATTTAAACGTAATTGATCTTTTAACTTTATACAAACGAAATTAATGAAATCTATCCTAATTTCACAATCGACATAATTTACGTCATACTACCTGCCAGGCTTAGATTATTTGACGTTTATATAATCTATGCTGCCAGTAAAGCATAGTACTCCTAATTTGATTAATCGTATATTGTAAAACACGTAAAGTGAATGTCAGATATCCTCTAACACCGTCTGATCTTTGCACAAGATACATTAGTAACCAAAATCGATCACGTGGCACCGATACCTATTTCACAAGCAGCTTCCAAGACAAACATCAGTATCATGTATCGACAGATATCTGTTTATCTCCTTTACACCTACATAATAACTTGTTAACGATTATGTCTATCACTCTCGCACGGCGTGACTTATTTTTTAATATTTATTTTCGTGTACATGACTGGCATTAATCGAATAACCACGGCTCGAGTTCGGTCTTTTTTGTTGAAGCTTTATGTAAGATGTATCGATGTGTGACATCAATTTTATCTCAAGCTAATTTTATGATTCGTCTATGGGCGTCAGCAGATGGCTTTATCTGATGCCTGTGGCCGTAGCCGTATTGTAGTGTGATATTCGTATACTTGAACTTTGACTGATTTTCAAACAATTTGATTTGAAGCCTTATTCCTATCCGAAATATTGTAATGATTCAAAAATTGAGCAAGTAAAAGCTTCTAATTCTTAAACTCATCGAAACTAGAAGGTTATAAAATTATAACTGTGTCCAACCAATGATAACCATAATACCTATTTCGTTTGTCGTACAAATTCTGATCCCCAAAGCCGTAGATAGGGCAGTCGGGAAGGAGGGAATGGGTAGTTACCATTACCATCTATAATAGAGGCCTCTCCAGCAGTGAGTTGAGACAGGAAGAAAATTAAATAACAATTTTTATTTTTTTTCGATCATAGATCTAGTTAACCCGTTAATTAACTTATTATATGATTACGATACAACTTCTAAGTTCGAATCAAGGCGGATTGTGAATATATCAGAAGGCGGGTAACTGTTGGGGCCAACAACTAATAAACTATCTTACAAAATGTATGCCCATACCATACTTGTTTATTATATTGTACTTAAGCTACTTAAGCATTTCAGTAGGGGTATGACTCTACTGCAGAGTCCGCCTGGGGAAGTGGTACTTCCTTTGCCAGTTATTCAACCGCAAAGTACTGAGTGTGCAAGCATTGCTGTGTTCCGGTTTCAAGGGCAATGTTACCAGAGAAACTACTGGGTATGAAGAGATTTAACATCTAATATTTCAGGGTGACGTTGCAGTGCGACGCAGGATTGGGTTCGCGAGTTCACAATTCTGGTATTGCAACTGTTAGTAGCAGGCGTGATGCTTACCACCAGGCGAACGTCTTGCTCGCCTCGTCACTAGATTATATATAAAAAAGCAGTTATTTGCTAAATATAAAGCCGACATAAATTGATGGCAATTGATTACGACCCGAGATATAGGTACAGGAAAACTTTTATTGCGAAAGTGAGCGAAAGTGTTATTATTCCATTTTAGTAGGTTCCGTGGAAGAAAATAGCTCAATCGATCGTCGAGTGAACGATGATGACATACGATGTTTATAGTCGTACAAGCATGCCACATCTATCTCTACATTATTATTTATGTGTCGTTATCGCTTTATTTGTGCCTCGCCAATGTCACCGAGTTGTCGAAAGGGCAACGGACGCGATATCTCTAAACACACATACACACAAACCTGCACACATGCATAGCCATATCAACTCACACTTAAGCATTGATATATTTTCTATCCAGCCTACATACCTATTAATGCAAAATGGATTTCGTACTTGATAAAAAACGATGTTGTTATTATGGATTCATTGCCCTTACGTTTTATCTGTTCAATCACTTTTTGTTGTAAGCAATTTCTTTATGAGAAAGCAATGTGCGTTAATATGCAGCAAAAAAATACGTATGACGTAGGCCTCTTTACTTAAAAGATTTAATAATCATTTATATTTAATTTTGTAATAGTGTGATGAGGTAGTTATGTAGGTGTGGCGAGAAGTTTGCGTGGTGGTAATAATGGTAAGCGCCATGCACGCCTGCCCATAACAGTAGCAGTGCTAGAATTGTGAACTTGCGAACAAAATCCTGCGCCGCACTGCACTGCGCTCGTCTCCCTGTGGTATTAGATGTGAAATCTGTTCATACAATATCTCTATGTAAAGAATTAGTGGCTTATTAACATGACAACATTCATCTTTTTCATCATATTAGATAGATAGATAGATAGATAGAAACACTTTACTGTGGACACCAAAAATAAAACAACAATAAAAACAATGACCTTAAGAACTATTGCTACTAGTGGCGACCTTATCGCTAACAGCGATCTCTTCCAGGCAACCATATTAGTGCATATTGCATATTCAAAACATAACAACATCACGATGTCATGTTGTAGCCTAGGAAATTGTAGAGTACGCCACTCGAGCTTAAAATAGCGTTGATCCCGAGGTGGAAACTCTACTTTATAACACCCTATATGAGAAAATAAGTGCAGTTGCACTTATTGTTTTTTTTTTTTTGTTTCTTTTTTTTTTTTGCTACCTAGATTATTATTTTAGCCACTTACAAATGAATATAATGTTTTGACATGGAAATCAGAATCTCAGTCACACATTTAAAACATCAACAACACTTCACAAAACAAACAGCAATACTGATTTATCGTTCATAATTATTGAGGTAATTTGTCATTGTATGTGCCTCTAAAGGTACATCATGATGCCATATCCACGTAAAAGGTTCGAGAAAAACAAAAACAGTTGAAATATTGAAGAGCCTTAAAAATCTAAAGTATCGAAATAATTACTAAGGTGCCCCTTCATGCCCACTGCGAGCTTTTAGACAATACGTTTTTACATCACCTGTGGGCAATGATATTATAATTATATATCCTGTGGGTGTTGATATCTATCTGCTCTCAGACATTCTATAATCTGAGTTTCATTGCAACCACTAAAGTCACGTCAACGCGTCTCAACGGGTTTCCCATATCCAATCCAATCCCATAATAGCTTTTAACTACAAACTGTATTAAATTTAACATTTTATATCTTAATATAACAGACTAAGATGAATATTTAACACAGTACAAGGTGATTCAGGTTAGTCTAACTTTAACTATAAATTAATCTGTTATAGCTTAGCCGCCACATTTTACAAGGCTATGGTAAACATGTAACCTCAAGCATGGCAAGTCAAGGGCTTTAAGGTAAATGGCATGAGGTCCAAGAAGCACGTGCCGCGCTGAACCGCGAAGCCTTATTAAGCTCGGTACTCACTATTAAGCGTAATGTATCTGACACATGTATCAGAAAAGTACGTTACTTGAGTTGAGCTTGTTGAGTAATTTTTAATTCACAAAGATGTGAACTTTGGCTTCTATTGTATTCAGACATCTAGCAAATTTAGTTAAAGTATCCCTGAATAACAGCTGCTAGTATCTGTGGATAGTATAGAGTTTTATATTTGTTCTGTGTCTGGGTGTAGTATATTAAATGTATGTATCATAAGTATGTATATACAAAAAAAAAAGTATCTGCTATATGGTTTTCATATCACAAGCTTTGCTTAGTTTGGTGCTAGATGGCGCTGTGTGAAAAATGTCCACCGATATTAATTTATTTAATTAATTGTGGTTTGAAAAGTCACAGTCATGTCTGTCGCTAGCTTGGAAATTTAAAGTTGGCATGCGTGGCTGAGATTCCAACCAACGCCGATTCTCTTGTAGCATCATTTTGGTATGAAATGGTAATGCATCTGGCATTACAATTTTTACAGTGACCACCAAGCTTTGTTCGCGTAGAAGCTATTGTGGGCGTGCGCTTACGCAGCTATTAGGAATCGCTATATTTGGGCTTTGTTGTACTACAGATTGTACTCGGATGTTTATCTTAAACCTTGTCAAACAACTTTAACAGAATACGAGAAACACAGTCACGTAAGTACACTAAAATAACGAATGTTATGAAATACAAAATGTTAAAGACTTAGATGTTTTTGACTCATACTTTTGACCCCAACCAAAACAGAACTAACCGGACTCAGTGACTCACTGGCTTCATAAGTAGAACACAGGAAAAACTCTATAAAAGTAACATTACACAATATTTCATGACAAGAAGTCTAGATATCCGCCATCTTGTATATGATCTTGATCATGTCATGATATCATGATTCACTGTCAATTACGTAGGCACTTACATGATCATGCTAATGAATGCAAAATTTTAAGGCCTTTGCGTTTTCAGGATTTTGCTTTCAAGATATTTTTGCTAAATATACTTGAGGTTAGGTGTTTCACGAAGAATGACGTAAATAGGTTTCGTGACCTTATTACGTGTGATCTGATGCCCAAGAAGATAAAGATGCTTTTTATTTATGCAGTGTACAAAAAAAAACAAATCGGGCATTATAAAAGTGAATTGACATTATTAGGTACTGATTAGGACGCCACTTGTGACAATAGCTCTTATCGATAACTAGTGTAATTCTGTGAATAGTACTGTAAACCTCGCGATCTGAGCGCATCATCAGCCCGGAGACGTCCAATGCTGAACAAAGGTCTCTGTTTAGACCGCCACACAGTACGACATCCTGCCATTTGCATCCACCGGTTGTCCGCGACTTTCACTGTGTCTAAGTTGTGGGAGGCCTACCTACCTCACGACCTTACTCGTATGTCTTAACGATATCTTGACCGTATTTGCTCATATTAGAAATTCTTGTGTAGAATTGAGATCCGAATGTTTTTTGCCAAATATGATTAAACCGGCCGGAAGATGGCGCCGCACCGAATTTCCCCCTTTTAGGGGAAGGTTTCACTCCAATCAAAAAACCCCGAAGACGAAAAAATTCTATGCAGTTTTAGACTGTATGCAAAGACTAAGTATCGCTAAGATTAGTAAAAAAAATACGACCTGTACGCGAGTATCATCATTTAAACATATGGACAGATGAAAACAAATTTACGCTCGCTTCGTTCGCTCGGTCAGTTATGTTTATTTTATTTTTTGGTGCGCACAGTAAAATTTTCTTTCTAACTAAAGTAGGCACAAAACGCCTTCTACTTTCTCGTTACTCCAACAAATTAATCACCAACATGATTAATCCTCCGGCATAAAATCTTACATAACTGTTAGTTTGTTACCATTTCGTATAAGGTCGACAGATTTGGAATACTTAGAGCTTCCGTTACACCATCAATATTTGTACCGTTACTGCCTTGAGAAAGCCCAGTTTTAAACTGCTCGAACTCGACATTAAAATTACTGGACTAATACCTATTATACTTGTATACGTACTATTATTTATTCTGTGCTTGTACGTTTGTCACTCAAGTGACGTCTAAGCCAAAAAACGGTACCATTTAAGTTTAATAAACTTTTGCTCGGTGTATGTATGAATGTTGTTATCAGATCTTTACTGCAGTATCAAATTGAGGATATTCTTTTTCTTTTTTTTTATATAATTTTTCTATCCGCAATTTTAGGTATGATTTACAATAATACTTAGTATGATATAAAATAAACGTTAGATCGATTTAAAATTAACCTTAATTTGGTTTAAATACATTTTAGTTCAATTTAAAATCTAATAGGCAAATAAAGAATATAGATTAAAAAATAAAATTAAGCAATGTACCTAAAAGACTATAGGTATACCTAACTATTTCATTTACCTATATCATTCAAGGAGTTTAAAAAAAACAATTTTTGATGTGTTTTTATTTTTTTATTTTCATTTTAAATAGCAGTGATAACACAAGTAAATCCGTTGTGCAAAGCCTGTACCAAAAATCAAAATACGCTACGCTCATTACATTATATAGACCCATTGCCCTTTTTAGGTACTTACACGAGTTATATGCTCCAGTTTTACTGCGAACCTTTTGAAATATTAAGCTTACGTAATGGTAAAGCCATTAAATTACTGGCAACTACATAACTAATCCACACGTAAACACCAAAAATATTAAATGTAGACTGTAGACTGTACTGTAAATAAAATGTACATTATCGTACTTTTCCCATAGCCACACAAGCTTCTGGTGAAACTTTCACATCCCTACTATTACTTGTACTATTAGTAGAATTTATATATATATATATATATATATATATATATATATATATAATATAAGTATACAATTATATATTCGGTATTTCTAAAACGTTTGTGTCTAAAATAATTGGTCAAATCAGGTCACTTTAGTAAGAATTTTGTATCGTAACCAACATTAATGTTCTTATTTTTAATATTTGGTAAAAAAGTACCAATTTTTACAAATAAATGGGATGATAGCATTGTTTTGAGAACGAAACAATCCAACTCAGCCACACTGACTAGTGTTGCCACTTGCCACATAATATACGTACGTACCTACTGTTAAAGATTTTGCAAAAAGATAACTGCTGTGGCCAGAAAGTGATCTATTTATCAATTTTTAAATAGCAATCCATTCCTTCTGGCAAAATGTCAAACTTACACAGCTTAATGCCAGCTTTGCTGTGGTTTGGTGTTCTTAAAACAAAAAATAACTTAGCACAGCAGCGCCCTCGAATTCCATGAAAGTTGTCTTTCTGCTTAAAGTCTATACTTTAGATACTGTGGTTCTTATTTGGTAACGTGTTTCGTATAAGTAAAAATAAATATTTTTATTTGTCAGACTTGGATAGCATTGATAAATGAACTCGACGACAGGTCACAATACAATAATTTTAAGATTAAAATGGTTAACTCATTCATTTGAATATTGTGAATAATTAATTGAATTATGTTTATTTAACTTTAACAGATTTTTTCACTAGATACATTAATATCGTATACGTATACTTACGTTAAATTACGTATTAAGACATTAATGGATACGGTTACGTTGTAATTAAATACACATGCTTATTGTTAACCCAATATTGTTATATGTACCAAGTTCAACATTAAACAATTTATATTAATGTTCTGTAAGCGCTATAATTTTTGAAATCCGTACATGACCCCGATACTATGTTTTTTTTACTACATGATTGTATATATATATAGGTATTCAGTAAGTTAGTCACCCTAGTTAGTTACCGTGACTTCCAGGTACAAATTATATGTAGAAAAAATCGCAGTTAAAGTGAAAAAAAGTGTTGTTATCGTCTAAAACTAGTCGTTCGCTGCTAGCGGTCCTCCGGACCCATTCGACCAATATATTAGCTCAAAAATTATATTTAAATAAACTACTTGCCTACAAAATTTCATGAAGATCGTATCAACGGTACTCAAGTTATTATAAGGCAAACATAGATTTACTTTTTCTTCCAGTAGAATCCGAGACTTTTGGTTTTATATGCGTAAGTGATTGTCTGTTCTGTTTATTCACGTCTGAGCGGCTGGAACAAATTTGATTAGATTTGTAAGGCGGTATGAAATATTGCAATGAACGGACATCTTATCCTTCTGAATTTCAATTCGCTTCTATCTCATCTGATTCAAGAAACTACTGGGCACATCACTTAGTAAATAAAATAAAGGAGACATGAAAATTTCTTCGTAGGTAAGTAAGTATTCTAAAATGTATTAGCATATAGCGAGGTTGTTATTTTAGATACATCGCGATGATGTATCTAGAACATCGATATATATTACATAATAGAATATCTAGAATTTTGATCTGAACATTATTGTTTGTCGAAGATCTAGAAAAATAACATCGCGTTCGAGAAAAATGAAGTTAAAATCACGACGGCAGTGTGACTGCTTTCACGACGTCAGAAATGGTACCTACCTGACGAATTTTATAAACCCGAAAACTTTTTGCTTGATTGTGATTTTGTTCCCACTAAGCTCCGTTTGAATGGATTTGGATTTTAGTAAAATTAAGTTAAAGTCACGACGCGTGTGCGATAACACGTAAATAACCGATTGTCAAATAACATCGTTCGAAATCAAGTCATATTTGTAAGCGAAAATTATACGAACACACACGCACAGTTAAGTTAGACATAACTTAATTTTCCCCGGATAGATAGAAGATACGGGAAAACTGAAAATTCGCAAGTAAAACTGCGAGACGCAGTAAGTTCTTTATAATTTCTTGTTATTCGAATGCAATATCGCATTGTTGAGTCGTAAAACTGTTATTGAGTTGAATAGGTATCTCTTGAACTCAACCTTTGAGATCATTTGTTATTCGTCCCGGCATATTTTATGCAGTGAATAAAATTCAATTCAAATTGGTATAAATGTAGAGGTTTTTATTTTATATATGCTATTTACAATGGTAATAAATGGATAAATTCCAATATTTGAATGGTTCAGGAAAACACTAGAAAACATATAGGTACTTACATTAACAGCGTCCCTAGCACTCGCAATTCTAGAAAGTATTTTTTTTTTAGATCAAAAAGTAGCTTTTGATTGTAATATAATAGGCTGCTATCATACTATCATACTAAAATCCAAATCCATTCAAACGGAGCTTAGTGGGAACAAAATCACAATCAAACAAAAAGTTTTCGGATTTATAAAATTCGTCAGGTAGGTACCATTTCTGACGTCGTGAAAGCAGTCACACTGCCATCGTGATTTTAACTTCATTTTTCTCGAACGCGATGTTATTTTTCTAGATCATCGATAAACAATAATGTTCAGATCAAAATTCTAGATCTTCGATTATGTAATATTTATCGATGTTCTAGATACATCTAATCCTCATCGCGATGTATCTAGAAGAATAACCTCGCTATATGCTAATAAATTTTAGAATACTTACCTACGAAGAAATTTTTAAATCTCCTTTATTTTATTTACTAAGTGATGTGCCCAGTAGTTTCTTGAATCAGAAGAGATAGAAGCGAATTGCCCCTTATTTGACCTTCTATAACTGCCTACTGATGTCAGTTACACTCACTTGTACCCACTATAATGATTTATTAATTAACGTTACGATTATAATTGAACAAAACAAAAGATTGTTGTTTGTTAAATGAAGACTTTGCTTTGTTACACCCAGATAATTTATTATTTTCTAAGGGCCTCAAGTGTAAATATTTTGCATAAAAACAAGATGCAGTCGTTATAATTTTATATTTTTACTTGCAATTATTTCTTTCATATACCGGCTCAATTTTAAAATTAAGGATATGTTTTTTCTGCATAATGTAAAAGCATGCAAAATTGAGAAATGATTAAATCATAAATTATTTACGTTACCTAAACTAAAAAAACCAACAAAAAAAAACTAACTAGTTAACTTTAAAAAAACAACCGACTGCAAAGTAATATGGGACCACCTCGGGAGTATACCCTTTCAAATAAAAAATTTTTTTTCAAAATCGGTCCAAAATTGACGGAGAAATCGGAGTTCATAAATTAAAAACAATAAAAACATACCGTCGAACATTATAATCTCCTCCTTTTTTGTAATCGGCTAAAAATAACACATAAACGACCTTTTATAGGTATGATTTTACGTGTTATTATGAAAATTACGATAAATGACTCTACCACTACATTTCCATTCCATCCAACTAGTTATCCATCCATAAAAACATCGTTCTGTCAACGACACGTTTTCACGAACAAGTCCTTCATATTGACTGTATCTTTGTATTGATCACGTTATCATGTGACAAAGAAAGCTTTAAAAAAAATAAAAATAAACTGGTAATTACAGGTCGGTGTGACTGCGTTCTAGCGTACCTGTGGAACTATTTATAAATTCAATACAGGTGCACAGAGTCGCAGGTGTCCTTATAGTCCTGTATTGTTTAAATTCTGCATAAAAACAGACTCGAACACTGTTACAAACGAGCACTGGAATGATACAAAGATATTGTGAGTTGTGACATTGTACATACAATGCGATAGTGCTACAATATAGTTTGAAGTACCTAGTAAATATTTTTCACTATTATATTTTCTGAATATGGTTTGGTTTAGTATTATACAAAGTATAATATTATTTTAGTAGGCTAAGTAGTCTTTGTAGTTTGTTTTAGTTAATAAAGGCTTATGAATAATTAAAAAAAAGTTTTATACAAGGTGTAGATTTCTCAACTTTTCAGTCTTCTGCAAGACCTAGAAGACAGGTTAGACTATAGTAAGAGTAAAGTGAGTTTTAATTAAAAGCGTATAATAGTAAACGCCCATCATCATCTAGAGAAGCATGAACTTTATATCAGAATACATGCAGTACATAACATAACACGCACACACACACACACAAATACATAGTAGTATTAGTAGTATTCGTAGTAAATTATGATACAAGTGTGCTATGTTGGTCATTACACTAGAGGCGGTATTATGCGCGCGAGCGGGTGAGCGCGATAAGGAAGCCGAGAGTGTAATTACTAACATAGCACAAGAGTTTCAGACGACTGTTTTCATCACACTTGCGAGGAAAAAACAAACTTTTTTTGATAATAATCAACCACACAGCGAAAACGTCAACAAGCATTTGCGGAAAATGGCGCCCAAACCAGCAATGCGCGCGCAGGTTGACATTTACTTCAGCGGCATAAGAATTCTTTGTTGGTATTACAAAAAAACTGTAAGTATTACCCGGCTATATTAAGAGTGCTTCGTATACATACGTCTAAATGCAGTCACGTTCAAGCTTGGCTTTACCGGGTTATACATATTATAGCACTAGTGCCGCAATGTAAAGTAAAAAGCACGTGTGCGTAATAGCTTGGATTATGAGCCTAAAACCGATGTAATAAGATCCACTTTACGAGCAAGTGTGATGAAAATTCCTTATATAACGTAGGAACTAAGAAATGATTTTTAAAAACACCATCGTCCTAGTACCGATTCCCATGTATTCCCCGAATAATCTGGGCTAATTAGTTATTTTTTTATAGTTGAGCGTTGAATTACAATTTAGGTGTCTACGCTCTACCTACCGTGATAATGACAGCATCATGGGCCTTGCCAATGTTTCTGTAAACAATATCCAATTTGTCAGCCAAGATCCAAGGATCCCACCATTTTTAACCACACCGTCGTCGTCGGTAAACTGAACAACAAACATTGAGTACTATGTAAATTTTCCATCACACCTACGTCAACCTTCAAATTCGACTTCCTGCCAATTGTCAAATATACTTGTACTGTTATGTTCATCAAATTTTATTGTTCTATCTCTGATTCATCTAAAATTATCGAGAGGTTTATTAGCCCGCGAAAAGCTAAAACAATGGGTGAGCATTTGCAAATAATACCGCTATGCGAACCGATCCGTCATTACATCAAAAATCCCACCCAAATTTTGTCTTATTTCAGAAGCAACACGTCGAAAACTTTGTTCATCGAAAAACAAATCAGTCAGTGACAGCAGCGAAAAATACACGAAAAACTTTTCAAATTACTGTTCCTCACTGACCTATATTATACAAGTACGCTCGACTAAATTGTCTAGGAAATGACAGTTTTTTTGTGCCGATTTTCGAACATCTCCGGTACTAAAATTGACATTTGTGTCAATAACATATTTATTCCATGGATGCTCACGCTGGCTATCCGCGCCAAAATGCCGAAAATCAAATGGCTTCAATTTGCATGCGAAGACAGATTGCAGATTGGCAATATGAAGTATGTACTTGTATTATAGAAGTCAGTGCTGCTCCTACATTACCTACGTCTCTTTATACATTTTCGTTCAAACTAACTCTACCCTAAAATCAAAATTAACTAAGTGCTTACGCATGAGGAGAAGTAACAGTCTTAATTTTAAATATCAAAATTAATTGAGACTACATGCTTGTAAAGGTCTATTCACATTTTTCACAAGCGCCTCTAATATCGACGTTGCTTTTGTTTTGCGACAGCTTGCAACCAATTTGATCTGCGGTCTGATATTCATTGTATTTAGTTTTATTTTTCGCAAGACGCAAATTTTGGCTTTATATTTCAAATCGAGCAGACTTGCTCAAAAAACGCTAAGAACATTAAGAAATCTAAATCGAATCACGTCTCAATGATTGTTTATTGCGATAAGCAACATTTTTGCGACTTCACTCGTGGTTTTTTATCTCCACACTGCGAGGACTATAAATTCCTTCGCATCGCGAACTGGATTTATGTGGCCAATTTAAATATAAATTAAATCGTAAAAGGATTTAAATATGAACGGCGGGACAGAGATTTAAAGAGACAACGGTAGACGGCCTCTTTTGAAATCTACGTGTATACATGTATGAAATATTTCATTCTGCATTGAATAATATTTCATAAATATTGATTCGGTTCGGTCCAATTCCATCGTAATAAAGTTTGCACCAAATCAATTACTACAATCTTCAAATCAAAATCGCGAAATCGGTCCAGGAGAGACGAAAATGTTGAAGTTGTGAGACAAACCGTTCAGGCGAGTAATTTTGATCGTAGATGACATCTATTGCATACGACAATCGAATATAATTATGCCAAATGTGAGCTTTATGTAGAACAGAATACCAGATGTTTTCAATAGTAAAACTGATCTCGAAAGCGTAATTGTGGAATATCATCAACAAGTTTGCTATACGTTACAGTCACAGACGTTTTATCAGATCGTACGGACCTGAGATAGCGGGAAAGTGGACCAAGGGCAGTGTGCTCAGATAACACAAGGTTGTGCAGTTGCGAACGGGGTGATAGGTATCTTCAGGTGCTATATTAATATACGACCTTTCGAATTTAAATTGCGTATACGTTACGTACGTAGGTGCAAAGTGCAATATGTCGTGTCTTCTCCAACAATTCTTATAGTCTCATGCATAAATAGTACATTATTATCCTAGGGGTGAAAGTAACTTATTTAGTCCCGTTACACTGGGAAATGCACGAGAAGTGCGGGACCATAATCTTCTGAGAAGAAACAAAAAGTTGGAACATGGTTCAATAAAAAATTATGTAAAAATAGAACTAGTTTTTTTTTTATAATTTGAGTGTCTGTCATTTGTCAACTGTCAATGTCAGTTGAAAGTGATTCTCCCTAGGGCTGAAATTTATTACTTTCAACCCGCCCCTCAGGCAACTTCTGACCTACTTTCCGAGTATGAGTAATGAAAAGTTATAAAATGCTAAAAGCATCACTTTAGATGGGCAAATGTCTTTTTATTCGCAAAATAACTTCAATACTTTGTGTCTCGATGATAATTCTATAAGTTTTTAGCAGGTTGTATTTGGTATGTACGCGTATCATCAAACTTTTGTGACTCTAGGCTAATCAGATCTTAAACTCCATAATAAATATGCCGTTTTATTTACATTCAAATAAGAACCCTTTTTGATTTTGTGTTTGGCTATAACAGGCCTAGCTAAGATCTAAAGATTCTAAACCAGTGGCTGCTTGGAGAAGGACTATACCAAATAATTACGTTTTGATTTTTGATGCTTGGTTTTTCTATTTTATTAGAGTGCATATTATAGTAAAGGCATGTGACATTTTGGTCTAGTTCGTACAAGGAGGCATGGGATATTTGTACCACTAGGCCACTTGCTTAAGGGAAATGCTAAGCCTTTACAAAAGATCATAATTAAGTAGATAGTTTATGAATCCACTTTTCACATGTTATATGAAATTTTTACGTAAACTATAGACAAAAATAAATCACAAACCACTTTGTTATGAGAACCTATACTGTACCTTTAATGGCAAGTAATGATTTTATAGGGCATAAATAAACATGAAATATAGGTCAATAGGTTAATAGGTCAATACAACAATCTGCGCCCACAAGCAAGCCTGCCAAGCGTGGGGATTATGGAAACCCCTCCCTAGGCTTTCGTCCAGCAGTGGACGTTTCCTGGCTGATAAAGTATGTAATGAAGATAGGTTAAAGTTACATGACAGTTTTTGTCATAGTAATGAAGTATCAGACTGTTTTATCAGTCCCTAAATTAAGAAGGACGCGTGATAACAACTGCATTATTATTTTTATCATCGAATAAGGTCATAGCTGATATCATTATCTTGACCTCGACTCGAATACGGAAGAAAATTAAATTTTAGGTTATTTCACCAAATTACAGTGTCACTTCACGTTGCGGATGTTGGGTATTGAGACAGTTTATTGTAGTTTTGTCGGTTAACCATTTTGGGTAAATATGTCGCCGACTAAAGAACTCCAAGGTTGACCTCGAAGATAACGCGTGATAATTTTGGACATAACATTGTTTGTGTGCATTTAAGGCTGTTTTCGACACGACAATCTCGTTTGGTTTCCACTTAAAATTCTTATCCTGGAGTTGCATTCTTGTCTGAGATTGTTTCTAAAATTGGTTGTCGGTTGTCTTAGTATTTAAGTGGTTTCTATTCCATTTTTAGTTCTGGTGGGTCAGGCAAGACTTCGTCGTTGCTCAGAGTAAATACTTACTTGTTTTTTTTTTTTCATATGATAAGTAATTAAGTGACACAGTATATTTGAAAGGAATGCTTCTTATCTTATTTGGGTGATCTTTGACGAATGACTATAGTCTATCTATACAGTATGATAATATGATAAATTTGTTAAAGCTGCAAATTCGTTCAATAGCTAAAGGTAAAAATTATATTACGACCTAACCGACACGATTTAAAAATTATATTATACTGTGTTAAAATCTATGTAGGTTAGGTACTCTGAAACAATTCTTTTATCAATGAACTTAACGTATATTAAGTATGTTAGGTTGGGTATTTCCTATGCATAACGCTTTTGACAAAAATGTTTAGGATCTGCCAGACAGTGTTAATCTGTCTTACGGATGAGGGTCATCAAAGTTGGATTGTCAAGGGACAGCCTTTGCTTTGCAATGAGATTACGCGGTTAAGAACGACATTATAAATGATAATTCAACAATCAACTCTTTCATTGGGCTACCACGGGAAGAGTTGGTTGTTTTAAATTTGATAGACTGTTTTTCATTGTACCTAGTATCTAGAACATCTAAGGCAGATATCCCAGAGCCAGTACCAGTGAAGCTAGGCAATAAACAACGGACGAGGCCGCACCAGAAATAGCGACGGGAGCTTGATAGAATAATGCGCCCTGAACAGCCTTGCTCTCGATGTGTGACCCACTTATGCCAGGATGCGCTTTTTAACACGTAAACGTTGAGATATTTCTTATGATTGAAATTGATTCTTCAAGAATGGATATTTTGGCACAGTTTTGCTACTGGCTATCACTAAAGTAAGGACTTTCAAACAATACAAATACTGATTCTGTCTAGGTTTCCTTGGGGTTTTTATTTTTTAACCAATATCTGATTGTAACTGGATTTTGTTATCACTTATATTTCTTCTTATATAATGTTTGGTTGTGTCAGGATTTCCATGGCTTTTTTTTCTTCAATTTGAATGTCTCCTCTCCATCTCTTTATATCGTCAGTCATAATTTGTCAGGTAACTAACTTTTTTCTTAGCTTTTAATTCATCAGTTGCGGCTTCCATTA
Organism: Erannis defoliaria; assembly: GCA_905404285.2. Classification (NCBI taxonomy): domain Eukaryota; kingdom Metazoa; phylum Arthropoda; class Insecta; order Lepidoptera; family Geometridae; genus Erannis; species Erannis defoliaria. The sequence goes on from FR990071.1 coordinate 7,369,089, forward strand.
GTTCTTTTATCTTCGAGGTAATAGTATTTTTGTTTTTTTTTTCTTATTAGGGCATTTTAACAAATTTTTTTGCAATATGTTATGTTTCTGCAAATCATGCTCTAATTTTGCAGGAACCTAAACATTAGATATTTTACATTCTGACTCAAATGACGAACTTAGTTTTATTTTTTTAAGTTCAGTCCAGAGAGTCCAGACTAATACCTAATAACCTTAAATTACACAGTCACACTTTATTGCAATGAATCACTGTGTACCGATTAGCCTTAACCTCATTAAGTTAGACTATTGTTCCCGGAAACTCAATGACATCGACTTTACCACAAAACGGGCTACTGTTTTCGTAGATAAGAAGACTATAAAAAAAAAATTAAAAAAAATGTAATGATAATAATATAATAATGTGGTTTTTTTTCTACAAATAAAATATTGTCTATTGTCTATTGTTTATTGTCTATAATAGCCACAAAACTTACCGTACGCATGCACCCTGATGCGGTATCAGTTACTCTAGCATTTGTTGCCCGTGGACCAAACGCGTAGCTGTATCAGTAGGACCACGGGCAAATTCTGTTGTCGTGTTTCTACCAGCCCGTGCTTCAACCGCGTGGGTCCTATCGGTAGGACCACGGGAAATTTCTGTTGCCGTGATTCTACCAGCCCGCGGTTCAACCGCGTGGGTACTACCAGTAGGACCACGGGCCATTTTGTTGCCGTGTTTCTACCAGCCCGTGCTTCAACCGCGTGGGTCCTACCGGTAGGACCACGGGAAATTTATGTTGCCGTGATTCTACCAGCCCGTGGTTCAACCGCGTGGGTACTACCAGTAGGACCACGTGCAATTTCTGTTGCCGTGGTTCTACCAGCCCGTGCTTCAACCGCGTGGGTCCTACCAGTAGGATCACGGGCAATTTCTGTTGCCGTGGTTCTTCCAGCCCTTGCTTCAAGCGCGTGGGTCTTACCAGTAGGACCACGGACAATTTCTGTTGCCGTGGTAGCCCGTAGTTCAACCGCGTGGGTCCTACCAGTGGGATCGGGCAATTTCACCTTACCTGCTTGATATTGACGCACGCTCGTGGTTCTCCAGTACTCTTCCACATTAAGGTTGCAGTTGCAACTTCTCAACAATGACGCACGGTTATGGCTCATAGTTTATGCGACAGTATGTACTGTACCCGTACAATTTGCATACGACTCAACTCAGTCAAAGCCGTCGGGTCACAGAATAAATTATAGTGAACGCCGGGTCAAGGTTGTAGGAAAACAACCGACGGCAGTGCGGCTGACTTCCTAGCAAGTTCATTATTCTAGACCGGATTTGGCGAGTTATTGTCACTGGTATTGTTTTGAATGGGGCAGGTCTACTATTAAATTGAGTATCATCTATGTCCATGAATAGGTATGGGGAGTTTGGGGAGTAGAGAGATTTGTCAAACGATTTATGTGATTTCCATTTTGGACAATTATACACAGTAGATACCTAGCATTAAATTATTTTTTATAAAATAGGTAAATGAAAAAAACCACATTTTTTCAGTTTGATCAACTTTAACAACGTGGTGATAAAATATCAAGGGCAAAAAACATTATTTTAATATAACCTGAACCCCTAAAAGCCACTTATTTCATTTTTCATATTGCCATAATAGACTATAGTGTTGTAGTAGAATTATTGTATACCGATTGTAAAACTGTCACGCTCTGAAGTACAGCACCTATCCATTCGCTGCAGCCAATTTACATCCATTGCCCTCGTCTCCCATGACCTATTTCGATCGACCCCTCCCACTGCAATTGTTCTGATTCATGTATCCGATTTTATACTAACGGAATAATGTCACAACTATTAGTGAAGGTACATAAAATATGATGTTTTGAAATTCTGCATGAAATTCCAAAAAGTGTTTTAAATGCTACCATTGTCAGCAAACCTTTCTACCTATACTACCTTGATGATAAGGTTCTGTTTCATGAACACATTCCAGTTGCGCGCGGAATCGCTCCACCTAGGTCGCACGGTCAAGGCTCAAACCCACATCGGAATTCTTGTTTAATGTCTAATACCTAGGGTAGATATTCGCGTACAGGCGAGCCTTAGAAGTGCCACTTTAGCACAATGTCCACTACTGCTGAGAAAAGATAAATCTCATTTGCGTTAGTCGCCTGCATACGAATATCCACCATTGCTACTCGATCATAAGGTTTCTGATTCATGAACTCATTTTAGATGCGCGTAGAATCATCGATCTAGGTCGTACGGTCAAGGGTCGGAAACCTACATCGGAAAACTTATTGAAAGTCATGGGCTTAGGGTGGTTATTCGCATACAGGAAAGCCGTAGAAATGTCACGTTAGCTTAGTCCAATGTCCATTATTACTGAGAATAGATTCATTCCATTCATGATTCTATTTCAATCACCGACGAGTCACAGGTGACAGGTAGGTGTTTTAATAGATTTTGGCTCTAACTCCACACAGGTGCAAGAAATAAAACGCCTCTTTATTGTTAGAACTCTCGTCTATTTATGTAAAACTGTCACTTCTAAAGATGGATGAAATAACTTTATTTACTTTATTTTTGTACTAGATTTCAATTTTTTCATTTTACTAGAGACAAACAGGGCGTTTGCTAAAAATATCTCTAAGTAAAGATAGACTAATTAAAAATAGATGTTTTCAGAATAAGTTAATAAAATAGACTACTAATTAATCGTTAGGATATACAGGGTTAGTTCTAATCAGTTAGCATCCTTTTAAGGGCATATTCTGTACACCAAAACAAACAACTTTTACTACGGGGCCAACATTGAAATCCCGAAACAGTTATCAGCTGTTACATACAAAAAGTTCATCGACTTTGGGCAAAATTTATGGAACAGCTGTTTTATTTGCGATTTCAATGTTGGGGCCCATAAGTTGTTTGTTTTGGCAATCAGTTTTGATGTACAGAATATGCCCTTAAAAGGATGCTAATTCATTAGAACCAACCCTGTATAGGCGAGATGTATCCTTGCCTGATGTCACGACATTTTAAAGAGTTAGTAAAATGAGGTGACAGTCTATACAAACAAATAGATAACGAGTCACTGGACTTGTACCTAACACTTGCACCTATCCGAGTTTACACCAATTATAAAAAAAGTTATCGTCATTGGATCTATATATACTCGATCTATCCCTTATACCTATCTAATACCAATAACTCTATCTAATACCAATAACTAATACCAGTGGTATTAATTTATTATCGTAACTACGTATAATTACTATAGTAAATAAGAGTATAATTACTCGTACGTAGTGTAGTGGTAGGACTCTATTGCTGAGTCCACCTGGGGAAGTCCACGCCTTGCCAGTTATTCAATCACCAAGCAGTAGTGTGCAAACATCACTGCGTTTCGGTTTGCAGGGCAATGTTAAATGTTACCAGAAAAATTACTGGGCATGAAAAGATTTAAGATGTTTTATCTCATCGCAGTGCAGTGCGGCATAAGATTTTGTTCGCAAGTACACAATTCTGGCACTGCTACTGTTATGGGCAGGCGTGAAGTTACCACCTGGAGCACGTCTCGCCAGGCTAGATTAATAAAACGTATAAAAACGTATCTACTACAGAAACTTAGTGACAATATAGAATATACCCAAACATAAAAATTCACAATCTCTTACATAATAATGACTGCGCTTAGGAACCGTGAAGCTCTACCAACATGGCAGACTATGACGGTAGATTAAAATACTCAACCGTGGAATGTTTAATATGTATTTATTTATGTAGCTGCAATATAACATAATATAATAAGTCGCTATCGAACGTTGGTTATCGCATTTTCAAGGGCATGTCGGTATGGCGTAGGGTTACCTACCAACAGTCGTGTTACTCAGGATCAGGAAGGATAGAATATAAGGAGTACCTACTGTCTCTAACATGAAAAAATTACCGTCGAAATGTTTTAAATTAGGGTGGCGCTAGTGTAGCAGCAGAGTAGCTTCCGCTTCGTTACGTTGGTTTTCTTTTCACAACCATTTATTTTTATTATTATATTTTTGCACAAATCTCAACTCAAATTTTGCCCATTATTGTTATATCATTTTAAATAGTTTTCAAAAAAACACTGAAACGTGAACCGTTAAAGTTTCACAATAAAGGCACTCGGCACCATATTCAACCTTCAAACTTCAGTCTACAATTACTGCTATATTCACACCATACTCTATAGCTACGCTAGCGCCATTCTGGAGGGTTTTGGAACTGCTAATTACTGCTTAAACCTGGACACTTTTTCGACTTGTCTAATACCCTCCATACTTAGACTTACTTACTTTATGAGTAAACAAGCTTATTATTAGCTTGTCGATAAGTTTACAGCAAGAAGTACAGACTGATTCAAACTTAATGGCGGCTGTGAAGTTCGCTGCAAGCGAGGCTTTGAGATTGTACACGCACACACACCGCACGCCTAATTTTTGCTACTGCGCAGCGTTTCGCGCCTTAGTTCACAGCCGCCATTAAGTTTTAATCAGCCTGTATAAGCGTAGAGATTACTGCAATAGCAGAAAATAAAAAAAAACTGCTCAAAACTCAAAGGATTTTCGAAAACATGTTATAAAACATATTATTTTAAAACGTTTTCATGAATGACCACTTTCGTTTCTGATTTTCTGTTTGGCTGTTTTATAGCCTCTTTTTTTAAATAAAAAGCATTTTTTTTTAAATAATGTGGACCTTTCCCTTGAAAATAAGGACGTATGGTCCTCTCAGCAGGACAACAGTTGTTAATGAGTCGGTCGTGAGACGATGTCGTCATGGTCATCAGTTCACATTGTCTACTAACCTATGTGGCTCTTAATTCAAGGGGTTAGAGTCTTTGTTGTAGCCCCTTTTCTTGAGAGATACGTAATAGAGCCTGCTATATGTGCATTCCACAGATAAGGTATAATATTGACTTTGTTGGGTTAGAACTGCTGCAGTGAAAATTAGATCGTTTCGTTTGTAATGTTTGGCTTTTTACCTACATTAATAAACTCTACCCACAACTATATATTACACAAGTTTAGGTACCTACATACATTTATTTTATACCTACTTATACATTTCTAGTGTTAAGACGTTAACGGTCTCACCACAAAAAGGTATGTTATTAAGGTTTCAGCATTATTTAGTAAAGGGGTAAAACAAATAAAAGCTAAGTTTCTAACTAACACGTGGTTTGTGGCAAAACTTTCTTATAAGTACTTAGACACTAATTTTGTGCGGCTAACTGTGATTTTATTAAATATAATATTTGACTTGATACTAGAATTGAAAATGCATAATAATACTCTGGCTGAATACACAAAGTGCGAACCAAAAAAATAATACAAATTAACTCTTCTTCTTCCTGTTTTTACACACGGTGGGTCCGGACGGCACAGCATACAAAATGTTTACTACTCTTATTTTTATAAAGTTTGACATTAAATTTCTAGCTAGCAATATTTCTTGACTTTTACAACTGAACTCAATTACCAGTTAGGACTAGGAACATAATCATAATAACAAGTAATAAACAAAACAGACATAAAACTAATGATTTACAGGCAGGAAACGTTTTGCACATGTGTTTCTTATGCTAAATGTCGAACTAACATTGTCTTCAGTTGTTGGCTAGTTTATGAACAAGCACGCGGCGTATTTCAGCCTGAAAGACTTACGACTCACATATAGGTAACAATAGAATTGTTTTTGTTATATTTATACGGGAATACTCACGTTTAATTAAATCGGATACCCCGACTATAGTTTCGATCATATCCGGTGACATTTTCAGTGTGAAGCAGGACGCGGCCGCTTGCGCGTTGGGCTCTGTTTTCACTCTTTGAAAAAGGTCACCGGATGTGATTGAATCTATAGTCGGAGTATCTGATTTAATTAAACGTGAGTATTCCCGTATAAATAAAACAAAAATGTGTCAAAACCACGTTAGTTTTCATAATAAAATTGAATTGTTCACTACTAACTAGATAATGGGCCTCATCATCTTCACCTCTTTTCTGTCTTCTCCCATCACCTTATCTCATACGTGAGTCTGTTGACTGACTAGCTAGTGAAATGAGGGAAAGGCTATATATTTACTTTTCCCCTTTACTCTATCATCTGTCATACTCTACATTTACTCCACTTACGTCGTGTAATATAATAATCTTTCACTCTGTTCATCTATATCTTTTAAATTTTGTTTTATCACCTACCATCATTTCTAAGGCCCTGGAAGAATCTTTAAAACATCCTGGAATATATGTCGAAATTCGATATTTTGTTAAAAAACAAAACTAATTTGTATAATTTTGCTTAGACAATAGTAATAAAAAATGAGTTAAAATATTTAAGTACGTAGTAAAATTAAAATTAATAAGAAAAATGCTGACAAAACGTGTTTTATCTAACTTCAAACTTTTCTCTAAGATCTTTTAATTTCTAAAAGTAGAGCAAACCCTAGGTTAAGTTGATAAGTTGATATAGTATAAATATTTCAAACAAAATCTCTATTTATGGTCTCGGAGCAACTAATAAGTTTCCAGCTTACACAGGTGCACTCGAACTGAGATAACGACCTAAGTTAAAATGCCTAAGTTGGAGTTTTAACCACACTTGGGTAATTACTGTTTATCATAAAGACGGCCGTTGTGGTAGAATAGGGCAAAATATCTACAGCCGACGAGCTAGAAAAGGACAAAACAGCTGCCGTTACAAGAAAAAAGAACGTATAGTTCGTAATTAACGGCAATAGTCGTTGAAATGTCAAGTTTGTAAAGTATAAAAGCATAGATAAAAAAAGTCGCCACGTTAGTAGTGGACGTGACTTGTAACCTTAACGTGTGGTTATAAAAAGACGTAACACCAACGTTAGTTTCGCCCGCTTAGCCGTTTTAGTTACAGGCGCAAATATGTAGGTACTTACTTATATTATTTTGTAAGTATGTGTTTCAAGCAAATGCTGCAAGTCCTAAAAATTAAGACGGAAAAAAACTACTTCAATTTCGATTACCTTGATGACATCTCTTCCAGTTATTTTGATTTCAAAACCAAACTACAGAACCGATAGCACTTTAACCACAATTTTTTTTTTTATTAAAATCGGAGAAATCTCGTAAAAACAGTCGAATTGAGAACCTCCTTTTTTGAAGTCGGTTGAAAATGAATAATCTTGTGAACCAAGACAGACAAGCAATACCGTATTGAAAGAATCGAGCGTCAGCTAAAGTGATTTACAAGACATGATTAAAGGGCAGTACCTCAGGTCGCCCACTCAGCTATTGTCCGCCACATTCAATAATTAAAAGTCAAAAGGTTTCCCATCCCATCTTGTTTATTGCCGATCGTAATTACAGCTCTGGTTCGCAAATAAATCGCGGTTCGACGACATCTGGCAGTTTCAGATCGCATAAATCCTGAACAATCTTCGTGGTTTCGTAACAACAATTGTGAAGAAATAGGTCTGAATACATGTGCGGAAATCGCAAATGTAGGAAATGTCAAGCGAAATAGTTTTATGCTATGCAATGCGGCAGTAAAGCTCGCGTTATTGCCCGAGTGTGCGTATGGAAACAGAAGTTTAAACAAGTGCACTCGGCGGGCCAGTGCGACCATTCCACTTTTATTTCTAGCGAACAATAGGGCTGCACTCGGTCGGTTTGTTGCCTTCCACCAATCACTGGTGTACGAGTTACGACGCTATAAATACGGCAAGAAGTGCCCCTGACCCCGGCGACGTTGACTCGCATCAAACCGCACTGCACCTCGTATTTCATACGCCAATAGCAAAGCTAAGGCTTGTGACGACTAAACAGCTCCGATCGGTGTGTACCTACTCATTCTCATGTTTCTGTAAAACAATCTCAATTGCTGTAAACAATTCACTCGAGCCATTCAACTCGAATTTACAGACGATAAATCATCTGATTGAGACGACCTCAATTTAAATTTTCTCGAGCGTTCAGGATGGTGGGATCTGCGGGTAGGGATTGAGATATCCGTAAATACCTTAAGCTATGACTACTGACTAGGCGAGGCCTTGGCGGTGGTCCAGCGCAAATAGGGCAACCGTAGGTGTCTGGAAAACCGTTTTGTTGGCAAACGCGCCATAATAGCTAATAAGGAATTCCTAACAGGGCTACACAATTCTGAAGTAAAATATGCCAGATACTGCTTGTGAATGAAACTATCTATTCATAAAACTGTCCCATTTTGTTCAACCCATCTCTCGCCTAAATTCCTTCATAGAAATTACGGTTCTCTAGCTTTTTTCCGAAGATGAAGCAACTGGCCTAAGCAACTGAACTTAAGGTCGAGGAGTACCCATACAGCCTAAGTCCACCTTCCCGTGTGATTGCTTATTGGTGCTTATTGGCCATGACCATGGCTCGCAATTAGATATAATTACCTTCAATTTGTGCTCCAATGCCTGCGGTGGTCTGGCTTGATGTCTAACTCGTGCTATGCAATTATTGTGCCTTCGCAAATTAAACCCTACCTCGTTAGATTACTGCGGAAGCGCATGATAGTTTTTGCTCTAATGCGTTTCTCAATTTATTTATAGGTACCTAGTCCATTCAAATGCTTAGTTAATCGATATCTTCTTGCTATCTATATTAAATCATCTAATCCTAATACATTTTCACAATTTCATTGTATTTTAAATAAGAAATTAACACTGTTTTAAACTATCACGGTTGTTTAAAGTTCTATTATTTAAAAAAAAAACCCTAAAATAAAAAAACCCGTTAATAATAATATAACTTTAGAAATTGGAATGTAATAATGTGAATGTATATTACTCTCTCTCTCTCTCTCTCTCTCTCTCTCTCTCTCTCTCTCTCTCTCTCTCTCTCTCTGCTTTACTACTTTTTAAGTCGGATACTTCGATTATAATTTCAATTACATCCGATCATCTTTTTCAAAGAGTGCATAAAACAGTGAGACGCGTGGGTGGTCAGCGACGGTGATAATGGAACACGTCCTGCTCCGCATCGTCCTTTCATAGACACTACGAAACATCGACCGTGGTCAAAACTTGTTAGAAGAATTAAGTCTTGAAGGTAAAATTAACAAAACCCCATTTCCTGTGCTTAAAAAAACATGTTAAGGTCGTAAATTTGCCATCACAGGTTAAAACAGTTGCGCAGCATCTGGTACCCAAATTGCTCGTCTAAATTAAAACTATGATCTCAAAGTAATTAAACAACGCGAATGATCACACTTCACACATGTAGGTAATATTTACACGAACGTTTTTTGTTTTAAATATAAATTCTTGTTGGTTTTTTGTAATTACAAAGTTGGCAAGGAAGCTGCGCGACGCATGCTGTCAATCCACTGCTATTTTAACTCGGAAGCTTTTTTTTAATTTTGGCAAATTCCACCGTTTTCTAGCTGGAGTCAATGTATCCCCTGACAGCCGACACGGCTCATGTCTCAGAAATAAATGCTTTAGTTTAGTAATAAGTTTAAAAATAAATAACAGTTGTCGTCATTGTTCCGGCCGTGGTCATGAGAAATGTGTTTACTGACTTTTTGCAAAAATATTTATTAGCCATCAGATTTTGTTCTCAAACATTGCTTGAATCCATTAGAAAGTCGAGGCGAAGGCAAAAATAGGAGGATGTTAAATTGCCTCTCACAAAATTCTGATTGACCGAAACCACGTCGGCCATCACACTAATACATTTTATAAAAATATATATACGACAGTATCTCTGTTCCTCTAGCTGTCTGTTACATTTTCATGCCAAAACAGAGGGTTGATGAAGTTTTTGAAATTGCTCTTCGTAAGACAGACAAAGAAGACTACGTCCCGAAAATTGCAGGAAATTTTGAATATATTTAACTTAACTGTACTCTTCCACTTACATGTACCCATATATGCAATAAATTAATAATGAATCATGAATCGTAGTCAAAATTATCAAAAACATTACCTTTCTTTATAGACAGACAATCAGCTAAAAATAAGACTTTGTTATTTACACTATGTGTTATTGATAACTTCAAAAGCATTCTTTCGCAAGCATTGTTAGTATGTATTATAGTGGAGATCTTTTTATATTCAGAATAGGGTTGCATGTAACCACACTCTACCCAATGCCAAGTAACTATGTGGTCTACGATGAAGTACGATTGCTCACATCAATCGTACTTCATCGTAGATGAAAACATCTCTCTATTAAAGCTTGTGTATCACTATCCAAAGAAGCTGTAATAGATGTTGCTAAACTACGTAACGTTTATGGCCGCCATCTCGCTGCGAAGATGACGGCCTGTGACAATGACAATACGGTTTTATAGGAGAAACCACAGAAAAACAAAGGCCCTAGCCTACTCTTAGGTGGAGAAACTGATTCACTTGCAACTTAATATCAACTCTGATACGAGTGGAGAGAGGAGCACAATGATGCAGTACAATGCAGTCAACTACCAATCAGTCAGTGTCAGTACGTTACGTAAGGGTAGCATCAGGACTTGTTATTTTTCAATTGGCACGCAGCGCACGCGCATCGAGCAACGGTCGGCGCATAGTCCGTCTGACCCAATTGCAGGTTCATTCCAGTAAATAATGCATCTACCCTGCGATTCTTAATAAGCGGGCAATTTCAATTCATTGCATGTGACTGCATCGTGTATACTTAGTAACAATAAACTGTGCTGTTTGTGAGACTTCTCGTAAGCACTTTGTTCCTTCATGAAAAGGGGGTCTACGACAATCTCTTCTTTGCCGTCTTATTTCTTCTTTCTCTTAGAAGACTTCGTTTCTTTCTCTATTGCAAGTATATTCCTGGACTGAAATAAGAATACTTCTCAACAGCCTCTTTCGAAATTTATATCTCAATCTTGCTCTTTTTTTTTGCTCTCTTCGTCTACTAAAGAACGTATTGTTTGTTGTAGACCAGCGGCGCTCCGCGGTTTCACCAGACGCAGGAACCATTAACTTTTCCTAGATCCAATTCTAAATCTATGTCCATAGCAAAAAACACACTGGTCTGTTGTTCCCTTGCTACGTAAAACAGGATTAAACAAACCAATAAACAAGCATTGTATGTAGGCATTGGTTAGATCATCACCAGCCAGAAGACGTCCTCTGCTGGAAGAAGGTCTCCCCGTTAATAGGGACGGGTTTCCATAATCCCCACGCCTAGCAGGTGGCTTGGGGAACGCAGTATGCTCACCACCGTTAACCGAGAGGACGCTGCTGCCCGTCTTCCGGTGGTTCTGGTTGCAGTTTTAAGACATATCCAAGTACAAAGTAATTTCTGGACCAAAGGAATCATAATTCAACGTCCAAGTCTATGCCGTCATTTTTATAAAAATCTGAAAGTTTTTAAATGGTCATAAATGTTCGATGTCTGCCGATACTGTCACGTTTTTCTCTGAACTACATACACCCACGTGGCTCCAACTTCATTAACTGGGCCATGATTCTTTGACCGTTTTAGCAACGGGCTTTCCGTGTTTGACGTATATTTTATCAGAAATTTCTAATAATACAATCAATTTCCTCTGTTTACGCAGTCTCGCAATAAAGCTCTACACAAACATCGATATTTCACATTAAGTTTACTCGCTCGCAAAAAATAACTTGCAAGGGAAACTCGTAACTCGTAAATAAGCTCGTAAAGCACTGCCGTACCCAATTATTACGATACTGACATTAATCATGATTAATCTCCATCGGAGTTAAAACAGGACATTATCTGATCTTCAAAATTCGATATTTCCACTGTTTTTGCTTCTTTGATTATAATTAGCGCGGCAATTCTAGAAATATCCATTGTGCCTAATGTACACTTCAAAATGTAAAAGGAATCGCAACTGGTTATATGATATATGCATCAGGTTTCCAAAGTCGTGAACGCACGGGATTTCGAATAAAGAAACAACAGTTATTTATGTGCTAACACCGCCTGCAGAAATGATTGTTACAATACTCTATACTTGTAGTTCGTTTTCCCAGCGAATACAATGCAATGCGTGCTCACCAGACTTCGATCTGCAATTTCATATCACTGCTCGGACGCGATAGTTGCATCACGTAAAGCATGGAACATCCCTACATAAGCACAAACTTAACCCTCTTAGCTTGAATATAAACTCTACTCTTCACTGCTAAAGTTTTTATTCCGACTTGCGCATTCCAACCTCGTACGAAGGCGAATGCACGATGCAAGACTCCATCGAACGAAAGTAGAACCAATGCTTTCCACTCAAAGGCTAAGTTCATTCGCCATTAGATAACATTGTGTAGATTGCATTATGTAAGCGTGTGACTGAAGAACGGTAACGTGGCTCCTTAGCAGCTCACAGTGGCGCAAATGACATCAGCTGCTGTCAAGTGCATTCTGTATGGGAGTCAACGAACAGGATTCTATGCAATAGACACGGTCGTAGCCTTGACTCCTCGAATGGGCGATGGCTCTCGGCCAGATACATTCACTGACCCGCTTCGTCTTCGAAATTTCCAACAGTTTTGCAATCACGACACGTTGGTTTTGTAATAGGCGATGTTAAGGCGAGCCGTGAAATATAGGCATGGTCGAATCAACTTTGCGTTACCTACTTATGCGGTAGTAACAAGTTTTGTGCTGTCTTGGTGTTGCGACGGGTTGTTATATGGATCGGGCAATGCAGCCGGCGTGTTAAGTCCACCATTATCTTTTAATACCATCGACTTCATTATTCTCCGGGTTTTTTTGCGACGGCTCCGAGGCGCGGCCGGGCAAAGCGACTCGACACGGGTTTGATAACCCGGAGACCTTGGTCTTAATTGCGCTCACTCGGACCATTCCGCCGCGGCCACTTTTTATGCGCCTGCACATCGCTAGTAAAAACACGACGGCTACCCAGCCGGCTCGGAAACGTCCGCAACTTAAGGAAAATCCCAAGTAGCTGACAACTCCACAAACAAGTTGGTTACCTTTACTTCGCGTGCGCTCTACCGAGAAAGCTATACTGGCTCACTCTGCAGATCTACATGATAAATCAACTTTCTTGTTTTTATCGCCGCGAAATGGTTTATGGGTTGAACATTAAGCTCCACCGGGTTAAGGACTTTTTTATGTCACAGCCTGCAAACAAGTCCTAAGCTAACCACTTAAACTATACTTACTAAGAAGTTCCATTACTTACTTGAATATTCTGTGGCTCTACCACAGACTCTACTTCAAAGTATTTTGTGATGTTCACTAATTTTCTTATTTGTTTTGTTGCAGGTAAGATTGTAATGATAAGGGTGTAAACAGTGTCTTCAAAAAAGGTAACAAATTGCTTAAAACCAAGTGAGTAATATGTTTATCAAAAAATACACACACCACTGCATAATGACTACGACATTTCGGAGATAAGTCAAATCTAACACCTCGCACATCAAAACTGGTAAAACCATTTAGGCTAACAGGAGTAAAGGATATCAAATACGAAGGGAGAAACCTTGTTTAGTATAAAACATTTTAGCTCTGTGGGAGAAACATAATGTTTCACTAAATCTTTTTTTGGCAGTTGGATAAAACAGTGTTTTACGTTCTCAATATGTATTTCAAAAATATTTTTGTGGCACTGTATGACAGATTGTCCATTACAACTTTTTAAATTAGTAAACATTTTTTCCGTCGACCGCCACAACAAAGAGTTTGATGGCTAAGCGCCAACTTTGGCTTTCATTAATCATTCCTCGGTACATATGGCTTTGGGCTTTGCTTAGTATGGGGCTAGATGGCGCTGTGTGTAATAAATGTTTCCCCACAATATATGTATATATATATAAAATTCGCCATTTACAAATCTTTACATACCCTAATGATCCTCGCCATAAATAAAACTTGTAGATTAAAAAGGAAACAATCAGAATTTAAAAATCGAAGCAATGATACGAGATTTTTTAAATCTCTAATCAGCCATTAGCGGATATCAATTTATAAGGCACCTAATAAAAACCTAATGTCGGCCTTAAAAATAAACCAAACAGGTTGAAAAAGCGATTGGATCGTGGAATAAAATATTTAGCTACAATAAACGTCTGTTAAATAAAGTAGTGTGACGTCAGAATCAAGTAGTTTTCTATTGTGTAGTTTAACCTTGGACGGCTTGGCCGGTAGATCGATCAATTTCATCTCTCATTTACATTTAATGGAAATCTTTGAAGCAAAAAGAGCAAAAAAACTGAGAGGTTTCAGCTAAAATACGAGGTTGCAGCAAATTGTACCGAAAGAGTGAAAATGCGCCCGAAGGTGTTGCACAAAGCAGGTAATATAAAAATCATGTTAATTTATAGTGACTTTTTTAGAATTTGGGTTTAAAAAAAAAAAAGTAAGTACCTAAGTACTACTTAGGTAGGTACTTAGTTTCATTTTTGTTATGAGGTTATTCTACTAAACTTTCGTTTTATCAACGACGATATAATATACAAGTATATACTTGTGTATATCGTCGTTGGTTTTGTTTATTTATTTATTTACACATTATATCTATTATTACAGGTTGTTTCCTAATGCAATAGAGTAGTTAAGTCATCGATAAAAATTAAATTAAAAATTCAATTTTTGAAAAACAGTCGACACGACAAATCGACACCATAGTAGCAAAATCGCGTAAGACATTCACCGAGATTTTTTCCGAGTGAAGTAGGTCACCTACTTATGGAAAAAATCTCGAACACAGGTTCATAAAGTTAACTATTAATGTGCGGGATAAAACAACAATTTTTTATTGAGTTAATAAATTCTATCTCGTAATCTTGAATCTCTTGATCGAAATTTATTTGCTCGTGTAACGTTATGGGACCTCTAAATACGGATACTGGTTGGGCCCAAACAATGGCGCATGATTAATGGAGTATATCCGGGAATCTGGTTTCGGGAAACTTTTCTTATTTTCGTATACATCATGTAATATTTACTTAATGTAGAACCGGTTTTGCCCAAATAGCCTCCAAGATTCGGTAGTATCTGGTAGGGTTATCAGTAAAAAAGGCAATAGTAACTTGACAACGTTCTAATAATTTTAAACCTCATTCTCATCTGCATAGGACAGAAGAGTCATTTTCATTTGCAGTGTCGATTGCACATCACTCTGAAATATTTTAACAGATAAGATTTACTTTAATTATTAATAATCAGATTAGATTTACAAAAAAGGATATTATAATGCGGTCGTATTATCAACAATAAAGACTTTATATTCGCCAGCGCTTTTTTTTTATTTATTGGCTCTGTTCGTCATTGGGGGCAGCCCTAAGGAAATGACTGTGTAATTCGGCAAAGAGGACGATTTGGAGGAAAGAGGCCGTTAAGGGGAGAGGGGGAACCAATCGAGCATTTTCACAGCACGCACGACTGGCCTCTTCACAGATAAATGAATAGTTACTATATGTAAACCTCACGACTGTATTTACACTTTGGAGGCTGTGGACGTAAAAAGCTTTGCGTTTTATTGTATCACTGCCTGAGTTTAAGTTGTGTGTTTCTCATTCTTTATTATAATATTGCATGATTTGTGTAACCGTCGCACAAAATAAGGCAACACATTTATTTACAAATGTAATCTATAATATAACCTAAGGTACCTTACAATAATCTTTATGGTACCTTAATTTGTGAAAGAAAACTTAGTACGTAGGCAAAATAAGTCAAATATAACATTGCTTTGCCATCAGTCATAAATGGTTAACCTCCTAGTTAGGTTGTAGACAATGATATTATATACATAAGGAGGGAGATATGACATATCGCGCCCTAAAATGGCCCCGTGAAGACGGCCCTGAGGACTGTCTCGCCTGTCTGCGCTCACTAAGCGAGACGCGCGCTATCCCTTTTGCTCTCATAAAAGTGCTATCTTCTTTCGCACTCCAGCGCAAGTCGTAAACATGACGGTGTGGGGATCATTTTCAAACGTTGTTTTATTACGCGATGGCGCATCCTTCGTAATCTTTGGTTGTAGATAATTAGAGTAAAATTGATCACGTTGTCTGGTTCTGCTCTATATCAGTAAAAAAACGTTCGCTCATTTCATGCTAAGAGAAAACTATCGATTATTTATAAATAATCGCACGAGTAATTCATAGCTAAGTGCTTTAAATTAATCAAAGCGAAATAGACAAACATACTTTCGCCCACGATATCGCAAATAAATGTTCACTGACTCAAAATTATAAATTATTTATATTTAACACAAAAGCACCCAGGCGTAGTGGTAACGTGCAGATTAATAGGTAGATTTTTTCGTAATTGCATGACAGATAGGTAGACCAACGAGGTGGTTGTGTATTTTATATTTCCAAAACACAGCTCGGTAGGTCAACGATCTACGAGGACACGTGATGCTGTGACGCAGACCTAGGTTGGTGTTCGGCAGCCACGGTCGTCATTCTTACTTCTAATCTAATTTTGGCCGTCATCACGTCGACCAACAATCATGTTTGTCATACATCGCTGCTCACACGAAACCGCAACCTAAACAACCACAACATGCGGAACAATCTAATTCAAACAATTCGATAACACTCAACTGGTGCACGATAAAATATCCGCCACACCTTCCAAATCGCTGCTGAGAAGTGAGATAACCTGAATATTGCAATTTAGGTCGTCGGTCTATTTTTTAGATTTGTAGGACATCGGTGATTGGTGCCAATGTGTCACGCATGTACAACAAAACACGCGAACTGGGTCGAGTTTATCTGAAAAATTAAGGGCATTAGCGGAATCAAATAGGTCTAGGTTTGTGATAAGAGAAAGTAACCTAGTTAGAGGGTTTACACCTAATACACAGATAAAAATGTACTATCAGTTTACATTATTTAAATAAATATTAGTGTATTGATCTCCTATCAGCATTTCTATTTGTCTACAGCACATCTAAGAATATTAAACAGCTACATACAGCTACATACATAAAGTAATCTAGCCTGTTTACCGTAAAAACCTGCATTTATAATTATGATTTTTGGGTTATGTTATCGCTCCATCTTAATAAAATAAGTTAAAAATATAAGTAGGTATGCAAAAGATCTGAAATTTATTTCTAATGGAACTGCTCAAAAATGTAAATTAGGTAGGTTATAACATTTTGCTTTGGTGCGGCCGAATTTGCTCTTTGGCTCTTTTTCGAAACTTAAAAAGAATTTTGTTTTCCCCCTCTATCCCAAAAAAGAGTCACGTTAGATATAAATAACAACACGAGTCAAGATACATAAATATGCTAATCTCGGCACTGGAATTCCTTACCTACATAGGTATTTTGCCGTTTGTTGTTGAGATTGAGACACTGGGTCCTGGGGGAACGGGAGCTTCATCTGGTCTACGCGACGTGGGATCAATTTGCTGGCGTTTCTTTGACCCAGCGCATACCTATAAGCAATAGGTACCATTCAACGTGGCTGGCAATGCCATCAGCACTGCTGGTTTCGCTGCCGAGCGGTAGTGGGTGCTGCATTTGGATTAGGTATCTCCACGATGTTCATTATAAGCACTCCACCTCTACCAGCTCTCTGCTCTAGCGGCAGGTAGAGCTATTTTCCTACGCTATGTCTGCGCTACATAGATTCAGTTCATTACACCAAATTGTAATAGATAACCTAGTAACATAACAAACTCCTTGCATATGTTTACCCCATTTTCTATACCTTATTTTCAAGTTCAAAAGTTGCGTAACAAACGAAGTTGTTTTGATAGAGCGAGTCTTCATAAATCGAGGGTGTTTTATCGGCGCGCCACATTCTGTCGCCGACGACTTGACTTTCTGTGCCACGGCTGCGCGCGGGCGCGGGGGGCGGTCCGCGGGGCGTCGCAGGGGGGAGGTGTGGGGGCATGTGACGTCACGTCGACCGTGGCAGTGAGTAGTGAGAGCGGCCGCGACGCGCGCGAGCTCGCCCGACGTACTCCGCTGTAGACGGTCGCGCGCGCGCAACGTGCATTTCCCCGCTCGTTCGGACGCGGCATTCCGTCTCCACGCCACCGCATCCACTCGTGAATCGTGCTCGTCTCACCTGTTGCTTGGATTGTGTTGTGATTACAATTATTATTTACAAAGTTCAGGAGCAGCGTCTTCGACGCAGGTGAATCGCCCAGCGATTTGTTTCGGAACGAACGCGGCGCTGACGACCGGTGCATGTCCGTAGAGGCGCGTTTAGATTGTTTTGTGCTGGGAAAAAGTGAAGTGAAAGCCTTCGGCGGAAGATGTCCCTCGGCGGTCGGGGAGGGTGGCGTGTGTGAGCTTGCCGACATGAATCGCCGCCGCTGGACCAACAACGGAGGGTTCCACTCGCTGCGGATGCTGGAAGAGAGCTCGTCCGAAGTGACGTCGTCCTCCGCTCTCGGGACGCTGCCGCCGGCGATGGTGATGTCGCCTGAGTCGCTCAACTCGCCCAGCGAGTACGCTGCGCTCGAGCTCTGGGGCTACGACGAGGCGTACTCCACGGCACAGTCCCTGCTCTCCACATGCTCCATGCAGCAGCAGCAGATGACGCAGCCACTGCCTCCTATGCCGCTGCCCATGCCGCCTACTACGCCAAAATCCGAAAATGAATCCATGTCTTCAGGTCAGTTTACAGGTGTTAATCAAACCTTAGCATAATGACGCGCTGAATAGCCATCAGCCCTTTGAAGGCTGCCCGTAGTTTGTAACCGACTCTAAGCCACTCAAAGGTCTCTGACATGGCCATCAAACGCTTGTAAAGATCTCCTAAGCTCATAGGCATTTGCGAACAATAATCAAGATGTAGTTATTGTTTTTTGCGTTTCCATGCTGCAGAAGCGATTTAACACCGTGATTGCCAGGCTCAACATGCAACGAACAGAAATATCTGGAAAAAAGGTTTTTAGACGCGAACATTTCGGAATGTTTACGTGATTTTGGCGGCAAGCGTTCGTTCGGCGCTCGCCGGTCGCTGTCATCGACCTTTGGCCCGGATACCTTGACCGGGCGCCGCGAGCGATTGTCTCCTTGCCCTTACAATCTCAATCGTTTTGTTTACCTACATTTATTTTGATACTGTCACGTGATAATGACCTCTATTTGGAATAGGTTTTCAGGGGCATTCAGGCGAAGATACTTATCTAGGTATGTCTTCTCTACCCACCTGTTCTGATTTAGACTGTTTATCATTTTGTTTGCTCCTGTAGATCATGAGTGGGTTGATAATTCTACTGGTAGGTAATATTCTACACATAGATACCTACCTATCATTGACTATTACACTCCTTGTGTAAATGGTAGGTAACTTAGGTCCATAAAACCGTCAATGTAGAAAAACAGTTTATTTTTGTACCATCAATAGGTACATTAGTTCCAGTACCTACTTTACTAAATTGAGCTAGGTAGGTAGGTAGGTACCTATTCATCTTCTAATTCTGGCATAAATAGGTAATCCCAGCAAAGACGAAAATATTTTTCCTATTTTCAAAAATGAACTTAGGTAGGTAGGTACCTAGGTAAGTTACCTAGGTACCTACTTACCTGCCTACGGGCTAGGTAGGTACCTACCTATGTTGGTATAATTTAAAAATAAAATTATACCATTGGTATGAATGTGGTAGTTAGGTAGTAGGTCCCTACCTATATTCGTTAGAAATAGATCGGTATTGTAGGTAAATACCTACCAACATCTTTCCAACTTAACTACCTTCCCAAGTGTGATGGGAGAAGGAGTATCTACGCCGAAAGCACCGACTCCCCGTGGACACACGAAAACAAACAGCTAACAAAAAAAAACCTAAATGGGTAGGTAGGTATAGATTAGGATAGCCTAACCTACCTAGCTAGGTACGTACCCATATTGCAAATTACTGATTCCAATGTTACCTAGGTACCTAGCAGAATACCTATCTACGTTTGATTAGCAGCCATGTGGGATAGTATATAGTTAAATACTTATCTACATAGGTGTGTAAGTACTAGCTAGCACAATGAGTAACTCTTATCGCAATCTTTTTACAAGGTTAACATGGAAAATTTACTTAAAGGAAGTAAAATACCTACTAGGTACCTACTCAAAACTTGTAGACGATAGACAAATAGGTACCTACCTACTACAACATAATCTGTCTATCAAAAGTACCTAGGTAGGACCTTCCTTTATCGTTTTTTGTGATTGTTTCTGATTGAATTGATAGCTGGTAGGGTAAAACATCCAGTAGCGCAAATCGAAACTTTTTAACTACCTTAGCATTAGGATAAAATACATTGTTTGAATGGTCAGACGTAGGTAGGTACTTAAATAAATAAAATAAACAAAACCCCAACATTATTAATAAAAAAAAAAATTAGAAGGAATTTTATTTTTATTTTTATTATGGGTAGGTAGGCCTACCCATAATAGGTATAAATTAATGTACAATTGTACACTAATTACATATGCCTAGGTAGCTAGGTACCTACCTACATTTTCGTAATGGTCTCCAACAATAGGTACTTAGGTATACATTTTGTTCTTATTCCAAAGATTACGAAGGATGCGATAATAACGCAACGTTTGAAAAATGACCCTCGTGCCGTCATGTTTACGAATTGCGCTGGAGTGCGAAAGAAGATAGCACTTTTATGAGAGGAAAAGGGATAGCGCGCGTCTCGCTTAGTGAGCGCAGACAGGCGAGACAGTCCTTAGGGCCGTCTTCACAGGGCCATTTTAGGGCGCGATATGATATATCTCCCTCCTTATATATATAATATCATTGTCTTATTCACATTGCTTGGACCTTATCTCAATAATGCGAAACCTAATGTGACCTACTAGGTACCTATACCTATACCCAAATTAAACCAAGCGAATTCTACAATCATAATCCTTTTTAAGCTTAAATAATCACTAAATAAATATTTTATAGCTTAACATTATTAGGTACCTACCTAACAAGAATAACGACAAACAAAGAATAATAAATAATTTGCAAGAATTACGACAAATAAAGAATAATTAAATAACTTGCAAGAATTGCGACAAATAAATAAAAATGAAATACCTAATTTGCAAGAATTACGCCAGATAGGTAAAGAGAGAAAACCACGAACGCGCTTTCTAATGAAACGAATTGCAAACATGTCGTGTCGCGACCGTGCAAACGAACGACCATGGCTCTGCATCCTGAAATATAGGGTTAATAGTCTTTGCTGAAATGCTATTGGTAGGTTCGTATCTAACAATTCAACTGTAACAGGGCAAGGAATCTATAAACGGTTGCTATTAACGTGTACCTAAACAAATTCTTACATTATTCATATGAAATTGAAGTCTGAAAATGCTGACCACTGGTTGCAGGGCTATCTGTAGGGTGTTATGAGGAAGTGTATAAAGAAGAATGAAATCTATTTGATTTCATCTTAATGCGTAGTTTCTTGGTTAGTCATCTTATCTATTAGCATGGGATTTATGTATATGAATGAATTTGCTGTCATATCGTCCACTTAGCTAATCAATTGCAGGCTATTATAATGTATATATATATATGCTATAAGCTGAATAAGGTAGATGACTGATGTTTATATTGAAACCAATAGCTTTGATGAAGAATTTAAGTAAATATAGTAGTATGTTTATTGAAAAAATAATTTAAATCCGTTAATAATGTTCTGATTTAGGAGCGTTTAAAGTTTTGGTCAGAGACAACTCTGTCCCTTTCCCACAAAACAAAAATGACGTCACGCCTCATTTGTCAGATAAGAATTTATATGGCGTACAGAGATGTGACGTCATGATTTGCTGTTACGCCTCTCTGTCTAGCATGATATTAAAATGCTTATAAGTTGCTTATTTTTGATCAGATTTTCATTTTCTTTTCATTAATCAGCTATATTTATGGGCCACATTTTAATAGGACAATAAAAAAAACAGTCATCTAGTCTATTGAGTAAGTAGGTACCTACTTACGTTAGTATGTTGAAAACCTTGGATCACTTACCGGGCCACACTCAATAGGTAAGTAGTACCACTGCTTAAGTTCTGTAAAATAAATTATCTTTTAAACAATAAGTGCATCCATACTTACTTTTTATATCGACGAGTAAGACAAACCCATCAAAATCGAGGGTTGTGTTCAAGAGGGGCCCAGAAACACGCTATTTTCGGAGCTTGAAAATAGGACCCTCTTATTTCCTCTATTATAAATAAATAGAGAAGGACGATAACACAAGGCCATACTAAGCATGAAGGTACCCAATACATAGAACATATGTTTTTATAGAACAATCGTTAGGTATTGCTACTTGCAAAGGGTAGTCAGATATCATAGCATCCTAGCTTCTGACTAAAGTAAAAAAGTAAATAGAATAGTAATAGTAAAGTAGATAGGTAAGTACTTACCTATCTGGTTAGTAGGTACCTACGTAGTTAGCTGGTAATAAGTATATAGCTTATTTCGCGACAAGCGGATCATGGTGGATATGATTCCCCACGTACCTACCTAACCTACGCGCAAAGCGCTTCGATTCCACATTTTTTATTCGTACAGCGAGGTTGTGGAACTGAACTCTCTGCCAACGTATAGTACAATATGGGTGTCTTCAAATCCAGAGTAAACTGGTTCCTTCTAGCGTGCTCCATCCTAGACCGCCAGGCAGGATGTGGTTAAACGCAAGCCTAATTCGAATTAAAAAAAAAAGCAAGAAAATATTTCAATTCCCAGAGGTTGTATGCGGAAAAATCTTTCCTCGATCACAAAACTGAAATTAAAGTTCAGGGCCTTTGCGTGTAATAAATTGAAGAATGTAGCACTAGAGGCGTAGTTCGAGTGTTTCTAAAAGGATGATCTGGTCCAGTAATTGGATACCTAGGTGACCGTGAGTCGCATCGATCTAATACTGCCTATACCGTGGCTCTGATGATTAAATTGGTCGATGACTGTTTGTCCTATTTAAATTGAACATCCCTGGTTGCTTCATCAAAAGGTCTTCATGAGGTTTTACCTATCTGTCGTAATTCTTGCAAATTATTTAATTATTATTTATTTGTCGCAATTCTTGATTATTATTTAAATATTCTTTATTTATTGTAATTCTTGCAAATTATTTATAATATTATTATTTGTTTGTCGTGGCTTTGAAAACTGACAGGTGTCCTTGTCTAGACCGTCCTCTGTTGGACCAGCTACTCAACCTAAAATATAGATGCGAACTCACAAGGCATTGAACCTATTTTGTTACGTCTTTCCAGAAATTTTCATGTCGTTTGTTTCAACCGTTGTCCAAAACCGTGACTATATTTGTATCACCTATAACATCATTAGCCAGAAGACGTCCACAGCTGGACGAAGGCCTCACCACGCTTGGCAGGCGCTTGGGGATCGCAGAATGCTCACCACTGTTAACTTAGAGGACGCTGCTGTCTGTCCTCCGGTGGTTCGGGATGCAGTTTTATGTGGTCCTATAAATGGTATAAATGAGAGTTGGTAGTCATCTCCACTAAATAAAGTAGGTATGTACTTGTTATCTTGTAATATCAAGAAGTTTCAACGTAGGATTAAATTTTTACCGCAACGTGGATATCGTACCTAGCTGCATGCGCTACGGAATTTCAAATCTTGCCAAAACTATTTTAAAGTAAAGACAAAAACACAAGATAATTCTCGTGGAAATTGTCTCAAATTGCCAAGTGAAACATTATAAACAATTTAAAAGTGAACCGGGCAGCGTCCGCAGCGCTGTCCGCCGGTCGGACCGGTCCAGGAACCCTATTCTCGCGCCGTCGACATCGTCTTGATCACTGTCTCCTGAGTCTCAAATATCATCGAAGTGAGAGTGGTCAGGATAATGTCGAGCGAACGAGAATTGTGTGCCAGACCACTTCTGATGTAAATTGCATCGCCTGACAACGCGTATGCTCATGATATTATACTGGGTATGTCTCAAACAAATTTAAAAATGACGCTGTGGTGCGTTTCTACTAGAATAGGCGTGTGGCCTAATGTTTAATTTATGACAAATAACAGGCTCAGTGATGAATATAACTAAATATATTACACATACTGAAAAAAATAATTGTTTTGGCTGATAAATCTCTGAGATATGAGCGTTTAAAGTTTTAGGTGGAGATAGAGAGGGGATGCTCTATCCCTTTCTCGCAAAGCACGTGTTAGTATAGCACTTGTATGCCGCGCCTGAGGCTTGACGTCATAGCTCAGTATAGCGCGCTCTCTGTCTAGCTTGAAATTAAAATACTTAGAACTTTATTTTTCATTTATTTTAAATTTTGTTTTCGTTGATAGGCTCTATTGATGATCCGCTTTTTTATGAGCTAATAAAAAAAATGTAGTCATCATGCCTATTTGTAATTCTATTGTAGGCATGTAATTACTGACGTATTGGAAATTAAACCATATGTACCAAAACGTGCTAAAGTGCAACAGACATGCAGCAGTCTGTTCAGTTTTGGTGGCACTTCACATTGCCTATCTTAGTTTGCCGATTAAGAAGGGATGCACGTATGCAGGTTGCATACTCACTACTCACACTCACACTCACTTTCAGCGTCACTTTTTATTCGGCAAACATACTAGGTGATGTGAAGTGCCACTATTAAATACCGAATGTATTATGTAATTCATTTGATTTGTTGCAAAATTGTCACAATAGGCATGATGACTACTATTTTTTTATTACCTCTTAAAAAAGTTGATCATCTAGAGCCTATCAACGAAAACAAAATTTTAAATAATTCAAAAATAAATAAGTTCTAAGTATTTTAATTTCAAGCTAGACAGAGAGCGCGCTATACTGAGCTATGACGTCAAGCCTCAGGCGCGGCATACAAACGCTATACTAACACGTGTGTTGCGAGAGAGGGATAGAGCATCCCCTCTCTATCCCCACCTAAAACTTTAAACGCTCATATCTCAGAGATTTATCAGCAAATACATTTTTTTTCAGTATGTGTAATGTATTTAGTTATATTAATCACGAAGCCTGTTATTTGTCATAAATTAAACATTAGGCCACACGCCTATTACCTAAATGCTTTTTTTTCCAAGATTTTCTAATAATAAACTTCAAAAAACACCCCAAAACTTTACCTTCGTATAACCACTCATATTTTATCTCGGACTCTCTCGTCCCTGTTTATTTTCCTAAAACGACCAAGTTTAGGACAGTATAGTATATATATACCTACCTAACTAATATGATGAGACGTCAGAGGTTGAATGCGTAACACCCCCATCTTGTCGCAAGTAGTAATAACATTATTATAGACCCAACATAATCTTGTTACATCCCCGGTGTCCACTTTCTTCAATGCCCGACCAAGCGATTCAAGTTTCACGCGAATGGGAAAGTTCTAGAAAATGTCGACACAACCTCTGACTCCTTTAGCTGTTAAACTTGTTGCCTAGTAGCGCTCGTTCTTCGGACGATCCGGTCAGTCTTCGGTCACCCCGTGAGTGGCATTTACATCTGAGCACTACCGTGGGTCGGATGACACGTTAAATTGTTGGTCCCGATTGTTTGTATAACAACAACCTTTAAGCCATGTCAGAGGCCTTCGAGCGGCACATTAACTCTGAACACCACCACTCACTCACTCACTCTGGCTGGCCACTAAGCCTATACGAACTTACTTCTAGAACTAACCTTGCAAATATTAGTCTAGTAAGAACCTTACGTCACCACTGAAGAACATCCCACCTTCATGCTTCATGTAACTTATCTGTAAGATCTAGGTGACTTCGCCTGCAGTCGTTTCTATTTTTAAACCTCGTTACAATGCTTGACAAATAGGAGAATAATAAGCTGAAGGTTGCAAATAAAATATGTAAGAAATAGCAATGTAGGTAAAGTAGACGATACGAAACGAGGACGTAAGTAATAAATACAAAGCATATTACCTAGATATGATCAAATAGGTAGCTGTGCCCGAGGTTACACCCATAATTTTCAGTTTTCCTTCATATCTCCAGAATAAAAATAATAAAGTCTCTATAAAGTAAAAAGAACACACATCCCTCAGAGCTACATCTAAAATCTGTCCTATACTTTTGGATGCAGGTATTTGTCAAAATAAATAACGCTGCTCTTCTCACTGAGAACTACTCGTAGTCTTGCCACTAGGATTCCTTGGGGATGCCATGAAAAGCACTAAGATTAGGACTACTAACATGCACCTAGAGTCTAGGTCCTAGACTGTTCTAGATATTCAAAATTCAAACGTCTAGCCAGCCAGGAACCGGGACCTCTATTATGTACACCTAAAGCAGCAAATGCCATGCAGGTCACCATCGTTAATAAGAATCTTCTAGAGAAAGACATGTGATACAGTTTTATTCAAACAGTGATCATTTTTATTGAATTTGCTTCCGTAATGTTTAACCCTGATAGTCTCTTAGACCGTATCTTAAAGTGTGCTCAAGCATTTTGGCTATCTCAGGGTCTCTTCCGAGTTAGACCAGACGTTTATTTCCTTGTTCTTTGTATCGTTTTTCAGTACATTCATGGATTTTCCGCAATATTGCTACGGACGTGCAGCGTGATTTCGGACTACAGTTTTAAAAGGTCGGCATGAAATCTGTGATCCCCTGGTGTTACAGATATCCTTTGCTGAACATGCAGGATAGGATAATAATATGATTTATTTCATATAACTAGTTATCATATAACTAGTTAGTGTTTTTTTTAACCGATATTTATAAAAAAAAATTCAAAGTAAATTCTAGTAAGTAAGTAAGTTTAATTATGAAAGCTTAGAATGTACAATATACTCCAGAAACAAATTGTCAGCAAAATCCCTATAATTTTGGCTTAGATGATACAAGAACGTATGGGAAACCACTAGGCAACCTGTGTACTCTATGTATGTCCTGAGCTATTACTAAGTTGTAATATATTGATAGGTAATTGGTATTTAGTATGAGTGATAGGGACACTTATCTTGCCATCAGACGTGCCACAAGTAGCAAAATTAAATTTGAATAAAAATTGTAGATAAGTTGTTAAGCCCGCATGTATGCTTTTCTGTTTAAACTTACCCTTGGCTTAGAGTTAGTTTCATTGGACCATTTGGTACAAATTATGCTAGATGCGGGCGCGTTTATAAGCTTAATTTTTATTTTCGTTTTATATCAGCAGTCTTCGAAATTTGGACGGTATTATACGAAAAAAATATTTATTTGGGCTAGTCTAATCCATCAAGTTTTTAGTGTGCGTGACATCAGTCTAGAGAGTTTCCCATGTACTTTCCTGAGTTAGCGGAGATTACGAAAATGGTTTTCCTTTTATTTTAATATTATTTAGGGAGAAAACTAGCTCAATTAATTAACTTGAAAAATCTTGAACAAAATCACGGTCGTCAAAGTCAGAACTGTAAGAAAACTAGCGGGTATTTTGCTCTTTTGTAAAAGCAACAATACGCTAATGAATTTAAAACAGAATTTGCATTTAGGTACCGTTTATTGAATAAACCATTTTAATTCTATTTTCGTTTCTTTCATACCATTGAAATACTGAAACCGTATTGAATACTGACAATAACTTTCATTAAGTTAATCTTTAACGTCCTTTGTAGAGAAGCTTTCAAGGCATCTTTAGTAAAGTTTATTTAGCCGCCTTTCATCTAATTTGTTTGTTTTTTCCATGAATTAATATGTATAAAACGGTCATGTCTCTTCTTAGTATATTTTCCTATCAAACACAACACGGTCGGCTTCATAATTTCGCGTGGTAATTCATGTTTCGGTGAGTAGGTACGTATTGTTAGGTGTTGCATCACACCTAATCGGCATAATATGACTAGGTGCTATTTAGGATCCGAGCCAGCCCCACGGGCCCCACCTGAGGTGAACGTATTAGCGTCCGCGTGGGGGCGCCAAGGTCGCCACGGTTTTTTGACACCCGTCGCGTCGCATATAAATAGTACCTACGTACTTCAAACTATCGGGTACTAGCGCTAATTATTTCGTGCCAGTACTAGCTGGTACACTAAGCCGGAAATCGTTCGTTTCTCAATTTGAATAATCGTTTTGTTTCACCAAGGTGAAAGGCTACGGACCCTCCTGGCCTTGCCGGCCGGTCACAATAGACGAGCAAAAGAATTGTTCGAAATCTAAATTCTCGTGCGTTATTACTTTCACACGATTCGAAGACGTTGGAGCTTGTACGTCAAAAGATAAAGATTGACTTTGACCAATCACGTCTCATAAATAAGTTCGCAGCGAAGTGTGAACACGACACTCGGATCCTTATAATAGATGTCTGTAAGCAAACGCTACCAATAAGTGTGAAATGTGATACCCGGAGTGGAGCCATGCATGATTGATGATTCCTTAATCAACGGGGTCACAGACCCCCGAGTCCAAAACGTTCAGATAGCTTATGACTTCACCCATAATAACATCCAGAAGTTATATAACAATAATAATGACTCGAAGCTGTGATTATGTAGATAATACTGCCGCGATTGTTAAAATAATGAGCTTAGGTCATAAATGGTGCTCATTTCATGTAAGTTGGACAGGACCTGAAGAATTAGCATACAAATGGGATCAGGCGCAGCCGCCGGCTTTGCCGAGCCTCGGTGTTAGAATAATATTAATCTATGGCGAGCAGCTGCCAGGCCTCGCATTAGACGAGGGTCCAATCATATTTTTTTTCATTAATAAAAGCGCTTAGATTTGGCAACCCTTTGAAATAATCTATTCTGCTCCTAACCCTCAATTCTAAGCACGCGGCCCTTATTATAGTCGATCCACGCCTTTACTAATACTGCGACGTATATCTAACCATGACTGTCGATTGATTAGATTTTAAAGTTTGCGCATAATTTTGGTTTTTGCCTCTTGAAAGTTCGTTGACTTGAATTGACTCGCGTCACCATGTGCCTTTTCCACAATTTGATAGTATAATTGTTTGAGGTTTTGTTATTTGAATAACTTTTAAGATGTTTCGTATGCGATGTCATTGGTTTGGTAGCACACACACACACACACACACTTAGGTAGCATCGATACTGTATTAGATTTCATTGGACTGATACCCACAGTCTTACTTAAAAAAACTTCTCAACCGTTAATCACTGCTTAAGATGCTCTGCCATCTTCTCTCTGACGTGAAGTGTAACATGCAAGAACAAGACAGAGAAGTTTAAGCAGTGACTAAGTTTTGAGCGGCGTTTTTAAGTAAGGCCGCCATTCCCCACCTCTCTATTCGCTATTACTATGTATATTTATTTACCACTTTTACAAGTTTGCATGTTAAATATTTTCCAATTCAAAAAACCCAACTGCTTAAACAAAAAATATTAGAAACTAGATGCACCCGGTTTAACTAGCATGATGGTGATGGTGATAATAAAAAGGGGCCTATATGTTACTCTGGGAAATAAGCTATCTCCATTCCGAGTTTCATCCAAATCCGTTCGACCGTTATGGCGTGAAGAGGTAATAAACGACATACCGACAAACTTATAAGTAATACTTAGTGTGATAACTTTCTAATGCTTGGTCAGCCACAAGTAAAGTTTATTTAATTATTTATTTTATTAGGCACACAAAACAGGATAATAGCATATTAAGTACTCAACATTTAAAAATCACGGCTGAAAAGTGAAAAATGTGAGTAGAAAAAGCTTGTTTTTCTTGGTGTACCTAGGAAGGCACACCGGCGGAAATGCGGTCGAGCGCTCGTCTCGGTCGGGTGCGCGTGCGCTGCCAACGCGACGCTCGTTACCTACTCCTATTATCTCGCTAGAGTCGCCCTCTGTAACGAACTATCTTCGAGATCGGATATCTTTAGAAGACTTCGGAACCCTCCTGCATGCGACAAATTTATATAGAGATCACGTGATAACATTGACTCTACCAAAGCTTTTGTACCTAAAGGAGAGACATCAAAGTGGTCTAGATTCTGTACAAGTACACAAATTAAAAATAACAAGCGACGACAAACATTGGACATTATGGGACCACCACTAGACTATATACCTACACTTTTAAACACAATGAGAATTTTCATAAGCCAGGCTAAGCTAATTACACGACGTTTTGATGAAACTTGTTCTCCTAAGTTAATGTACCTATGGAAGCCAATAAAAACGAATGATAACAATCTGATTAAATGTTTCGGAGAAATGCATGGATGGATAAATACATACATACATAACCTATAAAATGTTTTATATTTGTTTGGAAGCCCTAATAAATTATCATATGTGAATATATTTATTGCAGTTCCAATTAAATTACCTCCATTTTTGACGTCCGTTAAAAATGTTGTCTAGGAGAGTGTAACGTCTATCGTACATCTAGTCTCCTCTACCTATCATAAAAGGGATTGACTTGACCTATTTAGATGCGCGATCGCCAGCTGTTGTAATGTCGTTACATTCATACTTATCTCCTGAATGTTGTTGACCACATTTGCTAACGGAAACTGTCATTCTTTTAAAATATTAATTGTTAATAAATTACTTTTAATGCCCTCTTATTATTGCCATATTTCTTCATCAATCATCAAAGAATGAAAGAACATTTGAAGCATTAGCGTTTCATTTCCAAGAAATTTTTTTATTGCCATAACAGTTGCAACATGAACCTCAAGCCCAAATTGAAATGATACAAATCTGTTCATTATCCTCAAATTTCATTAATCTTGGTCGAGCATCTCTCATTAACGGTCACAAGCACAGACGTTCTCTGTTGACTGAGGGTTCAACTCTTCCCGGATCTCACGAGACATTGATCTAAATCAACCGATTATAATAACGGACTTCTTAAACCTCGTCTCTTTAATGTATTGTTAGACGAATAATGTAGTTGGCATACTTGCCATGTGCGAGTCTTTTGATCGTTGTCAATCAAAGTATGGTAGGGCGATGATCTCTCCTTCGGCTATTGTTATTGTCGCAAAGGCAAGCTTAACCAGTTTGAATTTGCAATTTGTTTTTTCAAAACATTTTCTAACGACCAAAGCTCGATCTCGTCATCTGAAACCCATCTTAGTCCAAACTTGCCATTCGCCTCTCCCAATGAACATGTTTCGGGCTAAAGACATGATAAACAAACCTTATGATAATTATAGTGTACCTAATTATTATTTTCATTATTAATTCCGATAAGTCTCAAGGCGTCTCACGCTAATAGGGAATATGCATGGTTTTTTTTTATTGACTCACGAAACTTGCTGACTCCCAACAAAAAAACATATCGAAAATAAAAAAATTATATACATGTGCACAAATAACGAAGTTAGTTGCGTTTTAGTTTCATGTTAGACAGGGAGAGCACTATACTAGCAAATGACGTCAAAGCCCACGATTCCAAACAAATTCTATACTATCACGTGTTTTGCTAGAAAGGGACAGATGACTCCCTCCCAAATACTTTGAACGCTTATATTTCAGAACTTTTTCACCGATTTCTATTAATTTTTCGATGTAAGCATCAGACTCAGTTAAACTCTCAATTTATCATATTATTTTTAATAATTGAAACACATGCATATTCCATATTGTGTCCATTCCTGTTCTCCACTATTTATATATTTAATGGTTATTGGTTGTGCGACAGATAAGACCAGTCCACTGCCAGTTCAGCTTGCTAATACGCTGTGCTATTTCATGTACAAAGCTCGAAGTACTAGCGCTAAATTGATTTCCAAGTTAGATAACAACAGTTTTTCCGTGTCGTTTTTTACAGGCCATAGACCGTAAAAAACTGAGTGGGTACTGGGTACGTCTGATATCTTAGCTCGTTTGTTCCATAACGCGCAGTCATCACGACGTTCTTTGCTCCATTATCCTCTCATAAATAAGGTAGTGCTTGTTTTTCGGACCCTGCTATTGAAGACAATTTATTGGCTGTTTCCTCAAAGGTCACACCAACTCCTATTCAACTTTTCAACACGTCTTTAAACCCTCAACTTCAACCCTATTGTTAAAAATCTATGAAATATTCCAGTTGTATATTGTGTTTTGTATTTTCTCCGATACACGTAATGTTGATACCTTGACTATATTTTTTCCTCGGAACTTGTCATCCAAATAATAAGTTCGTATAGGCTGAGTGGCCAGCCCTAGTGTCCTAGTTGATGTGCCGCCCGAAGGCCTCTGGCATGGCTGACGGTTGTTGTTATAGAAAGTAGAACAAACAATTGGGACCAACAATTTAACGTGTCATCCGACCCACGGTAGCGGTCAGAAATAAATGCCGCTCACGGTCACCCATCCGAAGACTGACCGGACCGTCCGTTGCTTAACATCGGTGATCGTTTAGAATCACCTAGACAAGCTACGCCACGATCCAAATGCATTTAAAGCGGCGGCGTTGAAATAAATACTATTTTTAGTGCTTCCATAATACGGTTTAGAATTTTGACAACAACACATGCAAAATCAAGATTCAACAATGCAACGTAATCGTCTCGAATTACAATGGAAACGTTACCTATGCGGAACTTCGTCTACGAATAACTCTACGTGACTTTGAACTAAAGTAAGCTCGCTAGACTTCGTCCTATTCTGTACCACCAGGCACGTACTGTTTAACAATACGCTTTATTGCCTTGCAATAAAGACAATGTTCCAATACACTTAAATTGTAATCTCGGAGTATCTCTGGACTAACTCGTATTGTACATGAAGTGAAAACATGTTACCGCCTCCATATCCCCTGGACACTTTATTGTGCCACATCCTACATGCGGGATTTACAATAATAGCAGTGCTTCAAAGTTATTGTGGATCGAGGCGAAAATAACAAGTCACAACCTTGCATCGCGATGCGAAGCTAATGTAGCTTATCAGTCTGCAATTTGATTCAACTTAATGGCTTAACGTTTTCGTCCTTGAATTGATATTTCTTATAATTATTCTATTTGTTATAGTTCTATAAAATTTTAGAACGGTTTTTAGAATTATAGGTACACAAGTAGGTCCTTTAAAAATATATGCACACAAGTGGGTAGGTAAGTACACAAAAAAAACAACCGATTTAAATTTTGATTATATGGATCTTTTTCCAGTTAAGTATATGATTTTAAAACCAAACTACTTAACCGATTTTGAAGAAATGTCTCTATGGGACCAATCTGAAAATCTTTAACCTTTAAAAATAAATTAAAAATCGGTTTTGAAATGACTGAGTTGTGAGGTAAAAATACATATACATCCGAATTGAGAACCTCCTTTATTAAAGATAGGGTTTAAAATGCTGGTCTTCTGGTAGAGATCGTAGACTCTAACTAATAGTACGTAGTACTATTATTTCTCCTGTGCTAATAGATACTACATAATTATAACCTGCCATAGTTGTAAGGCAGGACGTGAAACATTATAGTGTGTGATGAAACTGTAATTCACAGTAATTATATAACCTAGTTTAACTGATCCTATAGATTATAATTATGGACCTGGGTATGTCCTTAAACTGCAACCAGACCCACTGGAAGACGGGCAGCAGCTTCCTCTTAGTTAACAGTGGTGATTCTGCGATCCCCAAGCCGCCTGCCAAGCGTGGGGATTATGGCAACACCCCTCTATTAAGGGGGAGGTCTTCGTCCAGCAGTGGAAGTTTTATGGCTGACGACGATAGAGAATATAATAGAGCAAAAAACGCCATAATTTCCCCACAACGCCTTGCTCGTCTCGTAACTTTATCGTATAAAAAAATATTTTAAAAAATTGAGTCATAGAAAAAACTTCAAAACAACGCGCAATATGTTGTTTTGTCCAGTCTTTAGATAACATAGGTCGCATGTATACAGAGACGATCGCTGGCGCCAAAGACAGTCGCCATAATCACTGGCGATGTACGTAGTCAGGTATACCTGCGATATACCACATAAACCGTTTTAGCTACACGACCGTGGCGACAAAGATTGCTCACACGCGACCTCTATAGAGAGAGTTCTACCACGCCAGGGTGTTGTCGTAATTGTCGTAACAGATTTTCTTAATAAATTGACCTTTAGATACGCCGCATACAGATTTGTTTTCTCATTATACCTAGGCCCCATCATCTAAGAGTCTCATAATAAAGATCATGATGTCACTGATGTTACTAATGCTTGCCAATATCTTTTTAATCGACCATGTTGTCACAGGGGTTTTTAACAGGTAAAGGATCGACGTGGCTGTTTATTTTGACGTTGCTTAATATGGCCAGTGAGATCAGACGATTTGGACACATGAATCATTGATTTATTCATGCAAAAAGCTCACAAAAACTTCTGTATTGCAATTTGCAAGTAATGGACATCGTATATTTTAAGATCGTTTTGGATAGTACTAAAATAGGAACAATGAAACATGTTTGTTACAAAATTAAATAGGTCCGGCATCCAAGAACTAAAAAAGCTCACACAGATCTCTACTTCTCAAAACATGATGCTGACGCGAAAACGTTTAAAAAGACAAACACGATCAAGTGAGTTAAGAGGCTATCTCCACGCAAAATATTATCATCGGATTAATCACTAATGAAGAAACAATGAGATAACAAATTCTATAAGATTAATCTTATGCAATTACGAGTATATGTGTGCTGTATATTACTCTACACCAGTGTTTTTCAATCTTTTTGATATCGCGACCCCTTTACAGGTTGAAAAATCTCTGACCCCCTTACAATGTACAAAGTGATAATTAAATTAGAAAACTATATGCGTTAAAGATTTTACATATTTTGATACATTTATTCATTATTAGGACCTTACAACCGACCTTACCTTTTGAAAAATAAACAAGCCCATCCTTATCACTATCATGTGTTTTTATTGCAGTGTAGAACCTTGCCTTTTTCTTTTTGCCCGCGACCCCCGATCAAGGATTTGCGACCCCCTTAGGGTCGTGACCCACAGATTGAAAAACACTGCTCTAGATGTAGAGCAAGTGTTTTTCAATCTGTGCCAACATTTCACACTATTGCTAGCAAAATGATTGTATGAAACGATAAAACGTGATTATTGACCACTATAACATCGCCCGTGAAAACTGGTACTTAGGCATGATGGCTGCTCAATGATTAAATATTTCGCAAGCATAATTTCGAAAGCAAAATGCGCGTTCCCTCATAATGAGTTGACATGCACATCAAAGAAAATATTTTCGCACCCTAATGGACGGACTTACAAATCTTTTCATGATTGCAAGATTTATTATGATGTTATATAGATGTTCAGCTTTTAAATACGTATTATTACCCTTCTTCTTACGCCCACATCCGCCTTTTTGCGATCATAGAACACATAATAGAATCTGCTAAAAATACAGCAAAAAACTGCGAGTAGAAACAGCTTCTATTATGTTAAGTTAATTTAAAAGTCATTTATATTGGAGTTTGCATGAAAACAATAGCGCATGATTTAGGTCTTGTAGTTGAGAATATGTGGAACTAAATCGGGGCATCGCAATTTGATATCATTTGTTATATGAATAAGGTGCAACGAAATTGTGTACAGAAGCGCATAGCGGTCCGTGATAAGCCGTGTGGGCTGCAATAGCGATAAATTGAGTTTGCTTGGCCTTGGTTCGCATCATTGCCAGCTCTGGCAGTCGCCTTATCGTATGTTGAACTATATACAATATCAAATCGTACACAATTGCATCCTCTGCTTATAGTGCAATACATGCAAAACTGTACGTAGGTGACTGTGTCTACATTTAGGCAGATGACACACACTCGCACGGCTCGCGTGTGTGCGTTTGATATACGAAGCAGTAGTCAAGGTCGGCAATGTCATTGTACGAACGAACCCGGCGCAAATTCGCACTCACACACACGCCGCAACCCGCACACTTGTGTGTTTAGCTATTGAAATAATCTTATCATGTAGGTCACCTTACTTTGTAGATAGCGTACCAGCTATGCACTTAGTGAATGCATGAGTTTCCACTTGTTTTAAAATAGTTTTATCGCTTTTGAGACTGTTTTTTCGTTGTATTGGATTGGAATCCTAGTATTATTTAGTGACAAGCCTGGCAGGTGCAGTGTTCGCTTTTAAAATTTAATAGGCCATGTGATGTAGAGCCATGCAAATAACCTGCTTGGAACTTAAATCAAACTATATTTCATCGCAGGCTTGGGAACAAGAAAATATAATTTTGTGGGTCTAAATAATTTATTCATTCGGAATATAAATATCCTCTAATAAATAGAATAATTTGAAGGTAACGTACAAACTTTACAAATTAGGTATTTCCACAATTATCTCGAAATTAATTTACTGCTTAAAAATAAATAAAGATATGGCACCGTAATAACATCAATATGCAAGCAGAACTTAAACGGCAAAAAAACAACCAAGTTAAATGAAAAATTTATTCAGATCAGAGAAAAAGAGAGCATAACGAGCTGCAATAACGTATAGAATATAATGTTATTGCATAACATTAACTCGAAATTCTTAGTTTTAGAATTCTGCCTTATACATTTCGCTACAAGCTTACAGTGGCCACAATGTACCAAATAAAATGCACTACGTACTTATCGTACATCGTATACGCTCAGCATGCGTAGCGCATGTTAAACACCATTTCTGTACTATGCTACTACTAACAATAAAAGTCGTACAAAAGTTAAACAATATTATTCCCAGCTCCAATATTCCAATTGACGTGACTTTTATGAGCAATATTTTATTATTTCTGCGCTGAAATAGCGATTCGTGTCATTTGTTTTCGCATGTCTGACGCTAATGATGCCAATGTAGGTTGTCAAGTCCCATTTCAAAATACTCCTTCGTACTACTTTACAGCGTTTTAGCACGCTAACTAGAAAAACGTAAAAAGGAAGGAATTCTATTCACAACAACTTACATCTTGACCTCATTCCAGTAGTGTAGGTAATGAAAATACTTTCAGAGAAGATGAAATATTTTTATACAAAAAAAAAATTCTCTCTCCACGTTCTTTATTTTACGATTACTATACTAACAGAGTTCATTCAGGATACGTGTCCAATGTCATCGGAATACTTAAAGCCATAAAAATAATTCCAGTGACAGAGGCTACGAATCGTCATCAAATTCAAGTGACGAAACAGATTCCTGAGACTCTTAAATAGGTTTGCGTCGTCGTTTGCATTGTGAGTTTTCCATTCGACTAGTAAATGTTTGCCGTGAGCGCTTAAAATAGTCCGGCAGTAAGGCCGAACACATCAATGGTAGCGCGGGCGCCTGGGTCCGTGCACCGATTGACGCAAGCGGCGTCAGTTGTTTACAGTACAACCGCCTCAGGTTATTTACATCGGGGTCACAGACACGGCGCAAGGAAACCGGGGTTCAATCGATGTAATTATCTAACTCATGACTAGCTGCTTTACCTGCCTACAGTAAGCACTCCGGCACGGCCTTAACGCAACGCGACAATGACCCCCTTCCACATACTAGGTCGTTTATGCAACGAATTGAATTGGCAACAGACAGGGTTAAGTGGTGACTCCAGCGCAGGCGCAGAATTAAGATACTTACAAGTATGAGTACGTGGCCTTACTCAACCGTATCTTCATTCTGCGAAATGTATTGCGACGCAAAATGATGGCATGTATTACATCTTATTCTTCAGTGGCTTCAGCTGCACGATAATTTTATTTTGTAAACCTACGTGCTGAATAATTATTGCTACGAAATTCCGTTGTTATCGGGGCGGAGGTGCGTGATAGGAGTTGTCTATCAGCGCCACTTCAAGGGGTCAACGCTCCACGCTCCACGTGGTCGGTTATGCAACGCACATGTCACGAAACTTATCGTTCGGCCTAAATCCCCGATATTGGGTCACCGTACGTTACGAATGTGGATAACTTGAGAGAGGGTAGAATTTTATTAGTAGTGAAAGTGAAATAGCGCCTTTATCGCGAGAGCACCCGCTTACCGTGTTTAACTACGCACTGATTTTATCTAAGTCGTTTCTAGTTCTTGTCAGCGGACAGCACGCACGAGAGCAATAAAGTCGCAGATACCGATCGGAGCTGGTCGCTTTCTTGCGTTGCTGTCCTGCGGCAATCCGTCACTCCATATCGGCGGCCGCATTGATTACATTGCCTACTTTATGGCGCTGACAGCGTGTCAACTCTTAACAAGGCCCATTGTCTAGAATGTGGCTGCTTGGACTTTTAAATTGTCTTAAGAAACACGCGCGAGGGAACTTGATCAATATGTATTAAACAAGGCCAGAGCAAATTCTAGAAACCAAATGATAAAAAATATGAAATACCTGCACGTTAATATTATGATCTTGTATTCTAGAGACATGCATGTTTATGAAACTGCAATAAATGATAATGAGCAGCGAGTCGTGCAAAAAATATTCACATCGATACACCTAGCAAAAAGAACAGCGAGGAGATGGATGGTTCGCAGCGCATCTATTTATATCTGGTCTGGCCATAAACAGCGTCGGAACCGGTCGGTCGGCTCTCGGAATGCTCTTGCTCTCAGTAACTGCTAGGAGCCCGAGTGCCTCTGCATTACAGACAATGTATGTACTTTGTTCAGTGGCCTTCAGTATTATATTTTTAAAAACTCTGGCTTGATCCGGCAAGATGTTAGATAACATAGATAAGTATTTTACACCAAGTCCACCTCTTTGTTGTCTGTCGACCAACAGTTGCAATAAATATTTCAGATCTTTTATCAAATGTCTATATAAGCTCATTAACAATGCTTCTACCCGGAACAGCAGTTGGTTTAATTCAATGCCGTCACGTTCATAGATAATGATTGCTCAGTTCAGTTCCATTTTGGACCTGAATCCAAGTACGAATTCTTCCGCGCGCATTCCGAACTAATGTCATCATCCAATTGCGCTTCTAATAAATCAATCTTCGATCGGATCGTTAGCTAACATCTAGAGTAGATTCTAGACAATTTAGCCACACTGCGATATTTTTAACCCAATGTTACAGTGTATGTTTCAAAACAAATTATAAATGTGACTCAGTAGCCTTCAGTTACGATTACAGACATTGTAACTGTGACCGAAACTATTTAGGTCACAGGTCTTATTCCTGATGACCGAAAAGTCGTCGACCTTCCTACCTGGCTAGTTGCCGAATGTTATGACGATGCCGCCTAGAAGAACTGTTAGTATTCGGCGATACGGATGAATAATTCGAAGCAGTAAAGTTGATTCGCAACATAACGTAGACGTAAGGAAAAGGAAACATTGTAATTTCCGGGTTTCCCACACGGTGAACGAAGCGTAGGCGAGCCGCGGCTTTGTCAAAGTCATGCGAGATTACAAAACATCGCATCATTCATTTTTTATTGCACATCCATCTTTCAAAGACAGACAGCTTCGCGATGCCCATACTCTGACAACATTAATCGAGTTTGTACAAACAAATCAAATTATTAGATTTTCAACCGACTTCAAACAAGGAGGTTCTCAATTCGACTGTTTTTTTTGTATGTATGTTACGCGGTTACTCCGCCAATTATGAACTGATTTTGATGATTCTTAATTTGTTTGGTAGGTACCTAATACTTCAGAGGTGGTCACATAAATTTTATCGGAATCGGTTAAGTAGTTTGGTTTTTAAATCAAAATTGCTAGAAAATATGAAGATGTCTTCCAGGTATTCGAAGTTGAAGACGGTTGTATTTTTTTTTTAAAGCGTATTATCGTTCTAACAAGTGAACGACGTTGCGCAAATATAGGCGCACAAGATCAATAGTTTAATCGATTCTTAATGCCAACAGTAAGTCTAATAAAACGTGATTCGCGATGTGATTATCGTTTCAACCACGTATAAAGGCTAAATGAGTATGAAGCATGAGGGGTGAAAGGGGAAAAGTTTCCTGTATCTGCGCCCGTCATGGAGAGCTCATCCATCACCTTGACAGCAGCGATTATTAATACCGCCGTACTATGCTCACATGCTTGTACGAGACGTGTGAGTGAGCCTTTCACCGAAATGCGCGTGTGATGTAAGGGGCTTAGCTCAACATCGTTATGGGCTCAGAATCGGTAAATTCTTGGCATGACAATAGAAGAATTCATAAAATTTGCGGTATTGCTGGTAGCGGTATAGGTTAGTTATGTTTACTATAACTGCGCGTTCAGTTTCAAGTTCAGTAAAAGTAAATGCGTAATCATAATCAGCCTATCCCAGTCCACTGCTCAACATGGTTTTTACCGAAGATTTTTTTTTATTTCAACTCACTGGCTTTTACCACCACTCGCACTCGCCAACTGAGCCCGGGTTTAGTCTGCCTGCAGTCGCGTAAGTAAAATCTAAGTTAATTGAACATGTTATATAAGTTGTTGGCAATACGTAAACTCTAGTATAACATTACCATGCCTCATTGTTGATTGCATGCCCTATCGCCTACTACAAATGAATTTATATTTATCACAATTTCGCATAGCTTCTGCTATGGAATGTACTGGAATCTACGGTTGACATTGGGCGATGCAGACGTATTTATTGAGTAACGAGAGTGCACAAGGGCGGACGACCTTCTGTCGAGCGTGGGCTGAGCCCATGACACAGTTCACAGTTAACTGCCAGTGGCCGTACGGATGCTCTACGGACGATTATTTTTGTCGCATCATCGGTTTTACTCAAATACGTGTGCGCTGGCCTTTAGTCGCTGTTTTTTTTAACTGCAACCAATTTTATGCTTATTAAAGATTTTGTAACTTGTGACGTCATCTGAGGTCAACAGTGTCGCACTGTTTGTTAAGTCTTCGCATGAAATGTTAGCAGGTATTACCATGACGTAATTTCCAAAGAGGCTGCTGTTGTACCCTAAACCAACTTTGTCGAATTTCCTTTTTCATAAAATTTCCAGCCTTTTTAAAAGTAAACGAAGTATCTGTGTTTGTTTTTTCCACTCTCCGTATCGGATGTCGTTCTGTAGTTTTTGCTCGTTACCGAGATCAGGTCACGCGCGGAGAGGCCCTGCTGGTGTGACCGCTTTGCCATACATACCTCACGGTTGTGTATACTTCGATAGGATTGTTTGCTGTGGGCGTTTTTTTTATTGAATCTTCCTTCGGTTGGGTCATTGGGCGTTTAAAAAACGAATTTGCAGCGATTGGTTCAATTGCTTCATCGACTTTTTTTGCTCGTGACACACGAGTAAGTAGGAACTGTTTCGATTATTCCATATATAAGTATCCTGGATATAAGTAAATTATAAAACAGGCACAAATAATAAAAGAACACACATACGTTGTGATTGTGACATCAGAAGCATTAAAGATAACGGTGAAAACCTTCCAATCTTGAGGTTATCGGTTGCCAGCTCCGATATACCTATTTCTTATTTCAAGAGCATGGCGGCAACATTTCGCCACGAGTGACGTGACTGATCTAATCAGAGCCGTGGTTCGGTGTCGAATGCATCGAAAACAAAGGCGTTCTTTGTCGCCGATAACCGTCCCGTCGCCAGCTTATCTGACTGATACACGGTCACCGACCCGGACTACGCGAGATACTACTTTAAATACAGATAATTCATATTTGTTTTATTATAATCATTTTTGTTTTAAAACTTCACGGTGAAAACGACAGGACCAACTAATTTTCATTGTTAACGCTTTTCCATTTTTTTTCTGATCGTCAATCACAATCACAAAAAGTGTTTAAGAGGGAATCCGGTGAGCGCTTCTCCATACAAACGTATTCCCCAGTTTTCTTCCTAGATAATGTCTCTAGTGCAAATTGTAGACAGACATTATTAAAAAAATTTTTGCTCTAGAGGCATTAACTAGGAAGAAAATAGGGGTATACGTTTGTATGGAGAATCGCTCACCGGATTCCCTGTTAAATATGTGCATTTCATTCAATTCTGGGGATCGGGAGAGCGGGAATGAATTAATTCGTCTCTCTCACCGTGAGAACACTCAAATCATGACGAAGGCAGGTATAATTCGGTCTCTGTCTCTGTCCAAATGGCGAATTGTTTACGTTGCGGATTACTCCACCGGTTACTTCATTGTCACAACACAACACTGTTGTTTCTGTTCAGCCTCGTTCGAGCGATACATTCGACCTACTTTATTTTCCTCGTTTGTGTTTGCGAATTTCTCAGTAATCCAATGTTAATGACCCAGATATTCTAAACAGAAAACAAGAGCAGCAAATCGTTGAGGTCACCTCGATTAGCGATTGTTTGCCTGTGGAAGCGATAACACTCAGTCGGTTGCACTAAACACAATAAAAGGTCTATTACACTACACGATATTTAGGGAAATCTTACCCTGAATCAGTGAACTGTTGTTTTAATAAATAGAGGCGATGCGATAGCATACCGGGGAAGAGAAGAAGTATCGTGTAAAAAAACAAAAAAAAACTAACAATAATAACAACATGAAACAACAACAACAAAGTAATGCCACAAAAACAACACAACAATAACAAACAAAACACAACACAACACTACTGACACTGACTATGTGTTAATAACATTTGGGGGAAAATGTGGGCTATTGACCAGCCTTGGCTGATAAGCTGATAACACCTACAAAAAGCCCACCCATCTTGTCCATCCTTGTAGCTCTTTTTTTATACGTTTAAATGACGAGACGAGCAAAACGCTCGCCTGGTGGTAAGCGTCACGCCGCGCCTGCCACTAACAGTAGTAGTAGTGCCAGAATTGTGTACTTGCGAACACAATCCAGCCCCGCACTGCACTGCGCTCGTCACCCTGAGATATTAGATTTTAAATCTCTTCATACCAAGTAACTTCTATGGTAACATTGCCCTTCAAACCGGAACACAGTAATGCTTGCACACTACTGCTTGGCGGTTGAATAACTGGCAAAGGTGTGGTACTTCCCCAGGCGGACTCTGCAGTAGAGTCCTACCATTACAAAGTCTTCTTGGTTTTTTGATTGTTTGTCTTTTATACTGATTCAGTAACAGTGCTACCTTCTAACCTACATATCTACTAAGTAGGACTTGTTCAAATAAAAAAATACATTAATACCAGATCACAGCAGGCTAACGACAGAAAAAAAATACAATTTTTTTTTATTTTTTTTATTTAATTAAAATACTACAACTGACAAATCAAATCAGCAGGTTTGTTAATACCCTTACAATAAAATAAAATGCGTTATCAGTCGCTTTAAGACAGAGTCATTGACCCAATTGGTCAGCGGTCGCTAATTAGTCCTTCGGCTTTATACATCTACACGACCGTTGATAACGTCACCTAATCGTGCCTTGGCCTGCTTTATTCTTGCTGTATTTTCATTGTAATCAGGTTAATATTATAGTGGCTATTGTTACAAGATGTCGATGTTAACCTTCGTCGGCAGTTAATCTAGGTTGTTAGCATTTTATTGAGTAGTAAATCTAGGGCAGACTTAGGAAAAGCGAGTAAAATAAGTTGACCTAGAAGCTCATTTGAAGTCTTTTACAGAACTTCAGGTTCTTTATAGCAATTACATAAACAGCCGGAAGACTGCTGGACAAAGGCCCTTAATAGGGAGGGGTTGCCATAACCCCAACACTTGGCAAACGGCTTGGGGATCGCAGAATGCTCACCACCGTTACGTAAGAGGACGCTGCTGCCCGTCCTCCGGCGGTTCTGGATGCAGTTTTAGGACATATCCATACCCAGGTTATA
Source organism: Erannis defoliaria (assembly GCA_905404285.2). Taxonomy (NCBI): domain Eukaryota; kingdom Metazoa; phylum Arthropoda; class Insecta; order Lepidoptera; family Geometridae; genus Erannis; species Erannis defoliaria. Next base: position 7,412,602 of record FR990071.1, read on the forward strand.
GCACTTGCTACTAGTTTATTAGAACCTTGCTAGCTTGAGGTCTGAGGGTCTGCAAGGTAAACAGTCTCCTAGGTCACCTTGGCCCTGGGTCGGTAACCACACTGTGTAGTACAGGCTGTTCAAACCTTGAATATCAATTGTAGGTTCACATCATCTATTTATTGATATGGCTAATGTCATATTTCTGTTGCAGTTATACTTCTATTATTAATGGGGAAGGCATTTAAAGAAATTAAAATTCTCATTGGGCTGAATTGCCCGTGAAGCATTTATTCTAATTATATCTCCTTCCCTTTTCTATTTACCCATTCCGATGTTTACTAGAAAAGGCGCGATGGAGCGTGGGTGCACGTTTAAATTGGGGGGTAGAGCGAGACGAAAAGGAAACTTTTGCTCTATGAGGGAAAGAGATGCATGGTCATAAACCAGCTTTGTGTCAATAAATGGAAGTCTGCTGGGGAGCCGTGGTATACATTAACTTCGACTTATTCTGTACGTGATAAATGATGCGACTTTCTAATTCACATGGTCTAAGAAAGAACACGATTTTTCGTAATCCGTATTTCGATATTTCATAATTCGCATTAGTGGTTCCCGTAGCCGAAATCGGCACGGATCACATTATTATACTGATATCATAATTATAGTTGTATCTATCAAAACCTTTAAACTGATTTCTAACGAGAAGAGCCAGTGCGCATTCCAGGCTAGAAGTGCTTGCTATCTTCGACCACACCATCACTTAACATCAAGTAAGTTATCTACCTAGCCTATTAAGCTTAAAAAAGTTGTGTGCATTATAAGTCAATTCTTTTTATCAATAGGTGTCTCTAAGTCAGTAGGTAACAGGTTATTTCTAGGTAAGTTATCATACTTACTGCATCTAGACCTTATCACTGCTTAATATGAGACGGTCTGGTAAATTGCATACTAATAACCAATCTAATATCGACTTTAAGAATACCGATATAAATGTTGTAGTGTAGGTATATCCTGGGACAATGGTAGAGTTCATAATGTTTGTACGTACATAGTACTGAATAGGTTATTGTGTGCTTTTGTATATTTTCTGTGTCACCTCATTTAATTGTTTGCGAAAACTGCACCTGTTCGGTTCTATGGTGGAAAAGTATGCGACACGCAAACCTCTTACTTTATCAATACATATTTTCAATAAATTGACTACATATTTCTTTGTGACTCTATGAAATGAGACTGGGCAAACACCGTTTAAGTCACTACAGTTTGGGGCCCAAAATCGTGGAATATCCAAATCTCCGAATCAACCATGGCGAAGGTGATCCTCCCAAAACTCTACAGAACCCTCCCGCCAAACACTGTACGATCAAAGATCGGGCAGTCTAGAAGAATCAATGAAGAAAGAAGACCTTTGCCTAGAAGTTAACCTATTCAGATTTAAAGGGAACACAACGACGATTTAATGTTACATACATCAGTAGAGTTCCTTACAGAAATGTGAAAAATAAATAATCATCATCGTAGTACGGATTCTTTTAACATAGAGAGTATAAATCGCGGTGAAATTATGAGGATTCCTACAGAACCATAGAAAGATAATTTAATGCTAGAGTAAATGTATTCTTCTAAATTAACGAGCTGCATCTTCGTTCATAGCATCGCTTACTCCGCTACAAGTTGAGTTCTAGTATATCGTGCCCAACGTAGATCTGTTTCCAATAAAAAGTCCAATTAAAGACATCCAGATGTTCTGTTTCGGTTTCAATAAGTTGGATCTACATGCATGGTGAAATGGTAACTCATACCGGAAGCATGCGCGCGGGGCGGATGTAAACACTTCCACGTGCATCCACATGAGCTAAACATCTTTGAACTCTGAAAGCACATCTAAAAACTTTGCAGGCTAGATGACTGATGTTTAAATCGTTGAAACCAATAGCTTTGATGAAGAATTTAAGTAAATATAGTATGGTAATTGAAAACATTATTTAAATCGGTTAATAATGCTCTGATATATGAGCGTTTAAAGTTTTCGTTAGAGACAACTCTGTCCCTTTCCCACAAAACAAAAAATTACGTCACGCCTTACTTGTCAGAATAGAATTTATATGGCGTACAGAGAAGTGACGTCACGATTTGCTGTTTCGCCTCTCTGTCTAGCATGATTTTAAAATGCGTATAAGTTGTTTTGCGTATAAGCTCGTTTTCTTTTCATTAATCAGCTTTATTTATGGGCCACATTTTAATACGACACTTAAAAAAAAACAGTCATCTAGCCTATTATATCCATGGATTTCAAATCTATGGCTATACCATAATACAATTAAATAAAGAACTCTAATATTAGAAAAGGAAAATTTGTGTCCAGTTCCCGCTATCGTTACGTTAGTTACTTAAATTTGGTTCATTTTGTCTGTCGAGGGTGAAACAATAGGGGCATTAGGGGAATCATTTATACATCATGCAATATCTAATATCTGTTTCTAATGGCCGCTGAATGCTTTTCAGATATGCTTCAGTCTCCGATGTTTTATAAACTCAATAAAAACATCTTGCACCAGTTTCTCCTTGCAGATATATTCGCATCTTTGTGTAACCCCTTTGTTAGACTCCGTAAACATGAACAATTAGTAGCAATTATCAGGTTTTTATCAGTGAGTTGTATATTAAGTACACAATGTTTTAAGTCCTAAATATAACGCAATGGTCTGTTGGATTCTGAATGTGACTTTGATTCGGGTTTTCTTTATCTTAAAATGCATCTTTTTAGTACTGAGCTAGCGCAGCCGAGCGTTCGCAAAGAACCTAGTAGTGGTTAACTTTTATTTTATTAGCCGAGTTTCCACTAGCGTGTGTTGTGTTTGTGACGCGAAAATGTGATTTTCACCGCGTTGCGATTTCTATTTCAATCCGATTTTCCCGGCGTGCAGAGAAACCGATCGCTCCAGTTGCTGCGGAGGCGGCCCACATCTCTTGCTAGAAAGTATCGTAGAAAGTAACATCGCGCTCCAGCCGGTCTCCGTATGGCCGATGCGTTACGATGCATCGATCACGCTCGCAACACTTTTTCTGCTGCAGTTTTTACATTGGAGAAGATCGAATGCGTGCCAATTATCGATTTCTTTATATTTGCTCAGGTGGCTTGCGTGACACCTATTGCCCAACTGCCCAATTTGCAGATTCGAAATTCAAGCCCGCGAATGCTGATGAATGCCAAACGAGCTCGGGTGATGTCACAACGCATAGAGGACTTTCGCCGTACCCGAATTTCAATTGTGCGTACCGTAGCTTGTGCAATACCTACTTTTGGGCCACTTTCACTATTCGCTTACGCGGCCCGCCTGCAAAATGATTGCGTTGTCTGCTTTCCGGAGGTCAGTGAAAGTTCTGCGTATTGTTTAATCAACGCCTGTCGCCATCTCTTGAAATTTTTACTCGTTACGAGAACTGTTAACTTGTCACCAAAGTTCCTAAAGGGAATCGCTTTGGGCGTTTGCCACGAGGCGAGGGCATCAGCGCGCCCATATATCTACTTCAAAAACTCATTGAAAGAATCACTGAATCCATAAAAAAATAAATGGCGTGAGAGGAAAAACGAGTTTATTATTAGGTTGTGGTACTTCGGTAGAGAATCGCGAGCTTGCTTCGAGTTCTGATGCTATCATAAATAATGTGGCTGCGCGGCAAGCCTGGCGAGCGGAGGAGGGATGGAGGTTGAAGGGGGCAAAGAGGGGGGGAGTAGACGCAACTCAAGAGTCAAGGCCGCACGCTGCCCCCGGTCGTCGCTCGCGCCCCACTTGTCGCTCTTGAAGCGCTCTCGCTCGCGAGCCCGACCGCGCCCGAGCGCTACCGAAGCGGCACGAACTAGACCTTCCATTGCGCGAGCGCAACAGAACAGCTGAGACGTAATAACATAACACACTGACTCGGTCATCCGTGCATTCAACTTTTGATTAGCTTTTTTTCACGGGCAAATATTGGATAGTGTCACCAATTATAGTCTGGTTTATATAATGTGAACACACACCCTTTGTTTTTTACAATACCTAACGTTGATTAAACTGCAGATAATAACGTCTACCAAATAATACAATTTTAGGCTAGTAATAACATCAGCGTCGACCGTTCATATAATATCATTGCTTAAGGAGGAACTCCTACTTGCAGAAATGTGACTTTATAATGACCTTACCAAACAGGTTGCGAGACTTTCACCGCAGTGATAAATTGCGTCATTTCACTACACGCTTTGCTCTACTAAATTGTAATTTAATTGCACTAGTTCACAATCTAGCGCGATATATTTGTAGGAAAATTTCAAAGCATAAAAACTTGTTTAGTTGTTTAATAAACTCATCGCCAGATCACGATTCAAGGGCACGTTGTGTAAACGACCGAGGTACGATTCATCGAACCCACACAGAAAACTCAGGCGACCTCTCGAGGCATTCGCTCGAGAATAGAAACCGCACTTGTTTTACAGAGCTGATAAAAATAACCCATCGTGAGCAGGTCAGTACAATGATATGCTCTCATACCTAGCTGCGGTTCACGATGCAAATAGCCCGAGGCTTGAAACCAAGCACACTTGACCTCAATATACTACTACTTTTACACAAATTGACTCAACTACACTCGCGTGCAGCTAAATCGACAAAATGTACAAAAATATTTTTTTAAGTTAAGTAATGTACATAATGTCGTATATTTTTTGAAATCTTATGTTTAAGCTTTACTTTACTTTATATTAATATATAATTTTATGTACATTAAGTCAGTAATTTTTAAGAAAATACTCATTTTGTACAATTTGTACGAGTGAGTCGATTTAGCTGCACGCAAGTGTATATTTTCCTATTCGTAGTTTCTAGCCTCCTGTCTGTTTAACATAACAGCGTGACAGCGTGGATAGATTCCGAACATTCATCGACGTTCTCAATAAACGCCGTGGCCTCAAATCTGGCGTTGATCCCACGTGGAAAGAGGTGGAACTAGTTTTTGGCAGCGGCAATTATGACCGGTTGCGTAATTATAATATGGGTATAATATACTTCGCCACGTCGGCCAAAGACCCGGCAAATGGACACAATAAATATGTAAATAAAATTAATGGCTAGATTGGACCTAAGATAGACCTTTTATACGGAGCGAAGGAAGATCTACCTATAGTTTAAAATTACAAGCTCAGTTTTCGGAGCTTTGCAATTAATGTTCCACATCGTAAAGACCATTTCGTTATTTCTCTTCTTGTTCTTTATTATGCCCATTAGAACAGGAATATTAGGTACGGTTAAAACATTATTACGCATGGAATGGAAGCAGTGTTTACTCGTTTTTATGGAAGCAATTATAGTTTACGACTTTTAACTCAATTAGAACGGCAGATGGTCATAAGGGCTCAGAATTTATACATAACATGATACTCCATGGAGGTGTGGGACGACCAAATGAAATTAAATATGCATCGATAGGGGAGGATTTAATTTGGATTACAACGGCCGGAAGTGAGAGATGTTTGTTTTATGGGAACGGAGCTAAACCACAACCGATAGCGCAGAAGAGTTATTAATAAATTCCCCCTGTTGCTTTTTATGGAGTTCCGATTGCGTGATTGACAATTGCCGATTACATTTCCATCGCGCACCCACACTCTGCTCCCGCGTACGCTCGGAATATAAAACGGCGCGACCCGTCATTTGTATGCGGATCGAGCTACGAACACCTTTGTTTGGGCAGGAAACGTCCACGCTCCTGCCGAAATACTGTCCAGAGTTTCGTTACAAATATCTTTTCGAAACAAATACGAGAAATAAAACGAGCTTCGCCCGTCCACCGGTTCGACAAATGGTTCATGAAGCGTATGCAAATTTTATAGCGTCCGATTTTAGATGTTCTCGACACTCTGGCGTCGCGGCGGGCCACCGGACGAGCTCGGTACAATTTTATAGCGCAGTTGCATTTAGCGCACAAACTTATGGCGTGTTTATGTTGTTACAGGTCGGGAGGAGCTCTCGCCGGCTTCCAGTGTGAACGGGTGCAGCACGGATAGCGAAGCAAGACGGCAGAAGAAGGGCCCTGCACCGCGACAGCAAGAGGAGCTATGCCTCGTCTGCGGAGATCGAGCCTCCGGCTACCACTACAATGCGCTCACGTGCGAGGGCTGCAAAGGTACGCATGACATCACTGCCCTGGAATGAAGTCTGCAAAACGATCAGCCGCTCAACTAACGACTGCGTATGGGATATAAATTACGCCGCACCTTCGAGACGCAGGCTGCATTTGAATACAATTTGCATGGTAATGCTCACGACCAAATAAAGCTCCAAAAGTTGTAACACGAGCAGGTCTATATTATTAGCGAGCGGCGCGTCGTGTGTTGCCAAGCTAGTTGCTCCACATGTGGCCCTCGCTGCGCCCACGACGTGCCAATTCAGCACTAAATTGGTGCATTGTGTCGAGGCTGTTCACTAGCGGCCGGTGCATATACCTATGTGTCAGGTCGTGGCGAGACGGGACGTCACAATAGCCGTCTGCAGGGCGTCTACTCCTGCCTGATTCACGAACGCCTATCCGCCATCTCGGCCAACCTCCGCTCCGCAGTAAACATCATGTTTTTATTCGGACCGGTCGAGTGCCGGGACAGCTTCTAATATACGGCCCCGCACCTTGACCACTCCAATTATGTCCAATTCGAACCATTTACAAACGTCTGTCTTGTTTGTTTTGTAATAAAAATGAACATTATAGCTCATACATGGGTAGCCGCTGTCAATGACCGCTGCCTTTCAGGCAACCTTTGAGTTCATGACTACATTATCTTATCTCTAAAAACAACCGGTTTCGCGAATTCTATTTCGTCATACCATTATCCAAGATCGTACTCGAGATTAGCGAAGCTGTAGACACTGATTGTTATTTTTGCGCGTTTCAGGCTTCTTCAGGCGGAGCGTGACCAAAAATGCGGTGTACATATGCAAATTCGGGCACGCGTGCGAAATGGACATGTATATGAGGAGGAAATGTCAGGAATGTCGGCTGAAGAAATGTTTGGCCGTGGGCATGAGGCCCGAGTGCGTGGTGCCCGAGAACCAGTGCTTAGCGAAGAGGAAAGAGAAAAAGGCGCAGAGAGATAAAGACAAACTGCCGGTCAGCACCACTACAGTAGAAGACCACATGCCGGCCATCATGCAGTGTGATCCACCTCCGCCAGAGGCCGCCAGGATTGTAAGTTTCTTTACTAAGCTACTTACAAAGCTATTGCTTTTAATTCGCCACATCACCATAAAATTAGTTTTAAATCGTTATTTGAATCCTTACCCTGAGAAGTAGGAACGCACTGAAAAGACTGACACTGTCTCTATGGGGCTCAAGTTATTCAAAGCCTGGCCCGCCTATTTGCTACCCAATTTTTAAGTAATAATATTTGACAAGTCGGGGTTAGGCCTTTGCCCAGCACTGGGATTCAACAGACTCAATACAATATATTATAATTATTGGGCAAAAACGACTGAAAAAAATATAATTTCGAAGATATGGTCGAATGTACTTTCAAATCGCACTTCAAAATCGGCCGAGTCTTTTAAACCACACGAGGACACAGACAAACAAACATGCATACTTACTACTAAAAATACATACACCAGATATTTTTTACCGTCCTCTTTAGGCAATAGCTTAAAAACAAAATTCGGTAGCGATTTATGCATGCTTATCCTTAATTAAGATAGACATCGACAACACATTCGCCATAGCTTGTTCTGTCATGACGTATGTTGATTCTGTTGCGAGTTAATAATCGCACGGTTTTCGACGTGAAGCTGGATTGTTTGCAGCACGAGGTGGTGCCGCGGTTCCTCAGCGAGAAGCTGATGGAGCAGAACCGGCAGAAGAACATCCCTCCCCTCACTGCCAACCAGAAGTCGCTCATAGCGAGGCTGGTCTGGTACCAGGAGGGGTACGAACAACCTTCGGAGGAAGATCTCAAGAGGGTCACACAGGTGGATATCAACATTTAATTAACACTAACAGTCCTCTAAGTAGATAATGCAGCCAGTTTTGAAGGCATTTTTTAGTTCTGTTGACAGATCTAAAGTTACTAATTATACGCTTTTTTTAAACAAACTTGGATGCCAGGAGAAGTACCACACCTTTGCCAGTTATTCAACCGCTAAGCAGTAGTGTGCAAGTATTACTGTGTTCCGGCTTGAAGGGCAATATTACCAGAGAAATTACTGGGTATGAAGAGATTTAACATCTAATATCTCAGGGTGACGAGCGCAGTGCAGTGCGGCGCAGGATTGTGTTCGCAAGTGTACAAATCTGGCACTGCTACTGTTAGTGGCAGGCGTGACGCTTACCACCAGGGGCGAACGTTTTGCTCGTCTCGTCACTTGATTGTATAAAAAAAAATACAAAGTGAGACAGATTGATTTTTGCTGTATGATATCAACAGTTTCGTGGTAAGAACACTAATAATCTGATCGTGTTAGCATGACTAACACCTTGTAGTGTACAAATACAAACCCGACCGTCCAGTAGTGACATTAGACGTCTCCCGCAGACGTGGCAGTCGGAGGAAGACGATGAAGACACGGACATGCCGTTCCGGCAGATCACAGAGATGACCATCCTCACGGTCCAGCTCATCGTCGAGTTCGCGAAGGGCCTGCCTGGCTTCGCGAAGATCTCGCAGTCCGATCAGATCACGTTATTAAAGGTCAGTTCTTTAATTATATGTAATAGTAATAAGTCTACGTTAGTAACCTGAAAAAAAAAGATCTAAAAAAAAAACAAAATAAATTAAACGATTAAGCGAAGGTTATTATAGTGTTAGGACTCTACCGCAGAGTCCGCCTGGGGAAGTACCACACCTTTGCCAGTTCTTCAACCGCCAAGCAGTAGTGTGTAAGCATTACTGTGTTCCGGCTTGAAGGGCACTGTTACCAGATAAATTACTGGGTATGAAGAGATTTAACATCTAATATCTCAGGGTGACGAGCGCAGACTGACAGCTGACCTTCGAACGATTTTGTTTGGAATAAGGTTCAATATCGTTTGAAAGTCGGCTCCGCTCGCATGCGCAACTTTACGATTCAAAAAATAAGGCCCCAGGATAAAAAAAATCTGTGACTAACATAGATTTTTGTTCTGTGTCTGGGTGTAGTAGTATGTATTTACGAAAAAAAATTGGATATAAGTATTCTATCGGCTATCTGGTTTCCATAATAGAAGCTTTGCTTAGTATGGGGCTAGATGGCGCTGTGTGTAAAATGTCCACCGATATTTATTATTTATTTATACAAACTCCGGCTTACATGAAGGACTTTTGTTGTTACACGAAGGACGTTGTTTTTCGAACCCACGCCCTAAAGCTCTGAAGGCAGACATGCTACCACCTGAGCTATAAGCTACAGTCTCGCATTGGCTGACGTTCCAGGCGTGCTCGAGCGAGGTGATGATGCTGCGAGTAGCGCGGCGGTACGACGCGGCCACGGACAGCGTGCTGTTCGCGAACAACCAGGCGTACACCCGCGACAACTACCGCAAGGCGGGCATGGCGTACGTCATTGAAGACCTGCTGCACTTCTGCCGCTGCATGTACGCCATGCAGATGGACAATGTACACTACGCGCTTCTCACGGCCGTTGTCATATTCTCAGGTAATTATTTCTACGTCTTCTTTATAGCGATGCATGTGTTTTGACTATTAAAAAATAATAAGTCTGAATCTGATGCTTACATCCAAAAAATTATTGAAAACGGCTGGTAAAGTACTGAAATATAAGCGTTCAAAGTAATTGGGAGGGAGTCATCTGTCTCTTTCTAGCAAAACACGTGCTAGTATAGAATTTGTTTGGAATCGTGGACTTTGACGTCATTTGCTAGTATAGTGCCCTCATGTCTAACATGAAACTAAAAAGTTTATAACTTCGTTATTTATGCACATATTTAAATTTTATTTTCGATATGTTGTTTTTTTGCGAGTCAGCTCTTTAGTGAATCAATAAAAAAAACATGCATATTTCCTATTATGTGTCTGTATAGCCCAATTTACTGAATGGCAGCACTAATGTAACCTTTGAACGTTGGACTGTTTGCACTCGAACCCTGTTCATTCTGGGTAAAATTTAAGAAGTACTTTGTGAAAAAACTTGTTACGTATTCTTCACATTAATTCAAAGTTTTTTACAGCTTTTTAATGAGAATGGTTAGCTTGGTTTAACTCTCATGCCACTTTTTTTACTCGGTTGATCGCGATCGTTTGGTCGATTGGTACTCACTTAAACGAATACCTTGCGATGTTATTTCCTACAGCGCCAGCGCGTACCTATCCCTTCAAAGAATTCTTCCTTTGTTCCTTTAGGTATGTTTCTTATGAAGCATCTATTGAAGGTGTCGAGAGTGTGTACTGAAGGTGATCGTTCGTTTTCCAGACCGGCCGGGGCTCGAGCAGCCGCTGCTGGTGGAGGAGATCCAGCGGTACTACCTGAACACGCTGCGCATGTACATCCTGAACCAGCTGGGCGGCTCGGCGCGCTGCCCCGTGGTGTACGCCCGCATCCTGGCCGTGCTCACCGAGCTGCGCACGCTCGGCACGCAGAACTCGAACATGTGCATCTCTCTCAAGCTGAAGAACAAGAAGCTGCCGCCGTTCTTGGAAGAGATCTGGGACGTGGCGGACGTGGCCAACGCGCCGTCCGCCACGAGCGTCGTGGTGGAGAACACCACGGCGCTCTAGCCCGGCCCCGGCCCCGGCCCTGGCGCCGGCCCCGCCGCCGGCCCTGGCGCCGCCCCCGCCCCCGCCCCCGGCCGCCGCCCCGGCTCGCTGTGACCCTCAGGAGAGAACGCTCATAGACTGGCTAGTTTTAGTGAAGTGCACGGACACGAGGACGTGATTATATATAAGTGCGTGTTCGGTGACCGACGCGTGTGAGAGATTAGTGAATATATGTGTTGTTGAACGTTTGGATATATATATATAGTGTTACGCGCGGCCGCGACGGACGCGGCCTCGCCTGGGTGTCGGTCACTCGGTTACGACTATGATAAGACTTTCTATAAGTACGCTAATTACGTATGTACGTTTATGAGAGTTATAGAGAAAAAAATAATATATGAAAAGATGTTTCTATTGGGTGAAAAGTTGATAGTTATGTTTATTTACCAAAATTGAATAGCCATTCGACCACATTGTGAACGTTTTTATGTGAAATAGTTTATGTGAGACGTGTTATCGTGTCCGTCTTAGTTCCGTTTATCCGTCGTCCTGTGTCGCTCGAGTCAAACGTTAATTATAATTTATTGTTGCTGTGATTACATTTTATGACGTTTTATTACCGTAGGCTGACGTAAGTGTGTCTTATTACAATAAAGTAAATTCGTCGGTAGCTTTCACGTCGCCCATCTTTTGTGCTTAGAGTAATACATTCATGGACACATCGACTCGGTACAATTATTAGAAGATATCGACTCACATCGCTTCGTAAGAATAGGCTTTAGGTATCCGATAACCCGATAAACTTGAATATTAACTATTTATCGTTTTCTGTATTCACTACAGAAATATAAACTTGTAATTTTTATCTCTCGTTTTAATTATTTGAGAAGAGACAGGTTTGGTTACCATTCAAAACTATAGAAATCCAATCATTCATATGAAATATACATTAAGTACATAACTTAAATTGCGTGCATGTTAAAGGCAGCTGTTATGTAGGTGTCGGTATAGAGAAGTAGCACCCATAAATTATCTTCCTATCTTATAAATATTTATTTAATTAATTAGATTATTACATTCCTTATGTATAATGGAAAAAGTACAAAATGGCAGCTTGTTTCTATTTTCTAAAATAGACGTGATTACTCTCTACATTTGGCCGAGCTTACTCTATGGGAACAATGGTGTACTAGGCACTAGAAATAGTAGATCATGCACGCAATACTAGCTTACAGACCAAACCTGTCTCTTATAGTCAACGCGTCGTGAAGGCGGCGACTGGCCAGTTTAATATAAACAGACTTCGAAATAAAAGGTTATATTCTATTCGTATTTATTTTATGTATGCACGCCGGTTACCTCGACATTTGTGAATCAATTTGCGTGCTTTTTTAAGTTTTTTCATAACTTTGGCTTTGACATTTAACCAGCTTCATTAATGTATTTTTTCCGACGCCTTCTGTTTTTTTTTATAATTGTAACGTAACATTATCGGCTTAAAAGTTTGATTCGCTCTACTGATATAGTAGGATATTGGTGCCGATTCCCTTGTTCACAAACTAAACTAAATTTAAGTTCAGTGCATCTTTTTCTTTCCATTTCATTAAAAAAAGGACAGAAGATAAATATTGGTTTAGTCCTGTCAAATTAGTAAGCGCCTGAAGAAAATTGACGTATTTTTAATTGCCTTGTTTTTAATCACGTCTAAACTGTCTATGGAGTATCTAAATTTGACAGGACTAAACTAATATTTTATCTTCTGTCCTTTTCTTAATGAAATGGAAAGAAAAAGATGCACTGAACTTAAATTTAGTTTAGTTTGTAAACAAGGGAATCGGTACCATTAACAGGCGTGTGGAATTGATTCGCGTAGAACTAAATTTCCCGCTATCTGAGAAAGATTAAGGAAGGAATAATAATGATGTTTCCCTCTCATTTGCTCTCGTTAGTCCGCGGAAGTCGCGCGCGTCTGTTAATAGATATATACATAACATGATATAACAGTTTAGTGACATTGGCCAGTCGCCGCTCTAAGGAGCGGCGCAAACTACGGGAAAAATACTAGCGCAATAACTCCTGCGCACTCGCGTTCTTATCAGTGTGCGCCGACTTACACTTTCGAAAATTACAAACTACCCGCACATTATAAAAAAATTACATTTATGTCATGCCTTATTTCGCGTTACCTGCGTTGTGTACCTACATTGTTGAAGTGTGGAAAAATTGTTTAGAATCTAAAATTAATCGATCTCAATTATCGGTAAGCGTTGTTACTGCGTACGATAAGCGTCTTCTTTCGTTCAACTCATCTTGGTTCCGACTTGTTAATCATTTATGTCGAATTTGAAAGGTTTTATGACAGTATTAAACTTGAACAGACAGAACAGATTAAAGCTTAAATCTTAAATATTTCTTAAAAATTGTATTGAATTTCACTACTTGCATACAATTTCATCAATATTAGATCAAAAGTTATTCAGTCAGAGTCAGTTATTGTCGCAAACATACATACGACCGCGGAACTCTCAAACTGGGGCTCTTCCTGGTCAAATAAAAATATTGCTGTTTTCGTTAACAGACTGCAAGGAAACAGAAAAACATGTTATAGGTAAGCCAGAGATTGCTCGTATGCAGGTTCGAGTCCTGCCAGAGGTCAAGGGGAGGGGGGGGGGGGGGGTCATATAGTCGAGTCGAGGTCTCCAATTATATTACAACTACGAAAGCTATCAGTAGTCGACCTACACCCATCCCAGAGATGGGGTCATGAATCCCATGACACCCCCCCCCCCCCCCTGGATCCGCCCTTGCCAGAGGTCATAATTTTTCTTACTGTTTATGCTATTTATGCTTTAAAAACATAGAAAAACTTAGTGTGGACTTCATACAAAATATTCGATGTTTTAGGTAGTTTACTTCTGTCAAAAAACCTTCATAATGTAGTGCACAGTCCGTGTAAATGTCTGTCGCATCGCTCGTGCCCACCGGCCTACACCGCGCCGACACTACACCGTCTTCATTACCTAAGTGACTAGATTAAGTGACTAAGTGTCTGATTGGTGCGTGCTGTATGTGTACATGTACATGCCATTACGTGTGTTGTCTTATTGCGTATGCCTGAGGTTTGGAAATACATTTATTAGTAAACTTAAATCGAGCGCGAGACGAACGAGCTTGCACCGCGGCCCGCGCTGTCCGCCTTCGGATTATTCGAATATAATTTAAATTGTAGCTTTAGTCATTCCTAACAATCGAAGCACAAATGTTCACGGAGTGTCTAAAGCCGAGTACGGACAGCGCGTACTTTGGTACGCGTAGTCGGTTACGCGTCCTGGAACGCCATGTCCATACTTGCAGCTACGCGTACACTCTTGGGACGCGTGCCGCGCGAGCTAGCTCGCAGCGGGAGCACACCCGGGCACGCTATATTTGGACGGCAAAATGGATAAACACGCGTGTTCATCGAGTCTAAAAAATGAAAATATTGTCAGATTGATTCAACTTGATGACTGGCGGGGTTCGCGTAGCGATATGCATCGATTGACCTCGCGTTCAGATTCGCGGCGGTCCGTACAGGAGTTGTACGCGTATCCAATGTACGCGTGGACAGCGTATTCCGACTACGCGTAACACAGGAACGCGTCGTCCGTACGCAGCTTTACGCTCTCTGTCGAGGCGCGTTCTGAAACACTGCCATTTAAACGTAATGAAAACATGGTGCGGTCTTGTATGCGTGATCATTGGAATTTTCTATAATATCATTAAGTTGTCTGTAGGGGATAGATGGGAACGGTCACGGGATTCTTTGCTACTGTTGCCTTACCGCGAGCCGCCGCGGCTCGGTCCGCGACGATCCAAACTGCCATTCGATAAGTAATTGTAATACGTCATTGTAGAGTTCAAATAGCTTTATAGTTTCGGCTTCCCTCGGTGCACAGCCGGTCGCGTTCGATACATATTACTCAATTTCGAAATTGTAATAGATTTATTAAGTAATTAATAATCTCACACGAGAAGTAATAAGTAACGGTAATATAATTTGTGTCTTAGCTGATAATGGAACGTTAGTAAGATGATAAGTTATGTCGCTCTGTGGAGACGGAGAGCGGACGCGGCTGGACCTCGCGGCTATCGCGGAGTAACACGAGACTGGCTCAGGAACGCACGGTTCGCCTATTCAAGACCCGACCTACTTCTATATATTTTGATCTATATTTAATTTGAAGCACCGAGTATCGTAGTGACCGAACGTGGCACGTCCAGTCTTTAAACCGGCGGACTCTGTCCGGAGTCCGTCCTTGTGTCCATTAAAAATGTGTACATAGGTACCTTTAGATTCTATTGTCGTATGTTTGACATATGTACGTTTAATTTTATTCATCTAAGAAAGTACAGATGGCTGTTGTTATTTTTATATTATTTGGGTAGAATTATATTTTTTGTAAATGACCTCTGTATTTATCTTTTGTAAGCTTTGTAAGCCGTAGGGACCTAGATTAGTACGAGCTACGAACGTTGTGATCGCTGACGTCTTTTTATTTGTTTACTGAGATATTTTGTTCTGCGTATATATTCTTCGTTTCGACAGATATTTCTAATAATTTGTTACTTCAGAGTGCAATATGTACAAATATTTACATATAAATGTACAGTCAATTTTTTAGTTATAATGTGTCAACGCAATAAGTTTCGCTATCATTCGTTGAATGTACACAGACAAGCATAATAAACGATATCACAAGTGAGCTGCGGACGTCCGCAGTCCTCGCTCTCAATATTGTGTTTTTTAATACTTAAGTGATTAATTTTATAACTGACGGAATAGGTGATCTTTGTATTTAAATTTGCTAATTTTTTGTAGCAGATTAGATTTGTTTACATTGATAAGATGAAATAATGATTAATGTACATTTTGATTGATTTAAACGTGATTTAGTTGTTAGATAGTAACGAATTTTCTTATTAGGTGTAACTGACAGCCCCGTGGACCGGCTAGAGTCCACATACCAGTGCGGTGAGTGCAATGTCGATAGAACCGTGGGCACCGGACGCTAGGGCCGGCGCAAGGGCGACGCGGCCGCAAGTCGCGCTCACAACTAAGACACAATCAGATCAGATATTACTACTTAATGCAAACACTTTGATCAATTTAATGAACTACCGTCTCAAGAAATCCTAGATAGAGTTTGTATCATACCCAAGCATAGCAGAGGCTATATGTTTTATGAGCCAGTTTCCCTATTATTGTCGTCAAAAACTGTTTCTTCGGCGCTAAAGCTACACGTCCACTTGGTCGTAATCGGAGCATGCGCAGCGTACGGATTTGGTTGCTTTGTATAGCTTTCTAAATTTTTCTTATACGTACGCTGCGTACGCTCCGATTCCGACCCCGTGGACGCGTGGCTTAACCACGTTAGTGCCTTCAGCTACTTTGTCCCTTCAAACAGGGGCCGTACCATGAACTCTTATTGCGGGACCGAACAGGTTTAGCTGCCGTCGGTACGCAACCGCGAACCGTATTGCGGGGTGATAAAATTCAGTCGTGCAGCGTTGGCAGCTGAGCCTATTCGGTCCCAGAATAAGAGTTCATGGTACGGCCCCAGGGCTTATCGCGCTAATGGAACGATGTGTGAGAGTTCATTCATTCATTCATTCTGGGGAACGATTATTACAAGTTTATTGCCAGTACGGACGTACTGGCTAGTAAAAAAAAAGAAAAGGAATCGGGACGATAGGTTGAACCAACGTTTGTGAGCCGAAGTGTGGTCGTTTTATATCAGTCGCTCGCCGCTACCGTGTTATGAGACGGTACGCGATCGGTGCCCATTACATGTTCTTCGAAACACTATTTTTGTATAATATTATTTCTATCGTTTAGTCCGCATTAACTATTGTTTTCCTCCTAATAAATACTTTGCCTTAGTACCCTCTGTTATAACTTTAACAGCGGTGAAGCGAATTAGATATAGGGAACAGAAATGACGATATGTTAAAATTTTAGAGAGTCAACTTTTATAAACGATAATACAAAAACAAATATGAGAAAAGGTGTGTACAAAATGGAAATTTGTATTGAGAAATTGTTACGCGAATAAACTTACACCTCAAGTAAAAAATATAAAAATAATTTTCGTTTTTTATTTTTCGAAAGAACCTTTAACAGCACGTTTGTAGATTAAGAAACGTAGTGCAACGACATGAAGCAAGAAAACAAATTGACTAATACTTTGTTTATCGGGATATTGAATACGAACTGAACAAAAACTGGCTGGCTGGCTGGCATAGATACCTACCCTTTAAACCTTGATTTGAGTTGTCAATCCACCAATGCCAGCCGGCCAGCCTACACTTGTCTCGACTCACGCCATGCCAGCCGAGACTTTAGGGCCTTATCACACTAGTTTGCAAGGGTCATCAACGCAGAGCGGGCTCGCAGCGAATACTTCGGAAACACGCTGCGGCTTCTCGGTGAGAAAAATCATCATGAGGAAGCCTGCATAAGTCCGGAGAAAAAAAAACGGTACAGGCTGATTCAAACTTAATAGGGTAGAAGACTGTTTTTTTTATTGTCCTATTAAAATGTGGCCCATAAATATAGCTGATTAATGAAAAGAAAATGAAAATCTGATCAAAAATAAGCATTTTAATATCATGCTAGACAAAAAGGCGAAACAGTAAATCGTGACGTCACTTCTCTGTACGCCATATTATATTCTGACAAGTAAGGCGTGACGTAATTTTTTGTTTTGTGGGAAAGGGACAGTTGTCTCTACCAAAATCTTTAAATGGTCACGTATCAGAACATTATTAACTGATTTAAATAATGTTTTCTATAAACATACTATATTTACTTAAATTATTCATCAAAGCTATTGGTTTCTACGATATTAAACATCAGTCATCTACCCTATTGCGGCTGTGAACTTAGGCGCGAGACGCTGCGCAGTAGCAAAAATTAGTCGAGCGATGTGCGTACAATCGCAGTCTCGCTTGCAGCGCACTTCACAGCCGCCATTAAGTTTGAATCAGTCTATATAAGTGAATCCACCATCCCGCAACTGAGCCAGAGGAGAGAATATACCCTGATCGACCTTAAAGGGTAAGCCCATATCCAGCAGTGATTATGCTAGGTAATTGGTGCACCCACTTTTAGGAAATAGCATAGCTACTACTATACCATTACAACAGGGACCGTAGAAGTAATGCCCTTGCCGTGTGAGTTTATTTACCAGATAGCCCTTTTCACCCATGTAAACCTAGGAACGTTCCAACTCAGGGGCGTTCACAGCACGTTAGATTTACGAAGCAATAAAAAGAACGACCAACTGATAACCCCCGCGACGCACCGTCTCGTCAAGTCGGAGAGGTCAGTGTATATTTTGGGGCCCGCGATCTACAACCGTATACCAGCTTCCATTCGGGATGCTCCTTCCACCGGGTGCTTCAAAACCAAGCACAGAGCGTGGTTACAAGAGAATTTGTTTTATGACATTGAAGCTTATTTTAAAATAAGAGATTATTAACGTATTTTTATAATTATAATATCTCATTTTAGTAAGTGTTTTTTTTGTGACATACTTAATGAAATTTGACTTATAACTTTGGTGTTATCAATAAACTATTTGTATTTGTACTCCAGGGGGCGCAGCCCCCGTTTGATATTAGGGAAGCATTTGGCCCCCACTTCTGCAGCCGCTGCATTACAGTAATTTTCGTTCTCCAGCTGCCCAAATATAGAAGAAATTATTTCTTCTTTGAATCAAAGTACGTAATTTCTACAAAATACACACTATACACAAAACTTAGAACGAGGCTGGGCAGGTCTGTGCTGTTGAAGCAAAGCGTCTATTCTACCCGCATGATGGAAATGAAGCCGACGTGGTCAGAGTTCTTGAAAAAGACCAGCCCAGCGTTTTAGTATGGTAAGCTCTTCGGCTGTCATGGCGAAAGGAATTTATCGAATTTATGAAACCATTGATGACAACTGGTAAACAACAGTTCATACAATAAACAATAGGCTAGATGACTGGTTTTTTTTGTCCTATTCAAATGTGGCCCATAAATATAGCTGATTAATGAAAATAAAATTAAAATCTGATTAAAAATAAGCAACTTATAAGCATTTTAATATCATGCTAGACAGAGAGGCGACACAGCAAATCGTGACGTCACTTGTCAGGATGCCATATAAATTCTATTCTGACAAGTAAGGCGTGACGTCAATTTTTGTTTTGTGGGAAAGGGAGGGACAGAGTTGTCTAACAACAACTTTAAACGCTCATATATCAGAACATTATTAACCGATTTAAATAATGTTTTCAATTACCATACTATATTTACTTAAATTCTTCATCAAAGCTATTGGTTTCAACGATTTAAACATCAGTCATCTAGCCTATTCTAATAGTTATACCAACTTATCTCTGCAGATGAGCGATGGAGCCACCATCGTAATTTTTGAACAATACTGACATCTTCGTCGTCAACCATAAAACGTCCACTGCTGGACGAAGGCCTCCTCCTTTATAGAGGGGTGTTGCCATAATCCCCACGCTTGGCAGGCGGCTTGGGGATCGCAGAATGCTCACCACCGTTAACCAAGAGGACGCTGCTGCCCGTCCTCCGATGGGTCTGGTTGCAGTTTAAGGACATACCCAGGTCCAGGTAGTGACATCTGCCGGTTGAAATTTATTAGTTCTTCATTTGAGCAACGGTACAAACTTATGCGACTGACTTTACCTACTAAGAAAAGGTTTTTAAACAATGTGAAACTCTTTTCTCTACATTAAAGAGTAACATTGTTAACTGGACTGAAGTTTTGGCGGGAACGCGAAATGTCGCTGCCTACTACATATTTAAAGCTGTAAGATCAAGCAGATAATTTTTACTATAATTTTACTTTCTTCCCGCTACGCTGGGTGGTACGTGGTTACCTACAAGAATAAAAACAAAAAACTTCACAAACGGAAAATCATTATAATTTTATTATTGTAAAAAAACTGCAAAAATGAAACTTATTATAAATAAGTATATATAACAAATTTAGTTACTCAACACCCACCTATAAATAAAAAGTGAAAAAAATTAAAAAAGGGATACAAAAAGATTTTATAAAATATCGAATGAGATTCATTTCTGACACCTACTTTCTACACACCTTAGCTTAGATTATGTATATTACAAATGTACATGATAAAAACATAGTTAGCAATTATTCATAGGACTATGCATGTTTAGCTTGGCTACAATTATGGTGATATTAATAGGCGCCACTATCGCAAATAGTTCTAGTATAGTAGTAACGTACGTCGGAGGAAGACGATTGAGTGAATTCACTCACTGAGGTGATTTTATCGGTATTGCCACTTCTACAAACTTCAATTTCTTTTACAAACTTCTTCTGTCTCCTGGACAGAAGAAGTTTGAGTTTCAATACTTTTTGCCAACCTTAAATGTCGAGTTTTAACCATAAGGTTTGATTTGGGTATAAAACACTAGCTGTACTTAAAAACAATCAAAGTTTTTGCACTCTTCATTAAATAGCATTGAGCTAATATCTATAGAGTCACAAACGTGCAAAAAAATGTCCGCGCCAAAACTCACGCTATGCAAAGCGCCGACTTTTTGAATGACTTGAACTACGACAAGACACAAGCGCTCAAGCATACATTGAACACTATAAAAGCGACATAACGTCTAAATTCGAACACTTGTGAACTATATAATGCACATATAGGTATGTAGAACGGCACTCGGACATTTTTTGACTGTTTTCATTTAGATATTGTGACTCTTTAGATATTACCTCCATGTTAAATAGCCATGATGTGGTTATTGGGCTTTTACTTGGATTGGTGCGGCTTGGACATACCAACAAACTTTCGTATTTACAATATTTGTGTGACACAGAAGGAGCAGTGTAGCTTTCAAGTATTTCCGACCTTTTTACAGTTTATCTAATTGAAGACAGCGTTACCGACTAACGGTAAGTAGCGTACGATCGGTCCGCCGAGTTTGAGCACTTCCTTGATTGGCGGGAACCAGTAGACCACCCAACTGACCACCAACAGGTAAAAGAACACGCTCACAAGCCGGTCGAGGACGTATAATCTGGAATTAAAGTCAAAGTCAATGTTATTTATTGGTAAATTTTTAGATTCATTGATATGATTTGGATATTCAATAAATTAAAAATAAAACAATAAATTATTCTTACAATATTGGTCAAACAAAATCTACAACATTGCACAAACAAAATAAAATTCAATGTGTCAAGTTTTGTCATAATAAATTACGACATATTTTATTTATTAGGTATAGAGACTTAATTAATTATAGAGAAATAAGGTATAGTTATGATTTGAGATTTAAAAAACACTATTGGTTGCTGGTCACACAGCGCCATCTATCCCCAGACTAAGCATAGTATGTACCGGTAGAAAAAAAAAACAAAAAAAAATATTTATGAGACCCAGTCATGGATTAGTTTTTTGTTTAGTTAAAGCGTTAAAGTAATACAATTTTCGGTGTGCGGCAAACTAGTATTGTTTATGGTCGACAGACTAGACGTCTGACCACAACCCACCTGACATTAAGCGATGGTGCTAATGAATACACCTAGCCTTGAACAATAACTGGTTCTAAAACAAAGCCGAAACACACCGACAGGTTCTGGGCGGTAGATTTTCGACTAGTGGTTGGTAGCCTAGCTTGCAGGGTACTGAAGCTAGTATCCTATCTCCTATCTATCTCATCTCCTATATCGCTAGTATCCTATCTCCATGCTACCATAGCATGGAGATAGGATACTCTCACTATATTTTCTTTCACCGACAGCTCAAGCTCATTGTTGGGATTTGAACCCACGCCCTGCATCGTACGAACCTAACGCGCTAACCACTGAACAATTATCGCTACTTTTTTTGTTTGTTCTGTTATGTTGTACTTCCATGTTATTGCAACACAAATATTAAAATTATTGGTGGACATTTGGCACAGTACCATCTAGCCCCAAAACTAAGCAACTCACAGTAAATTGCTTATTTTGACTTACGTATTATTGTGTAAGACATGTTATTTTATATATACTTTTTGTAGTGGTACTGCAGACTCTACTGCAGAGTCCGCCTGGGGAAGTACCACACCTTTGCCAGTTTTTCAACCGCCAAGCAGTAGTGTGCAAGCATTACTGTGTTCCAGTTGGAAGGGCAATGTTACCAGAGAAATTACTGGGTATGAAGAGATTTAATATCTAATATCTCAGGGTGACGAGCGCACTACAGTGCGGCGCAGGATTGTGTTCTCAAGTTCACTATTCTGGCACTGCTACTGTTAGTGGCAGGCGCGACGCTTACCAGCAGGCGAACGTCTTGCTCGTCTCGTCACTTGATTGTATAAAAAAAAAAACTTACATGGTTATTATGTAAGTCATGTTTATTTTATTGTTTGTAGTGTTTTTTTTTGTTTGTTATACTTACATGTTATTCTGTAGCCTTGCCTTCGGCAGGTTTTCTAGTTTCTCCTTCATACAGTAAAGCTTCCCTCCGATCATGCAGCTCTCTATGTACGGCTCGTCCTCTATTATAGTGAGGTCCATGGGATACAGCTGTTTGTCGACCGGGTTGAGGTGCGACACTAGGGCCTTGAAGTTGTGCGTGTCGAACCACCACTCGCGGGTCGTGAAGTATTGCAGGACTTCCAGGCCGACCGAAATGCGGTTCTGGACGCGCACCATGCTGGGGAAAAACATTAAGTAATTTAAACCATGCTGGGAAAACATTAACGGCCTTACCTAAAATAATCTCGATTCTCTTAGTCACTGCTTAAACTTCGCTGTCCTTTTCTAGCACGTGCAACTTCACGTCAGAAAGAAGATGGCAGAGCATCTTAAGCAGTGACTAACGGTTGAAAAGTTTTTTTAAGTAAGGCCGTAAGTAATTTATACCATTATGTAATAACACTTTGTAGTGGTAGGATTCTACTGCAGGCTCCGCCTGGAAGTACCAACCTTTCAACTTCAAAACGGACATACAATGTCCGTGGTTGATCTCTTTGGTGTTTGGTCTTTTACTACAATATCCACATTCCAAATTCAAATCACTTTTCCTCCCTCCGGGCGGAAACGAGCTCATTTCTGCCCTGTTTGCGAGGAACAAAGTAGGTCTTATTGAATAGATGTGATAAAAAAGTTATTTTTAGTATCTATTATTTATTTCAACGAATTGTAATATTAAAAACCAAAATTTTTGCTTGTTGGCGTTTTATGTAGGTACAGATTTTCATACCACTGAGGCTTTTTAGTAAAGGAAAACATCGAGAAAACCTGCGTACATCCGGAGATTGTTTTTCGAGTCTTGCTTCATTGAGTTGTGGACTGGTGAGTTCACGTTACGTATGTGAATAAGACTCGGGACCCGCCGCAATCTTTGAACTCACCAACCGGCAACTGGGGTCTGGGCCTGCATGGTCCACCATCGTGCAATCGCCCTTCCAGACCAAGGGGGCTAAAATGGTCGCGTTTAGCAATTCTGTATAAGTATGATCCTATGATGATTCATTTTGCAAATCGTAAACCGGTCACTTAAGCACCAAATCAATATTTTGCAAATGATTCTATTACAGGATTCATTAGTATGACAGTTTTCTATAGAAAGTAGTAAAATGATCGATGAAAGATTAATTGCATGAAGTCAACTTGCAGATTCGTTAGAAGTGCCTGGAGAGCAACTTTTTACAATTTTGTCTGCTAAGAATTCATTAGATGAACTGCTTTTAGGGGAATTGCTTAACGCGGCCATTTTAGACCCCCAGGTCTACTTCCAGGGGCGGATCTAATGTCGCCAGCGCTCTAGGCTAGCACCTCATCGGCGCCTTGGACTCTGGCGGCCGACTTGTCTTGCATATTGTTACATTTACAAGGAAACATTTTTCTAAAGAAAAGCGCGTGAAAGTAGTCGCTTAGGGTGCCTGGCTTCGTGAACAGAGAACGTGGTAGAGTATGCTGGCCGGGTACCTGCTGTGTTCGTCTATCCCAGTTTGAGATGTGGCGCCTAGTATTCAATACATATTATTTTACGTCTAATGGCGCTTAACAATTTAATTTTTATTTATTTATTTGATACAAAAAACAGAATACAGTCTTTACATTTGCATTGTATAGGTTACAAATATTTGTTCTAGATTGCATTCCTTAATAAATGTGTACACAACATGAACAACACAGAAGCAGTAGGTACCTACATCTATAAGCCAATCAAACATTAAGTAGCATTGTAATTACACAATTAAACATAATCAGTTATAAAATCTCAATAAAAAAAAACTTTTAAAAGATTACGGTTAGGACAGGTGACATACTAAAAAGAAGAAAAAGTAGTTGTTAACAAGCAACTCATCGATGCTGTTTCTATTTTTCTAAAACGGCCAAGATAACACGTTTAAATTTAGTTAGTTTAAAGTTAAATATATCTATCGAACTATGATGGTCCACTAGGATATCGTTGTATTGGCGACACATTCTGACCAGAGGGTTATATAAAGAGGTGTTGTTTGTATAGACCTTAAGCGAAAAGATTAATAATTAATTAATAATTTTTAATTTTCCCCGCGCTCCCCTTTGTAACCTTGCCCCTATGCACGTTCCTAGTTTGCCTAACGGATAATCCGCAACTACCTATGTCGAACAGTATACTATTAACAAGCTGATTATGAGTACTTACAATCTCCTCTGCCTGAAGATGAACATCAGAAAGTCGATGATGTAAGCCGGAACAATGTGATAGAAGAACACACAGAGACTGTGGATGAACTTGTTGTGACGTATATTCCCATCGGGGTACCAGAGAGGGCCCTCGAAGGGGTACTTCCGGACCGTAGCCTTCCCTATGTCGAGGACTTCCTTCCACGTCGTGTTCCGGTCGTCGCCCGTCGTCAGGTTGTATACCGGGATATCTGGACCTCTGCAATGGAAGTCATTTCGTCAAATTTGGTAGGTTTTTTATTTTATTCGATAATACCCTTTTTTATCGTAAATAGACAATGATTTGATAATGATGTCTAGATACGCCTGTGTTAAGAAATCGTAAGAGTAAATTCTCTTTGACAAAAAGTCTACGCCATCTCTCGGATTTCGCGGTCACTACGTGCAGCGCCAGTAAGGCGTGGTAGAAGAAGCGCGAACTGTACGAGACTAGAAACGACTTACCTATTACCTAAAAATAAAAGTTTTTGTGTAAAAGCAAGTTTAGTTTAACTTTAAATGTTGACGTACCGGTCATAAGAAATATATCCTTTTTTTACTGCACTATGAAATGTAATTCATACAACCCTTTATTACACAGTTTGGCATTTTGCATTTAAGTAATCACGTCGGACGTGCGTCGCAGACTGTCCCGGCATCAGTGTCAATGCGTTTCTTTGTCACCGACGAATGGGCGACATTTCAAAATGGCGTCCAACCCGTCCCTACTATGTATGTCTATGTAAATAGATCTTTGTTTGGCCACCAACTCCCCTGACGAAGCGACGGTGTGGCCGAGGGTGGAACACGTCGATCTAGGAGAAATCTATTCACTCTAGCCTTGAAGAGGCCCAGATTCTAGTTCTCAGGAAATAGAGAAGATGGCTGCGAGTTTAATTCTTGTAAAGTAACAAATCAAGAAAGTTGAGCTAATAGGGATTATGCATGTGTTTCAATGATTAAAAATAAGAGGATAAATGGAGTCATTAACTGAATCTGATGCTTACGTCGAAACAATAATTGAAATCGGCTGGTAAAGTTCTGAAATCAAATCGCGTTCAAAGTATTTGAGAGGGAGTCATCTGTCCCTTTCTAGCAAAACACGTGCATAGTATAGAATTTGTTTGGAATCGTGAACTTTGACGTCCTAAACCTAGTAAAGTGCCCTCCTTTGCTGCGTTCCGTAATGCGCTAAAAGTGATAATATTGCGAATCCGACCAAATTGAATAGTCACAAAATATAAGGGCTTTGATTTGATTGAGTAAAACTTCTGACTTTGGTCGTATTCGCAATATTATCACTTTTAGCGCATTACGGAACGCAGCACTTGTCTAACATGAAACTAAAATGTTTATAACTTCGTTATTTGTGCACATATTAAAATGTTAATTTCAATGATTTGTTTTGTTGCCAGTCAGCTTTTTTGTGGTTCATTAGAAACAAACACATGTATATTCCCTATCGATGCGTAAGGCTTTTTGGAATGTTCACGAGGAATGCACTCATTCCTCGTAAACATTCCAAAAAGATGTGTACCTACCATTCTTCTACTTGTAGTGAAAGGGAAAGAAAGTGCTTTTAAGCAAATAGGTCTTGCCTAATGTTAAGCATCTATGTAATCTAAGATTCATAAGATAGAGCACGATTGCGTACCGATCCATTCGGGATATAAACTGTTTGTACCTAGCGATGATAGCTCAGGGTTTAGCGCGTTCCTATGGACCCTGCTATGATGTTATTGTACGACGATCTGTGCAAAACAAAAAAACTGCAAAACCCGCAACACTTTAGTTCCAAAGACCGATAGGTGCCTGCCGTCTGTGCACGAGCGACGCCGCACGTACGAAGAAGGCGGGACGAACTGAACTTCTATTGCAACGACGATTAAGGGTTCTATATAGGGTTGCCCCTCGAAAAATCAATGTTATTTAGTCAAATTGCTATAATTAATGCCAAAAAATATATAATATGTTACAGACGAACATCCGTTTTATTTATTTCTTTAAAACACGATTAATTATACTTTCCTCGACAGAAAAAAGATTGCGAAACAGTGCCTATTTTTATACTTTTTTCGGTTATATGTTCTAATTATTGCACATAGTCACATTAAAAAAACATATATTAAAAGATAATAATATTTTGGAGAACTGTCTTTCGTTAAAAATTATTAATTTCAATACTTTTCGAGTAATCTGGAAAAACTTCAAAAATCGAAGCTGCGTAACCGCGACATTTTTGCTCCGCTAAATGTGACCCTACCTGATACAACTTGAGACTAATGATCGATCGAATTAAAAAATGTGCTTGAAACGTGGAATATCCTGGCCTTAAACTTTAAACTTTAAACCGTGATAAGTGGAAAGACACTTTGTAGTTTTGTTTTATGACATTGAAGCTTATTTTAAAATAAGAGATTATTAACGTATTTTTATTATTATTCACATATTTATTTTCTTTCTTAAATCTAAGTTTTTTACAATATAAAGTTAAAAACATAAATATTATAAAAAACCTAAACCTAGAGTGCCGCCGACAGCGGGGCAGGGCTCAAGCTGCCGGTGGTTAGGGCTGCAGAGTGAGGAACCTCCTGACAATGCGCGCCGTGTCAAGTACCACTGCCTTTTGTATCTGACCTTTGACCCAACCATCTAGCGAGAGCCTCTTGAGGTATTGGTCGAGGCTCTTCGCTATAAGACCGTTTGCCGAAACGACTATCGGGACAATGAACCTTGAAGCTATTGGTATCTCCTTGACTTCAGTCAATAATAATGTCACAATTTATTCAGTTTACCAATCCCCTAATCTTCCGATACTTCCAAGTGATGTTGATAGCATCATGGCATCTGGTACCAAAGTTCTAGCAATGGGTGATCTGAACTCAAAACATTCTCTGTGGTCTCCTGGACCTAGCAATTTGCGCGGCAAAACTCTCTACGAGCACATGATTGACAGCAAGTACGTTATCTATGCGCCTGAAGACGTTACTCTTGTTCACTACTGTGCTGATTACGCTCCGTCAATACCTGACATACTCTTAGCGAAAAATCTCTGCGCCCCTAGTGATATAGTCACGGTCCCATCATTGTCTTCCAATCATTTTCCCGTCTTTGTCAAGTTAAACAGCAAGTTTATTCGTAACCCGATTCAGAAATTTAATTACAACAAAGCTAATTAGACAAAGTATCGTAATCTCATTAATAATGGTATTTCACTGTCCTCTAAAATGTATGAATCTTCTATTGAAATAGACACTGGGATTGCTGATTTCCAACGCCTAATTTTAGAGAGCAGAGATTCTTCTGTACCAATCACAAATATAAAGCCCTGGAACCTTTTTACACTGCCTCGAAATATAAAAAGAATGATTGACGATAAAAACCGCTTACGTAGGTTTGCTGCTAAAGAAACTGACTTAGTTTTGCGCAAAATATTCATGAAAAAAGTCAACCATCTGAAACTTCAAATTAGTATAGCTTTACAATTGCACAACGACAAGGTGTGGAATAACAAACTAAAAAAGGTTGATAACCCTGGTAATGACCTGTGGCGACTGGTAAAAAGTTTACGCTCCACCAATGCAACTGCTATACCGGCACTCAAAATGGAAGATGGCTCCCTTACTACCGACCAGCAAACCCAATGTAACGTACTAGCAAATACATTCTTAAATAATATGTTGCTAACGCATGATTGGTCCAGTGATGTGATGGCAGCAGTTGAGTGTTCTGTATCCAACCTAGATGTTGACACTTGTGATGACAGTATCTTGTTGGTTAGACCGCTAGAGATAAAAAAAAATATAACTGGTTTGAAACCACGCAAAGCCCCTGGCCCAGATCAGATTACAAACCTTTTAATTAAAAATCTACCCCAAAAGGCCATTGTCTTGCTCACCAAAATGTTCAATGCCTGTCTATTGCTGAATTACTTCCCATTACCTTGGAAGACAGCTAAAGTTATAGCAATTCACAAGCCCGGCAAGGATACTGCAGACCCGACCTCTTACCGTCCAATCAGTCTCCTGCCCTGTCTTGGTAAACTCTTTGAAAAAATTATCCTCAGGCGCTTGGTCCTTGTATCTGAAAGGCTCCTTATAAATGAACAGTATGGGTTTAGGCAAGGCCATTCAACAGTTCATCAATTAGCCAGAGTTGCTGAAACCGTGTCGCATAACCTCAACCAAAAACACTCCACCGGAATGTTCCTATTAGACGTTGAAAAAGCGTTCGACACAGTTTGGCATAAAGCTCTTCTACACAAGCTAATAAACTTAAATTTCCCTACTTGGCTAGTCAAAATGATAAGTTCCTATCTATCAAGTCGGAGTTTTTGTGTATATATCGCAAACTTCTTATCTTCAGCTAAACCAGTGCCAGCAGGTGTTCCACAGGGGTCTATCGTGGGGCCGAAACTCTTCTTGTACTACCTAAATGACATACCAGTTCAGCCTCGGACCAACATAGCCTGTTTTGCTGATGACACAGCATCCTTTACATCATCACCGGATACTGACCTCATAATAGGGCGCCTCCAACTCTCGATTGACCGACTATTAGAATATTTCAATAAGTGGAAACTAAAAATCAATGCCTCAAAAACAGAGGCCATTCTCTTCACAAGAAAAAGAACTTTGCCAGCTAAAAATCTTAAAATTGATGGATATCCTATACCTTGGAGCCGTTCAGTCAAGTATTTGGGTGTAACGCTAGATTGTAAACTAAACTGGTCTGAAAACACTTTAAAATTTCACCTTAAAGGCATCAAAGCATTAAACGCTCTAAGTCCCATTCTAAATAAACGTTCCTGCCTAACCCCCAGCACTAAGCTACGTACATACTGCACCCTAGTCCGACCTTGCATTACGTATGCTAGCCCTGTGTGGAGTAGCACTTGTCAGACCAATTATAAAAAACTCCAGGTAATTCAAAATAAAGCTCTAAAGTATGCCTTCAGTACTCCTTTTCGAACTAACCTACATGATCTGCACCTAAAGAATTGATGTGTACGTATATAAATTGTCAGAAAAATTTTATTTAGAAAAAACCCCTCGCAATCAAAATGAATTGATTAAAAATACATGTGTATCACGCAGAAATAACCTACCATACATCGATACTTATAATCGTTATAAGTTACCGCATCACTATTTCTTAGAGTGCTATGAATAGACAGCGTCGCAGGTGTAGGCGTGTGCGGGCCGTTAGACGCTGCCGCGCGCGCCATTCTCGCCCGTATTACCAGTCGGTATGAGGGCGGTGTGGCGCGCGCGACGCGCGGCGGTCCGCGCGCGCTTGTACGTGTGACCAACACACAACGTCAACGGGTTTCTGTTGCTTCGTGCGCCAGCGGCTGACCGTTTAAACCGCCCGAATAAAATTAATAATATAATTAGCGCCTACCGCCAATGGCATGTTTTATTTAGTTAAAAAGTTAAAATAAAATTATTTACAAATTAAAATAACGTAATGCTCGTTCTAAATCTTATGTTCTTCCATGAAACCTAGCAATAAAAATATTAATGGTTAGAATTACATGTATCATCATAGCTTCAATCTTCGGTCTAAAGTTTTAAATAAGCCTGCGAGCTTGTAAAACGAAACTTATCTCCTTAGCTGTACCACTAGGATATTACAAACACTGGTGATTGTACATTTCTGTGTTTATCATTATTAATAAAGAATTTTTGAAATTGAAATTGAAATTGGTTACCTCGAAGGCCAAGTCAAGGTACTTGCTGAGTTTGTCCTTCTCGGCCTTCAAGAGATTCTCGTCATGTGGGATGGTGACATCGACGAGCACTGCCCGGCATTGAGACCGATCCACCATCACGATATCAGGCTTATTGGCGACAATAGTCCTGTCCGTGATGATGGAGCGGTCCCAGTAGAGCAAAGCACGACCATTCTCGAGAACTGGAGCTGGTGCGTACTTATAGTACGGCACCTCCGACTCGACAAGGCCGTATTGAAGAGCAAGTTGCTGGTGGATGATCCTGGCGACTTGGTTATGCCTGTGCAAATACTCGCCGTTAGCAAGATGCGAACAACCGGAAATGATATGTCGGAGAGATTCCCCAGGACGGTGGCATGCCCGACAAATGTCGACCGTACCATCCTTCATGATATATTTCCGGTAGTTGTTCGTCTTGATAACTTCATCCGCAATTGCACAGGCAAACCCCTCGGTTTCCTCAAAGAGGTCCCCGAAGCGCAACCAGTTCACCGACGCGAGCAAGTCCACGTCGGGGCCCGATAGAACCGCCCGTGTAGCACCTTGCTCTTCCATACTTCCTTGCGGTCGTCGGTGCTTAGCACCGATGGTCTACGCCAGTTCTCGTTTGCCAAGGAGAGCGGCGTGAGCCCCTTGTCAACTGTCACTACATCGCGATGCATCCCACACTCATTGTTAAGGAAATAATCCCTAAGACTGCACAATTATTATTATTTCATTTTAGTAAGTGTTTTTTTTTGTGTCATACTTAATGAAATTTGACTTGTAACTTTGGTGTTATCAATAAACTATTTGTATTTGACAATAGAGAGGTCTTAAGCTGGTAGGATGGAACAGACTGTTAATATTAATAAATAAACAAACTGTTTACTGTTCACCTTTCCTCAGTAACACCAGTCCTGTACGCGATGACAATGATGCTGTTAATGGCGATGTCGATGGGGATGACTTCCGCGTGGTAATGTCCGTAGCAGTGCATGGAGCGTATGACGCCCTTCCCCGCGCCCACCATGAGCCCGATGGGCCCGTTCAGGTTGTCCACCCAGCCTGGGGTCGGGTCCTTGTATGCTGGAGTCACTGGAATAGTTGAACAAAGTACTTTGTCAGTCTCAGTATGAATATGAACATAAACAAGATATAGGTAAAACATGAATACTTCCTTATTTCAAAATTCTATGTAACGTCACGGCACATTTTGAGTGTTTTTTTGCATATTTTTTATTCTGCTACTGCAAAAAAAATACCTTGTTTCCCCAGTGTCCTCCATCGTGATGCTCACCACAAGGCCAAGGTCTAGCTCCGTTTCGTCACACCATTGCATTAATAACACGCTTTAAGTAAGTAAGTAAGTTCGTATAGGCTGAGTGGCCAGCCCTAGTGAGTGTCAGAGTTGATGTGCCGCCCGTAGGCCTCTGACATGGCTGACGGTTGTTGTTATAGAAACTAGAACAAACAACCGGGACCAACAATTTAACGTGTCATCCGACCCACGGTTGCGCTCAGAAATAAATGCCACTCACGGTCACCCATCCGAAGACTGACCGGACCGTCCGTTGCTTAACATCAGTGACCGTTTAGAATCACCTAGACAAGCTACGCCACGAGCTCTACATGCTTTAAAAAAAAACAACCACTTAAATTTCGAATATACCCTGGTTGACATCTTCTTAATTCCTGTTATTTAGATTCCAGTAATTTTGAAACCAAACTACTGAACCGATTTCAAAAAAAAGCTATTATGTGGCCTCTGAAGTATCACCTATCAAAAAAAAAACATCAAAATCAATTCATAATTGGCGGAGATACATACAAATAAAACGTACAGTCGAATTGAGAACCTCCTTTTTTGAAGTCGGTTGAAAATATATATTAATTTTGTATAAACTCACCAATACTCGGTCTGACGACGACAGCAGGTAGTTCCGGGTAGCTGTCCCTGACGAGCGCCTCGGCGAGTCTTTTCGAATAGGTGTACGAGTTGGGGTGTTTCTTGTAGATAGACGGCGCCAGTGTCTCCAGCTGCTGCTCTGTCAGCCAGCTCGCCGCAGCGATCACTTCATGCGGGCCCGCGGGTGGGTCATGCACCTGAAATTACATTTAAAACATCCTTAAAAACTGAATTCACATAAGCGAAAACGGGTTACTTGGAACAGTAGTGAGATGTGTATACTCTGTGATCGACTGGCAACACCACACTGCCCAACTCTATTCGGAGTTTTGGCGGGAACGCGAGAAAATCATGTCGCTGCATTGTGTTATTTTCCAAAACTTGTGTTTTTTCGAGTGTTAATGCATAAACATGGTGGCGTTTTATTCATTAAGTGCTGATTTACGAGAAAGAGTGTGGGCAAGTGATATAATGTAGTGACACGTGTCTTTTCGTGTTGTTTCCAAAACTCCGAAGAAGCTTGTAGTAAAGTTGCCACGACTTTACTAGGGCATGATTGGACTTGACTGTGACTTACTGTGTGTGACTTGGACTGTGACTACGACTCATTTAACTGGTGAAAGAAGAATCAATGAAGAAAAATGTATTCGGCTGAAGGACTAGTATCCATGGCCAGGAACTATTAAAAACAACAACAACAACTCTATTCGCTCTATGACAATGGCGTTCCTGGATAAAACGTGATAATTGTGTGATTAAGTCTTGATTTTGCTGTACATCATCAGGATGTCGTCCACTGCTGAACGAAAGCCTCCTCCTTAGACCGCCACACTGTACGACAACCTGCCATTTGCATCCACCGGTTGCCCGAGACTTTTACAATGTCGTCGGTCCACGTAGTGGGAGGCCTTCCTACGCTGTGTCTTCCGGTTCGCGGTCGCCACTCAAGAACCTTTCGTCCCCGTCGGTTGTCAGTTCTTCGAGCGATGTGGCCTGCCCATTGCCACTTCAACTTGCAAACCTTGCGAGCTATGTCGGTAACTTTGGTTATTTGGCGAATATCCTCGTTTTGCTATACGTTATTACTCAATTAAAACAAACAAATCTTAACTATTGCGGCGTTATATCGAACGTCGCAGCTAGTACTAAGCTGTAAGGAGATTATCTCACTAATATTGTAATTTCGAAAGTTTATCGGTATTGTTACGAGCTGCTGTTTCTAGCTGTTTTCCTATAAAACTAGCTTTCTCCTAAATAAGTCGTCGATTTTAATGTAAACTCGTATTGTCAGGATCTCTAATAACAATATTCTTTGTAATATTTTATGACCGACATACCGAGTATCATAAGAGAGTCCACCATCTTGCGGCTGCGTCTGCGCAATAGAATCGGTAGTAATGTTCCACGTCTCGATATGAGGCAAATCGTCTAACAGTATGTGTGTTGTTTGTGTATGTTTCTTGCCTCTTCACGCCAAAACGGCTGAACGAATTAGGATGATTCATATTTTTTTCGATAGTGAATGAATAGAAAGAAGGCATATAGGGACTGTACATTGTTATAACAATATCAATGATTTAGATTAAATACACTGGATATTTCCTAAAACTGCATCCAGAACCACCGGAGGATGGGCAGCAGAGCGTCCTCTCGGTTAACGGTGGTGAGCATTCTGCGATCCCCAAGCCGCCTGCCAGGGGGAGGTCTTCGTCCAGCAGTGGAGTCTTCTTGATGATGATAATCATATTATGAGTATAAAATTAGCCTTGTATAAAAAGAGACAAATTTTCCATACCTTCTCAGCCAGTCTCTCGTAATCAGGGTAGCAGAAGGCAGTGGAGAGGTGTATGAAGGCCGACAAGTTGTTCATGTGCTTGGCGAGTGTGATGACGCGCAGGGTCCCCTTGGTGTTCATCTCCAGGCCTTCCTTCATGGGCGCCTCCAACCGGAGGCTGGCGGCGAAGTGGAACACTACAGACACCTGGGGAAACGAGGTATATGTTTTTTAAATAATTTGTCCCTTGTTAAGTGACCGTGACCTGGGCATGTCCTAAAATTGCATCCAGAACCACCGGAGGACGGGCAGCAGCGTCCTCTTGGTTAACGGTGGTAACACTGCGATCCCCAAGCCGCCTGCCAAGCGTGGGGATTAAGCAACCCCTCCCTATTAAGGGCCTTCGTGTCTTATGGCTGACGATGAAGTGACACGTAAGTCCACGTACTCCGGGATCCGTACCTTGTCAAAACTGTGCAATATTTGTCAAAATTACTTCTGACAACTGACTTCAATTTCTACTACCTGGATGACATCTTCATATTTTCCAGTTATTTTGATTTAAAACCAAACTACTGAACCGATTGTGATAAAATATAAATATGGGGCCACCTCTGAAGTATCTCCTACCAAACAATAAAAGAGTCATCAAAATCAATTCATAATTGGCGGAGTAATCACCACATTAAAAAACATACAGTCGAAATGAGAACCTCCTTTTTTGAAGTAGGTTGAAAAGGAAACTCATCAAACTTATTACTAGCATTGCGTATATACAATGTGTAACAAAAAGGTTCAACAATACTGAAGGGTATGTATGTACTCATCATTATGAACAACTTTTACTATGGGGCCAACCTAGAAATCGCAAAAAAAAATCAGCTGTTCCATACAATAAGCTCATTGACCTTGAACAAAATGTATGGAACAGCTGCCTAAGCTCCCGCAAGCAGCACCCGTTCACGAGTTGACGCATGTGCCAGCCATCGCTCTCCTCAACCATATTGGAGGAAAGAGGGCGACCCGACACACGACGCCGCCGCAAGAAGAAGCTTTTTAGTGAGCGTGAGTGGTCCGGGTATACACGCAATACTAACAATAGGAAAAAATACACCACATACAATATTTTGATCACGTGAGTACGATGATTGACAAATTCCAGGTGCTCCTGAATTTGCCAACAATCGCACACGCACAAGATATAATGTTGCAAAATTATAAACTCACATACAACGCCTACAACGCTAATATAAGTACCTATACTCATTGTAGAGGTAGGGCTCTACTGCAGAGTCCGCCTGGGGAAGTACCACACCTTTGCCAGTTATTCAAGCGCCAAGCCTATTGCTTGGCGCTTGAATAACTGGCAAAGGTGCAAGCATTACTGTGTTTCGGTTCGAAGGCCAATGTTACCAGAGAAATTACTGGGCATAAAGTGATTTGACATCTAATATCTTAGGGTAACGAGCGCAGTGCGGTGCGGCGCAGGATTGTGTTCGCAAGTTCACAATTCTGGCAATGCAAATGAAATCCAGGCGAATTTCTAGCTCGTCTAGTCACTCAATTCCACTAAAAAAAACTGAACGGTGGCGCCAAGCTTAAGGGAGTCGATGTATTCATCATTGTAAACAATATTTCTCAATATTAATTGTTTTTTTTTTTATTAATAGTTGTTTTGGTTGGAGGAGTATTTCCCCCATTTACCGACCGATTTACATGACATTGTACTAAGTAAATTGATATTACCTTTTTTTACTTAATAAAATTAAAAGAAAGAAAAAGACTAAAGACAGATTTAACCACGTCGAGGCTAACGCAAGTTGAATAATATTCAATGTAGTTCCCACGTACATTGCTAAGCTATGTTCTTATTAATACTGTTACTCAATCAGTTACTAATCGACCCGCTAAGTGCGGAACACTAGTGCCTACTTAAACGTGTAAATAGCAATGATTTGTAAATACACATGATAATTTATAATTCTCGATTTCACTCGCCGCCAGTACGCATTATCCGAGCATACGCTTTCCACATTTGTGCGGCTTTCACTTGAGTGTAAGTAGTAACTGGAGTTACTAGGAAAATAGGTACTACATCTATCTTCTATCTACCTTTTTTCTTCTTGTACCTTCTCTTCTTCTATCTATCTATCTTTTTTAATAGCTAAAAGCAGCGGGCAGTGAACGGGAAGAGAAAAGCCGAAAACCGGGCGAGTGGCGTGCATTGGGCGAGACCCACGCAGTGGACTAAAGAAGGATGATGATGATGAGGGAGATGTAGTTCACACTTTATACGTGACAGAGTGATAGCTCTTCACTACTAGCTAGCTAGTTAACTACCTACCACGGTAGTTGTCGCCTCGTCTAACTGCAACCTTAGGCGTATACACTGCCAGAGTCTAGGCGGAGTCGAGACGGCGGCGGAGTGGTAGAAGAAACGAGGCCTGCTCCGCGTCGCCTGTGCCGCACTGCCGTCTCGGCCCCGCCTCGACGCCGCACCCGCGCCGCCTCTACTGCGCCGCGAGTCATTTTTGATTCGATTCGATGGTAAATAAAAGCTAGGAGAGGCGCGCCTCCGGCTCCGCCCCGACGCCGCGCCGCCTCGACTCTTCGTTCTGTGTGCGATGCGCCTAGGGTCTAACTAACATTTTCTGGTTATTACTTATTAGTTACTCGTAGGTAATAAACTAGTCACGAGCACCTAATAACTAGTGATGCGTCAAGTTTCATAGTCGCACATCACAGATATGTCAAGGATTACTATACAATAGGACAAGTCTGACAAACCGGGTCACGTAGTGATCTTACCTGTACCACAGAATAAATAATATAGTACTATATAATATAGTACTTGTACCTAGTTTAGTTTTATTGACAGATACTAAATTGGACCTGGGTATGTCCAGACGGAGGACGGGCAGCAGCGTCCTCTTGGTTAACGGTGGTGAGCATTCTGCCATCCCCAAGCCACCTGCCAAGCGTGGGGATTATGGCAACACCCCTCTATTAAGGGGGAGGCCTACGTCCAGCAGTGGACGGTTTTATGGCTGATGACGTGGCTAAATTTAAGCTGTGAGTCTAGTGGTAGGCCGCTCGCCTCGAAATTGTGAGGTCAAAGGTTTAACTCCGGGCCCATACTCATTAATTCTTTGGAATGTATATGTACGGATTTTCATAACATAGGTACTGACTTTTCGGTGAAGTAAAACATCGTGAGAAAATCTGCATACGTCCGGAGAAGAAATTCAAAATTATACTGGTGCATAAATAAATAATTATAAGAATAAAATTAGGTCCATACTTATAGAAAAGGCCTATTACAACATCCAAGAATTTATGGAAGATAAGTGGTAGAAAATAGATTTATGTATAATTTATTAAGCTTAAGTAGAACTATATCTGTTGATTATATTAAATTCGAAAATACTTTATTTAAGTAGTTAAAACAATTAGGTAATAAGTACTATATGTAACTTATTGTAATAATAGGTACTTTCAAATATTTGTAATATGCAATATGCATAGATAAACTAGTCTAAAAGCTAAAAATGTTCCTCTATTAGTTAGTTATAGTTAATTGCAGCGCCCTAACAGGGTATATGTACCATGCTCTAGTTTCTAAAACTTTATGTAATGTGTGCATTGGCAAAACATAAATAAATACATAAATTATTGACTCCCTTAGTTCGAAACAAATTGTGTTTTCGTTGATCAACTCTATACAAAATGTAACAAAATAGTTCAACAATACTCACGGGTATGTATGTACTCGTCATTATGAAAATTTTTTACTATGGGGACAACCCTGAAATCGGGCAAAAAAAAACTGTTCCATACAAAAAGCTCATTGACCTTGGACAAAATGTAATGTCAGGGTTGGCCCCATAGTAAAAGTTGTTCATAATGACGAGTACATACATACCCTTCAGTATTGTTGAACCTTTTTGTTACACATTGTATAAAGTCAGTTTTTTTTTAATTCTAAGTACAAGAAATGATCAGTCATCTTTTATAATTGTTTCCACGGATTTGTGAAAAAAATACTTATAAAAACATGACAAGTTACGTGAGATGTGGCTTTAATGACTCCAAATTACCTATACAGTCGAATGAAGGAGTCACTATTGTATTTTTATGAAGAATCTCGCGGAAAGTTTTAGTTCCTTCGTTTAGCCATAGATTAAGTATACTAACAATACTTAATCTATGGTTTAGCCGTATTAACAGCGAGTACCTGTTAATACGGCTTATAGCTTAGTATCTGTGCGTTGTGTTAATGATCTCCGTTGATCTACGACAACATTGTTGTAAGTTTTTTTTTCCATGATTTAATATGTTGTGATTAAATAAATTGTTATTAACCTGTCTGGCGGAAGATATCAGTAAAGACAATGCAAATTAATACATTACCTGCGTATAGTTACTTATTTTATTTTAGTACCCCGATATAATTAATGGTATGTTTATGAAGCATGGAATCATTAAGACTTTTTAAAGATTTGAACTTTTTGTATACGAAACGGACATAGTTTCGTCTTTATCTCAGAATAGACAAGCTATTTTTTTAGGTATCTATAGCCGGTTTTAGTATAGGTACAATGAGGTTCCACAGGCAAAAGTTGTCGCAGATGGCGCCAGCTGCGGATAATCTATTCCATGGAAAAATGCTGGGTACTGCGCCTGCCTTGTTTTAAGAATCTATGCAGCTGTTGACGGCCTGAAAATAGATTTGTAGGTTAGATAGTTGTTTACGTTTTATGTTGGACAGAGCTTAAATTAGCAAGGCAAAGGATTGCTGTACAAAGCCACAGAAAAGCGAAAGCCCTACTTCTTAGGTTAGAACGGCTGTCAAAACAATGTTCTAAAGCAATTGTATCGA
Organism: Erannis defoliaria; assembly: GCA_905404285.2. Taxonomy (NCBI): domain Eukaryota; kingdom Metazoa; phylum Arthropoda; class Insecta; order Lepidoptera; family Geometridae; genus Erannis; species Erannis defoliaria. The sequence goes on from FR990071.1 coordinate 7,451,308, forward strand.
AAGCTGCTGTCGCGAGATTTACACTTATTTGTATAGAAACTACGTCGAAAAAATGGCAATAATTGGTCGCGCATTTGAAGTAAAACGCTCGAAATTGTATTTTGCAACAGATTAAAATTGATCTAATTACGATGCAATGTGGTTTGGTTTCCTATGCGTCTATTTAAATAGTCTTTTTGAGTATTCTCAGTCTAAAAACATGTATATTGGCAGAATTGTCATCAAGCGCATTTGCACCTAATGCCGGCTAGCGCGGCCCGTCACATTTCCGTTCTATTTACTTCTCTCTTCAGTGTACAAAGTAGTATATGCAGATTCTCCCTGGTAATCCGAGTCTATTAAGAGTAAAACCATGAAGCTGTAGAAAAAAACAACAAAATGTAAGACTGACAGTTAACTATGGCCGCATCGACGATGCACTACCTAGCGGGAAAAAACGCAGTGTGGATCCCCATTATAGCATGGTTACGCAATACGCGCAACACCGGACACCGTTATCCTTCTAAGTCTTAGATATCACAATGATTAACAACTTTTACTATGGGGCCAACCCTGAAATCACGAAAAAAACAGCTGTTCCATACATTTTGTCCAAGATCGATGAACCTTTTTGTATGGAACAACTGTTTTTTTTCGTGATTTCAGGTTTGGCCCCATAGTAAAAGTTGTTCATAATGATGAGTACAATGATATCCTAGAACAATAACGGTATTCAAACTAACACCCGGTATTTTCATTAAATTAACATAGGTAATTATTTGAAAAGTAAAGTAGGTATGTAAATTCTTGATAGCTGTACCATAATAGTAGGTACAAGTCGGCCAAATTAGTACCAGTTGTACCATTTATGGTACTATGGGCACTGGCTAATAGCACAACTGGTTCGCCATAAAATCCACGTATGCACAATTGCACATTGCACATTAACGGCCTTACTTAAAAAAACTTCTCAACCGTTAGTCACTGCTTAAAGGTGCGACCAATGCCAAAAGTAAGTAAAAGGTGTATTTTTAAACACATCGCTTAATTATTAAGAACGTAAATATTCAGATTTAAAAAATACTACAAGTAGGGGAAAACCCTATAGAAGCCGAGTAGCCGAATAGAATTTTTGGAATATAATCTGGATTATTTAAAAGAAAATTACAAATTACTAACAAAAAAAAACTGTTTTAATTCAAATGCTCTAAATTATCAGCGACAACGCCACATTATTTTTTACGAATTACACAGCCAGACTAATGTTTTAGCAGAGTAACCGTTTATATTTTTTATTGCTTGCCTATACTTTGAATAATTAAATAAAATCCCACCTAAATTGCTTAAAGTCACTATCATCATCAAATATATCATGCGATTTTCAACTCGAAAGTAATGCAAGACGTGCGAGTGAAATCTGATATTTTTCTGGCATTAGGGGCACTCCTAAGATGCTCTGCCATCTTCTCTCTGACGTGAAGTGTAACATGCAAGAACAAGACAGAGAAGTTTAAGCAGTGACTAAGAGAATCGAGATTATTTTAGGTAAGGCTGATAATGTGCATACGTAGAGTATACTCGTACAGTAGCCTCTAAGCTGTGGCTGTGTGGGTTGTATCAGATACTTACTTCATTCTTAATTTCTTTGAGCAATTCTTTCTCGATGCCGAGATCGTCGTACATGATGTCTCCCGACACCGCTATGACCTTCTTCATAGTGTGAGGCTTCTCTTCTCTTATCCTGGCGAATAACTGGAAATCAAATTTTTTGTATTTTAGTTAAATCAACTTTACTTAAAAAATTGATTTTCTCAGTCTACTCAAAGTAAATGTGTTACCCATCGTTTTAATGACGTTAGCATTTGAATAACGTTTATTAACGTTATATTATATTATGCGTTAAATAGCAATACAAAAATGAAGTGCGCATTATTGGGGGATCTTCCAGCACACATTAAAAAAAAATAAGCTCATTGAAGCTGATCAGATCAGGCGTGTCTGTCGTTGTCAACTTTTTTATTTTATTTTAAGTGACACACGTAAAAAATATTGTACTGTTCTGGACTGGCAAGTATAGTCAGCGCCATCTATCGAGTTAATAAGGCCTGTTTTTAAACTTGTTGGATAACTCTCTTGTTACCTAACGTTAAAAGGCGTTTTACGTGAGGCTTATATCTATTATACAATGCCAACTGAAGCCTTTAAACTAGAAATAGGTACACTATTGGTAAGTGCAAGATTTTTAAGCAGAGGCGTACAAAACTGCCCTTTTCTCACTTCATATAGCAGCACTGTTGATTCCTCTTTATGGTATAAGAGCAATCTGTAAATTTTCCTAGTATTTTGACTAACAAACAAATTAAGAAAAGTTCTTACACTATTTATAAGTGCAAGATTTTTAGGCGTACTCAAAAAAATCACCAAACTACGGGTCCTGCAGCAGCGCCGGGTGAGCATTCTGCGATCCCCAAGCCGCCTGCCAAGCGGGGGGATGATGGCAACCGTCCCCTATTAAGGGGGAGTGCCTTCGTCCATTAGTACGACGTCTTCTGGCTGATTATGGACATGTGAAAAACAAATAGGTACACACAACAAATAACAACAAATAGTAACTCGACATAGTTAAAAATGCAAAGTGGTAGCTGACTGTATGTCCAAATGGCATTAAAAAACAAAACTGGAAAAAAAACAAGAGAAATTTGTAGTCGCTACCTATTTTAGTATTATCGAGGCTTCTATTACGTGTAACTATTGGAGAAACTTCGCTTATTAAAATACCACATCCAAAATCAGAGAATAAGCATTAATTTCATTCAACACGACGCGTGACGAAGTCATTTACTAGAACAGCTCTAATGTATAGTTTGGAACACAGTTGCAATAATCGAATATGCGATTTCCACAAACCTTGATGCGTGAAGTCGGCCGATTCCTGATTAGTTGTTCATTACACAGAATCGAATTTACATGATAATAACTGAACTCCTTGGACTTTCTTAAAAAACTAAAAGTAACTTCGGGATAGTCCTTCCGTCTTTTATTATTATCCACGTGGTTACAAAGAAAGATACGTGGATTTACGTGGGCCAAGGCGTCGAATATATAAATAAATATAATTATAAACATTGGTGGAGATTTCACACAGCGCCATCTAGCCCCAAACTAAGCAACTTTTCCCTCTAAGTATATAAACTTGGATTAGCCTCGGAATCTTCAAGTCGTCTTGTGCCTGTTGTTTTCTTTCAAATTTTTATCTTCGTGGGTAATGACAGATTAACTATTCCTATGCTACTCCATGTTTAATAAGGGGATAAAAAATATATTATAAAATCGTGTTTTTTCATCTACTAACTCTTCACGAAAGGTTTAAATTAGGAAGAGCATTGAAAATGTATATTTCAAAGAACAATTTGCAATACAAGAGAAACTCAGGTAGGTAATTAGTCATTACTTACACCAATTTATGTAATGCGAAAGTGACTGAAATGAGTAACTTCTCTCGAAACCATTCCGAACCAAATTAATTGATTTGGGTGATATTTAGTTTTCTGTAGTGTTTCTGACGATAAACATTTATTTTAAACTTCTCACAGTTGTTCAGTGCCCCGTGAACATGGAGCATGCATGCAACTGCGTTGAAATATCGGGAGCTCAATTATTATTCACAACATAATCAAGTTAAATATTCAGTTAAGTATACAACGTGTAACAAAAAGGTTCAACAATACTAAAGGGTGTGTATGCACTCATCGTTATGAACAACTTTTACTATGGGGCCAACACTGAAATCACGAAAATAAAATCTGCTGTTCCATATAAAAAGTTCATTGAACTTGGACAAAATGTATGGAACAGCTGTTTTTTCCGCGTTTTCCGGTTTGGCCCCATAGTAAAAGTTGTTCATAATGATGAGTACACACATACCCTTCAGTAATGTTGAATATTTTTCTTACAAATTGTATAGTAGTTGTTGGTACTCATCATCAGCCCGTAGACGTCCACTGCTGAACGAAGGCCTCCCTTAGACCGCCACACTGTACGACAACCTGCCATTTGCATCCACCGGTTGCCCGCGACTTTTACAATGTCGTCGGTCCACCTAGCGGGAGGCCTTCCTACGCTGCGTCTTCCGGTTCGCGGTCGCCACTCAAAAACCTTTCTTCCCCATCGGTTGTCAGTTCTTCGAGCGATGTGGCCTGCCCATTGCCACACACATGTAGGACACTCAGTTAAACATAAAAGAAGCCGTAGATAGAAGCCATAGTAGCCTAATCGTTATGAAATCTTGAGGACCCAGGCCCGTACCAATGAGCTTGTACGGATTTTCATACCATTGGCATTTCGGTGAAGGAAAACATCGTGAGAAACGTACGTCCGGAGAAGAAATTCAATGGCGTATGCATATCCACCAACCCGCAACCGAGCCAGTGTGGTGGATATGGCCCAATTGCCCTTCGAGGGTAGGTCTATGTCCAGAATAGGGAAAACGCATGTTTTTTTTCATCGAATCACAAAAAAGCTGACTCGCTACAAAACATATAACCGATAATAAAAATTAAATATGTGCGAACAAATAACGAAGTTATATACATTTTAGTTTAATAGGAGGGCACTATAGTGGCTAATGACGTCAAAGTACACGATTCCAAACAAATTCTATACTAGCACGTTTTTTGCTAGAAACTTCTTCTCCCTCCCAAATACTTTGAACGCTTATATTTCAGAACTTTAGCAGCCGATTTCAATGTTTTTTTCGATGTGAACATCAAATTCAGGTAAACTCTCCACTTATCCTATTATTTTTAATAATTGAAACAGAAATATATGCATTATGCAGTAGCAGGCTGATTGTGAGTAGTGGTTGGGAGCGTTGGCACGACCGCTGACCACTGTCATGTCAAAACCAGCCCAACCCCTGTATACACGGTCAACACAACGACACACAGCGACCTCGGTCGGTAAGCCAAAAACACAGATTGTAGCTCAGGCTTAACTCACGGGTAGTTTCCACATGTCCTCGACGCGGGACTCCGGTGATTTGCCCCGCTTGGACCGCACCAGTGCGTAGACCGCACCGAGGTCCGGGACGCTGTACAGCAGCTTCTCGATGAGCACCTTCCCCATGAGACCCGAAGCGCCGGTCACCAGCACCTTCCTCCCGCGGTACCACTCGTTCACCTGCGACGTCATTGCCGTGGACTATCTGAAACAATGAAAAATTCACATAAGCCGACGACTAAAGCCTGGACCTGTGTATGTCCAAAAACTGTATCCAGAACTACCGGAGGACAGGCAGTAGCGTCCTCTTGATTAACGGTGGTAAGCATTATGCGATCCCCAAGCCGCCTGCCAAACGTGGGGTTTATGGCAAACCAATGCCTTTCGTCCAGCAAAGGCCGTCTTCGGGCTGATGATAAACCAAAAACCGTTGTAGCCTAATGGGAAGACCACAAGACTCGGAAACGTGAGATCGTGGGTACAGATTCTAATTAAATAACATTTTGGAAAATATACATCTCTTGATAACTGTGGACGTTTTACTAGTAAGTCGTTTTGCCACCCAAGACATTGTGACCATGTAGACGTTTTCACGTGCCGACGTTCTGCAAGCATCGTCATTTACCCCGATAGTTTTTTCGATACGGAGCCCAAATTGCGGACCCGTAGCAATTAGCTCTTTGTAGTTAACATACGGATTCTCTTACTACCGGCTATTTTATGGCTGATGACGTGAATAGCAAGATTAGATTAGTTGAACAGAGCGTAACTACGAGATACAAATTTAAAACGCTCCACGCAAAAAATTAAGCGAAGTAAAACGAAATAAAAACGTGTGCGCAGTGAATAAACGATATAAAAACTATCAATAATGTTGTGATTATTCATGTGTTTCATACTTGGCAATTTGCCGGTAAATGGTGCGCAATAACTCTTTTAATTTTGTAATTACTTGATGAGGCACGACCAGTTGAAGTAGCGGAGATTTTGCAACGACAAATGATAGGGGCAAATGAAACTTGCCTCCTCTATGTTTTCTTTGCTTCTATCATTTGCAGACTTCGAGCATTTACCATAAGCGTGTTCCTAGTCTTCCGCATAAAGTAGCAGAAAATTGTGTAGGCAGATTATCAACATTGGCATCTTCAACAGTATATGCTCCAAGTTTACCGATCACAGCTATTTATGTTATGAGTATTTATGAGTTTTGAAAACAGCGATCACTTAACTAATAGTGTCAATTAAGATTATTTTTATATGTATGTTAGTCTGTAAGGTATTTATAATATGGGTCCGTATTTTTTATGTATATCTGTTGCCTGAAATAAACTATTATTATTATTATTTACGATTAACTGCGATAAATCCTTTTCACGAGCTTGTTACAGAAATTTGACAAAATTGCAGCTAAAAGAAAAAATTAAGACAGAATTAAATTGAATGAAGCGTTTTTGCTTACAATTTTTTATTTTATTTCTACATATAAAATAAAAACAAAGTGGCCAAAACAAAACGCAAAATTAATTTTCTTTTCAAATTGAATTAAGTAGTTCATTATTTTTTTAGTGTTAATTTTAAATATGACATATTTCTTTAACAAGCTATTACTGTAAAACATTTTTATTTTTTATAAAATGTTAAGCAATATTAATAATGTGACTGAGACTCTGCTAAACTAAATGATCTAGGTAATTGCTAAACGAAACTTAACTATAATTAACTTCAATAAAAAATTCGCCTCTAACCCTGTAAACCTAAATAACCCTGAATAACCCTAGACATAACCGAAGTTGAATCCTGACCTCACATAACGTAATTTAACTCCGTTTTTTCTTTAGTGACTAAATGGCGGATTCGAACCAACGACAGTTCTTAGTTTCTTGACAAATGGCTTATCGCCATTGTTGTTGTTTTTTTTGTCAGTTAAGAAAAATAATCTATAGGTAGTATAAGTAGAAGTCGTAAGAAATGAAAAAAATAATCAAATAACAAAGAAGCCATTACAGAATACTTCTCGCAAACTAATTGTCTTCAAGACGATGCTGGTTGCAATAGCAACGAGTTTGTTAAATACACTAATTTCCTGAACATTTCCTCGTCATAAAATAATTATACTTAGAGTAATATACGAATCAAATTATGTCTTATATCTGTGCCCTTATAAACTTAATTCCTTAATTCTATGTAGTTTCCACGTATAGATATTTTTAAGATAGAGAACGTCCATAAATTGTGTCTCACATTAAGGGGATTTCCCCCCTTACAACAAAGTGTGACATCGTATGACAATGAAAATGGTAGGGGCAGCTCCATTGTATTTTCATAGAATATAGTTGTATTTATTTAGATTTTATACGAAACCAACGCTAGATTATTGCCGTGACATTCAGCAGGCCTAACATGCGCACCGCGAGAAAATTTTCTCGATTCTACAAAACAGGACAAGGCTACGAATCTGTATAAGTTTGTCTCGTTTTCGCACGACATAAAGACACGACAAAATTTTCTCGCGGTGCGCATGTTAGCCCTGCTGGGTACAATCTCGAATTCCAAAATTCAGTAAATAATATACTTAAACGGTTTCAAAAAGAGAACGCAAAGGCAAAGAGTCATCAAAGTTTGTGTGATTGTTTGTGTTTCTTCTTCACGCTACAGCCTCTCAAATCTCAACGAATTTGGGCAAAAATGAGAAAGACCTCATTTAACTTTAAAAAAAAAAAAACACGAAAAAAAAATCACGTGCAGTCATAGCAGTTTTTGACGGTTTTTATGAGTTTGAGTTTTCCCAAAAAATATATTTGTATCTATAAGAAGTGAGAAGTGATGCGACGCTTTTGTAATCTTTCTAAAAAAAATTGATAAGAAGAAAAAATATTTACAAAATACCTCTATTTTTACACATTACAACAGTTTTAATAATTCAATTTTTTCCAAATTGATCACGAAAATTTACTCACTTGTAAATAATATAGTTTGTCACGATTTGTAGCTCTTAGTTTTGAAAAAATATTTATATTATGCTTGTAATAAATAAAAAATGGGTAAAAAAAACGAAAATCGTATCTTGACACGCACTCTGCGTAACAGCCATATTTTTGCTCGGCTAAATGTGGCCCTATCTCATTCAACTTTAGAATAATGATTGAACGCAGTAAAAAATGTGCTTAAAACATGTACGAGGGCGGCCTTAAGCTATTTAAATACAAATCTACAGGGTTACTTCTAATCAGTTAGCATCCTTTTAAGGCATATGTTGTACATCAAAACAATCTATTTTTACTATGGGGCCAACATTGAAATCGCATAAAAAAACAGCTGTTCCATACATTTTGCCCAAGGTCGATGAACTTTTTGTATGGAACAGCTGATATTTTTTCGCGATTTCAATGTTGGCCCCTTCGTAAAAGTTGTTCGTTTTGATGTACAGAATATGCCCTTAAAATGCTAACTGATTAGAATTAGAACTAACCCTGTTTATACAAAAAGGTTGAACATTACCATAGATTAATTATACTAACATAATTAATCTATGACATTACTGAAGGATTATGTACTCCTCATTATGAACAACTTTTAGTATGGGGCTAACAAGAAATAAGAAATGTTTGAAATATTTGCCAGCAAGTAAGTGCTTACAGATATAAATATAAGCAATGGAATGGATTTATTTGCCTACTGCTCACTTTCCACACTCGAACCCGGTAATGTACGAGTTGCGTAAATACCTTGTGACAGACAGACAGCCTGCGGTTAGGCGCAAATCACGCATATATAAACACGCACTAGTTCGGATTGCGTATATCCTGAATAACAGGGGGTTTTTCTTCATATATGGCATCGCACTTTGTGCATTCTGCCAGTGTCAAGTATACTATTATGCAGTATGCATTATCAAGTTTATAAATAAATAAAATAATAAATAAAATATCGGAGGACATTTTTTCACACAGCGCCATCTAGCCCCAAACTAAGCAAAGCTTGTAATATGGAAACTAGATAGCTGATGGAATACTTATATACTTTTTTTTTGTAAATACATACTTGTAATACATACTACACCCAGACACAGAACAAACATTACAAAAAAAAAGTATCATCATTATTAAAGTATCATACAAGTCAAATATGTCATAAAGTCACAGTTAGTCACACGGAATTAATTACAGTCGAGTCCAAGTCATGGCCTAGTAAAGTTGTGGCGACTTTACTATAAGCTTAAAAGCTTATAGAGTTTTGAAAACAACACGAATAGACATGCTTCACCAAATTATATCACTTGACCACACACGTGCATGTAAATCAACACTCAATGAATAAAAAACATTTTTAATCATTAACGGCCTTACTTAAAAACGCCGCTCAAACTTAGTCACTGCTTAAACTTCTCTGTCTTGTTCTTGCACGTGACACTTTACGTCAGTGAGAAGTTGTCAGAGCATCTTAGGCAGTGACTAACTTTGAGCCTTAATTCGCGATAAAACACAAGTTTAAGATAAGGGCTTCGGACATGTTCCATGACGCCCTGGCCTAGTGGTGAAACACACACACAACAGACACACGAAACACACACACACATGTCCACATATCGACAGACCATAACTATACGATAACTAAATATTCTGACACAAACTCGTAACCATTTCCGATTCCGAGATATTGGCTATTAATTTTTTATCGCGGCGGAATACGAAATCTTTGCCAATCGATAGAGAATTAAAATGCGATTTCTAAATGTTCTAGCATTGTTAACCCAGTAACCATTTCTGTTTCCGAGAAATTGGCCAATAGGCCAGCAAACGCGCATGTATCTACGATTTTTTGATATACTGTTAGGACCCCTGAGAGTCGTTTACACCCAAGTTGGCAACCATGCAAACCATGTGCTACTCACGTGATGCACGAAAAACAGAAATTTTTGCACTTGTTTTAGTTTTTTCAAAAACTAAAACTTTTATAAAGCAAACTAAATTTGCTACAATTTGAGACCAACTCTAGCTCTCTAGATACATTGGTTGCGAAAAAAAAGTTTGTCAAATATGGGCAATTTTTTTGCAAAAAAATGAAAATTTATCGATAGAGTAATTTTCCAAGACACGTAGGTACTGTTAAAACCACTGAAGAGAGAAGTGAATAGAACGGAAGTGTGACGGGCCGCGCTAGCCGGCATTAAGTGCAAATGCGCTAAATGACAATTCTAGCAATATACATGTTTTTAGACTGATAATACTCAAAAAGACAATTTAAATAGACGCGTAGGAAACCAAACCATACATTGCATCGTAATTAGACCAATTTTAATCTGTTGCAAAATAGCATTTCGAGCGTTTTACTTCAAATCTTTGATTATATAGAGAGAGAGAGAGCTAGTTCCTCCGAGCTTCAAATGCGCGACCAATGAGTGTCATTTTTTCGTCGTAGGTTCTATTTTTTTTTGTGAAACTGGCGACAACGGTTTTCCATACATTTGCTTTACAACATTGTTTTGACAGCCGTTTTACCGAAGAAGTAGGGCTTTCGCTTTTCTGTGGTTAAAACCAAAGGTTTTAGAGAATAGTAGATTATGCACTAAGGGAATAAAGCAGTGTCTTATAATTCGCGGGCGGCATATTGAACCCTGGGCGTAACGTTTAGTACGGAGAGTTATATAGCTGAGTGAAGCGAGGGTTCAAGCTGCCCAAGACGAAGACAGGCTTTATTCCAGAGGAGCATTTTTCGGGTATCTTGGCTAATTACTTTGTAAAGCAAACTAAATTTGCTACAATTTGAGTTGAATTACAGCTCTTTATGTGCATTGGTTGCGAAGATGCAGGTAGTCACTTGCAGTGACTTGGAAAATAACCCTATCGATAAATTTTCACTATTTTCCAAAAAGTGTCTATCTTTGACTACCTGCATCTTCGCAACCAATGCACATAAAGAGCTGTAATTCAACTCAAATTGTAGCAAATTTAGTTTGCTTTACAAAAAAAATAGCCAAGATACCCGAAAAACGCTTCCCTAAAGTAGCTTTTCTTAAAAACTGAAACAAGTGCCAGAATTGCGCAGTTTTTCGAGCACCACGGGTATGTGGACGTTTAATTGTTTAGAGTGTGTTTATTTAAAAATAAATACCATGCCATACCATCATCATTCAGTTGTCATAATTTTTCCATAATCTAATGTTTTACTATTCGTTCGTTTTTGAAGAAATTATGAGGTCTAGGAGGCGTCATTTTGAAATGAAATTAAAGCTAATATAATTCTCTAGAAATCATACTTATACTCATCAGATATCACGAAAACATATCAGCTACTCTACAGAGCAAGCTATTTAAAAAAAAACAACCGACTTCAAACTTAAATTCACAATTTCGTTTAGATGAAATCTTATTCCAGTTATTATGATTTAAAAACCTAAATACTGAACCGATATTGATGAAATTTCTATGAGACTAATCTGAAAGCATAAAATAAAATAAAAACCGGTTCATAAATGTCGGAGTTCTGAGGTAACCATCATAAAAACATCCTCCTTTTTGAAGTCGGTTAAAAAGGTAATTACTGTAGCGCTTGGCTCGTTGACGTCACGCGCCGCCGACTGCGCGCGCCCACAGTACCACAGTGGAATATCGACGCTCGTCTTCACAAATAAAGTATTATACAAATAGAGCTATTAATATAGTGGTTCTACTTTGTATAGGCGCGTTTTCAATGCGAGTAAATCTTCTGTACGGATTTCTATTATGTTTTCTGTGGAGCCTATAGAGATGTGTAAATTTTATCAAACAGGCTTGTTTTAATACATAATAATGCTTAAGAACAACCTGTTTGTCTAAACCCGTTGTTTACTTTCCAAAATCAAACCTGTATTGGAATAAGCCTAATGCTTTCACTATAATCTGGTCAGCGATTCTCCATACAATACGCTACGCTATTTTCTTCCTGGATAACGCATCTAGACTCTAGAAGCATTATCCAGGTCCATAGTCTAGAGCAGTCTTTTTTTTAAATAAAATCTAGGTCTACTGTAGACATGTCCCTCTACACTCTGTCTTTCTTTTTTTCCAGCAACTAATTACTATGAGAGTTAAAAAAAAGTACAAAAAAAATTCTGGAAAACTGGTTTAAATCTGCGAACCCAGTATCTACTTACGCTGCGGCATAATCACAGTAAAGCGAAAGCCCTACTTCTTAGGTTAGAACGGCTGTCAAAACAATGTTCTAAAGCAATTGTATAGAAAACCGCTGTCGCCAGTTTTACACTTATTTGTATAGAAACTACGACGAAAAAATGACAATAATTGGTCGCGCATTTGAAGTAAAACGCTCTAAATTCTATTTGGCTGTCAAAACAATGTTCTAAAGCAATTGTATCGAAAACCGCTGTCGCCAGTTTTACACTTATTTGTACAGAAACTACGACGAAAAAAATGACAATAATTGGTCGCGCATTTGAAGTAAAACGCTCTAAATTCTATTTGGCTGTCAAAACAATGTTCTAAAGCAATTGTATCGAAAACCGCTGTCGCCAGTTTTACACTTATTTGTACAGTAACTACGACGAAAAAGTGACAATAATTGGTCGCGCATTTGAAGTAAAACGCTCTAAATTCTATTTTGCAACAGATTAAAATTGATCTAATTACGATGCAATGTGGTTTGGTGTCCTACGCGTCTATTTAAATTGTCTTTTTGTGTATTCTCAGTCTTAAAACATGTATATTGGCAGAATTGTCATTAAGCGCATTTGCACCTAATGCCGGCTAGCGCAGCCCGTCTTCAGTGGGCATAATATACTCATTAACGGTGGCCGTACTCAGTTGCTAATGTCGAGAAACTTTCATTGATGATAAAGCATTTTTACGCTTTTATTACATGCAAGATTACTATTAGGATGTGTAAGAATTTTGATTACAAGTCGAGTGGTCTCCCAACTACGCTTCCACGCCTGTATTGCGAACTTATGCAATTTGATTTGGAGTGCTAACTCAACAAATACATTGTGAGATGGGTACGGCACTGTGAATGAAGTAATGGTGTTAAAATGGCGTTATAAAATCTTAAGGTAAACAACACAACTACATGTATGTTATGTCCACAATTGTTGTTTAAAACGTGTATTCTAATGTAATAAACATTTTTTCATTTTCATTTCATTTTCATGCTGGTGTTAAAATGCAGCGAGAATCACAATGCAGGGCAGGATTTTGATGATCGTCATGATTGCTGGAAAAGCCAAAGTTGTTAGTAGTATTTCGGTGTTTAATCCGATACATTTCGAAGAGTGTGCTTCGGATATGCATGATCTAGTTCCCCCCTGCCCTATCTTCTATCGGACGGCCAGAAGCTCGAAATAGCGGCATCGTTTCTTTTTTGATATTCCCAAAACATGAACGAAACGGTTTGATTTCACTTTTATTGTGGGAACATCTAAGCAGTGCAATGTGCTTCCGGAGTGCGTGTTTTCCGATAGACACTCTGGGTGAATCGGTTTCTTCTGGGCAATCGTGGCATCATAGACTGCATTTTCGCTCAAAATAGGACGTGATGGAGATAAAAAAAAAACGAAAAAGAAAAAAAAACTGTATCTGTTAGAGGATTGCTAGCCGATAGAAGACTTTTTCCTTTGGTCATTAAGTTCGTTCCTTAGTTACAGTCAACCATTTGACTGTCTGAACCTGGGCTTGTGTTTTAGCCAAACAAAAGCCTCAACGATTAATTTACCAAGCGAAGCAAAGGCTCTGGATTCTACGGGGAATAAGTTGCCGTTTGTTTGTATGTATGTGACGCTAAAAGCGGCTTCTGAAAATATGAAGCGCGGGACAGTAACATTTACCGTATGCGGCGAATTCATATTAAAAGTATGAAAACTGAAGTCTGCATATTGGTGCCGGCGTTTTGTGGCTGTGGCCGTCACATGGCTAAGCTTAGTTTGACCACAGATAACTTAATTTTGACGACCACTCGACCACCATAGAGCTGTGATAACTATATGTGTAGATGTCAATCACTGTCACCATTCCGAATACCCATGATAATAAAAATATATCTATGAGTATTTATATTTAGTTATATAAATATGCATGTACGACAAACCAATTACCTACGTAAGTACCAAATACCTACCTAGAGACAAGAAACACTAAAAAAATGTTTGTACAATTCCAAGCTTATTAGATTTTAGTATATTAGAAAATAAATACAGAAAAATGTTAATTGTTTATAATATAATATTATATAAAAATAATTGAAATTTATAATATTAATTTTAAAAAATAGTATCAGAAAATAATAAATTAAATCGAATTAATAAATAAACAAATGTTAAAATTTAGTATATTCATTAATAATTAAACTATGATTTTTCATTAATAATTAAATTAAGTACTTAACAGGAAGACGGCAAATATTTTTATTAATAATGATTTAAATGATTCCATTAAGTTTAAATAATTTAATGGTTCAAAAAGGGTTCAAATAATTATATTTTTATAATATAATTAACAGAAATTTTTTTATGGAAAAATACAATATTGCTTGGTTATAGCAGCTACAATATTTATATTGCATTTATAACAATAATTAATGTAGTTTGATTTTTCATTCAAACTATGTACTTCATTTAAACAAAAAAAAAATATGAAAAGAAAGTGGATCCGGTTATTTAGATATTCATATCGTGCGTCACTATAACCTTAGCGAACCGTATGTAAAATAGCTTAATAAAGACCGCCATGTTTAAAATTCATTTTCTAAACCAGATTGACTATTTAAATAAGGAATTTACATAAAGATAGAGAACGCCATTAGTGAATCTTCTCTAATAGTTGAGTATATAGATAAAGATAATTACCACAACTAATTACACCACAAATAGAATTACAATGTGACTCTTACCTAAAAGATTGGGTTGCCCAAGTTGCGCAAAGCAGAGAGGAATGGAAGGAAGGAAGGGAGGCCTTTGCCCTGCAGTGGGACGGTATAGGCTAATATATAATAACTACCACTAAACGCCTGAACCGATTTTAAAGAAATTCATCAAAGATGCAGTGCATTATGACTTATTAGCCGCGCTCGCTACGTCACCCGGTATCCTACGGGAACAGTATATTTTTCTAGGATAAAAAGTAATTTGGGGTGACCATCCCGAATTTCACTCATGAGCCGTTACGAACATCTCTATGTATCGCATTTCTATGTATATCCACCAAATACATTGCGAAAATCGAAAAATCGGACGTAAAACCGCACCATATCGTCTCAACTGAGTATAGTTAAACGAAGATTTATAAAACACAGTCTTTGGTTAATTACGTATGTGATCCCCAACTACATTTTAATCCCCTAAAATCGCAAAATCGGACGTAAAACCGCATCTAAATCGTCTCAGTCTAAGTAAGTTATACGAAGGTTTACAAAACAGTCTCTGTTAAATTCCGTATTTACTTCAAAGGTTATTCTATTCTTAGAACACTGCTAAACTAAGCAAATATTACTTATCTGTTGACTCTACACTTTTATGGCAAAGAAGGATGCGCATATCCTTACCACACGACTACATGCTTGGTCTCAAAAGCTTGATTTATACTTTATGTTTATAAAACATTAAAACCACCAACAAATTTTAATCATAAAAACATTGATATATACTTTATGCATATAAAACATTAAAACCACCAACAAATTTTAATCATAAAAACAACATACGTAAATAAAAATCAAACCTGTTTCTTCTATAGTAGTACACCAACTAACATAATAATATAAATCTAAAATAAATCACTTCACACACCAGGGCCCGCGTCACAAACTAAACTAAAAAATTGAATTGTAATGGAAGCACGAGGAAAAGTGAAAATCTGTTCCACCGCTGTGAAGACCGGTATTCCTTACAGACTGGCGAATTAACTGTGGTACCACGACGAACCAACCGCGACGTTGCCGTGCGCGGGCGCATTTATAACAACTGAGGTTTCGCATAAGCACACTTAGTAATGGATAAGTAGGAGGTAAGTTGCTAGGAACTTGGCTCACTCACTACATCATGCTAGCTGTGGCTTCTGAACTAAACAAAAGTAAAATGGATATAGATAGAGCTTGCGGAAAGCTTTGATAGCTCGGTAGAGATACAGTAGTATACATTCAAACATTCAAAATTATATTTGCTACGCGATATCTCTTTCAATTGTTAAACTTATCGTTTAACTATCTATACCTGAAAAACATTAGGCTATTAGGCTAGATGACTGGTTTTTTTAATTGTCCTATTCAAATGTGGCCCAGAAATATAGCTGATTAATGAAAAGAAAATTAAAATCTGATCAAAAATAAGCAACTTATAAGCATTTTAATATCATGCTAGACAGAGAGGGGAAACAGCAAATCGTGACGTCACTTCTCTGTACGCCATATAAATTCTATTCTGACAAGTAAGGCGTGACGTAATTTTTTGTTTTGTGGGAAAGGGACAGAGTTGTCTCTAACAACAACTTTAAACGCTCATATATCAGAACATTATTAACCGATTTAAATAATGTTTCTATGTTTTTAAAGCTTAAACAGGAAGAAAAATTATGACCTCCGGCAGGACTCGAACCTGCATACGAGCAGAAACATAGAAATACCATAAGTGTGGAATCACTTCATACAAAAATATTTAAATAATGTTTTCAATTACCATACTATATTCACTTAAATTCTTCATTAAAGTTATTGGTTTCAACGATTTAAACATCAGTCATCTAGCCTAATTGGAAGATTTAGCTCAATCAATTCCATTGCCGTGCGTTAGTCCCGCAAAAACTAAAAAATGGCTAAACCGATAAATAAAAATCTGCATCTATTTATTTATTTATTTAATAAACATACAAAACAGAATGCAATAATTTAAAGCTATCTCATGAGTTACATTTCTACACTGTATATTTTTTTAATGTTGCATTTCATTTTCATCTGTACTATTTTGGCTATTTTATCGATCAATACTTTGTTGAAAATTTGCAACACAAAAACTATAATATGCAATAATTATATACCTACTGAAGACAAGCCTCGACCTCTCGACCCAAACGACTATTACCTTGACGGAGGACAACATGATATAGGTACTAAAATTAAGACAATTGACGTTGGTTACAACATTGTTTTCGACAAAAAATATCAAAATACATGTGACACACACATAAACACACACACATCACATACATTCTTGTATTTCTCTTCATCAACTTTTTTAAAGGTGTAATTAGATAAATGAGAGCAAAACAGAAATACGCAACAAAAAAATATAAGTAGCCTACTAACAACGTAACAAAAGCACTTAAAATAGTAATTATCTCTGGTTTATGTAAATGTACATGTACTTATACATAAATATAGTAGACAGGTACCCCATTCAGCTAAACCGGGTTTAATGGCATCGAGTTAAAGCATCGGAAAGTCAACCCGTACTTTTTAACCTCATTGCGGTTTTTTGCCTTTGGTTGGGGTTTTTATCGTGGACAGACCGGCGCGGCGCCCAGTACCGTCTTTACCATAAGGGCACACGAGGCCCGTGCCCGGGGCCCCCATCTTCAGGGGGCCCTGAATTTCTCTCACGTATAATCTCAAAACATTTTTGTCGGGCACAGTAACAGCGAGCACCCAGATCGAAAATAAACCTTACTTTTATCTTACAATTTAAGTAAAAATTATGTCGATTCTATTTAACCAAATTAAGACAAATTCAAGTCAAATTTTGCCTTTTTTCTTCTAGAAGTTTCCAAAACATTTGACTTAGTAATCAAGACAAATAATACGGTAGAAAAATCTTAGTATAATTAGCTTTCCAAAAGGGGCCTCAGCATAGTTTTAAGAGGCCCTTGCCGGCGCCTTTAGGTACTACACTAAGATCTGTCACTGTCTACTAAATCTAGGCACCGTTTTTGTCTCTTCATCTTGCAAGTAGAGTAACGAGTGTTAGATAATAAGTGCGTCATAGTATTACTTAATGGTAACTTGCCGTGAATGGCGCGTAAAAAGAGAAAGAGGTTTTCGCACTCACAAGCTAATACACTGGCAAAGAGGCAAACGATTGCGAATAAAAGAAAAGCAATCGAATTGTTCGGTAGTATATTATATTAAAATAGCTGTTCGTTTTTTCGATTATAAAAGCGATTAGGAAGAATACAGTTGTCATTGTATTGCGATTTATAAGAATATCCATAAGATGATAGAGATGCTCTTATAATATCGGTTTTTTTATTTGTTTTGTAATATCCGACAATACTGTATAATTGAAAACATGGTACCTACCTGCTTACCTCAATTTTAATCAAGGGCGTAGGTAAAGGTGGATTAGGTACTCGGTCATCTTCTGCTGAATTAATTATTTTTAAAATTCGTTACTAGATACCTGTAATAATAAGTAACTGTGTAATTCCTTTCATAAGTAGGTAAGCATAAACAATGATGATTTTTATCTAAATAATTATATACCTATTACAATATCATACGTATTTTTGACGAAACGGTTCTTAATTTTTTTTAAGTATCGTTTGGGTGGAACGGATTTACTTATATTATTACTTATTACTACTTAATTTCTAATTATTACTAATAAAAAAATGGTAAAATATCCCCATAAAAAATAGGTAAAAGTAGAGGCCTGCAGCCTAATCATGTAACTGTTCGGGATCGCGATTCGGATCGCGATTTGTCATTAATGTCACTTGTCACTGTCACAGCTTCACAGTATTACGGAGGGATTTCTCTCGCTATCGTTATCGAACGAATGCATTGATTTCCTTAATTAAGTTAAGCAAATCCGTCGGTCTTTTGGCGTTTCATCCTGCCCTGCAGGGTCAAATGAGTTTTGGCAGTGACAGTGACAAGTGTCTATTTTTGACAACTTGTATCTGAATCGCGATCCCGAAAAGTTACATGATAGCCCCGCTGGTTTATTTTTTTCAGCATTCTTTTTGATTTTACATTACCTTGAAGCGCCATCTACTCACAACGACTTGTATTACAACAGCAGTTATAAGCTCAAGCTCGTAGTTAAAGTAAGACTAACCTTAGTTCCAGCTGAACATAATAGATGGCCTAAAAACAAATTGAATACACAGATAATTTCAAGCAAATCCAGATTTATTTAGTTGTTGGCTTTAATAATTAATTATTCTTATTATTATCATCATGGGATTGATGTACATCATTAACACACACAAATAGAGATACGCGACAATTAGTTGCAAGTACATGACATCCCTTACCATTATACTATTACGGTGTACTAGCTATTTTGATATAAGATTTATTTAATAAACAAATAAGTGAAAATAGCTAGTATCAACATACCTGTTTATACCTGCCAATGCCAACCCAGTAGTTACGCCAGGAAACAGACAATAAAAAAATATAAATAAAAAAATATATTGGGCGGACATTTATTACACACAGCGCCATCTAGCCCCATACTAAGCAAAGCTTGTATTATGGAAACCAGATAGCTGATAGAATACTTATATACATTTTTTTTTCGTAAATACATACTTATGATACATACTACACCCAGACACAGAAAAAACATCGATGTACCTCACAATCCAACGTTTTCATATTCTATAAGCTTTATACTTTCGATTGCTATCAAATTTATTCGTTTAACTCATGTGTTTGTTGTTCAAATACATTTTTTTTTAATGATTAATTAAAAAGCTGTGCCAGGAATTTTTTAGCCAACCCACTCCCGATGTATTTTCTAACATACTAAATTTGGTAACAAAAAAAATGTTCATCGACTAAGCAGATGGGCGAAGGCTTGGTGTATTTAGCTCCCTGGATGAAGGTTGTTGTTAATCGGATCTTAGACTAGTTATAAGCTATTCTTTTGTTTTAGGAAATAAATAGAAATCGTAAGGCACGAGGTCGGGGTCATTAAAGGGGTTGAAAATGAACCCCTTGTTGCCCTTGCTTGTTTATGTAGAAAGTTATGACTGCCTGGTCGCCAGGTTATAAGATTCCACTTTGGTCAAGTGTTGAATTTTGGCACATAATATTCAGACAACCAGAATGTTTCCATGTGATATTTAGATTTTCTGAGAGAATTGTT
Source organism: Erannis defoliaria (assembly GCA_905404285.2). Lineage (NCBI taxonomy): Eukaryota > Metazoa > Arthropoda > Insecta > Lepidoptera > Geometridae > Erannis > Erannis defoliaria. The sequence goes on from FR990071.1 coordinate 7,471,355, forward strand.
ATTTTGACAAAAATTTTGAAAATCAGTGATTTTATATTTTGCACTGCTGAAAATTGTTGGAAGACATGGTTGTTTGATTTGGTATTTATGTAAAAAAAAAGACTTTGTGATTACTTACATAGTTATTTGTATTCGATTTTAGAATAAAATAAATCTTAAGGAGATATTCCCGATTGAGCACCAATTTTTTGAGCACCCATTTCTAGATTTATCGAACAATTCCTTGATTTTAAATATAAAATATATTCTAGACTTTTTGTCTAATAATCTCCTTCCGCCACTCAAATGGGATGCTGAAAGGATTTTTGGGCAAAATTATGAACTGCACTGCACTGCACATTATGAGCTGCACCCTGCGGTTTCACACAGGTGATGATAACGATGATAAAAAGTACCTACTTAGTCTATTCGGGAAATAAGCTACCTCCATTTCGAGTTTCATACAAATCCCTTCAGCCATTTTGGCGTGAAGAAGTAATTAATATACACACACTCACACAGCGATACACTTTCGCATTTAAAATAATTATTAGTGTGAAGATACCTACCGCAACATTTTATCGATTACGTGGCTTTAGTAATAACGCCCACAAACGCCGAGTCGTAGTACAAGCGGCCTTGTACTTAAGCAAAACAAACGTATAAACTGAAGAGGCTGAGGTAAGTTATGACTATCTTTGTTTCCGATCAAGGATTTTATTTTTATGTTTTTAGTCCACGATCTAGCCATCTCTACGACCAAATCCTCGGTGCCAGATTCAGGTAAGCCATACTCAGTAGTCTTTCTGTTGTGTTTCGTAAACAACGAGCAAGTTGTGTGTGATTTGTTGATGTGTGAAAACTTGTTTCTTCTTTAGATCTGTCGAGAAAATGACAACGATTTAGGTCAAATACACCTGGGTATTTCCTAAAACTGCATCCAGAACCACGGGAGGACGGGCAGCTGCATCATCTCGGTTAACGGTGGTGAGCATTCTGCGATCCCCAAGCCGCCTACCAAGCATGGGGATTATGGCAATTACTTTTACCTTACTATGAAAGCTTACATGGTTTAAACACAGTTTTTTTGTGCTGTGAAATCCTGCCGCAGTCTGTGTTCCCTTTGTAAAACTATACATGGTTATTGGTACTTAGCCAACATTCACTCAGGATCAGCTAAGTACTGTACTGCTTAAAAAACAACGTTTTTGTTCTATAAATTTTCAAATTTGGGACAGAAACCCACTGTTCCATAGAACATTTTCATTTAGTAGGTACTCGTAGCACAAAATGGAGCACCAATTTTGTTACAAACTTCAGAAGTCTTGGAGTATTTGTTTGTCATGCTGTACAATGTACAATGCTACCACAGATCATATAGCCTGTTGATGGCTCGTGAACATAATTTCTCCTACAAACACGACTCGCCGTTGCGGGCAGGGGGCGAGGTAACGTTCTATGCTTGCGATTGGCCAATCACTGGGATGACGCAATCTGAGTAAAGAATTTCAATGAATTTCTGACGTACTCGCAGCGGCTAGCAGTGGTTTTTAAACTACTAAGTCGGACGATCAGTCAGCAGGATTTATAAGTCTTTGATTGCTACGCTGTATTTGTTTGTTGTGCTGTGCTGCTGTCTGGGAGGAGTCGAAACGCAGTGCTGAGGGCTCCGGAGACCTAGAGCACGGGCACTGGAGATCCCGAAGCCCTCCATCAAGCACCTAGGTAACCGCATCACATCAGACAAACACAAACCATAGACGAGAACAAACGTTAACCTATCACATCATAGCACAAATCAAACATGCAAAACAATGTCTGTTTTATATTTGTCCCCAGTGTCCCTGTCTCAAATCCGTTAAAGCTTATATTATCCTGAATTAGCTATTGATAATGGGTAAAACAGAGTGACTCTAGTAATAGATAATTTAAAATAAACTCAGCCAGTGGGAGTTGGACGATCATGGACTTAAGGCTAGTTCGGACTATGTTAGTAATTTAGTCGAGTGACGAGTGATTTAGTACTAAAATACTTGCTACTGTCCCTACTCGTTCGTACAACGGTCGAGTACGATACACAAGTGAGTAGCACCAGAGAGCAGCGGCTCTATTTTTTATTTATAGTACAATGGATTGACTCGACTAAATCGTGTACTAATGTACTCGACTAACTTTTTCTATTCAGACACATTTAGTTACTAAATTACTCACTACTCGACTAAATTACTAACGCAGTGCGAACTTGACTTTACTGTCTGTCACTTAGATAATTTTATCGTGTTATATTTGTTTAACCTCGAGTCGCATAAACAAGGCTCTAAACTCGAATTGTTCGTCAATCACGATAACATACGATCTCATATGCTGTGACGTTTTATTAAAGAGAAAGTTGCCCGCCCACAGAGCGCATGCAAGACTTCGTATTTCGGCCTTTAAGCTCCATCATTCAGTACGCGATACTCCGCCTTAAGTGTTTACTCGTACCATAACCGCGCTGTTTATTTGTAAGCCTGTTAACGACACGATGAGAATTGCGGTCAATAAGTGCTCCAAACGCTCAATAAGGAAACAATATTAAAAGATAAACGGATAGCAAATTAAAGTGATATTCATCGACACGAGTGACTCGTTATCGCATGCAGTATCGTAGACTTCACCTTGATGCACCAATTGAATTAGCCTCCGCGACTGAGCATTCGTAAAATATAAATCGCTTATTAGATCATGAATGTTATCGAGAATCTGAATGTGGGAGGACCACCTTCCATATAACCGAGTTAATTTGCCACGAGCACCCCGGAGTGTCGGTAAGTCGGTCGTGCTCAGCGTTGCTTACCATATGATATATCATCCGGTTGCGTCCGGCCTTGTCATACGATATCGCCATTCGATCTGATAGAGCCCGACACGCATAGAGCACAGTGACATTACTTGCGGGAGACAAGCGATTCCTTGATTCAGTGCGATACAAGATCCATGCAGTTTCACACGTTTGCAGAGATAAATAAAGATATCTCAATAGATAAGTTGACACCATGAAACGCAAGGAGTCGGCTTCGGCCCAGAGCTCCGGCAGAGGAAGAAGTCTCATATCGACGAGGACAAATCAGCAGCAGCAGCGGAAGATGCAGACCGGCAGCGCGAGAAGCCTTCTCCCCAGAAGCTACTCTTCTCCTGCTTCTCAAAACGACCCAGAATGTCGGTCTCCACAGTCCATCAAAAACGACTTCGTAATGCGTAGCTTTTCGTCTCCAGAATCGAAGCATTTCGACTATAGACGAAACTCGGAGTCATTCTTCAGACCGAAGATGCACGGCTCTAGAAGCGAGCTGGATTCTGATCTCGAGAATTTCGAGCAATTTGAAGAGTGTTTGATTGACATAGATGCTGATGAAGATGAACAGTCACAAGTGGGGCATTATCGAAGCAGTCCTGATAAAGACGAACCCAGGAAAGTCGTCGCGTCAATGCTTCCGGGCAGTGGACTGCAGAAGATTTACATGAGACCAGTTTCTACGGCTAGCACGCAATCTCTGTATAGTGCTCGTGAAGCCATGAAGAAAATGCAGAAGGACGATAACAACAAAGGTAAGAACAATCATACCGACACATCTCTACTTGTTATGTTGCTTTTTTTGACGTTCGATGATTAATGATAAACGGAGATAAATGTGTCACGAAGTCACGATTGTCTACAAAATAGTGATGTTTCATAGTACATATTAAAAGAAAATACCACCTATATCGTTTGATATACGAAAAAATACGGTTCTGACAATATGATGAAATTCTGGAATAATTCGTGGTTGTTTCGTATAGGTAGGTAGTTTGCTTTAGTTGTACTACGGCTGGATTTTAAATGCGATTGTAATATCATGTGTTAGTTTAAAAGCTTAAAGAATAATTGTATTTTAGATTAAGCCGAGCGCACAACGGCAAGGCTGTATTATGCAACTTGTTTACCATCAACCAGCGACAGTGATAATGGAATGGACGGGCCCAGCGCTTGCAAATCGTTCAAAATTAACAAGTCAACACAATCAAGCGTACCTACCTAAAAGTATGCATATTACATTTGCCAGAAAATAGAGATACCGAATCTAATTACTGCATGACAAAAAGAGAACACTTGTACAATGTACATGTATTACAAGTTTGTATTGTCGTATCGTACGGCTCGCATGTCGCAAAGACATAGTATGACTGACGCGAGAGGAGAGCCGGCGCACAACATATAGTCTTCAAAATCCGTGCGCTTATTTCCCGTCCATTCATTTAATCATTGTCGCTGCCATCAACTATGTTAATGCGAGATTAGAATTAGTAACTCATAGATACAATGACGTGAGGTTTAAAATTGAATTAGCCTGTGCTATTGAAATGTCAGATGAGAAATTAAAGCGGCGCTTTACAAATATTACCGTTTCGAAAGGGCGCTTAATAATGATGATTAAGAAAAACTTACCTTGTACATAAAATTTAGAAATTTGTACTTGTGAAAAGGCAGACTCAAGTTCCAACTCATTCGAAAAAAAACTAGATTGTACAAGGTGAGATTTAATTATTTTAAATGTTTAGGTACGAGCCGTTTAAACTTCAGGCCTCTAATGGTGAAGATGCCAGCGCGGCACACTCTGCAAGACGAAGAGCCGCTATCGCCGGGTGCGGAAGAATTGCAAACCTCACCGCAGCTGGAGATGGAGTCCAATGCGCTAAACCGAGAGCTGGACAACGCTGAGCAACTTTTGGACAGAGGAGTTGCTTTAGCCACGGACGAAAGCGACGCGGAGACGGTGAGTTTTATCACGTTACACTAATATAATAAAACTATTATTCAAATTCGAAAAGGATGGCCTAATCATCGAACGGCCATACAAACGCGACAAAACCGCCATCCGTACATGGCGGACATTCCCCACGTACGCACAACGCGCCCCGTTTCCACACCTTTTATTCGCACAGCGAGGCTATAGATTTCTCTGCTGAATTTTATGTTACCCATAATGTACAATGTAGGTATCTTCAAATCTAGAGTAAGTAAATAAGGTTCTATCTATTTAGGTAAGTGTGCTCCATCCTAGACTGCACCGCTGCTTAACATAGGCATGTTATATAGGCTGATCTAACGCAAACCTATTCTGAACAAAAAGCTATAATTTTGGCAGACGCTGATTCTCAAGACACCAGACTCCCTTCGAGTGATATTTAGGGTCTGCCACAATAAAGTTTGTACTGTTATCTTCTAAAGATAAAAGTATTTGTTTCTAGAAGTCCCTCTCTACTTTCTTCATGAGCTTCGATGACTCTATGTTATTATAATTTTATGGGACCCAGAAACTAGCATGAATGTCAATGAGCGCGTCATCTACTAAACTATCACGACATACAACTTGAATCTACTGATCTTTAAGTAAACCGTCAAAAAGTTTGATTGAAGAAATATCTTTACATAAAATGCCAGCAATTTGCCCGACGAAGAACCGGTCATCGATCGAAATAGAACTCTCAAGATGTTATTGACAATGCATATTATATCAGACTAGAGGTCCCCCGCGACTTCGTCCGCGTACGGAAGAAATTCGGCCCGCTACTAAAATTCACCACTTTAAATAAGAAAGAAAGAAAGAAAGAAAGAAAGAAAAAAAAAAAAATACATACCTAGCAATTTTTTTTACCAGTACTAAAGCTGTGTACTAAATTTCAGATCAATATGTCAATAGAAAATTTCAATTACAAAATTTGACTCAAAAAACAACAACAAACAGGGCAAGCTAAATAAACCAAAACAAACCCGTTTAAAAACAAATATTTTTGGAATACCTAATGTATTTCACGATTACATTCGCTATTAAATAGCAGCACGGAAAATTCCGATCTATGAGAAAAGCCAATATTTAATGTTCGTGGATTTGCGATAAAAATGGATTTCGCATTATTTCTGTGGTTGTGTTGTCACAATATCAGAACAGTATTAAACAGATCTATATAATCAGACCAGGATGGTCCACTGCTGGACATAGGCCTCTCCTAATGCACTCTACTCTTTTTATACTATCAAGTGACGAGACGAGGAAGACGTTCGTCTGGTGGTAAGCGTCACGCCGGCCACTAATAGTACCAGTGCCAGAATTGTGAACTTGCGAACACAATCCTACGCCGCGCGCCGCACTGCACTGCGCTCATATCTCATCATACCCAGTAATTTCTCTAGTAACTTTGCAAACTCACTAAGCTACTACTCCTCAATACTACTCAGCAACTCATCAATTCCTAGCTTAGACTTTACACTTTTTCTTCCTAATTTTATCTCTTTCTTGTCTTCAATGTGCATGTGTAAGAAAAACACTAACAGAAACAAATTACTGCTCATGTTGGTTATATAGGTACCTTGTAACGTTTTTTAACGTAACATCTATACTTTGCTGAAACAGATTCAATCGGAAGCAATAAATAACCTGGGGCCAGCATTGGCGCCGACCCGTGTTTTATTATGACGGTAGAAACTGGGGCTTGGTTTCATGTTTACCTACATAATTATAATGTGTAGTCCACTATGTTAGAAGCGATAGAACATGTACCATTTACAAAATAAAATTTAGGACTGCCTAAATTTTATATGTGGAAAAGGATTTCTTCTATTTTAATTGTCGGCTGAACCATTTTATTGTGATGCTAAGCCAGAAAATAACGGGAATAATTCCGATATGCAGCAGGAGTGTAATTTCCATAATAGGCAATGATGGGCACTTTTCAAGTTCTAATATAACAAAAGTCGAATAAAAATAAGGCGTTACACAAGCTACTAAAACAGAATTCTCGAACTTCTATCTTATTTTGGCCCGACACAAAGAAAATTTATGAAATACCATATCAAAGACCTTTCGCCAGCTCCAGCCACGCTCCATTTTACACCCGAGTCGCATTTCGGCGAGGTTGCGACACCGTCTCCGTCCCAATTCTCCTGACCGGTTACATAACAGTGCCGAGCAGATGGTCGTCATTATCTTATTCTTTAATGGCAGATCGGCCTGCAATCTCGATACTCTTTAATGCCAGAGAAACTGGCGTGTAGAGGCTACGTTATATTTTCAACCGACTTCAAATAAGGAGGTTCTCAATTAGACTGTTTTTTTTTGTATGTATGTTACGCGATTATATATACAATTATATTATATTATACAATAAATTAGCCAATAACACTCCAGCATTGTGGCCAACAGTCTGTTTTATGGAGGAAATTAAATAGCTAATGAGGGTTCCCGTATTGATTATCGCTGTTTTCTAGTAATTATGATTTAAAAATTATTAAAAATGATTTAGGACAGGTGACTCTCGCTCCGGTTCGTTCCTGGTGCAGAGGATGGCCATTGCCATTCAACGTGGGAACGCGGCGAGTGTGATGGGCACTTTTGCACCGGGAACGGTCAGGGGCGGGTTATTTGATTAGTTATTTTAAGGTTATTTTTAAGTTTTGACTTTGTTTTTTTTCAATTAAATTACTTAAGTTTTTATTTAAGTTTAGAATTAATCTAATAATAATTCAAATATGATTTAATTTTATAATATTTTCCTGTAAAAATATAATACGTAATAAACCAAAAAAAAAAAAAAAATTTAAAAACCAAACTACTGAACCGATTTCGATAAAACTTATATGCGACCATCTCTGAAGTACCTACCAAACGAAAAAAAAAACATCAAAATCAGTTCATAATTGGCGGAGTAATCGCGTAACATTAAAAAAAATACATACAGTCGAATTGAGAACCTCCTTTTTTGAAGTCGGTTGAAAAACCAAGTAAGTAGTTTTTACAATACGACGTATTCTTTTCAACGAATTAAGATACATATTAAACGTAGACATCGTTAAAGTTTTTTATATGTAACATCCTCAGTCCATAAATAGCGCTAATCAATACGGGAACCCTCATTAGCTATTTAATTTCCTCAATAAAACAGACTGTTGGCCACAATGCTGGAGTGTTATTGGCTAATTTATTGTTGTCCATAATAGTTTGTTTCCGACGCGTTCTCTTTTACGAGCGCGTATTTACTACGACCGCCTCGACACGTGCCCTCGGTATCAGCCTCCCGCGCACGCGTCCGATAACAAGCCATTGCACGACAACAACGCGGAGTGATTTCAAATAAACAACACGTTCAGTTACAGAACTTTCGACACAATACAACGTAAAATCACAGTCGCCTCGCTCAGTGCAATATGTAAAACGACCATTCAGCGTAATTAAATGCATATCGGGGGCGCGAATACCGGCACGCTATTGGACGAGCGTCGATGCCGCGGTTCCCGTGGCAGCAGGACATAAACATCGCGTGATCGATAGCAGTTTCGTGGACGTCGTCGCGTGTCGAACTGTACAGTTAGCTGACGGTGGTGCGGAGACCTCTCGTCTAGTCGGCGAGCATCCGAGTGGAGCGGTGCGCGTCTAGTCGGCAGCCACCAGAGCAGCGGGAACAATGAGCACGCCTTGACCTTGCGCCGCGCGGGGGGACGAGACGTGCGGTGACGCCAGCGCGGCCGGTACGCGGTTCGGCTTTCGGGTGCGATCCTTCGCGGACGGCATCCGCGTAATCTGCGGTCAGTGCGATTCTGAGTTTGTCGAAAATACCAGGCGGGTGGGCGGCGCCTCGACGCCAGGGACTCTCGCGCCGCACTCATTCTGCGAGTCGGCGCCGACGCCGACGCGCCTCGAACGACCGACCGACCGAGCCGACTCCCGCCGACCGAGTGAACCGCGACATGCGCGCGCTCCGACATGGGTAACGTGCAGTGCTGCGCCAGCGGACGCTTCCAAGAAGGCAAACCGCATAAAAAGCCCAAAGAAAAGAAGAAGAAAAGTAAAGGACTGAAAGGTGTTTCGAAAAATTCAAACGGTGTAGGTAGTGTTAAGGGGAAAGGCGGTGTTACGAAAGTTACCGTGGCTGAAGACGGATCCGAGCGGGCGCCACCGGCGCTGCCCCAGACCGAGAATCTGGCACAAGCGGCGCCGCCTGCCGCTGATGCTCCCGAGTCAACAGCTTCGCAAAACGAATCCACCACTGAAACGGATGGATCCCCGCGCAACGAAACCATCGCCGTGGCGAGGGAACGCTTCTTCGGTCAGGTAGGCTCAAATTTCATATACCTACAAGCCAAAAATATCATGAAAATCACTATAGCAACAAAAAATGAACACTAACAGTGGTACGCGGCGTGACGACTAATCCCTTTATCGTAGCGGAACGAATCCGCAGGCGCGCGGAGGTCGCTCTGCTTTGCATCAGCTAGCGCTGTATTCAGTGCTCTTGATAACTCTTAAGCGCCGATATCTGTTTTCTTGCTACGTTATCTCGAACAAGTTTTGACCGGCATCAATAAAACAGACGTGTGTTTATTTTTATGTATCATCGTGGGTTATTCTGAATACCTTAATCTTTTCATTGTTATTGTAATTATTACATATCTTTATTCATTCAAAACTTATTTTAAGTCGTGATGGAAACACGAACATTAGTATTCTAATGTACGATAATGTTCATCAGGGTTGCGTTTCGCTTCATTTCAACATCCAAAATTTGAATAATTAGCAACACAATCACGTTCGACTCAAGCAAATGAATGCAGACTGGGCAAACCAATGCATATCTACTATTGGTGCAACACTCAGTGTAGCAAGAGGAAAAATACGAAAGATTTCGCTATCAAATCTCAAAAAAGTACTGGCACTTTGACCAAGTGATAGAAGCCTGAGAATTAGATAAAACATCGATGGTTTGTTTGCTTTACAACAATGTGAAGGTAGGTACGCATAGGTCTACGTTAAAGAAGCATAATTTTTAAGACATTTGTGTATTCTTGACATTTTCTCTAAGTCTCGGTAAAGCAGCGCTAACTACGTGTACATGTAAACGTCCGCTTATCTCATTAGCACTCGGATTCCGAGTATGTTGTGGTATGTACTCAAAGACTATGTATTGGACAGGTTCTATGTGATGATCTAACATGCATAGATTAACTCTATCAAGGACTTTAACAACTTGTAAAGGTCGTAAAGTAATTTAAAGAAGCTCGTTCAACAAACACGTCGAATTTTAAAATTAAATGCCCTACAAAATGATAGCAATAAATCTTTTCATGTACATACGTTGCACACTTCATAAGAATATTTCCGGCGGGGGATTATTTTGGAACAAAGTAGGACGCAGTAATGTTGTTTTATTAAATTCTTGGATGAGCGAAGGAAAAAGAACACGAATATAACGCTTAGACTAACTATGACTACCAAATTGGACACACGGGTAACATGGATTTATTACTTTTTGTCTTCTATTTCTACATTAATAGAGCCACTCTTTTCATTTAGTTAAACGCCTCGTTTAGATTCAGTATTAATAGCATCCACAGCATCGTTCCAATTCCACAAATCTATTAACTTGGGCGTCTTACGCATTCTTCTAAATCAGCCATCCGTAAGACGTTAAAATATTGCTCTCTTAAAATTTTCAGGTAAACCCACGTTCTTACCGCATCATCTATTTCTGAAGAATCATTGATACCACCGACGCGAATTTTCTCGAGGCTCACATATGTTTTCCCTATCGTGGTATTAAAAATAGACAGTTCCGTGAACCGTCCCCTTTTCAGATACGATATTCAGGGCTTCACGGTATGACGCGATTTCATGTCATTGACTCACTGAAGAAAGTGACCGAGTGCTTCTGAATTCGCATTATATGCTCTCGTTTTGGAGTGAGTCCAGGCGATTTCCCGAAATAACTTCGACTGTTCCGAGTTGCATGGTTTTAATGCCAGCTGCAATAATTTGTTCCGTTTATGATTCGAATATCTGTAGCAGGTGAACGATTATTGATAGTCGAGAAAAAATAATTAGCTGTATTTCATAGGAAAATTGTACATCACTCGTCAACCAAAAGTTGTCCACTGCTGGACGAAGGCCACTTAAGTAAAGTATGTACCAACGTACAAGTCAACCAACTTATTGCTCCACCAACTATCGTAAATACAAGTTAACAAACAAAAACAAGCCTCACTTAACTTTATATCAGTCAAAGTAGGTATAAACATAAATTTCACACTGTAATGGTCATAAACATAATATTTTATGCCAATCGCACAGTTGCTACCTATTTACAATACTATATTTTAATTCATTACATATCATGTAACTCGTAGTCTTAATTAGTTGGAATATTGTCGTTATCTATGTTTACACTGGACTTGGGTATGTCCTTAATCTGCATCCTGAACCACCGGAGGGCGGGCAGCAGCATCCTCTCGGATTGCGGAGGTGATCCTACGATCCCCAAGCCTGGGGCAAGCCTCCTGATTAAGTGAGAGGCCTTTGTCCTGCTGTGGACGTCTTCTGGCTGATGATGATGTTTACATTACAACCTATTGAGAAAATTAAAACAGTGGTGGCAACAAGACTAAGCCTAGTGGTACATGGGACACGCGCCAGTGACAAAACGCAGCCATCGAGTTGTGGACTCCTGTTTCCATACATCTTATATGAATTTGTCACACGTGGTATGAAGTAAGTCTGATGACTCTGGTTACTAATGCAAACGCGCCTAATGCACACAAACGCGGCAATGCAAACGCGGATGACGACAACAACGTCGAGTAGTTCTCAAAATAATTTCGGGGCAACATGTAGCTGTCCTAGGAACAGAAACTCTAAGTTCTGATAGGTGCATTCAAATAGTGATCCCAGGCCCTCTTTGAAGCATTAAGGCAGGCCATCGGGGGCTTTGTGAATCGACACGTGCTACGGAAATAACTCGATCTATTTGATTGCTTTTGGTACGCCTTGATTAATAATTGTATAAGTTTATCAATTTTTTAGATTTTCTTTTTTCATTTTTCAAAAAATCAATATTAAATTCATAATATATTTATTGCAGTTTGTTGGTAAACCTAAATGTCACATACAGAGTATAATCTGTTTTTAAAGAGCTCCGAACACAAATTTGTCTCTAAATAGACATAATATTAATATATATATTTTTTCTTTCTTATCTTATTTTCTCATTTTTACTTTTGATTGAATAACGAGATTGACGTGGAACCTAAAATGTTTTTTTTTTACTATTTAAAGGCTTGCGTTTGACTGCCATCTCGTCTGATGTTAAACTAAGATGCAGCCTACGATGGAGCACGCTATATATTATGTATATATATAGGGTACTATCATCTAAATATTCTGTAGATTCAGAGCTAGTTTTCTTCCACCAAGTAGAAGGAAATCTCTCTCTCTCTCTCTCTCTCTAGGTCTCTATTTTAATCTTGATTTCACGACAAAAATTGTTTTGCTTTGCATTACGTTAAATTTGAAGCGATTGTAGACTGCTTGATATCTTGCCAACGTTGTCTTCAAATTAGTTTACTTCCAGACATATTAATAATAGTGAAAACTGCAATATTCTCTTATTATTGTATGTCTATTCTATAGTTTTATCTGTTCTGTTCTGGGTGTTGTATGTATTATAAGTATGTATTTACACCTGGTCATGGGTACGTCCTGAAACTGCATCCAGAACCACCGGAGGACGGGCAGCAGTGCGATTCCCAAGTCACCTGCCAAGCGTGGGGATTATGGCAACCCCCATTAATCCCCTCCCCCCTATTAAGGGGGAGGCATTGGCCAGCAGTGGACGTCTTCTGACTGTTGACGATTTACAAAAAAGTATTCTATCATAAGGTTCCCATAGTACAAGCTTTGATTCGTTTGGTGCAAGATGGTGCTGAGTGAAATGTCCACCATCCATGGTGATATACTGAAAAAAATGCGTTTGACTAGCTATAATTTATCATCTTATAGTTCGAAATCGATCACCCTGCACGCATGAATGTATGCGGTGATACGCCGACAACGTCGCTCGATTTTCAGGTGCCATTCTATACCATATTTTCACCACATCATCACAAAACCGTCATTCTAAATGTTAACAATGACATTAAATTAAATTATTCCTCCTAGTTACTCTCAATTGGACCATTCCACTATGATCACCTCGGTGATATCACCTGGGTATTCATAGGCGACTCTGTAGTGTCCGTATCCTTTGATCAGCCGTGAATTTGACCAAGCGAAGCGAAGGTCTAGTCTAATGGTACAAGTCGGCGGTTGTATGTGTTTTTTGTATGTGTATTTGTTCGACGATAACTTGCGAACCGTTGATCTTCATGAAATGGTGTTGGCAAGTATTTCGTGCAAATACCATTATCAAGTTCGAATGTAAGCCAAATTGGTCAAGCGCCTTAGAAGAAGGGTCGCGAGGTTCTTTGCGAACTAGGTACTACTTTAATCCGGGGAAAAATACCGAATCTTAACACGCAACAATATTTTATCTTAAATCTTATCTATCTGTTGGCAAGTACGACTGGTGACATACTCGAAGATCACAGGCACGGCAGGTCAATGGCGCGTGACGTCACCACAATAAATAAATCTTATATTCATTTGTGATATATTCGTAAGAATTCGTATGTGAGTCTGGTATGCAACAGTCGAGAAGTCGAGACCGCCGCACCCAAATCGTGCTTCGCTTCTAATTTTCGGACCAACATGTCGTCAGAACGAGGTTTTACGCATCAAAATGTTATGTATATAACCGACTGAATCACTAAATCGAAATTAGTTAACGTAAACATTTTAGTGAATGTGTAATCCGGCGGGTTAATATTTTAAATATAGTTTACACCTACGTTTCAGTTTCTAGAAAGTTAGTCAACGGTTGCGAGTGTGAGCGTGAGCTTAGACCAACCGATCAAAGTTGTATGAATTCATAGATCTGTAGAATATAATGTATGATTTTAAAAATTAACACTTATTATTTTTCCTTCACCGAAAAGTCAGTGGCCAGTGGTATGAAAATCTGTTCATAAACTCCAAAGAGCTCATTGGTACGAGCCAAGCATTTGAACCAGAGCCCATACCGTTCTTTCATCAGAAATAAGGATGATGAATTTCAATTCCCTTTTCAACGATACCCCACTTGCTGAGTCTCCGTCCTTTTTTTCATTTCATCCTCGTTTTTCCATGTAGAGTATTATTTGTATGTTACTTCTAAATGTAGGTATATAACATATGATTTTATTATTTTAATTTTTTCGCGATACGATATAAGTATCGTAGATATTCGTTTAAAGGCTAAGGACATTTCCCAAACGCAGGTGGCCCAGTGTACAAACCCATGCTTCCTTGTATGAACTAGGCCAAAATGTCACAAGTCTTTCAAAATTTAAACATAAAATTTACTTTATAGATTCTGAATAAAATTACCGCAACAGACAGACAATGTATAGAATCTACTTAATTATCACGTAAAAAGTATATGAATCAGCATACTGACACCACAGATTTACAAAAACGTGGATTCCTGCTCAGTATTCCTAAACGTCCCGTCCCAGCAAAGGTAGACTAAAACCCTTGGCAGAATTTGCTTTTGGTTAGTATATTTCGTACTATAACCGTGTCGGTCAAGTAGTGAGTTCTTGATATCGCCAAACATTTTTGTCTCTTAGACCACTAGTTATGTTTTGTGTAAACCTCTTGTTTACCTGATATTGAATTGGCCGTCATATTAGTGATTTACGTAATCTTTGCTACGGAAAAGTAAAAAGATAAATTGTATAAAACATATTGCACATATTGTAAGTAGTTAATTATTATTTTTGTCGGAGTGCAAAAATGTTGAAGCAAATTGTGGTAAGTTAATTATAACTTAGATGTTACAACAAAGGATTTAAATCTGGCGATATTTCTTTATGCAAATCTAAGTATAATTTAGGTAAATAAACATAGTACTTTTTTTTCTCAGTAAGTACTTGTTTCGTGAATTTTTTACTAAACCCAACATCCACACATTAAGAAACCTATGGCTGACATAAGTATATTATATAGGTGATGTTTTTTATATTATTTTCATAAATGAGTCATCAGTGTTATATGTAGCAAACCGGCGGAATAATTGCAAAGAGGCGCACCCACGCCACAATTAGACTCGAATAAATGTACTCTCGTAATCTACACGTATGCGTAATGAATCTATGGAATAGACATGTGGCCTAATGTTTAATTTATCACAAATAACAGGCTTAGTGATGAATATAACTAAATTCATTACAAAAACTGAAAAAAAAAAATGTATTGGCTGATAAATCTCTGAGATATGAGCGTTTAAAGTTTTAGGTGGGGATAGAGAGGGGATGCTCTATCCCTTTCTCGCAAAGCACGTGTTAGTATAGCATTTGTATGCCGCGCCTGAGGCTTGACGTCATAGGTCAGTATAGCGCGCTCTTTGTCTAGCTTGAAATTAAAATACTTAGAACTTATTTATTTTTGAGTTATTTTAAATTTTGTTTTCGATGATAGGCTCTATTGATGATCAGCTTTTTAATGAGATAATATAAAAATTGTAGTCACCATGCCTATTGTATGAAGGACAATTATAAAGCTATTGAGGTTATATAATTTTGCACGCCGCTATCTCGCTCGCGCATTTTTGATGATATAAAAATTACTGCATACAGTTATAAAAAATAGCAGTCGGTGATATTTCTTAGGTTGTGCCCAGTTTAATGAATGAAAACTTGCTTGGATCGAATTTTATTTTATTTCTAAGCCTAGCGACACCACGGTGATAATAGAATAGACGAGCCCAGCGCTTGCCAATCATTCAAAATTCAAACAAGACAACACAATCAGTATATTAACTCCGACACTAGGGCTGACCACTCAGCCTATATGAAACTTGCTTACTTAAGTACTTGGCTGGCTAGCTACCACTAAAGTTGAAAATATGCCACCAAGCACCATACGTCGTATGTTTATCTTTCTTGTGAGATCTATAGGTTTGGTAGAGGTCATACTTTTTTCAAGTTTGCTTAGCATACGTCTTTATTATTCGATTTTACAAACAACATCAATCGATTACAAATTAAATAATCCAAAGTTGCATTGAACAACTGGAGAGCTAGATCCTCCAAGTTGAAATAGCAATACTAATAAATTAATCTATTGAGAATAGACACAGTTGCTCCTACTAAACCCCAAAGAGAATTTAACACTAAGTCGTCGTCGTCGTCCTCTTCATCAGCCATAAGACGTCCAGTGCCGGACGAAGGTCTCCCAATAGAGAGGTGTTGCCATAATCCCCACGCTTGGCAGGCGGCTTGGGGATCGCAGAATGCTCACCACCTTTAACCAAGAGGACGCTGCTGCCCGTCCTCCGGTGGGTCTGGTTGCTGATTAAGGACATACCCAGGTCTACTACTACTACGTGCTAAACCCTAAAACACGTACATTAATTATAATTTTTTATTCAGTCATTCAAATTATTTTTTAAATTATGTAATTGCCATTTATTTTCTGTGGAAAAGCTCAACAATAAGGGACCAAAAAATAAATGGCAGCGATTATAGCGCTTGATACATCATACAACGGAAACAAAGGTTCGTGTTTTTTTTTTGAGATCCGAGTAATGATACAGACACGGTCCTTCAAAGGTCTAAGCTCTCGACATTGTTTGACATTGTAAGACAGACTGTTTACCTGCTTTGGGGACTTGGTATTGCCAGTTATGCGCTGAATTTTGCTGTTAACTATAATTTAGTTTTAAGTGTGTAAACATTGCTGCGTTCCAGTTTGAAGGGTAGGTACCTAATGTCACAAGCGGAATTACAACCTCACCATCGAAAGTTACACAGTTAAAACAAGTACTTTCAAAAAACCGATTCAATAACCAAACTACTGAACCGATTTTGATGAAATTTCAGTGAGACCAACCTGATGTTGCCATAATCCCCACGCATGGCAGGCGGCTTGGGGATCGCAGAATGGTCATCACCGTTAACCAGAAGGACGCTGCTGACCGTCCTCCGGTGGGTCTGGTTGCAGTTTAAGGACATACCCAGGTCCATGGGTCCCATGGGACTGCTGGGTCCGAAATATTGATGTCACTTGTCCAATGGGACTAATGAGTCATAAAAGTGGTAGTTGTCCCATCACGGGACAACTCGATAGGACTAGTGGGATAGACCCGTTATCTCTTACCATCAAGAGAGTTCCGTTTATCTTTTTACTAGTAAACATATAAAAAAACTCGATTTACTATATCATTCCATTTGAACAAAGCAAAATTCTGCACATAACTGAATATATTAGATTGCCAGCTGCATGTGTAGGATTTGGTTTATAGTACTGTAGCCAATTTTGCTTACTGGTATGATAACTAATTTATTTTTAACCTTGATTTCCTGGCCATCATTCGATTCTTTATACATTTCGCAGCCAAATTGCAGAATACGTCGAATTACATAACGGCTAGCCATTTTAAAAAACAGTGCCGATTTATAAAGCGGCGAATCAACGTTTAGCCAGATTGTATTACGGCTGAAAGTAAGGCCGCCGCATTGTGTATGCGTGCTTCGCGTTCTACAACACGGCTAGCCATAATGTAATTGAGCGGGTCATAATCCGCCGCTTTGGCAATCTTTAGTTCAACTTTTGGACACTCGCGTGGCTTTGACGCTTTGATAACCTAAATGTCACTTTTTTACTAGGTTCAAACCTTTTGTTTGATTGCTACTGACTTATATTTTTACTGAATACCATATTATTGTGTTAATATGGTAAGCATTTTGTATTGTAGGCAACTTTATTACAATTTGGCTAAGCATAGGCCAAAGTATTTTAGAGCGTATCGCAGTAACAATCCGGCTAAACATTGATCAGCCGCATTACAAAACGGCTCGGTTTTGTAATATGTCTAGCCGTTACGTAAATTGGCGAATTCTACAATTCGGCTGCGACATACATATTTATTGTAGAATTGGCTTATTTTTTTGCAGCTACTTGAGACTAAGAAAAATATAGCACATAAGTAACTGCATGAAAAAAAAAATAGTTTGTGATTTTTTTCCAAGAAATAAATAAATAAATAAATATATTTGGTTCTTATATTTCTAGTTAGTGTAATATTTTCCTGTAAAAATAACGCTGGAAGAAAGTAGAGTGGGTGTGTTTGCGCATGTGTACACTTGCGCACAAAAGTACTAAGTCTATTGTTTTAAATAATTATTAATTAGCCTTTTGCTCGCAGCTTCGTGTATTAGTTATTATAATAATAATAACAGACAGGACACGGACAGGACTATTGTTGCCAATAAGCCTGATATCGTGATGGTGGATCGGTCCCAGCGCCGGGCAGTGCTCGTCGACGTCACCATCCCACATGACGAGAATCTCGTAAAGGCCGAGAAGGACAAACTCAGCAAGTACCTTGACTTGGCCTTCGAGATAACCGCCATGTGGGATGTTGACTCGACGATCATTGTCCCGATAATCGTTTCGGCGAACGGTCTCATAGCGAAGAGCCTCGTCCAATACCTCAAGAGGCTCTCGCTAGACGGTTGGGTCAAGGGTCAGATTGGGTCAAGGGTCAGATACAAAAGGCAGTGGTACTTGACACGGCACGCATTGTCAGGAGGTTCCTCACCCTGCAGCCCTAACCACCGGCAGCTTGAGCCCTGCCCCGCTGCCGGCGGCACTCTACGTTTAGGTTTTTTATAATATTTATGTTTTTAAATTTATATTGTAAAAAACTTAGTAGATTTAAGAAAGAAAATAAATATGTGAATAATAATAAAAATTATTGACTACGTTTGAAAAGACACAAATTAACTTAAAAAGTACATTCAAGAATCTTATCTAAGTAGGTATCTAATAAAGTCTATGGGACTGGCTGGCACTCGCAGTAGTAATGAAACTTGAAAGTTATTGCTTGGTACCACCTCATACCACCAAATAGACCGATAAATCGCCTACTGCGCAGCTTAACCGCCAGCGTTCTTTTTACATGACGCGACCTGTACTAGTTGCATATGATAAAATAAATTCAAATTTAATCTATTTTTCTTAGAACCATTACTCTATTATGAACATTAAATCGAATTATTTACCTGCAGCCGCATAAGACGCGGCAGTAGGTATATTTTCCACATAGCTAGAAATATTAGATTGCCAGTTCCTACTGCAACTAAAATCGTTTAAACACAAAGTAATGTCGCTTTCCTAGAACCGTCATTCAATTACATACAATTGGCCCGAATTCAAAAACATGCTGCGAACTTGACATGCCATGTTGTATAGCAAGGCTGCAGTCAATTAGTATGTTGACTTTTCACCGTTTCACGCGTGTGGTCTCCAACGATCAAGTGTCCCTCATTAATTAGATAGTCTACAGCCCATCACGCGGTCATAGTACAAGTGGCGCCTCAATAAACTGTGTCAATCTTGTTTAGAAGATCCTGTTGGTATAAATTATTTAGCCCCCGTTACTGATTGTTGTGACGCAGCCTCATTCACTCACTAGACAACTCAACACTTGAGGCTATCCGCAGTGTTGGTTTGTTTCATTAATTAATTGATGAGTTTTTTGGTCTGCCTCTGCGAATAAATTAATTCATGCGGTAGGTAATTCTGTTAATCTGGTCCGTTTCAATAACAGTGCGGCTAACAGAAATTGAACCAGGGAGGCGTTACTTAATTGAATTATTGACGAATCTCCCATTGGGCGTTTTCACTCTGCGACGATAACGAACGACACCGAGACGACACTAGTATGTCGTCAGCTCGGACGACACGATATCGTGACGACACCGGTATGTGTGACAAGATCCAAATCATTACTAATATTATTTATTATTGTCATGCGGTGTGCCACACGATCGTAGCAGCCTCGAATAGTCGCGATGTCCTGCAAAAGCTTACATCGCCGCCCGATTCCTACAAGACAGTGTAAGTGTATTCGAGGTGTGTGCACTGCGTCGTACACCGATATCTGCACGTTATCGTTGTCGGCGACGATACCGTTCTCGACAACGACACAGTGTGAAAACGTTTAGTAGTAATTGTATGAAACTACCAGTCTAACGATATCGTGTCGGTGTCGAGTCGTCGCAGTGTGAAAACGCCCAATGGTACGTTTACACAAAAAAAATACAGAATCTTTACAGCTATTATAAGCAAATGTTTAGTCCAATCTTAACCTTTCTTGAAAGTCATTCGAACGGCAAGATAAATTACTTTAATAAAATTGCTCAAATTCAGTATCTACTTTGCCAGTTATTCAACCGCCAACCAGTGTGCAGCATTACAGCTGTGTTTCGGTATGAAGGGCAATGTTACCAGAGAAATTACTGGGTATGAAGATATTTAATATCTAATATCTCAGGGTGACGAGCACAGTACAGTGCGGGCGCGGGCGGCGCGGGATTGTATTTGACAATGATTGTAGTTCACAATTCTGGCACTGCTACTGTTGTGAGTAGGTGTGACGCTTACCACCAGGCAAACGTCCCGCTTGTCTGGTCACTAGATCGCATTTAAAAAACTACCTACAATGAACCTTTACGACATTAAATTGCTCTCCAGAGTCCAGACGATAGGAAGTAAACGCGTCCGCTTTTTAGAGATCTAAATTAAAAGTTCCTGCATCCTCTTCCCAATGACCTAAAAAAGAACTAGCTTCACTATTTGGACTTAGAGGTCGCCTGAAGAATGAACATGAATGTCTTGTAGTTATTTGGCAGTAATTTATTTTACGAGACAAATCTCCGACATCCCAGTCGTTAATTCTGATTGAATCATAACACTTTTTGTGGGTCGTAATTTTGTTCGGGCATTTCGCAATTTACCGATTAGCTTATAAGTAACGGAAACAAGAGTACCTAAAGAAGTTTCTATCACATCTGTTCAAAAAGAGCTACTTTTTTCCTCACAAACAGGGAAAAAATAGTGTTTTAAATGGGGAAAAGTGAT
Source organism: Erannis defoliaria (assembly GCA_905404285.2). NCBI lineage: Eukaryota > Metazoa > Arthropoda > Insecta > Lepidoptera > Geometridae > Erannis > Erannis defoliaria. The sequence continues at coordinate 7,492,180 of FR990071.1, forward strand.
TTGAATTTAGAATGTGGATATTGTTAGTAAAAGTTCCAATCACCATAGAGATCAACCAAGGACATTGTATGAACAAGGCTGAAAAAGGAAGGCGCCCGAAAAAAAACAGTTTATAAAAAATCTAAAACGCGCGAAATGCATTCCACCTTCGTTCGTAATTGTTTAACCGAGTGTATCTTGATCAATAAAAAGTGAGAAATTAGTGTGAGAAGAGAAAATGAAATTAACGTACGTACTATTCTTATTCATAAGTTGCACTTACTTATTTTCTCATAGAGGGTGATAAAAAGTACAGTGTCCACCTCGGGATCATCACTATTTTAAGCTCGAATACTCGCTGTGCTCAGGATTCTACTTTAGAATCCTTCGCTATGCTCTGGATTCAAAGTAACACTCTTGCCTTAAAATTGTTGTTTGCTGCCTTGGTAAACAATCTACTAATTTTCACTGCTTGAAAGCAATCTATTGACTCGCCTTATTAAGTCTTGCATAACTGGGACATGATGATTTTTTGATGGGTTATATTAGTTGCCCAACATACACATTAGTTTGACGACTGATTGAATGATGGGCTTAGCTGGTTACACAAACCAAGACATTCAATAAGGCTCTAAGGTAGTTTCTATAAGTAAGATCAACACTCGCAATGCTTTATGCAAAATCGTAATTAGCTAATGACACTTGTACTATTATGTATTCTGTACTAATGATTACATTTGCGATGGATGCATGATAACAACTTTAAGTGCGACTATAGGGTTCATCTTTCAACCAACTAAGTTATATCTCCCACAAAGTGTGTGCACTAGCTACACTTTAGCTAGCTTAACAAAGATCGTTGGCCTCGCCTGGCGACTCGTGCTGTGACGGACGCTGTACACAATAAAGCTGTGTGCACAAGAGATGTCGTGTCGCAAGTCGCCGGTGTCATGTTACCTCTTCATTCAATTCCGCAGAGTGACATGTCCGTATTGCGTGGGCATGCATTAGCCGACTGGACTGGAGATTGGAGTTGGAGCTGAAAGTTGGGAAGCGCGAAATAACGAATCAGCACATATGGCATTATAGGCATTCACGGAAACGGTTACGGCGATTCTCACACTGCGAAAAACGGAACGACGACGCCGACGCGCGGAGACACGTTGTCAGTGTGTTGTATTAAACCGCACTTGTTTTCTATACAAACTGGAGTACCTACTTTGGTACAATGTTTAAAACGCAGCTTCGCGCGCCGCCGCCGCCGCCGCCGCCGCGGCGGTGCGGTGCGATGTGTGATACGGCTTATCATCATCATCAGCCCGAAGACGTCCACTGCTGAACGAAGGGTCATAGACCGCCACACTGTACGACAACCTACCATTTGCATCCACCGGTTGCCCGCGAATTGTACAATGCCGTCGGTCCACCTTGTGGGATACGCCTAATTCGTCTTTATTAGAACGAAACGGCCAATGGTTAAATAATTAATCTTCTTCTTCTTAGTATTTCTAAGCCGCCTCTCTGCACCCACTAAGTACTGAATCAAAAAATAAAGGCTTTTTTAATGCAATGGAATGACGAGACGTGCAAGATTTTAGCCTGATGGTACCGGCATCACGCCTGCCCATACCAGTTAGCAGTGCCAGAATTGTGAACTTGCGAACAAAATCCAGCGCCGCACTGCAATGCGCTCGTCACCCATAGATATTAAAAGTCAGGCTGCTGTAATGTTTATTTGTTATAATCGTTTATGAATTTCAGCCTGTAATCTACTGAAGCATAAAATAGTACATCATTGCTGTAATTGCCCGTTGTTGAGTATAGGCTTTTCTTCCTATACGCCATTCCGGCACAGGATCGGAATGAGCCGCTCATCCCAGTCCTGTGCCGGGACGAGTGGCTCATCCTGATCCTGTGCTTGTATGAGTGACATGTATCTTATCCAAGTCGGACCCGCGTCTTTTACAATGTCGTCGACCCGACGACCTAGACAGTGCCTGGGCTCTTTTTATTACCTTTGTAGAAATTATTAAAATTCCTAATACCTGCTTTAAAGACAGTCTTTATATTTTACTTTCATCAGAAATAATAATGGGCAGAACATGGCTAATACCTTGCTTGTAACGGTACATCATTCTGCTTTTTTACGATAGTTGAATAGAGAAATAAGCTAGTTGGAAAAATACTTGTTAAAATTCTAGAAATGTTTTAGAGATATTTCTGTGTTCTGAATTCAAAATAAGGAATGATGCAAGATCCCAAAATAGAACGAACGAAGCTTTGCAAAAGTAAACTGTTATAAGTTTACGTAGAAAAAAAACAGAGTACCTAATATAATGGATGTTATCTTTATTCACACTAATATATAAATCCTTACTCATAAATTAAACGCGAAAGCGTGTGTATCTATTAGTTTCTTTGTTCCTCTTTGACGCAGTGCCGGAGTAACGGATTGACGTGATTTTTAGCGGGTTCGGAAAGTGACTTACTTATGGTTTATGTCATATGTTTACTTATGTCAGGTTTTATACAGGGTTAGTTCTAATCAGTTAGCAGCCTCTTAAGGGCATATTCTGTACATCAAAACAAACAACTTTTAGTTGATAATTGTTCGTTTTCAATGTTGGCCCTATAGTAAATGTTATTTGTTTTGATGTACAGAATATGCCCTTAAAAGGATGCTAACTGATTAGAACTAATCCTGTATACCGAAGAAGCAATACAATACACTACAACTTTATTGCACACCAGATATATAAAACAACTTAAAACTAATCAGGGCACATTATTTAAGTATATTTTTTTATTTTGAGTAATGAGTAAAAGTAGTCCCTATAGCCAAGCGAGTGAAACCGCAGAACGCTACTAGTGTGGAACTATCTCAGTCTATCTCTCGCTTTTTACATTACCTACACGACTAATGGTTAAATCGATGTTGATGAAGTTTTGCTTGGGGATAAGACGTCCATTACGATGACATACACGGCAAACTGAAAATCGTAGACACATTCGCCTAACAAATTCACGTATACTACAGCTTTCGTTTTAAAAATGGATACTGATTTAACCTTTATTTTCATAGGATAACGGATCTTTTATACCTCTCATTTCATTTTTAGCATAGGATAGCTGGCTAAAATCTTAGTGCCTTCTTTGCAAAATTGAGACTTGTGGCAAATAACAATAACTTTTACCTTAAACTGCATACATTTAATAAATAAAAGTAAATTTGTCATTAGTCATGCCAAGTTTACAGATATTTGTTAACTATGGCAAGGCAAGTTTACTTTAAATGTATGAAATTAAAAAAAGAGTGGCGAATTTACAATGAGCCAGTTATTACGGTTAAATAAGTGTAAGGTCTGTAATGTAAAATATATTATATAGGTATTCTATTTTAAATTTTATTCATTTCGATTTAAGTTTAACTTTTACTTAGTAATATTACCTTAGATCTTGGTATGTAACCTGAATACTAGTAATAGTATGATTATGCATTCAAAATATATGATATTATTACAATATATCAAAAATAAATGTTAAAATGTCTAATTGTGTTCGGGGTCGGACTAGATGTGCAACGAAGTTCCTTGAATTGTTTAGTTTCTGATACCCAAGAACGTTCGTTGCTTTATATTATAGCGCAGGCGTTTTCTGCACTGGGATATATTAAAATACTGAAAAACTAAGTGTTACGAAGAATTAGAATACTATAGCATAGGGCCTTACTTAAAAACGTTACATAAGTAAAAAAAAAATGACATTTAACTTCTGCGCGGAACGAAAATTAACTATGCAGAACTAAATCACTTCATTTAATTTAAAGCAGCGTTTTAAGAAGGTATTATTATCCATGTTTCCAATGCTTAATTTATACTTACACATAACTAAAAAACTCAGTCATTTTTTTTGTTTTCTTTTGAAATTGATACTCTTTATTCGTTTTTTTTAATACTATCTAGTGAAGAGATGAGCAAAACGTTTGCCTGGTGGTAAGCGTCACGCCTGCCACTAACAGTAGGAGTGTCAGAATTGAGAACTTGCGAACACAATCCTGCGCCGCACTGCACTGCGCTCGTCACCCTGAGATAATAGATGTTAAATACTTCATACCCATTAATTTATCTGGTAACATTGCCCTTCAAATTGGAACACAGTACTGCTTGCACACTACTGCTTGGCGATTGAATAACTGGCAAAAGTGTGGTACTTCCCCAGGCGGACTCTGCAGTAGAGTCCTACTACTACACATGCCTAGGACTATTTTCTGCTATAAGTAAAACTTTAATCTACGGTAAAACGGAATTATATTCATATAAATGAGTACTTATAAAATATTTAAATAGATAATGTGGTCGATTCTGGCGGTTTTAGTTGACAGTTCTAAACTAACTAAAGTATTGCTGTCCTTAGCATGCCTAGTAAAAAAGTGAAAGCAATACTTTAGTTAGTTTAGAACTGTCAACTAACACCGCCAGAATCGACCACAGTATAGTATTCTCTAGTTCTCAAGTTCAATTATCTAGTTCCCACCTTTGCTTAGTTTGTGGCTAGATAGCGCTGCGTGAAATGTACACTCATACCTATTTATGTGTTTGTATTTTACGAAACTTTTAAACTTTCGCGATTTAAACACATAATTATGTTTATCACATGTTCCGGAGGTACTAAAACGAAATGGCTACAGTGTGACTAAGCGAAAGCGGCCTAGACGCGAATATCAGAGGAGGTTTGATGTCGAAAGGCAGCCGGCGTTTATGCCTTATCTGAAAGGAGTGACGGATAAGGTGACCTTACTGGAGAAGTACTCCATAAAGACAGTGTATACTCCCTTATCCAAACTAGCAAGGCATATGAGGACGCCGAGGGATGTCACTCTTTTTCAGCCTCCTGGGGTATATAAGGTGGATTGCAGCTGCGGTAGTTCTTACATCGGTCAAACTAAGCTCACCATAGCGGAGAGAATCAAAGAACATACCGCGGCTGTCAAAAATCGCAAGACACAGAAGTCTGCCATCGCTGAGCACCTGCTCGAGGCGGGATCCGATCACTGGATTGAACTCCACGATCTGAAAGTCCTCTCCACTGAACGACAATTTTATCCAAGGATGGTTCGTGAAGCGGTTGAAATAAAAAAACATCGTAATTTCTATCGGGAAGATGGATTTAGATCGTCGGCGTCGTGGAATCCCGTTATAGGCAAGTGTCCGTATCGCGGTAGGGTTTCTGAGAAATCTGCTGATACCGTCAGTGTAGCGTGATGTGGAAACAAACCTACGTTTTAACAAGACCAAATGAGGGAAGAACACCACAACACCCCCATTTTTCACCAAGATGACCCGCATTCTTCAGTCAGCTCGTGACCACGGCCATTGGAACATGTTCAAAACGTCGAGGTAAATAAAAATAAATTTATTTGTGCGCGATTAAGTCCCGGTGATTAACATAATTATGTATGTATTTTATCCATCCTGACTGGAAGGGGGGATGCGCTTTGTCCTACATTATGTGTAAAACCAACAGTTTTTATAAAATCGACTTATATCATTGTTTTTATCCTTATTAGGTATTATACCTAGGGACATTAGTATGTCTCTATGGTCTCGAGTAAGGCTCTATATAGCGGAATTCCCACATTGTACAAACAATAGATATCTGTTCAAAACAGAACAAGGCTATTCCACAGTTCGAAGCCAATATCTCCAGTCATAAAGCAACCAACAATGTTCCAAACTTGAATGAGACCACAGCACGATAATGTAAGAAACAAGCTGCGCATTGTGTTGACGGCGCCGGCGCCGGCGTACGCGTTGGCGACCATCGGGGCATTAACAGTACTTGTATACTAAAAAGGCAACAATAAAGGGCAATAATCTGTACAATATTATCGTTTGTTCGCGTATGAGGTGAGATTTCTTGATACTGAGTCACACACGATATGAGCAAAATAATTGACCAACTCTAACACTGACAATATCATCATTTTCTATGATGATTGCGATGCATACTGATTTTATTTTTCAAGAGTTAATGCAAGAGAGTTCTTCCAACAGGAAATAGGTTAACATTCAACGACGCATTATTATAATTTTTAACTTTACACCATCAAATCCAGCCGTAGAATTTCTCGTAAGAATTTCCTTTGGTCTGAAGATCCAAGACAATCGGTCGTCTGTTTATGTGCCCTAAATACCAATGTCGAAATTCGAAATAGAACTTATTGGCCCGTAGTATATCAATGAATATCGTTTTCTGTGTCTATTAAAAGTTTCAAGGGGTAAATTAGGAAGAAAAATATTTAAGACAAAACTTTAATAGTCTTTAGAAAACAGAGTAGCCTATAAGATGACTATGTATGTTTTCGGGTATATATTACAGGTAATATTTAAACACGTTTTCTCAACAGAATGAGTCATCAATATTTTACATTTCTGTATTTTACATCATTTGGCTTTTAGGTATTACCGTTATTACTTAAACAGGATGACAGAATAACGTGCGTTTATGTTAAAACGATGATGAATCATCCGATTTTATCAAATTCGGACTAGATAAAAGTAAAACCTCGTAACTGTAGTACTAACGATAACTGAAAAAATGAGAACACAAATAAGTTCATTTAAAAAATATAACAATAAAAAAAACAATAGACATTTTTTATTTTTTTTATAATTAATCTAATTTTAAAAAATCCACAAGTATTATAAATAAAAAAATATGTACCGGTCATATCAATTTTGTTGCTGATAATAATAACGAAGAACTAGTTTTTACCTTATTTGGCAATGACTGTCATGTTTCAGTAATTTTTTACCCGAAGCATTACTAATAATGTAAACCAAAGTTTACGGGCTTGCCGCCGCCGAAAACCTTGACTATCTTATGAATCAGTACGATAACCACGATAATGAAATACTTGTGTGAAAGATTTATTAAAGGTTTCCGCTTTAACATTCCTTAAAGAGTAATTTTAGAAAACTAAAATGCACCAATGAGGTGCATCAGCGTCTTGTGGCATGATAGCCTTCATCAAAGATATCATGACTCAAATACAAGGAACACTAGGTTAAGTTAACAAAACAGGTAAAGATGAAATATGCAAAGCGCATGATTCACTTCTAACATTTCTATATGAAGGATTAAAAAGGTATTCTATTAAAGATCAAAACAAAGCATACCTAGAGTTACGAGGATAATAGAGCATTTATACAAGACATCCCAAGAGCAAGAGAGCTAGATCCTCCAACCTTGCCATGTAATGAATTTATTATTTTTGGCAAAAGCAGACACTTTATGATATAACAAATGACGAGAAACTCAAGACAGTGACCGGAAAAGCAGAAAACTGAACTAACAATATAGATAGAAACTCTTTATTGTGCACACCAAACATAAAAACAACAATAAAAACATGACCCTTATGAACTAGTGCCACAAGTGGCAAACCCACCACTAAAACTGTGGACTGTGTGTGTACTGTGGTGTCTAGTTCCTTGGAAGAACATAAATCTTACGTTATGGATTTGTTTCTGTTAATGATAAGACATGTTATTGTGAAATGAAGACATATAATATCTTTAAAAAAATGAAATCACGAACCCCAAATAGAATGTCTTTTCTGAACGCAAAAAAGAAGAAGCTGATTAAGCTATAAATACACATCGCAGTTTTCCCACGACAATACTAATCAATTTATAAGCGGGACAGTCGACTACAAATAGATCAAGTCTAGATATTGTACAGAGTCTATGAATGAATGGTGTTATTTAAGGAAGACAGGATGGGAATACGCGCAATGATTCATAGATTATCAAACACTGTTCTGTTTACTTAAAAGTTACCGCATAAATTTATAAAATATCAGAATATTTAAAATAATAACATTAGTAACTGTGTTTGTAATATTTTTTTTAAAAACGGGTTCATTAATAATGTTCACATAATGTTTATAAATCAATGGTGATTCATGCTATTGATATGTCGTATAATGAAGAATTCGTTGGAAGTTTTATGGTAATATTCTTAAATATCTAAATCAAGATGTTTCCAAATAAATTATAATCTACATATTTCCATTCATTGTGATACGTGATGACATCATTGGAATTCGTTTAAAGAAATTTATTTCAATTTTATAAAATGTAAACGTACTAAATAGGTTAGAATTGGACTTGTGATATGATTATGATAACAAACGTTTGTAGAGTAAGTATACCGATTTTTATCTTAATTAGAAGAAAATACCAATTTTAATCTCTAACAAGATATAGTAGCTTTGTGCTCATAAGCAATTGCTTAGAAATTGATATACCTACACATTATCCAGAGTCCGTATTCTCCATAAAGAGTCAGCTATCAAAGTTTAGTTATAATAAAACAAGTTCCTTTCTTCTTTTTAGCTGTTAAGATCATAATTTCGCCAACGACGGTCATAACTATTAATTTAATAACAAAATTATTAAATTAATATGGAACGGACTCGCTATAAAGTAAAGCTAATAAGGCATTGCAACAGCAGTTTCAGGAGGTAATAAGGAAACGATGAATATATCAACTTAGTATTGCATATAATAAAGATGAGTGGATTTTAGGGTAAAGGATAACAGTGCCTAAAGTAGGTACCTAAGTTTTTTTTTAATATATCGAACATTTGCGCAGTAGTGCTTAGTATATTGGTAATGAGAGACTCCAATCCAATAGGTCACATATAAAAATGATATATTACACCATGCATTAAAAATTTGCATGTCTGTGGCATTTGCTTATTCTCGTGTTATCCAGAATTTATCTGTAAGTACTAAGATAACATTTATAGAAAATGTAGAATGTGGCTTGCATATCTTTGTTATCCACGCACAATATCGGTCGCTAATGTCTTCGAAATGTCCCTAAATGTTTTTAAAATTCTAGTAAGGGAAGGGGAGACTTTTGTCCAGTAGATAATGTTGGTAGTACAATAGAACTACAAAATATGCTACGACTACTAGGGAACCAGGAAAAATACTCTTGAACAGAATAGGTTGACTGCATTGCACTCAATGATTCACGTGAAAATATTCATTCATCGTTTGATGATAACACACGTTATGCAGTACTGAGTAAAACTAGTGTTACACATTCATTCATAATTTGGAGTTTCTTAGAAGATAAGAAAATAAGGAAAAAGATGGTCAATTCAAGTGGTTTTAGTGAGAAAATTAACTTTAAGCGGTTTGCGACTTCCGATGCTCTTTTTTTTAATATTACAGTTCGATAATTTGGTATCTAAAAGTTATAGATAATCATTATTTTTCGTTACTTATATTTAAACATGTCAACGAATATAATAATACGCTTTTAAAAAAAATACAACCGACTTCAACTTCGAATACCTGGATGACATCTCAATATTTTCTAGTAATTTTGATTTAAACACCAAACTAAAGAACCGATTTCGATAAAATTCATTGGTCCCATATGAACTGTTATTTTTAACCGAACAATTTTTTTGTGTGTTTGTTTTCACTGATTTCTCCGTCAATGGTCGACCGAATTTGAAAACAAATTTTTTTTAAAGAGTATTCTCTCGAGGTGGTCCCATATTAATTTGAAGTTACTTGTTCTGTTACCCCTACCTATACCCTACTTCTCTTTTCTCCTAATCAAGCAAGGAAAACTGAATCATATAACCGGTCTAAATAAAGAGGTCAAAGGAGAATACAAAAGAAAAATCTGAAAACTGTTTCGGTATACCAAATATTCAGATTTATAACTAAGAATTACTTAAAGTTTGGGTCCATCAAACAAATTTGCCATCAAATCATTGCATTATTACAATACATGACTAGATAGAGTTTAGTCTAACTGACTATTGAACATGCAGTCAAATCGCCACAGGGACAAAAGATCTTTGAGTCATCGTCATCATCAGCCCGGAGACGTCCACTGCTGAACGAAGGCCTCCCCCTTAGACCGCCACACTGTACGACGACCTGCCATTTGCATCCACCGGTTGCCCGCTTTACTATGTCGTCGGTCCACCTAGTGGGAGGCCTTCCTACGCTGTGTCTTCCGGTTCGCGGTCGCCACTCAAGAACCTTTCGTCCCCATCGGTTATCAGTTCTTCGAGCGATGTGTCCTGCCCATTGCCTCTTCTACTTGCAAACCCTGCGAGCTATGTCGGCGACTTTGGTTCTTTGGCGAATATCCTCGTTCCGGATTTCGCGCAAAGTAACTCCGAGCATAGCTCTCTCCATTGCCCGTTGTGTGACTCTGAGTTTCTCCAAAAGGCCAGCAGTTAAGAGTGCGACTAATGCCAGAAAAATAACAGATTTCACCCGCGCATCTTGCATTGGTTTAGAGTCGAAAATCGCATGATACAATTGATGATGATGATGGCTTTGAGCAATTTAGGTGGGGTTTTATTTAATTATTCAAAATGTAGGCATGAAATAAAAAAAATAAACGGCTACTGTACTAAAACATTAGATTGGCTATATAATTCGTAAAAAATAATGTGGTGCTGTCGCTGATAATTTAGAGCATTTGAATTAAAACAGTTTTTTTTTGTTTAGTAATTTGTCTTTTTTTTTAAATAAATCAGATTATTTTCAAACATTCTATTCGGTTACTCGGCTTCTTTAGGTTTTTCCCCTACCTGTAGTATTTTTGTAATCTAAATATTTACGTTCTTTATCATTAAACTATGTGTTTAAAAATACACCTTTTACTTACTTTTGGCATTAGTCGCCCCCTTAAAGACCACGTTTCAGTTCCATATGTCATCACTGGCAACACACACTGGTCTGATCTTTGAGTGGAAATGGTCAATGAAAGAACAACAATAAAACCATAATGATGTAATTTAATACGTGGGCTGGCACTAAACTTAAACAAATAACCTTACGTCGACTCTATCGGGATGTCCTGTCCTTATAGCCCACAATGCCGGTTGGTAGTTTTATTTGCTTTATTGCACCAACATTTTGTAAAATTTTTGTGGTGATAACTATGGGTTTAAAAAATAAAAGGACATCCTTAGTTTGCAGATCGATTTAATGAATGATCATGTCTACGTCTTTTTTATTACTGTTCGTTATTTTTTTGGAATTGCATAAACTTAGGGCAAAACATTTCTAGTGACAATAGCATAAAGAATATACTGTTTTCCATTACAAAGTAAATTGTATGTCTCCATACTCTAAATCGCATCATTGCTTAGCATAAGCTAAGCAAATTATCTATCTGATATCAGATAGATGGTATAACAGTAGAACATGATTAATTGATTTTAGCTGTTTTATTGTGTGTTGTTTTATTCATACTTTACTTTACTCTCTCTACTATACTTTATTCTTCAATTTTACCTTAGCATTTAAGTAGCGTAGAGATAAATTTTTCGTACTGTACTTACCTACTTCTTTGAACGACATCAGCACTTAGGGTACGTAGTACTATTATTTATTCTGTGCTTAGGGTTTGATCTGCCAGGGAGCGCCCCGCAGTTTCACCTGCTATCCTATGTGAGCCGCATATTTTTTTCGGTATAAAAAAGTAACACACAGTAACAGTAACAAACAGTAACAGTAACAAACAGTAACAAACAGAAACAGTAACAGTAACAAACAGTAACAGTAACAAACAGTAACAGTAACAAACAGTAACAGTAACAAACAGTATAATAAAGTAACAAACAGTATAATAAAGTAACAAATTACACACACCATCACAAAAACTTTACAACTATGTTATTCTAGCCGCGCCCCACGATTTCACCCGCTTGATGATGAAAGACGGTGATGATTGTGATGAAAAGTACCCTATATACAAGCTGTTGTTTTGCATGCCAGCCAAATTTGCAGACGTAGATATACTCATCGTTATGAACAACTTTTACTACGAGGAACCGTGAAATCACGAAAAAAAAACTCCATGCAAAAAGTTTTGAACAAAGAGCAGATCATTTATTTCGTGATTTCTGGGTTGGCCCCATAGTAAAAATTGTTCATAACGATGAGTATATCTCTCTATATATCTACCTCTGTAAATTTGGCGGGAATGCAAAACAACAGCTTGTATTATTCCGGGAAATAAGCCATCTCCATTACGAGGTTCATCCGTTTTGGTGTGTAGAGGTAACAAATATCTACTACACTATAATATACATATATTACACTCCGACATACCGACAAACTTTCGTATACACAATATTGGAGTGATTAGCATGATTTACAATATTAGTGCGGTTCGTGTGATTAAACAAATTTGTACTTTTTGAATATTTTTATATGAAGTGTTTCTACACTTATGGTATTTCTACCATAAGTTCGGTTATAGGGTGTTAGGTTTATGGGAGTCCTGCCGGAGGTCATAATTTTTCTTCCTGTTTCAGCTTTAAAAACATATAAATGTATAGTTTATACTAAGTGTAATTTAAATTAAAAAAATGTTTAATGTAGGAATAAATATATCAAGCTTGTTGTAATTTACCATGCTCTCTTATCACTAGTGAATGAACCTATCAGAATTAATTTAAGCTTTAGACCAAACGCCTACTTCTACACAAAGGTCGCCATTACAATGTCAAAGTGATTCATATTCGGATGCCCATCTTTTTTATTCATCATTGTTTAGTTCCTTGAATCACCTTGGACAAAGATTAGGCTAAAAGCTTCTGCCAGACGTTATTTATATTATGTTTGGTAAGTAAATATTATGTTTAAACAAAAATACTTTTTACTGTTATGAACTGTTTAGTTCTAACTCTTCTACCAAAATTTGTTTTAATTTCTAGTGTTTTTACGCTGTAATATCGATTCGAATACTTATAGGATGAAGGGACATTGAAACAGCTTAAAATGATTTTAAAGGATTTGTTTTCAGAATTTATTAATAAATTGCTTTCAGGTTTAATTGACTTTTTGTTTCAGGTTTAATTAATTTTTTGTTTCAGGTTAGGTTCAATTTCAATTAACGTTGATAGTTACAGTAGATTTTAGTGTGTCCCTTCATTCTATAAGTACTCGAAACGATATTACAGCGGAAAAACACTAGAAATTAAAACAAATTTTGGTAACAATGGACTTCCGCAAAGTAACGCCTGAATCAGTCACATATCTAAGTCTTCTGTTATAAAGAAAAAGAAAACAGAACTCCCCAAGAAGATAAATATTTCAGACAAATATTTCATTCGTCACATACATGGACAATTAATGTTAAACAATCTATCTATGATCCCATCCCATCACTAGAAAAATACTATAAATGTACTTTACGGTAGGTACTCGCCGAAACTGACCCAATTAGCCCAAACTTAAAGAAGGGTGTAAATTACTATAAGCTATTGCAAAGTTTCAGTATCCACCCAATGTCTCCATTACCAGATCAGCTTGATGGTACTAAATTATTTTACTGTCGTCGAAACTATAAACTAAACTATTTTTAATACATGCTAAATCGATATGATAATAAGAAGTAGGTTTAAATCGACTTTAAATATTTTATTACACAGCACAGTGAGCAAGTGAAAAGTGAAGCTAAAATATGTTTGTTAAAAAAGGCTCTCAGTCACTACTTTTATATATATATACAATAGGAGTAAATGCATAATTATATCTAAATACAGATGTACAAATATCATTGAGATACCGTGGAAACCTACAATATGTTTTGAATAAATCTCTCTATATTTACTAATAGAACTGGTCTAATATTAGAGCTGTATTTTGATTTAGAACACATAATAGTACGATAGAATAAAAATATTTTGGCAATAGTCGGCGACTCGGCGATTCATAATGTTGTCAAAATATCTTTAACCTGGCCGAGCCTGGTGTAACTGTTGCGTTTATTGTATCAGAGAAGGGCGAAAGAGTCGAGAATATTACTTATTGAGGTAATGTTCTCGATTGTGATTCAAATTCAAAGAATTCATTGAGATACTGTTACCTACCACATCCTCTTTGACGCATATTTGGGTAATTTTGAAAGTCATGTACATACATATGAAGTCACATGTTAAGGACACGCCACAAGGTACCTAACATTTTGGGGAATTTTAAGCATTTGATATTGAAATGCCACGACATTATCAAATTTGTAAAAGAACCAACTGATGATAACTCCTTGCTTTGTACTTTTTACTCATCAGGACACATAAATACGTATCAATGACTTAGTTACAAAATTAACACGAAACAACAGTAAGTTTAAAGTTAAAAGAGGTTAAGCTAATTCAGCAATTTCAGCATCTGTTGTTTTCATCAAAAAGCTGAATCGCGACATTCGCGACTACAATACACCCTATGTGGCATGTAACGAGTTTGAATGTGAAAAAACAGGACAGAGATATGGTTTTAGCAGACTGTTTGTCTATAGTTTGTACTTGTTTTAATATTTGGAAGGTTTGCGTAATTTGCGGAACACGCGAAAAACGCTGAATTTGTTATTAAATATCCGTATTTTCACGCTTTGGCTGATCAAATTTCTGATTTATCCACGAAAACATTTAGTGGCAATTGTCTCACAAAAACAGTAAAACAGTAGTTACTTATAGAATTGCCTATCAACTACAGTTGCGGGTGAAGATAATACGAGTATTATTCGTATTTACGTAGGTACAGAAGAATCAGCACTTCCCTTGACGAAACCAAACACCATGGATGTTGACACAAACGGCACGTGCTTCGGAGATAATGACACCGAAATGGTAACTGACAACTTTATTAACACTTGCAAAACATAACACAATTATACTGACCACGTGTAAGCACACTAATATTATAAACGCGAAAGTTTGTGAGTGTGTGAGCATGCATGTGTTACGATGTAACATTTCAGAGGATTTGAAATTGGGACCTGGGTATGTCCTTAAACTGCATCCAGAACCACCGGAGGACGGGCTGCAGCGTCCTCTTAGTTAACGGTGGTAACACTCTGCGATCCCCAAGCCGCCTGCCAAGCGTGGGTATTATGGCAACCCCTCCCTTTTAAGGAGGCAGCAGTGGACGTCTTCAGGCTGATGAAATTGGGAATGGAAAAAATATGGGTTAACACATAGGTTTTTTTTTATGTCGGGAAAATAATATAAAGTTACTGTAGTATAGCGGGTTAAATCGCAGGGCACTATTTTTGAATAATTGAATACTGGTATATATTTTACACAGAACCATCTATTTATTTCCAAACTAAGCAAAGCTTGTACTATGGAAACCAGATAACTTATAGAATTCTTGTATTTTTTTAAATACTTACTTGCAATATATGCAACACCCAGACACAGAACAAAAGTTCGTCACCTAAAGGTTAGTCCTGAGTCGGAATCGAACCCACGCCTTACAGCTCTGAAGGCAGAGACACTAACGACTGAGCTATAAGCCAATCAATAATCGAAAAGTGTAAAAATGAGCTTCTTTTATGTCGTAAAGATGAGTGTCACTGTCAATGCAGCGATGCCCTGGATTCAGTATGTTATTCAAAGTAGAAGCCACGAAGAAAGTTGAAGTTGAAGTTATTCAAAGTTCTGGGCACTGCTGCGGTCACAGTCAATGTTATCTTTTACCATCATGAAAGCGTCTTCAACAGCTCATAACTTGTTGCCATAAAAAATAGACTACATAGAAGCCAGCTATATTTTAACTTCTCTAACCTTCAAAATCAAAATTAGTATCACGCTTCAGATAGGTAGTTATTCTGAGATTTACAATTTTCTGACGTCTTTAAAATTACCATTAATCAACTCAGCAGGTTACAAATAACCTTAATATATTAATGTACTAATAAAATAAGCCAATGATAATATAAGGAGGTGTATAATTATGTTCATTATAAATGTGCTTTACGACCTTTGCCCACCTCGAGATGGTGTCTAATAAGTATTCCCACGCGTCTTCAAGTCTCAAATGTAGTGAAATATCCAATTACTCGCATGTCAGTCATTTTCATATGTGTAGTACTAGCTGCTTACCGTTGTTTTACCCGTGATTCCGATTTTCCTCATCATCCAGGGGAAAAATATAAAGTATGTCCGCCAATGATAATGTAGGTGTTCAACCAACTGCGTCCGACCTCGAGATGGTCACTGACTGCGTCTAGCAGAGCCGCTATTTTTCTTTTATCCCTTAAATATATAAGATATATCTTATGTTCGTTTTGATTCGCATCATTTTCTTGGAAATTTTCACTAGATCGGTTCAGTTGTGTAAAGTTGACAAACAGAAATACATAGTTACTCGTACTTTCGCATTTATGATAATAATAGAGGTCGCCCGCGACTTCGTCCGCGTACGGAATAAATTCGGCCCGCTCCCAAAATTCGCCACGTTTTTCCCTAATTGAACCACCCAAATATCAATTTTCATCACTATAACTTCAAAAACAAAGAACTCATCCAAATCTCAAGTCTGTACGACCAGCGGTTTGGTCTGTGCGTTGTCAGTCAGGCAGTCAGACAGTCATTCAGTCAGTCAGTCAGTCAGTCAGTCAGTGAGTAATCAGTCAGGACAGAGCCTTTTATATATATATATATTGTAATGTGATTTAATTTATTTATAGAAACTAGTTAATATTACAGGTAAGTACCATAGTAAATTTAATTTAGGTAGCCGGTTGCAAAAAAATGCAACGTATCGTGAAAGCGATACCAAAACGTGCTACTTGATTTGTTTAAGATATTATAGCAAAAATCCTATCGAAAACCAAGTGTTATTCGGGATCGCGCTGTGGTTCCAAGAAGCACCGTACCAGAATAGGCTAGATGACTGGGTTTTTTTATTGTCCTATTAAAATGTGGCCCATAAATATAGGTGATTAATGAAAAGAAAATGAAAATCTGATCAAAAATAAGCAACTTATAAGCATTTTAATATCATGCTAGACAGAGAGACGAAAGAGCAAATCGTGACGTCACTTCTCTGTACGCCATATAAATTCTATTCTGACAAGTAAGGCGTGACGTAATTTTATGTTTTGTGGGAAAGGGACAGAGTTTTCTCTAATAAAAACTTTACAACGCTCATATACGAGAACATTATTAACCGATTAAAATTATTTTTTCACTAAACATACTATATTTACTTAAATTCTTCATCAAAGCTATTGGTTTTAACGATATAAACATCAGTCGTCTACCCTATTGTAAAGACCAGAGCCGTATTCTAAACCGAATCGGAAAGGTTTCCAATCGGAAACTACCCTGTCTCCATAATTCTTAAGAGGGAACTCTCCATACAAACGTACGTATTCCCCTATTTTCTTCCTGGATAATGCCTGTAGAGCAATCTATTTTATTAATAAATTCTAGATCTACTGTAGACTTGGAGGATTTAGCTCTCAAGACTAGACATGTCTCTGTCAATTTCCTTTTTCAGCAAATAAACGCAAAAAAAAACCATGCAAATATCTTCATACTAATTTTTGAGGGTTCTATTTTCTTTAGCAGGCTTATCTAGTAAATAGGGGAATACGTTTGTATGGGAATCGCTCACCGGGTTTCCTCGACGGAGATGGTGACAGGTAATGTTTGAATCGAACCCGATTCGAATGGGTTTGGAATTGGCATTTAGATCCCCCGTGATCTAAATGCCATTTTTTTTAATGCCTATATTTCTACATACCATAATTAAGTTTACCTATAGTGTCGTATGGGCAGGCCACATCGCTCGAAGAACTGACAACCGATGGGGAAGAAAGGTTCTTGAGTGGCGACCGCGAACCGGAAGACGCAGCGTAGGAAGGCCTCCCACTAGGTGGACCAACGACATTGTAAAAGTCGCGGGCAACCGGTGGATGCAAATGGCAGGTTGTCGTACAATGTGGCGGTCTAAGGGGGAGGCCTTCGTTCAGCAGTGGACGTTTCCGGGCTGATGATGATGATCATGATAGTGTCGTAGTAGCATTTGTAGCATGTAGTGCCGTTGTAGCATTTGTTTCTATTTTTTCAGTAAGTCTAATAAAAAACACTTATAAGTAAGTATACCATACAGGTCGGTCCACACCATACATACAGGTCTACACGGTATTTCCTGCGTAGGTAGCCTAATATTTACCGAACGTAGGTAAGAGTACTGACGCAAATTATCGTTACGCCACTTGTTTTTCCCAGGAACAAAACAATAATGTTAGCGTTTCAGCAATATTTTAAAATCTTAATTTACAACAAGCGCCACAATTCTGCATCTCAACAGCAACGTGACTCCAAATGTAAACACAGCACAGTACGAGTAGCCAGTATGCGGTGCGCGTGCAAAGTACAAATGCACCTTAATCACCATAATAACAGACTATTGAAATCACACTAATCATTTATTAATGCGCAACTCTGCGCAAGTACATGTTGGCCTGTTTATTGCCTTTATACTACTAAACAGCTGATCCGTGCTTAATGAAATTGGCCAAGATAATATTAAAACTTAAAAAAAAAACAACCGACTTCAGCTTCGAATGCCTGAATGACATCTTCATATTTTATAGTAATTTTGATTTAAAAATCATACTACTGAACCGATTTCGATAACATTTATATGGGACCACCTCTGAAGTATTACCTACCAAACAAAAAAATAATCATTAAAATCAGTTGATAATTGGCGGAGTAATCGCGTAACATACATACAAAAACATACAGTCGAATTGAGAACCTCCAGTTTTGGAAGTCGGTTGAAAATAATGCAAATCATAAGGATAAACATTGTATTTTCACCCGAATTCAAAAAAGGAGTTTCTCAATGTGTTTTTTTCCGCTAGGTGGCGCATCGTCGATGCGGCCATAGGCAACTGTCAATCTCATACAGTTTTTTTTCTACAATGTAATGGTTTTACTCTTATTAGACTCGGATTACCAGGGATAATCTGCATGTACTGGTTTGTACAGCAATGCTTTGCTTTGCTTTGCTAATTAAAGCTCTGTCCAACATAAAATGTAAACAACTATCTAACCTACAAATCTATTTTTAAGACGTCAACAACTACATAGATTCTTAAAACAAGGCACAATACCCAGTATTATTACTTGGACTAGATTGTCGATAACGCCCTTACCAAGAGCAGATAGATGTAGGCAACGACTAAAAACTTGATTTTTCACATCCGGACCGCCGGTGGCGCCATAACCATTTCCAATAAATAATATTACTACGCCGAAATGCCAATAGTATGAAAATCTGTCCCTACATACATTCCAAAGAGCTCATTGGTATACAAATACAAATCGTTTATTGATAACACCAAAGTTACACGTCAAATTTCATTAAGTATGTCACAATAAAATGAAATAATAATTATAAAATATATGTTAATAATCTCTTATTTTAAAATAAGCTTCAATGTCATAAAACAAATTCTCTTGCAACCACGCTCTGAGCTTGGTTTTGAAGCACCCGGTGGAAGGCCTATAGGCCTAGGTTTGAACGCGCGACCTCACGATTTCATGTCAAACGGTCTCCCGATTACTCTACCACGGCTTTATGGTGACATATAGATACTATAACGAGACCCTCTCGTGATGGTAACAGATAACCCCTGCACATGACCATTGTGGCATTTGGAACCAAACAAAATAAATTCCATGGCATGTCTGTATTGGAGCAGAGATGCTGTAGAGATTTGCTAGGGCAAAATTGTGGTGTTTCACTAGAATATTCAAGTTATGAAAGGATCCAAAGGAACCTAAGTAAAGGTAACCTAGATTGATAATACGATCAATAACATGGAACAATTACTACTCACATAATTTTGTAATAAATCATGTCCAAATAACCATCCCTCTATGTGTAAGCTTTGACATTTTACTAAAGGGCTCATTACCATAGCGGACAACGAAGCAAAAGGTTAACAGTTTTACTGTACTTATAGATTTTAGATTAGATCAACATTTAATGAAAACATAAGTAACAATGAATACTGAGAGAATTGCTTCAAATGCTCCCACGCAGAAAGAAAAATAAGAAGTCCTAAAAAGTCCTAATTGCATTCATGAGTCTAAAGGCACGTTTCTAGAAAGTGTGCTGAGTACTTTCGCTACAATGCCATCATTTAGGAATTATCTTTCACCTGTGCTGTAAATAGACTAAGTGCCATTCAAAGATGCTAATTCAGCGCCAGTGCTTATTTACGTTCAAAAGGCAAAGCGAGGAAAATCGGTGGTCAGGTGGCAAAATATAATGCTGAGGTGCAATGACCCGCTGCGGAGGCGTACCTTACCTACATATAAAATTAAGCAAATTTAACGTGCATGATTCTAATCCAAACAATATTTTGATATGGACAATGAGACAAATAACAAACCCGTCCATGCATTATATAAAAAGGTCAACGAACCAATTGGATTTTTTATAGATAGGTTTGATGACTTGGAGATACGAGCTACGACTTCTAGCACAAGTTTATTTGACAAGGACTATAAGGATTATTAGGGTAGGGTACATTCTAGGCACAATTAAGTGAACCTGTATTTTTTTCGGACGATGAGACAAACTCCGAACTGAATTTTACATTTTGCTACAATTTGGTAAGGGTCAATTTTCAATACTGGTCAAATAAAATGTGTTTAGATAGAGGGTTATTAGTAAAATGTAAATGGTTTTAAACCAGAGCAAAATTTTTAAATAATGATCGTCTGTCTGTATATTTTGTAGGGTTTTTGCTGTACTCAATAGGGACACTCTATTATTCCGTCTGTGATGATATTATGAATATTTATGTATTTGCGAGACAAAACGAGACCAAAATAGAAGCAAGATATCTTATCACAATTGGGTAAACCTTTGATGTATTTTTAACTGTCATTGTTCAAAGTCCACTCCAGATATTATACTGTATTTGACCTGACATGGACACTGAGATGATATTGGCCCAAAATATACATAATGCACTAGTTTTTATTGCATAATACTCAAGAAAAAATGCAGAGGCGCATTTTAATGTCGGTCGTGCAAATGATTCGCGCTGATGTGAAGAATCGCGCATTAAGCTGTTCTTGACACTTAGCGACAGAATAAAGTGGACCTTTGTTGAAGAAACACGCACGTGAAGTGTAAAATAGTGATAAAGGACGTTACAGTTCAGGTTTAGTTGATGAGGATCATGAAACTTAAGAAAACTGTTACATGTTGCATGAAAGGGAGCTCCATTAGTATCCAGTACAGCAGGAAGATCATGCCTAAGGTACAGTAGAGTGATGATTCTCAATAAGCTATGTTTTTTAGCAAACTGTTCCCGAATTTGAATAAATACCTCATATGGTAAAGGTAACATAGCTGTCTCGCTTACTCATACGAGTTATTGTATTGTGATGAAGTCAAACAAAGACTTTCCACGTGTGCCTTTGTAATGTTTGGGTTGAACCATATACATATATACCGATCAGTAGTTAGAAAAATTTATGGATCATTCGGTTTAAAACTTTTTTAAGGTAAGGCGAATGACATGATGTATGATATGAAATATAGGTAAGCACCGAAAAGTTAACTACAACTATAGTAACTAATTTAGTGGATAATCTGTGCATTAGTAGTTGCGAACCACATTATTGGGCTTTTCATGCTGAGTTACGAAACTAGCCTATGTCCCTCACCTAATACCTGATAGTACCTAAGTTTAAAGCTTGTCTGTAACAATTCAGTGTCAATTACAAAATTCGAACCCCTGCATTACCGCAATGCACTACACTCGTCACTTTGATATTGTATTGTATAAGATGTTAAAAAATAGCTTGATACTCAATAACTTTAGTGGAAACATTACCCTATTTCCGAAACAAAATAATGTGGTAAAACAATGATACCTTCTTCTTCTTTCTTCTTATAATTATTAAGTTTGTTACAAAACTATTGATCGTCCTATGAGTTAAAAACTTATAGGTAAATAAACTTTCGCGATTTAAAGAAAGGTTATGTTGATGATTTACGTCACACTGGACAATACTACGTATTACCGGGACTCAAACTTGGAAGTAAATTATATAAATATAAAACAAGACAAAAAACTAACTAAAATGTAAAAGAATAGAAGAGATATATATTTTTATATAGCCTATGTTACTCGGAATGATATAAGGATTCTAACGATACCCCATCTAACAATAAGTAGGTCTCTAAATCTATTCAGGCATTTAGAAGATATGGTGGAACAAAGAAACTCACATACATAGTGAACCCTGAAAACATTACACTCCTTTTTTGGACATTCGTTTAAAAATTCAACAGCTTGTGTACGATTAAATGTAAGCCTAATCGGGAGAGCACTCGATTTGTACCTAATCATGAGGTCGCGGGTTCAACCCGGGACGCGGGATTTTCATATCACTGGATTTTCAGTGAAGGACATCGTGAGGAAACCTGCATAAGTCCAGTGAAGAAATTCAATGGCGTATGTGAATCCACTAACCCGCAATTGGTTCAGCGTGGTGGATATGGTCCAATCGCCCTTCGAGGGTAGACCTAAGTCCAGCAGAGGACTATTAATAAGGGTGATTATATTTATATGCTATGTGCGATTAAATCCCGGTAATTGACACAATTAGTGGCTATTTATTAACTGGGTTCTAATAAAATACCCACGATCTCAAATCCCCGTTCATCCATAGGTAATATTAATGATATTTCGAAGGACCTGCACAACGCAGCGCGAAGCAAAAAAATGCAACGAACAGATGTATAAGACGAAATATTAATTCCACGTCCGTTGCCGAACAACAAATGTGGCGTTAAGAATAACAGCAGCTAATTAAATAAATACTTACACCACACGTAACTATTTGAAGTACGGTTTGCGTCACATAATGTTCCATCCACGAAACTAATGAATGGTAGGATGATAGTTTGCTATATATCGTCTGATATCGTCACTGAAATCACCTTACCGGTCGGTATAGTCAATCAAACTATTATAAATCTATATAAAAATATTATAGTTTGATTGGCATCCATATTAACAGAATTAATCGAAGCATTGACGCTTTTAGGTATAGCTAATGCCTTTTAGAGAAACTGATGCCCACACGATTTTTTCATTTACACTAATCAATCGTCTGCCTTGAAATTGCTTCTATCCATTTTCTGTCACAACAAAGCATTACAGATTTCCTAAAACATTTGAGAAGAATGGGCAAGATTTAAATGTTGTGAGTAGCTATTTATATCTCATGAATGGTATATGGCATATAAGTGATGCACAAAATATACATACAATACATATAAGATTATATAGAAGTGACATTATAAAAAGGAAAAATTTCGCTCGCTCCTTCTTCGGTTGTTACTTCCTTGAGTTTTTATTCTGATCAAGTTTCAACGGCGACTTTTGCAAGTTGAATATCCCCATTAGCACAATCCATTAGAACTCGTCTGATTTATTTTTAAAATAAAAAAAATGTCCTGGACGTATCCAGGCGCCACCAGCTGACGGCGGCGGCGGCGGCAGATCCCGTCTCGCCGTCTCTTCCCGATGTGTCACTGCTTTCTATTTCAAAACAGGCGCCGATGAGCACCACCTATGATGACCACCTCAGAGGATTAAACAGAAATAAACATAGACTGCACTTCTTTGAACTTCGCAGTCATCGTGATTCATAATTTCCTTTGTTCGAGGCTCTCCTATCCCCCTTGTTTTCTCCAATTTCCTACTCGATGCGCAAAATAATAACAATGCCGGTAGCAATATTCGGTATTCTGTTCACCCCTATGCAGACTTTAATCAAAATTTCCCCTTTATTGCCTTTGTTGTCGCCATAAAGGCGCTTCGAAGTCACATTATGGTAAATTTATTAGAACAGTATCATTACAATACGCCTGAAAGACCTTACTAAATTCGTTCCTCGTATTCTCGTATATTAAGGAAGATTGTATAGTGTGTATACGCAGTCTATGTTGTTTACCAACATAAAGATCAATTAACAATTGCATAATTTTTTTAGTTAACCCATCTACAGTTTTTTAATAATGAAAAGCTTCTTTTGTAACTTTATCATTTTCCTCAACACTCACTGCTCTACCTAAAGGCTCTCCTCCAACTTTACCGCCATTACCTTGTGTGTTCATTTATGTACGTAATGTCTGCCATACATGTTATCCTATACACATTCACTATCGATATAGTTATGTAATGAATGTGTGTGTGACCACGTAGGTATGCTCTGTCACTTTTTTGGATTTGCCAAACTAGAGGTGTGAGCGAGAGGGAGTAGTGCGCGGGGGGAGGATAACTGAATTGATAAAAGCAACTGTTGAACGCGTCGAAAATTCAGTTTGAAAAGAAACAGCGCGTGGCTTCGTGCACGCGACTTATTACTAACGCGGCAAAGTTAAGATGTGACTGCGAATATTGTATGAGTGTTTTGAATTATATTTCGTTGGTAATATCGAGTGTGTATGCAACAGTTTGACAAGAAGCAGCGCGATAGACGCAGTGTCGCGACGGCCACGGGTGACGTGGACGCGCGTCTCCAAGGATTAAAAGTTTATTGCAATTTGCGACCGAAATCAACCGGAACAAAAACACTCGTAGCGATCCAGTCCTCGATTCGTGCAAAAACATTGTTATAATAAAGTGTTGCTATCAATTCACTCTCATAGTAGAGCACGTGATTGTCGAAAATTCTAGAAAAACACAAAAATACGTTTCATTCACGTATTGCTGGTTTTGGCTGGTGTTTGCTCGTGCCGGGTTAAGATTTCTCAAACAAACTATGGTTGTGACGAAAGTCGATAAAATGGCTTCGTATTCCACGTATACGGGAAAACCGAAGATATTCTTCCCAAAGAAGGTAAGACAACAGTTTTACATAGCAACAAGCGTCACAATAGTAATAAAACATGCGTACACAAATGTACATTAACTAACGTAATACTATATTCCATTGTCGATAAACATATATCAGTCAGTATCGACGTACATTTGTAAAGACGTCACTACATACACCAAATTATTTTGTTTGTTTTTTCTCACTTCTCTTCAGCCAGAAACGTCCACTGCTGGACGAAGGCCTCCCCCTTAATAGGGAGGGGTTATCATAATCCCCACGCTTGACAGGCGGCTTGGGGATCGCAGAATGCTCTTTTTTTTGCTGTATTTTTTGGTAAAGTCAGATAATTAGACATGCTGCAAATACTAAATAGAAATACGAATACTTTGAAACTAGTGTAGATTTTAGAGATATAACACTGATACAAACCTAATTACGTTAAAAATTAAATAGATGAAACCTGTGAATCAAACAGCAAATCAGAGCAATTCTCTAAATTACCTATTTAGAGAATTAGCTTAGGGTCAACTACCTATTAGGAAAACGTATTTTATAACTGCTTAGAGTTACTGGATTGTATTGCAAATAATTATTATAAGCTTTATAAATAAAAAAACCAACATAGAAATTTCATGAGATGTTAATTTAAGACAAAATGAATAATTTGAAACAATGTTCTACAATAAAATTGCACTTGGTAATGATTTCGAACTGTCTTACTAAAATAACAAGTACACTAATAATTCGAGTAAGATAAACTGAGTTGCTACAACGCAATCTTTTGTATCTTGGGAACAAACTAGGTCAACACTAATTAAAGGACATAAATATTAACAGTAGCATATCAACAAACGTTATAAAATCTATACAACACAAGCTTTTATCACGACACATGAGAGCTAAAATATGTAACCTATGATTCAGTTACATGCAAAGTGTATGCCGTTCCACTTTGACGACCTACTTCAGAAATATTTACTTTGGCCTTGGTTGGATTCTCAGAAATCACATAGACCATTGTGCGTTTCCATTAAACAGATGATGCTCCGTCACAATTTGTGAACGAACACAAAATCCGTAATAGAACTCTTGAGTCTTGAAGGCCGCGGATGTTTTGCTCATCTCTTGAGGACTAATTGTATTACATTTTGAGATATTTCTGACGTTCTGAAATTATTTTATCCTCTGTTTTCACCGCATCCGTGTCCGTATGACACACTGGTTATTGCACAAGGTCCCCTGTGCAATATCTGTGACCTACAAATGCTCAGTCGATACTCATACTCAGATTGGACTTAAAGTCGCTGTTATTAGAGGCGAAACTCTTCCACCGCGCGGTGAGGTCAAAGTGTGCAACGACTCCTTCGTCTGGATATGCGAGATATCAAATGAATGTAAGCCTTGTTGTATTCATGACAAGAAATTAAATCGTTGTTATTGCTGTTTCCTTTGATATCACCGCGTCCTCTGATAACAGTTTGTATAACGCAGCTCGTGTAGAGACGTTTTAAAATACTTGCTTTATTATTGCTGCACATTCGTTTGTGCAGTTCTCCCTTTATGGCACAGATTATAATTGATTGCCGTTTATATAGGTCATGATTGCAAGAAACATTACCGCTTGATAGGGATCGGAGACCGAGCCACTAAGTATTAATGTTTTTATAACAAGATTCATGACCACGACAAGTCTTGTTACCTCAACCTCATTCCGTTTTATGTTGTTGAAGTTTGAAAAGAAATAAAAACTTTTATATTTATTCAACAAGTAATTGGATACTGTAATTATTTTGGTTTAACATAGAACAATATAGACTAGCAAGACTAGCTTTTCAAGTTTTTTTGCAACATAAATGAACAGGTGTTCGAAACTTTGCTTATTTCAAGGCAAATTAATAATGTGAACAGAATTGAAATAATCCAAAATTCGTTGTCATGTATTAAAAAGACAATTATAATAAAAGTAGTATGAAAAATTGAATTCATCACAAATATACTTGAGCATCAATTTAAATAGAACCATCAAACACATTTGATACAGCTTTCAATATCACATTAGATAAAATAAAAATACACAAGTTAGCAATGTCATGCGTCAAAAATTTAATATGTCCCGGGGTAAACCACGTTTCGTTTCATAACTGTGTGTTCCGGTGACTGCGAGTCCCGGTGCATTCCCTACACGCTATTAGGGCGGGACACAATGGCAGGAATGCTGCTCGGACCTCGTCAGCCCACAGGAATGCTGTGAGGAATCCACACGACACCTTCCTGACTGACTATACATGCCCAAAGACTCCTTATGGCCAGAACTTTATCATGCATTCAATGCAAAACAAATTGCACCATTGACAATGTATTTGATGCACTTCCCGCTGTTTTTAATCTCCTATTCGCATTACCACTGGTCTTTGAATTGGTGTGTTATAAACGTTATAATAACTTAATAGATGATAAACATGTTGAACAGCGCGCGGTCTGTGTAAACCGATGGAAAATTATAATAAATGTTTTTCGCTTTATATGAACTTCCTTCTTTTGTCCTCTCTTCAAATGTAAAGGTCATTCTATTATTTATGTGGTCGGTGTTATCTCAAATAACCTACGCTTTATATTACACAGCAAATTGCATTGCTAGTGCTACACGGGAGTACTTTCAGCATTTAGATATATTTTATGAAACAAATGATAGCATTTCAAGCAGAAGTGATCGCTATGGTAACAAATCCTTCCTTGATTAAGAGCATTCTAGTTCATGCAACAAAATGTTGATGGACTATTATTCTCAGGATGGGGGTCCAGAATTTGATCACGAGAAGTGATTGCATTCAACTGTCCACTTGACTTTCCTCGGAGGAAGCGGCGGTGGGCGCCAAAAATAGCGTTTCCGCCGAACACCGACCGCTCTAAGTAGGAAGTCGCTTAGCAGTCCAGTTTTCCGGCCGCCTACAGCCGTCTCGGCGCTTATTGAGTTTACAACGCACTTATGAGCTGCAATGTGCCTACGCGATGCCTCTCAAGCTGAATTAAATTGCTCATACATTGATATCGTGGGCCATTAAGGATTCATTCATGACGGGTATATGTATATAAAAACAAGAACATAAGACATTTTCGTCATTAATTTAGAAATACACAATACTTCTGAATATGTCTATATTTTTCGACACCTTTGTTTATGTTTAACATTTAAGCCGAAGATGAACGGCAAAATTACTAAGAATAATATACTCTACATATACATTTCTAGATCCCTCATAAATGCAAGGAAATTAAAAAGACTAGGTGTAAAGAAAGTAAACATAAACGATATCACCTGCATTTGCAGCAATGCAGTGTACGCTTCTAAGATCACGTATACCTATAATGTTAGGTAGGGAACAAACGTTTAATGTTATTGCGTAGGCTAAATAGGTATATTATACTAAACCTATGTACTTATGAGATAGGTATTTATATGACTGTGTTCAATGTACATGTCAGATAGATATTATGTTATTGTAATGACCATACAAGGCTAAGCAAGGTACAACCACTTTGAAGCACAGGCATAAAGAACTTATACAAAGAAAACGAATGTTTTATAACAAGAGATTGTTTTTAAACACATCATCATCATCATCATCAGCCCGGAGACGTCCACTGCTGAACGAAGGCCTCCCCCTTAGACCGCCACACTGTACGACAACCTGCCATTTGCATCCACCGGTTGCCCGCGACTTTAAACACAGTTCTGATAAATTTAAAATATTTCCTCAATTAATAGTGTATTGATACCGAGCGGTAGGTAAAGGTTCATTGCTAAAAAACAATATAATGTTTTTTAAATTAAATCACAGAATAAATAATAGTGATTATAGTGTCAAAATTGTAATCGATGCTCAATTCACAATACAAGTCTAACTTATTTACATATTTTTTATGTCAGTGATCTTCAACTTCAAGCGGTATACTAACATTAGACGCTTTTTAGCTTATACGAACTTACATACCTAATATCGCCAAAGACTAAACATTAGTAACCAAAAGTATGAATGTCATTAATATAAATTAATATATTAATATGTCATTATCAGAGTCAAATCAAACCGCGATGTAAAGAATATTAAAACAATAAACTGATAAAATTACTATAGTAATAATAATCGTACTTGTTGATACTTAGCTATACAGTTATCGTCAAAGATAATATATCTATGTATACATTTATTACGAGCATAATTCAGAACAGGCTGGATTGTAGTCAGAAAATTTTAGTCAGTATTAAAACAAGCCACAACAGAGGTGACTCCTGCTATTAAAGTCTATTGTCATTTTAAAATATATTTACATTATTATTTTGTGCCCATTGCCGTGGAGACGGTGGGTTCTTGGGGCGCCGAAGCAAAACAATTTGGTCCGAGAGATAGGGCGCCGGATTACGGATAGGAATGGTGACTTCCGCTCCGGCTCGTTCCTGGCTATACAGCGCGGAAATGCCGCCAGCGTCATGGGCACCTTTCCACCGGTTACAGCCAGGGGTGGGTTGTTTGTTGTGTTTAAGTTTGATGACTTGGTTAATAATGTATTATTTAAATTAAATTGACCTAATGTTATATGACAAAGACTGTTACTCAAATACGAGTTATTATTTAAAATATAATTTAAGTAAAACCTTTGATTATACAGGGTTAGTTCTAATCAGTTAGCATCCTTTTAAAGGCAAATATGCAAATTTTAATGCAATAGCATTAAAATCAGCTGTTCCATACATTTTGCCCAAGGTCGATGAACTTTTTGTATGGAACAACTGATATTTTTTTCGCGATTTCTATTCTATTTCTGCAGGTGTTAGTTGGTACTGTCGTATTCTCACGCCAGTGCCGCCTATCGTATAGCTTATCGATAATAGTGTTTTTATTTATTTATTTATTTAAATGCACATGTACAAAGCATTAGAATCTTCATAATGTAAACACAACAGTAGGACTATACTAAGTACATACCCTGTAAGGGCGTCGCATTAATATTATGTTTGTGGAGATAATGGACCATCATCGTCATCGTTGTCTTCGTTTAATTTCGTTTTCGTCATAATTAGAAAAGGGGAAACTGCAAGTAAAGATAAATGCCGTAAAAAAATTTGCCTTAAATGGTATTGTTTTATTGACTTTGTCTATATTTACATGAGTTTAATTAATAAATTTTCGTTGAATTAATTATAATTTTCTTTGTGAGTTGAAATGTATGTCTGTTTGGCTAAATACATGTTTTTTTTTAGCTTTATTGAAATTAAATAAACATAATATTTAAATGAAAGATTTCAAATTTTACATTATAAGACATTGCAATTATTGATTAACATGGTTAAGTTTTTTTTTTATCGTCATTAGTCATAAAACGCCCACTGCTGGACAAAGGCCTCCCCCTTAATAGAGGGGTGTTGCCATAATCCCCACGCTTGGCAGGCGGCTTGGGGATCGCAGAATGCTCACCACCGTTAACCAAGAGGACGCTGCTGCCCGTCCTACGGTGGGTCTGGTTGCAGTTTAAGGACATACCCAGGTCCACATGTTTTTTTTAAATACTTCATACCAATACCAATAATTTTACCAGTTAAACTGGTATTTTAATTGTAAGCATGGGAAGAGAAGACAGTTTTATTAGGTTATAAAAATTATGCACGGCAAAACAATTAAATATAGAAAACGAACAGACTACACGCTGTGAGGAATTTAAGTAGGTAGGTAACTCTTAAACCACAATCCTTGATGATGCTAATAAAAAATTACGATCGACTCTTCGAAGTCCATATTTGGTAAACTTTTACAGAGTTAGAGAGAGACAAAAAGCGATTGTGTTGTAACATAATCGGAAACGCGACAAACAGGTATATAAACATTGACAAGTAAATGAACTCTGAGTCACTGATACAGAATTATGTCGATGAGTCACAAGTAAATCTAAGGCACGAGTTTCCGAATATCTTCCTCGATACATCTTGACTCGATCTCAAACTGGATCGTTGGAGTAAAAGGCTTTTAAATAACATTAGTAAAAGACAATGAGCGCCCACCCAATCACAAGCACTCTCCACATATGCTTCTCCAAAGCACGCCACTCAGCCCGATGTTGAACTATCCGCTTCCAACCATTGCCAGCTGTCCTACGTATGTCGTCACATTTTTATACGTTGAAATGACGAGACGAGCAAGACTTTTACCTGGTGATAAGCGTCACGCCTGCCACTAACAGTAGCAGTGCTAGAATTGTGAACTTGCGAACACAATCCTGCGCAGCATTGCACTGCGCTCGTCACCCTGAGATATCAGATGTTAAATCTCTTCATACCCAGTAATTTTTCTGGTAACATTGCCCTTCAAACCGGAACACAGTAATGCTTGCACACTACTGATTGGCGATTGAATAACTGGCAAAGGTGTGGTACTTCCCCAGGCGGACTATGCAGTAGAGTCCTACCACTACAAAATCTCTCCATCTAGTCTCAGGGCGTCCTACGCTAAGTGATCTCCACTCTAAATTACGGCTCTACCCAGCGGCTATCGGTTCTGCGACAGATATGCACAGCCCACTGCCACTTCAACTTAAGTACCTACTAATACGCTGAGTACGCGTACTTCGTTCCGGATACGATCCCTTAGAGAAAACGAGGATAGCTCTGCTGAGTGACTTTAGACTAGTCGACCGATCCAACTGCGAGTATCCACGTTTCAGCACCGTAGGTCGTAACTGCTACAACGTAGTCTTGATATTTAAATAGAGTCAAGAGACAGATGTTTCTGATGTTAGTGTGATTACAAGGGATCTAGTTGATTTTATAGGCGTAAGCCATAATTACGTATATTTTACTTAATGATTTAATGATTGTGTACTAAACTATAAATTTTGTTACAGGTACGTTCAGAAGAGTCCCTTCTTGCACCAGAAAAACCAACAAAAACCTCAAGATGGGTATGTTTATTTTTGAAATTAGGTGGCGGGTATATAATCTTACTGAGTTCTTTCTGTTACAATACAGTTAGTTCAGAAATGGTTTCACATTATTAATAAGTATTACTCGGGATGATTTAAAGTGGTGAATTTTGGGAGCGGGCCGAATTTCTTCCGTACGCGGACGAACTCGCGGGGGACCTCTAGTTTAATATATTACACTCATTAGTTGAACAAACAAGTATGTTATGTAGTTATTTATAGCCTGCCTTAGACCTGCAAGGGCCTGCAAACCGTCACTGCCATTCACGTTTTCCGCGAAGGTTTTGTTTATAATGAGTAACACAATAATATCAAAATATGTATACGGCAATCTGTGTGTGTACAGCATGATGCTGCGGCGCGGGCGTCATTTAACAAATATTGAAGCAATAATCGTTTATACAATCTAGTCTTCTTCGTGAGTGGATCGGTTTCTTCTGGGCAAGCGTGCTGTCGTAGACCGCAGTTACGTTTAAAATCAGGTGTGACGATGATCAAACGCAAGCACAAGAACCTTAAAAAAAATTAGATCGATCATTATACAGGGTTACTGGTAACTCGACGTATTCCCGGCAGGACCAGATAAGGGAGCTAACCTACAAATTTAAACCTACCAAATGTATTGGCTAAAGTTAATAGTTTTCGAGATATTTAAAATTAAACAATGTTTGTACCCCTACAGGGTTTTTACAGAAAAAAAACGTTTTTGTCATTCATTGTAAAAATATACCAAAAAAATTAAAAATAATGTTATGCTTAACACATTTTTAATATTTTTGAATATTTTATTGATTTTAAAATAATTTTCCCGTATTTTATATTTTCCTTTTTTTTATAATTTTTATTATTTTGTTAGCTCCCCTAGCTGATCCCGCCGGGAATATGTCGAGTTACAAGATCGCGCATTATAGTCAAAAAGCTGGCGCTGCGCAACTGCGTTGCACAGCGTCAATTGATTAATGTAACTGTATCATAGCTCAAAAAAAATTTTTTTTCATGTTATATTCATATTCGAAAACATTAATTCCTAATTATAAAATATTAAACTATAAAGTCAGCATATTATAATAAATAATTGTCAAAAAATTTAATCAAATAACCCGCCCCTTACTGTTGTACCTGGCGCAAAGGTGCCCATAACACTAGCTGCATTCCCGCGCTGGATGGCAAATATTGCAATGGCTAACCTTTCCACCAGGTACGAGCCGGAGCGGGAGGCCCTGGTTGAGTAACTAAGTAGGTAATATTCATTGTTAGTCCAAGCGGAAATCACAAATACAGCTCGATAAGAATACAGATAAAACTATTTAGATAATATTTAAATTTGAAATATTTATCGTTATTATCATAACATTAATTATAATCATTAAATATAATTATTTTAATCACTTTTTCGGTTTCTTTCTATGGTTCCGTACCAAAAGGATGTCCGATTGTATTGCTCACAAATGTCAAAATACAACCCATACTGAGCCTCTCGCAATCATTCAGTAATTCCATCCATGATAAGGCCACTGTACCACCTACTACTACGTAGTACTATTATTTCTTGTGTTACTACCGCGAATTACCTTAAAGCGGTGGTAGACGGTAGCACCCCGTCAGTGTTTCCGTCTAAACTACATTTAGAATATTCTTTTGAACCTTAAAGGTAACCGGAATAGTGTTACTACAATAACACATATTTTATATGCGGGTATCCTCCTAACAAATAATGAAATGAGAAGAAAATTCAAATTCACGTTTGATCAGTTGTTATTAAAACAGGACATTAACTTTCGAAACAAACTGTATTACATAGGTAAAACTAAAACTACAATAAACGTCCATGATATAACAAAATTTTACAGGTAATAAATGTAAATTAATTCTTTTGGAATTTCCCGAATGCGTCTACGTGTAGAATAGAAGTACGATTGGACGAAGACAATGAAATAATGGCAAAGGTTGATAAAATTGAAGTTATTCAATTGTTACGTACGTTCATACATTACAGTTGTCTTTTGATGGCTGAGATCCGCCTGCAGGCTAATCATGTAACTGTTCGGGATCGCGATTCGGATACGAGTTGTCATAAATTGACACTTGTCACTGTCACAGCTTCACGGTATCACGGAGGGATTTCTCTCGCTATCGTTATCGAACGAATGCATGGAATTCCTTAATTAAGTTAAGCAAATCCGTCGGTGTTTTGGCGTTTCGTCCTGCCCTGCAGGGTCAAATGAGTTTTGGCGAGACAGTGACAAGTGTCAATTTTTGACAACTCGTATCCGAATCGCGATCCCGAACAGTTACATGATTAGCCTGCTGGATTTCCCTGACTATTCATTTATGATCCCTGACTCCCGACAAAATCTCCCAATAAGCACGAACTAAATTGCCGCACACAATGCGCCGCTCAATCTTTTGCAAGTCATTTTCCTTAAGGATATTCTTTTTTAGATTCCATTAAACTCGATGTCAAATATAGTAAGTAGGTTTAGTATAAAATATATAGTAGGTTTATATTTGTAGGTTATAGTGGGTCACAATATAATATATTATATAGGATACACGTATTTTTTTATGAATTCAAGACTAATATTGGTCCATTTTTCTTGTTTTTTTCCGTGGGTTTATCATCACTGCCTGGATAAGTAATTATATTTAAAATACTTAATGTGCACTAAGTGTTGTTACGTATGCAACACGGAAATAATTTTCAAAAGATTACCACACGTATTGCTACTTTATTCTGAATAAATCGATGAAATAATGCACATAAATGATCTATTATACTGGAGTTCCCGGCTTATATAGTACAAATTGACTTTGCCACAACAAATATAGAACTAGTTCAGAAGTGACCACACAATGTTGACGTTATCATATTCATCCTAGATGAGTGATCCAATCCACATAATCTCATGTTTGTCATTACGCAATTTTGTTACCAAACATCCGTTTGTACTCAAAATTTAATGCTAGTCTTCCTTTAAAGCTTAGATATCTCGTAATCAACCCACCAATCAACGAGATAGTGTAATCATCAAGTGCCATTCATACAACACATAATTATTTTGATAATATATTCCTTTCATTTATCTATTTCAATATGCTCATTTATAAAGTTGGAAAAAGATACTGATCATCATTACCAATAATTCGTAATAGTGTTAAACAAAATCTATCTAAGGTCCCATCCCATCACTAGAAGCTGACGTAGGTGCTCAAAGGGGAATAAAATCAGATTTATTTTTTTGTTCCCATAACAGCACCAAGCCAAAATGTTGATTGGTGCTATTTTCGGAATATGCTAGGTGCTCAATTCATGGGTGCTCAGAAAATTGGTGCCCATTATGCCCAAACAAATAATTTTGTATTTTAATTTTTATCATGACCTTCATGGCCTTCTTTGTCCTATTTCTGAGGCGCTGCGTATACGCCTCTAGAGAATTGAAAAATATATTGTAAAAGGTAAATAATACATTAAAGACTTCTTTCTTTCTTCTTTCTTAAAACCTTAAATCTTTACACTTCTTTCTAGTCTATATATTATTTATGGTATTTTAGTTTATCATCATCATTTTCAGTCCGTAATCGCCCAGTGCAGATAGGCTTCACTTGTACTGCATTCAACCCGGTCGGCGGTCCCGTGTCAATTTGACGTAGATAAATTTAGTAAGCTACTTATATATTTAATGAATGATAAATATTAAGGTTTGCAAGTTGAAGTGGCAATGGGCAGGCCACATCGCTCGAAGAACTGACAACCGATGGGGAAGAAAGGTTCTTGAGTGGCGACCGCGAACCGGATGACGCAGCGTAGGAAGGCCTCCCACTAGATGGACCGACGACATTGTAAAAGTCGCGGGCAATCGGTGGATGCAAATGGCAGGTTGTCGTACAGTGTGGCGGTCTAAGGGGGAGGCCTTCGTTCAGCAGTGGACGTCTCCGGGCTGATGATGATGATGATGATGAAATATGGTGAGTAAATTTCGGCACGATCAATATACTTACTAGTATTAAGTAAATTAACCAAGCTTTGCTTAGTTTGGGCCTAGATGGCGCTGTGTGAAAAATGTTCACCAATATTTATTTATTTATATTTAAAGTATTTTTAATGAGATCCGATAACACAGTTATATAATGGGGCTTCGAAAAAAATATGAAATACACAATTAACCCTAACCAAACTTGTATAGGTACCACAGATAGATAATACTATAGTTGATTTTCGAAAATAAAGGATAGCGTAACATTTATCAGTGATTACATTTTTATGACTTCACCTAGCATTTTTTTGTGAAATACTTGAGTGATAATGTAATATCATCGAAAACCTGAACTGTGTGAGTCACCGTAAATGTACTAAGAAGGATAGAGATACACTATCGCCATCGGTATGTGCCTTACAATATATGTAATCAATGGAATGTTAAAATAACATTTACAGAGCACACAATTGCGGGTATGCATATTTCAGCTATCGTGATAAGATAACAATTTATATTTACATGGAGACAAGTGCAATAATTAATTGAACGATAAACATTGTGTTTTGTAAACAAAATAATTAGATTGCATAAAAAAAATGATGTGCGGTAAAAATGCTTTCCAATAGAGGTCAAAATGCGAGAAAGTCCGACAAAGTCGAACAGGATGTTGAGTATGAGTCATGGATAGTTGTAATCGGTGCAAGCGCAGGTAAAGTCTACCATACTTATGTGCCGTAACAGTATATGTATAGATTGTATAGGCGTTTTGTATGATAAGCCGCCACGTGAGCAAAGGATGAGTCAGCAAACTAGTTTGATTTTAAATGGCGCTAATGTTTGTAATTATATGAATGAGCTCAGTTATTTCACGGATTTACAAGATGAAAACACGCTATCTGATAATTTTTATACAAGAAGTCAACGTTCGAGATAACGCGAAATATTATAGCAGTAGGAAGATATATATATCTACGATTATATGT
The DNA here is from genome assembly GCA_905404285.2 of Erannis defoliaria. Classification (NCBI taxonomy): domain Eukaryota; kingdom Metazoa; phylum Arthropoda; class Insecta; order Lepidoptera; family Geometridae; genus Erannis; species Erannis defoliaria. The sequence goes on from FR990071.1 coordinate 7,528,806, forward strand.
AGGTACAGCTATCAACAGCACGCGAAATGTGAAACCTCACAATATAATGGGCCATACGAAAAAAAACAACAATATTCAAGTAAAGAAGCAAAAAACGTATGACACGATAAGTTTAGTGGAAACAGAAGGACGATAAGTACAATAACACAAAAAGTTTAGTTTATTAAAACAATAAGTTACACCAGAATAAGCTAAATAAGTTAGGTAAGAATTCAAACTGAAATATCTATATGGATGATATCTATAGAGTCAAACGCTAACACACACGCTTTGTAACAGGTTGGGAAATTTGGCTTGGCAAAGCAGTTGGGACGGAAACCCATAGAAACTGCTCGTACGCAGGTTCGAGTCCTGCCATAGGTCATATTTTCCCGTCCTGTTTAAGCTTTAAAAACATAGAGATATCTATAGAGCCAAACGCTTCAAATAGATTTAGAAACAAGATCATATATCGTTTAAAATATTATTTAATAAAGATACATCATTCTATTTCCTTACTTAGGTATTCATATTCATATCATTCGTAATACGTGATTATTCAGAAACAACACTCAACGAAAGTAGAGTTATCAAAGGTGACATAATTACACTTGTAGACAATTCGTAGGCAATGAAATGTTTTGATATCACATAACTGAATCCACATTTATGAATGAAAACTACTCATGATGTTTAGTCATATCTCCGTGAAACAGTTACCCTATACGTAGAAATGCACAGTTTACAAATGAGTCAGTGCAGTGTGACCAAAGAAATCATATTATTGTTTGTTGTTTTTCTGTTTCGCTTGCTAAGTAACGTTTTTAAATCGTAGACCGCGAGGAAAACCGCATTTCCGTTTAGAGATTTGTCATTAGGTACAGAAATGGTTCATTGACTCTTACGCACTACATATTTTAAATACAAAGGATTCTGTCTGTTTTCACTTTTCCTTCTCCACATTGGAAGTTGGTACCTAGATATGCGTGACTTGCGACAAATCAAAGCCGAAGAGAGATTCTCTTGTCCCTTTGGAGTTTGGAATTTCTGAATGCGCCGTCTCTAGGATAGGATAGTATTATTATCTTGTATCTTCTATTGTATTAAGCATGTTGGATTTAACCCCGCTGCTGGGCAAAAGCCTTTCCCCGATTTTTTTTTAGTTAACCGATTATTCATATTGACTTATTATCTTTCAATTCAAATTCAATTTAATAGGCCCGTTCTTCCTCTTTTTTAATTACATCTTTCAATTCAAATTCTATTTAATGGGCCCGTTCTTCCTCTTTTTTAATTACAAATAGCAATTTCCTTTAGTTTTTCGTCAGACTTGGATCCCCAAAGACACGGTCAAGTAATAAAAAAAAGGTTATTAAAACGTTCTAACAATGCCCATTGCCCTATTTTAAATTATTCCGTTAATTCAAAAACGAACCTTGTGTATTTTATTTTGTTGAAGTTACGGAATCTCCTAGGTAAGGTAGAGAATGAGAAACGTATATAAGAGTGTTGGTAAACATTTAATTCGTTACAGAAATCGCACGCATTAGTTTTGCTTCACTTGCTACTTAGGCACTTCAGTTTTTCTGATTTCCTGAGATTGTGAGTCACGCACTTTCGAGAAATATATTGACTGAATTGGAAACGGGGTTAACAATAAGCCTTTGTTCAGAGGTTTAAAAAGGATGACTTGTCTTACACTTGTGTATGTGTAGTTATCAGCCAGAATCTTGTTTACTTAAGAAAGCCAGTTACTGAGCAAACATAATTTTTAAGCGTTTTCGCGGAATTTCAAATGCCAAGTATTAAAATGTTCGTTAGCAATTCTAATATCGCACAAACATCGCAATAGCAAAACGAAGCTAATAACACGCAAGCTATACACATGTTCGTCGGTAAGTTTGTAGTCTAGCGTGGGAGTAATATAATAAATATAGAATACAACACCGGTTAGAATTAATGATGTTCTTATGTACATGGGAATCATGGACTAATGGAACACATTAAAGTCCTTTTTGGGGTAGACGATTTAGTTTAACGTATATAGCTACCGGCAATAAATTAGTATCTGTCAACGGGATCATTTCTACGTAAAAACTAAGTTTTAGTTATATTTTGCCGATGATTCGACGTACGGTACGCAAGTATCTGGCTGACATTGAAAGTTCGTTGACATATATTATTACTTCAGAAGCTGTTCTCCCTTCGCTTGCTGAGCTTTTTACAACATACCTACTATCGCGCTACAGAGACGTGTATTTATTTGAATCTTGATAAATATGTATGTAGATCCACACAGTAGAATAAGCATAAAATAAAAGTTTACGTAATTACTAAATAATTTGGCTAATATCGGCAACAGTACCTTTTTGAAGAATAATAACCAAATCAATGCGCTATGATTTATAGATCAATTATAAATATTTATAGGAGACAGAATAGAGAAATTGGCTTTTCTGATTGAAAGCAAGATTAAAATTTAGTTATGATTTCATCCTAGGTTGGTGCAATAACTGTTGCTGTCAAAAATTTCAATAGTGACCGAGTTCGTTATTGATAAGATATCGAATGGGAGTACCTCTTCAACGTTGTTCATGAGGCGGATGCAAAGGTCCGTGGGTGGAGCCGCCGGGCCGGGCTCTGCGCGCCCGCACGGATCCATTCTAATTAGCCCATTGTGGTCGAGAAACTCGGATCGGAGTTTAAGTTTGCGGCGCGCCGGCCGGCAGTCACGCCGGTACCACCGCCAGAGAGACACGTGTTTCAGACTCGGCCTGATCCGCACAACACGCGACTGTGATGACGATAAGTGATCGACAGTGCTCATTCTTGATAACAATGAACTCTATCACACTTCGGTAAATTCACTATGTGAAAACGATAACTATACAAACGTTTGAGTTAAAGTTTGTGCCGTTGCCTCTGTACAAGGTAAAACCATTATGATCTACTCGTTTTCTGCTAAAACTGGGACCATTGTACGACTATCAGCGGATACAAATCCATGTACAAGTAGGTATGCAGTTAATTTGTTGCGCAGGGGCCATTGTTTTGAGTTTATACATGAAGCGAATTCGTCAAATTCTTGCTCGTCGTACCCACAACAGATATCCTTAAGGATATCGTAATAAATTGGGAGTTTGTGACTAAATCAAAATATTGCAAATTAATTAACTGTGTCAAAGTCAATAAATATGCAATATTATAAAGACTGGTTAAGTGACAAACTGTTTAAAATACAACCGGCATTTGGAAAATATTCTTCAGTTTTAATTGAAATAGACATAATCAAAAGAATTCAGAGAACAAGTGTGAACGATCGTTTCATTTCAATAAAATACCTACACCGATATAGACGATATAAGTACAAACATTATTCAAATTTTATGGAAGTAGTTCCAAATAAGATACAATAATTCCAAGAAATAATTCAAAGCTGTGACGCTCTACCAAATCTTTGTTAATGAATCCTAATTTGACCTTGAATATAAATCAGGTCTTTGCTATACTTTTAAAATCTCATACATGGCATTTAATAGGAAACGTTAATTAAAATCTGATATGTATGATAGATAAGTATCAATTCTAGCAGCCACATGCAGACATACTTTAATACTGGTTTCCGATCCAGAGTGAGTACATAACACCACGAAGATAGATGATGGTGATAGGTTGTTAATCAAAACATTCATTTATCGTATACCTAGTTTATGTTTACACACAATCGATAATCTCAGTTTCATTTCATAGGAAAGATATTATGATATATCTGGTGCACGCCTTGTAGCAATAACAGCAAAATGTGTAAAGCGAACTCTACGGATTCCTTGATCTTATCAGGGTTTATTTATGGACTTACTTGTTAACTGTTTGGTTCTAATTGATTTTCTCGTAGTATGGAAATTGAGATGTTGTTTAGCCACCTGTTAGAATTTTAAATTCAGAATTCAAATAATCTATACACTAAAGTTATATTATTATTAACGGGATATTTACCGTGATTATGTTGTGAAATGAGCTCCCGATATTTCGGCGCAGTTGCATGCACCATGTTCACGAGTAGACAAATAAATACGGTAAATATCCCGTTAATAATAATATAACTTTAGTAAACAACCGTGATAGTTTAAAACAGTAATCTATACACTGTCAATATTCTAGTTCAATTGTCTATCGATCTTTGGTAATGCCTTTGATTATATCTAGATCCTCCAAGGGTAATGCAAATGCTTAACGATAGCTGGCTTGCTTTGCATCTGGCATTAAACAGCTAGTACATTTATTAATAGTTCATCAAGCACCAGTGGAAACCGAACAACAAGATCATAGAGCTTAAGGGTGACATTAGTTTGGAGTCAAAGTAGAGAAAACAAAATCAATTTCAAAATGCAGAATACTTAACCGTGAAAGGTGTTCTCAGAAATGTTCACTGTCTGTTGACGTGAGCAGAATAGGCATTACGGTATTGTTTTCCTCTTCATTAATTTCGATTTATGTTGGTAGAAGTACATGTAGTACTGGCATTTTGTTTGCATGACAACTGCGCTGTTTATCTTCTCCACATGAATGCTCATAATGAGAAAGGGCACTCTCTCCGGGAAACTGGGACTCAAGCTAACACCCAAGATATCCAAGTCATCTAACGACATCGTAAAATAACAACATACAAGTAGAACAGCAAACTAATCGGTAACATAAAACAAATTCCAAACTCATGTTCGTCATCATAAAACGCTAAAAACGCTAAAGAAGGAAGAATCTCATGAATATAATGTATGATTTTATATAAGAGTAAAGTAATAAATACCATATAAGTTATTATGGTATGATTTTACATGCCTATCGTGTAGGTACCTAATTTTATACGGTATATTGCAGTCGAGCCATCAGCATAACCATAATTCATAATGTTTATTCACTTTAATAATACAACTTTGACGTGATCACAATAGATGCTTGGGTAATAGAGCTATGAATGATGGGAATTTACGAGTACATTTTATAGGTAAATTTATTGTTTTAGCTTTGATAGATGACGAGAAAGGCGAGAAGGGCGGACTAGACAGCTTTCACGAGATCCATGACAGAACCTAGGTCACTGTATGAATGAATATAGGTAAAGTGATAGGTAGAGAACCTATTACCACGACCGAAGCTATAATAATATTGAATAACATTTGCAATCATCGTCTAATTCAATATAGATCACCCAGATATTGCGTCGTTTAAATATTTACCAACTTATCGAGCGATTAGTTCATTTCAATCAATATTGAAACAACTGATATTGACATTATGTATGTGGTTCAATTACAACTTACTACGCCAAAAATTGGTGAAATAACTATTTTACGAATTCAACATTTAAATATTCTTAATAAATTCATTTGCAATAGCAACTGTGATTTTAAAGGATTTATTTAAGCCTGCACTGCAGATATTATTGGTGAATCAGGTTCCGGATTAAGTACAAAACACGCTAAACATCTAATAGGAAACCTTATCTCAATCGGCATACCGTCTTTTATGGTGAAAACTATTCACAATTTATATGCCTATTTCATAGAATGACCAACCCTAAAAGGACTTGGAATACCAGAAAATCAAATAATCTATAACGTTATCACGTACAATCAACACTCGACGTGATATGCTATCCTGTGACGCTACCGTGACGCTCTATATCAATGATGTAATGCTCTAGATAGCTATTACCGAAGTGATCTCTGGAACTGTGACGACATTTCTACGAATCATGAGTCATGGACCACAGATGACCCTGTTATTACGATACCGGAGTTGAATAGCATCTTTTTTGCATCAGTATTACTCATCGCTCGATCTTCGGGATAGCTACAAGCTTATCAATGAACCGACACGTAACTGCAAACATGTTCTGGTGATAGCGTACGTGAAAACATCGATAAAACTGTCGAAATCGATTTATGACATTTCCGGGAAAGTCCAGAATGAACATTCTTATATTCATTTGAACTCAATGCCTGGCTTATTAATCCAATTGAGAACTCTAGATTTTTTATAATATTATGTTAGTCATAGTAAACTTTTTTCTTTGTAAATTGGAATTGACCAATATGGAAATTTGCTTCGATTGGTAAGGTGTCGCGAATTTGACAACGATGACGCTTCGTAGTCGGCGTGGCCATGACATCAGCATCGCCCGCGTCAGCGCGCGTCATCCGACGATCTCCAACTGTTTCGATGTATAATAGTTAATCATCGCGATGTCGTGCATCCACCCAATCAACAGACTCGTTATCATTATTAAATCTTACGTTTGCGCAATCGTAACTTACGGCACTGATTATAATAGTGATGATGTTTTACGACTCTTACGGTAATATCGACCATTCCAAAGGTATAGTATATAACCGATTTCGGTTTCGGAAAATCCTTTGAAATTCACATAGTAATTTTTATCCGTAGTGAATTAGATACTTTCAATAGTATCTGTATGATTAATCGAGAGGCTCTCGACAGCCTCGATCAAGTTCTATTGTTAACTATGGTTGACTGGCACATTTCAAATACATTGGCGTATCCAAATAGCGTTGGCCACGGATGTTCCGTAGGCGGTTGTATCAATATGCGTGGAACGTCTCATTGCGTTCTACACTTGAGCGCGTGAACAGAGTATCTGATTGATAGTGGCTACACTGTTACCGGACTCTCCGATGAGTCACTCGTCGATCATGCATCACATTGCCGATAGTTCCTTTGACCCCATTCGATGGGTTCAATTATTGCAGCCACAGACACGACATTCTACAGACGCCCAAAGATTTAGCGCTTAAGTTTACAGTATGCCTGATTTGGGCATACAATACAACCATTATATCATAAAAATACTTTTGATCACTTTTATTTAAGCGCGTTTTAAAATGCGAGTTTTATTTAGGCGACTTTCTTCGATAGTGATAGTGAAACTGTAGCTAGGTATACTATAGGGAACGGAACGACGTATATTTTAATACGTTTACCAATTTTTTATACAAGGTGATATTTAATCGGCTAGGGAGCGATTGTGAGGATGTTGTATACAAGATAACAAACAACTTATGTAAAAGGATTTTTAAAAGTTCACAATAAAAAGAACAGTCGTTCCATACACTTTACCATATACTTTATCACAAGATCCATGAACATTTTGTATGGAACAGCTGTTTTTTTCTCGTGAATTTTCAAATGTCGTAGAACTAAAGTTGTTTGTTATCTTGTATACAACATGCTCACGACCTAGCCGATTAAATAGCACCTTGTATACCTATGTTCTGTTAAAATAATACCTTGAAATTATTCTATTTTTTTAGCAAGATGCAGCTCAAACTAAGTAGAAAAAAAAACACATTAAAAAAAATACATTACATAATTTTTTTACATTTGTAAATACATTATATTTTTGTTTACTTGTATGTGATCTAAACTGTGCTACAGCAAAATACCGATGATCGACTACCGTAACAAACGTGCTGAAACATAGGAGAAAAGAACCTAACCTTAGACCATTCAACGCCTGATGGCATATCTAGGAAATCTATGATCGCGGCCAATTGTCCTTGCGCTCGAATCAGATTCTCAGTAGCAACAAAGCAATGAGAGATAATTAACATATCAGTGCTCTACATCTCACTAAAGCAATTTCTAACTAAATTTAGTTGAGTATTCAATATGTTTTATAGTACTCAATAAACCTAATTAGTTCTGCGAAACCTACCGAACCTAGGTAGTAAAGTAATTTAAAGTCATCTCGTGTTGATGAGCAATAAAGATTAGCGTCCACTTTTAAATCGTTGGACGTCTGTTGCGTAGTCTAATTGTGTAAGGTCAATAGTTTTACGACGAATGAGTGTCAAAAGTAATTTATCGGTCGGATAATCTTTACTGCCACCCCGAATGCAGACTTGATTTAAAATATCGACGAAAACGTACAACAGGTTATTTAGTACTAGAATAAAGGGGGACCTTCGTTCCGTAAAGTATCTTTTCTCAAAGTGTCATCATCAACCTGGAGAATTCCACTGCTGAACAAAGGCCTCCCCCTTTACCGCCACACTGTACGACAACCTGCCATTTGCATCCACCGGGTGGCCGTGACTTCTACAATGTCGTCGGACCACCTAGTGGGAGGCCTTCCTATATACGGTGCGTCTTCCGGTTCGCGGTCGCCACTCAAGAACCTTTCTTCCACATCGGTAGTAAGTTCTTCGAGCGATGTGGCCTGCCCATTGCCACTTCAACTTGCAAACCATGCGAACTATGTCGGTGACTTTGGTTCTTTGGCGAATATCGTCGTTCCGGAGTTTATCGCGCAAAGTAAATCCGAGCATTGCTCTCTCCATTGCCCGTTATGTGACTCGAGTTTCAGAGTTCTTCTGGGATTTCAAAGTGTACACGGGGTTAATCGAAAAGGTAGTACGTATGTATTGATTAGAAAGGTCATTGTACTCATCATTGTGATATTGTGAACAACTTTAACTATGGACACAAAAAATATAATGGTATTACGCTAGAAGACCGATCCTGAGATCGCAAAATAAATTCAGCGAATCCATAGATAACTTGAATTCATCCTCCATGAATCACACTAATATTATAAGTGCGAGATTGTCGGTATGTGTGTGTGTAAATAAATAAATAAATATTGGTGGACATTTGACACAGCGGCGGATCTAGCCCCAAACTAAGCAAAGCTTGTACTATAGGAATCCATATAACTATACCTACATAACTGATAGAAGATACTTTTTTTTGTATATTTGCTACCTGAACGGCTGAACGGATAAACTTAGAATGGAGATTGTTTCCCGGAATAAAATACAGGCTATTTATTAACTTCATCATCATCACGGTTTTTCATCATTACGCGGGTGAAAGTAAGGGGCGCTGCTAAGCTACCCTGGGGAAGTACCACATCTTTGCCAGTTATTCAACCGCCAAGCAGTAGTCTGCAAGCATTACTTTGTTCCGGTTTGAAGGGCAATGTTACCAGAGAAATTACTGGGTATGCAGAGATTTAACATCTAATATCTCAGGGTGACGAGCGCAGTGCAGTGCGGCGCAGGATTGTGTTCGAAACTTCACAATTCTGGCACTGCTTCTGTTAGTGGCAGGCGTGACGCTTACCACCAGGTGAAAGTATTGCTCGGCTCGTCACATAATTCTATAAAAAATATATATAAAAAAGAACAGCAAGACGTATGGAACATTAGGTTTTTTTATCCCACGACTTCTAAAACAAAAGTTATACAAAATGATGATGAGTAAATGAACGGCATCCTTTCCGCTTGCACTACTGTGCCGCGAGAGCTGTTTAGTTGTGTGAGCCGCTTTAGGTGAACCGCCAATTTTTGGATTTTAAAGATGTGCCTGTACCTATTAGGGGGCCATCCATAAAGTACGTCACACGAATTTCATGATTTTTAGACCCCTCCCCCCTCCTTGTCACAGGTGGTCACATTTGTGAGACCCCCCCTCCTAGTGTGACGTCACAAATTTGCAATTTTACTTCTAAAAAAAATTAATTAAAACAGCAGTTCCACAATCAGTTTCATTTCCATTCAAATTACATTTTTTTTGTGAAATCAACATCAAATATTTGAAAAAATAACAAATTAATAAACTATTAATTAAAGAAAAAGAAAGGAACTTAGTTGTCTTCAGTCCATGGACTCTGAATCCATTCCTTTAAATTATTTATAATTGGCATAGAAGTCAGTTCGTTCTCTCTAATAATTTAAATAATTTAATATTTCAAATTACGCGATTCAATTTATGAAATTTGAAATGTGATGTCACAAAACTAGTACCCCCCCCCCCCCTTGCCACCCCATGTCACATTTCGTTGACCCCCTCCCCCCTTTACATGTGACGTACTTTATGGATGGCCCCTAGTTTACCATTAAGTAGAATAGACGATGGGACTGTCTCATGTATTTTAACAAAAGTCCAAAAAAAATACAGAACAAAAATATATATATATATATATATATATATATATATACTGTACCGCGAAAGCCTATTTATTCCAAAAATTTACACTGTAATGTTTTTGTTTACTGAGAATGTTTGCTATCCGAATATGCATTTATAGTACATTTCGTTTGTTGCAGATACCAGAGTTTTCTCTCGATGGGAGCAGCAGTCTAAAACACAACGGAAGCGCCAACAACCTGGCGTCCGTCATGGAGAACTTGAAGAAAGGCAGCCTTGTCTCCCGGCAAAACCAGACCCTTAACACACAGGTCACCAGTTCATCGTCACAACAGGTAAAGAAGTCACTTGACTTTTGCTTTATTTTAAGGTAAAAGGCACTTTTGTATATTATGTGTATTTTGTAGGTTATCTTTTTGCTTCGTGACATTACGTTTTCAACAGACTTAAAAAAAAGAGGTTTTTTATTCGATTGTATATATTTTTATGAATGCCAATTATGAATTTATTTTGGTGATTCGTTTGGTAGGTCATACTTCAGAGATGGTCCCATATTTTTTTTATCGAAATCGGTTCAGTAGTTTGGTATTTAAATCAAAATAACTGGAAAAAGGTGTCATCCAGGTAATCGAAATTGATGACGGTTATTCCTTTTTTTTTCAAAAAGTACTTGTGCATTGCGTTTTTCAATTGTGGCTAAGTTCGCGTTCGATCACCAACTCGCCTGTATGTACCTAATCAACGGCATGGTCGAAGACAAAAGAAGGAACACCTTAAAAGCCTAGGTGTCTCCAAGAAACAAGACATCAGGTTCCATTCCTTGACTGTACATTAGAAACTATAGAATAAAAACGTTTACCAATGATCAAAGTTTCAAGTCATGTCATTTGCGTTTCCTTTTAAAATCTAGGTCATCTTTCATTGCTAAATTGAGCACGATACATCTTGTGGCTTATTTTTGCCGAGGGCTCCAAACTCAATTCGTTCAGTCTGAACTTTGTTGCAATCGCTTTGATGTTCAATTTTAATCCCACTTTGCACTGAGATGCGTACCTAATGCAGGCATCTTATTAACTAGTTATGAATATATAATTAGGAGTGGTTATCAGCGTATCCAGTTGATTCTCTGGCGCGTGACCAATAGCTGGTAGGTTGGTTGTGTTGGAGTGTAAGGCGCTATGCACACGGAGCAACTTCAATTGACGCAACTTTCAACTTTTTAAAGCGGTTGCCAGTTGCAGTAACAAAAAGGCCCAGTTTACGGTTGCCGAAATATTAAATAAACTTTCGAAATCCATGATCGTCAGTCAGAGTGGCTATGGAACTCGAAAAAGCAGCACTTGTTGTACTTTTACGCCTAAGTGTTGCGGTTGTTGGTTGCGGAAACCAGCATAAAAAGCATAATCAGCCTTTTTAATTGTCCACTGCTGGACTTGCTACCCTTGAAAGACGAATGGACCATATTCACCACGCTGGCCAAGTTGCGGGTTGGTAAATTCACATACGCCATTGAGTTACCATCATTACAGCTGAAACCAGCAGCTTGTCATAACTGGTACAAAGTCAGTTGCTTGTTCACTATTTTATTTTTTATTTTTTTGTATATAGAGGAACGAGAAACCTATTTTTTCACCGATTGCAGCAACCGAATACAATTGCGATCACCGAGACTCGCATCTAGAGTTGTTAACTATGCGCAGTTTCTCAAAATTATATTATTATGATGAAAATCGTATAAACAGCTAGTTGCGAGTTGCCGGTTGTCGCAACTGGGAGCTCTAAGTTCCTCCGTGTGCGTAGCGCTTTGAACATACAATTCAACGGAACTACGCTGCATTTAACTATCTGATAGTGGACAAGAAATATTTGATATAATCAAAAATCAATAACGGCAGCGTTATTAAAAATCAGACTCTGATAAGCGAATAAGTACTACAGTAATCGAACTGATAACACATATCAAATTAGTGCCATACTAATTTCCGGATAAACAAAAACACCGGTGTGCGTTCATTATAGATTCTAGTTATTTCGGCATCGGCCTCGGTTCATAAAGCGACCGCGTTTATTTTGAACTCGTCCAACGCGCGTTACGGGAAAAATAATATTAAAACGCAAAACCTGCACACTGCTGCCGGCGCAAGATAATATACAATGTTTAGGTACATATACCTATTGGCCGGACGGAACGGGTGACGAGGTCATCAAAATGCATTATTATTTAGCATCTGGACGAAATTAAACCGTAGCTTTGTCTTTCAAACTGGAGCTCGTCCCAAATGATGTCCAAACTCTTTAGAATATATAAGCGTCGCTAATTAAAAAAAACAGTTAGCAACCTGTCTCCGTTGCTAACTGAACGCAAAAATAAATTAAGCCACGACATGTGTTCGAAAACAAATAAACATTAACGCTGTTTCTGATCAATGTCCAGTCGTGAAGCAGTATAAACGAACGAAGACGCCTCGAGTTGGAGTAACGCCAAACGCGATTGTCGTAACGTAGGACCGTGAACAACGTGCCTTTAAAAGCCCTTACAGCCAGCATGTGTCGTAATTTTATGACGTCAAAAACTTCATTGCGCAGAATCAGAAAAATTATATCGGTGCGTTGGCATTCCTCGTCATAGCCATTATTATCCAGTATAATATGGAAATGAAGCGAGTAAATGGGATCCAAGAAACGAGATATAGTCGCGTCGTGTAGTGAATACCAACTGGATCTCCCACGCTCAAGACACAGACGAAATATATCGGTAAGCCGGTAACGGGTATACATGAGTAGCGGCGAGGTTCAAGGCCATAATTTGTTGCATCCCAGCCTCCCACACGCACGCTGATTCATTTATTTAGCTTCTCAATCACGTCTTCGAATGTCACACGGTATATAAACGTACTTCTGAGGTGTCGTTGCGTGTGCGGTGCTCAAACAGAATCGTCAAGATAGTAAAACACAATCAGAAGCAAAATTGTAATAAACCGTTTTTTCGAGGATGTGGCACTAAAAATGTCTGTAGTTTCGACCTTTCGACTCATGTGCTCGTAAAATCTAGAGCAAAATATCAGCTACACAAACAAAGTAATTATTCACAAAACAGTGTCTGAATACTGAATCACGTAGAAGCGATCGCGTGTCAATATAATGTACTCTTTTTTTAAGACGCGCGCTTTATTCTTGCGTGCCCTGTTATTTTCGTATTTCTATTTTGTGTAGCCCTGGCTTTATTTACTTCGTATTCGTACGTGAGGTGCGCCAAACGCGTGACGCCCGCACTAACAACTTCTGTAACATTGGCACTGAACTCTTCCACCGCTCTAGTCTAGATAACGAATGTGGACGACGAATACGTGTGTTATACGACTTATGCGAAATAGTGGCTGTCCTATTTTCCCAGTAAATTGAATAACATCTCGAGTTTGAGGTAGGTACTTTATTAGGTCAAGCGTTGTTCTGGAATTGTGGTATAATTATTTGCAGTAATATGGAGTTTGTCTGGGTCTGATCATTTATTTTGCATTTCAGATGGTCTCCAGTACTACGTCCAGTAGCGCAGCGTCGAGCCAAAGAATACAAAGCTCGTCGCAGCGCCTCCAACACATGGCCGCTTCCGAAATGAAGGCCAGCTCCATGAAGTCGGACCTGACAGAGCTCAAAAGCTCTATCTCCGAAATGAAGAATCTTAGTAACACAGCTGCTAAAAACTTTGGACAAAGGTGAGTCCAATTATGTCAATCGTGCTCATCCCACGCTTAGTTTTTACATGCCCTACGATGACTACCATGTTGCATAATGTTTACAAAATGTGCCAATGTTTATTTCATGGTTTGGTCAATGGGCGTAGCGATAACACAGACGGTTTTTAAGAACATTAAAAACTCTTTTTCCATTAGCCAGGGAGCGATAGAGCGAGCTCACCTGAGAGACCTTGGCTCTCGGCCAATTCCCACTCGCTGTTTCACCGATCTGTTTGCAGTACCACACCGACAAACAATAGCAACAGTACGGTTTCCCGTGACCCTTACGAGCGCTTCATACGAAATTAGTTTGTGTTGTGTGCCTAAAATATTCGCCTATCCTTCAAGTGTCTACATTCCAATATCATCAATCAATAGCACTCAAATATATTTTTCGCAGATTGCGAAGTTCAATGGAGAACATAGTGGACCAAGACGACTTAGGGGAGAGACATCTTCCGGATATCCGGGATCTTAATGATATGGGTGAATACGGTGACATGAGTGATATGAGTGAGCTGCAAGGAGACGGGCCGCTTGTGACGTTTCCGGAGTCCGATACCCCGCCGCCTATCACTGACAAACCTTCGTTGTTGAGTGGAAATGCTGCTATTGTGGGATCCAGTGCTGCGAACGAATTGAAGTACAGTGCAGCGAGAGTGACTTCAGCAAGTTCGACCCGCGTGGTGGCCGACGGTTACAGCGCGTCGCGGTCGGCTGCTAACAGCGCGAGGATGCGCCGGCTGCAGCATGGGGACATGCAATACGCAGAGAGTAGCGCCGCAGGGGCATCACACCGAATGCTGCAAGCGGAAGGACTCACTGCCGAACAAAACGCCGCGTACCTTCAAGTAAGTCTGTATTGTATTCTAGACACATGAAACACGCATCGTATTTTATTCTGAACATAAAAATGTAGATTGGCTTTGATATTGAGGTACCTACATATACAGTTTGTAGATAGCATGAAAATTAACTTGTCTAGTAACATAAGTGAAATTTGTCCTCTCTTTCGGGCGTCTGGCATTGCCGATGGAGCCAGAAAGGCGCGCCGAAGGACGTGACCTCGCGTGATTGCGACCGATCAATATCGTAGGGTGCCGCGTCTACACCACGAATCGCGCAGTGTTCTGGCATTTCTTGAGCTGATAACATGCAAGATCGCAATGCGGTCATCGAGCTATAGTTGTGTGCAGCAATAGTGCAGCGCCATATCATGTCTTATCGTTTTATTGCTTGGACCGCCAGGATGCTGCGTCGCAGAGGATCGCCTGGAGCGGTGAGCTCATTTATCTAAGGCGCTTATCGCCGCAGTAACTGAACCACGCTTCTCAGTCAGCGCCTGACCGTCGCGCGCGCGAGCACACGCGGAAGTCAATTATTGCGCGTGCGCCGAACCAAGTACATGAATAGTCCGTTTTAAATATAGATCCGGAATGTTCGCGGGAGGGGGGTCCGCGCCGTGGCCCGTACACCGTGGCGTCCTGTCGCGCTTTCCTCCGAACCAACAGAATCCTTCGGTGAGAGTTAATTTCTTCGGAGAAAATGGCCGGCGACCTTCAAAACATGTGACGTTCATACACAGAACTAAAATAATCGTAGAAAGTCCACGAGTTTCCCGCGATTGGCCTATATCCAATAGAATCGTTCAGCATATATAAACTCAGCAGTGACGCCCGACTGTTGTACAATATTAAAGTGGTTTTTATTCCGGGACAAACGCGCCGCGGCTTCCGAACGAACAACTATGTCTTCCAAACGACGCTCGAGACCCAAATTACGTTTAGTTATTGGCGTAACTATCAAATGTTTATATTGTGATTCATGCCTGAAACGTAGTGTTTAAAGCGCTAAATATAAGAGTGATTTGAGTGATAACGAGGTCATCTCTCCTGAGATCGCCTTTAAAAAGTTTCCACACGCGTACGCGTACGAAATAATACCTACTGAATTGAGCTAGTGATAATTTTGTGAAGTGATTTGACGTGCCCTATAGTGGAACATTTTGTGGTTTTAGGAGCAGCGGTCTCTCAAGGCGGGAGAAGTGTCAGCACAGGAGGCGAACAACATGTCTGCTTCTAGTTCACGGCTTCAGACGGAGGCCTTTAGCGCCGAGAAGAAAGCCATGGCTACGGCGCAGGCACGGCAAACCGTCACATCGAGCGGCATGTTCAGCCACAAGGAACACTCCAGTGTTGCTCACTCTAATTTCACCATCTCCAAAAACCTCTCCACGAAATCTACATTACTTTCCTCACAGGTAAGATAGTCAATTAGTTGAATAAACAAAAAATAACCGCTAAATTATTACCGAATATACATATAGCGGTTTGATAGTCCGAAATGACTAATTAAACTCATAAAAAATCTGGTTATAGAGGAAAGTTCTTAACAATGTTGTTATTGGGATTTCAGATGAGTCAATTACTAAATGGTACAAGCAAACCCGGTGACGAAGATCTTACTAATTTAACCTTTGAAGACTTAGATAAGTTAAATGCAAACTCAGTTCAGAAGGATGTCGAAATGGCTATTCAGAAATATTCCTCTCGAATGAACGCTTTTATTACTTCAATAAAAAACAACCAAATTGATATGAAACATGCATCCGTTCATTTCGACAAACTGAATGAAATGTTGAGAAGAGCATGGGCGGTACCTACTTATGGACATGAACTGGGATATTCTTTGTGCAATGCCCTCAGAACATCTGGTGGATTAGACATTTTAATGGCAAACTGCTTAGATTCCAGTAAGCCCGAATTACAATTCTCTACTGCAAAACTATTGGAACAGTGCCTCACCACAGAGAACAGAGCACATGTCGTAGAAAACGGCCTGGAGAAGGTAGTAAACGTCGCGTGTGCTTGTACAAAAAATGCAAACTCTGTAGACCATTCACGAATCGGCACGGGAATTTTAGAACACCTATTCAAACACAGCGAAAGCACATGTGGTGATGTCATTAAACTGGGTGGTTTAGACGCGGTATTATTTGAATGCAGAAAAAACGATGTAGAAACATTACGACATTGTGCGACTGCTCTAGCCAACCTGTCTCTGTATGGAGGAGCAGAGAACCAGGAAGCCATGATTAAGAGAAAAGTGCCGATGTGGTTGTTCCCTCTAGCCTTCCACAACGACGACAACATAAAATACTACGCCTGCCTAGCCATAGCCGTTTTAGTTGCAAACAAAGAAATTGAAGCTGCTGTACTCAAATCGGGAACTTTAGACTTAGTCGAACCATTTGTGACTTCTCATAATCCTTCCGAATTTGCAAAATCGAATCTTGCGCATGCACATGGCCAAAGTAAAACTTGGTTACAACGTCTCGTACCAGTGCTGAGCTCGAAGCGAGAAGAGGCAAGAAACTTGGCCGCCTTCCATTTCTGTATGGAGGCTGGAATCAAGAAACAGCAGGGTAATACAGAGATCTTTAGAGAAATAGGAGCGATTGAGTCGCTAAAGAAAGTTGCGAGCTGTCCAAACGCTGTAGCCTCTAAATACGCCGCACAAGCACTGCGTCTTATTGGTGAGGAAGTCCCACATAAGCTCTCGCAGCAGGTTCCTCTCTGGTCCATAGAGGATGTTCGCGAATGGGTCAAACAAATAGGTTTTTCAGAATACGCCACAAATTTTTACGAGAGCAGAGTTGATGGAGATTTATTACTACAAATTACGGAAGAAAATCTCAAAGAAGACATCGGTTTACAAAATGGAATCAGACGGAAAAGGTAAACTGCCTTGCGTACTGTTTAGTTTCGTTTAAGATTATCATTCATGAAGAAACTTGTCTCATCATTATAATATTCTATTTTACAGATTCACGCGAGAACTTCAACAGCTCAAGAAAATGGCAGACTACACATCACGAGACACTGGAAGTTTGAACGACTTCTTGCAAAGTATCGGTCCCGAATACACAATATACACATATTCAATGCTAAATGCAGGCGTCGATAAAGAGTCGATCAGAGGCCTTAGCGACGAACAGCTAGAAAATGAATGCCGGATCGGCAACAGTATTCATAGGTTACGGATTCTAAACGCTATCCGAGGTAATAATGAACATTAAACTTACTTTATTATCGGCTTTTGTCGTAGATGCTTGTCAAAAAAGTGAAAAAACAAAAAAGTTTTATGGGCATCAGCCATTTTCATAGTTCATACTACATAACTAGGTATTTTTTCGAAAAGTACTCGTCCGATTTTTGTAAAAAAAATGTGTTAGATACATAGGTATACATTAATTGGCAATTTGAATACTCAATAATAATGACAATAAAGACAATTTTGAAAACCCAAACCAAAAAACATATTTTTGAAACGACTGATTCTTAACACCTAACATGTTTCATCAGAATCGGCCAAATAGTTACCGTAAAAATTCTGGTATCTTTTTACGAGTATGAAAATTACCCAATGTCGTGGGCGGCGCCGTTAGTTCCTTTAACATGCTAGTTATGCAACATAAACATATTGCCATACGATGTTGTTTTATTTATGATGACCGTTATATTGCTACCAGTTTCATAAAAGCCATGAAAGCTGCAAGCTTTCATAAATTTCTTAACAAAACGTAAACATGTAAGACGATCAAAGACTGAATATAAATATCGTCCCATAAAGCATTTATCTACTACGCCCGTTTATTTTTACAGTATACGAAAGCTCTCTGCCAAGTAAAGGAGAAGAGAATATGGAAAAGAACTTGGACGTGTTTGTTAGTTATCGAAGATCCAACGGCTCGCAGCTGGCCAGTCTACTTAAAGTCCATCTCCAGCTTCGAGGTTTCACAGTGTTTATCGACGTCGAACGACTAGAGGCTGGCAAGTTTGACAACAATCTTCTCCAAAGCATAAGACAGGCGAAACACTTCCTTCTTGTCCTGACACCAAATGCACTCGAGAGATGCAAAAATGACACCGACAGGAAAGACTGGGTTCATCGAGTAAGTACTCGATCTCTACATCAAGATGTTGACGACTATAATTTAAATATATGATAAGATACTTACTGTTTTTATTTTATTTTTCAGGAAATTGTGGCAGCGTTGCAGTCGCAGTGTAATATTGTTCCCATTATTGACAACTTTGAGTGGCCGAAAGCGGAAGAGCTGCCAGAAGATATGAGAGCCGTGTGCCACTTCAATAGCGTCCGGTGGATCCATGACTACCAGGACGCCTGCGTTGAAAAATTAGAAAGGTAGAGTTTTATGATATATAATTGAGTAGAAATTTACCACAAGTCGATGATAAATGACGTGGTCATTATGTAAGTTTCGCTACTATTCATATTCTATAAACAAAGTCATTTAATATTTAGATTCTAGTGAGCAACATTACATGTGCACTAGGTAATATAAATAAGATTTATTTTGTTAATATTTGTATTCGATTTGTTGGCGAACTTGGTAATCTCCAGGTCTATTGATTCGATTGCAAACTAAACAATCTGAATCGATTTAAGAAATTATTTCGCCGATAGACAACTACACTATTCTTGAGTGACACATATGTTTGTGCACATGCGGCCAAAGTAGCTAATAATTTAGCTGGCCCAGCGCCCAGGCGTCCTACAACTCCACGACAGTTCAGTTCTCTTCCTCCACAACCTCTATCATAATTAAACATCTCCAGTCTATGAATTGCAAATCCCATGATTACGAGTACGCCAATTATAATATATCCAATTGTATTCCAGTTTTCTACGTGGCAAGTCGAACCTGGCCAGTCGGTTAGAGGGTCCATTGAGAGGACGAGACGTGCCGACCCCCGGTACAGCGACCATCGGAAGAGGCCCCCCTAGCTACCAGCGGATGGCTTCTTGCGAGAGCCGAGGGAGCGATAAGGCAGATTGACTAGAACCTTTACACACGCTACCGCCTGTTAGGTGAGTCGCATTTCAATTTCATTTTTGATGTCAGAGGCGACTACAGCGCTTTTTATAGAGAGAGCTGCAAACAAGTACATATTCGCCTGGTGTAAGACAACCACCGGCTAAAACACCTGCGATGCAAAATTTGTGATCTTGTTGACGTGTTGCCAACCCGAAGAAATGTAGAGTTTACACGCGATCTTTTTAAAACCTTCCACTTTAAGATAACGGAATGTGAATTACGAAGAAGGAAGAGCATTCCATATACCTCCCGTACATCAAGTGAGGTAGGTATGTGGAATGTGGAAAGCTATTCCACTGGAAGCATTTTTGGAGCTCATGAGGCTCTTGGGATCAAAATCTTCATCCCGAAAACATGTCACGCACTACAAACCAAACTACAAAACAAGCTTACAAATTGTTACTTACTTGAGAAACTTGTATGTATGTGTGAAGTATCTAAGTAATTATAAGTACAGATTCAACATAATCGTCAGCCATAAAACGTCCACTGCTGGACGAAGGCCTCCCCCTTTATAGAGGGGTGTTGCCGTAATCCGCCGTGTTACCACCGTTAACCAAGAGGACGCTGCTGCCCGTCCTCCGGTGGGTCTGGTTTCAGTTTAAGGACATACCCAGGTCCAACATACACAGAACATTTTACTGAAAGTCATACAGAGTCCACACTCATATGCGATTGTGAATGCTGTCAAAATTCAATCTTATTGCACCTACTGATAAAATACACTACATATACGTCGTAGAGGAATGGAAAATTTCGCACATAGCTTTCATCGCTTTCAAAACGTTATAATATTACGTTGTCTACATATTATGTCTAGGTATCCACGTAATTTCCAGGTCGGAAGGAGCCATTCAAATCAATCATAATGTTATTGAATTTTGTTATACCGTTCGCAATCTTCATGCTTCTTATTTGACTATCTACAATATTGTTTTTTTTCCACTTACAGACCACGAAGACACCGCCAATCATCCCTCGAGAAAGCTTCATCAGCCTCACAAAGCTGCGAACAATTAACAAGTACTAGTAGCACTTCCAAAACTGCATCTCCCGAGAAATCACTTTACAGTCTCCCAGAAAGACTGTCCGAAAGCAGTGATAACTTGGACTCCAGCGAGATGGAGTCTAACTCGCGCAGATGCCGTAGCTGCGAAGGCATTCTAGAAGCCGAGGAACCGCACACACAACACTCCCTGCCCACGCCTTTAGACGCTGCCACACAAACAAAAAGAAAAAAGAACTTCATGGACAGATGTGTCAATAAAGTGAGACTGTGTTGATGTCGTGTTTGGTCGTTTTCAAACATGTGCTTGCGTGTGTAAGCCCGACTGCCCCATTGGACTCCAATTGCTTAAGTGAATCTTATTTAAAAGTACAAAGTGCACACAATGTGTATATATTTTGTGTATGCCCTGATTTATGTGTTTAAGCAATTGAGCTAATATCTACAGAGTCACAACCGTCCAATACAAATGACAGAGCCAAAACTCGGCGCACGCTATGCAGTGCGCCGACCGATTTGAACTACGATAAGACATAAGCGCTCAAGCATACATTGAACACTAAACATAACGTCTATACAAAATATAAAATTTCAGCCTTGAATCGAAATGAAGATGATGATGATGATAACATCTAAATTCGAACAATTGTGAACTATATAATGCACGTATAGGTGTACAACGGCAGTAGGAAGTTTTTTGACTGTTTTTACTTAGAGATTGTGACTCTTTAGATATTAGCTCAGTGGTTTGAGCACATTAATTGGTAATCTAATTATACTGTAATCTCAATGAGTGTCTGATTTATATAGTTGATGAGTGAGGAAAGTGAACCACCCTGCTGTGTTTGAAGAGCATCGCACGAGGTGGTGACGCGAGGAGGCCAGTTTGCTGTTGTTATAGTATGGCAAATTGCTTCAATACCTTTATATCTTTGGCTATATTGTATTATCTCTCTATCTCTTCACTCTCTATAGACTTTACGAAGAATTTATGGATATACCTATTTTATTTTTCGTTTTAGTATCTTGCCAATGAAGTATTTGTAAATTGGAAAATCTTACAAAATTATTATTTGCATAATATGTGATAGCTTAGATCTTCTAGAAGTTATGAAATATTTAATGAAAACCACTCGAAAGTGAAATCGAAATCTTAGTGCCTATATAATTTATTTCTGGTAATGTTACACTGTTATACATGTATTCCCAAACTGAAATGTATGTATTATTGTAAACTGTACAAAATTTTACCATAGACTAGTTGCTAGATTACGTAGTACTACATAATTATTATTAGTTAACCATATTATTTTATTCTATGAAATAATTTTATCCTGTCCAAAATTAAAATTTGTTTATTTATGTGCTAGCTCTAACCACGAAATAAATGGTATTATTAAAATTGTACTTTTTGTTTCAATCCTCTATGACTATCACCAAGGCTAAATGCTCGACCCCCTGGTCGAGCTCTGGACGAGACAATAACTTTAAGACGACGACATCTATACGTAAGTAGGTATGTATAAAACGGTGGGTTGGCGAAGACATTTTGGGGGGGTTTGGACTCCCAAAACTCCCCTTCTGCCTACGGCCTTGACTATCACCATATTTTCAAAATCCCTGATACCACCTAAACTTAAAGTCTTATTCCTTACTAATATTTTTACAACCAAGACTACATTTTACCCCAAAAAAAAATTCTCTTCTGATTTTCGCCATGGGACACAGTTAGTTTAAAATATTTAGAAAATGTCTTAGTTATTATAAGTATTTCAAGTTATTTCCAACATATGAAGAGGAAATCCTAAGAACATACCTGGCTTGTGACAGACTAAATGACATGTTAATAGCAACAAATGAGCCAAGTGAAAAATAATTCCTCAACAAACATAAATAATTACTAGCAAACTTGTTAGTAAATAAATTTCTACAGACAAACTAGACAATAATAATTATGTTTCAAGCTCACAAGACCAAAGCCCTGTTTTGTATTTACTTACTTCATAAAAACCTAGTTACTTACTTACTAAATTATACTGAGTTATAGGCCTGGAGCTCGAGCATACTTAGCCGAATAGACGTCATTGTACTCATAATTGTAAACAACTTTTACTATTGGCGCCATTGCAGGCCTGGCGCACTCCGCACTTTAGGTATAAAGCTACAAGTACGTGGCGGGCTCGTCTAGACGGGCCAATTCAGTGGGAAGAATTCAGTCAAAAGAGATAAGAGATATGCGCTAGATAGAGAGGCTACTTCTAGGTTCTATTATAACTGCATGTAGTTACACACATCCTGAATTGCACTTTATTATGTTGTAGCAAGAGTTGCTACTTATTTAAATGATTTTGCGGATGAATCTTCTGTACTTGTCCTATTATGTATTCAGTGGCTATAAAAGGTGCGAAACCGTGAAAAAAAATAAAAAAAATAAAAAAATAGTGTTCCATTCATTTTGTCAAGAGTTAATAAACGTTTTATACATAACAGCAATTTCTTCTCGATTTCAGTGTTGGCTGTTTAGCACAAGTTACAATCTAGTTAAACAATGACCTTCATATTTATCTCAATCATGAGTTCAATGACCTTCTTTCGGCATAGTATAGTACATGCCTATCACCCTGTATATAATTTGAATGCTATGCCCTTACAGCAGGCATCTTAGTAAATAAATCTAGTCTTGATACTACTTTTTTTTTTTTTTTTATTTATTTATAGGCGTTTTGCGTTTGACTGCTATCTCGTCTGATGATAAACAAAGATGCAATCTACGATGGAGCACGCTTGCCTAGAAGAAACCGGTTCACTCGCGACTTGAAGACACCCAGATTATAATAATATAGTTAGTTAGTTTAGTGACTATATAACATAGTTAATCGTGTTATAGTAAGAATAAATGTCTTATCAAATCATCAGTAATTTATTTAAATTTCTACTATGTAAGAAATGATTCAAATATATTAAAGTGCATAATATTACAATCTATATAACTAATTACATAAAATTTATAGAAATAACAAGTCCATATACATTATTATAAAAATTTACTTACAAGTAAAACTAAAACTAAAAAATTATTTAAATATTTACTTATTATAAATAAAAACAGATAGATACATAGAACATTTTTGGAAACTACAAAAATTTTGAATAATAATAATCTACCTATATATAATCTACCTACTCTGTTCGCTGAGAATGTTTAATAGGGAAAACGTCAAAATGCACGACATTGGTCGCAGATAACGTACATAGTTATTACCGTCATAGCTAGTACCATCCTTTTCACTTAGTACATACAATTGTGCAAGAGAGAGCAACCTATATTAGACATTCTCAGTGAACAGAGTATAGTATTTAAATCAATACTAAATTGATAATCCCCTTTATCTATCAACTTGTATAGAGAAAGAACACTCATCACATCCAATAATTACCTTGCTAGGGATTAAGTGAATTGCATCCAACAGATATACGCCACCACAACGACAGTTGAATGAGTAAATATTCTGCGCACCATCAAATGTCATATCTGAAAGCCTGATTGTATCATAAAGCAAATGATTGCTGTGTTCATGGCATGTGAGTGTTGCATCGTACTGCTTGCGACTTGCAGAATCTCTCAGAACGGTCCAAGCTTTCTGAATCAGTAGAAACTTGTCCTCAGATGTGTTGGTTTTGTCAGGGTGAGAAGACAGCACAAGACGTTGATAACACTTCTTTAGTTCTTCCATAGATGATGATTTATCGCACTGTAGAACTTCATAGTAGTTGGTAAAGGATTTCTCTCCCATTGTTTTTATCAAACAGTGTGGAAGTGTTATTCCAAAAGAAATTTTAAAATAGAATAGAGGTTATATTATTCTATGATAATATCCCCATTTTATAGAATATTTTTGCGATTCTCATAAGCCCGTCAAGCGAAATGAAAATAAATGCTATTATCTCCTGCTGTTTGCTTTTATTTTACACAATATCTCCATATAATGGAAATTGTAAAGGAAAAATAAATAAACACCTCCGCTTCGTTATAAAACTTTTTTTTTAATTCATAAAATCCATAAATTTATTTACTGACACTGACAGCTGACAGCCTACTATATTTGACATTGACAATAAAAGTAGATGGACAATGACAACTAACATTCATTTTTAGCAAATACACTTTTTTTTCATCAGAAGACACGTGTGTAAACAATACCATTCTGCCACAACACAATACTAGCCGTTCAACGACAGAGCTAAATCCTTCAAATCATGCCATGTATCTATTAATGCCGGCAGCATGCTGAGTAGGCTGCCTACTTCTGGTACCAATATAGATGTTAGCGGGGGCGAGTTGTGTCGCGGCATAGATTAAGTATATTAATCTATGTAGTAGTATACTTAATCTATGGTCGCGGGGAAGGACAGCTCGCGCCTCGTGCACCACGCGCTAAAACCGGCGGTCGGCGCCGCGCTCTGTTACCTGTAGAAATCCATTAAGCGTGGCCACTTACACAATAAGAGAGCTAAATCCTCCAAGCATAAAAAATATAAATAGTGACTAATGGGGTTGAGCATTTCATTTGGATCGTCTCTTCCATATCCGTCTGAATACAATCCTTTTGTGTTTGTGTATCTTACGTACAATACCTAATTATTTGTAGCTCAAGTATTTATTTAAAAAGATTATATGTATTTTACATGTACTACTAAATAAAGGCGCTTGCCTAGAAAAAACACCTGCCTCACACTGACACAGACTGCGTCAGCGGCCATGGCGGTGAAGGCAACTTAAAATACTATTTTAAAAGTTCTGATATCTCCCTGGGTTAGGGTAGACATAAGGATTTATAATCCTCTTAAAATACTATTTTAAAATAAGTTCTAATATCTCCCCTGGGAGACGAGCATTTTTTATCACATATATTCAAAAATACCTCCTTTGTTCGTCGCACACAGCTCTGCCCTGTTTTGAATTTGGAATGTGGATATTGTTAGTAAAAGTTCCAATCACCAAAGTATCAACCACGAACATTGTATGAACAAGTAACAAGCTGTTTGAAAAAGAAAGGCACGAAGGTGTAAATTCGGATTTTACTTTGTTTTATTTTAACTCAGTGTATCTTCCTGAATAAAAAGTGAGAAGTGAGTGTGAGTAGTGAGAATGAAATAAACGTAGGTACTATTCTTATTCATAAGCTGCACTTACTTATTTTCTCATAGAGGGTGATAAAAAGCAGAGTGTCCACCTCGGGATCAACACTATTTTTAAGCTCGAGTACTTTGAATCCCTCGCTGCGCTCAGGATTCTACTTTAGAATCCTTCGCTACGATCTGGATTCAAAGAAACACTCTCGCCTTAAAAATTGTTGTTTCATCCCTTGGTAAACAATCTACTATTTAATCCTGATGTCTCCCACAGGGGGGAAATCAGGGGAGACACGAGTCCGTCACCAAATAGATAGATGATATCGCAGGCCGTATCTATCTAGAGGAGAGGAAACTCATAATACGACGCGCTGGGCAAGGCACTTTATCAGTTAGTAGTAAGTTAACAGGGTGGTAGTAAACTATAACGATTTTGTAGTAAGAAATCATGAAAATAAACCACACTATTTTGTTAGAGCAAAACTTTTATTTTTTATCCTTTAAAGATTTTACGTAACTAAGTATAGAAAATAGAGAAATTGATTTAACTTGGTAAAATATGAGCTAATAAAAAGATTTGAAATATAAAAACAACAAAAAATGAGTTCTTTTTGTACCTGAAACAAATAAAATCACAAATCAGATAAAATCACAATAAAATCAGAATGTTAATCCGTCTAGTGCGGACACATAATGAGTCACTTATTACAAGTGTATAGTTAAATTAACCTAGAAGTTGCCTCTCTGTCTAGCGCGTAACTCTTAACTCTTCTGAATGAATAATTTGTACATAAATAAATCCCACTGAAGAGAGAAGTGAATAGTTAATTCGCGAATAAACACAAGTTTAAGAAAATAATAGAATGCAACGACTTGATTTTCCGTGTTCCCGCCAAAACTCCTTCCTTTTTCTTTGATTCCCTTTTTCAATAAGTGCTGCCAGTTAAGAGTCGTAGTGATGGGTTTATCCTTTTATTTGTCGAATTTCGTCGGATCGGATAATGATTTTTAAGTTTTTGTTGTAAGTATATTTTATATTATCTGTTTTGTGTGATGTGATATTAGTTTTGTGTATGTAATTAATCTTTCATTTGCCTTGTATGTGTATCTTGTGATTTTCGCGTGCGTGACGTCACCTGCCGGGCCCAACGGAAGACCAGCGCCGGTTGCGAGCAACCGGCATCTTGCTGAGTTGGGGCCGGTTTGTGGCAAAAGGTAAACATTTTTTTATTTATGTTTTACTTTTCCGTGTTCTGTGTAACTGCTTTTTTGTTTATACTTTTGCCACGAATAAACTATTGTTTATTGTAATAGAATGGAAATGTGACGGCCGCGCTTGAACATTCACATAAATGTTTGCCCTGGGTGGGGATCGAACCCACGCCCTACAGCTCTGAAGGCAGACATGCTACCAAATGAGCTATAAGGCAGTCATACAAAATATACTATGACTAATTGATTATAGCAATTATTTCGTACCGTTGTTCACATATCAGTGTGCACTGGACAGATGCCGCTGAAGCACGTGGTTCCGTAGTCGATGCAAGGCTTGTCTGCCACCTTGAGAGCCTCGGCCTTCGGACAGTATTGAATCAATCTGAAAACACAACACAAATAATATATAAATATATATGTATTTTCATTTTTCTATAAGAACAGAAACAATCGAAAGATACGTAGCACGATTTCATATAAAAATGGGACCATGCCCTATATGGTGCATAAACAGATACTTTTTTAATTTTTAACAAAAATTATAAATGTGTATTTTTCTAAAAAAAAAAGCGTTTCCGGAGAAGTACAATATAATTCAGAAAGTACAGATAAGCATGTTCAATACTAGACCGCATCGTTGATAAACATCGGGTGGACCACATCATGCGGTCAAAAGCAAACCCATTTTTTAATATAAAGAAATTGCGTTTACGGTTTGCGTCTAATTGATCTATGGAAACAGCACAGTGCTTTATTTATTTTATTAATATAAATTAATATTATATTTATCTCTTTTCTGCCCTACTCCTGCATAATGTGGAATCAATTTTCTTCCTCAGTATACCAGAGAAGCTTGAATTCATCAAAAGGACTTTTAACAGTGTTCAGTAGTCGGCAACGTAGTTCTAGAGAGTTTTGGCGGGAACACTGAAAAATCATGTCGTTGCATTCTATTATTTTCTTAAACTTGTGTTTTTTCGCGAATTAATGATTAAAAATGGTGGTGTTTTATTCATTGAGTGTTGAATTACATGCACGAGTGTGGGCAAGTGATATAATGTGGTGAAACATGTCTTTTTGTGTTGTTTTCAAAACTCCATAGAAGCTCATAGTAAAGTCGCCACAACTTTACTAGGGTATGACTTGGACTCGACTATGACTATTTTCATGTGACTTACTGTGATTTCATGACTTATTTGACTTGATAATAACAAATAAATGTGAAAATTCCTAAACTTGACACTGGCAGAATGCACAACGTGCGATGCCAATAACTAAGAAAAGAAGAACGTAGTTCTAGTGCACATGGTATTGCACATATCCATCGTCAACAAACAAAGGTTGCTCATCGTTGCGTATCAGCACAGCTTAGATAAGAACAGCTAGCTCACTCCAATAGATTAACACATTTTTTATTACCTCATAAAAAACCTGATCATCAATAGAGCCTATCAAAAAAAAACAAAATTTAAAATAATTCAAAAATAAATAAGTTCTTAAGTATTTTAATTTCTAGCTAGACAGAGAGCGCGCTATACTGAGCTATGACGTCAAGCCTCAGGCGCGGCATACAAATGCTATACTAACACGTGTTTTGCGAGAAAGGGATAGAGCACCCCTTCTCTATCTCCACCTAAAACTTTAAACGCTCATATCTCAGAGGTTTATCAGCCAATACAATTTATTTTTTCAATATGTGTAATGTATTTAGTTATACTCATCACTAAGCCTGTTATTTGTCATAAATTAAACATTAGGCTGCACGCTTATTGTATCAGCATTTGTGTTGAAGTATGATATAATTGGCGGGGGCACTGCCGTGCCCCCCGATATGTTGGGTTTCCAATAAATAAATAACATTTTGAACACACAGCGCAGGTACGCGTTTAAATCGCGTTAATCTAACCAATGACACTTAAGTGACCGTGGTCAGATCAATCTAACAAACTGATCAGACAACGGATACCTAACTGTTTATTTAAGCACGCACACATCTGCAAACACACTGCGAGTTCCCTTATTGCACTTTATTTGCGGATGTGTGCGTAGCGTGAAATACACATGTAGCGCTGTGCTCTAAACGGGTAGCGATATTAGAGTTCGTTTTCCAACACTAAATAAATAAAAAGAAGCACCTGTACGGCACAAAAACGGATCGTATTGGGAATCTTTATCTGTATACAGCAGTTTAAAATATCGACAGACTAGCAACTTTATGCCCTCACCCGTAATCTCCTTTCTCCATCCATTTCGGATCTATCTTCATGATCTGGTCGTACTTCCCTTTGGGCATCCCACATATAAGTTCAGCCTTCACCGTTCGCACCGCTATTATAGGCGCTGGGATGAAACCTGCAATAGGAACGTTTAAGGTTTTATTGTAAGAACATTATAAGTACATAAATTACCATCCTTTCGTTTTTGTGTAGAAGGATAAAAAGATAGATTGTATGTATTTTGTTTGAGTCAATAAAGATAGATAGATAAACTCTTTATTGTACACACCAAAAAAAATTCATAACAGTCATGATGATCACAGCAGAAAAATGAACTTAGCACTAGTGTAACAATTGGCGGCCTTATCGCTAAAAGCGATCTCTTCCAAGCAACCTTGGGATGGAAAGGATTCGAAAAAACATTAATAGACGGGGTGTGCAATATTAAATAACTTCAAGAAAAAATACATAGAACATAATAAAACTTAAAATTGAAATTTAAAGGCGCTTGTTCGGTAAAAAAGTACATAAAATGTAGTCAAATAGTCATCGTCTCTTATAAATATGTATAATCTGTGCTATTACTTAATACCGCCTCAAGTGTAATGACCAACAGCACACTTGTATCATAACATAATGTACTATTACAACAATATTACTCGTGTAGCACAATTTCACATGTGTCCGCAATCTTGCTCGCATCTAAGGCTAACATTATTTAACTAATATACAAAGTAAATATGAGTGTCTGCTGCAGAGCTGTTAAACCTGTATTTCGACAGACAGCTTGCCAAGCTCTAATCTCTCTCTAGCAAAGACTATAAACCCTGTTGACTGATCGTCCGACTTCATGCGAAAATGAGTAGTTTAAATACTACTAGCCACTGCGTCTACGTCAGAATTTCATTGCATTTCATAACTCAGATTGCGTCATACCAGTGATTGGTCAATCGCAAGCATATAACGTTACCTCGCCCCTGCCCGCAACGGTGAGTCGTGTTTGTAGGAGAAATTACGTTCACGACCCATCAACAGGCTATATGATCTGTGGCTCGTAGCCATGATGTCCCATAAGGGAAGATGGTGCTAGTGCGGTGCCACGTATTAATCGACTCGCCGTGAATACGGGAAATCAGCATACTGAGCCATGGCCCACCTGGAAAACCCTGAACCGATTGCGGTCCCAGGTAGGCCGAAGTTGAGATAACTTGGCAAAGTGGGGCTATATCAGAGATACCGACACCCAATGCCTCTGTAGTGTGTGCCCGCAGACGTCACACCTGCTGGACTGTGCGGTGTGTCCTGCAACCAGCACCCTTATCATGGACGTTCGTGATTCTGATTGAGAGCGTGCGCGAGCAGGAGGGCGCATGGCGCGAGTGGGTTGGTACGAGCAGGATGGCATGCTATCGCAATCGGAATCGCGAACGTCCATGATAAGGGTGCTGCTCCCTTAACGACCTACATAAAGCCACGGATAGTGCCATAGAGGTGGCCGAGTTTTGGTCGAAACACTTAGAAACGATATAGATACGAAAACGAAACAACGACTCGAAAAGAACAAGAAGCTATCTAATCATTGAGCTAATATCTAAAGAGTCACAATCTCTAAGTGAAAACAGTCAAAACACGTCCGAGCGCCGTGTACATACCTATACGTGCATTATATAGTTCGCAATTGTTCGAATTTAGACGTTATGTCGCTTGTATAGTGTTCAATGTATGCTTGAGCGCTTGTGTCTTATCGTAGTTCAAGTCGTTCAAAAAGTCTCAATGTTTTGGCGCGGACATTTTTTTGCACGTTTGTGACTCTATAGATATTAGCTCAATGTATCTATATACAATAATTTACCTTGTAGTGCCGCTTCGAATCCTAAGTACGGATTGCACTTTCTCTCTCCGAGTAACTTCCGGTAGTTGAGGTCCCCTTTAAACATCAGTCCGCACGCGTACTGCAGCTTTCGATACATGGTGTAATCGATTCTTTTCATGTCCTTATACACATGCGGCCAAGTCCAGAAATCTTCAGCCTGTAAAAAAAACATGTCCAAAAGGATATTTGGTTCAGGTTGACGTGACTTCAGACCAGACTCCAGACAGATCAACTCCGACCATGTGACCTTGGTTTGGCAAAGCGCCGGAGCAGACCGTCTGACTCTTTAATTTGATTGGTCAGTTACGGCCTTACTTAAAAAACTTTTCAATCGTTAGTCACTGCTTGATGTTCTGCCATCTTCTCTCTGACGTGAAGTTGCACGTGCTAGAAAAGGACAGAGAAGTTTAAGCAGTGACTAAGAGAATCGAGATTATTTTAGGTAAGGCTGTTAAACGTCAGAGTTTTGGCGGGAACGCGAAAAAAACATGACGCCGCATTGTATTATTTTCCAAAACTTGTGTTTTTTCGAGTGTTAAAATTCGTTAAATGCCGAATTACGTGCACGAGTGTGGGCAAATGATATAATCTGTGTATGTCTTTAAAATTCCGTAAAAGCTTTTATAATAGTAAAATCGCCACAACTTTACTAGGGCATGACTAAGACTTGACTGTGTCTGATTTACATGACTGACTGTGATTTTATGCCTTATTGGACAGTTACATCAAAAACTTGAATAAATTCATATATTTGACACTGGCAGAATGCACAAAGTTCCATTAGGTTCGGACAGGCTACGTGTTTTGTTCACAGCTGATGTTAAATGACGGTCTGCTTGACGGCGGTACACACATCTATAATTTATACCTATAGACTACACACAGGATCACAGAGACAGGCAATCAAAATAAGAATGTATGGACGATGTATTTTTTTATATTAAAAAACAAGTATTTAAAACAGTACCATGACTGCGAAGGTTCCATCTTGCACATATTGACCCCATTGTTGGCCCAACTTCCTGAGGTTGTCGGCGGTAATAAGGCGAGGCTCTTCCGGTTCCGGGGGCTCCGCACCTATAATCAATAAACGAGATGGATCAACTCTTTGTTCACACCATGGGCGTATATAAGGGGCGGGGGGAGGGGGGGGGGGGGGGGGGGGGGTAGGGGGTTCGGACCCCCTTTAGCATCAGATGAAAATAATAAAAGTGGGTAAGTAAGTTCGTATAGGCTGAGTGGCCAGCCCTAGTGTCAGAGTTAATGTGCCGCCCGAAGGCCTCTGACATGGCTGACGGTTGTTGTTATAGAAACTAGAACAAACAGCCGGGACCAACAATTTAACGTATTTAATAAAACTGGGTGACATACTATGACATCCGATGGGAACTAAGTGCCACAAGCTGTTCGCAAAATATATATCGTCTTGGTGTTAACACCTACATTGTGTGTCCCAAAAAAGTTGCCTATGTAACTATTTTTTAACCCTCGGAACCCCCATGTGAAAGCTATAGTTACGCCCTTGGTTCACACCACAGTGCAAACGAGAAAGATGCATGCCAGTATTAAGATGAGTTTGAGTTTGCAAAATAAGCCTTATTCAGTAGCATAGTCAAGTATGTGTAGAAAAAGTTTGATAATTACCTGGTTTTACTTCTTTTGGAACAGGCACTGCTGTCCTGTTAAAGTTTGCGTTTGTACATGAATCTATAACATACCTGAAAACAAAAGAATGTAGTATTATAAAACATTGTTTTGATCGGGTACATCTTACGGATAAACAGTCACTTACATAGCATTTTTAGTCTTATTCTTAATGCTAGGGCTTCACCTGCGTGACGCTTTACGTCCAGTTATCGGAATAATTAACGTGCAATAAATGATGCATTAAACAATGCGTTACATTGGCGGCCACACTATCATTTGACTCTGCATATCGCCTTACGTCTAACGACAGTAATAATGCCATTAGCCCATTAGCGCGCTAACACCCGGCCATAGCTGCGTACTGTATCAAATACCGCGCTAAATAATGGCATTACACGCAGGTGAAGCCCTAGCATAAGAGGATAAGACTAAAAATGCAGTAGAATGCTAAGTGTTGCCATTTGTTTGATTTGAGTAGCTAAAATGTGCCACTATTTTCGAATTTCAATTACGTCGTGCGATATCCTCTGTTTGTTAAATCGATGCCTAAATTTCGTTTTGTTATTCAAAGTTCTGGGTACCAACATTGGTTATGGCCAGGTGGTATCTCTTACCATCACGAGATCTTGATCGTTTAATTACTTTTAACCGAAAAAATAAAGTAGTGGTCAACGTTTTTAGTGGTACAGCGGCGCCCTCCTTTAACCGACTTAAAAAAGAGGAGGTTCTCATTTGGTAATATGATTTTTTTTCTATATGTGTGTTACCTCAGAAATCCGTCATTAATATATATCATAAATCGATTTGAAAAATCTTTTTTATTTGAAACTACATAATACTTTCAGATTGGTCCCACAGAAATTTCATCAAAATCGGTTCTGTAGTTTAGTTTTTAAATCAAAATAACTGGAAAAAGAGGTCACCCAGGGCCCTGTTTTACAAAGCTACAAGTCTTGTGCTTGTAGTGAAAATCTGGCAACACCGCAAAAAAATATTGAGTACGGCATTTTCTAAAGCTACAATACAACCTGTGTACTAACTACAAGTACAAGCACTTGTATATAAGTTATATATATAAAGACAAACCATCTACCTGTAACTGGTAACTTGTAGTTACTGGTACAAAAAGCTAGTACAATTGAAAGCTTGTAGGTACGTGTAGCTGTATAAAACAGGGCCCTGGTAAACGAAATTGAAATCGGTTGATTAAAAAAAATAAGATTGATTCATTCCACTGTTTAAAAGTTAGTCAGGTGGTTCGAAAATTCAACTTACTTGAAATCCCTCTCAGTGACATCAGATATGAACCAAGGTATTTGCTTTACATGAAATCTTATCTGAAATACGATAAATAGAAAAAGCTTAGAATAGCATATGCATGTTGGGAAACTTTCACATGCTTGTCAGAACATCATAAAAATAGCTTAGCAAAAAAAGTTTTTTTCTTCTGGCAATTCTGTGGATTATCTTTAACTGACGTATAACATCAGCTAAAGTTCTCTGCTAGCATTTAGAAAGTATTTGCGATAGAAGCGCCCTTTTAATTTTTTGAGTTTTGCCAAGATATAAAGTCTGTATACATAAGTAAGGAAGTTATGAGCATTGTAATTTCACGCTAGACAGAGAGCGCACTATAGCTAAACGAGACAACAGTATACGTGAGCCATGCAAGATCTATGCTGATTCTAGCCTTGCAGGATAGGGACAGCGAATCCCTCTAAATCCTCAATAAAACGTTAAACATTTCATCTCACAACATTATTAGCTGATTTTAATTATTTACTTCTTTAGTATACAATGTGTAACAAAAAGGTCCAACAATACTGAACGGTATGTATGTACTCATCATTATGGTCAACCTTTACTATGGTGCCTACCCTGATATCGCGAAAAAATATATCAGCTGTTCCATATATTTTGTCCAAGGTCAATGAAGTTTTTGTATGGAACAGCTGTTTTATTTAGCGATTTCAAGGTTAAAAACAGTCCCATAGTAATAATTTGTTCATAATTATGAATACATACATACCCTTCAGAATTGTTGAACCACACACATTGTTACTCATGTTACACATTGTACATTTCAAATACGCTATTGACATAGATTAAGAATAATACTTAATCTATGCTATTGAGAGCCCTATATCGTTATATGTATAGCAAAATTTCTATAGACAAATTATTTGCCTACGTGTCATTTATCTCACGTCTCTTAGTTTGCAGTTTGAGATTCAGCTCTACACGACATGTAAAAAACCAAAAAAAAAAAAAATGGTCTATGGTTATGGTTTGAAAAACCTTTGCTTTAGTTTCACCTATTGTAGAGTCGTTGCATAATGCTATGTTCGATTTATTTACCTTTTGCACAATATTCTGTGATATTAAGAAATGCGCCAGACATAGATCAGTGAACAGCTCGTACCCAGCATTGTCACAAATGATATCTGTAATGAGATTAATTTTACATTCCACACAACTCGTAGCAGAGATTTCGGCGTTCGGATTGCTTTTTCCAGTAAGTGAATTCAAATTAGCTCATACTTGGGATCCATTTCTCTCATTTCATTAGGTACTGCACAGATAATATAATACTATACTAGTAGCTATTGTAATATAGTTCATACTGATCAGATAAACAGTCACATACAGCGTTATAAAAAGTAGATAACTTGCTTTAAAGTAACCAGAAACAAACATATTTTTGTGGACTCGCTGCGCTCACGCATTTTTTGTGTGTATGTAAGTATATTTTTATTTCCGTAACGTTACAAAAAATCCTAATTCGAATCCTTTATGCGCCAACAATACCAAACAACATAGACCAAACCCCCTCCCACCCTCTCTTATCACAAGCTGGGAGCTTGACCTATTTTGATCTTGTCTACTTCTAAGAACTCACCGAAATTGACTGTTTGCGGTAAGGTCATCTTAGCAGGACAGGGGATTTTCGGGGGTTCTGGAGGTTCCTCTCCCTCTGCTGGCTCAGTGGGGGGAGATGTTGGGGCAGACCCGGGAGGAGACTTCCCGCGACCAGGAGCCGGCGCCGGAGGTTGCTCAGGCTGAAACACCACAGGGACTTACAACAAGGATCCAAAACAATTCAAAGTCTCGGCTTGCCCTATGGCTGCAGTCACACCAAACATACTGTCAGCCACCAATTGTGAGCAGGCTCACAGTAAGCCACACTGTACAGTGAGTGTACTTACTGTGTTTATTACCAGTTCGGTGTCAACGAAAAGTTTAATATCCAATCAAAGACGTAGGACGGCTGTCTGGAAGGAGGCAAGAGATGCTTTTCCTAGTGGGGTACTTAAGGTCAAACTAGTTTGGCCACGAGGATATACCCCCCTTTTACTTGGATAAGTACAGGTTTGACCAACTCGCCTATTGGTAAGCAACGATGTGGTCGAAGATCAAGCACTCAGACGTAGAAGTAGAAAATACCTATTCACAATGATCTTGGAAATACTAATAATGTATAATTGATCAATACCCAGATTTATCTGGCAAGAAATCACGAGAAAAAAAACTAAACTACTGCAAAAAAAAACTAAGCAAAAGCAAGTTTTGGCAATAAGTAGCATAAACTCTCTAAAACTTGAGTTAGGTACTAAACTAAAATACAACTTTACTCATGGCTACGTCACTACATACGTATAAGGCATAATACAACACCCAATACGAACTTAAGGTATAGAATATTTGCCATTGGGCATTTTGGACTACAATTGGTTTGTACATGGGTGATTTGTACCACTAGTCCTATATGGGCCACTATCCACCACTATGGGCCACCTCGGCGGAGCCTCTCGATGCATTTTCGCTGTTAAGTTCAATATGAGACCACCCTAATGAAGAAGTCTGAGACGAGAGGAGATCTGACCCCGGTTGGGCCAGATCTCCTCTCAATCTCCATCAAAAAATGCTTCTAACTCAGAACTTTTATCAACATCAGCCAGGAGACGTCCACTGCTGAACGAAGGCCTCCCCCTTAGACCGCCACAATGTACGTCAACCTGCCATTTGCATCTACCAGTTGCCCGCGACTTTACAATGTCGTCGGTCCACCTAGTGGGAGGCCGCGCCTACGCAGAACTTTTATAGTCGATTTATTTAAATTACTTTTCGCTAAAAATTTAATAAACTACCAGATGCCAGCGACGGTGATAATGGAATGGACGGCGCTTACAAATCGATCAAAATTAACAAGACAACACAATCAAGCATACCTAGCTAAAAGTATGCATATTACAATTGCCGGAAAATAGAGATAGCGAATCTAATTACTGCATGACAAAAAGAGAACACATGTACTTGTACATGTATTAGAAGTGTGTATTGTCGTATCGTATGGTTCGCATGTCGCAAAGGCAGAGTATGACTGAAGCGAGTGGAGAGCCGGCGCTCAACATATAGTCTTCAAAATCCATGCGCTTATTTCCCGTCCATTCATTTTATCATTGTCGCTGCCAGATACCAGTATCTATTCTATGTAAAAGTTTTTAATATTAATATATTGTAAAGAATTGAGGAACAAGTCAATAACAATTTTGACTAGCCCTCGGTTCTTCGAATTCATTGGCACCACAGACTACGTTAACTACAATAATCTACGTATAAAACAGTGAAACCTTTTTAAGAATCGGCATTGCGGCTAGAGTAGCCAGTCTGTGACAACTGCACTGATATTTGAAAGTTACATTCTGCAAAATTAATGGATTGGCTGAGTGATCATGTCTAAGTTAATGTTAGTTAATAAGCTGCTTATAAGGCATATAACGGTCCAGTGTCTGTATTTTTTTCGATAGGGTTCTAGAGTGCCCAAGATTCTCGGAAACTACACTCTGACTCTGTCATTCTTTAAGCAGAAAACGGAAATAGTGAGAGTTTTCGAATGGAATCCGATTTGATTGGGTTTAGAATTCGGAATCAGCAGGGGTGTTCACAACACAATCGGAAAGGTTTCCGTTCGGATCCACATTCTCCGTCTCTATCATCCTGAATGTAGACCGAGACGGATAACGTGAATCTGAACGATTCCGATTGAGTTGTAAATAACTACCCAGATCACCGCGCTCCGCTACACGCTCGTGCATTTTTTTGAAGATATAAAATGTCAGAATATCGTTAACATGGTACTCAGTAAAATTGCTAATAATAACTTTACAACACATTTGCTCGAAAAATGCATTTACGAAGCCTGTTGAACATTACGCACCATACAACGGAGTGTGCGGTAAAATAGGTACTCTCAGCTAAGTACCTATTTTACCGCACACTCCCATGTTTAGCGCCGTGCGTAAACTTTACGGTATTTTTTAAATTTCCATAATAATTATTTAAGTACTCCACCAAAGTGTTTCACATTACGAGAATAAATAAGCTAAATGATCGAACCTCCTTCGAAGCGCTTTTGCTCAATACGTTTGTCTTACTTTAATACTAAACAGAAAATGTGACGAAGAAATTCTCACCACTAATTTCTTTTTTTTTTCTAATTTTCACCACGCGCACGTAACGCCATTTGTTCATTCGCGCCATTTCATATTTCCTCCTAGGAGGATTATGGCATCGCACTTTGAGCATTTGCCAGTGGTAAGTAGGTATTTAGTTGCGACTTTCCGTTCGATATAATAAAAACAAAATAATAAAGTTTACCCCATTATCTGTTCTAAGTACTTCTGTTATCTGTTTTCTCGCAAATTTGTTATAAAACGTTGTATGGCACTCGTGCGGTATTGGTTTTACAAACTCGTGACTATGGTTACATTCGTCTACTCGTTTGTAAAAACCAACTTACCGCACTAGTATCATGAATAACTATTACAATGGTTCAGCAAAAGATATTTGGATCCAAACAACCTTTAAAAAGGAAAATATTTTGGACAGTTTTATGAATTAAAAAAAAACAAGGATCAAAGTTTTTTTTTACTTTGTATTCTCATGAATTATCAGAACAGTGTATTCCCGTAACTACATTTAGTAATTATATCACTTCAAAGATGGCATGCGCTAGCGAGATAGCGGCTCGAAGTGCTCTTAAGGTACGTATGATATGCATACTTTGATTGATAGGATAGCGATTAATTCATAATTAGTACTTTCTAAGCTGTGATAAATTGCCACAGAGCATACTTAAGATTTTTTTTTTTTCTTGGAAATTGTCATATTCTAGCTAGATGAAAAAGTAGCAGCAAACAAAGGCTTGCTTTTGTACGTACCCCTTCGATAGCTTTTCTGACGGCTTCTGCTTTATTCACTACGGCGTCGGAAATTTTTCCACTGTCATCTATCACAACCTAAAAAATAAATAATTTATTTATATGTTTTTTTTTTAAATATGATTCATCTTTACTTTCACACTTCATTATAAAACAAATAAAAAGTAAATTTGATTTACTTTAATTAATTTTATTTTATTTA
Organism: Erannis defoliaria; assembly: GCA_905404285.2. NCBI lineage: Eukaryota > Metazoa > Arthropoda > Insecta > Lepidoptera > Geometridae > Erannis > Erannis defoliaria. Next base: position 7,567,885 of record FR990071.1, read on the forward strand.
AACATAAAAAGGACACGACGCCCTGCCAAAAAAAATTGCCTGTCTATATGGGTGGTGCACGGATTCTAACGATACCACATATCAGCAGAATTAAACTAACTAAACTATTGCTGTCCTTATCTAACATGTCTGATAAAAAAGTGACAGCGATATTTTAATTAGTTTAGATAAGTCAACTAAAACCTTACCCAAATCTGTTCAGACATTTACAGCCTTACCTAAAATAATCTCGATTCTCTTAGCCACTGCTTAAACTTCTCTGTCTTGTTCTTGCATGTTACACTTCACGTCAGAGAGAACATGGCAGAGCATCTTAAGCAGTGACTAACGGTTGACAAGTTTTTTTAAGTAAGGCCCTTAGAAGTTATGGTGGAATAAAGAAACTCACATACGTACATACATGAACCCTGAAAACATTACACCTTTTTTTTGGCCAGTCGAGAAAGAAGCAATAAAATCAGTATTGTTAATTCTTAGCTATGATTAGCAGAATTACATAATCTTTATCTAAAGTACACTACATTTAAATGTACAAACGATAGAATAAGTCTGGTAAATGTAAGCTTTCGAAAGTTATTATAAGCATACAGGGTGTTATTGAATTTTTAGGGGTTCATTAAACTCATCAACATCAACAGCAACACTCATGGATAAGTAGTAGAACTATGAAACTAAGACTGAAAACGAGAAAAAAAATCAGCTGTCCCACACAAAAAAAAATAACGCACGTCGAAATGTATGTAACAGCTGTTTTTTTACATGATTTTCGCTTTGATTTCATAGTAAAGGTTGTTCGTTATGATGAGTTCAATGAACCCCTACGAGTTGAGCTCATGAGTTCAATAACACCCTGGTATATTATATCGTTATTATAACTACTAGGATGCCCAGGGGTACTGTATACAGCGTCATTGTTTAATTTAGCCCGGATATAGTCAAATTTGGACCTGGGTATGTCCTAAAACTGCAACCAGAACCACCGGAGGACGGGCAGCAGCGTCGTCTCGGTTAACGGTGGTGAGCATTCTGCGATCTTCAAGCCGCCTGCCAAGCGTGGGGATTATGGCAACCCCTCCCTATTAAGGGAGAGGCCTTCGTCCAGCAGTGGACGTCTTCCGGCTGTTGATGTATAGTCAAATTTAAACCTACATATCGATAAAAAATAAATAAACATGTAATAAACATAACTTGACGTCATAAGGCACTACATAGTACATACCTTGTCCTTTAAGTCCAGAATCATCTGAAAGGGGTCTATAGGGGGTCCCTTTGCATCTTGCTCCCCTTTTTGTCCCAACAGGTTCACTCGGGACCCCGCCGATAGTGAGAGGTCACATTTATTAGACCACAGACAAAGCTGTAACCAGAAAAACATAATAATATAATAAATGTTCCATACATTTTGTCGAGGGTGAATTATATTTTTCTATGGAACAGCTGTTTTATTCGCGATTTCACGGTTGACCCCATAGTAAAAGATAAAAATATTTGCTCGGGATGACGTTTTTGTATTTGAAAGGATATAATTATATTACTCTCGATATGATCCCATAATGTTCAATGTTACAATTATGAATATCCGATAAATGATAATATTATACAATAATAAAATTTTATAGGTTTGCTGTGATAACAAAAATAATTAAATGAAGTAAGAGAATTAAAAATAGGTAATAGTTATTACCTGACTTAGTAGTACACTGCAAACACACAAATTTTACCATCGGTATAACATACAAAATAAGATTGCATAATAATAAATCTTTGTCTATAATCTACTCTGTAGTTTTTCTACTCTGTGTCACCGACGTGAGCGGCACGCGCTCGAGATATGGTCAGCGCGGGCGGCCTGGCTTGGGCCGCACGTTGCGATCTTTTGGTGCGGGAGGCACGGTGAGAAGTAACTAGCTCCGCCCGAATCCTCAAGGACATTGGCTCAGGGCCCTTAAAGCGGTGAATTTTGGGAGCGGGCCAAATTTCTTCCGGGCGTGGACGAAGTCGCGGGCGACTTCTAGTTGCAAATATACCTTTAGTAATGTGATGAAGTCTGCTTTCCTCTTGTCTTTCTCACTCTGCGGTAACATAGTCATTAGTTTGTCCGCTACAATGCACATGGGTTCTATGTTGTCAGCAAACGACTTTTGTTTCTGCTCGTCGAAAGGATCAAAGTTCCTGAGGTTACCGCTGAAAAATATTAAAATAATATTTGTAATATATACTGCAGCTAATACATAGTTAATCCGCGGATTTAGACCGTGTTGACCAAGACAAAAAATCTTATGTCTTTTGTTCTTTATCTTAATATGATCACATTAATGAACATCACACGATGATAATGAATCATCATGAATCAACCCACGTTCAGGTATGTAATTTATAAACACGAATTAACTCAGGTGAATAAATAAATTAATAAACATGAATTAATTCATGTGTATTGATTAATTAATGGGCGTTAATTGACTATTAATCATAAATTGGTTAATGCACATGAATTAATAAGAATTAATTAATAGACTCGAATAGATGAATGAACGTAAATTAATTAATACTCATCAGCCAGAAGACTTCCACTGCTGGAATAAGGCCTCCCCCTTAATAGGGAGAGGAAATTAATGAATGCACATGAATTATTAATTGATGCGCTTGCATTACATAGTTAATGCAATATAATAAATCAATAAACATTAATTAATTAACAAACATGAATGATTAATCAATTTGGCATAAATTAATTAATGAAGACGAATAAATGATGGGCATGAATTAATTAACGAGCGTGAACTCATTGTTTATCAATTTTTTTAAGTCTTCTTACGCAAGTTCGCAGCCTTCTCTCAGCCGCCTGTAAACGTAGCATTCGGTGAAAACCCACGTGTTGGTGAAATAGTTTTTTTGCTCTTGCGCTTCTATCCACTGATTCCACTTCTTTGCGTCAGGGGTGTCAACCTAACAATAACCTTGACGTTTTTACATTGAACACAACACACCAATAGGGTAGATGACTGATGTTTATATCGTTGAAACCAATAGCTTTGATGAAGAATTTAAGTAAATATAGTAAGGTTTATTGAAAAAATAATTTTAATCGGTTATTAATGTTCTGATACATAAGCGTTTAAAGTTTTTGTAGAGACAACTCTGTCCCTTTCCAACAAAAAAAATATTATGTCACGTCTTACTTGGCAGAATACAATTTATATGGCGTACAGAGAAGTGACGTCACGATTTCCTGTTTCGACTCTCTGTATAGTATGATATTAAAATGCTTATTTTTGATCAGATTTTCATTTACTTTTCATTAATTAGCTATATTTATGGGCCACATTTTAATAGGACAATTTAAAAAAAACCAGTCATCTAGCCTATTATTAACTCAATTTGCTTGCGAAATAGCTGTAGGAGTTTTCGAAACGGATAAGGAAATGTCAGAAATAAATCCTGAAAACGGCACGACAGTCGTCATTACCGTCTTACATTTTTTTGGGGAACACAGGTCAGGAATGTTAATATGTACTTACTTTCAGTAGGTCATAATTCTTGTTTGTCACTAGGTCGTTCTTTAGTTTTGTCACATATTGAATGAACGATCTTAGATCTCCATTGTTCTAAAATGAAAAATGTAATTTATTATTTACAAAAAGTAGCACATAAATCGGTTCAAAAATCATACAGTAATCTGTAGCTATCAAAATATAGCCTTACACCACCGCTTAAAGTTACATGACGTTTACTAAATGTGCCGCAAGACGGCTCGAACTCATCAGTAGGCGGGGCTAAAAAGCATGCTATTTCATGAAACATAGTGTGAGAAAGGGATAAAGAAAGATAAATGTGCACGCATTTTTTTTATGTAGTCTTGATTTCCGGGTTTGGTTGAAAAAACTACTGAATGAATTTATTCCAACTATAACTTGTCATGAAAAAAACTGTGTATCTATAATAATCGTCGTAGTAAATATGTAAATGAATAAATATCTGTGGATATTTTTCACACAGCGTCATCTAGCCCCATATTAAGTAATCTGCATACATAAAAAAAATGCGGGTACATAACCTTCATGGTGGCACCATACATCGCCTATGTTTGCCGAATAAAAAGGGACGCATCTATGTAGCATACATACGTGCGTCCCTTTTTATTCGGCAAACATAGGCGATGTGTGGTGCCAGCGACAGAGCAGTTCTCTTCTGTTAAATACAGATATTACGTAACAAATAATCGAGGCTTTCAACATTGACTCGGAGGATATCTCAATAACGCGGTGACAAGTATAAGATGTCTGTTTATGTGAGCAATGTGTGAGTTATGTGTGTGTGTGGCTGTTTATGTGTGTGTTGTTCTTGGCAATTTAACAATTCAGGTATTGAGTTTTGGCAAAGGAGAAACGTAGCTCGAATAACTGGATACTTTTTATCCTGAAAAAGGGTAAAGCCGATTGTGAAAACCATGGGTCACTTTATAATACTTACCGCACCACTAGAACTGCAAATTCTGGGTCCCTCTCTTGAACAATAATCTATCACTTTTGTCAATATTACTGGTAGCCTCTCCTTCAAAGAATAATATGCAAAACTCCTGTAACAAAGATTAAAAAATTAATTGCTTGTTTTTTATTGCAGTTCCATTAGATCGTAATTAATTTTTCGTTAAAAAAAAAGAGGCTGGACCCCAACGAAGATTAAGTCGGTGGGGCACGGCATAATTATGCTGACGCAATGGATATTGAGGCCGTCAAAACCTTGATCAGATAAACTTCGACAAATTCCAGCTAAACAAATCAGAACAAAAATACCGCCCGAACAGGGACTTGAACCCTGGACCCTTGGATTAAAAGTCCAATGCTCTACCGACTGAGCTATCCGGGCTCTGCTACGAAAGGTCAAAATTAGCATGGTTTTGATAACACACCATATTAAATAAATTCCATAGATACTACACATTACGTAACTTAATATTAGATCACTTCACCTTAGCTACTTTATCCTGCTTTATAGGTACTTCCTTTGAATTTAACTATAGTATATCACATCAAACTAATTTATAAATATGAATGTGTGGGTGTGTGTGTTTAGAAGAGTCAAACGAATATAAATAGTCTTGGCACTTTGTAGTTGACACTTTATGATTTTTAGGGTATGGGTTTGATGTTCATCACATAAATATTTGTTGTGTCTGGGGTGTTTTAAATACATAAATGTGATAGAAAATGTGTATTTACAAGATCTATTACTCTAAAAATCGATGTCCTGATTTAATGGCTGACGACAATGCACCGCCTAAACATGGTCCGAGTTGAAATTTGGAGGATGAATTTCTTAATGTGCAGAGGTGTAAACTACTAAGAAAGGATTATTCGAAATTCAACCCTTAAGGAGGAAATTTTTTTTGTATGCAACTCCTTGGTTTTTGAACTTATAGTTGTGAAAATGACATAGCCCTAATTCCATAGAAAGAAATCCCAGGCCCGGTATAAACATTTTAAATCTCATATTTTAGCTTATTAATAATAACAATATTCTAAGTCATCATCATCGCCCTATATGAGTGGCTAGCATGCTTTTTTTGAACATAGAATTTTTGTAGGTGTTTGTGTCAAAAGCTCATTTATGTTCAAAAATATGTATTATTAAGTGTTTATAATTGAAATAATGATAATAATTATCTTGACTACAAACAAGTATAGGGGGCCAAGTTATTGTATATTGGTACCTCTTCACGCCAAAACGACTGAACAGATTTAGATGAAACTCGGAACGGAGATAGCATTTTTCACGGAATAATATATAGGCTACTTTTAATCATCATCATCATCACCGTTTTTTATCATCATGCGGGTGAAACCGCGGAGCCCAGCTAGTAATAAATTAGTTGATCGAGTATTTATACTTCTATCTTGTACAACACATAATATAAATCACGATATCACGTCACGGCTGTAGAAAATGTTCGTAGAGAACATGTCTACGGCGTCGAACAAGCGAACTTACACACACAATACAAACATTGTCATTTTGTCACAAAACACGGCAAAACTACTGAATGAAACAGCCAAATTAAAAAAAAACTAATAAACGGAAACTCTATGCACCATGCACAACATAACATTGGAGTATTGGCGCGAACGCGGAAAAATCATGACACTGCCACAGAATAAATAATAGTACTATAACTGCATAGTATTCCAAAACTAAGGTCGCTACATTTTGGCTAGGGCGTGACTTGGACTTGACCGTGACTGATTTTGTGTGACTGGCTATGATTTAATGATTTATTTTAACTGATACTATCAACAACTTGTAAAATGAAAAGACTGTCTGAATGCACAATGTGCAATGCCAAAAATTAAGAAAAATGTATGATAATGTTATCTTGTGTACATTTTGACTATAAAAAAATACTGATCGGAATATTGTATGCTATTCATGTATGCGTGTTGTTGTTTTATTGTTTTAAATACACACATTTTTGGTCCATACTTGAACTTTGAATCGAAAGTGTACAATAGGCTTCGCAATACGCCTCAAAGCAAAAAAAATGTTAGCCACTCACTCCTAACACTATGAAATCGAATCTACTATTCGCCCATTTGGGCGAATTACTGTTATTGTTACTATAAAATCTGAGGAACAAATATTTTTGCGCCGGGCCCTGGGTACGATTCGGGCCATGTCCTTTGAATTTGGATAGTTCATTCAAAATAAAAAATGCTGTTTTTAAATGTTTTTAACAGGGATGACTTAAGGGCTGAAATGGGGGATGGGACTTTGTATAGAAAATATTTTGTTTTTGAAATTTAGTAATGTAAATTGGTATTTGAATAGTTAATTTAAAATAAAAAATAAAATTGACAGAAATTAAATAAGGGGGTGAAAGAGTGGATGAAACTTTGTATGGAAAGTTTTTCATTTTAGAAGTTATAGTGATGAAAATTGTTATTTGGATACTTTTTAAAACAAAAGAACAATATTTTTTGCCACAGGGTTGACCTAAAGGGTGTAAAAAATAAAAATAAAAATAACCCAGTGGTATGGAAGATACTTCGTCCAGCAGTGAACGTCTTCTAGCTGATGATAGAAGATGTTTTATTTTGGAGCAGGGCGAATTTATTCTGTATGCGGACAGAGTCGCGGGGCGACCTCTAGTATATAAATTATTTAAGTATGCTACCAGATATCTAGTTAAACATTATTTTGTACAAGTAACAGTTCATGTAAGTAATTGCTTATTATGTTGTAAAATATATTTCATTTATGAAATATTATACATTTGTTAACCCTGAGATAAGAAACATATTTTGATGAATTTTTCGCTTGATTATGTCTTGTTGTAGATTACGTAATAAACTGTTGCTGTTAATTACCCACAGTTTCCCCAGCAATTCCTGGTACCATAATACTTCAATAAAAAGTAGCCTATGTGCTATTCCAAGATATAAGCTACCTCTGAACAAAATTTCAACCAAATCCATTCAGGCATTTTTATTTAACTGAGTATAAAACATACAAAGTTTGACATTAACTATTTAGTAATTAATTAAAAATTGTAGGATAAATGTCTGTTTGATAGGTTGTACCTATATTGGACAGCCTCTTACTTTTTACACAAGTGCCCAAAAAAAGAGTGTAATGTTTTCAAGGTTCATGTATGTATGAAAGTATGTAGGTACGTATATGAGTTTACGTGCCTGCGGGACTAAAGTGGCTACTTTAAACCCCGCAACGTGGAGCGAAAGAAACCACTTCCTCCTCACAGCGGCACGTAAAATCGTATACACACCACCGGAGCAAGTAAAAGAGCCTCAGATCTCATGTTTGTCACCCAAGGCTTCACCAGTACACAATAGACATTAGATCTGAGTCATCCTTTACTTTTGCTCCCTAGGTGAGTAATCTACTATGCTTTATTCCACCATAGCTTCTAAACGCCTAAACAGATTTGGATGTATGGAGTATTATTAGAATACTTACATCATCCCGAGTAACACTGGCTGCAATTTTATTGGCAGTGCAGTTGTTTTAAATATTTTTTTTATTTGAATTCTAGTTTTATGATCATACTGACCTTGGTGAGACAAGGATTGAATGTGCCTTAATTTATCAGAATTAATACTTTTTAGTTTAATCCATATAAAATAACTTTCATTGTCATCACCTATTTAATTCACCTACTGGTGACCTAACCCTAACCCGTGAAAGTGCTTATTTTTTTATACAACTATTTGTGTTTTCTACTGTAATCTTGATCCGTCGGATTTAGGAAATATGAAAAGTATTACATGCTTATATTTTATCTAGAACCCAGGCTTTTCATATTTTTAAGTTATGTTAATAGAAAATGTCCTATAAAGTAGAGTAATAAAGAAGAGCGAAGCCACCTAGTCTTTCATGAAAATATACATACTTCTTGAACGTTCCTTGTAGTTGCAAATTAATGGGTGTACTGGATTCCATGAATGGAGGAAGCGTTGGTGGATTAACAAATGGGCCTCCATAGATAAACTCTGGCTTGATTTCCCAGTCTATCTCTGGTTCTGCTGGTGCCGGGACATAGGAAGTCGTGGAAGACTTAGACGTCGCTGAGGGTGATTTGGAACCCATTTCTTGTTGTTTTTACACTGACTTGTGTTACTATGAATTTAAATACATGGAATTTGTAAAGAAATGAATGTTTTTATTTGCCTGACCAGGCGGCCGATTAACGGGAATTTAATATTTTTGTCATTTCGGCTCGAGTCGGATAAATAATTGGATTGGACACTTTTTATTGGACAGCTGATCGGCGGGGTTGCTGGATCGACTTTCTTAAATTTCCCCATATTCAAGTAATATTTTCCCCAAAATGATATGTTATGCAACTTTTTTTCTCATTTTGGTCAAACAGGAAATAGAACAAATTAAATGATATTAGCGTCTGAGGGGTGTATGTGCTCATCATTGTGAGCAGCTTTTTCTATAGGGCCGGGCTTGAGGTCGTGAAGTGAAATCGGTCGTTCCATACATTCTATCCAAGGTCTGAACTTTTTGTGTGGAATAGCTGATCTTCTTTTCGCGATTTCAATGTTGGCCCATATTAAGGATTGTTCGTGATGCATGCATACCCTTCAGTATTGTTATACCTTTTTGTTACATGTTGTCATTTCCCCAAAAAATCCACAAAGACTATTTTTTTCCCAACAATTGCGAAAAAAGCCCCCAATCTACCAACCCTGCAACTTGACAACACACAGCACAACAAAATTTAAGCTGTCAATTTTGACATATATTTTTTTCTTAGTTAGTGGCATCGCACGTTATGCATTCTGCCAGTGTCAAGTTAATGATTGTTCAAGTTATTATAATTAAATTAGGTCAAATATGTCATGAAACCACAGTTAGTCACACTAAATTAGTCATAGTCGAGTCCAAGTCATGCCCTAGTAAAGTTGTGGCGACTTTACTATGAGCTTCTATGGAGTTCTGAAAACAACACGAAAAGACATGTTTCACTACATTATATCACCTGCACACACTTGTGCATGTAATTGTAATTCGACACTTTATGAATAAAACACTTTTTAAAAACCATTTTTAATCATCTTCTTGAAAACCCTGACTTTAGTCTGTAGAAAATAATACAATGCACTTCGAGCCTCGGGTAAATAGAAAATGAGAGAGAGAGGAGCTAAATCCTCCAAGGTTAAATAGAACGAGAAATATCGAAATTCGAGTACCTAGGTAATGTTCGTAGCATTAAAAAATATTTTAGCCTTAGATTAAATATAGGTCATTTAATTTCTGATACTACACATGTGTTCTTTCTGCATTGAAAGAATTATTATTTTAGCTTCATTTTTGCTTTCCGATTCCTCTCTCATCTCAAGTATTGTATTGTATAATTATGTAGGTTGCATAAGTGTATAACTATAATTATACTCCATAAATCTAGTTAAAAAATACCATTTTTTATTAGATCTATGAACTATTTTAATAAATATCTAACATTGTCGGGAAATATCGGGAATCGAACCCGGGACCTTTGGATCGGAGCGCTAACACCGACTGATCCATACAAGTTTACTTTGTACATACGTAGGTACTTAATTACATTATTATGTAGTACTCACATGCCAAAAGCTCCGGACATAGCAACATTAGTTGGGGACACTATTTTCATTACCGGTAGATTTTCTGTATCTACAGGCCAATCGAAAGGTTTTCCGGACATTTTGAAGCAAAATAAAAACAAATCTATGTACGTATGTACATAAAATGTATGTGAATTTTCAACTAAACTTCTACTACCTAACTATGCAATAAATATTACGTTTACACATGAAACCCGTACGTTCTACGCGCTACCTAGAAAATCCTCGTGTTATTTGGCCGTGAAGACGAACTATAAATAGAAAATATTGGCCTACACTTGCGTTTCATTTTCTTCGCTCATCCTTTCTGTAAAAAGCTACAGTAGGTACCTACTTTGAAACTGACGCTCTATCAGGAACAGTATATTTTAGTGTTCTGTACCAGAAGAGTATCCAATGGAACCCTATTACTAAGCCTATATACCTACCGGCTGTCTTATATATTTAGAACTGTAATATACTGGGCAATTTGATCTATTATGCATACATAGGTTTCCAAATCATTATCTTCTTTTTCCTAATTGCTAGACTAGATGGATGAAAAAATATTGCCAATTAAAATATTTAAGGCGACATTTAAGGCGGGGCACTAATGCAACGACGTGGATTCTGCTAAAATTTATGAACTAAAACCTAGTTTCAACACTTCGAGGAGCCAGCTATCTTCTATCATAACCAATGATAATATATCGTCGTTGATACATATAGAGGTATGTGACGAATTGATAACCTCCTTTTTTTGAAGTCGGTTTAAAATAGGTATTTATCCCTGTGCGAAGCCGGGGCGGGTCAGCTAGTATAATGATTTAAAAAAACGCTTTTTATAATAATAATTGAGAACATGAATACTTTATTACGAAAAATTAAGCCACACATAATATTAAAACATATCAAAAACTTGCGAGTACTTAGTACACAAAGTAAAAGCTTCCATATCATGAAAATTCTATAATTAATAATAATAAGCATTTTAAAAAAAACAGTAAAATTGCATGCAGTTTCTAGACATTCAAAATCAACCTTAAAATTATATGTATAGACATCTTAAAATTATAAGCTACAGCTTATGCTAAAGGTATTTACGCTTAAAATCTCTATTTAAAATACAGAAAAATAATTATAGTACTTCAATAATCGGATTTGAATAAGAAAAAGGAATTTATAAAGGTGCCTAAGGATTTGTTGTTCGTGTTTGTTTGTTTGATTGCACGCGTTGATCGTCAAAAATCGAGCAAATGCATGAAGATAGTAAACAACTTTTTGGCGCGTGAGGGCTGTCCAACATTTTGAATAACACTTATTTTGTGTTATTTTTGTCGTGCAACGATAACAATCAATATAAAGGCTTCGAACATTTCCCATACGCAGGTGGCAGTGTGGTACAAATTTCCCATACATTATTCCATACATTTCTTCTTGTATGAGCTAGGCCAAAATGTCACATTCGTTTAGGTCGATCGTTAAGTAGAAGTAATTGCTCAACAATACAACATAAATCGAGAAACAATAACGATCGTAAAAATCGTGCAACTTTTGTTAGTAGCAGACGAGTTTTATTGATAAACAAAATACATCATATTTATGGACCGACAATAACGATAGTCATAAACGAGCAAATCCTTAGATACCGCGATTGCCAATGAAAATAAATAATGTTATTTTAAAATTGATTAAATAGCATTCTTAATTTATTCATGTATGGTCTTAGGTACCTAAGTATCTTTTCTTTTACATTAATTACTCAATAGGATTGTAATAAACAGATTACAAGATTTAGGCGACATACTTAGTCAAAAAAATGTTCGAGAGAAACCACTTTTATATGAAAATTACTTATTTCTAAGTTACGGAACCTTACTATGAGTGGTTGACTCGTACTTAACAGTTTATTACTTTTAAAGCTTATTAGTCTTAGTTATTGGCAATATAAAATAAATTATTGAACCTTCGGTGGTTGGAAATTTATTTAAGCAATACCGCAGCGACAATAATAATATCGGTGGACATCATTCACACAGCGCCATCTAGCCCCAAACTAAGCAAAGCTTGTAATATGGAAACTATACAACGTGTAACAAAAAAGTTCAACAACACTGAAGGGTTGTATGTAATGTACTCATCATTATGAAAAACTTTTACTATAGGGCCAACCCCGAAATCGCAAAAATAATATCAGCTGTTCCATACAAAAAGTTCATTGACCTTGGACAAAATATATGGAACAACTTTTTTTTGCGATTTCATGGTTGGCTTCATAGTAAAAGTTGTTCATAATTATGAGTACATACATATCCTTCAGTATTGTTGGACCTTTATGTTACACGTTGTATAGCTGATAGAATACTTATATACTTTTTATTTGTAAATAGATACTTATAAAATTATATTATAAGTATGACTAAGATAAGACTATACCTACCAAAAGGTTTACGAATGTCAAATTCCCATTTCTTAAACAAACTAGGACTACACACCTACTTATAATAGTACTTTAGGTACTTGCCTACAAAAGTACCAAATATTAAAAAAAATATACCCTCGAAGTATTTGTACTTAACAAAACGTTCAACAATACTGAATGTATGTATCATTAGTAGTAACAACTTTTACTATGGGGCCAACCTTGAAATGTGAAAAAATATCAGCTGATGTTAATTTCCAGATTTCAAGGTTGGCCCCATAGAAAAGTTGATCATAATGATGTACCCTTCAGTATTGTTGAACCTTTTTGTTACACATTGTATAAATTAACAACACATTAACATTTATAAAAATAAAATCATTATAAAATGAATATACATTCAAAGAATTTAAAAAAAAACATTCAAGTACAATATTTTGTACGCATCAATCTCATGTAGGTACATACTTATGGTACCTATTTAGCACTAACACAAAAATATATAAAGTAGCTCCTAATTTTCAGACATCTTGGCTATTTTGCATTATCTTACATTATAGCAAGGTAAAAAAGAGTAGATATTAAAAGGGGAGCCACTATCGCAAATAGCTGTAAATACTAGCCACCCTGGTAGTACTTCTCAGGAAGGAGATTGCATGATTTTGGGTCACTGACGTGATTATTCTCAAAAACTTTTCGACTTTTTTACCAAGCTATAATAAATCATACAAAAAATGATCATTCCTTATCTCTTTATTATTTCCATGCATTAAAGAGTTCGAGTCGGACAAAAATTCATATGAAGTATTTTTTATAGTTATAAAAGTGAAAATCAAATCAGTCTTTTTACTCATATGTTACTCAATTAATTTTATCTTTGGAGAAAAAAAGTTATCATTTTAGCAAGCGTAGCAGCACAGAATAAATAATAGTACTGTAGCAGTCTCAAGAAAGGGTTGAAACAGTAATCCTATCTTACCCTCAATTTCATACATTTTATAACCCAAAGTTTGGTTGTTAAACCGTAAGTAAGTTACAAAACATATCAAAAAAATACAAATGATTTAGTCAGCCTTCTTTTTACATGACGCGACTTATAATACCCTTCAGTATTGTTGAACCTTTTTGTTACACATTGTTTTTGCAATGGAAATTACAGCTTGATATTAGGAAAAACATTTAAGAAAAATACACGTGTATTAAGCAATAGCTAGTACCTATTCTGACTGTAGGCATTTCAGAAAAACTTGACTGTTATAATTAAAATCATACACAAAAGTAATAGATATAGGTATCCTATAAAAATTGCTATTAGGTACAGTCCGCGAGGTATAAGCTGAGCTTTGCATTAGTGTGAGTGAAGTGAGACAAGAGGTGAAGTGCGGCAGGAGCGCGGCGAGACAGAATGGCGCCGCGCCTCAGGCCGGTTACCCAAAATCGTTTTTACCGGGCGAAAATGGCGCCGCGCCTAAGGCCGGTTATCACACCTACACTATCCATGTACACTCACACAAATGCAAAGCTCAGCTTATACCTCGCGGACTGTACATGAGGTTATTATATACAATGTGTAACAAAAAGACTATACTGAAGGGTATGTATATACTCATCATTATGAACAACTTTTACTACGGGGCCAACCCGAAATCGCGAAAAAAAACCCAGCTGTTCCATACATTATGTCCAATGTCAATGAAATTTTGTATGGACCTTGGACAAAATAAATGGAACAGCTGGTTTATTTTGCGATTTCGGATTGGCCCCGTAGTAAAAGTTGTTCATAATGATGACTAGACACGTATGTGTACTAGACCTGTATAGGTCGCGTCATGTAAAAATAACTTTTGTATGGACCTTGGACAAAATAAATGGAACAGCTGGTTTATTTTGCGATTTCGGATTGGCCCCGTAGTAAAAGTTGTTCATAATGATGACTAGACACGTATGTGTTCTAGACCTGTATAGGTCGCGTCATGTAAAAATAACACTGGAAGAAAGTAGAGGGGGTGTGTTTACGCATGTGTACACTTGCGCACAAAACTACTAGGCCTATTATTTAAATAATTATTAATTAGCCTTTTGCTCGCAGCTTCGTATATTGGTTATTGCTAAGTACATGGCAAAATATATTAGATATCGCCTAAATCGCCTACGCAGCTTAACCGCCAGCCTTCTTTTTACATGACGCGACTTATAATACCCTTCAGTATTGTTGAACCTTTTTGTTACACATTGTATATTATTATTAGGATGTTATTATTATTTAGTGGTCGAGTTACCACTATAAAATAATATGAAAGGAAAGATTTGTCGGTCGACATTACTACCAACAACTTATTATGTAATTATCATAATATAATGATAGTAATAAAAAATATGACTAAAATGACCATCCACATAATATACCTATGTATGTATAGATGTATCAAAAGTAAATGAATAATCAAGTCAGCATTGTTAATTAATGTTAATAAAAAGGCTTAACATGAGCTGTTATGTTTCATTTGTTGTCAGATATGATAAAAGATTTTACAATTTTAGTCATACATTGCGTCACATTGATCTTTATAAAAATAGTCCAATATTATAAGAAAAACTAGTAGAAGTTACGAAATAGAAAAATTAAAACATGCTCTTTAAAAATCGTCAAAATATTTTGGTATCATGATTTTCTGTTTGGTTTATTATTTGTCAATTTCTTAAAACTATTTTTTATTAGAAAGAGCATTAAATATATGCGATACCTACTTTATATAGGGTTTATTGGAATTTACGAAAAAGTTAAATCATAATTTTTATTAGTGGCGTAGCGTAGCGTCGTAGATTTGTCTAGCGGGGTCGTGCAAATCGAGCGTGAACATTTAAACTTTAGAGCTGTTACTAGATAGTGAAGTTTAAAAAAAAAAAATGTACGAGCGGGGTGAGCTTGAAACTTTTAACCTTTTTTTTAAAGAAAATGTGGCAACAGTCTGTGGACCACAGCCTCCGCCGCCGCCCCATGTAATCTGGTACGCCGGGCACGAGCCCCCCCCTACTCTGCTATGCCACTGATTTCTTCACATTCACTATAAGCATTTTAAGGACCTTGCGCCGTACTGCAATCACAACATTCATATCATAATATAATAATGATACTTTGTCTAGCTACTTCAGTGATGTATAAAGTATGAGAAGTTCAATGTACTTATATTAAAGTAAGGATGTTTTAGAGATTGTTCTAGGTATATCATTATGTAAGCAAAAGCTAATATTTTTTTACTTATTAGCACACATTAAAAAACTAACATCATATCCTAAGATAATACATTATAACTAATTTATTATTGTTCTTAACAAGGCACATTTAAAGAAATCTCTTTATCATTTTGTTATCTTTTATAATACTACTATTAAAAAAAAGAGGCATATATTTAAAATACTTTTATGCATTTTAGGTGCAGGACACACAGAACTGGCGTCGGGCGAGGACATTGCACGGGCTCCATTCAGATTTCACACTAAATACATTGCAAAAACGCACAATTTAGGACACACCGAACGACGGTCATCGGGCGTGCATCGGGCGCGGACGAGCCCGACAAACGTCATTCGCTATGTGCCTTATTTCAATGAGTTAAGTATGAAATTTGAATGGATTGGCAAGCCGCCCGTGCCATGCCGTCGCCCGATCAGTGTGTCCTGCGCCTTAGAATGCTTATACAAATGGCAACGTAGAGATAATAATAATATTTACTTATTTTTAATTACAAGGCTTGCTTGTAGAGATCACAATTATTAAGTCATCAACTATCTTAGCGAATGAATAAAAATTGTTATAAAATACAATATTATATTTATTCTTTGAGCATTTTGGGATACACACATAGAAATTTCAACTTTTAGAGATCATAGTTATGTTTAGGAACACATTTATTAATTAAGACAAACCAGATTTTATAATACTTTTTTTGTTTTCTAGGCACATTTGTAAGGATCACATTTATTAAACTTATAAGCTATAGTAGTTAATTTTATTGTTTATGACTAAAATAATAATAATAACACTAAATATGAGTTAACATGTCCTAAAATGCTCAAAGTACTTACTTACTCTTTGAGCATTTTAAGACACGCACATAGAAATGGCAACTTTTAGACAACATTATTTTTAGATATATGTAAGTAAAGGAACACATTTAAAAAGTAACAAACCCCAAGTAATTTTTTAAAGCACATCACAATGTCTGTTATTATACCATTCTGGAAAGTAAACTTAATAATGGTCTTTATTTAATAAAGAAAATAAATATCTTTCTAATACCATAAAATATAATATAATAATATATATATATATATATATTACTATGACTATTACTGTGATATATATATATATATATTTGCTCAATATAATCGTCAATACTAGACATTATATAATAGTATAGTATATAATAGTTGAAAATGGTAAATTTTAATACAGTCAGTGCTACAATTCACGATTTGTTAAGATAACCTTGATAATTGTCATTTCTATAGTAAAATTTCCAAAAAACAATGTCTTTTAATAATAACATCAACTACATCATTTATTTACTGATTTAACCGGAAGTTATTATTAAAACTGGCAATATTTTTGTCTGAATAAGCACACAGCACTTTTCGGCGAGATGTAGGTAACAATAAATGCGCAATATGAAAAGAATTTCTGTCTCTCTCACGCCGCTTAGGCACCCTGATGAATAGGACAAAGATGAATGACGTTATGCTTATTGCTAGAGACTAAATATAAAACTGCATTTGTTTATGTGTATAATTATTAAGGGTTACTGATTTAATTATCAAATTCAAACTTATTTTCCAGGCTAAAGCTTTAGCAATACAATATTAACAAAAGCTAGAAAGCAGAACACATTATGGTTCAATCACCAGTCATCTTATTTTCAACCTTATTCCCAAGGTGTAAGTGTTATAACTTAGTAGGAAATTCTAGTGTCGCCTGAACGTTCCCGCCAAATATAACCAATATTAATCACTAATAAAAATTGAGGCAAAATTCCTTAATCAGTCTATTACAATTCAAAAAAGCCCATTCCAAGTAAAGTTAAAAAGCCCGCGCCATTTTGTATCTTATCTCCAAGACATAAGCATGCACAAGTTAAAATCTACGCCTACCGTTGCTCTTGACTCGGGTGTTTTTCAGCGTGACAGTGGTAGACTGGAGCCGCTTACCATTGTTGGAGCTGCGGAGTACTGGGCAGTAGCTTCTGTAAATAATACAAATAGAATGACAATAACAATATCGGTGTTGTTCTCAAAAAGTGCTTGTTATACAGAATCGGGTTAGTATTAGAATGGCTAGTTCGCAAAGTGATTTCATTTCACTTAGGCCATATCTCAAAATATCCGAGTCGCAATTTGACTTAATCTCATCTATTCCACATCTCAAAATGTCCAATTCGCAAAATGACATCACTGCTAGTCGGCATCACAAAAAGTACACGTATCGATTGGACCCGTTAGGTGGCGCTGCGAATCGCAGCCTGCGTTCAAAATCTAGATAAACAGGGAAAAAAAAGAAATAAATATGGTTTAAAAAAAAGACATAAAAATACCTAGATTTCGATCGCAGCGCCACCTAACGACTAATCCTATAATGCTAGGGCTTCACCTGCGTGACGCTTTACGTCCAGTTATCAAAATAATTAACATGCAATAAATGATGCACTAAACAATGCGCTACCTGGGTGGGTGGTCTGGCCACACTATCATTTGACTTTGATTACCACTAACTAACGACGTTAATCATGCTACTAGACTGTTAGCGTGCTAACACCCGGCCATATCTGCATACTGTATCAAATACCGCGCTAAATAATGACGTTACACGCAGGTGAAGCCCTAGCATTAGTAATTCATTTTTATAATTTTCATCATCTAACTAAGATAATGTTTAAACCTTCATATAATTTTTGTTCTTGTGATAGAACAGAAAAATTATATGATGAGCTAGATACAATAATAATTTATTTATTTATTTAAAGATAGGCGAGCAGCATTATGCTGATGAATTAATGATGGTTTTTTAATGGTGGATGAATTGATCAAATAACACAAATTCACAGCTGTATTTTTTTTGCTCTATAGTAAACATGTTCGGTGTCAAAAGGAAGTAAATGAGCATATGTATATAAGTATTCTATCAGCTATCTGGTTTCCATAATACAAGTTTTGCTTAGTATGGGGCTAGATGGCGCTGTGTGTAATAAATGTCCGCCAATTATTTTTTTTTATTTTATTAATTACTATAATAATTTTATTTTATTCCGAATATGTACAATTTGCTTTCAAAAATGAGAGAAAGGCTCTGTCCTGACTGACTGAATGACTGACAGACAACGCACAGCCCAAACCGCTGGTCGTACAGACTTGAATTTTGGAGGGTGTAATCGTCTTGATGCGTAGGGGTGTACCAAGAAAGGATTGTTCGAAATTCGTCCCCTAAGGGGGGGAAAGGGGGGGAAACGTTTGTATGAAAGTAATTTGGTGTCATGAAAATTTGGATTTGGATAGTCCATTTAAAATAAAAAATATTTTTTTTAAAAAAACAGGGACGACTTAAGGGGGAGGAGTGGAGTGGGGGGAGTAGGTAGAGTCGGTAGAGTTGGGGGGGGGGGCAAAAAATTGCTCGGGATTATTTATAGTGGTGAATTTTTGGAGCGGGGCGAATTTCTTCTGTACGCGGACGAAGTCGCGGGTGACCTCTAGTTTGGTATAAATACCAACAACAACAAACTTACATGGTATGAGCATCATCTCCGGAAGCACCGCAAGTGGAACAAACATGCGACCTCAGTATGGGGCAAGTCACAACATCCTTGCCACCAATCTTCTCCTTGACCGTGTGTTTCATGTACACCAATGGAGTCTCACCGTTCTTACGGCAGAATGTGCATAGCTTCGTTGACCCTGAAATAAAGAGTACATATTTACAATACAACTCTACTGTGCACTGAAACTGCAGCACAAGTCAGTTTGAAGGTGCCACGGTGCAGTATTTAATACATACTAGATTATCCTGAGGTTTCACCCGCATAACTGAATAACCATTTTATAAGATTGTCATTGCTGCTTGAAAGAATTTTCATCAGTTTTGTAGTGTCATCAGAAATTGCCTTCTACTAAGTTACATACATCACATAGCAAACTATTTCTTTACTGACTGAACTATGGTTTCAGCCTCCATACAAACATCGGTGTTTTTTAAATCTAGAATTTAGGGACGGACTGTGCCTACTTAAGTGACACTTAGACTTGCCAGATCACATGCCATGTGATCTGGCAAGTCTACATGCAAACATATACGCTAGGTTTTTTTTACAGAATCACACGTCACGTAACATAGGTGAGCACAGCACATTAGAGACAATCTCCTTGCCCAATAAATAATATAAAGAATTACCTGTAGTGCATGATGAAGTACTTGCTCCCATAAATGGTTCTTTAAACGAGAACCTTGAAGGCGCTCGAGAACACTGAGACGTAGATGAAGGTGATCTCGGATAATATATAGAAGGAGGAGTTGTTGAGAAACCAGATATTTCCGACATAGTGTCCGTCCATTGAGACATACTAGACGCATACGGACTCAAATTTTGTGTGTTTGTACAAACATTTGATGGTTTAACTGACATAGAGCTAGCAGACATCCCAGTCTTCATTTCATTTTGTGTTCCTTTATCAATAGAGGGAAATAATTCATAGTATACATTCTGGCTGGTGTGTGGAGTGCGTGTTTCTTCAGACCAGACATTTGAAATGGCATCATGTTTCACACTTTCCTTTATAATTTTTCTACCAACAATCGGACGTTCACGTCTTGACACTGATGGCGTTTCATGTATTTGCTGCATACGAAAAGATTCAAAAGTATAATCGGGATTATAGAGGCTTCGGTCAGATCTAGCTTTGTAATCTGGTCTTGCGGGGCTTTGGTTTGGTCTGGCAGGACTTAGTAACTGTTGTTCAGATCGATATTGGTATCCAAACATATCGGAGATAGATTCCGGTGAAGTGTCTGTGGAGCTTGAGGACTGAGCCATTGATGCGTTGAGCAACTCTTGGGGTAAGAAGTTATCTATAACAAAAAAATATATGTTGTGACATACCTAGTAATGTTTAGTTAGCTATTACCGGACTACACAAAAAAGGTTTAAAAATTAATTATACTTAGTTCTAAGTAGATACCTACTTTACTACCTGCTTACTTCCAAACTATAGAATTACGGTCTTATGCATGAAAATTGCTTAAACAGTTTCATAACAGCTTTATAGTTATAACGCGTTTTAAACTCGTTATAGCCTATAAAGCCGATAAAATGTGTTGGTATGCATAAACCTATTATAACCATATTTTAACTAATAAACCATAGACAAACATAATAAACAGATCGATGTTGCCATTCCCCTGAAATAGAAGAATGAATTCGCTTTACACTTGCTATTCACTACCAAACCTTGAGAAAACCACTCATAATTCAATATGAAGCACACAATAATCTGTGGAGTTTGACATTTCATGACATCGACAATCGCAAAATTATGACAGCCTAAGTCATATTACGATTATTATGTATTTGTTTATTTGGCACGAGAATTAAAGTAAATTTTGTTTTCTGTTTTATTTTTACGAAAAAAGTAATAGCAGAAAAATAAAACAAACGCCAGCGGGGCTAAAATTGGCTAGAAGAAGAAAAGGTAATTAGGTAATGGTTGTAGTTTCGGGGCGGGCCGGGTGAAGCTTGGAGCTATGCTCAGAGTTACTTTGCGCGATAGAAACCGGAACGAGGATATTCGCCAAACAACGAAAAACTGACAACCGATGGGGCCTTTCTTGCGTGGCGCCCGCGAACCGTCCTACGCAACGTAGGAAGGCCTCGCACTAGGTGAACTGATAACATTGTAAAAGTCGCGGGCAACCGGTGGATGCAAATGGCAGGTTGTCTTACACTGTGGCGGTCTAAGGGGGAGGTCTTCGTTCAGCAGTGGACGTCTCCGGGCTGATGATGAGGGTTGAAACTATTGTTCATGAGAATGATTATTGTTATATTTTCTATTAAATTTCTTGTTTATCATGTAATGTTTATTCTTATTTTCATGCCAGTGCCCCTACATATGTAAATTCAGAAGCAAATGAATATTTCGATAGGCAGCCATGCTATTATAATCATGGCCAGATACAGTTTATCAAAAAGGACCTAATGTAATAGCAGTAGGAAACCATTGTCGATCCTGTGAAAGTCTCGTCAATTGCTTCCCGGTATAACATAAACCTCTCACATAGAGGGGGTAAATGCTATTTTCCCCACGCTTGGCAGGCTGCTTGGGGAACACAGTTCTTCCACCGTGTACCTTAGGGGCGCTGCTGCCTGTCCTCTGGTGGTCACAGTTTTAGGACATATTCGGTCCTACAATATGACAATGTGTAGCTATGGATTACATATGGTCTTATAATATCTTAAGTTAGATAACATTATTATTGTAATTTTTTAGATAATGTTTAGGAGCTAATAAGACAAAAAACATTGATAGCTGAATTTTATCACAAAATTATTGTTTTGATTTTATAATATATATTTACCTTATTTTCTTTTAGAACCCACCAGTAGCAGATGTGATAGAAACCACCACATAGAAGATCCAGACATGGCTGGGTTATCAAAGTTGTTCATAACTACCGCAGATGACTTTGAGTGGTTCATCAGTAATAAACCACAAAGATGTGCCCGTGGTTTCAGCCTCCCCAAGAGATTTATAATAGAATAGAATATCTTTATTATTAAATGTACTTGAAATTATTAAATGTTGCATCCTTTAATAAAAACACAATATACTTTACATGAAGCTTTAATCAGTGTGTACATCTTATATAACATCAGTCATATCATCATAGGTACTTTAATAAAATACTCAGCTTCGTTCGTTTGAAGCAACAATAAGCAACAAAACTAAAATAAATAAGTAAGTACTTGTACATTATATAACATTAATAAGTTACTAATAACCTATAATAGTTAAGCTTAGTCAAATATATATTATTATTATTCAAACTTACAACAAAGATCAAGCCTAAATATTATGCTAGTACCTTTAAGTAAGTTGCTAAACAGTGGCAATGATGAAAGTTTTTTTTTGTGTGCTGCTGCACACAACAACTGCAATCAGTCTTCAGACTATGGGAAGTTTCGTTGTAGTATTTTGGTTGTCATGTAGGAGAAATGATCCAGTGAGCATTTCTTCTTATCTTTATGCATCATTTCCGTTCAATTCCATGATGTGTTGTCTACGTAGCCTCTTTTGATAGCTGATGGTAGTAAGCTGTGTCGCTAGCAGGTTTGGATGCATGGTCAGTTGCTTTTTGTATTTAGTTGAAAATAATTTTATTTCATCCCTGACTGTGTTCATTTTCAATCCTATGTGCAGCTCTGTAGTCTTCAGGAACCATGGAGCATTAGATATGTTTCTCAGATTGTAATTCTGTGCTCTTTGAATGATAGAGGTGTTTGAGTTGCAGGCAGATCCCCATAATTGAATGCCATATGTCCAAATTGGTTTCAGTATTGTCTTGTATATCAGAAGTTTTTTGTCAATAGATAGTTCCTGCCTAGTAGCCAGTAGAGCCCTTTGTGTTTTAGGTTGAGTTGTTCTCTCTTTGTTGTGATGTGTTGATGTCATAGGTCCATCTAGCGGTCAGCTACATCTGGCAAACATCCTTCTCCTTAGTGAAGATTTGAGGATTACTAGAACAAATGTAAGAGTTGGTCGAGCATCTGTTTTTCATGTCAGTGTTATTTTATTTAATAGTTAACAGCAGGTTGACACTCATCTTGCTCGCTTTCATGCTTCCTTCCAATTCTTATTTAATGTAGGGGAGATAAGTCCTGCTCTGACGTTCCGCTTGGTATGTATTGTGCATTTCCCCAGCCAGCACCAACCGACCTCCTTGAAGTACCCGAGCAAGGCTCTGGGCCGCTGGCATAGTAGCTCCACTGGGTTAGACGATGATGAAAAGCGGTCAAGCTGCTGAGATAAAGCTGCCTTTTGCAATCCGGTATAGCGATTCTCATTCTTTAGTTCTGACACTTTGCACTACAACACAGCACTTAGGTACTACGGTTTACACTACGGCCACAGCATAACGGACTGCCCGGGGCTCCGAGTTTGTATAAATGAATGTTTTCTCCATAAATCGACTTGGTTGGCGAGATTGCTGTGGCGTATTTTAAACCGAATTCATGCGTTATCAAATTGGTTACATGTATTGTAGTTTGCTGAAGCGTATCGGAGAAAAATCTGTGCTTTGCACGATTAAAGCAAACCACTTAATTCTTCCTACACAACGAATAAAATTCAGAAGAAAGGTACTAAAAACTTCACTTTTCTATTCACACGTTCAAAACAGCTGATCGTATTGTCGCCATATTGTTTCATAAACCACAGTTCGAATAATAGTTTCTATGGTTATAGTAGGGTCCTGGCCATTTTAAAGTTATGAAAGGTTTGTAACACTGTTTAGCTTATAAAGCCGTTATAAAGCGTTCATGCATACGAAAAAATGGACTTCCTGCTATAAAGGGTTTATAACAGGTTTAAAACGTTTGATAACTTTTCATGCATAAGACCGTTAATGTTGAGCATGTTGAAATAGACCAAGGTGAAGCTTTATCTGCAGGGTTATTCACAACTCAATCAGAAAGGTTTCTGTTCAGATTCACATTATCCGTCCCAGTCATCAACATTCAAGATGACAGAGACGGAGAATGTGAATCTGAACGGAAGACTTTCCGATTGAGTTGTGAATACCCCTGCTGTTTTCATACAATAAATAAATAGGTAAGTTGACTTACATATCTACATAAGTATGTAACTTTCTACATATTTTTATTAAGTACAAGCAAGTAGGTATACATATCTCACCATTTTCAATACTTCTAGAAAAAAGTCGGTTCATTTCTTCTGCCATATAATTGCGAAAACTCTTCGTGGGATCCATCGGGAACACTGGAATATATTAACAAATAGGAGTAAAATTTTTGTAGTTAATTAATAGTTTGCAATTATCATACATAAAAATTTGTAAGCAAATAAACTGTATCTAACTTACCTTACCTACTTATTATTAAAAAAAGTGTTTAGTTATCTGATCTGAGGTGTAAGTTCCAAGATACATACATAGGTACAACCACTATGCCAAGTGTTTACAAGTTTTGTTGTCGTAAAAAATTAAAATGTACTTACAAAAAGTTTTTACTGTAATATTTAATGCAAGAAAATAATAACTTGCATCGCTGTCGCACAAACTTCACTCAAAGAGAATGCCAGTATGGAACAGTGTGGAATACTTCAAAGTCACTCATTGCCTCTTGAATAAGTGCCAAATGCAACTCCCTCTACCGACGGTGAGAGAGCAGAGCATACATGATGTAAATACAACATCTGTCCTCAGAACTTCTGAGTCAGAAGAGCGACAAGAGCCTAAGCGAAGAGGCCACCTTTAACATCGGGCCCTAAAATAAATAAGTGTAGGAAGTGTAACAGACCTATCTTATCACCCGACAGTTAAATGTAATGATCATCCTTGTGCTCAACCCAATTAATCACTGATCAAACTGAAACTGCTGCATGGAGAAGGATTAGTTATGTTTATGTAGGTACCTACCTACTTACCTAAGTGCTTTTCACAGAAGTCTAGGTCTAGGTATGGAAGGATAGGACTTGCTGCCAGTTAGTATCACTTCACTACTAAGGACTAGGATGAGATCTACTCTCGTTACAATCGATGTTAATAAATCACAAAAATTCACTCACGTCCACACACTTCGAATATCGCGCAACGAATGAGAGAAAAGAAATAACAAATAACAAATAAGAAACAAAAAAGCCGATTGGTGGTCGGCGCGGCAAAGAAAACAGCCGAAAGACGAGCTCAACATCGCTTCACCTTTCGGCTTTCTTCAAAAGCACCGCGCCTGTCTATGCACGGTGACGAATTTGTGAATTGAATATTAGTCAGTTCGATTCCGAGTTCCGACTCAGAACTCACAGAAGAAAAATGTGATGGTGATGTCGGAACTCGGAAGTTCCGAGGTCCGACATCACATTTTGTTAATATCAAACTATCCAAAACTACGACGGCTTGTGTTTTTTTTACACTGAACATATTATAAACAATTATACGTTTCCAACAAGAGCTATTCCCCCTCCGAAACCCGTCTCTTTTGATCTCCGTTGTTTGCGGTTGTCGTATCCGCTCACCTGTGCGACCTGCAGGCCTAACATGCGCACCGCGAGAAAATTTTCTCGATTCTACAAAACAGGACAAGGCTACGAATCTGTAGAAGTTTGTCTCGTTTTCGCACGACATAAAGACACGACAAAATTTTCTCGCGGTGCGCATGTTAGCCTTGCTGCAATAATTCGTCTGTTCTATAATGAACGGAGGGCTCCCGTAATGCATGCCACTTATCCCGGTCTTCGGCTGTTCTCTATCTCTTCCAGCCACTGGACATGGCTGGAAGTGAACTAACGGCGGTTAAAAAAGGGGACATCCCCTTTTTTAAACGGCTTCGAAAAAGGAGGAGGTTCTATGTTCGACGGTATGTATGTTTTTTTATCGTATGTTCACCGATTTCTCCGTTAATAATTGTGGACCGATTTTGAAAATACTTTTTTTATTTGAATGGGTATACTCTACCGAGGTGGTTCCTTATTAATTTGAAGTCGGTTGCTTTTTTTATAGTTACTTGTTATGTATGTCGTCAATTCATCGAGCTTAACAGTTTAAGGGACTGGCTACCCACACTCACACTACGTTTACCATTTCTTTCATGGTCTCCAAACAGTTACTCCAGCACGTCTAATTCAACGGTTGTCGGTTCTGCGACAGCCATGGCCCAGCCCTCTGCCATTTCAGCTTACTAATACGCTGAGTCGCTGAGCTATGTCGGTGACTTTTATTCTCTGGCGAATTACTCTTTCTGGATGCTACCAAGAGAAACACCGATCATCTATCATCATCATCTTTATTCTCTCTTCCCTTCTACGAACTATCTCTTGTAACTGTGTAAACTCTGTAGGTCATGACATTATTTTGTATTAATACTTTATAATTATTATTTAGTCCTTACGATTAATATATCTTTCTCCATCCTTCCGGGTACCAAGGGCCGTACCATAGCGCTTATTCCGGGACCGAATATGCTCAGCTGCCGACGCTGTGCTACTGTAAATTTTATCGCCTCGCAATAAGGTTCACGGTCGCGCAGTGTCGGCAGCTGAACCTATTCGGTCCCGCTATAAGCAGTTCACGGTACGGCCCCTGTGCTCCTCACGAGTTTTAGGATAACTCTAAGAGTCCCTCGTTACGCTCAAACGCTCGTAACGAGGGTATTACGCTCAAGGTCCAATATCCGCCCGTGTACGTAAGACACTGCTTTATCGTTTATCCCCTTGGTGCATAATCTACTATTTATCGAACCACTTTAAAAAAATATTATGTATTTATAAAACACTGTTTTAAAGTATCACGGTTGTTAACTAAAGTTCTATTATTATGAACGGGATATTTACCGTGATTATGTTGTGAAATGATAGTACTGCGTACTATTGTTTATTCTGTGCTACTGGCCAATTTTGATACCTACTCGAGACTGACTTGGATCAAGTGAAGCTACTTTTAGAATTCCATCCATTCCATTCCATTCCATCCCATGTTTGACTGTTGAGTACCTATTTAAGTCGATTAATCTTCTTTTCAACAAATATCTAATAATTATACTTATATAAATTGGTGATCATGGAGGACATCTTCTATTACTCTGTGTTGGTGATAGTACAGTTTTGCCTTACAGACTCCAGTCTGTAAAAGGCAACTGTACCACAAAACAGATAAACCCAGTGAGTTGAAATAGATAGAGTAGTTATAGTCGAACAAAACTGCTTTGAAAACCGACTAGAAGTTGCCTGTATAAATATACTTATGCATGTTTCTATGCAGTTTGTGAAGAAAAGAAAAGAATATGACCAACTTTATACGCCACACCTGTTGTTAGAAAGAGACAAATATCTAATTTCTCTTACGGCGTAATTAGCTACACAAGTTGATTGGCCAGAGCGAGCGCCCTCGCCGCGCCAGTGTGACTCTTTCACTCTCTCACACAAGACGATCTATCTATCTCGGTCATCCATTTCAAAGTGACAACAGTCGCCTAAGATTAAATAAATTTATTTTTTTCCCATTGCAATAAAAATACAGTGCTTACGCGTGAAATGATTTTCTTTTTGTCTCTGTTGTAATAATAAAGAGTTTACACAACACCGCTATTAGACCTTAGATAGCGCCATAGAGCGCGTCAAGCATGGTGTCAAGTTTATAAAAACAGTGTTATGTCTTTCGTATGTCTCCGTGAAAATTGTAATTATATTTCCGTTTCTTTTATTAAATGCGTTTACTTATCGAGGTATTGGTTCAAATGGTTCCTAAAACCTCAACAAGTGGTAGCAGAGCTATTATTTCGATAAAATAATGAAATATTACTAAAAGAAATATGACTTCGTCGACTTATCGTATCCAGGGTGCCTGCGTAGAAACACTATCGAAAGATAATTATGACACCTGGTGCTTACAGGCGCAAGCAGTGCTAGTTAAAAATGAACTGTGGGAATTTGTGTCTGGAACAAAAAATGCAGAAAATACGGGAAAAGATGTCTTCGAAAAACGGGATCAACTAGCGAGAGCGGAACTTCTTTTGCTGATTTCTCCGCCTGAATTAAAACAGGTAAAAGGATGCCTTACTGCAAAAGAAATGTGGGGAAAATTAAAAGCCACATATCAAAGTTCGGGCCCCGCACGAAAAGCTACATTGTTAAAGCAGTTAGTGCTAAAGAAAATAAGCTCAAATGAAGATTTACGAGAACATCTCAACAATTTCTTTGACATTGTTGACAAGCTTGCGGACATGGATGTAAAAATACACCCGGAGCTGTTAAGTATTATGATGCTCTACAGCCTACCTTCAAATTTTGAAAACTTCCGCATAGCGATTGAGTCGAGAGACGTGCTCCCGAGCCCTGAAGAACTGAAAATAAAAATATTTGAAGAAAATGAGGCCAGAAAAAATAATCACGACTCTAAAGGAACTCAAGAAGCATTCTACACAAAAAAGAAAGCAAAATTCTGTAAAATATGTAAGAAAAAGGGACATTCAACTGAATCCTGCTGGAGTAAACCCAAAGAAGTCAAACCAGAAAAGAAAAAAGGTCAAGGTACGAAAGAAAACTTATATAATATAACTTCGCCTTGCTTATCTGTGAGTCCAGCGAACACATGGTGCTTAGACAGTGGGTGCACATCGCACATATGTGCGCACAGGCAGACAGTTTTGAAAATATAGAACCTGATAATGGAACGTTAAGGCTAGCATCCAACAGTCATACATTAAATGTTGAAGGAAAAGGCAAGGTGCGTCTACAAATAAATGATGAAACAGTTATTTTACTCGACACCTTGTATGTGCCAACCTTATCGACAAATCTACTGTCAGTAGCCAAAATAACCTCAAAAGGGAACAGCGTTGTTTTCATTAAAGACAAAGCGTTAATCAAAAATGACAAAGGCCAAGTAACTCTGACAGCTGAAAAAGAGAATGGCTTGTACTACGTCAAGAATTGCGAAAAAGCAAATGTGGCCCACACTGCTGACAATGAACTTCAAAAATGGCATCAAAAATTAGGTCATCTAAATGAAAATGATTTGAAGTTAGCTGCAAAGCGAAAACTTATAAAAGGCCTAGAACTCCAGAGTTCAGATAAACTACCCAGTTGTGAAATATGCATAAAAGGGAAGATGTCACGATTGCCATTTCAGTCTGTGGAAGGACTGCAGTCTAAACAGCCTTTGGAAATAATCCATACTGATGTTTGTGGCCCGATACAGCCTGAAACCTTAGCTGGAGCTAAGTATTTCGTAACATTCATAGACGATTTTACGAAATATTGTGTCATATATTTTATAAAAAACAAAAGCGAAGTCTTTGACAAGTTCAAGGAATACAAAAGCAAAGTCGAAAAGTTCCTCGACAAATATAAAATAAAGAATTTGCAATCAGACAACGGGACCGAGTACCGTAACAGAGAATTCGATTCTTACCTGAAAGAAAACGGGATTAAACGACGATTAACTGCACCGTATACCCCGCAGCAAAATGGGCAGAGTGAGCGGAAGAACAGATCTTTACTGGACAAGGCTCGATGCTTAATGATTGAAGGAAAGGTACCCCACAATTTGTGGGCTGAAGCGGTATATACGGCAAATTATCTAATAAACCGAAGTCCGGCAAAAGCCCTGAAGGCATGTACACCTTATGAAAAATGGACTGGACGTACACCATCAGGAAATCATCTGCGTGTGTTTGGATGTAAAGCGTTTGTTTTGAATAAACGTAGAAGAGGAAAGTTTACACCAAAAGCGACAGAAGGAGTTTTCGTTGGCTATGCTCAAAATGCTAAAGGATTCCGGATCTATATTCCAGAAAAGGACGTTGTTATAATAAGCAGAGACGTGAAGGTCATTGACAGAATGTATTATAACAACGATGATGCTGAAAATGATAACAATTACAGCAACCTTTTCGACGACCAGGAACAACTGCAACCTGAAAGAAAAAAGAAAAGCAAGAAAGAAGGTTACAAACCTTGCGTTAATATTGAAATCGTCAATAAACCTGCAGAATCAGTTCCTGAAAATAATTGTCCAATAAACCTGGAAACTTCTGCCAACCGTGGAGTGGTGAATGATACCTCGAGTCTGAATAGAAGCGAAAACGAACTTGGGACTGTTAATCAAAATACAAGACCCCAAAGACAAAAGAAAGCTCCTATTTGGCAAAAAGATTATGTTCTAGATAAAGAAGAATCTTCATCTTCTGATGAGTACCAAGAGCTTTCAAACCTAAACCAAAGAGATATTGATGAAATCACATATTTATGTGATGTTGAAAGCAACGGGAAAAATAAAGAATGGCGTGAAGCTATAAAGGCAGAAATAAGAGCGCACATCAAGAATGGTACATGGGAGATAAAGAAAAAAGACGAAAAAGATAAAAACATTGTAGATTTCAAATTGATACTCAAAGAAAAAGCAAACAATATAAAAAAGGCTCGTCTTGTTGCACGAGGGTTTACACAAAGACCTGGCATAGATTATAATGAAACTTGGGCACCAGTTGCCAAGCTGAGTTCAGTGAGACTACTCCTAGCGACAGCTGTTCAAGAAAATTTGAAACTTCATCAATTAGACGTCACGACTGCTTATCTAAACGGTGATCTTGATGAAAGAATAATAATGAAAAAGCCAGAGTTTTTGGAAGAGTACATTACAGAAATAATGTTTGAAGAAAGTGAAAAAGAAGATTTGAATATTTTCCATAAAGCAAAGAAAATGTTGGAAAACATTACAAAAACAAAGGGAGAGCAAGTATGTCTGTTGAAGAAAGCTTTATATGGACTTAAGCAATCCGGACGACAATGGTACAAGAAGCTAGATAATGAATTAAATAAATTTGGCTTCGTCTCATCTACAGCTGATCCATGTATCTACGTATTGGAGAAAGGAGGAGCTAAAGTTATTCTTGGGCTATATGTCGACGACATGCTGATGGCATATTCCTGTAAAAAACTGTTTGATGAGATAAATGGAAAATTAAAAACTATTTTCGAAATGAAAGATATTGGACCTGTAAAAGATTTTGTTGGGATCGAAATAAAACCAGGAGAAGGCAAAGTACAACTAAAACAGGAAAAGTATATAGAAAAACTGCTTACCAAATTCAGAATGCAAGATTGCAAATCGAGCGTTACGCCTATAGAGCCTCGTCTCAAATTAGAAAAAGGAAAAGGTGATGAAAACGTACCTTACCAAAATTTGATTGGTTCTTTAATGTTTCTAGCCGTTGCTACGCGACCTGATATAATGTTTGCGGTTAGTTATTTGTCGCAATTCAATAATAGCTTCGGAAATGAACATTTTTCGGCAGCAAAAAGAATCCTAAGATATTTGAAAGGAACAAAGTCTTTGGGGATCCATTTTGAGAAAACCGATGATAAGGAGATTACCGGTTATGCAGATGCTGATTGGGCATCGTGTACTGTAGATCGGCGATCTTATACCGGATATTGTTTCATGATGGCAAATGGCATCGTAAGCTGGGAATCAAGGAAACAAAAAGCAACAGCGATGTCAACCGCAGAAGCAGAATATATGTCATTATCAGATGCAGTAAAAGAAGCACTTCATTTGAGAATACTTCTAAAAGATATGACTGCACTGAAACAGGATAATATTTTAATTTTTAATGACAATCAAGCTGCGCTGAAACTGTGTAAAAACGCAATTATAAGCAGCAAGACAAAACACATCGACATTCGCATTCATTTTTTGAAAGAGCATATAGCTAATGGTTTCATTACTGTCAACTATATGGAAACATCAAAGATGCTGGCAGATCTCCTGACCAAAGGCATAGCTGGCCCTCGCCATTTGGAATTAAGGAGTTATTTGGGTATAAAATAGCGTCATTGTGAGGAGGAGTGTTGTAATAATAAAGAGTTTACACAACACCGCTATTAGACCTTAGATAGCGCCATAGAGCGCGTCAAGCATGGTGTCAAGTTTATAAAAACAGTGTTATGTCTTTCGTATGTCTCCGTGAAAATTGTAATTATATTTCCCTTTCTTTTATTAAATGCGTTTACTTATCGAGGTATTGGTTCAAATGGTTCCTAAAACCTCAACAGTCTCTCACAGTGCCTGTGTAGATTGAGCAGTGTCTAAATACACAGAAAGTCATTATATCACCATCTTTTTGCTAGTAAACATACGATTAGCGGCAGCGTATTACCGGACATTCGGAAGTGAAAGACTGGTAGCGATCACAGCAATTACCTTGATTGCGTCTAGTAAATATGGCGGGGGGGACAACTCATCTACAGGTAAAAACATCTTAGGATAAACCTATATGTTTTGTGACTGTACGTACTCTGTCTGTCTTACTTAAAAAAACTTCTCAGCCGTTAGGATGCTCTGCCATCTTCTCTCTGACGTAAAGTGTAACATGAAAGAACAAGACGAGTGACTAAGAGAATCGAGATTATTTTAGGTATGAACCTAGAAAAAAAGTAGATTCATGATTTTAGGTAAGGCTGTGTCTGTCCAGTCTGTAGGGCAGTCTTGGAGGATCTAGTTCTCTCGTAAATAATTAATGAGGGCAGTACATCTACCCTCACGCAGGCGCATTACATAGATACTCATTATACACTATTATAGGTAAATGGGGTAAATAAAAGGGAGATTAGAGGTGAGGAGAACAGTTTTACATGGGAGACAAGTTGAAAAAGTGTCCAGCTGTAACCAGTCATTAACAGTTCCAAAGCCCCCCAAACGGTATGAACAGCTCAGGGTATGAATAATCAGTCAGTTGTGAACGGAAACGAAGTGTGCCGAGTTTTGTGACTAGTTAAAAAAAGGAAAAAAAATATTTATTTATTTGATACACAAAACAGAATACAGTCTTTACATTTGCATTGTATAGGTTACAAATAATTTGTTCTAGATTGCATTCCTTAATAAATGTGTACACAACAAAAAGAAAGTGAGATTTTGGCCTGTTTCATACAAGGAAATAGGAACTTATTACCAATATAGCGTATGGGAAATGTCTTAGGCC
The DNA here is from genome assembly GCA_905404285.2 of Erannis defoliaria. NCBI lineage: Eukaryota > Metazoa > Arthropoda > Insecta > Lepidoptera > Geometridae > Erannis > Erannis defoliaria. The sequence continues at coordinate 7,601,166 of FR990071.1, forward strand.
CAGAGGTATTTATTTACATATTTTTGTACCCTGCTGCAGCACCAGTAATTTAACACATTTCGACGGACACCTATTAGGTTTACTTACTCTATGCGGACACCATTCACCGTCACAGAGACAGTACTCCTTGTACCTCTACCTCTACCCATTACCCTCCTCTACATGTTATAGTATACGCTGCTGTATAAGTATTATACGCTGCCATTCTCTTTGCTACTGGCTGGCAGATTGACCAAAGAGCTTGGAGGATTCGGCTCTCTCTCTCTCTCGTACATAATCACTGCCAAGAAGCAACAACGCTAAATAAAAAAAAAAATGTCCTAGCCTTTGGCCCTAGCAAATGCACAATGTGCGACGCTATATGCTGCGTAGCAGAAATAAAAAAAAAACAAGCAGAATATCGTAGCTGTCAGTGCCAGTTGCTTAGCATTGCCAGGAAGTTATCTTTTCCCCAAATATTTAGGAAATTATAACGTCGGGAAAATCTGTCAGATCAGACTTGTAACGTTTAAAGCCACTATAGTTTATCTTACTAGACAAAATGTGGACAAAAAGAGTAACTGATGACAGATGACGTGATTAAATCAACGCTACATGAATAATTTTAACATAATTTCTATCAATGAGATGTAAACGTCTACCAGTCAGATGTTAACTTAGGGTGTCAAACGAAAGCTAATATTTATATGAAGTGGCGTTATCTTATTTGTTTTTATTATTATCTGATGGTTTTGCGTTTGACTACCATCACACCTGATGTTTAGCGAAGATGCAGTCTACGATGGAGCACGACTACCCAGAAAAAACTTCCATTTCCAACGACATTCAACTTTCCATACATTCCCCCCCTAAAATCGTCCCTGTCAAAAAAATATTGAAAATAGCAGTTTTTATTTTAAATTAACTATATCCAAATCCAAATTTTCGTGACTTACGGCCTTACTTAAAAAAGCTTTTCAACCGTTAGTCACTGCTTAAGATGCTCTGCCATCTTCTCTCTGACGTGAAGTTGGACGTGCTAGAAAAGGACAGAGAAGTTTAAGCAGTGACTAAGAGAATCGAGATTATTTTAGGTAAGGCCGTTAAAGTCCAAAAACAAAGGAGTTTCATACAAACGTTTACCCGATTTTCCCCCTTAGGGTTCGAATTTCGAAGAATCCTTTCTTAGTACACCCCTACGCATCGAGACGAATACACCCTCCAAATTTCAAGTCTGTACGACCAGTGGTTTGGGCTGTGCGTTGTCTGTTAGTCAGTCAGGACAGAGCCTCTTATATTTATATAGATTTGAAACAAAATGAAGGTACAATCCTCGTTATTTTAAGTAAATAATAGGTGTCTAGATAGACACGTGAGTATGCAAAGTCTGTCAAAGCCTGGAGCCGTCAAGAAAGATGTGATGACAGGTGATGAGTCCACTACGCCGCCTGCTTGTTTTCTACCGCTTTGAAGTTGCGATATGAACACGTGAAGTCGGCTGGCTTCTTGGGGTTTAGTTTAGATTTAGAATAAAATATGTCTGTGTCCAAAACCCACTAAATAAATATGATAGAAAATATAATAAGAGAGCTAAATAAATAATTATTATATTATTCTATAATAAAAACATGGCTCATATAAAAAAAACTAGCTAAATAAAACTTTAAATCTTTTTTTTAGTTCTTGATAATTTCCGAAATAGACCTGGCAATCCTTTCTCTATGTTATGTTTTGCTTTTGGCCGGTTTTGGTATATTTTGGGTTGTAAATGTTAACCTCACAAGGCAAGGCTTTTATTAATAATTCGAGCAGTTTATTGCTTAAAATAACGAATTATTAATTAAACCAGACGAGAATAGGATTTATTTTATCCGTGCCAGAAAAATATCACAAGATGCCCACCTGGAATCAAATACAGTCACAACTTAGGCATCCTAACAATCCTGTCGTATTCTTCGATATTACAGTAGGAACTACTGTAAGTAATTTGGTAACTTAAACTAAAATACAGAAAATACGACTTGCTTAAACTTGAATTAATATTACAGGGGTTTACTTGTTACAGGAAATTGGCCGTATGATATTTGAATTATTTGCTGATGTTGTACCAAAAACAAGTGAAAACTTCAGAGAATTTTGCACAGGAGAATACAGAAGAGATGGAGTGCCACTGGGTTACAAGGGAGCTACATTCCATAGAGTTATCAAAGACTTTATGATACAAGGAGGTGATTTCGTCAATGTAAGTACCCAGTCACTAGAGATCACTTAAGAGGTGGCTTTTCCTTTCACCCATTACCTGTTAAAGTTACCTTAGATTTAATGACGACATAACCTTATTTTGCAGTTATCGGAATCTAAATTAAAATCGGCCATTTATGTATTAGCAAAATGTTGATTGCCACAGAACTCTGGTAGAAACAGTGCCTTGTGTGTTTTAAGGATGGTCATGGGTTTGATTTTTATCTGACAAACAGATATTGAATTGTTGATTCTGTTATAATCAGTTACCCTTTGATTATATACCTGTCTATAATCAAAGCACTTCATGTTCACGTCATGTAAAAAGAACGCTGGCGGTTAAGCTGCGCAGTAGGCGATTTATCGGTCTATTTGGTGGTATGAGTAATAACCAATATATACAAAGCTGTGAGCAAAAGGCTAATTAAGAATAGGCGTGTGGCCTAATGTTTAATTTATGACAAATAACAGGCTTAGTGATGAATATAACTAAATACATTACACATACTGAAAAAATAAATTGTATTGGCTGATAAATCTCTGAGATATGAGCGTTTAAAGTTTTAAGTGGGAATAGAGAGGGGATGCTCTATCCCTTTCTCGCAAAGCACGTGTTAGTATAGTATTTGTATGCCGCGCATGAGGCTTGACGTCATAGGTCAGTATAGCGCGCTCTCTGTCTAGCTTGAAATTAAAATACTTAGAACTTATTTATTTTAGAATTATTTAAAATTTTGTTTTCGTTGATAGGCTCTATTCATGATCAGCTTTTTTATGAGGTAATAATAAAATAGTAGTCATCATGCCTATTATTTAAAACAATAGGCCTAGTACCTTTGTGCGCAAGTGTACACATGCGCAAACACACCCCCTCTACTTTCTTCCAGTGTTCTTTTTACATGACCTGTACGTTATTTGATTTTCATACTACAAGCTTTGCTTAGTTTGGGTCTAGCTGTGTAATAATATGTCTACACAAATGTATTTACTTTTAATATTTATTTTCAGGGGGATGGTACTGGTGTAATGAGTATTTACGGAGGCAGTACTTTTGCCGATGAAAACTTTACCTTAAAACATGACTCACCTGGGTTACTATCAATGGCAAATAGTGGCAAAGACACAAACGGATGCCAGTTTTTCATAACTTGTGCTAAGTGCAACTTCTTAGATAATAAGCATGTAGTGTTCGGAAGAGTCATAGATGGACTTTTGGTCATGAGAAAAATTGAAAATGTACCGACGGGGCCAAATAATAAACCGAAAATACCTGTCACAATAGCACAATGTGGCCAAATGTAAATAAAATATTTTTTTATGAAACTCTTTATTTATTTTGTCAAAAATAACATTAATGAAGCTTTGCTTCTTAGTAAACCTCTGGATTTACTAAATATTTACATAATAAATAATACCCAAGTATTCACAATAAATAAAATTGCCTGCTATGTAGACCAATCGTAACATTAACTAAAACTTCATCAAAAACAGTTACATCAACTTTTTACTGCATCATGCTTGTTGAGTAGTAAGTTTCTGGGCTGTATCGTTGCTGGGCCATAGCGTTTTCCAACTTCTTTTATGAAAGCACCTTCCATCTGCCTTGCTACTTGATCGAAGAATAAATTTGATAAGTGTGAGTGAAACACAGAACGGAATTCAAATGTCACTTGGAAATCTACTACACAAGACTGCCGCTGCCTCTCTAACCCAGGACTGAATCTCCACAGGGTTAGCATGTGGTGAAATAATTTTCCATCTTTGCATACTGCTTTAACTATATGAGGCTTGACTAGTGAGACGTCGGATGTGTAACTTTCATTGATAGGAGGAAATCCAATGATGAGGTCTGCTTTCAAATTCACTGGTGTCTGAGTGAGTACTATAGATTTCTTACACCATGGCAAGAACTTGTAGTAGCTACCAACATCTGCTACTACTTCAAACATCTGATCCATAGAATATCTGAAATTGAAAATGTTTTTTGTATTATAATGTACAATTATTTTGATTATGGTGTTTATGATGGCTGGTGCCATGGGCGCCGGCAGCAGGGTGCATGGGGGTGCACTTGCAACCCCATGTCAGGAAAAACATACATTTAAAAAGCATTTTTTTTTATTAATTATCTATGTGAATAAAAACTGAAGGCATCTAGGTTGCTGTCCAAAATTCTGTGACTTCAGTGACATTTCAATAAATATAGACTACAGAGATTAAGGTATTTGATGAGCGAAATATTTATTTATTCTCCTCCCTGAAAGTAATCCTCGGGGATGCCTTAATAATTATGATGGCCTTCCAAACCATTCATGTCACAATTGTTTGACTCACTGATCTGTGTAAACAATTATGGTAATGAGACAACAGATGCCAGCTTGTCTAACTGAGTAATTTCAAGTCATAAACTACCAATGTTTCGAAATTTTACAGATGGATGGATTCATATGGATCCAGATGGATTCATAGCATATTTTATGGTACTATTGATGACCTTTGATTATATACAGGTATATAATCAAAGTTAGTTTATGTCATTAAATTAACCATACATGACCATCTACATTTTTATAACAACTTCGTACTTTATTATGTATAAATTATTAATGGTAGACTTACCCAACAAGCTGCCTCCCACAGTACTCTCTCGTTCTGTTGGGGGTCGGAAAATTTAAAAACGTTCGTTGCTGACCCAAGCCATGACATTGATTTCGACGAGTGTCGTAGTTATTTACGTAATGACCCTGAAAACTACAGGAAAAACCTTATAATTGTTCCGCGTGCATAAAAGTTTTGCCAATTATTTAAATTGCAGAAGAAAGTGTAACATATCTTATTGAAAATTTACAAAATTAAAACAAAGGAAATCATTATGTAGTAGTAATTACCAAATAAAAACACGGTTCCCTTGTATAGCTCTCCAGGCAAAACTAGGATATTTTGCTAAAATCATTTTTAGATCTAAACTTGCAGAATGAATTAAATATCATTTTCACAGTAATTCCATTATAATAATAAACTTAACACTTGTAAATACAATTTTCTAGTTCAGAAAAATACGGAAAACCTAGCCTTTGCAAATTATTGCGAACTCGGCTCTGAGGCTCAGTCAGACAGACAGATTGCAAAATTAATTATGTGACGATCAAAGACTACTGACTGTGACGATGGTCGATGAGGATGAGGAACGTTGTTGTTGTTTTTAATAGTTCCTGGCCATGGATACTAGTCCTTCAGCCGAATACATCATCGATCCTTCTTTCTCCAGTTAAATGAGTCGTAGTCACAGTCCAAGTCACACACAGTAAGTCACAGTCAAGTCCAATCATACCCTAGTAAAGTCGTGGCAACTTTACTACAAGCTTCTTCGGAGTTTTGGCAACAACACGAAAAGACACGTCTCACTACATTATATCACTTGCCCACACTTTTGCTCGTAAATCAGCACTTAATGAATAAAACGCCACCATTTTTATGCATTAACACTCGAAAAAACACAAGTTTTGGAAAATAATACAATGCAGCGACATGATTTTCTCGCGTTCCCGCCAAAACTCCGGATGAGGAACGATATTTACAGTGCTGCCAGTAGTGATTGCAGATTTAGAACGCCAGGATGTCTAAAAAGGAACGAAATTAGAGGTAAAGGAACGCAACCCTAAAAATCATCATCAGCATCAGCCCGCAGACGTCCACTGCTGAACGAAGGCCTCCCCCATAGACCGCCACACTTTACAACAACCTGCCATTTGTAACAACCGGTTGCCTGCGACTTTTACAATGTTGTCGGTCCAAAGTGGTCGCCACTCAAGAAGCTTTCATTCCCATCGGTTATCAGTTCTTCCAGTGACGTGGTCTGCTCATTGCCACTTCAACTTCCAAACCCTGAGGGCTATGTCGGTGACTTCAGTTCTTTGGTGAATATCCTCGTTCGGGATTTTATCGCACAGGGTAACTCCAAGCATAGCTCTTTCCATTGCCCGTTGTGTGACTCTGAGCTTGTCTATATTGGGGATTGTAGCGGGGCAAAAGGCCAGCAGTTAAAGAACACATTTCAGTGCCATATCTGCCGGAGATTCTTCGCACCCCCTGCTCCTCCGTTACCTGACCTGCTACCTAGGCCAGAAATAGAAGGGAAGCCGTGGGTAAACCGCCCACGGCCCCCAGTCATCCATCCAGGGGCCGTACTGTGAACTGCTTATAGCGGGACCGAATACGCTCAGCTGACACTGCGCGACCGCGAACCTTATTGCGAGGCGATAAAATTCACAGTCGCGCAGCGTCGGCAGCTGAACCTATTCGGTCCCACTATAAGCAGTTCCTGGTACGGCCCCTGTCTGTCATATTGTCGGGGGGCTGCCATAATCCCCACGTTTGGCAGGCGGCTTGGGGATTGCAGAATGTTCACCAACGTTAGCCGAGAAGACGCTGCTGCCCATCCTCCGGTTTTGGATGCAGTTGTAGGACATATACCCAGATCCAAAACAAAAATATTGTTAATTATTTTCTTCTTTCCTCCTAGGAGGATTATGGCATCGCGCTTTGTGCATTTGCCAGAGTCAAGTATGTTTATATAACAAGTTTTTAATGAATTTCAAGTCAAGCCAAGTTAGTCACAGTCACACCTAGTAAGTCACAATCAAGTCCAGACGTGACCTAGTAAAGTCGTGGCAACTTTACTACAAGCTTCTTTGGAGTTTGGAAACAACACGAAAATACACGTTTCACTACATTATATCACTTGCCTACTCTCTTGCACGTAAATTAACACTTAGTGAATAAAACACCACCATTTCGAGTGTTAAACTCGAAACAACACAAGTTTTGGAAAATAATACAATGCAGCGGCATGTTTTTTTCAGGTTTCCGCCAAAACTACAATCGAATTGTTCATTTAAAATCGATATTTGTACTTTGTAGATACAAGTCTGTACATCTTGTTATATAAGACATATGTGACAAGCATACATATGTAGCAAACATGTTCGATGTTCGTGTATTTTTCGCAAATCATGAAATTTAAAGATTATTACATGACAGGACATTAACACGGTCCGTCCGTCCTACTTCCGACAACCGTGCGGGCCGGGGGCCCACGTTTGCCACGGATAGGATACCGCGCAAAAAAATGTACTATTTTATACATAAAATTCACAACAGTCTAAGGAACGAAAAGAACGCACGAAAGAAGGAAACGCATGTTTGTGAAATAGAGCGCAAAATGTTCCAAAAGGAACGATCTGGCAACGCTGAACGACAATGACGAAAAGAGAGGCTAAAGGACTTGTATCCAGTGCCAATAAATTAAAAAAAAATGACGAAAAGAGAAAAAAAAAACAAACATGACAATGACAACCAAACAAACTTGACACCTTAACTTTTTTTTTTGTTTGCCAGTGGACTTGCTGTTTTTTTTTTTTTTTTTTCTTAGTTTTTGGCATCGCACGTTGTGCATTCTGCCAGTGTCAAGTTTATGATTTTTTACATTTATTTGTTATCATCAAGTCAAATAAGTCATGAAATCACAGTAAGTCACACGAAATTAGTCATAGTAAGTCATACCCTAGTAAAGTTGTGGCGACTTTACTATGAGCTTCTACGGAGTTTTGAAAACAACACGAAAAGACATGTTTCACCACATATCACTTGCCCACACTCGTACATGTAATTCAACACTCAATGAATAAAACTCCACCATTTTTAATCATTAATTCGCGAAAAAACACAAGTTTAAGAAAATAATAGAATGCAACGACATGATTTTTCCGTGTTCCCGCCAAAACTCGGACTTGCTGTTGTTAATAGGGAGTATGTCGGGAACGCGAAAATTATTTCTATACTCGTATTCATAATCAAACGGACTAAACTGACAAATTGAAATTAATTGAAATTTTATAATATATATTTTTTTGTATCAGAGGCTGAGAATTGCCATTCAAAGGGGAAATGCAGCCAGCATCCTGGGAACCCTACCGGTGGTGGTCTAGATAGCGTTTTTGTTTTATAGGTACAAGGGGTTTTTATAAATTATTTTTATTATTGTATATAAGTAGTATAGTTAGTTTAAATATTTATTTTAAGTTTTGTACATCTGTACCTATAAATAATCCTGTATTAATTAAATAAATAGAACTTATTTTTACTCTGTAGGCTTCTATCAACTAGAGACCTTGGTCGAAGTCTGTGTGAAACATGTACCTATTTTATTGTTGTCTTCAAATCTCCGAAAAACTTGTAGTAAAAATGCCACTTGCCACCACTTTACTGGAGCTTATTTATTACGATTAGTATTACGATAAATGTTTATCGTACCTATGTCGAGTTAGTATGGACTGGCTTTAGCCTGTTCGATAGGCGAAAGAAAAAACAAAAAATAACATATATTTATGAATGTCATCAAATGTCAATTTCACGACACCACACGAATCACGAATAACATAACCTCACAATTCTCACATTGTGTGAGATAATGTTTTAGTTTTCCGGCGAAAACACCATAATTCAAACTGAATTTCAGTAAAGTAATAATTTCTGAGTAAAGATGGGTAGGAAGGCAAAATTTGATGAAACAAAGAAAGTGAAAAAAGGGCCGGGTAGGAAGGCACGAAAGCAGCCTGACCCAGTCTTCAAGAAAGAACTGTGTAAGTAAACGATAATGCCGATAAATGCTTTAGCATGAGGTTTCAGATACAAATAATGAACGACGCTTTATTCTTGTTAGGTTTACATTTTTTGTCTTATCTCCTAATACTGATTATTTATACTTCTTTAGTAACATGTGGCTCGTCTATTTTTAATTAGTTATTTAACGACGTTTTCGGTAATATTGGATTGCTTATAGCTGCTGAAATGCTTCTAGTCCAGTCTACACCTTCATCTTCATGGTGCCTCTCCACCTAGTGAAGATTGGCAGTCAGCTTTGCATATTTTTTCTTGTCCTTGGCTTGTTTAAAGAGTTCGGCAGCACTTGAAATCCCAGACTATTGTCAGATGTTTCGCAGCCACGACTTTCGTGTACTCATTATTATTATAGCTCTTTGTGCTGTGGCATGTTAAATTATTGTTATCAAAAGTGTTGAATGTCCGATATTTTCTATTTGATTATTTAAATGTCCAATATATTTCTAGTTTTGACATCGGCTATTCAGCTTTCTCTGGTTTTTGTTTTTCCCTAGCTCGCCCTCAGGCATAGGCGTCTTCCTGGGACTTCCATTCCCTCCTTTTTTGTGCGAGTTGTTTCCAATTTGTTCCAGCTTTTATCTACTACTGGTTTTTTTTCCTGCAACTTTTCTCATCATTATGTGTTGCAAGAGCTTGTATCTGTCATGCCTAGGCACATGTGTCAGAAATGCAAATTTACGCAGCTTGACGGTTTGCAAAAAGTTACGTTTCTGGCTAACCTATCAGAACTTATAGCCGAATTCATAATTAGATGGGCTCTGACATCTCGAGCATGCTTTCTAGCCACGCTCACTGATGAGTTTGAGCTGTCGGGCAGTGCATCCTTAAAAGTTATGACACATTTTTAACTTTGTTAGAAGTTATGACGCAATTTTAACTTTGTTAATAAATAAGTCCTGGTGAAAAACGTAATAAAAGATAACAGTACAAACGAAAGATTGTCTTGTTGACTTTTGTCAATATCAGATGTATATTTTAAAATGATATACAATTTTTTTTATTTTTTTTAATAGATGTGGGACATTGTGTTATTAACAAATAATTAATTCCTTAACTTTTTTGTTTTGAAATCTGCAAAATTTTTTTTGTTTACCTACTAGAGTGTTGTTGTATTGTATTGAATTAGGTATCTATTTATTTCAGTGGAAGATGACAATGCTCCAAAGAAGCTATCTCACAAACAGAAGCAGAGAGCGGCAAAGCGTGCCAAGAAAAAGGCGGAACTAGTTGAAAAGCGAAAGGCATTGAAACAAGCCAAAAAGAATGTTGCTAAACAGACAGAGGTTAAAACTGCAGAAAAAACAGAAAGTGACTCTGAGGAAGAAAATGTTAAAGGTATGCATTAGCTTTATTTGTTTAAGCTCTTTAGCTTCTAAAAGTGTGTTGTTATCATTATAATCAGCCTACCATGGTGTACTGTTGGACCAAGGCAGCTCCCAAGCACCCAAGAAGCAAGCAAGAAGCATTTAAGAAGGACCTACTCCTTAAAAGCAGGGGGGCTAAAATGGTTGCGTATAGCAATTCTGCATATTATCGTATGATAAAGTCAACTTGCAGATTCGTTAGAAGTTACTCAAGAGCAAATTTTTACAATTCATTCTGCTAAGAATTCATTAGATGAACTGTGCTTTTAGGGAAAATGCTTAATGTGGCCATTTTAGACCCCCTGAAAGTAGCAACATCATCATCATCATCAGCCCAAAAGACGTCCACTGGTGGACGAAGACCACCCACTTAATATGGAGGGGTTGCTATAATCCCCACACTTGGCAGGCGGCTTAGGGATCACAGAATGCTCACGACCATTGACGAGAAGATGCTGCTGTCCGTCCTCCGGTGGTCATGTGCTGGTGATAATAGCAACGCGTTTGCTAAAAAATTACAAAAAAATGAAATTAAAAAGACGGATGACAAATTCATGGTGTGCCATCAATAAACTTGTCTAGAATCGAAAGTGCAGATAAATATATTGTTAACTTGAATACCCTAGTAATGCCAGATTTTGTAGGTTAATATTGTTTAAATAAATACAGGCTTTACCGATGACAACAAAGAGTGGCTCAAGCCTAAACAAAAACCAAAAAGCAAAGGAAAACAACCAAAACCGGGCTCTGAAGAAGACAGCGATGTTGATAATGACTCGGATGCTGAAGCAGGTTCTGACGATGAAGAAGGTTCTGAAGCAGAAGAAGGTTCTGACGCAGACGAAGGTTCTGATGTGGAAGAAGATTCAGATGCAAATGAAGGCGACACTAAAGGGAAGAAGCTTGGTGAAAAATACAAGGTAACATAATTATATGCTTTGGAACATAGGGTAAGCTTAAATTAGGTAGAATTTGTTTTGTCTCGTTTTATAATTAAAAAGTTTGATCTAGCATGACCTCATCAAACGGGCATGTCGACAGTTGACATAACCTTATAAGGAGGTAGATGAAACTAATTTATTTGTACTTTGCAGGTAGGAACGTTAGATGACCTTTTCCAAGATTCAGATCAGGAAAATGGTGATGCTGCTACATCAGATGGCGAAGAGGCAGACAGCAGTAATGCCATTGATTATGACTCTGACGCCAGTGAAGAAAAGAGCGACAAAAGTGATGATGATGATGATATGCTGCCAATAGAGAAAGCAAACATCAAACTCAAGAAAAAACGAAAGGCAGACAAAAAACTTGCCGATGAAGAAATGCAACTAAACATTGCTAAACAGGATGTATTCGCGTTCCCAACAGAGGATGAATTAGAAAATCCGACCAGTCTGCAAGATGTCCATCAGCGAATTAAAGATGTTGTCATAGTACTAAGTGACTTCAACCGCTTGAAGGAAGACGGAAGATCCAGATGTGAATACACAGAGCTATTGCTAAAAGATTTGTGTATGTACTACAGTTACAATGAGTTCCTAATGGAAGTGCTCATGCAAATATTCCCGATACAGGAGCTTATAGAGTTTTTAGAAGCTAGTGAAGTGGCTCGCCCCGTTACTATAAGAACAAACAGCCTTAAGACAAGGAGACGAGATTTAGCGCAAGCTCTGATAAACAGAGGTGTTAATTTAGATCCAGTTGGCAAGTGGAGTAAAGTTGGTCTTGTAGTATATAGCTCTACAGTACCAATAGGTGCAACACCGGAATACTTGGCCGGTCACTACATATTACAAGGGGCATCAAGCTTCTTACCCGTAATGGCTTTAGCTCCACAAGAGAATGAAAGGATATTAGATATGTGTGCTGCTCCAGGAGGTAAAGCATCACACATTGCAGCTATTATGAAGAACACAGGCGCTCTTTTCGCGAACGACGCAAACAAAGAAAGAACTAAGGCCGTTGTCGGTAATTTCCATAGACTTGGAGTAGTCAATGCAGTGATCTGTAACTATGATGGGAGACAGTTCCCTGAAGTTATTAAAGGCTTTGACAGAGTGTTATTGGATGCTCCTTGCACTGGGACGGGTGTGATTGCAAAAGATCCTAGTGTGAAGACGACTAAAGATCAAAAGGACATCCAGCGGTGTTTTAACTTGCAAAGGCAATTGTTGCTAGCAGCTATAGACTGTTGTAATGCTAAATCTAGTACTGGAGGGTATGTCGTGTATTCTACATGCTCGATATTACCAGAGGAAAACGAATGGGTAGTTAACTACGCGTTGAAGAGAAGAAACGTTAAACTTGTGCCGACAGGGCTTGATTTTGGCACAGAAGGGTTCACAAAGTACAGGCACCATAGGTTCCATCCGTCGTTAAAATTGACTAGAAGGTTCTACCCACATACACACAACATGGATGGATTTTTCGTGGCGAAATTGAAGAAGTTCTCCAATGTTATTGTAAGTGAAATTTTCTTGTATAATTTGAATAGACAAGCATTGATATGCTTTATAAAAAAAAATGCAACCGACTTAAACTTCGAATACCTGGATGATATCTTCATATTTCATGATGATTTCATGTCATAACCCCCATGACCACCCTGGATACGCCCTTGAATGTAGGTAACAAAGTTAGAATGCTAATTAATGTTACAAAGTAATGAGCGCCAATTTATTATGAAACCAGACGTGGTTTTGACACATTTACGTCGCACTGAACGCAGCCGGCAGCCGACGCAGCTGCACGCGCATTGGACTCTGTTTTCACTCTTTGAAAAAAGTCACCGAATGTGATCGGAACTATAGTCGGAGTATCCGATTTAAGTAAACGAGTATTCTCATATAAATAAAACAAAAAGCACCAATCTAGTTTATCTGGTGATGCCCTGGACTTTTTTGTTACAAGTTCTGGGTACTGCTGCTATGGTCATGGGCAGACTCTTATTTCTCTTATCACTTAAAAAAGTAAAAGGGGTATTGTGCGAAAGGGACGTTTTGCGTGCAGTAGACATTTTAGGAAAGGAACATTATACGACGGAGCCATTCATAATGCTTATGTTTTTTAGCCGGAACCAGTCAAAGATGAAGAAGATGAAGAGGAAGGTGAGAAAAAAGAGAATGAGGATGATTCAGAAGCAAATGCTGCAAAAGAAAATGGCATCCAATCAGAAGAAGGGTCGCACAGTGAAACTGATGACAAACCTAATCCCGTGAAGAGATCTGCACCAAGAGACGGTTCTGGACCGCAGAAGAAAAAGAATAAGCCAGATGCAAAACAAAAGTAAGTTTATTGTAAGTAGTAAGTCTATTATCCCGCCCAGTGCCTTAAATAGGGCGGTGAAAAATGACCAGAACAGGACCAAATTTAGAATATATTTTTTTCAAGGGCGCATTTATAAAAGCTCGCACCGGGCGTATAATAGTACATTATGATACAAGTGTGCTATGTTGGTCATTACACTAGAGGCGGTATTAGGCGATAAAGAAGCCGAGAGTGTATTGAAACATAGCACAAGAGTTTCATACGACTGTTTTCGTCACACTTGCGAGGAAAAAACAATTTTTATTTGATAACAAGCAACCACACAGCGAAAATGTCAACAAGCATTTGCGGAAAATGGCGCCCAAATCAGTAATGCGCGCGCAGGTTGACATTTACTTCAGCGGCATAAGACCTCTTTGTTGGTATTACAAAAAAACTGTAAGTATTACAAAAAAACTGTAAGTATTACCCGGCTATATTAAGAGTGTTTCGTATACGTACGTCTAATTGCAGTCACGTACAAACTTGACTTTACCGGGTTATACCTATTATAGCACCATGTGCCGTAATGTAAAGTAAAAAGCACGCGTGCGTTATAGCTTGGATTATGAGCCTAAAACCGATGCAATAAGATCCACTTTACGAGCAAGTGTGATGAAAAAGGCTATTACGGCACTGATCCCGCCCATATTTATCTCATCGAGCATTTTCACATTACTGACTAGTTGTGCCCTGGGGTTTCATTCCATGTTGTGATACAAAATTGTGATGATGACTAAATGTAGTGTAGTGTATGTTCTTTTTCTATAGTTCAGCTATATCTTTGCCAAATTTCATCAACATCGGCCGATCCATTTAATCCTAAACTTTGAGTTTATAATATCATTTAGAATATAAAAACATTGAGAGTTTCTTTATTATAGCTATAATTTTGCTAGTTATCTTTAATTCGGCGGAGAACAAAATAAACTGTTATTTTAAATCCTGGTCCTAAAGCTCAAAACGATTGTTTTAAACTTATGGAGTCTTACATTAATTCAAATTACGTTTACATAATATCACTATGTTTGCGTTTGATTTGAACAACAATCTGAACAAAACTGTTAGACATCTCTAGAGAATTGTTGTTCGATTATTATCGTTCTTAATCAAAATTGAGGCAATAAATCCTGCATTAACGTCTTGATGTGTATTGTGCATTTCTCCCTGAATCTACCCGAGCAAGCGAATCGTGGCAAATGTTCCTTGCACTAACGGTGTTCTTGCAGTTATATAAGAGTAAATTTCCAGTCCATTTCCATGCCTAGCCATGATAGTATCATCTACCAAACACGAGTGCTAATATTTGCACGTAACTAACCCATTAGTTGATTGTAAAACGAATAAAAACTGAAATGATCAAAATAAAACAATACTTTTCAGAACTCCACAGACCGAAGGCCAGCAACCACAAAATAAAAAGAAAAAGAAGCGCAAAAATAAGAAAAACAAACAAAATGTTGACAGTAATAATGGCCAGGCACAAACAGCTACTGAAAAACCTAAACCCGTAAGCACTGCAGAAAACAAGCCGAAAAACGAAAACGCACAGAGCCAAGCAAATAAGAAAAAGAAAAATAAGAAGGGCGGCAACGTTCAACAACAATCAGAAAAAGTTAATGCAAATAAAACTAAAGCAAGCCCTGAAGTTAAAACGAATATATCTCAACAAAACAAAAAAACTCCAGCTGTTGCTAAGAATAAGAATACTAGTCAGACAACTAACGCCAGCCCAGTAAAGCCAACAGATTCATCTGGTACACCTAATAAAAATAAAAACAAGAATAAAAATAAGAATAAGAACAAGCAACCCAACCCGCCGAAACAAATAAACAAAAATGAGAACAAAATTACAGAAAATATCGAAAAGATGGCATCGCAAAAAATTAAAAATAAAGACAAAAAGAAGAAGCAAATAGGACAGATGAACGTTAAAGGAAAAAAAGATAATCAGCAGCAGGCGAAACCGGGACAGGGTATAGGGAAAAAGTTTAAAAATAGGAAGAAGTAGATAATAAATAGATTGTAATGAAATTTATAATAATTATGTTATTTTTGGTAATAAACTTATCATAAATTTACAATTTTCTTTTATTTACACCGATAAAATGATGCATGTCCGGAACTAGATTTGAAACGGCTAAATAAAGACCTGAATGTTTCGTGTGAGGAATAATGAACTCTACCAAACTATTTAGTCATGTGTACCTAGTAATACTCTCACATTATAATAGTACATTATGATGCTATGTGTGCTATGTTGGTCATTATACTAGAGGCGGTATTATGAGCGCGAGCCGAGAGTGTAATTATCAATGCACACGTGTTTCATACGACGTTTTTCACCATACTTGCGATGAAAATACAGACTTGTAATTTACTATATTTATAATTATTTATTAATTTTTTGATAATAGGCAATCAACAACACAGCGAAAACGTTAACAAATATATGCGGAAAATGCCGCGCAAGCCAGCGATGCGCGTGCTGGTGACATTTTCTTTTGCCGCATAAAAACTCTTTTTTGGTATTAAAAGAAAAAAACTGTATTACCCGGTAAAATTGACAATGCTTCGTATACACTGACTTCTATTATACAAGTACGTGGTCAGTGTTCGTATACTATACATACCTACATAAATAACCATAGAGTAAGTAAATACTACGTAATACATATAACTTGCAGTGAGGTATCTACAAACTGAATTTAACCGGGATATAGTAAATAAAACACAAGTGCTGTAATATAAAGTAAAAATCTATGATTATTTACGGGATATTTACCGTGATTATGTTTTGAAACAAGCTTCGGATATTTGGGCGCAGTTGCATGCATGGGTCTGCCCAAACTGTAAATAAATATCGTAAAATAACCATTTAAACTGTAACTTTTAGCTTTTATATGACCAAGGGCATGTCCTAAAACTGCATCCAGAACTAACGTGCAACGGGCAGCAGCGTCCTCTTGGTTAACGGTGGTGAGAATTCTGCGATCACCAAGCCACCTACCAAAAGTGGGGATTATTAGATATATTAAGGGGCTTGTCTTGTCTTCGTCCAACAGTGGATGTTTTCTGGCTGTTGATGATAAGTGCTCTTCATACTTGATAACTAAACTATCGAGACAAAAATCAACTTTTTCAAGATTTAGGATTTGTGAATAAATGCAATTCCGGCGCTATTCTTCCTGGTACCACAGAATAAATAATAGTACTGAGTACTGGTACCTGTTACCAGAAAAGAGAAGACCCTACTTTACTTCTCTCTTCAGTGCCTGCCACCTACATATCAGCTCGATGCCAATATAATAGAGGCCATCGAGCTCATCCGATGACATTCGATTACAATAATCGATTGTCATCGCAACTATATACACACATCTAAAGCATAAAATTATAGCCAGAGAGAGAGAGAGAGAGAGGGCTAGATCCTCAAAGTAGCCTGATTATAGCGCCGATTGTAGATAGTTCTCTAGTGGAACCATAGATTTGGTAGTAGGTAGTACATATTAAATCAAATCCTTCCCTAATAAGGGAGGCCAAATGGCTTATGGCTTCGTCCAGGGGTGGCCGTCTTCCGGCTGCTGATGTGTGTGTGATGTGATATAATAAATCTTTGAGTGGAAGTCGTCCTACAAAGGATTTCAAAATGCTTTCAAATAATAATGTGGACGTTATACAGTTTAAAATTTGTAAACAATACATAAAGTTTGTTCGCTATCATCGCACGGCAGCAGTAAATTATAAGAAGCTATAAGATAATAATACGCCTTAAAAAAAAGTACAACCGACTTCAACTTCGAATACCTGGATGACATCTTCATATTTTCTAGCACATTTGATTTGAAAACCAATCTACTGAACCGATTTCGATAAAACCACCTCTGAAGTATTACATACCAAAAAAAAAAGAATCATCAAAATCAGTTCATAATTGGCGGAGTAATCACGTAACATACATACAAAAAAACATATAGTAGAATTGAGAACCTCCTTTTTTGAAGTCGGTTGAAAAATGCTTATCTATTTTAATTTTATTTATGATAAAAAGAGGATTTAATTCACCTTTGGATAAATTGACTGCAGATGTTAATGTTAATATCATTTAAGTAGGTACATATTGATCAGAGATAAAAATGTGCTATAAAATAAAAACACTGGCTATAAAATCTACAACAAAGTATACTATTAGAAAAGTAAACTAAGTACCTAAATAAAGTTAAAATAAACAAATATCTAAAATTACTTATACTTACATAAACCAGGTACAAAATATGGTAAAAAATTATAAAGCTGGCGACTGGTATTTTATTAAATTATAATCTACGTCAGATTTATCTTCAAAAGATTCTTCTGGTTCTACGAATGCATACTGCTCTGATTCGGGTAGCTTGCATTCTAAAGATTGTAGCCGCTTTCGTTCAGCAAACAACTCTGTTCGCTCCAACTTTCGCTTCTGTGTCATCTCCGTATCAAAGTGATACTTCTTCAACCTGTCTGCTAAGTATTTGATAGGATCAGCCGGCAAAGCCATCACTACTTCAGCCACACATCTCTTTAAAGCTTCACCGACTGCCTTCTTCAAGTAAAAACTATGTTCAGTAGCCATTGGCTCAATGGGAGTGATGACGAGGTTATACTGCTCTACTTCGCGAATCTTCACCAGATTACCTAGACCGTCGGGCCGGTATTTCTCTGTGGAGCCCTTATTCAAATATATTTGTTTTCCATCTTCAATGTAGTATCGACCTAAGTTGTCATATTGGTACTCGACTCCATCTACCGTTTCGCGCACCTTTAGCAACATTCCAGACCGATGGAGCATATACTCGCTAGCACACCTATGGGCTTTGTACATTCTCACTCTGTTCTCGGTCAAGTAGTACCGCCCGCAATCGTCATAGAAATAGACGTGATGCTCGTCGTCGTTTACGGGTATCAGGTCGTTCTTCTCATCGAGCTGATAAACCTGGCGGTCACCGTTTTTCTTGTATAACTTTCTCCCATATTTATCGACCGTGAAACGTCCTATGTCATCGCGGAATGCTTCTTTTGAATCAGCGGGTCGCATTATCGATACCATAGATTTAACTTCAGGATCACCGATGGCGGTTTCCCAAAGATGAACCAGTTTCTCCACAAGGCGGCACCGGACTTGTTGAGGCAGCAAGTGATTGAAGATACTAAATTCCTCTTCTTCAGTGCATTTCTCGAATTCTTTGCGGCGAACGCATGTCTTTTGTTTAAGAAAGGAAAGCGACAATTTTAAGTTTTCGAGTGATTCCAAACGATCTTCCAAAAATATAGCTCTGTGTTGTAGTGCCAATACATCAGCATGTTTTCCTGGCTTTTCGCTTTTCAGATGAGCTATTCGATCTTCGAGCTTTTTAATCTTCTCGACTATCTTATTAATATCGCTGTCTTTTAAAGCATGAATTGCACGAGAAGCTGAGAACGATGCCTTGTCTCTGATTGATGCAGCTGTTAGCCTCCGAGCTTCAGGGGATAAAAAACATGCCAATTCGTCAATCACATGCTGCAGCGCTTTCCCGAGTTCTGCAGCCAATTCGGGCAGTTCGAGCAATTTACAAAATTGAAGAGCTAAATTATCATACAATCTATCCAGCCAATTCAAAAGTTCTTTAATTTCGTCCAGAACAGTAACCGTAAACTCCACCTTGTCTGAAGAATTACTAAGATACGTTTGTTTGTCGAGAAGTGCACTGCCATCGATTTCCCGCATGTCCTGTATGATCTCCAATTCGACTTGCATTAATTCTTTTTCAGTCGGCGACAAGGATTTGTTCACATAATTTGTGTATCGTTCAAAGTACTTGTACCTGTTTTTTATGCAGTCCATGGTAAAATCAAGCGTTTTGAGTACTGATTCTCGCGGAGTGTCTTTAGCTCTTTTCTGTATGGTTTCCACATCTTGGACAGCTTGAAGCCACTCGAAATGGAAGGTATTCACGATTTCTAGAACAGTGCTTATCGGCGCATGCTGTATTTTAGCACTGCGCATGGATACCAAGGAATTGTATATGTCATCGGCATAATCCTTTTGAGTTAGCAGTATCACAGGGCATTCGTAAGATCGTTTTATTTCTTTCGCTATAGCGAACAAAAACGTCATGCCTGAATCTTTATTCATTGCCGGTAAATTTGTAGAAAATAAATAGTTATACAAACATAAAAATATAGTAAAAATAACCCAAACTCTACAAAATACCGCACTTGACCGCACTGTCATGTCATGTCATATTTTGTTATTTTCCCCCATAGATATTATCATAGAGATAAATACACATATAATATCATTGGATATTATTTTTAATTTAGTTAAGTAGGTATATAGGTATAATTGCGTAATATCTTCTCGTCCAAAATCCCTCAGTGTCTGAAGACAAGGGTCTACGACCAGTGTGCGTTGCCAGTGATGACATATGGAACTGAAACGTGGTCTTTAACTGCTGGCCTTTTGGAGAAACTCAGAGTCACGCAACGGGCAACGGAGAGAGCTATGCTCGGAGTTACTTTGCGCGATAGAATCCGGAACGAGGATATTCGCCAAAGAACCAGAGTTACCGACATAGCTCGCAAGGTTTGCAAGTTGAAGTGGCAATGGGCAGGCCACATCGCTCGAAGAACTGACAACCGATGGGGAAGAAAGGTTCTTGAGTGGCGACCGCGAACCGGAAGCCGCAGCATAGGAAGGCCTATCCCACTAGGTGGACCGACGACATTGTAAAGGTCGCGGGCAACCGGTGGATGCAAGTGCCAGGTTGCCGTACAGTGTGGCGGTCTAAGGGGGAGGCCTTCGTTCAGCAGTGGACGTCTCCGGGCTGATGATGATGTATACCTGTAGGTACCCTGTACATTGGCAGTGTAGGTATACTGTAGTGGTAGGACTCTATCGCAGAGTCCGCCTGGGGAAGTACCACACCTTTGCCAGTTATTCAAGCGCCAAGTAGTACCTCTTTGCTATTTCCATGGTTGTTGGAAGTGGGCTCCTCGGGTCTTCTAACTTAATATTTACCCATAAGTTCATAAAAAAGCTGCTATGCTGCGAATACACCCACCTAGATTTTACAACTTCAACTACGATTTTAAATGAGTTAAAATATAGAAGGACCATGTAGGCACCTACACACACGGCTACACGGCTTTGCAAAGAACGTCCAGCGCTGTATCGATATCCTGATCATGTAGTACTTATGTAGGTAGGCATACTGTTAGTATCTAATCATCGTAACCAAAACACGACGTTTTATGTGCTTACATTACACAATAACATAATCCTGTAGCTGACCGCTATAAAATCTCGTAGCGTCGTCGTAGCGTATTTATCTACGTACAAATTTATAGGTAAGTACGTAGGCTTACGGCATACAGGGCGTAGCTTTCACCTTTAACCAGGCAAAACACGTAGTAAACGCTGAAAGAGATCAAAATATTGTAGAGAAAATGTTTTCCCACGGGTCGGCGGGAGTGGGATCGTAGCGGGATAAATCAGAAGAGCTTTCCTCGCCGGGGCGGCGACCGTTGCTACGGCGGCGCTCAGTTAATGGACGTACGGGAAACAGAGTCCAAGCTTCAGAGAAACGGGCTTTGGATCCCTGGAAAACAGCGGTTAAGCGGTTAGTACGCTTAACGACATCGAGGTGGGTTTAGGATGCAACCTTTATGATAATCCGCAAATACATAATAAAAATAAATAATAAGATAAATAAAATTAAAATAATAATAAAACATCATGAAACATGATTTACTTATAGGATAAGTCCAAAGATTACGAAAATGTGCCATCGCGTAATAAAACAACGTTTGAAAATGACTAGCCGTCATGTTTACGACTTGCAACGGAGTGCGAAAGAAGATAGCACTTTTATGAGAGCAAAAGGGATAGCGCGCGTCTAGCTTAGTGGGCACAGACAGGCGAGACAGTTCCTGAGGCCGTTTTCACGGGGCTATTTTAGGGTGCGATATGACATATCTCCTTATATATATATATATAATATCATTGGGTAAGTGTCATTCATAGTTTCCCAATTTCGCCAATGTATTTTTAATGTAAATTTTTGTATAGTACTTACCTAAATGTAGGTGTCCGCCGTCAAGCGCCTTATTTTATAAAATTTTATCAAAATCAGTGTCCAGCCGTGATTCAGCCATTTAGAAGTAAATGTAACAAACTGAACGTAGTCGTTTCTCTTTGGGTGAAGACCATTGAGCTAATATCTAAAGAGTCACAATCTCTAAGTGGAAACAGTCAAAAAACAGGTGCCGTTGTACATACCTATACGTGCATTATATAGTTCACAATTGTTTGAATTCAGACGTTATGTCGCTTGTATAGTGTTCAATGTATGCTTGAGCGCTTGTGTCTTGTCGTAGTTCAAGTCGTTCAAAAAGTCGGCGCACTGCATATCGTGCGCCAAGTTTAGGCGCGGACATTTTTATTGCACGTTTGTGACTCTATAGATATTAGCTCAATGGTGAAGACGCGTAATTCGCAATCGTGGTGCAATGAGATCGATGACCCATATACGACCTCATGTGTCAATTATAAAACTCATTCCACTAGCTTTTCCATGAAGGTGAATATCGTAAGGTAGGTAACCCACAGTGGTAGAGTAGGGTCTCTAACAGGCTATCACCCTCAAGTTGAACATGAGGGCCCCGTTTTATAAAGCTACAAGTCTTGTACTTGTATTGTAGTGAAAAACTGGCAACATCGCATAAAACATTGAGTACAGCGTTATATAGAGCTACAAGACAACCAGTGTACAAACTACAAGTACAAGCACTTGTTTATAAGTTAACGACAAGCCGTGTACCTGTAACTGGTAACTTGTAGTTACTGGTACAAGAAGCTAGTACAATTATAAGCTTGTACTTGTTTATAGCTTTATAACACAGAGCCCTGGCGCCAAGCTACATCACATAATGGTGTGTTCCGGCAGCTTGACTTGAGAGCCAGTTCCCGTTCCAGACTAAGTGTGCTTACCATTTTCGACCACACCGTCACTAAATATCAAGTGAGCTGTGACCAAATCAAATACCAAGCCTATCAGTAAACAAAACCGGAACAGCGATTCGGTGTTTTGAGCTTATTTTGTAGTACCATAAAATGTGTCGGCCTTATCGCTTAAACCGATCTCTTCCAAGCAACCAAAGGTATTAGGAAAGAATTTACAAAGTAGGTAACAAGTTAACTATATTATTATGATCTAAGGATGAAAGGGTGATTAAAAAAGTGATATTTAAGTTAGTTAAGTCACAGCCTTTCGATTTTCGAAATTCGTCTAGTCTAGGCTACTGTGTCCATTAGTAGTCAGTCATGGAAGCGGAGTTCGCGCACCCGCGCCGCGTCCATCTAGAGTAGAGTAGAGTCTGCCGGCAGTCGCTCGCGGTCCGCGCTCTCGTGCTGACACGTCGCCGCGCTCTCTTCACCAACCCCTGTACGTTTCTAAAACCTCACATTATAAATGAAAAGTGTCTACTAATGCTAGTTTGTTTCATAAAAGTGCTCGTTCCATAGATGAGTTTGTGGAGAATTGACCGGAAGGGGATGATGGGGTAGGGCGGGTCGCTTTGTTCGCGTACTACGCCCGCGGAGGCTGTAGCGCGCAGCATCCGCTCGCCATGTTGATCTGAAACTCTATAACCGTACCTATAGTAAACTCTTCAGATATAACTTAAACCGTATTAGATTCTCTTTTGTTTAAACCTTGCCCTGTATTTCTTAGTGAAATTCAATGATAAGGCTATTTACTTTCAGTGATAGTGGTAAATGCATCTCGGTGTAAAACAGCGGCAATCTTGTTATCTCTATACTTATGTATGTATAGATAACATTTTCCCGGGCATAGGTAGCTAGGACACCATTCCAATAAGTGATAGAAGTTTATTCAGAGAACAGTTTTAAGATGACGGTCAAGGCATTCAGACTTATATTTAAAGACTCTATCTATAGAAGATAGAAAAAACTAATATAGTACCTAAATATTAATTACGCGCACTATAAATTAAAATACACTTAGGTACCTACACAGAAATTATAAACAGTACCAGGTTTTCATTTACTTTAAAAAATGCACAGTAATAAATTGTAATAATTCGATCCGAAATAGTTCACACCTGACCTAACAATAAAGAATATTTTGCAACACGAGAACGGCTGAACCGATTTAGCTGATTTTGGTTTTGAAATTTTTGTCGTAGTCCAGGAAAGGTCCTAACGGTTAATAAACGGGTGGAACGATTTGGATGTTTTTTTTTTGTTTCTAAAGCGGGTTATGGTAGCGAGGCCGAAGCCCAAGCTCTACTACGCGTACGAAGTAGCGAGTATCAGCTAGTACTTGCATAAAAGGCGATTGATCCGATTTGCTTTCAGGGCATTTTGCAAGCTGATCTTCAGTGTATTAATTGAAACTTAGAAACTTTTCCAAAATCATGAAATTTCTTCATTTAGAGCTTAAACATTCAGTAAAAAAAACCTTAATTGTCTCCGCTCCCTAAAGGCTCCAGAAAGGCTCCCTTCAATTGAGATGATAACAAATGATTACCTATTATGTAACTGTATAACAGGTATACTCGTATAGGTACATCCATTTACTGTAACGTTTTATTGGCTACGCCAAATGACCCACAAATAGTTAAATACCGTATAGTTTATCATCATCATCCAGAAGACGCCCACTGCTGGACGAGGGTCTGCCTCCCTTAATAGGGGTTTGCCATAATTCCTACGCTTGAGAGGCGGCTTGGGACATGGTACTTGGGAATAGTGTAACATGTAGCTGCCATATTAATCAAAGCAATCTTTGCCACGCAACATTGGATGAAAAGTTTAAAATAAGTAGAATACGGGGCTCGCAGTGGAAAAAAGTGAAATTAATATCTCTTCATCCTTTGGGTTCGGAACCCAAGAAACAATAAAGTATTTGAACGTGGCAAGAACTCTGTATTCGGCAGATACTCGTACCTAGTTATGATGTGTAATACATTCATCCCGTTATCCCGTAACTTCCTGTCTCTTCTACATGTGGCCAGAGTCACACAACAGTTCCATTTATAGTAAGTAAATCAATTTCCGTGAATTTGGTCGTGCTTCAGCCAACATTTGCCAGGCATGCATGAAGTGATCTGTCATCATGACATTTTGGTGCGATGATACTCATCAGAGATACTCATAATCTGGTACGTGCATACTATAAAATATTAACATCTGGGAATGATCTTCTTACACATAATTATACTTACCTAACTACGTCTCTACTAGCAGCGCAGCGCCCGGTTTCGCCCTTTACCATACAGGAACCGTAAATTTTCCGAGATACAAAGTACCCTATATTTTAATCCATAGGCTCTATCCCCGTGCCAAACTTCATGTAGGTAGATCTGTTATGGGTTTGAGCGGGAACAAACATACTAACAAACTTTCGCATTTACGAGATTATTATATTAGTGTAATAATATTATGACATTACAGAACCACAGGGTTGCGTGGTACCTATGGTAGTATTAACCGAAAAGGTGCTTATTGTACCCTTAATTGTGAACAACCTTTACTATGGTACCAACTCTAAAATCGCGAACTAAAAGCTGGTTAAAACATTTTGTTGAGTGTTAATAACTTTTTTGTATGTAGCTGTTCCTACTTCGATTTTTTGGTCCCAACCATATTAAGTAAAGGCTTAGGACATTTCCCGTACGCTGATGGCCTAGTTGAACAAACTTCCCATACTTTCTTGTACGAACTAGGCCAAAATGTCACATGCCTTTACAATGACGACTAAAATAAGCTCTTTTTGCCTTAGTACCACCACACGTTGTCGGATGAAACACCGCTGATGTGAAAAAATATTAGGGTGATGAAATCAGCTCGATTTTTTTTATTTACTTTGATGATTTCGTTAAACGGAGGAAGTGCATTCACAATCTTATCTAATACCACAAATTCATGTAGGGGTTGCACGTCGGTGTGACATAAATCCTTCCGCGAACCGTCCCTGAATATATCAATCACACCGCAACGCAAAACAAATCGCCCATAACATAACTGGTGCTATTACATTGTTACATCAATGGATTATGTGTTCAGCTTCAAGATAATCCAATTAAATACTCGTACCGTGGCTAGTGCATAAGTAATGGGGCTTATCGATGCGGGCTGAGCCTGCAAATTAATTAAGATTAGGTCGTTTCCGTCCATCTCACGTTTTATTTACTCCTACGCATGGTTTCACTATACAATGGCAGGTAAACTTTCGGTGAAGTTTAATTTAAATATCTACGGATTCTTTATAGGAGAAGAGATTCTCGTGTTTGTTAATCGTTTTTATTTAGATCTTATATGATTGTTTACTTTTGAATTAAATTAACTGAGTCGGGATTTGGGACCTGGGTATGTCCTAAAACTACATCCAGAACCACAGGAGCACGGGCAGCAGCGTCCTCTTGGTTAACGGTGGTAACACTCTGCGATCCCCAAGCCGCCTGCCAAGCGTGGGGATTATGGCGACCCCTCCCTATTAAGGGGAAGGCTTTCATCCAGCAGTGGACGTCTTCTTGCTGATGAGTGACTCGGGATAAAGCTTGGTGGTATTCCGACTTGATAGTGAATAGAAACTCTTAGAATGAATATGCACGCTAGAAGTTGAAATAAATAAAAATACTTAGATAACTTACAAATAATAACCTATACTAGTACTACAAGGTGGCGGCCTTATCGTTACGAGTGATCTCTTACAGGCGACTTTGGGATGGAAATAATTTAAAACGTGTAAGTTACACTGATGGCTAACCAGCTGCGCCCCGCAGTTTAACCCTCGTGATGTAAAACGGTGATGATGATGATGATAAAAAGTTGCCTTTATGTTATTCCGGAAAATAAGCTATCTCCATTCCGAGTTTTATACAAATCTGTTCAGCCTTTATTGGCGTCAAGAGACAGCACACACACAAAACTGATAAACTTTTGCACTTACATTATTACTTGAGTTTTGTACTCACAATCGAATATCTCAAAGCAACGAATGCACGGATTTACTAGATAGGATTGACTAAGAGCTAACAGTCTTACTTAAAAAAACTTTTCAACCTTAGTCACTGCTTAAACTTCTCTGTCCTTTTCTTGCACGTGCAACTTCACGTCAGTGAGAAGTTGACAAAGCATCTTAAGCAGCGACTAAGTTGGAGCGGCGTTTTTAAGTAAGGCCGTAACTCTCCAACAATTGGCTATCCAACAAAGTCTAGGACATCACTGGCAGTGCTAATGATGTCCTAGACTTTGTTATGTTACTTAAAGTTCTGGGTACCCTTCTATGGCCACGGGCCGATTTTATCTCCCTATAAGCAAGCGTCTTGTTCGTCTCATAACTTGTTTCAATAAAAAATAAAACAAAAACAATCAACAAACAACGTTAGCCTCGCATACTTCAATTGATTAGGTGTTCCAAACAACAGTGTACAGTAATAGTCCCATTAGAAAAACTACCGACAAGCCATAAAATCAATCTTACATAACTTTCGCAAACTTGTTCCTTAGGTAGATCGTAAATATTGCGTAGACTATAATAATGAATCGCCTATAAGGAAATTGCGGCAGAATTGTGAATGTACTTCTTTAATCTTTATTATATTTTGACAAGTATTATTGGGAGAAATAGACTATGATCTATATTGTAACCTTTCTTATTAACACAGATAATTATAAATTTGGATATATTTAAATTAATTAACGTTAATGAATGTCAGTTAACGAAACGTTAATTAGCTCTTGAATTATATTTTTATACGAATTCGATGCATATTTAGATTGCTAAAAAATGCATGACTAGTACTGTACGTGATAGATAGAGATAGCCTATCGCAACGTTTAAAACACGAATGAACTCTGCGTAGAGTATCGTTTTTTTTAAATTAGATACAGCAAGCAAGTCGCGGCCAAACGGTGGTGGATGCAAATGGCAGCTTGTCGTACACAGTGTGGCGATCTAAGGGGGAGGCCTTCGTTCAGCAGTGGACATTTCCTGGCTGATGATGATGACGATGATGACAGTAATCTAGGGCTACAAAATTCAAACGGTTCACTAATGTTTTACCGAAAACCTTTCCACAAAATATTACTTGACAACCAACGTTTCGTATAATATTCATTCAACAAACATATTGTTCCACAAATATTTTGTTTTACAAACAATCACTTCACAAACAATTTTTGGCTAACACTTCTCTTATAAAATGAGTCAAATGCTATTTTCGTTTTTGTGCATTATTCGTTTCATATTTTGATTGTTTTGCAAATTCACGTTTTATAAAATGTCATCTTACAACAAGTATTTTAAAGTAGGGTTTCTGTGAAGGGCTTTCCAATGCGTGTAATTAGTATAATGGTTTGGGTAAGGGGAGTGAGAGAGGGGGGAGATGGGAACCTTCCTAAAAGGGGAGGAGTACGGAAACCTACAGTTTTCGAGAAAACAATAAAATTGAATTTTGAGATTAAGTATGTTTTTTTTAGGAATGTACTTTATCGTTTGGCTTCTTGATGCTACTTTGATGTAATTCAAGTCAAGATGCTCTGAGTCGGCTCTGTTACTAATTTCAAACCTAACCAACTCAAATTTGACTCCGGGTGGGCTCTCCCGCCAGAAGCTCTTGCGGTCGCCCCTGAGTGTCACTTCGCCACACTCGGCCTTCGCTTCGCTACGGAGGTCACTGGTTCGCTTCGATCGCCACCTCCCTTCGCTATGCTCGACCTCATATGGCTTGCTCCACTCAGGACCTCTCTTGAGCTTCTGGCTCCCGTAATTTTTATATACACTCTAGGGGTAGGGACCACAAGACTAGGTGGAATCGGGGTACTCTGATTTGGATCTGTCACTCATTTCAAACCTAACCAACTCAAATTTGACTCCGGGTGGGAAGCCAGAAGAACGGCCAGAAGCTCTTGCGCTTTTTATATACACTCTTAGGGGTAGGGACCACAAGACTAGGTGAAGACGGGGTGCTCTGATTCGGATCTGTGACCCATGTCGACCCTAACCGACTCAAACCGGGGTGCTCTGATTCAGATCTGAAGGCTCAGGCTGAAGAAAGCGAAGCGGAGCTCCCCCGCCTTCTCACCTAACCTATATCCGAGTCGGATCTGTCACCAAGCTTAAATGTACATTAAGTGTTGCACGAGTAGTAAGAATCTATGGGGTGATTAATTAGACTAATAAAATTTGACTAATACAATAAAATATTATGATATAAATAAGTCAAACACTTATTAAGTAATCTGATTATTAAATGAAATGTTTGTCATAATGATACGTTATGAAATGTAAATTTATGAGCTTGTAATTTTAATTCCTTTTATTAAATTTTATTTGTAAAATAATGATTCGATAAATCATGTTTTTGAGAAATGTTGGTTGTCATGTAAAAATATGTAAATTGACTGTCAGTAAAATGGCAGGATACCCACTAAAACACTAGTTGCTTTCATATTCTCAATCGAATCGAAATTGAGGTAGATTCACAATCAAATTAATTTGCATTTTTTATTAAGTAATAGACTTGCGTTTGACCTCTATCTCGAAAAATGCGGTTCTACAATAAGCTGGTAACGTTGGACGCTGGGAGATTGGAGTTAGTTTGACTCCTGAAGAATTTTAATAAATTCAGACTTAATTAGAATACAATCTTGAAACTAATTATGAAATCATGCTTCAAAATAAATCACAAATGAAACTGCCGATAAATGTTATCTATTTCATAATATTAGTAGGTCATTATTACATTGACATTTCTTTTTGAATTTGTGCATCTACTAGCAATAAATTAGCACATCGTCTGGCTTTTTATGTAACATCGATACATATTTAAATATTAATAAATATGTTTGGATTGATATACTATGCTATCGCTATATATCGCTATATACCTAAAATTATATCTGCTTTGCGTGAATTGTTTGACTCGAGAGCCGGGGCTCAATTTTTGAATAATTCGAATGGCTTTCGCATGAGTTTTCTTTCAAATGTCGGTCATAATTTTCTCTTGTCTATAACATCGAGTACGAATTCATTCTAGATTATACAGGGTTAGTTTTGAAGTCATATTCTGTACATCAAAACAAACAACTTTTACTACAGGGCCAACATTGAAATCGCGAAAAAAACCAGCTATTCCATAAATTTTGCCCAAGGTCGATGAACTTTTTGTATGGAACAGCTGATAATTTATTCGAGATTTCAATGTTGGCCCCTTAGTAAAGTTGCTTGTTTTGGTGTACAGAATATGCCCTTAAAAGGATGCTAACTGATTAGAACTAACCCTGTATAGGTTATTTAATACCGTCTTCGACTACCCCGCCACTTAGGATCATACGTCTGCTTGTTAATTTGTTTCCAGTAATTATGTCCTAAATCCAGCAGTGGATGTATTTCAATTTTATTCAAATTAATATTTCTATACATATTATAATAATACCTACATACATAAAGAAAGTAGCGCAAAACAATGCTTCGTGTGTTGCCAAGTGAATTGATAAGAGTCGCAATCGCTGGAGGCTGCAATAAAATGGCATCTAGCCAAAATCTCAACTTTATAAACATCGAATATTAATTGAGAAAGTTAAACTAAAGATCACTTGACATTATAGGATACTTCTATTTTAACAACAATAGTAACATTTATACAAAAATTGTATAATAACTGCGCCCCGCGCTGATGATAATGATGATAAAAAATTGCTCATAATATTATGTTATTCCGGGAAATAAACTATGTCCATTCCGATTTTCATCAAAATCCATTCAGCCGTTTCGACGTGAAGACAAACATACAGACACACATACCGACAAACTTTTGCATTGGTAATATGAAATAAATAAATTAATTAATTAAATGAGTGATGTGATGAAAATTGAGGTAGGTATTCAATTAACTGATATGAATTCATATCGAAGCTTTAATTCTTTCTATTTTTCTATTCAAGCTTGACTGTCAACTAGCCTTCTCTGGTAGTAACCAATGGTAAGCAAATAGCTTTTTGATTAATGTGTTTTCACTGTGTTGTATGTACATTAATCTGTGTATTTTTTATGTATGAATGAATGAATGAATGAACGAAAGAATGAATGCATGAATTATTGGTCTATGAAACTAGGTATTGGTACATAATAAAAATTATAGTAGGTGTTAATATTAGGTCTTTACCTATGAAATTGCCGTTTTGTATGGAATAAGTGAAAGTACTAATTTTTTTCAACTTTTTTATTTCTGTTATTCAAAGTAATCACCCATGCAATCGACGCATCTTTGCCAACGAATTGGCAGTTTATTGATGCCCTTCTTGTAAAAATCAGCCGGACGGGAGGCAACAAACTCTTCAAAGGCATTGTGTACTGCCTCTCGGGAATTGAATTTTTTACCCACTAAAAAGCTGTCTAAATTTTGGAAAAAAGTAATAGTCGGTAAGTGCAAGGTCTGGTGAGGATGGCGGAAGAGGGAGAGCTTCCAACCCCAGCTCTTGCAGCTTGGAGACTGTCTGTAGCAGCAGCGCGAGGCAGGTCTCGACGCGTACGTTGCGCTGGCGATCGTTAAGTTCGTGGGGCACCTCTCATCTATCAAGTTTTTTTACCTTGCCTATTTGTCGCAAATGGATCAAAATTATTTTGATGCTAACATCAAAAGCTGCTGCTAGCTCAGCTGTAGATTGAGTTTCGTCAGCTTCCACAATCGCCTTTAATTCATCATTGTTGATCAAAGTCTCCGGACGACCACTAGCTTCATTTTTCAAGTACTCATATTGAGTATTGAGTATTGAGTAAACATTTTCAGAACGGAACCGGGAATACCAATAACGGGTTGTGCGTTCGTTTGTACAGTTCTCTCCGTAAACGTTTTTGATATTACGTGCCGTTTGTGTCGCGTTGGTGCCACGACGGAACTCATATTCCATAATTACACTAATTTTTAAAGTATCCATTATGACGAAAAAATTCCAAATGTAATGAAAATACAACGCTAATCAATAAACAAAAGACTGAGTTTGTAAAAAGAATGTCATGTTTTTAAGACAAAATTAATTTGAATTCATAATACAAAGCCATTCCAAACTTTTTTTCTATTTGAAATGACCAGTACTGAAGAACGGCAATTTCATAGGCAAAGACCTATTATTTCAAGGTTAGTGCTCTAGTTTCTACCTGTATTCATAATATGAGCGTATTGTGAGCATAGGACTTTGAGAAAATGAAGTCAAATTCTATTAAAACCTATAAGAACTTAGATTAGAAGAATATTGGTTTATGCATTTTACTACCGGAAATTGGCTAGGTAGCTTGGTAGCTTGGGAGCACAATGCCCAAGAATTTCTACAGAATTTCCGGATGTGATCCGGCCAGTATTGGACTGTCCTTTCTCCCTTTCACGTAGACACCAGTCAAAGACCCACTCAATCTGCTATCACCGCATCTTGTTAGCTCTAAATACTGCAATTTCCATTTATAACTTTCATAAATTATCTGGAAACACTTCACAGTCTATTTTTAGTCTAACCATCTTGGAGCCGATGCACACCGCGTTTCACTTTCACGTCGCACGCGCCCAATCTGCACTCGTAATCACAAACAGGCATATACATTGATAATACACACCTAAGTTATTCCACACTCGTATTCGAAGATTCGCGATATAGAAGGAAAAAGTTCCTTCATGGTCCAACATTCTTAAATGCAATTATTGTTCGGGAAAGTTGTCGGTAATCCTCCAATCCGCTCGGGAGAGAAGTGGTGTAGGGGCGTGTAAGAAATGGTCGGTATTTTCTCTTTTTCCTGTAGGAAATTTCTTCCGGGCAGTACTTAAGTAAATTATGACAATCTACGATCTAGCTACTACAAGTAACTAGCGTAAGTACTTACCGCACTCTGCACTGCAGAGTTTAGCACGTAATAACTTTATATAATTTTGAATATTAATATCGCATTTTTAACCGACAAATCCAGACACACAAGTTTTGTAACTTAAGTTACTTTTTACTTGGGTCACTTAAAAACATAGAAATAATAGGCTCAGAACCTGAGTAGGCCCAAGCTAAGTGAAGCCATTTCAAGTAGGCCTTAATAAGGCCGAGTACGGTACTCGACCTGTTTTTCTCACGGTGACAATACTTTATTTTCTCCCTTCTGTTCAATTTAATAGCTTAAACGTTATTTATTTGCAACATTTTTAGAACCCTTGTGAGAGTGTCAAAGTAGGTTAATTACGTGTTTATTTATTATTTATTATTATGTGTGCGTGAATGTTATTAATATTGTTTTTCGGGTTCACCAGTGAACAGAATTTTAAATGAAACTATCACGCTAAGTTTTATTAATACTCTAAGGTTATAAAGTAATTAATAGTATTAATTATCTCCCATCACTAGTCACATAGCCCATCACTAGTCCTGACAGGCCATGAAAAAAATATTTATGTAATAAAAAATATAAAATGAGTTGGATAAAAAAATATGGAAAAAACACTAAAAGTTTCTTTACTTTACGTTCCCATCCGCTGACTTTGGGCCACGGGTCTTAGCGATGTACGTATTTGCACCACTTACTCTTCAATACCACTGCTTTGCACTTACTACTTTTTACTTATCGGTTATTTTAGTTTATTTAGGTTGGACACGATTATTTTTTACTGGCAAGTGCGTTTATTAGTTGAAACAAAACGCAATTTCCATTAACAAGCCGTTAACTTAATCTTGAGATATTTTATTTGAATTTGAGGAGGTAGGTACTTATTTAAAGTTCATCGTCACTATCAGCCAGAAGACGTCCACTACTGGACGAAGGCCTCTCCCTTATTAGGGAGGGGTTGTCATAATCCCCACGATTGGCAGGCGGCTTGGGGATCGCAGAGTGTTACCACCGTTAATTAAACTGACGCTGCTGCCCATCCTCCGGTGGTTTTGGATGCAGTTTTAGGACATACCCAGGTCCGTATTTAAAGTTATATACAGTTAATTAACGTTATTTACAGTTGGTTAACGGTGGTGACCATTCTATGATCCACAAGCCACCTGCCAAGCGTGGGGATTATGGCAACACCCCTCTAATAAGCGGGAAGCCTTCGTCCAGCCGTGGACGTTTTATGGCTGACGACGACAGTTATATAAATATCCATTGATCACGAATAACTCTATGTTTTAATATAACATCAATGCTAACCGATTACCTAAGACGTAGGAAACATTACCCATTTATAATTAACAACTTTTTCTATTAAAAGAAAGACCAACTGATAACCCCGTCGCACCGTTTCGTCAAGTCGGAGTGGTCAGTGTATATTTTGGGACCAGCGATCTACAACCGTATACCAGGTTCCATTCAGGATGCTCCTTCCACCGGGTGCTTCAAAACCAAGCTCAGAGCGTGGTTACAAGAGAATTTGTTTTATGACATTGAAGCTTATTTTAAATTAAGTGATTTTTTACGTATTTTTGTTATTATTATTTCATTTTAGTAAGTGTTTTTTTTTCTGACATACTTGAAATGAAATTTGACTTGTAACTTTGGTGTTATCAATAAACTATTTGTTTTTGTATTTGTTTGATTGTATTTTGTTCTTTATTTGTTTTTTTTGTGGGTTTTTTTGAGCTTTTGGGGTCACCTTTTTCATCACTGGGTGCAATATTAAATTTGACTTCACTATCTATAGAAGACATACCTACCTAAATAGACCATGACGTGTCTCGCTCTCTATCTTGCTATATAGGTAAGTACTGTAATTAAGTCACAAGTAAGATTAAAACAAATTGTAAAACCAAGCACACCTTATAAAAAGAGAATTCCTCAGTTGCTTGTATTTCCTGTTTTATGAAACAGTGGACGATGAGTCGGTGACTTGTTTACGTTGCCACGTAATATCAAACAGTGCGTAAACTAGGCGCTCGAACCGATTTACAGTCGACTGTTGGACAATTCTCATGGACTATTTTTTTTCTTATTCCTCCGATTTGGCGTCGCTCTGCCTGTGCATTTGAACTCTATATTGTGAAAGATATTCACATCTTTTATTCTTCAACCATTTGTAATTTGTATACAGAAACGGATCTATTGATATCGCCATAATAAAGCATCTACTATAATAAATAGGATTTTTTGTTATCGCTTAGTTGAAAGAAATTGTGTGACGAGCTTATGTTTGTTCTGTGTTTGGCCATACTTAGTATATAGGCAATATTATCTTTTCTATGGTCTGGGTGTTTTAAAATAATAAGTATATAAAAAATAAGTAGGTATATAATTTTAATATTCTATCAGATATCTGGTTCTGTGTGAAATAAATAAATAAGTAATAAAATAAACTATGGTATTGTTAGGTATTGGTATGACTCTACTACAGAGTCCGCCCGGGGAAGTACCACACCTTAACCAGTTGTTCAACCACGAAGCAGTAGTGTGCAAGCATTACTGTGTTCCGGTTTGAAGGAAAATGTTACCAGAGAAATTACTGGGTATGATGAGATTTAACATCTAATATATCAAGGTGACGAGCGTAGTGCAGTGCGGCGCAGGATTGTGTTCGCAAGTTCACAATTCTGGCACTGCTACTGTTAGTGACAGGCGTGACGCTTATCACCAGGCGAATAACTTGCTCGTCTCGTCACTAGAAAGAATAATAAAACAACAACTTTTTTTTGTTTCTTATCATTTAATTATTCCAACCATACAGACATTGACAGCTTTTTCTGCCAGCCATAAAATGCCCACGGTTGAACAGAAATAAAATGATATAATTATAAACATGGATGATACACATTAAAAAAAACCATAAAATACGAACAATTTGGTGTCATAAAATACATTTTATAGGCAAGTATATATGGGGCTACGCGCAACGGGTATACTGACCCTATAGGAGTTAATTTAAGGTAGGTACTCGTCACTGTCACAACTTTTACCATGGAACCAACTGTGAAATCACGAAAAAGGCAGAGTTCCATATACATTTTGTTGGAAAATTACATTTATGTATGGGACAGTTGTTTTCGCAATTAAAAAGTTGATCCCATAATAAAAGTAAAATACTAGTCCATATTAAAAGTTGATGACAATTGTATGAGTACAATGAAGTCTTTTCAGATATAAGATAAGATACGAGTAAAAGCAACGAATTAAATTAAAAGTCTCGATCAGAAAACTCAACTACGCTCATCTGGTTTCCCGACATGGCCACTGTTTTTACCCCATTATCTTAAAAATAAACATTTTGCCGCTCTTAATTAAAATTGAGGCATGCCCAATTTTGGAATCCGTAGAGGGTAGAGCTTGCTACGAGCCTCGTAGGCAGTAGCGAACCATTGCCTCCGCCCAAGGTCGGTCGGCGAAAATTAAAGTTCTATTATTATGGGCTCTATTCATCCACCTATTAGAGCCTATTGTTGGTTCTGCGAGCTTTGTGTTAAAGTGGGGCGCGCAAATTACCTACATGCTGTAGTGTTAAATATTTTATGAACTTACCCCGGGAAAAGGAACACCGTGCTTAATTTGCTAAACTATACTTTGGGTGAGTGAAACTTTCTCATGTTTATCAGAATTAAATTTGGGTAAAATGTAACCAAAGAGTAAACTCGAATTAAGTAGGGTAGTATGTAAACGTAAATTATACGTAGGCCGTAGGTTATACTTATTTTTTTTTTATACGGTCAAGAGACTGGACGAGCCAGACTTTTTGGTAAGCGTCACGCCTGCCACTAACAGTAGGAGTGCTAGAACTGTGAACTTGCGAATACAATCCCGCGCCGCACTGCACTGCGCTCGTCACCCTGTGATATTAGATGTTAAATCTATTCATACCCAGTAATTTCTCTAGTAACATTGCCCTTCAAACCGGAACACAGTAATGCTTGCACACTACTGCTTGGCGATGGAATAACTGGCAAAGGTGTGGTACTTCCCCAGGCGGACTCTGCAGTAGAGTCCTACCACTACAAAACACAATACACAGACATTGAACACACATACATCCACACATACATACTTACATTGAACTAAAATGTTTTCGAAATCTTCAAATTCAAATCCAAAATATTTATTTGCGGAGGAAATTTTTTTTACATGGGTTTTAAGGAGATATTCTATAAACTAGTACAACATTGAGATCGCCATGCTCTAGCACCATGGCATGCAAAATATTAAGTATGTACATAATCATTAATAATTCATAATTTATCATTATATTGCTTTACATTTGTTAATTAAATTTAATATATTGACAAAATAATTAATTAAATATTATTAATTACCTAAATTTACAATTTGTCATTTAAAAACTCATTTATTGAATAATATGTCTTGTCAATTAGTAATTTCTTAAGCCTAAATTTGAAAATGTCAAAATTATGTATTTCTTTCAAGCTTTGTGGTAGTTTATTATAAACAGAGATTCTCATGACAAACGTGCAAACAAAAACTATACAGGGCAGTTCTGCGGAAGACTGTATTTCTATAATACGAGTCAACACTAAGCAGCGAAAGGTCCGGTCAGTCATCGGATGGGTGACCGTGAGTGGCATTAAGAACTGTGAATACTACTGTAGGTTTCGGATCTCGAATGATACATCCAATTGTTTGGCCCTGTTTTTTGTCGTAAAACAGCAACGGACGTTATATGAACTCTGACAAGGGCTAGCAACTCAGCGTATACAACTTTACTTACTTTAATACTACTCTAAAATGAAGTGTATGAATTTATCTAAACTGTGTGAAAAGAGCTTTTGACATATTTTTTTCAATTCAATTTATTGCGTATATTGGTATAAAAGTATAGGTGGAATTAAGCAAAAAAATATTAGTGGCCGCCATATTCTATCTTTCGGCATGCAAGATACTTACAACATTAAAAAAATATTGTGATAAGAACTATAAAAAATACAAATCATAATAAAACATTGAAAAAGATAACTTTTTTACATATTTATGAAAACGTTCTCTTTTAGCCCAATAATATTATTTTTAAATAATGTGGTTGAATTTAGAACATGTGATACTCGTGGAGACACATGGAGGTACACATGGGTAAGTAATTTATCAGATGGCAACAGAATTATTTGTATCGAATTATCATAAGCAAATATTACCTTGGCATGTTAATTAGCACTTATTTACGTAGTATCTTAATTAATTTTGCAATTGACTCGGTTATTCGTTATTTGATGAAATAAAATAAAACCGTCTTTATTTTCACATTTTCGTCATCAGCCATTGTATGAAAATAAAGTTGGCGTTTACTAAAGTCTTAAAGAAATAAGTAAGACCAACCTTTTATTTGTTTTCTATGCTAATGAGATACGAGAATTAATATATTACTTCGTTAGTCTAGCTAGGGCAGCGACAATGATAAAATGAAAGGACGGGAAATAAGCGCACGGCTTTTGAAGACTAATATATTGAGCGCCGGCTCTCCACTCGCGTCAGTCATACTCTGTCTTTGCGACATGCGAGCCGTACGATACGACAATATAAAGAATTCCAAATTATGGTTTCGTGCCCATTCCCCAAATGTAAAAAATACAACAAACACACAATACAAATTTGGGGATCACATTCCATAAGTATTTACATTAATCACTGTATTTTGTCACAACTGCAATTAATTTCATTAAATATGTTAAAACAATCGCCATTTTGAGGCGATCGTAATGTTACGAGACAGAGAGTTCGGGAATCTTTCGTCAATGCTCGTGAATGTTCGAGATTCGAGAGCTATAGACAAAATACATGTGTTCTCTTTTCGTCTTGCTGTAATTAGATTCGCTATCTCTATTTTCCGGCAAATGCATACTTTTAGCTAAGTATGCTTGATTGTGTGTTGACTTGTTAATTTTAAACGATTTTCAAGCGCTGGGCCCGTCCATTCCAAATAGAAAAACGTTCTTTAGCAGGTATTCAAAATGAAGGTATGTGAAGTAAGATTGAAATTGACGGTAATCAGTTAAAAAATATAGATACGATGATGGATGGTACGATACCACGGCGAGGTCTCAAGTCCAATTTACGGCGCCTCAATTCTCAGTTAACTGCTGTCTATAAATTGATTTAATGATATTTACTCTTGGAGGATTAAGCTCTCTCTCTATTTAATCACTGTATTTAACACTTTGGATAAAAATACTGAGGAGAAAAATATTAGGCTAACTTATTTTGTATCTCTTATTTAAAACTTTAAATAATTAAAATATAAGCTCACTCTCTAGGTCAGTTTTGTTTCGGCCCTCTTTCGGACCGCTTGCGCCTTGGCCAGAATAGAACAGATTTTTTAAATATGTAGAGGCTTATAGGCTTTGAACATCTTATCTAGATATCTATAGATTATCTAGAGTCTTATCTACGTTTTCTAGGATAAACCAAGGATAAACGTAGTGAATCCTTGCTCGTTGTAAATTCAATGAGTTTTTAATTTCTTTGCACCATTCCGCGCAAGTGACGTAAGACGTTAACTTTTTTGTCTATGCTTCCATCCTAGAACGAAGTGTTATATTCTCTTTGGAATTATCGATATTACGTAGTATTTACTTACTCTATGGTATTTACTTACTTTATGGCTTCCGTATTCTGGTTTCTGCGTCTCGAGTTGTTTGTTTGATTTTTTCCATGTTTTTTCTATCCTATTTTAAACTTAAAAGCAAATAAACTGTTTTATTATTACAATGCTTAGATCATTCCGTCCTGTTTCAACACTAAATCATTATCTCAAAAGAAGCTATGCAAACGGGCACTGTATGCCCGTGGACCCCTGCGACTCTGGAACAAATGTGACCATCATCCACAATGGAATAAGAATCGCCACAGAATATAAACCGACACCAATTTCTTGCATGACCCTATTGGTCGAGGCCGGCCCCAGGTTTGAAACAGCTTACTCTAACGGTATTACCCATCTTTTAGAACATATGGCATACAAAGGCTTCTGTGGGATGAGCAAGTGCGAGTTCGAGTTATCTCTTTTGATGATGGGAGCTAAAATGACGGCCCACACCTCGAGAGAAATGCAAACATTCACGGGCGTGTTCCCCTCAGAATGCTATCCGAATATGATTGATAATCTAGCCTCTGTGGTCACCAATTTGGAACTGAACTACTGTGAACTTGAAGCGGAGAAATATAACATCTGTTTGGAGATGATAGATGAAGATAATGACCCGCGTGCTGTCCTTTTCGATTATTTGCACCAGACTGCTTTTCAAGGTACACCTTTGAGCCAGCGCGTCATTGGGTCGACTAAGAATGTCTCTAGATTCGACAGAGAATTTTTACGAATGTTTTTTTGTCAACATTATCAACCCTATAAGTTTACGTTGAGCACATCAGGGGCAGTTCCGCATGATGAAGTAGTAAAACAGGTATGCACTAGACTAGGTCATCTCTGCAGCAACCCATGTTTCGAGTCAGATGATGGACCCACTCGGTTCACGGGGTCTCAGATAATGTACAGGAATGACTCCATGCCTTTTGTCCACGTGGCCATAGCTTTCGAAGCTCCCGGATACAACCACTCTGACTATTGGAAATGCCTGCTCGCAAGCAATATTATAGGGAAGTGGCATAAGTCGGAAGGTGGACGATATAATAACGCTTCGCATTCAGCGCGAGCGGCTGCCGTCGCCGACCTTGCCGAATATTTCGAGTCGTTTTACATCACCTACAGGGATATCGGGCTATGGGGCATATATTTTGTGTCGAAACGATTAGACGTGGAGGATATGTTGGAGAACATTCAACATCAATGGAAGCACTTATGCTTGACCACTCAGTTCACTGACATGCAGAGAGGATTGAATGCGACGAAAATGCAGTTGGCGCGGGATGTGACCGGTGTTGTGAATTCGTGCAATGATATCGGAACACAGCTGTTCTACAAATGCACTAGGATTTCTTTGGAGGATAAATTAAATGCTTTGTCAAGTCCAAAAGTGCATGAGGTTGCAGATTGTATAGAGCGTATGATGTACAACAAGTGTCCAGCCGTGGCGGCCGTCGGTCCTACGGAAGGTTTATCGGAGTACAACAGGATCAGAGACAATATGTATTGGCTCAGACTTTAGTTACAAAATAGTTGAAAATAATTACATTATGATATTATTTAATGGTGATTTGTTTTCTGAGAAGGAAATACAAGTATATAATACAAGTAGACATTATAGGTAGCCAAGCACAAAGTGGAAATCTCTATAACTGTCTACGAGTCGAGTAGTTTGGGGAAGAAATCTACGGGTACTTTTAAATCTGAGTAGCAGTTGATATTGATAAGTACCAAGATGATATCAAGGCACAGACTAACAATGTTTGTATACAGTTACAAAAATATCAAACAAGTAAGAATAGACTGAAAAGCTATTATGTGCTAAAATAAAGAAAATATCTATACAGATATAGAAGCAGCACATAGAGTTCTAATAACGTATTCACGAGCCCAAAATTAAATTAATTCCACGTTTAATTACTAAAATGGCCTGTCATTTTTTCCTGTCACTTTGTCCCCGGCGTCCCGTCGTGACACGGAATGGCATTCCAAAGGAGTGTTTTATGTCACTAACGAAATCGACCCAAATTTTGTGGAAAAATATACCTATGTAATATTATGTTTTGTGTACTATGTAGAATGGTTTGCTTAAAGCTAAGGCTGTTTTGGTGAAGCCATTGTTATAAGATTAACTTCCTAAGAACGTGCCCTAATTCTTTAAAGTTAGTCGGCGTAGGTTAAGTACAATTAAGTTTGTTAAGCTTTGTGCTAGTAGATTACAATAATAACATGCATGTTACGTCTAGTAAAGCTGATCAACAATTAAAACCAAGAAAACTAAAAAAAAAAAAAACTGTGACAGAAACGGACACAGATACATCTTACCATAATATCATCCTGACCTTGGAGGATTTACCTCTTTCTCATCCTGAATTCCTGACCCTTTAAGGAAAGAAAAAATATGAAAATATTGAGTAAAATGACAGGGCAACGCCCGTACTATAAGTATAGATCATAGTATAGTATATCAGGGTAGATGACTGATGTTTATATCGGTGAAACCAATAAGATGAAGATATAAAATCACGGAAAAAAGTTATGAAAAATCGCAGCCCGTGAAATACAATGCTTTAGAAAAAAATACTAATTTCGATTCAAGCAAGTTTTATTCATAAAACTGGGCATAATATAACTCCATTTTTAGCTAATAAAACTTGCTTAAACCGAAATTATTATTTGCTGAATCTTTGTAACGTATTGTCAGTAATTTCACCGACTGATATTTTTCATTTTCATTTTCATTTTCAGTGACTTTAGATCTTCAAAAAAGTTTAAAACCCGCGAGCGAGATAGCCACGCGCAGCGTTCTATCCCTTAAGGGTGAGTGATTTGTGCACAAGGTCACGAGCAGTTTCGGTACCTAGTTGTGGTCGCTTGGTCCACATTTAGACTTTTCGCTACTAACTGAATATTTTAGTTCCAAGCATCCCTACTATGGTGATTGTCTATCCGTACGCCCGTACCATGAATTTACGCGTACATCAGCGACAGTGATACGAGGGCGGCACTGAAAATTTCGGGAATCAAGGAAGTGACACAACATTACTATTTAAAAATATATTTATTGCTTTTCGAAGTATTCTCCGCGAAATTTGACACATTTTTCCATACGATGGAACCAATCATTGAAGCAACCATTCCATTCGGAAGTTGGGGTCTCCAAAATGGCCGTTTTGTAGGCGTCCACAGCTTCTTCAGGTGATGAAAATCTCTGTCCACGCAATTTATTCTTTATTTTAGGGAAAGTATAGAAATCATTAGGGCTTAGGTCGGGGCTGTACGGCGGATGGTCCAATAATTCTATGTTTTCTTGCTCTAAAAACTCTTTTGTTCTGTGCGCGGTGTGAGAACTCGCATTGTTGTGATGGAGGATGATGCGGCGGTTGCAGTTCTCTTTACGGAGTTCAGAAACGACCTGTGGCAAACAAATGCTAGCATACCATTCTGCATTAACCGTTCTTTGTCCCTCAAGAGGAATAGTCGTAACATGGCCGGTTTTGGAGACAAACGTGGCCACCATTTTTTTTGCAACACTCCGTGAACGAACAATTTTTGTTGGCTTTAACTCATTTTCGAACACCGAAACTCGTGACTGGTTTTTTGTTTCGGGTTCGTACGCGTATATCCAGGATTCGTCACCTGATACGATGTTGTATACAGCATTTGAGGATCCTGCGTGGAATCTTTCGAGAGTTCTGACGCACCAAGTAACGCGAGCCGCTTTTTGCTCTTCACAGAGCGAATGCGGTATCCATCGGGAAAACAACTTTTTTACACCTAATTTTTCATGCAAGATTATTTGTATTTGACTCATGCCAATGTCTAAAGTTGCCTGAATTTCGCGGTATGTCACATGTCGATCTTCCTCAATCAGCTTACGCACAGCATCAACGTTTTCTTGGGTGACTGCAGTTTTTGGACGACCTTGACGGGGATCATCACTGAGCTTGACACGTCCACGTTGAAATTCAGCAAACCAGCGATAAATTGTGGTTTTGGATGGGGCTTTATCACCAAATGCAGAAATCATCCGGTCA
Source organism: Erannis defoliaria (assembly GCA_905404285.2). Taxonomy (NCBI): domain Eukaryota; kingdom Metazoa; phylum Arthropoda; class Insecta; order Lepidoptera; family Geometridae; genus Erannis; species Erannis defoliaria. Next base: position 7,644,343 of record FR990071.1, read on the forward strand.
ACACACTGTTTTTGTGTTAAACCACTTCGAAAGTCATAATAAATCATCGCTCTTGAATTTTCTCGAGTCAATTCCATTTTCTCAACGACTAAACAAGTTTGACAAAACCTTGTGACAAGACCGAGAATATTTTTTTAAATAAATAAATGGTATTCGATTTTTAAAACCAAGGAGTTTTCAATTAAAAAGATTTTAATATGACAGAAACAGTGGAAATATTCCATTCCCGATACTTTTAGTGTAGCCCTCGTAATAGAACGGACGAGCCCAGCGCTTGCAAATCGTTCAAAATTAACAAGTCAACACAATCAAGCATACCTAGCTAAAAGTATGCATATTACATTTTCCAGAAAATAGAGATAGCGAATCTAATAACTGCATGACAAAAAGAGAACACAATGTACATGCATTAGACGTTTGTATTGTCGTATCGTACGGCTCGCATGTCGCAAAGACAGAGTATGACTGACGCGAGAGGAGAGCCGGCGCTCAACATATAGTCTTCAAAATCCGTGCGCCTATTTCCTGTCCATTTATTTTATCATTGTCGCTGGCGTACATCATAGATTTCCTTACAATTTCCATCCTACTTTACGATGAAAGTTTTATATAGCGGTGAGTATATAATGTCCCGCGTATTGCACAAGCAAATTGCGTTGTTACGTGCCGAGGTAGGACGGACGGATCTGCTCGCGTAGGAGAGCCTTCCCCAATACTGATTTGAGGCCACCACAAATTGACGTCTTCCTCAGGCTCGCCCACATAAAAAACCCTCTTAATTCCTACGAAACAAGATCTATTTTAAATTGAAACGGTGACGAGGGAACGGGAGCAGTTGCACAGAATATGGGATGACGAATTGCAGCGCGGTGTTATAGTAAAATATTGGTCTATATGTGTGTGCGCGACTGATGATACCGTCAGTCGCACTGGTGATTAATGAAGCGTGTTGGTACCTGTTTTGTGGAATCACAAAACAGGTACCAACGTTTGGTGTGTTAGGTGTTTAATTGATGTTATTATTAACAATAGGAATAATAATCAGGTCCGACAATTTATTTAATGTCATACAGACCACGCGTAGTCACAGTTGACACTCGCGGTCACCCCGATCCGGAAACTGACCGGATCAGCTGTAGCTTTGGTAATCTTTACACATAGTAAAGCTCAGAGCTACGTATTTCACAGTGAAAATGTGTATAATAACGTACACCTACTATTTCTAATGTTTCTCCTGATTATTTTATAAGTGTGGGTGGAAATAAAGCCACGTTTCCGACAGGTTTTCAGGTTATTAGGTTGGTATTTAATACGGTTTCGTATAAAATCTTAACGAATGAAGCCTCAGTGTAGAAGCACAGTTATGATTTATATTTAATTGACATTAAACAATGTTAAGGTTAATTGAGAATATCGATTTGCTAGGCACATTTGATTGGGTTCTTATGTTTCGATACGTAGGTAGTTACAAATTTGTGGCACAGATCCACCAACACATTTGTGCAGGTGGTCAATGGAGTTTTCTTGTACTCTAGTCCTGACCTGACACACTTCAGTTTGTGCGTGAGGTGTAATTTCGAAGCTTGTATTGTGATACTTTTTAGTGGCATATATTATATATATTTTTTCAAGGTTTCATGGACTCAGCGGAAGAACTGAACACCCCGGAAGTGACTTACCGTGACCCACGTGGAAGTCGCTATACCGGCTCCGGCCCCAAGTGGGCCGTTGTAAGTCCAACATGGTTAAATGGGGTTACTCTGACGCGGGTTCTATACTGTGTGGCTGTGGCGACGCACATACAATGGCACACCTACTGCTACGGCTGCTAGTGTCCTAAAACCTGCACACTGAGTGACCTGATGGAGGCTCTCCTCTCGGGGTAGCTGTTGCAGACTACTGGTCTGATAAAGTTTAATTTATATAATATAGTATAAAACCATCGACACGACGATGAAGAAGTGGCATTTTGAACTCTACTGACCTAAGACTTGGTCGTAAACATTTTGTTTAAGTTTAGAAGTGTACACAGAGGCGGACTATAGCAGTCTTGACCGCCCTATACCATATAGTAACAGCTTCTTCTCTTGTGTCGCTTCTTGTCAACGTTTGTACCTGGCTGCTCTAAGCCCGTGTATAGGAAAATCTGTGTCTGAAGAGTAGGTAAATATAATAAGGTTTTTTCTTCGTCTAAAGGGGTTGTTGGTCTTTAGTATTTTTTACTGCGGTAGGTGCCTCCCCTCTTGAATACATTGTCGCTTACCATCAGAGAAGCTGATACGCTGAGTCCGTCTGGATCGACGTTTTTATGATACGATAAAAATGCTAAGGGGTCAGGACGTTATTAGTACAACTTTATCGTATAAGGCCTTGCCCCTTAATTTTTTTAAACATTTTTTTTATTTTTTTTGAAAATCCGCCAATAATATACTGTTCGATTTCACCTGTTTCATTTCAATATAAATAAATAAATAAATATCTGTGGATAAATAAATATCGGTCAGATAGTTGATAGAATACTTATATACAATTTTTTTTTAAATTGATACAGAACAAACATATTTGTTCGTCACAGAGATTGCCTTGGGTGGGGATCGAACCCACGCCCTACAGCTCTGAAGGCAGACATGCTACCAACTGAGCTATAAGACAGCCTAATATACAAGCTTATAAGCTTGGGATGTACTAAACCTAAGTACAATTACCCCCTTGGTTATTTTTTCTTCTTTGTAAATCACTTTTACCATGAAACCAAACCAGAAACCGCGAAAAAGAAAAAAAAACATGGGCATACATGTTTTTTTTAAGCTGAATTATTTTACTATATTAATTAATTCAAAAAAGATTATACAGGGTTAGTTCTAATCAGTTAGCATTCTTTTAAGGACATATTCTGTACATCAAAACAAACAACTTTTACTATGGGGTCAACATTGAAATCAAAAAAATAATATCTGCTATTCCATACAAAAAGTTCATCGGCCTTGGGCAAAAAGTATGGAACAGCTGATATTTTTATCGCGATTTCAATGTTGGCCCCATAGTAAAAGTTGTTTGTTTTGATGTACAGAATATGCCCTTAAAATAATGCTAAATGCTACTGATTAGAACTAACCCTGTATAACGCTGTCCAAGTATATTGATATTAGGTCAGTCCAGTTAGATGTCCCAGAGCGCCCATTTCAAAATGTAATCACCAATTTCGTGATCTAGTCCAATATGAAAATTAAGCCACTTGGAAGTAAATGCTTTCGTTTGATAAAATACAATATGTTTCAAGTAGGAGGCGACAAGATATGCCTGGAAATGTCCAATTATTTTTTAGTGGAGATCACTGGTTAGTTACACCATGGTGAGTCCTTGGATCACGAATCTAATACTAAAACGGACATCATACAAAAGAACAGAAAAAGGCGTGAATATTCTGAAAAGAAAACCATTTTTCGGGTATTTCATCCATAATATCTTTATTTTTCTTCATTAACAAAAAAAAAACCACGATACGGGTACGTAACTGCACCCAGTTAGGGAGACAAAAAAGAAATAAAAAACAAGAAAAAAGTTTAAAAATTGTTTTATGTAAGGGGTGCGTAAAGCTCCTCTTCTTTATATCTCTTTTATGTGAGGCCTCCCACTAGGTGGACCGACGACATTGTGAAATTCGCGGGCAACCGGTGGATGCAAATGGCAGGTTGTCGTACAGTGTGGTGGTTTAAGAGGGAGGCCAGCAGTTCAGCAGTAGATGTCTCCGGGCTGATGATCATCATCGATTATGTGTAAAGCTCATTAAAAAATAGCGCATATATTTAGTTGGAAGACCTTCGAAGGTTATAAAAAAACCACAGAGAAAAGATACAGCTCTTTAAATGTCAGAAGGATAGAAGTTAGGGATGGAGCACGAAAAATAATAGTTTTTATTTTACTTTGTCGAAACCAGATCAAGCTGAACTTCTCAGAGTTCATTTTCAATATTATAAAATGTATAATATAAAATAATAATAAAAAACTCGAAGACACGAGACCGTCACCGACTTGAGTTGTAACCAACAAAATCTCTTATCAAACAAACAAAAAAGAATCAGAATCGGTTCATACATTTGGGAGCTACGATGCCACAGACAGACAGTACATAAACTTATAATTATAACACACCCTATTTGATACACTATATTTGACCCTATTATTCCCATGAACCCATGAAATGAGCACCTAGCATATTCCCAAAACAGCACCAATCAAAATTTTGGCTTGGTTCTATTCTGGGAACAAAAAAATAAATCTGATTTTATTCCCCTTTGAGCACCTACGGTGGCACAGCTTCTAGTGATGGGACACTAAAAAAGAAAATACTCTCTGTGTGACTGTCTCTACTCTAGAAAAACTTGACATGTTTGGGCTGGTCCGAAGTTGCAAATGTAATAGAAGAACTATCCCACTAAGCAAGTCAGCGAGTCATAACAGCCTCGTCGCCGGCTGAGAGTCCTGCCCTCATTCGCGAGACTACTCGAGAGACGCTCAAGACTCCACCACGTTCACTCGCGTGCACCCCATTATCTCTAGAGCAGGATGAATTGTAGTTATATTTTGTAGGAATATTTTAGACTTGCTGCACCTTTTCATATTTTCCATGGGGAAAATATATTTTTAAGTCCGTCTTCGTGTTGCGCACTTCCGACGTGCCAAGTTTTGTTAAAATCGTTTCAACAATTTTGTCGTGTAAAGGCAACAAAACCACAAAGTGGATAGACAGACAGAACAGAAACTTTTTGTTTTATAGTACCTATTGGTATGAGGAGTTACCTCTCTTTCTTGGTTAGTAAATCCATATATCTCTAGTATTTTTTTATCTGTGGTATTTGTTAGGAACTTAATTGAAAACAGAAAACCAGCGCTGGTTGTTAGCAACCAGCATTACGCTGAGTTGGGATCGGTTTCGTGACTAAGAATATAGGTGCTCACTATTTATTTATTATTTAAATTTCTTTCTTTTGTATGAACTTTTGTGTGTGTATCAACTTTTTTTGTCTCGAATAAAATAAATTTTCTTTCTTTTCTTTCTTTAATTGAGCTATCTTTCATCATCATCAACAGCCAGAAAACCTGTTGACCCCTTAATAGTATGGATGGATTAATAATATGGAGGGGCTGCCATAATCCCAACGCTTGGCAGGCAGTTTGGGGATCGCAGAATGCTCACCACCGTTAACCGAGAGACAGCTGCTGCCCGTCCTTCGGTGGTTCTGCTCGGTGTTTCTGAAAGCTCTCTTATACGAGTAAACAGATCTTGAAAGCTATCATTCAACGTCAGTTGGTCAGTGGTCACCACCGCCTGTGAACATCTGCAAGACCAGAAGCGTTGCGTACTCTTCAGGGTGAGGATTTCTTCACATTTCACGTGAAGCGGCCCAGCTAACCGAGGTTATACCTCTGCGGAAAGATTGTCGGAGAGCATTTCACATCTCACAGGCTATTATTTCGAGTGAGCCATATAGTTTTCCATAAAAAGCGGAACCAATCAACACTTTTCTTGACCATTAATATGTTTTATCTTACTTCTTGCCTAAGCATGTCAATTCTATTTTGAAATGGTTGCTTATTTGCATCGAAGCAAAACGTGTGCTATTTCAGTTATATCTTTTCTTCAGAATAACAATAAAAGAAAATTACGACGCTTTAAACAACCGCTCTTCGGTGAGAATTGCTCTCTCACTGGAGAAGACACTAAAATTCCAACTTTAGAAGAAATTTCATTAGGTCTCGTATAAAAAAGTTATTACTTGAAGGAAACTTAATTAATAAATTATTAATTATTTACAGCTAACGTTTGCGATACTTATAGATTGCGAAAGCAAGAAAAATTTGTGTAGCTGTTGGTTTTTTATGGTTCACAGGCTAGGGGTTGACCACGACTCAACCAATGCTGTGACTGTGACGATAATGTGATCGAAGATGGTAAAGACACCCGGCCAGAAATTGAAAAAAATACTATGGAAACCAGATAACTGATAGAATGCCTTAAGCTATATTTTTGGAAATATGTACAATTACATACTTAATAAACATACAACACACAGACACAAAACGCACATAAAGCTAGGTATATATTTATAATTTGAGTTTAATTTAGTGCAACCAGAATCAAAAAAAGTAAGTAAACTTTGATCCATTCAATTTGAGTCGCCTTGGGTAGATTTTTTAGGAAAATAATTTTTAATGACTTTTCTTATACAAGTCGTGTCAATTTGGGTGGGTCTTCCTGTTACAGGCCTTGTTAGTGACAGCTAAATTAGCCAACATCCGATGAATTTCCCCAAATATCTATCAGTAGAGACCGCGCTAAAAATGCAATTAAATTAAACTCAGGCCCAGCCTGCTATTAAAATCATTTTAGAAGCACTGTAATTTACACCTTCTAGATAAGAAGAGTAAGGTAGTAAAACTTTTAGCAACATAATTAGTTCTCATAGCGTAGCAGTATCTTGGATAGAGCTGCGGTACTTGCGGTTGCTCTCTCGGGAGTTCCGACTACGAGAGGATATTTTCTTAGCTAACAGGAAATGTTTTTGTAGAGCCCGGATAAGGCTCAGCTGTACTTTTTGTTTTTCTTTTTTCGTTTGGGTCCGAGTGTGGTTAGGTGCATAAACTTATCTGGGATGGGATTAGCTCAAAACATATGTGGAGCAAAAATCATTCAACTTTTGAACATTTTCGAGCAATTCCCGGGCAAAAAAGAAAAAATAAAGTTTGGTAAGATATTTGTAGAATAAGTAGCTTAAAAAACACAAATTCTAATGTCGATTACCGGTTGTCCCATTCTTGGAAATAAATCTTCACGTCGCATTTTCCACCGCGAAAGACTTCTCAACAAACCGCGGCAAAATACTAAATAAATACTGGCCAAGTCCATCCTTTCCCACGTAGGAAGGGAAAGTTCGCGATCTAGATCTTCACTTTTATTACCACCCAACATTCACTAGAAACAATTGCACAATGCAGATTCTATTAACGATCAGAATCGTAGAGACGGCGACTAGCAATTAGTCGCTAGTTTCATGACATATCGTGTATGTGGATCGTGACGGTCTGTAAAAGGATTTTATTGAGTAACTCCAAAATGTAACTCGGAAATACTGAAAATCCTAATAATTAGTGTTAGCGGTACTAGCTAATTCTTAAGGACTTATCAGACAATTATATGCAGCATATAGGTAGTATTATTTATTCTGTTTTTGTTTGAGTATTTTACAAGCAAATGGTAAGTTTAGATTGGACAACTGCCTTATTGGATTAAAGAAAAATGATCAACACAATTGAAGAAAACAACAAGGGTCACAATTGGGTTGAAAACAATGAATTGCATGAACGCATTATGCATTTAATCAAGTAGATACTTAGATCTTCGTAATTGTTTTTAAGTACGTACATTTCTAGAAGGTTAGCTCATGTTGAACAGAATTCTTAAGAGATGAGACAAACGCCTATTCAGTGGGTGCAATTGCCCCTTTTCCTGATTCACGACTGAAGCACTGTATTGTGACGATTTGTTAGACGCAAACAAAGCATTATTCAAACGCAATCAGGTACGAATATAACAAAACAAAAATGTATTAAGTATTACACAGATTTATTATTACGGTTCACAGAATTTATTAGAATTCGTGGACTGTCTGAGTGAAGTGAGCGCGGTTATTGAAAGTACTGAGGTGTCGGCAGTGTATATACTGGGTGATTTTAACGCTAGCCCGAGTGAGTTGTTCGGTTTAGAATTAGCAAAATTTTGTGAGGATCAAAACTGGAAATGCGTTGACGTAGATTTACTTGGCATTTTCTCAAACACTTTCACGTATATCAGCGGCGTCCATGGCACCACCAGTTGGCTTGATCACTGTGTAGTAACGGAAGCAGCCAGATCGTCGGTGGTAGATGTGAGGGTGCATAATCAAAATGTGTATATGTCAGATCATTTTCCAATAGAGATAGTATGTAACATGTATTTGCTAAAACCTCAGACTATTGTTCAGGCCAAAGTTAGAAATAAAATCTTATGGGGGGATAGGGGCTTTCAACAAATACAGCATTATCAGCAATTATGCAATGATACATTAAAAGACGTTCATTTTCCACAAGAACTGTCAAAATGCTGTGATAATGTATGTAGTAATTTAGACCATAAGCTAGTGATAGATAAATTATATAAAGTGGTTGTTAGTGCATTGTGTGACGCGGCTGTGAATAGTTCAGAAGTTAGTGTTGCAAAAAAGAAATATGTAGTGGGCTGGAACAAGCATGTTAGAGCAGTTCACGAAAAGGCGCGAATAAATTATAAACAATGGCTTTTACTCGGTAAACCGACGCAGGGACCTATATATAATAACATGGCTGAGTCTAGGCGGGCTTTTAAATCTAGGCTACGATGGTGCCAAAAAAATGCCGAACAAATCAAAATGGATATTTTGGCATCCAATCATAATAAAAAAGACTTCAAAAACTTTTGGAAATGCACTAAAAAACTAAACCCCAAATTACAGGCTCTCCTGAATGTAGACGGCTTATCTGATCCTAGTGATATAGCAAACAGGTTTAAGACTTTGTTCCAAATTGAACCCGCGCCTATCGTTAACGCGCCGCCGGTGCTCGATACTAATAGGCGTACGATGCCAGTCGGTTCGTTACCGCATTTTACAGCGAAGGAGGTGGCGTCTGTGATAAAACACATGACGCGAGGCAAGTCGCCCGGACATGACGGGATTAGTATTGAGCACCTGCAGCATGCCGGTCCACATTTGCCCCGGGTACTGGCAATGTTCTACACTTTCTGTATTCGACACTCTTATTTGCCGCATGATTGCTTAAAAACTGTGGTTGTGCCCATAGTCAAAAACAAAACGGGTGACCCGTCCGATAAGAGCAATTATAGGCCCATCTCGTTAGCTACCACGGTATCGAGGGTGCTGGATAGTCTGCTTGATCGCATACTGAGCAAACATCTCAAATTACACGATGCCCAGTTCGGTTTCAGGCCTGGGTTATCGACAGAATCTGCGATCTTATGCCTCAAGCACACTGTCCGGTATTACACCGATCGGAAGACGCCCGTCTATGCCTGTTTTCTGGACCTCTCGAGGGCTTTCGATTTGGTATCCTATGATGTGCTCTGGAACAAGATGAGAACGCAGACGAGTCTTCCAGACGAGGTCATTCGGGTTTTTGATTATTGGTACAACAACCAAACAAACGTTGTAAGATGGGCGGGTGAGTTTTCCGAAGAGTACAGGTTGAGGTGCGAGGTGAGGCAGGGGGGGTTGTCTTCTCCGCGACTATTCAACTTGTACGTGAATGGGCTTATCGAGGAGCTGAGCCGCGCCGGAGTCGGCTGTTCTATTGACGGCACGTTCGTTAACAACATCAGTTACGCCGACGATATGGTGCTGCTCGGCCCCTCGATAAGTGCGCTCAGGAAGCTCCTCAGGATTTGTGAAGTTTACGCCGGGACTCATGGCCTTAGGTACAATGGGAAGAAGAGCGAACTCCTCGTTTTCCAATCGCGTGGTTTCAAAACTGCTAATGTACCACCTTTAGTTCTAGACGGAACTCGATTGGCTAGAGTATCGCGTTTCAAGTACCTGGGCCACTGGGTCACGGAGAGCCTCACGGATAATGAGGATATCGAGAGGGAACGTAGGGCGTTGGCTGTCAGAAGCAATATGTTGGCTCGCAGATTTGCTCGCTGCACTATTCCGGTGAAGGTCACATTATTTAAAGCGTTCTGCCAGTCCTTCTATACCTGCAGTCTGTGGGCCAACTATACGCTGAAGGCAATGAACGTCCTGCGAGTGCAGTACAACAACGCGTTCAGGGTGCTGTTGGGGCTGCCATGGCGCTGTAGTGCGTCGGGGATGTTTGCGGACGGCCAGGTGGATGGCTTTCACGCCATACTCCGCAAACGGGCCGCCTCGATGCTCTGCCGCGTCCGGGGCAGCACTAACAGCTTCCTGCGTGTTGTGGCTGCCCGACTCGACTGCCCTATCATCACACATGCCGCGCAACTGCATATGTACTATGACCCTTTCAAGAAGAAGACTTTGGTAGGTAGTAAAGTTAGTCTCAATAATAATAATTTTATTTAATGTATAATTTATAAACTATTTTGATTTAGAGATAAGTATTATTTAGAATTAAATGAATTTGATTCATTGAATTTAGAGAAATTTATTCCGGACATGCTCTGCTAATGATTATTATTATTTTGACTCACTGACATTTTATTTTTATTCTGACATTTTATTTTGTCTGACATTTGTACCGATATTATTGTATTTTATTTTCTTGAATTTATTGATGTATTTTATATAATGTTTTAGTGTGAATCTTATCATGGACTAAGTCTGAAAATAAATTATTTGAATTTGAATTTGAATTGAATTAATCGAATTTTCTGGAATAATTATATTTAAATTCATGAAAGTTTTCCGAAGCGAATTCCTATTAATTTAAGAAAAATCACATAACTTTCCTTGGAGTACCCTAAACTAAATAAGCAAAATGTTGTCTAAGTTTGAACTCGCCTTGAAGTATAGAGGTATCTATTGTTGTTTGTTTTTAATAGTTCCTGGCCATGGATACTAGTCCTTCAGCCGAATACATTTTTCTTCATCGATCTTTCTTTCTCCAGTTAAATGAGTCGTAGTCACAGTCCAAGTCACACATAGTAAGTCACAGTCAAGTCCAATCATACCCTAGTAAAGTCGTGGCAACTTTACTACAAGCTTCTTCGGAGTTTTGGAAACAACACGAAAAGACAAGTTTCACTACATTATATCACTTGCCCACACTCTTGCTCGTAAATCAGCACTTAATGAATAAAACGCCACCATTTTTATGCATTAACACTCGAAAAATCACAAGTTTTGGAAAATAATACAATGCAGCGACATGATTTTCTAGCGTTCCCGCCAAAACTCCTAGAGGTATCTATCGTAACCAGTGTTGCTGTTTTTTATTTGGAGAAAATGCTAGACTTTGGCGGGCAAAATGCTAGTACATATTTGAACCTGCTAAAAAATATAACTACCAAGTAAACTGTAAGCAGTGTATTTTTAAGTAAAAATCATCCAACTCAATAAATTTTTGCAGGTCATCATTTTACTATTGATCTTGTGCTTGTGATGTAATGGTAAATATTCAGAATCAATAGTCATTGGCATCAGAAACGAATCGGATTCGTTTCAAAAATTACTCTCACCGTCTTTTCTACGTCTTCTCCATTAAGAATGACGAAGACAAATAGTGTAGTTTCCGAGTGGCAAAATTTCCGATTAAGTTTAAAATACCTACACTGATCTTTTAAGGACATAACTGATGTCTGTATGTATTCAATTTAGCTCAATCTTCTGCAGAGAGTTCATTATCTAACAGGGGTGTGAACATTTTGCCAATCCCATAAAAGTTGCTATCACCAGCACTTAAAATCGAAATATGCTAAAATATGAAATATGCTAAGGTCAATTTTTTCAAGCCAACTGCTCTAAAAATGCCAAAATGCAAAACGGCAACACTGATCCTAACCTGGAAAAACAAAATCTATGTTCGCTTTGCCTCCCTTTGAGTAAGTATCGTAACTGGGCAATAGGTTAAATTTGCTTCACCAAGTAGGTAGGTATAGCTGATGCTTCAACTTCTCCAGCCAATGAACATCGAAAGTGTCGATTCAAATTCCAAAGGGCCACATCTTTTACGACTGACTCTTAAAAGCGATTTAAGCGATAAAGTCCTGGATTTTAGCCATCCCAGTTTACTCTGGGGAATTGGCTTACTATTATTATAGGTCGTAATGTACGTGGAATTTGAATTAAGGTAAGTTTTAAGGATTATATTTTATGGATGGGGCAGATTTTCTCATTTATTATAATATTTGTAATAACACGAAACATAATGATATGAAGTAGAGTTAACTAGGAGAGTAATATTTTTGGAATAAATTATAAAACAAAATTTAATTTTAGTTCCATCAAAATTATATTTTTGGCAACATGTCAAATGAAATTAGTTTTAATACTTATAATATCCTTGCATCGGATACATAGGTACCTGGATTCTCCACTACTTATAATAAACCATGGCGAAATAATTACTGTGTGTAATAAATCTTTAATAATTACCAACTACGTCACATGGCCATTAAAAATTACTTAATTCAAATTTATGAAACAGCTGATATTATTTCATGATTTTAGGGTTCGTCCCATAGTAAAACTATCCAATATAGTTAGTCGTCTATGTTGAGTACTTTATTTCAGCTTAGCTGTGTGCACTTGTGTAGCTAAGTTGGTCGCACTTTATGTATTTACTGATGTCTAATAGTAGATTGTACACCAAGGGGATATAGCAGTGTTTTACGTCACGGCGGCATATTGGACCCTGAGCGTAACGAGGGATTCCAGACTTAAGTTATGAAGAGTCCTGCCTGAGTGACGCGAGGGGTTCAAGCTGCCTAAGACGAAGACAGGCTTCATCCTAGATGTGAATACTCTACTACTCATACCTTCTGCGAGACAATAAAAACTTTTTTGTTTTTTTTATTGTTTTACTGCTTGTGGTGGCCAGCGCGATTTTCGAATGAAACTCTCTTTATATCCTATCTATGCTAATAGTTTTCATACGAATTTTAACGTTCCAAATTCAAATCACATTATATCCTTTGGGATTTTCGTATAACTTTATATATCCCTATAAAGCTTTAATTTACGTTGAGATTGCGGTGGTTTGAAAAGTAATTAGATGGAACCAAGCTACTCAAGGAGGACACTTAAGTCAATAAAACTTGAGGTGGAAGGAATTGGTTACTAGAATTTCATTTACGCTGATTCTACTAAAACATCGGTCATTAAATACCGTTTTCTATGGCGCCTGAAATGATAAATTCCTTTAATAGCTTTTCCTGAACTCGAAGCCATAAATAAACTTAGTGGAATCAAGTTATCATAACTTAGAATTTCCAGAAAGCAACTCGTATACCTATCACACGTTTATAGCTCGTCTATTTCGGGCCCCTTTCAACTCGTGGTCAGTGATGTTTATACTAAACCACCAGGAACATCATTTTAAGAGCCCTCGTCCGTTGTGACTATTTAATATTCTGTGTACACCATGTCAGTAGTATGGTAAATAATAATAGGGTGGCAGGACATTGTCCTTCCGTGCTTTCGTGTGCTCGGCCCTCGGGTTATCGCTTGTACTGAGCTTGTCGGGACCTGCGCCACCTTAGCCTGATTTATTATACTAGTGATGATAATGACTGTTAATAAAGAGTGACAAGTATAGGTAGGTGCTTAAAAGCAACGGATTTCAATTTCGATTTCCTGAATGAAATCTGTTTTCCTGTTATTTTGATTACAAAACCAAACTACTGAGCAGATATCGATAAAATTTAAAATATGGAACCAAAGAATGAAGTATTCTGAAGACAAAAATGCAAATTCCTACCAAACAAAAATGATCAAAAATAATCATCAAAATCAATTCATAATTAGCGGAGTAATTGCGTAACAAAACTTAAATAAACTGTCGAACTGAGAACCTTCTCATTTGAAGTCGATAGAAAATCATTTCAATTTTGTATTATAAGTACCTAGCATGTTTAAAACTATTGCGAAAATTCTACGATTAAATTTACTGTGAAATTATAAACTACATAGGTACTTATTATAGCACACTACAGTAAAAATATAGTAGCTCCATTTTAGTCATCATCATCATCAGCCCGGAGACGTCCACTGCTGAACGAAGGCCTCCCCCTTAGACGGCCACACTGTACGACAACCTGCCATTTGCATCCACCAGTTGCCCGCGACTTTTAAAATCGTATCCATTTTAGTACGAATGCGAAAAAAAGTGTTCCATAAAACGTTGCTAACACTTGTAATCTTGTCATGAGTTCGAGACAGTATCGAGTCTATCAAAGTGAAAAGGGGAGATTGAACTTTAGCATTCGTATAATTTTATAATTGCTAAAAGCTAGAAGCGTATTCTTAGTGCTTATGTTAAACTATCACTATTACGAAACTTCCGGTCAATATCTCGGTTAATTTCCTAGAAGGATGGAACAATTTCGTTGGAACGAGCGCGAGAGTTAAGAAAGATAAATAATAGTTTAATCGTTTCCAGGTCCCGATTCAGACGGAGTTAATCCCGAACATCGCAAATCTAGAGCTGCTGACTGCTAATTGAATCGTATAGACTATTGTAGACTAGTGAAGTGCTGTGACTTGTTTATAGTCTGTGGTGTGTTAGCCGCTCAGTGACAGCTTTCCTCCGGTCGCTCGGAGGTTGCGCGAGGTTCGTGAATCAGGCAAAGTGTCTCCTATCAAGTTGTCAGCGATGGACAGTAACTCGGTGTCGCCTATGCCGGAGCTGGCGCCTATAGCGGAGTTTGATAAGTCGCCGCCTTCGCCGCCCAACGAAGAGGTGCCGATGGACGATCTACCGCCGCCTCCTGCCACTATATCGCAACCGGAGGGGAAGAAAATGAAAATGTAAGTTATCACACACACCGACACACACACACACACACACACACACACACACTTTGGTGTGTTTTGGGGAATTATGACGAGTTCAGTTATTTTTTTAAAATGATGACTTCTCCAAGGATCAGTAAGGAACAACCCGTAAAAACAACAGTGTTGAGAGTTATATAATAGTACATTATGATACGAGTGTGCTATGTTGGTCATTACACTAGAGGCGGTATTAAGTAATAGCACAGATTATACATATTATGCACGCGAGCCGCAGGCGAGCGCGATAAGGAAGCCGAGAGTGTATGAAACATAGCACAAGAGTTCCATACGACTGTTTTCGTCACACTTGCGAGGAAAAAACAATATTTTTTTGATAATAATCAACCACACAGCGAAAACGTCAACAAACATTTGCGGAAAATGGCGCCCAAATCAGTAATGCGCGCGCAGGTTGACATTTACTTCAGCGGCATAAGAACTCTTTGTTGGTATTACAAAAAAACTGTAAGTATTACCCGGCTATATTAAGAGTGCTTCGTACACGTACGTCTAATTGCAGTCACGTACAAACTTGACTTTACCGGGTTATACCTATTATAGTACAAGTGCCGTAATGTAAAGTAAAAAGCACGCGTGTATAATAGCTTGGATTATGAGCCTAAAAGCGATGTAATAAGATCCACTTTACGAGCAAGTGTGACGAAAAAACATAAAATAAACTTAATAAGTTTCAGGATTATGTTTTATTTATTGTTTTTTGTTTGGTTTATTTGTTTTCATAATTAAGTTTCAGGATATTCCTTTAGTTTAAAATAAACGTTAATAAGGTGCTTACATAATAGTTAACAAATAAATAGCGATAGGTTCTACTGGTAGTAAGACTGGTAGTACCACGGGCAATAAACGGTAGTGTAGAGGTTTAGAGACATTATAAATGTTATAATATTTTTACGCAGATGAAAAATTAACATATTTTTTTCTTAGTTTTGGGCATCGCACGTTGTGTATTCTGCCAGTGTCAAGTTAATGAATTTTCAGGTATCTTTTATTAAAATCAAGTCAAATATGTCATTAAATCACAGTCAGTCATAGTCGAGTCCAAGTCATGCCCTAGTAAAGTTGTGGCGACTTTACTATGAGCTTCTACGGAGTTTTTAAAACAACACGAAAAGACATGTTTCACCACATTATATCACTTGCCCACACTCGTGCATGTAATTCAACACTCAATGAATAAAACACCACCATTTTTAATCATTAATTCGCGAAAAAACACAAGTTTAAGAAAATAATAGAATGCAACGACATGATTTTTCCGTGTTCCCGCCAAAACTCCAATTAGCATTTTAGACTAAACCGTATTTTGTTTTATTGATAATTTGATACCAAAAAGAGGTGGGTTAAAAAAAACGTGTACGCAACCATTTGTATTCACACTGTACAAAATGTAGTGTGAATTCACGGTCGGTAATAACCTACTACGATAATAAAGAGTAAGTAAAATTATTCGGTAGAGTCAATGACTTGATACGGTAGAGTCATAATAAATGGCCATTGACTGTATATCAATGGAGTTAATCTCATAAGCACATTTTGTCTGTGAAACACATTCGTTTCAGGATCTAAAATTGGCTGTGCGTATTATGTAGAGAATGCGACACGGAAGTCGGGATAGGTATCTACCATCCTACTAACCAACCAGACAACTAAATAAATTATCGTATCCTGGGAGCTAGGGGCTCTTAATAGTCTCTAGGTAACTAGATATTTTTATGTAAAGGCATTCAGAAGTAATCATATAGCTTAAAAAAAATCATAAAAAAACCCGAAACGATTACTTTAGACAACGTTTAAAAAAAAACAAATGTCAAAAGCGCGGCTTATTTTTCAAAAGATTTGGCTATGTATGTACGTAATTGAATTTGATCGAAACATTTGAAAACAAAAAAAAATTACGTACTTACCTTTACATTTTTAAATAGAGCTTGAAAAAGGATGTCTTTAATTAGTAAGTAGTGTCATCTATGACTATTATTGCACACTAAAACACTTATCGGTACACTGAACAGTTTGGCTCCACTGCTAAGTTGATGCCCAGCTTTAACTGATTTTCAAATTAGTACTGCAACGTTTGTTTAGATGGCGCTGGCATCTACGAATAGATCAGTTGGCATTTTCAATTCTATTTTATATTATTTAGTTTTAACTAAAATTGTATGAAGAAAAAGTACTATATTGGTATAGATCAAAATTAGACCTGAAAAATGATGTCAAGAAGATTTTTTTAAACTACTAATAATGGTTGTCGCATTTTATCGTGAGAATTTGTTGTAGTCGGTCCCTCTCTAACCAAAGACTGGTTATGCCGAAGTAGGGCGCTTGTAGCTTGTCCGATCGAGTCTACATCTCGGTGAGTGGCGATACGGACCTCGCGAGAATGCTCATCTGACAGTTTGCCGCCAATTAATTTTTCGATTTTCGAACTTTATTTCTTAACTTTATTGTGTTCAGTGCGTTGTGAGTTTTTTTTATTCAGCCTGTGTTATTATTAATTAGTGTACACGTTGGAAAAAATGGCACGAGGAAAGAGTCAAACGTATGTTTTGTTTTCATATTATTTATTCAGTTGTCTAATTAACATTAGATATTAAACTTGAAATTTACTTATTCAAGTTAACTTTTATTGATATTTATTTATGCTATCTTTGTGACAGCTTACAGCCTAAATAAATTAGGTACCTATTCATAAGATTAATAAATATAACAAAAGAGTTCATTTACAATAATTAAAGAAGGGAAGAAGAGTTTTTAGTATAAATATAGAGAGTAGAGTCTATAATTAATGTCTTCATTTATCTTAAATAATAATCGAATAAGTAATTTTTGAATAAGTACTGAAACAATTTTTGTAATAGATCTATCTGCTCCTCACATTTTTATGCTCAGTGTGCGATCGTCGTAGATAAAAATGTACCCGCATGATTACATCAATTATATTCAATTGCCGAAACTCATAATTGGTCACGTATTTCTTTACCATTAGGTGCCGTTTGGCAATATAACGATATCACATATTTCTAATGTTTATAAAGTCCACTACATAATAGATAATTATAGTTTTACCACAAATACATTTATCGGAGACACTCGTTAACGGACCTCGTTGACGGGTATTTTAGGACAATAGTGATGAGAAATAGGTAAGTACTTACGCGGCTTTTTTTGTAATTCGAATATATCCTCGAGATGTATATTTGACACTTGAGTTTTTTTTGAACGCAGTCGCTGCTCTGGTCAAGCCAATATGAAAAAATAGAAAGTGACCTTTGTTAGAAAGGTCGTTAAATCAAAGGATAGCTTTTATTTAAATTTTATTGACGCACCTAACCTAACCATACATTTACTGTTTTACGATAAGAAAACTGAACAAAAAAAAAAGCTTAAGTATATAAAAGTTTTTTTAATGTATAATGTAGGTAGTAATAATAATTATATCTCACCGAAATATTTTCGGCAGGTAAAATGATTTAAATTAAATAAAAGTACTTTATCGCGTGTTAAACAGCTAATTTGTGCGGCTGCCCAACTGTTCATCGGGAGATAATCACAGGAAGCGTATAATTACATAGTTACGTCTCACCACTGGAACTTGTTTGTTTACGTTGAAAATTCCACATATCGTAGGCAAAGGTACTACTGCCACTCTGTTCCAGAGTTTTAAACACCGCAATATGCAACCTTCGTAACAGAATTGCGAGAATTGAAATTGCTACAGCCCCGTTTCTTGATAGGAACTTGAAAATATATAATGTTATATTTATGTATTCCAAAATCTCCCGTGCCTTAGTATCCCATTGGTGGGTAATCTGGGTATACCCTTCCTATTCTCGAAGGGTGTCTGGGCCCGGTCGCGATCCTACAACCTAGCGGTTGGTAGAAACGTATTTTCTTACTGGGCTTCCTAAGTATTTTGTTCAATAATTACAAAAGGAAGTTGTTGAGGTGGAAACTGGACAGTTAAATAAATGGTATAGTAATATAGTACTATATCTTATAGGTTTTATAAAATATCGCCGGAACTCAACAGTCGCCTGTTTGGGTAAACTTCCAATGTAAACATTTATGCACAAAACTTTTAGAAAGTATAATTTGGAATTTAACGATAAATTCAAAACTTTTCTCTTCTATAATCTTGTTTTTTTCCAGAATAGTATCAATTTTCAATATGCAGTGACCTTTTAGAACCGCCAGTGTCTAACATATCAGTAATCTCAGAACAGTTTATCTGTTTGCCCTATATATCTATAGATTAACAACTACTACATATATCAAATTTAAAAAACCAAAACTGTATGTCTGTTTTTTTTGTTTTGGGAACCACTATAGATAGACAGATTAACTTTATAGCTCACACCAAAAAAAAACACACACAAAGGATTCAATACATTAAACACTAGTGTCACAGATATGGCGGCCTTATCTCTAAAAGCGACCTCTTTTTGGCATTTTTAGGATGGAGGATTTAGTTTTTTGAGTGGTACGAACTTGTCGTCACAAGACTGCTTATGACCTGCTAAAATTTAACAAAGCCCCAGTGGCATTGCGCATTGAACCAGTCCTGCCATACGGGCAGCCACAGTTAACCCATTAGAGCCCTCGCGAGGGAGACTCAGGATATGGAATGAAATTGATGCTTATTGCCTTCCAACGGGCACACGAGACCGACTCTACGTGTAGGAGTGATTTATGTGAAGCATTCGCATGCTGGGTTTTCAGTGTTGGAGAATTGGCTGGGAAACAAACTTAAAAGATAGCAAATGCACGTGGCACCCATTTTAACTCGCTTATAGTATAACCTTTTTTCGATGCCAATTTTGTCTCACCTTTTAATTGTATACACATTTGAACACCAACTATTACTAGTCTGTTGATAAGCGACGACGTAGCCTAGGAAGAAGGACGCAGACTTTTTTTTCTTTCTTCCTTTCCTTATTTTGGATGCAGTTCTTGCAACAAAGTTGCGACTCCGTGATACAGTAATTAAAACAGATAATAACACACAAAACTGTGACACAAATATTTTAGAAAAATAGAAGAGCTCCTTGATTTCATCTCTAACCTACAGGGACCATCAATTTTTTTGTACCTAATTACTATAATAATTTCTTCCAAACCTGTTCAGATGTCACGGCCGTCACGGGGTTGTGTACAAATACAAACTATCACATAAACTGTCCATATAATGATTGAGGCAAAGTGAGCAAAGACGTGAGGCTCGTGATCATGTAACGAAATCGCCGGATTTAAGGGAGGGAACCGGGGCAACTGCCCGGGGCCTCCACAAGACAGTGGCCTCCACATAAATAGTACTTACTAAAAAAGTTTGTTAATTCCTAATATGTTTGCTGAGAAGATTTGATTTGTCTCGCAATAAACGATTGATAGAAAAATATTATTAACTGCTAAAACCAACCGTGGAGATTATGGCAACCCCTCTCTATTAAGGAGGTGGCATTTGTCCAGCAGTGGACATCTTCTGGCTGATGATGATGATGACTTCTTTGTTGATGTACCTCAACACCAATAAATCCGGCCCTGTAATGATCTATCCCTCTGTCTTGCCCTCTTCTTAAAATCCAAAGAAGCAGATTATTATATACTTACCTAAAACTAGTTTTCGCTGTCTCGATTCTAGATTGGACCTACACAACGCTTCTCTCAGACTCGTGTCTGGTGATATCTTCATTTCATAGTATAGTAGAGCGCCGTTACAGCGCTCCTGATCATTAGACGTCATTAAGGGCGACCATTAAACCCGTATGTGACGTTTCCCTAAGCGAACGTGTAAACGGTACTTACTTTTGTTACGATCATGTGAACCTTAGAATTCACAGACTGCAGTTCTGCAAGTTGTGCTAAAACTGCTAATATTTAGCTGATGTAAGGATGAAGTTGACTCATGTGGTAATTACTTTGGTAATTGTAAACAGATGCAAAAGTAAACAAGATTTATCAGTCTGTGCTAACATTACGTTCTTGGAGTATTTTCTATAACGGTGTACCTACAATGTCGCATAGGTAGGTTCTCTGTGAAGGTCGTTTTTATAATGATCTCTAAATTGAATTAATCTGGGGTAGATGTTTTCTAGAGTGGAGACTGCTCGTCGTCAGCCATAAAACGTCCACTGCTGGACGAAGGCCTCCCCCTTTATAGAGGGGTGTTGCCATAATCCACTTGGCAGGCGGCTTGGGGATCGCAGAATGGTCACCACCGTTAACCAAGAGGACGCTGCTGCCCGTCCTCCGGTGGGTCTGGTTGCAGTTTAAGGACATACCCTGGTCCCGGAGACTGCTCAAAAGAAAGTAATTCGCATCCTTGCCAATATAGAACAGTGCGACTTATGCAAACCATTCTTCAACCGAAACATAAACTACTCACATTTGCATATATACATCCTTGAAATATGTAAGTTTGTCAGAACCCATTCAAATCTTTTCACCAAACACTCAGAAAAACACATCAACCGTCCTAAAATAGATTAATTTTACCGCTGTCGCGCCTCACACTCCATTCAACTAGCCCATTTGTAATGTGTAGTAATATATAATAAGTTAACAGACTCGATAAAAAATTAAAACAAAGACACACACTTATTAAAACAACTAAAATCCCTCCTAATAAACAAAACATACCTATTATAATATCGAAGAATAACTCAAGTTATATGTTGTAATGTTATAATCTAATACAATAGTGCTGTCTTCCTCGCTATGATACCTTTATAATTTAGCTGTGCCCGACGGGGTCCACAGTTGTAACCATGTTATTAACTCATTACCATCTAATGCTAGGGCTTCACCTGCGTGTAATGCCATTATTTAGCGCGGTATTTTATACAGTACGCAGATATGGCCGGGTATTAGCACGCTAGCCGATTAGTTAGCCGATATTCAAAGTCAAATGATAATGTGGCCACCCATGTAGCGCATTGTTTAGTGCATCATTTATTGCACGTTAATTATTTCGATAACTGGACGTAAAGCGTCACGCAGGTGAAGCCCTAGCACGAGAAAGAAACATTGTGGAATGCTATAAAAAAATGAATATGAGACTACGAATCGGCAAACGTAGCGTAGGACGTTCTGAGACTCGATGGACTTACGATATACATAGGATAGCTGGCAGTGGTTGAAAGCGAAAAACTGAACATCGAGCTGAATGTCGTGCCTTGTGGGCCTATATGCAGCAGTGCATTAATTATGATTACCAAAGTTACCGACATAGCTCGCAAGATTTGCAAGTTGAAGTGGCAATGGGTAGTGGCTCAGGCCACATAGCTCGAAGAACTGATAACCGATGGGGAAGAAAGGCTCTTGAGTGGCGACCGCGAATCGGAAGATGCAGCGTAGGAAGGCCTCCCACTAGGTGGACCGATGACATTGTAAAAGTCGCGGGCAACCGGTGGATGCAAATCGCAGGTTATCGTACAGTGTGGCGGTCTAAGGGGTCTCCGGGCTGATGATGATGATGATGATGAATAAATATAGCTAAACCTCTTAAATTGTTAGGTAACTGACACCAGTCTCCCATAAATCACCCATTACAGTTTACTCTAGAATAAATTAATTTAAATGCGGATACGGTACAAACATACCGTATTTTTCTATAGTTAAAATGTGTATTGAGCCGGGTCTAGGCTATTTGTATGTCGAAAAGAAAGTCGCATATCTAAACGGAACCTTGAATTTAAAGTAGCAAGACCAGTTTTAACAATTTGAGTACCTAGTTCATACTCTAATCTAATCAATATATATAAAAGGCTCTGTCCTGACTGACTGACTGACTGACAGACAACGCACAGCCCAAACTGGCGGCCCATATTATTACTTAGATAATACAATATGTTACAAAAAGGTTCAACAATACTGAACAACTTTTACTATGGGGCCAACCTTGAAATCAAGAAAAAAATATCAGTTGTTCCATAGAAAAAAGTTCATTTACGTTGGACAACATGTATAGATAGTATGTTTTTTTTTCGCGACTTCAGGGTTGGCCCAATAGTAAAAGTTGTTAATAATGATGAGTACATACATACCCTTCAGAATTGTTGAACCTTTTTGTTACACATTGTATAATTATTTCTTACTTATTTTGTGGGAGAGAAGGGATACAAACAGTTAGACACTTTGAAGTTTACGTGGCAAGCTACGAACATTTCTAGTCATGACAAATGTACAAAGTTCAAATGATGGCAGAGGATAAGAAATAATGGAAGCTACTCCGCTAATTTATTTATTTAATCTATTAATACGGCACAATGCCAGTTACATTAATCAATATCAACATAAAATTTACACAGAAGTCAATATTTTAAGTTAACAACAAATTATTACATTATTATTATTAAAAAAATATTAGTTTATTACGAGTATTACTAATAAACCCCCATCTAGAATAACGATGAAAATTATGCTAATGTATTACAAAGGACGGACAGCTGTCGCCCAGAACGTGATAACTTTTCTGAAATCACAGCTGTAGGTTATAGAAAGTCATAAAAATATTTGTGACCATGCATTGGAATATTTATTCACATCGGTAACAATTCACGTGATTCAGAACAGTAATCACGTGCGCCCCTCGTGACCCAATCCATGGCTTGTTTAATGGTGTGACAGATAGTTAAAGGCAGGGGAACCTGTGTGTAACGAGTTATCACTACATTCGACAAAACATTGATAACATCGAACGTGTTTTGATGGAAGGGCTTCTATGAATAAATAATATTTTTATTTTCAAGCTGCAGCTATTCTCTTTTGTTTTTTTTTAATTTTTAAGCTGTAGCGTATATTATGAGAATAATATTTTACACCAGCAGTGCAAGTAGGTAAAAATAAAACACCTGTATGTTTCGTAAATAGTAGGACAACATACCTATACAGGGTTAGTTGTAATCAGTTAGCATCCTTTTAAGGGCATATTCTGTACGTCAAAACAAACAACTTTTACTATCGGGCCAACATTGAAATCGCAAAGACAACAGCTGTTCCATACATTTTGCCCAAGGTCGATGAACTTATTGTATGGAACAGGTGATAATTTTTTCGCGATTTCGAATGTTGGCCCGAAGTTGTTTGTTTTGATGTACAGAATAAACTCTTAAAAGGATGCTAACTGATTACAAATAACCCTGTATATGGTATAGGTTAAATTCTATAGGTTCGTATAAATAATGATAGAACTCAATAAACAACAGTGGTAGGATAAAATTATCAATGTTAATAGGTAACAAAAGATATTTTTTGAGCTCAATGAGTATGTCAAGAAGACGTTAATAATGCGAATCTGATAAACATAATGTTCGAAATCAGTAAACTGATTTTTTCGCTGACGAATCTTTAATTTATCCTTCAACTAAACGCGTACTTGGACTACCTACTGTACAGTTTAACCCTAAAAAAACTTTAAGAACTAGAGAACAAACTAAGTGTTTCTTCAAGAAATACTAAATTTTAATTTAAATAGAAAGGTGGATAACGGTAACAAGCCGAAATAAAAAAAAAAGAAGATAATTAGGCCAAATCCAATACTAATCGCGAGTGGAGCCTATAGGTAGAGACAAAAGTCATAAGTATCAACCTTCTATCTCCTCCATAGCTAGAGCAAGCCACTCGGTTTATTAAGATAGACGTATGTCCTACTCTAGGCCTTGATACAGATCTACTGTATCCTTCTTATAAATGTTTATCTCGACACCCACTTGAGATTTATTCGCTTAACCCCTCGGGGCCCTCTATCGGGAGCTAATAGGTAATACTCTAGGGAGAGCTAGAGTAGTCTTAAAATCCGGAGTTTCATTAGAAGGCTAATGGAGTTTAAACATAGAAACAGCTGTAGTTTTACATCTACGTTATCACACAGACTCTAAAACTAAGTTATCTTTGACCAGAGATTGCATTCAATATGTATTATGTTAGTTTCATTTCATGGCATGTCTCCGTAATACAGAGTAAAGAATTTGGGCCAAGAATTTTCAGTGATTCTGTCGTAATTGTTTTAACAACTGTTCAGGTTGTGGCATTGCTTCGACTTAAAGAAATACTAGAGGAATGGTAATAAGTACAAGTTACCTACTAAAATAGGTACTACCAACACATATATATTTTTTAAGGTATGGAAGTAATAAATATAACAATTTTTAATACTATGCTCTAACTATATATACTATGACGGCATAATATGTATGAATTGTTGAGTGTAGTTCAGCGTCATATATCTTAGCTGAGTTATAAGATGCTAAGTTAAAAATTGTCGCATTGTCTGTATTTTCCATCGGAATCAATTTTATACCGACTTCGAAAAAGGAGAAGATTCTATGTTCGACTGTATGTATGATTTATTTTTATTTTTGATGTAAGTATGTTTACCGATTTCTCCGTCAATTGTGGGCCGAATTAGATTTTTTTTATTTTGTTTGGTATACATTAGAGGTGGTCCCATATAAATTTTATCGAAATCAGTTAGTAGTTTGGTTTTTAAATCAAAATTACTGGATTAATAACTGGAATATATATTTCGATAAAATGTATATGGACATTTTATCGATAAAATGTATATGGACATTTTATCGATAAAATGTATATGGACATTTTATCGAAATCGGTTAGTAGTTTGGTTTTTAAATCAAAATTACTGGATTAATAACTGGAATATATATTTCGATAAAATGTATATGGACATTTTATGGAAATCGGTTTGTAGTTTGGTTTTTAAATCAAAATTACTGGAATATATATTTCGATAAAATGTATATGGACATTTTATCGAAATCGGTTAGTAGTTTGGTTTTTAAATCAAAATGACTGGAATAGTAACTGGAAAATATTATGAAGATGTCATCCAGATAGTCGAAATTAAACTCGTTTTTTTTTAAAAGCGTGTTATGCAAATTTAAGTAGTTTTATTATCCCAGTCACGTATCTATTATATTATATAGATATTATATTAGATATTATTATAGATAGATATAGATAGATATCTATATATCCATAGATATTATAGGGCATACAGATCTCATTTCATTTCTGTCATAACAGTTCCAGAATGTAATCCGGAACACAGTTTCCGACTCGATGTCGGAACTCGATCAGACAGCCGGAAAAATCCCTATGCATCCAACTCGTACTCGAATACACGTAACTCACGTCCCTCTACTGGTAATAACATCACAAGGCATTTAGTTTTCTCTATCGAATAAATTACCTCGAAATGTAGAAGGTTTTCTCGTCACGAGCTTGATTCAGCGCATAGTTACTAACTAAAATTGCTACACTTACGAAAATAGGTAAATAGTGCAAGTGTGGCCTAAATATAATGCAAGTGATGGAAAAACATAACAAACTGGGTATGTCCTTAAACTGCAACCAGACCCATTGGTGGACAAGCAGCAGAATCCTCTTGGTTAACGGTGGTGAGCATTCTGCGATCGCCAAGCCGCCTGCCAAGCGTGGGGATTATGGCAACATCCCTCTTATTGGGAGGCCTTCGTCCAGTAGTGGACGTTTTATGGCTGGTGACGATGACGATGTAAAAACAAATGTTTTCGATAAGGAAGTCCAGTCATGAAATAGCTTGTTTAGCTGGTGGACTGAATTCGCACGATTACTTTTTTTTTTCTCCTTTAAACGAGACTTAATTTTGCAACTTTTTTTGTTTGTGATCATAGTTGTGATTTCTTACGATTTTCTCTTAATCTTTATTGGAGTTAGGCATACTTTTGGATACTAACCAGCAGCGCGAGCGTAATTAATATTTGACATTAAAATTGGTAAAATTCGATAAAAATCGGTATACTCCTAAGTAAATCTGCTATACCGACACGTCAACTTTAGCGACATAGAACGGTACTCGCACTGCTGCTATAGAGTTAAAACTATCTTTGTAACAAAATATTAAACAGTATCAAAGTGTTAAAGATAAAGGTATAAGATAAAATAAAATATTATTTAAGTGTAAGGTAATAGTAATAATAAATAATAATAATAATATAACTAGGCTGGATGTAGTTACAGAAAAATATTGTGCATTTTCATTGTGTTTTTCGTCATGAGTTACATTTCCTTTATTTATTTACCTGTATTTTGCTTTAAAAATATTGTCAAGTTAATCATTTACTCACCTTGTATTTTTTTAATTCAATATTATGTATTATATTAATATAGAAAGAAATGAATAGGTACGTATAAATTCAAATGATAACGTCCACTAGTGTAAACCAAGCTTTCTTAAAGTACAATGTATTCCGGATTATTATCAGCTGTTAATGTTTGCATCTCATTCTTAGATATTTATTAATGAAGTACATTTTATTTCTTATTTAAATAAACCTAGTTTGCACTAGCAGCTCTTGTTGCAACGTGTCTTTCCTAATTGGAGAAGCGCATGCTTTCGCAGTTGACTCAATTTATTTTGAGTAGGTAGTCTCCGGATCTAGTTACCGACAAACTGCAGTACAAAGAGCATTTTGTCCGGGTGATTACAAGGAACATGAAGTTTATATGAAGAAATGTTATATAAATTTAGAATTTTACGTTCAGTGTGTGTGAACAATATTATAGTGTATGTGTTCTAATTAAGTACATAGGATACCTATTTAGTTCCGAGTGGTATGAGATACCTTTTTTTTTTGGTGTAGTAGGTACTTAAATTGAAAAATCTATACAGGGTTAGTTCTAATCAGTTAGCATCCTTTTAAGGGCATTCTGTACATCAAAACAAAAAACCTTTACTATGGGGCCAGCATTGAAATCGCGAAAAAAATATCAGCTATATCATACAAAAAGTTCATCGACCTTGGGAAAAATGTATAGAACATCTGATAATTTTTTTCGCGATTTCAATGTTGGCTCCATAGTAAAAGTTGTTTGTTTTGATGTACAAATTATGCCCGTAAAAAGAAGCTACCTGATTAGAACTAACCCTGTATATCCATCACAGAACATCAGAACAGATAGGTTGGCTTTGAAATCATATACTAATGTTAATAATGCAAAAGAGTTATAGGGTGTGTGTATGAGTGCTTGGAAAGGAAATCGCTTATATCCTGGATAAACACAATAAATACATAACAATATGCTACTTTTTCAAACCGCATAAATGTACAGTTGTCGGTAGCGCAGTGCAGTGCGGCGCAGGTTTTTGTTCACAAGTTCACAATTCTCGCACTGCTACTGTTATTGGCAGGCATGATGCTTACCACAATCACTCGGTCGTCTCGTCACTACAAAGTATAAAAAAAATAACATTAACCCTGGTTCTTATCTCGTTTTTGTTCTTATTCCTTTCTATAAATTGGCGACGTTCTGTAATAGTACATTATGATACAAGTGTGCTATGTTGGTCATTACACTAGAGGCGGTATTAAGTAATAGCACAGATTATACATATTATGCACGCGAGCCGCAGGCGAGCGCGATAAGGAAGCCGAGAGTGTATGAAACATAGCACAAGAGTTTCATACGACTGTTTTCGTCACACTTGCAAGGAAAAAACAATATTTTTTTTGATAATAATCAACCACACAGCGAAAACGTCAACAAAAATTTGCGGAAAATGGCGCCCAAATCAGTTATGCGCGCGCAGGTTGACATTTACTTCAGCGGCATAAGAACTCTTTGTTGATATTACAAAAAAACTGTAAGTATTACCCGGCTATATTAAGAGTGCTTCGTATACGTACGTCTAATTGCAGTCACGTACAAACTTGACTTTACCGGGTTATACCTATTATAGCACCATGTGCCGTAATGTAAAGTAAAAAGCACGGGTGCGTAATAGTTTGGATTATGAGCATAAAACCGATGCAATAAGGTCCACTTTACGAGCAAGTGTGATGAAAATAATTTAGTTCCTTACTTTATCAACACTGCTTAGGTACTAGTCAATTCAATAGCAACTAGATTCAAATTTATAGCATTCGCTGGGTCGGCTTGCAGCATTCCGAGACGACGTTTTGTTCGATTTACTGTCGGATTCCCTTTTCTATTTTATCCTAATTTAGAAACCGGACCGAATTCTTATTGAAATGTTTACCAATCCTTGCCTAGACGTTTGGGACGGCCAACCAATCATGGGTGCAGTTATTTTCACGTCAACAGCGTAAGCGGCAGATGTGAATGTCTTATGCTAGGGCTTCACCTGCGTGTGATGCCATTATTTAGCGCGGTATTTTATACAGTACGCAGATATGGCCGGGCATTAGCACGCTAATACGCTAGTGGCATTATTAACGTCGTTAGAAGTTAGCCGATATTCAAAGTCAAATGATACTGTGGCCGCCCATGTAGCGCATTGTATAATGCATCACATAATGCACGTTAATTATTTCGATAACTAATCGTAAAGCGTCACGCAGGTGAAGCCGTAGCATTAAAATTCAATAACTTCTTATCGTGTTAATTTTATTATTCCAGCAAGTTTTTTTTTATATTTTATTCTTTTTTTTTATATTTTATTCTGTGTCTGTGTTCATGGGTCCATACTTAGTTAAAAATAAATCTGTCCAATAAAGCGTTGCCAAGAGGTGGCATTAGACTATTTTTTATTTGAAATATATATATTTTTACGTCGTAGATACTCGTAGTAATTAAATTAAGTAAATCTTTTACGGCGAACATGTCCCGGTACATACAATGATCATAAATTGGCCATATTTTTGATTGTGAAACGAACATGGCCATATTGGTACCTTTATCTATAGGATGATGATGATGATACTCAACGCAGTGCAGCAGATAAAAACAAATACGGCTAGTAATACTATCATTCTAATACTTCAGGCGGCAGATTAACTCTGACACTAGGGCTGGCCACTCAGCCTATACGAACTTACTGTATGATAGTGTGAGACATACTTAAGTTATGTTAATAGTTTCTTACTTCACCACAATCAAATAATAATTCACACTGTGATAGCAAACAGCTGTTAGCGGTTTTCTGTCATTTGTTTTGTTATGAATTTATATCGTAGAAAAAAAAGAAAGTTTTGCGGTTAAGGCCCAGAATAAGGCACGTCGCTCTCTTGCTTGCATTGTTGAAATGTAAGAGTACGATTTTAATAATAAATAAATACTTTAAGAATTTCAAAACACAATTAAAGCCGTCATACACGACGAAGATGCTATAATATTTAATGTTGTCTTAGAAAATATTTCAACACTACAACACTGCTACTCATACAAGCCGTCAAATAACAAATGACGAAAATAATATAATATTTAAAAAAAAAAGATATGGCGAGCGATATTTTACCTAACATGAAATATTATAGCATCTTCGTCGTGTGTGGCGGTCTTTACACTTGAACAATACAACACTTGTGCAATAAGTACAGTAAGTACTTGATTACAAACATATGATTAAGGGCATTAGAGCCCTCAGTTGTCTTGTTCGCTGATTTACACAATAGAGTGAATTTGAAAAAGAAGTGGTGGCATAAAAAATGTTTTAACGATATTTACACTTTCGCAATTGGGCGAGAGAGATAGACAATGCTCTGATATAATCTCCCTAAGTGTGAATATAGAATTAATACACTTGCAGAAATTTAGATTTTTGCGGCCTTACTTAAAAACGTAGCTAAAGCTTAATCACTGCAAGATGCTTTGACAAACTTCTCACTGACATGAAGTGTCACGCGCAAGAACAAGACAGAGAAGTTTAAGCACTGATTAGAGTGGACGCACACTGATTCGGCACGGCACCCGACAGGCGCCGGACCGACCGAAACACACTGCGCAAAATTAACTGGTGCGAGCGAGACGAGCGTCTCGAGAAATTTCTTACGGTGTGCGGGACCTAGTACGAAATGTATGCACGGAGCGCCTTCGGGCGAAACCGGACAGTTTTTCTTACGGTTTTTCTCGTCGTATGCGCCCGGCCTTAAGTTTAAGCAAAGTTTTTATGTGATACCGTTAATGTCTAGCGTAAATCCTAAAATAAAAAACTAAATCTTATTCTGTTTTTGCGACATTTAAATGATTTCCAAAAGTTATATTCTAGTGGTGAACTACGGGAGCTAAATGTGTTGTGTCTACGTTTATGCCTCTTGATGCTTAGGCCATTATCAATTCGAGCGGGCGCGCAGCGATGCAGAACCACTGCCGAATTGCGGCCGGTATTGTGACACGTTTAGCTGTTTACCTGTTGTTATCGCAACCGGACAAATCATCCATCAGGCCATAAATATTTGACTATAATTAAGCACCTAATCATGATTAAAGTTGTGGTTTTACGCTATGTTTATATGACGACGACAAAAATCACAGTATGGAGTTTCCAGTGAATAAAAACTGTGGTGTGTAGTAAACTTATAAGTTATTCGCACGGTTTTTTTAAATGATTAAAATCTCTCTTGCTTATCAGTTCCTGTCATAGGACAAAAAACTGGAACCGACAAGTTAGGAACAATCGTTAGTTGCACTTAGTTGTAATAACCACTCGCGGTCAGGCAGCCTATCACAGTTACAGTCCAGCCACTCACGGTCACCCATACAAAAACTGACCGCATCGTCCGTTGCTTAACTTCAATGACTTTTTAGGAACACTTTGAGCTGCGCCATAACTGCCATAAGTGTAATTCACGCAGATTTTATTTAACATGTAGGTCTAGGCGCGTTCCCGGTATGGTTAATAGTCAATTGGTCGTGCCAGCGGCCCATCCCGTCCGCAATTTGCATAAATTGATTGCACGCCACGGGCTGGTGTCGGAGCCGCGGCTAGCGAGGTGCGCGGGCGCCCAGAGCGCGACGCACCCGCAGTCGCTCGCCTAACCGACAAACTGATACACGTAGCGTAATGCTTAATTACATCCTCGCCTGGCGTAATTGTCGGACACTTTACCACTTTTACACCCAATTGCTCATTTTCTAAAAGCGTCACAGTCGCTGTCCAGTCGTGAGGTCGAGTCGAGACGCGCGCTTGTTCAAAGTTGGTTGACAGTGTTGATGCCACCACAACCGGCGTCCTGTGCGGTTATCCAGTGAATAACCGATGTAATAGTGATATCGCCTACAGTTTTGTGTTTGGTATCGTCTAGTCAGAATCATGCGACAACGGTATCAACTGAAGCAGAAACCGTACGTATATCGCTATCGATAACAAAAGCTGGTAGCATGTTGACCCAATGACCAATTCTTGAGACGTGACACGACTGTGATCGGTCGTTATCAGTCATTTGTCAATTCCCATGCGTTCACAAAATGCCTTTTGAATACAATAGGGTAGAAAGTAACACACGTTGACCTAAACAATGGCATTCTTTAACGCCATTGACTACTTTACGCAACAATGTGCTCTTTATCAGTAACTTTGCATCTAAGAATAGGATGAAAAGAGCAAGAAAAGATACAAATTGTCTGTTTAATGCGTTTATATTCATATCATTGTACTGGCTTGTTCCATCTATCTTCTCTAGAAGTCTTTTCTGTTTATACATGACGTCATTAGATAAAGTTTAGTAACTTTTGCATTTATCACATTGTGCAAATTACTGAGTAAGTACTTCAAATAGGTACGCATTTGAAGCGTAGGAATTATGTTTTGAAATTTGAAACGGTGTTTGGCGGAAATCTTCGTCCAGCTCGCAAACAATGCCAGTTGTTTCAAAGCAATGCCTTGTTCCATGCATAGTAACACACTTGCACATTCTGTCGCATGTTACACGGCAATTTTATTCAATAATTTTATTTTTATTTTCAGGTAAGTTCACCGATTCATCATTCACGTTTCGGGGTGACGGGACATCTGAGTAAGAGAAAAACATGAATATTCGATGGAAGATACAGGCTTTTATCTATTCCGTTGACATTATCTTAATTAATTGTTAAAGTATCTTTATTTTTAAGAATCACCGATCTTTGTTTTTTTTTATATACATTAACATTGTATGAAGAGACGATTTTGTGATTTATCTAAAACAAGTAACTTTTCAGAAAAAATATAATAACAACCGACTACAAATTAATATGGGACCCCTTCTGGAGTATCAAATTTGAAATAAAAAAAGAATTTTCAAAATCTGTCCACAATTGACGGAGAAATCGGTGAAAATATAATTTTTTTATAACATATATACCGTCGAACAATAATAAAGGAGAATAAAGGAGGAGGTTCTACCTCCTCCTTTATTGAAGTCGGTTAAAAAAGAGGAGACATACAGTGCTGTAAAATAGGTCAACTGCGAGTTAAACTCGCGACGCGAGGGTTCCATTTACATTTACATTACATTATCAGCCAGAAGACGTCCACTGCTGGACGAAGGCCTCCCCTTAATAGGGCCATAATAAAATAATAATTGCCATAAGTGCCATAATTCCCACGCTTGGCAGGCGGCGTGGGGATCGCAGAATGCTCACCACCGTTACCCGGGAGGACGCTTCTGCCCTTCCTCCGGTGGTTCTGTATGCAGTTTTAGGACATACCCAGGTCCCACTCCTCTTTCAGGGTTCCAATTGGTTTATGCTAACTATACCGTCCTAAAGTTATTGGACAGAAGATACTGGTAAGACAGACAGATAGTGTAACATCTTCGAGCATACACCATAAGGGGCAAGCGATGGCCAAAGGTAACCCTTTGCGAAAAGGTATATGGTTAGTGACCATTCTACCCATTGTGTGTGCTGTGAGTTGTTTAGTTGATGTTGTATTGTGCTTTCATACGGACAGGAATTGGTTTTATTAGTGTGAAAGATTACTTGAAAGTGCGCCATGCATGTTTATGTTTATCGCCCCTCTCAAAACGTAGGCAGATTATCGCCACAGGCATCTCCAATTTTCTGTGGTTATAGAACGCTGCCGTGCTGACTATATGTATAAACATCCTTCGGGGTACGGAACCCCACTACATTTTGAGGGACAAGCCTTGTTGAATGTTGATGCAATTAGATATTCGTACTTAGGTACTTACATAGGCGTACTAAAGGATTTGTATTTGTCCTAAAATGTTGTAGGTGCATATTATTTCCAGTACCGAACTACCGACTGACGCAAGCAGACTCAGCCTGGTGTTCCGATTTACAGCTGTTTAAAGCTTGATTCACGATCAAATGACTTCTTTTCACTATGTACGCGTTTAATCAGAAGACACATTCTTTATGTGTGCAATTTAAACGAACAAAAATAGTTTTTACATTACTGACCTTAATTGTTATGTATGCGTGGTTTTAACGACGGGGTTAATTAAATGGCCACGGTTCAGTTAGATATCTATGAATTTTAAACAGGTTGATCTTTTTATGGTAATTTGGATGAGTAGATGTAAAAAGCAAGGCGTTTTACTATAGCTAACAGGAAAAGGGACGGTCTGGTCGAAAATAAAATAGGGATAAGTTATACTTGCATAATAAATGTATAAGTCATCTTGTCAAAGTAATTTCGCGTCGACTTACCTACTTACTTACTAAACAGTGATTAAACCGTCGATTAATCCTTAGTTATCTTGGATTAGATTCTAATTAATGGCCACTAAAGGATTCATTCCATAAAAACTTAAATCAAAGAAAGATTAGAAAGACTATTTTAAGATTAATGCACCTTGAAATTATTTCGTTTGTTGCCCGTTGTACTACCAGTATTACTAACAGTAGTACCACGGGTACCAAAATTACCCGTAATACTACCAAGTGATCAGTAGTACCACGGGAAGTTATTTTTACCCATGTTACTTCTGGTAGTCGACATTTCTCTAGTTATTTTAGAATGTAACTTCTCAGGGTTTATGCTTTTACTGGTTTTACAGTTATTCGTTGAATAAATACTTCGCGAAGTAGATTTTTTCCAAGCATTTTTGCTCACATTTACATAGCCTCCGTTTTGCAATTTACTTATTCGGACCCTTTTAATATTTCTGAAAATGGGCTGTTATGAAAGTTATAACGACTACGGACGGTACGCAAAAGTTTTATATTTGGCCGCAGTAGATACTAACAGATATTCTGTGACTCGTAATTATCATATTTTGGCTGCAATAAAGTTTTACAAGAAAAATCATTATCATCATCATCATCATCATCATCAACTTCATAGTTCACCTTATCCCACAGCTGGTTTTAAGCTCTTGCTATGATGTTTCCCTCAGTCATCTAGTCTACGAACGACTTGCGATTCTGACGAAACTGTCGACTTATCTTGTAGCTGACATTCAAAACTCTACTTAAAAGTAAAACTATTCCTATTTATATACATAACTCTGGAAAAAACTAGCATTCGAAAGTAGGTTAGTGTTTTTGAAATATTAGGTGCTCATAAAATGCGCTGTTTTGTATTATTTGCTTCTCTTACCTCCCAGAGTCCCCATTTCATAAAAAGTAAATAAATATTGGGTGGGTCATAAAAATGACTTTCTAAATAAATGTGACCTGGTACGTATGTTACCTATTTATTATTATTATCCGAAGACAGATTCCAGACGAAAGCTTTCTTGCTTTAAGTGCTTCCTCAGATTAAGCAAGAGTTACTACGTCCAAGAACGCGGAAAGCGAAGAATGTTGAGCCAATCGTCTGGCAAAAGGTCTCGCTGTAAAGTTATTGCAGGACCAGTTTCACCTCGATAACCGTAGGTTTGTTGCTCTTATAATTGGCGTGTTGATTGTTGATTTTGATTGGTTAAATTGTTGTGACATCGGACCGAGAATTTATGACTAGAAATTAGGTATGCTGACATCAACACTTCTATTAATGTGACAATGTATAGTATCGAGGTACTTAGCTCATGATTAATTGGAGACGCTTAGGTCATCGCGAGTCATCCTAGAAACCTAATATTGTTTTAAGCTTTGTCACGTTTATTCTACCTTATTTGGTAATAGGGTTGTCATAATTATTTACTGCCAATGCTTCAGCTCTCTCTACTTAATCACTGTGCCAATCTGTAGCATGGCTTAGGGCATTTCCCTTACGCAGGTTGCCCGGTGGTACAAATTTCCCATACCTACTTCCTATATAAACTAGGCCAAAATTACACATAATGATTACATCGTGATGATGATGATTTTTGTTTGTTTTTCATTATGATTATTATCATGTCGGTCTTTTATCATCGTATAAATTATTTTCCTAACAAAACCACAACAAAACGTAAAAAGGTTATCAAATCGTATTTTTTTTGTATTTGATTATTATCCGATCCGATTATACCGATATTTCTTCATCATTCCTCCTAAGAGCATTATGGCATCGCACTTTGTGCATTTGCCGGTGTCAAGAATTTTAATATTTCAAGTGTTTGAGTAATTATGGTCAAATGACTCTTAGTCATAGTCAAAGTCACACACAGTAAGACACGATTAAGTCCAATTATGCCTTAGTAAAATCGTGGCAACAACACGAAAATAACTTTTTCTAAATGTGTGATGCAATAACCTTTGTATTTATCTTCTCGTATCTGTAAAAGAGGACCTGGGTATGTCCTTAAACTGCAACCAGACCCACCGGAGGACGGGCAGCAGCTTCCTCTTGGTTAACGGTGGTGACCATTCTGCGATCTCCAAGCCGCCTGCCAAGCGTGGGGATTATGGCAACAACCCTTTATAAAGAGGGATAGCCTTCGTCCAGCAGTGGACGTTTTATAGCTGACGACGATCTGTAAAAAAAATAAGTCTGTCGCCCAACAGATCTTATAATGATGCAGTCATGAATATTAGAGTCATCTCCAGTCCTGTCCTGCCAGTTAGTAGCAAAACAAAGTTTCCACTTAATACCAAACAACATGTCGGTGGTGTTTCTACAAACTCACAAACACCGTTTGAGTAACATATTTCTCTGTTAAACTGTGGCTTGCAGGTTGCCATTAAACTCGGATATATGTGAAATTGAGCGTGAAAGTTGGCTCAGTGCATTTGGTGCAGTATAAAACAGTATTATGACTTCAAAAATTTTGGATACTATCATCGACATGAGACGATTTTTTTACGTTATAATATGAATACGGGATACGCGCTTTTAAGTCATCTATCAGGCAACTCGTATTAAGTACATTAAGTCGTTATAATTTTGGCAGTTTACTTTTTTAAATGAACTTTGACAAGTAGGTATATCCCAATATCATTATTGGCTTGAGCTGCTTGGTGAAGGGAAGTAGCGTGAGGAAACCATAGCATGGTAGTTTTTAGTGCTGGGCTGGCTTAACATCAGGTAACTTGTGGTCAAACACTTTAACTGCCCAACGAATTTATTTTTTATCAAGCAAGACATTAGTGCCCAAGTCGTATAAATTGTTTGATAATGGCTGCAAATAAACATTAAACAACGACCCATCGAATGTATATTATTTTCTCATGCTTACTATTCTCATAACCTCCTATTTTCATGTTGAGTTTAGTCACTGTTAGCTAGTACGAGTAAAAGTGTCGTGATTTCGGACCATGTTTCGGCACCGTGCGACGTAACCTGTAATTGCTAAATATCGGACCAAAATGGCCCAGTTATGACAATTGTGGTATTCGTAGTGTATCACGTTGTTAAATGGGTTTCGTTTATTGGGCGCCGCGACTGTGCCAATTCCAGCATTGCGGATGTCGAGGTGCTCACGACTCGATTCCCACTCACTTAAATGAATATAAATGAGTCTGGAATATAAACAGATAAATTTACTCTGCAAGGACACCCATGCTTGCATACGCACTATCAGCCAGAAAACTTCCACTGCTGGACGAAAGCCCCCCTGCTAATAAGGGGGCGTTGCCATAATCCCCCTTGGCAAGTGGCTTGGGGATCGCAGAATGCTCACCACCGTTAACTGAGAGGACGTTGCTGCCCGTCCTCCGGTGGGTTCTGGATGCAGTTTTAGGACATACCCAGGTCAGGAATACTTGCATAGTATGAACCTAAATACCTATATCATGTTGTGGACGTATTGATTTGTAGGCAGAAGCATGCACCTTC
This sequence comes from Erannis defoliaria, assembly GCA_905404285.2. Taxonomy (NCBI): domain Eukaryota; kingdom Metazoa; phylum Arthropoda; class Insecta; order Lepidoptera; family Geometridae; genus Erannis; species Erannis defoliaria. The sequence continues at coordinate 7,681,804 of FR990071.1, forward strand.
GCGCACGTACAGAGCAAAACGGCATAAGTAATATGTTACTCAGAATCATGTGACTTTCTTTCTGTTTACGAATTTTTAGAAATGGGGCCAATGTAAAAAAAAATGATAGTTCCTGAGATTACTTATCGTCTAAATAAATATTATTTTTATTAAAGTTAGTTGGAACCGGAGATTATTTATTTATATTTTTTATAAAGCTATAAATCAACTTTATTGTAATATTTACTCGTGTAGACAACACAATAGGTAAATCAAAATAATTGTAATTAAAAAAAGCGGTGGACATTGTTCACACAGCGCCATCTAGCCCCAAACTAAGAAAAGCATAAATAAAAAATAAATAAATATCGCAGGACATTTTTTCACACAGCGCCATCTAGCCCCAAACTAAGCAAAGCTTGTAATATGGTAACTAGATATAGCTGATAGAATACTTATATACCTTTATAATTATAATTGAAATAATAATAATTATCATTTCTAGCATTGATGGTAATAGTGTCGGTTTTAAAATATTCACCTCAGAACAAAACTCGAATAAAAATGCTGTTGTTGTAGTGGACTGCATTGAGTAAAACATAAATATTTTACATGGTTTTTAGTTGCTTCTGTCAGTCAGCATTTGAAGTAACGTCGTCAGTGCCATCTTCATTGATATTATTGTTGACCATTACCTACCTACCAATTGCACTATATTATTAACAGCGCGGACATAACAAGGACATATTCTTCAAAATATTTTGCGCCATGTATCTAAAAGTAAACGACAATGTAATGTAAATAAATAATGACATCAGCAGCGGGATAGGTATATATCTTATTGCTTGCGCTAATTCAGTCGTTATGTTTGTCAAATATAGTCAGTAAAGATAAATATACCCACTCAACACGTTGTTAATAGCAATAATCCATCATCGACAACGTGTTTACCATCAGTCTTCCGTTTGTTCCTTTAAGAGCAGAATCCAAAGCTATAAACATGTTGTGGAGTATTTTGGAATACTTAGAGGTTGTTACGTCGTGCACGTAACAATAAATGACGCATGTCGTGTGGAAAAAGTGTCCTTTTACTCGCCAGTCGGGTAAAAAAATATGCATAATCAAGACGGTAAAGAGTGGAAACATAATGCTACGCCATAATGATTATAATGCAACTGCAATTTTTTTTAAATCAGTTTTTTATACTAAACAGTATAAATCTCTTTTGATAATATTAAATGTGTTAACATGGGTGTTTTTTCTTGATAAACATGTATTCATATTATTATCTTTTATTGTTTTTTAGGTTGAACCATATTAGTTTATGGCGGCTCCTAAAACTGCCGCCCGGGGCAGGTGCCCCGGTTTCTCCCCCCCTAGATCCGAGCCTGCCTTTCGGGATGCAAAACTGTGAAGTGTGAATAACTGCGAAGTTATAGAAGGGATAGACGATAATTTTGTTTTTTTTGTACCTCACGGTAAATTTTACGAATCACTCGTAGGTAGGGCTTCTTACGGAGCAGTACACTTAGAAAACTTACAATTATTGCATACAGGTGGAAGAACCTTTACTTGGATGGCTTAATATTCAATCGTTGAGAATGAGAATCGTCGATTTGTTAGTCTCTAGATTTTGGATCAGATAAAATAAAGTTTAATAAAACAAAATACAGACTAATTAAGCTAAAATGCATTTTTGACATGAATAGTTATTCCAATCCTGAAGGAATTGATAGCTTCATAAAAACAGGTAGCAACCAGCAATGTATAAGAAAACATTGACCTTAGCAATTTTAGAAAACATTGACCACAACTTCAATTAATTGCCAAGATAGAGCTATTAATCGGACGTGGTAGAGACAGTTAGAAATTACTACACCAGCGGAAATTGGCCGCAGCCGCAGCTAGTAAACAAGTTTCATAATGAAGTTCTTGAAATGAAAGCTACTTACATACCAACGCAGTGAGAACTTGGAACCGTGATTCTGAAGAGATAATAATTATTGTCCTAAGATAAGATCTTCGCATTTTAAATTGTTTGGTAAACCAACAAAAAGTGCTAGCTCACATAAACATGGATTTTTCTTCCAACTAAAGCTTACCATTGCCTTTTTACTATGCCGTCTTCCTTTCCTTACTTTTATGAATGCCATCTACTTATTTCGGAGCTAGACAGCCGCCATCTTCTAGATCCGAACGTTTTTATATTAACAACATTAATACCTGCGCCTCGTGGTTTCTAATTAATAATAATAAAAAAAAAAAAAAAAATATATATTACAAAACAAAATCCATAAAACTACCTAAAAACAAAAGAATTTGTACCATGTCGACGAAAGTCTAGAGACATTGTACATATATTGACCAAAGTCTAGAATCTAGAGACAATGCTCAATTGCTCAAGCCTACCATAGACATATATTGACATGTTGGCGGTATTACCTCGATATCGAACCGGGAGGCAATAATGTACGACACAGATAATGTACACCCCAATTTTGTACAGACTGATATTTGATGTACAAGTACACGAATTCCTTATTTGTATAGCAGTTAGGTTCAGCTTTTTTTTAATTGTCAAGTTGAGAAATGTACTCGGATTATTGGCTGTACAATATACGGCCGTACTTTATAGACACGAGCCGATAATGTACGGCCAGTATTGTACGACATGGATTGTACAGCATGATATTCGATGTACATGTACACCAATTATCATGCTGTGCATTATTATGCCGTACATTATCGTGTCGGCATATATCATGTTGTACATTATAGACACCCATCAAAACTTGAGGTACGTAATGTTTACCGGATTCGATTATAGACTAGAAAGTGTGATAACCACAGAGCCAATGACCAATGACCTTTACCTAAAAATTAGGTTAGCTCCAAACATGATTACTGTACCGCTATTTCTTTTTTGTATTAATCCACGCTCTCTTTGCTCTATACAACTTCACCCCTTGGGGTGATATGCTATCGACCAGAATTCGTAAACGAAGCTAATGTGTCCAATTTGTGCAAGTGCTCCCAAACTTTCTAGTTCAAGCGCTGGTTCAGGAAACGCTGTTTAATTACATTCCAATTTGTTTTAAGTGGCACAAAGTTATGTGTACATAGCCAGTATTTAGAATTATCATAAATTACAGTTTACAGTCTGGACTGTGACTCGCGATTGGTATCTTCCATACACTAAAACAATCTATTAATTGAATATTGCAACACTGTTTCACTTAAACCAAAGTTAAAAAAATATGTTTTTTACCTTTTTGTCAGGTGAGGTGTGACCTCACACTAAGGGAACCTTCGTCAAGCAGCACGACTTCTGGCTGATGATGATTATGATGATGAGGTGATTTACACATAAATGTGAACCACTTTTAAAGCACATTTGTTTTCTCATTCCCCGAACATAATAAACTTCGTCATGATGATTGTGTGATACGAATATTTTTTCTTGCTAGGTCTCATTTATCATTCCTTTGTTAATAATGCTTTTCTTTTTTTATTCTTGCGTTTTAGATGTTTTTTGACCTTTTGTTTTCTTTTGTACATTTTTATGAATATTTTATGCTTCAATTTATACACGACAAAAAAAACTTTATAATCTAATTATACCTTTTTGCAGCCAGTAAACCTATATATTATGGAGAATTGAACTGGATTTTTAATTTAGGTATTTAAATTTTTTCACCAAAACACTCAAAACTATTTATTCTAAACTAACCTTTGGTTTCGATGGTTAACCTTTTGCTAATGTATTGCGGAAAAAAATAACACATACTCGTAAATAATTACTAAAATATGGAATACATTTTAAAATATGGGCTAATTCTATTATTTAGTATGAGTAATGCAAAAGTGCAAAGTTTGATCATATCAATGATTGATTGATAATAATATAGGTAATATTAATAATGCTAATCGAAACATAAGAATGCATGTTGAGTGCCTTTCAAGGCAAACTGGTGAAGGCAGGAAGAATGCAGCATTCAATGTCTGTTCTTACCTTGTCTGACCTTGTAAAATTATATTTGTCTACAAATTCGTCTTTACCAAAATACTGGCATAATTTTTATTATCAAAATAAACAATTTGATTTTAATTGTTTTATTATAATTATAAGGGCTCTTAAATTTACAACTGCCCTTAGGTTAAGTAAGCGCAATTAGTGGCGGATTATCCGTAAGGCAAACTAGGCACGTGCCTAGGGCGCTAGATAACAAAGGGGTGCACGGAAGATTTTGACGAAAAAATAATTGAGTAAGTAAGTACCATTAGACCTAGTACGTATTTCAACTAGACCCCGCATCTCGAACTGGCATAGTCCTTGTAACAATATGCAAGGCAAAGTATGGCCGCCAAACTCCAGAGGGGTGCCGATAAGGTGCTAGGCTAGAGGGCTGTCGACATTTAATCCGCCTCTGAGCGCAATACAAAAATCAAGTCATCATCATCATTAGCCTGTATCGACCGTCTGCTGGGTGTAGGCCTCTCCATTGTGCTATTATTCTCTGTCTCGGGACAATCGGGAAAATCAGGCGTAACACTAATTGAAAACTCTAGTGCTTGGTTATTATTTATTTATTTATAAGTACGGGTCCTCGTACCTTAAAAAGAGTATGATAATAAGTCTTAAAAATAAAGAAATATCATCATATTGAGAGGTTAAATAATATAATTTCTTTTTACTTTTACTCTCTTTACTTTTACCTTGAAAATAATTGATGCCACCATACTCAGCCCGACCAAACTTTATAATTTAGTATCTATTTAAAGAATTTAAGTAAACTCTTTTTGTTTTGCGGAAAGCGAGACGAAAACCTGAGTTCATATTACAATTTATTATAAGTTCATCTCCAAACAAAGTTACTTAAATGTCAATGTTAAGACCCTAAAAACACCGTTTTAATAAACTTAAATGATGTTAAATAGCATTTCTTTTTTGTATCCCGCAGATGTTTAATGACGTTAGTTAACGTATAAGCAGCGTTGTCAAATAAGGGCCTAGATTTTTACTAGTGATGGGTGAAAGAAAGGTTAGGAAAGCGAATTCCTATCCCGTGAAGCTTAGGAAATTAACACCAGTGTGACAGAGCAGTGTTAAGGTTCGTCGTTCGCGAAAAATGTACACCATCAATATATACGAGAAGTACCTACGAGAATTATACCTCACATTTACGAGTGTGTTTATACAAAATGATGAGTAAGTACATACATACCCTTCAGGATTGTTGAACGTTTTTGTGACACATTGTATATACTCGGTATAAACGTGTTGTTCATTAGTAAAGTAAGCATCGTTTACTACTTAAATCTGAACCCAAAATGACATACCAGCTAGGTACATACAGTAAGAATTTATAACCACTTTGTTAAAAAGAATGCATCATAATACATGTTACTTTGACAAGCGTGTAATTTTTAAACAGCCTCATTAGTTACGTTCTTGAACACTGAGTTTGTAACTCCAAGATAATATCAATGTTTACTAAGTACGAATAGGTAGGTATACTACGGCACACATACCTTGTTCTAACCTTATAAAGCAAGTAGACGAAAGTTAAACTTGGCACTTGTTTTGATAAGGACATTACGTATTCTGGACCATGATCCATATAATGTTACTTCATTAATACCTATGTGCCTTATGTAATCTACATAATATGGTACATAGGCAGTAGTTTAATATTTTAAAGACTATTCCTACTTAGCTTTCTTAAAGCTAAAATATAAGAGAAAAAAACTATTGATTTAACCGATCACTAATCACTACACTACTAATGACGCTACACTACTAATGACGCTATTATGGTGATGATACTATAATGAATTACTAATCTATAATATTTATAGTTTCAGCGGTTGTCAACATTTTGTAGCTAGATAAATTACATCCTCGAGTTTGTTTCTCACAGCCTATTAAGAGTAATTCAATAAATGTTTAGTTGGATATATGAATGCTGGTCATCGTTTTCAGGTTATTTTTATTCTGTTTGTTCAGTGATAAAATAAACTCAGAAAAATTTAGCTCAAACCGATTACATATTAACTATATTTAAACCTCTATTTCATTTATATTAGGTACCTACGGGTGCTAAACTACTCGCTATTGGGATACTAGTATCGATTGACTTATAAAATTATAATAATATCGAATATAGTATTATATAATCTGTAATAGTATTCTATACGAAATGGAACATCTACATTTAACAACTGAATGAACTTACTACAGCCAAAAAAAAACTAACATCGAATCGTGATTACAATGTGGCTTGTACATTGGCTTGGTGACTTGTATTTCAGCATAACATAAATGAATAATTGTGGAATGTCTGCTTGAGGCGACAGGCACTTGGCTAATTTCTGGTCAGCTCAAAAGGTCAGCCAGTAAACTAACCACAATCGGATGATTTGCGACTCCGTTGTTGCACAATGCACCAGAACATAACTGGAATGGAGATGGTTAATAATTTTAAATTGGATTGCGTAATGTGAGCAGGTGTTTGTCTGAACAGTCAAGTTATACGTGCAACGATTTTATTTCCGCTTGACAATGACGCGGTTAATAATAAAATTGTATTCATCTATGATTATATGTTCGGTATTTGGATATATGCAGTTGGATTCTCATAGTCATCGACAACTCTCGCTATACCCCTCTACAAGTATTTATAGTCCTCCTACGTTTCTCTACTTCGGTTATCCATTTTGGAAGCGTTGGTCTTATTCCAAATCTTAGAAGATTATTCAATGATATGATGAGTTTTGGGAATCTTTTTATCGTTTTTAGAGATTTTTTTGGATATACGTTTTGGGAGTCGTTCAATAGGTATTTTAGGCCTAAATGGTTTTGGGAGTCTCTGAGTTGAGCATAATTATCAGAAAGAGAGTGCGAAAGAAATCTGTGTACTCACAAATGCAGTGTAATGTCTCTTACCGGTTTTAACTGTTTGTACGCGGTAAGAGAAAACATAATTCATAGAGCAGTATTATCACAATTTAGCGCAACTAGTCCACTTTTGAACACGGTACCCATTGACTCTGTTTATGTCGTGTCTTCCTTAACGTCATAGTAATGGCTTGGGTCACGTCTGTGCAGCCGAGAATGCCGAGATAGCATTTAGAGTATATATCTAGTCACTGGCCAGTCTCCAGTTTCTATCCAAAATTATAGCGTTTACCGTTTGCAGTTTCTAGCCGACATAATAGACTGGAGCATGCTATGGTCATTCAGAAGTAGGTATTCTTGCTATCAAAATTTATCAGTTCAAACTGAATAACTCTAGATGTCACATGTGACGATTTATAGGCTTTTTATAATAAAGCCAAAAGAATTTTGACTAATCAAGTACTGAACTTAGTTTATACTTAAGTAGAAATTTGAGTGCACGTGGCTCTGAAGTAACAACAAACTACATTCCAAAAATGCAACGGGAAACGAGATATTAACTAAACATCTTCTAGGTAAATTACAGTGGGTGCTTTACTGTCTTATTGGACAAAAAGCATCCCTTGCTTTGCTTCGGACGGACGACAATAATGTAACTGAAGCTGGGATATATAGAAGCACTAACGCAATATATAAGACGAATATATAAAAGTCATAAAGCAAACGATACACATTCAAGAATCCATAATTATAATAATTATAGGAAGTGTTAATGTAAATTAAATGAATAAGTGATTTAATAATTAATATAAAATGTGGAAATACATTACGATACATTTACATCTGCATTGTTTTAATTTTCATTTTCTTTGAAGCCCTCAAAAATTAGGTCAAAGCCAACAGTACAAAACGTTATCTCTCTTTCACTTTCAACTCGATAATACTCACACATGAGCCCCTGAGGGAGCCCTCGGTAAACTCAATTATCTTTGACCCTTGCCCGTTGGGGTAACTGAGCATGCTCCGTGGAACCCATTGATTACATTGTCTACCTCTCATTTCTGCATGTGAGGGCGAGATGAAAGGTCGGAATTTGCGAGTTTCTAAATACATTTTATAAACTCTTTGAGTGGGTAGAGCAACGCTTCGCTTGGTACTTGCATAACAGGCTATACTTCCGTTATAATTCATTATAACATAATAAACTCTTAATTATCAGGGATTATGAAGATAATATTTTTTATGTTTTTTTTTGGCACATACACATCACATCAACAGCCGGAAGACGTCCACTGCTGGACGAAGGCCTCTCCCTTAAAGGGAGGTGTTGCCATAATTCCCACGCTTGGCAGGCGGCTTGGGGATCGCAGAATGGTTACCACCGTTAACTGAGAGGACGCTGCTGACGCTTTTTTTGGCAATTTAATCAAAATTATTGGCGTACAATCTATTTAATTTTCTTATTGCCAGTAATTTGTTGACCATAGTGCCCTTTTCACTCAGGATTATCGGATGATCTTCGTAAAAGTCAAGAGTCTTAACACCATAACACTGTACTTTTACCCCTTTTAAAATTCTGTTTCAAAGAGAAATTGTAATTCGCAGCTTTGCTATAGCGAGTTTAAAAGTGCAAATTAAATTTCTCCAGGGCATCAAAGGCTGAGGCAAGGCAGCCTTATCTAAATTGCATGACTCCAGATTTTCATGAATAATAGGAAGTTGACGGTGACAGCATTTTCCACTCTTCGTTGTAAGCCAGCGGGATAATTCTAGAGCAACTGATTCTATATTCTCGTCACTCCTATGTTTACCTTGGTCTGTCTCAACGAGAGTGACAGGTGCAAGAAATAATAAAGGTAATGAGTCAGGTATGATAATTGTTGAATGCTATGCAATATCTGCCTGCATTGACAATGCAGGTAGATATACCAATTTTACACCTTACCAATTTTACAATTTACCAATTTTATTATTTAGGTACTTATCTAGCTGTATTTTATTATGAAACGTTCATAAGAACATATAACTAAGAGCATTTGTTTGCTTTTACAAATAATTCTGTATGTTGCTGTTATTCTGTTATATAATTAATAAAGATTTAAAGATCAGCTATCTGGACCACTACACCATTGTATTGTTGTAGGGATTGCGATATCGACCTTATACCAAAAGTAAACATTATATCATCTTAAATATCTTATGATATTATCATAGATCTTACCATTTCACTATCCAGTGTGCACCTACATAATAATTCACAAAGACTGCAGAGCTGGAGTACTCACGTACTACCCATCCGTTTGTCATACATATACTCTCCCACATAGAGCAAGAACATTGTTTCGCAATTTAGTGTGCCTACTTTTCACATTTAGACTTTCGCTTTCGTACAAGTGATTTTCTTAAAGGTAGAGGCAATTTACTTTGCCAAGGGAATGTTACGTCAGAGGACTCTATTCTTTGGACCGTCGTCGTTACGTGTTCACAGGAAAAAAACATTTATTTCTTACGATTTTCGCCTCTTTTTAATTTACATCTGAGGAGGAACATGAAATAATATCATTTTGAATAGAGTTTACAGACCTTACGCTTTATTAACTAAGTGACCAATAAACAGAGAGGAATAAACACTAAAAACGTTAACTAACATCAGGAAGGGAAAATGTGCTTCATAGTCCAGTTTAAGTTCATTCGGTTTCATGTTTTTAATAAACAAAGCAATATTTTGATCTTTTATGCTACTATCGGGTTCACGATATGAACGAGTACAGACATCGTTTCTTGTTTGATGTTATCTTATCATTTATATTGAATCGCCAAGTTAAGTTAACGATTCAATTTTCTTTTTACTGCTCTGTTGCCACTGCGGCGCATGACTTATCCTTTTTTACCACCCTGGATTACCTATTTGATTCCCACTCTTACTTTACGCTTTCAGAATACTGATATCGACTCATTCGTACAGATCTTTTAAGGCTTCATTAAAGATTTGAAAGAGCTTATCCCGCAAACACTTCTGCGATTGGTTCTTCTAGCAATGCCATGAAAACGCTTTCACGCAGATACGAATTTCAGCCTCATCATGTTGGCATCGTTCATCTGCCATTGGATTTTAAACTCTCATTATCGGAAGCATATTGTATAATACTACTGCGGCGGGTCAACCACCCCGATTTCACTTTCATAAGCTATCAGAGTTGTCATGGTTCCCGCTGTCTTCGCCACGGTGGATGCCGTTGGTAATGGTGCAACTATAATGTACTAAGTTTCCCTTTTTAAGATAAACTGCGCCATTAAAGGGTCATTATTATGTAGACAATTAATAACAAGTCGCCTTTGTGTTGCTTTTGATAATTTACTCGAGGAAGTAGATACTACCGAAGTATCAGGTATTCTTTGAACTCTAACGGTTTATAATAAAGATGTATTTTATGTCGATACAAATTCTAATTTTCTTGTTCCACCTATGGTTGGTCGTTTCTTAATCCACGATACAGATACTAAGGCATTCGGACATTCGAAACTATGTATGTATTACGACAATGCAAATTTGTTTTGTTACTCTCGTTCTAAGTACCGCCGCAATCGTCTTTGGCAGGCGTTATACCTCTTCACAAGGTTGTCTCGTTGGTCTCATCTCATAAAGCTTTTTATAAAAAACATGTTTTTTTTTGTTAGATTCAAACGTAACATTTGCAACAAACATTATTACTAAATTTAAATTATAATACATTAAATTTAAATTATAATTTTAAATTACTACAACATTTCTTCAGTTATAATTAATACATAAATATAATTGCTTTATAATATGCTCTATTTGATAATTAGGCATTTCGGGGTCGAAATCTTTTCCGTCGTTAGCTAGAATTGAATGAAACTGGTTCTCATTGTAAATGAGTTAACATCTTCATAGTGCAGTGACCTTCTTTTGTTTGCTTAGAATCAAGTAATAACGGGTGGGACCACTCCAGTTGTTTGTACTGAATAATTTTTGCTTATAAATTGGCTTTGCAACTGAATCTTGATAATATAATTTAAATATATGCTAAAACCAGCAAATAGCATAAACCAGCTGTGTCATAGAAATAATTCATTGACTCACGACAAAATTGTATTCGCGATTTCAGGGTTGGCCCTATAGTAAATGATGGTCACAATGTCCCCTTTTCGGTTTAGTACCCCCAATTTACCTTGTATTATTAGTATTATAATTTACGTCAGTATGTAATCCACTCCACTTAATTTATGTATGGTAAATAAAAAAATCGCATTTGTACTTCCTTTCGGCATATTATACTACTAGAGGTCGCCCGCGATTTCGTCCGTGTACGGAAGAAATTCAGCCCGCTCCAAAAATTCACCACATTTTTTACCCCTTTCGTCTTTTGTTTCAGTATTGCCCGAAAACAATTTCCCGATACAGAACGAAAGTGCTACGAATATGAACACATTACCGTATAACAATAATAAACGTTCTGCCTGTCAACCATAAAAATCTCTACTGCACATATTAACAACCAGTCTTCCTTTAGAAATGTTTCAATCAAGATAAAATACTTGCAGAAGCTATTAGCTCTCTTTCATTACACAGGAAGAGCTTAGTTAGAGTCTTTTGATAGTCAATATCTTTAGAGTATTTAAGTACCTACCAGCTTTTAGTACTCAAGGCTCGCTATACTAACGGATCCCTTAAGATAATATCTAAATCATTATTGGTAAGATACCTTGAAATTTGTTCTGAATGTAACTTTGTGGATAATAAAGAGAACCTATCTATCAATCTAAATATGTTCACGTTTCGTACAGAAAACATTTTCTGTGCGCTACAATTTTTCATCGTTTCTCACAATATTTTACAGAATATTGTATCTCGTATCCACTTATCTCCCAAGAAATTATAACTCGTACCAGCAAAATGCTGTCTTTAGTTAGAGGAAACTGGTATTTTGTATCAGAACAGATTAAAATAATACTCGTAGTTCCATAACTCGAAACGAGAGAAAGTTAATGCTCCACGCCGTTCATAAAATTGAGAATCGTTTCCTTTTCCGTAATTCTCATTGATAAAAGAATCTAGAAATAAATATGATACCATTTATAATCAGGCAGGTAATCATTTGACATTTTACTATTTGTTGTTTCACACAAAATCATAATTGCTAATAATAATAACCTATACCTATTGTCACTTTTTACATCTAAACGTTTAGACCAATTTCGATGATGTTTTGGCAATAAATTATCATAAAACAAAGGGTACCTTTTCTTTCGGAAAATGTGGAAGATATAGGAAAATTGCGTGTAAGGATTACTTACAATTAAGCGGGAACATTAATAGGCACAGCCGGATGGTAAAATCGAATAAGCTAGTTATAATTCCGGGAAAATTTGCCACAAAGAAAGATAGCCGGATGTAAGCCGAATATACTGTAGTAATTGCTTCGGGTAGGCTTTGTCGTTCAACAAATACTGCCGAGCCGAATGTGCTGACCCTTATTTGACCTTCCTGGCCCTGTTTTAGACGTACGATACAACATATAATGTTGTATTGTACGTCTAAAATACAACATATAATGTTGTATTGTACGTCTAAAACCGTGTGAAGCCGCTATATAGAAAAAAACAAGTATCCAAAAAAAAACACGACTGCCCCGCCAAAAAATATATATAAACAGTGTCTCTCGGGATGATGTAAGGATTATAATGATACGATACATCCAAATCTGTTCAGGCTTTTAGAAGTTATGGCGGAATAAAGAAACTCACATACATACAAACATGAACCCTGAAAACATTACACTCCTTTTTTGGCAGACCTGTAATAAATAAAGCACCTTGGTTATTGAGTCTTGTTCGTCTCGTTAAGTACCTGCTATCACAAAAATCTTTAATTTTAACCTATTCGGTACCTACTTACTAGTATCTTACATACATAGGGAGCATGTGTAACATACAATACCACGATTCCTTGCACCCACACTGTGTTGGAAGCTATTTCGTAATTCGGACATCTGTCGCGAATCGCTGATGAATGCACGCAATGGCGTTGGTGTACCGCTGATCATATCGACATATGGTTGCAGGTGGTATTTTGACAACCTTATGAAACACTTTAGTCTTGGAACTTATTGCTTGGTTAATTTACTTTGAAATGTTTACACAAGATTTATGATTATTGGCGACTTGTTGAGGTTTAAAGTAATAAATACGTGAAAAATGATCATATTTGGTAACCAGGAATGTTAAGGAGTGTTAAGATTAAGAAGTTGTTAGAAATTAATATAAATTAGGCCACTAACTCGAACCTGTTTGCGAATATATAAAAAAACTAACTTTTTGGGTGGGTCCCATATAAATTTTATCGAAATCGGTTCAGTAATTTGCTTTGTAAATCAAAATTACTAGAAAATATGAAGATGCCATCCAGGTATTCGAAGTTGAAGTCGGTTGTATATTGTTTTTAAAGCGTATTATTATCTCTGATGTCGTCATATTGCCTCAGTACCGAGAAAAACATGCCTTAATTTGTTTAAACAATTAAATTACGAAAACTGTCTAACTAAAGAACCGACAAACAAGCTACCTCCTGTTATCACGTCGCGAAGGTCGCGATACATTATCACTGTCATCTCATAATATTTTTTATCAGAATCTCGTCTCTTGTACGGTCATCGACTTTTTCGCATGACCCAAAATGATTCTTATCACAATGGATTTAAGTTCACTGTATCGAAAACCTGATAGTAAATGAAGTACGACCTTGTGTTATCTATTTAGCCATGGAAACTGGTGGTTTGATGGATTAGGATGTTTGGGTGGGGTACACTCGTGATGTTGTTTCTGTCCTGAAATCACGTAATGCTCTAGCCCGTGCACCCGTGTAGGATACACGGGTATAAGAACTGTGTGTTAATCCGGGATAAAAAGTTGCCTATGTCACTCCCCGACCCTTAATTTATTATACTTAATTTATTATATATAAACCCCTAATCTTCACCTATCCACGCCAGAAACCTGTGGATAACAAAAATCAAGTCGATCCGTTACGTTGCGGTGTGAAAGTAAGACAAACAAACCAATAAACCGACAAACATACTTTCGCATTTATAATACAAGTGACGAAGTAAGGATAAGGAATAAAGGATGAGGATTACCAGAGAAATTACCGAGTATGATCTAATATCTCAGCGGGTGACGAGCGCAGTGCAGTGTGGCGCAGGATTGTGTTCGCAAGCTCAAAATTCTGGCACCGCTACTGTTGAACTCTGGAATTATAAAAAAAATACAGAATCAAAATTTATCAAAAGTAGGTAGTACTGGAAACAACAGAATGCAACAAACAGTTTTTTTGAAATATGCGAGCAAGGTAGCTTAGATCGTGTACTATAATGCCTTAAAACCTTTAAAACCAAAACTGAGGCCTACTTTCTATAATAATTGTTACAATAATAAAGTCTAGATTTGTCTAGGCTTACACCATAAACGTTACTTTACAAATCCACTTATTCCCATGTGACGCACGTCAGAGTCCTTTGTGTGCCACCGACGATATATTGAAAATTCCTCACCGCTCCTTCACGATGTCGTCTTGAAAAATATTAGTAGCAGCTTCGCATACAAATGTCTCTTCACATTTCTGCCGGAGATACTCTATTTGTTCAAGCTTATATTAAGAGAGTAGCAAATGGTATGTTCTACATTGTGCTTTTATATTAGTGCTATGAATGAGAACTTTTACCTAAACGGACAATGTCTTTACGAGTTTACGTATTCTTGTGTACTTATACAGTGTCTTTAGAAATTATAAGATGTGTCCCAACTGGCGCCCATTAATTACAAAAAAAATCACAATTTGCATGTTTTTATCTTAATACTTGGGTTTCTCTGATCTATTTTTTTTTGTCAAAATTGTATACTACTCTAAAACCGGAGGAAGGCAATAACACTCGTACCACTTTAAAACCAGGGGAAGGCCTTGGTATACCTAGCCTACAATATTACAGGGCAACCCTAGATTTGACACCATAGTAATCCAAACAGGATTATTAATTAAGGCATTTTATGTGCCTGCAGGGCTAAAGTGGCTACTTTAGCTACGCGGAGCAAAAGGAACCACTTCCTCCCGCAGCGGCACGTAATAAAATCGTATACACACCAAGGGAGCAAGTAAAGAAGCCTCAGATCTCATGTTTGTCATATACGAGATCTGAGACTTTCCGTACTTTTTCTCCCTAGGTGAGTAATCTACTGTTATGTTTGAATATGATAAGATGATGTTTGTACTTAGATGCAATTTTTTATTTTATTATTATTATAATAGAAAGGAATCCGTTTAAAATTACTCTGTATGCATAAACTTTTCTATAACATCACATCGTGTAGTTATATATTTTTTTAGTATTTTATTAGCTTCTTGCTAAATATGTAATTAGTAAAGTATACAAAATACAGACCACAGCACAGCTGCACAATAACATATCTGTGTCTAGTGTAAGTTTTGGGATACCGTTATCAATTTGGAAGTCTGCAAAATGTCCATATTGATTTAAATGACGTTCAGTGGGTTTCTAGTTCACTCGTGATGTTGTTATCTAGACTTTAAGTAAACAACAAATTGAATCATCTATGTACTTTCCTATAAACTACAGTTGATCACATGGACGCTGCACAATGGAAGTAATTGTAATTAATGTTAAACTGTAATAATACCTACAGTAAAACAATAATTATATCTATAGCGTCACTTCTCAAATTCTTCTGTAGCTTAATTGGCAAAGCAGTTGGGACGGAAACCCAGAGATTGCTCGTACGCAGGTTCAAGTCCTGACAGAGGTCATATTTTTTCTTACTGTTTAAGCTTTAAAAACATTATGATAACTAATTAGAACTGTACCTTACATTTGGTTAAAGTTCTTATAATTATATACCTAGAGTTTTCATTCTAATACGGACTCTACGTTATAGGTAAACAAAACAAACGTTATTTAATCATTACTTTCCATACTACCGATTTAGGTAAGTAAATTACCTACACACCTACTCGTATGAAAATTAACCAAAACAATAGAAATACATGTAAGCCTTTAGGCATATTTAATTCACCTCACTAACCAAAGCCAACATATTTAATTAGGTAAGGTATATTTGCCTCAGATCAGGTACTTGATATTTCCCAGCCTATACGAATACGTAGGTAAAAAGCTCGTTAAAGATGCATGGAACACGCATATCCGATGAGTGCCACCTACCATCTGTGCGGGTTCATTGACTCGTGGGATTAATTAATGCAGCATCTGTGTGAAATGGGAAAATTTCCACGTTTGACCCAATTATGAAGGATTGACTTCTCGGCTTTGACGACTGGTGTCGTAGGTAAGCTCTATCATTTTACAGTCGTTGAAATATTTATCTTAACTAATATAAAAAAGCGATAGTAGCTGACTCTCAGTTTGTTACCTTTTCCATACTAAACCGATCTCAACTAGTAGATTACTCACCTAGGGAGCAAAAGTAAACTATGTCTCAGATCTCATGTATATTGTCTCCCGAGGCGAAGCCGAAGATGACAAACATGAGATCTGAGGCTACTTTATTTGCTCCCGTGGTGTGTATACGATTTTACGTGCCTCTGCGGGGAGGAAGTGATTCCTTTCGCTCCGCGTAGCGGGGATAAAGTAGCCCCCACGTAAAAAATGCAAGCACGTAAAAAAAATTACATAGTGTGCAATATGACGAGGCAGATAGTATAATTTACCTCTGCGCTATACCCCCAGAAAATGCTATATTTTTGCATGCTGCATTTAAATGCTATATATTATATATAATTATAATAAATCGCAAAACGGAGTTAGTAACACGGGACATCCATTAGCTGCAATTGTTTTCCCTTGATGATTCTCAATGTTCAACTGATTCCCAACTGTTCAAATGTTTTTGTCATACCTACTTGCTTTAGCGATATTATTAATTACTAGCCCACAATTTCATACGCTCTCTGGAAAAAGCCCCACCAAACACCAATCCGCCTGGCCTGGCCTGCCTGGAACATACATTTCTGCCATTGTTGACAACTTCTGTAAGTTTGATAGCTTATGCTCTGTGCGAGTGCGAGCATCATGGCTGTCAGTAATCAACATTGTTCTACGCAAACACACTGTTTAAAAACGTGTGAACCGACTAAATCTTATCATGAGAACATGGATGCAATACGGTAAATAGCTTTCGCACCAAAGAAAAAGTTAACAACATAAATATATTTTAGTTTTAATGATACAGGAATAATCAGATACTCCGCCAGTTTTCATAACAAAAATATAATAATTAATTATTTAAAATCAAAAAACTACCGTCAAAGAAAAGCTATGCTTGCAAAATGTGGAATGTCCTCCCCGCGAAGGTCTTTCCGAGGAATTACAATATGGAGCGTTTTAAAAAAGGCATCTTACTCACATCTCTCTGGGTTGGGAACGCATCGACAACATTTCTAATGTTGCTGGTGTCCATAGGCGGTGGTGAGCTTACCATCAGGCAAGCCGCATGCTTGTTTGCCTCTCTATTATATAAAAACAAAAGCTATACGTAACTATACCGAAGTTTGGAGTAAAGATTTACTTACCTACCAAAAAAATGTTTAGTAGGAAATTAGGTTTGTTACAGTTATATCGATGTTCTAAGATAGAACGTTGTGAAGTCTGACTAACTTCTCACTCTCTTTAGTTAGTTGAAGGACTTCTATTCTAGATATAGTTCTAAGAAGGAAAGCCAACAATATGACGCGGACTTGAAATTAAACTACAGTTTACTGCGGCTTTCTGGTTGCAGCTGGTGAGGTATACCTCTATGTATACATTATACATACTGTTGTTTCATTCAAAGGGCAGTACCTTCTCTCCAATTCTAACGGGAACGCAAGCCAAGATGTCACGAGGCCTATGGATCCGATCGGTACACGTGTTTGAATTGGTAATGAGAATGCCGATTGAACATTTTTAGACTTCATATTTTTTCCAATAGATTTACTTTGGATGTCAAAGCAGTTGGCAGTTGAGTTGTTTGGATCAATGTGTGTTTAGAATCATGATTGCAAAATGTACAGAAAATCAGAGGGAATATACAAATATATATGTTTATATAAATAATGGGAGGAAGAAATAACTTTTATTGTTGTCAATTTGTCAACCGCTTCTCATTCTATCGATAAGGCCTCAGTGGGGTTGAAGTATTGATAGCTTAGTGGTTGGCACGTTCGGATCCGCGGCTGTGGATTGAATTGCTAGAATGAGCTTTCCGTAGAGGAAAACATCATGAGGTAATGGCGGATACTTTCTAACTTACTCGGCTAGCTATTAAACCAGATCTGCATGCAACTGCGTGTTGCGGCCAGCATCAAGAATCCATTCGAGGCTGTTGTTCCAGGTTTTTTATAGGGCGTTTTCTTAACACCATCAGGTGAATTGTGGTGAAATGCTTAGCCTGTAAAACATAAAAAAGTTTGAGAATTTAAAGTAATTTGTTAAAAATCAAGTAATTAGGTACGTACGACCTTTGATAAATAATATAAAAAATAAAAATATAACTGGGGGGACATTATTATTATATATTACATTATATTATTATAGACCAACATTATTATACTAGTGTGCGTAACAGCCATGTCTTACACTCGCGTTGCACCTTTATCGTTGTTATAGTGTGCGTGCATAAGAGGCTAACAGTTAACCGCAATTTTTTTCGACGCGTTTATGATCTATCAGTCTATCTAGACATATAATTTATCAAAGCGTACGACTTAACTTTTTGTGTTCAGTCACATCAGAAGCGAATCCTTATTTCTGGTTTACCTAACTAAAATAATGAGTAGGGTATGCTTGTAGTAATATGCTCACAGATCAACCATGTGTTTTTTCCTCACAAGGCCAATAGTGAAACCTACAATCTGTCGGACACCTCTGGTATCCGAAGCTATGGCTCTCTAGTACCGTTAGCGGTCAGTGGGCCAGTTTTTACCACTTATTGGCCGCATCGCTAAACTCTTGGTCATACTTGGGCGTATTGGTTAACTGCCTACGTGAAGTGGGCCATTGGAAACGTGGAAAATGTTGACAACAATACATGGTTTAGCTGGATCATTGGTTTATTTAAAGTCAGCAACTTACGTTGGTATGTATAACTTAGGTTGTATGAAAAGTGAGAGAGAGAGAGAGTGAGATTTAAGTATTTAGTTAAAACTAAATCAAAGTATTTCAGACCTCCTAAATGTACTTCATCATCATCATCAGCCTGGAGACGTCCACTGCTGAACGAAGGCCTCCCCTCTTAGACCGCCACACTGTACGACAACCTGCCATTTGCATCCACCGGTAGCCCGCGACTTTTACAATGTCGTCGGCCTTCCTACACTGCGTCTTCCGGTTCGCGGTCGCCACTCAAGAACCTTTCTTCTCCATCGGTTGTCAGTTCTTCGAGCCATCTGGCCTGCCCATTGCCACTTCAACTTGCAAACCTTGCGAGCCATGTCGGTAACTTTGGTTCTTTGGCGAATATCCTCGTTCCGGATAAATTGTTAAATGTACTTACTGATAAAGATATTTACTCTGTAGTTTAAAAAAATAATTAATTAACTATTAAGAGAATATACTATACCTACTAGCTTTAGATTATGGTTACGCTTATAAGTATTGATTACCTACCTATGTAACCCACAACCCTATTATCATTGTTTACCGTATAGCTATCGGTATAAATATGTGGTAGGTACAGATTTGGTACTAAAGATGTTCACATGATAATCGTTCGTACTCCCACTGATTTCCTGCAATCATAAGCATCGAGCATTAGAGAACCAATAGAGATGCTTATGTGAGTCGTTATGTTTCATAATAACCAAAAGATAAGTACGTTTTGGTCTTACACAATAAAATTGGAACATCATAATGATGTTCTTTGTAGAGAACGCTCGATTTAAAACTTAATCCATTTTTTTTATATCGTCTTGGTATTCTTGGAGAAGCATAATTTCTAAAAGGTTAGGAGGTTTTAGTCGTACCTCTATGTTAAATTATTTCTAGGGTTGACGTTAAAATCTGAAAATAAATGTTTCTCAGAGATGTATAAACAATGCAATATCTCTTCTGCACCATAGATATCTCAAATTTCCCTAAAAATATGTTTCTGCGCTGCTGCAGCGATCTGTTCGTCGTCAGCCACAAAACGTCCACTACTGGACGAAGGTCTCCCCTTTAATAGAGGGGTGTTGCCATAATCTCCACGCTTGGCAGGCGGCTTGAGCGACCTGTTCAGCAATAACTATTCATGTTTACCTTAATTGTATATACCTATTTGAGGAATAATTTCCCGTAACAATGCAGTCGTAAGTCGCTGAAGGCTTTCTATAATATTTTGATCTTGTCTCAGTACAAAATAAGAAGATGGTATACTAAAAATAGAAATATGATTATCACTCAATCGTCCTTCGGGGGTAGACAGGATAATAACGATGTTTTTTTTAAAGTTGTGTACATATTAGGCGCTGGGTTACCTTAAAATTTGTCTTTTTGGTTCACGATACATAAGCTGTCATGCATACACTTCATAAAGGTGTTCTTCTAAAATATACCAAGTAAAGGCATCATGAATATATGTTTTTGACTGAAATAGAGCTAGAAAAAGTTTAAAGCGTGCATCCTATATTTCATTTGCGTGATTGGCCGAGCGTGGGATATTGGCCGCCGCGGGTCCAATTTAACGCCCCCCGCTTCTGACTACCCGCAATTAATATAGTTTATAGACTCATTACATATCCTCTCAGGGGTGTCAGCTCAGCAGCAAAGATTAAATTAGCAGTTTCGTCTAAAATTTACTATGACATTATCTGGTATTGTCTGGCTTTTGTTGGAGTTTTATATGATGAAATGATGATTATCGATGATTATCGGATGTGATCGAAACTATAGTCGGAGTATTCGATTAAATTAAATGTGAGTATTCCCGTATAAATAATACAAAATGTTTTATATGAAGCTTTTCAAGCTTTATTTTAGTTTTTGTTTTAAGCGAATGTGAAAATAAGGTGGCGTATCAAAGTGATCCTTTGCAGACTGCATTTGTATAAAAACTTTACCAAATAAAAAAAAAATTTTTAGTTTACTTACCAATCCAAATTTAGAATACCGTATAATCCGTATATACGTGTCGACAACCCTGCCCTTCATACACAGACTAATTGAAACCGCATTCGATTTCAGTCTGCATGTTTCTGTTTGTAACCAAGTTGGATTTGAATGCTACATTGTAGTGTGAGTGCATATTTCTATGATTGAAATTGTTTTTGTGTGTGTTGCGTAAATAGCTATACAATCTGTGGTAATTAAGAGCGTGAGATTTGTGGCGAAATGACGATGTAGTAAGTAAGATAACTCGTTTGGGGCAGTGACAATTAGAATTTAACACATTTTATGCCATGTTACGTAAGTTTTATTATAGCTTGGCAATACAGTCTTGAAACCAAAGATTTTAAATACTATACTAGTACTTGAAACGGAAACTTTAACTCTACTAGAAATACTTGTGAATAATTCATGCAACCACGTCATGGGTGAATTCACCCAATTATCTTCCTCTGACATAAGTTTGCAGGTATTTAGATGTGTTTGCGATAGTGGCGCCTTTATTTAATTTCTACTCTTTTTTTGCCAAACCATAAGTCGCTTAATGTTTGTTTATAGTAGGTACCTGTATTAATCTGTCTGGGTCTTAGTATATATTCGTTCCATGCGAAGAAATCCTAAATGAACATGACATGAGTGTGAACAGGAATCGTTACTATCCAGTAAAACTAAGACAGATACATTTAAGTGCAGGTAAAGTACTATATAATAATCACTAGTTAAGTTCTGATTATTTTGGTAAAACTTCAGAATAAAAAATATTGAATTATGTTTCTCAACAAAAGCGAAATTCATAAATTTATTGCAGTTTTCATATAGTAACCGAGAGGCGAGTCGTGAGCAGTATAGAGCTCCCATTATAAAGCTATTATAGAGGCGTACATCACCGCTGTTACAAACACTTGAGCGCAGGAGTGAGGACGATTTAATCAACATCCTACTTATTGCTTAGGACCGGGCAAGGCTAGCAGAGAAATGCAATCAGACGCAGCAAAATCATCATCAACATTTGATCAAAATGAATTTGGTTAGAAGTTAGTTAAGAGTTAGGCACCCGCAACACATTATCGTAATTTACATGTTTCATTCCGGAAGACGCAGTGTAGGTACGCCTCCCACTAGGTGGACCGACGACATTGTGAAAGTCGCGGGCAACCGATGGATGCAAATGGCAGGTTGTCGTACAGAGTGGCGGTCCAAAGGTGAGGCCTTTGTTCAGCAGTGGACGACTCGGGGCTGATGATGATGATGATGACAGGTTTCATTCAGCTTTGTTCAGCGTTGTTGCAGCACTCAGATGCGCTCTTAGCAATTGCAATAAGTGCGACCGTGAATCGGATGATTGGTTAGATTGTAGGCCGTGTCAGATGCCTTCGTGCTACATTTTAACTCTGATCACAAATTATAATAATCTTTAATATAAAGAACAGTCACCCATCCTATAAGAACTTATCTGTTTACGATAAGTACTTTTTTTACTTTAGTCTGAAATTGAATTTTGTTCGTAAGTTCACAATTCTGGCACTGCTACTGTTATGGGCAGGCGTGATGCTTACCACCAGGCAAACGTCGTTTCATAACCCATAAATGCACCGCAAAAAAAAAGTTAAATGAAAACCACGGATGTTATATACTGCGTACTATGAAATTACAACCAACTCAGATGCCTAATGTCTGTAACCGGACTTACTCTAAAAACAGAGTTAATTACTTATTCAAATGAAATAATATTACTATAACTAATGCGTAACAACCATTACCGAATGCGGAACAATAATAAACGCAAAAAGAACAGCTTAGTCTAGCTTTGGTTAAAGTGTTACAAATATTCACTACCTGGGTAGGCGTTATGTGTGATATAATCGTGATGTGAGTTGAAATGGTACTGTATTAACATAGTAAATACTTGGATACTAAATATAATACTATGGATTACCACTTTTATTTTAAGTAAGTTATGTAGAGATGACTGACAACCGATGGGGAAGAAAGGTTCTTGAGTGGCGACCGCGAACCGGAAGACGCAGCGTAGGAAGGCCTCCCACTAGGTGGACCGAAGACATTGTAAAAGTCGCGGGCAACCGGTGGCTTGAAATGGCAGGTTGTCGTATAGTGTGGCGGTCTAAGGGGGAGGCCTTCGTTCAGCAATAGACGTCTCCGGGCTGATAATGATGTAGAGATTGCGACGTGACGTAACGTCGGCATACAACTTTATCATCGGGATGTATGACTTAGGTATAGGCATTAGGTACTATAAAAACGTATTCGTAACTATACTTACCTACTTTGCTACACATAGGTAATTCTTAAAATTGCTATTTGAGTAATGGTGATCTCCGTTTTTAATGGTGTTCTTCCGGTCCGAGATTTTTGAAGAATGTCGCTATAATATAGTAATAGTAAATAATGTAGTAGCACTAGAAAATATAGGTCTAAATGTCAGACCAACTAAAAAGCAGCTAGAATAAGACTAGTGTAAGTTATCTACTTATCTACATTATGCAAGAGTAAACGGGAGTTACGGTGCTCAGAACAGAACGGTGGCATTTTGTAACAATTATAACATTGCTAGATTCTTTTTGGATTTTACCTAACGGTCTATCGATATGCCAATAAAGTCAATGAATTGAACGGCATCATTACGTATTTTACTAAGTATTATGTAATGTATATGAATTTATGTCATTAACATTATATTTTACCTAGAACAGGTTATAATTTGGTTAGAACTATTTAAGTTGATACTGATTTTGAATTAATTTATCTTTATTATAGGGCGGTATCAAATAGGTGTTTTAACATAACAGATAGAAAGAAAATGAGTTTGATTTCTTGCTCGCAACTGTAATGAAAATCGTCGTATGGAACGCGTGTGCTATCGGTAATTACAGTCTCGGCTCCCTTATCGCGTTCTCCCGCGGCTCGCGCGCGTCATACCGCCTCGAGTGTAGATATTGATTAGTACATAATATCAATATCTATTTATTTTACTTTCAACCGAAGCGATGCGATCCGTGCTCTCACGATTAGACAATGATAAAATCGTAACGTAACAAGATACCAGCAAATATTAAAACCTATCGATAGAGGGACATCCCTAGTTTACGAGCACAGTGTAGTTTTTCTAGAGCACTTCCTCATTAAATAGGACGAAACATTGTACACAGACAAAAGCTGCTGGGAAGGGAATGTTATCGCGGACCGTGGAGCTAAATGTAAACAATGCTTTGTAAACGCAAACGGGACAACAAATGATACCTACGCGAACTATTGATGTGTTTGCTAGAATAATTATTCCGCATTCACCGACTTTTTCACAGCTTCAATAGGAACGCTGACATCGAAATTTTCCGGAAAATTCCAGCCCGTTTTTATAGCAAGCACAAACGCCGAAACAGTACATAAAATATGATTTACTTGAAGAAGGTTTTCGTCCTTGTTTTTCCTGCTACTAGCTGGTGTTTTTTTACTTTTATTTCTTTCTAACCTTAAATATATGTAAAGTATGAGCACGATTTAAAAAATGTATGTAAAGAAATTTGGGATCAGAGTCTTTCTTGTTATTTATGTATATAAATACCTACCTATCTAATGCGACCAAATCGAAAGATGAGTAATTGAATTGGATTATCGTGTTATTTAACCAAACCTCTACATTTTAATAAGATTCGTTTGGCCCTTGCTGTTGTTCATGCATTAAATACCAGTCATCATCATCATCAGCATCATCAGATTCATCAGCTGGTATTGACTAGTGCTGGGCATAGATCTCTCTTGGGTCAATGCTCCTGGTTCGGGACAATCTTATCCTCGTGGGTCAAATTTTTATACATGGTTTACAGGCTAGGTGATTTACCATTGCTCGTCTGATAATAAAGAGACGGCGTGGTCGAAAACTAAAATATGATAGGCAATTATTTAGAAACATAAATTCAATTTTATGCGTACTTTTTATGTAAAAATGCTGTCTCTCCATGGAAGATTTGAAAGCTGCATCTCGGCGCATCGACTTCGAGATTTCTAGCTTTGACGTTAGAAAGTAACCATGAAGACGGCCCATAAGTGTGTGTTTGTAAGTGTTGCATGAGAAATAAGAAAACTGCTAATACCAAGGTATCGATGTATATCGTCCTTGGTATCGATTAACAAATGGACAATACGTTTATTGGGCAGTTTTGTACCCCGTATTCTTACTCGTATCCTATCGAAAAATTCAACTTCGATCAATAAAATACATCGATGGGATTCGAAAAAATCGATATTCCTAATCCTATTTCTATTTCGATTTGAAAATATCTCTCTTTGGTTTGAATGTAGAAGACGGAGATAGTGAGATTAGTTTTGAAATCGAAACATTTTCCATTAGGTACAGAATACGAGGCAGAACAACTTCGATGTGAAACTTATTCTTTTCTGTTTTTAGGGTAACGTTACTGGCTTTTATTTTATCATGAAGTTTTTTTGGCTCTACTATAGTAGGTACGTAATGTAAAATTACTGACATCTATTAGATAATTTGTATCTATTAAAAATCCTAAAATACCTAAAACGAAAACTTTAATGCAATATAGGCACGTATATACAGAAAACAGTACGGTACCCAAACATACTATAGTATCTTTACCTACTGGGGAATTACTTGGACTTCACCGTGACTTTCTTTGTTTAAGTTTCGCAATGTTTCCCTTGATAATTTTAAGCCCTGAACATTGTGAGATTGAATGAGAGATAGACAGAGAGAGTAAAAGAGAGAGAGAGAGAGAGAGAGAGAGAGAGAGAGAGAGAGAGAGAGAGAGAGAGAGAGAGGACGAAATAATTTACGATATCTTTCCAACGAAAGCGATATCCACCAACCGAAAGCTATACCTAGTTGTTCTATTCTGGGATTCTGTGACAAATATCCAGGACCTAGAGCACCATCAGAAATACGGTAGGCATTGATTATCGAGATGCGGGGGTTGTCAAATTACTTGAAAAGTGACACATCCCAAAAATGGTAGTATGGCAAAAAAAAACAAAAGCCAATATATTGCAAATGTAAATGGCTTGTCCATTATACGTCAATGAGTAGCACTTAGTTCCAAACGCCAATGGCTGAAAACCCTTCCAGTATCAACATTAACCATTAGCTAGACGAAGCTATCCCCCTTTATAGGGAGAGGTTGCCTTGAGCCCTACACACACGGCTTCTTGGGGATCGCACAATGCTCACCACCGTTAACCGAGAGGACGCTGCTGCCCGTCCTCCGGTGGTTCTGGATGCAGTTTTAGGACATGCCCAGGTCCATCCTATCTAACACTTCCTGTATCTCACTGGCGTATTTAGACCAGCTCGTCATAAAAAAATACGCAAGCTTTGTATGCTAATCAGATCTTTCATATACTTTCAAAAATAAATACAAGCTTGCTAATTTCTTGTGCAAACTCAGCAAGCAACGAGTTAAATATTTGCAAATCATTCAAAATAACTGTCGACCTGTATCACATTTCAAATAGGGGCTCGTTATAGTTTCAAGCATACTTATGTCTTCTGGTCGTCGTCAGCCATAAAACGTGTTGGACGAAGGCCTTCCCCTTTATAGAGGGGTGTTGCCATAATCCCCACGCTTGGCAGGCGGCTTGGGGATCGCAGAATGCTCACCACCGTTAACCTAGAAGACGCTAACTTAACCTAATCTATGGACTTAAATATCAGTTATTGGTGTCGATTCTGTTGCACCGCTCACTAAACTTAATTTGACAGGACGAAACCTGTTGACATCCTTTTCTAACATATTGAAATAGAATGTGACGCGTATAATTTTAGTCTTGTCAGATTAGTTTAGTTTAGTGAGCGGTGCAACAGAATCGACATCTTAGTAAGATACCTAAAATATTAGAGTACAACGCAGGGTTTCGCAAACTATGTGTTGCAGGGTAGATTAGCAATGAATGAACTGTTATAAATACTACCACAGGTTATGCGGAACTAATCCAAAAGAAGGCCAATGTTCCCATAATGAACAACTTTTACCATGACTCCAACCTTGAAAACGCGAAAATGCTGTTTTATACATTTCCTCGAGAGGTAACTGTCTCTTTCTTGTTAATATGAGCTGTTTTTTTTGCAATTTCAGTGTCGGTCCCGTAGTAAACATTATTCACAACAATGAGTAGAATGACCTCCTTTCGTCTTGGTATTACTGTTCCGCGTAAACCCGTATGTTTAAAAACATCTACATATATACACGTTGGCTATCTAAATACTTAGGTAGGTACTATTGGTTTCCATGTTACAGAGTTAATTACCTATTATAAAGCAAGTAGCTGAACCGTTGCGTAAAGATCTGATGCAAGTTACTTAGATAAACTGATAAAATCATCGATAAGTAAGTTTACGAAACCTCTCTCTACTCCATTTTCGATAAAAGTTACATAAGAAAGTGGATTTTAAAGAAGCTTTAACAAAGGGTTAGAATTAATTCAATAAACCCCTTTGTTTTTGAAGCATCGTTAACTTCTTTACTGAAAGCATTACGCAAAGGCTGATCAACTTCTGTGCAATTATTCTTCGCAGTTTGTTCCAGTTACATATTCGATATACTTTATCAGATAAAGGTTTTATTCACCGCAAGCTGAGTTGACCCTTGCGATGTTCCATCATAGAGTTCAAATATTCATAAGACTTACCGGCTTAAAAGACTTTATTCGTTCTGCAATTTAATTACGGGATAAGGACACTCGTAGCAAAGTTTCGAGAAGTTTTCGAATGAATGTGGTTAATTTAACGGCCCTCTATAACAGTTGCGCAATCTTAGAAACACTGCTAGCAGAGGATTACGTGCACCAGCTTGTGAAAAGCTCCGAATTGGAACGGTCTGTTTGAGTTTTTGATATAGGGGCCTCTTCGAAAGTTTAATCTTGATTTGGGCGCTCGACTTGATGTTATATACCAGTTATGGCAAGAGCGTTGAGCGATGCAATGTCGATTCTGTTGTAGGCCAGGAGTACTATGGTCGGAAAGGTCGATGACCGCTCCCTCCTCTCTTAAAGGGCCCGTTGCTGCTACATTTCTCCGATAGTGATACTTATTACTCGATATACACTCTAGCTACTTCGCTAGATTGTACTCTTTTGCTACTTTTTGATACCTAGCACAGGTTTCTTTCCGAAAGTACTGCGTAGATGTTTAGATGTTGGATATGTGAAGTAGATAGTTATTGGATGAATAGTTGGTAAAAAAGAAAGTACTGTTCTCAGCTCGTGATTGTTCTTTATTGACTGAGAATAGTGGCACGATGCACGACTGAATGGCAAAAGCTGTTAATGCTGTTAATGACTTCAACTGTGGCGTCTTCGTTTCGTGTTGAGCGCGAGTTCGTGAATGAAGCGTCGATTTAGCGAATTAGTCGCGTTAGTCCTTTTTATATTCGCAGTGCAAATTGTGCAATATACTGCATTCTTTCACCAAAACGTGTGCGTATGGCTGTCCCATTGATACAATTTGCGCGAAACGATAGAACTACGCTAGCATTTTTTTGTAATATGAGTTAGCTAGTTAGTTAATATAGGTTAAGGATAAGTTATTTCTTTAAAAAATGAGCCTGGTGCAATAGGTTTAATGGTGGTTTTAATAGGCTCGTTACGCGTAGGTATAACTGATGGTCAAACAATAGGTACTAATTAAGTTTCATGGATTAATAATTTTATATCTTAAACGTTGTTTTTTAAAAGACTTACAGAGGCGTTTTGTTAGCCTGTAAAATTCAATTTTTTGTTATTATTGTATGCAAATTTCTAGGCTGTGTCTAGTTTATGAGCAAGTTGTATTCATCATTGACTAATAAAGATCTTCGTAAAAACAAAAATATAGGTTAGCAGCCAGCCCTAATAACAAAGTTAATATGTCGCTGAAGGGCTATGACTTGGCTTAACCGTTGCTTAGCGTAATTGGGTGTTAACGTGTTTTTTTTTTGAAAAGTTTGAGTACCAATATTAAATGTATAGTTATTACTTAGACAATAATAGTGAGATAGTGCATAGTATACGCGTATGAGTATAAAGAATACTCGATCTGGGCTCTATGCTGATGAGTAACAACCGGACTAGTTTAATAAGATTACCAAGCTGTCAAGAGAAAACACCTCGATTGTAAAGATTCACACGGACAGAGCATTGTATCGGTTAGTTTTCGTTAAAAGATGAACCCGAGAGATACGAGAGGCAAATGCCTCGTCACTGATCGTGATCGAGGTTAATCGAGTTAATCGGCACAACGCACGCGTTGGGCTGAGCGAATCATTGCCCATTTCCCGGCTAATTGGAAGGTAAAGGGAAAATTTGCTTTAATGCCTAAATTTCATAGCTCAGCCTAAAGTAAAAGTAAATACTCCACCATAATGCCTCTGATATGTTTTGACGGTTTCTTATAGAGAACAAACGTCTCATTCGCAAAAAGTCTCATTATCACTACTCATGTAAGATAAAAAAAAACGATAATACGTAATTATATAAATTTAAACGGTCAAACTTTTCATAAGTACCTTCTACTATACACAATGATGTTAACCAGATTAGAAACAACAGAGACGTGTCAGAACAACGGCATAATATATTCCTCACAACAAACTACAAAAATGAAAGCCGATTAACAATATTTATGCTTTTTTGTTTTATTTATACGCGAATACTCACGCTGCACGCGCGTCGGGCTCTGTTTTCACTCTTTGAAAAAGGTCACCGGACGTGATCGAAACTATAGTCGGAGTATCCGATTTAATTAAACGTGAGTATTCCCGTATAAATAAAACTAAAATGTGTTAAAACCACGTCAGTTTTCATAATATAATATTTATGCTGTTAAACATATAACTTTATAAAAGGGGCTAGATAGAATCAAAACTAAGTAGGAAAAATTTAAGGCTTGCTTTTGCCCAGCAAAGCACAAGGTACCTAGATTAACAACGAGAGCTTGCCAAATTAAATATGCCAGGTAAATAGAGAGGAGACAAACCAGTTAGCACTGCACAATTTGATAGCTATGTGCAAAGTGTAATAGCTCACTTTCACATGACCCAGAGAGTAGTAGTGGTCACGTCGCATGGCGGCCGTAGCGAATCTGCCGCATAGTTTGCATACTGTCAATGACTTAGGCCGACCTCATAATAATTATACTCAAAAGATTCAGCACGAAAGGTACAAAAAGAAATTAATATATTATTAAAAAGACTACCACAAGGGCAGAGTTTTTGGTTTTTATATTGCATCTAAAGTATATGTAGATGCATGAGTCAAATAACATATTTAGGTTTAAGTATAAAATAAAAAAGAAGCATGTTTTCTATTGCTATTGTAGATCAAACAAAAGACAAGAGTATTGTTTTTTACTCAATATACCATTAAATACATACTATTTACCTACCTATGAGTATAGTCTCTGATATAAACGATGGTATACCATCAGAGTACCTATGTATCCACAAGCTAATTTTTATTATAGTGTGTCCGTCCGATGCTCGTACCTTAACAACTAAGACCATGAATTTTGTGTGAGTACACAATTGTAGTGATAATATAAATGCATATAACAGAAGAAAATCCGAACAAAGAATGTCAACGTAAAATTCATTTGTAAGCAAGATTTCTTTATGAGGATAAGTCTCTAAAAGCCCTTTGTCAATTCGCTATCCGAAACCACGTCCCGTAAATTATGTTAAAATACGGTATCACCGAGTTTTTTTAAAAGACTTCAGTATTTTTGTTTTATCGAGTTTTTATTTATTAAAACAGTATCTTTCCAAGTTGACATGGGTTTCTACTCCAAAGGTGTTTCTCGAGCGCTCTGAGACAAATTACTCGTCAATAACGAGCACAATCGCATCAAACCTTTGGGAGATAGTCCTATTGAATAAGTCCTCTAAAACCAGTGCCCGTCAATTCACAAGCTTGATGAGTCACTGACCTCTGCCCTATCAATGGATGCACCAATCAAACCTGGCATTTATTTCAACAGGCTTGCACAGCCACGGTCAAGACAATCACGATTACTACATAAATTGCACGTCAAACGGTACTTTGCTTACTAATATTCCAATACACGAGCCACCTATATCTCCTTTGTAAACATACAGATTCCTTTAAATTCAAGGCCAGTAGAAATTGCAATGGATTTCCTGATATTTGGACCAAATGTTCATTAAAATGGGGGAAACATTCAACCGCGACTTGAGTCAGGCGTAAAGCCTAATTGATTGGGAAACTGAAACGATATTTGTGGTATAGAGATACTTTTAGTAGCACGAAAAGTAGTCGTAATAAACTCAGATAAGCCAACGTAAACCCAAGCGGTGGGTCCATTGTCCCTTAGAAAGCTCGTGGCTCGTCGTTCCGCGACATGACTCGCATCCGGCGTCTCTTGAATGATCCCGACATCCGACACCCTCCGCTTCGAATCTAAACTTTATATCATAGCTAGAGTCGGAGTCAAGGTACTCGACACAAGTATCGAGTCGAGTAGATAGGCCCGTAGGTACGTAGTCTATTATAGTGGTATGTGAATAAGTCTGCGGTTTCCTGGCCACCGTTCTCTACAACCTGCCCGCTTTAGATTCCATTGAATCAAACGAGTTTCGCGTCATGATAGCGGGTCTCAATGGCTTCTTTGAATATACAGACGCCTCTGTTTGCAAAGCAAATCAAGAATTAGATCAAATTTTTACAGTAACATGAATCTTTATAGCTCGACGATAAATAGTATATTTATTTTTAGGGATATTCCACGTTCATGGCTTATTTTACTGAAAATAATTAAAAGGATCAATTTCTAATTCTATAATTGTGAAGCTAGTGAAATAAGTTAGTTATTAACGGCCTTACTTAAAAAAACTTTTCTACCGTTAGTCACTGCTTAAGATGCTCTGCCATCTTCTCTCTGACGTGAAGTGTAACATGCAAGAACAAGACAGAGAAGTTTAAGCAGTGTCTAAGAGAATCGAGATTATTTTAGGTAAGGCTCTAAGGGTCTTACTTAAAAACGCCACTCAAACTTAGTCGCTGCTTAAGATGCTTTGTCAACTTCTCACTGACGTGTAGTTGCATGTGCTAGAAAAGGACAGAGAAGTTTAAGCAGTGACTAAGGAAGAAAAGTTTTTTAAAGTAAGACTTTTAGTTCGTAAATGAATCGAGGCATGCCCTCTATTCGAATTCCGAGGCCGTCCGAAGGTCTCTGAATTTGTTTTAGAGAATAGGTTACACTTCTGAACCACTTCTCGGTATCGCTCAGCTGTGGCTGATGCTCGTGCGACTTCAGATGCATAGTAGCGGAGCTTGGCCTGTGGCCTCCCAGATGTAGGGCACAGACGTCTTTGACGTTGCAATTACAGTTTCATCGCAACCGGATTAATGTCATTGGAAAGGAACGATAGGGTACAAAAAAACAAGTGCTGCTGGGTATCGCTGCAATGTTTGTGGACAGGCGTTATCTGTTTTCTGACTTCAAAAAAGGAGGTTCTCAATTCGACTGTATGTTTTTGTATACTGTATGTTATGCGATTACTCCGCCTTCTGATGATTATTTTTTGTTTGGTATCTTCAGTGGTAGTCCCATATATTTTTTATCGTAATCGGATCAGTAGATGGGGTTTTAAATAAAAAAAAAACTGGAATAAATAAAAATAACTGGAAAATATAAAGATGTCATCCAGGTAGTCGAAATTGAAATCGGTTTTTTTAAAAGGGTGTTATGAAAGCGTCTTTTCGTCTCATTACTTAAATTATATTTAAAACTTATGGAACGTGAAAATTGTGGTCCTGGGTATGTTCTAAAAGTGCATCCAGAATCCCCGGAGGACGGGCAGCAGCGTCCTCTCGGTCAGCGTTGGTGAGTTTTCTGCGATCCCCAACCCATTTGCCAAGCGTGGGGATTATGACAAACCTCCCTATAAAAGCAGCCTTCCTCCAGCATGGACATTTAATGGCTGATGATAATAAAAAATATTTGAAAAAGGAACACGTATAGTTGTACTGTAGCTGTTTTTTTGGCTTTGGATTACACGAATCCTTATAGTAGTTTTTTCTTGTTGCAGTCAACGCACCCGATCATACGATTCGGACGAGCATGAGAGAGGGGCGTGCGAGTGGTGCGAGTATGCGCTGGTGATCACGCTCGCCACCATCCTGCTGATAGGCGTGTCAGCCCTCACCGTGTTCTGGGTGTTCTACTACCGGGATGGGTACGCCTGGGCCGATGATACGCCTGATAAGCAGTTCAACCTGCATCCCACGCTCATGGTGGCTGGCTTCGTCACCTTCAGCGGATTTTGTAAGTAGTTTACCATAAGTATAGACTATAACTAGTATGAGCCTCCTCTCCTTTGTGCCACTGTTTCCTGTCTCGGGCTTATCTTTTCCATGTGTGACGTTTAAGCTGGTTAGTTATTGCTAGGTTAGCTGCCGTCAGTCAGATACAGTCTGCGTAGTACTGAATAAATAGGTACTTAGTACCGAAATTGTGCGTGACTTTGTGTACAAATCACGAATGTTACATTAAGTTTATTATTAAAGTTCGATTCAGCTGTTATACAATCAGTAATAGATAGATAATAAATCAGTGGGTACCTACAATCGTATGTATTTTTTAGATTCGTTTTGTTCACCAGATATTAAATTGGAGACTATAGAAGATAGTTCGGGTAAAATCCTGTCTACAATGGAATTCTTTAAAAATACAATTTCTTCGACGATAATTTTTAAGTAATGTTTTATGCAATGGAAGAGACGAGTGAGACGTTCGCCCGGTGGTAAGCATCACACCTTCCCATAATAATAGCAGTGCCAGAATTGTGAGCTTGCGAACAAAATCCTGCGCCGCACTGCACTGCGCTCGCCAGCTTGAGATATTAGATGTCAAATCTCATCAGTAATTTTTCTGGTAATATATAAGGTAATAATAATAAGGTACCCTTCAAACCGAAACACAGTAATACTTGCACCTACTGCTTGGCGGTTGAATAAGTGGCAAAGGTGTCGTACTTCTCCAGGAAGACTCTGCAACCGTGTCCTATCGCTACAAAACAAGACGATTTTTCATTCCAAATTAACCAAATAATTGGTTAAATTCCAGCGGTGCTCCTGTACCGCATTTGTCGCTGCTTCCGCCGGATCTACGTGAAGCTGCTTCACGCAATCTTCCACGCGCTGGCGTTCCCGTGCATCGTGATCGGCTTCCTGGCGGTGTTGGACTACCACAACAAGAAGGGCATTAACAACTTCTACTCATTGCACAGCTGGATCGGCTTTGTTGCTATGGGACTGTTTGGTTTACAGGTAGGTCCAATGATATTGTCACAATATAATCAATGCAAAAGGAGTGTGCGCTTGCGTGTGTGCTTTTACAAGCTATTATTTTGTTTTACTTATCCCGGCGTCTGTCTGTAATCAAATCTCACATGCAAGATTTAATAAAATCTTGCATGTGAATTTTAGAACACTTGTCAAATTTCAGCTAAATCGGACGTCAGATTGAGCTGAAACTAAACATACTTTATGTAAGCGAGTGCTGATCTGATGACGGATTTACCAGGTAGAACTACTCAACAGCGAACAGCACAGACACCAAATGTTGTATATATGCATTTAATTGTGATAGCCCGTTCTAAATATCTTCATGACATGGCTGCTACACCCACGGTATTTTTGGCTTTTAAGTATTTTATTATAAGTCAAAAAAGCTAACTTTAAAAAAAAACTGGTTTTTATTTATACAGGGTTAGTTCTAATCAGCTAGCATCCATATTCTGTACATTAAAACAAAGCACTTTTACTACGGGGCCAACATTGAAATCGCAAAAAAACCCAGCTGTTCCATACATTTTGCCCAAGGTCGATGAACTTTTTGTATGGAACAGCAGATATGTTTTTCCCGACTTCAATGTTGGCACCCTAGTAAAAGTTGTTTGTTTTTATGTACAGAATATGACCTTAAAAGGATGCTAACTGATTAGAACTAACCCTGTATAATTATACCTATAGAAGATTTCAATTGTGTTGAGGAGATATCGCACATGTTCTACGGTTAGGTGACCAATAAAATTACATACTGGATGCTTGTCATCAACCGCGTCATCAGGTTATCAAGGGAGTTCTACTAAACTAATTGAGTTGTCTCCACAGCGTGACGGCCACGGTACCAAGGTCTTTTGTAAATTACAACAATGTTTTATCTATGGCTACGAGTATTTTGTTTGTTATTGCCACAGGTAATTGCAAAACAATATTGCTCTTAAAGTGCATATTGTGTAGGTACATGTTACGCACTTGCCGGTATGTTTCAAAAGAGCTTGCTCACAACCTTTAGAAAATAAATTACATTTACACGATACAAAGATAAAGACGTAAAATGACCCACAGACCATTGCTTTTTAAATCTTGGTCAGTTGTAGTTCTATCGAAATAGGTGGATAAGCTTTTCGAAAAATGTAAGTATCCCAACGATCAAGATCTTTAGATTTTATTAGGTATGTCTTATTGGAGGTAGGTGTCTTTGCAGGGCCTTGGGTTACCGCCGAGGTGGTAACCACCGCAGTAACAGATAGAACTAAATATAGAGTTAATGAGACTCATGATCGAATGTCTCAAAGAACTGAGCTCCAACGTCCACACCTCCTTGAACCACAAATATAAACAATAACTAGTAGTATCGAAACTACGCGTGACCTTGGACACAAATCACTCGCTCTTACGAGTTACGAGCTTATTGAATAAGAACGCTAAGGCAGTACGTCCGCGCCGTAGTTGGGAAGCGGTTACGCCAAATTCTCTATGCAAGTGATTTGTGTCACTTGGTCCAAGGTCATGCGTATTTTCGGTACTAGCTAGTTAATGTCTATACTGAGCTTTATTTTCTCACTAAAAGTTCTGGGTACTGCCGCAATTGTCTTGGGCCGGAGATATCCTTTACAATCATAAAAACGTATTCCAAAAGACTTACTCCCCAATCGTGGTTATTTTCCAGTACGCAGTCGGTTTCTTCAGCTTCCTCCTGCTCCTGATCTGCAACAAGGGAACCGCCGGATTCCGCGCTTCTCTCGTGCCCGTCCACGCCGCCTTTGGAATCCTCACTTTCGTCCTCGGAGTCGCCGCTTGCCTCACCGGGCTAACTGAGAAAGCTATCTTCGCACTTGGGTATGTCCGTTTTTGTATTTGGAAGCTCCGAGTATATCAGTTTTGTGTTTAGTCACTATGTTCTGCCCAATGGGATTGTTGGGAATATTCAATAAAAAAAATTGAAACTGAACTTGAAACTGCTGATGTTATCCCATAAAAAAAACTCCAGTCTAAAGCTGGTAACTTTATTGGATTTTCCAAGTGGCATCCCAGTCTGTATGTTGCACGTTTGTGCACGTTAAGCATGTTATTTTGAAGTTATGTTACACTCAATATCACTGTTGATTTGCTGCCCACTATTCACTTCTTCATTAATTATCATTACCATTTACATTTGAGCCACTCTTGATAATATACTTTCAATATCCCCAACCGACTTGTGGATTTGATTCCAACGGGAGGAAGAGCTTCATATTTTATACTCTCTGGTTGGTCAAATGGCGACGTTTGGCACGAACGGCACGACGTTTATTTTAACAGCATCATAAGTATACAATTTAAAAGAACAAAAAGAAGTAATAGTCTTTTGTCATTTTGTCCATTCATTAACGATGTTTTTATTTGTTTATCAAAATCAAAAAACCCCAGGGTTTCAGGGTCATGGTGGAATGATAATTTCCAGTGCTTGCCTAGATATTTAGTCTACCCACATTCTCTAGTCATTGAGCTATAACGTACGGCACCTAGTCGAAATTTGACACCGGCGCCCGGATAAATCATCTGACGATTGGATCTTCAGATCTTTTAGTATTGGCGTGTTCACTTTCTTCGAATACAGTCTCATAAGATAAGAGAGGCTAGGATTGAATCCTTTTATTTGAGCGGCTCAAATGTAGATGCACTATCACTAGATGCTTCTGTGTATGTGTCCGTAGCTTGTATGTGTTCGTATTCACAGCGCGGACCGGTACAGCAACATGGTGGATGAAGGCATCATCATGAACGCGATCGGAGTGGCCATGGTGGCCATACTCGCCGTCGTTATGTACATCTTGTCAAGGGACAAGTTTAAGCCAGCAGAATCGAGAGATGGCCTTATTAGGTCTTCTGTAGACCTTTAAATTAAGCAAATTTAGATTGAAGGCAAAGAGACGCAAAAAGGACGACAGTCAGAAGGGTTTTTTGGTATTGACTTACGAGGTTACAGTTACGAGGGTATGCAGTGATTATTTAATTTTGAAAGATGGTAAAAGGAATGAAGTAACACAAACGAATATATCTATGCAGTACAGTAATGTGGTTTATATATTATTAATATCGTAAGTCAGGTCAGGGATCTTTTAGTTCAGCCAGTCGTATCAAAGAAATTAACAAAAAGAAATCAAATCATTCACTTATAGAGATTAACATTTGAGACGTGTGGTTATATTCCAGAATATAGCCCAGATTTTGTATGAAATATTCAAATATGTTAATTCAAATTATGTAGGCAAGTAAAAAATATTGTAGCAATTCGTAAATTAGATTTTCCTTAATTTGTATAATTTTAAATTATCTAGGTAACGTACGACCGTGTAGATAGGCATTTAATATTGAAAATAAATATGATTATAAGATAGTTTTATATTATTGTAGTAATAAGTAAGTAAGTAAATGAAATTTTTTGAACGTCTATAGAATTGAGGCTTATAGAGTTACATCTTTGGTCTGTATCAGACCAATATGTTATTTTTGTATAACTTACAAATTAAATAAGATTAAAAATATTAGAATAAATAAAAACACTGTATTTTGTTGCATAAAAATAAATTGTAAGAATACGTAAGAGACTTTTACTCTACATTTTGAAAGTTCAGTTCTTTAACTTTAAGAACTATCCTCACTCGATTCAATTATTTTTTGTGTTAAAATCCAGAATTTTATAAGCAAGTAAGAGATCCGTTACTGTTTGAATGCATGTTGCATGTGAGTGTTGTGGTTCCTTCTATCTTTAGCTTCATGGGCCGTTAAACCATTTACGACCATCCTCTACTCCCAGGAGATATCACTATAACACATTATTATCATTAGCTTTATGTATATTTGTTTAGAGGTGTTCGAACCACTTGTCGATAGCAGATTGTTATTGTTGGATCTGTAAGGTGAGTTACAAAATCACTTGCTTGGTTTGGGTTTGCTTTTATACTATAGTGCGATATTCGTTTTTTTAAGAGACTATAATAGGGTAGATGACTGATGTTTATATCGTTGAAACCAATAGCTTTGAGGAAGAATTTAAGTAAATATAGTATGTTTATTGAAAAAATAATTTAAATCGGTTAATAATGTTCTGATATATGAGCGTTTAAAGTTTTTGTTAGAGACAGCTCTGTCCCTTTCCCACAAAACAAGAAATTACGTCACGCCTTACTTGTCAGAATATAATTTATATGGCGTACAGAGAAGTGACGTCATAAATAATCTCCTTTGTCTAGCATGATATTAAAATGCTTATAAGTTGCTTATTTTTGATTAGATTTTCATTTTCTTTTCATTAATCCGCTATATTTATGGGCCACATTTTAATACGACAATTAAAAAATATCAGTTATCTAGCCTATTACACATACATTGTATTTCTTTATATCTAAGATGAAACAACTGATATTTGAGTTTATTATTTACATCCTTAATAATAGGTGTAAAAATAGGCAGTAGTATGCAAGCATTACTTTGTCCGGTTTGAAGGGCAATGTTACCAGATAAATTACTGGGTAAGAAGAGATTTAACATCTAATATCTCAGGGTAACGAGCGCAGTGCAGTGCGGCGCAGGATTGTGTTCGCAAGTTCACAATTCTGGCACTGCTTCTGTTAGTGGCAGGCATGACGCTTACCACTAGGCGAACGTCTTGCTCGTCTCGTAACTTATCTTAAACTTATCTATTTTTTATTTCAAATAACTGTTCAAATTTTAAGGCCCTTTCAAACTCTAGATCTTTAAAAAATATTAACTAGAGCAGGTAACGGAGCAGATAAGTGAGATCGCGATAATCTACAATCATACATTCTTGTTTCATAATACATATACGAGGGCGGCACTGAAAATTTCGGGAATCAAGGAAGTGACACAACATTACTATTTAAAAATATATTTATTGCTTTTCGAAGTATTCTCCGCGAAATTTGACACATTTTTCCATACGATGGAACCAATCATTGAAGCAACCATTCCATTCGGAAGTTGGGGTCTCCAAAATGGCCGTTTTGTAGGCGTCCACAGCTTCTTCAGGTGATGAAAATCTCTGTCCACGCAATTTATTCTTTATTTTAGGGAAAGTATAGAAATCATTAGGGCTTAGGTCGGGGCTGTACGGCGGATGGTCCAATAATTCTATGTTTTCTTGCTCTAAAAACTCTTTTGTTCTGTGCGCGGTGTGAGAACTCGCATTGTCGTGATGGAGGATGATGCGGCGGTTGCAGTTCTCTTTACGGAGTTCAGAAACGACCTGTGGCAAACAAATGCTAGCATACCATTCTGCATTAACCGTTCTTTGTCCCTCAAGAGGAATAGTCGTAACATGGCCGGTTTTGGAGACAAACGTGGCCACCATTTTTTTTGCAACACTCCGTGAACGAACAATTTTTGTTGGCTTTAACTCATTTTCGAACACCCAAACTCGTGACTGGTTTTTTGTTTCGGGTTCGTACGCGTATATCCAGGATTCGTCACCTGATACGATGTTGTATACAGCATTTGAGGATCCTGCGTGGAATCTTTCGAGAGTTCTGACGCACCAAGTAACGCGAGCCGCTTTTTGCTCTTCACAGAGCGAATGCGGTATCCATCGGGAAAACAACTTTTTTACACCTAATTGTTCATGCAAGATTATTTGTATTTGACTCATGCCAATGTCTAAAGTTGCCTGAATTTCGCGGTATGTCACATGTCGATCTTCCTCAATCAGCTTACGCACAGCATCAACGTTTTCTTGGGTGACTGCAGTTTTTGGACGACCTTGACGGGGATCATCACTGAGCTTGACACGTCCACGTTGAAATTCAGCAAACCAGCGATAAATTGTGGTTTTGGATGGGGCTTTATCACCAAATGCAGAAATCATCCGGTCAACACACTGTTTTTGTGTTAAACCACTTCGAAAGTCATAATAAATCATCGCTCTTGAATTTTCTCGAGTCAATTCCATTTTCTCAACGACTAAACAAGTTTGACAAAACCTTGTGACAAGACCGAGAATATTTTTTTAAATAAATAAATGGTATTCGATTTTTAAAACCAAGGAGTTTTCAATTAAAAAGATTTTAATATGACAGAAACAGTGGAAATATTCCATTCCCGATACTTTTAGTGTAGCCCTCGTATGTAGTTTTTAAGATTCACGAGTCTGAAAGGGTTAATAATTTTTTTATATGAATTCTAACAATTTTAACATCGCGTTTCTAACTAATCTATTAACGTATTTTTCCCTTTTAATAGACGTGGAGAATGTGGAGATATTTAGGAATAGTTATTTCGTCTCGAGTCGTCTTTAAACGACTTCTGAATTTTAAATAAGGAAAGATCAAAAGCGGGAGTACCTATTTCAGTGCAACCCTTTAAATAAATTACAGTCCAATTTTTACAGAGACATTCTCCATCACCAAATGCAGGGTTGCGCGTTTCGGTATTACTAAGCCCAAACGAGGTTATTAATCTCATCATTGTGAATAAATTTTGCCCATGGAGCCACATGGAAAAATTAGAAAATCAGCTGTTTCATATAAAAATGCCGTTCACCCTCAACAAAATAAAAGGAACAGCATTTTTTTGCGGAATTCACAATTGATCCCATATTAGAATTTGTCCACAAAGCTGACTACTATGACGTCCTTTCGGCGTAGTAATACCGATTCGTGTAACCTTGTATATCTAGTCTTGTGACAACGTGAGCGTGGATCAACCAGTTTATGCTGCTGCTAGCTCGTTGTTAGCGATTATGTCACCGCGCGCGCTGACATAATAGTGGATTTGACGACTGCGCTTGTCTTTGTAGAGATTGGTCTGTGCACTGTAGCTGTGACGCAGTTGTCTCATTCTCTTATACGGTTTTAAAGTTAACATGACGTCAATTTCCAATGTCCCATCTGTCTATTATAATACTACAAATATTTTGACGTCATTTTTTGACGTCGGTTTTGATATCATCTAAGTTGGCGGAGGAGATTGCTGCTCTGTCAAATTAGATGATATCAAATACAACTTTCTTTAAAACATTTGTATCAATATGTTTACTAGAAGCAGTATACATGATAAACCTATTAGAAATTGACATTTTACTTGAATATTCAAAAATGTTAACATGTGCGTGAGAGACTGTGGGCACGACGACAGGCCATAAAGGTGTTTGATGATAACGTTGGGTGCATGCGGTGTGCAGGAGCGAGGTGTACCCCACGCTGCCGACCGAGGGAATCATCATCAACGCGATCGGCATGTCCATCGTGGCCGTGGCCATCGTGGTCCTCTACACTGTCCGTGGAACTGGCGGCTACCGTCTACGCAAGGTGGCTCAGCACCCCAGCTAAGCAGCCACTCAGGTATCGGTGCGTTTGGTGACGAATTACAACAACATTCATGCTAACAACATACTTATAAAACGTTGTAGAAGCTTACATTTTGTAACACTATTTAAGCCCGCGTTTAATCATGAACTGACTATTTACTTTAGACTCGTGTAAGCAAAAAGCATTAAATCGATTTGAAAACAATGGGATAAAAAATCTTCTTAACGAGTCACACAATGTAAATCGTTTGGTGGTACACATTGGAAATCACCAAAATTAAGAACTTATACAATTTTAGATTCCGCTTTACCATGTATTGTAATGTTCATTAACATCGGGCTAGAATAACAGCGAGATGGCGCTCAATCACACAACACAACACAAAAAAAAACCTAAACACAATGTGATATAAATGAACAAGTGGCTAAATCGAGTAGCACATCAATATTCATAAGCAGTTCATCTTACAACTGATTCCAAGGCCTTTCTTGATACGATTTGACAAGCAAATTAGTCCTGGCATTCTAGGGTCACCTCGACAGAGAGCGAACGGAATACTTAGCTATATTTGAACAATAATACCTAAGAAGTCTAGGACAATGTATCGTAATTCGTCGCCATACTTTACTATCGTCATTTCAAAAACCTAAAATTCGTCTTTATGCTTCTACGATAACACCATGACTATTCTATAGGAGTATTTTGTAAGCATAAAACGAATATTCATGTATCTCTTCCAATATTTCATAAATTAATTTTAAAATATATTGATTCCTGTAACAGATGAATACATTTTAATAAGTCAAGTTAATTGAGAATATAAATCTATCCTTTAGCTCAATTTGTTAACTTTAGTTTATACAAATGATTCATATTTTATCGTTCATGAGGTTGTGCGTTGTTCCATTTTGATTATTATGTAAATTATTGATGTGAGTTGATCCCTTAGTCCATTAATTCGACTGATATTGGAAATGTAGAATTGTTTCTCGTTTATTTTTAAATAAATGTTTGAAAATCATTGTTATCGCCTGTATTGACGCAATTTGTTTACATTGTTTCACAAGCACTAGGTACACTCTCACCAGAACTTTCTACGAGAATTTTTATAACAAAAATCTCGCATAAACGAGAATATTCATTGTAATATTATAGGTAGGTAACTGTTAATAAGTAAGCACTCCATATACATACATACATATATAGTATATATCTAGTTGACTATCTATTTGAAAATTTTGTTCTGTTTTGGCGAGAGTGTAACGCAGCTTTTAAGTTGAAAATAAGTTTCTGTGGTAAAATACTGACAGC
Organism: Erannis defoliaria; assembly: GCA_905404285.2. NCBI lineage: Eukaryota > Metazoa > Arthropoda > Insecta > Lepidoptera > Geometridae > Erannis > Erannis defoliaria. The sequence continues at coordinate 7,724,784 of FR990071.1, forward strand.
GGTAAAGCTTTGATAGATTATACCTACACGTACCTATTTCCAAACGGTACGGGCAGGTTCGTAGTATTATATGTAAAAAAATATTAATGTCAATGTGTAATATTATTTATTATGTAACGCCAATTTCATTTTAAAATACTTAAGTACCCAAACATAATAAATAAACATTGGGAGACATTTTACACACAGCGCCATCTAGCCCCATACTAAGTAAAGCTTGTATTATGGAAACCAGATAGCTGATAGAATACTTATATACATTTTTTTTCGTAAATACGTACTACACCCAGGCACAGAACAAACATCTATGTTCGTCACATAATTTTTTGTCCTGGGTGGGGATCGAACCCACGCCCTACAGCTCTGAAGGCAGACAAGCTACCAACATAATGGAATGATACCCTACATCGATGGGTGTAACGTTTTCCATCCCCATTAGTATGGAAGCTAGACGCCATATTGTATTTAAGATGACGTCACCTACCCAGTAAACATCTCATAACATCTTATATTTATCGACACCTCAATATTGTCAAAATCTGTTAATGGGTTAATTTTGTTGGAAGTTGTGAGTAAATACGAACTACACTATCCTTAGCTTCACTGTTGTCGGGAAAAATGTAATACCACCTATACTTACATTACAGCATTTTTTTATGTTACTTTGAGGGCGATATGAGTTTATATTTATTTTTTAAACTATAGTTTCTTTAAAATCGTACTCAAAATATTGTGGTAACATATAAAGTTTAGATATAAGATTGGTATTTACCTACAGCGAAAATTGATTGGAACAAACAAAACGGTTTAGAAAGAATTGATCAACATAATCAAACGCTCATCATAATTTTCAGAGGCCATAAATAACTGACGCTGTCTCGGCGTCGCGTAACCTATGTAGATTACCTAAGTTTTAGGTCTTAGATATAACTTGTATATACATTTTAATTAATTTAATGTAATGTGCGCGTGTTCGATAGATGTAGTGTGATGGAGTAGCGAAATTTACCATTTACATAATATTTAATGGTCAGCAGAAACAGCTTGATAATGTTTCTTGGGTTATATAATCATATTCCGTTAGCAAAATGATTGGGATATTTCCACAACGATCACAATCTGAGTAAGCTGTGCTTATATTCAACAGTAAAAATTTGGACGCGTCAAAATTGAGACACGTTGGTGAGCAAAACGGTCCAACGCGTCTCAATTTTTCTTCTATGAATACCAATGATTTCTATATGAATACCAACTTTTTTGTAAGGAGTCTAATCAGTCTCAATTGATTAGTTATAGGTACGTACCTACGTGGAAGCAGAGAACTAGGTATACCTACCTTATTCAGCTGATAATATTCGTAGGTCTCTTGTTATATCAGGAAGAGTATGAAAAGGAGGTTGAAACTGAAAATAGTGTCTTTCCAGTGAAAGATTTTTACTATCAGTTTCATACTTTAGTAATCAATCCTGAGTACTTCCAAAAATACCATTAAGCTTTACCGATGCTTTATGACAGAACTTTTGCTTTCACCATTCAATACTGTGAAAGTTGGTTCCAATAAAACTCAAGAAACAATATCAACGTGTACATTTGCATATTTATTGTAAGGTAATTTACGTACGATTAAGACAAGTGTTCATTCATGTTGCCAAATTCGATGTAAAGTGGTGTCATTTAATCAATTATTACTATGTACCCATTAACGTACCTACAGTACGCAAATATAGTACGCGAACGTACCTAATAGGCAACTACATACGAGTAGGTTGTACCTATAACATGTACGTCATAACTGTAGTAATATCGCTCAAGGTGTTTCGTTTTGTACAAGTACCTACGCATTTTCATTCTTATGTATAAAACTATTTATACTATTTAATTATACAAAAACGTATGTCTAAGTATTCATTTTTATAAAAATTGCATTCCAAAAAAACATTCGATGAATTTTTAAATTAACTTTTGAGTATATACAAAACGAATATAAACCGTACTAAGACTGCATTCATAAGTAGGTCCTTTGTAAACTTTGCAATGATTTTTGACAAGAGCATTTACATTTGGATAACTCGTTTAAAAAAATCAAGTCTTTACGGATCCCTATTAAAACAGTGGGGCCAACTTTTTATATTAATAGAATTTCCATTTGTACAGAGGCATTTTTGATTTGTAATAGCATTTGAAATAAGTCAAATAATCTAGAAGGCATTGCTAATAAACTTTTTATCGTAGCACTTGTTTATTTCGTTTTTAGAAAGTTTACAATTCTTATAAAACTAGCTAAATTGGATATTTAGTGACAAATTCCTGGCAACTGTTATCTACCCAGATTTCACAAACATAATGTAACTAGAAATAAGGCAAAAGATGTATTGGGATCGGGGAATGCCCTAACCTAACCGACCGACGTAGAGCTTGTATTATTAAGGGGGAATAGGGTGACCGGTTCTCCATACAAACGTATTCCCCTATTTTGTTCCTGGATAATGCCTCTAGAGCAATTTTTTCTAAATAAAATCTAGGTCTACTGTAGACGTGTGTTTTCCTATTTTTCAGAAACTAATAGCTAAAAAAAAACGCTTTAAATATCATCATAAATCAAATTCAAATTCATTTATTTCAGGTACGAGACCCATATTATGTAGCAAACACAAAAATACAATATATTTTACAAAAAAAACTGTCTTAAAATGTCACAAATTTTTAAATGTCATTATTATTATTAAAATTTAATTAAGTATTATATAATTTTAATTTAAAATAAAATTAAAACAACTTAACACATCAGAAGATACACAATCAAAACATAGTAAATTCTGGAGGGCTATATTTTCTTTAACAATTAGTTTCTGAAAAAAAGGAAAACACAGACACGTCTACAGTAGACCTAGATTTTATTAAAAAAAAATTGATTGCTCTAAAGGCATTAACCAGGAAGAAAATAGGGGAATACGTTTGTATGGAGAAGCGGTTAATTAAGCGGAACCCTTAATAACTGAACAAAATAATGAATGTTTCACTAGTTCAGTCATTTAGTTCAGTCACTAGTTCATTCAGTTTATTGGACCAGTCCCCACTGGTCAAATAAACTAGCTAGAGGGTATAGAGGGTGCTTGGTGATCGAGATTCCTCAATGCAGTTCGCGCTGTAAAATATTTTGTATTTTTTTCCTAAACGCTATAAACTCGTGCTTCGGATGTTTCTATATAAATTGTACTACTCACAGAGGATAATAATGGTACCTGCTTATCGATGTTAATAATAGATTATAGCTCTCCGTTATACTTAGTACCAATGTAATTTCAATTTGTAATATTTAAATACTTATTGAAATATAATTTCGCAATTAGTTGTGTTGGTTGCTGTAACTATTGGTTGAAATATGAATTTTATCACTGTTTTACATTTTGAAATATTTATACGGCATACATACATTATGGTACATTAAATACTTGTATTAAACCACATGCGCGTTGTTTTATTTACCATACCACTGCTAGAAGAGTCGCATTGATATCGAATAACTTCACACTATAAAGTTATTGTTTCATATTGTTTATGCTTAGGGTCAAGTCACACGTACCACAACCACACCAAATCGCAGCACCAAAATGTGGTGACGCAGTGGCTACGTGTGAATAGTGTCGCTGCAGCTTTTTGCAGTGATATGGTCGCGTGGTTGATAGCAGTTGCGATGTGGTTGCGTCGTGTGCAGACACAGTTCGATTCTGGCTTACATAGAGTGCGCACTGTTGTTGCGTCGACGCAACGTTTCCATTGAAGAGAGAAGTAAATATAACGGAAATGTGACGGGCCGCGCTAGCCGGCATTAGGTGCAAATGCGCTTAATGACAATTCTGCCAATATACATGTTTTAAGACTGAGAATACTCAAAAAGACAATTTAAATAGACACGTAGGAAACCAAACCACATTGCATCGTAATTAGATCAATTTTAATCTGTTGCATAATATCATTTCGAGCGATTTACTTCAAATGCGCGACCAATTATTGTCATTTTTTCGTCGTAGTTTCTATACAAATAAGTGTAAAACTGGCGACAGCGGTTTTCTATACAATTGCTTTAGAACATTGTTTTGACAGCCGTTCTAACCTAATAAGTAGGGCTTTCGCTTTTCTGTGGTTGTATCTGCGATGTGGCCGGCGGCTATTACACGGTGTAGCTGGTGGTTGCGATGTGGTCACCCACGCGGTCGATAATGACGGCAAAATGTGGTACGTGTAAATTCTACTATTTATTTTCAATACAAAATATGAGCCCGACCACGTGTTGTGGTTGTGGTACGTGTGAAACAACCCTTACTCAACACTGTAACGGCTGTTCAGATTTGGATGAAATTAGGTAGGAAGACAGCTAACATCCGTGATCCAGATTATATCCCGAAACAAGCAGAAGGTCCTGTAGGATAGCCGATTAATTCACAGGACGCTGGTCATTGGTTAAAAGTACAGGTAAATAAATCAAACATTCGCTGATGAGAAATAAATAATTTATTTATGGGTAAAGCCATAATTCTATAATGTAGTAAGTAGTTAATAGCTTAAAACTATTTTGTATGGCAAATTTCCCGTTTTATAGATATACATTAATCTTACAACGAGATTTATTTGCGCAAGAAGTAACATACCGATTGCCTTTTTTACCGTGAGGAAAAAACGAACCGGCCGCCGAACGGAATGGGGAACGAGCCGGATGAACGTATTCTAAGTAAGTATATGAAATAGAAGCTAATGCCATAGTGTTAGATTGTTTTTTTTTCATTTTACATGTCAATATTGTTACCCGCTAGTACAGACTGATACAAATTTAATGGCGGCTGTGAAGTGCGCTGCAAGCGAGACTTTACGATTGTACGCACACCACACGCCTAATTTTTGCTACTGCGCAGCGTCTCGCGCCTAAGTTCACAGCCACCATTAAGTTTGAATCGGCTTGTATTATTTATGTATTAATATTATTATTTATGTATTTATGTTATGTATTACTTTATTAGTGCATATTTCATACAGAAACGTTTATAAATGAAATGACCTTCACGAAGTTAAATAAAAATGTAAAAAACTAAACTATTGTCACTGCAGCGGTGAGAGACGTAAGTAGTTACTTATTTCAAGCGCTTGAGCGCTTGTACGAGTGTTATACTTAAGAGTAAAATAGCCGGTCACTTCTCTATAGAAACGGGGAAGTGATATCACTCCGCTATGTAATGTTGTAGGTCCAAGACTAAGTATTATATCGATTTGTATCTTCATTATCTAGGACTGTAAATTGATAAGAAAGTAAAAACTAACTATACATGAAATTTATGAGCCAGAAAACATCTTGTATTTTAGCTCAATTTTAGCGCCACTTTGGACGTAAATTAATAATGTAAGGAGTATGAAAACCCTAAAATAATTAATCTACCGGCATAGTTTAATCCACAAAGGTCGACATTAAAAAAATTGCGCGCTCATTTCTGTTTATTTCTCCCGTTCCCACACTTTGTTTGATGAAGAGAGCACGCTTTTTAGCCACGCCCACCGATGAGTTCGAGCCGTCGGGCGGTGCATCCTTAACAGCACGACACAATAACTTTCGTGTATCGCTTCGGTATCACACACACCACAGCCAATTTTTTCCTCTCGGTAATAAAGTCACAGTGTATAAGTATTTCACATTTCTCACTTCATCAAGAAGCACTTAGTTTAATGAACATAAAAATATGTTAGATGCTAATTAAGCAATAGCTGCACACAAAGCAAGATCAAGCCTTCACAATATTTTGGCAAAAACATTTGTTTAGTATACAAGGTGTAACAAAAAGGTTCAACAATACTGAAGGGTATGTATGTACTTATCATTATAAATGACTTTTACTATGGGGCCAACCTTAAAATCGCGAAAAGAAAATCCATCTGTTCCAAGCATATCGCAAGCTGTTTTTTTGTCGCGATTTCAAGGTTGGCCCCATAGTAAAATTTGTTCCTAATGATGAGTACATACATACCCTTCAGTATTGTTGAACCTTTTTGTTACACATTGTATAATTAATGTTACCCGCAAGTATTACAAATAGACAATAATAAATAAATAAAATATGAGAGAGGTAAATGTAATTTTAGGATTGTTAGTGGTGATAAATCAAAAAACATTTAAGTACGTTTACTATAAAAATTAGGCTTCAAATAGCTTTAAAGTATAACAATTTCAAAACATTCTAATAGGTATAGTGTTTAGGCCAACAATTTGAATACTATGAATCTATATTGTATAGATAACAAATATTTACAGTAAATAGAGATTCGTTCAGATTTAACAATTAATTAACCATCATAATTATCTTTAAAGTTAAGTAACATTTGATGTAAATTTAACACCACAATATAAATATGACTCAAATTTGACCTCTACGGTGAGTAAGTACCCTGAAAGGTTGCTCGATAAGTAACAAGGAAGAAGTGAAGCAAATAAATTTAATTTAGATCTTATTTGATACCGACTTAATTAATCTTTTGGATTCCTAAGATCACGCCAAACAGATTTTTTTATGTATTTTTTAAATAGTTGATTCAATTATCTAGGTCCGGGAGATATAGGTACTCGTAGGTAGTTAAGGAGCTATGACTACATTGCAGACTCCGCCTGGGGAAGAACCACATCTTTTCACCAGTACCAGTTAGCCAACCGCCAATCAGTAGTGTACTACTATTACTGTTTCGGTTTGAAGGGCAATGTTACCAGTTAAATTACTGGGCATGAAGGGATTTGACAACCAATTTTTCAGGGTAACGAGCGCAGTACAGTGCGTTGCAGAGTTGTGTTCGCAAGTTTACAATAGGGAATATGCATGTGTTTTAATTATTAAAAATAATAGGATAAGTGGAGAGTTTAACTGAATTAGACGCTTAACTCGAAAAAATAATTGAAATCGGCTGGTAAAGTTTAAAAAATATAAGTGTTCAAAGTATTTGGGAGGGAGTCATATGTCCGTCCCTCTCTAGCAAAACACGTGCTCGTATAGAATTTGTATGGAATCGTGGACGTCATTAGCTAGTAGTGCCCTCCCTGTCTAACATGAAACTAAAATGTTTAAAACTTCGTTATTTGTGCACATATTTAAATTTTATTTTCGATGTGTTGTTTTGTTGCAAGTCAAGTTTTTAGTGAGTCAATAAAAAAACATGCATATTCCCTATTAGCCCTTTGTCCCAGGTGGACTCGTTTGTAACGGCATTTATGAGAATTTTATTTTATTCTGGCTATTTCTGTTATGGACAGGCGTGATGCTTGACTTGCAGGCTAATCATGTAATTGTTCGGGATCGCGATTCGGATACAAGTGGTCCAAAATTGTCACTTGTCACTGTCACAGCGTCACGGTATCACGGAGGGATTTCTCTCGCTATCGTTATCGAACGAATGCATTGATTTCCTTAATTAAGTTAAGCAAATCCGTCGGTCTTTTGGCGTTTCATCCTGCCCTGCCCCTGCCTGCAGGGTCAAATGAGTTTTGGCAGTGACAGTGACAAGTGTCAATTTTTGACAACTCGTATCCGAATCGCGATCCCGAGCAGTTACATGATTAGCCTGCAGGCGAACGACTCGTCTGGTCACTCCCTTACACAAAGAAAGTGAAGCCAAGGAGGAAATAAGGTAAAAGGTAGTCGCCGCTGGGAAATCATCATCACCACGCGTCTACACTACTCGCGGCTAAACTACTCATAATATTTTCCCGTATCGTTTTCTTAGTCAATGTTTGAAGTAACAAACGCAAACATATAGGGGATGAAAAGTAATAAAAATACAAAAAAAATATATAAGGTGAGGTCCCCTACATAAAACGTATTTTTTGCACTATTCATCATCAGCCCGGAGACGTCCACTGCTGAACGAAGGCCTCCCCTTGGGCCGCCACACTGTACGACAACCTGCCATTTGCATTCACCGGTTGCCCGCGACTTGTACAATGTCGTCGATTCACCTAGAGGGAGGCCTACATACGCTGCGTCTTCCGGTTCGCGGTCGCCACTCAAGAACCTTTCTTCCCCATCGGTTATCAGTTCCGGCGTTTTCTGGCGGTTTTTTTTGCACTTTCGTAATAAAACCAAAACCGCCAAAAAAAACCGACGTCATTAATAATATAAGCTAGAAAGTTCGTGTAAATAAAGTACCAATTCCGAAGTAAAATTGCAAATAATAAAAATCGGCAAATATGTATCTAAGAATCCAGAGTAATAATACAAGTACATAGATATTTCTAACATAGTTCTCACACACTCTTAAATGCATAATATATATATATATATATATATATATATAAGAATTGAATTAACACACAATTTTAAAATATTTGAGTATTTATACTTTGTGCAGACAAAAAAACTACACATTTAAAATACAACAGTAGATTACTCACCTAGGGAGCAAAAGTAAAGAATGTCTCGGATCTCCTATATACTGTCTCCCGGTGACAAACTTAAGATCTGAGGCTTCTTTTCTTGCTCCCGTGGTGTGTATACGATTTTACGTGCCGCTGCAGGGAGGCAGTGGTTCCTTTCACACCGCGTAGCGGGGCTAAAGTAGCCACTGTAGCCCCGCAGGCACGTAAAACACATTATCATTTATATAATTTACTTATATATAATTGTAATAATTCATAATTATGTAGGCCAGCAAATGCACACAAATACTTTAGATAAGTTTCGTGGAATGTGAGGTATTTGATTGATAATGGAACGGCCATCTTAAAGCATTTTGTATAATTGACTCTAGAATATAACAACATTTATCAGAAAAAATATATCTTTGGCATGACAGACATACGACACAAATACGTATTTTTTTTTATTTACTCTATACCTATAGTAGATTACCTACGCAAAATAATACAAATTCTTCAGGGTTATAAGCTTGGGCCGTACTAATCCAAAAAGGGGGTAATTTTTCATTCATTATTGTGAACAACTTTTACTACGGAGCCAACTCCAAAATCACGAAAAAAAACGCTGTTCCAACATTTTGTCAAGAGGCAATGAAGTAATTCTATCAAACTACTGGCTAATTACTGGCTTTTATCCATGTTTATTGTTTTATAATTATAAACGATTGTCTATTTCTCTTTTCCAAATAGATATGTTATAATAGCTTGTAGCCAAGACGTTGCCAAAACGGATCTCAGTGATGAATAGGATTTTTTAATACTAACACCGCCGCTAATTTTTGGGGCACTTTATAAACTCTGTTGACTCTCAATAAAGACGAAAGGGTGAACCTCAAATCGATCTTAAATAGTAGATTACTCACAGGGAGCATAATTAAATAATGTTTTAGGTCTGAGGCTTCTTACTTGCTCCAGTGGTATGTATACGATTTTACGTGCCGCTGAGGGAGGAAGTGGCTACTTTAGCCCCGCAGCATGTAACATTAATTGTAAACCAACTTCGCATATCGCAATTCATAATTATATTAAGTTGTCATAAAAACTGAGATCATTCATAAATAATGTTAACCGCTACCCCAGTTTCATAAGTCGTTATTAAATAGCGAGTTACACAAACTCGCAAAAAAATATTAAAAGACAAAAAAAGCTAAGCACTTTTTTAAATTTGAACGTCAGGAAAGCTGAGGAAATCCTTTCGATACATCCATCACATGAGACTGGTCATCCTTATTCCTCATGTTAACCTATCCGAAACACCCTATAACCATAATCATTAATTACGTATAAATATAATAAAGCTATAATTCGCTCACTTTCAAAACTGGAACTTGAAGACATAAAGTTGGCTCTTATATATTTAAAGTTGGAACTTCAAGACTTGAGTTGACTCTCACATATTTAAAGTTGAAACTTCAAGACATGAGTTGACTCTCACATATTTAAATCTGGAACTTCAAGACTTGAGTTGACTCTCACATATTTAAAGTTGGAACTTCAAGACTTGAGTTGACTCTCACATATTTAAAGTTGGAACTTCAAGACTTGAGTTGACTCTCACATATTTAAATCTGGAACTTCAAGACTTGAGTTGACTCTCACATATTTAAAGTTGGAACTTCAAGACTTGAGTTGACGCTCACATATTTAAAGTTGGAACTTCAATACTTGAATTGGGTTGACTTTTACGCATTTAAAGTTGGATTTTCCAAGACCTGACCCGGTTCTTACATATCTAAAATTGGAACTATAGATCAAAGAATATAATTAATGGCCAACAATATTAATGAGATCTTGTCCGTTCAAAATGTTAGCAACTTCAAGCCTTGAAGAACTGCGGGAATTCGTTGGAAATAGCCCTTACAAGCACCTGGTCGTCCTTACTGGGGTCTCCCTCCTCGCAGAAGATACGCGCGAAGCATCGGAGCAGGTCGTCGCGCCTGTGCAGGTGTGACCCGTACTCCGTATTGCGAATGATTCCTTGCAGGATCTGGAGGTATTCTTGGCGACGCTGGAAATAACAATATTATCTAGGTATTTAAAGCATAAACAGCAAGAAAAAATATGACCTCTGGCAAGACTTGCACCTCCATACGAGCAATGTCTGGGTTTCCGTCCCAACTGCTTAGAATTAACCAAAGTGTGGAAACACTTCATATAAACATATTCAATAACAATATAATGTCACAAAAACAAATAATATAAATAAAAATATTTGTGGACCATTGGTGGACATTTCACACAGCCCCCATCTAGCCCCAAACTAAGCAAAGCTTGTACTATGGGGAGCAGATAGCTGCAGTGCAATACGCACCTTCTAAAATCGATATGGCCCCGATTTGCAAATAAATATGAAAATAATAACCATGACAGCTGTCATTTTGACATTAAATACGTTCAACTTCGGAAGACAATATTTGCTGCGTTCCGTAATGCGCTAAAAGTGATAATATCGCGAATCCGACCAAATTTAATAGTCACAAAATATGGCTTTGATTTGATTGAGTAATATTTCTGACTTTGGTCGGATTCGCGATATTATCACTTTTAGCGCATTACGGAACGCAGCAATAATATCGATATAGAACCGTACTCGCGCAGCTGATACTGTTGTTACTCTACAAAAAGGTAAACATTTTGCTCTTAATAACTATTATAGGCTATGTGAATTTCTTTATTCCACCATAACATCTAAATGCCTAAACAGATTTGGATGTATGGGGTATTATTAGAATCCTTACATCACCCCGAGTGACACTGGCAATTTTCCAGATTGTATATTATTTTATTCAGATTCTTTGACGGATCACTTGGTTACAAATTTTGTCCCACAGGCCCTAGATAAAATTCCGAGGATGGCTCTTCATAGCTCGCTGAGCTATGAACGTTAAATCTTACCAAGTCCCCAGGAGAGAGATCCGCTAGCTGCCTAACGATGATGTCGATGGCAACTTTGACGTCGTTGGTATAGAAATGATCCGCCGTCTTCTTGCGGCTGAACAGGTCTATCATGAGCTTTAGCACCGCGTGCGCCGGCGCCGGCTCGTGGTCGAATATGTGTACTGGGTCTTCTGTAATGGGAGTAAAAAAATATGATCTTGAACAAATAAGAGCATTTTCATTCGCCAATATCTCGTGAACGGAAACGGTAACAGGGTTAGCACTAGAACATTTAATTATCGCACTGTTGCGTTCTATCTATTTGTAGAGGCTTAATTGCCTGCTGCGCAAAAAAAAGATATTGAACAAATAAGTGCATTTTTATAATATCTCGGAAACAAAAACTGTAACAAGGTTAGTGCTAAAACATTTAGCCATCGCATTGTTACGTTCGATCGATTTGTAGTGGTTTCATTTTGCCCGCGAGAAAAAAATATAAGTTTGACCAAAAAAGTGCATTTTCAATTGCTAATATCCCGGAAACGGTAACAGGGTGTGCTATATCAGTTAGTTATCGATTTGCTAGGCTGTATCGATTTGTAGGGGTTTCATTTTGAGATTTCATTTCATTTCATGTGAGAAAATGTTTAATGATCTTGAAAAGAAAGAGCATGTTCATTCGCCAGTATCTCGGAAACGGTAACAGGGTTAGTGCTAGAGCATTTAGTCATCGCATAGTTATGTTCTATCGTTATGTGAGGGTTTTGCCACTAGGCCGTGACGTCAACCATCATGACCGAAACCCTTTCATAACTAATTACTTTAAAAAAGAAAGACCCCCCCCTTTTTTTTCCCCTTTTATTAGACCTTTTTAGAACGCTAGTGTTAAAACAAACCTTCACGATTGAGTAGCAGCAGTATCTTCTCACAGAATGTCTTCGCATTGTCTTGAAGTTCCAACGCGTTCAAGAGAAGGTTATCCTCAGTGTTCTCAAACTGTAGATTGTAAGCAAGCAGTAGTGTGAGGAACAGGTCTGGTATCTGTTCGTCCACATCCGTTTCTGGCGGGTTTTCGATCAGGTCTAGGAGGTACCGAGTGAATTCTACACCTAGTTGCTCTGTAAAGTTTAAAAGGTTACTTTTGAGTTCAGGATTTCTAAAACATATTTGCGAAAAATATTTAGAACGGAAAAATAGATGATAGTATAAGAAAAAGCAGTTAACATTTACACCCGACGGGGCGCTGTCTTGGCGCCGGAAGACGCAGCGTAGGCGCGGCCTCTCACTAGGGGGGCCGACGACAATGTGAAAGCCACGGGCAACCGGTGCATGCATATGGCACGTTGTCGTACAGTGTGTTGGGCTAGGGGGAGGCCTTCGTTCAGCAGTGGACGTCTCCGGGTTGATGAAGTACAGGTCTACTATCCAGTATAATGACGCATTCCGGGCTCTTGTGAGGCTACCGCGTTACTGTAGTGCGTCGAGCATGTTCGCTGAGGCGGGAGTCCCATCTTCAGACATTGGATTTCTGTTCATGTGGACAAGAATAAAAAAATACTACGGACTCACTTCACTTCAACAACCGGAAGACGTCCACTGCTGGACGAAGCCCTCCCCTTAATAGGGAGGGGTTGCCATAATCCCCACGCTTGGCAGGCGGCTACGCACGGACACGGCGGTAGATTAGACTACGCACTATTGTGCAGCAATTTTCTGTTTGACATACCTCCTCTAAAGGTATGTATTAAGGTATGTATTTACAAAAAAAAAAGTATATAAGTATTCTATCAGCTATCTGGTTTCCATATTACAAGCTTTGCTTAGTTTGGGGCTAGATGGCGCTGTGTGAAAAAATGTCCTGCGATATTTTTTAAAGGCGTGTTGCTTAAACTAGACTAGACTTACTATGTTATTTAACCTATTGGTGTATATGCCTGCAATAAATACATTCATGTAGAAAAGGAGGACTCAATGCTAAAGCATTTTTTTTAAATTTTATTATTTATTATGTATACGCTTACCGAAGTGAGTGACAGGCAGCTTGTCGCCCATAGAGAGCACCATGGAGAGCAGGAGCGCGGAGTGCGAGAGGCGGCTCACGGCGCGCGGGTTGTCGCGCATGTCGCGCGCGATCTCCGCCGGCAGCGCCGAGAGAGCTAACGTGCCCAGTGCTGTACGATCAAGGCCACACATTACTCCGAAAGCCTGGAAATATTATATTTGGTTAGACAATAGACAATAGTTTATTTGCGACAAAAACATAGCACAACAAAGCACGCAAACAAAAGAAATTAGGAAAAATAAGATATCTAATGTAATATTTTGGCCACAAAACGGCCCCAACTCAGCATGATGCCGGTTGGTTACAACCGGCCCTGGTCTTCCGTTGGAGCCTGCAGGTGACGTTACGCATGAGTATATATATACACACACACACGCGCGCACAAACACATATAACGAGTACATTAATAATAAGTTAATTCAATACCAATAACATTATTGCTAATGGTTCTAGTTATTTTGCAGCAAAATTATTTTATTCATTCTATATGTTTAGGTTTTTTTGTTTGATTCCACCCCGCTTGTCGTTAAAATGGTGTGGTAGATGGAGCATGCTTACCTAGAAGTGCGCCAATGTATTCCAGTGAATGGAGCAATATGATTGTATCAATATATTTAATCATCATAATTGAAATACTTCTTTGTACAATACTGAGAGATTGGAGAGCTTTGTAGTAGATGGTGTTATAATAGGGTAGATGACTTATGTTTATATCGTTGAAACCAATAGCTTTGATGAAGAATTTAAGTAAATATAGTATGATTATTGAAACAATAAATAAATCGGTTAATAATGTTCTGATATATGAGCGTTTAAAGTTTTTGTTAGAGACAGCTCTGTCCCTTTCCCACAAAACAAAAAATGACGTCACGCCTTAATTGTCAGAATAAAATTTATATGGCGTACAGAGAAGTGACGTCACGATTTGCTGTTTCACCTCTCTGTCTAGCATGATATTAAAATGCTTATTTTTGATCAGATTTTCATTTTCTTTTCATTAATCAGCTATATTTATGGGCCACGTTTTAATAGGACAATAAAGAAAAAACCAGTCATCTAGCCTATTAGCACAATAAATTAGCCTTTTAATAGTTAACTGCGGAGGCCTACCCTCAAAGGGCGAGCTATGATTGGATCACTTTATTTATCATCATAATTAAGTTACTTGTCTGGAACAATACTAACAATAATTAAGTTGAAATATATCACATAATAAATAATATTACTAAGCAAAGCTTGTACTTTGAAAACCAGACTGATATAATACTTAAATACTTTTTTACACGAATATTATAAAATGCGAAAGATTGTCGGTAGGTCGGTATGTGTGTGTGTTTGTTACCTCTTCAGGCCAAAACGACTGAAAGTATTTGGATGAAACTAGGAATGGAGATTTTTGGAGATAGCAACTTTTTATCGTCACCATCACCGTTTTTGAACATCACGCGGGTGAAACTGCGGGGCGCAGCTAGCTAGAACTATTTGCATGTGAAAAATGTGTAGTTTCAACTGACTTGCAACAAAAGCTGCCGTAGAGGCCATCTCGTTTCCATTTGGTAGTACTGTACTAGGGTCGACACATATGCATAGCGGTGGCTGCTCAGCACATGTTGGGAGATGTTCACATCTGCATTTGACTGGAAACAGGAGAATTGTTAACATTACCAAATAATCTGACTTTTACACCAACAACTGTAGAGCACCATCATGAGTCTACCTAAATGCATTACTGTATATAGGTGTCTCCTAACGCACGCCGCTTAACCTAACCGATAAGCCGAAGGTAGTAAGTAAGTAGTGACTTACTGCTCACATTATATTGTCACTCTATTGAGTCTCAGGATGTTCTATTAAGCTAGGTACATTTGCCGATTCGTCTTCCCCAGATGTGTTTTAGAGTGGAGATCAGTTATAATATTGGCTCTGTTCAACCCACTATAAATTCAGTTTCGGTACATTTGTCGATTCACGGTCTCCACTCTAGAACACATCTGGGGTCAGGGCTTGAAATACCGGTAAAAAATGGTATCGTTACCAGCGGCTTGACACACGTTGACACGTTGACCAGCGGCTTGACATATAACGTTAGTTAAAAAGTGTCGTTAGCAATTTCTGTAACATTTTATTATATGTGATTGATTCAGGCGTTACTTTGCACTACTAAACACTAGAAATTAAAACAAATTTTGGTAACATTTTATTGTTAAATATACTTAACGTTAACATCGGCGTTACCGATACTGTTACCGTTATGAGTAACTTTGTTACTATCCCACTCACTTATCCAATCGCAAAGTATGTCAGACTGCATTGGCGCTGAGAGCGTGCGCGTGCGCGATGGGCGGGCAGTCGCACGCTTCAGTTGCCGTGCCGCAGCGCAGGCCGCTTCACCGTAAAACGGCAACGTCGCATACCATATCGTTAAAATGCTAACAGTAAGTGCTTAACTTAAAAAATAGCGTTATTTGTTAACGATATTTTTAACGTTATATTTATGTTATGTTAATAAGTATCGCTACCAAATAATACCGTTAAGGTTTTACGAAAATAACGTTACTTACCGGTAAAAAATAAAATTAAAATAATAAACGTCAAGCCCTGTCTGGGGTGGATGTGTTTTAGAGTGGAGATCAGTTATAATTGGCTTTGCTATAGATATAGCCAGCCCACTATTAATTCAGTTTCGTAATTTGTTAAGCTGTATCATCATTATTAGCCTATCATAGTCCACTGCTGCCTCAGTAATGTTTCCCAACAGGTGGGTCTTAAAATGAACATGGACAAGACAAAGATCATGTCCAATGTCCATGTTGTGCCCGTACCGGTTGTCGTTGGGAACGACACTCTCGAAGTTGTTGACCACTACAACTACCTTGGACAGATTGTTCAGTTAGGTAGGTCCAACTTCGACAAAGAGGTCGCCCGAAGAATCCAACTCCGATGGGCAGCGTTCGGAAAATTCCGTAATATCTACTCGTTCAAAATCCCTCAGTGTCTGAAGACAAGGGTATACGACCAGTGTGTGTTGCCAGTGATGACATATGCAAGTGAAACGTGGTCTTTAACTGCTGGCCTGTTGGAGAAACTTAGAGTCACGCAACGGGCAATGGAGAGAGCTAAGCTCGGAGTTACTTTGCGCGACAGAATCCGAATCCGAGGATATTCGCCAAAGAACCAAAGTTACCAACATAGCTCGCAAGGTTTACAAGTTGAAGTGGCGCAGGGCAGGCCACATCGCTCGAAGAACTGACAACCGATGGGGAAGAAAGGTTCTCGAGTGGCGACCGCGAACCGGAAGACGCAGCGTAGGCGCGGCCTCCCACTAGGTGGACCGACGACATTGTAAAAGTCGCGGGCAACCGGTGGATGCAAATGGCAGGTTGTCGTACAGTGTGGCGGTCTAAGGGGCAGGCCTTCGTTCAGCAGTGAACAGTTCGCCTCCGGGCTGATGATGAATGATGAGTCCACTGCAGAATATAGGCATCTCCTAAAGCACCATTCAGGCTAATATTTGGCTTTCCGCTTCAAATAACTGCTGGCAGTAATATCAAAAAATACCAATCACAGAGTAGGAGGTTCCTCCTACTCTGTGAGCAATACCAAATAACAAACCTTTTCTTTTTTTATAAATGGAGTGACGAGAATAGCGGACGGTCGCCTGGTGGTAAGTATCACGCCTGCCCATAACAGTAGCAGTGCGAGAATTGTGGACTTTCGAACAAAATCCTGCGCCGCACTGCACTGCGCCCTGAGATATTAGATGTCAAATCTCTGCATGCCCAGTAATTTAGCTGGTAGCAATGCCCTACAAACTGAAACATAGTAATGCTTACACACTATTGCTTGGCGGTTGTATAATGGCAGAGGTGCGTTACTTCCCCAAACTGACTCTGCTATAGCTACCCACCACTACACTTCTGCGTTAATAAATAAAAAATAAATATTGGGGGACATTTTACACACAGTGCTATCTAGCTCCATAGTAAGCAAAGCTTGTATTATGGAAACCAGATAGCTGATAGAATACTTATATACAATTTTTTTTTCGTTAATACGTACCTACTTATAATACATACTACACCCAATCATCATAATATTCATGTATTATAAGAAATATACATACCATAACAGAGATCAACTCAAGCAACTGAGTCTGTATGTCGTGCGCGTCATCATGCAACGCCCAGCCGCGTTGCTGCGCGTCATTAGCTGCTTTAGAGAGCGAGTTCAGAGCTGTCATCATTCTCATTGCATCCGGGGCTGCGTCTATAGCATTCTTGGGGCAGGTGATGTTGCTGTTCGCTTCACGGAGTAGAGCATCGATGATGGATCTTGCAGCACCACCAGGGAGGAATTCCTGAAACATTTTGTTCACATATTCTACTATAATCCCAATGTACAGTGTGTTGAACACAGTTAAAATAGGGTGACGGTCTCGTGTCTCCCCTGATGTCCCTGGGAGAGACAACAGGATTTTTCAGTCCTGGTGTCTCCCCCAGGCCAGGGAGATATAAGACATACATTTAAAATAATATTTTGAGTACTCCTGCTCCTGTCAAGCATTACATTGAATGAAACCATAAAAATAATTCAAGGTTCAAGAAAAACGTAGGTACCTACTTACTAGCTAATAATATTAAATTTTGTCGCGTCATCATCAGCATTTCCACTGGTGGACTTCCTCCTCCATCAATCTCCGAAAGAACCGGTTGGAAGCACCACCAGTCCACCAGTGGACGTCTTATGGCTGAAATGCTGATGATGACGAGACTGAAGTGAATGTTTAGGTAGTAAGTAGGTACGTTTTTCTTGACATTTTAATTATTTTTATGGTTTCATTCAATGTAATGCGTGACAGGAGGGTATACCAAAAATAGCCACCCGTCAGGTATGTAGCTCTCTTCATATCAAAGGGTGCTAAATGGAATCTATTACCAATGCTAGCCATCTGTCCTTTTGTCGTACTAATTAAGAATTGTATTAAGCAACCAGTCGAAATTATGTCATTATCATCAGCCCTGAGACGTCCACTGTTGAACAAAGGCCCCTTAGACCGCCACACTGTACTACAACCTGCCATATGCATCCCACGGTTGCCCATGACTTCTTATTCTTATTCTATGTGGGGCGATAAGTCCAGCACTGACGCCCAGCTTGCGGTGTATTGTGCATTTCCCCCGCCAGCGTCTACCTGAGCCAACCCAGCTCCTTGAAGTAACGGAGCGAGGCTCTGGGCCGCTGGCATAGTAGCTCCAGTGGGTTAGATGGAGGTGTATAAGCATATGATGATGATGAAAAGCAGTCAAGCTGTTGCGGTGACATGGTTAGTGATGAAGAGAGGAGAGGACACCATTGCCCACGACTTTTGACGCGAAATTATGTAGTACAAAATAATCGTTAAGAGAGCAAGTTTTACAAAGTACATGAACAATTAAAGATTTAATAAAGTTCCAGTCAGTTTTTCTTGTTGTAACATCATCATCCAACATGTACATCAACATGTCATACAGACTTACTTGTAACTTTAATTAAAATTACTCTAGAGTAGTATTTTAAAAGCATAAAACTTACCCTTAAAGACATAAGTACTGTCTCCACAGCAACTTTAGACATCTCATGACTAAGTTGTGTTTCTTTTCTCACAGCCTGTACAATCTCATAGATAGCATTAGGCTTGATGCTCTCACTGCTGTCTTGACTATCATCCTGATTGTCAGTGTCGGAAGAAAGCTGGTTTGATGATGTTTTACTGACTATCTTTTTATGATCTTCTTCAAGATCTGTAATTTTTATTAATTATTTTTAAAACACATACATGTCATAGTCAATTATACACACATATATGCATAGTCAAAGTCAGCAATAAAAAGAAATTATAATAATCAAAATTTATTATGAATGTCATATAATACATAATAAGATCTGTAATTAGATAAAAGGTAATTTTAATACATATCACATCATCAGCTAGACATCCACTGCTGGATGAAGGTTTCCTCTTTATTAGGGAACGGTTATAAACCCCACGCTAGGCAGATGGCTTCACGGGGTCGCAGAAAGAATGCTCACCACCATTAACCAGGAGAACACTGCTGGCCGTCCTTAGGTGGTTCTGGATGCAGTTTTATCCTAGGTATTTTAGTACATTAATTAATAAAATAGCTCTTGCTTTAGATAAGTAAAACTTGTATGTATTGTCCCCAGATAGCTCAGTTGACAGGTGCCCCTATCAATCATTTAACTATTCAAGGGTAGGTTTATTTCCAGCTTTGGGAAGAAAAAGCAGTTGTATGTTGTGTAAAATATGTACAGATACACAATTAAATTACTAAATAGAGTTACTGCCGATGGGTTGATTTTATCCGATTCGTGGCAGTTAACTCAACAACATACCTTTAGATAAGCTGCTATCAGCAGATTTACAAGGTGACTGCGTAGATTCTCTTTCTTCACTTATATGTTGCTGGGATACTACAGGCCTCAAGTCAAAAGACGGAGAAACACCATTAGGCGGGGTGGTATCATCTAATCTTGGTGGGGGTTTAGGAGCTTGCTGTTTCCGATGTGGTTTCACCAGCAACTGAACTTGCTTCCTCTTTTCATTCAGCTTAGCTATCAAGTCTGGCTTTTGGGTCAACATTGCACTACTCTCACTCATATTTTTGATGCAATCGGTAAGAAATTCCAAATAGAACTCAGGCTCAACCTACAACAATGTTCATTTTCATCATGAGACTTCTTAATGAAACTAATAACTGAGCTAATTGGTGTTTTGGCGGCTCACCTTGACCGAAGCTACGTAATTGGAAGGAACAAATCCGAGTTGACCTTTTCTACTAATAACATGCCACCAGTTCCTCTGTTTAGTGGTGGTCTGGTGCAGATAGAAGAATTCACCCTCACAAAAACTGAGGGTTTTAGCCAGCGTTGCTTCAAAGTCGAATAACGCCTTGACCATCTCAAGATCATCTGAAAAGGGGAAAATTAAAATTGGAGGTGTTTCAATATTATCGATAAGAAAGAAGGATTCACATTTCACACCCCTCCCGTTTAGCATAAAAATATTGTTTTTACCAATTTGTACGTCCGTCATCGTGTAAGTGCTAAATATCTTATTTTGGTCACTTTTAAATAAAACTTAAATAAATCGCGCACATCTCGTTTGTGGGAGGCAATAATGTACGACACAGATAATGTACGGTATGATATTGTACGGCATGATAATTGGTGTACATGTACATCGAATATCATGCTGTGCAATATCGTGCCGTGCAATATCGTGCCGTGCAATATCATCGTGCCGTGCAATATCATGCCGTACATATTCGGCTCGGTTCAATAATGCACACCCCGAATTTGTCCAGCCTGATATTTGATGTACAAGTACACGAATTCCTTATTTGTATAGCAGAATATATACTCTATGGTAATTAAATATTCTATTCTGTACTTGGAGGATCTAGATCTAGGAGGTTTTTTTTTATGACATTTTTTTAGAAATGTACTCGGATTATTGACTGTTATTATGCCGTACATTATCGTGTCGGCAAATATCATGTTGTACATTATAGACACCCTCGTTTGTAACAAAACAATTTAAATTATTATATTTTTCTTAGTTTTTGGCTTCGCAGTTCGCACGTTGTGCATTCAGCCATTGTCAAGTATTATGATTTTTCATCAGATTTTCATGTCTAAATAATAACAAGTGTGTCATCAAATCACAGTCAGTCACACGAAATTAATCAAAGTCAAGTTTATGTCATGCCTTAGTAAAGTTGTGGTGACTTTATTACGGGCGTTAACAGAGTTTTGAAAACAATACGAAAAGACATGTTTCACCACATTATACCACTTGCCCACACTCGTGCATGTAATTCAACACATTGAATAAAACATCACTATTTTTAATCATGAATTCGCGATACAACACACGTTTAAGAAAATAAGAGATTGCAGCGACTTGATTTTGCCGTGTTCCCGCCAAAACTCATTATGACAATAAATACGTTATAATTCAAACATAACGACCGCTTTAAAACTTAAAAAAAAAAGCTTTGCAAAAAAGTCTTGAAACGGAAACTTTTTTATCTCCGGACAATACCTACCTACTGTGGAAAACACGGCAATGTGTAAATTTTTAAGAAAATGTACCTATGTACGAAAATTTAGACTATGTTTCATCCAATGGGAAGTTTTCTGACAGCTGTCAAAACGTAGTTCTACAGCCAAATGATAGACGGCGCTGGCGAGATATGGCCCACGTTTTTTTCGCATTTTTCTGTAAAAAAGCGTTCACTCACCTTCACTGTTTCACTTCACAGTTCGCTTTCGTTGGTGAAGTGCTTTTCCAAGTTTTCTTGTATCATTTTGTTGTAATTCTGATAAATTATTATTGTTACGTAACGTTATTGTTATTATTTTTTGTTGATAGTAAAGTGGCGCCCGGGTATTAATTTCTAATCTTTTTTTGCCAAACACTATCGGCCTTACTTAAAAAAAACTTCTCAACCGTTAGTCACTGGTTAAGATGCTCTGCCATCTTCTCTCTGACGTGAAGTGTAACATGCAAGAACAAGATAGAGAAGTTTAAGCAGTGACTAAGAGAATAGAGATTATTTTAGGTAAGGCTGTATATAACTATCGTTACTGTCCTTAAAATTACCTACTTACAATTCAAAGTGATTCTCGGTGAGGCAAGGTCAAACCATACATCATGAAAAATAAAACAAAAAACCTGCCACAGAGTTACTGTCTGTCACGGTTCTATTGTAGAACCGTGGTTTAGTTGAAAACCTTAAAAAATTAACCAGAGTAGAACCATGTTAATCTAGACAGAATAACCTTTATTATAATAGGTATTTATAGGATTTAAATGTAGATAATTAGGTACACACCCTCATACTTTTATGTGGCCTAGGGAAGATTTCTTCTTTGAAACCAATAAAGCTTTAGAGGTTCCACATGCAAAACTTTTTCACAGATAGCGCCAGCGGCGGCGATCCGGATGTCGTTGCTTATAAATGTATCTGCTCTTGATGAGGGCGTTGTCGATACTGTAGTCCAAGGAAAAACACTGGGTACCATGCCTTATTTTAAGAATTTATGCTGTTGATGACGGCCTGAAAATAGATTTGTAGGTTAGATAGTTGTTAACATTTTATATTGGACAGAGCTTCACGGCCTTACCTAAAATAATCTCAATTCTCTTAGTCACTGCTTAAACTTTTCTGTCCTTTTCTAGCACGTGCAACTTCACTTCAGAGAGAAGATGGCAGAGCATCTTAAGCAGTGACTACGGTTGACAAGTTTTTTTTAAGTAAGGCCGTTAATTAGCAAGGCAAAGGGTTGTTGCACAAACCAGTATATATAATTATGCGCAGATTATCTTTGGTAATCCGAGTCTAATAAGAGTCAAACCATTAAATTGTAAAAAAAACAACAAAATGTATGACATTGACAGTTGACTATGGCTGCATCGATGATGCGCCACCTAGGGTAAAAAAAGCAGGATCCACTCTGCGATTTTTTTACCCTAGGTAACTAGGTATGCTGTACCAGAAAGAGTAGAAAATGGGGGCGCTACTTTCTAAGCAAACTCTTCAAAATTACGTATAACTTGGCAATACTGAATGATAATTTGTATTGAAAACTTTTAGTTTCATTTAATTTAATTTCTACACTTTCTGGTACAGCTGTACATTGAAGTAGAATAACACACCGGAATTATAATTATGTGCATGATGTTACACTTAGGTAAGTACATAATAAATATTGAAAGTTCCACATCCTATGGGAACTCAAGTCAACTAAACAACTAAAGCTGAGAACATACTTCAGCGGAAGTGGTTACTCATACAATAACGATACTACGCAAACCGGAACAAGGCACATAACGGAAGTTGGATGATACTTGACTCCTGTGACTCTGAGGACTCTCAGGGATCAATTCGCAGCTCAAGGATTTGTTAAAGAAAGTGGGTTATAGGTAAAAATAGCTTAATATTTCCCTGTAGAAATTTTTATAATTACCTTAGTCTTAAAGCTTTGCTCGAAGTGCGGGTCGGCGGCCTCGGCACCATGCTTTGGACGAGATCCTGAGGCGCGCTCTTGTGTCAGCTGAAGTGCCTTCAGTGTTGGAACCCCCGGGATTGTCCCGGGCTGATGGTAAGCGTCCAGACGGGCTTACTTTGGTCCCGTAGCAGAGGGGTCGGTGCATTGTTTGGGATGCCACGTGCGTGTGCAGTTTCGCTGCTTGCCACCTCCGGGGATCCCAGCAACGTGCCGGTTCCGCTGCAGAGTTGGCCGCAAGGGGCAAGAGTCGTAAGTATGCCGATTTGGCCCTGGCCTACGACTTTGTCCCCTTTGCTGTGAAAACGGCGGGCCCGTGGTGTGCCGATGCAAGGAAATTCATAGGGGACATCGGGCAGCGTCTGAGAGAGAAAGGTCGGGACCCCCGCGGTGGGTGATTTTTGACGCAGCAGATTTCTCTGTCCATTCAGCGCGGTAACGCCGCCGCTATAATGGGCACGTTTGGGCAGGGTGCATTACGGGGGGGAATTTTCGATGAATAATGATTTCGCATTAAGATGTAATTTTAAATATCTAGTATTTTGTTATCTAATTAGAATAATATTATTTGATTAAATAAATAAAAAGTTTTAAGCTTAAATAGTAAATATAACATTTCAGGCCTAGTAAGTAGTCACAGCCTAGTGGTAAAACTTTCACATACATACTTAGGTAAGTATGTGAAACTACACACTTGACTGCAAAGACTATACACTTGACTGCATTATAGCTCAGAAGGGCGTGGGTTTGTTTCCCGATTCCCACACAGCACAAACATATATAGCTCAACTAAACAACTAACGCTGAGAACCCCCTTTCTGGGGCATCATGATCAGTCCGGCAATGGAATACTAAAACAAACGGGTTGTATGAAAGTCTGGAGACAATTTAGGTAAGCTATCTAGCTAAGAATGGTACCTAGTTACATTGAAAGTATTTACTTATTTATTTTTAAAGGGAAGCCTAGTAGTTACAGCTGTATCAGAAAGAGTAGAAATTAAATAAAACGGAACTAAAAGTTTTCAATACAAAATATTATTCAGTGTTGCCAAGTTATACGTTATTTTGAATAGTTTGCATCTTGGAGGTTTTAGCTCTGTACCTAATCAAAGGTTTGCTTACAAAGTAGCGCCCCCATTTTATCCCTACTCTTTCTGGTTCAGCTATAGGTAGGTACCACCTACCTAAAAGGTTTCATTAGGGTACTATGAAGGGATTATTCGAAATTAAAAAAAAAAAGATGAAGAGGAAACTTTTGTATGCGTCCTTTGTTTTCAAACTTTTAGCCATGAATTCCTTCACTGCAACTAGTTACGAAATAAAAGGTCAGTATCGTGCAAAGAAAAAAACATTTTTGTCCTAGTAACCAGTATCGTATAACGAAGAATGTTTCTTCTGCCGTAACTGGTTACGATCCTCCGGTTTCGTACGCAGCCGAAGGGATGTAAATTTGTATTTGGATAGTTCATTTAAAATAAAAAAATATGCCCGGGATAATTTTAAGTGGTGTGAAAACGAGGAGGAAAATAATTAGTAATTAACCCAACGGTATTTGGGAACGAGGCGTTTTTTTTCCGTACGCGGACGAAGTCGTGGGCGACCTCTAGTGGAGTACCTATAGAAGGTTAGATTTTATATTATAGTTGAAGTTGAAACGAACGTATTGGTAAGTCTTTAAGTATGTAAGTCTGTTGTCTTTCATTTGTATTCATTCACATAAAACTGCTATCAACCTCCATTGCATCGTGCGCTATTCTTGTGATGCGGGCATCTTCTGCAGATATTGAGCTGACTGCTGGTCTGCATTCCCATGAATAATTCACGAGGGTTAAACGGACAAGACTCCTCCGGGACAGAGTAGGGTGGATCACAGAGGGATCACTCTTTTCAAACAAATCAACATGACGATTGACAACGTTCCCATGTAGCGCATTGCGAAATACCTAATTGCAAAAAGGACACAAAATTATCGTCAGCAATTTTTGATTTTGGGGATTTCCCCCATAAAAATTAGGAAATAAATACCATAGTATGTTGCGACGCGACGCCACGCATACCTACTTAAGAGTAAATAAGCCAGTTATTTCTCCATGGAAACGGGGAAAATAATATTACTCCACTATGTAACATTGTAGGTCTGAGACTAAGCATTATATCGATTTGTCTCTTCATTATCTAGGATTGTAAATTGATAACAAAGTAAAAAGTGAATAAACATGAAAGTTATGAGCCAGGAAACATCTTGTATTTTAGCTCAATTTTAACGCCACTTTGAACGTAAATAAATAACATAAGGAGTACGAAAACTCTAAAATAATGTATCACGCGGCATAGTTTATTCTATCACAATTTTAAATAACTTTAGTTGGAATAAATTAGTTCAGTAGTTTATTCATCACAATCCTGCAGCTTAAGGTCGAAATGAAAAAATTTGCGCGTTCATTTCTCTTTCTTTCTCCCGTTCCCACACTTTGATAAAGAGAGCATGCTTTTTAGCCACGCCCACCGATGAGTTCGAGCCGTTGGGCGGTGCATCCTTAAACGCGAAGTTTATTTACTGTTATGGGTCCGTTTTCTACACACTTCGCAGACTCCAGTTGTCCATCTATCCTCTTTTAATCCTTGTCTCCGGAGATCAATTTATACTTCCACGGTTATGTTGATAACAATGAATTTGAATTGCAGTAAATAAAGGTAAAATAAGACAAGGAAAATAAGAACTTAAAGGATAAAGGTGGTTTGAGATTTGGGTTGAAAGATACGTGGTAGTTTCAGTAGAATATGTAGGTTTTATCATGTTAACGGGAATAAACAAAAAATAACAGAATTTCGTCAGTAGGTAAGTACCGGTCTAATTTTAAAGTAAATACGTATATAGGTTTGTATAGACATAGTTCAAGGCATTGAGCATCTTTTCTTTGAGGAACGTTAGAACCTTTAATACACATGTATAGGTAAATAAGGTTTATAACATAAGTGTTACTATTGTGCAGGTTTGTTCCCAACGAGTAACACCCTCACCTGTCACCTGTCGCACTGCTACTCGATTTAAATAAAAATTCCCATCGAGTAACAGTGTGATAGGTGAGGGTGTTACTCGTTAATAATTCCTATACAAATTTTCATCCTAATTAATTAAATTAGGATGAAAATTTGTATGGGAATTATTAGGGACCCACATTGAACACTATACAAGCGACATAACGTCAAAATTCGAACAATTTTGAACTATATAATGCACGTATAGTCGTATAGGTATGTAAAACGGCTGTCGGACGTTTTTTGACTGTTTTCACTTAGAGATTGTGACTCTATAGATATTAAATCAATACGTACAAGTCCATTATATTGACAAAAGGCGTGGGAAAAAGATGAAATAAGTAGGTATTTATAGGCATATATAAGTTATTAATACCTATTTTATAAAAGAACGCTTATTGAATGTTAATTTGCGACCCATCGCAATCGTTACGAGATTATTCTGCAAATTTTCCATAATTACCTATCCAACATTGTGTGGATTTGAATACAGTCATTAGTGTTTTTTTGATTGTCGGTGTAAATCCCGGAAGTAGCCGGAAACCGGCGACCGCAAATACCGGTCTGCCATTCAACTCTAGAGGCGTTCGGACGCAGAATAAATAATAGGTTCGGGTATAGTTAGCGGTTTTGCTACGATAAAATACCTACGACAGTAAGTGCTGCTTCAATGATTCTATCGGAGTCGGAGATCGAACTGTGAAGGTAAATTGGGCTTTTGTGGCTTCCGTTGCTAGAGTTTGATTTCTACCAGTTCAAAGTGCCAACACTTTGTGAAGTAGGAATAGGAATAAAGCATGATTGGTTATTACGTAGGTAGACTGGTATCTGTAATATGAAGTATTTTAGGGATTCGTACCTGAAGGCTGTCCAACGGGACCCTATTACTAAAAGCATTGTTGGTTATTAACGGCCTTACCTAAAATAATCTCGATTCTCTTAGTCACTGCTTAAACTTCTCTGTCCTTTTCTGCACGTGCAACTTCACGTCAGAGAGAAGATGGCAGAACATCTTAAGCAGTGACTAACGGTTGAAAAGTTTTTTTAAGTAAGGCCGTAAGTAGGTAGACTAACTGCAGTATCTGTAATATGATGTATTTTTCGGGATTCTTACCTAAAGGATGTATAACGGGACCCTATTACTAAAAGCATGATTGGTTGTTAAGTAGGTAGACTAACTGTATCTGTAATATGAAGTATTTTAGGAATTCCTACCTGAAAGATGTCCAACGGGACTATTACTAAAAGCATGAATGGTTAAATATTAAGTAGGTAGACTAACTGTAGTATCTATAATATGAAGTATTTTCAGAGATTCGTACCTAAAGGATGTATAACGGGACCTTATTACTAAAAGCATGATTGGTCATTAGGTAGGTAGACTAATTATATCTGTACCTAATATGAAGTATTCTTTGAGATTCGTACCTAAAGGATGTATAACGGAACCCTATTACTAAAAACATGATTAGTGTTTATTATTAGTAGACTAAACTGTATTTGTATTAAGATTAGTGTTTCTAGGATTTTATACCTGAAGGATATCCAACGGGAACCTATTACTAAGCCTATTTCGTTTGTCTGTCTGTCCGTCCGTCCAACTTGTACCTACCTCCCCAGCGTAGGACGCTTTGAGAATTGAGACCCGAGACGAACGTACCTACATATAATATGGGTGGAAGCGTAAACCAGGACATCGGGCTAAGTGGCGTGCTTTGGGAGAGGCCCAATCTGTGTCCAGGAGTAAAACATGATGGGCTTATTTTGTTGATGATGAAATCTAAAATAAGACAATTTTCGTTTATGCACCACACTTTATTATTCACATTATTATTACACTTAAGGGTTCTATATTCCAAAGTCGCCCCTCGAAAAATCAATGTTATTTAGTCAAATTGCTATAATTAATGGCAAAATATGTTACAGACGAACATCCGTCTTTGTTATTTCTTTGGTTGCAAACACGATATTAATTATACTTTCCTCGATAGAAAAAAATAGCGAAACAGTGCCTATTTTTATACTTTTTTTCCGTTATATGTCCTTATTACAGCTCATAGTCACATTAAAAAATCTTAAATTAAAATAAGTATTTTGGAGAACTTTCTTTGGTTGAAAAATTATTAATTTCGATATTTTTCGAATAATCAGAGAAAAAATAAAAAATTCGAAGCTTGACATGCACGAATCTGCGTGACCGCCATATTTTTACTCCGCTAAATGTGATTCTACCTGATACAACTTTAGACTACTGATCGATTGCATTAAAATATGTACTTGAAACGTGGAATATCCTGGCCTTAAACCCTAATAACTTACGAACCTTTTTTTTTTAGGCATAAGCCTTTATTAACTACAACAAACTACAAAGACTACTTAGCCTACTACACAACAAAAAACAAAAGGATTGTATCCAGACCGAAACTTGACATGAAACATGCAGAAGTTGGTTTAATCACCTGCATACCGTCTCACCCCATATTCAATTATGTAAACAAGGTGGGAATGAAAGGCTAACAATTTCCTTCTCAGAGCAAACTGTATTTTCCTAGAGCGTTATTTCTTTGCAAACAAATAGAGAAAGGGGTTAACGTTGGCAAAGTCTACGGGCTAATACTGTGGCGTCTCAGAAGGAAATGGAAACGCATGGAGACTTATGTAAGTACAAGTAATATTTATATACAGGGCTAGTTCTAATCAGTTAGCATCCTTCTGTACATCATAACAAAAAACTTTTACTACTAACATTGAAATAGCGAAAAAATTATCAGCTGCTCCATACAAAAAGTTCGTCGACTTGGGAAAAATGTATGGAATAGCTGTTTTTGCGATTTCATTGTTGGCCCCATACTAAAAGCTGTTTGTTTTGATTACAGAATATATATTCAATGATGCTACCTGATTACAATTAACCCTGTAATCCCTGTATAGGTATGTTATTACTCGTAGTAACTAACCAAAATCTTCTTAAGATCAGCTCCGTACAATACTTTTGATTTGTTTTGTTACCAGAGAAATTACTGGCATGATATTAGAATTTAATTTCACAGGGCGACGACCGCAGTGCAGTGCGGCCCACGATTTTGTACATACGGTTGGCACAACTGTTATGGGCAGGCGGGATGGTTACTAACAGGCGAACATGTGGCTCGTCTCGTCACTCCAAAGCTTTAAAAAATGGTAACCAGCCACGTAACTGCAAGAAAAAAATTGCTGGCTTGTAGAAAAATTTCATCAACAAATGAAAAAAATAAATAGAACAGCAGTTTTTAAATCTAATCAACTAAGTGTTAAGTTAATTAACACTGTGTTAATTAACTTAAGTGTTAAAATAACACACAACGAGAACATGTCCCGGTAAGGCCTTAATTCTTAGAATCGTTCCCTATCTCTACATGCCTTCACGTTAAACTAGAAGTTCACTATTTCCAATTACAGACCCATTATAGAAACTCGTGTATCTATCTTCGAGCTACATCATTAGTTCCTTGGCAGTAGTTACATAAATTGCAAGTTCCCGTTAACTAAAATGTAACTAAACCTAACTTAGACCGCGACCTCACACTAATTCGACCACAGACCTCTTTTTGGGATTAGGTATATACCTGCTTATTTTATAGTTAGGGTATACCTACTTATTTTATAGTTAAGTACCTACTTAATTTTATAGTTAGGTTCCTAATTATTATATAGTTAAGTACCTACTTAATTTTTGTTATGTACCAAATTAGTTTTAGTTAGGTACCTACTTAATTTTAGTTACGTACCTATTTTTTTTTTATAATTAGGTACCTACTTATTTTTAGTTTATAAATAATTAATTTATGTTAGGCACCTACAATTAATTAATAGTTATGACACAAAGAACCGAATTAAAATTAAATAAATAGGAGTGTAATTTTTTTTTTATCCTAATAGCACTGAATTAATAATAACAATAAAAATTCAAATCCAAAAAAATACTGACACGTACTAATTAAATACCCGTTGCGAGTAAATTATCGTTGCAGTTTTTAGTTGCTACAGCGTAGCCTCTACGATTGGATTTGCTACGATTCCAATCGCACAATCACCGCGGATTGCAAGCAGTTTAGTTATAAATTGACCATTATTGCTTTCCATAATAGTAGATTTTCTGACAGGCAATTTAAAGAAAAGAAGCTCATTGTAGATGGCGCTGACTTTGCGCTGACCAGACGTGGCGTCTTTGTCAAGTTTTTAATTTAATTTTAGTACCACAGATCAAAAATATTATGCTGTTATTGACTGTCACGTATTTTAGCGCCATCTACACAATAGACTCATCTATAGTGGTTGTTGAAGAGAACAACTTATTTTTTAAATTGCCTGGCAGAATATCTCCAATTGGACACATGTCCTAGGGAAAAAAAATATACTACTGTCATTTTACAGTTGTTATTTTGTACCCACTTAGTTTGCGTGAAACAGTTCACTGGGTTATCGTTACGACGTACGTTTTCACTTCCACTTGACCTATGCTTGCTGGGGAACTGCGTAAATTATATTATAATTATATTTATTATGGTGTATATTTAAGTTATAATATGCTTGTGGTATGCAGTAAATTAGTTAATGTATTTGTTAAATTCCCTTAATCTTAGTTACAAGTAATGTTCATCAGCCTTACCTTACCTTAGGTAAACCTTACCTTACCGTTCAATTTTGTAAGTCGACAGTCGCGTTTTTTGCGTCACATAATTTGCGCTGGACAAGTTATTACACAAAAGTTCGGGTCGTGTCACACAACGACGCAATAATATATGAGATGTAAGCCGCATTGTGTCGACTATTTCGCGACGTAAAAACCGCGACTCGTGCACGACTCACATAATTAAACTCGTTTGGGGGCGTCACAGACGAAGATGCTATAATATTCGATGTTTAGATAAAATATCGCTCGCTATACAATTTTAATATAATGTTATATCGTCATTTTTGTGCTTCTTCAATTATGTATGGTAGATATTGAAATATGTTCTAAGTCTAAGATGACATGATTGTGTGTCACAGAGATTTTGTTGCTCAAAATAAATGATTTATTATCATCTTCATCGTGTGTCACGGCCTTTACTGGTAACGAATTATTTACGTTCATTTGGATGAATTGGAACTTCGAGCCACAGTTCCCATGACGCTGTACTAATTCCAACTATAAAAGCGACAGTTTTCATAATTATGCAAGCAAGCCATTTGTAAAATTATAACTCCCGTATCCTGTCACGTCCTGCCAGCTGCCAGCAAGGTTGCTAAGGACTTAATTACATTTACAACACAAAAAGCTTTGAGGTTCTCAAGGAGACCGGGTACAAAAAGAACTCGTATTATTTTCATATTTTTTTGAAAAAAGTACAAAACTTCCGGCTTTCATTGTGTGCTTTAGTAGGAAGCGTTTATGGGAAAATTAACGTTCTTTTTACTCGTTTCTAAAATACAAAGAACGTTTTACAGAATTTTTAAATATAAAGGCTTACTTTATTCGTTCAAGCTCAACCGTACTATTATATTTAATGTGCTCAAACGGAGCCGATGGATAGCATGGTAACTAAGGTTCTAAGGTTCACTACCATGTTGTAGCGATAAGCCTTATTTTTTCATAGTACGCAAGAATGCGCGTGCGAGCGGAGCCGACTTTCAAACGATATTGAGCCTTATTCCAAACAATATCGTGCGAAGATCGGCTCCGCTCGCATGCGAAACTCTTACGTACATTTTAAAAATAAGGCCCAGGGACTCAATTATGAATCACACCCAAGAGTTTAAGTATGCGAATACGATCGAATTTCAAACAATATCGCTCTAAAGTTGGCCTTATTCGTATGCCATCACAGAAGAAAACCACCTATAAACTATGCGAACGATTCAAAAATCGAGCCTTTATTTTTGAATCTTTCGCATGATGGCCCAATCGCCTTTCGAGGACAGATCTAAGCCTAACAGTGGCTTATTTAAATAAGGTAGATTATGTTATGGCAGGCATTTGTCAGCGTTCGTGTACTGAGAGTTTTTTTTAATATATGGGGTGACGTAACGAGCGAGATGTTTGCTTGGTGGTAAGCGTCACGCCAGCCCATAACAGTAGCAGTGCCAGATTTGTGAACTTGAAGGTAGTACTATTATTTATTTTGTGCTTGAAGTATACAGTTCTATGCCTCGCACTCTACTGCGCTATATTATATACTAGAGGTCGCCCGCGACTTCGTCACAGATATCAATTTTTCATCACTATAACTTTAAAAACAAAGAACTTTCCATACAACATTCCACCCCCTTTCCTTTCCCTTAAATCGTCCCTGTCAAAAAAATTGAAAAAAACTGAAAAAAGTATTTTTTATTTTAAATTAACTATCCAAAAACAAAGGACTTTCATACAAACTTCCCCCCCTCCTTCCCAGCCAGCCAGCCAGCCAGCTAGCCAGCCAGCCAGCCAGCCAGCCAGCCAGCCAGCCAGCCAGCCAGCCAGCCAGCCAGCCAGCCAGCCAGTCAGGACAGAGCCTTTTATTATATTAGATTAGATGTTAAATCTCTTCATACTCAGTAATTTATCTGGTAGCATTGCCCTTCAAACCGGAACACGGTAATGCACACTTTTGCTTGGCGCTTGAATAACTGGCAATGGTGTGATACTTTCCCAGGCGGATTCTGCAGTAGAGTCCTACCACTACTACAGTCATACTTAAAAAAACTTTTCAACCTTAGTCACTGCTTAAACTTCTCTGTCCTTTTCTAGCACGTGCAACTTCACGTCAGAGAGAAGTTGACAAAGCATCTTTAACCAGCGACTAAGTTTGAGCGGCGTTTTTAAGTAAGGTCCCTAGTTGCCAAATGCCTGTACTGAGAGTTATACTTACATCGTGAGACCCAAGGAAGGAGCGCATCAGAAACCAACAAGGGCCAGATAAAGCTATCTTTGCTTTCATAGCTAAATCGAGATTGTTTCTCGTGCTATTACTCAATATTACATGCTGTAAATATCTGAGGTTATTTTATTTGGCTCGGCGCAGTAAAAGCGCCTACAGCCAATTTGCAGCCGCTATAAAGGCCAATGTAAGTGCTGGGAAGGCGAATTTAACTTTAATAAGTTCGCATTGCGCCTCCCTGTGCTACCTATACCTATATACTGTATAATAAAATTGTGTGGTATGAACTGCGATTTTTTATTGATCCTCACAGCGCGTAGACGCAACGACAATAAATAATTGTCGTTGGTAGACGTATAAGTACGAGGGGTGTTCAATAAAAAGTGAGAATGAGTATGTTGCCGGTAACTATTTAACTAGTCGGTAACTGTTTACTAAATGTTATTTTATTTTTCGATATAGTCGTCTTTTAGCGTAATACACTTGAAATATCTTTTTTCTAAGCTTAAAATCCCTATCTTAAAAAACTCATCACGAGCACCTAAAAACTCCTGTACTGCAGCGACTTCTGCTTCATCAGTTTTGAACCTCTGTCCTCTCAGAGACTTCTTCAACCTTGAAAATAGATTGAAATCACTAGGGGCAAGGACGGGTGAATAGTATTTCGAAGCCAGCATCACGAATTGTAGCCATAGCAACGGCGGACTTGTGAGCCGGGGCATTATCTTGATAGAACAAAACAATTTTTGCTATTTTGCCTCGCCGTTTCTCGCGTATTACGTTACGCAATTTTTTTATTTGTTCTGCATACAAAGAGCCCGTTACAGTAGCTCCAAGGTCGAGATATTCTATCATGACCACCCTTTTACTATCCCAGAAAAGAGAGCCCATGATCTATGCGGCGGAACAACTCGCCTTAAATTTCTTAGGAGTTGGAGATGATGGTCTTTTCCAAGTCATAGATTGTAATTTTGTTTCAGGATTGTAATGATGAAGCCATGTTTCATCCATTGTTATGAATCAAGACAAAAAACGATCAGGATCTTGTTGTACCATTTCCAATGAAGCTCGAGAAATGTTCAGCCTGGTTTGTTTTTGTGCATCGGTAAGCATTCTGGGAACCTAGCGCGCGGATACTTTTTTCATCCCCAAGCGTTCGTGTAAAATGCTATGCACACTACCAGTCGAAATCTTTGTTTCATCGGTTATAAAACGTACCGTGAAACGACGATCTGCTTAAACAATGTTCTCGACTTTTTTAACATTTCTTCGGTCACTACTATTAAAGGGCGGCCCGGGTGAGGGTCCTCTTTGGTGGATGATCGTTTAAATTTGGTGCACCAACGAGCAACTATAGAATAAGGTGGTGCATTTGCTCCTAAAGTATTCTGCAAGTCTTGATTAATTCGTTCCGTAGTGAAATGTTTCATGCACAGATACTTAATAACCGCACGCAATTTTTTTTCCGTTTTCGACATTTCGCTACGACAGACTGCAAACAACAGACTTCCATTTTTTTTAAACAAAAGAGATTCAAATTATTTCCTTTTTTTAAATCTTATTAATATTCCAGCTTTACCAGCCAGTATTTACTTTTTTCAGTTCCAAAGAGTTTCTACCTCATTTTCACTTTATAATGAACGCCCTACGTACTACAACAAACAGGTTTTCGTTTTGGTGTGAAAATTTTGTTTTGGAAGTTCTGCGGAAGCGTTACTACTTCTCACACAATAATTTGGGGGAAAAGTAAAGTGATAATTGAATCTGTAACGGTTATTATCCATGGTGTTGCAACAACGTTTGCCTGGACAAAGTGTGAGAGCTGAACTAATGGTATCAACACGATATTATGCATACGAAATCCATTATAAAATGTATCTGCGAGGTAGGTTAGCCTTAAATTACTATCTATCTAATATAATAAAAGGCTCTGTCCTGACTGATTGGTGACTGACTGACTGACTGACTGACTGACGACAACGCACAGCCCAAACCGGTGGTCGTACAGACTTGCAATTTGGAGGGTGTATTCGCCTCGACGCGGAGGGGTGTACTAAGAAAGCATTTTTCGAAATTCGACCCCTAATTCGTTTGTATGAAAGTCCTTTGTTTTTGTACTTTTAAGTCACGAAAATTTGGATTTGGATAGTTAATTTAAAATAGAAAATGCTGTTTTCAATATTTTTTTGACAGGGACGATTTAAGGGGGGAAATGGAATTTTGTAGGTATGGAAAGTTCTTTGTTTTTGAAGTTATAGTGATGAAAATATATATTTGGGTAGTTCGTTTGGGGGCGGGGTTCGGGGGGTAAAAACGTGGTGAATTTTGAGAGCGGGCGAATTTCTTAATTACGCGAACGAAGTCGCGGGCGACCTCTAGTCCTACATATAGAGGTCACCATTTCTATGGGAAAAGCATTAAAGATGTTATGAAAGCAGCTAACATTCCTAATATAAAAAGGTACACGCAAACTGTTATAATTGCTTATAATATTAAATAATAATAAAATAATAATAAATATCGCAGGACATTTTTTCACACAGCGCCATCTAGCCCCAAACTAAGCAAAGCTTGTAATATGGAAACCAGATAGCTGATAGAATACTTATATACATTAAATATTACTTATTGATGCTAAACTTTTCAGTTCAAATCATTACAAATCTACTTTGACACTAGGGCTGGCCAGTCGGCCTACTCGAACTCACTTACATTTCATCAAATTGCTTTAGCAAAAGTTGTGTGCTACATCTCGATAATTTCCCTCCGTTTCCCGTATGGAATTATCGATAAATCCGCCAATAACTGGCAGTTCCAATGAGAAAGTTCTGCGCAAATGGAAGTTCCGGAACGTCACACCGCAGACGTGACACGAACTTTTATATCGCACGAGTTCGTTGATGATTGATTTACCAAGGTATACAAGGTGTAACAAAAAGGTTCAACAATACGAAAGGGCAGGTATGTACTTATCATTATAAACAACTTTTACTATGGGGTCAACCATGAAATCGCGAAAATAAAATCAGCTGTTCCATACAAAAAGTTCATTGACCTTGGCAAAATGTATGGAACAGCTGATATTTATTTCACGATTTCAGAGTTGGCCTCATTCACTATGGTTGTTCATAATGATGAGTACATACATACTGAAGGGTATGTATGTACTCATCATTATGAACAACCATACATACTGAAGGGTATGTATGTACTCATCATTATGAACAACCATAGTGAATGAGGCCAACTCTGAAATCGTGAAATAAATATCAGCTGTTCCATACATTTTGCCAAGGTCAATGAACTTTTTGTATTGTTGAACCTTTTTGTTACATGTTGTATATACTGTACTGTTGTACTGGGATGAGAAAAACAATTACTACGAGATAACTACGAGCCCTTTATTGGTTACTAGCTGCGCCCCGCAGTTCCACCCGCGATTCTTGGAATAAAACATAGGGACAGTAGCCTATGTTTTATTCCAAGGTATAATATATAAGCTAACTCTACACCAAATTTCATCCAAATCCGTTTAGCCGTTTCAGCGTGAAGGTGTAACAAACATATACACACACACAACGAGAAACTCCAAGAGACAGCTTATATTATACCTTGGAATAAAACATAGGCTACTTGTCCCTATGTTTTATTCCAATAAGAGGTTTTCTGACAGCTGTCAGAACGTAGCTCTAATAAGTCAAAGGATATCTGGAACTTCTTGTACCTGTGGCATACTTGCGGATGCCCCAATAAATAATACTTACCTACCTTACGACATAACAGCATTACCTAAAATAATCTCGATTCTCTTAGTCACTGCTTAAACTTTTATGTCCTTTTCTAGCACGTGCAACTTCACGTCAGAGAGAAGATGGCAGAGCATCGCCTAACGGTTGAAAAGTTTTTTTAAGTAAGGCCGTAAATGTCGGAAGCTAATCGTCCCGTGTAAGCCTGCCGCGCCGCATCAGGCGCATGACCTTGGAAGCTTGCGAGGCACCAGCGCGCGCGAGCGCAGACGGCCGTCCCGCCGCCCGCCAGTAACTCATAGCTCATAGACATTACGCGCTGACGCACGCTCGATCGCCGCTCCACCCAGTGGCCCACGTCGACATTGTTGTTTTGTTATTGTTAATCGCAGCGACGGTGATAATGAAATGGACGGACCCAGCGCTTGCAAATCGATCAAAATTTACAAGTCAACACAATCAAGCATACCTAGCTAAAAGTATGCATACATTTGCCGGAAAATAGAGATAGCGAGTCTAATTACTGCATGACAAAAAGAGAACACATGTACATGTATTAGAAGTTTGTATTGTCGTATCGTACGGCTCGCATGTCGCAAAGGCAGAGTATGACTGAAGCGAGAGGAGAGCCGCCGCTCAACATATAGACTTCAAAATCCGTTCGCTTATTTCCCGTCTATTCATCTTATCATTGTCGCTGGTTAATCGTTTATCTTGTGTATCGATAATAAACAATCACGAGAACTATAATATAGTGTGTATAACTTACCACATACCCTTAATACACGTACTCGAAGTATATTATCAGCTACTTTACGCAATGAAAAATGTGGTCGCGCTGACGTATTATAAATCCAAAACACCATTTTGCTGTAACCTTTACTTTTATACGGTTCCTTCGTTCCTTTGAGAAAATAATTCCAGATAACATGTGGAAACATAAAAGTTGAGATTCACTGCATAGCGCTCCCTGACTCGTTCGTCATGAAGTTACGATGTTCTTACTTAGAGGAGTCAGCTCTAGGCCTCAGAAAATTCGGCTTCATTTTCAAATTGGTAGGTAGTAACTTTTTGTGACCTTACTAACATATATGCCTACAACTATATAAGAAAATATAAAACTCGTCGGCGATGTTTAAATTTCCATTCAAACTTAATTTATCAGACTAATATTATACATAAATATTATACTGTATACTTTGATTATGTACCAAGACTGTATAGGCTGTTCCGTAAGTTTTTAGCCAAAAAGGTTTTATAGGTACGTGCCAATTTTTTCATTCTAAAGATAATTTCAATAGAAACCTCCTCGGTAAAACAGACCACGTCATTGAAAGAGGTTAATCCTCCAAGGCCCACGTAGTGTGTGTGTGTTTGTTACTCGTTCACGCTGAAATGGCTGAACGGATTTGGATGAAATTCAGTACACAGTAGTTACTGAATTTCATCCAAAAAAAAAACTCTATATATTTACCTATGGAGAAATTACATAATACATAGGCTACTTTTATTCCAGGAATCGCTGGTGATACCGCGGGGCGCAGATAGTTCCTTATAATTTGTGCAATTTCGTCATAATGCAATTTTGAGATATTTTAATAGGTTTATAGTTTCAGTACTATTTTCTCAGTTTTATTATTATTTACGGGATATTTACCGTGATTATGTTGTGAAAACAGCTCCCGAGTACTATTTTCAACCAATTTCAGTTAGAATCTAAAACGTAAACGTTTTCCTACTTTGAGTAAACTTAAGTTTAAAAATATTTTACCCATACTATCTTAGTGCCTCTTAAAAGCTCTACGCTATTGAAATACTCGTAAACTATAGAATAGAGCAGGTGCTGCAAAGCTATCATTTTGTATCATTACCACGGAAAGGCCCCTGCAGATATGCTATAACGTACTCGTATTGCTTCCCTAAAGGCCGTCACAGACAACGAAGATTTCGGGGGGGGGGGGGGGGGGGGGTGGACCCCAACTCCCCCCACCCCTGCCTACGGCCTTGTAAATATTATATTATCATATTCATCGTGTGTGACGGATTACACCCCGCTTCATATCACGACGACATCTCACGGCATAGTGCAATTTTATAAAAAGGAGAGGTCTGTAAGTCTACGAGATTATATCTGTATGGCCTAGTCTACCACCTTTAATGAAGGCATTTCAATGTACTCACTAGACTACCAAAAATATGTGGGAAGTAATAAAGTATATTTACTGTTTAAACTATCGCGGTTTTTTATTATATTTCTACTACGGGAGATGTACCCCGTTTTTTTTTTTTTTTTGTGAGACGAGCGCCCGATATCCGTCTGCACGTTAACAAATAAAGGAGCGCACCAATAGCTTATTACTTCGGTAGCAGAAATATCCCGGAAATTGCTGATATCATTTCCCATGTATAATTTACCTACATCCGTAAACTTCTAATTAGTTTAGACCGTAATAAAACAACACCTAATTACCAAATGAGGACTGGAAACGCCGTTATTCAGTGTTTAGTTTAGTTGTTATTTCAAACAATTAATGTGCGAAGTTGTGCGCACCGGACTTGGCTTTTGATTTACGAGTACGTCTGCGGAATATGGAGTACAGAAGGGAGGAATAAATCTTATATGGGAGACAAGTTAAAAAAGTGCCCAGCTTTATGCAGTTAATAACAGTTCCAAAACCCTCCAGAATGGCGCTCACGTAGCTAAGTGTGGTACTGCAAATGCGTTTAAGTGATTTATTTAAAAACTTTTTAAAATACTATAATAATAGAATAGGACCATTTTTTTGTGAAAGTTAAAAATAACGTTGAAAGTAAGAAGTTTTGAAAAGAAACCCGCCATAACGAAGCGGAAGTTTGAAAATTTATTCTGCTTGTTCACTAGCGCCATCCTAATTTAACGCACCCATACCCTGGAGTATAGAGGTAATATTATACAGAGATGCTCTAAGATTCAGGACTCATACAGTAAAAGGAACATGTATTGGTACGTATTTTCGGAAATACATAATTAAGTATATGGAGTTTATGTTTAGAGATATTGATACTACTGGCTTTTTGGTAAGGGAAAACATTGTGAGGAAACCTGCAGACTTACGGAGAAGATAATCCATAAATCCAGCAACCCGCAAATGTGCCAGCGTGGTGGATATGGCACAAACCGAGTATAGGCCTAAGTCCAGCAGTAGACTTTAAAAAAGGCTTATTATGCTTAACCAAAAGAAAATGTATCTATGTAAAGCAAAGAAATTAAAGCTACAAAGTAATCGTAATTTTAACCATAACTGTCCGTTTACATGCATGTCGCAGAGAAGTTTTAGGGTATTCCCGTCTCAGCACCAATTTTGTCAATTTTGCAGCTAGTACCGTTATGTATGTCGCTAAAATTACATGTCAGTATAGCTAATTTATTTGTCGAATTAGAGAAAATAAAAGAAAATTTTACCGATTTAAAAGTCAATTTTATCGATCGTTAAGAACGGTACTCGCGCTGCTGTTCAGTTATTAGGTAGGTGCGCCAATTTCTATAAAAATCGAGTCAGACTGATATTCAGTTATTCCAGTCTTCTCGTTCCAGATTTTGAAACTTTTCGGTTCGTGTTCAGTTTGCAAGATCCCTCTTTCTAGGTTTTAGCTGGATTTGTTGCTTCCCTTTCAGTTCCGGGCATGCACTGAAAATGAACTTCTATTATAAATACTTATACCTGATATCGTTTCTCTAACTACGCTGATCAATCAAATATTATTATTGTATTTACATATAAATACATTGTGGTAAAAAATAATAAAAACAATCTATCTATAACTATAAAAGGCTTTGTCCTGACTGACTGACTGACTGACATATAGACAACGTACAGCCCAAACCGCTAAACGTAGAGACTTGAAATTTGGAGGGTATGTTTTTGGAGAGGTGTAAACGCCCACTAAGAAAGGATTTTTCGAAAATCAACCCCGAAGGGGGTTAAATGGGGTGTTAAAGTTTGTATGAAACTTTTTATTCTCTGGTTCGATTGATACAAAACTTGGTATACGTATTCTACTATAAAAATAAGAAGATACGGGTGTCACAGTTTTTTCAAAATCAGCTCCCGTTAGTATTAAAAAAACTAAGTTTTAGTGATAGTACGTTTGTTTCTCCTTAACTTTGTAACGGCTGTACATATTAAAATGAAATTTGGTATAGGGATGGGGATAGATGTGGGGATGGGGGTGGGGATGATACTGGGAACGGAGACGGGGCGGAGATCGGCATGTTAATATTAAGATTACATTTGGTATCGGGATGGGGATGGGGATGGGGTGGGGATGGGATGGGGATGGGGTGGGGATGGGTGGGGATTTGGTGGGGACAGGTGGGGATGGGATGCGGATTTGGATGAGGCTGGGAACGGGGATGGCCGTGTCCATATTAAGATGAAAGTTGAAATCGGGATGGGGGTGGGGATGGGATGGGGTTCGGGATGGGGATGAGAGAGGGAACGGAAATGGGGGCGTATTTATTGGTCGGCTGAACAGATGGAGCTGCATTTTTGGATAGGTAGTTATAGCATAAGGTTCGGAAACGGACATAGGCAATTTTTTTGTAGGTCCACGCAGACGACTGTTTGACGGACATAATTATTATAGATACTGTACAGCCTAAGCTGCTAAATTAATTTTTAATATTAAATTAACTTACTTTTAAATGCCTAAACTAAATTTTGAGTGGTGTAAACTTACACTCAGCTCAAGCTGTGGTAGCTTCAGTGAGATCAAGCTCGACTCACATTCTTGGGGTCGCGGGTTCGAACCCGGGCGAGCCCGTTCCAATTAGTTCTTTGAAACTTACGCATGGATAATACCACTGGCTTTTCGGTGAAGGAAAACATCATGAGGAAACCTTCATATTTCAGGAGAAGAAATACGATAGTGTATGTGAATCCGCCAACCTGCACTGAGCCAGCGTAGTGAATATGGCCCAATCAGGGTAGGCCGATATACCATTAGTGTTAAGGGCTGATGCAGAGAAACGCACACTCAGCAACGATTTTGAAAAATTCGCAAGGGGTTCAATGTATCATCAAAATACCATTTTGCCGAAACCATTCATTTAAGGCTGTTAAGTTTTTTGACTTAAGAGATAAGATAAAATAAACATAAACATGTTTCAGAATTTTCAAACAATTTCAAAACTGGAAGGCCACGGGTCAGTTTTTCATTTAAAAAAAAAAGTTATATTTATAGATTAGCTAATCGAGTGTTTATGCGTAAGAAGATAAATATTTTAAACACATGTACTTGATCCGGTGCACGCACCAAGCACAGCGCTTTCGAAACGTCCATCCCGCGTCGGCTCAGATATGTTAAAACCCGAGTATGACGCGCTGTACCTCGAGCGCGCCCCACTCCAACCCACACCGAGTCTACCTAAGCGATCAGTGCAGCACTGTATTTTATCGAAGTTTCGTAATTCTTGCGATATTTTGGTAATCTTTTTACGTTCTTTGTTATCATACTTTTTCTGCTTAAGCTTATTTCATTTCATTGACTCTGTTGATACGGTATGCAATAATGATGATGCTGTAAACTATCCAGTTGAGTTTTTAAAATCATTAAGACCAGCGGGGCTACCATATCAGAGGCTTATCCTGAAGAAAGGTACACCCGTCATGCTCCTTCGGAATTTAAGACCACCCAAATTGTGTAATGGAACCAGGTTACAAGTAAAAATGCTGCATCGTAATCTGGTTGAGGCCAACATTTTGACTGGGTGTGCCCATGGCGAAACAGTGTTTGTGCCGCGTATTCCCATGATTCCCAGTGACTTACCTTATGACTCCAAAAGGCTTCAATTTCCTCTAAAAGTTTGTTTTGCCATGACCATCAATAAGGCTCAGGGTCAAACTTTAAAATACGCTGGTATTGATTTAAGGCAGGACTGTTTTTCGCATGGTCAGTTCTATGTGGCTTGCTCGCGAGTTAGCTCCCCTGAAAGCCTGGCTATTTTAGCACCTTCCAACAAAAAAATCAAAAACGTTGTCTACAAAGAAATATTGTAATCTTTCGGGTCAAAGGCCCCGGCAACTATAGCGTCATTAGCAGACATTTTTAGGGTTCCGTAGTACTACGAGGAATTCTTATAAGTTTGTCATGTCCATCTGTCTGTCTGTTTAAAATTCAACAAGACGGCTTTGTTTTGAAGTAAGTATTGCAAACGCGACATGCCAAATTTGGTCATCCTCAAGAAAACTTAAAGACTTGCAAGCGGCTTGGAAAAAATGCAATAATATACGTATTTTAGTGATTCAATTGAGTTGGGCCCCGATTTAACCGAATTCCAGCATTCAACATTACTACGCGGGCAAAGCCGCGGGCAAAAGCTAGTATAAATATACAAAAGCGAAAATCACTCACTCCCTCACTGACTAAACACGAAATCTCGAAAACTACTTGATCCCTGAAGCTGAAATTTGGCAGGTA
Organism: Erannis defoliaria; assembly: GCA_905404285.2. Taxonomy (NCBI): domain Eukaryota; kingdom Metazoa; phylum Arthropoda; class Insecta; order Lepidoptera; family Geometridae; genus Erannis; species Erannis defoliaria. Next base: position 7,768,359 of record FR990071.1, read on the forward strand.
GCTAGTTTTAGGTAGGAGACGTCATCTACACTGAAAAAAAAATTTCATTATATGTAACTAAACTTTCGTCTACCTGTAACTTAAAAAAAGTGACTACATAACTAGAGTAATACCTAACCAAAAACTTTCCAAAAACGTTCTTATAAGAACGGATTTTGCGACAGTGCTGAATTAAGGGGGTAAAATGAGGGATGAAACTTTCTATTTCCATAAGAACTTCCGTTCTTTGTTTTTGAAGTTCTTTTGATGAAAATTGGTGTTTGGGTAGTCCATTCAAAATAAAATTTGAAGTTGATAATATTTTTGTGACAGGAAAATTGGATGGCAGCATTGCCACGTTGGACGGCAATGCTAATTACTATGCTACTACGCTAATCTAAATCCGCATCCACTGACTTTGTAATTAAGAAAATAATAATAAAAATAACTTAGCATTTCATCCAACGTGGCAGTGCCGCCAGCATTCTGGCTTTACTTCGGTCTTTTTTGTTGTTTAATGGCCTTGAGTTTGACCATCATCACGCAAGATGATAAGCGTAGAGATGCGGTCTACGATGGAGCAAGCTTGCCCAGAAGAAACCAAATTAATACTTTTGACTTGAAGATAGGTTAAACAGGAAGAAAAATTATGACCTCAGGACTCGAACCTGCATACAAGCAGTCTCTATGGGTTTCCGTCCCAACTGCTTTGCCAATTAAGCTACAGAAGTCTCCGCCTTAGATGCCAAAGTTCCCAACCTGTTATAAGCTACCAACTAGTACTTAGTAGCTAGTTATTTATCTACTATAACACCAACTCGGGCAGCGCATGCCATTGTTTAGCTATAGCATTCCAGCGTTTTCCATGTTTTAAAGTAAATAATTTCAAATTCTTTTTTTTACCAAATTTTTTTTTTAGAGGTCTACGGAATACTGATTAGTTTTTTTGCAAATAACATTTTTTACAGCTTTAGAAGCACAGGCGATGGTTTAATAATTTAGATAACTTACCCTCACCGAACTCAATTTATAAACGCATATTTCAAAAATAATATAAGGCTAGCAGCACTAATGAAAATTGAATTTTCCAACTTGCAAGTCAGCTTTTATTTAGCTAATTGGTTTCCATGATTTAATTGAAAAGGTTCTAAATACTGACACTAATATACACGTCTATATTTTTCAGTTAAAAATACTAAACATACCTAATTCGAACAAAACACAGACATCCAATTGCTTCTAACAATTTCTGTGGAAGTTTTTTTGTTCAGTTTGTGTCTGATGTTTCAATCGATTCGGCGAAGAGGGCACTTGGGACAAACGAACTTTAAATAAAACTACAGACACTTAATATAATCTAGATTAAACGATTTACAACCGATGAAAATGAGAGGGTCAAATAGGACTATGCTCTGGGGAATAATAATATGGCAGACAGATCAATTCATAAATTTTACTCTGTTAAAATTTATATATTTGGCACGTTTAGCATCGATTTGATTTGATTATTTTGATTTAACTAAACTGAGCTTTATTTTGGGCAGAAATTTAGTTTCACAATCCAACGGGACAAAACGACCAGCATTTTGTCACGTTTCTTAAAATTAGAGATCGCAAACGACCTATAGGCTAAAGGCCCTAGTTGCCTTAGTTTGAGTCAGCATAATATGCATAATCAGACTTTCTAATAGTCTAGTGCGGGACTAGGTATTCCCTCGAATGGCGATTCGGCCACATCAACACGCTGCGCTGGCGCAGTTACGGATTGATGGATGGTGGTGGATACGCCATTGAATTTCTTCTTCGTCTCTCGATTTAATTAGCTTTTACGAGTATAGTTTAAAATATTCATATTTTTATTGGTTTATGTATTTACTTTATGAAAAATAAAATTTAATCTATAAACTTAAATTTTTAAAAGAAACCTTAAAATGCGTATTTAAATATAGGTAGTAGGGGTAGGGGAACTCTAATGTCAAAGTGATTACCTAAACTTCCATGTAGGTAATATAGCAGTAAATCTCACTACTGCCCATGGCGCTAAGTTTCGAGGAAAAATCTATAACAGGTAAAACCAAACAAACCCCAACTGTTTATAAAATTAAATCGACGTGGGTCCATTTAGCGAGATGGCTTTATTATGAAAATCGGCCCAAGAGGGATTCCCCGCTTGCCCCAGGCATCCTCTGCGTTAACCTAATCGACTGATGTCAGGGAAAATGAAAGTCAAATCTAAGGAAGTATCTCAGTTAGTTATATACATACATTTATTTTGAAACGACTTCAATAACAGTTTATAATTTTGTTTAACATTGATATAATAAAAATCTGCTACATATTAGACCGCAATCATATATGCAAATGCGTTTTCTTGTGCATACACACCAAGTACTCCTAAGAACAGTATGTTAATGTCAAAAGATAACGAATAGGATTGCCTTATCATTCTGCTGAAAGTATCTATTTATTATGTTTAATTCCGAGGTCTACATAATGCTTCTTTCACGAGGATAAAAACTCTTAAATGTCTGCTAAAAATTGTTATAAATTATATTTTTACCAATGTAATGCTTTTGGATCAGTTAGAGCAGGGCTGTCCAAACAAAGGCCCGCGGGCCGCATGCGGCCCGCGGCTTGTTTTCATGCGGCCCGCGACACACATTTTAATCTAAAAATAGTTTTGGACACAAATAGTTTGGATAATATTATTCGTTGTCAAAACATGTACTCAATACTTGGTATAATTATTTATCTTCAGTCTTGCAACATTCCATTCGCATGATCACTTAAAATGGAAACTATTTTGTTTTTGTCGAGTGAGGATTTGGTGTTGACCGTATTAGTTAAGTTTGTGCTTCCACTTAGTTCGTATCGGAACTTCTTACTTACACCGCTTTGAATTTTACACATTAAAAATATTTTTCTGGCTCTCCAGCTTTTGTGTGTAATTTAATTAGCCCGCGAAGGTGTATAGTTTGGACAGCCCTGAGTTAGAGCATGAATTTACTAATGAGCTAACTCCTCTAAGGGTTAGTATGTCCCTCAATCTAGAATGTTTACACTTAATGATTAAAAAGCTATAATGTATACAATATAAAAAAAAACATTTTATGACTGTTATTATTTATTGATTCCTTCATTTTATAAATTTATTACACCTTTTTGCGCGGAGCGGAACTTTGACAGTAATTTGAGTTGATCTTCATGGTCTCCTCACGATCATGATAATGAGTTTAAAAGTGATAGCCAAACGTAAAATAAATACATACGTAAAATCGTTGAGTATTCGCCGGTGTTCAGTATCGTATTCAATCTCGTAGCTTATACAATCGGGTCCTTTGTGTTGCCATCGTCGAGGATACTTCATGTGACCCCGATAGCGGACAGGCTTGCTTTTATCCTCTGCCACTGGTTACGTGAAACCATCCTGTATTTTGTTTTAAAACTCGAGTACGAAAAGTAAAATACGCGGGTATCTTACATTTTGAAACCGAGTACAAAATAAAATCATCAAAAAATATCTTACATTTTGGAACCGACTTTTAGATATTTTGAGTAAACAAGAGTTCATAAATAACAATTTGAAATAATTTCCACAAACTTCTACCATTCGTTGGGCTCTTTTCATTATTTACTAATATTTTGTTTGAAAATTAAATATCTTTTTAAAGCCATTTAAAACGTTTTGCTAAAACTATTAGAAACATACCAACAACAACATACCACGCTGATGGATTTTTTTTATGGTATTTATTTTTATTTTAGTCGCGGACAACCGATGGATGCATATGGGAGGTTGTCGTACAGTGTGGCGGTCTAAGGCTTACGTTCAGCAGTGGACGTCTCCGGGCTGATGATGATGGTAAAATTTCACGCTCCGTTCATGTCAAGTGATGGTTTGTCGTATCGTAATTTTTAACTTAGGAACCATTTTAACAAACTTCGTAAGTGCAGTTTTCGAGCTAATGAAATATTTAAAGCGGTATATGCCGCCTCTAATGCTGAAAACCTCAAACGGCACAAATATGGGTATTTAGACAGATTGTACATGTTTGTGCCGTTTGGGGTAGAGACTTTGGGACCTTGGGGGCCGGCCGCATATGTCTTATATAGGGCATATGTCTTATATACCTGGCGAATCGTTTAGTCGAGGTGTCAGGTGACTGGAATGCTGGCGTATATTTTGGTCAAAAACTTAGCATTGCCATCCAACGTGGCAATGCCGCCAGCATTCTGGCCACCTTTCCATCATCTACGGGGCTTTTAGTTTAAATTTTAAGTTTTGTATTTTTATTATGTAGGGTTTGTTTTTACTAGGTAGGTTTTATTTAGTTGTTTGTATAATTGTATTTTATTTGTAAATAAACTTATCTTTTAAAGCGGTAAGCGGTTAAAAATTAAAAAAAAATTGAACAATAAAAACAATGTTATGCTAATAGTATTTGCTTACAAACCTCATCGCTGTATTTTAGGAAATTGGATATCGAAATATTAGCTTAAGTTTTATTACTATAAACCTTCAATAATCACGGTGTTTCCCACTTTCTAATAAATATTGCTCGGCGTACACAGTTTTCCTCGTACGCTTAATTAAGCCCGGGCATCGGTGGAACAAGGGAAAAAATAATATTTAAATTAAAAAACCTTATTATCTGTAATTTATTTTAAAAAAAAACTTTTTTATTTTATTCTATCAAAATGGCTCACAGTGAAAGTCGGCCGACTGTCTAGCGCTACACAAGAGCTAGCGAAGAAAAACATATTTAATTAACACTAACCGTTGAATTACAACTACAGCACTAAGGAAAACATACATAATTAGTAATACTAGTCAGTATTTCGGTATCCTGCCGTGTATCAATACGGCTCTCTGTATTCTTAATACTAACCATTGAATTACAACTACAGCATTTAGTAAAACATACATATTAGTAACACTAGTCAGTATTTCGGTATCCTGCCGTGTATCGATACGGCTCTCTGTATTATTAACACTAACCGTAGAATTACAACAACAGCACTTAGTAAAACATACATATTAGTAACACTAGTCAGTATTTCGGTATACTGCCGTGTATCGATACGGCTCTCTGTATTATTAACACTAACCGTGGAATTACAACTACAGCACTTAGGTAAACATGCATATTAGTAACACTAGTCAGTATTTCGGTTTCCGGTCCTGTTTCGATACAACTCTCTGTACAAACCACGTTTTATGAGCTCCACCCAACAACAGATTGTCATTTTAAGTGCGGATCACGAATATGAATTATTCACGACTGGTAAAGGGTGTATCGTTCGCTCGGATGTAAAATCTCGCTGAAAGCGTTGTCGTATATAGTTTCGGTTATCCTATTGAAATGGCGCGTGTTGCTGGAATTTTGGCTCTTGGAAGTTTTGTCATCGAACTACCTACTTTGGTAGAGTTAGAACGTGATATTACGGTGTCTCAGAATACTTGAATGTACTTCAATGTGCTTATATCCGTTGATTTGTCACAATGTGTTCGTAGACATTGTAAGCCTGTAAGGATTACGTATCAACCCTGGCTGAACGGAAATATTTTGTAGGTTTTTTTAAAATAAATGTATTTATTGTCTCAATTACTAACATAATGATAACTTTTTAGTTATAGAATTTACTACATATTTTGTGTAATACTGTTCTAGATTTAAAAAACTCTGTGGTGCCTAACCTGAACAGATTGTATTGTTGGGACGTATAAAAATAAGATTATAATACCCTGTATCAACACTACTACTTTTAAATTAGAAAATTATAGGTATTGTTACCATAGGCAATAGAGTTTAACCATAGACACTTACAACATACTCACCAAGCCGCCTGCCAAGCGTGGGAATTATGGCAACCCCTCCCTATAAAGGGGGAGGCTTTCGTCCAGCAGTGGACGTCTTCCGGCTGTTGATGATACACCAATTTGTAATTCTGTTTTATACGATACGATACAAGTGTAAATTAATGTTTAAAAAAGTTATAAATATCTTATTGGTTCAAGGTAAGCTAATTACCGTGTAGTGTAATTGTCCTATTCGATAAGTAAACATCATTATTTCGGCAATCATCCATTAGTTAACAGACTACAGTTATTACTCAGGTTTATAAGAATTTTCTAGTACAAATGCCGTATAACGATACTACATCGAAATAGCGGCAAGTAAACTCACGGAATTATTACTTATGTATCATTCCACCCAAGGATATAGCTGAAATAGAACAATCAATGGGTCAGCGATGCATTCGAGGAGCTTATACATCTGTGATGAGACCGGCAAGGTTACCACAAAGTGTTATTTGTTTGACGTCACTATATGTGTGGTGGAAGCATTTTGATTAATTTTGGTGAGCTGATTAAGTTACTTCTACTTTGCTTCTAACCAATTTAACTTTGTACGTTAGTGCACCTGCACATAGCAATGTTTGCCTAATACAAATTAAGTTTTTTTTAATACAATCAAGTGATGAGAAGAGAAAGAAGCGTCACGCCTGCCACTTGTGAACTTGCGAACACAATCCTGCGCCGCACTGCACTGCGCTCGTCACCCTGAGATATTAGATGTTAAATCTTCACACCCAGTAATTTCTCTGGTATCATTGCCCTTCAAACCGGAACACAGTAATGCTTGCGCACTACTGCTTGGCGGTTGAATAACTGGCAAAGGTGTGGTACTGCCCCAGGCGGACTCTGCAGTAGAGTCCTACCACTTCAAATTTTATTATATAAAATACTATACCTAATGGGCTGTCTCATCAAATCGTGCCTAAGTATTATTAAACTATAGAGATAAACAGAGGGTCTGTAGATTCGAATTCTGGGACAGAACGACTATATACATTTATCATGTAAAAATTTCACAATATTTATTTTGTGAAAATGTGCATAATATTTTATTATGAAAACTGACGTGGTTTTGACACATTTTTGTTTTATTTATACGTGAATACTCACGTTTAATTAAATCGGATACTCCGACTATAGAAAAGGTCACCGGATGTGATCGAAACTATAGTCGGAGTTTCCGATTTAATTAAACGTGAGTATTCCCGTATAAATAAAACAAAAATGTGCATAATGTTGTTAGAATACTAGAGGCCCGCGACTTCGTCCGCGTACGGAAGAAATTCGGCTCGCTCCCAAAATTCACCACTTTAAATCATCCCGAGCAATTTTTTTTAGCCCCTTCCCAACTCCCCGAACTCTACCAACTCTACCGACTCCACCTACTCTACCGACTCCACCTACTCTACCGACTCTACCGACTCCACTAACTCTACCGACTCTACCGACTCGACCAACTCCCCCCCCCCCCCCGACTTCCCCCCTTTGAATGAACTACCCAAATATCCATTTTCATCACTATAACTTAAAAAAAAAAACTTTCCATGCAACAAACCCCCCCCCCCCCCCCTAGGGGGTCGATTTCGAAAAATCCTTTCTTAGTACACCCCTCCGAATCGAGACACCCTCCAAATTTCAAGTCTGTACGACCAGCGGTTTGGGCTGTGCGTTGTCTGTCAGTCAGTCAGTCAGTCAGTCAGTCACCGATCAGTCAGGACAGAGCCATTTATATGTATAGATTAACTAGGTATATTCATACAAGATCACTCTATATCTTGTAATAAATAACCCCATAATTATATTTTTTTATTTTTTATTAAATAAGATGTATAATAGTACTTTATGATACGAGTGTGCTATGTTGGTCATTACACTAGAGGCGAGCGCGTTAAGAAAGCCGAGAGCGTAATGACTAATAGCACAAGAGTTCCATACGACTGTTTTCGTCACACTTGCGAGGAAAAAACCATTTTTTTTGATAATAATCAACCACACAGCGAAAACGTCAACAAACATTTGCGGAAAATGGCGCCCAAATCAGTAATGCGCGCGCAGGTTGACATTTACTTCAGCGGCATAAGAACTCTTTGTTGGTATTACAAAAAAACTGTAAGTATTACCCGGCTATATTAAGAGTGCTTCGTACACGTACGTCTAATTGCAGTCACGTACAAACTTGACTTTACCGGGTTATACCTATTATAGTACAAGTGCCGTAATGTAAAGTAAAAAGCACGCGTGTATAATAGCTTGGATTATGAGCCTAAAAGCGATGTAATAAGATCTACTTTACGAGCAAGTGTGATGAAAACACATTAAACAAACAAATTGGCTAAATTGTATTTAATGATGATGATGATGATGATTAAAAGTTTGTATATTTTTGTGGTGGGCCCATAATTTATAATTATATAACTAAAAAGTGGCAATCTTTAACTCTACTGGGTTCAGAGAATAATTATAACTGGTCATGATCCACATATATATGAAGTAGTATGAATATTACAGTAAGAAGCTTTTTCAGACCTTTCCGAAGAGAACATATAGTGCGTAGAAACTACATTAACAAACTAACTATAAGTTGATTTACATTATGCGTAAATAGATTGTCACCGTGATAAAATTTGCATTAAAATAGAAAATACATTAAGGTAATTACAAACAGTAGGGTTAGGCAATAGGCACTTTAGTCAGGTGCTTTCCATTAGCCGTACCCACCTATTTTATACGGTTTTGGCATTTGCCTCAACAGCCATTACATTTATTATTTGCTATGCTAATACACCTACGCTCATAAGTGAGCGTAAGTTGTAGCTCTCTGTAACGTGGAAAGAACCAAGATCATAATGGGATCAGCCGCAAAAATGAAAAAAAGGTAGGTATCGGGGGTCTATCGGCTAACTTGGAAGATGCGAGTTATGGCGGGAACTGTAATGTGTTGTTGTGGCGGGAAGTGTACTCGTACTTTACTGTGTTTGCCTATGAAACTTACGGTCAAAATGGCAGTTAGTACTTACAAGAATTACTTAGCTATTTTTTTAATTCAATCCTCTGTGGGGTTTGTCATTAGCGTCCCGTGGTTTAATTGCGATTTCAAAATGTTGTGTTTTTTTCAGGGAATCTTTATGTAATTCTTCGTGATGCACACTATTGCCACGCCAAACTTTGACCAAACTGATTCAACCATTTACAGTAGTGAAGAATAAACAAGATCTACTTTCTGGTTGCCTGGAAGAGCTCACATTTATTGATGTGCCGGCTGATACAATAATTCTTAATATTTTATGCAAATTTTGATGTGAACAATAAAGAGTTTTATATCTATCACCAAAAATACAAAGAGACAGCTAGAGTTATTTTCGTTTTTTATAACAGTATAGTTAGATAAGAATGTACTTATATATTATTTTGTTTTTCCAAATCATTATTCATTGCTAGGTCTATTTTTATAACACTCCAATGCGCTCTACTTACATAATACGTGCGTGTACGAAGACAACTAAAGAACTTAAATACATAACGTTTAGTATAATCTCGACATTCATCCATAACCGATAGCTTATAGGCCTACCCTTATGAATAGCAGTCGATATATCTCCATAATTTAACCCTTTCGTATCCAAAAAGCAAGGATATCGGCGATGCGTGACATCTGCCATAAAGTGAGCTACGACACGAGATAACATGACAGGCTGCAAGCGAGCAGTGCGGTGGCCAAGGGCGTAACACTGACAGGCAGCGACTGCTGCCTGTCACGCTTGAATAATACCCCTAATCGCTAAACATCATATCGGAGTTTTGGCGGGAACACAGAAAAAACAAATCGTTCTTTCTATAAATTTTCTAAATATTGTGTTTTTTCGCGAATTAATGATTAAAAATGGTGGTATTTTATTAATTGAGTGTTGAATTGCATGCACAAATGTGGGAAAGTGATGTAAAGGACATGTCTTTTCGTGTTGTGTTCAAAACTCCGTAAAAGCTTACTTATATAGTAAAGTCACCACAGCTTTACTAGGGTAAGTCATGCCCTAGTAAAGCTGTAGTAAAGCTGACTTGATTATGTCAAATTTTGTGTGACTTACTCTGATTTAAAGACTTATTTGATACTATGGAACTATGAATACTTGAAAAATGCTAACTTGACACTGGCAGAATGCACAACGTCCGATGCTAAAAATGAGAAAAAAACCATCACATCACACTAATATTATGAATGTGTAATTTTGTCAGTATGTGTGTACCTCTTCACGCCAAAACGGTTGAACGGATTTGGATGAAACTCGGAATGGAGAAAGCTTATTTGTCGGTATAACATATAGGTTCCTTTTTATAGCATTATCATCATCACCGTTTTTATCATCGCGCGGGTGAAACCGCGTGGCACAGCCAGCAATTACATAGATTTTTGTGCATATTTCAGTGCTCACTTTAGTCATATAAATCAGAACTATCTTCATCAGTGTGGCTTCGAGCATACTCGTATACAATTGGAGATGCTAATCAATGACGATAACCTGCCTATATTATTTTCTGCCACCTTTTGCGGGAGACAAGGTAAATGTTTACCTCGAGCTAAAGCTTTCTTGACCATTCACACTAAAAAAAAACACCTCCAATGGTATACATCTGCTCGAATGATTGTGGGGAAAACAAAAATGATAACACTTAATCTAAAGGACTTATCATCACTTTTGTTTTGTTTATGCGGGATTACTAATGTTTACATAATCGGATGTTTAATAGTCCACTGCTAGATATAGGCCCTGTCGACGGACAATTAGGCCATACCCGCTACGATGGCCAAGCTGCGCGTTGGCACATCCACATACACTATTGAATTTCTTATCCGGACGCATGCAGGTGCCTGACGATGTTTTTCTTCACCGAAAAGCCAGTGATATAATAATAATAATAATAATAAAGACGTTTATTCAGGCACATAACCCATAGTAATATAAAATAATAATAAAAGCAAAAGCAAAGTTAAAACATTAAAATTAATATTAAATAAATAAACTAGTCAGCTATTTAAAACTAAATTAAATAGGTCAATAGGCTATTTTCGGTTTTCGCTCTGATGAACAGATATCCAGAATCTATAAATTGGACATGACAGATTATTGGACAGGCACTGCAGTATGCTGTTATTCGATCCCCGAATCTTATCCCAAAAGGACGCGATACGAGATCGAATAACTGCAAAGAAAGAAGAATATAGAAATCCGTACATAAATTACAATGAAATCATTGGTACGGGTCCAAGTTTGGAACCACGATCTCACGATCTCTAGTGGATATATAGAGCCTTACTTAAAAACGACGCTCAAACTTAGTCGCTGCTAAAGATGCTTTGTGCAACTTCTCACTGACGTGAAAATGCACGTGCTAGAAAAGGACAGAGAAGTTTAAGCAGTGACTAAGGTTGAAAAGTTTTTTTTAAGTAAGACTGATAATCTGTAACAGAAAAGTTCAACAATACTGAAGGGTATGTATGTACTCATTATTATGAACAACTTTTACTATAGGGCCAACCTTAAAATCTCGAATTAAATATTAGCTGTTCCATACATTTTGGCCAACCCAATGAACTTGTTTTATGGAACAGCTGATATTTTATTCGCGATTTCAGTTTTGGCCCCATAGTAAAAGTAGTTCATAATGATGAGTACATACATACCCTTCAGTATTGTTGAACCTTTTTGTTACACGCTGTATATAACGAAATTTAAGTATATGTAATTATGATTAACGAAGACACGGAAAAACTAGAAAAACACGAATAATAATCCTCGAGATTCCAGCTTGTAGGTATAATCATACTTTACGGGAAAAGAGAACAGATTTTATTCATTCTGCAAAAATACACAGTGGAATTTCTCCAAATACCATTAAGGCAAACAAAACGCACAAACTCGAATTCATCTTACCTAAAGAGCCTCTTCGTGAATCGCCCTCCTCCTGAGCCCAGCGCCTAGCGTCTTAACTTTGCTGTCCTGTTTTACATTTGAAAAATATAGCTACTTTAGCGAAGCGTCTACGGTTTTAATTCTTTTATTTGTTGACAAACAACCTCGCTTCTTGCGGCGGATATTGGAAAAATTGTTAATATTTATCATAATTTTACCTCGGGGCTTGTACTGAATTTTAAATTTTGATAACCTTTCACGTCTTTCCTTATGTTTACTTAGGTTCTTAGGTGAAATGGGTAAATTTAACCGAAGCGGAATTTCTTTGCTTAGGTAAATTAACTTCGACTTTATTTTACAAGTTAGATGTATAGGATTTAGATTACATAGAAACTTATTTTTTATACGATCAAGTGACGAGACAAGCAAGACGTTCACCTGGTGGTAAGCGTCACGCCTGCCTCTAACAGTAGCAGTGAACTTGCGAACACAATTCGGCGCCGCACCGCACTGCGATCGTCATCCTGAGATATGTCTTCATACCCAGCAATTTATCTGGTAACATTGCCCTTCAAACCGGAACACTGTAATGCTTGCACACTACTGCTTGGCAGTTGAATAACTGACAAAGGTGTGGTACTTCCCCCAAACGGACTCTGCAGAGAGTCCTACCACCACAAGCTGTTGTTTTGTATTCCCGACAAATTTACGGAGGGAGATATATTCATCGTTATAATCAACCTATAACTATGTGGACAACACTGAAATCGCGATAAAAACCAGTTGTTCCATATAAAAAGTTCATTGACCTTGGAATGTATAGAACAGCTGATTTTTATTTTTGCTGTAATTAATTTATTTATATTTTAATGTTTTAAGCTTATTACAAAATGTTGTGTCATTCTCAAAAAAAAAAAGTTTTTTTTTTTGTTTGTTTGTTTGTATGTATAAAATATGTATAAATATAAAAAAAATATGTCGCAATTGTTTCTAAGCTATGCCCGGACACACGCGTTCCTTTTTATTGTGAACGTTACAGTAATTGCCATTTTGAGGTCCCAATTCCAATATTTTCGGTAAAGGCTCAGGACATTTCCCATAGGCAGGTGGCCTAGTGATTTGTACTTCCCATACTTCCTTGTAGAAATTAGGCCAAAATGTCACATGCCTTTATGGAATAAAAAATAAGTGTCGAAATATTAAGTCACGTGCATGTATGAAGTGGTTCATAATAGGCTGTCGGGTAATTATTAATAACTCTAATAAAAGTGCCAAAGTTTAAAAAAAAATAGGCAATACGTTTCTTTGATTCTCAATTGCTGGCCTATCCTCAAAAAGAATATTCACAGAATTATGATAGGCCCAGAAAGCCGCATTCGCGAATCAGATACCCCGTGTGCTCACATAATTATGTTTTCAAAGGCGCTCTCTGTGCCCACGTCATGTTTGCGTTGCAAAAAGCCGCCAGGAAGGTAAACAGCACCTGTTATTATCCGACTAAGCGCTGCCTACCTACGGCCTATTTGATGGACGATTATCTGTTTATCCCTTTGGCGCGTTGGATAGAGTTGACAGGAGTGGGTGAGCCGCCTACGATAAAGCGAATTACTAAATTGGCGTGTAATGAAAACAAATGAACAGGCTGATGTCACTGTTCCTCCTTTTCTTTATCTTGTACACCGAACGATTCGAATGGCAATAGAACTGCCCTTTCCCAGTTAGCGTTTACCTCATTTTTACACAACTGCTAAAAAAGGAGCAAAGGAGGAGGATAATGTTTTCAGTTCGTGTATTCTATGTAGGTATGTATTTGAGTTTATTTGTTTCAACATAACTTCTAATTGCCTGAACAGATACTATAGATGTATGGGGTATGTATCGTTAGAATTCTTAAATAATACCGAGCGAAAAAAAAACTAAATTTACGACGCTATTTTCTAAAGTGAAAAAATCAATTCTTCAATTCTTTTACATATATTTTAGTTTTTTTTTTTTTTATCTCGATTCTAGCTCGATGCAGGGCTGTCAAGTTTTATTAATTTATATTATAAGTATTTATTTTTAAAATGTTTTAAAAAGAAAGGCCGACAGTTGTTAGTTTAGTTTTGAAGTTAATAATTTTAATAACAACGGAGCGAGTATACTAAAGAGACTACGTCATTCCCAGCTGTTGACTTCAGGCGCCGTTTTGTTGACCATTGTTTATGTCCGTTCTGTGTATACAAACTTTTTTCGGCAACTTCACTAGCTTAATTTACTCTAAAACTATCAACAATTTCCAATTCTGTAAACTTTAGTCAATTTCACAGCACTATTTAATATGCTCTTAACGACACGAGGTTTCCGTGCATTAAACTCTAGTTAACCGCTTTATCAAACACAAAAGCAATTTTCTAATCGGCCAATTTAAATTTCGAGCTTAATTTTACGCTGGTAAACTTGCTTTGTGAACGGTATTTATTAAACAGGTTAGATGTTTGAATATAGAACAAAGTACAAAACTGCAATATTGAGTGTGTAGAAGCTACTTAGTTTGGTTTGTAGACACGAGCAATTTTCTTCTAGAGGTACTTGTATTATTTTTAACCGGTTTCAAAAATTAGGACATAATTAATGCATAGGTAATCTGTCTTGTAATCGTCCGCTGCTGGACCTAGGCCTACCATCGAAAGGCAATTGGGCCATATCCAGCACGCTAGTCCAGTTGCTGGTTGATGGATTCACATAAGCCATTGAATTATTTTTCAGACGTAAGCAGGTTTCCTCACGTTGTTTTCCTTCACCTAAAACGCCAGTGGTAAAATATCTGTAAATAAACTCCAAAGAGCTCGTTGGTACGGACCTGGGAATTGAACCCGCGTCCTCACAATTTCAAGACGAGTAGTCTCAAGTCTCATATTATGCTATAAGACTGATTCAAGACGAGCGAGCCAAATCTGGAACGCCCGCACTCGTCGTCGAAGGACAGTACCAGTACACCGCGCCTGATGGACAGGTGGGCAGTTCAACTACTGGTTTTTCTTAAGTCTTTTGGCATCGCACTTTGTGCTGGCGGCTGTGAAGTTAGGCGCGAGACGCTCCGCAGTAGCAAAAATAAGGAGGGTGTGCAATACAATCGCAAAATGTCGCTTGCAGCGCACTTCACAGCCGCCATTAAGTTTGAATCGTAGTATACCTCAGCTTATTAAAATAAGGAAATATTCATAACGATCCGTTTTTTGACGTAGAACGCCAATATTTTTTTTACGTCATTTGACATAAAAAATAGATAGCGCATTTTTGGAGTTTTGGCGGGAACACGGAAAAATCATGTCGTTGCATTCTATTATTTTCTTAAACTTTAAAAAAAAAAAAAAGTTTTTTCGCGAATTAATGATTAAAAATGGTGGTGTTTTATTCATTGAGTGTTGAATTACATGCACGAGTGTGGGCAAGTGATATAATGTGGTGAAACATATCTTTTCGTGTTGTTTTCAAAACTCCGTAGAAGCTCATAGTAAAGTCACCACAACTTTACTGGGGTATGACTTGGACTCGACTATGACTAATTTCATGTGACTTACTGTGATTTCATGACTTATATGACTTGATGATAACAAATAAATGTAAAAAGTCATAAACTTGACACTGGCAGAATGCACAACGTGCGATGCCAAAAACTAAGAAAAAAAAAAAGATAGCGCATTTGTAAAATGATTGCTAAGGTAAGTTGATGCAGTATTCTGTGCCAAGCAAAACATACTGTACATACACATCTTTGATATCAAAAGGCATGTGAAATTTTGGTCTCGTATTACAAGGGAGTATTATTGGAAATTTGTATCACTAGGCCACCTGCGAATGGAAAATGTCCTAAGCCTGATTACGGACAAGATAGGCAGATTAGTTTTGGCGTGAACACGGAAAAATCATGTCGCTACATTCTATTATTTTCTTAGACTTGTCTTTTATCTCGAAATAACGATTTAAAATGGTGGTGTTTTATTCATTAACGGCCTTACCTAAAATAATCTCGATTCTCTTAGTCCAGGGGTCGGCAACCGGCGGCCCGCGGACTATCTTGGTGCGGCCCGCAAGGCTGAGGCTGAGCCTGAGCATTACTTCTATGTTAGTATAGTAATTCAATTTAAATAGACATGATTGTATGAATATATATGCGTTTTATTTCAAATATTAAAAATACATGTCCGAAGTGCGGCCCGCACTGATACTCTGGCAACATATGTGGCCCTGCTATAGCAAAAGGTTGCCAACCCCTGTAATTCAACACTTACGGCCTTCCTTAAAAAAAATTCAACCTTTAGTCACTGCTTAAGATGCTCTGCCATCTTCTCTCTGACGTGAAGTTGCACGTGAGAAACGCAGAGAAGTTTAAGCAGTGACTAAGTCTTAGTCACTGCTTAAACTTCTCTGTCCTTTTCTAGCATTAGTCACTGCTTAAACTACTCTGTCCTTTTCTAGCACGTGCAACTTCACGTCAGAGAGAAGATGGCAGAGCATCTTAAGCAGTGACTAACGGTTGAAAAGTTTTTTTAAGTAAGGCCGTAAGTGTTGAATTACATGCACGATTGTAGGCAAGTGATATAATGAACATGTACAGTAGTACATGCCTTTTCGTGTTGTTTTCAAAGTTCGGAAAAGTTTGTAAGCTCGCCACATCTTTACTAGGGCATGACTTGGACTCAACTGTGACTATTTTCGTGTGATTAATTGTGATTTTTATGATATTTGTGATTAACTGAGATTTTTATGATATTTGATATACCTATTTGACTTGACTATAAACTTGAAAATGCATAATGACACTGGCAGAATGCACAAAGTGCGATGCCAAAAATGAAGGGGAAAAAGTAGGTAGGTTAACTCTATTTGATTTTACACAACTGAACTAGGGTCGGGTAACGTAAACCGCGTAGTCCCTTGCAATGGGTCACCGAAACCCTTTCAATCAAAAGAACATCTGCGCTACATAGCGCCGATACCTACTTGCATGGTTAGATTTCATCTATGAAAGGAAAAGATAACACACTTGAATTCTCCTGTTTAAGTTACATTGCTTTGAACTCTGAGCCTTAATATTTTTTTATTAAACAACGGTCTTTCATGTTTTGTTTTATAGAATACCTAACATAGCTAAGTATCAGTGGCGAAGGGTGAAAATTCAGTAAAGGGAAGCCGAAGCAAAAAAAACTTAGGTACCTACCTATCATCGTGCCGAAAACAGTAGAAACAACCGAAACCACCTTCTCCATAGGTAGGTAATTAAAAGCACCATAGCGTAAAAATCGGCGGGTCAATGTCGGCGATTTTGGCGCGCTATCACATTGTCACATTCACGTTTAAAACAACAACACGAAACAAACAGACAAAAAAAAAACTTTACAAGTAACGATCAAAACACGACCCTAACTATAATTGTACCTGAAAACCGTATGAACATACATTTATAGCAGAAATGTATATAGATATCTCGGAACTCACTTCTATCAACGTAAACAATACAATGAATAGGTATCATAAGCCGAAAATCACCGAGTTATCCCGCGTGTGTGAGCGAGCACGAACGATACAAAAATTCATGAGTGTGAGAGAGATAGCTAGCGCTTCCGCGCGAGACGCTGTGTTCGACATGCAAGACTTGTGAAACAGGACAGATCGCAAGGCAACCCGGCGCTGTGAAATTGCTGTGACACTCACTGTAATGTATTCTGTGGCTCGCATCGGATTGCGCGCAAAGTAATTATTACTTATTCTGTGGCGAATGTGTAACTCGACGCGGAGCGGGTTACCGCGCAAGTAAGTAATATTTATTCTGTAACATTGCTCTTCGGAGATTATTGAGAGGTGGTAGGTACTAGATAGTATGTCGGTTTTAGATACTTACAGACACATTTTAAAAACGGAAGCCGATAGGAATCGGGTTAAATGGACCCTTCGCCACTGCTAAGTATAGTGTAGGTAGGTGTATTAAGATTGGGTCAGCTGTATACATTTCATTAAAATATTTTTTTACATTTGTAATATGCATGTGGCTATTTGATAGCTTTCTTTGAGATATTATTAATAGTTTGGTTTATTTCATTGGTTTATCTATAGAGTCACAAACGTGCAAAAAAGTGTCCGCGCCAAAACTCGGCGCCGACTTTGTGAACGACTTGAACTACGATAACACACAAGCACCCAAGCATACATTGAACACTATACAAGCGAGATAACGTCTAAATTCGAACAATTGTGAACTATATAATGCACGTGTAGGTATGTACAATGGCACTCGGACGTTTTTTTACTGTTTTCACTTAGAGATTGTGACTCTTTAGCTCAATGGCTTATTTAGATATTTTTGTGGTTAACATAGGCCGAGACCTTTTTTGTGGTTTTTCTGCAATGTTTTGTTTGATTCCTCATTAATATTATGATCACGAGTAGTAGTATATCCTATCAACGTATTATAGATTTATCAACCATCCAACACATCTCATAACCCAAATTTTATTTGATCAACGGTTTAACCGAATCAAACGGTTTAGCTGAATTTACTTTCAACAGTAAAAACTTTTAAAAAAAGACAGTTTTTTGCTGGTTTTATTAATTTGATAATCTAGTTTTGGTTTACGAGATTTTGATAATATGGTTGTAATAATCGTTTTTCTGAAAAAATAACATCATGTAGTGCACATACGCCAAAATGTTGAATGTTTTAGTTTTCAGTCTAGCATTTTGTTTGCATTGTTTCCTCGTATTATTATAATAAGATATCCGAATCTGCATAAATACATAAATCCCACCAAAAGTAAATGTAGATAAGTATAAAAGAGAATGTATTTGCGACGTAAACAAATAAGCATTTTCTTTGATTCAAACCCGGCATCATTCATTCATATTCGCATAATATGAGAAGTCTCGACGAGCTATATGAATACCGCTCAGTACCGACGTAAGCCAAGAGCTTACCGGGCGTTTGAAAGGACTTTAGTTGCACGTTGCCAGCGAACTTTGAAACGACCTTACTATACGTTTCACGTTCGCGGATAAACTCAGTTATGTCCTGGAAAAGCAAATATACCGCTCTTCGTAAATAGGTCAATTATAAACATTAGTTTACGGTTTGTTAACTACGCCTGTACCTCAAGCAGGAAATACCCACGGGTATAGGGTAAGTAAGGGTGGTTTGAACATACTCCGTTTTATTATTATCCTAATATTTTTCCCACAGTTTCGCCAGCGCTCCGTTTTTAAAGCATTCTATTTCCATGCAAGGAAATGGGATAGGGAACGCAGTCGAAACACGAGGAAAAAACATTGTATCTAAAATTGAGTCAAAGGAGTCGAGCCACAAACATGTTGTTGGGGCATTGTGTACCTATTGACAAATAATACAACAACCTCGCTCTACCGATGCGCGATGTAATAATGTCGGATCAGTAGGTACAACACCTAATATAATGAACTGTAGCTTTCACTGAGAAAGACGTATTCGTTTTGTAGCGGTGTTCTCGCACTCCCGTAGTTTACTTATCAAACTGAATTTGAATTCATGAATATGTACGGTATAACGGCAGACTCACCCACAATTGTCGTTTATGTATAGTATATCTACTCGCACCGACATAATGAAGGAAACATTATTCCACGGGATGTGGTTTTAGATTTTATTATTTGATTCCAATTATAGTTCTATAAAAAAATATGTTATAAAGCTATATAATACAGTATTTTAATATTCTATGTAAATATATGAGTATCTATGCAGTGATGTCTTGGACTTTATTTTGTTGCAGAAAGTTCTGGGTATCGTTGCAATGGTTACAGTGGTTATCTTACCATCAGGAGAGTGACTTAGTTGTCTTATTAAACGTTATAAAAAAAAAAAAAAAAAAAATATAGGGTTTTCATTTAATCTCGTAAATATGTTTAGCATGTTATTCATGTTCATTTTATTGAAACAAAATTAATCACAAAATTAAAAAATATAGGGTTTCCATTTAATTTCGTAAATATGTTTAGCATGTTATTCATGTACATTTTATTGAAACAAAATTAATCACAAAATTAAAAAATATAGGGTTTCCATTTAATTTCGTAAATATGTTTAGCATGTTAAAACAAACATTGTACTTGAAAGCAATAATCTCAAAATTAAACTTGATTACAATATCTTAGAGATAACTAGAGGGTGGTATAGTCGTACGACAAAACTGCAGACCATCCCCTTCGACTACAGATGGACCTATTATGCAAATGTCGTCTCAAACGCACAGATAAGTGAAGGTTACATTCAAATTACGCGAGATAAGATAACTATTTCACATCTCGGCATTGCAATTTGAGCGTCAATGCAAAGCGTTTAGTCTGCGTCGAAGCGATATAAGAATACGAAAGAAATTGCAAAGAAAAACGTAAAGGTCAAAGATGCACTTATCCATTGCGCTAAAATAAACTGCGTTTCATATACAAATCAAATTTATCAAATTTAAAATGGCAGATAAAGTGATGTGCTACTCCAGTAATCGGTGAGGTAATAGGCTAGATGACTGGGTTTTTTATTGTCCTATTAAAATGTGGCCCATAAATATAGCTGATTAATGAAAACAAAATGAAAATCTGATCAAAAATAAGCAACTTATAAGCATTTTAATATCATGCTAGACAGAGGAGATTATGACGTCACTTCTCTGTACGCCATATAAATTCTATTCTGACAAGTATGGCGCACAGATGCGTGACGTAATTTTATGTTTTGTGGGAAAGAGACAGAGTTGGCTCTTCCAAAAACATTAAACGCTTATATATCAGAACATTAATAACCGATATATATTTTTTTCAATCAATATTATATTTACTTAAATTCTTCATCAAAGATTTTGGTTTCGACGATATAAATATCAGTCATCTACCCTATTGCTTTTAGGTATACCTACCTAATCAATTACCTATACATACGATGTATACTTTCATTATCTAGCTTTTCCGAGCTTTTAACGATATTACTGTAGATACCTAATCTACCTACTAAACGTATGTGTCATTTTACTAAACGTATGTGTCATTTTACTATACATATTTGTCATTTTACTAAAGGCATGTGACATTTTGGCATAGTGCATACAATGAGGTATGGGAATTTTGTACCACTAGAGCACTTGCACGTGGGAAAAGTCTTAAGGTCTTTAAAGCCTTATAAAATTTATATGAATTATCTACATAATCATTTAGAAGAATAAATTCTTACTGAACTCTTAACTACATTGTAAAACAAAATAGTTTTCTATCTTTCACATGCTTACAGTAAAATATGCTATAGATGAATTTGTTATATAAAAAAAAAAAGATTTAAATAATCAAGGATGTCGCTTGTATCGTGTGTGTGTGTGGTTGAGTATCAGAGCATCATTTCCAGTTATTGGTATGTAAGGTTTTAAGCGAATTTTATCATTTTCGCACTACCTGCCGTATATCTTGATGATAATTTTAGCTATTTTCTCAATATACGTATACTATAGTTTTCAACGTAAAATTCTAATTTCTAAGTTTTTAAGTGAGGTCACATCCTATATTAACGAAACATGTTTTTTTACATTCGAGCTGTCATAAGTGCAATTGTATGTGAAACGCAGTATAGTAAGCCGGCCGGTGGCGGGGAAAAGGGCTGGCATTGGCAACACTCGGGTGTTACTCTACGGCGTGTTTATTCTGTCGCGTATATCGACCGGCGAGCCGCCCGGCCGCGCGCGCCGCGTCAGTCGCGAACCCGCGCGCCGTCCGCCGCACGCTCCGCTCCTACACCGCTGACAGCTCCCGTCACTACCACAATAAACGGTGTCCAGTGAACACAATACCAACACTAAACATTACTTGTGATGTGATGCAGTGCCTCGCTCGATAGACCAAAGGGCAGCTGTTAACAGGTACGCTTTACATCGATTTCGCAAGAGGCTGTAAAGTATCGCACCAGATAATAATGACGTCTAAGAAATAAAAAACAATATCTTTATGTGACTGGCTTATTTATTCTTCTTGCTAAAGCTGTTATGTATGTCAATTAAAGCTACGTGGTATAAAAAGAGTTCAACTGATTGGACATAATTATAAAATAACCTTTTTTATGTTTTCTATGTTTTAATTATTATTGACACACATAAAATAAAATTATGACTAAACTCTAGAAAATTTAATTATCTTAAAAAATCTAAATGATAAGTTTATTGAAAGGTTAAGTACGCTACGTAGGCTAGAGGCAAGCGGCGCAATGACCGTCTACGAAGGTCTACGGCTACGGTGCCGTAGCAATTAGTGTCACATTCTACGCTTTATTTACGTCTACGAATAGCGACCGGAACTTCTGTTAAAGCTCTCTTATTTTTAATGGTAACTAAATTACTTAATCGACCACTTCCGCCCTAATTTACTTATTAAAAGCATGAATTAGATTTATTTAAAAAGACATTCGATTGGTTTAAAGATACCGCAATTTCACATACTCGTACCAGTCTTTTGTAATACTCAAGGTTGTAAAATGAAATGAATGAATGAAAGTAAATTAAATTGAATGAAATGAAAACTAAAATAACTTTCTTCACTCTTATTTTCTTTCAAGTAATTGATAAAATGTATCAAGGATCTAGAGTGGAACAAAGTATTTTTTAATAATGTTTACAACACAACCAACACAGGTATTTCATGATATTTGCATTCTCTGTAATCGGCGAGGCAAACACTCACGTGTTTTGTTTAAACATAGCGCATTTATTTATTTATAGATAAAACATGTGTTACAAACGTCAGAGATTAGTATTTAAAGGATTAAATTATTTCTAATTTTTCTCACATTTTACTTTATTGTGTAGTATTTATAATTAATACAAAATTATAAAAATTACCCGAACATAAAAACTATTAATAAAAAAAAATTGGTGTCCCTATTAGTAGGGTCCCAAGCGCAGCATGGCAACATACCCACGTTGAAAATCCAAAAAAAACTCTGCACGAGGTATGAGCCAGCTCTATTGCCATTGCCACCAGCGGCGTCCGTTAAACATAAATAGAGATATATAAATATTTAATATTTTTTTGTTTCTGGACCCCATGGACCAAAGTAATAAAAAACAAAATTTAAGAAATAGGGAAATATTTTTTCATACCTGTTACGCGGAAGAGGCGGAAAAAGTGGGGGAGAGAAGGGAAAGAATGAACGCTTACGCGGAAGAGTAGAACTAAGCCGTAAAGAGGTCATTGCTTTAAACATTGTGAACAAGTTTGACTATGTTTTGGCGGGAACACGGAAAAATCATGGCGTTGCATTCTATTATTTTCTTAAACTTGTGTTTTTTCGCGAATTAATGATTTAAAATGGTGGTGTTTTATTCATTGAGTGTTGAATTACATGCACGAGTGTGGGCAAGTGATATAATGTGGTGAAACGTGTCTTTTCGTGTTGTTTTCAAAACTCCGTTGAAGCTCATAGTAAAGTCGCCACAACTTTACTAGGGCATGACTTGGACTCGACTATGACTAATTTCGTGTGACTGAATGTGATTCAAGACATATTAGACTTGATTTGAATTAAAAAACTTGAAAATTCAGAAACTTGACACTGGCAGAATGCACAACGTGCGATGCCAATAACAAAGAAAAAAAAAGAACTTGACTATTTTGAAAAGTAGAAGAAAAAAAAGTGCTATTCAAAACATATAGTCGGGGATAAACAGTGGTTGGTACTTTTCTATGGAATTTTAGTAAAATTAATAGTTTATTATAGTGAGTACGATGACTTACATGACTTAAATCTGTCAAGTGCGTGTCATGCTTTGTTAGAGGTTATTTGGCAATTTTATAGATAAATAATCATTATCATCGTTAGTTATGTTTTATTGAACCTTTGCAAAGGAATCTGCAGCTTTGCCGATTTTGATGTTTCATAACTATAATTATTCCCTGATTTTATATCTGAAAAACATTGATACGAGCTAGCGAAATACCTTTATTGCCCGTGGTACTACCAGTCTTACTACCAGTAGTAGCACGGGTAAAAAAATACCCCGTAGTACTGATAGCATCGGGCCAAATTTTGTCGTACCTCCTTATTTTATCTCCATCGTACCCGAGGTCTCGAATTCGATCTGATTTGAATGACCTGTACTGGGTGTGTGTTAGTTGACCGTATTTCGGTGTGTGTGTCCAATGGCATCTGCGACACACAACATTTTATTGAGGAATAACGAGCGTGGAGCAATATTTTAGGAAAACTAAAACCCGCCAAAAATTCCTTGCACCACGCCACATTTTTGTCTTTCAGTAACTTACTTCTAACCACATTTTTGTTTGACAAATTTAATATATTACAAATGAGTTTTATTAAATTCCAAATATGTCAAAATTATTTTCCTTACGAAAATTTTGGGTATAACTGCGCAATATTAGATTTACTGCGTTTTTTTTTGTGTGTTTGTGTAAAATACGATATGTCACGTGAAATGCTAAAACGCGTCGATATACATCCTATTTGTCTCACTGTTGCTTGGAAGAGATCAATTTTAGTGATAAGGCCGCCACTTGTGACACTAGTTCCTAAGGTTCTCGTTTCTATTCTATTTTTTTAAATCTCTGGTGTGCACAACGAAAAGTTCTTATCTACCTATCTATCTATTTGTCAAAATATTTTAAGCGGTGAAAGTAAATTTATTGTCGTGTCAGCAGTTTACAAAGTAGGAAAGGGCGGACCGTTGACACTGTAAAAGTCGCGGGCAATCGGTGGATGCATATGGAAGGTTGTGTGGCGTTGTTGAGGTTGTGTGTACAGTATGACGGTGTAAGGGTGTGGGGCCTTCGTTCAGCAATGGACGTCTTCGGACTGATGATGATTATGAAACTACTTAATTATATCTAAACTAAATTAAATAATTGATATAAGAGACCGTTAATGTACCTATAGGTAGCAAACCTATAGATAGATAAAACGATCTCTACTTTCGGGTAATGTGCCCAAAATACTGGTCACGGTGCTCCGCTGGATTGCGAGGCTCATCGAGGCGAGGATTATCGTATTTTTTAATTGAAGTATTATTATGTATTGTGATTAGGTAGTTTAGTTAGTTAGATTATATTACCTACTTTGTAATCTGTGAACAAAAATAGATTGCTAAAATCGCATAAACTTCTTTGTACAAAGTCGAATAAAAACTAAGTTCGAACTGAGTTCGTGCGAGTATTTTTGTAACTATTTCGCATTTACGTATATACGTCGTACAGACCTACTGTGCCAATAAAAGCGCAGCCTGTTTGGATCTCGGCCCTTTGTTCAAAGTGTTTTATGCAGCCATTTCGTTTTATTTTTATCTGCAACAGCTCCATTTATTCGCTAGGATCGAATTTTTGTAATGTCTTGAAGCCGTTTGTCGTTTTGCCGTTGTGTTAAAAACAGCTTTATCATCTCCACTGCTGATAATATAGTTTTCATCACACTCGCTCGTAAAGTGGATCTTATTACATCGGTTTTAGGCTCATAATCCAAGCTATTACGCACGCGTGGTTTTTGCTTTACATTATGCCACTTGTGGTATAACCCGGTAAAGTCGAGTTTGTACGTGACTGCAATTCAACGTATGTATATGAAGCACTCTTAATACGAGTATAGCCGGGTAATACTTACAGTTTTTTTGTAATACCAACAAAGAGTTCTTATGCCGCTGAAGTAAATGTCAACCTGCGCGCGCATTGCTGGTTTGGGCGCCATTTTCCGCAAATGTTTGTTGTGTGTCAATGTCCGTTTTCGCTGTGTGGTTGATTATTATCAAAAAATGTTTGTTTTTTCCTAGCAAGTGTGATGAAAACAGTCGTATGGAACTCTTGTGCTATTAGTCATTACGCTCTCGGCTTCCTTATCGCGCTCGCCTGCGGCTCGCGCGCATAATACCGCCTCTAGTGTAATGACCAACATAGCACACTCGTATCATAATGTACTATTTTCGTTGCAGCTGGATACCATTTTGATTTTGACTACTTTACGTAATGCCAGCTGCATCCCATATTAATATCAGCAGTTTTATATTGCCTATAGATTACCAACGACGACGTTTATTAGGTACGTCTTTCCATAGTGCTCAGCTCGATTCCAGCGCTAACACATGCTCAAACGCAATTAAGCGTCATTCGTCCATGTGAATATTTTTCCTCCTGAAGACAATACCTACTGTTTGGATTATTGAGCAGGGAATTTGTGGAACTTTCTATCCGTCTGTGTTGTGTTTGTGAGTAAAAAAGTACAATTACATCATCTATAAAAATAATTTCAGGGCTGTAGTGGCTAAACTACAGAAATTTTTATTACTGGCTTTGAAAATCCAGTTTTCTACCATTATTTCCCCGTTAAAATCTCAACGTGAGAGATTTTTTGCAGTTCAGATATATATAGCAATAATATCTCATTATTGCCTTAGAGCCACAGGTTACAGGGTTGATTCTCATTGAATTGTTTAATTTAGTAAATATGAATATCTGTTGAGTATGCGTAGGAATAAAACAGGCTGCTAATCTAAACTGGCTATGAATTCCAATGTTAGCTTAAAATTTCCATGAATAACTCACGCTATGAAAAGATTTGCTAAAAGCATACATCAAAACCAAGCCTACGGAATGGCTTCGCACATTTCACACATTACTGCTGATGGGTTTACGTGGCAAATGACATGAGTGGCCTCAATAAAGTCAGGGTGAGGAATATGGCCGCTGCATCACGGCTAGGCCTTGGTCGCAAGGACGTGTGACGTCTGCATTACCATTAGTCATGTGCTTCTCACCCTTTTGTCAAATTGAAGTTGCAGCATGAACCGTATCGTGCTGTATCTGTATTCACCCTGCTATGTAAAATATGTATAGATACTTTTCTCTGTTCCTTGGGTACTTTAGTGTGAATTGACCTTTCTCTAGTAAGTTTTTTAATTTCTTATTAAATGAATATTTTTATATATTCCTCCGATCACATCCCCTTGCGCCCCCAATTAATTTATGCTACTAAAAATACTAAAAATAGATAAATGCATTCTATGAGACAGAACAAATAAAAAAATTGGAAAATATGGAATGGAGTACCCAGGTAGTATTTTTTCTGTTTTTAAAGTTCCGTTTGAAAATAACGAACCCTATTTTTTCATCTTTCCTCGGAATCCTTCAGTATGAATAATGATGTGTATTCAGATATTAAAGGGACTAACTAAGGAGTTTGGTACACAATTAGTTGATTAAGCTTGGTACGAGAGTAAATTTTGAAATGTTATGAATTTGGGGCGTTTTACGCCATGCCACGGATTGAATGGAGAAAGTAATCAATTGGGCCCCAAATGCCCTCAAGATGAAACTGTATGTGTAATGTTTTCAGAGTTCATGGGTAAGTATGTATGTATCTAAGTTGATTTTTTCCACCATAACTTCTAAATGCCTAAACAGATTTTGATGTACCTATGGGGTATTGATAGAATCTTGGAGGAAGGATTTACTTTTAACGTTAGAATCCTTACATCATCCCAGGTGACACAGGCTATTTTTTAAAGTGACATTCCTTGTTAGTTGAGTCGCATTTTTTTATTTTATGTTCTGGCTTGTTAATATAATATTCCTAATCCTATGTTTTTTTAATATTGATATAGTCACATAATAATTTAGTGACTGGACTGGCTAAAGTTCATAGTAAATTACTTTTCCGAATTTATGCCCGTAAATCTTTCATCGAAGACATTTTATACCGTTTCTTCGACCCGAGCACAAAATTTTTCAAGGCATCCTGTTCGCAATCAATTTGCACTTTCGTGATAGTAACACATCATGCCCTCGCAGATTAAAGAAGTCGATTTATTCGTTTCCGAACATGTCCACACACACACACACACACACACATGACTTTCCACTAATAAATTATGAGAGTCAGGTACTTACTTATATCTATACTAAAGTACTTTGAAGCGCGGGCCACATCACGTTCACTAGGTAAGCTAACTGCTGACATACCTAACTTTGGTGAGTTTTCAAACTACAATTCACACCGGGAGCTATAAAGGTCAAAGTATAAAGGGTTACACGTATTGGTAAAGTAAGCCAAAAGGGTTTCACTTTACTAATCTCCAGTTTTCTGATTTCTTTTGACTACCTATGTTTTAAATTAATTAAATTACGTGGCCTTATCCGCTAATGCTTGGTTTCCTGTGGCCACACATTGCTTTAGACATTTTAAATAATATATGTCTTTATACCAAACAGACTTACCACGCCAGACTAGGAATATCCAGACAGTGGAATAATAAAGATTTCATAAGGTCTATCGAATAAGTAGGTCGTAAAAGTTGAACCGGCACGGCATTACGCATAGCGAAATTCTGAATAATATTGTTTGTGTATTTTCTGGTCCGAAAAATCCCAGATACAAAAATTCTCGGTTATTTTGACCTTGCGAAGAATTTAGAGAAAACTTTATAGTGTTAGGGAATCATTGCGGTGTATGTCTCTTGATATGGGAAAGTGTAAAGGTAACACAATCATTAAACAAAACAGAGCTGTGGTATCTATTAGGTAGCTTACATAGGGATACATTAAAGATTAAGGCCAAAATATAATATCATATTTAATTGCGCCCATTAATGAGCTATCATTAAATAGGTCCTTTAAAATGGAAGTAAGGCTGACCACACACTGGCTACCATCGCTTAAGCAACTGGCAGCTAGAGTGGGCGACAAGCGGCCGCGTCTCAATAGTTGCTTCGAGTCTACACAGAACGACGCCAGAAAGAGCAACCG
Source organism: Erannis defoliaria (assembly GCA_905404285.2). NCBI lineage: Eukaryota > Metazoa > Arthropoda > Insecta > Lepidoptera > Geometridae > Erannis > Erannis defoliaria. Next base: position 7,796,889 of record FR990071.1, read on the forward strand.
TTTGCTAGTTCACGCGACAAAGTGGTAGCTTAAACGACTAAGTATCGCTCTAGCGATAGTAGCCAGTGTGCTACATACCTATTTTAATTTTTCTCTAAGCAATATAATATTTTAAAGTAACACGATTGTTAAATTTTAAGCCCTAGAAAAATAAAGTAGTACATGCATGTGCCCTAAGAAAAAACAATGATGGCTTATCGTAATTATTAGTCAAATATTTCAACAATCTTTGGTATTAGGCCCAAAATATACATTCGTTTGTTACAACATTGATTTTACCATCTGAAATCAGACAGATCAAAACTTGCACGAAAGTTGTTCTATTAAAATGATTTCTTAATACTGGAAGCGGATAAAGTTTTCAAAGAGAATGTGTTATCTTAGTAATTTTGCTCGTGACTAATGCTTTTCGAATCGTCGCTCGACGGGATAGCAAACTTTATAATCTTGATTCAAACTTCCTGGAGCAAAGCGAAACTACCACCCCCCGTCCAAACAAACACCCTTCATGTTTTCTTCTTACGTTAGGATTAAGTTTTGTCAGTTTTACCTATAAATTTAATTGTTTAAATGATTGTTACAATATATTTTTTTGAATACTTTCAAGTGACGAGATAAGCAAGACTTTCACCTGGTGGTAAGCTACACACCTGCCACTAACAGTAGCAAAGCCACAATTGTGAACATGCGAACACAATCCTGCGCCGCACTGCACTGCGCTCGTCACCCTGAGATATTAGATGTTAAATCTCTTCATACCCAGTAATTTCTCTGGTAACATTGCCCTTCAAACCGGAACACAGTAAAGCCTGCACACTACTGCTTGGCGATTGAATAACTGGCAAAGGTGTGGTATTTCCACAGGCGGATTCTGCAGTAGAGTCCTACCACTACAAAAATACCAATTTTCATTAGTATAACTTCAAACACAAAGAACTTTTCTTACAAAATTTTATCCCCGATTTCACCCCCTTAAATCATCCAGGTCGAAAAATAATGTAAAACAGCATTTATTATTATTATATTTGTGTACGTAACATTTACTGTTGGGTTATTTTTCCTGTAGAGTTTCTTGTTGAAATACTCACAGATACTTAAACAAAGAAATTCTATATTCAGCGAATGAAAAAAGGTAGATTTGTGTTCTTTTCACCTCATTGAAATTCACTTGTTAGGTTGAACGTGGAAGGTACCAGCGACGAAATACTTGGAAAAGAAAAGTGCCAGTTTTGTTTGTGATTAAAAAAAAGTGAATACTTATTCATAGTTTCATAATTTATTTGCTATAGCGAGAATAAAATCAAGGTAGCCTTTGTTTTTTTATAATTGAAGTACGAGTAAGTATACGCCTATGGCTGACAGGGTAGGTATACGAGTATATACCTACCGTTGACTTAGGTGATGGGCGTGTGCTTGAAGACGGTAGATAAGTTATTTTACGAAAATAGTACAGATAAGCAAAGAATAAAATTTGCCATGAAGGTGACGATGAGAATCGTGGCGAGTAGAATTACCCAGATACATCAGCACCAAGCTTAGAATAGGGACTGGTTTCCAAGTGAGACTGCCTGAACACATGTATGCTTAGCGACTGATGTTCAACTTGATACTAATATATTAAAAAGTACTATATTACAACGATGTTTTCCATACTAACAACTCAAGAACGTTGTTAAAATTTGAAACCAAGCTCCGCACCGTGAATACAGGAGCAGGCGAAAGTATCGCTTGTCTTGCTAATCCAAAACAAAAAAATAATTAACGCGGCAGCCACCGCTACAAAATAGCATGTATTTTCAATAACCTTTACTATTCAGTAACCTTTTTACATGTAAATACCAAATGCTTACAAAAGTATTTAGATATTCAATATAACGAATCAAAGGTATAAGTTCCAGCGAGTAATTCTTTAAAAGGTCATGGTGGGTAATGTAAATATAATAATGTATCAATGCCTAAATTCCGATTTTTGGAGTTAGAAACAGAACCGTCACTTTAATTTAAATTAACAAATGGCGTCCGCAATTTTCTATTCTATTCTATTCGTCCAATTTTCTGAACCTTAGCTTATTGTCCGAGGGTGGATATTGACAATTGTAAATTATAAATAAACCTGCAAAGGTAGCAGGTATTTTGGAATGCCTGTTTATTTTAGAATGTCTGTATTGTTATATAAGCCGGTCGACGGAGGGCGTAGGTCAAGGCTTTCAAACTTAGACTGCTCGAAACTGTGACATTGGGAATATTTACCGGCTACGGTTTATACCGGAATGAAAATATAATTAAGGCGAGGGCAGCAATTTAGGCGTTTCATGTGTTAGCATCTACTTTTAGACTCTGATTTTTAATATATATGAGCGCGCAAGCATTATTATTTTTATATTAGTTCTGCCTGTACTTACTAATAATGATAAATCGTAAAAATTTACTGAAAAACTTAAAAGCTCGAGATAACTTGATGAAAATGCTTAATTCTCTGCTATCCTATACCAGAGATCGCCCCGCGACTCTGTCCGCGTTATCTTTAGCCCCTGTCCTCTCGGTCCCAAATATCGCAACCGATTATCCTTCACATTGCTTTGTCACAGAGCTGGTGTGACGGTTAGGAAGAAATATCTTCCATATTTTTTTCCTCCCCATATTCACCAATCTAAATCAACCCTACCATTTTTTTTATTGTTTTTGTTTTAAAAAGTAAATCCAAATACCAATAACATCACTATAACTTTAAAACAAACAAAAATAATTACAATACTATACTATAGAAAACAAAGAACTTTAGCGGCTAATGCTATGCGATGTATGTCAGTGCGTAAGTTAGGACATGGATTCTTTTAAAAATATACCTACCACAATGACTTGTAACTGTCTAGCTATGTTTTTAGTACTATTTTAGCATGGACGAGTTAGCTCTCTTTTCAACAAATCCGTGTATTATGCTCTCTTTTTCATTTAACTAACTTCGTACAGGCTGATTGGTAATAGAATCAGAATTAATATGCCGCTGATAGGCGTCTGATATGGTTTGACGATTGCTGACAACTGAAACTGAATTTAACAGGTTTTCAATTAAAATCTATCTCTCAAGTTGGCGCAAAATATCTGACTCTAAATTACAGATTGACAACTTTTTCAATTTATACGTGGTGCGGCGCGGTGTCCCAAAAACATTATATTCAAACAAAACAAAAAATTCAATTTGTTCAATTTCCCCGCTCTAAATACAAAAACATCCCCAAGGCAAAAAAAACCTTCCTGAAAAACATTAGAAACACAACAGAGGCGATAGAAATGTACATTTACATTACACGATTCGGCTCTTGTGCTCTTTATTTCAATTGGTACATAGTTAAAGTGGAACTAGTGTTAAAATTACTACAATGATTATATTATGTACTTACTAGCGACCCGCCCGGCTTCGCACGTGTATTTATTGTTAGCCTATTCTGTCTTTTTTTAAATATATATAAAAAAAAAATATACAATCAAGTGACGAGACGAGCAAGACGTTCGCCTGGATTTAAGCGTCACGACTGCCCATAACAGTAGCAGTGCCAGAATTCTGAACTTGCGACTACAATCCTGCGGCGCACTGCACTGCGCTCGTCACCCTGAGATATTAGATGTTAAATATCTTCATACCCAATAATTTCTCTGATAACATTGCCCTTCAAAGCGGAACACAGTAATGCTTGCACAGCTACTTAGCGGTTGAATAACTGGCAATGGTGTGGTACTTCCCCATGCGGACTCTGCAGTAGAGCCCTACCATTACAACACTACACTAACTGTCTCACTTAGTTGTTGCAAAATGAGTCCGTTTCGTCCTATCATCTCCGCCTGTGCCTGCCTGGTCGTCTACCGGTCTATACTAAGTAGATCATACTAATTGTTTTCAATAGGCCCACCATCTATAAAGTCTAGTCACAAGTCCAAAGTGCCTATAGTGCTTGTAAAATGCTTACAAAACAGAAAAATAAGACACCAACCACGTCAAAAATTACTTACTTTTCTTCAATAAGGAATATTCTACTTCAATTTTTAACTACCGACATTTTAAATGAATTATTCAAAAAGGTTTTATGAAAATTGGGGTGTAATTTATTAATTTATTCAAACATTCGCCGCCGGCGAAGGTATTTTGTTCATTTTCATGTTCGGTAGTATCGATGTGGTACGAACTAAATTTCGTAGCTTCGTTTTATGGCTTCCGCACTTTATGTTAATAAAAGCAAGAGACGGCCTAGCTCTATGTTAGGTATTTCTACCCGTAGGCGGAATAATGAAAGGTCCTGACCCTGACAATGAATATTTCTAGACAAATTACCGAATGACGCGCATTCATAAATCAGTTAGCGTGTATGAACGAGTATGAGTGGAATTCATTCATTATTATGTGGAATAGTTAATGGCAGGCTCTGGTTTTTGTTACATACGAGAAAATTCCTATAGGACAAAGTAAAGTTCTTACCAAAGAACAAGAATACAGCAATAGATTTTACAGACATTTATGATCTGATTTTTCCAGTAGTGCGAATGGGCTTTTAAATTACATCATCATCATTAGCCCGGAGACATCCGCTGCACAAAAGGCTTGTCCTTGGCAAAAGGCTCTTGGACTGCTACATTGTACCACCATTTGCAACTGCATTTGCATCTGCCATTTGCATCCACCGCTTACCCGCGACAATGTCGTCGGTTCATTGTCTTTTTTTTTGTTCTCGCTCTTGACCGATCTTATTCCTTTTTTGTTTTAAGTATACAGAAATTCGTGTTGTTAGAGTTAATGTGGTTTTAAACTTGGATTTTTAGGAAATGCGTTTTTAGGTATAGCGTAACTCGGACTTTCTTGTTTAGGGGTGAAGTATTCCAGTCGTATTGGTGTTGGTGACTTGCATCATTGTAATTCATATTTTTTTGTTAATCTATTTCTTGTTACCTACGAAGTATAAAAGAGACAGCATTCACATCTCTCAAGATCGGGTGACGTATTCGTATTAGTTTTATCTTTCTTCCCATTATATAAATAAGCTCATCGGTTATTAGTATTAAAAGTGAAGCGGGTGATTGAAACTCTATACATTTTTGACTTCAAAGACTGTTAACAAGCCTTAAAACACGATTCCGCGGTTCTGACCAATAATCGCTTACCACAATCTACCTAATTTTGCCGTTACAGCGGATATAAAACCTCTCAAGGTATTTCTCAATTCTCGCTTTGATGTTCAAGAGAGTGCCTATAACGTAGTACCTTAGCTTCGTTTTTGTACAGACATACTCAATAGAGACACAACGGCGACCTTTCGGCCGCGCTTCCATTCAAGGGAACACTTGGCCTTTCTTTCACAAAAGACTGATCTTAAGTCTGGTGCTGTCAGTAGGTTGCTTTGTAATTTTGTACTTTAAGCTTTTCACACCTATAGTCACAAACTTATCCTCAAATCCTCTAGTATTATAGATAAAAATATATATTCAATGTCTGCGTGCTTGTATGTCTCATCATCATCATCATCAGCCCGGAGACGTCCACTGCTGAACGAAGGCCTCCCCCTTAGACCGCCACACTGTACGACAACCTGCCATTTGCATCCACCGGTTGCCCGCGACTTTTACAATGTCGTCGGTCCACCTAGTGGGAGGCCTTCCTACGCTGCGTCTTCCGGTTCGCGGTCGCCACTCAAGAACCTTTCTTCCCCATCTGTTGTCAGTTCTACGAGCTTGTCTGTCTGCATAGTAGGTATTCAAGAAAATGTTTAGTTAAAGTTCTTGAATTTATTTCAACACACAAAATGGTCTTAGAATTTGAAGTATTTAATGACGAAATACGGGACCTGGGTATGTCCTAAAACTGCATCCAGAACCACCGGAGAACGGCAGCAGCGTCTTCTCGGTTAACGGCACCGGTGAGCATAATGCAATCTCCAAACCACCTGCCAAGCGTGGGGATTATGGCACTCTAATTAGTAATTACGTCTTACATAAAACTGATTTAAAAGTTAAGTTGGCTTTGATTTGAAAGTTTTAATACATGTTGTATGTGGGTGATTAAAGTCCACAAGAATAATAAAAACGTCGCCCCTGTTCACCTGGGTGCTTTAATTCCAAGGTGAACAAAGGACACCAATAATGTCGAAACAAATCACTCAGGTGATATCACTTAGGTGCAGTGAGTCCGAGGTGGAATAAAGAGACTGTAATTTCCACTTTTTTCACCAAGGCCATTTCACCCAGGTGAACAAAGTGGAATAAACCCCCCCATTTGCTTGCCAAGCGTGACGATTATGGCAACACCCCTCTATTGGGAGGCCTTCGTCCAGCAGTGGACGTCTTGAACGAACTGATGTTCATCAGTTCAATTCAGTGTAAAACGTAACAGTAAATTATGGCATTAACAAAGTAGGTACATACATCAAATTAGTTATAATTCCTCATACTTTGATTGAATACTAATTAACGCTAATTATTTTTGAAGCAATAGTAAATAGTTTTATTGGTTCATTAACTCCTCAAAGAAAATGAGAAAATATTAAATGTCACCCACATCATGATATGAAAAAGAGAATAAGATTCTTGCCTAAAATCAGATACTCGTAAGTGCCTCGTGAGCTCGTGACATTCGTTTTAACAAGCTCAGTGAGTAATACGCCTACCATTTTGTCATTGTGGCTTTGGTATCAGGGGAAACACCCTCAGCTGGTTTGCTAGCTATCTCTCAAATAGACGCCAATGTGTTAAGATAGGAGGGTTGAAAAGCTGTGAGATGTACACTGCATTCGGTGTTCCGCAGGGAAGCGTCCTAGGTCCCACCCTGTTCACTGTCTACATGGATGATATCTTTAGGTTAAGCTCACAAAGTTTGGAAATTATTTGCTACGCTGATGACACTGTGGCCATCTTTCATGGTAATGACTGGAAGTCTGCCTTTAATCAAGCTGAAATCGGAATGGCGGCTGTGTCGCGGTGGCTTGATACTAATCTGCTAACCCTAAACATCAAGAAAACAAATTTTATTGCGTTTCACATAACGGAAGCCACCAGCCCAGATCAGACGCAATTACTGATTCACAACAAAAGCTGTGAAGCTCTCGGAATCGACGGGACGCAACTCAGTTGCTCGTGCGACTTAATCGCAAGAGTAAGGCATACAAGATACCTGGGTGTAATGATCGACCAACATTTATCTTTTAAAACGCATATAAGCTTCATATCAAAAAAGGCTCGCAAGTTGATATACGTCATGAAAATTTTAAGACCGGCTGCCAAGGCCGAAGTAAAGATGCTTGTATACAAATCTTTGTGTCAATCTCTATTACAATACTGTGTGGGAGTCTGGGGAGGAGCGGCTGTTACACACATGAGTGAAGTGGCGCGGGCTCAGAGAGCTGTACTTAAAGTTATGTTGGGGAAGCCACGACGGTATCCTACAGAAAAGCTGTTTGAAGAAGCCGCAGTATTAACAGTCCGTCAGCTTTTTGTTATGCGAGCTATTGCCAAATGTCACCACCTCTCAGCTAGCCAGGACCCTACCAAAAGGAAACGCCCTCGTGATCAGCTTCTCCCGAGGGTCAACACTGTGTTTGCTGGTCGGCTACCAAAATACGCCCAAATATTTACATATAATTCAGTTTGTCGAATAATAGATATATAGAGGAGGAAACATTCGCACATTCCAAGAACGACATTCAAAAATGGCTTCAGTCCCTCTCTTTCAAGCAAACGGAAAACCTTGTAAAATTTAGTGAAATAAAATACAAGGACATCTTTCTCTAGTCAAGCCAGGTAGGAGCCTACATATTTCGCTCTATAACACAAAATTACACGCACCCTGTCACTCAATCACACCCAAGATCAGCAACGCTTCCATTCACTCACACCTATGCAGCATTCCATGCACTGCATCATGCATGGCATTCACGCAGTCTTTTAATGGACACGCATCCGCCCAGCATCATACTCCTAACATGTATTAATAATTGCTCTCAAAAAACACTCTCACTAACACTCGCTCAAATCTTCAGCCTTCATATTCAGCACACTACCTTGCAAGGGCATACCTCTGTTTACGCAATCACACCTAAGGAGCAGGTCACAGACAATACGCTCCCATAAATTTATTATTTAATTATTATTTATTAGTTCACTAACAAAGTGACATTTCGTGTTGCCATTTACACTCACACGTCCACACATTCAAATTCACACCTAACGTGGCCATTCATTCATATTCACACCTAATTAGTCTTCACAACATTAATACCTACAGCCACTCAAGGTTATGCTTCTGTTCACTTGCATTTAAGTAGCTTATAACAATTCACAAAGTTCCCGCTCCCAGTCACACTCCACTCCGTGTCCACTCACTCACAACTTACACGATTTATATTGAACCGGGATCATAATGGGTCAGCAGCGCGAGTACCGTCCTTACAGATCGTTATATTTGTCATTTAAATCGTATATTTGTCATTTAAATAACTAAATTCTATAAAACGGTAAATTCTCAAATTCGTCTAAACAAATCTGCTATATCGACACGTCAAATTTAGCGACATAGAACGGTACTCGCGCTGCAGGTCAGGATGAGATGATAAATTGTTCTGAATGAATATGCACAGAACACTGAAACAGTCAGTTTTATTTAGTCTTAAGTACCTATCCATCTTCAAACAAATAACTTAACTTCTTATTAATTTAACTAATACCTACTAACTTTCAAGTATATTTAAATTTGCATGCAACAAGTACATTCAGGATTGAGAATGATTTGATCAATGTTTTGCTTACTATATACCCGAGAGAACTATCAATGTGTACAAAACTCGGCGCACAAAGAACTGTCAACTTGGCCACAGGGTGCCCAAGATACAGGCGCTGCCTAGTTTGGGGCCCGCTATATTATCTCTAAAAGTTTGAATGACCTTAATTAGTTATCTGTATGTACTTAGGCAATAGTCTTATTCTTTTTCTGGCAAATAAATTATATTATTATTATTATTATTATTATTATTATTATAATAAATCCCAACAGTAATCCTAACAGTGTCTTGTCAAACATTGAAATAATAATTAGCCCAGTCAATTAACGAGACTTAGTATGGCAGTTCTTGCAAATTAAAAAGGAAAAATATTCTGCTATGATAGGCTATATTTGCTGACGGACAATCAATAAAAAAATAAATTAATCAAATGTGACCTTGGAATATTGAAACGAAGTGAATCACGGTCGAAAGTAACGGTTTGTAGTGAACCGTACAATGCCAGCGTGCGACAAATTGTTAGAATTGTATGATGACATCACACGCGGCGAGGGCCAGCCTGCGGAAATTGGTGTCACACGCTTATTTTGAAAATTATGTACCTCGGAAAGTAATTGGCATATCGAAAAAACATTTCACACGATACGCTTGTAATAGCGAATATGAATAAATGAAAATCTAAACACATACATCATCATCATTCAACATCATCATCATTTTTTTTCTAATATATTTAAAAAAACCTTTTAGAAAAAAAAAATTTGGGTTGTTTAGGAAACGCATTTTGCGAATATTTTTTTTATACGAGAAATAGGTTATGTTATAATACGTAGAAAACAAAAAGCAATTTTCTACCGACTACAAAAAAGGAAGAGGTTTTATGTTCGACTATGAATGTAGTTTTTTTTTATGTTTATGTTCTCCGATTTCTTCAATTGAAGACCGATTTTGAAAATACTTTTTGTATTTGTCCCATATTAATTTGAAGTCGGTTGTTTTTTTTTTGAAAAAGATTTTGTTATTTATTTATTTATTTGGCACACAAAACATTATTATTATTATTTTATTCTAGATTAATTAAATTTAGGAGTTGACCCCTAAATTTTCTGGCCTAAATTTGGAAACGAACAACAATATTCTAACATCGCCAAATACTCGACGCAGTCTCGCGAGCCTCATTAAAATAAAACGAAGAGACAGACAGTAGTAGGCGCAAGTCTGAAATGAGTCTCAGACATTAATATTATGATTATGTTGTTTTCCTTGAGATCATTCCGCTGAATAATATAACATCTTTCGTAATAAAGTAATATCTGCTCGTAAAAAATACAAAATCGGTACATCCCCGTAGCTTAGCAAACAATCAGTAAAGATGAAAAGTAACTTTTGACGAAATGGAGCAATGATTTATTAATTCCAAAGGAAAGTAATTGTAAAAACCTTGCTTGGAGACCAAATCTTTTAAAGGTTTTGGAGATCGCTTTCCTCCTGCTTTTAATATTCTTTTCCTGCTTTTAAATAGCGGTTAAAAACTATTATTTTAAGCGCATACAGAAATAAAAGGCGCGGAATTGTTTTGCGCAATTTCGTACTAAACATAAATAACCCTTTCTCGGTATTGCTGTAGAGTTAAATAACACGCCATTGCTTTTCTCGAAAGTTAGGTAGGTTGAAAATACTACTTTCGTAATATTAAACACTTACTTGTACTAAGTCTATGACGCTTACTTGAGAATACTTAACATGTCATAACTTATAATAATATACTTACCTATAAATATAAGTAATCGATCACCGATACAAGAAACAGTGATCGAAGCTGTCGACATACAAAATGTCAAGTAAAATGGGAAGTTTTCTGACAGCTCTCGGAATGTAGTTCTACAGCCAAAAGATAGATGACGCTGACGAGACATGATTCTCTTTTATTCGCATTTGTTTATCAATAAAGCAAACACTACTAATTACTAATCCGCACTTACTAATTTGTATTGTGGAAGAACACAAGCATAGGAAATACCACGGGCAACTACTTTGTTAGACTAACAAAAAGCACAAAACAAAGTATAACAGAACTGATTTAAATGTACTTTTTAAATTTGTTGACCTTTTGCCCTTGATTCATTCGTTCAAAATCTTCAGAACCACAGACTAGGTAGTGATAATATTCAGAATCATGTGTCGTCAACGCCATCTATCGGATTTTTATAAACAATATTTTTTCTTTGCCTGTCAGAAAACCTCCCATTGTAAAATGTACTAGTTTGACGAGAATTCGTATCGCCAGCTACATAGCTATAATTCGACGAATCTGTGCTTCGTCAAAATTGACATTTGAAATGGCGAATAAAATCCTGAAGCCGCGAACGAATTTAATTTGCGAATAAAACGCCTGACTCCTGTAAAAACTCAGGGTGGGTAGGTTACTTTATGTTACGCTCTAAAAGACTGTTTTATGATTGCTCGTAAAAAAGATCCTAAGGGAGCCAATTTCATTCTTTAATTAGGGTAACATTTTTGTTTTACACGATCCGTATAAAGGTTTCCCTGTGACGACGCAGAGTACAAACATGAACCATAAGTTTTTAGGCCTAGTACGTGCTTAATACTACCAGATGGTGTCCTTTTTATGTCTCGAAGTAAATATCATACTTATCTAATGTAATAAATGAAATTGATAAACGTTTGGAGTAGATTAGTAGCAGGTACATAAGTTGGATATGGTACTGAAACGTAACTGCTGGCCTTTTGGAGAAACTTAGAGTCACGCAACGGGCAATAGAGAGCTATGCTCGGAGTTACTTTGCGCGATAGAATCCGGAATGAATGATTCGCCAAAGAACCAAAGTTACCGACATAGCTCGCAAGGTTTGCAAGTTGAAGTGACAATGGGCAGGCTACATCGCTCGAAGAACTGACAACCGATGGGGGAGAAAGGTTCTCGAGTGGCGACCGCGAACCAGAAGACGCAGCGTAGGAAGGCCTCCCACTAGGTGGACCGATGACATTGTAAAAGTCGCGGGCAACCGGTGGATGCAAATGGCAGGTTGTCATACAGTGTGGCGGTCTAAGGGGGAGGCCTTCGTTCAGCAGTGGACGTCTCCGGGCTGATGATGACATAAGTTAACGAAGAAATGCTGGAAGAAATGTTGCTAAAGAAATATCATTCATCATCAGCCCGGAGACGTCCATTGCTGAACGAAGGCCTCCTTTAGACCACCACACTGTATGCCAACCTCCCATTTAAAGAAATATCATTAACTCTTTAATATTTACTAGCCGAATTGCTTACTTTGCTTTCTTCTGACTGTTCATTGTTGTTCACGGAGCTGGTTCCAATTAATTGGTTTCAAAAAAAATTACGTTGTTTTAAAATGTTTGTTATAGTCCTAATTGAATTTTTGCAGAAAAATATTTTGTAAATTTTACCGGAAAATTATGATATTCGGGAAAATCTGCCACACAGATTCAGACAAAAAATCAGAAAACAACGTCTGTCGGGCAGTTATGTGGTAATCAATTTCATTTACTCACAATTATATTTGCTGTAATACTGTTTAATTACACTCTGTCCTTTATTTTAATCGCGTTTTGACAGCTTATAGAAAGTTGGCGAGATAACTTTGTCTAGCAAATAATGTCCAATACAAATAAAATCCTACTAAAACTACAACCAGGCCAACGCAGGACGGGCAGCAGTGTCTTCTCTGTTAACGGTACTGAACATTCTGCGGTCCCCAAGCCGCCTGTCAAGCGTCGGGGTTATGGCAACCCCTCCCTAATGATGGCGAGGTCTTCATCATGCAGTAAACGGCTTCTGGTTGAAGATGACAAATGAAATCGTTTGATCTAGCTTTACTTCTTTAAATAGTAGGTATACCTATTTGATTTAAGGTTTTTGTAATCAAAGAATAACTTTTGATGAAATTATATACTTGAAGTATATACATTTTCATTTGTGGTAACTATATAAACTACCAAACCACTGTGCAGTGGATTGTTGCAATTCAATATTTTTATCTGTCATGATTATTACGTCCAGGAACTATAAATATATTATACTGAAGTACGCTAACTGCATTTAAATTAAAAGGAAAAAAGGCGCTTTGCCAAAACTAATTTATATAACTTCGTTTTCTTGTATTATTTTCCTGACCTAATTTAGTCCAACTCAATTTAAGCAAATTCATTCATTGTGCATACGCAATATAGTGCTACTAGGGTTGCCAGATGGTCGGGAATCGTCTGGATTGTCCCGAGATTTCATATGATGATAAACATAATCACCAAAAAATATATAAAATCAGTCTTAAAAGATAATTACTTCAATCATGGTATGGTAGGTAGGTAACCGTACGTATAATTATAGGAGTAATAAATAAAATAAATAAATACAGAATTGTATTGAGAACGAAGCGCGCGCTCGCTGCAATGGCTGGACTACTGTCACATGTCATGTAAATAAACTTATATCCTTTATCTGCAGTGGTAGGACTCTACTGCAGAGTCCGCCTGGGGAAGTACCACACCTTTGCCAGTTATTCTACCGCCAAGCAGTAGTGTGCAAGCATTACTGTGTTCCGGTTTGAAGGGCAATGTTACCAGAGAAATTACTGTGTATGAAGATATTTCGCAAGTTCATAATTCTGGCAATGCTACTGTTAGTGGCAGGCGTGACGCTTACCACCGCAGGCGAACGTCTTGCTTGTCTAGTCACTTGATTGTATGAAAAAAACTGCCTACATACCGCAGCTGTTTTGTGTTTTCGTATTATGACTAAAATCCGTCCCACACGATGAAGATGCTACAATATTTAATTTGTTATCTTAAAATATATTTCAATAATAGGTTTCCTATGTGTATAACTGAAATAAAAAAAATAAAAATTTCAAAACAAAAAACAAACATAGTGGTGTCGATTCGGCGGCACACCCTCTTACCTATAATTTATCTCATTTTTAATTTAGACCTGTCAAACGCCACTTTGGTAAACAGTCATGACACCTTTAACTAAAATTTAGAGACTATAGAGATTTAGAGAGTCTAAATTACTCTGCTTAGCTTACAAGCACGTTAAATCCATTCGGCCGATACATTTTAGAGTTTGTGTTTAAAATTTAAAACGTCAAATGTCAAAATAGACGGCACCTAAAACATGGCAAATTAAATTAGAGTTTAAAGCAGTTCTAAATTAAGTTCAACGTAAATATATAATAGCTTTTGTGACGGGTTGTGCCTAAACAAAAATTTTATAGTGAGCTTAAAATAAGAGTTCTCTAAAATCACCGAATCGACACCAATACTCGTATATATTTTGAAGTTGTATGGATAGCGATATTTTATCTTACCGTGAAATATTATACAATCTTTGTTACGATGAAGATGCTATACTATTTTATGTTATCTTAGAACATATTTCAATATCGTTCATATACAATCCTGTGCCGCACTGCACTGCGCTCGTCACCCTGAGATATTAGATGTTAAATCTCTTCATACCCAGTCATTTCTTTGGTAACATTGCCCTTCAAACCGGAACACAGTAATGCTTGCACAGTACTACTTCGCAGTTGAATAACTGGCAAAGGTGTGGTACTTCCCCAAGCGGACTCTGCAGTAGAGTCCTACCACTACAAATATAAATTAATAAATATATATTTCAAAATTTTATGGCGAGCGTTACTTTATCTTAACATTAAATATTATAGCATCTTTGTCGTTTGTGACGGCTTTTAAGTGCATAATTAATTATTAAGCTGATATTATTAAATTGTCTTACTTTACGATGGAAGGAAACATTGTCCAGACAAACCTGAAATAGGTTTTTAGATAATACATAATTATTGTACTAAAAGATTGTAAAGTAAATATAAAAAAGTGACAGAGGCTACTTTTCGTTATCTTTATTACTATTTTTGAAAACCACGCGATTTCAATTGCTTGGTGCAGCTGGTATTCAATAAATAAAACAAAAAATTATATATTTATTACCAGCTATATTTGTATGTTCTAGCCGTACAAATGCTTGATGTCAATATAATAATACCACACAGATTATATCAAGGTTACCAACACATTTCAAATAAATATTAACTGCTAAGGTAAACACTGCCGTAAAAACCTAGCGTTATTTTTCTAAAACTACTATTAAAAAGGTATACTTACTGTTATCATTAATCACAGACAGTGACACGATCCCGAACCATTTATAAATTCAACGTCTGACCGGGCGGGCCCGCTCCTTTAGGTGGAAAATTGCTTAGAGCTCGTAGAAATAACCTTATTCGAGTATTAATATAGCCGGTGCATATCAGCCTTGACCTGGCCTTCACCCGCTACCCTGCAGTGAGCAGATATTAAGTGCACTAGCACACAAGACACTCGCTACAGCCACAAAACGCCGCCGCCTGAACCTAAAAGCGGCTTCTGTGATGCGAAAGCGCGCGTCAGACACTATACCGTCAGTTTCTTCTTTTGTACGGCGACTACGTATAAAATGTATGAAAACTGGAATACACAGCTTGGAGGTGGCGTTTTGTGGCAGTGACGCGTGCCCTATGTGCGGCTAGGCTATCTGTAAGTGCCTTTCACACACGCCGACTGCACAGCCGGGTCCCGGCCCGGCTTACTTCGAGTGCCGGTGACACTTGACATGTGCTTTCCGCGAATATAAGAGCAGATAAACAAGCTGCTTTTTTTAAAAAATGCAAACATATTCTCGACCTCATTTCTATTTTCAACATATAGGTGAATTAACTTTCAGCAAAGAACTAATAGTGATTAAAATAGATATGAGAGAAACGAACTTGGCAGGTTCACAATACACTTTGTATTGTAGTTCATTCACGAAGCTGTCAAGTACAGTGATAAATTAACAAGGTATCGTGAATTTCAATTTACAAGCGTCGCTACGGTATTTGCTACAAGCTACGCGCTACTACAACTTTGCTACGAGCTACTACGACCATGCTACGTAATTTTACTACATTGGATAAAAGCTTCTGAGAATTCGGTCATAACGCCGCGCCGCTGGTATAGATATAGGTTACCCATACCCGGTAACCTATACAAAACCCAGATGGCGCGTGTGAAAGGCCACTAAAAATGCATTTAATACGAGTTTCAACCCGACCGGTCGAGGATAATTTCTTTTTATTGACGGAAGTTGCGAAGGTCAGTAGTATATTGTTCGGTTTGTATCTGTGCCGTATTCCATGTCTATTATACTGAAAGAATAGGCCTCATGCAAGTTAAGTCAATTTGAACAAATTATTGTTAAACTATCTGTTGCTGTTATGGCACATCCGAACGGCCTATCTACTAATTTATAAATTTACAAAACGTACAAGGTCGTCAAGTTAGATTACCACGCAGTAGTGTATATTTGTTTAAATATTACTGTGTTCTAGTTTGAAAGGTACTGAGGGTACTGTAGCTAACAAAATTACAGGGCTCATCATCTCGACTCATCATCGATTATCTCAAAGTAGTGAGCGCCAAATCAGCTTATGCAGCGATTACCTATGGACTTTTCTTACTGGGTAACGCTGCAAACGTCATAGACAGCCACTCTCTGTAACCGCCAGAAGAGCGTCTTGGTTATTAAATTACTTCGAATTCATAAAATCAATAATGTTAATAATTATTAACCGACTTCAAAAAGGAGGAGATCTTTATTTCGATTTTTATCTGGTCACTGTTATATAAAGTTATAAACCGAATTGGAAAATATATATTTTTTAAAGAATATATTTTCTGATAGGTCTCATAGAAATTTCATCAAAATCGGTTCAGTAGTTGTCAAAAAAGATGTCATCTAAGTAATACGAAAATTATGTCGGTTTTTTTAATTACTTTTGTAACCTCGTGATGTAGATATTTACTTATCATTGAACGACACTCGTTTCTGTTCTTTTTAAGAGTTTTTTTCTCAAAAACGTTAAGTTGTTTGGTATGCCTTATTCTTAACCCAGATATTCCTGAGAATTCAATTGATTTAGAAATTCCTGAACCCGAAAACATTTCGATATTTTTCAAAGTAATTTGATGGCTATTGAAACTGGGAGTCTCGATTGCCCTTGAGCCGAAGGTTGATTAATTTATTGGTCTTGTATAGTTCACTGCTTACGTGACCTGACAGTGGCGTTGCTATTACCTTCGATTTATTGGTAGCTTTCGAACTATCTGAATCTAATGTCTAATACGTAGGTTTATTTATGAAGGTGAAAAAACTTTGCTTTTAAACACAAAAATCATTGTGTGCGTGTGCAATTTAACAATTTTCCTCGAGAACTGATATATTTTTGAGAACTTAAAATAATATCGCTCGATAGGAAAATACGATTAAATTAAATTTTCCGGATAGATTTAAAAAAAAATCAATTTTTTATCGAAAAAAACGTCGTTTTACACACATTTTTCGCTTTTTCTTCACCTGATACATATTCAAGTTACTATAGTAGGGACGGGTTGGAATGTCGCCCATTCGTCGGTGTCAAAGAAACGCGTTGACACCGATGCCGGCACAGTCTGCGACGCACGTCCTACGTGGTTACTTGAGTGCAAAATGCCATCAGTTAGTTAACCATGACCTGGGTATGTCCTAAATCTGCATCCAGAACCACCAGAGGACGGGCAGCAGCGTCCTCTCGGTTAAAGGTAGTGAGCATTCTGCAATCCCCAAGTCGCCTGCCAAGCGTGGGGATTATGGCAACACCCCCCTTTTAAGGGGGAGGCCTTCGTCCTACAGTGGACGTCTTCTGGCTGATGTTAGTTAATCATAACTTCTAGTATTCTTCGATACAAAATTATGATTCATTTCGTGGTTTGTTGCGATCAGCATTTGTTTAATTTTGACTAGACAGCGTTAATTCTGTCTTTTACTGGGTCTGACGGTACGAAGAAAACTAGCCCTGCATGACACTAGGGGATCACACAGCACTGAGCGTACCCCTTTTGCCAAATATAACTAATATATACCGGGTGTTAGTTTGAACACCGTTATCCTTCTAGGATATCATTGTACTCATCATTATGAACAACTTTTAATATGGGACCAACCCTGAAATCACGAAAAAAACAGCTGTTCCATACATTTTGCCCAAGATCGATGAACCTTTTTGTATGGAACAGCTGTTTTTTTTTCGTGATTTCAGGGTTATCCCCATAGTAAAAGTTGTTCATAATGATGAGTACAATGATATCCTAGAAGGATAACGGTGCTCAAACTAACACCCTTGTTTTCCTTACGTTTATGGCAATAAATATTATTCTAAAAAAACTTATCACCTTTTAACTGCAAACGTGCATTCTGCAGTCGTGTAAAGCGCTATCCTTTTCTCGAGGTAGCCCGTTTAAAACTGAGCAACCAAAGTTTAGATTTACATTATCGGTCGACCACGGTTTAATACTCCATAAAACAACACAATTATTCATGATACACACAAACAATGTACCTAGTCCACAATTTACAACACTTCCACCACACAAAGGATTTAGGCATTCACAGGTATTCCGTATTCCGTCTGCTTGTATTACCTACTCCGAATCCGTCTACCGTACCAGTATTATGTAACCGGTATTCTCTCTATAGGTATTGTTGTTGTCACAATACTGGTCCAGGAATCGAGCCGTAAATAGTCTACACTCTACAGTTTCAACTATTATCTAGAATAGCTCGACAGATTGATAGAGATTTCTTTATTTTCTTGTTGTTGTAAAGCAATATATAAATAATACCAAAATTGTTTTAATTTCTAGTGTTTTTCCGCTGTACTATAGTTTCGAGTACTTATAGTAGAGTTTAGTGTGTCCCTTCATCCTATAAGTACTCGAAACGATATTACAGCGGAAAAACACTAGAAATTAAAACAATTTTGGTAACAATGGACTTCCGCAAAGTAACGCCTGAATCAATCACATACAATATATAAATAATATAAACTATGAATATTAATTAACTAAAAAAAACAATTTATTTCAGTAATAATTTAAATAAATTAAAAACAAAGACATATGAAATTCAGTCAAACCCCTGGCCGCCTGGGGCAATGGTTTTATTTTTTAATTATATTCTATTCAGTGAAATAAAAATAACGAAAGAAATATATTTTGTATTGTAAGCAAGGTAATATAAATGTAATATTAATTAACCATCCTGGGGTGACACAAAAACAACTTCAACTCAGCATAGCCCAGTGTACCTTGGTCTATTGATAACACATTATTATGAAACAAACCTACCAACTCAGGCTCCAAGCATTCTAACGTACCTTTGTCGTTGTTACAGGTGTAGGAGAAGCTACAAAAGGCGATGTAATTTGGTGAGCTACTAACATTTTCGTAACTTCGAACACATCGGTAGTAGACAATTGAGATTTTACTTAAGGCCAGGATATTCCAAATTTCAAGCACATTTTTTAATGCGATCGATCATTAGTCTAAAGTTGTATTAGGTAGAGTCACGTTTAGCGGAGCAAAAATATGGCGGTTACGCAGATTCTTCAAGCTTCGATTTTTGAAGTTTTTCTCAGATTACTCGAAAAGTATCGAAATTATAAATTTTTCAACCAAAGAAAGTTCTTTAAAATACAATTATCTTTTAAGTAATATATTTATTTATTTATTTTACTAATACAGTAGACACACCAATTACATTAGCTAATTACATTATTTAATAAATGGTAGGCACAAGTTATAGTATGTGCGGATACACATTTGTCACGTTTAAATTAAAGAAAAAATAAAAATTACAATGCAAGAATTATTAATTTTACATAATTATTACAAATAAAGTCAAACTTCAAATACAGGTACCTAATTATAATAAAATAAATGTTAAAAGATTATAATAATAGCTAGCAGTAATTTAACAAATGTCTAAAAGAATGATGAATATGATTTTTTGATGTGACTATGTGCAACAATTAGGGCATATAACCGAAAAATGTATAAAAATAGGCACTGTTTCGCCATTTTTATCTATCGAGGAAAGTATTCAACCAAAGAATTAACTAAGACGGATGTTCGTCTGTAACATTTATATTTTTTGGCATTCATTATAGCAATTTCGCTAAATAACATAGATTTATAGGGCAACTTTGGAATATAGAACCCTTAATATAATTCATTGTATGGCAGATATCAAAGCCATTGTTTATAAAGCTGCAAACAAAAAACTATTGGCAACCGTACACCGCAGCAGAAGAGTGCATCCCCATGAATAGTGTGGAGAGATCCAGCGTGCCAGATCTCGTATGGACGTCCGAACGCTTATAAACTTATCCGCGCTTATAATTAGTACTTATGCATAAAAATATAATAAATAATATACATGTACTAGTAGTTAGTAGCAGCAAACTGAGACTTTGCGACCAAGCTCCTTGACCAATTTGGCTCATATTAGATCTTGATAATTGGATTTGTACGACCAAAATTTGCTTATAATTTTTTTTAACAAATCGGATCAGCGGGTCGTAAGTTATCGTCCAACAAATAGGCATATACAGGTACAAACATACATACAAACGCCGACTGTCCCCTTAGAGGCCTTCGCTTCAGCACTACCTAGATCGTGTCCGTCACGACTTACTGACGCGTCCAACATTTTGCTTGCAGCTGTTAGACAACACCTTTTGATTTGAATATTAATTCAAGTTCCATTTGCTCCTCATAATTTTCATTCTTACTGTATCTAAACACAATAGAATATAAATTTTCAATGTTACGTAAACCGATTACGTAATATTTGTGTG
The DNA here is from genome assembly GCA_905404285.2 of Erannis defoliaria. NCBI lineage: Eukaryota > Metazoa > Arthropoda > Insecta > Lepidoptera > Geometridae > Erannis > Erannis defoliaria. Next base: position 7,817,398 of record FR990071.1, read on the forward strand.
AGTAAGTAAGTTCGTATAGCCTGAGTGGCCAGCCCTAGTGTCAGAGAGTATGAGCTGTAACAACTATTTTCAATTATTGTGTCATAAATATGTGTAAAAGTAGAAACATTCATTTCGGTAATTGAAAGCAAAACATGCTTACTGGCGCAGCTACCTCACACCTACATTTACTAATAAAGGTTCGAGAACATTACCTATGCCGGTCCGCAGCGAGGCGGAGCGGGCCGCATCGCAACGCAAAATTATTACTGAGCACATAAGTAACGTGCCGGGCGCAACGCACTGCCGGATTTCAAGTTTAATTTACTTACTTACATTTCATATGAAATATCGCACGCTATGCAGGGGCGCAGCGGGTCGGCGCGGGCCTTATCGAACCCGTGGATTCAGTCGCGCAATAATCCGACCCTCTGCGCCACGGCATAGTGTGAGCTAGTTCGTATAAAACGTATGAAAGCGATGTGCGCAGAATTTTGCGATGCAACCCGCCCCGCTGCGGACTGGCATAGTTTGCTCGAACCGTTACAAAACAAATTGAAATGTTGCGAATATATTAGGTAGTAATTTAGGTAGAAAATTGCGAATATATTAGGTAGTAATTTCTTGATAGAATTTCTTACATATATTGGAGTAGGTATAAAAAGTTGAGGAAATAATCTCATATCTATAGAGACAGGAAATTTTCTACCTAGTTTCCTGTCCCTATAGAAAGGATATTTTTATTTCCTTAACTTTGTATACCAAATAAAACAATCCAATTCCAAAGTAGGTGTATTTTTTTATCCTACCTAGAAAGAAATGTAATACAATTTATAAGTAGACCTAGAACAGAAATTCATTTGTAATTCGATAACATTTCTCCGAAACCTATCTGCCCACCTGTCAGTAAGTTATTTCAATGTATATGACGAAAATGATATTTTTTCAGCTGGAGATGGAAATGACACATAGTTTACGGTCGTTTCGTGTCTTTACGTGGATATAGAATGTAAAGCTTGTGGACAGAGCTAGTCCTTCGATGGAAGCCGATGGAGACGCGCATTCAGATGAGTTCGGGGCACGGCAAGCATCACAGGCCGGAGGCTAACTATAGAAATTGCTCGCAAGCGTTGCCGCTTGACATTCTGTAAGTACTACTCTACTCTATCACAATACAACATTATAATTATATACCTGTTTGTTAACTGCAGTGCAAACTCATATTTTTACTATACTGAGGCTTTAGATGTGATTTCTACATGTATGGGCTTATGAACTAACATTATATTACTTTCTTATCCATACACCAAGGCTTCTATAATAGGGTTTTCATCACACTTGCTCGTAAAGTGGATCTTATTGCATCGGTTTTAGGCTCATAATCCAAGCTATTACGCACGCGTGCTTTTTACTTTACATTACGGCACATGGTGCTATAATAGGTATAACCCGGTAAAGTCAGGTTTGTACGTGACTGCAATTAGACGTACGTATACGAAGCACTCTTAATATAGCCGGGTAATACTTACAGTTTTTTTGTAATACCAACAAAGAGTTCTTATGCCGCTGAAGTAAATGTCAACCTGCGCGCGCATTACTGAATTGGGCGACATTTTCCGCAAATGTTTGTTGACGTTTTCGCTGTGTGGTTGATTATTATCAAAAGTAAATGTTTTTTCCTCGCAAGTGTGACGAAAACAGTCGTATGGAACTTTTGTGGTATTAGTCATTACGCTCTCGGCTTTCTTATCGCGCTCGCCTGCGGCTCCCGCGCATAATACCGCCTCTAGTGTAATGACCAACATAGCACACTCGTATCATAATGTACTATTATGCATAGCAATGTAATAAATTATTTAGTTATGTTTTTAAATATACGTTTGTCCTCATCATCAGCCCGGAGACGTCCACTGCTGAACGAAGGCCTCCCCCTTAGACCGCCACACTGTACGACAACCTGCCATTTGCATCCACCGGTTGCCCGCGACTTTTACAATGTCGTCGATCCACCAAGTGGGAGGCCTTCTTACGCTGCGTCTTCCGGTTCGCGGTCGCCACTCAAGAACCTTTCTTCCCCATCGGTTGTCAGTTCTTCGAGCGATGTGGCCTGCCCATTGCCACTTCAACTTGCAAAAACATTACTACGTTTGTAGTAATGAATTGTTATTAGCCCCTACCATAGTCTCGATTAATTTAACTCGTCGTCAAGTCAGCCTCTACGTGTGCTAACTGTGCGGTGGGATCCTGACTCGAGTGTACGAGACATCTGCCGGTCTATAACAAAAAGCACTTAAATTCCGACCAAACGTGCTCTCATTTACAACTTTGTGCAACTCTTTCACTTAAATGTAACCTATTCGGCTCTAGTATGTAAACTCATTAGCTATGTATTACTCATTACATAGTATTTAGGTACAGTATTCACTATTGTTTTCAAAAGTGAATTTGCATAAGCCCAACACACAAGGGTATTGAACGGTTATAGCAAATTTTTAGTGAATTGAAATAACAAAAACTTATTTTTTATTAATATTTATTTAAAAAAAAATTGTATAATCAATCAAAAAAGTTTCCAGTGTAAGCTAAAGAAAGTTTTCGCCAGCAGTGTGGACAGTTAGTGATCAACTCTATAGGACTTACATCTATCGTGCGTTTCTTGGGTGTGAAAAAATGTATAACGTTAATCGCTCCCTCGGTGGGCGGCGATGGAACACGTTCCTAAAGCTAGTTGTAATCCGCAGATGGTTGCCGCGGTCGGCGTTCCGCCCCGCGGAAGGCGAGCTGGCGGACTGCGTGCTGGTGGTGGGAGTGTCGCGGCCCAAGCTCGCCGCGGCCCTCCTCTCCGTCACGCTGCTGTCGCTCTTCCTCACCTTCCACGTGCTCTACGACAGCGCGCTCTACAGCATACATGTGAGTCTAACGAGACCTGATAAACAAATAATTAAGGATGCACCGTCCGAACTCATCGGCGGCTAAAAAACATGCTCTCTTCATCAAACAAAGTGTGGGAAAGGGAGAAAGAAAGAGAAATGAGCTCAAATTTTTCCACGTCCACCTTTGGCTGCAGGATTGTGATGAATAAACTACTGAACTGAACTAATTTGTTCCAAGTAAAGTTATTTGAAATTTTGATGGACTAAACTGTGCCGCTTGATACAATACATTATTTTATAGTTTACGTACTCTTTATGTTATTTATTTACGTCCAAAGTGGCGTTAAAATTGAGCTAAAATACGAGATGTTTCCTGGTTCATAACTTTTATGTTTATTAAGTTTTTACTTTCTTATCACTTTACAGTCCTAAATAATGAAGAGACGAATCGATATAATATTTAGTCTTGGACCTACAACATTACATAGTGGAGTAATATTACTTCCCCGTTTCTATGGAGATGTGACCGGCTTGCTTACTCTTAACTCTAACAATATAGACACTTTTTTTAAATGTATTATAGGCTTGCATTTGACTACCATCTCACCTGATTTTAAGCGAAGATACTTACAGTCTAGAATGGAGTACGTGTGTCTAGAAGAAACCGACTCACTCGCGACTTGAAGACGCCCGGATTGTAACTATCGAGAAACACCCACTCAGGCAACGCATTCAACTGCAAACTGCAATTGGAACTGCATTACTATCTCCTCTAACAATTTTCTATAATATACAGCCAGAAGCTCGAGAAATTACATCGTTTAAAGGATGATACTTGCTAAACTTACAAAGCACTTGATTCAACTTTCGTTGTGTTAATAAGTACTATAGAAACAGGTTTCTAATTATTTCGCATAGTGTCTCTTGTGAAAGTGTGTTAAATAAAAAAGGGTCATAAATACCGACATGTCAGTGCCTTCTATTCTATCTATATTGAAAAACATAGATACTTCTATCTTTTACCCTACACTAGTAAATCAGGGCTTGGCCTTTCCCGCCTATAGACTCCGTAAGCGCATGAACAAGTCAGACCTTTGTACAGCCTAAGCCGTGTAGGGAAGGTGCTATCAATCTAGAGCTTGTAAAAGAGTTATGGCGGAAGCAGATATAGCAACTGATAGCTAGAGTAATTGTTGGAGGCACGGAACGGTAGATATTATTGTTTATGAAAGAGGAATGTTAAAATATGTCAAACAAAATAGGTCCGTAAAATTAAATTTTGTTTCTGAATAGGGTAGATGACTGATGTTTATATCGTTGATACCAATAGCCTTGATAAAGAATTTAAATAAATATAGTATGTTTATTGAAAAAAAAAAAAAACGGTTAATAATGTTCTGATATATGAGCGTTTAAAGTTTTTGTTAGAGACAACTCTGTCCCTTTCCCACAAAACAAAAAATGACGTCACGCCTTACTTGTCACAATAGAATTTATATGGCGTACAGAGAAGTGACGTCACGATTTGCGTTTACACGGATCGAAGGGCAGGATAGATTCCTGCCGGTCGGTGACTTTTGTTTTTTATCTGAAGTTTGTATTAAGATTATTCATAAGTATTATTATTACTAGCTGCGTCTGCGGTTTCACCCGCGTGATGATGAAAAACAGACATGATGATGATGTGACGTTTTACTAGTAAGTCGCTTTGCCACTCAAGACGTTGTCACCACGTAGACGTTTTAATACGCTGACGTTATACAAACATCGTCATTTACCATGAAAGTCCTTCTGATACGGAGCCATAAAAAGTAGTAGCCTACCTATATTATACTGGAAAATAAGCCATCTCCATTCAGAGTTTCATCCAAATCCGTTTAGCCGTTTTGGCGCGAAGAGGTAACAACATATACACACACACATACTTTCAGACTTTCGCATTAATAAATATTAGTATGATATTTGTATTTCACATATTATAATTTTTTGATAAAAGTTACAAATTCAAAATAGTCTAGCAAACTACATAACGTGCCTTTTACAATTGCGCTGCAATCTACCACCTACAGCCTAGAGCATAACTCCTTCAAAGCCTGTCTACCGGGCCTAGTGCTAGACAGGCTGAGACAAGATTCCGGTTTTTTGAACCCATGTTGAACCCAGTGCGTGCGGGGGCGTGCCGGACAAGCCTCGCTAGATAGATGGATGTGCAGCCGATGGACGATAACTTGTATGATGGCGGTATTATGGAGTCTACAATATACGTGGTTGTTATAATACTGGTACTCTAAACTGTGTTACCAGTGCAAAGCATATTTGACAAATGCTAATGATCGAGTCACCAGTCTGTTGCATTCAAAACTCAAAGTACCTTCTTTTAACTATAAAAAAAAAAAAAGTAATTTTCACTGAACAGGTTGTTCAAAAGTAGTTTTGGCTGAAAACCATTGGTTAATAGTACTGTTGACTCACATCGAGCCGAATCACACCCAATCTCACGTGGGGGAGAGAGGGGTTTCGGCAAAGGTCACCTTATTTTTATTCTCCGCGAGAAACAGCTAAAATTGCAACGAAACTGGCTAATTCAGACCGAGTTTCATAAGTAGCAGATGATTTTACTGAAAATCCCGACGACGGTGATAATGGAATGGACGGGCCCAGTGCTTGCAAATCGATCAAAATTTACAAGACAACACAATCGAGCTTACCTAGGTATAAGTATGCATATTACATTTGCCAGAAAATATAGAGATAGCGAATCTAATTACTGCATGACAAAAAGAGAACACATGTACATGTATTAGAAGTTTGTATTGTCGTATCGTACGGCTCGCATGACGCAAAGGCAGACTATGACTGAAGCGAGTGGAGAGCCGGCGCTCAACATATAGTCTTTAAAATCCGTGCGCTTATTTCCCGTCCATTCATCTTATCATTGTCGCTGGAAAATCCAACACAATCAAGCACAGAGTAACGTATTTACACAAAAAATGCGCATTCTGAAAAATCTCACGTAACATTACGAGCCCCCCCCCCGCTAGCCAACTCTCACGAGATCTCATCAAGAGGGGAGGGGGAGTCGAAAAACCGCCAAAATCACTCAGGTAATTATTGGACCTAAATGGCGCTGCAGCAAATTTCCCTTATTTTTTGGGGGAAATACTTCTCCAATCAATAATCGCCGGCAAACCAGAAAACAAAAAACACACAAAAAACCTATAGCAGACAATCTATGATAATAGCCTTTATATATAACCTTAGCACCAAGTTTCGTCAAGAATAGTAAAAAAAACGTTCTGTACGCAAGTAGGTTCCACCATACCTGAAGCCGGACAGATGAAAGCAAATTTTGCCTGTAGTTGTATAAACTTTTTCGCGTTTCGTAGACAATACATAAACCATCCACAGTACTTTCATATAAAAAAACACCAACGTGATTACGTGCTTTCTTAAAATCCCGCTCCAAAAAAAGTCACCTTACGATTAGATCTTAAGCCCATGAGATTCCTTTGATAAGCCAAACGACCTGTCACCATGAAAAAGAAGAGCTGAAAACCTGCCTTAAAATGTCAGATTGCAAACAATCTAGCGGCACCCCCGGCTTGCTCATAACCCCGTAATCGTAATTAATGCCTGGAAGATAACGCGACAGGCGCACCTCTCTTCTTTATGACGCCCTTTTACACTTGTACCTCGCGGAATAACGGCCCCTTTACGACGACAACTACAACCAGCGGGGTAATGAGTGCGTGTAAACGTGACTCTAGGTACCGTTTTATAGATGCGTGATGACGATTCTATAGCACTAAACTTAGAGCTCGGTGTATTGTTTTCTAACTAGAGCGAAACACGCATAAACTCGCCATATATACCATGAAACCGTCTCACGAAATTGCTATAAAAATTACAGCAATTTCGTGTTTTTTATAGTTGTTTAGTATGAAAGGACAACGAATTTCGGTATAGAAAATATAAAGGTTTTACAATGCTTGTCAGAACACGATGAAAACCACAACTCTACTGTTAATATCTTACCTGTTATTACTTAATTATGCACATACCTCGACTATAATCGAAGTAAGTATTATATTAGGTAATATTTGTTGAATCTTTAGCACATTAGATATGCACCACGTTCTAGAACATTAATATCAAAGTCTTGGCAGCAATTAGGGATTTTTTATGTTATATGGCTCAGGTTCCGCTCGGACTAGATCTTTAGAGGCTTGTTTACAAACATGGATTAACCTTAGAATAATTGATCCGACTGAAGATATTATTTTCAATACGGATCAATTATTCCGAAGCTATTCCCTGTTTCTTAATAAGACTTTTAATTTTCCACCATGTAAACGTTTCTTACCAGCTGCGAATAGTCCTTTATCAATTCCCATTTCATAAGTGGCTGTATACTAAAAGGTGAAAAGATTAAATAACAAATTGACAGTCATTTACAAAGATGGGTAGCGTCACGAAACTGTAGGGGACTAAAGTGTACTAATTAGGTTAAAACCTTTTTATCAATATGCTAATAAGGAAACAAAAGTTTCACCTCACAAACAGACATCTACTTGGATAATAGGGCTTTAATACAATACACTATTCTGTAAGTACTTGAATGGGAATTTGTTATTCATTTGTAAAATGTGTAAGCGACAGAATATTCATAGTAGCGAAAAAATAATACGTTGTAAATGCAACAGTCTATACTTAATTTAGTTCCCAATCGAAAGCGTTTTATATTTTCACACCGATGAAGTATTCCAGAGTGTGATGTTAATTTGTACTCGTGTACAACAGCCAATCGATTCACCTGCTTGAACATTCATTTTGGTATTAATCAAAATGTAGGCGCCGTTATGTTATCGGTACAAATTGGTTGTATAAATATTCACGGCGATGGAAATGTACATAACACACATTAATTTCTGACAGTCATGTCACACGTCACTGATTACTTATGATATCAAATTGTATATTCGTGTATTCGTTCAATTGTATATAGATCTTTATTGTAGTGAACGATTTCAACTTACTGATCGGGAGAATTCTAACTTGCACAACGCTCAGTAAACCTGTGGGGTTAAGGATCGACAAGTTGACGGCTCGAAGTCATCGGTGGGCGCGGCTAAAAAGCATGCTCTCTTCATCAAACAAACTGTGGGAAAGGAAGAAAGAAAGATAAATGAGCGCGCAATTTTTTTTTGTCGACCTTTGGCTGCAGTAATGTGGTAAAATAAACTCTGAGTTAATTTATTCCAACTTAAGTTATTTGAAATGTTTATGGACTAAACTATGCCGCTAAATAAATTATTTTAGAGTTTTCGTATTCCTTATGTTATTTATTTACGTCCAATGTGGCGTTAAAATTGAGCTAACATACAAGATGTTTCCTGGCTCATAACTTTCATGTTTATTAACTTTTTACTTTCGTAATAATTTACAATCCTAGATAATGAAGAGGTTAATCGATATAACTCTTAGTCTTGGACCTACAAAATTACATAGTGGAGTAGTAACACTACCGCGTTTCTATGGAGAAGTGACCAACTTGTCTACTCTTAAACGCTTCTGTTGCCCTAGCGGCTAGGCTAGGGCAATAGAAGCGTTTACCACGGATATTATAATGAGTGTTTGGGCCTAGCCATTGAATATTTGAATTTTATCAATACGAATTTAAATACCCACTCATAAAATACATTAATAGGCTAGATGACTGATGTTTAAATCGTTGAAACCAATAGCTTTGATGAAAAATTTAAGTAAATATAGTATGTTTATTGAAAACATTATTTAAATCGGTTAATAATGTTCTGATATATGAGCGTTTAAAGTTTTTGTTAGAGACAACTCTGTCCCTTTCCCACAAAACAAAAACTGAGGTCACGCCTTACTTGTCAGAATATAATTTATATGGCGTCCTGACAAGTGACGTCACGATTTGCTGTTTTGCCTCTCTGTCTAGCATGATATTAAAATGCTTATAAGTTGCTTATTTTTCATCAGATTTTAATTTTCTTTTCATTAATCAGCTATATTTACGGGCCACATTTGAATAGGACAATAAAAAAAACCAGTCATCTAGCCTATTACCTTTGTGCTAGAGTTTTTTTAATCAAGTTTTTAAAGGATAAACTTAATTCATACTCTGTTCAGGTACAAGAAGTTCATTATTCCAGATGGTATAAATAATTCAATAATATTGAGTTCATGTAGGATATTACTGTATGCGGCTACGCGGATAGAAGATAGAACTAAGTAGAAAGGAGCTCATTATACTCAACTTTGAAACAACTTGTAATATAGGGCCAGCCCTGAAAACGCGAAAAAATCAGGCGTTCCATAGAAAGATCGTTAAATATATGGAACCCCTAATTATTTTTTGCGATCAGGGTTGGTAAAAACTGTTTAATGGTACGATGTCCTTCTTTCAGCTGTAAATGGCACTGGATCTCTAGACTCAAGAATTCTAGTATAGGATTCCCTTCCGCGCGTAACTTTTGTGTGAGTGACTGTGACTCTTGAGTGAGAGTAATATATTCTAGTACATAACGAGTACCTAAATAATATGCGTATGCATTACATAGATTACTTGAATCTCGACGCAACAAAATCATGTTCCAGACAAAGAATAAAGAACCAAAGATATATTAATGACCCGGAAGCTGCATGCCGAAATTGGAGTGGTTCCGTACATATACTGCAAATACTGACATATACACGAGTCCACCCAAACTGACAGGCTGACATACACCAGTGACGTTAATCCAAATGTCATTGGATATTACCCGCAGATCTCGAGTGTAGTGTATCCGGGTAACATCAATCATTATTAGCGGCAGACGCAGTATACTCCAAGCTAGAATTTTGGCCTACATTCGCCTGAAAATTAATTGTGGAACATTGTGTAACATTGTGGAAGTAAGGAAGTAAATCGTTTTAGCGGTTAACGTTTAGCAGTAGTATTTTAGTGACTATAGAGGGTTACGGGCAACGGTAGTATCAAGCCGAAATGAGGTAACATATTATGTTTTTTCAACGGGACTTAATCGCGCGCAAAAAAATAAAAACGAAACAACTCTGTAGGCACCTTAACACAATATAAGCTATTATCATATACCTCATTATGAGAAAGTAAATCCTATAGAATAGAAGAACAGCCGAAAGAACAGACGATGAGTTATCACATTAAGGGTGCTACCACTCTAATCAATCGATCGACGATCAATACTTAGCATCGATCAATGGGCCACCGCCTTCAGTGGTTGACTGATGATTAATCGATGTCAATCAATTCAATTCAATTCAATTCAATTTATTTATTACCAAAAAAAAACTTTACTAACACTTTTTTTCCATAACACAATATACCTCAAATAATATAGTAAACACAATAAAATTACAAAGACATGTTAGGAATTTCGTTGGCAGCTGTACTAGGTAACCCTGTATTACAGCTACCACTGCTAGCTAATCGATGATTGATCAACATTTTATCAACGAGTGTCCGACAATCAGCCAAAACTACCTCACCAATGGAACGAAGACATCAAAAGCATCGATCGTCGATCGACCCTAAAAAACTATAATTTATGTGCGTCACCTTAATTATAGCTATTTATGAGAACGCCTATGTTGTTTCTAATTACAAGAAAGCTTATAAGTGCCCAATTACGAGAAAGCGCGAGAAGATTCGAAGCAATAACAAAAAACGCAAACTAATTATTATTGAAGTAGAAATTCAAGGCCTCAACGTTCGCTCAGCCAATTTGTTCGGATTCTCAGGGAAATTCTGTTTACTTTTATTATACCTATCTCGCAGTTGCTAACCGAGGAAGATTACTTATAGAAGAACCATCGGTGGGTAGCTGCTATTATGAAGCTAAAGTATGAGCTTTAATGTAGCCTTTTGCAGGCTTCACCACGTAGGTTTTACTTGAAACCAATATAATATCCAAACGTGGAGTTTAAGGTGGGCTCAACAGTACTATTCGTATTCATAATCAAACGGACTAAAATTACAGATTGAAATGTCACTTTCCAAAATAATGCTGCTTGCTAAAAAAACCGTAGTGATGGATATTGTTAAGTTCATATCGTTCAAAAGAATTATTGAATAATTATTAAGTGCCGTTAAACATTTAAATTGCTAGTCAGTGGAAGTGGAAGTGCAGGTAGAAAAGGGAAAACATATTGTGTTAAAAAGATATTCTGTTTTCTGTATTCTGTTTTTGTTTCTGTGTATTTGTTTTTTTTTAGTTGTTCTGTGTTACTACATGGAAATTTAACATTATTTTCATGGTTTATTACCTTGGAAAGATTGAAATCATACAAAAGTAAGGAACTTCACCTTTTACAAAGAGTCTTATAAATATGTAGAATTAGTTCATAAGTATGAAATTATTAAGTTTTTTAACATAGCTTCATAAGTTAATAAAAAGATTAAGTTTCTTAACATATGTTAATAAACTTAATATTTTTATCCCAGCACTATTTAAATTTTGCCATAAGGTAGCAACACTCGAAATGTCAGTTTAGTCCGTTTAATTAAGAATCCGAGTATAGAATCAATATCATCATCTGTCAGAAGTCGTCCACTGCTAGACGAAGGCAGGCACGCTTGACAGGCAGCTTGAGGTTCGCAGAATGCTCACTATACAGTAAACCGTGAGGACGCTGATACCCGCGTCCTCCGGTGGTTTTGGATGCCGTTTTAGGAGTAGAAAAAAAATCTAGCACATCATTACGTTGGCCCTCACTTTTACCTTGAGATATTCAATGGTTCTAATACTTACTTAAAACAAATTTTAAAAATATTTTGCAAAGTCAAAACATAATTATTTTAGTCAAATATAATATATTTTTTACCAAACGTACGTGGTTGTTTTTGTTTTGTTTTAATACGGTCAATGGAGAGAGCCATGCTCGGAGTTACTTTGCGCGATAGAATCCGGAACGAGGATATTCGCCAAAGAACCAACGTTACCGACATAGCGCTCGCAAGGTTTGCAAGTTGAAGTGGCAATGGGCAGGCCACATCGCTCGAAGACCTGACAACCGATGGGGAAGAAAGGTTCTTGAGTGGCGACCGCGAACCGAAAGACGCAGCGTAGGAAGGCCTCCCACGAGGTGGACCGGTGACATTGTAAAAGTAGCGGGCAACCGGTGGATGCAAATGGCAGGTTGTCGTACAGTGTGGCGGGCTAAGGGGGAGGCCTTCGTTCTGCAGTGGACATCTCCGGGTTGATGATGATGAATACGGTTTTTACTATGCAAAATAATATAGTTAGAAGATGTTGGATAGAAGGTTAGAAGTATTTTATTTAAAAAATTCGCAAGTGCTTGAGACATACTCAATGTTAATAGATTTGAATAAAATAACTGTTTTATTCAAAATTTTGTTTGTGATAAGTTATGTTACAAGTAGGTATTTCTTAGATTAAGTGAAATGAAGCAAAAGTGTTAAACTATGCGAATAGAATAAAGTTTAAAATGAGAAAAGTTATCTAACTCGAACTTTTCACTTTGTGATATCTCAAACTTTTTACTCTTATAACATTTCATTTTGATAGTAAAAATTAAATTATAGTCTGCATCAATCTCATATCACACATATGATGTTAAACAATTTACAACTTGGCAAAGTTTTGCTTATTTATCATTTCTTTTGATGTGACACGAACATTAATTTAGTTTTAACGTTTACGATTCGCCGATTCGCATGAATCAAAACAAAATAGCGTGTCTGAAGTTTCTCAACTTCGCGAATGGACAGAATAGCACACCAAGCTATTATACTTTGTGACAGTTAGCTTTGTTATAAACTATGAATTCATTCTTCCCTAATTTTACTTGCTTTTCAAAATATGGACTTGTATTTTAAAGCATTAATGTTCTTACACAATAATAGGCATGATGACTACTTTTTTTAATTACCTCATAAAAAAGCTGATCATCAATAGAGCCTATCAACGAAAACAAATTTTAAAATAATTCTAAAATAAATAAGTTCTAAGTATTTTAATTTCAAGCTAGACAGAGAGCACGCTATACTGAGGTATGACGTCAAGCCTCAGGCGCGGCATACAAATGCTATACTAACACGTGCTTTGCGAGACAGGGATAGAGGATCAGGATAGGGGATCTCTATCCCCACCTAAAACTTTAAACGCTCATATCTCAGAGATTTATCAGGCAATACAATTATTTTTTCAGTATGTGTAATGTATTTAGTTATATTCATCACTAAGCCTGTTATTTGTCATAAATTAAACATTAGGCCACACGCTTATTATTACTATTTCTAACAGACGGGAGTCTGTTAGAAATAGTAGATTGTTGCACCTAGCGCAAAGTGAGTTATTCATGCACGAGTGTTATGTTGGTGTCCGAGCGCATGCGAGGGCACTATATTAACACGTTACTCACTATAGCAAGGTGCGTAGGTTAATCTACTTTTCTTTCAACTACCAATCTACTTCATCATCAGCCCGGAGACGTCCACTGCTGAACGAAGGCCTCCCCCTTAGACCGCCACACTACGACAACCTGCCATTTGCATCCACCGGTTGCCCGCGACTTTTACAATGTCGTCGGTCCACCTAGTGGGAGGAATACCTACGCTGCGTCTTCCGATTCGCGGTCGCCACTCAAGAACCTTTCTTCCCCATCGGTTGTCAGTTCTTCAACCAATCTAATTACCGTGACAAAATATATCTACTCAAAATGAAAACCCAAGTTAATGAAAACAAAGTTAAAATTCATCTTCTCCTTAAACATTTAACACTTACAATTATTTTCAGCAAGTCGGTTTTATTCCGCCGATTTTTATTTTCATTCAGTATCTTTTTGATCAAATGCATACATTTTATATTAAAATTAATGGGAGACATTAAAACTCTGTGGTAAATGTATACCTAAATAAAAAAATTAAAACGCACTTTTTTAATTTTTGTGTTATTAAATTAATGAAAAACTGTGCAACCATGAGATTACCACTCAAGAACCTTTCTTCCCCATCGGTTGTCAGTTCTTCGACCAATCTAATTACCGTGACAAAATATACCTACTCAAAATAAAAACCCAAGTTAATGAAAACAAAGTTAAAATTCATCTTCTCCTTAAACATTTAACACTTACAATTATTTTCAGCAAGTCGGTTTTATTCCGCCGATTTTTATTTTCATTCAGTATATTTTTGATCAAATGCATACATTATATATTAAAATTAATGGGAGACATTAAAACTCTGTGGTAAATGTATACCTAAATAAAAAAATTAAAACGCACTTTTTTTAATTTTTGTGTTATTAAATTAATGAAAAACTGTGCAACCATGAGATTACATATAACGTTTCTGCACTGTTTTGGTTCTAAGAAGTAAATACGTCCTTTGTGATCGGTTTTGTATTGATTAATGATAACATTACTACGTAGTCGAAAGAAAAAAAAGGTAACTAACGTTAACATTTTTAAATAGCAACCCGACCGAAATAAGCTGTTATGTCAATGTCAATATTGCTTTGCTGTTGCGTTGCTATACCTAAGAATCTACAGAAAGGTAATTTGGACAATTACAGCGATTCAAGCCCTATCTATACAAGTTGCACCGTTCAGCAACCGGCTACGAACGTCCGGTTTCGTACGCGATCGAAGGGATCTCTTAATTATATGAGGGAGAAGAGAACGGCGCGAGACAGGAGACGGTATACTCAGAAAGCGAGGATTGCGCCCGTTTTCTGTGTGTCATGTTGAATATTACTACTATAATATTATTAAAAAAAACGTCTCATACCGCGGGTGTGTGGCTTGACCTTAACAACATAAATCTGTTATTAGATATTTTGTTTTATGTTGTATATTGTAAATAGTTTAGTTTTAGTTGTATTTTTTAAGCTAAACATGAATTTAACATGAACAAATTATACACTCTGATCTTGGTAAAATCCCATGAGGATGACTCTATAATACATATCATTTAAAATAATAGAAACTTTGCTAATGTAACCTCTCTTGTTTCAACATAATAATTATAAAAAAGGGTCAAGAGACAGTCGGGCTCATGCTCTGAGGGTTCCGTCTCACTTCCCAACAAATTATGTTTATCAAAAATTAGTTTTCTTTTATTACTTAGTGCGAGCCCGTTTCGCACGCAGCCGATCCTATTTATTCTGTGCTTGCTACCAATTATAACAGGCGGCTCCAAATATACAGGGCGTTACACCTTTTGACCGCCACGGCATCAAACGCATCCCCAGCCTTGCCCTATACGCCACGGCACTAAAATATATACCTACAAAAAAGTTAGAACAATGTTTCCAATAAAAATATATACATCGATAACCAATGTGTGTTATTATTTTTATTGATGTAATGTTTTTTTGTTTTAGTCTCGTCTTTCTATTGGCATCATTCGCGTACAGGATCGTGCTTGTCAATAGGGTAGATGACTGATGTTTAAATCGTTGAAACCAATAGCTCTGATGAAGAATTTAAGTAAATATAATATGTTTCTTGGAAAAATAATTGAAACCGGTATTAATGTTCTGATATATAAGTGTTTTAAAGTTTTTGGTAGAGAAAACTCATTCCCTTGCCCACAAAATAAAAAATTACGTCACGCCTCTGTACGCCATACTGGTCAGAATATAATGTTATATTACAGAGTACAGAGAAGTGACGTCATAATCTCCTCTCTGTGTAGCATGATATTAGAATGCTTCTAGGTTGCTTATTTTTGTTCAGATTTTCATTTTGTGTTAATTAAATACGTTATGTGCCATATTGTATAGGACAATAAAAAAAAACAATCATCTAGCCTATTATAAGCAACTGTGGCGGTTATTGGGTTACAGTTGGGTTAAAGGAAGGACATATCGTCAGTGTAGGCTTAGTTATATTTCTAAGCGAATGTGATTAATTTTTGGTTTTTTTTTTCATTTCGTGCAGGCCGCCAGCATGGCATCAGCAGCGAGCGAGAGCCGCAAGCTGCTCGCGAACCAGGAGACAAACAGCAGGACCATCAACCACCCCATGGCGTTGAGGAAACGCCTCCGCCCGCCTCGGCAACCGCGACCTGCGCGCAGACTTCCACAGGTTATGGAGCATAAAAACATATTTTTTTGTGATTAACGGGCTAGATGATGATGCTATGTTTGACCACAGCTGCTTACCTGATGTTTGTTCTATTATTCTAAAACAACATTCGTCAAGGAAGCTGACCATATAGGGCCTATACGAGCTTACTTACTTAACTGATGGTTAACGTTGGCGCGGTCGAAGATCGTATTTATACCTAGGTATACCTATATACCTCTGTTCGCTGAGAATGTCTAATAGGGAAATCGTCAAAATGTACGTCTTTGGTCGTAGATAAAGAACATAGTTAGTACCGTCCTTTTCACTTACATGCAAGAGAGAGCGCCCTTTAATAGACATTCTCAGCGAACAGAGTTACAGCTTCGAATATCCTGTTTTTTGGAATTTTTTATTTTTATAATCGTTCTCAAGTATAGGAATATAAAAGCAGATTAGATGTAAGCTCGAATCAAAATTCCAACTAGATTGTATGGCTCATTTCCAGCTGTTCCATTTTAGTTAATAAATTCCAGCCAACATTGAAGTTAAAAACATTCAGAATCACATATTTCGTACTAAATCGTTTTTAAACACAAAAACGGCCCTAAAAGCGGCATAAAATATTTTGGTAAAGAACAGACGACAAAATAAAACAAGTATAAAATACGCACGTAAGCACAGTTACCAAGAAATCGCATAAAAGTCACTTTGTCGCACATTGCGGGCGACAGCTGTGAGTACGTTACCACAAAGCTTTATTGTTGTTTTTATACGACAGGCTTTGATCATCGGCGTCCGTAAATGCGGTACCAGAGCGCTACTAGAAATGCTCTACCTACATCCAATGGTGCAGAAAGCTAACGGTGAAGTACACTTTTTTGATCGAGACGAGAACTACGCGCTGGGACTCGACTGGTACAAGAGCAAAATGCCACTGTCCTTCAAAGGCCAGATCACGATAGAGAAGAGCCCGAGTTACTTTGTTACTCCCGAGGTGAGCCTTGAAAGTTTCTTGTACTTTTCCAATCTCCTGTATATAGCTACAGAATTGAAGTTGTATAGTTTTCCGTCGCGTCGCGAAGTTCTTTTACCCGTTCAAGGCGAGTTGATTAGGTTTTGCCATGCATTCTGTTGCGTGATTCTGCTGACAATACCAAATATACATGCACGACGCTGAAAATAGATGCAACCCAACGCTTTATTTAACTAGCTTTTCCTTCGGACCAGACTTATTGCTTCAGTTATGAAAAGAAAGCATGCGATGTGATTAAATTGAAATGAACTATGGAACGGAACCACGAAACCGACTACTCTCAACTTATTTATATCTTTTAAAACTTATTTCAAGAAGGATAATCGGCGTCAAGTAGCGGAATACGAACAATGTCAAAAGTTAATCTACTTTAACTTTTAACAATGGATAATCAGATTATGTTTCGGAGTTTTTTATAGTCTGTGTTAAAGAACACTTTTTATCGTCCGAAAGTAATTAAAAAATGTAATTAAAACTAAGCGGCCGTCATGAATATATTTCTAACTCTTGCAAACTTATAAAGTAAAAAAAACGTATGACTGTAAAACTGTAGGTCTTTAGTTTTAAAAGTAACTGGACAAAGAACTACTGGGTTTTATAGGTAAGTAAAAGGGTTTCTTTTTGTTGTTTTTTATATATGTATGTGTATATATATATATATATATTTATTTATGTATATATATATATGTTTATATATGTATGTATATGTATATATATTTACGTATGTCTATATATACATATACCTACATGTATTTATATACATATATATACATATATATATATATATATATACAATGTTTTATGTATGTCATAGTTTTAATTTAATTAATTAAGGATTATTTAAATATATTTATGTATATATAAATATATTATGTATACCTAAATATATATATATATTTAAATGTAAATAATCCTTAAGTAACAGTTATACATAAATATATTTAAATATATTATGTATATATACCAAATTTTTTTTTTTAATGTAAATAATCCTTAATTAATTAAATTATATAAACCAAGAACTACTTGCAGTTAATAAACAAATAATTGTCTTATTTGATCTCTTAAAATAAATGTGAAATTTTATAAGCATTGTGTTTATAACATAACTCTTCCTCACGGTGTTGGCGCATAATTCTAGTTAATTAGGTATTCTAAGTAGGTACCATGAAAAAGGAGCCCAAAATGCTCTGTGGTGGCAACAACTTGCCAGAAATACGTTAATGATGAAATGAGGATCTTTATTAAATTCGATAATTAGGACGCCGATAGAATATCGCTAAAGGCTTTAAAGAGACGTGGCGCGCTGTGAGTTGCGGGGACGTCGTCGCATCGCATGGTTTGTCTCGCGATTAAAAAATCGAACAGAAGTTGAAAAAACAAAAAAAAAACAAAGTAAACGCCAAACCATGAAGTTCATGGTTTGGCGGCTTGTGAAGTATGGTGATTCACGCGGCGGTTCACGTGCCGGTGCCAGCGGCGTCATACACAAAAATACAAACATATATGGTGATGAGGTCTCGTTTACGAAGACCCGGGGCGAACACCGCCGCGATACCTGCCGCAACCGCCGCAACTATCATCGCGTGCGCTGTAGCGGTACTCGGCACGTGCTCCGCCGCGAGCAACGCTACATATCAAGCAAATGCGTCTTATGTGAACGCTATCTGATAAAGCCATACGTTTGAGATGACAGCGCGACGCGACGTACCCCGCGACCACAACGCTCCGCGTCTCCTTAAATGAGTCTTAAAATACCATATAACAATTCTTACGTAAGATCATTCCGTGAAGGTGCCTGAACGAGTCCGCGCCATGAACTCTTCAGTCCGGCTGCTACTGATAGTCCGGGAGCCGGTAACGCGCGCCATCTCAGACTACACGCAGCTCCGCAGCCGCGCCACGCCGTCTGCGCCCGCGCAGTTACCCGCCTCCGGCCACCCGCCGCCCGACGCCGCCAAGCCGTTCGAACATCTGGCTATATCAGCTGATGGATCTATCAACATTGCTTATAGGTAAGTTCACCTTTCTTCTCCGCTGCTCAGTGCAACAACAGGTTCAGTCTTCGGATAGGTGACCGTGAGTGGCATTCACATCTGAGCGCTACCATGGGTCGGATGACACCTTAAATTGTGGATCCTAGTTGTTTATTCTATATTTCTGTAACAACAATTTCAGAGGCATTCGGGCGGCACAATAACTCTGATATTAGGGCTGGCCACTAAGCCTAAGTACTAACTTTTAATGAAATGTTTTTATTTAAGTATACAATCAAGTGATCACGCATCGGGCCAGCGTGGTGAAGTATTGCCCAATCGCCCTTCGAGGATGAATAATGTATGGGCCTGTATGCCCGGCAGGGGGCAGAAGGTTACATGTACTTCACAAACACAGCTTACCTACTATGAGCATAATCATCATCATCATCATAATCATCATTTATTAATAACAAATTGTTACAGGTCAAGAGAATATCAATAGAATAATATATCTACGTACTAATAAGAGTACGAATGAATTACATAATTTAATAATGTCAGTTTAAACAATTATAATTATACAATGTCAAAATAATTCATATTCATAGTAATAAAATAAAATAAATTTAACTCTACTCCTTAAAATCACATAATTCTGTGTAGCTGTAGAACATATGCTCGAGAAGCCAGCAGCAGCAGCATACAGTGTATAATAGAGCTAGTTAGCTAGAAATCGTAAAATGTTTGTTAAAAATAAACTGGACGTAGCATCGTCTGGCCAACTTCGTCTCGAAGACTATCTGGTTAATTTTATCTGGTCTAGGTACATACAGACAGAACAACAACAGTACCGACTTAACTAAGCTGGAGTTACTAGTGTTGTTGAAACATACAATTTTACTGTCGGTAGGTGAAACGAGCTTTCAAAGCAATGTAAGGAACGCAACGTAGGCGATTTGTCCCTTATTTTGGTTGGTCAACATTCTATTGTGCCATTCGTCCACCTTTGTCGACTGCAAAAACGGGATTGTGCCCCGGTAAATATTTGACGAATTACTGTGGTTTGTGTTGTATTTTTCCTTGCAGTTACGCAGTTTGTAGTAGAATCGTGTAAAGTAGGCTTTGCTTTCTTTAGTTAAAAACTAGAGGTCTCCCGCGACTTCGTCCGCGAACGGAAAAAAATTGCCCCGCTCCCTAATACTCGTGTCTTCCATACCGCTGGGTTAATTACTAATTATTTTCATCCCTATATTCACCACTTAAATAATCCCGAGCAGACACTTTAAAACAAAGAACTTTCACGAAGATTCGCCCACCCTTTTACCCCCCCCCCCCCCTTAAGTTATCCCTGCCAAAAAAAATGTTATAATGTTCTCTTTTTTCCACTATAACTTCAAAACAGAGAACTTTCCATACACAATTTCATCCCCCATTTCACCTTCTTAATTCATCAAGGGATGAACCCTGTCAAAAAAATTATGATAACAGCATGTTTATTTTAAATTAACTATTCAAATACAAATTTTAATTGCTATAACTTCAAAAACAAATAACTTTCCATATAACATTTCATCCCCCATTTCACCCCCTTAAGTCATCTCTGTCAATAATAATGCTGTTTTCCAAATAAATGTTCATGACTAAAAGTTCAAGAACAAAGGACTTTCATACAGAAGTTTCCTTCCTTTTTACCCTTTAGGGGACGAATTCGAAGAATCCTTTCATAATGCACCCCTACGCATCAAGACAAATATACAAACTTCAAGCCTGTACAACCAGCTGTTTAGGCTGTGTGTTGTCTGTCAGTTAGTCAATCAATTAGTCAGTCAGTCAGAACAGAGATTCTTATAGTTTTAGATATGGTATGAAGAAAGCTACAAGACTAATTAGGCGATAAAATTTCGGGTGCAAGCAAGTCATCTATTTACTAAAACCCTCACATGATACACGTCTGTTTTAATGTTCACAGTGATAAGAAAACAGGTAGGCCCCCCTGCCTATTTTATTTTTGAATAAAGAACCAACCACAATTTTAGAAAGGCTTTGGTGACGATTGCCAAATATGTGACCTGCCTTTGTAATGTACACCTAGCAATTCAATGTGTTTTATGGAGACTTGCCAGACGTACACATAGTTATGATTGGCTTGCGCTTATGGTAGAGAGCTAAGGGTGCATTTCCACGCAGGTAGAGAGCAGAGAACAGAGAAGACCATACCGGGAGTCAACTACTGAAATCGGTTGTATTTTTTTTTGGGATTGGTCAATATCTGAATCAAAAATTAATATTCTAAATATAATCTAATATTCTAAATATTTGACATTATTTTACATCATAGTTTCAACAGCCTGCGTACGCATCATCTGCGTTTTAAAGATAAAGGTACAAATAATTTATTTGCCAAAATGTACACACCAAAGTACGACACCTAAACATCGCAAGTCCGATATAAACCTTAATGCTATCCCTAGCATTACCGTTACATTATCGGATTGGGTTTATTTCCCAATGAGAAAAGTTTTTTTTTTAAAGAAGCTAAAAAAACATTTCGAGATGGGGGCAAAATCAGCTTATGCTATAGGACTGGAATATTCTGCAGCGCTGATTTTCAATCTGTCCGCGTAAAGGGACAGTCTCCTAAGCATAACCCATGCATAACCTATGAAGCATCATACTTATATTCACGCAGGCCTATAGCCATATCGCTGTACCACTCGTACCTGCACCGATGGCTGGAGGTGTTTCCTCGGGAACAGATCCTGGTGGTGAACGGAGACTTGCTGATAGAAGACCCTGTACCACAGTTGCGCCGCATAGAGAAGTTTCTCGGGCTGGAACATAAGATCGGTGAGCGTTCTGCCCTTCTTACACCCAAAAATGATATTATCTTAGACAAGTTCTTTTGTTTTTGGAGTGAGCAATGAATAATTTAATTTGCCATGACTGAGTATACTTAGTTACAAACACTTATTAGCTTGACTTGGAACTTTGTAAGTACTTAATTAAATCTTGGCAATCGATTTTAACACAATTATAATAGTCATATCGATTATGTTTGTTGCTATAGTTTTGATGACAACACTATAGTTTGGTACTACAGATAAGCGGCGTTTCCCAACTTGGAGGATTTAACTCAAGTTTTCCAACTACCAGTAGTTGCCATTTTCATCTTAACATGACTACTTCTATAATTTTAGCTAATTCCTAATACGCGGTTCTATGTTCTATTCATAAAAACAACGAAACAAAATATCATCTTTAACAAATGGTTCTAATGGCCTTTATACACAGAAAATAACACCTGTTCCAAACTTGAAACGTAATTATAAAATAAAGTTATGGTTGTTTTCTGTTACAAACTTGAAATTATGTAAATTGGGGTTTATTATTTTGTTTGTAACTGACAACATTGTCACAAGAACGATACCATTAACTATGATCTATTGTTCTCCGTAATTTTGAACCTTTTTTGTTTTAGTTTAATAGTTAATCTATTATGTGCCTAACACATTTAAATTATTATCTCCAGCAATCCAAGTATTTATCATCTTCGACCACATTGTCACGTAACAGCTAAAGGTGGTCAAACGCCTTGCCTGTCAGTCTTAAAAAATATGCACTGCTTACTTAACAATAATTTAACGTAATAGTCAGTTACCCATCTCCGTATAATTATGCTTAGTATAGCCAGCCTTATTCGGGGATTTTATTAGAAGCCAATATGCAATTTTTAAATGAACAAAGTTTATAAATCACAACCAACTTTCCAAACAGGAAGAAGAAACTTTTACTTCAACGAAACTAAAGGCTTCTACTGCCTACGTAATGACACGACTGACAAGTGTCTTCGGGAGACGAAGGGTCGGAAGCACCCGCGTGTGGACCCCGCGGTCGTCACCAAGCTGAGGAAATTCTTCATACAACACAACCAAAGGTTCTACGACCTAGTTGGCGAAGACCTAGGCTGGCCTGAAGATTAAACCACAACATTTATATCGATTATACCTAGTACATAGGTAATCGAACAAAATCGTTATGTGATCAAAAAAACATATCAAATCTTACTATAAAACATATCACTAGCCTGTAACTTTTTTAAATCATTTATGTATACATTTAGGCTCTATTATAGTTGTAAGAGATTTTATTTATAAACTGTTTTTCAGATTCCCATTGTAGCTTTATTTTACGGTTTTTTTTAATATGAATTGTATGTGTAACGCGGTTGGTAATATACATTGAGAGGGAACAAGAAATTAATCGTTGGGTATTCTATTTAATTATTGTTGTACCATAAGTTTATATAATTAAAATTTATACATTTTTACTCACTGGCGTCATTGTGCACTGATTTCATAGACAGACCTACCGGAACCCTGAGCAATATATTTTTATATATAATTAAGTATTGTATTAAATTATACAGCGTTTATTATACAGATGTGAATTTTTTTACTGTTTGTGATGGTTTCGTTCGTTAGGATTAGATAATTTTTCTAGTTGTAAGGTGAATAATGTATGAATGTCGTGTATTTCGCTTCCTACTTTAGGTGTTGTAATTTTTGGCGGTATATTGTGACTTTCGTGGAATTTAGGTTTCTTAGTGATTGTGATTTTCAGATCCTAGATTTATCTATAAATGCTATAAATTAACATAGTTTTTATTGTAAACGGCAATTTAACGTGACATATCAAAACGTTGTCTTTTAGGGTGTAGCTAAATGATTTGAAATTGAATACAAAAATCTATTTAAAGCGTGTCTGTAGTTGTCTCTCTCATTATAAAACCAAAACGAGAAAACATATGTTAAGTTTTATTGTAACAAAAAATATAACACGGAGAGATTACGATGTGAATTCGACGCGGGTTTTAGAAATATTCTATTTAAGTGTAACGTCCAAGACTGAAGAGTTAGTTGAATAAGTCGTAAGTAATACCTATTTAGCATAAAATGTCCATAGGTAGTGCGTGTGACGGCGATCCCCGAACATCAAAACCACCTTCATTATTTAAAATTGATGGCATAAAACTTGGTATTATAAAGTGATGGTCTCTTAGTAGATAGAAAATTTGCTTCCAAATCCAAATTTCAGAGTCAACGAATATTTATATGTTTTTATTGACCCTAACGTAAGTGCACTCCTAAAAGATTTATTGTATAATAATATCGGTCGACGAAAAAAGGTTAAAATATACAATAGTAGAGTTGAGGGCCCTTGCGGTGGATTTATCACAATTTGCTGAAATACCTACCTGTGATTCGGAGGGGTTTAGGACGTAAAAATAGCTTAATAGGTCGTTTATGATTCGTATATCCTTTTTTATTTTGAGTACAGAATTACCTCATTTGAGGTAATCTGTACGAATTTTTGAAACATGCTCGAATATCCGGTATTATATATATTTTTTATAATACCGGAATATATTTCAAAAATATATTATATTATTGCTGTGTACTATAAAAAATACAGAAGATTTGGCAGATATCAGGCATTCGTGGGCACAAGTTATACAGGGTTAAGCCGGCGCACGCTGTGCACGGTCACGCGGCGCATTTTGGCTGATTTGTTTGATAATGTGGGTCTACGTTTCCACTACAGCACACAGTATACATAAATATAGACTATGTACTACTGTAGCGCAAGTGTGCATCCCTACGTCTGTCCCACTTCACGTCAGTGAAGCTACGCATGGTTCCTTGTACCGCGTGCATAGCGTTGATAGCGTTGAGCTGCGTGGGCGCCATATTCGAGCAAGCCACGCGTGTGCAATGACGTCATTATTCTCGTATTTAGTGCGTAGCGTGTTCGTGAATTGCAGGCGACGTTATCAAATACATTTTCTTGCAAAACGAAGCTAGACACATGCGCGTCGTGCGTGGCCTCTCCGTGCGCAGAAGTGGGCCAACGGCTTTACCGATATATGTATATAATTTATTGAGATTAATCAGACTACCTCTTAAGGGTAACTGTTTACACCAGTTACTGTAAACTGGTTAATTTATCTGTGTAAAAATTGAGTTTTATAACCTTACCTTTTCCTTTTCCCTTCGGGATGAGTTAAGAAAATACATTGAAATAATTCAACCTGACGAGTTAAGAATACTGATTTAGGACGAGTTGAGATAATTAAAAAAAAAGGATGAGTTGGCCAAGGATCAGTAAAGAACAACCAAAAATATATTATAGAACAAATGTTGTTACGTGTGATATAGAAAATTTGCCTAAAAGGTCGTTTGTTAATAATTATCAATCACTCTGTATTAATATGGTGTCGAATTAAACTCTACGCATACTGCTATAATTTCTGGACTGATGAAACAGCAGCCAAATCAGCAAAAAATATATAAACAAATTATTCGTGAACACTACAAATGAAAACTACACTCGATGTACAAATAGCTCTTTTGACTCACGTGGCTTTCACGCTTTGAGAATAAGATAATAGCTACTGCGGCGCCGAAGGCACTTAATAGAATCTATTACACACACCATCAGCCAAAAGACGTCCACTGCTGGACGAAGACCTCAGCTTTCATGGGGTCCCCCCCAGCTTGGGGATCGTAGAATCCTGACCACCGTTTACCGAAGGGACGTTGCTGCCCGTCCTCCGGGAAAGAATCTATGCCGCCGGTAAATTCGTAAAAAACAATTAACATATAAGAACTCGCGCTCGTAGTACCTACCTAGCTTTTAGCTAATTCTAGATAATTCTAATTTTAAAATCTGTTAGCAATTTAGCAAGAGCGACGATTCTGCCTACGTTGAGATTAGTAGTAATTTTGTAATCATTTTGGGAAAAACAGGTTCTATATTTTGTAAGGTGCTCTACTAATATGAAGAGTGATCTAATCTGAACATCATAATATCGGATTATGCCGAGCTCATTGTACTCACCGTTGTGATCAACTTTTAATAATAATAATAAAATAAAGGTAGTGGTCCTTGACACGGCACGCATTGTCAGGAGATTCCTCACTCTGAGCAGCCCTAACTATCGGCAGCTTGAGGTCTGCCGCGCTGCTGGCGGCACCCTAGTTTTTTTTTTTTTTTTTTAGTACTTATATTTATTGTAAAAAACATAAATAACAGAGAAATGAAATAAATACGTGTATAATAATAATCTTTATTTCCATTTATAAAGCCACTTAAAATATAAAGTAATAATTATGTTACACCTCTTGAAAACGTTTTTTAATTTAAAAGAACAACTTTTAATGTGGGATTAATTCAAGAATCGCGATAAAACAATCGGCTGTTCCTTATAAATATATCAATTGCTGTTAACGAAATGTATAAAACAGTTGTTTTTTTCCTGTCCTATAGTAAATATTGTTCACAATAATGAGTACAATGACACCCTTTCGGCTTATCACTACCGTTCCGTTTAACCTTCTAGAAACCTCATTTTCGTATCGATCCACTTATCAAAAATGCTTCTTGCTGTAAAGACAGTAAGTAGCTAAGTATTGTACAACAAGCTAACACGTAGCTAACGATCGCATTAGAATTATAGTACCTATACAGGGTTTGTTTTAATCAGTTAGTATTCTGTACATCAAAACAAACAACTTTTACTAAGGGCCCAATATTGAAATCGCGAAAAAAATATCAGCTGTTCCATACGACCTTGGACAAAATGTATGGAACAGCTGATTTTTTTTGTTCGCGATTTCAATGTTGGCCCGATAGCAAAAGTTGTTTGTTTTGGTGTACAGAATATGCCCTTAAAAGGATGCTAACTGATTAGAACTAACCCTGTATATCATAATTAGTAGGTACTCATCCACTTACGCGTACCCAAATATGAAATAAATTAATTTTGAATTAGTAGGTGTACTTTTTGTTTCGAAGATATAAAGATAATTTATATTGCCATTCGGCAAAAATACGTTCATAAGTCGGTAAAAAAAACACTTAAATGAAAAGCAATACCTAGATATATTTATTATAGGTGCATATGCGAGTTATTTCAGCAAATTGTGATAAAGTAAGAATATCAAGCATATCAAGCGTAGATAAGTTTTAAATTAAGGTTTCTCATTGGTTAAGTTAATATCTAAGAAATATTTTAAGTGATTCTCTAGTTAATTAGACGATATTTTAATCACTGTTAAATGTTGTGCACGTTCGTAAGACGTAGTTAAATTTTGATTAAGGCAATAATTTTTATAGTACTTAGGGTCTTACTTAAAAAAACTTCTCGACCGTTAATCACTGCTTAAGATGCTCTGCCATCTTCTCTCTGACGTGAAGTTGCACGTGCTAGAAAAGGACAGAGAAGTTTAAGCAGTGACTAAGAGAATCGAGATTATTTTAGGTAAGACTGTTATTGTTTAGGGATCATAACTCTGTTAATATTTTTTTAAGTTTTCAGATTTTGTATGTATTTCGAGTTGACTTTCAAATTTCAAGCTTATTTTATTGATTGTGTATAGTTTATTTATTATTTTTAAATAAAATATTAGTAGTCAATAAAATCTACAAAGTATTATCTTAAATCTTAATGTTACCTTAAATCATGTAAATATCTTCTCAAATCCTTTCAATAAGTTACCATTGTACCTACATCTTCAATTAAATACGAAGCAAGAAAAGTAACATCGTTTTATTTCGTAAAGTAACATCGTTTTTTTACCATTCCAAACCTTAAAAGAAAAGTCGGTAAGTTTATTTTTATTTACACGTCTCCATTGTTTATAAAAGATAATTAAAGCTTTGTAAAGATAATTAAGGCTTAGAGCCTGCCTCCGTTTCTTTTTCGTTAAATAATTACCTAAAATTACATTAAAAGTTGGTCAAGCATGAAAGCATTCAGATTTCTGGCGTTGAGATAAAATTTAATAATGTTTTTTTAGGGTCGGGGTTTTTTTGGTTATGATATTGAGTATTTGTATTATATGAATACTGTACTTATTCAATAAAATCCAATAAAAAAATAAAAACTTTATTTGAGCAAATCAATTTCTAATTTAGATCCTAGATCATACACTAGAAGGAGCACAGTGTCGTGAGATCCAATGTCTTCGAAAAGGTTACGCGAAACGGAGGGCCGCCAAAAGGAGGACATTTTACTAATATTTTGGAACACCTTTTACTATAAGGCAACTTTTACACTCAGAATTCGCGAAAAAATCTGTTCCACAAATCAGCTTTGTTTGGAACAGCTGTTTTTTCCCCAAATTCGGACCAGACCCCATAGTAAATGTTACGTTGTTCACAATGATGAGTTCAAGGAGTTCCTTTCGGTTTAGTACTGCCGTAACGTGTAACCCCGAATTTAAAAAAAGATTGGATGGCTGACGCAGGATAGAAACAAGTACTTAAGTATGATAAATTGATAGAGATCTTTGCTCAGCAGTGGGATAAACAGATTAAAGAATTAAATAATTCGACCTATACGCAAGTACCAACATCCGTACATCCAGACAGAAGAAAGCATTTTTTTTTAAATTAAAATTAGGTTTGCCTTTGAGCACACCCTGCCTTAAGTTAAGCAACGACGTGGTCGCTCGATCAAAAAGTGTACGTATTTTTACAACTGCTTTGCTACTTGGTAATGGTATGTTTACACACATAACTCTTAGAGCACGTGAACCCTCGGGTAGAAACCGACTGAGGTAATGGCGTGTTTTACCTCTAATCCATAAATTCTTGACCTCAATAGGCTCCCAAATGGTTCCAGTGGCAGCATCAATCACGGTGCAATCTTCGACCCTCGCCGTGTGAACACGATTTCTATAATAAACTATGTAAGTATAGGTTTAAGGAATAAATATTTGGCTACATCAAAAACTAGTCTAACCACATCTATAATACCTAAAACTAGTAGTTATATTATTAATTACGGGATGTTTACAGTGATTATGATGTGAAATGAGATCCCGATATTTCGGCGCAGTTGCATGCACCATGTTCACGGACAGACTGTCATCCCAGGCAGATTGTCCGTGAATATGGTACAGGAGCTCATTTCACAACATAATAACGGTAAACATCCCATAAATAATAATATTACTGTAGTGTTTTAAACTATCACGGTAGTTGATAGTTTAAAACAGTGTTCTAAAACTAGTAGTCTGCGAACAGTAGACCTCACGACCATAAATTTCCATGTCATGTGGAGCCAATCAGCTGGTGAATGGTGCCGCTTCAAACTTTCCCCTTTTTGGAGGAAATACCCCAATACCCAATCAAAAATTGCCGTCAATAAAAAAATCAATGAAATTGCAGAACCAATATACGAAGGTTCGTTTAGATTGATTATTTAGATAAGTTGAAAAATACGGCCTTATTACTGAATCTTAGACAAGAGTTGCGCATGCGAGTGGAGCCGATCTTCGAACGATATTGAACCTTATTACAAACAATATCGTTCGAGGTTCGGCTCCGCTCGCATGCGGAACTCTTGCGAACGGTTAAAAATAAGGCCCCTGTACGCGAGTACTGTATATAGAGCAGTAGCATTATTGTATAAAGCAGCATTATTGTGTAGTAAGATTATTCCTACTAATATTATAACTGCGAAAGTGTGTTTGTTTGTGTCACGCAGCAACGGAGCAAGCGACAAATTGAACCAACGTGATTTTTGGATAGATATGTCCTATTTAGATTAAGAGTGGAAGAGTGACATACGCATTTCGCATACACCGTTCCTATAAGGATAGCATAAAACCGCGGGACAACTGGCAACGTCCCGCGGTTTTATAAGAATTTAATCAAACAGAAAAGAACAATTATTGGTAAAAAAATTATGAAGGCAAGACAGGCTTATCTAAAAGCGTAGGTACCTAATAGCTTCATTCTTGAAACTTCTATCATTTTATGCATGGCTATCCAAGTCAAACGTGAAAGTTACATCGCACCTGGGGCTAAATAAATAGCAGCATATAACAGGAAAATAACACGGTTTTTGGCTCCCATTCCGTTTCCCAGAGGCGAGTAGACATAGCAATTTCCTATAGTAATTATTTGTCAGACTCGCCTTCTATGTAACGGGCTGTGTGACGTGTTTATTATTTACCATCCTGGAAATTATTTAGCTTACATTCAATTTATTCATTTGTTGTGAGGATGGGATTTACTTGCTACTGTCAAGTTCTTTAATAAGTATATAATAACTTCAATTAAACACTGTTTTAAACTATCACGGTTGTTTACTAAAGTTCTATTATTATTAACGGGATATTTACCGTGACTCGTGAACGTGGTGCATGCAACTGCGCCGAAATATCGGGAGCTCAGTTCACAACATAATCACGGTAAATATCCCGTTAATAATAATAGAACTTTAACTTCAATTAACTTCTGCTCAATACAAAAATTAAGTGCGTAATACTAGCGTTGTAGTGGTAGGACTCTACTGCAGAGTCCGCCTGGGGAAGTACCACACCTTTGCCAGTTATTCAACCGCCAAGCAGTAGTGTGCAGGCATTACTGTGTTCCGGTTTGAAGGGCAATGTTACCAGAGAAATTACTGGGTATGAAGAGATTTAACATCTAATATCTCAGGGTGACGAGCGCAGTGCAGTGCGGCGCAGGATTGTGTTCGCAAGTCCACAATTCTGCCACTGCTACTGTTAGTGGCAGGTGTGACGCTTACCACCAGACGAACGCCTTGCTCGTCTCGTCACTTAATCGTATAAAAAAAAACTAATTTATTTAAGTCTAACCAACTAATTAAGTTTTTAAGTAAGGTCATAAATGTTTAGTAAAGAAAGAAAGAAGAAGAAAGACAGAAATATAATGTATTATGTAACATCAGTAAGGTACCTAATATAACTAAAATTTATTGACAATTCTGGGATGATGTCACTAAAAATTATATGGGACCACCTCTGAAGTATTACCTACCAAACAAAGAAGAATCATCAAAATCAATTCATAATTGGCGGAGTAATCGCGTAACATACATACAAAAAAACACTTACACGATATGAGAACCTCCTTTTTTGAAGTCGGTTGAAAAGGCGTCAACTCAGCATAGTGCTGTTAAGACCTTTATTAATATGCAAGTCTCTGAAAACTTACAGTCATGGAAATCATTCGTCATGCACAAGGAATTCAAATTATTGGCCCAGTTATTGTAAGAAATATCGTCGCTTTAAATCTAATAGAAACTATGTATTTCTCAGAGACACAAAGTAGCCTACGTGCTGACGAATCCAAATTTATAAATCATACTTTCACAATAGTGACATTAATCAAAGGGCTAAGATTACGAATACTTCGGTATAAGTATAGGACAAATTCAGGTTAATATACTGTAAGCCGGTTTGTCGTATCCACGGCGAGTCGGTAAATAGTTGGTCCGCACTAGCGCGATCACCGCGCGTGGGAACATCACTACGAGCGACGCGGCGGCGACACTTCTTGTGGTAAGCGAATAATATTGTAGAAAAGCATATTATAGAGGGTTTAAACAAATGTAGTCTCTCGATACTACTCTCGGGTTCCGCGGATCGACAATCAAGAATACCTACCTATCTAGTATTCTAGTATCTAATGCTCTATCTAACTAACTCCCTAAATTCGTATTACCTACCTATTACAAGTTAATATTTGGCGTTCAGTTGCATTGTAACAAATTGTATTGCAAAGACCTTTGCATTTGGCCTTTTGGAGAAACTTAGAGTCACGCAACGGGCAATGGAGAGAGCTATGCTCGGATTTACTTTGCGCGATAGAATCCGGAACGAGGATATTCGCCAAAGAACCAAAGTTACCGACATAGCTCGCAAGGTTTGCAAGTTGAAGTGGCAATGGGCATGCCACATCGCTCGAAGAACTGACAACAGATGTGGAAGAAAGGTTCTTGAGTGGCGACCGCGAAACGGAAAACGCAGCGTAGGAAGGCCTCCCACTAGGTGGACCGACGACATTGTAAAAGTCGCGGGCAACCGGTGGATGCAAATGGCAGGTTGTGGTACAGTGTGGCGGTCTAAGGGGGAGGCCTTTGTTCAGCAGTGGACGTCTCCGGGCTGATGATGATGATGATGATGTATTGCAAAGTTAGTCTTACATGTAGATACGTAAAAGTCAAAGGTCGCCTAGCTCGAAGCGCAATAACCTGTCGATGGATTTGATTACCTATTAGATTGTATGAAACATGATAATCGTGGTAGTTCGTCGTTAATAGGATGGTTACATTTTGGATATAGCAGTACTTATCATGCATAAAACTCATTCATATTCTAAGCATACCAGTTTGTAGAGAGAAAGAGCAAAATCCTTCAAGCATTTTAACTTGAACACGCCAAAAGAAGAGGAATAGGTATTGGATAATAAGGAGGACGACAAGGAGATGTTTTTTTTGTCATTTTTCAATCACAGCGTCATTTTTTTCTTTTTTTTCTGTATTAGTATAAAGCTAAGGTTCCACATCGACACTCGGCAGTTTATACATATTTTACCTTGATTTTACCTATGTCAAAAATTATCATCATCATCATCATCAGATGTCCACTGCTGACCGAAGGCCTCCCCCTCAGACCGCCACACTGTACGACAACCTGCCATCAAAAATTATGGTTTATAATACTTATTCCCAAACGAACTAAGTTTTAGACCTCATATAAGTATATCCAGTCAAAGAAAGCTTTGGTTTCCGACTGCGCTGTGCGAACATTTACTATAAAACATAGGGCTTAGCTAAGTAGGTAAGTAAACTAAGGCTAACCATTTGCGCTTGCTTAAAGTCCGGTGACGCTGTAGAGGCCATCTGAGGCCAACAGCATTAGTCATTCATAAAAAAAAAAGTAGGAAAGTACTATAAAAAAAATTGAGGAAATTCTGCTCTGTCGTAGGTCCCATCTTCACTTTCAAGTGAGCTAGCGGTTTAATGGAAAACGTTATTCGAATAGAATAGAGAACTCATCATCATTCATTGGTTTTTACTCTTAATTTCATAAGGCTAAGCTCTACTCGATTAGATAGAGGGTGGAATGTATCCAGACACAAGATCGTGTTCACAAAGCCATGATTACTACAATCCAGTAACTGTTGGAAGGCCAGTGACTGCGAGCTACTCGCGCCAGCTCAACCATGGAGGCGAAATGGAGCTACGTTCAGACTCCGTTTGTTCTGAATTAACTAAATAACTATATAATATTTAGTTAGAATTATTTTGTAAATAACTATTTTAATACGAAAACTGACGTGGTTGTTTTTCTAAGTGCGTAGCAAGACGCAACCGCACGCGCGTCTGTCTCTGTTCACTCCTAGAAAAGGGTCACTGGATGTGTCCAAAACTATACAAGGCGGAGTAACCAACTTAATTCATCATCATCATCAGCCAGAAGACGTCCACTGGTCCACTGCTAGACGAACGCCTCCCCCTCAATAGGGAGGGGTTGCCATAATCCCCACGCTTGTCAGGCGGCTTGGGGATCGCAGGATGCTCACCACCGTTAACTGAGAAGACGCTGCTGCCCTACTTAATAAAACGTGAGTAATTTCCGTATAAGTGATATATTATAATTAAAAAGATATTTTATTTCAATATCTATCTATCTATCTATCTTCTATCTATAACTATAAAAGGCTTTGTCCTGACTGACTGACTGACTGACTGACTGACTGACTGACTGACATATAGACAACGTACAGCCCAAACCGCTAAACGTAGAGACTTGAAATTTGGAGGGTATATTTTTGGAGAGGTGTAAACGCCCACTAAGAAAGGATTTTTCGAAAATCAACCCCGAAGGGGGTTAAATGGGGTGTTAAAGTTTGTATGAAACTTTTTATTCTCTGGTTCGATAGATACAAAACTTGGTATACATATTCTTCTATAAAAATAAGAAGATACGGGTGTTCAGTTTTTTCAAAATCAGCTCCGGTAAGTATAAAAAAAAACTAAGTTTTAGTGATAGTACGTTTGTTTCTCCTTAACTTTGTAACGGCTGTGCATATTATAATGAAATTTGGTATAGGGATGGGGATAGATGTGGGGATGGGGGTGGGGGTGTGGGTGGGGGTGGCGATGATACTGGGAACGGAGACGGGACGGAGATAGGCATGTTAATATTAAGATTACAATTGGTATCGGGATGGGGATGGGGTGGGGATGGGGATGGGGTGGGGATGTGCGGGGATGGGGTGGGGATTTGGTGGGGACAGGTGGGGATGGGATGTCGATGTGGATGAGGCTGGGAACGGGGATGGGCGTGTCCATATTAAGATGAAAGTTGAAATCGGGATGGGGGTGGGGATGGGATGGGGTGAGGATGGGGTTCGGGATGGGGATGAGGGAGGGAACGGGGATGGGGACGGGGATGGGCGTGTTCATATTAAAATGAAATTTGGTATCGGGATGGGGATGGGGAAGGGGGCGCTTATAGGGATGAGGCTGGGAATGGGGACGGGGATGGGCGTATTTATTGGTCGGCTGAATTTTTGGATAGGTAGTTATAGCATAAGGTTCGGAAACGGACATAGGCAATTTTTTTGTAGGTCCACGCAGACAACTGTTTGACGGACATAATTATTATAGATACTGTACAGCCTAAGCTGCTAAATTAATATTTAATATTAAATTAACTTACTTTTAAATGCCTAAACTAAATTTTGAGTGGTGTAAACTTACACTCAGCTCAAGCTGTGGTAGCTTCAGTGAGATCAAGCTCGACTCACATTCTTGGGGTTGCGGGTTCGAACCCGGGCGAGCCCGTTCCAATTAGTTCTTTGAAACTTACGCATGGATAATACCACTGGCTTTTCGGTGAAGGAAATCATCACGAGGAAACCTACATGTTTCCGGAGAAGAAATACGATAGTGTATGTGAATCCGCCAACCTGCACTGGGCCAGCGTAGTGAATATGGCCCAATCAGGGTAGGCCGATATTCCATTAGTGTTAAGGGCTGATGCAGAGAAACGCACACTCAGCAAGGATTTTGAAAAATTCGCAAGGGGTTCAATGTATCATTAAAATACCATTTTGCCGAAACCATTCATTTAAGGCTGTTAAGTTTTTTGACTTAAGAGATAAGATAAAATAAACATAAACATGTTTCAGAATATTCAAAAAATTTAAAAACTGGAAGGCCACGGGTCAGTTGTTCATTTGAAAAAAAATGTTATATTTATAGATTAACTAATAATAATAATAGCTAATCGAGTGTTTATGCGTAAGAAGATAAATGTTTTAAACACATGTACTTGATCCGGTGCACGCACCAAGCACAGCGCTTTCGAAACGTCCATCCCGCGTCGGCTCAGATACGTTAAAACCCAAGTATAATGACGCGCTGTACGTCGAGCGCGCCCTTTTTTTTTTTTTTTTTTTTATATTTTTTTTTTTAACGTTGGGAAATGCATTTACGCATACCCTCCCACCGGGGCGGCAGGAGGGTTATGTCGGGCTCGGCACCAGAGTGGCACCACTACCGACTAAAAACCCAACGGTGTTCCAACACTGCGCCTTGCGCCGAGGCCACGGGTACGCTGTCGCATTCGTCCGCGACCTCGACAGCGCTGCCCTTTCGGGCCCAACACGGGGAGCCAAAGCTCCTCCCACACCGATGACGATGTGTCGGAACACCCAGACACATCGTGCATCCACCTCGGAGGCCACGCCAGCTAGATGGGCGCCGGACGGCCCCACGTCCAACGCCCTGGCCTCCATGCGGCGGGTCAGGTGAGTGGCCCCGCCGCCTGCCACTTCGGCCGTTGGGGATGGGGAGCTCTGGCCCCTCTGGCCTGTCCCCATCCCGCAGCCCCACCACAACACACCCGGTGGGTGCCCCCTCAAGGCAAGCCCTTGATGAGGCCACCACCCGGTTGTCCCTCCTCACTCTCCACTGTGCCCTCTGCTAATCAGAGGGACACGTGGAGAGCCCTCATGTCCGGACCAAGTCCGGACCCTCAGTAAGGGCGCAGCCACCACCGTGGCCCTTGGGAATGGAGAGCTCTGGCCCCTCTGGCCTGTCTCCATCCCTCAGGCTCGTGCAGTGGCCTAGCCCCCACCACTGTGGCCGCTTTCGCGGCCCCACCTCGGGTACCTCTTCGCTTCACCGTGGTCCCCCGCCCACGGCTACTAAGCCCCCCCGCCCCGACAAGGCGGGTACCCCCGGGGGGGACGTCGAGCGCGCCCCACTCCAACCCACACCGAGCCTACCTAAGCGATCAGTGCAGCACTGTATTTTATCGAAGTTTCGTAATTCTTGCGATATTTTGGTGATCTTTTTGCGTTCTTTGTTATCATACTTTTTATGCTTAAGCTTATTTCATTTCATTTGTTATTTAGATTTCGTATAATTATCGTTATTTGTTCCTTTAATTATTTAGATTGCTATTTAGTTTGTTATTCGTATTTTTTTTTAAATTTTAGTTTACATTGTTTGTTAGTAGGTTTTTTTATATTGTTACTGTTGATATTGTTATTTAGTTTGTTATTTAAAATGCTTAGTGAACTTCTCTTCATTCATGGAGCGAAGGTAAAACACTATGTTGTTCCCTTCGTTGGTGATGGAGCGTGTCTTTTTCGTGCGCTTTCTTTTTTAATGCACGGTACCCAAGAAAAGGCAATTGAGGTGCGAAAAAACATCGTTACTCATGTAGTAGCTAATTGGGAGGAGTTTGAAATCATGTCTCATAATTCAAACGGCGACAACTACGCCACTGCGACTGCATACTTTGATGACATGTCACGGCAGTCGAGTTGGGGCACTGCGTGTGAACTAGCCGCTGCAGGACAAATATATAAGTTTTAGTTTGAAGTTTATGAAAATGGCAAATTGTATGCAAAGTTTGGTACAGCAGGAAGACCTATAAAGCGGCTACAATTTACGGGAAATCATTTTGATGCGTATCTGTTAGAAGACATAGATATAATTACTAAACGGCACTCCACGTGTTCCAGTAGTAGCGAAAAAAATAACTAAGCGACGTGTTGAGGTTCCTACATCTCCAAGTTCCATTCAAATAGAAGATATAAGTTCTGACGCAACTTCTACTTTGCCTTTGTACTTTGATTCTTTAGCTGTAGAGATGCCCAAAAATAATTACAAAACGTCTTCAACTCATACCGTCCAAACTTCTTCAGCCCGATATTTTTCTGAACTGAATTCACCAACATTTACGGCTCAGTCTGATAAATTAATTTCACCTACATTTACGGTACAGCCTACTCAGTTAACAAATGACAAATTAATTTCACCTACATTTACCATCCCAACTATTCCCAGTTCATCACATTCTAATTTACCGACCTGCAGTGATATATCTCCCACATATATTTTTAAAGAAGCCTCACAATCTTCAGAAGTTCCATGTCCATCCATCCATCTATTCTGTCATGTCCATCTGTCTGTCTGTTTAAAATTCAACAAGACGGCTTTGTTTTGAAGTAAGTATTGCAAACGCGACATGCCAAATTTGGTCATCCTCAAGCAAACTTAAAGACTTGCAAGCGGCTTGGAAAAAATGCAATAATATACGTATTTTAGTGATTCAATTGAGTTGGGCCCCGATTTAACCGAATTCAAGTATTCAACATTACTACGCGGGCAAAGCCGCGGGCAAAAGCTAGTACTTATAATAAAACTGTAACGAGGCAATTACTGTACAATGAAGATATATTTAAAAATCAATTTTTTTAGGAGTGTATGAGAGCAACAGAACCCAAAAATACAGTTTTTTTTTGTCTGTCTGTCTGTCCGGGATAAACTCCGAAACTATGACACGAATTTGAATGCAGTTTCTTGAAAGATCTATGAAGTCCGGCGCTTCACATAGGCTTGTTGTGTATGTTTTATCAAAAGTGTTAAGTGGTAAGTAACACAACTTTTTTTACTATAGATTTTAGTAAGTTCTTTATTTTGTTCATTCATAAAGAGGTTTGGTTTGTTGCTCCGCGGGGATGACTGGTACAAAATGCTTTAACGTTAAGCCCTCCTGTGCTGTGGTATATTTATGTGTGTGTAGAATAAAGAATTAAATAATAAATAAACAGGTGTAATTTATTTTAAGTATGTACCTAGTTCAATTTTTGTTTGTTTAAATTTCTTGTTCAATCCCTTCATCGTTGAGGAATTTGTATACGAGTTCAAAAGGAACTCACTTAAAACAAGCTTAGATAACTTTAGAACTATAAAACACGTACCTACCACAGAATATCTAAGAAATACTACTCGTATCACAGAATAGATACTATTATACACGTTCTTCAATAGGAGTGTCGAACTCACTAGCTTGTTAGAAAAGTTGGCAATAATTCCTGCGTCGACATTCACAATCTGACGTATCTTGATTTAACATTTTAGCTGTATCGAGTGTGGATCATCATCAACAGCCATAGGAAACGTCCACTGTTTTTTAAATATTAATTAATACATTAGGGCTATGAGTGTGACTGTGGGTGGATACATATAGGTCCCAATATTTCACATCTATGTCACATGATAAGGCCCGGTGTCGACAATACGCGATTGTTTTCCGCCACACAAAATTGTTTGAATGTTTACGTGTATCAACTACGTGGTGGTACCAAACTTTATCATGCCATGTCACTTCGAAAAGCGACGAGCTTCAAAAAAAGAGATTCTCAATTCGACTGTATGTTTTTTTTGTTTGTATGTTACGTGACTTCAAAAAAAGAGATTCTTAATTCGACTGTATGTTTTTTTTTGTTTGTATGTTACGCGATTACTCCGCCAATTGTTGATTTTGATAATTATTTTTTTATATGGTAGGTGATACGCGAGAGGTGGTACCATATACATTTTATAGAAATCTGTTCAGTAGTTTAGTTTTTAAATCAAAATTACTGGAGTAAATAAAAATAACTGGAAAATATGAAGATGTCCAGATAGTAGAACTTGTAGTAGGTTGTTTTTTTTTTTAAAGCTTATTATTCATTTTGGCATTTTAGCTGTTAGATCTGAAGTCCAAATAGTTATTTAAATATAAAAAGGAGAAAATAAAGAAGCCCGCAAAAACGAATAATACATAATATATTTGATTTGTCGTTTTGTTTCTCTCTTTCCATTTTGTCTTAATCACTACTAATCACAAAATAATATCAGTCAAGAAAAGGATCGAGACATACACAACAAAAAAAAACTGCACTGTCTAATAATGGCATTTTCTTCACTAGCTTTTTTATTTTATTTAGTCAATGTAATGTCCGGGTATGTCCTTAAACTGCAATCTGACCAACCGGAGGACGGGCAGCAGCGTCCTTTTGGTTAACGGTGGTGAGCATTCTGCGATCCCCAAGCCGCCTGCCAAGCGTGGGGATTATGGCAACACCCCTCTATTGGGAGGCCTTCGTCCAGCAGTGGACGTCTTATGGCTGACGACGACGAGTCAATGTAATAAATAAAACCAATGAAACAAGCAGAAATGAGTCACTGAGTGATCAAATTATTATTAGCTTTGGTAGGTACATGTTCGTAACGGGATATTTTATTGGATCAGTTTTATCATGATAACTCGTAATAACCCGGAAATATAAATTTCACAGCAGGATTTAGTCGTAATCAGCTTTATAGCTTTTCATCTGGTCCAAATCATGTGGTAAAACGACGTGGTGATAAACATTGATAGAACCTATCTGCTGATATTGCCTTCAAATGCGACGTGAATACCAAATAAAAATTATAAACAAGCCGTTTGTATTCATGTCATGTGTTTTCAATGTCATCATACTTACAAGGCCTGAGTAACCTAAGCATGTCGTAATAGAGCTTTTTTTCTTTTTTATTCGTGGTTGGAACCAAACATAGGTAGGTATATTATTTTCTTAGTTTTTTTTCCCAATGGCGTTACACAGGCAACATTTTTCGCAGATGGTCCGGATGTGGCAAAATCAAGTTTGATTGTGAAGCGGTGCTTTTAACTGTCTGCTCTTGATGTGGGCGTTGTCAATAATCTAGTCCAAGGAAAAATACTGGGTACTTACTGTGCCTTGTTTTAAGAATATATGCAGCTGTTGACGGCCTAAAAATACTTTGTAGGTTAGTAGATAATTGTTTACATTTTATGTTCGACAGAGCTTTAATTATTATTTTTAATTAAGGATTGCTGTACAAACCAGTATAAGGCTGATTCTTCCTAGTAATCCAAATCTTTAAAATGTTCTCTGAAAATAAACAACAAAAATCAACAAAATGTATGAGATTGACAGTTGACTATGACCGCATCAACGATTAGCCACCTAGCGGAAAAAAACGAGTTCAATCATGTTTTCAGAAAATTCAAGTCCTAGCAAATTATCTTTAACTTGGTCATGTATTTATTTGAAATTGAATGTATCAGTATTGTCGATCGGACAGATTGTTTAATTATGCAATGTGACCTCCTATGGACCATTAATACTCATTATAAGATACGAGTATAATAATACATGTTATATTATATTTCTATATATCTAGCTCTCATAGATAAGCTTCAATATAATAGACGTTATTCAAAGCCCCGGCATCTGATAAGACTCGAGGGATCTTGGGCTTGTGATAAATAATTCCGACGCGAATAATTACTGCCTTCTAATTAAACTGGAATTAAGAAAAGAAACCGGGCGAACATCGCACATCTTGGAGAATCTAGCTCTCTCTACCTAATCAAAGTCGCACATTTTAGCTTATAGCTTTGACTAACATTATATAGTTAACTTTAATAGGGTAGATGACTGATGTTTATATCGTTGAAACCAATAGCTTTGATAAAGAATTTAAGCAAATATAGTATGTTTATTGAAAAAATAATTAAAATCGGTTATTAATGTTCTGATATATAAGCGTTTAAAGTTTTTGTTAGAGACAACTATGTCCCTTAACTACAAAACAAAAAATGACGTCACGCCTTACTTGCCAGAATAGAATTTATATGGCGTACTGAGAGGTGACGTCACGATTTGCTGTTTCGCCTCTCTGTCTAGCATGATATTAAAATGCCTATAAGTTGCTTATTTTTGATCAGAATTTCATATTTTTTTCATTAGTCAGCTCTATTTATGGGCCACTTTTTAAACGAACAATAAAAAAATAGTCATCTACCCTGTTACGTATCGCATATAATTATTTCTGTTTTTCTTTGATACAATATTAGGTAGATAAGTTGTTATGGTGTTTTTTGACGTACTGCTTACCCATACAGGTGTACTGTGTTGTATAATGTTACTTATGCTATGGGTGTAGTAGATAAGTCTAATTTACTAAAAGGTGTGTCATTGTATTGTACAGGGTTATTGGCAACTACCAAATATCCTCTCAGGACCAACTTCTGTACAGCATAACAATTTCTTTTTAATTGACCAAAAAGCTCACGATGTTTTGATGGTCGTTTGGGCAAGTGTTAACTAATTAAAGATTCATGTTAGTCAGCAATCAGTCTAGTGTACCAATAAAATAGCGGTAACAAGTAATAAGTAACTATTTAAACTACTACTACTTACATTTTTTTTTTTAGTTGTCAATAGTAATGAATATGAGAGTCGATGTCTGCCTACAAACTGCTGCTTGACAGAGTTATAAATTGAGCTATGTAATTAATTTTCTAATTAAAAAAATATATATAATCAATAAAAAAACCCAGTGGGAGTAATCTCTATTAAGGGTGAGGCCTTCATCCAGCAGTGGACTTCTTCTGGCTGATGAGTGAGAGTTAAATAAACTCTTCTTTTTATTGTACTTAGTTTAGTAATTTATTTCAAAACATTACGTCTCTCAGTACTTGTTTGAAGAAGATAATTACATTCAAAAAAAAAAAAAAATACAAGATGGGAATGGTTTGTTTATTTTTTATTTTTTAAAGATTTTCTGATAGCGCAAGAAATAATATCAAGAGGCGGTGAAATTTTTAATAATACCTTTATATAAATAAACAAATAGGCACTTTACTCTGATTTACATGCTTACACATTAAACGTGTAGTCATTCTATAATATCTATGTTGTTACATAAATATTTTAAGGAGTAGGTACTTAGATTAATTGTTTTTTTTAAATTACCTTTTGATTTTGTTTCACTAGTACTTTATTCATTTCTAGAGAGAGGATTTTATTGGAAACTCGATTTATAATCTAGAGTTGTGAGCTTGGAATTATATAAGTACAAAATGTTGCTTACCGGCAAAATAAATCGAATAAATTACTTATTCGTTTTGCACAAAATTTCCCAATAGGGTGATCGGGCTGAAATAAAAAGCCTGTGTGAGGTATGGTGTTGATTAATGAAAATATAAAGCCGAATAGAGATATAAACAAAACGATAACAATTTCATGTAAGTACCAAAGATGTTTTATTCGATTAAATGTCGTTGAAATAATTAGCTTCAATTCTATATTAGAAAGTATAATCATAGAAAGTGAGCGGTATACAGCGCTGTGTGAGTTGTATTGCTACTTTATTGCTTAGTAGATAGAGTCCCTATTTATTTCAATTCCTTTGCGGAGTGAACTTTATGTACGTAGTACTATTATTTATTCTGTGTTAATAGTATAGAAGCCGAGATACTGAGTTTTAACAATCCTTCAATGCACTAATATTGTAAATACGAAAGTTTGTCGATATGTGAATAGATTTGAATGAAACTCGGAATGGAGATCGCTAATTTCCTGGAATAACATATAGCCAGTTTTATCATCATTATTATCACCGTTTTTCATCATCACGCGGTTTAAACCGTGATATTCCGATAAAATATACGATGCTCAAGTAAGTAAGTTCAAATAGGCTGAGTGGCCAGCCCTAGTGTCAGAGTTAATGTGCCGCCCGAAGGCCTCTGACTTGGCTGACGATTGTTGTTATAGAAACTAGAACAATCAACCGAGACCAACAATTTAACGTGTCATCCGACCCACGGTAGCGCTCAAAAATAAATGCCACTCACGGTCACCCATCCGAAAACTGACCGGACCGTCCGCTGCTTAACATCGGTGATCGTTTAGAATCACCTAGACTAGCTACGCCACGAGTGCTACAAGAGATCAAGGGACGCGGCAAGCTATATAAATATTATTTATTTATTTTTATGTTATTTTATTCGGCAAACTAACAGCAACAAATTAACATAATTACTAAACATGTACAGCCTTACTTAAAATAATCTTGATTCTCTTAGTCACTGCTTAAGCTTCTCTGTCCTTTTCTAGCACGTGCAACTTCACGTCAGAGAGAAGATGGCAGAGCATCTTAAGCAGTGACTAACGGTTGAGAAGTTTTTTAAAGAAAGGCCGTTAGAAACTATGCGCCATTTAAGAGTTTCCGCATATTGAGACTAATTAGACACTTGTCTGCAATTACTTAAATGCAATTAAATAATATGTATACTAAGTATAAGTCAAGGAGACACCAAACCAGTTTTTGGTAATATTGAGTTTTATCGAGTTCGCGAATGAATTAAATAAGTCAAATTCGGGATAGTCATCCAGTTTATTTATATAGTAAGATGCTCGTAGAAAGCAGGACTTTTGACTATAACTAGTCACACACTGAGGGATATGTAAGCATTTAGGATGTCTTGCGAGTATTCTAGGGACGTGCAAGTTTATGTTAGAGACGTGTGAAGAGTCAACTTGACATTGAGCAATTTATGTTAAAAAATACAATATCACCCATTCTGCGTCGCTCGTGAAGAGGTAACTTGTGATGTCTTCTGCACCTCGCCTCATAATAAAAAAGTAAGTAAGTAAGTTCGTATAAACTGAGTGGCCAGCCCTAGTGTCAGAGTTAGTGTGCCGCCCGAAGGCCTCTGACATGGCTGACGGTTGTTGTTATAGAAACTAGAACAAACAACCGGGACCAACAATTTAACGTGTCATCCGACCCACGGTAGCGCTCAGAACTAAATGCCACTCACGGTCACCCATCCGAAGACTGACCGGACCGTCCGTTGCTTAACATCGGTGATCGTTTAGAATCACCGAGACAAGCTACGCCACGAGCGCTACTCCTCATACCTCATAATCATTGTCGTATTTCTTGCACTTACCACTTACACTTATTAACTTTTGCTACTTCGAACCTCAGACAAATAGAGATGAAAACTGATTACAGTGCAGTGTAGGTATGCGTGAAGCTCTATATACTTAGCTGATAACACAATTATTAATATCTCTTCAGAATAATTTTAGTAATTACACGCAAGCACATGTAAAATACCAAGCTGATCAGTCATCAAAACCACACGCACATATAATAGGTTGGCAAAAAGAGTATAAAATAATGTGGGGCCACTCTCATAAATAGTCTAGCTAAATACTAGCAACTTGGTCGTACATCTGAGAGAGGTAATTAGATATTTTCGTCCAGTGACGTGATTATCCTCATAGTCCAAGAGGCGGGCGACCAAAAACTGCAAACATTATCTAAAGGCGATTTTATTATATTACGCCACATTGGTAGAGTAGAGAAATAGCCTGCCATATCAGTCATTCGGTATCGTCAGCGTTTTTTGCCGAAGAGAGAGAGCT
Organism: Erannis defoliaria; assembly: GCA_905404285.2. NCBI lineage: Eukaryota > Metazoa > Arthropoda > Insecta > Lepidoptera > Geometridae > Erannis > Erannis defoliaria. The sequence continues at coordinate 7,861,755 of FR990071.1, forward strand.
AAATCTTCCAAGTTGCCTGCTGCAGGTTGTCAAAGTTGACGTTATTCTATTCAAATCATTTATTTCAGATCGTATATAAAGATCCATAGGGAACATACATTACATTATATTAAAAATAAAATTATAATTAAAACTGTGTCAATTATGTTATGGTCTTTACTATTTTGTCTGAGACTTTATGCCCGGGATACACGAGGCTAGTTTTTCAAGCCAGGATAGCTAGATAGTGATAGTAAGCTAGCAGCTTTGGCTACATTTAAACAGAACTAGCTTAATTTCTACGAAGCCAAAGCTGCTAGCTTGCTAGCTTTCTATAACTTGCTATCTTGGCTTGAATAATACGCTTTTTTTTTAAATATAACCGACTTCAATTTCAGCTACCTGGATGACATCTTAATATTTTCCAGATATTTTGAATTATTCCAGTAATTTTTATTTAAAAACCAACCTAATCGCAAAAAATCAAATATATGGGTCCACCTCTGAAGTATCACCTACCATCTTGAATGGGTATATAATCAAAGCCTACCAAACAAAAAAATAATCATCAAAATCTATTCACAATTGGCGGAGTAATCGCGTAACAAACATACAGTCGTATTGAGAACCTCCTTTTTAGAGGTACGTTGTATTTTTTTTAAATCATATTATTCTTTACTCTGACTTTGAAGTATCAATTAAACAACCGAATATAAAAAATAAACACACACATAAACTTATTATATTCTGCAAGACAGACTGCTGACATTTTTAAATTAGAAGTGCTAGAGGAAATAGCCCCCAGATGGCTCTAGAATAAAGCTGGAGTGTAACACTAAAACCTCGTTTACTACAATCACTCTTTTACTTAGCGTTTTCTCGGACAGTAGTAAAAGTTCTCTATTATTCCCCTCTCCACTTTTCCCCATCTTCGCGGGCGTCGACCTTAGGGAAAAATAGAACAAAGTGCATTCACGATTCATTGTTTGTAAAATAATACGCCATTGAGCAGCTATTAACACTACGCTTTTGTATTAAATTTCAAAGGCTCGTTTTAAAGAGATGATTGCTTGCAGAAAAGACTAATTAGAATTTTAGAGCAACAATTAATTTTAGCTTAACTAATTAATGTTTACAGCCACTACAATAATTTACTTACAATAATTAACGTATTAAAATTTCATGAGAAACGTAATTAAAAGCTTATTATTAATCTAGCCCAACGAGTACTTAATACTAGTGCTGTATTATGATCCTTTACTTACGCAAACTACTGTTGGTCTATGGCAGTAAAATTACTATTATTTTTAATTACCTTCAGCACAACGCCAATAACTACCATTTATTAAGCAATTATCGTTGATTGCGAAATCATAAGAGAAAAATTATAACGATAATTGCCTCAAACTACCTGTGTCCTGTTATGATATTATTGCTGTTAATATTTATTATTAAATTAACTAGTAATCAACAGTAACGTTATTATTAATATTAAAATGTATAATTAACAGTAGTTGTGCGGATAACGCTAAATAATTTATGAATGACTCCCACGTAGCAAATCGTAGCACTCCTACGCGCTACGAGCCGTCTACGATCCTCGTAGCTGCGTAGGACGCGGCCTACGCATCAGTCATCGATTACAGCTTTAAGGGATTTGTAATCGATCTAAAAGAATGTCCACATTTGGAACATTCTTTCTGCAAAATTGCTATGTATTAGATGTTAAACTTCTTCATACCCAGTAATTTCTCTGGTAACATTGCCCTTCAAACCGGAACACAGTAATGCTTGCACACTACTGCTTGGCGGTTGAATAACTGGCAAAGGTGTGGTACTGCCCCAGATGGACTCTGCAGTAGAGTCTTACCACTATAAAAACTATTAAAGGAAAATATAAATAGTAAATATGAGGATATTTGCCAAAGAACCAAGGTCACCGACATAGCTCGCAGGGTTTGCAAGTTGAAGTGGCAATGGGCAGGCCACATCGCTCGCCCCCCGGGGGTACCCGCCTTGTCGGGGCGGGGGGGCTTAGTAGTCGTGGGCGGGGGACCACGGTGAAGCGAACAGGTACCCGAGGTGGGGCCGCGAAAGCGGCCACAGTGGGGGCCAGAGCTCTCCATTCCCAAGGGCCACGGTGGTGGCTGGGCCCTTACCGAGGGTCCGGACATAAGGGCTATCCGCGTGTCCCTCTGATCAGCAGAGGGCACAGTGGAGAGTAGGGACGACCGGGTGGTGGCCTTATCAAGAACTTTCCTTGAGAGGGCACCCACTAGGTGTGTCGTGGTGGGGCTGCGGGATGGGGACAGGCCAGAGGGGCCAGAGCTCCCCATTCTTAGCGGCTGAAGTGGCAGGCGGCGGAGCCACTCACCTGACCCGCCACATGGAGGCCAGGGCGTTCGGACGTGGGGCCGTCCGACACGCTGGCAGGGTCTCCGAGGTGGAGGATGCACGATGTGTCTGGTGTTCCGATACATCGTGCATCGGTGCGGGGGGAGCTCAGGCTCACCGTGGTGGGCCCGAAAGGGCAGCGCCGTCGAGCTCGCGGATGAATGCGAAAGCGTACCCGTGACCTCGACAATAGGCGCAGTGTGGGAACACCGTTGGGTATTTAGTCGGTAGAGGTGCCATCGAGTCTCACTTTGGCATCGAGTCCGACATAACCCTCCTGCGCCCTGGCGGGAGGGTATGCGAAAGTGCATTCGCAAGGAAAAAAATAAAATAAAAAAAAGCCCACTTCGCTCGAAGTACTGATGAACTGATGGGGAAGAAAGGTTCTTGAGTGGCGTCTGCGAACCGGAAGCCGCAGCGTAGGCGCGGCCTCCCACTAGGTGGACCAACGGCATTGTAAAACTCGCGGGCAACCGATGGATGCCAATGGCAGGTTTTGGTACAGTGTGGCGTTCTAAGGGACAGGCCTTCGTTCAGCAGTGGATGTCTCCGGGCTGATGATGATGATGATGATATTTGTAAATTCAGGGTATCCAAATATCCAGTAACGGACATACATCCCACACACTTATTCACTCGCTCACTATATAGGCATTTATAACATTAGTGAAGTGAATTCTAACAAGATTACAGAGGTTGAGTGGTGAGAGAGATCCTCCAAGTGAGTGGTCGATAGAAATGTCAGGTATTCATTTGACAATTTATATATTTCACTGGCAGAGAACGCGCTGTATCCCTGGAACGTACAAAACGCGTAGGCGACCGCCCACTTCCCCTCCGCTCTCTACGTGACTCATCTGATTGTTGATACAAAACTTCTCGCAGTACACTCAGCTTCATTATTAAATCGGGACAATACTCTAAATGACTGGTTTTTTTTAATTGTCCTATAAAAATGTCGCCCATAAATATAGCTGATTATGAAAAGAAAATGAAAATCTGATTAAAAATAAGCAACTTATAAGCATTTTAATATCATGCTAGACAGAGAGACGAAACAACAAATCGTGACGTCACTTCTCTGTACGCCATATAAATTCTATTCTGACAAGTAAGGCGTGACGATTTGTTTTATGACATTGAAGCTTATTTTAAAATAAGTGATTATTAACGTGTTTTTGTAATTATTATTTCATTTTAGTAAGTGATTCTTTTTTTGTGACATACTTGAAATGAAATTTGACTTGTAACTTTGGTGTTATCAATAAACTATTTGTATTTGTATTTGACGTAATATTTTGTTTTGTGGGAAAGGGACAGAGTTGGCTCTAACAAAAACTTTAAACGCTCATATATCAGAACATTACTAACCGATTAAAATATTTTTTCAATAAACGTACTATATTTACTTAAATTCTTCATCAAAGCTATTGGTTTCAACGATATAAACATCAGTCATCTACCCTATTAACAATAAAAACAATGAGAAAACGTCGAAACAATGCTCGCGGTCATTATTGCAGCGTAACTATACCTAATAAGCTGGCGATATCAATGGCAATACAATCAAATTTATGCACCACAATAATTATAAATACAATGTGTAACAAAAAGGTTCTACAATACTGAAGAATATGTATTTATTTATACGGGAATACTAACGTTTAATTAAATTGGATACTCTGACTATAGTTTCGATCACATCCAGTGACCTATTTCAAAGAGTGAAAACAGAGCCCGACGCGCGTGCAGCTGCGTCCTGAATAGCACAAATAAAACAAAAATGTGTCAAAACCACGTCAGTTTTCATAATAAAAGATATGTATTTACTCATCAATATGAACAACTTTTATTATGGAGCCAACATTAAAATTAAATAAAAGACTTAAAAAGAAATACTTTTCGTATGGGACAGGAGATTTGTTTTCCGTGATTTCAAGGTTGGCCCCAAAGTAAAGCTTGTTCACAATGATGAGTATATACATACATACCTTTCAGTATTGTTGAACCTTTCTGTTACACATTGTATATCTTTATCTATCTTGTTTTATATCTTGAAGCAAGAAAATTGCCGAATAAAATAATTTTAATAGAAATATTGTTATTGCTATTAAAAGTAGTAAGTGGTAGCCTAATCGGGTCACCACTTGACTAGTAATTAGGCATAAGTCGCGTGTTCAAACCCGGGCCTGTAGCAATGAGCTGTTTAGAGTTTATGAATGGATTTTCATAGCACTGGCTTTTCGGTGAAGGAAAACATCATAAAGAAACCCGCATACGTTATTTTAAAAACTGTTCTAAACTATTATGACTATTCACATTTTAAGCTCTGCCCGGGGCGTGTAACTGCGCCGAAATATAGGTAGCTCATTTCACAACCCAAATTCAATTCAATTCAAATTCATTTCATTCTGTAAACATGATTACATGCATTTAGAAACGTCAAACTATACAATCATAATAGTTCACTTTGATAATGAATATGTATTAGATAAAATAACAATTATAATTATTTAGATCAGCAAAAGCATCGTCAAAATTAAAACTACTAAATCAATATAATTTAAGAAAAAAAAAAACGAAATATAAATTAAGACTGTTTAAATATAGTTCTGTCCGTAATAGCATCTGCTATTCTGTAATAGCTTTTATCAATCAAACAATTTTTAATATAATTCAATATGTCACTATTAGATTTACATTTGATACAATCAGGGATCTTATTATAAAATTCTATTCCCAGGCAATAGAAGCTATTATTAGTTTTCGTCAGCCTTCTTGGTGGCGGTAGAATTCGATTTTTATCTCGACATCCATCTCCATAACAATCAATGGCTCTTTTCATACTATTAATGTTTTCAAGGACATATAATATATTCTGATAAATACATTCACACGTCATTGTCATAATGCCCAATTCCCTAAAAACATTCTTACATGAGTCTAATTTTTTTAGTCCAAGTATATACCGCACAGCTCGTTTCTGTAGAATGAATACTCTTTTGGTGTGACATTCATCAGCTGATCCCCAAAAGAGTATTCCATATGTTAGGAGCGAGTGAAAATATGCAAAATAAATCGTTCTAGCTGCTACAGGCCCAGCTAGGTCTTTAATCTTTTTTATTGCATACGTGGCTGAACTAAGTTTTTTTCTTAACTTGCTAATATGAGTAATCCACGTTAATTTATTGTCAAGCCATACACCCAGGAATTTGACTTCATTTGAAATTGACAAGTTAAAGTCACCTAGAGATTTTTCTACCTGTTGAATTGAGAAAGGCTTGCTCTTCGTGCCTAGATCAAAGTTAACTACATGAGATTTCTCAACATTTAACAGCATATTGTTTGCTGAAAACCAACGTTTGATATATTCTATCGAGTGTATTATTTGTGAAATGGCACCCGTTGCAGATTCGTCCTTAACTACTAAACTAGTGTCGTCCGCAAACAAAACCACGTCGACATTATTCGTTGTAACAGACAGGTCATTTACATATATAATAAATAACAGGGGTCCCAGGATTGATCCCTGAGGAACACCAAAGTTGATAGTACTCCTATTAGATCTACACCCATTTACCTCTGTTACCTGAATCCTATCATGCAAATACGACTTAAACAAATTTAACTCAGTGCAGCGAATACCATAATGATTTAGTTTTGAAATAAGAATATCATGAGAAACACAATCAAACGCCTTTGAAAGATCACAGAAAACGCCAAAAGCTTTCTGTCGTCTTTCAAGGCCAGACAGAATGTCTGTAATGAGTCGAGTTATAGCATGTTTACAAGATTTAGACCTTTGAAAGCCAAACTGACGAGTATTGAGAAGCTTTTCATCTATCATATATGACATGAGTTCTCCGGTGATATATTTTTCAAAGATCTTACTTACACTAGGAAGAACAGATACAGGGCGTTAGTTGTTACAGTTCGTAACGTCACCTTTTTTAAATATCGGGACAACTTTAGCAACCTTCATGTCCTCAGGGAAAACCCCTTGGTAAATACAGTTGTTAATTATAGTCGTAATTGGGAGTACAATTACATCCTCTAGTTTTTTCAAAAGATACGGTGTAATGTGCCAGAAATCATTGGATTTTTTGGGTTTCATTTGCCTAATTATTTTTATTACACGATTTACAGAAATAGGTCTCAAGATAAAATTTGAAGTATGGCTAGGTATAAAATTATTTAAGAATGTCAGAGACAACATAATCACGGTAAATATCCCGTTAATATAATCATAGACCAAACATATTATATATCAATATACAATGTGTAACAAAAAGGTTCAACAATACTTAAGGGTATGTATGTACTCATCATTATGAACAACTCTTAATAAGGGGCCAAACTCAAAATCGCGAAAAAAAAATACTGATGTTCTGTACAAAAAGTTCATTGACCTTGGACAAAATGTATGGAACAGATGATTATTTTTGCGCGATGTCAGGGTTGGCCCCATAGTAAAAGTTGTTCATAATACATACCCTTCAGTATTGTTGAATCTTTTTGTTACACATTGTATATCTATTTGTGTAAACTATTCGTATGTAGTGTATTCATCTTCTTATTTTAAGTATTCTTTCATCCTCATTTTTTTTTATATACCACCTACTATTCACTACACTACACATACACACAATACTACACTACTTATTTCACATTTTAACTTTTCCTATTCATCCGAGGGTTGTCTAGAAGAGATCGCTTTTAGCGATAAGACCGCCTTTTGTGCCTATCTATAGTGTATTATGTTTGTATACATGGTGAATACTTTCTATGGTGTCAATAAAGTGTTATTGTATTGTATAGACCAGTTTAAGAGTTTTTTGTTTGTTATTAGTTTGTAAATATTTTATTCAAGCTTGCTGTAATATCAGTAATATTATTGCTCTAACCATTTCAAACTAAATAAGATCTACATTGAAGCGAAAAGGCTTATAGCACTTATCTGCTTGGCTGTATTACACGAGTTGAGAGATAAGAATACTTATCGCCAAGGCATAAGGTCCAATTTTTTTTGCGTCGATTGTACTGTTCAGATAAATCTTGTGCACTCAAACTGCATACTAATAACTGACATTTCAAATCGTAAACTCAGTAAAACGTTTTGCGTTTAAATCTTATTGTTACGTTCTATGACAGTAAAATAACAGTTTTATAAGGTTTAGCCACACTATGCTTTGCGGTATCGGTGTGGTGAGTTTTTGGCACGTTTTCTGTCATGATTGAATGATTGATTCTTCTTTTTAGGGTTCCATTCTAAAACGATATCCAACAGAACTCCTAAGCCTACGTTGTCTGTCTATTTATCTGGCTGTGCATATGACCTATAATAATTAAACTATGCTTTTGAACCGTAATGCCGAGGCCACAAATTGGCTATATTTGCCGAATAAAAAGGAACGCATCTATACCTATATACGTGTTATTCGGCAAAATAGCCAATGTGTGGCCTCGGCATAAGACTAGCTCTTATGCCGAGGCCACACATAGTCCGATAGAAAATTTTAACAGTATTTTAATATATTATTTTTATGCAACAATTTATGAAATGAGATAAACTAGACGCTGAGCTCTTACCTTCTGACTGGTAAATAGATAATTAGGTGCAGATTGGTGTTCTTTCTGCGATTCCCAAGCCGCCTGCCAACCGTGGGGATTATGGCAACACCTTCCTTTAAGGGAGAGGCCTTCGTCCAGCAGTGGACGTCTTCCAGTTGTTGATGTTGTTGGTGTTCTTTTAATTAGATTATAATCTGTAAACCAAAGCCTTCAGAATAACCACAATACAATGTCAAACTTACGACACATAGGAACACGCCAAAAATAACATTTACTAATAGGGGTGCCGGGTGCAATGGCAAATCGGTCTCGGAGCAGTGTCGGGTCTCAGGTAGGGCAAAGGTCAGACTCGTCATCAATCTTGTCAGATTTACGGTCGAAGCCGGAGGTTTATCTCGCAACCGTGCATGCTGGATTACCCGGGCCTACCCTCGTCTATACGCTCATATTTATGTAAAAGACGCTAAGATATGCTAAAGATGCTTAGTCTATGCTAAATAAAACTATATGCAGGATGCTATCGTAGTTTCGGTTTATTTTGCAGCAACTGGAGGGAAAGTTTTGTTATTTTAGTCTAAAGTTTTATATCATTTTTCTGCCAAGCACCCGTATGTTCCAGCAGTTTCACTTGAGAGCCAGTTCCCATTATAAATACAATATAAAAAGAATTGTATTGCCAAAACCATAGAATCTCGAGCATTACAGGCTAGGTGTGAGCACATCGTGAGCTGAGGTCAAACACCTAGCCTGTAGAGCATTTAATTCTTTTTTGTTTTTGTATTCTTAAGCCCCTCCCCTCCCTCCCTATCCTCTGAATGTGCCCTGATTAGTTGTAAGTTGTTCTATATAGTGTACAATAATAGTACATTATGATACAAGTGTGCTATGTTGGTCATTACACTAGAGGCGGTATTATACGCGCGAGCCGCAGGCAAGCGTGATAAGGAAACCGAGAGTGTAATGACTAACATAGCACAAGAGTTTCATACGACTGTTTTCATCACACTTGCGAGGAAAAAACAAACTTTTTTTGATAATAATCAACCACACAGCGAAAACGCCAACAACCATTTGCGGAAAATGGCGCCAAACTAGCAATGCGTGCGCAGGTTTACATTTACTTCAGCGGCATAAGAACTCTTTGTTGGTATTACAAAAAAACTGTAAGTATTACCCGGCTATATTAAGAGTGCTTCGTATACGTACGTCTAATTGCAGTCACGTACAAACTTGACTTTACCGGGTTATACCTATTATAGCACTAGTGCCGTAATGTAAAGTAAAAAGCACGCGTGCGTAATAGCTTGGATTATGAGCCTAAAACCGATGTAATAAGATCCACTTTACGAGCAAGTGTGATGAAAAATACATTACATAATAAATTACAACCTTACAAAGAATCACAGACTCAGCGTCATGTGGGTAGACGCGGTGAAGGCAGGTGGAATAGATCCCTGTCCCTGACTCCATAATAGTACTGTTATTTCTTTTGTGCCCTGGCTGACTGGTTACCGGTAGCAAATAAAGGCAGTCACATTCGATGAAGATGCTATAATATTACATGTTATCTTAGAATATGTTTCAATATCGATACTCATACAAAACAAGTGACGAAGATAATATATATTTCAAAATTGTATAACGAGTGATATTTTATCTAAACATGAAATATTATAGCATCTTCTTCGTCTGTGACGGCTTAAGAGCGGACGCATATCATAAGAAAAACCCGATAGAAAACCCCGACGGTCGCGCCCGAAGGCGCTTTTTTGCACTCCGTAAGACATTTTTCGTGACTGCCTACTCGCTCGCACTTGTTAATTGTGCGCAGTGTTACGGCGCCTGATAGGCGCCGGACCGGAACAGTGTGCGGCCGCTCTAAAGCGTTCCGTCGGCAGACAACCAGCCTGATCGGTCGACGAAATCATAACCATCGCAGATTGGCCCGAGACAGAGAACAATGCCACAAAGGAAGAGGTTGCCTGGCCTGTTCCCTGCAGTGGGTGGATAGATGCTACTGATGATGATGATGATGACTTACAAACAACCTAAGCCCTCAAAAACCTAAAAGCTTAAGCAGCTAAGTAGTATAAAGGACTCGGTATGAAGTGGTAAGTACTACGAAGCAGTTTTACTAGACAGCAATCCCTATCAGGTAATCAAGTCCGAAGAGAAGTGAGGTCAGTCCTCGAAAGCTACACTCCCATGTTTCAGCATACCCTGCGGCTTTAACCAACACTAAAACGCATACCGCAAAGCCAAATGTTTGGGTCTTTTTAACCGGCCATTTTTACCCGCAGCCGCGGCTGGTCTCGTTACTAATGGCCGTCAATAGTCATTCGCTAGCCTTCCATGTCGAACCAGTACCTAGCCGGGGTACCAGTCGCTAGGCACTGTTATTTAAACTGTGCGTCCGCTGCCTTGTATACGGTCTTACTAAAGCTGGAAAGCCGGAAAAGTAAAACATCACTGTCATTATAATAGGCTAGAAGACTGTTTTTTTTAATTGTCCTATTAAAATGTGGCCCATAAATATAGCTGATTAATGAAAAAAAACATTAAATTCTGATCAAAAATAAGCAACTTATAAACATTTTAATATCATACTAGACAGAGAGGCGAAACAGCAAATCGTGACGTCACTTATTCTCAGTACGCTATATATAAATTATATTCTGACAAGTAAGGCGTGACGTCATTTTTTGTTTTGTGGGAAAGGGGCAGAGTTGTCTCTAACAAAAACTTTAAACGATCATATATCAGAACATTATTAACCGATTTAATTATTTTTTTCAATAAACATACTATATTTACTTAAATTCTTCATCAAAGCTATTAGGTTTCAACGATATAAACATCAGTCATCTACCCTATTGGCAAAGTTTGTCATTATGTGTGTGTGTATGTTTGTAACCTCTTCATGCCAAAACGGCAAAACGGATTTAGATTAAACTCGGAATGGGTATAGCTTATATCCCGGAATAATACGTAAGCTACTTTTTATCACTGTTTTTTATCAACACGCGGAGCGCAGCTAGCCCCTATTAGATATGCGTCTAATATCATATTAGATGCATAATATGATACCTTCTGTGTTATCACAACATGAAGAATCCAACCTTATTTTTTCATGGTTGACAGGCTAGATGTTTGACCACAGCTCACTTGATGTTAGGTGACTGTGTAGTCGAAGATGATAAACACACCCAGCTTGTAATGGAATTTTATTGTTACATCATGCTTGGAATACTTAATGTAACGAGTATCATGAATTAAAAACATTGTGTCTGCAATTTAAAACACGTATAAAATCTTTATCATAGAATGTAAACGGTTAACCAAACATAGTATAAAATCAGAAACTTGATGGAAACTTGAAAACATAAAAATAACCGTTCAAAGCGAGTTGAATTTATTTTACTAACATATTCGGTATCGGGCAGTAAAGTACGATGCAATTCATCTGTGAAACTGGAAAAATGTGGAAACTAAAACGGTTTACACAAAGTTGTTGTTATTTTGTTCAGAAACTACGATAGTGGCTCCCTCACTTAATTCCACAGATATGTTGGTAACATTGTAAAAAGATTTAAGAGTTGCCCGGCCAATAGAAGTTTTAGCTTTAGTAGATTTTAACTGTCACTACTGGGGACGAAGGGTTGGGTGCAAGGGATTTGCCGTTCCTTGAATTATAACATGATTAAAAAAAGTTTTTCGCAATCTTGGATCGCTTGAACTCTTTTTATCCGGGCGCGGCACAGATTCGTTTTACTCAAAGGTATTTTAGGAAGTTTAAAAGTTGAGTTAGCTGGCTTCTGACGGTAGGTATATTTAGATCAATGCAATCCTTCGAACTTATGTAATCGCACATTTGCCTTTTGGGTCGATGAAAGAATTACGGGGTAAATCCAAAAGTCAATATAGTACAACAGTGAACAGAATTAATAACAAGAAAAGAACAGAGAAGTGTGTGAGTGAAACATAGTGTGGTGTTTTTTTTCCCTCCTAGGAGTATTATGGCGTCGCACTTTGTGCATTTGCCAGTGTCAAGTATATTTATCTAAATTAAGTTCTTGATGCAAATCAAGTCCAGTCAAGTTAGTAACAGTCCAAGTCACACTTAGTAAGTCACAGTCAAGTCTAGTCATGCCCTAGTAAAGTCGTGGCAATTTCCCACACTATTGCGAGTAAAACAGCACTTAGTGAATAAAAAGCCACTATTTTTATGCATCGAAAATACACGTTTTCGAAAATAACAGCGACATGATTTTTTCCCGGTTTGGCAAAACTCCTGTGGAACTATCGAAAAATTATGGTGTGTTTAGTAATCTTAGTGAATGTAAAAAAAAACTGGGTAATAAATCAGGATATTACAGGCAATTTTGACACCTTTGGTTGACAGATCTAAACTTACTAAAACTGTTGACTAATAGACTGCAATCATGCAAGTAGGTCATGTATGTTGGTAGTAACCTAAAGTAGGTTTTTAGACAATAGAAAAAATATTGTATGATAGATTTTTAAGATTCGATAAATAAATTAAAAAAAAAAAAAAAAAAAAAATAAGAAACAAAAGACAAAAGACAGCTATATATTTTTACTACGCTTAGATCTGCCTACTAAAGCCTCGAATTATCTGCGTGGTTCGAATCATCTTAGACTTAACCTCAGTAACTTAAAACTTGGTCGTAGATCTCCTTTGCAGAAGTTCAACTAGGTAGATACTACTGGAATATCAGATATTATTTCACCAAGCAGTTTTGTGTAAACATTACTATGTTCCACTTTAATGAACAGAAATTATTGGGCTAGTAAGAATAGAGTTGAGTCCCACAAAGTAAAGATTGCCAGTGAGATGTCCTGGACCTTGCTTTGTTGCTCAAAGTTCTGGCTACTGAGTGGATGGGTAGGCGATATTTCTTACCATCGGGAGAGCGTGTCGCTCGTCTCATTCCATCATAATCACCCTTTTTAATACTCCACTGCGGGAATCAGGCCTACCCTCAGAGAACGATAGGGCCATATCCACCACGCTGTCCCAGTTACAGGTTCACATACCGTTCACATACATATATTCACATACGCTATTGATTTTCTTCTCCAGACGTATGGTTTCCATATTGGTTATTGGTTTCCGTATTGGTTTCCATGTTTTACTCACCGAAAAGCCAATGATATAAGAATCCATACATACACTCCAAAGAGATCATTGGTACAGGCCTGGGTTAGAACCCGCGACCTCGCAATTTTATGTCGAGCGATCTCCCGATAAGTTTGCAACGGCTTCGTCTCATTTCATCTCACCGTAAAAAGGGAGGTAAAATATAGATTTTACACCATATTTTTCATATATTATCTTTCATGGCATGTCCCGAAAAGACATAAACTTTGTAAAAGGTACCAACTCAAGCTGCTTGTGATTGCCCACTTCATACCTGTTAGAGAACGTTGAGTTTTTAATGTGGCGGGAACTTCACTTATTCGATATTTATGAAGTGCATTAAGTTGGCGAGCCATAACTTAGTTTTATGTTAGTTTCTAAGTAGCCATCCTAGCATGCAGAGTCTGATTTTCAAGTTTTATAAGCGCTATTCGTGGTTGAAAACGCATTTTAGAGAAAATAGCATAGCTATTTATATACCTACGGTTTTATCATAATAACTTTGTTAAACACCGTAGGTAAGGTAATGTACCATATTCAAGAAAATACGTTAACCGTGATATTTTTAATTGGTATTTATATTAACTATTAAAAAAAACATCAAACTTTTATGGGACCACTTCGAGAGTATAACATTTAAAAAAATACGAGATTAGTCTACGAAATCGATGAACATTTATAAAAAAAAACCTTATGTACATACAGTCGATCATACAACATCCTCCTTTTTTGAACTCTGTTAAAAACTGATTTCGTCTATGGCAATTGTCTTGCCAATCGGTAATAAACCCTAGGTACTGCAGTACCTATCGAATCCAAACTAGAGCTTACGATAGGACTTACGATAGTGTCTCGTAAAATTCTGATGGTAAACTTAGTACTGATATACCAATGAAATCTTCAATTAGTTTACGACTGAATAAGACTTGACTGCGTCGTTAAATCTCTACTACAATTACATTAAAGCTAACTGCACTATCAAAAACTTACGATGGACAAACGCGGGCTCAAAGCAGAGGAATTTTGCATTGTTTTCTTCACTGAAGAGAGAAGTGAATAGAACGGAAATGTGACGGGCCGCGCTAGCCGGCATTGAGTCTATTTAGACTTAATGACAATAGGGTAGATGACTGATGTTTATATCTTTGAAACCAATAGCTTTGATGAAGAATTTAAGTAAATATAGTATGTTTATTTAAAAAAATATTTAAATCGGTTAACAATGTTATTATATATGTCGGAGTGGGAACCGATTTATACTTTTTAAAATAGGCAAAACCGCTGGCCTTACCGACCATCGGCTTTGCTATTGCAACATAGCTCACTATTTAACTATTAAGCGATCTTTTAAACCTAACTAAAACTGTTAAAGTACCAACATGAATTCAAAAGGTAGGCTATGGCAATTTTTACTATCTATCTAGCTATTATTCAACACACAAGGCTAACTAAAATCATTTATTAAACACTCACTGGATTCTATTTGAAATAAAAACAGAGAAAGCACTCGATAAGCAATTATTTTATTGCAAATTACAAGGTATTACTTACAGATGTTCTTACGGTGAAAATCCGACACAAAGTGAGTCTGATTTGCTCGTTCCAACAACTCGAAGCCGCCATTTCGCGCGCCTAGCTCGATAGTTCCCCGCTCTGCACACAGGCGGCGCTTATGGCGGCTAGAAGTCATTACAACTAGCTATTGAATAATCAGTAAGTAAGCAGAATGCTTTTAAAACTCACCAAAGAGATTATGAAGCCATTTACAATTATTGATTCAGCAATATCACATCACAAAACTAAATCAAAGTAGACTTACGCCAAATTACTTCAGTAAATAGTCAAACTGAACACTATTTAATGTTGATTGATAATTTCAAGATTTTAACTGGATACAACGCAATTAAAATTAACTTTATGAATTTTACATTAATCAAGTTTATAATTAAGTGATATTTAGAAATAGCACTTAAAACTATGGAGTCATGTTCATGACTCGATGACGAAAGCACCCGAAGACGCCCGATTCTTTCTCGCGGCGACACGGCCATTCTGAGGTGCGACGCGTGCTCAGGGTCGCTCCTGGTTGTTGCTGAAATAGAGAGTTAAATATCTTGAGGCTAGGTACTTCCACAGTACACAGACCTAGGTTTGAAAGGTTATATTTTGTACTTAGATGGGTAGAGTCACTAAAATCCTTTTAGCGAGTCTTTAGACCATACTCATGACAAGGGGCTATACTAGTTCAAGTAATAACTGCTCATTCTACATGACAACAGCTTATAAATAAGGTTTATAACTTCAAGCGTAACGAAGTACAAATTCATTCCACATGAAAAAATACTTTGAATATTAGATAGGTAATAATAGCGTGATTGTGATGTGTGATTATGTAAGGAAAAGGAGAGGTTTAGTGTGAGAGGTCGATGCTGTACAAGACAGAGGCTCTAAGGAATTATCTGGAAGGTCGATGCTGTGCTCTGGGCGGCCATCTTACACCTCGGTACACAGGGGACAGGATAGGAATATAAATCGAATTATTTTATAAAAGTCATCAGTCATAAAAGTCATAGTCGAGTCTTGGCAATAATTGGCCATTGGCGGTTTTCGAAGTACCGCCAATGTGCATCTTTAGTTTGCTATATTGGACTACTCCACGCGCCAATATGCATTAATAATTCGATTTAGAGCTATATTGGTCTACTCCACGCGCCAATATGCTTTAATAGTGTGTGTGCTATATTGGTCTACTCCACGCGCCAATATGCTGTAATAGTGTGTGTGCTATATTGGTCTACTCCACGCGCCAATATGCTTTAATAACGTGTGTGCTATATTGGTCTACTCCACGCGCCAATATGCTGTAATAGTGTGTGTGCTATATTGGTCTACTCCACGCGCCAATATGCGTTGGTAATTTGCGTGTTGTATGCACGTGTGTGCTATGGGTACACGGATGTACAGGTACACAGACACGTGTGTATGCATGTATGTAGTAAAACAGAATGAAAGGTGCTCACCAAGATTGTATTCATCGTTGTGACACGACGAGTCGTTTTATTCAGTGGCGGTGACGTCACAGTGCGTGACGTCAGCCGCTTGTAGCGCCGCCGCGGGTTGCGTTATGGCGCTGGCGGTGCCAGACGGACTAGCTTGCTGGTCGTCTCGAGGCGACACGGCCGCATGGGCGACTGCTCCCGGCTGAGGGGCGCGCCGCAGCTGATCGTGCGCGACCTTTCGGGGCCGCCCGTGGTGGCCCACCACCTTCTTGACGAGGTACCGGTCGTTCTCCAGTACTCTGTGAACTTCGTAAGGCACACTGAATTTCAAATCTAAAGAGGTTTGATTCCTAGGGTTGTTTTTTATCAAAACAATATCTCCACACTGGAAATTGTGGACCTTCGCTCGTCCTCGATCAAATCTTTCTTTATCTTTGGCGGATAATTCAGTCATTCTCTGTTGTACATGCCGATCCAAAGCGTCAATATCTATAGACGCGTTATCAAAATTGACTAACTGCAGTAGCTCCGGTGGCACGCAGTTTTGGCGTCGAGTTAGCAATGTAAGTGGGGCAGTACCTGTGATTCTGTGCGCTGTGCAATTGAGTGAGAGTTGTAGACCGTCTAGCGCTGTGTGCCATTCTGCGGTCTCATAGTTCTTTATCATTACGAGACCGTTCTTCAGCGTTGACATAACTCGCTCTACTTGTCCATTCGCCCTGCTCACACCTGGGGATATAGCATGTACCTCGATACCAAACCTGTCACAGTAGCTTTTGTATTCGCCCAAAAACTCACGCCCGCCGTCCACGATAATTTGTCTTGGTGCTCCAAAGAGGTGAATTACCTGTTTTAAGGCAGCCACGGTACTGTAATGGCTTTTGTCGTTTGTGTGTCTGAGAAGCACGTACTTAGTAAAAGAGTCTATCGTGACTATGACGTACTCCTGTTCTTCTGGTGTACCGAGTTTGCCAGTTATGTCCATGTGAATGACTTCAAACGCTACTGTTGGTTTAGTGATTGGGTGCAACTGTACCTGTGTTGCTCCGGATGTTTGTTTTGAAGTTCTGCATACCACACAGTTATCCACGAACTCTCGAACAACGGCAGACATTCTGTCGAAATGATAAGTCTCCCTAATTTTCTGAAGAGTCTTCTCCCAGCCCGGGTGCTTAAGAGCTGTGTGGAATGTGTTTACGAGACTCCACTGAAAGGACTTCGGCACCACTACGAGTCTCTGTGCACCCCGTATTGGGTCACTTTTTTCGTACTTTAGTACATTACCTTCGAGGAAGTATCCGGGAAAGTCGTCTCCGTTATGTAGGCCATCTATAATTGAGCGTAATTGGTCGTCGCGTCGTTGCTCAATGTTGATCCATTCGAGGTTATTTGTCATGGTGTTGACAGTGAGTGGATCTGGATTCCTACTGAAAAAATCTGCATGCTGCATCCGCTCGCCCTTCCTGTACTCAATGTCGAAATCAAAATTCTGCAGATAGGCCCACCATCTATGTATGCGAGGTAGGAGGTCTTGTTTATGCTTAGAGGCCTTTAAAGCGTTGCAGTCCGTGATCACCTTGAACTTGCGTCCGTAGACAAAGTGGCGAAAGTGTTTGATCGCTCGTACTACCGCTAATGTCTCCAATTCGTAACTATGGTACCTACTCTCTGCATCTGTGGTTCGCATGCTGAAGTAAGCGATCACGTGTTGTCGTCCATTGATGATTTGAACTAGTATAGAACCATACCCAACGCTACTTGCATCCGTGTACAATTCTATAGGTGCTCCTTCTTGGAATATCGTGAGCACAGGTGCCGAGGTGAGGTGGTGGATAATATTTTGACGTGCCTCCTCATGAACATGAGTCCATTGCCATTCAGTGCCTTGTTTAGTTAGATTGTACAAGGGAACCATAGTACGCGCGAAATCGGGAATGAAACGGCGAAAGTAGCCCGCGAGTCCATTGAACTGTCTTACCTGTTTAACAGTGGTCGGTACGGGAGCTTTTAGAAGCGCCTCTACTTTTTTGGGACTGGGACGCACCTGACCATTTTCAACCACGTTACCGAGGTACTCGATAGACCGCTTGAAAAAGAGGCATTTTTCAATATTTATCGAGAAACCAGACTCGCATAAGGCGATTAAAATTCGTTCCAAATTTGCCAACCCACTAGCAAAATCGCGACACTTACTGATGACGTCATCGATGTAGACCTGAGCCACACTGTCATTATTATCGTTATTTGTGCCCTCGTTTGCACTACCTGCGTTTAGTAGGGGCCCTAATGCGCGATTTATACATCTCTGGTACACGGAAGGTGCATTACAAAGGCCGAATGGCATCGTGAGATACTCGTACAACCCGTCAGGCGTGACAAAGGCCGTCTTCTCAATGCTGCCTTCACATATTGGGATCTGATGGAACCCTGAAGCCATATCGAGGGTAGAATAGAACTGTCCACCGGCTAGCTGGTCAATCTGATCCGCAATCAAGGGAAGGGGAAAATGGTCACGTACAGTGTTAGAATTTAATTCCCGATAATCTACACACATGCGATCGTCTCCGTTTTTCTTTTTTACTAGAATGATTGGGCTCGAGTATGGAGAATTGCTTTCCCGAACAATATCATTTTCAATTAGCTCATTGACGATCTCCTTAACTTTTTCGCGTTCGACTGGGCTTAGCCTGTATGGCCTTCGCTCTACGTATTTGTCGGGGTTCTTTAGTCTTATCTGTAATGCACCCGTGTTGACCCGCGACTTAGCAAAACCGCGGGTAAAAACGTCTATGTCTGATTTATCAGTTAAGTCATGGCTAATATTCTCAAATAGAGGGTCGTTCGATCGCACGTGCATAACGCGGGGCTGAGATAACAGCGTCGCACTATCTTTCGTCACTACAACACTGAGACCGGTTTCATGAAGCAAGTTCGCACCAATTAATACGTCTGACGTCATTTCGTAATCTGACAGAACATGGAATAAAATTTCAACATGCACTTTGTCAATGACGCAAACTGCTGTGAGGGTACTTGTGGAAACCACTGGAAAAGGACCTATTCCGCGCAAATAATTAACTACCCGATTTCTGCGCCCGGGTAATCTGTTTGCAATCGATTCACGAATTACAGAGCACTCCGCGCCGCTATCGAAAACGGTATCTACAACATTATCACCGATGCAAACACGCATTGTATTCAAGCTAGTCCTACTGCTAGACACAGAATTTACGTTAGAAGCTACCTGTTTTTCTCGGCGAAAACAAGAGTCAAATGTGTGGCCAGGCTTTGAGCAAAATGAACAGACTTTATCATTAGTCGGTCTAGATGAGGCGGTGGGTGACGTCATGGAACTCGTTTCGGTCGGTCGAGTATTCGAATATACTCGACTGCGACATACATTGAAAGTATGACCGCTCCTTTTACAAAACGTGCAATAAAGGGGGTTGTAAGTATCGATTGTAACCTTAGGACGTTTTAAGGGCGGTTGGCTTGTATTATTACCTTGATTAGGGCGTTTAATTCTAATAGAAGAGGCAACGGATATCAACTCTGGCACCGAGATAGCTCTGGCATTCATTAATTCAATGCGGAGACGTTCGTCACTCACCGTACCAATCACTGCTTCCACTGCGTCGCCGCTGTCGAGCTTATCCTTCGTCACGCGCCTCCACAGCAGCCACGACTGTGACAGGAACTCCGCAATATCCTTGGAAGAATCGTAGGAATGCTCTCTAAACCTAAGTACGTCCCTGGAGTATCGGTTTTCTGGTTCAAATGTAGTGACGATGTTCTCTCGTAGCTCTTCCCAACTAGATGTCGTGACTAGCCAATTGTCTGCCCATATTTTGGCCCGTCCTTTTAACAGGCTAGTCACTTTCATCCTGATATCATAATCAGTAAGGTTATACGTACTTTTAGCAGTGGAGATATGCTTACACCACTCGCGGACCCCGACGTTACCATCCGGGTCGTAGGAAGGCAGAAATACGTCCGTAATCTTCACTTTGTCGACGGATTTCTGTTGTGCTAGAAGACGCTCGCTCATATGCTGCATCATAGTCATCATGTTCGTAAAGAAAGCAGGAGGTACATTACCAGACTGCAGTAAAAGCGGTGCTGCCGGCGCTGTCACGGTGTCCGCTGCAAGTCTGCTTGTTGCTGCGCATGGCGTTGCCACGTTGGAACTGGTCGGCGCGCCAGGCGCGGTTTCATTTGGCTCGAGGGCATCCATCCAGAGGCCCTGTTGCCGCTCGTGGGTGTAGCCAGGATATCCTGTAACATAATGAACGGACAGAGAGGGATCTTTGGGTTCGAATCCCACTTCTGATGTCGGAGTGGGAACCGATTTATACTTTTTAAAATAGGCAAAACCGCTGGCCTTACCGACCATCGGCTTTGCTATTGCAACATAGCTCACTATTTAACTATTAAGCGATCTTTTAAACCTAACTAAAACTGTTAAAGTACCAACATGAATTCAAAAGGTAGGCTATGGCAATTTTTACTATCTATCTAGCTATTATTCAACACACAAGGCTAACTAAAATCATTTATTAAACACTCACTGGATTCTATTTGAAATAAAAACAGAGAAAGCACTCGATAAGCAATTATTTTATTGCAAATTACAAGGTATTACTTACAGATGTTCTTACGGTGAAAATCCGACACAAAGTGAGTCTGATTTGCTCGTTCCAACAACTCGAAGCCGCCATTTCGCGCGCCTAGCTCGATAGTTCCCCGCTCTGCACACAGGCGGCGCTTATGGCGGCTAGAAGTCATTACAACTAGCTATTGAATAATCAGTAAGTAAGCAGAATGCTTTTAAAACTCACCAAAGAGATTATGAAGCCATTTACAATTATTGATTCAGCAATATCACATCACAAAACTAAATCAAAGTAGACTTACGCCAAATTACTTCAGTAAATAGTCAAACTGAACACTATTTAATGTTGATTGATAATTTCAAGATTTTAACTGGATACAACGCAATTAAAATTAACTTTATGAATTTTACATTAATCAAGTTTATAATTAAGTGATATTTAGAAATAGCACTTAAAACTATGGAGTCATGTTCATGACTCGATGACGAAAGCACCCGAAGACGCCCGATTCTTTCTCGCGGCGACATATATGAGCGTTTAAAGTTTTTGTTAGGTACAACTCTGTCCCTTTCCCACAAAATAAAAAATGACGTTACGCCTTACTTGTCAGAATAGAATTTATATGGCGTACTGACAAGTGACGCCACGATTTGCTGTTTCGCCTCTCTGTCTAGCGTGATATTAAAATGCTTATAAGTTGCTTATTTTTGATCAGATTTTCATTTTTTTTTTCATTAATCAGCTTTATTTATGGGCCATATTTTAATAGGACAATAAAAAACCAGTCATCTAGCCTATTCTTCCAATGTACATAAACATGTTTTTAAACTGAGAATACTCAAAAAAAGATAGAATAGACGGGAATAGACAGATAAGAGAATAGACGCGTAGGAAACCAAAGCACATTGCATCGTAATTAGATTAATTTTAATCTGTTGCAAAATGGCATTTAGAATGTTTTACTTCAAATGCGCGACCAATGATTGGCATTTTTTCGTCTTCTATGCAATTTTGTGTGAAACTGGCGACAAAGGTTTTCCATGCAATTGCTTTACAACATTGTTTTGACAGCCGTTCTATCTAAGAACTACTTCTTATAGTCAGTTTACAGAAAAGCTAATAATAAAGGACATAAAAGTTTGGCTTGATTCGATTTTAAATTTTTCGATTTTCACACATAGTGAGTCACTGTCAAGTCCAGTCATGCCCTACTAAAGCCGTAGCATACTTCGGAGTACTTATTTAAAACAACACGAAAATACATGTTTCACCACATTATAATAATAATCAAGTAGACACTTGCACAATAATCAACTTGCTCACACTCATATGCGGCCACCGTGTTTATGTACTAACACTTAGAAATAAGATTGGGAAAATAAAATTATGCGTCGACATAATTTTTTGGCGTTCCCGCCATTTTTTTTTTTATATTCAAACTTTCAAAGCAGGTTAGCGTTTGAAAACATTATGCCTATACTTGGAGGATTTCGCTCATCTGTACTTAATCAATGGCCTGATAGCAATATAGGATGCGCATGGGCACGCATCCCTAGCAATCGACTCTGGCTTTGTAGACTATTATATTGGACTTTTCAGGAAACTCAGACATCGGCTGAGAGTTCCAGAATCACTAAGTAAGAGTTTTAGATATTGTTATTTTATCACCAAAATTTTTCTAACTCAAAACAATTAGAATCTTTTTACAATAAATGCTGCGAAGATCTAGCTTTCTCTCTCGTTCTCTAACGAGAGAGAAAGCTAGATCTTCGTTTAACATAAAACGAGATGGCAGTCAAACGCAAGCCTATAAAATAATATATATAATATTAATAGATCTTCCAAGTAGAGAACCCATAATAACAAATCATACAATACATGAACTGTAACAAAGTAACTAGGGCAAGTAATTAAATCACGGACAGAAGTTTCTATTTCAGTGGAGCCATAAACGGGGTTATTAAGAGGATATATTGCTCTCTATTGAGACATACGGCCAAGGATTAGAGGTTAGACGTATACCTACGCAGCGTCATTGTCGCTGTACCTACGCTGTACCCTGTATACGAATATGAAGTTTTCTAGTACTTTCTTCCGATAATAATTTTCAGGAGAAAAATCTAAGTGGACAAGTTAGTCAGTAACGGCCTTACTTAAAAACGCCGCTCAAAACTTAGTCACTGCTTAAACTTCTCCGTCTTGCTCTTGCATGTTAAACTTCACGTCAGAGGGAAGATGGCAGAGCATCTTAAGCAGTGACTTAACGGTTGAGAAGTTTTTTTAAGTAAGACTGTGAATCAGGAAATATAAAGACAATTTGTAAAACAGCTGCTTAATCTTATTATTATCTCTCTCATTTTTTTTTTCTTTGTTTTTGGCATCGCACGATTTGCATTCTGCCAAGTGTCAAGTATATGAATGTTCAAGTTTATGTAGTATTATCAAGTCAAATATGTCATGAAATCACAGTTAGTCATACGAAATTCGAATCAAAGTCGAGTCCAAGTCATGCCCTAGTAAAGTTGTGGCGTCTTTACTATGAGCTTTTACGGAGTTTTGAAAACAACACAACGGCACACACCACATCACATTATATCACTTGCCCACACGCGTGCATGTAATTCAACACTAAATTTATAAAACACTACCATTTTTTATCATTAATTCTCGAAAAAGCTCTAGTTTAAGAAAATAATAGAATGCAGCGACATGTTTTTTCCGTGTTCCCGCCAAAACTCCCTGTGGAAGTGTGGATGTGGATATTGTTAGTAAAAGTTCCAATCACCAAAGAGATCAACCACGGGCATTGTATGAACAAGTAACAGGCTGTTTGAAAAAGGAAGGCGCGCGAAAAGATAAAAAAAGTTAAAACGCGCGAAATGCATTCCTTGTCCTTCTTCGTTCGTAATTGTTGACTCTTATTCGGATTTTACTTTGTTTTATTTTAACTCGGCGTATCTTCCTCAATAAAAAGTGAGTGTGAGTGTAGTGAGAATGAAATAAACGTACGTACTATTCTTATTCATAAGCTGCACTTACTTATTTTCTCATAGAGAGTAAAAACCAGTGTCCACCTCGGGATCAACCTATTTTTAAGCTCGAGTACTTTGAATCCCTCGCTCCGCTCAGGATTCTACTATAGAATCCTTCGCTACGCTCTGGATTTAAAGAAACACTCTCGCCTTAAAAATTGTTTCCTTCCTTGGTAAACAATCTACTAAAGCATCCCTCTTCATTCCTCTCCCTCTTCCATCCAAAGGTTGCCTGGAAGAGATTGCTTTTAGCAATAAGGCCGCCACTTGTTCCAATATTTAAGTTTATTAAATTATTTCTGTGTAATTCTTGGTGTGAACAATAAAGAGTTAATCAATCAATCAATCAATCAATCAATCTTCCAAGTATATGCCTATTACTCTCAGGGTAATTAGGCGATATTCCACTCCATCGGCTTATATGGGTTAGCAGATTCACAAACAGTTTGAACTTTCTTACCTGTGCGATGTTTCTTCACGATGTTTTCCGTCACGAAAAGCCAATAAAGATCTAGTCTAATAATAATAATCGTTTATTTCAGGCAACCAGGAGTTACTTTAAAAAACAAGCAGTCTAAGCCAAATCTTTCTAGTGACTACATAAAGAGATAAGGTTATAGATTTACTAAACGCCGTACTTCAACTATACAGGGTTACTTGTAACTCGACGTTTTCCCGGCGGGATTAGATTGGGCTAATAAAAAAAATATTATTTAAAAAAAAAGTAGGGAAATGATTTTAAAAGCATTAAAATATTCAAAAATACTTGGAATGTGATAACCATGTAATTTTTTTTTAACCTTATTTTTCTGTAAAATCCCAATTAAGTATCTCGAAAACAAGTAACTTTCGCCCATACATTGGTGGGCTTAGATTTGATGTATGTCAGTACGTCGAGCTACCAGTGACTCTGTATAGCTGGTTTACGTGTGAGTATGATCTAGCTGAATGTGCGGTCGGTAGGCGTGTTCGAGTTGAGGTGTTGAATAGAGCCTTCAATCTCGCGACGGGACAAAGCTACGAGGCTTCTACGAGTCTCTGGAGGCTCCAGTGACGAATGGCCGCCTCGCAGACCCCTTTCATTTAATGCCGAGCTTCAATCTGGTTTAGTATCCATTTGTAGGTTCTGTTTAATTACTGCCGAGCTGCTGACATACGTATTGGTACCTAGCGGGCTGTACAACCGCCGTTATACATTGTTGGGTAGGGTGTTGTTAGGACGGCTTCTACTTGACCGATATAATAATGTTAATTTATACTGGGATTTAATTGTGTATTAACAAGTACTTGACAGCCTTATAGCTCAGTTGGTAGCTTGTCTGCCTTCAGAGCTGTAGGGCGTGGGTTCGATCCCCACCCAGGGCAAACATTTATGTGACGAACATAGATGTTTGTTCTGTGTCTGGGTGTAGTATGTATTATAAGTATGTAATTACAAAAAAAATATGTAGGTATATAAGTATTCTACCAGCTATCTGGTTTCCATAATACAAGCTTTGCTTAGTATATGGGGCTAGACAGCGCTGTGTGTAAAATGTCCCCCAATATTAATTATTTGTTTTATTTATTTTTTTACTTAAATAACCGATACAAAACACTATATCACACTAATATTATAAATGCGAAAGTTTGTCGGTATGTGTGTGTTGAACGGATTTGGATGAAACTCGGAATGGAGACATGGAGATAGCTTATTTCTTATAACATATATACGCATTTTTTTTATCATCATCATTATTCACGCAGGCGAAACCGCGGGGCGCTAATATCGTATAAGTGCAGTCTAATGTAAAATATTATGATTATTGATGTATTCAGTTCTTTTGGCATTAATTGCGACCCAAGATTTCGCAGTGTCCTTGCCTTTTTGAAAGTAAAAAGATTCCGGTTATACGCGCACTCTATATATTATACGCGCTCACATCCTCATAAAATTGAATTTTTTTTCAAGATCAGTTCATTCATGAAAAAGTAACACACTAAGAAAAAGTTTTTTCTTATTTAGTATGTAATGTGAAAGCTGATGAAAAGTGTAATATTAGTGTAATTTGTGTATGTAAAAAATCATGAAGCTATCAATTAACGAATATCTATTAATATTTATAGATAGCTATTAATTATTAATAGATAGCTATTAATTATTAATAGATAGCTATTAATTATAATTAACCAAAAACCACTTAATTATAATTAATAGCTATCTATTAATAATTAATAGCTATCTATTAATTATTAATAAGCTATCGATTGTACAGGCCCACTGTTTTAAACTATCATGGTTACAAATAAATATTATTAGAAGCAATCAAACGCTTTTTAAGTTTTTTTTTTTCTGCCACAACATAGTTAGTTACGGCAAAACTCTAAATAATCAAAGACCTGTAACAATGGTTTTGTAGGCATGCGGCAGAGGCGGGCAAACGCAAAATACAATGTGTAACAAAAAGGTTCAACAATACTGAAGGGTTTGTAAGTACTCATCATTATGAACAACTTTTACTATGGCCCAACTTTGAAATCCAGGGTAAAAAATCAGCTGTTCCATAGAAAAAGTTAATTGACCTTAGACAAAATGTATGGAACAGCAGATTTTTTGTTCGCGATTTCAGGGTTGGCCCCAAAGTAAACATTGTTCATGATGATGAGTAAATACATACAATCCGGTCACAATATCTGTGCACCTGACCTCGTGACGTCATATCGGCGGTCTGGGTACGGTGTGAAAAAAGATTTTTCGAGAAATGTGGAGGTAAAAAATAATTACTAACCTTTTCAAATCAATTTATTGGGGAGTGCGCGGAGAGGTGATAGGGGATGCGGGAGAGGCGCCGCATTCCAGCGAGGTGCACAGATATTGTGACCGGGTTGTACTTACCCTTCAGTATTGTTGAACCTTTTTGTTACGCGTTGTATACTCGAGTACTTACCGCAAGTGCGACTTCCACATTCGTAAAAAAAAGTATTGTTAATATTCATAAGTGTACCACGAAACTTAGTTTAGCAAGGAAGTAGAGAAACTATGACGTTATAACGACCGTTACAAACGTCTCCAGGGAGTACACTTAACGCCGCCGCTACTGTGCAAATGTAATAATAATAATCACATTAATGTAATAAAAGCCAAAGTACCTACGTAACATTTAGGTTTGTCTGTTTGTTACATTTTGGACCCAACTTGATGAAATTGGGCTTGGCAGTAGTGTGCGTCACTGAAACAGCAATAAACCAATTATAAAAATGTGGTTAGGTATACTTGTTTGGTATATGTGCACAAGATGCTTTTCCTACGGAAATGGAGGAAAACTGGAAAACCACGGATAAAATCACGCGACACAAATTGACGCGATTCAAATAAGTAATACCATAAGTATCCAGCCCTAATTTCAGAGTTAATGTGTCCCGACATGGTTCTGACATGGCTTTAGACGGTTTTTGCAATAGAAAGAATTATTAATCAATGGGGATCCAGCGGGGATCCACAGCCACACTGCGTTTTTTTTTAGGTGGCGCATCGTCGTTTCCGTCATAGTCAATCAACTGTCAATCTCGCAACATTTTTTTTCTACAATTTAATGGTTTTACTCAAAATGTACCTGGACCTACTGCAACCAGACCCACCGGAGGACGGGCAGCAGCGTCCTCTTGGTGAACGGGGGTGAGCATTCTGCGATCCCCAAGCCGCCTGCCAAGCGTGGGGATTATGGCAACACCCCTCTATAAAGGGGCCTTCGTCCAGCAGTGGACGTTTTATGGCTGACGACGATCAATATTCAAAAACTCAATTTTTTTATTTGGAATGTATGATAGTGTGTATCGTATTTTAAAATTGTGTCATCCCTTGAGCGTTAGCCAGTATCTTGGTAGTTAGTTCCTTCCCAATCGATCCTATAGTAGTCAAAGCACATCACTAATACCAAAATCGAATACTACTAATTACCAATTACAAATAAATATCGTCCTATTACTAATATATTATAACATTTCTATACCAAGACGAGTTTATGTAAATCCAGAAGCGCTAAAACACAAACTGTAGACATATAACCAAATCTCTCTTTACCCAAGAATATATTACAAATGTAGAAATTTCTCAGCGCTAGAATCCATTAGAGACCGGCTATGATTAATTACTGCAATAAATGCAGGTTCTTCTGGTTCACGAGGAATTCTTACCTTTGTTATTGGGTGGCGCTCGTCCAAAGCAAACAAACTTAATGAAGCGGCTCCAACAGCGCTTTGCATAAAATATTATGAATTTTAACACTAATTACATGCATTGCCGTGTCTTAGTTTTTGCAGGTTATTAGGGTAGATGAATGATGTTTATATTGTTGAAACCAATAGCTTTGATGAAGAATTTGAGTAAATGTAGTATGTTTATTGAAAAAAATACGGACAGTACTACACGGTACACAGTAGTACGGTAGTGGACGTCTCCGGGCTGATGTTGATGATTGAAAAAAATATTTAAATCGGTTAGTAATGTTCTGATATATGAGCGTTTAAAGTTTTTGTTAGAGACAACTCTGTCCCTTTCCCACAAAACAAAAAATGATGTCACGCCTTACTTGTCAGAATAGAATTTATATGGCGTACAGGGAAGATTATACGTCAAGATTTGCTGTTTCGCTTATGTCTAGCGTGAAATTAAAATCCATATAAGTTGCTTATTTTTGATTAGATTTGCATTTTCTTTTCATTAATCGGCTATATTTATGGGTCACATAGGACAATAAAAAAACACCAGTCATCTAGCCTATTGTACTCTTTATTTCAAACTTATTTAATACGAATTCACTTTGTGTATGTACCTAAGTTTATAAACGCCTGAAAATAAGCTGGTGCTTAGCCTATTTTCAGGCTATGCTTCTAGTGGTTAAAAAAGAGATAAGAGCTGTCGTAAGAGTATAAATCGTAAGTCGAAGTACTATTAACTACTAACTACTACAAGTACTATTATTTATTCTATGGTCCGAGTCAGTCTGCAGTTCCAGGTTTGCAGTTGTTCATATTGTTCATAGGCGAGGATAACCTCGCTATAGGCTTGCACGTTTGTCTCTTGTAATGAAAATGCTGACTTGTAAATAATTCTTGTTTCCCATACAATAGCCACTGGAATATTTTGTGTCATTGTTGTCCGTTGTCTTTCTTGTAGGTAAGTCACATATTTTGTAAATTTTACTATCGCGTGGGCAAAAACGTAATTTCTTTTAAAATAAATCCGAGAGTAACTCCGAACTACGATCACGTAGGTAGAATCAGCAACAATATATATATTGGGGGGGACATTTATTACACACAGCGCCATCTAGCCCCATACTAAGCAAAGCTTGTATTATGGAAACCAGATAATAGCTGATAGAATACTTATATACAATTTTAGCAACAATAATACATTTTATTAATCTTATGGACGGGAAATAAGCGCACGGATTTTGAAGACTATATATGTTGTCATACTCTGTCTTTGCGACATGCGAGTTGTACGATACGACAATACAAACTTCTACTACATGTACATGTGTTCTTTTTTTGTCATGTAGTAATTAGATTCGCTATCGCTATTTTATCGCTATGCTTGATTGTGTTGTCTTGTTAATTTTGATCGATTTGCAAGCGCTGGGCCCATTCAATTATCACCGTCGCTGGGTAGAATGGAATTTCTGTAACATGAAAATGCCTTAGTAGTGCAAACATTTGAAAATTTCGTAAGTGAATATTTCTAAGGTTTGTTATATTCACGGTCCACCGTAAACTGGAAAATCTTTCCAAATTCAATATTCCGG
The DNA here is from genome assembly GCA_905404285.2 of Erannis defoliaria. Classification (NCBI taxonomy): domain Eukaryota; kingdom Metazoa; phylum Arthropoda; class Insecta; order Lepidoptera; family Geometridae; genus Erannis; species Erannis defoliaria. Next base: position 7,891,290 of record FR990071.1, read on the forward strand.
CGTCCCTACGGAGAACAACCCACGTACCTCCTCAAGCTCTTTGGCTTTGTGTTTGACGGCAGTTAAAAACTTTTTAAGCTAATTTCTTTCTATACCTACATACTTACTCTTTTTTAATTGAATAAATTATACGGGAAATTTGAAATTATGCAGACGCTGAGGACTACACACACACACACACTACATACACATCACACACACACACACACACATATACACAACGTTATGTTGTGTACACATTTATTAAGGAATACAATCTAGAACAAATTATTTGTAACCTATACAATGCAAATGTAAAGACTGTATTCTGTTTTGTGTATCAAATAAATAAATCAAACACACATACACACATTTACATTTTATTTTTTATTTTAGCATGGATACAAATTATACAAACCATGCTTAGAAAAACTAGTATACGGTACAAAAAAGGCAATTAGGTGTATTAAATTATTTTTATTTGTAGTTAGAGTCTATCCAAAAAGGGAGTGGGCGTGAGAGAGGAGAGAGGGCGCCGCTCTGTTAAATTACCGTTTGGTTTTTAACGTGGCACGTTCATCTTCGTACTATACAAATTACAAATATACAAATTAAATAATAAATAAATTACAAACAAGGTACAAATAAATACACCTTCAATTATAATTATTATAAATTACAAATCGTTATGTTAGTTAAGTTTTTGGCCACGTCCTCTCTCTTTTTGAACAGATACTTTCTATAAGCCATCTGGTACAAAATAAATAACATAAATAAATAAATATTGGGGGGACATTTATTACACACACATTAAATGACTGATACTGTCAGATTTTGAGATTTTCTTTCCTATGGCGCGAGATCACGACACGAGCAAGAACTAGTTTACCTTTGTGGAAAAACTGACCGCCTTGTAAAAGCTACAGCAACGCCTTTGGTTCCCAGTTTCGGATACCGGCCACATGTGTGAATAACGAGTTCTGAATCTAGCTGTCTGATGTGTGTACTTCAACAAATACTTAGTGAAGACCTACTCATACGCAGAATTATGTATTTATTCTCTACAAGCTCTAAAATAAAATAAAAGGCGACATCGCCACAAAGCACTAAACCTTGACATCTGCGTTACAATACACAATTAAAACAAAAAGATGCACGAAGCTAATTAATAAGCATTCTTAAGTTATAAATAAGCTCATAAAACGGCATAGGATTATGACAACCCCAAGGCTTTCAAGGCCCCAAGGTAAAACCAGGAAATCAAGGCCGAGTGATTTTAACTAGAACACCGACTAAACACGCCATCGCTAACTGTAAAATGCAAAACAAAGGCAATTCGGATTAAAATATTAATTACTTAAACGCCCACTGACAATAAAACTTTACGACTTGACCGAGAAAGTAGAGATAAGACGTTAAACACGACGAGGTTGGCTGGAATTGAGTGCTAAAGTATTACTGTTGTTACGATAACGATATGATAAAACCATTAAACTTTATTATGTCCATTATTATGTCCGAATCCAATTCAACATGAAGTAATTCAATTTTCTAAAACGAGGCTCATGTTTTGGAATATTGAATTATTCACCCCTAGCACAACTATCGAAAAATACGCAGCGATGATTGTTTCGTATTTACGATTAAATTGATACGTATAAATAATTGACAATAATACGGCCAATTTTGAAGGCTAGCTGACTTTTATTAAGTAACCAGCTAGCTGACATGCTAAAACTCACATTAAAATACAAGTGTGCTATGTTGGTTATTACGGATACCGAGAGCGGAGCCGAGAGTGTAATTACCAATAGCACACGCGTTCCATACAACGGTTTTCATCACACTTGCGAGGAAAAAACAAACTCTTTGTGATAATAATCAACCACACCGCGAAAACGTCAATAAATATTTGCGGAAAATGGCACGCATGCCAGTGATACGCCCGCATGTAAGTAACATTTTCTTTATCCGTATAAAATCACTGTTGGTATTACAAAAATACTGTATTACCCGGCTATAGTAAGAATGCTTCCTCAACATACATTATAACGTAACCGGGCTATACCTATTATAACACCAGAGCTGTAATGTAAAGTAAAAAGCACGCGTGTGTAATATCTTGGAGTATGAGCCTAAAATCGATGTAATACGATAAAACCCATAAAAGCAAGAAAGTGTGATGAAAAAAATGTTTCAGCCCTTTTTTAACAGACATCAATGAAAAAGACAGAGCAATTTTTTTTAGTAATTTTAAAATCTGACAACTAAACGCTCAAAAATTGGCTGTAATTTATAAACAAACACTTATTCGACTTACGTGTTCGAGATTGCTTAGATATTCTGAACCTCAAATTAATTTTAAAAAGGCTTTATCTGAGTATAATTATTTTTATAATATTGAAATTTACTCAAATTACGTTGATGCTTGATATAGGCGACATCACATCAAAGATCGGGTCACATCTGCGCTCACCGTGAAAATTACTCGCAAATGTGCGTTCCGTGTGAGCAAAAGACGTTACGGAGAATAATACCATAAATGACGTAAGAAAGTGTTAAAGTAACATCATCTCTATTATTATGGGCTTATAAACATTATTATTTAGATCTCTAAGAGTGTACTTACTAGTACTTATGACGTAAAAATTACCAAGATTATTAATACTGCTGGTTGGACTTTCATCGGTCTAAGGTTTTATTAATTAGGTAGTTTGATACCTATGGCCTATTAAATAAATGAAATTCGCGACAAAAAACCATTTTTTGCGGTAAATGTAGCTTTTATTTGCTTGGAGGATCTAGCTCTCTCTCTCTACTTAATCAAAGCTTGATTGCAATCAAAAGAAAGGCTCAATGAGTACATTTTGAGAATTGGCACAATGCACAAACGTGCTGTGGCCATAAAACAAAGAAAAAAAAAGAAATTAGTACATTCCAAATTTCACGTTTCATTTGTTTCTACAAACAAAAGTGAAAGGAAGTAGTCGGGTTTAAGTTCAATAGCTGCTAGATAATCACAATTTTTGTAGTGGTAGTAGGACTCTACTGCATTGTCCGCCTGGAGAAGTACCACACCTTTGCCACTTATTCAACCACCAAGCAGTACGCAAGCATTACTGTATTTCGGTTTGAAGGGCAATGTTACCAGAGTAACTTACTGGGTATGAAGAGATTTAACATCTAATATCAGGGTGAAGAGCGCAGTGCAGTGCGGCGCAGGATTGTATTCGCAAGTTCACAATTCTGACACTGCTACTGTTATGGGCAGGTGTGACGCTTACCACCATGCTAATGTCCTCGCCAGTCTCGTCACTTGATAGCATAAAAAAACATTATATACAATAAAAATTAAGGAGGCGAGTAAGAGTAAATCCAAATTTTACTGATAAAGTGGGATAAGTACACTAACTAAAACATACAAGTAATAATATTATAATAAGCATTTAAAAAAAACAACCGACTTCATTTTCGACTGGATGACATCTTCATTTTTACTGTTATTTTGATTTATTCCAATTATTTTGATTTAAAAACCAAACAACTCAACTTATTTCGATAAAATTTACCTAAACCTATCAAACAAAAAAAAAACAACAAAATCAATTCATAATTGGCGGAGTAAAAACGTAACATCATCAACAGCTGGAAGACGTCCACTGCTAGACGAAGGCCTCCCCCTTAATAGGGAGGGATTTCCATAATCCCCACGCTTGGCGGGCGGCTTGAGAATCGCAGACATACATACAAAAAAAAAGTGCAGTCGAATTGAGAGCCTCCTTTTTTGAAGACGGTTGAAAATATGATTTTCCCCGGATTGCTTTGGTGTACCATTACAAAAAAAAACTATGACGCATGATGTTATCAGCGACGCATGAATCGTGACGCGGCGTTACGTAGCTGCCACAATATAGGGTAGATGACTGATGTTTATATCTTTGAAACCAATAGCTTTGATGAAGAATTTAAGTAAAATTTAATATGTTTATTGAAAAAATAATTTTAATCTGTTCTGATATATAAGCGTTTAAAGTTTTTGATATAGAAAACCCTTTCCCACAAAACAAAAAATGACGTCACGCCTCTGTGCGCCATACTTGTCAGAATAGAAATTATATGGCGTAGGTACAGAGAAGTGACGTCATAATTTCCTCTGTCTAGCATGATATTAAAATGCTTATAAGTTGCTCATTTTTGATCAGATTTTCATTTTGTTATCATTAATCAGCTATATTTATGGGCCACATTTTAATAGGATAATTTTAAAAAAACCAGTCATCTAGCCTATTTCGCACGATTCTCCCCGGAAACCCCATTCCACATATTTTTCAAGTCGCCTTCAGTTCACCTGGAGTTCTGACGTAATCCGTGTGCATGTCGGATGTTCCCTCATTACTGTAACGTATCGATTCCCAAGCCCAGGAGGCCCGTAAATTGCGCCCATTTATAACTCATTAAAATTCTCATCGCGCAGTCTTTTACAGAAAATTATTACGCGTGGAACATTCGAATGCAAATACAAAAAAAATTAAGGTAAAATAAATATTCGTGTCTAAAAAGCGTCTATTATTTATATCTTAGCTCTAGACAGAAAAAAAACGACGTATTAAAAGTGTATTTAATTATATTTAATTATTTGGGATTTTATTACCGTTGTCTCCACGAACCTGTAATCGGTTTTCCCTCTTCTCCCCATAAACATACAATCGGTTTATCTATGTAAGTGACTGAGTCAGTGGTAATTCAAGTTTATATAAAGTCAGTGTGAAAATTGACTATAGCCAATTTGACACATTCGCGTGTCCGTCTTTTAACCCACGTACTTACAACAACATTCCATTACACACTGATCTGTACTATCTAATACAAATTTTACAAAGCACGCGAATTTATCCGTTCTTTGGCGTTACATAACTCAGTCTCTAGTGACCGAAGAAAAACCCTTTTTGGCTTGGATTTGTACAAAAATTTTATTCTACAAAGTCGCTTAAACATATTTTGCTCTAAATTGCACTAAAAGTAATTATAAGCGAGACACTAAAAAAGTGCCAATTTTTGTTGGTTTTTCCAAGATGGCGGAGGACGGCACAGGACGGGGGTGACGATAACTTGGATTTTTCATTACTCTATCGACCACATACAACATATCAAAAAATCAGAACTAACGGACCTTTTGCGGGATGGCCATAGTTGGCCATAGTTGGCCTCTATTTACTGGATCAATGTAGGTTTACTCACTATGTTTTCCTTCACCGAAAAGCCAGAATATTATGTATTGAATATCCGTACAAAAATTCCGAACACCTCATTAATACAGGCCGGGATTAAACCCACGACCACGCAATTTTGAGTCATGCGTTCTTCCACTAGGCTGCGGCTTTTATAAACAACCAGTCCCCCGCGACTTCGTCCGCGTGCGGAAGTAATTCGGACCGCCCCCAAATTTCTCTACCGTACTACTACTATTATGAATCTACCGACTCTACCGACTTTACCGACTCTACCGACTCTACCGACTTTACCGATTCTACCGACTCTATCGACTCTATCGACTCTACCGACTTTGCCGACTCTACCGACTCTACTGACTTTACCGACTCTACCGATTCTACCGACTCTATCGACTCTACCGACTTTACCGACTCTACCGATTCTACCGACTCTACGACTCTAACGACTCTATCGACTCTATCGACTCTACCGACTCTACCGACTCTACCGATTCTACCGACTCTATCGACTCTATCGACTCTACCGACTTTGCCGACTCTACCGACTCTACTGACTTTACCGACTCTACCGATTCTACCGACTCTATCGACTCTACCGACTTTACCGACTCTACCGATTCTACCGACTCTACGACTCTAACGACTCTATCGACTCTATCGACTCTACCGACTCTATCGACTCTACCGACTCGACCGACTCTACCGACTCGACCGACTCTACCAACTCCCCCCCCCCCCTACTTCCCCCTTTTGAATGAACTACCCAATCATCAATTTTCATCACTATAACTTCAAAAACAAAGAACTTTCCATACAACATTCCAGCCCCCTTTTCCCCCTTAAATCGTCCCTATCATATTTTTTTCGAAAATAGCATTTTTTATTTTAAATGAACTACCTAAATCCAAATTTTCGTGACTAAAAGTACAAAAACAAAGGACTTTCATACAAATCCACCCACCCCCTTTGGGGTCGAATTTCGAAATATCCCCCCTCCGTACACCCCTCCGCATCGAGACGAATACACCATCCAAATTTCAAGTCTGTACGACCAGCGGTTTGGGCTGTGCGTTGTCTGTCAGTCAGTCATTCAGTCAGTCAGGACAGAGCCTTTATTATATTAGATTAGTGTTGGTGCGATATATTTATAGTTTGCCATTGTAAAAGAAAACATCAATGAAAAAAATTATCATCAATTAAATCTATCATATTATAGATGATCAAACGAACTCACAGAGTGAAGTTCGATCATTATTATATGAGTCACTTCATTTGAAGATATAGTATTATTTCTAGCTTTAACTTGGTAGTTTCTTTAACCTACAGGCAACTTGCACGTTTTTTAGAGTAAATTAATCGATTATTAAGATTTTAATCGATTCCTGTCATTCGTATTCTACCCCGCCCCAAGAGCGGCCATCTTTCTATACTCATTCTCTTCAGAGATTTGCAAAACAATGCTTCATACTGTGGGCTTAGAATACCGTCATTATGGCTGTGTTCTTTGGGTGGGATCGGGTAACTATATCTTCAAATGAAGTGACTCATATAATAATGATCGAACTTCACTCTGTGAGTTCGTTTGATCATCTATTATATTACGTCACTTCATTTTTCAGATATAGTATTATTTCTAGCTTTAACTTGGTAGATATTTAGAGAGTGAAGTTTTGTTTTGCCGACCGTTAAATTTCTTGTATGTTGAATACAAAAGGTTAAGTCAACAAAAAATAAAAACTTAATGTCAATCAAACGTTTTTTAATTCTCCTTATTTGCTTAAATACTAATCATTGCATATATGATATCGATAATTAACACAATCAGCCTTTGGGTTCGAATCAAATATTATGCAACACAAATTTATAATGATAATTTTAACTATTTTCTTGATTACTCTGGCGGAAAACAACGGTTCTGGCGAAATCAGATTCGTTTGTACTGACAATTGGTCTATTATAGAAGCGAGCAAAGCTGCTCGACGTAGTTGTCCAGCCCGCTGTTTTTCTGATAACATCCACACTAAGTCCCGCAGAGCTCGCGGCGGATGTGGAAGCATGACGCGTACTATGCGCGCTGAAGATGCGAGTGTCTACGCCACTTTCTGACAACACCAACTTGATCCAACGACTGATGGATTGAGCCGTAGCAACCTTATGTGGCCGTTTTGTTGTCAATAATAGCTTTCCTACGTTCGCGGCCCTCAAATCTTTTGTAACAAAGATATAATCCTCGAGGACTGAAGCAGGACAAATCCTTGGGTTTTCCCGAAAATACGGTAAAAATAGCACTGGTTGATTGCGACCGGGTGCAGAGGTCTTAACTGGATCCAATATAGCTATCTTGATCCCGTTCTCCGAAATTGTAATATTCTCCAGTTTTATCAGTGATAGAGTTTGAACCCTGTGCGCTGTACACAGTGCTAAAAGTATCACCAATTTCTTGGTAATTTTTTCTATGTTTAATTCTTTATTCGGATACCAATTAGATATGTAATTAAGAACCACTTGTGGGTCCCACGTCGAAGTGTATTTGGGATAATTAGGTTTAATTTTATATGCTCCTTTAAGGAGACGCTTGACCCGATCGTCAGATCCGATTTTGTTACCTAACAGTAACGATAGTGCTGATCTGTGACTATTTAAAGACCCATATGAGCAGCCTTTGTTAAACTGCTCCGTTAAAAATGACAATACTAATGATATAGAATCATTGTACACATCGGTATTATTGGACTCACAAAACTGCCACCAAATGTTCAACGTTATATTGTACTGCTTGACGGTGCTGTCGGACAGTGACGCCATCATTAGGTCAAGTGCGGCTGACGGGACGCCGCGGTGCGTAAACGCTGTCCGCAGAGCTTCGCGGCACCCAGGGTAAGAGTGGCGTGCAGAGGATGATGCTCTCTGAAATAAGATCGCAGTAAAAACCTACTGGGGCTAAAAATATGTATTCTGGTTACAAGCAAATTTTTTAAAAGAGGAAACCATGGTTGTGACGGCCAGTATGGGAAAACTAAAATGCCAGTGGCTTCATCGTCAATGATTTTCCGTAAACATTTTAAAATCAAAGAAAATGGTGGGAAAGCATATAAATATGTACGCTTCCAATTTATGGTAAAGGCATCTACGGTGAAAGCATCTGGATCTTGTTTCCAGGAAATGAATGTACTACATTTGGCATTGTTGCGAGAGGCGAATAAATCGATTTCAGGACATCCAAAGATCTCTGTTATGTCATGAAATGCGTTATCGGATAGCTCCCATTCAGTATCCGGATTGATCTTTCTAGATTCTGCATCGGCGCAATTATGTTTAGTATTGACATACGATGCAAATAACCATATGTTGCGGCTCTCACACCATTGCCAAATGTCTCTAGCAAGGTTACTTAAATGGGGAAATTGAATGCCTCCCATTCTATTAACGTAGCTTATCGCCGTGGTATTATCAATTCGCAACAATATTGCACAATTGGAATGATTGTTCACAAAACTTTTAAGGCCCAGAAAGACCGCCAGCAATTCTAGATAATTGATGTGGAACTCTTTTTCTATTTCTCTCCACCCACCGTTTACTTTTTTGTCACCGCAGACAGCCCCCCACCCTATTAGAGAGGCGTCGGTAAATATTTCATATTTGTATTCTGTTTTCATTAAGCTGTGGAATGTTGTGAGAATATTTTCTTTCCACCAATTTAGGTCTTCTAAGACGATATTTGGAATTTTTATTTTAGCTTCAAAGTTATTGTTATGTTCCTGTAATGCAAGGAATTTTTGTCGTTCTAAAATTTTTGTATACAGGAACCCATACTTTGTTGCGGGACAGGCTGCGATAAGAACCCCAATTAATTTGGCAAAATCGCGAATTGTACATCTCGGTAAGTTTGAGAATTTCTGAACCAGTTGAGCAATATTGTCACGTTTTTCTGAAGGCAAGGACATGGTAAACTCTTTAGAGTTGTACATAAAGCCCAGGAATCTTTTAGTTTGTTCTGGATATAACGAGCTTTTTTCAAAGTTCACTACAAAGCCTAAACATTGCAGTAATTTTAATGTCGCCCGTACAGTATTACTGCATTCATCAAAATCGTTTCCTATACATAGTATGTCGTCAAGATATATGACCGATTTATGACCTTGACTTCTAAGGTGAGTTATAACTTCCTTCATAATTTTGGTAAACGCTCTTGGAGCTACAGACAATCCATATGGCATCGCTGAGAATTCATACGTAACTAGTTCCCGTGAATTAGGAGGTTGAAATTCAAATCGCAGGTATTTTCGGTCCATTGAAGCTATCGGTACTAAGAGATAGGCTTCTTTTAGGTCGATTGTGGCTAAAAATCCATTTTGCGGTATTAATTTGGATGCTGTCCTGTAATCTTCCATTTTGAAATGTGTATTCGAAATAAATTTATTCAAACATTTTAAATTCAAAATGAATCTTTTTCCACCATTGGGTTTAGGGGCCAAAAATATATTTGAAATGTACTGGTCCTTACAAGGAGCGCAAATAGTTACTGCTCCAAGCTGAATAAGTTTGGCAATAGCGCTGAACATTTCTCGGCGGTCTTCTTCGTTAAGTTTAGACCGAGGAATGACCGGTTGTACTACCGTATCATTAAAAGGGATTGTATAGCCTCGCTCAATCCATGTCAAAACGGTCTGATTGCTAGTTATATTTAACCAGCAGTTATAAAAATAGGTAAGTCGGGCCGCATGTACCTGCACTAGTGTTGAACGTTGGCACGGGTCTTGGGTTGGTTCGAAGTTTTCGTTGTTGTTTGAGCCGTTGTCATGGGGTAAGGTCGACGAGCTGCCGTCGATGCTGCTCTGCCTCGACCTCCCCGTCCCCCCCTGTATGACGTGTAACGAGGAGGTCCCGTCCAGTTTCCCTGTTGGGCAGGTTGGGCGGCTTGTGCGGGACGGGTGGCCTGAGTCTGGGGAGTAGCACTCTTCTGATTAGCCTTGTTACGAATTTGGTGGCCTTGCCTTTCGATAGCCTTACTGGCTTTAATTTTTTCGGCCAACGTGTTACCAAATAATGTATCATCCCGTTCAGTTTCTTGAATTACGTGTAAGAAACTTTTTTCCAGGCTCGGTATAATCAGCTTCGTTCTATCCTTACTGAAGCAATAATGTAAATTCGATAAGAGACGGCAACCGTCGCTTAGGTTCTTCAGGGCCTGAGCTTTATTATCTGTTTTTAGCATAGTGTCCATTCCTCGATTAATGGCTGATATGCCAGCTCCGAGTTCTTGTTGAAATCCGGTAAGTTTTTTATCGCGACCTCTTACAATATCTGAGACTGCAGCAGCTATCTCTGCATTCAGTTTTGGAGCTTGTAACAGCTTGCAATTAGTCGGAATTAAATATTCTTTCATAAGATTATCTTTTTCATCTTTAGACAGCCCTTTACGTAGTAAAGGGGGCCACAGGTTAGCTAAGCTGTTGTGTATACTCTCGCCAAAGTCTGGAGTGTCCGATGTACATGCACCTAGTGCAGATAGTAGTTCTGGATCTAAAGCTGGTTCTAGCATAGCATCGGTAGAAAGCGAGCTGTCTTTAGATTCCGCTTGGTCCAAAACAGGATCCGCAGCCGGTTCCGGCTGCAATGCTGGTAGTTGCGGCGTTGGCGGGGCTGCAAATGCCGGTTGGAGCTCATCTGTCTGATTTTCCGGTAATTCTGCCGGTTGCTCGGATAGTTCATTCATCATATCCGTGTAAGATGCGGCACGACTCACATCTGAAATCACAGATGGGTACTATATTAAAGCATTTTTATAAATTCGTTACGAATTTTACGGATATTTGGCCAAAGCCGTTGATAACTTGTTATATTGCGCAATAATTGCAATGCAATCATTGTATTTTATAATTAATTTTAATCGAGGGTAGCTCGCAGTTACTCCCGTTATCGTGATAGACTCGCAGTCAATCCCGATTTTAATAATCACTTTTATGTTCACATATTATTGCAAATGTATGCACGCGGGTAACTCGCAGTTACCCACGATATCGCAATTCACTCTCAGTCAATCGCGATGTAAATTTGCGAACATTTAATATAGTTAAAATGTAGGTGGGTACCGTACCTTCTAAATTTCCATCATCCGAAGAGTCTGAAGATCGTATGACATGACGTTTTTTCTTCACTTTTTCTTTTATTTTCTTGATTTTTCGTTGGTAATGCGCTAGTTGTTCTTCAGCGCTACGTTTCGGCATTTTTATGGGAACGTGCGCTCGTTGCCTTTGCACGAAAAAGAATGAGTATAGAAAGATGGCCGCTCTTGGGGCGGGGTAGAATACGAATGACAGGAATCGATTAAAATCTTAATAATCGATTAATTTACTCTAAAAAACGTGCAAGTTGCCTGTAGGTTAAAGAAACTACCAAGTTAAAGCTAGAAATAATACTATATCTGAAAAATGAAGTGACGTAATATAATTATATATATCCTATACATCACAAAAAGAATAGCATTGTAAATAGTAAATTCACTGTAGGTTCCTACAGTAGGGTTTTAGCTTTTCTGTGGTTCCTAGGTGTCAATTCAGAAATAAATATTTAATTCATCTACAAAGTAATCCAATTAGTTTCCTTAATTTGTTTGAACAATAAGTCTACCAACACTCGAAAGATAAGCAATCTAATCTAGATTACCTACAGCTTTAATTAATTAAGTTCCTTTATAAAAGCTCCTTCCGAAAACAATTTCCTATCGCCACTGGAAACGTGTAAACATGTTCGACACATCTCTTTGAAAGGTTAACGAGCTAGAGAAAGATGTGAAAATAGTTTCATTGTCCTCAAGAAAATAGGCACAATTACTGAACGCCTACATCGCACGGGCAATAAAGCTTACGAACTATATGAAGCCTACAATGTACTCCTACACGCATTTAATCTTGGATCGTCGATCCTTCAAAACTTGCGGGTAATAGACAGTTCAATTTCGTCACAGGGGAAGCTGATGACACCTTTAGGCGTGCGACAGGTGACTGATGGCATCCCGTAATTTAATACCCCTTCCCTACTTTGTTACTCGGATAGAGTAATTCCGATGACAAAGCGGACATGTACTAGGTAGGCCTGGTATATCTATTTATATCTTTACGCAAATCTGAATCGAGTAGGCGTCTTGGTGCCTCGCCTCTTTCACCGCTTGCGGCAAATTCGGAGATAAAATTTAAAGCGGAATAAGGCATGTATTATCAAATGTGTGAAAGGGTGCCGGCGTAATTATGTTTACGCGGAATATGTACGGGTATTAAAAATGTATGCGAATTTATGATCATAGCGTGCGCAGGTGGAATGAAACAAACGAGGTTTTTTAAAGGGTGACATTGCGTGTCGACAGGGTTGTGTTGTTATGCTAGCATAATTACGTATTATATGGTTGCTTACCTACTCTAGGTAAGTTACCTGTTACATATTAAGCAATCCTGTACTTAAAAACGTAAAGTAATGTAAAAACGTAAGTGATCAAACGGTAATAAAGTTATGCTGCGCACGCAATATTTGAGTTCGCAAACTGACTCATGTCACAAAACTTTCAATGGCGCTTTAAAGATCCAGAATGTTTATGCGAGTAACGAAACAAACCGTATCATTAGTAAAAGTGTGAATTAGCCTAAAAATAGGTAATCCCTCTTTTATAAGTTTTCTTTGTTTCTTTTTTTTTAAACAAAGAAAAGAAAAAAAAATAGTACATTCCAAATTTTAAGTTTCATTAGTTTCTACAAACAAAAGTGAAAGGAAGTAGTCAGGTTTAAGTTCAATAGCTGCTAGATAATCTCATTTTTTGTAGTGGTAGTAGGACTCTACTGCAGAGTCCGCCTGGAGAAGTACCAAACCTTTGCCACTTATTCAACCACCAAGCAGTAAGCAAGCATTACTGTGTTTCGGTTTGAAGGGCAATGTTACCAGAGTAACTTACTGTTTTAACATCTAATATCTCAGGGTGACGAGCGCAGTGCAGTGCGGTGCAGGATTGTATTCGCAGCTCACAATTCTGGCACTCAGTCGCGTGCGTCACTCGACAGTGAGCGCACGTATTTGTGATAAGGCTTTTACTGGTGCAATATTTTTGTGATCTACCCTACCATTTACGACAAATATGGACGAGGTCTCTAGACCTCGATCCACTAGTGCATTAAGCAATAGAAGTGATGTTGACTTTAGAGAGTGTGATATGAGTGAAGAAGAACTTACACTTAGTGGAAAAACAATGCAATTAGCACATGCGTCAAATACGTACTTGGATATTAGTGTATCTAATACAAACAAAGTAAGACCAGAAAAGAGGGCGAGAAAAGAGAGCGATGAACAAGCGAGTGACGATAAACATATTGACGATTTCACTCTGGTAGAAAAGAAGAAATACGCCAAAAGAAAGAAAAATACACATAAGAGTATGGATAATATAGTTTCGGGAAACATGGAGTGTGTGGAAGTTTGTGTAACGGCTAACGAAGTGTTACCTAAGCAGATTTGTTTGGCTAAGTTACTCAAAACTGAAAATATAATAAACGTTACAAAGATTAAATATAAAACACCATATAAATTGCTGATAAAACTTGAAAATAAAGAAGAAGCAGACAAGCTTGTTAAAAGTGAAGTGTTTAAAGAGCTAGGTTATAGATGCCGCTGTACCAATGAAGTAAGCATATCATACGGAGTCGTTAAATATATAGAACTAGACGTCACAGAACGAGAGCTGACAGAATTTTTTGAATGTGAAACTGAAATTATTTCTATAAGGAGATTAAAACGCTTAAACGCAAAGAAAGAATGGAGTGACAGTGAGACTGTGCAGTTTTGTTTCAAAGGTGCTGTTCTGCCTCAATATGTGTATGGAACTGGCAGTCGGTTTAAAGTGGAGCCGTACACATTTCCAGTTTCACAATGTTCGTCGTGTTGGCATTATGGCCATATAGCCAGATTTTGTCCATCTAAAAAGATAGTTTGTCCGAAATGCAGCGGCGAGCATGAAAATTGTGATACAACTGACTATAGATGCACTAACTGTAGAGGGGAACACGTAGCCTTTAACAGAAACTGTCCAAGATTCATAAAGGAAAAACGGATAAGACAAATTATGTGTAAATTCAATTGCACGTACAAAGTTGCTCTTAGGGAGTATTTGAATGCTGGAGATAATGTCGAAGTTTTAAAAAGGCAGAACAAAGTAGCTCCCCTATCAACTGATCACCTACTGACGGAAAGTATGACACTTAATGACGGCTTCTCTTATAAGGAGACATTTAATGATGAGAGTTCTGACTCATGGGATGTCAGGAGTGTTGATACAAACTACAGCAAAGTTCAAAATATGAACAAGAAGAAAGTAAAAAAGCAGAAGAAAGAATGTGACAAACCTCTCTATTCTGAAGTAACCAAAACTAAGAAGCAAAATAGAGTTGATTCAACGAAACAAATAACAAAGCAGGCAGAACTAAAAGAAGGAAGAAGCGAACGAAGAGAAAGAGAAAGAAACAGTGAAACGTTTAACTTTGCAATAGTAGTAGAAAAATTTGAAGAATATTCTACTTGCTGATGCTACCTTTGAAGATAAAATGACATTATTTTTTAAATACTTGATAGAAGAAGCAAAGGTATTTTTCCTAAGAGCGGTAAATAGTGGAGATGTTGTTAGAAAACTAATAAATATCTTCCATAATGGATAGTACATCCTTTATAACAAACCGCGTTTCATCAGGCTTCGAGAAATCTACTCAATTATGTATTGGGCAGTGGAATGCCCGAAGTCTTAATCATAAGAAAACAGATTTAGAGTTATTATTAAATCAGGATAAGATTCATATATGTTTGATTAGTGAAACTTGGTTAACTGAAGACCGAGAGTTGAAAATAAATGGTTATAATGTATATAGGTTGGACAGAAATGAGGCATATGGTGGTGTAGCCGTTATAGTTCACAAGTCCATAAAAACACAGTTGTATCCTGTTATCTTAAGTAATTCTGGTATTGAAATAGTTTGTATAAAAGTTTTAAATTGCAAATATGTTAAGTATGTAGCTTCTGTTTACTGTCCATCTTCCGTCTATACCTCGCAATGTGACTGGGAAGAAGTGTTCTCAAAATTTAGTGAAAAATCTATTGTAGCAGGTGATTTTAATGCTCACCATTCAAATTGGTCTAACAGTGTGACTTCTAGTGGGTCTAGAGGTGAAAAGTTATATGAAGCTAGTTTAGGTCATAATTTTATTAGTTTAAACAGTGGCGAATATACATATATGAAACTAGTGAATGGAGCATTACAAAAATCGTCACCGGACGTTACATTTGTATCAACAGACATTGCCGTATTCTTTAAGTGGGTTGTTACGAATGAGTGTCTAGGCAGTGATCACATATTCATAAAGTTTTGCTTGGAACATTCACTTGACCCATTATACATAAAACGCCGCAATTACAAACTCGCTGACTGGAAACTATATCGTAATACATGCCAAAAATGTTTTTCAGAACAGAATTTAACTAGGTTGAATGAAAGAAATGTCCAGTCTATGTACAACTTTTTTATAGAAAAACTAAATTATGCAGTGGACAGCAGTATACCATATGTAAAATGTAATACAAACCCAACATCGTCATTCAAATCAAAACCTTACTGGAACCCAACTGTTTCTCAGGCTGTCGCTAAACGTCGCTTAGCACTTAAAGTTTTTAGATCAAATTCAACGCCAAATAATTTTGATATTCTTAATAAATGCATAGCTGATGCGCAAAGATGTATAAGACAGGCGAAACTGAATAGTTGGATGGGTTTCTGCGGAGAAATAGATGAAACCACAAGCGCTTCTCTAATGTGGCAAAAAATGAGATGGATTAAAGGGGTAAAGAGAACCAGAATTCATGTGCCAGATGACAGAAAAGAGGCGATGCTGAGATCCTTAGCGCCAGATTTTGTAGAACCACCTTTACCAACCTTTAGTTCAGAAAACCCGCAATTAGAGAGCGCGTTTTCTCTGCAGGAACTTACCAACTGTATAAAGAAAAAGGATACTGCACCAGGGGAGGATGCTATCACTTATAGTATGATTTATCACCTTCCATTGATAGGTAAAACTTTACTCCTCAAAATTTACAACCTAATATTTTTACATGCATCAATACCAGATCAATGGCGTCAAATTAAAGTTATACCAATCCCCAAGCCAAATACTACAGATAATAACTCTGCACCCAAGCTTAGACCGATTTCGTTGATATCTTGCATGTGTAAAATTTTTCACTTAATGTTGACTAAAAGACTAGAATGGTTTATTGAAAAAAACAAGATACTAAGCTGTACTACATCGGGCTTTCGTAGATGCCAATCTAGTGTGGATTGTATAGCAAGATTGGTACTAGATATACAGGCTGGCTTTGTCAAGCAGGTACCCACCCTCGCATGTTTTCTAGACATTGATAGCGCATACAACAATGTTCTTGTAAACCAACTGGTTACGAAGTTAGACGAATTTGGGATGGGGGCTAAAATATGTAACTACATATTTGAGTTTCTGAGGATGAGATGTTTAACTATAAAAGATGAGATTGAAAACAATACTATATCGAGATGGACAGCTAAAGGCCTAGCCCAAGGTGACCCGATGTCTCCAATATTATTTAATATAATTACAACAATAATTTGTCAATCTATTGATGCAATGTATGTATTACAATATGCTGACGACTTCGTTATTTATGTACAGGACAAAGATTTACAGAGAAGCCTAGAAGACATGCAGGATTGTATTGCTTGGGTTTCATCATGTTTAGATGAAATAGGTTTGAAAATGTCTCCGACAAAAACTCAGTTATGCCTATTCAGTAGAAGTAGACGAAGACAACAAATATCTGTTTGTGTTGATAATAACCTTATTACAGTAGTAGATTGCGTCAGATACCTAGGGGTTTGGCTGGATAGATCTTTGATTTGGAGAAAACATATAAGTGAAATCCGTGAAAAATCTATGAAACTACTTAATATTCTAAAAGTTTTAGGAGGGTCATCTTGGGGAGTCCATCCCAAACATCTCCGGAGAATTTACATCTCTTTAATAAGAAGCAGGATAGATTACTCTAGTTTTATCTACGATAACGCATCTAAAACTAACCTATTGAGATTGGATAGAGTGCAAAATGCTGCATTACGTGTAGTGGGGGGATTTATAAAAACCACTCCAGTCCACGTAATGGAACACGAGTTGTGCGTACCACCACTCTATTTGCGACGTAAATACCTAGCTACGCGATACTGTCTTAGATCACAGTCCTGGGCTTCAAATATTACTGTAGATAGATTAGACGCATTTCTCAATTTAAACTTATCAAAATTAAAGAAGTGGCCTTTACTTTTATCCGTCTATGAGGAGACAAAAAAAGAAAGGATGAACAAGAGTAATCCTTTACTTATGTTTTCCTTGGATACTTGGGTTTCAAATATAGATATGAATTTTATTCAGACTAAAATAGATAACATAATTAAACCTAAAAAGAGTTATGATAATAAAATTCTCCAGTATAATGCACTACATATGCTAGGAAATAAATACTACGGTTGGCATAAAATTTACACTGATGGGTCCCAAACGGAAAAAGGTCGCGGTGCAGCTTATTATGATCCCAGTCGCAATGTGAGGGAAGGTTTCAAACTAAATGAAGCTAATCATTCAATTATGTTTGTGGAGCTCTTTGCTATCTCGGAGGCGCTGTCTTATGTCGCCAGCGCAGGACTTCAAAAGGCAGTAATTCTATGTGACAGCAGAAGCGCCTTGCAACATTTGGCTCAATGTGCTTCTGGACACAGAAGTTCATCGATAGCCTACACTATATTAAATAAAATCCTAGCGCTGGTGGCGGAGGGGGTGATGCTGGGGTTGCAATGGGTTCCTTCACATGTTGGCTTACGTGGTAATGAGGAGGCAGATGAATTAGCTAAAGAAGCAGTATCAAACGGTACTGAAGTACATCTGAACCCTGAATACACTGAAATTCTAATCAGATATAAAAATTGCATTAAATTACAATGGAAAGAATATTTTGATCAAGTTTCACTAGAAAAAGGTATATGGTACCGAACAATGCAAAGTGAACCCCCTCATATACCATGGTGGGCCAATGTGAAACTGACTCGAGAATATATTGTGATAGCTCATAGGTTGCGAGCAGGACACATGCCGTTGAATAACTTTAAATTCCTTATGAGGCTAATAGATAATTCTAGTTGCGACGCATGTGGCGCAGCTGTGGAAGATGTTTACCATTTCCTTATGGAATGTGTCCAGAGCGCATCTATGAGAGAAAAGTTGATTGAAACTTATGAGCTAAATAACCTAGATGTGGGGTTGATCCAGAGCATCTTAGCGGCGCCAACATCTAGCGCTGCTAGGATGCTCTGTCGGTCTGCCTATGGACTTATCAAAGACAGAGTCTGTATTGTGTAATTTCTTTTTTGTGTGTATACTATGGGACTGACATAGTCAAAAATGACTCCATGTCCCTAAATAAAAGAAGATTAAAAAAAAAAAAAAAAAAAATTCTGGCACTGCTACTGTTGGTGGCAGGCGTGACGCTTACCACCAGGTAAAAGTCTTACTCGGTTCGTCACTTGAAAGTATAAAAAAAATACATTTGACCGTTGTTGCAAATACAATTATCAAGGTTGATTATGAGCCAAATTGATAAAAGGGCTTGGAAGATGTGAGGGTCACGTCACGAGGTCTGAGTTTGTTGAGAACCACTAGTTAATAATTATTTACGTTTATTAGAAATTATAACGTGTATAATGACCATCTTAATATTATTTGCGTCGTTGGGGAGTTGGAAGATTTATATACTCAATATCCTAGCTAGCAATCGAAGAAATAATAGAGGAATACATCAAGTGGCGAAGAGTTGGCCACCATCCGAGGCACGTAGCACATCCGAGCCGGCAGAGCACCCTCCAGTTAAACTAGTCGCTGTAACACTAGTGCTGTATACTCAGCAATCAGTACTTAAGTTCCAATTAATCTATCCTGCACTGGAGACAACAAACGCCTCTACAAATCTTCCTGCAGATTAATAATTATACTTATATTATCAAGATACACCATTCACCAAGAACTTCAGCTAAGCTGTACCAATATCGATTCGTAAGTAATTATGTGTTTCTTATTAGAATAATGGATTATATTTTCGGTGTCCTATAAGTTGTATTGTAACAAAGTTATCCTTTAACAGTATAATAAAAACAGTTTTTTTTTATGGTATAAAGGTCGAAGAAAGAATGTAGTTTCATGTGAATAGCTCACTCGATGATGATCTAAACACTTCTTCACTTTTAGAGGCTTAGCAACAGAATTTTAACTCCAAGGTATATTAGGGTAGGGAAATAAAGAACCAAAAAAAAATGATAAAGAGAATAGAAGAGTAGAGTAAGAGTTCTAAAAATAATGGAATTTATCATGTTCTGGTTTTAGTTCTAATTTTGTACAATTAAACTGTAATTGCAAGCTCGTTCACTGATTTCCAGTACGTTTTGCGATAACTTGCGAGTAACTGCTCTCGCGTGGAGTGGCCGTCGTCTTGCCAGGATGGCTCTCCAGATTTGGCTTTTGTACGCTGCCGTAATGGCCCGCATTGTTGATGCGTCGTCCTTTGACACTCAAACATGTTGATAGTGATGAACTACAAGAATCCTTGTTACAAAGGCAAGTTTCCGATTGGTAGTGGGAAAGGGAAAGTAGGGAATAACTTAAGAAGAACTGGGAAGTTTGGTTCAATAATCGATTTCTGTTTCTTGATTTACTAATAGCTTGTTGTACATACAGGGTTTATTTTGTACCTTTGAGCCCCTTTACCTAAACTTTACAGGAATACATAAGTTCCCAGACGTGTTACAAAAGTCCTCGTTTAGTTGACAACCGCAGCATTTTCATTAAATTCAAAGTCTAAGTAATGATTTCAGAAGCCGACGTATGCCAAAGAGCCAAAAAGTAATGAAACATACCTCCTTCAATTTTGTTATAAGCAAAGACGTCTTTTGCGGAGTTAAATTAGGCACAAACACTGAAGAGAGAAGTAAATAGAACGGAAATGTGACGGGCTAGCGCCGCGCCGCGCGGGCCGCGCTAGTCGGCATTAAGTGTAAATGCGTTTAATGTCAATTCTACCAATATACATGTTTTTAAAGTGAGAATACTCAAAAAGACAATTTAAATAGACGCGTAGGAAACCATACCACATTGCGTCGTAATTAGATCAATTTTAATCTGTTGCAAAATGGCATTTGGAGCGTTTTACTTCAAATGCGCGAGCAATGATTGTAATTTTTTCATCGTAGTGAATAGTCACTAAGTATAATAGTGAATAATAATAATGTATAAGTATAGACTTATACAATTAATTATGTGTGAAACTGGCGACAACGATTTCCCGTACAATTGCTTTACAAGATTGTTTTGACAGCCGTTCTATCTAAGAAGTAGGGCTTTCGCTTTTCTGTGGGCACAAAAGTATTGAAGTAGCATGCATGGGGTGGCGGTTCTTACTTTGTCGAATAATTTTACTTTGACAGGTTACTTTAACTCTCGTATTCTTAGATGTTTCACCTCAACCACGGAGATGATTTTCGCCCCAACTGAATCTTACTCGAATACTTACAACGGAAAATTTACGTGCTTTCCCATCGTTTTATATTTTTTTGAAAGGTCAGGTTGTGTTCGAAACTGTATTTGGGATGTTAGACTTGGGAAAGCGTAAGTGATTTCGTACCCATATAAATAAAATAAAAATATTTATACGTATTTAAAAAGGGTTCCAAATTTTAATATCTAGGTTAAAAAACCTTTGTCCAGTACCTACTGTGTTTTTTAGCCATCTCTAAAAATATGTACATTAAATTTAATTTTCGATCTACAAGTGATTTTATGTCGGTGTATCGATCTGATGTGTACTTACTGACATTCTGACATACTTATTTTATTAGTTAATTAAGGAATTAAGCCTTTGATTATATACTCAGGAGAGCTAGATCCTCCAAGAATTAAGCATATTGACCAGATTCATTTTTAAACTACCATAATATTATAATTATTATGACGTTGAAGCAAAAGAGAGGAAATCTTTTAGTAAAGGGTCTATTTAGACAAATATATGTACATAATTTACCTTTTATACAACTCGTAATCATGTTCTTATTGCGAATAGGTACTTAAGTGAAAACTGACGTGGTTTTGACACATTTTTGTTTTATTTATACGGGAATACTCACATGTTTTCACTCTTTGAAAAAGGTCACCGGATGTGATCGAAACTATAGTCGGAGTATCCGATTTAATTAAACGTGAGTATTCCCGTATAAATAAAACAAAAATACTTAAGTGAACGCTTTTAACTGGGTGTATATCATGTATTGACCTAGTAGTGGACCTGGGCATGTCCTTAAACTGCAACGAGACCCACCGGAGGACGGGCAGCAGCGTCCTCTTGGCTAACGGTGGTGAGCATTCTGCGATCCTCAAGCCGCTTGCTAAGCGTGGGCATTATGGCAACATTACACCCCTCTATTGGGAGGCTTTCGTCCAGCAGTGAACGCCTTATGGCTGACGACGATATCATGTAACGGAAGCATAAGAAGATTAGAAGTGTTTATAAAACGAGACGCAGGATATTTACGGCCTTACTTAAGGACCTCTCACACATTATATAACTTTCTTGAAGATATCAAATTAATGAATTCCATTATAAAAATCGCAATCGGTGAAATCACTGATAGTAACAACAATAGAATGGTTCATAACATTTTGATCCAAACAAGTTACAGTATACCTACCTAAAATGAGATTTTGTATTTTCATTTGTCAACTTTTATGAACGATAACTGTTCGGATCAAAATGACTACCCCTTGTAAGGTAATCTGAGCCATAAATGTACTATGTACCTGCCTATTATTTCTTGGCAATATCACCGATTGTGATTTTTCATAATGATATTCAGTGATTTATATCTTCGAAAATGTAGAAATGCGCGAGCGAGATAGCGATGCGCGTTATTCTGAACCCTAAACCTCGCTTAAAATTAAATGTTGTTAGTTAGTATTGCGCAATTCATTTTATTCTTGCGCAGAAGTTCACGCGTTTATTAACTTAACCATTAAAATTAAAATACGAAATCAAACGCTTATCCATATTTTTGTCTAACAAAGAATTTAATCGTCTTAGTTTAGGAAAAATCTTATTACAGGATAAGCTTTGTTTCCCTGGTAAAAGTGAGTCAGAAATTATATTACTTTTCATTGAATTTTTGACAAAAATATTGTGAATTATTTCGATGAAGATTACTAAACTCATTTTATGATATCAGATATAATCTTTGATAAATAATATGTCTAGATAGAGTCTCGTACTGTTTATGAACGAAAAATGACAGGCCAACATTATAATACTAGTGTGCGTGACAGCCATGTCTTACACTCGCGTTGCACCATTGTCGTTGTTATAGTGTGCGTGCATAAGAGGCTAACAGATAACCGCTATTTTTTTCGACGCGTTTAGTATCCATCAGTCTATCTAGAAATATAATTTATCAAAGGATATAATATTGACTCATTTATATATTTTCATCACACTTGTTAAGAGGGTCCTGACTCGCGTGGTTTTTACGCGTGTTTTTTGATGAAAAACGTCGTATGAATCGTGTGTGCATTTGGTAATTACACTCCAAAAACATTTTTCATCGAATTGAGTGACAAGGTGAAAAAGTTGCCGGTCTTTTGCTGAGCGTAAGGTTTATGTACTGTCCACGTAGCTTCGGTTCATGCTCACGGTTTCTTAATTTGCCGCTTGTGATACGGTTGATTGCATCTTGCGTATAAAAAAACGAAGTTCTATCCATGGAACAAGGAGATACCTTGCGACAACGCAAATGTGACGTTGGCTCTCCGTGAACACAGCTTCGTTTGTTTATACTGTATACGCAAGATGATTGATTGCCAAGCAAGCAAGCGTTCCACGAGCGGCAAATGTCGAAAGCGCGCGCATGAAGCGAAGCTAAGTACTTAGGTACGTGGACAGACAGTAAGTCTTATGCTATACCACCACATTTAGTTAAGTGCCAGTCGGAGGCAATGCACTGCGCTCCTCACTGAAATACGAGATGTTATAGATATACCCCTCAAATATACCTAAGCCTCTCAAATATGCTCCCCACAAATAATATAATATACCCTGTAATTATGGTGGTTTTGTAGTGGCTGTTCACAGAATGCACAAAAATACTGTATCAGTGCCGTAACGAGCCTTATATGCACCCGATGCGAGCTTCTATAATTGCGCCCTTGAAAAAAATTATTTAAAAGATGGTCCTAGTCTGGTCATTTTGCATCCCTCCAGGACCAGCGCCCGATGCCTGGGCTGGGCACCGCCCTATTTACGGCACTGTATACGAGTAATACGAGTCATTTATGACGCCACTTAAACTTCTTAGTGGTCTTTTATGTCTACAGAAGTTTAGTTGCTGTGGCGAAATCAGCTAGGTAGGATGACAATCTTTATATCTTGTTGTTCCGAGCGAAGCGAAGGTCTCTGCGTCTTCTGGGTCAGATCGGCTGTTGTATGTATGTTTGTATGATTTTATGTCTATTTGTTCGACGATAACTTGCGAACAGTTACTCCGATCTTTATTTTTTTTTTGTAAGAAAGTAGTTCGTGCAATTACAATTATCAAATTCAAATATGAGCTAAATTGGTCAAGAGGTTTGGAAGATGTAGGGGTCGCGAGGTCTCAGTTCGCTGCGAACTACTACTTTAGTAATTTCACTAAAAAGATCTTTACTCGAGTAATACGAAACAATTACCAGGAATATTGACGTGGAAGGTCTAGGGATGGCTAATCAAAGTTTAGGGCTGCCACATGAACAATTTTCCCATATTTCTGCTTCAACACGGAAATGTTTTGCTCCCTCGGCACTGACATAATTAATGATACCATTACTTAAACGTATAGCTAGGTAGGACGGTGCTTCCTACACTGGGGTGGTAATGATGACAGTTTTTGTTGATGAGTGGCGTGAGTTGCGCCTCTCATATCCTCAGGGGATTCCTAAGATACCGGAGTTGGTATACTTAGTAAAAATATTTTTGGCCCGATTGATTGTTTTCTAGAGTTCTTAACTTTCATAGCTTTTACCCCTTATTTTTAAGTAGTTTCCAAATCCGTTTTTCCGTTTTTAGGGTTCATTAAATCAAAAAAAAAAAAGTTGTTGTTTTATTATTATTTCATTTACATCAGTTTTGTCATGCTATTTTCCTGGTTATCGTTTATCTAACAAAGTACTTGCCCATGGTATTTCCTACGCTTTTGTTATTCCACAACACACATTAGTAAGTGCGGATTAGTAATTAGAAGTGTGTTTGTGTGTGTTTTCATTAACAAATGCGAAAAAAGAGAATCATGTCTCGTCAGCGCCATCTATCGTTTGGCTGTAAAACTACGTTCTGACAGCTGTCAGAAAACCTTCCATTCAAATTTAACTTTTAACTTAACTTAATTATTAACTTAACTTAATTTAACTTTTTTTTCTTAGTTTTAGGCTTCGCGCTTTGTTCATTCAGCCAGTATGTATTATGCATTTTCAAGTTTATTTAGTATCAAGTTATATATGTGTTATCAAATCACATTCAGTCACACAAAACTAGTCATAGTCGAGTCTAAATCATGCTCTAGTAAAGTTGTGGCAACTTTGACAAAGAGGTCGCCCGAAGAATCCAACTCGGATGGGCAGCGTTCGGGAAATTGCGCAATATCTTCTCGTCAAAAATCCCGCAGTGTCTGAAGACAAAGGTATACGACCAGTGTGTGCTGCCAGTGATGACATATGGAACTGAAACGTGGTCTTTAACTGCTGGCCTGTTGGAGAAACTAACAAATCTAATAAAAAAATAAATCTAAAAAAATAAAAAATAAAAAAAAACACCTATTAACAGTTGATTCGCTAATTTTACGGTAAATGGCTTTTCAGAAACCCGTAGTTGTTTAACAGATTGTTAATTTTGACAATCTGTTAACTAACTGATTATTTGACGTACGTTTCAGAAACCGGGCGTTAGAGTCACGCAACGGGCAATGGAGAGAGCTATGCTCGGAGTTACTTTGCGCGATAGAATCCGAAACGAGGATATTCGCCAAAGAACCAAAGTTACCGACATAGCTCGCAAGGTTTGCAAGTTGAAGTGGCAATGGGCAGACCACATCGCTCGAAGAACTGACAACCGATGGGGAAGAAAAGTTCTTGAGTGGCGACCGCGAACCGGAAGACGCAGCGTAGGAAGGCCTCCCACTAGGTGGACCGATGACATTGTAAAAGTCGCGGGCAACCGGTAGATGCAAATGGCAGGTTGTCGTACAGTGTGGCGGTCTAAGGGGGAGGCCTTCGTTCAGCAGTGGACGTCTCCGGGCTGATGATGATGATGAAAGTTGTGGCAACTTTACTTTGTACTTACGTAGACAGTAAATATGTATTTACATACTGTTATATATTTACCAAGTTTCGCAGCTGCGAGTTGTCAACCCTACCAAAGCCTCGGGTAGCTCGTTACCAAGCAACGAATTACTTTGGTATTTACCTACACTATCTGGGGACGGTGTTTCCCGCTAACTTGTCGATACGTTTTAAGTAAATACATTTCTGATTGCTTTGGACTTCTTACTACCGAATACCTACAAGGAAAGTGGGAGATCAAATTGGCTTATGTATTTATTATATCTTTGAACATAATCATAAATTGAGTTTTTAGGTATTTATTCTAATTTTTATTGTGTTGTATTGTTTTTAATTTTGTGTAATATGGATTATAATGGTATGAAATAAATGATTAATAATTATTATTATCATACTTTAGATTAGAATAAGTATGTATTGTATATCTACTGCAAGAGGATCGTATTTGTGACTACAGTTATCGCAATTATATTTTAAAATATTTTATATACTTAGTGTTCCAATAATACATGTACTTAATTTTATAAGGTTCTGGAGTGGCCACCACGAACCAGAAGACACAGTGTAGGTAGGCCTTCTACTAGGTGGACCGACGGCCGACGACATAGTGAAAGTCGCGGGCAACCGGTGGATGCAACTGGTTGTCGTACAGTGTCGTCGCTTCGTTCAGCAGTGGACGTCTTCTAGCTGATGATGATGTAATTTTATACAGATATAAACAAAAAATATATAGATACCTACTTTTCGTATCTTAGAGGAAAAAATAGTGGATCTAAATTACCGATTAACACAATAACCGATTTGTTTTTTTTAATAATCATTTAATTATAAACATAGTCATAAATTGAATCATGTTATTGTTTTTTTGAATCTAAATTCAGTTACCACAAATCTGGGCTTATCAACTGCCTATAGTCTTTACAAGTACAGAAGTACAATTAAATATTCTTATAGACGCTGTTTGACTATAAAAATCGAAAAATTCAGTTCGAGAAAAAGTATATAGTAAGTATACATAGGTACACTTTAGTCCCTCCTGGGGTAGCCTCTGTGGAGGTTAATTACTTTCTGGAATAATCGATTAAATCTAAAAGCAAATTATTTTGTGTTTATGAATTGGGAAGGTCGGTTTATAAAATATTAATTCAATTGCAAAATAAACCTTCAATCACCTACAAGAAGAAAACAAGCTTAATCCGAAGTGATTTTCTAAAATTGTCCTCTAAATTGGAGTGTCGAATGCGCTATAAACGGGTTTATAATCTAAATCGTTACTGAACTTTCCAGACGCACATTTCACGTGTTATTGGCACTTTTATTATACGGGCTTAGAATTAAATTGTCAAGCAAAAATTCCAATTACCTATACAATTATTACACAAACGGCCTTACTTAAAAAAACTTTTCAACCGTTAGTCACTGCTTAAGGGGGCGACTAATGCCAAAAGTAAGTAAAGGGTGTATTTTTAAACACATAGTTTAATGATAAAGAACGTAAATATTCAGATTAAAAAAATACTATAGGTAGGGGAAAAACCTAAAAAATCCGAGTAACCGAATAGAATATTGGAAAACAATCTAGTTTATTAAAAAAAAAAACAAATTACCAACAAATAAAAACTGTTTTAATTCAAACGCTCTAAATTATCAGCGACAGCACCACATTATTTTTTACGAAATACATAGCCAAACTAATGTTTTAGCACAGTAGCCGTTTATTTTTTTTATTTCATGCCTACATTTTGAATAATTAAATAAAATCCCACCTAAATTGCTCAAAGCCATCATCGTCATCAATTGTATCATGCGATTTTCGACTCTAAACTAATGCAAGACGCGCGGGTGAAATCTGTTATTTTTCTGGCATTAGTCGCACTCTTAAGATGCTCTGCGATCTTCTCTCTGACGTGAAGTTGCACGTGCTAGAAAAGGACAGAGAAGTTTAAGCAGTGACTAAGAGAATCGAGATTATTTTAGGTAAGGCCGTTAGTTTTCATCTGACAACAAATGCCCCTTGCCACCTCTCTCTTACTAGTACCTACATGGTGGTTACTTTTTGTGTAGAATGACCGGTAAACGCACAGAAAAGCGAAAGCCCTACTTCTTAGGGGTAAACATGCGAGAGCTTTGCCTGACGACAAGTTCACCAACGCCTAGCTATATCCAGCAACGATCTTTTATTACAAAGTAGGTATTAGGTACTCGTGTAAGTAAAAAAAAATTTTTTGGCTTTCCCTTTTCTGTGGTCATAGGTCCAGGGCCAACTCATAATAAAAAATAAATAAATAATGAACTGGCTTCAGCATCCACATAGTGGAAAATAAATCATTACGATCGTCTTGTTGCGACACACGTATTTTCCCAATTCCATTCAAAGCTGTCCGATACCAACGCTCAAATAGAAATCGTGATTCAATTGGATGAGATTAGTTCGGCAGCCACCAATCACTTCCTCTATTTCTTTGTTTTGCCAGCCAGTAGGTATTCTATTCCATGCGTAAGTATTTTTATTTTTCCGACTGCCCAAAAAAAGAAGTTTATTGTTTTCAGGGTTCGTGTATATCTATGTATGTACTTACAGTTCTTTGTTCCAACCAAAGATCTATATGTACGTTCCAACAGTGACGGTGATAATGGAATGGACGGGCCCAGCGCTTGCAAATCGATCAGAATTAAAAAGACAACACAATCAAGCATACTTAGCTAAAAGTATGCATATTACTTTGCCGGAAAATAGAGATAGCGAATCTAATTACTGCATGACGAAAAAAAAAGATATGTACATGTATTAGAAGTTTGTATTGTCGTATCGTACAGGTCACATGTCACAAAGGCAGAGTATGACTGAAACGAGGGGAGAGCCGGCGCTCAACATAAAGTCTTCAAAATTCGTGCGCTTATTTCCCGTCCATTCATCTTATCATTGTCGCTGCGTTCCAAAATAAATTTTAAATGGCTCAACAGATTTAGATGGAATCGTTATAATCCTTACATCATCCCGAGTAACAAAGGCTAAAATTTAAAAAAAAAATAAGGCAGCTGTACAGCGCTATTTTCAAATGTGAAAAAAATTTCTTCAATATTTTTTATTATTTCGCTTTTTGGCAGGCCGGCGCTTTTTTATTCGTGCCTATCTGTTTAAGAAGGTACTTCTCTCTTTCGTATTGAGGCAAACGAGTCATTCCGGATGGTTAAAGGTAACGTGGTAAGGTGGACTGCTGCTCATGTTCCGTTAAAGCGGTACCTAGAACATTGAGCAACAAAACAAAATCTATATCGTCGTCATCGCTGTATTGGCGTTCATGACGTTCATTTCATTTACTATGTTCATTTACTATGAACCATTCAATGGTAAGTTTCATGCCTTGTAATGACATATTGGATAGGTACAAAAATAGATGTCAGTAAGTTTAAGCTGTACTTATTTCTTTTACGCAATTAATTGAGGGGGGATTATATTACTATATCCCTCCGTTTTTGGAGAGAGAGAGAGCTAGATCCTCCAAGCTTTTTGGTTAACGGTAATGCCAGCATCCAATCCGCAACGTAGGTAATGCAAAATGTTTACGCTAATTCAAATTACAATACCGGCTGGTAATTAGTCCGCACGCAAACAAAAAAATACCTGAATGCATGATGCAAGTTTTTTTGATCATCAATTCGATCAAAGTGAAAGCTTGTATGTGTATTGTATTTTCACGCTATTATATAGTAACGGCTTAACCAATTTGAGTAAAATATGAATTGAGGATACCTTATTTATTTATTTAACAACTTGATTGCAGCTGGATTAACATAATATGCAACTGTTTATACCGGGAAAAGAAACAGCTTCGGTAGGATAGCAAGTAAACCCCGAGGCACTACTTCACAGCACTATTGTACTATTGTATTCTTCTATTGTACTAGTTCACCATAAAACTAGTTAGGTAGAAAACAAAATTCTTTAATCTAATATATTATAGCTAAATAACAAAGGATCCTTTTTAACGTAAGCACACGTAAAGTATAAATAAATCGTGTCCATAACACGGTAAACATTCCTACAAATTATAAATGCTCTGCGCATTTTGAACCAGCGCAAAGTAATCTTCAAATTAGGCCAAAGACGCACTTGGGAAAACAGCGCTCACAGATTTTATTTTACTTTTCCGCTGCATTGGAGTTGAGTAAGTCAGTTAGGCAGATACAAATCATTTATGTAATAACGAGCGAAAGGAAAATCTCTCAGTAGTAGCTAAGTATTTAATGTATGCACATAGGTAGATCTATTATCTACCCAACTACTTATATATTACTACTACAACAATACATAGGCTTCATTTTGCTGTCGGTTTTCTAGACATTGGTGTCGATTCTATTGCAGCACTCACTAAACTAAACTTAATTTGATAGGACAAAACCTGTTGCCATCCTTTTCTAACATATTGAAATGAAATAAGGCGCGTATAATTTTAGTCCTGTCAGATTAGTTTAATTTAGTGAGCGGTGCAACAGAATCGACACCATGAGGTCGATTTTGAAGATTTAAGTTGATAGAACTAAAGTATTGCCGTCCTTAGCTAGCATGCCTAGTAAAAAAGGGACAGCAATATTTTAATTAGTTTAGAACTGTCAACTAAAGCCTTCAAAATTGACCACAGTGTGGTCGATTCTGGCGGTTTTAGTCGACAGTTCTAAACTAACTAAAGTATTGATGTCCTTAGCTAACATGCCTAGTAAAAAAGTGACAGCAATACTTTAGTTAGTTTAGAACTGTCAACTAAAACTGCCAGAATCGACCACATTATACATTAATATTTTTTTTATAATATGAAATATATTTTGTTTGCCCTAAAAAAAGTGGAGACATGCATGTTTAGACTGAGATCTCTACTTACCAATTATGAGTATATATTAACGTGACACGCAGAATTAAGCGGGAAAGCATCTTGTAAATGTAAATTCAATTAAAGTAGGTCTATGAGTGGCATATAGAAGCTACTTTTGATTTAAATTTGCTTCATTCGTTTTGTAGATTACACTTCTAATCCAATCTACATAAGTTTGAAAAGAAATCGAAGTTGAGATCTGAACTTTTTCTCCAAAGAGAACCATCCCGAAACTTATCTGATCAGGTCTCCAACTATTTAAAATGAGGGGTCTTACTTCTTCGCAATCAGCGCTCTTCGGTTCCAAAAGATATGTTAGTTTATTAAAAAAAACTGAAACAAAATGCAATCTTCAACTCACGTGCTAAGACAGTTTTATTGTAAAACTGACTGCATGGAAGTTGCACAGCTATTTTACGAGAATAACTCAGAGATGTCACAAGAAAACTTAGCAGGATTTGTCAAACGATGCAATCAGCATCTAGATTCTCTGGAGACCAACAAGCTAGAAAATCTAGCAGTAGCTTACCATGTGAAAAGTTGCCGCTATGCCAATGACAAAGCAGAGAGCTTACTGTCCTACAAGAAAACAATCTTACAAGATATTTGAATTTTCCTTTTTAGTAGGTATCTATTCTATCTATACAATATTAAAAGCCGTCAGACACGATGAAGATGCTATAATAATGTTATCTTAGAATATATTTCAATATAGCTACTCATACAAGCCGTCAAAATAAAAAGACGAAGATATAATATATTATATAGGTACTTATTTTAAAATTATATGGCGAGCGATATTTTGTCTTAATATAAAATATTATAGCATATTAGTCGGCCTTAAGTATAATAAATGCATAATATCTGACAGGCATTTTAGAACACTACGTATCATGGCTTAAACGAGAACTAGATCACCATAGTACGTTGTAATTATATATAATTTTCCAAAACCATAAAAAAAAATTGCTGCCTCAGAGTTACTATGTATCTCACCAAAGTTCTAAGTTGATTTAACTAGTCTTAAAGTTAAATCAATCATGTCAGGAACCATCGCGGACTCTATGTAGCGCTCGTGGCGTAGCTTGTCTAGGTGATTCGAAACGATCACCGATGTTAAGCAACGGACGGTCCGGTCCGTCTTCAGATAGGGGACCGTGAGTGGCATTTATTTCTGAGCGCTACCGTGGGTCGGATGACACGTTAAATTGTTGGTCCCGGTTGTTTGTTCTAGTTTCTATGACGATAACCGTCAGCCATGTCAGAGGCCTTCGGGCGGCACATTAACTCTGACACTAGGGCTGGCCACTCAGCCTATACGAACTTACTTACTTTAATAGCGGCTAAAAAAGTGGCCATAGCTAAAATCATGGCTAGACCTACCGACACTGCCGCGACTTGTGTTGGCGGACGTGAGACCAAACAGTGAAACCTGCGTCACACAAGCACGTCAAACTGGCTTCTTTTTAATATGATCTTAACGTGCTATCAATTCGAAGCAATAACTACCTACATGCAAACACTGCATGATATAGTTTCTGCATTCTACTATCAACTGCCAGAAGCTAGAAGAGTCGACATCGTTTCTAGGTTGATGTTCAAAAAACGAGACAGTTTGATTCCACTTTTATTCTTCGATCCGCTACACGTGGATCGAAAACGCATCCTTTGGTTTTTTTTTTGACTAGATAAACTAGAACAATTTGGGTGTCTACAAGATAGCGAGTGAATCTGTTTCTTCGTGCTCATCGTGCTTCGTGCTCTACAGCTTAAAGCACGAAAACTTAGGGGTTGACTGAGCTGCTCATTTTCTCGTGACAAATTAGTTTTAAAATCGCTCACCTACAGTGAAAGGTTGGTACGAGCCAGTAAGAGTCGACACTCGACGTCCCACTGCGCATTTATGTCGAGGACTCACTTGTAAATTAAATCTGACGCTGCGCTAAAATCACGGTTTACGTAAGTTTTTCATGAAAAACGTAATATTTTACGTCAGAATATGTTGAGCGATATTCCGGCTTACAACGAAGCACACTTTTCTAGAAATAAACGATATAGGTACCTTACCTACTTAATACAAATTAAATACATAGGTAGTATAAAAGCTCGTTCATCAAAAATATAATCCAATATGAGCCCCTTCTATGTGCCTGCATACGAGTAGTAACACTTAACCTAACTACCCCAATAGCAGTAATACCTTATACCTACAATTGGTAGCCCCTTTTGTGCTTTAGAAGTGTAGTTAGTAGTGTTTACCCTAGCTGCAGACGGAGTCATCAATCATAGTAAGGCTGTTTGGTAAGGCTGAGCGAAAAAGGGCGGTGAGCATGTTGCGCGGGCGCAGCGCAGTTATCGATAAAAACGAGTCCGACGATCCGATATAGAAGTTTAATGTAGTTTTAGATTACATTTTTGATAAAAGTATATATTTTTAATATAACTTGTTGTATACTAAAATATTGTACTTATTTATAATTTTTGATTACATATTTTTATTTTTATTTTTTTACCGCTTATCGATAGCAATAATGCGCAGCACTGCGCCTGCCCATATAAGACCCGTGAGTAGGAAACTGAGCGAAATACTCGCTGCATCGCTCCCACGTTTAATGACTCAGCCTGCAACGAGAGAAAACCCCTACTTTTATATTTTAATTATATATTTTTTAAATCATCATCCCCATTAAGAGGGATCATCTCCCTATTAAGGGAGTGGCCTGCATCATCCATCATCTCATCAGCCAGAAGACGTCCACAGCTAGACGAACTACTCTACTACTCCATACTATTCCTACTCCATAATATTAATAGGGAGAGATTTCCATAATCCCCACGCTTGGCAGACGGCTTGGGGATCGCAGAATGCTCACTACCGCTAACCGAGAGGACTGCTGCCCATCCTCCTGTGGTTACGGGGTTCAGGACATTCTCAGGATTTTTTATATACCTACTATCATATAATCGAAGGTTACATTAAGCCTAGTTCTCGTAACAACAGTTTCCTTATGACTAGGTATGTCTATAAATATAATCATTTGCCCGCTCAAAACCCAAATCACACAATATACAAATACAAGTATCAATGTAAACGAGTAATTTAATAATAGTGATACACGATCTATTAGGTGCGACCACTACCCGAGAAAATGGCGACCATATAACAAAACAGATAACGCAATAACAAAGAGGAATCGACAGCTGCAGGGCACAGAGAACGGAGCATCCATCACGAGGCGGTGCATTCAGAGGAACTACTGACCTGATGCCGATACGATACCTAGGTATACGATACGACACGGATATACCTACCAACGATATACTAACTTAGCAATGATATACCTACCAAAGATACATGTATAAAAAAACGGGCAAACGCCTTTATTAACTCCAACAACTACATTAATATCTAGAACTACTTAAACTACTTAGCCTACTACACAAAAACAAAAGGATTGTATCCAAACCGATGAAATTTTTTAGAGTCAATCCAAAATGCTGAAACCCACTACCGGTCGGCAGCGTACCCAGCATGCTGGCGGCATTGCCACGATAACGATAACCTAATATCGGCACCCAGTTTTTTTTATAGAAAGAGCGGCAAACAAAACGCCGGTTTTCCTGATGGTAAGGTTTCTATCGCTTATGGACGCGTTTAGAAATGAGATCAGACGTTATGAGATGAATACAGAACAAATCAATTTATCGACACCTTTTTCAACTTATCAATGTAAGTCATCATCAGCCCGGAGGCGTCTGTTTATCAATGTTAGTAGTACGATCTAACTAAGTACACATTTTGAATTTGTATTGTTAACTAATCAAATCAAATCAAATCATTTATTACGCAAACATGGGTATATTACAGGGTTGAAAATTACATAATAGGTGCGCCGCCATGTTTTAACCTATTGGTATGCGAAATTAGTAGTAGTTAGTAGATATACACAGACAGGGCGACTGAATATGATAATACAATAATTATTAGATAGTACATCCAACAGAACAGAACTAGGACGATAATGCCGAAGAACCCATTGTTAAGGACCCGGTATGATCTTCACAACTTAATAGAGCAAGATCCCAGGGCCATTACTATTTTCTCTACAACATACATATAAATGAGTGAGTGCTCATCATTTTGGCTTTAAAAAAAGTGAGTAATGTTTTTCGTACCTTTAGTACCTGATACCTGTAAATTGGCCGTCGGCGTCGGCCCAAACTTGCAGGTATACTTACGGTCAAAGTGCATATATACATACTAGAGTAGTCTCTATACCACATATGTCGTTACACAGAAAATAAGTAAGGTCTAGGGGTCCAGGGGAGGCATATATCTTTTTCCTAACAGGGTTTTTTATTAATAAGGCATCATGAGTTTAATGAGAAAAGCTTAAGTATGACCATAACATTCTGAACTGTATTAGGTAGGGCTTCCATGAATTTCCGCGCCGCACTAACCTACACACCGCTCTTTAAAAATGGCTGACCGTTAGGATATACATTTCCTAATCTTCACACTCTTCTTATAGCTTATGGGGGTTACTAAAATTACTTCCTAATATTTAACTGATGTGCGCTAGTTACGGTAAACACCTGAAAGCTAAGTCTCTTTTAACCCCACGCCTGTCCCCTACCCTCCCTCCTGGTCCTGGTCCTGGCCCTGTGACCTAGGTACTTAACTGCACAGCAATGACCTACGCTCAGTACCGTCTTTACCATAAGGGCACACGGGGCCTGTGCCCAGGCATGTGCCCCATCTTCAGGGGGCCCCGAAGGACCCACAATTTCTCGAACATTTATTCTCAAACCATTTTTGTCGGACACAATACCTAACAGTGAGCACACGAGTCGAAATAAAAACTTACTTTTGAAAAGTCAAAATGATGTTTTATTTAACCAAATAAAGACAAAATCATGTCAACCAATGCCTTTTTTCTAATAGAAGTATAAATTTCCATAACATTTGAGACTTGATTTTGACTTTCTTGGCTTTAGTTAGGATTGGTTTAAAACAAACAAGCCAGTAGAAAAATGTTAGGATTCGCTTTCTTTACTATACAAAAGGGCACCAAATTCTTGTGTACCCAAGGGCCCCAGTTTATAAGGGCCATAGTTTAAGATGGCCTCGCCTATGCTTGTGGCATTACAATCGTGTCGGTTATTGTGAAAACATCAACTGCAAGTCGATGTAATTGATAACGCGTATAATTCTCTTCCACTTCCAAACCTTCGATTCCAAACACTGACACTAGGTATAGCACCGGCCTGGAGAATGATATCATGGGAACAGCTTATGATACCTGTCAGAGTGAAGAGTTGGCTAAAGCGAGATTGTTAGCATCACACCATACCTACATGAGCCATTTCTCTCCTTCTGATGATAGTATCTCAGTGATCATGTATTCCTGGCAAATTTATTTGTAACCAATTGTGCGATTGTTTTAAACAGTTGCGGCGATCAATCCAAAAAATCATGGACTGTTAGATGTTGGGTAAACAAAGCATCGGATGCCCTCTATACAAGCTCGTTGGGTCAAAGGGATTATAAAAATCGTGAGTCAACTCTGATAAGGTAGGCATAGAACTGGCATAACTACTTACGAGTAGTTGGCATAAGTAAGAAGAAGAAAGACCTATTACCGATTATGTAAGGACTGAAAATAGTGAAGTGATATGATTACGACATATTATGTAATTGAAAAGCGTCCTTCTTATTTTACATCTTAGGCAATCCAACCAAACCCGTTCAGCCGTTTGAGTATTTATACACACACTTTTAAATTTATAACTTAGTGTGACTATAGTACATTATGATACAAGTGTGCTATGTTGGTCATTACACTAGAGGCGGAATTATGCGCGCGAGCCGCAGGTGAGCGTGATAAGGAAGCCGAGAGCGTAATGACTAACATAGCACAAGAGTTCCATACGACTGTTTTCATCACACTTTTTTTGACAGGAATCAACCACACAGCGAAAACGTCAACAAACATTTGCGGAAAATGGCGCCCAAACCAGCAATGCGCGCGCAGGTTGACATTTACTTCAGCGGCATAAGAACTCTTTGTTGGTATTACAAAAAAAAAACTGTAAGTATTACCCGGCTATATTAAGAGTGCTTCGTATACATACGTCTAATTTCAGTCACTTACAAACTTGACTTTACCGGGTTATACCTATTATAGCACAAGTGCCGTAATGTAAAGTAAAAAGCACGCGTGCGTAATAGCTTGGATTATGAGCCTAAAACCGATGTAATAAGATCCACTTTACGAGCAAGTGTGATGAAAATAGTAATATATACCTGACATTCAAATATGGCATGCCTATCGTTTACTCTATTATAATATTTTACATTCATGAAAAACGTGAACTAAAAGTTCACATTTAATAGGTCACAAACTAAGGAAACATTATTGAGATATAGCTAATTTTACTAGAAAACCGCTAATTTACTGATAATAAATCGATAGTCAACAATTTTACCACATTCCGCCACATTCAATCCTCACTACACTCTGTATAAACAAACCAATAACCTTAACAAATACCTATATACGCGATCGCGACCAGTACCATCAAGCCTCCAGATCACGTTGAAATGATGGTCGTAACATGTTCATGTTATTTGGAATAACATTCCCATAATATCAAACCTCAGCCCACATGCACATCTGTGAGACGTGTCAGCTATGAAACCGTATTGTTTGAAACGCGGACTCGGAACTCTCGCTGCTGTCTCGCATACACGGAGTCAATAAAAAACGAATACTGTATACCTATACTATATAGGAATACCTATTTGCGCTGCCATAAAAAATATATGTGAAGTGAAACCCAAATGGGTTTTTTTTACACGTAAATTTTTGGTTAAAAATGTAATATTCGTTAAAAATAAGGCAAACCTTATATAGGCATTCCAAGATTTTTGTGAGTTGGTAGAGTTGGTAGAGTTGGTTGCTCGGAATGATACAAAGTGGAGAATTTTGGGAGCGGTCCGTATTTCTTCCGCGCGCGGACGAAGTCGCGGGGGACCTCTAGTAATAAATATAATCTGTAAGCTTATAATTTTTGTGTCAATAAGCAACTTCAATATTTCGCGTGAGGTGCGGTTTATGGCAAGAGTTTACTCCAAGGAATACCTACTTTTATCTAGCCTTCTAATTGCAATACACCACAAATAATACACTCAATGCCCGGTATTTAGTTTAGGCGTGGCCACTATGCAGTAAATAGTAGCACCGTGGACCAAAACGTAGCTCATTGCAACGCACTCACTGTAATTATACGTTCAAATGCAAAGAAATTATATAATTGTTTACTGGGCATATTTTTTTTTTACGTTGTGTTAATAATGGGTATATACTTACTTTACTTTCCTGCTAGTTTATTTTTTTATTTTTGTCTACATTGTGTAGTATATTGCGGTTTTTATTGCTAGACTAACAAGCATTGACATTTGTGTCTAAATGTTATGTTGATTATTGTTGTTGATTCCAACATATAAGCAACAATAGTGATTTTCACATCTGTAACATCTTTATCCTCAGAATAAAACTTTGATCTCAATGCATTTTAGAGTTTAAGTCTAACTGTGCATTACTTCTGCCGTCAGCAGCAGTAATTACCGGTAGAAATTTTCATAAGAGCCTATTATATTTTCGGCGCTTTTCCTAAAAAGATATAAAAATATTTGAAAACGAAGGGGTTCAAATAGGGAGGGGTCCCGTTTTTCTGCGGTCCCATAATATAGTATCGACTTCAATCTTATTTTACAATTTATATTGCAAACTCATAAATAATTATAGCATGTATTAATAACCGGACTCACGCCTAAAATTTCGAACTAAACCAAAGACTCGACATTGTCATTCGTTTTAAAACAATTTAACGGCAAAAAAATTTTTGCTGTTTAAAACGTATGACAAATTGGTACGGAACCTTCCGTGATTCCGCTTTCCGCGACTCGCGTCCGACTGTATTTTTTAGCAACTCATCAGTTTGTTGCTTATAAAGATTTTATTCTCTGATACTTATTCTGAAGGCAGTAACAAAAGGCTACTTTACTTTCTGTATAACGTAACAAAGCTTATAAACATTACAGTGCAGGCGCTCTAGCCATAATAGTAATCCGTCGTAATTCCAACAATATCCCTCGAGATTATTGCTCCTGGGCCGTTGTTAAAATGTATTTTATAAGCGGAAACATTTTTGATATTATTCCACATAAAGTATCTGTCCGACTCGCGTAACCTTCAAAGACAAATGAAAGGGGTATTCCCGATTGAGCACCAATTTCTTGAGCACCCATGAAAAGAACACCTGGCATATTCCCAAAATAGCACTAAACAACATTTTGGCTTGGTGATATTATGGGAACAAAAAAATACTGATTTTATTCCGCGATTTTTTATTTATTTATTGGCGTCGCACGTTGTTCGTTCTGCCAGTTGATGAATTTTCAAGTTTTTATATTAAAATCAAGTCAAATATGTCATAAATCACAGTTAGTCGTCACACGAAATTAGTCAAAGTCGAGTCCAAGTCACTAGTAAAGTTGTGGCGACTTTACTATGAGCTTCTACGGAGTTTTGAAAACAGCACGAAAAGACACGTTTCACCACATTATATCCCTTGCCCACACTCGTGCATGTAATTCAACACTCAATAAATAAAACACCACTATTTTTAATCATTAATTCGCGAAAAAACACAAGTTTAAGAATATAATAGAATGCAACGACATGATTTTTCCGTGTTCCCGCCAAAAACCTTATTTCTTAACTTTTTGTCTAATATTGTTGTCATATAGGTATGTTACGTAACAGTTTTACTATAGAACCAACTGAAACAACTTTTACAATGTAACCGACTCTAAAATTGCGAATAAAATCTTCTGTTCCATAGAAAAATGTTTGAAGGAGTTTGCTCTCTTTGCATCGAAAAATATAAGTTACTCTTTCTAGGTATGTATGGAATACTTAGTCATTACTGTAGTATGGAATAATTCGCATTTGCAGGGTTTTTTTTTCTTAATTATTGGCATCGCACGTTGTGCATTCTGCCAGTGTCAAGTTTAAGAATTTTCACATTTATTTGTTATAATCAAGTCAAATAAGTCATGAAATCACAGTAAGTCACACGAAATTAGTCATAGTCGAGTCCAAGTCATACCCTAGTAAAGTTGTGGCGACTTTACTATGAGCTTCTATGGAGTTTTGAAAACAACACAAAAAGACATGTTTCACCACATTATATCACTTGCCCCACAGAGTAATAGAAGCAGAGACGCGATCAAAGGATTTTTCTATAGAAGGACGCGTGATCGTGCGGAGAGGTGTAGGGCTCGCGGGAGGGGCGCTAGAGTCCGCACATGGAGCTACCATCTAGCGGAATTCAGAATAAGTTTTTGAGAAGTGCTTTATCGAAAAAAGTGGAGAACTCTTATAAACACCAGGTTTCTTACTCTCTCGTCAGATGTCGCTTTCGTAAATTCTAAAGACAAAGGTTTTAACTAGAACCACTAGTTTAAAAGCCGGAATAAACCAAAAACACATTATATAAAAATAATAAATTTAAGCAAGAATAGTTCATGTAATTTAAAAAGTGCTCTGAAACGTATTTTTTTATGGTTAACGTTAAATAAAGTGGCGGCATCTCTAGAACTAGTTAAAAACACCAAGAAACATTACATATTTTCTAAAACGAACGTTAGAAAATACAAATAAAATTACTTACGAATGAAATGAGACGCCATTCATGTCATCAAAATGTTTGCCGCGATAGTTTTTACATGAAGAAACACAGCAACTCATTTTATATTCACTTTTACTAAGTAAAAACACTAAAAGTCGTACGTGTGTTTTGTAAGCCCGAATGACTGTTACGCGAGGCGAACGCTAGCAGACTGACCAAATAAGTGTGACGTCACACAATCCGTCTACAAAATCCACAGGTACGGCCGCAAGTTCCTCATCACAACTCCCTATCCTCCATGACTTGCCCACACTCGTGCGTGTAATTCAACACTCAATGAATAAAACACCACCATTTTTAATCATTAATTCGCGAAAAAACACAAGTTTAAGAAAATAATAGAATGCAACGACATGATTTTTCAGTGTTCCCGCCAAAACTCCATTTTCAGGGTTGAATCCATAGTAAAAGTTGTTCACAATGATAAGTCATTGTGTACTATCGTTCCGTATAACCCAGTACTTTTCAAATTTCCAGTTCCAAAGTTCAAATTTTTCAGTTTTTTCAAATTGTGTTTTCAACCATTTTGATGGTTACAAACACAACACATTAAGATGGCTACTTTACTATGATAAAGTAGTAATTTCATATGGGACTCAATTATTTCCGCCAAGTTAGAAAACTTTTGTTCTTAAAATTGTTCATATTAATGGGTAGACAGACATTATTCATTGCTTCACCTTATATGAAATACTATGTATAAGCTGTAATGTAAAGCTATGCATAAATGTGAACTATTGAGTACACGTGTACTTAAAAGGCCACATCTCACTTTTCGCCTCCCGGCGTTTTAATAGGCGCCGCAAAGATATACTTCTTTTAGGCAGCGACAATGATAAAATAAATGGACGGGAAATAAGCGTACGGATTTTGAAGACTATATGTTGAGCGCCGGCTCTCATACCGCTTCAGTCATACTCTGCCTTTGCGACATGCGAGTCGTACGATACGACAATACAAACTTCTAATACATATACATGTGTTCTCTTTTTGTCATGCAGTAATTAGATTCGCTATTTCTATTTTCTGGCAAATATAATATGCATACTTTTAGCTAGGTATGCTTGATTGTGTTGACTTGTTAATTTTGAACGATTTGCAAGCGCTGGGCCCGTCCATTCCATTATCACTGTCGCTGCTTTTAGCCACCATATCAAAAAAAGGCTTAAACACGTTGGTTAAAACTGGAACCACGCAGATGCTCGAGAAGTCCTATCTCTTGTAAATGCAACGCGCCCACAGTCTCGGGAAATTAGAGGTATCATGTACGAGCCACATACCTAATGCCGTCTGGTGATTTAGGCGAGGCGCCAGCCGCGACTTGAATCCAAATCGACAGAACAAACGTACCCACCGAATTGAACAATATCCTCATATTATTTCTATGCGAACCGAACGGCTTGAATATTTCAATGGTATTACTGTGTTTGAGCTGGGCTTTATCGAGATTCTTGTAGAAGCTTTGTGATAACGTTATATGTTTATATCCTACCTACTCGATTACATGGAAAGTATCCTGTTATTTAGCCATCTTATTTTAAAAGATTGTGGGTGCAATTCACTGAAGAGTAGGGCCTTCGCTTTACTGTGGTGCAATTGATGCAATCTGACAGTGAAAAGTCATCAGCGCGTAAACAACTGCAATACCAGAAACATTGTCAGTACGTTGCTTACTCTTTATGGTGTTAATAAAGCAACTTAATGACACATTTTGTTGTAACAACTTCAGCTACATTTTCGATTTAAGTATTTGCACGGAATTAATGGGAAAAATCCATATGAAAATTTAGTGTATATTTTAGGTCAGTCATATCGTATCTCAAAGCTCGTAAAGTTCACAAAACCCGTACCTAGCTTCTGTTAGCTCCGTGAATGTAGGTATTCCATGCATATCTAACCAGAGCAGAAAATACCGCAAACTAAATTCGCTAAAGAGCCATTGTCTCGAAATGAAACGAGACAGATCTACATATTGCACAATAAAAATTCAGTGTCCACCAATCACGTATAGCGTATGAGAATAAAACGAGCGCGTCCTTTGCCACAGGGAGTGGGGGAGGGGGGTTACGATAACGTCACTGAAATTGTGTCTAGCCGAACAATTCCATGTGCGGGAGTTTTGAGTTTAAACTCCCATCGGATTGTTGGGGTGGATTATCACGTAGATGAGTGCTTTATTTCGTAGTTCTCGAGTCATAAAATACGGTCATGTATAAATTGTGACGAAATATGTTTTTATGTTCTTTTTGTAATTTATGATCTTAATTTTCAGTTACAAAGATTTTGCTTCGGCGGCCCAAACACACTATTGGTTGAGGGCTACAAAATTTAAGCTTGAAGTACTCGTAGCTTAAAAAAGTTAACCTACAACTGTGCTAATAATTTTACGATATTTTCCTTAACCCACAGCTAAAGCATTGAGGTTTTGAATTCACTCCGTGCGGTATGCCAACCAAACGCGCTATAACCACTAGAATTATTGCTTGGTTTACTATTTACATAAGAGACTGTCTGAGCGCGTATATAGTATAGCTAGTATAAGCTTATAAATCTTGCAAACAACCTAGTTCTGCAAATTGTAACGTTTCGCGCAACTAACTTTAACTAACCGATACTTAGTTATTAGTTTGTCCTCGATTAAGAGGTAGGCGAGCGCTAGTTAAATATCGATTTTATTTCTTTAACATGAGATACTAGGTTACTCAAAAAAAAGATTTAATCGTAGGTATTCTAAATTGAAAGGAACTCATTGTTTTCGTCAACTACCTGGGTTTTGCTGGATTTTATATGCAATTTGCCGGGGCAACATTTTCCTATTTTCATTCTCGTGATACTTATATACCTACATGCCTACATCGCTTTGCCAAATTTCAACACTATCCTTCTAAAGGCACCTGTAAGGCAACAGCGAATAAACATTGACATAGGTACCAATTTTATTAAAACGGCCATAAAATCTAATTTTTAGGGTTCCGTACCTTAAAAGGAAAAAAGGAACCCTTATAGGATCACTCCGTTGTCCGTCTGTCTGTCAGTCTGACTGTCTGTCTGTCAAGACCCTTTTTTCTGGAACGCGTGGAAATATCAAGTTGAAATTAATAGCAAATACGCAAGTCCACGGTCC
Source organism: Erannis defoliaria (assembly GCA_905404285.2). Classification (NCBI taxonomy): domain Eukaryota; kingdom Metazoa; phylum Arthropoda; class Insecta; order Lepidoptera; family Geometridae; genus Erannis; species Erannis defoliaria. The sequence goes on from FR990071.1 coordinate 7,934,753, forward strand.
CTTGGAGCTGTAAAAAAATCAAGCTTGTAAGTCAACATACTCGTAATAAAAAATTGCGGCCTTTTTTGCGAGTTTTTTAGAGTGAACTAAATCAAAATTTGTAGGGTACTTTCCGTTGAACTAGATTCATGAAATTTGGCAAGAAGCAAGGTCTCATTACAGTAGTTATGGGAAAAATCTATATAGATATATCGTAAATTCTCAAGCGAAAACTTAAATGGTTATTATGTTTGCTAGCTAGGTGTTAAAGTTCCGTTCGCCGTTTTTAGGTCCATTCGATCTATGGCAGCCGGCTCCTGATAGTCAGAATAACTTACCTTTACAGATGAGCGAGCGAGCGAGCCACCATCATAATGTTTTAACAAAACTAACAGGTTCTGTTGAATTCTTATACTTAGTTCTTCCCTTTTTACTAATAGTATAATTCAAAATTAACTCTTTAGAAGAAAGAAGTTTCATTTCGTTTTTAACCTTTTCTTACCCCAAAGTCATTCTTATAGAGAAAAGAGTTTCACATTGTATAAACCTTTTCCCAAGTAGGTATCAGTGTCCTTCTTTTTCTTTCTTCATTTTTGGCATCGCACTTTGTGCATTCTGCCAATCTAACTAGCATTATAACTTTTCAAGTTCTTGATTGCATACTAAAAATAAATAATTGAAAACAGTCACAATCAAGTACAATTCATGCCCCACTGCATAGTCACAGCCCCTAGTTTTCGTTTTTCTTACGAAGTTTTGATAGGTCCTGTGAGTTTTTTAAGTTCTAACTTTTTAACCAATAGTACAAATTTGTAGGGCTATATAATTCAAAAACTCCTATGGAAAACGGAGTTTTGTACGATTAACTTAATTATACTCTTTTTTAGGTCAATTTTGGTGGCTTCAGCTGCGTACCTACTACTCAATTTTTACTCTTTAATATGGAGAAATGAGTTTCCACTGGCATCGGACTTTGTACATTCTGCCATTGGCATTTTAAGAGTTTTTCATCGTATCAGTTAACCAAGATAAGTCAAAAACTCAAAGCCATTCACACAAAAACACTCACGTTCAAGTCTAAGTCATGCCTTAGTGAAGTTGTGGCGGCATTGTTAAGAGCTTTTACGGAGTTTTGAACACAACAAGAAAAGATATGTCTGAGTTATCACCACAGTTTATTTATTTATTTGCATTTGGCATATTGAACGAAAGTGGGAATTATTTTAGGGTTTAGTACCCAAAGAGAATCTAATTGTACCCTATTATTAAGCCGCCTACCTGTCTCTTTATCTGTCCATCTGTCTTTCCGATCTTTACTGACCTATAAGCTCGTGAATTGTAATAGATAGCCGGTTGAAATGTTCACAAAATATTCGTTACTATCGCGGATTACCTAGTACATGTGGTGGTACGGAACCCTCGTTGTCAGAATCGCAAGATGACTCGTACCTTGACAGCTTTATTTTATGTTGGAGAGGCTAGGAGTTTTGACCAAAGCTCACCTGATTTTAAGTGACCTTGTGTTCGAAGTTAAGAAAGAGAAAGAGAATGAGAGAAGAGAGAGAAAATTCTGTTCCAATGAGTTTAATTATTTAAGTTCTATATTTAGAAATTGTATGAGATAACATTAGTATAGGTATACCTGCCATAAGAATGTAATCTATCCCTATGCTATCCCATACAGCACGAGCTGTTAATTACCGGAGATATTGCGGGAACCAGCAACAATGATAAGATGAATGGACGGGAAATAAGCGGACGGATTTTGAAGACTATATGTTGAGCGCCGGCTCTCATACCGCTTCAGTCATACTCTGCCTTTGCGACATGCGAGTCGTACGATACGAAACGGTGCACATCCCTGGTGCGCAGGGTGCGGGTCAGCTCCAACAGTATCCTAAACGTATTTGCGAATAGGTTTGACTTTCAGTACATGAACCACTGTTACAGGGTTCATATACTGACTAGTACATGAACCACTGTTACAGGGTTCATATACTGACTAGTACATGAACCACTGTTACAGGGTTCATATACTGACAGTCAAACCTATTCGCAAATACGTTTAGGATACTGTTGGAGCTGACCCGCACCCTGCGCACCAGGGATGTGCACCGTTTCGTATCGTACGACTCGCATGTCGCAAAGTAGTAGTAGATGGAGTGAGATGGATGGAGAGGAGTAGTAGTAGTACATGAACCACTGTTACAGGGTTCATATACTGACTAATAAGCAAACAAATAGATTTAATTAGTAATTATATTTTAATTTTAGTGTTATAGTAAATTGTATTTTTATTTTTTTATTTTTTAATGATTATTGTTTGTAACTATGTGATATGACCTCTATGTCGAAATAAATGAAATTTGAATTTGAATTTGAATACAAACTTCTAATACATATATTCTCTTTTTGTCATGCAGTAATTAGATTCGCTATCTCTTTTTTCTTAGTTATTGGCATCGCACGTTGTGCATTCTGCCAGTGTCAAGATTATGAATTTGCATGTTTTTTTTTAAATCAAGCCAAATATGTCATGAAATCACAGTCAGTCACACGAAATTATTCATAGTCAAGACCAAGTCATGCCCTAGTAAAGTTGTGGCGACTTTACTATGAGCTTGTACGGAGTTTTGAAAACCACACGAATAGACATGTTTCACCACTTTTTATCACTTGTCCACACTCGTGCATGTAATTCAACACTCAATGAATAAAACACCACCATTTTTTATCATTAATTCGCGAAAAAATACAAGTTTAAGAAAATGATAGAATGCAGCGACATGATTTTTCCGTGTTCCGGCCAAAACTTTTCCGGCAAATATAATATGCATACTTTTAGCTAGGTATGCTTGATTGTGTTGTCTTGTTAATTTGATCAATTCGCAAGCGCTGGGCCCGTCCATTCCATTTTCACCGTCGCTGGCGGGAACAAGTTTATTCCACATTTTTCAGATAGCTTGAATAAATACTGGATCGTAATAGAGATGACTGACGCAAGCCTCAATAGGGTCGCTTACTCTGGCAATAAGCGGAGAGAGAGGAGCCAAAACTCCAAAAATAAACGGAACAATTGATAATGATTGTTAAGGAAGTCTAATGATGATGATAAAGAATTTCAATGTTTTTAATTTATTTATCAAGCAGTTTGTGCACCGTGTTTAAATTTTTGACCGTTATGGAATCCAATTACTTGCCTTCTTTATGAAGGTTTCTTACTTTTAACGGGTTCGAATTTAATGTATCTTGGCAGCGCGACGGGTAGCGGGGGCCATTTAATATTTCATTACAAAGGTTAGCAAAATGTAAAATGATTACGGTTAAGTGATTATTTATATCTTTATATATACCGACTTATGGATAATTCATAAGAACATAAATCAATGTTGTTCCTAAAGCTTGCCGGAAATGTTTTTGTGTGGTTAATAATCATATGATTTTGGATACAAACCACAATTTCAAAACATTTTTATACGTAGACACATGCATCGGACGCTGAGTAAGCCGTCTCTAGTTTAATAGAGACGGTCGAGGGGTATGTATCATCTACATACCCCTCTATACAACGTGTAACAAAAAGGTTAAACAATACTGAAGGGTATGTATGTACCTACTCATCATTATAAACAACTATTACTATGGGGCCAACTTTGAAATCGCGAAAAAAAAAAACAGCTGTTCCATATAAAAAGTTCATTGACCTTGGACAAAATGTATGGAACATCTGTCCCTTTCTAGCAAAACACGTGCTAGTATATAAATTGTTTGTAACGTAGACTTTGACGTCATTAGCTAGTATAGTGCCCTCCCTGTCTAACATGCAAATAAAATGTTTATAAATTCGTTATTTGTGCACATATTTAAATTGTATATACGGTGAGTTGTTTTGTAGCGAGTCAGCTCTTTTGTGCGTCAATAAAAAAACACATGCATATTATATTAACTAACATTAAAATAAGAATGTATGTTGATATTGTAACAGGCATCCTGTACTTCTGGCTATTTTTAAGAGAACATTAAACATTATTATCATTTAAGTTACCTAAAATTACTATTATCTTATACCTTGTCAGCTGAAGCTTATTACGAACATTCTGTTTAAATCGTATCCAGATCCTCACGATACAGGCTTAGCCTAGTGTGAGGATCATTAGAAATACCATTATGATTAATATAAAGAAACTCTGCATAAACTTGTACCTATAACTATAATCTAGAAATGACACGCAGCAATACTGTTGTTGCTGTTATTTTAATAAGTTTATGCTGTAATAAAGATATTTTCATTTTCATTTTTTCATGTAATCCGTATGAGCTAGCTTTTTTACTTATCTATTTAAATTAATTTATCATACAGAGGTTAGTAATACATACGCTTTTATGGGATTGTCCCAGATCAAGACAAATCCACTGACCTTTGCTAAACATAATAAGATTACTCTAAGGCGAGGAACAGCCGTTTTCTCGTAAGTTTATCCTGCACAATTTTACAGAATACCATAAAAACTAGCTACATGTCATACAAAAGGAAACAATACTTTACAATATAATACAATACAATACAACTTTATTGGACACCAGAAATATAGAACAACTTACAACTAATCAGGGTACATTATTTGGCAGTACAAGAGGCGGGCTTATCACCTTAAGCGATTCCTTCCAGGCAACCTTTACTTATATTTTTCGTCTACATACTTAGTTAGGTATGTAGGCCCATACAGTAGGTAGTTTTATATTTTTATGTTATAACTAATTGATCCTCATTAGAGAAACAAGACTGACATTCTATTCTAGTTATAGAATAAACAAGTAATCTTGAGATCTAAATAATTATACTTGGAGGTGCTTCAGGCATTGCTCTATAGTTAGACAAAATTTGGCTACGAGGAAGCACCGCTAGTTTTCAATTTAAAAACAAGCTACTTTAATACAAGCTTTGCTTAGTTTGGGCATAGAGGACGTTGTGTAAAATGTCCACGCAATATTAATTTTTTTTAATAATATATTAAGCCCAATCTAAAGACCCCTTTACAAACGGTTGAGAAATGACGCAGGTAATTATGTCTTGGTTTTAATAGTAAAATGTTAGCTACCAAAGCGTAGCGTACAAAATATTTGATAATTCGCGATTTTATTAAACTAAATAGAGAAAGATATAGGTTTTAGTGGAAACTTTTAGAGTAAAATTGTTCTGCGGTTTTTATCCGCTATTTCCACATTATTCATAGTCTCAAAAAAAAACTGTAAAAAAGCATCGTTTTATCCACATTTTGTAACTATACCGCGATGCTTAATTTTGACTAGTTTCTTGCAGCTGTTTAATGACAAAAACGTAACAAACAGACACACTAAGCCACTTTTGAATTACCGATATAAGTGTTGTGGCAGAACCTGTTAGGACGGTATTCATACTATAGCAGTGCAGAAGCCAGCACAATATCTCTAAAACTTAAGCCAGACTTCTTGATATTTGTAATATACAAATATGCCTATTAAAACCACGTTTGGTGGTGTTGGTGCGCGGGGATTATGGCAACACCTCATTATTAACAGGAAGGCCTTCGTCCTGCAGTGGACGTCACCTGGCTGATAACGATTGTGTTATTGGTACCTAGCTTGGTAAGTAACTCGTTTATTAATAAAGTCTCCTGTCTGATAATGTGTTCTTGGTGTCAACTTCTTTATTCATAAACGTAGAGTAGCTTTGGAATATTTTTGGCGTTATTATTGTCTTTTCATTTCTTTCAAATTTATAACATGGTGAATAAAGACAAAAGACAGATTAACTATATTCCTATGGTATAAAGCGTTTTTTAATAAGAGAGTAGTAAGGGTGTTCAATTAAGTAGATAGATAGATAGATGCTATCCGACTGTTACGACTGATGATGTTACTATCGCCATTTTGTCTTTTCAAAGTGGGTCTGCCGGCGGACTTGATGCTTTGACGCCGCAACACCTAAAAGATTTAACTTGTGGTGGTTGCGGCGCCGCAGGTGAGTGTCTTACTGTAGCACTGACCAATCTGGTCAACTACATGCTGGCGGGTAGTGTCAACAGTAATATCACCGAACTGTTATACGGTGCTAACTTGTGTGCCCTTAAAAAGAAAGACGGAGGGATAAGACCTATTGCTGTTGGCACTACGTACCGCCGCCTTACTGCTAAAATCTGTTGCAGAAAAAAAAGCGAGCAACTGACGCAATATTTTCAACCGACCCAGCTTGGGTTCGGTTCCCGCGGAGGGTGCGAGGCGGTGGTGCACTCACTCAGAACTTTTTTAATGCACGATGCAGGAGACGTCTTGTTGAAGGTGGATGTCAAGAACGCATTCAATTCCGTGGACAGAGGCGCCCTGTTGACCGAGGTAAAAAACAATATCCCAGATTTATACCCATTCCTTTGGCAATGTTATGGTAAAAATTCAAAATTATTATACCGTAATGAACCTTTATCATCAGAAGTGGGCTGTCAACAGGGAGACCCGCTAGGGCCGGCTATTTTCAGCCTTGCGATTCACCCCATCATTAAACGTCTCGAGTCAAAATTCAATGTATGGTATTTAGACGACGGTACTCTGGGAGGTGACGCTGATGTTGTTTTCAAAGATTTAAGCACCCTGATAAACGAATTCCAAACCATTGGTCTGGAATTAAATTTCACAAAATGTGAATTATTTGTTTCAGACCATTGTACTTCAAAAAATGAAATCATTAGAAAATTCAACTCTTTGGCACCTAACATCAAAATCATAAATAATACTTCGCTTCGCCTCCTTGGTTCACCAGTACTCGACGAGTCTATACCTGATTTTATTGACGAAAAAATTCAAAATTTTAATGCCGTTTCGGACAGACTTTCCAAAATCAATATGCACATGGCTTTTGTTATAATTAAACATTGTTTATTTGTTCCAAAATTTACGTATTCCTTGCGATGTTGCCAGCTTTGGAAACGCCCCGATCTTTTACAAAGACTGGACTCTATTGTTAGGGATACGCTCACAACCATTCTTAACATATCTTTGGAAGACCGCAACTGGCGCCAGGCGTCTCTACCAATTCGGTATGGAGGCCTGGGGATCAGAAAAATTTCTAGTGTTTCATTGCCAGCATTTTTGTCCTCGGTCAAAAGTACTCAAAATTTGACAAATTTGATTCTGTCACCCTGTTTAGGAACTTTTCAAATATCCTTTTCGACTGAGGCTATGGATGCTTGGAAATTAGCCTGCCCTAACTCTACCCTGCCCAGAGACCCGTCTTCACAGAGGCAGTGGGACGTGCCGCTCTGTGAGTTGGAACGGAATTATCTTTTAGAAACGACCAACTCATCTTCAGAGCGTGCACGTTACCTAGCTGTTTCACGTTGGGAGGCGGGTCTTTGGCTGCAGGCGTTACCCTCGGTCAACCTTGGGAATTTATTGGACAATAACACATTCCGGGTAGCCATTTCATTACGTATAGGTACATCTTGTGTCGTCCCCCACCAATGTGCGTGTGGGGAACAAGTTGATAGTCTCGGTCACCACGGCCTATCTTGTAGTAGGAGTGCCGGTCGCATGGCCCGCCACTGCGCTTTAAATGATATCATCCGTCGGGCTTTTGGAAGTGCCAACGTCGCAGCAGTTTTAGAACCGAATGGTCTAATGCGCGACGATGGTAAGAGGCCCGACGGTATGACTCTCATTCCTTGGACGATGGGACGGCCTTTAGTGTGGGATGCTACTTGTGTGGATACACTGGCGCCGTCTCATCTTCCAGAAACATCAAAACATGCGGGTGGTGCGGCTAATGCGGCGGAATGCCTCAAACGTCGCAAATATTCTAGCCTCGATAGAGGTTACATGTTTGTGCCGTTTGGGGTAGAGACACTTGGGCCGTGGGGGCCAGGTGCTTTGCGTATCTTTAAGGATTTGTCGGGGAGACTTAAAGAATCCACACGTGACCAAAATGCTGGCCTTTATTTGGGCCAGAAAATTAGCCTCGCAATCCAGCGGGGCAACGTGGCCAGCATTTTGGGCACATTACCCGAAATCAGAGACCGTTTAAACTATCTATAGGTTTGCTACCTATAGATACTTTAAGCGGTCTCTTATATCGATTGATTAATGTTTTAATAATAGTTTAATTTATGAGAAAATATAATAGATGTACATTAAGTAGATTTGAATATATCTAATATTTAATATATCGCATTATGGATAACAGGATAACTAAACTGTTACTCGGAACAGTAAAAATAACAGTATAACAACATTAGCGACGGTTTTACTAATATTTGACTATTACTGAGTAACATAATAATATGGTCGTTTTTAATAAGACGGTATAACATTTATATGCCTATAATATAATAATATAGTCACATCTCTAGAGTAGAGCTCAGTGTAAGCCAGACGCTAGGCATACTTCTACGCTCTACGTAATCTAATCTCGTGTCGGCTTAGACTGAGAAAAGATTTGTAATCTCTAATCCCTTCGCTACAGACACAGGCTGAAAAAACCTGCCAGTTTACTACCCGTATTAGCAGCTAAGGGCGCAGTTGGCAACGCTTCTGTGCAAACAAATTCAAGCGCTTAGAGAGCTCTGAGTTCGGGCAATTTAACTTTTTCCTGGGCTTGTGCGCTACAACGACAACTTCGTCTTTGTCCTAGCTTATTCGATTAGCTGACAAATTCATAGTTGGCTATATATTTCTTAATTTCTATATATAACTAAAGGCATGTGACATTTTGGCCTAGTTCATACAATGAAGTATGGGAAATGTGTACCACTACCACCTTGTACGCGAAATGTCTTAAGCCTTAAGTATTTCCTACATACATCGTCACTCCATCTAGTCCCAGGCCAACGTAGCAAGATACGCTATGATTGTCAATTCTTGGTTTCCACTCTAAAATACTATAGAATATATCTACCCAAACGGTTATCTGTTCAAGACGGATACGGCCAAGCCCAAATGTCCATAAAAGTAATCCACGTTCATACAGGGTTACGCATATTGGTATTACTAAGCCGAAAGGAGGTTATTGTACTCATCATTGTGAACACCTATTACTATATAGCTAACCCTGAATTCGCGAGAAAAAACTCCTGTTCCATACGTTGTCAAGGTTGAATGATATATTCTGCGTTTATGCATTATCAAATTAGTATTGTAGGTACTAGATACCGATGTACAGAGTTGATCTACAATTTTTTCTACGCTGGTTCAAATCCGGCTCGAAGGACAACTTCATGTAGCGTACAACTACATGAGAACACTTTTTGATTTTAGCTTGAGCGTTTATTTTGCAGTAAATCACACGTATACAACTGTTAGTAAAAAATTCAAAATAGGTAAAGAAATATGGCTGTCACCGCTTTAATATTAAATTTAGAATTGGAAGTGATTTTTAGGTTATGGAATGTTGCCAGCTAATAAAAAACAACAAAATATCCATAGATAAGTTTAGGCTCAAGTCAGCTTGATCAAGTTTGTTTATGGAAACTGACTTCATCAAACTGGCTTGAACAATACTCATAACATTTCGCAAATAAGTGTATATACTGCTGCAATGGAGGCCGATCCAGTTTCCGAATTACTTGGTTATATAATATGTGTAATGTCCATACCTAAACTAACTTGCTTTACTTATGTTATCTTCCACACACATACCTATTTATAATACGATTTTTTTAGGTGCCCAAAAATATGAACCATCTTCATAGACATGACATAGAAATCTGGTAGGCTATCTTAGTAGGTCTCTTGAGTGTAACATTTTTTTATATTCGTTTCTAAAATACCTATCTAATTCGGCTCCATTTACCAGCCGATTAGCTCAGCATGACATAGAAGTTTTGGTCTACAGGGTCTATTATTCGCAGAACTATAAATTATGCAAAACGAGGAGTTTTCCAAAAAGGAGTTTTGGTCTTGAGAATTGGCACAATGCACAAACGTGCAGTGGCCACAGAACAAAGAAAAAAATAATAAAAAAAATAAAGGAGTTTTGGCGGGAACACGGAAAAATCATGTCGCTTTATTCTATTGTTTTCAACTTGTGTTTTTCGCGAATTAATGTATAAAAATGGTGGCGTTTTATGCAATAAGTGCTGATTTACGCGCACAAGTGATATAATGTAAAACATGTCATTTCATGTTGTTTCCAAACCTCCGAAAAACCTTGTAGTAAAGCTGCCACAACTCTACTAGGCATGACTGGACTTATTAAGTGTGACCGACTGTGACTTAGACTCATAAAAAACTTGATAGGTATGTAAGTATATCTACATGCACAAAGTGCGACGCCGTAATCCTTTGGGGAGGAAAGAAGAAGAAACTGTCTTATACCACAGAATAAATAATAGTACTACGTACAGAAAGTTCACTCCGCAAAGAAATTGAAATAAATAAGGACTCTATCTACTAGGGAATAAAGTAGCAATTCAACTCGCACAGCGCTGGATACCGCTCGCTATATTCACCTATATTCGCTATATACCGCTCTCTTTCTATCACGTATGCTTAGTTACGTGCGACGAGGCACTGCGGAGCGTGCGGGCGGCTACTGACTCCAGCCTTGCAATGTCCTCCCGGACGGAGCGCCGGCTGAACATACCTAAACTGCGGAGTGACACAGGAGGGTGTCTTATAGGCTCTAAATTAACAAAGTATTAAATCAACAGCACAAGTTGCCAAGAAATTCTCAAAGAATCACGTAACTGGAAGAACAAACTAGACACCCTAAAGATAAGAGCAGATTAAATCTAATTTTCCCGACGTCTCCCTACCGGGAAACTACGCCTGTTCTAACAAAGAAGCTGGAATTTACTGTACGGCTCAAACTTCCTCGGAGCTTTCAATCTGCTTAATTTTCTACCCTCCATTTTATGAAATCTACTTTACATAGCCAAGACTTAGCCCTGAGATTCGATTTGTATCTATTCTCATAATAGGCTAGATGACTGATGTGTATATCGTTGAAACCAATAGCTTTGATGAAGAATTTAAGTAAATATAATATGTTAATTGAAAAAATAATTTAAATCGGTTAATAATGTTCTGATATATGAGCGTTTAAAGTTTTTGTTAGAGACAACTCTGTCCCTTTCCCACAAAATAAAAAATTACGTCACGCCTTACTTGTCAGAATTGAATTTATATGGCGTACAGAGAAGTGACGTCACGATTTGCTGTTTCGCCTCTCTGTCTAGCATGATATTAAAATGCTTATAAGTTGCTTATTTTTGATCAGATTTTCATTTTCTTGTCATTAATCAGCTATATTTATGGCCCACATTTTAATAGGACAATAAAAAAATACCAGTCATCTAGCCTAATTATATCACAGAGCTAACATGTATATACTCGTATATCTCTGCGAATGCTTTGCGGTATTGTTGATAGTTTAGGAAACATCTCAGGATTTGCACGCACGTTCGAGAATGCAAATACAGAGTACTTTGTAATGTACGGAAAATTGAATTGGTTACTACCATTTTGCCTTTATGCATGTTATAAAACATTCTGTTCTGTTTCGCATAAAAATAAAGGATAACAGTCATGAACAAAGAGTTACAGGAAATGTTATAAGCAATACACGATCTCCCAATCCCAAACGCGATATTACACCAGATATCATGTCGGCATTGTAATAAAAGGTTCGCAACACAGCCCCTCCTAGCCACAAATCTTTGATATGCATTTGTTACATATATGTAACAAAGATAGTCTAGTTGGGAGAAGACTCAATTCAAGAAACGAAACAAAGAAATAATTTATTTTTTATCACATCTATTCAAAAAGACCTTGTTCCTTGCAAACAGGGCAGAAATTAGCTCTTTTCCGCCCGGAGGGAGGAAAAGTGATTTGAATTTGGAATGTGGATATTGTTAGTAAAAGTTCCAATCACCAAAGAGATCAGCCACGGGCATTATATGGACAGGTAACAGGCAATTTGAAACCTCGGGATCAACACAATTTTTAAGCTCGAGTACTTCAATTTCTCCCTGCGCTCTGGATTCTACTCTAGAATCTTTCGCTACGCTCTGGATTCAAAGAAACACTCACGTCTAAAAATTGTTGTATCCTCCTTGGTAAACAATCTACTATTGTAATTGTAACATCAGGTAGTATAACTATATAACCAATCAACAAGCCTTGAGCGATGTCACAAAACCACAAACAATAGTAAGGTTTTTTTTTATACTTATGCATTAACCTTTAACATATCATTTTTCATATAATCAAGAGCTAGCAGGTATGTAAATGGTCGCAGTAGCCAAAATTGACATAGATCGCATCATCATCATCGGCTTTAAAGGGCTATTGGGCAATACTCCACACGCTGGTCCGATGCAAGTTGGCGGGTTCGCATACGTCATTGTATTCCATCTCCAGACAATATGTAGGTTATTAAGGTTATGTAGATAGTGTGTGTATTACCTATGTAGTATCATCGTGATACTCTAAGGCCTTTGGTTTTAACTAACCATATACATAAACACGTTCTTCAATTAATTAAGTAAGTATACCTATATCAACAAAACTAGAAAAGAAAGAACACTATTTTAAAATATCACGGTTCTTTAATAAAGTTCTATGTATATTTACGGGATATTTACCATGATTATGTTGTGAAAGGAGCTCCCGATATTTCGGCGCAGTTGCATGCACCATGTTCACTGGCGTGACCGTGAAACGTGACTGGTTTCACAAAATAATCAAGGTAAATATCCCTTAAATAATCATAGAACTTTTATAAAGAGAAAGACTTACTAAAACATGTTATTTTAACTTATATTTCTTTCAATCCAACTTTCAATGCTCAGAATGTAACACAAAATTGTTTCTGTAACCAGAGGGCAATTTTGTTTGCACTTTTCAATCTAAAATGGAAAAGTTTTATAAGAATTTGCAGCAAACGGACCGTAATAACCGATCCTATAACTAGAATGGGGCAATTTAAAAGCAATTTTAACATTTTTCCAATTAACCTATCACAAAGGTCATCTTAAAAGTTATAGGAAAATAACAGGCATAGCTTAACAAACTAGAATTTGAATAAATACCTATGAGACGACGTCAATTATGACGCACTAAACTAAACTAACCTGACAGGACTAAAAGTTACTGCTTCTCCTTTCATTTCAATATGTGAGAAAAGGAAACCAATATTTATAATTTAAATTAAGTTTAGTTTATTGAGTTGTGTCAAAGATTGGTACCAATCTAAACTTCTCAGGCGACTTATAGTGTTTACGTACATAGTCCTAACCTACTCGTGTGTCTGGTTTTTTTACAAATTTACTAATGTCAACTTTTTAAAAGACTCCAGATACCGTACCTGCGTAGGGTTGATGGTCTAATATTTGTTTAATATCTATCTGAATTTTATTTACTGTGTAAGTACCTATTGAATAATTCAGATATTCTAATAAAAATTGTACTACTGATAGTATTAACTGATACTTACGTTTTATTGCAAAATATCAGGTGGCAGTAAAGGCTACTATTATTTATTCTGTGGTAATAACCTAAGTATACACATTTTATTGACTGGGAGATTTTCTGGCAGGCAATAAAAAAATAAAGAACCTCATTGTAGATGGCTCCGACTGCCCAGACCAGACGTGGCTGTCATTGTCAAGTTTTTTTTATTTTATTTCATGTGCCACCTATCAAAAACAGCATGCTGTTATTGACTGGCATGTTTAGTCTGCGCTATCTGTCGAGCTGAAGGAAACTACTTATTTTTTAAATCTTTTTTGGAAAATCGCTCATTGACTTACGGCCTTACTTAAAAACGCTGCTCAAAACTTATTCACTGCTTAAATTTATCTTTCTTGTTCTTGCATGTTACACTTCACGTCAGATAGAAGATGGCAGAGCATCCTTAAGCAGTGACTAACGGTTGAGAAGTTTTTTTAAGTAAGGCCGTTAATGTTTAATGGATCCTTTTCGATGAGAGAGAGACCTGAATCCTCCACGTTTTCGCTTCATGGATCGAAATGTGCGATCATTTTATTTCTGTAAAAAAAACAGTTTTTGCAACTATGTTTTAGTTGCAAAAACAGTTTTTTTTACAGAAATAATGTAGGCCCCAAAAAGTACCTCCGCATCGTTCTTTCCAATATGTTTAGCTGTTACATAATTTAATGTTAAAAATACATTTACAAACACACACACACAAACTATGTACAAACAAACTATTGCTGCTTATTGCCTTCTACGATCGTAATATGTGTCCGCAAAATGCACCTTCCAGCCACTTCAAAATGCATTCTGCAGCTCTCCCAGCAAAGGTTAAAATTAAAACTTGATTACGTAACCTCGGTGTCCGCTTGCGGCTTACGTAATTCCAGTTCTGAATACGACACCTTTGATATTCGAGTTGAAGAAAACCTCATTGCCGAAACCCAGAAACATGAAATAAACAAATAATGCAATCTTTCAAGAAACTGAGGGAATTAATTGTTTTGCAAAATATATTTTATGGTAACGAGTAGTTATCCGACCAAGCCAACCTCGTGATGGTAAGTGCTAACACCTTCCCTTGCAGCGGTACCTAACCAGAAGTTTTAGTAACAGAATTAAGTCCAGTATACGTATATAACTAGCATTTAAGGCGGGCGGGCATTTAGTAAATTAGTTTTTTTTTAAAATGTGGGATAAGTCCAAAATGGCCAATATAGAACACCAAAAATAATATTTTATTAAAATTGATCATATATTTTAGCTTTTTGTCTTTTAGAAAACGCGATTTTGAAAGTTTGGCTCGATAGAAAAAATAAATAAAGTAGACACTAAATTAGATAGATAGATAGATAGAAACTCTTTATTATGCACGCCAAAAAATACAATAGAGAAAGATACACCTTATGAGCTAGAGCCACAATTGACGGCCTTATCGCTAAAAGCGATCTCTAAAAATCTCTGAATTAGCATTTCGGTTACGCTAGAACTAAGAAAATACATTATGAAACCACGTAAAATGTATACTAATAAATAGAATAAAGTATTATTTTGTATTTTGATTTTTAAGATTACAGTATTTCATTGTTATATTTTCTAATAAAACAACGAAATACCTACATACAAAATTTAACAATTATGCCATATATGGTTGTCATAATTGTTAAATTAGTAAAAAAAAAAAAATGGGCGGACATTTTACACAGCGCCATCTAGCCCCATACTAAGCAAAGCTAGTATTATGGAAACCAGATAGCTGATAGAATACTTATATACTTTTTTTGTAAATACTTACTTATAATACATACTTCACCCAGACACAGAACAAACAACTATGTTCGTCACATACATTTGTCCTGGGATGGGCATGGGTTTAACCCATGCCCTGCAGCCCTGAAGGCAGACATGCAAATGAGCCGGGCAGTCTTAAAGAATAATTTTTACACATTGTTTTGCACTGAGCGTGCTAAGCATTAAAAGCGATTCTAAATGCGTTTGAAGCAATTATAACTTGTGATTAGTGGTCGACCGCAATGCCGCAGGATCTGGGTCCAAGCTCTAACACTGAGCTTGAGATTTTAATACTTTATGAGGAGACTCGTGCATGCTGAGTTTACTACCATTAGCCCTTGCGAAATGTTATGCCTTACTTGAATTAACTATTGAAAGCCAATTGCTAACCTTTGTCAAGCTAAGATGTGTTTACCATTGAGCGTACTACCACTAATACAGATTGTCAAACATCTATATGTCGTAGGGAGAAGATAAAAACAGAGATTTGATCAAATGCCGGGAGATCTTAAAATATAAATAACATTTTATAACCAAAATTTGTTTTAATTTCTAGTGTTTTTCCGCTGTAATATCGTTTCTAGTACTTATAGGATGAAGGGACACACTAAAATCTACTGTAACTATCAACGTTAATTGAAATTGAACCTAACCTGAAACAAAAAATTAATTAAACCTGAAACAAAATGTCAATTAAACCTGAAAGCAATTTATTAATACATTCTGAAAACAAATAATGATTTTAAGCTGTTTCAATGTAATATTTTCCTGAAACAAAATAAAGATGATCAACCTGTAAATTGATAATAATTATTAACATAAAATAATATGATCAATAATTAATAAAACAAAAATAATTATATCACCCTTAATCCTTTTTTTTAACATTTTATAATTTCTCCAAACAAATCTACTCGACTTATTTCTTAAATTGACATTCTAAAAAATAAACCAGCAGTGGACTAACAACAGGCTGATTATGAAACTTCTATAGATATCACTAATTTTGATGGTACCTACTTGATTATATTATTAGGGTTGCCATCACAGCTCTCCCGAACAAGTATAACAATTGTATTATGAAAACTAACGTGGTTTTGACACATTTTAAGCAGGACGCAGCTGCACGCGCGTCGGGCTCTGTTTTCACTCTTTGTAAAAGGTCACCGGATGTGATCGAAACTATAGTCGGAGTATCCGATTTAATTAAACGTGAGTATTCCCGTATAAATATAACAAAAAGTGTAACAATTGTCTTAAAAAACAATATGCTTCACCTCATAACTATTCAAGAATAACGAACCAGACTGTTTGTATTGAAAGCAGACAAAATAAAAGTCGCATCAGAGCAGTTATCCCAAACCTATTGCGATGCTTTGACGCGCGCATTTTTTCGATATCTTTTTGGGAGGAAATGTTGACGAGCTCTCTGTGTGGATCCAATTTCATTATCGGCCTGTGAAAAATATAACGTGGCGTAGATGAAATAGAATTAATGAAAAAGAGTGAAAATATGATGGTGTTTGTCCGTTTGAAATACGAGAGCGGTCCTTTCGTGCAGCAGTTGTTTAGGATTCAAACCACGTCTCCGCTAGGGAAGCGCGGATGAATATTTGCAATTAGATTGCGTACTTGTATATACAGTGTACAGAGATTGAAATTATTAGGTGCGTGTGTGTAACACGTGCTACTAGGTGATAAGTGATTACTAAAACGTCCAAAGAGTAAGGACTTTTCGATTTTTCGAAGTGGCACAGTTAGTGGTGTTCGCTATAAGAAGCTTAATGTAACCGTGCTACGTCAATAAATCAGTATGATTGTGTTTTGTAGTAAAATACATTGAAAATAGGGTCAGACATATCGATAGTTAGTTAGTTACTTAGTTAGTATTTATTCTCTTAGTAAGATGGTTTCATTACAAAGTCAAAATCTGCTAGATAGTGGAGAACAGCATTACGCTACGTAACCGTGCAACTTTAATAATACTTAAAAAAACAACAACCGACTTCAATTTCAACTACCTGGATGACATTTTATTTTCAGTTATTTTGATATAAGAAAACAAACTACTGAACAGATTTCGATGACATTTATATGGGACCACCTCTACGTCTACGTATGTCCTACCAAACAAAAAAAAGAACCATCAAAATCAATTCGTAAATGGCGGAGTCATCACGTAACATACATACAAAAAACTGTAAGTATTTTTGTTTTATTTATACGGTAATACTCACGTTTAAATAAATCGGATACTCCGACTATAGTTTCGATCACATCCGGTGACCTATGGTGTATGTATTTTTTGTTTTGTTTGTAAACAAACAACAACAAAAAAACAGACGAGTTGAGAACTTCTTTTTTTGAAATCGGTTGAAAAATAAGTACTTGATTCGTAGTGAAAAATTTAAAATCGGCCAAATGTAGGATAACGGCATTATAGATATAATAGACGGCGTTGTAGCTTCATGCTACGTGTTTTCTACGAGTGCTACGGAAAAGCTACGACAATGCTACAGTCAGCTGCTTGTGCATTCAGTTAGCTGCGCCCCACAAATTCGCGTATAGTGAGTGACAGACTGTCAAGACCTGTGTTTCCAGAGTAAAAAATACCTACCTACATAATTATTATTACTCTCCAACCTCCAACCATTTATCTATAACCAACGCCAAAGTCGTCATTCAATAGGCTAGATGACTGGTTTTTTTATTGTCCTTTTAAAATGTGGCCCATAAATATAGCTGATTAATGAAAATAAAATGAAAATCTGATCAAAAATAAGCAACTTATAAGCATTTTAATATCATGCTAGACAGAGAGACGAAACAGCAAATCGTGACGTCACTTCTCTGTACGCCATATAAATTCTATTCTGACAAGTAAGGCGTGACGTAATTTTTTGTTTTGTGGTAAAGGGACAGAGTTGTCTCTAACAAAAACTTTAAACGCTCATATATCAGAATATTATTAACTGATTTAAATTATTTTTTCAATAAACATACTATATTTACTTAAATTCTTCATCAAAGCTATTGGTTTCAACGATATAAACATCAGTTATCTACCCTATTCCTCCGTTGCCGCGTGAAAAAGACACAAACACGCTTTTTCGTATATACAGGGTTAGTTCTAATCAGTTAGCATCCTTTTAATGGCATATTCTGTACATCAAAACAAACAACTTTTACTATAGGGCCAACATTGAAATCGCAAAAAAACAGCTTTTCTATAATTTTTACCCAAGGTCGATGATCTTTTTGTATAGAACAGCTGATAATATTTTTGCGATTACAAGTTGGCCCCATAGTAAAAGTTGTTAGATGTACAGAATATGCCCTTAAAATGATGCTAACTGATTAGAACTAACCCTGTATAGTATTTCTAAGTAAGTAAAAAAAAAAAAGTAAAGCCTAAAGGCCTTATAAATATCGTTTTATTATGCATTCCTAAACAAAAACGTATCTTGTTGTACAAATGACAGTTTTGCCTGTGGCGGACAACGAGGGCAACAAATAAACGGTTCAAATATGAAATACTTACATATCAGCAGGTTTGGAGAAAATCAATTGTGTTCGTTGATTTCTGTTATGATCTCGTTTATTTTCCGACGAGAATAAAATGTGTTCACTGATAGAAACACTTGGACTGTGATATATTAGAAAAATGTGCGTGTCAAGCTATTTTACTCAAATAGTAGGTATACGACATGTATACGACGCTACAATTTTGCTTTGCATTTTAGGCTTTTTTAGGTTTTTTTTGTTTTTTTTTTAACATCTGATATCTCAGGGTGACGAGCGCAGTGCAGTGCGGCGCAAGATTGTATTCGCAAGTACACTATTCTGGCACTGATACTGTTAGTGGCAGGCGTGACGCTTACCAAACTTTCACCAGCAGGGCTAACATGCGCACCGCGAGAAAATTTTGTCGTGTCTTTATGTCGTGCGAAAACGAGACAAACTTATACAGATTCGTAGCCTTGTCCTGTTTTTAAGAATCGAGATTTTTTTCTCGCGGTGCGCATGTTAGCCTTGCTGGTGGTCAAAGTCTTGCTCGACTCGTCACTAGAACGTATAAAAAAAAGGTAAGTAGTTAAATCACATACATTTGAAGGTGCTAGTACATCTTTATATATAATAGGGGTTTACCTATGAAATTGCCGTTCTTCAGTACTGGTCATTTCAAATAGAAAAAAAGTTTGGAATGGCTTTGTATTCTGATATCAAATTAATTTTGTCTTAAAAACATGAGATTATTTTTACAAACACAGTCTTTTGTTTATTGATTAGCGTTGTATTTTCATTACATTTGAGCATTATTCGTCATAATGGATACTTAAAAAATGCGTGTAATTATGGAATATGAGTTCCGTCGTGGCACCAACGCGACATAAACGGCGCGTAACATCAAAAACGTTTACGGGGAGAACTGTACAAACGAACGCACAACCCGTTATTGGTTTTCCTGGTTCCGTTCTGGAAATGTTGACTTGAAAAATGAAGCTCGTGGTCGTCCGGAGACTTTGGTCAACAATGATGAATTAAAGGCGATTGTGGAAGCTGACGAAACTCAATCTACAGCTGAACTAGCAGCAGCTTTTGATGTTAGCATCAAAACAATTTTAATCCATTTGCGACAAATAGGCAAGGCAAAAAAACTTGATAGATGGGTGCCCCACGAACTTAACGATCGCCAGCGCAACGTACGCGTCGAGACCTGCCTCGCGCTGCTGCTACAGACAGTCTCCAAGCTGCAAGAGCTGGGGTTGGAAGCTCTCCCTCATCCGCCATACTCACCAGACCTTGCACCTACCGACTATTACTTTTTCCAAAATTTAGATAACTTTTTAGTGGGTAAAAAATTCAATTCCCGAGATGCAGTACAGAATGCCTTTGAAGAGTTTATTGCCTCCCGTCCAGCTAATTTTTACAAGAAGGGCATCAATTAACTGCCAATTCGTTGGCAAAGATGCGTCGATTGCATGGGTGATTACTTTGAATAACAGAAATAAAAAAGTTTAAAAAAATAAGTACTTTCACTTATTCCATACAAAACGGCAATTTCATAGGTACTCGTAAAGACCTGATATATACATATAATAAAACTGTAACGAGGCGATTACTGTACATTGAAGATATATTTAAAAATATTTATTATTATTTTATTTTCAGGAGTGTATGAGAGCAACAGAACCCAAAAATACAGTTTTTAAAATTTTTGTCTGTCTGTCTGTATGTCTGTCTGTCTGTCCGGGATAAACTCAGAAACTACGGCATGAATTTGAATGCAGTTTCTTGAAATATGATCTATGAAGTCCGGCGCTTCACAAAGGCTATGTTTTATCAAAATCGGCCCAGGAATATAGAAGTTATTACGCAATTTATGAAAAAATATACATTTCCAATATAACTTGAACCCCCGAACATACCGAGCCCTTAAGGTCCGAGGATCAGCTTATATACTGGTTAATGTTTATCTTGAGAGTATGCGAGTCAGAAAGATGAATGGATTGACATGCGATTTTCTAAAAAATTTTCTGTGTTGTCATAAGCTACTTAACACCACACAGCACAGTAGGTAGGCCTCCTCCTAGGTGGACCGACGACATTGTAAAAGTCGTGACCAACCGGTGGATGCAAAGGACAGGTTTTCGTACAGAGTGGCGGTCTAAGGGGGAGGCCTTCGTTCACCAGTGGATGCCTACGGGCTGATGATGATGGTAGTCGCAGGCAACCGGTGGAGGCAAATGGCAGGTTGTAATACAGAGTGGCGGTCAAAGGGGGAGGCCTTCGTTCACCAGTGGACGTCTACGGACTGATGATGATGATGATGATGATGGTAGTCGCGGGCAACGGTTGGATGCAAATGGCAGGTTTTCGTACAGAGTGGCGGTCTAAGGGGGAGGCCTTCGTTCACCAGTGGCTGTCTACGGGCTGATGATGATAGTAGTCGCGGGCAACCGGTGGATGCAAATGGCAGGTGTTGTAATACGGAGTGGCGGTCTAAGGGGGAGGCCTTAGTTCACCAGTGGACGTCTACGGGCTGATGATGATGGTAGTCGCAGGCAACCGGTGGATGCAAATGGCAGGTCAGCAGAGCAGAGTGGCGGTGTGTCTACGGGCTAT
The DNA here is from genome assembly GCA_905404285.2 of Erannis defoliaria. Lineage (NCBI taxonomy): Eukaryota > Metazoa > Arthropoda > Insecta > Lepidoptera > Geometridae > Erannis > Erannis defoliaria. Next base: position 7,956,113 of record FR990071.1, read on the forward strand.
GATGATGATCGCATTACCTATTGCATCACAAGGCAGAAGAAGTTATGAAATAAATGCCTGCCTAATAAGTCAAAAAGTCGTTGCCCGTTATTACCAAATTAGATGCAATCTCACGGTTAATATGGAGACCCAAAGAAGGCAGAGTCAGGACGCGCAAGAGTTTTCAGAATTGTTGTTAAATATTTCATTGGAGAAAGTATTTGTTTACAAAATCTTATTTTTGTTTGGTGTCCATTGCTGGACTTACCTAGGTCTATACTCGAAAGGCGAATAAGCCACTACGCAGGCCCAGTTGCGGGTTAGTGGATTCACATAATATACATTAACGCCAATGAGATCATTTAGTACGGGCCCGGGTTTTGAACTCGTGACCTCACGATTTGAAGTTCAGCGGTCCCGAATTAGGCTACTTGGCTTAATAGGCTCTGCGGTCACATTGATGAATTGCAAATCGTGATACCTCTTGGTTGCGTACGCGGGCCATTTGTCGCCACGGAACCAACACGAATATCCCATCTACCCGACCTAGAATACTGATTATTTAGAAAATACAACATAAGACTGCATTCCCTCATAATGAAAGTATCTATCTTTAGAGAGGCGCAAGTGTAAGATGGTGCGAGATACAACATTGTTATTATGCACGAAGATATCGTTACAAAATGATCAGCCGAATTTAAGCCCTCTTAAACTGTTACTTTGTTATTTAAAGTAAAATAAGGTCATGCGCATAAAACTATTTGGTCCACGCGAGTGAAGCCGCGGGTACAGCTAGTAATAAATAAAAGTACATGCTAGCCAGCTTTAACAACTTAAAAGTACAATCGATTTTCTTTCAGTTTTTTAAATTCCAATTGTATCTATTTAGTATCAGAGAAGAAGTAAATGTAACTTTCCGATCATCATCTATGTATTTTTTTACTCACATCCATGTAAATAAATACTTTAGTTATAACCACGCGGCAGACAGAGAAATAAACCAACAAGCATAAGACACAAGATGTAATAATATTTGAAGGGTTGGCCCCTTAGTAAAAGTTGTTTACAATATGAACCTATAACCAATATGTAATGGCCCAATATACTTACCTACATAATTATATGTTTTTAAACCGAAACCCATTAAATTAAATTAATTGCGGTAGTTATAATGTATATTATTTACAAAAAATTCGAGATACCATATCAAATATATCTCTTTTAATTCGTGATCCCAAAAACTCGACCCAACAACAGTGAGCGAAGCAAACATGGGCCGATTTTAATTAAACTTTATTTTTACCAACAACAATATATCTTTCTGCCTATTAGCCTATATCCCGCCATCACCGTTCCATGTTCATTAAGTAAATTTTGGTTTGTTGATATAACCAAATAAATAATGAACAGGTTTGGATTTAAGAATTATATAGCTCTACAAGTCTTAAAGTGAATATTTCTTTAGTAGTTTAAAAGTTTTAAACTTTAAGATTTTATTTTTCACGCTTTCAGGGATAGCCCCATAGTGAAAGTTGTTCATAATGATGAGTACATACCTACATACCCTTCCGTATTGTTGAACCGTTTTGTTACGTATAATCTAATCTATATAATTTTAAAATAATAATAATTTGGTAACACTTCATCTTCGACCACATCATCGCTTACCAACGGACGAGTTAGTGGTCAAACACGGATAAATCTGCAATAAAAACATTTGTAAATTCACCTACTCCAATTTCAGATCTCTTCAAAATACCGCCCCAATCACAACCCTAACTCCAGCCCTGATAATAAAGGTTCTGGCTTCAAATAGGTACTTAGATATTTATTTTTTGTTCCATGGACTTAAAGTAAATATCGAAGATTCTACCTTAAAAACAAGGCGATAAGATCAACAGTTAGGAGAGTTTACACAGGTACTTCCGACGTGATAAAAGTTTAATGGCTAAAAGCTACAAAGATCTCTTCAGGTAATTTTTGCAAGCTTAAACAGTGTTTCTCCTCTCCTATTTCAACCGACTTCAAAAAAGGAGGATCTCAATTCGACTATGTTTTTTTTTATTTTTTTTATGTTACGCGTTTACTCCGCCAGTTATGAATTGATTTGATGATTATTTTTGGTTGTTAGGTGATACTTCGAGGTGGTCCCATATACAATGTGTAACAAAAAGGTTCAACAATACTGAAGGGTATGAATGTACTCATCATTATGAACAACTTTAACTATGGGGCCAAAATCGAAATCGCGAAAAAAATACTGCTGTTATTAGAGTTATGTATGGAAGCCAATGAAAGACGCATTAACGATTTCATAACATACTCGTTTATTAACTCGAATTAATAGCAGGAGAGGTGTGAGTGCTCTCTACTGTACCGGGTCGCAGGGACACCATAGGGCAACTACTAGCTTTATGAGCTCACGAAACCAAGGCCTTAAGAACAAAGGTCTCTTGTTAATAATTGTAAATAAAACATATGAAAGAGAGAGCATTACTTCATACAGGTCAAAGTGAGACAGATTGATTTTTGCTATATCCAACACGCCCCCTCAAAAATTAATCTCTTTCCTTAAAAACGTTTTAGAAAAACTATTTACAATTAAAATGACACTTCACACCTTCCCGCTCTGTCTGGGAGTACATTCATCATGGTCCAACATTCGTTGCACAGGATTAGGGAAAACCCAGAAAAACCTAATCAGACCAATCCAATTTAGTAGTATTTCATTTTAATCTACTTAATTTAATTTCATAAACATCAATCAAACAGATCGTATTTTCAATTTTACACATGTTACGAGACATCATGGACTTCATTACAATTAACAACATTTACTTAATTTGCGCAAGTTTTTCTTTCAATGTCGAAAAACACACAGTCGGTAACTACTTCGTTAGGATTAATTATATCAGCCAACTGATCACCAGTAGGGCCAGTAGGTAGTAAAATGTTTTAGTCGAATTATTTTTCACCTGTTCCCTTGAAAAATATATTTTATAATTCAATCCTTTGTGATTTGTCGAATTATTACCAATGCTTGCTTATACATCCCAAATTATCCTGATAAATTTAATAACTCAACTTTAATACTGGTCACTCATGACTTTAACCACAAAGCTTTTTTTACAGACTCAAACAAAACCATGTAATCAGCTTCTCAAGACGAAGCCGCCGTTGTTTATCGCTTTGTTTGCCAGCATATTGTGCATTGTTCAAACAGTTGAAACAAATAACCCGTGGTACTTTTTCGTTGTAGTCATCACTACCCCACTATGAGTCCACGTAACCGCTCATATCATTTGCGTTACAATTAATCGACTCATACGGGTATAGGTCAGCTTTAATTCTATCGTCCCTTTCAGGTAACGTAACACCCTTTTTAAACATGACCATAATGTTTGGTCGCTTTTGTTAGCAAACCGACTAAGGATGTTTATAGAAAAGCTCAGGTCTCCACGAGAACAGAGTACGTATTATATATACTAAGCATCCCAACAGATTCATACAAGGGGCCTTTGTAGTTTCATCTGAGTTTAAAGTTCATCAATTTTATTTGCTATAGGACTGACAGAATTATTACTCAGACTCACTCAGGTTGAACTTTTCTAATACTGACTATATGTACAGCTCATATACCGACGAAACATCGTATGTCTCTTAAATTTACCATTATATATTGGTCATCAAGTAGTTTTTGAAACTATTCAAGGTATAATAATTATCTGCAATTACAATAATGACATCATTGACACACAGCACAACATAAAAATGTTTTTACAATTTACAAATGTTTTCTGCATCTAGAGTATAAATGCAGCGATTAGCTGATGAGTATCGAAAGCCCTTTTCCATCAAAGTTTGTTCAAACATTTGAAACCAACAGCGCGCGGAATATTTTAATCCATACATTCTTAGCTTTGTTTAATTTGCAAACTAAACGTTCATGAACAAACGAAATGTTCATGTATCATGTAATTCTTCCGATAGTTTGCCATTCAAAAACGACGTATTAAAGGCGATATAATGGACAAGCAAATTGAATTGATTTGCAAAAATCGAATATACATCTGAAACTTGATCTTCTAGCTACTAAGGCAAAAGTTTCATTATTGTCAGTTAAATTATATTCCTGACTGAAATCGCGAGCAACTATATGCGCTTTATATTTTACAGGTTTTCCAAACTCATCATTTTTCACAGTGAATACAGACATACACAGACTGTAAATGATTAGGTTCTTTACAGTCAACAATATTTTTAACAAAAAGTTTTTGTATAAATCAAATAGGTATCCAGTTCATAAAAGCTTATCATCCCTGGATTTAATTTCATCAAAAGATAGGTGTTGTACAAAGTAAGCTAGTGGCACACAACAAAGAGTAAATATCATCATGTTCATCATAAGATACCCAATTACACAGGAACAAGGAATACAGATACAGATTCAGATTCAGAGGGCAAATAGTTTTTATTACTCTCACTCCTTCTAACTTGTTTTTCACAAGAAGGTTGCTCATTTTTAGGTAGAGTCAACTTATTTGAAATTTCTGTGCACATATCTGTTTCAACCACAGATTTATTAGGCGGTGGACCTAATTGTGCAGGTATTACGCATGTTTGTGAACCATCTGATTTTACCAATCAGACATGCAGTGATCTGATTTCAATATATCAGATTTGCACGAACTTTGAGTGTCCGTTTTAGTGTCAGAGTGACCAGAATTTCCACTTGAAATTCCCATAGGCTTCCACGGTCTACTTTATAAGAAATAGATCACATCTCTGACTATCACAAACTTTTCTCTTACCATATCTCACACCTTAACCATTCGGTTCATATACGACCAAAATAGCTTTTAATGATTTGTCATCAAACTTGGTCTTTCTAGTCTTTCTATGAAAATAGACAGTTGAACCGAAAACATTTAAATAGTTGCGGCTTTCTACTATGCCACAATCAAATGGTGTGTTAGCGCATCGCGCATTCAGTGCTTTAGTGGGACTCAACACAGCCTCACCCCAGAACGTTTTGTCTAATTTAGCACTAGGTACCATGCCAATAAATCGGACTACGTTCTGTCCCGTTCGTATTATACATTCGGCAAATCAGTCAGAAACTGAGTAAATGACACTGTTAAGTTGTAACTAATACCTTCTTACATACAAAAAAAACCTTAATTTTATTTGATAAATACTCGCCACCGTTTTATTGCTATAGAGGTAGACAATTTTCAAAACGAAATGAGCTTCACACTTATCGAAACGCAGCAAAAACAAAACATCTTTACAGGGCTATTAAGTATTCATCCACAAAAATCACGAAATAGTATTTGCCGTCAAGTGTTGAAAGAGTGATGGGACCGCACAGGCACACGCGCTGTGCACATTTATACAATGGTCGTTTTTATAACTTTAAAAATTACGACCTACCAAATGTCAAACATGTCCGCCCTTCATCCATGCAAGCTTCACAAAGTTTATCAGTAAATTTAATGTTTTCAATTCATTCTAAATTAGAAAACATACACTTGCTTTTTATTTGTAGGAAATTCGTCTTTTCAATAATAGTTTATGATGCCACAATTCATTATTATTATGAACAATCTTTAATTGTTACTGAGCTTCCAGCATTTAAAACATGCCTATCAAACATAAAGTTGATGCCAGTTATAGTTCAAAGACTCACCATTATTTGCTGTCTTACCCTCCTTGCCGTAAATATATATCTCCACACCACCCTTTTTACCAAAAACGATAGACATACTCGTACCAGCTTGTTGCATCCTTTTGACTTTCATACTGTTCGCCTCCAACCATAAAAGCGAACCCGGAGATATCCGACGAATTAGGACCAGATGTATTGATGGTCTGCACAGTTCTATTATTCTCGGTACGCTGTTGAGCTTGTTGACCTCTTTTATTATAATAACAATCTCTTTTATAATGTATTTTTCTTCCACAGTGGTGGCAGGTAACATTTTTGTTTTTATTAAATTTTCTCTTAAACTGTTGTTTCCTTAGCTGATTATTGTTATATTTATTGTGATTGTCAATTGGTTTCTGTGCCTCTTTCGTCAACATTTGTGCCTGGAGCACTTTAGAGCTTGTTTCACGTCTTTCATTCATTATTTTAATTTCCTGGTCAAGCAATCTTGTCTTGACAAATGTCAGTGTGATGTTAGCCTCCGTCAGTGTTTCAATAGCAGTAATTACTCCATCGTAACTGCTCGGTAAAGTCATAAACAGGTGTGTGACTTTATCCACCTCTTCTAATTTTGCACCTGCAGCCAGCAACTCCGTGATCAAGTCATCAAATTCTTGAAAGAGTTTCATCAGTGGCTTATCATTTGCCAGCTTTAAGTTCAGTAAGCACTTTCGTAAAGCAAGTTGAGTGGCGATGCTTTTTCTTTCGTAAATAGAGTCCAACTTCAAAAAAATTTGCTTCGCGTGATATTTTCATCACTTGTCAGTCCGAGCAACGAATCGGACAAATACTCAAGTATAGTGTTTTTCGCCCCACATAGTTCTTTGTAATACTCGCTATCACTTTCTAGTTCCACATGATTATCACTGTCTATTATTTTTAAAACACCAAGTTCACTTAGTAAATTTCGTATTCTAAGTTTTCAGACACTATATTTGTCCCCATCAAAACGTTTAATATTACGCTTTAACCTTTGGTTTTCCATTATTTTGGTTTTAGAAAATAATGCTTGGAATACTACAAACACTTGTCACTGACAGAGTTCACAAAGTTTTTATTTCACTTAAAGTGTTTTTTATATTTCATTTCACTGGGCCCATAACCTATTAGAGTTATGTATGGAAGCCAATGAAAGACGCATTAACGATTTCATAACATACTCGTTTATTAACTCGAATTAATAGCAGGAGAGGTGTGAGTGCTCTCTACTGTACCGGGTCGCAGGGACACCATAGGGCAACTACTAGCTTTATGAGCTCACGAAACCAAGGCCTTAAGAACAAAGGTCTCTTGTTAATAATTGTAAATAAAACATATGAAAGAGAGAGCATTACTTCATACAGGTCAAAGTGAGACAGATTGATTTTTGCTATATCCGACAGCTGTTCCATACAAAAAGTTCAATGACCTTGGACAAAATGTAAGGAACAGCTGGTTTATTTCGTGATTTCAGGGTTGGCCCCATAGTTAAAGTTGTTCATAATGATGAGTACGGAGTTTTGGCGGGAACACGGAAAAATCATGTCGTTGCATTCTATTATTTTCTTAAACTTGTGTTTTTTTGCGAATTAATGATTAAAAATGGTGGTGTTTTATTCATTGAGTGTTGAATTACATGCACGAGTGTGGGCAAGTGATATATTGTGGTGAAACATGTCTTTTCGTGTTGTTTTCAAAACTCCGTAGAAGCTCATAGTAAAGTCGCCACAACTTTACTAGGGCATGACTTGGACTCGACTATGACTGATTTCGTGTGACTGACTGTGATTTAATAACATATTTGACTTAATTTTAATAAAAGAAACTTGAAAATTCATAAACTTGACACTGGCAGAATGCACAACGGGCGATGCCAATAACTAAGAAAAAAAAAAAAAAATGTTGAGTACATACATACCCTTCAGTATTATTGAACCTTTCTGTTACACGTTGTATATTTTATCGAAATCGGTTCAGTAGTTTTTAAATCAAATTTACTGAAATAAATCAAAATAACTGAAAAATATGAAGATGTCATCCAGGTCGTCGAAATTGAAGTCAGTTGTTTTTTTTAAAGCTTATTATTACTGTGCTTTGTTTCAACTACATATATTTACAAGAAGCATTTGTGAATTTCCAGTCATGCAAGTATCTGTGTTCTGGTTTGAAGCGCAATATTACTTGAGCAATTACAGGGCATTAAAAGATTTGACATCTAAAATCTGAGGGTGACGAGGGCAGTGCAGTGTGGCGCAGGATTTTGTTACCAAATTCACAATTCTGGCACTGCTATTGATAAGGGCAGGCGTAGGTACCTACCTAATGCTTACCACCAGGTGAACGCCTCGCTCGTCTCGTCATTCTACTGAAAAAAAATATAGGTAACGAATGCTACTGATGTAATAATTTCACGAACACGACTTTTAGAAAGAGTTTTTTTTTTACAGATTTGCGTTTGTATTTAAGATGATGCTCGCTCACCTAGAAGATTCCTGTTTGCTTTGGATTTGAAGACACATATTGTACTTTACCAGTACCAGTACCTGTACCAGTGATGACATATGGAACTGAAACGTGGTCTTTAACTGCTGGCCTTTTGGAGAAACTTAGAGTCACGCAACGGGCCAGAGAGAGCTATGCTCGGAGTTACTTTGCGCGATAGAATCCAACACACAACAAAAGACAACCTGCCATTTGCATCCACCGGTTGCCCGCGACTTTTACAATGTCGTCGGTCCACCTAGTGGGAGGCCTTCCTACGCTGCGTCTTCCGGTTCGCGGTCGCCACTCAAGAACCTTTCTTCCCCATCGGTTGTCAGTTCTTCGAGCGATGTGGCCTGCCCATTGCCACTTCAACTTGCAAACCTTGCGAGCTATGTCGGTAACTTTGGTTCTTTGGCGAATAACCTCGTTCCGGATTTTATCGCGCAAAGTAACTCCGAGCATAGCTCTCTCCATTGCCCGTTGTGCGACTCTGAGCCTCTCCAAAAGGCCAGCAGTTAAAGACCACGTTTCAGTTTCATATGTCATCACTGGCAACACACACTGGTTGAAGACCTTTGTCTTCAGACACTGCAAGATTTTAGACGAGAAGATATTACGCAATTTCCCGAACGCTGCCCATCCGAGTTGGATTCTTCGGGCGACCTCTTCGTTGGACCTACCTAATTGAACGATCTGTCCAAGGTAGTTGTAGTGGTCAACAACTTCGAGAGTATCGTTCCCAACGACAACCGGTACGGGTACAACATGGACATTGGACACGATCTTTGTCTTGTCCATGTTCATTTAAGACCCACCTGTTGGGAAACGTTACTGAGGTCGCTGAGCATAGTATTGAGGTCCTTCAGCGACTCTGCCATTATGACTATATCATCGGCAAAGCGAAGGTGAGTGATGTATTCGCCATTACATTATTCGACAGCCTTATAGCTCAGTAGGTAGCATGTCTGCCTTCAGAGCTGTAGGGCGTGGGTTCGATCCCCACCCAGGGCAAACATTTATGAGACGAACATAGATGTTTGTTCAGTGTCTGGGTGTAGTATGTATTATAAGTATGTATTTACGAAAAAAAATATGTATATAAGTATTCTATCAGCTATCTGGTTTCCATAATACAATCTTTGCTTAGTATGGGGCTAGATGGCGCTGTGTGTAAAATGTCCCCCAATATTTATTTTATTTATTATTTATTTATTAATGTACATACATTTTGTACATAAATGTACATATATTTTCTACCTCAGTACAAAATGTATGTATGCAATATTATTTTTCACTGACTTTGATGGATACATTACTGATCGGCACATGTCGGGACTATGCCGGCACTATTGTGTGAGGATAGGCCTTAAACAGGCAACTTTACGTCGGTTATTTTGTCGATGAAATAAGCGCTCAGTATCGGGTATTCCCATTAGAGCACCAATATGCCTCACAGCCACTCATTCGGAAGCTGGGTACTCGCCTTTTCATTAAACCTCATCGTCCTTTCTATTACATAAATATATACGAGTACCTACCTACTATTTGTGAACTAATTTGTAAGATTTTTGTCAGGCTCACAAACGACATCGAACCGGGTTGGGCTATAGTTTGCACTACCATTTTCGTAAGTACTATGCGGTGTGGTCACGCAACGTTCAACTATGTGCATTTGGACGGAAGCTTGACCTCGTTCGATTTAAGATTGGGTCATTGAAAAAATATTATACATATTCGTTCTTGATTTGGTTCGAGTATAATTCGAAAACAGTTATAAGTTATGAGATATAAGTTTTACTACTACCTACTCTCTATCAAGGTTTCAGATCACCAGCATTGATTTACCTGACAACAGCGTCAAGAAAAGGATGTTATTATTTTGACTGCCATATAGCTCAGTTGGTAGTGTATCTGCCTTCAGAGCTGTAGCGCGTGGGTTTGATCCCCACCAAGGGCAAACATTTATGTGACGAACATAAATGTTTGTTCTGTGTCTGGGTGTAGTATGTATTATAAGTATGTATTTACAAAAAAGTATATAAGCATTCTATCAGCTATCTAGTTTCCATATCACAAGGTTTGCTTAGTTTGGGGCTAGATGGCGCTGTGTGAAAAATGTCCTCCGATATTTATTTATTTATTTCTAGGATATATCCGACTCCATATTACCACCTACAATCGAAGTAGCTCCATTGAAAAGTTTTATGGTGAGACGAATGCGAACTTTTTTCCGCTATGTTTTCATGGAACTATATGCAAAATTATTATTATTATGGAACAATTGCGAATATTATACCCCGCAGTCTTGGAGGATCTAGCTGGGTGGGTATATAATCAAAGCCCGCAGTAGTGTACCGTATTAGTAAGCTGAAAGAAGGTCAGTATACTAATAATTGCGAACAACTTTCACTATGAGTTCTAACCCTGAATTTGGCAACATATGGCACATTTTTGTCAACGGTGAATAACATTTTCCTATATGAAAAGCTGAATATTTTTTGGGAATTTAGGGTTGGCCTAGTAAATTGGAAACAATCCTAATGATGACTACAATGACCTCATGTCGGCTTAATAATACGCTTAACCCTTCATAAAAGAGCATTACCGAAAATTAAAAAAAAATTTGCTAAATTTTGCAATGGAGAGACGAGCAGGGTGACGAGACGAGCAAGATGTTCGCCTGGTGGACTCCTTGTATAAAGTTTAAGAAGCTGTTACATTAGCTAGCTAAAGGTGTGAATACTATCTAAATCAACATTAATTTCGACCTAGAAAACAAACTTTAACTTGTAGCATGACTGGCTCCTGCGCCCGCCATCACGCAATTTCTCTGGCACCTACAACACTAGTATATATAACGAGTAGCAAGTTTTTCTAACTTCCTACCTGTTTACTAAACATCGTAGTCCACGTTTTGTTTTGTTTTGCCGGCCAAAGACTTCGCTCCACCTATAGTGGGTGTGATAGGGGGATTTTGAGGCGCCCGCTTTGGCAACTTTACCAGCGGTGAACGAGGTGTTATTTAACTAACGACGTCACCATTGACTCATTTGCGTTGTAACGTAATTAGGTAAGTAACTACTTAAATATGTAAGTACCTTAATATGAGAAAATATAAGAACGTAAATGTAATTGTTGTTACATTTTTGTTATTGTACTTGGTATGTTTTTTATCTTTCAACGATAACGCTGATTTTCTATCATAAAATAAGTATTAAGCTAATTTCTAATTATTAAGTAGTTACAAATGAGAAATTATGATTACCATCTGGAAACTAAGCTAGTTACTTACATACATAATCTTGAAAGGGACTTGAATATTTTAGTATGAAGTCTGGCATACCTACTGTTCGCCATCTTGTTTTTTTTTCTTTGAAATTACGGCCGATAATTAAACCTTTATGAGTCGATAGCTGGGACCGATAGCCGAGGTCGGCGAGAGCCGGGTCGATAGATGGGACCTGGGTATATATGTCCTAAAACGGCATCCAGAACCACCGGAGGACGGGCAGCAGCGTCCTCTCATTTAACGGTGGTAACCATTCTGCGATCCCCAAGCCGCCTGCCAAGCGTGGACATTATGGCAACACCTCCCTTTAAGGGAGAGGCCTTCGTCCAGCAGTGGACGACATCCGGCTGTTGATGTATGTATGTGATGTGAGTCGATAGCTGATATTAATATGAACAAGGTTTTTAAGAGATCAATTATCCTCTAGCGTCACGTTTCCTAGATATTTGGCGATTTTATGACGCAGAATAAAAAAAAAGAAGCTAGAATTACTTCTAGCTTCTTTTAAAATTAAAGCTAAAGCTAAATTTCATGTGCCTAAAAAAATATATGTTTTTGACTGGCACGTTTATTCTGCGCTATCTATCGAGTTGAATAGGATCTCTAGTTAAAATGCAGGAAATGTATAATTTTTAGGTAAAATGCCGTGCTGCTAATTATCTGACATATCGTTGTTGATTTATTTAAATCGAATCATTTCCAGTTACAATATTCATCGCCTTGATTATAACACTGTTACCCGCCGGTGTCCTAGTTTAGTTCGTACTAATTTCATCAACATGCGTAATTCCCAGTGTTTGAATATGCAATATGTCACAAATACGTAACGAGGAACGTAGTGATTGTATCGAAGTTAATTAACTGGCACATTCATCCAAGCCAGATCAAATAGTGTTCGACAGATATTTATCTCTATATGATAGGTTTATTGATACAGTATACTTACATAATGTACGATAAATACACTAATATTTGTAATGGTTGTGGAAGAGTGAGGTCTTCTGTCACAAGTATTGCTATACTTAAAAGAAGGCCTCCACAATTGTTGTTTAAAACGTGTATTCTAATGTAATAAACATTTTTTCTTTTTTTCATGTTTCATAATATACCATATTGGAATTTCATAAGTAAGTACGTATACGTAATAAGAATACTTGATAATAATCTCCACGCATTCCTGAGAAAAAGGGGCAGACGGACAACGAAGTGATCCTCTGAGGGCATTTTTTTTCCTATTATGTCAGGGAACCCTAAAAATGTTAGGTTCTAATTAATACTATTTCAAAGTTTCCTAAAATAATGATTCAGAATTCTGATTTATTAGTCAAACAAGAAATTAATTCTTTGCATATAAAAAATCCATAGCTAGATTATTTTTTATTTTTCTCCTAACTCTTATGACTTCTCAGTTCTTTGTCAGTGGTATATCACTCGTTTCTGACTTGACGTCGACTTCTGGGATACCATGTATTTCTATATCATAAATAATGGTCGGGCCATAGGTCGATCCCCAATCCTCTAGCCGCCTGCCAAGCGTGGGGATTATGGCAACCCCTCCCTATCGCGCAGCAGTGACTGCCTTCTGGCTGATGAAGATAATGATGACGATGATGAAGGTCAGATATTTCTTACAATAATGCTCTAAATTAAATGGTAATTACCGAGACCATAATCACAATCAACAGACGCATAACGCCATGCACCATGCAATCCCTGATGTGACGGGTTTCGAATTAGTCTCCTCAATTGAACATGCTGAGGCTGAGATTGCCTGGCCAGCTAATTATTATAGACAACGGGCACAGTGGCAAATGAATATAACAGACTAGGGGTCGCCCACGACTTCGTTCGCGTACGGAAGAAATTCGCCCCGCTCCCAAATACCGCAGCGTTAATTACTCAGTGACAGCCTGATAGCTCAGTTGGTAGCATGTCTGCCTTCAGAGCTGTAGGGCGTGGGTTCGATCCCCACCTAAAACAAAAATGTTTCTGACGTACATCGATGTTTGTTCTGTGTCTGGGTGTAGTATGTATCATAAGTATGTGTTTACGAAAAAAAATGTATGTTAGTATTCTATCAGCTATCTGGTTTCCATAATACAAGCTTTGCTTAGTATGGAGCTAAATGGCGCTGTGTGTAATAAATTTCCCCCCAATTTATATTAGTAATTGGGGTCCCCCCAAATACTAATATTTTCCTCCTCATATTCACCACTTTAAATCATCCCGAGTATTTTTTTTAACCGCATAGGAATTTTCTTCCTAAATGTTCTAAAACGTTGATCATATTTTTTTATATAATCCGACACAGTTTTCATTCATTCAGTTTTATGCAATAGTAATCTGGTACTCTCAGTTTGTCTCATAAACGTGACAAGTCTTAGTGTAGTATTATTTTATGAGAACTAGTTTAGTGTTTTGTAGTGGTAGGACTCTATTGCAGAGTCGGCCTGGGGAAGTACCACATCTTTGCCAGTTATTCAACCACCAAGCACTAGTGTGCAAGCATTACTGTGTTCCGGTTTAAAGGGCAATATTACCAGAGAAATTACTGGGTAAGAAGAGATTTAACATCTAATATCTCAGGGTGACTGACGAGCGCAGTGCTGTGCGGCGCAGGATTGTGTTCGCAAGTTCACAATTCTGGCACTGCTACTGTTAGTGGCAGGCGTGATGCTTACCACCAGGCGACCGTCTCGGTCTCTCTAGTCTCGTCACTTGATTGTATTAAAAAAACATACACTAAAATAACTGAACCTTTAGCAAGTAAAGAATTTCACATGACAAATTAGACAACACGTTTTATATAGATAGTCGAGTACGGAAAAAATTCACCCCGCACCTAAATATCTTCCATACCGCTGGGTTATTCATTTATATTTTTCCTCCTCATTTTCCCCCTTTTCAAAAAATCCCTGACTAGCATAAAAAATATTGTTTTCAACTTTACCTATTATTTTCAACCTAATCCATCAACCCTAAGCAAAAATATTGTTGGTTTGTTTTAAAAAGTCTATCCAAATACCAATGTTCATCACTATAACTTTAAAAATAAAGTTGTATGGAAAGCCATACAAACTTTTATCCGCCTCTTTAAGTCATCTTTGTCAATAAATATTGAAAACAGCATTTTTTATTTAAATTAATTATCCAAATACAAATTTCACGACTAAAAGTTCAAAAACAAAGGAGTGTTTCATACAAATGTTTTCACCCATGTTTACCCCTTAGGGGTAGAATTTCGAAAAACCCTTTCTTAGTACACCTCTACGCTACGCATCAATACAAATAAACCCTCCAAAAGTCTGTACGGGCAGCGGTTTGGGCTGTGCGTTGTCTGCATGGTGGTTGTCGGTCAGTCAGTCATGACATTGATTCTTATAGTTTTATTTTTTTATACAAGTATAAGTTAAATAAAGTGTTGCTAGTAAAGAAAAAAAATTGGTACTTACATTATCTAATTATTTTTCTGCTTAATAATGTATACTTACAACAGCTATTAAGCCAGGTTCAAAATGAAATAGTTTTAAAATCCAAGGCTTTCAGACATTTCGTTTAAGATACCTAGGCCTTTTTTGCTCTGCCTAATGAAACAAAACAGGATTAAATTGTACACTGTACAATGTACAGTACCTATACATTTCTCATGTTAACAAGGCCGAGGGATTATGGCGAGACAGACTACTCTCTAGAGAATTCTGGCTTATTAACAATGTATGGTGAAAAACACGGAACGTGTTAACAAAGTAGAAAGAACAAGTGCCTACTCGTATTATATATTTTTCATTAATTATTGCTCGACAATTGTCCTTACGTCTGTGTACAATACTGTAGAATTAAGCTATTGCCCGCGCTTTATGAAACCATGCGATATTTTTAAAAAACGCACTGCTTAGTGTTTTACTCCGTTATTAATTACTATTGAGGCGTTGTTGATAGTGAGGTTACAGAGTACAGACGGAGTTTATGTACAGATTTTTATACCACTGGCTTTTTGGTGAAGGAAAATATCGTGAGGAAACCATTGAAACATTTCTCCGCAGAAGAAATTCAATGGCATCTGATCTACCAACCCTCAACTGAGCCAGTGTAGTGGATATGATCCAATCACCTGTCTTTATTCGAACTGCTGAACAGTGGAATGGGCTGCCCAAGTGGGTTTTCCCCGATAATTATAATCAGCTTATTCTAGGCAAGCGTGCTCCATCGTAGGCTGCATCTTCGTTTAACATCAGATGAGATGGCAGTCAAACGCAAGCCTACAAATAATAAAAATAAAAAGAGTACGCCTGCGCCCAACAATGGACTGATGACAGGCCGATTATGCTTGTATTCGATCTCATTGCTATTGAAACAAAATTGAATCAGACAATTATATAAAAATGCGCGAAGAAAAAATATTATGACAGGTAAAACTGCACCCTTATCATGGACGTTCGCGATTCCGATTGCGATAGCATGCCATCCTGCTCGTACCAAACCACTCGCGCCATGCGCCCTCTTGCTCGCGCACGCTCGCAATCAGAATCACGAACGTCCATGATAAGGGCACTGGTCCTTGATCTGAAACTAAAATATTAGTGACACAAATTATTAGAATTTACCTTTCTATCTACTTCGATGTTCCGTGGCGAAAAAGCAAAATTTATTTGTCTAGAAGGCTTGACGGATTTGTAAAAAGCACTGGTTGACCGTTATGTCCGGCTGACCGTGCGACCGTTAATACGATACAAAGGGAAACTGTGCTCGGATGATCCCTAGAGATTGATGTCCTGCTAGTGTCCGGGTCATGCTGACATCAGCGACGATGCTGGCTGACATGAGCTACAACTGTTCAGCGTGGTATTTGCTAGCCTCGATTGTCAACGGATATAAGTAGGTACGTTCGTATATGAATTGAAAATGAAAATAGCCTTTATTTCTACTAATGCATTTCACAACAATGGCGATTTCAATTATAACCATTGCCATCCAGCGTGGCAATGCCGCCAGCATGCTGGGTACGCTGCCGAGTGGTAGTGGGTTTGAGCATTTGGATTGTCTCTCTAAACTTTCATCGATCTGGATACAATCCTTTTGTTTTTTTTGTGTAGTAGGCTAAGTAGTCTTTGTAGTTTGTTGTGGTTATCTAGGTAACAATAATAATTATATATTTATTTTATAGGTTACCCCCGTAGAAGCCTTTATATTAACTTGCAATGTTTTTATGTGCGTCCAAAATTTGCAACAGAAATTTAAACCAGTTCTTGCAGGCTGTATTTGTGTATTCATGTATAAACCTGATGCTAATTAAATATTATAGTGACGTAGATAAAAGTTTTTTTTAGAGATTAAAGATCTACCTTTGACCGCCAACTCGTCTGATGAAAAACGACGTTGCGGTCAAAGATGAAGCAAGCAGAACTAGAACCTCGAACTTACTCACATAAGTACTATAGCCTCGTAGATGCCCAGATAAGTTTTCTGGAAACAACGAGGACGGAGAATGCTTAATATTTTGGCTTCCTCTACAGCCATCATCAACAGCCGGAACACGTCCACTACTGGACGAACCTCCCCCTTAATAGGATAATATAATATATAGCAAAAGCGGTGGAACAAAAATTTTTTTTTTAATTATATTATTTCTAGTGTTGGCACTCTGTTGGCAAAATCGAATCTACAGGTAACTTGGTTGCTCTGTACATTTGGGATTACATATTTTCTAAATTGAAAACTATTTACTTTCCTGTTAGCATAATTAGCCTGTGAGTACACTGCTACCCGCGAAGGGCGATCGGGATTTCCACCACGCTGGTCCAGTTGCGGGTTGGTACCGTTCACATACGCCTCACGACGTTTTGCTTCGCCGAAAACACCTCATTTTACGGGCCCGGGATTTGAAACCACGATCTTACGATTCCAGGTCTAGCGGACTTTTTATTTGGCTACAACAGCTTTTTTTTATTTTCTGCTTGTTAGGTCAATTTCCTATTATGAACAGTATTTTTTCTACTGAGCTGTGTTTTTAGATATAATAGTTTTCAAAAATGTCGGAGTTCCGAGGTAAACACATAAAAAAACAAAATACAACCGCATTGAGAACCTTTTCTTTCCAATCTTTTTTGAAGTCGGTTAAAAATACTAAGCTTCGAGATTATAAGCGCATGTTTACACTGAAACACAGCGTCATCGGATTATTTCAGTTCACCGACGCTGGGGGCGGTGGAGGTGTGAGAAAGGTCGCCGGCTTATCCGTTACGTGCATGGGCACCTAATTTACTGGAAAAAAATTAACAGCCATTAGATAAAATGCTTCTTTTATAGCGCACTTGAAAATGAAGGGCAATGATATTAAAAATACATGAAGGGATTTTGATTATGCGAGTGAGTACATACTTTACCTTTGAATAAGTAAAGATGCTCCATAGCGGCTTTATACTTTGTTATTTCTTTAAAAAATTTAATAACCAACTTCGAAAAAGGGGGAGGTTCTTGGTTCGACGGTATGTTTTTTTTTATGTATTTTCACCGATTTCTCCGTCAATTGTGGAACGATTTTGAAAATGCTATTTTATTTGAAATGGTATACTCCCGAGGTGGTTCCATATTAATCTTAATTAGTTTTTTTTTTAAAGTTACGTTCTTATTTACTTACTCTCATTATTAGGTTTCCAGCACTGACCTATGAAACACTAATGTCCTACTCTCAGACTTTTTAAGTAACTATGTGTCGATTCTGACGGTTTTAGTGTCAAAAAAAATCGACAGCAATATTTTAATTAGTTTAGAACTGTCAAGTTCTAAACTAATTAAAATATTGCTGTCACTTTTTTACTAAGCATGTTAGCTAAGGACAGCAATACTTTAGTTAGTTCTGTCAACTTAAACCTTCAGAATTGACCACATTGTTACTTTAAACTTATTGTTTTCTGTACAGTTGAGAACCAATGTTTTTAATATTAAAGTAGACCATTTTCCATTTCTCGCTGGATGTATACCTAATAGGCATCTCGTATATGGAACGAATATTCGCAATCTTCTAATTTATGGCACACATCATTAGCCAGAAGACGTCCACTGCTGGACAAGGCCTCCCCTTATTAGGGGGTTGCCATAATCACCACTCGCGGACTCGCGGATTGGGGATCTTAATTTACGAGTATGTACCTATCCATGCACAATGGGGATCCACACTGCCATTTTATTCCACTAGCTGACGCATCGTCGATGCGGCCATAGTCAACTGTCAATCTCATATAATTTGTTGTTTTTTCTACAATTTAATGGACTCTTATTAGACTCGGATTACCAAGGAGAATCTGGATTAAGTATACTGTTTTGTACAGCAGTTCTTTCCTTGCTAATTAAAGCTCTGACCAACATAAAATGTAACAACTATCTGACCAACATAAAATTTAAACAACTATCTAACCGTCAACAGCTGCATAGATATAGCATAGATATAGAGAAACATTATCCAGTATTTTTCCTTGCACTAGATTATCGACAACGCCCTCATCAAGAGCAGATAGATATAATAAACGAAACTTGATTTTGCCACATCCGGGCCGCCGCTGGCGCCATCTGCGGAAAGTTTTGCCTGTGGAACCTCATTGCACAGCAGTCTCCATAATTATTATAATAAAAAAAACACTTTTCAATGTCTGAATAAGTAGTTTTCTTTTCAAATACACGTTGGCACGTTTGCCAGAAGTAGGTATGTAGGTTAGATACCTACTTTGATAAATAGTTTAGTAGTCAGTACAAAGCACAGAGTAATAGAAGCAGAGATGTGATCAAAGGTTTTTTCCTTAGAAAGACGCGTGACTGTGCGGGGAGGTGTAGGTTCGCGGGAGGAGTGGCAATTTGTACTGCCATCTAGCGGTTTTCAGGAAAAGTTTTTGATAATCGAACTAGTGAACTAACGCTTAGCTGAATTAACACTTAATTTCTTAATACCACGCTAGAATTTCAAAATCACGTTTTTAAATTTTATAGAACGGATCACTAAATATAGAAATAAAATTACTTACGAATGAAATTAGATGCCAATCATGTCATCTGAATTTTTCCCTCGTTACTTTGTACATAATGAAACCGAGCAACTTATTTAATTTTTACTGTTACTGAGTAAAAACATTAAAAATCGTACGTCTAATATGTAAGTTTGAATGACCGTTACGCGTGGCGGACGTTAGCAGACTGAGCAAATAAGTATGACGTCACACACTCCGTCCGCAAGATAGGATCTGCGGCTGCAAGTCGCTCATCGCATCTCCTTATCCTCCATGGTACAAAGAGAGTGAGCTAGATCCTCCGAGAGTACAACGATTGGGCCACACGCTCAACGCAAAACTGCATCAGGCTAAACTTTTGTAATAATGGATGAATAATAAAACTTTAAAGCTTTTGTTGACTTCAGCTTTTAGATACAGTTAGGTACAGTTAACATAACAATATGCAAAGTTTGGTGGATATGCCTATCTGGGCTATCGCGGAATCTGCATAAAAATCGTTGTATTCGCCCGGGGCTGCCCGAATAGCGGAATCAAAATGGCATATTTGGGGGAACGCAGTACAGATTGACAATGTAGGCCGCGTGCATTTCCCTGGATAGTCAGTACATAATCGTAGTTTTGATAGCTACATCTGTGATACCTTTAGTCGAATTCATAATTAGACGGACTAAGCTGACATTTCGAGTGTTGCTAATTCATGGCAAAATTTAAATAAGTACCTAGTGAAAAAAAAACAAATTTTATTTTATTAAAAAAAACTTAATCTTTTTATGAACTTATGAAGTTATGTTAACAAACTGCCGACTGGTTAGAAGATTTGGATTGTCTCTAGGCTTTCACCGGTCTGGATACAATCCTTTTGTTTTTTGTGTATACTTAGTAAACTAAGTAGTATTAAGTAGTTTGTAGTTTGTTGTAATTAATAAATGCCAAACTTAGGGGAGGAGGGCCCAGAGCGGGCACCCCTCAAAAAAGTCGAAATTGCTAAAGCTATTGCAGCACAGGTACGCATAAACAAGCCCCTGCGGTTCCCGCGGCAATCATCCCGGTCCGCCTAATACGACACGCACGCGCGCTACGTGACGTAATTGCTTTTTGGTGTTTTTTGAAAAAAAGTGCAAGGTATGTTGATAATGTTTTCATTTTTGGATGTAGCATGTATCATAAGTATGTATTTACGATAAAAAATATGTAATAAATAAGTATTCTATCAGCTATCTGGTTTCCATAATACAAGCTTTGCTTAGTATGGGGCTAGATGGCGCTGTGTGTAATAAATGTCCGCCCAATATTTATTTATTTATTTTATTTATGTTATTTAAATTTTAAATTGCGCATGGTGTTTTGTACCTTTCTGGGGGTGTTTTGTTTGTATTTGCTTGACTATGATTCAATAATTAAAGGTTATAGAATTTGATATGAAAAATAACCATCCAAAAGGGCAAACTGACCTGGGCATAGCGGGCATGCCCACTTTGCCGGTGTTTGAATTGTGAAGTATGGGATTCTAAGGTCTACCCTCCAAAGACATTTTCTATCAGGATAGGTTAAAAAGAAGCTAGGACGATATACCTGCTCCAGTTTTTCACTCCTGATTAAGAAGACGAGTTATTAGTATATGTCTTCAAAATAGACGTTTTATATAATGGACTGGCTAATAATTAAGACAATTTATTGTGAATTTGGTACGTTTATTAATAAACAACAACATTATGAATAACCACTATTTAATTTTTAGCCTCTGACTAAAAAACTATAATAATATATTTCATCACACTTGCTCGTAAAGTGGATCTTATTGCATCGGTTTTAGGCTCATAATCCAAGCTATTACGCACGCGTGCGTTTTAATTTACATTACGGCACTTGTGCTATAATAGGTATAACCCGGTAAAGTCAAGTTTGTAAGTGACTGCAATTAGACGTATGTATACGAATCACTCTTAATATAGCCGGGTAATACTAACAGTTTTTTTTGTAATACCAACAAAGAGTTCTTATGCCGCTGAAGTAAATGTCAACCTGCGCGCGCATTGCTGGTTTGGGCGCCATTTTCCGCAAATGTTTGTTGACGTTTTCGCTGTGTGGTTGATTCCTATTAAAAAAAGTGTGATGAAAACAATCGTATGGAACTCTTATGCTATGTTAGTTATTACGCTCTCGGCTTCCTTATCGCGCTCGCCTGCGGCTCGCGCGCATAATACCGCCTCTAGTGTAATGACCAACATAACACACTTGTATCATAATGTACTATTTCACGTTTGTATGTTTACAATTTTTCATTTCATTATTTATGATAAATTTGACTTTGCAACGTTAAACTTCATAAAATGTAGTTTATACAATTTTGATAGAAAATATATATTTTTTCTAATTTGTATCAAGTTTGTCTTAAGGTGCCCATTTTCGGACCCCCCTAATCATTTCCCATCAGTGAACTATTTCGATATTTTCATATTAGTAGTCTTTGTAAAAGGTGTAGTTCCTGACTTATGTAAGTACCATTTCAATCTCGAGCACGAAACGGTGACTCTTTTTCGAGATCAATGGGCTGGGGGGCATAATATCATGTTTGACGGTCGTTTTTAATACCGTACCTACTATTACGTTATTTTGTTACGTATTGCTGTTTTGTCCGATTACATAAATAACTTTTTGCATTGTTCGTATTTATGCATCTGTACGTGTATATTTTGTCAAATAAATAAAATATATATAAAATAGAATGTGTAGGTACAGATATAGTTTTATATTATAATAAACGTTTCACTGTTTTAAGCATTTCGTGACCTCACTTGTTTTATTTTTTATTTTTTATACTTTCAAGTGACGAGACGAGCAAGACTTTCACCTGATGGTACGAGTAACCGTCACGCCTGCCACTAACAGTAGCAGTGCCAGAATTGTGAACTTACTAACACAATCCTGCGCCGCACTGCACTGCGCTCGTCATCCTGAGATATTAGAAGTTAAATCTCTTCATACCCAGTATTTTCTTTGGTAGCATTGCCCTTCAAACCGGAACACAGTAATGCTTGCAGACTACTGCTTGGCGATTGAATAATTGGCAAAGGTGTGGTACTTACCCAGGCGAACTCTGCAGTAGAGTCCTACCACTACGAGGGCTACACTAAAAGTATCGGGAATGGAATATTTCCACTGTTTCTGTCATATTAAAATCTTTTTAATTGAAAACTCCTTGGTTTTAAAAATCGAATACCATTTATTTATTTAAAAAAATATTCTCGGTCTTGTCACAAGGTTTTGTCAAACTTGTTTAGTCGTTGAGAAAATGGAATTGACTCGAGAAAATTCAAGAGCGATGATTTATTATGACTTTCGAAGTGATTTAACACAAAAACAGTGTGTTGACCGGATGATTTCTGCATTTGGTGATAAAGCCCCATCCAAAACCACAATTTATCGCTGGTTTGCTGAATTTCAACGTGGACGTGTCAAGCTCAGTGATGATCCCCGTCAAGGTCGTCCAAAAACTGCAGTCACCCAAGAAAACGTTGATGCTGTGCGTAAGCTGATTGAGGAAGATCGACATGTGACATACCGCGAAATTCAGGCAACTTTAGACATTGGCATGAGTCAAATACAAATAATCTTGCATGAAAAATTAGGTGTAAAAAAGTTGTTTTCCCGATGGATACCGCATTCGCTCTGTGAAGAGCAAAAAGCGGCTCGCGTTACTTGGTGCGTCAGAACTCTCGAAAGATTCCACGCAGGATCCTCAAATGCTGTATACAACATCGTATCAGGTGACGGATCCTGGATATACGCGTACGAACCCGAAACAAAAAACCAGTCACGAGTTTGGGTGTTCGAAAATGAGTTAAAGCCAACAAAAATTGTTCGTTCACGGAGTGTTGCAAAAAAAATGGTGGCCACGTTTGTCTCCGAAACCGGCCATGTTACGACTATTCCTCTTGAGGGACAAAGAACGGTTAATGCAGAATGGTATGCTAGCATTTGTTTGCCACAGGTCGTTTCTGAACTCCGTAAAGAGAACTGCAACCGCCGCATCATCCTCCATCACGACAATGCGAGTTCTCACACCGCGCACAGAACAAAAGAGTTTTTAGAGCAAGAAAACATAGAATTATTGGACCATCCGCCGTACAGCCCCGACCTAAGCCCTAATGATTTCTATACTTTCCCTAAAATAAAGAATAAATTGCGTGGACAGAGATTTTCATCACCTGAAGAAGCTGTGGACGCCTACAAAACGGCCCTTTTGGAGACCCCAACTTCCGAATGGAATGGTTGCTTCAATGATTGGTTCCATCGTATGGAAAAATGTGTCAAATTTCGCGGAGAATACTTCGAAAAGCAATAAATATATTTTTAAATAGTAATGTTGTGTCACTTCCTTGATTCCCGAAATTTTCAGTGCCGCCCTCGTACAATCGTCCTCAACGGAAGATCAGCGCTGTTTGATAAACAGCACTATGCTAAGTTGAAGCCATTTGATTGATTGATTGATTGATTAACTCTTTATTGTTCACACCAAGAATTACACAGAAATAATTTAATAAACTTAAATATTGGAACAAGTGGCGGCCTTATTGCTAAAAGCAATCTCTTCCAGGCAACCTTTGGATGGAGAGGATTTCTAGAATGCATAGAAGACGGGGTGTGCAAGAAAAAAAAACAAAAGTGTGTGAAATCATAAACATGTAAGTACATCACATTTTTGTGACATCACCCCAGGATTGTAAGTAAATCTAATTTTATTACCTTGCTGATGTTACAAATTTCTTCTTCTTCTTCTTAATTACTTATAAGAAAACCCAACTTTCTTTCTTATCTAGTATTTCTATAAAGAACTGGAGTAGGTAATACATATTCTCCATTATAGGGAACAAGAAATGCCGTTGTACCTAGGTAGCTGTTTTCTCAACGTTTTACTAAAAAAACTACAGCCGTGTCTCCCGCTTACTTCACTTAAATTAACTTAGTACTGGAATAATATTCTCGTCGTAGTTGCAGGGCAGTTACAAAACTTATAATCATAAGTACCAAAGCGAAGCAAGCACCAACTCTAACACATACCTAGGTCACCTAAACTTTGCATGCCTAGTAAAGTAGTCGTTTGCCCCGAACTGAGAACTCGTGATGTTGGGAAAAGGGTGGGAAACGTTTGTATGAAAGTTCTTTGTTTTGTACTTTTAGTCATTTAAAATAAAAAATGCTGTTTTCAATATTTTTATGACAAGGACGATTTAAGGGGGGGGGGGGGGAGGTGGTTAGAATGATGTATGGAAAGTTCTTTATTTTTGAAGTTATAGTGATGAAAATTGATATTTGGGTAGTTCATTCAAGGGGGGACGATTGGGGTGGTGGGGGGTTGGGAGTTGGTAGAGTTGGTAGAGTTTGCTGCGGAATGATGAATTTTGGGAGCGGGCCGAACTTCCGTACGCGGACGAAGTCGCTGGCGAGTGGCAACCTCTAGTAATCTATAGAATGAGCAATTACATTAAAACCATTGATTATTAACCCTTCCTTTCTTTGCAAGGCGTAATCTCAAATTGACAATTATTGCCAAGGGTTCGGTTATGGGATCTTCTGAAAGTCGACAACGGTTCTCTTGGGACAGAGGCTTCTAACTTCCCGGATGTTAATTTGTTGGTAACCAGATCTAGGCTGGAAGGTAAGGACGACGGAGATGGGTCGATATTCTAAGTTATGTTTCTCGGGCACGGATATAGCATTAGATTTAGGGAGAAGACTATTAAATTGTCATATTTTTATTTATTACTAGCTGAGCCCGGTGGTTTTACTCGCGATTGTTGGGATAAAAAGTAGCCTATGTTTTATTCCAAGGTATAAGCTACCTCTATACCAAATTTCATCCAAATCCCTTCAGTAGTTTTTGCGTGAAAGAGCAACAAACATCCATACATACAAACTTTCGCGTTTATAATATTAGTAGTAATGCTAGGGCTTCACTGCGTGACGCTTTACGTCTAGTTATCTAAATAATTAACGTGCAATAAATGATGCATTAAACAATGCGCTACATGGGTGGCCACACTATCATTTTACTTTGAATATGGCCTAACGTCTAACGGCGTTAATAATGCCATTAGTCTATTAGCGTGCTAACACCCGGCCATATCTGCGTACTGTATCAAATACCGCGCTAAATAATGGCATTACACGCAGGTGACGCCCTAGCATAAGTAGGATTATTATTGTGTAGTTTTCTATCTTTTAGATTTGTTTTGTGAAAATTGATAAGTAGGTAGGTAGGTCAATAATTTCTTGTCCATTCCAAGACAAACTTCCAATTCAATTATGTCTTCTCTTTTAGTTATCGGTTCTAAAAATGCGAAATAGTACGTAACTATAGCTACTACTTATTACTAATTAGACTAACGTATTACGTGGGAGCTAAAGCTTTCTGTAAACGCATTCTTAGGTAGGTAATAATTAGATTCAATCTAGGGTGGGATCTATTTTAGCTAAGGTAGAGTGGGTCTGGCTCTGGAGGAGAGAATAGTCTGTCAATGTCTATCCAAGCCAACGTCGACAAGCTTTTAGCGAATGGATTCTAAAATAAAAGTCTACAAGAGCGTTTATTATAGTAGCAGCCAAGATAAATGCTTTCAACTGACATTTGATATCAGAAGAATTATATTAGCAAAGATAACATAATACTTTACAGTGGTATTAGGCACCTATATATTATATCCTAAGCGTCTTCACGCCACACCTAGCTGCTCAACGGATTTGAGTGTTTGGAATACCTACCAGACATTTAAGACCTAGCTTTTAGACCTAACACATAAATGCTTAACTTATAGGTACTTATGCATGTTTGTATGGTTGAAACCAATAACTTCGATGAAGAATTTAAGTAAATATAGTATGTTTATTGAAAAAAATAATTTAAATCGGTTAATAATGTTCTAATATATGAGCATTTAATTTTTTTGTTAGAGACAACTCTGTCCCTTTCCCACAAAACAAAATATGACGTCACTCCTTACTTGTCAGAATAGAATTTATATGGCGTACAGAGAAGTGACGTCACGATTTGCTGTTTCGCTTCTCTGTCTAGCATGATATTAAAAGAGAGAAAGAGCTAGTTCCTCCGAGTATTAAAATGCTTATAAGTTGCTTATATTTGATCAGATTTTCATTTTCTTTTCATTAATCAGCTATATTTGGGGGCCACATTTTAAGGACAATAAAAAAAATAGTCATCTAGCCTATTATCCGGCCTAGTATCTACATTCAGGATGACATGATGACATTATTTTAAAAAAATATTTTAAAAAAATCTATAGCATTTCAAATTAAAATTTTACCAACCAACGGTTTTTTGCGATTTAAATGGTGTGAAAACTACATCTAGGTAAGTATCTCTTTTTCACATTTTAATTCATGTTTGTATACCTTTCTTTATACGAATATATACTGCTCCAATACTTCATTGGTGCCTATTCACTTTGATTAGTTTAATTCAATCGAATGTTATTTTAAGGCTGGGGTCTTGAAGGCCGTTAGTTTGCGTTTCCCTTAAATCATCATTCGACCCTTCAAAGACATTCGAAAATACAATGATTGTTAGGAACATTGTTTATTTACTTAACCTACCGAGTTGAAATGGGAAACAAAATAAATTGATTTTGGTAAATGGTTTTAGATACTATGAGATTGATTCAGGCGTTCTTACTTTGCGGAAGTTAATTCCGTTATATTACTATAATTTCTAGTGTAATTCCGTTGTATCTGCTCAATGAGCTACCTACACCATGGAATGTTACAAAATAAGTAATGAGGGCCAATGCAGCGATGCCCTTGGTTTTTCTTTTTGTTACCTACTTCTCAGTTGTAGGTCCCTACTGCGGGCATGTCTTACCATCAGGAGACCGTCTCCTTCGTCTCAATTACTACATCACATAAAAAGTAGTATTTTTCCGCATAATCCTGTCCCGTATAATGTATAAGATGCGGGCGCGAGCCGTGCATCGTTCGCGCCTTGTATGAGCCCGCCACGGTCTAGCATAAATCATCCTTAACACTTTGAGACCTGTATATTTTTTTTCTTCCTTCATCATCATCAGCCCGGAGACGTCCACTGCTGAACGAAGGCCTCCCCCTTAGACCGCCACACTGTACGAGAACCTGCCATTTGCATCCTCCGGTTGCCCGCGACTTTTACAATGTCATCGGTCCACCTCGTGGGAGGCCTTCCTACGCTGCGTCTTCCGGTTCGCAGTCGCCACTCAAGAACCTTTCTTCCCCATCGGTTGTCAGTTCTTCGAGCGATGTCGCCTGCCCATTGCCACTTCAACTTGCAAACCTTGCGAGCTATGTCGGTAACCTTTTCTTCCTTACCTTGTGATAAATTCTTTACGGTAAAATTAGACTAAGTTAAGCAAGAGAAAAATATAATTTAAAAAAATGGATGTTTACTTTCGAGAAAAGTTAGTTTTTATTTATGTACACAAATGAGGACATTAGGCTAAAACGTTATTACGAGTACCTTTATGGATGTTTACTCAAGAAATAAAAACTGTTGTGTTTTGATTACAAATGTATGCAAATAAGTAAAACTAAACAGTGCATCCTACTTCAAATAAAAAAATGTTTTTTAATAGGTACAGATATTCAGTCTGAGGGACAAAATACCAATACTAAAATTCCCATTACCATTACACAAAAAATATTTTTAGGTAGGTAAGAAAACGAAGAAAGCTGTTTTTGCTTTTAGTGAGTCATAAATTGCACTTTGCACTTCACTCGATACTGCCACCTTAGCATCCTGCCAGCTTACAGCGTGTTCCAGGCCCATTAGCATGTGCAGGAAATTGACCAACACCATTACGAGCTGTTTCAACTCCAAGACGAATCTCCAGGTCTTATTGGAATAATTTCTAGCCTTGGACTGCTGCTTGATAGACATCCTCATTTTGCAGTTGCTATTTTATTACGTAATAATCTCGCAGCAAGTTTCCCGGTACACTTACAAACCAGGGTTGAATATGCGAACCAAACAAGATTCCATCTCATTTGGAGTTGCTGGTCTGCTGTCTTTTCATGACTGTCGCCGGAGAAGTTGGTAATTTTCATTGTATGAAATAATCCTTGAAGAAAATAATTATACCGGAACAGTAATATATTGAAGCTTGCACGACAGGATCAACAGCAAGGGGTCGTAATCAATCCATTGACAGTGGTTTTTGATTTTTCTGTCTTAATCGAATGCTTTGTTTGAGTCAAAGACGTTCTAAAATCTATAATGATGAGATAGGTCCACTTTCCGACAACATCTTCAGAATTGGCAGTGGTAGAAATTGGTTCCTGATCATTTTCTGAACCAGAAGTATCATGATCAGCACATTCAGCACCCCGTTCATCATTGATGACATCATCATATCCAGATTCAGGTGGAAAGACCTGCCTCTGATTCCGATTTACTACATCATCATCCTATTCGGACAGACCTTTGTTTTGCTGGCGATTATCATCCTCATTTTCTTTGTCAGACGAGTTCCGAAATCAGATTTTTTTTGAAAAACTAGATGGCGAGAACATTCTATGTTAAAAAAATTAAGATAATTACTCTTGTAAAAATAAACCTTACATTTTAGTATTATTAATATGCTTTTATAATATAAAAATATATATAAAAATAACGCAATTAATTCGAACATTATAGTATTCAAATGTTTCATGAAAATGTTCTCTAGGCTTGAAGTCTACGTTTGAGGACAAAACCTGAATATCTATTTACTTCGTAAAAAACACAAATGCAAATCAAAACCTATTTTTAATTATATCTAATTTCTACAATTTATCGAAAAACATTTATTTTGTTTTATTTATCCCGAAATCTTAGGATTTAGAAATAAAAAAATACAGCATACCTGCACACTTCCAAACATCGCTGACTACTGGTGGAAACAAGGACAAAAAGTGCTCGAAAATGCTAACAGATGGCGTTACTAGTATCGAATTTGTTGCTTTATTGTGTGTGCAAACGATCACAGGCGTTCTTAAATACAAACGTTATATTTTTCTTGGTTTTATTTTAAATAAATCCTTATGTCCTCATTTGAGCACCTAGGGTCTGAAAGGGTTAAGACCGCTAAATCGCTAGGGAAGCATCTTATGCAGGATTACGCGGTACGGTAGCACCTAAAAAGCCGAAAGGAGGTAATTTCACTTATTATATTTAACAACTTTTACTATGGGGATAACCCTGAAATCACCAAACACATCAGGAGGTCGATCGCACTAAAATATTACAGCTGAACCACAATTGAACTTTAACCGTATCGCAACTTTTTGTACATTTCGTATCGCGCTAACTATTTTACCGAAAGTTGAGTCGCAACTCGAACGCAGTTGGAACGTAACCGCTGTCAAACGAACGGCTTTGAAAAAGTTACAAAAACTCAACTTAAGTTGGATCGTTCGGAGGTTTTATATCACCTAGATTGTAATTTTTTACTAAAAACCAAGGCTTACCTATCTTTAAAAAATATGTACGCGTACATGGATTTATTGGAACGGGCTCATGAAGTGGATGTAGCGAAGGCTCGGTCTCAAGCGAGGAAAAAAAATGCGAGTGCAAGACTTATGTGTGGAGCTTTTGAGTTGAGTAATCGGCAGTTTGTAAAACGCTACAGACTCTCGAAGGAGCTAACTCGCCAACTTATAACCGAGTTGGCTCCCCATATGCCAGCCACGCTTCGTTCCGATGCTTTGGACGTTGAAACCAAGGTAAGGTTATAATGGACTTGCTACTGTGATGATTTTGCAACCAGTAGGTAAAGCCATCAAATTCTAACTTTGTTGATTACTTGGAATATGCATATCCCCTATGGTAAAAATGCTCCGAGAATATGCTAACCAACAGCCATTGTATTGCTATAAACTCACAGCAACATCGGTAGGAAAAGCTTTACCACCGTAAGACAAAAAATATAATAACAATAACATTGTTTTAGGTTTTGGTTGCATTGGGATTCTATGCCACTGGATCATATCAGACGATTGTAGGAGATAGTCGGAAACATTGTGTGTCACAGTCCAGTGTATCTAAAGCAATCCGGCAAGTTACAATGGCTTTAAACAAGCCGATTGTAATTAACAAATATGTTGCATTTCCATTTCAACAACGTGAACGAGAACAAATTAAAAGACAGTAAGTATATTAACTTCATATAATGACCTGGGTGTGTCGTAAAACTGCATCTAGAACCACAGGAGGACGGGCATCATAGTCCTCTTGGTTAACGGTGGTAACACTGCGATGCTCAAGCTGCCTGCCAAGCGTGGGGATTATGGCAACCTCTCCCTAGTAAGGGGCAGGCCTTCGTCCAGTAGTGGACGTCATATGGCTGGCGACGATGAAGTATATCAACTTATATATGTACATAAAATAATATTATAACTTATAATGCCGCCAACATGCTGGGTACGCTTCCAACTGGTAGTGGGCTTGATCATTTGGATTATCTATAGAGTCACTATTGGTCTGCAGTATAAATGAGAATGTATACATTATATAAACACAAATCCATACTACTCTTACAAGAAAAGCATTGGTATACATAACTCCAAAATTATAACCCTTCGCCTATCTAGGTATATTCACTAGAAATACCAATAATTACTAACCAATATTTATTATTAGGTTTTACAGTAACTTCAAAATGCCTGGATTGCTGGGTTGCATTGATGGGACTCATGTGGCAATTGTGTGTCCTGTTAATAATGAAGAACGGTATTTTAATAGAAAAGGATACCATTCTCTTAATGTTATGATAGTAAGCAGCACTTTACATATTATTATCTGATTGTTGCTTATTGATTATGTTACAGAAAAACCCTCATAATTTCAACATCTTTGTTTTTCAGATATGTGATTCAAATTTAAATATTTTGTGTGTGGATGCCTGATGTACATACATTTTGTTGAGGATAAATATAATTTTTCTATGGAACCACTGTTCTTTTTTTTAGATTTCGGAGTCGGTCCCTTGATAGAAGTATTCAAACCATGAGCTCTATTGGGATTAGCTCTGCCGCATTACCTAGCTACGCATGTTGCTTTAAGACCGCCTTGCTTTAAGTTATTTCTTTGAACTTTAATTTGAGTGTCCCCTTTTGTATAATTTTCTAAAACATGTGTTTTCTTGTTAGTGTATAAAAATGGTGACGTTTGATTCGTTATGTGCCGATTAAAGCGCATGCATGAGTGTGGGCAAGTGATATAAATAATGCGGTGAATCATGTCATTTCTTGTTATTTTCAAAACTCCAAAGAAGCTCGTAGTCAAGTTGCCACGACTTTATTAGGACATGATTGCATTTGACCGAGACTCACCATGTTTGGATTTGACTTAATTTCAGCAAAAACTTGAAATATTGAAATACTTGACTCTGGTAAATGCGTCAAGTGCGACGCCATAATACTACAGCTGATAGAAGAAAAAAAACCTATTTTATTTATCTATGGCGCGTGCTCTGCTGTCAAGTGTCAACATTTCATTCATTTCATTCTGCATTACGTTCATATTTGTTTTTAATTTTTTTTGTCGATTAATTTGAACTAACGTGAATCGTGTGAAAACTGTGTTCTTTATGTGCTAAAGTTCAGAAATCTTATTTATATTTTGAGCTGAAATTTAAGTTTTGCTTCAGATCAAGTATATCTTCACATTTCACAGTGAAATGGTGCGTAGGCAGCGAGACCCAAGCACCACAGACGATGAAATTGTTATTGGTAATAGCAAAAGACAAGCTAATGACTGGTTATTTCTTGCCTTATAAAAAATTTCACATTCCTTTACGACTAATTTTGTTTGTAGATGTTCCTCCACCGAAAAAGCATAAGAAACATAAACACAAAAAGCACAAAAAGAGGAAGTTGGAAAATGAGTTTGACAGCGATACTTCGATCGATATTACTTACGAAGATGCATTGGACAAGCCCTATAAGCTGAAAATTAAAGGCAGGGAGATCGCGGGCGCCTCAGCAGCGGATCTCCTAAAAGCACAGACCATGAAGTCATCCTCTGACTCGCGGCGGTCCATCCCGGGCTCGTCGTCCAGTACCCCACCAAAACCCTCGACCTCCAAGAAAAAGAAGAAAGGCAGGGACAGTGGCACCTCCAGTGAAGAAGAGAGATGGCTTGATGCCATTAAATCTGGCAAACTTGAAGAGGTAGGTATTAAATATAGAAGGTATACAAATATTGTTGATTCGTAAGCTCTGTCAGTCTTATTTCGTTGTAGTATTGTATCTCTCTCAAAGCCAATCTCTGTGAAGTTTGGTAAGAATGTAGTGATTGCAATTTTACTAATCCAAAAATATACAAAAGACTGCTGTGCATCCCTCTTCAAAGTACCTAAAATTATTGTGTTATATTGATGTCAATTCTGTTGCACCACATATCACCAACTAAACTAACCAGACAGAACCAAGATTATCAGCTTATTATTAATTTCTTTATGTGAGCAATGACCCAACCCCCTTTTAAGGGGCAAGCCTTCGTCCAGAATTGGATGTCTTCGGCTGATGTATATGAGAAAAAGATATGTACCGTCAAATTAACAGCAACAGAATAGGGTAGATGACTGATTTTTATATCGTTGAAACCAATAGCTTTGATGAAGAATTTAAGTGAATATAATATGTTTATTTAAAAAAAACAGTTTATAATGTTCTGATATATGAGCGTTTAAAGTTTTTGTTAGAGACAACTCTGTCCCTCTCCCACAAAACAAAAAATTACATCACACCTTACTTGTCAGAATGGAATTTATATGGTGTACAGAGAAGTGACGTCACGATTTGCTGTTTCACCTCTCTGTCTAGCATGATATTAAAATGCTTATAAGTTGCTTATTATTGATCAGATTTTCGTTTTCTTTTCATTAATCAGCTATATATTTTATGGGTCACATTTTAATAGGACAATAAAAAAACCAGTCATATAGCCTATTAACGCTATTGCTTTTATTATACAGGTTGATGATGAATTAAAGAAAATTAAGCCTAAAGATCCCAAAATGATGACAGCACGACAAAGAGCAATGTATGAAAGAGGAACAGACAAAGACACTAGCCCAGGAGGTGAGGTGCTCCTGGCCCTACCATCAGGTTATAAAGAAAAAGTCATGACCGCAGAAGCAATACAAAAAGCTGCCATAAAATCACAAAAGCGGAAGCAAATGGCCGATGAAAAGAGGGAAAAGGATAAAAAGAAAACAATGGACAGGCTTCTAAAGAAACAAGACTCTAAAAACCTCAAAAACACACAAAAGGCAAAGCCTGCTAAAAGCCAAGAACCAATGATTGTCTACAAAAATAATAAAGATGAAATATCTATATCGTTGCCAGTTGGAGTAGAGTTTCCTTTACAGAAGAAGCTTCCTATAGACCCTCCAAAGCCAGTGATATGCGGAGTAAGTGGCTGTAATAATATAAAAAAGTACAGCTGCTCTAAAACTGGAGTGCCTTTATGTAGTTTTGAGTGTTATAAAGAAAATATAAGGAATTTAGGCCAATAAACAATTTGACTTTTTTTTACAACCCACACCTAGAATAGAGGTTTGGAAGCAGGTGATAATCTCGAGAACTACTCACCCGTCCAGTTTTGAACATTCTTAAAACACTAGAAAAGTAGACCACAAAATGTTCCTTATTATCTTCTGTATACAATAGGGAGAGGAATTCTGTGGTCTTTAGAAATATTTCATGGCAATCAAATAATATATTTCACTTATGGATTATAATTAAGCTATATAATCTAGTTTAGGTAAATAAAAAAACTGTTGCATCTTTACATAGTGAGCGTATATTTTATAGTATATATATTTTAGAATGAATACTTAGACAACTTTGATAGCTAAACTATATATACGTAACATTGATACTTAATCAATTCATAAATTCCATACTGATATATACAATCCAATCAATAACTATTTCATGTAATCGCTTCATTTTCATTCTAGTAATTATGTTAGACCAATGGTAGTGTGGACTGAATACAGAGTGATAAAATAGGTTAGGCTCAGAAAGTGCTGTATCCAAAGCTTTGAACTTACAATTCTTAGACAGATACTGTTAACTGTGTAAATCATTTTGAACCACTTTAATGAGAATTCATATTTCAGTAATTTTCTGCTCTATCTTTTTTTCTCACTTCCACATAATCATGAATGACTCATCTGAATATTTGTTACTTACTCCTCGTTTTATATGTTTACTACTATTTCTAACGCCTAACTAATTAAATATAGTACATGCCTTTTGTATTTTCTTACGGTTCCAAGGCTACAATTATACAATTGCCCCTTTACATCAGTGCCATACGTGTTCACTCAACATAAAAATCATTTTTTGTTTGGTAGGAGCATATAAGTTTATTACATGAATTCATTTAATTTTATGTTATGTATTTGTCTTGTTTTTGCTAGATTTTTCTAGTACAACATTTATTATGTCCTTCACGCCAGAATCTTCGCCTCTGAAAACTTCATGAAAATCGGTATTGACAACGCAAATATTTAGATAATTAGTCGCATCGTAATTCCGAAGTTATAGGTACGGTTTGATGAAGATTCTGGCGTGAAGGAAATCATTTATTTCATAGAATATACCTACATCTTTATGTTGAAGCCTTAACATGCCAGTTATTAATGTTTTGCACAATACTATACAGCTTTTAAACTATTCTCCAACTACCAGAATTCATAGCCCTATTAATAATATAAAATAAAGTAGTTGAAATGTTACAATGTTTTATATTTAAAACCTAAAATTATATACTAGGAACATATATTTATGACACCCATTTGGCAATCCATTTGAGCGGCGATTATAGTGCACTAAATAGACACAAACTACATTATAACTACACCTGGTTACCAAAGTCACAAAAACATTTTGTATGATATACACTGAACTTTAAATATCTATTACAATCCTCAGAAATCATCTGCACCACCAACATTTAGATTTATTTAGATTGGTATGTACAAAGACAATTCAGAATTTGTTGAAGGGAGGAATGAGTCAGTAACTCTAGTGGCTAGAGCAATCTTGCGAACTAGTAAAAAAAAAACTGGTCGTTTTTCACACAGCGCCATCTAGCCCCAAACTAAGCAAAGCTTGAAACTCTCGGAGGAAGGATTTCCCTTGGACAACATTTCGCTGTGGAAACTAGATAGCGAAGAGTGTTGCTATAACAACTAACTAAAAAAATACAACGAACTTCAAACTAACATGGGACAACCTCAAGAGTATGCACTTTCTAACAAAAAAAGTTTTCAAAATCAGTCCACAAATCACGGACATACAAATAAAAAACACATACGACCTAGAACCAAACATAGAGCCTCCGCCTTTTTTGAAGCCGGTTAAAAATATAACAATGTTTGTTTACAACAACATAACATTTTGTATAGTCTTGTCTACAACCGCGAAAGCGAGAAAAAAAACCATGTAACATTGAATGTTTTTGTGACCTTGGTGAGCCCTGAGCTGCACTAAAAAACCTAACAGCAGAAAGGATATTGTAAAAATCCAAATTAAATCATTCCAGTCACTTTTTCTTGTTTTTTTTTATTGATCACTAGATTTAAGTGGATAAGACTTGCCACTAGCGCTACTTTTACAACTAAACCTCCAGCTTCCTTCCATAGTATCTTTAAATTTTCAAAGAAAATGTTTTCATTAAGTTTTTTTACAATACTATTGCGTCTGCCAAAAAGTTGTATGGCGCGGCTAGCGGTGCTAAGAAACGCTGACACAGTTTTTATACATTAATTCTAACACTATACTACACATAAGTGCCATTGATTTTGATGACTATTATTAACACCGAAATACACATATATACCAACATTCAATACATGCAATGAATTGCAATGGATGTAAGGTCAACTGCACACTGGGCATCTTTTAGGTAGAAAACATGAGCATGATCACATGAGCATGATGAAACAAGCCTTATAGATCAGTTGGTCTGCCTTCAGAGCTGTAGGTTCGATTCCCACCCATGGCAACCATTTATGTGACGTACATAGATGTTTATTCTGTGGCTGGGTGTAGTATGTATTATAAGTATATATATAAACAAAAAAATGTATTGTGTAGCATGTATTATAAGTATATATATACAAAAAAATGAATTCTATCAGCTATGTGTCTGGTTTCATTTACAATCTTTGCTTAGTTTGGGCTAGATGGCGCTGTGTTAAATGTTCACAGATATTTGTTATAACTCAAAATGTTGAATAACTTGGATTCACCATGAAATAGTTAATAGAATCTGTATTTTGTCTTTATCCACCGAATTATACATTTTGCAAGAAAAGAAAAGACAATGTTACTATGAAAACTGACGTGGTTATGACACATTTTGTTTTATTTATACGGGAATACTCTCGTTTAATTAAATCAGATACTCCGACTATAGAAAAGCAGAGCAACCGCGGTCATAACGCGCGCGACACGCAGCGGCCCGCAGTGCAAAGCGCTGCGCACGCGCCCGACGCGCGTGTTCTGTTTTTTCTGGAAAAACGTTACCGGACGTGATCGAAACTATATAGTCGGAGTATCCGATTTAATTAAACGTGATTATTCTCGTATAAATAAAACGAAAAGGAAAAGACATTTTTGTTTCATTTGTACGGGAATCATCATCATCTTCAGCCCGGAGACATCCAATGCTGAACGAATGCCTCCCCCTTATACCGCCACACTGTACGACAACCTGCCGAATGCATCCACCGGTTGGCCGCAAATTTCACAATGTCGTAGGTCAACCTAGACTAGAGGGAGGCCTACATACGCTGCGTCTTCCGGTACGTGATCGCCACTTAAGGACCTTTGGTTCTTTGGCGAATATCGTCGTTCCGGATTTTATCGTGCAAAGTAACTCCGAGCATAGCTCTCTGCATTGCCTATTGTGTGACTCTCGAGTTTCTCCAAAAAGCAGTTAATAACCACGTTTTAGTTCCATATGTCATCACTGAGACACAAGATTTTTTCCAAGGATTCTCCTCTTAAGGAGGTCAGACTATGGCATCATTAAGCTAGCAGTCATAGCCTCAGTTACTTGCAAACCTAAAGACTATGGGCCACATCTTCAGTGATAGCTTAATATTTAGTATTGACATTAAATAATCTGTTAGCCAATATACAGTCGACCTTATTGTAATATAAATACAGAGAAGATACAAATGTACATATCATTTGAATAGAAAATACTGCTTGTTTTGTAATACCTAATCATTGTCGTATACTGGATTTTACAATATGTCTAGCACATGTGTAACTTTTTCAATAATATGACAGTCATTAGTTCCTAAAGTATAATTCACTAGACACAGATAATGATGTAGACACAGTATAATAATGAAATAGTTCATGTTAAGATTGTCTTAAATGCCGTATGCCATGTCCACTGCCACATTTATTCAGAGAGCTCACAGAAGTTAAAACCCATAGAGGAAACGGTCCTATAAGTCTATAGACCGAAGCAAGACAGCCAATGTCTTAGTAATGGCCAAAAGAAGCAAGCTCGGTATCAGACGTTAGTCCGCTTTGAGTTTCGTAGGCGCGCCAGGCCTGACTGTAACCGCTAAGACTGGTTATTCTGTTTATTTGACCTTAGTCGTGCAAGTCCTGAGCGCTCTTCTTCTTCGTCACTAGTGCACGATAGTCCTCCAACTGCACCTCGAG
This sequence comes from Erannis defoliaria, assembly GCA_905404285.2. Classification (NCBI taxonomy): domain Eukaryota; kingdom Metazoa; phylum Arthropoda; class Insecta; order Lepidoptera; family Geometridae; genus Erannis; species Erannis defoliaria. Next base: position 7,994,277 of record FR990071.1, read on the forward strand.
ATGACGTTGCCTGAATTAAATCTTGGTCAGGTCCATTCCGGCTTTCATAGAGCAAAATACCCAATGTTTCTTCATAAATCCTTGCTTCTGGAAATTCAACTTTAGTATGCTTCTTGTCTGTAGCATACACAATAGATGTGCAGCATACTTCAGCACATTTCTTGCCGTGTCCAAAGAATGACCAGCAACATATTTCATTAGAACCAATGACATCCTTTATAAAAAGCACTCGTCCACTGAACCGCAGCGACAGTTTGTCAAACAGCTCAATATTTTTCAGTAAGTTATCATCAGATGTACTTGTGTATGAGTACTTGTTGTTATGTCTGTTTATCAGAAGTTTCACAACGGGCTGGAAATAGAAAATGATAAAGGTTATGTACAAACTCAGGTTAATATGGAAAAACACACAGGTTGATCTATGGAGGATGGGAAAAGTCTGCATTGACGAAAGAACTCATAGACTAATAGCAGCACGAAATACTAAACTTGGAATGGAATTAGTGAATTCACTCAAATTTCGAAGTGCAGGAATTATCGGTCAAGCAACCCAAGTGAGGACTTAGGACATCAGGTGCTTTGCTTTTTTTTTTATCTAGGGGCGGCAGCTGCCCCTCCCTGAAACCCCCTGGCGACGCCCATGTAAACAAATCTCACGTTTGCCTTGTTTTATCAGGATAAAAGCAGCATCGGCAATAAAAAGTTAACAGGCTGATCTACTTTTAGATAAAAAAAATTTTTTTTTTGTAAATGTTATTTATACACCTATATAAGAATGATTTTCCCAAGAGGGACACAGAGATTACATCTAATAGAGCAAAATAGATAAAGGACACTCTGCTGACACCACTTACTGGAATAAAGGCTAAGGATTAAAAAATAATTTGGTTTCTCAATTAACATAAAAATTCAAGTAGTACATTAGGGCCTTACTAAAAAATACTACTTAATAATACAAAACTAAAGTATGCAAAACCAACTAATGTCATTAATCTTTAAACAGTATTTTAATTAACACCCTTAAAATATAAGAATTACCTTAGATGTTGACATGATAAGCAATTGTTCCTCTTTTTGTGATGTGATCAGTGGTACCCTACATATAGGTTCTGCCTCTCTTTCTTTTTTAGCTAGTGCCTGTTGGCAGGACTCTGTCAATTCTTCAATCAAAAAGTACTTTGCTTCTGCAAGCAACTCCATAATATCACGGTAACTATCGGGTAGAGCAACAGTGCCATCTCGTAGATAGTTCAATATTGTGCCAAAATGTTTACCACACCTGTCAATGAGTATCCATCCTGCAATGGGGAAGATTATCATAAACTTTTGAGGCATAGGGCGCTGTGTGTTTGTTACCTGTAAAAACTGATTACAGTATTTTTTTAATTTCTAAGCATTGGTGTTTTTTTTAAATTGGTTTTGTAACATATTTCACCTATCATATTGGCCAGTTGAAAGAGGAGTTGTAAAAAAGAGGTGATTTATGTTAAATCACTTGGGCATTTGAATACACCTATTTCTTCACATGGTGCATAGGTTTTGTAACAAAACACTGCTCATAATTCTAGCCTGATAAATTATCATTAAAATAGGTTGCTATAAGCAGTTGGTCGCTTAAACCGGAGTCGTAATAAATCGATATGTTTTCCTAGTAACTCAATAGGAAACCAAACTTGAGTTTACATCGTAATTGCTAAAAACAGTTAGCCGTTATAGGTGAAGTTGCTAATCCAAATTCTACTGTATAATGCATCTGCATGACGAGTTAAGTGTTACTAAATGCAGAATAATGTTGTTAAATTGAAACTGATACAAAAGGGTGATTGATGTGACAAAAAATCTAAGCCTAGGTACATGGGGTAGGGTCTACTATGCCTACTACGTGTAGTCTACTACATCTTGCTAAGGTGTTTTGTGCAAACTGCAAATTATAATGTAAAAAAACTGAGGAATGACTAATTAAGTAGTTTATTCAATTTTCCTAAGATTATGTAGTACAAATAAGTACAGGTTATGTTTATTCTTGCATTATCAAGCAAATCTAATTTAGTCGGAACCAATAGCAGAAGCTGATTGTTCATAACTAGATCTAGTAAATTGAAACCATGGAGAGTACAATATGTAGGTACCTTCGGAATCAGTGAGTACTTCCATACGCCCACTGAACATAGTCCGGAGCATGTTATCGCTTTTGGTAAGTGTGCCGATCGTTGTGTAGAAGAGCGTTCCGCCCACATTTAGCTTCACATATTGCGACGGGCTGCCCTTTATCAATGTTTTGTGATCGCCCGACATTTTTATCAATGAAGTTTCAACAAACGTAGATGCAGATTATTATCAAAAAATGCCGTATCCCCGATTCTCCGATATCTCCCGACTTAACGTCTCATTTTGACCGTGCACGACTAGATCACTCTCTTTCGATAAAAGTTTTGATTAATAACTACAATGTAATTTAAAAAATTCATAAAAATGAATATAATTCCGTTTTCGATCGACTAAGACGACCATAGAGTAAGTAAATACTACGACGACGACTACTGACACTGACGTAAAATAAAAAACGCATAAACCATAGAGAAAAGCAAAGAGCGGTTTTTGTTTTTTTCTTAGTTATTGGCATCGCACGTTGTGCATTCTGCCAGTGTCAAGTTTAAGAATTTTCACATTTATTTGTTATAATCAATTAAGTCATGAAATCACAGTAAGTCACACGAAATTAGTCATAGTCGAGTCCAAGTCATACCCTAGTAAAGCTGTGGTGATTTTACTATGAGCTTCTATGGAGTTTTGAAAACAACACAAAAAGACATGTTTCACCACATTATATCACTTGCCCACACTCGTGCATGTAATTCAACACTCAATTAATAAAACACCACCATTTTTAATCATTAATTCGCGAAAAAACACTAGTTTAAGAAAATAATAGAATGCAACGACATGATTTTTCAGTGTTCCCGCCAAAACCCAAAGAGCGGTTTAGGGCTTCTTAAAGAAATAAGGCGTATATCAATAGAAAGCGTATTTATTAATATTCTTAAATATATATTTTTTATTATAGTCATTTACAGCTTTACTTAAAAAAAACTTCTCAACCGTTAGTCACTGCTTAAGATGCTCTGCCATCTTCTCTCTGACGTGAAGTGTAACATGCAAGAACAAGACAGAGAAGTTTAAGCAGTGACTAATAGATTCGAGATTATTTTAGGTAAGGCTGTTTATAGAATGCAATTAAAAAAATCTATAATTATATAAATTGTGCTACGCCAAACCTTTGTTCAACGGTCTTTAGTTGACAGTGACATTGTCATCTGTCAAACCCTTATCATGGACGTTCGTGATTCTAATTGCGAGCGTGCGCGAGCGGGAGGGCGCATGGCGCGAGTAAGTTCGTACGAGCGGGATGGCATGCTATCGCAATCAGAATCGCGAACGTCCATGATAAGGGTGCAGCAGATAATCATGTAACTTTTCGGGATCGCGATTCGGATACGAGTTGTCATAATTGTCACTTTTTTTTTTTTTTTCTTAGTTCTTGGCATCGCACGTTGTGCATTCTGCCAGTGTCAAGTTTATGATTTTTACAAGTATTTATATGAAAATCAAGTCAAATGTGTAATGATATCACAGTCAGTCACACGAAATTAGTCATAGTCGAGTCCAAATCATGCCCTAGTAAAGTTGTGGCGACTTTACTATGAGCTTCTACGGAGTTTTGAAAACAACACAAAAAGACATGTTTCACCACATTATATCACTTGCCCACACTCGTGCATGTAATTCAACACTCAATGAATAAAACACCACCATTTTTAATCATTAATTCGCGAAAATACACAAGTTTAAGAAAATAATAGAATGCAACGACATGATTTTTCCGTGTTCCCGCCAAAACTCAATTGTCACTTGTTACTGTCACAGCTTCACGGTATCACGGAGGGATTTCTCTCGCTATCGTTATCGAACGAATGCATTGATTTCCTCAATTAAGTTAAGCGAATGCGTTGGTCTTTTGGCGTTTCGTCCTGCCCTGCAGAGTTAAATGAGTTATGGCAGTGACAGTGACAATATAGTTGCACCACCTATTCGTTTATTTCGGAGCACCCATCTTATAGGAGCACACTCGGAAAGTTCCTTCATGTCTCTATGGTGCTCGATCGGGGCTGCCAAGTTTGTTGTTTTTAATAGTTCCTGGCCATGGATACAAGTCCTTCAGCCGAATACATATTTCTTCATCGATCCTTCTTTCTGCAGTTAAATGAGTCGTAGTCACAGTCCAAGTCACAAACAGTAAGTCACAGTCAAGTCCAATCATGCCCTAGTAAAGTCGTGGCAACTTTACTACAAGCTTCTTCGGAGTTTTGGAAACAACACGAAAAGACACGTTTCACTACATTATATCACTTGCCCACACTCTTGCTCGTAAATCAGCACTTAATGAATAAAACGCCACCATTTTAATGCATTAATACTCGAAAAAACACAAGTTTTGGAAAATAATACAATGCAGCGACATGATTTTCTCGCGTTCCCGCCAAAAACTCGGGGCTGCCAAGCATAACTTAGTGTTACCAGTTTTATTTTGACTATCCTCTACTAAGGCATACAATTATTTTTTAATTAAAAACTGTCTATGAGAAAAAATTATTAAATGTGCTTAATATTATTCACAAATATAGCACTGTACAATAATACAAGCCATGTTACTGTAATTTTCCCTATCCCACCTACACTGTAAAATGAAGCTATTAGTAGAAATATAGGGCGTGTGGCTACCTAGTTATTTCTTGCTGCCACACTTTGTGCTGCCACAAAAAAACTTAACCCAAAATCTTGGGTAAAGGTTTAGGACATTACCCATACGCAGGTAGCCTAATCATACCTCTTTGCCTCCTTGTATCAACTTGGCCAAAATGTCATAATGCCTTTTTTTTTTTTTTTTTTTTTCTTAGTTATTGGCATCGCACGTTGTGCATTCTGCCAGTGTCAAGTTTATGAATTTTCAGGTATTATTAAAATCAAGTCAAATATGTCATTAAATCACAGTCAGTCACACGAAACCAGTCATAGTCGAGTCCAAGTCATGCCCTAGTAAAGTTGTGGCGACTTTACTATGAGCTTCTACGGAGTTTTGAAAACAACACGAAAAGACATGTTTCACCACATTATATCACTTGCCCACACTCGTGCATGTAATTCAACACTCAATGAATAAAACACCACCATTTTTAATCATTAATTCGCGAAAAAACACAAGTTTAAGAAAATAATAGAATGCTACGACATTATTTTTCCGTGTTACCGCCAAAACTCCTCATAATGCCTTAGTAATCCCTATAAAGTACCTTACGTCAAATGTATTTTTTATAATGAGGCGTTTGTTTAAAAAAAAATAGTTCGTGATGTTTTACTAGATGGCGTAAGAAAGCACAAAACAGCACCCTTATCATGGACGTTCGTGATTCTGATTGCGAGCGTGCGCGAGCAGGAGGGCGCATGGCGCGAGTGATTTGGTACGAGCAGGATGGCATGCTATCGCAATCGGAATCGCGAACGTTCATGATAAGGGTGCTGTTCAGTCAAACCCCGTTTAATCTTTTATAGTTATTCCTGGCCATGGATACAAGTTCTTCGGCTGAAAACACGGTTAAACCGGTTACGTATGGTGGTGGGTTCGTAACGAGTCACACCAAAACCAGTCACAGTTTTAGTCATCGAGACTTGTTGGGAAAACCTTTTGGAAAAAAAAGTTTCATCAGTAACAGGGACTCGATGGGAAGAATGAAATCCCATCGAGTCAGATCTCTAAACTCCGAAAAAGCTTCTAGTAAAGTTGCCATGGCTATACTAGGGTATGATTAGACTTGACCGTGACGTAATGTGTGTGACTTGGACTGTGACTAAGACTCATTTAACTAGAGTAAGAAGGATTGATGAAGAAATATGTTTTTGCCTCAAGGATTAGTCCACAATCCTATCAAACCATCCATGAATCTTAACAACCATGATTCATCCTTGATCCATCGATCCATAATGGATTGTTAATAGATCTATGGCCATGAACAATTTTATAACAACAAACAATCAGGAGATCAAATCTACATCTAATAAATGTTGCCTTTACCTTGGACGAAATAAACAATATCGGTGAAGTGGTAGCTCAGTAGGAGACGGGCCGCTTCGGATTTCTGTAGTTGGCCGGTTCACATCCCGACAACTCGTACCAATGGATTCTTTGGAATTTATGTACGATTTCAAATACCACTGGATGACCACTGGCTTTTCGGTAAAGGGAAACATAGTGAGAAAACCGGCCTTATGTCTGGAGAAGAAACACAGTGGCGTTTTTAATCTACATATCCGCACTTAGCCTTATCCAGTTTGCTGGACTACGGCCTTATCACCCTGAGGTATGATATTGGATAAAACTTAAAGTAAACGCAAGCAAAACGTAAGCAAATCAAAGCCGAATCGAAGGTAGAAATGCAGGGGTCACGTTCGATGGATCCAGAAAACAAAGCTGAGGCGTTGGAAAGCGCAAAAAACAATAAAAATAATATTCCACGCTCGTGAGCGAAAACAAACTAAAACATAGTGTTTAATTTCCCTATAAAACAAACTGCAAACTGCAATGAGTAAAGAGTTTTTTGTTTTTAAACGAAATGAACTCTTTTACAATCAATACGCGTACAATCTAACGGCTTTACCTAAAAAAACTTTTCAACCGTTAGTCACTGCTTAAGATGCTCTGCCATCTTCTCTCTGACGTGAAGTTGCACGTGGTAGAAAAGGACAGAGAAGTTTAAGCAGTGACTAAGAGAATCGAGATTATTTTAGGTAAGGCTGTAAATACCTAAATATACTGAGCTACAGGCTAGGTCTCAGTCGCCAACTTCGATCATACTCCAAAAGATTAGATAAATAGTTATTATCACTTGACACGCGTCGCAAATACCTGGACTTTATTTGCTTATTCAAAATTATTCACTCGCAGATTGATTCTTCTTCTCTTCTTTCTAGTATAAACTTTAATACCAAACCAAAATCTCGCTACCCCCACACAGGAATCTTTTCGCTTAAGGTATATACAAACAACACCTCTTTATATAACCCTCTGGTCCGAATGTGTCGCCAATACAACGATATCCTAGTGGAACATCATAGTTCGATAGATATATTTAACTTTAAACTAACTAAATTTAAACGTGATATCTTGGCCGTTTTGGTAAAACAGAAACGGCATCGTTGAGTTGCTTGTTAACGACTACTTTTTCTTCTTTTTAGTATGTCACCTGTCCTAACCGTAATCTTTTAAATGTTCTTTTAATTTATTTTTTTATTGAGTTATTATAACTGCTTATGTTTAATTGTGTAATTACAATACTACTTAAAGTTTGATTGACTTATAGATGTAGGTACCTACTGCTTCTATGTTGTTCATGTTGTGTACACATTTATTAAGGAATGCAATCTAGAACAAATTATTTGTAACCTATACAATGCAAATGTAAAGACTGTATTCTGTTTTGTGTATCAAATAAATAAATAAGATCAATGTCACATTGACAAGTTTGACATAAACAATTTCAAACGACTTCACACCATCTATTATAATTTTTGGAACTAACACTTTCTTTTTATAGAAAACGCCTCATTAGATACAATTATCAAAATGCACTATTATGTGTATCATATTTGTATGTAGAAATACCGACAGAATAATACAGATAATAATCCTGGTGCAAATTATCATTTCAAAACTTACAAATACAAATGCTTTATTGTCTTAGAAATGGTGCATTAAACGTGAATATTACATTACACTATATAATTTATTTAACAATAATAATGACTATAAAGTCTATAAACACCTAAAAACTAAAAATAATACGATACAATATAAATTCAAATCGAATTTTTATTAAACGTTAAGTAGTAGTAGAAGTACATTATGATACAAGTGTGCTATGTTGGTCATTACAGTCGAGGCGATATTTTCTGATAAGGACATAAGGGATGGACTATAAGGAAGCTGAGAGTGTAATGAATAATAAGTGCACGCGTTTAATACGACTGTTTTCATCACACTTGCGAGGAAAAAACAAAACTCCTTTTGATTTCTTCGGCTGCATAAAAACTCTTTGTTGGAAAAAACTAAGTAGGTATTACCAGGCTATATTAGGAATACTTCGTACACAAATACATCTAACTTGCAGTGAGGTACAAACTTAACTTAATCGACTCTATTATAGCACTAGTGCTTTAATTTAAAGTAAAAAGCACACTTGTGTAATAGCTTGGATTATGAGACTAAAATCGATGTAAAAAAATCCACTTTAGGAGGAAGTGTGAAGAAAATTATATTTTATAGGCATACATTTTAAACCGTAATTAGTTATTAAAAAAACTTTTCAACCTTAGTCACTGCTTAAACTTCTCTGTCCTTTTCTAGCACGTGCAACTTCACGTCAGTGAGAAGTTGACAAAGCATGTTAAGCAGCGACTAAGTTTGAGCGGCATTTTTAAGTAAGGCCCTTAATATTAGGATACGATGGGGCTGACATAGACAGATAGTCTAAGAGTCCCAAAAAAAACAATTTCGTGCATAATATAATACTTACATTTAAATGGAAAACTGGCTCTGCGAACATCTACAACATATATTTTTTATTTTCACAGTTTCTAAATTAATCTTTACTGAAATGGATGGAGTATATCGTAGAGGTTTTTTTTAATCCAAGTGAGGCGTTCTTTGTCTTCAATCCATTTATGTAATGTTTGCGGATTATTCGGGAATCTAAAATGGTAAAAATATAGTGAATATATAGATTAGTGCTAGAACATTAAGTAATCGCATTTTAATGATCTATCGATTTGCAAAGGCCTCAACTTCCGCCGCGAAATAAAAAAATACGTACAAATAATCAAAAAATCACTAGCCCAAAATGTCACATGCACACATTTACATTACATTAGTGAGTTGCGCAACAGAATCGTCACCAATATCAACCGTGATGTATTAGTTTATTGATATCACCTTTACACGTTAGTGATCAATAGTATTAGGTATAGCTTTTCCTGATACTTTATAAACTTGATACATGCAATTTATTATAGGTACTTGACACTGACAGAATGCACAAAGTGTGATGCTAATAAAGAAGTTTTAAAAAATAATAATAAACGTACTATTTTAAAATGATTTTAAATACTAGCAACACAACACATTAATTCTGTCTGTCTGACTGATTTTGCTGCTTGCCGCCTGTGTACCGCCTGCGCGTTTTTCTGTGAATTTTCGCGCCTAGTAAACTTAGTTTTTTAGGAATACAATTTTCATGTGCGTTACATTCCAATATGGGTGCGTATTTATCAGAACCGGTTACTGAAAAAGTGTCCAGCGATGAAGGTAACGACAAACTCGATTGCGGCGCGAGCTCCATGCAGGGATGGCGTGTCAACCAAGAGGTAAATTCCTACAATGCTCGTGAATATGGAATGTATTAGGTCCAGAATTCTTCAATATTACGTTAGAACCTTAACGCAATGTTTTATTATCATCTATAACTGTGCCAAATATCGCGTAGATAGCAAGCCCCCTATGTTATAAGGCGTTAGCATCTAAAAGATTCTAGTATACCTAGGGTGTTGGACTATGTACATAGACCATGCATAACATTTACGTTCTCTTATCCGTCACACCAAATGTTGTTTCAAAGGGACAATAAACGGAATAGCTATGAATGATTAATAATAATTTATTAGTGTATGAATTCTTTTTGCATCACTCAATGTAGGCAATGTTGAGGTACCTACATAGAATCCTTCTCCAAGATCACCATTCTGGTGAAAACGGACGTGAATTTGATTCATAGCCTAACATTTAATGGAAACTAAGACAATGGTCGGGAATTAAATGATTCCTATTAGTCAAGGGATTTATCATGCTTACTTATTGGGTGTAGATGGTAGGAGGATGAGCCCCTATTTCTTCATTAAAGCAATGTACCTATACAGATATACAATCTATATTATGTTGTTAACCTACCATAAAAACAAATCAAATTGATTGTATATGGACCACTGACCTCTATTGTACAAGTACGATGGACATGAAAATCTAAGAGACAAACAAAGTGTTCATCATTAGTCAGCAGCATACCCAGCATGCTAGTGGAATTACCATGATGAATAGCAAGCGTATGTGTTGGGCCTAATAGATGCATCTGGCTTACTGGAGTATACCTAGGTCTAGGTTCATTTTTCCGTGGTGATCATCATGACTAATAATTACTTTTGAAGTGTACATTAAAGAGTTTATCTATCTAATGTAGCCCTAGTGGTCAGCACCTAGTTCTGTATTAATTTCATTATCTGCAATTCACCAAATGTTCAGTTAGGATAGAGATAAGCATTAAAGAATGTAGACATGATTTAACCATTTATTATAGGATGCACACAACACAATCCTCGAATTTGATCTGAACACGGCTCTGTTTGCTGTCTACGATGGACATGGTGGTGCTGAAGTAGCCACATACTGTTCACAAAACTTACCTAATTTTATCAAGAACACAGAAGCATACAAAAATGGGGAACTTAACAAAGCATTGGAAGAAGCTTTTCTGGGGTTTGATGCTTCTATTGCCACGAAGGAGGTTATGGAAATACTCAAGGAATTAGCAGGTATCAAGTTGTTATTCTTCTTATTTAAGCTTTGTTATAGTAATCCTCATGCAAGATGCGCAGAAATAAATAAATAATTACTTGTCATTAAACTTGCCAAATATACTGGACGAAAGTGTACACCACTGAAGAGCAAAGGCCCTACCTCTTCTCTCTTCAGTGGTGTACACAACGTACCTGCGCAGGCTCACCCCTTCCATGTCGACAATTTGACAACTTGTTTGGCCGCTACTATACTCTTTACTGTAATCCAAAGATGTTTAAAACTATAGTTTAAACATTGACATATCAAGACATGAGTGATGGTCGCTTATAAAAAAATTACCCACAGTTGGAACGGTAGTTCTAAAGAGTTCGTCATTCTACTGATATTTTTCAGGTGAAATTAACCCACCAGGAGCCAGTGACAACGAGGAAGAGTCTGACGATGAGAACGTCGGAAATTTGCACCAAGAAGCCAATCTTCCGCTGCAGGTATGGGATCTATGATTATGATATTCAAAAGTATGAATCTATTTAAATCATACTTGAAGTTATTACTATACATGATGTTCAAGCTCTAGTTTACATAGGCTGATCTCCAATCTTCGGAGCTATCATGTAACTTTTCGGGATCGCGATTTGTCATAAATGTCACTTGTCACTGTCACAGCTTCACAGTATCACGGAGGGATTTCTCTTGCTATCGTTATCGAACGAATGCATTGATTTCCTTAATTATATTAAGCAAATCCGTCAGTCTTTTGGCGTTTCATCCTGCCCTGTAGGGTCAAATGAGTTTTGGCAGTGACAGTGACAAGTGTCTATTTTTGACAACTTGTATCCGAATCGCGATCCCGAAAAGTTACATGATAGCCCCGAAGCTTGTCTGCCTATTTGTAATGACAGAGTTACTGTATTATTATCATATTATGTGCTTTTTATGACACAGGAAGTTTTGGCCAAGTATGAAAACAAGCTGAGCAATCTCCATCGCGCCCGACTTGGTGACTCAGCCACACCATTGTCCCCATGCCTTAGGGCTAAGAAAAATACTGACGAAGCCAGTGGTTCAGGTAAGATTTCGTGACTTTGTGTTTCTTTTTTAACCAACTTCAAAAAAGGAGGTTGTCAATTTCGACTGTATGTTGTTTTTTTTTTGTTTTGTATATATGTTACGCGGTTATTCCGCCAATTATGAACTGATTTTGATGATTATTTTTTAGTTTGGTAGGTAATACTTCAGGGGTATAATTTTTTATCGAAACCGGTTCAGTGGTTTGGATTTTAAATCAAAATTACTAGAAAATATGAAGATGTCATCCAGGTATTCGAAGTTGAAATTGGTTGTATTTTTTTTGTTAAAAAGCGTATTCAAGCGTAAGACAATTTCCTAATACAGAACTCACCTACAAAATGGCTCCCATCACACCTGTTGGTAAGCTTGATGGTATGGCATGGAGCATGTCGTGGAACTACATCTATTAGAAAACTTTTAGGCTTACACACAAATTTGATCCTTGTTAGGTTTTAATAATAGACCAAGACTTGCCAATATCTAGAAAGACGAGGTTTTGTAAAGGCCTATCAAACCATTATTATTATTATAGCCCTTTGTGCTGTGACATGTCAAATTATTGCTATTGAAAGTGTTGAATGTCCGATATTTCTTATTTGATTATTTAAATGTCCTATTAGACATTTAAAGTAGTTATTTTAGTCGGCTATTCAGCTTTCTCTGGTTTATGTTTTTCCCCAGGTTGCCTTCCGGCATAGGCCTCTTCCTGGGACTTCCATTCATTCCTTTTTTGTGTCAGTTGTTTCCAATTTGTTCCAGCTTCTTTTTTAATGTCAGTCTCCCATCTTGCTTTTTGTCTTCCTTTGCTTCTTTTTTCCTCTCTTGGGTACCATTCTAATATGTCCCTATTCCATTTTCCTTGCTTATCCCTTAGCTTATGACCAGCCCAACGCCACTTTTGTTGCTTTATTACATAAGATACGTTTTTAGTCTTTGTCTACTCTTTTATTTTCTTTAGATTGACTTTGTCTTGCAATTTTATGTTGAATATACTTCTCTCTGTGTTGTTTTGACATACTTGGATTTCCCCATAATTTTGTATTGTTAGGGACCATGTGGGGCAGCCGTAGGATAGAACTGGAAGAATGCAGCTGTTAAATATTTTAATTTTGTTTTTGAGAGAAATTGATTTTTCTCTCAGAATCTCCTCAAACCATAAAAGTATTATTCAAATTTTAAAATTCTATTAATAAACTATGCCTCCAAGTTTGACTGCCTTATACTGTCTGGTTTAAGATCTGTCGGATAGATGTTTGTTCTGTGTCTAGGTGTTGAATGTATTATAATTATGTAATAATTTTGTATTATTGTTTATTGTTTGATGTATATGCAAAAAAAAACATCAGCTATCTCGTTCTCATAGTACAAGCTTTGTTTAATACTTGGGGCTAGATGACAAGCAGTAGCGTGCAAGCATTACTGTGTTCCAGTTTGAAGGGCAATGTTACCAGAAAAATTATGAAATTAAATAAAAATAAATATGTATGAAGAGATTTAACATCTAATATCTCAGGGTGACGAGCGCAGTGCAGTGCGCCGCAGGATTGTGTTCGCAAGTTCACAAATCTGGCACTGCTACTGTTAGTGGCAGGCGTGACGCTTACCATCAGGTGAAAGTCTTGCTCGACTCGTCACTTGACAGTATAAAAAAAAAACAGACCAAAAAGACAGACATTTTATATGACCTACCAATTATAAGCTTTAAATTCTCTCTTTCTAGCTGCTGGCGCATCAAGTTCTGGTTCTGGGTCCACATTAGCAGCTGGATCAAGCTCGGAACAGGCCACCAGTGGAGCTTCATCTAGCAAGAACGGCCTGTCCTCCAATGCAGGAGGTACCAGTACTGAGGACGACACTGGCGGAGTATCATCTACTAATAATGAAGAAGACAAAGATGTTAATGGAGAGGTAACTATTATTTGGATAAATTTTAATAGCCTGAACTCATACTAGTGTATATTTTAAGCAGTGAAGAGTGGGTAATGGGAAGAGTCATCATCAGCCAAAGACGTTCACTGCTAAACGAAAGGCTCCCCCTTAAAGGAGAACCCTTCCCTAGAATGGTTGCCATAATCCCCACGAATGGCAGGAGGCTTGGGGATTGCAGAATGCTTTCCAAGGTTCACTGAGAGGGCGCTCCTGCCCGTCCTCCGGTGGTCCTGGATGCAGTTTTAGGACATACACAGGTCCTCCTCCAATGGAAAGAGTATTATTAGAGAGAGCCTTATTCTAGGTTTTTGTATTCAGAGTTGACAGGGTAGGTGTTTGACAACAGCCCACTGATGTTAAGCGGCAGTCTGGTCAAAGATAGAACCCATCTAATCTGGAAAGGTAAGGAATAATTGACAAACAAATAATTGAACATTCATTGATAATTTGGTAAACACAGTTGGCTTTTATGTGTTAGGGCTAAAATTATATCCGCTAATATTATAAAGCGGCGCGGCCGCTGCACTGTGAGATTACACAAGACAGTGTTTGTTCAGTACGTTCGACGCGGTCGCTTTTATAGCACGCGCAAAGCGCTTCACATGGTAAAGCCTTTTAGATGCTAGGCGTCATAATTTCCACTAAACTTCAAGGTGGCAGGCAGCCAGCCAGCTGAGTAGAAGAAAGTAGAAAATAATTATAAAACCTTTTCATTCTTCTGAGAATGTGGATTGCATTATTTGCCCCTTTCCAGGTGTTTTCTCCAGCCCTGGCTGGGAAGGCTTGGTCAATAATCAAGTAAAAAAAACTTCAGTAAATGTGTTTTTCTAGGTGTCAACCAGTGATCCCTTAGAAAATGCAGCTGAACCCTCGTCAATGGAGGTCGACAAGCAAATTTCTGCTGCCCCCGATAGCTCAGAAGATAACTGCGACCAACCAGAGCAAAGCGCAGACGCAAAGCCTCCGGCACCCACCGGTAATGGCTCTGGTGAAATCTGTAACGGAGAAGTCACAGATTCAAAGCAAGGAGGTGGAGAGGAAAGCAATATTACATCTTCAAATGGTTCCAAAACACCTGTGAAAGGTAAAGGAAAAGGTAAGAGTATCAATTGAATATCAGCTGTTTTAGAACCATGCCATCATTTTTATATGACTTCAAAAGAGGCTTCAAAGGAGGTTATGAATACGGCTGTTTAAAAAAAAATTACATATAAGTGTGACGTCACACGTCCGCAAATTCTGTTCTACGGCTGTAAGTTCCCCATCGCAACTCCCTATTCTCCATGCTTGAACCGGAGGCGTATTAAACGGATATGTTTCCCTAGTAACTCACTATGAAACCAAACTTGAGTTTACATCGTCGTCGGTAAAAGCGGTTAGACGTTATAAGCGATCGTTATATCCGAATTCTACTGGATTTTCAGATTGGTTCCACAGAAATTTTATCAAAATTGGTTCAGTATTATAGGCTTTTAAGTCAAAATAATAGGAAAAAAGATATCATCCAAATTTTGTTCACTATCTGAACACGATTGAAAATTGGACACACGCGTGTCCAGCCCCTCGAGTCCAGTTGGTGAATAACCCAAGTAAACGAAGTTGAAGTCGGTTGTTTTTTGATTTCATTTTATTGAAGTCTCATAGGAATGTAGAAGTTCACCAGCATGAAACCTTTCAGACAAATTGTCGCCAGTGTCGAGCTCGGACAAGCCGCCGGAGCGCCCCAAGAAGGACAAGCTCCGGCGCGCGGCCGCCGCGGTGTACGAGACCCTGCTCCGGCAGACTGCGCAGGACGGGGATGATGACGAGAGCGACTCCAATGACGAGACTTTCGAGGGAGGCGAGGTCAACTCCTCCGACGAGGAGCATGTTAACGGCGTCGAGGACTCTTCTAACGATGGTAAATTGAAGTTAACACAGAGAACATCTATACTAATCGAGAAACAAAGTGAAAAAGAATGTATTGATATGTGGAATAATGTTTTTTTTTAAATATACAATTAAGGGACGAGGCGAGCAAGACGTTCGCCTGGTGGTAAACGTCACGCCTGCCACTAACAGTAGCAGTGCTAGAATTGTGAGCTTGCGAACACAATCCTGCGCTGCACTGAACTGAGCTCGTCACCCTGAGATATTACATGTTAAATCTCTTCATACCCAGTAATTTCTCTGGTTCTCTGGTGCGCGGTGCGTGGCTGCATGTCCGTGGACGTCGGCCGTACGTTATAATCTGCAGAATCACGCACCGTGGAAAGACACCTTAAGATGTAGTAAAATGCATCAGAGTCTGTGAAGTCAAAGAAAAATAAGGTGATGCTAGGGAAAAGTGGCCCTATTACTATGTAGGTCTTTAGGAGATATAAAATGTCAAATCTCTTCGTGCCCAGTAATTTATCTGGTATAGACTGATTCAAACTTAATGGCGGCTGTGAACTTAGGCGCAAGACGCTGCGCAATAGCAAAAATTAGGCGAGCGATGTGCGTATAATCGCAAAGTCTCGCTTGCAGCACACTTGAAACCAAAACACAGTAATATTTGATAGTTGGTGGTTGATTAACTGGCAAAAGTGTGTAGTTCCCCTGGCTGACTCTACAATAGTCCTACCTAAGTCCCACTACAAGAATTGTTTGATTGACAACATTCTTTGTTAAGGTGAGGCAGAAGAGGAAGAAGACGAGGAAGAGGACGGAGACTCCAGCGACGAGGAGAACGATGAGGACATCAACATGAACGAGGAGCCCGGCCTCGACAGTGGCTGCACTGCGGTCGTCGCGCTGCTGCGAGGTATAATACACGCTGTTTTTTATATAAAGGTTGACCGATAAAGCTTGTTGCATGTAAACAAGGATAAATTAAATGTGATTTTTTCATAAGTGTAGTAAAATTCAGAAAGGAGTTAGAGATTGAAAGGGCTTTGAAGATTTTGACATACCAGCTGTCCGCCATCTTGTTTTTCTTCAAAATAGCGGTCACGCACATAAACCTATATAGGTTTAGTCGGATTCATAACTAGACGAACTATACTGACAGATAGAAATGTCACTTCAAAAACGCTGTTAGCTAAAGAACCGTAGTGATGGATATATAGTTCAGTTTTTATCGTTCAAAAGAATGATCGAATAATGCGTAAAAGTAGAAACGTAATTTTGAAAGATTGACTAGAAAACCAAGTCAACAATAACACTGAAAAATAAGTATTATCAAAGATAATATAAATGTGAAATCTTCATCAAATCTCTTTGATGAAATATAGGGTAGATATATAATATAGGTAGAGAAACAAGGAATAAATAGCGTAGTATGCCTTGTTTTGCGCTGAGTCACGTGTGACCGTGCCAATCGTGTGACGTACTACGATGCCGAATGTTTTACAACACTATTACAGGGTGTTAAGGCTCATTATTAAAATGAAACGATATCCGCTTGTGGACTTTTTTATATTTGCTGGACGTATTATGTCTGCATTGGCGCGGAGCCTTTTGTAGTTTTATTTTCATAGAGACTGCGAGTATCTATATAGTACATTTGATCTAAGATAATACTATACTATGTCCTGCAAAAAGATACCATTGTAAAAACATCAAATGTTATAAATTTACAGCAATAAATAAATTAGACAAGTCTTTCTATTTTCCGCTAAATGTGGTCCTATATGATATACCACATTTGCTAGGTTTTAACAAACATGCTTGAGACATAGGGAAACCTCGCATAAAATTAATAATATGTCATCTCAACAGGAAACGAACTGTTCGTCGCAAATGCTGGCGACTCTCGCTGCATCATCTGCAGGGAAGGCAAAGCCGTCGATATGTCTATAGACCACAAGCCGGAGGACTCGCCTGAGCTTGACCGAATCACCAAAGCCGGGGGCAAAGTCTCTAACGACGGTCGCATCAATGGAGGGCTCAATCTATCACGTGCCATTGGAGATCACTCCTACAAGCAGAACAAAGATCTCGGTCCTAAGGAGCAGATGATCACAGCTCTGCCGGATGTTAAGACGTTGACGATAGATCCGATCAAAGACCAGTTCATGGTGCTGGCCTGCGATGGTATCTGGAACTTCATGTCTAGTCAAGATGTGTGCGACTTCATCCTGCCGAGGTTGACCGAGGGCAGAGAGAAATTGTCGCAGATTTGTGAAGAGGTATGTGGTCTTTATTTTACCCATTCATCTTACGATACTCTGTTCATTATATTAATCGCTTTTTGAAAGTTGACGACTTAGTTTTGTAAAGTGTCAAGCAAATCATATCCCATACAAATAAATACGCATTAAATAAGCCTTAGCTCTTTACAATATTACATCAACAGTTGAAGTAACGTTGTAAAGGGGTAATGTAAGATCAAACTTAGTTATTTCTATGGGATAAAATGACAGAGTATAAAATATTACAAATGTAAAAGTTTGGATGTTTGTTACTTAATCACGCAAAAGAGCTGAAAGGATTTGGTTGAAATTCGATATAGGTAGCTTAGAACTTTGAATAACACGTAAGCTATTTTGTATCCCAGAAGTCGCGGGGCGCTAGTAGTTAGACGTAGCACAAAGGTATCGTAACACGGCTGTTAACATGACCAAATAGGTACTTATTAATTCATTGTCTTGTTATGAAATAAATTTCTTATACAATTTTATTGTTTGTGAATTCTACTCGAAACTCTCGTTTTGTTACAATACGCTTGTCTGGTTGTTTAGACTCTTTTATCTAACTGTAGTTAGCCTACCTTATCATAACCTCCATCGAGTCTATATTTAATTACAGTAGTAGGTTAAGAATCAAGAATCAAGAATAAAATATAATAAATAGATTAGGTAATTGAATATATTATTTTGTTTTAAATATGACAAGATAAGTTTATGTAGAGAGACCAGTCGTGAGATTTCAGGGAACTCACTGTTCTAAATTGCCTTTTTGTTGAGGTGGCTACAAAACAGCAAAAAATTCAAATTTGTATAATTTTTGTATGAATAAAATTTTACCTATACCTATACAATACATGCTATATATTACTATTGATTTGCATTTTTGCGAACATGGCTTTTATATAAAATCCCAAATGGAAAGACAATAATTTTGTACCTTAGGGCTGATTTGTTGATCCCCAAGCCGCCTGCCAAGCGTGGGGATTATGGCAACCCCTCCCTATTATGGAGCCTTCGTCCAGCAGTGGACGTCTTTTGGCCGATTTGTTGATGGAGCCAGGATAGTTTTAATTTTTCAATGGCTACTGGTAAACTCCTCTAGACTGGACTCATTTGATTACTATTGATGTTTCGAACTCTCATACAACTTAAAGAACACTAATTAATAGAGTGTGTTCTTGAGTTATGTTTTTATTTACATTATCAGCCAGAAGACGTCCACTACTGGACGAAGGTCTCCCCCTTAATAGGGAGGGGTTGCAATAATCCCCACGTTTGGCAAGCGGCTTGGGGATTGCAGAATGTTACCACCGTTAACTAAGAGGACGCTGCTGCCCATCCTCCAGTGGTTCTGGATGCAGCTTTAGGACATACCCAGGTCCAGGAGTTATGTTTTAGTGTTCTATAATTTTGTTTCCAGATGTTCGATCATTGCTTAGCGCCCAGCACGATGGGAGATGGCACTGGATGCGATAACATGACTGCTATTATCGTACGCTTTAAAGATGGAGCTATTGTTGAAGTAGGCCAACACTCGAGTAACCCAGAGGGAGCCAAGAAACGCGCGGCGGAAGAAGAACCCAGCCAAGATGAGCAGCAGGACTCGAAAAGGCAAAAAACAGACGACCCACTCTCGAGTTCGGTTGTGACGTCTAGTGTTTAAGAGTTTACAGACAAAGTGTTCAAGCCAGCTAGTATTGTGAAGTTCGGTGAAACCTATCTATTTAAAACTTCAAATGTCGGTTTCACATGTTGGGTAAGCATGAAATGGTGTCGATAAGTTGTACCATTCCTATCCTTTTCTTATACTTTAAATTGAAAAGTGACGCAGACAGTTTTGGAGTTTTATAACAATATGTCAGATTAGTTAGAGAATGGTATGATTTATCGAGTCCTTATTTTGGGGTACATTTAATTATTTGTTTGTTTTTCATTTATAATGTAGATTCAGTAGCACTCTCCCTCTCATTATTTCATACGGATTGGGTTGTTCGAATGCGGTGTTACTCCTTATTTTTGGGTACTAAAACCATATGTTTGTTATGTTATAATGCTCCATTGAAGTTGGGTCAGAAGTATGTAACATTTTAACGCATAAATAGGCAGTAGATGTTTAATTATAGATTAGTAGATTTAATTAGTGTATTTAATCTTTGAAGCTGTATTGGTAGTCGGTCACCAAAAAAGTCCACAATTGTTGGTCTTGGTCTATGGGATGGTGTGGAGGTTTTGTTTCAAGCATTTAAAAACATCTATTGCTCTAAAATTGTGAAGAGCAATGTTATATACTTACTATATGATGTATAGTTGTTTCAATAGTCTGACTACATTATGATAGGCTTTTGTAAAGGTGCATAGTTATTAGGTAGAAAATGGATGCCAACAGGACGGTCAAGTAAGTTAACTGAGCTTTAAAACTGAGCGACTGTGCAATTGTGAGAGTAAACAGGTATAGCTTAGCAACTTCGTGCGTGACCCGCCTGCGGGGCGACAGACGTTGGGGAAGCAAGGTAGCGCGTCGTCATAGATTAGATAACAGTAAATGTGACGTCATGCCGAGTCATGCTAACGCACGGCTACACACGTGGAGAAAGTACTGAGGGTGTATTCCCGTTGTCCCCATTGACGCTATCCCCATTATGGAGACAGCGGGAAGTCATAAAGAGTTTATAAAATTCGAGATAAATCGTGACTGTCAGTGACGTACCATAACGGTGACTACAAATACAAATGTATGTAATACAACATTTGGGCGAATATATTCAAGAACTATAAGTTTTATTTCAGATCATTAATGTTATATAAATAGACAAACAATGATTCAATTTCTTTTCATGCAATATTTTCAGTGTATTCCATATTTACAGAAGGTATTTACTGGATTTAAACTCAAATAAAGCTTAGAAAACTTCGCATTTCTGTGTCACGTTCATCATTCATCAGTCATTTTCATTCGGAGAAATTCATCAATTTACAACAAATAAACTTTTCCGATGGTTTCCAAACACTTCAATGAAATGTTTGGCTAAGAAGCTTATTTATCTTTAGAGAGATTGTCAGATAGAAAATCTCGTGTGTATCCGCGGCGCCGACTACACTACCGGTTATGACGCGCGGTGCGCGAGTTGCCCTTCCCCGCGACACAACCCGCCCCCGCTAACATCCAGAGTACCTCGTCCCCGCCAACGTCTGTCACCCCGCACGAGGGTCAAGCACGACGTTGCCAGGCTATAGTCATGCAACTTTTAACCAACATTACAAATCAAATTGGAAATGTAACTATGAAAGCTGATGTGGTTTTGACACATTTTTGTTTTAGTTATACGGGAGACGTTTAATTAAGCCGGATATTCTGACTTAATTAAATGTGATTGATCCCGTATAAATAAAAGCAAAATTGGGACTTTGTTTCTTGTTCGTACTGTTGTCCTTTTGCTGTAGTCGCTCAATATCAAGCTTTAATACAGCTCATAGTAAGTATACTATGACAAGAGGGAGTTTCTGGTAATAAATTTCAGAACTGACGACGATAGTTTGTAAGCAATAAGTTTAAGTGACAGGACTTTGATCTAGTTATTTCGAATCCCAATAAATATAAATGGACATTTGTAATTATGTTTGCTTGAAGAGGCATTTTGTTTTCAGCTAGAATTCTTTCCCAGTTAAAGTAATAATATAATTAGTGTTGGTGTAATACGTGCCTACTATTAAGAGGTGTTAATGTGCCTGATTTTTTCGAAGTGATAAATTGTAGGCGATGAAGTATTAAAATGTTTCACATTACATTTTATAGCAGCTTCTTACAACATTGTATTTCTTACTTGATAACTTTATTTCTTATATTTTGTAATAAATCGACGCCTACGGAAGACGGACCTATTTTTTTGTTGGAAGTTATGATGAACATTGACATGTTCCTACATTGGATTTAAAAAAAAACGTAATCAAGGGGTAATTATTTGTTTTTCAATTATTTATCTGTGTTACTCTGTAGATATAAGTAGTTATATTTTTGTAATCACAGATAATTGTAAAGTTAATAAATGTTTCTGTCTTGATTGGAGAACTTCATAATATGTTCCAGATTTAAGATGACATACGTTAGATTAAAATCAGTTGACTTATATTTTGTTAAATCTATTACTAATAAATCAGGATAATCAATTCAATAAACCCCAAGATAATTTACAGTTTGTGTACTGGATAGGAACTATGTTCTTATTTCATGTGTGTTTAAGAAAAATACATTTTTACAGACTGAATTGATAGTTTTTTTTTAATTTCGTCAGTTTGACCTTAACGTAACTGGGTTAGGTATTCGATAGTCTCCATTTGTGTTGCTTCTAATATCTGCAGTGAATCATATTCACTGTCAAGTTGCTCCAAAATTAATGTCTTGTCATTTAGCTCAGCCTAAAACAAAAATAAATTTAGGCTTTATTAACATTACATAGAGTAATAGTATTTATATCCTCTGTTACATAATTGCTTGCCAGAAATCAATAGAGCATTCACCTTGCCTTGCACACTTGCCATTTGAAAGTAACAATTTTATACCTTTACCATTTAAACGGCTGGGCAGATCTTGATGAAATTTGACATATATATATATATTGGGGGGACAACTTACACACAGCGCCATCTAGCCCCAAACTAAGCAAAGCTTGTATTATGGGAACCAGATAGCTGATAGAATACTTATATAATTTATTTTTTCGTAAAAACATACTTATAATACATACTACACCCAGATACTACATATAGATAGTTGAACCTCTGTAAAAGGTATAGACATATCTGGGCATATCTTCATTTTTGTTGTAATCATCATGGCCATATTTTTGATCGCGGACACGCCTATACTCTGACCATATAAAAAGTTGACTAAATAACTGTAAAGCTTCTAGCAAATTATATCCCATAGAAATAAATACGCATTAAATAAACATTACCTCTAGATCAAACTAATTTACATGGGATTTATTTTGCTAGACGCTTTACAAAGTTATGTCGTCAACTTTTTATGAGCTGTCAAAAAGCGACTGAGTTTAGTGATGTTATATTACAAAATTTTCGTCAACGGCAAATTACTTTTTGTAGTGGTAGGACTCTACTGCTGAGTCCGCCTGGGGAAGTACCACAGTACCACAGTTTGCCAGTTTTTCAAACGCCAAGCAGTAGTGTGTAAGAATTACTGTGTTCCGGTTTGCAATGTTACCAGATAAATTACCGGGTTTGACATCTAATAACTCAGGGTGACGAGCGCAATGCAGTGCATCACAGGATTTCGTTCACAATTCTAGCACTGCTACTGTTAGTGGCAGGCGTGACGCTTACCACCAGGCGAACGTCTTGCTCGTCTCGTCATTTGAATGTATTAAAAAAACCTACTTGTAACTTAGCTTGTTGTGATTCTTTATCTTTGGCGATAGATTTCAGAAGGTTCATGGAACCTATTGCAGCCATCTTCTGCTTCTCCACGTTTTCTCCCAACTCTTTTAGTACTTCGAGCAAGGAGTTGATGATTTTTCCAAAGTCTTGAACTTCTGCAAGATCAAACATTTTTTCTTATTCTCTGTGGTGTGTCGCTTAGCTAATGACATCCGCGGCGAGCGCAATACAGAACAGCGAATCATTGAACAGTACCTAAGTATTGTAAAATAGGCTAGATGACTGTTTTTTTTATTGTCCTATTAAAATGTGGCCCATAAATATAGCTGATTAATGAAAAGAAAATGAAAAGCTGATCAAAAATAAGCAACTTATAAGCATTTTAATATCATGCTAGACAGAGAGAAGAAACGGCAAATCGTGACGTCACTTCTCTGTACGCCAAATAAATTATATTCTGACAATTAAGGCGTGACGTCAAACATTTATGTAGGTAGGTGGCTTTCGCTTTTTTATGAGAAAGGACACAAGGCTGGATCGTAACCAGAACGACGTCAGAACTGGTGCCCCAGGGAAGTTGTACGTACAGACCTACCTATAGCAAAGTCATACATTTTCACTCTGAGACTGGCAATTTTTTTGGAGCCCGTATTTCTTAATTGATCTCACGAGGTAACTTACAAAAAAAAAAGTAAGTTCGTATAGGCTGAGTGGCCAGCCCTAGTGTCCGAGTTAATGTCCCGCCCGAAGTACTCTGACATGGTAACTTACTTGAATCATATTCCTTGCATATATTTTTTAAGTCATCAGTTTCTTTCGTCACAGTAGTTTCTAAAATCCTTATTTTGTTTATATCATCATAATATAAATGGTGCTTTTGTAACTCTTCAGCCATTGCTCCGAACTTTTAAGTCTGTGAACTGGAAAACAAAATTCTGTGCGAAATAATTTTATACATAGGCTCTAAACTTACAGGTATGAATAACATTGACAAGAATGCTCTTCTATTTATAAACAACAATGTTTCTTCGTAAACGTTTAATTTCGGCTAGATTTGTGGCTATATTAAATATTAGAAAGTAAACCGATATTCATTGTTATCAAGATTAACGCAATCGATGTACTTACCAACTATTAATTATTGTACTAAACAAACCAAAAAACCGTGTAAGTACGAAGTAGGTAAAAGGAGCGTTTTCCTTTGCATAAGTAGTTTCTTCACAGACTTATAAATAAAGTTCACATGGGTTGTTTTCTTATTTATGTAAGCATTTACAGCCAAAGTATAATAAATATACAGCTTCTGTTAGCACAATATTTATATTTTGTTTACTGGTTTACACGTCGTTAGTTGCCTAGAAACCATAGCATAGCACTATTTTTAATATAGTACCATATTCAAAAATAGCCGCCTTTTATAGCCGCCACAAATGTCCAGTGCAAGTGTCGCAATATCCGGTAGAATTTAAACCGGATACGGAACGAAAGCAATGTTAATACCGTAGAGAGAGAAACCAATAGAGGAAATGACATATGTCTGCCTCACTCGCACAATAAAAATACATCTATACACGGAACAAATGTATCAGAGAGACACAGCAACACCATTTTTGTCTCAGTCGTCGTGAGTTAGTATTTTGTCTCAGTCAAGGTTAGACAGTACCTTCGTCTATTAGTTACGCCGTCTACGGTGTATAACAAATCGTCCAAGGTGTGGACTGTGGACGGCCTAAGGAGTTTTGGCGGGAACACGGAACATCATGTCGCTGCATTCTATTATTTACTTAAACATGTTGTTTCGCGAATTAATGAGAAAAAAAGGTGGTGTTTTATTCATTAACGGCCTTACCTTAAATAATCTCGATTCTCTTAGTCACTGCTTAAACTTCTCTGTCCTTTTCTAGCACGGGCAAATTCACGTCAGAGAGAAGATGGCAGAGTATCTTAAGCAGTGACTAACACAGTTGAAAAGTTTTTTTAAGTAAGGCACTGAGTGTTGAATTAAATGCACGAGTATGGGCAAGTGATATAATGTGGTGAAACATGTCTTTACGAGGTTTTCAAAACTCCGTAAAAGCTCATAGTAAAGTCGCCACAACTTGGGCATGACATGACTTGGACTCGACTTTGACTAATTTCGTGCAAGTAACTGTAATTTCATGACATAACTGGTTTGTTGATGATTACTATTTATAAACTTGATAATGCATACACTGGCTAAACAAAGGCAGAATGCACAAAGTGCAAAGCTAATAATTAAGAAAAAAAAGGTGTGGTTAACTTTTTCTTTAGGTAATCATTGTCAGTGTCAGCATAATGTCAATTCTCAGCTGTTTGCTCGTATTTCTCTTCGATTTTAATCAAAAATAAACTTTAACACCTGTATATAAGAGTTTGTTTATAATTTAAACTATTGTTTGAAAGGTAGAGGATTTTATTTTTATTTGCTGGCTTTGTATTGTCTGTTGTGTTTGTGATTTTATATCGCATAGATATTGCTTGCGATTCCATTGTTCTCTGCGATTTTCACAACTGTTTAAATAAGTACAAATCTAGTTACTGATGCATCGCTATTCAGCTCTTTTCTGAGTATGGAAAGCTTGACTCAAAATGAGAAGATTATTTGGTCGGTATGGGAGGATAAGTCTCCGAGAGATGTTGTACGAGAGGCGGCGGCGAAAGGCACCCATATCAACCTCGCTATAAAGTATCTCATGGCGAAAAATGGGTGGAATGAAACCACTGCCCGAGACTGGTTTATGGCAGAGGTAAGCTTAACTTATTTTGTAAGACTTGAGACTACATTGTAAATCAGAAACAGTATGAGAATGTTCCGATACTCATCACTAATAATTGTCTTTTGCTTTGGGATATCAAATTATATATATCAGTAGTATCGTTACATAAAATACCCAATCCACCAAGGTACTTTTATGTACTTTTTAATCTACTATACTTATAAACATAGGAATCATATATACCGAAGAATGTTAAATTATTGTTTGTACTAAGTATATAAATCCATCTGCTCAGTACTTAAGTTATACAGCAAACATTAATAAACAAATTATGTAGTTATAATATGTTAGTAGTTTGTTAACAACCAATATCCCAAGTTTGAGCAGTTCACAGATTTTCCAATCAAGAAAGTTACGAGAGGCAAGGAAAGGTCAATCCCAGCCAGTTTGCCGTAAGTCCAAATTTGTGTGGCAGGACAATTTCGAACCTATGGTAAACCTAAAAGAGTTGACTTTCTACACTGCTTATAGAGACCCTTTCTTCTATTTTGCAATAAACTTCTTTGTCCATTGAACCTCTATAATAAATAATGAGTCTCTTTCAGGTGAAAGCATGGACAGTGCAACTGCTACTCAGAAAGCAGATTTTCAAAGTACTTCACATATTAAATAAGGTGAAGATAAACCCGGAGGAACACTTGATGACATTAGCAGAAGGTTCAGGACAGATTGAATACAGAGACTTCATAATTGAACATGTGGCGAAGTCGACTAAAGACATGGACAGTGAAACCTTAACAAGATGGCAAAACATGAAACGACACTGGAATCTTCTGAGATACTTAGAAAATTCCTTTGAGAAAGACGGTGTTTTCAAACAAAATAAAGCATTCGGTTCAGGCAAAGAGAGAGTAATTGTGAATGAAAGTGAAATCAAGGCACTTACTATTGAAAAGATTCAGAAATATCCCGATGAATGGAAAAGCAAAATTGCTACTGCATTGTTTTTTAGTACGTTTGGTAAGTACAAAAACAAGCACATTTTATGAGTATGTGTTTGGTTCAGGGTTTTTTTTGCAGAAGTTCATTTTAACCTAACCCATATCACACTACATATTATAAATGCGAAAGTTTGTCCGTGGGTATGTTTGTTACTCCTTCACATAGAAACGGCTGAATGGATTTGGATTAAATTCGGTAAAGAGGTAGCTTATATCTAGGAATAAAACATCTAGGCTACTTTTTATTCCAGGAATCATGGATAAAACCGTGGGGCGCAGCTAGTGACAATTAACTCTGTGTATTTTGATGGATGAAAGATGAGTAGGGGAATAAATTCAATGTTGTATGTAAATCCACCAACCTGCAACTGGACCAACGAGGTGGATTAGGCCTAGTCGCCCTAAGAGGGTAGGCCCCTGTCCAGCAGTGCACTATTAACGGGCTGATTATGCATATCATATTAAGTAATTATGTTTATTATTTAAATGTACTAAATAATTTTATGTGCCTGCGGGGCTAAATGGCTACTTTAGCCCCGCTACGCGAAGCGCAAGGAACTTAAAAGTAAGCGTTACCATATGTTATGGTCTATAAATTCTCTACAGAAATTATAATCAGTAAATATGCTGAACATTAGCCAATCATTTAAAAAATATATATCACTCACTGCAACACTTTGTTTAATTAAAACTTAGAAGTAAAGTTAACATACGTTACGGTCTATAAATTTTGAACAGATTTTATAATCAATGAATAATATTTTCCATTTAAAACTTGAGTTTTGTCCCATCAAGTTTTATTCTCTGCCTAGAGTGAAAACCGACTCTCAAGTGAGGCTGGCACTATATCATTGTATACTCAGCAACAGTTTTTCAACTTGAGTTGGTTTCTTAGCCAGTTTTACCAGAAATACTTCACCAACACTAAGGTTTCCTCACGCTGTCGTTCTTTTACCAGCAGCTTAAGCATATATTAATTTTGATATTTTGAAACCTACACTTTCCAGTTTGGGATTCTATTGAGCTATCATCATTACAACATTTGGATTTAAAATTGAGTGAGTGTGAATAGTTAGAAAAGATAACATTTTATGATATTTTCCAGAATTCTCCTTACTGGAATTCTCTTCCACACTCCAAATGTGGAACTATTTATTAGACCAAAACAAAGCCATGATTCTGGTTCGCTGGATAAATGTTCAGACCTCGGAAGTAGTGCGAGATATGAACACACGATACAACTTCTTCAACAACGAAAACTTCGCTAAAAAGGTATTGAATGTCGACACAAATGGCTTTGACGCCAACATACTCCAAAATCTCGACGAAATGTTTCGCAAATCGCCTATAAGCAACGAAATGATCGACAGCGTTGCCAATAGCAACTGTTTTGCATACACAAAACTCTGTATTTATGACACACTGAGCTCCTACGGAATAGTCACTGAAAACGAGCGAAGCAACATCTATCAAATCATATCAAGGTTAGCTCGAACCCAAAACTTGAAACTCATTGATGACATCTTTAATGAATCTTGCGCTACCATAACTAAAGAAAGCTTCTACATTGAACTGGCAAAATATTGTGTGAAACATAACTTGTATAAAGTATTGACGATTTGTGTTGAAGACAATATAATAGGAGCTGATTTGTCTGATGTAGAAAAGGAAGCAAAAGATTGCATTGAGCTGTGGCTGATGTTCAAAAGCATCGAACAGACATCAGACAGGCAGAGCCATGTGCTGCCAGTTTATAAAACCTGCGAACAAATAGCCAAAGATGATATCGACGCTTATATCTCGTCTAACCCTCATTTGGTTCTCGGCATGATTTTGCTCGAAGACGCCACTAAATTATTCGACATATTCTCAAAGGAAGACTATTTAGAATTCACTGATTTCAAATTACAAAACAAAATGTACAAAGATAAATTGCCTCACCTCTATAATGTTTATAAAGAGCATGCTGATGTTAATCAGATGTACGAAGCCAAAGATGTGAACGTTTACCAATTGCTGGCTGGGTACAGAGGGTTAGACGTGTCCAAAATCTTTGAATTCCAGTTAGTCAATCAAAACACGAGTAGCTTCATGAATGATAAGCCGGACAGGCGCAGTCTGGGTAGTCTCCTGTCCAATGACGTAGACGTGAAACCTGCCAGTATAAAGGCGTTGTCTCAACGAGCAATGGAAATGCCAGACTTCGCCAACGAAAAGCTGATGAAGCGGTACGGGTACGTGGCGAAATTGAACCACGTTTACTATCTGAAACAGTATCGGCCTTGTAATGCAAGCCAAGCGTTTGTCGCGCAGCAGTACCAGACTTATAATCGTCTTCAAGATAAAAGTATAAAGAGCGCTTGTTGCGAAGCTCACGCGCTGGCTTTGCAGAATTGGTCCGATCCAGCTTTGACCGCATGCGCGGTGTCGTTCATAGCCATGATTGGATGCAATCCTTCGAGGTGCAGAGTTCACATGTCCGCAGCAAATATGATTAAAACATACATGATGGGCAAAGGAGCTCCCGAAGAAAAGGCATTCAAAACCGTCAATGGGTACATGTCGAAACTGATCCAAAGCAACGATGATACTGCAAGAGAGATACTGAGATTTTTGGAGGAAATAACTCTTAGCAAAATCAAGGGGAAAGAGGACGCGGACGGTAAAGTCGAGATGTCGACCGTGCTCTACGAATCTCAAACGTTGGTCAAGTTTGCAATGTTGCACAATCTGCCACTGCCCGAGATGCAGTTGAAAGAGTTCGTGAAATCGAACTCTTGGTTTAACTTTCTGCTTTATGGCGATGTGTTCCGATACCCACTCGGTCAAATGCTACAATTGTCGCAAGAGTTCGAAAAGAAGTCTTATGCGGAGCATCTAAAGCATATAATGCTTCATAGGAACTCCGAGGAGAGTAATGAGAAAGAGTTTTCGAGGTCTAACTCACATAACGGCCAACGAAGACCTTCGCGCCTGAGTTCTGTGGAAATTGTAAGTTGTCTATCAAACTTTATCGAAACGAAATAAATAATTCGATTATCGAAACGATATGCTCATAGTACTGGACGTCGTGTTGACAGAGTCCGATTCACGGCGGTGCGTTCGAGTTCCCAGCGTGCGGGTGGTACCTGGGGCGCGAGCTGTGGGAGGTGGCGGCGGCGTGCCACGGGCCGGAGGACCCGCCCGCAGCCCTGCGGCGCGCCGCCGACGTCTGCCGCGAGCCGCTGCTGGTCCTCATAGCGAGCTGCTACGAGGTGAGGCACCGACTACGAGGGCAGGTTTATTTTTTATTTCGGAGGACATTTTTGATACAGCGCCATCTAGCCCCAAACTAAGCAAAGCTTGTACAATGGAAACCAGATAGCTGATAGAATACTTACATACTTTTTTTGTAAATACATATTTATAATACATACTACACCCAGACACAACAAACATCTATGGTCGTCATATTTTTTTTTGTTCTGGGTGGGGATCAACCCAAGACCCTACAGCTCTGAAGGCAGATATGCTACTAACTGAGCTATAAGGCTGGGAAGGCTACGAGGCTGGTTAAATCCGAAGGAAACACGTCTCACAGTAAATATATCTATAACTACAACAATGTCATGTTCAGTGCAAGCTAATTTGTACTGTATGTGTATAAGATAGTGTAAATTTTCCACTGTAGCGGTTGGCTTGTTGACAACACGCGGTTCTCGCCTGCCTCTACACTACAGTGGAATTTCGAAAATCTCGAGAGGTTTCTCTACACAGTAAAAAAAACACGTCAACCGGTTCAGAAACGTCGGTATAATCTCTATAAAATTACGTATTGAATTTATAAGTCGGTTGAACAGAAGGCGTTACGAACTTCAGGCTGAACTCAATATTTAACCTTTTTCAGCCGAACGCAGTAGATGTGCTCTGGGCCCAGTGGATCCAGTGTTCCCTCGGGCACAGCGCATCGCAAGTCGCAGTCCAGTCCCTCACCTCTCAGCAGCTAGTCCAAGCGGACCAGTTCCAACAAGTCGCCGTGATATGCCTGCAAGAGGGGTACATCGGAACATTGCACGAGTCCATGCTCATATTTATGCCGGTAAAGTTTAAAAATCTACTACCTAAGCTTCCTAAGGCTAGGATTTGATCGTGACTTTGATTGCGACTTATATGAAAATGTATTTACATGATTCTAAAAGGTGACAAACAAGCAGGTGGGCCTGATCATAAGTGGTCATCGCTTTTTATCGACAACTGCCAACATCACCTATTCCCTAGATTTTGACGGCAGTGTTTTTTTTTCTATAGAACAGCTGTTTTTGAATTTAAAAAAAACGTTGCGTAGTTGTCCGCTTTTGACTACCAACTCCCCTTAATAAGTGACAATGTGGCCGATCTCATAGTGTAATCGATCGGTCGGGGTTAATCTCATAGTAAAAGTTGTTCACGATCACGAGTACAGTGGGCTCCTTTCAGCAGTACTATAGTTCCATATAACCCCTACTGGTGCTATACCAGCAGACTAATCATGTAACTGTTCGGGATCGCGATTCAGATCGCGATTTGTCATAAATGTCACTTGTCACTGTCACAGCTTCACAGTATCACGGTGGGATTTCTCTCGCTATCGTTATCGAACGAATGCATTGATTTCCTTAATTAAGTTAAGTTAAGCAAATCCGTCGGTCTTTTGGCGTTTCATCCTGCCCTGCAGGGTCAAATGAGTTTTGGCAGTGACAGTAACAAGTGTCTATTTTTGACAACTCGTATCCGAATCGCGATCCCGAAAAGTTACATGATAGCCCCGCTGGTGCCAGCGACAATGATAAGATGAATGGACGGGAAATAAGCGCACCGATTTTGAAGACTATATGTTGAGCGCCGGCTCTCCACTCGCTTCAGTCATATTCTGCCTTTGCGACATGCGAGCCATACGATACGACAATACAAACTTCTAATACATGTACATGTGTTCTCTTTATGTCATGCAGTAATTAGATTCGCTATCTCTATTTTCCGGCAAATGTAATATGGATACTTTTAGCTAGATATGCTTGATTGTGTTGTCTTGTTAATTTTGATCGATTTGCAAGCGCTAGGCCTGTCCATTCCATTATCACCGTCGCTGCCTGGTACTGGTATATTATTACTAGGTATGAAGAGATTTAACATCTAATATCCCAGGGTGATGAGCGCAGTGCAGTGCGGCGCAGGATTGTATTCGCAAGTTCACAATTCTGGCACTGCTATTGTTATGGGCAGGCCTGACGCTTACCACCAGGCGAACGCCTCGCTCGTCTCGTCACTCAATTTAATTAAAAAAATACCCGTTATAAATGTAACCCTATGTACTGTTTTCCAGGAAAGTCCCCTAACTCATTTGACATCATTTCTCCACGGCTGCATCCGCAAGCTAACCTTCGATTCGGAGACCAGCAAGATACTGACGCGGTTTTTGCAAGCCTTGCAGAGGAAATACAGTGCAGATGCCAGCGCATTGCCTTGGCAACTGTCAAAGGTATGTCTGCAATCACTCATAATCAAGAAAAGGAACGACTATTTATTTTTCCTTCATTTTTGGCATCGCACTTTGTGCATTCTGCCAGTGTCAAGTAACCGCATTGGTAAAATTTTTGGCAGTATCGGCAGGCGTTATCTCTTACCATACGTTATCAATCCCGTTCATCTCACTAGTTAATCTAAAAAGTTATAGGTTATACAGAGTTATACGTAACGCTTTACTAAGCCGAAAGGTCACTATACTAATCATAATGAACAACTTCTAGATAGATAGATAGAAACACTTTATTGTGCACACCAAAAATAACATTATAATAAAAGAAAGAACCTTAAGAACTAGTGCCACAAGTGGCGGCCTTATCGCTATCAGCGATCTCTTCCAGGCAACCATGGATTTGAAATAAATTAAATCTAAAACAGACGGGAGATGCATAACACTTATTAATAAATACAATAAAATATATAAATAAATATAACTGAACAATAATAATATATATACGTACATGACAATAAATACTATAAATAAATATAATATATATTTTTAATACACGTAATCCATGAAAACTGATTTGAACCTAGCAGCATCCAACAAACGGTAATATAGGAATAAACTTTTAGTGTGGGAAGAATTCGTAAATTAAAAAAATTTAAAAAAAATTATTTAAATTTAACACTGAATTCTCGAAAAAACGGTTCCATACTTTTTATCAAGGATGAAATTCAATATGGAATATGCATGTGTTTTTTTATTGACCCCACAAAAAAGCTGACTGGCAACAAAACAAACCATCGAAAGTAAATTTTTTATATGTGCACAAATAACGAAGTTATAAACATTTTAGTTTCATGGTAGACAGGGAGGGGACTATACTAGGTTTATTACGTCAAAGTTCACGATTTCAAACAAATTCTATACTATGCACGTGTTTTGCTAGAATGGGACATATGACTCCCTGTCAAATACTTTGAACGCTTATATTTCAGAACTTTACCAGCCGATTTCAGTTATTTTTTCGACGTAAGCATCAGATTCAGATAACTCTCCATTGTAGTGGTAAGACTCTACTGCAGAGTCCGCCTGGGAAAGGACCACACCTTTGCCAGTTATTCAATCGCCAAGCAGTAGTGTGCAAGCATTACTGCGTTCCGGTTTGAAGGGCAATGTTACCAGAGAAATTACTGGGTATGAAGAGATTTAACATCTAATATCTCAGTGTGACGAGCGCAGTGCAGTGCAGCGCAGGATTGTGTTCGCTCGCAAGTTCACAATTCTGGCACTGCTACTACTGTTAGTGGCAGGCGTGACGCTTACCACCAGGCGAACGTCTTGCTCGTCTCGTCACATGAACGTATAAAAAAAAAAATGTATCCTTTTATTTCTAATAATTGAAATTGAAACACATGCATATTCTCTATTTCTATGGAACAGCTGCTTTTTCTCCATAATTCAGGATTTGCTTCATAGTAAGAGTTGTCCACAAACATGAGGACGATGACTTTCTTTAGGCCTAGTATAATAGCGTTGTGACTGGATTACACGGGGCTTCGTAGCTAATGCTTAGTATCGTAATAACTTTCGAGTAAACGTACTAATTAGTGCTTAGTATTAGTAAATGACAGTGCAAGGGAATAGAACCCGATCCTATTTACTAAGTGACAAGTTTCATATTAATACTATCCGATTAGTACTAATGAGAAGTACGAAGACCGTGTAATAAATAAAAATCGGTGGACATTTTTCACACGGCGCCATCTAGCCCCAAGCTAAGCAAAGCTTGTAAAATTAAAACCAGATAGGTGATAGAATACATACATACATACATATTTTTTTTGTTAATATATACTTATAATAAAACATACTTCACCCAGACACAGAACAAACATCTATGTTCGTCACATAAATGTTTGCCCTGGGTGGGGATCGAACCCACGCCTTATAGCTCTGAAGGCAGACATGCTACCAACTGGGCTATAAGGCTGTCCATCTAGGCATTACATGTATAAATGTGTATAGTTTCCCGAATATGTATAATGTATTTATATATGCAATGGAACTCAAGTCGCTTGAGGCGCCTACTGCAACGCTTATGTTGTGTTATTGCTATCTACAGGAGTCGATGCAAAAAGTGGCCGTGGCGCTAATAAAGACGGCACTGACACGGAACTTTGAAAGCGCTTACCATCAAACAGAGTTTTTGAGGTGTCTGACTGAGGCGCAGTTTGAAAAGAACTTGCTAGGTGAGAAAAAGCTTTTTTATGCCGTAGGTGGTTAACAAGCGGAACGGTTGCCTGATGGTTAGCAATCACCGTTGCCTATAGATGTCTGCAATACCAGGGGAGCCACAAATACGTTGTCGACCTTATTAACATCAGGCGAGATGACGGTCAAATTCGTTTGACCTATAAAAAATTGTCTTCATTTATTTATTTATTCACATATACAACATAACATATAACATATATATATACACATATACATATATATTTTATTTAACATTCTATTATAATAAATCGGCCTGCTCCGCATGAAGTTGCCAGACCCTTACAGGGTAGTTATAAAGTATCTACTATAAATAATATGTTATCTAAGACCTGCATGTAACCTTTATAACTTTATAACTGCAATAAACAAATTGAGTATTGAGTATTATAATAATGAACTTCTCTTCTTGGTCTTCCCGTCGATCTATAAACTATTATAAACAGGTTCTTCAAAAGGCGTGTTAGGAGTCTTAAAGGGATGCTGCAATGAAGCTTTGCCAAAAGATGGCGTTAGAATTTTCTTATTTTTTTTTAATAAGAAAACATTTTAGAAAGCAATTCAATTTGAAGTAAATCTTAATTGGCAAAGATGTATCTTCACAGTGATTTTTAATCGCATATATTATGATAATTACGTAACTAAGAACAAAATATGCTTTAACTCATGAACAATTAATGTATGTTACACTTGTTCTGTAATTAAAAGCTTATGGCAGGGTAGCAACGTCGTGTAACACCTCCGCTGCAAGCTTAAAAAGTTTGTTATTAAGCTAAATTAATTAACAAAGTTATCGATGTTCCAGTGCCATCGCCGAATTTCACAACCTTATACCACATACTCCAAATATCGATGGAGACATCCCTAGCTGTGAACATCACTAAAATGTTGCATGACGATGCCCAAGAATACATAATCGAATGCGTAGAAATGTACACAGCAAACCGGAGCTACGACGTCGCTCTCAAAATCGCTAAATTGGCTGAAGTATCGGTTAACGACATTTTAATTGCCGAATGGTCTCAAAAATACTACAACTTAACCATGAAGGAAGAATTAGAAGACAAAGATGTGACAATGTTTATTGCTCAATGCAGTATCGCGTTCAAAAAAGCATCGGTTTCCTTCAAAGATGCGACAGAATTTCTTATCAGGCACGTGTTTGATATCAACGACGTCGCACAAAAGTTCTATTCGTACAGAATAGTGATGAGTTGGTACGAACAAGACTTGCAATATGAAAGCAGACGTGAGGAAATCGAACATCTAATGTGGGACGCATATTTCCGCGCTGAAGCTCAGAACTCGATACTTTTAAGCGATTACGAAAGCACGTTTCATTTTGTGCTGAACGGACAGAAAGACCCTAACGTTTCTAGAAAGATCGCTCAAACGAATGCAGAGAAGCCATTCACAGCTCTGCTGTCAAAGATCGAAATCGTCTCTCATGTAGGCAGTATTGAGAATATAGTTTTGCTAGAAGAGCCCGAAGAAATCGATTGCTGGCGTCGAGTTATGTCCCATCTCTTGGAGTTGAAGTTGTTGGTCGAGGCTTTTCGTTTGTCCCGGTTGTTTGAAGCTCCCCAAGAGTACAGGTACCGGCCGCCCGCGTGCCCCGTACTCATTATAAGGACGTGCTTGAAGCTAGCGGAAGGATTGTGCACGCCTTACGAACTGCCGCAAGAGTTGAGGCTCGTGATCTCTTCGCCTTTCGGTCAGAATAAACTGTCTTGTAAGTAGATAAGATTTATTTTTGAATAATCTTAGATTAATGTAGAACGCGTCTATCGCTATAGACGCGTTTAATCAGATCTTCCTGCAGGTTAGAGAATAGGCGTGTGGCCTAATGTTTAATTTATGACAATTAATAGGCTCAGTGATGAATATAACTAAATACATTATTCATACTGAAAAAATAAATTGTATTGGCTGATAAATCTCTGAGAGATGAGCGTTTAAAGTTTTATGTGGGGATAGAGAGGGGATGTTCTATCCCGTTCTCGCAAAGCACGTGTTGGTATAGCATCTGTATGCCGCGCATGAGGCTTGACGTCATAGCTCAGTATAGCGCGCTCTCTGTCCAGCTTGAAATTCTTAGAAGTTATTTATTTTTGAATTATTTAAAATTGAATTATTTTCGTTGATAGGCTCTATTGATGATCAGCTTTTTTATGAGGTAATAAAAAAATTGTAGTCATCATGCCTGTTGTAGGACGGTGAATGTTTAAATTTTCTGAAATATCTGTCAGCCTTTTAACATCCCACTGCTCACTACTATAAGAGATTAAGGCACAAAGAAAGGCATTTTGGCTTTTTTACAAGGAGGTAATAGAAATGCATCATAGAGCTTTAGCATGTGGGTTCGATTCCCCGGACCAACATTTGTGCGAAGAATATAGATGTTTGTTTCATTGTTTGTTAATTGTTTGAAGTTTTATGTATTTACATAATAAAAGTATGTAAGTATTGTACCAGTTATCTGGTTTCCATAGAAGCTTTGCTTAGCTTGGCACTATTTGGCCCTCTGAGAATGAAAACAGGATAAAAAAAAGACTGTGTCAATATATCGGTATTGTACGCGAGGTAATTGTAAGATTAGGTTTTATAATTTTTATGTCCCCAAAAAATATTATTTATTATCTCAAGAATGTCATAGTGTTGAATCATTTACAGTATTTCTAGATGATTGTGTATCTTGTATTTTATAGTGTCGGAGATATCCGAGACAAGTTTCGAGGAGTTGGTAGTGATTCAGGAGAAGCAAGAGAATGTTCCGGAAAGTTCTCACTTGGCGGCGCGGGAGGAGGCTGACCGGCTATCTGCACTGGACGCGTTGGCGGTCCGCAGTGGACTGACTATCGCCAAGCAGGTATATTTCCCAATGAATCATGAAGTAGAGATAATAAAACTTTGTAGAATGATTTCGAACAGGCTGGACCCAGTTCTCAGTACCGAAAAACGGACCGAATTAAAAAAAACAACGATACACGAAATGTATTAAAACTGGTACAGCAGCCTATCGAGCGTACATGGAAACTTTCACACATTTTCCTATGGTTTACGTACCTATATAGCGAACGAAATATCTGTGCGCCTCTCTGGAATTCGACACACATGTACTTTTAATTGTATTGTTTTAATGACTGTACCATGTGTCAAAGATGACAGTTTGACCACAAGGTATTTTTTTCCTGTTGGACAAATCAGTTAGACTATCCAGTTTGACCACGAGGAGGAACCCCACTTCTCCTGCGTCGTCCTTCAGCTCCCCGCTCTAACCTAGTTTATGACAATCAACAATTTACTACAAAATACATATAAAAAAAACTAAAGTAAGAAAACTTTAATTCGATTCATCATCATCATCAGCCCGGAGACGTCCACTGCTGAACGAAGGCCTCCGCCTTAGACCGCCACACTGTACGACAACCTGCCATTTGCATCCACCGGTTGCCCGCGACTTTTACAATGTCGTCGGTCCACCTATATATGTGTAACAAAAAGGTTCAACAATACGAAAGGGTATGTATATACTCATCATTATGATATGGCCCCATAGTATAAGTTTTGTTCATAATGATGAGTATATACATACCCTTTCGTATTGTTGAACCTTTTTGTTACACATTGTATATAGGTGGTGGTATATATATATATATATACATATACATAGTGGGAGGCCTCCCTACGCTGCGTCTTCCGGTTCGCGGTCGCGACTCAAGAATCTTTCTTCCCCATCGGTTATCAGTCTTCGAGCGATGTGGCCTGCCCACAGCCACTTCAACTTACAAACCCTGCGAGCTATGTCGGTGTCGGGTTAATTCGATTATTATACAAAAAATCCTTTGTTAGATCCCAGGTTCACAGATATTTTGACCGGGTTGTACTGCCATACAAAAACACATTGTTACTTGATATAGAGTGAATTGTGTCCTAAAGAAACAAAAATATACAAAGGGAGTTTTTGTGGACAATTTTGAAGGCTTTTTGACAGATCTAAACTAATTAAAATATCGCTGTCTCCTTTTTATCAGACATGTTAGCTAAGGACAGCAATACTTATCAATTACTTATCTTAGTTCTGTCTACTAAAACCTTCAAAATCGACCACAATGTATTCGTATGAAATATTACAAATGTTGTGGGCTGTGGTTCAGAGTTGAAAAGTGAGCCATTATCAACTTTTTATCATTTACAGGTGGCCAGCTACTTTAGGGTAGCTTTGCAAATAGGCTGGAGCTACACGAATGTGCTGACCAATCATGACAGGCCTCTGGACTTCATCAATTTGGTCAGCGGGAGAGGTCGCATGTCACTGGCCAATTTGGTGTTCAAAACTTTCAACGTACCTACAAAAGAGGTAATTACAAACTTTATCAATACCTCGCTTTTTTCCGATACTATTTTAATCGAGACGGTTCCGTTGTTTGTTCTTAAAAACCTAGCCTAGTGCATGTCGGACTCACGTCGACTCCACTTAGGGCTTCTACTCAATATACAGGTTACGCGTAACGGTATTCCTAAAGTAAGCGCTTGTGGCGTAGTAGCTCGGTCCGTTCAGTCTTCGGATGGGTGACTGTGAGTGGCATTTATTTCTGAGCGCTAACGTGGGTCGGATGACACATTAAATTGTTGGTCCCGGCTGTTTGTTCTAGTTTCTATAACAACAACCGTCAGCCATGTCAGGCCCTTCGGGCGGCACATTAACTCTGACACTAGGGCTGGCCACTCAGCCTATACTTACTTACTTACGGTATTCCTAAGCGAAAAGGAGTCATCGTACTCATCATAGTGAACAAGTTTTACTATGTGCTTTTTTACAATTATGAGTACAATGATTTCCTTTGGGCGTAATAATGCTGTAATCGTAATTCTGTTTTCATTTTTAAAAGCAAAAAGTATTTTCGAAAAAGCTTTTTTCATGGTTTTATTATAGTCTACCCAGACATCAGACCCATGAATGTATTTTCATAATTAAGTTCTGCCAATTTAAACTTAGTCTAATACCTGGGTATGTCTTAAAACTGCATCCAGAACCACTGGAGGGCGAGCAGCAGCGTCCTCTTGGTTAATGGTGGTGAGCATTCTGCGATCCCCAAGCCGCCTGCCAAGCGTGGGGATTATGGCAACCCCTCCCTATTAAAGGCCATGCCTTCGTCCAGCAGTGGTTGTCAGGCTGATAATCTTCTTCGTCGAGTTGATGATCCAATAATTATGATACGATGAAGAAAAAAACAAGTTTTACTATTTTCTCCCAGTATTTGGCCACTGCCATCCCGCAAGGCTTTATTTAGGTCTTCTAAGGTACAGGAACTGGGGCACCGAGGACACGACAGTAGGTGCGACATGGTCTGCGTAGGGGCTCCGCAGTCGCACTGTGCTCTCTCGGTGTCCAAGTATGCACATACACACTGATAATGTAATGTAAGCTTACATTACATTCAATACATTTATTTGATTCGATACATTTCCAGGTAGCAGAATACATGTGCCGCGAGATGGTAGCCGCGATAATATCCCCACATCTCCTAGCGACTTCCACATTCCGTCAAAAAGAGCATTTCCAGTACACTCTCTGGGGCTACGCTCTCAACTCTGACCTCGAAATGTTCATGAACATGCGACCGGACGCCTGCAGCCTTATCGGAAGACTCGTGCTGGAACATTTGATGGCCTTCCAAAAGATATACAAAGTGACCGGAGCGTCGCAAGTGCCAGAAAACTCGCTCGACGATAGCTGCCTCGACGTCGAAACTTTGATCGACGAAGAATACCAAAACGTAGAAAGTGGGGAATTGGAATCTATTCTAACTGAAGAAGGTACAATATTGTCCGCTGAAACAGAGTCTATGTATTCGTGTTCGACTGTGTATGCGGCGGGAAGTAAGCTGGCGAGGGATACTAGGAGGAACCTGTTCGACGTGGTGACGAGGGCCAACGTACATATCAGGAGCGAAGTCAAGTCCAATATCAGGAAGATAACTAAAGGCGCGCAATTGTCGACAAAGCAGGTTAGTAAAAAAAATATGGTTTAATGGTTTTTTTCCCCTTAGTTATTGGCATCGCACGTTCTGCATTCTACCAGTGTCAAATTTATGAGTTTTCAAGTTTTAATATTATAATCAAGTCAAATATGTCATGAAAGCACAGTTAGTAACACGAAATTAGTCATAGTCGAGTCCGTCATAGTCGAGTCCAAGTGATGCCCTAGTAAAGTTGTAAAGTGGCGACTTCTACGGAGCTTTGAAAACACGAAAATACATGTTTGACTATATTATATCACTTGCCCACACTCGTGCACACGTGCACACGTGCACTCGATGAATAAAACACCACCATTTTTAATCATTAATTCTCGAAAAAACACTAGTTTAAGAAAATAATAGAATGCAGTGACATGATTTTTCCGTGTTCCCGCCAAAACAACCTTTTGATGGATTAAGGGGGATGGTTTCATTTCATTTGCAACAATATCTTCAATGGCGATCGTGTACGGCTCAGTGGTTATAAATCGCCCATAGTATTGATTGTGAAACGAATAACTATTCGCCAAGAATGAATGAATATTCGCCATTCGTTACTTTTCCGGTGCGCGGCGTTCAGTATCATCATAATCTTCATCCCATTAATAAAGATAAACAAATGAATATACAGGATTAGTTCTAATCAGTTAGCATCTTTTAAGGGCATATTCTGTACATCAAAACAAACAACTTTTACTATGGGCCAACATTGAAATCGCGAAAAAATTATCACCTGTTCCATACAAAGTATTCAAGTTCATCACCTTGGGCAAAATGTATGGAACTATTATGATACTAGTGCGGTAAGTTGGTTTCTACAAACGAGTAGACGAATGTAAGCGCGAGACGAAATCGAGGGCTTAGCATAGTCACGAGTTTGTAAAAACCAATTCCGCACGAGTGTCATACAAAATTGTACAACACATTTGCGAGAAAACAGTACTATTTAAACAAACTTTATTATTTTTAATACAAATATCAGTCAGAAAGTCGTAACCAAATACTTAACATTGGCAAATGCGCAAAGTGCAATGCCATTAGGAGGAAAGAAGAAAAAAATCTTTAATGTTTCTAATATGAAAATAGCGCCACGTGCGCGTGGTGAAAATTAGAACTACATCGTTTCATTTTCTCTTTAGTATTACACATTGAGCATTTAACTAGATATTACAGTGAGACAAACGTATTGAGCAAAAGCGCTTCCAAGGTGTTCGATCATTAAGCTTATTTATTCTCGTATTGTGAAACTCTTTAGTGGAATTCTTATATATTTTTATGGAAATTAAACATATACCGTAAAGTACTATACAACTGAACGTGCGGTAAAATAGGTATGTAGCTCTGAGTACCTACTTTACCGCACGCTCCTTTGTATGGTGCGTAATGTTAACTTTCGAACGATGTATCCAGGCTTCGTAAATGTACTTTTTGAGCAAATGTGTTGTAAAATATACTTTCAATCAAAGTGGTACTAGCGCCATCTCTTTGGAGCGCTACATTGGGCCTTCTTGCCACCTTATATGTAGGTAATGTAGAATGTGATCTTCCCAGGTGAACATAATCAGCATCGAGCTGTTAGTGATAGCGCACGAGTGGTTCTCGTGCGCGTGCGACACGGAAGGCGTGGCGGTGTCGCTGCGGTCCGCAGCGGCGCTGGCGGGCCGGCTGCGGGCCGCGCGCTCCTGGCGGCTCATGGTGCGCCTGCTCACGGGGCTCGCTAGATACACGGAGTGCGCGTACATACTGCAGGT
Organism: Erannis defoliaria; assembly: GCA_905404285.2. Taxonomy (NCBI): domain Eukaryota; kingdom Metazoa; phylum Arthropoda; class Insecta; order Lepidoptera; family Geometridae; genus Erannis; species Erannis defoliaria. Next base: position 8,036,766 of record FR990071.1, read on the forward strand.
ATTGTGTACTTCACGCTGGCGGGCCGGCTGCGGGCCGCGCGCTCTTGGCGGCTCATGGTGCGCCTGCTCACGGGGCTCGCTAGATACACGGAGTGCGCGTACATACTGCAGGTATTGTGTACTTCACGCTGGCGGGCCGGCTGCGGGCCCCGCGCTCCTGGCAGCTCATGGTGCGCCTGCTCACGGGGCTCGCTAGATACACGGAGTGCGCGTACATACTGCAGGTATTGTGTACTTCACGCTGGCGGGCCGGCTGCGGGCCCCGCGCTCCTGGCAGCTCATGGTGCGCCTGCTCACGGGGCTCGCTAGATACACCGAGTGCGGGTACATACTGCAGGTATTGTGTACTTCACGCTGGCGGGCCGGCTGCGGGCCGCGCGCTCCTGGCGGCTCATGGTGCGCCTGCTCACGGGGCTCGCTAGATACACGGAGTGCGCGTACATACTGCAGGTATTGTGTACTTCACGCTGGCGGGCCGGCTGCGGGCCCCGCGCTCCTGGCAGCTCATGGTGCGCCTGCTCACGGGGCTCGCTAGATACACGGAGTGCGCGTACATACTGCAGGTATTGTGTACTTCACGCTGGCGGGCCGGCTGCGGGCCCCGCGCTCCTGGCAGCTCATGGTGCGCCTGCTCACGGGGCTCGCTAGATACACCGAGTGCGGGTACATACTGCAGGTATTGTGTACTTCACGCTGGCGGGCCGGCTGCGGGCCGCGCGCTCCTGGCGGCTCATGGTGCGCCTGCTCACGGGGCTCGCTAGATACACGGAGTGCGCGTACATACTGCAGGTATTGTGTACTTCACGCTGGCGGGCCGGCTGCGGGCCGCGCGCTCCTGGCGGCTCATGGCGCGCCTGCTCACGGGGCTCGCTAGATACACGGAGTGCGCGTACATACTGCAGGTATTATATACTTCACGCTGGCTGAATGCGTACCATGCAATGCGTACCAATAAGAAGAAAATAAGAAGAACAGCAACAAAAAAATAAATGTAGGCAGAGTTGAGGTTAGAGTGCGCTGCTGTAAGCACCTTTGTATCCTTTTTTGTTTAGGTAGCAATACCATAGCAAAGCAATTTTAAAATGCGGATGAGTTTGACGTTTTTACGGGAAAAACTATAATTAGCTTTACGTGCCTGCGGGACGAAAGTGGCTACTTTAACCCCGCTACGCGGAGGGAAAGGAACCACTTCCTCCCCGCAGCGGCACGTAAAATCGTATACATACCACGGGAGCAACTAAAGAAGCCTCAGATCACATGTTAGCACCCTCGGCTTCTCCTTGGGAGATATATATGAAATCTGAGACATTATTTTTACTTTTGCTTTCCAGTTGAGTAATTCTACTCTATGAATCCACTATTTTGTTTTTAATAAGGTTTATTTATACATATGTTACTGTTGGTTTGCCAATAAATAAATATACCACAGCTTTGCTAGTTATTTAACTACCAAGTAATAGCGTGTAAGCATTACTTAGTAAGTAAGTAAGTAAGTTCGTATAGGCTGAGTGGCCAGCCCTAGTGTCAGAGTTGATGTGCACCCGAAGGCCTCTGACATGGCTGACGGTTGTTGTTATAGAAACTAGAACAAACAACCGGGACCAACAATTTAATGTGTCATCCGACCCACGGTAGCGCTCAGAAATAAATGCCACTCACGGTCACCCATCCGAAGACTGACCGGACCGTTCGTTGCTTAACATCGGTGATCGTTTAGAATCACCTAGACAAGCTACGCCACGAGCGCTACTTTGTGGTTTTGTTGCCTTTTCACGACAAAATTATAGAATCGATTTTAACAACTGTTTTTTTTTTTTTACTGTTTTCCAAAATGTATTTCTGGGTAATGTTACCAGATAAATTGCTAGGCATGAAGAGATTTGACGTCTAATACACAGACCTGGGTAAACTGCAACCAGACCCACCGGAGGACGGGCAGCAGCGTCCTCTTGGTTGACGGTGGTAAGCATTCTGCGATCCCCAAGCCGCCTGCCAAGCGTGGGGATTATGGCAATACCCCTCTATTATGGGGGAGGCCTTCGTCCAGCAGTGCACGTTTTATGGCTGACGACGACAGAGAGTAATAGAAGCAGAGATGTGATCAAAGGATTTTTCCTTAGAAAGACGCGTGACTGTGCGGGGAGGTGTAGGTTCGCGGGAAGAGTGACAAATTGTACTGCCATCTAGCGGTTCTCAGGAAAAGCTTTTGAGAATCGAACTAGTGAACACTTAGCTGAATTAACACTTAATTTCTTAATATCACGCTAGATGTCGCGTTTTTAAATGTTACAGAACAGATCTAAATTGAGAAATAAAATTACTTACGAATGAAATTAGATGCCAATCATGTCATCTGAATTTTTCCCTCGGTTGCTCTGTTTCTTTATGTAAAAATATAAAGAAACAGAGCAACTTATTTCATCTTTACTGTTACTGGGTAAAAACATCGTACGTCTAATACGTAAGTTTGAATGACCGTTACGCGTGGTGGACGTTAGCAGACTGAGCAAATAAGTATGACGTCACACACTTCGTCCGCAAAATAGGATCTGCGGCTGCAAGTCGCTCATCGCAACTCCTTATCCTCCATGGTCTAATATGTCATGGTGACGAGCGCAGTGTGGCGCAGGATTTTACAATTCTGGCAGTGCTATTGTTATGGGTAGGCGTGTTGCTACCACCAGACGAACGTCTCGCTCGTCTCGTCACACAATTGCATAAAAAAAGGTTTGGGCATTTTAGTGATTACTTTTTGCTGAATGGTACTATTCAAACTTTCAGGCACTAAGAGACAACCATCAGTTCGAGTTCCTCCTCGGACAGTTCGACTATATGCTGGGCCAGCAGCCGGACAAGATCGCGGAGTTCAAGCAGGGGCTGCTGGACTTCCTCCGGGTCCACTGTCCCGGGGACACGGACACCTACATCATGGTCGCCCTGCACTTCAACATGCACGCGGAGGCGGCCCACGTGAAGAGGAAGCAGGCGAGGAACCTCATCGATGATTTGGAGAAGATTGCTTTGGATGCGACTAGGGTAACATGTCACCAATTAGCCTATTTGGTGTTTGGCTAATGCTGGACTTAGACACCTTCTTAAGAACGCCACATAGCACGATCTTCAATTGTTGTGTGTTTGTGTGCGTTAACCCCAGACACAGAAAAACATCTCCGTCTCCCACATAAATGTTATCTTAGTTGGGAACCGAACCTACGTCTTACAGCTCTCAAAGCAGAGGTACACCAAGTGAGCTATAAGGCAATCAATTTCACTATATATTATACAATCTGTACCAAAAAAGTTCAACAATACTGAAGGGTATGTATGTACTCATCATTATGAACAACTTTAACTGTAGGGTCAACATTGAAATCGCGAAGAAAAAAAACAGCTGTTCCATACAAAAATTTCATTGACCTTGAACAAAATGTTCCAAAATTCCTGTTCCATAGCTGTTATTTTCACGATTTCAAATTTGACCCCATAAGTAAAAGTTGTTCATAATGATGAGTACATACATACGTTTCAGTATTGTCGAACCTTTTTGTAACAGATTGTATAATGACGTGTACCTTGCTTTGACTTTGACTTTGAAACGTTTGTCGACTCGCAGGAAGGTGGCACACGACGTTTTACCACACTTTACCCAAATGCGACTGCTAGTAATTGGACCTGGGAATGTCCTAAAACTGCATCCAGAACCACCGGAGGACGGGCAGCAGCGTCCTCTCAGTTAACGGTGGTAACCATTCTGCGATCCCCAAGCCGCCTGCCAAGCGTGGTGATTATGGCATCAACTCCCTTTAAGGGAGAGGCCTTCGTCCAGCAGTGGACGTCTTCCGGCTGTTGATGTGACTGGTAGTAAACGCTACAGCATGATTGTTTTGACCTTTCAGGCAACGGCCAAAAGACCATTCCAGCCGCCAGAGTGGCTCCAAATCCACGACAACGTGTCCACCAGGTCCCTGCTCGAGACGGCGTTGAACCACTGCTCGGACGCGTGCTCGCTGTACCTGCAAGCTGGGTGCACGGGGTTCGCGGGAGAGATGGCGACACTGGCGCAACAAGTCGCGCTGCAAATATCGCTGCTTAACGCGTCGCCGACCAGACTCATACTGAACCGGACTACGGCGCAGATGTACAAACTGGTCAGCGAGTATTTGAGGTTAGTACTCAGCACTGAAGAGAGAAGTGAATAGAACGGAAAAGTGATGCGTCGCGCTAGCCGAGCATACGTGCAAATGCACGTATATGATAATTATTTAATATGTATATTGCATCCAGAACCACCGGAGGACGGGCAGCAGCGCCTCTTGGTTAACGGTGGTGAGCATTCTGCGATCCCCAAGCCGCCTGCCAAGCGTGGGGTTTATGGCAACCCCACCCTATTAAGGGGGAGGCTTTCGTCCAGCAGTGGACGTCTTCTGGCTGACGAGTATGTATATTATATTTTTAGATTTATGATATATATATTATATTTTAATTTGTATTTCAGCCTTATGGAAGGGCTAGTACTTGTGTCGGGGCGGTGGGGCGAGGCGTGGAGAGAGCTGGCGTACCGGCGAGCGCTCGCCAACGACCAGGCGTACTTGCGGGACATGGTGGCGTACCGCCCGGACGTAGCGCTCGACATCCTTAACAGGTACGCAATGTAGCGCTCGTGGCGTAACTTCACTAGATACTCGCATAATATCCCATTCTTATAACATTCCATTCTCAAAATGTTATATTCTCAAAAAGTCTCATTCTTATGTTGTTTAATTCTCAAAACGTCTCATTCTTATGACGTTTAATTATCAAAACGCCTAATTCTTATGACGTCCCGTTATCAAAATGCCTCATTCTTATGACGTTCCATTCTTACAACGTCCCTTTTGCTTATTGTCCCATGCATATTACTCGGTATGAAAAAGCTATACCAGAATGCTCACTGCTCAAGAGGACGCTGATGCCTGTCCTCCGGTGGTTCTGGTTGCAGTATATGGACATACCCAGGTCCCATGGCAACGGTTATCGTCGAACAAATGTCCCACCCAAACAAATATCGTCGAACATACAAACGCCGAGACTCAGAGACCTTTGCTCCGGTCAATAAAACTAAATATTCCGTGTAAATTATACAAGGTGCTATTTAATCGGGCAGGGAGCGGTAGTGAGCATGTTGTATACAAGATAGCAAACAAGTTTAGATCTACAACTATTAAAAATTAACAAAAAAAAAAACAGTTGTTCCATACAAAATGTTCATGGATCTTGTGATAAATTGTATGGAACAGCTGTTTTTTTTTCCGTGAATTCAAAAATCCTTTAATATAAGTTGTTTGTTTTCTTGTATACAACATCCTCCCAATCGCTCCCTAGCCGATTAAATAGCACCTTGTATATACATACAATACATACATACACCACACACACCATTTTTTTTCATACTTTGATCTAAGAACCAATGTATTGTTTTAGGTATAAGACCGAAAATAACAAAACTTCCACTTCGCAGGCCGCTATGACTGAGCTTCAGAACTTGTGTAGGTGAAAAATAAGTAATACGATCTCAATACCCTACTCATACAACATTGTAAAAAGCGTGAAAAACTCCATACAGGGTTACGTGTTACGGTATTACTAAGCCGAAATCATGTCATTGTACTCGTCATTATGAACAACTTTTACTACAGGGCCAACCCTTGTACAGGGATATTGGTAACTTGCAAATAACCTCAACACATACAACTTGCTCTACGACTTTTGCTAATTCAACTACTTTTTCCTTTTTTTTTTTAAATAAAGTCGTCGTAACCCGTCTTTATTCATGTGTATATTCTTCCTTATGGTTGCCTGGAAGAGATCGCTTTTAGCGATAAGGCCGCCATTTGTGGCACTAGCTCATAAGGTTCTTGTATCTTTCTCTATTGTTTTTTTTTGGTGTGCACAATAAAGAGTTTCTATCTATCTATCTAAAATTAAAAAACTTAATGTCTAAATCATTTTAGTTTTACGCAAACTATAGGCAGCCACAGTTTAAGCACCGTGCCACACTGTAGTACTGTACACTTAAAAGTACTACGTTAATAGTAAAACAAACTTAATTATTTTCGTGAATAGTATTACGTTTTGGCAAAAGTCCTAGATCAAAACTTGTTTGTCTTGATGTACTAAAGTCGCCCTTAAGAGGTTGTGCGCTATACTCGGATTCATAATCAAACGGACTAAATTGACAGATTAAAATGTCACTTTTCTAAATAATGCTGCTGCCTGCTAAAAACCGTAGTGATGGATATAGTTCAGTTCTTATAGTTCAAAAGATTTACTGAATAATTATTAAATGCCGTTAAACATTCAAAATGCTGCTTGTGTAAGTGCAGGTAGAAAAGGGAAAACATATTGTGTTAAAATGTTGTTCTGTAAATTGTTACAGGGGAATGTTTTGAATGACTTTTTTTACATGAAAATTAAACCTTGAAAAGATTGATATCGTACACGAGTCAGGAACTTCAACTTTTACAGACTAATATAAATATATCGAAGTATTTCACAGGTGTGCAAATATTAAGTTTATTAACATAACTTCATAAGTTAATAAAAAGATTAAGTTTCTTAACTTATGTTAATAAACTTAATATTTTTATCCAAGTACTATTAAAATTTTGCTAATAAGTAGCAACACTCGAAATGTCAGTTTAGTCCGTTTAATTAAGAATTCGACTATAGTTACCAATATCCCAGTATAGCAAAAAAAAACTACTTTTTCATACATTTCTTTGAGGGCTAATTATATTCTCAATGGAACAGTTGAATCTTCTCGCAATTCGGTTGATTTTAGGGGAAACCCCACTTCTGCGGCCGCTGTCTATAGTACAACTCTTTCACAATGACTTCCTTTCAGCGTACTAATACCGACACGCGTAATCCTGTATGACCGTGCTACAGTAATAGTTACATACCAAATATCTTTATAGTTATATATTATGTATTGTACTCAATATAAATAAGCTTCTTAGTGACTTTAGAGATTTATAACATTATGGATAAAATAAGTTGAAAAGTTATATTTTTTGTTATAAAATGAAGCATATTTTTAATCGATTGCTGTGATATCTTTTCTATGACTGATGAATTAATTGTAATATATTTTTATATAAAGCTTAAATTTGAATGCAATAAATTATTTATTCAATTACATCCATTTTTATTATTAATAGTTGTATAAATCCACATTACTAACGCGGCTTGTAAGCATTTGATGGACGAACGTGAAATTAAGATCACGTACACTTTGGTGTGCAAAAAACTAAATAGAACGGAAAAGGGGCGTGGCTTGCTAGCTGGGAACACTGGACTCCCATGATCACGTCACGTAGATCACGTCGGCTGAGCTGAATTCCGTTTGACAGTCGCTCATGTGATTTTGAAGGCGTATGAGATTTTTATACAAAATGCTATTCTTTTTTAGCGTCTTAATTAGCAAAGACCATAATTTAAGTAATGGTTGAATATCACATCACTGTTAAGCTTAAGACGTTGGGCAATCGTATTCTAGCTAGAAAGTAGAGTTTTCGCTTTGGAGTGGGGTTTGGGTCCATAATGTCTAGTTGCCATTGTTGCCTAATATTACTTACATTTATTACTTTTCTAGAACAAACGGGGTTATTCCCATATGTGCATGCCACGGCATTTATAGGTACATCAAATAGCATCAAATTCGATTCTTTATTAAATTGGAGAAAACACCATATTATCGTTTTAGTAGTTTGCGTTCGTATACTAAATGACTTAGTGTTGCCCGATAAAAAGATCATATACATCAACAGCCGGAAGACGTCCACTGCTGGACGAAAGCCTCCCCCTTAATAGGGAGGGGTTGCCATAATCCCCACGCTTGGCAGGCGGCTTGGGGATCGCACAATTCTTACCACCGATAACTAAGAGGACGCTTCAGTGCAGTTTTAGGACATACCTAGGTACAAAAAAAAAAAATGCATATTGGGCAAAATAAATGTTATCTTACAAATGCCATAATATAAAATTTGCAGCTACCATAGGCCTTCCGTAGTCTGAACATTTCGACTAGGATAAAATGTCTAAGGTCTGAAGTTACTTCATCATCATCGTCATAATTTAGCCTAGAAAAGGCTATATGCAACAGTCTGCTGGACATGCATGCTTCCATGCTTCTCCCAAGAAAATTACTTTATGATAATGTTGCTGTAAAGATATACTCTCCCGCAGGGCCGTAGTAAAAACCTGTACCTGTAAAAACAGCTGCGCTACCTTAAATTCAGGTCTAGCTACGGCCCTGCTCTCTCGGCATACAAACCACTAATAACAAGTGTTAACGTTAAGAATAATTAAAAATAGTATTTACTTAAAATATATTTTATTATAAATTAACACAAACCCAACACAAGACATTGGCTACACCCTAGAACATAGTGAGAGAGATTATAAAGCCCTAATTTAGGGTACAAGTGAAAAGAACCTCAGTCCTTCTAATACTTGAACGTTGATTCAGTACCTCTCCATGCAAAAAAAAATAAAAAAAATAATGTAGGTAACAATAACGATTTATAATTACATTTCTCATGATTGTAATATCAATTATTATTGCAAAAAATATCGTTAAAACAGACATTCGTATGTCCGGGCTTGAATTAGTGAATAAGGTTTGAAACAGCGACATACCTAAGCATAAATAAGGCTGGTTCCAAAAGAGCGTAATTTTGTGAGTTGTAAGTCACGTAATATAACTCATATTATTTCAAGTTATCTTTGATATTGGGGTAATTACGCCTTGGCTTGCCACCTCCTATGGTATATAGTCCAAGTATCATGTGTATAGAGGGTAGAGGTGGCACCGGACTTTAGTATGAAACCGAAGCAGCGTAAATGACGCGACGTAAAAAACGCGACACAACCTAAAAAGCTACCTCCTTTGACTCCAGCCGAAAACGAAATTTATGTTTATATCTCGTAATGCCCAGAAGGTTGTAAATACTATATACCTACCTATGTAAATATATTATGCACATACTCGTATGCAATGACAATAAAACCTATTATATGCTCGTATATAAATATAAATCTGTTGGGCATGTCTATAAACAATGATTTGCAAGTAAAGCCCTTCACACATGCAACTATAATATATAGTTCTATTTTTGTAAGGAAAATATATCGTATATATGCCATGCTATGATATATATTATAGCTACATGTGTGACGAGCTCCATCAAAAATATGAAAAAGTAGTACAGATATGTATTGTTTTGAGTAAATAGGTGAAGTCACCTTGGTGTTAAAATTTCACTTGTCACTCGTGAACTGCACGCACACATAGGCGTATTTGTGTCACGTAAGGTCTTGCACTATTTGTATGCTACAAGCGAAATTGTAGTACCGAGGAGGCATTTTCTATATCTGTGGAAAACATGTTTATGTAAGAATTTCATCTCAGATGTACAACAGGGTTGCTACTATTATAAGTAGAAATATTTGCGATTTGTCCCTATTATTTGTACACTTTTTGGCAAGATACATTTTCTATCTGTACTTCTTTTTTCATAGTAATACCTGTGCGCTTAATATTAAACTTGTGTATTTTAACAACCTTTTATTAAATTCTCACAGCGACTGAGCTGGATTGCCAGAAATGTGTAGGTAAGTTATACCAATGACAATCGATGATACATTTAAGCTTATTTCATGATGGACAGGGAAGATTGACAGTGTTGTAGTCACGTAATGGCAAACGACGGGACTCGTCGAGTTTCATCAAGATATTTTTTAGATGCGAATCAAAAAAAATATTATTATGAAAACTGACGTGATTTTGACACATCACATCATTATTTTTTTTCGGAGTGTCCGATTTAATTAAACGTGAGTATTCCCGTATAAATAAAACAAAAAAATAATTGTAAACAACTTTTAAAAAAACAACCGACTTTAAATTAATATGGGACCACCTCCCGAGGAGAACCTCCTCCTTTTTGAAGTCGGTTAATAAAATAATTTCATTATTACATGGGTGGGTGGCTACCCAACCGATAAAGTAATGAAACCTGGCTAGGTTTCATTACTTTATCGGTTGCACCCACTTTTGATCCTTTGTCACAATAATAACGAGGACCGTTTTGTGCTTTATGAAACTTACAGGCACTTTTATGCCTGCCTGACAGTGAATAGGTACTTTTTAACTACATTAGAGCAAAATAAATGGTCTATTTTGTAGATTATTACGTCAGTGGACGAATCCAACCAATCATCTTCCTCTGACGTACTACAGGGTTGCCAGTATTTAGAACTGTTTGTGATGGTGGTGCCGATACAATAATACAATGGGTGAAACTTCCATTGTATTTTTAAATAAATCTTTCTAAGATGGATTGCTCTAAACTTGTCACCATTTTGGCATAAATATTGAAATTAAAGAGTAAGTAGTAGTAAAGTAATACAACTTTGATTCAATAATATTATGGGGATAAAGAGCTTAAAGGCTAAATAAAGGCTTAGAACGTTTCCCATACGCAGCAGGTGGCCTAGCGCTACAATTTTCCCGTACGTCCTTATATGAACTAGACCAAAATGTCACATGGGTTTCATTATAACTACCATATATTATTATTTTAGTAGGTAAACCATAGAAAAATTTATACAAGTACTACTTTTACAACCTCTCTTGTTCAATCATAATGTTGAACACATAAAAACACAAGCCACTTTTTCAAAAAAAAAAACAAACGACTTTAAATTAATATGGGACCACCTCGGGAATATATACCCTTTCAAACAAATAAACGGTCTACAATTGGCGGAGAAATCGTAAAAAAACAAACATAGAACCTCCTTTTTTGAAGTCGGTTAAATATTCAATATTTTACAAAGGGACAAAAATAGTTATTTTTTTGAAATAAATTTTATTTTTATTTTTAATGAAACAGAAATTATGCGCTTCTTTATCCCCTTAATAATTAATCATTTGTGTATTTATCATGTGTGCATATAATACGATTTTTAAACAACATTAATACATTGGCAAGGGACTGAGGATACATTGGTTATAAATTGGAATGTCATTTATACGTAGAGGTAAATGCTTTTACAAAAATCACCATTTAGAAACTTTGTTATGAGTAGGTAGATATAACTTTATCAAGTCCTTCTAAATATCTTGTTCCCGAAGTATATTATTTACATGAAGTATTTTATATTCAACTTTAGGAGTGAATTAACTAAGTAAGGTCCCTAAAATATCATATCTGTAGCAAGAGTCAGCGAAGTATTTTATTTGTAGCTTGGCAAAAATGTCTTTAAATAAAACTTCCTTTTCTGGCAATACTGTGGGGGTAATGGGAGCTTTACTTACAGGTAATTTAAAAAAAATTGTTCATAAAAATCTGTTAGATGGCGTTCACGAGATATTGCTTATTTATCAAACAAGTGCAAAAAAAGAGAATCATGACTCGACAGCGCCAACTATCTTTTGGCTGTAGAAGTTCGTTCAGACAGCTGTCAGAAAACTTCCCACTGCAATATATTTTAGTTTAAGTTAGGCATAAAGCTTTATATTGGTTTAGTTTATGTTAGGGTCAAGGACTCTGATGCAATGCCAATAAATAAATAAAAATCACTTCAGTGGGAGAATTTCAACCAATGCAATGGTCTGCCAATGATCTGAATACATCTTCATTTGACGTGTAACGTCGTCTGACGTGTCTGGGTTGCTAGCATTAGAACTATTCCCATTACCCTGGTAATGGGTGGCACCCCTAAAAATTTCTCCACATTTTTGCCAAGCTATTATATATATATTTTTCACAATATTGCATACTGCTCCATTTGATCAGTTTTTTACGTAAATAGGAGTTTCTGGATTGTTTAATCCTACTCGTATATTTTCATAATGGTTATTTATTTGAACATTCCTTACAAAATAAATATATATATAAGTAAGTATATAGAAAATTAAATAATTAATCTGTAATAAGTATGTCCTTACATCTGTAACGTTATGCTTTATTTTGCTACATAATTGACTCCGGTAACACAATTTGTTACTCTATCAATATCAACTAGTTATTGTACTTAGTGGTAGCTTTGCAAGTCTTAATTAATAATTATTAAGTAACAAAGATTCTATATTTTTTTACAAATAGTAAATATAGATACTTTGGCAGCAGCTGACCATTCATCTTCGGAAACCCACCGTTGGATGTAGGCTTCTCTTTAAAAAACGCCACTGAGGCCGGTAGACAGTTCTCTGCGTTTGTACTTTTTTTTTACTTCGCTTGACGCAGGCCATCACTCCTCGGGTACCCTATAGTTGCAACATTGTAGTATTCACTCTAGAACTCGTCTACGCCAGCGGTTATATTTTTTCTGAAACTATGGCCGGACCACTGCCATAATTCCTACATAAAACTATAAAAATAAATTGCTTACCGAATTGAGCAAATGAATTTAAAGTAGCGATTTTACGCCATCTATGAAGCGATTAGAGAAAATAAGGCGTCAATAGAAAGGAAATAACGTTTAAAACGTTGATATGTTACGTAATGGGAGGTTAAGTTCCCGAAGTTTCTGTGAAACTCAAAATTACCTTATTCTAAAGTATTTACAAATTAGTAACGGCCTTCACGGCATAGACACTTCATTCAATAGCCCAGTCATTACCTTACATACATTTTAACATTATATTCATACTAAACACCATCACAGTCTTCTCACATTTCTTAACTAAATAATTCCGCTATTTTGACACTGGTTTTGTCGAAACCAAACCCACCTACCTACCTATATGAGATAATATTTACAAAAGATTCATAAAAGAATTCATTTCATATTGTACATAAACAATTATGAAATAAGTGAGTGTCATCAAAGTTAGAAAAATAAATGTATAGCATCCAATAGTATACAGTTAAAAATAACTACAAACAGTTAAAACGGTTCGTAAAGTTACTTTGTCTTACATTTAACATTTCCACATAATCTAAGGTCACAAAACGTCATTATGACGTCACTGAGCTAATTAAACACTAGAAATAAAAAAAATGAGATTGCGGTCTTTTGTTTCTAAGTAGGCGAAGATAGCATCTTAAATCACAAATCACTTATCAAAGGCAATAACAGTTTTGGCGTGGCAGGTAAAAAAATAAATGCTCTGTTTAATTTAGGCGCCATCTGTTGGTCGATCAGTGGAGTTACACGGCGTGCGTGACGCGGTACGTATGCCTTTCTTCTATAACTGTCTCCAAAGTTTGGTGGACGTTCTCCGGTAAGTGGTCCAGCAACATCCTGGGCATTACTTGTAGTTCCATGAAGTCTTCTGGACACGCCCACCGCATTTCAAATGTTGGCTCTTGGGTGCGCACTTTTCTGTAATGAAATTAAACCGTGTCTTAATTTTATAGAACACATAGAAAGGTAAATAGGTACGACAGCCAGTAAAATTCACAAGCAATATCTTAATGGCTCGGGTCGGAGGGCGGAGGGAGGGATTTAAGGGGGACTGGTCAGCCCAATGTTGCCAAGAGATGGCGCCAGAATATTATATATTGAAAAATATTTTTTACGACTTATAATATTGCAATACAATTTGAAGTAGATCGTAAATTGCCATAATGTACCGGTACAGTGATTGTTAATCGCCCATATTTTTTATTGTAAACCGAACATATTGGCCAATTCATTCCGTTTTTGCAGCACTGATGATAATGGAACAAATATAGCTAACAAGTTACAGTCTTACTTAAAAAAACTTTTCAACCGTTAGTCACTGCTTAAGATTCTCTGCCATCTTCTCTCTGAGGTGAAGTGTAACATGCAAGAACAAGACAGAGTAATTTAAGCAGTGACTAAGAGAATCGAGATTATTTTAGGTAAGGCCGTCAGTATCTCGTTTTCTCCCTAGGTGTGTAATATACTATTATTGAGCGTGTGGGTAGATCAATTTAAATAATTATGATATAAGGATGACATGAGTTTACCTTTCTTCATCGTCTTCGTTACTGTTTTCAGACATGTCAAAGAAATAAAAAAGTGTTTCACAATAATCTCTATTCAAATTCCTACTTTTTTATTATTATTACTTACTAGTTACGCCCCGCGATTCTTGGTATAAAAGTAGCCTAAACATTATTCTAAGGTATAAGCTATCGCTATACCAAATTTCATCGAAATTTATTCAGTTGTTTCAGCGTGAAGGAGTAACAAACATACACACAACAGCAAACGTTCGCATTTATAATATTAGTGTGATACATTATTATGTTTAATCATAGATTATAATATGATAATAATATAATAATAATAAATATATTATATTATAATATATTTAATAATATTATAATAATAGTATTTAATGAAGCCGTGGTATCTTATAATTATCATTACGGGTTCAAATCCCGGACGGAAATATGAATATGATGAGCTCTTTGGAGTTAATGTACGGATGATTCATCGGTACATTAAGTCCAAAGACTCCTACTGGCTATTCAGTAAAGGAAAACACCTGAGGAAACTTGCATACGTTCTGAGAAGAAATTCGATGGCTTAACTGAATCCACCAACCCGCCAGCGTAGTGGATATAACCATATCTCCATTCGAGGCACTTAGTAGGTATATACTTATGCATTTTTAGTAGGTATATTTAGGTTTTAAGTAAAGTGTCTATGCTTAGTACTTACTTTTCAATACCCATGCGCTTGCGCCGCACTATGTGCAGTATCCGCCCGGCCGTAAAAAGTCGGTTAGAAGAGAAGCGCCGCGCAAACACGTCACGCGAAACTAGCGCCGCTTCCTGACAAGTGGGAGAAAATTGAAATTATCCTCATGTTACGTGTAGTGTACAGTCAGCTTAAAAATGTTAGCATTCGTGTTATAAAAATAATCGAAAAGGCATAAATATACATTTAGGTACCAATAATAATAATATGTTTGTATACCGAATATGCATAGTATTGTAAAAATCCAAAGTGATTATTACTTAATTATCTTAGTAACTATTTTTCCAAATATTATAGTACCTAGGTAAGACATAAGATGGGGTACATCTTTTATAATATTGGAATGGTACATCTCATCATCAGCTAGAAGACGTCCACAGCTGGATGAAGGCCTCCCTAATAAAGGGGGGGAGGGGAGGTTGCCATAATCACCAGGCTTGGCAGGCGGCTTGGGGATCGTAGAATACCGCGAGGACGTTGCTGCACGCCCTCCGGTGGTTCTGGATGCAGTTTTAAGACATTCCCAGGGCCACGGAATGTGTAGTTAAGAAATATTAAGTTACGGGGCTCATGAGACTTTACCATCAACTGTCTATGTAATGAGTGTTATGAGCGCCAATGATAGACTTTGTTGCTACTGTACTTTCTGAGTATCGCTGCAAAGGGCATGGACAGATCTCGTACCGCCACGAGAGCGTGTCGTTCGTCTTATTTAAAATAACATTAAATTATAAATAAATAAATATGCCTTTTCTTTTCGTTGACTCTAAAAGCTAACATCTATTAGTTGCTAATGCTGACTGTACATTCAAACATAAAACCTGAACATTGATCATCAACTGTTAACGTTTGTTAAATAGCTTAGCTTGGCCAAGTACGATATACAGGGTTAGTTCTAATCAGTTAGCATCCTTTTAAGGGCATATTCTGTATATCAAAACAAACAACATTTACTATGGGGCCAAGATTAAAATCGCGAACAAATTATCAGGTGTTTAATACAAATACTTCATCGACCTGGGGAAAAATGTATTGGCAGCTGTTTTTTTGCAATTTCAATGTTGGCCGCATAGTAAAAGTTGTTTGTTTTGATGTACAGAATATGCCCTTAAAAGGATGCTAACTGATAAGAACTAACCCTGTATAATCGTCCTTGGCTTGGCGCTTTAACTTTCTGCAAAATATAATACCAGTTACTTAATACAATATTACTATTTAAAAACATCATGTATCTACTTAAACATGTTTTGTAGATATATTCTAAAACCAACGGCATGATTCCTGTTATTATTACGAAAGCAGAGCATTGTTATTTTTTACAAATATGGGACAATATAGGGCAAAGATAGGCCAATAATAATAAGCCGCGGAAGAATTAAAATCGTGAGTTATCGTTACAGTTTTTACATCAGAGTTTTTTTAAAATAATATAATCTTGTATTGTAAGATTCATTTTTTACGTTTTTTTTGTAATAATTGGTAAAAATATATATTTAATAATTCATGTCAATATACTCAGTCATCATAATAACATATCAATAAAATATAAAAAAAAACAGGACATATGCACACGTCAAATACTTTATTTTATTATTTATTATATTTATAAAAAAAGGCATTAATAAATCCAAAGCCTTAATAATTATATCCAAAGAAAAAAATTAAAAGAAACCAACGCTTTAAGGGGGCGACTAATGCCAAAAGTAAGTAAAAGGTGTATTTTTAAACACATAGTTTAATGATAAAGAACGTAAATATTCAGATTAAAAAAATACTACAGGTAGGCGAAAAACCTAAAGAAGCCGAGTAACCGAATAGAATTACTAATTACATAGCCAGACTAATGTTTTAGCACAGTAGCCGTTTATTTTTTTTATTTCATGCCTACATTTTGAATTATTAAATAAAATCCCACCTAAATTGCTCAAAGCCATAATCATCATCAATTGTATCATGCGATTTTCAACTCTAAACTAATGCAAGACGCGCGGGTGAAATCTGATATTTTTCTGGCATTAGTCGCACTCTTAAGTAATCCACCAACTACTCCCATCAAACTGGCGCGGCTGGTGGATTTACATCACATCAGTACCCGGCCCTGTCTTCGAGGGACAGGTCATAGGCGAGATCAAAGTCAATTCATTTTAAAAAACCCGGTTATTCAAAAGAATTAGACTATTATAAACAGGCCAGACGGTCAGACGACCGACTCAGGCATAGTATTTGGGTCAGACTTTCAGCTACGGAACCCCAAAAATAATCAGAGAATCGGTC
The DNA here is from genome assembly GCA_905404285.2 of Erannis defoliaria. Classification (NCBI taxonomy): domain Eukaryota; kingdom Metazoa; phylum Arthropoda; class Insecta; order Lepidoptera; family Geometridae; genus Erannis; species Erannis defoliaria. Next base: position 8,053,764 of record FR990071.1, read on the forward strand.
GTCATTATCAAATGCCTAAATGAATCTTGCCTGTTTATTTCTGAGGTCATTTTCAATGAGCATTCCCACACGCAACCGTTTAGCCTTCAATTTAGCACTGAGCTCTAAAATGCTATTGTTTGTTAATTGGATTCCGTCGTCGCGTCGGTGTGTTCTTCCCAAAGTTTATCAGTAGATTTACTTTGTGAAACGAAATTGAAATCAATGACTGTGCCCCAATAACATAGGTATGCAAATGTAGGTATGTAGACTTCCTTGTGCAATTGCGTTATATTTACCTACCTAATTTTGGTTCTTAGATAAATTAGCTTTCTATGTTAAAGCTTAAACAGAAAGAAAAAACAATATTCCTGTTTAAGCAATTAACACAGAAATAACATAATTGTGGAAACACTTCATACACAAATATTCATATATTAACTTTATTGTTCACACCAAGAACTAATTCCACACAAAAGATACAATAGCGTAAGCTGTTCCTACTTAGTAGCCTAGTTATTCCCGTCAACAACGATTGACTACGGCTGATTATTCGTTATTCACGTCAACACGGCCGACTTCGACTGGTTATTCGTTATTTATGTCAACAACGACTGAGTATTTGTTATTCACGCCAACAACGAATGACTTCGACTGATTATTCGTTATTCACGTCAACAACAACTGACTTCGAATGATTATTCGTTATTTATGTCAACAACGACTGACTACGACTGAGTATTCGTTATTCACGTCAACAACAACTGACTACGACTGAGTATTCGTTATTCATATCAACAACGATTAACTACGTGTGAGTATTCGTTATTCACGTCAACGACGACTGACTACGACTAAGTATTCGTATTCATGTCAACAACGACTGACTACGACTGATTATTCGTTATTCACGTCAATAACGACAGACTACGACTAAATATTCGGTATTCAAGTCAACAACGACTGACTACGACTAAGTATTCGTTACTCAAATCAACAATGACTGACTACAACTGAGTATTCGTTACTGACGATAACCAGGACCGACTAGTAACTGACTTTAAGACTGTCCACGTCAATAAACCAGTATTCACAACAACAAACAAAGATAGAAACACAACTACTTACATGAAATGATTGGTTAATAATGGATAGACACAAACACAAAGCCTGCAAGCAGCACACGACACCTGATAGTAAGGGCTCAACTGACAGCACTCACGGTGGAGACGCTCTGGACCAGGAGCGCGTCCGTGGAGTCATCCGAATGGTTCGCCTCTAGGTCTTCAGGCCGCCGCCAGGTGGACTCCAAGTCTCGCGCTGGCACGCCGAAGAGAGCATAGCCGAAGCCGTTCAGCATTATTCGATACTGGAAATAATATCAGTTTTTGTGAGATGGGTTTTGGCGGGAACGCGAAAAGATCATGTCGCTGCATTGTATTATTTTCCCAAACTTGTGTTTTTTCGAGTGTTAATGCATAAAAATTGTGGGGTTTTATTCATTGAGTGTTGAATTACATGCACGAGTGTGGGCAAGTGGTATAATCTGGTGAAACATTACTTTTCGTGTTGTTTTCAAAACTCCGTAAACGCCCATAGTAAAGTCGCCACAACTTTACTAGGCATGACTTAGACTCGACTGTGACTGTGACGAATTTCGTGTGACTGACTGTGATTTGATGACACTTATATATAACTTGATACTATATATCTACTTGAAAATGCTTGATACTTGACACTGGCTGATAAACAACGTGCAAAGCCAAAAACGAAGAAAAAACAGTTGGCTTAGATTACCTTAGGTAGTTTGGTGGCGTGAATGGTCTGTATGATCTTGGTCCTAAGGTTCTCTATGCTGTGGACACTGAGCCTCATCACCAGGTCGTCTCCGACGCCTATTGTCATCACGAAGCTCTCCGTGAACCTTGCCGCCTCTCGGCTTATTAGACCCGCTGGGGAAAATAAATTTTTAGGAAATTTTAATTTGACTTTCTGTTTGTTACCATGAAAACTTGAACGCTTCCTCTTTTAATTTAAGCACGAATTATTTGACAAACGACACAGATAGAGAAAAGATTTAAAAAAATCCCTACAAAAGCTTTATTATGAAAACTGACGTGGTTTTATCAACCGACTTCAAAAAAGGTGGTTCTCAATTCGACTATGTTTTTTTGTATGTATGTATGTTACGCGGTTACTCCGCCAATTCTGAATAGATTTTGATGATTATTTTCTGTTTGGTAGGTGATACTTCAGAGGTGGCCTGATATAATGTTTATCGAAATCGGTTCAGTAGTTTAGTTTTAAAGTCAAAATTACAGGAATAAATCAAAATAAATGGAAAATATGAAGATGTCATTCAAGGTAGACGAAATTGAAGTCGGTTGTTTTTTTTAAATATTTTTTGTACACCTTATTGTTTTATTTACTTATACGGGATTACTCACGTTTAACTAAGCCGGACGTCCGACTTTAGCGAAGAAAAAAATAAAACAAAAATCTACAAAAGTTACTTTAAAACCGGTTCAAGGTTTACGTTGATTCAGTGATCAGACAGAATGCACGGATGAGAAAAAGCAAGTACACTGTATGTTTACATATACATGGTGTTATTTAATTGGCTAGGTAGTGATTGTGAGGATATATTGTAGACCAGATAAAGGACTAATTAAATAACACCGTGTATATTAGAGAAAAACTGTAAAATCTAGGCTTTCAACCTGGAAGATGGAGTTTTTAGCATGTGGTTAGCGTTTGCATATTGTTTGAAATTTACCTGGTGTAGAAAACGCGAACACTTTGAGGTGTGGGTACCTCGGCCGCAATTTTAGTCCTACTAACACTGCCACTCCAGCGCCTAAACTGTGACCTGGGAACAAATAAGAAAAAACTCAAATTGCAACCTAGTTAATTCAGTCAACAAGAACTAACTTATTCTCAAGATTGTCTAATGATAGCAATGTAAATCAAGGACATGTTTATTCTTGCTTTATGTTCGCTCACAAAAAGAGATTTTATAAGAAGATTGGAATATAACAAACGATTAAAAGTAGTGAGAGGCCGCAGTGCCGTGAATGTATATTCAAATAATTGACGTGGACCTGGACCTGGGTAGTATGTTCTAAAACTGCATGCAGTAGTTCCAGTACCACCGGCGAACAGACATCAGCGTCCTTTCGGTTAACAATGGGGAGCATTCTGCGCGTTACCCAAGCCACCTGCCAAGCGTGGGGATTATTGCAGCCGTCCCAATTGAGCGGGGAGGCCTTCCTCCAACAGTGGAAGTTTTCTTGCTAATGCTAAGTTGGCATGAACGAGCAGAATACTGTATTGATATATAATACCACTGACACTCGATAGATGGAGATGATTTATGATTTTGTTGATTAGTATACCTAGTCAAATAAAATATTGTACCCGTTGATAAAATAATATTAGAAGAATTAGGTAGGGTAGGCAGTGTATGTTTATCTTTAAGGACTGCACGCCACTGCTGGTTAGATACCCTTAAAATGTGGGTATACGTCATCGACTTTATAGCTTTAGAAAAACTAACAAGGGCAATGAAAACGTAGGTTCATTCGCTTTTGCGTAGTAAAATTACTTTAGGTGATAGTGATCATCCAAATATGAATAGACTTTACTATAAACGTGTTGAAAACCGGCGACAATGATAAAATGAATGGACGGGAAATAAGCACACGGATGTTGAAGACTATAATGTTGAGCGCCAGCTCTCCACTCGCGTCAGTCATACTCTGTCTTTGCGACATGCGAGCCGTACGTTACGACAATACAAACTTCTAACACATTTACATGTGTTCTCTTTTTGTTATGCAGTAATTAGATTCGCTATCTCTATATTCTGGCAAATGTGATATGCATACTTTTAGCTAGGTATGCTTGATTGTGTTGACTTATTAATTTTGAACTACAAGCGCTGGGCCCGTCCATTCCAATAACACCGTCGCTGTTGAAAACAAACAGTGCTGGAGCTGGTAGTTCTTCTTTGCAGGTTGCGGGAGTATAATAGCTACCACCGCAGTATTATATATTATATATTATATTTTGGCGCCAAGCAGTAGTGGTTATCGCCTTTATCATTTTATCTTTATCTTCGGTACACAGTGGACATGGGTAGTCTTCGTCTGTTAATTCATCAAGACAGCGTCTTGTTTAATCTAATGGGGATCTACACGGCGATTTTATCCGGTAGGTGGCGCATAGTCGATGCGGCCATAGTCAACTGTCAATCTCATACATTTACTTGTTTTTTTTCTACAATTTAATGGGTTAACTTATTAGACTCGGATGAATCCGCATAATACTGGTTTGTACAGCAATCCTTTGCCTTGCTTATTAAAGCTCTGTCCAACATAAAATGTAAGCAACTATCTAACCTACAAATCTTTTTTCAGGCCGTCAACAGCTGCAAATAATTCTTAAAACAAGGCACAGTACACAGTATTTCTCCTTGGACTAGATAATCGACAACGCCTCATCAAGAGCAGATAGAATTGAGCAACGATTAACAAGAAAACTTTATTTTGCCATATCCGGACCGCCGCTGGCGCCAGCTGCGAAAAGTTTTGCCTGTGGAACCTCATTACTTGTTACAATATATAAAAAAAGTTGTGCAGTCATACCAGTAAGGATGAGGTCATAGTGCGGGAATTGCTGGAAGGTGCGGTCCAGTACCGGTAACAGTCTCTTCAGCATCTTGGCAGCGCCCATTGACATGCCTTTGTGCGCTGCCGTATCCTCTGGCAAACCTGAAATGGAGCTTTATTTTATTTTGCGTAGGATAATTAGGAACTTAAAAACAATGCTTAAGTTAACAAACGTCATTTAACTTTTGCGCAAAGCAAAAATTAAGTGCGAAATACTAACAGACTTTTAATTAAAAGGCATATCAGGCGTTTCAAGGGCCTGGTACACCTATCCCTACCGGTAGGGATAGCTTGGTTAAGTGTACCAGGCCGTTTCAAGTAAGATCGTTAATGTAAGGCGTTGTTTTAAAATTATATCACCAGCCAGAAGACTGACTGCTGAACGAAGGCCTCTCCCTTGGACGGCCACACTGTACGACAACCAGCCATCTGCATCCACCGGTTGCCCGCGACTTTCACAATGTCGTCGGTCCACCTAGTGGGTAGTGGTAGATTAGACAACGGCACACCTAGGGTTACCATCTGTGTAAGGGTTTGATGCCTATTCAGAAAGTACAAAATGCCTGATTTTCTAGAAAAATGCCAGTCTATTATAAAAAAAAACTGTAACCCCGAGTTAAACACTGTGCTTTTCATTACGAATACAAGGAAACTAAAAATAAAAAACATGAACTGACACTGGGAAATGCACGAGAAGTGCGGGACCTTAATCCTCAGAGGAGAAAAAGAAGTTGGAACATGGTTCAATACAAATTTATGTGAAAATAGAACTGGTTTTTTTAAAAATAATTTGAGTGTCTGTCACTGTCAGTTGAAAGTGATTCTCCCTAGGGCTGAAATGTATTTATTTTCAACCCGCTCCTCAGGCATGTTCAGACATACTTTCTGAGTAATGAAAAAAGTATTTCAAACCTATTTTAGTTAACAAGTGTTTTGTCTTCTTTTTTTTGAAAAGCAAATCGTAATTCGGAAGAAATTAGACAAAACAGTTTTTAACTAGAATAGTTTTGAAATTCGTTTTGACGTTTTATGCATAAGACGGTAAGTCTCAATATAAATAATATGCAACAGATAGTTTTAAAGGCTGTATTCCTTTCTTTACTTTTCTTTCTGTGCAGCGCGCGTGTGGTATGTTTTAATGAATGATATTATATGTGCTTTAATAGTCAGTTTCATCTTAGCAGGCGGGCTTGCATGATACCGCGGAAAAAAAAAATGCCTGTTTCTGCTTAGCGCTGGCCGCACACCTGTCTAAGAGTGGTCGCACATTGATTCGGCACGGCACCCGACATAGGCGCCGGACCGATCGAAACAAACTGCGCAGAATTAACTGGTGCGAGCGAGACGGGCGTCTCGAGAAATTTCTTACGGTGTGCGGGACCTAGTACAAAATGTATGCACGGAGTGCCTTCGGGCGAAACCAGACGGTTTTTCTTACGGTTTTTCTCGTCGTTTGCGCCCGGCCTAAACCGTAAAACGCCTGTCAAATGCGGCAAATGCTTCTCAGATGGTAACCCTAGGCACACCAAAATGCGAGATTTTCTCACGCGACTCTCAACGTCTTGCTCGTAGCCGGATCTTGTATCTAATGATTAGCCAAATTGTATCGCAATGGCTTCAGATACAGCTCGTATCGTGAGCACATACTCACCATCAGCCTCGAACTTCTCACAGCCGGCGCTGAAGTCCGTGAAAATATCCCGAAGTGAGATAGAACCCCGCACTGCCACCACTATGCTCTCCCTCTCGTGATCCGCTATCACACAGAACGGTAACTGAAAACAAATCAAGTGTAACTATTCTGACCAATCACCACTACAATTACCTATCGTTGCAGTCACTACTAAGCATGATAATTATGGACTGGTGATGTGTAATTAAATCTTTGGAAACGAAAAGTAGTTTTATAACGTAACTATTCCTTTATTCATATCCACAATCCTCCCAGATTTCTCCTTGCAGATTTGTCTATTTTAGTTGGTAGGTACTTAGTACATCATATAAAAAAATGTAAGTATATATCATATTGCATCAGCATATCATAACGTTTGAAAAAAAAACTTATTTCAAATTGTTGCACTCTTCGCCGCCAAATTAAGAAGCACGGTAATGAGAGAACGTATTGGCAAACCAAGAATCCTAGAATCCAAAGAATCAAACTCTGGGAGAGGAGAAATTGCTGTATATTTAGTATTTTATGTGATTAACATATTAAGAGCATACGTTATTTTGGTTTTGTGAATGTGATAGTTTCATTTAGGCCATGTCTGTATGGGAAATTTCCTAAGCAGTGAAGATAAACTCCTTACCTCAAAGACTCTGTTGTTGAAGGAAGCGAAGATGATATCGTCAGCAGACGCCTTAGACATGTATTTGATGCCGGCAAAATTACACATGCAACAGTTGTCGTCCGTCACTATTGAGTTCTTTGGCCTGAAATAAAATAAACAGACTGTTGTCAATTCACATTTTTGTTCATCAGCAGGAAGACGTCCACTGCTGGACGACGGCCTCTCCCTTAATAGGGAGGGATTGCTATATTCCCCACGGTTTTCAGGCGGCTCGGGGATCGCAGAATGCTCACCACCGTTAACCGAGAGGACGCTGCTGCCCGTCCTCCGGTGGTTCTGGATACAGTTTTAGGACATACCCAGGTCTTGTAATTGTCGATCACTACTCACTAACAGCCAGGAGACGTCCACTGCTGGACGATGGCCTCCGCCCCCTTAATAGGGAGGGTTGCTTATAATTCAAGAATTTTGTTGAATTCTTGCACTAAGATCCTCCTTTTCTGCGCAACGATTTGGGTAAACGAAACGCTCCCGATACTCTATAGTCTACACTACTGAGATCAAAGAGTATAGTAACATACCGGACTGAGATGTGCCAGTAGCCGTGTTATGGTGGCGCTTTACATCGCCCATATGTTTGCCGAATAAAAAGGGACGCACGTATGCAGGCTGCATAGAAGCGTCCTTTTTTATTGGACTAAGATAGGTAATGTGAAGTGCCATTAGATTAGTGTACAACGTACATTATGATACAAGTGTGCTATGTTGGTCATTACACTAGAGGCGGTATTATGCGCGCGAGCCGCAGGCGAGCTCGATAAATAAGCGGAGAATGTAATGACTAACATAGCACAAGAGTATCATACGACTGTTTTCATCACACTTGCGAGGAAAAAACATACTTTTTTTGATAATAATCCACCACAGCGAAAACGTCAACAACCATTTGCGGAAAATGGCGCCCAAACCAGCAATTCGCGCGCAGGTTGACATTTACTTTAGCGGCATATGAACTCTTTGTTGGTATTACAAAAAAACTGTAAGTATTACCCGGCTATATTAAGAGTGCTTCGTATACATACGTCTAATTGCAGTCACACCGCAGACATGCAGTTCACACACATGCAGTTAGACCGCCACACTGTACGATAACCTGCCATTTGCATCCACCGATTACCCGCGACTTTTATAATGTCGTCGGTCCACCTAGTGGGAGGCCTTCCTACGCTGCGTCTTCCGGTTCGCGGTCGCCACTCAAGAACCTTTCTTCCCCATCGGTTGACAGTTCTTCGAGCGATGTGGCCTGCCCATTGCCACTTCAACTTGCAAACCTTGCGAGCTATGTTGGTAACTTTGGTTCTTTGGCGAATATCCTCGTTCCGGATTCTATCGCGCAAAGTAACTCCGAGCATAGCTCTCTCCATTGCCCGTTGCGTGTCTCTAACTTTCTCCAAAAAGCCTGCAGTTAAAGACCACGTTTCAGTTCCATATGTCATCACTGGCAACACACACTGGTCGTATACCGTTGTCTTCAAACACTGCGGGATTTAGGACGAGAAAATATTACGCAATTTTCCGAACACGCAGCTCACAGGATTCCCTCTTAATTCCAAAGTTAGACTTATTACCAAAACTAATTACTCAGCCTCTTGGCTCGGCATAATGACATTAACTTAGCTATAAACTCTCCCAAAAGAACCCTATTTTAATGTGGGGTAGGTATGATTTGTTAGGCAAAACAACTGTTTAATATTCGAGAAGCTTTCTTACACAATGTGGTAACTTCGCGGGTTGCCACGTGAAATTTTGGCACGAGTAACATTTATAAGGTAAGATATGCCCCTGAAATTACGACTCGATGTTAAAATTGCGTTCTGCTGGAAGTTTTGAATTGAGTTACGCAAGAAACGATCTTTTATGAAGTACCTACTGGAATTAAGCTTTTCTATACCATACGTTTTCAGCTTGCTTGTCTCCGTAGGTCTGTGAAAATTTTACCATTGGAGATGCCAATGAGTTAATGTGCTTACATAAATTTCTGTCACTTTTTGTGGGAGACAATACATTCATGTCACACATTTACAAATACTTTCGCACTCACAAAACAATTTTTTGTTAGTATGAACGCACACTAAAATAAACATGCTAACAATACTTATTTTCACCTCACAAGCTCGGAAAGATTCAGTTTATCATTCGAAATCCGAGTGCAAAAGTGCTTTTTGAAAGAGCGTGGTAAGGAAAGTCGAGTTTTTAAAATTAGAACCTTTCTATTCAATAATTTTCTATATACCTCCAGTCCACTGAAAATGCATAAGTACAGGACTGATTCAAACTTAATGGCGGCTGTGAAGTGAGCTGCAAGCGAGACTTTGCGATTGTATTATATTGCGCGACTAATTTTTGTACTGCGCATTTTCTCGCGCCTAAGTTCACAGGCGCCAATCAGCCTGTACTATGTATGTACTATGTATGTGTATTTCATGTCAGTGCGCCAACATAATTTTTAGAATAATCGCACTGGCCAGCAGGAAGACTGCATAAAAAAAATTACCTACACTAGCATTTTCTTCGACGGAGTGAGGAGAAAAGTTGTGTGTTTCGCTTGGCTAGGCAGCAAATTTATTCTGCGGTTCGTACCTTCGAAACCCTCGCTACGCTCAGCATTCTAATATTTGAACCATCAACAATAGTTATTCGTTATGCAAGGCTGCAAAGTTGTTTTTTGGCGCGAGTACTTGTATCAATTGAAACTTGAGGAACCGAAGGATTCTAGGATTGAACCACGAGCTAATACAAAAAGAAAGCGGATAAAATGCACTTTTGCACACAGGTTTCGAATGATAAACAGAATCTTTGCGAGATAGTGAGGTGAAAAAGATTTTTCCAGAAAGGTACGCCTTGACTTGCCACCTCGATCTGGTATATGCTCGAAGTCGAAGAATAATTTTAATGACGTATGTGAACCTTGGGGACCTGAGTATGTCCTTAAACTGCAACCAGACCCACCGGAGAACGGGCAGCAGCGTCCTCATGGTTAACGGTGGTGACCATTCTGCGATCCCCAAGCCGCCTGCCAAGCGTGGGGATTATGGCAACACCCCTCTATAAAGGGGGAGTCCAGCAGTGGACGTTTTATGGCTGACGACGACGATGTGAACATAACTATCCGTTACGAGCCAGTGGAAATGTGGTAGTCAGTGATCAGAAGTAATAAACATAAGCATATCCTCCAAGGGTGATTAATCACCTTTCGAGGTTAGGCATAATGTTCAACAGTGGGATGTTAAGGCCGATTCTATCATGTTTATAAAAGTCGAGGAGCAACTTACCGACAACAGCAACACGTCAAGTGCCGAGCCAGCTTGCAGAATCCCGTGAAACAGTGCCTATATAGCACATAAGGCCATCCGTACGCTGCTATCGACAGCTTGAGATAATGCAATGCGTGTTCCAAGTTCATCCACGGAGGCGTCTCTGAGAACACTTTGTTGACGTCTGTGGTGTAAATCGGTTCCTCGTCGTTGAGCATCTGGATTCTCCGCATTTCTCTCGTCTCTCGTTTTTGCCGGACCCTGAGAAGGACGCAACCGGCCACCACGTCTGAAGGCACCAGGTCAGTCGACCGAAACAGGGCACTGAGCAGGGCTGCAAGACAATACTTTATTCAGAAAAAAAACATTATTGACGAAATGCGTCGTTCGAAACTGTGATGTAAGCTCCGAGTAAGAAATCAAGTTATTGCTCAAATTCTTGGAAGAGCCAAGTTAAACTGTGCCGGTTAATTTTCCCAAGTATTTACCGTAGTATTTACGTATGCAACATTGAAACTAACATCAAATATTTGTCTTTACCTTCGGAGGTTTCTCAGTAAAACTACGTAAGCTATGTGAGATGTAGGGATTCGGAGAGGTATGCTTTGTTCCCTCAAGGTTTGTGGCTTAAAATTAACAACAAACACACAGCCACTGTTGCGAAGAAGGTTTCACAGAACTTGAAAAACTTAGAATAAGTTTGCGACTTTGCGCACAGTTTGGGCACCTAAGCTGCTGCGAAGCTAGGCGTTACTTGACGTTCACGACCCATACCCTGACCCATTTATTATGAGACATGTAGTGGTAGGACTCTATTGCAGAGTCCGCTTGGGGAAGTACCACAAATTTGCCAGTTATTCAACCGCCAAGCAGTAGTGTGCAAGCATGACTGTGTTCCGGTTTGAAGGGAAATGTTACCAGAGAAATTACGGGGTAAGAAGATTTAACATCTAATATGTCAGGGCGACGAGCACAGTGCAGTGCGGCGCAGGATTGTGTTCACAAGTTCACAATTCTGAGACTGCTACTGTTAGTGGCAGGCGTGACGCTTACCACCAGGCGAACGTCTTGCTCGTCTCGTCACTTGATTGTATTTAAAAAAATGCACACGACCAAAATTCATAATTATGATGTTTAGTGATGACGGCGCGATCGCGATAATGTAGTAACAATAGGCTAGGTGACTGGTATTTTTTTATTGTCCTATTAAAATATGGCCTATAAATATAGCTGATTAATGAAAAGAAAATGAAAATCTGATCAAAAATAAGCAACTTATAAGCATTTTAATATCATGCTAGACAGAGAGGCGAAACAGCAAATCGTGACTTCACTTCTCAGTACGCCATATAAATTCTACTCTGACAAGTAAGGCGTGACGTCATTTTTTGTTTTGTGGGAAAGGGACAGAGTTGTCTCTAACAAAAACTTGAAACGCTCATATATCAGAACATTATTAACCGATTTAAATTATTTTTTCAATAAACATACTATATTTACTTAAATTCTTTATCAAAGCTATTGGTTTCAACAATATAAACATCAGGCATCTACCCTATTACCGTTTTTCTCACATTGATTAACTTTATTACGATTTTCTCACGATTTACTATAAGCTAAGTACGAGTATGTATTGTTATGTGCTACGCCTTTTGTTTTGCTTTTTTAGTGTCTGCTAATTAAGTAGGTTTTTTTTTTTTTTTTTTTTTTAAAATATTTATCTGTTGAATTTTAATTGGTAAAATTCGATAAAAATCGTTATATATTATTCTCAAATTCATCTAAATAAATCTGCTATACCGACACGTCAAATTTAGCGACATAGAACGGGACTCGCGCTGATCGACAATTTATTGAAACTCAATATTACTCTTAAGAGGGAACATAAAAACGTATTCCCCTATTTTCTTCCTGGATAAAGCCTCTAGAGCAATCAATTTTAAAAATTCTAGTTCTACTGTAGATTGACTGTAGACTCTGTCATTTTATTTTTTTCCAGCAACTTAAAGAAAATATAACCCTCAAAAGACTGCTATGAAAATATTTCAAGAGTTACCTATTTCATTTAGCAATCATTTGCTGAAAAACGGAAATGACATTAACATGTCTACAGTAGACCTAGACTTTATAAAACAAAATGCTTGCTCGAGGCATTATCAAGGATGAAAATACGTTTGCATGGAGAATCGCTCACCGGATTCCCTTTTAAACTTTTCATAGATACAAAATAAATCAAATACCACGTCAAGTACCTGCAACTTGTTGGAAAGCTTCCTTCCCATGCTCGTCTCTCTTCAACCAGCAGAAAGCCCACCGGAATCTCCTGGACCAGAGGCCAGTGACCTTCCTGTGATGCCGCACTTGGTTCGGCGTGTCCTGCATGTCTCCGTAGTTGACCGAGCCCAAGGGGTCGAATACCATGAATAGGCCGAATATCGTGAGGCCTAACTGCACCCAGTTGAATAGAACTATACCTGGCAAGGACAAAAAATAATGCTGTTAGACTGATCCAGACTAAAAAATGTCCACCGACATTTTTTTAAACATAAAGTTGTCTATACTCTGTTCGCTGAGAATGTCTAATATAGGACCGCTCTCTTTTGCACAATTGTAAGTAAGTGAAAAGGACGGTACTAGCTATGAAGGTAATAACTTTATTCGGTATCTGCGAGCAATGACGTGCATTTTGACGATTTCCCTGTTAGACATTCTCAGCAAACAGTATAGACAACTTTATGTTAAAAAATAATATCGGAGGACGTTTTTCACACAGCGCCATCTAGCCCCAAACTAAGCAAACCTTGTAAAATGGAAACTAGATAAGCTGATAGAATACTTATATACTTTTTTGTACATACATACTTATAATAATACATGCTACACCCAGACACAGAACAAACATATATGTTGGTCACATAAATGTTTGCGTGGGTTGTTTGGTTTTAATTTTAATAAGTTTTTGAAGGGACTATACCTAGAGAGCTTTTTGTCATAAAAAAGGACGTAAACAGGTTTACAAATGTCAGTCTAATCGGTATGTACATACCTAAGTACTTAGGTACTTTTATTTATGTATAAATAATTAAGTACTTATATGTGATTGATTCAGGCGTTACTTTGAAGTCCATTGTTACCAAAATTTGTTTTAATTTCTAGTGTTTTTCCGCTGTAATTAAGTACTTAGCCTAATAATATGAAAACTTTGTTTCATAAATAATAGAGATATGAAAGAGTCTCGTTGCACCTTTATGATTTAAGGGAGAACCTAACTACTAGATTTATAAAGCAAAGCTTGTTTAAAGCAAACTAATTATTTTATTTTATTTTATAGCCACATACTTACACAAAAACTCGGATTGAATGGAGAACTGTCCTTCTTTATGAAGTCAGGTAAAAGAGTTTTTCGTGTGTTTTTCTGTATGGTTTATATCCGATCCACCTCAAGAGTAATTTTTAATGGCATAAGCCTTTATTAACTACAACAAACCGTTTCTTCCCCGTGGTCCACATACGTGGTTCACCTAGGTGTTCCACGGGTACCTTTTAGTACTTACCCGTGGAACACCAGCAGTGCGAGTACCGTTCTTGACGATCGTTATATTTGACATTTAAATCGTATATTTGACATTTATATCGGTATAATTCGATAAAATTCGGTATATTCTCAAGTTCGTCTAAGTAAATTGGCTATACCGACACGTCAAATTTAGCGACATAGAACGGTACTCGCGCTGCAGGTGTACTATGGGACATTAAATATTTAATGACGGAGAGAGGAAAATAAATTTTCCTTCCTAGGGCAGAAAAGAGCTAATTTCTGCCCTGTTTGCGAGGAACAAAGTAGGTCTTTTTGAATAGATGTGATAAAAAAGCTGTTTGTTATCTTGTATACAAAATCCTCAAGACCGCTCCCAAGCCAATTAAATAGCACCGTGTATATAACCTTCTCTTTTAAATTGCATTAAATCCAACTAAATGTAGTAAGAGCAAGCAGGCACGTTGCAAAATATCGGTCATGGCTTTTAAAACACGTCCGATCATCATAAAAGATGTTTTTAATAAATATCTGGCTACATTGTATTATGTTAACTGTGCAATGTGCAATTGTGCATACCTATAGACGGGGTATTCTTACTAAATAGCTTGCTAACCTTGGTAAGTAGGTACGTTAAATATTTTATAAAGTCTACAAACTGCAAATGTTAAGTAGGTAAGTGAGTTTACAAACTCACACCTGTGAGTTTGTATTTTGTATGTAATTTACTTGACATCACGTGAGTTGCGGTCAAACACCTAGCATATAGATCTTAAAACACATCATAATCTACGATAATTATATTTTGAGATATCGAATATTTTATTTTTCACACTAGAAATTACATAAAATAAACAATAATTACTTTTAACCCAACCAAATACAAATAAACTGATGACTATGACTTAGGTATCTGCATACGTAACGTGTTTTTTCTCGTGCCGGGCGGAAAGGGACGATTTCTTGACAGCTTGTTCCTTACTGATCCTTGGTCAACTCATATTATTTTTTTATTATCTCAACACGTCCTAAAACAGAATTGTTAACTCGTCCGACAGAATTATTTAAATTTATTTTCTTAACTCATCCGGAATATACTCTTGACTCATCCGATGTTCTTTTCCAAACAAAAAAATAAGGAAAGGTAAGGATAGCAGAAAAACTTAACATTAAACTTTCTATTTACGTATAAAAAATTTTTTAGAAACCTTTACCTGTTAGATTAGAAGCGTAATATGTTACCATTTAATAAAATTTTAAAACAAAGACAAACTAGTAAAAATTTACAAGTATTTTCGTGTGCTGCTCCGCGCGGAGAAGGACCAATAATAAATTAGTCCTCGGCGCGTGCTAGGGGCCCTTAGCACGCGCCCTTAGGTAGCAGAGGGGTGTTATAACTTTAACATGTGTATCAGTCTGTGATATCGTAGCTAAAGATTTACTTACTTTGTATAACTATGCTAGAGAACCTGTCCTCGACCGAGCATTGGATGACCTCGCAAAACATCCACATCGTTCCCATCACGTTCAGCGCTGTCTCCGGTAGTACCAACAGAACTCTGTAAATAAAATATGAACATTTTAAGTACTTAACTACTTACTACAGTCCTACTTCAAGCCGCCTGGGCATGCACAGTGGAAGGAGAAGAACGTAACCCTTCAAGGTTTTCTAAAACGAAAATTTATTACGTAGACAGCGAGCAGCTTAACATAGCTGACACCAGGCCGCTAGAATAGACGCATGGTTTAATGGGAAAGAAAGATGAGAAATTATTTCCTTCTACTGTGGGGGTACTGTGGGGTGTGGACCTGAGTATGTCCTTAAACTGCAACCAGACCCACCGGAGGACGGGCAGCAGCGTCCTCTTGGTTAACGGTGGTGACCATTCTGCGATCCTCAAGCCGCCTGCCAAGCGTGGGGATTATGGCAACACCCCTCTATAAAGGGGGAGGCCTTAGTTCAGCAGTGGACGTTTTATGGCTGATGACGACTGTGGGGTTTATCTATCGATGAACTGTTTATTGTACACAACATATAGTAAGTAAATACTACACAATAGTACACATCAAAAGAAATGATTACCGTCATGATGACACGAAATGTAAAGGAGGTTATAGGAGAACACGCAGAATTTAATTCGTTTTATAGCTACGCATCAAATAGAATGAATGAATGGAATGGTCATCTTAATAAATTAACACAAAAAATATATTTCAGATATTCTGAGACCGAGCTCAGTCAGCTCGAGTCAGCTTAAAGATCTATTCCACTGTGATCATATACCACTCTTTAGTGTCCTTTGATCACCCATGAAAAGCAGAGAAGTAGATTTAGCAAACCAAAGGCCCAACCCCAAATCTTTCAAAATGTCATTATATAGCTTCTTTCTCGATGCTAGAGCAAAAATTAAATCGTGGGCGGGAAAAATGTATTCTGTAGTCATATGTACTTTTAGGGCCTGATAGGATAGGAACATCAATTTCCCGCGAAGATTGATTCTTTTTCGATCCCTATAAGTGTAGGGATCAGTTCCCAACAAAGTACAAAAATCAAAGGCAAATATGCTCAGATCGAGTAACTGTATGCGAGGGATGAAAAATAGCTGTCTGTGTTTGTCATATAAGATAGCCCTATAGTTGGTATCAGACTACCTTAATCCTCGTTTTGGTAGTATATGTTTGCTATGAGAGCTGATATAGGGCGCGAGTTCGATTCCCACCCAGGACTAACATTTATATGACTAACACTAGAGGTCTCTCGCGACTTCGTACGCGTACGGAAGAAATTCGGCCCGCTCCCAAAATTCACCAATTTAAATCACCCCTACAACGAATACACCCTCCAAATTTCAAGTCTGCGCGACCGCAGCGATTTAGGTTGTGCGTTGTCTGTCAGTCATTAAATCAGTCAGTCAGTCAGTTATACAAAGATTCTTATAGTATTCGATACACGTAGATGTTTTGTTCTGTGCCTGGTTATTACTTGTAAATATCATAAGTATGTATTTACAAACCAAAAAAACAGTATTCTATCAGCGATCTGGTTCCCATTATACCTATAAGCACTGCTTAGTATGAAGCATGACGCTAAGTGAAAAAAAAACATATTGTTTCATTCAATGTTTTTTTCCCTAAGCGCATCGGTCTAGTCCACTATGTTCGCTTGGTTCACCTAGGTCCTAGGTGAACAAAGTGGAAAATTTTGTTTCTTAATTTCACGCAATCCAGTTTGGGTGAAAACCACATGTAAGTAAAAATCGTCCATGTAGTATTCGTCTTGATATAAATGGTAACCATTGTCACCCAAGGCCGCTGAGTAATGAAATATAACAGCACTGATAGCGTAATGCGCTGAATCAGAAGTTGTTTATAAGTGAGGTCAGTATCTAGAGAATCGCCTCATACCTGTATGTTCCTGTATATTTGTAAACTTCTGACAGTATTTAATTAAATTTGTATTGTTTTATGTTTCACTGTTTTTAAGACTTTCGTGACCTCACTAAATCGGCTTTAACGGAAGACCACCGCTGTTTATAAACAACATTATGCTGAGTTTAGGCCATTTTTGTGACATCAGTCAAGAATCAGTTAATTACATACTCATTACTATATTATTCTTTTGTACTGATGTTACAGAATAAATTATTTTCTTTCTTTCTTTCTTTGATCTGTGCACAAATGATATCTATTACCATTCTACGAGCATTATAATATATGTCTATTGCTCGTAGAATGGTAAGCCTTGTTTTTTGGCAACAATAAACAATATCTCTTTTTGATCGCTACGCTCTTGGCAGAGCGGTCGTGGTAACCATGACTCGTCTTACGATATTTGTGTCTCCCTGCTATGAGCTCATTCGGGTAAATCGGGTGTACACTTATGTACGGAACCACTACAACAGATTTCATTCACCTTCTACGCGGGCTTGATCAATGAACAATACGAGTCTTGTTTTTTAAATAAATGACATTGATGTTTGCCACGGACAGCTTCGTCAGGCAGCAGGCTGGACCTAGCACAGAAATACGGAATGCATACATAGATAGATTATATGTCATAATTTATATAATACTAGCGGCCCGTCCCGGTTTCGCACGGGTGGACATATTTTTAAACGTAGGGTAAATGTATCATTATGCAGGACATAAGTAGTTTATTTTTTTAATTACTATTTCCCATTTCCGTCCCTATTTCACATTTTAACTTTTTATTTTCATCCGAGGGTTGTCTGGAAGAGATCGCTTTTAGCGATAAGACCGCCTTTTGTGCGTATCTGTAGTGTATTATGTTTGTAATTATCATTGTATGGTGTCAATAAATTGTATTGTATTTATAATTTACTTAGATTTTTTTTATATTTTTATCCATAAACCTAAGATGTTTTTACCTGTAGATGAGTTGTCCCCCCCGCCATATTTACTAGACGAAATCAAGGTAATTGCCGTGATCGCTACCAGTCTTTCACTTCCGAATGTCCGGTAATACGCTGCCGCTAATTGTATGTTTTCTAGCAAAAAGATGGTGATATAAAGCCTTTCTGTGTATTTAGACACTGCATAATCTACACAGGCACTGTGAGAGACCAAAAAAATTTCATTTCACGCGTAAGTACTGTATTTTTATTGCAATGGGAAAAAATGAAATTTATTTTATCTAAGGTGACTGTTGTCACTTTGAAATGGATGGCCGAGATAGATAGATCGTCTTGTGTGAGAGAGTGAAAGAGGCCACACCGGCGCGGCGAGGGCGCTCGCTCTGGCCAATCAACTTGTGTAGCTTATTACGCTGTAAGAGAAATTAGATATTTGTCTCTTTCTAACAACAGGCGTGGCGTATAAAGTCGGTCATATTCTTTCCTTTTCTTCACAAAGTGCATAGTAATATGCGTAAGTATATTTATATAGGCAACTTCTAGTCAGTTTTTAAAGCAGTTTTGTTCGACTATAACTACTCTATTTATTTCAACTCACTGCCATAAACCTAGTTTTATTCTCAGTTTTTTTTATTTGCATTGTTTTTCAGTTTTATGCACTTTCTTAAGTACCTATTTCATAGATGTGCCTGCCTGTCTCCCGCACTTCGGTGCCCCCTCCCTCGTCACGATGCCCGCTGCGCTGCGTGGTCTGATATTTCCTATGGATAACTTTGCACCCCCCATAAATCGGTTCTACGGGTTAATATTGAAAAAATATGAATTAAACGTAATTTTTTTTTTCCACTTCCTTAATCATCATCATCATCAGCCCGGAGACGTCCACTGCTGAACGAAGGCCTCCCCCTTAGACCGCCACACTGTACGACATCCTGCCATTTGCATTCACCGGTTGCCCGCGATTTTCAGAATGTTAAATGTGTTCTTTAATACTGTAAAACATTTTTTTGTTCTATCTTCTATAGTTTCCGCAGCGCATACGATGTAAGATTTTTTATGGCAAAAAAAATACTGTTACTTAGTTACTTATTGTGACCCAAAGTTTACATTATTGAAGTTTTAGTAAGGATCCGTAATTTTAAGAAATTTCTAGAAATAAATTATATAGCCTTACATAGGCTTAGGTATAATGTAGCATTCTAATATTCTAATGGTGAAAGAATTTTTGAAATCGGTCCAGTCGTTTTTGAGTTTATTCGTTACAAACATACATAAATACAAATCTTTCCTCTTTGAAATATTGGTGTAGATATCTAAGACAGGGTCTCTAGATTGTGGGTTTTTTTTATCTAAGACAGAATGATGTGGATGATGGCGATGGAAATAAACATACGTTTGGTCACCAGCTGCCGTGATGGTAACTGAGATAACACTGTGAGCGAATATGAATTAATATTGTTTTCAACCAACTTCAAAAAAAGAAGTTCTCAATTTGACTGTATGTTTTTTTTTGTTTGGTAGGTACTTCAGAGGTCCCATATAATAATTTTAATTTTATTGAAATCGGTTTAGTACTTTGGTTTTAAAAACAAAATTACTAGAAAATATTAAGATGTCATCCAGGTATTCGAAGTTGAAGTCGGTTGTTTTAAAAAAAAGTGTATTATAATTATTTTATATAAGTAAATTAAATGTACCTACCTGGATGATTAAGTAGGGTATAGTATCTGATTAGGTTACTTAAGCTAATTGTAAAAAACATTTTAATATTTATTTTTTCGTTTATATGGGCACCAGATGCGGCTGTGACTGTCAAATCAAAAATCTCGTAAAACTTAATGAAAAGGGTAGACAGGCAATTAGGTATTTTAAACGTAAGAAATGTTTGGATAATTATTATTGTTGAAATGTAGTTATTGCTTACTTATTATTACTTTACGAAAATACGTAGTATAGGAAGTATTTTCGCAGATCGTTAGTATTATTATAACCTATAACCATGTATAAACTATACCTGTACAACCTATACATATTATGTACTCACCTATGTGTATTCTATAAAGGGGATGTGCCAAAAACAATGCCAAGAGAAGATTCTTGGCAATGTTGGAAAATGATGGCAATTTACGATTTTCTTCAAATTGAATGGGAAGTTGGAGTTTTGGCGGGAACACGGAAAATCATGTCGTTGCATTCTATTATTTTCTTAAACTTGTGTTTTTTCACGAATTAATGATTAAAAATGGTGGTGTTTTATTCATTGAGTGTTGAATTACATGCACGAGTGTGGGCAAGTGATATAATGTGGTGAAACATGTCGTTTTGTGTTGTTTTCAAAACTCCGTAGAAGCTCATAGTAAAGTCTCCACAATTTTACTAGGGCATGACTTGGACTCGACTATGACTAATTTCGTGTGACTGACTGTGATATCATGACATATTTGACTAGAAAAGTTATTTTTATTTTTATATATTTTTACATTGGTAACATTGGATATTTATTACTTATATTATTAAGTAAATATATTACAGAGTCAAAATATAAATAAAGCTGAACTCCGCAGAGTTCATTGTATTTGACTTGATTTTAATATAAATACTTAAAAAAATCATAAACTTGACACTGGCAGAATGCACAACGTGCGATGCCAAGAACTAAGAAAAAAAGGGAAGTTTTCTGACAGCTGTCAAAGCGTACATAGTTCTACAGCCAAAGGATAGACGGCGCTGGCAAGATATGGCCCACTTTTTTCCCATTTTTCTTGTGAATAAGCAGTTTACTCACTTTCAATGCTTCACTTCACAGTTCGCGGTCGTTGGTGAAGTGCCTTTCCAAGTTTTCTTGTATCATTTTGTTGAAATTCTGATAATTTGTTATTGTTACGTTACGTTATTCTTATTATTTTTTGTTGATAGTTATTGTTATTTTTATTGATAGTAATTAATTAATTAATTGGCAAGGCGCACTCGCTAATTTGCGTGGAATAACGAAAGCTTAAGAAATAATATGGGCATGTACTTTGTTAGACAAACAATAACCACAAAAAAACGCGTGACAGATCTGATCTAAATGAAATAAGGTTACTTTTTATTTTTTTAAAGATAAAGATAAAAATAACTTTATTGCCAAAAAATATTTATATACTTATACGTAAATGCTAGACATAAAAGAGAACAATAATAAAGTTTAACATTTAAAATTAGTATTCAATCGACTTTTGACCTTTTTACTTTGCTTTATTCGTTCAAAATCTTCAGAACCACAGACTAGATAGGGAAACTGTTCAGGGTCATGTCTCTTCATCGCCTTCTAACGCATTTTTATGAACAATTTTTTTTATGCTGTCAGAAAATCGCCCATTATCTACTTTCTAAAAAAATTTACAAAAAATAATTTTGGTGGTCATTTCACACAACACCTAGAGATGGCGCTGAAACTAAGACTAAAATTGTTAAGTATACATTTTAGCTCTGGAGACTAAAACCCAATCAAACCAACAAAACTAAGAAATAACCCAATCAAATAAGGATTTCACCATTCTACAAATCTCGTATTATGGATAATATTAAACAGATAACTGATAGAATACCTACTTAAATACTTTTTATATGCCTAATAATGTATTACTAAAAATTCTATTGTAAAATGCATAATACTTCCAAAATAGTCCAAATTAATGATGCAAATTCTCACGAACTGAATTGCATAATTCAGTAATCCATTTTGACAAAGATAGATATTTTGGATAGATAACAGTGGGTTCTAAATTTAAAATTTAATTAAGTAGGTACAAAAAAATATATACATTTACCTATTAGTTTAGGCGTTGCATTGCTAGTTAAAGCCGTTACACACGATGAATATTTCAATATCATAAATACAACTCATATGCATCTTCGTTTAACATCCGACGAGATGGCAGTCAAACGAAAGCCTATAAAAAAAAAAAAAAACGTATTATGACATGAAATATTTTGGTTTCGGTCCAAATTTGGGTCTATGATAGCCTTCACTTGCTCTTTTATAAAAGACGTAAAAATTCGTAACTTATTTTGCTTCCATAAAAATAACTAACATACCTACCTAAACCACAGAATAAATAATAGTACTGATAAACCTAACATACCTTGTACATGCACATGTCCCTGTTTTAAACTATCACGGTTGTTCATTACATTACAGGCAAATATCGGGAGTTTCCCAACGTTAAAAATCCCATCACGCTCGCGCATTAAAAAAAATCAGATATAAAATCACTGAATATAGTTATAAAAACTTCAGTCGTTGAAATTAATGAGAATAATATTATAAAGGTTAAGAAAAAAAAAACGATTCCAGCAAGTTTTCATTCATATAATACGCTTTTTTAAAAAATACAACCGACTTCAATTTCGACTACATGGATGACGTCTTCATATATACAATAATGGCGGAATAATGGCGTAACATATATTTAAAAAAAAACAGTAGAATTGAGAACTTCAGTCGGTCGAAAAATATGGCAAATGGTTTGCCATAGTCCCCACGTTTGGCAGGCAGCTCAGAATGCTTACTACCGTTATCCGAGAGGACGCTGCTGTCCGTCCTCTGGTGGCTCTGGATGCAGTTTTAGGATATATATATCCAGCACCCCTATTCACAACTCCACTGGAAAGGTTTCTGTTCGGATCCACACCATTCGTCCACATTACATCTACATTCAGGATGATGACAAAGACGAAGGAAGCGAAATTCGAATCGGAAGTTTCCAACGCCATTGTGAATTTATTTATTATTTATGTACTTATTTGTTTATCAATTAAAACGGCTATAACCAATAATAACATTAGTTAATTAAATTATATAAATCAAAAATCTAATAATGTCATTTGTAAATCTAATAATGTCATCAATGTCAATGTGTAATGTTACGTCAAAATTTGATTGTGAATTGGGGTGCAGCAGGCTAATCATGTAACTGTTCGGGATCGCGATTCAGATACGAGTTGTCAAAAATTGACACTTGTCACTGTCACAGCTTCACGGTATCACGGACGGATTTCTCTCGCTATCGTTATCGAACGAATGCATTGATTTCCTTAATTAAGTTAAGCAAATCCTTCGGTCTTTTGGCGTTTCGTCCTGCCCTGCAGGGTCAAATGAGTTTTGGCGGGACAGTGACAAGTGTCAATTTTTGACAACTCTTATCCGAATCGCGATCCCGAACAGTTACATGATTATCTGCTGATCCATTTTCAGATCAACTGCGCCGAAATATCGGGAGCTCGATTCACAACATAATTACGGTAAATATCCCGTATAGTCCTAAAACTGTAATACAAAATCACATCACAATAATATTTTAAATTCGAATGTTTTCGAGTAGGTATGTGTGTGTACGCGTGTTTGTTACTAATTCACACAGTAACAGCTCAACGGAATTTAGTGAAATTTGTAATGGAGAGCTTTTTACCCAGGATTAATTTATATAGCCAATTTATCTTGAAAAAACATACGGTTTCCGTAGGACAGCGAATGAAAACACGAGGCGTTGCTAGTCTAACATAATATCAGTATAATATTTAATATTGAAACTCATTTGAAACTATCCAAAATATCACAGTAGAGGAATACCTATCTAAACGCCTTAAAACGCGAGGGTAAAGTAAAGTGCGAAAGCACTTCGACATTTTGAATGGGTAAAGCCCAAATTGAAATGCAAATTGCGAAATCCAAATGGATTAAGGTTCATCAGAGTTTACTCAGTAATTAAACTGCGTGGGTACCCATTTCGCAGACAGATTACATTCCCAGCATTATTCCTATGAAGTTTTGTACTGGCACATAGGTACTATTTTAGAATTCCGTAAAATATTACGGAATCCATATAGTGTAGTTTTACCATGTTTTAATGTTACGAAAATTATAGTTATTAGAGGCTATCACTAGTTAGGGGCTATAAAGCTGTATGATTATGTAGATAAATACTCGCTACGGAAAATACCCTAAAAAAATACTATAAAGTCTAAATCGTATGGAGAATTACTCTTAAAAGTACCCGAAAGGATTAACTATAGAGACAAATTATTTCCGCGAAAAATTAGCGACAAGGTTACTATAAAAAATGTTGTACGCAAAAAAACTTATTATGTAAGTATTTCCGATCTGATGATGCTTATTAAATATTATGAGAAGGCAACATGTGGTGTCCTTTATTATGAGACGATGTTAATACGATTGGGTTACGGATCCCTACTATGAATAAAAACGCAAGCGTTTGCTTGCTTTTTTCGCTTACGCTTGTTTATTTTTGAGTCTTTACGTACAGTAAAGTATATTGTTAAATAACCTTTACAACTCATTTGCTCAAAAAATGCATTTACGAAGCCTTTATACATCGTTCGAAAGTTAAACATTACGCACCATACATCGGCACTCTTAGCTAAGCGTGCGGTAAACTTATTTTACCGCTCGCCCGTGCGTATCTTTTACGTTACTTTTTAAATTTCTAAAAAAATATATAATAATTCCACCAAGGAGTTTCACATTATGAGCGGAAATGGGTCAATGCGAAAGGGGTTAAGCGGAATGATCGAATCTCCTTGGAAGCGCTTTTGCTCAATACGTTTGTCTCACTATACTAAACAGAAAATGAGACGAAAGATTTTCACCACGTGCACGTGGCGCCATTTGTAAATTCGCGCCATTTTCATATTAGAAATGTCAAAATTTTTTTTTCTTCTTTCCTCCTAGAAGGATTATGACATCGCATTTTGTGCATTTGCCAGTGTCAAATATTTAGTGGCGACTCTCCGACTGATATTTATAAACAAAATAATAAAGTTTGTTTTATTATCTGTTGTACTGTTCTATCGCAAATGTGTTGTAATACGTTGTATGGCACACGTGCGTAATTGTTTTTTTACAAACTCCTGGCTATGGTAAGCCCTCGACTTCGTCCGGGCTTATATTCGTCTACTCGTTTGTAAAAACCAACTTACCGCACTAGTATCATAAATAACTATTATATTCTGTAGGTAAAGACTAAGGATTGCTTGCAAATAATGGTTAACGATAAAGATAAAAAAGGCAAATGTATTCATTTACTTAGTTATAATTTTGACTTCAATTTTTGCTCTAACTTTATTCACGAATAGGTAGGTACTAAGCGCTTGATGTTTTGACAATGCAAAAACATTTTGAATACTTAATCCTTTTAGTATTTTTATAGTAGGTACCTACACAATGATCTTCAAGGGATCGGTAGCTCGTGCAAAGCTTTCAATAGTTGGATTGGTGCGTTCATCATCAGCTCATTCATCAGATTTAGTTGAATTGAAGGTCAGAGCAACGAGGCTCATCCAAGCTGTCAGCGCTTGTCGTCCAATGCATACCTAGAATGTGGTATAATTGTCTACACACCTTAGCCACTGGGCCTGTCGGCATAGCCCAGCCGTCGGGTCAACACACAGACTTTTTATACAGTAGGGTCAACACTCTGGCTCCATAATTTCTTCACAGAATAAATAATAGACGTTTCATGACGTTTTCACCTGGCTTCAAAAAATGAGGTTCTCAATTCGACTAAATGTTTTTTTTTTTATGTATGTTACGCGACTACTCCGCCTATTATGAACTGATTTTGATGATAATTTTTTTGTTTGGTAGGTAGTAGTAGTAATTAGTAGCAGAGGTGGTCCCATCTAAATTTTATCGAAATCGGTTTTGTAATTTGGTTTTTAAATTTAAATTAAGTACTAGAAAATATGAAGATGTCATCCAGGTATTCGAAGTTAAAGTCGGCAGTATTTTTTTTAAAACATGTATTATTAGTAAAGACAGTTAGGGAAACAAAAACTTATCATTGGCTAGATATTCATTTTAAAACTCCAAGAATTTCACCATTCTAACCCCGGACACCAAAAATGTCCTTAGTCACATTAACAAACGAATGTAACTACGACAATCTGATCCCTGACACAGTAATTAAACCAATCTGACCACCAATATCAAAAAGTGTCCCTGGTTCGATTGGGTAGTAAATGGATAAAAAGTTAGATTGATTTAACAATCAATCTAACCACTGATGTACCTCCCGGATAGCTAGCTCGTGCGAGAATCGTGACATCTGCGATATCTAGATTAATTGTGGAACAATAACACCGGCAGCCAACTGAGCGTAGTTCAAACTACCGGTAGGTATGTCGCCGGGTACCACGCGTGAGCCAACCTGTATCAAACTAAATCTGACGACCCGACCTGCTGGCTGAAAGGCTGTTCGCCGGAACCGGCGGCTCCTGTGTCTAGACACTCTTAAGTTAGACTAGCTTAGCTCACTAAAATTAAGAGAGAATCCGGTGAGCGATTCTTCATACAAACGTCCAGTAATACTTCTTATAAACGTACAATTGTTCCAGGAGGAAAATAGGGTACGTTGGCCTCTAGACCAATTTGTTTTTTTTTTGTAATGTCTAGGTCTAGGCAACTCATTGCTAAAAGAAATATAACCCTTTAAATATTTTCATAGTAATCTTTGGAGGGTTATGTATACCTATTTTCTTTAGCAATTAGTTGCTGAAAAAAAGAAAATGACATAGAAAATAATTATTGCGCTCATTCTCTCATTATCGAGGAAGAAAATAGGGGAATACTTTTGTATGGAGAATTGCTCACCAGATGGCCTCTTAATATGAAGTCGTATTGTATTAGTTAGAGGTACTTCTGTTCATTCAAACAAAACTTTTGTTTTCGATGAACTGGCATAGCCTTTGACTCGTGTATATAATTGTGCAGAAAGGTCAAAAGTTAGCTTTGCCTCATTGGCTTTGTGTAGGTGTGAATTGAAATGGTGTAGAACTGAAGACTAAACATAAAAGCTAGAAATTTTGAAATCATTCAAATAGCTTGAGCTTGATGGAAATTACTTGAAAAAGAAAGTTGAAGGCTATTTGTAGCAGTGTCAGAGCCCTCTAAAGTACTCTCCAGGCTTTCATGATATTAAATTATCCTGTTTTCGCCTTCGAGATTTATTTTTATTCACTTTGTAGTACCCTCAGTACGACTAGCCAATCCGCTCACAGTATTCAGCGCAGTAAAAAAGGAAGAGTGGGGGTGTCCCCACCCCTCCATCACGCTGTCGGCTCGGCGTCCGAGCGGACTCATTCCTTTGTGCGCACGCGCCACGACCGCAAGCAGTGAAAACTAAAAAGAATGCCTAAGCGACGATACCAAGAAACCGATGAAGAACGTTGGCTACGAAAAAAGAAGAAGTATGAATCTAAGCTTCGGAAAGGAAGAAAAAACTTAGTTTTTTATAGTGATGAAGAAGAACATCAAGTTGAAGGTTAGTAAAATTTTTAATGTTCGGTTGAAAAACGGCCCCTTATCTATGCCTCGAGTTAATGCGTGACATTGACCCACGGCAATTTATTTGCTCCGAGTTAATACGAGATATTAACCAGCAGCTAGTTTTTTTTGTCAATGATTTAATTTGAAGCAATATTTTATGTAACTACCCACATATATTTATTATATATTTTTATTTGCTTCTAGAAAACGAGGAAACAAGATCGTACTCGGATCAAGCAACAGCCGTCACAGATTGTGGCCTGGCATCGGACATGCTCCTACCAGTCGAGCCTTCGCCCTCGGAGTCCCATATGCCAGTCGAGCCTCTTGAAACCATTGAGCCCACTGTGTTGGAGCCTCTTACTGCATTAGACAGTACTACGAATCTGGATGTTGATCCGGAACTCCTCGAAGCCCTTGGAACATTAGAGGAAGAATCCGTGGAATGGGGTGAACCTGTTATTGAACATATTGCTATGCGCCTTAAGCCGTTATTGATTAATGGCGCTAAAAAGGAGGAGAAGGCAACCCTTACTAAAAAATACCCATTTCCTAAAAATGTTACTATGGCTAAAGCACCGACTCTAAACGCGGAGGTTAGCGCTATGCTGAGTGAATCAAGCCGAAACAGGGATAAACGCCTTCATTACAAACAAACTCAACTAGGAGCTGCGTTGAGTGCTGTCACTAAAGCTATGTCGTTTTTGCTATGCAAAGACCCCAAAATCGCGGATATTTTAAGCATCTTATCCGATGCAAGCAAGTTGTTAGCGGACTCACACTTCCTGGAAACTGACACACGAAGATCTTTAATTACACCATTGATTGATAAAGAACTCGTCGATTCTTTCAAAGACCGCAAAAGAGACGATTATCTATTTGGAGAAAATCTTGGGGAATTAGTTAAAAATTCTCGAGGAATAAAAAAAACGGGGCAATTGATCCAGGCGTCGACAAGTAATTTAAACAACAAATGGCCTTCGTCTCGCGGCCGTCCGCAGAGGAACTATGCGAATCGAGCCGTACCGACGAGGTGCACATCACGGCCCGCCACAGGCGCCGCTACACCGCCAGCCGCAGTCGCAGGCGCCGTATGCGCCGTATCGCCGACGCCAGCCGCCCACCAGTGTTGTCACCGCACCGCGAACAGCAGCGCCGGCGCCCACACGGACGAACCCAGGGACACTTCCCTAAGCAACACGTCACCTTTACAGGTACATGCTGGCCGTTTAAAATATTTCATTCATGCCTGGTCTTGTATTTCAAACGATGATTTTATTTTAAATACAATTGCGGGTTACAAAATTCCTTTCATCGAAATACCCGTACAAAGTCCTAATACATACCCTAAACGCATTTTTGCTGACACAGAAAGTATGTCCATGCAATCAGAGATTACTCATCTATTAAAAATAGGAGCTATTACTAAATGTTCTTATGTCAAAGGCCAATATGTTTCAGATATCTTTCTTGTGCCTAAAAAAGACGGTGGATTTAGATTTATATTAAATCTTTAAAAACTCAACAAGTTTGTGTATTGTGATCATTTTAAAATGGAAGACATAGAACTAGAACTGCAACTAAACTTTTAACCAAAGATTCATTTATGGTGAATATCGACCTTAAAGAAGCGTATTTCTTATTACCAATACACAAAAGCCACCGACAGTATTTACGGTTTTATTTTAACGGAAATTTGTTCGAATTTTCTTGCCTCCCGTTTGGCCTTTCCTCGGCACCTTATATTTTTACAAAAATACTTAACCCTGTAATTTCAGAGCTCAGATCTAAAGGTTTTCTGTCTGTACGGTACTTGGATGACATTTTGTGTATTGGAAATACATATGATAAGTGTATTGAGAATGCTAATCATACCATCGACATCCTAACTAAACTAGGATTTGATATTAATTATACAAAGTCAACGTTAACTCCAAGTAAAAATTGTATATTTCTTGGCTTTGTGCTTAATTCAGGAAAGATGACGTTAGAATTACCTCAGAAGAAAAGGAGGGATATTTTAAAACGTGTTGAATCATTATCAAAACTAAAAACCATTTCGATTCGTGACTTCGCGCGTTTTTTAGGAAACTTAACAGCAGCATGCCCAGCTATACCGTACAGCTGGGTATACACAAAATCTTTCGAACGAGCCAAGTATTTAGCATTGTTAGACAACGGCGATAACTATGATGGGACACTAAACATTCCAAATAGTTTTTATGGTGACTTCGAATGGTGGAAAAATAACATACTAATTTCCAGTAACCCTATTCGACAAGGAAAATATGTTATGGAAATATATACCGACGCGTCCACTACAGGTTGGGGCGCAGCATTCGATAACGAAAGAACCGGCGGACATTGGTCAGCCGAAGAGCGAGTCAACCACATTAATTATTTGGAATTGTTAGCTGCATTTTTTGGATTAAGATCTTTTGCTAGTAATAAAAAAGATTGCGAAATTATCTTACGCATGGATAATACCACCGCCATCTCGTATGTAAATAGGATGGGTGGGGTTCAATACCCTCATTTGACAAGTATTTCTAAAGAAATTTGGCAATGGTGTGAAGACAGGAGAATTTACATTTTTGCATCATACGTAAAATCTTCACATAATACTGAAGCCGACTTTGAATCAAGGCGACTGAATATAGATACGGAGTGGGAACTTTCTGATAACATCTTTTCAAAAATCGTTAGACTATATGGCCAACCTGATATTGATCTATTTGCCACTCGCATTAACGCGAAATGCGACAAATATATTTCCTGGCGTAGAGATCCTTACGCATTTAATATAGATGCGTTCACTCTAGATTGGCAACCTTTCTTTTTCTACGCGTTCCCGCCTTTTTCTGTGATTTTGATAACTCTTAGTAAGATAATGAATGATGGTGCGACGGGTATTTTAATAGTACCATACTGGCCCTCACAGCCTTGGTTCCCGTTATTTAAATCCCTTTGCACAAAAGAGATTGTGATATTTCCCCCCAGTAACAATCTTCTTTCGTCCGTTTTCAGGAAAATACACCCGCTGCACCATCATCTTTCCCTGGCAGTGAGCGTTGTATCCGGCAGTCATTCCTACACCAGGGTATACCAGACTCCGCTGTAAACGTTATGATGTCATCACTAGCAACTAGTACAAAAACTCAATACTCGTCTAGTTTAAAAAAATGGTGGGAATATTGCACAGACAATCAAGTTGATTTTTTCAATATCTCAATTACTTCACTACTTGATTTTCTCAGTAAATGTTTAAGTTCGGGAGCGTCTTACGGAACGTTGAATAACCACCGCTCAGCAATATCCTTAATATCAACAAACTCTATAGGCCATGACTCGAGGATAAAAAGATTTTTTAAAGGTGTTTTCAAATTAAAACCAACTTTTCCTCGTTACAGTGTTACTTGGAATCCTAGTATTGTTTTAGAACACTTGTCTAAACTTTATCCAAATGAGTCGTTAAGTTTAGAAAAGATTACAACGAAATGTACTATGTTATTGGCATTGGCGACAGGGCAACGAACTCAAACCCTTTCACTAATAAAGTTACCCAACATTATAACATATGATGAACGAATAGTAATAACAATTACAGATTTAATCAAAACATCGGGTGCAGGTCGTGCACAACCGATAATCGACCTGCCCTTCTTTCACAGCAACCCGAGTATTTGCCCTGCAGCCACTGTGATTGCTTATATGTCAGCAACAACCGCAAACCGATCTACATCTGAGACAAGATTGTTACTTACACATAAAAAACCTTACAAAGCTGCTTCATCGCAGACCATAGGCCGATGGATAAAGCAGACTTTGGAGGAAAGCGGTGTCGATACGAGTGTGTTCCGCCCACACAGCACCCGACACGCAGCGACATCGGCTGCGCTTCGTACCGGTGTCAATATTGACACGATTCGACGGTGTGCTGGATGGACGGGACACTCTACTGTCTTTGCAAATTTTTACAATAGGCCTATTGTAAATGAGAGTACAAATTTATTTAATAATATTATTACATGAATTGTGTTGATTGATACTTGATACTTGTTGTAATTTGATTGCTATATAATTATAAATATAGCCACAAAATAAAAACACTGTCTTTTAATTTTAACAACATTGATCTTATCACCTCGCTATTCTCTAAACATCTACAAAGTGAATAAAAATAAATCTCGAAGGCGAAAACAGGATAATTAGATGATCAAACGAACTTACCAAGTGAAGTTCGATCTGAATTATCCTGGTTTCGCTGAAGAGGTTTAGGATCCCCCCCAACCCTTCTACACTTCATCCCTGGCTATTAATGACAATGTTGTCTCTTCTTACTCTGAATACAATGAGTCCGCTCGGACGCCGAGCCGACAGCGTGATGGAGGGGTGGGGACACCCCCACTCTTCCTTTTTTACTGCGCTGAATACTGTGAGCGGATTGGCTAGTCGTACTGAGGGTACTACAAAGTGAATAAAAATAAATCTCTTCAGCGAAACCAGGATAATTCAGATCGAACTTCACTTGGTAAGTTCGTTTGATCATCTAATAAAATAGTAGTGAGTGTATAATTTTTTTCAGTTGGTTTTCTATGGGTTCAGCGTTTGAACAATGTAATGTCTAGACTTAATAAGTTAACTTAGTAAGTTAGTCTAAATTCGTTGGTCTCATCATTCGCATTATTACACTTAACTTCTTCGAAATTTACGGCTTTTCCCATCCTCGTCGTGATCTTATGAGGACATGGTTGCGAGATTGCAGTTTGGGAGCTAAAGATGTAATCAATTAGGAGACGAAACGCCAGTCGCAGACGTGTGCACATCTACGAGGTCAGACGGAACACTAATCATTGTAAATACCTTCATTAAGGGGCCACCACAAATCGCATTTTTGTATGAGCTACATTTTAAACGACTTCAAAAAGAAGGAGGTACGCAATTTGGTTGCAAGTATTTTTTTAGTTTAAGATTTTAATTTATCGAAGGATATTAAGTTACACTTTTTAAAAAAACCAACTTCAACTTCGAAGACCTGGATGACATCTTCATATTTTCTAGTAATTTTGAATTAAAAACCAAACTACTGAACCGATTTCGATAAAATGTACATGGGACCACCTCTGAAGTATTACCTACCAAACAAAAAAATAATCATTAAAATCAGTTCCTAATTGGCGGAGTAATCGCGTAATACACATACAAAAAAAACATACAGTCGAATTGAGAACCTTCTGTTTTGAAGACGAGTACAATCCTCCTTTTTAATAGCCTATCGCAAAACCCTGTAACCTATATATCTTTTAAATCTAAACCCTGAAATCACTTTCTAATCTTAGTATTCCTTTACTACATATCTCGCAACTTACTTTACAACAAGTAGAGGTGACACCATCTTCCTGACGTCGACGTCCGTGATGGTGCCTCTCGCGGACTGCAGCGCTAGGGCTGCTAGCAGCAGCATCAGCAGGGCTTGCAGTGTCAACGTTCCGCATAGATACAGCCGGACGAAGGAGCCTCCGTGCCAACCCTCGTCTTGGCATTTCCACGTCACTGGGTAGAGGACTTCCACCACCAGCGCTATGAGGACTAGCCTGAGGACAAGAGTTTAGCAATTATGTATTATGATGAAAATATGTATTAATAAAAACGTGCTGCAAGTACACCTACTTGCTGGTTAAATTGGGCTATTTAATTGTGCTATACAATTACTATTAATACAAATATTATTGTTTATTTTATAGCAGTCAACGGTAAAAAGTAGAGTACACAACTCGTGAAAAAAAGAATAAATCTCCGTTGTATCCAGGGGTGGGGCACAGGGGCACGTGCCCCTGGCAAACAGTTTTAATGTAACAAAGAACTGGGAGGTTTATAAGATACCGCTTTAATCACATTTGTTTATTTTTGCATAATAAACATGTAATTTCTCTTTATTTTAATCTATAATAAAAGTATTTTTTATAGTTATTCTCGTATGTCATTGCAAGTCAATAGAATCGATTCCAAAGACAGCATAGGACAATACTACGGGGGAACTAGGCCTATGGCCCATGTGCCCCTTCCAGAAATAGATCCTGGATGCGCCCTGGGGCCTCAATCGTACGCAAAGTAGCGCATGCGAAAGGAGCCGACTTTTAAACGACATTGAACCTTATTCCAAACAATATCGTTCGAAGGACGGCTCCTGTCGCATGCGCTACGCTTGCGTACGATTCAAAAATAAGGCCCCTGTTTGTATCCCTCAATCATATGCGAAAGGGACATTCTGCGACGGAGCCATCCGCTCATGAGTCTATGTATAGTCCCTCGAATTAAATTCCCTTTTTTTTCACTATTTGTATTCTATAATCTACTATTTTGCAATTCGTTTGGTGGCAGTACCAAAATAATACATCAATAGGTAATATTTAGACAAGTGTTTATTTTCGAACGTGGAGTGATTAATCGCCTCACGCTAAGTAATTGATATTCAATATTAATATTGAATATTATTGATATTATTAAAAATTATTATTATTAATTGGATAAAGTATCAGCTACCAAGGGCGTAGCGATCACTACGCCCTTGGTACGCCTTTACTAGAAGTATAACGGCAGAGAACAGCTAATCAGCTGCCCTCTGCCGGTACCTGCTATTATTTAAAAAAAAGTCATTTACATTTAAACTTACTTTGTATTTCTTAGTACCTACCTACCTAAGTAAATTTATTATCCTACTAATATTACAAACGTGAAAGTTAGTATGTTTGGATATTTTTGTATGAAGTGTTTCCACACTTATGGTATTTCTACGCTTTTAAAGCTTAAACAATCATATTTTTTTCTTCCTGTTTAAGCTTTCAAAACATAGTATGTTTGGATGTTTGTTACTCAATCATGTCAAAACGGCTGGACGGATTTGGATGAAATTTCGAACACATAAAATACGGCAATTTTTTTATTATACACTGGGCTAACAGAGGAAGTCGCGGGTTGAATCTAGTGTTTCATAAATACTAACTGCGCCTCGCGGTTTCACCCGCGTGCTGATGAAACACGGTGATGATGTTGATGATTAAAGTAGCCTATTATATTATTCCGGGAAATAAGCTATCTCCATTCAGAGTTTCATCCAAATCCGTTGAGCCGTTTTGGCGTGAAGACGTAACAAACATACACACACTCATACCTACGAACTTTCACAGCTGCGCCCGGCGGTTTCACCCGCGCCGAGTTCCCTGGAATAAAAAGTAGCCTAGTTTTTATTCCAAGGTATATAAAGTACCCCTATAACGAATTTCATCCAAATCTTTTCAGCCGTTTCAGCGAGAAGGAGTAACAAACATACACACAGACAAACTTTCGCATTTATAATTATATATATAATATTATTAGAGTGATGTGATGAGTATACCCCCTTTTCATCCCCTGGCTTTGATAACGATAAAAAATATTAAAATTAAAGGTACATTTCAAGAGTACTTTGGGTAAATATTCCTGTTTTAATAAGCCTATGATGTTGGGAAAAATAAATATGTTCATACTATTTAATGGATACCTTTCCCGAAAGTTAAATTGTATTAATATCGAACTAAAAGTCTCAGTAGTCCGATTGTTTATATCATCGAACTACTGAGACAAAAAAGTCTCATCAGTCCGATCATCGGACTTACTAATCGGACTACTGTGACAAGGCCTTCGTAGGGCCCATTTCCACGGAGTAGAAAGATACGTACCATTCAATGATCATTTAGTACCCATTAAAGGGCAATTAAACAGGACAGTGGATCCGAAGGTCGTTAAAGGACAGAAGTCTTCGACCGTATTGTAATATTATCATTAGGCATGCATATTATATCTTATGTATTGGTCAAATCTCATACCTACTACTAGCCCATAGCGCGAAGGATAAAGCCGATCTTCTTGGCTCTCTCTTTTCCTCAAACTCACGTTTAATTAAATCGGATACTCCGACTATAGTTTCGACTGTACTGTGTGCTAAGCAGGACGCAGCTGCACGCGCTTCGGGCTCTGTTTTCACTCTTTGAAAAAGGTCACCGGATGTGATCTAAACTATAGTCGGAGTATCCGATTTAATTAAACGTGAGTATTCCCGTATAAAAAAAACAAAAATTTAATTGTAATTATTATGATTTGATTAATTGTTTATGATTAAATTAATGTAATCGGCGTTGCCGTGTTATAAAATAATAGCTTTTCAAAGCAAAATGTTAGACACATCAACCGCCACCAGAAGACGTACACTGCGACAAAGGCCTGGGGAAGCCTTAATAGGCTTTAATAGGGTTTGGGGGGGGGGGGGGGGGGGGGGTAAAAACGTAAAGGCGAACCTGAGAGAAATATTGAGAACCGATTGATTGATTTTTGATTGTATTTGAATTCGACGAAATGTATGGAAAGCAGATTTTATCCGCAAATGCAGTGATGGCCCCATAGTAAAAGTTTTTCATAATTATAAGTACAAAAACATTATTTCACTTAGTAATAACGATCCACGTCTGTATAGTCTTAACTCTTAACTAAAAATAGACTCTAGTCTCGGAGATACGTACAGCTATACCTATCAATGTATAAAAAAAAACAAGATGATCATCATTATAACAAAGTTGTTTATGCTTTTTGCTAGCAGTCTATTGTAGGTATTGGTATTTTTCCTACAATGCTATGGCCAGTATATATGTAATTATGTATATACCAGAAAAACAATATATAGGCAAACAATAGGTACGAGATAGTATAGTCATCATCATCATCAGCCGGGAGACGTCCACTGCTGAAAGAAGACCTCCCCCTTAGACCGCCACACTGTACGACAACCTGCCATTTGCATCGACCGGTTGCCCGGTTGCCGGTTTGCTGGTTGGAGATACTTAGTATAGTATACTCTACAAACTCTACATAATTAGGTCATTATCTTCACATACCTATGCCTCTTGGAGGATCTAGCTCTCTTGGGTACTTAATCGAAGATTTACCTACAAGATAATGACTTAAAAAATACGAGTATTTGGGTGCGGGGCGAATTTATTCAGTACGCGTACGAAGTCGCGGGCGACCTCTAGTTTATTAAAAAAACATTTTTTTGTTAATAAAATAAATAGAAAACTCCTTATAATAATATAAGCCGAGATAAGAAAATGAATAATCTATTAGCCAAGAATCTTGTTGGTTACTGGGAGCTGGGAGGAATGAAAGCCTTTTCCTTTCTCAACGAAGACAATGAATAAAGGATATCGGAGTGGGAACACCGATATTGTTAGGTATTCCGTATTGCCAGAAGCACACTCATAGCTCATACATTATTAATGGAGGCAACAAGTGCCAGCTCGCGTTAGGGTTGCCATAATTTGATAAGTCCTAGACATTTAAGACAAATTTAAGAGATGTTTGAAATATGGCTTATAATTAAGGTATTTTATGACCTACATGTCAATGTTATGTCTTTTACGTCATAGGTACTTTGAATGGACATGTCCGTTAAATCACTTGTTTAATTTATTGTATTGTTGGTTGTTAAGTGGCGACATGGGTTTTTTAAAATCCTATAAGAAATAAGACACTAAAATTAAAAATTGCCAAAGAAAACACAATCAGAACTAAAATATTAGTCCCAGGATCTGGGAAGGACGATTGCAATTTGATACAATCAATCCTCCCCAGATCCAAATTAACAATAAATAACTAGACTATAAGTATTTGTAACAATAAATACCTAATGAATTATCTTTTTAAATTCTTTTAAAACGCCGAAAATTAAAAAAAAAACCCATGAGGTTATTGGCGACATGGGTATGTCCTAAAACTGCATCCAGAACCGCCGGAGGACGGGCAGTAGAGTCCTCTTAGTTAACGGTGGTGAGCATTCTGCGATCCCCAAGCCGCATGCCAAGCGTTGTGATTATGGCAGCCTCTCCATATTAAGGGCTTTCGTCCAGCAGGGGATGTCTTCCGGCTGTTGGTGTGATGTGAAGTGGCGACCACGAACCGAAAGACACAGAGTAGGTGGACTGACGACTTTGTGAATGTCGCTGGCAACCGGTGGATGCAAATGGCAGGTTGTCGTACAGTGTGGCGGTCTATGGCCTTTGTTCAACAGTGGACGTCTCCGGGCTGATGATGATGATAAGCTTAGCTTTTATTTATTGTTTGTCCGATAAAATAATAACTGGTGACTATATTTAATACTATTTCCGAAAACCCCAACATTTCAGTTTCGAAATGAAATAAGTAATGAACAGAAAAGTTTTTGTTTTTTTTTTGCAACTTTCTCCATCTTTTTATACAGCTGGAGAAAGTCTAAAATCCCGACGAATTTGCACGGTTGCTACCCCTAGTTAAAGCCAACTTAGCGCCGCTCTGTGGATGCAAATGTTTGCGATGGAAATCGGGATACAATGGTTTTATGTACATTGTACAATGTATTGCGTGTTCTTCCTTACTTCAATTAGAATTACTGTTACTATAGCGTAATAGGTAAGCGTCGTCATAATTATGTAGTTTAGTAAATAAATGCCACCACTACTAGCAGTACCTACTAGTTATTTCACCATTCCGGTCCTATGCCACCTCACCGTCTGGCAAAATGTGTATTATGACCATTTACCAATATACTATTTGTGTGTGTTGTGAGTTTGTTTTAGGGGCGTTCATACGAACAGGAATTTGTTTTATGAGTGTGGATGTTTACTTGAAAGTGTGTCATGCGTGTTTACCTCGTTTATCCCTCCTGCAGCGCGAGTACCGTTCTATGTCGCAAAACTTGACGTGTCGGTATAGCAGATTTACTTAGGAGTATACCGATTCTTATCGAATTTTACCGATTTAAATGTCAAATACACGATTTAAATGTCAAATGTGACGGTCTCGCGCTGCAGGTGGGAAAGAGGGGATTTTTATTCCAACTTTTACCTCGTGCCCCGCCAAAAATAGCAGTAAATAATACAGGCTATTGGTATAATATGCTCTAAACCTTCCGCGAACTCTTCTTTCTTGCGATTTCTTTCCTACACGTCATTGTGGGCGTAATAATGCTCATATTATTAACATATCGTAGTAGGTGGGTATTATGAATGCATAAGC
The DNA here is from genome assembly GCA_905404285.2 of Erannis defoliaria. Lineage (NCBI taxonomy): Eukaryota > Metazoa > Arthropoda > Insecta > Lepidoptera > Geometridae > Erannis > Erannis defoliaria. The sequence goes on from FR990071.1 coordinate 8,092,336, forward strand.
AGTTACAAAATATGCATATGAATACACGGATTACACGGTTATGCAAGGAAATATAATGTTTAGCAACTTCGGTTTCCAAGCACGTGGAAACTACCAGAGTTCATCGAATTTTGATTAGCTGAATAGCAAAACGCGTTAGGTATTAATTACAAACTTTCTTATTAACTTTACACTGGACGGAGAATAAAAACCTTTAAAAAACTTGTTTCGACACAAGGTTCTGTCAGCACTTTATTGTAATAAAATATATCGTATGTCATGTGCACATAGGTACACTAATTGCAATTAATATACGTAGGTAGTTCTATATTAAAACCATTTGACTATAGTTAATAAAAGTTACAGAGGTACACTCACTCACTCACTCATCAGCTAGGAGACGTCCACTGCTGGACGAGGCCTCTCCCTTTATAGGGAGGGGTTGCCATAACCCCACGCTTGGCAGGCGGCTTGGGGATCGCAGAATGCACACCCGCCGCTAACTGAGAGGACGCTGCCACCCGTCCTCCGGTGGTTCTGGATGCAGTTTTAGGACATACCCAAGTCCATGCCAAAAGTTAGTAGGTACAGATTTATTTAGGTACCTACTTAATTGACTAAATTGCTGTCTAACACCCTTAATTAAAAACGTAGCTCAAACTAAATCACTGCTTATGATGCTCTAACAATTTCTCACTGACGTGTCACGTGCATGAACAAGACAGGCAAGTTTAAGCACTGACTAAATTTAAGCAACGTTTTCAAGTAATGCCGATTGCTAACAATAAGCTTGATTGGATAAAAGTTCGACGATCTTAAATGCACATCCTAGCTATATACAATATAATACAATAGTTTATTGATAACACCAAACTGACAAATCAAATTTAATTAATTATGACACAAAAAATAAAAATAAAGGGAAGTAATTATAAAAATGCATTAATAAACTCTTATTTTAAAATAAGCTTCAAATGTCATAAAACAAATTATCTTGTAACCACGCTCTGAGCTTGGTTTTGAAGCACATGGTGGTATAGAGGACTGCTGTCTGATTCTAACCACCCAGTAGAGAGCTGATTCCTTAGGCTGTCTTTAATTGAAATTTATCAACGCATTTGGTCGTATTTTTTCACGAACGCCACAGGTACCAATTTTTATTTACATTGTACTTTTTAATTTATTATAATCTTGACACTGACAGAAAAATAGCTTTCAATTCCACTTAACAGTGTTTTCTAGAGAATTTTCTTTAAGAGCCATTGACTCTTTATTCAATGGAAAGTTCGCAAAACTTCTTTCAAAGCTCATTGTTTTCCATCACTATTTTTCTTCGTAAATCGCTTGGAGGTTTAGGGTGAAAGTTTTTATTGTGATTTTCGTATTATTTATGGCCTTTATACACGATCTCTTTTGAGTTATTTTCACAAACAAACAACTTTATTAACAAAATATTAACTTTATTTATTTATATAAACTTTATTTTTTTATATTGGAAAAATAAAGTAAATAGGTTTAGACAGGTAAGCATTTCGGACAATTTAATATATTTACCACTTATAAATTGTCGCCTGCCAAGCGTGGGGATTATGGCAACACCCCTCTATTAAGGGGGAGGTCTTCGTCCAGCAGTGGACATTTTATGGTTGATGACGACCACTTATAAATTAAACATTACTTAAAGCAATGTTTAATTTGAAAAGCAACGTTTTAGCGTACCGTACATCAAAGAATTATGTTAACTTACATAATTTATGTCTAGAAAATACCGGTTCTCATATTTCGGTGGTGTATGATTTATTTGTCTGTTAATTGGCAGCAAAAATGCTGTTCGTCGTTTATCAAATGTGTAGGTACGTCTCTCCTCTGTTTTTGCGAGTAAATAACGATCATTACGTAAAAAGTAAAATACATTTTAACGACTTATTTCATCATTCTGGATAGCTTTCAAGCATAATGGTAGATATAAATTGCTTTTCTAACTTTAAATATCTTAGAAATCTTGTGACATTTTTAATACTTTTAGAAATATGCATGTACCTAATAAAGAATAAAAACGTCGAAAACTACTAAGGAAAATATTTAGGTAACTTTCCAGCGCAAATCGACGTCAACACGTCGACGTCACACGCCTCTTGTTAGAATTTCAACATTCTGGTTAACCGGTTACTTACCTAAGATTTGTATTTTTTTGTCAAGGTATCACATATAAGACCTAGTCTAAAATTAAGCTTATCTAATATTCCGTAAATAAAATATATGGTTAAAAATGCAAACCTCGGAAAATACTAAGGAAAAATAATTAGGTAACTTTCTCGCGCAAATCGACGTCACCACACCTCTTGTTACAATTTCAACATTCTAGTTAAACCGGTTACTGACATAAGTTCTTGTATTTTTATTATCAATTATTTATAGTCTAAAATTAAGCTTATCTCATATTCCCGTATTTCTTTTTCTAATGTTAAAAAAGCAAACCTTAAAAATACTAAGGAAACATTATTAAGTAACTTTCCAGCGCAAATCAACGTCAACACGTCGACGTCACACAATTGTTACAATTTCAACATTCTAGTTAAACCGGTTACTGACCTTACTTTTTGTATTTATATTTTCAAAGTATGGCATATAAGACATAGTCTACAACTAAACTCATCTCATATTCCCGTTTTTTAAAGGTTTCTTTTAACAACAGGTCACTTGCCTTCGTAAATTAAAAAAAAAAATGTTACAGCAATTGTTATTAGACGAAGCTCCTATACAGCTGACTCACTATGAGTACGTATGTACTAGATTTCATTCGTATTAATAGCTACCTTCATACATTTCGTATTGTCGTTTTCTGAAGGAGATAAAATATTATAATACCCACAAAATTGCTTGTTAATAAATTGTTATTCCTTTTTATGTTTTGGTGATGAGTCCATAATATAAACATTCATGTTTTATTATTAGTAAAATTGTTGTGAATGTAACTGTATGACAATCAATATTATTCTATTCTATTCTTCGTTTTCTCATAAAAGAGGTCAACAGTCGACATAACGGGCCATAAATAAAACCTACTTGCTTTCAACGCAATTATGAAGATGCAGAAAGGTGCGAAACAGTCTAAATAGGTACCCAGAGCTGACTCCTTCAAGGTGAGAATTCAACAATACCTACATGCATTCGTAATGATAACTACTTGAGGCTTGGAGGAATCAGCTCTTTACCTTGAGGCGATCTTTTCCTACTTTTAACAATTCTAGAACGTCATTGTCAGTTTTAATAAATGAGTATTTATTAAAACTGAACACAAATTCAAGGTCCTCGAAAAACAGTGAAGTAATAATTAGCGTGCCCGGCAGACTTTGTCGTGCCTTAAAACCTAGAACCCGATTACAGCGCCACCTACCGGGTCCATTTGTCAAACTTAACCATCAAGGGGTGCCTTTCCTATCAAAAACAGACAAAAAATATGATCTAAATCCGTCCAGCCGATTAGGAGTTCAATGAAAAACATACATACTTACAGAACAATACAAATAAAATTGTGTAAAATTTAATCTTTAAAGGCATGAGGTGTCTGTGAAACGTCCTAAGCCTTTACACTCACAGGCGAGCGCGATAAGGAAGCCGATAGTGTACTGAAACATAACACAAGAGTTTTATACGACTGTTTTCGTCACACTTGCGAGGAAAAAACATTTTTTTTTATAATAATCAACCACACAGCGAAAACGTCAACAAACATTTGCGGAAAATGGCGCCCAAACCAGCAATACGCGCGCAGGTTGACATTTACTTCAGCGGCATAAGAACTCTTTGTTGGTATTACAAAAAAACTGTAAGTATTACCCGGCTATATTAAGAGTGCTTCGTATACATACGTCTAATTGCAGTCACGTATAAACTTGACTTTACCGGGTTATACCTATTATAGCACTAGTGCCGTAATGTAAAATAAAAAGCACGCGTGCGTAATAACTTGGATTAAAAGCCTAAAACGATGTAATAAGATCCACTTTACGAGCAAGTGTGATGAAAAGTCAATTCCAACATACTTTCTATGCAAAAAGTCCCCCGCGCACCGAACCCTGACCATACGTGCCTAGGTGCCTACTACACTTGTGGTGTTTCCGCGCTGAATGGCGAGGGACATTTGCTTGACCAGGAAACAACCGGATGGGGTCCTGCCCTTTCTTTACGCGACGCCCCAGGTACAGTGCAAACTTCCTCGCCTCAGAACACCACGGTCATGGTCAGAAGAATAATACGAAGAAAAAGAAAAAACAATAGAAAAAAGTAGGTATATTATAGAATACAACATATTATAGAATATAACATATTATAGAATATAACATATTATAGAATATAACATATTATAGAATATAACATATTATAGAATATAACATATTATAGAATATAACATATTATAGAATATAACATACTATATAAACATGATATTCAGTTATTATTATTATCTACATATATACAGTGTGTAACAAAAAGGTTCAACAATACTTAAGGGTACGTAGTACTCATCATTATGAGCAGCTTTTACTATGGGGCCAACCTTGAAATCGCGAAAATAAAATCAGCTGTTCCATACAAAAAGTTAATTGACCTTGGACAAAATGTATGGAACAGCTGATTATTTTTCACAATGTCAGGGTTGGCCCCTTAACAAAAGTTGATCATAATGATGAGTACATACATACACCCTTCAGTATTGTTGAAGGTTTTTGTTACAGATTGTATATATTCGTATTCTGGGCCTTGATATAATAGCTTTACTCACCATACAAATCTAAAGAGAAGCTCGAATATACTGGGGAACACGAGATCGTCTGAGGCTGCCAGCCATTTCCGCCCGAGCATGCGGAGAGCAGGCATCCTGGAACAACAATAACAGTTCGTAAATAAGTGCAACAACAACAACAACTATGTAAATAAGTGCAACAACAACAACAACATTGTAAATAAGTGCAAAAACAACAACACCATGGTAAATTTCTTAAGTGCAAAATCAACCATGGATTAAATTATTTTTAATCAAAAATTAGGCCACTACTTATTATTTAGTAAATTAAATAAATTAAGTTTTTTTTATAGTTTAAGCCAGGCGAATGTATCTGAATCCAAGTGGACAAGTCGGCGTTAGTATGTATGTTTGTCATGATAATCATGTTTGTTGTTCGGGCTTGCTACTATATCTTGCGAACCGTACATCGGGCGTTGCGCGTTGCGATCTATATAAAATTTTGCGAGCAAGTACATCAAATTCGAATATGACCCAAATTGGTCAGGGGCTTGGAAAATATGGCGGGCGCGAGTTTTAGTTCACTGCGAACTACTAGTTTTTTAAGTACAATTTAATAATTATGTTAAATGATCAATGGTTAGCCCTCCGATAAAATGCGAAAATTATTCAATATACTGTAAATCTTTGCGCACCTTTTTAATTCAACAAGGATGTAGATTATGCCACCAATTATCTAACTATATTTAATTTAATAACAGAGGTAAGTACGACTTTGAATTAAACCAACTTTTTAAACTTGAAACGAGGCAGGATACATTCATCTCAGAGGACATTCCAAACCATGTTGAGTAATATAATGAGTGCGCAATTTTCTCATTTTGCGTAACCCAATACCGGACCGTGCCTGCATCTGTGTACTGAGTAAACGTTAACTGGTATTCTGCAAGTCAAGGAAACGTGACCATACGAGGTTAGCAAAATGTATGTAGGTACCAACGGATAACTTCCACATTATATCGCTACGCGTAGATTTAATCGTATGGTACGATGGTAACGTTGCGTTGTTGGTAAGAACTTTTTACATAGATACCTAGTTAGTAGCTTTTTTTTTGTTAATTTTAATTAGGGTCTTGCAGTAAAAAAAAACAAAAGTTCAAGTAATGAATGCAAGTTTTTTAAGAACCTAGAACAAAGTTCTACTGATAACAAGTTAAAACTAAGATCATCATCATCATCAGCCCGGAGACGTCCACTGCTGAACGAAGGCCTCCCCCTTAGACCGCCACACTGTACGACAACCTGCCATTTGCATCCACCGGTTGCCCGCGACTTTTACAATGTCGTCGGTCCACCTAGTGGGAGGCCTTCCTACGCTGCGTCTTCCGGTTCGCGGTCGCCATTCAAGAAACTTTCTTCCCTATCGGTTGTCAGTTCTTCGAACGATGTGGATAAGATATGTGGGTGTGTGAAAACTAAGATAAGTAGGTATTGTTCGCCTGTTTTAATAATTATGTACTTGCAGTGGATAGTAATAACATATAAAAATTATAAACTCTTTGTTGTGTACGGGCTTTATATATTTTTTTGACCTATTGTGTTAAATATTTTTGGCTTTATAATTTTGGGCACATTACCCGAAATTAGAGATCGTTCTAACTATCTATAAGTTTGTTGCACTATAGGCACATTAAATAATATAGGTTTTATTTAATAAACATTCCATAATCATGGAATGCTTTCATTTACAAAAAAAAATGCTTTCGGCTGAATTAGTATCGGTCACCGTACTTTTGTAAAATATTAAAAAAATTCAAACACGTAGCTATTATCATAGTTAGAGCTGCAGAATGAAGAGCCTGAACCTGATAAACGAGCCGTGTCAAGGACCTGTGCCTTTCGTATCTGGCATCTGACCCTTGAGCCAACTGCCTTATTATTTTTTATTTTGAAATCTAAGCGAACAAAGTCGACAAAGAAAAATAAATAACATGCAAGGACATTTGACATGGCTATGTGTGCTTATAGGTATGTGTACCATGTGTGTGTGTATGTGTGGGTATAGGTGTTTTGCATGGATGTGTTTTATCACGTAGGTACCTTTATAAATTTGATTATAGGCTTTCGTTTGACCGCTAGCTCGCCTGATATTAAGCGTATTCAGCGTAGAATAATTTAGATTTTGATTTGGTCAATCTCACGGTGTCATGAAATTATTTGTATAGTATGCAACACGAAGCACGAGGTTATAGTACAAATACTATAATACAATTATAGGATACAAATCCAACCCTGCTATCAGGATGCCGTAGGTAAAAAGCACCCTATTCAAGGAAAAAGCTTTTCTCGGTTTTTTACTTGAAAAAAGACATTACTGAAGAACGGAAACTCACTTAGTTAAATTATTTACGTGTTGGCCCCCACCCACCTGGGTTGCCCTTGAGAGCCAGGGCCAGGGTTGATACTAAAACGCTGGGAAAAAAGAAGGTTGGACTTCAGCACAGACTAAAGGGGATGTTCCTGGCAGATGTGGCATTAGGTACTTAAATACGTTAATTAAATAATAACAATAAATAATAATTGCCCACCAAATTAACAATTTCGAGAACGAAGGTTCGTTAAATTCGGTTTTTTTCTTTCTTACAAAGTTTATCATTTTGTAAGGGTGCCGATTCTACTGTTTTTCTCGAAATTTAGCTTTACTTTTTTTTTACGTTTGGTCAAAATTTCCATACCGGTCGAACATCGACGTCATGAAACTCGTCCGTAGACGTAAATCAACAAAAATTGATCTATTCCTAACGAATACCACATCCTATCCAATGTTATTTCTTTTTTAACATATAATTATTTTATTATTCTAACGATTACCTATTATTAAAATTAATCCCAAACTAATTTATATGTATTACCTACAGTCAGTAGTGGTACAGTCAGTAAAAAAACTTATACGTTTTATTATAGTGTTTTGTCCCAAATAAATCAATTAAAATACGATAGCCTATTACATCACGAGTGCATGGCATTAGTAATGGACGCCATTAAGCTGTACTGGGTTAAAAGGTTTCGCGAAACAGTATAAATAAGCCGAAAGAAAATCAAAGAAAAATATATTAAGCTCAAAAAATTTTTTTATCGGGTAAAACTAAAAGTAGGTACTTTTTTTCATTCATTAATAATGTAAGATAGAAAATAAAGAAATGTAAACAGGACAACGTCTGTCGGGTCCGCTAATACTAACTACTACTAATATTATAAACCTGAAAGTTTGTATGTTTGGATGTTTGTTAATAAATCACGCCAAAACGGCTAACGGGTTAGGATGAAATTTGGCACACATCAAATATGGTTAGTTATTTAACCTGGACTAACAGATGAAGTCACAGGCAGAATAAAAGTATAGAAGTAAGTAAGTATAGTATTTCATAAATACTTATGTAGTTACTAGCTACGCCCCGCGGTTTCACCAGCGTGATGATGAAAAACGATGATGATGATGATTATGATTAAAAGTAGCCTATATGTTAATCCGAGAATTGAGCTATCTCCATTCCGAGTTTCATACAAATCCACTCAGCCGTTTTGGCGAGTCGTTGTGACGAGATAACAAACATGTGTACACATACCAAAAACTTTCGCATTGTGTTAGGTATAATATACTGGGTTATATTGTACCTGAGGTGCTAGTATATTTGCAAATTGCATAACATCTAACTCAGTCCTATGTTCCATCTGAACTCATAAAACTAGCATTATTGTATAAGTAGGTACCTATTGAGACATTCTTATGATGTTTCTGCTTATACCGGTCGGGATATATCTGTTGTGGTTGAGAATAGTCACAAATGTCACAATAAGGCCAATTTAGCCGTTGAAATGAATGATGGCGCCACCGTCAAATTTCCTAAGCTAAACTAAGAGTCCGCCGAATAAAATTTTAGTTCTTTCGTTAAGGCACCTCTATAGACAAGTTGGCCTGTTTTCACAGCAGTCAATAAGTCATTTAGCTTCCGCATCCATTCCCGCAACGCTAACTTTCCGAGGTTTATCGCTTCTAGGGTTGTTGAATGGAAAATACACGAAGTAATTTTACGACATGTTTTTTATGAAAGGCTAGTAGAATAAAACTCTGAAGGACAGAGCGTGATATCGTGAATTCATTTAAAGTAGAACGTAAATTATTTTATTCTTGTAAAGTACGACGGCCTCCGACATTCATTTAAGGAAAATATGAAGCGCATTCATTTACTCTCGGAATCTCTTTATTACAGTCTATAGACAGAAAGATCGTACATGAAATATATGGTCTATATATTGGTCTGCTGTTTTTCCCTTTGGGTACGGAGCTCTAAAATAGAAAGTGACAAATGATGGCAGAAAATGAAGTCGAATAAATTTAGAACGTTCGATAATTCCGTGCATTTTTCGGTCGGTACATAATATTTTTGAATAAATTTAGAACGTTCTATAATTCGGTGCATTTTTCGGTCGGCACATAATATTATTATGACAATTGTAAAAGTAATTGTTTTATAACAATTATGTTTGCACAAATAAACTTAATAACTGAAACATGACATATAAAACGAGTTCATATCCTGATCTTTACAATCTTGTACAGTCAACTCTTCTTGTTGCGTAGGAACTTGAGGTAAAACACTTAAGAGTAGGTAGATTTAAGAAATGTCAAATTTGTTCGCATGTAAGTAGGTAGGTAGGTAGTATACCTAGCTGCGAATAATAAAATTAAGCCAACATTTATTTCAAGCTTTCAAAATTCTTATTTTGCGTAAGCGTTTAAATTTTTACTGTGAGCGTTTACAGGGTGTGGCGTAATAAGTGGACAACCTTATACATACAGATAGCTGACATGGTGGTAGTTTAGAAAATAACAAAATCAATTCTATAAAAGTCACATATTTTTTAAGTCGCAACGAGAAAAATAAAATAAAAACTCGCGACATAAAAATGGCAGTGTACATTCGATAGTACAACCAATAAATAACAAACAGACAACAGAAACACCACAAAACAATAACCATATCAAACAGAACAAAAACAGATCTAGACTATTCCTTGATTTAACTCGAATAACTCAAAAACTATGCGTCTTTTACGGAACACTACTTTTGATTTTCTTAACCGCCATGATGTCTCCCATCTGCTGGTATATAAGGTTATCCACTCATTACGCCACACTCTGTATAGTGTTGAAGAAATGTATCTGTTACTGGCATCGTAGCTTTTTGATTTAGTTTTTTTGTTTGAAAGGTGACTGGACCGGGAGTAATTTTACTGCTGGAAACTACTAGTCCATAGCTGGACGAAGGCCTCCCCGTTAATAGGGAGTGGTTGCTATAATCCCCACGCTTGGGGATCGCATTGTGTTACAACCGTTAACCAAGAGGACACTGCTGCTCGTCCTCCGGTGGTTCTGGATGCAGTTTTAGGACATACCCAGCTCCATCCAGGAGAGACGAATGTGTGTATGCCTAATTATTTTTTTAAACTTGAACTTATCATTATTATGATCAATTGATTTTATTTTATTTGTATAATATGTATTTTATTTGTGGATGAAAATCCGGTCAATAAACAATTTCATTGAATTTTTCATTATTACTATTGTTTAAAAAAAAATATAATGTAAAAATTGAATGAATAGTAAAAATAGGAGCACTAAGGAATTTCTATGTTTATGTTTTTAAAGCTTAAACAGGAAAAAAAAGATAAGTAAGTAAGTAAAAAGTGAAAAGTGAGTTTCCATAAGTGTGGAAAAACTTCATACAAAAATATTCAAAAAAACTTAGGAATTTGTTCTGAGAGGCAGCCCTGCCAGAAAGCCCCAGTTTCGGGACACTGAACTCGAAAATTTATTTAGAGAGTTAGGATTTCGCAGCGCATTTCACACTTTGTTTACTCCGCATTCCCGTAAATTGGAACCCGGTCAGTGGGCAAGGTAGGTTTTTTATAACCGTGTTCAATTACAAAGCTATATTCCAATGTTGTGGTGTTTTGTAATTGTTTGATCTGTAGTCATCAGAGACACAAGGAAAAACAACAACGGAATACTTATTGTAGGTAAATACTTTTATAACTATCATTATATTTTAGAGCAGGAATTAAGTGAGGTGTTTTACTAGATGGTAGATCGCAAGATGGTAGGTCTTCCACTGTTTTAGAAATTCTGCCGCCAAGTGTGCAAACATTGCTGTGAAGGGTTGAAGGTTTGAAAGGTACTGTAAATAGCGATATTACATGGCTAATGGTCTCATCGACATTACAAGTAACTTTAAAAAAACAACTGACTTCAAATTTTTATGAGAGTTGACACAAATCAAAAAAATATTTTTCGAAATTTGTCCATAATTGACGGAGAAATCGGTGAACAAATATAAAAAAAATACATACAGTCAAATATCCTTTTTTTTGTAGTTTCATAAAATGCCTCGAGTACCGTGACACGAGCGTGCGACGTAAGATAAAGTGGATTTTGTTTTTTGATTAGAAAGGAATAGATAAATTTGTTGCCCTAAGTTCCATGTACCGATGCTGGTCACGGGCAGACATTATCTCTTACCATCACGAGAGCCTCTTGTTTGTCCGATTACATGTTACCATAAAAAAGTTGTTATTGCTATCTTTCCGGAACATAAAGCATTGGTCGGCTTCACCTCAAAAACTATGACTCTAGCTAGGTAAGTAGTTTGAAATGTAGTTGTCTTGTGTTTTTTTATCAGATCAGATATAAAATAAGGACCAAATATAAGTCATCATCATCATCAGCCCGGAGACGTCCACTGCTGAACGAAAGCCTCTCCCTTAGACCGCCACACTGTACGACAACCTGCCATTTGCATCCACCGGTTGCCCGCGACTTTTACAATGTCGTCGGTCCACCTAGTGGGAGGCCTTCCTACGCTGCGTTTTTCGGTTCGCTGTCGCGACTCAAGAACCTTACTTCCCCATCGGTTGTCAGTTCTTCGAGCGATGTGGCCTGCCCATTGCCACTTCAACTTACAAACCTTGCGAGCTATGTCGGTAACTTTAGTTCTTTGGCGAATATCCTCGTTCCGGATTCTATCGCGCAAAGTAACTCCGAGCATACCTCTCTCCATTGCCCGTTGCGTGACTCTTGAGTTTCTCCAAAAGGCCAGCAGTTAAAGACCACGTTTCAGTTCCATATGTCATCACTGGCAACACACACTGGTCGTAGACCCTTGTCTTCAGACACTGCGTTTTTTATTTACCGAATATGAAAGATGTCGTATGGAACGCGTGTTCTATTGTTTAACACGCTCGGCTCCCTTATCGCGCTCGCCTGCGGCTCGCACGCATAATACCGCTTCGAGCATGGCACACTTGTATCATAATGTACTATTTTGATACCTAACTTTAACAGATTAAACCTAATCACACCCATATCACGTCTTGCAACGTGCTTGCAATAAACATAACTGCTATGATTAACTAATTATGTTTGCTTTCTTTCGCCTTGTCACCATGATACGTATGGAATATGGACTATCAGATAACCCTGACATAGGAATAGAAAAGTATGGCTCATACTTTGGCTATTATTTGCAAGTTAAATAAAATTGTCGGTCCCTTTTGTATGCTTTCATCTTACTCTCATAACAGTTACCGTCACGTCGTTTCAGAAGGTCGACCATGAACATTTGCAAGAATTACTTACCATTTTATTATGAAAACTGACGAGGTTTTGACACATTTTTGTGTGCTAAGCAGGACGCAGCTGCACGCGCGTCGGGCTCTGTTTTCAGTCTTTGAAAAAGGTCACCGGATGTGATCGAAACCCGATCGAGTATCCGATTTAATTAAACGTGAGTATTCCCGTATAAATAAAACAAAAATTACTTACCACTAAAACAGTTTTTATTTTAATAGTATAATGTAAGAAAAACGCAGTTTCTATCACGAATTTAAATGCAGTTTCTTGAAATATTATCTATGAAGTCCGGCGCTTCACATAGGCTATGTTTGATTGAATTTGATCGAAATCGAGCCAGGAATATAGAAGTTATGACGCAATTTATGAAAAAATATAAAAGCCCACTATAACTTGAACCCCCGAACATACCGAGCCCCTTAGGTCTGAGGATCAGCTTATACTGGATAATTTTTATCTTGAAAGTTTGGAATAAGGAAGATAAATGGCTTAACATGCGATTTTCGAAAAATGTTCTGTGTTGTCCTAAGCTACTTAACACTGCACAGCACAGTAGGTAGGCCTCCTTCTAGGTGGACCGACGACATTGTAAAAGTCGCGGGCAACTGGTGGATGAAAATGGCAGGGTATCGTACAGAGTGACGGTGTAAGGGGGGGCCTACGTTCACCAGTGGATGGCTACGGGCTGATGATGATGGTAGTTGCGGGCAACCGGTGGATGCAGATGGCAGATTGTCGTACAGAGTGGCGGTCTAAGGGGGAGGCCTTCGTTCACCAGTGGATGTCTACGGATGATGATGATGATACAACATATTATTATGCACGAAGATATCGTTACAAATGATCAGCCGAATTTAAACGTTACTTATAAGGTCATACGCATAAAACTATTTGCTGCACGCGAGCGAAGCCGCAGTTACCGCTAGTATTTTATATAAGTTAGTTTTTCTATAATACCAATTATTGCCCAACGTCCAGTAAAGGCCTTATCTCAACTTTTACGATGAAAACTATAGACGTTTAGTAGATTAGTTTTTCTAAAAGCTTTTTCCTCCACTGGGGAGGAAAAAGCTTTTCCTCTACTGTAAAAGGGCACAACTTCGTCGCGTGGGCGTCACTTCGCCGGTCACAACGATTTATCGAGACCGTAAATTCCCATTTTGTATTTTCTCAGTGACATATTATATTGAATAACAGTATCCCCTCTTCAAATAAACAGGAACATTGTTATTATAATTTCATTCCACATTTAGTACATTGTTTCATAAGTAGCTTTGCAATGTGATTGATTACGTGCGAACAAGCTAAAAATACTGTTTAGTTTAGTCGTACTAATATTATACACGCGAAAGTTTGTATCCCAAGGTTGCCTGGACGAGATCGCTTTTAGCGATAAGGCCGCCAATTGTTACACTAGTGCTAAGTTCATTTTTCTGTTGTGATTATCATGACTGTTATTATTATTTTTATGGTGTGTACAATAAAGAATTTATCTATCTATCTATCTATCTATGGATGTATGGAGGTTTCTTACTCCTTCACGCAAAAAATACTGAACGGATTTGGATTACATTTAGTACAGAGGTAGCTTATACCAAAGAGGTAGGAGGTGTTTACTCCGCAGTTTAGGCTTATGTTCAGCCAGCGCGGCGCTCCGTCCGGGAGGACAATGCAAGGCAGAAGTCAGTGGCCGCCCACACGCTAGGTTTATTCTTCAAATTTCTTCTGTTCACCTGGGTGCTTTAATTCCAAGGTGAACAAAGGACACCAATAATTTCGAAACATATCACCCAGGTTATATCACCTAGGTGCAATAAGGCCAAGGTGAAATAAAGAGACTTTAATTTCCACTTTCCACCACAAAACAAACGTGAAATAAACCGCACGCTAGCCTCGTCGCGCTAACTAAGCATACGTGATAGAAAGAGAGCGGTATATCTAGGTGAATATAGCGAGCGGTATCCAGCGCTGTGCGAGTTGAATTGCTACTTTATTGCCTAGTAGATAGAGTCCTTATTTATTTAAATTCCTTTGCGGAGTAAACTTCTGTACGTAGTACTATTATTTATTCTGTGCTTATACTTTGCAATAAAACTTTGGTACCTACTTATCCCAACAATCGCAGGTAAAATCGCGGGGCTCAGCTGGTTTCATAGACGAATCCGAGCAGATGGTATTTGTCGTCGCAGCCAATCATTAAGATTAACTATACAAAAATAGTAAATGGAGAAATAATTGCACTATACTCGTATAAAACTAGAACTGATCTTTATGTACCTAATTATGAAAATTTGTTCGACATAATTATAATGTAATTTTTGCTGAACATTTGTAATGTTATACTTATACTAGAAACTCGAGACGCATGTAGCTTAGGTTTTAGTAAAGCCATTCAGTTTAATATGCGTAAAAAAATAGCGACATAGCAAACGAAAATATACAGGGTGTTAGTTTGGACACCGTTACCCTTCTAGGATATCATTGTACACATCATTATGAACAATTTTTACTATGGGGCCAACCCTAAAATCACGAAAAAAAAAATTGCTGTTCCATACAAAAAGGTTCATCGATCTTGGACAAAATGTATGGATCAGCTGTTTTTTTCGTGATTTCTGGGTTGGCCCCATAGTAAAAGTTGTTCATAATGATGAGAACTATGTTATCCTAGAAGGATAATGGTGTTCAAACTAACACATCGCGACACGTCGCGACTGCACATGCACTCAGCTAGCACTTTATCTATGTCGGTAAATATATTTAATAAGTTACCAAATGAAATTAAAAGTGAAATAAATGACACAATATTTGTAAATGGTTTAAAACGACTTCTCACTAGTAGGGCTTATTATTCAATTGACGAATTTTTAAAAGATACGAACTAATGATTATGTATTTATTTATATTTTTTATTTTATTTTTACTATTTATATTTCAATTTGTTTTATTATTTACGAAGCGTTATTAATTTATTATTACTAGTATTATTGACACAATTTATTATTAATTTATGACGAACCTCCTAAAATACCTCTATTTAATAGGCATCTTATTGTTAAATGAAGTCGTCCTCCTCTCTTCTACTATTGCTGCGCCCGACAGGGTCCATATGAAACTTCTTTTTGATAATATCTGTGTACACTATGGAAGCAATAAATATCTGAATCTGAATCTGAACACCCTGTATAATTATAGATTATAGAAATAGCAAAAAAAACTACATAGCAAACGCAGCCACTAAGGTCATAGTAACAAGGAAGTAATTTGTTAAGTCTCTTAGTTCTATCTACATTCTACGAGACAGACTGATATTAATATTAACTATACATGTAGAAAAAAATAAGCATCAGTTATGCTAATTGCTAAAAATGTCGAGGAGGTTAATTATCTATTCAGATCTCGCAAACAAGACAACGAAAATTATGACATCATTAAAAAGTTCCATGGCAATTACAAAAAGAAGTTGTCTAGAGCGAATCAATAGACGTACATGAAAGGGTCCCGTAGATAAAAGCTGTCAAAATATTCAAATGAAATTTACTAAATTACAAGCAGCGATTGGCGGTTGTAGCGCTCGTGGCGTAGCTTGTCTAGGTGATTCTAAACGATCACCGATGTTAAGCAACGGACGGTCCGGTCAGTCTTCGGATGGGTGACCGTGAGTGGCATTTATTTCTGAGCGCTACCGTGGATCGGATGACACGTTAAATTGTTGGTCCCGGTTGTTTGTTCTAGTTTCTATAACAACAACCGTCAGCCACGTCAGAGGCCTTCGGGCGGCACATTAACTCTGACACTAGGGCTGGCCACTCAGCCTATACGAACTTACTTACTTACTTTTTTTTACCTGCTGTCTTACGTTAATAGTTTTCGGGATAAATGGGTATAAGCTATTTCTAACCATTCCACGTTAGTTGAGTAGCTAAACACACGCATATCACACACACTCACGAACTTTTGGAACGGTGGATTTACATAATTAAAAACGCTTCTTAAGCTAACAAACGTTTTAACTTCTGGGCAATACAATTTTGTAGACTTTTGCAGAATCCGCCTAAAGATGTAAGTACCACACCTTTGCAAGATATTCAACTACCAAGCAGTAGTGTGCAAGCATTACTTTTTCGGTCTGAAGGGCAATGTTAGTAGAGAAATTACTGGGCATGAAGAAATTTTACATCTAATATCTCAGGGTGGCGAGCGCAGTGCAGTGCGGCGCAGGTTTTTTTTCTCAAGTTCTCAATTCTCGCATAGCTACTGTTATGGGCAGGCACGATGGTGGTACTGGTAAGCACCACCAAGAGAAAGACTCGCTCGTCTCGTCACACCATATAATAAAAAAAAAGGAAATGAAGTGTGCTATATTACCTAACGTCATTAACTTTTAAGCGGCAAAAATGCCGCTAACCGACTTCAAAAAAAGGAGGAGGTTCTATGTTCTATGATGGTATGTATGTTTTTTTAATGTATGTTGTCCGATTTCTCCGGCAGTTGTGGATCGATTTTGAAAATTATTTTATTATTTGAAAGGGTTATACTCCCGAGGTGGTCCCATATTAAAATTATCGGTTTTTTTTTAAAGTTGCTTGTTAAGTTAGTTAATTTAGCGCATTAACTTATAGTCTAGATTAAGTAACATTTTATAAGTATGTTATGTCGTCGTCATCCATGAAACGTCCACTGCTGGACGAAGGCTTCCCCCTTTATAGAGGGGTGTAGCCATAATCCCCACGCTTGGTAGGCGGCTTGGGGATCGCATAATGGTCACCACCGTTAACCAAGAGGACGCTGCTGCCGTCCTCCGGTGGTCTGGTTGCAGTTTAAGGACATACCCAGGCCACATAATTATGTTAGGTCCAGGTATGTTATGTATGGCATGTTAATTTGATACCAGTAGGTAACCTACGTACCTTTTATGTAATTGGAAATAATTATATTTCAATGGTTTTATTGTTTTTATTAAAATTGCGATAGTTGCATGCAATACCTACTAAATTATTAGAGTAGTAAGTTCCCAGTTATACTACAACATGATCCTAAAATGTACTGGCCACATAAGCAAATTACCTACTTATTCACTAAAAGACGACTAAATTCAATGGATTCGGTTTTTATGTTTTGAATGGTCTATAAAATTATCGTGCAAGTGTTAAATGTTAATTTTACAATGCCAAAATTCATGATAAAAAATCTCGTAGGTATGGTAAAATACCTGTCAGTACTTACATTTCTCGGGGGTCTCACTTAACCTCGTTACAAAATTTGTTAAATTGAATAATAATCACTTGTTGTTTTATTTATACGGGAATACTCACGTTTAATTAAATCGGATGCTCCGACTATAGTTTCGATCACATCCGGTGACCTTTTTCAAAGAGTGAAAACAGAGCCCGACGCGCGTGGAGCTACGTCCTGCTTAGCACTCACAAAAAAAAAACAAAAATGTGTCCAAACCACGTCAGTTTTCATAATAATTACTTTATTTTACTATGATAACAAACGTGGATTTGACTCATTTATGTTTTATCTAAATGGGACTAAATGACCCGATGAACTTCGCACCACCATCTTTTATAAACGATCAGTTAATTCGAACAAAACAAAAAAAAAGTAAATGTCGGTAGAGTCATTTCGAGTTATTGCGAGACTGACACAACGGCAATAGATATTTTGTTAGAATATGTTTAATTGAGTCGGATATTCATGGAGGAAGAACAGCAGCAACCCTTCCTATTAAGGTGGAGGCCTTTGTCCAGCAGTGGACGTCTTCTGGCTGTTGATGAATTCGGATATTCCGAAAATAGTATCGATCACATCCAGTGACTTTTTTCAAGGAGTGCAAACAGAAGCCGACTCGCTTGCGACCGCGATCTGCTTCGCACTAAAGTATGCTGCGGCCGCAAGCTTTGACGGTCAGGTTCAGATAAACTATTACATCTAATAAAATAATAAAAAACACTACTGCCCTGCCAAAATAAATTATAGCCAGTGCTACTTGGGATGACGCCTTACGTCTAAACCTTGCTTCTTACGATACAATATACATCCAAATCTGTTCAGGCAATTAGAAAAACGGCAAAAAGAAACTTACATACATACATACTTAAACCCAACTTTAAACCTTGAAAACATTACACTCCTATTTTGGGCAGTCGTGTAAATAAGCTTAGTCTTCAATATTCTAAAATGTACAAATTATCCTATGAAATCACACGGATGAGTCTTTAGTCGCCTGGACCCGCTCGCCAGTGGACCCGCGGGTCCACTCAACCTAGTCACATTTTGAAAAGGTCGTCTGAACCCACTGTCCAATTTTATTATTAGTACAGCCAGGGAGAAAAGCCGAATCTTTGATTTTACTTACATGTACCAATTTTTTCTTTTAGTAGATTTTGATTGAAAATAAACGTTTAAACCATTGCGTTTTATTGTATTTTGACTAACCAATTTTGCGCTCGACTGTACCCACTGGTAGCTTTAAACAATAGATTTTGTAGCAGTTTGAATGTGGGTCCAGTTAACCAATAAAATAGAAGGGAAGAAATATGTGGTCAAGTGGACCCGCGGGTCCACTGGCGAGCGGGTCCAGTTGACCAAAGACTAACACAAATGTGCATATAATAATTATAGGTACGTATACATTTGATAGTTGCTGCTGACCATCTTATAAAGATACTGACCAAATTTGTGGGTTAGTTTTTGTTCGCGTTTTTTGTAACTTATAACCTTTTATTTTGTAAGTCTGCAATCGTCACAGACGAAACAAGCGTAATATTATGACGCAAACATAATAAATCAAATGTCGGCGTCGGTTTTTTAATACATAGGTATTTAACTAGATATATTTTGTGCAAGCAATGATGATTTGCAACTTCGCGCAACTGGGTATATAATGTTACCTACTCCAATTTCTTGCATACTTATATTTTTTACAAGTATTTTGCAAATGCTTAATTTAATTATTATGAATTTTATATTTTATTTCTAGCCGTCTTCAGTGGACGGTTCTCCATCAGATCCGTATTTTGTTTCATTTCTATAGTTATGTACCTATTTATACACAATTACACACACACAACATTATATTGCTGGACGAAGGCCTCCCCCTTATTAGAGGGTATAAATGGGAGGCCTTCGTCAAGCAGTGGACGTCTTAGCTTATGGCTGATGGCGAACATTATATTGCACAGTTGTACACTGTTTTTTTTACCAGTTTTTCTCCCTTTCTTATGCAATGGAGTGGCGAGAAGCGCGAGACGTTTGCCTGATGGTAAGCGTCACGCCTGCCCAAAACAGTAGCTGTGCCAGAATTGTGAACTGGCGAACAAAATCCTGCGCCGCACTGCACTGCGCTAGTCACCCTGGGATATTATATGTTAAATCTCTCCATGCCTAGTAACTTCTCTGGTAACATTACCCTTCGTACCGAAACACAGTAATGCTTGCACACTACTGCTTGGCAGCTGAATAACTGGCACTGGCACACACAGTGACGATACTTCTCCAGGCGGACTCTGCAGTAGAGTCCTATCACTACAGAAATTGCGTTAGCGTTCCATAGTAAGAATCTCGGGGTTGGGCGGCACATAAACATAACATAGGCTATAAACGACCTTACTTACTTAAAGTAGCCTCAACACGGAATCTTTAGAAGCGAAATTAGGATGTAGGTATTAAAAACCTTAATTGAATATGTCCTTCCTGTCTTACTTCCTATACTATACATATATTAATGTAAATATTATAAATGCGAAAGTTTGTCGGTGTGTGTGTGTGTGCGCGAGTGTATGTTGTTACTTCTTTACTTGCTCCCGTGCTGTGTATAAAATTTTACGTGCCGCTGCGGGGAGGAAGTGGCTCCTTTCGGTCCGCGTAGCCACTTCAGAAGTAAAAAGACATTTACATGCCTGCGGGGCTAAGCACGTAAATGTATTTTTTGGAAAGAATGAACTATAATGCAAAGACTCCAATAAACTGAATACATAAATATAATTATTCTTAAAAGCATTATTTTAAAAGCGTAGCTCCGCGGCTTTGTTTACGCATGCTTGCAAATATCAGTACTTAGAACAAAACGGGTTCTGTTGTTACGCAATAATACCTACTAGCACAATCTTCAGATCTAAAGAAAGGTCAGAGGTTAAGAAAACAAAGCAGAACCGAGCCCTTATCCGAGCTTGTAAAGCTTCTACCATCGGATAATCTCATAAATTCATTATGCTACCGACATCAAGGTTACCCGGATACCTCTAATCAATCTACGTTAAGACGGACAATAGGCTAGTCCTTTTTCCACTAAAACGCCTCTAAACAACAATCGCCAATGAGAAGGAAAGAATTTCTTACGTCGTCCATTGTTGTAGCCGTGACGTCTGTTCTATCTATACGGTCTTCGCTGTGAAGGGCGGATTAAGTGTAATGTCGCAGAGAGATGATAAAATCGGAGATTTTACCAAATCTCTAATGCTAGGGCTACACCTGCGTGACGCTTTACGTCCAGTTATCGAAATAATTAACGTGCACTAAACAATGCACTACATGGGTGGCCACACTATCATTTGACTTTGAAATATCGCCTAACGTCTAACGACGTTAATCGTGCCACTACCCTATTAGCGTGCTAACACCCGGCCATATCTGCGTACTGTATCAAATACCACGCTAAATAATGGCATTACACGCAGGTGAAGCCCTAGCATAAGAGAAAAAGAATCGTGAAAAAGTAAAATGAAGCAAGCGTTGTGGTGCAAGTCATGTCAATTTTCATGTAAAGTTTTGTTTAAAGCGGCCTGGTACACCTATCTCTCCCAAGGTATCCCTACCGGTAGAGATAGGTGGAAAAAAAACCACTTAGATCTACCGAGTAGGGATTCTTTTACTTTTATTTATTTCTCAAATACTGATCGTGTTTTAATGGTTGCCTTTTACTGATTGAACATTTGCTTTTGTGCACGATTGATGGCAAGTGATTTAGTGCGGTGTAAAATATTTATTTATTTATTTTGTACAAAGCATTAGAATCTACATAATGTAAAAACAAAAGTAGGACTATACTAAGTACTTCTTTCCCTGTATGAGCGTCGCATTAATATTACACATTTTTATAATGTACTTATAATCTACAACATTTATGTTAGTGTCTTAATTAGACATGGTTTAGCACAGGACGAGCAGGACGAAGATTAGTGTCGTGAGTTTGAAACATATTTGTTATCCTCTAAAAACTCATCTATACTGTAGTAACATTTATTTATATGTTTTCGTGTTGCCTCCAAAACTCTTCTAGCTAAACAAACTCGCCGCCACTTTACCGTGGCATGCCTTAGACTTAACTGTGACTTTTTTGTTAAAGGCATGTGACATTATGGCCTAGTTTCATTGAGCTAATATCTATTAAGTCAAAATCGTGCAAAAAAAAGTCCGAGCCAAAACTCTGCGCACGCTATGCAGTGCGCCGACTTTATGACCGACTTGAACTACGATTAGACACAAGTGTCAAAGCATACATTGAACACTATGCAAGCGACATAACGTCTAAATTCGAACAATTGTGAACTATATAATGCACGTATAGGTATGTACAACGGCACTGGGACGTTTTTGACTGTTTTCACTTAGAGATTGTGACTCTTTAGATATTAGCTCAATGCCTAGTTTATACAAGGAGGTATGGGAAATTTGTACCACTAGGTCACCTGCGTATGGAAAACTTGACGCTAGCAGAATGCTCTAAGAACGATGTCAAATCGCCAAAATCACCTCACGTAATTAATAAGTAATAAAAACACGACCAATTAGTTTCGTACTCAAACCTATGTAATATCTATAGCTTCCCACTAATATAATTTGCCGAAGGGCAAAGCTAATTGCTTCGTGAAGTGCAGACCGGTCAGCTAATCGAGTTCGGCTCTCTGGGTTTCATTTGGCGCTATTTTTGTCGCGACTGCGTAGACCACGCCGTAATAGCGGGAAATATGTGTGGGTAGTGCCATGTAACTGGGATAAATAGGTATCTGCAAATTGACAAATTAAAGTGGTTTTGCACGTGCTTTGAAAGTACCAACTACGAATCCAAGCATACTTAGACTCTAGCATATACATTTTCAAGATTTACGTAGTACGTACGTGAACGATAGTAAAAAGTATGGAACAGCGCTTATGTATACAGGGTGAAATTAACTTATCAATTCGACCTTCAACTTCGCCGGAGGAAACCGCGTTGCTATGAATTATGAGCCTTCCCTTAACAAAGCTACGGGATATTGATGAATCTGTAAGCTGAGTTTGATAATGGTATTTTGTGAGTAGATGTAAATTGCTTATACGTTATTGGTGATGGGCAGGCGTACCATCACAAAAGCTACTATAAAAAATAACTAACTTTTTTCATTTAGTTTTTATTTTATTTTCTGTAACTAATGTAACTATTCAAGAACTGGAGGGTAATCGCGATAATTTAAAACAACAGCGAACGGTTGAAGTTCAGTTGCGGTTCGTCTGCAATTGTAGTTAAGTTACGGTTCAGCCGCGCGGAATTCGGTATCGCGGTAAAGTTCAAACGCTAACCAAAGTTGAATCGCAACTGGAACGTAGCGTATTCTCTATCGTTGTAAGAGATGTCACTTTCCTGTAACTATTTGTGCTATTATAACGTTATAACGCATGCTAAACGGTTATTATTTAAAAAATAACCTAATATTATGCGAATTGAGTTATGTTTTGACAGCTGATGAGATGACAGCTTGACGTTTGTTTGTGTTCGAACTCGAAAGTAAATAATATTTACAAAAACAACGAAGTAATATTTTACAAAAAAAAGCTTTCTCAAGTTGTTATCCCCTTTTTTGTAGTTTACAAACCTTCCTAATGTTATTGGGCTTAAAAATGAGTTATTATAGAGCCAGTGAAGTTGCTGAAGTGGTTTGTTTTGAAGTGTTTGGTTGGTGCTTCGTTGAAGTACTTTTTATGCCGATACTGACCTATTTTGGGCTTATGATTATGAACCAGTGTATGTTACTCTGCCCTAAGTTGTGAACGCATTGGATTTTATTGTGGTATTCAGTCTTCAGTAGTGTTTTTTTTGGAAAATGGAAGGACTCCGCCGAAGCACAACTGCACGTCAGCTGAAGCTTTTGATAGTTTCTCGAAGGCCACCGTGACTTGGCTCTGGGACGAGTCTGGTCTGAAGGTGCTCGAGCAGTTGCGGCACGATTGTGGCGAGATGTGCCGAATTTCTGAATTCTGAAGGTCCTGCCAGAAAAGGGAAGGAAAGGGCTAAGGTATATCTTTACCTACTTTTATGCAAAGAAAATGTATTAAGTGCCTACATTCTTAAGTTTAAGGTTTGCAAGTTGAAGTGGCAATGGGCAGGCCACATCGCTCGAAGAACTGACAACCGATGGGGAAGAAAGGTTGAGTGGCGACCGCGAACTAGAAGACGCAGCGTAGGAAGGCCTTCCACTAGGTGGACCGACGACATTGTAAAAGTCGCGGGCAACCGGTGGACGCAAATGGCAGGCCTTCGTACAGCAGTGGACGTCTCCGGGTTAATGATGATGATTCTTAAATTTAAAAAACCGTCTTTTTCAGGTATGGAATGACCACAAATGCAGGGTCAGAGCAAAGTTCGTCAGCATAAATGCTAGCCAGCGAGCTACCGGTGGTGGACCCAGCAATGCCCCTACACTAATGAACCTAGAAGAGCGAGTGGCGAATATTTTAGGCAGAGATATTGGCCTCAATATTTAATAATATTGAACCTCAAATAATAAATGTAAGCATACCTACATACCTTTCACAAATCTCCCATATTATTTCATTAATACCATTTCATTGTCATTATACTTAAATGCTTATTAGGACGGTGATGTAGTGGTGGAACTGGTGGAGGCTGAAGAGCAACTGGTAGAATTACCGTTCAAATTGCTCCTGCAGACATAGTGTTAGTTCATAAAACATTTCTACTTTAGGTGTACATATATACCTTACATTTATTTAAAAAAAAACGTATCACACTAAACATTTGAGAGCCATGCATTTATTATACCTGTCCAACATAAACACAATATTTGTCTGTCCGGATCTTAGATGATTTTGGAAAGTTACAATTCAATCTCGAGGTTCCCACCCAACTTCTTACAATACAAAGTATTAAAATATTACCTACTTTTGTTTCTCTTACAGTTATAAGGCTGATCATGAAGATCTGCAAACAGCAGCCTCACTAGGCAACACTCAAGTACAGCCCCCACAGCCTGCTTCCCCCGTGCCTGATTTGACAAGGAAAGGCTTCACCGCAGTTAATAATAAAGTTATTTTATCATTAAGAATAAAACCGTGTTAAATTTAAATTACTTTTTATTGCTTTTCATTACAATTATTAACACTAAATTTAATTAATTGCCCTATCCATCCACAAAAGATGTATAAGTGCACGCTGGCGAGCACGTCCCAACTACAGGTTGGTGAGGGCGTGCCTGCCGTGCCGACCACTCGCCGCGCCGGACGCAGCACCACCCGCGCCCTCGGTCAGTCTGTGCTCACATGCCATCTGCTCGGCCATCAGAGGCGTTTATGGAATGTGTGCTCGGTGTGCAATATTATGTAACACACAGCATGCATTTGTCATCCTTGCAGCATTTACTGGTGAATAATGCAGCTTTCTATCTACCAACAAACCCCTGCAATATAAAAACATTTTGCATTAATATAAACAAAATATCTATTAAGGCTTTCTTTTGCTAGGTGATGAAGTTATACCCGAAACGAGCTTTTAAAACTCCTATACAGCGCTCAACAATGTTTCTTGTTGTCAAGTGCCTATCTTGATAATAACTCTCAGGGGAGTTTGGTTCTGGGTCCGAAATGGGTGTCATCATTATGGGTCTCAATGGATATCAGTCACCTAAAATATCAAGGATGAGTATTAAAATCCCAATAAAATACATTAACTATCCTCATATATATCCTCAATCCTCATTAACAACCTATTACATTCCCACAGCCACACAAAAGCCTTCTCAAAGTGAGAGGATAAATTTGAGGTTCTTGAAAATAGCAGTTTCCTTATAATGTTTTTCTTCAGCTATTTTAATGCACATGTTATCACTCTGCTACCATTGCTTAATACTTCATTAGCTTTTACATACCCAAAAGATACAAATCCTCTCCATTGGTGGTATGGAGCCGTTCAAGATAGGCACACATTGGATGGTTGGCCCACACAACACTATCATGTGTAGATCCAGGGTAACTGGCATCCACACACAAAATATTTAAATTTGAATTGCAACGCAGCATCTGAAAAACAAAGATGTTGAAATTATGAGGGTTGTTCCGTAACATAATCAATAAGCAACAATCACATAATAATATGTAATGTGCTGCTTACTATTATAACATTAAGAGAATGGCATCTTTTTCTATTAAAATACTGTTCTTCCTGGACACACAATTGCCACATGAGTCCCATCAATGCAACCCAGCAATCCAGGCATTTTGAAGTTACTGTAAAACCTAATAATAAATATTGGTTAGTAATTATTGGTATTTCTAGTGAATATAACTAGATTTTGGAGGTATGTACCTATACCAATGCTTTTCTTGTAAGAGTAGTAAGGATGTGTGTTATATAATGTACATTCTTATTTATACTACAGACCAATAGAATGATGACAGTCTAAAGATAATCCAAATGATCAAGCCCACTACCAGTTGGAAGCGTACCCAGCATGTTGGCGGCATTATAAGTTAAAATATTCTTTTATGTACATATATAAGTTATACTTCATCATCGCCAGCCACTACTGGACGAAATGGCCTGCCCCTTACTAGGGAGGGGTTGTCATAATCCCCACGCTTGGCAGGTGGCTTGAGGATCGCTATGTTACCACTGTTAACCAAGAGGACTCTGCTGCCTGTCCTCCGGTGGTTTTGGATGCGGTTTTACGACATACCCAGGTCATTATATCAAGTCAATATACTTACTGTCTTTTAATTTGTTCCCGTTCACATTGTTGAAATGGAAATGCAACATATTTGTTAATTACAAGCGGCTTGTTTAAAGCCATTGTAACTTGCCGGATTGCTTTCGATACACTGGACTGTGACACACAATGTTTCCGACTATCTCCTACAATCGTCTGATACGATCTAGTGGCATAGAATCCCAATGCAACCAAAACCTAAAACAATGTTTTTGTTATTATATTTTTTGTCTTACAGTGGGTAAAGCTTTTCCTGTGAGTTTATAGCAATAAAATGGCTATTGGCTAGCATATTCTCGGAGCATTTTTACCTTAAGGAGATATGTATATTCCAAGTAATCAAAATCATCACAGTGGGAAGTCCATTATAACCTTACCTTGGTTTCAACGTCCAAAGCATCGGAACGAAGCGTGGCTGGCATATGGGGAGCCAACTCTACTATAAGTTGGCGAGTTAGCTCCTTCGAGAGTCTGTAGCGTTTTACAAACTGCCGATTACTCAAATCAAAAGCTCCACACAAGTCTTGCACTCGAATTTTTCTTCCTCGCTTGACACCGAGCCTTCGCTACATCCAATTCACTAAATCCCGTTCCAATAAATCCATGTACGCGTACATATTTTTTAAAGATAGGTAAGCCTTGGTTTTTAGTAAAAAATTACAATCTAGGTGATATAGAACCTCCGAACGATCCAACTTAAGTTGAGTTTTTGTAACTTTTTCAAAGCCGTTCGTTTGACAGCGGTTACGTTCCAGCTGCGTTCGAGTTGCGACTCAACTTTCGGTAAAATAGTTAGCGCGATACGAAATGTACAAAAAGTTGCGATACGGTTAAAGTTCAATTGTGGTTCAGCTGTAATATTTTAGTGCGATCGACCTCCTGTACTGTTATATAACCAAAACGTTCTTGAGCCAAACTTCAACAAAAACCTCTAAAATGTTCAACACAAAATTTCGCAATTTTTCTATAGATGTTTTACAAGTAATACGATTTATAAAGTATTTTTTAGCAAAACGTCTTCAGTAAGCCTAAGTAGACCTAATAAGTGCGTCAAGGCAAAATTCTACTAAAGAACATTTATATATGAAGTATTTCCACACCAGTATTTCTGTTACATGGACGGAAACTCGGAGATTGCTGGTATGCAAGTTCAAGTCCTGCCAGACGACTTAATTTTTCATAATTTGCATTAATAAGTAATTTAAAATTCTACTAAATGCTAAATACCTTGAAGCGTAGACGTTTTACACTTGAAGTCAAAGTATTATGTGCTACGAGTATTACAACGTTTGCGTGTCTCTCCTATTTTGACGCAGGATATTAATTTTAAATGACTTACGATCGCTATCCTATAAGCCTATTAAAGGGGAACCTTTATGTACTGGGCTAGCCAGATTAGGGAATCTCCGGCGGATTCCTTTCCCATTTTTTCGTTACCCACTCACGAGTAGATAAAATACGAAAACATTTACTTATCCTTCTTTGTCCACAATAAAATGAAAAAGGACCATATAAATAAGCAATGCACGTCCAGTAAATATGGAACATACTTTACATATTGAAGATTAATTAATATTTACGGACACTTTGATCTCGCACCTAAGGCTATTCCAGTAAGTATTTATCAGGTATTGATATACTTCAGAATGTTTTGTTTTCAGTCCAATGTCTAGAGGTGCAGCATCCCATTGACGTCACCAGCGGGTCAACGGCCGAGTTCTCCGCATTTAACTATACGAGGTGAAGGTACGTCTTATAGACGGAGAGATGTACTTTATTGCTTAATAATTCCTTTTATAGCTAATTCTACATAGCAGTATCTTATAAAAGCCGTGTCTTTACATCGGGCTACTACCGTAAGCTATTGATGCGCGAGCAATGCTCTCAAAATTCAGTGTAGGTATTCCAAATAATGAAAATATTATATTATATTAATAATTATTATATTAATATTATATTAACAATCCAATATTCCAATACCTACTGTTTAATGTCTGTATGTCGTTACTAAGGTACTGCTCAGTGTTTACGAACTGAACTAAAAGTATAGCCCAGGAATATTAGAGTTTGACCGGGAAATAAAATAGTCACGCATTCTGATTTTTGAATGCTATAATAGACCTACTTCCCGAATAAAAAAAAATATATTAAGGTATAATATGTCTATCTGAAAACATTTTTTTTTTAATTTTGTCTTTTATTGAATTATTTTCAGCCCAAAAATATTAACGGTAAATAATGACAGTGCTGCAATTCCTTCGACTACACGACACTTAACTAAAGGGTCAATTATTTTTGTTTTTTTTTTAATAACACAGTTTTAAGTAATTTTATTTATAAGTAATCCATCCTAACTTTTTAAAATTCCTATACCAATGCTTAAGGTCAAAAATTATTAAGTAATTATATTAGCTTTTTATGATGCATTACAGTATTTTTAAAAGGTCAAGGTCATATTTCTTTAATAATATTTTTTACTGTTTCTCCGTCAACAAATGAAACCAACCTCAATTAATATTTGATGACAAATTTATGCGTGTAACGTCATACTAAGTCTCGTAGATTGATTGGGCTAGTAGGGCAGATTCATATGAAATGCGTTTTTCTAAACGTAGATAATTATTCCTGGGTATAACTATGTCATATTCAGTGTAAGCTAAGTTGTAATCGCCTCAGTGGAATATCGTCATTTTTCTATACAAAAAGAGTACATTAAAATTACCTTGCACTGAATTTGACATGATTGTATTTACAGTTACATCTTTAGAAGTATTTTCTATGCGAGTGATTATGTTTTCTGTATGCAGGTAAGTCCTAAAATTGCATCCAGAATCAGCGGAGGACGGGCATCAGAGTCCTCTTGGTTAACGGTGGTGAGCATTCTGCGATCCCCAACCCCAACCCGCCTGCCAAGCTTGGGATTATTGGCGATTCCTCCTTATTATTATGGGGAGGCCTTCGCCCAGCAGTGGACAACTTCTGGCTGATGATGTCAATATGTTTTCAGTGGTGCAAGTAGGTTTTTACACGGCTTTGGTCCTTGGCTTCCATATTTAATTAAACAAGACATCAAATTAGACAAAAGCATTTAAAAGCAAATTTATCAGCATTCATTCTTCGTCATCATACTTAACACGGTTTGGCGATTATTCGGGCGTGCAAATAAGCACTTCATTCAGCTATTAAGTCTACTGCTCGGATATATGAAAATTCCTAAGAAGTATATTGTACAACGACTGCATAAAACAAGCCAGGCCGAGACGTATCTAGACGATCAGTTATTTTAAGTTGAGTACAGAATGTGTTTTATGGCCGAGTTTTATTGTGCTTTTCGCTTTAATTGCGAGAAAATAAAACAGTGATAAACTTATGTAAAACAGTGATTAAGTACTTAATAAATTTTCTGGTTAATTTAAAAACAGAGAATTTCGTGCTAACGTCGGACATCTGTATACCTTAGCACGAAACTTGAACTTCAAAATTCGAATAAAATTAAGAAAGTTTGTTCATTCATCTAAGGAGTTTGCCTGCTTAAAACTCCAATCCCTACATGAAACCTACTTAAAATAACCTCCTACGTGTAACATCCCTACACCTTGTTTCCTTTGTGTGTATAATGTTAATTACCTCTTTGAACAATTTTAAAAAGTAAAAACAAAGCACTCGAGCCTTTTATGAAAGACAACTCAAATACACGCGTAGGAAACCAAACCAAATTGCATCGTACTTAAAGCAGTGAAATGTTATCAAAGAGGGAAATCTTTCCTCCGAGTACCTATTTAAAATGTTACAAAAAGGCGTTTCAAGCGTTTTAAACTTCATATGCGCGACCCTCTGAAGAGAGAAGTAAAAGTAGGGCTTTCGCTTGTGTGCTTTTATGCACTTAGTAGAGCTTAATACAGTTTTAGTCCGCTTAAACCAGACATAAATAAACAATAACTTTACAAGTATGAGAAGTAAAACGTTTTTCGAACACTATCGGACATTAGAGCAAGTTCATCGTAAAATGGAAATGAGAAAAAATCCAAGAATTCCTGCCGTCTTCCTTGTTTTATGGAAACTATACAATTTAAAGGCATAGATTAAATAAATAGATTAGAAACTAAGATCGGCATGCTCTATCTTCAGCCATCGTTTACCATCAAGCGAATAGAAATAACGTACATAGATATACGTATTTTTTAACCTATATAATATCCCTCTTACGGATAAATATAGGCATGATAACTACTAATTTTTTATTACCTCTTCAAAAAGCTGATCATTGCTTGAATACTTGCCAGAGAAATGAACGATGGGTTCGCCACATTACATCATCAGCCAGAGCCCAGACGACGTCCACTGCAGGAAGAAGGCCTCCCACCGCTTGAAACGCAGCTTAGGGATCGCTCACCACCATTAACCATTAGCAAGTGCTAATGGTTACTGGTGGTGAGATGATCTAATGCATTTGAATACCAGGCCCCGTATTCTAGAGCATGCGGTATCGTTTGTGCGCCGACGCTATTGTTTTATGCCAATAGGCATGATGACTACTAATTTTTTATTAGGTCATCAATAGAGCCTATCAACGAAAACAAAATTTAAAATAACTCAAAAATAAATAAGTTCTAAGTATTTTAATTTCAAGCTAGACAGAGAGCGCGCTATACTGAGCTATGATGTCAAGCCTCAGGCGAAGCATACAAATGCTATACTAAGACGTGCTTTGCGAGAACGGGATAGAGCATCCCCTCTCTATCCCCACCTAAAACTTTAAACGCTCATATCTCAGAGATTTATCAGCCAATACAATTTATTCTTTCAGTATGTGTAATGTATTTAGTTATATTCATCACTACGCCTCTTATTTGTCATAAATTAAACATCAGGCCACACGCTTATTCCAAAAAAATAAATGATATTAATAAGTAAACAATTATTATTATTCTTTGATAAATTATATGTCTAGATAGACAGATGGATCCTAAACGAGGATCCTAAAAAATAGCGGTTAACCGTTAGCCTCTTATGCACGCACACTATAACAACGACAATGGTGCAACGCGAGTGTAAGACATGGCTGTCACGCACACTAGTATAATAATGTTGGCCTGTCATTTTGCGTTCATACACAGTCATCATCATCATCTGCCCGGAGACGTCCACTGCTGAACGAAGGCCTCCCCCTTAGACCGCCACACTGTACGACAACCTGCCATTTGCATCCACCGGTTGCCCGCGACTTTTACAATGTCGTCGGTCCGCCTAGTGGAAGGCCGCGCCTACGCTGCGTCTTCCGATTCGCGGTCGCCACTCAAGAAACTTTCTTCCCCATCGGTTGTCAGTTCTTCGAGCGATGTGGCCTGCCCTGCGCCACTTCAACTTGCAAACCTTGCGAGCTATGTCGGCAACTTTGATTCATAAATAGTACGAGACTCTATTTAGACATATCTATTATTTATCAAAGTTATTATTATTAATAATTTAATATCATGTTAAATAAGCGAAACTGACTAAGTAAGCATATATATTAAGACAGGCGTCTTCATATATATGAAGAACATGTCAATGTGTGTCAGGCTCTGGACCGTAGCAAATATAATTACATAATTATATTAGTCTCTGTCTACCCAACGGAAATGTATGTAGGTATGTATGCACTCGTATGGAACTAAGCTAACTTCGACTCGTAATACGTAAGCGAATATTTTACCAATTTTGAGAGCAATAGCGGAGTAGACGCTTGTGTTAATTTCCAAATTGAAAACCTTGTGACCTCCAGGCCCTGGGTCAACAAGTGACAAACTGGTTAGAGTGTTTACGCATCACTGTTTATATTTCATTATACACTGGTTTTGTTTCGGCAAACATAGGCACTTAGGTGCGTTTCATACCTTTGTCGTCAACTATTCAGAGATTGTTTTGTATTACATAGATAAATAGTGTTTTCAACCGACTTCAAAAAGGAGGTTCTCAATTCGACTGTATGCTTTTGTATGTATGTTACGCGATTACGCCGCCAATTATGA
Source organism: Erannis defoliaria (assembly GCA_905404285.2). NCBI lineage: Eukaryota > Metazoa > Arthropoda > Insecta > Lepidoptera > Geometridae > Erannis > Erannis defoliaria. Next base: position 8,124,745 of record FR990071.1, read on the forward strand.
ATTGAATTTGATGATTATTTTTTTATTTGGTAGGTGATACCAGGGGGGTGTCACTTCGCAGTTTAGGTATGTTCGGCCGGCGTTTCGTCCGGGTGGACAATGCAAGGCAGAAGTCAGTCGCCGCCCGCACGTTAGCCTCGTCGCACGTAACTAAGCATACGTGATAGAAAGAGAGCGGTATATCTAGGTGAATATAACGAGCGGTATCCAGCGCTGTGCGAGTTGAATTGCTACTTTATTGCCTATTAGATAGAGTCCTTATTTATTTCAATTCCTTTGCCGAGTTAACTTTCTGTACGTAGTATTATTATTTATTCTGTGGTGATACTTCTGAGATGGTCTCATAGAAATTTTATCGAAATCGGTTTAGTTGTTTAGTTTGGAATAAATCAAAACAACTGGAAAATATGAAGATGTCATCCAGATAGTCGAAACTGAAGTCGGTTGTATTTTTTTTTAAAAGCGTATTATTAATGCAATGGAGTGACGAGACGAGCAAAACTTTCGCCTGGTGGTAAGTATCACGCCTACCTATAAAAAAAAAAAAAAAAAATATTGGGTGGACATTTTACACACAGCGCCCTCTAGCCCCATACTAAGCAAAGCTTGTATTATGGAAACCAGATAGCTGATAGAATACTTATATACATTTTTTTCCGTAAATACATACTTCTAATACATACTACACCCAGACACAGAACAAACATCTATGTTCGTCACATAAATTTTTGTTCTGGGTGGGGATCGAACGCACACCCTACAGCTCTGAAAGCAGACATGCTACCAACTGAGCTACAAGGCTGTCATATAACAGTAGTAGCAGTGCCAGGATTGTGTACTTGCGAACAAAATCCATCTAAAGGTCTGAAGCTCACACGTAAGGTATTTTGTATAGTTGCAATTGCAGTTTAAATATATTTTATTATTTTGAAGGTCTTTTGCGTCTTAATTATTGCGTTGTTATTACATTTTTATGAAATGTCTACATAATGAATAGTTTGTTATTTTTAACATATTTAAAGCGAAATTAAGGGTCATAACAGCCACGAGCGTCAAACATAAAAAAAAACATTGTTTTCCTTAAATTACGTCCGGTAAAGTTCAAAGTGAGCAATTCAACCGGTACGTGCAAATAAAAACGTGCCAGCTTTAGTAATATATGCGGAAAAGCTTTCTTTTTTTCTTTATACATATTCGCGAGGTTACTGTTTCATGATATTTTAAGTTCCTAATTCAAAGGTTCCTGGTTCCTGTTTCAAGTTCCAATATTTATTTTTGAAAAATTCATAAACTTGACACTGGCAGAATGCACAACGTGTGATGCCAAGAACTAAGAAAAAAAATAAAAAAATAGAAGAATATCGAAATCCTGTCAGAATATCGCCATTTAAAAAAAAAAAAAAAACTTAGTTATTGGCATCGCACGTTGTGCATTCTGCCAGTGTCAAGTTTCTGAATTTTCAATTTTTTTTATTCAAATCAAGTCCAATATGTCTTGAATCACAGTCAGTCACACGAAACCAGTCATAGTCGAGTCCAAGTCATGCCCTAGTAAAGTTGTGGCGACTTTACTATGAAGCTTCTACGGAGTTTTGAAAACAACACGAAAAGACACGTTTCACCACATTATATCACTTGCCCAATGCCCACAATCGTGCATGTAATTCAACACTCAATGAATAAAACACCATCATTTTAAAACATTCATTCGCGAAAAAACACAAGTTTAAGAAAATAATAGAATGCAACGACATGATTTTTCCGTGTTCCCGCCAAAACTCCCAAAATATCGCCATTAGCAACGATGCATTTAGTATGCAAAGAGTCTGTTTATGTACATATGAGATCCAGAGCAACTTGCCTGATGCAAATTAACCTGCATAATGTTAGCAGCCAAAGGCCAAAGGTCGAAAGCTGAATGGAGGCATAAAGTGAGTTTGAAATAAAATCTCCTAGTATCTCTGCGTGACATGTTTATTGAGGAAAATGCGGGGCTAAGTGGATAATTATGAAGTAAAATGGACATAAAGCTGTGGCAAAAGATTACAATTAATACTCAGTTAAATTTAATTTAACTGTCATTACATTTTAATTTACAGATATGACTGGGGATTAACCGGTAAATTTAACCGTGTGGCACAAATTTTATTTGAGGCGATGAAAAAATTTTCATCCTGATTTACGTTTATCACATCGCGCTAATAAATCATAACTTCGAAAGTTTGAGAATGAGTGAGTGTGTGCGAGTGAATGTTACTTATTTACACTGTGCGATGCTTATAGGATTAGAGTGAACAGAACAGAACAAGCTTTTAACCTAAAATTGACCGAGACACAAGGTGATTTTTATACCGCGAGGCGATACTACACAGGACAAAGGGTTATTGGTAGCTTGCGAATAACATCCTTAAGACGTATTTGGTATATCAAGACAAACAACTTAAGCCTGGTACTTTAAAAAAAACACCTGTACCATACAATAAGTTCATTGACCCCTGACAAAATGTATGGAACAGCTGTTTTTTTTGTAACTGTCGACTGTATTTGGTCATAAAATTATTTAAGTAAATGAAACGGATTTGGCTTAGCGTCTTAATAAAAAAAATACGTGTCTACAAAGTATACATATTATGTTCGTAAACTTTGAGTTCCGAGCCGAGCCATCCTGTATGTCTACGTAAAACGTAAATATTTTAATTAATATTCGTATAAACTCGATCGTAGCCTCATCATTCAGTATTTGCCTCCAGTAACCTAGATAAGTATAGCTCATAATTAAATAACAAACTAAACTCGTCTTCTAAACTAGTTCAGTGGGCTAATTCTAGAGCATTCGATCATTTCGGTAGTTTTTGTCCCCAGACTCTCTAATCAGAAATTATAATTTTGCCAGAGAATGAGCTCGCAGTCCATCAGCGCTCACCAGCTAAACTATAAATGACGTGGTTCACTATTCTACCGACGTTAAAAAAAGTAGAGACAATTCAGGACACGGTGCCAAGTTTTCTATACATATTTCGTGTGAGTATGCTACTCGTAATGTGACAAACTTTGTAAAACAATCTGTTTTGCGATTTTCGTTCCAGCAAAACTATGCTATTTGATGAGTTTTTTTTAACCGTTATATTTGTACTTACGATAAAAACGAAGTCGGTTTCGTTTGTTAATTGAATTTCTCCCGCCCACGCTTGGAGAGCAGCTTACGGGTCAAGGTAGCAATTTATTTTGTCGATCATGAAAACGAAGAAATGAAGTAAGTACTTAGGTAAGTACTAAAGTTCTAAACTTCGGCTAGGTATATCATAGTCTAAGGGTCTAAATAACTTCTAAAGCTTCTTAGTCTTGCACTATAGAAACTGCAACTTTCTACTAAAGTCACTGAGATAAGGTCATAATACGAGTACTAACGATTCTCTGGTTCGAACTCAAACTTCAAACTTGGTCATTGATTCCGAGAAAAACTTTTCACGGCATGAATGCTGAAATATTACAAGGGAATACATATATTATAAAATAATATAGTATATTACGGTTCTAGATATACAAATCCACAGAGGTAAAATGTAGGGTAAAAAGGCGGACGCAGCCACAGAAAAGCGAAAGCCCTAGTTATTAGGTTAGAACGGCTGTCAAAACAATGTTCTAAAGCAATTGTATAGAAAACCGCTGTCGCCAGTTTTACACTTATTTGTATAGAAACTACGACGAAAAAATGCCAATAATTGGTCGCGCATTTGAAGTAAAACGCTCGAAATGCTATTTTGCAACAGATTAAAATTGACCTAATTACGATGCAATGTGGTTTGATTTCCTACGCGTCTATTTAAATTGTCTTTTTGAGTATTCTCAGTCTAAAAACATGTATATTGGCAGAATTGTCATTAAGCGCACCTAATGCCGGCTATCGCGGCCCGTCACATTTCCGTTCTATTTACTTCTCTCTTCAGTGGACGCAGCGCGGCGGTGCGTGTAGTCTTTGCCCTCTTTGTCGCAGGCCACACAGAAATGGCATAGTGCGTGGACATGGCACGGGCTCCATTCAGATTTCATACTAAATACATTGCAATAAGGCACAATTTAGAAGACACCAAAATTTTAATACAGCGGCAAACCGCCCATGCCACGTCCGCACCCGTCGCCATTCCTGCGTGGCCTGCCTTTGAGTACGGAAACCAAAAACTCACTTTACTCACTAAGCTCTTCAATTTGTAGGCAACACAAAAACACCTCCGCCTCTCCAGAATTGCCTTGCAAAGCCTCTACAAACGCTAACTATCTATAAAAATTAAGTAGGTATTCCGAATTTGCCGAGCTGATTGCTCCGCGCCAGTTCACGTTTTAATATTTGAGGAGCGCCCGCTTGGAACATTACTCCAGCGAAATACTCGCTCCAATGGACTGAGTTTTTCTCATTTCTACTAACATTTTTGACACTGCGAACACAGATCTCGAAATTTGCGCAAACTCTATTTAAAATAGTTACAAAGCATAGCATTGAGTCTATAATTGTAATAAATGTAGGCCATGCACTTAGCAGAAGTGCTTAGTGTGATTTAATCAACAATGCTAAAATGGCTTAGATTGCTAACCTTGGGATTATGACATGCACCGAGGTCGTTTTAAATTCATACTCTATGCTATTATTTTATCCATAAAATATGCTACGAAGTAGATTATCAGATAGAAACATTGATAATTTAAATTTAATCCGTTTTATTATTTTGTAGATGAATACTGCAGCATTTCGTAACGATAAGAATTTTTATTTTTGATTTGTCTAACATTTTTAAAAATAGGTAGCTACATTATTTCCACACATGAACCTAATAGTGAACTCATCTAAATTCTGAAGATTTTGCACAACGAAGGGTTTTTTTTAACACAATAATTGTATTATCACCATCATAGAGCAGTTGCGACATGGAATCTTATAAAATGAAAAAGATGTTTCTACTTTTCTAATAATCTTGGGTACTGGGCTCCACATTTATATTTGAAATGTTCGGTTTTTTTATCTCCGCATTCAGTCTGTTTTCAGTTCCTTTACGCGGCTTTGGACGGATGACTGCGGTGACCTTCCCGTCAACTCATAAACAAATACCTCTGCATAGCAGCTCAGTCAGGGCCCGTTTATTTTCACTGCTTATACGGCTTTGGGTGAATTGAACACGCTCTGTGTGCCCATATTAAAGTCTGGCGGCTGCCTGTTTGAAAAAGATGAATGGAAGTCTATTTTCGTAGGCATATTTTAGGCTTCTTGGATAAAATTGATAAAAGGTTGGTTTAGGATTCAAATTGACACATGAAGTTCATACGCACAACATGCTGGCTTCAATGTATTAAAAACATTGTCCATTGTGTGAATTACCTACGTAAAGTACTAAAATCTAAACTAATTACTTGCAAGTTAGCAAACTCCATGTGGTATAGCTTTCACACTTGTATTGTACCTATTGAGACATGCAATAGTTACAGATTTCTCCCAACCACGCAGGAAATGTGTATTGTTACAAAGTGATAGTCAATATGAATGATGGCATCAACTACAAAACGGTTAGTTCGACATGTAACTGATATGGTAGAGCGGGCCAAAGCTGTCAATACAATATTGATACAATACAAGTGTCATGTCAATCTTTGCCTCCAATACCATGGAACTAATATCGATAATGTCAACCTCATTCAAGGCCTATCTGGTAGCAAAACATCGCAGTAATATAATATTATCTATGTGTCTTTGGCAGAGCCCTATTGGTTTTCCATCGATAGTTGGTTTTGATATGTTCAGAACTTGCTATACTATACATATAAGTTTACCGCAGAGAACTTTGTACTTAATTATGTCCCACCCAGAACAAACATGACGAATATGACGAAATAAAGAAAATATGGCGAACATTTATTCTGGGTCTGGGTGGTGGGGTTTATATTGTCCACGAATATTTTTATATTCTATTAAACACGATTTAGCTATCTACAAGATGTATTTTACAAAGTCGTATATTTTTTAATTTAATCAGATAAACTCACGAATAAATGAATTGAATACCAATGCTTTATGAAACCGGAAATATTAAGCTATTGTTTGCCTGAAGTAAAATATAATTAGGCAGATCTCTACACTTTTGTTTAAAATTTGACGTATTGTTAAAATATAAGGACTTTTGAGTGATAATAGTTTGGTAAGTTAAAATAATAACCATGACCAAAATTGATGAATATCCTAATGTTTTTACGGCAAGAACATTACATTAAACATCTACGTCATAGCCATTTTTTGTGAAAAACACTAACAAGACGAAGATGGTTCTAAATATTTTTATTCTGCTGTACAAAAAATGTATAGGTAGGTAAAAACAGAAGTAGGTAGGTATAAAAATAACGTACAGTAGGGAGTATAGGTACTAGTCTTTGAACTAAAGCTAGACACTTTAATACAAAGACTACGAGTGGATTTATTATAACGTGTTTAATTTTCATAAACGGTTAGATTCCGTATCTTTTTATTTAACTTTATGTTACGAAAAAAGGCTTTTTAGGGGGTATTTATATAAAACGCTTTCTTACCTTTCTAACTACGCAACTGTAGGTTACAGCTATACGTTAGTTAACCATTTACGGAATCATATGCAGGCCATGTACCACGTACCACATGTACCATGGCCACTTAGTATTAGTCTGTTCGGAAAAAGAACAGATACCGGCTTCGAGGGCGCTACTGTGCTAAATTAAATTCTCGAAGCTTTAGTGGACTGCAACATTTTTAGTAAGTTTAGATCAACCGGTGCTTTCACCTAGTCAAACTATTTAGTCCAACTGGTTTGACCGTGAGGTGGTGTGGGGTGGTTTGGTCTTTTGTCGTGGTCAAATTTATTAAAATGGTCCTTCTGTATCATTGTCAAGTTAGACATGTGTACAGTCGTTTTGAATACAAAAATAATCCCGATTAGAATCATGTACGGACTAAAGGCAATAAAAATAAATTGGTTTAGCCTTTTTTATTATTGTTCATATCTATGACTGTGCATACTCATACATAAACTGCATGCATACAACGTGCTGAAAAGGTGCAAAGTTTGCCTACGAGGAAAGACCATTCCTTGTGGTCAAATCAGTTGGACTAAATAGTTTGACTACGAGGAAGTACCGCAGTTAACTAAATCCGTTGAAGTTGCCTTTATTAGCACAGCAATGTTGAGTTGTTGGCGTTTTTTAAAAGGCTTGCTATTTGAAAATCGCAGGTAAATTATAACGCGAGTTCACTTTTTTGGCGTGTCCCGTCTCTTTCACGAGACTCTATCACTGCTCTAGCATACTTTTTTAGGGTCTGTCCACAGAGTAATACAAGCAGAGATGTGTTCAAAGGATTTTACCTTAGAAAGACGCGTGACTGTGCGGGGAGGGGTAGGTTCGCGGGAGGAGGGGCTAACTGTACTGCCATCTAGCGGTTTACAGGAAAAGTTTTAGAGAATCGAACTAGTGAACTAACACTTAGCTGAATTCACACTTACAGCCTTACCTAAAATAATCTCGATTCTCTTAGTCACTGCTTAAACTTCTCTGTCCTTTTCTTGCACGTGCAACTTCACGTCAGAGAGAAGATGGCAGAGCATCTTAAGCAGTGACTAACGGTTGAGAAGTTTTTTTAAGTAAGGCCGTTAATTTCTTAATATCACTCTAGAAGTCGCGTTTTTAAATTTTATAGAACGGATCACTAAATATAGTAATAAAATTACTTACGAATTAAATTAGATGCCAATCATGTCATCTGAATTTTTCCCTGGGTAATTTTTATTTAAAGAAACAGAGCAACTTATTTTATTTTTACTGTTACTGGGTAAAAACATTAAAAATCGTACGTCTAATATGTAAGTTTGAATGACCGTTACGCGTGGCGGACGTTAGCAGACTGAGCAAATAAGTATGACGTCACACACTCCGTCCGCAAAATAGGATCTGCGGCTGCAAGTCGCTCATCGCAACTCCTTATCCTCCATGGGTCTGTCTGTCATCTTGGAACGTCAACGTCACTAAGCTCTTCTACTTAGAATGATTCTGAGCAAGTACAACAAGTTAGAAATATTGGAAGGGCTCGATATTGGTATTTTCTGCCTACTTAAAGCCTCAACCTGATTTAGGTTATACTGGTTTCGGTAGATTCGTGAGGGTCTAAAGATACTTATCGGGTAAGGGACGACATTTCACCCAATCTGGTGCCTAGTTCCTATACCAGTAATAAGGAGTTGAACATCATAAAAGAATAGGTACATTGTTTCATTAATTTGATTTATCGTAGAACAGACATTTAAAAACGAAAGAAACGTGAGATTTGATACCGACTTGATTGTTTAATCAGGTGTAATTATTGTGCGAAATATGATCCGCCAAAACGATTATACGTATTTTTTTACGTAGGTATTTATTTTAACGTAGTAACAAAAAATCTGCCTACTTGTAATATCACTAAAGTAATAATAGTCTTAGTTTAATGTCGTAGGGTGATGAGAGCCAGTGTAGTGAAGCCCTAGACCAGCGACAATGATAAGATGAATGGACGGGAAATAAGCACACGGATTTGGAAGAATATTGTTGAGCGCCGGCTCTCCACTCGCTTCAGTCATACTCTGCCATTGCGACATACGAGCCGTACGATACGACAATACAAACTTGTAGATACATGTAGATACATGTGATACATTTTTGTTTGTAATTAGATTCGCTATCTCTGTTTTCCGGCAAATGTAATATGCGTACTTTTAGCTAGGTATGCTTGATTGTGTTGTCTTGATAATTTTGATCGATTTGCAAGCGCTGGCGTCCATTCCATTATCACTGTCACTGCCCTAGACTATGTTGTAACTCAAGGAACAGGTGCCAGTACAATGGACGCGGCCAAAACATTTTATTATCACCAGGAGAGCATCTTGCTCGTGAGGACGTTGGTTCAAACCCCAAGCGTACCAATAACCTCTTTGGACTTTATGTACGAATTTTTATACGGGTTTTCAGCGAAGGAAAACATCATGAAGAAACCTGCGTAAGTACGTCCGGAGAAGAATTTTAAAGGCGTATGTGAAGCCACCAACCTGCAGCGTGGTGGATATCGCCCAGTTCTGCGGGGGTAGGCCAATATCCAGCAGTGGACGATTAAAAAGGCTTATTATGCCATAGGTATCACTTCTTTCAAAACATCCCTTACTTTGTTTTAACAACAAAGGCTTACGTTTACGGCTAATTTAATTTAATATGAACCCCGGCTATAAGGTTTTATGTTTATGGTCGGAGCAGGAATGTGTGGTCGGGTGAACGGACCTGTGATTTAAATTGTACCTACGTCATCTTATGATAGTATACACATTATATATTACGGTATGCTATATTAATGTAGAAATGATTGCAAAATACTTACAGGTAATATCATTATCATTGTCAACAATTTTCCACCCACTGTTCTCCTCTTTAGCGCCATTATACAATATACAACAAAAAGGTTCAACAATAACCACTCTTACAGGGTTCATGTACTGACTAATAAGCAAACAAAAAAGAATAATTTGTAATTGTAGTTGTATTTTATTGTTATTTAAATTGTATTATAAATTGTTTTATTTTTAATTATTATTGTATCTGACTATGTGATATGACTTATGTCGAAATAAATGGAATTTGAATTTGAATACTGAAGGGGGGGTGAATGTACCCATCATTTATGAACTACTTTTACTATGGGGCCAACCCTGATATCGCGAAGAAAACAGCTGTTCGATACTACCCTTCAGTATTGTTGAACTTTTCAGTTACACGTTGTATATTTACTAGCTACAACCCGTTGTTTCACCCGCGTGATGATCACAAACAGTAAAGATGATAAGGAGTATCTTTTTTTTTTTTTTTTTTTTTAATTTAATTAGAGGGCTTTGTCGCTTTGCGACCACACCGCCCTGTAAGACAAAACAATGACAAAAAATTGTAAAGACATTACACAAAACACATAGCAATATTATTTTTTTAAGCCTAGTTCAACCAACTTATACAACTTTTTGGCCTCATCGGACTCTGGGCAAGCTAGAATGGAGTTACAAAATCCGATCTCCATAATCCTGCTCCTATTAAACAATAGTCTTCTAAAAGCCTCGTTTCGCACACATTCCATCAAAATATGTGACGTGTCTTCAAAGACACCACATTCGTGGCAATTGGGGGATGGCGATTTTTTCATTAAATATGTGAATTTATTTGATGGGATGTGTCCAGAACGTAGCCTGAGAGCCATCACCAAATCATTACGCTTAAGAAGACTATTGCTAATCCATGGAAGTTTGGGGATCTCGGGCTGGATGGTTTTGAACCAGATGCCGAACTCTTTGGATCGCTCATCAAAATATTCCTGCCACATCGATTTACACCGGATCTTAATCCATCGAGTATAGTCTGAGGACAGAGGAGCCACACCCAATGGAATTCCATCTGTAGTCGCCTGCCTAGCTAGTAGATCGACGGCCTCGTTTTCATGCAACTGAAGGAGTATCTTGTATGTTATTACACTCCCCTCCGGTTACCTTTCCGAAGACTGATCGGTTCGTCCATTGGTTATCGTTTAGAATTGCACCTTATAGTCAAGCTACGCCAAGCACTAAATATTAGTATACAATACATAGGCAATAGGGAATATGCATGTGTTTTTTTATTGACTCACAATAAAGCTGACTGGCAACAAAACAAATCATCGAAAGTAAAATTTCTATATGTGCACAAATAACGAAGTTATAAGTTATTTAGTTTCATGTTCGACAGGGAGGGCACTATACTGGGTTTATGACGTCAAAGTTCACGATCCCAAACAAATTTTATACTATGCACGTGTTTTGCTAGAAAGGGACATGACTCCCTCCCAAATACTTTGAACGCTATATTTCAGAACTTTACCAGCCGATTTCAATTATTGGTCCACGCAAGCATCAGATTCAGTTTAACTCTCCTATTATTTTTAATAATTGAAACATGCATATTACTTATTGCTATCGAGTCTCAGGACATGCTATTATACGCTACGTTTGTCGAAGCGTGGTCTCGAGTCTAGAGCACTCAACCAATGGTTATTAGTTCTGCGACTGATATCATCAGCCAACTGCCATTTCAGTTTGCTAATATGCTGAGCTATGTCGGTGGCATTCTAAAGCTATAGTTTGTTTTGTAGTTAGTTTAGTTTCCTCTAATAGCTAAGCTATGGTTTCCTCCAATACCTAAGCTATGGTGGTGGTATAGCGGTGGCGTCGTTTAGCGGTCGCCATATGACGTTGAATGACGTCACTGAAACTTTTTTAAATTACTTTATAGGCTTTCGTTTGAAGTTAAACGAAGACGCAGTCTACAACGGAGGACGCTTGCCTAGAAGAAACTTTTTGACTTAGGACCTTGGGACTTTTGCTATGAAAACAAGATGTCGCAGTATCTTAGAGACTTTTTTGACACCGCGCGCATCGTAAAGCCAGTAGCGGATCCGCGACTTGCATAACGGCCGTACTTTACGGTGTTGAAGTCTTAGAACGTTTTTTCAATAGCGCTGTAAAATTTATTGTAAAACGAACGGCAGTCGGAGTTTCGAACATTTCACGTGTCTAAGGCCGTCTATTTACGGCCATCATATTGCGTCCGCTAAATGACGATACCGTTATTGCATGAAACTAGACCTTTACCTACCTGATTTACATTTGTTATCTGTCATGCACGTTCGAGTGATCAAACAATGTTCACAAGACTGACTTTTATTGCCCACACCGTTCCTGCCACTTCATTGAATAGCACGCTGGAGGTTTGACTGAATAACAGTTACCAATGTGCAGCCAACCACATACTTTTTTTTTTACAAACTACAATGACTACTTAGCCTACTACACAACAAAAAACAAAAGGATTGTATCCAGACCGATGAAAGTCTAGAGACAATCCAAATGCTCAAACCCACTACCAGTCGGCAGCGTACCCAGCATGCTGGCGGCATTGCCACGCTGGATGGCAATGCTTATGCGTTGAGCCAAATAAACGCCAGCATTTTGATCACGCGTCGCGTCGACCAGGCGCTCGGATATGTTTTTGAAAAGATGATGAGCTCCCGGTCCCCACGGACCCAATGTCTCAACACCAAACGGCTCAAATATGTAACCTCTGCCGAGGTTAGCATATTTGCGCCGCTTGTGCCGCTCCGCCGAATTTGCCGCCGCACCAGCCCTACTCTGTGTCTCAGGAAGATGTGACGGTGCCAAAGTATCAACACAAGTTGCGTCCCATACAAGGGGCCGTCCCATCTTCCAAGGCACAAGTGTCATACCGTCAGGTCTTTTGCCATCGTCACGCGCAAGGCCGCTCGGTTCGAGCACAGCTGCAACATTGGCGGTGGATAAAGCCCGGCGTATGACATCATTCAGGCTAGCGTGGCGGCCGATCCGACCAGCGCTTCTTGAGCAAGAGAGACCATGGTGACCGAGCTGATCGACAGCAGTACCACACTGGCAGCGATGGGCCTCACAGCACCTTGCACCCAAGCGCAAGCTGACAGCTAGACGAAATGCGGTTGGGTCCAAAAGGCTACCAGTGTTAAAGGAGGGAATAGCCTGCAACCAAAGACCTGATTCCCATACAGAGACAGCAAGGATACGAGCGCGATCTGCGACGCTAGTACACGTATCTAGAAGAGATTTCCGTGCTAGTTCACAGATCGGCCCATCCCATAGTCTCTGCGAAGACAAAGTCCTCGGAAAATCAGTATTTGGGCAAGCCTCCCTCCAAACATTCTTGGCCTCATTCAAATGAGCTACTACTACACCGGAATGGCCTAAAGAGGGAAGAAGGATTTTTTCAATAAATTTATGAGTACTATGAACTGAGGACAAGAAAGCTGGTAGAGCTACACTTGAAATTTTGCGGATCCCTAAGCCTCCTAACCTTACTGGTAGTGAGGCTTGTGACCATGTCCTGTCATTCATGTCAACATTCAAAACCGATATTAGTGTTTCCTTTACGACATTGTCTAAGCTCGAAAGGAGCTCACCGTGTTTCCACAGTGGACTACATCGTAAAGTGTATATAAATTTTGGCACAAACAGACAATATTTGATAATGGTAAACGCCATGTGGGCGTTAATATTGAGTAACCTCCTGGAGGCACTCATAAAATTTTGAATTTTTTCTTCTACGAAAGGTGAAAAAGACTCATCTAAAATCGGTGAACCCAGTAGGCGAAGAGAACATCTATCCACAGATTTGATGTTTGGAGCCAAATCATTAAATTTTGCAATAACCAAATCTTTGTTCGGACATGAATCGCAAACATAGAGTTCGCATTTTGAAAAATTTAATGTCATTATTAACCACATACTTAATGTCCCCGCGTTCGGAACATAGATTTAAGAATTATAAATCAAGACAAGATGATTCTTGGTTAAAGCTCAGTTGGTAGTATGTCTGCCTTGAGAGCTGTAAGGCGAGGGTTTGATTCCCATCCAGAACAAACATTTAAGTATGTGACGAACATTAATGTTTGTTCTGTGTCTGGTAATTACCAAAAAAAAAAAAAATTATTCTATGAGCTATCTCGTTGCCATAGTAGGTACAAGGTTTTCTTAGTTCGGGAACTTAGGAGGCAATGTGCGAAATGTCTACCTACGAATAAGTACGGGAATAATTATATTACCTATCTTTTCGAAGGACAGACTTTCAAAGGGCTTTTATTTTGGTTTATGCCATTTTCGTTACGAGAAAGTGCGTCCCACATTAAAAAATGCGCTTTCGCCCCGCTTTGTATACCGTGTTCGGCCCAAAATACATTTTATTTTAAAAACTATCTATTCGTCCCACTTTTCAGCTCCACATTCGGCCCAATTTTTGTCTATAAGTAGGTAAATTATTTTTGTCCGGGACACTGTTATGTATGCATTTAGGTTAAAATTCATGAGACACCTGGTGATCCGGCTCACCGTGACCAAGCTCCTTTTGGGAGTTAAATGGCCTATCCAATTTATATGCGGGTTAATAATGTTCCAGTCGAGAATAAAATTATGTAAAACTTTATTTTTTGTATTAAAAAATTATCCACTAGGTAGGTAATATGTTGTACTGAAAATTGGACATAAAATCTCCTCTTTTTTGATGTCGGTTAAAAAGTTAGTGTACTAGGTAGACTAGGCTAGATAGATTACGCCTATTTATAGTCAGTTCTGAAAGATTCCTAGAAAACAATAAACCTATACTTGCCTATCTTCACGCCAAAACGGCTGAACGTGAAATGAAACTTGGAATGAAGATAGTTTATTTCACGGAGTAACATATAGGCAACTTTTCATTATCACCGTTTTTCATCATCAGGCGGGTGAAACCGCGGGGCGCAGATAGTGACATAATGAAAAGAGAATTATGAAAATAGGAGCAGTCGATTAATACTTATTACTGATGGCATTCGCAGAGCGCGGCCTCAATATGCGAATATACCAATTTAACTTCAATGACGTCCGCAAGCTAATGAAAAATCGATGAGTGTTTATAGACATCGCAGATAAGTGGCGTTGTCTACCAAACCTAGAAATTGATTTTATATTATGTATTTATTCACCTAATTACATTAATGATGCAATGGAGTGACGAGACGAGCGAGACGTTCACCTGGTGGTAAGCGTCACGCCTGCCCATAACAGTAGCAGTGCTAGAATTGTGAACTTGCGAACACAATCCTGTGCCGCACCGCACTGCACTCGCCCAGAGATATTACATGTTAAATCTCTTCATACCCAGTAATTTCACTAGTAACATTGCCCTTTAAACCGGAAGACAGTAATGCTTGCACACTACTGCTTGGCGATTGAATAACTGGCAAAGGTATGGTACTTCCCCAGTAGAGTCCTACCACTACTATCAGGTGCCCGTGACACTAGCAGTGCCAGAACTGTGAACTTACGAACAGGATCCTGCGCGGCACTACACTGCGCTCGTCACCCTGAGGTAGTAATATATTATAATGTCAAATCTCTTCATGTAGTTTCTCTGGTAACATTGCCTTTTAAACCGAAACACACTAAAGCTTTTTTGCTTAATGTAATGTGTTTTGTGTTTTGCTTGCTGCTTTCTTTTTGCTTTTGCTTGGAGGTTGAATAGTACTTGCAGCGACTCTGCAATAGAGTCCTACCAGTACAATAGGGTAGATGACTGATGTTTATATCGTTGAAACCAATAGCTTTGATGGCGAATTTAAGTAAATTTAGTATGTTTATTGAAAAAAATAATTAAATCTGTTAATAATGTTTTGATATAAAAGCGTTTAAAGTTTTTGTTAGTGACAACTCCGTCCCTTTCCCACAAAACAAAAAATGACGTCACGCCTTACTCGTCAGAATATAATTTATATGGCGTACTGAGAAGTGACGTCAAGATTTGCTGTTTCTTCTCTCTGTCTAGCATGATATTAAAATGCTTATAAGTTGCTTATTTTTGATCAGATTTTCATTTTCTTTTCATTAATCAGCTATATTTATGGGCCACATTTTAATAGGACATTAAAAAAAACCAGTCATCTAGCCTATTCACTACAATACAAACTCTTTATTAGAGTAGTACAAACATGGTCTCGTCTCCAGACAAATGAATGCAGAATCAAGCACAGATTTCAGGACAAAGTTTAGGTATACTCATCTTAAAACTTTAAAAATATTTTTACGAATTATTTTTAGAAAGGCATGGTAATGACGACGCGCTGAAATTGTCAGTGTTTCATCCCAGCCCGTATCAATTTGACCTTTGGAATTTACGTACATTTTACAAATTATGCATAGGACATTGTCTAGTTTACACAAGAAAGTTTGGGCAATTTACTAGATGACCAACTTCGTACCACCCACAGAAAAGCGAAAACCCTACTTCTTATAGGCAGAACGGCTGTCAAAACAATGTTGTAAAGCAATTGTATGGAAAACCGCTGTCGCCAATTTCGCAGAAAATTGTATAGAAACAACGACGAAAAAATTACAATCATTGGTCGCGCATTTGAAGTAAAACGCTCGAAATGCAAATTAATCTAATTACGATGCAATGTGGTTTGGTTTCCTACGCGTCTATTTAAATTGTCTTTTTGAGTATTCTCAATCTAAAAACATGTATATTGGTAGAATTGTCATTAATCGCATTGCACTTAATGCCGGCTAGTGCGGCCCGTCACATTTACGTTCTATTTACTTCTTTCTTTAGTGGTACCAACAAATATTTTTTCCTTAACCACCCCAGTATTGAGACGAATAAAACAATAGTAGATCACATTTGTTGTAGAAGTGGCAAAAAGGGAATTTAATTCGAGGGACTAAGTTGGATCCCGAGAGCAGCGAAGCATTCTAGAGTAGTCTAGCTAGCTGCTCGGGATTCTAGATTAGAATCCTGAGCGGGGCGAGTGATAAAAGAACCGAGTCGAATTTATTTTTTCACGATTACCTACTCTACTTTTTACCAGTGACTGCGAGAAAGCCGGTAGGAGGTACTTACAGCACGTTTTTTTGTACTGATTCTTATAATTCGTGCTTGTTTCAATTTTTTTTTATTGTCTGTTAACGTGTTATCGATGAATCAAATGCTCTTTTACGAATGGCAATGGCAAAAAAAAAACAAATCGGTTGTGCCATTTTCGAGATTTTGACAGACTAGCGCACGGCTATTGATTTTTATTTATTATAGAATAGCTACATCTACGGATAATTTACGGGATATTCAACAGCGAAATAAATTATTACTGGACATACACAAACCTTTGATAACTTTCTTACAAAAACCCCGCAAACCAAATAAGCCGGCCGGCCAAACATCCCGCATGCCTCCCTATATAAATGTTGTTCTAATCATTTACCCCACGCAGTGCCCTAAGTCAATTATAGTAACTTATTGACATGTTTTTCGTAGACACGACAAAATAAACTCTTATTTCGAGATGTAGCGATTGACTCTCAGATATCCTATAACGTGCCCACGCAAAAGATATAAAATTACATGTCTCGATCTCGGTATAAATAGAACGATTGATTTAGCGTTCTTTTGATATTGTATATGCTCCTTATATGATTTTATACGAGCGTGAATATACTTTCAGACATTATGTAGAGTATGTAGTAATAATAGTAATGTAGTATGTAATGTAGAGGCTTCGATTTATCGCTGGCGTAGCAGCGACTCGCGGTTTCATTGGCTATCCCACAGGATCCTTATAATTGCTAGGTACGTTATAGCTGCATTCGGCGTTACCTAAAAATACAGGAGAACTCGAAGCACCTAACAGTAGGAATATATATCATAGTAAGGAAGGATCTTGATTGTGATAACGCACTTTATGAGTTATACGCGATATAATTCTCGTGTTTTCAAGCGTTTTCATTAAGTAGGCGTTTAATCGGATATGACGAGTGCTTAGTGAGCGCGGTATCCGTGACCCCAATACTCAAGTATCTGCCAGCCTGCCCGAGCTCAACCTATCCAAACTGAAGTCACAACTGTTTCTGAGAAATTAAGTACAGCCTCTGACTTGCCAGATATTATTCAGTATTGGCCTTGGTAGCTTAATCGGGAGACCGCCCGACTTGAAATCGTGAGGTCGCAGGTTCGAACCCCGTATCATTGAGCTCATTGGAGTTTATGTATGATCTTCATACAGTGCACCTTTCGGAGAAGGAAGACATCGTGAGAAGAAATTCAATTGCGTGAATCCACCGACACGCAACTGGGCCAGCGTTGTAGATATGGCCCGATCGCCCTTCAAGGGTATTTTCAGCAGTGGATTATTTAACAGGCTGATTATTCTGTCAGTTTTGGGATGAAAGTAGATATTTTATGTTTGCTCTTATGTTGAATAATAGACAATAGACAATAGACAGTAGTTTATTTGCGACAAAAAACATAGCACTCAAAGAAAGAATATTAGGAATAACAAGCAATTGTAATCTTTCGTCTAATAACCTTATCTTGCCGAAAAAATATTTTGTGTCAACCGTTAGAAGGGAAAAGGTGGCAAACGAGGGAGGGGCAGATTACCCCTTCTACCCCACATTACCTGGGTAGGAGGACTTGCGTATTCTGAACCCAATCGAATCAAATTCAATTAACTACTAATCTCACCATCATCTGCATTCAGAATGACGGAGACAGGAAGTGCAGTTTCCGAATCGAAACCTTTCCGATCTGCAGCGCGAGTACCGTTCTATGTCAGTACATTTTGACGTGTCGGTATAGAAAATTTAAAGTTATTTTGTTGTATAATGTTTTATGTACCAATAAATGAAAATAGCACCTGCAGAGAATTATGTCAAAAAGATCACTCATGTCTTATTGGAATTAATAAAATATACCAAATGGAATTTCCTTATGTAGTAAATATCAGAATTGACATTCTGTGAAAACCCGTAGATAGGTATATAGGTAGGGTACTTGCACTGCAGTTGCCCTTTACACACGATGATGAATCGATAAATTGAAGGACGGCAAAGCACAATGTCATGTTCAACGTAAAATAATGACTTTAGACGAGAGTAGGTACGCGATTTGCCCTAACATTATTTAGAGGTCTCAATTTAAATTTATTTTAATGGAATCCAACTGTTTGCCGGATAAAATTATTCATTAGAGAAGCCACCTGTCTCGACTTTGATAGAGATGTACGTCAGTAGAGAAGGTATAGGTAGGTATCTTTTCAGCAATTGTTTATACAAGAGGTTGAATAAGTTGAATTAATAATAAAACTAAGATATCAGTCGCTTTTGTGCTTAGGAATATTGATTTTTAAATATGTCAGCCTGATTTATTCTAAGTACCTACCTGTATACAAATCCCATCAGATTCTTTTGATTCGTGAGAAAATTAACAGTTTCGTTTGGTTTTAGAGGTAATTGCATCAGTCTTGTGTAGTGTAGGCATGTATTGTTAAAATTCTGATTATTGTTTTACTAAGTAGGTGATGTTTTTTTTATATTTACAGGCTAGTCTGATTTTTTCTTTTTTGATAAAAATATATTGGTTTCTACAGTAAATTCCAAAAGATCGTTACCCATGTATGTCGGCCAATATTCTGTTAAACAAAAAAAAATATTTACATCGTATTGTTAAAAACTCAGGCAATCTACACACTACAGTAGGTGTAGTAGTTAAAATAGGTCATTTTACTATTGTGCACGTAGACATTACCGTTCTAATACGCCACTAAATTACTAACTTGACGTTAACCCTGTTCTACCCGTACCTGCGTGATGTGTAAATTGCTAGCATCTGATATTAGTAATAAGTATCTATATAGCCTCTAGTAACGCCCCTTTACCACAGAATAAAGAATAGTACCCTTTACTATTGTTTATATTTATACCGTCTAAATACGCAGGAACATAATTATAGTGCGGTATGTCGCAACCAAAAGCTATTTAATCAATTAATGTAGGGAATCAGAGATAATTGGTACAATAAATGTCATGTCGTTGTCGATATAACGACGATCGGTGCACGTGCGCCGACGACGACAACGCGGACGCGTGCGCTGGATGCGAATTAATATTTATCGAAACTCTCAGTATGTTATGTAGGTAGCACGCCACTAGTGCATCTAGATATATGAACTGTAAGTGATTTTAGTAAGTGTAAATATTTTCGTTACATACTTAATGAAATTTGACTTGATCTTACTTATCAATAAACTATTTGTATTTTTGTATTATATTATCTATGTAGGTGGATAGATAACTCTTTATTGTTTTCACTAGGATTTACATAATTTCAGCAGCATGACCAATAGCACGACATAATATTTGCGTAAGCGCAGTATCTGCCATGCAACAATAGGGTGGAGAAGGTTTATATAAGGCGAAGAAGAAATAGAACGAGTTTTTAAACGAATAAATTTTATGGCGTGAAAAGTACCAATGTAATTATTTTTTTCTAGTTTACTAGAAATAACTCAAATATTTATATGCCACCAAAGATACACTAAAAATATTAGGCAGAACGCGCTGAATAATTATCTTTACCCATACGTATATTGCGAAAATGAAAATACTTAGCAACTATATTGCCGATCCTGTTTCTATAGCATGATCTAGTTATAAATTGCCATGAATAGATTCTATTCACAGCGAGAAGGCTTCTGAAACATGAAAGTAAATACACTTAAAGGAAAATCAAAGGTATTGTGCTGGTAGAGCTTCTATAAATATAGAGTGGGTAGGTACTTATAAAAACTTTTATACATATAATGCCAATACTGTACATCATCATCACAGCCTATCATAGTCATTATAGTCATAGTAGTTATACTGCGTCTGCCTCTCCAAGGCACGTCACTCAGCCCATCGCCAGTTTGCCAACCGCCAAGCAGTTGTGTGCAAGCATTACCGTGTTTCGGTTTGCAGGGCAATGTAGACAGAAAAATTACTGGGCATGAATAGATTTGACATCTGATATCTCAGGATGAGGAGCGTAGTGCAATGCGGCGCGGGGTATTATTCGCCAGTTCACAATTCTCTAGCTCGTCTATAACCACTCCATTGTATAAATTTTTGGCTTCGGCTTTGCGCTTTCAACCATTGCTAGCTGTCCTTCTTATATCATTACTCCATAGACTCATTGCGTCCAACGCTACAACGCTTGCCGATTATTAGAATACATCGTTTGACCACTACTTAATTGCGAAGATGCCATCTAGGATGGAGAACGGATGCCTAAAAGAAACTGATTCACTCGCGAATTGAAGACACCCAGAATGTTTCTGTTTGGTGTACTTACTATAAACCTTACGTGTATAAATAGTACACGTAAGCTCTTAGCATATAAATAGTTATTTGACGGATAGAAAGCTAAAAGCTTCAATGTGACAGGAACATTAATTAACGCCTGATGTCATATTAATGAAATTAATATGTGGCAATTTCCAAGCAACATTGGAAGTCTTTACAAGTTTGTCGCGATTGGGCTTTTCTTAACTTTGTTTTGGAAACGCATGAGCAGATTGTTTGAAAAGGACACTTCAACTCCTGAAAACAATTTATAATATTGATGTTCTAAGAAAAGGCATGTTCAGCCAAGTAAGGCCATGAAACTTAGAAACTTTTAAACGCCGGCGTCGCCATTTTTCTTGGCTTTTGAAAATAAAACATAGGTAAGAAGTATATAGTTTCCATCCAAAGGTTGCCTGGAAGAAATCGCTTAAGGTGATAAGGCCGCCCCTTGTACTGCCAAATAATGTACCTACCCTGATTATTTGTAAGTTGTTCTATATTTCTGGTGTGCAATAAAGATATATTGTATTGTATTGTATTGTAGTTTATTTTTATTTTCCTTAAACATTATCATGAGGAATTATAAATTATACCTTGCAAGTGAAAATATTTCAATTTTTTTAGTAAGATAAGCCTATGGGTCCCATTTTGGGCCAGTGCCTCGGAGGAGTTAACCTAAGGTAATTAGTAAATCCGTGGCTGGGTGGGTTGTCCACTTTAGTTTTTTATGCCGTATCTAACATTAAGTCTTATTGATTTATTTAGTTAAAGTGATATGTCTGCAATGTGTTACTTAGTGTCAATTTATGAATAACGGTTATTTGACATGTAAGTTTGGTGTTATGGCCACCGTTTTTTATTTCATTCTTATACAGGGTTATAAGTTAGGGGTGTACTAAGCTGAAACGGTCATTGTACTCATCATTGAGAACAACTTTCACTAAGGGGCCAAATCTGAAGTAACGAGAAAAAAAACAGCTGTTCCATACATTTTGTCATGAACTTTTTCTATGAAATAGATGTTTTTTTTTTACCCACCAGATGTCGGGTAGCAGCGTCCTTTCAGTCAGCGGTGGTGAGTATTCTGCGATCCCCAAGCCGCCTGCTAAACGTGGGAATTATGGCAACCCTTCCCAAAACAGCAAAACCCACAAAATCAAACCACAAAAAACATCAACACACATACACAAACATCAGAACATCATCATCATTAACATTTGTATCTAAATACAAAATTTCATCCAAATCGTTACAGCCGTTTCCGATATACGCAAAATAAATTTAGGTATATGTAGATAAATATTACAAGAATTGCTCGTTTAAAGTTATTATTAGATTGTATTGTATTTGAAACCAATTGCTCTACCTAAGTAAGTATAATTACAGGCTCGGTTATCGCAATAGACGTCTAGATTTTGGGCCGAACACGGCATACAAAAAGGGACGAAATTAGTTTTTTTAATGTGGGACGAACTTGCTCGGGACGAAAATGGCATAAATCGTCTGGAAAGGAAGAGTAGGTACTCCAAGCAGGAAACGAAAACTATCGAGAGACACGTGACCTCTATTCCATGAAAGTTGTATAGTTTCCACTTGCGTCCGATTGGAGCGCTGTCCCAGTTGTCATAGATTTTTCTAACGAATGCATATTATTACGTATTTTTGATAGTTTTTGTCTTAGAGGCACTGAAGTAGACACAGTACAGATTATTATTAGAACCACTAGGTTGCGGTTTGTTTGCTGTCATTGAGCAAAGTTGATTTATGTTAAACTTGGAGTAATAAAGTTACGAAGTATGCATATTACAACTTAATTTATGTAAATTAAGACTGCTTAATAAATAATACCCAAACCGGCAGCATAGGTACATAGCCCATGCCTACTTAATGTTATAGATAAACAACAGTAACAACAACAGCAACAGACAACAACACACAACAGTAACAGTAACAGGTTAGGGCATAATAATAATAATAGCCTTTATTCAACAATCTTACAAAACATGAGTATGAAGTTTATAAGACACCGAAATCGAGATTGTCTTGCTTTCCAGCATAGGCCTAACAGCAATGCATTCAACACTCAATGAATAAAACACCACCATTTTTAATCATTAAATCGAGATAAAACACAAGTTTCAGAAAATAATAGAATGCAACGACATGATTTTTCCGTGTTCCCGGCAAAACTCCGAGCGAATTGTTCGCTACATCGACAATGATAAGATGACTGGACGGGAAATAAGCGCACAGATTTTGAAGACTATAATATGTTGAGCGCCGGCTCTCCTTTCGCTTCAGTCATACTCAGCATTTGCGACATGTGAGCCGTCCGATACGACAATACAATACTTCTAATATATAAGTTCATGTGTTCTCTTTTTGTTAATTATTAGTCTACTTATAAACACTTCGTGTTTGTAGGCTCGTTGTGTCACAGACAATAATAAAAATAAAATTGCTTTAGTTTCTAGAGTAAAACTTTACTTTAGCCCCTAGAGCATCATATGCTATTTTAGCCCCGCTCTGGTACGCTATAATGACGGACTTTTTGAGCAAGAGGAGTGAAAACATCTTTATTCAGCTATTTAGAGCCGTAATTCAAATAAATATCTTTGTAAGTATAAGTATCTATAGAGAGAAAAAAACAAGAATTGTCACCGTCGAACTAACCACCAAGAACTCTGTAGATATAGCACTTGTAAATTATCAATCGCCTAAGAGTTAAGTACTACCTTACCTCCTGGGTAGATAGATTACCTACCTACAGTAGCGGACGCTACGCAACACATTCTGATAACACGTCAGAACCACTTATCGATACGATGAAATAAGACTTCTGGCGTTACATGCCACATCAATTTTATAGTATACATATATACCGAATTACCTATTTTTGTAGTGTTAGGAATCTACTGCAGGGTCCGCCTAAGTACCACACCTTTGCCAGTTATTCAACCGCCAAGCAGTAGTGTGCAAGCATTACTGTGTTCCGGTTTGAAGGGCTATGTTACCAGAGAAATTACTGGGTATGAAAGGTACGAACGATAGTGATGTTCCTTCCTTTCGCCTGTAACCCTATTCTTGATTAAACAGCTGAGTTGATCTTGATAAAATTTACCAAGTTAGTATAGATAACCTCAGGAGTAGGCCACAACGTTAAATAAACGAAGCATATTATAACTCATGTAGTAGCTACGGCGTTTTTTCATACGTCTGTTCAGAGCGCTTACTAAGCTAGCTAGCTCAGTAAATTCACTGAACTATGTTTGCTAGCTAACTCGACGATGCTAAGCTAACTATCGCACTATGCGTGAAGGTGAAACACTTAAAGAAAGGGCATGACCTGGAAAATATCCCTAGCGAAATGTTGAAAAAATAAGAAATTACACGCATGTAATGAGGCACAATAATAGATTCAGAATCTGCCTTATTCAAACCACATACGTATCTATTAATACCTAAATCATAAAGTAATGCGTGTGCCAAATAATTGATAAAGAAAACTCCCAACGAAGAAACTGCTATTTGTTCTGTGTCCAAACATTGACATCGCTCGCCCCAGTTCCTGGACCAAGTTATTGACACGACAGAGATAAGCTGATAACGAAGGCAAATGCATTCGTCATAAATTGCCGAGACTTAAGATTTGGTATTACGAGGCCGAAATCAAATTGAAGGTTAAAGAGATATAGTTAGGGCCAAGTCGTATCTCTTGATACGACTTGGCCGCGTCCGATAGCGTTATTATAACCTAACATTTTGTTTGTCTGTATCTGTGTTTGTAGCTAAGTTTAAGTGTTGGAAATTCCAATCGAACGGAGCTTGCTTTACATTGTATTATTACACTAAGTATGTACAGCCTCAACCAGGTGTATATTGTATACATTTATTGTACATAGGTTCTAGCAGTGCCTCGCATTTTCACCCGCTATTTTCTGCGATAAACTATGTGTTTTCCAACGTATAAGCTATCTCTATTCCAAATTTCATCCGTTCAGCTGTTTTTGCGCGATTGAATAACAAACATCCAAAAATAAAAACTTTCACGCTTAAAATATTAATATTTTTTGTAAGATAAACCTTTCGAAAGAACCTTTCTAAGTTATAGTGGAAACTATCATAATCCATTGCATATAGTTTAGAATGACTAAACGCACAAACAGACACGCGAAATGAAATGCGACTTCATTTCTGACTGTTTTGTGATACCGGACAGTAAGTAAATCCCGGGCCGGATCAGATATCTCGGTATCTGAATTTACCCTCATACGGTATTAAGCATAACCAGCTACTGGACATAGGCCTACCCTCGGCCCTCGGCCTCGTAGAGACCACGCTGGCCGAGTTGCCGGTTGGACGGGTTAGTTATGT
Organism: Erannis defoliaria; assembly: GCA_905404285.2. Taxonomy (NCBI): domain Eukaryota; kingdom Metazoa; phylum Arthropoda; class Insecta; order Lepidoptera; family Geometridae; genus Erannis; species Erannis defoliaria. Next base: position 8,149,893 of record FR990071.1, read on the forward strand.
GTTGTATCATGAAAGACATGCTATATATAATAGGGTATAATTATGCATGTATTTCAATTAATAACAAGTAACTTTAACAAAAAAAACAACAGACTTCAAATTAATATGGGACCAATTCGGAAGTATACCTACCCTTTCAAATAAAAATAAAAATTCAAAATCGGTCCACAATTGACGGAGAAATAGGTAAACATACATTAAAAAAAAAACTTATTTATTGGCATCGCACGTTGTGCATTCTGCCAGTGTCAGGTTTATACATTTTCAAGTTTTAATAGAATAATCAAGTCAAATATGTCATGAAATCACAATAGGCTAGATGACTGTTTTTTTTTTATTGTCCTATTAAAATGTGGCCCATAAATATAGCTGATTAATGAAAACAAAATGAAAATCTGATCAAAAATAAGTAACTTATAAGCATTTTAATATCATGCTAGACAGAGAGAAGAAACAGCAAATCGTGACGTCACTTCTCAGTACGCCACATAAATTATATTCTGACAAGTAAGGCGTGACGTCATTTTTTGTTTTGTGGGATAGGGACAGAGTTGTCTCTAACAAAAACTTTAAACGCTCATATATCAGAACATTATTAACCGATTTAAATTGTTTTTTCAATAAACATACTATATTTACTTAAATTTTTCATTAAAGCTATTGGTTTCAACGATATAAACATCAGTCATCTACCCTATTAGTAATGCCCTAGTAAAGTTGTGGCGACTTTACTATGAGCCTTCTTCGGAGTTTTGAAAACAACACGAAAATACATTTTACACCACATTATATCACTGGCCCACACTCGTGCATGTAATTCAACACTCAATGAATAAAACACCACCATTTTTAATCATTAATTCGCGAAAAACACAAGTTTAAGAAAATAATAGAATGCAACGACATGATTTTACCGTGTACCCGCCAAAACTCTTGATGTCGGTTAAAAATAATAGGATAACTGGAGGGATTAACTTAATCTGATGCTTTACTTCGAAAAAATAATTTAAATCGGCAGGTAAAGTTCTGAAATATACCTAAGCGTTCAAAGTATTTGGGAGGGAGTCATCTGTCCCTTTTTAACAAAACACGTGCTAGTATAGAATTTGTTTGGAATCGTGTCCTTTGACGTCATTAGCCGCTATAGTGCCCTCCCTGTATGTTAACCTGTATGTTGTATGTTTATGTATCTAAAATGTTAAACTTCGTTATTTGCACACGTTTAAATTATATTTTATGTTTTGTTGCGAGTTAGCTTTTATGTGAGTCAATCAATGCTATTATATATATAACGAGAGAGATATGTCATATCGCGCCCTAAATTGGCCCCGTGAAGACGGCCCTAAGGACTGTCTCGCCTGTCTGCGCTCACTAAGCGAGACGCGCGCTATCCCTTTTGCTCTCATAAAAGTGCTATCTTCTTTCGCACTCGTAAACATGAAGGCGCGGGGGTCATTTTCAAACGTTGGTTTATTACGCGATGGCGCATCCATCGTAATCTTTGGAGTCAATTAAAAAAAAAACGTTCCCTATTATCACTTCACAGAGTAAACTTAGAAAAAAACTATTAACTGGCTGGAAAAAACACACTACCTATACGTAGGTGTCAAAGGTTAAACTACAATCTAAAAAAAACTTGGTGGATCTAGCTCTCTCTGTATATAATCGAAGAAAAAAATTACGGGCAGATTAACTCGATTCCGTATCTTATGCTATTCCTTCTAGAAGCAATTAGATTAAATAATCGTAAGGCGCTGGTACCGCCGCTTGCGTCTAGGATAACGCGTTATCAGTGAGAGTGATAAGTCATAATAGCACCAGCTGTCCTGCATTTGGAATGTTGCGCTATAGTGATGTAACTAACATCTATCTAAAGTTCGCTAATAAATAAACAATTATATATTCGGAAATGTGTATAAATACATTGGAGCTAACTAACGGATTGGTAAAAGGTCAGTTCGTTAAAGAAAAATATGTGCAGTTTGAATTAATTTGAATGGTTTTATTATTTTATCTTTATTTATAAATTTAATTAATTTGTATACCTACCTACATAGTTTAAAATTGACTGCGTTTCGCTGTTTTAATTTATTCGTGACCTCGCCTCGATTGAATCGGACTCAACGGAAGATCAGCGCTGTTTGATAAATAGCATTATGCTGAGCTGAAACCATTATTGTGACATCAGTCCAGGATTGATGATTAATTTTATAGTTATATTATCTTACTTGATGTTACAAAATCTATCTAATACTATAAGAATCAATGTCCTGTTTGGAGGATTTAGTTCTCTCTCACTTAATCACTGCAGACCAGGCCCTGATCTAAAGGGGGGCGAGCCCGGCAAGTGCCTAGAGCGGCAAAACTGAGGGCGCCGTGCGGTTGTACGGAGGCCTCTAGTAATAATAGTAGATTGTTTACCAAGGGAAGAAACAACTATTTTTGAGGCGAGTGTTTCTTTGAATCCCGAGCGTAGCGAGGGATTCTAAAGTAGAATCCTGAGCGCTGCGTGGGATTCAAAGTACTCGAGCTTAAAAATAGTTGTTTCTTCCCTTGGTAAACAATCTACTATTATTACTAGAGGCCTCCGTACAACCGCACGGCGCCCTCAGTTTTGCCGCTCTAGGCACTTGCCGGGCTCGCCCCCCTTTAGATCAGGGCCTGGTCTGCAGTGATTAAGTGAGAGAGAACTAAATCCTCCAAACAGGACATTGATTCTTATAGTATTAGATAGATTTTGTAACATCAAGTAAGATAATATAACTATAAAATTAATCATCAATCCTGGACTGATGTCACAATAATGGTTTACGTACAACCGTACGGAGGCCTCTAGTAATAATAGTAGATTGTTTACCAAGGGAAGAAACAACTATTTTTGAGGCGAGTGTTTCTTTGAATCCCGAGCGTAGCGAGGGATTCTAAAGTAGAATCCTGAGCGCTGCGTGGGATTCAAAGTACTCGAGCTTAAAAATAGTGTTGATCCCGAGGTGGACACTCTGCTTTTTATCAACCTCTATGAGAAAATAAGTAAGTGCAGCTTATGAATAAGAATAGTCGTCGTCGCTACAAGAATGCTGGACGAAGGCCTCCCAATAACGGGGTGTTCCCATAATCCCAACGCTTGGCAGACGGCTTGGGGATCGTAGAATGCTCACCACCGTTAACCAAGAGGACGCTGCTGCCCGTCCTCCGATGGGTCTGGTTGCAGTTTAAGGATACCCAGGTCCATAAGAATAGTACCTACGTTTATTTCATTCTCACTACTTACTCTCACTTCTCACTTTTTATTGAGGAAGATACACTGAGTCAAAATAAAACAAAGTAAAATCCGAATTTGAGTAAATAGGGTAGATGACTGATGTTTATATCGTTGAAACCAATAGCTTTGATGAAGAATTTAAGTAAATATAGTAAGTTTATTGAAAAAATAATTTAAATCGGTTAATAATGTTCTGATATACGAGCGTTTAAAGTTTTTGTTAGAGACAACTCTGTCCCTTTCCCACAAAACAAAAAATTACGTCACTCCTTACTTGTCAGAATAGAATTTATATGGCGTACAGAGAAGTGACGTCACGATTTGCTGATTCGCCTCTCTGTCTAGCATGATATTAAAATGCTTATAAGTTGCTTATTTTTGATCAGATTTTAATTTTCTTGTCATTAATCAGCTATATTTATGGGCCACATTTTAATAGGACAATAAAAAAAACAGCCATCTAGCCTATAACGAACGACTACGGAATGCATTTAGCGCGTTTTTGTTTTTTTCACAAATTTTCTTTTTTAGTTTTAACGCGCCTTCCTTTTTCAAAAAGCCTGTTACTTGTTCATACAATGTCCGTGGTTGATCTCTTTGGCGATCGGAACTTTTACTAACAATATCCACATTCCAAATTCAAATCACCGCCCGGAGGGAAGAAAAGTTATTTTCCTCCCTAGGGCGGAAAAGAGCTAATTTCTGCCTTGTTTGCGAGGAACAAACTAGGTCTTTTTGAATAGATGTGATAAAAGTATATTTCTTGTTACTTCTTCTTTATTTCTTTCTAAATGTACCGTAGGATGCCTTGAGACTTGGTGAAAGCCTGAAAGGACGATGTTTTGTAAGGCAATAAATAGGCAGTGGGTGGAAGCGAAAAACCGAATAGGTATCGGGCTGAAATGCGTAACTTAGTAATAGGTCGACGTCCAATCTAAATAATGATGGTAGGTACCTACTTACATGGGAGTACGGACTATGCCCACTTGTCTGTACATTTTTGCTTGAACACAGCGTTTGTAAAGTTTATTTGTATACATTAGTACTTATTCGCATTAAACATAATGCTAAAATGTCTTTAAATGCAGCGACCGTTCAATTTATCATTGTCGCTGTTTTAATGTGTACCGAATATGCAAAAAGTAAAAAACCTGCATAGAAGGTTTATACGATAAAATATGCACATAAAATTGCGTTCAAAAATACCTTTTGATTTTGTAAAAAAAATGTTTTAATAAAGCAACCTTATTGTGTAGACTGTAAAGGCTTAGGTCATTTCCGATGCGTACCTAGGTGGCCTAGTGGTACAAAGTTCCCATATTTCCATGTATAAACTAGGCCAAAATGTCACACGTATTAGTTTAGATACGCTAGCAAATTCCGCTAAACCAATACCTACCTAATTCAAATAATTGTAATATGCAACTGCTAATGCTGCTGAAACTTTTAAACTTTCGCGATTTGAACACATAATTATGTTTATAACCGGGACTTAATCGCGCACAAATAAATTTATATAAAAAAAAAAAAAAACGCCAGACAGAAGTCTGCCATCGCTGAGCACCTGCTCGAAGCGGGATCCGGTCACTGGATTGAACTCCACGATCCGAAAGTCCTCTCCACTGAACGACATTATTATCCAAGGATGGTTCGTGAAGCGGTTGAAATAAAAAAAACATCGTAATTTCAATCGGGAAGGTGGATTTAGATTGTCGTCGTCGTGGAATCCCGTTATAGGCAAGTTTTCATATCGCGGTAGGGTTTCTGAGAAATTTGCTGATACCGTCAGTGTAGTGTGCCGTGGAAACAAACCTACGTTTTAACAAGACCAAATGAGGGTAGGACACCACAACACCCGCATTCTTCAGTCAGCTCGTGACCACGGCCATTGGAACATGGTCGAAACGTCGAGGTAAATAAAAATAAACTTATTTGTGCGCGATTAAGTCCCGGTTATAAACATAATTATGCTAATGCTGCATCCGTATATAGGTACATAGATAGACCTAGTTCTAGTAATCATTATAGATAAAATGAAATCTTTATTGTGATTCATGAATGAAATAAGCTTGATATTTGTGTCATAAATTCATTAGGTAACCTACCTATTCAAAGTTTGGTGCACATTTGTAGATCAAAAATTAGCAAAGTTCGGTGTAGAGTAGGTAATAGGTTAGTACCTACGCTTGCTTTAATAAATCTCCATAATTATACAGTTGTACAGTTTTAAACGGAAAATCACTTGTATATTGATGTCATTGTTGTGTAGTCAGTCATACCAGGTAAAAAAACACTATTGGTAGGTAGGTACTAGTTCCACGACTGCCACGTAACTACCTAGTTGTGCCACGGGTAAGTGACGAAATAAACTACACAAGTACCTAATTTATTCTTTAGATAGCAGTGCCCAGCGATTTCACTTGCGATTCCTGTGATTAAAAAAGCCGGTTTTATTCCAAGGTACTATAAAGTACCTACCTACCTGTATTTCAAGTGACATCAAATTCCGTTCAGCCGTTTTTACGAGATTGAGACCTTGAGTAACAAACATCCAAGTATCTAAAAATATATACTTTGTAATTTATAATAGGTATCTCTATCTAGGTACCTATTATTACGATGATACTTTTAAATTTTTTACCTATTTAATCTGTAGATAAAAATATAAATAAAAAAAGTTTATCTTATAACTTAGGGTTAAATTCTCTATGATATATTAATTACATAATATAAGTTGCATCATGTTTTTATACGAATAGAGAAACATACATAAATTAAAATATTTACTACTATCTTAGAATGTTTCTACTAAAATGTGATGCATATTCTCAGGTAATTCTGAGTTTTAGTCCGTGCCAATAAGAATGTATATTCCTTGTCAGTTCTGCCCGACTCTACCTGTGCGCTCTACCATAGTTATTTGGTCGATTGACAAAGCATTGTGATGAATGAAGGTGACTGTTTTCAGAATAAATATTTATGCTACTGCTAGGTACTTACTCAGAGTTAATGTATGAAGTTCATGCACAAGAACAGGGGTAAAGCGTAACGCCTTGACTCCGATATGAGCGGGTTCGGCGAGTGGCGCTCAATCAGACCACTCTCTCACCGGCGGCACTCATAAATCAGGTACATAATGCACTCAGTGTCGACACAACGGTCCGTTTGTTCAGCTACACCGGCCAGCAGCACAGTTACGCACAGAAACACCTCATCAAAAGAGCCTTTCACTCAAAACGACAACCTGGCTGCGGTGTTGTGCAAATCATCGCGGCCGGTCGGCTAGATTTAGCAGTCACGCGTAGGTATGCCCGCAGAAGGTGCCTGCCGGGATTCTCTAACAGGTTTTCATTGAAGAATTGAGGCTTCTTGCTAGATGGGGTTCGATTTGTTTACAGCGAACACACGAGGGGCGCGCACGATGCTCGCACACGGGCGCTACACGGGGCAGCCGGCGGCGACTGCCGTGCGGAGGCGAGCCGATTATCTTGCCGCCAAATCGAATTTTCCTATTCGCTCGTTCTTAGACTTACCACGCACGATAGAGTAAGATGTGAATAATATCGAGGGAAACGGGCCCGAATTCTCGAACTCGAATAACACCGCAATGTGACGTTGCTGCACGTCACACGTTTCGTTTCCATTGCATCTGCACATCACAGACTAAATGTCAACTAGGCTAAGCTTTAGCAAGAAGAAAATGAGAAACATTACAGCGGCAGCAGCTACGTGACGTGACAATAAAAATGTAGAGATGTTTACCAACATCTTCAGCAGCACAGCTCACGCATTCAACTCTTATACCTACACACAAAGATTACGAAGGATGCGCCATTGCGTAATAAAACAACGTTTGAAAATGACCCTCGCACCGTCATGTTTACGAGTTGCGCTGGAGTGCGAAAGAAGATAGCACTTTTATAAGAGCAAAAGGGATAGCGCGCGTCTCGCTTAGTGAGCGCCGACAGGCGAGACAGTCCTTAGGGCCGTCTTCACGGGGCCATTTTAGGACGCGATATGACATATCTCCCTCCTTATATAAATAATATCATTGCCTACACATAATAGAGCAATATCGAGCAGTGCTTGTTAGGAAACTTACCTATCTACAGTAAAAGTATACTACCTAACCTACTACGCCAAAACAAAAGTATTGTATCCAAACCAAACCGATGAATGTTTGATCACTATAACATCACATTTTCTTTCAAAACGATATTTTATAGTTTTCCATATCTCAAGAGTGAACGGGGTCATAAGCATACCACCGTATAATTTACTATCTACCTCTTCGACCTATACCTGCCTATATAGACAAATAAACACCTATTAGGACGTGTTATCTTTGGAACCGTAACAATTTTCACAGAATACTGTGCTACATATGGCGAATTACTATGGAAATACCTATGATATGTCCTAAAATTGCATACAGAACCACCGCAGAACATGTGGTGTAGCAAGGGGCAGGATAACTTTGCTGCCAAGCGAAACACACAACTTTTCACCTCTCTACAGCGAGGAAAATGCTAGTTGCAAGAAAAACAGATAAAATATTAAGAGACAAAATATCAAGTGAAATGTTTTTTTGTAGTGGTAGGACTCTACTACAGAGTCTGCCTGGGGAAGTACCACACCTTTGCCAGTTATTCAACCGCCAAGCAGTAGTGTGCAAGCATTACTGTGTTCCGGTTTGAAGGGCAATGTTACCAGAGAAATTACTGGGTATGAAGAGATTTAACATCTAATATCTCAGGGTGACGAGCGCAGTGCAGTGCGGCGCAGGATTGTGTTCGCAAGTTTACAATTTTGGCACTGCTACTGTTAGTGGCAGGCGTGACGCTTACCATAAGGTGAAAGCCTTACTCGTCTCGTCACTTGACCGTATAAAAAATATATATATTGTCGTGCTAGTGTGTGCAATTTTTCAAAAAATGAGGTTGGCGCACTGACATGAAATAAGTATTAATGCATTTTCAGTGGACTGGCGGTACCTATAGAAAGTTATAGATAATAGAAAGTTCCGAAAAAAACTTTCCACGCTAGCGAACTAAATGCACTTTTGCACTCTGATTTCGAATGATAAACAGAATCTTTCCGAGGTTGTGAGGTGAAATAGTTGTTTGTTATGCAAGGCTGCAAAGTTGTTTTTTGGCGCGAGTACTTATATTGAAACCTGAGCGTAGCGAGTTTTTTTAAAGGTACGAGATGCAGAATAACTTTGCTACCGCGCAAAACACACAACTTTTCCCCTCGTTACAGCAAGGAAAATGCTAGTTTTTTTTCATGCAGTCTTCGTGCTGGCCTGTGCGCTTATTTTAAAAATGATGTTGGCGCACTGATATGAAATATATAATAAGTATTACTTTGTGTATTTTCAGTGTACGTGGCGGTACAGAAAATTATTCAGATTTCAGTAATTTTATTGCACCAAGTATCTTAGTCTAGTACAGTAATGCCAACCCAAGAACTATATAACTACTATATATGGACCCTGTAAGGTGAGGCATAAAAAGATTTTTTTTAAAAACATCCGATTCCTACTTCGAATACCTTGATGACATCTTCATATTTTCTACTAATTTCTTTAAACCCGAAACTACTGAACCGATTCCGATAAAATATATATGGGACCACCTCTGAAGTATTACCTACCAAACAAAAAAAGAATCATCAAAATCAGTTCATATTTGGCGGAGTAATCACGTAACATACATAGAAAATATAAACATGCAGTCGAATTGAGAACGTTTTTTTTTCACGTCGGTTGAAAATAAATCTTAACTAGGTACATATTAGTTATATATATATGAGTTATTGAATAAGGTTTGAATTTTAAAAACTCTTTCCACACTAGCGGATAAAATGCACTTTTGCACTCAGATTGCGAATGATAAATATAATCTTTCCGAGCTTCTGAGGTGAAAACGTAATTATTTTTTATTTATTTGTATCTTAAAAATAATAGGTATTTAAGAGACCTATACATAAATAGTTAGAAGCGTCAATAAAACACTAAAATATAAAACCGAATAATTGAAATCTTGTCCTTACGGGTTACCTATCTCTTGACGACGGACATATTGTAGGATAGGTATATGCTAAGTGCATTCACTCATACTCGTAATTATGTAAGTACAAATATTACTATGGGGTAATGGGGCCATGAAACATTAATAAAAACTGATGTTTCATAGAAAAATGTTATTCTCCTTCGACGAACTTTATGAAACAGCAGAAATTCTTTTTCGCTATTTCAGGGTTGACCCCAATCGGCCCCATAGTAAAAATGGTTCATAATAGTAGTTTATAAGTAAATAGGTAGAAACACTACGCACCTTCCTCCTCCATTTGCTGTTCATATCCTCGTGACTTTGGAAACATAAACGTGCACGCGAATGTAATAAAGTAAAAAATTAACCATCGTGACTGGTTCCACTTTAATAGCTAGATTCCACTTTATCCTTTGTCAGATTATATTATATTATAATTATAGTCAATCATCATCATCATTGGCATCGACCGTTCCCTTCCTGCTGAGGGTAGGTATATTTAGGACTCAGTTTCAGGTTTCAGATAAGACATAGACTCCTTTTTAGCGCGCGATCTTCTCTGTTCATAATTGATGTAGGTGTCTAAGGTATACTCGTACCTATGTCGAAGAAAGGATATGACAAAAGACGGATTTACTATTCCGGGGCTAATCTGTTAAATATGTAATAGCTATTTTTTGTTAAGTATGGTATGTTTGCTAAAATATTATTAATTTGTTTTTTTTGGCATAAGTAGCCTTTATTAACTACAACAAACTACAAATTAGACTATTTAGACTACTACTACAAAAAAACAAAAGGATTCTATCCAGACCGATGAAAGTTTAGAGACAATCCAAAACCCACTACCAGTCGGCAGCGTACCCATCATGCTGGCGGCATTGCCACGCTGATTGGCATTGCTTATGCGTTGGGCCAAATAAAGGCCAGCATTTTGATCACCAAATTTTAATTTGGTTGGCTACGACTGCGAAAGCTGTCCGAAATCTAAAGTATTGACATTTAAAGTATTGACATTAAACTATTTACATAGGTATTAATAATTTTTCGTAGAGTTTTTGTGACGAACAATTTTGCTGCTGGGGCATTCCAGCGAAGATGACACCACAAGAAAAGGAAACAAATTACATATTTTAGATTTGAACATGTAACTAGAATACAGACAATAAACCAATTCATCGGAAAAAAACAGAATTTTTTAAAATAATTTTTTTTTTTTGCCTTTTTTACTATTTCTAACGGAGCTGTAGTGCCTTTGTCTATGTGGTGTAATACTTTTTCTTCAAGTTGGCAACACTTTTCCGGGCCTTTTATGTGCGATTGTTAAAAACTAACTACACCAGAAAAAAATGCATTTTGCAGAGTTTAAAACAGTGGTAAGTGATTTCCAAGAATTATTTATTGTGAGAAGTTGTAAACATTTAAAGAAACGCTTATCGCATGTCCTGACAACCTGCCATTTGCATCCACCGGTTGCCCGCGACTTTTACAATGTCGTCGGTCCACCTAGTGGGAGGCCTTCCTGCGCTGCGTCTTCCGGTTCGCGGTCGCCACTCAAGAACCTTTCTTCCCCATCGGTTGTCAGAAATCTGTTACTTACTCCTTTTTTGGGCAGTCGTGTAAGGAATAATTTCTCTACGCATTACTTGAAAGAGCCAGCAATGGATTGGTCCATAAAATCTATGATGCTCTACGCATATTTTTTCTATTAGGAATACAAAAATATAATTATACTAACTCGTAAAAAGTGACCTGACGACTGTCGATATTCTTGTCTCTCTCTACCAAAAGAAATAATGATAAGACAAAAAAAAATTTTTTTTTAAATACCTGTTACATAATAATCTGTTTACTAGGTAGCAGGTAAGTTTTGTCAGCGGTTTTCTGACATAAAAGTAGGTACTTAGGTACTGCATCGTGTCATACGAGACTATTATTTATTCTGTGATCGTGTATCCTATCCAGTAGGTATTCCTACTACTCGATACAGTAGTACTTTTCTCTAGATTTTTCCTGTCCCCTTTTTTTCCAGAGGGAAACTATCCTAAGTCTAGGTTTGTGGCGCATATTGCAGCCCAATGTCACAAAAGAAAGAATAGTACCAATATCTCATATTTCTGTTACTCGTATTTCCTTCAAAATTACCATATTTCTAGTAAAAGGCAAAACTGACAGACAGAGTTGCTTTTGCATTTTATTTAGTATAAAGTCTTTTGCGATGAATATTTTAATTCAAGAATATATTTAGATAGGTAAAATAGGTACGTTACCTATTAATAGTACTTATATTCTATTTTTAACTCAAATCAAACCACGTACATATAATAATCACTCAACGTACGTACATTAAAAATAAACATAAAAAAAACTGATTTCAATGACGTTTAAAGATTTGTGAATTATTGTGATTTTATCCGACGATTATGATTTTTAGTTCAAGATTATTATCCCGGTAATAAACATAATTAAGTGTTCAAATCGCGAAAGCTTAAAAGTTTAATTTACATATAGGTACTAGAACTTTATGGCGTACAAATCAGAGATGCGCTGCTATCGTAATACTTAAACATAAATTGTTAAAATTAACTGAACAAAACTATAAAGTTGTCACAACGTTGTTGTTGTTAATATTAGTAATGTTAACAACGTTGTGACAACGTAATATCTAGTTTTGTTCAGTTCATTTTTATACGTTTGACCAAAAATGCCCTTTTAACCAAATTTGAATCCAGATTTCTCTACTTTTACGATTCTTTCTTATTATACACAACAGGACTCTTGCCAAATATAAAATTTCTGAATAATTGTGTTTTAGCTTCATATGTTAAGTACTTAGCTGCGCTCCGCGATTCTACCCGCGCTGCGTGATGATGAAAAACGATGATGATTACAAGTAGCCTAATGTTATTCCGGGAAATAAGTAATCTCAGTAGTATACTCGCGCTGGTTTGACTGTATTGTTTGGCTACACTTGACTGGTGAGTCTACGACCGACGCCGAGGCAGAGCTCATTAATTGATAATAATTATAGAGTAGAAACAGATTCATCTGCTGTAGACTATAATAGTACATTATGATACAAGTGTGCTATGTTGGCCATTACACTAGAGGCGGTATTATGCGCGCGAGCCGCAGGCGAGCGCGATAAGAAAGCCGAGAGTGTATTCAAACATAGCACAAGGGTTTCATACGACTGTTTTCATCACACTTGCGAGGAAAAAACAAACATTTTTTGATAATAAACAACCACACAGCGAAAACGTCAGCAAACATTTGCGGAAAATGGCGCCAAACCAGCAATGCGCGCGCAGGTTGACATTTACTTCAGCGGCATAAGAACTCTTTGTTGGTATTACAAAAAAACTGTAAGTATTACCCGGCTATATTAAGAGTGCTTCGTATACATACGTCTAATTGCAGTCACATACAAACGACTTTACTGGGTTATACCTATTATAGCACAAGTGCCGTAATGTAAAGTAAAAAGCACGCGTGCGTAATAGCTTGGATTATGAGCCTAAAACCGATGTAATAAGATCCACTTTACGAGCAAGTGTGATGAAAATATTTTTGTAAACATAGGATAGTCTTATGACATCTCGTGACTTTCTTGATTGATCTTGATTGTACCATTGTGTGGTCGTTTAGATATAATGAAGTCTGGACGTTGTATAGCATTGCTCATGTAGACTGAAGTAAGCATGTCTGTTTTCAAGTTTATTTGGAACTCTTTGCGTCCAAAGCGCCGTCCGTACACTAGATTGTGGATTTTCCGAAAATGCGCTCAAAATGTTTCAATCTGTATTTAAGTATTATTTGTAAAACACTGCAGGAATATGTTCAATATTTTAAGTACAATATTTTCAAATAGAACGTACCTACATAATATATATATATAATTCTATTATATCAAGAAAAATGGGATGCAGATACAGGTAAGGAAAACAACTAAGATTTTTTTTCGGGTGTAATCCAACAAACTACATAATAATACCCAAATAACTAGGTACTTAAAGGTATTTGGGCCTATTTTTTTATTATTTTTCTTTTTTATTAGCATCGCAAGTTGTGCACTCTGCCAGAGTTAAGTATATATGAATGTTCAAGTTTATGTAGTATTAGCAAGTCAAATAAGTAATGAAATCACTGTAAGTCACACGAAATTAGTCATAGTCGAGTCCAAGTCATACCATAGTAAAGTTGTAGCGAAGACATGTTTCACCACATTATATCACTTGCCCACACTCGTGCATGTAATTCAACACTCAATGAATAAAACACCATAGAGTAAGTAAATACTACGTAATATAAAACATCACCATTTTTTGAATATTTTTGTATGAAGTGATTCCACACTTATGGTATTTCTATGTTCTGTGTTTCTGTGTTTTTATGTTGGTCATAATTTTTCTTCCTGTTTAAGCTTTAAAAACATAGGAATCACCATTTTTATCATAATTTCCGAAAAAAAAGCCTAGTTTTAGAAAATAATAGAATGCAGCGACATGATTTTTCCGTGTTCCCGCCAAATCTCCCATTTTGGCCTAGTTTATTTATACAAGGCGGTATGAGAAGTTTATACCACGAAGTTTGTAACACAAAACTGCGGCCAACTGCGTATAGGAAATGTCCTAAGCCTTACTTAGTCTATAGCAAAGATAATATAAATACTTTACTAGGTCTATAGTCAGAACTGTTACACAAGCGGTTTATATTGAAACAAAAAACGAGGTGAGTTGAAGGATGAATTAGTGGTTAATTGGCTTGCAAAGTTAATTTGAGCAATTAAGCTACGAATCTGTTAGGTTTGTGATTTTGTACACGACACGACTGCCCAAAAAAAAAGTAATATAATGTTTTCAGTCAGTAAAAGTATATAAGAATTCCATCACGGAGTTTTTTTTTTTTTCTTATTTCTTGGCATCGCACGTTGTGCATTCTGCCAGTGTCAAGTTTATGATTTTTTCAAGTATTTATATGAAAATCAAGTCAAATATGTAATGATATCACAGTCAGTCACACGAAATTAGTCATAGTCGAGTCCAAGTCATGCCCTAGTAAAGTTGTAGCGACTTTACTATGAGCTTCTACGGAGTTTTGAAAACAACACAAAAATACATGTTTCACCACATTATATCACTTGCCCACACTCGTGCATGTAATTTAACACTCAATGAATAAAACACCACCATTTTTAATCATTAATTCGCGAAAATACACAATTTTAAGAAAATAATAGATGCAACGACATGATTTTTCCGTGTTCCCGCCAAAACTCCCATCACGGAGTTTCATATTACGAGAATAAAATATAAGCTGAATGATCGAACCTCCTTGGAAGCGCTTTTGCTCAATACGTTTACTTTTCTCACAATAATTTGATTAATGCTAAATAGAAAATGAGACGAAAGATGTAAAAGTAATTTTTACCACGCGCACGTGACGCCATTTATTAATTCGCGCCATTTCATCTTTCCTCCTAGGAGGATTATTGCGTCGCACTTTGTGCATTTGCCAGTGTCAAGTATTTATTCGTATCAAGTACATTCGTCTACTCGTTTGTAAAAACCAACTCACTGCACTAGTATCATAAATAACTATTTCTAAATCGGTCCAAAATTGACGGAGAAATCGGTTAACATACCTTTAAAAAAACGTACATACAGTCGAACATAGGACCTCCTCGTTTTTTAAACTGCTGTTAAACGTCTACAATGCTGAAGATTAATTACCTTGTTTTTTTATTTACCTTTTCCAGCTTATTAGGTAACTACCCTTTCGCGTTACCCTGTTACTTTTACACATATTGTGCTACTTTAAGCTTATTAGTGGGTACAAAATAGAAGCCAACAACAATGATAGAGACATTGGGTTTATAAATAAAGATGTTCACAGAGATTTCAATCGCCATTCATGTGGTGTTCGCTACCTCATTTCAATATTTTGTAAACAAACAGACACCACATCAGCTTGGCAAGTATCCAATAATAGAGTGAATTTTAGTTCCATTTACTGTAGATGTCGACTATCGATAACGATAAATCTGTACTAAGTAGGTATAATATTTTATAACGTTCTATGACTTGAAATGATGAAAATGAAAAAAAAACACAAGCGTACATAAATTAAATTGCTCATAAATCATCATCAGCCAGAACACACTGTACGACAACCAGCCATTTGCATCCTACTGGTTGCCCGCGACTTTCACAGTGTCGTCTGTCCACCTAGTGGGAAGCCTACCTACACTGCGTCTTCCGGTTCGTGGTCTCTACTCCAGAACCTTCCTTCCCCATCGGTTATGTTCTTCGAGCGATGCCTCGAAGAACTTAGGTATATGCCTGCATTGCCACTTCAACTTGCAAATCCTTAGAGCTATGTCGATGACTTTGGTTTTTTGGTAAATATCCTCGTTCTCCGAGCGTAGCTCTCTCGATTGCCCGTTGTGTGACTCTGAGTATCTCCAAATGCTCACCAGTTAAAACCTCATAATTACAATACTACGGAGAGTCTTTTTACTGACGATGGAGAAATCTTCAAAAGATGCACGACTTGAAAAATCTATTAAAACTGGAAAAAACTCCTCTGGAAACTGGAGCAAGAGATGCTCCTGCTGAGTTCCTTTTACACGTCCATCTGGTTAGGTTTTAGTTTTACTAGGTAAACTGCGATTGTAGTTCAGGCTAGATGATCTTACCGACTAGGATCAGTTACATGAAATAATAATGCATTTTATCGATATTAACATATCGAGGCTAAATGCCCGACTATGTCCTAAAACGAGGTGAATATTGCGGAAACTGGAAATAAAGCTGCATTATCCTCTTCGACCTCTGATGTAATAGAATAGATGCTTGCTTGTAGCGTCCGGCAATTCAGAAATCATGATTACACTTCCTAAGGAAAGATAAAATGGCGCGAATTAATAAATTAATGGCGCTACGTGCGCGTGGTGAAAATTAGAACTACATCTTTCATCTCATTTTCAATTTAGTATTAAATGAGACAAACGTATTGACCAAAAACGCTTCCAAGGAGGTTCGATAATTCAGCTTATTTATTCTCGTAATGAGAAACTCCTTGGTGGAAATCTTACATATTTTTATAGAAATTAAAAAAATACCGTAAAGGATACGCACGGCGCTATACAACTAGGCATGCAGAAAAATAGGTTTACCGCACGCCTAGCTAACAGTACCTACCTATTTTACCGCACGCCTTGTTGTATGGTGCGTAATGTTAAACTTTCGAACGATGTATACAGGCTTCGAAAATGCATTGTTGTAAAAATATTATACATTTTCAGTATTTTTTTACTTAGGATAAAAAATACTTAAGTTATTTGTAATAATACTTAGGTACTATTGCTATATGCGCGATCCAGAAGTTAATTACCTACCTACCGAACTAACCATGATCGTACAAATGCTCCAGCTGATTTTTAATCTAATTCAAAAAAGGGGTTTTTTCAGTTAAAACTTCATTAAAAATTAAGTTATACGTTTTTTTAACCTCATAACTCCATTATTTATAAACCGATTTTAAAATTCTAGAAAGGATACCTTCTGATTGTTCCCATAGAAATTTCATCAAAATCGGTTCAATAGTTTGGATTTAGAATCAAAATAACTGGATAAATATGTCATCTAATTATAGGAAATTGAAGTCGGTTTTTTATAGTACTTTTAGGTATTAGATTTCTATGAATTCATCTAAAGTGTATGTGTAACTAGCTGCGCCCCGCGGTTTCACCCACTTGATGATGAAGAACGGTGATGATGATGATGAAAAGTAGCCTATATGTTGTTCCGGAAAATTAGCTATCTCTATTCCGAGTTTCAGCCAAATCCGTTCAGCCGTTTTGGTGTGAAGAGGTAACAAATATACGAACACAATATGCCGACTAACTTTCGCATATTAGGTAGGTATATATATGTAGGCTTAAATAATATTAGTGTGATAGTGTGATTTGCTGTGTGACGTGACTTATGTAGCATTATGTGCAACACTTACTTGGTGTAGATATCCGTGAATACACAGCCTTACATAAGCACTTGTGCCCGTTTTTAGCACCAGCATAAGTACGTTCTCCTCACAACCAGATTTCAACACTACAACCACTTATTTACATTGCGACACACTGGGGAAAACACCTACACAGCCAAATTCCTTAGGAGTTAGCACACGCTTGACCGCTTTCGCTTGTTTTGTGCAAACACAGCCTCCGACGTGATCACACAAATCAGAAATCATTCGCTAAGTCCATATTCACGACGATTGCACTTAGAAAGCATTGGATGCGAATAAGACAGTTTGAAAAACGAATTGCTCAAGAGCACGTGAAATCGCGGTTCAGATGCGACGGCGGCGGCGCAGTTGCGCGATGCAACACTTAGTGCAAAAGCAGAGAGACTGGCTTAGCGCGGCGGCGCGCGCGGCGGAGTGCTCTGCACAACACAAGTGTCGGTGGTGGGCTCGTCGCGCCTCTCACCAGCCCGCAGCCCGACCACAGAGGTGGTATTGTCTAGAGATGCTCAATGACATGGGACTGATTCAAGCATAAAATATCCCGCCAAATACCTACCTATCACATCTGCATGCATGACATATATAAGGTAACTAAGATTTTACCTATGGATTTAACCAAAATGTTTGTACATATACCTATAGGTACTTAATGATGAAAATAAAAATAAATTATTATATTTAATTAAGTACCTATGTACTTACTTTTTTTTTCATATTATGCTTATAGTAATTAGCTAAGAGATAATGCATTTGTTTGAGCTGTATCATGGTAAAAGTAATAATTTTAGGGTACTTTTGACAAGAATGGCGCGTGACAACCGATGACATAGCAAGAGAGAGAGACCCGCCAGTGGGTTAATGAAGGCTGCAGATGATGATAGTGAGGGTTATTTTTTGGTAATAAAAATTGGTTTATTTATTACTTAAAAGTAATTAGATATTCCAGCATCATACAATTACATTTTCACTACGATTTTTACACACAACTGAAGAAAGTCGACTTTCGAAACTTCGAAAATAGCAAAGCAATTTGATAGTTTTGATATTAGGTATGCATGCGCAAATGTGCATACAGTCGACTCAAGTGCTAAATCTTCGGGCATATCTACAGAACATCAACTCAGACCGACGGCGACGACGACGCGGCAAAAGCGGCGCCCTAGAAATCATAGCGACCGGCGTACCCGCACTACTCACTTTCGCTGTTAGTCGGTCTGTATCTTGACTTACTTATGCTTACTAAGTATGGTTGTTTATAGATTTAGAGCTTTGTTGCTAAAGTGGAGGGTTCCCCGTAGTTTAAATTACCTATAGACCAAAAAAATTAATGCTGTGCTATATGCTTCTCTCCTTCATCATAATAAATTCGATTACTTACATAATATGATGATATTAAAGGACAATTTTATTTAACAATTGATTGATTCATCGATCAAGTCGAATTTGCGTGAAAATGCAAGAAAAATTCTTGATTTTTCAAGCATTTAACACCTAAAGTGATACTGTAAAAATCAAAAGTAGAAGAACTTTTAATGTATAAGATACAATTAATATTAAAAATCGTTTGTGTTTAATTAATATTACCTATTCGATTAAAAATCAATGCCTAAGTCATTAAATTTTGCCGTTGGGGAAATGATTTTTATTAAAAAACCCACGTGGTTTTGACACATTTTTGTTTTATTTATACGGGAATACTCACGTTTAATTAAATCGGATACTCCGACTATAATTTCGATCACATCCGGTGACCTTTTTCAAAGAGTGACAACAGAGCCCGTCGCGCGTGCGGCTGCGTCCTGCTTAGCGGTTGTTGCACTTACTTATTTTCTCATAGAGTGTGATAAAAAGTAGTGTCCACCTCGGGATCAACACTATTTTTAAGCTCGAGTACTTTGAGTACCCTCGCTGTGCTCAGGATTCTACTCTAGAATCCAGAGCGTACCTTCTTAAATATTGTTGTTTTCTCCTTTGGTAAACAATCTATAGTATTGTTTATCCGAATATTTTAAAGTGTATTGGAAAACTGAATTTAATGCTTGTTTCTAGACTCTTTCGGTAATTTGATGTAATTTTTAATATACCCAGGAGTGCAAGGCTGATACAGAAGATAGTTTAAAGTAAGATTAGATATGTAGCTGGCCTATCGGTATTTTATTTTATCGGATACATTTCGGAGAGTGTGCTTCGGATTTGTATGATCTTATGCCCCTGCCCATTCTTCTATCGGACGGCCAGGACCTCGAAAAACCGACACCATTAATTCATGGTTGATATACCAAAAAGTCGTACGAAACGGATTGATTCCACTTTCTTTCTTTGAACCGTTTCTTCCCCGTGGTCCACGGGTACCTTTTTGTCCCCGTGGAACACCAGGTGTACGGGTCATTCAATATCCCCATGGTACACCCCGTGTACGGGTCATTCAATATCCCCATGGAACACCCCAGGTGTACTATAAGTAATTCTATGTACCCTTAGATCACCCAAGTGTACTATGCATAATTCAATGTACCCTAATAACACCCATCGTTCACCTCAAATCCCAAGTCCTTCCATTTTAATCCAGTTAAAAAAAGAAGGAGGTTTTTAATTCGGTTGATTTAATGTATGCTTGTTACCTCAGCACTCCAGCATATTTTATAAATCGGCAGATTTTTTAAAATACCTTGTTTGTAGTGTTTCTTACCCGTGGTCGAAGAAACGCTTCGAACTGCTAAACTGTGGAATGCGCTGCCCGAGTGGGTTTGAGTGGGTGAGTTTCCCGATAATTATAATCTGGGTGTCTTCAGGACGCGAGTAAGGCGGTTTCTTCTACGCAGGCGTGCTCCATCGTAGACCGCATTTTCTTTTAACATCAGGTGAGATAGCAACCAAACGCAAACATATATAAAAAAAAATATTTAGAGATATTCGGCCTTACATAAAAAATAATTTCAACCGTTAGTCACTGCTTAAGATGCTCTGCCATCTTCTCTCTGACGTGAGGTTGCACGTGCTAGAAAAGGACAGAGAAGTTTAAGCAGTGACTAAGAGAATCGAGATTATTTTAAGTAAGGCCGATTATGTATGGTAGACCTTAGTAGACGCAGACAAGAAAAGAGTGTGCTCATGCAAATGTGTATTATTAGACAAGTTACTATAGACTCATAGTTGATGTTTTTTACAAATATATCGGATTGCAATTTTATTGTATAAATAAAATGGTATTGTCTGTAAATAACATACTCATCATCATTATTATCTATTGTACTTAATAAGGTTTCCGAACATCGACGTCGTCTTGCGGTCACGAATGATCTTCCCCCTCCAATTAAGAAGATATAATCTGTTGACTTCTAACTGTAAGTATCACCGACAACTTCTTGGCATCGCATGTTTTTATTAGACAGTAAACGTTAATGACGTCTTGGGGTTTCACAAAACCACAGTTGGCGACAGCAATAGCGTAGACGGAAATAGCCTAATATAATTATTATTGAATCGATTAAAGATAACTTAAGCTACATAAGTGAGTGCATATAGGGATTTAGAAAATATTAGACAAATAGGATGAAAATTATATTTCGTTATTTGTGTGGATGTTGCAGTTTTTTTTTTAAATATGTGTAGGATACGTAAGTATAAGCTTGTTTTCAAGAAATGGAATACCATTTATACTGCTTCCTATTTCCATATAAGAGTAAGGTTTTTAGATATTTGTTATGGTTTTGTTTCTGTCAAAGTTAGCATTAAAACAACCCAAACTGCAGTAGATTGTATCACAAGGCCGTAAAATAATATTTTTAAGGCTTTTTTTATTTTAAAGGTTTGTATGAAAGTCCTTTGTTTTTGGACTTTTAGTCACGATTTGGATAGTTAAATTTAAATTAAAAAATGCTGTTTTCAATATTTTTTTAACAGGGACGATTTGAGGGGGGGAAAGGGGGTGGAATGTTGTATGGAAAGTTCTTTGTTTTTGAAGTTATAGTGATGAAAATTGATATTTGGGTAGTTCATTCAAAGGGGGGAAGTTGGGGGGGGGGGGGTTAGGGGTTGAGGGGAGTGGAGGGAGTTGGTAGAGTCGGTAGAGTTGGTAGAGTTTGCTCGGAATGATTTAAAGTGGAGAATTTTGGGAGCGGTCCGAATTTCTTCCGCACGCGGACGAAGTCGCGGGGGACCTCTAGTATTGAATATAATGGAAAACCCTATTTGTTCTGGAAAATGCAAGAAAAATAAAAATAATATAATAACAAAAAATTACTAATTTTCATCTTACTTATACTTATTTATATAAGTACCTAATTATATAAGATTTTTTAATGTACTTAGATAGATTGAACCACTTAAAATAGCACGAATAAGTATCTTGTTACGACTACCGCGCAGATACCTACGTTTTACTGGTTTCTAAATAGCCCAATTTGCCTTCAGAGTGGCAGTAGAAAGGCCGCTAAAGGGTGCAAAAGACGATTTGCCATAAAGTGGATCGGGCACGCGAACGGCGGCCTTGCCCTTAAGTCTCTATAGATAAACACGCCAAGATGGCCGCAGGCTTAGTAGATAATAAGCTTGGATTGTTATATGACATTTGTGTCGTGACATGCGACTCAGGGTCGTTGATAACTAGCTAACCACTTCTTTCAATTTAATAACACACAAGCTTTTCTTAAAACTGACGAGAGAAAATCAGCTGTTTCATACATTTTGCCGAGTAGAAATGAACATACCACCCAATATTAAGAGGGGGCTTAGTCCAGCAGTGGACGTCTTCTAGCTGATGATGATGATGAAATAAATATTATTATGTGAGGGAAAAAACAGCTGTTGTCTTTGTTTCGTAAATCGAAAAAAAAACGTTATGTTCTAACTGAGGTCCTAAAGAAGCTGATCCTAATACGTAGTTACGTTGTTAGATGTATACACTGCAAACTGATCTCCAATGAGTTTGTATTATAAGTACCTACCTACTTATGGACCTGGGTATGTCCTTAAACTGCATCCAGAACCACCGGAGGACGGGCAGCAGCGTCCTCTTAGTTAATGGTGGTAACACTCTGCGATCCCCAAGCCGCCTGCCAAGCGTGGGGATTATGGCAACCCCTCCCTATTAAGGAGGAGGCCTTCGTCCAGCAGTGGACGTCTTCTGGCTGATGAGTGGTGACCTACTTATGGAAGCTACCCATCAAATTTTTTACGGATATTTTAATTTTAAGATTCAACATATTTTCATGTTACCGTAACAAGGCCTTTTGTTTAAAAATCAAATACTTACCTATCAAAAATAACTTAGTTTGTACTGTACAGCCTAAGTCCTTTTTGATATTGAGGTAAGTACTTACCTACCTATAACTTTTTTTTTCTAATAAGTGACGAGACGAGCAAGACGTTTGCCTGGTGGTAAGCGTCACGCCTATCACTAATAATAGCAGTGCAAGAATTGTGAACTTGTGATCACAATCCTGCGCCGCACTGCACTGCGCTCGTCACCCTGAGATATTAGATGTTAAATCTCTTAATACCCAGTAATTTCTCTGGTAACATTGCCCTTCAAACCGGAACACAGCAATGCTTGCACACCACTGCTTGGCGGATGTACAACTGGCAAAGATGTGGTACTTCCCCAGGCGGACTCTGCAGTACAGTACAAAAATTCTTGTACCTACAACTACATACATTATTATTTTTATGCAGTCAGCAGTTGCACCCTCGATCCTTGGAGTCAAGATTATTATTGTGACCACCTATAATCACGTAAGTAGGTAAGTACAATATTTTTTATCACATCTATTTAAAAAAAACCTACTTTGTTCCTCGCAAACAGGGCAGAAAAGAGCACTTTTGCTATCTAGGGAAGAAAATAACTTTTCCTCCCTCCGGACGGTGATTTGAATTTGGAATGTGGATAATGTTAGTAAAAGTTCCAGTCACCAAAGAGATCAACCGTGGACATTGTATGAACAAATAACAGGCTGTTTGAAAAAGGAAGGCACTGAAAAAAACAAAAATAAATAAGTAGTTTGTGAAAAAACAAAAACGCGCGAAATGCATTCCGCATTCCTTTGTTCGTAATTGTTTAATCAAATTCCGATTTTCTTTGTTTTATTTTAACTCAGTGTATCTTCCTCAATAAACAGTGAGAAGTAAGTGGGAGTAGTGAGAATGAAATAAACGTAGGTACTATTCTTATTCATAAGTTGCACTTACTTATTTTCTCATAGAGGGTGATAAAAAGTAGTCCAAGTAGAAAAAGTGTCCACCTTGGGATCATCATTATTTTTAAGTTTAAGTACTTTGAATCCCTCGCTACGCTCTGGATTCAAAGAAACACTCTCGCCTTAAAAATTGTTGTTTCCTCCCTTGGTACACAATCTACTGGACCTGGGTATGTCCTTAAACTGCAACCAGACCCACCGGAAGATGGGCAGCAGCGTCCTATTGGTTAACGGTGGTGAGCATTCTGCGATCCCCAAGCCGCCTGCCAAGCGTGGGGATTATGGCAACACCCCTATATTGGGAGGCCTTCGTCCAGCAGTGGACGTCTCTATTTGGTACCTGCACATAATTTGGTACTCGGTAAGGGTACATAGGGAACACATTTTTCTGGTTGACTACAACGTCTACAACTCACTTGATCTTATTGACGGTGTCATCAACATCCAGAAGACGCCAGACCCAGATTGCCATACCCTCATTTGGGTCATTATGTTAGTAATGTTAGTTACATAAGCTGCATAATGTGCAATAAACAATTTTGACTTTGACTTTGACGTCCACCGCTGGACGAATCTTAATAGAAGAGGGAAGCCTTAATCTAGGCGTCTCCGGTGGTCCTAGATGCAGTTTTAGGACATACCCAGATCAAGGCCGTAGGCAGGGGGTCCAACCCCCCCCCCCCCCCCAATTTTTTTTACAGGGACGATTTAAGCGGGGCGAAAGGGGGGTGGAGTGGTATGGAAAGTTCTTTGTTTTTGAAGTTACAGTGATGAAAATTTCATTCATTCAAAGGAAGGGAAGTTAGGGGGGGGGGGGGGGGGGGGGGGTTGGTAGAGTCTTTAGAGTCGGTCGAGTCGGTAGAGTCGGTAGAGTTGGTAGAGTTTGCTCGGAATTATTTGAAGTGGAGAATTTTGGGAGCGGTCCGTATTTCTTCCGCACACGGACGAAGTCGTAGTGGGACCTCTAGTTCAGTAATAAAAACCGGGACAAAGCATTATAAAGCGGGACGGGACAACAAACAATAAAAAAGCTAACAAAATTTAAAGTATGTATATTTTTTATGTTTTAGTTAGGTAAGTATCTTCCAAACTTATATAATGGCGGCTGTGAACTTAGGCGCGAGACGCTGCGCAGTAGCAGAAATTAGGCGTGCGGTGTGCGTACAATCGCAGTCTCGCTTGCAGCGCACTTCACAGCCGCCATTAAGTTTGAATCTGTCTGTACCTATGTTATTTGAAGTGGTATTTCGCGTGCTCGTGCTCAAAGCGGATGATAGAACCGTAAATCGGCGAAATCGGTAAAATGTACCGGCGGGAAACCTGCAGGGCTAACATGCGCACCGCGAGAAAATTTTGTCGTGTCCTTATGTCGTGCGAAAACGAGACAAACTTATACAGATTCGTAGCCTTGTCCTGTTTTGTAGAATCGAGAAAATTTTCTCGCGGTGCGCATGTTAGGCGCTCTGGCTACGCTACTGGGCAGGCTAAACCACACATCAGCCGGCCGGATTTTAACTACCGAAGGTTGTACCTATCCGTTTGGGGCAGAATATTTATTGAACCCCACCGCCCGTCTCGCTTCAAATGACAGACTGTACTGCCAGTAAGCGAATAAGATAATTAACATCTTAGGTACAGTGTGATATTTTAACCGGTAAGCTATTTTTGGCAATGACCACACAATATCATACTTACGTGTTGCTATTTTATAGTTTCACTAACGAATGACGCGTGATGCCAGAAAAACTTGATACCTACAAATGCGAAAAAACCTTCCCACCGAGCCGCGCTACGACTCGTTTTGGTAGATACTACACGTTGTGAACTCACCTTATAATGCGGTCAGGATTACTGAAATTCCACATTTTACAGTATATTTGAGTATTATATCCACCAATACCAATTTCATTTGCATAAACAAAAGATTGCTTTAGTTTTTTACTTGCTTTACTCATTTGATGAACACGGCGTCCTTTTACCAGTTTACACTTACCAAAAACCCTCCGTTAAGTCGTAAAATTAATCTCAAATAGGGGCCTTAAAATGCGGCGAAATGGTTCCAGTAAAGGATGGTATGGCAGTGTTTGCTTCGCGCTCGACTTGGCGGGGGCACTGCCGTGCCCCTCGATATAACAGACAGAACCATCATAATTAAAATCAGCCTTTTTAATAGTCTTCTAGCTGGACTTGGGCCCACCTTGGAACCACCACCATTGAACCATTTCCACCATGCTGTCCCAGTTGCAGGTTGGTGGATTCACGTATATATACGCCATTGAATTGCTTCTCCTGACGTACGCAGGTTTCCTCACGATGTTTTCCTTCATCGAAAAGCCAGTGGTATGAAAATCTGTGTATAAACTCCAAAAAGCTCATTGGTACGGGCCTGGGGTTTTGAACCCGCAACCTGACGATTACAAGTCGAGCGGTCTCCCAGTAAGCTACCAAGGCTTCATAAGATATGAACCATATAAGTACTGTTTATATAGTAAACTTCTTAATGGTTTTTCTTTTTATAAATTATGGAAATGGAAATTATGTGGCTTTATGGAGATTCAACCTTGTTCGAAACTGTAGGTAGTCTTTATGAAGCAATAAAAAACATTTTGTCAGCAATATTCGTGTTTAATATGGTATAACGAATGGCCAATTACAGAAGTCAGATGATTAATGACGTAAAAAAATCTGTGTGTATAACTTACACGAGAAATATAGGAGCAACATTTTTAGGCACAATCGTGCATTGTAGCTTCTTATATAACTAAGTAAGTACCTATATAATTTTATTGTATTTACCTATTAATAATCCCTATGTTATTAAAATAACGTATTGTGAACAAATAAGAAGACAAATTATGTACAAAATTAGTTTTTTTTACAAATTATATAATTACAATTTATTCTAGTAACGTACTTGACAAAATCTATATTTTTCATTTTGAATATAGAAAACTATCATTAGAAGCCTATATGCTTAAGTTTAATTATCACAAAAAGGTGAAAAATTATGTATTGTCATATTTTAAGTAACAAATAATGCAAATAATACCTATATAATTGTATAATTTTTAATTCCTTCCATTAACTTCTGCAAATTGTAACAATAATTTCTTAATTTTGAATACTTACATTATAATCTTACACGTTATGTCCCTACTTACCTATCAGTCAAATAATAATTTGATCAAATTCAGATTATTTTGAATAAGTGTACATAATGTATTTATACACCTACTTAATTTATTTATATTTAAATTTTAAAGCTTCTTTGAATTATACACTTCGAAATAAGTGCACGATTTTATAAGGAATGTGTTAATGAAATGTCTTGATTTTTACTTAACGACCCGATGAATGTCTATCGACAAGTCCCAGGCGATCTCAGATCGGAATTTCAATCTGATTTCACCAAACCGTGTTACAATATCCAAACCGTAGCAGTTCGAAAAAAACAATATTCGATGTTTTGAATTTGACAAATCCATGACAGAGGTCCATCGGAAATCAGATTCTATCTTGAATCGATCCGATCTCCCGATCGAACATTTAATATTGGGACCCGCCGTAATCTATACGTCTCTACAAACCTATGACTTGTTTATTATATTTATTCACACAGTAGCTTTAGGTGTTTGATCGTCGCTCTCTTAATCACAATATAATAAATACCACGCCTTGAATAACTGCAGTTAAATCTTACGAGGACTTTTACTATAGAAAACATACTATATACGTAGGAAAGTGATTCACTTCCATAGAAAACGCGTCTAAACGTACAGATATATCTATAATTACAATCAGGGCCATAATCAGAGCAAGCTAATTTGTACTCTATTTACGTGTCGATATTCTACTGAAGCTCCGAACTCGTTGACGTCAGACGGCTGCCGGCCGGCTGTACCCGCGTCCCACCGGCTCAGTAGTACAAATAGAGTACAAATTAGCTTGTACTGAATATGGCATGATTGTGGTTATAGGTATATGTTTAGAGTAGTTATACGAGAATAAATCTTCTGTACGTATTCCTTATACGTTTTCTATACTTTTACTTCAAGATCCAAAGCACTTGTGTCTAAGAGATATAATTAATATTTCATATGAGTGCAACCAAATAAATAAAATTTGATACAATAATCTTCGAGGCTTTCAAAACCAACTTTATTGTTTATTAATCTTCATAGATATTGCAATCTCAAATTAACAAGAACTACAACTACTTTAATGATACGTTCTAACCATCTTATGCATTAACGACCGCTCGGTATAAATGTATGAATATACTATAATGTATAAATACTAAGACGATTTTAATTTATATGTTATACAAAGAGTTAGGTATACAACAAAAACAATTCCTTACTTACGATAATCTAAGTAGATATCAATGGCACCACCCTAAAGAAAAAAAGCTATATTTTTTTATAATATAAAATAGACACGGCTATTGGACTATCGTGTAATTTTTATGAATAATCTATGTTCCAGAAGGTTCCATAAAAATAATTAAATCGTAAGTACAATTCCTGGCACTGCCCACATTTTTCATGAAAATCCTTTTCCCTAACGCGACATTAGTATTTTACAGGATGTCAGGGAACCGCACCCAAAAACTAAGACTTTCCCAGTACCTTTGCCAGTTACTTAACTGCCAAGCAGTAGTTTGCAAGAATTACTGTTTCGGTTTGAAGGGCAATATCAACAGAGAAATTACAGGGCATGAAGAGATTTGACATCTTATATCTCAGAGTGACGAGCGCAGTCCAGTGCGGCGTAGGATTTTGATCGCCAGTTCACAATTCTGGCACTGCTACTGTTAAGGGCAGTCGTGATGCTCACCACCAGGTTAACATCTCGCACGTCTTGTTACACATTTAGATAAAAAATAATATTATAACCTGTTTTCATTTTCGGGAGCGGTTCTCTTACATCCGGTATTGGTAAAAGAAGCCAATAGAAAAAATCTTTTTTTATGTATATAAATTCTTACAAGCTGTATCATCGTTGAAGAACAAGTAGTTTTAATAAACACTAAAGATATTTAAGAGTTGCTTGTAAGAAACCGTGTAAGAATTTAACATCGATCTAAAAAAAACATGCCGAAGGACGCGCTAAAGAAACTTGTCCACTATTGTAAAATAGACAAATAAACAACGTCACTTCATAAAGGTGTAAAAACATTAATAGCTATATTATTAGCCATTATAATTACCATGAAAATAATGTATTAACATATTTTAGTTTGTTTTGATATTTATTAAAGTGATGGTGAATTTTTTTTGAAATAGACCCAACATCCGTGTGTTTGTAGATCGATGGAATATACATCAACATCTTTTTTATATTTTTACTATTCATTCATACAAGAATGGCACTTACAGATATGGGTTGATCATTAGCACCTTGACGTCGTAAAATTTATTTAGTTTAGTCATCTTATGAAGTCGCTAGGTCAAAGAAGTCACGTTGAAAAAACACCTCCTACTTAGTCTGAAGTGCTAGTGTAAGTGGAGGGATAGCATGCCAAGCCGGCAGCTCAAAGTGGTCGCTTGAAAGTCGTCTGAAGGAAGATAAGCGACAGCATACCAAACATAACAGCTCTATCTAAGTGGAAATCGCCAGTAGCAGTAGAGTGACAGTATCTGAAGTCAGTAGATCGAAATGGTCGCTCAAAGTCGCCAGTGGCCTAGCCACAACGTACGTAGTAGTAGCCTCGAAGTTGGTCGAATGACGTTGCCGAACCTGCAGCTCGACCGAAGTGTAAGTCACTTCTCAAAGGCCTGTGAAAGTTGAGCGCCGTGCAAGGAGACAGAAGTAGTTCCCTCTGTTGTCTAAAGTCCTCCTAGCATCCGAGTGGGCGTTCAGTGGTAGTGCGACAACTTGCCGGGTTGCCGCGGGGGCGGCGCGCTGTCGTACTCGTAGTAGTTGGACTGCGGCCGCGCGACGCCCGCGTCCTTACAGGAGCGCCCGGAGTGGTAGCCGACCCCGCCCACTGCCCGCCGGCTGAGGGAAACAAAACGATATTTTTAACAATGACACTTGTGCATTACAGTTCTATGATTAAGGTCGAGTAACATAGACACGGGAGAGCGGCGCGGGTCGGGATAGTTTTTTATGTTATACCTAATAGAGTTTTTATGCATCTACACACACATATATATACATACAGAAAGCGGGCGCGATCCCCGCTTTCTGTATGGCCCGTTGCTATCCCGCGCCGCGCCTCTCCAGCGTCTGTGTGGCCCTTGGAGGATTCAGCTCTTTGTCGTGTGAGATGACTAAGTATATTATTTACGGAAACATTTACCGTGATTAACAAACATTTATGTGACTAACATAGGTGTTTGTTCTGTGTCTGCATGTTGTATGTATTATTTATAAGTATGTAGGTTTCAATGTGTTTACAAAAAAAGTAATATGTCTAATAAAAGTATTGGATCAGCTGCCTGGTTCCCATAGTACAGTACAAGCTTTACTTAGTTTGGGGCTAGATGGCGCTTTGTAAAATATCCACCAATATTTAGGTATGTTGTGAAACGCGAGTTCACGATATTAAAGCGCATGCAGTTGCATGCACCATTTTCACGGTCAAATTCAAGATAACTCGCCATGGTGTCGGGAGCTCTTTTAAAAGCATAATCAAGGCAGCAAAATCAAGTCAAGGAAAAATATAGGTACCGTAAATGATCATAGTACTGAAACAAAACGAGCTTCAATAACTAAGGTCCGCTATTAGAATGTGATGGTGTATTAGTGTGATTATCAGATCTTTATCAAGGAGATCTTTATGGTTTCTTAGCGTAACGAAACGAAAATAGGAATGCGTATGACATTTACCAACCATGCCACGTTTACGCGGTTAGATATTTTTCCGTAAAACTAACTAAAGGAATTTAGTAAGAACTCTAATAATCTCACACTGTAGCAAATGGTTTACTTGGTACTGGGTTGGTTGATATTCGTGGAAATAAGTACATTTGCACTTCTTGTAGGGTATTCGGCAACGAGGTTTTGCTTACAAATAGTTACCTAAACACTCTTTGGCGAATACCCTACATCTAAGGTAATATATTATGCTGAGGCAAATATAGCGACAATAGCGTCTACTGCATTTATTTAAATTAACGTCTTCTCCGAATATACTTGTATACTACCTTAATAGGTTATGCGTACAATGGCACATAACCAAAAGAGGCAATTACTGTACTCATTATTATAAACAAGTTTTACTAAGAGACGGCCTACGCCCTAGCGGTCAAAATGCAACGATAACGCAGTCCTTACCAACGCCATTTATTTTTTCATTGGGTTGCAGGAAAAAACAACATTACATTACTGTCTATGTACCGTGTATAATATACAGGGTTAGTCTTATTTTAAGGGCATATTCTGTACATCAAGACAACCAACATTTACTATGGGGCCAACATCGAAATCGCAAAAAAACAGCTGTTCTATACATTTTGCCCAATGTCGATGAACTTTTTATATGGAATAGCTGATAATTTTTTCGCGAGTTCAATGTTGGCCCCATAGAAAAAGTTGTTTTTTTGGATGTACAGGATATGCCCTTAAAAGGATGCTAACTGACAACTAACCCTGTATATTTTATATTTTCCTACTAAAAGAGCTCATTATACCAACAAAACCGCCAGCGGCTTCGTCCGCTGAATCTACAAGGACAAAAAGAAAAAACTTCAACACAAAAACACACTCGTTATAATGGTGGTGATTAAATAATTTAGATTAAATTATGATATCGAAGGTTATAGGGCTACACTTAAGTTATTCCATACGTATATATAAACTAAGAACGCATCTCAAGTCATCAAATTCTTGTGAGTCACCTACCAATTAAGTGACGAAACAGTAGCTTCATTACTAATGCACTGAATAATTAATATTGCTGGTAAAATCCCGTGTTTGTCGACATGATTGTTTAAGAGTGTATAAATCAACATCACAATTGCCAGCGAAACAGGTTATTGCAAGTCTAATTGCTTTTAATGTAGGTACGTAACAGTTATTGAGATATGACTATGTACTAGTGCAGACACATGGACGTACTCGTAACTTCTTGTTTCACTCATTATCACCATCATCAGCCCGGAGACGTCCTCTGCTGAATGAAGGTCTCCCCCTTAGACCGCCACACTGTACAACAACCTGCCATTTGCGGTGACGGTCTCGTGTCTCCCCTGATGTCCCCCCCTCTGGTGGAGACATCAGTATTTTTCAGTTCTGGTGTCTCCCCCAGGCCGGGTAGATATAAGTATTTTTTTTATAAATATTATTTTGAGTATATACTCCTGTACTCAAGCATTACATTGAATGAAACCATAAAAATAATTCAAATGTCAAGAAATACGTACCTACTTACTACCTAAATATTCAGTTTTGTCTCGTCATCTCCAGCATTTCAGCCATAAGCCATCCACTGGTAGACTGGTGGTGCTTCCAACCGGTTCTTTCGGAGATTTATGGAGCAGGCCTATGTGTATTCACAAAAGTGAATATTAAGGTAGTAAGTAGGTGTACGTTTTTCTTGACATTTGAATTATTTTTATGGTTTCATTCAATGTAATGCTTGACACGGGGGGTACAGGAGTACTACTCAATATATTATTTTAAAAATAGGTTCTTATATCTCCCCGGCCTGGGCGAGACACCAGGACTGAAAAATCCTGATGTCTCTTCCAGGGGAGGACATCAGGGGAGACACGAGACCGTCACCCCATTTGCATCCACCGGTTGCCCGCGACTTTCACAATGTAGTCGGTCCACCTAGTGGGAGACCTTCATACGCTGCTTTCCTTCCTTGTTTCACTCACGTCATATCAATCGTTATAATTGAAAAACAACGAATGTTGTTTTTTTATTAACCGACTTCAAAAAAGGAGAAGGTTCTATGTTCGACGGTATGTATGTTTTTTATTTTTTTAATGTAAGGATTTCGAAAATTCTTTTTTTATTTGACAGTGGTAGTCGGTTGTTTTTTTTTTAAGTTACTTGTATTATTTTTGTGTTGTTCCTCGTGTTTTTGGCAAGAAATATATTCTTAATCTTGTAAGAGACAACATGTTTCATGCCCTATCTAAGAGCACGGCTCTTGTTGGTGAAGTGACTTCCATTTTCCTCTATCTCAGGCCAGTTCTTTGACCTCCTTGTACGACATGACTTTGGCCCTCTCCTTTATTTGATCAACAAAGTCTTCCGGGTCCTCGCTTTGATTCTATTTTTGCCACAACAAGAGATAGATTGATTAACTCTTTATTGTTCACACCAAGAATTAAACAGAAATAATTTAAAAAACTTAAATGTTGGAACAAGTGGCGGCCTTTTTGCTAAAAGCAATCTCTTCCAGGCAACCTTTGGATGGAGAGGATTTATAGAATGCATAGAAGACGGTGTGTGCAAGAACAGAAAAGTGTGTGAAATCATAACATGTACCATAATATTATACTAACATAAAAAAATATAATAGTAAACACATACTAATAAAAATACATACTAATACTTAAAATACCTAAATAAAGATAAACAACAACTTATACAAATTCGGCAGTCTTAGTATTAGTACATA
Source organism: Erannis defoliaria (assembly GCA_905404285.2). Lineage (NCBI taxonomy): Eukaryota > Metazoa > Arthropoda > Insecta > Lepidoptera > Geometridae > Erannis > Erannis defoliaria. The sequence goes on from FR990071.1 coordinate 8,183,010, forward strand.
ACCCGGTATATTTAGTTATTTATTCGAGTAAAGGTGGGTACAGGTACACACCGGCAAAACGAACGTCAATAAATGTGGTACTGTACGTTTTATTACATTGGAACCAGACGAGACAGCACCACAGTCCACGTTAATATATTGTCGGTGTATAGCCGTTCTGTACCTACCTTAATACAGTAAGTATCTATTAGCGAGTGACTAAAGGGAGGATTGCTATATGCTGATACAACGTCGTTGAGAAACTAATTTTTTAATATTACGTTCTACTCATGTTATTGTTTTCACACAAAAAATATCTGAATTTCGATTTATAACCCAAACGAAAATACATTCGAATGACACCATAATAAGTATTTGAGCCTCTGAAGTGTGCGGTCTTTACTATTACGAAGTAAGTATCAGCTCAATGCCAACAGGCAATAATTTTAACTGACAAGTGGTTGCAATATTCACAGGTAACAAGGCTTCGTGGAATCGTTCGACCGCAAGGTTGTGTCCGGTCCGAACTGGGGTTTTTTATTACCTTGGAAATTATGATTGTGTGGAATATATTTTTCCAACAATTTGTTACGTGACCTCTATCGTCTCCTAGTCATGTGTATCTTCGTACCACCTAGGTACATACATATATTACTTTGAAACCGATGTATACCAGATTAATTATTATTGTGCTAATAATTAATTATTTATGTGCTAAGTGGGTTTTCAGTGAATTCTCTAGGATAGGAAAATTAGTGTGGATATAAACACGGCTTGGTCATAAGACTTTTGGCGTAGACGTCATAGTCTACGCCCATATTCGCATGCGAAGATGATTCAAGTTGGTAAGGTAGGCAACACACTGACCACTTACAATCAGGTGGGAGGACGCTTGTTTGCCACTTACTTATATAAAAAATGTAGTTTATTAGCGAAATAATGCAACAAATGTAGAGGATAATTAATTTTACTAAAATAAAAAAAACACGTGACTATAACAATTTTAGTAATAAAGTGCAAAATTCCAGAGCTTGTCCGTAGATAATGGTATAGTATAAAATGTAAATATGTGAGATTACGAATATACGAAATCGCAAATATTAATTCAAATTCTAAAACTGTTTCTATTTTTCACGGGTCAAATTTTAGTTCCATAGTGAAGAATTAATGATGTGTACAATGTGCCCTGTTTATCACCCTTTCCATGTAACCCTGTATATCATCATTAGTCAGAAGACGTCCACTGCTGGACGAAGGCCTCCCCCTTAATAGGGAGGGGTTGCCATAATCCCCACGCTTGGCAGGCGGCTTGCGGATCGCAGAATGCTAACACCATTACCCGAGAAGACGCTGCTGCCCGTTCTCCGGTGGTTCTAGGTGCAGTTTCAGGACATACCCAGGCCCCGAGCCCAACCCTGTACAAAGCAGGCGTGTATTTACCTCTCCTCTTCCGCCTTGGCCCTCTGCGCGTGCACCTGCCGCCGCATCTGTCCTATTTGCACTTCACTCAGCTTCTCGCGCCGCGCACTGCTTGAAATATCAACAGAAAACATCAATATTTGAACGTTTCTAATTTATAAGTGTACTAGCGGCGGGACGCGCGCCACAGCCACAAAACGCCCTCCGCCACCTGAAGCTCGAAGCGGCTTATGAGAAGCGGAACAAGAGAGGTTTAGTAGGTGCTAGTTACCGAAACCGTTATTAATGTAACTGAGAATAAATAATAAAAAAAAGCGCCTGACAAGGGGACCTTTTAAGGGGAGGCCTTCGTCCAGTAGACGTCTTCTGGCAGATGATGACGATTGATATCAAACAGGGAATATGCATGTGTGGCTGACTGGCAACAAAACAAATCATCGGAAGTAAAATTTTAATATGTGCACAAATAACGAAGTTATAAACATTTTAGTATCATGTTAGACAGGGAGGGGACTATACTAGGTTTATTACGTAAAAGTTCACGATTCCAAGCAAATTCTATACTATGCACGTGTTTTGCTAGAAAGGGACACATGACTCCCTCACATATTTTTTATAACAACAATCGTCAGCCATGTCAGAGGCCTTCGGGCGGCACATTAACTCTGATACTAGGGCTGGCCACTCAGCCTATACGAACTTACTTACTTTTTATTACACAGATACAAAAATTTTTACTGAGGAAAAACCAGTTACAGTTATGACCAAGCAATTATCAACACATCAGTAGCAATAATCAAGTAACTGTACACATTCACCTTTTAGTATCGCATGTAACTCACTTTAGATTCTGTTGTATTTCTTCGTAGTTGACGTAATGTCCGGTGGGGCCCCACGCGCTGTCCATTGCCTGATGAGATAATAGTACATTATGATACAAGTGTGCTATGTTGGTCATTACACTAGAGGCGGTATTATGCGCGCGAGCCGCAGGCGAGCGCGATAAGGAAGCCGAGAGCGTAATGACTAATAGCACAAGAGTTCCATACGACTGTTTTCGTCACACTTGCGAGGAAAAAACCATTTTTTTTTGATAATTATCATCCACACAGCGAAAACGTCACCAAGCATTTGCGGAAAATGGCGCCCAAATCAGCAATGCGCGCGCAGGTTGACATTTACTTCAGCGGCATAAGAACTCTTTGTTGGTATTACAAAAAACTGTAAGTATTACCCGGCTATATTAAGAGTGCTTCGTACACGTACGTCTAATTGCAGTCACGTACAAACTTGACTTTACCGGGTTATACCTATTATAGTACAAGTGCCGTAATGTAAAGTAAAAAGCACGCGTGTATAATAGCTTGGATTATGAGCCTAAAAGCGATGTAATAATATCTACTTTACGAGCAAGTGTGATGAAATAGTACATTATGATACAAGTGTGCCATGTTGGTCATTACACTCGAAGCGGTATTCGTCGATAAGGATCCGAGAGTGTAATTACCAATGCACACGCGATTCATATACGACGTTTTTCATCACACTTGCGAGGAAAAAAATTAACTTGCATTGTTATTAACTTTATTTATTAAGTTACTAGAGGTCGCCCACGACTTCGTCCGCGTACGGAAGAAATTCGGGCCGCTCCCAAATACTCGTACATACCGCTGGGTTAATTACTAATTATTTTCCTCCACAAATTCACCACATAATAGAATCATCGCCCAAGTCATCCCTGTCCGAAAAATATTGATTTTTAAATGTACTAAGTATTATTTTTTTTCGCTATAACTTCAAAATCAGCTAACTTTCCATACAAAATGTCATCCCCCATTTCACCCTCTTAATTCAAGCCTGTCAAAAAATATTGACAATACCATGTTTTATTTTGAATGAACTACCCAAATACCAATTTTCATCACTATAACTTCAAAAACAAAGAAATTTCCATACAACATTCCACCCCCTTAAATCATCCCTGTCAAAAAATATTGAAACAGCATTTTTTTGAAATTATCTATCCAAACATAAATGTTCATGACTAAAAGTTCAAAAAAAAGGAGTTTCATACAAAAGTTTCCCACCTTTTTTACCCCCTTAGGGGACGAATTTCGAAAAATCCTTTCTTAGTACACCTCTACGAATCAAGAAAAATACACCCTCCTAATTTCAAGTCTGTACGACCAGCGGTTTAGGCTGCGCGTTGTGTGTCAGTCAATAAGTCAGGGCAGAGATTCTTATCGTTTTAGATTAAAGGTAGCAGTGACCTGGTGCGTGGGTTGCGTCCTGTGCGGCGGCGAGCGGTATGCGGGCGCGCGCGGCCGCCTGTCCGACTTGTGCAGTCTCTCGGCGCTGCTGCTGCTGCCTTGCCGGGAGTGCGCGTCTTCCAGTCGGGGAGACGATCTAAGCAACACCAAACCAAACCTCAGTAATAATGTCATCCATGCCTGTTTCGGCTACGGCGACCTCTTCTCGTCAGGTAAGAGAATGTACCCACACTACGTGACCCATTCAGGGGGGACGGAGGGGGTCTTCAAAATACTACGCTTGGTCACAGGGATATTCTCAGGTGAAATCTCGCGCTTTTTCGAGTTATATTCAAATATGGCGCGAAGCGTTTAGCATATACTACGGGTGGTCACCGAGGGGGGAGGAGGGGGTAAAATATGGTAAAAATAATGGGTCTCGTAGTATGGGTACGTTCCCTAAAGAGCTTCGCGATATGGCTAATATAGTAACAATTTATTTATTTTATTTTATTTAACTTTGGTACAACAATAATCAATTGTTGATTGTTATTTTTTTTTATGGCGCCATCACGCACGTAAGAGTGCCAAACATAATTTTATGTTATGTTGACGAGAAGTCTGCTCTTCACTTCATCGCGGTTTGCGTCCAAATTGCGTCTTATGTCATTTTCGAACGCATACTCCAACCGTTTTATAAGTCCTCCCCAATTCGGTCGATTATCTGTCAATTACACAGTAGGCACAGCTAGAGTTCACTTCATTAGCGCTTCGTAGAAAGGTTTTTTAAATATAAGCTTGCGTTTGACTGCTAACTGATCTGATGTGCGGTCTACGATGCCTACACTTTCCTAAAAGAAAACGGCCACCAAGTTCAGCAATGGACGATCTGGTCACTCTTTGAAAGCGTGACCACGATTGGCATTTACAACTGTGACCAACCGAAGGTTCCGTAGATTTATTAAAAAAAACTTATTTACTTAGTTTAAGACTTTTAAGAAGGGGGGTGTCACTCCACAGTTTAGGTATGTTCGGCCGGCGCTCCGTCCGCGCTAGCCTCGTCGCACGTAACTAAGCATACGTGATAGAAAGAGAGCGGTATATCTAGGTGAATATAGCGAGCGGTATCCAGCGCTGTGCGAGTTGAATTGCTACTTTATTGCCTAGTAGATAGAGCCCTTATTTATTTAAATTCCTTTGCGGAGTTAGCTTTCTGTACGTAGTACTATTATTTATTCTGTGGTATTACATGTGATTTTGTTGATGTTGATTATTCTCTTACCTTTGTTGTGCTGAGTTAGCTTCCTCCAGTCGCTCGTCTATCTTGGCGTGCCGTTCTATCGCCTCCCGAGATATGGACTTTTCAGACGCGCGACCCGGCGCCGTCCGTCCGTACACCACTTCCGTTTCGGGTTTTTTTTGTTTTTTATCGCCCATTCTGAAAATGGTCAATTTAAGTATTGGAAAGAACAAAAATAGCTGTTGTGACAGGTTCAAATGGAATGAATGAATGATGATGGAATGTAATGATATTCTGTTAGTATTCGGTAGGATAAGAGACAGACATGAGATGCCCGTTACGGTGTTACTCAGTTTTGCCATGCAAATATATGGGTTAACCCATCAATAATCCAAATTGGTGAATCCATTTGGATGCTGACTGAATTGCACTGATATCAAAAATACTTATACAAGTCGGTGGTTTAAAAAGAAGATACGTGCTTTGTTAATGTGCAAACTAACATACGCATTCAGTGAGTATGTGGCTGTGTGTGTGTGAAACTGAATAATAATGGCGTGTGTGTGAAGTGGGAGTGTATACGTGAAGAGACGAGGGTGAAAGAGAGACAGAGGGTATGTGTGATGGGGATGTACAATTGTACATGTATCAAGGTGTTTGTATTGTGTATATGTTTGTGTGTGGCTGTGTGTGAGAGAGAGTGTGTGAGAGAGAGAGAGACAAGTGGGAGATATATTTTAGAGTATATACCTGAACATGCTCGATAATGACTTGAAAAGCGACGGCTTCTTATGTGACAAGGAAGACTGTTGCGGCGAGCCGCGGATTATCTCCGGTCCGCTGCTGTCGTCGGTTAACCAGTGCTTTAACGCTGAAACAACATCATTGCCTCGTTTTAATTATTGTATTTAATTATATGGACGGATGTCCTGAAACTGCATCCAGAACTCTTTCTTTTTCGAAAAAAAGGGCCTTATCCCGGAAAAAGCTCTAGTGCACATTTTTTTTCCGTCTTTAGTGTCACTGGGAGTGTAAATTCAAAATCGCGACCAAATTCGAGCACTGCGTAAGCCATCTTGATCTTAAGGATGAACTCTAACATCACGGCCATTTTCAACTTTTCTGGTATAATCATGAGGACTAAAGTTGTTCATTACTCAATTCTCTACATAACATTTTTTGCAAACTTTTTCGTGCGATCCGTATTTTCCGAGTTTAGGGAGAAAAAGCTCGAATTTGGTAGCGATTATGAATTTAAAAATTAAATTTAATGCCTGGTGATTTGAATTTAATCTCCCAATCCTTAAAGGCTGGGAAATAACATTTTGGCCTAGAGTTTTTCGGGGTTAATTCGACTGGGCATTAGACAACGACTGAACAATTTTAGTAAGATTATATCTGTCAAGTACAGCCACGAGAATTGTTTGTAGTGTATTGCATAATTATTTAAATGTAGGTACTACTATTTACTGTATTTACCATGCAAAGAGCTCTATTGAATAAAAAGTAAGTACCTACCTTAATTAGAAAATATAACGAGTTTTATCTTGAGTCATAAAAATGATTCTAATAACATAATATTTTAAAGTGTTTATAGTTGTCGTAACTTACGTGGGTGCGCTCGTGCGTAAATCGGTTCGTTATAAGGATGTCTCTGAGTTTCCTGTATGGCGGTTTGTAGAGATTCTAAACTGGAAGACTTCCGCATGCCTAGCGATGGACCAACTTGCATTGCTGAAAGAAAAAAAATATGAAAAATTGCAAAATTCAATGGAGAAACAGACTGCGTTTTTTTCCACTAGGTGGCGCATCGTCTATGCGGCCATAGACAACTGTCAATCTCATACTTTTTTGTTGTTTTTTGTTTTCTTTTTGCAGAGACTCGGATTACAAGGGAAAATCTGCATACTTATACTGGTTTGTACAGCAATCATTTGCCTTGCAAGCAATACTACGCTCTGTCCAACATAATAATGTATAACTAACATACAAATCTATTTTCAGGCCGTCAAAAGCTGCATAGATACTTAAAACAAGGCATAGTACCCAGTATTTTTCCTTGGACTACATTATCGACAACTCCCTCATCAAGAGCAAATAGATATAAGCAACGATTAACAATAATACTTGATTTAGCCACATCGCGCCATCTGCGGAAGGTTTTGCCTGTGGAACCTCATTGAGAACAATGATTAATAAAACGCTTTAAAAAAAAATACAACCGACTTCAGCTTCGAATACTTGGATGACATCATAATTTCTAGTAATTTTGATTTAAAAACGAAACTACTGAACCAATTCACCATTCAACGAAGAATTATTAAAATCAATTCATAATTGGCAGAGTAATCGCGTTACGTACCTAAAAAAACGTACACTCGAATTGAAAACATCCTTTTTTGAAGTCGGTTGCAAACCTGAGTGTCACTAACCGTTGATAGCTTTGATCTCCTTGATCTTCTTGTAGGTGCCGGTCTGCTTGGCGTCCATGGCCGCGTGCCGTTTCTCGGACATGGAGCGGCGGCCCACGGCGTCCCGGCTGAACCCCGCGCCGCCCGCGCCCCCGGCGCCGCTCTCGCTGCCCGACTCGCCGCCCCCGCTGCCCCTGGCATATACCGACTCGGTTAACTATCATTTATTTAGGATTACACGGAACAGTACATTTACCATAGCATAAGCATAACCAGCCTTAGCCATAGTACACCGGACATAGGTTTCTCGATTGGGCCCATCATGCTGGACCAGTTGCCAGCGATTTTTTTTTCGAGATTTCAGTGCTGTTTCGTTGGGTAGTAAAAGTTGTTCACAAGGATAAATGCAATTAGCACTTTTCGGCGTAAGACCACCGTTCCACGTAATCCTGTATACCCTTTTCATAAACGAACAAAGGTACTGAAAAGTACTAAGCACCTGGGAGACATTTTCCTATAGCTTCAATAATTTCGAATCTCGTCAAAGCGAATGAGCCCAAATTCGATCTTTGAGGAGTTACTATCTATAATACCCTCACAGCACTTGTTATAAATAAACTTAATAATAAAAAAGCTAAACTTGGAGATGTACTAAAAGCTGATGAAGAGTTCCACTAACACTGCTCCATTACCAAAGCAGCTCGATGGGCGAAATTATTGTATTGACTTTCATTTCTGCAAATTTTCAAATCTATACAAGCACGTGCAAATTGTCTTTCTCCCACGCGGAAACGTGACAAATAGAATAGAATATGGATAAAGCTGCTCGATTTCAAGGTATAAAAAAGTGGCCAGGCTTTTATCGCCTCACACGTTTCGCTAGGCCAGCTGTGCAAGCAAAATGTCATTTTCTAGAACTACTACGGTTACATACCCTAACGACTGACGAGGGGTTAAATTTAAGTTAAGGTAGAGTCTACCTACATAGACAATCATTCAGACACAGAACAGATATCTATGTTTGTCATGAACAGCCGAAAGGTCAATGCACGCTATTGCCAATCCGCCTGGCACGTACTATAGTTCCAGATAAAAAAAGATAATCGTAATCGTATCTATAGTCGGAGTATCCGATTTAATTAAACGTGAGTATTCCCGTATGAATAAAACAAAAAGATAATCGTGTTGAAACTCACCTCGTCGTACCATAATCCTCCTCAATGATAACATTATGGTGCGCGGGCTGCGACCGCGACATGTGCACGTGTCCGAGATTCTGTCTGTAGTGGTGCCCGTTCACCGCCGGGGGCTCCGTCTGCGTCGCCATGTAGTAACTCTCGTTCCTTAAACCAGTCAGTCTATCTATCACAGGGTTCCACCCGTCTAACCTACTCCACTCGAAGCTGTCTCTTTTACTGTCGTGGGGAGGTACATCTTTGTCCCTTTCTAAGTATCCTTTGCTATCGTCTGATTGGTTCGACCAGCTGTTGTTGTTGATGGTTATGATTGAAGCGTGTTTTTTGGATGCTCTGCCGTCGTGACTGTCGAAACCTTCTTGGTACTGGTCGAAGTCGTCGGCGATTTTGTTCTCTTTATCGTTAGCGGTGTATATGACGGTGTTGAACGCTTGCGAGTTCTCGTTGGAGGTGTTGGTGGAATCGTTCTCGTTTGGAGGTGTGTCGTCTTTCCACCGCGCTAAGTTGTCTACACTATCTGTAATATAAAAGAAGTCTTGAAGAAATAACTTTACAGACAAGTTTTGAGTGAAGCAATATGACAAAGGAAGAAAGAGAAAGGAACTTTTTGTAGTGGTAGGACCCTACTGCAGAGTCCGCCCGGGGAAGTAACACACTTTTGCCAGTTATTCAACCGCCAAGCAGTAGTGTGCAAGCATTACTGTGTTCCGGTTTTAAGGGCAATATTACCAGAGAAATTACGGGTTATGAAGAGATTTAACATCTAATATCTCAGGGTGTCGAGCGCAGTGCAGTGCGGCGCAGGATTGTGTTCGCAAGTTCACAATTCTGGCACTGCTACCGTTAGTGGCAGGTGTGACGTTTAGCACCAGGCGAACGCCTTGCTCGCCTCGTCACTTGATTGTACAAAAAAAAATAACACTATTTTAAACTATCACGGTGGTTCATTACAGTTCTAAAAATATTAAATATTTATTCTTATGAAACAGGCTCCCGATATTTTGGCGCAGTTGCATGCACCATGTTCCCGGGTAGATAGCCATATGTCATGTTAACGGGGAAACGGGCTCGTGTCACAACATAACCACGGTAAATATCCCGTAAATAATCATAGAACTGAAGACAAAAGATATGGACAAGGACCCCACCAATTTTCAAAATTTACTACGTCTAGAAGTCTCAATAACATGAGCATTTCTAGCAGAGGGACTGCATAATAAACTGCTAACACAAATAAGTTGTAGATTACTCACCTAGAGAGCAAAAATAAAGGATGTCCCAGATCTCATGTATATTGTCTCCCGAGGCGAAGCTGAGGATGACAAACATGAGATCTGAGGCTTCTTTATTCGCTCCCGTGGTGTGTATACGATTTTACGTGCCACTGCCGGGAGGAAGTGGTTCCTTTCGCTCCGCGTAGCGGGGCTAAAGTAAAGTACTCTAGCCCCACAGGCACGTAAATAATATTTAATCTATTTACCTGTTCTCCTAGCTATCGTGAGTGATATGTTCCCCTGGTGGTGCGGCCGCGAGTGTAGTAGTGCGCGCCGTAGCGTCTCCATCGCTTCTGCATTGGACTGCCCCACTAAAGGCACGCCATTTACGCTTAGCAACTGGTCGTTTGTGTGTAACCTGCATAATGTATAATGTTTACATTATTATTTGACAAGGTGCTGCTGCTTGACTTTGTTAGCAGTCGCTTGGAATCGTGGCGCTCGCGCTATCTTACGCTAGACCCATAACTCACGTAAGTGACACGATTACAAGTTACAATCAACGGAATCAGACAGCTAATATTAGTTTCCAATCGATAATAACAAAGAGAGAGGAGAGAGATACCCTCGAGAATTAATCTGGTTTTCGTTCATAGCAATTAGAATCTTATCAGTGGTCTAGTTTATCAAAAACATTCAGAAATCATCAGATAAGACATGGAACCTACTCGTGTAAGTAATTTTGTAGAAGAGGTCGACTTTGCAAATTGATTATCTGCCAAATAATTAACTCATACAGACAGACATTAATGGCGGCTGTGAAGTGCGCTGCAAGCGAGAATTTTTGCTACTGCGCAGTAGCAAACTGTACTCGCGTCTAAATTCACAGCTGCCATTAAGTTTGAATCAGCCTGTACCACTAAGCCATTTTAGCAACATCCCTTTAGCTAGCGCAATAAAGATTACCTCAGTGAGCTTGAAGGTAGGCCTAAGTCTAACAGTGGCTTATTAAATTAGCCTGATTATGCTAAGCTCACGCTAAAGATCACGGTCAAACATGGTCTTTGTTACATGATTCTCCCTATAACTTTATAGCATTTGTTATTAATTGTAGTTTTAGACCAACCTTCCATCTCTAGACGCAGCACCCCCGTTCAGAACAGACTTGATGAAGATTCCCAAGTCCTGAGGATCGGGGCCCACGGTCACCTTCCCTTTTACACTTATACCTAGACCCGCCTTCTCAGAGTCATGGACTGGAACATCTAGTCGAAGGATTAGGCGGTTTCGAAGACTTAACACCTGAAAAATGAATTTACAATTAACGTGGAACCAAATATCCATGATGGGATGATCAGATGCGTTGATTGAATGGAATTTAAGGCAATAAAGTAGAATCAAAGATAATGAATGTGACAGGTGTACTGGGCATAGGTGATTCAGGGCTGAAGATGATAATGCAAAGTCAGGTTTTGTTAAGTCCAGCCCTCAAAAAAGGTTGTGGTCACGGCCACAGGAGGTTTTGGGGCTATTGCCCGTTGACTCGGCTTCATCGGCAATTTTTTTACTCAGGGTGCAGTCCTGGAGTTTTCTACAAAGGAACTCGCGTGCTTACTACGTGTTTGTAATTTGTTCCATCCCAAATTTAGCATTTTATTAAGGTTTCGGATGTACCTAACTATTAGCATAATATCTATCTCAATTAGGGTCGTGGGCATGCCCACCGTGCCCGTTACGCTGGATCCGCGCCTGAGACACGTTCAGGTTCAGTCATGGTTGCGTAACATCCGAGGATATTTTATTTATTGAGACGAAAACGACCGAATCAGTTACATTTACCTCACAGAGGATGGATTACGAGTGCTACCAAACTCTTTAGCTTTGCCAAGAATAATGTAAGCTATACAGCGATAAGCGAAGAGCCCAATATCAGGCTGAGTGGCTTGCATTGGGAGAGGCTTATGTGCAGCAGTTGACTGTGGTGGGATGATGATGTTACAGGGATATTTTATACCTTCACGTTGGAACACCCTAAGATGATGATAATGCTCAAAATATAATATACATCCTGCAAGTGGAGCCCGCAACAAAATATACCAAGGAAGAAGGAAAAAGGAAGATTAGATTAATAGAAGAAAGAAAGCAAGAAGCGGTGGAAGGACAATGTCAAGGAATATTCCAGGACTAAAGGCCGAAACACAACTTGGAGAAGGAATGCCACAGACAGAGAAAGATGGAAAGAAAATTATTGACAAGAACTAATATAAGAAGTAGGTAAGTAGTAGGATAACTCCTACTACTCCCTTGGGAACACTGAATTACAAATTATAATTAAAAAACAAGTAGTCATATTCATATACCTAGTCAGAAAAAACTTACAGAACTAGAAGAAGTATTGAGAGCCTCTTGCAGCGCGCTTTCAGCACTTTGATTTTTATTCAGCAAGTCGTCTTTGGACGAGCTTTTAGGGATCCTTCCTCGTATAGAGTTGTTGTTGATGGCGTTCACTATGCTCGAGACCCGCCCGTTTTCTGTAGACTTGTTCACTTCTATCGAGGTGCCGGTGTTAGGAGACCCTATCGCTTTTTCCACGTATTTCGTATTTGAGTGGGTGTCTATCCTCTGTGAAATGAAATGGTTTGATGTAGTGTTGTAATAATAGCATCATTGCGTTGTCGTTGGCCTAGGCACCTAAACACAAAAAATACCTAATCTTATATAAGTAAGTCAATGTGATGAAATAAGACGTTCACCATTCGTCAGTAGGCGTTTTTCTCACTCGAAATATTTTTTCACCACTTCATTTTCCACTTTCTCTCGCTCTCTATTAAGTAGTTTTTCAAGCCAAAAAAAAACGTTTTCTCTGATAGCCTTTTAACAGGGCTATTCACATTTATCACAGGGTACACACCCTGTGAGTCCCCTAGTGCTGGGTACCGGCAAGAGCTCAAAAAAAAAACGGTTCGAATTTTACGAACTGGTTCGAACACCAGAATTGTGAACTTATGAACAAAATTGTGCGCTGGACTGCAATGCGCTCGTCCGCTGAGATATGAGTATTACCGTTACGCGTAACCCCTTATAGAACCCTAACGGTGTTACATGAAGGCAAGTGACAGTAGGATCAGTGCCTACCTGTGCGTGGTTGTGCGGGCCGGGGCCGGGGCCGGGCCGCTCCACGACGATGGCGACGGTGGAGTCTGCGGGCGTGCTTCGCAGCAGCGCCACCACCTGCAACATGTGTCTATTGCTTGAACGAGTTCCTAAAAAGCACAATGTAATTTAAGCTAGTATATACATAGCTTTAGTTTTGATCATGAATGTAATAATAAGCCAAGCCAATGAATGGCAAAATAGATTGAACTACACCTATCAACACGATCATAATTCTGTACTCTATTTTTGCAAGTTTTTATTTAGTTTCACCTGTCCTGGTCAGTCAGTCTTTAAGCAAATCTTGTAAGTAAAATATGACTTATTTTTCGGTTTTCGATTAAGCTGAAATTTTGCATGCATATGTACATCGGATGACATGCAGTATTATGACATGAAGCTGATCTGATAATGTGATCTGTGGTGATGTGTGTGAAGGTGGCCATGGGAACTCTGTAATAAAACGAACCCATCGAGCGTGGGCCATTTGTCAATTTTGACGTGGACCTTTTTATAATTTTTTTCAATAGCTTGTGTATTTTTTTTTATATACAACGTTATTTTTACTATAGTGCAAACCTCAAAGTAGTTTGTTCAGAATCACAAGAAAAATCGATTGGTATAGTTTTTACACTACGTTACATTTTGTCCCAAAAATGTTTAAAAAACAGTGCAATTTGGACACAGTTATTAGCAACGCAAATCAATAACCGCCGCTGCGGCCGCAAAACCCTTTGATGCGGCGGCGCATCCCCGCCGTGCGGAAACAAACAGCTTGCGTTACGGTGACCATGATTTTGTGGGAACAACAGGCCAACTTAGCAATAGCGTAACTTTGCGAGCTTTATACTTTTGACTTTTTTTTTTTTATTCTTTTTAGTTGAAATATAAACTTTTTGGGGTGTTTCGGCTTTTCTCTATACTAATAATAACGTTGTATATTCGCTTGTATATAATAAATAAATGTAATGTCACCTGCTGCTGCGCCAGCCCGCTGACCGGCACGCTGTTGACGGACACCAGCCGGTCCCCCGCGCGCAGCCTGCCGTCCGACACCGCCGCGCCCTGCGCACAGAACCACGAGCGTGGCTGTAGCTTTAAACGCACAAATACACTCCCACAGAAAACGCGTCCAAACGTAGATAGGTATACAATATATATATAACTACAACAATGCAAATTCATAATTAGACGGACTAAACTCACATTTCGAGTGTTGCTACTACTTTTTGGCAATAGATAGGAATAGGATAGGACCAAGGCCGCCTGTAACTATGCTGGGGCCTTTGGGTACACAAGAATTTGGGGCCCTTTTGGAGAGTAAAGAAAACGAGTTATACTAACATTTTTCAACTGGTTTTTTGTTATCGATCCTAACTAAGCCAAATAAGTCAAAATCAAGTCAAATTTTATGGAAATATTATACTTCTAAAAGAAAAAAGGCAAAGTTAGACTTGGTATTATCATAATTTGGTTAAATAATTTTCATAATTTTGACTTCCATTATATGACAAAAGTAAGTTTTATTTCGACCCGGGTGCTCACTGTTACTATGTCCGACAAAAATGTTTTGAGAATAAATGTGAGAGAAATTGCCGGTCCTTCGGGGCCCCGCAGGATGGGGGCCCTTGCCACGGGCCCCGTGTGCCCTTTTGGTAAAGAAGGTACTGGACAGGACAAGGATAAATAAATCTGTTCCAACACCCAAACAACACTTGATTTGATGAGAGCAAATACAATTCCAAAACTACTAACCTTTGGTAAAATATTTTTGATGTAGATAGGACAGTGTCCTCCGGTGGGGTTGTCCCGCGTAGTGATGGTGAAGCCGAGGCCCTTCTCTCCCTTCACCAACGAAACGGAGACGGTGTGCGCGGAGCCCGAGGAGTGCTTGGTGCTGGGGCTCACGGGGACTTCGGTGCCTGATATCGCGCGCTCGCTGTTGCCCACTGACATGTAACATCAAACATTTCCGTCAGTCACGCTGCCACAGAATAAATAATAGTACTACATACAGAAAGTTAACTCCGCAAAGGAATTGAAATAAATAAGGACTCCATCTACTAGGCAATAAAATAGCAATTCAACTCGCACAGCGCTGGATACCGCTCGCTATATTCATCTAGATATACCGCTCTCTTTCTATCACGTATGCTTAGTTACGTGCGACGAGGCTAGCGTGCGGGCGGCGACTGCCTTCTGCCTTGCATTGTCCACCCGGGACGGAGCGCCGGCCGAACATACCTAAACTGCGGAGTGACACCCCCCTGACGCTACTAAGCCCTTTGAAAGATTTTGTTTCCACTGTTTTACCTGAGCAGATTCGTAGAGAATAAACGTGGAATTTATATTTTTTTTGGAGTACAACACACTAGAAATAAATAGTAAAATTTTGTACAATAATGTCATATTTGGTGCAAGCTAATATGTACTTTATCCGTCTCATGCATAAAACTCATATACCTATTTTAGTTAAAAACGTGTTTTGTCAATTTATTTCGAATTATGAATTAAGTTAAAAAAAGAAGACAAAACACTGTGGTAAATTTTGAACGCTTTAGTTGCAGACCACGTATCTGGTAACTTTGAAATACTCTTATTAGATTTCTCTTTCCGCTAAAACGGAGAGGCCTACATAAAATTAACCGCAGTATTTTGTATTCAATCGTTTACTTGTCGTAAGGTTTCTGTCTACAATCTAATTGTACCACAATGAATTCGTGGCCGTATCTTCTGCGAAATTGTATTATAGGTATTCTAATACTTACTACCTAGAATTAATCTACAAGTAAGTAGGTCGAACAACATTTTTTAAATATGTATTTTAAATCTTGCCTGTCACTTTTTACTAGGCATGTTAGCTAAGGACAGCAATACTTTAGTTAGTTTAGTTCTGTCAACTTAAACCTTCAGAATCGACTACACTTTTTAACTAAAATAGGTTTAAAATACGGTTTTTGAGTTTTATGCTTAATTATGACGGTATTTGTATAAGACAGTATCGATTTTCTACTGTAGCGCTTGGCTCGATGTCTACGCGGCTGCGGCTCCCACTGCCTGCGCGCACGCCTCTGTACTAACAGTGTAATACCGATGAAAATAGAGTTAAAATTAGCTTGTTCTGAATGTGATTATGATTGTAGTTATGTGATTATGAATGTATAGTGGTTCAATTAAACTATGTTTAGACTTGTTCAGGCTGCGTGCGTAAAAAGTGACCTATAATTGGGTGACATTATGAACACTATGATGAAAGTACAGTCGATTAGTGATTACCTTCAGGTAAGAGATCTAGTGGACGTTCTTGTACAGGATGCACGCTTGCTACGTTATTCACTCCCGACACCCACCGCAGCATGTCTTCCACTCTGCAACAAGGTTATTCTTAAAATAAAATTATCAATAAAGAGACAGTGTTATTTTACACATCCAGCCAGTTTACTTACAATTAACAATATAGATATGCTTGCTGAACAAAAGGCCCGTTTTGTGTGAAATTGTTTTTTTATGTGAATGAGACAAGGGAACCATATTCAAAGTCTAAAACAGTTTGAACTTTTTCAACCGACTTCAAAAAAGGAGGTCTCAATTCGACTGTATGATTTTGTATGTATGTTATGCGATTACTCCGCCAATTATGAACTGATTTTAATGATTATTTTATTTGTTTTGTAGGTAATAAATACATCAGAGATGGTCCCATATACATTTTATTGAAATCGGTTCAGTAGTTAGGTTTCAAATCAAAATTACTATAAAATATGAGGATGTTATCCAGGTATTCGAAGTCGGCTGTATTTTTTTTTAAAGAGCGTATTATTCATTTTTTACATATATTTCTTAGGATGTCCTGGGTATATCCTTAAACTGCGTCCAGAATCACCGGTGGACGGGCAGTAGCGGCCTCTCGGTTATCGGTGGTGCATGAGCATTATGCAATCCCAAAACTGCCTGCCAAGCGTGGGGATTATGGCAATACCCCCTATTAAAGGAGAAGCCTCCCTCCAGAAGTGGACTTCCTCTGGCTGATGATGAAATTTATAGGTCAATCTTTTTTTATAAGAAGCAAGAAGATTTTGATGGACGCACGTTCAAATGTGACAGATGTTCTTTTTGTTTTTAAAATATAGCGCGACGGCAATGAAACGTATTACGTTACTTACTCTATGATGAAACGTATTTGAGCATATTTGACAATGATATATGCAATGATATTATATGTGTTTATCTCTATAGATATATGTATTTATCTCAATGGTATTTGAGAAAAAAATGCCTTGATAATATAATTCATAGAGCAGAGTAATATACTGGGATATATTTTTTTCTTTCACTGATCTCACCTGTGGTTGCTAACTGGGGTGTCCTGCCCTAGAGGCTCTCTCCGCGCGTCCCTCGGGAGACTCTTGCTGCCGTAAGTCTGCACTCTTTCCGCTGCGTCTAGCCAAACGCCACTCCTGAAGAAATGGTAGTTTAAGTTAATACATTTATTTATATTAGCCTATACCGTCCCACTGCAGGGCAAAGGCCTCCCTCCCTTTCTTCCTTCCATTCCTCTCTATTTTGCGCATCTTGGGCCCAACCTTTTAGGTAAAAGTCAAGTTCGTCCTTCCAAATAGAAAAAAAAAAAACATAAAAACCAAGTTAACCTTGAGTTTACTAACCATATTTTGTGACAAACGAGGCACTTAACCATTTCTTTCACACAGAGTCTATAGATGTAAACAAAATAACAATTTATTTATAAGATGTATGGCAGAACAGTATCATATTTTTTTTAAGATCAAGATTCAAAATGTATTATGCTAGGGCTTCACCTGCGTGTAATGCCATTATTTAGCGCGGTATTTTATACAGTACGCAGATATGGCCGGCTGTTAGCACGCTAATAGGCTAGTGCCATGATTAACGTCGTTAGACGTTAGTCGACATTCAAAGTCAAATGATAGTGTGGCCACTCATGTAGCGCATTGTTTGATGCATCATTTATTGCACGTTAATAATTTCGATAACAGGACGTAAAGCGTCACGCAGGTGAAGCCCTAGCATTAATGCAAAGGTTTAATAGTTTCCAATTATGTTGCGGGACTAGATAAATCGAATTGGCTGTATACCAAAGAAGACCTTAGATACCTAACATACTAAGTATTGTTTCAAAATTCCGTTAGCGCGAATGTAAAACTCATTTTGCAAATTTCAAACGCTATTACATAGCATTTTTTAGTCTTTGTTTCTTCATCGCTTGGTTATTATTACATTAATCTAATACTACCCAACTGTTCTTAGCAAAATTATGACGAGACTATAATATAGTGCGATAACAGGCGTTTCTAAAATTTCGTAGAAGTCCGTTAGATGTTAAATCAGCTCTTCTAAGCTAATAATTAGCTCTATTAGAAAGATTTTTACCGGCGCGCCGTATCGTTCAGGTTTTTATCCAGTTTTTTTTTAATTATAGTTCGTGTCATTCATATATAGAAGAACAAAGACTAAAATGACTATTTAGCATGCCATGGGTACATTTTTACGGCTGAAAAGGTGTTTAAGAATTTAGATGGTGGCTGTCTATTTATGTGCGAGAAACTAAGCTTAGCAAAATTTGAGAAATACACGTCGGTATTAGGTATCAGAGACGTTAAAGGGATTGCGAGATTCAAGTGGAGATGGATAGAACTTGCAGTCAGAAAGAAAGACGGAGAGTGGACCAAAGCATTCACAAAAAAGGCTGAAGAAGACAACCGAGCAGACCACCAGCCCGCATGTCAGACGATATTATTAAGGCGCAAGCCACACTGGCGCCGGACATGGCATGGGCGACTTTCTATTCCGTGCAAAATGCAAGGAAATGAAGTCGCGTTGAAAAGTTTGAGAGCCGGCGTTTTTCGATTTTCTGACCGGTCATACTGGCATCCATTCATCATCATCATTAGCCCGGAGACGTCCACTGCTGAACGAAGGCCTCCCCCTTAGACCGCCACACTGAACGACAACAATTTTTACTTTTACAATGTCGTCGGTCCACCTATATATAGTGGGAGGCCGCGCCTACGCTGCGTCTTCCGGTTCGCGGTCGCCACATATCCATTCAGTGTGTTCAAATTGCGACTTTATTTCCGTGCCTTTTCTATGAAAATTGAATGGAATGGAAAAACACCCATTCCGTTACCACGCCGGCGCCAGATCCTTTGCGCCTGACTGCAGGAAAACAGTGGACGAGACTGGCACAGGACCGGAAAAGATAAAATAAATAAATAAATAAATATCGGTGGACATTTTTCACACAGCGCCATCTAGCCCCAAACTAAGCAAAGCTTGTAATATGGAAACTAGATAGCTGATAGAATACTTATATACTTTTTTTTTTTGTAAATACATACTTATAATACAAACTACACCCAGACACAGAACAAACATCTATGTTCGTCACATAAATGTTTGCCCTGGGTGGGGATCGAACCCACGCCCTACAGCTCTGAAGGCAGACATGCTACCAACTGAGCTATAAGGCAGTCATGCAGGATGGGCTGATGAGAAGACCCATACTCAGCAGTGGGTGGAAAATGGTTTATTAGGATAAGGGTACAACATAAGAACAGTTGTAGGATACTTATCCTTAACATAATGCGAGAAAACTCAAAGAAAAAATAATATATTTGACCAAGCGAAGCGAAGTTCTCTGAGCCTAAAACCTTAGGTGTCGGTGTTTGTATGGGTCATTGTAAATGTTTTCATGTATTTGTTCAACGATTACTTGATCGATATCTTGATCTTTTTGCGAACCATTGATTGCGAACTATTAATAAAATTTTGTAAGCAAGTAAATAAATAAACAACGTCAAGTAACAGTGTTCATCAAGTTCGACGAACATCACTGTTACTTGACGTTGATCAGCCAATTTGGCTTGGAAGATACGAGGGTCGCTAGGTCTCAGTTCGCGGCGAACTAGTTGTATAATGATGTAACCGTTTCTTACCCAGGTCCCGAGAACTGCATAGAAAGCCTATTGGTCTGCCTCTGGAAGTGCTGGCCGGCGCCGTGCCGCTCCGGAGACGCGTCCGGCGGCCGCCCGTCTGACATGGGATGCACTTTCTGAGTCGTTCTACTGCTGTCGTCTCGACAGACCACCGCCGCTGACCAGCGCTTTGTTTGTTCTGTCGCCTGGAAACAATAAGCCAGTGTTTTCAGTGACAGTGGTATTTTTGGTAACTCGTACAACCAGGGACTTCCGCTCCGGCTCGTACCTGGTGCAAAGGTTAGCCATAGCAATCCATCGCGGGAATGCAGATAGTGTTATGGGCACCTTTGCACCAGGTACAGTAAGGGGCGGGTTATTTGATTAAAAATGTTGTCAATTATTTATACATACTATTAGTACATTAAGTGTGCTATGTTGGTCATTACACTAGAGGCTGTATTATGCGCGCGAGCCGCAGGCGAGCGCGATAAGGAAGCCAAGAGCGTAATGACTAATAGCACAAGAGTTCCATACGACTATTTTCATCACACTTGCGAGGAAAAAACAAACTTTTTTTTGATAATAATCAACACAGCGAAAACGTCAACAAACATTTGGGGAAAATGGCGCCCAAACCAGCAATGCGCGCGCAGGTTGACATTTACTTCAGCGGCATAAGAACTCTTTGTTGGTATTACAAAAAAACTGTAAGTATTACCCGGCTATATTAAGAGTGCTTCGTATACATACGTCTAATTGCAGTCACGTACAAACTTCACTTTACCTATTATAGCACAAGTGCCGTAATGTTAAGTTAAAAGCACGCGTGCGTAATAGCTTGGATTATGAGCCTAAAACCGTTGTAATAAGATCCACTTTACGAGCAAGTGTGATGAAAAAATATTTATTTATACATAACAGGGTCAGCATATTATGAGCATATTATCAGCATACATAATATGCAGACCCTGTTATGACATTCGATGTTTGAATAAAATTTGTGTACCTAAGTGTTAATTAGTTTCGAATTACTATACGTTCCTTATATGTATATGTAATTAGGTACTATATTTTGTGTCACGTCACGTCATCAGCCATAAAACGTCCACTGCCGGACGAATGCCTCCCCCTTAATAGAAGGGTGTTGCCATAATCGCCACGCTTGGCAGACGGCTTGAAGATTACAAAATGCTCACCACCGTTAAACGAGAGGATGCTGCTGCCCGTTCTCCGGTGGTTCTGGTTGCAGTTTTAGGACACACAAAAACAAAACAAAATCGGTCCATAATTGACGGAGATATCGGTGAACATATTTACATTAAACTTTACAAAAATTCGATTGAAAAAAAACATTCAGGCGAACATAGAAACTCCTCCTTTTTTGAAGACAGTTAAAAATATAGGAGCTCACCGTCCGTTGCGGCGGCAAGGTATCCTGGTGCAGACTGGGCTCGCTGCCCCGGCGGACCTGCAGCCCGCTGGAGCCGTCCTCCAGGTCCGCGGCGCCCACCTCCACACACGAGTCCGTGTTCGGCACCCGCATGCTGCCCCCGACCCCTCCTCCACCCTGGAATATAAGGAAACAAACGTAATGCTTACTGCAGCAACCTTGCTGGTTATAGAGGATAATCCTCGAAGGTCGAACGGGCGATTACTTCACCACGCTGGCCCGTTGCGAGTTGGCATATTCACATAACCCCGCCATTATTTTTTTCTCCGAACGTATACTGGTGTCCTCTCGATGTTATTCTTCAATAACCAGTAGTATGAATTTAATATCAGTACGTAGTAATAAATACCAATGCATAATGCATATTTTTTTTATTTTTTATTTTGGCGGGAATACTGAAACATCAATGCGTTGCATTCTATTATTTTCTTAAACTTGTGTTTTTTCGCGAATTAATGATTTAAAATGGTGGTGTTTTATTCATTGAGTTATTTTTTTAATTACATGCACGAGTGGTGGTGAAACATGTATATATGTATAGAAGCTCATACTAAAGTCGCCACAACTTTACTAGGGCATGACTTGGACTCGACTATGACTAATTTCGTGTAACTGACTGATTTCATGACATATTTGACTTGATTTTAGTTAAAAAAAACTTGAAAATTCATAAACTCACTGGCAGAATGCACAACGTGCGATGCCAACAACAACTAAGAAAAACAAAAAAAATATGTGTTTTTTTCATTCGACGACGGTTGCGGCTTTATGTGACATAAGAGCAGCGCCATCTAGTGCCAAAGGTAGGTATTTGTCACAAATACCAACTACAAAATAATAAGGTAGGTATTTGATCAAATAATTTGTTCGCATTATCGAAAATGCATGCTTGGCCAATAAGCAAAGGACACTAGAAGTACTTTAATAAAATAAGCACGATTATTTTTGCGTTAATTTATTCATCATGTTCTTAACAAGTGCAGGGACTAGTATTTACGAGTACTAACAGATTTCCTAGTCTTCTTATACTGACCCTGAATTTTAGCCCTGAGTAAGTAAGTATTCTAAGTATAGACTGAGAACTATCGATACTAGACATAACAAGCTTATTGTAAGTAAAGGTATGCCAGTCGACTGCGTGCGTACATGGTCTGTAATCCAGTTAGCCCAGTTTTAGCTCGTTATCTGTTAAATGCCTAGCCTGCCGATATTACTATCTGTCGCAATATAGAACTTATAACAATCGTCCAGTACTCACATATTTTGCTAGGTATTACTGATCGAAGCAAAGCAAAGGTCTCTGTTTTCGAGTCTAAGGTGAGAAGTCGGCGTTGGTATGTCTATTTGTTCGACGCAATGATTGTCATAACTTTCGAACCGTTTATCTGAACTTTAAGAATTTTTATAGCAAGTAGTTCAAGCAAATAGAATTATCAAGATCGAATAAGAACCAAATTGGTTAAGGGCCTTGGAAGATATGGGGGTCGCGACGCGAGGTTTGCCGCAAACTTATTTGGACGACATAATAGAAGGTAAATAGCCATAAAACACAACAAAACACTCGTTAGGTGAATGTTTTGTGAATACCTATGAGTAATATTTCGATGTCAATACCAAAATATTTTATTTTCTCCATGTGGATATTTAAATAATGTAATACAATTTAAGTTAATGAAAACAAAAGAATATCACTAACCTTTTTTGTTTTCCGAACACAACAATTTGAAAAACACAAACCCATCTTTGAATTGTTATGAAAAGACCAACTAAATCTTCGTGTTGAAGACATGTCACGAAATGTTTTTCTCGACTGAAAATTTACGAAGCAAAACTTGAATACAAGTTTCAACATGAAATGAACTTTTGTCTTGTACTTGTACCACATTACCACAGCACAGTCAAGTTTTTCCCGCTCTCGCGCTTACCTCACGCGTATTTTTTCCAGTATTCTTGTCAATGAGGATTTTGGCATTGCACTTAGAACACATTCAGCCAAACTTATTTTACAGTACAACTTGGGGTTTCAGGAAATATTTTGATAAACGTAAGGTACATATCTCTAGCTTTTTACTAAAGAACATGGTAGATACTTACATACATTATTGACCGAGCGAAGCGTAGCAGTCTACTGGGGCAGATCGGCTGTTGTATGTATGTTTGTATATTTTTATGTATATTTTATTAGTTCGACGATAACTTGGGAACCGTTGATCCGATCTTTATGAAATTTTGTAATCAAGTAGTTCGTGTAAATTAAATGATTAAGTTTAAAGATGAGACAAACTAGTTAAGGGGCTTGGAAGATATGGGGGTCGCGAAGTCTCAGTTCGCTGCGAACTACTAGTTATACCTAATCATCAATTAACACGACTCAACACGCAAACTGTCTAACTCTAGCAGAATGTTGGGATATCTGTGTGGTGGCGTCGCTATTTGAGCATACTGCCAGTATCTAGTTTTAATAAAGTTAAAGATGGATGAAGTGAAAGTTAATTTCATCAAAAAAGTCGGTGTCAAGTCTAATTCATGCCTCAATAAAGCGATGGCAACCTTACGCCAACACTATTTAAGACCTTACGCCTTATGCGCTTAGTAAAATGCAACCTCATTACCTCACATTAATATTTGAAATTACACAAGTATTGTAAAATTCTAGAAATTGAGTAATGGCAGGAACACGGCAAAAACATTATTTTCTTAATCTTTTTTTTTTGCGAATTATTGACCTAAAATGGTGGTGTTTTATTCATTGAGCGTTGAATTACATGCACGAGTGTAGGCAAGTGACATACCTAATGTGGCGAAACGTGTCTTTTCGTGTTGTTTTCAAAACTCCGTAAATCGCCACAGCTTTACTATAATAATAGAGCAAGACTTATATTCGACATTGACTAATTTCGTGTTATTAACTGTGATACTATGACATATTTGACTTGATACTTATAATAAACTTCATACTTGACTCTGGCAGAATGCAAAAAGTGCGATGCCAAAAACACAAAAAATCTAGAGATCCACAAATGGATCCACGACATGTTGTTTAACGTTCCCGCTAAGACTATTACGCAAAAAGGTTTTCTTTCTTAGTTGTTGGCATCGCACTTTGTGCATTCTGCCAGTGTCAAGTTTAGTCTATAAAGTTTCATCAAATCAAATATGTCATGAAATCACAGTTAGTCACACGAAATTAGTCATAGTCGAGTCCAAGTCATGCCCTAGTAAAGTTGTTGCGACTTTACTATGAGCTTTTATAAACGGAGTTTTGAAATGTGATTGCATATTAAATTTTTCCCCAAAAATACACTATTTCCATGAATTTTCCCCAAATATTTTTGGTGGTGTAATTACTTAACTATAAGTTGTTATAGGTTTTTTTCGGAATAGAATAACATTATAATCTACTTCTTATCATCATCATCACGCGGGTGAAACCGCGGGCGCAACTCATTATCATCATCATCATCGGCCCGGAGACGTCCACTGCTGAACGAAAACCTCCCCCTTAGACCGCCACGCTGTACGACAACCTGCCATTTGCATCCACCGGTTGCCCGCGATTTTTACAATGTCGTCGTCGTGTTACAATGTTGTCGTCGGCCCACCTAGTGACGCCACTCAAGAACCTTTCTTCCCCATCGGTTATCAGTTCTTCGAGTGATGTGGCCTGCACATTGCCACTTTATCTTGCAAACCCTGCGCACTATGTCGGTAACTTTGGTTCTTTCGCGAATATCCTCGTTCCGGATTTTATCGCGCAAAGAATCTGCGAGCATAGCTCTCTGTCATTCTGTTCTTGTTCTGTGTGTGACACTGAGTTTCTCCAAAAGGCTAACAGTTAAGCACCACGTCTCAGTTCCATAGGTCATCACTGGCAACACAAACAGATTGAATGAATACCCTTGTGTTGATGTAGTTTTGGCGGGAACGCGGAAAAATCATGCCGCTGCATTGTATTCTTTTCCAAAACTTGTGTTTTTTCGAGTGTTAATGCATAAAAAATGGTGGCATTTTGTTCATTAAGTGCGCAAGAGGGCGTATATCAGCAATGTGTGGGCAAGTGATATAATGTAGAAAAACGTTTCTTTTCGTGTAGTATCCAAAACTCCGAAGAAGCTTGTAGTAAAGTTCCTACGACTTGACTTGGGCAGGGCTGGACGTGACTGTGACGTACTAAGGTTGACTTGGACTGTTACAAACTTGACATGACTTGAAATTCATCAAAAACTATATTTATTTATAGATACTTGACACTGGCAAATGCACAAAGTGCGACGCCGTAATCCTCTTAGGAGGAAAGAAGAAGAAAAAACCCTTGTGTTGCGGATGTGGTGTTTCTGTTTTGGTTTGGCATTGGTTGGCGGGAACATGAAAAATTTTTGTCGCCGCATAGTATTATTATTCAAAACTAGTGTTTTTTCTAATGGTAATGCCGGGTGGTAATGCGGTGGGCAAGTGATATAATTCGGTCAAACATCTGTTTCTTGTTGTTTCCAAAACACCGAAGAAGCTTGTACTTATATACCTAGTAAAGTTGCCATGACTTTACTAGGGCATGATTGGACTTGACCGTCACTTACTTACTGTGTGTGACTTGGACTGTGACCACGACTTATTTAACTGGAGGAAGAAGAATCAATTAAGAAATATATAGGTATTTGGCTGAAGGACTAGGTATTCACGGCCATGAACAACTTTAAAACAAAAACGAACAGTCCTCTTGAACCTTGTTCTCAGAACCTTGTCGTCAGGTTCAGGTCAGTCACAGCGGGTTTTTTTTACGAGAACACGCAATTTCCCGAACGCTGCCCATTCGAGTTGCATTCTTCCGGCGACCTCATTATCGACCTAACCTAACCTAACTACATAAATTTGACATAAGTACCCGGAACATATCAGGCGAGGCGGTGCCAGCCGAGGAGCCGCTGGCGCCGTCGGCCTGCGCCGCCCGCTGAGGTGCCTGGCCGGCGCACTCCGCCGTGAGGGTCTCGCGGTCGTCCGCCACGTCCCGCACGCGGTCGTCCGGGTCCAGGATCCCGCCGGAGCTGGCCCGCAGCGCTCGCACTCCTACCCATGTTTCTGGACCCTGGAATAAAAAGAAACAAGCTGTGAGTTACACTTTTCTTTTAGCACGTATATACATAATTATAGTTACACATTCATTACAATTAAGGTAGGTATATATAATTTCTTTATTGGTAATATGTTGGTAATACCAAATAAAATTTACACTTACACATCAATTGATCAGTAATAAAATACTAATGATCGATATAGTATCATAATGCTGTTTAAGTGATAAACGAAAGATGTAAACAAAATGCTTTGCAGGCGAGGCTTTTTGGTTCATAGATTACATAGTCGGATTAGTGATGGTATGAAATGGCACACGAATTTTGTACCATCTCACACCAACTTGTATCAGGATAGTTAGTTATCCAGGTTATTACTGGCATGTTGTCATATGCTGAGGTTTTGACTAAGATATAAAACATTTCGGCCTAACCAATTCAAGTCTGGAAAAGTTTCACCACTATATAGACCACGTACAGTGTCCGAAGCTTTTCTTATAGTTTTTCGTTACTCATGGAAAACAATTAGAGGTAAGTCTGTTAGGATAACAGGAGTCCACCTGCGGAAGTTCCCAACCATTGCCAGTTATTCAATCGCCAAGCAGTAGTGTGCAAGCATTACTGTGTTCCGGTTTGAAGGGCAACGTTACCAGAGAAATTACTGGGTATGAAGACATTTAACATCTAATATCTCAGGGTGACGAGCGCAGTGCAGTGCGGCGCAGGATTGTGTTCGCAAGTTCTCAATACTGGCACTGCTACTGTTAGTGGCAGGCGTGACGCTTACCACCAGGCAAACGTCTTGCTCGTCTCGTCCCTAGATAGAATAAAAAAAACTGCACAAAAAGATTCTGTGTTAGTTTAGTGAATTTCAGCATTATTCTTTAAATATCAGGTTTTAAAAACAGAAATGCGAAACATTCCCACGCAGTATTTGGCGTATTCATTCGCGATGAATGACTGTTTTCTATATAACTTCTCAGTTTTGTCTGTTTGTCAGCCTTTGTACGCCTGTCACTAAAACCGCTGAATGATGTCAAAAGCTTTTATAACCAAACATTAATCATGACAAAATAGGAATGAAAAGGATCACCTCATTCAGGTTCAAGTGCGCGCTTTAAAAGACGTCATCCTTTTGTTTTAAAGGAAGAAAAAATACGGCCACAAAAAGCTGATGAAATAGGTACCCATGAGACAGATTTGCGCTCCTGTTCCTTCCTGGCAGACAAACGAGCCAACTTCTTGAGTCTCGGCGGCGGGACCGGTTCAGGAGCTGTCATCTCATCGTCCATCGTGTTTCCATTAAAACACTACACGACACTTCCCACATCACACAAACGTTCTCGGAACCATCTCAGTAAACCGATTTCACCGACTTTGTTACACAAAGTCGTAAAACGATATCACCATTTAAGTACTACAGTTTAAATTTAAATTGAACTGGATGCATAGAGCGAATTAAATCGTTTGACGTCTGAAATAGCGCGGGTCACCGGAGCGGATGGAGCCTTGACCTTCGCGCGTCACTGACCAAATACAGTAGACCTCACTCACGTGCCTTGCACCAGAAGCTGCTACGCCCCATAAGAGCTGACGTGATTCATGATACCGTTAAAGTCAATTCTATTTGGGACAATAATGCTCGGTTTGGTGCAGTGATTATTCGGTAGACTAATGCAGTTTCTAAAAATAGTTTTAGTGTGTCATTTTGTTTTAAAAGCTTTTTATGTTTAATAGGTTACAGACTTAATAATTACTCTGACGCTACAGATGTTTGATAACAGCGAACCTGCTGTTAAGTAATGGTGTGGTCGATGGAAAATGAACCTAGTCGGGTATGGGAAGTGATACTGCCGGAAGCCACCGGTAGCTTGGGGGCAGGTTTTCAACTTGAGGGTAATAGCTAGCCAGCTAAGTATGAGAAAGTACTATCTATACTACCATGCACTATGGTTTCCTCACAATATTTTCCTTTATCGAAAGCTCAATTACATTGCTGCACAATAGCTGTTGATGGCTGTATAGTCTGTTGATGGCTCGTGAACATAATTTCTCCTACAAACACAACTCACCGTTGCGGACAGGGGCGAGGTAACGTTCTCTAGATCACTGGGATGACGCAATCTATCTATGAAATTCCATGAAACTCTGACGTACTCGCAGTGACTAGCAGTGGTTTTTAAACTACTAATTTTCGTATGACGGAAGTCGGACGATCAGTCGACAAGGTTTATAGTTTGCATTGCTGGGACTGGGAAATCAACCCACGCCCTGCGACGTGCGCACCAAACGTTAGGTCCTGAGCTATCATCGCTATAAAGTGTTATACATTTTATAGTAATTGCAGAGGAAAGGTATGTATTGACAGATTCTATGACTTTTTCCAACAACAGCAGCGTCGAGTGGCACGCGATCGTCTTGCTTCCTAGAAGTATCGGGCGTAAAAGAAATACTTTCCGTCATCCGTCTCGCAGAAAAGTGCATAGCGACACGAATGCTTTACAAACTGAAGCAAAACAACGCATGCTTTGGTGTCTCTGTTTGCTATTTGATCTGAAATTACTAACGATTGTGACATTCATAATCAAAGACTAGGTATAAACCCTGTTGACTGATCGTCCGACTTCCCCTCATACGAAAATTAGTAGTTTAAAAACCACTGCTAGCCACTACGAGTACGTCCGAATTTCATTGAATTTTACATCTCAGATTGCTTCATCCCAGTGATGGGCCAATCGCAAGCATAGAACGTTACCTCGCCCCCTGCCCGCAACGGTGAGTCGTATTTGAGAAATTATGTTCACGAGCCATCAACTGGCTATATGATCTCTGTTCATAATAATAGCATATGTTTATTCATGAAGTATTATCTAACGTCCACATCCTAATACGTTAATGCCAACGGATATGCAGGAGTTTATGGTCTGAAAAGCGTATGACGAATACAAAATGTGCATACTGCGTCAATGGTACCTATTGTGATACAAAAACGTATGTAAATCTGATCGTGGAAAATGATGGAAAACTATTATTGTTTCAATACCAATAGCAAGCTACTAAGCTGTATTGCTTAAAGTTAATACGCAACACGACACGCATGCCTTCGTAATCCATAAGCTGTTTAGTGTTGTGACCCTAATAGAAATTAATAAATAAACAATCTTATTGCATCTTGGCCGTCACTCCTACTAAGATACAGCTTATTAACTTCATGTGAATCGATTTCTAGGTGTGTTTATAACTCCAACATAGATCAAACACTCCTCAAGGTGAGTTGCGAAATGTTATGTACTTAAATAAATTGCACTTCAAGTATAGGTACGCTGTAGTTTTTTGCAACACGGCTGGACGAGTGAAATATGGCTTGATTTTTTTGATAAAACACAGATTATTACTCGTTACTGAGAACGTGATGATGGTATTGTGAACAGATATCTAATCAAACTGCTTTGAGAAGTCCTTATTTCTTAATTAGCGGCAAGTGTTACTGGTAGACTTTATCTCTCTTCATAAAAATAATGTACTACAAATATTTTGATCAGCAATAATAGCAAGCTTTAAATTTAAATTACACTACAATTATACACAATTTAATTTCAATTATTACAAAAATAGTTCGTATAAAACATTCTGATAACATTGAGTGATCAATGCATCGAGCGTATTAAATCCTTCATAAAAGTGATTTTATGAAAGTCGCACTGCATCCAATTGGGTTTCTTTTTATTTCACACAGTAGGTAACCTTATCATAAATTGTAAACATTGAGCTTGTACCACAATGAAAACGAGCACTTTTCTCCGTATGTTGCAAGATTTTTTTCTAAATCGCGAACAAATCGAACGCGCGCGAGAGTTAGATCCTCCAAGAGCGCGCGTCACCACAGCGCGCGGTTGTACGGCAAACTAACTCACGCCGCGAGTAAAAGAAAGATCTCACAATAACCACAAATAAAAAGCCTGAATTATAATTCAACTCAACCATGCCTTACAATATTTCAAGGTTCACAGGGTGTTGTAACAAAAAGTAAAAACATTTCCAGCGTTCATTCATTTTATTAACCGCTATTACTGCGCGCTGTCGTTGGTTAGATATAATGACTTAATTTAATTATTATAGGTACTTGTTCTGACTTTACATAAATGAACAATGCAAAGTACGAACTGTATTCCACGGTTTTACTGCTACGTTCGATTTTCCAGCTTATTTTTACGGAGGGAATATATATTATAAATATCTTAACAAAACCAAGTGTGAAGACGTAATGATAACTAGGTATCAGATAGAGACAATATTATTAGCCCTCCTATGCATATAAGCTGGATCTGTGCTGTAAATAGGTCTATCAATTTCCAAGCTCAAATCATAGCAAAATATAAAAGTCAGAGTTTTTGTTAGAAGGCAGGCTGGCATGACCCCCGGCTCCACAACAACAAGTCTATAATAGATCTTCGATCAAATAAAGACAAAAAGAAAAAGGTATCTATTAGACTTTCGAATACCATATCAAGCTTTGCTGGTGGTAATCGTCAACCCGAACCATCGTGGAACCATCAGACACCTACAATATTGCGTTAGAGCGATGTTTTTAGGAATAAATACATTTTAAAATGGCTAAATAAGACTGTATTAGAAAACTGGCACTGGGTAGGCGGCGAAAGGTAAACGCTCCGATAATTACCACCCACCACCTACCTACTGACAGCTATTGGATAAGAGATAAGGAATTACGTGGTTAAAACTTTACACTACAGGACTACTTTGTTTGACATTATATTACTTCAGGTACTTTACTTTTTTGTAGTCTTTAAATATTTAACGACGATCGGATTGCCAAGTTAATTGGTTTTGTTCGTTTAAATTTTACTGTAATAGTTTTTGACCTAAATTTTTTATGTATTTTGTTTTACCTATTTACATGCTTATTTATATGTAAATAACTACAATAGCAGTTAAAGCTACAAAAAATATTATTGACTCCATAATAAAATATATTTGAATAAATAACACGTGGTCTTAACGATTTTATTATTAATCACTGATCGTTGCGCCACAAATGCGCCAACAAAAGATCATATTTCACATTATTATCTAAGAGCTATTTTTAATCAGCTAATTACTAATATTTTTTTCATAGTATTTTAACTCAATGGACTAACTCATATACTTTAATTCACTACGTCACTCTTTCGACTATCAAAAAACAGTCTTATTAAAAAAGACACCCTATCTACACCATACATGATCAGTCAGACTGTTATCAAACAAATCCTAAACTTTGTTCAGGATTGCTATCGCGTGTAAACTGTAAACACCTCTAAACTGCGCCCATATTTGCAGACCTGCCCACATTGCCCAATATTTGTGCGTTTATCGGCACCTATCGCAAATGCTTGATCACTGTCGAATGTCAAGCCCCAGCCTCGTTAACCCGCGGTTGGTGACGTAGGTACACTACCTATAATCCTACATGTCTCAGAGACCGGGTGGTTGGAGAAAATCGAATAACTTTTTAATCCGTCGTCGAATGGAGTTGTGATTTCGAATAGCTGCCGTTTTTTACTTTCCCCACCGATAGCCTCTTCTGCACTGGTGATGCAGGTGCGATTTCCAGAGTTTTAGCACCAACCCAGTGCGTGAGACCCGGGCCACTGTTTACGTTAGTAAAATGGTCATACTATAATTTGGTAATGATAATGGTATTTTGTTAGAGATTAACTTTTTTATTTCGTTTAAAGTTCCTAGTGTTAATATGTGGTCGATTCTGACGGTTTTAGTTGACAGTTCTAAACTAATTAAAATATTGCTGTCACTTTTTTACTAGGCATGTTAGCTAAGGACAGCAATACTTTAGTTAGTTTAGTTCAGTCAACTTGAACCTTCAGAATTGACCACAATACCGACCAAAGCTAAATTAGCTAAAAAAAATAAGATTAGGTAGGTATAAAGAGTTACTAGTTTGAAAAATTTAGGTGAAAAACACAGTACATTTTAGAGATCTTAAGTTTATTAGTTTAAGAAGTAATAAGCGTGTTGTGATTTATATAATACCAATGTTTTGTTAGTTTAAAAACACGTATTTTTTATATAAGATAAGATAACCACGACACAGGTCACCCTAGTGTGGGATCCAGTGCACACCGACTGATAATCTATTGTTTTTCCATATATATCTGTTACTGCTAAGGTGTTTCTATTTAGTGCTTAAGTTTTTTATAAAATAAATTTATCTTATATATAATTAATTAAATTTAGCATGTCCTAAAACTAACGTGAAAAATGTTTGCTTAAAAATCCCGGTGCGTGAGACCGGGGTCAGTAAAGTTGGTAAGTCGAATTCACGTCACCGGTGGCGGGTTAAGCTGCCTAGCTGAGTGCTACGAATAAATATTTGACTGTAATAGTGTTGACATAGATCATAATACTCGTAATACAGGTTACAGTTTTGGTTACTAACTCGGGCGGGATAAGCACAGAATATTGCACTTCGCAAAATGTGCATTTCGCACTTATATAACATCGAGCTCATATCACATTTTTTGAAATATTAGGAAAGTCCGCTTCGCATCCGGATAGTAACCTACTCTCGGCCTTAATTAAAAAAACTTTTCAACCGTTAGTCACTGCTTAAGATGCTCTGCCATCTTCTATCTGACGTGAAGTTGCACGTGCTAGAAAAGGACAGAGAAGTTTAAGCAGTGACTAAGAGAATCAAGATTATTTTAGGTAAGGACGTAAGTATCCAGTATCCGGAGAGATAGTAAAATTAGATCGGATATCACTTATCACGTGGCGAAATGGTGGACAAATGCCTAGGTTGTCAGTAAAAAAAAATTTTTTAATTATGACGAAAACATTTCAAAAGAATTGAAAATGAGAGAGAGAAAGAGAGTTGATTTCCATCGTCATGAGACGCAGGGCATTCTTCTTCGGACGCATCAAAAATGACTCTTGTACTCCTGTAGCTGTATGAAACATGTTTGATTCTCAAAGGCAGAATCCCGGTGAAAATGTGTCCCAGACGGAAACGACATCATGGACTGGACTGAGCTACAAGCACCTAAAAGACGCAGCATGGGATCGCAAGAAGTTTTGTCTACTGACCTCCAAACTTCATTATTAAGATGGTGCGTGATAATGAGTCCGTCTAGCCTAAGTAGCAGGCCACACAGCTATATAAATATATATATGTATATAATAAGCTTTAAAAAAAACAATCGACTTCAATTTCGTCTACATGGATGACATCTTCATATTTTCCAGTTATTATTCCAGTAATTTTAATTTAAAAACCAAACTACTAAACCGATATCGATGGGGCTAACATGGGACTAACCCTGACGTATCACCTACCAAACCAAAAATTAAAAATAGGTCTACAATTGACGGATAAATCGGCGAACATACACACAATCCAACATAGAACCTCCTTTTTTTAAGTCGTTTAATAAAATGAAATAAGGCACAATTTAGGACACTCCAAACGACGTTGATCGGGTGTGCATCGGGCGCGGACGCACCCAATCAACGTATTTCGCCTTATTTTAATGTATAATATAATATTTCGATTGAAATTTGAATGGAATGGCTAGCCGCCCGTGCCATGTCCGCGCCCATGGTCAGTTCTGTGTGGCCTGCGCCTAAGAGAAACACGAAATAGGCTAATTTTAATGGACTAAATTAATGTAGTTTGATAATGACGGTGTACCTATCCCCGTATTTTGTCATATAAGCCGACTTCTTTACACATAATAAGTAAATGACCTAAAATGGTAGTACCTAGGGTGTTATCAGTGATGGTACGACATACTTAATTCGTTAGACGTAGATATAGTTACGCACCTAAGAATGTCGCTGATTAACCACAAGGACGATTAATATCGAAAGTAGGTATTAATAAATACTTTTTTAGGCTTAGTTTTGAGTAGATAGCGACTGATAAAAATGTAAATAAATACATTTTTAGAAATATTTTATTTTTCATAATATTATGTGTAAAACTAGTATATTAAATTGCAAACAGGTTTTTTTACTAGGTCAACACAGTTTTAATCGCAATTCTCATTCAGAATTTATGTCTATAGTTTCACAGTTTTCCCGGAAGCAACTACGTACAAAGTTAGTCATAAACCTAATAATTTATTTCCATTCAGCATTTTTTTTCTTAGATTCACAGTTCTTCGGTAAGAATCGACATTAAAAAGTAGGTACTCTAGGTATCTGATTTTAAAGGTACCACCTTACGTTACGCAGATGTACTAATAGGTAGTATATAGATAGGTATATCACAGATTTATTTGTACTCATACATTTTAAATTTGTGGTAAAAAAATTAGGCTTTTGGTGCATGAACGTACCTACTTTAAAACGTAGACAGAGGCGAAGCCAAGATAGTAAGAAGTATATAACGTGAATCCATGAATGTCTAATTACTGCTAAGACTACTTGTACTCGTAAATTATTTCTCGGAAACAAAGCGTATCTACCCAGTTATTAAAAAAATTACTTATTTATACAACATTAACTTACTAATAACCATGCATGTTACAGAAAAGTATCAATCATACTTTCTGATGGAGCCACGCAATAATTAGCTTTTGTATTGACACATTTAAAACGCATTTCATCAAGAATTTCCATATAAGAACGATTAATTGACTTTCCAGCTTTTTACTACATGCTTTTAATTACTAATTTTATTAATGTATAGCTCGGAAATACTGGTACTTAAAGTTCAATGACTTGATCGCGTGAACAACGTGCACATCATAGGTACAGCACAGTAATTGCACGATATAGTGCGTTGATTTAATGAAGTGCTTTCCACACTTTCAGATCAGAAAAGGCTCCGTGAAAGTAATGACACAGGTTAAACAACAGTCCATTATATTGTTACAACGGCCCTCTCTATAGCGAAGTTAGGCAATCAACTCAAGACAACGTCAGCGGAGCTAATTCTAAATTGAATAAACAGATAATGGCCTTCAAGGGTAAACATTGTTACACAGTCTGCACGACGAAATTTTTGCAAGTGCCTACCTACGAATTTTAAAATGGAAACCAAAATTACAAGTAATAACGATGAAAACATTGTAAGGCAAATATTTGATCAAAAGAAAGCAAATATCAAGGTTATTGAAAGAAATAACATAAATTACAATATATATAGGTACATCCGATTGCTGGAAACAGAAGCTAAATAATTAGGGCTAAAGAATCAGAGCCAAAGAATAAAAAAATGATTCAAGAGGAATTATGAAGCAGATTCAAATACAGTGTTACATATTCATTTCGCATCAGTTTGCATATTCATTCAACATCAGACGAGATGGCATTAAAACTCAAGACTAAAATGATTAAATCCCGTAAATCATCTTATAACTATTAAAAGCCGTGATCGTTTTAAAAAAAATACAATTTCAATCAATGCCAAGTTTTACATTAAATTTGTTATGTATGAGTTTACCTTATGTTCTGTGGTCTGTGGCTGTATGCTCCTCTGCAGTTTCTGTACCGGGTATGTCTGCCTCCATCCAAATAGCCTCACTAGCTTGTCGGCTACATCCTCGCATCGAGGAGAGTCCTTCATTATCACTTAACACTTTTGTTCCAAACATTAATCAGCGTATTAAGACGGGCACTGAACACAGAAAAATCAATGGAACGAATGAATAGGAAGTATTTGTAGTAATCCAGATAAAAGCACAATCCAATCAAACTATAAGTAAGTATAAAAGAAGTCAGACGTACAATAACAGCGAACTAATTTACGAAAACAATGATCAGGGAACAAACGTCGCGGCGCTCTCGAGGCCGCGAGCCGTTATCGCAGCCAACGTTATCTGACTATCACCTCCCCTCCATTATTATACCTTCACTTCCACTAATGACGTATCTACCATCAAATTGCAATGCGAAGCTTCGGAACAACAAACTTATCTTTCATTGATGAGTAATAAAATAACACAATTGGACAAAATTGCATAGAGAAAGAGCGTGCCAAATTGAAAATAACTGGTTTAAGCAGACGAATTAATTTCTAACTGGTGAGAAGTTAAATAGATAAAAATGACTGCAAGAAAGCTGTCTCTGAAGAAGTTCAAAAATCCATTATGGCTAATTAGAATGGACATGACATATATTCTGGTCGACGGGCAAGTGGAACAAAGAAAGTGCGGGTGTCAACTTACTTGTTACAATGGAGGGATTTTACAGACGTATTACGGACTTTAGTTGGGTTTTTGAACTCTGATTGTGTGTTTGAAAATACGTGATAATAAAAAAATGTTCATATAGTACATTATTTTCAGAATAAGTGGGTAGTTATAGCTTAGAAACCCATTAGAATACTATATTCCATCGACAACTTCCTATCTTCAAACACACGCTTGTTCGTGATATACTGCAAATATTCGTTATAATTAGGAAGTCCTCGCACAATAAAGAAGTACTTAGATGGATTAGCAAAGTAGAACTTTTGTGTAGATCAACAATGATAAACATTAATGCATTATATAAGAAGAATGAACGGTCTCATCAAGCGTGATCCTGTTTTCCCATAAAGAGGATTAAAGGACAAGAAGCTTCATATTCCATTTTCTTTAAGCTTTTTCTTAAACACTAAAAGGTTTGATAAAATTTTTGAAGTAGGTAGAAAAAGAAATTAAACTGACACTCAGCAGGTACATGTATGTCTAAACAAACTTTCTAACAAGATCAGATACAATACCTACCTGTTTTCTTGAGTACGATTTGAATAGAACATCAATAGCTTATGTAACGGAGTTTATTTGATTAATCGATTACTGTAAAGAGAACAATTGGTGATTAACACCAGGCAAAAGTTACTGCCATTCAAAAGATCCATTGTGAGGCGATGCTCAGGCGCAATGTGAAACCACGTGGGATCTGTTTCATGCTATTGAGGGGCTTGTTGCTAAACAGTTTCATTTGCGTCAATCTAAAGAGATAATTTACAGCATTCAAGATAATAGTGATGCAATAGTGTTCCTCCAAGAGTAAATAAACCTCACAGTTCAGTTTATAAGACGCACCCGCCTCTTTTTTCTTGAATTTGTAATGACCACTCGGATTAAAGTGAAATAAAAATAAACAAAGTAGGTACAATTCAAATACACTCGAAAAACATATCCTCTTAGACAGTCCAAAAATGCCATTTAAATACCTACCAGTGTATTAAAATGAATGGTGTTTTTGTTCATAGATCTAACTTGTGTCAAAGTCCAAAGATTGAAATTATTCTTCACACCTCATTTAAATTTTTACAAAAATAATAATCTGTTTTAAAGCTTAAGAAAATAATACATACTTACTAGGTACTTAATACTATAATTACTAATGATGACGCCAGATAACAGGGAACATTGTTTCCCACGGGGCTGCTTTCTATTCGATCTGGGTATCTAGATCGCTCTGTTATGTTACCAACTGTCTCTTCAAACAATGCCATGGATCTCTTGGCAATGGTAATAATTAGCCACACTCTTGTCTATAGACTGTGACAAGGCAAAACCTTTATTATTTACTATTATATTCAACACTGTGTCAAATCATTTATATGTTGTTGGATTTGGCTAAACTGTGGAGACAAAACAAACCGCAGGTTTATTGGCTGCGAAAATATTAGATCTAGTAAAAATAACTTTTTTACTAGATCTGTGGCTGCGAAAGCTAAAATAAAATTCCATTCAATTTATAATATTTAAACTAGTAAAGGCTTAGGATATTTCCCATACATGCAGATGGCTAAAGTGGTACACATTTCCCATAACTATTTGTATGAACTAGATCAAAATGACACTTGCCTTTACATTTTAGTCATATTTTTGTAGGTGTAAAATTTTATTCATACTTCATACTATATTAATATGAATGTTTTATTCTGTATCGCAATTTGCCCTGATGAATCATATCAAAACTGGCCATGTGCTTATAGATCGCATTACTGAGCCATTGTACGGAAACCATGTCATGTTTACCGTTTCCAATTTTCGCGTCCGAGTAATATTACGTGATGGTCGGTATGTTTAATTTTTTGTACGTGAATTGCATTTGTATTACGGAAAACTGTATTATCTATTACCATCGGCGGCGCGCTGATTCTGCGTGCAGTCACGCTAGAATGATCGTGCTCTTTGGAAGACAAAGCTACTTTGGTAATCAAATGTATGAATTAGCCTGTTTATTTAATATTATTAAATTGCATTTTGAGGAACGTGTTAAACCATAAGATTAGATTAATTTAAATAGAGAAATTACCATAGCTGGATTTTCAATTAAATGTTGTCTGTTGTTTGTATATATGGAAAACTAATATCAAGAAAAGAAATTCTACAAAATGGCATCCGTCAGCGATTACATGAACAATGGAAAATAATGGTGAGGGGTCAGCGAGAGCAATTCACCACAATAACCAGCGACCAATCAGAGAAAGGCCTCAATACGAGGATTCGAAGAAAAGAGCAATATTGAAGTACGTCTCACCACCATCAAAGCCGCCTCGGGAACCAGCTATGCAACTTTTGTGCAAACGCAAAAAGGCCTAACAAGCAAGCCCGAGAGCACACAATGCCATTTACACCGAATCAAATCTTGACCTCACATATCATTGTTTCTGCTCTCATTACACCTGTAACCGAACAGAGACGTCCACACTGTAGCACCACATTGTCACTGATTCGTAAAGAGTTAGTTAATTTATGTGTATCACCACTAAAATCGATGTAAACAAACTGGAGGCTGCGCGACGGGCAACTGGCTTGGCTGCGCGTGCGCCGGTCGCGGCCTGCGAGGCGCGGTGCGGGGTGCGCGGTCAGGTCACGTCCCCCGCGACACGAGCCTCCGAGGGAGCCTCGCCATTCAGCTAAGCACCTTCGTGAAGTCGTGTAAACAATGGTACCACCTGTGCAACTAACTGCTAACATACTATAAAGTGACGAAACGTTTTTCAGCATTTAAAAATTACTAACGCTTTACGTTTTTTGGTCAAAATTTGGGTTTTCAGGTGATGCTTGAAATCAGTTTTTTTTCTTTATATTCGCCTGGTGGTAAGCATCTCGTCTGCATAACAGTTGCAGTGCAGAATTGTGAACTTGTGCACAAACATTTGCGCAGCACTGCACTGCTCTCTACACCCAGAGATATAAAATGTCAAATCTCTTTATGCTCAGCAATTTCTCTGTCAACCAAAGCAGTGTTTCCTCAATCAAATTGGGACACGGTGCTGGCTACTAAGCGAACCGAAGATCCTTGCGTCAACCTGTAGGGTGGAATTCCTGGATTCATTTGGGGGCATTAATATATTCCGCGGGAACGTAGGGGAGGAAGGAGGATGACGAGGCAGGTCAGTGGCGCGGAGAGTGTGGCGGAGCGTAACGGCGAGGAACCACTCAGCGGAACGGCTGTCCGGGTGGGGTGGGCAGCGCAACCACCTCACGACTACCTCACTCCAAGGTCACGCACGCAAAACATTTGAAATACGAATTGCCATAGAATATAAGGAATAAAATGCGCCCTCTCTCTCGTCTTCCAAATTGGTATTTTTAAGACAAGAATGAATAGAAAGCTTGCTTCATTTTAAATGACATCGTCACTTACTATCAGATTATGTGTGGCCCAACGTGAGCAGCTTTTTCCATAAAAAAATTGCGGTCAAAATAATCATAGACATTGGACAGTCGTTTTATTAGCATAAGACAAGGAAATCAATGCATTATACTTACAAGAGTCATTTATTCTATCGACCGTAAGATAAACATGCCCATAAAATTTTAATGTATTAAATAGAAAAACAATCAAGCTGATAGAAATAGATAACAGTATCTACATACATTTAAAATACTAAAGTAATTAAAGTTTTTGTTAGACAATGATTGTAAGTGGTGCCACCTGTGATATCTGCAGTGAACTGATTAGATAAACGCGTGGTATGAAATCATAAGAGTATTCGTGATGTTACAACCTAGAACTAGATGTCACTCTATACTTAGCTTTACAAGTTTTTTTACAGGCGTTGACGCAAAGGGCGGGCGGGGAGTTTGATTAGGGGTTATCACCTCCTCCACCTCTACCCTCTTGCCACCTGCACCACATAAGTTTAAATTCACAATTTAACCGTTATTCCTACGAATGACTACAAAGTTTTACTGTAAAACTTGTCTCTTATAAATTGTGTATCTTTTATGAAAAAGGGTTGTATAAACTTATTATAATTATAATATATCTGGTGATGTCTTACATCTTAAGATGAATTATACACAACACAAGAACACGAACATGATTACAGAAGGAATGCATGATATTTTTTTATGGGTTTTCTGATCTCTAAAGTGTGTTCTTTACTTTACTATTTATATGCAAATCGTAAGTTATTGTCATCATTGGCAGCTTTTTTAATATTGGTAATAAGTTTGCGTTTGACCACATCCTGTCTGATGTTAGGCAACGATACGGTCTAGGATGGAGCACGCTTACCTAGAAGGAAACTGTTAGCGCTGAATCTGAAGACACCTAAGTACAAATGGTCCCTACTTTTATTTTTATTCGGTCCACTGAATAAAAAACCTTATCTCTCTTACAAGGCACTTTTATCCTAGCACCTAATCTACATACACAGTAAGTACCATTTTTTTTGTTTATATCTGTGGAGAAACCACTGACCTCTACTAAACAAGTACACTGGAGAGTTTTGGCGGGAACACGGAAAAATCATGTCGTTGCATTCTATTATTTTCTTAAACTTGTGTATTTTCGCGAATTAATGATTAAAAATGGTGGTGTTTTATTCATTGAGTGTTGAATTACATGCACGAGTGTGGGCAAGTGATATAATGTGGTGAAACATGTCTTTTTGTGTTGTTTTCAAAACTCCGTAGAAGCTCATAGTAAAGTCGCCACAACTTTACTAGTGCATGACTTGGACTCGACTATGACTAATTTCGTGTGACTGACTGTGATATCATTACATATTTGACTTGATTTACATATAAATATTTGAAAAAATCATAAACTTGACACTGGCAGAATGCACAACGTGCGATGCCAAGAACTAAGAAAAAAAAAAAAAAAGGTACACTGGACTAAATATTGTCTAGGAAATGACAGTTTTTTGTGCCGATTTGAAGCGCCCTTTCGAGCATCTCCGGTACTAAAATGTAAATTTGTGTCAATAAAATATTAGGTCC
Organism: Erannis defoliaria; assembly: GCA_905404285.2. NCBI lineage: Eukaryota > Metazoa > Arthropoda > Insecta > Lepidoptera > Geometridae > Erannis > Erannis defoliaria. The sequence goes on from FR990071.1 coordinate 8,224,549, forward strand.
ATGGACGCTCACACTGCTATCCGTTGGCTATCCGCGCCAAAATGGCGAAAATCAAATGGCTTCAATTTGTTATCGACAATATGAAGTCCAGCGTACTTGTATTATAAAGGTTAGTGGGAGAAACCCTTTCCAATAAAGGAGTATGTTATATGATTAACTCGAAGATATAATTATAGGTGACATACTCACCTATAATATATCTTTGATGTATATATATTTCTGCTGACGTAGGACACCTAAGCCTGTTATAAGATTAGCTTTGTAGCTCATGCGCGGATGCCTCTGCAAATTTTATATATTATAGAAAATGTACCTACTAGCTGATGTCTGGTATATGTTTATGAATAGGTAGGTATGTTAGTTACGATACGATCATTAAACAATTAACAACAATTCAATTAAATTCGAGCCCACTATCAAGTTTTATATCGCTTTCAGGAAACCTTGAGCGCACATTTTTGCAGGCTTGTAGACGTAGTACCTATATACATTTTCTACTTAAAAATACCAATGTATTACTTCTGCCCGCTATTAATTCACATAAATCTATATATCTTCTGCCCGCTTGTCTTTTTGCTCCGGCATAATCAATTTTCAGTCTAAACACGTCTAATTGCCCACTAATAGTTTATTTACGCTCCTTAGTATAAACACAGTACTATCGAATAAATTTTGTTAATTATAGAAAATGGGATAAGTATATAAGTGGAACAGCGCCCTTATCTTATGTATATATAAATATTAATAACTTTTTTTAATCAAATATGTAGGAAGATTCTGTCGACAGTTGTGACAAGACAGCTACTGCTACTATTACAAACAAGGTATTTTATAAGCAATTTCTAAATATAGTTTGTATAAATTCTTGTAACATTTATGTTAGTTAAAAATAATTGTATTAACAAATTGTAAACTTTTCTGATCAATTTGTTTATTCATTGGTATCGTATCCGTATTTTGGTTTGGGGTGTTAGTAAAATTCCGTTTCCCCGTCTTAAAAATGTAAACGAAAACTTGAGAATTGGCACAACGCACCAAAATATGCTGTGGACAAAGAAGAAAGAAAAACCTCTGGTAGACAGAACATGCGCACTGCGGTATAATTTTATCTACACTTTTGTCGTGCAAAATCAGGAAAACTCTATGATATGTACGATATAGGTAGGTAATTAATAGGTCTTTACCTATGCCAAATAAATTGCCGTTCTTCAGTACTGGTCATTTCTAATAGAAAAATAGTTTGGAATGGCTTTGTATTCTGAATTCAAATTATTATTTCTTAAAAACATGACATTCTTTTTACAAACTCAGTCTTTTGTTTATTGATTAGCGTTGTATTTTCATTACATTTGAACTTAACAAATTTATTAACTAATTTATTAATATAAATTAGTTAATACTAATTAGTAGTATTTGTAAAAGGTGTAGTTCCGCTTACTTATGTACGATTTCAATCTTTCCAAGGTAATAAATCATGAAAATAATGTTACATTTCCGTGCAGCAATTTACAGAATAACTTTTTAATACAATATGTTTTCCCTTTTCTACCTGCACTTCCACTGGCAGCACTTTAAACGTTTAACGACATTTAATAATTATTCAATAATTATTTTGAACGATCCTATGAACTTAACAATATCCATCACTACAGTTTTTTTTAGCAGGCAGCATTATTTTGTACAGTGACATTTCAATCTGTCAGTTTAGTCGGTTTGATACGAGTATAGGTAGTAAACCGATTTAAAAGATATTATATAGGACTACTTCCGAAGTATAATTATTTTGAAAAGCGACATTTCAATCTGTCAGTTTAGTCCGTTTGATACGAGTATAGGTAGTAAACCGTGTTTTTTTTTATATAGGACTACTTCCGAAGTATCACCTACCAAACAAAAAATATATCATCAAAATCAATTCTCAATTGGTGGAGTAACAGCGTAACATACAAAACACATACAAAAAAAAACACTTATGTACAGTCGAATTGTGAACACCTCCTTTATTGAAGTCGGTTGAAAATACACGCAAACGCCGAACGTAGCGATTCGTGCGTCCATGGATCGACCTTATTACACAATCAAAACAAGGTACCTATTATAAGTATAACGTTTATATAGCTCACATGTACCTCTATCTATTGATTTCTTGACTTATTCTGTTACTACGCCACTTATTCATTTTAACTTTTTTTACAGTTTTACTATACGACATATCCACTTTATTCAAAAGGTAACTTACTTATTGATTTGGTATCGCTGCGTTCACTCATTTACATAAATTGCCGCGTGCAAGGTTTATGAAACTGGATCTCGAAGTTTATTCACCTAGAAACTAATTTTGTAGGCGTCATTTTTAATTAAACTTATGTTGTTAGTGTTCTTACTACAAATCTATTTCTAACAATATTATTATTATTATTGGTAAATAAGAGAAACATATGGAAGTAAAAATTACCATAAGTATTCGACTTTATTATCTGCCATTACTCAGGCAGCGAATAAATACTTGATAAAGGCTTCGGACATTTTCCATAGCACCGTAGCCTACTTACTGGTAATTTTTTTGTACTAATTTCGCCAAAAAAACTTTATGCCTTGAGATAGATAGGTACCCAATAACACAGATAGAATTAATAAAAGTACTACGTGTCTACCCCTCAATAATTTAATAAACGTGGATAAGCCTCAGTATCCTGGACCTGGACCACGGTATGTCCTAAAACAACATCCAGAACCACCGGGCAGCAGCGTCTTCCCAGTTAACTGTGGTGAGCATTCTGCGATACTGAAGCCTTGACAGGCAAGCGTGGGGATATAATCCCCAATCCCAAAATAATAGAGATATAAATGATTTCCTCACCCACTAAAGAAATTTAGCATTCCGGCAATTTTATGATAAAATACGTGGGACATGCGTTGATGTATTTGAATTAAACAAAGAGCTTGGTCAATTGAAAAGACATCAACGCAAAATCATCGTAATTCTAGTCAAGATCATCACAACTGTAATTATTTTGCTTGTTTTCTGAAAGTCATTCAGAAACATTAAGGAGTTTGCCCACTACGCCGCGCCGTACCACACCATGACCGTGATAGGAACGTATCAGGCACCGAAAGCGACAAGATACGCGCTCTACTAAAACCGCTGAAACGACGGCGTTCTGTGCCTGTATGCATCCTGTACGATGCCGTACGTAACATCCACCAAACCGATAGGCCGCCTCCTGCGCGCAGCGGTTTGGCAACATCGCGCGCCACGCACGGAGTGTGTCAGCACCGGCAAAATATTCTCTTCTACAATTTGTTAACGCTCCGTGCATGGTACGCGACGGTGTTTGTCGGAGACGGAACGGTCTAGTAAGAATAGTGTCATAATTTTCAATACTAAGTTTTTTTTTGCCAGACACGCTTGGAGGATCTAGCTCTCGGCTGGGTATATAATCAAAGCTGACACGTTCCCAGCACCGCCGTAGTGTGGTACGGCATAGTGGGCAGACTCCCTTAGCACGCGTTTAACTTAATACTAATTTACTCGGTTTATAACGCAATTTAGGTACCTAAACATAACAATAAATAAGTGAGTACCTAGTTTATAGTATAAGTAAATCATATTTCCACGTGCCTATTTCCAGAGTAGAGAAACGGAATTTTCTCTGTAACGGAACAATGGGACATTAATGAAAGCTGGGTAAGCACCATTGATAATACTATTAGATAGGTACGTGTGATCAGCTCTCATAATGAGCATGGGAGAATATGCAGGATGTCGAGACAATGAGGGACATCCCTTTAACTGCAGATAGATCACATATTGTAATACTTGATGTGATCTTTCCCTAATTACAGAGATATCATTTATTTTCTGGTCAGCATAAATGATACTTTCCCTAAATATATAAAAAAAAAAAACTTGCGATAGTCTTGTTTGACCGGCTAATCAGCTAATAAATACACTCTTTTAGTTTTATGCAATCGAGTGTAATCAACTAATTTGGAATTTATTTACATGTATATACGAGTACATAAATAGATATAAGTACATTAAAGCAAATCAATTTTTCCTCTCTACTCTTATTTACTTCTTTCTTGTTTCTGTTGACAGCATAGAAAAGCGAAAGCCCGATTTCTAAGGTAGATCGGCTGTCAAAACAATGTTGTAAAGAAATTGTATGGAAAACTGCTGTCGCCAGTTTCACACAAAATCGCATAGAAACTACGACGAAAAAATGCCAATCATTGATCGCGCATTTGAAGTAAAACGCTCGAAATGCCATTTTGCAACAGATTAAAAATAATCTTATTATGATGCAATGTGGTTTGGTTTCCTACGCGTCTATTTAAATGGTCCTTCTTGTGTATTCTTAGTTTAAATAACATGTATATTGGAAGAATCGTCATTAAGTCTAAATAGACTTAATGCCGGCTAGCGCGGCTCGTCACATTTCCGTTCTATTCACTTCTCTATTCAGTGGTCGACGACAGTAATCAAAAAAATATTTAAAAATATGCCTACTTTAGTATCTGTTATACTTGTATCTAACATCGCTTTTATTTTTAACCTTTTTCATCTATAGGTATTGGTACGTAAACCTCTTCCATCAAACAACAGTTGCACTATAGGCTTTTGTACTACCATAATGTAGGCAAGTCTAGGATTCTAGATGCTATAAGGTAAGCTTAGCAATTGAATGTTCGATCGACAACGCGAAGCCTTGCAAGAACTTCCTTTACAAAGTTCTTGTAAACATTTGAGAGGCTTCAGCCTCGACACTGGGAACCAAATGTCTCCCACATAACAGTACTTCAATGAAGCATATCAATCAGTTGAATTAGCCGCAAGGTCAACGACCCACCTCTGCTGCGAAATTGAGACCTTCACAAGAGGCGTGGGCAACTAGCACCTAGACCCAAACTACGACTAAAGTAATGGCATCTATCTTACAAGCAGGATTTTCTGGATTGCTTTTAAAGGCACCATGTTTAATAATGAAAATAAATCTCCTTTTTGTAGTTCGGTTGTAAGTTGTTCGTATCTATTATATAGATAGATATTCTTATTCTTTATTTTCATAAACGTAAACTATTATTTTATTGGTTACAACAACGACTTCGTAGTAACTACTCCTCGGAGTATACAAATTGATTTAGGATAAAAATACAGCGTAGTTATATTATAAATATCTATTTTTATTTGTGCGTTGTCTGTCAAGACTTGACACTAAGTATCAAAAAATGTGTACGTGTTTTGTCTTGAGACAGCACAGGCAGAGCTTAGAAATGAATAGGTACCATATTAGTTATACTATAAGGTCTTTCGGTGATGCCTGTGATTGATTTGACAGTTTTCCCACATTATCCCAAAATGAAAGTTGCTCCATGTTCATTTTCATCGTGAACACAATTTTAGTTCTTGCTAAAATCAAGCTTTTTTGTGTAATTTTTACAAAAAAATGTAGATGACTATTAACGTAATAACCTAATTAATTAGCTGATAGATCTACATTTATTCGTCGCTAAAATCTAAACTATCATACCATAATAGGTGTTTTGATCTAAATTCGAAATCGAAACTATATCGAACGGATAAATAAACACCCGATCAGAGAAGCGTATCAATACTTCTAACGTGATAGATTTTTTAAACTATAATAAAACGGCGTATCGATGAGCGGTGTATCGAGTGAAATCACTCACGTTACGAAGCTGTGTCGAAACGTTAAATCGTAAATCTATCGATTCATTTAAAACTAGACATTTTAAATGAGATTTATGTATTGCCATTAAAGTGTCTAGTGCGATACATTTTCATGTGGTTGAATAAGTATTATGTGATTAAATTTAGAAAATTACCCAAACAAACAAACTTAGCTATAAAAATAAAAATCTCAATATAACAGACCATAGTTAATAAATTACTTTTTAAGCGCAGCGACCTTTGTTTATTACTCAATTTAGGTACGTTCTTAAATTAGCGAAAAATTAAGTCGTCTGGCGAATTGGTTGATATCTCGACCACGAAAAATCCGCGGCCGACTAACCTTAACACTGCTATGTCAAACTGGTGTGAACGTTAGGAAGAACATTTTCTAGTATTAAGGATAGAAATTCCCTTTCCTAAACTTAACTACGTAAGTACTATTATTTATTCTACGCCTTAACATCGACCACGTGGTCGAGTCTCCACCTTTCACGAGTTGAAAATGCATACGAGCATATTATCTTTGTAAATAATACCCAAGTGGAAGTGGTGGTTTAATAATTATTATCTAATATGAGTAATATGAAATCTTGCTACAATAACTGCCAAGAAACTTAGATGCTACTTATAGATGAAAACATAGTTCGCAGAAACTTGGCCCGGTGAACTAAAGATGAGCAGCATTCCACTTTCATTGGAACAAGTCAAGTGGAAACCAGTTGGAGGTAGTTGGCATGTAATCGCAGAATTCACACAGTTTGTTGTATTCTTGAATATTTATCGGGTGGGGTGCGCATCGGAGTATGACGCGGCGTGGGAGAAAACGAGAGTGAGGTCTAGCTAGGAGAATTGGTCAACAGCATCTTTGACGCGTAACAGGCAAAATAGTGTGTAGAAACATATACTACGGGTCAGTGGTAAATAATATTCAAGCCTAAGCCGTTGGTAACTATTACAATATGTTTTTGTTTTATTCATACGGGAATACTCACGTTTAATTAAATCGGATACTCCGACTCCAAACCACCACCACACACCACTCCACCACACACCAGACTCCAGAGACTCCAGACTCCAGAGAGCGCCGGCGCAGCACGACACTCTACCCGCCCCCACCCCCTCACCCGCAGAGCAACCGCTGTCATCGCGCGCGCGACGCGCAGCGGCCCGCAGTGCTAAGCAGGACGCAGCTGCACGCGCGTCGGGCTCTGTTTTCACTCTTTGAAAAAGGTCACCGGATGTGATCGAAACTATAGTCGGAGTATCCGATTTAATTAAACGTGAGTATTCCCGTATGAATAAAACAAAAATGTATTACAATATGTGTTATGATTTTTCGATCATAACTAAGTATAGTATTTTTTAATCTATAATTAAAAGAAAGCAAAAGAAGTTCTTCAAATATGATTCCAGGCTTAGGTCATTCCCCATACGCAGGTGGCCTAGCACAGAAAAGCGAAGGCCCTCTTCTCTCTTCAGTGTGGCCTATAGAGTACAAATTTCCCATACCTCCTTGTATGAACTAGGCCAAAATGTCACAGCCTTTATACCTTGTTGTAACGACAAGATTCACATGAGCCTATAGTTCTACACAATACTATATTACTTTAGTGAATACTATACTAGATCCAATATTAATGTCGTCGTCAGCCATAAAACGTCCATTGCTGGACGAAGGCCCCCCCTCTCCTCCCCCTGAGTGACGGGGGGGGGGGGTCACCCCTCTATAAAAGGGGAGGCCAATATTCATGTAAGTATATCAAAATAATAATAACATAAGGCTATAGTAAATTAAATTATTGGGATCAAAATTTTAATGCGCCCACTTACAAGTACTATACTTAGCATAAATTAATAAGATACAATACCATAAAGTACAGATAAGTCATCCCATAGAAGGCAACGTCAACCGCCATTACTCTGGCTATCCTTGGGCTATTTTTAATGGCATGTAGTAAGTATTTTTTTAGGTGATGCTATAATTCATGGAGAAGCCAAACAGAAGAGCAAAACGCGCAAGTCAGGTTAGACCGGACGCGTGCACAATTGCACAAAATGCACGCACTAAACAATCTCATCAGTTTATTTCGACTAGTTATTCATTTCCGACTATTCTAAGTACTTCGGCCACAGTATACGACCAGATTTTGAGTGTTTGCACACGACAATTAAGACAATTATTCATTATCAAGTTAGATATATTATCAATGCTCTGAACCATTATACAGGTGACGCGGACCGGTATTACTAAACAAACGAGGAAAGAAAGAAGGTCAATTTTTACTATAACATGAGCTATGCTTAATTTCTGGATAATCCCAAAGTCTTTTTCAAATTCCAGAACTATATACGATACCTGTAGAACTAAAACTTAGGAGATGCTCCTTGTATACCAACCCGTGCTAGAACCATGCTTACTTCCTTCCTTAAAAAGCCATGCTAGCCTAATAGACCACTAGACCACTCGCCTTCACTAGACTTGACACCGTGAGGTGCCGAGTTCAAATCCCATACCCGTACATTTCAGCTTTTTGGATTTTATGTACAGGTGTTCATCCCACTGGCTTTTTGGTGAAGGAAACCATTGTGAAGCAACATGTACGTCCAAAAAGCAATACGTCCGGAGAATAAATTCAATGGCGTTTGTAAAAATTCACCAACCCGCAACTAGGCCAGCGTGGTGGATAGGTATATATGGTTGAATTGCCCTTCTAGGTTAAGCCTAAGTTCAGCAGTGGACTTAAAAAAAGCTGATGATATTACTTCCTTGCACCTTAAAAATATATTTACTTCCCACCACCTATACCGGCCCTAATCTGGCCGTAAATCGCCATGTCGCGATTCCCTTATCGGCCACCACAACGGGGCCACATACCGCGACTGATTATTGTGATTATGTCTAACAATCAATAAGTACAGTATAAATAACCTGATAAATCCACAGCCTGACTGTAACTAACACCTGCTGGTTAACTTTACGGCGAGGATAAACAAACAATGAACTTCGATAAGATAAAAGATTAAGAGACCCTTTTTTAAGAAATATGGCTTTAATTTTGAACTGAACAATCATAGATTAAGTAAAAAAGTAATCCCTTTTATAACTAGATCTAAGGGTGTCAGCAATGTAATAACTTATAACTCATACATAACTAATAGTTTTATAACGGGCTGCCATTAAACATTTAATTTTGTACACCAATCAGCCGAAAGACGTCCACTGCTAGACGAAGGCCTCCCCTTATTAGGGAGGGGTTGCCATAATCCCCACGCTTGGCGGGCGGCTTGGGACGTTGGAACGTTTGTACAATCAATATATATAAAAGGCTCTGTCCTGCCTGACTGACCGACTGACTGACAACAGACAACGCACAGCCCAAACCGCTGCGCGCTGGTCGTACACACTTGAAATTTGGAAGGTGTATTCGTCTCGATGCGTAAGTGTGTACTAAGAAAGGATTTTTCGGTTCGAAATTCGACCCCTAAGGGGGGTGGAAGGGGGGGGGAACGTTTGTATGAAAGTCCTTTGTTTTTGTACTTTTAGTCACGAAAATTTGGGTTTGGGCGGGCTAAAAAAATTGCTCGGACTGATTTAAAGTGGTGAATTTTGGGAGCGGGCTGAATTTCTTCCGTACGCGCACGAAGTGTATTTGTCTCGATGCGGAGGCCCTCCAAATTTCAAGTCTGTACGACCAGCGGTTTGAGCTGTGCGTTGTCTGTCAGTCAGTCAGTCAGTCAGTCAGTCAGTCAGTCAGTCAGTCAGTCAGTCAGTCAGTCAGTCAGTCAGTCAGTCAGTCAGTCAGTCAGTCAGTCAGTTAGGACAGATCCTTTTATTATATTAGATAGAAGATAGATAACAAAAAAAAAAAAAAAAACATATTTTGCAATTTTTTTGTCCATTTATTTTTATCTGGTTTCTAAAGTACTAGCTTTGCTTAGTTTGGGGCTACATGGTGCGGTGTGAAATGTCCACCGATATTTATTTATTTATTCAACTCCAACTTAACGTCCGCATAAAATGTAGAGCATAGTAGAGCCAACACAACAGTCCATAGCACACATAGGAAGGACAATTTCGACAGGCGAGTGAGGGCACAGACAGCAACTGATGGCGACACACTAGTGCGTAACTCGCGACTCTAGTCCAGGACGAACAATAGGTCTACCGCCTACTAACAGTTTCACATTGTTAGCACGGTACCTGCACCCTTTGTTCGACTGTTATTGTTAAATGCGAGTTAACTGCAATGGGAAGAACTACAGCTACACTCCTAAAGGACAATATTATGGGCATACCTGTGGGCACGAAAAGCCAGTAAGTACTTATCATATCACATCACACAATATTATAATTGCGAAATTTTGTCGGTATGTTTGTTACATCTTCATGCCAAAATGGCTGAACGAATTTGGAATGTTATGTTATTTACCAGAGAAATTACTGGGATGAAGAGATTTAACATCTAATATCTCAGGGTGACGATCGCAGTGCAGTGCGGCGCAGGATTGTGTTCGCAAGTTCTCAATTCTAGCACTGCTACTGTTAGTGGCAGGTGTGACGCTTAGCACCAGGCGAACGCCTTGCTCGTCTCGTCACTTGATTGTATAATATTAAATTAAAAAACCTTATTTCTTGGAATAACATATAGGCTTTTTTATCATCATCATCACCGTTTATCATTATATTGCGGGTAAACACACGGGGTGCAGCTATAGTGAATTATGATAAAATCCATAGAAGTAAATTCTAAACAACTCTTTGTTACGGGCCCGGGATCGAATCCTCGACCTCATATTACCGAGGCTGCCTTATCCTAATGGGCTAACATTCGTTTGATGATGTGAAAATGGTTTACCTACTGCAAAATTATTAACTTTAATTTAAAAGAATTATCTCTTGTTGAAGGATCCATTTTATGAAAGATTCACCTCTTTAGACTTGCTTGGTTTTGAAAAATTGAGTGTTTATACTTTGGATATACATCACTAAATCATAAAATATAAAACTTATTATAAAATTCAAATAAAGTAGTACTTTGGCTGTGGACTTAGGATTTCACAGAATCATAGCAAAATTTTAGTAATTTACGTAGTATAATTTTAAGAGGAAGGAAATAACGCGTTACGCAAAACGAATTCTCGTAAATGTTGTAATCATATACTAAACAAAATGACATCCAATCGTGCTACAACAATAATACGTTTTGGATAATACCAGTGAAACACAGCAATGCTTATAGACTTGAAGCATGGCGCTTGAATAACTTGTGTGGACGTTTTCTGGCTGATGTGTGTGGTTCTTTTGTTGTTGTCCGTAAGAATAATGAAAAAGATTTTACAATAAACAACACATTTATAGTAGCGCAAATTTAAATCGACAATGAGAAGGTTTAGTAGGGGTTTTAAATCAAAATGGATTCCAAAACCCTATAGGTAAATAAAACAAAATGTGTCAAAACCACGTCAGTTTTCATTATAAAGCAGTAGCCTTGTTTAAATGGTTGTATTTAATTATACTTATCATGAGTATTTATACTGGAATGAGGGAAGGGAGGTAACATTACTTAAAGTTAGTTTTATACAAGTGCATTACATTTTATTTATCTCAAATTTTTATATTGAAAAAAGAAACCTACTGTATATTTGGGATACAGCTTGGGCACAGCTTGTCAAAATATTATAACGTATGTGAGTACTTGTGGAAACAATGACCTCAATTTTTAAAAGAATGTCCATGTCCACATAACCGTAATTCCACCAAATCAATGGTTTAACTAGATTGCGAACATCAATCGACATCGGTATCTAGCCAGAGCCGTATTTAGAGGTACTTCGAACTGTGCAGAATTGTGATATGTCCTTACTAATTTTTTTGTAACTGAGTGCCAGGTTTTGACCTGATTCGATAAAACTAATTTGGCACTCTTTACTTAGAATGCATAATTTGATTTGTTACACATTCGTGTAATTTAATACGTAATATTACATACATTTATGACGTCCACATAATTTCATGAAAATAAAGTCAGCACTGCGCAAAACTTGAACGCAAAGCAAAAGTGTCAGCTAAATTAGCAAAAAGGTTGACCTTCCAATGTTTAACTGTATTAACCTGATGAATGTCGTAGAGGTTATGATAATGGTAAAATTAAACTGAATCTAACTTCAGCACTTACACTTTCAGAAATCACCAAGGTCATACATATTGGCAAGTCAAGCCAACTATAGCACCCGCCTTAAAAAAACAGAATAAGTTTGCGTTTGACCACACCCTTCCTGATGGTAAGCAACGGTGCGATCTAGAATGGAGCATGCTAACTAAGAAGCTTACTTAATCCTACCTACTGCTTTACCATAATCAAGTTTGAAGATCAATAACAAAAAACACAAATAAGTATTTAAACTATACCTTACGTGTAAAAAACCGATAACAATTACTTGCAGTCGAAAATCAATTTACTCGAGGTCTACAAAGATTGATATTCAACACCCAGTAAGGAGATCCTTCTTTAAACCGTGGCAGCTATAATTTTTTTTTATCCCAGCAGGTAACATTCCAAAGTGCCCTCCCCAACCCACCTCACCCCTGTTTATAGCTACATAGATAAAAACAGTTCCTTTTACGCTACGAGAGACACTCTCCATGTCCGTAATAAAGCTCGAGTGTCCATTGTTAGAGCTTTTGGAAGTTGTGAGAGCTTTAATATCCGGTTATAAACCATTTCTAGGAACGAGTGGGTAGTAGAATGCTTAGTGTTTTAAAGTAGAAGAAAGGTGATTGCTCTGATTTTTTTCAATGGACGTTGAATGACATGGTTCGACTTACATAACTGTTCAATATTACAAGATAATAATGTTAAATTTTAGTAGCATTTTTTTTTTCATATTTCTATAAATAATTATTGTAATGGTAACTTATTGAGCCATTTAGCCTATTAATATTTAGGGCATCTTTTCAAATATGGAATGTAGGTATCCACAGAAAATCAAATGCCCTATTTACCTTCATCTCTCTTCTCTTCACTAATATCATATTAAAAATGGTAAAGTTTGTATATATTTGTAACTAAATCACGCAACGGCTGAACTGATTTGGATAAAATGGAGGTAAAGGTGTCTTGGAATAACAGGCTACTAATAATAGGCTACCTTTTATTGTGATACTTTTTATCGCTGGAATCGCGGGTGCAACCGAATTGTAATATGATATCAACGGTGACACGAAACAACTCAGATTCTTTTTTTTTTTAAGTCTCTAACCAATAGAACTACCAAAGAGGTAACGAAAAAATGTACAGAACCGATAAAGAATTAAAACAATATAGGTCTTCCGGTTTGGAATCACGAAACACGTACTTATACTATGTTTTGTATCACGAGTGCGGTCCATCCATGTATCAGTCAGCTTGGTATTGACCGATTCGTGACGTAGTGTAGTGGACTCGAACATTAATGACTAGTAATTTAATGGAATTATCCAGCACGATACACTGGCACTCGTGGATCCAACGCACTGTACAAAAAGAAGAGTTTTGTTTTAATCGAGTCTCAAACTTTTTGGTACCGGTAAAAAACATGAACCTATACAGAGATTGTGACGGCTCTACACTACAAGAGCTCCTTCAGTGTTAAATTATCTTTGAGCTCCTTCATTTGTTTCCGTCTTTATTAAAAAATCTATTCTCAATTTTACTTTAAAAGAAAATCAGTTCTTTCTACTTTTCAAACTACCACGTGATAGTTTGTAGGTATACACGTATCCACTTTGTAAAAAGTATAAATATAAAAGTACAGTACTGTGCTACCTTGTATTTTTTTTACTTTGTGCTGCTTTTGTGCTTAACAGGACGCCACTGCACGCGTGTCGTGCTCTGTTTTCACTCTTTGAAAAAGGTCACCGGATGTGATCGAAACTATAGTCGGAGTATCCGATTTAATTAAACGTGAGTATTACCGTATAAATAAAACAAAAAAAGTCTCAAAACCACGTCAGTTTTCATAAAAAGATAGTACAAATGTTGTTTAAAAAAACTAAGCTAAGGTGCTCTTCAATTTCGGGCAGCAGGTGCCGGTGGTTAGGCCTGCAGATGAGGAATCTCCTTATACTCGTATGATACATTACAGGTATTGGTTGAAATGAGCCCGCATTCAGCCTTTCAAAATTTACTTTGTAGCCTATCTATGTAAAGCATACAATCTTTTATTCAGTTACGACAAAATAGATTAAATAAATGTGTTTATCAACTTCGATCACTAAACTAAATAGACTGCCCGCCGTAGGTCTAGTTAAATAGTAGTTAATTAATTAAATCTTCGTCTACTGCGCTACATACAGACGAAGTACATTTAGTAACAAAATCCCGTTGGACATCATCTTATTAACTTGAAAGTGTCATGGTCACGTCGAAAAGAGTTCCGAGTTTTCCGAGTATTAAAAATAAAACAAAGTCTTGTTCGAACGACCTTCAGGAAAACGGCCATATAAATCATGCTTCCATGTTGAAAATGTTGCAGTAGGTAATGTTCGTGTTTTGCTAGAATTCGTACATTCTATTGTCTTAAAAGTATTTTTGGCGCAGATTAAAATCTTTTTCCACGCCATTGTTATATTTGATGAGTTTCGTAGCATTTGAAGTATGTAGAGTTCCTAGAGACCGTTTGTATGTGCTTACTCAAAAATAATGTTACGTACCATTTTACGTATTGTTCGTATGATCCTCAAAAAGCATATATGTATTGAGGTGCTTATTTCGAACTATCAAATATAAATACGAAATCTGTATTTATAAAATTTTAAGTCTTGACTGAGATATCAACGCACAACCTTAACCGCTGATCCGAGGGATAGGACATTAAATTTGGAGCATGTATTCTTTGTAAAGTGTAGGTATCCACTAAGAAAGGATTTCTGGAAATTCCACCCCTAAGTGGGTAAAATAGGGGTTGAAAGTTTGTATAAAAGTCCGTCAGTTTTGGAGTTAGGAACTTCAAATTTTGTGTTTAGACTTTGTATAATGTAGGTATCCACTAAGAAAGGATTTCTGGAAATTTCACCCCTAAGTAGGTAAAACAGGGGTTGAACGTTTTTTATAAAAGTCCGTCAGTTTCGAAGTTTGGATATTCAAATTTTGTGTTTAGTTCTTGTAAAATGTAGGTATCCACTAAGAAAGGATTTCTGGAAATTCCACCCCTAAGTGGGTAAAATAGGGGCTGAATGTTTGTATGAAAGTCCGTCAGTTTCGAAGTTAGGATCTTAAAATGTTGTCTTTAGACTAAATGATTATTTTATCACGAAATACATTTGGACGTTTTATCACTTTTTCTAGAGCTCCATGACTGTAATGCATTTGGACGTTTTATCACTTTTTCTAGAGCTCCATGAATGTAATGCATTTGGACGTTTTATCACTTTTTTAGACCTCTATAGGGAATGGAGCTCCCATATGGAGGTCTAGAAAAAGTGATAAAACGTCCAAATGTATTTCATGATAAGAGACAATGACTCTAGATAACTTTTTTTTTTATTATGCCATAGGTATGGCATATCTAATAGTTCCACAATGGATGACGTTGGTTATTAAGTCTGCATATCTGATGAATGACGCATACAGATTTATGAGAAAAATTAGTATATCAAACTAAAATTGTAATTAATGTTTTATGAATGTGTTTATTTAGTTATTATATACCAGGATAAACGGAACGGCAACAGTAAGCTGAAAGGAACTCGTACCTACATAAAATATCATTACAGTCAACTTAAATCGATTTTTTATTTTTTAGTTTCATTAAATCGGAAATCGTGAACAAAAAATCGCTTGTCCCATAGAAAAATCAAGTCAACGAAACTCAACGAAATGTATGGAAAGCAATGATTTATATATATATATTATATATATATATATATATATAATATATTTTTAAACTATTAAGTGTCGAGACGAGGTAGACGTTCACCTGGTGGGAAGCGTCACGCCTGCCACTAACAGTAGCAGTGCCAGAATTGTGAACTTGCGAACACAATCCTGCGCCGCACTGCACTCGTCACCCTGAGATTTTAGATGTTAAATCTCTTCATTCCCAGTAGTTTCTCTGGTAACATTGCCCTTCAATATGGAACACAGTAATGCTTGCACACTACTGCTTGGCGGTAGAATAACTGGCAACGGTGTGGTACTTCCCCTGGCGGACTCTGCAGTAGAGTCCTAGCTCTACAATTTTTTTTTTTAAATAATAAATGTTATTTGGTACCTATGTCAATCAATTCAAAATTTAAACGACGAGTATATTATACGAGCCATTATGATCGTTCCGCTCTTGCGTTCATTGCCCACGCAAATCCGCAGAATGTGCACGTGGGCGATGTAATAACGAAATGCATATTTGCGAGAATTTAACCAAGCCCCTAAGTGAAGCGAGCAATTCAAGTTGTGCCTATACAAGCTTATGCAAAACCAAAGCCGAAATCTCACTAATATTATAAAGCTTCGAAAATATTTGATAATTGCCAAATTTCAATGTTAAAATAGCACAATAATCTGCAATAATATTAAAAAAATACTTGTTCTCCTCTAAAATTTGTTTTCTGTCTGTTATAATAAGTCGGTGGTCAAGGCTCGATTATTATAAATGAGAAAGTTTGTCGGTATGTGTGTATGTTTGTAGATAACAAACATGTATGTTTGTAACAATCATACATCGATTTTGATTTCGATAAAATTTATATGGGACCACCTCTGAAATATGACCTACCAAACAAAAAAATAATTGTAAAAATCTTATCTTAATTGACGGAGTAAAAAAAACAGTCGAATTCAGAGCCTCCTTTTTTGAAGTCGGTTGAATAGTAGACATCGGTCTATCCTCGAAAGGCAATTGGGCCATATCCACCACAGAAAAGCGAAAGCCCTACTTTTTTGATAGAATGGCTGACAAAACAATGTTGTAAAGCAATTGTATGAAAAACCGCTGTCGCCAGTTTCACACAAAATTGTCTAGTCACTACGACGAAAAAATGCCAATCATTGATCGAACAGTTGAAGTAAATCGCTCAAAATGCCATTTAGCAACAGATTAAAATTGATCTAATTACGATACAATGTGGTTTGGTTTCCTACGCGTCTATTTAAATTGTCTTTTTGAGTATTCTAAGTTTAAAAACATGAATATTGGTAGAATTGTCAAGCGCGGCCCGTCACATTTCCGTTCTATTCACTTCTCTCTTCAGTGATATCCACTATACGTTGCGCTGGCCCTGTTGCGAGTTGGTAGGATTGGACACGCTATTGAAATTCTTCTCTAGAAGTTTTCCTCACCATGTTTTCCTTCACCTAAAAGCCAGTGGTATGAAAATCCGTACATAAGCTCCAAAGAGCTTATTGGTACGGGCCCGGGATTTAAAGCTACGATCTAATGATTCCGAGTCTAGAGGTTTCTCATTAGACTATCATAGCTTCATATCTTAGTTAGGCTATCACGGATTATGCGGAAAAAGAATGGAATGTCATTAAATAATTCACGAACAGCTGTAGGCTGTAGGTATCCTATTCTGTGTGTACATATCTACGATCACGGTGTCCGAGTAAGTACCTCTCAGACAACGATAAAACTGCAACAGTACTTTCACAGAGATTATGAAGCGTAGTCAAACTGATTCACGTATCGGATTTCGCAGGGCAAGCATACCGCGCGCACCAGCAATGCCAAGAACTCGCATAATGCCAAAGATTTCTATATCTAGATACGCCCGAGTTAAGAAATCGTAAGACTTAATTCTCTTTGACAAAATGTCAACTAATGACCGTGAAATCCGAGAGATGGCAGCGCTAGTAAGGCGTGGTACAAAAAGCGCAAACTGTGCGAAATTAGAAACGACTTACCTATTACCTAAAATTAAAGTTTTTATGTTTAGTTTAACTTTAAACGTTGACTTGCCGGTCATAAGGAACGCCACCTTTTTTATACTGCACTTAGAAATGTAATTCGTACAACCCTTCACCACACAGTTTGGCATTTTGCGATCACGCCGGACGTGCGTTGCAGACTGTCGGCATCGGTGTCAGTGCGCTAGTTTGACACCGACGAATGGGCGACATTTTAAAATGGCGCCCTACCCGTCCCTACTATGTATGTCTATGCATAATGCGACATGCTCGCTTACCTACCAACTCCAAATGCACGTGCGCATGACTCAAAGTCTCCGACAACGCCTTCGGGCATAGAGGATATGAGAACCTTAGCACAATACTTGTGACGTAGACTACAGGTATGTTTCGTACGTAGGCATATCAGTTTTATAGTATCCTCAATAATATACTGCGCATATTAGCGATTTAGCGAAAACGATAGTTATAATATTTATTTATTTAAATATATAGGTAGTAGGAGCATAAGTAATGTGTACTATATATATATGGCAAGCACAGATCAAGTCTTGGATGGCAAGCCACGTTGGCAAGTCAGAATAGTTTTATTTGTTACATTCGTAAGTACCGGAAAAGATCGTAATAATAATTTCATTTGAGCAGTCGTAGGAGTATTGATCTATAAGTAGGATATGTAAGCAAGAAAATTGGTACAATGATTAATTGTTATTGTGTATTTGTTACAGTTGTAATTTAATGTAATGTAGTATGTAATGTAAACAAACTCTAGGAAAAACAAAATATTAGTACATTTTATATTATTAGAATTAAAAAAAACTACTACACTATTTTTGGGTGACATGAGCTTTAAAAATCGATTATGTACTACTAAATCGAAAATAAATCCTGGATAAATAATTACCAATTACCTATGTAATATCTAGTAATTGCGCTAAGCAAATATAGGAGCACAAATAACTATTTTCCTGTTTGGATCATTGTTCTAAATAAATACAAATACTTGGTCATATATACACCAAAGAATCCCCACTACTAGGACTAGGTACTTACCTAACATTATAAACTGGGTGCAATGTAACTTGTATTAATACAATTTGACCTTTCGGAAAAAACTCTGATAGTGAAAAAAGGAGTCTCAAAAGTAGTTAAGAACAACTAAGCGCCTAAACAGAAAATTCGACTTCATTTTTATTACTATTTAGTGATAAGTGAAGTGATGTAAAGTTGTCTGTTTGTTTGCTCATCTTTCATGCAGCTACAAGGTAACGGATAGGCGTGCTTTTCGATATAAATATAGTGATAGAGGCTACAATTCTTTTTAAAAATACGGTTTCTGTAGGATAGCGTATGAAACGGTTTAGGCTGTTACTGTGATAACCAGGTTTTGGCATAATGTGTGGATAACCAAGCCAACAGATGGGATGGTGGTTAAGAAAATCACAAATTGTGTTCCGTAAGGGCCTTATCACACTAGCGGTTTGCGAACGTCTTCAAAGCGGAGCGGGCACGCAGCGAATACGTCGCGAACACGCCGCGGCTGCACAGCGAACACGTCGCGGAGACGTGGCGATTTCGCAACGTTTGCGTCGCCTGTTCGCGGCGAGTTCACGACGTACAAATACACTCAGTAACAGAAAGGGTTCTGTACGAGAATGTAGAAAATGCCGTTCGCGGCGTGTTCGTTGCGCAGTAAGCCACGTATTCGCGACGTGCCCGCTCCGCTTTGAAAACGCTCGCAAACCGCTAGTTTGATAGCAGCCTTACAGTAACTTACATAGTTTTCGAGTTATTCGAGTATAGTTGCAAATCAAGGAATTATATCGATCTGTTTTTTGGTAAATCATGTAACTTTTATGGAATTCGTTTAGTTATTTTCTGAATCAGCACGATGTTAGCTATCTTAAGTAGTAACTCACCGTATACTTCTTATATAATGATATCTTAGTGGACCATCACAATTACATTGATGTATTTGACTTCAAGTTACCGAAATTTAAACATGATGTATTGGCAATTTTACAAAAACTACAACACTGAATTATTCTCAACTTTGTGTAGCTTTCTTTGATTTTTAGTAACTTTCAACGTTTTTGATTACTTAACATTTACTTAACCATTGTTTACACGCTGCTTTTATTTTGATCATGTTGTGTACACATGCTTAGGAATATAGTCTAGCTCTGCACCTATTCTCATTTTTGCTTTGAAATGTATTGATTGTATTCTGTTTTGTGTGCCAAATAAATAAATAAATAACCTCCGTATTGTAATTAGCGTCCATAGGGTCAGCTAGTTTAATGGCTGTGCCAGTAGTTTTAGCACGGGCACAGAATCACCGATAATATAATACTAGCACGGGTAAGGGGTATCCTATGTTCTTTGTCTGGTCGAGCCAGCGACGTAAATGGCAAGAGCTTCCGGCATGAGATGGCCAGACATCGAGGTCGATCCTCAGTGCTCTTTGTATTGATTCTCGGTTAATGACAGGAAAGTAATTTAATCAGATATATGGCCTCTACATTAAAGGAACTTTACAGCAAACCTATAACAGTCCGAACTGAGGATTGTCAATTCTAATAATATAAACTAAAACAATCTGTTTTATGGCGCAGGTGGCAAAAAAAGGTTTGTCTGATAGTAAGCAATGACCATCGCACTTTGATTATATCGAGAGAGAGAGAGAGAGCTAGATCCTCCAAGCCATCGCATAATGATTAACAGGGGCATAAAAATAGACTGTCAATACGCCGCGTTGAAGAACCCAATGCTTGAACAGTGCAGCTCGGAAGAAGCGTAGTAGGTACAAGGTATTAGGGCTCATTTAACATTTTAGTTAAGAAAAATCGCGTGAATATTGTCCTATTAAAATGAGGCCGATAAATATAGCTGATTAATGAAAAGAAAAAGAAAATCTGATCAAAAATAAGCAACTTATAAGCATTTTAATATCATGCTAGACAGAGAGGCGAAACAGCAAATCGTGATGTCACTTCTCTGTACGCCATATAAATTATATTCTGACAAGCAAGGCGTGACGTCATTTTTGGTTTTGTGGGAAAGGGACAGAGTTGTCTCTAACAAAAACTTTAAACGCTCATATATCAGAACATTATTCATCATCATCATCAACGATATAAACATCAGTCTGTAGCGCCCTTGGCGTAGCTTGTCTAGGTGATTCTAAACGATCACCGATGTTAAGCAACGGACGGTCCGATCAGTCTTCGGATGGGTGACCGTGTGTGGAATTTATTTCTGAGTGCTACCGTGGGTCGGATGACACGTTAAATTGTTTGTTCCAGTTTCTATAACAACAACCGTCAGCCATGTCAGAGGCCTTCGGGCGGCACATTAACTCTAGACACTAGGGCTGGCCACTCAGCCTATACGAACTTATTTTTTTTCTACACTATTTTGTGCGATTTCTATAAATCATCAATTATATATAGACCAGTCTGTCAGATAATTTTACACGTACTCTTACAATCTGACTGTCTTATAGCTGAGTTGGTAATATCTCTACCTTTAGAGCTACATGGCGTGAGCTTGATCCCCAAGGACAAACATTTATGTGACAAAGTTGAATGTTTGTTCTGTGTCTGGGTGTTGTATGTATTATAAGTAAGTATGTATTTAAAAAAAAGTATAAAAGTATTCTATCAGCTAGGTTCCCATAGTACAAGCTTTGCTTAGTTTTGGGCTAGATGGCACTGTGTGAAAATATGTACACCTAAATTTATAGATATATTTACCACTCGCAATATAATATTTCGATTCGATATGTGGTTGGTATTATTATTGTTGAGTCAGTATCTAAATGAATACAATTCATGTCCCAGTTACCTAATTGAGGTACACAGGCGATAAGATATGAATTTACTTACCTACATTCAAATGACTGAAATTAAAACAGAGGTGAAGACCTCTGTAATCATTACTTTACTTTACATTATTTATCAGAGCTTCCTGTTTTATACGTAACTATTGAAACATATTAATATAAAAAAGAAGGAATAAACTGGAAACAACTGGCTCACAAAAGGAAGGAACGGAAGTCCCAGAAAGGCAACCTGGGGAAAAAAGCCAGAGAAAGTTGAATTTATAATTAAATTAAAAAAAAAATACAACCGATTTCAACTTCGAATACCTGGATGAGATCTTCATATTTTCTAGTCATTTTGATTTAAAAACTAAACTACTGAACCGATTTCGATAAAAGTTATATGGGACTACCTCTGAAGTCCTGCCTACTAAACAAAAAATAATCATCAAATCAGTTCATAATTGGCGGAGTAATCGCGTAACATACATATAAAAAAATACAGTCGAATTGAGAACCTCCTTTTTTGAAGTCGGTTGAAAAGGCAGTCTGTGGTCCTTGACGCATAATCAGGAGGTTCATCACTCTACCCCACTGCCGACGGCAAACTATATTATAAGTTTTTTTTATAATATTTATAGTATTTTTGTATTTATATAGTAATAAACTTTAAACCTTTTGGACCTGGGTATGTCCTAAAACTGCATCCAGAACCACCGGAGAACGGGCAGCAGCGTCCTCTTAGTTAACGGTGGTAACACTCTGCGATCCCCAAGCCGCCTGCCAAGCGTGGGGATTATAGCAACCCTCCCTTACATACATATAAAAAAATACAGTCGCATTGAGAACCTCCTTTTTTGAAGTCGGTTGAAAAGGCAGTCTGTGGTCCTTGACGCATAATCAGGAGGTTCATCACTCTACCCCACTGCCGACGGCAAACTATATTATAAGTTTTTTTTATAATATTTATAGTATTTTTGTATTTATATAGTAATAAACTTTAAACCTTTTGGACCTGGGTATAAGCCGCCTGCCAAGCGTGGGGATTATAGCAACCCTCCCTATTAAGGGAGAGGCTTTCGTCCAGCAGTGGACGTCTTCTGGCTGATGAGTGAGTGAGAATCTTAAAAAAAAAGAGAATAATAATTGAAACATATTATACCTATTATAGTATAAGTACAATGGTATTCATCACCATCAACCCATGTTAATCCATGCTGCCTTCGGCTTTATGCTTCCAAAGCCTAATTTTGGGCTTTTTTATGACGACTTAATCTCAGTGGCCAGTGGAGTGACGATAAACAAAATTCATACTAAAACGATACATTATTATAATTCGATAAAGAATAAATTAGATAAAAAATCTTGAAGTACTTAAGAAATCTAATTCCCTTAAGCAAATACAAAGTAGTTTTGTTTGTTCACATGTGGTTTCACTTGAAAGAAATCACTATTACAGCTGAGAATTTTGGGTCCAATCTAACATGTGCAATGTCCAAACAGGAAAAATCTCTGAGAGCGAAGATTTCAGATTCACTTGACGAGGAGCTCAACACATGGCGTTATGGGAGCCCCTCTTTGTTATTTTTTCCACGATCGTATCGACGCAGGTACCACTATTAAAAACGCTCTTGGATGGTGTAACATTATCTCGAGATAAACACAAGCAATCAGATTAAAAATCTGGATAAAAAATTAAAAACTGTATTTCGCAAGATTGTATAAAGCTATAATTCTGGCTTAGTTAGATCATAGAATTGTATGTTTTGGACTTCGAAATAGGTTTGCGTTAATTTCGAATGGAGCAATGGAGCACGCTTTTGAAGAAACTAATTTACTCTAGTTTCGAATACAGTATATCAAATAGGTATCACTTTGTGGTCTGTCGTCTCAGTTTAGAGTCTGATGGTTTTTTATTTACACATATTTTACACAGTCATAGAGACCTCTCATGTTTAAGTAGCGTTTTGGGAATCGAACAATAGGACTCATTGTTATTCTAAACGACAGAATGATGGGCATGGTCACGACCACCAACCGTCCACCATAAATCAGTAGTAGGTACTCTGTTCACCACCAGCCTAGCAACTATAATGTGTAACAAAAAGGTTCAACAATACGGAAGGGTATGTATGTACTCATCATTATGAATAACTTTCACTATGGGGCCAACCCTGTAATCGCGGAAAAAAAAACAGCTCTTTCATACAAAATGTTCATTGACCTTGGATAGAATGTATGGAGCAGCTGATATTTTTTTCACGATTTCAGGGTTGGCCCCATGGTGAAAGTTGTTTATAATGGTGAGTACATACTATATATTCCGTATTATTGAACCTTTTTGTTACACATTGTATAGTAATCCGTGTTATACCATACTTTGCTATTCCAGCATACCAGCTATTCGTGTATCAATCACGACATGAATTACACATTCGTAGTACCCTCTACTCGAAAGAATGTCTTGTCACTTTTCTGAGAACCGGTCGTTGGACGAGATCCGTGGCCTGGGCACCGGAGAACGGGCCATGCCATAAGTCAAGCACCTTTGAACTTTATGACGTGGTAATAGGAAATATTTTAAAGCAATTTTGAGAAATTTTGGTTATATGGTTTTCTACTCATATAGCACGGAACAATAGGTGTTCTCGACAGGGCCAAAGCTTGCATACCTGCCGAACCCTACCGCCGGTACAGCAACGGGTCCATTGTTCCGCTATTGAGTTATTTTAACAGTTCTCACCTCACTGTTTTAACAAACTTAAAATCTTTGTTTTCGAAATAAAACGTGCCCTAACAATTGGCTTTGAATAACAATATTTTGAAAAACTTTCAAACCAGTGGGATTTTTTTGTTTTACGCGATAAAAGCTTATTTCCTGTACATCAGCATTTATAATACTTATGCTTAATAGGCATGATGACTAAATTTTTTTAATACCTCATAAAAAAAGCTGATCGTCAATAGAGCCTATCAACGAAAACAAAATTTAAAATACTTAATTCTAAAATAAATAAGTTCTAAGTATTTTAATTTCAAGCTAGACAGAGAGCGCGCTATACTGAGCTATGACGTCAAACCTCAGTCGCTGCATACAAATGCTATACTAGCACGTGCTTTGCGAGAAAGGGATAGAGCATCCCCTCTCTATCCCCACCTATAACTTTAAACGCTCATATCTCAGAGATTTATCAGCCAATACAATTTATTTTTTCAGTATGTGTAATGTATTTAGTTATATTCATCACTAAGCCTGTTATTTGTCATAAATTAAACATTAGGCCACACGCCTATTATGCTGAAGCTTGTACGTCTACTTAGAAAGCTGCAACCTAGCATTCCTTTGCGTTTGGATAGTTATCCACCTATTTGCCATAAACGTCGGACGCGTTTGTCAACGTTTCGCTTTCCCCCGACAAGGTATTTCTTAAATAACTTAGTTGCAGATATATACGTGCGTCCATATAAAAAATTGTATGGTGATTAGAAACTTTTCTTCTATCGATTGGATATCATATCGTCGCGCCAGTGAAGCGGTAAAAGTGTAATACGCGGCTCGTTAGCTAGAGCGCGACCTTTCCGTTGCGCAAGCGCCGGCATTCAAGCAGATACGTTTGCCAAAACATCCAGCTGCAGTTTTTATTATCAAAATATTAATTGATGCAATCTGCAACAGCGACAATCTTCAATACATAATGCATGATTAAAGATCTTATGAAACGCTCGTTTTTGCAGTTTCCAATATTTTCGTTGATCGGTGGAGTGTTCACGATTGCGCAGACGTTACAAGTTCGATGCGTCGTAAATTGTAGTTTAGGTTTCTTCACTTGATTTCTTGGTTCCTGTGGTTATAAAGTAATGTTAACATGCGAGTACCGAAATGTTCTCGTAGCGAGGTAAGTACGAGCAAGGTCGGCCGCTTCCTACGATCTATTAGAAGAACTTGTAGGCAGCCTGCAGGTGTACGGCAGGTGAATGTCTAATGCTAATAGATACTACTTACATGCCATTTTAAGTCGCAGCAGTTTCATAGCAAATAAAATAAGTCCTACAGATGTACAGGAAAAATATAAGGATTGTGAGACTCGTCATCCGAAATTTCTCATAGTACCTACATAATAAGCGCCAATGCAGTAACGTCTTGGGGCCGTACCATGAGCGCTTATTCCGGGACCGAATACGCTCAGCTGCCGACGCTGCGCGAATGTGAATTTTATCGCCTCGCAATAAGGTTCGTGGTCGCGCAGTGTCGGCAGCTGAACCTATTCGGTCCCGCTATAAGCAGTTCACGGTACGGCCCTTGGTATGTATTTTTGTTTCTGGTTTCTCAAGCCAATTTTCACATTGAAAAAGACATCAACGCGGGTCAGTGCTACACAACATAATAAAGTAAAAGTATTACGAAATTTGTGAAAACGCATTTTTCACTTTCTTCCACTAAACGTCACGCTGACATTGCATTTTCGTACAAAACCTGCTCCAAGTGAAAATTATTACTTTGATACTCTTTTACGCACCGTGAACATTGAGCTGAAAGAGAGCTATAGTTCGTCTTCGTTCAATGTCAAAAACACTGTTTAGCAATATGTTATTGTATCGTGCAAGGCATAAACGATGACCATAAGAATCTGCTGAAGGCCATTCCATGGAACTAATGGTTCGTCTAGAGCTAGCGTGCATTATGAAACCCGGCTAGCCACAGTCAATCTACTAGAGGTGTTACAATATTAGGGTCGATATTGAATATTTCTAATCTTTAAATTTTTGTATTATACTTAATTAATTATTGATTAATTAATTTGTACCTGGGCATGTCCTTAAACTGCAACTAGTCCCACCGGAGGACGGGCAGCAGCGTCCACGTGGTGATTATTCTGCGATCCCCAAGCGGCCTGCCTAGCGTGAGGATTATGGCAACACCCCTCTATAAAGGGGAAGGCCTTCGTCCAGCAGTGGACGTTTTTGCTTTACGACAAATTAATTATTTATAATTATTCTTCTGTACGTGTGTTTGTGACCCTTTCTGCCGGGCTTATTGTAATGATTTTTTGTGTGCTTTTGCAGGGTCCCTGAGAGGTCAAAATTGGACACGGTAGGTGGCGCTGCAATCATAACCTAGGTTTGTTTCAGGGCAGGTCGATGTCTGGCCTCTCCGCTATTATAGTATTGAATAAATCGTTTTACGGATACTTAAACTGCTACCACTGACGTATTCATGAACTAACTGCTACTCGAAAGAGTGAAATAACAGTAGGTACAACGACAACGACTATTCTGTTCTCTGAATCTGTTCTCTCTGTGTTTCTGTTTTTAAGTGTTTTAGTGTAGCAGCGAGCGTAACCGCGCTCGAGTTATCTAGTAATTATTTTTTGACTATAAAATTTATTTGACTAGCACGGATAATATAATACTGGTATATTATATTATCCGTGCTAATACTGAGTAACAATATGGTCGTAGTGAATAACACGGTATCATATTTATGCCAATATTGTTACATGCTACTGTTATGAATATCATAGTCACTCCTCAAATGGACATCAGGAAAGCAGATCGTGGTTCTCGCTGGTTCTTGCGCCTGCGCATACCATACCACAGTGATCATTAGCGCAAAAACCAGCCTCTATTGCAACAACCTATCTCAATTCTCGTTCGATCGTAATCGCGCAACAGCTATGCGTTTTGTAAGGAAATCTATGTTAATACTGCTAGTGTTTCCATGGTCACGAAGTTGACTTAAATGGCGTCAAGCTAGAAAACAATGCAGTTAATAATAAGAATAAGTATTTATTGGCAGACTCACAATGCCAAGATCTCTCCAAGGGTTGAAGAATCGATTTGACTTGCATAGCTGTGTTATCAAAGTCATCAAAAGCATATCATCTAAGAATAATGCTAGTGGGGTGAATTCTGCAGAACATTGCAATAAAGACAAAAAGATGACTTGGACACCGCATTCAACTTTAAGATTAGTAAGGTAACGTAGGCAGGTAGGTATTTTTTCCGTGCTCAAATAAGACACTGCGAATATATGAATTTTATATAGATACCTACCTAGGCAATTAAAAATCAAGAAGAAACATACTTAGTTATTACTACTGATCATAAAATCAAGCTGATTGCAATTGATGATGTAGGTACAGTAGCCACGACGTAAAATAATTATCGCTACTACATAATAATAACTCGCTTGAGGTGGATGGTAGATTTATGAAACTACTGGTTTCAAACAGGTTAAACTACGCCCTATCCACGCACGGCCTGCATAGATATTTCATCCGGGATACAATTTTGAAAGGTCTTCGCTACAATGATTTCTGTTGTTATTCTTTGAACATTTTTGTCGTCATCATAAGTAGACTGAATTAAATGTACGAGAGGGAAACACATACTTTTTTATCAATGTAACATTATGGTCATTTCTCATCATGCCTGCATAATGAATAAATTTTGTAACGGTTTTTGACTAAATAAATATTAAATAGGTACTAGTAAACAACTGCACTGATCATATAGGTAACCCGTTTCAGACTAATGTGTGAATGCGGTTGTGGGTAGTTAGGTAACAAGTGTCAAATGTGGTCGCATAAAACGACATGTTCTAAGATGGTAAATATTTACCTACGCAAGAGTATTACTCACTCTCCATGAGTAAGCTGACGACTCACCGACCAATGAAAAGCCGCGAAAAACGCGCGAAAATGATCAACGTTTTGTCTCACACACTAGAATTAGTAGAACGTTAACTAACCTGTCCAGTCGCTTTCTTGTATCGATGCGTCGCCTCCCTCACGAGGTCCCTGACCAGGAGGTCGCCTGCACCACACGGGACTAGCACCCGCACAGATCCAAAGCTCACTGTCACCTTCATTATCGACACTTATCACTGGGAAATTCACTGAAACACCACCGCGCCCAATCTAAAGGCTAGCATATTAATTTGTCGACAAATTAATAGGAGCACACTATCTACATTTAGTACTATCTGATGCACATGGCAAAGGTAACCCTGCCTCGTAGCCGTTCACGAAGCACCGGTACTACAAAAAGAGCAAAAACACTGGTCTGTCCGTATGTTTTCATAGCGCAGGATGTACGATCAAAAGTTTGAATCGGTTATCAATCCAATGCACAAATTTTATTTACACTCCGAATACTCGATTCAGTTTGTTTAATGAGCACATTTCGATAAGATTACGCGAAGTCGAGAACGCGAAATACGGGCGTGGAGCGCGCGCTCTTAACGGCAGCAACGGTCATGACGAGGATCATGAATAAGAATTTGAAGTTGTTTGTGGTGAAGGCGAGGGGGCTGCGGTAGCGGAGCGGGGAGAGACCGGTTCCCTCGGCCAGCCAATGGGGGGCGGCGTCGCGCCGGGCACGGCAGCTGCCGCGTGCGGCGTGCCGCGTCATACCTGCCTCGCTCCGGTTTGTATTTCACTAGCAATACTTGCATACCACTTACACATTATTTGGAATGAGACCGACACTGATTATTAGCTAACTGACTCATTAAGTTCACTAGAACTCATGATAAACCTGAGACTCGTGGTGTCCTCTCAGGTTCGTTCAGCCTTTCTAACATTATGCTTTAGGTACAATTTTTGTATGTTTGCGTTGGAATTTGCTGTTGGATTCGACCACGATCACATACGTGAGGACAACCACAGTTCACTGAGTATTATGCGTTGATGTCATCCAGTGACTAAAGATGATTAAACGAGGAACTTGCGTTAATTAATTGTTCCACTGTTCGCTGTAGAACCAGACAACGCAGTTGGGTTTAAAGTCGGTGTGGTTAATCAATATTACCATGCCAACTAGCGGTGGGTCGGTATGGTATATTGCAGTACCGAAACGGGTATTGGTATTGCATGGCAATACCGTGTTCTGAAACTGTTTATTTTGATAACTAGGTATTGGCCGTTTCTTTAATAACGTAGTTTTTGAGTTTCTGCAGAGGTATTTGGTTTCAGTTGTTATTAAAAAAACGCTTTACAAAAATAACTGTGTTGCACAAGAAGGTACAAATACCGATTGGTTTTGGTAAATTTTTTGTTGATGTCTTTTTGATGATTCTGTTTAATCTTTTTATAATAATAATTTATTTGCTCTAAATAATCTTTGCTTACTACCTACTAGTTAATGGTTGGAGTCGCCTTTTTTTAAGTATAAAAATGCTGATGAATTAAACAAATAATAAAATTAATTAATTAATTAATTATTTTTCTTGTTATTATTGTTGATTTTGCTGAAGATTACTGATTAAATTTGTTGGAAAGTGCACTGATTCAGTGAATAAAGTGTGATATAATCTTGTACTTTTGAATGTAATTCAAATTCAAAACCTAAACTTTTTTCAAAAAACGCATTTAATGTTTCAGTAATAAGTATTATAATAATTGTCATTTTTAGTTTTACTTTTGGCGCTCTAGTCGCCTCTCGGCCTTGGAGAGTACGGTTACGTTCGGAATATTACGGATAAACTCGGGAGCATCACGTCGGCTGCGAAGCGACGATCGGTATTGTCCGTCACCCGTCGGTACTCGGCACGCGCAGGTATTGGTTCCCGCTCGTTACGATGACGTTGAGACGGTTCGCGTTTTCGCCAATACCTAGTTTCTCACAATACCCAGTTATCGACACTCCGAGTACCCGGTATTGGGTATTGCATTGATAACTGGGTATTGAAACTGTTTACGGTTTGCACCGCCCACCTCTAATGCCAACCAATAAACACATAGAGATCTTATATAAACACGTCTACTGACGGTTGTGGAGAAACTAAAGGCAGGGGACTTAGTGGGTAGAAATAAGTAGGTATTGATCTGTAAAATTAATTTGGATTCGTTAATTTATAGTTTACACATTTCACTGTTATGCTAGGGCTTCACCTGCGTGTAATGCCATTATTTAGCGCGGTATTTGATACAGTACGCAGATATGGCCGGGTTTAGCGCGCTAATAGGCTAGTTGCATTATGAACGTCGTTAGACGTTAGGCGATATTGAAAGTCAAAAGATAGTGTGGCCGTGTACCGCATTGTTTAATGCATCATTTATTGCACGTTAATTATGTCTATAACTGGACATAAACCGTCACGCAGATGAAACCCTAGCATAACACTACGAAGACCACATGACACACTATTTATTACGACGACCAAAATATTCTGCAAAATAATGGGAATTGTCAGATAGGCACGCGGTAATTGAAAAATGACAATACAAACTCGATAAGCTGAAGCATTGCGTACAGCAACCTAATGAAGTATTTTGTAAAAAAAAATATAACTCAAAATAAGAAAATATCAGAGATAATTCAGGAACTGATATGCTTATTATTTTATCCTATTGCTTTCTACTCCTAACCATCTACAGAATCTAAAGGTGTTGAAATGCCTTAAAAAACACAATAACACTATAGTGCGTTCTTAATTCATCGATTATCTATAGACATATCAATAGTTTTCCAGCAACGTCAATGATAATTAAAATACCTATATGGATAATAGGCTAGATGACTGTTTTTTTTTATTGTCTTATTAAAATGTGGCCCATAAATATAGCTGATTAATGGAAAGAAAATGAAAATCTGATCAAAAATAAGCAACTTATAAGCATTTTAATATCATGCTAGACAGAGAGACGAAACAGCAAATCGTGACGTCACTTCTCAGTACGCCATATAAATTATATTCTGACAAGTAAGACGTGACGTAATTTTTTGTTTTGTGGGAAAGGAACAGATTTGTCTCGAACAAAAACTTTAAATATATATCAGAACATTAATAACCGATTTAAATTATTTTTTCAATAAACATACTATATTTACTTAAATTCTTCATCAAAGCTATTGGTTTCAACGATATAAACATCAGTCATCTACCCTATTCATGTTGGGTGAACATAGTATATAAAATTTGTACATCGGAAGACATATCCGAATAAATAGAGAAATGTCTTTCAAGCTAAATCACGCACTACATGGACTAATGGACGCACCACATATATTATATACATACAGACTATTAGATGTTCAATATTAGATGCGGTTAATAATAGATCATGTTTGACAGACTACAGAGCTTGGAAAAATTCTAGCTGAAATATAACACCACGTGAGCTCTGTCCTCGGACAGAAGATACTAACTATAGTTTACTGTGTCCTCGGTAAAGAGGATCGCATTTTCAAGGTAAAGGACATTAGTATGCGGAAGACGTCCGTAACCGACACCGACTACCTGAGTCGCAGCTCTATAATGATATAACGCAGACTGTATACAGGCTCATAGTTATTTAACTGATGCTAAGACGTCCACATGCTGCCGAAGATAGCTGAAGAGATTATTATTAGATTAGTACCTATTAACCTTTGATTATGGATGTACTCAATTACCTAGTTGATAATTTTGGTTCAAATTGTGCAATTGTTTACACATTTTAAACATGTTTTAAACTAATTAAATATTTTCTTTTCAATCTATTCAACTATGTATTTAGAAACTTTTTTATTAAGTGAATTGTTCACCTGGTTAAACATCATTTGGAATATGTAGTATGTACATCTATCGAATGGGATGCATTTTAGGGGGCTATTGTCCTATCCCATAGACATCGACTTAGTCCCATCCAGCACCCTGGTGCCGTTACCGGGGATATATACCAAGCGATGTAGTGGTTGCATAAGGATAGTAATTGCCGTAGTAGTAGTATGTAGTATAGCCTTAGTCAGGAATATATAAATAAAATAAATAAATATTGGGCGGACATTTATTACACACAGCGCCATCTAGCCCCAAACTAAGCAAAGCTTGTATTATGGAAACCAGATAGCTGATAGAATACTTATATACATATTTTTTTATATGGACAAGACTGCTTCTTTTTTCATCATACCGTTGAAGTTGCTAACTACCTACGCCTGGAAGAGATCGCTGTTAGCAATGAGGCCGCCATTTGTGGAACTAGATCCTACGGTTCTTGTTTCTATTGTTGTTTGTTATTTCTGTGTTTCAATGATGAGTTTCTATCTATCTATGCCTACTGTGTTGTCTCCTAATCACTTACCTACAATGAAGTTTAAATGTCTTTCTAGTTGTAGTCTTCTTCTTCTAGTTTCCAGGGTTATCTCATTCTACGGTTATGCTACCAACACCTATAAGTATAAGAATAAGTTCAAAATTTTTGTGACCTCAGCGCCACGACATCATTAGAAGTTCATAATATTTAGATTTTTGGTGCCTTTATTCAGCGACGATGATAATGGAATGGACTTGTAAATCGTACAAAATTAACAAGTCAACACAATCAAGCATACCTAGCTAGAAGTAGGTATGCATACTACATTTGCCGGAAAATAAAGATAACGAATATAATTACTGCATGACAAAAAGAGAACACTCGTATTTGTCTATTGCTCTCGAATCTCGAACAATCACGAGCATTGACGAAGGATTTCAGAAGTCTTCTGTCTCGTAACATTACGATCGCCTCAAAATGGCGATTAACCTTACATATTTATTGAAATTAATTGCAGTTGTGACAAAATACAGTGGTTAATGTGTATTTACTTGTGGAATGTGATCCCCAAATTATTTATTTATTGCGAATATTAGTAGTGTTCTTACACTTGGGGAATTTACGCGAAGACATAATTTGGATTTATTTGTATTGTTGTATCGTACGGGTCGCGTGTCGCAAAGACAGAGTATGACTGACGCGAGTGGAGAGCTGGAGCTCAGCATGTAGTCTTCAAAATCCGTGCGCTATTTCCCGTCCATTCATTTTATCATTGTCGCTGCCTTTATTGGCGTACAGAGCACGGTGATACAACGGTATAATTGTATCGGCGTCAAAATGTTAACATTAATTTGAAGATACATTTGGCGTAACAGCTGCAGTGTATGCTTATATGCACAGCTAATACGCTTGCACTATAAACGATTAGGAAAAAGGCATGTTTACCATCTTCGACCACACCGACAGTTAACGTTGAGCTGTGGACTCTGAGGTCCATAGTACATAGACCAAACAGAGCCCGAGGGTGAAGTATATGTATGTATTTTTATCTGTAGTGTCTGACTGTTGGGGCAAAATACTTCAGTCGCCTCCCAGTTCTCTGGCCACTGTCAACTTTTTCAGAAGTAGAGAAAGTAAGTAATAAAAATCGTTTGGCCAGCATTTCCTAGGCCTTCCTTCCTTGACGTTATTCATTTAGATATCCACTGCGCAACAATCATAGCCTGAAAGCGCAATTTGGCGGCATAAAAATGAATAATATACTAGGTAAGTACTAATCCTACTACTACTAGGTACCCCTCTATTGGGAGGCCTTCGTCCAGCAGTGGACGTCTTATGGCTGACCAGGATAGGTAAGTACGTACAGAAATTTCACTCTCATAGAAATATCCCGACCATTCCAAACTCAAAGGCAAGATGGTTATTGCATTGATTATTCAGGGTCAATCCTGTCCTGGAACGGGGACATTGTTAATTTTAATCGAGAGCTTAAATAACTCGAACTAATTTCGCTAAATTAATAAAGTAACGAATAGAAGATAGCCCAAGCTCTGTTTAAGTATTCCCTGAAAGGCAACTGCTTGCAAATCAAACATATTTAGGTTAAATAAATAAATAGGTAATAATAAATATTGGTGGAAATAAAATGAGCATTTAATGTTAAAAATAATAAAAAGTCCGAGCTATTTGTGATGTAAACCACTTTTCATTTATTAATATTGCTTAATTTGAATTGAAATAAATAATAATCCACAATACAATTTACTATAATAAGGCGCAATGCAAACTTTACGCAAAATATACAGTTGATAAATACATTGAATTGCAATTTTCCTATGGCATAAACATTAATTGCACTGAAATTAGTGAACCATTTTGTGCCGAGATTCAGCTACTACATACGTTGATATTCAGATTTCAATAGAGAAAGATGCATATTCATAATATTTCTTATATTATCTATGCGTATACTTACGCACACACCTAGAAACGGATTTCTACTTAAATTCAACTTTCAATGAGATATATTTATTAATAGTTATTTTAAGTAAGAACATTACTTCTACATGTTTAGTGATGGGACAAAGTTTAGTTCAAGATATTTTTCAAGATATGTTCAAGGTATTTAGAAAATATGAATATGCATCATTATCTTTGGAAGCGTATTTTTTTTTCATTATTACTAAAAGAACAGGTTTATATAATGTAAAGTGATAATGAAATAAGATCAATTACAAGCATTTATTACATAAAAGTAGTTTGGCACTATTTATAAAACTTCAACAAGAAAACATCGAAATACTGAGAACAAAATAGCAAATAAGATTATTCCTTCAAAAAATAACTTTATCTCTTCACAGCTTGGTATACTTAGGTATAGGTATGTACTAAGTGGAATAGCACTTCACAGGTCACTAACTATTATAGTATGTATTATTTACAATTCTAGACTTCGCTGAGCACACAAGATTGACTGGAACCATGACGTGACAAAATCTGTAAATGAGTTATGTGGTTACCATATCTAAACATGTATACCACAGTTTAGAAATGTAGATATTTCTATACTATCGTTATACTCAGGTAATAAAACTCAGTGTTCAGTAGCTTATAATCACGCCACGTATAATCTATGTAAGGTATAAATATACCAACATTTATTTATGTCTTCAAAGCACACTATTCTAAAAAAATATATATAACGGTTTATATAAAAAAAATACAAGCGTAGCTTGGCAAAAAAGTGTAAACTAAGTGAAAAGTCTAGAATAAGAATCGCCATTATCGCAAATAGTCCTAAATGCTAACGGAGTGGCATTGGCATAGCTAATCTCAGATGGCGCCACCATCGCTGGTGCTTGTCATTGATGTTTATTTTGTTATGTGTTTATAAACTTTGATCTAAAATGTAACAGTGTTATCGAATCTCCTGATTTTCCAGAAGATTTCCTGTTTTTTTTGTTAAGTTCTAATATTCAGATTATAAGTTTTAATTGAAAAATTATGTAAAAACAATATATGCATGAAATAAAACTTAACTCAGTCTACCGACAGAGCTTACAATTACTTGAAATGTCATAATTAAAAAAAAAACAAAAAATTATAACAGAGACGATTTATTGTTTATTTTCTAAATAGCAGTTTGACAGCAAAACAACACAAGCGATAATGCGCCACCTAGTGGGATAAATAAGCAGTGTGTCGTGTCTCCCCACTAGTACCTACAACACAGGCAGGAGATTGACTGAACTTCGCCCATGACGTGATTATCCATAATATTGCCAGAAGAGAAAAAAGTTTCCGTTAAAGACTTTTTTGCCAATCTATACTTGTGTACCTTCTCCTATATGTTCAATACTTGATAAAACGGTTAATCGTTACTTGCGTAACATGTGAATCGGAATTTATTATACAAAATGTTGATAACGCTTTAGAGTTGTTGCCACTGAACACAGAATAATTTATAAGTATTACTGTTGTCTAGAAAAAACTATCTGATGTTTTATTATTATATTTTTATTTTTAGCTACTCTACAAAATACGAGTAGTAACAGAGACAGTCACTGACTTATCTTATTCGATAAAACTTTACTATAGTTACAATCCCCTTTCACCCGAGAATCAATTCTTTTTTAAAGTAAAGCGTGAGATTTCCACAAAAAAAAAATTATAATTACTTACACGTTTTAAAAAGTAATTCCTTATTTGGTAATGATATAAAGCTGTCAAATGAAGGTTTGTAAGCGAAACAATCGTAGAGAAAAAAATATATCATTTAAGCTCTTTAAATTAAGTAAATACGTAAGTACAAGTGATATAAGTACTTGTATTGTACTATGTTAACATGGTTTCGAATAAGGCTACAAATCGATATTAAGGCTATAAATGAGCTACGTAATAAAATTCAAACATGGCTTTTTACAATAAACAGTCATAAGAAATTGACACAACTTATTAAACTACACAATAAAAATAATAGACTTTTAAACCCAGAATATTCTACAACAAATATTCGCTACACGAATTGTAATATTGGTGTTCATTTATCTTGATTGTACTTGTTGATACTTACATAATATTGAAAGATTTTAAGCTCATGATTGTAATAACCCAATGTAAGGTAAAAAATAACATAACGACACTGTGGATATGAGAAATTTATGTAGGCGATGAAAGAAATATAATTATAGAAGAGTGACTAGATTACAGAAAGGAATGAAAAGGCGCAAAAACTGACAGTGGATATTAACGATATAAATCTAAATAATAACTGTATTCGTACAACGGATTGATAGAAACAATACTAGAGGTAAGCATAATCTTTCAGCCTATGGTAACGATGATTATTCTAAAGATAAAATTGAAATGCAATATACTTACATAATTAAGACACCTCTAAGTCCTTCACCTCAGTCGAAAAAAAGTTACTGCAAGACATGAGATTGTACAGTGCAGGGTCCAGCCCTTAGTCTAAACATCGATATCAACAAAGATTGGTCGCTCGAATTCAAATTCCTACACCATTATCACAAGACAAACCACAAATAATTCTAAGTCAGAGCACCTTATAATTGTAGAGATCATCGCAAACTCCCAGATGACGAGTCGCGCCATCACATGGCACATGCGGCTTACACGAATATCATACACGGTATTATCATAACAGTAGGTACATATTGACACAATTTACAAAGGTACAAACATCAATGAAACAGGCGCATCAGCGAAATCGACGTATTCGAGAACTAAGAGCAACACTTTCAACAGAAACGATCAACAATTTTAGAAGCAAATCTTGAGTATTCTATACGATTAGAGAGCCAAACGAAATCGTCCATAAATCTATCTTTGGGCGCTCTGTCATGTTCGATTTATTTGAGTTTTTTTTTATCACAATTGACCAAAAGGCAGTACACGAGAAAAGTCTAGCGAAAGTCATACACGAGTTCTAAAGTCACAGGAACGTCACTAGACGTCGCTTTCGCCGTCGGTGACGTGCGCCGGTTGGCCGAAGTTTCTGGTGATGGACTCACTGACGGTGCGGATGTTGGCGAGGTAGCGGTGCGCGGGTTCGTCCGAGTCGTACACTGCGCTGAGCGACTCGAGAGAAACGAGCGCTTCCGAGTCGAGGAGCCGCGAGGAAGCGCGCGAGGAGACGTCGTCGTCCCGATCGAAGTAACAGGAGTTGACGTCGCTGAGAGCAGCCTCGGCGTCAGTCAGCCCGGCCTCGTTCAGCATGGACACGTTCTCGAGCGCGGGGTCGTCGGTGGTGTAGCCGGTGCTCTCCGGCTGCCCACCCTCCCCGTCGCCCTCGCCCTCCGAGCAAGAGGAACTCCACTCGGATTGACTCTCCCCGTAGAGGGCCATTTCTCTATGATTAGAAATGGCCACCTGGAAGCGCAACATGTTTATTACCTACATTAACTTATCATTAGGTACTTCGAATGAATTAGAATATTTCAACTTACCCGGTTCTGTAGTCGTTCCTGGATTTCTTTAGCTTGTTTCTCATTACTGATCGAAGGTTCCGCTATTCTTTCGCAAGGTGGACTGCAAAAATAAATAGCATGAATTATTTATGTGAATATGTTTTAATTGCATGTGAAAGTGAAACAACATCTAACACCATTCTCTAATTAGTCTGCAGGCTGTATATAATGTAAAGGACTATAATAGCAATTGATGAAAAGTGACGAAATGTTCAAAGTTTTTCTTGATCAACCTCTCCTTATTTGATCGGAAAGACAGACTAACGCCATATAAATTTACCTTGGAGGATCTAGCTCTCGGGTATATAATCAAAGAAATAGGCGTGTGGCCTAATGTTTAATTTATGACAAATAACAGGCTTAGTGATGAATATAACTAAATACATTACACATACTGAAAAAATAAATTGTATTGTATCTCTGAGATATGTGCGTTTAAAGTTTTAGGTGGGGATAGAGAAGGGATGCTCTATCCCTTTCTCGCAAAGCACGTGTTAGTATAGCATTTGTATGCCGCGCCCGAAGCTTGACGTCATAGGTCAGTATAGCGCGCTCTCTGTCTAGCTTGAAATTAAAATACTTAGAACTTATTTATTTTTGAATTATTTTAAATTTTGTTTTCGTTGATAGGCTCTATTGATGAGCTAATAAAAAATTAGTAGTCATCATGCCTATTGGCATAAAACAATAGCGTCGGCGCACAAACGATACCGCATGCTCTAGAATACGGGGCCTGGTATTCAAATGCATTAGATCATCTCACCACCAGTAACCATTAGCACTTGCTAATGGTTAATGGTGGTGAGCGATCCCTAAGCTGCGTTTCAAGCGGTGGGAGGCCTTCTTCCTGCAGTGGACGTCGTCTGGGCTCTGGCTGATGATGTAATGTGGCGAACCCATCGTTCATTTCTCTGGCAAGTATTCAAGCAATGGTCAAACCTGGAGTTGCGCTCCCGTTCATGCGTCGGCGAGGGCAGCTCGACCACCACGTCCGTGGGCAGCACCCCGGGGAACTCCGCGGCGGGCCGCAGCGGCGAGGCGGCGGGCGCGCGGCCCGGACTCGGGTCCTGCCGCACCAGCTGTGTGATCGCTGCCAACCCTACCGCGTGGAGGGGGCTGCTGTTGTTGTTGTTGCAGTTCCGCACCGGCTCCAAGCAAGGATTTTGACCCCTAGAAAGTAGGAAATAAGGATTACAATTAAACATTATGTGAGAAAAAGAACTAAAGAAAAACGTTGAACTATGAATAAGAAGTAAAAACTTACCTAAGTTCTAATTTCAGCTCTTTCCTCTCTGCTTTCGGTGGGTTATTTTTCATTAAATTCTTATCATCGAGCAGCCTTTGAATCTCTCTCTCGAAGGGAGGGACGCACGCGACGTCGCTGGGACTCCGTTTCGTGTACAAATCCCTGACGCTATCGTGGTTCAGATGTTTCAAATTATTCGGTCGACTCCCCGAACTAGAGAACGAGTTAGTCCGTTGAGCGAAACGGTTGGGCACATCTTTTTTATCAGTCTGGCAGCACCCATCTCGTTTAGCGGACGTTTGAAGAATATTGATAATACTCCTCTGCAGATTCTCGTCTTCCTTCTGGAAATTAATACAACCATCCAAGATCTTTTCTTCCAAGGACGGTTTCTTGATAATTTTGTGCTTTGCGTAGATTTCATTAATATGATTTTGTAAAGGTTTGCTAGCTCTGATAGGTGGGTAGTCGTACGCGGGGTTAGAGTTGGTGCGCTGTGGCCTCGCTGGAGGAAGCCACTGAGACTGAGCTCTTGGAGGTGATGGGGATGCGTCAGTTGTCCTTGAATAACTTTCATCTGAAGAGCTTAAACTCGGAGATCTCGTGAGGGAACTTAGCTCGTCAGCTGACGAGTGGACGCGTGGACTTCGAGCTAGGGGTAAGCTTTCACTAGAGCGCGGTCTCGGTAATCTCGGGGGTCTTCTCTTGTTTGCAGCAGGAGGCCGAGTTTCTTGTGGCCTCGGCCAGGGAGGAACAAGTGCACGCGGCGGTGGCCATCTTGGATTACCGACCACACCGTGAGGCGGAGGTGGGGGTGGCGCTTCATCTAAATCTTCCAAATTTTTTCTTCTACCTTTGCTGCCTTTATGGTTGTTGCCATTGCTCTGATGTCCGTTAGAAGGCAACAGAGGCTCATTCTCGCACGCTATGGAAGCTTCTCGTACTGGAGGTAGCCTAGGCTGTGCTGCCGCCCTTCTTGCGGAGTTCTGCAACATTGCCAGCGGCGTGGCTACCCCACCGTACGCAGTAGGAGGATTTTGCGTTTGATTATTAGATGAATTCTGACCACTGCTATTAACCGGCATTCTGTCAGTTAAGAAGTACGTTGTCATTTCGCCTTTGCCCTTAACTTTTACTTTTCCACGGCATACGAACTGATATGGCAAATCTTTTAGAACTTGGAACACTTCCTCGGTGATTTGCGTGTGGTTAGGCAGCCCTGTGGAGTCCATTCGTGATGCGACGTTGACGGTATTACCCCAAATGTCATATTGTGGTTTCCTAGCGCCAATGACACCAGCAACTACCGGACCTAAGTTGATACCTTAAAAACAATTTAATACTTAGTTAATACCTACTGTAATATAAATTAACTAACGATTATTGCACATTTTACTATTCTTACCGACTCTTAGCATGAAGTTGTTGTACGAGTTGTCATTGATATCCTTCAATTTGTCCCTCATGGCGAAAACGAATTCCACCAAAGTCGCCATGTGCTTGCGGGAACTTGCCTCATCTGCCAATTTCTTATCTGGGATCAGACCTACCGCCGCCATATATGTAGAGCCAACGGTTTTAATTTTATCTATTGCACTGAACCGATCATCTCCCAAAAGCTGAAAAATACAAATTGAAACTGTTACAAGATAGATGTAGGTATCTAATTTCACTCATAAAAATAATTTAGCTAGATTATTTTGATTTATTCGTTTTAAGACAGGAAAGAAGGAGAGAGAAAAACCTTATAACACATTTCGTATTATATGCCCTTTTAAAATACTTTTCAATTGATTTATTTGTTTGCTATAAGTATTTTACCGGGCAACCGGTGGATGTAAATGGCAGGTTGTCGTACAGTGTGGCCGTCTAAAGGGGAGGCCTTCGTTCATCAGTGGACGTCTCCGGGCTGATGTTGATGATGATGATAAGTATTTCACAAGTTTTTTGCAGAAAGCGTATGTAAAAAAAACAATCCAATACCTATTTCGGTTCAAAGGTGGACTTTATGGATAAGAGTCTAATCATTAGACTAACGGTATAAGGCTCAGGGTAAAAAGTAGTTGGACACCCTTCGGATGAGGTACTCTAAAAACTATTATCAGATAGGTATTTAGGTACATTGCGATTTTTTCCCACTAGGTGGCGCATTGTCGATGCGGCCATAGTCAACTGTCAATTTCATACATTTTGTTATTTTTATTCTACAATTCAATTGTTTTACTCGTATTAGACTCTGACTACCAGGAA
The DNA here is from genome assembly GCA_905404285.2 of Erannis defoliaria. Classification (NCBI taxonomy): domain Eukaryota; kingdom Metazoa; phylum Arthropoda; class Insecta; order Lepidoptera; family Geometridae; genus Erannis; species Erannis defoliaria. Next base: position 8,265,958 of record FR990071.1, read on the forward strand.
GAATCTGAATATACTGGTTTGTACAGCAATCCTTTGCCCTGCTAAATAAAGCTCTGTCCAACATAAAATGTAAACAACTATCTAACCTATAGATCTATGTTGGCCGTCAACAGCTGCATAGATTCTTAAAACAGGGCACATCCAATATTTACACAGTACTCAGTATTTTTCCTTGGACTACACTATCGACAATGACCTCATCAAGAGCAGATAGATATAATTGATTTATTATTTACTTTATTTAAGTAATACGGTAGACACGATAGACCGGTTAGGAACATTAGCTAATTACATTGTTCAATAAATGGTAGGCACAATTTATAGTATGTCCAAGCATACATATGCAACGATTAACAAAAAAGCTTTATTTTGCCATTTTTGTAGTGGTAGGACTCTACTGCAGAGTCCGCCTGGGGAAGTACCACACCTTTGCCAGTTATTCAACCGCCAAGCAGTAGTGTGCAAGCATTACTGTGTTCCGGTTTGAAGGGCAATGTTACCAGAGAAATTACTGGGTATGAAGAGATTTAACATCTGATATTTCAGGGTGACGAGCGCAGTGCAGTGCGACGCAGGATTGTGATCGCAGGTTCACAATTCTAGCACTGCTACTGTTAATGGCAGGCGTGACGCTTACCACCAGGCGAAAGTCTTGCTCGTCTCGTAACTTGATTGCATAAAAAAAACTGGACCGCCGGCACCGCTGGCAGTCATCTGCGTAAAGTTTTGCCTGTGGAACGTCATTAGACACTAAAAACTCAGAAATTATTATCGCTATTTAAAGACTCACCTCATCGAAATCAGCAATGATCTCATTAAGCAGCCTCAGACACTCCATGCCCTGGTTGTTCCCGTCCAGCTCCATGTAGAACTCGTGGTAGTTGGTGATGGAGGCGAACAGCACGCCGGCGCGCTGGTACGAGTGGTGGTACAGATCCTGCCAACCGACCCTCTGTCAGTCACCGTCAACAAGCGGGCAAGCGTGAACAGTGAATGGCTAATGAAAAGCAGGCACGTGACAAATGGCAATGATATATAGTACAATGTACGTGTGAGTATCATCGGAATAGTTAATCCACCTTCTGTCTTATTCCACCAAGTTGTAAAGTTAAAGAAAAAAAAAGAGGAAGCAGTGAGTAAATATTACATGACTAATATTAATATGAACTTATACAGGTAGTCTGCTTTATTTATTTATTGTAAATAGAGCTAGGATTGGCTACGCTTGATATACTAAGGTACGTTTCAAGCGATACGGTATGTCTAACGAAATATGTCGATATCGAACAGATCTACCTGTTACCATAGGCCTACAGAAAGTCTAAGAACTGTTTTGTTCTGTATGAACCACGTAAGCAAATATGGCTGACATAAAACGAATTATTCACTAGCGGGGACATCTATTCTTTGATTTTCACAGACAGGCTAAATCGCACTGATGGCATGTGATGAGGTAATTAGCTGGTCGAAGGCGACAACAATCATAACTGACAATTCAAGAAAATCACTAGAATGTCTGACTAAACATATGAAATGCAAAACTCAAAACTGTTTTAGCCTAGGGTGCAAACGCAGAAATAATGGAAAATGAGTATGATCGGCTGAGGATGATTATTTTCTAACATGGTGTGTGAGACAAATTGATAATAGACAGTGCTTTTAATTTTTAGTGCAATAAACATGCTCATGTAAAAATAAACTCAATTTTAAATTGATCTTCGATGTTTCTTTTTAATTGGAGAAGCCACACTTCTCCAATTAAAAAGCTTCATCGTCACCTCTGGGTATTGATCGGTTTGAGTTTAGGTCATAACTTGAGATTTGCTTTACGATTGTAGATTCTAGCTAGACGTCAAAAGTTACCATGTTCGTCCGAAATTGGTTGTCCAAGAAGTGGGTAGCAACGTGCGCTGGAAGCAAGTTGAACAATATTCTCCGGTTTGAAGCCTGAAAAAAATATCTTTTTGTATCTCCGTACATAAAAGTAATGAAAACTGTCCAGCAGGTGCGACGCGTAAGTATTTATAATAACGGCTGATTTAAACGAGGCCAGTCGCTGGCGCCAGCGATGGGCGCGAGAAGTAGCCGAGCCGCTATCCCGCTCCAGCACTGGTGGACACCGCTGGACTGGCGCCAGTGACTGGCTTCGGTAAAAAAATACTTAATGGAATCGTTCTAGACGACAGGCGATGCTGTCCAGTATAACGCCGTGCCACTGCCACAATGTTAACAGACGGCATGACGGGTTGACGGACGGCATTCCCTGCATCCAAATCCCATGGATTCATATTTTACGTGTAATCACACAGGTATATTTTTTTTATATGGAGTGACGAGACGAGCGAGACATTCGCCTGTTGTAAGCATCACGCCTACTCAAAACCAAATCCTGCGCACTGCACGGCGCTCGTCATCCCGAGATATTAGATGTCAAATCTCTTCATGCCCAGTAATTTCTCTGGTCACATTTTCAAACATTGACATTCAAACTTTTCTGTTTGTATTATATAATGTGTGGTCATGTACAATTATGACTGGATTACACGGGGCTTCGTACTAATGCTTAGTACTTATACCTTTCGTGTAAAATGACTAATTATTAGTAAGTGACAGTGCAAGTCCTATTTACTAAGCATATTCATACTAATGAGAAGTACGAGCCCGGGTAATGTAGCATTAGACAGTTTACCTGTAAAGCGTCCATGTCTCTCTTCTCGTCCCTGGCCTGCACCTGCCAGAGGAAGTCGAGGCGCGCGGTCCACTCCGTCTGGCGCGCGTGCAGGAGCACGGCCATCGCCAGCGCCACCGTCCACGCGCACGCTATGTACGCTGACCCTACTGGACCCGGCCTGGAACACCACCAGAATTATGTTCAGATTATTTTATTTAGCTTATTTATGGTGCCCTGGTATTGCAGATATCCATACCATCAGGCAACCCGTCTAAATTTTTGTTATTTAGGTCATAAAAAATGCTGTGTTGGTCAAATTCTCTGTGAACATGATTGAATACCTGCTAACTATAAACTGAATTTCTGGCGAGAAAGCAAACAAATCATTTTGTTTTACGGAATCTGATGCTTACACTGAAAAAAATATTGAAATAGGCTGGTACAGTTTTCAGAAATATAAGCGTTCAAAGTATTTGGGAGGGAGTCATTAGTCCCTTTCTAGCAATACACGTTCTAGTGAATCATGTACTTTGACGCCACTAGCCACTATAGTGAGTGCCCTACCTGTCTAACATGAAACTAAAATGTTTATAACTTCATTATTTGTGCACATATTTAAACTTTATTTTCGATGTTTTGTTTTGTTGCGATTCAGCTTTTTCCATAAAAAAAACATGCATATTAGATAATTATTGTTCAAAATAATTATACATGAATCGTGTAGTTTATGACTTTGTGGCATTTTACGATCCGTACAATATTATTGTGTACTTATTGGCCTAATGGTAGATTAAGTTAATTAAAATTATTATTTCCATCATACTCAATTATATCCAATAGTAATAATATAATTTACTCTGTTGTATCTCATAGTCTTTTTATCTAATAAAATAACGGTAGGTAAACAATTATGCTAACACCCTGTACAGATATTTAAACACTACTGGACCCGTGAATTTTTCCGGGTTAAAAATAATCATATGTTTCAATAAGCTAACTCCATTCTAAATGTCATAGTGACTTGATCTCCGTTACTGAAGTATACGACGTGGCTGGCGAGCGAAAGACGTGCGCGCTGCACATCGCTCAAAACTTTAGAATCGCGTAAATGAATACGTCGCGCTCCTAAAAAGTGCGGCCTGAGGTAGCGTAAAATACCCAAAGTTCCTGGTAAGCCTCGCCTTAATTTGATAATTTTCCAATACCTTTGTATTTTCGAATGGTAAGGAACAAAATAACAAAATAAAAAAAGGAAAGAGGGAAGGGAGGCCTTCGCCCTGCAGTGGGATAATTAAGGGTCACTTATCAGCCAGAAGACGTCCACGCTGGACGAAGACCTTCCCCTTAATAGGGAGGGGTTGCCATAATCCCCACGCTCGGCAGGCGGCTTGGGGATCGCAGTGTTACCAGCGTTTACCAAGAGGACGCTGTGGCCGTCCTCCGGTGGTTCTAGACCTGGGTATGTCCACCCAGGGATAATTAAGGCAAAAAAAAAATATGTATAAAAATGGTGGCATTATTTTGACATCTGCGCAATACAAAAACAATGTACAGTATCTAAGCGGCGCTTTTAAGTAAGGCCGAATATACCAAAAATACAAATTTAATTAAGTATCTTGATCATGTGACCCACCAGAGAAATTACTGGGTATGAAGAGATTTATTATCTAATATCTCAGGGTGACGAGCGCAGTGCAGTGCGGCGCAGGATTGTGTTCGTAAGTTCACAATTCTGGCACTGCTACTGTTAGTGGCAGGCGTGACGCTTACCACCAGGCAAACGTCTTGCTCGTCTCGTCACTTGTTCGTATAAAAAAAAACGGTAACTTACTCAGTCATGAGGTCGTAGCAAACGAACAGGTCCTTATGGTAGAGGAGTATGACAGACATGTACCCCGCCGTCATCACCGACAGCAGCACCCCCTTCACCGTGATGGGGAGCCTGAGGAACACGGCCACGGCCAGCATGCTCAGGCAGCAGCCCAGGGTGATGTACAGAGGGACTGGACACGCTCTGTGGTCGTCGCTACTCCACAGCACTGCTGCAACGTCGCTGCTTGCCAGTCGGATGTCGTCCATAGTCGTTATGTTTTCGGTAAGGTTTCGGCAAACGTTGATTTCTCGGCATGTGACCTGAAAATATTGAAAAGTTTGTAAAATCTACCACAATCCACAATGAATTATTTTTCCGCTAGGTGCGCATCGTCGATGCAGCCATATTCGACTGTCAATCTCTTACATTGTTGTTATTTTAAAAAAAAAAGTTTTACTCTTATCAGACTCCGATAACAGATTACCAGGGAGAGTCTGATTTATACTGGTTTGTACTGAAATCCTTTGCCTTTGTAATTAAAATCCGGTCCACCATAAAATATAAACAACTATCTAACCTACAAATCTATTTTCAGGCCATCAACAGCTGCATAAATTCTTAAAACAAGGCTCAGTAGGTACCCACTATTTTTTCTTCGAGTAGATTATCGACAACGCCCTCATCAAGAGCAGATAGATATAAGCAACAATTGACAAGAAAATTTGATTTTGCCACATCCGGACCGCCGCTAGCGCCATCAACGAAAAGTTTTGCATTACATCGTAACAAACCTATCTATCCGTCATATGCATAAAACGCTAAAATGTATTTCAAACCTAAATTTACTTAGTTAAAAAGTGTTTTGTCAGATTTCTTTCCTATTACGATTTGAGTTTGACAAAAGAAGACAAAACACTTTTTAATTAAAATAGGTTTGAAATTGGTATTTTTTTGTGTTTTATACATAAGACGGTATGAATCTAATCAAATAGTAGGTATAGAATCTAAAAATCTGAATTACGGATTATAGTTATATTATTATATTTACGGGATAATTACTATGATTATATCGTGAAATGAGCTCCCGATACTTCGGCGCACTTGCATGCACCACGTGGTAATTTAAAACAGTGTTTTACAGAATACATTGTTAACACACTTAAAAGTGTAAGCTTCCCAAGATTCATGTAAAGTTTCGTGTTCCGAGTTCGATTCTTGTAAATTCGAGTTTCGTGTTTAAAAATACAGCAATCAAAACCCATGATAATTATCGCACTAGGAAGTCAAAGGATACTTACTACATTAACCTGTCCAACAGCGTAACCCAGCACGATGGTAAACGTGGTGATGGCATTCCTCAGAGCGAAGGGCCGCGACACGTCACACGGGATGAGCCTCAGCCTCGCCGCGAGGGTGAGCGCCAGGACGGCTGCCGACCACGCGAAGGCCGTCACGAAGAGAAGGAGTAAAATGGTGGTGCGAGGAAGTATGGCCGCTTGTAACGCGCCGGCGGCGGCTAAGGCACCCAGGGCTGCACCTAGGGAGCCCGCCCATCCACCGTCTGTAGATGCACGGTACTAAAAAATGAAGATACATGCATATTGAATGCCATTCAAATCATCAAATGAAGATACTTATGGAAATTGACTGCCATTACAATCATAAAAGATACATAGATATAGAGTGTCAGATTAGAGAGAGAAAGAGAGGAAAATAAATTCTTCCTCATTTTCTCTCGCTGCTTCTATCAACCCAATTTTACATCTCCTAATGTTATTAAGTTACTAACCATTGCTTCCTTGTCAGCGTCTTTGAAGCACAGGGTCAGTAGGTGCACGTGTGTGGCCTTCTCCCGGTGCACCGATCGCGCGTCGATTGCCTGCGCCAGGTACTTGTTGACGCGGTTCGTCGGCTGGTGGTACACAGACGAGTGACGCTTTTTCAAAGGCCGCTTAAATTTCTCCGTCACTTTATTCTGTGAAAACGCAACTACGTTCACGCGACTGACGTTAGTACTGCGCACGACTACTGCTACCCATCGATAGTTCAAACATGGTTCAATTCAAACGGACCGAGTCACCGGAAGGGGAGGAAGAAAACATCGATATTACGCAGAGGGTAAAGTTAACGGAGACCATTTAGAAGATCGGAAGGGTCAGGTCAGGACCATGGAGACGCATGCAGACTCCATGCACCACAGTTTGGTTGTTCGAACTGACCTTAACACTTAAAACATCCGGACTCCGAAGCAGCATCACATTATTAGAATAGTAATAAAGTAGAAAGAAATATGAACGACGAACATATTTTACAGAGAATTGTTTCAGTAAGATTTAGAGTATGCCATAATTTAGATATTATTGGAAAATGGCTTCAATGGCATTGAATAATAAAAATATAGAGATTGTAACTGAGTCAGATAAACTTAAAACTAAACTTCAAGCTTGATTAGTTCTCGTCACTCGATATGATTTAGAGTTAGAAAAAATAATACAAGAATTAATCAAACAGAAAGAAAACATTGTAGTCTATATAAGATCAGGGCATGCTTGTTAGTCGATGCTGGGAGGTCATGCCATGCTCTAGTGCTCAGGGTGGCTAGACGGGATAGCGAGTGAAACACATTTCGGTGCATTCGGCTTTATTTTCGAACAAATTCAACAAAATAAAACAATATCAAGTAATCATTGACTATTTAGAAAGAAAAGTATCATCGAAAGAATGGTGAGTGGTTTGAGTGCTCTCGCTGACTTTACTTGTTCCCCCGATTTGCACCATACTGTGATGAAACATAGCGGTGAGTTCGCGGAAGGGTTGCCCGCGGTTAGCGTAAGGTTTTCAAGGTGGTGAAACACCTATAAAAATTTTGGAATTGTAAAAACGTATCACCCAGTGGTGTTTGGTGGAAAACAATAATACATGAACAACATTATGTCTGCGCTTACTGTTTCAGCGGGTATGTGTTGTGGAACTAATGTCCAAGGTCGGAACATCTGAAAAATAACGAGCAGACGCTTCAAGTTAGTTGCTGGTGTATTTGAGTCTTCCACGCAGTTCCTTAAGAGTTCAAAACTAGTTCAAAACGCTGTACTGAGGGCACGTTGTCGGTGACGATAATAATGTTTATTTCGATAAGTTTCTTTTTTGTTTTATTCCTTAAAAGAGCAACTACGGGCGAAGGCTTAAACAAACCAGCAACTAGATGACCATGTCCAGGGAACAGCGGAACTATGAGAGACCCAAGGACTTTGTGCTCGTGAACTAGGTATGATATCGAATTGGGGAGTAAGGTAGGTGTTGCTTGACCGTGTTGTGTAAATATTTCGTGTTTATAATTCCTGCCAAAACAAACTAATTTGGTGTGAAGCAAATGCGTATTTCATGTTTCATAAAACCTCGCAATTATTCCTTCTAATTAAAAGCTTCAGTGCGCACTTCATAAATTCAAGAAAAAGCAGCAAAGATTTAGTTCAGAAACCACCACTCATAAATCAATCTAACTACAAACCATAAGCGAGGTTATCATTCGACACACACTATGAAACCCATCGGGGGCAGTCGTCCCGATGCGTTTCATGTACAGAGTTTGTGAAGCGTAAAATCATAAACCGTGAGTCCAAATCACCCGAGTGCGTCGGGAATGTGCGCACATTTAACTAAATCATCCGATTCATAATGTCAATTATTCGGAAACGAATCGTATAATGTGCGCATGATCCCATCACTATGTATAAGCACTACAAAGTATTTTCGTAAACCCATCTGCGCTGTCGATCAGAAATGTTAAACCAGTGTGGTGTAAGAGTAGAGGGCAAGAGGCGCACGTGGGCGCAGCGCGAGATGAGTGTACCGAGTGCGTATACATGTAGCGGTGCATGAGAGGCCGTGTTCGACCGTGGCATGTGTGCGGAGGGCGTGGTGCTGCATGACTGCGTCGAAGGTGTGGTGTTGTGGGGCTGAGGCCGGGGTGCCGGCGGCGGCGAGGGAGACGGGCGGGGCGCTCACGTCGTCGGCGCGCAGCGTGGCCAGCCTCAGCGCGTCGGCCGAGCCCGGCTCCGCGTGCAGCGCGCGCCGCAGGTCCAGCACCTGCCACCACACGACGGCTACACCTCGCGCTCCATAGACGGGAACAACTTAACGCATGACGGGGCCGTGCCGGGACGGGACTGCGGCGCGGGCTCACCACCACCCACGGAACGGATACCAAGCAAACACTCACTAATCGGCTCGCTTTCCTTTCCCCGAGTTGCTCTCTCATCGTAGGCGTATCATGCCTTAAGTTGTTACGTCTTGGGTGCTATCACTCTGATGAATTTGAGTGTTCAAGATATAGGTAGGTAGGTAGTCAATTTAAACAGATTTAACATTACTATTCTTTTGACACGTCATAGCGGTAGCACCCGTCACCGTATTCCTATGCTTTGCTAAAGTCCCAATCGTGTCTCAAATAGCTAGGTAACGTGGAATTCAAAGTGAAATGTTACTCCTATCTCTAGCTACTACTACATAATATTTTCATTTATATAATACAAATAAATTGTATAAGTAAACGTATCAAATCTGAAAACAGAATCGAATGTAACATAATATAAAATTAAATTAAAACAGAACTTACCTTCGGGAGTTGAAAGCGGATCCGTTTATATCACACGTGCCAAATTATTCTGAAGGTAAGCCGGAGACATTGGCGTCGTACCATTTGCCATGTCCAAGAGTGCAAGACGAAACGTTCAAAATTAATGTGCGTGTAGAAAATCATAACGTTTTAGACTGCAATGCGAAAGTCATCTTGCGAATAAGTGCTTATATTAACTTGATCACGTGCATCATATTGTGGAGCAGATGACTTCGTAAGGACATTTTAGAATATCCTATAGTAGTGCATTTTTAGAACACGAATTTGTTCTAATTTTCTACTTATAAACGTCTCTATCCAATTGACGCAGACAGAAATGATCACGCGAGAATAGACTGCAAATTCTATATTAATTCACCGTTAAGAAACGTTTATAGGTAAGACCAAGATGTCTAACATTGGGGATTACAAAATACTACACACTACCATCGGACTCCAATTAAAAAAAAGATCAAAAAGTGCGATCGCGTGGATGTGCGAAGAAGTAAAAGTACCTTCCTGGCTGCGTTAGCCTTCAGCTCTTGAGGAGAAGCCGCCATGTTAGAGAAAGGCACGTCGACGTTGAACTTTATGGAGTGGAGGAGCTGCACCACCACGTTGGAGACATTCTTGAAGGAGAGCTTCCGACGGGACCCTGAGCCGAGGCCCACGCCAGCTGATAGACACATCTGGAATACGCGATATTTATACTTAAGGACCTTTTTTACCTACTTTAAATTTCCTATAAAGTACCTATGATTATTTATTATTTGGACTATGGGTATGTCCTAAAACTGCATCCAGAACCACAGGAGGACGGGCAACAACTTCTTCTCGGTTTAGGGTGGTGAACATTCTGCGATCCCCAAGCCACCTGTCAAGCGTGGGGATTATTAAGGAGGAGGCCTTCGTCCAGCAGCAAACGTCTTCTGGCTAATGATGAAGACTATTTATTTCCAAAACTCTATAGAAGTGGCAAGCAAAGTCTCCACCACGTTACTGGGACATGAATTGAACTTAATCGTGACTTGCTTCGCTTGACTTTGATTGTGACTTGATTGATTGTGTCATGAAATGTCATGATGTTTTACAAGGCCTATAATATATCCTCTGTTTCCATAAGTAATCAAGTTAATGGGTTCTAGCTCGAGCGAAGACGTTAAAGAGCGGTCGGCAGCGCGCTGTCTTTCTGGCCTCTCTAACACTGCAAAGCCAAAGTAAATGCCCAAAGTGCGATACCATAATCTTCTAATGAGGAAAAAAAAAGGGTAAGAAAAGTGTTGATGTTCACCTTCCTCCGCCTAGGCGGCGGGATGATGAAGTAGGTCTGCACGGAGTGGTCCCGGAGGTAAGCGTTCCGACTGGCCCCGTGTCCTGGCTCCACTTCGTACGCACCACCCAGGCATTCCAGGGTCGCCTGCGTCACGTGGACGCGCCTGGAAGTTTACTCACGTGAGACACGCAAATTCATCAATCATACCATCGAGGTGTATTAACAGTTTTAACTAAATGATACCATCACACTAGTTTATCTGATTTAGCTATATCGCTTACTTATGTATTTTGACGTTTATAGCCGGCTACGTAAAAGAGAAGTTATGATTTTAGCAGTCTCTGTATGAATCTATTCCCTCTATTTCTAATTCTAAATAGGGATGATATGTCCTGCACTGGCTCCCGCTCCAGGTGTATCAATTGTGTATTCACCCTACCAGCCCAACCAAACCATCCGAGCTCCTTAAAATACCGGTACACTATCTTGGGTAACCCTTAATCGCCAGGTGTAGGCTTGATTTCGAGTTTCCTTGAGGAATCCCGTCCTTATTCGTGTTTATACTTTCTGCGACCTTGCAGTGCCATGGCACCTGTATCGTATTTCCTCGTTGATTCTTTGTATCTTCTAAACCACTTATCATATTTTGACAAATGAGATGGCACGACACGTCTTCGTACCCAGTAGTACCCTCCCGCGCGTCATATTTATGATATGGTATGGTATATTTATTTATTTATTTAATTCTTTATTGCACACATAAATACATTAAGGTACAAAAGGAGGAATTAATGCTAAAGCATTTTCTACCAGTCATCCCCGCGGTTAAAGAGATAGGGGTGTAGGCGCACAAAATAAATTATAGTTAAGAGCAAATACAGTAATTACATTTCAATTAACTAATAACTAAAAATATCTATACTTATAAATTTAAATGACCAATAAATAAAATTAAATACAAATAATTAATTAGATAATAAAATAAACCAAAAATATATACAATATATAATATGAAAAACAAATATATATGCAATAAATAAATAAATAAATACGAGTGATCAAATGGTTACAAAACTAGAGCTGATTTTAAATAATGTTCACGCACAACTCGTTTAAACACTAGTTTCGACGGAGCTTGCCGAATTTGGATAGGGAGCTCATTCCATAGGCGCACTGCAACTACACGAAACGAGTCACTAACAAATGAGGTAGAGTGGCTAGGGGTGCTAAGAAGAAGCTTCTTACTAGATCGAATGGGGTTGGTGAGTAAGTCAGAAAGAAACGTAAAATAGACTCTAAGATAAGAAGGAGATTGAGGGTCGTTAAGAACAGAGTATACCAAGCTAACAATCCTGGCGTTTCTTCTTTCACGGATCATTAGCCACTTAAGCTTAGACCGATACTCAGATATATGATCATATTTGCGAAGGCTAAAAATGAAACGAATGCAGGTATTGAGTAGTCGTTCCAGCCTATTTAATAACTCCTCGGTGACATCTAGGTAGCAGATGTCTCCATAGTCTATGATTGGTAAAAGAAGAGTGTTAACTAATTTAAATTTTGTGTTCATTGGTAAGAAATTTTTGAATCGAATAATAATAATAATGACGTCACAGTAAATCAAATATTGCGGATTTTACAACCTGACAGCATCAGAACAATTTTTTTTGGGCCAATCATGTCGTGTCTGCTATCAAAAGAAGGGGCTCGCACAGTTCATTTCAAATGGTAGTAAACTCCATTCGCTTGTAAAAGCCATTCGCGGTCACCCATCGAAAGATTGATCGGATCGTCTTGCTCAGTAAACGTGGAATGAAATGTCCCCGGTGATGATATCATAATGTAAGGGCCGGCATTAAAACCACGCCATTTTACAGGAATAGCATACACCGAGCAAATTAATGGTAATGAACATTGTAAAACTTTAAATTATTCTGTAACTGAAGACAGCTTTTAGCAGAATAGCTTCAGTAGACGATGCCAAGAACGCGAGTTCTTTCTTATAAGTAGAGTCATTATTTTTGACTGAGGCAAGCGAAGATATGTACCTACCTAAATATTCGTTATCTTTAAACGCTGGTCTCCACACTAGGATTCCCTGTATTGCGGATATCTGTAGTTTTCTTAACCGTTCGTTGATTCGATCGTCGTGAAATTCTTACATCGAAGCGCGATTATATGATACTCCACGCTGCAGTCACGCTAAATTTTGTAGGCACGTTTATCCCTTCTCTGAGTAGGCAAGTACTTATTAATTGTCAATAGGTAGGGAGTTATGAATAACAGTAGATTTTGCACTAAGGGAATAAAGCAGTGTATTACGTCGCGGGCGGCATATCGAACCCTGAGCGTAACGAGGCAAGCTAGAGTTAAGCGTAGCGTAGTAGTCCCAAGCGTAGCGAGGGAGTTATATAGAGTCCTGAGTGAAGCGAGGGGTTCAAGCTGCCCAAGACAAAGGCAAGCTTTATTTTAGAGGAGCATACTCTACTTTTCACATCTTCTGCGAGACAATAAAAAGCCAGGGCTCCATAAATTAAAATTAACTGACCTGAACTAATGAAAATCTAACTGAACTGATTATACACCCAATATTTATGTTTGAATATGAGCCAAATAGGTTAACAGCTTCTAGATGATAAAGATCGCGAGGTCACAATTTGGCATGAATAATTTCTTGTAGTTATTACGGTTTAAAGTTGTCTTAAGATTTAAATCTTTATAATACCGGATGTAAGGGTTTTCTTACCTAATACGTTTTTTTTTAAATTTGTTTCGTATTATTTATCACCAGTTAGGTACTACTATATTTTTTGATGCAATGGAGTGACGAGACGAGAGTGACATTCGTCTAGTAGTAATGGTAATCATCACAGTAATAACACCCATAACAGTGTAGCAGTGCTAGAATTGTGAACTTGCGAAGGAAATCCTTCGACGACGCACGCGTTTGTCACCCTGAGTTAATACATGTCGAATCTCTTCATGCCCACTAATAGGCTAGATGTCTTTTTTTATTGTCTTATTAAAATGTGGCCCATAAATATAGCTGATTAATGGAACTAATTGGACAAAAAACTCCAACTAGTTCTATCAATGTAACAACCAATATGAACTACTTAGTGAGAATAGACCAGGGTTTGCACATAACTGATTGGCGATTGAATAACTGGCAAAGACTGGTACTGTACTCGCTACTGTGTACTGAAGCTCCCTAAAACGAAGACAGTTTTTTTGCAGGGTTAGAACTTTTTTGCAAGTGAATTCTGCAATGAAGTTCTAACCCTGCAAAAAAACTGTCTTTGTTTTCGGGAGCTGTTCCCTTACACCCGTTATTGATACTTGTGCCAACTCAAACTTCATGGCAAATATTTCGTCATAAATAGGTATGTTTTATATCTCACACAGGGGAAAACGTACTGAAAATTAATTCCGTCACGCGTATGTGACGTCATAGCAACATGCAGCGAAAGTTAGCCCTTCCCGGTCATCCCCAGGGGTTTAGGCTTGACCAACAGGTTTGCGCTTCTCTTTTATATACGGGATATTTACCGTGGTTATGTTGTGAAACGATCTCCCGTACGCCCGCCACTTTTCTGCCCGTGAACATGGTGCATGCAACTGCGCCGACATATAGAGAGCTCTTTTCACAAGTTAATCACGGTAAATATTCCCGTAAATACAGTCATAGACCTGGACCTGGAGATGGATTTGGGTATCTCCTAAAACTGCAACCAGAACGACCGGAGGACGGGCAGCAGCGTCCTCTCGGTTAACAGTGGTGAACATTCTGCTATCGCCAAGCCGCCTGCCAAGCGTGGGGATTATGGCAACACCTCCCTATTCAGGTCTCCGCTTCGTCCAGCAGTGGACGTTTTCTTGCTGATATGTGGAATAAAGTCATAGAACTGTAAAGTTCAAAATAGTGAAAATTAGTTATTGTTACTACAAATGGTTTCGAAAACTATCTACACAAAAATTATAATATCAGAGGCTTGGGCTTACCTATTATATTCTGTTACATGTATGTACGACCACCACGACGCGTCAAACACATTTGGCCCTAGCCTTGAGTTTCACAATCAGTTTTTAATAAAACATTATAATAGCCTTCAAGCATATGCCCTGGAGGTGGCAAGTCAAGGCGCACCCGTCTGCCAAAAAACATAGTTTTGGCAGTGTTGTGAGTTTGTTTTAATGTGTGTTCATACGAACAGGAACTTGTTTTATTAGTGTAAAAGTACTTAAAATGTGTACACATGTAGGTATATTTACCTCGTCTACGGCAAAAAGTGGCAGAAAATTACTTGGCATGGAGGCAGATTATACCCACTGGCATCCCCAATGGTGTACGCTCGAAGGTGTTCGTATCGTGATCATCGTCCTCATCAGAATTATTTGACTCATCGACAAAAAATATTTTTGTTACAAGTATCAGACTATCAGGCATTTTCACCATCAATGGTGCAGATGCAACGAATTGGTTTTGTTTGCTCCATTAAGGGGGCGACTAATGCCAAAAGTAAGTAAAAGGTGTATTTTTAAACACATAGTTTAATGATAAAGAACGTAAATATTCAGAAAAAAAATATACTACAGGTAGGTGAAAATCTAAAGAAGCCGAATAACCGAATAGAATATTAGAAAATAATCTGGTTTATTTAAAAAAAATACAAAACACCAACAACAAAAAAACTGTTTTAATTCAAATGCTCTACATTATCAGCGACAACCCCACATTATTTTTTACGAATAACATAGCCAAACTAATGTTTTAGCACAGTAGCTGTTTATTTTTTTTATTTCATGCCTACATTTTAAATAATTAAATACCATCCCACCTAAATTGCTCAAAGCCGAGATCATCATCAATTGTATCATGCGATTTCGACTCTAAACTAATGCAAGACGCGCGGGTGAAATCTGATATTTTTCTGGCATTAGTCGCTCTTAATGGTGAAAAAGCAACTAGCGTTTGCACCTCGTACCGTATGCACCATGGACTTGCAGCATCAATGGCGCAGATGCAACTGCTTTGTATCGTTTGCAAATCAAATTAATACAACTACTTCCTCTCGCTTTCCTCGTCATAAATAAAATAAAAAACCTTATTTTGTTTGTTGACCATTCGTTTTTATTTTTGCTGTTAAAAAGGTTTACACTAAGTACTTAAATTAAAGTAAGCATAGTCTTGAGACTATGGAGAGCAAACGAGTGGGAAATAAGTGTTTTCTCTTTCTCTTTGTTGGTAAGTTGGAAGACCCCTGTGAGGCATATACCAAACGCAAGGCCGAACGGCGTAAGAGAATCAAGTGGGTAATATTGTGCAGATATCCGAACCAATAATCCAAAGAATAAAAATTTTATACAGGTATTTAACGTTTTGCGTTAAGAACTTTCCCATTATAAGAGTACTACATCGAGAAAATAGTCATCTTTACATATGAATAAAAGGTCAATATTGACGTGACCCCGCCTTTTGTTCCGCCCAGCTCAAGCGATGCATTTGGTTGGAACAGCGCCAGCACTCGTTTAGAAAGGACTTGTCCTTCGGGTAATAGCAATGTCGAGACACAATACTTACTATAGATGTGATATAGTCATATACAACGTGTTACAATACGATGTTACTCGTAATACTTATCTATGTACTCCTACTCATATAATAATGATCAACTTTTACTATAGGGCCAACCTTGAAATCGCGAAAAAAAAGTTTGTCTGGTTTTGCTAAAAGTTCATTGACAAAAAAAAAAAAAAATAAAAAAAAAAAAATTGTATGGAACAGCTGATTATTTTTTCGAGATTTCAAGGTTGGCCCCGTAGTAAAAGTTGTTCATAATGATGACTAGATACATACCCTTCAGTATTGTTGAACCGTTTCGTTACACGTTGCATACGCACAATAGGCTAGACGACTGGTTTTTTTTATTGTCCTATTTAAATGTGGCCCATAAATATAGCTGATTAATGAAAAGAAAATGAAAATCTGATCAAAAATAAGCAACTTATAAGCATTTTAATATCATGCTAGACAGAGAGGCGAAACAGCAAATCGTCACGTCACTTCTCTGTACGCCATATAAATTCTATTCTGACAAGTAAGGCGTGACGTAATTTTTTGTTTTGTGGGAAAGGGACATATTTGTCTCGAACAAAAACTTTAAACGCTCATATATCAGAACATTATTAACCGATTTAAATTATTTTTTCAATAAACATACTATATTTACTTAAATTCTTCATCAAAGCTATTGGTTTCAACGATATAAACATCAGTCATCTACCCTATTAACGTACATGGTACGCATACTTATGCACTTCCTAGACTGCATCCTTTTTTAACATCAGGCAGGACAAACGTAAACCAATTAAAGAAGGATGTTTAAAGAAGAGATTAATCCCTGTTCATAATAACAGAATTAAGTACTACTAGGAATTTTAAGAGTTAGAGTAAATATGAGCTAGAGCGACGTAATTTCTTCTAGATCGACCGGCTCTATCCTCGGCCACATCGCTGGCCGTAGATCAATTTGTTGCAAAAAACCGTCTAATGAAAATTCCTGTTAATTACGAACAGGCTTGTTTAGAGTGCTTACCCTGGCTCTCCTCCCGCCTCCATGTTGTTGGCGAGGGTGACGTCGTTGGACCAGACGTCGTACTGCCACTTACGCAGGCCCAGCACACCGCACAGCACTCGCCCCGTGTGGATGCCCACGCGCATGTTCAGCTGCACGTCTGTCGCTTCCACCACGGAACTGAAAACAAAAACAAACAACTGAGTACCTACTATAGTTGTTTTTTATGTAATGGCTTAAAGTAACGATCGAGACTTTTGCCTGGAGGTAACGCGCGTGCCCATAACAGTCAGTACCAGAATTGTAAGCTTGCGCATACAATCCTGCGCCGCACTGTACTGCGCTCGTCACCCTCAGATATTAGACGTTAAATCTCTTCGGGCCTGTATTTTCTTTGGTAACATTGCCCTCCAAACCGAAATACAGTAATGCTTGCACAGTGAACATTACTGCTTGGCGTTTGAATAACTGGACTATGATCTTGCAATAGGCACAGTTACGGTATCTGATAATTTCAAAATCAGCCTACAACTGGACTGCCCAATCAGGATGGTAATGTTTTTCATACCTTTACGTTTATCCTTCATAATAATATATATAAGTATACTTATATGAAGTTTTGGCGGGAACACGGAAAAATCATGTCGCTGCATTCTATTATTTTCTTAAACTTGTGTTTTTCGCGAATTAATGATTAAAAATAGTGGTGTTTTATTCATTGAATGTTGAATTACATGCACAAGTGTGGGCAAGTGGTAAAATGTGGTGAAATATGTCTTTTCGTGTTGTTTTTAAAACTCCGTAAACGCCCATAGTAAAGTCGCCACAACTTTACTAGGACATGACTTAGACTTGACCGTGACTAATTTCGTGTGACTGAATGTGATTTGATGACACAT
Organism: Erannis defoliaria; assembly: GCA_905404285.2. Taxonomy (NCBI): domain Eukaryota; kingdom Metazoa; phylum Arthropoda; class Insecta; order Lepidoptera; family Geometridae; genus Erannis; species Erannis defoliaria. Next base: position 8,283,804 of record FR990071.1, read on the forward strand.
ACTATAAACTAGATACTTTAAAAACTTTAAAATGCATAGGTAAAGGCTTGACACTGGCTGAAAGCACAAAGTGCGAAGCCAAAAACTAAGAAGAAAAAAAAAAGTATACATGAGTGACTTGGAGGATTTAGCTCCTCTCTCTCTTTGTAGTCTAAACGGTTTCACCGATTTTAATGTCGTGCACGTGCGAAAGGGACATTATGCGAAAGGCGTGTTTTGCGTGCAGTATACATTTTAGGAAAAGGACATGTTACTCAGATTCCACATGTCTGTTTTTGATAATATTGTTCGTGTTCTATACAATAAGGTAATATTATTTGATTGATCTGAAATAAAGGAACATTTACGTAAATAGGCACTCTTTGCTACAATTAATTATCCTCAAACTGGAAGCGTGGGTAACAATGATTTAGCCGATTCAAATGTAAATTGCGAAATAAATCAAGTAAACGTAAAAAATGAGCAGTGAGAGAACATCTTTATTTCTGTCGAATTTATTTACTTGTTAGAATACATCTTGTTGGAAATTCGGCTGTAGCTCTTTTATGTTGTACAACGTGGCTCGAAGACGAATGGCAATAAATTTGGCAGCGGCATTCTCCCGTACGGAATGCTGCCCACCTATACAACACCCGGTACGACTGAGTTCTAAATAAAAGTACTCTATGTAAACATTGAGTCGAAATGAAATGCAAGCGATTCCATTTCAAGGAAATCGGTTTTCCTTGATTCTAATTTAGTACAATCGCAAATCGCGTTTTGGAGATCCCCATTATTGTTTTTAGATCGATAATAGACAAAGACCGTTATCCAAAAGTAGTTATCTAATACCCACAAGAAAATGAAATGAAACTGTCAGTGTACCTATACATTTTAACATAGAGCAATATCTTGTTTAAAAATGATTCAGACGTCTGTTTACTTCGTTGAACATTTTATTTATAACGAAAGACCTATAAATACAAGCACAAGTGTATGGGTATAATAATATGTTTAGGTGAGATGTGGCGAATGGCCATGCTATAATTTTATGTAATACAAATTATTGGTGACTTCATTATTATTTGCCAAAATATAAATTAAACTGCGTTAGGTTTCTATATCCATTTAATTTTTTGGGCTACCTATATCCATTAATTAAGTAATCTGTCTAAAGGCCGTCACACACGACGAAGATGCTATAATATTTCATCATCAAGGGTTCTATATTCCAAAGTTGCGCTTCGAAAAATCAAAGTTATTTAGTCAAATTGTTATAATACATGCTAAAAAATATAAATGTTACAGACGAACATCCGTCCTAGTAATTCCTTTAGTTGGAATCTTGATTAATTATACTTTCCTCGATAGAAAAAAATACCGATTCAGTGCCTATTTTTTATACTTTTTTCGGTTATATAAATAAATATCGGTCGACATTTTTCACACAGCGCCATCTAGCCCCAAACTAAGCAAATCTTGTAATATGGAAACCAGATAGCTGATAGAATACTTAATACAATTTTTTTGTAAATACATACTACACCCAGACACAGAACAAACATCTATGTTCGTCTATATGTCCTAATTACTATCATAACTATTTATGCTGTTATCATATTTATTCATGATTGTAACTTGTATTGTGTGCTTTTGAAATCAAAATAAAAGCAATAAAATAAATTACAGCACATAGTCACATTAAAAAAATCATACTTATATTAAAAAATAACAGTAGGTATTTTGGAGAACTTTCTTTGGTTGTAAAATTATTCATTTCGATACTTTTCGAGTAATCTGAGAACTTCAAAAAACGAAGCTTGACATGCACGAATCTGCGTAACCGCCATATTTTAGCTCCGCTAAATGTGACCCTACCTGGCACAACTTTAAACTAATGATCGATCGCATTAAAAATGTGCTTGAAACGTGGAATATCCTGGCCTTAAGATAAAATATTGCTCGCCATACAATTTTAAAATATATCTTTTTTGCGTCATTTGTTTGTCCACCCCCCATTAGGGCTCGAATTTCGTAAAATCCTTTCATAGTACACCCCTACGCATCGAGACGAATACACCATCCAAATTTCAACTCTGTATGACCAGCGGTTTGGGCTGTGCGTTGTCTGTCAGTCAGACAATCAGTCAGGACAGAGCCTTATATAGAGGTACTTACTAGAGGTCGTCCGCGACTTCGTCCGCGTACGGAAGAAATTCGGCCCGCTCCCAAAATTCACCACTTTAAATCATCCCGAGCAATTTTTTGTAACCCAATGTAACCAAAATGTTATAAGGCCAATAATTTATTCTATTCTATTCTATCGTATACCCGAGCATAGGCTTAGGACGTACGAATATTGTTCTGAGTAAATAGACCGTATCTACAACGACGTTGTTGGTTGTTGGTTTCTTTGCCATAAACATAAATCGTTTTTAATTGCGTTTGTTTATAAAATGAGCCTTTATCGGTGATAAGGTTACCAACCTGGCACTATAATTTTGTATTTAAGTTAAGCTATATTTCCTATGGAGCTTTCGGTAGCATTTGTTTTTTTTTAATGCAAGGAAGTGATGAGACGAGAGAGACGTTAGCCTGGGGCCTTATTTTTGAATCGTAAGCAAAAGTTGCGCATGCGAGTGGAGCCAATATTATTTGAAATAAGTTTCAATATCGTTCGATAGTCGGCTCCACTCGCATGCGCAATTCTTGAGTACGATTCAAAAATAATGCCCCTAGTCACTGGTGGCAGGGGGGTGTCACTCCGCAGTTTAGGTATGTTCGGCCGGCGCTCCGTCCGGGTGGACAATGCAAGCCTGAAGTCAGTCGCGGCCCGCACGCTAGCCTCGTCGCACTTAACTAAGCATACGTGATAGAAAGAGAGCGGTATATCTAGATCAAAGACTAGTAAATTTCTCTGATCTAGGTGAATATAGCGAGCGGTATCCAGCGCTGTGCGAGTTGAATTGCTACTTTGTTGCCTAGTAGATAGAGTCCTTATTTATTTCAATTCCTTTGCGGAGTTAACTTTCTGTTCGTAGTACTATTATTAATTCTGTGCTGGTGGTAAGCATCGCGCGCCTGCGCATAACAGTAGCAATGTCAGAATGGTGAACTTACGAACAAAATCCTGCATCGCACTGCGCTGCGGTCGTCACCCTGAGATATTAGGTATCAAATTTCTACATGCCCACAAATTTCTCTAGTAACATTGCCCTTTAAACCGAAACACAGTAAAGTTTACACACGCGATCAGTAAGGACCCCACGACCCACAACCAGCTTGGCGATTGAATAACTGGTAACGGTGTGGTACTTCCCCATGCGGACTCGGCGATAGAGTCCTACCACTACAACCTACCTAAACCTTTGTGCATAGAGACAGATCACTGAGAGAGTTTTTAGTAGATATAAGCGGAACGGTAGTAAAACATCAATACCATATTGTACTCATTATTGCAAACATAATTATTTTATTACTGGCTGCCTCCAAAATCGAGCAAAAACAGGCTGTTTATTTTTAAACTAGATGAAATGCAAGGAAAAGCTGGTTTTTATCGCGATTTCAGGGTCAGTCCCATAATAGTAGTTAAAAATTATGAGTACAATAACATCCTTTCTACTGTTAGTACTACTTAGCGGCTTGATACTACCGTTCCGCTTAATAACCCTGTACTCGTATTACAAGCCTACAATGGCTGTACCCCTATACCACCACCCATAACCCAAGCAAACCAAACCAACAACAACGTGTGTGTGTGTGCGTGTGTGTATGCGTGTGTGTGTGTGTGTGTGTGTGTGAACAATGTTCTTGTTCGATTTTGAGGTCTATTGACCGGACTCTGTTCGGCTTCATCCGTCCGTTTTTTTTAAATAGCGAAATGATGCTGAATAATGAAGTTAATATTCTTTTAGCTGCTCCCCGCGGTTCCACCCGCGATCCTTGGGATAAAAAGTAGCCTATGTTTTATCCTAGGTATAAGCTACCTCTATACAAAATTTCATACAAATCCATTCAGCCGTTTCAGCGTGAAGGAGTAACAAACATACACAAACTTTCGCATTCATAATATTAGCAGAATAAAATTTTATTTTAGAAAGTTTAGCTGAGCTTCATTTCGAAATGGCAACTCTACCGGTGACAAATTATCAGATCTTTGCAGCATTTTAACAAGCTTTATTATGTTTTATGAAACCCGCAAGTAGAAGCCAAGCATGCTGGGTGGTAAACATTTTTACAGCGTGTTTGATAACGAGAAAATTTATGGAATTAACATTAATTTATGCACTATGTAGCTGTTGTTTAGGTCCAGAATACAGAACTAACTCACTCGTCTTTCAAATTTTTTTGAATAACTAATAAAAATTGTTACGTAGAAAAATGTCTATTAGCAAAATTGCGTATAACATCATAACATTACACAGGTCAAAAATAAAGTTCTGCTCTATTCTAGATTCTTATCTAAATAAAACTAAGCAAAACATAATTCCCCATATATTTTTGTTATTGCTGAATCTTTATGACCTGGGTATGTCCTAAAACTGCAACAGAACCACCGGAGGACGGGCAGCAGCGTCCTCTCAGTTAACGGTGGTAACCATTCTGCGATCCCCAAGCCGCCTGCCAAGCGTGGGGATTATGGCAACGCCTCCCTTTAAGGGAGAGGCCTTCGTCCAGCAGTGGACGTCCGGCTGTTGATGTGATGTGATGTGATGTGAATCTTTATATCTTGGCAATATGATTGTTTTTTTGTATTGTTTATGTCGTATCTTCAAAAATGTTAAATGCGCGAGGATACCATATTCTGAACCTTAAAAACGTAACACGTTGTTTATATTTTTATTGAAATAATCATTCTGTACAAATATGCGTTTAATTGCGCAATTTATGAGGTTCATTAAAAGTGCTGTCGACCCAGAAGCGCTTCATTAAGAAGGAGACTCATATTTTTTCATTAGTTCACGGCACGACGCAGTTGACACGCAAATTTTTATTAAAGCCTTAAATAACTTCCTGGCCCAATTTTCACAATTACAAACCGTAGCTTGTAAATGTGAGAATTGGGAAAATTGAAAATGTAATTTGAAACGCTTTCATTTTTCTTGTAGCGCTCGTGGCGTAGCTTGTCTAGGTGATTCTAAACGATCCCGATGTTAGGCAATGGACGGTCCGGTCAGTCTTCGGATGGGTGACCGTGAGTGGCATTTATTTCTGAGCGCTACCGAGGATCGGATGACTCGTTAAATTGTTGGTCCCGGTTGTTTGTTCTAGTTTCAATAACAACCACCGTCAGCCATGTCTGAGGCCTTCGGGCGGCACATTAACTCTGACACTAGGGCTGGCCAGTCAGCCATACGAACTTACTTACTTTTTTACCTAACGAAAATTCTTAAAAAAAAGCAAGTGCGAGCAGAACTCATGCACCGATGATTGCAATACCCGCTTAATGTTATTTCATGTAGATTTTGCATTTTTTCCCTTTGGGAGAAGAACCGCAACGGAACAATGAGGTGCGGTCGAAGATTCGGTCCCTGGACCCTGGCCCTTACCAATTAGTTCTTTGGAGTTTAGTACGGATTTTCATTCCACTGGCTTTTCGACGAAGTAAAACATCGTGAGGAAACCTGCATGTGCCTGGAGAAGAAACTCAATGGTGAAAGTGAATCCGCCAACCCGCACCAGCCTAGCGTAATGGAGCTGCAGGGGTAAAAAAAGTGTTTCTGCCTTTCAGTGAGGGTATATACTTAATTATATTTGGTAATTACTTAATTGTCATGCCAACTCTCACTTGGCTAGTTTTTTATTAGCTATCTTTTTTTTATACAATCAAGTATCGAGACAAGACGACGCCTGGTGGTAAGCGTCACGCCTGCCACTAACAGTAGCAGTGCCAGAATTGTGCTGCACTGCACTGCGCTCATCACCCTGAGATATTAGATATTAAATCTCTTCATACCCAGTAATTTCTCTGGTAACATTGCCGTTCAAACCGGAACACAGTAATGCTTGCACACTACTGCTTGGCACTTGAATAACTGGCAAAGGTGTGGTACTTCCCCAGGCGGACTCTGCAGTAGAGTCCTACCACTACACAAATTTTACACCATAACCCTCTGATGTAGACTATAAAATGACGAAGGTTACTAAAAAGATCAGCAGCGCGACACGTACGTGACAATCGTTATATTTTTACATTTAAATCGGTATATTCTGAAATTCGTCAAAAATTCTGTAATACCGACTCGTCAAATTTAGCGACATAGAACGGTACTTGCGCTGTAGGTACACAATAAGTTTACGATGTGACTCTTTCAATCCATTTTTCCTTATTTTCATGCATAAATTTATATTGTTTATCTAGTGACGCACTTGCCGGCATCGGTTATTTATGAAATTACGTTTGACAGGGTTTCCTCTGGTGCAAATTACAAGAAATAACAAGTATTTAATCCTGTCAATAAAATTATTTCCATTATGAAATTGTGACGAGACTGGCATAATCGTAATCGCTTTGTCTACGAATCTGCCAACAATATTACGGCAACAATATATTTTAAGTACGTAATGGCTGAGCAGCCAGTCTTATTGTTAGAGTTATGTACCGCCCTTTGATGCCGCCCGAAAGCCTCTAACATAGCTTGACAGTTGTTGTATGTAGAGATATATAAAAACAACTGAGACCGACGGTTTAACGAGTAATCCGACCCACGTCAGCGCCCTGTTGTAAATGCCACTCACGGTCACCTATCCGAAGGCTGCCCGGATCGTCCGTTGCTTACCACAAAATCGGTCAATAGAACTGAATTATTGAATGATATGAATCAATAGAACTGAACTATTGAATGATATGAATCAACAGAACAAAATTTTCTACATGTCTAAAAATGTATTACCGAATAATGATTTACTGCCGTTGAATATTGAAAGTGCTGCTTTGGAACTCCAAGTAAAAAAGGGAACACATATTGAATTAAAAAGTGATTTTGAAAATGACGATGATTGATGACCACAGTTGTGGTGGTGGTGATAAATTATACTTTTGTCGCTAACAGTACTGACAATAGTTTTAGTATGCGAGACGAATATCACACACACACACACACAAACACACAGGCAGAGACATCATCAGCCGAAGACGACCACTGCTGGACGATAGGAAACAACATCAAACATTATAACAACGGGACGAATAAATACTTTTTAAAAACTGACGGGACGAATATGGCATAAATCGAAACATGATTTTTATGATACACAAGTCAACACACAAGTTCAGACTCGGGGTTTGCCAACGAGCCATGGAGCGCAGCATTCTTGGACCGGGTTAGAAATTCAATACTGCGCTCCAAAACCAAAATAGTCGATGTGGGCCTAAAGGCTGGTAGTCTAAAGTGGAACTGGGCCGGACACATCTGCCGCATGTTTGAAGATCTGTGGGCCAAAACCACCACAATGTGGATACCAAAGGCCAAAAGGCCCCTCGGCAGGCCCAAAAAGAGATGGCGAGACGAACTCGATGCCCACTGCTGGTCCACTAAACCACTCGACCGCAAGGAATGGAAAGAGGGAAGGGAGGCCTTTGCCCTGCAGTGGAACAACTATGGCTAAAATAATAAAAATAATAATTGTCAAAAGTCACAACACACGTAATGTCATTTTGGTCCGTCTAATTAAAAGTCCGACTATACCTACACTTGTACCTGCAGATAATCCACGCAAAGCCTTTAAATTAATTTGGTGTAGAATAGTTTGCAAGTAGGTCAATCGGTGTGTATTTTACAAAGATATAGTCGAGATTTAATTTCGTATTTTCCCACAGAACTGTCAATACCACGGGATATGAGGATAGCTGCGGGGTGAACGAGCGAACGGAACATACCGAACACTTTAACCAATCGAAATTATTCAAAGGTCGTTTCGATAAAGAAGAGAAAATACTGCAAACCTCAGAGAAAATACGCTCTCTCGTTTATATACTGTTGAAACTGTGAAGTATAAAAGCATTATTTAGCGAGTCGTTGTTTCGAATAATTGGCTCGAATTCAAATTATCATTTAGTTGTTTGCGTTGCTTACAACAGCCCTCGATAAAGGTACCTTTCACTTTAGGAGCGATATTGTTTAATTTTTGCTGATTATATTTATTCGTATGTATGTGTTATAATTACGTTATTTATTTTTGATTAATTTAAAATTATGTTTTAAGTTAACTAGTAAAAAAAACAAAAAAATATTATTAGGGCAAATGTGAGGGTTTTTGCAAGAGCTTTAAAAATCTGGCTGTTCTGTTCAGCATTTTTGAGAGAATAGCTATAGCTAAAATGGTATTGTGAAAGTCGCGGGCAACCTATGGATGCAAACGGCAGGTTGCCGTACCTCCAGTGTGGCGGGCTAAGGGCCTTATGACGATTTATAAGAAAACAGTTTAATATATTTTACGAAAAATGGAATAGATTCTCTAGGAACGGAACTGAAATTTAAACAGGATAATGTTATTTAAAAAAGAATTGACTATTCATGATGTCAAAATCAATAAATTATCTAAAGAGCGCACTGAAGTTTTTACGGGTACGCGAAAAATACACGTCGCCGTAGCCTCATTGTATTATTTTCCAAAACTTGTGTTTTTGAGTGTAGATGTATAAAAATGGCGGCTTATTTATTCATAAAGTGAGCGCTACCGTGGGTCGTATGACACGTTAAATTGTTGGTCCCGGTTGTTTGTTCTAGTTTATATAACAAAAACCGCCAGCCATGTCAGAGGCCTTCGGGCGGCACATTAACTCTGACACTAGGGCTGGCCACTCAGCCTATACGAACTTAGGTACTAACTTACTTTTATTCATAAAGTGCCGATGTACGCGAGTGAGCTAGTGATATAAGCATGTATAAGCATGTCTTTCGTGTTGTTTTCGAAACTCATAAGAAACTTGTAGTAAAGTTGCCAGCCACCACTTTACTAAGGCACGGCTGAACATCATGACCGTTACTTACTGTGTGACTAAGACTAATTTGAATGGAATTTAGCAAAAACTTAAAATGCCTACTAAAATACTAGACACTACCAAATACACAAATCGCGACGCCATAATCCTCTTAAGAAGAAAGAAAAAAAAATTACGAGCGCGTTATTTTTTTCTTTTTAACATTTTACCTATTCGGAATTTCGGACCAATATGAATAGTTCTGTCATAATTTCATTATTTTTAATTGATTTACAATAATGCAGGATGTAATAATATTTTTTGTATTGTTTCACTAAGATTTATAAAATCAGGAAGATAAGGAAAAAAAAACTTTTAACTATTAAACATAAATCGTACCTTAGTTTATTGTTTCGACACGTATTCTCTATTCCCTTTACATCTCTAAGTATATCCATTATCTCGCAACTCGGTGTATCGACACATGAAACATAAGCAATGAACCTCGCGAAATTCAATTACAACTAATCCGAAGCAGCCAGCAGAACGGCGCCAGCGCCTTTGATGAGAAGTTAATCCAAGGACAACCTAACACAATTATTACTATGTTAATTTCTCTTTGTTATGACGCTTAGTTGCGTACTAACTCCTAATGGTGATGAAATGTTTCCATTGTGTCTTAGGTTAGTAACAAGTGTCAGGGCATCGACTCGACACGGAATGATGGCCTATTCGATCCTATTAGGTGTGTCCTTTGCCCAAGGCTGCCTTAAACTATGTTGGGGCCCTTGGGCACACATTAATTTGGGGCCCCTTTGAATAGTAAAGAAAGCGAATTATACTACTAATATTTTTCTGCTTTCTTTTTGTCTTAAATCGATCCTAACTAAGCCAAATAAGTCAAAATCAAGTCAAATATTATGGAAATTTTATACCTCTAAAAGAAGAAAGGCAAAGTTTTACTTGATTTAGATTTAATTTGGTTTAATAAAATCGCTAAATGTCGACTTAAAATTAAGACAAAAAAATCTTTTCGATCCAGGTGTTCAACGTTACTGTGCCCGACAAAAATGTTTTGAGAATAAATGTGAGATAAATAAAATTGTCGGTCCTTCGGGCCCCCCTGAGGATGGGAGCCCGGGGCATGGGCCCCGTGTTATAATAAAGACGGTACTAGAGTTTTGGCGGGCGCACGGAAAAATCATGTCGCTGCATTCTATTTTTTTCTTAAACTAGTGTTTTTTCGCGAATTAATGATTAAAAATGGCGGTGTTACATTATTCATTGAGTTTTGAATTACATGCACGAGTATGGGCAAGTGATAAAATGTAGTGAAACATGTATTTTCGTGTTGTTTTCAAAACTCCGTAACCACCACCACTTTACTAGGGCATGACTTGGACTCGAATTCCGTGTGACTGACTGCGACTTCATGACATATTTGACTTGATAATATTAAATAAACTTGAACATTCATATAACTTGACTCTGGCAGAATGCACAAAGTGCGATGCCAATAACGGAGGAAAAAGAAAAAAAAAGACGGTACTGCCTTTGGCTCTGATGACTGAGAGCGTCTTACAGGGACTTCAGAGAGGCCAGCTTAGGCGCAGATGAGACATGCACATAACTTGTGATAACTAAATAACATTCTGAACTTTTATTGGAAACATGGACAAAATTAACGTTGTCCAGGGTCAACGTTCCTTCTAACGAAATTTGGGGCGCCCGACTAGTAGAGGAGAAATTGACTGAGCTCCAGGCTACCCAGTGACGAGAGACGGCTCAGGACAGAATGAAGTGGCGTCTCTTAGAGTTGGAGGCCAAGACGTCATTTTAGTTAGTTTTAGTTAGGGTCAACGTTAATTTTGAATCCTGTGATACAATGATCCTTTCTTTAGGGAAAAAAATTTGAACGGGACCATTTACTAAACCTGCGAAGTCTTATATCTTGTGTAGTGAAACCTACTAAATAACGAAAAAACCCTGGCAGTATTTTTATAACTCCCTTGGTTAATAAAAAATATAAATAAAGCAATCCAGACGTAATAAAAAACGTGACATTGAAATGGATACGGCACGCACTTTTACATCAAAAGACATCAAAGACAAAAATATTTACTTGCTTGTTTTTTTTGGCGGGAACACGGAAAAATCATGTTGCATACTATTATTTTCTTAAATTTGTGTTTTTTCGCAAATTAATTATTAAAAATGGTGGTGTTTTATTCATTGAGTGTTGAATTACATGCACGAGTGTGGGCAAGTGATATAATGTGGTGAAACATGAAACACATTTTCAAAACTCCGTAGAAGCTCATAGTAAAGTCGCCACAACTTTACTAGCCGTGACTAATCATGCCGATTTGGATTCGACTATGACTGGTTTCGTGTGACTGACTGTGATTTCATGATATATTTGACCTTGATTTTAATAAAAGAAACTTGAAAATTTATAAACTTGACACTGGCAGAATGCACAACGTGCGATGCCAACAAATAAGGAAAAAAAATACTTTCAAAAACAAAATGTAGTCGAAAAATGAGTAAGCATGAGTTAACACGATGCCTATAGTTTAAAGCTATTGTTAATGTTTATTATGTCAAGTTCGATAAAAAAAACTATTAAGCGGACCCCACTTGTCCAGCTTCTAGAAAACAAGTAAGGAATTTGTAAAAGTATAAATGTTTAAGAAGCCGTACTATGCCCCAGTCTTACAATTCTATTGAAAACTGCTTTACCGCCAGGATCTATCAGTAGCATTATTTTCACGATAATAACTATAAAGACTAGTTGTATATTTATGGTTCTAATCACAGAAAAGCGAAAGCCCTACTCTACTTCTTAGGTAGAACCACAGAATAAATAATAGCTAGAACGGGTGTCAAAACAATGTTGTAAATCAATTGTATGGAAAACCGCTGTCGATATAAATTGATTTTTGGTTAAAAAAAAATATAGCCGGTTTTACTCGGGATGATGTAAGGATTCTAATGATACCCCATACATCCAAATCTGTACAGGCATTTAGTAGTCATGGTGGAATAAAGAAACTCACATACATACATTCATACATAAATACATAGATACATAGACGGTACATACATTGATAGATATCTTATATAGATAATTATACGGAACCTGAAAACATTACACTCCTTTTTTGGGCAGTCGCGTAAAAATTGCTTAACAGGTCCTACAATTTCGTAGTTTTTTTTGTCTTCTGTTATTTTTTATTGCAGGGTTATTTCCTCCTAAATGAGGTAAGTTTGCTGTGGCATCGTTTACCGACTGATTTGATGTTATTTGGCAAAAACATTTGGTACTACTCGTATCTTAAGTCAAAAAAAATAACTAAATCATAAATCCGGTCAAGAGGTTATCAAATAATAAGGTTGTTAGGTCTCAGTTCGCGAGGTCTTCAGTTCGCTGAAATACTAGTTATTAAAATTCATCAATGCGTGAAATCTGATGAAAATTGAATATTCATTAATTCAGAAACATTGCATTTCCGATTATTCAACGATCGTACGTGCTTTGAATTTCAATATGAAGGAAACATCAAACATCGCCCAATCATTATCCACTATTGTTAAAAATGATTACCCTATGATAGTTACCCAATCGAAATGGGGTGAACGGGGCAACATTGCCTAAACTAAACTTTTGTAGGAGTTTTGGCGGGAACGCGAGAAAATCATGTCGCTGCATTCATATCATTATTTTCTAAAACTTATGTTTTTTCGAGTGTTAATGCATAAAAATGGTGGCGTTTTATTCACTAAGTGCTGATTTACGAGCAAGTGTGTGGGCAAGTGATATAATGTAGTGAAACGTGTCTTTTCGTGTAGTTTCCAAAACTCCGAAGAAGCTTGTAGTAAAGTTGCCACGCCTTAACTAGGGCATGATTGGACTTGACTGTGACTTACTGCGTGTGACTTGGACTGTGACTACGACTCATTTAACTGCAGAAAGAAGAATCGATGAAGAAATATGTATTCGGCTGAAGGACTAGTATCCATGGCCAGGAACTATTAAAAACAACAACTAAACTTTTGTATTGAGCCTCGTTACTAAACCAGCCAACCAAATAGAAGACGATTCACCGACGCTGGAAAGTAATTTTTCTTGCTCTGGAAAATCGCCTACAGATAACCTCGAATGACATTTGTAACTAAGCGTTACTATGGGAAAGGAGAAGCAAAAAGGTGTGTCAGGACCTAGTAGTATTATATTATCTTTGGTCAGGACTCTAGCAAGTCTAAACATAAACGGCCTTACCTAAAATAATCTCGTTAGTCAATGCTTAAGCAGCTCTCAGGTGAGAGGTTCTTAAATCGTTTGTCTATGGTTTCCTTTTCTTCACCTAAAATCCTTGACTAGCCATAGTTTAATTGAAACAAAGATGACCGAACCACAGAGCAACGAAATTTGAAACTTCGACACAGACTATAACCAAACTGATGAACGGAAGGAGGGAACTGAAGGTGTATTGCAGCCTTAGTCGAATTTTTTCATCTGTTTTTACTGTGAAAATGTCAGATTGCTGTTAGTTTTGTTGTCAGTGTCAGATACGATCAACAAGTTTTTTAAATTATGATTACTTTTGTATTTTTATTTCAAAATAAAGGATGTGTAAATACATCCTTTATTTTGAACTAGTTTCGAGAAAGAAGAAGTATATAAACATTAATATCAGCACGCTCCATCAATTGGATTGAACAAGGTTTACTTTTATTATTGTGTGGAAACTGACTAAGAATATTTACGCTTAGTCTGCTTGAGCAAGCCGATGTTATAGAAAACAGGGACACTAGCACGAAAGCATGTAATTAAAGCTGCCTGGACCTGGGTGTCCTAAAAGTGCACCCAGAAACAACGGAGGACGGGCAGCAACATCCTCTCGGTTAACTGTGGTAAGCATTCTGCGGTCCCCACGCCGACTGCTAAGCGTTGTGATTATGGCAACCCGCCCTTATCCTAATCTATCAGCCGTTACAGCATAATGTGTTAAGTAACCCATATTTTCACTATTTCAGCTGGAACCCACTCAGACGCTGGTAGCTATGCTAACCCATAATTTGCCAAAAGTTTCCTTGACAAGGCTTGCTCATGTCCTGCCTGAGATGTCTCAATCAGCAAGGGAAAAAACTGGTCCTTCTGTTCCAAAAAAGAAATTGAACAGCAAGACCAACCGATATGTTACTGTGCTGTAATGAAACCCATGAGCACCAGTTATTGCTCCTTGCAAAAACTTCAAGAGAAAAAGCCCTGCTCCATGAGGAAGAAATACACAAAAAAATATATAGTGATGTCTTTAGTAATAGGAGGAATATTTAAAAATAAAAATAAATAATATAAAATAAGTAATAATGTGTTTAAAACATTTGTTTTATTGAATGTTACTATAAATTGTTTTCAATAAAATATTTCTATCCATTTTCATGGCGTTATCCACAATATCATCACCAGTTTCTTCTTCAAGTGCTACTTCGAGCGCTGCATCTGAAAACAATAAAAATTTGTTTATGAGGCAGAGCAGATAGGGCAAATGTATTTTTTCCGTTTTAGAACTCTGGAATGTCACATAATTGAAAACTGATAATTCTGACTAATTCTTTCTTTGCTAACCTAACAAGAAAATGCCTGCTGTGTACAATACAATGATAATATACGTAAAGGTCTAAAAGTATTTGTGCCCCATATAATTATGATGCCTATAGCCTTTAATTGATCTCGCAATACAGTTCCGCAATGCAACTGCTTATTCTGTAAAAGCTTATTTAGTAAAAGAAAACATACCTTGTTCTACATTAAATGAAATTGCCAAGTTATGCAGTACAGCAGAAGTGATGATAGTGTTTTTGTATATGGTGATAGTTAAATCGTTGATCTTCTTTGGTGCTGGGCCTCAGTATTGGTGTGATTAGATGAGGGGTACATGGATAACCACTATCACTGATAAGCTTTCCAACAAACTCGTTGTGCTCAAACCTCTTCTTAACAGAGCTTTCTCTATATATATTCTTGCACCATGTGACACAATATCATAGATTTTTTTATCTGCATCGCACACAACCTGTGAATGTTTTCAATATACATTAGAAACATCTATATAAGGTTGTCTACTGGTAAAAATATGTATTCTCAAGATCATATGAAAGTACTGAACTGTTGATGTGGCATTTCTGCTAACCTACCTTATTTTGATAAGCGTGCAGTCAATACCTCGGTATTGGTGTGATTAGATGAGGGGTACACGGATAACCACTATCACTGATTATCTTTCCGACAAACTCGTTGTCCTCAAACCTCTTCTTAATAGAGCTTTTTCTCCATATATATTCTTGCATCGTGTGACACACAATATCATAGATTTTTTTATCTGCATCGCACACAACCTGTGAATGTTTTCAACATACATTAGTAACATCTATATATGGTTGTCTACTGGAAAAAATATGTATTCTCAAGATCGCATGAAAGTACTGAACTGACGTGGCATTTCTGCTAACCTACCTTATTTTGATAAGCGTGCAGTCGATACCTCTAAGGCCGCAAACTTCTGGATTGCATTAGCCTCCTCAGCCATGTTTGATTGAAGGCGTTTTTAATAAGCGTGAACTTTTCGAAGGGAAGGTTATTGCGACTTTACAAGCCAAACGACAAATAGTCTGCTGGTTCATGCCGTGCATGCGCAGTCTCCCTGAATCTACTTGCGGTTGTATAGGGATTCCGCTACATCCATCGACCTGCTGGTAATTTTTAACAATAACAATGATTCGGCCCATGTTGGTCCTAATGAATCTGTATCGCAACTTATATTCTTCGTCAGTTAAGACTTGTAGTGGATTAAACCGCTTCCGTTGTTTATTTCTACGCCTTCTAAGCTCGCTAGTTCTTCCAAAATTCAATAGCAGATCGTCGAAATCCACGATTTTACTTCAAAGCCAATTCAAAGCACAAACAAACACCAATATCAAATCCACCATTTTATTCCATAGACAAGGCTTGAAACACGGTTAAACCAGGTCGGGCGGCCTGTTAAATTTTACAACTGTTGAGTCATTGCTCACTCACCGCGTAACGTTAAAATGCTTTTATGAGTGAAGAATTTTGCTAATCGGCCGTTGAACAATGGATCAACGGTGGAGAAGTTTTTTTAGGTAAGGCCGAAAGACTGCCTCGAACGGGAAAAAGGCGGAATATATAAAGAAAACTAATACTTGAGGTCGTTTTAAGTGAATCTATTAGATGGAAATTACAATAATATTAATTAACGGCCTTACCTAAAATAATCTCGTTAGTCAATGCTTAAGCAGCTCTCAGGTGAGAGGTTCTTAAATCGTTTGTCTATGGTTTCCTTTTCTTCACCCAAAATCCTTGACTAGCCATAGTTTAATTGAAACAAAGATGACCGAACCACAGAGCAACGAAATTTGAAACTTCGACACAGACTATAACCAAACTGATGAACGGAAGGAGGGAACTGAACGTGTATTGCAGCCTTAGTCGAATTTTTTCATCTGTTTTTACTGTGAAAATGTCAGATTGCTGTTAGTTCTGTTGTCAGTGTCAGATACGATCAACAAGTTTTTAAAATTATGATTACTTTTGTATTTTTATTTCAAAATAAAGGGTATATTTACCTAGTTTCGAGAAAGAAGAAGTTTATAAACAATATCAGCACGCTCCATCAATTGGATTGAACAAGGTTTACTTTTATTATTGTGTGGAAACTGACTAAGAATATTTACGCTTAGTCTGCTTGAGCAAGCCGATGTTATAGAAAACAGGGACACTAGCACGAAAGCATGTAATTAAAGCTGCCTGGACCTGGGTGTCCTAAAAGTGCACCCAGAAACAACGGAGGACGGGCAGCAACATCCTCTCGGTTAACTGTGGTGAGCATTCTGCGGTCCCCACGCCGACTGCTAAGCGTTGTGATTATGGCAACCCGCCCTTATCCTAATCTATCAGCCGTTACAGCATAATGTGTTAAGTAACCCATATTTTCACTATTTCAGCTGGAACCCACTCAGACGCTGGTAGCTATGCTAACCCATAATTTGCCAAAAGTTTCCTTGACAAGGCTTGCTCATGTCCTGCCTGAGATGTCTCAATCAGCAAGGGAAAAAACTGGTCCTTCTGTTCCAAAAAAGAAATTGAACAGCAAGACCAACCGATATGTTACTGTGCTGTAATGAAACCCATGAGCACCAGTTATTGCTCCTTGCAAAAACTTCAAGAGAAAAAGCCCTGCTCCATGAGGAAGAAATACACAAAAAAAAATATAGTGATGTCTTTAGTTATAGGAGGAATATTTAAAAATAAAAATAAATAATATAAAATAAGTAATAATGTGTTTAAAACATTTGTTTTATTGAATGTTACTATAAATTGTTTTCAATAAAATATTTCTATCCATTTTCATGGCGTTATCCACAATATCATCACCAGTTTCTTCTTCAAGTGCTACTTCAAGCGCTGCATCTGAAAACAATAAAAATTTGTTTATGAGGCAGAGCAGATAGGGCAAATGTATTTTTTCCGTTTTAGAACTCTGGAATGTCACATAATTGAAAACTGATAATTCTGACTAATTCTTTCTTTGCTAACCTCACAAGAAAATGCCTGCTGTGTACAATACAATGATAATATACGTAAAGGTCTAAAAGTATTTGTGCCCCATATAATTATGATGCCTATAGCCTTTAATTGATCTCGCAATACAGTTCCGCAATGCAACTGCTTATTCTGTAAAAGCTTATTTAGTAAAAGAAAACATACCTTGTTCTACATTAAATGAAATTGCCAAGTTATGCAGTACAGCAGAAGTGATGATCGTGTTTTTGTATATGGTGATAGTTAAATCGTTGATCTTCTTTGGTGCTGGGCCTCAGTATTGGTGTGATTAGATGAGGGGTACATGGATAACCACTATCACTGATAAGCTTTCCAACAAACTCGTTGTGCTCAAACCTCTTCTTAATAGAGCTTTCTCTATATATATTCTTGCACCATGTGACACAATATCATAGATTTTTTTATCTGCATCGCACACAACCTGTGAATGTTTTCAATATACATTAGAAACATCTATATAAGGTTGTCTACTGGTAAAAATATGTATTCTCAAGATCATATGAAAGTACTGAACTGTTGATGTGGCATTTCTGCTAACCTACCTTATTTTGATAAGCGTGCAGTCAATACCTCGGTATTGGTGTGATTAGATGAGGGGTACACGGATAACCACTATCACTGATTATCTTTCCGACAAACTCGTTGTCCTCAAACCTCTTCTTAATAGAGCTTTTTCTCCATATATATTCTTGCATCGTGTGACACACAATATCATAGATTTTTTTATCTGCATCGCACACAACCTGTGAATGTTTTCAACATACATTAGTAACATCTATATATGGTTGTCTACTGGAAAAAATATGTATTCTCAAGATCGCATGAAAGTACTGAACTGACGTGGCATTTCTGCTAACCTACCTTATTTTGATAAGCGTGCAGTCGATACCTCTAAGGCCGCAAACTTCTGGATTGCATTAGCCTCCTCAGCCATGTTTGATTGAAGGCGTTTTTAATAAGCGTGAACTTTTCGAAGGGAAGGTTATTGCGACTTTACAAGCCAAACGACAAATAGTCTGCTGGTTCATGCCGTGCATGCGCAGTCTCCCTGAATCTACTTGCGGTTGTATAGGGATTCCGCTACATCCATCGACCTGCTGGTAATTTTTAACAATAACAATGATTCGGCCCATGTTGGTCCTAATGAATCTGTATCGCAACTTATATTCTTCGTCAGTTAAGACTTGTAGTGGATTAAACCGCTTCCGTTGTTTATTTCTACGCCTTCTAAGCTCGCTAGTTCTTCCAAAATTCAATAGCAGATCGTCGAAATCCACGATTTTACTTCAAAGCCAATTCAAAGCACAAACAAACACCAATATCAAATCCACCATTTTATTCCATAGACAAGGCTTGAAACACGGTTAAACCAGGTCGGGCGGCCTGTTAAATTTTACAACTGTTGAGTCATTGCTCACTCACCGCGTAACGTTAAAATGCTTTTATGAGTGAAGAATTTTGCTAATCGGCCGTTGAACAATGGATCAACGGTGGAGAAGTTTTTTTAGGTAAGGCCGAAAGACTGCCTCGAACGGGAAAAAGGCGGAATATATAAAGAAAACTAATACTTGAGGTCGTTTTAAGTGAATCTATTAGATGGAAATTACAATAATATTAATTAACGGCCTTACCTAAAATAATCTCGTTAGTCAATGCTTAAGCAGCTCTCAGGTGAGAGGTTCTTAAATCGTTTGTCTATGGTTTCCTTTTCTTCACCCAAAATCCTTGACTAGCCATAGTTTAATTGAAACAAAGATGACCGAACCACAGAGCAACGAAATTTGAAACTTCGACACAGACTATAACCAAACTGATGAACGGAAGGAGGGAACTGAACGTGTATTGCAGCCTTAGTCGAATTTTTTCATCTGTTTTTACTGTGAAAATGTCAGATTGCTGTTAGTTCTGTTGTCAGTGTCAGATACGATCAACAAGTTTTTAAAATTATGATTACTTTTGTATTTTTATTTCAAAATAAAGGATGTGTAAATACATCCTTTATTTTGAACTAGTTTCGAGAAAGAAGAAGTATATAAACATTAATATCAGCACGCTCCATCAATTGGATTGAACAAGGTTTACTTTTATTATTGTGTGGAAACTGACTAAGAATATTTACGCTTAGTCTGCTTGAGCAAGCCGATGTTATAGAAAACAGGGACACTAGCACGAAAGCATGTAATTAAAGCTGCCTGGACCTGGGTGTCCTAAAAGTGCACCCAGAAACAACGGAGGACGGGCAGCAACATCCTCTCGGTTAACTGTGGTGAGCATTCTGCGGTCCCCACGCCGACTGCTAAGCGTTGTGATTATGGCAACCCGCCCTTATCCTAATCTATCAGCCGTTACAGCATAATGTGTTAAGTAACCCATATTTTCACTATTTCAGCTGGAACCCACTCAGACGCTGGTAGCTATGCTAACCCATAATTTGCCAAAAGTTTCCTTGACAAGGCTTGCTCATGTCCTGCCTGAGATGTCTCAATCAGCAAGGGAAAAAACTGGTCCTTCTGTTCCAAAAAAGAAATTGAACAGCAAGACCAACCGATATGTTACTGTGCTGTAATGAAACCCATGAGCACCAGTTATTGCTCCTTGCAAAAACTTCAAGAGAAAAAGCCCTGCTCCATGAGGAAGAAATACACAAAAAAAAATATAGTGATGTCTTTAGTTATAGGAGGAATATTTAAAAATAAAAATAAATAATATAAAATAAGTAATAATGTGTTTAAAACATTTGTTTTATTGAATGTTACTATAAATTGTTTTCAATAAAATATTTCTATCCATTTTCATGGCGTTATCCACAATATCATCACCAGTTTCTTCTTCAAGTGCTACTTCAAGCGCTGCATCTGAAAACAATAAAAATTTGTTTATGAGGCAGAGCAGATAGGGCAAATGTATTTTTTCCGTTTTAGAACTCTGGAATGTCACATAATTGAAAACTGATAATTCTGACTAATTCTTTCTTTGCTAACCTCACAAGAAAATGCCTGCTGTGTACAATACAATGATAATATACGTAAAGGTCTAAAAGTATTTGTGCCCCATATAATTATGATGCCTATAGCCTTTAATTGATCTCGCAATACAGTTCCGCAATGCAACTGCTTATTCTGTAAAAGCTTATTTAGTAAAAGAAAACATACCTTGTTCTACATTAAATGAAATTGCCAAGTTATGCAGTACAGCAGAAGTGATGATCGTGTTTTTGTATATGGTGATAGTTAAATCGTTGATCTTCTTTGGTGCTGGGCCTCAGTATTGGTGTGATTAGATGAGGGGTACATGGATAACCACTATCACTGATAAGCTTTCCAACAAACTCGTTGTGCTCAAACCTCTTCTTAATAGAGCTTTCTCTATATATATTCTTGCACCATGTGACACAATATCATAGATTTTTTTATCTGCATCGCACACAACCTGTGAATGTTTTCAATATACATTAGAAACATCTATATAAGGTTGTCTACTGGTAAAAATATGTATTCTCAAGATCATATGAAAGTACTGAACTGTTGATGTGGCATTTCTGCTAACCTACCTTATTTTGATAAGCGTGCAGTCGATACTTCTAAGGCCGCAAACTTCCAGATTGCGTTAGCCTCCTCGGTCATGTTTGATTGAAGGCGTTTTTAATAAGCGTGAACTTTTCGAAGGGAAGGTTATTGCGACTTTACAAGCCAAACGACAAATAGTCTGCTGGTTCATGCCGTGCATGCGCAGTCTCCCTGAATCTACTTGCGGTTGTATAGGGATTCCGCTACATCCATCGACCTGCTGGTAATTTTTAACAATAACAATGATTCGGCCCATGTTGGTCCTAATGAATCTGTATCGCGGCTTATATTCTTCGTCAGTTAAGACTTGTAGTGGATTAAACCGCTTCCGTTGTTTATTTCTACGCCTTCTAAGCTCGCTAGTTCTTCTAAAATTCGATAGAAGATCGTCGAAATCCACGATTTTACTTCAAAGCCAATTCAAAGCACAAACAAACACGAATATCAAATCCACCATTTTATTCCATAGACAAGGCTTGAAACATGGTTAAACCAGGTCGGGCGGTCTGTTAAATTTTACAACTGTTTAGTCATTGCTCACCCACCGCGTAACGTTAAAATGCTTTTATGAGTGAAGAATTTTGCTAATCGGCCGTTGAACAATGGATCAACGGTGGAGAAGTTTTTTTAGGTAAGGCTGTCAATATTCAAGACAATCTCAAGGATTCTGTCATGTCAAAAACCAACACATATTTTATAGAAGAGTTTGACTACAAAGTATCTACACTATCAAGTAGGTTGTATAGATAGGTAGACACTTCACATACTCGGATATTTTTAAGAATTTATGGATAAATTCTTTAGTCCCGTTTGTGCACATAAAACTTGCAGTCTGGGACCATACAGTGGCTTTGTTAGCATATCGGCTAACTGCATCTCCGAGGAAACATGATTGACTGTGAAGTCTCCGTTATTAACACATTCACGAACGAAGAAATGTTTCAGTTGAATGTGTTTAGTGCGCTTATGATATTCGTATCTAGGATTATGCGCAAGTTTTACAGCTGATTCATTATCCAGATTTAATGTTGGTTTTTCCATATTAATCAGGCTGCTGAGCAGGCGATTCAACCATATAATTTCTTGTGCACATTCGCTAGCTGCTATGATTTCTGCTTCAGTTGAAGATATGGAGACTGTAGTTTGCTTTTGGCTTCTCCAGCTAATAGCAGCTCCAGAGAATAAGCACATAATTCCAGATGTCGATCTTCCTGAACTCTGGTCTCCTGCATGATCTGAGTCGCTGTAACAGACTAAGTGTGAAGGCGACTCTTTCACAAAGGTCAGACCGTTCTGCTGTGTCCCTTTCAAATAACGGAAGATGCGTTTTACAAGCATGACATCTTTCTTAGTAGGTGCTCCTAGGTTTCGTGATGCTACACCTACAGCATAGGAAATATCAGGCCTTGTGCCCACAGATAAATATGCCAAAGCACCCACAGCTTGTCGGTAGGGAAAGTTTTCACTAGCGTTCGTTTCATCTCCCATATCATTTTCTTTGATCATTGGCGTTGGTGCCGATTTACAGTTAGACATTCCATACTTCTCCAAAACTTTATTTGTATAGGCCTTTTGACATAAAGTAATGGTCTTGTCTTTGCACACGTTTATTTCCATTCCGAGGAAGTACGATGCAGGTTTCGTGGTTATTTTGAATCGCGCTTTTAATTCCTTAATAAACTCATCACCTGCATGCTTTGTGTTGTACGCCATAAGTCCATCGTCAACATAGAGGCCAATAAAGACTTTAGATTGTCCTCTGACTCGAACATATAAGCATGGATCCGCGTCACTCTGTTGGAAATCAGATTTTTCCAAGAACTCGGCTATGCAAGTATTCCAGCAAAGTGGCGCTTGTTTCAGTCCATAAAGGCTGCGTTTTAGCTTGCAAACTCTTTTCGTGCTGTCCTGAAAACCATCAGGCTGTTTCATGTAAATTTCTTCTTTTACGGTACCATTTAAGAAAGCAGTTGATACGTCAAACTGTCGCAGCTCTAGATTCTCTCTAGCAGCTATGGCAAGCAGTGCTCGTACGGTGCTCAGGCGAACCACTGGACTAAAAGTTTTGTCATAATCTACTCCAGGTTTTTGAGAGTAGCCTTTTACAACCATCCTGGCTTTGTACCTTTCGACGGAACCATCAGGGTTCATTTTTACCTTAAAGACCCATTTGCAGGGTAAGGCTTTTCGTCCTTTGGGTAAATCTACTAAATCCCAGGTCTGGTTATCTATCAATGAAGTTATTTCATTATGCATGGCTTCATGCCATTTTTCTTTATCAGGAGAATCAACAGCTTCTTTGAAAATCACAGGTTCTTTTGGCTTATGAAGATTCTCAATTTCTTCAGCTGCTGCGAAAATAAAATCATCGTAGCGCTTAGGTGCTGTGATATGAGACCTGTCTCTCAAAGACCTCGTTTGAATTGGTACGACTTCAACAGCATCAGCACTATTAACAGTGTCATCATTTTCATCAACGAAAGAGCCGGAAAGAGATTCGTAATCACTTTCATTATTTGTCGGTTCCGTTTGCTGAACTAATTCTGTTCTGTTGGTTACGTTTTGTTGCAATGCTTCGTCGTCATTTTCATGATTTGTGTCAATTTCAGATTGCTGTTCTCCTTCGTCGTCACCGTTAAATGTAATAACCACTTGCTTGTGTGGTATTTGTTGCGATGTTTGCTGAGGTTGTTGGTGTGGAATCTCTTCAGAATCAAACATATCGGATAGTCCATCTTTATTCTGTTCTGTTGGTTACGTTTTGTTGCAATGCTTCGTCGTCATTTTCATGATTTGTGTCAATTTCAGATTGCTGTTCTCCTTCGTCGTCACCGTTAAATGTAATAACCACTTGCTTGTGTGGTATTTGTTGCGATGTTTGCTGAGGTTGTTGGTGTGGAATCTCTTCAGAATCAAACATATCGGATAGTCCATCTTTATTCTGTTCATCGTAGAACATTGTCTTCACAACTCTTACATCTTTTGATATCATGATACCGTTTTTCGATGGAATGAAGATTCTAAATGCTTTCGACGTTTCAGAATAACCAGCAAACATTCCAGGAATGGCCTTTGGTGCGAATTTGTGACCATTTTTCCCTTTTATCAAAACATATGTCTTGGAGCCAAATACGTAGAGATGGTTTATACACGGCTTTCTCCCAACCCATCGTTCAAATGGCGTTTGGTTCTGAATGGCATTGTTTATACTCCTGTTTGATAGGTAATTTGCAGTAAAAACTGCCTCGCCCCAGAATTTTAATGGTGCCCGTGCTTCAATCATCATCGCTCTCGCTTTTTCAACGAGGGTACGGTTCTTGCGTTCAGCAATTCCATTTTGGTTTGGCGTATAGGGCGCGGTGAGCCTTCGCAGTATTCCGCATCGTTTTAAATAACTGTCGAAGTCCTTGTTCACGTATTCTGAACCGTTATCTGATTGTAGAAACTTGATTTTATTCCCTGTGTACGTTTCCGCTAACTCTTTGAACTCTTTGAATTTTTCTAAGACTTCGTTCTTGTTTTTGATCATAAATACTCGACAGTATCGACTAAAATCATCAATAAAAGTGACGAAGTACTTGTTTCCACCTACTGTGTGTGTTCTGATTGGCCCACAAACGTCACTATGAACGATTTCAAGGCGTTCTGTTGTTCTTTGAGTTGTTTTCTCACGGGGAGCAGGTACTCGGTGCAATTTTGCTTGAATGCATGTTTCACATTCTGGCAAAGTTTCAGATGAATCAAAGTTCAATCCAATTAAGTTTTCGTTTTTCAGTGCTAACTTCATGTCTTTGGTGTTCATGTGACCAAGTTTTCTGTGCCAGTCATAGATGTTTGATGATTGCCCCTTTCTAGTAATGGTTGGAGTCGTATCATCGTTATCATTGGCCAGGTTGTTGCGCTCATGTTTAGGTTTGATGTAGTAAAGACCATCATCCTGTTTATGTGCAGTTAGAGTTATTCCAGCTTTTGGATTATTGACCGTAGCTTTATCTTTGGTAAAAAGAACAGAGCAGCCAGCTTCTGTCATCTTGCTGACGGACATCAAGTTAATAGAAAGACTAGGTACGTACAGTGTGTCTAGTAAATGTGTAAGAGCAGTACCATCACCATTTTTTGTCGTAAACGAGACTGTACCTATTCCTTTAATCTCTGCAGTATGATCTTCTGTCGCGAAGTTCAATTTTCTAGAAGTACTCTTTATGTTCTTAAATAAAGTTTGTTGATAAGTCATATGCGACGTGCAACCACTGTCCAAAACCCATTTGTTGTCAATAGGATTCTTGTTTCCTGTGAGGAGACAATGCGTAGCAAAATGATTTTTGTTAGAGTCGTTGTTATTTTTACTAGATTTTTCTTTATTGTTCCTCCAGCAGTTTGTGCATATTTTATGATTTTTGCGTTTAAAGATGTTACCTCTTTGTTTGCATATCTTACAAGACGCGTACAAAGCTTCTTCTTGTACTGAGGGTTCAGGTTCAGTTTTCATTATGTTCTGGCTATGTCGTGCTTCAGACTCTTCAATAATTTTAATTTTCAGCTCGTCTGGCTTCGGAAGTGTATCTCGCGACTCAATAGCGACCCTGAAGTTATCGTATTCTGCTGATAGACTATATAACATCATTATCGTTAGCAAATCCTCGTTTATTAAAACGTCCATGTCAGCCAGTTTATCCACAGTATCCATAAACTTATCTAGATGACTTCGTACATCTTGTCCATCTAGTCTAGTTAATATGAGCTGTTTTAGTAGAGACGCCTTTCGCGCAGGTCCCTTACTGGCGTATGTTTGTTTTAGCTTGTCCCACACTGCTGTTGCAGTTGCGCAGTTTTTTATTTGTTTAAGCTCAGAAGGAGCGATTATAAGTATCAGTTCTGACCTTGCTAGTCTATCTCCTTCTTTGCCAGCCGCACTTTCAGCATTCGGGGAAGTCTCGATGTATTTCCATAATTTTTGTTTAATTAGAATGGCCTCAGCTTGAATCACCCACGTATCATAGTTTTCTCTCGAAAGAGGATCGATTTTTAAATTCGACATTTTTGATATAATAGATGTAGGTTTACATTTCTTCAATTTTTACGCTCTGCTACCATATAAAGAAAACTAATACTTGAGGTCGTTTTAAGTGAATCTATTAGATGGAAATTACAATAATATTAATTTAATATTCAAGACAATCTCAAGGATTCTGTCATGTCAAAAACCAACACATATTTTATAGAAGAGTTTGACTACAAAGTATCTACACTATCAAGTAGGTTGTATAGATAGGTAGATACTTCACAGAATATACAAACGAGTATTTATGTGGATGGACGACACATTAAATTGTTAGCTCAGATTGTTGCATTCAAGAGGCTTTCATAGCCAGTCAGTATATACCGGACACGTCAGTTTATCCAATGAGCTGAATTCAACCTCCTTTGACTTACTACAGAGTTTGATAAATTATATTATGTCTAGATAGACTGATGAATCCTAAACGCGTCGAAAAAATAGCGGTTAACTGTTAGCCTCTTATGCACGCACACTATAACAACGACAATGGTGCAACGCGAGTGTAAGACATGGCTGTCACGCACACTAGTATAATATATATGTATGTATATACATGTGTGTATGTATGTGTATGTATGTGTGTGTATGTGTATATATATGTATGTGTGTATGTTGGCCTGTCATTTTTCGTTCATAAACAGTACGAGACTCCATCTAGACATATTATTTACCAAAGACGCATACACGGTATGCTAGCATTTAGTATAATGCGATAGTGGCGCCCTATTACTCCATTAATATTTTTCTACTCTTTTTTGCTAAGCTATACGCCTTACTTTCGACAAAAGACCTCTAGCAACACTAGGAAGGGAATGGGACCTTCATATATCGCTTTAATGCCGCTATCGGCGCGTGCCAGGCCCTGAATGCTGAATTATCCGGGTCGGTGCCGACTCTGAAAGATCTCATCCGCTGCTCCTTGGGCCGGCGACAGCGGCCGCCAAACGGGAAACTCAATATTACGGGTAAGTATGTGTTGAATTCACGAGGAACATATCATTTCACCCTCAAAATTATTCAAAATTATATTATAAAGTTATATCACTGCATTACCGTAATCAGCTTTTCGTTTGCAAGTAATCCTATTGTAAGTGAAATTAGAAAACAGAGCAAATTTTAGGATTCCTGTAATAGATAACATGGAACGGTATTTGCAAAAAAAACTGCTGTTCCATAGAAAAAGTTATGTAACGGCTGATTTCTTTCGCGATTTCAGAATTGGCCGCGTATTAAAAAAAAAACACAATTATGAGTACAAAGAGCCCCATTCGGCTTACTATCATCAACCAGAAGACGTCCACTGCTGACGAAGGCCTTCCCTTTTATAGGGGGCATAATCCCCATGCTTAGCAGGCGACTCGCAGAATTCACGGGATCGCAGAATGCTCACCACGATTAACCTGCAGGACGCTGCTGCTGAGGTTGTCCTGGATACAGTTTTAGAACTTTGTAACCCTGTATACCGAGACATATTTTTTCGTAACTGTTAAAAGCAAAGCTATCAAAATTTTCGTACCTACGTTAAGAGAGCAATTTAGTAGGTATCTAATAATAATAATTCATTTATTTCAGATATTAAAATCGATAATAACATAATACCATATACCATAACGACCAGCCCACTCCACTTCAGCTTATTAATTGGCTTAAAAACCAGTGTTATGCATAAAACCAGAACTGAACAGCTAATTAGTCAATGAAAAACAACCTAGAGAGGCTTCATTTCATCTGAATATTTTCTTTTACTTAATAAATTGCCTGCTTGTATTGACTGTTCGCTCGTCGTTGCGTAATGAAATAAATTACCCTAGTACGGGTCTGTTCAGGCTCAATATTGAAACGGCTGCGACGTTATCAGCTTAACTAGTCCGTCAGAAGAAATTAAACGGTTGGTAATTCACTGAATGTAAGTAATTACTCTATTACATTAATGTCTAGACAAGAAAATGTTGAATCAACAAACTTCAAGATGGGATTGGCCGACGTTTATCATAAATTATACTAAAAATACGACAACATACGGATTACTGACGTGCTGAGCCGAGTCTAGTCTTGACGTTAATAAATGCCCGAAATGTTCTTTAGACAAGTACTAAACTTAGCAGAATTGATTGCGTACTCGCAGATTGATGACTATGTACTATTGGATCGGCTGTCTTTGACAGCCTTTATTCAGAAAGATTTATGAATTGGTGGAGTGGTGGTAAGACGCCTATTAGGCGTGTGACCTAATGCTTAGTGATGAATATAACTAAATACATTACACATAATGAAAAAAATAATTGTATTGGCGGATAACTCTCTGAGATATGAGCGTTAAAGTTTTAGGTGGGGATAGACAGGGGATGCTCTATCCCTTTCTCGCAAAGCACGTGTTAGTATATATAGCATTTGTATGCCGCGCCTGAGGCTTGACGTCATAGCTCAGTATAGCGCGCTCTCTGTGTAGCTTGAAATTAAAATACTTAGTACTTATTTATTTTTGAATTATTAAAAATTTTTTTTTTTTGTTTGTTAGGCTCTATTGATGATCAGCTTTTTTATGAGGTAATAAAAATAAACAGTCAGGACGAATCGTCCAGCCGGCCTAGCACGCGAACCGTGAAAACGTCTATCCATTCTTTTTTCCCCGCGAAAACGAGACAGACGTATCCATATTCTAGCTTTATCACGTTCCCGCGCCTGGGTTAGAACGCGTACCACTGAGCTCTTCTTTGAAATCATACTACTAACTTTTATTTTAAAGGAAGATATCCTGGGGGAACCTGCGCATATATCCAGAGAAGAAATTCAATGCCGTATGTAAATCGCCAACTCGTACCAGGCCAGCCAGTGAGGTGGAAGGAGTACAGCAATTATCCTTTTAGAGGACTATAGGGATGGGCGTATATAAGGTGGGGGGGTTAAGGGAGTCCGGACCCACTTTCGTCGTTCTTTGGACTACATAAGTCATCTCTTGTATAAACGAGCCAATGATGACGATGATGACAAATCCAGCACTGGTATATACTGGCTGATGGATTACGGTAAGAACAAGGTAACAAATTAATAATGTTAGAAGACCTTGCCTAACATTTTTTTCTATATATAAAGGCAGTAGTCCGCATGGAATGCTTTTCGGGAAGTCTCAATTAATACTTTGAATAGAGTACTATTACTTAAACATAGCACACATGTTTGTTGTTCGTGCTTACAAATGTATAATAATAAAGAACAAAAATAATACCCGACTCCAAAAATAAATTTTACGGCAGTCTCACGAGTTGCCAGCTATTACGGCTTCCGACAAAAATACTTTACTTACGTTATAATGTCAATGTAGACAGTCCAGTGGCTCCAAAAATTTCCAGAGACCTAATTCAAAGAGATAACCGACCAAAATAAACGGCTAAAGCAATTTAGAGATAGCATTATGAATAATCGTATCACACATGTTGTTTGTAGTAGCGTGATATAAACATAACTATTTTTGTAATGGGTTATGATTTTTTTTCAAGAACATTATTTCCGGCTGTGCATACACAACTGATGATGTTGTTTCTTTTTTCGACACTGTCTACGCCAAACATAACATTAGTTCATGTTATTTTACACTATCTATGAAATCAACTGTCAATCCAAAATTCCGTTCATTCCCAACCCCTCCTACCCGCCTCGCAAATTAACTTCACATTCGACCTCCGCAAAAGAAAGTCGCGTGTCGCTCCGCAATTTAAAATAAGCGACCGTCGTGATCCTGGTCGGCCAGAGGTACCTATTCGCCGCGCTTTTACCATCTGTCGCGTGTGATCACGACCCTCTCCACCACCACCTTGGATGAGGATACCAGGAGCAGCAGAACCAGCGCCACCTTTCCTGTAAGTCCCTCCAGACACTCTTTTTGTAGCCTTCAAAGGACTTTGTATGGACTGTATTTCAGTGCTTCGTCGTTCAATTCTGCTTTTTCAACCCCGCGATTATTTTTGCCTGTTCCTCGTTCATCCCCCTGCTGCTTTCCGTATATTACTCTGTGACTCTGTGACTCTCTGACATAAAATTCTATTGCTTTATATTAAGTGGTTGCCACAGTGTATACAAAAGCAGAAGGTGTTTTACACTAGGTTTGCACGTACCATAGATTTCCTTCTTATCTCATCTTCTACATCCGGTCTTACTAGTAAGACCGTTTTGATATACACTACCAATATACCAAACTTTGATAAATTATATGTCTAGATAGACTGATGGATCCTAAACGCGTCGAAAAAAATAGCGGTTAACTGTTAGCCTCTTATGCACGCACACTATAACAACGACAATGGTGCAACGCGAGTGTAAGACATGGCTGTTACGCACACTAGTATAATAATGTTGGCCTGTCATTTTTCGTTTATAAACAGTACGAGATTCTATCTAGACATATTATTTATCAAACATACCAAATTTGGTCAAGATAGATTATCTGTTTCGTCGTGAAAATTTAACAAACGTAACAATTAACACAGAAAAATAGATTAAAAGTGTCATTCGCATTTATTATAGCAGTGGGTTTTTTATAACCCATGAATATTCACTGTGTTGATTTAGGTAAAGGTTCAACACAGTCTTGCTCATTTTCACATGCTGTGTTCGCAGTTTTTAGGATGGACGCTGAAAGTTTTCCTTATATAATGTTAATTTGTAGTGTTAAGGGTGTCATATCCGATTAGTGAACAGAATAAAAATAAAATATATATATATATAAGTAGGCACAACAACTCAGCAACTATTCATTAAAACCCGTTGTAGAGTATCCATGGGAGATACAGTTTGCACGATTCTGTTCATATGTAAATCCAAACGCCACGCAATAGAGATATTCTCGTTGCACATCCAAGCAAATGCCGAGCCCGTATTGACGGTGGCTCCCAGACAAGCGGGCTTTGTCAACAAATTGTATGTTTGACTAGTGTATCTGGCATTCGCAGCCAAACGCCGGCCACAGCTGCGCTGGATTGCGATAAAATGTCACCATTTGTTTATTTTCCGACATATTGAAGTTCCTATGCAATATAAAATTCGAACTTGCGAGCCAGTTTTTGCCAGCACATGCAATTTCTCAACATAACGACTTTCTAGCGCTCTTTTGAACTCACACTGAATAAATCAGCCATGGTAAATATTATCACTTAAAACTGGCAAGCGTTTTCAGTTTTAGAGCAATTTATCACGTTTTCCTTTGTTTCATCTTTTGTTATGTTTTAAGGATTTCATTAAGAGATATATATATTTATCAAACTTACTGCTGTCTCAGTCAATGCGAGAGCCAAAGGTTGCGTAACTCCTAAATTTAGAAGAGAACAATGTGACAAGACATTCGTTCTAATTAACGCTTATCTGTATAAAAAACTCATCGCTAACACTGTATCCTCATCAAACTTATAACTGACAGCCTCTCAGTTTATTTACGTGAAAGTGGAACTCTTGGAATAAATTCGGGTCAAGATTGTGCCAAATAGCTTTCGTGACGTGGCTATAACGTACTTGTATGATAGCTCATTAGTGATTCGGTGTTTTGACAGTTTTATTTTTATATTGAGTGCTCTTGAACCTTGAAGGTTCACTGATTTCTTCTTGATTGATAATACCCATAATATCAAACTTCTGGGCATAGACGTCCCTTTGATTATGCTATTTACGAGGATCTATTGCCAGCTCTCAACTCATGAATGGATAACAGAATGGTGGCCCAGATTACTGGTTATCGGATTCAGGACGACCGAGAAGGAAAAAAGTTAGAGGAACGATTCGACCAAGCGTCTAATTAGATCGTATCAGATAAACATCCAATTTGAAGAATTAAGAGAGAATTACCAAGAGTATGAGACTACCCGTTTTCCAAGGGTTTACCGGTATTTTTTCAAGCTTTTGTAAGCTACGATCTGGCCGACGATGAGCAGACTTAGATGATTCACTCTGAACTTAAAAAGACATTATATATATCTGAATCAGGTGTTTTCTGAGTGAAATAACTCAGAAAACAATGCAGGCCGTACCATGAACGCTTATTCCGGGACCGAATAGGCTAAGCTGCCGACGCTGCGCGACTTTGAATTTTATCGCCCCACAATAAGGTTCGCGGTCGCACAGTGTTGGCAGCTGAACTTATTCGGTCCCGATCAAGATCGTAGGCAAGGGGTTGGGGGATCAAAACTCCCGCTATAAGTAAGCGTTCATGGTACGGCCCCTGACCGTATAGAGTTGTCAGAAGGTGACAGACAAATATGAAATAATATGAAATATGACTTACTTTCTCAATTATGAGTATAACATTGTCATTTTCATTGATTGAATCTATGATTATCCTACTCGTCATCTTGTAATCAAGAACACTTAAGGCTCAGAATGCTGATGATTTTATATCTTTAAAAAATAAAATAAAGGCGCGAACGAGATAGCCGCGCATGATGATCTGGGACAAAATTCATTAGAAGAAAATTAACTTACTGAAATACCCAACACAAATAACAAATCGTGTTCTATATTAACTAATTAATCAAAACGTTTATCTATGATTGAAACATTATCTATTTGAAACGATGATCGTTTAAACACATACTTAATTATTTGACATAAATGTGGCATTGCCTAAAATATATTGAAAGCAGTGGCCCTACAATGTATGTTTAAGAGCGGTCTTGCGCGTGATGATGGCAAAAGACCTGACGGTATGACACTTGTGCCTTGGAAGTTGGGACGGCCCGTTGTATGGGACCCAACTTGCGTTGATACTTTGGTACCGTCTCATCTTCCTGAAACACAGAGTAGGGCTGGTGCGGCGGCAAATTCGGCGGAGCAGCATAAGCGGGGCAAATATGCTAACCTCGGCAGAAGTTACATATTTGAGCCGTTTGGTGTTGATACATTGGGCCCGTGGGCCCATCGTCGTGTTTTCAAAAATATATCCGAGCGCCTGGTTGACGCGACGCGTGATCAAAATGCTGGCGTTTATTTGGTCCAAAGCATAAGCATTGCCATCCAGCGTGGCAATGCCGCCTGCATGCTGGGTACGCTGCCTACTGGTAGTGGGTTTGAGCATTTGGATTGTCTCTAGACTTACTGTTGTAGTTAATAAAGGCTTATTATGCTTAGATAAGGATCAATTTTTGATACTCCAACACAGATCTATTAAAATAATTCTCGCTATAAGCTTTAAATCAATAAAATACTTACCTACTTCAAAGCTCATAATTAAGAAACTCTGTAAACCTCATTAACGTTTGCAAAGACTATTAACATAAATGACCCTGAGTAGATTAATTAAAGGTAATTAATAATTATATACTTAAGTTTACTTAGAAACATATTTTTTTTATAATTCTGCGTTTGGCTTCTCCTTGTCTGATTTTAAACAATTGTCTAAACTAGACTCTAGCGTAACGCACGCTTACCTAATAGGAACCTGTGTAGACTGAAGTCTATGTGATTTGATAACTGCATGTCATACTTTTCGGCAACATTAATATACCGACAGAGTTTCACATTCTGACTGTTTTGCTAAATCTACAATCTATAGATTAGATAATTTTGAATAAACGTACAGTACATAGGAACCTCCAAATGCATACACTTATATTTTAGTTTTCGGCATACTTATGCCTATAATTAGTATCTAGTAGAATAAGTAGACATTTAATGTACAGTACATTCCTCCAAATACTTATATTATATGTATGGTTAACGAGATTAATCCCTATTCAGCAGGGCTAGGATGCGCACCGCGAGAAAATTGTGTCGTGTCTTTATGTCTTGCGAAAACGAGACAGATTTCTACAGAGTCGTAGCCTTGTCCTGTTTTTAAGAATTGAGAAAAAAAACTCGCGGTGCGCATCCTAGCCTTGCAGGTGAAGCTAACCTATCCTATCCTATTGCGGGTTGGTGGATTCTTTTTCTCCGGACTTATTTCCATAGGTTTCCTCAAGTTGTTTTTGACGTGTAACTTTGGTGTTATCAATAAATTATTTGTATTTGTATTTGTATCCTTCACCGAAAAGCCAGTGGTATGAAAATATTATATTATACTCCAAAGAACACATTTTTCCGGGATTTGAACTCGCGATCTCACGATTTCAAATTGAGCGATCTCCCTCCCTATTAGACTACCACGGCTTCACGAATTAAGTACTTACTATGTACAATTTATTTAGTAGGAGAGTAGGAATAGATTGACCCAGATATGTGTCCGTTACTCACTAGTATATCTATACTGCTGTACATTATCCGATATGTTCTCCGTCAGCTGGTGTGACGCGTGTCGGAAACAGTATCCGTCCGGAATACTGATCTCGTGTATCCTTCGCACTGTTGTACAAATGGGATGTTTGGCCGAGGCTGCGGTTTGTGGTCAAGATGCTTCTCGCCTATTGCATTAGCTTACTATTTCCTATTTCATAATAAAGTAACCATTGACATGGTTGTGATTGTGTACGCACTTAGATTCTTAAGGGTGCGGTTCGAAGAATATCATTATTATCAGCCATGAAACGTCCACTGCTGGACGAAAGCCTTAATAGCCCCCTTAATAGGGATGCCATAATCCCCACGCTTGGCAGGTGGCTTGGCTCCGAAGTATATGTATTAAATAATTTAATTAATAGTGAAGGATATCAAACATTCACATGATATTTTTTAAACAAAACATGTTTTAATTTGTTGTTTTTTTTAAGAAGTTTTTAAGTTTATTTATCTACTATAGTTATTTTTATTCGAAATACTTAGGTTTGCATGTGTGCTCGCTATAGAATGGAATAGTTTAAAACGGATCATTCATTCATTGACTGACAGACAACGCAAAGCGTAAACCGCAGATCATACTAACTTGAAATTTGGAGGGTGTATTTGTCTTGATGCGTAGAGATGTACTAAAAAAATTCGAACTCGAAATTCGACCCCTAAGGGGGTAAAAAGGGGGGAAAGTTTTGTATGAAATTTTAGTCATGTAAATTTGTAATATCTTTTTGAAAAGGATTATTTAAGGGGGTGTAATGTTGTATGGAAAGTTATCTGTTTTTGAAGTTGAAAAACAAATTATAGTATATTTTAAAAAACAATAATTTGGGGGTTACAGGGGTCGGGCTGATTTAAAGTGGTGAATATGGGTAGGAAAATAATTGGTAATTAGCCCAGCGGTATGGAAGATACGAGTATTTGGGAGCGGCCCGAATTTCTTCCGTACGCAGACGAAGTCGCGGGTGACCTCTAGTTTCAGTTCAGTTCAGATCAGTTGGTAATTCTAGTTCGATATTAAACGAGAAGTTGTTTTTTTTTAATTCTTTATTTGTTTGGGGACTTTTGCCAACACTGGCATGTCAGTGCCTTACATAAAAAAGGCATTCATATTTGTAATAGGAAGCCATTTTTTTTTTACTAAGCTTCACGTAGACTACTGAGCCCAACAGAAGGTATGCAACATACAGACCTAGTGGCCTTCACGCATCTCGCCTCACAGAGGGCCACCCAGGATGTCGCAGGGCGGGTATATTTAGCTGCTTTGATGAGCCATGCTCCGATAAGCCATATCGCGACATGCCCCGCTGCGTTCGCCTCACTGCTGTGCCCACTCGCACGTGATATTGAGCTTTGATATTTATAAACACCGCTTCTGTGTCTCGATAAGCTCTACAGGGACTTCGAATAAAGTATCTCTTATGCTCAATCTATTGACAAGATTACAGGTTATATATCAATTGTTTCCTTCGTTTCTTTATCTTAAAACACAGCGCTTACACTTTATTGACACTACGAAAAGTTTTTAATAACAGGAATATATTTCAGATCGGTACAAAATGTGGTCCAGTCGCCAAGAGCGATCTCTACCACACAACCGTCTCTTTTCTGGCTTTGGGAAATCATCCCACTCATCTTGCCAGTTAGAGGTGTGTTATCCGTCCAACAAACTCGGTTAGTGGTGTGTATGTGTAATCCATAAAATAAAATTGTTTATAACATTTAATTAATTAATATCCGTAAATTATCTTAAATTTCCAGTCTCATAGTTTTTAATTGGTGTCTAATCTGTATTGGAAGGTGGAAGGAGGGCGAAATGCACTGCGTGTGTAAGGAAAACGTTGAGGTTTACCTTAGCGATCTGAGGTTTGGTCCTATATTAAAAGTTGTTCAAAAATCGTAGCATATAAACGATATCCTAAACTAGAAACGATGTGTTTGATGTGTGGTCGTCTGCAAATAGCTATAGTATACAATATGATGTAACTAAATGGTTCAACAATGCTAAGTATGTTTGTAGTAGTCATAATCAAAAACTTTTACTAAGGGGCCAACCTTGAAATCGCACATACAAAATCAGCTGTTCCATACAAAAAGCTCGTTGACCATGGACAAAATGTATGGAACAGCTGATTTATTTGCGCGATAACACATACGGCCCCATAGTAAAAGTTGTTCATAATGACGAGTACATACATACCCTTCAGTTTTGTTGAACCTTTTTGTTACTATTGTATAATATCAATGTATGCGGTACTCACGCAATGGCGTCTATCATGTCCAGTCCCATCTCGACGGTGCACCGCGCGTGGTCAGAGCGCGGCTCCGGCAACCCGGACACACAGTAGTAGCAGTCGCCCAGGATCTTTATGCGGAGGCAGTGGTTATCCTGGACACAAAAGCTCAATATGAACAAACACTCACATATACGAATACAAAATTATTAGTTTATATTATTATTTACGGGATATTTCACGAACTTGTTCACGGGCAGACTTCGTGAATTTGTTCGTGAACATTGTGCATGCAATTGCGCCGAAATATCGGGAGCTCATTCACAACATAATCAAGACCCACATCTCGTAAATAATAATAGAACTGTAGTGAACAACCTTGATAGTTTAAATAAAATATTTGGACATAAGAAAATATTACAAAAATAATTGATCCATGACTATATGGTTGGTTAACTCGCGTGGTTAACTGTCGTACAAGCAAACGATGCAATTTCGTTGTGCGATGGAAATCTCTTTTGTGGCCGCACGATGACTTCATAATCAGCACGGAGACGTCCGCTGCTGAACCAAGGCCATCTTAGACCGCCACACTGTACAACAAACTACCATTTTCATCTACCGGGGACTGCATGGTGATGTGGAATTAAGAAATGTCAAAGTTAATGACGGTAAGTGGAAATTCTTCAAATGAGTATCAAAATATTTAAGATTAGAGTTTTTTCTTTCTAACAAACTTTGTAAATCGGCATGTATTTTAGTAAAAATCTCGTCAATTGTACGATACGTCATCCTGGGATGACGTGTCGTACATTTGACGAAAACAGAGCACTCAGCTCTAGAATGTGCCTAGTCTTAAATATATGTAGATGACTAAGTAAACGAGTGCCTACTTCATTATCTGTAAATAAAGTACCTAAGTATCTATAATAAAAGAGATTTCGCAATTGAGATTATAGAACTTTTTTATGGCAGTGATTTATAGGTATAGTGATTGGCTTGTCATCCGCAAGTTATTGAACTTGAGATTCTGAGTCATGCTGACCTGCTTTACTTGAAAAAACTTTGTAAAAACGCAATAATCAGAACCGCAGTATAGCAACAAAAGAGACAACCCCATTTGTTGTCGTTAGTTAACGTTAACATCATCAAAGAAGCACTATGCTACAAATTTCGCTATCTCCCTCTATCTCTCTTTCTTTTCCGTTTGTAAATTTTGATCGTACTTTCTAACCATCAATTAATGATATTCAATTAATCCAACTTTGGTATACAGTATCTCTACAAACACAACTCTACAACTGTATGTGTAATTAAAATGAACTTCCGCAAAGTAACGCCTGATTCAATCACATAATTATCTTATTCACATCAATGTACAGGGTTAGTTTTAATCAGTTAGCACCCTTTTAAGGGCATATTCTGTACACCAAAACAAACGTTTACTATGGGGCCAACATTGAAGTCGCGATAAAAATATCAGCTGTTCCATGCAAAAAGTTCATCGACCTTGGGCAAAATGTATGGAACAGCTGTTTTTTTGCGATTTCAATGTTGGCGCCATTGTAAAGGTTGTTAGTATTGATGTAAGTACAAAATATGCCCTTAAAATAATGTTAACTGATTATAACTAACCCTGTATACGTAATCTAAGCTTATTCAATTAAACTCTTGTACAATAAGGAATTATAGTATAATCCCTCAATGTGGAATAATTTATACGCTTTTACATTATACTGGTTTCATTAGCCTAATCATCAACAAAAAATTTGCTAGTAAGTTTTTTCAACGAACTAACGTAATGAAACAAACATTATTAGAATTATGGTGAGGACAAATAAAAAAAAATACTAGATATTCGGTTAGGAGATGGACATATTCTTCGGAAGTGTGTTAATTAATTACATGGCAATGCCGCCAGCAAGCTAGGTACGCTGCCGACTGGTAGTGAGTTTGAGCATTTGGATTGTCTCTAGACTTTCATCAGTTTAGATACAATACTTTTGTTTTTATGTAGTAGGCTAACTAGTATAAGTAGTCTTTGTACTTTATTAATCCTTAGTCTAAATAGGTATAATGGAGAAATTACATTGGCTAGCTGGTCGAACCGTCCGAAGAGTTCGTTGAGCAGCCGCACCAGCTCCTGAGCGCTGCACTGCGACGCGAGCACCGTGAACCCCACGATGTCAGCAAACAGGATACTGGAACAAAGGAATACTTTCATCTCAACACTAGACGTGGTTATCGAAACCTAATCGAATAACCGCTCGACTTTCGTGAGGTACCGGCACAGAATAAATAATAGTAATACGTACAGAAAGTTAACTCCGCAAAGGAATTGAAATAAATAAAGTCTCTATCTACTAGGCAATAAAGTAGCAATTCAACTCGCGCAGCGCTGGATACCGCTCGCTATATTCACCTAGATATACCGCTCTCTTTCTATCACGTATGCTTAGTTACGTGCGACGAGGCTAGCGTGCGGGCGGCGACTGACTTTTGCCTTGCATTGTCCACCCGGACGGAGCCCCGGCCGAACATACCTAAACTGCGGAGTGACACCCCCCTGGTAGCGGGTTCAACCCAATGCACTCTTTGGAGTTTATGTAAGGATGTTTATACTTTGGCTTATCGGTAAAGGAAAACATCGTGAAGAAACCTGCATTTGTTCGAAGAAGGGCTTCAATTCCAACCTGCAACTGGGCCAGCTGGTGGCTGGTGGATATAGGCCAATCGCCCTTCGTGGGTAGGCCTATGTCCAGCAGTGGAGTGAGGAATGGTTATGCTATGCGGGAGGCAATAATGTACGACACAGATAATGTACGGCATGATATTGTACAGCATAATAATGTACAGCATGATAATTAGTGTACATGTACATCAAATATCATGCTGTGCAATATCGTGCCGTGAAATATCATGCCGTACATTATCGGCTCGGCTCAATAATGCACACCCCGATTTTGTACAGACTGATATTTGATGTACAAGTACACGAATTCCTTGTTTGTATAGCAGTTAGGTTCAGGTTATATAATTTTTTTGTCAATTTGAGAAATGTACTCGGATTATTGGCTGTACAATATAGGGCCGTACTTTATAGACACGAGCCGATAATGGACGGCCAGTATTGTACGACATGGATTGTACAGCATGATATTCGATGTACATGTACACCAATTATCATGCTGTGCATTATTATGCCGTACATTATCGTGTCGGGAAATATCATGTAGTACATTATAGTAGACACCCTGCTATGCTATGCACCACAACTGCGTCCGTGGACGTAAATGGACAAAGACCCTTACCTATATTAGATTCTATAGCTTTACCTATTCCTATATAGGTCCTGAAATTATAGGTGAGAACTAGTAAAGTTTATCTTTGTGCGAAGATAAAACCCCTCCCCCTTTGAAACTTATAGCTGCGCTCGCAGCTGAAGAGTTTTCAAATTGTTCATTACTTGATACCATAAAAAATACCTGATTACACTTATAACAAATTTTCTCTTGTGGTCGAGTTGCCACTATAATGAAATAATATAAAAATTAAAGGCGGCGACTCGACCACTTGGTAGACTTATTGGCGGTCTATATGACTACCAACGAAATCTAGCAATTAAACAAGATAACCAGAGGCCGTACTATGTACTATGACATGTAAATATCCTCTTTATGTTCAACCGCCGATGCTGCGCGACCACGAACCCTATTAGGGTAAGGACTCACGAAGCGATTTTCACCCACGCCCACCGCGGTTGCGGGCCCGCAGCCTTTAGAATACAGATATTTATGTAAAAAATTAAAGCACATTTCACGACGTGTTTTACGCCCGCGGCGTGTGCGATTGTTTGCGGGTCCCGCTGCACCGGCGGTATCTTGTACCGGCGGGCGCGGGTCGCGGTTCCGCAGCCGCGGCGGGTTGCACCCGCGCGCTCTGCGATCGGTTGATCTCAACTGATTGTTTAACCGCCCGTCTTGCGATAATCAACCGCCAAGATTGCGAGCGATAATCGCAACCGCGACGGCTGCGTAACCGCACAAAACTCCGGTCTCGTGAGCTTTGAAAATAAAATTCCATTCCGCCACCGCAGTGGGCTCGGGTAAAAATCGCTCCGTGAGTCCTTAGCCTAGGGTTCGCGGTCGTCTTATTGCGGGGCGATACAATTCACAGACGCGCAGCGTCGGCGGCTAACCTAATCATGGGTTTTTAGAGTTCAAAGAGTAGGGCGTTCGCTTTTCTGTGATCATACCTATATTCAACACACGCAAGATTGCACGATTAATAAAAAACTCCATGCATGCTGGATGTAGTTGATTCCAATAGTACAAGATAAAAATTTCAGACATACAGTGTGCTTTGATATATCAATCTAACGTGTAGGTACTTACTTATTAAATAAAACGTATAATAACAATTAAAAACCATAACCAAAATAAGAAAAATAAATTCTTATCAAGTTTTGTGTTGTCCAAAGTTATATGAAACTTAGATTAGATAGTGCTAACTTAAAAGGCTCATAAATTTGCCTCACTAAGCACAAAATCCCTCCTGAACTGAATTCACAAGTTAGCGCTACATAGTAGCAATGGATCCTTTCATCTAGTAATTGGAATTTATTATCTCCATTGCCAGGGAAAGAAATAAGAGTAAAAAATATCCGCTAGAATGAGTAAAAAGAAATACCAATGGAATTAGAATAGGATTATAGGAGAAAATGCAATTCTAAAACAAGAACCAACTACGGTGACCACTGAAGAGAGAAGTGAATAGAACGGAAATGTGACGGGCCGCGCTAGCCGGCATTAAGTGCAAATGCGCTTGATGTCAATTTTACCAATATACATGTTTTTAAACTGAGAATACTCAAAAAGAAAATTTAAATAGACGCATAGGAAAACAACCCACATTGCATCGTAATCGTAATCTGTTGCAAAATGGCATTTCGAGCGTTTTACTTCAAATGCGCGACCAATGATAAGCATTTTTTCGTCGTAGTTTCTATACAATTAAGTATGAGTGAAACTGGCGACAGCGGTTTACTGTACAATTGCTTTACAACATTGTTTTGACAGCCGTTCTACCTAAGAAGTAGGGCTGTCGCTTTTTTGACACGGTGACGGACTCGTGTCTCCCCTTGATTTCCCCCCTGGAGGAGACATCAGATATGTCTGAATAGAATAGAATAGAATAGAATAGAATATAATACATACAACAGAGCAACATAATCTAGGTAAGCAGAAACAGCAGTATTCTTTGTTCGAGAAAAAAAAATAGTGATAGACTCGTCTTTACATTCCTCTTTATAAGAAAAAAATATATAATTTATACGATAGCTGAAAAACTCTGTGGACTCGCCCGTGGCTTTGTCGATATGCCAGAGCTTGATAATAAATATTATAATTCATTTATGCATATTATGTAATAATTAATATAATTTAATGTTTAATAATAGTACAATAATTATTTTTTATATTTATAATCTACTCATAAATAATAAATGCGTAGATTATTTGTTGATTTCCAGATTAAGTTGAAAATAAACATAAACAAGTCCCAGTCAAGTCTAAGTCATACATCTATACTAAGTGCGGTGGCTACATTACTGGAAGCTTCTATGGAGATATGGAGGCAATAGGTTACGCCGTCATATATCATTTGCCGATACCTAAGCACATATTCAAAAATACAACCACTTCTACACATAAATATTTTAAAAAAAAGTACTAGAAACAAGCGGCATAATTTTTACGTTCCCGTCAAAACTCCATCGCTAATTTCATTACAGTTATGCACCTTCCGAACATTCATTGAACCATAACTGTACCTAAATATTTTTTATAGAACTGTACTTAGGAACTCTATTTAATGTTCCTAATAAAAAACACATTTCAAAGCCTTATTAAGCTTATTAAAGTCTCTTGAGAACTCATTAAAGAATCAATAAATGAATCAATAATTAATCGTTTTAAGAAGAGATGGGATGAAAAGAAAATTAACGCAAACAATTGTATTACAGTGTTCCCCTTAGTATGAACGGTTATATGTGTTATGTCTTGTACAGGTAGCGGAGCGCCCCAGAATGCAGATTCAGCTTTTAATTTTAAATTAAGTTATATTATATTATAATAGAGTACAGAGTCTAGAATAGAGTAGTCTAGTGTAGGGACGACTCTCTGTACTCTGTACCTACACTACAACTCCGACGGGTATTACAGTTGAATTTAATACTACAATAATCAAAGTCCTGACTGACTGACAGGCAACGCTCGATGCACGGATGCAGACAATGCACAGCGTTCTGTTTTTCAAACAAAAAACAAAAAGATTTCGGAAAAACGGAATAATCACAGTCATGTATTATTGTATTATTTTCATAAACTGTTTTTTTAAGAATTAATGATAAAAAATGGTTGTGTTTTATTCATTGAGTGTTAAATTACGTGCAAGTCAATGTGATGAAACATGTCTTTTCGTGTTGTTTTCAAAACACCGTAAAAGCTTATAGGAAATTCTTCACAACTTTACACTAGGGTATGACTTGGACTCGACTTTAACTAATTTCGTGTGAATAACTGCGTGATTTACTGACAATAAATTTGACCTGTGCTTATAAACTTGAAAATTCATGTACTAGAAATTGACACTGTCAGAATGCACAAAGCGCGATGCCAAAAACGAAGATGAAAATAAAAACGCACAGCGCAAATGGTCATAGAGACTTGAAATTTGGAGAAAGCATTTGTATTGATGCGTAGAGGGAGGTGTACTGAGAAAGGATGTTTTTGAAATTCAACCTCTATAAGGGCTTGACTTGACTTGACTTGACTTGACTCACTGAACTTATATATATAGTTGGTATATGGATATTTAATTAAAATAACATGTTGTTTTCAATGTTTTTTGACATGGATGACTTACGGGGGATAAATAGGGGTGATAAACTTTGTATGGAATTTTCTTTGCTCTTGAAGTTGCTTATAGTGATGAAAATTGCTATTGGTAGTGCATCTAATATATTATAAAACAAAGTTGGGTTAGCTACACCATTTATAAAACTGGGTAATAAAACTGGTAGGTACTTTATGTATGTATTTGTCTGTGACATCGTTCATGGAATATGTAGGTACATTATAGCTCTGTGCTCCCAACCTGATAAACAGATTAACATGTTTTTGTTTGTAAAGTGATTAGATCGAGAGTTTAATTTTTTTCTTGATTTTTGGCATCGCATTCTGCTAGTGTCAAATATATTATGCAGTTTTGGAGGTTTCCCATATATTAGTTTAACAAGTCATCATAATAAAATCAGTCACGGTCAAGCCCAAGTCATCATGCCCCAAGTAAAGTTGTAGCGACTATTCTAGAAGCTTTTACGATAAAAACAATACGAAAAGACCTACCATTTAAAAATAATAATACGCTACTACAGAGGTTTTAGAAAATAACACATTGTAGCGACATGACTTTTCCCCGTTCCCGCCAAAACTCGAGTTTTCTTAGGTACAACTCAAGAACGCCGCGGGTTTTTATTAAATTATCACTTCTCAACTAAAATTGTGACCAAAAAGCAAAAGCAGTAGTTGGTAAGTAGTTCATACGTCAATGTTGGTCAGTAATCAGTACCTATGTTATTTGAAACAATTTTTGAACCAATATCACTTTGTTACTGTCCTCATC
Source organism: Erannis defoliaria (assembly GCA_905404285.2). Taxonomy (NCBI): domain Eukaryota; kingdom Metazoa; phylum Arthropoda; class Insecta; order Lepidoptera; family Geometridae; genus Erannis; species Erannis defoliaria. The sequence goes on from FR990071.1 coordinate 8,328,139, forward strand.
TCGAGCGCTACGTCGAAATTTAAAATACCTAGACTAGATGGATGGCACGTGCAACGTTTTTGCAGTGTAATTGAACTCAACCGCACTCACGACAAGAAATAAATAGATATTTCAAAAATACTTTAAAGATACCGCTATCAGATACATTTTAAGATTTAATAATAGCCTACCTGCTGTTGCTGTTGCCACAGAGACTACAAAGAAAAATACAGGGTTGAGCAGAACGGAGATACTAAGTCAAAAGGAGGTCATTGTACTCATCATACGAGCTAGCGTCAATTTTAATAAAATGTGCAGGCACACTGAGTTGTATCTGTTCTGTACAAGCGTTAACGCAGCCAGGCAGCGGCTGAGCGGAAACAATTTTATGTAGAATAACTGATACTACTTGATCATACATCTCTTTATAGGTAGGTACTTAGGTATAACTAGTGACTATATATATTTATATATGTATTTATATTTTTCGCATTTCCTTGGCGATTCAGCGTGGCAATGCCGCTGGCTTGATGGGCAAGTTTGGGCGAGGGGCCTGCCACGATTTTGGACATTCTATATTATAATTATTGACAATGAACTGTACCGAGTTAAAAAAAAGACATTTAATTCATCAGCTGTTCCATTGAAAAATAGAGTTCACCGTCGTCGAGATTTAGGTACACTTAAAAAAGGACAGTTGTTTTTGTTTCGCGAATTCAGGGTTGATCTCTTAGTTGAAGTTGTTCACAATGATCAGTATAATAACCTCCATTCGGCTTAGTAATACAGTTACGTGTAATCCCGTGTAACTGTAATTTATAAAATTACTGCCTACTTACTAAAGTTTCATTCGGCCCTGCTCGCAAATAACAAAGTTATCTACGCTTGTAGGAAAACACGTGAACTTTAACTTCTACAGTAATCGATTTACGAGTAAGTACCTACTAACTTAAAAGTTTGTTTCTCCGATTTAATTGGCCCAATTCTCAAACAAAGTTTGTCGGAAATTGTCTGTCTATACAAGACTTCCGCGGGGTTATACTTACGATCTTTCAAATTATTAGTATCTTATGTCCGTTCTCGTGATGAACTCATTTGCAAGACTGACAATAACGATGATGATGAGAAAATTTCATATACCTCCAAATAGAGAACCCATAGATACAAAATTGAGATGAAAATACATTATGGTCCTACCTAGATAAAAAGCAATTCATTAATGCTTAGATTTTTAAAGCTATCTCCTCTAAGAATAAGAAAAATGTACTGTCCCAAGCGCTAATGATTCGAATAAAAACAAAAGATCGCTAAAAGCTAAGCGTCTTTTGTTTTACACTACTAAGACCGTTTCGGCGGTTTTGGACCACAAATAAAAATTACCACTTTATATTTTATTATGATAAAAACATTTCTCGATTTTTTTTTAACACGACTAGGCGACAACTCTGGTGCATGTGCGAGTAATAGACCCACGGAAAAACAATTGACATTAGAAAAACAAAAGAAATCTGAAAAGTGTCCTTTGACGATTACAAGTCGAAATAATAGGTTTACGCTCTTTTCAACCAACTTTTTCGACTTGTAATTGTCAAAGGTGTATTTCAAGAAGTGATCGTTTCAAGAAATGGTCATTTCGAGAAGTGGCCGATTCAAGAAGTGGTCATTTTTATTTGTGGTCCTAAACTGACGAAATTACTAAGACTAGGTAACTTAATAAATTAAAATTAATCTTGCAAAAAAGTATCTATGTAAAAAAATATATGAGCTTCCTTTTATAAATGGCGAACACTTATTTATACCAAGTTATAAAATAACTTTTACAGGAGTGTCTGGGATATCAATAACATCTAAATATAGAAGGAAATAAAGTAAACATCACACGTATCGGATAAACTTTCCATTTGGTACAATAATAGTGCGCATTTGTCATTCCATTACTTATTGTCGATAAAGCGCGCCCGGAAACCGGCGAAATGGAGTCTGATCGGCATCGATAGAGCGACACATTACTCGAGTCATCAATCTATCTATCTATATATATAAAAGGCTCTGTTCAAACTGATTGACGACTGACTGGTGACTGACTGACTGACAGACAAGGCACAGCCCAAACCGCTGGTCGTACAGACTTGAAATTTGGAGGGTGTATTCGTCTCGATGCATATATAGGGGTGTACTAAGAAAGCATTTTTCGAAATTCGACCCCTAAGGGGGAAAAGGGGGGTGAAATGTTGTATGGAAAGTTCTTTGTTTTTGAAGTTATAGTGATGAAAATTGAAATTTGGGTAGTTCATTCAAGGGGGTGGTGGGGGAAGGGGTGGGGGAGTTTGGGGGGGGCTAAAAAAATAGCTCGGGATAATTTAAAGTGGTGAATTTTGGGAGCGGGCCGAATTTCTTCCATACGCGGACGAAGTCGCGGGCGACCTCTAGTTTCATATAAATAAAAACTTGGCAGAAGCCAATGATTTCTATATCTAGATACGCCTGAGTTAAGAAATCGTAAGACTTAATTCTCTTTGACAAAATGTTAACGCCATCTCTCGGATTTCGCGGTCACTACGTGCAGCGCCAGTAAGGCGTGGTACAAAAAGCACAAACTATACGAAACTAGAAACGACTTACCTATTACCTAAAAATAAAAGTTTTTGTGTAAAAGCATGTTTAGTTTAACTTTAAATGTTGACTTGCCGGTCATAAGGAACGACACCTTTTATATACTGCATTTTGAAATGTAATTCGTTCAACCCTTTACCACACAGATTGGCATTTTGCACTCAAGTGATCACGCCGGACGTGCATCGGTGTTAATGCGCTTCTTTGACACCAACGAATGGGCGACATTTTAAAATGGCGTCCAACCCGTCTCTACTATGTATGTCTATGGCAAAAGCACTATGTTTTACTCTCATATGAGCCCTTGTGTAATTATAATAAATATTAATGTTTTGGCGGGAACACGGAAAAATCATGTCGTTGCATTCTATTATTTTCTTAAACTGGTGTTTGTCCGCGAATTAATGATTAAAAAAGGTGGTGTTTTATTCATTGAGTGTTGAATTACATGCACGAGTGTGGGCAAGTGATATAATGTGGTGAAACATGTCTTTTCGTGTTGATTTCAAAACTCCGTAGAAGCTCATAGTAAAGTCGCCACAACTTTACTAGGGCATGACTTGGACTCGACTATGACTAATTACAGATTGTATATTATAATGTATCCCATAGTGAAAAGCCAGCTTTATTGTAATAGTAATTTGTAATTGTATTGCTGCGGAGCGCAGCACTGTGGCCAGCATTCAAATTATCAGAAATTACGAATTTTTATAGCAGTGGCTTTTTGGTGACGGAAACATGTGAATCCACCCCGCAACTATCTCCAGCAGTGGACTTATAAAAGGCTTATTATGCATATTATATTCAACTAAGTGTCTATTAGGTATAGGCCTTTGTTGCCCGTGGATTTTTTAAAACGATCAAATTTTATTTTCTTTGTATTTATTTATAAAAAAAATCTTGATGCTTTCTTTTTATGATGATATATCATGATATATATATTAGGAAAAAAGACGAGTAAAATTTGATCTGGTAAGTGGAGGCTCTGATGTACATACACACACAGCTTCTTGTCGCACTAAAATAAAATTCTACCATAATACGCATTACTTTAAAAGCAAAATTGCTCGCACCTTCAACGTTTAAGTACCTACCTACTGGGAATTAGTTGTACATTTAATGGAATTTAGAGTGAATCAATTAAACCAGGGAAGTTACGAGCACTTGAGAATCATCACGTGATTCTGCAGGAATGCATGTGAACTTTGCTAATGCATAGGTATTCTTGCGCAGAAATACAATTGTTTGAAAATTATAAAGTTTTTGGCTGTAACTCTGTAACTGAAGTAAAAATTCCTTTGTAATGATGTTCTTAGCGATTGCGATTAATCGTTATTCAGTGATGTAATTTTGTTTGAGCGGTGATGCGCCTCGCAGTCGTGAGATCGTGGATTCAATCCCAGGACCTGTCCAACGAGTTCTTCAGTATTAACGTACCTACGGATTTTTGAAATTCATACTCTTGCTATTAGATTTGCTAACAACTTTATAAAACCTGCATAATTATATCCGCAGAAGACTTGCAACGGCGTAAGTAAATCCTCCAATCCGCACCAGACGAGCTTGGAGGATTATCGCCCAATCAACCTTCCAGGGTAGACCTGTGCCCAAAGTGTGATTTTATCGACAGACTCGCAAAAATTTGGCGGTTACACAAATTCGTGTGTCAACTTTAGTTTTTTGATAAACATATATTATATATAAATAAGTAAATTCATATGACTGAGTGGCCAGCCAGTGGTGTCAGAGTCAAAGTGGTAATTTTTGACGTTTTTATCACATTAAGTAAATACTCTATGGTTTCTTATCCGTGGTCCACCTACGTGGTTCACTCAGGTATTCCACGGATACCTCATTAATCGTAAAGTAAAACATTTAAGTCAAGCGTGTTATTGAGATTCCCTTAGAAATTATAAGAACTTATCTATTGCTGTAACATTTGTATGTTTTACTATGGAATCTCTTAGCAGGATATGAACGCATTTTCAGTCTTCTTCGATTTATTTTCTAATAAGTCAATCAACCTGATTTATGTATCTGCTTAAGCTATTATGCCCTTGAATATAATTATGTTAGGAAAACGATTTTCCTTTTATTCAAAAGTTAAAACGCAAACTACGGTAGCTAAAAATGGGAAAAGACCTGTGTTGCAACAGTGAGCGGTTTAAGGCTGATTCTCGTCGAAGCATGTAGCAGGCACGACTCGTATTGACGAGATCCAATGAGCCGAACACAGGTATCGCATTAACAACCCTTTTTATAATCCCTCGCCCCTTCACTAATAATGCGTAGGTATGTATGTATACATTGGACCACCATTAATTCGAAAACAAAAGGTTCTCTACAATGGAGCACTTTGGCAGCTTACACGGCTTACCTTATACTTCGTCACCTACTTGACTAAACTTCTATGGAATAGTAGATTACACACCTAGGGAGCAAAAGAAAACAATGTTTCAGAACTCATGTCTCCCAAGGCGAAGCCGAGGGTGAAAAATATGAGATCTGAGGCTTCTTTACTTGCTCCCGTGGATCGTATACGAATTTACGTGCCACTACGGGGAGAAAGTGTTCCTTTCGCTCCGCGTAGCGGTGCTAAAGTAGCCACTTTAGCCCCGCAGGCACATAAAATGAACATCCTTTTACATACAGATGTTTAACCCCCTAAAGCAAACAGACGGGTGACTAACAGAAGCATCCGTTACTCGGCTTTGGTTTGGCGTTTATGCCGTATTCACTTCAGAACAAAATATTTTTATACACCTTATCGAGCTACGCCACAAGAGCTGGTTTTATGTAAGAAGATTCATTTAGCAAATATCGTAGAACCTTTGGAAGCAGTGCTACAACAAGGCTTTATGTTGGCGAAACGTTTACGTAATGGTTATTGGTTATAGTGCTGGAAGCATAGTGCCTTCAGACATGCAAGAAGCGAATAATACTTGGCTAGTAACAATGAATATTCGATGTTGTATTGCTAACATACAACGTGGCCTTAGAATAAACATAATTGCAGCCATGAACCAGTCCTGTCCCCACAGATGAAATAATAGTACTACGCTGTTCCTCGAATCAGCAGGCTAATCATGTAACTGTTCAGGATCGCGATTCGGATCGCGATTTGTCATAAATGTCACTTGTCACTGTCACAGCTTCACGGTATTACGGAGGGATTTCTCTCGCTATCGTTATCGAACGAATGCATTGATTTCCTTAATTAAGTTAAGCAAATCCGTAGGTCTTTTGGCGTTTCGTCCTGCCCTGAAGGGTCAAATGAGTTTTGGGAGTGACAGTGACAAGTATAAATTTTTGACAACTCGTATCCGAATCGCGATCCCGAAAAGTTACATGATAGCCCCGCAGTTCTGATTCTGACTAAGATGCGAATCTGTCTTTCTATTCTCAATACATTGGAAATTGAATGTGTGCAAAATCATTTTTTATCACATCTATTCAAAAAGACCGAGTTTGTTTTTCGCAAACAGGGACCAAAATATCTCTTTGATCCCTAGGAAAAAATATTTGAATTTGGAATGTGGATATCGTTAGTAAAAGTTCCAATCACCAAAGAGATAAATCACGAACATTGTATGAACAAGTAACAGGCTGTATGATAAAAAAAAAGCGCGCGAGTAAATAAAAAAAAGTGCGATATGCGTTCCGCCTTCGTTGTTTATCAAATAAGGATTTTATTTAGTTTTTAAAAAACTGAGTGTAAGTAGTAGTAAGAATGAAATAAACGTAGGTACTATTCTTATTTTTATGTTGCACTTACTTATTTTCTCATAGAGGGTGTAAAAAATAGAGTGTCCATCTCGGGAGCAACACTATTTTGATTAATCTCGAATGGCGGACTTTACGTATTTTTTTCAAAGAAACACTCTCGTTTTTAAAATAGTTGTTTGCTCCCTTGGTAAACAATCTACTATTATTTCTGATGTAATAAGTAACAGTTGGAAAACATAATTCCAATTTTCTTCAACAAATGATGTTTTTCCTTAAATAATTAGGTTTTAAGTATAAATATTTTAAAAATTTCTAATATTATATACCATCAGAGTGCCTGTTGCCAAAGGCCTGCTCTAGTCGCTCCTAACATATGGAATACTCTTTTGGGGATCAGCTGCTGAATGGCACACCAAAAGAGTATTCATTCTACAGAAACGAGCTGTGCGGTATATACTTGGACTAAAAAAATTAGACTCATGTAGGAATGTTTTTAGGGAATTGGGCATTATGACAATGACGGGTGAATGTATCTATCAGAATATATTATATGTCCTTGAAAACATTAATAGTATGAAAAGAGCCATTGATTGTTATGGAGATGGATGTCGAGATAAAAATCGAATTCTACCTCCACCAAGAAGGCTGACGAAAACTAATAATAGCTTCTATTGCCTGGGAATAGAGTTTTATAATAAGATCCCTGATTGTATCAAATGTAAATCTAATAGTGACATATTGAATTATATTAAAAAATGTTTGATTGATAAAAGCTATTACAGAATAGCAGATGCTATTACGGACAGAACTATATTTAAGTTTATAAAATTATATTATTTTTTTCTTAAATTATATTGATTTAGTAGTTTTAATTTTGACGATGCTTTTGCTGATCTAAATAATTATAATTGTTATTTTATCTAATACATATTCAATATCAAAGTGAAGTATTATGATTGTATAATTTGACGTTTCTAAATGCATGTAATCATGTTTACAGAATAAAATGAATTTGAATTGAATTGAATTGAATAGTTCTCTCCAATCTTGCCTATCCAGTGCGGCTCCTTTCCAGTGGGGTCCAGGTTTTATTTTATTTTCATTTGCATCTGTACATCAAATTAATACTACCGTTACACGTAACCGCGTACAAACCAACCTATGTCTTCCAATGTTCAGACACCATATAAATGTGCCTATTTCATAATTAAATTAGGTTTTTTTTTGCAAAAACTGCCAATAGCAGTCTAGCAGACAATACAATCCAATCAGCTGAATATCCGCTTAGTCTAAAAGGATCAAGTGCGGTAATAGACTTCCCGACTGTGTGACGTCATCGTCGGACGAATAGCCTGCCATACGTGAGGAGAGAAGTAATGCGATCAAACGATTAAAACACGAGTACGGTGTCGCTTTTGAGGAACCACTTAAGGCAATAGCAAAAATCGTAATGAAACAAAATTAAATATAAATAGAATAATTTTATACTGAATAGAATAATATTGTTGAAAACAAAAGCTGTGAGATAAGATTGCTACTGCCAGCGGCCCAGAGACTCGCTCCGGTACTTCAAGTAGCTGGGTTGGCTCATGGGTAGATGCTGGTTGGGGAAATGCACAATATGCTCAAAACGAGACGTCATTGAAGGTCTTAAATATTCTTTTTAAGAATAGGTCTTAACTATTATATTTAAATAGGAATAAAAGTATCGTTGTAAATGAGTTAGATAATTTAAACACACAGGGTTATAAGCATAACTTAAAAATTAAAAATTGAGGATCGGGCTAGAATGTCATAGATAATATCCTATCGTCCATCGACTTACGGGGGCTGACGATGAATTCCAACGGTTGTCTAACTACAAAACTAATAACTATCTACGTTTACATTAACGAGAGAATAATATAGAAGTTCAGTACACACACAACACAACTAATATGAGTACCAACTCACAAGATAAAGAAATAAACAGAAATAAAGTACTTTTAAAACATCCCTGTGTCTTTCTTGATACCTAAATAACATGAATTGTGTTCTGAACCGTTCCGCATTAAAATGCACAAAACTGTATAGAACGGCCAATTCTTATCAACAAAAACAAAGAGATTAACATGATAGATAAAGGAAAATCTGCACAGCTAATACAGTACAGCATACCTCAATAAATTCTTGAAGCGTCGTCTCGCAGATTCCTATAATGCCCGCTACGGCTCGATAGAGCCTTTGAAGGAAATCGGAAAACGCTGTACATTACGAGTATTGACATACATAGCATTGATTTTTAAAATATTGAGTCGTGGCAAGATTTATGGCTGAGTAACGTGTTTGTCAAATCTTAAATTCAAATTTTAGCTTTTAGTATTTTAGGAAATTCATTAATGTAGATATTTAAATACTGGAACGTATAGTTCTGAAAGCCCTTTCACACCGATGTTTGAATGAGGCTCAAAGTTCTACTCGTATATGTAAACTTTGCGTAGAAGTTACACGTGGTATTAATAGGTTACTCGCGGAGGTAGCTCCTATTCATTAAGCTAACCACAAGGTAGGTAAAGTTGCCACGAACATTAGTGTTCTAATTGCAATCCTTGTTTGCTACTAATTGTTAAGTGTCCACAACACGTTAACAGAATCTGATGACCATAAATTATGTTCATAGTTTTTATGACGTTAATGACTATTAAGAACTTCTAGAATGTTTAATAATAGTAGTGTTTAGTAGACTTAGTACGATGTCATATACTTAAAATGTATTTTCCAAAGTCTAATCTGCTTTCTATAACCATATCTCATTCAAATAGCCGTTAAGAAGTTGTATGGGAAAAACATACTAACATTAACACCAATAAGTAGGTTATGTGAAATTTTAAATTATGATTTTTCGCGTTTATTATGATTGAGGTAAGCTGTCGATTTTTAAGTGCCTTTATTTCTTTATCTGAAGACAATAATAAGTATGACACACAGATGTAGGCCATCATTGGCTTTTAGTTACAAGCATTATACCATACTCACTCACTAAATGAACAATAAACATTAACGTAGGTACTCAAATGTATATACGATGAAGAGAAAATAAAGTGAAAGATGTCTTTGTTTCAGTACTTCCCACGTTTGCCGTAGACACTGATGAATTATTTAGTTCAACAAGACAAACTATAGAAATCAGTTGTGAATCCAATATTAATCTTGTTTTTGAAACATCGCTTATAATTAAACATAACGGGTATGAATAGAAGACGATTTCATTACACCAAAAGAGTCGTTAAGTAGATAATCCATCTAAGACTAAAAGGGTAGTGTGGGCGGTCCTACCCGTTACATTCGGGAAGCCGTTATCCAATTTTACTCGAACACTACCTGACATAATTTGTCCAACATTAAGGTCTTCAACTTCGAGCTCCTAATCCTTTTTGTAAAATAAATCTTGACAAACCTCTTCCGTGAATTAAACTAAATGTAATGAATAAAATATAGCTACTTTAGAATGAACGTGTTTTTTGGCACCAACTAGTCCAACAACGAGAAAACGTATGATGTCGACAATTGTATTTATTTCCCGAAACTTGCGTTTTTAATGTCATACTGGTAGAATAAGTGGCTATTTTGGTGAGTATACCAATATAAATACCAGTAACAACAACAGTTGACTTATGAGCAAATTCCAAATTAGTAATTCGAGCACAATTTATACTGCCAAGATACATGCGATCGGTAAAATTAACGGTAATATTGTCGTTTTAATCGCCCACTTCATGACACTACTGGAGTAGCTAACAAAAGCCACGTACCTCCAGACATTATGAACTTGACCTTTGTATCCACTTTTGTATCAACGAAATGGACTCGTGCGTTCCAAACTGTTACGCGAAGTAAGTTGGCAAGGAAACGAGATGTCTGAGGCGTGAAACAATAATAATAATAGCACAGCAGTTTGAATTAACCACAAAATCTTTCGAAAAATCATTAATATACTTAGTCAAAAATAAAGATGAAGGGAAAAATGCACAATTAAATTATTTTAACAAACTCCTCGCTTTTTGCGCTACGCTGGCGTGTCGCGACAATAATTTTAAGCCTCTTAGAGCCATTATTTTCCGGATAGACGTGAAAATAATCAATCACAATCATATCATCAATCATCAATCATATTTCCGTTGGGGCTTTTTGGCCGAAAACCTGTGGTAAACTAAACAACACGAATGGGTTTAGTTCGTAACAACAACCTTCGCCGGCCCATTCAAAATATTTAGATGATTTTTGTGAGTGATACTCAATTAACCGCTTGGAAGTGCGCCAACGCATGAGCATGACATATGACTCGGTATACATGTTCTGCTAGAGTTGACTAATGTTTATAGTAAAACCAAGGCACTTTCTCGCAAGAGCGTCGAAAGGATAAATAGATAAATAAAGCATTAAGGTGATAATCGGTAGGCAACATGAATTTACCCTGTAATGTAGTGAAAATACGGGACTGCGTTAATATTTAATGCGGATTAACGAAAACATGACAAAGACTTACTTAGCAATGTTTTCTTAGTATCAACTGACGATAATTTGATGAGACGCCTACGGCTCAGAGTTTGGTACCTACTCTTGTTTTCCTATCTAACTCCATTATTATTTTCTCAGTTTCATCAACAAATAATGTTTTAGAAAACGTCTTTTCTCACGAAACAAAATTATAGTTCCAGTTACAAGTCAAGTTTGAAAGTAAGTTCGAGAGTATACTTCCCATTTGCTTAAGAAATTTAAAGTGAAAAAGGAGAAACTGAACTGTCTAGAGATTTAAACCGCAAATAACAGTAGATTGTTTACCAAAGGAGGAAAAAACAATTTTTAAGGTGAGAGTGTTTCTTTGTATCCCGAGCGGCTCTGAACCGAAAGGACTATCAGGGTAAATGACGATGTTTGCAGGACGACGGCACGTGAAAATGTCTACATGGTGACAATATCTTGAGCATAGAGTAAGTAAATACTACGTAATATCTTGAGTGGCAAAACGACTTGTGAAAACGACCAAAATGTGAAGTACAGCTATCAAGAGATATATATTTTCCAAATTGTAATTATTATGAAAAAAGATTTAATTAGAATCTGACTCTTTGAGATTTGAAGTACTATATAATTGACATAAAATACCTCTTTCAATCACCTTCTATGACAAAATAAGTAAAGAGCAACTAATGCATAAGTTAGTTATAATATTTTTGTTTTATTTATACGGGAATACTCACGTTTAATTAAATCGGATACTCCGACTATAGTTTCGATCACATCCGGTGACCTTTTTCAAAGAGTGAAAACAGAGCCCGACGAGCGTTTAATTAAACGTGAGTATTCCCGTATAAATAAAACAAAAATGTGTCAAAACCACGTCAGTTTTCTTAGTAATAATAGTACCTACGTTTATTTCATTCTCACTACTCACACTCACTTATCTCACTTTTTATTGAGGAAGATACATTGAGTTAAAATAAAACAAAGTAAAATCCGATTGAACGAAGGCGGAATGCATAATTATACCTACCTAGTTCGCGCGTTTTTGTTTGTTTCATAAACTTTATTTTTTATTTTTCGCTCGCCTTCCTTTTCAAACAGCCTGTTAAGTGTTCATACAATGTCCGTGGTTGATCTCTTTGGTGATTCGAACTTTAACTAACAATATCCAGATTCCAAATTCAAATTGCTTTTCCTCCCTCCGGGCGGAAAAGAGCTCGTTTCTGCCCTGTTTGCGAGGAACTTAGTAGGGCTTTTTGAATAGATGTGATAAAAATAATTTTAGCCTGCTCTAGAGACATCAACGTAGCATTAGACTAAACTAAAACAATTAACGATTGCCAACGAAAAAAATCATGAAACATACCTGTCTGTTTTTAAGTCTTAGAAGAGATAACTTTAAAAACGTCTGAATGTCTGAATCTCAATAATGGTGCATCAAGATTTTTTAATAGGCTATTAATGTCGACCATATTTTACTTGGAGTATTTTGAGAACAGTATGCGAAGAACGCAGTTACCTAGACCGATATGTTGCCATACAGGCTATAGAGCACGTATTGTAAGAGATGATTTCACGAAGCCACGTAATGAGGTTCCCCGAAGAAAACAAAGCTTGTTCGACCGCGAGGTAAATTAAACACACCGGTTCTACATGTCTTGGATAGCAAACACGATGATTCGACTTTATGGAAATAAAGGCAGAACAAACATAATGTTACGACCAAGAACAAACAGTAGGATTAATGCAATGATTCATAAGAAGCTGAGTAAACGCTGCAAAGTGATTATTAAGACCAAGATGCGCGATCTTTTGGACGTCTTATTCCAAGCTATGACTAAATTGAAACTTAACGCGTTTTCTCACGAAGCAATGCACGACACGTTTTACGGTAACGACTCACGACACACGACAGACGACACGGTAAAAACGACGTGTCGTGATACGTTTTCTCACGAGACGACACGGCGCTTCATTCGGCACTCGAGCAAGTTCATGCTTGTTCCCGCAGCCGCTATATCGTGACAGTAAAAAAAAACGTCAGATTCAACGACACCGACGTCGTAAACCGTCAAAAAACGGTGTGTCGTGCAGTGTCGTGTCGTTGAGTGGGAAAACGGTGCATAAAATTGTATCGACTCTGAATCGTTACCGTAATTAACGGTATCGTGTGTCGTCTCGTGGAAAAACGCACTTATTCAAACGAAAGATGGACGGTTATAAAAAAGACTATCTTGCTACATAATGACGTCTCGCACCTATACATTTTCAAAAGGAATTGTAAACAATGCATAATTTAATAAAGAACTACGTACTTAAAGGTCATAAGATTTGTAAACAGACAATCCCTTATTGTCTTACAACAATCGTAAATGTGACAAGTAAGTGTTTATGTTCTGACTAACTTTTATATTGAGGGAAATACACTCATCTCAATGAATTTGATTACGGACTTGGTAGAAAATTATAATCCCCATTCTGAGTTTGCCCTTCAACTTTCAGCAGTACAATGGAAACAAGGTTTTTACCACATCTTCCAAATACACACCTAAGTACTCCGAGATTTAGAGATAGGTATTTTTCCAAAGAAACAAAGAAATATTATTATAATGGAAATGTCTGGGAAACAACATTTTATTTTTATAAAATAGGTAGAGTTTGCAGTTCTCAACTTTAATACACTTTATGACAACAGACATTCGTCGAGACCCGAGAAGAAAAATGCAGTTTTTCTTTTATACAAAGTGAGAAAAGGCTATCGTTTTAGTTCTATCATCATCATCAGCCCGGAGACGTCCACTGCTGAACGAAGGCCTCCCCCTTAGACCGCCACACTGTACGACAACCTTCCAACGTACGTTTCCAACGTTACATGCGCAACCGGTGGATGCGTGGTCGTACGTACGTACGACAACGCATCCACCGGTTGCCCGCGACTTTTACAATGTCGTCGGTCCGCCTAGTACGCTGCGTCTCCCGGTTCGCGGTCGCCTTTCAAGAACCTTTCTTCCCCATCGGTTGTCAGTTCTTCGAGCGATGTCGCCTGCCCATTGCCACTTCAACTTGCAAACCTTGCGAGCTATGTCGGTAACTTTGGTTACCGACTTAGCGGTTTAGTTCTATACGATACGATATACCGGGATATTCCCTTGCTGGTGGCTTGGTGTACTAAGCTAAAAGGGGGTCATTGTACTCATCATTGTGAACAACTTTTACTATGGAGCCAACCCCAAAAACACGAAAATAAAATCAGCTGTTCCATTCATTTTGTCAAGAGTCAATTAACTTTTTGTATGAGACAGCTGCTATTTTACGTGATTTCTGGGGTGGTCTCATAGTAAAAGTTATTTACGATACGATGAGTACAATGACCCCTTTCGGCGTAGTACACCCCAAGGGAAAACCACGGTACACAAGTCTGTGGTACGAGTATTTTTATTCTCACTGTCATTTTAAAATTAAAAGTGAACGTGACAAGTGCAGCAATCAACTGAGATCATTTTAGAACAAGCGAATTGGGCACAACATTCAATGAGTTGGTTAAAAATACACTTACTGACGCATCAATAGCGTGGTAATTTATACAAGTACACAAATATAAATGTACATACATAAACGAGTTCTTTTGAAGGTATTCGTTTAACAGCATTGTCCAGGCATTGTCAATGATGTTATTGATATTAAACCTCTTTTGGTGATTTTGATGCTATTAACCTGGCAACTAAGGTCAGTCAATGTGAAGAGAAATAAAAAAAACTAACATGGTTACGCGTATCGGCATTACTAAGCTGAAAGGAGGTCATTGTACTCATCATTGTGAACAACTTTCATTATATGGCCAACCCTGAATTCGCGAATAATACATTTCTACACATTTTGTCGATGGTGAATGTCATTTTTCTATGGAAGAGCTGATATTTATTACCCATAGTAAAAGTTATACGCACACAATGATTTGAATACAATGATCTCCTTTCGGCGTAGTAATACTGTTACGCGTAACCCTGTAGTATACGATCGAATTATTCTTGTAAAATAATTCAATCATATTTTATACTCGTTGTTTTTTTTCTTGAATATCATAAGATAATTATCGTTGTATAATAATTCAATCATATACTCGTTTTTCATGAATCGAATTTCATTTTTCTTGAATTTCATAGGAGCTACTCGCGAGTCATCCATTATCATCATTAGCCCAGCAATGAAAAAAACGAGAGAGAAAAGATAAATTAAGAGAGTATTATTCCTACTTGATAATGACGGGTAGTAAACCTTGTATACTCGTAGTATATACATTTTAGCTCTGTGTTGTAAACAGAAGTACATACTTATTACAATTGATCTGATAAGACAATATAGAAAATATTGTTCGACAATGTGTCGTAAAATGGATTTATGTTGACATCTATGATTCCTTTAATGACTTTGATACAAAGTTATCGATGCATAATACTGACTACAAAGTTAGCGACAAGGAAGTCATTGCTTGATTTAATTATATGTTTTTTTTAATTATTTGTGGACTAGCGTAATTCATGGTATTATGAGAAGAAGATAGTAAATATTTATGTGTTTAATAAATATTTGTGAACTAAATCCAATTATTTTTCGCTATTCTAATTAATTCAATGTTTTTTTTAATAACACGGAGGTGTTAAATTAGTGTTGATTTTCAATCCAAATATTGAATAGATCACAAATACTAAAAATTACTAAACTGTTACTAGGAACAGTCAAATAATTGTACGACTATTCTTGTAACTGTTATCTGCTATTGTTCCTGTTCTTAGTGATAATAGCGTAGCAGTGAGTGAAGTAAAGCGCTGCGCTATTTGGTTGTGAGAACCGTTTGCCGTGCGTAACCACGAATGAGTTAGTACCTAATATTTGACTTATACTGAGTAACATAATGTGGTCATTGTGAATAACATGATATATAATATTTATGCCTTTAGACGTTACTTGTAACTTTTATGAATATATTAGTAAGTACTAGTAGGGATATTTCGAGCTAGTATAACTGCGGTTAGTAGGCAAGTTGTATTTATTTCTTTATTCGGCGATGTCAAAACTAATCAAATATCAAATTATTATAAATTCTGCTGTAAAATAGCGCGGTGCTGTAATTTAGCTGCAGTCAAATAGTCATCCAACACCACACACATAGGAACGTATGGTCTAGTGGTGAATGATTAATTCTGTGAAACAGCTATCAAATATTATGCTGTTTTTGACTGGCAAGTATAGTCAGCGCCATCTATCGAGTTGATGAGTAAACCTTTTTTTAAACATGTTTGGATTTCACATTAAAAACAGTTTTGGCGGAAACATGGAAAAATCATGTCGTTGCATTCTGTCTATTATTTTCTTAAGCTTGTGTTTTTTTCGCGAGTTAATGATTAAAAATGGTGGTGATTTATTCATTGAGTGTTAAATTACATGCACGAGTGTGGGCAAGTGATATAATGTGGTGAAATATGTCTTGTCGTGTTGTTTTCAAAACTCCGTAAATGCCCATAGTAAAATCGACACAATTTTACTAGGGTATGTCATGGGCATGACTTAGACTCGACTGTGACTAATTTCGTGAAACTGACTGATTTGATGGCATATATATATATAGCTTGATACTATTTAGACTTGAAAATGCATAATACTTGACACTGGCCAAATGCACAAAATGCGAAGCCAAAACTAAGAAAGAGAAAACGACAAAAAATCTGACGTTCGATCAAAGATTCTTAGATTCAAAATGACTCACATGTATTTCTGTCTTTTAACATTATAATCAGTGCATCATAGTCCATAAAGAACAAAGAAAAGCCATTCGTTTCCTCGGGTAAGTGATACTTTATTTTACTTAAGGCCCGGTTGTAGCGAGGTACGTCCAGGCGAGTAAACGATAGGCAGTAAACGGTAGGCGCGAGATAGAGAGAGGATAAGGCGCGAGCGCTTGAATTGCTAAGTTTTGAGGGTTTTCTTTGTTTCTAAAAATATAACAAAGAAATACTGTAATCTTAAAAATCAAAAAACTAAATAATACTATATTGAAATGCTGATTTAGTGTCTACTTTGGGTTTTTTTCTGTCGAGCCAAACATTCAAAATCGCGTTTTCTAAAACACAAAAGCTAAAATATACCTATGATCAATTTTAATTTTAAAAAAAACTTGTTTCAATATCGAGCATTTTGTATTTTTCCCACATTATAAAAAAGTTCAAAATTGCTACAAGCACGTCTTAAGTGTCTGTATGTACCTGACCAATTTGGTTTATTAATTGTGGAAAAAGTTATACCTAAGTAATTTCGATCGTCTGATTTCTTTCGTTTATACTCGGACATGCTAATAAGGCAGATACGTCATAACTACACGGCATATTTTTATTTCGTGTTTATTTCAATAACTTATCATAAAATGTTAAAGTGTAATAAAATACGGTTTAATTCAGCGGTTCGCGTATTACTGGCTTTTTACTGCGTTAAAATTTTGTTTATCGATATCAAAACGTACTTGAGTACGGCCTTTGTTTAAGCTTTTACGTAAGCTTCACTAAATTGCGATCTTTTATCACTGTATTCACGCTCTATAACAAGGTCATTAATATAATTTAATTTTTAATTAAATAAAAAAAAAAAACTTAGGGGGACATTTATTACACACAGCGCCATCTACCCCCATACTAAGCAAAGCTTGTATTATGGAAACCAGATAGCTGATAGAATACTTTTTTTTTTTCGTAAATACATACTTATAATACATAGTACACCCAGACAGAACAAACATCGATGTACGTCACAAACATTTTTGTCCTGGGTGGGGATCGAACCCACAGCTACCCATAGCTTCATCCCGCGATTTTACATTCTTCAGTCCAGTGTGTCCTGTACTGTTTACCAAAGCTATGTTTTGCGGTACTATGCCCACAAGAAATGTATGTAAGTTAGGTAGTCACAAAGTAGTAAGTCATTAAGTATTAAGATTTTTAATATTTAATGGAGAGACTAAACAAGCGAGACATTCGCCTAGTGGTAAGCGTCAGACCACACCTGCCCGAAAATAGCAGTGCCAGAAATGTGATCTTGCGAACATAAGCGTGTGGCGCACTTCGCTGCGTTCGTCGCCATGAGATATTAATCTCTTCATGCTCAGTAATTTATCGGGTAACATGTTCCTTCAAACTGAAACAAAGTAATGCTTGCATCGTGCCATCGCGTTAAAAAGCCAATCTGAAAGTCTTCATTATATTGCGGATTTTGGTAATTTGATTTAGAAATGAACGTAGTTATTTACGTTAAATGAAACATGTTTATTGTCAGCGCAGTTCTAAGTAGTGTAGGTATATAGGTACCGAGCTGCCTACACATAATACCTTTCGTTTGACCAATAAACTATCACGACCTGTACCCAAATATACTTTGCTAGAAAATAGCCTAGACCTACTTTCTATTTTAGTTTTAGTAACATCGTAAACAAGGAAATTCTACTATCTCTAATATAAGTCTCCCATCAGATCGTTTACACCTTATTAATAAGCGTGGAGTAGCCTCGGAATAATTATATCTGCTTTGTCAATAAGCCAATCTTTAGTAAGCAGGGTCTACCTTCAAATATTAAAGATAGTTTTTTTTTGGAAATGGCTAATGAATTACAGTTGTAAAAACCGTAAATAACTACACAGTTGTATCATTATTTACGGTTTTCAATTTTGGCTAATTAATGCTTGTGATAGTTTTTATATTTTATTCGATTATTTTGTGGTTTTATTTTATTTTATCCAAAGCATTCTGTAGACTGAGCTTTCGTAAAGCTTGTAGCATAGCTTCTCTAGGTGTTCCCAAAAGATCACCTACAATTCGGTCAGTCTTTGGATGGGTGACTCAGGCGGCTTTTATAAATGAGCGCTGATGCAGACGACACCTTAAGAGGGAGATCCGATGAGCGATTCTCCATACAAATGTATTCCCCTATTTTCTTCCCGGATAATGCCTCTAGAGCAGCCATACTCGTATGTTCCGCGGAACCCTAGGGTCCCGCGATACCCCTGTAGGGGTTCCGCAAGAATTTAGAAAAAAAAACAAAACACCTCTCTCTGGTCGACCGTTTTGACGCGGCGTATCACGATTCACGAGGCGCAGCCGAACTTAGTCGCCACCCACCAGAGTATACTTTGTTCATTCAAATGATTGGCATACTTTGTTAAGCCGACACAAACGGGCATTTTAAAAACTATTGTAGGGTTCCGCCAAGTATTACGCTTCCCAAAGGGTTCCATCACCAAAAAAGTTTGAGAACCGCTGCTCTAGAGCAGTAATTTTTTTATAATGTCTAGGTCTACTGTAGACATGCCTCTGGCATTTCCCTTTTTTCAGCAACTAATTATTTGTTAAAAGAAATAATCATTTCAATATTTTGATAGTAGGTAATATTTGGATTTTAGTCTAAGGCTGACTCAGCCTAATCAACTCGTTTTTAATCGACTTAAAAAAGAGGAGGTTCTCAATTCGATTGTATGTTTTTTTAATGTTACCTCAGGGCTCCGTCAATTATAACCCGATTTAAAAATAAAAAATATATTATTAAAAGGGTATACTTTCAGATTGGTCCCATAGAAATTGCATCAAAATTGGATCAGTAGTTTTGTTTTTAAATCAATATAACTGTCAAGTATAATGTCTGTCAAGTGTAAAGATGTCACCCAAGTAATCGAAATTGATGTCAGTTGTTATTTTTTTTAAAGTATTTGATGTGAGGAATGCGTCCAATACCGAACACATCCTGCTTCAAGAAAAATAATGTACTAAATCATTGTCGCTGCTACTACGCAGGCAATCTAATTTTTTTTTGTTATTAGATAAAAAAAAACAAATCAAAGACTAGAAACTAAAAGTCATTGACTTTTGAAATGGACGAGTTTGAGCCCCTCAAGTGGAAAAGTTTGAGCCCCTGAAATGGACGAGTTTGAGTCCCTGAAGTCGACGAGTTTCAGTCCCTAGCGACCAACTAGCGGCGTAAGTATTAATGTTGATGATGTTGATGTTCTACAACGTTCCTGTGCCCATAGTTAGAAGATAGTTTGTAATTAGGAACCCTGGTCTAAGTAATTAGTGGAAGATAGTCAAGTTAATCTTAACGAGTGTGCCGCTTAGTATTTCCAGTAGTTTGTGGTGGACGAGGATTGCTTGGCATTTGGGCCATCAAGATCACAGTTACATTTTCCCTAAAAATAGAACTTGCCATAATGCTCAAAAGTTTAAACAATGCATCGTGAAACTTTCATTAAAATTAATTTTCTATTTTCAAACATTACTATATTTTGTCAAACCATTCAAATTAATATTGTACTTCCAATAATCATCTGTACTTCATACTGCAAAATCAACATAGGCTGGGAAGCCGAGGGCTCGAAAGGCGATTGGGTCGTAATCGCATCCACACGCCTTCACAGTTGCGGGTTGGTGGATTCACATATAGGTATGCAGGTTTCTTCAAGATGTTTTCTTTTCGCCAAACAGCCAGTGGTATAAAAACATAATTTCCAAAGAGCTCATTGGTACGAGCTCGAGATTTGAACGCGAACACAAGTGCAACGGTCTACCCGTATGGCTACCACTGCGTTTTGCCGTTGAGTGCTTAAAGTCTTCATACTGAAATTCTGCATATTTTTTAGTAAAGAGAAAGACGCATTACAGTGATATCAAGCATAATTCGATATTTAAATTACTAATCTGTAGGTGCGTGTTTGACGTAGGTGCGTGTTTGACAGCAAGTAAATACCCATGGAGGATCTGTGTAAATACCATGGAGGATAGGGAGTTGTGATGAGGAACTTGCGGCCGTACCTGTGGATTTTGTAGACGGATTGTGTGACGTCACACTTATTTGGTCAGTCTGCTAGCGTTCGCCTCGCGTAACAGTCATTCGGGCTTACAAAACACACGTACGACTTTTAGTGTTTTTACTTAGTAAAAGTGAATATAAAATGAGTTGCTGTGTTTCTTCATGTAAAAACTATCGCGGCAAACATTTTGATGACATGAATGGCGTCTCATTTCATTCGTAAGTAATTTTATTTGTATTTTCTAACGTTCGTTTTAGAAAATATGTAATGTTTCTTGGTGTTTTTAACTAGTTCTAGAGATGCCGCCACTTTATTTAACGTTAACCATAAAAAAATACGTTTCAGAGCACTTTTTAAATTACATGAACTATTCTTGCTTAAATTTATTATTTTTATATAATGTGTTTTTGGTTTATTCCGGCTTTTAAACTAGTGGTTCTAGTTAAAACCTATGTCTTTAGAATTTACGAAAGCGACATCTGACGAGAGAGTAAGAAACCTGGTGTTTATAAGAGTTCTCCACTTTTTTCAATAAAGCACTTCTCAAAAACTTATTCTGAATTCCGCTAGATGGTAGCTCCATGTGCGGACTCTAGCGCCCCTCCCGCGAGCCCTACACCTCTCCGCACGATCACGCGTCCTTCTATAGAAAAATCCTTTGATCGCGTCTCTGCTTCTATTACTCTGTGTAAATACCTACCAATATGTATATAGATAGAGATTTGGTGAAATAAAATAAATTAGATTACGATACATTCATCGAACCGTTTTTACAATATTAGACTTCGTATTACATCATAAGCCTGCTAACTGGCCCGTGATCCAATCTTAATCAAATAAAATCAAATTATTTACAGGTCGTACCGTCGTCGCTGTAGTCGTATAAATTAAATCTAAGATTTTACCGTAGGAATAGCTCTTTCAATTTCGTATTACGACATTTGAATATAAACTAGGTAACTAGTGACCTTCAGAGGGTATACCTACGTACGTCTATATACCGAACCTGTGACGGTTCTGAGTTCTGCCCCGTCTTAATTCACGGAGTCCTACCTATAAATTAAACCTAACTAGTGCCTTCAAACGAACTGTATTAGTTCCAAAATAATCGACGGTAAAATAATATAAATACATGCGCGTAATGAAATTATATGCTATACGTACGCACCTCTAGCTATACAGATATTTTAAAAGAGCTAGAATAGTGCAACAAGGCACAAAGGGGCACCGCGCGAAGTGCGACTCTTTGGCGGCGGCAGCGAGCGGAGATCAACCAACTTGCCGCCACATTATAAAACCCCCGCGGCGAGCTCAATAGACATTCAGCGACGAACTGTGAAGGCAGCTTCACGTCCGTTTGCTCCGCCCCCGCTCCTCGATCAGCTCTCGCGTGCTTTTAATTACTTTCTTATTATAAAAGGCATCTTTGCCTAACTCTACTCAGTTAAATGAATTATTTACTGACTAGAAATACTTACGTTTAAATAGTGAAACAGTGTTCATAGTGGTTTAATAATTGTGATATTTCGTATCAATTTGTTACATAAAAGCTGGTCTTGGAAAGATGCGCGGATTGTGTTATTTGAGTCTTATTATCTTGTGTAGGTCAATTTCGGAGACCATGTTTACCTTTTGTTCGTCATCGTAAATTTAAATTAACTAAAGTGAATTTTAATCAAATGTTTGTGGTGTAAAATTTGATTGTAAATGCAGTTGTTCGCGAGTTAAAATCACGCGGTTTAAAATAACGTCGCACTACTTTTTTCTCTCTCAAACATAGCCGACGCCCATTTAAGCGCACGTACCTAAACACCTGTGTGTGGTATTCAAAACCGACGTATTAAAGTTGCTGTTGGTGTCAGAGTAAAGTTATTGGGCGAGATGGCAGAGCTAAGTAGTGTGTGTAACTCGATTTTATTAGGTGTATTAATGAAGGAAACAAAAAAAAAAAAAAACAGTGATTTCGTCGATTTGTGTATTGAAGAATTGTTTTGTGTTCACTCCTGGCCTGATCGTATATGTCCCAGTACCTTCGGGTAGCCTATCTGGCGTTGCGATTCTCGTTTGGATGGATACAAAATAAATTCATAAAATAAATTTAATAATTTAATTATACGCGAGGGGTGGAAGCTTAGAAATATGGTCTCTGCTGTTATAAGAACAATAGTTCCAAAGTAACTAGTTCTGGCCTCATTTACCTTGTAGGTACATGTGGTTTTTAGTTGGGAAATAGTTAGGCCATATGCTTGAGACAGTATGTGGAAGGTTATGTCCGCGCTTATACAACTAAGCGTGGTCTACCCTTTTTGGTCTCCTCGTGTGGTGTTCTTCCTTCCTTTGGCCTTGGGACAAACAACCCGGAGCTGCGGGTTGGCTTGTCACGCCATAATTGCACCAAGGTATCTGGAATTAAGAGCGGTACGCGAAGCCGGGCGCGAATAGTAAAATACCTACAGATGCTGGGCGAATAGCAGCTGTCGTTATTTGTAGGGTGCTAGGGGCTCTTAGGCTTGGAGCTCGCCACTCAAACTTATAGGATCGTTTAGCGGCAAGGACAGTGAAAGTGCTTTGATCTGCCTGGAAGGTGGGAACCAACCGGTGAGATTCATATCTCGGGGTAGTGGGAAACTTATGTAGACTAGGGCGTCATTCAAGGTGTAGGTCATAGCAGGTAGAATGCCAGGTACACTTTTATCTTTACAGGAATATTACACACCCACCCCATTCACACATTTACACTACCCAAATTCTTCTAGAATCTGGACATTCACCAGTGGTGTCGTAATGCACTGCGAAACTCTAGAAAACCCCTCTATAAGTCGCAAGTAGGTAGGTAACGCGTTTTAAAATTGGTTTAGGTTGATTAGGTCTTCTATTACATAGGAAGGTACTCCAAATCGTAGGGAACCTAGGATTAGTAGGCAAGTAGGCCGGCCGACTCAAAATCTTAAGGCGTTCCACATAGGTACCTACCTATTTACGTAATTCAAACAACTAAACCGCGAACGTTTGTTTCCGTCGGGAAAATATTTTCTGTACCTATCAACACGCGAATAAATAAATAGGCGTTGTTCAAAATATTCACTAAAGTAAATTCAATATGTTTGCTTACTGAGTCTAACATTGTTATCCAAGGAATATAAATTCTGTACTAAATTACTGGCGAGAGAAGTCAATTTGTCACTTCAAGATTTAAGTCAAAACGATGGACTTTCTATCTATTTGTAACCTATAATAATCTAGACTCCATAGCTGGATCTAGGGCTCGGCAATTGATTGACTGAATTATGTGCAAGTTGAACCGAAAGTGTTCGGGTTACCCTTAAGTCTTAGAAAAGAGGAGAGGCGCCCATACTATGTCACTAATTGAGCGGATCACTGTCTGGTCTGAGATCTGGTCCATATCCGTAATACATAAACATACCTATTTTCTTTATGGAAGAAAGTCTTATCTAACTGGCGATTTGAAGTATAATAATACTTAAGTAATTACACTAAAATGTGTTAGACTTGGTTACCAAACCTAGATGCACCAGTAAGCACGGAATCACGCGAACAGATAGGCTACTAAAATAAAGCCGTTCAAACTATTCACAAAAGTGGATTCGTTATGTTGGCTAGCTAGGTCCAACATGATTAATTAACGAAATCTAATTTTCACGCCAAATTGTTGACAAAAGAAGTCAAGTTACCTATATCTTCAAGTTATGGTCATTATGAGGGAACTTCTCTCTCTATTCATAATCGAATATCAACTGGGTACCATAAAAGGGTCCCGTGATAGCAATCTATCTACTTATACATGAACGAGCCGAAAGTGTTCGGGTTACCCTTGATTCTTACAAAAGAGGAGAGGCGCCCATTCCGTGTCACGTTAGTAAATTGCTAGCTAATTCATATTTATCATCTTGAAAGGAAGTTCCATCAAGACCGTCAATTTGAGGTTATAACGTAAAAGTTATACATATATAATACACACATAATTGTGTTGGACTTGCTAGACAAGCGGGATTCGGCGGAGATTATAATAATAACTACTCTTGCAAAACTATAGCAATGTTACATTAGGGTTAATCAGGTTTACGCGGTTATTGCGGTTACTTTAATGTACTGATTATTATTATCATTGATTACTTATTATACTTGCTATTTCAGGTCGGACAATAATAGGCAGGGCGACGCTGGAGTTCAGCAGGAGAGACCTCGATCGAAAGATCTTGGAGACTCTCATTTAAACCAAAGATTGATGTATGAAAGAGAAGATCCTTAGTTATTTCAATAACTATAAGGATAAGGTTTTTGAAAGATTTTTAATGAACGGCTTCCCTTGAATGGTTTTACCAACTGACAATGACACACAGATAGACTTGCTAAAAGATTAAGTCCTCTTGTCCCTTTCCACAGGTAAAATGATCCATGATCATTGTCCCATTTTTATGTACACCTTATGTGGAGGATTGGTGCCCAAGTCAAAGGAAGAACCAAACTGGAAGACGCGACTGGAGGGGCGTCTTTCCTTAGCCACAAATGTATTATTAGCATAATTAATCAGCTAATTGAACTCATCACTATTCAAATTGACTAGTCATTTTATGAAATTTCAATCTCACAATAGTTTTCCCTACTTTTATTAAAACTACGTCTTTCCTTAGCCACAAATGTATTATTCAATTAGCATAATTAATCAGCTAATTGAACTCATCACTATTCAAATTGACTAGTCATTTTATGAAGTTTCAATCTCACAATAGTTTTCCCTATTTTTATTAAAACTACGTTTTTCCTTAGCCACAAATGTATTATTAGCATAATTAATCAGCTAATTGAACTCATCACTATTCAAATTGACTAGTCATTTTATGAAGTTTCAATCTCACAATAGTTTCCCTACGTTTATAAAAACTACGTCTTTCCTTAGCCACAAATATATTATTAGCATAATTAGTCAGCTAACTCAAATCATCACTATTCAAATTTACTAGTAATTTTATGAAGTTTCAACCTCACAATAGTTTTCCCTACATTTATTATAACTTCTAGCTATTATGTAGATCGTAGGTATGTAAAAAGATATCTACGTAGGTTGATATCAATCTATAGCATCATAATATCATGCAGGTGTTGGTAACAGTATGAATGAAATTATAAACCGTAAGAGCGCCTATTACAATTCTAATACAGTCGAAATTCTAATACTAAACTTACTAGCTTAAAAGGTAGATGTGTTCGGTAAATAAGTTACGGGCTATTCATATTTTGATAGTAATATTAAGGACGAAAGTGTATACTGTAGACGCGCTTACCATTATTCCATCGTGTGAAATACTATATTATAAGTGAATTAACATCCACAAACGGTTTAACGCCTTATTATTCTACGATAGCAATATTAGGTTTATCTTGATACATTTTGATACCGGTTTTATCTATTGACATCCTTTACTTCGGTTTAAGTAGGTCGCGAAGCTAAGATAGGCATGTAAAAGTATATAGTAGGTACGTACTCATCCCAAATCACTAAAACTTAGGGTTTTCACGGATCACAGCGTAGAGTCCTAGCTTAGACGATCACTTGGCCATATCAAATCATAGGTATAAATAAAAAGACACGTCGTACGGTAGGCAATTAACAAGTCGGAGAAGCTTACACCCGGTATTAATAAATTAATATTAATAAATTAAGTAAATAAAAAATTAAAAGAACATTGTAGAAACGAGGAGGCACGCCCCCACTTTTTTTAAAAGAGGGGGGGCGTTACAAACCCTTGCAATTTTCACTTCCAAACGCGGTAGAGATATAAATCACGGAACACGTAAATAAATAAGCGAAACCCTTGTGTAAAAAGGATTAATGTGACCGCAAATTGTACAAGAACCTTCTTCTGTTCAACAATTAAATAATTATTAAAATAAAACAAATGAGTTTGAACTCTTTGAACCACAAGGTTAAGTTAGGTTATATGTAGGTAAATACTTACATAAAGAGTAAAAAAACATATTATTGAGATCTGTATCAATATTAAATTACTATATCTTGCTCATATTTTAAATTAGTTATTTTATAAGGTGGTAGATTGTAGATTTGTATATTATCGAAATAGGTTTGATAAACGAAAATATTTTACGAAATATTAAAAGGAACAATTATTAGAAGAAAATCTACTCATAAATGATTGTGAGGTAATTTATTAGTAAGGGTCGGAAACTTTGATTTAAAATAATGTTGCTGCCTACAACATTCATATGTGTTTTTTTGACGTTATTCAATTAGGTTAATCAATTTTAAAATATTAACTGTAGAAATATGCAAGTACTAATTGCGGTTTGTGTGGTCGACTCGCGAACCGGTTCGCGAGCGGCTAGCGCCCAGTAACTGGCATGCAGTGTAATAATTACGAATTAGATTATGGACAGGCAACAAATATATTAATTCGATAAAAAAAACGCCATTACATTTTAAACTAAAACTCCGCATTCGAAACAAATCCAAATCAGGCAAAAATTATGTATGCAACAGTGGGTAATGCATTTTTTATAATCTCATGAAATATAACTTTAATAAAATCTTCCTATTTTGGTATTTATTCATATGCGGGGCCATTTACCTCGATCTCAATTTAAAATTGTTTTTGTTGGGCTTCCCAAGGTAGCCATTTAGTTATAATAAGCTTTTTAAAATATATACAACCGACTTCAACTTCGAATACCTGGATGGCATCTTCATATTTTCTAGTAACTTTGCTTTAAAAACCAAACTACTGAACCGATTTAGATAAAATCTATACGGGACCACCTACCACACAAAAAAAAACACCAAAATTAGTTTATAATTGGCGCAGTAATCGCGTAACATACGTACAAAAAAAAACATACAGTCGAATTGAGAACCTCCTTTTTTGAAGTTGGTTGAAAAATGCAAACATTATCCGTCTTATTCTGTAACCGCGTAATAATTGAAGCGACTTTCGTGTTTTTCTTTCTTTTCTAATTTGTAACTCGTTGCAAAAGACAAAACACCGATTAACTATTCTATACTTATCGCCCAGTTTTTATTTACATATAAAGACATTTAGGTAAAAATATATTTTAATAGTACTTAAAACTAAACTAAAATGTACTATATCTGTAAAGAAACCCTAACTAATAAATGCTTAGTATCCTAGAAATTGTTCTATAATCCGTCTTTGGTCTTTTCCTTTTATTTCTTTCAAATTCGTAACTTTATGGATAAGATATATACCTGCTCCAATCTAGATAACTTAGATTTTGTTTACCAGACCTATCTCCTCTAAGGTGATTAACTACTTATTTCGAACTGCAACTGCCACATGAGCTGTAAGTGGAATACCCTTGGAATAGTTATTCCGTCTTTAGTATTTCCCTTTATAGAATAAAGGAAAAAACTTGATTCGGCGGATAAAGACAGAAGACAGATTAACTGTTCCCAAGCTACTCCACGTTTATTAATAAGACTCATATATGTTTAAGTACCCACTCAGCCTCCGTAGGGACGTGGGTCTGCATCTTTTACAGCTTGTTTTTTGGGGAATGCTCTGACGAGCTCTTTGACCTTATTCTCGCATCCGAGTTCCACTAGCGCACATCCCGCCATTTCTCGTCTAAAGGATCCCAAATTTTGCAAATCTGGAAATCCCACACCGTTCGTTTCTGGCGCTCATTTCTTACGCGTACTTGCAAAATGTGGAATGTCCTCCCCGCGAAGGTATTTCCAAGGAATTACAACATGAAGCGTTTTAAAAAGCATCTAAGTACTCTCATCTCTCTGGGTTGGCAACGCATCGACAACATTACTAATGTTGCAGGTGTGCATAGGCGGCGGTGAGCTTACCATCAGGCAAGCCGCATGCTTGTATGCCACTCTATTATATATATTTTTTAGTAATAATTGCCTTGCTCGTACAGTACCATACGTAGATAGTTGAGTTTGAATCTGTAAATACTTCCTAGTTTTATTTGGAGGAAGGCCAAAGTCATGTCAAAAGAAGTTGTGCCACCGACTTGGCAACTAGTTTTAGACAAGTTTTAGCTGTAATAACACGATAATGTCCAGAGTACTAGAAGTTTCCAGTTTAAAGAGACACTTACCTAACTTGTTCGTGTTTCTGTATGTAGATCTTGTGGAATTGGCCCTCGACTGGGGAGATGATATCGTTTTTCATTTCCATGGCGACGTGTTGAGGCAGCACCGATAGCAGCAATCGTTCCTATACAAATACAGACAAATATTATTAAATCAATAAAGAAGAGTAAAGATCGTTACGAACAAAGTATGGAGATTAAATACTCGAGTATGTTTACACATAGATATGTACGATATCCTTTGAACAAGGTAGGTCGGTGTAGCTAATTTATCAACACATACTTTGTTGACGATAATAAAGCTTCTTGCGGATCCACTATGCGATGTGTAATTTGCTAAAATAATAGCTGTTATAGTAGGTAAGTAAGTACCTATTTATGTTCACAAAAAAGCGTAATTGTGTACTACGTAAGTATACGTATAATTATGTAGGTGATTATGGTGTGTTTTATTTTAGTAAATATGTGTCGTCATCAGCCATAAAACGTCCACTGCTGGACGAAGGCTCCCCCTTAATAGAGGGGTGTTGCCATAATCCCCACGCTTGGCAGGCGGCTTGGGAATCGCAGAATGCTCACCACCGTTAACCAAAAGGACGCTGCTGCCCGTCCTCCGGTGGGTCTGGTTGCAGTTTAAGGACATACCTAGGTCATTAAATAAATAAATATGTGTATTTTATTTTAATTAATAAAGACACTTATACTCAGTATAAAAGTAAGCTGTCAGCCATTGACGATTAGCCAAAAAGTTCTAATGTTAGATAGGTATAAGGTATACGGTTACATGTTGGGTGTCCAAGTTTTCTGACCAAATGACTGGGGCTTGCAAATAATGGGTAAGTATGAGTACAGTGTATTCCAACACATTTTCAGGGACCAGAATTTTCAGAAATAGAATTAAGGAAAATATATTGAGGATCAAATTTAGGAATCGAGATACGGCATATTACTAGTTTATAAGTCAAATCTCGTATTTCCATAGTATTTAACTATAAGTTTTTCGAGTTTTTGGCGGGAACATGGACAAAATCATGTCGTTGCATTCTATTATATTTACTTAAAAGTGTGATAAAAAATGGTTGTGTTTTATTTATTGAGTGTTGAATTACATGCACGAGTGTGGGCAAGTGATATAATGTGGTGAAACGTGCCTTTTCGTGTTGTTTTCAAAACTCCGTAGAAGCTCATAGTAAAGTCGCCACAACTTTACTAGGGCATGACATGGACTCGACTTTGACTAATTTCGTGTGACTAACTGTGATTTAAGACATATTTGACTTGGTTCTAATATAAAAACTTGAAAATTCATAAACTTGACACTGGCAGAATGTACAACTTGCGATGCCAATAACTAAGATAAAAAAACGATAAGTCTTGTAGAACTTAGCTGTCAAATTTATCTTAGCTCAAAAAATGACATGTCCATTGTAGTGAATGTAGTGTCGTCTCGGATACAGTCACTACAGACTCGACTGGTAAAAAACTTCTTCTTTATCAAAAATAAAATAACTACAACGTAATATAAAGAGCAGTCATAAAGTTGCCTCATAAACGCATTACAGCAATCCTAGGGTACTTTAGAAGGAGTTCATAAAGATTTTATGATATCAAATCCGGCTCAGCACTTAGCGGTGTCTCTTGTTTGACCCTCACATCTTCCAATCGCATCTACAAGCTAAACTTGTTAATGACATAATCATTTATATTACGTTGGCATTTATTTTTATTGGCTAATTAGTTGACGTGTTAAAACGAACTGCCCAATTACCGCGAATAAAATTGCGACAAAATGGCGTTTAATTTTCCGCCAATAAATGCTACCATCCACAGTTGAAACTATGTGTAGCTTGTTAGTTTGTCACGGTCCAATTTCGCAATCTTGTAGTGGCACTGTGGTCAAATTGAAACGCGTGTTAATCCATTTAATTCCCGTCATAGCACCACGGTAAGGAGTCGGTGTGCCAATTGGGCCACAATCAATTTACACAGCTTTAACATTCAACAACTTATTTAAATAAGCTTATGAGCTTTATATGTGTACAAGTGCCTTATCTAGAATACTGGAGCTATATTTATGTTTTGCCTGACTGGTTACTAAAAAACTAAACAGCAGAAAACTGATTACATCACAACTTTATAAACCATAAATTACTGGAGGTGAGTTTCCTCGTATGTGATATTTTAGAGTATACCAGTGCCCGTCTATATCACTCACTAAACAACTCCTTCGCCTTTGCCACTCCTGTGGGAACCGTATGTCTTTCCGGGATTAAAAGTGTGTAGTCAATTTGTTAGATAGGTTTAAGATAGGTCTATCGAGTTGAAGAGAACTACTTTTTTTTTATTGCCTGTCAGATAATCGCCCCTTGAAATGTATACAATGCAGCGACATGACTTTTCCGTGTTCCCGCAAAAACTTCAAAAAAGTTACCTACCAGTTTTTCATTTTCGTCTTCCATGTCAAGCCTGGCAGCGATACAGTTCCTGGTGTCGAGGAAAGCCCGGCGCTGCGCCGTTTCCATAAGCGAGTGCATCAGGGCGCCGACGATGTTAACACACACGAACACCACCACGTTACCCACCATCTGTAACAATAACACAAACTTATTACAATACCTACTTTAATATTTCTTGCCTTTATAGTTATTATCTTTAGTTAATTATCTTTCTTTAGTAAGTAATAGAATTCATTTTGTAATGTACTAGCACTAGCACTTTCCATATTTTTTCGGTTGCGTCGTCTACAAAACCAGCTATAGAATGGAGTAGTAAAGAGAAAAACAAAACAAGTCCATAATAAAATTTTAAAAAACTTTTATTTACAAAAAGTATTTATGCGGCTGAAGAAAATGTCATCGCTGGCTTACGCGCAATTATCCGCAAATATTTGTTGACGTTTCGCTGTGTGATTGATTATTATCAAAAAGAGTTTGTTTTTCCTCAAGTGTGATGAAAATCGTCGTATGGAACGGTGTGCTATTGGTAATTACACTCTCGGCTTCCTCGTCGCATAATACCGCCTCTAGTGTAATGATACAAGCGTGCTATTCACGTGTATCCATAATGTACTATTATAAAATAAACTGTTTCCTAATACAAAAGATTTTCTTTTGATCCTAGATGTTATTAAACGCGTAACTTTTATTTGAGAAACGTGTTTCCTTACCCCTAAACTCTCTTTTTCCATCTGTGATTTATTGCTTCTGACTAGGCTAGTTTTAAGAACAAAAAAAAAATCATGAAAAATAAAATAAAAAACACGTAGGACGTAAGCCTCAAAGTATTAGCTTTCTTTAAAACTAGCAGGCAGTTAAACCCTCGCGCACGTGTCATAAAGGCTTTAAGTTCTGTGAGAAATCACTTTCTTAAAAGCATGTAGAGATTGCGAAGGTGGCATTAGTGTTTACAGCATTGACCTATTCTGTTTAGGAGCTCCACCTTTATCATGTACGTGCCACCTACGCAAACACTCCCTCTGAAAGGTTTACCCATGACATGAGCCAGAGGAAGCAACTTCATCTCACGCATTCACACCTGTACTTTTTTTTCTTAGTTATTGGCATCGCAGTTTATGCATTCTGGCAGTGTCAAGTATATTATGAATTTTCAAGTTTATAGTATCATCAATCAAGTCAAATAAGTCATGAAATCACACGAAGTCACACGAAATTAGTCATAGTCGAGTCCAAGACATGCCCTAGTAAAGATGTGGCGACTTTAAAGTCGCCACAACTTTACGTAAAAGCTCATAGTAATTACTATGAGCTTTTACGAAGTTTTGGAAACAACACGAAAATACATGTTTCACCACATTATATCACTTACCCACACTTGTACATGCAATTCAACACACAAAGAATATAACACTACCATTTTTAATCATTAATTCGTGTTCGTGAGAAAACAGAAAACACAAGTTTAAGAAAATAATAGAATGCAGCGATATGTTTTTTCCGTGTTCCCGCCAAAACTCTCACCTGTAACTTGTCTTACAGATGCAACTTTTATATGAATAACCGAACATGTGGATGACGGATGCAGTACAAATTATTTTTTCACACCACCTTATCGACAATGTCCAATTACATATCATGCAACCTCAACTCAAAGTAAAGCATTATCTCAGAAGGGATATAAAGTTGTATGAAACTCCCTAAGGAACAAAGTGGTTTGAATTTAGAACGTCAAAATTCGTTCGGAAACTTGTGGAAAACTTTAAGTAAAAAAATGCCCATATGGCATTGTAAAAAGGTTTGTTCGAAAATCGGACTGGCCACTCCATCGTGGATCAGGCTCCTGTATCTACTGAGATTGATCCCCATAAAAAGAACTCAATAAAAAAAGGTGCGCTTACAAAGAATGTGAAACAAAAGACGGTGTTTGGTCCTGTGATTGTCAGATAATTTTAATTTATGGAGCCCTGGCTTTTTATTGTCTCGTAGAAAGTGTGAAAAGTAGAGTATGACCCTCTGGAATAATGCCTGTCTTCGTCTTGTGCAGCTTGAACCCCTCGCTTCATTCATAACTCTATAGAACTCCCTCGCTACGCTCGGGAGTTAACTCTAGACGTGGAACGTGCAACCATGAAAATGTTAGATGCTGTTTCTTCCCCTCAAAATTTAATAGCGGCCGTGTCTTTTAAATGTTCTTAAATAAAATGGCGGACGCATTTAATGACATTTGTAAATAAACACGTGTAAAACATAAAAACGAAATGGGCCACAAATTCGACATCAATCAAATTAATGCGAAAATGAACCGTCACATCAAATGAAGCGACTATTGTTGTTGGCAACTGGAAAATCGCCGCGACTGGCATAAAATGGCTAGCTAGAGATGATGTCCCAAACCTAAGTTTTTACTTAGGCACCTACTTCAATACATTCATTATATTAAAAGGAACGTTTTTAACTTTTGACAAAAAATTACTGTTTGCAAAAGGCAAAACTTTTCGAAGATGGCGCCAGCGGCGGTCTGGATGTGGCAAATTCATGTTTTTTTATTACCGTTCCTTATAACTATCTGCTCTTGATGAGGGCGTTGTCGATAATCTAGTCCAAGGAAAAATACTGGGTACTGTGCCTTGTTTTAAGAATATAAGCAGCTGTTGACGGCCCGAAAATAGATTTCTAGGTTAGATAGTTGTTTACATTTTAAGTTGGACAGATATTTTATTAGCAAGGCAAAGGATTGCTGTACAAACCAGTATATGCAGATTCTCCCTGGTAATCCGAGTGTAATTGAGTAAAACCATTAAATTGTAGAAAAAGACAACAAAATGAGATTGGTAGTTGACTATGGCCGCATCGACGATACGCCACCTAGCGGAAAAAAT
Source organism: Erannis defoliaria (assembly GCA_905404285.2). NCBI lineage: Eukaryota > Metazoa > Arthropoda > Insecta > Lepidoptera > Geometridae > Erannis > Erannis defoliaria. The sequence goes on from FR990071.1 coordinate 8,362,237, forward strand.
CGCAGCGTGCGTCCCCCAAGAAAGAAACCCGGAAAGAAAGAAATGAATAGCGAGTGTGGGTAAAAGGATCAGCAAGTAATGGTAATGCACACATCAACGTTTATAACAGTCCTGAAAACGCTCCTAAACGCTCATTAACGTAATGAAGAGGTTACGCATTTCGCCTTAATGAAGGAAATAAAGTAGGGGAGAGCTTTTTAACAGTCATTATATATATTTTCAGAACGATGTTTTTCATATTTTCTCAAATTGAACGTTTATCACGTTTCACGCGTCGACAAATTAACTTATGGCGCCAAATGCTGGGTATTCCAATTTCGAATAACCATAAATATACGTTTCTGATAACGGAACATGCATTTTTTTTTTCTAATATTTTTTTTGGGAAAAAAAAAGAAAAAAATCAAAGAAAAAAAAATTACATATTCTTTGCGTCAAAGATTATTTGTGCTACTTTATCAGCTACAGTTGCTCATCTCTCATTGTTTATTATCTTATCACTAATAATAGTTGGGAACAGTGAACATGTAACCGAAAAGCGGGCGATAATTTATTTATAGCGCCTATCTAACAGCCATTGGGCTGCACTATCCGTATGCAAATAGACTCTGTCAACGCCCGCGCTTGTCTCTTCTGCCCCCACGTATTTCGATCATCTATGACACGAAGGCCGTTCTCAAATAAACACAGAAACAATTTATACAGTAGCGTTCGTGGCGAAGCTTGACTATCTACTATACTTTTAGAACTTCTAACCAATCTTGTACAAATTAATCTTGTACCTTGGCGGAGGGGTACGCCCGTACGAGGCTGGTCCTTTGGTAAGAAGGTCTGAGACTTTACTCGATCACCATCGGTTGCCAGTTCCAGTTCGGTTGGTTGGTTGTTCTGCGCCAGTTTTCAGGTGGCCCGCGAGTGGCATTTACATTTGACGTGTAACTTTGGTGTTATCAATAAACTATTTGAATTTGTACAACTCGGCACAGTACCTATCGTTCAGACGACACGTTACATTTTCGGTTCTGATTATTAGTTGTCCTTTAACAACATAACGACAGAAGGCCTTACATAAAAACACTGACTAAGTTTACCAACATAATTTCCAAAGCAATATAAAACTGAAGGGCGCAATAGGATTAATATTATTTTAATTTAAACGCCGTGTTTAAATAAGGCCGTAAGTTGGCAATTAAATAAATTAAGATAGATGAACATATGTATTATAAGTATGTTTAAGTATAATATATGTTTAAGTTTTATGTATAAGTACTATTTTTTTCGTAATTGAAAAAAATAGTATACCTATAAGTATTCTATCTGCTATCGGGTTTGCATACTCGTAATACAAGCATTGCTTAGTATGGGTCTAGATGGCGCTGTGTGTAAAATGTCCCCCATTTTTTTTGAATATTTTTATTACTTTTTATCGGAATAAAGCTGTCATACTGGAATATCGCGAATAAAATATGGCGCAACTTGGCCTATAATATCTCATAATATCTCTATAATACCGCGTACGCTTCAGTACAATAAAATATTATACAATATTTTGATAAAATCTGAATGTCACCCAAGAAAATAGGAAAGGTTACTTTTTTGTAGCGACGCTGTCTTTGTCAGGAATTTATGCTAACAATGGAGGCTGATTACGAAATTTAATAAAGGCGTAAATAAAGGGCAATTGCACAGATTGTATGACAAGATATTGTAAGGCGGAGATGTAACACAATACAAAAGGTTAACTGTGTTAACATCTCCTTACGCCCCTTGCATACTTATATTCAGACCTCTTTTGTCTTTAGAGTAATCGTTTGGCTATTGCAACAAGGTCGTAATAATATTTGGTAAGTTTTCAAATTCATATTGATAGTTTCGATTTTGTGTGTTTAGGCATATTGGGTCTTTGTTCATAAAATTTCCTGGCACTATAGCGCACCGTATAGCTTGGCATTTTTTTTTTCCAATGTAAACAAACATACAAACACCAATCTGCATCAGTAGATTCCGAGACCTTCGCTTCGCTTGTACAATGGGGATCCACATTGCGATTTTTGTCCGCTAGGTGGCGCATCGTTGATGCGGCCATAGTCAACTGTCAATGTCATTTTGTTGTTTTTCTCTACAATTTAATGGGGGTCACTCTTATTAGACTCGGATTACCAGGGAAAATCTGTATATATACTGGTTTGTACAGCAATCCTTTGCCTGGCTAATTAAAGCTCTGTGCAATATAAAATGAAAACAACTATATAACCTACAAATCTATTTTAATAGCTACTTAAAACAAGGCGCAGAACCCAGTATTTTTCCTTGGACTAGATTATCGACAACGCCCTCATCAAGAGCAGATAGTTATAAGCAACGATTAACAAGAAAACTTGATTTTGCCACATCCAGACCGCCGCTAGCGCCAGCTGCGAAAAGTTTTGCCTGTGGAACCTCAATAAGCAGCACGTTTATTTTTCTCTACTTTTATTGTTCTACAGACCTTCTACTAATGTGCATTTATTACAAGCACAAAAATGTTTACACGTTGTGTCTGATATGTTTACCCATATATATTTTTAATCTTTTCATTTTTAATTTTTAAAGACATGCCTCTTATCTAATAAAACACGCATTTTCACCTTATTACTAATATTAATATGAAGGAAATGGGTATGTCCTAAAACTGAATCCAGAACCACGAACCACCGGAGGACGGGCAGCAGCGTCCTCTCCGTTAACGGTGGTGAGCATTCTGCGATCCCCACTGCCTGCCAAGCGTGGGAATTATGGCAACTCCTCCTTACTAAAGGATGTCCAGTAAAGGACGTCCCTAATAGTAGACGTCTTCTGGCTGATGATGTGACTAAATATGAAAGCAGCATTACTGCGTGTTTTTTGTTGTAAGTATTTCACAACACAAGTATTTATTTGCATTACGAGAAATTGTAAATGGTTACCATCAAACTCTGAGACAAGCCGTGTTTATTAGCTTGTAAGTGCGTGTTGAACAACTCTCTGATGTACTCGACGATAGCGGAACAGGCCCAGATTAAATAATAGTTCGTACAGAACAGGTGAACGAGTGATATCAAAAGCTTCATTCCCTAAATGGTCGAACCGACGTTTTCTATCTTAACTGTCATGTTAATGATATTATCGAACCCCAAAGCCATTTGAAATGTCTACCATTAATGATATTTGATTCGACACAATCATTCATTATTGATAGCTTTTATTATCAGTAAGTAAGATACGTATTTAAGAGCTCGTTATTTGTTTTAGTAATATTTAGGTAAATAACTGCTGTTTATAAAAATTAAAAGAAAAATATATATGTACAGGTTGCAGGGTTAGTTCTAATCAGTTAGCATCCTTTTAAGAGCATATTCTGTACATCTTTTACCCATAGCAAATTCGATTCGATGCGATTCAATGTTGGCCCCATAGTAAAAGTTGTTTGTTTTGATGTACATAATAAAAGGATGCTAACTGATTAGAACTAACACTGTATATGCACTTGACTGGAAATAATTTAACTATTTGGCTTTTCCTTTTGATTATTCATAATACAATGCATATTAGTCACTTATTTGATTCAGGAAAGGGATTAGAGTGATCGAATCAAGAAAGTCGCCCGCCTCGTTCAAGCTTGGCGAAAACAATCAGTGCCTTCAACTACAAGATTATGTCGATAGCATGATCAGCTGACAATTTCAAATTTTGAACTTCAACAGTTTGAGAATAAGACTCTTTGAGGAAATGCACCATCGGGTGCTGAGACCTCCATGGCTGAGACGCGTCACACTACGATGTGAACCCTATGTATAGGCAGCTGTTTGAAACGTCCAAGAATAATTATGTATAAGACGCAAAATTTCTTGTTTTCTTTTTAATTTCACTGGAACAAATCTTTTTAATCCGCAACTCATTAGTAAGCGCTGATTTGCGGTAACTTTCCCAGGCGGACTATAAAAAAATACATAATTGCTGTATTTTTTTTTCTTTGTTATTGGCATCGCACGTTGTGCATTCTGCCATTGTCAAGTTTAAGATTTTTCACATTTATTTGTTATAATCAAGTCAAATAAGTCATTAAATCACAGTAAGTCACACGAAATTAGTCATAGTCGAGTCCAAGTCATACCCTAGTAAAGTTGTGGTGACTTTACTATGAGCTTCTATGGAGTTTTGAAAACAACACAAAAAGACATGTTTCACCACATTATATCACTTGCCCACACTCGTGCATGTAATTCAATACTCATTGAATAAAAACACCACCATTTTTAATCATTAATTCGCGAAAAAACACAAGTTTAAGAAAATAATAGAATGCAACGACATAATTTTTCAGTGTTCCCGCCAAAACTCCTCAATTGCTGTATTATCAACTACAAGTCTAGCAGTCTTATTTGTAGAAAGAGGTGGTATATCATTGTAAAAAGGCGCGTTAAAAACTCTAACTAAAGTACACTTTCCAGTTAAACTGCCATACTAGTTACTCGTATTTAATCTAAATTGAACAGACATCTAATGGAATGTTTTCACCTGTATTCATCCCGGACTTTGTCTAGCCTTCAATAGTTGAGTTTTGAAAATAGCTACCATGTACTAGACCAAAACATTCGCCCGAAAGTAAACAACTGCGTTAAATACAGTTTGTTTTATTTAATAATGTGTGTAGTTTCCATTGAAAATATTCATTGTAAGTTGACAGCACGGACTGACACACCTTTGCCGCCATTCCGGGGTAATTAGAGTGAATTATTGGCACCGCCCATTGCTATACAGAGAATTGCATTCATTAGTAGATTACTAACTATATGATAATCACTTTGGATCCCGGCAAAGTAGGGAACTTGTGTTCTGTTCTGTATCGACTTTTAAAATTTGCATGTAAATAATTGCTTTTTTGTTTTTTTTTTTTGAAAAATTATTCACGTTTAATGAATAAGTTAGATACTCCGACTGTTTGTAGTTATCATAACATCCGGTGACATTTTTCAAGTGACATTTTCAAGGAGTGAAAACTAAGACAGCAGCGCGTGCTTCTGCGTCCTTATTCGCATGAAAAATTGCTGTTCCTTAGAAAACGTTTATTTTCTCTAGGCAAAATTATAAAGGTAGAGGTTTATATATTGATTATGGAAATTCGATATGATTAGTAAATTAGTGCAAAACCGTTTCAGAATCTCCGAGCGCTGGAAAGGAAAGCTGTCCAGCGAGTCCACAAGCCAGTTTAAAATAAACTGTCACCGATGTGAAAATAATTTTCTCGCCTAGTATAAATAAACAATGATTAAATGATTTTCCAAGCGCGTATATTAGCGTAATTTCACATCATCGTTGTCACATTGCCTGATTGTGTTTTATCAGACACATTTCGGCCAGTGTGTTTATGCTTACCGCATATCTCTATCCTCAGATTTATTGTTCAACTTAGCCTTAGCTACGTGGTATCATTTTACATTTCAACAGTTTGTCCTTTTTAAATCGAGCAAAGATCAAGGATAACATTATTCATATTAATTTGAGTTATCTGTCTGATTTATCTCCCGACGGCTCACTAGCTAGCAAAACATTATTGATCGTTTCTTTCTTAAATAGATACTTCAGTATATTAAGACTGGATTGAGTCAAGGTCGGAAGACAAGTAGACATGTAACTTTTCTCAAAAAAAAAAACAACCGGCTTCAAATTAATATGGGATCACCTCGGGAGTATACCCTATGAAATAAAATAGAATTTTCAAAATCGGTCCACAATTGACGGAGAAATCGATGTACATACATTAAAAAAAACACACCGTCGAACATAGAACCTCCTCATTTTTTGAAGTCGGTAAAAAATTAAATTGAGTTCTTAAGCTGAGAAGCTAGACCTAGTGTCAGACATAAGACCGCGCGCCATTAAATCGCGTTTGCGTTTTAACATTATTGAAAAAACAAAATCTCCGAGTAATCGATAAAATTAAAAAATTAAAAATAACACGTTGATTCAGCAAAAATATTATTTCAACCAAATCAGTTTGAGTTAGTATTAGATTGGCTAGATCGCAATATTACTACATCTCATTTAGGCCACATCTCAAAATGTTTTTGTGTCTAAAAATGGGATTGTAATTTTATTATGTTTTGCCCAGTTTAATGAATTAACAACTTGCTTGGATAAAAATGTTGATTTTTTGCTAAATCTTTGTTTTAAGATTCAGCAAAAAACAACCAGACCCACCGGAGTATGGGCAGCAGCGTCCTCTCGGTTAACGGTGGTGACCATTCTGCGATCCCCAAGCCGCCTGCCAAGCGTGGGGATTATGGCAACACCCCTCTATTAAGGGGGAGGCCTTCGTCCAGCAGTGGATGTTTTATGGCTGATGAAGTGAAGTTTGTTTTAATGTTATTTTTTTGCAATTTTACCAATATTAATTTTTCAAAAAAATATATTTATAAAAAATGAATTAATTGCACGTGCGAGATAGAAGTACGCGGTATTCTGGACCTTAATAGCTTAGTTAGGTACGTTTGTTAAGTCTCGCAGCAACAGAACAAATAAGGTCGCAAAAGTTTCTCGTCGGAAAATATCTATTTTCTTTGGCAATCCTTTGTTAGAATTATGAATTAGGCTACAAAAGTTCAAGGTACATGAAACACGGCCCGGTGGCCAGAACTTAACATCGAGAGAAGCTTTGTTGTGCGTTCCGGAAAATAAAGAGAAATAACGTGAATTTTCTTACACTTGCGAAACGTTTACGGTAATCTATTTTTAGGAGACCGCGTCTAGGTACATCTTGGAAGCTAAGTAGGAAATAAATTACTGTCTGTAAGTCGTTTGATTAATACAAAACAGATGTTTTACCAACTAACGTTTTGTTGATATTTATCAGACCGCGCATTAACACATGGCAAGTTAACTTCATTAGTATTTATGCCAGTGCTAATGTTTGTGTTTTAACATTACGACTACATGGAAAAGTTCTGACATAGACGACGCCGTCACGACGTCTGAGCAAAGAAAGATGGTGAAGGAAGTTTAATCAGCGAACATATTACGAAAATCCGGTGTTATTTTTTTACATTTTGTGAACAAGGATTTCTGCGAAATTCGAGAAATTGTATTCTATGAAACTGGTTTTACCTCACGCTTAATACGCCTACACTCAATTTCTTTAATATTTCTTAGGTTAAACGAAAAAGGTAACAACATAAAAGATTAAATAATAAAATGTAATAAGCCAGAGTATTGAATCTTCTGATCAATTTTTTATCAATTAATTTAAACTTTTTAAAAAGCGGCGCGGCGCGCACCGAGAAGGGAAACTCACCGCGTGAAACTCATTTTAGTTTCACGCTTGTACCTTTGTGTAATGAATATGTGTGATTGTATGTGGCGTCGTAGATCCCAACAGTATGAAATAGTTTTTTTTACGTCGATAGTGTTCTTATTCTTAGCTACAACTCAATAGAGTAGGGGTTTAATATTTTTTTAATTTTCTCTAAATTGAATAAGTAATGGACTCTAGGTCTGTATGTAGACTGGAGCATGCATTAGTAACAAACAGTTACCCAAACTGTTAATGTAAATAATTACGGACTATCTCTACATTTGCTTTCTGTATTTTTAACGGTAAACTGCTGGCAGGTAAGTAAGTACGGTACGACATAATGTGAGTTTTATACGTAAATCTCTAAACTTCGAACGAGAGTTATGGCTTTTTTATGTAAATGAACATTTACTTCTGACTTACAAAAAACATTCGTAACATCATAACTACGAAAATAGACGGGCAATAAACGAAATGTTTTCCCATCCATCCATTTTATTATAAAGTTCAGTTCTTTCTCAAACATCCTATAAAATTACTTTTAAACTTCCTAATTTACTGTTAGACTTAATGTAGCTGTTGTATCAGTGAACTTTTAAGTAAAGATAAAAATATGTCAGACGACTGTGTTAAAATCTTTATAGCTCGTAAAAAAATATGAAACCTATAAACAAACTAAAGTATTCAAGGAGGGACGTATGTACCTCCGGTATCTACACGGATTGGCATTACGTTTGATGGAGGTGCGAGGGCTGCGAGGGTAATGCTAAGTTTGTATACACGATGACGTAAGAAAGGCACGCGATCGAACAAACTTTTTCATAGAGTAGATTGAACGATGCTCCACGTTGGGCGCCAACAAGACAAGGGTAAACTCCGTCGCGGTCAAGTCTCTAAATGAATTTCGTATAATGGCAATTTTGTTAGTGTTAGCATACTTGACTTGACCCAAGGCTAAGAAAACCAATTCTTTAGAAACTTCACGATGACGTAACAACGGTTCGCTATCACGACTCTTTGGGAGTTTGGTGGGACCGCGTTGGGCGCCAAGGGACAAGGCTGTGGCCTCTGTACCGGCACACCCGGTCAACATACATGCCTACTGAATACGATTTATTGAACCAATGATTTTATTCTCCTCGCACATTTTTCAGTCCCTTTTTCCTTTCTATTGAAAATAATCGGCGAAGACCTTTTCCGCTCCAGATATCTTTCAGTGTGATTCGCGTTGTGTGTAGGTAAACAATTTTATTGTGAAAATCCAATGGAAATAAGAGATTCTATATTCTAGAGTTATAATAAAACTTCAGTAAGTACTTCATTTTAATGTTAAAGAACGTTATTATTAGCGGAAGACACAAGGTCGACCTCGTGCAAGTATTGACGCATTTGCAGAAACCCTATACACGCCTTGTTTGATTGGTAAAAGTCCCACGCTAGTGCTCGTTTATGAATAATTCTGAACCAAAGAAAAACGTTAAACTAATAGCAATAGGGAATATGCATGTGTTTTTTATTGACTCACTAAAAGCTGACTGGAAACAAAACAAATCATCATAGGTTAACATTTTAATATGCGCACAAAATAACGAAGTTATAAACATTTTAGTTTCATGTTACACAGGGCACTATACTAGGTTTATGACGTCAAAGTTCACGATTCCAAACAAATTCTATACTATGCACGTGTTTTGCTAGAAAGGGACAGATGACTCCTTCCCAAATACTTTGCTTTGCAACCCACGATTTCACTAGCTATCCCGTAATAGCCATAAAACAAAAGGTATGTTATGTACGATTGTTATGTTGTTACGTATGTTACGATTTATGTTTTATGGCTTTTATAGTTTAAACTTGTTGTTTTTAACGTAAATGTGCCATCGCGTAAAAGTCGGCGACTCTGAGCCGCCAATTTTGATGCGATTTTTATGCTTTTTATGGTGAATGTGGTTTCGACTGTTGGTACTGCTTTCGGCACGATAGTAAGTTTTTGCTCCGGCTTCCCTTTACTGAGTTTTCACCGTTAACCGCAAGAGTAGGCAGCATGCTTGCAGGTAAGCAGAGACTACATCTGTCTATAAGATTATATTCCTATTTATGATATATTCATCGTAATTATGTTGTGAAACGAGCTCCCGATATTTCGTCGCAATTGTTTGCACCATGTTCAGAAAAATAAATAAATGTAAAGAAGTTTCGAATTTGGATTTCAGACATCCTTGTTTTCATTCCTTGAAAAAGGTCACCGGATGTGATCGAAATAGAAACTATAGTCGAAGTATCCGGCTTAATTAAACGTGAGTAATTCCGAATAGTCGTCTCGATAACGACCTGGGTATGTCTTAAAACTACTGCCAAAACCACCGGACGACGGGCAGCAGCGTCCTCTCGGTTAACGGTGGTGAAATTCTGTGAACACCAAGCCGCCTGCCAAGCGTGGGGATTATGGGAACCCCTACCTATCAAGGATGCAGCGTACGTCTTCTGGCTGGTGATGTGATTATGTGAATCCCGTATAAATAAAAGGAAACAGGTACTGACCTGTTGCCACACGTGGAAGGGGAAGCGGTGCGCGACGAGCGCGGCGGCGACGGTGTGTGCCGTGGGCAGCAGCACGCCGAAGACTGCGGCGACAGGCGCGCCGACCGGCAGCAGCGCGTACGCGGCGAACACGGCCCAAACGACGTGCGCGGCGCCCTCTGCTGCGGCGGCGGGGCTCCAGGCGGGCAGTGTGGCCGCCAGCGCCGCGCCGCCGCCGGCCAGCGCCAGCCAGCACGCGCGCGGCAGCCGCCGCTCCGGCGCCGCGCCTGCGCGCCCGCACCACCACGCGAGCCCACCGCACAGCACCGCGTGCAAGCTCAGCACCCCAACCTACATCAAATACAAAAACGATAATGGTGTAACAAACTCCAAACTACAAGGTGTCAAAAACTGTTACGCATTTATAATATTAGTGTGATCAATGAGTGTGTATTGGTTGGTAATCTAGTGAGACCGTTTAATTGAGACATCGCCCGCGCGTTTTAGGGGCGCCGGGGTAGATGTCAAAGGGGATGGAAGAGTGGCAGCGCACCTGCCTTCTTCGGACACCTGTACCACGCGTGCGATGTCTCATTGAAATGGCCCGACTATAGTAGAAGAGGTAACCCACCTGCGGAGCTCTCCGCCAGCCACGCGTGGCCTCCACGGCCGCGAGCGCGGCAGCGAGCGCGGCCCAGAGCGCGAGCGCGTACTCGACGGAGGCGCGCTGCAGCTTGCACGCGTACCGCGCGTACAGCTCCTCCAGCTCGGCGGACTCGAAGCGGCGGCGCGCCACCAGCCGTGCCACGGGCCCGCGCGCCGACATCGCCTTCACCGCGTGGTCCATACCCGCCCCCGCCCCCGCCGCCGCCTGCCCCGCCCCCGCCGTGCTCTCACCTCGCCGCGCGCGCGCACGCTGACACCACGCGCCGCCTCATCTGACAACACAAAACACACACAGTTCATCATCTAATCGTCAGCCAGGAGACAAGGGGGATATCATAATCCGCACGCTTGGCAGGCGGTTTAGGAATCGCAGAATGTTAAGTTTACCACTGTTAACCGAGCGGACCCTTCTGCCCTACTACTGTTTAGGACATACCCCAGATCACACAAATAAACACATACTTAATCACAGAAAAAATAATAGCACCACGTACAGAAGACTTACTTCCATTGAAAACGCGTATAAATACCAGTTGAATATATCTACAACCATACACCATATTCAGTGCAAGACAATTCGTGACCTATACGCATCGAAGTACGACGATATTCTACTGAACCGCATGGTTTGATAACATCACACGATCAACGACGCGGTCCCGACCAAGGGGCGCATAGCACTGCAAGTAACTAAAGCGTAGGCATGGCAAATACGAATATACTACTACTAAGCTGGTGATAATGCTGCCAGCATGCTGGAAATGGATAGGCTTCCGAATGCTATTGGACTTGCGCATTTATGATATTGTCTCTAGACTTTTATCCACAGATCATATAGCCAGGGTTTATAGTCTTTGCTTTTATCGGAATAGGCAATCCATTTGCCGCAATATTACAAACGGAACATGTATGTGTGGATTGGTCTAACGATTGAATCACTAAAGCAATCCTACGAAAAAAACTCTATTGAATAAGTCATCGTAACGTATCTTATCCTCAAAAATTAGCAATAAAGAATCACATATCCGATAACGGTAAAAAGGCACAAAACTCATAAATTACACACCCACTCAAATGACAGGCTCATCACTCAATTTACTATCTTAAGGCATTATCATAATGTGTAGGAGTGCGAACAACCTTACAAAAGATCAATGTTAGCGTAATAAACCCAATAAATATTATAGCTACCGATTATTTCGTTATAAATTAACTAGCAGGCATAAAGCTAATATCTAAAGAGTCACAATCTCTAAGTAAAAACAGTCAGAAAAAGTCCGAGTGCCGTTGTACATACCTATACGTGCATTATATAGTTCACAGTTGTTCGAATTTAGACGTTATGTCGCTTGTATAGTGTTCAATGTATGCTTGAACGCTGTAACGCTGTGTCTTATCGTAGCTCAAGCCGTTCAAAAAGTCGGCGCACTGCATAGCGTGCGCCGAGTTTTGGCGTGGACATTTTTATTGAACGTTTGTGACTCTATATAGATATTAGCTCAATGCTAGCAGGCCAAGAAGATACAGCCACATCACCAAATCGAATATGCTAACTTGTGATATATTGCATTCGATACATTCAATGTCTCTACGGTGTTTGAAATCATCACCATTATAGCTCGAGACACCTGTGTATAAATATTTCAGTGCAGCCGGCTCAAGTTGGAATAGATTCGAATTTAAAATAAAGTGCACAACACTTTTAGAAAGGTTGGCAGAGTATCGCCTCTAGCGAGTCAAAGCAACTCCCAGCTACGGTTAGACAGGGCAGAGAAGCAAGGTATAAAACCACATACCACTGATTTATTTTCTCTAATACTTTTTTCCATTAAAAGTATTTAAAAGCAACCAACAATGTTTCTAAATAATCCTTTTTTTTGTTGAGTTACTTCTACGTTTTGTAATTTCCTTACGTTCTCACAACTTAATAGAATAATTGTTTTTTTTTGTATTATACATACTTATAACAATTATAAATTTTCATACAGAATACTTAATGATTTATTATGAAAACTGACGTGGTTTTGACACATTTTTGTTTTATTTATACGGGATATTTAACTCACGGGCTCTGTTTTCACTCTTTGAAAAAGGTCACCGGATGTGATCGAAACTATAGTCGGAGTATCCGATTTAATTAAACGTGAGTCCCGTATAAATAAAACAAAAATATTTAATGTTTGTATTTCTTTTTTAATATTACATTGTAACTTGGTGGATAGATATCGGTAAAATTTAATGACGAATTTACTCAACCCGAATAGCTCTACAATTCATATTCCTACTTAAATTGTCCAATACTTTGCTTTGAAATACGATAATTCTGAAAGCATGCGAAAGTTCAAAATTCAATTTCTGAATTCTCCCGCAGTACTAGTTCAACAAGTCATGAGCAGGATGAATTGAAAACAACAAATAACGGAAAATATCAAACTGCGAGTAGAATAGTTTGTAAATGCCAACAAAATGCCAGCAGATAGATTAAAACCAATACAGGAAACATGTAGGCCTGTGTGAATGAAAGCTTAGCTTGAAATTGCTTCATCCGTAAACGTTTGTAAAATATGTCTCGCTATGGCTTGAATTACAGAGCCGCAGAAACCACATTCAGAGGCACGTTATCATACTTATTAAACATGCAGATGTAAACGTACATTCACGTACAGTACGGTTATGAAATAAGACGAAACTTACAGCCAGAGGTTTCGCGCGTCTCGTATATTATGTAACGAACCTTTATTTTGCAAAGTTAATATTACGCGATGGAAACTTTTGACCTACCGGAGTAGATTCGACTCGAACTTACTGTACAGGGACAGGGAAGCAAAGGAAAAAGTTGGCGTCTTGTTTACAAAGGTGACTACTGTCTTTGATAAACTTGCGCTCATAATAAGAAGCTTTCAGTTCCAGCAGTTAGTTTGAAATTAATAGTTCTTTGAAACAAAGCTGCGAATTTCGTATAATAACTAGTCTTACCCAGTAAACGTTTGTAGAGAAAAGTAGCGTTCCATAATGTTCTTTAACTGGATGGAGCGAAGCTTGCGAAATGCGGTGAATTCTTCTTGGCAAGAGATTCTTCTTCATTGTGCAAATTACTAGTTAAACAGTGGAATGCTCTGCCTGAGAGGGTATTTCGGTGTCTTCGAATCGCAAGTGTGGCTTCTTCTAGGCAATCATGCTCCATCGTGGACTGCATCTTCACACATCAGGCGAGATGGCAGTCGAACGCAAGTGCATTATCCACAAAAACTAAAGTAACAGAAGTTCGTGACACGTGTCGTTCTTTTGAAAAAGCCTATACGTTCATCAGTATAAAATCAATATCGCTTGACACTCACAGCTTACTAGGAATGCCTGTGTATGTACCAACTATCAATATCTACATAAAGCCGTAAATTTCACCGCGATCTTCAACAAACACAATATTTATTTTTTGTGTACATTTTACGAGACATTCTCTTAATACACAAAGTACCTACATTAAGTAAAGAAACCACAAAGGAGCAGAAAGATCGTCTGACGGCATCGCATCGTTGGAAATCAAAGTGGATTCCAATTCCCTTTGACAAGCGACAGGAAAAAACTACACCAATGCAATTTATACGTCTACGTCGTAAAAATATAGAGACAAGGATCATCTTCCTAGATACAGAGAGAACTCTCGTAAATACTTTACTTTACTCTTTGCTTCTCTCCTACTTAGATATTTTCAAGCAATTTTTCTCTACGTAGGTAGAACTATAAAGAAAAATATTATTTCTGAGCGTGTGAGCTTCAGTTGTCGAGGTGTAATATCCTTATAATGCAAACTTACTATAAGTGCAAAATTACTAACTCCATATAAATCATTATAATCTATTAGCTGCGCCCCTCGGTTTCACCCGCGACTCCTGGAATAATTGATACTTAATGAAATTTGAAGTGTAACTTTGGTGATATCAATAAACTATTGTATTATATTTACTAGAGGTCGCCCGCGACTTCGTCCGCGTACGGAAGAAATTCGGCCCGCTCCCAAAATTCACCACTTTAAACCATTCCGAGCAATTTTTTGATCAATTTTAATCTTTTAATTAAACGTGAGTATTCCCGTATAAATAAAACAAAAATGTGACAAAACCACGTCAGTTTTCATAATAAAACAATTTTAATCTGTTGCAAAATGGCATTGCGCGACCAATGGGTGGCATTTTTCGTCATAGTTTCTATACAATTGTGTGTAAAACTGGCAACAGCGGTTTTCCATACAAACGCTTTACAACATTGTTTTGACAGCCGCTCTACCTAAGAAGTGAGGCTTTCGCTTTTCTGTAGTATAGCTTATGGTATAGTCTTAATTTCTTTTGTGCTTATGGTGCGGCGGAGGCAAACTATTCGTTTCTTCTGTGGTACGTAGATAATTCTCGTAAATGTACAATGTACATACAGATCCTCAGTCCGCAATCAAACATCGCGATTTATATTGTGAATTCCAGACTACTCAGACTAGATTCCAATAGGTTACGGTGGTGACGTAACAATCAGCGGGTTAATCTGATTGCGTAAACACTGCGGCGGCGCGACGTTCATTTGTGAAGAAAACGATACAAATAATCCCCAAAATATGATAACCTACGAATTACAGGGTAAATATTAGAAATGTTGGCTGGCGAGCGGCATCACTCGCGTATTTAACAAAAGATAACCTATTCGTCCAAAAATATCGCTTTTTACTTAGGCTTTCTATTGGCCAAACCTTTCTTAAACCTGATCAAGTAATTCCGAAGATTGCCGTCTATATAATTCTATATACAAGCTCACAACCTAGAATTACTAGTACCTAAGCTCTCGAGTTTGGGCTCATTTGATTTGTTTTGACGAGCTTCGTCAAAACAAATTAAGGTAACTAAAACAATATATGTCTTGCGTTTGCCTGCTGTCATCTGATCGCTGAGCAAAGATGATACGATAGCACGCTTGGCTATAGAAGAAACCGATTGATTTGAGATTATTAGTTTTTGTAGGTTTTTAGAGTGCTTATAATACTTGCCGAATCTTGGTTCTAGTAATTCTTGGGCTATAGACCAAAGACCATATACCTAATATTAGGTCTATGGTTCTAGTAAAGTTTACAAAGATGCGATATACTGCGAATAATCTCGTGATATATGGACGTTCTAGAAGTATAGGGGGTCACGGCCGTGGGGTCATCGCCCCCGGCCCACGGAAGAGCGTCGCAGACGGCCCCACCTCCACTCGACGCCTATGAAATGAAAACTCAGCGTCAGCAAACTAACCGTTATTACTATTTCGAGAACTGCGCCAAATGCGCAAATTGTCGGAATGGCGGGATCTTATCCGAGGACCCTACTCTCCTCGCTTTAGATTTTTGTAGCGTTTATTCTAGAGTAGCAGTGCAGGGAACGCCCTGAGGATTCTCCGCAGGTATCCTACACGAACCTTATACCTATCCGAGAAGAGGTGTTTTTATGTCTATTGATTTGATCATTGTGTATATCGATTGCAATGAGACATCCAAAATTAAATTAAATTGAATGAAAGACTATTAGCCGTTTATGCCATACATAGATAAATTATTTTTTGCGCGATAAAATCCGGAATGAGGATATTCGTCTAAGGACCAAAGTCACTGACATAGCTCGCAGGATTTGCAAGTTGAAGTGGCAATGGACAGGCCGCATCGCTCGAAGAACTGATAACTGATGGGTAAGAAAGGTTCTTGAGTGGCGACCGCGAACCGGAAGACCCAGCGTAGGTACGCATCCCACTAGGTGGACCGACGACATTGTAAAAGTTACGGGCAACCGGTGGACGCAAATGGCAGGTTGTCGTACAGTGTGGCGGTCTAATGGGGAGGCCTTCGTTCAGCAGTCGACGTCTCCGGGCTGATGACGAGATAAATTATGTGTCTAATTTAACTAAGATGCCATATTCGTCCCGTAGAAAGTACGGCCCGCATAAAAAAATCTGCTTTCGTCCCGCATTGAATACAGCGAACCGTATAGCCTTTAAAGGATAAACAAGCACCAATCATACATATCATACTCACAAATTTTCGCAATATATTATTAGTATGAGTTTGTCAGTGCACTCAAATCTCCGCGACACCGAACTCCGAAACACAAAAGTCTGTGGACGCATAAAATGCAGTAATTGTAATTTATTATGACTTTTAGTAAACTACCTACTTATTGAGGTCAGTTATAAATTTAATATTCTTTTTATTCGAGTATTGTTTACAACAATGCAGTTTTAACCGTGAGAAAACCCTGGCTCATAATATGTCGGTGCAATGAGGCATCTGAACTGGACTTCAAAAGATAAATAATACGGCATGTAGCTACCTGCTAGGCATATGTAAATAATAGTAACATTCTTGAAGGAGAATCAAACAATGGAGAGTTTGGTAATAACCTTTGTAGGCAAGCAGCTAAATTGCTAAAATATATTAACATGTTTTTTTGTTATTACCTACTTTCATAGTCCGCTCATAAAATGTGTGTAGGTTAAAGATTAGGTTCTCCTATTAAAAACTCATTCGTAAACATGCACTCGACCCGTTACTAATCGAGTTCTCGATACTTACTCGATAACAACAAGTTATACCTGAGAAAGAGATAAAACACGATTTCTTTACAACACGCATTCCTGAGAACATGCGTTTTACTTTTAAACTTTTAATTTTAACCATAAGTTACCAATAGCAAATAAATAGCAAGTATTTTTTATCCGTAACTTATTTGGTAAAGATCTACACTGCGGAGCATCAACTTCAAGAGTCTACATGTGTGTAGTAAATAAATGTTCCAAGCAATGCTCACACCGCACAAACCTTGGAACATTTAATCTAAGCATTCTACAGCTAGCCGTGATTGGTACCAAATAAAAGAGCTCAATGCGACCTGACATGTCTGTAAAATGTATCAGTCAAAAAATCTGGTGTAGCTTACGATAGAGTAAAAAACCTGGTGTGGCGTAAGTTATATAAAAAAATCTGGTGTGGCGTAAGTTATATAAAATTCTGGTGTGGCATAAGTTATATTAAAAAACCTGGTGTGGCGTAAGTTATATAAAATTCTGGTGTGGCATAAGTTATATTAAAAAACCTGGTGTGGCGTAAGTTATATTTAAATATCTGGTGTGGCGTAAGTTACAGCAAACAAAACATTTCTGATAAATAAATAAAAATACGACAGTCCTGCCTTCAAAAAATATAGCAAGTGTCACTAGGGATGATGTAAGAATTCTACCGATACCTCATACATGCAAATCTGGTCAGACATTTAGAAGTTATGGTGGAACAAAAAAGTCACATACATACATACATGAACACTGAAAATATTACACTCCCATATTTGGGGAATCGTGTTAAAATATGGCGTGGCGTAAGGCAGTAAACCATTCTCAAAGAAACATTATTGTTTGACTTCTAATATTCGCTGCATAACCGCTCTCCAAAAATCATAATATCATAAAAAATCATAAAAAAAATAAAAAAAAAAAAAAAAAAATAAATCATAATCATATTTTTTTCTATAGTTTACTTAATACGTACTTTTCGAAAGCTTTTGTTCTAAGGGATCTAAAAGAGTTACGTGAACGAGAGGTCTTCTACACCGGGCGATGACGCCCGGATGAGAAAGCCCTGTTTTGAGGCAAAACAGTTGAATATTGGAGTTGGTAATTTTTTTATGCTTGACATACTAGGTGTTTGACCTAGTAGTACATATTTGATACTGTGTACTTTTTTGACAAAATGCAATAGATTAGTATTGTAACAGGTCCAGCGGATACAGATAACAGGGTTAAATAGCGACGCTTGTCTATCAATGCTGCCTAGTAATCGCATTAATGCACCGGCTGTACAATTACGGAACATAAAGAGGTCTTTGTGTCTGGTTCGATTGATATGTCAATATAATGGCCGATTTGACACTAAGCCATGTATCATGATGAATGACGTAGCATCGCCTAATAAGATAAGCACAATAATCGACTGTCATGAATTTACTCCGCGGCATTCGAACGGAAAAAATAACCGGTGTGCCAGAAGTAGATATACGAAGCAAACTTCAATGGAACTAGTAAGTTTTTAACTGAATTCAGTTTAGTCTAATGAGATGCAAAGTATAATTTGAGCTAAGCTTTAGCGTTTTGACACATAAGTATATAAGTTTCTGATCATGCATCCAAATCTTTAATTATTACATTTATGCATTCTAATTTTCGTTTTAAATTACCGCTTAATTTCTAAGAACTAGTCTCCTTACCTCTACCTATCGCAATTTTTTACCCAACATTCCTAAACCATTGTGTGTACAAGCATGTATGTAAAATAAAACTATAGTGCGGCCGCCGCGAAGTTGTGCCGTTCAGCTACTACCACTCCCTGTAAATAAATGTGAATTCTATTTCTGAGGCAACAACGTTTCAATTCCTCGGATCAAATCATGTAAATGCGCTACCGCCGTGTGCCGTGCGTCTTAAGGTGCGTATAAATTAAGCGCGGCAGCCGCGCGAGCCAATGTTCGACCAGAGTTGACGTTCATTTGCCGCGCGAGCCAATATGTAGATATAAATTTAGTTGGACGTGGCAGGCGCGCGCGGCAGGCGATCCATCACGAACAAACCGCGGCGGATAGACAGACCAGTTCACTCTTGTAAACCTGCGAGTATGGACGCGCGTGGTCGGGCGGCTGCCGCTTTCATTGTGATTCACCATCTTATTTGTAAAAAAAAGAAAAGAAAAAGGCGTTGGTGGATGAAAAAATTATATCTAAATAGATCGCTATATGGCCCGAAACTTCTGGAAGACATAAGATATGAAGCCGTTGCAAACACTATAAAAAATTTTACGCGAGTGTCAACTACAGAGTTCGAATTAATAAAATCATTAATAGAACCAAGTGTTATGAAAATGAACACACAATTTCGAGAGGCAATATCAGTTACTGAAAGATTAGCAATAACTTTAAGATTTCTGGCAACTGGAGACTCGTATACTAGCCTGCAATACCTTTTTCGAGTATCAAAACAGTCAATTTCAAGAATTGTTCCTGAAGTTTGTGATGCACTTTGCGATGCACTAAAAGACTGGGTAAAGGTGAGTAAATAAAATATCTAGTTTTCTTTTATTATTATATTTATTTATTGATATAATTCTTATTATTATTTAGGGGAAAAAATCATCCATAGGCAATGGCGTTGGTTCACGTTCATCAGTAGGAGTAGTGTCTGGAATCTGAGAAGACGGAGTCGAAGTCTGAGGAGACGGCGTTGAGGTGTAGTGTGACTGTGAATAATTTTGGGTACAATACCCATAATTCGAATATTTTCCTAGGTCAGCATCAAATATCACATTGTTAATCGCTTGCTTGACGTAAATTAAAGTGCGTGAATCATATTTACGGAGTTCATTAGCAATGTGCTGGCCGTAAGAAAAATATGGGTCAGCAGATGATGCAGCGGATTCAGTTAGAACCTGAAATGCTTTTTTCAGCATAGGGGAATCTTCTTCAGCGTTTACCTTTTTCTTTTTCTTTACTCTCAGATTATCTGGAGCGTTCATAATGTCACTTGGTGGTTCTATTTCTTGTTCCATAGCAGAAGGTGTAATTGGTCCTGTATCATTATTTTGTGCTATTTGTGCTGTTGCCAACTATAAAAAAAATACGAATGTTTAATTAATTGTTGCAGGTACCGGACTCAGAAGAAGAATGGTTGCAGATAGCACACGATTTCGAAAACAAATGGGACTTTCCTCATGCAGTAGGTGCATTGGATGGCAAACATGTAGTGTTGCAAGCACCTATAAACAGTGGCACTGAATTTTTCAACTACAAACAGTTTTTTAGTTTAGTATTACTAGCTTTAGTCGATGCAGACTATTGTTTTACGTATGTAAATGTGGGTTGTCAAGGTAGACTATCTGATGGAGGTATTTTCAAAAATACAAACTTATACAAAAAACTAGAAGAAAAATCTATGAGACTTCCTCCTCCATCCATTCTTCAAGTGCCCTATTCCTTCAAAGTACCGTATGTGATTCTAGCTGACAAAGCTTTTGCTTTAAATGAATATACTATGAAACCATTTCCAGGAGATCTAGAAAGGGGTTCTGAGGAAAGAATCTTTAATTACAGGTTATCTCGAGCACGTAGATGTGTGGAAAATGCATTCGGGATTCTGAGCTCAGTTTTTAGAGTTCTACGCAAACCTATGTTACTGCAACCAAAGATTGCTACTAAAATTGTTTTAGCAACAATACATTTGCATAATTATTTGAGAAAAAGAACTCTGACAAGATCACAGTACACGCCGCAAGGATGTATAGATAGTGAAGGAAACGAGGGGCAAATTATACCTGGAACTTGGAGAAATGAAACTGCCCCTACATCACTACTGCCTCTTAACTATATCCCAAGAAGAGCGGGAAATTTTGCACAACAAATACGTTCACACCTAGCCCATCACTTTGTTACCAATGGTGCAATATCTTGGCAAAATAGATATTAAAACTTGTACTCACATTTTCAGACATTGTGTCCAATGTTTCATTGGGTAGATCTTTATCCCTCATGAAATTAAAATCATCAAACGCAAACCACTTCGAAACGTATACTTCATTTGTCGCTGTAATAAAAATAAAAATTATTTACGTAATTACAATAATGCGTTTTATTTTTTGTTGTAAATGCAAAATAAATAGGTACTTACCAGAACCAGTACGACAACTTTTAGCTATTCTAGATTTTTCTCTTCTGTAGGACGCCAAAAGCGTAGTCATTTTTTTTTTCAAGTCTGGAATAGGTATATCCATTTTCTTACTGATTTCTACCCACGCATCATACCTCAACGATTTATTGTGGTATTGGGAGGATTTGCTGTTCCACAAAAATTCTTTTGCGCTATACAATTGTATTAGTAAACGGCACTTTTCGTTGTCCATTTTTACGTATTCGCCGCGCGAGCCAAATCACCAAAACTACAACCGTCCCCACTGCGCGCGAGCGAACGACTGAAGCTCCTTTGATGCGGTCTAAAAAACCGACAGCGAGCGGATCGCCCCGCGGCACGTTCGAGCGCGGCAATGTTCGCGTCGCCGCGCGCGGCGGTCCCGTCTACATAGAGCGCGGCCGCCGCGCGCACCAATGTTCGATGGTTTGCCGCGCTTAATTTATACGCGGCTTAACAGTAACATGATTCCGAATAATTTAAAACGTTTTTGCCTAGGAAATAGAATTGGCTTTTCCGTGAGAGAGGCGCCAAGAGCACGTGGTGACCGCGTTGGATCGATGCGAACAAAGCCGTGTCAAATAAACTGTACTTAGTTTTTCTTTTCCTATTAATTCTCATAAAGTCATTAAATGATGATTGATTATATTGTATAAGACGAGGTACCATAGATTAGGCTTCTTCTCCGGAATATCATATGCTTTCACGATAATATGCACCCTATCATATTATCAAGCTACACGACCGAGATACGAATGCGAACCATAAATGATAGGTCGTCTGTACCAAATCTATGCGGGTATGCGACTAAAAATTTTATCACGACTCGACAAATTCTATGTGATAGCTATGCGATTCTACCAATTCGGTTTCCGCACACGATGCTACTAACTTCAACTATATTCGTTAAATCTTTCTTCCGACGAAATAAATATCATGCAATTTTTGCAGTCAGTTT
Source organism: Erannis defoliaria (assembly GCA_905404285.2). NCBI lineage: Eukaryota > Metazoa > Arthropoda > Insecta > Lepidoptera > Geometridae > Erannis > Erannis defoliaria. Next base: position 8,384,424 of record FR990071.1, read on the forward strand.
TATTTCCTGCAACAAACTCTCAACCACCACTGAAATTACGTGCATTTTCATTGAAAAAAATAACCTCTTTACTACATAAGTTGAAATAAGTTTTTGAAGGGCTTCATGTATGCCTCACGAGTCACGACTACAAATCCAGCAAAGTCTGGTTCAGTAATGAGACCTTACATCGCTCTTATTTGGCGTCGAATCGTCATTACACTCATTACCTTATGTGCAAGTTATTACTGTTTCATATTATGGTAATAATTTAACTATGGATATCTTCATAGATTAATGTTTAAATTGATATTGGTTATATTTTTCCGCGGCCGATTAACCTTCACACTGCTCTGCACTGCTCTGTCACACTGGTATGACCATAGAGTAAGTAAATACTAGTGTGACAGCTAGGACGAAAAATTCCTAACCTTCACATTTTTGCTTTTCGAGCTTACCGACTAGACTCGAAGAGAATCGTTTAGATAGATAGATAGTTTTATTAATAGGTAGTTTTATAATAGTCTTAATTAAAGTAATATGAGTTGTTCATCCTACCATATTTCATCAATGTTAGGTACACTAGTACAATCATAATTATTTTTTTCTCTTTGTTATTGGCATCGCACGTTATGCATTCTGCCAGAGTCAAGTATATTATGAATGTTCAAGTTTATGTAGTATTATCAAGTCAAATATGTCATGAAGTCACAGTTAGTCACACGAAATTAGTCAAAATCGAGTCCAAGTCATGCCATAGTAAAGTTGTGGCCACTTTACTATGAACTTTTACGCAGTTCTGAAAACAACACAAATAAACATGTTTCACCACATTATATCACTTGCCCACACTCGTGCATATAATTCAACACTCAATGAATAAAACATCACCATTTTTTATCATTAATTTGCGAAAAAACACTAGTTTAAGAAAATAATAGAGTGCAGCGACATGATTTTTCCGTGTTCCGGCCAAAACTCCTCACAATTATTATTATACTATCTTAGATACCTACATTTAATAGGTCTTATTATATTATGCTGTAAAAGGGCATCATTATCAGATAAAATAAAAGGTATGTAAAAGAACCTCCTATGTAAATAGGTGTACCTACTTATTTGCAAGATATTAGTGTATTTATTTCAAGATATTCTTTTATATTATAAATTGTTTATTTTATTTTATGGGTGATAAGCCATTTGACCACAGCCCCCAAATCGTGACGGCGTCACGTAACTTCGGGTTGAAGATGGTAAACGCACCTAAACTAGAACGGGAACTATAGCAATCACGATCACGAAGCTTAGATGAAACAATGTTTAGATTTTAGTATCGTTTAATCATAGATGGCTAGATTTTACTAACCACGATTGCATGTTGAATTTTAATAGTGGCAGATAATATAACTATAGCTTAAGATCGGACAGATTAATTTAGAGAATGGTACGAACGAACATAAAGCTGAAATCAAAGCCATTTGATATTATGTGAAAAGCAATGTTTATTTCACGAATTCTTATCTATTTAGAATGCATGTATAATGCTTGATACCTTTAGTTTCAAAAGTCACGTCGCGTCGTCCGAATTCTGACATGTCGTTTAAACAATTTTTACCAGATTACCCAAGAAGAACGGAATTTTATCTATGGAAAATGTCGTTGGATTGATCTTTAATTTTTTGTTTTTTTTTAAACTGCCTTTCAACTGCATTGTTGGCTGATATTAATCGAAGATACAGTTATTACGTAGTATTTACTTACTCTATGGATACAGTCTACGGTGGAGCATACCTTGCCTAGTAGAAACTGATTCACACGCGACTTGAAGATTGACGATTGAAGACTACCGGGAAACACCCACTCGGGCATTCCACTGTTTAGCAGTTCAAACAATGAAAGTGTAATCAAACCTTTTCATGCAGATATATCAACTATACAGAGTTAGTTCTGATCAATTAGCATCCTTTTAAGGGCATATTCTGTAGGTACATCAAAACAAACAACTTTTACTATGGGGCCAACATTGAAATCGCGAAAAATGTATCAGCTGATCTATACAAAAAGTTCATCGATATGGAACAGCTGTTTTTATTTTTTGTGATTTCGATGTTGGCTCCATAGTAAAAGTTGTTTGTTTTGATGTACAGAATATGCCCTTAAAAGGATGCTAACTGATTAGAACTAACCCTGTATAATGGTGTAGCTTTTCAAACGGGAATACCTCGCTATCTCGAGGTCCTGGCCGTCTGGTACATGATTGGGCAGGGGGAAATCTCCTAAATTCTCGGGATTGTCATAGACAATTTGCAGTTATTTTCTTTTAATAATATTCGTCGACAGCCATAAGATGTCCACCACTACTGGACGAAGGCCTCCCAATAGAGGGGTGTTGCCATAATCCCCACGCTTGGCAGGCGGCTTGGGGATCGCAGAATGCTCACAACCGTTAACCAAGAGGACGCTGCTGCCCGTCCTCCGGTGGGTCTGGTTGCAGTTTAAGGACATATCCAGGTCCAGGATTTAATAATATTATTAGGAGTTAATGCAAATCTGAAACATGTTATCACAATATTTCCAGCAATAAACACGCATAAATATGTTAGCGTGCTTCTATGAATCCGTACATGAGCTGTCAACGAACCTGGCAGTCGCACGAACGACGCAAAAATAACCATGACTCTCTAAATATGAAATAGTGGGAGCAACACGCAAATAAAACAAAGTAACGCTTCTGAAACTTATACTTCTTTTAAAAAAGATGTTGATAATATAATCGTGGAAAAAACTGCGGTCTCGCCGTTCATACGATACATCAAAGCTATTCCGCTTGTTATACTAGAATGAACTATCACCATCAACTTCGTATCTAGTCCGTTTCTAGACCTAGAGAGTTCACCTAGCCTCTCTTTCTTGCCATCTGCCTTAGTGTTGGCCTAATTTACTTGTATACCTAGCCTCTCTTTCTTGCCTTCTGCCTTAGTGTTGTCCTAATTTACAGGTATACCTAGCCTCTCTTTCTTGCCATCAGCCTTAGTGTTGTCCTAATTTGATCCAGCCTCGACCCGTGGCTGCGTGGGTGGTGGCTGCATTGCCGCGCTGAATGACAACGCTCGCTGGGCCAAATAAGCGCCAGCATTTTGATCACGCGTCGTGTCGACCAGGCGCTTGGAAAATTATTTTAGAAAAGATGATGAGCCCAGCCCAAAAGGTCCCCATGGATCAAACGTCTCAACACCAAATGGCTCAACTCTGCCGAGACTAGCATATTTGCGCCGCTTGTGCCGCTCTGCCAATTTTCCGCCGCACCAGTCCTACTATATGTCTCGTATTTATTTGTATGGGATATAATTTGCTAGACACTTTACAAACGACATAATCAACTTTGCATGAGCTATCATAAAGCGATTAACACTTGGAGCATCCAGCCCTCAAGGATTGACATAATATATATAATATCATTGCAATTAACATAATGGACACTGTGTGGTGTGTAATATATCTGCATAAGTTTTTTATTGACTCACAAAAAACTGACTGACAACAAAACGAATCATCTAAAGTAAAATTTTAATATATACACAAATAACGAAGTTATAAACGTTTTAGTTCCATGTTAGACAGGGGCACTATACTAGGTTTATGACGTCAAAGTCTATGATTCCAAACAAATTCTATACTAGCAAGTATTTGGTAGAATGGGACGTATGACTCCCTCCCAAATACTTTGAACTCTTTTATATTTCAGAACTTTACTAGCCGATATCAATAATTTTTCACTATCCATTTATCCTATTATTTTTAATAATTGAAACACATGCATATTCCCTATTCTCTATTTAACTAAACCATTGATTTATGAAAACTGACGTGGTTGGACGCGCGTCGGGCTTCGTTTTCACTTCATGAAAAAGGTCAAAATTTCATTAAGATCAATGCAACCGTGAAATGGTGAAAAAGTACCAACATAGAAGAAAATAATTCTTCCATATTAACAATTGGAAAGACGTACGGAGTTAATTTTGCATACATAGTAAGTACATGCAATACAATTTTTTGTCGGTGGCGAATTTACTTTGTGGCGAGTTTACAATGACCCATACATAAACACAACACACATTTGTTGTAAATGCAAATATTATTATTAACATCCTTTTCGTGAAGTAGATTAGGTAGTTTCATTGTATGTATATTTAACGGAGGTTCTATGTTCGACGGTATGTATATTTTTTTAAATGTATGTTCACCGAAAAAACCGATTTGAAAATACTTTTTTAATTTGAAACTATACTCTATACTCGGAGGGCAATTCCGTTAATCAAAGCTGGACCACTTCCTATACGTTTCCGCTACTCGTCCTCTCTGTCGGCGCCGCCTAACGGCCGTGGTCCGGCCAAGCATACCTTAAGTTTTATAAACGTGTGATGTTAGAAAGCTGGACCTTTTCCGTTGCGCTACCAACGTTTCACCCATACTCTACCTATCGAAACCATAGACAAACTGCTCAGGTTCACCAACATGACGTCACTCAGAAGCTTCATTTTCGTTTGTTGTTTTTAATAGTTCCTGGCCATGGATACTAGTCCTTCAGCCGAATACATTTTTCTTCATCGATGTTGCCAATCATGTTTGGTAGTTAATCGTATCATAAAAATCGTGAAATACTTAGCTATTACTGAAGTCGGGGCCACCTATCTTTATACATTACAGCGTAATAAGATAGTCTATTACAGTTATGAATAATTTTATTGTACATCATCATCATCATCAGCAGATTTCAATATTGGCACCATAGTAAAAGTTGTTTGTTTTGATGTACAGAATATGCCCTTCAAATGATGCTAACTGATTAGAACTAATCCTGTATATCGGTGAGTAAATGAAAAAAATTACATCATCTAGAGGGGTTGCTATAATCTCCACGCTTGGCAGGTGGCTTGGGGATTGCAGAATGCTCACCACCAAGTGGGCTCTGCTGCCCGTCCTCCGTTGGTTCTGGTTGCAGTTTGGGGACATTCATGCATTTGAGGAGGTCGCCGGTAAGTACAAACTTACAAAAAACATTTTAATATAGGTACTTTTTAATGTAGTAGTTCTGTTTCCTATGTAATAGGGTGTAAATAATTGCTAGGTCCTCGTCGTCCTCTTGGTTAACGGTGGTGAGCATTCTGCGATCCCCAAACCACCTGCCAAGCGTAGGGATTATGGCAAACCCCCATATTAAAGGGGAGGCTTTCGTCCAGCAGTGGACAGCTTTTGGCTGTTGATGATGAATTGTTAGGTAACCTGAAATAAAAAAACAAGTATATATACGAGTATAATAGAAAGGCTGGCAGCACAGGATCGACTCGATTTCTAATGACGTTGTCAAATGCTTGACACTGAATGACACCTGGCATGTGCAGAATATAGCGCAAGCGTAGAGCTTCCAACCTCCTTGGTGAAGAATGTGCTTCGCGTGGCAGCATAATAAAATGTCAATAATCTGTTTTTGGCGGAACATGGAAATCATGTCGTTGCATTCAATTTTTTTCTTAAACTTGTGTTTTATCGCGAATTAATGATTAAAAATGGTGGTGTTTTATTCATTGAGTGTTGAATTACGTGCACGAGTGTGGGCAAGTGATATAATGTGGTGAAACATGTCTTTTCGTGTTGTTTTCAAAACTCCGTAGAAGCTCATAGTAAAGTCGCCAGAAAAAAATAACTTGAAAATTCATAAATTTGACACTGGCAGAATGCACAACATGCGATGCCAATAACTAAGACGAAAAAAAAATGACAATCATCATGTCAATAGATACCATGAAGACTTTTAGCGGGTTTTGGCGGGAGAGTACAAAAATTATATCACCCGTCACACACCGTCGCCGCAAGAAGGAGTATTAAATGAGCCCCAGTGCTCAGGCACACACACAATAGTATACATAAGACCATAATATATTTTTTTCACCGTCTTCTCCCTTTACGTTCACCCTACATTTTTTGTTTATGATGCCTTAAATTTTTCTTAATTTTTGGCATCACACTTTTTGCATTCTGCCAATCTTGTTATTGAATCAAAGACATAATAAATATTGGAGTTCTGGGATTTGGAACATACTTCGAACCTTAGATTATGTCTTGGAACATTGATTTCCTGCTTGGAAAGAAGGAGCTATGTAAATGTTCCACGTTCACAGAGCACATTTATCAACTTTTTCCTTCGTTTTTTGGCTTTGTAGTTTGTGCACAGGATACCTTGCTTATGGGAATAAAAAAAATTATTAAGGAACGATCGTATTGACAATATTTCTTGATAACTCATAGATCTAAAATAAGAATATAGAAACAATCTGATTCGTGGTAATTTAACAACGATGGGAAAGGATACACACTTTTTTTCATTATTCCTATCCTATAGGTCGGAGTTTTACTTCACGACTTTTTCCACGATGTAATCCTCTCCTCCTCAGGAGGAAAGAAGGTCTTAACCAAGACCGATGCTGTACTCCATGCATGAAGACAATTATTCGGATATCCGGTTTGTTATTTGCATATACAAATATCAACTAGTTATTTGGGTTCTCTAGTTGAAAAGTGAGAAAAATCAGAGTTGGAAAGAGGCATACATAAGTAGCTGTCGGCTCATAATATGAATTATATATTTATTTGGTATTAAAATAAAATATGGCACTCAAGGATTGTGTAGGTTTCTATCTATCATAGGAACAAGGCTTATTTATACATACAATATCTCCAAAAATCAATTTTCATCACTATACCTTAGAAAAAAAGACATTCCCTTAGAAAGTTTCATCCCCCGTTTCACCCCTGCCAAAAAAATATTGAAAACCGCATTTCCTATTTTAAATTAACTATTCAAATAAAAAAACACGACTAAAAGTTCAAAAACAAAGGACAAAAGGTTTCACCGATTTTAACCCCTATAGGGCCCGAATTTCAAAAAATATTTTCTTAGTACACCTCTACTCATTAAGACAAATATACCCTCTAAATTTCAAGTCTGTATGATCAGCGGTTAAGGCTGAACGTTGTCTGTCAGTCAGACAGTAAGTCTGCCAGTCAGTCAGTAACTGAGTCACTCAGTCGTACAGCCAGGACAGTGATTTTTATAGTATTAGCTTGTGCGTGTGCGTGTTTGTTACCTCAAACACGCTAAAACAGCTGAATGGATTTGGATGAAACTCGGAATAGATTCTTTCCGAGCATAGCATACAGGCTACTTTTAAAAATAAAAATGACGACGTGTAATTTTTTTTACTAGTACTACTTCATCAATGCAATTTTTTATAAAGAACCCTTAACTATTATTTGCGCATCACGCTGTCTTTTATTTTTGGAACAATTTCAAAAACGCGTCTCTCTGATAATTGACTTGTACCTACTGTCAGAACCTCAGAGACATGTAAAAATATCAAAGCGTAAAATAAAATCGCTAATTTTTCAGATGAGAAAGAGGAAAATATATTTTTAAAGAGGACACAAAGGTTGAGCAAATGGAAACAAATAAAATGGGTAAGGAAAGGTATATAATCAAAGTGGGTAAGGTTGATTTCACATTTTTTTATATTAGCATTGAAAATGGAGGTCCAGAAGTTTTAGACAATTCCCATTGATTTATTATAAATGTAATTATATCAATTTTTTTTTCAAAATAATACTGTAATTATGTATGCCCATTTAAAATAGGTAACAAAAATTATATTAAATAAAATACTTTAAAATAAAAATTACTTAGGTATTAAAAGAAACAAGAAAATACTTAGTTCAAATAGATACTAAATTACAGTATGTTTGTTCTAGCAAGTTGGCTCACTGTGATTTATTTTATTTATATTCTAGGTTAATGATAACAGTCAATTGACTGTTATCATTTAGAAAGACTGGACGAGTCTCGTGGTGCTCGTGTCTGCTGAACGTAGAAAGTCTCCAACGTCAGGGCTCTCCAGTGCGTCTCGTTAAGAACTATGAATTTCTGCAAACTGCCAAACGAAATAAAGTAAAATTGATGGCAAAAACGAGGTACGGAAAGGTACCCTTGATTGCACAACATAGAGTAAATACTAGCATTGAACGGCTATACTGCTTCGACCATGATATAAAGATGGTCACTTCTGTAGATGTCCGCTCCAAAAGACATTCCAGGACGAGAAACCATCTATACAATACAATATATCTTTATTGCACACCAGAAATATAGAACAACTTACATATAATCAGGGTAGGTACATTATTTGGCAGTACAAGGGGCGACCTTATCACCTTAAGCGATTTCTTCCAGGCAACCTTTGGATGGACTGGACTAAAGGAGGCAAATGCAATTTGCAATGCATTTTTCTATAGTTATTTATTTATTGTAGGCCCCGGATATTTTATATCGCAGGCTTTCTATGGTTTAAATCTTTATTATTTTACTATTGTGAGTATTCTAAGCCAATTCTGAGGAATCGAGCTGGGAAATCTTAGCTTATTAATAATATATATGTTTCTCCTTGTCTGATGCTTGTCTGCGGAAAAAGAGTTATATTTTAAGGTACAGAATGCCGCTATTTCGCTCGCGCATTGCAACATTTTTGAATTTTATAATCTATATATATAATAAAACTGTAACGAGGCGATTACTGTACATTGAAGATATATTTAAAAATCATTTTTTTTAGGAGTGTATGAGAGCAACAGAAACCAAAAATACAGTTTTTAAATTTTTTTCTGTCTGTCTGTCTGTCTGTCTGTCTGTCTGTCTGTCCGGGATAAACTCAGAAACTACAGCACGAATTTGAATGCAATTTCTTGAAATATGATCTATGAAGTCCGGCGCTTCACATAGGCTATGTTTTATCAAAATCGGCCCAGGAATATAGAACTTATGACGCAATTTATGAAAAAATATACATTTCCAATATAACTTGAACCCCCGAACATACCGAGCCCTTAAGGTCCGAGGAACAGCTTATACTGGTTAATGTTTATCTTGAGAGTTTGCGAGTCAGAAAGATGAATGGATTGAAATGCGATTTTCTAAAAAAAAAATCTGTGTTGTCATAAGCTACTTAACACCATACAGCACAGTAGGTAGGCCTCCTCCTAGGTGGACCGACGACATTGTAAAAGTCGTGACCAACCGGTGGATGCAAATAGCAGGTTGTAATACAGAGTGGCGGTCTAAGGGGGAGGCCTTCGTTCACCAGTGGACGTCTACGGGCTGATGATGATGATGACGGTAGTCGTGACCAACCGGTGGATGCAAATAGCAGGTTGTAATACAGAGTGGCGGTCTAAGAGGGAGGCCTTCGTTCACCAGTGGACGTCTACGGGCTGATGATGATGATGATGGTAGTCGCGGGCAACCGGTGGATGCAAATGGCAGGTGTTGTAATACAGAGTGGCGGTCTAAGAGAGAGGCCTTCGTTCACCAGTGGATGTCTACGGGCTATGATGATGATCGTATTACCTATTGCATCACAAGGCAGAAGAAGTTATGAAATAAATGCCTGCCTAATAAGTCAAAAAGTCGTTGCCCGTTATTACCAAATGCAATCTCACGGTTATTATGGGGACCCAAAGAAGGCAGAGTCAGGACGCGCAAGAGTTTTCCGAATTGTTGTCAAATATTTCATTGGAGAAAGTATTTGTTTTCAAAATCTTATATTGGTTTGGTGTCCATTGCTGGACTTACCTAGGTCTATACTCGAAAGGCGAATAAGCCACTACGCAGGCCCAGTTGCGGGTTAGTGGATTCACATAATATACATTAACATTAACGCCAAAGAGATCATTTAGTACGGGCCCGGGTTTTGAACTCGTGACCTCACGATTTGAAGTTCATGCGGTCCCGAATTAGGCTACTTGGTTTATTAGGCTCTGCGGTCACATTGATGAATTGCAAATCGTGATACCTCTTGGTTGCGTGCGCGGGCCATTTGTCGCCACGGAACCAACACGAATATTCCATCTACCCGACCTAGAATACTGATTATCTAGAAAATACAACATAAGACTGCATTCCCTCATAATGAAAGTATCTATCTTTAGAGAGGCGCAAGTGTAAGATGGTGCGATAAACAACATTGTTATTATGCACGAAGATATCGTTACAAAATGATCAGCCGAATTTAAACCCTCTTAAACTGTTACTTTGTTATTTAAAGTAAAATAAGGTCATGCGCATAAAACTATTTGGTCCACGCGAGTGAAGCCGCGGGTACAGCTAGTCATTGAATATAGTTATCAAAAATCTCAATTGGTGATATTGCTGAGAATTGTATTACAAAGGTGCAGCAAAATAATCATTTTGATCTAAACTAGTTTTTGCAGCACCTAACTAAAAATATGATTATTGGTTATGCCCAGTTTAATAAAAGAAAACTTGACTGAATCGAAATTGTAACTTTCGAACCATTGTAAAATGTTATTCCCTGTGTAATTTCACTGACTGCGATTTATCATAACTATATGCAGCGACAATGATAAGATGAATGGACGGGAGATGAATAAGCGCACGGATTTTGAAGAGTATATGTTGAGCGCCGGCTCTCCACTCGCTTCAGTTATACTCTGCCTTTGCGACATGCGAGCCGTACAATACGACAATACAAACTTCTAATACATGTACAATATGTACATTAGATTCGCTATCTCTATTTTCCGGCAAATGTAATATGCATACTTTTAGCTAGGTATGCTTGATTGTGTTGTCTTGTTAAATTTGATCGATTTGCAAGCGCTGGGATCGTCCATTCCATTATCACCGTCGCTAACTATATGCAGCTTTTAAAAGTGTTGAAATGCGCGAGCGCGAGCGCTAGCGGCGCGCAGTATTCTGAGCCCTTCTGTTTAGTCTCTCAACTAGAATTATTCTTGAATATTTCGTATGAAGTATTACTTTGGGGTATTTCTATGTTTTTAATGCGTGGATAGTAAGAAAAATTATGACTGCTGGCAGGACTTGAACCTGCATACGAGCAATCTCTCTCTGGGTTTCCGCCCCAACTGCTTTGCCAATAGGGTAGATGACAGATATTTAAATCGTTGAAACCAATAGCTTTGATTCAGAATTTAAGTAAATATAATATGTTTATTGAAAACATAATTTAAATCGGTTATTTATGTTCTGATATATAAGCATTTAAAGTTTTGGTAGAGACAACTCTGTCCCTTTCCCACAAAACAAAAAATGACGTCACGCCTTACTTTTCAGAATATAATTTATATGGCGTACAGAGAAGTGACGTCACGATTTGCTGTTTCGCCTCTGTCTAGCATGATATTAAAATGCTTATAAGTTGCTTATTTTTGAACAGATTTTAATTTTCTTTTCATTAATCAGCTATATTTATGGGCCACATTTTAATAGGACAGTAAAAAAAAACCAGTCCTCTAACCTAGTAAGCTAATGAATATACATTCATTAAAAAAATTGAACTATTTTTCTTTTCGGCCCTCTTTCGTTGACTCTTCCCTCACTGTTCCTGGCAAAGTTACGAAATAGGGCAGTAGCCAATTTAAAAAAAATACGTGTTTGGATTTGTCAACGAAAGCCTTTACAAATGACGTGAGTATGTTAGGAGTTGTCAACGAAAGCCTTCACATTAAATGACGTAAATGTCTGTTGATCATGATACAGGTTGATCCGATAGATTCTTGTCAAAATCACAATGATTGACAATAATAATTAATACTGAAATATATTTTTTTAGCTGTGTATTATATTCTCATTACTAGCAAAAGTACCTAATACCTATGCTAATGTTTGGAAAATTTGGCTAGTGCATGTGTGAGAAAAGTTTTTCGAATGTTCCGTAGCTATGCTAAAAGTAGAAAATAAATATCGTTAGGTGCACATTTCTTAGTGTAATGTTGTTTTTTCGGTTTTCCGTAATAATTAATTTATTAAGCTATTAATAAGTCGCATAGATACTGTGTTATATCTACAGAATCTACATATCTACAGAACAACAACAAAGATACGACGACTTGTCATGAAACACGGTTTTTTTTTAAATTAGATTCATAAACTTTAGTTAGCTGGAATTATTGGTAGATTACACACCTAGGGAGCAAAAGTAAAGAATATCTCAGATCTCATGTCTCCAGATGCGAAGCCCATGTTGACAAGCATGTGATCTGAGGCTTATTTACTTGCCCCGTGGTGTGTATAAGATTTTCGTGCCGCTGCGGAAGTGGTACCTTCGCTCCACGCCGCGGGTCGATGTAAAATATAAATATTAAATTATTTTTACCATAGCCACAAGTTCCTAGTCATATGGCAATTTTTTATGGTTTCTTACCAAACAACTTGCCATGGTGGTCTTCTTTTTTACAGTGACAACAGAACCCTCCGAGATGATTTCCTTCATGCACCTGACAGACTATCCATTTATAAAGGGACATCCTGTACAAATAGAAATATCACACGTACTTTGAGTGACGTAGAACTCTTTCTATGTCTAGGTGAGACGTTGTTCGACCGTTGTTCATCCGTTGCTCAGCCGTTACCGAGACGTTTATCAGCCGATGGTCGACCTCGAAGGAATTTTCAGACTGCGCTATAAAATATGTCACCTAACAATGACATCGCAAGACGGATGCCGCATTCATATAATAATGTATTCATGAACACGTTTCCCTATACCTATGTTTTAATAATTATATGCCTGATAAAGTACAAAGTATTTTAATTTCTTTAACTTTTTGCGGTTTTACCGTCTAGATAGACTTAACCTAGATCACAACAAACCGTAGTCAATGTCTATCTCCATATAACGTTACGGATTATTTAACGTAAGTATATGTGGGTTAGTAATAAAAAGTAAAAATCTGAAGGTATATAAAGCAAAGCAAAGTATTTAATTGGGGTTTCACATTTGTAAGTAGTTCTCAATAATAGCAACCCTGTAGTAAGTCGTGAGTCTGAGGAAGATGTTTGGATGAAATTCTCCGCCTGACATGTTTTCCACAGTAATGCCAGGAGAGAAAAAAATATTTCAAGACTTTTTGTCAAGCTTATATTACAAAACATTAGTTTTAGTCATTTATGTTATAGCGTAGTCTGAAGACTCCCCAGATGACGTAACTATACTTCAAGTCAAGTGACTTTGACGTTATTATTCAATATTAAAAATGTCATAAAAGTCGGTATATTTTTGAAAATTGGGCAAATACAAATTGACATTGCGCACCGAGGGTTCTACACAATGTAAATATATATTTATATTTTGTTTTTAATACACAATGTGGTTTATTTTGAAGGTTTATAAGTTAACAGAACTAAACTAACTAAAGTATTGCTGTCCTTAGCTAACATGTCTGATAAAAAAGGGACAGCAATATTGTAATTAGTTTAAATCTGTCAACTAAAGCCTTCAAAACAATGTTGACCATAATGTTTTTTTTTATTTAGTATCTTTTCGCTCGCTCTACGTGGCTGATTTTTATTATTTATTATGTCGTATAGCTATAAAGTTTTCATGGTCATTATGTCAAGTTTGACGTTTATTATAGGTTATTTTATGACGATAAATCACGATTTGACGTTAACACAAAATAATTGTCTAACGTCACTTTGTATTGTACTTTATGTTATTTATTTTTTTGTTATATCTTTTTTATTTTGGGATATGGAGTCATTTTTGACGATGTCAGTCCCATAGTATACACACAAAAAGAATTTAAACAATACAGACTCTGTCTTGGAAAAGTCTATAGGCAGACCGACAGAGCATCCTAGCAGCGCTAGATGTTGGCGCCGCTAAGATGCTCTGGATCAACCCCACATCTAGGTTATTTTTATGAAACTTAGATTTTTGAGTATACTTGCATTATTAGGTTTTAACGGCCTTACTCAAAAACGTCGCTCTAACTTAGTCAAATTAAATAATTGAATGATTTTAAGACATTATAATGTCTCTGTAGGTCAAACGGACAAACAGACGTCTACCCGCGACACGCAAGCTTAGTAATAGTTCCATTGAACAATTTCGCATAGAGAACCCTAAAATAAAAAAATATTATTAATTAATATTTGTCAAATTCGTTTATTTTTTCACACAAAAAACAACACGCAGAAAATACGAGTAATCATAAAAATTAAACAGAGTCACAGATTCCTACCCAAAACTTACTTTGAGAAAGATCAAAGCTTCTGGCGTTATCGTTTATAAGGCTTGGCAAAGAAGAGAAGCAAATTTGAGAGGATATACAATAAGACAGTAAGCTGCACCCACAGACTTGGCTGCACCGGTCCGCACTCAATATTCCACGTGAATAGGTTGTTCTCGCTTAGTTAATAGATAGATAAGACCTACCCTATCACCTATCAGTGATCGCCGTGCCTTGGCCGAGCCTAACATTGTGCATAATATGACAATACAAATTATTATTTAAAGCAAGGTTGTACCAGAAAACGGCGGCGCCGAACGTCCCGTTAGCGGGGTGACGTGAGCAGGCTAATACGATAGCAGAGCAGACCACTGAACAGTATATTGTAGCAGAAATCCCCTGGTACACCCAGTAATCTTGAAGTGGACTACAGGAATAAAAAAAGCCCCTGGAACAGCCAGGTGAACTATGTGGGTGGACTACGGACTACGGGCAGGAAGCGAACGTTTTAAATACTGAAGCAGAGTGACCACTGAGGGCGCCAGCACGGTTGGCTGGCGTGTACGCCAACTCATGGCCCCGTGTGCCGCTTTCTGTAATCATTATTTTCCAGTGAAATAATTTAAGAAAAATTGTGTTGGGAAATAGTACTTTATAAAAGAAAACAACCTATGTTTAATTTAATTCTGGTAGTAGGCATACACTGATTTTAGAAGGTAAGAAAATAATGAATAAATAACATCAAACTCCTAAATCTTTTTGGAAAATAACTGTAAAGTAGATAGTTGAGCGAAGCAAGATCTCTGAGTTTAAGGGGACAATTCGTGCAAATACAATATTGTTATTGAACATGAATATGAGCTTATTTTATCAAGGGACTTGGAGGGTTTGATCTAGGGGTCGCGAGGTTCACTTCGCTGCGAACTACTAGTTCTAGGAATTTGTTCATAATACTAACTGTCATTTAATCTATGTACATGAGGCGGACCGTAGCTGTTGAACGTTTCACTTTGTGTTTTTGTTTTTCCCTTAGAGGATTATGGCGTATGGCGTTGTACATGGTGTATTTGCCACTGTCGAGTGTTTTTGTATTTTTCTAGCTAGGTATCATCAAAATATTGATTGCATTAATTATGATTAATTTAAATATTGTACTTAGTCAAAGTCACGCAATTCAAGCATTATACTTGGGAGCAAGCCAGAAGTAAGATACGGTTAAATTCAAGTCATCATGGTAAAAATGGTAGATTTTAAAAGCAGCCTTTTTTAAATCTGTCACGAAAAGATTCGCTTCACCAATTTACATTGCATGCCTAGATTTCAGTAAAAAAACAGAATTTAAGTATAATGATAGGTATGTATTTTAATAAACAGAAAACCCACAAAAATTGTTGACTTGATTTTTCTTGTTGGCGCCAAATCTTCTCCACGATTTCTAAATAACGGCATATAATCGGCATACAAAGCTTTTATAATGAAGTATTTGTCAAAGTTGATTGATAAGTTTTGATAAGAAAAAATTTGACAGCAGTTAGTTGAAATAAATGGCTGAATATTTTTTGTAATGGCGATATAAGGGTAGAAACGGGTAACAACGACAGACGAATAACTACATAATATACAATGTGCACTGAGAAGTGTGAAGTTTAGAAACGAACCTTCGACTGTCACATAACATTTTTGACTTGGGTGGGAATCGAACCCATAACCTACAGGTCTAAAGGCAGACATACTAACAACAGAGTTATAAGGGTAAAATTTTATTTTCATTTGTTTTACCGACAGAAAATTTCACCTATCCATATTGTCGGTGACAATATAATTTTATATGTAAGGACACCCCTGTATTCATAATTACCCTGCCTTTCCCAACCGTTTTCAAGGTGAAGCGCTTGTCAAATGATCATTGGTGAATCTAGGTAGAAGGTTATGGGGGAAGGCAGCAGCCTCATTGTCTTCCCGTTTCTTGAAAATTACAAAAGTTACCTAGTTTTACTCTCAAAAAGGACCAAATTGAGCACCATGAAAGAATGTCATGGGCCAGTTTTAAGCCGAAGATTTCCCATGTTGCAAATAGACTACTGTTACTGCAGTCGATCATCAATTTAATATTTTATCACCATTGCAACATAAAAAAATAAATATTATTCAAATATATGAAACATGCCTTAGCATACGAGTAAGTACATCTACAACAAGTTAGTGCTAGGCTAGACCCAACGGGGGCACGGCGCCCCAGAGTTAACTACTGGCTATGTACCGGGGCGTCACAGTGACGTCATGTTAGTGAACTTGAGCAGTTTGTCTATGGTTTCGATGGGTAGAGTATGGGTGAAACGTTGGTAGCGCTACGGAAAAGGTCCAGCCTTCTAACATCACACGTTTATAAAACTTAAGGTATGCTTGGCCGGACCACGGCCGTTAGGCGGCGCCGACAGAGAGGACGAGTAGCGGAAACGTATGGGAAGTGGTCCAGCTTTGATTAACGGAATCGCCGTCCTGATGTGGTCCCATATTAATTTGTAGCCGGTTGTTTTTTTTTTTAAGTTAGTTGTGTTTTATACGCTTTAGTTCATTATTACTTATACCTATAAAGTTTGAGAAATTGTGACGGGTAAGGCACAGACTTATATAGTTTAATTGGCAAAGCTGCAACGCGAGTACCGTTCTTGAAGATCGTCATATTTTGACATTTAAATCGGTAAAATTCAATAAAAATCGGTTTACTCCTAAATAAGTCTGCTATACCGACACGTCAAATTTAGCGACATAGAACAGTTTAGTGCAGTTGCGACAAAAACCCAGAGATAGCAAATACGCAGATTCAAGTCCTGCCAGAAGTCTTAATCTTTCATAATGTCTATGAATTCAAAACATATTTAGTTTTGAATAAAAATATCTATATTAAGTAAGTGTGAATAGGCATGATGACTACAAATTTTTTATTACCTCATATAAAAGCTAATCATCAATAGAGCCTATCAACGAAAAAAAAATTTAAAATTATTCAAAAATAAATAAGTTCTAAGTATTTTAATTTTAAGCTAGACAGAGAGCGCGCTATACTGAGCTATGACGTCAAGCCTCAGGCGCGGCATACAAATGTTATAATAACACGTGCTTTGCGAGAAAGGGATAGAGCATCCCCTCTCTATCCCCACCTAAAACTTTAAACGCTCATATCTCAGAGATTTATCAGCGAATACAATTTATTTTTTCAGTATGTGTAATGTATTTAGTTATATTCATCACTAAGCCTGTTATTTGTCATAAATTAAATATTAGGCCACACGCCTATTGATGTGATGATGGAACATTTAGCAATACAGAATACGGACTAACATCTAAGTAGTAGGTACGTATAGTGAAATCCCTCAAGTCCTTAAAGTCATGGAATAAGTAAAAATAAAATAAATATCAGACAAGAGCGACAAACACAACAATAATTTGTCTTTTTGTTTAGTTTGGCGCCATTTTGAAAGTCGCGTGCAACCGGTGCGCGGTGGATGCAAATGGCAGGTTGTTGTACAACTCTATGAAGGGAGGCCTTTGTTCAGCAGTGGACGTCTTCTAGCTGATGATAATAATGATGAAGAGGTATCCAAAAAAGAATACGCATAGGTAACCATTAAATTAACTCGGCTAATATTGCCTTCACGAAGTATTTTGTCGATATACATAGTACAAAAAGAAATTAACCAACAAACTATTTCGCGTAAAGAAATTAACTGTCGGACTAGGTATTAGTTACACTCGCATGTAAAGAGATTAAGTAACAAACTACTTATTAGTTAGTTACGTGACTGTGGTGGAATGTGATTGATTCGAGCCCGAAATTAATTAGCTAAGTGTCACGTGGTCGATGGTTGTACCACAGATAACATAATAATACTACGAACAAATGACTCACTCCCATAGAAAACGCTTTTTTAAACATAGTTGAACCACAGAATAAATAATAGTACTACGTACAGACAGTTCACTCCGCAAAGGAATTGAAATAAATAAGGACTCTATTTACTAGGCAATAAAGTAGCAATTCATGTCACACAGCGCTGGATACCGCTCGCTATATTCACCTAGATATACCGCTGTCTTTCTATCACGTATGCTTAGTCACGTGCGGGCGGCGACTGACTTCTGCCTTGCATTGTCCACCCGGACGGAGAGCCGGCCGAATGTACCTAAACTGCGGAGTGACACCCCCCTGGTTGAACCATAATATAATTAATATATATAACCACAACCACGTCACATTCAGTGCAAGCAAATTTTTACACTTTTAATTTGCATGATCCAGGGTCGAAATTCCACTGCAGTGCGCGTGTCGCAGCGCACAGCGCACTTGCACTGTCGTCAACGAGCCAAGCGTTACAGTGGTAAATTTACACTATCATAAACACATACAGTACAAAATAACTTGCACTGAACATGACATTATTGTGGTTATCACGGAGGAAGGATTTCCCTCTTAAATTTCTCTGGTAGTTATAAATACCTATATGCCTATATCTACGCTTTTCTATGGCAGTGAACCTGCCCTGTGCATGTCTGTGTCACTCCGTCCTCCCTTTATTTTTTTTCCTTCGCTTGATTGTCAATTGTTACTACCTTTAATATAAGGTTCTCGTCAAAACCACGGAGAAAGGAGCTGTCATGACTTCATGAGCATTTTGCGGCCGTAGTTCTGATCATACAATGACGTCACGCCTATTTGGTCAGTCTGCTAACGTCCGCCTCACGTAGCAGTCATTCAGGCTTTCAATCTTTTCATTCATCATTCGGTTCATGGAAATCTTTAATGCGGCGGTGACCACTTACCATCAGGTAGTTCGTCGCCTGTTTGCCAATTCTTTACATAAACTAGACATCACTTAAAATAAAACACGACTGCCCAGCCAATAAACAATTTTTTTAGCCTTTAACATTTATAGCAGGTGTCACCCGGGATCCAACGAATGCTGAAAGGAATCCAACGGTAACATATGACATGAACCCTGAAAATATTCCACTCATTTTATTGGGCAGTCGTGTAAAATGTCAAGATTTTATTACATTTTGTTAGTAAGTTAATCGATCGAAGGTTACGAGGATATCTAATAAAATCTAGTTAAAAAGAGAGCGAAATAATAAATTATAATAAATTAGAGGTCGCCCGCGACTTCGTCCGCGTACGGAATAAATTCGGTCCGCTCCCAAAATTCACCACTTTAAATCATCCCGAGCAATTTTTTTAGCCCCCTCCCAACTCCCCGAACTCTACCAACTCTACCGACTCTACCAACTTCCCCCCCCCCCCCCCCTTGAGGGTCGAATTTCGAAAAAATATTTCTTAGTACACCCCTCCGCATCGAGAAGAATACTTCCAAATTGCAAGTCTGTACGACCAGCGGTTTGGGCTGTGCGTTGTCTGTCAGTCAGTCAGTCAGGACAGAGCCTTTTATATATATAGATGAAGATAGTCAGTCAGTCAGTCAGGACAGAGCTTTTTATATATATAGAAGATAGAAGATAATAATAAATTTGTACTGGATCTCTCTTGTTGGTGTGATCCCGATAGCCAACGGCAGCCCATTTAAACGAAACAAATTTGCATTATTTCTGTATTTTTCCGACTTCCGACTTCAAAAAAGGAGGAGGTTCATGTTCGACTGTATGTTTTTTTTTAAATGTATTTTCACCGATTTCTCCGTTAATTGTAAACCGATTTTAAAAATTCATTATTTTATCTGGAAGGGTATACTCTCGAGGTGGTCCCATATTAATTTGAAATCGGTATTTTTTTTAAGTTACCTGTTATCACTGCCGTTATAAAACTGAAAAGCAGTAAACCGACGCAGTTCAGAAATCTTAAATCAAAACCAAGAGAACAAAATGTATCCACTGACAATATTAATTTCCCGCAAAGAATATATTACCAATGATATTATATTTGGCTCTTACAGAATGTGTATGACACGAGAACCTCAGAGTAAAAAAAA
The DNA here is from genome assembly GCA_905404285.2 of Erannis defoliaria. NCBI lineage: Eukaryota > Metazoa > Arthropoda > Insecta > Lepidoptera > Geometridae > Erannis > Erannis defoliaria. Next base: position 8,404,481 of record FR990071.1, read on the forward strand.
CTATATAGGTAATTAATAAAAAAAACCGTTCATAATGCTAATTATAATTAATTATAATCATACTGTCATTATAAATGCGAAAGTTTGTCGGTATATTGTGTGTGCACATGTATGTGTACTTACGTTACAACTACTCTTCACGCCAAAACGGCTGAACGGATTTGGATGACACTAAGAACAGAGATAGCTTATTTCCCGGAATAACATAAAAAGCTACTTTTTATCATCACCGTTTTTCATTATCACGCGGTGAAACCACGGGGCGCAGTTCTTAAATAATAATAAAAAAGGTGAGCATTATGAATATATTTTTATTTATTTAATTGGTCGACTCTATTTTGTGATCAGCTGTTATCATTTAACTGACTCATCAGTTGGTAGTTGTCTTCAACAACCAGAAGACGCCCATTGCTGGACGAAGGCCTCCCCCTTAATAGGGGTTGCTCAGTCATGCTGCCTAATAGGGTAGATGACTGATGTTTATATCGTTGAAACCAATAGCTTTGATGAAGAGTTTAAGTAAATATAGTATGTTTATTGCAAAAAAATATTTAAATCGGTTAGTAATGTTCTGCTATATGAGCGTTTAAAGTTTTTGTTAGAGACAACGCTGTCCCTTTCCCACAAAACAAAAAATGACGTCATGCCTTACTTGTCAGAATATAATTTATATGGCGTGCAGAAAAGTGACGTCAAGATTTGTTGATTCGCCTCTGTCTAGCATGATATTGAAATGCTTAAAAGTTGCTTATTTTTTATCAGATTTTCATTTTATTTTCATTATCAGCTATATTTATGGGCCACATTTTAATAGGACAATAAAAAAAAACCAGTCATCTAGAATATTATATTGGAATCATTTTGTTCACGTTATATTCGTGATATTTTATTCCCAGTTTCTCCAAAATCTAAAGTACTCGTTCCAGGGAAGCGGCCGCAGGTGACAACCCTAAATTACAGCCATTTTGTCCATTTTAATTACCAACCTCCAATAACTACTGTTGTTTGTTAAAATAGAACTCTGTAGTATAGTGATGCTCATACAAGTCTGTCTTGGAAGTTCCTTGGATTATTGTTTTTATTGGTTTCCAGAGAGTCAATTTTCAATAGAACCTAGGTAAATAAATTATTATTTAACACCAGCGACGGTGATAATGGAATGGACGGGCCCAGCGCTTGCAAATCGATCAAAATTTACAAGACAACACAATCAAGCATACCTAGCTAAAAGTATGCATATTACATTTGCCGGAAAATAAAGATAGCGAATCTAATTACTGCATGACAAAAAGAGAACACATGTACATGTATTAGAAGTTTGTATTGTCGTATCGTACGGCTCGCATGTCGCAAAGGCAGAGTATGACTGAAGCGAGTGTAGAGCCGGCGGCGCTCAACATATATAGCCTTACCTAAAATAATCTCGATTCTCTTAGTCACTGCTTAAACTTCTCTGTCTTGTTCTTGCATGTTACACTTCACGTCAGAGGAAAGATGGCAGAGCATCTTAAGCAGTGACTAACGGTTGAAAAGTTTTTTTAAGTAAGGCCCATAGCCTTCAAAATCCGTGCGCTTATTTCCCGTCCATTCATCTTATCATTGTCGCTGTTTAACACCCCAATTTTAGGCAAACATTTTGGTGCGTGTCATAAATAATTTGTAAGATGGTCAATTTCCTTATAGGTGAACAATGATACCTGCCTTGCCTAATGGAGCCGAGGGCAGGTCAACACCAATCAAAAGTAATTTTGTAACGGTTAAAAGATTAATGATTTTGTTTTTAGTAACATACATACGCTAGTATGAATCGTAAACAGTTCTTCTTATACCTTTTTTAAAGAGTCAGCTTAAAAGATTTTTTTGTAAAAAGTACTGGTTAAAATGTCACTTAAATAGACTGTTACTAACTGTAACTGAACGAAAAGTTCGGTGCGTGCTCTCAAAAGACTATTACAAGTCGTTAAATCTCTACTTCTCTCTCATATTATTTAGGCTCACTTTACCTATCTAATCTTTTGAAAACCCTTCAAATCCCCTGGTGAGCAAATAACACTCGACCGCTTTCTCTCAAAAGGCGTTACTTCTGATCCAACACTTAGTAAAAACTTTTCGCTTATCAAGCCGAAATTGCTTCCCCAAAAATCTTTCTTGGGAATCAAATTTTTTCCATCTGCCGTAATTTAAATAAACGAGCTTCTCGTCTGCCAGTCGGCATCTCGGTCAAGTTAGTTAATAAAGTAAATTAAGTAAATAACGACTCTCTTTTGTACCGACTCGATTAGGTTTAAAACATTGTTTTATCCTCGAAATTGTTGAGTAGGTAAATTCGTTATGGAGGTCAAACAAGAAAACCTTAAATAATCAGTTATTTCTTCCCAAAATGTTATTCCGAAATCCATCAAGTGTCCATCAACAATATAAAAATTACTTTCTTCGACAATACTTTACTTTTAATTCTTGTATATTCTTAATGTCCTTTCTGAAACAAACCAGGCAGAGAACGTGCCTTCTATCGCAGTAAACAGTGTAGTGTATGTTATCCAAGTAGGTACCACTAGGGCTGGTAATGAAACTAATTGAGTTACAGAAGCTTCCGCTCAAAATTATCGCAACTTTCTTTCACAACGAGTTTGCAGACACTGCGAGTAAATGAACGTAGACAGATAGCAATTTGTGTCAGGCGACGATGTAATTCGGCACACAATAATACAATATATTTTATTTTTTAAACGAATAATAAAAAGGGATTACAAGATTACAGATATTACCTGTATGTACACTGCAATTAGAGGACGCGAAAACACCGCGTAGTGACCGCGTTAAATCGAACCTAACAAATTGGTATCAAATAAACTCATCCTTATGCACCTCGATATTTATATATTATTTATATTTGGCTATCTCATTATTTAATCCGAGACACGAAAATTGCTAAGGTGCATTATATAACTAACCTGAGTATGTCCTAAAACTGCATCCAGAACCGCCGGAGGACGGGCAGCAGCGTCCTCTTAGTTAACGGTGGTGAGCATTCTGCGATTCCCAAGCCGCCTGCCAAGCGTGGGGATTATGGCAACCCCTTCCTATTAAGGGAGAGGCCTTCGTTCAGCAGTGGACGTCTTCCGTCTGTTGATGTGTGTGATGATATATAACTAACAGAGCGAGCGAAGTCTTTGAAACAATTGGCTTTTGCTTTCATCTATCGGGATTCGGGTTATATAGTAAGGATTGATAGGTACTCGCGCATAGGTCCCATTTTTCATCAAATCTTGGTACACAGGTTCTATGATTTCATAGGTTTTTTATAATAAGCGTTTTTTTTTCTTCCAAAAGGAGGCAATTTTGTTGCGGCACCATTTACCAGCTGATCGACTCCACATGATGGATGTTTGTGCTTGCAAGGACTAAGTTCGTAGAACTACTATTCGTAGTACTGTATTAAGTAGATATTCATTTCTTCATGGATACACTTCATTATATCGCAAGTACTAAACTAATTGTTAAGTTGACGTTAAGTATAGTTGATTATAGCAGATGATTAACTATACAAAAATAAAGGTTTATTTGTTTTAGATTGTTGGCAGCCTTTCGGGTAAAGTTCTAAAATGTACGTTCCATTACAGCAGGTAGGTACAGTTTCCAACTCGATAGAGATTCCCGACACAAAGTTTGCAGGTGGTATTCATATTTAAGCAGACCACGTATCTGGTAACTTTGAAATACTCTAATTAGATTTCTTGGGCAACCTCTCTTTCCGCTAAAACGGAGGGGCCTACATAAAATTAACCGCAGTATTTTGTATTCAATCGTTTACTTGTCGTAAGGTTTCTGTCTACAATCTAATTGTACAATGAATTCGTGGCCGTATCTTCTGCGAAATTGTATTATAGTTATTCTAATACTTACTACCTAGAATAAATCTAAAAGTAAGTAGGTCGAACAACATTTTTAAAATATGTATTTTAAATCTCTACATCAATTTACACAATCGTATGAGCAATCCACACAGATTTCATGTAAGCTGTCCGAGAAGAATCATTATATTACCAGAGGTCCCCCGCGACGTCCGCGTGCGGAAGTAATTCGGACCGCCCCCAAAATTCTCCATTTTAAATCATTCCGAGCAAACTCTACCGACTCTACCGACTCTACCAACTCCCCCCAACTTCCTTTCCATTGAATGAACTACCCAAATATAAATTTTCATCACTATAACTTCAAAAACAAAGAACTTTCCATACAACTATCCACTCCCCCCCCCTTCCCCCCCTTAAATCGTCCCCTCCATTTTTTTTTAGAAAACAGCATTTTTTATTTTGAATGAACTATTCAAATCCAAATTATCGTGACTAAAAGTCCAAAAACAAAGGACTTTCATACAAACTAAACCCCTGGGGGTCGAATTTCGAAAAATCCTTTCTTACTACACCCCTCCGCGTCGAGACAAATACACCATCCAAATTACGACCAGCGGTTTGGGCTGTGCGTTTTCTGTCAGTCAGTCAGTCAGTCACGACAGAGCCTTTTATGTATATAGATTATATATATTGTGTTATAAAACTTCGTACGTACCATAAAACACATTTTCAAACAAATAACATAAAAAGTTAAGATTATGGTTTCTTTTCTATGTTCTAGTTGTTTTGTAATGCAAAATCTTAATCCAGCTTTATGATCGAGACGTTATAAGAACGTAACTACTGGAAGCTGGATTTGCTTATAAACTCACACTTCGTTTTTCATTTCCTAATCAGGGATCAACAGAGCGAAACATTACAAACAGGGTGAAGTTGATTTAGCGACCGTTGTTTTCCTCCGAGAGCCCTACCGTAAATATTTGCTGTTGTAAGTACCCAGAAGCTGGTTATATGCAACGTACCTAATTTGCGACAAAAGTCTCCAGAGACACGTTAGCTGACTACATGAAAAGGTCACACATCAAAAACAAGGGGGCGATGTGAGGAAACTGACCTATTTAGATAAATAGACACGATAACATTAGCACTGAAGGTTCGGGGTGTTCGACTTCGATGTCGTAATAATTTCTTTGTTCATAAATGACATTTCTATCATCGAAAATCTTCGCGCACATGACATTGGAGATGGCCAGCCAAGACATTATGTGTGTTCATACAAATAGAATCTATTTTATTGGTGTAAAAGTATTTGGAAATTTGTGTCATGCGTGATTACCTCGTCCCCCGCAAAAAGTAGCACAAAATTATGGAGGCAGTTTATTGTCATTGGCATCTCTAATGCCACATGCCCAAAGCCAAAAATAAGAAAGCAAAAAAGCAAAAGTAATAAAAAAAAAATTTTACCTACATAGGTTTTGCAATATGAACGCTCAAGTTCACCAAGAGGTAACAAAAAGCGGACACGATATTCACACCATAACCGAAACCTGCATCGCTTATTGATATTCACATAGTGTTTCAAGGCGATCCTGTACGTAAGGTCGCTATACAAATGTAATTTCCTTTACTTTTGTGTGCCCACCTAATCACATATTTGTTAACAAACTTGCAATGATGCTAATGCTTAAATGAAGTCACCACAAATATGGTGAATATGAGTTGTAACTATTACTAATACTACTAAAAACACTTGTTTTTAACACGTTTATTTTTAGAATTAATCTATCTAAACAAAATGTATTTTAAATTTTAATTGCATATTGGTTTATCATTCTAAAGGTTGCTTTAATTACTGAGGAATATGGAAGAAGCGATAGTTACAATCAATGTCATGCTTCCAAGCAGTTGTTGCTCACTTACGTCTGAGACAGTGGGAAGAGAAGAAGGGTTATAGAGGTTCGCCGATAAACCAAAGCAAAACACTTAAAATTTTACGAGCAGGATACACAGTACTGGCGACGGTCATAAACGCAACTTCAAAACATCAACTGACAGTGAATCTGATGGCACATATTCACTGTCTAAATAAAATAAGCTCTAATGGTAAGATCAGAAGAATTTAAAATACAAAATATAAAATTTAAATGACCACTAGCAAAATAGTACCTAGACTTATGAAATACCTACATAAAATAGAAAGCCGTCAACTAAACCTAGTCCTAACTCACTGACTGACAGACAACGCACAGCCTAAACCGCGGGTCGTAGACACTTGGAAATGTGGAGGGTGTATTTTTCTCCATGCGTAAGGGGTGAACTAAGAAAAGAATTTTATTTTCGGGAGATTTCGGGGTAAAAATGGGTGACAACTTTTTTAGGAAGTAGTTTGGAACTATTCCATTATAGATGTGAAAATAATGGATAGTTAATTTTAAGAAAATTTGTGTTTTGTATTTTTTAACAGAGATGACGTAAAACGTTGGTGTATAATTAGTATTGGTATTGGAAATTGGTATTTGGTTGGTTTGGATAAACTTTTTAAATCAAAGACAGTAATTGTTTTTGCCAGGGTTATCTAAAGTGGTGAAAATGGGGAGGAAAAAATAAGTTAATTTAAAAACAATATGTGTTTTGTATTTTTTAACAGAGATGACGTAAAACGTTGCTGTATAATTAGTATTGGTATTTGGTTGGTTTGGATAAACTTTTTAAATCAAACACAGTATTTTTTTTTTGCCGGGGTTATCTAAAGGGGTGAAAATGGGGAGGAAAAATATAAGTTAATAACCCAGCGGTATGGAAAATATTTGGTAACGGAGCGAATTTTCGGACAACTTCGCGGGCTATTATGTGATTTGTGATATACATACCTAATCACAATTTCTTTTGACTCCTTTTTTTAATCTTTGTAACACGACAAACGATATTGAAAATATATCAATTTGATTTGCCAAGACACATTGTTTGAAGGTAACAAACAGTCGATTTAGACTTTAAACTCTGGAACCGTGTACCTATTGTCATTGATTGTTATCTAAAACTTGTTAATATTCGTCGTCTCAATAAAGTGGTCGCTGTCCGCTTACATCATTCTCCGTGTGGCCAATGACTTCATTCTTGCCATGTCTCAAACTGTTATTGTCCTGATTCTATCGCGAAACATAATCATAAGGCTTAACATCTTATTCTAGCAATGCATCTGTACTCTTGAGATTGATACCTGTCGAAGAGATAAACGGGTTGTTTATTTGGCTTATTATATTACACTATTTATCTGTATCGTAAAGTACTAAAACATTTTTGAAATTAATTACATATTTAATCGCAAGGATTGCAAGGTGAAGTGGTAATGGGCAGGCCACATCGCTCGAAGAACTGACAACCGATGGGGAAGAAAGGTTCTTGAGTGGCGACTGCGAACCGGAAGACGCAGCGTAGGAAGGCCTCCAACTAGGTGGACCGACGACATTGTAAAAGTCGTGGGCAACCGGTAGATGCAAATGGCAGGTTGTCGTACAGTGAGGCGGTCTATGGGGGAGACCTTCGTTCAGCAGTGGACGTCTCCGACCATATTATAGTACCTACTCAATAATTATTTTAATGACTCATTACAATAAGCATTAAAGCGCATGTCTAACTTTTAAAACGCAGTAAATTAACTAATCGACAAAATGGAACCTTGAGATTTCAAGCTAGCTGTACATTATGCTTATTGGCCTGATTCATTAGTAACCTTGAAAATCTATCCTATACCCTAATAAGTAGGTAGACAGGTAGGAAAGTAGGTATAATATAAACTTATAACACCGTGTGATCACAGAATTCGTGTGAATGAACATTTCGTCGAGGATCGGTGAGCAGCCATCGAGCGCTGAGGAACTGGGTTAGATTGCGATAACTTTATACTAATCAGGTAAAGGAATTGAATCATCATCATCATCATCATCAGCCTGGAGACTTCTACTGCTCAACGAAGGCTTCCCCCTTAGAACGCCACACTGTAAGACAACCTGTCTGCATCCACCGGTTGCCCACGATTTTTACAATGTCATCGGTCCAACTATTGGGAGGCCTACCTACCTACGCTGCATTTTCCGGTTCGCAGTCGCCACTCAAGAACCTTTCTTCCCCATCGTTTATCAGCCCATTGCCACTTGCCCATTGCCTGCCCATTGTCACTTCAACTTGCAAACCCTGCGAGCTATGTAGGTGAGTTTGGTTCTTTGGCGAATATCCTCGTTCCGGAGTTTATCGCGCAAAGTAACTCCGAGCATAGCTCTCTCCACATTCTGAACACTCGGAATTGAATCATGAGTGTACTAAATACCAATTCATTGTAATGTATTTTTGGATGAGCCAGAATATTACTGGTGTTTCTTGGATTAGCTGTCAGTTTATAGAATATCTGGCTATCATAGCTGTCCTACAATGGGTATGCTAGTACAATATCTTCACTTGGAATTTAACTACGAGTATGATAATAATAAAAAATACTGTATGTTTTTTGAATAAAATCTGCACGGAATTCCAACCTAAAACCAAGTACGGGAAAACAAAATCGGTCAATATACAGCGTGACCCCAAAAATTGGGTTAAATCCCATGGCATCTAATATTTAACTTGAGGCTGGCTGGCGATCAGAAGACAGAACTTAGGTTCTTATTATATTATATACGTTATTTACTAGCTACTATATTTTGTTTTTCCAACAAATACCAATCCCACAATTACAATACAAATTAGTAGGTACACCTTAACGCTAGACTAGGGTGTGTACAATAATAATGAGCTTTTATGATTTGGTTTCCCATTTACATAAAACCTAAGGTACAAAATTCAGTCCTAGCATCTCTTGGAGTTTATCTCGAGGCGACTGAAGTAAGAAGCGATATACATATAACAGTTGGGGTTGGGGTAGAATCTGATCTGGCTATTTGCAACTTATTTTATGGTTACAAGTAATGAAACGAGCATTAAGATGCTTACCTAATGGAAAATAACGTGTAATGCTTATGGGCCCTACTTTTTAAAGGGGAAGACCTTTTGTCCAGCAGTGGTCGTTTTCTGGCTGGTGATGTTGATGAATGCTTATGGGCAGACTTAGGTTTCGTTCTTAGGTTCTGAATACCTCTGTATTCAGAACTTCATCTTTGATGTCTAATACTATGTAATAGACATATATGTCTATTTCGAAATTCTATATACAACAATCGATAGGTACAGAAAATAGCAATTACAGTAGTAACTAGCATAATCTTTATGCAATATCTTTTCTGATGTGGCATAACCTATCTTGATTTCAGAGCATCTCCATATTTATTATTTATTTAATTCTTTATTCCACATATAAATACATTAATGTACAAAAGGAGGACTTAATGCTAAAGCATTTTCTACCAGTCATCCCCGCGGTTAAAGAGATGGGGATGTAGGAAAATAGTGAAATGTCAACCATGAAATCAGAAAAGTTTTATGCCTCTCAGGTTTAAAAATTAATATCATCCAAAATCGATAAAAAGCGGACAAGATAGAGTGTAAGATCGATCGTTGTGACCCCAGAAAGTGGGTTAGGTTCCGTATGTCTTCGTCATTCCGGCGAGTGTGGCAATACTAACTCGCAATGTAATCATGTCAGTTTGATAAGTTGGGATCAAGAAACAGCAAACCAATTTTAAACACCTTTTTTACTATTGTTGCTTGAATGTAACTAATGCTAATATGTTATTTTGCCCCGTCGTATTAGTTTTGTTATTTAACGACGCAATCGTCATCTATGGTCTTTCCACAACTTTCTTCACCTTCTTTAGCTGGAAGAACAAGAGATTTGGCTACGGGGATTTCTCCCTTCGCCACAGTCGTCCGCCAGAGCCGCTAGAGGTAAAGACCCTGGCGGACGATTAGGTATTCTTCTTTTTTTTCTGTGGCCAGAGACTAAGTTTCTTAAAGAATTTGCTTCGCCGCTGCGAGTATGGTATTTCTAACGTATCTCAGCATCATTCAAATTGACGCATTTGTGTCTTTTGCTGGCAGATTTGCTGTGATTCGTTGCATTCATCCCTCTCGTCACCGTCTTCTTCTTCTTATACGAGATAAACTTATGAAGGAGCGCTCGACTAGACTAGACGTCCACCGTCTGTCCGTCGACGTATGTGCCCACTGTTCATGCAATGCAATGTTTCCTAAATGGGGGCCTGTGACTGTTTCCATACCATCAGTGCAATCGAAACATAATATCACGTGCTAAACGAACCTTGAACTTTTCAACTTCTCTCTTGGGTCTTGGCAACCCCGGCAATCTATCCACTGGTCGTACCATGGCTTCCATGCATAATCGTTGTGTAACGTTTTGGAAGACCGGCAAGTGCTATCCAGCAATGCCATCTATGGTACGCTGCCAATAGGTAGTGGGTTTTACCATTTAGATTATATCTAGACTTCGTTTGGTCTGTAGGTACTTAGCCAGCTGGTTCCTAATTTAGTTTAATGGGTGTAATAAAAAAACGCACTAATGGATCATAATGTTGTGAATGTATTTCTAATAACTGCTCTTAACTGCTTTTCAGCTTACGCACGGCAGATCGTCTACCTTCTTTCTTAATATATTTCTATCGAGTATTTTTTGATTTATCTTGTTTCCACGTCACATAAGTGCTAGCAAGTTTATTCTGAACTTAGTCATATATTTATTAGAAAGTGAATGTTATTAACAGTATTGTCGATCGGACAGATGCTCATGTTATGCGATGTGACCTCCTGAGGGCGCTTATTCTACAAACAAAATTTTATAGATAGTCCTACAACTTACTGCTTCCTTCATTGTTTTATAATAGATAGGTAGTTCAACACACTCCCAGACTGCTGTGGGTTATTTTTTAGCCGACTGCCCAAGATGATAATATATTGTTATACCCTATAATTAAACAGTGTGTAACTTACGGACGTAGTACCTACCTTTTTAAGTTACCGATAAAATATATACTAATTGTAAAACTAAACATTTTACATTATCATCTAACTAGGTAAGGTAGGTAGATCACTTAAAATAAACTAGGGTAAAATCGTACACATACAAAATATTAATAATTCTAAGTACCTACCTACATACTCACTTACCTGTTATTACAAAAAATAAAAATAACCGGATTTTTATACTTCAGTCTTTGCTACGCGTCTCTGGGGTAGAAACCGGCTCAAAGCTATAAATCACTTCTCACCATAGACGCCGCGTCGGCCGCGTTTACATCATCAATTCCAAGCCGCATGTAAAACAAAAAGATTAAAAATAATCAAAGTGTTGACTTACCTCTATTAGGAATCCTCGGGGGCGACGTCCCTCGTCCGCCGGACGGAACTAGCGCCGCGCACCGAACATAAACACTGCACCAATTCGTTGAAACAAACGCCAAATAACCGTTCTTCAACCAGAAATAATGTTTGCACTACACGGTTACTCGGTTCTTTCACTGAAATCCGGTAGTTTCGTTTGTTTTTAGTCACAATTCAGTAGTAAATGCGCGCATGTCAGTTGAACAATGTTAGTGGTGACTCTACGAAGGTCGATAGCGTCTTCCGAGAACGCCGCTCGATGACTGACTGGCCTGCGCCGCGCCGTTCATTCGGTCGGATTACCGTAGGGCTGCGGGGCTGACACGGCCGCGGGCGGCAGGCACTAGGCCTTCTTCAACCGGCTGCTTTGCACAAGCAAAGAATGAATGAACAATTGAATATTATTAGGTCAGCCAAATTTGACCCAAAATTGGCCAATGATAATTATGAACCGGTAGCGTGACTCTTTCAATTAGATTTAGATACATAAGTACTTACCTATTCATTCACAAACATACCTACTAGCTGCGGCTCGCGGATTCATGCGCTATCCTACGGGAACCGTTTGGTAGCCACTACAAAAGGGATTTAATTCCTTCTATATTACAAGCTTTGTTTAGTTTGGGGCTTGATGGCGCTATGTGTAAAAATGTCTTCCGATATTTATTTATTTATAATCTAAGCCAGTGGCCTATATACATCACTCTCTAAATACGCAAAAAATTGTCGATTATTTTTCCTTTTTCACGCAGAAACAGAAACCGTGCTTCGTTTGTTCTTTACAAAAGGAACAAACAAACACACTTTGGCAAAAAAGCTTAGTATACGAAGTACACCTATACGATGAGACTGGAGGGAATACAATTAAATAACAAAATACAAACGGCCTTACCAATAATAATCTCGATTCTCTTAGTCACTACTTAAACTTCTCTGTCCTTTTCTAGCACGTGCAACTTCACGTCAGAGAGTAGATGGCAGAGCATCTTAAGCAGTGACTAACGGTTGAGAAGTTTTTTAAGTAATGCCGTTATTGTTGAAACAGAGTTTTTTAGTTTAGTTAAGTGCAAAATGGGATCCACACAAGCACAAAAATACGAGCAACGTAAAAAATATCGGTGAACACGAGAACGGTATATACCGCTTTTGATTATCTTATGTCGATAAAGGCGGCCCTGGATCCAACTGCAATGCATCAGTGTAGCAATCAAGAGCAGAACTCCTGAAACTTTTCAGGAGTTTCATGATTATTTGTTCGGATTTCGGAAGCTTTCGTTCGAATAAACTAAACAGAATTGAAATCTTTATTGGAACCGGTTGTTAGTGTTTGATTTGAATCTGAAACAAAAATGTAAAATCGGACTTTTGTCTGTCAATTTCAGCGTTTATATTCATCAACGTTTGTTTTGTTTAACTTTCAAACATGGTGTTTCCGATAGTTCAACTCGGCATAAATTTTTTTATTTCTTTATTATGTGAGATATGTAATTTTCTATTGACATTCTTATTTGAACTATATAGACATAATTTTTAATTATTTTTTCTCTCTATGTATGGACTTGTTCTGAAATAAATTGATTTTTATTATTATATCTTCATGAGGGTATACCTAGATACGTTACGCCATTTTTTACTGTTACATGCTAGGGAACTATAAATCTGTACACATAATAAAGTATACAGAACCCTTAAGTATACCTACTATCAGTCGCTTTTGTAATAGAGTACGTTCTGTTTACAGCATGGTAAAAGTTAATCCTCGGGTCATCAAGGACGTTCCATGAGGCCTGCACCGGCGTCAGCCAGCTGCTGGCCATCATCGGAGACACCGGGGGCACCCGCCGGCTGGACTAGCTGCACCGGGACTACGCACCGACACCCAATGGACACGTTGTCGTGTGGAAATAGCCCGCGCATCAAATACAAAAAAAAAACTCAAACTAATAAGGACGTCAATCGGGGCTTTGGGAACTCAATTGTTTTTATAATAGGGAGACACACTGCTTAATTATCCCACTAGGTGGCAGTTATCGCTGGTGTTATTTTGCTGTCAAACTACACAATATACAACTGTGAATTAATAATAATTAAATTGTAATACTTTTTAAAGTTATGACTGTTCTAATAATTGTAGGCTCTGTCGGTAGACTAAGGTAAAGTTATTTTTTACGCATATAATGCAAAGTGACAAGCACCAGCGATGGTGGCGCCATCTGAAATTAGCTTTGCCTGTGCCACCCCATTTCAGATGCATAACTTTTTCAAAATTGCAATGACCGTTTTTTTACACATAAATATTGTTAGTGATATGTGCACAAAGTCACGTGCAGATTCGGTACTGCCTATTCATTGTTTATACTAAATGCCCTGTGGAAAACAACGATTGCATCTTATTAGCACGAAAACATTGTGCGTATAAAACGCAGAGACGAGTGCTTGATCCAGGATTAATGCATCGTGCATGCCATGTGCATGCACCTTGCAGGCGCCTGTTAGCCCTGTTATCTCAGACAGTAACCAGGTGCGCGGAAATAGCCACCACCGACGTCAATGCGCGGACGATGATCTCGTTACACAAGGCGGGAGTCTTCGTCTTCAGGACTCGACCCTTACCTTACCTATTGCACAACAGCATGGGCTCAATTTTTGAAGCATTCGAATGAGGTTTTCGCACAAAAATAGACTGTCATTCCAACGATCTTTCGTGCGAAAATGTATTAGAACAATTCTTTTTTTTCTGTAACTTTTTTCTATGTTGCGGCTTATATACCGTACCGTACCATACCGTGTTATGCATAAAACACAAAAACGTGTTAAAAAAAGGAGGTTCTCAATTTGACTGTATGTTTGTGTATGTATGCTACGCGCTTACTCCGCTAATTATGAACTGATTTTGATGATATTTTTTTTGTTTGGTAGGTAATACTTCAGAGGTGGCCCCATTATTATTTTTTCGAAATCGGTTCAGTAGTTTGGGTTTTAAATCAAAATTACTAGAAAATATGAAAATGTCATCCAGGTATTCAAAGTTGAAGTCGGTTGTTTTTTTTTTAAATCGTATTTGTTTTATAGTTAAAAAGCGTTTTGTCTTCTTTTTTCAAACTCAATTCGTAAAACACTTTTTAACTAAAATAATTTTAATGTTTTATGCATAAGACGGTAAGTGTACGTAGCGGTATAAACTTTTTTATTTTCTATGGACCGGGTCAGGGCCACGTGGCCACTGGACTGGTTCGCGTATAGGCTTTCTTTCATTTCCATTATTTAGGGTAAGTCTTCCCTCATCTCAATACGTGGTGGAATGGTGTCAGCGTGTGATGTGCTTTAAGCCCTTTTTATTTCGGTTTTTTCCGTAAATAGCTATAGAACTAGTTTTCCCGCCTGCTCGTTTCTCTGCGCTTCTACAAAAAGTTTGCAAAATTCTGGGGAGTTGAACTGTTATTGGAAAGCTATTTACAAGCGTGACCCTTACCATTATGCGTATATTTAGAAAATCACAGCTACTTTTAGCCCAGAAAAGGCAGTTAAATTGGAAAATTGTAGATAAATCCGTGAAGCGTGCCTTGGTAAATATATTTTTATCTAGGTACCTATTCCATATTGTGTAACTTAATATTACTAACTTATCATATTTTATATTAATACGGTGTTTTCCGTTCTGATCCCAACAATTTGTCCGACTTGATATTTTTACAAGCGCGTGATTAATTTTTTTGTTCTCTATTTCTTGCGAAAAATGACAAGACTCTTCAAAAAAGCATTCTATCATCCGTAACGCGTGTACCCTACTTGGTAGGGATAAGTGCCCCAACTTCTTATATCTGCTTTCTAGGTTACTTTGAAACTGAAGCAACGGAGAAATTGAGGAAACTAGATAATATTCCTGATATATTTTTATATTCTGAAATATGATTTAGAGTTTGGCTAAGTTGATTTACTTTAATCGGTTATATATATAATTAGGTACCTACCTACTTATTACCTGCACCATAGAAAATTATAGGTAATAAATAATTGTCAATACGTATTATGACTACACCCATTACAATGGTACCAACTCTTAATTTGCAAATAAACAGCTGTTCAATACATTTTAACCAACTACAAAAAAGGAGGAAGTCTGCCGGAAGAATTCCGTGCAAATTCCGCGTAACCATAATGCTAGGGCTTCACCTGCGTGACGCTTTACGTCCAGTTATCGGAATAATTAGCGTGCAATAAATGATGCATTAAACAATGCGCTACGTGGGCGGCCACACTATCATTTGACTCTGAATATCGCCTAACTTCCAACGACGTTAATAATGCCACTAGCCTATTAGCGCGGTAACAACCGGCCATATCTGCGCACTGTATCAAATACCGCGCTAAATAATAGCATTACACGCAGGTGAAGCCCTAGCATAAGAGATATAGATAAATCACAGGGGCGCCCCTTGATACGCAGAAACTTTTTATTCCTAATAATGTTTGGCGGAAATTGTTCGGCATAAATTTGTTTTGCATTATCAATTTGTTTTGGGGTCACTGTCGGACATGTATAGGTTGGAATGTGGTGTGAGGCAGGGCGGCTTATCATCGCCGAGCCTCTTCAACCTGTACATGGACCGCCTGGTTCGTGAGCTTAGCAACGCTCGTGTCGGGTGCTCGATCGATGGTGTGTTTATCAATAACATTAGTTATGCAGACGACATGGTGTTGCTGAGCCCATCCATTAGGGCTCTCAGGAAGCTTGTTGTGATCTGCAAGCTTTATGCGGGGGCTCATGGGCTCAGATATAATGCCATTAAAAGTGAGTTCATGGTGTTTAAAGCGGGCTCAATAACGTACTCATCAGTCCCACCAGTGTATCTAAATGGCAGCTCGCTGGCGAAAGTCACGAAGTTTAAATATCTGGGCCATTGGATCTCCGAGACGCTTGAGGATGACTTGGATATTGAGAGGGAGCGCAGAGCATTGTCAATTCGGGCTAATATGTTGGCCCGTAGGTTTGCACGTTGTACTGAACAAGTAAAGGCTACGTTGTTCAGAACGTATTGTCAGTCTTTTTACACGTGCAGCCTATGGGTTAATTACAGAAAAAAGTCATACCCTGCGCGTCCTCTACAATAATTCTTTCAGGGCGCTGATGAAGCTGCCTCGGTATTGTAGCGCATCAGGGATGTTTGCGGATGCCCGGATACGAGTAGATGGGTTCGCAGCGATCATGCGTAAGCGAGTCGCGTCTCTGGTGCGCCGGGTACGGGGCAGCTCCAACAGCTACCTACAGTTGTTCGCCTGGCGGATGGATCTGGACTGCCCAATGATGCAATACTGGACAAAGGTGCACATTGAGCATTCTGGATCCAAACAAAGATATAGATTAAGATAAGTAGGACATTTTTAATTTTTACAATCAAGTGCAAGTCTTGTGTTGTAATGTAATTTTTGATATTTAATTTAATGTAATTTTCTTTCTTTTGTTATAGTGTAATTTTCATTTGATAATTTAATTTAATGTATTTAATAATTTAATTGATATGGACTTTTTAATGTCTGAAATAAATATTATTATTATTATTATAGTATCTTAGCAGAAAGATTTCTTTGCAGTATAAGCTTTTAGGCATATTTATTGTCTGGCCTTAATTTTCTTAGCATGTTAGTAGTTTGGCATTGATTTATTAGGCATAATATTGCTAGTAAGTATTATTAATTGTCATAAACGGCTTGGGAATAGTTTTTTATGTTTCAAAAATCCTCACTACTCGTGCGACACTGTATGTATAGTATTTTTTTTATTTCGAACTAGAAATCCTCACTCGGTTTTTTTTCTGATTATAATTTGATGTTAATTTGGGTATGTTTAATTAAAATATTCTATCAATCATTCAATTTTTATTGGAATTGATTTATGAAGCATTTATTTAGTTTCAATTGTGTTTATGTACGGTATCATAGATTAAGAATAATATACTTAATCTATGACGGTATTAATGTGACTGCTACTGCAATTTTATTTAATTTAATGATGTACCTATATGAGACTTTGGTACTTGATAAATAAATTATTATTATTATTATTAATAACACTCTTTTTCATTATATCAACATTATATTATGGGCCATTCCTTGCAAAAAATATATTTTTGTTGTGTAATTGTGTTTATTTTTAACAATGTTTGTTATTCGATCTGTCTTCCTCGTATTTTTTTTTTTGTGGTGGTGGTGTTCCGATCAGTAGTTTTTCTATTTCTGTGGTTTCATGGGTAATTTGTCGTGAGACTAAGTAAAATCCAGCATGACGTTGCAAAATGTTCGTTCTCTTTCGTTTCGAAGTCTTTGTTTTTGAAGTTATAGTGATGAAAATTGATATTTGGGTAGCTAATTCAAAGAGGGGGGAGTTGGTAGAGTCGATAGAGAATTAGGGTAAAAAAGTGGTGAATTATGGGAGGAGGCCGAATTTCTTCCGTACGCGGACGAAGTCGCGGGCGACCTCTAGTACGATATATTTTTATGCTTTTTGGATTATGGTGATAATTGTTATGCGTAAATACTTTACGCCCAAGGATTTATGCGGCTTACCTACTCTACATGCGTGATGATATTTCTGCGTAAAGTTCTAATGCTAATCGTCATTATGACCTATGTTTTATGCGTTCCAGTATGGACCCTCGTACAATGGATTTCAGCCGCTGAAATCGTTTTGAAAACTTTATAAATAGTTTTTCCAACGAACTCAGAGATTACTTTGCAATGCAGTCTCGAAGGGACTTGCTCTTTTATTACATGAAGCCTTGTTTGGTAATGAAGTCTTGGAAAAAGGGTTGTGCCTGGAATACTTGGATTGAGTCCAAATTAAATCTTAGGTGCACCTAGCTACTGACTTATTTAGTTGGCATTTTACAGAGTATTTTAGGAACAGTGTTTTTTGTAAATTTTGCAATTTTCTCTTCTGTTATTACAAAATGGAAAAGTTGATGATAAATCTTAGTTCCTAAAATGCAAAAACTTATCAAAATAAAATGTTAAAGAGAAGGTTAATTAGTAAATGGGAATCTGTTTTTCCTACTTTAATATACCCCATTGAACAGATTTCGATGAAAATTGGTACTTAGATAGTATTATAAAAAAAAGTATTTGTAACTAGCTAAAAACTTCTAAAGGTCAGCTGCTGTAGATTCAACATAATAAACAAACCTTTAAAGATTCTAGAATTTGACAGTTTCCATTGACCCTTAAGTAGTTTTTTTTTTGTAAAAATTTACTGTTCCTATAGAACACCAAGTGAAACCGTGGAGTGCAGCTAGTTTTCGATATTCAACGATAGTTTAATAAGATTAAAAATTATACTTTAACCCGAAACCGAAGTTTCTCATACAGAAAATTCTCGTCTCAAAGCGAGACAGTTTCATAAATATGCAAATAGACGTTTAGCATTAAGTTTATACTGCGCCTACTTTAAGTTACGCCATAATTCCACTTCGAAATAGTCCGTAGCATTTGTCTAAATACTCTATCATATTTTTTTTATAGTGGTTGGTTTCTGCAGAGTCCGGGGAAGTACCACACTACCTTTGCCAGTTATTCATCCGCCAAGCAGTAGTGTGCAAGCATTACTGTGTTCCGGTTTGAAGGGCAATGTTACCAGAGAAATTACTTGGCATGAAGAGATTTAACATCTGATATCTCAGGGTGACGAGCGCAGTGCAGTGCTGCGCAGGATTGTGTTCGCAAGTTCACAATTCTGACACTGCTATACTGTTAGTGGCAGGCGTGACGCTTACCATCTGATGAAAGTGTTGCTCGTCTCGTCCGTATAAATAAAAAATAAAAAAAAATAATGCTCAAGAAATTGGCAGGACGAAACGCCAAAAGACCGACGGATTTGCTTCACATAATTAGGAAATCAATGCATTCGTTCGTTAACGATAGCGAGAGAAATCCCTCCGTGTTACCGTAACGCTGTGACAGTGACAATTATGACAAATCGCGATCCCGAACAGTTACATGATTAGCTGCAGGACCGGGATGGTCCTGTGACAATCTATCCAGGTTCGATCCGCAATTTTTATTATATCTACGTCCAACAAACTCGACATCCAACACTTCGTTTACCTGTTCCCGACTCCAATCCGTTAACGTTGCCCACCTGCCATCATTCTGCCTGGCAACATGTCTTGCCTAAATCTATTTGAGTTATGTCGTTGTAGTCAACGTCACGCATCGTCTCTATACGTCCGACGTTGGATCTATACATTTCTTATGTCTTGTAGTTTGAAGCCATTTGTTTTTATTAGTGACTAAGTTTATTATGCTATAGATATCTTGTATTGGCACTCATACAATGTGTAACAATACGAAAGGGCATATTATGTATGTAATTATCATTATAAACAACTTTTACTATGGGGCCAACCGTGAATTCGCAAAAATATAATCAGCTGTTCCATATAAAAACTTCATTGAACTTGGACAAAATTTATGGAAAAGCTGTTTTTTTTGTGATTTTAGGGTTGGCCCTATAGTAAAAATTGTTCATAATGATGAGTACATACATGCCCTTCCGTATTGTTGAACCTTTTTGTTACACATTGTATATAGTTTTTATAAAATTTTCAAACGCTGCTATTGTTTTAAATGTATGGGTGTAATTTCCCTAAAAAAAATGTAAATAAAAAAAATAAAAATATATATTGAGCGATGGCTATTTCAGAAGCATGCCATTACCAACTTAACTAACCGCACTTCGAAAGACTCTCTTCTTATCCTGTTATCATCATAATCATCATCAGCCCGGAGACGTCCACTGCTGAACAAAGCCTCCCATCCCCCTCAGATACACTGAACAACAACAACGACCTGCCATATTTTTTTTACTTATTCGTTACAATCTATACTATATACCCCGCGACTTTCACAATGTAGTGCGGACGCCTACCTATGCTGCGCCTTCCGATTCGTTTTCGCCACTCAAGAACCTTTCTTTCACCCAGTACTAATTATAAAATGTATTTTGTAAGTTTGTCAGACCATAGCCATAATAGGCTAGACGACTGGTTTTTTTTTATAGTCCTAATTAAATGTGGCCCTTAAGTATAGCTGATTAATGAAAAGAACTTATGAATAAAATATCAAGAACTTATAAGCATTTTAATATCATGCTAGACAGAAGCGAAACAGCAAATCGTGACGTCACTTCTCTGTACGCCATATAAATTCTATTCTGACATGTTAGGCGTGACGTAATTTTTTGTTTTGTGGGAAAGGAACAGAGTTGGCTCTACCAAAAACTTAAAACGCTTATATATCACAACATTAATAACCGATTTAAATATTTTTTTCAATAAACATACTATATTTACTTAATCAAAGCTATTGGTTTCAACGATTTAAACATCAGTCATCTACCGTATTATCCGTCACGACACGCGATAACAACGCAAACGTAAACACCGCATCAAGAATCAAATTTAACAGCAGACAGTTCCAATAATTCCTAATCCCGGGATCCGGTTCTAGCGCCAAATACGAACGCCCACCCCCTCCGCACCTAACCTTATTACATCAAAGTAATATCCGACCATTTTCATCCCATTTGTCACCTTATGTCAACTTATTTGCTTCCGTTTATGTTATAACATCACCTATTGTGGAAAATTGGCCAACTTATTTCTGTGTATAGAATAATACTTTGTTACTAAGCGTATATATTACTGTGCTTTTATTACACTGTTACACATACATGGGAAATACGAAAATACTTTCATTAGTTGTAACTTTACAGACTTATACATAGGTACTCGCGCTATCGTTGTCGGGAAAAAAACTACGGAGCTAAGTAAATGAACCCGCCAATCCGACAGCGTGGTAGAATCACAAGGTGTAATGAAGTCCAGTCCAGAGTGACGGTAGAATTACGTCCAGCAGTGTAATGCCTATAATGAAATCTGTGTGCCTGCAAGAAATCTTATAACAGCTGTTCGCACAATGCGTCCTATCTTACCTAGGACGCATTGTTCGATATGTGCGACAGACAGAACCTTGCTATGGTCGCGGGACCACTAAGTACATCCGTCCAAAGCCATCAGATGCACTTATACGTGACTTATAATATATTGTTATGGCTGATCTTGCATGCATATTGCTGTCATTACAACCTTATAGAGATAAGATATAGAGAAGAAGCAATAAATAGCACGCCCAAAATGTTTAAAAAATACGTAAAATACTGGTTATAAATACTGCATATTTATTGGTGATTTATATTGTTAAAAATAAAGATTTCTAACTGTTCCTTATTTTAATTTTTTTATTTAAAGTTCCTATTTCGAAATTTCATTGAATGGTTCAGTTTTTTTTTTTAGTTGCTGTTATATTTTCAAAAATAGAATTGAGACCGATTGACGCGTATATGGACCCGTCTCATTGATTTCCTGGTCCGTATGGATTAGTGCGTAAGTAGATAGATTCTATTGTTTTATTGATGATTACTGCAGAGGCAATTAAATTGTAATACTTAAAGAAATTATAGTAATGCTCCGAAACTCATCGAAGGGACAAGTGGTCATCCTCCATAGATAGTCATTTATTTACCATTCGAAGCACACTTTATCCCGTGCATAGTACCAAAAGTCCTCGCCGATGTACGAGCATCGACAGCGGCCGACATTGGGAGGGTACCAGTCCGAATGCTAATGCCGTCGATGTATCTTATACCTAATGCATTATTCCTCCGATGACCTCTCAGAACAATCTGGTAACTCTCGTCGTTGTCACTATTTCCTGAATTATTTATGATAGCTATCATGATTTAGGAAAATTCCGCTTTTCAAAATATCAATACGTTTATGTAGGTGGGACTTGGATACTTAACAGAATAAAGAACAAGTTCATTCTGTTTATATAAACTATAGTCACGAGCTTTAATTATATTACATATCTACTATGATATCAAACAGAATAAAAGCTACGTAGAGCGTTCTACGAAAAACTAACTTGCGCAAGCTTTTACGTAGGCTAATATAAAATTATTAGGGTGCGTTACGATTGAGGCGGAGATTATTTCAACTTCCGTGATTGGTAATTTTTTGCACTGCTCCGCTCGCCTTTCTCAGCTTCAGTGGAAACGCACCCTTACTAAGATATTTATGTTTTCTTAATTACTTTTTTTTTTTCAACAGCCAGTAAGAACTTCAGTTTTGTTTGAGCTGATTTGTCAATAAACCCACTAAACTAACGCTCTTCATACTTAATTTTTTTATGGCATCGCCGTTTGTGCATTTTGCCAGTGCCAAGTAAAAAATACATTTTGAAGTTTTTATAGTATCAAGTCAAATATTTAAGTCATAAAATCACTGTTAGTCCACGAATTAGTCACAGTCGAGTCTTAGTTATGCCCTAGTAAAGTTGTGGCGACTTTATTATAAACTTTTACGGAGTTTTGAAAATAACACGAAAAGACATGTTTCACCACATTATATCACTTGCCCACACTCATGCATCTAATTCAACACTCAATTAATAAAACAACACCATTTTTAATCATTAATTCGCGAAAAAACACACATATTTTTTTTTAAGAATGCAGCGACATGATTTTCCGTGTTCCCGCCAAAACTCAACTCACTTCTTATCCACTAAGCATAGCTTACCGTAATTACGTAGTGAATTGAGCTCCCGATATTTTAGCGCAGTTGCCAGTTGCATGCACCGTGTTCACGGGTTGAGTCAGTTGAGTGAGTGTATTTCACAAGCACAAATTCGCAAGCAGCGATGCAAAATGTTCGTTACATTTGGATGTGCAACGAAATACTGGCTGTTCAGACTTTAGCTCGTACGGCTGCGAGTTGAAAACGGAAACTGCGATATCAACCTTCGCGGAAGTACCCGCTGCATCCCGACGCAGCACCGGAAACGCTTCGAACTATCGAGCTTGCCAGGAGGCAGGAGTTAGCATAAGGGTTTTCAGCGGAATTATGTTAACGGCTACGTTTCAACTAACTGTAACTGTATGTACGTATAACTTCTCGTATAGTTCAACTTATCCTACTTCTATGTTTTTAAAGCATAAACAGTAAGAAAAATGATGACCTCTGGCAGGACTTGGACCTGCATCCGTGCAATCTCTGGGTTTCCGTCCTAACTCTTACTTGTCATTTTTTTTTTAAACCTTTTAAGTTATCAATTAAAGCGTGGATTAGCGTCCTGCCAGAGGCCATAATTTTTCTTAAACATAGAAATGGATCGACTTCTTATAAAAAGTATCCTACTTCGTACTAGCTGTAAGACTATCGCTATGTCAATTACTTAAATCTACGTATTTATGCTCTGTGGTGAACCATTCATGCTCTGTGGTGACAAGCATCCATTGACTTTGACAGATGCAATATTACTGGCAGTGACATTTCAGTGATACAGGCACTGTCAGATGCTTGTCACCGGCAGACTCGTTTTTACTTTCATAAGAGACGGAGCATTGTTGATTTATACAATTAAATCCAGAAATATTGTTGTAATCTGTGTTTCATTTCTGAGTTGGAGGCTGAATCTTTCATACATGTACTCGTACTAGTAAGTATCCTACTAATATATGTCAAAGTTTTTTTTTTACTTTTTTTATGGCAAAGTTTGTATTTTTGGATAATTGGATAATTGTATGGTTGTTACGCAATGCTGAACAGACTGGCCTCCTGATGGGAAGAGTCACCGCCTTATATTCAACCACAAGCATTGCCGTTGCATTGGATACTGTTTAAGATAAGGATTCTGTTGGCATTTTTCTTAAGTTTCCCAAATTGTAGCTCCGCGGATCTGCTGAATAAAATAGGTAAGTTCGTAAAGGCTGAATGGCCAGAGCTAATGCGCCTAGTGAAGGCTAGTTTCGAGACTGACCGGGCCAACAATTTACGTGTCATCCGACCTACGACTACTAGCGCTCAGGTGTAAATGCTATTCACGGTCTTCATTTCGGATGGGTATCCGAACACTGATCGGATCGCATCAGTAATCTTTAAAAAACATCTAGTCAAGCTACGGCACGAACGCTACTATTATATACCTACTTGAATTCAGAGCAATGTTATACATTGGTCACAGCATAAAATCAATTCGAATAAAAATCAGTTTCCGTCTAAACCAATTTGAAATTAAAAAATGTTTGACAGTCAGACCAGCTGCAGATAAATATACCTTGAATAAAAGATACGAGACAAAAGCGGCGGAGAATAACATTTATAAAACCCACTTTAGTATCCGAATAAAGAGTTCCTCCTGAATTCATTTGACTTAAAGACTTTTTTAATATTTATTTGACCTTTTGAGTCCTCACAATACCTTAGAAAGTATATCTACCTACGCAATAATATTTTACGTAATCTACGTTTAAATAAACAGGGTTGTACATGGTTACGCATATAGGTATAACTATGCCGAAAGGGGATCATTGTACTCATCATTCTGAACAACTTTGGAGCAACCCTAAATTCGCAAAAACAGCTGTTGCCACCCACCCACCATCCACCGGTTGCCCACGACTGTTACAATGTCGTCGGTCCACATAGTGGGAGGCCTTCCTACGCTGCATCTTCCGGTTCGTGGCCGCCACTCAAGAACCTTTCTTCCCCATCGGTTATCAGTTCTTCGAGCGATGTGGCCTGCCCATTACCACTTCAACTTGCGAGCTATGTCGGTGACTTTGGTTCTTTGGCGAATTTCCTCGTTCCGGATTCTATCGCGCAAAGTAACTCCGAGCATAGCTCTCTCCATTGGCCGTTGCGTGACTCTGAGTTTCTCCAAAAGGCCAGCAGTTAAAGACCATAATATGTAATCACTGGCAACACACACTGATTGAAGACCCTTGTTGGGATTACGCAATTTCCCGAACGCTGCCCATCCGAGTTTGATTCTTCGGGTGACTTCTTTGTCGAAGTTGGACTAACTGAACAGCCTGTCCAAGGTAGTTGTAGTGGTCAACAACTACGAGAGCACCGAAAAAAAAAAAAAGAAACCCAAGATAATTTAGAGAGATAATTTAAGATATATTATAGAAAAAGAGAGCTGAATCCTCCAAGCAACCATTCAACCATATCCATTAGAACTAGAGAAAATTAGAACATATCAAAATGATCATAATAAAGAGGTTTGTAATTTGTCTGACTAAGGACATTGACAAAGCCAATACGAAACCATATCAATGAGACTTGAACATGGAACAAAATAATACTTAAAACCAAAGAATCTAAGGAAGGAAAACTAAGACCAAAGAAAATGTATGTAAAAGGAAATACATACCTTATTTGGTTCGACCGCAAATAAATCGTCATTTACCCTGATAGTCCTTTCGGTACGGAGCGAAATAATCGTATAGTACTTGGCGTAATGTACTATTATGTTTAATTGCCCGACGGTTATATTATAAATTTATCAGCGCCAATCTGACATTTGAATTCACCGCATCTCCTGTTGTGAACACGTGCAATGCATCATACACGATTCATACCTTGGATTTTCAACGCGCTACTAACTACATAAGTATGATTAATTTTGCCCATGGACATTGTTGACAACATAATTACCCATCAGTTATATTTAGTTCACTTCACCTTTCCCTAGAAAGGCATCGATTAGGTACCTACGTAACCTTTTATGGAAATCAAATACATTATCGAAGGGGCCATTCTTTATATTTATGTACCTATACAAGAAAGCATAATGTAATAGGAAGGTTGTGGTAGTATAAGTAGTAAAGTAAGCGTCTGGAGATGAACCACGACAGAATACAGGTTGTGTTCCTAGTGTAGGGGACAGGGTTTTTAGTCAGGTACCTTTACCTTCAATGAATGCGGCCACAAATATAGGTGTTTTATTAAGCTTAGAAAAAATACCTACTCGTCAACAGCCAGAAGGTGTCCACTGTTATCCAAGGCCTTTCAAGGCTTATCTTAATATGGGGTTGCTATAAGCCATAATACCTACGCTTGGCAGCTTGAGGAGAGGACGTTGCTGCCCGTCCTCCAGTGGTTCTGGATGCAATTTTGGGACATACCCTGGTCCAGAAGAAGTACTAAAACAATTTAATTAGTAATTGACCTTTTTTTATTTATAGAGATATTTATAGATTACTCACGTTTAATTAACGCGGCTACCCTGACTAAATAGTTTCCCGTAATAAACGTTGTGTGTATTGTTGCGTTGTCCCGTATATAAATAAAAAAACAAGCCATAAAGGCTTAGGGTATTTCCCATACCCAGGTGGCCATATTCCCATATACAAATTTCCGATACCTTCTTGTATGAACTAGCCAAAACTGTCACATGCCTTTTGCAAATTCGTCGGAGCAGCCAAGCGGCGCAAATATGCTAACCTCGGGCATATTTGAGCCGTTTGGTGTTGAGACATTGGGTCCTTGGGGACCGGGAGCACATCATCTTTTCAAAAATATATCCGAGCGCCTAGTCGACGCGACGCGTGATGAAAAAGCTGGCGTTTATTTGGCCCAACGCATAAGCATTGCCATTCAGCGTGGCAATGCCGCCAGCATGCTGGGTACGCTGCCGACTGGTAGTGGGTTTGAGCATTTGGATTGTCTCTAGAATTTCATCGGCTTGGATACAATCCTTTTGTTTTTTTTTTGTGTTGTAGGCTAAGTAGTCTTTGTAGTTTCATACATACATACACAGGCATCATAGCCTGTGTATGTATGTACATAGCCACTTAGATGAACCCTGAAAATATTTAACTCCTTTTTTTTTCTCAGTTTTCAGAGTAAAATAATAGTTTTTTTAGTGTTTTTTTTTTTGTTTCTAGAGAAATTAAACCTTGCAAATGTTTTATTTCAACGGACTCCAAAAAGGAGGTTCTCAATGCGACTGTTTTTTTTTAAATTGTTATTTGCATGTATGTTACGCGATTACTCCGCCAATTATGAATTGATTATGATTATCCTTTTTTTGTGTGATAGGTGATACTTATGAGGTGGTCCCTTCGAAAATCGGTTCTGTAGTTTAGTTTTAAAACCAAAAATACTTGAATGAATCAGAATAACTAAGAAAGTATGAAGATGTCATCCTGGCCCCCTAGCATGCGCCGAGGACTATTTGGTCTTTCCCCGCGCGGGAAAGTGATAAAGCTAGAATATGGATACGTCTGCCTCGTTTTCAAGGGGAAAAAGGAGTGGATATACGTTTATCACGGCTCGCGTGCTAGGCGGGCAGGTAGTCGAAATTAAAGTGTTTTTTTTAAGCGTATTATCTCAGTTAACCAACGTCCAAACGTTTAGTATTAAAAAAACATCTGAGTACCTTAAATAAATTCATATTTTGCGTGTTAACAGTCTTGCTGTTCCGCCAGCCCCTTCTGCCAACGACTCTGGTATACAGATACAGATATCTGGGCTGGGCCCTGTTATATAAAGCTTACAAGTACAAGCTTACAATTGTCCAGCTTCTTGTACCAGTAACTACAAGTTACCAGTTACAGGTAGATGGTTTGTCTTTAACATATATACAAGTGCTTGTACTTACTTGTAATTTGTATACTGGTTGTCTTATAGATTTACAAAACGCCGTACTCAATTATTTTTTACGGTGCTGCCAGTTTTTCACTACAAGTACAAGACTTGTAGCTTTATAAAACAGGGCCCTGATGTAGTGCTCTGAGAATCCATTAAGTGTTACCGGAGCCTTTGGATGAGACAATGGCATGGCATCCCTAGCTGCATTGTTCTAGGAGCAAAGTTGTGTGTTGGTTGTTGTGCTTAATTTAATGGAATTAAACTGTATTTTGTGGTTATCTTTAAAGCCCTTTAAAAGATTACCGTTGTTTTGTTTTAGTTTAAGGGTCGAATTTTTATGTAAAACTCATAGGTAAAATATTGTCTCTTCTACAACTTACTTGAGCTGATAAAAAAAGACAACTAAACCAAAAAGCTAATAGGATTATTCTTTCTTTCTCTATGAACAAAGAAATTAGTAACATTACTATTTATAACATTAAAAAAATAAACATATTGGGGGACATTTTACACACAACGCCATCTATCCCCATACTAAGCAAAGCTTGTATTATGGAAACTAGATAGCTGATAGAATACTTATATACATTTTTACTTTTTACTTATAATACATACTACACCCAGAAATAGAACAAACATCTATGTTAGTCACATAAATGTTTGCCCTGGGTGGGGATCGAACCCACGCCCTACAGCTCTGAAGGCAGACATGCTACCAACTGAGCTATAAGGCTGGCAAATATTTATATAGCATCTTATATACACAACAAAAACAACAATGTGTAACAAAAAGGTTCAACAATACTGCAGGGTATGTATGTACTCGTCATTATGAACATCTTTTACTGTGGGGACAACCCTGAAATCGCGCAAAAAAACAGCTGTTCCATACATTTTGTCCAAGGTCAATTAGCTTTTTGTATGGAACAGCAGATTTTTTTAAGCGATTTCGTGGTTGGCCCCATAGTAAAAGTTGTTCGTAATGATGAGTACAAACAAACATACCCTTCAGTGTTATTGAACCTTTTTGTTACATCTATAACTATAAAAGGCTATGTCCTGACTGACTGACATATAGACAACGTACAGCCCAAACCGCTAAACATAGAGACTTGAAATTTGGAGGGTATGTTTTTGGAGAGGTGTAAACGCCCACTAAGAAAGGATTTTTCCAAAAATCAACCCCGAAGGGGGTTAAATGGGGTGTTAAAGTTTGTATGAAACTTTTTATTCTCTGGTTCGATTGATACAAAACTTGGTATACATATTCTACTATAAAAATAAAAAGATACGGGTGTCACAGTTTTTTCAAAATCAGCTCCCGTTAGTATAAAAAAAAACTAAGTTTTAGTGATAGTACGTTTGTTTCTTCTTAACTTTGTAACGGCTGTACATATTAAAATGAAATTTGGTATAGAGATGGGGATAGATGTGGGGATGGGGGTGGGGGTGGGGATGATACTGGGAACGGAGACGGGACGGAGATCGGCATGTTAATATTAAGATTACAATTGGTATCGGGATGGGGATGGGGATGGGGTGGGGATGGGGATGGGATGGGGATGGGGTGGGGATTTGGTGGGGACATGTGGGGATGGGATGCGGATGTGGATGAGGCTGGGAACGGGGATGGCCGTGTCCATATTAAGATGAAAGTTGAAATCGGGATGGGGGTGAGGATGGGGATGGGATGGGGATGGGGTGGGGATGGGTGGGGATTTGGTGGGGACAGGTGGGGATGGGATGCGGATGTGGATGAGGCTGGGAACGGGGGTGGCCGTGTCCATATTAAGATGAAAGTTGAAATCGGGATGGGGATGAGAGAGGGGACGGGGATGTGGACGGGGATGGGCGTGTTCATATTAAAATGACATTTGGTATCGGGATGGGGATGGGGAAGGGGGCGCTTATAGGGATGAGGCTGGGAATGGGGACGGGGATGGGCGTATTTATTGGTCGGCTGAACAGATGGAGCTGCATTTTTGGATAGGTAGTTATAGCATAAGGTTCGGAAACGGACATAGGCTATTTTTTTGTAGGTCCACGCAGACGACTGTTTGACGGACATAATTATTATATATACTGTACAGCCTAAGCTGCTAAATTAATTTTTAATATTAAATTAACTTACTTTTAAATGCCTAAACTAAATTTTGAGTGGTGTAAACTTACACTCAGCTCAAGCTGTGGTAGCTTCAGTGAGATCAAGCTCGACTCACATTCTTGGGGTCACGGGTTCGAACCCGGGCGAGCCCGTTCCAATTAGTTCTTTGAAACTTACGCATGGATAACACCACTGGCTTTTCGGTGAAGGAAAACATCATGAGGAAACCTTCATATTTCAGGAGAAGAAATACGATAGTGTATGTGAATCCGCCAACCTGCACTGGGCCAGCGTAGTGAATATGGCCCAATCAGGGTAGGCCGATATACCATTAGTGTTAAGGGCTGATGCAGAGAAATGCACACTCAGCAATGATTTTGAAAAATTCGCAAGGGGTTCAATGTATTAAAATACCATTTTGCCGAAACCATTCATTTAAGGCTGTTAAGTTTTTTGACTTAAGAGATAAGATAAAATAAACATAAACATGTTTCAGAATTTTCAAACAATTTCAAAACTGGAAGGCCACGGGTCAGTTTTTCATTTGAAAAAAAAAGTTATATTTATAGATTAGCTAATCGAATGTTTATGCGTAAGAAGATAAATATTTTAAACACATGTACTTGATCCGGTGCACGCACCAAGCACAGCGCTTTCGAAACGTCCATCCCGCGTCGGCTCAGATACGTTAAAACCCGAGTATGACGCGCTGTACCTCGAGCGCGCCCCACTCCAACCCACACCGAGTCTACCTAAGCGATCAGTGCAGCACTGTATTTTATCGAAGTTTCGTAATTCTTGCGATATTTTGGTAATCTTTTTACGTTCTTTGTTATCATACTTTTTCTGCTTAAGCTTATTTCATTTCATTGACTCTGTTGATACGGTATGCAATAATGATGATGCTGTAAACTATCCAGTTGAGTTTTTAAATTCATTAAGACCAGCGGGGCTACCATATCAGAGGCTTATCCTGAAGAAAGGTACACCCGTCATGCTCCTTCGGAATTTAAGACCACCCAAATTGTGTAATGGAACCAGGTTACAAGTAAAAATGCTGCATCGTAATCTGGTTGAGGCCATCATTTGGACTGGGTGTGCCCATGGCGAAACAGTGTTTGTGCCGCGTATTCCCATGATTCCCAGTGACTTACCTTATGACTCCAAAAGGCTTAAATTTCCTCTAAAAGTTTGTTTTGCCATGACCATCAATAAGGCTCAGGGTCAAACTTTAAAATACGCTGGTATTGATTTAAGGCAGGACTGTTTTTCGTATGGTCAGTTCTATGTGGCTTGCTCGCGAGTTAGCTCCCCTGAAAGCCTGGCTATTTTAGCACCTTCCAACAAAAAAATCAAAAACTTTGTCTACAAAGAAATATTGTAATCTTTCGGGTCAAAGGCCCCGGCAACTATAGCGTCATTAGCAGACATTTTTAGGGTTCCGTAGTACTACGAGGAATTCTTATAAGTTTGTCATGTCCATCTGTCTGTCTGTTTAAAATTCAACAAGACGGCTTTGTTTTGAAGTAAGTATTGCAAACGCGACATGCCAAATTTGGTCATCCTCAAGAAAACTTAAAGACTTGCAAGCGGCTTGGAAAAAATGCAATAATATACGTATTTTAGTGATTCAATTGACTTGGGCCCCGATTTAACCGAATTCCAGTATTCAACATTACTACGCGGGCAAAGCCGCGGGCAAAAGCTAGTATTGTATATGACGGAGGAGGGTCCTTCGCCATCATCATCAGCACTCATCGTTGATCCTTGTAGCAGTGGGCGTCGTCTGTGGGTAGTGTCGGATGAGAATAAAACAAGCTCGTACAATCAATCTTCTAATTATAATCTTCACAGGCACGGTACAGTAATCAGGTATGCACAAATAAGTTGTAGGTAGGTACGTATCACAGAACGCACGATGGTTCAGTGTCCACCGCACGCGCCGCTCGTCAATGGGAAAGTGAAGTCACCGATCGACGGCGCGCACGTCACCGACTCCATCGAGTGCCACCAGGTGGCGCTGGCGTCCCGGATACGACTCGATTGCGACATATATATAGTTGCATAAAGCTCCGTTTTTACTATGCGTTTTTTTTGGGACTTTCTTAAATGACGCCGCACCCCTGCAAACCAAAAAAAGAACCTATTCTTAATACAACCCATTAATCAACCTGAACACAGAGTAGGGCTCATTATATTATCATCAACTTTATTATCTTAACCGAAAATTAACTTTACAACTAAAATTTCCAGGAAAACGCTAAACTCTGCTAAAGTATAAATTTAAATTTACACAGCGTTACGGTCTTACGGTGCTGTCCCGTACAATGAATACATTTGCATTTACAAGCCAGGCTGCTGCAAATGTTGAACGTGTCCTCTCGGCTTAGAACCTGGCAGGTATAATTATCGCAGTTGTATATAGGGTAACCATTTCCATAAGAAAGGGTGCCTAAAATGCCTGATTAACAAAAATGCTGGTCTAAGGCTTTTCTATTTTAGTGTACTCGCCGAAAATAGATCTTTAAAGAACAGAGGCCTTATTTTTGAATCGTACGCAAAGTTGCGCATGACAGGAGAGTATTTTTTTCCGTTTTCTGACTTTATTGCCAAGCTGTTTATTATTTGCCCATAGGTAATTGCACGTAGTCAAGCGGTTTGCTTATGAAATGTACAGAACTTACTCAATGTTTACAGTTTTCTTTTCTCAGAAACTCTAGTTGTTTGGTTTCATTACTAGAAAAACAGGATGCACTCATATTTAATTCAAGTAAGTGGACTTCTGTAAAAATAGGTAAGTATTGAACTCCTACGCTGAGCTAAAAGCTTCAGTTTATCTGTAGGTATTCTACACTTGCACCTGGACTTTGTTTTATTCTGGGTACCACTGCTGCAATAGGCAAGCGTTATAAATATCTTACCACCAGTAGAGCGACTTGTTTGTTTCAATGTATATACTAAAAAATATATTTGAAATGAACTTAAAAATCTTTTGACAAATTAAAATATAACTGTCTTATTAAATGTATTCCACAGATTCCTTCTTATTAGGTATAATAAGAGGTAATTTGGGGATTACATTGTATGGAGAATCGTAGACCGGATTCCCTCTTAAGCAGTACCTAAGCACGTAGGTACAGACGATCAACAAACTTTTTAAATAAATAAATAAATATTGGGGGACATTTTACACACAGCGCCATCTAACTCCATACTAAGCAAAGCTTGTATTATGGAAACCAGATAGCTGATAAAATACTTATATACTTTTTTTTTCGTAAATACACACTTACTTACTTATAATACATATACTACACCCAGACACAGAACAAACATCTATGTTCCTCACATACATTATTGTCCTGGGTGGGGATCGAACCCACGCCCTACAGCTCTGAAGGCAGACATTCTAACAACTGAGCTATAAGGCTGTGAGTTTTTGTTGGATTACGTAACCTTTCGCTAATAGGAGCTTTCGCTAATGATTCAGTCTGCCAGCTAATGAGTAGACCGTCCTTCCACAATACACAATACAAACAAATCGGAGTAGAAGGAAGGTGAACCAATTATCCGTTGTTTATCGATTAGACCGGCTACAGGCCATCCTCGAGGGAGGAACCTTGGTGTTATTTCAGCACTGACCTTGCATCGATCCACTGCATCCGCCAACATAGACAATAATGTACAATTTGAGCAGCTACTATAGCTACTAATAACAGCCAGTACCTACCTAAAGTTATAGATACCGTACCCAGGACTATTTAAATCACAGTTTCATTTTAATTAAAACATTTAAGATTCGCTTTCTGCTGATCAAAAAGCAATTTTCACACAAACTTGGGCACCTAGATTACCTTTCTAAAATAGTATTTTTATCAACGACATTTGGTGTCCCGTCTGCGAAGTCTGTAATCCAAGCATAAACGAATTTGAATCTGTCTGAATAGTTAGTTTTTTTGTAAAACTGTGAAGAGTCATTTATCTCTAGTCTAGTATAGTAACTTAGAATAGTAGTAGGTATAAATTTACTAGTATTATGAATTAATTTCTGTTTAGTACGTTACACGTAAACCCGCAAATGTAAAAGTAGGTAAGTATGTGAAAACCCTATGTCAAGCTACTGATCCAAGCTATCTGACGATGATTATTTGCTTGCTTATATATTATATATGCTCGTACATAAGAGCAGTGGAAGATTGAAGATGTGGAGTATGAAAATTAGAAGCTGCCAAGTGTTTCCCGATAGATACAATCGAGTCAGTTCAATTCAATTTATTCGCGAAGTAAATCGATGCCTTCCTTGCTAACGTGTTCCCATCGTAGACAATTTCATTTTAACTAACATCAGATGAGTTGGCGATTAAATACAAAATACTAGTCTAGCTATTCTCAAAAAAGCTACAGGTACTTACTTGCTTACGTCTTAACTAAGTTAAGTTGGTTTAGGATCTTGCTGTAGGTTATAAATAAATTTTAACTTTAGATTACTTCTTTTACCTTCTCTCATTATTATAATTTCATATTTACACGTGCACAAGCACATGTATTTATTTATTAAGACATGTGCACATAGACCCCCACACGCATACACGTACATACATACACGCGTAATCCCCTTCCCCCACACACACACACACACATTCACATAGACGCACGCCCTTGCATATTTACATACATAGCATAACATTCATGATTACGCACAGCTACACTTGTTAACACTGTAACACAATACATACATCCACTCACTCACGCACATGTTTACGTTATATTCTCAGCTACACTACTCACAGTCACATACACATACACACACACACACATACACACACACACACACACACACACACACACACACACACACACACACACACACACACACACACACACATACTACATACTTACTCATTTCAAAATTAAAAGAGCATCCTCTCGATTTCATTTATTTTCAGTGCATACCTATAGATGATCTTTTTCATTTTTATCATTTTTTTCATTTTTTTATTAGTTGGATGAATTAAACTTGCATCAATTACTAGAAGGCATATAAACCATTATATTGTTAGTATTATGTATCGTCCGGGGATGAAACGCTGTGACCTCAGAATACAGGTATTCCTAGTCTGGGGGACAGAGTTTCTACTCAGGTACCTCATTTAAGTGCAGCCATAAATAGGTTCAGGTAGGTTAGGGTATATAGCATTGTATTGTTATGTACCTTACCTACCT
This sequence comes from Erannis defoliaria, assembly GCA_905404285.2. NCBI lineage: Eukaryota > Metazoa > Arthropoda > Insecta > Lepidoptera > Geometridae > Erannis > Erannis defoliaria. The sequence continues at coordinate 8,439,484 of FR990071.1, forward strand.
TCTAAAAAAGTACCTACACAATGTAATTTGAAGCAATAAATATTTTATTATTAATTTTTATTTTTTATTTTATTATTCTAAACTAGTTTTCACTTTAAAACTTACTGTAAATAAAGTCAAAATCAAGAATTTTGAAACAGCCGAAGAAATTACAGATTTTTTGTTATTCAAATAGGTAAGTGTATTATGTATTCCATTTTCGGGACGTCAAAGGAATTCCAAACCACACAAGCCGCAATACAAACCAACGTTACGAAACAAATTAAAGTGCCGCGGCTGTAAGCCCAGTACCGTCTTTACCATAAGGGCACACGGGGCTCGTGCCCAGGGCCCCCCCATCCTCAGGGGGCCGACACGACAATTTATCTCACATTTATTTTCAAAACATTTTTGTCGGGCACAGTAACAGTGACCCGGGTCGAAAATAAAACTATTCTCTTAAAATTTAAGTCAACATTTTGTCGATTTTATTTAGCCAAATTAAGAAAAAAAACAAGTCAAACTGCGCCTTTTTTCTTGCAGAAGTATAATATTTGTCTTGTTTTTGACTTATTTGGCTTAGTTAGGATCGATTTAAGACAAAAAAACCAGCAGAGAAACGATATTAGTAAGTATAATTCGCTTTGTTTACTGTCCAAAACGGCCCCTAACTCTTGTGTGCCCAAGGGCCCCGCCGTGTGTAAGCCACCTCCAATATTTTGCCGCCAAGATTTGCAAACTATCATTAATACTTCTTGTAGACCGTCTGCCATTTTAAAGTAAGCCTCGAGTGAGCGGGGTGGCAATTAACGAGCTGGAAAAGGTGGGAAGTGGTCGACTGGGAAGAAAATGTAGCTTTATACTGTAGGTAACTATTCCCCTAGCTATTCGATATTCTATACCTAGAGAGGAAAGATTAATGTTGACTGGACCTTGGCCTTCGCTCGTGTCAGTAATATATCACGAGTACAGGGAGTCAGGGACACTGGGTACAGGTGCACTTATAATAGGCTCAACTTCTGTTTATTCTGTTTTAGCATGTCATTCGCAGTTGAATTTAACTCACCTATTAAATTTTCGTGATATAAGCTGGACTCATCTATACAGGTTTAGATTGAATATTCTTGGTTCTGGAACGATAATTCTAAATGCGCGTCAGACATGAAGACGGCTAATAGAGGTATATGGGGGCGTTTTTCGCTGCGCAGCCGCACGTTATCCTACCGATCAGTGAATTTTGAAGCTTTCTTTTTTTTTACCGACTTCAATAATGGACGTTCTCAGTTCATCTGGATATTATTTTTGCGACTTCGTCCGCGTACGGAAGAAATTCGGCCCCAATAAATTCACCACTTAAATCACTCCGATCAAGTTTTTTACCCCTTCTATATGAAAGAAAGAAAGAAAGAAAAATGATTTATTTTGTAACATCATTACTAATATAACTAAGTAAAGTTAATTACAAATAAAATAAAATTAAAAGTGATGTCACAAAAATGGCTTCAACTCAGCGTAATGCTGTTTATCAAACAGCGCTGATCTTCCGTTGAGGCCGATTGAAATGAGGCCACGAAAGGCTTAAAACAGCGAAACGTTTTAAAACTATGTAAAATAGGAATAGGTATAATTATTCATAAATGAATATGACTGTGCTGCTGAAAAAATAATGCATATATTAAGTAGAGCAATAAAATTGTTGGAAGCTTTTTCAGTTTTCTCTTTGCAGAGATTTATTTTCATAAAGCACCATTACCAGCAACATTTGTTTTTATTTTATAGGTTTTTTTTACAAACAAAAAATCACAGGCAAGAGTTTAGTTCTGTTCTATTATTAGAAACATCAAACCCACCCCTCTCAACGCTTATTATAGGTTGGACATGCGGGTTGGTGGATTCACATACGCCACTGAATTTCTTCTCCCGTCATATGCAGATTTCCTCACGATATTTTTCTTCACCAAAAACAAAGTGGTATTAAAATCCGTACATAAACTCCAAGCCACTCAATGGTACAGACTCGGGATGCATACCTTATATCATCTATGAATTTAAAGATCTAAAACGGTTCAGATTTCATCGAAAACCGCCCTAAGCTTGTAAACAAGTTCAGATAACATTGACATTGGTTGGCAAGGAAGGTCGGCCGGGGTGCCGCCGGGGTGCGAACACGCGAACCGTCAATTCCGAGGGCACCACCGCGGAAGTAGTGCCCTCAAGGCTGCTAGTGCCAGGGCATATTTTGATCGTTTAATAGCGGCACCTGCTTGTTCTCATACTTTCTAAAACAGTAGCTGGCAGCTTATAAAAATAAAAGTGTACAGACAGGACATTTAATTTTTATAACTTCTTCTCATTTATTTTTTCTTATTTATTAGCATCGCACGTTGTGCATTCTGCCAGTGTCAGGTTTATGAATTTCCTAATTTTTAATGGTATAATCAAGTCAATTATGTCATGAAATCACAGTTAGTCACATGAATTTAGTCATAGTCAAGTCCAAGTCATGCCCTAGTAAAGTTGTGGCGACTTCACTATGCGCTTCTACGGAGTATTGAAAACAACACGAAAAGACATGTTTCACCACATTATATCACTTGCCCACACTCGTGCATGTAATTCAACACTCAATGAATAAAACACCACTATTTTAATCATCAATTCGCGAAAAAACACAAGTTTAAGAAAATAATAGAATACAACGATTTGATTTGTTCGTGTTCCCGCCAAAAGTCCAAAACTTCTTCTCATTCGTTGTATACTGGTGGTAAGCATCACGCCTGCCCATAACATTGTTGGTTGGTTTTGGGGTATGCTATTCCCCCAGGCGGACTCTGCAATAAAATCCTACACTGCTACAAAAGACAGACACATTGAGCATGCGTCATGTATTGCTGTTTTATTTTCCACCATTTGCTGAAGGCTTCGTTTCTAAGCAATGGAATGACGAGACTAACGAGGACGTTCGAGGTAAGCGTCAACGCTGCCCATAACAGTGTCATAATTGTGAACTTCCGAACACAATCCGCGCCGCACTGTACTGCGCTCGTCACCCTGAGATATTAGATGTCAATTCTCTTCATGCCCAGTAATTTCTCTGGTAACATTGCCCTTCAAACCGGAACACAGTAATTCTTGCACACTACTGCTTGGCGGTTGAATAACTGGCAAAGGTGTGGTACTTCCCAAGGCAGACTTTGCAGTAGAGTTCTACCACTACGAAAAACCTATATGTTCGAAGAGTGCCAAAGTTCTCTATAGCGCTATTTCCTGTCATTCCGTCTTCTGGCATCGTCAAAGCATCGGCGGCACTCGACAGGAAACATCCGTACCTACTAATTGGCAGCTTTATGAAAAAAAATACTTGAAAGATTACGTAACCAGCACGCCGTTGGCGGTTAAACGTAGCAACTGCATCTTGCATAATTTTATGAATTTTCAAGAGCAATTTCAGCCTGCCGTCAACGTCAGCTCATCTTAATTTTACGGTGTGCACGAATCGAGGCAAATAAAGGTCAAGTTCTTCACAAGGCCGAGCCGGGTGCGCTCCGCTTCGCGCCCAGGGTCGCAGAACATCAAAGAAAATTATCCCCTTCGACGGGCATCGATGTAGGCTCGAAATATTGACATGCTGAGGTGATTAGACTTCGCTTAGACTAAATCATGAAATTAATTTGCCTATACTTAGAATTATTATTCTGTTACATATTATTTTTCAGTTAGGTACCCAATCCGATCAGAAAATTCTTAACTATGAAATCTTTTTAGAAATTTAGAAATGAAAGGGCCTTGAATATTTTTGTATGAACCCTTACATAACTACTCTGTCCGCAATCTTCTTTTTTCTTCAAAATAGCGGCTGCTCATAAAACCTTTATGAATCGATAGCTGACAATAATCCGAACAAAGTTTGTATGGCACAAAATCTCCTCCGGCGTCACGTTTCCAAGATATACCATTTCAAAGTCACACTGGTGGCGCGTGGTGGATGATACCTGAACTAAATAATAATTGGTATATCTCCAATGGTATACGCTTGAAGATTTGGCCGTTATTTTAGACATCGGTACCTCGACCACATGCCCAACTTTCTGAGCTTAGTTTCCAAGATTACTTAGTCTTATTCTAAGATTACTTGATTCATATGAATTAGTCAAATACAGGCAAAATAATTAATCAAAATCAAATGATCAAACTAGGCGGTCAGAGTACGTACGCTGCTAGGTGTTTTGATCAAGTATTTTAATTTTAACACTTATCAACGAAAATTTAATGAAATGAAAATAAAAATCGTAAACGGTAAATTTGCTGAGTATGACATTACAAAGGTTCAGCAAATACCATCAGGTGCCACATCGCTTCTACGCCACTTACCACCACCTATTTCTAACTAACTATAGGTACCTATAAATAAACAAAAATTAAAAAAAACCATGCAGAATAGTTAATTATTTACAAAATTATACCTAAGCGCTTGACTTTATAATGCTCTTGGTAGGCTTGGTACACAATAAATAAGAAAAATAAATATTATAGTCGAAGGCTTACCATAGTCACGAGCGCGAGTATGTAAATAGGTAAATACCAATTTCCGCACGTGTGCCATACAAAGTTATTCAACACATTTGCAAGAAAACAATATCATACTGGAGCGGCAGGATAGCAGTGGACGAAACTGCCACAAGAGCGGAAAAGATGACTCCTGGACCACTGAAGAGAGAAAGGAAGGAGGACCTAGCAAATAGCAATTTGGAGGATTTAGCTCCTCTCTCAGTAGCAAGGCTCTCTTTACGTGGCCTTTGTTCTGTTTTACTCATCATATTGGGGGAAAATGGTTGATGGTGATGATTATTATACTTAAAGGTACATATCATGTGTTGGCTTATTATCATCATCATCAGCTCGGAGACGTCTACTGCTGAACGAAGGCCTCCGCCTTAGACCGCCACACTGTACTTATGGCTACGACTGCCCAAAAAAAGAATTGTAGTGTTATCATATATTTTTCCTATCTGCCCCGGTAACGGGAACCGGGCACCGGGGTGGATGGGACCAGCAGGTTAATCATGTAACTGTTCGGGATCGCGATTCGGATCGCGATTTGTCATAAATGTCACTTGTCACTGTCACAGTATCACGGAGGGATTTCTCTCGCTATCGTTATCGAACGAATGTATTGATTTCCTTAATTAAGTTAAGCAAATCCGTCGGTCTTTTGGCGTTTCATCCTGCCCTGCAGGGTCAAATGAGTTTTGGCAGTGACAGTGACAAGTGTCCATTTTTGACAACTCGTATCCGAATCGCGATCCCGAAAAGTTACATGATAGCAAGTCGTATTATGTATGTGAGTTTCTCATTCCACCATGACTTCTAAATGCCTGAACCGATTTGTATGTATGGGGTATCGTTAGAATCCTTACATTATCCCGAGTACTACACTCTATACTGTCAATTATTTTTTTGGAAGAAATCATTTTTTGGCAGGGCAGTCGTTGTTATTTTAATTTTAGTATGGCTTGTTTTCTCTATGGCTTAAATAATCTATGAGTGAGTGATTTTCGCTTTTATCACTGACTAAACACGAAATCTCGAAAACTACTTGATCCCTGAAGCTGAAATTTGGCAGATAGGTATTTTATAGGTAGGAGACGTCAGCTAAGAAGTCAGCGGATTTTGCGACAGGGCTGAATTAAGGAGGTGGAACGGGGGATATTACATGGACTTTACATGGAAAGTTCTTTGTTTTTGAAGTTATAGTGATGAAAATTGGTACCTATTTGGGTAGGTCATACAAAATAAAATAAGATAATTTTTTTAATAGGGATGATTTAAGGGGTGATTAAAGCGGGTGATTAAACTTTATAAAGCTTACTTTTGAAGTTATAATGATGAACATTGATACTTATATAGGTAATTTAAAATTTAAAAAAGTACTTTTCAATATTTTTTGCAAGGGCTTACCGCGGGATTAATTTATGTATGGGAAGTACCTACTTGGTTTTTAAAGGTATAGTAATGACAACATTATAGGCAATTTTTTTATTATCATCTTCGCCGTTTTTCTTCATCAAGCGGATGGAACCGCGGGGCACAGCTAATATTACATACGTACGTGGCGAATTGATAACTTCCTTTTCTTGAAGTCGGTTTAAAATGGGTATTTACCCCCGTGCAAAGCTGGGACGGTACAGCTAGTTTAAAATAAAATGGTTGATGATAATGATGATCATATTTAGAGGTAGATAACACTTTCAATGTTGGCCTATTTTCACTATAGCCTAACTTTACGATCAAAATAAACTGCATACGAGTGCGCAAATGGGTCAAGCGCGTGCCGACGTTAATTAATTGGACGAACACTGAGCACTAAGCATTCCCATTCCATTCCCATTAGCAGAACGTTTAATCATTCGCCTGTTTCGTTGGGCGGCGGGCAACTTGTACCGCATGGACTTTTGTAGGAATTGTGAGGGAGAAGTCCTTTAATAGGAATGTGACACTCTGGGATACCTATTATGTTATCTGGTTTAGAAAATTATTTATTCATATTTGTCCGTTATAATTTGTTTGTATCTTTTATCCATAATATTCTAAACATTGGTACCTCTAAGTAATAGTGCTCTGCTGAAAACAAAATAGCGGCTGATGACTATGCCAAACTCCAAAGAAAAATAAAAAACCCATTGAAAATAAAAAGAAATGTCAGAATTTTAGTACTAACCACCTTGTACACATTGAAGATACACGGCCTTACTTAAAAAAACTTTTCAACCGTTAATCACTGCTTAAGATGCTCTGCCATCTTCTCTCTGACGTGAAGTTGCACGTGCTAGAAAAGGACAGAGAAGTTTAAGCAGTGACTAAGAGAATCGAGATTATTTTAAGTAAGGCCGACAGTGGTTTAATTAACGAAAGTGTTCTAGAATTTATATTTTTCCTTGGAGGATCTAGCTCTCTCTCTCTGGAGTGGTAATACTGGGCATACCCCGCTCGTCAGAGTTTTGGCAGGAACGCGAGAAAATCATGTCGCTGTATTGTATTATTTTCCAAAACTTGTGTTTTTTCGAGTGTTAATGCATTAAAATGGTGGCGTTTTATTCATAAAGTGCTGATTTACGAGCAAGAGTGTGGGCAAGTGATACAGTGTAGTGAAACGTGTCTTTTCGTGGTGTTTCCAAAACTCCAAAGAAGCTTGTAGTAAAGTTGCCACGACTTTACTAGGGTATGATTGGACTTGACTGTGACTTACTGTGTGTGACTTGCACTGTGACTGCGACTCATTTAACTGGAGAAAGAAGGATCGAATAAGAAAAATGTATTCGGCTGAAGGACTAGTATCCATGGCCAGGAACTATTAAAAACAACAACAACCCGCTCGTCAAAGGTTCAAGACAGAAGTTTGCACATGGGCAACATCTATCATTGTCGAAAATTGTCGTTATATTATGACCGGTAGCGCTCTTGGAAAAAGGTCTTGTAAAAATGCCCAGATGCAGTGTATATTGGTATTATAAAATATCGGAAAAAATCTCATGGCATACAAGATGATATTATGTTGCTCCTCTCCGTTTATTAAAAAAAAAGATAAAAAAACCAAATGAACAAAATATCTATTTAGCTACAAAGTACTGCCACAATTTTCTACAATCGCTCATTTAGCAAACGTTTAATGATCTATATCACTAAACTGTTATATCATTGATGTACGAAGTGATAGATTTCCAGACCTAAAGTATTGTAAAATATGTTTAAACTAAATTATTGGTACATATGTTTACCACACATACACACATACCGACAAACTTTCGCATTTCTATTATTAGTTTGGTAACACATTGCATCGGGAGAGGGCACGTTCAGTATTGGACTTGGGTGGGCTGATGAATAGGGTAGATGACTGATGTTTAAATCGTTGAAACCAATAGCTTTGATGAAGGATTTACGTAAATATAGTATGTTTATTGAAAAAATAATGTAAATCGGTTATTAATGTTCTGATATATAAGCGTTTAAAGTTTTTGGTTGTGCCAACTCTGTCTGCTTGTCAGAATAGAATTTATATGGCGTACAGAGACGTGACGTCACGATTTGCTGTTTCGCCTCTCTGTCTAGCATGATATTAAAATGCTTATAAGTTGCTTATTTTTTATCAGATTTTCATTTTCTTTTCATTGATCAGCTATATTTATGGGCCACATTTTAGTAGGACAATAAAATTACCCGTCATCTAGCCTATTATGATGGTTTATAGAAAATCGGAGTTACGCATTTTACACGATATTTTTTATTATTATTTAAACCTTGTTTATCTGTTCTTATTGATATTACCAGTACTACAGATACGAGGCTAATGAAATATAGTAATATTAAACATCTTAAAAAGCTCTCTCTAGACGGTTGAGTCAGATCCAAAACTCGGTGATCTTTGATACCGCACGCATTGTCAGGACGTTCTTCGCTCTGCTGTAGTAGCCACCGGCAGCTTGAGCCATGTCCTACGGCACCCTATTTTAAAGATTTTTTATGACATTTGTATGCCCACATAATTATAAACGAATAAAGAAAATAAATGAGTGATTAAATTGGTATAGGGTTGTAATATTTAAACCATAAACTTAACGTAATATTAACGTTAATACTTCATGTTTTCGAGGGCCACGAGCCAAGGAGCTTTAAATTAAATAATTATTTTTCATAACAAATGACTCCCGAACAAAACTTTTCATATTGATAGGGTAATGATCGTAGTGCGTCGTCGTCCTCATGCAAGAGTGGTTCCGTTCCAAACTTAAAAACAATGCTGTTTTAATAAAAATGAGACTGTCTCTTTCCCGTCTGTCTACCCTACTGGACTCTGCAGGACTGTGTTATGTCCGGTGCTATGCCAAACAAGCATCGCGTCACAGCACGGAAGCTTTCAGTTAAATTGCTTGTGCAAGTTGCTGGTCTGTGGCATTGACTGATGCTTTTACTGGAACACCGGCCGTGAGGGTGTGAATGTGTTTATATACCTATCTGAATGTATTGACCATCATCAGGTAGAACTTGGACCACTTTAGCACAAGGTTAAGACAGATAGCACACCAAAGTAATATACTTATTCTATGACTACTTATAGTACATTTTACCACTACTGGGTATAGACCCAGCAGTGGGATAATGACGATGATACCAATCTACATAACCTAGTATACTTAATCTATGACATAACATGTTCGTCACGTACTATTTGTCCTGGGTGGGAATTGAACCCACGTCCTACAAGTCTCAAAGCAGAGATACTACCGTGATACTACCAACCATGGACGAACGATAGTGCTACCAACTGAGCTTAAACATGATGTCTGTCATAAAATTAGATTGATACCTACTCAAACTGTACTGAATTTACATTACCTAGGTACGTTTTTCCCCATGAAATACAGTGACGAGACTGCACACATGGGCGTACCTATCTAAGGGAGGGGTTGCCTTAGCATCCGACGAATTTGCTCCGGGAAACGGGTTTCCTTGTCCGGAGTCCGACGCATAATTTAATTTATTGTTAATTATTATAATTATGAATAAATAAATTATTATTATTATTAATTAATCTAATGAAAATGGTGGGAACGAAGTGCTATAAGCTATTCGACAAATAGTTATATTATATCGTCGTGCTACCACCTTGCATGCCTATCTATGATTATTTTTGGACCCCCGTACCCCCGGACTTGTGAAAGCTATAGCTACACCCGCGCCTGGTGGTAAGCATCACGCCCACAGAAAAGCGAAAGCCCTACTTCTTAGGTAGAACGGTTGTCAAAACAATGTTGTAAAGCAATTGTATGGAAAACCGCTGTAGGCAGTTTCACACCTTTTTGTATAGAAACTACGACGAAAAAATGACAATCATTGGTCGCGCATTTGAAGTAAAACGCTCGAAATGCTATTTTGCAACAGATTAAAATTGGTCTTATAACGATGCAATTGGTTTGGTTTCCTACGCGTCTATTTAAATTATCTTTTTTGAGTATTCTCAGTTTAAAAACAGGTATAATATTGGAAGAATTGTCAAGACTTAATGCCGGCTAGCGCGGCCCGTCACATTTCCGTTCTATTTACTTCTCTCTTCAGTAAATAGAACCAGTGCAGTGCCAGAATTGTGAATTTGCGAACAAAATCTGGCGCCGCATTGCACTGAGATTTTAGATGTCAAAACTCTTCAATTCTTCTTCTCTTCAGTAATTTCTCTGGTGCATTGTCCTTCAAACTGAAACACAGTAACGCTTGCACACTAATGCTTTGGCGGTTGAATAACTAGCCAAGGTGTGAAGTATTCTCTAAGACTGGATGGGACTAGTTCAACAATAAACACTGAGCAAAACTCGCTCGTGTGTTACGTATATTGCGTTCTTTATCTAACAGGATCTATCAAACTGTGCCTTTGCACATACGAAATGTTAAAAAACACGTTGGAAATTCAGTTTCCTATATAAAATATATGTATCGACCTTTTTTCGCACTGTCTCGTTTGACATTTGATATATATGTAGTCCACATATATTTAGTCCAGTCATATTGTCTCAAAAAGGGGGGGTCAATGCTATGAAATGTTTTCCAGCAAATTTGGTAACATGTATGTAAGTAGGTCAAAGAGAATTAAACACTACGTTCTAATTTAAGTAACTGAACAAATTTTGCTACATATTTAAGATTTGTATTCTTGAATATTTTCCGAAATATTTGGATAACACGAAAACAGCTCAAAAACAACTTGCATGAGACAAACATAGCAACACAGTGCAAACGTCAACCGTAACAAATCTCTGGATAAACACGTATACCTACAATGCATAAGTTTAGAGTCAGTAATGCGAACGCAGCCAACAACAAAACTTGAAATCTGTACAGTTTGTTTGCTGCAGTGCGAACGCAAAGCACAGAATAAATAATAGTCAAACTCAACAAAACTAGTTGTGTGACTAATTTCAAATGTCAAGTTGCGAAATATTGCAATGCAGTAAGAGTACCTACCTACTACCTATTAACTAAGTAGTCTGTGTATAGTCTTGTATAGTATCAGATGATTCCAAATGATGATTTACAAATTATATCAACCATAATATAAACACAATAACATATATATTAAGTATACTATTATAATTATTTTATAACTACTAAGTATTTCGTCAATTTGATCTTCAATTATTCTTCATCTGATTTCCTTTCTCAAATGGTGCTCCCGATAATTTCCTAGCAATAAATTTTCCTTATCCGTTTCCCGTTTTCCAAACAAGCTAAATTCGTTTAGTCATCAATGTATCCACTTATAGGTGATTTATTTACCTACCAAAGTTCTTTCTCGTTTCTGTGAACTTTAAAATTCGAAAACAGGTGAAAGCTGTTTAAAAATAATATATTTACGCGGGAGATACTATGGAACTAATGAGTACAATGACTCCTTTCGGCTTAGTAAAACATACTGTTAGGTACTTGTGACCCTGTCTGTCTTCCTACTTTTGGTAGTCCATAAATGATTAGGAAAGCATTGCAGGTTCGCAAGTAATGGTAGAGCTACGAGTCCTCTGGGTCGGAATCGGAGCGAACGGATTATACAATGTAGGCACAGATTTGCCGATCCAGAACACGCAGTGCCATTATTATTTTGATAGCAAAGCACAAAGCAACCAAATCCGTATGCTGCGATTTCGACCCAATGGACGTCGCGTCGCGTTGCATGTTTGCATTCAGTACGTACACAGATTACATAACATATTGTATGAATGCTGATAATGCAGTATTGTATTAATAATTTCGACCCCTCAGACATCACCTTCGATAGCTCAGTTGGTAGAGCGGTGGACTGTAGAGGAATTTCGTAGCGGTGATCCATAGGTCGCTGGTTCAAATCCGGCTCGAAGGAAGTTTTTTGTTTTAAGCACGGCAGCTGCAGCTCCGATATTTGTAATTTATAGTCATTTTGTAGTTCATAATAATTTTATGTAAATTGGTCTACCTACGATTACGATTATTTTAAATTATTTTCATGAAAAATTAGAGCGTACCTATAATAATTTCAGTAGGAATGTTCACAGATAACAAAACAAACCAAAAAAAACAGTAACGCCAAACAAAACCAACACAATTAACGTTTTTCCAGTCAAGTTTACACCCGCTGGGAGTCCTCCAGCCATAGAATAAAGCGCACTTCAGCGCCTCTTCACAAACGCAGTGAAGTTTTATACGCTACCTACCTATTAGTCCAGAGTCCTGCATCACATCATCAGCCAGAAGACTTCCATTTTTGTACGAAGGCCTCCCCCTTAAAAGGGAGGGGATGCCTTATAATCCCCACATTATGGCGAGCAGCTTGCATGCCCACCACCGTTAACCGCGAGAGGTCGCTGCTGCCCGTCCTCCGGTGGTTCTGGGTGCAGTTTTAGAACATAGAGTAAGTAAATACTACGTAATATTTTAGAACAAACCCAGGTCCACCCGAGTCTTGCATAGCCTAAATAAAAACAGATCCTACCCTAAGGAATTGAGATCACCAAAAATTCAATAAAAACCGACCAAGTGCGAGACGGACTCGCCCATCGAGGGTTCCGTACACGATAATACACTTATATAAATATGTATTGTAAGTTTTTATACTCACCCTCTTTATTGGAGAATTAACTGGACAGATATGAATAAAAATTTTGTGCAACGTAGATTGCCTAAACCTACAATCGCGAAAAAAATATATGATATTCCATACATTTAATCGAAGCACAATGACACATTTTCTTGTGGAACGACGATAGAGAGCGTGACTTCTTCAAGGGAACGCCTGATATAATTTTCGTGATAACAGGATTTTTGGATTTGTTTTTTTTTTAAATTTTTACATTGGCCCATAGTAAAAGATGCTCAAAATTACATGTACAAAAGTGGGTGTAATGTCTAAGCACAATGACCTTCGTTCGGCTTAGACCCCGTATAAATATGTAACGTGTACCTACCTATATCAGTGGAATTTGGAAATACGAAACATGCAATGCAAATAAAACTGCATGCAGAGTACAAAACTAATGCGTTGTGAAAACATTCCCTAATGAATAAGGCTTTGTAAAATTAGAAGTTGGAATGGCGAGTGAGCGCAGCGCAGTGCCCGGGGCTTGGCAGCCGACGGAAACCTATTGAGCGGCCGCGAGGGAGAACATAAAAGGCTACCGGAGGCAAACCCTGCATGGGTTTAAATGCAAGCATTCATTTATAGGTTTTAACTAACAGTATTTTATATTATAATATTTTCAAATATACTAAAACAAATTAAAAGGTTCTAAAATTTAAATTATGTTGTAACGTAACGCGCTCGTGGTACGGTTGGGCTCTATCTAGATAAAATCTTTAAAGATTACGTACCTATCACAGAAAAGCAAAAGCCCTACTCTTAGGTCGCCATACAAAATTGAAACGTCCATAACTTTCAAACGGTTAGAGATGGATGGGGAGTGTTCAAGCAAATGTCATAGGGGACTTTAAGATCTTTCGGGTGTTCATCCCGGCAGTCGCGGTTTATTTGAAAATTTTATGGATAGCCTGGATGAACCAGGACCACCTAGATGAACACCAACCGAAAGATCTTAAAGTCCTTTATGACATTTGCTTGAACACTCCGGCCCATCTCGAGCCCATCTCAAACCGTTGAAACTTATGGACGTTTAAATTTTGATTGGCATTTTTTTTTTCATTTTTCCAGAAAGAGTTCAGAGTTTGGGAACAAATGAGATGAACAGGTTTCCTTAAAATGTTTACCGTTTCCGAGATCTCTTGGGGGTCGACACTCCCGGGATTTCTACACCGCTGTCTCAACGAACCTGTACTCGGTTTGCCCTCTCCTCCCCCATAAACATGCGATCGGTTTCTCTAAGTATGTGACTGAGTCAGTGGTCATTCAAGTTTATATAAAGTCAGTGTGAAATGGACTGTAGCCAATTTGACACACCCGCGTGTCCGCCTTTTAACCCACGTACTTACCACAATATTCCATTACACGTTGATCTGTACAATCTAATACAAATTATTACAAAGCACGTATAACCTAACGGTGTTGTTTTTTCGGATTCTGTTTGCACTAACATTATAAACAAATTCATAGCAATATGTGCAAATAAAATCATAACTGTGCGCCTAACCGTTTACGAAATCTAGCAAATGCGCAAACGTTCCCCCAGCAAAAACTTGAATATCTCGGAGGTCTTATGACAAACAAATTCCATTCTAGCACAAACATTTACGAACAAATATGATCTAATTCGTGGCATACTTTTTTTTCTCGAAAGTCCTTTCTTTAGAAAAAAGTGCCGCTGGGGGAACGTACCCCTGGCGGAATCTCTATTTTTCAAATATCTCAAAAATGGCTGGATGAACAAATTTCAAATTAACACAAACATTTACACGACGTCATGATCTAATTATTTGCCATAACCAAAATTAGATTTTCGATACTTTTCCGCCAGGAGTACGCACACCGAGTTTATCCGTTCTTTGGCGTTACATAACACCGTCTCTAGCGATCGTAGAAAAAAAACCGACTTGAATTTGTACATAATTTTGTATTCTACAAAGTTACTCCAACATGTTTTGCTCTAAATTGCACTGAAACATAATTATAAGCGAGATACTGAAAAAGGCCAGTGCCCAGTTTGGTTGGGTTTTCCAAGATGGCCGAGGATGCATAGGTCGAGGGGTGAACTTGTTTTTTTTTATTACTCTATCGACCAATACAACATATCAAAAAATCAGAACTAACGGACCTTTTGCGGGATGGCCATACATACATAGCTGGCCTCTATTACTGGATCAAGAGCTCATTGCTATTGGGTTAGGTTGAAATCTCATGTTCACGCCAGAATCCTCACCACTGAAAACTTTATGATCACGATTAAAATCGAGCGGTCTCCCGATAAGGCTACCACGATGGTTAAGATAACAAGATAGCGACTTATCTTAAACATTTGCCCATTTCACTAGCTTTGCTACCTATTAATGTCGTTGTTGGTAACTCTACCCTAAAATCGGTGACTCGTAGGGACAAAGGATTATTTTTGTCCCAACGAGTCACATTGCGACACTGAGTGTGACTCTTAGCGACAACTTTTTTGAAAAAAGTTTCATCGAGTTACGGGATTCACATAAATAAAACCAACAAAAAATCCGTAATAATATTTTAACTTTTTTAATAGGGATAACTTATATAATATGCAAGGGATAGTCCCAAGGATTCTTCTTCTAGTGATAAAAGGATGATACCATTCACAAACGGAGCGATCACATTTTATCACCTGCTCAATAAATACAGTCAACAGTAAGCATAATCTTAAACAATTTAATCCGTAAATGATATTTAGTCATTTTACAACTCCGGACATTAGCCGACGAAGTTTGGAAAATTAAAAGTAGTGTTCTCTCAAGGGGGCCGGTGCGAGGGCGGGGCGGGGGGGCGCGCCGCCGGGCCGGGCCGCCGCGCGGCGCGCGCGTCACGGCGGCGGCGGCCGCGGGCGGCGGCGGCGCGGCTAGGAGCTCGACCCCGCGCCCGCCATGTTGGCGCTGAAGCCGGCCGCGGCCGCGCCGCCCGCCCCCGCGCCGCCCGCCCCCGCGCTCGCCGCGCCGCCCGCGCCGCCGCCGCCCGCGCCGCGCGACTTGGGCATGGGCGGCTGCAGGTACTCGTGCCGCGCCAGACCGAACACGTCGATGCGCTCCTCCTTGCGGTACGCCAGGCACGCGCGGATGAAACTCTGCAACATGAACAACTTACTCTCACATTCCATTCCAAACGTACTCGACACAGATAGATCTATGATATTTAATGGTATCTAACCAGAAGTGTGGAGTTTTGGCGGGAACACGGAAAAATCATGTCGTTGCTTTCTATTATTTTCTTAAACTTATGTTTTTTCGCAAAGGTATTGAATTACATTCACGAGTGTGGGCAAGTGATATAATGTGGTGAAACATGTCTTTTCGTGTTGTTTTCAAAACTCCGTAGAAGCTCATAGTAAAGTCGCCACAACTTTACTAGGGCGTGACTTGGACTCGACTATGACTGACTGTGATTTCATGATAATATTTGACTTGATTTTAATATAAAAGCTTGAAAATTCATGGACTTGACACTGGCAGAATGCACAACGTGCGATGCCAATAACTAAGAAAAAAAGTTACCAGAAGTGTACGGTTTAGTTTAGCAGAGCTTTTAGGTTATACCATGGGGTATACTCCAGAAACACTGGGACAACACAACGGCGTGGACGCCGCAAGATGGCTAACTAATACAGTTGTATTGTAACAGAAAGAGTGTTTCTAAAACAATCTACAATTCCCATAACAAGAAGAAAGAAAAGAAAGAAGAAAAGTCCAAGTCTTCCAAGTTCAGAAGGTCCACACACCCTCGAACAGTACTTATCTTCATAATTATATATTATAATTATTCTGTAAGTTCTGTGTATGTCATTTTCAGGGTATTACAGCATCTGCCGGGCCAGCTAGGATACTTATAAAGTGATGTAAGAGTAATTGTTAAAGCGACAGTTACCTTAGCCTCGTTGCTGACTGTGGGTTTGTTGGCGAACTGCACCTCGGTGGCCTTGAGTATGGTGTTCTCCTCGAGGATGGTGGCCTGGCTCTGGTTGTGTCCGAACGGCTTCTTGCCGTACAGGCACTGGTAGAAGATCACCCCCACGCTCCACACGTCCACCTTGCTGCTAATCTTTGGTGGGTTTTTGCCGACCACGAAACACTCTGGCGGCAGATACCTGTAACGAGGGACAATTGAGTTACTTACCTACTGAAAGGAAATTATATAATATAATATAAAATACGATCGATTTATTGAGGAGCAGAATCAGGAGAAATTTGGTACTAATTACCAAATATTAAGATTTTTTTGCGTCGATTGTCCTAACGAAGTATTTGCGCTGAGGTGATGATATTCGAATGAATAATCGCATATTCAATTGAATATTGACTGTGGGAAATAAAAATATGTACGTAATCCTATCGTAATAATACACCTCAAAATGTATGGTAGTGGGTTCGCCTCGTGCCCAAACCAATGAGTTCTTTGTAATTTACGCATTATATAATATATTTTTCATCACACTTGCTCGTAAAGTGGATCTTATAACATCGGTTTTAGGCTCATAATCCAAGATATTACACACGGGTATTTTTTACTTTACATTCTGTACTAATGCTTTAATAAGTATAACCCGGTTAAGCTTGTACCTGACTGCAAGTTATAATATATGTTTAAGAAGCATTCTTAATATAGCCGGGGAAATACTTTTTTTTTTATAATACCAAAAAGAGTTTTTATGCCGCTAAAGAAAAAATAAAATAACACCTGCACACGCATCGCTAGTTTACACGCCATTTTCCGTAAATATTTGTTGACGTTTTAGCTGTGTGGTTGATTATTATCAGAAAGTTCTTTTTTCCTCGCAAGTGTGATGAAAATCGTCGTATGGAACGCGTGTGCTATAATTCATTAAGTACTGATTCTCGGCTCCCTTATCGCGTTCGCCAGTGTAATGACATATAGCATAGCACACTTGTATCATAATGTACTAATGTTAATTTTCGTGTGTAATAACTACGGCGATACTCACCAATAGGTGCCGGCGCCTTGACTGGTGAGGTCCATGCCGTGGTCGGGATTATAGTTCTCCTCGTCCATCACCTTCGAGAGGCCGAAGTCCGTGATCTTGATTTCTCCACAGACGTTGCCCTCGGTGAGGAGGATGTTCCCCGGCTTCAGGTCGTAGTGGATAACCGGGGGCTTGATCTCGTTCAGGTATTTGAGGGCAGACACCACTTGCATGACGATGGAGCGGGCCTCCCGCTCCGGGATGGTTTTGTGCTGCAATTTGGTTGACTGATTCTTATTACTATTATATGTATAAGGCTGCATGTGGGATGCTGTAGGAGGGCAAAAACCTTCACTTCTTCCTTGCTTTCCTAAGATTCAATGATTCAAAACCCTATGTTACCCTTGCGCTCGTCACCCTGTGACGTATGATGCTCTTAAATCTTTTTATGCCCCATTGATATCATCATAAGAATCCGGAACACATATTTGCACACTATAATAATGTTTGTATGTAAAACAGCATATAATTTTTATTATTTTAATATGACTTTTAACTCTTGGGTATGTCCTGAAACTGCAACCGAAGCTACCGGAGGACGGGCAACAACGTCCTCTCGGTTAACGGTAGTAAGCATTCTGCGATGCGCAAGCCGTTGCCAAGAATGGTGATTATGACAGCCCCCCCAATTAAGGGGAGGCCTTCGTCCAGCAGTGGATGTCTTCTGGCTGATGATGATGATGACTTAGGAAGTATCTGATGAAATATTGTATAGCATGTTACAAAACTATAACTTGGCAAAAAAGTCTTGAAACGGTTTTTTTTTCTAGCATTACTCTGGATTATCACGTTAGTGGGTAAATTCATCCAATCATCTTCCTCCGACGTACAACGTGTTGCTAGTGTAATTTTGGACTGTTTGTGATAGTGGCGCCCCTATTCATTTCTACTCTTTTACGCCAAGCTATAGTTTTACCTTCTTGCTTCCTTTACCTGAACCCGTGTTATGGTAAGCTATAGCTACGAACGTGGTCATACACACCTGCTTGAGATAGAAGTCGAGATCGTGTCCGTTGCAGTACTCGAGTACCGTACAAAAGGAGTTGCCATCGATTTCAAACACGTCGTAAAGCTTTACAATGCGGGGGTGGTCTAACGCCTTGTGGATGTTGTACTCCCGCAACGCATGTCTGAAAATAAAATCCATACTCGTATATTTTTATTCGTTCAAAATGAAAATTCGTCAATGTTCGTCGTCGTCGTTATTTTTATGTTTATATTGTTTTACTCATTAAAAAAAAATGCGTGCAAAATCTCTAAGCTATAAATATTGAGACTAAAAACTTTCTCTGCCTCAGTTTCAAATGCGTCCATAATAATAATTATTAATATATAGTAATTGTATAATTTATTTTTCTTTATAAAAAAGAAACAAATGATTTTGACATTTAGGCGGAATACATTCCTTCGTCATTTTATAAAATCATGTTGAAGAGCACAGTGATTTTTCGCCCAAGATGGTGAACTGTTAAAGTTCAACTTTCTAGGTAGCACTAACTGTTATGGGCGTGGCAAGCGTGAAATTTACCATCTGACGAGCGACTAGTTCATGGACTCAAGAAATAATAACCAAGCGGTTTTTTTCGTAGTAGTATTGCAGTACATTGAAAAAAAACTTATATAACACATTTTATACAAGTACCTTTTGATAACTCGTATCAATTTACGCGTGTTTTTAAATAGATATCGTTGCGCGAGTGTCCTTACAATCCTTACATCTACACGTAGTATCTATATATAGCCAGGCTGCGGAGCACCGCAGCGTTATCTATCTACCTCTACAGCTACGGGACAGGAATTTTATCACGTGACCTAAAACGGTATCGACCGGCGACGTCACACGTCACTGCCGCGTTGCATCTCTACACAAGGGAAAAGCCACGCAGCGACGACACGCATAGACTCAATACTTATTATTACGAAACTTAAACACTTCGAGATTTTTATTGTCCTTGGCATATTACATACACAACGGAACATTATGAGATACTTTATTTCTTTGAATTGCAAATTATTTTCACAATATTATTTATATGCCTGCGGGACGAAAGTGGTTACTTACGTTCCCACTACGCGGAGCGAAGGTACACTCCCTACATACAGCACGGAGTCAAGTAAAGAAGAATCTCATGTTTGTCACTGAGACATTCTTTACTTTTTCTCCCTTAGTGTGTAATCTACTATACGTTTTTACAGCTCAAATAATTTGCTTTACTACGATGAATAATACACTGGTATATGTTTCAATTACTGTTCCCGGGCTTGCGTTATATTTACGTAGAATTTTTTTATTTATAAGAAATTACTAAACTGTTTAGAGCTAATCAAGCAAGTTTCCTTTTGCTCTGTGGGTTCATGACTGAATCGGTCTTGTAACAACATTTAATAGTATTAGTGTAAAGGCTTTGGACATTTCCTATACGTAGGTGGCCTAGTGGTAAAAGTTCCCATACCTCCTTGTGTGAACTAGGCCAAAATGTCCCATGCCTTTAGTAAATTCATTATACGAACGGACTAAGGATGTTATTTTTTATGTTTACTGATTAATCGTAGAATGCAGTTAGAGTACAGACTATGGGAGAACCCCAATCAATCATATCAATTAGTGTTACAAAACATTTACTAACGTTTCGATAGTTCGTAGTTCATAGATCAGTTTTCTTGGTGGATTTATTACTAACTACGCGTACTGATTCCAATAAAAAAAGTACAATAAGTAAATCATAAAAACACATCCAGTTTTATGTGTTTTTAGGTAGTTACGAACTACCGACGCGATAGTGAATGATTTGAAATCAATGGTTTGGTAGGTTTACCCATAGTCTGTACTCTGGTCTCCTCTACTCTGTACTCTAAAACAATAGACGCAACATTTATAACAAATATGAACATTACAAAAAAAAGTTTCAGAGCTTCACCCAAAACCAAACATAAAAAGCGTATAAATACACATAGTAGATGTGGAGCGGGCATCATACACGACTCACTTGATATAGTTGGCCTTCTTGTCTTCCTTCCAGTCTTTGTTGAGCTGGTGCACCTTGCAGGCCGTGTAGCGTTGTTCGCGCAGGTCGAACGCCTTGTGCACCTCGCTGAACCCGCCCTTGCCGAGTAACATTAACAACAGGTACCTGCAGATAAAAAGTTATGAATTATATCAAGTAAATTTTTTTTTAAAAAGGTACCACCTCGGGATACCCTTTCAAATAAAAGAAGAATTTTGAAAATCGGGACGAAAAAATCGGTGAACATACATTAAAAAAAACATACTGAACATAGAAGCTCCTCCTTTTTTGAAGTCCATTAAAAATGGATTCTTCAGCAAACAAATTAATATAAATGCTAGGTACATTGAAGTAAACTTCAAATCTTCTAAATAGTAGTAGTGTGAGAGCCGTGGTAGTCCACTGGGAGAATATGTGCCTTACGTCCCAATGAATTATTTGAAATTTACGTACGAATTTTTAAAATGTTTTCCACTGGCTTTTTGACAAAGGATAACTTTGTATAAATATGTGAATTTGTCAACCCGAACCAGGCTATAGTGGACAAATATAGCCTAATCACCCTTCGGGTATGTGCTGTAATGGGATGTGGGCTGGACTATTTCCTAGGCGCGCAGTATTCTTAGTATTGTCTCTGCCAGCTGCTTTAAGCAGGACTTTTGCCACTATCATTACACTAAATACGATCAATGCGATAGGAACTACCCCTACCTATATACCCTCTGTTTAATTTGTTATCTTTACACAGCTGAACACAGATACCAACGAACTCTGACAAGAAAGCTTTGCATTATTATTTATATTAAATATATTTTTTTGCCCTATTTCAGGTCATAATCATAGTCAGTTTGTGTTGATGATACTCACATTTTTACGTATGTTTTATTTACTTTAAATGAATTTATTTTGTCCCTATAAGTATAGCTTAAATGTTAGGGACGGATAGGAGATATCCGTTCCGTATATACTTTAATTATCCTAAAAATACGGATATACCTGAAAATTATGGGTAAAACAGCAGTATACAGTTGTTCTACATTTCTGGTGTGCAATAAAGTTGTATTGTATTGTATACAATTAGCTATACAGAGTTAGTTCTAATCAGTTAGCATCCTTTAAAGGGCATATTCTGTACACCAAAAGAAACAACGTTTACAATGGGGGCCAACATTGAAATCGCGAAAAAATTATCAGCTGTTCTATACAAAACGTTCATCGACCTTGGAGAAAATGTATGTATCAGCTGTTTTTTTTGCGATATCTATGTTGGCCCCATAGTAAAAGTTGTTTCTTTTGATGTACAGAATATGCCCTTAAAAGGATGCTAACTGATTAGAACTAACCCTGTATATATACTTGTATGCCTACTGCTTTATTTATTTACAATTTACATTACATGTATTTAGCACTACAAACTGCAACCAGACCCACAGGAGGACGGGCAGCAGCGTCCTCTTGGTTAACGGTGGTGAACATTCTGCGATCCCCAAGCCGCCTGCCAAGCGTGGGAACTATGGCAACACCCCTCTATTAGAAGGCCTTCGTCCAGCAGTGGACGTCTTATGGCTGACGACGACGCATTTAGCACTATACCAGTCAAATTACCACGCTATAAATGTATATCAAACAAAATAAGTTGACAACATTGACCACTCTAGCGATATCGAAACACCCCACATATCAGTTAAATGAAGGGCTAGTAACTCCCCTGCAAATCGGATAGGGTGCCTCGGTAATTAATATTATTATTTATGTGTAGGCAATACAGTGGTATTTCCCAAAACTGACCCCACAGCAAAAATAATGAATCATTAAAAATTTACTCTATTGTATTGCATATTGTAGAATAAGTTTACAAATGCCATTCTCATTATATAAAAGCAAGTACCCGAGGGATTATGACGATATAAATGCCCATTTCCTCGAATGTTGTACCTACCTGTTATTGGGA
This sequence comes from Erannis defoliaria, assembly GCA_905404285.2. NCBI lineage: Eukaryota > Metazoa > Arthropoda > Insecta > Lepidoptera > Geometridae > Erannis > Erannis defoliaria. The sequence goes on from FR990071.1 coordinate 8,462,091, forward strand.
TCGTTTCTATTGTTCTACACAAACGGCCTTACCTAAAATAATCTCGATTCTCTTAGTCACTGCTTAAACTTCTCTGTCCTTTTCTAGCACGTGCAACTTCACGTCAGAGAGAAGATGGCAGAGCATCTTAAGCAGTGACTAACGGTTGAAAAGATTTTTTAAGTAAGGCCGAAATACTCTAACAGTATTGTAACTACTTATTTGAGTCTCTTTTCATTTGAATACGTGTGAAAAGGATATTAATCATTTTAGATCCAGGTAAAAAATAGGAAGTTCAATTAAATGCTTACTAGTCTGAAATATTATGCATTTTTATGGCGAGTGACAATATGGGTAATATTGAGACTGATCTATAAATAAAACTTATATAATATTATATACAATGTGTAACAAAAAGGTTCAACAATACTGAAGGGTATGTATGTACTCATCATTATGAACAACTTTTACCATGGGGCCAACCCTGATAACGCGAAAAAAATATTAGCTGTTCCATACATTTTGTCCAAGGTCAATTAACTTTTTGTATGGAACAGCTGATTCTTTTCGCGATTTCAAGGTTGGCCCCATAGTAAAATTTGTTCATAATGATGAGTACATACATACTCTTCAGTATTGTTGAACCTTTTTGTTACACATTGTATATTCATTAATTAGTGCGAAATTAAATCTGTAGAGCCAACACGTCAAATGTATAGTTAAAAGTTCTTCAGACCTCAGGGAAAAGCCTCAGAACTAGTATCTGATGGGTATTTCCTATATCAACAATGTTTTTAACCATATCGTATTATTTGGAAATTCATTGTAACTAAATTATCTGGGCAAAAATAACTTTTAACGAAACTTCCTTGAGCTAAATACGTCGTAATATAAAAAATCAAGCGTTATCGTCTTTGTATGAATCAGTTTCTATTTTGGCGATAAAATAAAGATAACAGCAATATGGAAGTCGTTATCATTCAGGTTTGTTCAATTGCTACGTATTTCACACATTTTATCTGTGTGTGATACATAAAATTACAATAATTATGTTCAAATCAGCTGTGTTGAATATAATTATAATAATCATAATCATTTATTCATAAAGTATCATACACATTTACATAATTATTTTTTCATAACACTTGCTTGTACAGTAGATCTTATTACATCAGTTTTAGGCTCATAAACCAATCTATTACAAACGCGTGCTTTTTACTTTACATTACAGCACTAGTGCTATAATAGGTATAACCCGGTAAATTTAAGCTTTTACCTGACTGCAAGTCATATGTATGTTTACGAAACATTCTTAATATAGCCTAGTAATAATTACAGCTTTTCTTGTAATACCAACAAACGAGTTTTAAGCGGGCGAAATAAATGTCACTTTCGGGCGCATTGCTGGTTTGGACGCCATTTTCCGCAAACGTGTGTTGGAGTTTTCGATGTGTGGTTGACAAAATGAGTTTGTTTTTTCCTCACAACTGTGATGAAAACAGTCGTATGAAACGTGTGTGCTGTTAGTCATTGCACTCGGCTTACTTATAGCGCTTGCCTGCGGCTCGCGCGCATTATACCGCCTCTAATGTAATGACCAACATAGCACACTTATTATAGCAGTAGCAGTCACATTAATAATTTACATAAACACAAATTGAAATTAAAATTAAAATAATCAAAATTATAAAAATAGCAATTCAATTGTACAATGTCAAACACATTAACAAGCTTAAAACTAAAATTACCATTAATTGATTAAACATTATGATACTATGGACATTAATCAATTAATCGAACTGTCCAACGCCGAACTTTATAACAGACCAGCGTTTTAGTCAGAAAATTGCAGTCGTCTTACAGAGAAGTATCCGTAACATATTAATCATTATTGAGAGAGATTTTATGCAATGTCAGAGGCATAGCTAGAGTCTAGTGCCTGATATCTGTAGCAAATCCTATGTATATTGTATCTATGTTGCCTATGGCTTTACTTAAATAAAAGCATAATATTGAAAACGAAATATTTCAAGTACTCTTGATTTTTGCATGTTTTTAATAAGCACTTCTTACGTTGTACTTTACTCCCGTAATTTTGTATTTGACTTATTCTCTTTTCCTTCTAAGAAGATTATGGCGTCGCACTTTGTGCAATTGTAGTGTCAAGGTATTTTAAATTTTTGTTTTTTTTGGCTGTATTCCAGTGAAATGAGTCTTAGTCTCAGTCAAAGTCACACACAGTAAGTCACGAATTCGCGATCAAGTCCAATTAAGCCCTAGAAATGTCGTGGCAACTTTAATACAAGCTTCTACGGAGTTTTGAGAACAACACGAAAAGACACGTCTCACCAAATTATAAATCGCTAGCAATTCATGCATGTAAATCGGCATTTAATGAATAAAACGCCAACATTTGTATACATTAACACTCGAAAAAACACACTTGGAAATAACATAATATGGCGAATTGTTTTGTACGCGTTCCCATCAAACCCCATTCGACTTTTCCGCAGTCGGATCGCGCGAAGCACTTTTGTCATCAACTCGCATATAAATGGCACAAGTGCTTCGAGTTCTATAAAAGGCGCAGTTTCGCCTCCCGATGCTTTTCAATGAATACCAGATTTCTTAAATATACCATTACTTCCAAAGTGTTAGTACTCACCGATCAGAGAGCACTGGATGTTGCGAGAACCGGCTCTGGTCCTCGTTGTGTATCCGCTTCAACTCTCTTATGTGGAGATTTCTTTCTCTTTCTAACTTCTCCATTTCGAGCTGCAAGTCCGCGTCCTCTTTTTTGAGTGCGCTTTGTCTCAACTGTAATGTAAAAACAATGTTTCATTAGACCAGAAGTAATGGAATTCTTGTTTGGAAGCGCTCTAGTGCCTGTGCCAGCCATGGAGATGAATCCCAAAGGTGGCATGCAGGCCTAGCAGACCGTGACAGAATCTTCTCTATTCTTCCTGTCATAACAAAACAGGACAAGGCTACGATTTTGTATAAGTCTGTCTCGTTTTCGTATGACATAATATAGACATGATAAAAGAAAAACTCGACTCATGCTAGGCCTACTGGTGAACGGTCATCCCGTGGATATACGTAGGCTACAAATTACCAGTGTAAAAGTATCAAACGGTCCATGCAGTGTAGCTGGTAAAATCTCAGTGTGCTGCTAGTTTTTACTAAACATTGAATCCTTTTGTAATTGATGCCTATTTGCTTTCAACTCATCAAATTGGGCCAATTGGTTATAATCAGTAGATCGGTTTAAATACGCAAATGCGTTAGGAATGCCGTGATGACGCATAACTTATAACAAAGTAGTTATATGTGTGAGTCTATACTATAGTAATCACTATTGAAAATTTACATATAGTAACCATCAAAAAAAGATTTTAATTGTTCAGAATTCATTCTAAGAACTAGTTTTTTAGTTACTGTCAACAATGAATAAAACGCACTTCAATAAATTAGGTAAGTAAATGCAATCTGACAGCAAAAACTCATATTCACCGACCGATTCTGAGCTCTGGTAGACATGTCATTGAACTATTGCCACCAATTTTATCAGCATCATTGTTTTGAAGTGAGTTGGAGCATCTTTTAAGGATCAAGCCACCAAAAAGTGTCATGTTTGCAGGGTTCATGTAGGTATGTTGGTATTTTGGTGAGTTTCTTTATTCCACCACAACACAGATTTGAATGTATGGGTTTTTGTTAAAATCTATGTACCTCATCACTAATGATGCTGGGTAAAAATTTTTTTGGCAGGGCAGATGTGTTTTTTAATGTTTTAAAAATAAAAAATTACTTTATAATGCAGTATGAAAAATTGAGTCCTCTCGCAGGACTTAAACCTGCAGCGTACTGTCTATGCATTTATAACATAGAAATACCCAAGTGTGGTACCACAACCACCAGAGAATGGGCAGCAGCGTTCCTTGGTTAATGGTTCCATTCTGCGATTTCCGAGCCTCCTGCCAAGCATGGGGATTATGGCAGCTCCCTCTATTAAGGGAAGGCCTTCGTCTAGCAGTGGACTGGCTTCTGGCTGATGGTATGACCCAAGTATGGAAACACTTCATATAAGTGTTCTATGCCAAAATCGACAAAGACAGCTATTACTGCTGTTGGGTTGGTTTTGTATAACTGTAGCGGGTGCAACTAGTACGCCTTCAGAGCAGATTTTGTATAATAATTTAATTAATCTAATTAAAAAAAAAAAACGATTGACATTTTTACACATTTTTTTTCTTTAATAATCATTATCAGCCGGAAGACGTCCACTACTGGACGAAGGCCTCTCCCTTAATAGGGAGGGGTTGCCATAATCCCCACGGTTGGCAGGCGGCTTGGGGATCGCAGTGTTACCACCGTAGTTACAACTAAGAGGACACTGCTGCCCATCCTCCGGTGATTTAGGATGCAGTTTTAGGACATACCCAGGTCCACAGGTTTTTTTATAATGGATAATAATAAATAATTAATTAATCTTTGTGTAATATGGATCTTGACTTAGATTTTTTGAGATCGTATGTCAGTGCAGAGGCATTTTATCTTACCTTAAGGATCTCATCAGCCTCGTAGTACTCTTGCGAGGTCATACTGGGCAGCGGGTCCGGCTTGAGGAAGGTGGGTGCGTCGGTGCCGTTGTGCAGCGGCTGCGGCTGCGGCGTGGTGGGCGCGGCGCTGGTGGTGCGCTTGCCGCGCCCGCCGCCGCCCTCGCTGTTCACCGGCCGCTTCTTGAACAGCAGCTTCTTCTGACGGTCGATCTCTTCCTTTTCCGCGGTGATTTCCTCTTGCCGCCTGCTCGACAACGATCACATGATAATATCTAGCGGTTAATTAGCAGTCACGTCACGTCATCAGCCATAAAACTTCCACTGCTGCACGAAGGCCTCCTCCTTAATAGACGGGTGCTGCCATAATCCCCACGCTTGGCAGGCGGCTTGGGGATCGCAGAATGCTCACCACCGTTAACCAAGAGGACGCTGCTGCCCGACCTCCGGTGGGTATGGTTGCAGTTTAAGGACATACCCAGGTCATTAGCAGTATCAGGGAACATTGACGGTTTGATTGACATGCTTCATTCAAAGCATACTTTGCTATTATGCATTTTGTGGTGTTGCCATAATTCACTGCTAACAGAAGATTTAGGAACTAACCCGACTACAGTAACAATGTTGAATATTCTTCGACAGAGAGCCACATGAATATTCTTGTAAAGATGAAATAAGCAACAAGAAATAACAGGTTTTAGGTAATCAATAAGAACAACAGCTTTACACGTCTCCGACAGATAAGCATGCTTATTATTCTTCCTGTTTGTATTTTTAAGTGTTTAAATTTATGTCTAGCTTCCATAGTACCGTCGAATTCAAAAAAGTCGATAGCCGATCCACAACATGGTTTGCATATATGACTATCAAAAATCACCAACAAAAATTTGAAAGGGGTAATGCAATTCTCAATGTTCATTCAGTCTTGAATAAAAAGATATTTAAGACTGAATGAACATTGATTCATTCATCAAGGTAGAATTTTCTTACATTTCTGGACATTAACAAAATTACTAATATAACAAATACCAAGGCAAGTTTCTCTGTTCATTTACCAGTAACCTTAAAAAGGTTTTACAGGCCGATTCAAACTTAATGGCGGCTGTGAACTTAGGCGCGAGACGCTGCGCAGTAGCAAAAATGAAGCGTGCAGTGTGCGTACAATGGCAAAGTCTCGCTTGCAGCGCACTTCACAGCCGCCATTAAGTTTGAATCAGGCTGTACCAATACCATGCATTGACAAAGCAGTTTGTATCATGAAAAAGGTTTTTTTTTAATGTTATAGGCGTTTTCTAAAGGAGTAATTATTCAGTATGTAGTACTATTGTTTTCCGTAGTTATATGCACCAGTTATATGTTTAGGCATACCTTGTGAGTTCTTGAAATGCATAGCCATCAGTCCAATTCTCTTGAAAAGTGGCGCCGACCCGCTGCGTTACGAACTGCCCAAGCCTGAGCCTGTTCTGCATACACCGCTGTCTTGCCTCTTTTTTCTCTATAGTACTTTTTTCATTTAACAATTTCTTAACAACTTCTATACACTTATTTATGTGTGACTTATGTTGCTCTATAACCTGAAAATGCAAATTAAAATAATGTTTAAAATTTCAGATAAATCAAATGTAGAATGTTAGGGTACTTATTTTTTTAATATATATAAAATAAAAAGGTTTGATCTATTAAGAACGATTTTTGTTAAAAGACACTATAGGTCTGAAAGCCTGTCCTCTACCTAATCATATTTTACCAAAAGCTTTGTATTGGCTGATTCAAACTTAATGGCGGCGCGAGACGCTGCGCAGTAGCAAAAAATAGGCGTGCGGTGTGCGTACAATCAAGTCTCACTTGCAGAGCACTTCACAGCCGCCATTAAGTTTAAATCAGTCTGTAGCCTACTGTAATATCTGTGTACTGTACCTTACTCATTGTAAACATACAATGAAATCCAATTTGTCCCTAATCTAGAGTAAAATTACAAAACACTCTAACTTAAACGAATTAAATGCTATAAAACATAAGCCGCATTGACACGATCAAGTCTATTGGACAAATTAGATTAAAGAAAATAGCTTTAGTAAAAGTTCAATTTGAAACTGGTTGATGCTAGCACATAACTCGGGCATGCACTTGTTTATATTTTTCATTTTTAAAGCAGTTAAACATTGTTTTTCACTGTTTGCACTTGCAACCAATTGACATCCAAGTAGGCTTTAAAAAGTTGAATGTGGTCTATGTCCACTTAGGCGCAGGCCACACAGAAATGGCGTGGGGCTCGGACATAGCACGGGCAGATTGTCATTCCATTCAAATTTCATACTAAAGTCATTGAAATAAGGCACACACCAAATGCAATTGATAGGGCGCGTCTGCGCCCGATGCACACCCGATGAACGTCGTTCAGTGTCCTAAAATGTGGCTTATTGCAATGAGTTTAGTATGAAATCTGAATGGAGCCCGTGCCACGTCCGCGCTCGATGCCATTTCTGTGTGGCCTTAGACACGACACCTTCCATATCGTCATTCAAGCAGTCCAAGAAGTAGCTTCCATGTAGTCGTCAAATCTGCATCACTTGTATAGGCAGATCGTGTCAATGCGACTTTATTAATGATCGAATCTTGTGTGCGGTATTGTTAATTTAATACTGTGGGAATAATACCTTGCTTTGCGCTTGCACTTGATGTTTCAGTTCTTCATTAGTTCTTGTTAATTCATCTATTTTAGTATTTCTTAGCTCTAAATCAGACGATGCCTGAGTTTCTAACTCTTGCACCCTCTGACATGTCAGTTCTGTTTGAACCTGCGGAAAGGGAGAATAATCGTTATTTTTATGCTATGACAGTACATAATTATGTGACAAAAGCATATGCTTTATGCAACGATATAAACATTGCATAATAGGATACTATTATCATTATTACGAATGTTCTGCAAACAAGTAATGTATATGCAATATATTTGTATGCACATGCAAACCTGTTTAACAGAAGTATGTGGTCGTTGCTGCGACGTAGACCGTAAAAAATCCGCTCCCGAAGGCAGCAACGACGAGGGTGACGGTGGGTACTGCATACAAACAAATACCTTTTCAAATACTGAGAAAAACAATATAAACATATGGTTATTTATTTGTCATATAAGTGGGTATTATTGTTTCAAAAAGCTGTGTCTATAATTCCTACAATTCTTTCTTGATGTCAGAGACTGCCCCTCATAAGATGTAGCTCATATTTTTTGTTAATAGGAAAAATCTAATCAGTTACTATTGAATCCTTAAAAGTGTAGTAGATTATAATGATTTTGATTAATTTGTTACTTATTTATTTTTCCTATTATGGAGAAAGTCAATCAACAATTAATCAGAATTATATTTGAAGAAGTAAAAATAGAACAGCACAGTATAATACATAACTTCCAGCTAAGCTCACTTTCAAAATGGCGGCGGCCGCGCGCTATTCAAAACACTAGGACACAAATCATTTTTATCTATTTTACGTAAAAACAAAATCTTGGATTTGTCTAAATTATGTCAAATTGTAAAAGCCTTTGATCTTAATAAATATCAACAGAAATCATTTCGGTAGCTACATCCAACATTTATGTGACGAACATGTTTTGCTCTGTTTGCTCTGGGTGTAGAATGTATTATAACCAAGTATTTACAAAAAAAAAACGTATAAAAGTATTCAATCAGCTATCTAGTATCCGTATTACAAACTTTGCTTAGTTTGGGGCTAGATGGCGCTGTGCGAGTCAAGCTGTTTCTGAATTAAAAGTATTCTATGCTCATCCTCCTGAAGCACACTATCGATTGGTTCTGTTATTAGTTCAGAAAAAGTAACAAACAGATTAGACCGAATCCCTAAAAAGTAATATTTTGATTACTAGCTTTAGTAGCTCTCATATAGCAGAGAGAGAAAATAATACAAGAGAAGCCACATGTGAATCAGCTTTTTTAGCAAGCATGCTCTTCCATAGACCCCATATTACTTAACACCAGGCGAGTAAAGTGACTAATTGAAAACCCATTTAATATTGCCAGCTCAGATATTTTAGTAAATGTGATAAGGGCTCTGGTTAATAATTACCATAGGATAATTGGCGCCTTGTGGTGAGGGTGACTTGGCGCCGGTAAGTCTTACAGGGCTAGAAGAGGGGTGTTTCGTGAAGTACTCCCGAATGTTTTTATCTGAAGAGTTATGCCGCTGCTTGCCCCCACCTCCCCCGCCACCGCCAACGCCTTCTTCTCCTGAAAATTTAAAACATGACTTTTAAGTTTCTGGTCCTGTCTGTCACCTTCATACACCCCGGATTATTTTATCATTTCTTTCTGTTTCTAATGATCTAGTTATTTTTTCTTTCTTATTATGATGAAATACACACGTAATGATATCAACCAACTTCTCATAGATGGAATGCAATTACTAACTGGATGCAAACAGAAATTTAAAAAGAAACTAAATCGAAATCAGTCCATCCACTTGGGCTCCCTAGATGCCACGGACAGATACACATGTTAAGCTTATGAAACCTCCGCTGATTGCATCGGGAGTTAAAAATAATCAATGACAGATTGAATAAGATGTTACTTTGTATAAGTTCATAGCGCTCGTGGCACTCAGGGCGTTGACTAGATGATTCTAAACAATCACCAATGCTAAGCAAAGGACAGATCGGTCAGTCTTTGCATGGGTGAAAGTGAGTGGAATTTCTTTCTGAGCGCTACCATGGGTCGGATGACACGTTAAATAGTTGGTTCTGGTTGTCAGTTCTGTTTACAACAACCGTCAAGCCTTATATGTCAGAGGCCTTCGGGCGGCACATTATCATTGACAATAGGGCTGGCCACTCAGCCGTACTTAATTACTTTTTTTATGTTTACCTTTATCACCAATCTTAGATAAACCTTTGGTGTTCTTGCATTTGACAGCAATATAAGATCAGATAGTTATTAATATATTTAAAGTTTGGGTTATATGTTAAATAAATAACGACACGACATTTTGGCCTAGTTCATACAAGGAGGTATGGGAAATTTGTAGCACTAGACTACCTGCATATGGACCAATCTCAGTAGATACAGGGGCCAGATCCACGATGGATCTAGTGAAAATTTATTTTCTCATTACATCTGTTTTCGAAAATATGTCAGAAAATGTATCTAATGAGATTTTTTTGTTCCCGATAGATCAAGTTTATTTTATTTTAAATTACGATGGATCTAGTGAAATATGTTTTTCCCATAAGATACAGTTTTGAAATCTGTAGATCTAATGAGAACTTTCTTTCTTATTAGATCCATTGCACAGATCCACAATAGATCTAATGAGTTTTTTTCCTGAGTTGATCCATTATTAACAAAACGATATTTGCTATGAACCCTACATAGTCGTTTTGACATTAAATAGTGAATTTGTTTATGGGTAAATAATAAAAATATAATGTCAAAACTTCACATTGACTGTGGTATTGCATAAATAGAAAATACACTGTTGTGCAATAATTTCAGAATGTTTAAATTCATATAAGGTGGACGGGGAACCGTGCTGTTATGTAGTGGTTACAGGTATCACAAACATGTCCATTTCAAAAATGGCACCAGTCTCTGGCGCTGTGAAAATTATAAAGCATCCAAACTGATATGTACTGGATCAGTAACTTTAAGACCTTTAATCTCAGCCCAGGAGCCCCGATGGATTCAGTGAGCTCAGTGAGTGTTTTTTTTTGCTAGTAAGATATCCCGCCCTGAAAGCAGAGAATTATCTTTTTTCTGGATGGGATTTAAGTTTACCTATATTGATTTACTAAAGTTTTAGTAGCTGCTGCTTCTTTAACTCCATTATAATTTTTGCTTCACAGTCAAAAACATTATGAAGTTGAAAATTAGTTACCTAAGTACATGCGTGTAAATAAATGGTTAAAATAATAATCACATTTATTTATATTTTCCACTAGACTGTACCCTGCAATTTTACCCGTGATTCCCAGGCTGAAAAGTATAAACACATTCATTCATACAATAACACTAACACCCACCCCAACTTTCACATTATTGATATTATTGGGATTTTATGACAACCCTTGCACATCTATTTGTGATAGTATTAATTAGGTTGTGATAGTATTATTATTAATTAGATAGCTTAACCTACCTACGCGAGTGGCGGTGTCACACGACATCAAAGGCGCCTTACTGTAGGGAATATTTGTAATACTGTCGTATCGTCCAGTAAATTTCCGGGTAAGTTCCCATTAGATCCACAGCTTTCAAAACTGTATCTTATGGGAAAAAAAATTAACACTAGATCCATCAAAATTTACAAAAAAATGGATCTATCAAAAAATGTATCTATCGGTAACAAAAAAATCTCATCACATACATTTTCTGTCATATCTTCGAAAACAGATCTAATGAGAAAAATAAATTACACTAGATCCATCGTGGATCTGTCCCCTGTATCTACTGAGATTGATCCCTGCATATGGTAAAAGCCTTTAGTTCAAAAATATGCATCTGCATGAAATTAAAAAGGTAATGTTATCATCGTAGGTACTATAGCTTTATAGATTAGCATTTGTTTATATATCAACCTTTTCGTTTTCTTTTTCTTTCAGGCATTGCTATGGTGGGTGTGGCACCGCTTGGAGGCACCAAAGCAGCCCCGGGAGCTGCTGTCGAACCCCGCATTGCTGCAGACTTCTCAGGCGTTAAAGCGTCAACTTCCTTATCACTATGAGATGACCCTGAAATATTTATAACACATTTGAATATCATCTAATCAAATAATACTATTTCAGATGACATTCAAAAGAACTAACTCATTTATCATATGGGCGCATCGGTCATTTTCATAGGTTTAATTAATAGTTAAATTTATGAAATGCATACAGGCACACATAAAGCCTTGACTAACAGTAGTTGACAGCACTTTAGAACATAAATTCAAAGGCATAATTATCTTGTGATGTGTAAATAGGTAAGTAAGTACATAGGTTTTAAGCTAAGGAAAACTTTGGTAGAATGTGCTGTAGAAAATAAATCATAACTAAATAAGTAACACAGGGGTAGAATTAGAAACATGATGCTTTAGTTCAGTATTTTTACAATAACTCGGTCCTCAATCAGTCAGATGTTAGTGTACTCGTAGAACCCATATTTGGTTTGTTTATAAACTATAGGTAAGTACAAGAATTGCAATGTTTATCTATGTTTACATGATTGTTGATTTCATTTCCAAGGGTCCAAAAAATTAAATACTTTAAGCAATAAAAGACAGGTGTAGGCAAGCAGTTAGCAGTAAACTCACTCAACTCACTTTTAGACAAAGAGCTCAGTAGGCCGATGTGGTTTATGTTAGCTCCGCTTTTATAATCATGCATTGTGGCACGCAACAGTCTTGTGTCTCGGGAGGAAAAACGGCACTTTCACGGTTCCTATCCGGCATCATACAAGACTACGTGACGTCACAATCCTCAGTTTGTCGACAGTTTTTCCACTGGACTCCGTTTTCTCAAGCACAGAAGAAAGGTTAGCTTTCCAGGTATGCACCGGCACGTAGTAAACACACAGGTCACAATTCACAGAACACAACTTTGTCTCACTTTTTACCACTAATTCACGATTTACCTGTGCTCATATTGGAGTCCTGACTGTGTAGTGGTTGCCCCGTGTTGACAGTAGTTTGTGGTGCCATCTGAATTTGTGACCCAGCTGACATCTGTAAAGAAAGATGGCGTCTTTACATATGACTCGCCCAGTTTCCTACGTTTTCACGACTGTTTTATCACGATTTGGAAGTTTTTAAGCACCTTTACTGAGTGATCACACGATATTTTAATGTCATAATTTCTTATCCATCACAATTTTCACTTATCCAAATAACTTAACCAGTTTGACAACTTGTAAACGAATCACTAGCCGCGAGTCGCGACACTCAGACGGATACACATCCGCGGGGAGCGGGCAGCGGGCGAGAGTGTGGGGAGGGAGCGGAGCGGAGATCGTCACGAAGTTTGCTCCGAATGTGTAATAATAATAATGACAAGCGAGGCGCCATTTTACAAGGATACAACAAGCTGCAAGCATTGTTAAAAAACTGTGAAAAAATGTTCGAGACACTATTCTATTTTCACCAAGATTTCATACAGTGAACGAAGATTGAATTTATTACAGAGCTATTTTGTAGAATTACCTGAAGCGAATGAACGTCGGTTCATTTCATTCGCATTCGCATAGCTGCAGGTCAACAGCCTGCGATTGCTATCATGTTTGTCGGCCGCCCCGCGCCAATGGAGGGAGTTTAGAATACATTGATTCACAGCACTACAATAATGATATAAATGAGATTACGTTTCAACTCAAGATTGGTACATAGAAAGGCAGGTTGGGTAAGTAGATACTTAATTGGTTATCAGACTTTGTTATGTTATTATTATGTAGGTAAGCAATCGATAAGTGCCTAGGTATTCGGTAGATTAACAAAGCGCGTAATACGAAATCGGTTTGACCAATAAATTATTCTCGCAATATTCAGAAGCATCGGCGGCCGGCACTGCGCCAGCGGTTGGAGGGCGGAGTGCCACCGACAACGACCGCGTCGAGCGATTAGGTGATACAGTCTACAGGCGCGACGGCGCTCGTGCCTCACAACAAACTGCTTACAGGACGAGTTACGTAGGCGTCTGTGCCGTCCCGCCCGCGTGCGATGTAGGTAGTTACCTACCAAACACATAAACATAATATCTACACGCGAGCCCGCGCTCAGTGCCTATCTACCTATGTATTGCTACCTTACCGGGTCACCGGTGTGGTGAACGGCTAGCTCGAGGGGTAGTGGGTTCTGTGTGCGCTCTGCGGGCCTGCCTCTGGCGGGTGAGATGGGGTTAGACCTACCTATCCGAGATAACTAATTCTAACAAGGGCGCCACCAGCACAATAATGCTGGGAAATGAGACAAGGAATTAGCGTCCAAATCTTATGTATTGTAAAATATGTTCTTCAATTTCTTACCATTGTACATCAATGACGGTTCTGTTAGTTATAGGTACATTCTTTAAGATATTTCTATTATGTTAGTACATTTGTTAAACAATGTAAAATTAAGTACTTAGGTACTAGGTTAAGTATAGATAAGTTAAACCTTTAATATTGTAGTTCTAAGTTTTAAAGTTACACCAAAGGATTGAGACAGAAGGGCCAGTTCTGCTCGTTGAAGTTAAATTTACAATTCTTGATCACATAATTTCTAGTTAAAGTCCAAAAACATTCTAGGTTCTTTCTTCGTTGTAGACACTTGACTGACGTGAGAAAATTAAGAGAAAATTGACATACCAAATGCGCGTGGCATTAATATTGATTAATTGAGCTTCACCAAAACATATTTCTGCTTCTAAATGTTATTGCGACGTATTCACGTCGAAATCAAAATGGTAGGCTACGAGTCATTTCGCAGACATGGACGCTTTACAAGCACAAACACTAAACCAAAACAAAAGAGCGGCGGAATCTGCAACAATGACAACGACGTTACTTCTAATTCTACTATAATTTAGGTACGTGGATTTGGAAAGAAGACGAGATGGGTTTCTTACCAATCCACCGCTTTGGACCTCATGGAATTGTTGGTGGCCATGCTATCATTAACTGCACGGCAATCATCCCAAGTACTGTGGAAATCAGTGAAAATGATAATCCTCGCTTCAATCTCCAGCGGGCAACGAATCAGGTTGAAAACCAAGTAAAATAACTTACTATTCTGCGGTGTGGTATTTAATTCACAGGAGCGGATTATTCGCCCGCTTACTCCATCAAAAACCAAAGTTAAAAAGGATGTTGCCAGGACTTGCCGGCGTAAAAACAAACAAAACTTTTCTTTCTGAATCGATAAATCAATAAAGGGCTGTTGAACCTAATGAATTCTGTTCTCAATGAAAAAATTACAGGAATCTACGAAATGTCAATGTCAACGTTATTACGTTACTTACTCTATGGTCAACATCTCAAACGTCATACTGTCAAGCGATATGTAAACAAAATCATAAGGGTTTCTAAAACGAAAGTTTTATAAAAAGATGTGTAAAATATTGTGATATCCCACACAAAATGATAAGCCACATCATATTTAACAAGTTATTATGTTCCACCGGCGTTCTTCAGTGAGGAAGGACTCCTGAAGATACGAAGCAAATGACAACAAAAATGTTTCTAGATTCTCTTACTTCTTTGCCTGAAGAACCCCTTCGACTGATGGGAGAAAACCCACAGGATACGTCTGAGCGTCGAAGAACACAAAACAAAGGTTTGCAACAAAAAAACATGATAAGGTTTTTGCAATGCAACAGTATACAATATCTTCTCAGGATGCTAACAAAATTATGTGTTCCTAGGATATCCAAATTATCTATTTCCAGTTTACTGCAGATTAATAGAGAGCTGGATTCAAAGGGGATGACTTTATGTTTGTTGACTCATGAGTTAATAGTTCATACCAGGAGGTATAGGCAATTTGTTTGTATCACTAGGCTACCTGCGTATGGGAAACGTCTTAGACGTCGGAGACACCCAGCCAGCGGCGGATTTACACATTTGCCGCCAGTATGCTATTCAAATTTTGTCGCCCCTACCGATCTCTTCAATTCGATACCCTCAGAAAATGTAATATGACCCTAGTTCACAATCACGTCATAGTGGTTGATGATGACAGTTCTTTCATTTCGTTCAGAAATGAATACTTTTCATTGAACCTGTTTGCAGACCTCCTGCCGTTTTCATAATACGAATACGAGTCTATCAATGGGGACGAAAAATGTGTTAACCCTGAAAGTATCACTTAAACTCGGACCGACACTTACGTATCTAAGTATCTTTTTAATTCTGCTAGCCAAAAAAAATTTGACCCAAATTTGCCGCCCCTATAATCTGCCACCCTAGGCTCCAGCCTACTTAGCCTGCTGGTAAATCCGCCACTGCACCCAGCATTGTTTTCGTCTTAGCAGGCGACGACGAATCAGTAACGCAAAAAGCAATTTATCTTCGTCGTAATCCATAAACTAACTGAACTGGAGATTGCACCGACTGAGTAAGAGAGTATGGTTCGAACTTCGAGCAGTTCAAGCGAACACGCCAGAATAAACGCGTGTACTCGCGTTCCGTTTTTGTAGTGTGAAAAGTAGCGCGCACGCCGAAACGAAAACGAAGCACAGAAAAAAAAACGCTATTCTGAAAGTTATAAGAGCACTTTCAGAAGTACAGGAACAGTTCTATGATTTAAGGATTTTAAGGGATATTATACACACACGCACCCAATCCCATGCACACACACAATAGCACGTAAATCTGCCATAAAATCAGAATTTTTAGCACTATCGCGAAAACTTTGTAATAGTATCTTTTGTTCTTGTGATGACAACCCGTCATGAATAATCATTGTCTTTGAATAAGTACCCACTACGGTAAGGTACTGACCATTGCATGTCATTTAAAAAATTTCTTTTTTCGTTGCATTCCGCTTTTATTTTACGAATCACGCGATGATGTTGGTTGAAAAAAAATGCTTACCAGAAGCGGACTAACAGGTTTGGCCGTCCCAGTCCTACGCTGTATTACTAGCCCTATTATCTAGTCACCCTGCGCCTATTTGACCGTAGGTATATCTGCCTCTAGGGAGGGGTTGCCATAATCTCCACGCTTGGCAGGCGGCTTGGGGATCGCAGAATGCTCACCACCGATAACTAAGAGGACCTATTTTGGTGGAGGCCAGCAGTGGACGTCTTCCGGCTGTTGATGATGATGATGATGATATCTGCCTCTGTTGTTAATCCTAAATCTAGACACTTACGAAGAAATATTCAAGCTAGATTGTTATTGTGTAATTGTGTATGAACGAGTGAAGTGTGCAGCTTCTGTTGGTAACCCTAAATCTACACACTTACGAAGAAATATTCAAGCTAGATTGTGATTGTGTAGATGGCTACCGCAAATCCATAGGCTGTTCTTTAAACAGATAGTTTGATATTTTGGTGACACATCTAAACAACTTTTTTTTCATTAATTACCTACTAATAACTAAAATAACGTCAATATCTATAAATGCGCTTACTGTTTCACCCGTGTATTATTAGTCCCAAATTCATCTGGGACAAACAATATATCCACGACATTCACAACAACAACAATAAACCCCCCCTTTAATTTAATTTAACAGATAATAATTCGCATAGAGACACAATACAATTTAAATCATGTATACCAAACTACGTAAAAGTATAATGCGTCGGCATTATCGCTGCCACGTAGGTTCACAAACATGCTCCCTCCGGTGCCTCCGCCCCCCTCGCCTGCCTGAGACGACCACCTCCCCGCATTATACGTATGTATCATCGCAACTCGCCAACACCAGAACTAAGACGCAAATCATTCCATCGGCGCAAATACCGCATTTTGATTCAATCAACGCGATAAGGAAAATAAGGGTCGACCACGTGACGCTTTTTATCAAAGTGTTTAACATCATCATCATCATCAGCCCTTAGACCGCCACACTGTACGACAACCTGCCATTTGCATCCAGCGGTTGCCCGCGACTTTTACAATGTCGTCGAGTGTTTAACATCGGCATAAATAAAATTGCTTATTAATATTTATATATCTAAAAAAAATTGTAACAATAGATGTACATGGATATACAATGTTAAAAATAAAGTAGAATAAGTGAATCTGAATTTTAAACATTATCATAGATTTTATGAACACAATGGAAGGAAACGAGTTACGATTCAGAATATCAATACATGCTACCCGTTTAATACCTGCAATGATCGCGCTCGCTGCTATTTTTAGCATTTCAAACAGCATAACAGTAGACTCTGTAGACGAATGGAAAGTTGACAACCTACGTAATAAGTGCGGGTATGGGTACATCGCCATCCATGCATGAACGAACGAACATTGTACGTGTGTGCGATATCCTAACTCTTAGTGATATGGATCAATAAAATATGCTAGAAGTGATCTTTCAAATTAATTATCATAAGTTAAGTTCGAAGTATCTGTATAAGAATTTGAGGGGGGAAATTAAATCTGACACTGGGGCTACACACTCAGCCTATACGAACTTACTTTCCTACGAATAAACAAGAAAATAGCGACTTAGCGTAACTGTAACGACTTAACGATAGATAATGGTAATTAATTTTTCGGTAGACTATCGTAACGTCATAATATTTCTCATGGACAAAGGAAATAAATAGAACCAGAATTGCGCCTAAGAAGCTGCGTCTCGATTCTCAATTTGAAACAATCAATAGTCAGCCACGGTCACGTCTCTGTCCCGCATTCATAGCTGAAGCCGAGTTCTGCGGACCCCGAGATTCCCTTTTTCGGCGCGGTGGCGTCGAGCCGCGAGCCGCGTGCTGTTTAACCCAATTTTCTACGAGGGGTGGGCATGGGCAGGGCGTGAGGTGCGATAGACGGGAGGAGGGATACGGCGCAACTTCAGCCGCAAGTATGCAACGACGAGGCGCAATACCCGAGGTTCAAACCAGTGCCTGTGATATTGATTATTTCTAGTGTAGCTATGGCACCGCCGAATCTAGGGGCTCGAGCAAGCTATTACCATTAAAATGCAAATATCAGCCAGTATTTGCCTTTTATCGATGGCGACAGTTAGGTTTGAAACAAAAGAAATAAAGGGCGTACGACGATTAGGGCTTCCGTAATGTTAACTATAATTTCTAGTGTATTACCGCTGTAATATCGTATGGAGTACTACGAGTAATAGGATGGGTCAGATTATTAATTTTCACTTTACAGCAATTATAACCTAATCAACCTTGATTTCAAACAAAAAATGTAATAAACCATAAACAAATAATACATTTAATAATGAATAAAAATGACCTGAAATAAACAAATGTAGGTAATTAAATATTAAACTGAAACAAAATAATTATAACCATTAATCTGTAACCATTTATTATTATTATTAAGCTACAGCGAAATAGCTAAAACACAGCTACAAACAACACACCTATGTAAGGTACAGCTTATTAGTTAGTATAATTTTGTTTCATATAAATAATTACAATCATTTTTATTTTAGGTACTTAAATGATTTTATTTAGGTAACTTTTGTTTCAGATTAAATTATTTGTTTCAAGTTTAATAAAAATAAAAAACAGATAAGGGATGATTAGGTAATAATTGCTGAAAAGCGGAAATCAATAATCTGGCCTTCTTCCTATAGGTACTCGATACGTAAGATATCCAGCAGAAATACACTATAAATTATAGTATTTAGCAGTTAGGTAAAAATGAACTTCCGCAATGTTACGCCAGAATCAATCACCATAAATAACCATATTTAAATCACTTAAAAACAAAACTTAATCACTGACAATTATAGAACAAGCCAATAATCATTAAAACGAATCTTGGATAAAAATTATAAAGAAAAGTTAGATAGACCGGAAAGTAACCTTTCCAGTTACATTTATGCAATGAAAAGACAACGACGTTAAAAACAAAGTAGCAGTGACAAATATCAGAAGGATCGAGAAGAAAACAATTTTAAAAGTTATTGCGGATAATACTGACTGCTTGCCTACTGAGTAGTCAATGGAAGCTAAAGTCAAGTATTTACATTAGATCCAAACCATTAAAACGGCAAAATAAAATGTGTCCAAATAATATAACTCTTTACCTACTCTACCTACGGAATATTTTAAAATGTAAACATTTTATGTCCTCGAACGAAAGTAATAATGACGATGGCTAATAAAAAGATAAACTTGACTCAACTAGCGAACGGCGAGCAGGCATGCGCAACGCTCCATTCACAACTTCACTGCTAACAACAAAGTCAGATTAAATAACTTTGGCAGAATACATCAGTTTTTGGAATAATTGACTGATTCTATGACCAATCTAGAGATCTTAATCAAGATAAACAGCAAATAGAGATCTTTTTGCGAGTGTAGCGATATAGGTAAAGCAGGATAGAGCAGTGGCGCGCGGCGCAGTGGGTCAGGCGAAGCAGTACGGGCGGACCTTGCAATGTCGCGGCGTGACGCTCAGCTGACGGGCCGCCCGCCGCCGCACGCCGCCCCGCGTTCATTGCCTCCGCGGCGCCTGACGGGAGCAGACGCCACGAATGCTATAACTTCGCACCCGCAACACGAACGAGAATTTCATACAACGCAGGAAAACAGAAAAATGTTGAGTGTTTAATAAGTGAATACCTACAAGCGACTGTTTTTTGTATTGTGAGTGTGACGACTGACGTGCGTTTATAAATTTTACTGGAGTGCGGTGACGACCGGTGCGAAAGGTCGGGCTGTGTAAAAATAACTGCGGAACCGGGCGGCTAAGCGGTGGAATGAGGTTTGACGGCACATTGTAGCCGAGGCGGGGCGAGGCCGTGTGCGCCATGTTATAATTTCCCTTCGCGTCGAATGTGCAAACCGAGCCGGCGGCGCTGACTGAACACTGCGTTGTGCCTACTTCTCTTTCTCTCTGTGCAGAATAAGCATGCCTGTTGTGTGAGACATGTTGTCCACAACTTGTCTGCCCGCTATCGCCGGTGCCGCTATTGTACTACACTGACTGATTATTTAAATTAGTGTTCAGATCAAAGTAGGTACGTGGCTTCGTTGACGCAATCACAGATCAAATAATTTCCACTCAAATAAGTCTGTTTAAAACGTCATTTTGATAATATTTTATATTTTCATAGTATAGCAAACTTTATACGTAGTAATAAATAAAAATAAAGTAAACATTAAATAATACTAGAATACATTCCTGTAAAACGTTTAAAAATTTACGTAGATATAAAATGTATGTCGAAAGTTCATATTACTCCAATTGATGATGTTAACCAAAGACATGGGTTAAAAAACATAACACAAGAAATATAAATACCAGAAATACAAACATACCCAATACTAATGATACATAGAATTTTATAAGTTGCTGATGACAACCAACATTCATGTAAAACGAGAATGATAAAATTGGCAGATATAATCATTAGCGATAGTCCATATCGATCAGCACGTAAAAGTGTTTACACAGTCTTACGTAACTGAGACACGATAACATTGAAGTATATCTTAGCTTTACCTATTGGATGTAAAAGATGGAAATGGAAATATTAGCTATTGATCAAATTACTGATTGGCATCTAGGTGTCAGACAGCAGCTAAAGCTGGTGAACCCTGATTTTGTTTGAAGCAGTTAGCGATAGAGGGGGGTAGAGGAGTGAGAGGAGCATGCCACCGCTGCCGCCCGTGTCGGTGACCCCGCGGCCCCGACTCGCTGCCATACACACTTCTAACTCTACGATATACTTCGAGGCCGCACTACACAAATTGATCATCGGATCATTCAAATACCTGCTATTCCAGTAAACAACTACCTATGTACAAGTTCTATTATTGAGCTTGCTTCCAAGCGTTTAATTACAATATTAGCCGACCTAATTAGTTGATAAAACAGTGTGGTCAAATATAGCATGCTTAGTCTGAATAGCCTAATCTTGTAAAACAACATGTTGAACTTACTTCCGTTAAACAATGAATAATTGCACCACCAATCGGAAATCTCTGGTTATGCACAGATGAGCAAAGAAATTACATAATACAACGCTATTTTAAAACATCATCGTTTTTTTTTAATTCGCACACTAAAACATGCACAGTACAGATTTAAGAATCCGTTGACGTACCTCCATGACTACATGATACGAAAATGGTTTCGATGTTATTTTGTGTGGTGCTATTTATAAAGCAGTGTTTACAGTCTGCCGTATGAACGCGAGTTCCAATTCCAATCGATAATATTCTTACTTTCCTCTAATGAAGACTATAAAAGCTTCATACAATCAATAGACAAATCGCGTGGCGTCGCTACAGAATAATAATTGGTTTAGTAACTTGAATTTATTATTTTATTTGATACGCAAACCGGTATTATTGTTATCTGCGTCGCTGTTCCAACCAGCTCACGTTTATTCAATCAATACTCCAAGTTGAACTGTCGACGCAGCTTAATCGATATCAAGGTGACTAGCGCCGTCGTTAACGTGGCATGATACTCTACAATAAGGTCTATTAATAATGTATGCCATCATGCAACGGTTTGTTCACTGGCGGCCAGTTAATCGATCGGTAACCGAGCAGACTGTTGCGGGCTAACATCTCGAAGCAAGTTTTACTAGTGATATCAAGCAAATAAAACAAATTAATACGAAATTATAGTTATAGGAACTCACCATTTTGAAATCTGACGGCCGCCTTGTTTCTACAAGTATCTCCCTTGCGCTGACCTGCAAACACGCGATCAATGCGCTCAATGTATACCAGCCTATTAGAAAACGACTCCCCACTATGCCGACATTTCGTTTATACTCATGAAAAACAAATTCTATGTTTTAAAACAAATAAGTCGAATAACAACAAATCTGAGGTCATTACTAACAGTTCTACGGAATTTACGGGGGAACGGCGCAATACGTGCATTTATACTAAATTAATATTCATTGGTAATAATCTAGGCAATCTGTATTTATTATTATCATAATAATATATAATGTACATAAACAACAGGTTGGCAAACTGTATCTATACACACATAAATGTACAATTCAGTTAGTCAATAAAAACTAGTGTGAGACCGATAAGTCACGAACTTGGGTACCTTCCTAGTTTGGCATACAGACTACCTATTTATGGGCGCCCGCCATTTTGTTGTTGCATGACGAAATGATAAGTCACAACCTAACTAACAATCACCAAAATTGTCGCCGAAATAAAAGATAAGAATGTCGTCAATTTAGTTAGCAATATCACAATGTTAATAAATTAATCAGATTGTAATTATTTACAGAATTGTCAATAATTACTTACACACAGATCGTGACCAATAACACAGATCATTTGAATAACAAATATACAAAACAACGAACTAAACCGATGCCCTAGCTGGCACGGCTAAATAACGCGTCAATAGGACGATTCAGGGGAGATAAGTGCGGGGCGGGGTGCGGACGGAGACGGAGCACATAATAGAATTACATATAGGTACAACATATGTATATCTATATCTACCACATCACTTGGTTGCCCGAGAGCACGACGCGTGCACCTACTCGTACGTGGTCGCTGAGGCTCACGCTGAGGAAAGGGGGGAGAGCGCGGCGACAGCGGCAGCGGGGCAGGTGTGCCTCACTACTGAACAAACTCGGTTTGCACTATCAAAGATCACGTGATCGGCCCATTCCATACATACCTATCGACAACACACACACGTCAAATAACGAATGCAAAAAGTATTATAATACGTAGGTATTATAATACATACTTCAACACACACCGACACGCCTACTTAGTATTCATTTAAAGCCCAATATGAGAAACCTGATAAATGGTAGCCGTCGTTATCTTTATGCTGTTAATGAGTTGATTTGACGATGGCATATTAAACAAAGCATGCCGTAGCAGATCTTATCTACCTCAGAAGTAAGCACTATAGAGCAGGGATTCAGTCAAATTATAACGTAATCAACATTTAACGAAAAACATGGATGAAATAATTCAATGTGACGAATATGACCATTATAGCTAGCTGCCTTTAGGTTGTGTAACGCATCATATTATTATGCATAACACAAAGTCGAACAGATCGCAAGAAACCTGAACAAAAGAATCATTTCATAAACAACATCGCATACTCAAACGTTTAACACAAAGGCATTCTCAACAGATATACATGTTTAACTAGGTCATGTAAATTAATCTGAGAAAGAAAAACACAATTTCACGTCCATCGTTAAATGACAACAATAAATGTTAATTTATTTCAAATCTCAAAATTTAAATAATCGTAGAAACCCAAAATCGAGACACCACTCGCACTCATACTCATTAGCATTACTAACACACAACATTAACAGATTGGATGACCTTTCAGCAGTTATCACAGCAACAAATTGTGAATGCCGCAAAAGTATTAATAGAAAGGTAACGAAAGAGTAACATGAAGATAAATAACAATCGTGGCACATCTGCGAGATAGCGACAATCGAAATATCGACTGTTAAAAAGTTTCCCCACGAAAGTAAGTTTTCCATCCCTAATTATATTTTAATGCGTCCTTTAATCATTGGAAAGGTAAAGGAAGGTTCATTGCAAAGTAAAGCTCGGCGATATACTCGTAAAACGCTATGATGCATTATGACGACTATAATTAACATTTAAAAGAGTAAGTTTGGACTCGTACACAATAATTAGATTTTAACTAAACCGATAAACAAGAATTCGAAACTAAAATCAACGACTTAGCCCAAGTGTAATTTTCACCCCGCTAAGAATTACTAACTTGTGTTTTGGGCAGTAATTTTTAATATCAAGGGAAACTCAATTTTAGCCAAATTATACATTGAAGCACACTAACCTTGGCGCCTAAGAAGCGTGCTTCCAGTAGTTCCTGTTTGCGTGGATCCAACGCTGCCTGGAAGTGCTCCATTTTGACGCCGGCACCTGTTCAATTACATTTATGTCAATCCAAAATGCTTATCATTCTAAACGCAAGGTGAATTAAAGAAACAGAAAAAGTAGCCAATAACAAAATAAAGCATAGGCGCTGATCTGCAGGCTTAGCAAAGTGATTAGAAGGAGTTTGGTCAAATTAAATGGTCCTTCAGATGCAGCGCAGTTATAAATACACAAGTGACTTGATCTATAAAAATTCCATCGTTCCCAAAAATTTCGTAAATGTTTACATTTAGTGAATTCGATTAACAGACTAGGTGCTGATGATAAAAGTATAAATGAAATTGAGTGAAGAGACGAGCTAGTCGCTCGTTTGATGGCAAGTGTCTAGCTTTCTCATAATTAGTTAATTGCTTATCAGAATTGTGAACTGAAACAGTTCGGAACTGCTCAGCTATGTACTGACTACTGGAGATTGTCACTTTTGAGGTATTTTCGCTTTATGCCAACGCATGATCGATTTCTTAATCACAATATAATTTATGGATAAAATAAATAAATATATATATTATATATATAAATTATTTTTTTACAACACATTTGCTCGAAAAATACATTTACGAAGCCTGTATACATCATTCGAAAGTTGAACATTACGCACCATACAACGGAGCGTGCGGTAAAATATAGATGCTCTCAGCTAAGTACCTATTTTACCGCACAAGGGATTGTATAGCGCCGTGCGTAAACTTTACAGTTTTTTTTAATTTCCAAAGTAATAATTTAAGAACTCCACCAAAGAGCTTCACATTGCGAGAATAAATAAGCTAAATGATCGAACCTCCTTGGAAGCGCTTTTGCTCGATATATTTGTCTTACTTTAACACTAAACAAAAAATGTGACGAAAGAAATTCTCAC
The DNA here is from genome assembly GCA_905404285.2 of Erannis defoliaria. NCBI lineage: Eukaryota > Metazoa > Arthropoda > Insecta > Lepidoptera > Geometridae > Erannis > Erannis defoliaria. The sequence continues at coordinate 8,487,034 of FR990071.1, forward strand.
CACTCATTTCTTATTTTTTTCTAATTTTCACCACGCGCACTTAGCGCCATTTGTTAATTCGCGCCATTTCATCTTTCCTCCTAGGAGGATTATGGCGTCGCATTTTGTGCATTTGCCAGTGTCATGTATTTATTTGTATCAAGTTTTTGATAATTTTCAAGTCGAATGGGTCTAAGTCACAGTCAAACTTCGTCACACTTAGTAAGTCACAGTCAATTCCAGTCATGCTCTAGTAAAGTCGTGGCAACTTTACTACAAGCTTCTTCGAAGTTTTGGAAACAACACGAAAAGACTCATATTAGAAACGTTTTAACGAAGACGAACTTTAGAACGAAGATTTTTTTCTTTTTTCCTCCTAGGAGGATTATGGCATCGCACTTTGAGCATTTGCCAGTGTTAGTGGGTATTTAGTTGCGACTTTCCGTCCGATATAATAAAAACAAAATAATCAATTTTGCCTCATTATCTGTTGTAAGTACTTCTGTTATCTGTTTTCTCGCAAATGTGTTGTAAAACGTTGTATGGAACGTACGTGTGGTATTGGTTTTTACAAACTCGTGACTATGGTAAAGCCTCGACATTCGTCTATTCGTTTGTAAAAACCAACTTACCGCACTAGTATCATAAATAACTATTACGTACAGATATGGATTCATTGTGCGAAAGGGCCGTTTTGCTTGCAGTAGAATTTTTTTGACACAAAGGGACATTCTGTGACGGAGCTTTATTAACTGTATATACTCCTACTAATATAAATGTTGGAAGAAAATATATATTGCGTATAATAACTTGTTTCTTGTCTCATTACGTGCTTTAAAGCCGTCACATACGATACAGAAGCCAAAATATTTAATATTATCTTGGAACATATTCCACTCATTCATTAACATTGCAAATGACGAAGATAATAATTATATATTCCAAAATTGTATGGCAAGTGATATTTTATCTTAACATTAAATATTATAGCATCTTTTTCGTGTGTGACGGCTTTTCTGATCGTGACTTCGAGATAATTTGTAAATTAGCATTAATAAAACGTTATTTAAAAAAAATACAACCGACTTCAACTTCGTATACCTGGGTATACCTAGTAATTTTGATTAAAAAACCAAACTACTGAACCGATATCGATAAAATGTATATGGGACTACCTCTGAAGTATATTACTTACCAAATAAAAAAAGAATCATCAAAATCAGTTCATAATTGGCCGAGTAATCGCGTAACATACATACAAAAAAAAACAAAGTCGGTTGAAAACTAAATAAGTGTTCATGTCATATATTTGGTGTCAACGTATAACAACGACGTATGTGACGTAATCTGAAGGCAAAGTTATTTGCAAATATCATCAATTTATGTAATAATCAAACAGCCTTTTGTTGCCAGTCGATTTCAGCCGAAAAGTGACATATCCCAAACTTGACAGCATAATATCAGAAATGTGCTTCAAGATCAATTCAAGCAATTTCACATGCAGTGAAGGCTTAATGTACATTTTAAGTCCTTGTAAAAATATAAAATATAATGACAGTTTAAAAACGGCCATTCAGTAAAGACAGAATAGGTAAAAAGAGACCGAGGGGTGGAGGGGATCAGGGTTTTGGCAATATCTGGAGCAGACATTCGAGTTGCGAGAAGTTAGGTACAGTTATTTATAAAGATACGTATGTATGTTCAATGTACATATCGATCGCCTCCCCGGGCCACTCGCCACTATGATCTCACCTCCATCCTTTGCGACTCCCTCGCCCCTCACGCCTCGTACCCCACCCTTCACCCATGAGGCCTTTAACGAATGTCGTAGCCAAGTAAGAAGCGCGACTGATTTTAAAAACAATATAAAAGTATGCGTGTTTTACCTACACGACGACACGACGTTGTTGAATTAATGAAATAAATAATTATACAGTTGTTATTGCAAGTTAATTTTCATACTGTCATGGAATATTAGTAACTAATGAAGACGGATAGACAAGAAGTATAATTATTTTTACCCAATGACTCTACAGTCTACATACATCGCTACTATCGAAAAGTTGTTTTGTAATAATTATTATAGGCATAGAGGTAGGAAGTTCCTACCTCTATGATTATAGGTACCTACACGTATGATAGTATGTCATGCCAGCCTGCCAACTGTTTACTATTAGCAGAGTTGGCCGAAGCCTTGAATTTTGTTGATCGCAAGACGCGAACCAAATAAGGCATTACAGTTTAAGTAGAGGTAAAGATGTAGCCACGCGCCTTGTAGAATTAATGAAAGAAAAAACAACCAAATAATTTTAGAATGCAATAATTTAATTAAGGGAACGTTGCAAAAAACAATTCGAGAACCCACTGTGCCCTAGCTAGTATATTGTAAACTTTTTATAAGTATACCAAACATGATGACAACGACAACGAACTTATTAATTGCATCGATCCGGTTAAGCGCATCGGAATGTGCAAATGCTTACCTACCTACCAACCTGAACTAACGGTAGAAAGTTAATACATAGGCTATATCGCTATTTACTATGGAACCGTTTTAACAATTTAATAAATGTTGTGAACAAAACACACCGCCCGACTCTAGCCTTGTGATGATTAAACAATATTTATTTGTTTTTTTTATTACCTTCAAATGTATTTCCTAAAATGATCAGGGTGAGGAAGAAGTTTGAATAGGTACCTACTTATATAAGGAATGCATTAATTTATTAAAATGGCACGTGACATTGATGGTTGTGAGTGCCTCATGCAACTGGAACCCAACCATGTTGTCGGTACATATTGATCGTGTCCATACGTAATATGCGTAAGCAGATGATATTTTATCCTATACTTTAAAAATCTTGGCCTTTATTTGGGCAGATACGGACGTAATCAATGAATCAAATGAATAAATCCTCAACAGATGTTTTACGAAGGACCTGGGTATGTCCTAAAACTGCATCTAGAACCACCGGAGGACGGGCAGCAGCGTCCTCTCGGTTAACGGTGGTGAGCATTCTGCGATCCCCAAGCTTCCTGCGTGTAAGCGTTATGGCTTGCCCCCCAAATATTAAGGGGGAGGTTTTCGTCTAGCAATGTCTACTGGCTACGTCTTCTGGCTGATGATGTTTTACGAAGGCTTGCAACAAGAATATAAACAACGCAAATATATTTTCTTTGGTGGTCATTACGTTAAGTAAAACCAAAGAAGTTCTAATTAGATGCTATGATAGTATTTACGCGCGATGCTATACGCAAATTACTGTACTGGCTCTACTAAAGTGGCACGTATGCTATTAAATCATGCATCGTTTTCGCGATCTAGCCAACGCCAACGGTAGCAAAGTCCTACCAATTAGAAGGAAATGACAAAAGAAACAAGCGGCAAAGAAGTCAAACAGAGCCGTCTCTGCGAGTCTGTTTTAACCCGCATATAATGTGCACGTAACCTTCTAAAACTGTTACGAATAATCATTATCACAGATTTCTTTTACATGTTAATAATGCACTAGCTAACAAAAATGAATAAGTGAGCAATACAACACAACGATACGTAAAAATATTGCGCGCGCGTTGTAATGTGACGGGGCCGACACGCTGCCGCTGGTTATGTTTATTATAATGGAGCTGCGAGCAGTGAGCGCAGACGGCCCGCGGCCGTCACTGGAGACACCCACCCTTGCAGCGAGAGTTGCGGCGGCCGCGCTCGTTCGGTCGATCGCTCATCGCGAACGCCTCTTTGAAATGCATCTTCCAACACCGCTCCAAAATCCATGCACATTCACGTGTATCATCAGCGAGCCAATACACAATCCGTTCACTGTCACCGACACGTCACTGTTCCGATAAATAAAGCCGCACGCACCGGTTCAGAGTCTGTCATCCAACGCGATACTCGCTCGAAACGTGCCACATTTTCAATTTCTACAAATTGACGGCGAACGCAGAAACGTTCGTAGGCACGGACCGATGCGACAGTCGGCCTCGGGCGCGGACTGGCGCGCGATGCGAGCGGCCGTCGCCACCGCCTCCGCCGCGAGACCGGACCTCGCGTCTCGGGGGCGAGGATGCGGGAATCGGCTTCGGCGCAATACCCGTCACGAAAATAATAGGAACAGCGAGTGCACCTCAGAGGCGCGACGCGACGCGGTCGGTGCGAGCGAGACGCGGATAAACACCAGACTGTTTACTTACGGTGTTCGAGCGCGGGTTGGAGTAGGGGGCGAGGGGCAATCGTGCAATCCGCACGCTGCAATTACTGCTTTTGTATTCCACATTTCATCCTAATCCAGCCAACCGAGATGAAAATTTGAATCTTCTACGATTGTTTTATATCGAGAGGTAGACGTGATAGATCAGTGTTTACTTTCATATGATGTTCTGGTTGACGTAATAGGATAAGAATTGTCAATAAACGAAAAGTATTAGGTCACCAGCAATGACGCTAGGTAGCGTTTATATGAAATCGATACACGTTGGTAGAGCTAGTTTGCCGATATCGGGCAGCAATTCAACACGTGATACACGGGATTAATTTCAAGCCAAATTCGGGCATTTATAACATTCTGAAATAACATTATTTGAAAAAAATACGGTTAAGTTAGGCAATAGAATCAAATCTATTATTTATTTATCCAAGTTAAATGACTAAACGAATATGGCTCTTAACTAATAAAATTATACAATTAAAACTTTCCTTTTCAAGCTTTATGTGTTTGATGACATTTCTATGCCCCAACATGTATAAAGTAGCTAAACCTTTATTTATTTTTCGGTTAAATCTATCGTCGAATAGACATGCCCATAATAAAAAGGAAATACAATGCCAGGAATACACGTGTGGTGTGGATCTCAATAGGTTTAGGTAGGTACTTCAAAAGCACATAAAAACTAGTTTTTTTTCCATAAAAGTTCTACTCCAAGTTTGCTACTCCAGCTACTTGTAAACAGGATATCACCCATTTTAATTGTTACTATAGAGAAGATGACCAGCAATGCGCCGCTAAAAAGGCAAGTTTGTTGGAAGATGAATACCTATGAGGAAGCTATTAAACAGCTTGACGATAAATCAGCGAGCTGTGGTGTGCATTGAGCGGTGCCGATGCTGACTGGTGACTGCATTCCGACGACGCCCTGCCCGCAGCCCGCTAGCCGCAAGCAGGCCCTCACCCCCCGTCCTTCTGGTGCTCGTCACGTGACGCGCCGATTAGCTGCCGAGTGCGCCACCGATACCGAAATAGAGCGCGCTTACACACACCTTGTTCATCATAGAAACATCTCTCACGACTCTCCATTGTAGTGATATACACAATTAAAAATCTATTTAGTTTATTGAGGTATTAGTTTATTGAGATTTGTAGATTATAAATTATTGAGATGATGAACCTGATGAAAATGTCAATTTCAGATTAATTTAAAATGAAAAATTTGATTATAAATGCGTCGAGCTATAAAATAAAACAATAACCGAATAAATAGTATTTATGCAATGAATCCAAGATAACAAGAGAGCAATCACCGATACATAAATATATTGCGTCTGGAATACGAATCCACATGAACCCTGCCTGACTGACTGACGTTGAGCTTAATGTGGGACGGAAAGTTATTTCTGGTTTAGAAACGATTTCTAAAATAGACCTAAATGACTACGTTAATTATCGAGGAAATATATTTTCAGGCGGTTATATTTCGGTAGGACGAGAATTTACAAGAAAAAAAAGACGATCAATACAGCAGCAAAATGTACACGTTACCGCGTCACTTTGCTATATTATATACCTATCATCTACCTACATATAAATCCCTCCTACCACAACCACCCCTGAAACACCCTACTTCTCCCCAATGCCTACGTCGAAACTAAATATTTTTTCCCTGCCCGCCCTGCCGCCTCTAGAATCTGCTACGATTATGATGCCGAAGAAGAACTTTTTCATGCCAACTTGATTTTTGAACCTGTCTTGAAATAGGTGAAAGAAGTCGGACCTTGAAAGTAAACTTATAATTGTATGATTATGATGACTACACATTTACATTATAGTTTAATTTGGTTTGTCGTTTATTTAGAATTGTTTTCATTTTCACCACATTCCAGTCGACAGGAAGAATATAATTTTAATCATCGCAAGATATAGATAATGCTTAAGTTAAAGCATGAGCAAACAAAAATTTTGGGCCAATAATGTTACTAGGTAAGCCGAGAGATCAAAAGTTGGCTTATAATTAATTTCCGGAACAGTAAGCGCCATTTGTGGAACGAAATAGGGGTGGTGTAGGGGGGTGTTCGACGCCTCCCAGCTACGTTTGACAAGCACAAAGGGTTCAGCTGCGATCCGGTTGAGTTTCATCTGGTCGATATCTACCAAGCGAAACCTGCAAATATTCCACGGTCTTATCTCATAACTCTGACTAAAACAATAATCTCTACTTACGTATTCTACAATTCGACACTAATTATCGGGGTATATAAAACTTAGTGATCTCGAGTGAGTGAGAGAAGTAACTTCTTTTGCAAGTACTGCTTCCACGGCATATTAAGATATTTTAGGAAACAGCATTGCATTTTGTAACAAAACGCAATCACCGACTGCGCGCACAACTTTCTATTCGCAGTAACGCCAGTAGTTTCTTTACAATCAGACTAGTTTTTTACATGATTAAATGAAAAAGTGTACTCAGTCAGTCGACAGAATTGGTGCCGGCATCGATGCGCCGCACAGTATTTGCAACGGATGCAGCGAAATGAGCAGGTCATTGACCTCAGCCAGACCTGGTTTCACTCGTATAGCAGCGCCCAGTTCAGTGGCCCTATTTTATGTTACCATGATACTTTCCTTCTAAACTCTCACATGGAACAACTTGGCATAGGCGGCTTACAAAAACCGCAATTTTCGTTTCGCGTTCGAGTGCAGCTGCAGAAATTACAAATGATCTTTTATTATTGCGATCTTTTTAAAGAACAAGTAAGCTATGGCTATCAATCAATCATGTCCATTAAAAGCGTGACCTTGGGATTGGGTTGGATGATCAAACCTTAAATTATAAAACCTTAAATGTGAACACGTTCATGATCTTTCATTATCGGAATAACGAATGTATGTATGGCTAATCGCAAAATGTATTTTATAAGCTTTGCTATATCGTTTAAGTCGTGCCAGACATACGACACTACAAGTTAACCGGCGTAAACAATATCATTGGCAATGAGCTGTTTATGAGAGGTGGAGGTTTAAGTTCGTCACAAATTCTCAAGGTCAAAACAGCGCGCATGTGCGGACTTGGGTGTTAAAGATTTTTCATGTTACTGGGTACCTACTACTCTAATCTCTACAATGGCATTTAAGTAGGTAAACTTAGTACTCAGTTTCTCTACTTCTAAATTTATCCTAGTCAATTATCATATCGACAAGTTGAATATTTCTTACGTCCAGAATATATATAAATGAGTTAAAGGCCTATAGATATTTATCTTGGATGGCTTTGTGTGAAATCTCTACTTTCTACAAGTTGAAGGCAACCTACGCGGCATAGACAGAAGGCGGGTGTCGTCGGCGACATCGATCCACGTCTTATGTACCTACGTCTTTACATACTTCCTCGCGGTCTATGTGGGGATTCAACCGTGATGCGTCAACCAATGCAAGGCATATGCGCCCCGCACCGCGCTCCACCGCCTCGCCACCCCTCATTCCAACTACTCGGACAGATCTCACCGGAGACATCGCGTTAATACTTATTGAACCAATCGTTTTATAGCGCCAACCTTGAAACGTTGACCTTTCATACTTATACTGCGATGAAGAGAAACGCGCTTATTTACTTCATGAGCGGTTCGTGGCATTTATATTGTTCTTACATATCTTTAGGCATTAAAACCAGGTAGATATTAAAGTAAGTATGTATAGTACAAAACTTACTGGTGCAGGCCGTTGCCAAGCAAAAGCACTGTACTTACCTTATCATGGATTAAAATATTTACTCAAGCATGCAAGCAAGCAGGGAAACATGCTCTGAAAGAGTTAGGTAAAATTAATTAAATTGTAACACGTATTAATTTAGATTGGATTACACGAGTATTTTATTAGTTTGTAATGGATCATTTTAGATGCATTATTTAATCAAGCTGCCGACCAGTGCCATAAAAATAACACCAATAGTTAAAATAATAATTAAAATTATGATTATCTTGATTAGCTATTATTTCGTAGAGAGCCGGACTTTGAGCCCTTCCCTTGGGAGCTAAATCGCGTAGATTTGGCCTCGAGTCTCTATTGATCTGGCGACGCGACGGTTTGTCTGTGACGTCACTATACCGAGACCCTTAAGCAATAAGTACAAATATTTATTCGGAGGCCAGAGTATCAGGTTATGGTTGGAATTAGGTAAATCAGCGAACAAGAGACGATTGTGAGGCATGGGTTGTTGGCAGATTTCAAAGATTACGAAAGATGCGCCATCGCGTAATAAAACGTTTGAAAATGACTCCCGTGCCGTCATGTTTACGAGTTGCACCGGAGTGCGAAAGAAGATAGCACTTTTATGAGAGCAAAAGGGATAGCGCGCGTCTCGCTTAGTGAGAGTGAGAGCAGACAGGCGAGACAGTTCCTAGGGCCATAATAGGGCGCGATATGACATATCTCCCTCCTTATACATATAATATCATTGACAGATTTTGACAAAAATATATATTATTTTGATTTTGATATATATATTAGTGTACAACCAAATATATTATGCGAGTCTAGGTAACCACGTACCTGGGTGCAAAACCTTCTCCGTCATGCCTATGGTTCTATGGGACTCTGCTTCGAATCCTGAGAACAATAAAACATACCATTTATGACGGAGTCATGACTCATGAGATAATATTACGTGATACTATTATGACGTGAAGGCAGGTAAATGCGGTGTTAATGGCGACAATCATAACTCAATAATAAGCAAAAACAGAAAATATGAGAATATGTCACTATGTATGTCATAATGTCATTAGAAAAGCATTGAAAGATATTAAATTGGGTTTTTTACGAGCAACGTAATCAGCTAGTTAATTACTTCGTAAACAAGGTAAGTTTTAAGTACCTATTGGATAGTCTCACTTATACCTTTCAATAAACATAGTTTCCAGTTTCAATTTTAGTACCTACCTATATTTAATATTTATAGCCCTTAAAAACGAATTGATGGCAAGTAGCTCATTACTGTAATTTTAACTGTCGGTTTAGGCTCAAAAGCGTCTCAAAGACTGAACGAAGGAAACGATCCTGCGTTGTAAGCCGATACAACGCCATCTTGTATGTATATTGGTAAACTATACCATACGTCATATTCCATAGAGAGAGATAGTCATACTGTTAGAGCGTAATTTTGGATATTTTCATGGTTTATGGGGGCGCTGATTACAATAATGACATTAATTATGTAATACAAGTTAGCGAATATCATTTATGTGATATTGTATGAATACAAATCAATTACAACATGAACTTATGAAGAAGCATCACTTGGGAACGGTATCATCTTTTCACTCATGGTAGGAAATTCAATTTTTAAACAGTTTTTTTTTAATGCTTGTAGCTGAGCCAGGCAGCTATTGTATATGATTGGAACATTTGCGGCAATCAACAACCATTAATTTATTTGTTTAAGATATGAAATTCCCGCCGTGAGTGGAATGGTGGACTAGGAGCATTTTTTTTATTTTGCCACTTTGGTACCTTGATTGACTACATGGCACATTGCAGACATCTTGCAAGAAATAGTATGGCGAGTTTCGAAATTTCAAAATAGTAGTATTTTAGTTATTTAAGGTAAAAAGCAGATAATCGAACATAATCGAAATTGTTTGTGATCAAACGCAAACCTATCACAAGTAAAAAAAAACTAAACCTTTTCAAAAAAACCTTTCACTCACTCATCAGCCAAAAGACGTCCACTGCTTGACGAAGGTCTCCCCCTTAATAGGGAGGGGTTGCGATAATTCCTATGCTTGGCAGGCAGCTTGGCTTTAAAAACCTCTTTTATCCTGCTTATTTTGTTTTTTTCGAAGCCATATTGTGGACTAGATATATTTATAGTCATATTGTACAACAAATAAGTATAGTGTATCACAAAAACATTTCATTGTTATGGGGATATGGGGTACTTTGACATTGACATATCTTAAAGTTGTAGAATAAACCCCATTTTGAGTTCAATGTTGTAAGTACTAAGAATTCCAATGTGGATTCCTATTAAGGCTTAAGTAGTATGTTTCAGAATATAACTGCTGCACCTCGATATGCCAAAATAATATAATTAATATCTAGTCATGCCAAGCAGTAACAGGTAAATCAGCAAAAAATATATTAATTAATTAGCCTATTAATAATAATAAAATAAAATAAATTGGACTTGAAACACACGATGGGTAAAGCATACCAGAAATGCATAAAATACTCACCAGCTGGCGTAGCATGCAAGCCATGCTAAAGTCTTTTTTACTCTTTTAATCCTGTGAAAATGAGGCAGTTATATTCATAATCTTTGTCACATAATAATAAGTTTGATTAAATCTAAATTATATTTTATTTTAAATATTACAGGTTTGGTTAAAAAGACAGGAAATTACAGAGGTCTTATAAATAAACATGGTGCGAATGTGATACAGACTGATTCAAACTTAATGGCGGCTGTGAAGTGTGTTGCAAGCGAGACTTAAACATGTAATTAAAACCAAATTTATTACCCTTTGCATGAAAAATCCCAGTGCATGAGACCAGGGTCAATGAAGTGGTATAGTCAAATTCATAATTAGATGGACTATGACAGATTGAGATGTCACTTTTCAAAATAATGCTGCCACCTAAAGACCATAGTGATGGATATAGTAAAAAAATTGTCCTTCAGAAGAATGATTGAATAATGATTAACTACCGTTTTAGTTTTAAATTGCTGCCAATGGAAATGCAGATAGAAAAGATAAATCATATAGTGTTAAAAAGATATTCTGTAAAATGCTACACGAAAATGTAACATTATTTTCATGAAAAGACTAAAACTGTATGAATAATATGAAAATATTGAAGTAATTCACTGGTGAAAAGTGATGATCAAAAGTTTGATAACATAAGTTAATAAAAATATTAATTTTGTTAACTTATGTTACTTTTATCCCAGCACTATCAAAATTTTGCCAAGAAGTAGCAACATTTGAAATGTCAGTTTAGTCCGTCTTGTCCGACTATGTCATATTGGGTATGGGGTCGAGGTCCAACTACTCTATCCAAGTTATTTGGACTACGGGTCTTCAATAGGGGTAGTGGTCCAACTATTTTTAAAGTTGAACCACTACCACAGAACCATGTTAAAGTCCTGTAGTCCAATTAACGAAAAAAAAACATGAGAAACCATGACTGCATCATATTAGATATTCACGTCACACCACAACACAAATCACGCGTAAATAAATACAGAATGTATGTAGGTAATTCGTCATGACAAAGATTATTACTTCATAGTGCACCTGATACTAATTATACATAGTAATTAGTAACCATTTCCATTTTAAATACCGAATTCTATACCACAAAGCAGTTAATATATTCAGACTCACTAAATGGAAAAAAGGATAATTGCATTGGCTGCCACCCACAGAAGTTAGAATCCTGTCCTATGTGAAATTTATATGGCAAGGTTTAGGTACTTAACCAGCACAGAATTAATTAGTTAAAAGCTTCATGCATTAAGCCACACATTAAGCAAGATGATTCTTTAGCCACAAGCAATAGTGCAAAGCATATTTAGATCCACATAATCCAAAACTTAACCATGCACCAGAAACCTTAGGTGTAATGTTTTGAAATTGTTCGGGTACTAACCTTAGACACGAAGAAGTTCGCAAGCATGGTAGGTATCCAATAGATACTACCTATCTCAAAAAATCACAAAAGCAATAAACATTACGATTTAGTCGTAAACACGTCAATTTAGTTCGTAAATAACACAATTTTAAAAAGTTTCACTGCAAGTCCAAAAATGGCGACTTTAAATTTTTCACATACTTTTCCTTTCTACATTTACACATTAGATGTCCGCATAAAGTTATAGCAAATAATAATAGATGCCAAGTATCAACGTAAATAAAATAATATCACAATCGTGATAAAAATAAACAAATTATTCGTTCATATTTTCTTGTTTGGCATTGGCAATTTTGCAACTTAGAACAGGAAGAACGAATGACTGAATGTATGAATATTGAATAAGTCAAATGAATCCATGTTCGAAACCACCACAGAATAAAATATCACGAGTATCTGTCTTACTCATGTCTTACTTCACATTTTTTTCCTTAATTATTGGCATCGCACAGTGTGCATTCTGCCAGTGTCAAGTTTTTTAGAAATTTTCAAGTAAATATATTATCATCAAGTAAAATAAGTCATGAAATCACAGTTAGTCATACCGCAAACATTTCGGCATCACATTATTAATCTCTAAAGACAATATATAGAAGTAACATCGCCCTCCACGAAAAAAATATGAACTTGTACAAAAGGCATGTGTCATTTTGGCCTGGCTCATACAAGGAACTATGGGAAAGGAGAGCATCATTTTACAGTGTAGGTGGGATAGGGAAAATTACAGTAACATGACTTGTATTATTGTACAGTGCTATATTTGTAGATAATATTAAGAACATAGAATATTGTTTTCTTATAGCCATTTTTTTTTTGTAAGCCTTAGTAAAGGATAGTCAAAATAACACTGGTAACACTAAGTGATGCTTAGCAGCCCCGATCGAGCACCACAGATATGGGCGATATCAGAATTAGTTATTCAAAGCATCGATTAAATTACGATGGGTCTGTTATTGTTAATTGAAAAATCCAAAAACGATTTTGATGTCTCACCTTTAAACTAAATTGGTTAACATAATTTTTAATTGTCTCAAAATATTATCATAATGGATTTTGAAAAGTAATGGACATGAAGGAACTTTCCGAGGGTGCTCCGAAATAAACGAATAGGTGGTGCTACTCAGACAGGTCTTATATTTGACATATGACAATGTAACTATCGACTAAAACCCGTTGAACAAAGTTTTGGCGTAACACAATTAATTTACTTACACATTTTTAAATTGCATTCTATAAATTAAATGGCTATAATAAAATAAAAAAATAACATATATATATTTAAGAATATGAATAAATTAGCTTTCTATTGATATACACACTATTTATGTAAGAAGCTCTAAACCACTTCTGAACATGTCCTTCGTACCACTAGGCCACCAGTTGCGTGTGGGAAATGTCCTAAGCCTTTATATGAGCATTTTCATTCGCCAATATCTCGGAATCAGGAATGGTAACGGGGTTAATGCTAGGACATTTATTCCTATGATTGTTTTGCTCTACCGATTTGTACAGGTTTTATTTTCCGCAAAAAAAAATGCATTTTTATTGGCCAATATCTCGAAAACGAAAAGTGTCCGGATTAAACCTAGAATTAGAAAAATGGGTCTTAATAACAATCTGTCATGGGATTTTTGTGATTATTCTTTGTCTTACAAAGTACTTGCCCATAGTATTTATCTTAGTATCTATCGTATTTAGCTTAATCTTTCCTAATTCCACGCAAATGAGTGAGTGCGTTAATTCAAATAATTAATTACTATCAATAACAATAACTATCCAAAAAAAATAACAATAACGTAACGTAACAATAATAATTTATCAGAAGTTCAACAAACTTATACAAGAAAACTTGGAAAATCACTTCACCAACGAACGTGAACTGTATAGCGAAGTAGTGAAGTTGAGTAAACTGCTTTTTCATAAGAAAAATGCGTAAAAAAGTGGGCCATGCCCCGTCTATCCTTTAGCTGTAAATCAGAAAACCTCGCATTGTATTAGTCATTGCATTGTTATGCTCTATCGATTTATAAGAGTTATCTTCCGCCGAGCCTAAAAAATCATATAAAAGTCCACTAGGCCAAAATGTCACATGCCAACATACCATACCAACTGTTCCTATACGAATACTATACAGGGAGGAGTGCAATAGGCGTTTTTTTTTATGACGGTGTAGGGGGCGCCAAAATTTGATCTCACTCCCTTGGTCCGGCAATGAAGAAGAAGGGAAATGTAATTTTTGTACATGTCATCTCCGACAGCATTTCCTGGCACTGGAAGCACTTCATTCGCATTATGGTCTGAAGGTTTTGTGGCCCGGCCACTCAACTGGGCCAATAGGAAAAAAAAGTATTTGTAATGACCAGAGAAATTACTAGTTTCTTTGGCTAGTAAATTTCTCTGTTCTTTGGTAATGACAAATCAAGCAAGCAAGTCAATCAATGAGGTTTTTGGCGGGAACACGGAAAAATCATGTCGTTGCATTCTAATATTTCCTAAGATACTGATTTTTCGCAAATTTAAAATTAAATATGGTGTTTTTTTATTCATTGACATGCACGCTTGTAGGAAGTGATATAATATGATGAAACATGTATTTTCGTGTTGTTTGCAAAACTCTATAGAAGCTCATAGTAAAGTCGCCACAACTTTACTAGGGTATGACTTGGACTCGACTATGACTAATTTCGTGTAACTTACTGTGATTTCATGACTTATTTGACTTGATGATAACAAATGAATATGAATATTCATAAACTTGTCACTGGCAGAATGCACAACGTGCGATGCCAACAACTAAGAAAAAAAAAGTACAATCAGTTCAATGATTCAATGTCATTGTCAAATGTCAACGGGCCGTGATCGTGATGTGACAGTTCGTTCACGTTCAAGGGTTTTTGCGGATTTTATTGAATAATCCAAATCCAAAGCAAAATCGTGAAATCGTGTCATATTATCTAGAAATGTTGTTTATTTAACAGATGCAATTGGCTATAGCCTGAAGTAAAAAATGGCATTACTTAGTGAACCAGTGCTCAATATTATAGTGGTTGGATTTCACCATAAAAAAGGGTGCCAGGTATGATCCATATTGCTATTCATCACATCATAAATCACAAATATATAATGATAGCATTGAAGTGAATTATTCAAAGTCATTATAGTCTCAAACTGCTCTGAAAGTAAGTAGGTATATTTTGAGCGTCTACTTACCACACGCTTGTTTCATGAGTAGATAATCCTTATGTATACCATGCAAACAACAACAAAATATAACCGAACAGATAACTTCTAAAAGAATTCCTGAATGTTTATAAAGAATCTTTAAAAAAATACTAGTACATTTCCAAACGTTTCTGACATAAAATATGCCTTGTGCTGCAGACAAACCCCCTTATATTTACAGTTAACTCAAATAACTTGATATTATAACCAACCCTTTTGATAATATAACACTAACTCTAACTACTATGAACATTATTGAAAAAGCCATGTTTGTCCGTAACCATCATAACATTTTTCAAAAAGCGAATAAGTATCCAAGAGTATCTTTGTATAGATAAACTCTTTACACACCAAAAGACATTATGATGATCACCAGACATCAGATTATATGCATAAAACTCAATATTTACAGTGTTTATACTTAATTTTGTACTTTCTTGCCAATCCTGCTTATTTTGGAAAGAGACCATGACTTAAGAGTAATCTCTTGATTATATCAAAGGTATCAGGCTAACCCTGCCTTAAGATATTCCTCCAGACATGGAGCCAAATTTTAAGTTTCGTTCAGTGATGCCAGTTGACATAGAGAGGTAATTTTAAATATTTATTTTACAATTTAATTTATTTGAAACAAACTCCACAAGTTTGCACTAGCAAATATAAAAAATTACGTATATGTGTGTATGTAAATGTGTTATAGTGTATTTAAAAAGTTATTATATAGTTAGTTTTTCAAATAAAGAAAAAACCATTATGAACAGATTTATACCTGATTATTGCTGCGTTCCGTAATGCGCTAAATGTGATAATATCGCGAATCCGACCAAATTTAATAGTCAGAAAATATAAGGGCTTTGATTTGATTGAACGCAGCATATGAAATTTATGTTTTGCCAATTTTTGTGTATGAATTGCTGGCCACTAATGTACCTACTTTCTTATGTATGAAAACTTATTTGGGTCAAATGAAATATTTTTTCTTCAGGTGGAGCATTGCTACCCTGAGTTGGTTCCTGGTCGTCCTGCTGAGTTGCCTCCAGCATGGCGTCACCTCCCAGCTCTGGCGCTTCCCGATGGCTCACACAACTATCTCTCAGATACCATATTCTTCAATCTCCCTGGACTTACAGAACCCGCACACACTGTTTACGGAATATCATGTTTCAGACAAATTCCTATTGAGGTATATATTATTTAATTATATTATCTTATTTTTTGTGAGTTATGAATTATGAATGATTGGGTTTTATATTTATAAAGGGTTTATATTTTTTAAATTCTTTATCTAAAGGGAGTCTTGGCCTCCGATAATTGAATCCACTAGTTGTGAACACAAAGTTGTGTCCTTTCCAAGGCTCTGCAATCTGAAGTATAGAGTCTGTAACTATTTCAGATTGCTACATCCAGATGACTGTCCTAATTACTCTTACATCATCCTTTTTCAAGCATGTGAATTGATGAGCGTGTACACCTTTACCTCCTAACTTAAATCTAGCTTTCCAAAGATCATGCTTGAATGTCAAATGTGGTGCATTATTGAGCACACTTGAAATCGTGAAATTCATAGGCCTATTACTACTTGTAAAACTGTCTTCATAACAAGATTCTGATTTACAGAAGCAAATCATTAAAAAAATTGCATTTTTGTCCATAACTTGTGTCAGATCCTTGTGCCAAAACCTTTCAGATCCACTATATTCATTAACATAAAAAACTGAGTCCACTGCTAGACAGAAGTGGGTTGATGGATTCACAAACAACATTTAATTTCTTCTCCGGACATATTATGTCCAGAGAAGACATATATTATACAGGTTTCCTCACAATGTTTCCTTTCACCGTAAAATCCGTAAATAAACTCCAAAGTGCTCATTGTAATGAGCCCCGGATTTGACCGCACGATTCCAAGTGTAGCAGTCTTCCCATTAGCCTATCATGGCTATAGTTATTAATTAATATTATTTCTATTTAATTTCGTATACTCTTAAAATGTACTTTACATAGTTATTATTTCTCTTTTATTCACTACATGTTTCTCTCACAGCAAGTTATACAAAAAACAGAAGACATGACACGCAGCTCGGTTCAGAAGAGTGTGTGCGTCGTGTGCCGCGCGCCTCTGTTTGGTCGCCTCGCGGTCAAAATGGAGCTGGTCGTGAGAGCGTGGTTCCTCCAGGGAGACTTCTCACAGACGAAGCTACTCGAAGATGCCTATAAACACTTAAATAGTTGCCCGGTTCAAATAGATCAGACTCTTGAAGGTAAGGAATGATTGACAAAGTGATTTTATTGTTTATGATTTCTTTGTCTTGGACCTGGGTATGTCCTAAGACTGCTTCTTGAACGACCACCAGAGTTCTGGCAGCGGTGTCCTCTCGGCTAATGGTGGTGAGCATTCTGTAATCCCCAAGCCTCCTGCCAAGCGTGGGGACAGTGTTCTCGAACAAGAAAATGCAAAACCCGTAGATTTGTCCTATAAAATCGGTAGATTTCTACTTTTTCCAACAAAAAAACGGTATATCTAGTTGGGGAGCTATCTCGAACGAAAAAATGCAATATCTGTAGATTTGCCCTCTAAAATCGGTATATTTGTACTTTTTCCAAGTAAAAATCCAAACCTTTTTTTGCTTGTCTTTTATATATTTTTTTTTATTTAGGCATTTTCAAAAATCGGTAGATTTACGATCCATTTCTCTATATCGGTAGGACAGGCCCAAAATCGGTAAAAAATACCGAAAAATCGGTAGGTTCGAGACCACTGCGTGGGGATTATGGCAACCGCTTACCCCCCTTTTAAGGTCAGGCTTTCGTTCTGCAGTGGACGTCTTCTGGCTAATGTGTATACATATATGTGTTATGATTTCCTAAAAGCAGTGTATCGTGTAAAGTCAATGATTAACTGCAGGAACAAAAACAGCAGCTGTAGCTGAATTTTTTTGCAGATACTTGCTAAGTTTAATATTATTGTTATATCAAATTACAGGTTTATCTGTCCAGCGTCTAGTAGAAAGCTGGCGTCACAAGGCATTGCTTTTGTTCAAACTGCTGCTGCTACGTCGGAAGGTGCTCATATACGGCTCGCCGGCCGGAACTCTCTCCTCCGCTGTGCTCACTCTGGTCTCCCTGCTGCCGCAGTGCCTGGAGCAAGGGCTCTCTCGCGCCGCTAACGTCGTGTGAGTACCATACCTTTTTACTTGCGAGGCCTTACTAGGCCGGTAGCTATAGTGGGACCGTTTATATGAGACTCACTCACGGTATGGGGGCCCGGGGGTAGATGTCAATGGGGATCGAGGGAGGAGCGGGTGGCATGCGCGCTGCCGTTTATTCTTGGGAAGCCCGACTCTTCTTTTCGTCTACGGCCCTCCGGTAGTCGCCCGGGTAAGCCCTCTTGACGGCGCGACCTTCCCCCAACATTCAGAGATGTCCAAGCCAGCGGAGTCAGATTTAATCTCACCAATTAAGTTGGGCTCTATCACTGGCTCTTGGATGAACTTTAGTTGGCCCCAGAAGTCTTTGTCTTTATTTACCGAATTATAAACTTTAAACAAAGTAAAAAACAGAAGACACAATAGGGAATATGCATGTATAGCACTATAGTAGCTTATACCGCCAAAGTCCACGATTCCAAACAAATCCTATACTAGCACGTGTTTTTTTGCTAGAAAGGGACTGATTTAGAGAAAGAGAGAGAGTCAAGTATTTAGACTTTTTACTTTATTTTTTTGAATTACTTTTAGTGACGTATTTGAACACTTATATTTCAGAAATTTTGCAGCCGATTTCAATTATTTTGGTTTGGTCCATTTTGGTAATTGGAATTGTAAGAAGAATTATTTTTATTGTTTCGTAATCATTTATGAAACAAGAATTTTGTTGCCGTTTTGGTAGCTGAGTTTCGTAGTCAGCTACGATAGAGGAATTTCAGTTCCCTTTTCGTACTCAATTATTAAATAAGAATTTCAGCGCTTTTTTGGTATCTATGGTGAACCTAGACAAATAAAAATCATGAAATTTAATATAAGATGTGAACATCAGATTCAGTTAAACTCTCTACTTATCCTATTATTTTTAATAATTGAAACTCATGCATATTTTCTATTAATAAACCTAAATTTATTATCCTCGGAATAGCTAATTCGTCTTTTGTATTTTCCTTTTGTTTATGAAAAAGGCCCTTTAAGTTTAGACAATGGTTGCGTCAGCGCTCTTACTTGTACGAGTATTTAATCGTGTTACTGTACTATCTTATCTCGATTGGTTTGACCATGAAATTCACTAAATGAAAAAATAGTATGACTCATTTCCCAGTTTATTTAGGTGGGCGTCTTTGAAATAGTTTGTTTACTTAGTCATGGAACATTAAATCTGTTCTAGAATTGTTATATAAGAATGTTTCTATGAGTATGTTTCTGACGAGTGAAGTGATATTGGTTTTACGTACTTTACCGTATAAACCTCGACTAATTTACGAATATATTTATTTGTAAAATGTACAAATTGTGTTTGTATAGTATAGCAGATACCTATCGTTCTAGTTCTATTTATAAGATTTGTTATATATATTATATTATCTAAAAAAAAACGATTTCGGTATTAGTAGACGCCTAAAAAAACCTAATTATGAAAAAGAAAAAAAAATGATACAGCGAAGACAATTTTTTTTTTTCGTTTTTGCGTTGTTATGTTTTATTATTTATTTATTTATGGTTATGAATAGGTAGATCAGTGGTTCTTAACCTGTGGTCCGCGGACCACTGGTGGTCTCTGGAAGTACCCGAAGTGATCCGCGAAGCCAGCAGTAAAATATAAATAGGTTAGGGGAGTCGAGACGCGTGGTGCGAGTTGCGCTACGGTGAAGTAGCGGACGGAACATCGCCGCTTTGTACAGTAAAGTTGTTTCCATATTTTATTTATAGATAGAACAATCCTTTATTACAAATAATTTACAACATTTACCTCCAAGCATAAGTGGTCCATGGCAAGAAAAAACAAATGGTCCCTCATCACTAAAATGTTGAGAACCACTGATGTAGATGTAGGGAATTACTCATAGTATGAAACTAGTTATTAAACATAAAAATCAATATAATTATATATATATATGCAATGTTCCTTCCACATTCCAAACACAAAAAATAAATTAAAAAAAACAGAATTATTCTATCCCATCTATTCTTTCTTTTTAAGTCGTTTAAAAATATGTTTATATTACAGACAAGATGACCTGGTAAACTTCGTACCACAGTACTATTATGCTATCTAAACCGTTCTTGATTTCTAAAAGTTCTTGAGGAGAATAAAACAAAAAAAAAAGTCGAGCTATTTTCGAGTATTTAAGAGACTAACTTTTTTGAAACTTAAGTTTTTAAGAGCATGGCAATTGATATTCATCTTTTACATATTGCAGATTAACCAGACCATTGTCACCCGTACCCGCTGCACTCGACACTAAAAACGAAGACTTAGAATCCGGCAACGAGCCTGTTCGGGAAAAGGTAGTAAACGGCATTACGCAAGATGAAGAACTCTCCCCCAAAGAATCGGGCAACTTAATCGACGAAAAAGATCGAGTCAGTCGACAGAGCTTCGATGAAACCATCCTTTCTGACGTAGCTGACAGACAGGAGCTAACGGCTGGCAGAGAAAAATGCCACAGCATCGGCGAAAAGTATAAAACCCAGAAACCTATCTCAGAAGCTCAGCAGAGCCCTACTATGGCGAGAGATATGAGCGTAGACGGCTTATACAATATGACTGGACAGATCGATCAAGCGGAATGTGGAATCCCTCTCTCATTGTTCGAGGAGGGGTACCTATGTTTGCCTTACTTGTGTTTGAACTACTTGGATCTGTTGTCAGACCCTGCGGTTCAGGGTTTTGTGGTGGGAGCGTCGAACGTTTTGTTTAAGCAGAAGCGGCAGTTGTTTGACGTTCTAGTAGAGCTGAACGAGATGAGGATAGAGACCGCGGATTTGTCCTTGAAGCGGCTCCTGGCGCTGGGGACGGAAGACCTGAGGTTCGCCGACCACGTCGTGAGGCACGCCGCCTCGCAGGGAGACTCGTGGATACGGGATCAGTTTGCGAGCTACTTGATTTACTTGTTGAGGACGTCTTTACTGCCGGGTAAGTTAGTACTTGTATATTTTATTAACTTTCTGCGCCCGCACTTAAAATGTTCTAGTTGTCTAGTACTAGTTGGGCGCCGCGGTTTTACTCATCATCATCATCAACAGCCAGAACACGTCCACTGCTGGACGAATGCCTCCCCCTTAATAGGGAGGGTTTTACTCGCGTGGCTTTTATGATGAAAAGTAGCCTAAATAAATATTGCTAAAATGCATACCAAAAGTCACTTAACATACTTTCGCATTTATACGTTAAATAAGATTTCATAATATTAGCATATTGATTATTAAATAATTATCTTAAAATGTCACCCAACATGATTAAATATACAAAAATATATTGTTACAAACTTAATGAAATTTATGAAACACCTCAAGGATTTCCTCTATATAATAATAAAGGAACCGGAATAATCCGCACATCGTAAATGATTAAAAATGCAATTTTTGTAAGTGTATGTAAAGTATGTTTGTTAGTTATTCACGCTGTTACGGCTCGACAGTTTTAAGTGACATTCGGAATGGAGGTTACTGGCTAAGGAGGAGGTAGAAAAATATACGGTTCCCATAGAAATGTGGAATGTTCTTCTTGCAATGTGTGGAATGTGTGTCCTTGCTATTTTCCACAGTCAATATTCAACATGGCATAGCATAGTTCGTTAGCGTTTTCAACATGGAGCGTTTTAAAAAAGACGTCTACTTTCATCTCTCTGGGCTCTCTGGGGTCTGGTGAGCTTATCATCAAGTTAAAGGGTTTGCTTGTTTGCCACCATTTATAGAAAAAAAAAGTGGTTGCAAAAGGCAGAGCGTTACAATATAAAATACGACAAATGACTAAGTCTGTTTTTTTATTTTTATTCTTTTAGGATAACTAACAGAGCACTTAAATAATAAAATTATATTTATTTAGAGAGCTAATTATAAATTACCACAAATAGGTGCCAAACGCCAGTAATTTTAAGAAACGTCACATATTCACTTTACAGAAGGGAGCCGGGAGATAGATTCGTACAACGCCCAGTTCATGGCGGCTTTCAAATGCACGCCCGCATACGAGCAGTGGATGAAAAGCACTAACAACGGAGAAATTGAACCGTTTTTGAACCTGCTACCCGTGCACCCGTTCAGTGGACAACTCTCTGTCGCAGATATGAAGCTTAAATTCACTCAGTGAGTTAAACTGCAATTTTTTTATTCCCGACCTAAGAGCGGCGTTATGAGTTGTATCTATATGTATCTGTGGTATCATTGTTCCCAAAAGCTTGAACCGTTTTTTTTTACGAAAAATTGAAGTTTTTATGTCAACATAAAAAATCGCGATAAAATAATTTTGACCCTTATGCTTGAATATGTTTTTACGCAATGCAGTGACAAGACATGTGAGACGTTCGCCTGGTAGTCAGCACCGTGCTTGCCCATAATAGTAGCAGAGCCAAAATTGTGAACTTGCAACAAAATCCCGCGCCGCACTGGACTGCGCTGTGATATTAGATCTCAAATCTATTCATGACCAGTAATTTCTCTGGTAACATTGCCCTTCAAACCTAAACAGTAATGCTTGCACACTACTGCATGGCGTTTTAATATCTGATAAAGTACTTCCCCAGGTGGACGTAACCACAGAAAAGCGAAAGCCCTGCTTCTTAGGTTAGAACGGCTGTCAAAACAATTTTGTATAGCAATTGTACGGAAAACCACTGTCGCCCGTTTCACACATAATCGTATTGTAAGACCGTCGTCATAAGACGTAATGCCAATCATTGGTCGCGCATTTGAAGTAAAACGCTCGAAATGCCATTTTGAAATAGATCTAATTACGGCGCAATGTGGTTTGGTTTTGCCTACGCGTCTATTTGAATTATCTTTTTGAGTATTCCCAGTCTAAAAATATTATATATAAATCACATTATCATATATGTGTATTTGCACGTATGTCCGGCTAGCGCGACGCGTCACTTTTCCATTCTATTCACTTCTCTCTTGTCAGTGGACGCAGTAGATTCCTACCCACTACAAAACAGCCTTATCTTATAGACTGCTTGTACAATCTATAACAAAAAGGTTCAACAATACTGAAGGGTATGTATGTAGTCATCTTTATGAACAACTTATACTATAGGTCCAACCCTGAAACAGCGAAAGAAACAAAACAGCTGTTCCATACAAAAAGTTAATTGTCCTTGGACAAAGTGTATGGAACAGCTGATATTTTTTTTGCGATTTCATGGTTGGCTCCATAGTAAATGTTGTTCATAATGATGAGTACATACATATCAGTATTGTTGAACCTTTTTGTTATGTTACAGATTGTTTATTGTCTAATGTAACAATCACTGAAGAGAGAAGTGAATAGAAAGGAAATGTGACGGGCCGCGCTAGCCGGCATTAAGTGCAAATGCGCTTAATGACAATTCTACCAATATACATGTTTTTAAACACCCCTCTATACAGGGGGAGGCCTTCGTCCAGCAGTGGACGTTTTATGGCTGACAACGACGACGACATGTTTTTAAACAGAGAATACTCAAAAAAAACAATTTAAATAGACGCGTAGGAAACCACACCACATTGTATCTTAATTAGATCAATTTTAATCTGTTGCAAAATAGCATTTCGAGCGTTTTACTTCAAATGCGCGAGCAATGATTGGCATTTTTTCGTCGTAGTTTCTATATAATTATGTGTGAAACTGGCGACAGCGGTACATTGCTTTACAACATTGTTTTGACAGCCGTTCTACCTAAGACGTAGGGCTTTCGCTTTTGTGTGGTAACAATGTACGACATTACAGTACGATGTCCACGACGGAGGGAGGTCGTAAAGTGACAGCAGCTGTGGCGAGCACCGGGCGCGCCGTGGCCACCACGTCGAGAGCCGTCGGCGGGGCGCTGTCGCAGGCGCGCGGGGCTCTCTCTGGCTGGTGGAGCGCGCTCACTGCTCCACAGCCTTCTGGAAACTCCGACACCTCTTCCATAGGTCTGATAATCAGTGATTTATTAGCATTGAGCTAATATTTATAGAGTCGCAAACATGCAAAAAAAAAGGCCGCGCCTAAACTCGGCGCACGCTATGCAGTGCGCCGACTTTTTGAATGACT
The DNA here is from genome assembly GCA_905404285.2 of Erannis defoliaria. Classification (NCBI taxonomy): domain Eukaryota; kingdom Metazoa; phylum Arthropoda; class Insecta; order Lepidoptera; family Geometridae; genus Erannis; species Erannis defoliaria. The sequence continues at coordinate 8,511,360 of FR990071.1, forward strand.
TGAACTACGATAAGACACAAGCGCTCAAGCATACATTGAACACTATACAAGCGACATAATACACGTATTTTACATACGTATGCACGTATTGTACAACGGCACTCGGACGTTTTTTGTCTGTTTTCACTTAGAGATTGTGACTCTTTAGATATTAGGTCAATGTTTATTAGTTACTAGCTTGCGCCTCGCGGTTTCACCAGCAAGATGATGATAAAAATAGCCTATATGTTATTCCATGAAATAAGCTATCTCCATTTCGAGTTTCGTCCAAATCCGTTCAGCAGTATTGGAGTGAAGAGGCAACACATACCGACAAACTTTCGTATTTGTAATATTAGTGTGACTAGCAACGACTCGCGGTTTCACCAGCTATCCTATGGGAACTATAAATTGTACTGCGTAACCTTATATAGGAGAGGCCAATTGCTCTGAAATACAGTGAATACTACTTGGAGCCACTGGGTTCAAATCTAATTTTCTACCTACTTCTACCTATTTATTTCAAATAAATATATTTGTATCTGTTTCCGGGATAAAAGTAGTTTATTAATTAATCCCGTGTATCCCTTTTCTCCCTTTAAGGGAGAGGCCTTCGTCCAGCAGTGGACGTCTTCCGGCTGTTGATGTGATGTGTGTGATATCTCCATTTAAAATTTTACTTAAATCCGTTGTGCTATTACAGCACAGCAGTCTCAAACGATCGCATTGTCAACAATAAAGAAAAAAAAATTAGCAGAACATCTGTTAAAACATCTTTTTTTTGGTCACATTGCCATCTAGCCCCAAACTAAGCAAAGCTTGTACAATGGAAACCAGATAGTTGATAGAATACTTATACACATTTATTATTTTCTTTTAACATTTATTTATTTTCAGGCGACGACAAACAACAGGCGTCTGATGCGGAGGACATCGTAGAACAAATCGAGGATGACAACAAGATCCAGGACGAGCGCCCCCCCGCCCCCTCCCCCTCCCCCGCGCCGGACCCGCCCGACAAGACATTAGACGACACAGCCACGAACATTAGCAAAATCACAGTCGTTTGAGTTGGCACACAAGGAGAACAAATCGTGAGTCGGCTTGAGTTGGACACACGGCTTGTGTACTTGTTTATAGTATTAATCAAATTTTCGTAGTCTGTTCACTATTGGCGCTTGTCAGCTGACATAAATGTTATTACTGCATTTTTCTTGAGGCGTTTTCTCACGAATGACTTCACGACATGATTTACGGGCACGACACACGACACGCTAAAAACGTCGTGTCGTCGTACGTTTTCTCACGAGACGACACGACAGCACTGCACGGCAGTCGCTATCGGCTTAGTAAAAAAACGAGTGCCGAATGAAATGTCGTTTCGTGGTGGTGCACGACATCGTGAGCAAGTTCCCAGCCGCTATATCGTGACATAAAAAAAAAACGTCAGATTCAGCGCAAAACGTGTTTCGTGCAGTGTCGTGTCGTTGTGTGATTGTACCTATTGGATTGTACAGCGCTCGGTATCGTCACCGTAATTTCGGTGTCGTGTGTCGTCTCGTGAGAAAACGCAACTATGGGCGTGGTAGCCCGCAAACTCGTCTTACGTTCCTATGGCTGTAGATTCGATCCAGGCCCTGAATAGATAGACTAAAGACATTAAATAAAAAATAGATTGCAGACATTAAATAAAAGATAGACTAAAGACATTGAACAAACGAAATCAACACCGCATATGGACGATTTTGGATTGGGACACTTGCCTGAAACACCCCTTGTATAAATAACTGACGGGATCTGAACTGAACTGATCAGCTAGATTGTATGTGGTTACCACCACCAAAGACGCCTACATTACCCAGAGTATATTTAAGAGCTGCCTACATTGACTATTCACCTTTTGTTTAAAGCCATTCAGATAATAGTACGGTGAAGACTAGTATTTTTTATCTCTATCTAATTTGTTTCAATGTCCACAAAAAGAAAAGAGACAGCATTTGCAAATATAACCAAGGGACGCCATTTTAGTGAACAGACATGACATTCCATGATAGTATTTGTAGTTGAATATCGGATATAAATCTCTGAACAATAGAATTTACTCGTATAAGAGAAACTGTCTCCAAAATTATTGTTGTTCCTCTTTTATAGAGAATTGTAAATACAACACAAATGACATAAAGTATAAACTGAATGCTTTAATGATAAAAGACGAGAACAGGGAAGCTGCGGTCCACCTCGATGTGCTTAAAGCTCAGTAAAGCGTGTCGAATTACTCATTTTATACGAGACTTGTTATTGTTGGGTGTAGTAATTTTACAAGAAAAGCTTTAGTGTTTGTCTATCCTTGCCTTATCGTCATCGATTAGAGAAACAAAGGCTTACGCAAGCCGTAGATTAAATGCCAAAAGGCCGGGCGCATACGACGAGAAAAACCGTAAGAAAAACCGTCCGGTTTCGCCCGAAGGCGCTCCGTGCATACATTATGTACTAGGTCCCGCACACCGTAAGAAATTTCTCGAGACGCCCGTCTCGCTCGCACCAGTTAATTGTGCGCAGTGTGTTACGGTCGTACGGCGCCGGACCGGTGCCTGACGGAAGCCGTGCCGAATGCGTGTGCGGACAGGCAAATAGTGGCATATTTCAGCTACTCAAACAAATAACAACTCTATGCTAAGGCGATAAAAATAAAAATGCTAAGTAAGGCGTGCGATACACCTACGCAGGTCGGCATTACTCGGCATAGACGGGCCCTAAAATTGAATATATGAATATATATTGTGTTAACGCTCGGGAAAATAAGAAAATAACCCGAATAGAAAAGTCCGAGCCGGATGGTAAATATCAACTGCCGACTTATCGGTCGGGTTGTGCCGATCGATCAAATTAAATCCTTGCCTCAGTTTTACTAAAAATGTGGAACGTAGACGACGTATTTTTTTCTTGCGTTCGCTCCATATTTAACACGTGTTTATACTGCGAAAGTGTGATGAAATGTGTAGACAAAACTAGAGACAACAACCCGAACGAAAATTCAATTGTGCAGAGCCGACCCGAACATGCTATCCTGAGGTAGATGCCAATCGAAGCCGGGCGGCACGAGCCGAATGAAAGCCGAATATAATTATGTAGTAATTAATATCTTTGGGTCGGCTTTGTTGTTCAACAAATACTGCTGAACCGAATATGCCACTGCCGACCTGCTTAAGTGTAAAGCACGTCTAAGTATTAGCTCTAACCACAGCCGAAACATGGCTGAATAGGCTAGATGACTGGTTATTTTTTATTTTCCTATTAAAATGTGGCCCATAAATATAGCTGATTAATGGAAAGAAAATGATAATCTGATCAAAAATAAGCAACTTATAAGCATTTTAATATCTCTCTGTATGCCTCGCCTGCATCTAGTCTAGTCTAGCATGCTAGACAGAGAAGCGAAACGGCAAATCGTGACGTCACTTCTCTGTACGCCATATAAATTATATTCTGACAAGTAAGGCGTGACGTCATTTTTTGTTTTGGGGGAAAGGGACAGAGTTGTATCTACCAAAAACTTTAAACGCTTATATATCAGAACATAAATAACCGATTTAAGTTATGTTTTCAATAAACATACTATATTTACTTAAATTCTTCATATAAGCTATTGGTTTCAACGATTTAAACAACAGTCATCTACCCTATTGCGTGCAAACTGTTGTTTTGGCACAGTTCTCGGTGAAACGTTGATGGACGGAAGTTGCAAATTCCTTTGTTTCTTTGATCGAAGCTTATCTCTGTCATTCTCGTTAGAAATATCATGAGAGTGACAGACAATCTCGAGCGCTATGAATAGTTTATTCGGGCTTAAATATTGAAATATAAGCCCCAATTATGCTAAATCACCGGCCAAGAAATAATTAGAAAAAAACGGAGAATTATAATAACAGCTCAAATTGCATTTTGTGAATGCACTGTTGTCAAATGTTTAACCAATATGTTAAAAACTTTCGGGTATACAACATTTTGAATAAACGCAACTCCCCAGCGGAATTATAGAATTCTCCGTATTAGATTAAGGTTAGCCCTATGCATAAAAACGGAGTTGTTTTGCATTACAGCGGAATAACTTTTAGGTGGATTGTATTACGGCTGAACAAACGTGCGCCTCTTTCGCATTAATTTTTTGTTGGTTGGCCATCGTACGATGATACGAGGGCGGCACTGAAAATTTCGGGAATCAAGGAAGTGACACAACATTACTATTTAAAAATATATTTATTGCTTTTCGAAGTATTCTCCGCGAAATTTGACACATTTTTCCATACGATGGAACCAATCATTGAAGCAACCATTCCATTCGGAAGTTGGGGTCTCCAAAATGGCCGTTTTGTAGGCGTCCACAGCTTCTTCAGGTGATGAAAATCTCTGTCCACGCAATTTATTCTTTATTTTAGGGAAAGTATAGAAATCATTAGGGCTTAGGTCGGGGCTGTACGGCGGATGGTCCAATAATTCTATGTTTTCTTGCTCTAAAAACTCTTTTGTTCTGTGCGCGGTGTGAGAACTCGCATTGTCGTGATGGAGGATGATGCGGCGGTTGCAGTTCTCTTTACGGAGTTCAGAAACGACCTGTGGCAAACAAATGCTAGCATACCATTCTGCATTAACCGTTCTTTGTCCCTCAAGAGGAATAGTCGTAACATGGCCGGTTTTGGAGACAAACGTGGCCACCATTTTTTTTGCAACACTCCGTGAACGAACAATTTTTGTTGGCTTTAACTCATTTTAGAACACCCAAACTCGTGACTGGTTTTTTGTTTCGGGTTCGTACGCGTATATCCAGGATTCGTCACCTGATACGATGTTGTATACAGCATTTGAGGATCCTGCGTGGAATCTTTCGAGAATTCTGACGCACCAAGTAACGCGAGCCGCTTTTTGCTCTTCACAGAGCGAATGCGGTATCCATCGGGAAAACAACTTTTTTACACCTAATTTTTCATGCAAGATTATTTGTATTTGACTCATGCCAATGTCTAAAGTTGCCTGAATTTCGCGGTATGTCACATGTCGATCTTCCTCAATCAGCTTACGCACAGCATCAACGTTTTCTTGGGTGACTGCAGTTTTTGGACGACCTTGACGGGGATCATCATTGAGCTTGACACGTCCACGTTGAAATTCAGCAAACCAGCGATAAATTGTGGTTTTGGATGGGGCTTTATCAGCAAATGCAGAAATCATCCGGTCAACACACTGTTTTTGTGTTAAACCACTTCGAAAGTCATAATAAATCATCGCTCTTGAATTTTCTCGAGTCAATTCCATTTTCTCAACGACTAAACAAGTTTGACAAAATCTTGTGACAAGACCGAGAATATTTTATTAAATAAATAAATGGTATTCGATTTTTAAAACCAAGGAGTTTTCAATTAAAAAGATTTTAATATCACAGAAACAGTGGAAATATTCCATTCCCGATACTTTTAGTGTAGCCCTCGTACTTGATTACAATGCGGCTAAACGTGAGACGCCGTAATGTATATCGCAATGCCTATCTAAATATTGACCTGTCGGAATACAAAATGTCTCATCAAATCATCGCTAATTTTACATTTCGGAAGCGACATTTTTAAATTCTTATTTATATTAATGTACCTACATTATAGTTTTGACTGTGTTGCGTAACTCACAATTCTATGATGCGATGCACTCCACTAGTAAATTCATCAATGAAAATTAAGCTGTATGTGAACGGCGTAAGGCTTATATTTCAATATGAGAGCCCGTCGAGGCTTGTATTAGTAACGGTGTAATATGGGTAAAGTTAAACCTGTACATAGGTGAGTATTCTTCGTGAAAAAATGTTTGTGTAATTATGTACTCATTAGCGTTGAACATAGTATAGGTTCTCATTAAGGCGACAGCACTTTTATTATGACACAAAGCTGCTTAAAATTAGGAAAACTGTTGATAAAATATGAACTACATTATTATTTTCTATACAGCCGAAAAGTACTCATAATTGTGAACAACGTTTACTACATGCCCAACTAAGAATTCGCAATAAAAAACCTTAGTAAAATGTAATAGGTCATATTTTATGCATGTGTTACATATATTAAAAATAATAAGATAAGTGGAGAGTTTAACTGAATCTGATATTTATATCGAAAAAAAATGGTGTATCGGCTAGTAAAGTTCTGAAATATAAGCGTTCAAAGTATTTGGGAGGGAGTCATCTGTCCCTTTCTAGCATAACAAGTGCTAAAATGTTTGGAATCGTGAACTTTGACGTCATTAGCCACTATAGTGCTCTCCCTTTCCAACATGAAACTAAAATGTTTATAACATCGTTATTTCTGCACATACATTTGATTGTTGATGATTTGTTTTCATGCGAGTCAGCTTTTTTGTGACTCAATAAAAAAAACATTCATATGCCCTCAATAAAATTTATAAAAATGTAGATATTTTTTTCGCGAATTAAGGGTTGGCTTAATTCGTCATAATACAACACAATTATCACAATGATGAGGGCAATGGCCTCCTTTCAGCTTAGGGATTCAGTTCAGCGTAATCCTGTATAGAAGTCGGTAATAAGTATCTGATTTGTCATCTGAAGACTAAACTACTCATTTTAACTATGACCGTTGAGATTAAAAGTAAAAAAGTACAGTCATATCATACAGATAAAATATTATTTATAAAATAATAAAAAAACTAAGAAACAAATTATATTAATCTAAATGAAAGTTTAGCTTTTATAATGCCTAGTTTATTTGGGACATGCTAGATTTCTTGCTAGACTAGTTACATTTTTAAAGGATTGCACGGATCGGTTGTCCCGAGTCAAAAAGTTTTTTTTAAATATTTATCATTCAAAATTATTATGAACAACACACACACACACAAGGAATTTATATTTTAATTCAATCTGACATAGTTATCATTCATTTCAGGATTTTATTATGCAACTGGCAGATGATATAGTGGTAGGTATGCAAGACATTTGCATAATGGAGTGCCACATAGAATTTTAAACTGACATACTTTATTATAATTTTATTATGAAAACTGATGTGGTTTTGACACACCGATTCGATTTAATTAAACGTGAGTATTCCCGTATAAATAACAAAAATGTACTTAATTATAATTAATTAACTGTATAAAAATACTTTGATTTCCAATTTTAAGGATCGACAAGTTGACGGCTCGAACTCATCGGTGGGCGCTGCTAAAAAGCATGCTCTCTTCATCAAACAAACTGTGGGAAAGGGAGAAAGAAAGATAAATGAGCGCGCAATTTTTTTTTGTCGACCTTTGGCTGCAGTAATGTGGTTGAATAAACTCTGAGTTAATTTATTCCAACTTAAGTTATTTGAAATGTTTATGGACTAAACTATGCCGCTTGATAAATTATTTTAGAGTTTTCGTATTCCTTATGTTATTTGTTTACGTCCAATGTGGCGTTAAAATTGAGCTAAAATACAAGATGTTTCCTGGCTCATAACTTTCATGTTTATTAACTTTTTACTTTCGTAATATTTTACAATCCTAGATAATGAAGAGATTAATCGATATAATACTTAGTCTTGGACCTACAAAATTACATAGTGGAGTAGTAATACTACCGCGTTTCTATGGAGAAGTGACCAACTTGTCTACTCTTAAGAAGTAAAACATGACGAATGCATTTAATTTCTTTAACACAATATCGTGTGATCATCACATTCTGTTGATTGTACATGAACATATACAACGGAGTAGTTATTTGTAGTATAATAGTAGTTATTTTTTATGACTATCAATGGTAAAAAAATAAATTGCCAATGTTTTATTTTCAAAATTGAAAAATAAAGTTGATCGCAGTGTAGCCAAACAGCTCCTTTTATCTTTATAATATAACCGTTCCGTGTAGCTCTGTATATACCGTCTTATGCATAAAACACTAAAAAGTATTTCAAACCTATTTTTGTTAGTCTTCTTTTTTCAAACTCAAATCGTAATTCGAATGAAATTATACAAAACACTTTTTAACTGAAATAGGTTTGAAATTATGCTTGCGCAGAGTGTGTCACTAAAATGAAAAGATATATATATTAGGTCTTTACCTATGAAATTGCAGTTTTGTATGGAATAAGTGAAGGTACCTATTTTTTTAAACTTTTTTATTTCTGTTATTCAAAGTAATCACCCATGCCATCGACGTATCTTTGCCAACCAATTGGCAGTTTATTGATGCCCTTCTTGTAAAAATCAGCTGCATGGGAGGCAACAAACTCTTCAAAGGCATTTTGTACTGCCTCTCGGTAATTGAATTTTTTACCCACTAAAAAGTTGTCTAAATTTTGGAAAAAGTAATAGTCGGTAGGTGCAAGGTCTGGTGAGTATGGCGGATGAGGGAGAGCTTCCAACCCCAGCTCTTGCAGCTTGGAGAATGTCTGTAGCAGCAGCGCGAGGCAGGTCTCGACGCGTACGTTGCGCTGGCGATCGTTAAGTTCGTGGGGCACCCATCTATCAAGTTTTTTTACCTTGCCTATTTGTCGCAAATGGATCAAAATTGTTTTGATGCTAACATCAAAAGCTGCTGCTAGCTCAGCTGTAGATTGAGTTTCGTCAGCTTCCACAATCGCCTTTAATTCATCATTGTTTACCAAAGTCTCCGGACGACCACGAGCTTCATTTTTCAAGTCAACATTTCCTGAACGGAACCGGGAAAACCAATAACGGGTTGTGCGTTCGTTTGTACAGTTCTCTCCGTAAACGTTTTTGATGTTACGTGCCGTTTGTGTCGCGTTGGTGCCACGACAGAACTCATATTCCATAATTACACGAATTTTTAAAGTATCTATTATGACGAAAATTTTTCAAATGTAATGAAAATACAACGCTAATCAATAAACAAAAGACTGAGTTTGTAAAAAGAATGTCATGTTATTAAGACAACATTAATTTTAATTCAGAATACAAAGCTATTCCAAACTTTTTTTCTATTTGAAATGACCAGTACTGAAGAACGGCAATTTCATAGGTAAAGACCATTACTGACCATTTTATTATTACTTACTTTTCATTACTGTGTTCTCTCTTCTAGTTCAGTAGTTCAGTCTAGTTCAGCTGCTCAATTGAAATGATATAGTTTGTCGTTAGATTTCCGTTTGCTAGTTCATCGAGAGATATCGAATAGGAGAATAAAATAACAGTGCATGTATCGCTGATAGATGAGTTGAGATAATTATAGTTAGTATGTACATGCTTAAAGAAATTGGATCGTAAAAATCATACCACGGATTTCCCTTCATACTTGATCAGGCTTAGGACGGTGATTATCTAGAATATAGAGGCTTAGGACTGACAATCTAGATTCTAGATTGTCACTAGAATCTAGATTGTCAGTCCTAAGCCTCTATATTCTAGATAATCACCGTTAATTTGTTGTTATGCTATAGTTTAATATTTTATGGGTTTTATGCTATTATTTAAAAGGAATCTCACCAGATAAAATCTAGATTGGCGTATTTATAAATGTGTGATATGTACAATGATTTAAATTTACAATATTTACATAAGTATTTACAATCACGTTGCTGAGCATCATTCCGTGTTGCAGCTGATAAAGAGCAGCTGGGACACTTTTGTTGCCTTCAGCTGACTCCGTTTATGTGTCAGAATGTCCCTGCTTTAGAAAAAAATCTCTCGCAGGGAACAGATGTAGCCATTATATTGAGGCGTTTTTGCATGTACTGAAACAGCAGCGGGTATATATAGCGCCGTTCCTTCCACCACAGAAACGGGTCGCTGGTCCGTTTCAGCAAAGGCTCCTGCAAATATTTTTTCATCTCTACAATACCAGCTGCTGTGGGGTTTGACGGAGTCAGCTTAGCCACCTCTTTGTCAAAATCTTCCCATAAGGAGGTCTGGCTTGAAGACGGTTGCGCGCCTGTCTGGTCCTGTACCTGTACATGTGTCTGTGGCACGCAAGTTTCTTGCAGAGGGCAGCCACGTCCAACTTTCAATTTTAAATTACTGATGCCTTTTTCAGCAGCACCTTTGTTTCGGAACCCTTTATCTTTGAATCGAGGATCCAACAATGCTGCTTCCGTATGTAACACGGAGTGTTCAATAAAACTGAACCTTCCATCGAACTCCGTGCTTAGTTGTTGGACCATTTTTATTATGATAGTGGGTATGGTCTGTTCATTCTGCTCTGTTATTTGTTTCCGGATAGAGGTGAAGAATATGCGGCACAAGGGGATGACTTTTGATAGAGTCACGTTTTTTTCGGAACTTATTTCGATGGTGACGTCATAAAATATTTTTAAAATAGGTAGTGCCGCTTCAACTGTCGCCCAGTCATTGGCACTTAGCATTATATCTGGCCTTGTAAGGCCAAGAGTAGCCGTGACTGCGTCCTTCACTAACACTAGGCGTCTAAACATGTTGTAAGTAGAGTTCCAGCGGGTCACAACGTCTTGTTTCAGCTTGAGCTGTGGAACATTTGATTAGCCCTGGATTTCCTTCAATTTCGCCAAAGCGTGCGAGCTTCTCTTAAAATACTCTACAATTTTTTTCACACCTGCAGTAGTATCGGCAATTTCCACCAATGCTGATTGGACGCATAGATTGATGGTGTGGGCGAAACATGGAACATGACGCCAACCTCCAGCTCTAATCGCAGCGGTAATATTTGTCGCATTATCACTGACTATAGCAGTTACTTTGTTCTTAATATCCCATTCTCGCATGACATTCCTCATATGTTCGGCAAGATTTGTCGCTGTTGTTTTTTCGTTATATTCAACGCAGCCTAGCATCGTCGATTGCAGTTGTAAGCTATTGTCTTGTTCTTGCACGTAGTGCGTTGTTACAGCCACAAAATGCTCGTTGTTCACTGAAGTCTATCCATCTGTAGTAAGGCATACAGCCGGAGCGGCAGCTACCTTCCTAAATCTTCGCTTTTTCCACTTCTCTTAAATAAATTTTTGGTAAAAAGCTCTCTGAAATGGTTTTTCTTGTTGGCAAAGTATAGCCTGGGCAAAGCATTGTCAGCAGTTTTTTGAACTCTGGCTCATCGACAATGGAAAAAGCGTGGTGGCCTTTCGCAATCATTTTTAATAATTGTTCGTCAACTTTTTCGGCCCGACGAGGTCCAATTGGTTTCAAGTTCTGTACGAATTCCGCCATGGACTGATGAGCTGAAGTAAGAACAGGGCGTACAGGGCATGATACGCTAACCACATTGAAGTCCGCATGTATAGCAATTACATTATTTACAGTAACGGGAGTTACGGGATCACTAGTAAGAGTAAGGTCCGGCTGACGTGCTGGAATAAGTGGTACGGTCGGATGTTTTATTTTTAAATGTCTGTTTAAATTACCGACGTTACCACCAGAAATTCCAATACAGTTCGAGCAATACGAACACTTAGCTTTTTTTGCTTCCACTTCTGTAAAGTGGTTCCAAATGGTGCTTCGTTTCCTAGAAGACATTGTCCGAAATTTTATACCTATCAACACCTATCACTAATAATCACTATACAGATATACTCCTACACACTATAAACACTAACTTAACACAAATAGTACACGGTATTATATATTTTAATTTACAATGTCGATTAAATAAAATATCAACTCAACTCAAGAACAAGAATAATACATTAAAGCATAAAACTTTAAAACTTTCATTTGAACTGAAGAGCGGGAAGTTGGCGGGAAGAGATTTGTCTACGTTATTATTGTTATTATTTACAATGAAAGAGATGGACAGTAAACTGGTACAAATAACTACAAAAGTGTCCCGTAATGCCATGTCATAAAGCTCAAAATAATATTAAAAATATTTCGCTATTCGATGACTACTCTGATACGACGAAAACAATGCCTTATTATGATTGCAATATAAAGTCCAAGCTCGTATACACGTGTTTGTAAATTGTACACTGCCTTTTCCCTTATCAGTTCAAAATTAGCTATTTCGTTAAACACGCAATGTACGACAAAAGTTTGAGAATACCTAAAATCGTTCTCGAACTATCGTACATTCGCCGCGTTCCGAAATGCATCAATGGGCTGACAGTGCTAAAAATAAAGATAACAAAAAGAAAATTAATCAATTCAATGTTGTATTTGAATTCATTTTCTGCTGTGTTGGAAAAACATTAGAAACATGAATTTTTTTTTAAACTTTTCATGGTGATAAATTTACTTTTTTGTGCTCTTTCGAATTAAGTGCACTGAAATCTAACCAGATTTGGTTACCAGCTGTGTCATCATTAATCACGACCAACATTTTTCTCCCCTATTCGTATTTCTAATTCTTCCAGTATTTACAAACAACTCTCCTTTTATTTTCTTTATATATCTTGCTCGAATTAAACGTCGGATTTGACAGCGCTCACGGTGCTAACCTATATTGTACTATCAATGGTGCTAACGCCGAGAAGTAATATCACTGTGAACGCAAGATGGCGCCAGAAATGACGTCATCCATGACGTCGAGACGACGATGGGTAGACGCGCTAACGCCAAATCGGAATGGGTTTCTATTGCGCTCACAGCGTCAACCGTGAGTTTCACGCATTTTGGAACGCGGCATATGTAACCAGACGACCGAACGAAAACCAAGACCGAATCAAAAAGTTGAGTGAAATCGTAGAGAGAGAAACCAAGTTCTTCGTTCTTAGTTCTTCCGTCTACGAGTGAAATAGACAATTACTTCAGTACCCGTACCCAGAACAGAGCGTGACAGCATTCTCTATCCATGCGCACTGGGTGGGCTCGTTCGTGTCTCATCGTTCTCGACTTTAACTGGACTAAGAAGTAATTTTTACATTGTTTCTGAAGTAGTGAACGAAAGGCGAAACACAGCGAAGTAGTTCAATTGAAGGATTCATTCAAGAACTACACACGGCTATTTGAAATACGTTTTAGCGTTTTATGCATTAGACGGTTCGTATTTATTGAATTCTGTTTTTATAATGTTTCTTGATTGATATTTGTGTTTTTTTTGTGATGAGGCTGCGGAGTAGCTTACTAGGAAAAAGTAGAATTGCAACTGGATATACGAAAAAGATGATTCATAACACCTTACTGCAAACGCGTCGTATAATAATCTCTAGGAATAATGTCGGTATCGAAGTCTTTCTTGATGCTATATGACGCCATTACCCTGAGTCCTTATTCTTGTAGAGCAATATTAGAGCATACGATATTGTTTCTTGTTTCGTATGTCAATCTTAATGAGAGTGATAACTGACAAGTTTCAGGATATAGTATCGCAGGTTTTGATATAACATCGTCTGCATGTAAAAGAGCATCTTATAGCGTAGCTTGACAAAAAAGTCTAGAAATGGAAACTTATTTTTCTCTCCTGGCAATATTGTGGTTATGTCAATGAGTGAATTCATCCTATCTCTCTTTGTCGTACTATGGGGTTGCTAGCATCTTAAACTATTTGCGATCGTGGTGCCTATATTTTCTATCCTTTTTTGCCAAGCTATATCTATGTATGAATAATTTTAATTATGTACCAACTATTAAGGTATTAATATGATATTTTATAAAGTTTGTATCAAAAAAAAAATATGTTAGTTTGTTCTGGTCTTAAAATTGTGATCTCTAAAATTATGTTTTGTTAATAATCTTATGTGTAGATTTATTTTATTATTAAATCTCCATTATAGTGAATATTTAATTCTTTAGGTATGCATAACATATGAAAATATATTTTATTACGTGTTTTTTATTAGTTTTATACATTGCTCTCTATATTAACTGAATCATTAAAAATACTTAGAGGCAACAAAAGGTCGCAGAAAATTATAAACTTAAAAATCTGTTTTATTTATGTAGATGTTATTATATCTGTTTACCTTTGTCTTTAAATTGTATAGCTTGCCTAACTCCTTTGTTATACATAACTATATAAAATGTCACTTTCGAATAAATGAGATAGTAGCTGTGAACGTTAACTAATATAAGTTATTTAAAAATGAATGAGCTTCATGAAGTTTTATTCCACTACAGATTACAAATTCCCTCTACTACTTGTTACTTTACTACCTAAGCGACAGCACGCTGCGCGCAGCTATGTCGCTCGTGCATTGCAACAACCCCCTGACAATATTACAAAGGTTCAGCATTTTATCTAAACAAGTTTTAGTACCTAAACATGGGATTATTAGCAAGGATATAAAATGTGGTCGATTCTGGCTGTTTTAGTTGACAGTTCTAAACTTACTAAAGTATTGCTGTCCTTAGCTAACATGCCTAGTAAAAAAGTGACAGCAATACTTTAGTTAGTTTAAAACTGTCAACTAAAACCGCCAGAATCGACCACATCTACGTAAGATTAGGTATGGGTTATGTCCAGTTTTATGAATGAAAACTAGCTTGAATATAATTTGATTTTTTCCTAGACCAGGAGTTCCCTAAGTGTGGGTGGCAACCATGGAGAATACTCTGTGGTGGCAACCCGCTGATGGGTCGCGAGCGAATATTGAGTGGGCCCTGAAACATAAGACAACCCGACCAATCGGTCCGAACGGGCTAACCGGACATAATTATAGGTAAAATGGGTACTTTGAAACAAACTTTCAGACGGTCCACTAAACAGATCATATAGCCTGTTGATGGCTCGTGAACATCATTTCTCCTACAAACACGACTCACCGTTGCGGGCAGGGGGCGAGGTAACGTTCTATGCTTGCTATTGGCCAATCAGAGGGATGACGCAATCTGAGTTATGAAATTCAATTACATTTTGACGTACTTGCAGTGGCTAGCAGTCTTGGAGGATCTAGCTATCTGGTCTCTAGAGAATCTGAGCGTTACCATTAGGTACGGATCTTTTTATAGGATCTGAAATAAATGTTTTGAATTTAAATTACTTCATGCGTTACCTTTCTTCTTCTTCTTTGACCATCGTCATGTGGTGTGGTGTTGGTACGTGTGGGTTGACTAACTGGTGACGTGATAAATTTGATGAAAGCTTATTATAATATAGGTACTACGATTGTTTCTATGACACTTATTATCTAAGTGTTTTGAAAACTTTTACCTAAATCAAAATGTTTCTTTTACCTAATAACATTGAAGGACAAGGATTGTACGATAAAAAAAATGCACCCGCGCGAAGCCGGGACGGGCCGCTAGTTAATAATGAAGCTAGGCTAGAACCGGTTCCCAATTCCGTAATTAATATAACGCTGAGCGCCAAAACTGACAACATCGCGGAAGAGACAGAGCGAGCTATCGCTGTCCCTGTCACGGGGCGTTGCGAGACCGCTTGCCGCCACGCCGTGGTAGGGCCTGTTATTATTTTACGAGCAAAACACTTTCGTGAAATGTTACGTTTTAGTAGGCGCAAATCGATTTTACGTTCAAAATCCTTTTTTTTATTACTGATTGAAACAAGTGGGTCACTTGTTATGTTTTTATTGTTGTAATGTTGTTATGTTAGTCTTGTTATTATGAGAATAACTGTGCTGAGTTTGGTACTAAACCGATTTGTCAAACCGGTAACAACAGCATCTAAAATATTGGTACATCGAAATAATTCCGAGTGCTTAGAGTGCTAACTATAACTAATTTCAAAGATTTGGATCTCGTAGTCGGGGTCTACATAAAACTTCAAGATATGTGTTACACGATATATTAATTTCAAAGCTTCACATGTTGTATTTTTGCCATAAAATGTTCCCAAAAACACCTTGTTTATGCGTTTTCTCCTTCCCATACACCTTAAGACGGCCAAGAGGTGGGTCCTTGATTTGGAAATTGTTGTTAAGTAGGTCGGAGCCCAACAAGTTTTGGAACCACTGTCCTAGACCATTGTAATCTTATTCTCATTAATTTCACCGACTGAGATTTTTCATAACTTTATATCTTCAAACATGTTGAAATACGCGAGAGAGATAGCGGCGCGCAGCATTCTGTCCCTTAATAACGCCTCGTGACCATGAAGAGGTACTCAAGCCAGTATTACTTACCTACTTTAGTAACAAAACAATCTAGGGCGGCCCTGTGGCGTTTATAGATACTTTAAAATATTATATAGTTTCTCATTAGCCCTGTAATTTCGTATTGATTGCCCATGGTCCTACCGCTACTGTAGTCTTCATCAGCCATAAGACGTCCACTGCTGGACGAATACCTCTCCCTTAATAGGGGGGTTGGCCATAATCCCCAGGCTTGGAAGGCGGCTTGCGAAACGGAGAAACTTAACCACAGTTAAACGAGAGGACACTCCTGCCCGTCCTCCGGTGGTTCTGGATGCAGTTTTAGAACATACGTTTTGGTTACTACTGTAGTAGCAGGGGTGATTTAGATTTCGGTGGAGCTTCCAAAAAAAAACATTACATGTGGAATTATGACTTCATTTACCCATGGAACAACCTTTGCAACGTCTTTTTAAGATTTTTGCAAAGAAAATTGCCCTTTTTTATCGAATATCTTGCGTTTGACTGCCATCTCGTCTGATGATAAACGCAGATGCAGTCTTCGATGGAGCACGCTTGCCCCTGGTACTATTACACAGGGTTAGTTCTAATCAGTTAGCATCCCATTAAAGGCATATTCTGTACATCAAAACAAAAAACTTTTACTATGGGGCCAACATTGAAATCGCGAAAAAAATATCAGTTGTTCCATCCAAAACGTTCATAGACCTTGGGGAAAATGTATGGACCAGCTGTTTTTTTTGCGATTTTAATGTTGGTCTCATAGTTGTTGTTGTTGGTGAAATGTCCACCAATATTTATTATTTATTTATTTACCACGCATTATAAAGCAGGTCGGAGAACGGGCAGCAGCATCCTCTTGGTTAACGGTGTGGTGAGCATTCTGCGATTTCGAAGCCGCCTGCCAAGCGTGGGGATTATGGCAACACCCCTCTATTGGGAGGCCTTCGTCCAGAAGTGGACGTCTTATGGCTGACGACGAAACCAGGTCAAAATCTAACTAGAACAGATATAAACGGTCGCGCATTTTCAGTAATAAATTATGTACTGGCTCATATTATATACAATAAATTAGTAATTCTTCGACCGCGATATATCTTGCTCCGAGTTAAAATGTATGGCGTTACGCCAAATTGGCGCATAATGAACCTACTATTCAAAGCAGTTTATTATAAAGGCCGCCTGCCTGTTACATTATGAACGTATCACATAAAATAAGTAGAAATAATAACAACCTTTGATTGAGGAATTATTTATTTACTTAGGTATGTCTTTATCACATTTGGGTAAATTAAATTACATTAAATGCAATGTAAATCGGTGTCCTGTTACAGATTAAGTACGTACTCGTAAAAACAAGGCGTCGTCGGTAAACAAATTCGGCATCTACTCGCAGGCAGAATGCAGGTCGTATTCCATTACAATTATTTTACCAAAATTATTTTTCATTCGGTCCGAACCCTTCGGCTTCGTCGCAGTCTTAGAATTTTTACAAGCAAAAATGCTAAAACGGTAATGAGTTCCGGAGGCGCGGTCCGGGCCGGTCACACGGGCGAGTCGGGCTCGTCCCAGGGCCACGGCGGGCCCGAGTCCAGCGCGTCCTGCCGCCACAGCGCGCGCGCGCCCTCCGAGCCGTGCGCCAGCAGCCGCATGTTGTACGGCTCCACCATGTTGCCGAGCGACGCGGCGCTGTCGGCGCGCGGCACGGCGCGCTCCCCGCCGCGCTTGCTCTCCGGCAGCAGGTCCAGGCACGCGCCGGGCTCGCGCGGGGACTCCAGCTCCGTCAGGTCGGACCGCGGCGACAGCTCCGCGGACGTGGGCGCCTCCAGCGAGCCGTGCGACTCCACGCGCACGGCCAGCGGGGCTCCCGCCACCAGCGGCGCGGACTCGTCGTCGCTGGGCGGCTCGTCGCGCGCGGGGCTGCGCTCGCGGGACCCGCCGCCGCCGCGCAGGAGCTTGTCCTTGAGGCGCGTGAGCCGCTCCGCGGAGCTCACCTTGCGCAAGATGGCGGCCGTCTTGCGCAGGCCGCGCAGCTTGAGGTCGACGACGGGCGAGCCGCCGGCCCCGGCGCCGGCGCGGCTCGAGTCCTCCACGGAGCGCGAGCGCGCGCACAGCCGCGCGTCCGGCGCCTCGTCGCCCGCCATCAGCAGCGAGGAGGGCCGCGAGCGCGGCGCCTCGGCCGGCGGCGCGGGCGCGGTCACGCGGTAGTGTGCGGCGGGGCGCGGCCGGGCGCTGAACGTGATCTGCCCCTCGTCGGCGTCGTCGGAATCGTGCTCGTTCTCCACGTTGAATGTAACAGCGGGCGGGTCGCGGTCGCGGTCGCGGTCGGCGGCGCGTCGCCGGAAGCTGCCCTTCAGTATGGAAGGGTCGCGGCGGAGCGCACGCGGGCTGCCGCCGGGAGAGGGCGCCGCGCTGCCCGCCACCGACCCGCCCACCATCACCAGCGAGTGCTCCTCGTCTGAAACGAACGCAACCTCTTTGTGATGCCGTGTGACGAGCGCCGACACAAGTGTAGCGGAGGACGGGGGCGGGGAGGGGGGAGGCGGGGGGAGTACCTGCGAGTGCGCCGCCGCGCCGCGCCCGCCGACGCTCTCTCACCGCTCGACGGACTACACCTGCGCCTACACCTGTCTCAGTTTCTATTAGAGAAAGGGCTGAAATCAAACGACGTTGTAACTTCTGTATATTTATTAATTAATTCACAGGATAAACGAGTATAAAATTACTGGAAGGATGCTATTACGAAAAGTCCCGGCGGCGTTATTCGGAAGGCACACTGCGTGTCCGACCCGCCGGGGTTACTAATTTTACATTTTAAGTACATAAAAAAGTTACTGAAACTAATTTTCAAAACAATAACATGGAAAAATAATGTGCATTTTATTGATATGATATGTATTCGAAAAACCTACTCTGAACTATAATTATGACAAATATCATGGAAAAAGTATTTTGTAGCTAATCGTAATAAATCTTAAGTACCTGCGACTCTAACAGAAATATTTGACATTTCTTAATCAACATATAACATATTCGAATATTAACCTAAGAAAATTTCACTAAAAATCAAGATTCAAAATACCAGGTATGTATATTAAGTCTCACTATAATGGCACAGTAAATATTATCTCTAATCTAACACATCGAATACTGATAAACAAGGTTTAGTAAAAATATTAGGACAAAGCCAATGATAATAAAAAAAGTATTTCTTAATTGTTGGAATGAGACCACAGCCTTAAATACTAAGTATTGTACAAAATGGCAAATGCTTGAAACAAGCTATGCTAAACATTAAGGTTCGTTTTAATACACATTTTGCTACATGTATAAGCATACTATCACTAGCTATGTAGTCTACGACAATAAATAATAAAGTTTGGTATCTGCTATGAAATACCTATTTGAGATTTTGTCTACTTTTGTTTTTAAAAAGTTGACATTCGATACAAACATTGGTAAGCGAAATCTAGCCTCAATGATATGTTAACCAAAACTTGCGTACATTAAAATGTACTTACAAAAATAATAACATAAGTTAGCAAATTATTATAACAAGAGTTCTGTTGAAATTTCAACGCATAATTCAGTTTTTATTTAGGAATGGATGTAGTTATCAGTCCGTCAAATTTATTAGAACGAATCATACATTAAAATTAAAAATATTTTTTATCAAAAAACTGATTTGGACTAACAAAGTTAACGGACACCAATTACATTATTTACTTTGCGTGTGTTAAAGCAACATAGACAAGCGATGTACAGCGGCTGAATCGAGAACTAAGCTTTCGATGCACATAGCATCGGATTAAAGTTCTTATTCCCCCGATAGTAAGGTTGCATATAGCGTGCACGCGCGCGAGCGTATAAATAATGTCTATCCGCTAAATCGAGAACTAAGCGATTTCGACCTTCAATTCGTCGACATAAAGTCCTTATCCCTCCGACAGCACGTTCGCATTGAGCGTACACAAAGGTATATCCAATAGGCTAGATGACTGGTTTTTTTTAATTGTCCTTTTAAAATGTGGCCCATAAATATAGCTGATTAATGAAAACAAAATGAAAATCTGATCAAAAATAAGCAACTTATAAGCATTTTAATATCATGCTAGACAGAGAGAAGAAATAGCAAATCGTGACGTCACTTCTCAGTACGCCATATAAATTATATTCTGACAAGTAAGGCGTGACGTCTTTTTTTTTTGTGGGAAAGGGATAGAGTTGGCTCTACCAAAAACTTTAAACGCTCATATATCAGAACATTATTGACCGATTTAAATTATTTTTTCAATAAACATACTATATTTACTTAAATTCTTCATCAAAGTTATTGGTATCAACGATATAAACATCAGTCATCTACCCTATTCCTATGTCGGAGTCCTATGTGAAGACGTCATCGGTAAAGTTGAGTATGACGTGGTCGGGCGTGTCGCCGGCGGCGCCTCCAGGTGCGGGCGGGAGGGGGTCTGAGGAGAGGGGGGTCGCGGGGGTCTCTCGGATGGTGTGGAGGGGCTCACCTGGGTGGGAGGGGGGCTCCGACTGGAGGACGTCCTCCATGGCCTCCTCGTTCAGAGTTTGGAGCGCGCCGCATATCATCTGCTCCTCGAGGGTAACCTGCAGACAATCAGTCACGTTACGTACACATAGCACTCGCGCTGCCATACATGTACGTACGCGTTACTTAGTAACGTAAGTTTCACGCGTACGTGTCGGTCAATACCCAATCGAGTTTTTTTTGGCGGGAACACGGAAAAATCATGTCGTTACATTCTATTATTTTCTTAAACTTGCGTTTTTTCGCGAATTAATGATTAAAAATGGTAAAAATTGAGTGTTGAATTACATGCACGAGTGTGGGCAAGTGATATGTGGTGAAACATGTCTTTTCGTGTTCTTTTCTAAACTCCATAGAAGCTCATAGTAAAGTCACCACAACTTTACTAGGGCATGACTTGGACTTGACTATGACTATGACTAATTTCGCGTGACTAACTGTGATTTCATGACATATTTGACTTGATTTTAATATAAAAACTTGATAATTCATAAACTTGACACTGGCAGAATGCACAACGTGCGATGCCAATAACTAAGAAAAAAGAGAGGACGCAGCTGCCCGTCCTCTGGTGGTTCTGGATGCAGTTTTAGCACATACCCAGCTCCATTCCGTGATATGAATAAACTAACAAAAAAAGTTACTGCTGCATTTGTTTCATAGTTTTTTTCTTTATTTATGTTTGACAGGTGTTTTAATCTAGCTCAACTGATGTTATGTGGTGGAAGGTATTAATTACATGAACCATGAACGTGCATCTATTTTTATATATAAAAAAAGCATGCCTACTTTCTGTTCTAAAACCCATAAAACGCAAATTTTAAACTATTTGTCAAATCTGTTTTGTCTTTCAATACGTACACGGATTTACATAACAAAATCAACTTTATTTGTCGGAAATGTTTTTGTACTATCCAACAACAGGTATGCATTTTGAAAGGCTTTTGTTTTATCTAGTTACGGTGCAATGGAACATTTACAAACTACTTTACTAAAAACTACTACTATGTAATCACCTGATATTCCGCGTATGGCTGCAAATATTTAATACACGTCAATGAATTTGAAGATGACAATAATAATAAAAGTAATTTAATCTCAAACTTGAGTAGTCTGCACACTATGCCGTACACCATGACCGCGCTAGGAACGTATCAGGCATCGAAAGCAACACGATACGTTCTATGCCCACAGAAACGGATCGACGGATTCTCATCTACAATTTGTTGACGCTCCTTGCATGGTACGCGACGGTGATAGTCGGTGACGGAACAGTCTAGTGGGAACACTGTCATAGTTTTCAATACAAACATTTTTTTTTGCCTGACACGTTGCTAGCAATGGTGGTAACTCCTTTATAATAAACGATTCTTACTCTTTAGTTACTATTTGGATAACTTTGGCCGCTTTGGTCTCACACAAGAGACCTTTTTTTTTTTTATTATTTCTATAAAGTGAAGATACGAGCAAGACGGTCGCCTGGTGGTAAGCGTCACGCTTCCCACTAACAGTACAGTGCTAGAATTAATCATATGCCTGCGTTTGTCCGCCATCTTGCATGGTGTCGAGCAATGATGCCATCTACATACGATTGAGGACGCTTTTTATTGTTTTATTTGATTGGCTTCGAAGAAGTAATATTCTATTGAAAAATCTTACCTGTTTTTCAACGTTGCTGGGCCGACTACGCTGATGCTCCGTCGCCCTCGGTTTAGTGGTCTCTGGCTCCGTCTCCGTTGGCTTTTCTGTGACCACTGTAACGAAAAAGTTACCGTTTAAAAAAATCAACGGTACACCAGGCTATACGTATTTATGTTTATATGTTACAATAGCTGTTGGTTCTCCAATAAATATATAAATAAATTAAAAATATATCCCGGTTCAAATACGCGCCTCACATCAGAAAGGCTAATAATTTGTCTTGAAACCACGTTCAGAACAAATTCTTAGGTTAGGTTAGGTTTTTTTTAATAGCACTAACGCTTCCATGATGGAAAACGATGTGAGCATGGCCGCGCCGCTTCATTTTTTTAGGCCCTAAGGTACAAGTACATACATACACAATACTAATACACACACACATGGTAATACATTTTATTTAAGCGGTTGAAGCACACGGCCGCCAAACCGAGGCTTTTGGCTCAAATACATAGAGAATTTGAAAAAATATATATATGGCGTGAAATAAAGTGTAAATTTTCAGCCACACTGAATTAAATCTATGGCTGAATCAACCTCCAAGAACAGATTATAATGAACATATGCACAAAGTGAGATTTAAAAAAGTGGATGCATTGCAATGCAGAGTAAGTATTTTTTGTGAGTAGCATGAAATAAATATTTATTATTTGGAAAAAAACAGTTATCACAAAAAAATGTTAGGACACAGAAAAGTATGAACAAATAAACCAAATAAGTTTTCACAAATTGCAGATTGCATACAATCCAGAAAATCGATTCTATGTTTTTAAAGCTTAAACAGGAAGAAAAATTATGACCTCCGGCAGGACTCGAACCTGCATACGAGCAGTCTCTATGGGTTTCCGTCCCAACTGCTTTGCCAATTAAGCTACAGAAGTCTCTGCCTTAGATGCCAAATCATAATGCCGGAATGGGATGAAATGCCGGAGATCATAATTATTCTTCCTGTTTAAGCTTTAACATAGAAATACCATAAGTGTGGAATCACTTCATACAACAATATTAAAAAAATCGAATCTAGTAGTCGTATTTACCGGTAACTGAGGGTGCAGTTGATGGCATGTTAGATTCCAATTCGCGCAAGTTTGAAATGAGCAGTTTGAATAACTCCCAGTCACCGAACGGTAGCTCCAAAACCTGAAACGTATAAAACATAGCAATTGGTAAAAATAAAAGAAAGAAGTGCAGATTAGAGTTTAATCGACAACAAAGATTTTATTCGGCTATTTTTGTAAATGTACATAGTTTTGCCAATCTCAGCAATCTAACTACAGGAATCTTCATTATAAGCCCACTGCTGGACATATATGCCACTCCCAATGCACGCAGCTGCGCGCACTCAAACTGATTTTAGGTTTTTTCTTTTCCAGCTTTTCAACTAGAAAATGAGTCGACCAAAATTAAAATCATATTATGATAATATGGTACAGTGTATTAATGAAACGATTTTAGTTTTGGTAGGATATTGTGTTTTTTGTGTTTTACTGTTTGTGTTTAATCCTTATAATTATCGTTCTTTGTAGTGTATGTGTGTGTACTGACCGGCTGCAGGTCCTGCAGGCGGCACACGGCGAGCGCGAGCCCCGACACGTGGTGCTGCTGCAGCTGCGCGCACGCAGCGCCCGCGCCCACACCCAGCGCCTCGCGCACCACGCCGCACACGCGCTCCACACTCAGCGTCGACAGACGAATGTTCGATGGCTCCGTCTGCACCGCACAAACAACATGAACCATTAGTTAGTTAACCAAAAAATTGTGTTAGGCTATAACTTTTTGTTCGGGAACAATTTTGTAAGATTTTGGCACGTATAAGTGTGCGTTTGACCTCCGTCCTCGTTGACCATCTACTGACCTGTTCGTAAGAGACGATGTTATAGAAGACGCAGGCCTAGGCAATACCTAGTTAGTCATAGCATAATATGCGGTTTGTTCGAATTATGACACAGGTGATACGAGGATTCTGGTGACAAAGGGAGGGCAGAGTTCTTTATAATCTAACTCCAATGCTGCTTCCAGTTGACTTTTCTAGTTCACTTTTGCCTCTTCTCAATTCGTCTCTCTAACTCAAACTTACGAAGACAGAAAACTTACTTACGAAAACTAAAAACAGGGTCCAGATACGGTGGTATTCTTATGTAAAATCTGATCTAGTCTGTCATTAATTGGCCTGTGGGAATATCACTAAATGGTGGAGAAATTATATGATATTTCTATATGACCGATTATTTGCCTCTCCATTTTAGTATAACAACATTTTGGACTCACCAGCCCAGGGAACGCCGCCCTCAGCATGAGGTAAGGGTTCTGCGCGAGCGCGGGCTGCGGCTGCGGCTGCGGCTGGGGGTAGGGCTGCATGGGCTGCGGCACGAACCCCTGCCCGCTGTTGGCCCACCCGACCCACATCTGTTGCGGGGGCAGCGCGCCCGGACCGCCCACTTGGCTCGGGGGGGACGAACGCTGCGTACAACACACAACTTATCATCGATAAATTTATATTAGATAAGCAAAGATGAAATAAACCGTGGTAGTCTGAAATGGGGAAGCCGCGAGTTCAATCCTAGGCCCGTACCAATAAGCTCTTTGGAGTTTATGTGCGGATTTTCATACCACAGGCTTTTTGGTAAAGAAAAACATCGCGAGGACCCGCATACGTCCGGAGATGAAATTCAATGGTGAATGAGAATCCACCATTCCGCAACTGGAACAGTGTGCTGGATATGGCCCAATAGGCCTTCGAAGGTTTTTTAAAATATAGGATGGTTATAAGCAAATATTTAGGCGAAGATAAAGCAAGCAGTCCTCGAAGATCACTGAATCGCTCGATCCTTGAAAAGACCAAGAACATTTGTCGCATGAAACAAAAATATTGCAGATTTACTTGCATTTTGAGAGATGTATTGATACAGTGTAGTGCTGGTAAAAAACGTGGTGAATATTGGGAGCGGGCCGAATTTCTTCCGTACGCGGACGATGTCGCGGGCGTCCTCTTGTACAATATAGTATGCATGGATCATAGACAAAAGCCGTAGCAATGTTATAGGATAAACAAGTGAGATCGACAATAAGCTAGATGACTGGTTTTTTTATTGTCCTATTAAAATGTGGCCCATAAATATAGCTGATTAATGAAAAGAAAATTAAAATCCGATCAAAAATAAGCAACTTATAAGCATTTTAATATCATGCTAGACAGAGAGGCGAAACAGCAAATCGTGACGTCACTTCTCAGTAGGCCATCTAAATTCTATTCTGACAAGTAAGGCGTGATGTAATTTTTTGTTTTGTGGGAAAGGGACGGAGTTGTCTCTAACAAAAACTAGACCTGACTGAACTGAACTGACAACCGAGTACTTCTAAAGGATTAAGGGTGATATATTTATTTTTGTTTTATTACTTATTGATCATATTATTTTTGTATGTTAATAATTATTATCAATTTACAGGTTGATCATCATTATTTTGTTTCAGGAAAATATTACATTGAAACAGCTTAATATCATTATTTGTTTTTAGAATTTATTAATAAATTGCTTTCAGGTTTAATTGACATTTTGTTTCAGGTTTAATTATTTTTTTTGTTTCAGGTTAGGTTCAATTTCAATTAAAGTTGATAGTTACAGTAGATTTTAGTGTGTCCCTTCATCCTATAAGTACTCGAAACGATATTACAGCGGAAAAACACTAGAAATTAAAACAAATTTTGATAAGTTTCGTAATCTATTGGGAACACCAATCTATGCCACGTGCACTTACTACTGGTTTGAAGGCAAACTCACATGTTTCCTATGGAATAGTTTGGAATGTGGATGTCTCATGTGTAGCGGCGTGCCCCACAAGCCGCCGGCCAAGCCCGTCGCTCCCATCTCCTCTTCCGCCCCGGACTGTAACTGCTCCTCTGTAACACAATTGAAAACAATCTAGACTTTTTCTTAAAGTGCAACTTGATGCTACTGAAGTGGTCATGGTACAAATTTTCAGAATTTCGATTAAATTAGAACTCTTCAAAGTAAAAACTAGTTGTTCGCCCTGAACTGTTACCTCGCGATCTCTATATCAACCCCTTGACCGATTAGGCTCATCACCAAACTTGATTATTTTTTAAGTATTTTTATTTTTTATAGGCTTGCGTTTGACTACCATCTCGTCTGATGTTAAACAAAGATGCAGTTTAAGATGGAGCACGCTAGCCTAGAAGAAACCGATTCACTCGCGAAATAATAATAATAAATTGCCACTCTGAACCAAGGCAATAAGAATGTTTATGTGTACAGGGTTAGTTCTAATCAGTTAGCTTTTAAGGGCATATTCTGTACATCAAAACAAACATCTTTTACTATGGGGCCAACATTGAAATCACAAAAAACAAAACAGCTGTTCCATACATTTTGCCCAAGGTTGATGGTTGGTTGGTTGATTTTTTGTATGGCAGCTGATAATTTTTTCGCGATTTCAATGTTGACCCCATAGTAAAAGTTGTTTGTTTTGATGCACAGAATATTAAAAGGATGCTAACTGATGGAACTAACCCTGTACAATGTGTAACAAAAAGGTTTAACAATACTGAAGGATATTTATGTACTCATCGTAATGAACAAGTTTTACTATGGGAGCAACACGGAAATCGCGGAAAAAAAAGCTGTTCCATACCAAAAGTTCATTGACCTTGGACAAAATGTACGGAACAGCTGTTTTTTCCCGCGATTTTAGGGCCATAGTAAAAGTTGTTCATAATGATGAGTACATACATACTCTTCAGTATTGTTGAACCTTTTTGTTACACATTGTATAATGTATAATGATGATGAATTTATAAAAAATAAAGTTGTAGCGCAGCTAGAACTTGTAAAACCAAGTAGCTAGAAAACAAGGTACCTTTAATGACCTTCTTGATGTAAGGGTCTAAGTTGATGGTGAAAGGCAGGAATATCTTGAGGTCTGCGGCGGTGAGCGTGGCGCGGTGGAAGCTGAGGAACACGTCTAGTTTGCGCTCGTCGCGGTCTAGCTCCATTAACGCACCCGCCTCGCGGAGACCCGACATTAGCGGCTTCACCCTAGGAACAGAACAAATCTATATATATAAAAGGCTCTGTCCTGACTGATTGACTGACTGACTGACAGACAACGCACAGCCCAAACCGCTGGTCGTACAGACTTGAAATTTGGAGGTGTATGCGTAGGGGTGTACTAAAAACTACAACTTTTCTTTTTTATTCTGTCAAGTGACGAGACGAGCAATACTTTCACCTGATGGTTAGCGTCACGCCTGCTACTGTTACTGGCAGGGCCCGAATTGTGAACTTGCGAATACAATCCTGCGCCGCACTGCACTGCGCTCGTCACCCTGAGATATCAGATGTTAAATCTCTTCATACCCAGTAATTTCTCTGGTAACATTACCCTTCAAAACGAAACACAGTAATGCTTGCACACTACTGCTTGACGGTTGAATAACTGGCAAAGGTGTGATACTTCCCCAGGCGGACTCTGCAGTAGAGTCCTACCACTACAAGTAGTAGTATCAAGCACTACAGTGGAAAATCGACAGTATTTATACACATAGCGTACAAATTTGCTCCCGATTGCCATGATTGCAGTTATATCTTTTCATCACACTTGCTCGTAAAGTGGATCTTATTGCATCGGTTTTAGGCTCATAATCCAAGCTATTACGCACGCGTGCTTTTTACTTTACATTACGGCACATGGTGCTATAATAGGTATAACCCGGTAAAGTCAAGTTTGTACGTGAATGCAATTAGACGTACGTATACGAAGCACTCTTAATATAGCCGGGTAATACTTACAGTTTTTTTGGAATACCAACAAAGAGTTCTTATGCCGCTGAAGTACATGTCAATCTGCGCGCGCATTACTGATTTGGGCGCCATTTTTCGCAAATGTTTGTTGACGTTTTCGCTGTGTGGTTGAATATTATAAAAAAAAAATGTTTTTTCCTCGCAAGTGTGACGAAAACAGTCGTACCAGTCTTGTGCTATGTTTCAATACACTCTCGGCTTCCTTATCGCGCTCGCCTGCGGCTCGCGCGCATAATACCGCCTCTAGTGTAATGACCAGCATAGCACACTTGTATCATAATGTACTGTTATCTACAAATATTGTGGTTCGACTATGTTTTTAACGCGTTTTCTATAGGATTGGGTCATTACTACGTACTATACGTAGTACTGTTATGTTAACTTTGCTAATATTCATCAAATTTAACATCTGATGTGACTGCCTTATACCTCAGTTGGAAGTATGTTTACTTTGAGAGCTATATGGCGTGGGTTCGATTCCCACCCTGAACATACATTTATGTGACGAACATAGATGTTGAGTCTGGTGAGTTGTGTACAAAGTACATAAGTATTCTATCAGCTGGTTACCATTGTACTAGCTTTGCGAAATTTAGGGCTAGTTGAATATATTGATAGATGGCTTTTCTTCGACTTATGACCGGCAGCTCGCCCGATATTAAGAGAACAACGAAAGCTAATTCAGAAACTGAAATGGCACGATGGAATCTGACAAACTAAAATATTATGTGTAATCCAATATACGAGTAAAAACATGGTACACCGTCCCTACCTGCAGGCTAATCATGTAACTGATCGGGATCGCGATTTGTCATAAATGTCACTTGTCACTGTCCCGCCAAAACTTATTTGACCCTGCAGGGCAGGACGAAGCCCCAAAAGACCGACGGATTTGCTTAACTTGATTAGGAAATCAATGCATTCGTTCGTTAACGATAGCGAGAGAAATCCCTCCGTGATACCGTGAAGCTGTGACAGTGACAAGTGACAACTATGACAAATCGCGATCCGAATCGCGATCCCGAACACTTACATGATTAGCCTGCTGGTAAGAGAAGGGTAAGAAGAATGAATAATGATTTACTTTTCATAAATATGTTTGAGCGAGGTGGAGTCGTCGATGTGGTCCTCGTAGGTCTCGTGGTGGTATATGATCCACGACGTGCGGAACGGCCACTGTTCCGTGAGGTTCACCCAGGACGCTAGTTGATACCAGTTGAACTCGATTTGGAATGCTTTCAGTAGACGACCTGGAAATATATTTACCATGAATTCTGGTACCGCATGCAAAAAATTATCGGGTACGGCTAACACAAAAAAAAACTAAATAATACCTTTAAAAAAAGTCAGGCTTGAATCGGAATGATGATGATGATCTATTGGTGAAATTTGGCAAGGAATAGTACTTCTAAGGACGGACGAAGATTTGAGTTTTTTTAGATGAAAACTGGAAAGTTTTAGGTCAACTAGCAGGAAGCCACTAGCCACTCATAATCCTTAAGAAAAGTTTTGCTGGTCCACGTCCGAGGAGCTAACACTGTTACATGTTACCAAATACATATAAATATAATACGTACATATAATGATTTAAAGAATCCCAGAGACATGTTTACATCTGGCTTTTACTCATTTAAACTTAATT
This sequence comes from Erannis defoliaria, assembly GCA_905404285.2. NCBI lineage: Eukaryota > Metazoa > Arthropoda > Insecta > Lepidoptera > Geometridae > Erannis > Erannis defoliaria. The sequence goes on from FR990071.1 coordinate 8,541,009, forward strand.
ACTTTGGTTATATAAAAATCTACATTTGTATCCTTAGTCATAGTCAACTACCGTTAATACCAATGTTTTTTTTTCTTGTATAAGTTGTGTATGGTTTTAATTGGACTTTAGGTTCACAGTGCTCTATTTACTATGTTATTTTCTTGATATAAGATAGCCTTTAGTCTGTAACTGTACCTTATTAAATAAATAAATACCAGTCGAACTCACCAGTGACGTAGAGTACGTTCATAAGCCGCCTCATGCTGCGAGGGTTGACGTCGCTGAAGTAGTCGTCGGTGAGCAGCACGCGGCTGAGGTCGGCGGCGCCGGCGGCGGGCGCGGCGCGGTGCAGGCCCGACGCCACGGAGCTCGCCACCGACTCCGAGGGGCGGAGCCGCCGCGTGCGGGCCGCTATCACGCTGTTGCTGGCCGCCTCTTTGGGCTGGTTCTTGATGCGCTCCTGGCTTGACATCAGCTCGGACGTGGACGAGAGGCGGCGCGCCGACACCTGTACGCGATGTGAGCTATGTTGTATTAAAAAAACTTAAGAGTAAATATGCTAGACTGATTGCACAGACCGACCGGTTGGTGGACCGACAACATTGTAAAAGTCGCGGCAAACCGGTGGATGCAAATGGCAGGTTGTCGTACAGTGTGGCGGTCTAAGTGGGGGCCTTCGCTCAGCAGTGGACGTCTCCGGATTGATGATGATGATTGCACAGACACGCTTTTACCAAATCACGAGAACCATGACGAGAGCGGTTCAATATCAATTACAATACGGGTGTTTTGAAATTTAGATGACTCTATGCAATGAAGTGACGAGACGAGCAAGACGTCTGCCTGCTGGTAAGCGTCACGCCACACTAACAGTAGCAGTGCCAGTGATTGTGAACTTGCGACCACAATCCTTCGCCGCACTGCACTGCGATCGTCACCCTGAGATATCGAATGTTAAATCTCTTCATACCCAGTAATTTATCTGGTAACATTGTCCTTAACCGGAAGACGCAGCGTAGGAAGGCCTCCCACTAGGTGGACCGACGACATTGTAAAAGTCGCGGGCAACCGGTGGATGCAAATGGCAAGTTGTCGTACAGTGTGGCGGTCTAAGGGGGAGGCCTTCGTTCAGCAGTGGACGTCTCCGGGCTGATGATGATGATGATGATTGTCCTTCAAACCGGAACACAGTAATAATTGCACACTACTGCTTGGCGATTGAATAACTGTCAAAGGTGTGGTACTTCCCCAGGCGGACTCTCCAGTAGAATCCTACCACTACACAATTTGAAGATAGTATGTATGTCCTTTTAGTTTTAGGTGAGGCTGCTCCGTCACAGATCATATCATTGCTGAATTTAAGACAGTGGGTGGTGAAAAGTAAACCTAATTGTGATCAGAAAAGTGTTATTCCTGTCCTCGCCGGTCACCTGTTGCTTCCTTGCTTCAGCTTGTTGCAGTGTAGTGCCGCCTCCTGGTTCGCGCGGCACTTACGTGTGCAACGTGCACCATACTGTACTGTGTGTAGCTCCGCCTCGTGGGTCGGTACTCACAGATCTCTGCAGCGAGGCGGAGAGCTCGTCTCCCGCGTGCGCCAGCATCCTGCGCGCGGCACTCTGCTGCGCGCTCTTCACGCGCCGCAGCGCAGAGTTTTGGAGGTAGAACGGCAGCTGCACCATATTCCGGAGATAGTCCCACCCGCCGATGTTGCTCTCAGAGAACGCGCGCCGACTGTTTACTTCCACCGCCTGTTTGTGATACCAACAGAAGTACTTTTATAGTAAATTCGTGTAGGCTGAATGGCCAGCCCTACTGATTTCAAAGACTAAAATGCCACCCGAAGGCTTCTGACATGGCTTGATGGTTATCGTTACAGACATATAGAACAAACCACCGGGACCAACAATTTAATGTGTCATCCGACCCTCGGTAGCGCTCAGAAATAACTGCCACAAACGGTCACCCACCTGAAGACTGACCGGATCGTCCGTTGCCTAGTATCGGGATCTTTCAGAACCAGCTAAACCAAGCTATGTCACGAGCGCTACTATTAAGCTTTTTTATAGTTTCATGTGTATAACATTCAATTATATCCACGACTTTCCTTACTCCACTGCGGGTATAGGCCTCTTCCTTTGCTATCTGCCTCGGTCAAGGCAAGCCAAGCATCACTCTTCCAGGTCGAACCTGGGCCAGGGAGGTGTCACTCCGCAGTTTAGGTATGTTCGGCCGGCGCTCCGTCCGGGTGGACAATGCAAGGCAGAAGTCAGTCGCCACCCGCACGCTAGCCTCGTCCCACGTAACTAAGCATACGTGATAGAAAGAGAGCGGTATATCTAGGTGAATATGGCGAGCGGTATCCAGCGCTGTGCGAGTTGAATTGCTGCTTTATTGCCTAGTAGATACGAGTAGAGTCCTTATTTATTTCAATTCCTTTGCGGTGTTAACTTTCTGTACTTAGTACTAATATTTATTCTGTGCCTGGGCTTGATTAACACAGGACCGGTGCAGATAGCATAAGTAACATTCAATCACAAAAAATGCAGCACTGAAATAATGTAATTTCGTATCAGTTTAAAGAGGGTTTTTGTACGGTGAGTATGGCACCACTATCGTGGTATAGGATAGTTGAGGTTATAATAAAACCAAACTCTGGACCTACAATTCAATGACTTTTCTGAATTCGGCCCGAATTAGCGTTTGCGAAAGTCTATCTGTCTGATGCCTCAAACGAGTGCGTACAAACGCCCAAGAGGCCATCTTTATCAATACATACTGATAACGAAGATTACCATGCAAAGTAATCGCAAAATAAAACCTACAAAACCCTCAATACATATATGCAAAAACAAAGGTATAGTATAGAGTCATGCATATCCACAGAGGTTTTAAAAAACTAAAACATCACGACATCGATCTGCACAGAGTATCGGGACAATAAAAACCACATAGAGCTGTACACATTTGTAAGGAGACATCAAGAGGTTAACACCAAATTATAAACCTGTCGAAGGACTAACCTCCATCCAAGCAACCTGCGTGAAACATCACAACTAGTTTATTGTTAATCTACACTACATAATAGAGAAGAGATTGAGTTTTGGCGGGAACACGGAATAATCACGTCGCTGCTTTCTATTATTTTCTTAAACTTGTGTTTTTTCGTGAATTAATTATTAAAAATAGTGGTGTTTTATTCAATGAGTGTTGAATTAGATACACGAGTGTGGGCAAGTGGTATAATGTGGTGAAAGATGTATTTTCGTGTTGCTTTCAAAACTCCGTAAACACCCATAGTAAAGACGCCATAACTTTACTAGGGCATGACTTAGTCTCGACTGTGACTAATTTCGTGGGACTGACTGTGATTTGATGTCACATATAATATAACTTGAAAATGCATAATACTTGACACTGGCTGAATGCACATAGTGCGAAGCCAAAAACTATGAAAAGAAAAAACTACCGAATGTTCACTAAACTTTTTTACGATGCTACAGCAAAGAAAATTATATATTGAGGGTATTTATAGGAGAAGCTGGGTATAGATAAAAAAGCGCTTAGCGATAGAACTTTTTTCCACGCGGCCATTCACAGGCAACCCTACACACGGCACACCCTACTAGCTGCACGTCAGTAGTTACGCCTATGGCTTGGCTCACTGTGTATAGTTTAGATACGGGTTTAAAGGGGGAATAGATTTTAATAAAAAAAAAATTAATTTTCGACCACATCTTCGCTTACCAACCGGCGAGTTGGTAGCTAAACGCAAACATATAAGCGTAAAAAAAAAGGGTGAGCGCTTCTCCATACAAATGTATTCCCCTATTTTCTTTCTGGATAATGTTTCTAGAGCAATCATTATTTTTTTATAAAGTCTAGGTCTACTGTAGACGTGTCTCTGTCTTTTCCTTTTTTTCAGAAAATAATAACTAAAATAATATAACGCTTTAAAAATCTTCATAGTAACTTTTGGAGGGCTATATTTTCTTTAGCTTCTTAGTTGATTAGTTTCAGAAAAAAAAGAAATGACAGAGACACGTCTACAGTAGACGTAAGACTTTATAAAAAACAAATGATTGCTCTCTAGAGGCATTATCCAGGAAGAAAATACGGGAATAGGTTTGTATGGAGAAGCGCTCACCCTATTCCCCCTCAACGACCTTGTCTTTTGAGTTTATATGGTCAGCCGGGAACTTACCACGAGAGTTACTAAAACTACTAAAAGTGAACCTTTTTTTTTTGTTTGTAATACACACATACTGCCTGATGTTAAGGAATGATGTGGTCTAGGATGGAGCACGCTTACCTATAAGCAGTGCCGGATTTATATTTTTTATGAGTGTAGGCCACTTTATTTCCGCCGCCCCATGTACCTTTCTAAAATAATAGGGGCGGCAGTGTCCTCCGAAATCTGCCGCCCATAGGCCGCGGCCTATACACAAACAACAAATCGACAACTGCCTATAAGGAACCTGTTTACCCTGGATATGAAGACACCCAAATTTACCAAATAAATACGCATTCCATGTTCACACTCTACTAACTTCCGGATCTGGATCCGAGCCAAACTACAAAACACCTATGTTGAGTTTCATAATGATCCTTACCTTACTGATAATGTGCGGGTCAATGGCCAGCAGTAGTATGAAGGGGCTCTTGGGGTCCGAGCAGAGTGCGTGGACGGCGTTGAGCAAAGCGAGCACTTTTTCTTGCTCGCAACTGTCTAACGCGTCTACTACGACCACCAGCCTCGTCTGCTGGCCCGTGAACGCATCTAAGCAGGATACCTGGGAGATTACGATAAGTTAAATGAGACAAGAAAAAACATGACCTAAGGTACCACGGTATTCACGCAGTCACGGTAAATATCCCGTAAATAATAGGGTAGATGACTGATGTTTATATCGTTGAAACCAATAGCTTTGATGAAGAATTTAAGTAAATATAGTATGTTTATTGAAAAAAAATAATTAAATCGGTTAATAATGTTCTGATATATGAGCGTTTAAAGTTTTTGTCAGAGATAACTCTGTCCCTTTCCCACAAAACAAAAAATTACGTCACGCCTTACTTGTCAGAATAGAATTTATATGGCGTACAGAGAAGTGACGTCACGATTTGCTGTTTCACTTCTCTGTCTAGCATGCTAGACTAGACTAGATGCAGGCGAGGCATACAGAGAGATATTAAAAAGCTTATAAGTTGCTTATTTTTGATCAGATTATCATTTTCTTTTCATTAATCAGCTATATTTATGGGCCACATTTTAATAGGACAATAAAAAAAACCAGCCATCTAGCCTATTATAGGACTGTAATAAACAACCGTGTTAGCTTAAAACACCATAGTCCTATTTTTTTAAATAGGTTTATGCCACACCTTGCCTAAATGCGGTAAAGTGGATCACGTTTAACTAGAAGGAACCTATATAATAAACTGACCACAAAAAAGGCGAATACGTTCTTTTTTTTTATTTTATTGTTATTACGCGATTACTCCGCCAATTATGAATTGATTTTGATGATTCTTTTTTTGTTCGGTAGGTCATACTTCAGAGGAGGTCCCTTATACATTTTATCGAAATTGGTTCACATCTGCAGCCGACGACGTCCACTGCTGGACAAAAGCCTCCCCTTAAATAGGGACGGGTTACCATAATCCCCACGCTCGGCAGGCGGCTTGGGGATCGCAGAATGCTCACCACCATTAACTAAGAGCACGCTGCTGCCCGTCCTCTGGTGGTTCTGGGTGCAGTTTTAGGACATACCCAGGTCCCAGGAAATTGGTTCAGTAGTTTGGTTTTTTTAATCAAAATAACTGGAAAAAAGATGTCATCCAAGTCAGCGACGGTGATAATGGAATGGACGGGCCCAGTGCTTGCAAATCGATCACAATTAACAAGACAACACAATCAAGCATACCTAGCTAAAAGTATGCATATTACATTTGCCGGAAAATAGAGATAGCGAATCCAATTACTGCATGACAAAAAGAGAACACATGTACATGTATTACAAGTTTGTATTGTCGTATCGTACGGCTCGCATGTCGCAAAGGCAGAGTATGACTGTAGCGAGTGGAGAGCCGGCGCTCAACATATAGTCTTCAAAATCCGTGCGCTTATTTCCTGTCCATTCATCTTATCATTGTCGCTGATCCAGGTAATCGAAATCGGTTGTTTTTTATAAAGTTCTTGTTATCTAGATACGTACGACATGCGTGAGAGCCTGCACTTCAGGGCGCAGCGCCAGCGTGGGCGCGTCGCGGCGCAGCGCCCGCGCAAGTCGCGCGCGCGGCGGCAGCACCAGCGCGGCCAGCATGCGGCCCCAGGTGTACAGGTTGGCCAGCACCACCACGCCGGCCACGGCGCACGCGGCGTACATCAGCCCCTGTTGGACATTACGCCGCCTGATCGACGACGACCCTCACTCATTGAGCCGTCGTGTTTACACAACAACTAACGCTAAGGGGAGTTTTGGCGGGAACACGGAAAATTCATGTCGTTGCATTCTATTATTTTCTTAAACTTGAGTTTTTTCGCGAATGAAAGAAAAAAAAGGTGGTGTTTTATTCATTGAGTGTTGAATTACATGCACGAGTGTGGGCAAGTAATATAATGTGGTGAAACATGTATTTTCGTGTTGTTTTCAAAACTCCGTAGAAGCTCATAGTAAAGTCGCCACAACTTTACTAGGGCATGACTTGGACTCGACTATGACTGGTTTCGTGTGACTGACTGTGATTTGATGACATATTTGACTTGATTTTAATAAAAAGAAACTTGAAAATTCATAAACTTGACACTGGTAGAATGCACAACGTGCGATGCCAATAACTAAGGAAAAAAAACTAACGCTAGTAGTTTTTTATGCGAATGTGTCACGAGACGTGCGATACATTCACCTTGTGGTAAGCATCAAGCTGGCCCATAACAGGAGCAGTGCCAGAATTGGGGGAGGGAACTCGAGAACAAAATCCTGCGAAGTACTGCATTGCGCTCGTCACCCTGAGATATTAGATGTCAAATCTCTTCATGCCCAGTAATTTCTCTGGTAACATTGCCCTTCAATCCGATACACAATAATGTTTTTATATTACTGCTTGGCGGCTAGAAAACTGGCAAAGGTTTGATAATTCCCCAAGTGGACTTTGCAATAAAGTCCCAAGTTTATAAAAATACCATGTCGCCGAATGAGATTATTTTATTAGCTTGTGTTTTTCCAATATTCATGTTTAAAATGTTTTAGTCCCAGCTGGCAATGGATTGCGAAATAAGGTTCGGTTCAAAACAAAAAAACAACATCATAATCAGCCTATCACTGCCCGCACATTCAGCTCGATCTTCGGTTTTTCTAGGACCATGATCTTTCTTTAACTTATAAAAAAACTCATCAAAAACTTAAATATATTAAAATACTTCACATTAGCAGACAGCACAAAGTGCATTGCCAAAATTATAGATCACAATACAATGTTCCATTATAATATTGTCCTGTATGTTCCCCACACAGCTCGCGCAGCTAGACGACGCGATTCTTAGCTAACATTACGCTGAATTAACGGCAAAGACGCACTCTTTCTTCATAGCTGTCAAAAATAAAAACAACTCTAGAAAATTCTAGCTAAACTGTTTCTTAATTATTACTTATAGCAAGTAAGAGGTCTAAGTATACTAATCTACAGCTCTTTAATAATATATTCAAACTTCTTACTGCGCGTCTTCATTTGATTCTGTGAAGAACATGACGAGTACACAAAAACCGATGAGAATGCACGTGAAGCAAAACTCGAAGGTGATTATGTATGGAATGCAGCAAATTTTACGCCACCTGCGATCAGAAAAAATATATTTGGTATACACTGTCAAACCCTAAAGCTTGAAACCCACCTTTAAGTAGCTTCTAAATATTATCATAATCTATATCCCAGAGGTGTCAACTTCTGAACAAAGACCTTCCCCATAGACCATCTCACTGTACGAGACACTGCCATTTACATCCACCGGTTGCCCGTGACTTACACAATAAATATATATATTTATATACCTAAGTTTAAAGCTATTGTTATAATAGAGTTAAAAATGCAACAAAACAAATTTTTCAATTATATTTGAAATTGACCTGTGTCGGAGGAGAATTTTAACGTACAAAAAAAGGTCGGCAAAGGCCACTCTTCCCTGCTACCACATTTATCAGTTGACTGCTATTGTGGGCCAATCTTTATCGTATAAGCATCGAGCTCATCTTTCCACCTGCTAGACCGGCCAAGCAACCGTTTAACCTCCGGCACCCAGACCTACTTTGGCATGCCTGCTTTTTGAGCCACATCAACGAGCAAAAACTAATATTATATCAATATTTATATCTATTTGTGAAAACTATTAGTTTGGTAGTATATTTATAAATCTAGTATTTTTTTAAACTATTAATTCATCCCGTTTCCTTTGTTGCACTTCCACCGTCCCTATTTCACATTTTAACTTTTCCTATTAATCCGAGGGTTGTCTGGAAGAGATCGCTTTTAGCGACAAGACCGCCTTTTGTGCTTATCTGTAATGTATTATGTTTGTAATGTCCTTTCTATGGTATAAATAAAGTGTTATTGTATTGTATTATATTGTATATTTTAAGATACTGCATCTGGGTAAAACTACATCCAGAACCATCGGAGGACGGGCAGGAGCGCCCTCTCGGTTAACGGTGGTGAGCATTGTGTGATCCCGAAGCCACCTGCCAAGCAAGGGGACTATGGCATCCGATAGTGGACGTCTTCTGGCTGATAATGATGATTTTGAAGCTACACTTACTTCCACCCGGAAGTGGAGGAGACAGGTTTGGGGCGGAAGGCGCGCGCCAGCCGAGTGCACACGCGTCCGTACTGGCACTCGAGCGCTTCAGCCAAGCTCGCGATCATTTGCACGACCATCGCCTCGCCCTCTTGGCCTCCCCCGCTCTTCATGCCTTCCGTGAAATGGAATCTGGATGGAAAAAAAAATATTTTTGAGTATTTTTATACATGTAACTTATGAGTAAACAAGCAGATTTTCTGCTTGAAAAAGACATACACCGTACACCGCCTGTAGCGCTCGTGGCGTAGCTTGTCTAGGTGATTCTAATCGATCACCGATGTTAAGCAACGGATGGTCCGGTCAGTCTTCGGATGGGTGATCGTGAGTGGCATTTATTTCTGAGCGCTACCGTGGGTCGGATGACACGTTAAATTGTTGGTCCCGGTGGTTTGATCTAGTTTCTATAACAACAATTGTCAGCCATGTCAGAGGCCTTCGGGCGGCACATTAACTCTGACACTAGAACTAACTAAGTGGGCTGGCCACTCAGCCTATACGAAGTTGCTTAACTTTTTACCTGCTGTATGCGACGAAATATCTATCTATATGATCGGTTTTTTATAGGCAAACGTGCTCCATCATGGACTGCATCATTGCTTAATATCGCGATGGTCACTTAACATCAGGTAGTCACACACGCAAACATATCAAACAAAAAAATCATGTGTCAAAATTCAGAGTGTCTGGGATTCGAATTTGTCCGGATTTATTTATTTAGGCTTCACATATATAACTACGTTAATTGTAATATCATAATCATGTAATCTAATTAAGCTAAATGTGCTATCTTTTGAAGGCAGCACCGCATGCATTTCTTTTTACAAAGAGAATATAAAAAAAGAACAAACAAATTAGACAATTAAATTAACCAACTATTGCAACACTGATTACACCAATCACATCTACCTAGACAGAAAGAGTAGAGTATATCACTGATATCACTGACTCACCAGATTTTCAAAATGCTTAAGCAAATTAAAGGCTATCTTTTTGTAATATCAGGATATTTGTCCTTCGGACAAAACAGATATTTGAATTTCAATTATGGTGGTGCTGTGTCAAATAACTGTTTCAGTAAAGATAATCCTTTATCAAATTCACACAGTAGTTCGAAAAAAAATGTAAATGTCGAGTTCGACCTAATACCAACCTTATAGGCGTAGCGGGCAAGGCACGCGGATCATTCGGTCCGGGCGGATGGCAGAATACAACCTGCAGCACCAGCAGGAGTGAGCTGAACCGCCGCCCCAGCGCGGTTAGCACTCCGCCCGCCCACCACCACTCGTATCTAGCGACAAATAAGGACAACATTAAATTAAAGTAAGCGCAGTAAGTGCCCTAGTTTATCATTGTTCATTCGAGCTGTTGACGTCTGTGATTGGCACAAAAGATTTCGTTTCCCTTGACCATAATTAGAAAGACGAACGTAGTTATTACCGCGGAACGTAGTAACGTGGCATCAGGGGGGAATAGGTACAATAGGTAGAAACTACCAGTTTGTATAATTTTGATCTGAAATTTAGTTTCTGTTGTGTTGTCTTTTTTGTTGCAAATATAGTATTGTCTATTGTACCGACAGTTAATAGGTTTTATTGTCACCGAAATCAACGGATAACGCCATCTGTCAGGCCGTACTCTCCAAAGACTGTAAACTTGGTTGACTGATCGTCCGACTTCTCCTCATGCGAAAATGAGTAGTTTAAAAACCACTGCTAGCCACTCCGAGTACGTCAGATTTTCAATGAATTTCATCTCAGATTGCGTCATCCCAGTGATTGGCCAATCGCAAGCATAGAATGTTACCTCGCCCCCTGCCCGCAGCGGTGAGTCGTGTTTGCAGGAGAAATGATGTTCACGAGCCATCAACAGGCTATGTGACCTGTGGTACCGACCTATTGCCCATATTCCACATGATGTAGAGCGCGACGTATATGGCCCCGAAGAGCGCGAAGCAGACCGTGACCGCGACGTACGGCGCCGCGCCCGCCACCGCGGCTATAGCGCCGACGGACAGCGCCACGTGCCACGCGCCCCACGACACCGCCCATGACCACGCCCATCCGGTCTCACTCCACTGCCGAGCGAAGTTCTTCATCTCCTCTGGAATGTTAAGGCCAGTAAAGTCAGCAGCTACTTCTCAAATGTAGCAACATCGCTTACACAAAAATATCACATCATAATTTTATTATCAACTCATTATCGTTCGTTGTCGAACATTATGCCTCTCTTCTTGTCCGCCACTCATTTCGGTCCTATTGGTTTTGGGATCGACACGAGATCTATGCTCCTTAGGATGTTATTTACAATTTGAACACGGCATTCGCTTTTTAAGGTAACAAGCATTGGGATGAACGGTCTCCTGATGGTAAGAGATAACGCATGCCCATGACCAATAGGGAATATGCATGTATTTTTTTTATTGACTCACAAAATAGCTGACTGGCAACAAAACAAATCATCAAAAGTACAATTTTAATATGTGCACAAAAAACGAAGTTATAAACATTTTAGTTTCATGCTAGACATGCCTGTCCCCCCACCCTGTCCCTAGTATAGTGCCCTCCCGTGTACTATACTAGATTTATGACGTCAAAGAACACGATTCCAAACAAATTCTATACTAGCACGTGTTTTGCTAGAATGGGACAGATGACTCCCTCCAAAATACTTTGAACACTTATATTTCAGAACTTTACCAGCCGGTTTCAATAATTTTTTCGACGTAAACATCAGATTCAGTTAAACTCTCCATTTATCCTATTATTGTAATAATACGCACATAATCCCTATTGCAGCGCCACCTAGAAAACTGAATATCAAAATAAAGTCTAGGACATCGAAGTAATTGACACTCATTCCTTTGAGACATTCGGTGGTGACTTTCATTATTAGCCAAAAGACGCTGCTGGACGCAGGCCACCCTCTTAACCTGTCCATCGAAAATGGAGCACGCTTGCCAAGGAAGAATCTCTTAACGATTTTTTCGAACAACCACGGTATGCTTGCTTACCTTTAAGTTTATTGAGCAAAAACGACTTCCCCGAGCCCCACCTCGCGTAGAGCCCCACAGTAATAGGCACCGACAAGCTCGGCTCCGACAGCATGTCTGCCAACGCCGCGCTATACAGCTCGTATCCCAGCATATTCTCATTATCCTCATTAGTGTTCAACTTGCGCGCGCCAAATATCTGGCCGAGTATCGTCTTATTGTAACTCATGTCTATGTTGTAAGGAGTTTCGTTGAGCTTATTCGGCTTATATAACAATTGACTATTCTTTGGATTTCTTAGGAGTATTTCTACTATTTGCTGAAAAAATAATTAAATTCAATATTAGAGGTGTTAGAATATCACAGGATGGTGTTTCATTATGAATTTTCATTGTTAATATTTTCTTCTTAAAAATGTGTTTTTTTTTCTGTTTGAACAGGTGTAATATCATCACACATAACCAGTGCCGTAAATAGCCTTTTATGCACCCGGTGCGAGCTTCAATAATTGCATCCAAGAAAAATATTCAAAACTTGGTCCTGGGGCCGTACCATGAACTCTTATTGCGGGACCGAATAGGCTCAGCTGCCGACGCTGCGCGATCGCGAGCCGTATTGCAGGGCGATAAAATTAACAGTCGCGCAGCTTCAGTAGCCGAGCCTATTCGGTCCCGCAATAAGCGTTCATGGTACAGTCCCTGGTCTGGTCAATTTTGCGTCTCTCCAGGACCAGCGCCCGGTGACTAGGCACCGCCCTATTTACGGCACTGCACTGTAACAGCTGTCAAACGTATTTCATTCATGACATTTTGTCAGTTACTGTCGGATTCTCTGACTCTCTTCACAGTCATCTTAGAGGGCCCATTGTTATCCTAGAGTCAATACTTTATAAAATTAACTTAAGATTAACTTTCTATGTGGATTGTGTTGTTTCCTTAATTTACTCAGAAGAGGTAAGATCGCCTAGTTTGCTTAAATTATCTTGTTCCAGGCGAAGTTAATCGTTGGTCGTTTATCTGACACTTTGAAAGCACATTTACGAAAGTGTGAGGATAGAAACTGGAAAAAGAAATCTAGTTCCTGACGCGAATATAACATTGTTGGAGTTTTTTAAAACAATTTTTATTTGGTTTCACCACGGTAAGTAAGTGCGTATAGGCTGAGTGGCCAGCCCTAGTGTCAGAGTTAATGTGCCGCCCGAAGGCCTCTGACATGGCTGACGATTGTTGTTATAGAAACTAGAACAAACAACCGGGACCAACAATTTAACGTGTCATCCGACCCACGGTAGCGCTCAGAAATAAATGCCACTCACGATCACCCATCCGAAGACTGACCGGACCGTCCGTTGCTTAACATCGGTGATCGTTTAGAATCACCTAGACAAGCTACGCCACGAGCGCTACGGTGAAAAACAACGAGTGAAGGCCCACTCGTGTGTGGATCCCAAAATGAACAGAGCCGTCTTTACTAAATCTTGAGCTGAATTTGTTCATTCCATGGGCGATTTTCTGACAACCAATTAAAAAAAAATTGTTCATAAAAATCCGTTCGATGGCAATGAAGAGACATGGGTCTGAACAGTTTCACTATCTTGTTTGTGGTTCTGAAGTTTTTGAACGAATGAAGCAAAGTAAAAAGGCCGAAAAATAAAAAGTAACCTTATTTCATTTATATCAGATCTGTCATGTGTTTTTTGTGGTTATTGTTTGTATAACAAAGTATTTGCCCATAGTATTTCTTAAGCTTTCGTTATTCCACGCAAATTAGTAAGTACGCCTTGCCAATTAATTAATTAATTACTATCAACAAAAAATAATTACAATAACGATTAATTAATTAATTACTATCAACAAAAAATAATAACAATGACGTAACGTAACAATAACAATTTATCAGAATTTCAACAAAATAATACAAGAAAACTTGGAAAAGCACTTCACCAACGATCGCGAACTGTGAAGTGAAGCAGTGAAGGTGAGTGAACTGCTTTTTCACAAGAAAAATGCGATAAAAGTGGGTCATATCTCGCCAGCGCCGTCTATCCTTTGGCTGTAGAACTACGTTTTGACAGCTGTCAGAAAACTTCCCATTACTTCATCTGCGGTCAAGCTGTGAAGTTTTCCGTTATATTTTATAAGAAAAAGATTAGATATAATTTAATATTGATTGAATATTTAATCTTACCTTAGACCTCGCCCTCATGGCGATATGTAAAACTGTGTCCCCGCGGTTATCCGCAACATTCACACGGGTTTTTTTTTCTAGCAGTAACTGCACCATTTCAGCATTCCGAGATCTCACAGCACGCATTAGCGGCGTGTCTCCGCTCTGAAAAAAATAATCTTTTAAGACAGAAACTAACTCAACAAAGTATGCATAAAAACGAGCGAAACACTATTTACCTAAACCCCTAGTACCGATTGAACGATTCTTAAAAAGACCGTAATTATTCTGTTTTATGTTGTATTACTGACGATGATGACGCATAACAATTGCTACAAGATGCTAAGAAACGCAACGCCTAATTTTTACACTACAAACACACAGCACAGGTCACATATAGGCTTGAAAAGTATATTTATTTTATTTTATCATCCTCCTAGTTTTACATAATAAAGGATTTGTAATGAACTCGAAGTGAATATATTTTTAGTTCACATCATAAAGTCCTTTCTTGTTTTTTTAAACTAGTATAATAAAAAAATACAACTTTAAACAACAGAGGAACTGGAGCAATTCAAGTTATTTTTAATAGAAAAATGCACAAAAAAGGAGAGCTGTCCTAGTTTTTATACCTTTTTCAATCGTTTCCGTAATACGTATCTAGTTGCCTTGCTAAGGGTACAGCTGTGTGAATATTACGCGCTGGGTTACCACCTACACGAAACTAAACACTGTGCTTTATATTAAAGAATGTTGCTGTTGTTGAAATGCACGTGTGATCCCAGTTCGAGGCCAAAATGTGTAACATTTTACGCACGCGTTTTTAAACATCAAATAAAAACCAATGGATTGTAAACATCAACAATCGGAGACACAACAGATCTTTTAAAGCTTTACAAAAATAGAATCACACTATGATCCAGACAATTACTACAGTCACGAGATTCTCACGATTTTTCCCAGTGTTTGAGAACTTCATTATAAATAGAGAGCGAGGCTAAAGCGCTTAATGTCATACGTGATTGAAATATGTTATATTTTCGTCGCCAAGATATTTTGACGAATGCCACACAGTCACTATTCCTAGATTTTAATGGTTTTCATTTTAGTTTCAGTCGAGTTTAAAAATATGCATTCAATCAAAGTTCATTGTTCTTTAAATTTACCAGTATAATAGAATAATTTGGTGGTCTTATACGTCTAGTTGATTGCTCCTAAAATATTTTATTTCTACATACATTTTGGTTTAGCGCTCCGAAGAACCAAAAGTGGTTTAAAACTGTATGATGATACAGTTTAAGTGTGTTTTTTCTAAAACGCTATAAATAGAGATTTTTTTGGTCATATTGTTGCTTTGAGAGCTAAATCCTCCAAGCATTGTTGCCAACCCTTCGACGACTTCGAACTTAATTTTGAAGTATTGGACTGTTTTTTTTGTCCGTTTTACATGAGAATCATTTTATAGTATGCATGACATATTACGCAATAAAAATTGATGATTTTTCGGGCTGGTACACCTATCCCTACCAAGGTATCGATCGATATAATTATACATAAATAGACATATACAATGTGTAACAAAAAGGTTCAACAATACTGAAGGGTATGTATGTACTCACCATTATGAACAACTTTTACTATGAGGCCAACCATGAAATCGCAACAAAATGCGGTTCCATACATTTTGTCCAAGGTCAATGAACTTTTTGTATGAAACAGCAGATATTTTTTTCGCGTTTTCATGTTTGGCCCCACAGTAAAAGATGTTCATAATGATGAGTTCCTACATATCCTTCAGTATTGATGAACGTTTTTGTTACACATTGTATATCATATGTGTATCGATCTATACTCTATATGGGATGTTCTGAACCCAAGATGCACGCTTTGGTAAATCTATTAATTTCTATAATAGTTTTGCCAAAACAACGTGTAGACACGACGACGGCTCATTATCATAAAAGGAAAAGTCACAATATTACGTGTTATTATTTTAATAACAATTCATGTTCGACAACTTCTCATTGATGAGAAACATAACGCCTAAGCGCGAGACGAACCACAATTTAGACCCATGAATGCTTAAAAACACAGACCCGGATCTACGATTTTTTTCGAACCGGGGCAGTTACTTGATAGTGGCGCCACTCACTCTCTCAAAATATTTTTTCTTCCAAAATTATTTGTAAAACATTTTCTTTAGTTGTTATCTTTTAAAAAGCTATTAGTATTTTTTTTTGGAAATTACTTAGAATCGAGACTTTTTGTTTTATTCCGAGGAGTAAATAAATTAGTTAATCAAAATTTTATCTAAAAAAAAAATTAAAAATCTAAAAGAGCACGTCTCATAGCGCCCATTCAATTTTTGAGTTCACAAAAGTTATTATGTTGACTTTTTTTTAAATTAATTTCAATTACCGCTCAATTCACTCGCAGCGGCAGCTCAAATATAATTTTAGCAACAGCAAGTGTTTTGTTTTCAACCATATTATGTTATTATTTTGGCGCCCTCTGAAACAGCCGCCCGGGGCGGGTGCCCCGGTTTGCCTCCCCTAGATGCGGGGCTGTGAAAACAAGAAAGATACGTAAACTTACAACCGTGCTGTGTTCCAAGTCAGGATTCGATGCAAGCAGGAGCTTCAATATAGCTAGGTGTCCTTTTTCCACCGCTGTGTAGACGGGAGTTTTCTTCTCTTTCCCGGGTAAATCAACGTCTACGTGTTTCTTGAGCAATGCTTCCACTATATTCTTGTGGCCGCCTTTTACTGCGTGGATAAGGGGAGTGTCTTTTGAATGATCCTGAAAAGTAAGTTTTTTATTTGATAAATGCATTGAACCAATATCTATAGTCACTAACGTGCAAAAAAAAACCGCGCCAGAACACAGCGCACGCTATGCGCCGACTTTTTAACGACTTGAACTATGATAAGACACAAGCGCTCAAGCATACATTGAACACTATACAAGCGACATAACGTCTAAATTCGAACAATTGTGAACTATATAATGCACGTATAGGTATGTACAACGGCACTCGGACGTTTTTTTACTGTTTTCACATAGAGATTGTGACTCTTTAGATATTAGCTCAATGGATAAAAGTTAATAAAACTAAGTACCAAAATTAAATTATATGCGATGCCTGACATCTGATGTTTTTTTTTATTCACTACTATTCGTCACCACTGTTGAGGCCGGTTTTATGTTAGGCCGTTGCCGCAGACCGAGTCTAAGTGAAAGCTTTTAAAAGATAAAAAGATATAAAAAAACTTTTGTAAAAAGCTTTTAATTGATACTCGCAATGAAGCATAGATAATCTTTTTCTACGTCGTAGATTACAATACAATTTAGTTTATTTAGTAGTATTTGTACGGGAATACTCACGTTCAATTAAATCGGATACTCCGACTATACTTTCGATCACATCCGGTGATCTTTATATATTTTATTATGGTATCCGGTGACCTTTTATGTTTTTTTTGTATTCCCGTATTATTAAAACAAAATGTGTCAAAACCACGTCAGTTTTAATAATATATTGTGAATTGCTGATATTTTTAATTGTATAATATTTTAGCCGTATAATGTGGTCGATTTTGAAGGTTTTAGTTGACAGTTCTAAACTAATTAAAATACTGCTGTCTCTTTTTTACTAGGCATGTTAGCTAAGGACAGCAATACTTTAGTTAGTTTAGTTCTGTCAACTTAAACCTTCAAAATCGACCACAATATCTAAACGTGCGCCTTAACCAATGGGGAGACAATGTTGGTGATAATAAACGCAGCGCAGCAGAGCAGATAAAGCACTAATATGGCTAAAATGCAATCAAAAGGCTGTTAAAATCTAAGAGATGGGCAATAGACAATTATTGTTCAATAAAATATTAACCATTAAAAATCTACTTTTAACGACGTTACGAGTTTACCTATATCCTACTTCCTATTATCCTACTTCCTACTAATCAATATATATAAAAGGCTCTGTACTAACTGACTGACAGACAACGCACAGCCCAAACCGCTGGTCGTACAGACTTGCAATTTGGAGGGAGTATTGGTCTCGATGCGTAGGGGTGTACTAAAAAAGGATTTTTCGAAAATTCGACCCCTAAGGGGGGGAAAGGGGGGGGGAGAATGTGTATGAAAAGTTCTTTGTTTTTGAAGTTACAGTGATTAAAATTTATAATTGGGAAGTTCATTCATGGGGTGGCGGGGGAGGGAGGTGAGGGTTTGGGAAGGATGAGCGGGTTGGGGTAGTCGGTAGATGTGGTAGAGTCGGTAGAGTTAGGGGGGCCGCTAAAAAAATTGCTCGGGATGATTTAAAGTGGTGAATTTTGGGAGCGGGCCAAATTTCTTCCGTACGCGGACGAAGTCGCGGGCGACCTCTAGTATTATACGTGCGAGAGCTTGCTAGTGTGGGCGTGTGGGTGTTTAATTCAATGTTTAATTTTACCTGAACATTAATATATGCCCCTGAATTGATGAGTGCCAAGGCAATGTCGTAGTATCCCTCCTTGCACGCCATGGCGAGCGCAGTATACCCGTCTTTATCTAACGCGTTCACGTTTGGCTTATGTTCTAGCAGCATCTGAACGATTTCGGAATGGTTTCCTGTAAATAAAACAAATGAATTAAATAGTTTTTTTGGTGTTTGTTTGTTTTTGTGCGCTCTTACTTATTTTTAATTATTAATTTAGGGGATTTTAGTTAATTACACCACTGAAATTTAAATAAATAAGGACTCTATCCACGAGGCAATAAAGTAAGAATTCAACTCGCACAGCGCTGGATACCGCTTGCTATATTCACCTAGAGAGCCGCTCTCTTTCTATCACGTAGCTCTATCTATCCTAACGCGGCACGTGTAACGCTAGGGTTGTCATCTTGATATTTCAATCCAAAAGAAATCGAATTTTATTTGTAAAATACGAAAATCTACTAAATACCTAGTACCTAATTAACAGTATATCGCACAACTATTCATTCCTTTAGACAGCCTAAAATGCTTACCTAGGTCACAGCCTATGTATTACAATCTCGTTCTCATTATGCACCTACTACAAGTTACAGAGTATTTATGTTATGGTTAGTTTTTATTATTTTGTATACAATACACAATATAATTATTCACTTTTTGTCCCTGTCTAGAATCTAGATGATAGTTTCCTGTAATATTTACAAATGTACAAAACTTAAAATAAATATTTAAACTATATACTAAAAACTACTTATTTACAATAATATATATAAATAAAAATTAAAAAATTATAAACCCTAGTTCCTATAAAACAAAAACGCCGTCTAGATCGCCACCATGCGGTAAGGTTCCCAGGATGCTGGCTGCATTACCCCGTTGAATGGCAATACTTAGCCTCTGGGCAAAGTATGCGCCAGCTCTGAGGTGGGCGAGGCGAGGACCAATCTCTTGGCCAAATCTTTACAATTTTTTTTAGTGTCAGACGACCACGGGCCCAATGTTTCAATAATGTGCGCTTAGCTGTGAATACTTTCGATGTTATGGTTTAAATACAACAAGATAGATTACTTGTCAATATCTTCCGGAATTAAAAAAATATATAATTTCGATTCCTTGTTCTTCTTTTTATTTAAACACCCGTAAGCACAACAGTATCTTTTATACGTATTAGATCGATTAGAAATCATTGTTCGTTGCAAAAATCACAGAAACGATGCTTAATTACGTGCGACGTGGCTAGCGTGCGCGCGGCCACTAATCTCAGCCCTGCCATTACCCTGCCTACCCGATAGGCGCGCTGGCCGAAACTACCTAAACTGCGGAGTGACATACATACATACAGGTTAGGTCACTGCTTGTCAAATATTTATTTAGTAAAAAGTCCCTCAAAATTTCTGAAAACGATGACTTTATTAACCGTTATCTTTAAAATTTACTCATTAATATTTTAGTAGTCCAACGCAATGTTCTTTATTTTTCTTGAAATATTTTCAAAACTTCGTCGTAACTTCCTAGTATATGCTATAGCTTTAGTAGGACTTGGGCGTGTCTTATTTTTTATGATTTTGTCCATAACTACGTTTCAATTGATTTAGGATTTACCAAAATATTCAAATGACTGGCAGAATGAGTAAAGTGCGAAGCCAAAAACAAAGAACAAGAAGGAGATACGACCCTACGAAGAAAGATATAATAATAAATAATAATATCGGTGGGCATTTTTCACACAGCGCCATCTAGCCCCAAACCAAGCAAAGTTAATATATTAATATATATAATAAGAAACTATAATATAGATAAATTGTAAAGCAGACGGAACAGTGAGAGGGATTAACGTATATAGGTACCATGTGCGGCCTGCAGCAGCGGCGTCCAGCAATACATGCCGGCGGTGTTGGGGTCCGCGCCGGCTCGCAGCAGCGCGACGCACGCGACCGCGTCGCCCGCGCGCGCCGCCCATGTCAATGCCGACGTCGCGTACTTGTCGCACGAGTTCGCACGCGCGCCCGCCGCCAGCAGCCGCTGCACCACGCCGCTGTGCCGCCGCCCCGCCGCCCACACCAGCGAGCTAACAACCAATACATGCCGTCATCAGTCACACCACAATACCACAATATCTCACTAGAACACCATAGCGGGTGCCTTATGCCCGTTTTCACCAACGAACCCTTAAACACCCCCTTACTAAAGGTCCCTTAACCTGGGGGACTCCATAAATCAGCCCCTTACCTAAATTCTTTTTCACCAAGATGAGGGATACTTAACTATGGGCCACTTGTCTAGGTGACAGATTGTGTATGATTATGACGTAGATCGAGTTTCCGAAAACCGTACATTTACCGATAATATTCATGATTTGCATTTTATTGCAAAATACATGATGATAAATCATAAATACAAAAAAAAAACACTTAAAATGGAAAAAAATATCATGCTATTTTCATATTTGCTGGCTGAATATCATAGGATGCCAATGCCATTTTATTAAAAAAGTGAAAAGCATGATGGGCATTTTGGTACTCATGTCGAATCAAGATAACTCATACATGACTAGCTCTTCTCAAGGGAACAAAAAAATACATGACGACAATTCCGTAATAATTGTCCGTCTTGAAATATACTTCTTAGGACGAAATAGTTTTTTTTTAAAACATATCTCCGGTTCGGCTTGACCGATTTTGATGATGTTTGCGCAGATTTTACCCTAACCTAAATAAATAAATAAATCGGTTGACGTTTTATACTGAACGTCTAGCCCCAAACTAAGCAAAGCTTGTACCTACTATGGAAACCAGATAGCTGATAGAATACTAATATAGTTTTTTTTAACGAAAATGAAAAACAGAATTTATTTTTAGTTAATTTAAAAATAAATTCTGACCGTATTTTTTTCAAAAAATAATCGTGTATTTTGCGATCTAGTAAATTTCTGTTTGCGATAAACATGAGCCCGTCTGAATAAACTTTTATTAGAAACTAGATCCACAATTTCGATAGCTTCTAAGCTCTGAATAAAATCGTCCACTTCGCGTAAAATTAACACGTAATACACGTTCAACAAAAATATGAAACTGTCACTTAGCTCTAAGTTGCCGAATATTGGCCCCTTATATTTAAGAGCCACCTTAGCAACATAGGTGTCCCCTAAGTGATGGTGAAAACGAAACTAACACTTAATATTTCTTAGGTGCCTCCCTAAGTTTAGGGATCGTTGGTGAAAACGGGCATTAAGCTACCAAACGAGACGTCAGCAGGTGATTTGGTTGCCGCCACTGAAGAGAGAAGTGAATAGAACGGAAATGTGACGGGCCGCGCTAGCCGGCATTAAGTGCAAATGCGCTTATTGACAATTCTACCAATATACAGGTTTTTAAACTGAGAATACTCAAAAAGACAATTTAAATAGACGCGTAGGAAACCAAACCACATTGCATCGTTAAATCTGTTGCAAAATGGCATTTCGAGCGTTTTACTTCAAATGCGCGACCAATGATTGGCATTTTTTCGTCGTAGTTTCTATACAAATAATTGTGAAACTGGCGACAGCGGTTTTCCATACAATTGCTTTACAACATTGTTTTGACAGCCGTTCTACCTAAGAAGTAGGGCTTTCGCTTTTCTGTGAGTGCGTGTAGGGTGCAAATTGGCAGATTATGAATGCGTCTATACGCCTTAAGAATTGTTTTATTATAGTAAAACATTCAAAGCTGTGTGCCGCGGTTACTCACGCTAGCGCCGCTCTATTGTGTGTGATGTGGCTTGCGATTGGACTGCTGTTGTATGAGGGCCCATGGTAGCGCTTAAGTTTAAATGACACTGGCAGTCACTTATCCAAGACTAAATCGATGGTTCTTCGTCATTACCCTTCGTGAACGAACATCATGTCATGTTGCTACAACCACTAACAAGAAAACATTTATGAATATGTGTCTGCATGTCAAATTGCGTCCATGCTACACAAACAGGCGCGGCGCTACCAAAGCAATTTCGAATGGCTCTACAACAAAAGGACAAGTTAATTGGAATTCTACCTAGCCGACTGGACGAGGTTAGATATACAATTAATGGCCAGGTCAAAGATTCAAGATTAATCACTTTCTCTTGCTCCGTCAAACAAGGGTGAAAGTACGAACATTACTTTCATTATTATACCATAACACAATCAGGTCATTAGTGTTGCCATTTGCCATTCGATAGACCTCTTCCGACTATTCTATCGATAGCCTGGGTAATAGTATGAGTATCGATATCATAAATACTAAATAGGATTACTAAATAACAATACTACAACAAAACAAAAAGTATCGATTCTGTTTTTGTCCCTAATGAGTTTATGATCGATGGTATTGGACTATCAGCAGTTGTTGATTTTTCAATACGTATAGTTCACTACAGACACTACAGGTCATTTAGGTATAGCACGATGTGCTATTGTAAAACGTCTGTGTCAAAGTTTTATAGCACATGTTATTCGATATCTTGACTCAAACCACTTACCATAATAAGGAAAATGAACACCTTGTGGTAAAAATTGTTAGGCCACAATAACCCATAAATTATTCGCTTTAACCTCACCATTTTATCCAATCGCCTTACAAATTGCTACAAATGAGATAAGAAATAAGGACTGTGTGGTGATAAATTTCTAAGTAAGTACCTACATGTCACCGTTTAGTGTCCTGAAACCAGATTCTAAGGCGTGGTTTCAAGCTTATCTAAAACCACAGAATAAACTTCGCGCCAAAATCCGTCAACTAATTGCAGCGCTTACGTACGTAGGTGGGAACTGGGAAATAGGCCAATACTCACAAAGCACAAGCAAACGTAATGCACAGCCGTGCATAAGAATTTGCTTTAAGTCGATATAAATATGATTAGGTTTTTGCATTTACATATAAGTACCAAATTTATTGTACAGCTTTATTGGTAATGTTGAATTCATATACCTGAGAATCTTTGCGTGGTATTGCAATAAATGGAAATGTCTAACAGAAATCTATGCAAGATAAGACAAAATTTACTCATTGATTTATTTGTCTTTGTAGAGTGGAAAAAAAATCTATGTAAATAAAAAGTCTTATGACATGCGTGAATAAGCTCAATAATATTTCGGGGATTTACATTTTAAGAAATAGAATCAGGTTACTTCCTTAAGTTCAAGGATGTGTTAAAAAAGTTATGCATAAATAAATAATATTGGCAAATACAGATTACTGCTTTTATGATACCTACGTCAATTTTGAAACACGTGCTCCACAAGTTATGGCACAAGTGATTGTATTTAATGCACCGCCACAAAAAAAACCGGGTTTTTATTTAATATCCGAGTTGGGTCAGTCGCAAAAACTATCACATCAGCTCGGTATTTATAATTTTTTATTCAAACTTTGTTGAAATTTGAATAAGCAAAATCGCCATAAAAAAAACAATAATATTATTTTGTTAGAATAAGAATAATGAATACTAGGTACTGGGACTTTTTCGACCTCTTCCTCGTTTCCAAAATGGTTCGGACTAACCTTCCTGCCGAGCTTTCCACGAGTAGGTAGGTTAAACCGATCAGGAGTAGCCTTCCCACTGTCTAACCTATATACCAAACATTTTCACCAGGTGTTCACTAGTGGGTTAGTCTATCTCGAATTACTTACTTGATATTATAGTTTCCATGAGCGTGGACATCCGCTCCTTTTTCTAGCAGTAGGGCTACAACATCCTCATGTCCTTTATACGATGCCCACATTAGAGGAGTCCATCCACCCTGTTGAAAATAAGGTTCAAAGATGCAATGTCATGTATTGATAATTTGAAAACCTTTTGGTTGTCAATGCCTCAATTTTTAAACGAACAATTTGTCTCACTAGTGCGACATTTTTCAGTGAGCGACAAAACATAGACATGATAACACATTTTTAGCTTTTTACACAATCCTTGATTATTTTGGAATGACTTATTAAAATGTAACCAAGACGATACAATGTAACGATTTTATAAGAACGATCATAATTCCACCGAGCCTTTAGAAAACGTGCTCAAACCTCGAAGGACCAGTCTGTACGCACAGTCAAACCAGAAGTAACGGATAAGCAATTTTTTTTTTCTCAATTCGACGTCACATATAATCGTATATTTACGTCGGACTAACGCAGTCCTGCACCGGACGTACTTACAATATTTAAATAGTGATTATGATATGATGGGAACACCGTGAAACAAGTTTCGTGGATCTTTAAAACGGGTTCCGAAGCGGTCCCAACTATTTACAAACATACACTGGCATGTATTAGCATAAATACTTAGATAAGCTGCACGAACCCGGACTAGCCCAGCCGACCGGTACTTTACTCGTACAGTGGACAAAACTGATTATTGCTACCTATATCTAGCTAGAAAATACTATTTTTATAGTACCAGAATATCCGCAGTAGTTTTCATAACCAGTCTCCGTAATTACGTAAAGCATGACACCATTCTGCAGAGTGGCCTTCTAACTAAAATAAAATGAGCGTATATCAAATGAGAGTTTGTTTGTTTTGTGATTCGAAAAACCCTTGAATTTCTATTCGATACGTCTTTATCCGTCTTTGGTGACAGACACTCCTCCTACGCTCGCAAATAACCGAATCGATAGATACGTTTCAGGCATATTTACACCGAGCTAATTATACGGCTTCTTTTTCATGAATGAGGCCCGATTTATACGTAGTGTTATTGTAGGTACATGTAACTAAAACTGAAACCAAATAATTAAAACGCGTCATTGAAGTTTGTGTCATACGATGGTAGTCAGCCAAATGCTATTCCATTGACTAGTTGATAGTGTAGTGTTTATCTAATGAGTGCTGTGTTCGACCTAGGAACATTAGATGGCTCGGGACGGTCGAGTTGGTATACGTAAGATATTATAGTGCGTATAGGTAATGTCAGTGACATCTTGGCAGAGATCCACCTAAAGTATAAATATACAAATTTTCAGTGCACCAACCAGTCATATTGTTAGACAAATTTACTATTGAGGTCATTATTTTAATTGCACATTACTTAAAATGCATTTATGCGTTTGTGACATTCATTCATCGTGCATATTTTATAGTATTAACATAAATATTGTGTCTAAAATAAACTGCAAAATATAGTCAATAGTTTGTTTTGTCAATCAACACTTAGATAGGAAGGTTTACACGTGGACATTTTTTTTTTAATTTCTCACGTGATGTAGGTGCATTATATTTTATTATGTTAGAATATTGGTAATATGCCAGAAAATATCCAACCGTAGTAAACATTTTTACTAAAAAGCATTGATAAAAATTTATTCCGATTTGACAGCTGAATCATTTTGGAAATCAGCCACGTTTGAAAACATGTCACAGTGCCACGATCCAGACACTGATGGAAAGGAAACATCTGTTGAATGGTCTGGCAAAATAATAATACTGATGTTTCCATTCTGAACCATTAGATTTATATTAAAGGCCACTGAAAACAAATGTCTTTGATGAGACCCAGCGATAAGTTCTAAGGGTCAACCCAGACGTACCACAACCACAACACGTGGTCGGGCTCATATTTTGTATTGAAAATGTCGTTATTAACCGCGTGGTTGAAACCGACCACAACGCAACCACCAGCTACACAGTGAAATAGCCGCCGGCCACATCGCAGATACAACTACGTAGTACTATTATTTATTCTGTGATACAACGTTGCGTCGATGCAACGACAGTGCGCGCTTTATGAAAGCCAGAGTCAAGTTTGCACAAGACGCAACCACATCGCAACTGCTAGCGACAACGCAACCACATCAATATTTTGTCGGTACCACAACGCAACTGCAAATAGCTGCAGCGACACTATTCACACGTAGTCACAGCGTCACCACATTTTGCCGCTGTGTTTTGGTGTGGTTGTGGTACGTGTGGGTTGAACCTTAGATACAGGCCGTTCAACATTTCAGCCATCTATCATAGCGATAATAGCCCAGATCGCACGTTCAAATTCCAACAAAAAGCTCGAACTAGCGATCGACGGAAACATCGTAAAGAAACCAAAGCACCGTACTATAGTTTCTTAGTAAGTTACTTTTGCCTAGTATGCGGCTGGGTAACTAGTCACTCCCGTCATCAGACATAAAACGTCCACTGCAGGACGAAGGCATCCCTTTAATACAGGGGTGTTACCATAGTCTCCACGCTTGACAGGCGGCCTGGGGATCGCAGAATACTCACCAACTTTACCCAAGAGGACGCTGCTGCCCATCCTCGGGTGGGTCTGGTTGCAGTTTAAAGACATACCCAAGTCCATTAACTAGTCACTCATCTTCATCATAATCAGCTTTTGATAGTCCAGAGCTGGACATAGGCCCCTCCCAGGGCACGCCACTCAGCCCGATCTTCAGCTATTCTCTTCTAACCACTGCCAGATGAAAACTACCACCAACTAAAAAATCTGTCGCAAAACACCTAGCGGTGGACTCAAGTATGGTTCTTTTTTTTTTTTTTAAATTATTTATTAGCTCCACGGACTGTGGGTCCGTGCCTTTTGTCAACTTTAACATTTTTTTATAAACTAAATTTTACACTTAATAACTTAAAAGCTGAAGGCTTTACAAAAAGAATATACCAAAGGAACCTAACTAAGTATTACTAATTATTGCTAGAATTGCGTGTATACTCCGAGCAGTCCAGCTCCCGCAAGCAGCACCCGTTCACGAGTTGACGCATGTGCCAGCCATCGCTCTCCTCAACCATATTGGAGGGAAGAGGGCGACCCGACAGACGACGCCGCCGCAAGAAGAAGCTTTTTAGTGAGCGTGAGTGCTCCGGGTATACACGCAATGCCTACAACAGTACGATTACTTACTTTATTAATTATACTATACTGTTTTACTCTAGTATTTTTTTTTTCCTCTTGTCAATTAAAGCAATCACCAGTAGATCCAGTCTTTGCTTGACTCTATCAGTGGTCACTTTAATATCGTCTGATTCGTCGCCTCCTCCCGGCCCAGAGCCTCCATCACCGCCACGTTCCGATCTTTTATGGCCATTTGGAGGTTGTACTCCTTGATGGTCTTCGGTGACGTAGCCGACGCTCGCCGCACGAATCGACTGATGGCATCGTCTTCGATGTCGTCGGCGTAATAAATGAAGGTCCCGGTGTGCCGTGATATCGCAACGACTGCGTGCGGGACGCTTTCGTGCAGCTTCATTTTGGCCTTGGTCTTGATGGCGATTACCGACTCGTACGTTAGTCCTTGAGCTTCATGAATGGTAAGGGTTCGCGACCCCGTGCCTGTCCCATATCCCTGGCTTATGAGAGTCTCCTTTTCTTCCTGCGTGTGCACTAGAAAAAGGGTGTTGGGGAGGGTGCTAGGTATTTTCGCTCCTTTGTACCGTTTCTGCTCAAGAGACCTAATACGGGTAGCCGAGGAATATATACCGGAATATATTTCCCTCAGCGCATACGCGACGTCCATTGGGTTCCTATGTGTGCAAAGCAACTCTTGGCTGATGTTTGTGACCAAATTTGGGCGATGGTACCTCATTTCGAAGAGATTTTCTCTGTCGATGTAAGGTAGCTGATTGACGTATCCGATGAGGACAAGTTCGCTGGCACCAGACAACCGTACGGCCATTACTATGGCTCCAAAATGGTTCATGAGAGCTTCGTCTACCAGAAGGCGACTGAATCTCTCCCTTCCGAAACCATTTACAAGAGAAGAAGCCATGGTCCGCACCCTGGTTTTCACCAAGTTTCCGATGCGGTGCGATAGCTTTTCCCTCAGGTCTTTTGCTGCCTCTGTTGTTGTGGTGATAATAGCGTCCCGGTCCACATCGAAGTGTCTGATCACCCATGTTGTCTTGCCACATCCTGGAACTCCGTTGACCCATTGTATCTTTGGTACCACCCAGTTCTCCCATTTTGCCTCGACATCTGAGTTCCCTTCGATAGGCTTAGCCATCTCGAGGATCTTGTCGTCCAGCATTATCTTGGTGCACTTGGCGGTGACTACAATTGGGTCATTCGATGATATCGCGTATTTCGGTCTGCCTGTTCGCCCCGTCTCAGTCTCGTTCAGAGCCACAAAACCACTTTCTGCGCTGTAAGCTGCCATATATTGTCCTTTCATGGTTCCTCTGATGACCTGGGAAGTGACGTTATTATATATGGCTGCTTCGGCCTCCTCGAGTCCCTCTTTTAGAAGACTTTCGCTTCCTAGCCTGAAGGACTGCAGGATGTTTTGGCAGTTCCTAAGATTGACTTGTCTTGTCGCTCTCAATGTGGCTAGAAATTCAAGAAAGGCGTTTCTCGCGTGGCCCTGTGGCTCCTTGGCCGAGATGTAGCGGGGTGGGTCGACCTGTCCCATATCGGCTCTCGTCCGGACTGCCTGAGCTTGTGAAGCTGCTCTCGGGGACACTGCTGTTGGAGGAGGTGGTGACTTGTGCGTGATTCGGATCAAGCTCTGCGCCGCAGCACTAAACGCCGTTGCAAAAGCCGCTATGTGGCCTGCCCCTTCCCGGCTGCCACTTGGATGGGCTGCGGCTTTTTCGGCGGCTGCTTTTTGTTGTGCTCTTTCTGAACCAGATTGAATGTTTGTACTCGGAATGGGGTGTCCCCAGCTATCTGTTGCACTTGTGGGGTCGTGTGTTGGAGCTTTTAGGAAACTTAAATTTTCTCCTCTGTCTTCATACACGACAACCTCATGGTGTTCAGAGGCATTGGTGCAACCCAGCCGGTCTCCGACTTCCGCTTTCGAGTATTCAACCATCATCGCATCCACGCTTATCACTCGGGGCGTGCTGTCTGCTTTCCTGCTCAGATACTCGAGCAACGAGCTAGCTTGCGCAAAAGGTGTCTGTGCATCCCACTCAAATAGTGCGATCGTTTTGTTTTTCGATCGCACTAGCCGGAATCGGTGCCCGTCTACCTCACACACTGGCATAGCGTCGTACGATTTCCGCTTCATGGTCACTTTGGCGGTGCTTCCGTTAAGCAGACATGCCAGTCCCGGCGACAAGCGCACGCGTTTCTGGATCCGAGCAAGGCAAAAGCTTATTCCGAATCTTTCTCTGTTGCTGTCCATGAAGAGAGCCACACCGCGAATTCGAATTCCTGGCACTCCTTTTTCTGCGTTTTCCAAAAGCTGGTTAATGGATACGCTTTTTGAGGAAGTTTCTCGGCTGGGGATCGTTCTCTGTGGGGCTTCAGTGGACTGTGTGTGTGTTACTAGAGGGGAGGGTAGTGCATGGAGGGTGGAATTTCTCTTGGCCGCTATGCGGAAAGACCTCTCTACGAAAGACAAGAAGTGTGGCCTGCTATCTGGATCTGCTAAGATGTTGGGAAGATCCGAGACCACTAACTTTCTATCTATCTGTGTTTCGAGGTCCTGTCGTGCGGCCATGAATCTAGGGCAATCGATGAGCACGTGCCAGACCGTCTCGGGCACATCAGGGTCGCACCCGCAGCCAGGACTGCTCTTGAGCTTGAACCTGTACAGGTATTCTGCTATTCCTCCGTGTCCCGTCAAGGCTTGTACCTGGAAAGGAGTCAATTTCGTGGCTCGCGTCACCCGATATGCGTTTGCGATATCAGGGAGGAACGTCTGTGTGACTCTTCCTTTATCCGATGTTTCATACCGGTCCTGCCACTTCCGGACTGATTCCTCGCGGATTTTCCTTTTGACGTAGGACAGGGGGATCCCTTCGTAGTCACTGGGGGAGCCGGTGAGTGCCGCCGATTTTGCGAGTTCATCAGCTCTCTCATTACCAGCGGTGCCCACATGCGCTCTCAACCAGAAAAGACGAAGAGATCTCCCTTCTGCGGTTATCGTTCCAATGTTTTCCTTAATACTTTTTACCAGGGGGTGGCTCGTTTTGGGATTTTTTAGCAGATCGAGTGAAGATCGTGAGTCACTTAGGACATTAACTTCTGGGTCCTGGCTCGTTTTTACCATTTGAGTCGCCCGGTAAATAGCATAAAGTTCCGATTGGAAGACCGTGCATTCGGAGTGTAGCTTGAAGGTCGAATACTTAACTTCTCTGCCATTCTCCCACCAGGTTAGAGCAGCACCTACTTGACCCTCTATCTTACTGCCGTCAGTGTAGATTTGGGGCCCTACTAGCTCTTTGGAAGCGTTCTCTAGGAACTCGAACTCCACAAATGTCTGGGTGGACGGATGTGGCTGGTCCAAGTAGCTGACATTTTGTTCGAGCTCCACTTCCGGTGGGAGGTATTCTTGAGATAAGTTTTTCTTCGCTCTGTACAGGCTGGCGGCTTCCTGTATTCTAATGTCCAGGGGGAGTAAACCTGATAGGGCGAGTGCTGACTTGAGGGAAACAGTACGGTACGACTTACAGATTTTCTGGGCAAAACCTCTTTGGAGTGCGTTCAAGTGTGACTTGTTTTCCTCGAGGTCTGCCGCTTGCGCCCATACGCTTGAAGCGTACATGATGATGGGTTCCACCACTGCGACGTAAATGGTTCTCGTAATCTCGCCGTTCAGTCCCCAGGTCACTTTCGCTGCACACGCAAGTTGTTTGTAAATATTGGCCACCTTTTTACACTGGGCGTTTACGTGTGCTTTGAAATTGAGCCTTCGGTCGATCAACAGACCAAGCAACTTGACTTCTTCTACGAAGCCGAGACGTACACCAGACATGACCAGGTTTGGGGGTTCGTACTTCAACTTTTTAGTGAAAAGCATCGCATTGGTCTTCTGCGCTGCAAAGTTGAGTTTATTACATTTTCCCCATTCCAATATCATTTCCAATGTGTCGTTGGCCTGCTGCTCGATGATGTTCGACTGGCCGGTGAACACGAGAACAACGTCATCCGCGAAGGCTTGACAGTATACTCCCTCTGTCTCTAGCAGTCGCAGCAACGAGTCTAGGATTAAGTTCCAGAAGGTAGGTCCACCGATAGATCCTTGGACACATCCTTTGGTGGTTTCCCTCTCGCATGCTGCTCTGGCGTAGTTGACCTTGATCTTCCGATCGTTGAGGTATGAGTTCACCATCTCATAGAGGTTTGTTGGACACCTCTTCTTCGCTAGCTGGTATTTTAGGGCGGGCCACCATGCATTGTCGAAGGCGCCTTCTATGTCCAGGGAGACTAGGAGTACGATATTTTTACTGTTAACTCCTTTTTTAATGTGCTCTACCAGGTCATAGAGGGCGTCCTCGGTTCCTCGCTGGGGCATGAAACCGTACTGTTTCTGACTGATGGTTGGGAGGAGATGCCATTGGAGTCGGGTTACCAAAAGCTTTTCGACGATTTTTCCGGGGACGGGCAGGAGACCTATCGGACGGTAAGATTTTGGATGGGTGTAATCCATTTTACCGGGTTTGCGTAGGATGACCACATGCGCCGCTTTCCACTGCTTGGGGAAGTATCTCAGCAACAAGCACTTGTTTGCTATCGCTAAGAATGTTTCCCGTTCGCATCGAATAGCTGCGGCACAGATGTCAGCGGTTAGCCCGTCGTTTCCTGGGGCTTTTTTTGGATTTAGTGTTCGCAACACTGACTCCAGTTCGGCTGACGTAAATAGTGGATCATCTTCAGGTAAGTCCGTCGGTGTTTCCCTTGTCCGTTCCCGCAGTTCTGTATGGCACGGCTGGTCTGTGCTTACAGAGTCGTCAGGATAGAAAGTTCTGGCTAGTAGTTCTGCAGAGAGCTGTGGGGACAGGGTGTTGCCGTCGGTATCACGCAGGAGCAAGTCTTCTTGCCGTACCGAAGATTTCCTGATCACCCTGTAGATCTTGTCCCACATGCTCTCTTTCTCCTGATTAGTACAAAACTCTTTCCAGCTTTCTGTCTTAGCTTTTTCGACTTTTTCCTTGTAGTCTTGCCTGGCAATTTGATATTGTTCGACTACAAACTGGACTCTGTGAGGGGCGGCATTCCTGATTCTTCTCTTTCTTCTAAGAACTTCCTTCTTCAGATCATCGAGCGTTTTCGTATACCACGGGGGAATAGGATCCCCTTTGCGCGGGCCTGCTAATGGAATAGTGTGTTCGCAGGCTTCGTGGATACACTCAGTGTAGCTCGTGATCATCGACTCCAGTTCTTCCGGGCTTTCGCATACCCTTATCGACTCCGGTGATATGTTTCTCTCCTCGAGAGAGGTTTTCAGGCATGACATGAAGTCTGACCACTTTGCCTTCTTGGTGTTATACTTACGCGTAGTAATAGGCCTCAAATGTTCGAGGGCCTTTACTAGGCGCAGGGTGAAGGTTATTGCATTGTGGTCTGATGTTGTGAGACTTCTGTCTACCTGCCAGCCCTCTATTTTCCCCAGAAGTGGCATGCTGCATGCAGTAACGTCTACTACGCTTGTGCAGAGTTTGCCTCTTCTAACGATTTCGAAGGTCGGTGTATCACCAGTGTTGAGAATGTGTAAGCCCGTCTCATTGAAGAAAGAGTGGACGGCTTCTCCTCTGCTATTTTCTGATGTACTTCCCCACCAGTGGGACCAAGCATTAACGTCACCGGCGACTATCAAGTCTCTGGTCGCTAGTTTTCCGCTAAATGTCTTGATCCTGTTGAGGTAAGGTTCGATGTGTTGGTCCCCTTCCAAATAGACGGAGATCACTCCCAGTTTCAAGCCCTCACTGGCCAGCAAGACAGCCGCTTCCGTCTCGGTGACTAGCTGGGGGTCGTGGATAACCTGCAACTTGTCGCCAAATACTATCACAGCTGCCTTAACTGGTTTTTGTCTGTTCAGGCTGCACTGAATGATGCGAGTTCCAGGGTACTCTTTCATTACGCCTTTGTTGCCAACGTAAGGCTCTTGTACTAGGGCGACCGAAATATTCCTTTCCTTCGCAACCTTCAGGAGTTCTACTGTCGCATTCTGGGAGCGATTTAGGTTTGCCTGGATGAAACGCAACCCTGTTTCTTCTACTCTTCGGGGAACTGAGCCTCGTACCTCTTGGGTGCCCTCAGCAATACGAGATCCGGGACCGCGCTATACCATCCCATTTCACCTTTTCAGGGCACTCGCTACTAAAAGCGTTGTGAGCGAGTTGCCTACTCGAGCTGTTGGGATGCGCGACTGCACAATTCCTGCACTTCGGCGGCAGATCTTCTTTCCTTACCTTGCATTGAGCCCAGGAGTGGGGTTTTCCGCAGTGGCTGCAGAGTTCGTCTCTTTCCCGGCAGATCACTTTTGTGTGGCCGAAACCTAGGCACTTAGTGCACTGCACCAGGGGTGAATGGTCTAGCACTGGCCTCCTTTGGAGTCCAATGTAGACCTTGCCTGCGTCTATAAGGGATCTATGAATGCATGGTGAGACCTCCAGCACAGGATGACATTCGTGCGGATTGCGCGCCTTCTTCCTGTATCTCACCCTGATAGTACTTTCCTTCAAATCTACCTCCTGTAACAGGTGTTTATTCTGCGCTAGGATGTTTTCCACAATCTCCGAGTCCTTGAGATAAGACAAGACGTCTCTAATTATGATGAGCGGATTTCCCGCTTTTGCAGTTTCCACTTTTAGAGACTTGTCACGCTGAACACGAGTTCGCACGAGGCTCAGGTCTTCCTCCGAACCACAGCTCAGGATAACTTTTGTATTCCTGGCTTTACGTACTCGGTCGACCTTCGCCCCGGTCGTCTTCGTGTCCAGCGCCACTCTTATCCTCTCGATAAGGTTCTCGGAAGTAGCGGACATCTCTGGATTTGACGTAGATACTATCAGGGTATGGTTTGGCTTTAGCGCGGGTGGCTTGGCAGCAACTTTAGCGTATGAGGGTTTTAAAGTTTTACCCTCTTCGATTTTTGAAAGTTCTGCGCCGATGCTGAGGGCTGGCGGGGGCTGGGACAATCTTTCTTGTCGCATCGTTCGGAGCTCTGACGATACGGCTTCAAGACGCTCTGTGATAGGCAACACGTGCTCATCGATATTTATTTGAATTGGTGGGGTAGGGGGTAGTGCGGTTAGGTGGTTTTTAGTGAAATGGCAATTTAGCATTTCTTCCATTTGTTTTAGGGTGTCCGGGTACTGTGGAGGGGAGGGAGGAGTTGCGAGGAGGTTCGCCAGGGCGTCGGTATTTTGCTGAAGGATCTCCGCGGTCTTTTCCTTTGCGGCGTGCGACTCTCTCCGAAGTTCGTCTATCTGCCTCTGAAGAGCCTCCACTCCGGTTTTTAGGCCTGAGTAGTCTCTCCTCAAAGGCTCCAAGTCGATAATAGGGGCCGCTAGATCTTCCTTTATTCGGCCGCTGAGAGCCGACACTGCGTCAGCCGTCGCTTTAATTTGTTGGTACGGCTCCCTCGTCTCATAGCTCTGCCAGTCTCTGATAGCCTCCGTCTCCTTCCTCATCACAGCTATCTCTTCTCTGGCTAGAGCTACCTCCTTTAGCAGACTTTGTTGTAGGGTTGTCATGGCTTTAATATTTGCCCTTTCCGCCGACAACAGTTCCGAGGCGTGTCTGGTCCGCTCGCGTTCGAGTGCTGCGATGTGACGGTGCCTTGAGTCGGCGAGGGAAAGGACGATCTCGTAGAGCGCCTGGAGACTCTCAATAGCGGTTAGCTTTATTTCCCGCTTGACATTCGCAGACGCCTCGAGCGCATCCTTTCCCCGCTGCAGCGCATCGTTCGCTACTTTCGTGGCCAAATCCATCTCTACCCCCGTCCGTCTCGGGCAGTGAGCGATTAGCATGCTCACTCTCTTGTTGCGGGCGGGTGGGGTCAGGTTAGATAGTTCCGACACGCTGTCTAACTCTTCTCCGTCTTTTGGCGGAGAAATCCCGCATTGCTCCCAGTTTTCGACTCTGTCCACCGCCGCCACAGAAGCCGAGCCTGACTCCGGGACTGAAGTCGACGGAGCCGAGCTTTCGCTGGCTGTCTGTGGTGAAGGAATGTTGAGGGACTGGGAGAGGCGGGACTCTACCTCGGGCGCTTGGGGCGGCGCGCTGGGACCTTCCCTGCTGGGCTGCTTCGGCTGCATCACCTCCGACCTGCTGGTCTTTACATTTTTCTTTAAGATGCGCTTGTGAAGCGAGGACGCCACCGATCGTACTGTCATCTTCGTCGCCTTCGGGGCGGCGATAGAGACGGAGGTGGAGGGGGCGACTTTTTTGTTTTCCGACATTTTGATTTAAATCTGTCTAAATTAAATTAATACAAAGATGCACAAAAGAAAAATTTCTGTTTTAACAACAAAGAGATAAATAAAAGAAAATAAAAAGTATGGTTCTACCGGCCTAACCTGAGTCAAGTCCCATTGCTGGCTCCTTTTGTACCATTTTTGGCCAGATCAGGTGAGTTGTGGTGAAAGCCCTACCCTGGCAAGTGTCAACTATAAGATAATTATTTGATGTCATGAGTACTCACACAATCTCTGGAGTCGACTTTAGCGCCTCCATCGAGCAGCTCCTTGGCGATGGCTAAGTGTCCGCCGCGGGCCGCGAAAGCTAGCGGCGTCCATCCGTCCGCGTCCGCAGCGGTCGCGTCCGCGCCGGTGCCGAGCAACAACCGCACCGCGTCCGCGCGGCCGTTGTCCGACGCACACATGAGGGCCGTCGTGCCATTCTAAAAAAATATGGTACACTTGACTATCACACCTCAGCAATAATATTCTTACTATAGGGAAGTAAGTTATCGTGGCTCCATAACACCACGGAGTGGACGAGAATAAAGACGGTGGAACAACCGTTCAGACCCGCGCTGGACAAAGAAAAGTTTAAGAAACTGACTGCCAACCTTCATTAATGCAGATGCACTGATAGAAGAAGATCACCATCATCTTCTTACCCTTATCAGACTAGGTAGGGACGGTATGGTACACATTTCCACTTTCCACTTTTTACTAATAACCGGCAAGGGGGGGGGGGGCGGATTCTGTTTTTCTTGCGGAGTTAAGTACGTAGTACTATTATTTCTTCTGTAACGGTAGGAACGAAGGTAATTTGCCGTGATGGCATCTCTACATT
Organism: Erannis defoliaria; assembly: GCA_905404285.2. NCBI lineage: Eukaryota > Metazoa > Arthropoda > Insecta > Lepidoptera > Geometridae > Erannis > Erannis defoliaria. Next base: position 8,577,402 of record FR990071.1, read on the forward strand.
AGCTCTCTCACAAACAAATCATCTTTCTTAAATGGGATATAATTATAATAATCATTTTTTTTCAAAACTAGTCCATACATAGTGAGGAAAATTAAATTAAATTATGTCTGATTACAATAATTCTGAAAACATTGATATCTGATTCTGTCAATGCTTGGTTAGGAGTTAGCTAGAGTCCTTTGGGCCTTAGACATAACATTCAACGCGGAGTTTTGGCGGGAACACGGAAAAATTATGTCGTTGCATTATATTGTAGTGGGTACGACAGGGTACCCAGGGCAAACATTTATGTGACGAACATAGATATTTGTTCTGTGTCTGGATGTGGTATATATTATAAGTATGCATTTACGAAAAAATATTGTATATAAGTATCCTATCAGCTATCTGGTTTCCATAATACAAGCTTTGCTTAGTATAGGGCTAGATGGCGCTGTGTGTAAAATGTCCCCAAATATTTATTTATTTATTTATTAAACTTGTGTTTTTTCGCGAATTAATGACTAAAAATGGTGGTGTTTTATTCATTGAGTGTTGAATTACATGCACGAGTGTGGGCAAGTGGTATAATGTGGTGTAACATGTCTTTTCGTGTTGTTTTCGAAACTCCGTAGAAGCTAATAGTAAAGTCGCCACAACTTTACTAGGGCATGACTTGGACTTGACTATGACTAATTTCGTGTGACTTACTGTGATTTCATGACATATTATTTGACTTGATTTTAATATAAAAACTTGAAAATTCATAAACATGACACTGGCAGAATGCACAACGTGCGATGCCAATAACTAAGAAGAAAAAAAATACATCCAACGCCAATATTCGTATAACAACAGAGAAACAATGATAGTTTTTTAAAGAATGGAAATGATAGTTAGATTTTGTCTTCTATAAACCTTTCGAGTATTCACGAAGGCGAATACGTTTATACTCGGAGTCAAGGTGGAAGACTGATAAAATAAAACTACTTAATTCCGAATTGAATATACGAGTAGAACAGAATATAAATTAACTAGAGCATTATATCTTAAATATTTGTAAGATAAGTCAAGTTCAAGCTATGTAATTTTAGTTAAAGGTACGGTAGCAGTTCACGAGATAAGGAGTTTTAACGACGAATTCTTCAAATATTTATCCTAATTATGGCTCTCATTGCTTCTGGAGATAACATTTGTGTTGTTTTAAAATTAGCTTCAGTGAGACATCATATTTCTGCTGATAAGATTATGCTCCTGTTTACGAAGCCTGCTTTTCTCGAAGGTCATCAATTGCGGTTTATGAAGTCCGTCAATAACAATGTTTAGCTATTAATAATACTTACATAAAATATGACAAACAAACAAGCAGGTGATACGTGAGACGTCATTACCTATACAATCGAATTCATAATTAAACGGACTAAACTGACATTTCAAGTGTTGCTACTTTTTGACACAATTTCAATAGTGCTGGGATAAAAATATTAAGTTTATTAACATAATATGTTAAGTAACTTAAACTTTTTATTAACATTATGAAGTTATGTTAATTAATTTAATAATTTCACACCAGTGAACTACTTCGATAATTCATATTAGTCTTTGTAAAAGGTGTAATTCCTCACTTATGTACGATTTCAATCTTTTCAAGTTTATAAATCATGAAATAATGTTACATTTCCCTGTAGCAATTTACAGAACAACTTTTTAACACAATATGTTTTCTCTTTTCTACCTGCACTTCCACTGGCAGCACATTAAATGTTTAACGGCACTTAATAATTATTTTAAACAATAAGAACTTAACTATATCAACTCTATCTATCACTACGGATTTTCAGCAGGCAGCATTATTTTGAAAAGTGACATTTCAAGCTGTCAGTTTAGTCCGTTTGATTATGAATCCGAGTATAGATATCCTTTTCCTTGATTAGCTGAATCAGAGCTTTTAGATTTAATTGAAGCTTATCTTTATTATGTTATCCTATCTCGATATTCTTGGTAGTCAATGATATCGGCTCTATTAAACTAAGTCATTTATAAGAAGCAAACGTCATCAGTCAAAGTAATTTTATTGTTGCGTATATTTTCTATTTATTCTCAGTATTCATTTATTTTCAAATTTTTATTTCAATATATTTTTATAAAATATAGGTAAATTATTCAAAAAACTTAAAAAACAGGAGCCGCACCGACAGCGGGCCCCGCGCTCAAGCTGCCGGTGGTTAGGGCCGCAGAGTGAGAAACACAACGGGTATTAATAGCAAGAAACACGTGCTATGCAAGTCTTACCTCTTATTTAAAATGATCGTAATACATTTTTATTAAAACAAAAGTATGATAAACAATTTTGTTAACCTAATGCAATATTTTTTATCAAGCTAGGTAAGCACGTGACATTATTCTTATGACAGTCCTGTTCTCATTCTCGAATTCGTCGCGACTAAAAAAATAAAATAAAATCTATAATAGACTTATATTATTAAGCACATGGCTAAAGCAAAATTGTAACTAGGTAAGGTATATAATTCCGGATTTTATTTTTTTAAACTGTGGATAGTTTTTGGATTAGCAAGAATACGAAGAAAGCCAAATGTTAATTTCTTCTCTTTTTAATAATTAGGTTCATCAGGAATCTTCCAATCTCCAACTTCGGTAAGAAGGCAGGCATTATACCATAATTAAGCTAGATGATTGGTTTTTTTAATTGTCCTATTAAAATGTGGCTCATAAACATAGCTGATTAACGAAAATAAAAAGAAAAACTGATCAAAAATAAGCAACTTATAAGCATTTTAATATCATGCTAGACAGAGAGGCGAAACAGCAAATCGTGACGTCACTTCTCTGTACGCCATATAAATTCTATTCTGACAAGAGTAGTACAAGTACAGGACCTGGGTATGTCCTTAAACTGCAACCAGACCCACCGGAGGACGGGCAGCAGCGTCCTCTTGGTAAACGGTGGTGACCATTCTGCGATCCCCAAGCCGCCTGCCAAGCGAGGGGATTACGGCAACACCCCTCTATAAAGGGGGAGGCCTTCGTCCAACAGTGGACGTTTTATGGCTGACGACAAAGTAAGGCGTGACGTCATTTTTTGTTTTATGGGAAAGAGACAGAGTTGTCTCTAACAAAAACTTTAAACGCTCATATAGCAGAACATTATTAACCGATTGAATTATGTTTTTCAATAAACATACTTACTTAAATTCTTCACCAAAGCTATTGGTTTCAACGATATAAACATCAGTCATCTACCCTATTGTATGGAAAACCGCTGTCACCAGTTACACACTTATTTGTATAGAAACTACGACGAAAAATGCCTATCATTGGTCGCGCATTTGAAGAAAAACGCTCGAAATTGCAACAGATTAAAATTGATCTAATTACGATGCAATGTGGTTTGGTTTCCTACGTGTCTATTTAAATTGTCTTTTTGAGTATTCTCTGTTTAAAAACATGTATATTGGTAGAATTGTCATTAATCGCATTTGCACTTAATGCCGGCTAGCGCGGCCCGTCACATTTCCGTTCTATTCACTTCTCTCTTCAGTGGTTTATAGTACGGCTATAGTAAGAGATAATATCTGCCCCATGGAGGATATTCTTCTATTACTCTGTGATCTGCCCATTGCATCGGTAAATACCCATAAGGCCAGAACACTCAACTCAGTACCAAAACAAGTATAAGAAAATAATTAAAAAAAACGACTTCAAACGGGACCACCTCGTGAGTCTATACCAAAATAAATTCTTAAATTAAACTTAACTTCTTAACTTAATTAATTCAACCAAAATAAGAATTTACAAAATTGGTCCACAATTTACGGAGAAATCGGTGAACATACATAAAAAATAACAATACATACAGTCGAACATAGAACCTCCTCCTTTTTGAATTCGGTTAAGAAGACCAGCGCTTATAACTTAGTCTCATAGAAAATAGATGTTAGCTATACCCGAGAACTGTACTGAATAGTGCTTATCTTCAGCACATCGAACGATCATCACGTCAACAGCCGGAAGACGTCCACTGCTGGACGAAGGCCTCTCCCTTAAAGGAAGGTGTTGCCATAATCCCCACGCGTGGCAGGCGGCTTGGGGATCGAACGATCATCATCATCACTTTAATATTATCATGCATACCTCATCGCGATCGTCGATGATGACATTCTTATTGTTGTTCAGGTACTGTTGCAGGTCGGCGGTGTTGTCGCAGTTGGCGAGCTGGGCTAGCGTGCGGAAACACGCCAGCGAGACCATCGACTCGCTGCGGTGGAGGCTCTGCAACAACAATTAGTCGTACATAAAATAACCTATTGATACACCATCCAATCACAACTCAATGGCCCGGGCGGGGGCGCAGGTAAGCCATCATCAACTCATCATGGGCCGGAATAACGATTACTTTCGTTTCGATATTTTTAAAAGAATAAAAGACTGAATTTATATGTACAAAATAAAGTGAAAAAAGCGGACCACATGATGGTAAGTGGTCGCCGCCTGTGAACATCTGCCACACCAGAAGCGAGGCCGGTGCGTTGCCTACTTCAGGTTAACATTTTTCTGCGATTGGCGCTGAAAATTGCATTTCTGTGTGTCTCTACTTGTGCGGTGTTGCTCGCGCATGGACTATACCAAGCTTGTTTTTATTTAAGGGCGATTGATATACGTTCCATCAGTCACTGGTCTTATTGCCATTAAACAGCACACTTTACTAACAACACCTTACAAGACGACAACCGAAGCTTTGTGGCTAGTAGAGGAAAAGGGGCGTTAACTCTTTCGTAGTGCGCAGATTCGAATCCTGCCAGTCGATACATTTTTAAATTGTTTATTACTATCTATAAATTCATCTGTCAATATAAATAAAATTCAATTTGGGATCTCTCCAGAAATTCAAAAACTGCTTTAAAATTTTAATACACTACTTAATTTTGCACATGTTGCATTCGAATAAGCGCCTTTTTTAAATTAAATACAAGTTTAGAACGCGTGGCCAGGGACAGCTAGTAAAATTGTTAATCCAAGAGACACTTTAATAATAAAAAGAAAAACACCTAACTATGTTAAAAAACCAAAGCAGTTAACACATCTATGTAACACACGTTCCCTTAGAAATTATACACCACATACAAGCGTTAAACTGGTTCTCAAAACGTCGCTGCCATCGTTTAACAGCCGTAATAGTACATCGACATAAACGCATATACTGACAATAAAATAATGTTTAAAATATTTTTTCACGAATTGCCTTTTGTCGTGTAAATTTTAATATTAAGCACCTCGTTTGGTTGTAAACTCCAACGTAACATCGTTCTTGGCGTATAGATAGGCGATGATTGCGCGTGTAAATTCGTATTTCTCGACACACTATGGCACAACACACAAAGAACAAGTAAACGTTTGCTCGACACAGTTCAGACTTATAATGAACATAATTCATAGATATACTGATAAGAACATGATATCACGAGGTAACCCAATATATAGAACGCAGTTTTTGTTTGATCGGGGATTATTAAATGCAATATACAGCAATCAAACCGTCCATTCTGAAAATGCTGACTTCCAAGTATTTTAAATGAATACTTTCTAATAAGCACAAATTAAATACATATTGTGAATGTTGTTTTTGTTAGGGAACGCCATGCGTTATTTTTTATCGAAATCATGCGCAACGTCAAAAACACTCAAATTTGCAAGCAATTCATTTTTCAAACATACATAAGTAAGATTAGAATTATAATCACAACAATTCCACACTGGCAACCGTCATCGGGCAGACCGTGTTTGAGTGTCGACGGAGGGCAAATCCATGGAATGCACCGGCAAACCCGTGGCTGAACCGGCGCTGCTCTCCAGGAGGCGCGGTCACGGTGAACTTGGGCACGTTGAACTGCGGGCCCGCGGACATAGGCCCCGGGTGCTCCGGCCCGTTCCCCAGCTGCAGCGGGAGGAACGACCGCCGCCGCTTCGAGTGCTGCACCGGCGCTGGCGGCAACAACATCATCGACCCTGCGAAACTATTGCTCTTCGCACGCTTTTGTGGCGCCGTATCCTCATCCAAATTTTCGTCGGACCTTTCCGATTCACTTCGTTCCGTATCCGAGGGCGGCGGCGACTCCCGGACGACTTCCAGCGGTGGACCCGGTTCCATGTGCATGGATGGCGGCATCGAAACGTTCTTCGGTTTATGTATGTTCCCGATGAGACAACGTATGGCCACATACTCCTTATCACCAGGCTTCCTGTCCGGGAGATGCGGCGGTAGGGACATCGCGTCTCGGCTCCGCGCATAATAGGACGGGCGCACGGCTCCTGTGACAGACTGTGAATGTGGTGACTCGCGCGCTACCGACAGCACGTTGCGAGTCGCGTTGGGCGGATACTATTTAGAGCTTGGCGCGGCGCGGCCCAGGGCGGGCGGAGGGCGGACTGCATGAATGAACGCGTCTGATACGTACGAGAGAGTATGTGCTGCAAGCGCGCAGAGAGATGCGTTTGAGGACCGCGGAGGCAGTGCGCTGAGCGACTCGCTCTGGAGGTAGCATGTCGTGCGGTGTCTGACCAGACTGTGCCGGCGACTCTCGATCGAGTCGCCGCCGCCTGCGCCGAGCCGAGGCCCTCCCCGCCGGCCGCGGGTTCCCATTGGCCACTCGGTTTTTTCTTAACACGACCAAACATTAATTAATCACATATACTTACAAGGAAACTTATCTAGATAAAGATGCATCATTTATAACCTGAATCTAAACTTCGGTCAAGCGCGTGATTAAACGTGAGATTTTAATTTGTTGTTTTTATTGCTGTATAATTTATCCTGCTCGTTCAAAAGATTTTTAATTAAATTATTTAGTCTAAAAAGATCTAAGTATGACAAATATTTTTATTACGACTAGAATCTTTAGCTTGTGATTTATGTTCGTTGCACCATAATGATACTTGCGCCTATTTTTATTACAACCGGTTACCGGTGGCTGGCTGAGTTACTCTGCTTAGGCGCCACGAGCAAGGCTACAGTACAGAGAGGTGAAGATCCGCAACAAAACCAGAGCAAAAAGATTAACGGGGTTACAGGATTCCTCCCGCTAACCGCCGGCGCCATCGCCGCCGCCGCAGACGTCTCGTCCAAAGAATATACAATCATCTTCAATTAATTTGAATGTAATTAAATGATCCCTATATCGCCATGATGCGAAAACAAAATTAAAAAAAATTTGCTTATGCGTTACTTACTTCAAACTACATTTAAAGAAGTGACCACAAAAGGAATGAAAACAACACAATTAATTACTTCAGGCGGGCTTGTAGCAATTTTGTATTTTTTTTAATGTGGGAAAAATCCAAAATTGCCAAAAAAATATTTTTTATTATTAAAATTGATCTTATAATATATTAGCTTTTTATTTTTTAGAAAACGTGATTTTGAATATTTGACTCGATAGAATAAAAAACAAAGTAGACACTAAATAGGCATTTTGATTAGCTAGAACTAAGAAACTACATTATGAAACCACATGAAATGTATACTAATAGATAGAATATTTAGTATTATTTAGTTTTATGTTTTTTTTAATATAGTACAGTATTTCTTTGTTATTAATTTCATAACAAAGAAAAGCCTACTAAATTTAGAAATTCAAGCGCCCGCGCCTACCGTTTACTGCCTAACGCTTTTACCCGCCTGGACGTACCTCGATACAAGCGGACCTTAAAGACTTTACCTGGCCATAACTTCTTATAAAAGACGCTGCTCGAAGCATTTCGACGCCACATTAAAAATCTCTTGCACTAATTAAATAATTTAATTCAGGATTTAACGAACACATTCAGACACGTAACGATATCCGACTACGGTCGAGACATACTGCATTTTATCCAAGAGGGTCACTTTCTTATACCTCACAATGTTTTGCGAAAGCTTAGCTTCGGTTAATATTGGGATAAAGGCGATGAAATCTAAACAAAGAGATTATCTGATAACGCGAAAAATTACGATTATTACACAAAGTTAGCATTGGTTATAAATAAAGAAGGATAAGCGCGGTACACTGAATTCCATTGCTAAGATTGCAAAACCCGCGACTGAGTATATTTTCGTCAAGTGTGGATTAAAATACACAGATGATATTTAATTAATATATGTATAATATATTTAATTAGCAGTTTCACAGATGGAGTACACGTATATGAAAATGTAAATTTTGGTAGGTATCGTTAGCACAGGTTTGGTATTTGGGACTAGGCTTTCAACAGAAGTTTTGTATGCCAAAAGCGTGTCACTACAGCTAATCGCACAAGCCAAATTTTTGAGACCTATACTAAGAATGTCACTCGTCAAATCGCGAGTTAAATACCTATATAATAAATAAACAATACACAATTTAGTTCTATGTTCCATAGCTTTAAATGCGGTTGGATACAGAGTTGCAATGCCATTCACATTATTTAGAACCGAATCGAACACAAATTTTTCTATTTCGTTGTCTTTATAAATAAGCACGAAAATTTTACTACTGTTGCCAAAATACTATTATACAACATGCATACTGTTTGCCTAAAGACAATGCAACTGGACAGACACAATAGGAGACACAAAGATTTATACATACATACATACATACATACTCGTATATTTCTGTATCCACTGGAAATATTTTTGAAAAAAAAAATTTACATTACAATGTTTTTTTACAATACAGAGTATTCAGTATTCACGCTTCATTACTCCTTCCATTCTTTCATTTCTGCATATGATACTGATAGACTCGAGTATTAAATGGGTAACAGAATCGTATTTTTTTTTGTTAAGGCCGGGCTATTCCACGTTTCAAACACATTTTTTTATGAGATCAATAATTAGTCTAAAGCTGTATCAGGTAGGGTCACATTTAGCGAAGCAAAAATATGGCAGTTACGCAGATTCGTGCGTGTCAAACTACGATTTTTGAAGTTTTTCTCAGATTACTTGAAAAGTATAGAAATCAATAACTTTTGAACCACAGCATGCTCTCCAAAATACTATTAACTTATAATACATATTTTTTTTAATGTGACTATGTGCTGTAATTAGGACATACAGCACATAGTCACATTGAAAATTAAAATGGTTTAAAAATAGACACTGTTTCGGTATTTTTTTCTATCGAGGAAAGTATAATCAATCGTGTTTTCATCCACAAAAGTTACTAAGACGGATGTTCTTCTGTAACATTTTGTATTTTTGGGCTTTAAATATAGTAATTTGACTAAATAAATTTGATTTTGCGAGGGGCAAATTTGGGAAATACAAGCCTTAACCAGTTTTGCACTCTCAATCCCACCCACCAATAACGTTATAGCAATTATTAGGGATGCCTAAGAACAGAATCGGAATTCGTTTTTTGCTTTTGGTATAGCGAGAAAAAAAAACACTGCTAGCTCCTACTTTCGGCTAACGGTGGTAAGCATTCTGCGAGAAAAACCTCAAAAATCGAAGATTGACACGAACTTTACGCCCGTTTTGTGCTCCGCTGACCCTATAGGATACAGCATTGTCTGATGATCAACTGCAGTAGTTCTTGCACCATGGGAAAACCCCCTTAACCAGTTTTGTCCTACTCCTAAGATGAAATTCTTCAATATCTACCATTTCAATTATGTTTTTTAATGTAATATCGATAATTTTATTTAGGTACCTATTGTGCCAGAGATTAAGAATTAAATTATTACTTACATACACATCATATTTTGAGAGGTTAATGAACACAAATGCTGCCTTGTCAAGTTTTTATTCGATTGAGATAGCACCTTGGATCGATAGTCAAAAGACTCAAGGTGATAATGTATTTTTTGTTATAGCACGCAAAGTTAAGCGAAGATCGAATAAAACACTTCAAACAGAAAAAATCTCGAAATGGATAGTAATAAGAATAAACTACATACAATTTTATTATGAGAACTGACAACGTTTTTGTGTTAGCCGGCCATAGAGAAAGCGTCCAAACTTCAATAGAGACGGGGATCGAATATGCCACCGACTTGGAGATCCTGCCTTCATGGGGCCCGCGAGAGTGGACGCGTATCTGAAAGAGACGTGGTGAGCTCCGCAATATTCCCCGACACCGCACGGGACGATTCCAATGATGGAGCTTAACCATTGTCTATTCGGTTGCATGTAACAAGGTCCAGAAACCACCAGAAAGACCCAGGAAACAGTGGAAGGACTGTGCCGAAGAACATTCCTAATTAAGTTTTATCATCTGGACCTAATCGCGCACTTACAGTGAATACAATAACCTAAATTCGCTAGTTTTTTTTTGAGCCAATCATTGAATTTGGATTCAAAAAAGGCTCAATGAAATATACGATTTGTGTTCAAAAATGTGGAGTGACGCGAAAAAGTAATCTGAGTTTATGTGATTAACTAATCAAAAGCAACAACTTTCTTGTTCAACACAACAACAAGTGTAGTAGACACTAGAATACTCGTACCTATGACTATGACTGGGACGGAAACGTGCGAGGGCATTTTTTCTTTTTAATATACTTATTTGATGACAATGGAAATAAAAAAGTCAAACGATGTTATATGTCAATTTATTAGCATACGTCAAATAAATGCCACTATGCTTCCACTATACGATTTCCTTTCAAGATGCAGTTTATTCTCGACTCGAAGAACTATAGATATATCGAACTAGGTACAGAAAGTTATAAATTTTTTTGTAGAGGTAGGACTTTACTGCAGAGTCCGCCTGGAGAAGTACCACACCTTACCAGTTATTTAACCGCCAAGCAGTAGTGTGCAAGCATTTCTTTGTTCCGGTTTGATGGGCAAAGTTACCAGAGAAATAGGCTAGATGACTGGTTTATTTTTATTGTCCTATTAAAATGTGGCCTATAAATATAGCTCATTAATGAAAATCTGATCAAAATAAGCAACTTATAAGCATTTTAATATCATGTCTAGCAATCTCCAACTTCGGTAAGAAGGCAGGCATTATACCATAATTAGGCTAGATGACTGGTTTTTTAAATTGTCCTATTAAAATGTGGCCCACAAATATAGCTGATTAACGAAAATAAAATGAAAAACTGATCAAAAATAAGCAACTTATAAGCATTTTAATATCATGCTAGACAGAGAGGCGAAACAGCAAATCGTGACGTCACTTCTCTGTACGCCATATAAATTCTATTCTGACAAGTAAGGCGTGACGTCATTTTTTGTTTTGTGGGAAAGGGACAGAGTTGTCTCTAACAAATACTTTAAACGCTCATATATCAGAACATTATTAACCGATTTAAATTATTTTTTCAATAAATATACTATATTTACTTAAATTCTTCATCAAAGCTATTGGTTTCAACGATATAAACATCAGTCATCTACCCTATTACTGGGTATGAAGAGATTTAACATCTGATAACTCAGGGCGACGAGCGCAGTACAGTGCGGCGCAGGATAGGTAGTATTCGGAAGTACACAATAGGGTAGATGACTGATGTTTATATCGTTGAAACCAATAACTTTGACGAAGAATTTAAGTAAATATAGTATGTTTATTGAAAAAAATACTTAAATCGGTTAATAATGTTCTGATATATGAGAGTTTAAAGTTTTTATTAGACACAACTCTGTCCCTTTTCCACAAAACAAAAAATGACGACACGCCTTACTTGTCAGAATAGAGTTTATATGGCGTACACAGAAGTGACGTCACGATTTGCGGTTTCGCCTCTCTGTCTAGCATGATATTAAAATGCTTATAAGTTGCTAATTTTTGATCAAATTTTCATTTTCTTTTCATTTATCAGCTATATTTATGGGCCACATTTTAATAGGACAATAAAAAAAACCAGTCATCTAGCCTACTCTGGCACTGCTTCTGTTAGTGGCAGGTGTGACGCTTACTACACCACGAACGTCTTGCTCGTCTCGCCACTAGACAGGATTAAAAAAAAAAGATTCATAACTCAAAACATTGACGGTGCCCGATGTGAATACAGGTGTGGGATCGTGAATTGTTTAATAAAGTAAAATAATATGCAAAACGTAAAGATACACAGCATACTCGTACGTTTATAAAGCAAAAACAATACTTCAAGGACTATTACTCGTACGTAAAGAAAATGGAAAGATGTGTATTCACTAGTATTTCTTAAGCTTTTGTTATTCCGCGCAAATTAGTGAGAGCGCCTTGCCAATTAATTAATTAATTACTATCAATAAAAATAACAATAACAATTTATCAGAAATTCAACAAAATAATATTAGAAAACTTGGAAAGGCACTTCACCAACGAACGCGAACTGTGAAGTGAAGCAGTGAAGGTGAGTGAACTGCTTTTTCACAAGAAAAATGCGAAAAAAAGTGCCTTGGCTGTAGAACTAGAACTACGTTTTGACAGCTGTCAGAAAACTTCCCATTGCGGCGCACTTGTAAAGAGGATTAAAAACTCATTACTGCCCGCTAAAAGTTTCTTACAGAAAACACCACCTTTGGGTGCACTTAAAGGCGAACCAAGTCATCCTTTTCGAATAGATTGACACGACATTTGGTGAATTTATCCAATAAGCTGAATTCATCTTCGTCTGACGTACTATGAGGTTGCTAGTATTTAAAACTGTTTGCGGTAATGACACCCTTATTAATATCTACGCGTTTTTACTAAGCTATATCAATTACCTCAGAAATGGCGGCATCGGTAACGTTATCTCTCAGAAACTTGTAGTAAGGAAAGAGACTGCCGTAGCTCCTAGGGACTCTAAGGGCGAGCATGAGAGGTCGGCGCTCTACCTCCGATGTCTTCCCGGCCGCATCCCACGACATCCTTCCACAAACTTAGCACTGTTAGCGTATTCCGTAGCACTAGTCCGAACACAATTCGTGAAACACATCGTGTGCCATATCCACATTTGATCAGATCAACACAAACCCGTGTCGAATTGACACTTCACTCCTCTTTCTTACGAAATGTAGTAGATTTTTCAATAATAAATAGATTTTATTGGAATAGCAATGAACGTGGATGTCCTGTCACTGAGCATCAAACTGCGCTCGAGTTGATAAGATTTGTTTGAAGTAGTAGAACTACCTACCTACTGGAGGCTTATCACACTTATCGTTATTTGTTGAGCCCTACTATACGCTTGCATATCAACGTTATTTTGAGTAAAGGATGTTACACTGTTGACACTTAAGTATTGGAAATTTATTGAATTAAGTCAGTTAAAAGTTGGACCTGGGTATGTCCTAAAACTGCATCCAGAACCACCGGAGGGCGGGTAGCAGTGTTGGTGAGCATTCTGCGATCCCCAAGCCGCATGCAAAGCGTGAGAATTATGGCAACCCCTCTTTATTAAGAACGAGGCCTTCGTCCTGATGTGGACGTCTTCTGGCTGATGATGAGGCCAATTAAAAGCTTGAACATTTAAAATTGTATTGATAGGTAAGAATGGTACCACTACTATTTAGGCCAACGAATAGAGAATAATTTAAACTAAGACATCTAACTAAAAATATAAATCAGTGAAATATTTTACCAGTAGCAAGATTAAATTTGTTTGAATACTGATAAAATAAGTGCTTGAGGAAGAGATCCATATCGAGAATACGATATTGGAATATCTGATGATAGCATATGGTTGCGCCATCTAGCGAAAAAGAGTGGAACCGTATTGTATACCAGTACCTAAGTTATGTATACAAGATGACGTCTGGCGGTCGTCCGATGTAACCGAAATGAGACGCGCTCGCGCAACCTCTAGCAAATTCAAGCAAACTGGCACAGATGGCGCTGGTAGCAAATCGTTTGAAGAAATGCAAATTGCTAATGACTTACTTTATTCTTTGTAACAACCAAATCGAAATGTTTGACAACAAAAGGACAAGTCTAAGAAAAAGACATGCCAAACCTCACAACGAACATAAGGTTAGGTATGCTCTAACAAATATCGATAGCTCTTGATATTCCAATGCAGTGCAAAATCACAGACCTTGTGTATACAAATGTACTTACCTACTATATCTACTTAGATAATCTAGATAAGTATCTTGGAAAGATACGTGGACCTAACACAAGACCCTTGCAAAATTCCAAAATATATATATAATAGCTTCTGTAATAAAACAATTTATGGCTTCACATTTAGATAAATATCCTCTAGTCTAAGCATAACGTATTGATCTAATATTAAACGAAAATTTTAAATCTAAGTAAGTACCTGCTCCTGGACCTGGATGTCATAGAACTGCATCCAGAACCACCGGAGGACGGGTAGCAGCGTCCTCTTGGTTAACGGCGGTAACAATGCGATCCCCAAGCCGTCTGCCAACCGTGGGGATTATGGCTACCCCTCGCTCTATTAAGGGGGAGGCCTTCGTCCAGCAGTGGACGTCTTATAGCTTGCGATAATGAAGTACCTGCTCAGAGTGTTTCGAGGCAAAGAAGTTCACGTATTTTGTTTGAGACGGCGGCGCAACGGCGCGGCGGCAGCGCTCAGTGGTTCCATTCCGGAAAAGTGGACTTGGGAACAAAAGTTCGAAATTCTTCACTCGATTTTTTTACAGTATAACTGACAAGTTTTGTTCTATTAAATCTTTGTGGGATCACTCATTAACTATTGACCCTAATCCACTTTTTATCATAATGCAATCACTGTGCGGCGGCGGCGATGTCAGTGTCACCTCAGAAATAAGACAACCGATATATATGTTCTAGATCCCAGGAATATTTCAGCCTTATTTGCATCCTTGGAGTTCTGTTCTCACATAACCATACTGGTACAGAAGAAGGAAATAGGAGAAAATTGTGCGACAATGAGACAAATTTAGCGCAAAATACATTAAAAATATAGCAGATTTGACCTCTAGGTATTAGAACTTTATGTGAATTTCAATATCTGAATTTATATTACATCAATCAAATTGATAGAAACTAACAAGTGACAAAAATATGATAGAAATGATAATAAATCAAGATAAACAGTTCGGATGTTAAAAACAGTTATTTTATATAACATCAATCACCAATTTGTCATTTCTAGATAAATATTATACTTTCGATCACACTCAAAAATACTACCTACTCTACATAACACAAGATAAATACGACCAAAGATAAAAAGCATGGTTTCTCATTGCAGGAAGGCATCTTATTTATAAGGCATTTAATTAGCCTAATTATTTTATATTACATTTTAGGTAATTTACGGATATCTTATGCTTATTTTAATACGTTTGCATTTCGTGATAAGGTACTTTTAGAAACTCTGGTAAGTATAATAAATAATATACGATTAATTTGAGATTGTTCTATAAAATCATATAAATTTGACGAGCTTACAACAAAATTACAATGCACCGGAATTATGGTATGGCCTTTAAGAAGACACTCGTGAATTGATGAAATTTTAAAATAAATAAGGCTTTGTTTACAACGCAAGATTTTCGAATCGCATAAATTCCCGAATAAAAGGTGAACTTAATACCGAATCCGTATTTGTTCCGTCATATACCTTACTCTTGACTGACGAATTTTAAATGAAGGGTGCTCATGTTCAGGAAAACTTCGGTCGACTTGAAAGCGTGATCCCAATACCTTGTACCCCCGTACCCTGATTTCACACTGACTTTTCGGTGAAGGAAAACATCGCGAGGAACATGCATACGTTCGGAGAAGAAACTCAATGGGATATATATGTGGATCCACCACAGAAAAGCGAAATCCGTACTTCTTAGGTAGAAAGGCTGTCAAAACAATGTTCTAAAGCAATTGTATGGAAAACCGCTGTCGCCAGTTTCACACTTATTTGCATGGAAACTACGACGAAAAAATGCCAATAATTGGCCGCGCATTTGTAGTAAACGCTCGAAACGCCAATTTGCAACAGATTAAAGTTGATCTAATTACGATACAATGTGGTTTGTTTTCCTACTCGTCTATTTAAATTATCTTTTTGAGCATTCTGTTTAGAAACATGTATATTGGTAGAATTGTCATTACGCGCATTTGCACCTAATGCCGGCTAGCGCGGTCCGTCACATTTCCGTTCTATTTACTTCTCTCTTCAGTGGGATCCACCATCCCGCAACTGCGCCAGCGTGGTGAATAAGGGCCAATCGCCCGTCGTGGTTGGCCTGTCCAGCAATAGACTATTAAATTAAAAAGTCTGATTATGCTTAAGCTATCTATAAACGGAGTGTCTTGAATCACTAATTCACAAGAGTTAGAAAATAAGCAAGATAGGAAATTGGCGGAGACAACGACAGGAAAACTAGGTACCTACGTATTATAATCAACAAACTCAAGTACGCTGCCAAGTTTGCAAGACTTATCTAGTAAACTTGAAGAGGTGACAAATAGATGACCTGCATTGTTGTACCTATCTGGTGCAAAATACACAAACACCAGACACTTGGCACGGAATTCAAATAAAAGGACCTGAATCAGCCCATTTAGACGCAATTTACAAATATTGTGTTGGAGAAACAAGCCAAGTTTAATTATATTTGGATGGAAGACACAGCTTGATGATGTCACTATTGGGCGGGAGTGATGACGCATGAAGACCCGATACCGAGACGACCTTGGTTGCATACCTATTCAAATAGGCTTCTTTCCTACCTAGTCCCTAAGTAGCCAATGCCTTTGCTTTCCTATCTTGATATAACGAACCGAACGGTCCGATTTTAATCGCTAGCGAGATAGCTTTTGACATTGACAGAGCGTAATGTCATATTGTGCAATATGATAAAACCAGTTCCCTTTGGCACAGAATAAATAATAGTACTACGTACAGAAAGTTGACTCCGCAAAGGATTTGAAATAAATAAGGACTCTATCTACTAGGTAATAAAGTAGCAATTCAACTCGCACAGCGCTGGATACCGCTCGCTATATTCACCTAGATATACCGCTCTCTTTCTATCACGTACGCAGTAACGTGTGACGAGGCTAGCGTGCGGGCGGCCACTGACTTCTGCCTTGCATTGTCCTCCCGGACGGAGCGCCGGCCGAACATACCTAAACTGCGGAGTGACACCCGCCTGCCTTTGGTTAACTATAGCATGCATATAGGATAGCATTTGTTCAATCCTATTATTCCAGGTATGTCCTAAAAGGTCCGCACGGCGCAAAACTCAGCCGCCTAGTTAATTAGCAATCTTTCAACGATTGCTAAGTTTTTGCTCCCAGTAGACGCATTATCTGTCGATTAATTTCATTGTTTATATTACTGTGATTGACATGCACTTGATAACGAATCACCTCGATAATACAGAAAATTTACAAAATAATCAATCTGATAAATACACAATTCCAGAGTTCGTTTTATGGCACACCCTTAAAAAACAAAGTTTTAGGAATTCTGCTAGTACAATAATGTATTATGCAATATTTGCGTGTATTTTGCGATGAGACCCCTACCAACTATGTAGTTAACTGCTACTACCAACATACTTAAACCCAACAAATCTACAACATTTTATCTGACTAAAATTAAATAATTAAGAGGTCAGGGATATTTTTTATTATTTTAATGAAGGTAATGTAAGTAGGTATTAAAAAACGTTATTATAAGCGCCTTTTATACTTGAAGGCAGTTGTTATTGCGACCATAACCTACATTAGAAACATTCAGCATGGTTTCACGTTGGAACCAAGTGCCCCGTCAACGGCAATAAAAAGAAATCTCCTGGTATTTGTGAAGTGAGGTCAGCAGATAAGACCATCAAACTAAAGCACTATCACGTCGTTTGTACACGATGTTTGCGAAAGTCACACCTCTAACATGAACATGTAAGGTACCGCCAGTGTTGCCATGGGTTTACGGTGATTCCGTGTATTTTTTTTGTAGATTCTAAGAAATTACGGTAACTGCGTTAAGGAAAATACGGTGAAAAATACAGTGTAATATATTTTCATCACACTTGCTCGTAAAGTGGATCTTATTACATCGGTTTTAGGCTCATAATCCAAGCTATTACGCACGCGTGCTTTTTACTTTACACTTACTTTACGGCACTTGTGCTATAATAGGTATAACCCGGTAAAGTCAAGTTTGTACATGACCGCAATTAGACGTATGTATACGAAGCACTCTTAATATAGCCGGGTAATACTTAGTGTTTTTGTAATACCAACAAAGAGTTCTTATGCCGCTGAAGTAAATGTCAACCAGCGCGCGCATTGCTGGTTTGTGCGCCATTTTCCGCAAATGTTTGTTGACGTTTTCGCTGTCTGGTTATTTATTATCAAAAAAAGTTTGTTTTTTCACATAGCACACTTGTATCATAATGTACTATTTCATCACACTTGCTCGTAAAGTAGATCTTATTACATCGCTTTTAGGCTCATAATCCAAGCTATTACACACGCGTGCCTTTTACTTTACATTACGGCACTTGTACTATAATAGGTATAACCCGGTAAAGTAAAGTTTGTACGTGACTGCAATTAGACGTACGTATACGTAGCACTCTTAATATAGCCGGGTAATACTTACAGTTTTTTGTAATACCAACAAAGAGTTCTTATGCCGCTGAAGTAAATGTCAACCTGCGCGCGCATTACTGATTTGGGCGCCATTTTCCACAAATGTTTGTTGACGTTTTCGCTGTGTGGTTGATTATTATCACAAAAAAAAATGTTTTTTCCTCGCAAGTGTGACGAAAACAGTCGTATGGAACTCTTGTGCTATTAGTCATTACGCTCTCGGCTTCCTTATCGCGCTCGCCTGCGGCTCGCGCGCATAATATCGCCTCTAGTGTAATGACCAACATAGCACACTCGTATCATAATGTACTATTATTAAACAACACTTTTATCGCACAAATCACAATTTATTGGAAAAATAACATATATGTTACTATAAGAATATTATTGTAATTCAGAATATTTACATGGATACTTACTGATAAAAAAATACTAAGCAAAAAAAGAAGTCTGAATGTGATACATATCCTCATTTTTTTAAATGTTCTGATTTAATTAGACGACTTTAAAGAAAGAGGTTCTTTATTCAACTGTATGTTTTTTTGTATGTTTGTTACGCGATTACTCCGCCAATTTCGTTAATCTTGAATCTAAGCTCGTATTCCGCATTCACAAAAATAAATAAAGGCAGAAATGACACGATGTTGCCAAGATGACATTGTTAATTTAACGGATTATGTTTTCAGAGCATTGGAATTAACTTTTCTATTAAAAATAAACAATCAGTAAATAAGTCAATAAGTAAAAAAATGGGTCAGCAGGTGACTCTTAAGTAGTTTTTTACAAATTAATATCCTCTGCAAATTACGGTAGATTTCGTCACCGTTGTCATGCTTCGAAAATAGTGCTGATTACGGTGCATTTACCGTAATTACGGTGCACATGGCAACACTGGGTACCGCCATATCATAATCATACATAGAAACAGACTTTTAAATGTTGGTATGAATCAGACACCTTGTTTTCGGAATTAACTACAACACTGCAACTGGTATATGGAAAGGAAACCTTGAGATTGGAACACACTGAAGTACTGGAATAATATTGAAAGAGAAAATCAATAATGAAGCTATCAAGGATTTGGTAAAGATCCAAAATATTATAATATACTTAATATACGTACATTAAAAGAATATAGCTCACAACTGAATAATCAATAATAAGCGATGGCTTAAACTAGTTATGAAACAGCGAAGAAAAATATTTTTTCGTAGCTAGTTAAGAATTTTTAAAAACATTCACATTCGGAATGTGGATGAAGGGGATAACTAAGCTTTAGTAAAATAGGGCGGAGTATTAAAGAAAATAATCTTATTTTGCAAGCATTTTAAAATAACATACCTCCAACACAAAACAATGGTAAAGTTTGCTTTACCGATGTTTGCAGAAAACCTTTATAGGTAACTTCAGATCCGATTTTAATCTTTTTAGCTTAATGAATCTTATTGTGTCAGACTATGCATGGACGAAGATGGAAGATGGAAAGTATTGTAACATATTTTCAGAGTGCACAGCTTATCTAAGTTAGGTTAGAAGTATAAATTCCAAAAATTTGGTTTTCTGAGATAAAATAACACGACAACTTCGGTTCTGGGCATTTTTTGTCTGGACGAAACTAGTCGTTGTCAACGGCGCGGCGGTGCGGCGCTTGTTCTGAAACAATAAACGCCGGAGTACCACAAGGGTCGGTGTTGTCACCTACACTGTTTATTCTGCACTTCAATGATCAACAGTAATCAAAATAGTTCAAAGTTAGTTAGTAGTTTCAAATCAACAATACTTATTGGCTTGTTGATGACAGTAGACAATACGGGTAACGCACGATACGAGTACTATGACTCGTATTATGTCCCCTTTGACTCTCTACAGAGAAGAGCCTTAAGACTGGTCGATGACCCTAAACTCACTGATGAAACTTGATGAACCTTTGAGCTTACGTCGTGTCGTGATGTTGGTTCACTAAGACTATTTTCAACTGACTTCAAAAAAGGAGTTTCTCAATTCGACTGTAGCTTTTATTTGTGTTTGTTACGCGATTACTCCACCAATTATGAAATAATTTTGATGATTATTTTTTTTTGTTTGGTAGGTCATCCTTCAGGGGTGGTCTCATATAAATTTTAACGAAATCGGTTCAATAGTTTGGTTTTGAAATCAAATCAACTGGAAAAAAGATGTCATCCAGGTACTTAGTCGAAATTGAAGTCGGTTTATTTTGTTAGTACTTATAGGTATGAACGTCCACTGCGAATGTTCTGAAGAGGTCTTTGATCTTGTTCTTCACGATTTCACTAGAGAACTGCACGTCATTGTGAAAAGGTTTATCCGCATATTTATCGATGCGTGGAAGTCTCATAAGGTTCGTTTTAGCCAAGCATTCTTTCCGCGTACTTATGAATAGTGGAACGTTCTTCCTGGGGAGGCTTACCCGCGTAACTATAACTTAGGTCGCATCAAAATTTTTTTAAACTGAAACTTACCCTCAAGAATAGGCAATGCAATGGCTATGCTACTGGTGTTGCAGTTGTTTATACGCGCTGGTAACTTTACCTTCAATAGGTCCGTTTATTTGTTTGTCCCTCCCTCTTACAAAA
This sequence comes from Erannis defoliaria, assembly GCA_905404285.2. Taxonomy (NCBI): domain Eukaryota; kingdom Metazoa; phylum Arthropoda; class Insecta; order Lepidoptera; family Geometridae; genus Erannis; species Erannis defoliaria. The sequence goes on from FR990071.1 coordinate 8,598,463, forward strand.
AAAAATGCTTTGACCTCGTTAGCTTTCTATGATCGTGTCCGCACGTCTGTTAATAGAATGAGTGAAGTCTATTTGACCTTTATATATATCATTATCTTAAAAATCGTAGGAATACGCAACAATAAAGTAGTTGGCACTTTTTGAGGTAGCGAAATGTAGACTATATTGTTTGATGGAGAAGTATTCTGAATAATCATTCAGATGTACTTTCATAGTAAAACGTACAATGAATAACCGTTCGTGTCATACCGCCATAAAATATTCTATTGCCTCTTGGAATACAATATGCTTTACGGTGACATACGAGTATTTTGTGATATTTCATGTTGTTATTGGAAAGTTTCAAAGCCCGTATTGAAATAATTTTAAGGTAAGGAACAAGTCTTGTGATATTTTAGTCCTGCGACTTGAACAAAAAAAAACCTTTAAAACCAGTCAGAACTAAAATTATATCATCACTAAAATTATATCATTGCTTTAATTTAAGTACTATAATTTTTAACCGACTTCAGGTTCAACAGGTTCTGTGTTCGATTGTATGTATTTTTAGGATATTTTATATCTACAAATTATACATTTTCAGATTTTTCCCGTAATTACTGTTATGTGACCTTACTTCTTGCCAAATTTCATGAGTCTAGGTCAACGGGGAGTACCCTATGAATTTTGATTTAGTTCACTCTAAAAAACTCACAAAAATGGTCGTATTTTTTTATTGCGTTGACTTACAAGCTTGATTTTTTTATAGATCTAAGGAACTGTGGACTGATGTCTGTCTGTCAAGACCCTTTTTCTTTGGAACGCGTAGGTACCAAGTTGAAATTAATATCAAATAGGTTCGTTTCTTCTTGCCTTGCATGAGTCTATGTTAACGGGAAGTAGGTACCTTATGAATTTTGATTTAGTTGCGGGTCAGGAAACTCTACAAAACCTGCAAAAATGGCCGTAATTTCTTATTGCGTTGACTTAGAAGCCTGAAGAAGTTTGGTATATTTTAATTATACGCCCTATCATTGAACTTTGGTGTCGATACATAATGAAATTGGGTATATTTTAATTATACGTCTTATAATTGAACATTGATGTTAATTATATTAAGTTTAGTTAGGGTAGCATGCCGTTTCAAACAGCGCTCTAAACCTCGGAAGAAACTAGCTCGGCTGGGTATATAATCAAAGTTCTAAGCCTAGTTGTAACAAAACAATTGATTTGTTTTTCTGAAGACATCAGGGTTCTCTGCGGTTACCGTAAAAAGTTTTATAACTGTGGATAGGTACTAAAAGGTTGCTAAAAATGAGTGTGAATCCAAAAACATATTTGTAGATCTATATGATAATACGCTAATTACAGTAAAGTTTTACATTCGAGTAAATTCTAGTACGATTTTATGTCGACCATGTACCAGTTTGGAAGTTGAATCAATTTTATGCGTTGTCGCTGGACTTTGAGATGAGAGTTCAAGTGTTATCTAGAATTCTAAATTACGAGTATATCTCAGACTCTGATGCTGTGATGGCTGTGTTGAACGATAATTATTCCGCTAATGCATGTCATCGCCAATTTTGGTTGACGATAATATTGCCACAACGTGATAGTCGTGATCATATATTTATAGTATTGTCACCAAAATCATTAACATGCTAGTTATAATAGCTATTATTGTATATATGTCCTTCAATTTAGTGTAGGCTGTTAAGGATTTAGCTAAATAGCTGTGAATTGATTGTCACCTAGAATTACGTAAAAGCTGTTACAAATTCCCGCTCCTCTAAGAAGGCACAAAGCGGTGGCGTGATATCTCATGTGATACGATTGCTCCCGGTTCAATTGTCGGAATTAAATTGAGTATGCCACATTTCATTCTTGGTAATCAACGAGCTGTGTCATATGCATGCGGCAGCAACTGAGTACTTAGCGAGTTAACAAGCGTTGCATGAAATCTGTCATGGAACTAACAAAGTCGATAAGTGTAACATAATTTGTACACGTAATGTTTCATTGTTATTTAAAAGGCAAACCTACTCGACTGCAAACGCTTTCGTTCTCAGTTCGTTCAAAACAATAACATTTTGGTTCCTGAAGGAACATTATCGAATGTTATGATAGTGCAACCTCGGCAATCGGACACGTTTCCGTCATTATTACCATTAGGTATAGCACTGTAGTCGCATCACACAATGTGGTCTGTGCTATTGACAATTTGACATACATTCCAGATGCGAAGGAAGGGAAACTAATCAATGGCGAAATTGCGCATAATAACGCGGTTTCTGATTTCCAAGTTTTATGGGTTAATGCATTGGATTGAGACGTGGTTTCATAAAAGAACAAGGTAGAAATAGGTAGAGATCTAAAAATAGCCTCTCGCATTTTTTTGTTTTCACCTTGTTCGGGGAACTTATTTTTCTGTGTTGGCCCACCCTCAGGTGTCGGGCTTCAGAACAGCTCTAGCCGATGCAGTGGCTCGTGTAATGTAAGCAACCCGAGCGTGTTCATTGTATCAATAAAGCTGCTAGGGACGCTAAGGTATGTTGTTTATGAGCTAATTTGATAAGAAAAAATATCCCAATCGCGAGGTACAAACGCCCAAATTAATTTTGACCTCATAAGGCGAGGCACTGGTAACTATGTAAATATTTTGACAATGATGCGGAACAAGCGGCATGCGGGTGATCTCACATAACCAGAACCTACATATTCAGTCTTGGTATTGTACAATGTACCTGGTCAATATTCTAAACTAAAAAATACGTAAATACATTCAAACAAGCTGCAGAATAACTGCATTAAATTAAATAAAACTACTTTAAGAACTGGGCCTATTATTAAAAGACTGAGTTGTCTCAAAGTTGGATAAAGGCCTCCCTTGCATCTTTGCATTTGTCACTGTCCAGTGCGACAACGGGTCAATCGTTTCGGTGTTTGACTAGGACGGTCCAGGGGCCTTATTTTTGAATCGTACGCAAGCGTAGCGCATGCGAAAGGACCTGACCTTCGAACGATACTGTTTGGAATAAGGTTCAATATCGTTTGAAAGTCGGCTCCTTTCGCATGCGCAACTTTGCGCACGATTCAAAAATAAGGCCCCTGGACACTTCGCCATCCCCTATGGTGATTATTATTTATTTCTTTCTTTGAGACTGACCTGCGGGGCTATCATGTAACTGTTCGGGATCGCGATTCGGATACGAGTTGGCAAAAGTTGTCAATTGTCACTGAGCTTCACGATACAAGAATAGATTTTTGGTAGCCAAGATGACGATATTTTACCTACCCTCATAAACGGAATTATTAACGATAGTTTTGATGTGTTGAGCAATAATCTATGCACCTCTTAGCTGGCGCCAAAAAATAGCATAGCCAGGTATCAGGCAATGCATTCCTGTAATAATGTAAAGAAAGTTATTTTGTATCTAACTTGACACTCCTCACGGAACCAATTATAATGTTTTAGGTGCGAAAGTTTTTCGGCATGTGTTTGTTTATGTTTGCTGCCTCTTCATGCCAAAACGGCTGAACGGATTTGGATCAAACTCGGAATGGAGATGACTTTTTTCCGGAATAACTTAGTATTGGCTTATACTTATGATTTTTATCATCCTCATCATCACTGTTTTTCTTCATCACGCGGGTGAAATCGCGGGGCGCAGCCAGTAGAAACTAAAACTAAGAATAAGTATCCACCGACCTGTCTGAATGACCGCTCAAACATAAATACGTATAATTTTAAGAGTGAAGGTTATATTACAAAAAAAACTATGTAAGTAGTTCAAAGACCTAACTAGTTAATTAATTCTAAAAAAAGTTAATTCTTACTAAAATACGATAAGAAGTAAGATAAAAAGAAAAACAAGAAACCATAATGTTAAGATGGTAAGTAAGTTATTTGTAAAACAATAGCCGACTTCGCACTGCAATACAGAACGGTCCATTCTTATTTTTTATAACATACACTTACGTACGTACAAAGCATGCTAGGTATTTCAGAAACGATTGTTATGTGCCTACTCCCAACGTTAATTGTCGTCGGGTACAATCAAGGGCGAACCCAGGGGGAGGGGGGGGGGGGGGATTGTCATGGGGGTCATGACCCCCTGGGCGGGGTGTAGGTCAACTACTGATATTTTTCCAGTTGCCAGTTCCAGTTGTAATCGAATTGGAGCCTGTCCTAATTAGACCTCGACTCGACTATATGACCCCCCCCCCCCCCCCCTGACTTAAAAGCTGAATCCGCCCTTGGGTACAATAACTACCTCATGCGGCTTATGCGGGTCTCCGCTCCAGATATCGCGCCAGTGGATGAGGTGGTGCAAATGGTTCATGTAATTGTTGTGGCGGTTGTGATGATCTCGCTTTTTCCGCGAGTCGGTGGGAGACGGCGGGGCGGTGAGCGACTCCCGGCGGTGGCCCAGCGCGGGCACCAGCACGGGCAGCTGCGTGCTCAGCAGCCGCTCCGTCTCCGGGCCCTCATCGGACGACACGCTATCCATGAGCGACCGTGACGGCCTCGTTCCGTGCGCTCCCTTTCCCGAGCTACTCTGAGGGTCCCGCTTACTCATACTGGAGGTGATTACACTGAACCGACGACAACAACAAAGAACACTGAGCTGAGTGAAAGCTTGACTAATGATAACATTTCGCAAGCGATTGCGGGAACGCGAATCGCGGTGTGGAATGTACGTGTGGCGCGGTCGGAGGCGGCGACAGACTGCCTGTGCCTGTGTCTGCGATCTGCGAGCCGCCGGCTGCGGCGCGGCAGACGCACGTGGGCGCCGCGTTTTTCGCGACCATACAATACGCCTCGGGCACGCAGCCGCAGCGCTGCCGGTATTAGATACCGGGCACATACATCTCTTCACCAGCACCCCTATTCACAACTCCATCGGAAACGTTTCCGTTCGGATCCACACTATCTGTCCCACTCACTTACATTCAGGATGACAAAGACGGAGGAAGCGAAATGGGAATCGGAAGATTCTGACGCCATTCTGAATAGGGGTGCTGGCTAGAAAGGTCTTCTATGTCTCAGTATATTTTAAAATTTGGATATACTATCTAAATACAGGGTGCTCTTTTGAACGACGGACATCATCATCATCAGCAGCCCGACGGACATATTTCTATGATTAAATAGATATAGGATATCATCATTATGAACTATGGGACCACTTCTGAAATCGCGAAAAAATCGGCTGTTTCATACATTTAGTCTAGAGTGAATGACATTTTTCTATGGAACAGTAGAAATTTTTTTCACGGTTGCTGAGGTGATCCCTTATGAAAAATTGTTCATAATGAGTACTATTATATTTATCCTAGAATAAGTCCGTAGTTCAAATGAACAACCTGTATATACAGGGTGTCCCAGAACTCAACGTCAAGCGGGCACGGGGCAAGAGGGGGGGTCATACCAGTTCCAGGAAAAATAAATATAAAATTCCATATTTTTTTTTTTCCTGCAGCATCAAAGTTAGGTGATATTATTTTTTCAACCACAAATCAAAGAAAATGCGATAGTTTTAACAAACATAGCAATTATTTTTGTTTGATTTGTGATTGCAATTGATAGCATGTTTATTAAAGACTATGTTAGTTAAAAAAAACACTGTATAATAATTAAATTTGAGGTCAGAATAACTAAAGATATGAATAAAGGTGTCGATTTTCCTCTTTTTCATGAATTCACCAATTATAACTTAACCAACTGATATGGAATTTTATATTTATTTTTCCTGGAACTGGTATGACCCCCCCTCTTGCCCCGTGCCCGCTTGACGTTGAGTTCTGGGACACCCTGTATATTGTCAGTATGCTAATGCTAATAATTTAATAACTAAGCAAGTACTTTAATAAAAAAAAAAAAATGAGTTAATAAGAGATGAGGAGAGGAGGAGGATGATAGAGGTCATAATTTTTCTTCCTGTTTAAGCTTTATAAATATAGAGTAAATAATATTTTATAAATAAACATCTAGGTTTTAAAGTGAGTCAGGAATATTTTCTAAGGCGGAAAATTTTGCATACTAGTTAGGAACTTGCTTACAACTGTGAGTTCATAATGCTAAAATTAAATATACACCTAATGAAACCGAAATGTTTCACAGAATTTACGATTCACTACACTCAACTGGAAACTTTGTCAGTATTAGTCAAGAATTAGTAAGCACTATTCAATTGTATGTGCCTGTACTGTACAGTGTACACCCTTATGTATTTTAGTGAGCCATTTATACATTAACTTTGAAGTAAGGCCATGTGACATTTTGGCCTAGTTCTTGCAAGGATGTATGGGAAATTTGTATCACTAGGTCACCTGCATACGGGAAATGTCCTAAGCTTTTAACTGATCTATGAGAAAATGGGTTAGACAAATCACATAGATTTGAAAAAGTTGAGAAATTTATGATGAATAAGATGAATTTGAAATATATTAGGTATTTTTTTTTTAAGGTACTCTTTAAAATAATTTTATTACTTATTACTTACTATCTAGCTTAAGGATGCACCGCCCGACGGCTCGAACTCATCGGTGGGCGTGGCTAAAAAGCATGCTCTCCTAATTTTTTTTTTTTTTTAATACATTCATGTGACGAGACGAACAAGACTTTCGCCTGGTGGTAAGCGTCACGCCTGCCACTAACAGTAGCAGTGCCAGAATTGTGAACTTGCGAACACAATCCTGCGCCGCACTGCACTGCGCTCGTCACCCTGAGATATTAGATGTTAAATCTCATCATACCCAGTAATTTCTCTGGTAACATTGCCCTTCAAACCGGAACACAGTAATGCTTGCACACTACTGCTTGGCGGTTGAATAACTGACAATGGTGTGGTACTTCCCCAGTCGGACTCTGCAGTGGAGTCCTACCACTACAATACTACTACTAATACTACTCATCAAACAAAGTGTGGGAAAAGGAGAATGAAAAATAAATGAGCGCGCAAATTTTTTGATGTCGACCTTTGGCTGCAGGATTGTGATGAATAAAGTACTGTTTTATTTTTTTTGCTATTTTATTTTTTAATGAATAAAGTACTGAACTAGTTTATTCCAACTAAAGTTATTTGAAATGTTGATGGACTAAACTATGCCACTTGAGACATTATTTTAGATTTTTTATTTTAGGCATTAAAATTGAGCTAAAATACAAGATGTTTCCTGGCTCATAACTTTCATGTTTATTAACTTTTTACGTTCTTATCAATTTATAATCCTAGATAATGAAGAGACAAATCGATATAATACTTAGTCTTGGACATACAACATTACATAGTAGAGTAATGTTACTTCCCCGTTTCTATGGAGAAGTGACTGGCTTGTTTACTCTTAATTTGGCTAATAAGTAATTATCACCGCTAGGTGAGAAATGCTAGGCTTTACATACATATTAGGCCAAAATGTTATTAAATTTTGTAAAGAGTAAAAAGTATATGATGTATATACTTTTTATATACATACCTCTTTTGATTAAATTCGGTTCAGCTGTGTCATGGCAAAAAGTAACACAGACAAAGTGGCTTCCTTAAAATTAAAGTCATGAATACCTAAATAGTATAAGTAGTTATATACAATGAGCTATAAGCAAAAGTATGTAACACAGATGTGTATTGTTCTAAAGACCATATTATGCAGGGACCGCAGAAGCACTCCATGACAAGAGAGGGCAAACAGAGAAACCTTCTTTGTCAGGTATTAAAATTTGAGGGGGCGTTTTGGGGGGGGGGGGGCGTTTGATTTTAGGGAGCATCTGGCCCCCTCTGCCCCTACTTCCACGGCCACTGATATTATGTAAGTAATTATTGATATTATTCGTTGACATTTGACTTTGGTGTTATCAATAAACTGAATTTGACCATGGTGATAATACAACAAAATTAGTGCATGCTTAGGAGACTCTGAACTAACAAATAACAAACCTTTCGAATGAGTGAAAACATGAACAATAATTGTGTATTGTTTTTCTACAATAAGAACAGTTTATATGTGTCCATACTTATTAAGTGCATGGTGCTTATTTATCAAGTGAATTTTATGTTATAGACATAAACATTAAACATTGACTTTTCTATTCCATTATGTACACAAAAAATAATATAATCCAAACAGTCTATGAGTCTGAATAGAAAAATATTTTCAGTAAGAAGACTCCTGTTGTTACGAGATACTTATGTCAGTTTTTTATGAGTATAATTTTTTAACACAAAGGAATAAGTAAGCATTCATCTTAAACTTACCTACTACAAGTAATGCAAGAAAGTAAAGTTTATGCTATTTTTTTGGTACCTACTTTATTATAAGTAAAAGTAAGTTCGTATAGGCTGAGTGCCCAGCCCTAGTGTCAGAGTTAATGTGCCGCCCAAAGGCCTTACTTACTTTATTATGATTAAGTATTATTTATATTCAGTCTGAAGAGCTGCTGGCCATGGCCAGGCCATGGTGAAAAAGACTGTTTGAAAAGGCTTCAGGCATCAAATCATTTTTACTATATTTAAATGTAAAATATGCACAGAACGAAATCGAACCTTCATAGAGCTTTTAAGATCCGGACATGTATTTAATGAAACAATACGTTAAATTATAACTGCTGAAAAGGTTTCTTCTTTCCTGTTTTCGATAGTACATTTTATTATAACCGCTATTGGGTGATTTTATTTGTAGTTAAACAAGAGACTGTGACAAAGAACTTACCCGGTTTTGTAGTCTTGTATCCAGATCTTAATGCTTTATCACTTTGACAATAAACTTATTTTTATTTTATCCATGAAATGAAAATATTAAAATTCACATTTTCACTATTTTTTGGGATTTGGTTTGGGACTTGCTTATTTGTTTTTAATATCTCCTGGCCATGGATACTAGTCTTTCAGCCGAATACATATTTCTTCATCGATCCTAATTTCTCCAGTTAAATGAGTCGTAGTCACAGTCCAAGTCACACACGGTAAGTCACGGTTAAGTCCAATCATGCCCTAGTAAAGTCATGGCAACTTTACTACAAGCTTTCTAGGAGTTTTGGAAACAACACAAAAAGACACGTTTCACCACATTATATCATTTGCCCACACTCACGAACGTCAGTCGGCACTTAATGAATAAAACACTACTATTTTTATGCATTAACAGCCGAAATAACAAAGTTTTGAAAAATAATGCAATGCAGCGACATGTCCTTTTCGCGTTCCCGCCAAAACTCGTCACATGCCTTTCGTGTGGCTTGATTAACTGTAATTTCATGACATACAGAATTACTTTAAAAAAACTTCTCAACCGTTAGTCACTGCTTAAGATGCTCTGCCATCTTCTCTCTGACGTGAAGTATAACATGCAAGAACAAAACAGAGAAGTTTAAGCAGTGACTAAGTTATGAGCGGCGTTTTTAAGTAAGGCCGATAATATTTGGTAAATGCATAATACTTGACTTGAGAATGCACAAAGTGCGTAGCCAAAAACAAAGAAAGCAAAAACTACGACTATAGCATAGAAATTCATAAACTTGACACTGGCAGAATGAACAACGTGTGAAACCAATAATTAAAAATTAAAACTTGTAGTTTTGGCGGGAACACGGAAAAATCATGTCGCTATTCATTCTATTAATTTTCAAAAAGTTTCTTGTAGTTTCAAAACTCCGTAATAGCTCAAAGTAAAGTCACCACAACTTTACTAGGGCATGACTTGCGCCGCGTTCCGAATTGAGTCAAAATCGCTGTTGGCGTTGTGAGCGCGATAAAACCCCATTCCGAATTGGCGTTAGCGCGTCTACGATAGCAGTCTCGACGTCATGGATGACGTCATTACTGGCGCCATCTTGCGTTCACAGTGATATTGCTTCCCGGCGTTATCACTGTGAGCGCTGTCAAATCTGACGTTTAACTCGTACAAGTTATGTATGGAAAGTAAAAGGCGAGTTGTTAGTAAATACTTATGAAGAAGAAAAACTGTTACAGAAGAGAAATAATGTTGATCGTGATTAATGATGAGACTGCTGATAACCAAATCCAGTTATATTTAAGTGCACACTAGTTCGAAAGAGGTTAGTTTATTCGTTTCCCATGTTCAGCCATTCCGAAATGATATCGCGCTGATAGCGCTGTCAGCCCAATAATCAAAACGGAACGACATTTATCGCTCACAGCGCCAACAGCGATTTTGACTCAATACGGAACGCGGCGTTGGACTATGACTAAATTCGTGTGACTAACTGTGATTTCATGACATATTTGACTTCCTTGACTTACTTACGCCGCGTTCCGAATTGAGCCATAATCGCCGTTGGCGCTGTGAGCGCGATAAAAACCCATTCCGAATTGGCGTTAGCACGTCTACGATAGCAGTCTCGACGTCATGGATGACGTCATTACTGGCGCCATCTTGCGTTCACAGTGATATTGCTTCCCGGCGTTATCACTGTGAGCGCTGTCAAATCTGACGTTTAACTCGTACAAGATGTATGGAAATTAAAAGACGAGTTGTTTGTAAATACTTAATAAGAAGAAAAACTGTTATAGAAGAGAAATAATGTTGGTCGTGAGTAATGATGAGACTGGTGATAACCAAATCCAGTTATATTTCTGTGCAGACCAGTTCGAAAGAGGTTAGCTTATTCGTTTTCCATGTTTAGCCATTCCGAAATGATATCGCGCTGATAGCACTGTCAGCCCAATAATCAAAACGGAACGACATTTATCGCTCACAGCGCCAACATCGATTTTGACTCAATTCGGAACGCGGCGTTACTTTTTACTTGTCACCTATAAACTTGACGCTGGCAGAATGCACAAAGTGCAAAGCCAATAACGAAGAAATAAAAAAATATTCGGCTTGTCTTGTCAGTGTCACGTCAGGATGGCTCCGTACAGAAAATCATAAAATCAAGCGCTACAGCTATTCATACTCAGTCTAGAGTCAAAAATGACAGTGACAGCTGACAGTGACATTGACATATCTGTAATTTTTGACAGTAAATTGCTAATATTTGTTCTCTCTGTGCTTACATTAAAAATAAAATATGTTTTGACCATGAATAGCTAGCTTTGTATGTCAACTTTAAAAGTTACGAAATATGTACCTTGCGATTTTTGTTTTTACTGGCAATTCTAAGGATTTCGGATGTAAGTGTGCTGTCAGGTCTTTGTGCATGTGTGCAAGTAAATTTTGAATGTGTTGTTGTTTTTGTCTTTGTGTTAGTAGTGCGTGGACGTCATCGGGGTTTGTTTTGGCTATTTCCACTCAGTACCATCTTACGTTGTGCTGTGAATGCATCCATATAGCACTAACAATAAAGCTTACTGTGCCGTGCGCAAGTGAATAAGGGTGTGGTTTTGTCTTAATGTTTCCATGTGTTCTATGATTACAAGGCAATGTACACTGATATTATTACGTTCCCAACTACGAAGGAAAACAGAATACCGGATATTTTTTAATCATAATTAATGTTAAATTCTTTCATGTATGTACCTACGTTAATAAATTGCAGTATTTTTTAGTACATTATATGATTTATTTTGATGTATTTTTTTCTTCTTATAAATTCCATACATATTATTGCCAAGACGCCAAGTGCGTGTCATAGTATGACGTTTAGGATTCCGTAGCAAACACATTAGGGAGCACAGAAAAATAACATTAAGATAGGGATAAGGAGGCAGAAAAAAAGCCATATTAATATTAGAGGTACTTATGGGTTCCCTGACCATCCTATCACAGCTGTGACTTGAAGGGGTAATCCAGGGAACGGAAATATTTCCGATGGTGATGTGAATACCCCTGTTGAATATTGTGAACCGTATTGTAACAGGCAGATTGAAGCTTACGAATTAATATTTAAAAAATAAAGTTTTATGTAGGTATGATATATTTTTTAATAATGTAGGCAATTGGGCATTTAACATAGGATTTGGTACCTCCATGGATTGTAGGCATCGTTTTTTAGGGTCCCCCGCACCGTAACTAAGTCTACGTGGGTCATCTATATAAATAATTATTTATACCTTTATATATATATATATATATATATATATATATATATATATATATATATATATATATATATATGTATATACTTATAAGTATATATATTTTTAAATCGGACGATCGAACGGACAGACGATATATATATATATAATGGATACGTGATCCGCTTACCAAAATAAAATGATCTAAATTATGATAAAATGTATTTTTTTTTTTTTAATTATTTAAGTGTAATTGTATAATTAATTATACAAGGATTAAAAATATTTATACTTATAAGTAATAACTATATTATTAATTTAAAAAAAAACATTTTATCATAGTTTAGATCATTTTATTTTGATAAGCGGGTCACGTATCCATTATCATGGCTGATACCTAAAAAAATATAAATATAAGGGTAGCTGTATATTTAAGTCCCTTGCACTTGTCAAGACTTAATTCTAGAGGGGTAGGGGGCGTGGCATATCCACGACGGACCTAGACAATAATTACATGAATAATGAAAGATATTTTATCTATTGTTGGTTGCTCCGAGGTCCGTGCTTTACAAAAGGAATGTACAATATACCTACTGAGGATTTTTATTCTACTTATATCTAGCTCTTCGTCTATACTCTGAGCAGACCAAGTTAAGGATGATTTTATGATAGGTACCTACTTCTGCTGTTTATTACACGGCGCTTGATAAGAATGCATCAATATTGCGCGACCGAAGTGAGTCAAAAGACGAATTAGAGCGGATTTCACGTCGTTTGTAAATAATAGGTAAACCATAAGTCAACACACACGTGAGCGTAGCGAGCGCGAAGCTGTTAAGATTTTTTGTCATGAACAAATTACTCCTTTCAAGTTCAATGATGAAAATTGATATTTAGATACATAGTTCATTCATAATAAAAAAGTATGTTTCAATTTTTTTTTATAGAAATGAATTTTGGGGTGAAACAGGGGATGGATATGACACTAATATTATAAATACCTACGAAAGTTTATCTGTGTGTAGGTATGTTTGTTTCTTCTTCATGCCAAATGTCTGAACGGATTTTAATGAAACTTGGATTGGAGATAAGTAACTCATATGCCGGGACATAACGGGGATAACATTATAACAACATTATAGCATTTTTTTAATACCTACTCATCTTCGCCATTTTTCATCATTACGCTGTGGAACCGCGTGGCACAGCTATTACACAGCGACAATGATAAGATGAAGGGACGGGAAATAAGCGCACGGATTTTGAAGACTATAATCATGGAGGATAAGGAGTTGCGATGAGCGACTTGCAGCCGCAGATCCTATTTTGCGGACGGCGTGTATGACGTCACACTTATTTGCTCAGTCTGCTAACGTCCCCCACGCGTAACGGTCATTCAAACTTACATATTCGACGTACGATTTTTAATGGTTTTACTCAGTAACAGTAAAAATGAAATAGGTTGCTCTATTTGATTATATAAAAATGACCGAGGGAAAAATTCAGATGACATGATTGGCATCTAATTCGAAGTACATAATTTTATTTCTATATTTAGTGGTCCGTTCTATAAAATTTAAAACGCGACATCTAATGTGATATTAAGAAATTAAGTGTTAATTCAGCTAAGTGTTAGTTCACTAGTTCGATTCTCAAAAACTTTTCCTGAAAATCGCTAGATGGCAGTACAATTGGCCACTCCTCCCGCGAACCTACACCTCCCCGCACAGTCACGCGTCTTGCTAAGGAAAAATCCTTTGATCACATCTCTGCTTCTAGTACTCTGTGACTATAATTATGTTGAGCGCCGGCTCTCCACTCGCTTCAGTCATACTCTGACTTTGCGACTTGCGAGCTGTACGATACGACAATACAAACTTCTAATACATGTACATGTCCTCTTTTCGTCATGCAGTAATTAGATTCGACATCTCTATTTTCCGACAAATGTTTTACCTATGCATACTTTTAGCTAGGTATGCTTGATTGTGTTGTCTTGGTAATTATGATCGATTTGCAAGCGCTGGGCCCGTCCATTCCATTATCCCGTCGCTGATATTAGGTACATACAAACGTGTCGGTTTATTTACCGCCGTGTGAAACCGGGGCGGATCAGCTAGTAAGATAGGTATAGTAGGTAGTAGGTAGCTTAGTAGACACTTCGGGTGCGAAACCCTAAAAAAGCGTAATTTTATATTATTATGTACTTTTCTCTATGAGGTTAGGTACTTTACCTACATAATAAATTTAAATAACATACTACTATAGAGGTAGGAACTCTAGACTCTACCCATGATACCTACCTACCTACCTTTACAGAAGTCTAGTCAATACCTACTACATATCCCTATTCCAATATACTTTGAATATACCTAATCAAAGCCTATTCCTTAACTTTTGAAATAAGTACCTATTCGAATAAGTATTTCAAAATTCTACCTACTCATATCTCCCTCCTATAATATCATTGGGTGAAGGGCTGTACGAATTACATTTTAAAGTGCAATAAACAAAAGGTGGTGTTTCTTATGACCCATAAGTCAACATTTAAACATAGCAAAACAAAACGCCATCAAAATCACAAGGCACGAAAAAGACCAGTCGAAATCAACTTGCTGAAGTCCCTTTTACAGCATACAGCAGCTCTGCGCCGCATTAGAGCGACCAGAGCGAAGAAGTTGTGGCAGCAGCACGCAAAGGGTGTATAATAGCAAATCATACTTACGAATGAGAAAATCTTAACTGTAGAAAAGAAGTTCAAAGAAGCTTCTGAGAAGGTGCCATCATCAGGGAAAGAGGCCATCATCCGGCCACAGTCATAGTTGTATGGTGGGGTGTTGTTAGACAAGGTGGTCACAAAGCACCACGATGATCATATGGAGACTGTTGCTACCGAGCCAAACTTTATTTTACCAAAAGCTTTGAATATTCCAACTGGACCATTCCACACAAAGCGAGAACCATGGAATGTTGGTTAAAGGACAATTGACCCAATTTTATGGCCTTATATTAACATTAGCCCTCCGATAGTGTCAACCTCCACCTATTGAACTACAGACTATGGGAAGATTTAGATGTGAAAGCCTGCTTTGAAGATTTAGATATTGTGGCAGCAGTGGCTTCAATACCTGTGAAAATAAAGCATGCGGCAATAGACCAGTGGCCAGATCAATCGAAGAAGTGTGTCAAAGCACTAGCACTAATAATTTGTGTTGTATCTAATTATATCAATATGGAATGTATTTTCGTTCTTTCTCTTTCTTCCAAATTTTTATAAGCGGTTCCATTGGCAGAACATTGAAGAACGGTCACACCTTAGAGTACCTACCCCATTTGTAATTATAGCTTTGCACAACCACCTCTAAGAAGAATATGGTGCGTTTGGGAACCAAACAAATCGGCCTTTATTATCTTGTTTTGGGGCCCGGAGCAAAACTGCTTGAACTGAATCGGTCCCTGCCCGTGGTCCACCTACACTGTTCACCTGGCTGTACCAGGGGCATTTTTTCTTTCCGTGGTCCACCTCAAGATAACTAGGTCTACCAGGGTCTTTTATTTCTTCTCATGGTCCACCTTAGTTCACCTGGCAGTACCAGGGGTAATATTTTCTTCCCGTGGATCACTTGTATTATGGATATACAGGCTGTGCCTAAATACTTAATTTTACATTTAGCTTCGGTCTCTTTTAATTACTTTCTTTAGGTCAAAGATAATATAATAATATACTAAGTACTTTAGGTAGAATTCAGTTACTATGTAGTAGACTAGTACAGGAAGATCACAGAACAAAAGATATGTTATATAATTTATGTCTTATTTTACATCAAATAACAAACAATGTTGAATGATCGAGTTGGTTGGGTCCATGCCATACACCACAACTAGTGCCGTAAATAGGGCGTGACAGCAGTGCCCAGGCACAGGGCACTGGTCCTGAGGGGGCGCAAAAATTACCAGAGTAGGAACAAGTTTTGAATATTTTTTGCAAGGATGCAATTATAGGCTGCTCGCACCGGGCACATGCAAGGCTATTTACAGCACTGACCACAACACAGTTTGTTCTTAAAAGTAACCTAGCTGAACATGTCGTGCACTTGGCAATTTCTTATTCAATAATTGGTAATAACAATTGGTAATTAGTGGTATCAGTAAGCCAGTTCATAGTAGGTAATTTATATAAATAAAAACAAGTTTTATTAATAATATGATTTTATTATTATTCATGTAAGAGACATAACTAAAACTATGAGTAACTGTCAGTCCAGGTAGGTAACAGAAGTTTTTAATATAAAAACGTTTTAAATGCTTATGTAAGTCATTACATTATTCAGTGAGATACATCAGCTTTGTCGGCAGTTGTGAACCTCCCTAGGTATCAGAATTGTTGTTTGTTTTCTCCTTTACCTGGGCTGAGCACCGGCATCATAAATAAAACAATAAAGAAGCATTTATGCGGTGGAGGTACACAAATAAGCAAATATTTTACTCCTGATATCCTTGATCTCCTTTACTCATGATGATGGAGGACTCCATAGGTTATAATTTCTCCGGAACATTTCTATGATAGCCTGCGATTTTCCGATCCACTCATAAGCCATATATTGAATCAGCAACACCATCATCCTAAAATTCAACTCAATAAATCTACAAAATTATAGAAAATCAAACAAAAGCATAACAAATTAAGGCAAGGACGAGACAAATGCTGCGTTCCGTAATGCGCTAAAAGTGATAATATCGCGAATCCGACCAAAGTCAGAAGTATTACTCAACCAAATCAAAGCCCTTATATTTTGTGACTATTAAATTTGGTCGGATTCGCGATATTATCACTTTTAGCGCATTACGGAACGCAGCAAAAGGATCGACACAGTGTTGCCTTCTCGGCTACTATAAAATATGCTAAGCTGGTAGTCATTAAAAAAAAACACAATTGCTTAGGCTAAGCTGAACTACTATAAAATATGCTAAGCTGCTTAGGATATTTTGATTAGCTGATAGGCGCCAGGCCGAGCAGTGTAGACAAGGGCGTGCACTCACCATCATCATCATCTTCATCATATATCGTAATGAATCGGTTTATTTTAATGTCACACCCAAGTGGGTATATACAATTTAAAACAGAGTTTGATATTGATATTATTTTAGTAGGGTTAGTATGAGATATCTATTAAAAATTTGTTAGTATTTTATTAGTTAGTAGATTATAGTAGTTAGTAGTTATAGTTGTTTTTATTTGTTATTATAATGTATCTGTATAAAAACCACCTATAGCGCCAAAATCCTCCGCCAGCTGTTTACATTCTTGCCTGTTTCTGGCAGTTCTAGTCCAAAGTTTTCCCGCGATTTGTATGATGTCTTTATTCCATCTATGGATTGGTCTGCCTCTCTTGCGTTTTTTATCTCTAGGGGTTAGTTGATATCTGTGCCCATCTATTTCCGTCTAGCCTGTGTATGTGGCCAGCCCACTTCCATTTTAGTTTTTAAATTTCTTTCATGACATCTTTGCCTTTTGTTTTCTTTCTAATGTGTGCGATTTAAATTCGGTATTTTAGTTTCACGTTTATATAACTCCTCTCTATTCCTCTCTGAAATATTCTCAGCTTTTCTATTTGTTTTTTGGTCAAAGTTCAAGTTATCTTATACGACTTTATAATGTTTTTCGACTATATCTTAATCGTGGTAATGGCAATTTGGATGGAGATAGCTTATTTCTCGGAACTACAAATTTTACAAGTTATTTTGTAGGTATCGTCATCATCATCATTATCATCACGCGGGTGAAACTACGGAGAGCAGCTAGTATTGTAACAATTATATATTGAACGCAGACATTTTATAAATATGTAATTAACTTACATAAATCAAATTCAATGCAATTTACAATTTTAATATTAAAATAAGGTACCGGACTTGAACATTGTAAAAACTTCTTAAAATTAAATTAAATCTATTTAGATGTATAATTTAACGGATATTGTTTGTAGTATCTTATAACAGTCTATCTTATCTCGTATCAGTATCTTATCCAGATTCGTCCATACAAATAAAGATAGCTAATTTTAGCAAATAAAATTCTGAACTGGCAATCCTGTTGGTTAAGTCCAGTCGACTCAGACTTCCGATTTTGACTTTGACTACTGACAGTGACATTGACATCTATGTTTTTTCACATTTTTCCTCCTAGGAGAATTATGGCGTCGCACTTTGTGCATTTACCAGTGTCAAGTATTTTTAAATAACAAGTTTTTGATGATTTTCAAGCAAGTCAAGTTAGTCACAGCCAAGTCCAGGCATGCCCTAGTAAAGTCGTAGAAACTTTACTACAAGCTTCTTCGGAGGTTTGGAAACAACACGAAAAGACAGGTTTCACTACATTATATCACTTGCCTACACTCTTGCGCGTAAATCACAGCATAATTAATAAAACACCACCATGAATATGCTAAAACACAAGTTTAGGAAAATAATACAACGTAGCGACATGGTTTTTTCGCGTTCCTGCCAAAACTCTCATCTATCTTATTAAAGGAACCTATTCACGCTCATCATATCATCAGAATATCGATGAATTTTCAGTCCTCACAATGGCAATACTGAACCTTAGAGACCGAATGATTTTATTATCTGTGGTGCTGAATGAACAAAGAATGAACGATTGAATGAATGATTGAACGAACGTTACTGCCTGAAAATAGGATCGGCCAAAATCAAGGATTCAAGCTATAATTTAAATTAAATTATAAGTGTTGCTTGGTCTTATTTTCTAAAGAAACTTGTATTCAGCCGCTTGGATATTGCAGTTTTTTTTGTAGATATTCAGGTTTCTACAAAAAATGGCTTTACCACAGAAGAAGTATTACAGACAACGTGCACATTCTAACCCTATCGCCGATCATTGTTTTGAATAGTAAGAAAGCAAACAAGATTGAACATCGTCAAGCTATAATACAGCTAATTCATGCTCCCAACCGTGCCATATCTGTTGCTGTGCCATCTTTAACAATAACAGATAGTATAGCGTTTCTAACAGAATATTATCATAACAACAATGTTTCTATAATTCATTGCAGTCCTACTCACCCGGATGACTATGATTGGTCAGTACTTTATCCAGCATATGGAGACAATGACAAGAAAGTAGAGTTTCTAGATGTTGGGTGTGGATATGGAGGTCTTTTGGGTAGGTCCAATACAATGGGTTTCAAAAGACAAAGTACTTAGGTATCTAATCTTCTAAGTAAATTGGTATTGATGAAGCAAGGATGACCAAGGACCTGGGTATGTCCTAAAACTGCATCCAGAACCACCGGAGGACGGGCAGCAGCGTCCTCTCAGTTAATGGTGGTAACCATTCTGCAATCCCCAAGCCGCCTGGCAAGCGTGGGGATTATGGCAACACCTCCCTTTTTGGGAGAGGCCTTCGTCCAGCAGTGGACATCTTCCGGCTATTGATGTGTGATGTGATGTGGATAGTGTGTATCAGATAGCTATTAGATTGAAATTTCGAATCAAGAACAAAAGACATGTTATTTATCCTAAAAACACTTCACTTAGCAGTGTTTGTCAAATAAAAAGAGATGCACCTATTGAGGCTCCATCTCTTTCGTTTTTTATTTGACAAACATATGCCATACGAAGTGTCAGCATAAAACTGCAGAGAGCAGTAAGCTGTACACATAATAATAGCATAAGTATTACCTACTTAGTTGTAACTATTAAGGGACCAAGGTATAATTGTTATAGGTTATAAAGACCAATGTAAAACTGCATCCAAAACCACCGGAGGACAGGCAGCAGCGTCCAATCTGCAATCTCAAAGCTGCCTGCCAAGTGTGGAGATTATGGCATACTATCAAGGGGTTGGCCTTCATCCAGCAGTGGACTTCTACTGGCTGTTGATAATGATGACTACCTACTTATATGAATATATTTTCTTGCAGTGACATTGTCGTCTATGTTTCCCGACAACTTGATGTTAGGCCTGGAAATACGTGTAAAGGTTTCAGACTATGTGAATGATAGGATTAAAGCATTGCGGATACAACATCCTGACCAGTATCAAAATGTAGCAGTCTTGAGAACAAATGCTATGAAGTATTTGCCAAATTTCTTTCATAAAGGACAGGTAATATATATTTATCAATATCAAAGAGAAGGTGTAATGGCATAGTATGCGAGGGGTGTTCCAGTTTGCTCATCCCATATCTTGGGATGAAAATAAAACTTATCATTCAATTTTATCATGATGATGATGATAAAAAAATCTTCACCATGTTATTCCTATTCCATACACATACAAACTTTAGTTTTCGACATTTTTAATATTAGTGTGATATGATTGGTTTGCATTTTACCCCGCCTCATTGAAGTGTAGACAAGGTCTACGGTAGAACTTGTTTGCCCATAAGACACCTATTCCCATTAAAGACAGCGACGATGATAATGGAATGGACAGGCCCAGTGCTTGCAAATCGATCAAAGTTAACAAGATGTGGCATACTTGCCAATGCCCCAATAATTATATGATAATAAATAAATAAATAATACTTACCTTACGACATAAATGTCGGGAGCGAATCGTCGAGTTTAAGCCCGTCGCGCCGCACCAGGCGCATGACCTTGAAGGCTTGCGAGGCATCGGCGCCGGCCGCCAGTTAGTAACTCATAGACTTTGCGCACTGACGCACGCTCGATCGCCGCTCCATCCAGTGGCCCGTGTTGACATTGCTGTTTCGTTATTGTGATTTATATTGTTGTGTTTACTATTGAATAAACACCAGAACTTTAATAGTGAGTATTAATTACCACAGTGGTGACCCCTAGACAAGGAAAAATGAGCACGTCAACCAACGAATCCGAAAAAAGCTCCTTTACACCATACGATTTATGTCGTGTCGGTGTCCGACTGCCACCATTTTGGCCGGAGGAGCCGGCTGTCTGGTTCGCTCAGATTGAAGGCAGCTTTGCCTTGTCGAAAATCAAAGACGACGACACGAAATATTATTACGTCAGTGCTCAACTAGAACATCGTTTTGCGGCCGAGGTGAAGGATATTTTAACGAACCCGCCAGCAACTGGTAAATACGAGACTCTTAAGGCAGAATTGATAAAGCGCCTATCAGCGTCTAGAGAGAAGGAGGTAACACAGTTGTTAATGCATGAAGAACTGGGAGATAGGCGTCCTTCACAATTTTTGCGCCATCTTCGTCATCTAGCCGGCAAGAACATACCAGACGATTTCATCCGGACTGTTTGGGCTAGCCGATTGCCGACCAGCCTCCAAACCGTTATTGCGTCCCAGCCAGCATCTACCTTGGAAGCGCTCGCGGACCTAGCGGACAAAGTGCATGACCTGGTACCATCAACCCCCCAGGTTGCATCTGCAGACGCCGTTCCTGGATCACTATTGGAAAAACTTACCAGGGAAGTCGCAGCGCTGACGCGCCAGGTTCAAGCCCTCGCTGCCAACAATGCAGGAAGATCCCGCTCGAAAGATCGAGGCGGCCAGCGAGACAGAAATCGCACACGGTCAGAATCGAGTTACCGCAAATTCCCGAACTGCTTCTACCACAACAAGTATGGTGACCACGCAAGAACTTGTGTCAAGCCCTGCGATTATCAGCCGGGAAAAGCCAGCGGCACTCGTTAATGGCGACAAACGATTGCCTATCCTCTTCAGGTCGCCTGTTTATATCGGACCGAAAAACGAAGACGCAGTTTCTAGTCGATACTGGAAGCGACCTCTGTGTTTTCCCACGTACGGCTTGCAAGAACAGACGGCTAAAGACCACTTATGAACTTTTCGCAGCAAATGGTTCACCGATCGCGACTTATGGTTTCGCCCAGTTAGAACTCGACTTAGGTCTCCGTCGCGCTTTCCCTTGGCGTTTCATCGTGGCCGACGTCAGTAAGGCGATTATTGGTGCAGACTTCTTATCACATTACGAGTTGATAGTCGACTGTCGCAACCGACGCCTCATCGATAACCGCACAACGCTTTCGGTAATTGCAACACCAGCTCTGTCATCAGACGCCATCTCCTCTGTCAAGACGATCATTGGCGAGTCCAAGTACACTGAACTTCTTCGTGAGTATCCAGAAGTTACTCGTCCACCAGGCACACATCGAGTTATCAACCATAAGACAGTTCACTTCATAAAAACTACGCCAGGACCACCTGTCTATTGCACTCCCAGACGTCTGGCACCCGAGAAGCTCAAAATAGCCAAGCAGGAATTCAACGATATGCTGAACGCTGGAACTGCTAGGCCATCAGAGAGCCCATGGTCATCACCCCTGCATCTTGTTCCAAAGAAGGACGACGGCTGGCGACCATGTGGCGATTACAGGATCTTAAACGCCCGCACTGTTCCTGACAGATATCCCATCCGGCATATACAAGACTTCACGCAGAACATCTCTGGCTGCCAGGTCTTTTCAAAAATTGACTTGGTGAAGGCTTTTAATCAGATCCCAGTCAATCCTGAAGACATACCGAAAACGGCAATAACCACACCGTTTGGAATGTACGAATTTCCATTTATGACATTCGGTCTGCGAAACGCTGGACAGACGTTTCAACGGTTCGTCGATGAAATGACGAGAGACTTGGACTTCTGCTACGCTTACTTGGATGATTTCCTGGTCTTCTCCAGGGATACCTTCAGCCATTTCCAGCACCTTCGTCAGCTATTCAATCGGCTGAAAGAATTTGGAATGGTTATCAACCCAAGCAAATGTGTAATTGGAGCAGAAAATGTCAGTTTTCTGGGATGCATCGTATCTCCAGCTGGAATCAAACCAATCAACAGCAAAGTAGAAGCCATCCAGCAGTTCCCTGTCCCGAAGACCGTAAGAGAACTAAGGCGATTTCTGGGAATGATAAATTTCTATCGCCGTTTCCTCAAAGACGCAGCTAAATCACAAGCTCTACTCCACGACATGCTGACTGGAACAGTTAAAGGTTCTCACCCCGTGGAACTGATTGGTGACACGCTGGAAGCCTTTGAAGCCTGTAAACGAAGTTTATGCGATGCTGCTCTATTAGCGCACCCAGACATTAACGCAGAGTTGGCCTTAGTCACAGATGCCTCTGATTCGTCCATTGGTGCGGTTATCCAGCAACATGTTGGTGAAGAATGGCAGCCTCTAGCTTTCTTTAGTCGAAAACTAAGTCCAGCACAACGGAAGTACTCTCCATATGACAGAGAATTACTCGCAATATATGAGGCCATCAAGCATTTCCGTCACATTGTCGAAGCACGGCATTTCACAATCTTCACAGATCACAAGCCGATATGCTTTGCCTTCCACCAGCGAAAGGATAAATGCTCGCCACGCCAGTTTCGTCACTTGGACTACATATCACAGTTCACTACAGACATCAGACATATCGCTGGCAAAGACAACGTTGTAGCTGACACTCTCTCACGGATAGAGGAACTGGTACAACCTGTCGACCTGGAAGTCTTAGCAAAAATACAAATCACCGACACAGAGTTAAGACAGATTTTGGAAGGCGACACGTCACTAGAACTCGTAAAAGTGGCTATACCTGGAACACGGACGGAGTTGTACTGTGACCAATCTACGCAGACACCTCGCCCGTATGTACCGGCTGAGTTAAGGAAACAAATCTTCGGCAGCCTGCACTCTCTCAGTCATCCAGGAGCTAACGCAACATCAAAACTTGTCACACAACGTTACATCTGGCCAGGTGTAAACAAAGACTGTCGAGAATGGACTAGGTCATGTCACGCCTGCCAGACCACCAAGATTACACGCCACGTGAAACCACCTGTAGGCAATTTCAGCTTACCACGTGCCAGATTTCAATATATTCACATCGATCTGATTGGCCCATTACCTCTGTCAGACGGCTACCGATACTGTCTCACTGCAGTTGACCGATTCACTAGATGGCCTGAGGCAATACCACTGGCAGACATCACCGCCGAGACAGTTGCTAAAGCTTTCGTGGCTAACTGGATCGCTAGATATGGTTGTCCAACTGAAATAGTTACAGACCGTGGAAGACAATTTGAATCGGCACTGATGAAACAACTTTCTGAACTTGCCGGATTCCACAGAAACAGGACCACATCTTACCATCCTGCCAGCAACGGATTGGTTGAAAGAATGCACAGACAGCTGAAAACGGCAATAAAGTGTCATGAGAATCAAAACTGGACAGAAAACTTACCACTTGTTTTACTAGGAATGCGCACAGCATTCAAACAAGACATCCAAGCATCACCCGCCGAACTCTTGTATGGTGAAACGCTGAGGTTGCCCGGAGAATTTCTTGAAACCTGCAAAAATACACATACGACGGATATTACAGACTTCACAGCACGACTCCACTCGCTGATGAATAATATCCGTCCCCAGCCAGCATCTCATCACTGTAAAAGAAGCATATTTGTTTTTAAAGACTTACCTTCCGCAACTCACGTATACGTTAGAGATGATAGCGTACGTGGACCGCTGCAACCAGCATACTCCGGACCTTATAAAGTTCTGGGAAGAAGAGAAAAAGTTTATAAGCTACAAATGAAGGGTAAAGAACAAACAGTGTCGATAGAAAGACTTAAACCGGCGTATTTACTTACCTCTGAAGAACACCTCACGAAGACAGAGACGGCAGCACCTGAAAAAGAAGAGAAGAACATTAAACTTACCTCTGCAAAACACCTCAGAAAGACAGAGACGGCAGCCCCTGAAAAAGAAGAAGAGAATGTTAGACTTAAAATTACGAAGACACGTTCGGGGCGACATGTTAGATTTCCAGACTACTATCGTCCGTCTTAAGAATTAAGACGGCCTCTGGAGGGGAGAACTGTGGCATACTTGCCAATGCCCCAATAATTATATGATAATAAATAAATAAATAATACTTACCTTACGACATAAATGTCGGGAGCGAATCGTCGAGTTTAAGCCCGTCGCGCCGCACCAGGCGCATGACCTTGAAGGCTTGCGAGGCATCGGCGCCGGCCGCCAGTTAGTAACTCATAGACTTTGCGCACTGACGCACGCTCGATCGCCGCTCCATCCAGTGGCCCGTGTTGACATTGCTGTTTCGTTATTGTGATTTATATTGTTGTGTTTACTATTGAATAAACACCAGAACTTTAATAGTGAGTATTAATTACCACAAAGACAACACAATCAAGCATACCTAGCTAAAAGTATGCATATTACTTTTGACGGAAAATAGATATAGCGATTCTAATTACTGCATGACAAAAAGAGAACACATGTGCATGTATTAGAAGTTTGTAGCATCGTATTGTACAGCTCGCTTGTCGCGAAGGCAGAGGATGACTGAAGCGAGTGGAGAGCCTGCGCTCAACATATGATCTTCAAAATCCGTGCGCTTATTTCCCGTCCATTCATCTTATCATTGTCGCTGTTTAAAGATCCCCAAATTGTATGGGCTCATTAAATAATGCTGCAGGTATAACTTCAAACCTTTGCAATACTATTAAAATAATGAATGTGCTTGTACTATGTCTATGTACATCAGAGCCTTAAATTAGATGACTTTAAGTTGCCTGTATTGTGTGTTTAATATTGCATACAATTTTTTTAGCTCACAAAGATGTTCTTCCTGTATCCAGATCCTCATTTCAAGAAAGCAAAACACAAGTGGAGGATAATTAATAAATGGCTGTTATCTGAGTATGCCTATGTGCTTGCCGAGAATGTAAGTTATGATGTGAAGTTATGCCATAGTGTGTCCTTCTCTGTGGAGAATGTTTTTTTTTTTAGAGTTGAGTTAATTGCTACACCAATACACTCACATTTTTTGATAAATTTAGGTAATGTGGTTTCAGTTTGGAGTGTTCTTATAAACAAAATAGCTGTAAGTTTGTAATTTTTTTGTACAATGTAATGTGTTTACTTTGCAGGCAATTGTGTATACAATAACAGATGTAAAGGACTTGAATGAATGGATGGTAACGCATCTGGAAGAACATCCATTATTTCAAAGAGTTTCTGAGGAAGAATTGGTAAGAATTATTAAAAATTACTCAGGGTACTTAAAGCTAAGTTCAGAACAGAAATTGAAATCTACATTTTTGTTTTCAGAAATTAGACCCAATTGTCGAAAAACTTTTTGAGAGCACAGAAGAAGGACAAAAAGTCACTAGAAACAATGGAGATAAATTTTTAGCAGTATTTAGAAGAATAAGAGACAGTGGATTACAAAGATAATTTAAGTGATTTTATTATATTTTTATTATGTAATTGTAAGCTTACAGTGATTAAATATTTTATATAAAAAATATCAAATGAAGTTCATCTTAATTTTAACAGTTAATTAGTATGAAGCTTGTTATTATTCATACAGTTTTATTGTAACAAGTAGATAATGAGAAAAATGTGACACACCCCTGATGGTAAGAATATAATGTCTGCCCATGGCCATTGCAGCGTTAAGAGCTTTCAAAGTGCTATACAACGATGCTCATCTCTTTGAAATATTTTATGGCTCAGAAAGGAGCCAGCATGCCCAAGGCCCAGGCGGAGATGGTGGGACGAACTGGAATCCTTTTACCAACTGGGCTCATAAAGCTTAAAATCGAGAATGGAAGAAGGATAGAGCCTATGCCCAGCAGTGGGAGGGACTAGGCTGATAATAATAAATTCTCAAGAAACAAATTATCTGCTTAACTTCTTCTCCAGAAGGCTTGCCCATCTGCTAAGTGGCCTTGAAATGTTAAGATGTCTTCTCATATGTCCTGCAGCAGTAAGAATCCAGCCTTTCTTTTCAATCCAGATACTATCAGATAAAAGGGAAAATAGAAGAGCAGCCCATATTTCGGCTTGATTTGGATACATGTGTAGTCCTTCTTTGGCTAGTGTTAGTCCCTTCTTGTGATCTCCAGCCAGATGTTCAGCTATACTAGCAGAAGCTATAATACTAGCCAAATTTATATTGACGTCGCCATATTTTGCAACACACAAAGATTTTTGTGCACAGCTACTGGCAGCTTTTGCTTTAGACTCAGGTATTCTGAGACAGTATTGGGTCATACAAAACCACAGATAAGCATTGCTAGGATGATCATGGATGGAGTCACTTAGGACCTTTATAGCTTCATCTACATTTCCATCCAATACATAGAAGTATGACTTCAGGAAACCTATGTCGTATCCATATTGCTTTTCTTTGTCGAACTTTTTAAGCTCACTAGCAGCTAGCTTTGACATGCTTTGTTCAGAATGTATCAGCCCTAATGCGCATATAGAGTACAGGCTGTATGGTGTAGGCTTTGCTTGAGATGTTTGGATGCTGTGAAATAATATAGTTTTAGCATCATCCATTCCTTTGTACATGTACACAATGCCAGCCATTGCAACAAGTACATCAGCCTTTTCATTTTCATCTCCACATAACCAATGCAAAGCCGTATCATACACTGAATAAGACTCTTCATATTTTCCATTTTTGAATAAAGCTAAGGCCAATCCAATTGTTGAATTAAAACTGGCCTCTGTAATCGCTTTGTATACTTTAACGGCTTCTTCATATTTCTTCAATCTTACTAAAAGTCTTCCGATATTCAACAGAACTATGTTCTTCTGACTGTCGTCTCCATTTTTAAATGCATTTTCATATGATTTCATGGCTGGCATTAACTGTCCACTGCGTTCTTGTAATACACCAAGAATATTGGATGCGCAAGCATTATTTGGTTCGAAATTACAGAACCATTCTACCAAATCCATGGCATAGGGTATGGCATAGAGTCCTTCTATGTCATATTTGAGTTCAGCATCTTCAGAATATTTATCATCTTTTAAAGTGCGGCATACCCAATCAGCATAGCCAAGAGAACTTTCTGGGTGATATCCCAAGCGAGATGCATGTCTGAATAGATCCATTGCTTCTTCTTCTCTTATAGCCTCAGCAATGAATGCCTGACCAATCCAACTCTGCGGATACGATGGCATTGTGGATTGTCCACGCCAGAAACAGTAATTAGATCGTTTATAAACCTTCATTTTTAAATATAATGTGCCTAAATTACACCATATTTTGGCAACAGACCCCTTCCTAGAAACTTGTAAGGCTTTTATGAAACAATGTTGTGATAGTTCATATTTCTTGATGAGAAGGCATATCTTGCCAAGTAAATTCCAGTTCCTCCAACAGTTAGGTTTTTCTTTGATACATACTGTAATTAGATTGTATGATATGTTGGCATTAACTATTTTATTGCTTTCATGATAATAGCAAAAATATGCATAAGCTAGGTCATACGATGCCACTAGATGTTTCCGTTTTGCTATATGAGAGTAGCAGGCGATAGCTTGTGGAAATATGTCTATTTTTGCTTTCTTGATTGATTCTGAAGCAGAAGCATTTGCTAGGTCAGGCATGTAAACATAGGCATACTGATTAGGTAATTTAGTGACAAATAACAAGGTGTCGGCTAAGAGTTTCCAAAAGCATGTAAAATTATTCTGGGTTTTTATCCCGTTAATGATGTAGTTTATAGCATTCTGAGCACAATCTCGGGCAGAGCCATGAAGCTTTGCTGTAACTTTTTTCTTGGCAATTCTTATCCATGTTTCAGCAATACCCTTCAATGCCAAATGTGAGCATGGATCTATTTTAAAGACATTTTCAAATGTTGTGACTGCATTATCATATTGAGTTAAGAGACAGTTAATGTAACCGATCCTGGTAAGGCAATGTGAGGTTTTACTTGGATCCAGAGTCATCACTTTATTGTAAGCTCTGAGAGCAGATGTGTAAGAGCCTCTTGAGTAGTAAGCATCGGCCAAGCACTCAAATGCTGTTGTATCATTCTGATTACTCTTGATAACATTCCTGAAACGAATTATGGCATTTTCCCAATCTCTTCCATTGAGGTAATGAAGTCCCAGTCGAAAGTGAACCCATGGTTCAACAGTAGAGAGATTTTTTGTCAATGAGAATAATAAATCAAAATTAGCATCAGTTTGCTGCAGTTTTATATATGTATCGCTCAAACTTTTGACTATAATGACATCAATATTGTTGAGATTATGAGCCTTTTCATAACACTTTTTAGCTTTGTCCAAGTCATTTTTCTGATGATAGTAAAAGTGACCCAAATATAGAAAAGTTTCAGCATGATCTGGGTTAAGTTTGGCCGCTTTCAAGAGATTAATAAGACTTTTGTCATATTCTTTGAGTTGCCAATATGCTTTCCCTAAATAAAAGATGAGAATTGCATTCTCAGGTGAATCTTGCAACAAATTAACTGCCTTATCATATTCTCCTTGTTTTAAAAGTAGTAGTACTTGTAACTGTACAAAATATTCCATTTCCTTTAATTCTTCCATGATGTCACTTGCTGGTTCATTGGTTTCAATATAACATTCTGCCAAACAAACCTTTGCTTCCATATTTAGGGTATCAAGAGGTATCAGTTTAGCATTTGCAATAGCTTGTTTCCATTTCTGCTGTTTGGCCAACGAAACAAACAAAAATTTCCTGAGTTCCATTACAAACTGTTCTGTTTTAGCTTTTGTTATAAAGTTGGTGGCTAGCTTCTGAGTTACTGACCACTTCTTGAGCATCATAGTACATTTAATAATGAAAGTAGCTTCAGTCTCATCAGGCTCCTGATAGTTCACTAGAGGTACACATTGTTTATAAGCCTCTAAATATTCACCTTTATCATAAGCTACTATGCTCTTAAGTAGACTAGGGTATTTTAAGTTTTCAATGCCTGAAGTTATGTTATCGAAATACTTTCCAATAGCGAGGTCATTAAATGTCATGTTTTCTACATATTTTCCACAAAGTGACTTGCAAATAAAGTCTCTTATTGCAGCATTACTTGAGAAAAATGGTAGATTTATTATTTCTTCAATAGCAGAATTCAAATCATTTCTTTGGAATATTATTTTGCATTGGATAAGTTCTATTGAGTCACTAGGATCATTAATGTTGATTTTAGTAAGTATCTTTATAATCAATGGTATATCTTCTTCATAGCATGAAATATTCGCATTTAAAAGTTGAAGCAACTGTGTCTCTGCTGTTTTATAAGCTTTGTTGTCTTCTGCTTTGTCCATAAAATTTCCCAGAATATTAACAGCTTCACTGCTTTTTAAAGAGCAGCCCAATTGCCCTAGCTTTGAGATTATTTCCAGTGTTTTTTCTTCTTCCATAGCAAGGTTTAACATTTCCTTGTAGATACTGATTAATTTGCATTTCGATGTATTATCCTCCTTCAACTCATAATAATGAGCGAGTCCGTGCCATGCTAGAGGATTGTCTCTCTTGCTGGCGATAGCTTTTTGGTATGCAAGAGGTGCTTGGTCAGAATCTTGCAGCGATTTTCCAAGCAATACGAGCCCAACGTAATTCTGCTTGTCTTTCCGTAAAATGTCTTTGCAACATTCTTGAGCTTCTTTATACTTTTTTTCGTCTATAAGCTTTCTTGCTTCTTTCAATTGAGCTTTTATCTCGGCCATCTGGACTGTAAGAGAAATCCAACATACAAAAGCAGTTTAATCTTAAATTAGAAAATAATACTGCGTAATTTTATCAAAATGATGTAAAATAATAATTACCTTATTAAAATTATATGATTTGATGCGTTTTAATACCAAATATAATGCAATTTTAATAACATTTCATAACGTTGGACTTGGTCGGCCGGCGACATCGAAACCCATAGAGTAAGTAATGTCGAAACCATTGAGCATTTAACTAGAAGAGACGGGACTTCCATACATCGAGATCGAGTGAAATTTTTTTTAACGAATTTGTGTCGCATCTTGTAGCCAATATAACAAGTAAGTACTTAATTCGCACCATATGGGTACCAACCAAACAAACGAATAGGTTTGTGACAGTCCAGCTTTTATCGATAAAATGTACCGGCTAATGCACAGGCTAAAAAACCCTTTTTTTATATTTTACCGGATAATCCATATTACTGTAACGTTGAAATTAGATGTAAGCAAAATGAAACGCAATTTTATATTCAAAGTATTTATCTAGGTAACATTAAAATACAAAATATAGTAGCCAGTCGCGCGTGTGAAATCTGAAGGCACGCACCCGCGCCATTTTGCGCCACTTATAAAATTTTTCAATACCAACACGCGACCATGCTAGCGCGCTATCTTCAGCGTACGCCCTGAAAGAAACAAAAACAATACATATTATGGGGTGGTGATTCTGTTCTTTTTATACGATTGTGTTACGGACGTGACGGCGGCCTCTCTAAAAAAATCCAAAAATAACTAAAATCATGTTTATTTTAAGCAGTATATATGTTGGCGTCGTCATCAGTCTTCGTTGGTTGAAACGTGTGAGGCGCAGGCTTTTTCAATATAAATGTGTATTTTCTTTAGGTCAAATTGGGGCTAGATTTGGGGCTAGGGGATAAATTATTATTTTCGGGGCTCAACAAGTCGAAAAAGGGCTAGATCTAGCCCGGAAGGGGCTGACTTGGCAACACTGTTTACGCACCCGAGTGTGGGCAAGTGATTAACTGTTAATGTGGTGTAACATGTAATTTCAATTTGTTTTCAAAAATCTGAAGAAGCTTGTAATAAATAATCCTCAAGCTTATGCTAACGAAAAATATGCTTAGGTAGAAATCTAGCTATAGTTATTATTATTGTTTGTTAATTATGTATGTTGTTGCTGTTGTCCCTATTTAATGATCATTTTTGGTGAACATTGAATCGAATGCCTACAATATAATTTACATATCAAAGAAAAAAAAATTAAAAAATTGGTGGGACATTTATTACACACAGCGCCATCTAGCCCCATATGGAAACCAGATAGCTGATAGAATACTTATATACATTTTTTTTTGTAAATACATACTACACCCAGACACAGAACAAACATCGATGTACGTCACAAACGTTTTCGTCCTGGGTGGGGATCGAACCCACGCCCTACAGCTCAGAAGGCAGACATGCTACCAACTGAGCTATCAGGCTGTCAAATATGTTTGGGCAATAGTAAAAATTCAGAACTTTTTTGCTCTAATATCCGAGATATAAATCTTTGCTGCTGGGCGCTGCCGCTGGATACGATTCGGGTCATGTCTATTGACCGAATTGTTCATGGGGTTTTCACAGTTCACTTTCATGAAATGCAATGAAAAAAAACACTATTTAGCACTATTACATTATTATTATTACTTTGAAAACGTGAGTAAACCCGTATAAATAAAACAAAAATCCTTTTGCTATAAAAAGTATACTTGCGTTTAACCATACATAATAATCACTAAATTATCGGTTTCTAAGTTATCGATAATTTTGGTACATCACTATCTTTGTTTATTTAATGTAAGGAATCTTTTTAGTTCTAATTTATATGTACGTTTACTGCCGGATGCGGCTACAAAATGTAATTTGATGCTTACCGGGCCTCATCCAAAGGAAACTTGGCCATAAAAATCCATTTTTTGTTTCCAATGCGGCAGGTTCTAAACCCGCAAATTTCGCAAGTAACACTCCGCGGTCTTGGCGGCATTTCACTCCAAGCTCACCTACACTCTTAGTTCACAATATCAAGTTACTAGATAGTTCGGGTAACTATTAAAAATGTAATTAAATTCACAAGCAAACAATAAAATAAACAAACGGACAAAGAACGGCGAATGATTGGGAATGAGCGAATGAACTGATGGCCGACGACGGGCTGATGGATCTACCCCCGTCCCACACCGCCTGCAGGCCGCCATTATTTGCGACACAAACTCCATTCAAAAATTCAATTTGTTCGTAGTCGCTATAATGTACAACGTGATATTTGCCTACACGATAATGTACGGCATAATAATGCACGGCATGATAATTGGTGTACATGTACATCGAATATCATGCTCTACAATCCATGTCGTACAATACTGGCCGTCCATTATCGGCTCGTGTCTATAAAGTACAGCCCTATATTGTACAGCCAATAATCTGAGTATATTTCTCAAATTGACATTAAAAAAAAACCTTAACCTAACTGCTATACAAATAAGGAATTCATGTACTTGTACATAAAATATCAGCCTGTACAAAATCGGGGTGTGCATTGTTGAGCCGAGCCGATAATGTACGGCATAATATTGCACGGCACGACTTTGCACAGCATAATATTTGATGTAAAGGTACACCAATTATCATGCTGTACATTATCTGTGTCGTACATTATTGCCTCCCATCGAAACTAGCCGTAGCCGTGTGTCGTTCTTGATTCTTGAATGAATCCTTCAATTGGACTACTTCAGCTGTGTTCGTCCTTCTTTCACTACTTCAGATAAAATGTAGCTACTTCTTAGTTCAGCTGTCTAGTTCACTCGAAGTCGCGAAGTCGCGAACGATGAGACCCTAACGAGCCTAGTGAGGAAGGATAGATAATGCTATCACGCTCTGTTTTAGGTACTGACTAATTGAATATTAGCAGTCTTACTTAAAAAAAACTTCTCAACCGTTAGTCACTGCTTAAACTTCTCTGTCTTGTTCGTGCATTTTACACTTCACGTCAGAGAGAAGATGGCAGAGCATCTTAAGCAGAGACTAACAGTTGAAAAGTTTTTTTAAGTAAGACTGTAATTCTCGCAAAAACACAAGTTTAAGAAAATTACAGTATGCAGCGACATGATTTTTCCGTGTTCCCGCCAAAAACTCTTTTTTCCTAAGATGTTTTTTTTATTTCAACTCGCTGCTTTTTCCCATTCACTGACCTCTATTAAACAATTTGTATAATAGATATCAGTGCTCCCATTGAATATAGATCGATGGTGTGGCCGCGCATGCATGAGACAGCTACATTACTGGAAATAGGCCTTTTACACAACACCGCAAAAAAACACAGCATCGTCAACTTTAGATAAAGGCATGTGACATTTTGGCCTAGTTCATACAAGGCTTAGAAAAAGGCTTAGGACATTCTCCATACGCAGGTGGCCCAGTGGTACAAACTTCCCATACTTCCTTGTGTGAACTAGGCCAAAATGTCACATACCTTTACCAGGTATAGGCTTAAAACATTCTCCATACGTAGGTGGCCTTGTAGTACAAACTTCCCATAATTCCTTGTATGAACTAGGCCAAAATATCACATGCTTTTTTCTAAGATACAATGAGATATAGGCCATCTGCTTTTGGGAAATGTCCTCAGCCTTAATTTTCTTGAAAAAATACAATCTTATATGTTACAACATATATGTTATATATATATCATAGAGTAAGTAACGTAATAATCTTATGTGTAACATTTTGTTGAAAATGGTCTGATCGCATTGTGACAAACGCCGTCAAACGGCCTTAAAAATGAAGTATGTCAAACGACACGGCAGCGGCAACGGGGCCAAAAAATAAGTATTATCTCTCAAATTTTATTATAAAAACTGACGTGGTTTTGACACACTTTTGTTTTATTTATACGGGAAAAGGTCACCGGATGTGATCGAAACTATAGTCGGAGTATCCGATTTAATTAAAAGTGAGTATTCCCGTATAAATAAAACAAAAATATTATCTCTCACTTATCAAAATTAGCAAAGAAATTTATAGAAAATTAGCAATCGTGTCATCTCGTTCGGAAAATTAGCAATCAACGGCCTTACCTAAAATAATCTCGATTCACTTAGTCACTGCTTAAACTTCTCTGTCCTTTTCTAGCACGTGCAACTTCACGTCAGAGAGAAGATGGCAGAGCATCTTAAGCAGTGACTAACGGTTGAAAAGTTTTTTTAAGTAAGGCCGCAAGTCATTCGCTTTCAAGAGCACGAAGTGATGGTGGAGAGTGTATCTATACATATTTTTTTGTCTGTGAGTTGCCATATTCACGAAGAACATTACGCTGGTATTATGGCCTTACGGCTTTTGCATGCCTTATGGGCAAAAAAATAAAATTAAAATAAATTGAAGTGTGTATTGTCATTGTCAATCTTGTCATTTTGATTTGAAATTGAAGCACTCTCCAAAACCGTCAAAACCTAAAATTACTTGAAAATGGCAAATGCGTTTATCGCGCGGAGCCAATATCCCATACTGGGGAAAGAAGAAAAAAAAAAAAAAAAATTGAAGCACTAATTTTTAAATTTTTGAAAAATGTAAACAATACGTCGGTCGGCTGATGATCGATGATCAAAGAAAACCTAAATTAATTTGAGAATATGGCATTTACCGAGATTCTTTCTACATATATTACTAAACTAAGTATGCTTTGTGATTGTGTCAGAGTCGAACTGTGAAAGCTAGTTAAGTAGTGTTAGATACCAAACCAGAAATATGACTTTTCAGATCATCCGTTGAAAGAGATTCGCGAGCGGTCGCTGAGGCTCCTTATCGCTAAGTTGCGGCTGGGTTGGGAGTTGGAGGATGAGCTCTCTGGGAATAGGCAGCTTTTGGAGTCATTGCTCGCCTGGTTTCATGGCGAACAGCCGACGTTACAGCGTGAAGCTCTGGAGCTTCTTCTGGCTACTATTAAGGTACTATTTACAGAAAATTACCCATTTCTGTTAGAATTTCTGATTAAAATAATAATAATATGCATATTATATGAATAGAGTATAATATCATCACCCACAGCCTTTGCATCCGCATCTTTATGCGGCCTCGGTCATCTGGTTTTGGTGGGACATACATACATACATATACATACATGGCCTTTACGTCTATTACAGACGATTTAAGTGTGTGTAAAGTGACCCTTTTTTTGGGGCTGAATAAACCAATTCGAGAGCGGCATAGTCGTCCACACCGTGAGCAGCTATGTGTCGCGACAGATGGGTTGATGTTGCTGTTGTGCCGTTTTGCTCCCTTTACGGCGAGCTTGTCGAACCAGGCTTTATCGTGAAGCTTCTGACCTTCCTTAAAACAGTTCCTCCAATGGTCCTGTCCTCCGTGAGCTTTTCCCCTCAATGGGACACATAATGGTGACAATATTGTTAACTAATCTTGCAGCTGCATGACCAGCTTGCCTCCACTGCCCTTTCCTGAGCATTGTAGCTATACTTAAACATTTAAGCTGACCAGTTAAAATGTTTGAACCAATTTTTACTGTGGACTTTTATTTTTCAGACTAAATCTGGAACATACATAGCAAAAGAAATTGGAGTAAGACAAGTCTTGTCCAGTTTATCTGCAGCAAGGGAAAAGATTGCTACCGATGCCATGGAAGTTTTTGATGATGTTGTAGAAACACTGAGATTTTTGAACACTGTAGAATCTAGAGAAACTGTTACAATTCCTCGCCTTGACATACCTGATCTTACAAGGTTTGTACCTTTATTTAATATAAAATACCAGTAAAATTATGTTACTGTTGTTATCAACAGTAACACAATAATAAAACACACATAACAACAACAATACAACATAACATTTTGTTGTTGTTGTTGATAATTTATTGTTGTTGTTGTTTTTTGTTTTTCTGTATTCATTTCTTTATTGTTGCCAATAAAATACAGTAAGTATAATGCTCTTTTGCTCATACTTGTTAGAGAGTTCATAGTTGGAACTAACAAAGACTTAATTTATTTTATAAAATCTTAAGTGTAGACTGCAATAATGCATTTAACAGACAGTGTGTTATCAAATTCACTTAAATATACATTGTTGGCATGACTAGTAGGTTCCTTTTTCACTAGGAAGATGCATCTTATGTAGTATTATACATATACAGGGTTAGTTCTAATCATTTAACATCCTATTAAGGGCATATTCGATACATCAAAACAAACAACTTTTACTATTGGGCCAACATAGAATTCGCGAAAAAAAACAGCTGCTCGATACATTTTGCTCAAGGTCGATGAACTTTTTGTGTGAAACATCTGATCATTTTTTCGCGATTCCAATGTTGGCCCCATAGTAAAAGCTGTTTGTTTTGAAGTACAGAATATGCCCTTAAAAGGATGCTATCTGATTACAACTAACCCTGTATAAAATCCTTCTTTTTCACATTAATTTGTCATGAACTAAAAGTCACTAATGTTACAACGGTGGAAAACCAAAGATTGGGCTTAGTGGCATGCCGTAGGAGTAGGTAGGATGTATATCCAGCACTGGGCCATGATGCGCTGATTAGGACAAGGTATACCCCCAGGCCGAGCCATGCCAATGAAACAACTAAATAATTTTGTTAATAAGGTTATTTTTAATTTGCCAGCTCAGAGAGCAACAGCAGCACTTCCGGTGGATTCTACAATTTAAATCAACAGATTCAAACATCAAAAGAAACATCCCTCTCTAATAATGACTATGAACCAATACAACAAACTAGGTAAGTCCAAAAACATTACTACATAAATATAACATTTAACTGTGTATTAACTTTACAAAACGCACACATTATAATTATGCTGATGTCTCCAAATCACAGTATCCTAGTATTGAAGTTTATTATTTTCCTGTAACTATTTACAGAAATAGTTTGTCCATTCACGTATTAGTTAAGTATTTACTTTATTTATTATGTTTCTAATTCCATTTGTCTATGAGCGTTTGCTTGTGTCTGTAATCTGTATCTGATGCACTACTATAACTACTATAGTCACCGCGTTACCAACTGAGTCGTTCGGCCATAAACGTCAATAGAGATAGTGCGAGTGCGAGCGAGATAAACATAGTGCGAGCGTGCCCACAAGTGCGAGCGAGATAGACATATTGAAATGATTTATGGCCGCTCTTACTCAGTTGGTAAGGCTGTGACTATAATAGTATTCTAGTGGCTCTCTGATGTTTCTCTGTGTGGATGATCCTACGGAAAAAACTATGTAACACTATTCAAGCAGAAAATAATGTTTTTTTTTTATACAATCAGGTGACGAGACGAGCAAGACGTTCGCCTGGTGGTAAGCGTCACGCCTGCCCATAACAGTAGCAGTGCCAGAATTATGAACATGCGAATACAATCCTGCGCTGCACTGAACTGCGCTCATCACCCTGAGATATTAGATGTTTAATCTCATCATACCCAGTAATTTCTCTGTTAACATTGCCCTTCAAACCGGAACACAGTAATGCTTTGTACACTACTGCTTGGCGATTGAATAACTGGCAAAGGTGTGGTACTTCCCCAGGAGGTCCTACCAGTAGAGTCCTACCACTAACCTGGTTATTCTGTTGTTGTCTTACTGAAATAGGGACAGACAGCAGCAAACATTCATTCGTATTTTTAAGTAGGGATGGAGGAGTAGAAGCTTTTAACTTGTATACAATACAATAGTTTATTGATAACACCAAAGTTACACGTCAAATTTCATTAAGTATATCACAAAAAAATAAAAAAAAATAAAAAAATATATATAATTATAAAAATACGTTAATAATCTCTTATTTTAAAATGAGCTTCAATGTCATAAAACAAATTCTCTTGTAACCACGCTCTCAGCTTGGTTTTGAAGCACGCAGTGGAAGGAGCATCCCGAATGGAAGTTGGTTGTAGATCGCGGCCCCAAAATATAGTACACTGACCTCTCCGACTTGACGAGGCGGTGCGGCGGGGTTAACAGTTGTCTTTCTTTTTATTTTTCGTAAATCTAATATGCCGTGAACGCCCCTACGACCTACTACCTATATTCAAGGCGTAACTTGTCAGAAGATTTGCCAGTTACAATTTCTGGTGTAATTATTTCCACTGTGTCAACTTGCTGGTGTATTATCTTTCTAGACCAAAAGATGCAGATGGGATAAGAGTGCTACTGTTCCCTTGGGTGGACCTGTGCCCGTCAGATTCAAAGACCATGTTGCTAATAGAAGATGCTCTTAGGCTGCTCAAATCTACAAGAAGATGTTGTAGATTCATTAGAGATGTATTTCTGCGTGACTTTCCTGCTGAAATATTTTTAAACAGGCCTGGAATAATTAAGGTTTGTTAAATATTATGACGTTCAACTTCATGTGTATTACAAGAGAATGTTGTATATGGCCTGGCTCCATTACTCGTTTGTTGAAACAAAAAGCCTGTACTCGTTTGTTGAAACAAAAAGCCTGTCAAGTTAAAATCTTACTATTCTTCTAGTATAGAAACTCGCTAAACTAGAAAATCACGAGCTCAAACCAAGAAAAAAATTCTTGGTCTGAGATCACAAGTTGGTTTGTAACAATATTTTTTTCGACATACCAATAAAAAATATTTATTTTTGACAATATTAATTATTTTTACAAAAACTTAAAATGTAATCTGCTGCCACTATTTATGACAGTCTCTTTCTGATTAATAAATAACTAGTATAAATATGTTTGCATTATAAGGGCCAGCTGGTAGAGATGTAGAATTTGATGTGTTCCAAAACAGTTTTGTTCTTTTTTTCAGAATTTGCTGGCCATAGCTGAAGGCAACAAAGGCGGCCGGCCTAGTGAAGCACTCCATGTGCTGTTATGCATAACTCAGTCGCTACAGAAACGTTTATTACAACTCTCTAGCATAGATTTAATTCATGAGGCTGATAAGGTAAAATTTATTGATACTTAACTAATTACTATAACCACTCATAAAATAAAAGTCTTTACGTGCCTGCGGGGCTAAAGTGGCTACTTTAGCCCCGCTACGCGGACTTAAAGGAACCACGTCCTCCCCGCAGCGTCACGTAAAATCGTATACACACCACAGGAGCAAGCAAAGAAGCCTCAGATCTCATGTTTATTACATTCGGCTTCGCCTCGGGAGACAATATACGTGAGGTCTAAGACATCCTTTACCTTTGCTCCCTAGGTGAGTAATCTACTATTGTCTCCAACATTTTTGAGAAGTGTTATCTAGCACCAAAGTGTTGATTAGTAAGATAAGGTACGACAACTACCTAACTAATACACTTGCAATCAGATTTCAGATAATCACAAAG
Source organism: Erannis defoliaria (assembly GCA_905404285.2). Lineage (NCBI taxonomy): Eukaryota > Metazoa > Arthropoda > Insecta > Lepidoptera > Geometridae > Erannis > Erannis defoliaria. Next base: position 8,638,250 of record FR990071.1, read on the forward strand.
ACATAGAAGAAGGAGTGTGTACAGAACTGGAGCAGATTGCAGAAGGATTGCAGGAAACTCCCAAAGAAGATGGATTAGCGGTGTTGCGACAACTGCCGGCGCCAATCTATGCTCTGGACACGCTTCATGCCGTGTTTTCTATGTTAGCAAGAAGCGTTATGTCAGTGGATCCTGATAATAACTTGGAAATACTGGATTTGGTGAGATTTTCTTGTATTTTCTATTACTGGTAAACTATGTGTTGCAACCGTTTTTTTTATCTCTTATTAGTTTGAGTTTGACCTCCAACTCGCCTGTTGGTAAGCGACGATGTGGTCGAGGATGAAGCACGCAGACTTAGATACCTATTCTCTCTGACCTTAATGAGGTCTAAGTAGATTATATCTCTCTGGCAACAAGCAATTAGGTATTATTGCGATAACACATTACGAGTTATGATTGTATGCTCGATCTGATATCGATTGTTGTATTATTAACCTGATGTGTCCCACTGCTGGGCGAAGGCCTCCCTTCCCTCCTATTACAGATTGGGTCCCAGAATCTATAAATGAACACAGGGTCGACCCAGACAAAGGTGGCGTGACGAACTGGACTCGCACGACAAACACTGGGCCACCAAAGCTGAAGATCGATTGTTGTTGTCTTAGGTTTATGATTTAATTTTACTAATAAGTACTTTTTTAAAGAGTTTGTTAACCGTTTCAGAAAGAATTAAATGTGAGTTTTAACCTCGTTGAATCGTTGATTACTCTGCTCCTAGACTGTGTGACTGAGAAGTTTTGGATAGCAGATCACAATTTCAAAACTCATAGAGATATTTCTCACAAGACCTGTATGGTGATGCGGTTGCTGGGAGATTTACTGATGAAGTACAGGTAAGGAAAAAAATGTTAACGCTGATGTTGTCAGTAGCTGTAGATAGAAATAATAATAATAATAAATCATTTATTGACACACAAAAATGGCATACAATATTGAACACAGTGCATACATGTTATATTGCCTAATTAATAGTAGATACTTATTGAGATACATAATAAACACTTATATATTAAAATTAGAAGGTAATAATGATTTAGAGTTTAGATTAAAAATGTCAAGTCACATAACGGATTTGGAGAAAATAATCATTTAATTTGAAATAATAATATCATAATACTTCTATTACTATTTACGGGATATTTACCGTGATTATGTTCTGAAATGAGCCCCAATGAGCGATATAATAACAACTGTAGTGAACAACCGTGGCTGTTTAAAACAGTGTTTTAATAATATCATAGTCTTTGATTATATAGACAGGTATATAATCAAAGATTTTAGTCTACAAAGGAATAATGCAAATGTATGATACTGACGCTTGTTACAACTAAGTACAGTCAATTCCAAGTGGTACAGATGATTTGTTTATGCATTTCTTGATATGGTTGGCCAAATAACGAAATCAAAGCATCCCATGAGATGCCATTGAGATTTTTCAGAAAACATGATGTTAGATGATGAAAGATGATGTTGTTTAAACTCTCTCATTCACCTCTACGAATCTCATTTCAACTCTCGCAAGTCGTATTATATAATTATCAACAGTTTTTATCCTTTTAAAGATGAAAGTATGATAAATAGCGTTTCGAAAGTTGATTAAAATGATACGGTAGTTTTAGAGGAGAGCTTCCGAATGCACTTTATACAATGCAATGTTCTATAGTTTTATCACTAATTGCTTTTCATCACACTTTCTCGTAAAGTGGATCTTATTACATCGATTTTAGGCTCTTAATTCAATCTATAACACACGCGTGCTTCATACTTTACATTACAGCACTAGTGCTATAATAGGTATAGCCCGGTTAAGTTAGTACCTCACTGCAAGATAGATACGACGCATTCTAAATATAGTCGGGTTATACTAACAGTTTTTTTTTTGGAATACCAACAAAGAGTTTTTATACGGCTGAAGAAAATGAGACCTGCGCGCGCGCCATTTTCCACAAATATTTGTTGTAATTTTTGATGTGTGGTTGATTATTATCAGAAAGAAGTGTGTTGAAAACCGTCGTGTGGAACGCGTGTGGTCATTACACTCTCGGCTTTCCGCATAATACCGCCTCTAGTGTAATGACAAACATAGCACACTTGTATCATAATATACAAAATTATCGGATATAATATGATGTTACAGTTAATCAAATAAGGCAGATTTTACATCCCGAATCCACCACTCATTTTGTTCTGAGCCAAATATGTCGGGTCTGATATTCAAAGAAAGGGAAATACATATTATTTATTATGGGACTTACTTAAAAACAATGTTTTGGTTAACAAACAACATTGAACTTCTACACAATATATAGATGAAGTGTAAGCGTTGTTTTTTATGGCGTGCTGTAAGGAAATAGTCGAGTTTTTGGTTATGCTACCTACATATTGTTCAGTGTTCTATTATAGTAATGTGATAATGCCCTGTTTCCCCCAGAAATTCTTTCTACGAAGACTCGGAGCGCTGCCACCACCGCACCGGCTGGCTCCGGCTGGCGAGCTGCGCCGAGAGGCTACTACACTGGGCGCGAGACTCGGCCCTGCCTCCCTCCTCATTGGTCGTGGCTTTACAGACGGCCCAGATCGACCCTGCGCTGGAATTGTTCTACCCTCAGCTTAGTAGCAAAATCGCAACTGTTTTACATGTAAGTTTCAGATTTGTAGAAAAAGTATTTGAATTAAATAGCTTCTTCGGGGTTTTTATGTTCGTAGTTTGTACCATTTCCTTGCTAAGAATCATAATTAGTTAAATTCTCTTTTAAAATTGGCGTCGTATAAAGTTACTAAGTATCTCTCTGGGTTGCTAACGTATCGACAGCATCAGTGTGTATGTATAAAGGCAGCGTTGACTTACCATCAGGCGAACCCTCTGATTGTTTGCCACTCTTCACCCTTGCTATAAAAAACAGCTTTTGCAACCGTCAAGTCGTCCCATAAATCACAATAAACATCACAAAAAACAAACATCAAACACAACAACAACATCAACAACTAATTTTTTCTTTGTTTGTTGGTTACGCGATTAAATACTCAGCTAATTAAAATTGTTATAATTTTATTTTTTTGAAGTAATTTATTTTAGTAGAATGTTTAAAAAAAAAAAAAATTGTAACTACATCATCATCAACAACAACAACATCATTAATCTACATCATTTATGTCGTGTCATAAATAAACTATTGTCTATTGTCAGTGAGGAAAATTATTTTATACCAGTAGTTCTACCTGCAAATTTTTTGGTAGGATATTCGTGCACCTATGGTACTCCAAGAGCATGGATGATTAATAGCGCTTGTGTTTTCTAGAGCACTCGGACACCCACAGACCAGGAATACAAAGCGAAGTACAAACAGCTTAAAAAGTTATGCCGCAGCATGGAAGAAGCCGTGACCCTCATGAAAAACAAAAACTCCATTCGCAATACAAAGCAAGTTTTCACTTGCATCAAGAACTCACTTCCTGTTTTAGAGATATTCCAAAGCGAAGCTTACTTAAACGATATAGCCGACTTCCTACTTATAAGGACGAAGAATTTCGACATGAATGATAATGATTGGTCCATAACTAGAGACATAGCTTTGAATTTAATGGCGAATAACGTGGAATGGGTTAGCGTGAAGTTTTATAGCCTTCTAGCGGAAATGGTGAAGGCGATTCTAATTGGTGACGAAGCTCAACAGAAGGAGAATGAAAAATGCCTGACTTTGTTGTGTGATGTTAGCTTATTGACGGAGATATGTTGTCATGGATTGTCTTCTAAATCTAGAGAGGCAAGTACTATTCGTTTGCTACATGTAGAAGTTGACATACACTTCACTTGAACAGAGTTTGAAGAATATTTGAATATGATGTTTCAGGTAGAAGAAAGTGCGTCAGATATAATGCTGTACCTCTTACGAGGCCGTCTTGTGCTCACTGATAGCTGTTGGTGGCGACTCTTAGCCAGCTTGTTACCTGTTCTACCTTTATTACATGTCTATGCAGCACACGACACACATCTTGGTAAGAAGTAAACTAGATAGTTTAAATTATATACTTTACACATATTTGACGATATATATATATTGACGATATATATTTTGATATATATATATATATATATATATATATATATATATATATATATATATATATATATTTGTTTATTTTGTCGTAGAAAATTAATTACATAGCTCAATTTATAACTCTGCCAAACTGCATAGCAGTTTGTAGGCAGAAATCGACTCTCATATTCATTACTATTTACTACGAGTATGTAGGAGTAGGTATTGACATTTTAGCGATAACTAAGCTTATAACTCAATATATGTTAACTTATAGGTACACAGGTTATTTACATAGATATTCTATTTTTCATCACACTTGCTCGTAAAGTAGATCTTATTACATCGCTTTTAGGCTCATAATCCAAGCTATTACACACGCGTGCTTTTTACTTTACATTACGGCACTTTTACTATAATAGGTATAACCCGGTAAAGTCAAGTTTGTACGTGACTGCAATTAGACGTACGTATACGAAGCACTCTTAATATAGCCGGGTAATACTTACAGTTTTTTTGTAATACCAACAAAGTTTCTATTGTTTTGACAATAGAAATGCTCATGATGCACGCGCAAGGCGACGCTTGCTAGAGGTGGCTTAGCGTTTTTGCTAGTGGGATGTCAGCTCATTGAACGCGATGATATCGTACATTTTGACGACTGATCCACTTTGTAGGTAATTTTTAGTCCTATGGACGTATGTCCATATTAGAGACCCAGGATTTGATGGCATGTAGACAATCATCATCAGCCAGAAGGCGTCCTCTGCTGTACGAAGGCCTCCCCCTTAATAGGGGCCGTTGCCATAATCTCCATGCTTGGCAGGCACCTTGGGGATCTTAGAATGCTCACCATTGATAAACGAGAGGACGCTGCTGCCCATCCTCCGTTAGCTCTGGATGCAGTTTTAGGACATTCCCAGGTGGTCAACAAGAGGCCTGAATTTGAGAATCTGCCTAAGGCAACATCATCTTTTGATTAGCCTGACCCCTTGCGCCAGATGGACGCGTGTACTATAGTGAAGTATAAAAACAACCTTAAGAGATGTGTTTTCAGGGCAAGCGATATGTAAGTCGCTAGACCAGGATATAGCGGAGTGTATGGGCGTCAGTCGCGCGGAGCTGGTGTCGGGGCTGGTGCGACTGTTGTTCGTGCGATGCGTCGCAGTGCAGCTCGACGCGGCGCATTCACTGTGCCGGCTGCTAGGTGAGATAATTGTTATATTATATTCGGAATGGCAGGGCACACGAGTAGCGTCTATACTGGGATATAGCGTAATGTATTATCATCATCAGCCATAAAGCGCCCACTGCTGGACGAAGGCCTTCCCCCTTAATAGAGGGGTGTTGCCATAATCTCCACGCTTAGCAGGCGGCTTGGGGATCGCAGAATGCTCACCACCGTTAACCAAGAGAACGCTGCTGCCCGTCCTCCGGTGCGTCAGTTGCAGTTTAAGGACATACCCAGGTCAGCGTCATGTATAAGCCACAGAATAGTTTGTAACTATATCTTATTCTCTGCAGTGTATCACCTTATGTGTCAGAGTGGCAGAGTGCTTAACAAGCGGAGATACAAATCGTTAAAAAGTTCAAAAAGTTGCTATAATTACTGAAAGGACAACTTTACAAATTGCGATTTTTTAAACTAAATTTAGTGGGTTTTATAGTTGGAAAATGTGCGAACAAGATATAACAGCGTGAAATAAGTTGCTTGATGCCTCCGGCAACTTAGATCCACCGCCAGGCTCCACCGGTGTATACCAAGCTTATTTTTTCTCCTCTTGTATCCTGCTGAGGTATCGAAATTAGTATGCTACCTCGACCCACCATCTAAGGTATCCAGATTCAACAATTTATTAGAATGCCACTTCGATCCATCAAGGTAGACGGAGGGGGCCTTCCGGCCACTCGGATCCACCGTCAGGTTACACCGGTGGAGCTTTGGCTCCAACAACACAAAAATCAAAACACTACAAAAAAAAATATTTAAAAACGTAGCAAAGTAAAGAAAGAAATATAAATAAATAAATATAACTATTTTTAATTTTATTATGAAAACTGACGCGACGTGGTTTTGAAGTATAGTCGGGGTAACCGATTTATTTTTAATTTTGTTTAAAAAACACTACACAAAAAAACGATCGTCTAGTACCTACCTACTACTAGATTTGTTCTAGGATATTAACAATTGTTATGTCGCCGCTAATTAGCTCCGTTTGTGATTCCAGAATTAACTCGTCGTTTTCTATAGTTTCTATAAGTCCACCCTAGATTTAATGTATTTATAAATTTATGTATTTTTTCTATCCCAATCCAATACGACATGGCATGAAACACCTACTAATGCAATGATTACCCTATACATTAATTACATTAAGCCTTTGGAACCACGGGTGGTTTCAAGAGGAGAACAAAATATTTTTGTATCCACCGGTGGAGCCTGGCGGTGGATCTTGTAATCTAAACGGCCGGAGGCTGCATGATAACACCAGACGAGTGGCTCGTTTCGTTTCTAACTTTAAAAAGGTATGTGAAAGATGAGCGACTGGCACAACTCACTGTGTTTGGACTCAGCAAGTGTTTTTTCTTACGATATAATGTACATGTACTAGCTTTTAATATGCCCCTATTCCTACCTTGATTGGTTATTGGGCCATATTCTACTACTGACCAGAGGCTTGGTAAATGTAGACCGATTCACACACTCCTCCGGAAATATGTAGGTTACCTCACAGTGTTTTCCTTCATCAGAATGCCATTGTGAATACTTTTGTCATAATAAACTTCATTTGTTTGTTTCGTGCTGTCACAATGGAATCTAGTTAAAGCCAAACAGTAAGTGAAACCTGCTCTATCTTAACAACTCAGTACTTTTTCATTGGTTTACCTCTTTGATCAAAGAAACAGAAGATTTATCACCATCCGCCCGACTGCGTTCTATCTAAAACTCTGCCAAACGCGTCGGTGCTGTGAGTTCGCAAGCAATTCAGCCACCATCGGGTCGCGACAAACAGCCACTTTTAATTTTAGCCTTTCAGTAGTCTTAGCTTAGAGTTGCTATTGTTTTAAGTAACTATTCTGGGACTGTTTAAATAAGACATCGCCCGCGCGGTACGGGGTCGTGGGGGTAGATGTCAAAACGGATCGAGGGAGGAGCGGGCAACTCGCCTGATGAAATGTGACACTATTTTGCGCATTGCATCTACGCCATGTGATGTCCTCTGTTCCTTTGAATGATGGTTTAAAGGTACTTACAACATGACATAATAAACCTAATTATATAATAGGGTAGATGACTGATGTTTATATCGTTGAAACCAATAGCTTTGATGAAGACTTTAAATAAATATAGTATGTTTTTTGAAAAAATAATTTAGTTCTGTTAATAATGTTCTGATATATGAGTGTTTCAAGTTTTTGTTAGAGACAACTCTGTCCCTTTCCCACAAAACAAAAATTTGCGTCACGCCTTCCTTACTTGTCAGAATAGAATTTATATGGCGTACAGAGAAGTGACGTCACGATTTGCTGTTTCTACTCTCTGCGTAGCATGAAATTAAAATGCTTATAAATTGCTTATTTTTGATCAGATTTTAATTTTCTTTTTATTTATCAGCTATATTTATGGGCCACATTTTAATAGGACATTAAAAAAAAAAACCAGTCATCTAGCCTATTATAGTATGCAATTAGTTTACTAGGCAATGTTATTACTAGGGAACGAAGGATAAACCCAGCGTAGTATGGATTTACTTGAAAAATTTTTGACCACAACTTTCGGGTTCTGCTTTCAGATGATGAACAGTTATTACCTCCAAGAGAAGCGCTCCGAGCCGATGTTCTATTAAATGCGTTGAAGAGAGTCAAACAGCAGGACTTTAACGTGGATTATTCAAGTTCACCTTCAAAAACACCCCAGGTACCTTACAGTTGATGCATGATCATGATAGAGACCTCCGGTGGTTATGAATGCAGTTTTAGGACATACCCAGGTCCAATATTATTCGTATATAATAAGCTTTTTTAAAAAAACAACAGACTTCAATTTCGACTACCTGGACATCTTCATATTTTCCAGTAATTTTGATTTAAAAACGCACACGTACTGAACCGATTTCAATAAAATGTATATGGGACCACTTCTGACGAATCACCAACCAAACAAAAATTTTTTCAACAAGATTTTTCAAAATCGGTCCACAATTTACGGAGAAATCGGCGAAAATATATAAAAAAACATACATACAGTAGAACATAGAACTTCCTCCTTTTTTGAAGTCGGTTAAAAAAAGTAATATATCTGTTTTTTTACAGACAACGGGTCTAACCCAAATTCTGGACGTCCTCAAACAAGACATAGTTATCGACGAGCATGGTACCGACTTTGTCTCTCGAGCTACGCTACACCCCTCGCTGGAGCCGTCGCTGCGACGCAACACGCTGCAGCAACTATCTGTGATGATGCGACAACAGGAGATGCACGAAACTTTCGAACAGTTTGACGGACTGAAAGTTGTCGTTGCTATACTTAGGTAAATTGATTTTAGTTTTATTTAAATATGTGATGTGATTACTCACATTTGATTAAGTTGGGGACTAGCGACCGGTCTTGTAGTATAAATTGAATAAAAGTTAAATCAAACTGAACTATTTTCTGTGCTAGCAGCACCGTGGTTAATCACAAATTCATCCAATCATCTTGTTCCGCCCTACTACATAGTTCCAAATTTTTTGAACTATTTCCGATAGTGGCGCCCCTATTTATACTATTTTTTACCAAATTATATATCTTGAACTGTCGGCTTCGGTGCGATGCAACGCACTACAGCAACTCAATGTGACAATAAAGTTGCATGAATCAGAACTCTTCGAATAGACATTAGTTGACATTCTAACCTCTGCATTCATATTGTTTTTTTTTTTCAGAATGTCACTAACGGTAGACGACTACTTAGCTTTTCCTGAATGTGCGCTGAGCTGCGTGTCTATAATAAACAGCGTGTGCTTTAGCAGTCGACATAACTTATCCAAAATACCGGATCTACCTACACTTTTGATCAGAGGTAAGTGTTTTGTAGCTTAATTAATTTGTTACAGAATTACAATTGCTTCTTTATTTTTTTGAACTTCCGCAAAGTAACGCCTGATTCAATCACATAATTGCAAATAACTTTATCCCATTGTCCTTTTTTTTGACAACTATACTACCGAAACGAAATGAAATGTGCCAACAAAGACACAATACAAGAAAGAACATTTTTATGATGATACGATTTGTTGAGAATGAAATGCAAAAAATGCTGGAGACAGAACTGAAAAGAAAACTAGATTCAGAAATCTGATCTATCGGGAGACCGGAGCTAGTAAATGTCCCTGCAAGACCCCCCCTGCTGACCTAGAGGTCACTAAGACCCTGGATGGAAGAAGAAGTACGCTGGATTTCATATTGTCGATAGCAAATTGAAGCCATTTGATTTTCGCCATTTTGGCGCGGATAGCAGTGTGAGCATCCATGGAACTAATATTTCGTAATACTAAAAATGACAATTTTAGTACCGGAGATGCTTGAAAGGGCGCTCCAAGTTGGCTCAAAACTAAAGCTGTCATTTCATAAAGAATATTTAGTCCAGCGTACTTGTATAATAGAGGCACAGAATAAATAATAGTACTACGTACAGAACGTTAACTCCGCATAGGAATTGAAATAAATAAGGACTCTATCTACTAAGCAATAAAGTAGCAATTCAACTTTATGGTTGCCTGGAAGAGATCGCTTTTAGCGATAAGGCCGCCAATTGTGGCACTAGCTCATAAGGTTCTGTATCTTTTTCTATTGTATTTTTTTGGTGTGCACAATAAAGAGTCTATCTATCTATCTATCAACTCGCACAGCGCTGGATACCGCTCGCTATATTCACCTAGATATACCGCTCTCTTTCTATCACGTATGCTTAGTTACGTGCGACGAGTCTAACGTGCGGGCGGCGACTGCCTTCTGCCTTGCATTGTCCTCCCGGACGGAGCGCCGGCCGAATATACCTAAACTGCGGAGTGACACCCCCCTGATAGACGTCAGTGCTGCAAGGTAATATTGTTTCAGGCATACACTTGTTTATGTGTTTGTATTTTTTTCAGTGATACTAGTATTCCCCGCAAACGATTCGGTAGTAGCGATGTGCGCTCAAATTTTGTCACTGGTGGCGTGGGCAGGGTTCGCATTGCAAGAGTTGGACGCGTCTCGACGGCGGGTGCCAGCCCTGCCGTTGAATGTGAAGGAACGTACGACCTTGCCTTTTAAACTCAATAGCTATTGGAATAGCAGCCCTAATGCTGAACACTCATATGTAGGTGAGTTAAACACACATACAGATAACAGGAACGCTGGGCGTCTATTACTAATTCTATGGATGGAGGCCTCTCCTCTTAGGGTAGCTGTTGCAGACTACTGGTCTGGTAAAGTTTAATTTATATAATTTAGTATAGTAAACCATCGACACGACGAAGAAGAAGAAGACTAATTCTTTAGCATGTTTTAGCAAATAAGTTTTGACAGGTTTGGTATATTACAAACAAGAGCCTGCGAACTGGTGTGAATTTAATTCCTTTGCAATTTTTCCAAATTTTTTCCTTAGCCTTACGTGAAAATCGCGATGGGATATTGAAGAATGCCCCTACTCGAATACTCATCTAGGTATCTGAAAGTTTTTTTTATTGCCGAGACGAGCGAGACGTTAGCCTGGTGGTAAGCGTCACGCCTGCCTCTAACAATAGCAGTGCTAGAATTGTGAACTTGCGAATACAATCCTGCGCCGCACTGTACTGAGCTCGTCACACTGAGATATTAGATGTTTAATATCATCATACCCAGTAATTTCTCTGGTAACATTGCCCTTCAAACAGAAACACAATAATGCTTGCACACTATTTCTTGGCGGTTAAATAACTCGAAAATGGATAACTGGTATTTTTTTTACAAAGATACTAAGATATTATTGGTCTGTGAAACTAGATATATGTAGTACATAGTAGTTAAATCAGATTGAAATAGCGTATTTTTATAAGAGTGTTTACTATAATGAAGCATAAGCTATCAGTATCTAAAGTTCTCTGCTTCGCTTTTGCTCTATAGCATATTTTGATACTACTCTGCAGTCAGTGAAACTCCGTACGAGTTTTTCACCATTATCCTATAGATTGCTATTACTATGCAGGTATTAAGCTATGCGAACAGGATCTTCTATAATGAATCATTAGGAACACAACTGATAAAGGTTGTAATACACCGATAAAAATGTATATCATAAGACAAATCATATCATGTGAATTAATTGCAATAATCGGTTTAAACCCTTAACTACTTTAAGACTTAATCAACGACTTTAAAAAGAGGAGGTTAATGATTAGAACATTTTCACGTTTCCGCCGCAATATCTGTGAATCGTTAAAACCTCTGAATCAGACCCTATAATTATATACGGCCTTACTTAAAAAAACTTCTCTACCGTTAGTCACTGCTTAAGATGCTCTGCCATCTTCTCTCTGACGTGTAGTTGCACGTGCTAGAAAATGACAGAGATGTTTAAGCAGCGACTAAGAGAATCGAGATTATTTTAGGTAAGACTGTTAATGTAAAGGCATATGACATTTTAGCTTAGTTGATATAAGGAGGTATAGCAAATTTCTACCACTAGGCCACCTATGTTTGGAAAATGTCCTAAGCCTTTATATAACGCACTTGGCGCACCGCTGTGTTAAAGCGTACCTTCATTTGACAGCTGCTAATAACTTTCGTATTTCTAGAATGGCTGCTAGCCGAAGAAGACTGGCGTATGGCGATCCGTGTACATTGGTGGTGCGCGAACTCTGGCCGTTCCAAAGTTCTATTAGAGGCGCCCCCTCCTCCCGCGCCCCTTGCCCTTCGACCCTGCGCTCGTGACTTGGCCCTTTTGAGGACAGCTTGCCCGCTGTACTCGAGCAGTAAAGCGTTAATAGCTCTGGAAAATGCTACGAGCCATAGACAAGTCAATGACGCGCTCAATATATTGGAGAGGTAAGGTTTCACAGTGATAAGCTTGAGTTGGGACCTGGGTATGTCCTTAAACTGCAACCAGAGGACGGGCAACAGCGTCCTCTTGGTGCTCTGCCAAGCGTGGGGATTATAGCAATACCCTCTTTTACGGGGGAGGCCTTCGTCCAGCAGTGGGCGTTTTATGGCTGATGACATGGCTCGAGTTACCGGCAGACGAAAACATCGCGAGAAAACCGTGTCATAATGATCAGTGGTACTTTCTATGCTCAGATAGGAACGGGCAGTTCCTAATTGTGGTCTAGTGTCTCACATGAGAGCAGTTACCATTCCAAATGAGATTAATGTGTCGTGTTTACCACACAGACATCAGTCAGTAACACCAGGTGCATAGTAACTCCTGTGAATAGTAATTAAAAAATCGTTAGAAGAATATTAGATAAGGATATCAGTAAGTAAGTAAGTTCGTATAGGCTGAGTGGGCAGCCCTAGTGTCAGAGTTAATGTGCCGCCCGAAGGCCTCTGACATGCTGAAGGTTGTTGTTATAGAAACTAGAACAAACAACCGTATATATGGGATATCAATATATATTGGTTTTTGATAAAGACGTTCGGATTGTTCGGTCAACATTTACAACTGCTACATTGTGCAGAAACTTCAACTGTATTTTTAAAACCGGTAACATTGCTTTGACTTAATTTATTTTCTCTTCTATCCATATAATGTTTCATCTATGGTCTTAGCCATTCTTTCCTTCACATTCTAATTCGCCTTCTCTTTTAACTGATAACGTATCTGGCTTTTTCACTTTAGTTTTCCCTCACTATGTGTCCTTCCTTAATCCATCGTACCTCCATCAACGTTCACTGTATGTATCTTTCCGAATTGTAAACAACGTGTCCTAATCCATCCCTCATTGTCACAGTTACACTTACCTAATGCCGCTATCGTCGGTGACCGCAGAGCAGCTATGCTCGTTGCCATGGCAACACACGAAGCGTTTCCTAGCCGCGCCACCCGCTTCGTCCCGCGACGCCGCTCTCCTTGTCTCATTGCTGCATTTTGTGCTGGCTTACATGGATAATGTGCCTGTAGAAGGTTAGTAAAAAAGAAAAATAAACATCACATCAACAGCCGGAAGACGTCCACTGCTGGACGAAGGCCTCATTGCCACATAAAATATATAATATAAGAATTTAGGTAGACCAAAAAGGTCTGCTTATCGCTGAGAACGATATTTTCTAGACAACTATCAAATGAGTTAGTGCTTATATGTATTTTAGCGCAATGTATTAATAGGGATGGCAACACTGAAAAGACTGGATCACATAAACATACTTGGGTACTGTATAATAAGTGTAGTGAACTGTTTTGCTCAGATTGTCTGGGGAAGTAACATACTTTATCACACACTATTACGCACGCGTGCTTTTTACTTTACATTACGGCACTTGTGCTATAATAGGTATAACCCAGTAAAGTCAAGTTTGTACGTGACTGCAATTAGACGTATGTATACGACGCACTCTTAATATAGCCGGGTAATACTTACAGTTTTTTTGTAATACCAAAAAAGAGTTCTTATGCTGCTGAACTAAATGTCAACCTGCGCGCGCATTGCTGGTTTGGGCGCCATTTTCCGCAAATTTTTGTTGACGTTTTCTCTGTGTGGTTGATTATTATCAGAAAAAGTATATTTTTCTCTCGTAAGTGTGATGAAAACAGTCTTATGAAACTCTTGTGCTATGTTTCAATACACTCTCGGCTTCCTTATCTTAATACCGCCTCTAGTGTAATGACCAACATAGCACACTTGTATCATAATGTACTATTAGCCAGTTATTCAACCACCAAGAAGTAGGCTGCAAGCATTACTGTATTTTAAACAGAAAGGTTATGTGGCAGTTTAGCTTACGCTGCCTTTACAACCGACTTCAAAAAAAGAGGTTCTGTCAGTTTGACAGTACCTATGTATTTTTTTTTGTATGTATGTTGCGCTATTACTCCGCCAATTATGATGATCCTTTTTTTGTTTGGGAGGTAATACTTCAGAAGTGGTCCCACATAAATTTTATCGAAATCGGTTCAGTAGTTTGATTTTAAGTCAAATTTGTAGAAAATATGAAGATGTCATCCAGGTATTTGAAGTTCAAGTCGGTTGTTTTTTTTTTTAAACCGTGTTATTCTTTCAACGTTTTTTTGTATTAAAAGCCTTAAAAATATTGTTTAAAATATATCATTATTTTGTAGAGGCCACGATGACTTGGGTGAAAACCTCATTTATTGGCAACGACGCAAGTGTCATTTCCCTGCTGAGCCGCATCCAGCTGTTCCCGCAACAAACTTCACAAGACTGCATAGAAGTTATACAAGTTCACATACATATCGTCAAAGTGAGAACAGTAACAATTACCTATTTTCAAACGTGTTTTAAGGTTGACTCCAGTCATTACACCGGGGACCATGGTTCGGCTTACTCTGGCATTGTAATGTAAACTCTATTTCGTGTTTCTTACAGCAAAATTTCCAATTTTTGTTTTATTAATACGGGAATACTCACGTTTAAACGTGAGTATTCCCATATTAATAAAACAAAAATGTGTCAAAACCACGTCAGTTTTCATAATAAAATTTCCTATATTCACTATAGGTCTCAAATCGAAGAGGAATGCGAGTCAAGTTTATAACAGCGACGTAATTGCAACTATCAAATAATATACATTATGTTGGTATATTCTGTTTGAATATATGATTCTTATTGCAGGTGTTGATAAGATGCATAATAATGCTTGACAAGGACAACGCTTATGATAGTAGTCAGATGGAGAGTCTGCTAAAGATACTGTTAGATTGCCTGGAAAGAGTAGATTTGAGGAATTTTCACATGTTGGGTGAGATAGAACAGCATCTTTTTTGTGTAAAAGTTAGTATAGATTGGCAAAAAAGCCTTGACTCGGAAACATTTTTCTCTCCTGGTACTGTGGATAATCACGTATTTGGGGTGGATTCTTTGAAGTTGATATAAGGGTTATGGGAAAAGTCTGCATTGACGATAGAACTAATAGCTAATAGCAGCACGAAATACGGAATAATGGAATTAGTGAATTCACTCTAATTTCGAAGTGCGGGAATTATCAGTCAAGCAAGTGAAGTGAGTGGACTTAGGACATGGGTTGCTATGCATTTTTTGAATCAATGGATGGGGGGAGGGGGTCAGCTACCCCTCCCTGCATCCCCTGGCGACGCCTATGGTTACTAGTGTTTAGAACTATTTGCAATACCCTTATTCATTTTCTACTCTTTTTTGCCAAGCTATACTTAGTTAAATATGTCACAGTTCGATGGGCCTGTTTTATCAGAAAGTCTTGTATTATGAAAATAAACATTTAGTTTCTTGTCAATGCCGATTTCAAAATAGTTTTATCGGACATTTGTTGTTTTGATTTCCGTTGATTATTTATCAAGGTTAGATAATATTTGGCCAAACAACGCGATATCAAGAAAAGATTTCAAAGAAATCTCTAATATTTTAGGTTATCTCAATGAACTGATGCGGTGCGTCCGATACGCCGTTAACTCCCGTTTCTGCCATCTATCTGAAGATACAGTAATCTATTGTATGAAAGTGACTACGAGGACGCTTAGTGGCTGCGCTTCCGGGGGCGGCCGGAAAGGGCAGGCGTGCAGACTAGATGCTACGCTTACATTGCTGGCTTTGTTACGGCATATACATGAAGAAGTTTTACCAGTGCAGGTATGTATAGAGAAATCTGCGTCTTCCCTTTGCGGTTTTTTTTAATTAAATAGGGTGACGAGACGAGCGAGACGTTCGCCTGGTAGTAAGCATCACACCTGCCCATAACAGTTGCAGAGTCAGAATTGTGAAGTTGTGAACAAAATCCTGCGCCGCACTGCACTGAACTCGTCGCCCTGAGATATTTTATTTATTTATATATTTATTATACAAGGTGTAACAAAAAGGTTCCATAATACTGAATATGCATGTACTCATCATTATAAACAACTTTTACCATAGGGCCAATCTTGAAATCGCGACAAAAAATCAGCTTTTCCATAGAAACAGTTCATTGACCTTGGACAAAATGTATGGAACAGCTGATTTCTTTTTCGCGATTTCGAGGTAGACCCATAGTAAAAGTTGTTCAAAATGATGAGAACATACATACCCTTCAGTATTGTTGAACCTTTTTGTTACACATTGTATAGCAAAGGTGTGGTAGTTCCCCAGGCGGACTCTGCAATATAATCCATGGTCGGATTTTAATGTAATGGTGTTGGTCACTGTTGGGTTTCCGTTTATTTTGATAATCGAAACGAAATGCAATGGGGATCCACACTGCGTTTTTTTTTCCGCTAGGTGATGCATCCATAGACCATAGTCAACTGTCAATTCCACACATTTAGTTATTATTACATACATACATATTAAAGGTGTTATTTTTAAAGGGCTCTTATTAGACTGGGATTACCTGGGAGAATCTGCATATACTGGTTTGTACAGCAATCCTTTGCCTAGCTAATTAAAGATCTGTCCAACAATCTATACCTACAAATCTATTTTCAGGCCGTCAACAGCTGCAAAGATTCTTAAAACAAGGCATAGTACCCAGTATTATTCCTTGAACTCATTTGTCGACAACGTCCTTATGAAGAGCAGATAGATATAAGTAACGATTAACAAGAAGACCGCCGCTGGCGCCATCTGCGTAAAGTTTTGCCTGTGGAACCTCATTAAGTATCTGCCTTACCTGTCATAATTCTCAAACTGTTTTATGCTAATCAGCCACAGCGTTGATGGCGCCATCTGTTTATTACACAGAAATATCCAAAGTGTGGAAACAATATTCAAGAAATATTATGTTATAATAAATAATAGTACTACGTACTGAAAGTTAACACCGCAAAGGAATTGAAATAAATAAGGACTCTATCTACTAGGCAATAAAATTCAACTCGCACAGCGCTGGATACCGCTCGCTATATTCACCTAGATATACCGCTCTCTTTCTATCACGTATGCTTAGTTACGTGCGACTAGGCTAGCGTGCGGGCGGCGACTGACTTCTGCCTTGCATTGTCCACCCGGACGGAGCCCCGGCCGAACATACCTAAACTGCAGAGTGACACCCCCCTGGTTACAGTTTTATTATTATTTAGGTACGAGATTTTTTGACGTTTTCACATTATGGACATTTTACTAGTAAGTCGTTTTGCCACTCGAGACATTATCACCATGTAGACGTTTTCACGTGCCGATGTTCTGCAAACATCGTCATTTACCCTGATAGTCCTTTCGATACGGCGCCGAGATATTTACCGTGATTATGTTGTGAAATGTGGTCTCTATATTTCGAGACAGTTGCATGCAAATATAACTTAAATGATCATACAATAGTATTAAACAAACGTGATAGTAACATATGTTGTGTTGACTAACTCGCTACCACAAGTCCTGGTAATCGCATATAGGAAAAATATGTACTTATAATTATTTTAACATCTGCAATGTACATAGCCTGGACTTAAAACAATAGAGATAGAATAAGCAATAAGCTATACTAGCTACCCAAACCTGCGATGCAAGATGCAATGCATTTGCTATTAGAAAATAACTTTGATTAAATTCGTTGTCTGTACTATATATATTTCTTTGAAAAAAAAAAACAATTATACACTAAAATTAAATTATAACTAACTAAAAACTAAATAAACCCTACCCAGTAAAAACAAACCCTACATAATAAAAAAAAATACAAAATACAAATGTTAGATTAAATTTAGATTAAAGTTGTCTTAGATTTTCTTAATTGACATATCCAAGCGGATATGTGTATATGTATGTATTCAAAATAATTCGGTAAACTTTCCAACGAAACAAGATAATTCTATCGTAAGTAAGTATTATCGATTGCACTCAGTTCCGCCGAATTTGCTAGAAATGCTTACACATTGTTAAAGAATTCTGATAAAATAATATCTGGATTCAATGCAGACCGTTAGTTGCAGTTTTTGATCCGCGATAAAAGCAAGTATTTTTGTAGATTACAATGTAGTTGCATTATATCTTATTTAAAGATAAGTATCTAAGGCGGTTGTCATAGCAGATAAGTCATATTTGTATGCATTTTATGATGGCGTCTTATTATTAAAACTTGAGAGTGTACTGATATATTTTTATGCTGTGGTATGATTTTTCTGATCTATTCCCTTCTAATACCAAAAACTAATACCACGTGGTATTAGTTTATTATCGTAATTTGTTTCTATTCCCAACGAATACCACATTTTAAATATTTAATAGAAGTAAAATAATCTTATTCACTACGAATACCAGAACATAACTTTTGGTACAGTCACAGACACAATTTATTGTGCTTTAGTATAATTTAATATTATGTTCATCATCATCAGCCAGAAGACGTCCACTGCTGAACGAAGGCCTCCCCCTTAATAGGGAGGGGTTGCCCTAATTCCCACGCTTGGCAGGCGGCTTGGGAATCGCAGGAAGATGCTCATGATTTTTAAATAATATTCCATAAGATTTTTTCATAAATCTTTCTATTATTTCAAAAGAGCTGCGTTTGACCACCATTTGCAGTCTATCATGACGCCTAGCCTAGCATAGCCTAGAAGTCGATTCACTTGCGACTTGGAGATTCCTAGGATTTATTGGAGATCTACCACTCAGGCAGTGCATCCCAGTTTAGTATTTTTCAATATTAACGTGGAATCAAGCTCTTGTAGCGTAGAAAAAAACATGAAAAGATGTCGCTTTTCCCTATCCCTGGTCGCCTGGTAGTAAGATGGGAGGAATGAGTCTCCATTATTACGTGTCTTCTTATATAATTTAGAAAGCCTATAAAAAAAATCTGATAGCCTTTAGTCTGTAAGTGTACCTGATTAAATTAAATAAAATAAATAAATAATCATTTGCTGCATTTTAAGATTCTTTTTAGCTCAGTCTAGATCAGCTCAGTCAGTTGTGGGCTATTTATGATGATTCAGTATAAAATTAACACAACTAAAACATTTAGGTACCTAGGTATGATAGTGCCAATGCGATGCGATGCCCACATAGTTGGTCGAGTCACACATTTATCGTTTCTGTACTTTTCCCTTTGTATTTATTCAAGTGTCTGTGACTCAATTTACCGATCCTACTAATATTTATTAATGTCAATGTTGTATGTTTGGATTTTTGTTACTCAATCACGCAAAAACGGTTGGACAAATCTTCATGAAATTTGGTGTAGAGATGGCTTACACATAGGCTACATTTTATCCCAGAAATCGCGAGTGAAACCACGGGGCACTGCTAGTTCTTAATAATTGTGGATAAATAAATAAATAATTAATAATTAATGCTACAACAAACAACTGTAGTTCCAAGACCTTTAAAACTTGCGAGAAAAAGAAAAGTGTTTCATGCATTTTGCCGCGAGTAAATAGTTTTTTTTTAAGAAACAGCAGATTTTCTGTCGCAAATTTTGAGTCATGGAACAAAATTTGTATGTTATGCCGTACAGATATTGATCCATTAAGTTTTTTGTATTGGTAGGACTCTAGTGCAGAGTCCGCCTGAACAAGTACCACACCTTTGCCAGTTATTCATCGCCAAGCAGTATCGTGCAAGCATTACTGTGTTCCGGTTTGAAGGGCAATGTTACCAGAGAAATTACTCGGTATAAAGAGATTTAACATCTAATATCTCAGGGTGACGAGTCAGTGCAGTGCGGCGCAGGATTGTGTTCGCATGTTCACAATTCTGGCACTGCTACTGTTAGTGGCAGGCGTGACGCTTACCACCAGGCGAACGTCTTGCACGTCTCGTCACATGAAAGTATTAAAAAAAAAGTAGATTCGCTAGTGTCCAATAACACACAAAATCGCATACACATATGTATACAATGCATACGTGTAAAATGCATACGTAGATACCCACGAAAAACATTACCTCTACTTCCTAGCCAAATAAAGCAAACTTTGTAACTAAAGCTTTCTCTGGCCAAATCCTATTCCTGCAGGCCTAACATGCGCACCGCGAGAAAATTTTCTCGATTCTACAAAACAGGACAAGGCTACGAATCTGTATAAGTTTGTCTCGTTTTCGCACGACATAAAGACACGACAAAATTTTCTCGCGATGCGCATGTTAGCCCTGCTGGTCAATTGGTTACTTTGCTCGTCCGTCTTATGCCAAGACTTATTACCTTTTTACATTGCAGCGTTGGAGTGAAGCATGGAACAGTGAAGTAGTGAACGCGATTTCAA
The DNA here is from genome assembly GCA_905404285.2 of Erannis defoliaria. Lineage (NCBI taxonomy): Eukaryota > Metazoa > Arthropoda > Insecta > Lepidoptera > Geometridae > Erannis > Erannis defoliaria. Next base: position 8,658,648 of record FR990071.1, read on the forward strand.
AATGCGCAAGAGGAGCGCGGGTAGACCTTCGTGCGGCCGCTCTCAATGTTTACTCATCATTGGCTCACTATGCTCAATTTCTGCCGCACCTATTGCAAGGTACGGTATGGATTATACATTTATAACCAAGTTTTTTGTGTGTTTTCGGGCAAAAGCCTTTTTTTTTATACATTCAAGTGACGAGACGAACAAGACGTTCGCCTGGTGGTAAGCGTCACGCCTGCCACTAACAGTAGCAGTGCCAGAATTGTGAACTTGCGGACACAATCCTGCGCCGCACTGCACTGCGCTCGTCACTCTGAGATATTAGATGTTAAATCTGTTCATACCCAGTAATTTCACTGGTAACACTGCCCTTCAAACCGGAACACAGTAAAGCTTGCACACTACTGCTTGGCGGTTGACTAACTGACAAAGGCGTGGTACTTCCCCAGTTGGACTCTGCAGTGAAGTCCTACCACTACAAAAGAGTTAACAAGCCTAAGAATAGCCTAAAAGTAAACAAGCCATAGACTTCTCCATAGAAACGGGGAAGTAATATTACTCCACTACTTACTACACTATGTAATGTAGGTCCAAGACTAAGTATTATATCGATTTGTCTCTTCATTATCTAGGATTGTGTTTACAATCCTAGATAATGTCATAAAGTAGTTAAAGATTTAAACCGATTATTGCAATTAATTCACATAATATGATTTGTCTTATGATATACATTTTTATCGGTGTATTACAACCTTTATCAGTTGTGTTCCTAATAATTCATTATAGAAGATCCTGTTCGCATAGCTTAAGAGTAGACAAGTTGGTCACTTCTCCATAGAAACGCGGTAGTATTACTACTCCACTATGTAATTTTGTAAGTCCAAGACTAAGTATTATATCGATTAATCTCTTCATTATCTAGGATTGTAAATTATTACGAAAGTAAAAAGTAAATAAACATGAAAGTTATGAGCCAGGAAACATCTAGTATTTTAGCTCAGTTTTAACGCCACTTTGGACGTAAATAAATAACATAAGGAGTACGAAAACTCTAAATTAATGTATCAAGCGGCATAGTTTAGTCTATCAAAATTTCAAATAACTTTAGTTGGAATAAATTAGTTCAGTAGTTTATTCATCACAATCCTGCCGCCAAAGGTCGACATGAAAAAATGTGTGCGCTCATTTCTCTTTCTCACTCCATTTCCCACACTTTGTTTGATGAAGAGAGCATGCTTGTTAGCCACGCCCACCGATAAAATCGAGGGCGGTGCATCCGTAACAGGTCGAGTCAATACAATTTTTGACAGGCAGTTTGGTCATGAGGAAACATCATTCCTCGTAGCCAAATCAGTTTGGCATCCAACTATGTTGCCAAACTGATTTGGTTACCAGACTGACTGCTCCACAAAGCTCCTAAGGCCAAGGTCTTGCTAGCTCATATCAGATTTCCATAGCAAATTCGTCACGTCTGTATTTCCCGTAGACTTAGGCATGTTTTTAAATGTTGTCTAAAACACAGGCACAGTTCCCGACTGAACTGAGAACTGAGAACTCCTACTGAGAATTTATTTTTTGTCAGAAAACCCCAATAACTGTCTGATCTGAAACGGAGGACTACGGAACACAAAACGCTTTCGCCACTCGACCCCATGAGGCAGTCAATTTAACGTAATAATATAATTACAGTTTTAAATATCTGATTATTAATTTGTATGTTTCATTCGTTTAATTTGATCTAGGAAAATAAATAAAAGCGTAGGCCGGACATTAGGACGTCTGCAATAGCGGGCCGGATTGGTGGTGCTTGCGGGCCGTAGTTTGGAGACCCCTGCTGTAGATCATACATAACCATACCAACTTTTGCTGCAGCTGTCGAAGACCAGTCTCTGTCGCAGTATGCCGCGCGGATATTCTCACAGCGATGTGAAGCGAATATCGTCCGCGCGGCTGCCGCTACTCTATTAGCCGCTATCGCTTCCCGCGCCTCTCCGAAATCTGACGTAAGTCTACTGTACCTTATTTTTCTACAATATCATCGTTAGTCACATTAATCCAGTCACATTAATCCATCCGATTAGTGCATGACGAGGCAGATGAGAGAGGCCTCTATACTCAACAATGGGATAAAAAACGCTGCCGATGATGACGAATGCCTAATTGCCTATGATATTATCGTCTTCTAGGTATTCTACTTCACTAGGTTTTTAGGTATTCTGCTGTAACTATTAATCGACAATAGGCGTGTGGCCTTATGTTTAATTTATGACAAATAACAGGCTTAGTGATAAATATAACTAAATACATTACACATACTGAAAAAATAAATTGTATTGGCTGATAAATCTTTGAGATATGAGCGTAGTTTTAGGTGGGGATAGAGAGGGGATGTTCTATCCCTTTCTCGCAAAGCACGTGTTAGTATAGCATTAGTATGCCGCGCCTGAGGCTTGACGTCATAGCTCAGTATAGCCCGCTCTCTGTCTAGTTTGAAATTAAAATACTTAGAACTGATTTATTTTTGAACTATTAAAATAATTGTTTTCGTTGATAGGCTCTATTGATGATCAGATTTTTTATGAGGTACTAAAAAAATGTAGTCATCATGCCTATTATACTGGCCCGTACCAATTAGCTTGTAGGTTGTGTAAAATTTTCATACCACTGGCTTTTCGTATGTCCCAAACGCCTTTCGAGGTTAGACATTATGTTAAGCTGTGGAGTATTGAAGAGCTGAACATGCAGATATGGTATCTGTAATTACAAGGTAATTTTGATTAACAGGTAACAAGTCTGAGGCTGTTTCAAGAAGAGATTTAAACTTAACCATTCGTGGAAACAATCAGATAACGCACCTGAGTATCGTACGATATATCAGCCGATTTCTTACTTTAATTTCATCATCTTTTACTCATTCATCTTACATTCCCCTTACTTTCTGGTTTAGGAGCCATGACATGACGTATCAAACATGTCAATTGGTAAATCTGTTTATATACATATAATAGTTATTTATGATACTAGTGCGGTAAGTTGGTTTTTACAGTCGAGTGGTTAACATAGTCATGAGTTTGTAAATACCAATTTTCGCACGTGTGTCATACAAAATGTTTCAACACATTTGCGAGAAAACAGTACAATAGGTACATAATGAAACAAACTTTATTATTTTGTTTTTAATAACTATCAGTCGGAAAGTAGCAACAATCATTTTCTAATATGAAAATGGTGCTAATTTGCAAATGGCGCCACGTGCGCGTGTTAAAACTTAGAACTACATCTTTCGTTTCATTTTCTTTTTAGTATTAAAGTGAGACAAACGTATTGAACAAAAGCGCTTCAAAGGAGGTTCAGCTTATTTATTCTCGTAATGTGAAACTCCTTGGTGAAATAATTATAAATATATTAGAGGTCGCCCGCGACTTCGTCCGCGTACGGAAGAAATTCGACCCGCTCCCAAAATTCTCCACTTTAAATCATTCCGAGCAAACTCTACCAACTCCCCCCCACTCCCCCACCCGAAACGTCTCCCCTTTGAATGAAATACCCAAATATCAATTTTCCATTTAATAGGCTAGATGACTGGGTTTTTTTTATTCTCTTATTTAAATGTGGCCCATAAATATGGCTGATTAATGAAAAGAAAACGAAAATCCGATCAAAAATAAGCAACTTATAAGCATTTTAAAATCATGCTAGACAGAGAGGCGAAACAGCAAATCGTGACGTCACTTCTCAGTACGCCATATAAATTATATTCTGACAAGTAAGGCGTGACGTCATTTTTTGTTTTGTGGGAAAGGGACAGAGTTGTCTCTAACAAAAACTTTAAACGCTCATATATCAGAACATTATTAACCGATTTAAATTATTTTTTCAATAAACATATTATATTTACTTAAATTCTTCATCAAAGCTATTGGTTTCAACGATATAAACATCAGTCATCTAGCCTATTGTAGCTGGAGTGGATGTTGTATAACGTAGTATAGGTCGCGTCATGTAAAAAGAACGCTGGAAGAAAGTAGAGGGGGTGTGTTTGGGCATGTGTACACTTGCGCACAAAAGTACTAGGCCTATTGTTTTAAATAATTGTTAATTAGCCTTTTGCTCGCAGCTTCGTATATTGGTTATTGCTAGGTCATGGCAAAATATATTAGAAATCGCCTAAATCGCCTACTGCGCAGCTTAACCGCCAGCGTTCATTTTACACGACGCGACCCATATTAGTAGTGTGATGGTTGAAGATGATATCAGAAAAGTACAAAAGATGGTCTTATCTAATAGAAACATTTCAAAAAGCAATTACAACGAAACTTTGTAACGTTTCCACGCCTGATATTTCTCGAAAGCGAGAAGTTAACAAAATATATTTTATCCAAAAGAGTTTCCTTTTCTGATGCAAAGTAACATCGCTCTTTGAAAGTCTTTGAATGAAGCTGTAAAGGGTAACCTTAAAAACTCCACGCTGTAATATCATTACTCGCAACATGTACTCTTTGGATGGTCTGAGATCACCCAAAGAGTACAAGACAGACCACTGGTCTTGGGCTCTTTACAACGGTCTATTCTTTTAGGTATTTACTTATCTCTATAGTCGTACAATACTTTTAAAAAACAGTCATGGTTAGCTGTATTACGACTATACCTATAATGCCCTTGGTAATACATAACCACGTACTTAGGTAATCATGTTGTACTGTTTGTATTCTATGACCACCCACAGCGAGTAAATCGTACCCGTAATATTCACATTATTCTATTACTTTAACGATCTATTCTTTGACGTGTTTGACGTACACACATAAGGGAAACAGTTTGCGTCTACAATTCAGGTTAAATAATTTATTATAGATTGAACGTCATCACTATCATCGTCATCATCATCATCAGCATTTTCAAATAATATTTAAAAGCTATCTGTCATATTATGACAGAGGTCGGTCACTGGATGTTTTATTTTTATTGACTCACAAAAGAGCTGACTCGCAATAAAACAACTCATCGAAAATTTAAATATGTGCACAAATAACGAAGTTATTAAACATTTTAGTTTCATGTTAGACAGGGAGAGCATTATACTAGCTAATGACATCAATGTCCACGATTCCAAACGAATTCTATACTAGCACGTGTTTTGCTAGACAGGGACAGATGACTCCCTCCCAAATACTTTGAACGTTTATATTTCGGGACTTTACCAGCCGATTTCAATTATTTTTTCGATGTAAGCATCAGATTCAGTTAAACTCTCTACTTATCCTATTATTTTTAATAATCAAAATACATGCATATTCTCTAATTTAATATGCAAGTAATTTGATTCCGAGCTTTTTCGGTGAGTTAAGGTCTCTCGGTTTCGCTCAGGGTACGATTCCTCAAAAAACTTAGAGAGCTTCTTCCATTGCTCTCGGAACGATTTTGAAATCGTAGGCCACACTGTGATTGTCCACTTTTTGTCATGACTTTTGTCATGAGACTTCGATGGATGGATGAAGGGAGTCGATATTGCAAAGTATATCGAAAAACATAGAAAGTCGATGCCTGATTTCCTTTAAAGAAATAAACGGAGTTTTTTTAAAAATAAATTCATAATCGTACTCATTCGCATTTGAGGCGTGTTCGACAAAGAAGTACATACTTAGTTAACACGGAAAACATAATATTACGGCGTTCATTAGATACACTCACATAGAAAACGGGCTAAACCCTACTGGAACCACAATATACGAGTAAGTCATATTCAGTGCAAGCTAATTAGTACTACATTGTGCGTCGATATTTGAATGTACCTACCGCTTGGCTTGTGAGTGGTCGGCCATTGTGGAGCAGGAACCAAGCGCTAAGTCATATGTATAAACTCATACTAATCTTCTCAGGTAGGCCACCAGCAGGGCTAACATGCGCACCGCGAGAAAATTTTGTCGTGTCTTTATGTCGTGCGAAAACGAGACAAACTTATACAGATTCGTAGCCTTGTCCTGTTTTTAAGAATCGAGACATTTTTCTCGCGGTGCGCATACCAGCTTACCAGCAGGGCTAACGCCCTGCTGGTAAGCTGGAAACGGTAAAAATACACCCATTAATTAATGACGCAAACATTAACATGCTGGGTACTCTGCCGACAGGAAGTTGGTTTGAGCATTTGGATTGTTTCTAGACATTTATCGTTCTGGATATAACCCTTTTTTTGTGTAGCAGGCTAAGTAGTCTATGTAATTTGTTGTAGTTACTAAAGGCCTGTAAGGTGCAATCTTATCTTAAATCACCTACTGTCTTAAATTAAAAAATAATATCTTTAGATTATCTAAACTGATTTAATAACAAGTAGGTATTCAACATTCCATCGGAAGATATTACATAAAAATAAATGTTCATAATTGATCCCGACACTCAGAAATGCATCTTGGGAAAACACAGATTTATCCTCAGTTTACTCGAGACAAGTAAGAAAAACAAAAGTGCCATGTAACAGTAGTTTGTCGCGTGCTTACAAATTACGTTTCCATCTATATTTCATAATCTTTCCGTGTTCGTAACTTGGCATGCCTTGGAAGAGGTAGTATTTGATAATACTAGATAAGTTCTCTTCCACCATATTCCAAAGGATAATAACCTATTCATTGATTCCACTAATAATCTCTGTATGCGCAAACATTTATTAATTGGTAAGCTTATCAATGAAATAGCATTTCTATTGTTGATTTCGCATATCCGTTTGAATGATTACCACAAAACAGATAGGTACCTATCTGTTTTGTGTATTAACCCAATTTGTGTTAGGTACCCATCTGTTTTGTGTTATTACTCATTGTTTGAAAACCCATAGCTTGAAAATAGAATCGGTTCCGAATGTTACTCATATGAATATGGTTTGTTGAATACTAGCTACTGTTTGTAAACCAAGCAGTTAACATGGTTTATTATTTAATATGAATACGTTCCCAAATTGCAACAAAGTTTATGATGACTAAAATGACTTCATAAGGTAGAGCAGCAGTAACCGGCAAAAAGGCGTATCGTGTTTTCTTATTACAATACTCGTTTTGGATTACAATAGCATTCGTAAGATTCGATATATGGATTTATTCGAGTCACGGCTCCAGTGCCGCGCACGGAGCGACAAGCGCGTCCTTGGCGCACGCCGCTGCCGCGGCCGCGTCGTCGCGCTTAGGGCTTATCTCGGTACTCGCGGCGCTCCGCACGCTTCACGGTTTCACTCGAGCAGTGACCGCTGCAGCCGCCGCACCGCACCACCGCACCGGCACAGGCACTCCCCATCGCTGCTCGTACGCGTGCCGCGTTTGTTTACATACACTCGAAATGCCGGCACGATAAGTACCACCGAACTTATCAGCGTTTGAAAATCAGTGCACAATCAGTGAAAATGTCGTTCAGTGTTATTGTTTTAGTGATAATACTCTCGCTACTTCTACTATTAGCAGTATTCCATTATGTGACAAACGGCAGAAAATATTGGCAGTTCAGAAATATTCCGTACAGGGAGCCCTGTCCCATTTTCGGCAATTTTGGGCCGACGTTAACGATGAGGAGAAGTTACGCAAGTATGCTTCAGTATTTTTATGAGAGTTTCCGTAGTGAAAAGTATGTTGGGATATTTCAAGCCCGGAGACCGACGCTGATGATTATCGACCTTGAAATAGCGAAAAACATTTTCTCGAAAGAGTTTCCGAATTTCTGTGATCGCGTCTCTGTATCGACGGATACGCAACGAGAGCCTCTACTTCGCAATCTGGCGAATATGAGTGGGGCCGAATGGAAGGCCATGAGACACATAGTGACGCCCACCTTCTCTTCTGCTAAGATGAAAGGAATGTTTCCTTTAGTAGCGGAGTGTGCCCAGACTTTAAAGAACACTCTACTTGACTACTTGCCGCTTGACGAGGTCGACGTCCCCGCCATGATGTGTCGCTATACGACCGATGTTATCGGGAGCTGCGCATTCGGAGTTGATCCGGGCTCCCTGAAAAATCCTGAATCACCGTTCCTGAAAATGTCGCAAAAAATGTTCAAAATCGATCGTGCTACAATCCTCAAAAGATACTGCCGCACATTTTTTCCCAGACTTTTCAAATTTTTGAATCTCAAGAGTTACTCTCCCGATGTGGAAGTTTTCTTCACTACTATCATAAGCCAAGTGCTCGACGAGAGACGTTCTACTGGAGTGCAAAGGCAAGATTTCCTGCAGCTGATGTTAAACGTTCAAAAAACTGAGAACAGCTTTGATATGACGGATGCGTTAATAACGTCCAATTCGTTTATATTTATGTTGGCCGGACTAGAAACGTCGTCTACTACGCTGTCCTTCTGTTTATATGAGCTAGCGAAGGACAAAGATTTACAAGATCGAATCAGGGTGGAAATAAGTGATTGTCTCGTAAGGTATGGCGGTTTGAACTATGAGGCTGTTAACGCTATGCATTTGGTCACGCAAACGTTTATGGAGACGTTGCGATTGCATCCACCGACTCCGCTTACTACTAGATTGTGTAACGCTCCTTGCACCCTCGCCGGCTCTGATTTGACTGTAAAAGTTAAGGACCCTATTCTGATACCCCTGTATTGTATTCAGAGAGATCCAGAACATTTTCCGAATCCCGATAAATTTGATCCGGAGCGGTTTAAAGGCGATTCAAATCCTACAGGATTTATGGCATTCGGTGACGGGCCAAGAAGTTGCCCAGGTACGTTATTTTCTAATCACTTTTGAGGTCAACCTTCGATTATTATCTTGTGTCATTATTCGTATGTACTCATACTTTTAGTAGGTCTATGTATGTACTAGTTCAGTCAATGGAAATTGTCCCAAGAATTAATTCTTAACATATCATATATAGTTCCAGGAAAATGTAAACATCCTTTGTTCTTATTGAAGTGTTCCAGATACATATGCAAAAATATTTAAAAACTTGTGCATTGTTCCGACTCCCTCCATTACATTGTTTGTCAAACTATTTCAATCGGGGCGTACCTGCACGCTCACCGTAGGTATGTATTGAGAGCAGATTGACGCAATAGCAGTAGAATCTCATTCAATAAAGTCCAATATTGTTTCACTAGTTTCAAGTTTCTTGATCACAGAAATAACCGCGAAGCAATAATTTTCCTTGCCAGTAATTGCGTTCACTATTACAAACGATTATGATCTCAGAATAAATTTACTTAATAAGTAAGTATTTTAATTAAAGTAAACGATTAATTTGTTAACAATGAAAATATGAAAAAAATAACAATAAATACAATTAATGCGGAAATTCTCAATATATTGATAGTTATTCATGTGTTCGATCAATAATGATTCAATGCATAGTGTATAGTGCATTTGAAATTAATATAGTCAAGTATAGAGGTTAGAATATAGTCACAGATTCACGTAACTCTTTTTCAACAATGAAAATATGGAAAATATAGACAATTAATGCGGAAATAGGTACTCAATATATTGATAGTTTTTCATGTGTCCAATCAAAAATGTCTCAATGCATAGTGTATTTGAAATGAATATAGTCTGGTTTAGAGGTTAGTCACAGATTCACGTAACTGTTATTCTTTCAGGAGCGCGTTTCGCCCAGCTGATGGTAGCCGCTGGCCTAGCTGCTATGCTCAGTACTTTCTTGGTAGAGCCTTGCGCTAGAACCACCCCTCGTATCCAATACGACCCAAGAAGCGTGATGTTGAAGAATAAAGGAGGCATTTGGCTCCGCTTCACTCCACTTCAAATAGAGCTTTAAATTGTATTGTTAGTGATAGCATAGATTATAGAATAAGATGGGCATTGAACCTGTCAGTTTCGCCAAAACCAGAGTATGTATACACATTACTTTGTCTTTGGGACACAGGAATAGTACTTAAGATTGTATTGAACTTAATTTATAAATTGTAGACATAAATCTTTGTAATTCGCTGTCTGTCAGATATTTTAACATGGCATGTGAAATTGCGGTTCGTTATAGTAAAACAAAATAATTATTTGAAGCTTTGTCGGCGGCTCGAGCGATGTAATTTTGTAGTTATTGATTTTTTGTGCAGACACATTATGCCTCGCGTACCTCGAAATAGATTTTTGTTAATACTTGCGCACAGATAACATGTTAAAGGTTGGCATAGTTTTTGCGTCGATTGACCAATTATGTGATTACTCGACTACACGAAAGTTACGATTTATTATCTACACTTATAAAAAAAAGCAAAGTAATAAAATGTTATGTTCATGTTAAATTATGATTGTTTCATCAAATTTAGGGGCTGCCTCTAAAAAGTAATACGCTAAACATTTCCGTGTGCCTACCGTAAGATATAGAGTAAACACAGACTCATAAAAAATAATTAAAAAATTGCCGGGAAATTTTAAAACATTTATGTATGAATTCTATAATTACACATTAACACTTGAATATGCAATAGATACATGGAAATCATTAAAACAACGTCTAAATCGTTGTTGTTGTTTGTTTTCCCAAAAGATGCATTAAAGTCAATAACATTACTGTTAATGTTAAATCAGTAACGCCTAAAGTTAAAAGAGTAGGTACATTTTTTTAAAATAAAATGCCCCCTTATTAATTAAAATAACAACCCCTTTAAAAACAACATTCTCTTTAGACTATATTACTCGTGGAAATGTATCATAGCCTCGATTCCATAAAGGCATTCATGTTGGTTTAAAATACTGCCAATGCGTGTTTTTTTTATCTCAAGTAACTGGAATTGTCGATGTGTGTATTTGTGTACTGATATGCATATAGCACAACAACAAACACGACTTTCGTTTGCTTATCGTCCATTGTTTTGGTGAAACCAACGCTATTTTTATACCGCAAAACCTTACATTTTACTGCGCACTTGATTCAACGGTTTGTGTTGGAAAGATTTCACAAATTGGCGGTTTTTCTTTGTCAAACCCTTCATTTTATACAAAGCTTCTTACACATTTGCATCTTGCAGTGTCGAAAAATATTTTTTGTTCAGTTTATAGTCCGTTCGTTATCGGATGATCGCTGGCAACTAAAGTTCAGGAAAAGCCAATGTTTTCATTTGCCTTATTTCATTTGTTCTTATCTTGCAGTGTCTTTGTTTGCCATACGTATTCATGTTTATAAAGTTTAAAAAACCGCACAGGTAAAATAAAATTTACATAAACAAATTTGAGAACGTATTTTTTTTATACAATCAAGTGACGAGATGTGCAAGACGTTCACCGTTAAGAGTGCGACTAATGCCAGAAAAATATCAGATTTCACCCGCGCGTCTTGTCGAAAATCGAAATCGAAAGTCGAAAATCGCATGATACAATTGATGATAATGATGGCTTTGAGCAATTTAGGTGGGATTTTATTTAATTATTCAAAATGTAAGCATGAAATAAATTAAATAAACGGCTACTGTGCTAGAACATTAGTATGGCTATGTAATTCGTAAAAAATAATGTGGTGCTGTCGCTGATAATTTAGAGCATTTGAATTAAAACAGTTTATTTTTTGTTGGTAATTTGTATTTTTTTTTTAATAAACCAGATTATTTTCCTAAATTCTACTCGGTTACTCTGCTTCTTTAGGTTTTTTCCATACCTGTAGTAGTATATAGTATTTTTTTAATTTGAATATTTACGTTCTATATCATTAAACGATGTGTTTAAAAATACACCTTTTTCTTACTTTTGGCATTAGTCGCCCCCTTAAGAAGGTGGCAAGCGTCACGCCTGCCACTAACAGTAGCAGTGCCAGAATTGTGAACTTGTGCACATAATCCTGATCCGCACCGCACTGCGATCGTCACCCTGAGATATTAGATGTTAACAACTATAATGTTGCACATGAATGTCCATAGGGGTTTGGTTCGTTTATCATCAGATAAACCGGCTGCCTGCTTACCTATCTTTCTACAAACAAATATGCTTGTAGCTAGTTTGGAACGGGCTTTAATAATGTTGTAAGGTTGCTTATGCATTTTTTTAAATATATTGTCTTTGTTTATTCATTCATTCTAGGTTTAAACAAATATTGAATTAATATTTATAATATTATAACAAATAATTCTAGGTTTTATCTTGTAATTTTAAGTGCTTTAAGTATTTTCATGTAAGTACACTATCAAAAATGAAGATTCTCTTACCTATTGCATATATTCACACTGTTCATATGTTTGGGTAGAAACTTCAAAGAAATATATTATTTTGTTATTTCGAAAAAAGTTTATTTACTCATTCATTAGTGTATATTAGTGTATCCTTTACGTCTTTTCCACAAGCTTGCGACTTTACTACAACTTTATTTATTTCTGACCGCTACCGTGGATCTGATGACACGTTAAATTGTTGGTCCCGGTTGTTTGTTCTAGTTTCTATAACAATGTTAAAAATAACTGAACTTACTTATAAGTGTTACTTACTATCTCTCGCGCGATTTGAGACGAATGATATGAACGTGTAGTTTCGATGACATTTCATGATTACGGTACCTTTGAGTTGATCTGCAGATAGCTCGCAAAGATATACAGGGTTAGTTCTAATCAGTTAGCATCCTTTTAAGGGCATATTCTGTACATAACATCAAAACAAACATCTTTTACTATGGGGCCAACATTGAAATCGCAAAAAAAAACCACTTATTCCATACATTTTGCCCAAGGTAGACGAACTTTTTGTATGGGACAGCTGATATTTTTTTCGCGATTTCAATGTTTGCCCCATAGTAAAAGTTATTTGTTTTCATGTAAATAAGCCCTCAAAAGCATGCTAACTGATTAGAACTAACCCTGTATAAATATATACCTATCAGTTAGTATAATTGTTTAATGATTCAACGGGATGATGAATTACGAAATTGCCCTATATTGAATACCAACTCATTTAACTATCAGCTTTAATTACTATCATAACATATGTGTTTTGAATAATTTACTGTTATTTATCTAAGTACCTACTCGTTATTAGTCTGAAATTAATCAAAATGCATATCTTTCGCATAAACACGAGTAATAAAGCATTGATACTATAATGTTTATTAGCGGACTGTCTGTTAACTTGATTAGTTAGGTTAATAAATAGGATGGTATAATGTACTTATCGATGTTGTACCATGTAAATATACCATGCATCTAATCTATTAGGCTAGGTACTTTAATTTAACTACGTACTACTACTTGTCGTTGCGCCAGCGGAGTAGTAAGTATTTACATTAAAACGACAAGTGGGTCTTGGCCTCCGACACAAGAGAGTGCCACCGGTTCAGATCTTGCTGCATCTTGCAAGTACCTGGAGCTCGAGCCACCATGAACCACCACCATGAACTCTAATTGCGAGACCGCATAGGCTCAGTTGCCGACGCAGCGCGATTCTGAATATTATCGCCCCGCAATACGGTTCATACACAAAATGCAGTCTCGCAGCGTCGTCTGAGCCTATTCGGTCCCGTAATAAGAGTTCATGGTACGCCCCTGATCCGACTACTCGGCGTCCTTCCAGTGGTATCTCGGCCGTAAGACGGGTCAGCGGCCATTGAGAACTCCAAGATATGCCTTCTTGGATTTATTATCATCTTCCATTCTCAACAGGTGGCCCATTTATTAACTACAGGGTTAAAGTGAAATATCCCAATAAAACCCCTAGAATGGCTAGACGCTCATACGAAACAATGCTTCGAAACAAAGGCACTCAATATGAGACATAGTGTATACAGGGTAAGGTTAGGTAAGGCTTGGGATGTACCAAGCCGAAAAGAGGTCATTGTAATCTTTATTGTGAACAACATTTACTACGGAGCCAACCTTGAAATCGCGAAGAAGCATCAGCTGTTTCATAGAAAAAGTTCATTGACCTTAGGCAAAACGTAAGGAACCGCTGAACCCAAGTCTGTAATATAGTAGATAGAAAGAAAGAGAAACGCTAATTATTACCTTTTCAATCAAGCTAAAAAAAACAAGACTTTTGTTTTTTTTGTCACACCGTTTCATCTTTTAATTTTAACACCTGCCAGCATTATTATAGTGATACTATCATTTTGGATACTGACATTTTGACACACTATGGACACGACGGTGTATTCATAAACATATAATAATAATCAGCCTTTTTAATTGTCCACTGCTGGACTTAGGCATACCCTAGAAAGACGAATGGGCCATAATCACCACGCTGGCAGGGGGTGTCACTCCGCAGTTTAGGTACGTTCGGCCGGCGCTCCGTCCGGGTGAACAACGCAAGGCAGAAGTCAGTCGCCGCCCGCACGCTAGCCTCATCGCACGTAACTAAGCATACATGATAGAAAGAGAGCGGTATATCTAGGTGAATATAGCGAGCGGTATCCAGCGCTGTGCGAGTTGAATTGCTACTTTATTGCCTAGTAGATAGAGCCTTATTTATATAAATGAAAAGCCAGTAGTATGAGTATCCGAACATAAACTCCAAGAGCTCATTGCTCGGGCCTGGGTTTGAACCCGCGACCTCACGGTTTAGGCCACGACTTATTAATAAATAATTTTCTTGGCAGCGTGACGCGTCCTACTGCATATAGGCATTAATAAACCCTGATACTGACAAAATAAAGAAACGCAGAGTATTTTTTTTACATGTGAATGATTCTTTTTTTTTCATTTCAGATTTTAGAATGTGAGGTGTTAGAACAGCTGGAGGAGTACAATTTTCTGGACAACTGCTTAGATATTCTCGTCGGTTTTTATAACACTACGGAGTACGTCCAATCTTTTGGTAAGTAGTCTTATAGGTTGGATCAAAGACGTTACTAACGATGGGTTAGACGCGTAGGCATATGAATAGGGCACGTGGGTAGGTGATGTGATAACAGGTGGACTAAGTCCAGTAAGGGCAAGCATGGGCGTAGCTATAGCTTTCACATGTTGGACGTAACTACTTATCTACTTTTTACCATATTTCTTAAATTAATTTGTGTAAGGAAGAGCCTGGAGCCCACGACACAGGTCACCCTAGTGTGGCATCCAGGCCACACCGAAAAACCGCTGCCTTAGGTTTATAGTTTTCTGCATTTTAATGTTTAATCAGTTGCTTTTCGGTATATTTAATATGAATGAACATGGACAAGACAAAGATCATGTCCAATGTCCATGTTGTACCGGTACCGGTCGTCGTTAGGAACAATACTCTCGAAGTTGTTGAACACTACAACTACCTTGAACAGATTGTTCAGTTAGGTAGGTCCAACTTCGACAAAGAGGTCGCCCGAAGAATCCAACTCGGATGGGCATCGTTCGTAATATTTTCTCGTCCAAAATCCCTCAGTGTCTGAAGACAAGGGTCTACGACCAGTGTGTGTTGCCAGTGATGACATATGGAACTGAAACGTGGTCTTTAACTGCTGGCCTTTTGGAGAAACTCAGAGTCACGCAACGGGCAATGGAGAGAGCTATGCTCGGAGTTACTTTGCGCGATAGAATCCGGAACGAGGATATTCGCCAAAGAACCAAAGTTACCGACATAGCTCGCAAGGTTTGCAAGTTGAAGTGGCAATGGGCAGGCCACATCGCTCGAAAAACTGACAACCGATGGGGAAGAAAGGTTCTTGAGTGGCGACCGCGAACCGGAAGACGCAGCGTAGGAAGGCCTCCCACTAGGTGGACCGAAGACATTGTAAAAGTCGCGGGCAACCGGTGGATGCAAATGGCAGGTTGTCGTACAGTGTGGCGGTCTAAGGGGGAGGCCTTCGTTTAGCAGTGGACGTCTCCGGGCTGATGATGATGATGATGATATTTAATATTAATAATATAATATTAAAACCAATAGGCTAGTGAACAATTGGTTTAAAATTTTCTGCGCCCCGCGGTTACACCCGCGTGATGATGAAAAACGGTGCCGATGATGATATAAAGTAGCTTAAATAACTTATGCCTATGTATATGTTGCCTATGTAGTCAGGGAAATTATCTATATTTATTCCAAGTTTCATCCAAATCCGTTCAGTCGTTTTGGCATGAAGCTGTTACAAACGAACATACACACATACCGACAAACTTTCGCAGTTATTATATTAGTGTGATTACTTTATGTACTCTTAGCAAAGAAATTATTTGAATCGGCTAATAAAGCTCTCTGGATTGCGTTTGACTGCTACGTCGCAAATGCAGTACAATATGCAGTAACAATATTTACTTTTTATTCAACTCTACTTATGGCCCAGTTGGTCATGTCATTATAAAAAATAATAAATGGACTCAGCCATCATGACTATTAACCGGAACAGGCAGTTATACATTTCAGTTTCCATTTTAATACAAAACCAGTATTCACCATTGTCACTGTATATAGTGAAGGTATTTCTGTCGACATGTGCGATATTATCTATGCATAGAATTTTAATCGAACCGCTGTACGTAAGCGACGAGGCGGCTACATTGTAATTAATGTAATCAAAATGATTGTCCACTGACTCTTAATGCCTCCGAGGCTAATTTTCATACTATTTACGGATGACTTATTGCTGTTAAAAAATCAATTTAGTTTTATGAAATAATAGCTGTGCCCCGCGGTTTTAGCCGCGATTATTGGGATAAAAAGTACCCTATGTTCCAAGGTATAAGCTACCTCTGTAACTTCATCCAAATACGTTCAGCCGTTTCAGCGTGAAGGAGTAACAAGCATACACACACAAACAATACCGACCTTTCGCATTTATAATAAAAGTAGGATAGTAGGGCGTAGCTGCGCCTCGCGGTTTCACCCACGTGATGATAAAAACGGTGATGATGATGGTGACAATATAATAACGTATAGTAACTTATATGTTATTCCGGGAAATAAGCTATCTCCATCCAGAGTTTTATCCAAATCCTTTCAGCCGTTTTAGCGTAAAAAGGTAACAAACATACACACACACACATACCGACAAACGTTCGCATTTATATGTTTTTAAAGCTTAAACAGGAAGAAAAATCATGACAATGTTCACGAGGAGAGGTTATCCTTTTCACCACCATCACATAATTGCATCTCAGTGCCCTGTATGCCAAGGCACCAGAAAAAGACCTAATAAAAAACAGAAAATTTCAAAATGAGATATAGATAACTATGCTTGTTTATATAAAGGCCATATTTTGCCATTGTCATCTATAAACGTTGTTGGCGTACAGGGCCCGTTAGCGCTTGTCAAGGATTTATGACAACAGCTAAAAGGTTAAAAGGTAGGCCAACTTATTAATTTTTCGTTTCAGAACCAAACATATCATTATCAGTACTAGAACGTCGTTCCGAATTAGAAGTGCGTGCGCAGAAGACCGGCGATGTCCGTATATCGCCCGCACTCTCCTCGCAGAGCCCGCCACCCACTGCGGCGTTGGTGGTCGCGATAGCCGACGTACTAAAGAATGTCAGCGACTTCAGACGCTGTCCCGTGCAAGACTGGAATGATCGAGGCCTTTATCGGCTTTTGTTTAGGTAAGGATGTCATGATCACTCAACATAGTAAGTACCTACTTTTCCGGATATTTACCGTGAATCAGTTCTTTTTGATACAGTTGCATGCGCCACGTGCACGGGCAAACATACAACCATCACGTTATCACGGTTGTAACTAACAACCGTGGTAGTTTAAAACAATGAGAAAATAATTAATTTTGGCGTTTAATTTTTTTATATTTTTGATGTAGGTATCTAAGAAAGTGTGTTTCTTACGAAGTTTTATATTTGAATAGTTTTTGTTGTTAATAATTTACTGTAACCATTCAAACATGTTTGGCCCCAAAGCTAGTTATTTTTATCAAAATGGCTAAAACTAGTTTTTATCAAATGGATCTGAAATTCTATGCTCAGCTATTTTCAAATTACCATGTACGGCAAATAATAAGCTGAAGTGTTTTTTTTGTGGTCTAGACAGGACAAGCTGTATGATCATAAACAATTAGTTAAAACGACTTTGTGGGAAAACTGGGTTTTTACTTTGGTTTAAAAATAGAAACATTAGACATCCAAAACCCCAACGTTAACCATTATATGGCGTACAGAGAAATGACGTCACGATTTGCTGTTTCGCCTCTCTGTCTAGCATGATATTAAAATGCTTAAAAGTTGCTTATTTTTGATCAGGTTTTCATAAACCAAAGCACGTGAAAAGTTTTAAATTATTTGGAACCAAATCTGATAATTCACAACTTATCAATCGTTCTTTTTGTAAACTATATCTCGTCTCCAATAGGCAAATTCTTAAGATAAGAAATATTTTGCAATTCGATGTATAATCAATAAGACTTTGATAATTTCACAAGATTAAGTTTTTGCTGGAGATTTTTTCCCCGAAAACCTCAAACCCAGTGTAAGCAAGTTTAACGTATGCCATTCTGGACCAAATCATTGCTTAATATAAGGCAGGATGTGGTCAAACACATTCCTATTACTATATTATATATTCCGAATAAATAAATAAAACAAGGACATACACACAGACAAACACACACATTATGCTACGGTACCCTATTAACTTATAAGCACTTTTCAAACCGGGCTGGACAAAGTTATATGAATTAAGCGTTTTATAGGCAAAGGCTAACTGAGAATTACGATGGCGAGAGACTATCGAGATTCAGCATCAAATGACTCAAAGCAATGTTGCCCTGTATTTTGTTCTTAACTCAACGTTCTGGGTACAGCTGCAATGGTATCTCTTACCATCAAGAGAGCGACTTGTTCATTTGATCACTAGTAACTATAATAAAAAAATATGATTTGTTTATGATTTTTCTTTCTGTTTTCAGATGCGCATCGTGGTCTAGCGGTACATCTAGCGAAGTGTTCCGCGTGCGTGCCGCTGCGTGTGGAACGCTATTCGCTGCGGCGTCGCACCAGTGTGTGCGCACGTCCTTATCTGCCACTAAAGACTGCCTCCATAATATGTTGGGAACATTGACGCCATTAGAAGAAAGTAAGTTTTATAGGATTTTCTTCGCCGGACGTAGCAGGTTTCATACATTTACAATGTTCTCATAATAAACACGAAAATTAATAGGTAGCATTAAATTTGAAATAATAATTATCATGAAACATTTAATTTGTAATAAATTTAAAATAAAATAAAATAAACACAGGTATAAACCTCATGTTAGATAGACGTCAGGGAAATTATTATAAAATCTTTGACTTGTTTTTTTATAATCATTCAGAGTTGTCAAAAATGATGCGAAAATATTAAATATTACAAGCTTTGCTTAGTTTGGGGATAGATGGCGCTGTGTGTATTTGATCGAAGTTATACTGACATCATTATTTAGAATTATCTATTAGATTGGGTCAGATATCTTATTATTGATAAGATAATTGCTGAATGTACTCTCACACTATCCCGCGGCTGACTCACGCTATTGTTGTAGGATGCTAAGTGTTTGTGTTATCCATGCATTAAGTGTTTTCTCTAGAAAAGTATTGTTTTCAGAAATGCATTATTATCTTAAGTATCGATGTCCTTAAAGGCTTTGTTTAGCAAGTGTTCGGCGCACCCGTAGGGGATCATAGCTTTCTTGATAAATATTATCCGAGACAATAACAACGTGACGTATTAGGTGGCAGGAAGGCCTGAAAACGATGGTGGGGCGACCTCAACGTATTTTGTGGGAACTGGCCTCTGGTCCTAGCTGGCAAAGGATCGTGAAAATTGGAAGAAAATGGGGGGTGGACTTTGCCCAGTAGTGCCACCTCATAGCTTAAGGATCGACAAGTTGACGGCTCGAACTCATCGGTGGGCGCGGCTAAAAAGCATGCTCTCTTCATCAAACAAACTGTGGGAAAGGGAGAAAGAAAGCTAAATGAGCGCGCATTTTTTTTTTGTCGACCTTTGGCTGCTGTAATGTGGTTGAATAAACTTTGAGTTAATTTATTCCAACTTAAGTTATTTGAAATGTTTATGGAGTAAACTATGCCGGTTGATAAATTATTTTAGAGTTTTCGTATTCCTTTTGTTATTTATTTACGTCCAATGTGGCGTTAAAATTGAGCTAAAATACAAGATGTTTCCTGGCTCATAACTTTCATGTTTATTAACTTTTTACTTTCGTAATAATTTACAATCCTAGATAATGAAGAGATTAATCGATATAATACTTAGGCTTGGACCTACAAAATTACATAGTGGAGTAGTAATACTACCGCGTTTCTATGGAGAAGTGACCAACTTGTCTACTCTTAAGCGCTTGACGAAGCCATAAAGAAATAGCCATATGTTGGATATAGCAAAAATCAATCTGTCTCACTTTGACATGTATGAAGTAATGCTCTCTCTTTCATATGTTTTATTTACAATTATTAACAAGAGACCTTTGTTCTTAAGGCCTTGGTTTCGTGAGCTTATAAAGCTAGTAGTTGCCCTATGGCGTCCCTGCGACCCGGTACAGTAGAGAGCACTCACACCTCTCCTGCTATTAATTCGAGTTAATAAACGAGTATGTTATGAAATCGTTAATGCGTCTTTCATTGGCTTCCATACATAACTCTAATAGGTTATGGGTCCAGTGAAATGAAATATAAAAACACTTTAAGTGAAATAAAAACTTTGTGAACTCTGTCAGTGTCAAGTGTTTGTAGTATTCCAAGCATTATTTGCTAAAACCAAAACAATGGAAAGCCAAAGGTTAAAGTGTAATATTAAACTTTTTAATGGGGACAAATATAGTGTCTGGAAACTTAGAATACGAAATTTACTAAGTGACATTGGTGTTTTAAAAATAATAGATAGTGATACTCCTGTGGAACTAGAAAGTGATAGTGAGTATTACAAAGAACTATGTGTAGCTAAAAATACTATAATTGAGTATTTGTCCGATTCGTTGCTCGGACTGGCAAGTGATGAAAATATCACGGCGAAGCAAATTTTCTTGAAGTTGGACTCTATTTACGAAAGAAAAAGCATCGCCACTCAACTTGCTTTACGAAAGTGCTTACTGAACTTAAAGCTGGCAAATGATAAGCCACTGATGAAACACTTTCAAGAATTCGATGACTTGATCATGGAGTTGCTGGCTGCAGGTGCAAAATTAGAAGAGGTGGATAAAGTCACACACCTGTTTATGACTTTACCGAGCAGTTACGATGGAGTAATTACTGCTATTGAAACACTGACGGAGGATAACATTACACTGACATTTGTCAAGACAAGATTGCTTGACCAGGAAATTATAATAATGAATGAAAGACGTGAAACAAGCTCTAAAGTGCTCCAGGCACAAATGTTGACGAAAGAGGTACAGAAACCAATTGACAATCACAATAAATATAACAATAATCAGCTAAGGAAACAGCAGTTTAAGAGAAAATTTAATAAAAACAAAAATGTTACCTGCCACCACTGTGGAAGAAAAGGACATTATAAAAGAGATTGTTATTATAATAAAAGAGGCCAACAAGCTCAACAGCTTACCGAGAATAATAGAACTGTGCAGACCATCAATACATCTGGTCCTAATTCGTCGGATATCTCCGGGTTCGCTTTTATGGTTGGAGGCGAACAGTATGAAAGACAAAAAGATGCAACAAGCTGGTACGAGTATGACTATCGTTTTTGGTAAAAACGATGGTGTGGAGATATATATTTACGGCAAGGAGGGTAAGACAGCAAATAATGGTGAGTCTTTGAACTATTTAACTGGCATCAACTTTATGTTTGATAGGCATGTTTTAAATGCTGGAAGCTCAGTAACAATTAAATATCGTTCATAATAATAATGAATTGTGGCATCAAAGACTATTTTTGAGAAGACGAATTTCCTACAAATAAAAAGCAAGTATATGTTTTCTAATTTAGAATGAATTGAAAACATTAAATTAACTGATATACTTTGTGAAGCTTGCATGGATGAAGGGCGGGCATGTTTGACATTTGGTAGGTCGTAATCTTTAAAGTTATAAAAACGAAAATTGTTTAAATGTGCACAGCTCAAGTGCCTGTGCGATCCCATCACTCTTTCAACACTTGACGGCAAAAACAATTTCGTGATTTTTGTGGATGAACATACTTAATAGCCCTGTAAAGATGTTTTGTTTTTGCTGCGTTTCGATAAGTGTGAAGCTCATTTCGGTTTGAAAATTGTCAACCTCTATAGCAATAAAACGGTGGCGAGTATTTATCAAATAAAATTAAAGTTATTTTTTTGTATGTAAGAAGGTATTAGCTACCACTTAACAGTGTCATTTACTCCGTTTCTGACGGATTTGCCGAATGTATGATACGAACAGAACAGAACGATTTAGTGCCATGGTACCTGGTGAAACGTTCTGGGGTGAGGCTGTGTTGAGTCCCACTAAAGCATTGAATGCGCGATGTGCTAACACACCATTTGATTGTGGCATAGTAGAAAGCCGCAACTATTAAAATGTTTTCGGTTCAACTGTCTATTTTCATAGAAGGACTAGAAAGACCAAGTTTGATGACAAATCATTAAAAGCTATTTTGGTCGTGTATGAACCGAATGGTTAAGGTGTGAGATATGGTAACAGAAAAGTTTGTGATAGTCAGAGATGTGATCTATTTGTTATAAAGTAGACCGTGGAAGCCTATGTGAATTTCAAGTGGAAATTCTGGTCACTCTGACACTAAAACGGACACTCAAAGTTCGTGCAAATCTGATATATTGAAATCAGATCACTGCATGTCTGATTTGATAAAATCAGATGGTTCAAAAACAGACGCAATACCTGCACAATTAGGTCCACCGCCTAATAAATCTGTAGTTGAAACAGATATGTGCACAGAAATTTCAAATAAGTTGACTCTACCTAAAAATGAGCAACCTTCTTGTGAAAAACAAGTTAGAAGGAGTGAATAAAAACTATTTGCCCTCTGAATCTGAATCTGTATCTGTATTCCTTGTATTTAGGTATACTTCCTGTGTATCTTATAATTAATATGATGATATTTACTCTTTGTTGTGTGCCACTAGCTTACTTTGTACAACACCTGTCTTTTGATAAAATTAAATCCAGGGATGATAAGCTTTTATGAACTGGATACCTATTTGATTTATACAAAAACTTTTTGTTAAAAATATTGTTGACTGTAAAGAATCTAACCATTTACAGTCTGTGTATGTCTGTATTCACTGTGAAAAATGATGAGTTTGGAAAACTTGTAAAATATAAAGCGCATATAGTTGCTCGTGGTTTCAGTCAGGAATATAATTTAACTGACAATAATGAAACTTTTGCCTCATTAGCTAGAATATCAAGTTAACGATGTATATTAGATTTTTGCAAATAATTTCAATTTGTTTGTCCATTATATCGCCTTTAATTCGATGTTTTTGAATGGCAAACTATCGGAAGAATTACATGATACATGAACATTTCTGAAGAAATCTCATATGAAGGCAATTTAGTTTGCAAATTAAACAAAGCTAAGAATGTATGGATTAAAATATTCCGCGCGCTGTTGGTTTCAAATGTTTGAACAAAGTTTGATGGAAAAGGGCTTTCGATACTCATCAGCTGATCGCTGCATTTATACTCTAGATGCAGGAAACATTTGTAAATTGTAAAAACATTTTTATGTTGTGCTGTGTGTCAATGATGTCATTATTGTAATTGCAGATAATTATTATACCTTGAATAGTTTCAAAAACTACTTGATGATCAAATATAAAATGGTAGATTTAAGAGACATACGATGTTTCATCGGTATATGAGCTGTACATATAGTCAGTATTAGAAAAGTTCAACCTGAGTGAGTCTGAGTAGTAATTCTGTCAGTACTATAGCAAATAAAATTGATGAACTTTAAACTCAGATGAAACTACAAAGGCCCCTTGTATGAATCTGTTGGGATGCTTAGTATATATAATACGTACTCTGTTCTGGTGGAGACCTGATCTTTTCTATAAACATCCTTAGTCGGTTTGCTAACAAAAGCGACCAAACATTATGGTCATGTTTAAAAAGGGTGTTACGTTACCTGAAAGGGACGATAGAATTAAAGCTGACCTATACCCGCGTTGAGTCGATTGATTGTAACGCAAATGATATGAGCGGTTACGTGGACTCATAGTGGGGTAGTGATGACTACGACGAAAAATTACCACGGGTTATTTGTTTCAACTGTTTGAACAATGCACAATATGCTGGCAAACAAAGCGATAAACAACGGCGGCTTCGTCTTGAGAAGCTGATTACAAGGTTTTGTTTGAGTCTGTAAAAGAAGCTTTGTGGTTAAAGTCATGAGTGACCAGTATTAAAGTTGAGTTATTAAATTTATCAGGATAATTTGGGATGTATAAGCATTGGTAATAATTTGACAAATCACAAAGGATTGAATTATAAAATATATTTTTCAAGGGAACAGGTGAAAAATAATTCGACTAAAACATTTATACTACCTACTGGTGATCAGTTGGCTGATATAATTAATCCTAACGAAGTAGTTACCGAATGTGTGTTTTTCGACATTGAAAGAAAAACTTGCGCAAATTAAGTAAATGTTGTTAATTGTAATGAAGTCCATGATGTCTTGTAACATGTGTAAAATTGTAAATACGATCTGTTTGATTGATGTTTATGAAATTAAATTAAGTAGATTAAAATGAAATGCTACTAAATTGGATTGGTCTGATTAGGTTTTTCTGGGTTTTCCCTAATCCTGTGCAACGAATGTTGGACCATGATGAATGTACTCCCAGACAAAGCGGGAAGGTGTGAAGTGTCATTTTAATTGTAAATAGTTTTTCGAAAATGGTTTTTAAGGAAAGAGATTAATTTTTGAGGGGGCGTGTTGGATATAGCAAAAATCAATCTGTCTCACTTTGACATGTATGAAGTAATGCTCTCTCTTTCATATGTTTTATTTACAATTATTAACAAGAGACCTTTGTTCTTAAGGCCTTGGTTTCGTGAGCTTATAAAGCTAGTAGTTGCCCTATGGCGTCCCTGCGACCCGGTACAGTAGAGAGCACTCACACCTCTCCTGCTATTAATTCGAGTTAATAAACGAGTATGTTATGAAATCGTTAATGCGTCTTTCATTGGCTTCCATACATAACTCTAATACCATACGATCCAGGTACGCAATTTTGCCTTTCCTGGGTCCAACATGGTTTCCTGTTTCCTAGGCATTTTCTAATACAATAAAGTCCGTTAACTTGTTCTTTACAGCTATAATGATCACATCATGCTCATTAAATATCCCGTAAATAATCATATAACTGCAATAAAACGTATTAATCTATCCATGCCAAAATAATCGAAAAAATCGGTTTGCA
The DNA here is from genome assembly GCA_905404285.2 of Erannis defoliaria. NCBI lineage: Eukaryota > Metazoa > Arthropoda > Insecta > Lepidoptera > Geometridae > Erannis > Erannis defoliaria. The sequence continues at coordinate 8,683,845 of FR990071.1, forward strand.
CTTTGTTCACCTGGGTGAATTCAATATCTGGGATAATCACCGTTTTTGTATTTGGTTTTTACTTGTATAAATGTTTAATTTACATAAAGCTAATTTAAAAGTTAAGTTGACTTTGATTTGACAGTTTTAATACCATGTTGTATGTGGGTGATTAAATTCCACAAGATTAATAGAAAACGTCGCCCCTGTTCACCTGGGTGCTTTAATTCCAAGGTGAACAAAGGACACCAATAATGTCGAAACATATCACCCAGGTGATATCACCTAGGTGCAATAAGTCCAAGGTGAAATAAAGAGACTTTAATTTACACTTTGTTTACCTGGGTGAATTCACCCAGGTGAACAAAGTGGAATAAACCAAAAAAATCACCAGCTACATTCGAAAAGATTCTGCTTACACTAACCCAGTTAGTATAAGTTTTCATAAATATTTGCTATATTTCGTTTCGACAGTCTACATTATTGTTTTGCAGTATAGTTCCGCTAGGGACGCCTAAGAACAACTGTACGGGGTCGAAAAGCTTGTCGAAACAAAACTATCTTATACTATAGAATGTGAGTGAAATCAGTAATTTTTCGGTCAAGTATGTTTGGCTACTATTGCAGATGTGGCTGATCCGGCGTGCTACACGGCGCGTGCGCAAGCCTTGCTGTTCCTAGCGTCCTTGCTGGATAACCGCTGCGCTGCACAGAGCGTCTGGCAGTACCTGAGAGAAGAGGCGTTCACCAGCTTGCTGCATTTGATACTTCAGTGTTTGGAGAGCGATGAATGTGGTAAAGCTTAAGAGAGTTTAAGATTTGTTCCTAGACTTGTTGGAAGAAAAGCGATCGGGCGTGAAGCAGTTCCTTAAAAAGAGGCATTAACCAATAGGGAATATGCATGTTTTATTTTTATTGACTCTCAAAAAATCTGACTGGCAACAAAACAAATCATCAAAAGTATTTTTTTTATATGTGCACATTAAAAATTATAAACATTTTAGTTTCATGTTAGACAAGGAGAGCACTATACTAGGTTTATGACGTCAAAGTTCACGATTCCAAACAAATTCTATAATATGCACGTGTTTTGCTAGAAAGGGACAGATGACGCCCTCCCAAATACTTTTTACGCTTATATTTCAGAACTTTACCAGGCGATTTCAATATTTTTTCGACGTAAGCATCTGATTATGACCTGAGTATGTCCTTAAACTGCAACCAGACCCACCGGAGGACGGGAAGCAGCGTCCTCTTGGTTAACGGTGGTGACCATTCTGCGATCCCCAAGCCGCCTGCCAAGCGTGGGGATTATGGCAACACCCCTCTATAACGGGAGAGGCCTTCGTCCAGCAGTGGACGTTTTATGGCTGACGACACAAGCATTTGATTCAGACGTAATATCAATTGAAACACATGCATATTCCCTATTGCTTGTATTTTTTGGGGTGCGATGAGTGTGGTAGTGTTTGAAACATATCCTTATTCCGACTATAGGTTTTTCTTATTAGCAACTTGTTCCTAATTGCAATTTAAAAAAAAACCTCTTGCCATCAATATACAATTATTAACTAGGGAGAACTTGTAACCACAAGTAGTGATTTCTTAATCCTTTTTTGATTGCTACTATTTACAAATTAAACGAGATTTTAAATTTTGGCAAGATAATATGCTTTTTAAAAAAAAACTACTGACTTCAACTTCGAATACCTGGATGACATCTTCATATTTTCAAGTAATTTTGATTTAAAAACCAAAGTACTGAACCGATTTCGATAAAAAAATTATGGGACCACCTCTGAAGTATTACTACCAAACAAAAAAGAATCATCAAAATCAGTTCATAATCAATTAGCGCAGTAATCTCGTAACATACATACAAAAACGTACAGTCGAATTGAGGACCTCCTATTTTGGAGTCGGTTGAAAATCGTGTTATATTTGTAGAAAAACGTGACGAGGATATCCATGAAAATTATTATAACATTTAGTAGCCAGACTGGGCCAGGTTAGGTGTGATTACCATCAGGTGAGCTGTGGTGTGGTGGTGGTGGGCTGTGGTGGTGTGTGTCACTTTTCAACAGTAAAAACATGGTAAACATGAAAAATCAAAACTGTCATTGGTAGAAAAATATGCTGCTTTATTACATACCTGCAGGCCAATTCAGCTAACCAAGGCCCAACCGCTTCCCATGCGTTTCCGCTACTTTTCATGTCTGACAGCGGCCGACTAACGTTCGTGGTCCGGCCAAGCGTACCTAAAGTTTATCGAAACCATAGACAAACTGCTCATCGACATAGACATCGCACGTTTATAAAACTTTAGGTACGCTTGGCCGGACCAAGATCGTTAGTCCGCTGCTGTCAGACAGAAAGAGTAGCGGGAACGCATGGGAAGCGGTTCGGCTATGGTTAACTGAATTGGGGCCCTGGGCATATGGAAAGAAACATACAGTTAGCGTTGTTATGTATACCTAGTATTTTTAGTTTTTTTATTGGTTTGCGTTTGACTGCCAACTCGTATGATTTAATGTTAAAACTTTCATATCACCGTGTACTTACCATATTATACAATGCATTATTTCAGAATTGCAAGACGCTGCGTTATATTGCCTCACACAACTGGCGCAATCATTGACCCGCATGAAACACATCGACAAAACAAAAGCCGATACAAGCACAGAGTTCTTCGACAGCTTAAAATCTCCATTTGCTGACACAAACGATAGATATAGTCACGGCGACTCCGGGAGAAATGACTGCCAACCGGAGTATATGGCGGAAGAGCTTTGCAAGGCGTTGATAGACCTCTTTGACAGGTTGTCTGTGGAGAATAACCAGTTTCAAAGCAATCAAGGTAATAATAAATAGCATAAACAGCCTTTTTAATAGTCCGTTTAAATGGACGCAAGCCCACCCTCGAATCTCTTCGAGGGTAGGGGTTTTGTCCTAATCTCTCGATTTGGACATAACCACCAGCTGCAGGTTGGTGGATTGACATACGCCATTGAATTTCTTCTCTGGAAGTAAGCAGGTTTTCTCACAATGTTTTCCGTCACCGAAAAGTGGTATGCAAATCCATACATAAACTCTAAAGACCTCATTGGTAAAGGACCGGGATTTAAATCCACGACCCCACGAAACCGAATCTAGCACCTGTCCTTGGTAGTAGCAGTGCCAGAATTGTGTACATGCCAATAAAACCCTGCGCCGCACTGCGCTGCGCTCGTCACCCTGAGATATTAGATGTCAAATCTCTTCATGCCCAGTAATTTCGCTGGTAACATTGCCCTTGCAACCGAAATAGTAATTGAGTGATTGATTAACTCTTTATTGTTCACACCAAGATAGGCTAGATGACTGGTTTTTTATTGTCCTATTAAAATGTGGCCCATAAATATACCTGATTAATGAAAAGAAAATGAAAATCTGATCGAAAATAAGCAACTAATAAGCATTTTAATATCATGCTAGACAGAGAGGCGAAACAGTATATCGTGACGTCACTTCTCTATACGCCATATAAATTATATTCTGACAAGTAAGGCGTGACGTCATTTTTTGTTTTGTGGGAATGGGACAGAGTTGCCTTTACCAAAAACTTTAAACGCTTATATATCACAACATTAATAACCGATTTAAATTATTTTTTCAATAAACATACTATATTTACTTAAATTCTTCATCAAAGCTACTGGTTTCAACGATTTAAACATCAGTCATCTACCCTATTACACAGAAATAATTTAATAAACTTAAATATTGGAACAAGTGGCGGCCTTATTGCTAAAAGCAATATCTTCCAGGCAACCTTTCAATACAGTAATACTTGCACACTACTTGTCGGTTGAATAGCTGGCAAAGGTTTGGTAGCTCTCCGGGCGGACTCTGCAATAGAGTCCTAGATCACTACTTAAAACAATGAAACTGACATTTTATGGGTATTTTTAAAAATTTTGGAGAAGCTGTGTTTGCGACAAAGTCTTGTCGTTTGTGCAGACGACCGGTGGAGCAGCACGTGCTCGTGCCTGGCGTCCGTGCTGGCGGCGAGCGCGCGCGCGCGGCGGTACGGCGCGCACCGGCGCCTCGCGCGCCGCCTCGCGCTCGCCGTGCAGGCCGTGCGGGACACGCTGGCCGTGCACGGGAAGCCCGCCGACGTCATCCGGGGCGCGGACCATGTCAGTATAATAACTTATAATTGGCAGTCATAGAACCAAATGTTAATTTTCATTTATTTAGGCTGTTAGTCTCCCTAAAAATGTAAAATAAAAACTATTATCACACTAATCTTTTTATACATCATATAAGAATACACTTCCGTAAAACGATGAAAACTGTAGTTTTGTAATACTATTACACTGTTTTGTAGTGGTAGGACTCCACTGCAGAGTCCGACTGGGGAAGTACCACACCTTTGTCAGTTATTCAACCGCCAAGCAGTAGTGTGCAAGCTTTACTGTGTTCTGGTTTGAAGGGCAATGTTACAAGAGAAATTACTGGGTATGAAGAGATTTAACATCTAATATCTCAGGGTGACGAGCGCAGTGCAGTGCGGCGCAGGATTGTGTTCGCTAGTTCACAATTCTGGCACTGCTACTGTTAGTGGCAGGCGTGACGCTTACCACCAGGCGAACGTCTTGTTCGTCTCGTCACTTGAAAGTATAAAAAATAAAAAATAAACTTACTACCTAAACCTGTATGGTAAGAGTGATAAAGAATGACATAACTTTCAATCTGTCATTTTAATTTCATCAAATAATGGCCAACCCACACGTACCACAACCACACCACATCGCAGCGGCAAAATGTGGTGACGCTGTGGCTACTTGTGAATAGTGTTGCTGCAGCTTTTTGCAGTTGCGTTGTGGTACCGACAAAATGTCGATTTGGTTGCGTTGTTGCTAGCAGTTGCGATGTGGTTGCGTCGTGTGCAGACACAGTTCGACTCCGGGTTTCAAAGAGCGCGCACTGTTGTTGCGTCGACGTAACGTTGAATCTGCGATGTGGCCGGCGGCTATTACACTGTGTAGCTGGTGGTTGCGTTGTGGTTGCGATGTGGTTGCGTTGTGGTTGCGATGTGGTCGGTATCAACCACGCGGTCGATAACGACGGCAAAATGTGGTACGTGTAAATTCTACTATTAATTTTCAATACAAAATATGCGCCCGACCACGTGTTGTGGTTGTTGTGTGGTTGTGGTACGTCTGGGTTGGCCATTAAATATAAATAAAACAGAATGTGTACAGTATTTTTTTTATAAAGTTTTAAATTAGAAACGTTTCACTGTTTTAAGCTTTTTGTGACCTCACTTGAATTGGCCTCAACGGAGGATAAGCGCTGTTTGATAAACAGCCTTATGATGTCTACAATATACAACCGGATACCAGCTTCCATTCGGGATGCTCCTTCCACCGCGTGCTTCAAAACCAAGCTGAGAGCGTGGTTACAAGAGAATTTGTTTTATGACATTGAAGCTTATTTTAAAATAAGAGATTATTAACGTATTTTTTTGCATAATTATTTTATTAACTGATTCTTTTTTGTGACATACATAATGCAATTTGATGTGTAAATTTGGTGTTATCAATAAACAATTTAATTGTATTGTATTGTTGAGTTGAAGCTATTTTTATGCCATCACGCCAGGATTGTTAATTAATAAAGTATAGTTATAATACCCCGAGCCGCCTGCCAAGCCCCAAGCCGCCTGCCAAGCGTGGGGATTATGGCAACCCCTCCCTATTAAGGGGGAGGCCTTCATCCAGCAGTAGACGTCTTCTGGCTGATAGTGAGTGAGTGATATTACCTTACTGATGTTACAAAAGAATAAAATAATAAATGAACAAATATTGGGGGACATTTTATACACAGCGCCATCTAGCACCATACTGAGCAAAGCTTGTATTATGGAAACCAGATAGCTGATAGGATATTTATATACATTTTTCGTAAATACATTCTTATAATACATACTACACCCAGACATAGAACAAACATCTAATTTCGTCATATACATTTTTGTCCTGGGTGGGGATCGAACCCACGCCCTACAGCTCTGAAGGCAGACATGCTACCAATAGAGCTATAAGGCTGTCTAAAATAACGTATTACAAAATATATTTTTTTCTTCTCTTTCTTTCTAATATTATAAAATATGCGAAAGTTTGTCAGTATGTGTGTGTGTGTGTGTTTTTATAACCGCGCTTAAGTGAAACCGCGGGGCGTGGCTAGTAAAAAACAAACAGTCATATTCCTCATTAAATATCATTAAATCGTCATTTCATTTACTACTAAATTATTTCTCATTTAATTAAACGTGAGTATTCCCGTATAAATAAAACAAAAATGTGTCAAAACCACGTCAGTTTTCATAATAAAATAGTCATATTCCTTATTCTCTCTTCAGAGTCCAGTCCTCCGCACCCTCTACTGGCTACTAACAGTCGCGACGGCAGCCATGGTCGACTGTCCTTCGGCTAAGGAGAGCTTCGCCGAAGACAACGTGGCAGTCTCACTGAACAGACTGTGGCTGTGGTGCATGATGACGGATCAGCTCAGGAATGCTGTCATGCATCTGATGTTTACTTTCACCAACGACTGTCCTAAAGGTGAAGATACAGTTTCTATACTTTTTCGGGATCTTGTAGGCCTTTAATAAAGGTCACTTAAGGTTCATGGTTCCACTCGTGTCGGGAAATTCAAATTTCTTAATTTTTTTTTCTTTCTAGCTAGCCGAGTAACTATTGTAAATGATTGCAATGTTTGCGGCAATCCAAAAAGGTGATATAGCACAATAAAGACCTTAAATCCCACAACAGCTCTCTCTCTCTCTCTGCACAAACTCCCAAAGGGGCTATATTACTACCACTACAATTATTATGTACCGTATTTATATATGAGTGTTTTGCGTAAGAACCATATCGAATTTACACCGTAATTTAAACTGAAACCTCATAATACGCTTTAAAAAATATTACAACTGACTTCAATTTCGAATACCTTGATGACATCTTCATATTTTCTAGTAATTTTGATTTAAAAACCAAACTACTGAACCGATTTCGATAAAATTTATATGGGACTACCTTTGAAGTATTACCTACCAAACATAAAAAGAATCATCAAATCAGTTCATAATTGGCGGAGTAATCGTGTAACATACAAACAAAAAAAAACATAGAGTCGAACTGAGAACCTCCTTTTTTGAAGCCGATACGCATTAGCTGCTCGCTCGCCACCCTTACCACCCCTTGATCACTTTTTCGCGTCTCCATTATTTCATAACTCACTTATCCATTGAGGGAAAGGCTCCGTACAAAGCGATTGGTGTACGTGTTTAAGACCATTTCTGACAGCGTTGTTGTATATTCGCAGCGTGGGCGGCGATGTGCGTGTGCGTGGGTGGGCGGAGCCTGATAAACGAGGTGTGTGCGCTGGGCGCGCGCGAGGCGGCGCTCGTGTCGCGCGCGCGCTCCGACGCGCTGCTGCTGCTCGCGCTGCACACCGCGCGCCACTGCCTGCCCCACCACCACTGCCGCGCGCTCCTCCTCAAGGTATATGATATGACCATGTAGTCTGCTAAACTTTTTCCGGAAAGAGAACTATTGTGGTCAAAAAGTGTATAACGCTAACGTTACGATTTTTAAATAGCAACCCACTTCTTGTTCGGCACTTGACAAATTCAGCTGTTATGTCAACATTACTTTGCTATGCTACTTATATTCTTTTAAATTTAGGAAAAAAAAATTTTAGTTATATAGGGGTGCCACCATCGCAAATAGTTCTAAATACTAGCAACCCTATAGTATAAATTCTCCCTCTGTCTTACAGTATTGCTAGGAGGGAATAAATGTTTCAGGACATTATTTCCAAGCGATAACATATTATATTGCTGTCAGTGTTTTTATATTTTCTATTATTTATTGAGCCTGCGTTTGACTTCTATCACGCCTGAAGTGCAACCTAATTCAGGTCCTTCAATGCCAGACTCTGTGGGTACTACCATTTTACTCCTTCCATCAGAATATCAAATTCAAAACTAAATTAAAATAAATAATTCTGATATGAACGTTAATGTAAAGACATTATTATCCTGTATAGAGCGAGCTTATGTCGAGCATGTACAAGTGTTGCGTGCGGGATCGCACGCGCGGGCTGAGCGCGGCGGGCGAGGCGTGGGCGCGCGCGTGCGCGCAGCTGGCGCGGCACGCGGAGGGCGCCGCCGCCGTGCTGCAGGTGGCGGGCGGCGCGAGGGGCGCGCTGGCCGCCGTGGCGCCTCCGCTGCGCGCGCGCCTCATGCCGGCCATCGCGCACGCCGCCACGCACCATCGCGTCACCTTCCTGCAGTCCAGTGAGTATCCAATACACCTCGGCGGTTATTACCTAAATTAAATGAAAAGAATATACGTATTCCACAAAAAAAAATAAAATTTAAAAATACGATCGTATTAATAGGTGTAGTCCAATCTATTTTGCCACTCATCGGCATGGAGAAATGTCAAAACTAAAGCTACTAGCATACATTATACATTGTGCTTGTTTAGAAACTCGTCCAAGCAATAGACTTTTTTTCGAACAACGACATTTTTTTTTGCGAAACTGGCCATAAAGAAGGTCACTTCCTAAGAAACCATGGCGTTCAAACGTGTGTCACATTCAGAGCCAGTTTCACGTAATTGCCGCGTTACGCGAGTTACATCATAATCATCATCAGCCCGGAGACGACCATTGCTTAACGAAGGCCTCCCCTTAGACCGCCAGACTGTAGGGCAACCTGCCATTTGCATGCACCGGTTGCCCGCGACTTTCACAATCTCGTCGGTCCACCTAGTGGGAGGCCTCCCTACGCTGCGTCTTCCGGCAAATGGTCGCCACTCAACAACCTTTTATCCGCATCGGTTATCGGAGTGTTACTTGAGCGTGTACAAAACCATTTCAAACTGTAGAAAACCAGTCGTGTTAAATTTTTCGTACGCACTATAACGTCGCGAGGGGAATTTACTACTCAGCTCAGCTGACAAAATATCAGGTTTGATACACGAAATGCAATACGCGAGGTGGGTGGGCGGACAGCCGAGTATTACAAGAACGCACTAGAGGGCGCCAAGACATAATATGATATAATTATTATGAGAGCTATGAAAAACAAAATTATAAAACCAAAAATTAGTTTAAAATAATCCTATCAATCAAGAAATAATGATAGTAGAACTGTCAGAGTCAAGTAAAAGTAAATCCATTTTACGACACATTTGATCAAAAAGTGCATTTACGAAGTCTGTATACATCGTTTGAAAGTTAAACATTATGCACCGCGCAACGGAGCGTGCGGTAAAGTAGGTACTCTTAGCTAAGTACCTATTTTACCGCACGCTCAATTGTATAGCGCCGTGCGGAAACTTTACGGTATTTTTTTATTTCCTTTATAATATATAATAATTCCACTAAGGAGTTTCACATTACGGGAATAAATAAGCTAAATGATCGAACCTCCTTGGAAGCGCTTTTGCTCAATGCGTTTCTCTACCTATAATACTAAACAGAAAATGTGACGAAAGATGTAGTTCTAATATTCACCTTGCGCACGTAACGCCATTTGTTAATTCGCGCCATTTCATCTTTCTTCCTAGGAGGATTATGGCGTCGCACTTTGTGCATTTGCCAGTGGCAAGTATTTATTTGTTTCAAGTTTTTGATAATTTTCAAGTCGTCTAAGTCACAGTCAAGTCCAGTCAAGCCCTTGTAAAGTCTTGGCAACTTTACTACAACCTTCTTCGGAGTTTTCGAAACAACACGAAAAGGCACAAATTATTAGAAACGTTTTATAGAAGACGAACTTAAGAACGAAGTTTTTTTTCTTCTTTCCTCCTAGGACGATTATGGCAATACCCTTTGTGCATTTGCCAGTGTCAAGTATTTAGTTGCGACTTTCCGACCGATATTTATAAACAAAAAAATAAGGTTTGTTTCATTATCTGTTGTACTTCTGTTATCTGTTTTTTCGCAAATGTGTTGTAAAACGTTGTATGGCGCACGTGCGGAATTAGTTTTTAAAACCAACTTACCGCACTAGTATTATAAATAACTATTACTACTCTTAAAAAAACATAGTTTACACAATCTACCGAATTTATGTAATTAAAGTAGTTATTAGTTATGTAATCATTAATATAAGTAGATGCTAAGAACAGTCAGAGTAGGACGAGTTTTACAACTAACTTAAAAAAAATATGGACTCACATTAATATGGGACCACCTCGAGAGTATACCCTCTCAAATAAAAAAAAACAAAATCGGTCCACAATTGACGGAGAAACAGGTGATTAAAAAAAGAAACATACCTAAGTCGAACATAGAACCTCCTCCTTTTTCGAAGTCGATTTAAAATTATAGGTCTAATGATAGGTGTGGTATAGCGGTTCGGGCGAGTGTCGCCGTCGTCTGGGGAATTACACATGGCTCTCGTGCATCTGTACCCAGATTTTAAACGCGCTAACCAAAGTATATTATATGTTTACTCAATTACTTACATTCGAAGGGAACGTGTAAATCCTGCATTACTTGTGAGTGAATACGTGCAAAATCGCTAATAGGCTGTATTGGTTTATTTCATTTTGAAGTAAATTTGCTAAAATTTGTTTCTCAAATGCCAAAATTTGACTCTCATTGTAAATCTTTTATATTTTTTTCTTTTATAAAAATATTGATACCAGATGTAAATTTCTGAAAATTTATTGATTGATTAAATCTTTATTGTCTTAATTACCAAATATAATTGAATAAGACCTTTCATCTATTATATTATTAGTGTGATTATAACTCCAAATATAATTATGTTCTAAATTTAACCGACTTCAAAAAAGGAGGAGGTTCTCATTTCGTTTTGTTTTTAAGTTACCTCGGAACTCCATCATTTATAAACTGATTTGTAAAATTTATGTTATATTTGAAAGGATATACTTTGGTCCCATAGATTTAGTTTCTTCAAAATCGGTTAAGAATTTTCGGTTTTAAATCATAATAACTGGAAAAAACACGTCATCCTAGTAAACGAAATTGCGTGTTTTGCTTTGAAGTCGGTTTAAAATAGCTTGTCTTATTCAATTCCGACTTTTCGTCGACTTCGTCGTCAGCCATAAAACATCCACTGCTGGACGAAGGCCTTTTTATAGAAGGCCCCTTTATAGAGGGGTGTTGCCATAATCCCCACGCTTGGCAGGCGGCTTGGGGATCGCAGAATACTCACCACCGTTAACCAAGAGGACGCTGCTGCCCGTCCTCCGGTGGGTCTCGTTGCAGTTTAAGGACATACCCAGGTCCAACCAGGCTCCGACTTTTACGTGTTAAAAATTGTGTATTTAAGTACTAATGTTTGTCAACAGCTGATCTTCTAGAACTGCTCTCGGGAACTTTGTTGGCCGGCGACACCGCGGAGGTGGTATCGGCTGCGCGCGCCGTTTGGGCCCTAGCTGCTAATAATCATAAGGTATAAATTTGCTTACTACAATCGGAACAGTAAATAAAAGTATTTGCTTTATAATACGAGTTTTACCAGGTTTATCAGCAGGATTCTTTCGATCACATCTAACGGTCTGGCATGAACATTTCAGAGAATTACGTACTGTAAAGATAGTCAAATGTATGAAAACTAGTGCAGCGCTTCTTAACGGGTCGGTGAGAACAATATGAAAACACATTTTTTTTTATACATTCTATTACTATCGTTTACGTAGTACGGAATTTTCGCAAATTTTCCTGGTTGTTGCGATCTGTGTCAAAACAATGTCAGTTTTCATTTGTAAAGTTTGAACGTAATAGATATAGATGGATAGGTATGTTCTGCCCACTGAAGAGAGAAGTAAATAGAACCGAAATGTGACGGGCCGCGCTAGCCGGCATTAGGTGCAAATGCGCGTAATGATAATTCTACCAATATACATGTTTATAATCTGAGAATACTCAAAAAGACAGTTTAAATAGACGCGCAGGAAACCAAACCACATTGCATCGTAACTAGATCAATTTTAATCTGTTGCAAAATGGCATTTCGAGCGTTTTACTTCAAATGCGCGACCAATTATTGGCATTTTTTTGTCGTAGTTTCTATACAAATCAGTGTATAACAGGCGACAGCGGTTTTCCATACATTTGCTTTAGAACATTGTTTTGACAGCCGTTCTAACCTAAGAAGTAGGGATTTCGCTTTTCTGTGGTTATGCCGGCCGGTAATGCCAAGACTTGATGTCAAAGGATTTAATGTGTACGCTCTGTGTCAGAGATCATATGTGTATATTATCGAAAAAGCCATGGTAGCCTATATATATTCCAACTATTGAATACTGTATCTTTAGTGTGTAAGTAACGTCTGAGTCAATCACATACCTATATATATTGGCATGAAAACCCGTACATAAACTCCAAAAAGGGTATTAGTAGCGGCCCAGAATTTTAACCAGCTACCTATTTCAAAATTAGGTGTCTCCCAATTGGGAGAACGTTGGATGGTGGAGATAACACTGGCTTTTTCCGGTGAAAGAATACATCGTGAGGAAACCTGCATACCCCCGGAGAAGAAATTCAATGGTGTATGTGAATCCACCAACCCGCAACTGGGCCAGTTTACTGGGTAAAGCCCAATTGCGTTTATATGACGTGTACCATATAGAGAGTAAAGGAAATTTATATTGACTGTGCCAGAATAGCTACATCGTAGCAGATTTTCAAGATGATAGTGTCAGCCAAGTACTAGATAGGAAGTTTTCTACCACCTTACAAATTAGGCTCCAAGTCTTTATTGATAGAAATTGTGTAATAGGATGCGTATGGCGGTTAAAGGGCTTATCACACTAGCGGTTTGCGAGCGTCTTCAAAGCGGAGCGGGCACGCCGCGGCTGCACAGCGAACATGTCGCAGACACGTGGCGATAACGCAACGTTTTCGTCGCCTGTTCGCGGCTAGTTCACGACGTACAATACACTCAGTAACGGAATGGATTCCGATGAGGAAACACTTCTGTTGGCTTTGTTACTTCGAAGACGCAGAAAACGAAAGCTTCAAGTACGAAAGGGTTCTGTACGAGAATGTACAAAATGCCGTTCGCGGCGAGCTCTTTGTGCGACCGCGATGTATTCGTTGCGCATGCGCGGCGTGTTCGTTGCGCGTCCGCCGCGGATTCGCGGCTCGCCCGCTCCGCTTTGAAAACGGTCGCAAACAGCTAGGATAGCAGTCTAAGGAGGAGACCTTTTTCTGCAGTGACGTCTCCGGACTGATGACGATGATGATGTGTAAAAGGATTTGTCTATTTTGCGGTTATTTATAGACATGCTCGCAGCGGATTATAATGCACGCAAGTTGCCATTTAAAACGAACAAAACATATGGCGCCTGCTTATTTCATAACATTATTTTTGCATAATCGGAACACAGTCTGCATTTGAAATGCGGAAAGATGCAAATGCATTATTAATTCAAAGTCACGTCAGGTGGCATTAGAGTGTTCTCGAAAACAAAGTCGTTAATAGTCAAATGTTTGTTTTAGTTAATTGCACTGCGTACATCAATGTTTTATCACACGGCAGTCTGAGTGCTTTTTCAAGTTTTCAGCAATAACAATGCATGCTAATTACTATGCAAAATAAGTTGAAGGTCCATCTAACACGAGTTATATACTACACGAATTAAGGAGGTTTTAGGTTTATTCATAATTTAAAGTTCTCATTTTTGGCCCTCACCTCACGTAGCAAGACATAACGCCTGGCTTTCCTCTTTCCTACTTCCACTCTGATACGTGTTTCGTGTAAAGTTTCGTGTAGGCGGTATGGCTGTGTAACACAATTTTTAACCTTGAACGCAAACAACAAGGCAAACAAGGTGTTATAAGTTTAACGTATAAAGTGTGTTATTGTCTATGTTATTGTCTAGTATCCAAATGGAAGAATTGATTTAGATTTAGTTTTTGTTGGTATGAAAGGTGACTTGATTAAGTGCGTTCTTAGATAGAATCGTAGACTGACGGGGATTGTTATCTTGTATAATGAGACAACTGCCAATGGTGAAATCACCTACAGGGCCCTGTTTTATAAAGCTACAAGTACAAGCTTACAATAGTACTAGCTTCTTGTACCAGTAACTACAAGTTACCAGTTACAGGTAGATGGTTTGTCTTTAACTTATATACAATTGCTTGCACTTGTAGTTTGTACACTGGTTGTCTTGTAGCTTTAGAAAACGCCGTGCTCAATATCTTTTTTGTGGTGTTGCCAGTTTTTCACTACAAGTACAAGACTTGTAGCTTTATAAAGCTGGGCCCAGGCCGTCCCCAAAATCGCGACTACTCTTTTCGTCGTACGAAAACAGGTTAAGTCTACAATATGTATACATTTATCCGATTCTCGCATGACAAATAAAGTAGACAAAAAACCATTCCTGATTCTCTTTCTCTAAATCCCCAACCCACCTAAGTGATACTAATACTTGATCTGGCAAGTTTGCTTGCGCATTACCGCCAGTAGACATGCGTTAATATCTAGATTTTCCAGATCATTCGTCACACACATAATATAACACAATGCGATTAAAATAAAAATAGGACCAGCTTGGCGCCATTGTAACGACACAACAAACTGCAAACTGCAACTTCAGTCAGTCAGGGACAATAAGGTAAAAATAAATAAGTGTCAGAAAATTGTATGTTAATGTTTTGTTTAAAAACCAATCATTAATAAACCAGCTCGAGTTGTTCAGTCAACATATAAACAACTGGAAATTCAACTAAGTATATTGTCAAAGTAATGTTCGCAAAGACGCAGTCCTATTTTTTTATCGCATTGCGTTTTGGTTCTATAAATTCCGTCTGTCATGAGAGCGATGTATGGCCTCTCAAAATGTTTTATTTTAAAAATAGAGTTACATTAAAATTGCAATATTGTATGTAGTGATTTGGTAACATTATCCCCAGGCGAAGCTGCTACTTCGAAGTGCTGGGGTAGCGGGCGCGGTCCAGTCGACTTTACAGCGGTTTCAACGCTCGCACGGCGACCCTGCAACCGAGCGCGCTTTGCAACTTCTCACATACACCAATACAGTCCTGCAGACCACATGACCTTAACAGCGATACTTAGTGGCTCTCAGCCTCAGAATAACAAAAACCTACCCAAGACGAAAGAAATATGAGGCGGCCATATTGTATGCGATGAACCATGGTAATATCTACTCTTCGATTTTAGCTAAGAAGAAAAATTTCTTGTATCATAAACATGATAACGATATTATGATGACACCGGAAGATAAGCATTGAGCACTGAACATTTGAAAAGGCTCTATTAATAAAGCTTGGGCATGTTTTTGGATATCAGGCGCCAACTAGGTACTAACATAGCTTTTATATTATGAGAAAAATTAAAACACTGTTTTAAACGATAACGGTTGTTCGTTACATTTACATGATTATTTACGGAACATTTACAATTGTTAATAATATAACAAAAAACAACCTTGTAAATAATGACTTACTATTAACAAATATAATGTAGTTGTGAATCTTGATATTGTATTTGCATAGTTATGAATATTCTTGCATTATAATCAAGTACCAAATATATGTATGAAGTATGAAATAGTATTAAATAAACATCATGACTAAACAACCAAAATATAAAAGTTTGTTACGTTGTTCTGATAGTTTTTTTGCTCTACTTTATTATATATTTATTAAATAAATATTAGCTAAATTCAAGTTTGAATTGAAATAATCTAGTTACTCTTACGCCAGCACTGTCCAGTCCAACCTTTTTAAACTTCCTAAGTTCGTCGCGCCATCGCGTCGGAGGACGACCTCAGGGTCGACTGTTCAGGGCACTGAAGAGAGAAGTAAATAGAACGGAAATGTGACGGGCCGCGCTAGCCGGCATTAGGTGCAAATGCGCTTAATGACAATTCTGACAATATACATGTTTTTAGGCTGAGAATACTCAAAAAGACAATTTAAATAGACGCGTAGGAAACCAAACCACATTGCATCGTAATCAATTTTAATCTGTTGCAAAATAGCATTTCGAGCGTTTTACTTCAAATGCGCGACCAATTATTGGCCTTTTTTCGTCGCAGTTTCTATACAAATAAGTGTAAAACTGGCGACAGCGGTTTTCTATACAATTGCTTTAGAACATTGTTTTGACAGCCGTTCTAACCTAAGAAGTAGGGCTTTCGCTTTTCTGTGGTTCAAGGGCACCCAATCCGTAGAGACATTCGCCTATCTGTCCGGGTCCATCCGGCTAATGTGTCCGGCTGTGTCTGGGTGTAGTATTTATAATAAATATGTATTTACAAAACAAGATGTATATGTCGGATCAGCAGCGCGAGTACCGTTCTTGACGATCGTTATATTTGACATTTAAATCGTATATTTGACATTTAATTCGGTATAATTCGATAAAAATCGGTATATTCTCAAATTCGTCTTAAGTAAATCTGCTATACCGACACGTCAAATTTAGCGACATAGAACGGTACTCGCGCTGCTGGCTAGGTTCGAACCGCAACAGATAATGGTACTTTGGTGGCGTGAGTTTGGCGGGCGAGGAGAGTAACATATTACACGTAGTCTTTTAATGATTATCGACATTAAGACGCACTTCACATAATTTTAAACGATGAGAACTTATGGACAAGGCGTTCCGCTAAGTAACCAATGCGACCGCACTATTTGCAATAGTGGCGCACCTATTAATTTAACGATTTTTTTTGCAAAGCTGTCCTATCCAGATCTTATTCTAGCAATCCTTATTTGTGCTAATATTTTTTTGGTTTATTAGGTACTCTATTTATGATATATGTACTTTGTTATAAGGCAACTAAAAATCAGAATCAGAATCTGTCATCTTGCCTATTGGATTCAGATTGGAATGGTCTACAGACTTCACTGTACTAAGCTGACCTCGTATTGCCGGTTTCTTACGTTTAGGGTATTTTTTTCAGTTATAGTCATACTTAGGAGTATTGATCTACCCATTAATGTGAACAACTTTTACATACAAGTTTAAAAAAATCGGATCCTTCTACAAAATTACCAGACACATGATCCATTCATGGACCTGGGTATGTCCTAAAACTGTATACAGAACCACCGGAGGATGGACAGCAGCGGTGGTAAGTATTTTGCGATACCCAAGCTGCCTACTAAACATGGGGAATATGGCAACTCCTCCCTAATAAGGACGAGGCCTTCGTCCAGCAGTGGACGTCTTCCGGCTGATAATGTAATGTATGTGATCCATTTTGTAAGGGGTATTTTTTTCTCGAATGTAGCAAACTTATGTATTACTTCAAAAAACATGTGACTATCGCTTTCCTCTCTCCCGACCCGAGGTTGTTATGAAACCTCGTGATAACAGATTTTGTGTTGCGAGCCATGTGCTTTTTGCCCATTTTGTGTACATAATATTTTTCTTTATCAAGAAAAATAATTCGCTGATTAAACTACAAATCTTGCAGACTTTACGATGATTAACGAAGAGTAAATTCTATCAACTATTTATATTCTCTAATTAAGGTTAACTTTGGGTACATTTTCTTTGGACGGGACTTGCTATGGTTACTTTTAACAACATATAAACTTTTTTGGCGACGAGACGAGCGTAATATTCGCCTGGTGATAAGCATCACGACTGCTCTTTACAGATATACTTACTATTACTATTACGTTTATTGATCGTCGTCAGCCATAAGACGTCCACTGCTGGACGAAGGCCTCCCAATAGAGGGGGTTGCCATAATCCCCACGCTTGGCAGGCGGCTTGGGGATCGCAGAATGCTCACCACCGTTAACCAAACGTTAACGGTTAACGTAAACGGTACGTTTATTGTTCATGGAGAAAGAATTGGCCAAAAACCTGGAACTTTAAACTCTGATCGTTAAATAAAGTAATGTTATATGCTCGAATTAATTATATCTCGTTGAATAGAAATCCCCTCTGAAGGTACATTTGATATTAGATAATCAGTGAAAACATCAGTTTTTTTTTAATGTACATCTTATTGTGATAGTATTGTTTTATTGTCTGCGATGAATCTATGATCCTCGACTAAGAGCCTAAACTGATGTGTTTTGTTTCTAGAATAACATGATTGTATGTCAGTTGTATGTAAACGTTGAGAACCATAATGATGTAATTTCATAAAATAAAATAACTGTTATCTCAGATGTGTTTTTAATTTAACTTTTAAACACTAACACTTCGGTTGTTTGTTCTAGTTTCTATAACAACAACCGTCAGCCATGTCAGAGGCCTTCGGGCGGCACAAGAACCCTGTCACTAGGGCTGGCCACTCAGCCTATACGAAATTACTTTTATTTTAACGCTAAATTAAAAGCCACGTAATAGTTTTTGTCTATGTATAGTTATTTATTCTAAAAACAAGGATCGTAAAAAACAATAACTTCATTTTCACGAGATAGAACAGTTACCTACATTGTGCGGTGTATAATCAGTCCTGACGCTAAATCGGCACGGAGCACGTAAAATTGTTTATTTATTAGACATTGTTTAGGTAGTTATAGTATTAATAATGGAAGGAGGAAGGAGTACCCGCAGTCCCCTTGTGTTAAAACTGACAACAAACAGTCGGCTCGGCGGAGCAGTCGCGACGCGGCCGGTCCCGCGATAAGGCTCCGTCTCGATAGCGCCCAATCGCACCACGGCCACTATCGAATGTATCGAGTTTGCATTACTCATTATCGTTGTGAAGGGCGATAATCCGCGAGTGCACGGGCGCCGGCGACCGGCCGCCACGCAGTGCTGGAGCGTCTCCACGGCTCGAGTGCTCGCCCGCCTTCCTTCCGCGCGCAACACCCGACAAACCAATGATTCCGTGGCGCGGTTCCGCTCGGTGACGGCGCATCTCGGATTTCGCGTGCCTCACGTCACGTCTGTGTACAGAGTGCAGTGCAGTGTAAACTAAGAGATATGTCTTCTTGTCATTTCAATTTCCCACCGCAAAGTTTCTCCGTTGTCTACAAGAGCGGGAACTCCAAGACTTTGGATGCGAATGTGAGTATCAGTGTGTGGTGATCGGTAAGGCAGCGACGCCGCCGCCCGCGTCCGCGTGCGTGCGCGCACTCACAAGGCCGCCAAGGCGAAGCTGTTCGACGGTGCATTCAACTCGGTAGAATGTTTGCAATATTTGCGTTTTCGACACCGTCCTTTTGGGATCATATCGCGACCGATAACCGATCAACCGAAAGCAAATTGCGTTGATTAGTAATAGCTACGCGTCGGTAGCTAACGATGTCGCGAATTAAACCGGGACGGAGCTATTTGAATACGTTATTGTTTTTGCGAGCCATTCAATCACATATTATGATGTACCTACCTACAAATATCAATAGCGTGTTTCAATTAATACAAATATAGTTAGGGTGGTCGTTATACATTAGAGCACGCATTGTGGAATATATATTTGCTTTGTTCTTTTGTTTATTGAAGGTTGTCAATATTATATCACACCAATATTTTAATGCGAATGTTTGTGCTTTTGTTTGGTCCTTCATAACTCCGTATCTACTTTGCCGACTTTGCGATTAATCAGAATGAAATGTAAGGATCCTTGTCACCCACAGAACACATGTGTCATTCACAGAAAAATAACACTACAACGTAGGTATACTTTAACAGTACCGTTAATCAAAACAAACATTGGACACTCTTCTATCCCCTAAAATAAAAATATACGGTTCCTGTCAGGTTTTGTTTCAAAACGTGGGGCACTGCTATTTGAATTTGATAATATTATGTACATGTTACCCTGTTTTTGAGGCAGTGCTTTCAGAACCTACCTGCTTATTGAATCCGCCCATGTTACTTCTTGTCAATCATTCGCACTCGTCTGATAATGAAGTTAATAAGATGTATTCACAAACCGCACACCGGTTTTAATATTTTCCTGTTCATAGTTTAATACTAATATACTCTGGTTTAAAATGTTCACATGTCTACGTTATTATAAGGAAATTTTATTATGCATTTAGATGTTTAGGTTCCTCCTAATTGTTATTTAGAAATATATACTTAGGTGGAGTCTAATCATAACCTAGAGCTTTTGCAAAATAGGTTAAATAAGTAGGTAAACCATTAATGCAATTAAGTAAGTATAATAAACTTCCAAGCCAAAAATGAATAACCTGTTATTAAATGAAACCTTATAAATAAGATCTCTAATGTAGGTAAGTAGGTATTTATCGAATTGAAGTGGCAGGGAGCTGGTCATCTCTCTCTCAGAACCAATAACCGCTGCGGTAGACGTGTTCTAGAGTGGAGAGCATGAATCGGCAAACGTAGTGTAAGACGCCACGAGAAACGATGGAGTGACTATATACGTCTGACTGGCAAGAAGATCGGGCCAGAGCATCGGGCATAGAGGCGTGCCTTGGGAGAGGCCTTTATCCAGCAGAGGGCTGATTAAGAGGTTTATAAAAAAAATATGGTAATCATCAAGTAAGTAGATACCTAATGAGACGAACAATGAGACGTTTTCCTGATGGTAAAAGAAAACCTTTCCATGACCATTGCATATACCGGAACTACGAGTAAGAATATAGTGTGATGAAAAGTATCACAAGCCAAGAATTCCGCTAACTACAGTTGGTATCTACCAATGATATTATATATATTAGGAGGGAGATATGTCATATCGCGCCCTAAAATGGCCCCGTGAAGACGGCCCTAAGGACTGTCTCGCCTGTCTGCGCTCACTAAGCGAGACGCGCGCTATCCCTTTTGCTCTCATAAAAGTTCTATCTTCTTTCTATGTTCTAACTAAACACAACAAAAACAAACAAACAACAAACAAAACAAAACAAACAAACAAACATGACGGCGCGGGGGTCATTTTCAAACGTTGCTTTAATACGCGATGGCGCATCCTTCGTAATCTTTGGTATCTACATTTCAAACCGGAATAGGCATAATGCATAGGTTACACACTGGCTTGGCTGCAGAATACTTGATATTCAAATTCAAATTCAAATTTCATTTATTTCGACATAGAGGTCATATCACATAGTTACAAACAATAATCATTAAAAATAAAAAATAAAATTAAAATACAATTTACTATAACACTAAAATTAAAATATAATTACTAATTAAATCTATTTGTTTGCTTATTAGTCAGTATATGAACCCTGTAACAGTGGTTCATGTACTGACAGTCAAACCTATTCGCAAATACGTTTAGGATACTGTTGGAGCTGACCCGCACCCTGCGCACCAGGGATGTGCACCGTTTCCGCATGGTTGTGTAGAAACAGTCCACGCGGGACTCGGCAAACATCCCCGACGCACTGCAGTACCTGGTCAGTCCCATCAGCATCCTAAAGGCATTATTATATTGTACACGAAGAGCGTTGTACTGTTTCTGCGTATACGTCACCCACAGGCTGCTCGTGTAGAAGGACGTACAAAATGCTCTGAAAAGAGTAATTTTGACGTCCCCCGAACAACGAGCGAATCTGCGGGCTATCATATTGGCCCTCACAGACAACGCTCTTCGCTCCCTCTCTATGTCTGCATCGTCTTTCAGGTCAGAGGTTACCAAATGCCCAAGATACTTGAACTTTTCCACCCTCTTTAATTCAGTACCATTCAACCTAATAGCTGGTATGGTATCTGGACATTTCCCTCTGGCCTGAAAGACCATACATTCGCTCTTTTTTGCGTTATATAGCAAACCGTGACACCGTGCATACTCCTCACATATGCCCAAAAGTTTGGATAGGCCACAGACCGAAGCGCTCAGCAGCACCATGTCGTCTGCGTAGCTAATATTATTGAGACAAACTCCATCAATATGGCAGCCGACACGAGTACTGCTGAGCTCCTCTATTAGAGCATTCACGTACAGGCTGAAGAGCTTTGGAGAGGTCAGCCCCCCCTGCCTCACCCCGCACTCCAACCTGTACGGCTCCGATAGTGCATTCGACCACCGAACAACGTTGACCTGATTCGAGTACCAATACTTGAATATGTGTACTAGTTCATCAGGCATGGACAAGTCATTTAATTTTTGCCATAAGATGTCATAACAAACCAAGTCGAACGCTTTCGAAAGGTCGAGGAAGCATGCGTAAATCGACGTGGCCCGATCGGTATAGTACTTGACAGTCTGCTTCAAACTTAGGATAGCTGTTTCTGTAGAGAGTCCAGATTTGAATCCAAATTGATTATCATGAACATTTAAGTAGTTATCGAGCTGAGAATCAAGCAGGCTGTCAAACACCTTCGCGACCACAGTTGCCAGTGAGATCGGTCTATAATTATTGTGGTCACTTATGTCACCGGTTTTGCTCTTTACAATTGGTACCACCACAGTCCTCATCATATCTGCTGGTAAAAATGAGTGTCCCACACAAAGCGTATAGAACATAGCGAGGACTCTAGGCAAGTGGCTGCCAGCATGTTTTAGGTGTTCAATGCTTAGGCTATCATGTCCAGGAGACTTCCCTCGCGACATTGATGTAATAACACTTCTAACATCCTTCGCCGCGAACCTGGTATTCATCCCCTGTCCATGATGTCCACTCGCATATTCGCTGACAGACTGTGATGGCCCCAAGGGTGATTTTACAGCAAAGTGGCTCTTAAACATGTTAGAAATGCATTCAGAGTCGCTTATTCCATTGACGCTCACAGGTAAGCTCGGCTTACTACTTAGTTTGTTGGTGGTTTTCCAAAAGCTACCAAAGTCACGCTTAGAGTGTTGAGACGCGAGTATGTCCATCTTAATCTGTTCGCTATTATTCTGACACCATTTCAAACGAGTTTTAAAGATTTTACGACTTTCACGCATCTGATCCCACGCACAACCCTTCTTTGGTTTGCCACTTAGAACCCATAATTTGAATTTACACCTCGCCACCCCGTGAGCGTCACGAACATGCTTGTTCCACCCTAACACTGGTTTCTTCTTTCTCGGCTGCCTAAAAGAATGGGTATCAGAGGCCACCGAACATAACGCATCAATTATATCCCGGTACATTTTGTCAATAACATATTTATGATCTAACTCAATACATCGATTATCGCTACAGTCACTTAATTCAGCTGGAAAATCAATAAATTTTAGTTTTTCATTGCATAATTCACTATACAATTCAATTTGCTCGGCGGTTCTCTCGCCCCAACGCACTTTATTAAATTTAATATAAAACTTATTATTCATTATTTTAGGATTAATTATATTCAAGTTACATTCAATTATGAGGGGTAAATGATCTGACCACACAGGACCGTACATAATATGTGCATTTACAACAGTTTTAAGAGCTGATTCAGTAACGACACAATGATCTAGCCACCTCATTGACCCGTTTATGTCACTAATAAAGCTGTGCGTATCAGAGTATAACCCTAAGTGTTCTACATCTGCGCAAGTCCAATCTGAATCCCCACAGAAATTAGAAAGCTCATAATAAAATTGCGCGCCCGGATGTGCGTTAAAGTCACCAAGCATATAAACACATTCAATACCTTCATTGCTTACAATAGCACTGAGCGACCCGAGACAGTCCGTGAACTCCGATAGATTGACCGTCTTATCAGTCGGCATGTAAACACTGAACACTAGAAAAGACCTTTGGCCTTGCACTATTTTTATCGCACACATTCTCGTGTTATCGCACTTCACTACCGATACATTTTGAAAAGTTGTCTTGTTCCATAACAAAGCAACCCCGCCGTACGGGCGGCCGACAATCATCCCCTCCGTGAGATCCATCGGCGACACACCTGTGTATGCAAACTCGTCATCGATACAGCTCAGGAAGTCAATATCGTGCGGCAGTAACCAATGTTCTTGTAGGGCGATTATCTGGGATGTACGACACAACTGTCGTATGTCTTCAACTGAGCGCCTCACATTCTTACAGTTGAAACTGACAAATTTGTACAAGTCATCGCTTGCCATCGACTATACGTTGTGTGGCCGATACGGCGTTGATACCGTTCGTACTCTTCATTCGGAAATTAATAAATCGTCTAAAAATTATGCCCTGAGGCCACAATTTGTCATCTAAGAACATAGGTAGATTATGCTCAGATACAAAAAATTTAAACGCTTTATGATCTCTCTCTTGTTTAAACGAGATTCTCTCCAAACTTATCATTTCTTTCGTCCTTCTGTATACATAATCTTCAATATCTTTGTCAGTCGTATCCTTATGTATTTTGGTAATAAAAATCGGAACTTTTTTATCGGCGGCTTTAAAGTTACCCTCCATATCTTTCGATATCCCAGATATACCCTGAAAGCGATAATGGGGTCTTTTTCGTCTCGATACGGTTTGCCAGCCTTCTTGGGAGGGCACCTGACTAACTGCATGTATTGCGCTGTGGCGCTCCAAAGCGCCCGACTCAACACATACGCCGTTATTTGCGCACCTCTGCTCGACCGCGAGCGAGACAGCTTGTAGCGGTGACGTCACCTTAAATCGTCGGACTCCGCCTTCACTCGGCTTCGCTCCGAAGTCACACTGGTTCCCGCCACTATCCAGTGTATGCGAGCTCACAGCTGACTCATGCGCATTTTGCTTACATGGGACTACCCGCAAAATATCTCGAAACTGTACAATATCACCACGATTATTCGAATTATTTTCGATGATGTCTAATGATTCGCTTAATGTAGTGTTGCTTAGGTGCGAGAGACCCATCGGGCCGCTGTCCGAGAGCCAAGCACCGCGTTTTACGTTAACATTGAGTGCAGATATTGGCGGTAATGAATCATTCTTCATTTGTAGTAATTCATTTCTGCATTCGCTCAGCTGATCTTGAGTGACGTAATGAGATTTAATCACGTCTAGGTCATTTTGCACTTTGAGAAGGTCTTTTAATAACTTTGTACAGTCAAGGTGGTCAAACACAATAGGCGGTAACCTCTCCAACTGGTGCGCAACAAATACCGGAATCACATCCGATTCGGTTGATTTAAATAAACTCAGAATATCAAAAAGATCCCTCTCTTCCTTCCCTTTATTCTTGCGATTTATTTTAATCTTCTCCGTGGGAACGGACTCGTACAGTAATGATTTAGATCTCTTAATTTCTTCACTAGTAAAAGATGTCGTACAGATTCGCACCAACGTTTCTTCGTCTATTATCGACACCTTATTTTGCACATATGACAATAGCTCGTCAATAACAATGTTGCATGAATTGCACTTAATTGTCGTCATTGTAAACAAAAGACAGCGTACGGAATACGCTCACTAGTAGAACGCGCCCGGCACGGAGGGATGCGCGAGCGAGACTGATATTATAGTGATGATATTAATGTAGACCAGCCATACACTAAGTGTGTTCCGCGGAACCCTAGGGTTCCGCAAAAATTTATAAAAAAAAAAACACCTCTCTCTGGTCGACTGTTTTGACGCAGCGTTCACGAGGCGCAGCCGAACTTGAGTCGCCACCCACCACAGTATACTTAGTTCATTCAAATGATTGGTATATTTTGTTAAGCCGACACAAACGGGCACTTTAAAAAATATTGTTTTATTGTAGGGTTCCGTCAAGTATTTCGCTTGCCAAAAGGGTTCCGTCACCAAAAAAGATTGAGAACCGCTGGTGTAGAAAACCTAGTTCCTACAAATGGAACCTAATACCTACTACTATTAGGTACCTACCTACTTATTTCATCCGTGCTACCGCCTAGCAATATGGTACCATGGATTAAAGAAGGAAAGTTTGTCGAAGAAACGTCTAAAAAGACGTTTCTTCGACAATCGACTCGATTTCTTCGACTTCCACAATCGACTTCGACAAATGACCTCCTCGAAAAAGGAGGAGGTTCTATGTTCGACGGTATGTATGTTCACCGATTTCTCCGTCAATTGTGGACCGATTTTGAAAATTCTTTTTTTATTTGAAAGGGTACTCTTTCCCTTTGTTTTTTTTGGGGTTTGATACTCCCGAGGTGGTTATATGTGGTATATTAATTTGAAATCGGTTGTTCCTTTTTTAAAGTTACTTGTATGTCTGAAATCTTACTTTTACAACATTTTTTATCCATTGCTGAGTAGGTAGGTAAGTGCTTATCTATCGATCTTTTTAGTGCGCTTTCTTTTTTCAAATTATAAATTTCAATCTTTGTACGTTTAGATGTTTGATGCTGAACGGATTTAGATGAAATTTGGTATCCAGCTAGCTTTAACCTTGGAACGACACTTAGACTAGTTTTTATTCCAAGAAACGTGGGTGCTGCTAGATTTTAATCAATTTTATAATACATAGCCACAAATAAGTTACAACCGACAATGTCAAATTCTGGTAAACTTTAGCAGACTATCAGTTTGTGATGGCGCCTAACGGGTCAGGGTTATCTTCTTATATTTATGAATTTTCAAAAGAGCTTACACATTGCATGCACAAACTAAGTGTAGGTAGAGGAACATAAGTTGTGTGCACCCGCAATCATAGGAAACCACAGCATGCACATATTATATAAAATTGTTCGGATATCTTATAGCACACAATATACATTAGGTATGTAGGTATAATAGGTACCTACTATACGTCTCGTACTTCTACAAAATTAACCGTCTCATGCATAAAACACTAAAATCTCTTTTAAACCGATTTTAGTTAAAAGGTGTTCTGTTAATTTCTTTCGAAACGAACTGAGTTTGCAAAAAGAAGACAATAGTAGATTGTTATACAAGGGACTAAAATAACCCATTAGACAATGTGTAACAAAAAGGTTCAACAATACAGAAGGGTATGTACTCATCATTATGAACAAGTTTTACTATGGGGCCAACCCTGAAATAACGAAACAAAAATCAGCGAAACAAAAATCAGCTGTTCCATACGTTTTGTCCAAGATCAATGAACTTTTTGTATGGAACAGCTGATTATTTTCGCAATTTCGTGGTTGGCCCCATAGTAAAAGTTGCTCATAATGATGAGTACATACATACCCTTCAGTATTTTTGAACCTTTTTGTTACTCATTGTATACGAGGTAGTTTTACGACCGAGGTTTAGCGAGGGAGAAAAAAAACCGAGTTATAATGGGTTTTAGCGCCGTGTGTTACACTCTACTTTTCACTACGATTGCGCGAAAATAAAATAATCAATATACCAAAATCTTTGATTATCTTTGATTATATATATAGAGAGAGAGCTAAATCCTCCAAGACCAAAATAAATGCTTTGTGACTTTGACGGCAACAGATTGAAAATTATTTCTTTTCGTTTCTCTTCCATCTGCAAATTAGGGTCTCCATTCTCAATTGACAATGAAATGTTCACTATTGTAAAATAAATAATTATGGCCACTCAATTAATTTTTTTACCAGAGGAAAATTCTAAAGACTTCGAAGCTTCGCGCCAATGCACTATTTTTTAATTTCTTCTGTAGCCGCAACGCAATGCACGCCAAGGAGCATTTAGCACTACGTTCTATGCACGCATTCAACCATAGAGATCGCCGCTTATAGCATAGAGTAATAGAGTAAGTAAATACTACGTAATATTATTCTACTTATGAATAAAAACTTTTTATTTTTGTAGGCTCGTTGGGGTAACAGAAATAATAAAAAAAAATTGTGCACCTAGAGCAAAAGTTTTACTTTAGTCTCTAGATCATGATATGCTATATTAGCCCCGCTCTGGAGCGCTATAATGACGAACTTTTTGAGCAAGAGGAGTGAAAAACAATTTTAACTAAAATAGGTTTTAGTGTTTTATGCATAAGACGGTAAATGTTTATAATAGTTTTCTAAATCCCCTGATAACTTATAGACATGTAAAACATTTCCAGGGAGTGTACGACAATCAGTGCGATGGGTGTGAGGTGCCAATCTCGTCAGTCAGCGTTGACGCATCACAGACGTTGTTCAGCTGCTTCCATTGTGCGGTAAGTTCTTTGTTCCGTTCGGCGGTGTTTCTTAAGAAGGTACAAGGTTGAAAGAAGGAAAAACTTCGAAAACAAGGTTTAATTCAATCCGTATTTTTAACACAGTAATTGTGCACCTTAATAAATTTAAATGTATTGCATTGTTACAAGTAAATTTAATATAAATGTTAAGAAGTTGGTTTTTTGCTAATTAATAACAACTGCCTACTACAGGATATTTGTAATGTAGCATGCATCAAGCACGCTAGACAAAAACATTACATCTAATTATGTAGGTATCACAAATTATGACTAAACTTTATATATATAGGGCTAGTTCTAAATAAAAATAATATTAAAAACTAAATTAAAATTAAATTAAATTAAATTTTAATTTATAGTAAAAGTGTTTTGTTTTGATTTACAGAATATGCCCTTAAAATGATGCTAACAGATTAGAACTAACCCTGTATAAACCAACTTTGCAGTAAAAGTAAAAGTTAGACCCTTATATAAATTATGTCTTTTGTCTTTTTTTGGTCCCTTCCGTATTATTATTATTATATCACCATACATCATACCTACACGCGTACATAAATACCTAATGCAAACTTCGAAACTTTTGTATTTGTGGACTTTATCACTATAGACGTTACCAATATACTACATACATGATAACAGATACCTATATATAGATAGTGTTCAAGCCAAGCATATGCCAATCGACATACGCTACAACGGCTTGACAGCTGAAACTGACATGAAGCAATCTACAGCATCATGACAACACCGCTCCGCAGCCATTACGAAACGTCACTGGTTCATATCCTTATCCTATTCAAAATTCTCTATGGTAGTGTGTACAGTGTACACGCATGTTATTTAACGCATAAAAACAAATTGAAAAACCGCATTAAATGGTTGAAACAAATCAAGAACATCGTCTTCTCATTTCGACACCGCCGTTCATGCATCGTGTAAACAGATAGCCATCAGGCCGCTGGTTCCAGGAATGAAAATATCTTTGATAAATTACATATTATTTATCAAAGGAAAATATACGGGGTAGTTTTACGACCGAGCTTTAGCGAGGGAGTAAAAGAAACCGAGTTACACGTATAATGGGTTTTTAGCGCCGTGAGTTGCACTCTACTATTCACTACGATTACGAGAAAATAAAATAACCAAAATACCAAAATAAATGCTTTGTGACTTTGACGACAACAGATTGAAAATTATTTCTTTTCCTTTCTCTTCCATCTGGGAATTATCTCCATTCTCACTAGACAATGACATTTTCACTATTGTAAAATAAATAATTACGGTCGAGTTTTGGCGGGAACACGGAACAATCATGTCGTTGCATTCTATTATTTTCTTAAACTTGTGTTTTTTCGCGAATTAATGATTAAAATTGGTGGTGTTTTATTCATTGAGTGTTGAGTTACATGCACGATTGTGGGCAAGTGATATAATGTTGTGAAACATGTCTTTTAGTGTTGTTTTCAAAACTCCGTAGAAGCTCATAATAAAGTCGCCACAACTTTACTAGGGTATGACTTGGACTCGACTATGACTAAATTCGTGTGACTGTGATTTCATGATATATTTGACTTGATTTTAATAAAAAACCTAAAAATTCATAAACTTGACACTGGCAGAATGCACAACGTGTGATGCCAACAACTAAGAAGAAAAAAAAAATACGGTCACTCAATTAAATTTTTAACTAGAGAAAAATTCTATAGATTTCGCGCCAATGCCATGCCAATGAATGCCAATGCAATGGCCTTCAATGGCCAATGCCTTCTTTTTAAATTTCTTCTGTAGCCGCAACGCAATGCACGCATTCTACCAAAGAGGTCGCTTTTAATTCCATTTTTTTTTTATGCAACTGTATGAAGTCGAGTCTTTATTTATTATTATTCTACTTATGACTAAACACTTTTTTGTTTTATTGGGTTTAAAAAATAATTTAAAAAACGCTTTAGCCCCTAGAGCATGATATGCTATTTTAGCCCCGCTCTGGTACGCTATAATGACGGACTTTTTGAGCAAGAGGAGTGTAAACAAAGTTTTCATAGTAAATGTATGTACTAGTTTGACGCCTCCTAAATGAGTCCTGGCCACTCCTACCAACTACATCCTGACATGGGAAGGCAACTCGCGCTAATCTAAGGGTCTTATTTATGAATCGTACCCACGCAAAGTTGCGCATGCGAGAGGAGCTGATTTCAGAACGATATTGTTTGGAATAAGGTTCAATATCGTTTATAAGTTGGCTCCGCTCGCATGCGCAACTTTGCGCACGATTCAAAAATAAGGCTCATGGGGCCTTCAGCGGTTTCATAGAGTAAAGTAATACATCGGGAAAGCGGTTTCGGGAACGTAGAACGGGGCGCGCGCCGCTGCACCGTCGCGTCGTCGGCATCAGGTCCACGGTCGTTTGGTTGGCCCGGGAAGGCTAATTGTGCTGCACGATCCTCTTCTATTCTTTCCATATACTGAAGAGAGAAGTGAATTGGACGGAAAAGTGACGCGTTACGCAATAAGTATTTTTTTTAAATGCGCGTAATATGGCGCGCAAGCCAGCGATGCGCGCGCAGTTGACATTTTCTTCAGTCGTATAAAAACTCTTTGTTTGCATTTTGCAATGTTTTGTAGTTAGTCAAATTTCGCGAGCACTAAATACATACTATAATAATACTCTTTTTAAATAATACGCTTTAAAAAAAATACAACCGACTTCAAGTTAGAATACCTGGGTGACATCTTCATATTTTCTCGTAATTTTGATTTAAAAACCAAACTATTGAACCGATTTTGGTAAAATGTATATACCCTGATGATGTCTGTATATGAATTAGATGACATTCGATTATACAACGTGTAACAAAACGGTTCAACAATACTGAAGGGTATGTATGTGCTCATCATTATGAACAACTTTTACTATGGGGCCAACACCGAAATGGCGAAAAAAAAATCAGCTGTTCCATACATTTTATCCAAGGTCAATGAATTTTTCGTATGGAACAGCTGATATTTTTTTCGCGTGAAAAAAATCTGAATCTTAAAAGTGAATCTTACCGTTCGATAGTGTTTCTCCGATATTAAAAAAACATACTTACAGTCGAATTGAGAACCTCCTTTTTTGAAGTCGGTTGAAAAGGCGCCATCTTGCACTACCTTGCAACAAACAACAAGCTTAACCAAAGACGTATTGATTCCAAGAAAAAAAAGCTTAGGAAAAATGACTTGAGAAATCATTCTATATTATTAGCTATATTAGCTCATATTGTTCAGTACTAATATAAGTCAATGAGAGAAATAGTTTTATTTTGCAAAGGGCATATTTAAATGAGTCCATAAAAAAAAAATTATATATAGGTAGGCAGCGACAATGATAAGATGAATGGACGGGAAATAAACGCACGGATTTTGAAGACTAAGTATAGCGCCGGCTCTCCACTCGCTTCAGTAATACTCTGCCTTTGCGACATGCGAGCCATACGATACGACAATACAAACTTCTAATACATGTACATGTGTTCTCTTTTTGTCATGCAGTAATTAGGTTCGCTATCTCTATTTTCCGGCAAATGTAATATGCATACTTTTAGCTAGGTACGCTTGATAATTGTCTTGTTAATTTTGATCGATTTGCAAGCGCTGGGCCCGTCCATTCCATTATAACCGTCACTGTAGGCAGATATTTAAAAAATATTTATATATACTGGTATGTGACGAGACGAGCTAGACTTTCACCTGATGGTAAGCGTCACACCTGCCACTAACATTGGCAATGCCAGAATTGTGAACTTGCGAACACAATCCTACGCCGCACTGCACTGCGCTCGTCACCCTGAGATATTAGGTGTTAAATCTCTTCATACCCAGTAATTTATCTGGTAACATTGCCCTTCAAACCGGAACACGGTAATGCTTGCACACTACTGCTTGTGCACTTGCACATAACTGGCAAAGGTGTGGTACTTCCCCAGGCGGACTCTGCAGTAGAGTCCTACCACTACAAAAGTAGGTAGGTATGTAGTAGTAGTAGGTGTAGCTACTTTACTATAATTACCTTAATTAGAACTAATCATTCAATTTTGTTTTACAGTTCAGAAAGAGCATCAAAGTCATCCATAAAGAAAAACATAAGAAGGATAATCATGCGGTTAGTAATAAGGTAAGAGATAGTTTGAACTACGCATTGATACTATCTACACCTGTTAATTATTATTATATAAGTTTGATTACTTAAGGCCAGGATATTCCACGTTTCAAGCACATTTTTTATGCGATCGATCATTAGTCTGAAGTTCTATCTGGTAGGGTCACATTTAGCGGAGTAAAAATATGGCGGTTACGCAGATTCGTGCGTGTCAAGCTTCGATTTTTGAAGTTTTTCTCAGACAACTCGAAAAGTATCGAAATTAATATTTTTCCAACCAAAGAAAGTTCTACAAAATACTATTATCTTTTAATATATGATTTTTTAATGTGACTATGTACTGTAATTAGGACACAAAAGTATAAAATTAGGCAGTTTCGGTATTAGGCCTGATAGCTCAGTCACAGCCTGATAGCTCAGTTGGTAGCATGTCTGCCTTCAGAGCTGTAGGGCGTGGGTTCGATCCCCACCCAGGACAAAAATGTTTGTGACGTACATCGATGTTTGTTCTGTGTCTGGGTGTAGTATTTATTATAAGTATGTACTTACGAAAAAAAATAGTATATAAGTATTCTATCAGCTATCTGGTTTCCATAATACAAGCTTTGCTTAGTATGGGGCTAGATGGCGCTGTGTGTAATAAATGTCCCCCCAATATTTATTTATTTATTTATTTATTTTATGTTTAAAACACAAAGTACATATTATAATTAATCGTGTTTTCAACCAAAGAAATTACTAAGTCGGATGTTCGTCTGTAACATTTATATTTTTTGGCGTTAATTATAGCAATTTGACTAAATAACATTGATTTTTCGAGGGCAAGTTTGGAATATAGAACCCTTAAAGATACCACGTAAAGAAAAACATGGCATGCGTTCAGAGGCATGGAAAAATCAAGGTAACATTAAAAAAACGATCTCATTTTATTACGGGACCACTTCGAGAGCATAAAGTGGTAATCAATTAGCGTCCTTTTATGAACGTACAGAATGATTATGCAATCATTCTG
The DNA here is from genome assembly GCA_905404285.2 of Erannis defoliaria. Lineage (NCBI taxonomy): Eukaryota > Metazoa > Arthropoda > Insecta > Lepidoptera > Geometridae > Erannis > Erannis defoliaria. Next base: position 8,716,896 of record FR990071.1, read on the forward strand.
TACGTTAAAACAAACAACTTTTACTATCGGGCCAACTTTGAAATCGCAAAAAAAAAACTGCTCTTCCATACATTTTGCCCAAGGTCCATGAACTTTTTGTATGGAACAGCTATTTTTTTCCCCAGATTTCAATGTTGGCCCCTTAGTAAAAGTTGTTTGTTTTGATGTGCAGAATATGCTCTTAAAAGGATGCTAATTGATTACCACTAGCCCTGTATAAGTAGATACGAGCCCAGCCGTAATGTACAGTTACATAAATAAGCTTGGGCATCAACAGCGAGTGACGTTTTCTGGCTGTTCATAATTCCCACGTTTGGCAGGCGGCTTGGGGATCACAGAATGCGTACCACTCGGTTGTTGCTGCCAATCCTCCGGTGGTTCTGGATGCAGTTTTAGGACATACCCAGGTAAGCTAGGGATATACTTACCTAGCCGAAATGTACTCATCATTGTGATGTCAATATCTTTTACTAAGCGGTCAGCCCAGAAGTCGCGAAAGAATCAACAGTTTCTAGGAAAAGTTAAAAAAGCACGACACATTGACCACACACCACAGCGCTACACTTGAAGTGCGCTTGTACAGTTGCGCTACAGTGAAAAATCAACACTGTTTTATACAAATAAAGTACAAGTTAGCTTGCACTGAATTGTAGTAGTTCCAGCCCACCTAGCACACATGCCGTGATAAACGTCTATCCACTCGACATCCCGTCGAAACGAGATAGACGTATCCATATTGTAGCTTTATCACGTTCCCGCGCGGGGAAATTCCTGTTAGTCCTCGGCGCGTGCTACGGGGCCAGAGGGTCTAGACAAGAACCACTTTCTGTTAGCGTTAACGCCTGCGGAAAGATATTATCGTATGAAAATGACATTAGCGCGAGAAATGTCACGTGACTGCTAATGTCATTTTCATACAATTTTACCTTTCCGCAGGCGTTAACGCTAACAGAAAGTGGTTCTTGTCTAGACCCCCTGGTCTATCTACGTTTAGTTTAGACGCGTTTTATAAATGTATATAAATACCTATAATATTAGATTGCCACCGCAACTTGACTATGATATTACACACAATTATAATCATAGTTATTAACTTATATGTTATCAAAAAACCTGACGCATATATTAATCAAATATGTGCCAAATGTCGGGATTTCCCTAATTAGTAAATATTTATTAATTGACCACTTAGTATTTGCCTGTCGACACTTATAAGCACTCGGTACAGGGGCCAAAGTCGAGCGGCGGTGTTTTATATAAGTACTTATATTATACAGAGTGTGGCGTAATGAGTGGATGATCACACTCACGCAGGCACACACACATAGTTGACATAGGGACTACAGATAGATTTTATCGTGCTGGTTGAGAAAAAAAAAAAAAACATAAAATTCACATAGTTTTCGAGTTGAAACCAGTGTATATTTTTTAAACAAATATTATATTTGCGACACAAAAATTACTGTACATTCGATTGCACACCTAACCAAACTAAAAACATCGAGTAAGTTCTTTGGTTTGCAGTCTTACTCGAATACCTCGAAATGTCAAATAACTCGAAAACTACACAACTTTTACGGAAGACAACTTCTGATTTTCTCAACCACCGTGATGTCTTCTATCTGTTGGTTTAAGATTATACATTCATTAAGCCACATCCTGTATGTTGTTATATACTATGTATGTAAACATCGTTATCGGCGATTATTGGTGTATAACCGTACATAAGGGCATTCGTTTTATTACATAAACTTTATCATTATTATGTTTGATTAAATTGACGTCTCTAGAAAAACTTATTCATTACTTACTTTATTTCGAGTTACTCAAATATGAAGTTTATTTGACTACTGACCTCGGCTTTAAGTATATGTATATCTACTACGAGAAGTAGATAGATAGATAGGATCAACAATTTTTATTATTCCTAGGTATAGCAACAATCGTCAAGCCATGTCAGAGGCCTTTGGGCGGCATACTCTGACCTAGTGTCAGAGTATGTACTGACCACTCAGTCTATGCGAACTTAGTTACTTACTCTTTATGCAGGTAGCGCGAAAATAGGTACCTAGTACCTACACGAAGTGGAGATGATTTTTACAATGCAAATATTACAATGATGCGACATGATTTTTCCGCGTTCCCGCTAGAACTCCGTCTCTCGCTAGTTTCCGAGTTTATTGCATGTTTTTTTTGTGTGTGAAAGTTTCGCAATTGGCGAATTGACCGAAAGTTGAAATACTTTTAAGAGTTGCGTGCCCAAATGGAATTCAAATGTAGGTACCCCAGACCCTAGTATCATGCCGATGCTGCCTACCGTGTCTGTCTGTCTCTCCATCCACCTATCCGACCTTTACTGACTTACTTTACTGATCTCGTGAATAGTAGCCGGTTGAAATTTTCACAGAGTATTCGTTACTATCGCTGATTGTCTAGTACTTGTGTGATAGTACGGAACCCTCATTTTCCGACTTGTACTTGACAGCAAACAGAGAAACCTTCTTTACCAGGTATTAAAATTGAAGGGGGCAACGTAGTACGTACGCACTTTTTTATTTTTTATACTGATGCTGTTGGCCTCTACAGCGTCGCCGCGGACTTTAGGAAAGTGCAAATGGCGCTCGGCCTAGTTCAGGTTAAAGACGACTAGCTCAAAGGCACCGCTCAGACGGTACGTACCTCGGCTTGGCCGTCGCCGGGAGTAGGGTCAGACTTGCCTTGGCGCCCCAGAAAGGGTATGTCCTGGGGCCCTAGTAGGTTGATCTGGTTGACTATTTGGAGATTATCTAACCGATCTTCCGACAGATTTGGGGAATCCTCGATCTCGCCGGCGAGGTCGGTGCATGTTTGTGTGCCTCTGGTAACCGGCGCCTATACCAAAAACGGAATACTTCCTGTTGCTAGGAGTGGTCAGATCGGGTGAGCCCAGCGCCGCCGAGGTGATGACGGCGATGGGGTCGGTACGTACGCACGCAAACTATTATTTATTTATATCAAATATCAAGTCAAACCAACCATGTGGGTGTGGAACAGCTAGGTATTTTAGACGCTTGTCCTCAGTTTCAAGTGATCACAATATTTGTCTACATTTTAAATATGCGTAAAGTAGTTGACTTTTAATATTTTTTACTCATTACACAAACATGGGAATTCCCTTACAAACACTACCGTTTACTTTTTTGATAAGTGTTTTTGGTGAGTTTGTCTAAAGATGACAAGATACCAAATTATCTATCTCTTCTATTCTTGGAGCATTTAGCTCTCTCGGCTAGGTACATAACCAAAGCTTCTATTATAATTGAACGAATCCTTGAATTTAATAGTTTTTTTAATAATTAAGTAAGGTTTACTTTACCCTTTTGGATCGTTTCCTTTTTAGCGATCTTTGGTTTTTTATTTTAAACTAGAGGTCATCCGCGACTTCGTCCGCGTACGGAAGAAATTCGGCCCACTCCCTAAATTCGCCACTTTTTTACCCCCCAAGGTCGAAGTTTGGTCAAACAAAACACTAGGTATACTATATGTCGACTCGAGGAAAAGAAGAAGAGCTACTAAGCCAAAACATCTCGTGATATTATAATGTTTGAAAAAAGGCAGAAGTTTTGGAAAAAAATACAGCGCCACAATATTTTTTTAATATTCCCGCCAAAACTTCTGAATGTATTACATTACAATATTAAGTTACCAGAGTTGTCACGTGACTTGTTACTTGTATAATTTTCTGGAAGAAACGTTCTGTTTCTGTGGGCTTAGTGCGACTTGTCTAAAACATATCGAATGACTTTACTGCAGCGTTAACCGAGTTTACGTCAAACGTTTCGACAACCGAATACGAGCGAGTGCGAGTGCTTTACGAGTCTTACACTGATCTTGCGACGTGTCCGACGCGACGGTGAGTGACCCGCCGGCCATAGCACTGTTTCTGAAATAATTCTATCTCTAACATCACACAGTTATTGGCTTGTTTTATTTTCCACGTAGCCATGTGCACACTGAAATGTTAGGTACGATGTAAACATTGTGTAGCTTGAAGCAATGATATAACATTTTGTTAAGCTAAACAAATCTAGTAATTCGACATTGTGCCATATAATTTTTACTAACGTCTCAGGATTGAAAATTTTACGCCATAAATAATATAGATAAAACTGCGATTATACCACAGAGCTAAAATGTATATACTAAGTATATACAAGGATTTTACCAACTTTTATCATACAATACATTCGTTTTTGATAACGCCAACGTTACACATCAAGCATCATGAAGAACGTCACAAAAAAAAATACAACCGACTTCAACTTCGAATACCTGGATGACATCTTCATAATTTCTAGTAATATTGATTTAAAAACCAAACTACTGAACCGAAATTGGACCAATGGGACCACCTCTTAAGTATTACCTAGCAAACAAAGAAATAATCATCAAAATCAGTTCATAATTGGCGGAGTAATAGCGTACCGCGTAACATACATTAAAAAAAAAAAAAAAAATTAGAACTTCCTTTTTTGAAGTCGTTTGAAAATAGAATAATTCTAAAAATATCCTTTAAAATAAATAAGCTTCGCTGTCATGAAACAAAATTATTTGGTAACCATGCTCTCCGCATGATTTTAAAGCACCGCGGTTCAGGGTGCATCCCGAATTGGGACCAACCCTGAAATCGCCAAAAAAAACATCGTCGTTCTACAAGAAAATTTCTTTCACAAAATGTTGGGAACAGCAGCTTCCTTCGCAATTTCTGGGTTCGCCCCATAGAAAAAGTAGGTTACATTGATTACACAATTTCCTCTTTCCTCTTACGGCTTAGATAACCCGGTATAGCTAAGCTCAAACCATAAACCACACACATATTATGAACCGCTTTATAATATTAAGTAGGTACAATACAGTGGCACTATGTACACAGTATTTAATATTTATCTAATAGGATTAGATATCTATTTGGTTATTGAATTTGCCTTAATGCTTTTGCCTTGCAAAAGGATTAACTGATCATATATTATAAAGGTTATCATTTATAGTATTATAACTTATAAGTAGGTACTTATAATAACCCTTGTGGTCGTACATATTTGCTACTTAATGAATTAATGAATCTTTTGTTTTTGTTTAACTATTCTAGAGATAATAAAATATTGAGCAAAGAGGATATTATTAGTTATATCATAAACAGGGTACTAACCGGTACTATCATACTTATATAGATACTTAGTTAGAGATAGACTAAGAAGCAAAAGGTTTTAATTTTAATTTTATTTTGTGCTTTACAACCTCTGTCGGTATCGGCCGCTCACGATTACTGCGGCGGCTAACTATTAGGTAAGTACATATTTAATTATGTCAACAAACAAACGGACAAACACAAAAAGTAGGTTCGTGTGGACTGGATAACCAGCCTTTTTGTCAAACTTAATGTCCCGCCTGAAGGCCTCCGACTCTGGTTCGGCATTTATTGTTAAAGAAATATAGGAAAAAAAACAATCGAGACCAACAATTTCACATCCGACTCACGGCAGCGCTCGGTAAAAGAATATAAAGAAAAAAAAACATGTGCGAACAAAGTCCGTAAAATAGGTAGGTAACTAATCTGGTTATTTGATACTCTAAGTAACTAATTAACAAAATATTGAGGAACCGTACTTACTTCAAATAAAAACTGTTTTTGTTATTCCGCTACATTACGAAATGGAATAAATTAAATTACTTATTTAGCGCACGTGCACATGCGCATGCGAATCGTCGGATTTAGTTACTTTTTTGGGTTGTTCCTCACTTGTCCTATGACGTCTCATCCTTCGTATATTTTTTTCTTAACACAACCGTTTTCTACTCTCAAGTCTCAACTCGTCCGACAGCAATTTTAACATTTTAGTACTCTTAAGGAGCATGTTCAAAAAAGTCACGTGCAGTCATAGCAGTTATTTGACGGTTTTTATGAGTTTGTGTTTTCCTAAGAAATATATTTTTATCTTTTAAGATGTGAGAAGTGATGTAACGCTTTTGTAATCTTTCTATAAATTTTAGATAAGAATTAAAAAAACTTACAAAACACCTCTATTTTCACACATCAGTTTTACAACAGTTTTAATCATTACATTTTTACAAATTTAGCACGAAAAGCTCACTTGTAAATAACGGTCACGGTCAAATCGTGACAAACCATATTATTTAATCATCAAAATCAGTTCATAATTAGCGGAGTAATCACGTAACATACATACAAAAACATACAGTCGAATTGATGAAGTCGGTTGAAAATAGGAAATTAGAGACATGTCTACAGTAGACCTAGATTTGATTTAAAAAAACGGTTGCTCTAGAGACATTATCGAAGAAGAAAATAGGGGAATGCATTTGTATGGAGAATCGTAGACCATGTTCTCTCTTAATGAGGTTCCACAGGCAAAACTTTTCGCAGACGGCTCCAGCGGCGCGGGAGGTCCGCGGTTGTGCAAAATCAAGTTTTCTTGTTAATTTATCTATCTGCTCTTGTCATCATGGGTGTTGTCAATAATCTAGTCCAAGGAAAAATACTGGCTACTGTGCCTTGTTTTAAGAATCTAAACAGTCGTTGACGGCCTGAAAATAGATTTGTAGGTTAGATAGTTGTTTACATTTTATGTCGGACAGAGCTTTAATTAGCAAGGCAAAAGATTGCTGTACAAACCAGTATAATGCAGATTATCCCTGGTAAGTCTTTAAAATGTTCTCTGCAAAAGAAAACAAAAAACAACAGAATTTATGAGATTGACAGTTGACTGACAGCTGCATCGACGATGCGCCATACCTAGCGGAAACAAATCGCAGTGCACTAAATAAAAATACAGCTATCATGCTAATGCACCTATATCATTATACTAAGTAATGCATACTATCACGAGTGACATTACAGTAAAATGATATCTATCGCGTGAAGTGCCCGGGCATTGTCGCCTCAGGAGCGGGTACTAAACTTCTAGTTCTAGCTAATCTCCCGCATCAGTGTCCGGTCACGACGGGTATGTCCGGACCTTGCTTTATTAGGCGTCCTTTTAACCTTTGTTGACGTTTACGCGCGATAATGACACTCCCACTCCATGTCATTCAGGTAAATTTCTATGCAAAGTGAACCTGTTCTATGAGGTTCATAGGAAAAACTTTTCGCAGATGGCGCCAGCGGCGGCGGTCCGGATGTGTCAAAATCAGCTTGTTAATCGTTGCTTATATCTATCTGCTCTTGATGAGGGCGTTATGAATAATCTAGCCCAAGGAAAAATACTGGGTACTGTGCCTTGTTTTAAGAATCTATACAGCTGTTGACGACCTGAAAATAGATTTGTAGGACTATCTAGTTGCTTACATTTTATTTTGGACAGAACTTTAATTAGCAAGGCAAAGGAATGCGGTACAAACCAGTATGCAGATTCTCCCTGGTAATCCAAGTATTTATTTATTTATTATTTATTTATTTATTTATTAATTGCTTAAAATGTTCTCTGCAAATACAAAACAAAAGACTGCAAAATATATGAGATTAACAGTCTACTATGGCCGCATCGAAGATGCGCCACCTAGCGGAAAAAAACGCAGTATGTGGATCTCCATTGGAGTCACTAGCTTTTATTGTGTCTGACACGTAAATTTTATTTGGTTAGATTGATTGATGCGCAGCGAAGGTAGGCCTCCCACTACCTAGGTGGAGCGACGACATTGTGAAAGTCGCGGGCAACTGGTAGATGCAAATGGTAGGTTTTTGTAGGTACAGTGTGGCGGTCGGAGGGGAGGCCTTTGTTCAGCAGTGGACGTCTCCGGGCTGATGATGATGATAATGAGATTGATTGATAATTATTCACTCACACTCACTCACTCATCAGCCAGAAGACGTCCACTGCTGGATGAAGGCCTCCCCCTTAATAGGGAGGGGTTGCCATAATCCCCACGCTTGGCAGGCGGCTTGGGGATCGCAGAGTGTTACCACCGTTAACTAAGAGGACGCTGCTGCGCGTCCTCCGGTGGTTCTGGATGTAGTTTTAGGACATACCCAGGTCCGGTGATAAAATAAAAAAATGCAGATTGCTATAACGGAAATTCGGCTTTTGTCAGATACTCCGATCCGGATATGACAGACGTCGTAGTAAACACGTTAAGAGTTGCTGAAAAAAGGAAATGACAGGGACAGGGAAATACAGTGAACCTAGATTGTATTAAAAAAATGGTCTACAGGCATTATCCAGGAAGAAAATAGGGGATAACGTTTGTATGGAAAATCGCAGACCGGATTCCCTCTTAAATCGTCATTATGAGTAGGTTTGTTTAGACTTAGCCGGTGATTAATTCAAAAATATGCTGTGATCTACCTACACTTTTCAAAGAAATCTTGTACTTATGCTGTTAATGTTTATTATTCTGCAACCGTACCTAACGTGTATTTTGGTAATGAATTTTAATGTTGAACTTACTTGGAATTTCTTCCGAAAACAACATAAGTAAGTACCTACTTACCAGCTACACATGAGTACCTGGCCCCTGTTTTATAAAGCTACAAGCAGCGACAATGATAAGATGAATGGACTGGAAATAAGCGCACGGGTTTTTAAGACTTTATGTTGAGCGCTGGCTCTCCACTCGCTTCAGTCATACTCTGCCTTTGCGACATGCGAGCCCTACGATACGACAATACAGACTTCTAATACATGTACATGTGTTCTCTTTTTGTCAAGCAGTAATTAGATTCGCTATCTCTATTTTCCGGCAAATGCAATATGCATATTTTTAGCAGGTATGCTTGATTGTGTTTTCTTGTTAATTTTGATCGATTTGCAAGCGCTGGGCCCGTCCATTCCATTATCACCGTTGCTGGCTACAAGTACAAGTTTACAATTGTACTAGCTTCTTTTACCAGTAACTGCAAGTTACCAGTTACAGGTACATGGTTTTTCTTTAACTTAAATACAAATGTTTAACTTCTAGTTTGTACACTGGTTGTCTTGTAGCTTCAGAAAACGTCATATATTTTTTGCGGTGTCGCCAGTTTTTCACAACAAGTACAAGACTTGTGGCTTTATAAAACAGGGCCCTGTTGTTTTAGAAAACGACTTTAAAAAATTCCACTGAATTATTAGCGTAGGGTATTTGTATACATCATGTTTTTTTTGAAAAACATGAATTTAGGAAAAATGATGGTTACATAATACAGTTTACCTAATATTTGTATTGACAATGAACTCTGAGGAGTTCAGCTTGATCCGGTTTATTTTTATTAGATTTTGATTAATTAATGACTTTATACAAATAAAACTTTTAGTTATAAAAAAACCTTCTTTTTAATTTAACGTTTATTTAAGGGCATCAGAAAAGTAGAAACGCCATTTAGGATGATCGACTCCAAACCTAATCAAAGATGACATTGAAAAATGTGTTCTTCCTGTCTCCTGCTAAGCTAAGAGATTCCTTAGTAAAAACATGCAAATGCTAGACCTTTAATAGATAAGTATTTTTATATTTTAAGGAATCGAAAAACTGAATTATGATATTATATAGTTTTGTATATCTTATGACAAAAACCTCAAAAATCAAAGTGTGACCACGACCACGCTCAAACATGCGTACAATGCGTAGCCGCCAATTAAACTTGCTGCGACCCTATCTGCTACAGTATAATACGGATGATCCTCTACATTAACAAACGAGCTGATAACGTGGGAAAAATTCGCCTTAAGTTATAGTTCTGTGTAGCGATTTTAGGTGAGAACCATAAAAAGTTAATTTATTCACGTAACTATTTCTAAATTAATTCATGACATACCTATAGTAAATCATAATATGTTTTTTATGTTTGTGGGAAAAAAATGGTTTATTATCACAAATTATAGAAAAAGTACTATATTAGGCTTTATGTTCTCTCTGTATTTATAGACGTGAAAAAGTCAACCAACTAAGCTGAGTTTCGGCGGGAACTCGGAAAAATCATGTCGTTGCATTCTATTATTTTCTTAAACTTGTGTTTTTTCACGAATTAATGATAAAAATTGAGTGTTGAATTACATGTACGAGTGTGGGCAAGTGATATAATGTGGTGAAACTGTCTTTTCGTGTTGTTTTCAAAACTCCGCAGAAGCTCATAGTAAAGTCGCCACAATTTTACTAGGGCATGACTTGGACTCGACTATGACTGGTTTCGTGTGACTGACTGTGATTTCATGACATATTTGACTTGATTTTAATAAAAGAAACTTGAAAATTGTCTAGAAATTGCCAGAGTCAAGTTTATGAACTTGAAACTGGCAGAATGCACAACGTGCGATACCTATAACTAAGAGAAAAAAAACAACTAAGTAAGCTTTGGAGTTTTGGCGGGAACACGGAAACATCATGTCGCTGCATTCTATTATTTTCTTAAACTATTGTTTTTCGCGAATTAATGATTAAAAATGGTGATGTTTTATTAAATGAGTGTTGAATTGCATGCACGAGTGTGGGCAAGTGATATAATGTGGTGAAACATGTCTTTTTGTGTTGTTTTTAAAACTCCGTAAAAGGTTATAGTAAAGTCGCCACAACTTTACTAGGGCATGACTTGGACTAGATTTTGACTAACTTCGTGTGACTGACTGTGATTTCATGACATATTTGACTTGGTTTTAATTAAAAAAACTTAAAAATTCATAAACTTGACACTGGCAAAATGCACAACGTGCGATGCCAATAACTAAGGAAAAAAAACCAAGCTTTGCCCGGATCTTGTCACTCGTGTACCTTGTCTCTTAAACCTCGTATATTATTTTGTAAAATGATTGCCTTTTAAATCCTAATTTGTATATTTTTGAGAAAACGGAAAACAGATAAACGGCCGTATAAGCTCAGTGGCTAGCCGCTGCGCACTGCGCAAGTTACAATCCTGCATGAGCTGTCTATAACAAGATTAATAATCCTTGATTTTATTCTTCAATCATAATTAATAATTACCACAACTCTAAGCTCATATTATAAACCTGCAAACAAACAGTTTCAAATCATAATTACGCATCGCTCGTCAAGGAATGTAACATAATATGCCTATAATAGCATGCTGGTATAGGTATATGTAGGGTATTTTGATTTCGATAAGCAGGAGGCAGCCGCGATGCGGCCGTTGGCAGAGGTCACTATTGACGTCAATGGAGTCACGTGACCCCGATGTACTGTAGTATTAATATACCTACGAAGTCGACCAGCTGATACAGAGGAGCCGTGATGCAGTAAGACATGTTTAAATTTAGACTGCACAAAAAGCGAACAAAGGTCGCACTTTCGCTGCGAATAAAGTTCACGGACTTTCACTGAGATGTCAGTTGTTTTGAGCTGTCTTGTATTTAATAATAGGTTTTTTGATCTGATCATATGCGGAGATGAATTCCGCAGTTATTTAGTACAACAAGTAGACTTTCAACCAAGCGTTTCTATTGTAGATGGCTGATCTAGTCGTATTGGTCAGGTACTGTTTGACAATCCGGTTCTGTACAATATTGAGTAACAATGAACGTAGCACCATAGATTAAGTGTGTATGTTAGTATGTTAGTACATGTTAGTATACTTAATCTATGGTAGCACTAAGCCGGAAGAAGCTTATAGTAATTATATCAATTTAAACAACAACGAGAAAAATAATCCTTAAGTCGCTAAAAATAATCTGTATTATTGTAAAATGTGAAATGTATAGAAGATTTTATGTAGAACAATAAAATTAATTGTATTTTCGGAACGCGTTGCAATCTTTTAAACAACTTCACCAAAAGACTTCAACGCGTTCAACTATTTCATTTATTATCGATAATTGCGGTTTATATTACAAATACGCAATATTTTAACGCATTGAATCAGCTTTACTCTAATTCAAGAGCAAGAAACACAGTAAATTCAGTAACCAATCTTTGCGCCCGTTCCGTTTCGTAGCTCAAGCAAAATCCTCAAAATCACCGATTGATTCCATTCACACCTCGCTTTGTCTTTTAAGCGTCAGCCGTGTACTATCCGGAGTAACATAGACTGCAGTGCCTTTCCCGGCGTTTCTAACATATACAATGTGTAACAAAAAGGTTCAACAATACGAAAGGGTATCAATGTGTATACTCATCATTATGAACAACTTTTTTACTATGGGGCCAAGCCTGATATCGCGAAAAAAATATCTGTTGTTCCATACAAAAAGTTCCTTGACCTTGGACAAAATGTATGGAACAGCTGTTTTTTTTCGCTATTTCAGGGTTGGCCCCATAGTAAAAGTTGTTCATAATGATGAGTATATACATACCCTTTCGTATTGTTGAACCTTTTTGTTACACATTGTATATTACTTTTGAATTTATTATGATCCCATTTTTTGATGCCTATCTATACTTAAACAATAAATGAGCTTCGTCTAAGTTAAAATAATTAAATTTTAAAGAAAGCTAATCAAAAAACCAACTGAGTTGTTTTACTCATTGCACTTTAATTGTATTTGTTGTGGTTTTTACGAAATTAGAATGCTATAATAAATTTTTATAGTTAACGATCCGGAACGAGCTTTTATAATTTTTCATGGTCAATCAGAAAACTTGATTGCGGTGTTCTGCGATTCGTTGAGCTGTGACGGTGGCGGCGCCCGTACAGGACTCGCTGGCATTCCGCAAGTGAATCCGTGTCGAAAGCCATCTGTGTCGCTCGGAAACCTCGAGTTTGTATAAATGAAGTGATTATTTTTAAACATGTTCTGTTTTAGACAATTCACTGCCAGGCAACTTGAAGCATAAAGCTGAAACTCGGGGTAAACAGTAGCGTGCATTGGGAGAAACTTAACCCTAGTTGTCTTAGGTTGATTATGTCTAAAATTTGCTCGGGATGATTTAAAGTGGTGAATTTTGGGAGCGGGCCGAATTTCTTCCGTACGCGGACGAAGTCGCGGGGGACCTCTAGTTCTTACATAAAACTGAAAGATGTAGTACCTATTGTTATTTCTTTTGTGGTACAAACAAGAAAACCGCAAGACGCCGCCGGCGCCGGCGCTAGGATCTAGGTACCTAAACATTTCGCCAAAGAAAGTAGAGATAGACAATAGACAATAGTTTTTTCGAGATAGAGATCGCGCGTCCAACAATGTACCTACGCAGTACCTATGAGATATCTTCACCTTATCATTTATTAACGAGTGTGTACATATATAATCATTGTTATTTTAATAATAAATGCATAACGTTTATAATAAATACTGGGAAATCCCACAATAGCGGTATTCCCTTGTAGAGAATTGGAGAATTTGGAGAAGACTATTCAAGTCATCGAAATGTTTACGTACTTATATATAAAGAACAACGAGTATAATTTAAGGTCTAGACTAGAGTCATATGACGGAAAATGCTTTACCTACAGAGTTAATTAAAACACTTTGGAAATTGCCTACTCGGCCTACTCCTTGTATTTTTTATATTCCTTTATATATCTGCTATTGTCGGAATATTTTTTCAAGGCAGAATTTGTTTTGATCGAGCTGCGCTGATTCATAATGACACCTGGATTTAAGTTCGTGTAGGCTGACTAGCCTGACCTAATGCAGAGATAAGACGGAAAATAGAGACAAAGTATATGCTCCTAATCCTAACATAATATCAAGGTTATTATAGTATAGGACAGACAACCTGTTCTATTATTTACCGGCAAACCTGCAAAGGTTGTTCTTGCCGTGTGAGGTTATTTACCAGATAGCCCTTTTCACCCATGTATACCTAGAAACGTTTCAACGTAAGGGCGTTTACAGCACGTTAGATTTACGAAGCAATAAAAAGAAAGACCAACTAATAACCCCGTCGCACCGTCTTGTCAAGTCGGAGAGGTCAGTGTATATTTTGGGACCCGCGATCTACAACCGTATACCAGCTTCCATTCGGGATGCTCCTTCCACCGGGTGCTTCAAAACCAAGCTCAGAGCGTGGTTACAAGAGAATTTGTTTTATGACATTGAAGCTTATTTTAAAATAAGAGATTATTAACGATTATAACGATTATTTTTGTAATTATTATTTCATTTTAGTAAGTGATTATTTTTTTGTGACATACTAGAAATGAAATTTGACTTGTAACTTTGGTGTTATCAATAAACTATTTGTATTTGTATTTGGTATATAATTATATCTTATTATCATACTTAGTTACTTGTGGTCTTCGAGCATATACCAATTGGAGGTGACAAGCTAAGCTAACCCTCTGCCAAAAGGTATATCTTCAGTGACCATATAGGTACATACCCTTTTTGATTTATATCATATTCGTCCCGAATTTTCGCCCCACTACGATATAAAAATTATGTGCTGTGAGCTTGTGAGTTTGTTTTTCTGTTCATACGAATAGGAAAATGTTGTATTAGTGTGAAAGTTTGCTTGAAAGTGTGCCATGAGTGCTTACTTCGTACCTCGCAAAAAGAAAATTACGTATGCAGTTATGTGGACGTCAATGGCTTCTCCATTAGTTTATGCTCTAAGCTTGTGGTTGGCGTTACAGCCTCTATTAAACATAGTATTATAAATAGTCTTTGTATGTTTTTTTTTATACATACAAGTGACGAGACAAGCAAGACGTTCGCCTGGTGGTAAGCGTCACGCCTGCCACTAAGGCGTGATGTTTACCACCAGACAATCGTCTCACCACCCAAAAAAAAACTAGCCATGCAGTTATTGTTCTGTTCATAACATTTTTAAATTCGCATTCGCAGTCTATCATTTTACGTTAGATGCTATTATCACAAACAAATGCAAATGCAAGGTCGGAGAAATGTAGATTTACTACAACCATGTTATGTTTAGACTATTGTAGCAAGCATATGTCTTTTATTATATATAGATCCTTAGATAAACCGTATGCTCTCTATAACCTACCGTACAGACAACAGAGAAGCAACAACACTTAGGAATGCAATGCTTATTGTTTCCATCAGGCGTTACAAGTTGTACTAAATGAATTAGACGCGGCATATACATTTGAAAACAAAGATAATATAATACTATACTAGTTTGAAAAGGTATGTCTTAATATTTGTACCGCTCTGAGGCTTGGGTTTAGATGTTTTGCATTTCAATTGCATTGTCTTTTAACGGGCTACAGTAGCTTTGTCAATGCATTGTCAAGCATGACGGAAAGCAGAGGATGAGGCAATCGCATAGGACCGGAAAGGATGGCGTGAATAAAGGAGAGGAGGCCTATAGCCACCAGTGGGTGTACACTGTACACGGGTTATCTTATAATTGTAACCAGCGACTGAACGAATACTTATTAAACCTACTGTTTTCAAAAAACTCCTCCTTAAAGAGCTCCTTTCTCCTCATCGGGATAAAATCAATAATGTAGAGGGTAGTACTTTATTGCAGAGTCCGCCTGGGGAACAAGTACATCTTTGTCAGTTAATCAATCGCCAAGCAGTAGTGTGTAAGTATTATTGTGTTCCGGTTTGATGGGCAATGTTACCATATAAATTACAAGGCATGAAGAAATTATACATCTAATATCACAGGTGACGAGCGCAGTGCAGTGCGGCGCAGGATTTTGTTCCAGGCGTAAAGCTTAGTACCAGGCAAACATCTCGCTCGTTTCGTCACTACATAGTATACAAAAAAAGGCGCAAACTTGTACCAGTACTTTTAAAGCCACTGGCTTCCGAACTTGTGGTAGGTATACTGTATTTCAGAAACCAGTTTTTCCCATTTTTATTACAGTCATCTTCATTGTGTTTGCAGGAATTGAAAAAGTAGGAAAATGTAGGAGTAGTAGGAAATTTCAGGGACCAGTAAAATAATTTGGTGGAGAAGAGTTTATACTTAGATGATGTAGATACAATATAACATTTATAACTATTAAACCATATATGCACTAATTACTAGAGGTCTAGAGGACCTGGGTATGTCCGTAAACTGCAACCAGACCCACCGGAGGACGGGCAGCAGCATCCTCTTGGTTAACGGTGGTGAGCATTCTGCGATCCCCAAGCCGCCTGCCAAGCGTGGGGATTATGGCAACACCCCTCTATTGGGAGGCTTTCGTCCAGCAGTGGACATCTTATGGCTGACGACGACTAGAGGTCTTGGGTACCTATGCCTTAAAATTGCATCCAGAAACACCGGAAGACGGGCAGCAGCGTCCTTTCGGTTAACAGTCATGAGCATTCTGCGATCCTCAAGCCACTTAATCCCCACTGGGGATTATGGCAACCCATCTCTATTAAGGAGGAGGCCTTCATCTAGCAGAGGACGTCTTCTGGCTTATGATGATGATGACGCTATGCACTATATTCACCGCGTTACCAACGCGTTACCAACTGGGTCGTGCGGCCATGATTTATGCAAGTGCAAGCAAGACCCACAAGTGCGACCACAAGCAAGACCCACAAGTGCGAGCGAGATAGACATAGTGAAATGATTTATGGCCGCAAGACTCAGTTGGTAACGCGGTGACTATAGTCATAAAGGTTATATTTGCAAACAGGTTTTCAGAAATTCAAAACAGTACCTACTGTGTCGACAATAGGTCGATGCAGTCACTGTCTTAAATAGATTATATATTTTATATGGAAATACCTAATTACGTGGCCGGAATTCCTAAATATGATGCCCTAGGAAAGGTTGGGGGAGGAGAGAGAGAATTTAAAGTGGTGAATATGGGGAGGAAAATATCGCGGGGCGAATTTCTTCAGAACGCGGACGAAGTCGCGGGCGACCTCTGGTTAATAAATGTTAATTAATAATTAATTACAAAAATGGAACGTGCAATACTTACTAATGTCATTTAACATTAGTCATTTAGCATTTTGAGGAAGGCTTACTCGTACTGCCATAGGTGGTAAAGATAATACTTTCATCTAATATCTAATACTACCATGAATACTACCTATAAGAATCTCTGTCCTGCCTGACATAACGACTGACTGACTGACTGACTGACAGACAACGCACAGCCTAAACCGCTGGTCATACAGACTTGAAATTTGGAGGGTGTCTTTGTATTGATGCGTAGGGGTGTACTAAGAAAGGATTTTCCGAAATTCAACCCCTAAAAAGGGGGTGGTAAAAAAGGGGGAAAGTTTTGTATGAAAGTTGAAAGTCTTTGCTTTTAAACTTTTAGTCATGAAAATTTGTATTTAGATATTTCATTTAAAATAAAAAAAACTGTTTTCAAATTTTTTGACATGAATGATTTAAGGGGGTGAAATGGGGGGGTGGAATGTTGTATGGAAAGTTCTTTGTTTTTGAAGTTATAGTGAAAAAAATGAATGGTAAATACATTTTAAAAAAGGGCGTCGGGATGATTTAAAGTGGTGAATATGGAGAGGAAAATAATTCGTAATTAACCCAGCAGCGGTATGGAAGATACGAGTATTTGGGAGCGAGGCGAATTTCTTCCGTACGCGGACGAAGTTGAGGGGGACCTCTAGGTAATATAGGTACACTATATTTATCAAAAATTTGCCAAAAAATAAAAGCTCTTCAAGTAAAATACCGTGCCTCATATAGAATGTGATAAAAAAATAGTGTGAGAAAAAATAAATTGGTATCTATACTATAGGTATATTCTTTTTTAGACTAAGTAATCATTGTGGTTTTGAAGAATCCGGTCATCAATTAGATGTCAATTAGGGCTAGATACCTAGAAGATCGAGCCCTGCTCGTTGTCACGTAGCCTCTAGTGTAGGCTTTTTGAGATTGTGGGGCGCGTGCTCTGCTCTAATTGATTACAGCCTTATGCATTAATGCACATTTTATTGATCTATATATAGATTTTACTGCGTTTGGAAGGTTTTTTACTGGTTTATGTTTTAAGGATGGAGTACTCTTGTTAAAAGTTATAATACTTTCCAAGAAAGTAAATTTCTTTTAAAGTTTTTTATGATGATTGGTGAAAGTAAATAATAAAGGTTTGTCTGAGACATATGACATTAATGTAATGTTAAGTTACTCTTGTTTGAGTGTTGTCTCCTCTTATGGCGGTTTATCTAACCTAAAAGTATCCGATTCATACGCTACGTGAAGGCATTCAAATTGTATTTTTATATAACAATATCAGACCTGGCAGACATTGTCCTGCCTTTTTTTGTTTTTATTTATGGATTTGTGTGGAGGCACGAGCAAGCCAGTCGCCTAGTTATAAGCGTCACGCCTGAATGTGCCAGAATCGTGAACTTGCGAATAAAATCCTGCGCGTTTGTGTGTTTGTTACTCTTTCACGCTGATACATGCACGGGTTTGAATGTTATTTGGTGTAGAAATAGTTTATAACTTGGATTAAAACATAGGCTACTTTTTATCCCAATAATCGCAGGTAAAACTGCGGGGCGCAGCCATATATATAAGATACTCAGCAATTATCAACAAAGTCGTATGTATGAAACTAAAAAAAACTAACATGTTTTTTATAAATGATATCTAAAATTGCAACAGACCTACGACTCCATTTACCTAATCCTTCATGTAATTTTTACCACAAAACACAGGTGTCGTAAAAGTTAGGTACGTGCTTCAACCTATTAATTAGTAAAAAATTGTGTTCCATTGAATTTGTATGTTTAGTTTTAGTATAGTATAATTAAGGTTGACATTTAAAATAAACTTTCCATGACGTCAATCGATATCACAAATTACTTAATCAAATCGTTTTTATTTTTATACTAACGACAAGTAGGTCTCTGTGCACGTAAATAACGTTCTTTATAGAGTTGGTAATTATAGGCAATAGGGTTTGGTTACTAATAGTAGATTTGTGCACTATTGTCTCAATTATATCATCTTTTTCCCGTAATTAGCACGATTGTGAACTAGGGGATCGTGCTAGGAACTGATTCCTAGATTATTTTTACAGCCCAACGATTCGATTTAGTAAAGACAGTCAAAGAAATAGTATTTTTAGTATAAATGTTGGCCCCAAATTTACCGCCCCTAAAAATCTGCCGCCCTAGACTCCAGCCTACTCAGCCAGCTGGCAAATCCGTCACTACATTATTAAGGAGTATGGAAGCTTCATGAAATAGTTCTATTATACTTTTAATGAAACAGTTACAAAGATCATTTAAATTTCGTTTTGCCAAGATGTTTTCTGTGATGCATGAATTCGTCAGTTCGTACAATTAGTCTCGCAATTATTATAGTCTGCGGTGGTTGATATTAGCGTAGAACTTGGCTGCCGAATGATATTAATAAGGCCAGTGTGATTTTAATGATGTTCTCGTTTTAGGTGACAGCATACTCTGTAAGTAAATTAATTAGATTGTAGCGTACGTGACAAATTAAGTGTGTCAGTCCATTAAAGTTGTGAGTAGGAATTGATCAGAATTTAATCGATTTTTAATAATCTACGTAGATAAGTACTGGGAATTTCGTTTCAGTTTTCCTCATCCGATCTAGATCGTTGGTTTCGATGGTTGAAATGCAACAATTTGCCAAACCTACAAATAACTTTAAGCTTTTCATAATTTTTCGACTTTTCTTCTTTTGAAGCTATTGAAAGTTTACTACTTAACACATCACTTTGTAGCAATGATTCAACGTACATTTGAAAACAAAATCTGTTTAACTCGTTTAGTTATATCTTATGTATATCCTGTTTCTATCCTAGGGACTATGCTAGAAGTTTGTAGGTAGGTAAAATAAGGAAAAATCCTGCTCAAACCGTTCAACATATTTCTTGAATATATATTATCCCCTATTTATGTATCCCCTATATATATTAGATTTAGAAAAAATCCCGCACCCCGATATTTCCCCGTATTGTTATGAGCCCGGCAGGGCAGAGGGCATTGTCTTCAGAGATTTCTGATGCAGACGCTCTGGTGTTAACGCACTTTGGAGACGATGCATTATGCAGGAGCTGTATCAGCATCACTGACCCTCGTTCATGCATTTGCGTTGAACGAAGGGAACGTAATGATCATTGTTCTTTGGATACAGAATAGAAGTGAAATGTTGAAGCATACTTAATTAACTAAAAACAGAATGATCACTAACTTTATTTATGGCAAAATCCGAAATCGAAGGCTAGGGTGAAATACACATTATCAGTCAGAAAAAGTCCACTGTTAGACGAAGGACTTTCCCGTAATACCCCTCTATTACGTAGTAGTGGACCTGGGTATGTCCTTAAACTGCAACCAAACCCACTGGAGGACGGGCAGCATTCTGCGATCCCCAAGCCGCCTGCCAAGCGTGGGGATTATGGTAACACCCCTCTATAAAGCGGGAGGCTTTCATCCAGCATTGGACGTTTTTTTGGCTGACGACGACGTAGTTGCTGCCCGTCCTCTGGTGATTCTGGATGCAGTTTTAGGACATACCTTGGTCCCAGGTGAAATATGTGCTGGTAATATTATAGAGTTACTTGCCTTGTTCAAAATCATAATTCAATCACTTATTTAGGTACATCTTCATAGATGCATCAGCAACACTACTTCTGGTATTGCAATGGTCAATAGGCTGCGGTAACTCTTCACAGGCCCGCTAGCTAGCCTGTATGTTCCTTTATCTTTAAAAAAAACTTCTACTCAATGACAGTACTTATTTAGTAAAAAGTTAAAACCTTATGAACGATCTCATGAACATTAAAAAGTGATAGGTATATAATTATAGATATACCTTGTACGTAGGTATACCTACTCAAATCAAAGGATTTACTGACTGGGCTCTTCTGTTTAATAGTCAGCTAAGATCATAATCAAATTCTTATTAGAGTTCGGTTCGATTGTCAAGAAAATCATTTTATAACTGTATCATAAAAATCTCAGCCACAACACTTCTACGTCGCGTGAGAAAATGAGTAAGCGGATAGCAATTGGGGCTAAACATGGGTTAAATATAATTTTATATGAATGCTCTCCGTTCTAATATAAAACGATGCGTTACTCGGTTCACGACTTGGCCGCGTGCGCGATTGATTAGAGTTTATTTCTATCACAGCACTTATAAAGCGTACAAATTGATGACAAATCGGGTTATGATCACATGATAACCGAGAAATTATATCAGTCTGATACCATTGCCATCCAACTGCAGTAACCTTTGCGGCTCAGACAGCTCTTCACACACAGCCCGACAGCACAGATCCAAAAATAAGTAGTAAATAAACTATAGAAAATTGTATGAAAAATAGTAATTTTTGTTTACGCCCGATAGAGGTACCGCTGCGCTGTCCCAGTTTTTTTTGGTATAATTTTGAATGTTTTGGACGTACTACCTATACCTACGTGTTTTTCGATAATTTATCTGCTTAGAGTAATATTCTACGATTGTATTCTGATTTTTATAACGATTTGGTGTCATGTTTGGGTCACGACCCGTCCACCTACCGCCTTATTGTTGATTGCAGTGGGTTCAAAGGTAAATGCGAATTACCCGTGCACCCACCAGTGGGTGAAGCCGGTGGGTGAACGGGTCGTGAGTCGTGACCCTCATGTTTGATGTTTAAAATTATTCAATGACGTCAAGAGGCAGGTTACTGGATGCTACGTTTTCATGTCCTATCTAGAGCCACATTTTTTTTAATAAAAAATAAAAAAACGCACCATTATTACACGAGTATAATATACGACCTTTTAAGATTGTTAATTTACGTTTTAGGAATGACTGAACTATAGTATACATCGAGATTCAGTGAATCGGATCATTACATTATGTATACGATAGGTTAAGTTTTTTAATATGATAATATTTTTGGGGGCAAAGACACTCGATACGAGGTGATGGAATACGCTATAGTTCTGTTGAACTCCAACGTGCGTAGTTGATGTACTTAGTAAAGTTACGAAGAAAAGTTATTTTAGTTTTTTTTTTTCAATGTACTGATATAAACCTTCGTAAACTTTGTCTTAGGTTATACTTCTATATTTCAAACCGCAAATCACGGTAAAGGTTGTTGTTTCCTAAATTAAACGAAAAAACTAAAATAATTTACGGTCCTAAACATGTTTTTGTAATGGTAAGAGGAACAGGACTTCTTCGTAATAGCTTAAAGTATGCATGACCAATAAAGCGGTACCCAGAACTTTGAGTTATAAACCATAAGTATTACTGTGGACCTGGGTATGTCTTAAAACTGCATCCAGAACCACCGGAGGACGGGCAGCAGCGTCCTCTCAGTTAACGGTGGTTACCATTCTGCGATCCCCAAGCCGCCTGCCAAGCGTGGGGATTATGGCAACACCCCTCTATAAAGGGGGAGGCCTTCGTCCAGCAGTGGACGTCTTCCAGCTGTTGATGTGATGTGATGTGATTACTGTGTACCATGCGGTGATAGGCAACTACCTCGCCCGATACCTGCAAGGGACTTAACCATCTAGTAAAGTTAACTTCTAATATTTAATAAAACCTTCAAGTACTTTTAGCATAGGCACTAGCTAAAATACGTAGTACATATACAAAAGAAAGATTATGAATCTGAGATAGCGGATATAGAAACGTAAACTCTTCTTTTATCATATTTTCTATCGAATAAGTACATATGCGTTTACGTAGGTATACGTGTAAGTTTTTCTCTACGTATGTTTAGGTATAGTTTCTGTGCTAGGCATACTGAATTCGTTAATTTCTCAGTTGTATACAATAAAGCGTAGGTGTTGAAAGATTTTCAGTCAATTGCCTACGATTTATATGAGTGCCCGTGCGCCGCCGCAGACCACTTCGCGTCAATCGCGCTGATTGACCCCTCGCAATCTCAATAGGTGCTTGTGGCTGTCTCTTTATGAAAAAAAACTACTATACGCAAATAACTCACATCATTAGAGACACTAATCATATTGATAATGTGAAGAATGAGGGTTATATCAGGGAGATCGCCTCGCTGTACGTAATGTGGGACTCTGTGGCAGTTTGTTTCCCGATGACTACAAATAGGTTGTTCTAAATCTAGAGTTATGTTCTAGGTTTGACTAGATAGATTTAAGCAACGATTAGCAAGAAAACTTGATTTTGCCACATCCGGACCGCCGCTGGCGCCATTTGCGAAAACTTTAGCCTGTGGAACCTCATTAATCCTCGGTGCGTGCTAGAATAGGAGGAGGAGGAGAGGACAGGAGGAAGAGTAGATATTTGTTTTTAATTAATCTTAATATCAGTTTTATCACACAACAATTAGGACAATCCTCGTTTTTACTAACGACTGTACTTGACGCACCTACATGCCCAGAGCCGCGCTCAATAGAAAAAATAAATTTACAAGAGAAGCAAACATCTTCATGCATGCCGCGTGGGACGTACGACTGGATTTGCAAATAATGTTATTTGAATCAGAGATGTGCTTTGTTGTTGACGTGTTTCAACTAAGTTGATGAATTAGTAATGTCGTATCGTACCACCAAAATTCTTTACGTAAATACATAATAATCTTGTGTGGATACTTGCTTGCTGTTTGATAAACAGCATTACGCTGAGTTGAAGCCATTTTTGTGACATCACTTTTAATTTTATTTTATTTGTAATTAACTTTACTTAGTTATATTAGTAATAATGTTACAAAATAAATCATTTTTCTTTCTTTCTTTCTTTTTGCGACTGGAGTGAATTTAAAGGTACGCGTAAGCGTCAAAGATGATACAAAATACTACGGTAAGCGTAACGGTTGAGCTAAATGAAGGTGCTGGTAATTACTCACAATCTTCAAGTTATAAAATAATTATTTACAAAACTCCTTTTTTTTTTTTTTTTTTGAAAAAAATACGTGTTGGGATAGTGTTGGGTTTTTGCCAGTATTTTTTTATTCTTTAAGCATCGTTTCAAGCAGCAATGTTCGTATAATATAAAATTATCAAAAAATATATATGCGAAACAACACCAGCCCGAGAAGCTAATTTCAACCTTTTCAGGATCGTTTCTACATTGGAAGCAAGTATTTACGTAGTTTCTTTTTAAATTCCATCTATAAGCTAGGTATTACTATTTAAACGAAAAAATTATGATATAATAGAATAAAATATATAATTAATAAAAACTTTTTTTTTATATACGGTCAAATGACGAGTCGAGCAAGACGTTCACCTGGTGGTAAGCGTCATGCATGCCACTAACAGAAGCAGTGCTAGAATTGTGAACTTGCGATCACAATCCTGCGCCGCACTGCACTGCGCTCGTCACTGAGATATTAGATGTTAAATCTCTTCATACCCAGTAATTTCTCTGGTAACATTGCCCTTCAAACCGGAACACAGTAATGCTTGCACACTACTGCTTGGCGATTGAATAACTGTCAAAGGTGTGGTACTCCCCAGGCGGACTCTGCAGTAGAGTCCTACCACTACAAAACTATACTATATAACACTTTAACTGTGTGGCGGTCTAAGGCCTTTAGGAGGACTTTAACTGGACGCATGGACTTTAACTGCATCCTGGATGGCATGTGACGTGATGTGACCCAGGTAGACAGCATGGCAATAGAGAGGCCTAAATCCAGCATGGGATAAGGAAGACAGCGGATGATGGCGGTGATGAGAAACTTTTTTACCAAAACCCTTTTACTTATGCCATTCTCTTGTATTAAGGTCAAACGTGCTCCATATCTTTGCGTATCTGCTTTTTGCTAGAAATATCAAGGAAATGTCTTAGCCTTCTCAACTTTTGACTTTATTATCTCAGTATAACAAGTTTACAGAATAAAAATCAATATAAAGTACTTAATACAGTTACAATCTTACAATATTCTAGAAGATTAAAGACCTTCGTTTTTTATATTAAGTATTAGAATGAAAGTCGGTAATGATGTACATCATTACCCTGTCTGTACATCAAAACAAACAACTTTAACTATGGGGCCAACATACAAATCGCAAAAAAAAACCAGCCTTTCCATACATTTTGCCCGAGGTCGATGAACTTTTTGTATGGAACATCTGATTTTTTTTTCGCGATTTCAATGTTGGCCCAATAGTAAAAGTTGTTTGTTTTGATGTACAGAATATGCCCTTAAAAGGTTGCTAACTGATTAGAACTAACCCTGTATACAAAGTGAACTATAATTATATATGACCAGAGGTCCCCCGCGACTTCGTCCGCATGCGGAAAAAATACGGACCGCTCCCAAAATTCTCCACTTTAAATCATTCCGAGCAAACTCTACCAACTCTATCAACTCTACCGACTCCACCAACTCTCCCCCCCCCCCCCCCCTGACCTGGGCATGTCCTAAAACTGAATCCAGAACCACCGGAGGACGGGCAGCAGCGTGCTCTTAGTTAACGGTGGTGAGCATTCTGCGATCCCCGAGCCGCCTGCCTAGCGTGGGGATTATGGCAACCCCTACCTATTAAGGGAGAGGCTTTCGTCCAGCAGTGGACGTCTTTCGGCTGTTGATGTGATGTGACTCAGTATTGACGTCATAGCTAGGTACCTACATCAAAACAAATCTGTCAGCATCCAATGAGCGCTACCTTTCCGCTGGGCGGTAGAAAGCTTGGTTAAAGGCAGGTCAACTGCCCCATCCGTCGTATATCTCCATGTCATTACAGCGTTTTCCCCTATGCCCATGCCCGGGGACTATTTTAGGAAGGCATTAATATGAAAACAAGTACTGCATTATTAACGTGGCCTCGGCCATGGACCGGTCATTCAGCCGAGGGTACAGTCGCTCTGAAACATCTTACAGAAGCTTACGGTATTACAATTTATTGTTAAATGTACCGCCCTGTAATAAAACCGCACCCCATTATATTGCCTTGGTCATATGTGATATGTATTTTCTTTTATGTTAACTAGTTATGAGACGTTTGAGGCGTGCTCGCAATGTGAAGCGATAACGCCTGCCCATGATCACAACAGCGGTATATATCCTGAACACAGAGTAACAAAACAAAGTCAAGTCCAGTCATAGAGTAGCCCAGTCTTATAGTAGTTTTCCGTTAAGACTTGTAAAATTATGTTGTTGTAGTAGAGACAGAAAGTTACCTTAAAATGTATGACGTTTGTCTATCTTGATACATAATTAAAAAAACTAAATACAGTGAGCGAGTAATACAGTGAACAGAGTAATATAGTCATGGGCAAATAACAAGAAATCAATAGAATTATATACTCTTCGAGACATGGCTGATCCGTCAATCTGAACCTGCGCTGATTTTATCCTTTTAATAGATACGTGCACAAGTACTTTAAAAGAAAAGAACAAAGCTCCGCCTTCATAGTACCTATAAGGTAGCTCGTTATGCGTTGAACTTAAAAATTTCGTCACTTGTCCTTGTTTGGTCTCCTGTTACATTCATAGAGTAAGTATATATTCTTCTCAGCCAGTCTGTCTCTTATACCAATGGAGTAGGAAAGAGACGCGACGGCATAATTCACTGCTGTTAACATCGGTGGCCGTAGTCATAGTATAGTATTTTTGTTGGTTCATTTCATGGGAAAACATCATGAGGAAATCTGCATACGTTTGGAGAAGAAATTCAATGGCATATGTAAATCCACCAACCCGCAACTGGGGCAGCGTGGTGGATATTCCCCAATCGTCCTTTGACGGCAGCCTAGGTCCAGCAGTGGACTGTTTAAGAGTGGTCGCACATTGATTCGGCACGGCACCCGACAGGCGCCGGACCGAACGTAACACACTGCGCACAATTAACTGGTTCAAGCGAGACGGACGTCTCGAGAAATTTCTTACGATGTGCGGGACCTAGTACATAATGTACGCACGGAGCGCCTTCGGGGGAAACCGGACAGTTTTTCTATCGGGTTTTTCTCGTCGTATGCGGCCGGTCTAAAACGCTGATTATGTACATTGGCTCTTTATACATAAAAAAATATGTACTGGTTATGAGAGAGTGGGCGCTCGAGCGCAAATAACAGAAACCACTTAAAAACTAACCATTTCATTTGACACCTGCATTTTCCTGCTTCATGGTGTAAATTATTATTCGATGACGTCTTTCCATGGAAGTAAGTATACATAAGTTGTCCGATGTCTCGTGGCGGCGCTCCGATGGGTTCAATGTTTCGACAAAATACGCGCAAGGCACCTTCGTCTCACTATCTTGACATCTATCGTATTCTATGGATGAATTATTCCAGGATATAAACATATATTAGGTTTAAATCTTCATATGCCTACGACGTTGATTTATAAGTGGCCAGCCTGTTGACGGGGCTTCATGCTTCCCTATGGGAATAATGGGAAACACGCAGTGAACTTTGAGATTTAGACTTTGGGAAACTGGTAAACACTCCATATTTATAGCAGAAATGTTATCTTATATCATCATCATCATCAGCCCCGAGACGTCCACTGCTGAACAAAAGCCTCCCCTTTAGACCGTCACACTGTACAGTGTACAACAACCTGCCATTTGTATCCACATTTTATGAAAGGGTAATTTGCAAAAATTATATATATATAGGTTAACAATAGAAAAACGTATTTTCGTAGTTTCCATTTGTTGTACCAGTTTTAATTTTTGTAATTTTTGTTTATGATAGAGTCTCTGGATACTCCTTGAATCACGAACAAAGAATTTCGGAAGTAAATTACATCACATGAGACAAATACCATGTATAAGTATGACTAAGCTGTTATTCGATGCTACAAACATAATAACTACAAAGGAAGAGACCACATTCTTAGTGACGTTACCAGTGTCTTTACAAAAACTTATGGTTTTCTACGGCTTATCAATTGTTATTCGACGTAAGATTTTGGATAGTCCTTGAAAAACATACGAGTAATTTATTCCACGTTCTACGATTTCAAAAAAATGGTATAAATAATTCTCGTTACTTAGTGGAGAATTCAAAGTAAAACGTGCCTCGATTACCATATAAATTTGCCAAAAAATTACAATTATTTAGAGCTATATATTATTTTATTCGCTGGGTTCTAGAAACAGTTAAATAAGACATTTACTTAATCCTCGATGCTCTATAAAATAAACTTGACGTATCTTTTCTGGAAAATGTGATCAGCATTTCAAGTTTAACGCAGAAAGAGCAAATAGGTGTCAAAATTCTCCAATTGAGATGGGTTTTATTTTGCGACAGGCTGTAATAGTTATTTATGATACTAGTGCGGTAAGTTGGTTTTTACAAACGAGTAGAGTCGTCTCGGGTTTACCATAGTCACGAGTTAGTAAAATTCAATTCCGCACGTGTGTCTTACAAAATTTTAACACACATTTGCGAGAAAACAAATAACAGAAGTAAAACAGATAATGAAACAAACTGAATTATTTTGTTTATAAATATCGGTCGGAAAGTCGCAACTAAATACTTGACACTGGCAAATGCACAAAGTGCGATGCCAAAATCCGCCTAGGAGGAAAGAAGAAAAAAAACTTCGTTCTAAAGTTCGTCTTTGTTAAAACGTTTCTATTATGAGTGTCTTTTCGTGTTGTTTCTAAAACTCCGAAGAAGCTTGTACCTAGTAAAGTTGCCACAACTTTACAAGGGCATGACTAGACTTGACTGTGACTTTGACTTATAACTCATTCTACTTGAAAATTATCAAAAACTTGATGCAAATAGCTACGTGCGCATGGTGAAAATTAAAACTACATCTTTCGTCTCATTTTCTATTTAGTATTAATGTGAGACAAACGTATTGAGCAAAAGCGCTTCCAAGAAGGTTCGATCATTCAGCTTCTTTATTCTCGTAATGTGAAACGCCTTGGTAAAATTCTTATTATATTTTTATAGAAATAAATAGAAAAAACCGTAAAGGATGCGCACCGCGCTATATAACTTAGCTAAGAGAACCTATTTTACCGCACGCCTAGTTGTATGGTGCGTAACAGGGGCCGTACCGTGAACTGCTTATAGCGGGACCGATTACGCTCAGCTGCCGACACTGCGCGACTATGAATTTTATCGCCTGGCAATAAGGTTCGCGGTCGCGCAGTGTCGGCAGCTGAACCTATTCGGTCCCGCTAAAACAGTTCACGGTACGGCCCCAGGCATCGTAAATGCATTTTTCGAGCAAATGTTTTGTAAAATGTTTTTATCGTTTCATCATGGTTTCATCAGAGTGCTTTATAACGGTCACATTCTTTACACTTTACTTCTAAGTATTAAAATAATTCATTCTTAGAAGACACGTAAGATTCAAATGTAACAATAGAGACTACCATTTTTAGGCTCTAATGACACAGCCCTCGTACGAACTATTTATATATATGCCGCGCACTGGCCTATTCGCAGAAAAAATTTACGAGCTAAGTATATCTTTTCATTTTATCAGAAAGCTTGCATGGTTTCATTTTCTTCGTATCTTTTTTATGGTAGCAAGTACAAGAGGTATAAGACAAAGGATAATCGCTCTCCTGATGGTACATAAGATAACATCTGCGCATGACTGTTGCAGTGGTACTTACCCAGAGCTTTGAGTAGGTAACATAACACTTTAAAAAAAACTTTAAACACTGTTTTAAACTATCACGGTTGTTTACTAAAGTTCTATTGTTATTTACGGGATATTTACCGTGCCTTGGGTCCGGAATGGGGAATCATTGCATTATTGGCACTCATTACTTTGAGAGATTCGATGGAGAGTTGCATTAGTTATGTGTTTTCATATATTAATATTCATATTGATATGTTATTAGTAATAATTTACAAGCTATGTACTGATATTTTATAACATAAATAGACAACCAGCCTACAAAATTAAAATATTACAAATTCAAAATTATACAATGAAATGTCAATTGAATAAATATTTAATATCAAATTTATAAAATTCGTCAAATTTGTAAAAAGATTGCTCGGTAAGCCATTTTTTAAGTCTAGTTTTAAACGACAGTAGACTTATTGCAGCTGTGACGTCATCCCGTAGATGAATTTAGACCGTCGGACCAATGACATGCGTCAACTTAGAGGACTTCTCCAGGGAACGTGAGACGGGCAATAGTTTATGCCTGTCGCGGGTAGCGTTGTGGTGTTTGGAACCGCGCTCCTCGTACACCTCTAAATTTGTCTCCTGGCGTACACTGCCACTAGATAAATCAAGTTGGCAGGCAACGTCAGGATTCCTACTTCTTCCGACTTCTTGAAATATGGGCGGGCCGGGCTGTCCCATTGTACACGTGCCCATATCTCGGCACCATACTGCAGCAGGGAGTGTACCTACGGTAGCAAAATAGCACTCTCGTGCTACCTCGCCCGGCATTGCCCTCGCCACCCTACTCAGCTCAAAACAAGCGCTCCCGAGTCTTCCGCAGGTGGTGGTCCCACTTTAAGCCCCGATCTATTTCAAATCCCAGGAAAGTTGTTATTTCCTGCTCTTCAATCCTCACTCCATCCAGAAGCACCGTCAAAGATCATCATTTTCGCTAGACAGTAGATACAGTTCCCTTCCAACTGAAACACAACCATGTGTAAACGTTACTGCTTGGTGGCAGAATATCTAGTATTGCGGTCGTAGCTACGGAAACAGCTTCCTGCAAAGGAGATCCTATAACCTAAAGGTCCTTGGAAACAATGAAGTAGCCCATGCAAGACCGTACTTTTATAGATCAAATCTTTATCTTTATATCACTATACTATACCACCACGGCAGCGGGTTCTGGCGAGAATCATTTATGGTCACGCAGTCATCGAATATTGATTGCTTCATTAAAAAGTCGTTAAATCCCTTTTGAAACGAGATACTAAGAACATTGAAATACTTTTCAATGGAAATGCATGGGTGGGCACGTCGTTCAAGTTGTCCTCCTAACTTATAGGCCCACCCACCACTCGGTGTATTGAAATATTGTTTTAATTTTTAACTTATAGGTCAGCACCGGAGGACGGGCAGCAGCGTCCTCTTTGTTACAATACAACTTTATTGCACACCTGAAATATAGAACAACTTACAAATAATCAGGGTACATTATTTGGCAGTACAAGGGGCGGCCTTCCTGGCAACCTTTATTTCTTTCTGTTAACGGAGGTGAACATTCTGCAATCCCCAAGCCGCCTGCCAAGCGTGGACATTATGGCAACCCCTACCTATTACGGGAGAGGCCTTCGTCCTGGAGTGGACGTTTTCTGGCTGATGGGTTGGGGTTGGGGTAAGTAGAAACCGTAGATTACAGTTAAATGGAATTGCAGCATTCCAAATAATGTGAAGCTTTTTGGCTATTATCAAGCTACATTATTATACAAGCGCTCATTGTTTAACTTTGGCTCATGACATGAAAGCAATCTTTAGTCTTCCTCTGATACATATCTGTGTTTCTGTTAGGTATAGGTAATATAGGATTGGGATAGAATCGATATACAGAGCATGGTACAGTATACACACAGTTACGAATTACCATATTCGTACTCCAAACACAGCCCATAACCCTACCTAAAGATATGTAGATACTATATCGATCTTAAATATAATAATAACATGTATGTCACAGATACAAATAATATGTATGTGTATTTATCAAGGATATAGATATAGATGATCCATCTACCTACGTATTTGGCAGTATAGCAGGAGACTGGGTACTACTTACTGTGAATAGTGAGTAATATGTGTATCTTTAGCAATATTAATATCACAGGAAGTGTTTAATAATATGATGAATTGATATCAGCGGGCAACGTACCTACCGTACCGGATACCAATACCACAAAACGAGGTGTACTATAATGGGTATCTATAAGAGATGTTTTTGTAACAAAACAAATTGACGATATAGCCCAAAACACGTATATTGAGTAGTGAGCTCCATACTCATAATTATAAAGTAGCTACTAGAACTTTTTTACTACGGAAACTGATTTGGTATTTACATTATTTTTGTTTTGTAATCTTTTATTTATTTACGAGGCGTACCGCTTTCCTACAGAAAAATCCGTGGAATTTGGTATCTGCATCTAGAACCACCGGAAGACGGGCAGCAGCGTCCTCTCGGTTAAAAGTGGTGAGCATTCTGCGATCCCCAATACGCCTGCTAAGCGTGGGAACCCGGGGGGTTATTAAGGACCCAGCCCAGCCCAGTCTTGCAGGGCCTGCGTCCAACAGAGAACTTCGTCTGGCTGATGATGTGATGTGTATTCTCTAGCTGGTAGCACATATACCTACCAGGTACGGTATGTAAAATGTAAACCTGTACAATTACGTACTTACCTACTTTAAGCCAGATTTAGCAAATAGAAATTAGCATTTCTAAGGTAATCATTTTCTCACGCTCAGAATGTAAAACAAGCTACACTAGTTTCGTTTATCTGCCGATTATTTAAGACACAAGCGTTTGATTACCTACATTTACCAAATACTGTTTTAAAACCGGCTACTATACTGACGTCAGGAACTGGAAATGATCATTATATTTATTGTGATCATGTAACCATAATTATTAGATTTTCAACAATAAATTATACCAAAATACATAATCGTACAATCAAAATACTGTTTACATGGGTAGTAAAATTATAAATTTATCATTATCTTATTTTTAGGCGCAAACCTACTTTTCAATCATATCATCAGGATTATGATTTGTCATAAAATATGATCATTTAATATTTAATTTTCATGGTCTAATCAACGTGTTTGCTCTAGATTACTTACATAAGGAGGGAAAATGACGTCAATGAGAAATTGTACTACTTGTAGGCAGCCCGATATAAAAAGGGGAGGGAGTGAAAACAAATCGAAGTTCCAATCCCGGGCGCCAATACAAGGGGGTGCCAAATCGATAGAGTACAGAGACAAGTTTTAGAGACGGGCGAGACTGCATATAGCATAACCACATAATCAGCCTGTTATTAAATAGGTCTATCGTCGTAGGGCGATTGGGTCATATCCATCACGCTGGCCCAGTTACGTGTTGGTGGGACGTACACATGCAGGTTTCCTTAGGTAGGATGCTTTCCTTTACCGAAAAGCCATAAACTCCAAAGAGCTCATTGGTACGGGCCCGGAATTTGAACCACGACCTCACGATTTCGAATAGAGCGGTCTCCCGACTACCACAAAATGTTTACAGGCACGGGTGAAACCTTGTCAAATGTCATGAAAGAAAACATTGTCTTGAAGACGGGTACCGTCTATTGGGAAAACACCCTTTTGTCGAGGTGCCTGAAGCGCCCCATCTCCTTTTACTAAACGGTCCATGATAAAGGGCGCCAATTTCAATTTTACCTTGCTTGGGAAAAACGTAAATTCGTAAAAAACTTACGAAATGTTTTGCTTGCTAATCTATCGCTGGAACGAGAAGGTATTATAAGTTTGTGTCTAAGCCACAGGGAAATATCCTAAGCGTTTAGAAAACGAAAAGCCGCAATGAAGAATTATTCAGTCTAGCTATCCTAAAAGGTAACTATTGCAAAGAAAAAACGGGACACCATGCTAAAATTAAAGTTATCGAGGTTTATACACACCGACATGACTGCATTGTACTTACAGTTCGACCAACAATGAGCGTGTATTAAAAATTTCCCACGCGAAGTCACGTTGCACCTCAACGTACTCTGCGTACTCGTATTCGTGGAGAAAGTGCGGTCACAATTGACGTCAATGGGAGTGCTGCCTTTGCGTTTCATAATCTCAGGACTCCCCTCCCGTCCCGGCCCTTCCCCCGCCGCAGCCGCGATGCGCAAGCGCATGACCAAAATTGCCAACGCAATCACGATTAGACAAGATACGGTGCATTGTATATCTTTTGACGTCATTCAACATCGACCTCATGTAAACGTGTTTCAATAAAAATTTACGACGTATTATTATCATACTTAGTAGATATGAATTATGGCAACAAATTAGCCTTCAGAACCGGTTGTCAGTTGGTTCGTGTGAATGATTGGTGATGATTGATATGCTCGATACTGAATGCAAAGCTCGTCGATACCGTATCGGCAGGAGGAGTGCCCGGTAGTGCAGCGAACTTTGTGCATACAGATTCAAATATGCGTATTTTCGAGAGCAGATAAACAAGCCTACCTCACGTCGTTGTCGCAGTGAGGTAGCTGGGTACTTACCTACTCACATATTTTGTAATATTCTTATGGCCTCACCTGAACCAATATCGTTTGTTCTAGTTGAAACTGTAACGCACTACCTGCTTAGGTACAATTAAAATTGAGTGTTGAACAAGAAATAGAAAAACTATTATCTATGGTTTATTCGTTGTTGGGTTGACTTATACTGGGTTAGTTCTAATCAGTTAGTTTCCTTTTAAGGGCATTTTCTGTACATTTCATACATTTTACCCAAGGTCGATGAAGTTTTTGTATGGAACAGCTGATAATTTTTTCGTTATTTCAATGTTGGCCCCATAGTAAAAGTTGTTTGTTTTGATGTACAGAATATGCCCTTAAAAGGATGCTAACTGAATAGAACTAACTCTGTATATTTTATTGTGTCAAGTAATCAGATGAACTAGACACTCAAAACACTGTTTAAATTTAATCTCATAATATCGGGACCCCGATTCACAACATAATCACGGTAAATAAACCGTAAATATATGGAAGTGGAACTAGACACTCCTGATGGGAAGAGATTAGCCTACGACTATCGCAGCGGTATCCAGAACTGGAGTGTCCAGGGCATCCTTGTATGTCGTATTATTTTGAGACATTCTATGGTTGAGTTAGGTTCCTGAATCAAAAGGAGGTCATTGTATTAAACATTGTAAACAATTTTTTACTAAGGGGTCAACCTTAAAACGCGAAAAAAGCTGTTCCATACATTTCTTGACGAAGAATGTCATTTTTCTAAGGAACAGCTGTTTTATTTCGCGATTTTAAGGTTGGTCCCATAGTAAAATCAGTTCACAATAACGATTACATAGATCTTTTGGCTTAGTAAGTAATATCGTTCTGCGTAACCCGGTATATTGATATGTACACTACAATAGCGGACCTGGCAGACGTCGTCCTGCCAAGAAATAATAAACCGGGAACGATTGCAGCGCCACCTGCCGAGTCCAAATGCGAATCTAAACCATCCAGGTACCCAGGTACCCATCCAAATACACCAAAAAACAAAACATTAAAACCGGCCGTTTAGGAGGAGTTCAGTCTCTTATACACGTAAAGAATAAAACTCATACTTCACACTATCGCATACTAATATTATAAATGCAAAAGTTAGTCAGTGTGTGTATGTTTATGGCCTCTTCACGTCAAAACGACTGAACGGATTTGGATGAAACTCAGACCGGAATAAAAGACAACTTTTTTTCATCATTTCGCGGGTGAAACATCGAGGCGCAACTAGTTATATATACAATGTGTAACAAAAAGGTTCAATAATACTGAAGGGTATGCAAGTACTCATCATTATGATCAACTTTTACTATGGGGCCAACCCTGAAATCGCGAAAAAAATATCAGCTGTTCCAAACATTTTGTCTCAACATTTTGTATGGAACAGATGATATATTTTTTCGCGATTTCAGGGATGGCCCCATAGAAAAGTTGTTTGTTTTGATGTACAGAATATGCCCTTAAAAGGATGCTAACTGATTAGAACTAAACTTGTATATAAGGATATATTAATTCATAGCGATTGTAATTACAAGCGGCTCTATTACAGAATCGCAGTAAACATGTAAACAGTAGAAGCGTGGCTCCTTCCTCCTTGGCACTGCATCAGTGCAACATGCATGGTTTACGTAATGCACACGCAAAATGGCTCCTTAGAATGCCGCCCGCGTCGGCTTCCTAGCTCCGGTATACCATAACTTTAAAGATATGCCTCTGACGTGCGATGTAGCCCTCCAAGGACTCGAGACTGCTCATCACATACATATTTATCTCTCTGGCATAAATTAATATCTGACCGCTCATATCCACATCATGCCTACACACACACACACATAACTTATAATTAGCCCAGTCATAGAACCAAGTGTTAACATTCATTTATTTAGGCTGTTAGTTTTCCTAAAAATGTAAAATAAAATAAATAAATGCGGTCTATATTGTCAACCGACTTCAAAAAAGGAGGTTCTCAGAATATTTAGTCGACTGG
Organism: Erannis defoliaria; assembly: GCA_905404285.2. Taxonomy (NCBI): domain Eukaryota; kingdom Metazoa; phylum Arthropoda; class Insecta; order Lepidoptera; family Geometridae; genus Erannis; species Erannis defoliaria. Next base: position 8,752,786 of record FR990071.1, read on the forward strand.
ACCCGCTCGCCCGTGGACCCGCGGGTCCACCCAACCTAGTAACATTTTGAATAGGTCGACTGGACCCACTGTCCAATTTTATTATTAGTACAGTCAGGGAGAAAAGCCGTATATTTTAGTTTTATTTTTATGACTAAAATATACCAATTATTCAATTAGATATTTACATACTTTTTTAAATAAAAACATTGATAAGACGAGCAAGACGTTCGCCTGGTTTTTTATTTATTTTTGTTACTCGTTTACTCTGCAAATTATAAATTTATTTTACACTAACAGTAAAAGATCTTAAAAACTAATGGGTATACATTGGCATAATACAAGGGCCTTCACGGTAGACCACGCTGCCGCCGTGGAATTGGCCATCGGTGCTTATATCTAATAGGGAAACTGAGCATAAACGGCCTTACCTAAAAAAATTTTCAACCGTTAGTCGCTGCTTAAGATGTTCTGCCATCTTCTCTCTGACGTGAAGTTGCACGTGCTAGAAAAGGACAGAGAAGTTTAAGCAGTGACTAAGAGAATCGAAATTATTTTAGGTAAGGCCGAAAATGTCCTTGTCAACTGATTTGCTCGGTTCGAGCAGATGTCTTTTGTAGTTAAGCTAAAAAAATGCTATACAGGGTTACATGGAACCACAGAAAAGCGAAGGCCTAAGCCTAAAGGGTGTCATTGTACTTATCACTAGGAACAGGTCAACCCTAAATTTGCAAAAACAGCTGGTCCAAACATTTTGTCGTTGGTGAATGTAATTTTTCTATGGAACAGCTGATGTTTTTTCGCTAAGTCAGAGTTGTCGCCTTAGCAAAAGTTGTTCACAATCCACAATGATGTAAACGTGACGATTTTTTGTCTATGGTATCTGATTAACGTGTAGATTTATCGTAATACCTATACTATATCTGCGCCCCGCGGGTTCAACCACGATTGTTGGAATAAAAAGTATAATAAGTATAAAGTATATACCATGATTTATTTCAAGGTATTAGCTACATTTATCCCAATTATCATTCAAATCCGTTCGGGCGTTTCAGCGTGAAGGAGTAACAAACATGCATAGCAAACATGAGTAGCAAACACACACATGCATACATCCCCCCACACACACCGACAAACTTTCGCATTTATAATATTACTAGGATTGTAAGAACAGTATAATATATCGGTAGAGTTGTACCTTTTTATTTGTATCTACCGATATAATTATATTATACTGTTCTGATATCTGTCTTTATTGTCGTTTGATTGATCGATTGATTCCCACGCCTTTTCAAGGCGGACTAAAAGAACACGTAGGTTTATTTTTTCAGTCGATTGCAACACAAACAAAGCATTGTTGTCTCGCATGTAGTGCAAACATTTCTGATAGAGACGTGTTCCTGTAGCAAGTACTTGATGGGAACCTGGTGCGGATGAGCTCTCAAAACAAGTGCTACGCCAATTTATGTATAAGAAATAATTAATAAGTAAGTAGTTAATGAAGCCGAGCATAATAATATATTGTTTGCTACAAATAAAGTGTAGCGTTTAATAATTGATGTCCAAAAGAAATATTGGCATTTTATATGTATAAGTACCTAAAGAGTTATTTTTTAATAAATGAGATGTTGAAATAAATCCGATAAATATAGTAAGTATATAGTTGAAAATAATTGAAGCAAATAACCCTTATAAAAAAATAAGACTGTATCAAGTTTACACATATTTTTGTCTGTGGCGAATTTACTTTGAGGCGAGTTTACAATGATCCCAAATACTCGCTTATGGAATTAAAACATGCACAAAGATCGTATCATAAATACTCGTAGGCGGTCCTGTCATAAACATCAGCCTATTGGACAATATAATTTACGATGAAAGAAAAATAACTTATATTTTTATGGTCGAATGTTTTAAAAGCGCCAGTTTAAATTGCCTTACCCTATTTCTATTTTGAAGAGACCGATGTGTCTTTATACTCCTATCCTATACCTTATATTATACAATACTACTGACTTGACTGCCTGAGATTCGCCCATACAACACATAAAATAACACAAAACAAACAACAACAAAAACAAAAACAAAAAAAATAACACAATTACACATTACATTTCTTCTTTCTTTCTTTCTTTCTTTCATATTGCTATTGGAGATAGCAAGCAAAAGCTTTCCCCTTCTGGCGCGATTTAGGAAGCTTGTATAAGCAGGAAGTTCGCATAATTTATGGTCCTATAGTTCCTGGGAGTAGCGATAAACATTTGCAGTATGTTACGCAACGATACTCTGAAATATGTTGTTTATTTCATAAAATTCGGGTTTTCCGTTTCACGTAAATTACAGCTGGTATTGTTTTCGAAATGTTTGACTACCTACGAGTAAATACCAAGCTATAGTTCATTGACGAAATGCGCGAGGTTAATGTTCAACGTACATTTTTCTACGCGACCTTTATTGACATTATATGAACATGAAATGATTTGTTTTTATTTGTTACATTTTTTATCATTTTATCCTGACTTATATAATTGGTGTGCCATGTGGTTTAGTTAAACATAACCTCTCGTAAGAGCGACTTCTGTGCAGCGTAAAATAACTCAAATTTCCGAGAAAAGATCGGTTGTTCCCTATTATTATTTGTATAATAGGGTAAATCATAGATCTAGCTTACTAGATCTGTGATTGAAATCAAGATTCATGAAATTATAGCTAACTGATCTTTTTTCTGCGAATTTTTAGTCGTCACACAATCGTGAGCTACAGAATGTCGTCTACGTCTTAAGACCAATAATTAACGCAGAATATTTAAGTTTTACATTGTCTTCTAACCATTTTCAAAAAGTTACACACATTTCCTGTGTTCTCCAAAACCCTATTTCGGCTATAAAAGAGTACTTACCCCGTTAACAGATCAACGTTATACATACTTAATCAGTAACAAAAGTTAAGAGTCTGGATTCTTTAACATAAATGTTTTAACCATCTCCTTACTAATTTGTATTTACGTAGAGGCCGGGAATAGTCTGGAAAAGGTAAATATCCTTTGGGGCGGTGGCACGGCACGCTGCGCGTGCGCCGCCTTCGTATACTGCACCGTATACGCCGCTGACGTCAATATACGTCGCATAATACATAACAAATAATTTTGATGCGCAGTTCACTAACTTATGAAAAACTTCCTTATACATACTTCTTTCTACGTCTATAAGGTATGTACCTGAAATTTGGAAACAACACGAACAGACACGTTTCACTTCATTATATCACTTGCCCACACTCGTGCGCGTAAATCAGCACTTAATGAATAAAACGCCACCATTTTTATGCATTAAACTCTAAAAAACACAAGTTTTGGAAAATAATACAACGCAGCGACATGATTTTTTCGCGTTCCCGACAAAACTCTTGCATTGCAATGCCAAAACCTAGTTGTTTGCAAGTGATGATGCGACCGCGCTCATTTGTACCCATAGTAAGAGTTTTGATAGTTTACGTTTAGTATATTTTGTTTAGATAAGTTTCTACACTCTAGATATTGTGTATTAGAATAGTAACCGCGGTGCTCGCCAGGCTTCTCCATATGTCCAGTCCTTGAAACGAAAAAAACTTAGTTAACGTTTAACACTAAAAATCATACTAAGGGACCGTCCTACTGATATTATTTCCTGATATTATGTCCTACTGATTCTCTGATTTAGGTACATAAGCAATGCATGATTACTAGTTTTACGAGTAAGTACCTGCGTTTAGGGTTGTGTGTGCAAAAAAATTATGTTTCTATTTATCTCCAAAACGATTCGACCGATTTAGAAACGGCTTTCTGCAATAGGGCGATGGTTTTTACAACAACTATTGTGGGTTAGTTGTAACAATAACAACAGCTGGGGATTCTTTAACATTTTTTACCGAAGCGAAGCAAAGGTATCTGAGTGTACTGGGGCAGATCGGCGTTGGTATGTATGTTTGTATTTTTTATTTATTTGTTCGACGATACCTTGCGCCGTTGTCACGTCACGTCATCAGCCATAAAACGTCATCGGTGTTGCCATAATCCCCACGCTTGGCAGGCGGCTTGGGGATCACAGAATGCTCACCACCGTTAACCACCACGCTGCTGCCCGTCCTCCTTAGGACATACTCGGGTCCATTGCTTGCGCCGTTGATCCGATCTTAATTACATTTTATAGGCAAATATTTCTTTAAATAAAATTATAAACACCGAATAAGAGCCAAATTGGTCAAGGAGCTTGAAAGATATGGTCGCGAGGTCTCGATTTGCTGCGAAATACTACCTAGTTATTTTTGTTTTTACATTGTGCTCTAGAACAAGTAAAAGCAAAATTGTTTGAAAAACCGTCCCCAGTAAATTGTTGCTTCTGAAATCAGGGAATTAGTATTCAAAAATTGTTTTTGTATGTAAAACGCTTGCCTCGTACTTTTAAGTAATGAGAAAAGGTAAAAGAGTAAACAGGAGTTGAGTCACCTTCTATTTATATCAAGTGGAACAATAGAAGCTAATAGCTATTGTATCAAATATACCGGGCCAGTAATGGAGTCAGTTCATGCAGATGTGTGGGCCAACCATAATTGGCACAGCCATAAGAAGATTATATTTGTCCCTCATGCCATTTGTGGCAGTAGATACAATAACTACAGCGCACGTCACTAAATATTGACTAATTTTTGTTGCTTGTGTTCACATCCGCCAGGACCACTGAAGAGAGAAGTGATAGAACGGAAATGTGACGGGCCGCGTGTAAATGCTCTCGACCAATATACTCAAAAAGACAATTTAAATAGACGCGTAGGAAACCAAATCGCATTGCATCGTAATTAGATCAATATTAATCTGTAGCGCTCGTGGCGTAGCTTGTCTAGGTGATTCTAAACGATCAACGAACGGTCCGGTCAGTCTTCGGATGGGTAAATGCCGTGAGTGGCATTTATTTCTGACCGCTACCGTGGATCGGATGACACGTTAAATTGTTGGTCCCGGTTGTTTGTTCTAGTTTCTATAACAACAACCGTCAACCATGTCGGAGGCCATCGGGCGGCATATTAACTCTGACACTAGGGCTGGCCACTCCGCCTAAACGAACTTACTTACTTATCTGTTGAACCTTTGTAATAATCTCAGCAATTTTTCATTTTCATATTCAGTGATTTTATATCTATAAAAAATTGTGATATGCGCGTGCGAGTTCGCGGCGCGTGGTGATCTGGGGCTGTGTTCATAATGATGAGTACAATGAGTTCCTATCTACTTATAGTGTTATCTTTTCCGGTAAGCGAGAATAGATAAAGAGACGACTCCTCCAATCTCCGTATAGTCGATGCGGTTTGTTACGTTAAAAGAGAGTGCACGCACTGTTCTTTACCTCTGGCCTTACTCTTACGCATGAGTACCTATGTATAATCGTAACGCCTTACGCACAAGTATACTGTTATCGTTGCGATGGACACGCAGACGGGCACCTAGACAGGCCGCGACCCTATAATCTTGCGTCTGGCCAGTCGACCAGCGACCCTGACATGTTTCATTCAACCGCCCGCGCCGCCGCTGGTGTTTTTTCCCTTAGCTTAGTCGTATTACAAAATAGTAGGTTACTCACCTAGGGAGCAAAAGTAAAGAATGTCTCAGATCGCATGTATATTGTCTGAGCAAAACATGAGATCTAAGGCTTCTTTACTAGCTCCCGTGGTGTATATACGATTTTACGTGCCGCTGCGTGGAGGAAGTGGTTCTTTTTGCTCCGCGTAGTTGGGCTGAAGTAGCCACTTTAACCCCGCAGGCACGTAAACGTAAGTTGCTGAGCACGCTGTCATTTTTGAGAGGTCTTCATTGTGTTCTCATGAACTACTCAAATTATAAACGCATTATGATCGATATCTACCAAATTTATTTATCTACAAAATGTTTACAAAATGATGTAAGAAGTCAAAAACTCGTCGTCATTTAAACAATGTTTTGGGTTGTAATGGTTTCACCGTTGAGTTCGTAACAAACTTCAGGGATCCGTAGTGTATATAGGCTAATCCTAAGAACATGTTGTTTAGTTGTCAAGACCTATTCTTTGTGAGAAGAGAAGCTGTCATATATTCTAAATAAATTTTGGCAGAGCGTTGACTATAGGTAAGTAGGTACCATGATAGTGTCGGCGATATACTGAAGAGGTAAGCGTTAATAGCGTTAGTAAAGTAATATTGAGCGTGTTATTGACACGTTTTGTCAGCTCCATAGCTTACAGTAATAAAATAAGTGAAAACAGCATTTTGCTAGAGGGTCATTGACAACTATAGCTAACAACTTCATAGGATGGTGCCTCTGAACAGGATACCAGACAAGTCATCAAGACGCGAGTGAATAAAAAAAAAACTTATAAAAGGCAATCGTACACCACTGTAGATTGCATCGTCGCGTACATCAGGCAAGACGGCAAGCAAACGCAAGCCATCTATAAAAGTTGTAGTTGTGAGTAGTAATTAGTCTTGTTAATACGAGTATTATATATCATGGCGGCTAATGAAGATTTACTGATAAATTTACTTACAACTGACTTATAATAAATGCACAGGAATTAGCTTAGAACATGTATAATTTATGAATTATACACCGTGTAACAAAAAGGTTCAACAATACGAAAGGGTATGTATGTACTTACCATTATGAACAACTTTTACTATGGGGCCAACCCCGATATCACGAAAAAAACATCAGCTGTTCCATACAAAAAGTTCTTTGAGCTTGGACAAAATGTATAGAACAGCTGATATTTTTTTCACGATTTCATGGTTGGCCCCATAGTAAAAGTTGTTCATAATGATGAGTACATACATACCCTTTCGTATTGTTGAACCTTTTTGTTACACATTGTATATTTGTAACAGGAATATTCTTTTACATTTTCAAGCAGACAAATTCTTCAAGAGAAATCTTTGGGTTGGGTATGAAGAGATTTAACATCTAATATCTCAGGGTGACGAGCGCAGTGCAGTGTTGCAAGTGTGAACTTGCAAACAGCAAGTTCACAATTCTGGCACTGCTACTGTTAGTGGCAAGCGTGACGCTTACCACCAGGTGAAAGTCTTGCTCGTCCCGTCACTTGCTTATATAAAAAAAGAGCATCATATTTAATCGTTTCATCAATCTGTCATTATAAAATAACAAACTGGACAAACAGGAATACAACAGAAACACCTTTAAAAAAATGTTCTGAAGAAGTATTTACCAACGGCCCTGTAGAGTATTGTAGAGTTCAACAAAACTTGCAATCATTATTGAATTCGATGCTAACAAATGTCGAGCTTGTAATTTCGTCCTTGACGCCTACGTAGTACGCACGTGCTAGCCAAGTATTATCGTACCTGACACGACTACGATAAAAAAGACTACTTACCTTGATATGAACACATTATTTTATAACAAGTTCTGTTATTAGAAGGTTTAAACATTCGTCAGAATTTCGTCTGTCCTCCTACATCACCACAATATAAAATATCAACATAATGCCAAAACTATAAATTGACCTCATTAATATTTAAATTACATTGCGAGTGTATCCGCTGACGCAAAACCGTGTCCTTACATTTGATTAGCTGCTTTATCACGACTATGTCTATTTACATTGCATAAGTAATATGGTCATCTTCCGCTTTTTAAAAGATTTCTTGTTGATTTTTGCGTTTGTACTAGCTCGTAGTTCGTTCCGAAATATAACCTCTGCTATAATTTTTCAACAACGACTTAATTTCGCTCACGATCAACTTTGTAAATCGTACTTGTAGAACTAGGTACATTTTGTAATCAGAAAAATATACTATTCAAACAAATAGGTACAAACAAATTAACAAGCATGCTAAGAAGTATCTAACGTAACCTAACAAAACTAGCTAAAAAAAAATACCCTAGTCGATAATTCACCAGTAGGACCCCAAAATACCGCTGAGCTAGCTGAGCAGAGTATTTTTTTTTTTTTTTTTTAGTTATTGGCATCACACGTTTTGCATTCTGCCAGTGTCAAGTTAATGAATTTTCAAGTTTTTTTTATTAAAACCAAGTTAAATATGTCATGAAATCACAGTCAGTCACACGAAGTTAGTCATAGTCGAGTCCAAGCCATGCCCTAGTAAAGTTGTGGCGACTTTACTATGAGCTTCTACGGAGTTTTGGAAACAACACGAAAAGACATGCTCCACCACATTATATCACTTGTCCACACTCGTGCGCGTAATTCAACACTCAATGAATAAAACACCACCATTTTTAATCATTAATTCGCGAAAAAACACAAGTTAAAGAAAATAATAGAATGCGACGACATGATTTTTCCGTGTTCCCACCAAAAACTCCTGAGCCGAGTTTGGGGCCCATTGCTATGGCCTTACTTTAAATACCATAGACAATTACAAAAATATATTTTTTATCAATTTGTTACCTGGAATCTAAATTTGCCGATTGGGTCGGTCAACCAACATTACCAAGTATAAATAAGTAATACGTATTTAATTCATGCAATCGATTTTATTCAAACTAACCTACCTATAATATATTTATCTTAATAATTACTTAGTTGTAAAATTATTTATCCATGTCTACTAATTAGTAGTTAATTAAATATTTGATAACGTTCTCAATAAAGAGTTCTGTCAATGTTACAAATGTTGTTAAAAAGAAGGTAAAAATAAACTTTTTTTTTTACTTTGTCTCGTGATTATCAGTCTTAAATGTCGCTCTTTGCATGTGCCAATCACGAGAGTGACGTTACGAATCTGTTTTGTGTATGGACGTTACCTAGTCGGGCATTGGACCGATACCTAACATATAAAAGTCGTCGCTTCGCGGAGCCAAAATCCCCTACTGGGGAAAGAAAAAAATATATATATTTCATCGCTCATTACAGACCTCAGCACTGAAACAGTATGAAAAGTTACAATTGAAACATTTAAATATGTGCATTGTGCTAGAAATAGGGCTTTCGCTTTTCTGTGATCGTGCTAGCGGCAGAATTTAAAATAACGAACATTGAATTTTAGATGCGTGCTTAACATTTTCACGTTAAATTTTTCATGTTCATTCGTTTGCATTTGTTGATGCAGAGTGATTCTCACGGACGATGACTTTAAAGCAAATTCAATGCCTTCTGACTCAGCAGGATAAAGGAAACTGTCTGAATTCTTACAAGAAACCACAAGAAAAAACAACAACTAAAAACTTAATAAAAGAAGCTTTGCATGAATGGTTTTGAATAGTGTAGGAAGTTTAAAAAATACAGGTATATATATAATTAACCTTAAAATATATCAACATGTGTTAACATTAAACTAAAATACCTACTATACTAGAATAACGAACCTAAAACTAAAAACCTGAAATAATATAAAAAATTAAGTTAGTGATATGACATTAACATTTACACTTGTAGCTAATAAACTGCCTAGTCTAGGTTTTAAATTCTGACTGAAAGTAGTGGATATGGCGAATAATTATAGTGTATTTTCCATGTTATCTACCAGTATATTTAATAACTGCAAGATATTTTTTGTAGTGGTAGTACTCTACTGCAGAGTCCGCCTGGGGAAGTACCACACCTTTGCCATTAACTCAACCGCCAAGCAGTAGTGTGCAAGCATTACTGTGTTCCAGTTTGAAGGTGTTAAGTCAATGTTACCAGATAAATTACTGGGTATGAAGAGATTTAACATCTAATATCCCAGAGTATCGAGCGCAGTGCAGTGCGGCGCAGGATTGTGTTCGCAAGTTCACAATTCTAGAACTGCTACTGTTAGTGGCAGGTGTGACGCTTACCACCAGGCGAACGTCTTGCTCGTCTCATCACCTGATTGTATACAAAAAAAGAATACAAGACACCTAAATTTAATAGTTACTTTGTAGGTGTAGATGAAGAAACGAGTAATGAGGATAAGTCAGGTTTTTTAGTACTTATGCAGATTTGTTGCGGTAAAAATAACATACTTAAATACAGAACAAAAAAAAAACATGTAATCTTAATCTCATTGTAAGGCAACATATGTTGTGAAAAAAGAACTTACTAATAAATTATACATTTTTCGAATAAGTATCTAAAGAAGCTTTATTTACATACATACAAAGAGAGTTATAAAAGAAATATTAACTAACTTAACTAACTAAACTACTTAACTACCTTACTACTACTACTGCCTTCGTCCAGCAGTGGACGTCTTCCGGCTGTTGATGTGTGTGTGAGATGTGAAAAAACGTAATTACAACTAAACAAAAATTGAATAATCGATTTAAAAAAAATACATAAAGTAAAAGTAAGCATCTAGGTAGGTATATATATAAATTATAAAAAGTGCTAGTTCTAATATAGATAAGTAAACTGAGGAAAAATAAACTATGCCTACCTTCGAAAGGTGATGATACTATACTCCGCCACGCCAGCCCGGTGTGGGGGCGTTTGCCATACGCTGTTAAATTTCTTCTCCTATACAATGTGTAACAAAAATGGAATATTTAATTATCATAGAGTGCAATCGGACAACGAAATAGATCCCTTTATTATTCTCATTAATGGGAGAAATCCATGGAACCACCAAAAACACCCGAAAATTTATTTTTCTCTAATGCAACAAAACAATCAAACAACACAAGTTTTTTTGCGAATACAAGTAGCATTGGCCATAATACCATAATGACCATAGTAACGTAGCGATAGGTTAAATAAGTCCTGACCTGGGTATGTCCATAAACTGCAACCAGACCCACCGGAGGACGGGCAACAGCGTCCTCTTGGTTAACGGTGGTGACCATTCTGCGATCCCCAAGCCGCCTGTCAAGCGTGGGGATTATGGCAACACCCCTCTATGAAGGGGGAGGCCTTCGTCCAGCAGTGGACGTTTTATGGCTGACGACGACGAGGTTAAAAAAAAGTAAATAAGTGTCTTAACAAATGTACGAGTATAAGCTATATGAATGACAATAAAACTATCACGTCTCTACTCGAAGTACAAATAAGTCATAGGTAAATGCTCTGTCTCACCGACCCGTCCTCCGGATGTTTTGATCGTTTTGTTGGTCGGTTTCTGGTATATCCGGTTCTGATTCGTAGTATAAGCACGCACGAGTATTGTTACTAAAAACATACAATATTCAATATGTTACACCATTTAATCAACCATATGTACGAACTTGCTACACGCAAATACTCGTTATACCGGGCGTTAGTTTGAACACCGTTATCCTTCTAGGATATCATTGTACACATCATTATGAACAACTTTTACTATGGGGCCAAACCGAAATTACGAAAAAAAAACAGCTGTTCCATATTTTTTTTTTCTATCTGCTATCTGGTTTCCATAATACAAGCTTTGCTTAGTATGGGGCTAGATGGCACTGTGTGTATTAAATGTCCCCCCACTATATATATATATATATATTTTGTCCAAGATCGATGCACCTTTTTGTATAGAACAGCTGTTTTTTTTTCGTGATTTCAGAGTTGGCCCCATAGTAAAAGTTGTTCATAATGATGAGTACAATGATACCTATCCTAGAAGGATAACGATGTTCAAACTAATACCCTGTATTTTAACTCGTTATTTAAATTCGTAATATTTTCTCTAACTTTAAGAAATATTAGAGTGTAGTATGCGAGAGCTCTTCTATAGATATATTTCTCTGCTTTGAGAGCCGTAGGGCGTGGATTCGATTATCACCCAGAACAAACATTTTATGATTCAAGTAAGTAAGATCTTAACGTAACCGATTTAGTAGATTGTTTACCTGCTCCCTTGGTAAACAACCTACTATTTCGGTTAAGTTAAGCTTGTACCTGACTGCAAATGATATGTATGTATACGAAGCATTCTTAATATAGCCGGGTAATACTTTTTTTTTGATCTGTGTTACGTATCTGTTAAGTTAGAATTTGTTAAAAAAAGGATTCTATCAATTATCTGATTCCCACAGTACCTACAAGCTTTGCGTAGTTTGAGGCGAGATGATGCTGTGTCCAAAAATAACCACCAATATTTATTTATTTAGATACAACAACTGAAATGAAATATGTAAAAATGTAAAAAACTAAAGGTGAAACATATACATAGTGAAAGAAATTTCGTAGACCCTCTACGATCAGCTACGGGCTACGCAATGTCAATTGTGTAATGTGTGTTTATAGGCTCGTTAAATTAAATTTATCTAAATAATAATGATGTAATGCCTCAAGTCGCAGATTAGGCAATAGTTTCTCGCCACTATACATGACGTAGCTCATGCTATTGTCGTGTGGACTATTTAAGTTATCTGTCTACACTCGTTGCTTATACAGGGTGTTGGCTCATCTTTTTATTTATTTATTATGAAATGAGTTGATGCTTAATAACTCTTTACATTCATAGTCCTTCGAAATTGCTTGTGCGGAAGATGATTTAGAAACACAAAAAAAAAACAATAAAATATCCTTATTAAACTAGAGCAGACAATTATTATAGGCTTATGGGTTTTTTTTTATAATTGTTTATAAGCTCCACGGACTGCGGGTCCGTGCCTTTTGTCAACTTTTTTTTTATAAACTTAATTTTACACTTAATAACTTCTTCTTCTTTACAAAAAGAATATACCAAAAGAACCTAACTAAGTATTACTAATTATTGCTAGAATTGTCTGTATACTCCGAGCAGTCCAGCTCCCGCAAGCAGCACCCGTTCACGAGTTGACGCATGGGCCAGCATTCGCTCTCCTCAACCATATTGGAGGGAAGAGAACGACCCGACACACGACGCCGCCGCAAAAAGAAACTTTTTAGTGAGCGTGAGTGCTCCGGGTATACACGCAATACCTACAACAGTCCGATTACTAACTTTATTAATTATACTATACTGTTTTACTCTAGTTTTTTATTTTTGTCAATTAAAGCAATCACCATTAGAGCCCGTGTCTGCTTGACTTTATCAGTGGTCACTTTAATATCGTCTGCTTACTTATTTTTCGTCACCTCCTCCCTGGCCCAGGGCCTCCATCACCGCCACGTTCCGATCTTTTATGGCCGTCTGGAGGTTGTACTCTTTGATGGTCTTCGGTGACGCAGCCGACGCTCGCCGCACGAATCGACTGATGTCATCGTCTTCGATGTCGTCGGCGTAATAGATGAAGGTCCCGGTGTGCCGTGATATCGCAACGACCGCGTGCGGGACGCTTTCGTGCAGCTTCATTTTGGCCTTGGTCTTGATGGCGATTAAAGACTCGTACGTTAGTCCTTGAGCTTCATGAATGGTAAGAGTTCGCGACCCAGTGCCTGTCCTATATCCCTGTCTTTTCGATTTACGGTGGTGAGCATTCTGCGATTCCCAAGCCGCCTGCCAAGTGTTGCAATTTAGTTTAGTACGAGTATTATTTTATCTTTGGTATAATACATACAACACCCAGACGCAGTAAAAATATCTATGTTCATTGTTCATCAAATAACTTTGTTATGCGTGGGAATCGAACACACGCTTTACTGCTCTCAAAGCAGACATACTAACAAGTGTGGCTAGTAGGCATCCTAAGTCTAGTCTAGTTTTAGATATCAGTTTTAAAGCATCCTGTGATAGTTTGTCCCGCATTTAGCACAGCAGTGATTGGAAGAGTACAGACGCAGTGGAAACAGCCGGCTTTGGCGCCGCGATAACCCTTCCCAGTACGTCGCACGAGCATGTCTACTGGGCATTACTTTATAAACAAATGTAATCAAATATATATACGGAGGGCGTTCATTATAAAGTGAGAATGAGGTAGAAACTCTTTGGAACCGAAAAAGGTAAATACTGGCTGGTAAAGCTGGAATATTGATAAGATTTAAAAAAAGGTAATAATTTGAATATATGAATTAAGTCTTTTGTTTGCAGTCGGTCGTAGCGTGTTGTCGAAAATGAAAGAAAAAAAATTGCGTGCGGTTATTAAGTATCTGTGCATGAAAAATTTCACTACGGAACGAACTAATCAAGAGTTGCAGGATACTTTACGAGCAAATGCACCACCTTACTCTACAGTTGCTCGTTGGTGTGCCTAATTTAAATGTGGAAGAACATCCACCAAAGATGACTCTCGCCCGGGCAGCCCCATAACGGTAGTGACCGAAGAAATGGTAAAAAAAGTCGAGAACATTGTTTTAGCAGATCGTCGTGTCACGGTACGTTTTATAGCCGATGAAACAAAAGTTTCGAATGTTAGTGTGCACATTGAGATAAATACATATAATATCATCGAGTGTGCATAGTTTCACCATTACGATCCTGAAACAAAATTACAATTGGAAAAGACCATCATCTCCAACTCCTAAGAAATCTAAGGCGAGTCGTTCCGCCGGATAAATCATGGGCTCTCTTTTCTGGGATAGGAAAGGGGTGGTCATGATAGAATATCTCGACCATGGAGCTTCTGTAAAGGGCCCGGGAATTGCATTAAACAAAAATAGTTGATTTTAATCTTTAAGTTCTAATATTTTTACGAGATATTTCCCATAATTATGTTCTGAAACGAGCTCCGATATTTCATCGCACAGACTGGTGGGCTCTTTTTACAATCCCGTAAATCATAGAACTTTTATAACTTTAATAACTAATAGAATACTGGGTGTCCCCTGTGTACTTGAGCCTCCGGGTCTATGCAGGTCTGACGGTAAGAGGCCGGACGGGCTGACTTTGGTGCCCTGAGAGAACGGCAAGTGCCTATAGTTTACGACGCTACTTGCGTCAGCACTATGTCCACCAGGCACTTGAGCCGCACCGTCCACTCCCCGTCAGCCGCCGCAGAAGACGCCTGTGGAAAAAAAGAGGTTAAAGTTGTGGAGACCATGGGTTTTTGGGGCATGGAAGCTAAGTCGCTTATCAGAGAAATAGGGCAAATGCTCATAGATAAGACAGGTGACTCTCGCTCCGATTCGTTCCTGGTGCAGAGGATGGCCATTGCCATTCAACTTGGGAATGCGGCGACATTAGGCACCTTTACACCCGGAACGGTCAGGGGCGGGTTATTTGATTAGTTATTTTTAAGTTCTTTTTAATATGTAATTTTTAGTATGTTTGATTTTGACTTTGTTTATATTAGTGTAATTAATAATTTAGTGTTTTCTGTGTATTTCTTGGTGTGAACAATAAAGAGTCCTATTTGTAGATAGAATAACATGAACTTATGTTATTTACATAAATGTTTGTTCTGGGTGGGAATCGAACCCACGCCATACTGCTCCCAGGGCAGAAGTACCACTAACTGAGCTTATATCCATCCGAAGCCTCTGTCATGGATGGATGTAATTTTTCTGAGTGACTCTCAAAAAATACCATAGTATATTTCGTTAATTTATATTAGTAGGTACGTAGAGTAACTGAAGTTAATGAACCATATGAATCATGTTTACATAAAACGAACAAATTAATTAGTGAAATCAACGTGAAACAATTATTCTATAGATGTGCCGCAATATTTTTTTATCGAAGTCTCTTTTATTGTAGCCATGCAGTGTACTGTATTTTAACTTATGTAACCTTTACTAATTGTCGAAGTCACGCCGGCTATATATGCACCTATATTATATCTTACATAGTGATCGTCACGAGAGGCTAACATGTTATATTTATTTGTGTTTACGTGATAAGATATAATATTTTTCTTTTTAATTGTTTTTTCGGCAATACCTTTCATTAATTAACTGCTGCTAATTGCTAGAGGCATTAGGTGTTCTCACAAATTGATTTAATGCATTAATATGTTGACGTATTAATATGTATGTGTACTTATCTAGATTTATAATAGCACTTATTACTTTGCCGTAAAATTTATCTGTAAACTTGTGTATCTAGTAAGTAAGTACTCAATATGTTGACACTTTATACTCAGTTAGTTTCCACAAGTGACTATAACATACCAATTTTAGAATCGTTAATAAGTTGATAAAACACTGCTATTTATAATTATCTATTTTGGAAAGTTCGCAAATATAGAATGCATGTGGCTTTTACTTAGCTACAAATATTTATTAAAGTTGCATGAGTTTAGTTAATATTTTTTGTAGTTATTACAAGGTGTATTATATGGAATGGTATTTATCAAGAAGTATAATATATTTTCTTTAATCAAAATCAACCACCTCGCCTGATCATAGCTCACCGCCGCTTATAGCCTCCAGATTTAATGAGCCAACCAGGTTTTCCAGTTTTGTTGGATGAGCCAACCTGGAAAAACTTTTTTACAAACTAGCGATTAAATAGATAGTACAGTAATATGATAACAATTATGCGATTTGGAAAATTATCGTGTTATCGTATTAAAATTATTAACTTTCATCGTAGTACCCTACACCTAAGTACGTACCTTAAAATTGAGAAATAACATAAAACCTACGTAGGTACTATAAATACGGTTATTTCCCATACTGAAAAATTATGATACTTACAAAATATAGAAGCTTCAAACTTGAAGTGAATATAGGCGAAATTCTAAAGAATAACAACTAATTATAAAAACGATTCTATTCGATTGGACCTGGGTATTTCCTTAAACTGCAATCAGACCCACCGGAGGACGGGCAGCAGCGTCCTCTTGTTTAACGGTGGTGACCATTCTGCGATCCCCAAGCCGCCTGCCAAGCGTGGGGATTATGGCAACATCCCTCTATAAAGGGGGAGGCCTTCGTCCAACAGTGGACGTTTTATGGCTGACGACGATACAAACGATTCATTCGGATTCTCGCACTACGGATTCGGATCAGAACAGAAAAGTACAACATTTTACGATACCGAAATATATACTAACCGTCATATGCATAAAACACTAAAAAGTATTTCAAATCTATTTTTATTAAAAAGTGTTTTTCTTGTTTTTTCACACTCAAATCGTAATTCGAAAGAAACTTGACAAAACACTTTTTAACTAAACTAGGTTTGAAATACGTTTTAGCGATTTATGTATATGACGGTTATAGTGTAGAGGTACGAAACTGTCGATGCGAGAGTTTAACTCACACTTGACGTTTTTTTTTTAGTTTCTGCATTGAGAACATTGCCCTTCGATTAAGTTAAGAATAGTGTAAACTTAAGAAAACATTAATATAACTCATTTTATTTAAGAAGAAAACTTTGCTGTCTTTAATACTTGTTATTTATAGTTTATTCTAAATAAATGAATATCAGTCGACATTTCACTGAGCGCTATCTAGCTCCCAAATAAGTAAAGCTAACGAATGTTGTGAGCTTACGTAGGTACCTATAGAGTAGGGGATTGAAACGATAAGCCTTCACGAAAGTAGACCTAGCCTTTACAACTAACATCGCACTGGCCTCGTTAATACTGGCAATTAAGTAGATACACTACGTAGGTACTCATAATAACTTCCATAAACCTAGTAACACTGGCTGGTTTCCTAAGGTATCAGGTTATCAGGCGTCACTGGACAGTATAATCACAGGACCGGTTTGAACCGCTCGACGTTGATAAGGACAATAACACAAATAGCTCTAGATTTGCGTCTGTTTTCGTAATTTCTTCATCATATGGTAATATGCCTTCCATTCCAAGTTCAAAGGCTTTTCTCAACTTATACTTGCAAGTTTTAGACAAACTGCCAGTGGGGTGTTTTTTTTTTAAATGGTTAGGTACAGTAGCCACCAAACAAGTTGTCAAATTGTCAGCATGGAAAAGATGAGCCTGCGCAGGTAGGTCGTGTACCACCACTGAAGAGAGAAGAAGTAGGGCCTTCGCTTTTCTGTGGTGTACACTTCCGTGCAGTATATTTGGCAAGTTTAATGACAAGTTATTATTTTTTTATTTCTGCGCATCCCCACTTTTTGACAACTTGTGTGGCGATTACCTTATTACATCTCAAAAACTAAACCTCGCCTACATTATTTACAGGATTACTTCATACAAAATCAATCTGTCGAAATCTTCATAATTATTAGTGTAGATTCACACATCACAAACTTGTTAATTATTATGTCACCAAGTTTGGTGTGAGTTTGCACGACATACTAGACTATAATAACGAGAGTCTCAATAAGACACACAATTAAAATTTTGTGGGCAAGTGATATAATGTGGTGAGCATGTCTTTTCGTGTTGATTTCAAAACTCCGTGGAAGCTCATAGTAAAGTCGCCATAACTTTACTAGGGCATGACTTGGACTTGACTATGACTAATTTCGTGTGACTGACTGTGATGACATATTTCACTTTATTTTAATTTAAAAAAACTTGAAAATTCATAAACTTGACACTGGCAGAATGCACAACGTGCGATGCCAATAACTAAGAAAAAAAAAGGAGAACGCCTTATCATTGTCAAAACCCATTACGTTATCCCCATTAAAATGGGAAAATTATAAGCTGGGATCGCTCGCAAAACTTCGCGGAAGTCACCGATAACGTGTTGGATCTCGGAGATGAGTTCACGAATTATTTTTGGTTTTTCCCATATACCCAAGATTTTACAAAACCATAAAGACTGAAATCACACGCTAAATCGCATGATCTTGGTGGCCAGTCAACATAAGAATTTCGTTAGATGCGTGACTTTTCCCATTTTTGTTATGAGTTTTCACAATGATAATGTTTTTTTTCTTTCGTGTAGCGCTCCATTTTAATAATCGGAACCATCAAAGGTGAATCACAGGTTAAATATCAGAGTTGCCACTAGCAAGAAAAAATATATTGAATAACTAGTGCATTCTTATTGAGACACTCGTTACTATTTTATACGTAGGTGCCTAGCTCTTTCACATATATATTCCGTATACTCGTAGTAGGTAATTTAACTGTCTAGTCAGTCCCGCATGAAAAAATATTAGCCTACCTCCTTTTAAAATATATAATTAAGTTGAGACGTATAATTTATAGTATGGTTTTTAAATTTGAATAGAATAGTATTATGTATAATATATCGTTATTTTATGTTTATCTAACAAATATTCTTAGATAATTATTTAATAAGTGATTTGATTTATAGTATGGGTTTATCGGCATTATGTTCCTAGTATACCTGTATTCTAAGAACTGGTTAAAACAGCAAAGCATAGGATCAGAACTGATTAAGTGATGCAATGCTATTATATACGGTTCTTTATGGTAGCGTGTTCACATTCTGATTAAGGCCTTCATCGAACAAGAACACCTTCATGTTTAAAAATGGTCGGTGATGCTTGGTAAACTTCCTTATTTATAACTAGAATCATCATCATCAACCCTACCTTATTGCATTGCTAGATATAAAATAAGCCTCTCTCTCAAGTCCCAATGCAAGTCAGTCAGCCAGTTTAGCGATTTTTCGTTACTATTATCTGCCAAACTACATTGAGTCCCAAGGTGTCCTACACTACATTGTCCATCACGTGGTCTTCACCAAAGAATATTCTTAACTTCGAGTAGCGTTTTCAAATAAGGTCTCCAAAGATAAATACTTTGTTGCTCTCAAACATTCGAATATTCAGCGAGGAAATCAAATGTCTATTTATTTATAGCTAAAATATAAATAACGTTATCAGTGTCATTTCGTAATGCGATATCGTCTGAAGTGGCGTCGCGCGGCAGACGGTCAAGGAGAGGGTCTTTGGTTATCCGTATTAGCATTTTGGTCATTAAATTGCATCAGAAGAGAGGATAATAAACTTTGACCTAAAATATGTATAAACGATACATCTACGTGCGTAGAAAAGATTGCAATAACAAAAAACTCGAAGCTTACTCTTGTCTTAGCATAGATTTAATTAACTAGTGTCTTAGGTATTAATTAGGAGACCACCTTTGATAAAAAAAAATTGCTTTGGTGCGTAAAGTTATATAACTAATCAAACAGCTAGCCGACAGTGGGAATAATTTAAAAATGTATACAATAGGGCACTATTCATCGCAACACAGGGAATCCTACAGCGATGACTAGGGGTTGAAAAATTAAACGTGGAAGCAAACAATGTAATAATCAATATTTGGCCCAACGTATAAGCATTGCCATCCAGCGTGGCAATGCCGCCAGCATACTGGGTACGCTGCCGACTGGTAGTGGGTTTGAGCATTTGGATTGTCTCTAGACTTTCATCGGTCTGGATACAATCCTTTTGTTTTTTGTTGTGTAGTAAGCTAAGTAGTCTTTGTAGTTTGTTGTATTTAATAAAGGCTTATACCCGATAAAAAAAAACAATATAAACCTCTTCAAGTTCATAGTTTAAAATAGCAAGATATATTTGTTTTTAGATTTTTACTTAAGAAATCATAGGCGTTGTTTAATTTCGCTAATTTTATTGTCAATAAATATATTCAATACACTAAGAAAATTGTATAACTGTAATAGGGGTACCGATTGCCACGTTGTATTGTAATATTCAAACTTGATTCATTTTTAGTTCGTTTGTGCAAAGTATAGGTAAGTTTATTTTATATTAATGTCAGCGCAGTGATCATCACATTAAATAAATAAATAAATAATATCGGAGGACATTTTTTTCACACAGCGCCATCTATCCCCAAACTAAGCAAAGCTTGTAATATGGAAACTAGATAGCTGAATTAATAATCATTAATATTAAACTACATTGCGTGGTATCCTTTCTCTCACTATTCTATCCGGCGCTATTTCGAACTTAGTCTGCTTTTTATAGACCTTGGAACACAAGTAAACGTCTTTCGGTTGCCTGTGGACATTGATGGTCTCTTTTTCTTCGGTTTTAGCTTTTTTGGAAGCGAAAAGCAGAATACCACGCAGCGTGGCGCACTCTGGGAGAGATCTGTGTCCAGTAGAGCATGATGATGATGATCCACAATAATTCTATGCTTCTATGCTTTTTTAACCGACTTCAAAAAAGGAGGTTCTCATTCGACTGTATGTGTTTTTGTTGTTGTTGTTGTTTCGCGATTACTCCGCCAATTATGAATTGATTTTGATGAATCTTATTTTGTTTGGTATGTCATACTTTAGAAAGGGTCCCATATACATTTCATCGAAATCGGTTCAGTAGTATGGTTTTCAAATTAGAATAACTGGAAAAAAGAAATCATTCAAGTACTTAATCGAAATGGTCCCATATAAGTTTTATCGAAATCGGTTCAGTAGTATGGTTTTCAAATTAGAATAACTGGAAAAAAGAAGTCATCCACGTACTTAATCGAAATTGAAGAAGTTTTTAAAAGTATTATTTGTTTTATTACTCTATTATTCACGTTTAACTCACGTTTAATTAATTCGGACTATCGCGAGTAAAAGAAAAATGTGTCAAAAACAAGACAGAATTCGAAAACACGCACTACGTCTATGTTTTTAAATTTTAAACAGTAAGAAAAAGAAAACCCAAAACAACCCAAAACCCCGTTCCCAGCCATTTCCCTTTGGGAATACCCAAAGTGTGGAAACACTTCATATAAACATATTGTCTTGATGTTATATGTGTAAGAGGAGTCAGCTCTTCATGTGCACATGGCAACATTAATAACAATATTAAATTATGACGTTATAGAACAAGAACACATTTCAGCTTACAAATACGTTACAGCTTGTACCTACATCCAATAGATATTATAAAACAAAACAAGGAATTTGGAAGGCTGCGCCATGTAAATCGGAGGTGTACGACCTGTTAGAATTTTATCATGGTCAACATATAAAAAACTGACATTGAAAACTGCGTCAAAAACCTTTGTTACTTTTTCTAATATTTGTCACTAAATCTTGATCCCGCGGTGTTACCTGAGTGCTACAAAAGCTAGTGCTGCCTGAGTGCACTAGTTTTAAGGTGAAAGTAGCATTAGGGTATGTAGGTACCTCCTGTTGCTGCAAAAATATATTTAAATACTAGCTGCGCCCTGCGGTTTCACCCGCGTGCTGATGAATAACGGTGATAATTATGAGTAGCCTATATATTATTCCGGGAAATAAGCTATCTCCATTCCAAGTTTCATCCTTTTCAGCGTGAACAGGTAACAGAAAAACAACCATACAAACACCCCATCGCCTGGTAACTAGACTCTAGTTTGTCTACTTAACTAGGGCCTAGTTTGTTCAATATTTCTGTAATATTAGCCGTGTCAGAGGCCTTCGTGCGGCACGTTATCTCTGACACTATGGCTGGCCACTCAGCTCATACAAACTTACTTACTATTACTTTTATTATACGGCTGGTAGTAGTGATATATATACCCAAAAAAAATTCACATGCAGAGAAACCATATTTTGTTAGAATTACAATATCTTTAAAAAGAATGCCAAGTTTGCACAAGGTACGTACCGGTATCAGGGTCAAGGCTCCAAATGTCGAGTAACCTGAGTAAGCCAAAGTTTAGAAATTATTACAATGTTCTAACTTCTATAACTAAGTTCGGACTGCGGTTAGCGATGAACTGTTTCGATTTTATTGTTGCTTATACTTCAAGGAATTGATATTATGAGGTTTGGTTGCTGGCTGCGAAAAAGAAAAGACGTAAATTTTAGTCATTGCCTTTTCTATCACGTAAGCTCGTAGGTACACTGCACGAGCACTAGTCTACACTTTTTCGGTACAAATTACTCAATTTGTCACGGATACGTAGGAGTTGTATTGTATCTGTTTATGTGGTACATAAATAATTTAAAAAAAACCGTACCTCGGGTGTTAGTCACTGAACTCTTCCTCAACGAGTAGGCCAATGGGAATCCTTACTGCGCTTTTTCCCGCTAGGTAGCATATCGTCGAAGCGGCCATAGTCAACTGTCAATCTCATACATTTTGTTGTTTTTAGGGTTCCGTACCTGAAAAGGAAAAAAGGGAACCCTTATAGGGTCACTCCTTTCTCCGTCTGTCTGTCTGTCTGTCTGTCATCAAGACCCTTTTTTTGTTTTGTTTTTGCAGAGAACATTTTTATAAAATACTTGAGCTCTGTCCCAACAAAATGTAAAAAACTATCTAACCTACAAATCTATTTTCAAACCGTCAACAGCTGCATAGATTCTTAAAACAAAGCAATATTTTTCCTTGGACTATATAGATTATCAATTATAAGCAACGATTAACAAGAAAACTTGATTTTACCACATCCGGACCGCCGCTGGCGCCATCTGCGAAAAGCTTTGCCTGTACCACATTCCACGAATTTTTTCGTTTGTCTACGAGTACGTCCCTGGATAGTTTAGATTACCAACTGGACTCGGTAGATGGCGCTGCGATCAGATTCCAGGATACCAGGACAACGTCTGCCGGGCCCGCTAGTATATATTTTATGTACATGAACCGCAAATTATGGTATTTAATATCTTATCAAATGGAAGTAAAATAATTAAAATAAATATATCCTCATCGTCGTCGTCGTCGTCAGCCACAAAACGTCCACTGCTGGACGAAGGCCTCCCCCTTTATAGAGGGGTGTTGCCATAATCCCCACGCTATTCTTTGCTAATGGATTAACAATAAATATGATAATATGATCAAGCATCATCATTGGACCTGGGTATGTCCTAAAACTGCACCCAGAACTACCGGAGGACGGGCAGCAGCGTCCTCTCAGTTAACGATGGTAACCATTCTGCGATCCCCAAGCCGCCTTCAAGCGTGGGGATTATGGCAACACTTCCCATTAAGGGAGAGGCCTTCGTCCAGCAGTGGACGTTTTCCGGCTGTTGATGTGATCAAGCATCAAAAAGGTATTGATAATTGACTAAAACTACAATATGAAGTTTACCTACATAAGTAACTGTACAGTCTTTATTTCGAATGTCTGAGTATCTGTTTTTTTTTCTATAAGCATCAAAGATAATATAATACTTTAAGAGCATTGAGACAATAATACAATGCGTTTGTATTTTATCGTGAAGGCATGTCGCCTCTGACTAGCTATTGACGTCACAGCCACAGGGTCAAATCGACTCACAAAACGGCAAACGTTTACGTATCTTTGGATAATCTTTGGTAAATATAGTTACACAGAAATCCTTAATATTTCCGGGATAAAATGTTTAATACTCGAATGTGGTTTATTGACTTGTATCTATTTATAGCCATGCAAAAACCAATGACTGACGTGACCATAGTTCTAAAACATATAATCAGGTTTTTAATGGTTCACTGCTGTACCTGCCTATCGTAGGGCGATTGAGTCATATCCACCAAGCTGGCCCATATTCTGGTTGGTGCATTCACATACGCCATTCAATTTCTTTGTCGGACGTAAGCAGGTTTCCTCACGATGTTTTACTTCACTGACAAGCCAGTGGTAAGAAAATCCATACAAAAACTCCAAAATGCTCTTAAGTAATTTGAATCTAACAACTTCACAATTTCAAATCGAGCATCCACCCAATTAAGCTACCACGGATATACAGGGCCGTAGCTAGACCTGAATTTAAGGTAGGGCAGCTGTTGTTACAGGTAGGGCGCTTCACAGTACTTTGCATATTTTAAGGTAGGGCATTGGTATTTTAAGGTAGCTTCAATGCCCCATGGCTACGGCCCTGCGGATATAGCTCTATTACTGCGTGCAAAAGGAACAAACGAATCACACACGTTATTAGAATTTATTTTAATCACCGGGACCTAATCGCCCACTAAACAAATTATTTTTATTTCTAATCGTGAAAGTTTAAAAGAGTCATACTTACTTTTTTTAATTTTAATATTAAATAGGGATTATATTTGTAACTCAAAGAAAAACTCTTATTTGCAACCGACTTCAAAAAGCAGGTTCTCAATTCGACTGTATGTTGTTTTTTTTTGTATGTATGTTACGGGATTACACCGCCAATGATGAATTGATTTTGATGATTTTTTTTTTCTTTGGCAGATGATTCTTTAGAGGTGGTCCCATATATATACATTTTATCGAAATCGGTTCAGTAGTTTGGTTTTTAAATCAAAATTACTAGAAAATATGAAATGACATCCAGGTATTCGAAGTTGAAGTCGGTTGTATTTTTTTTAAATCGTATTATTATTTATGAAGTAAATAAGAGGTGTATAAATTAACACTAAATTTTACATTTAGATTTTAGTGTTAGTTCAGGGTTAGTCCTAATCAGTTAGCATCCTTTTAAGAGCTTATTCTTTACATCAAAACAAACCAACTTTTACTAAGGGGCCAACATTAAAAGGGCGGGTGAAACTTCGTATGGAAAGTTCTTTGTTTTAAAGTTATTTGCTCGGTATGATTTAAAGTGGTGAATATGGGGAGGAAAAGTAATTAGTAATTAACCCAGCGGTATGGAAGATACGAGTATTTGGGAGTGGGGCGAGTTTTTAATTTTTTTTACGCGGAAGAAATCGCGTTGCACCTCTTACGTTCATTTAGTATATACTTATTATATCATCTACATTATTACATCTACAATAACCGTCAGCCATGTCAGAGGCCTTCGGGTGGCACATTAACTCTGACACTAGAGCAGGCCACTCAGCCTATACGAACTTACTTATTTTATCTACATTCATATCATCACATAGATTTCTAATCCACGTGTTCTTGCATTTATGTATTTTGGTTCATGTTATTTGTTGTCTGGCTAGGCAGTTGACGTATTACCTTACAACTTCACTCAACTCTATGCAATTAATGTTTGTAAATAAATAATATTAATAACGTCTATACAGCGCTAACTAATTGTATCTATAGATAACTAGGGACAAAGTTAAACATCATCAGTCCTCAATTCAAATGAATGACGATAGTAAAGTCGGCTTTGCACCTCTTATACTGGAACATAATGATGAACTTTAATACAAGATCAGTAACAAAGACCCAATCCAAAGAACACAACAATATTATATTTTCAAACTCTTTTTTGCTGAATTTTTTGACTACATTGTGTTCCAAATTATTTGGTTTTTTGTTTTAATTATATTATGGTAACTCACTACAACTACCTTGGACAGTTATGTAGGTCCTGGATCGGATGGGCAGCGTTCGGGAAATTGCGTAATATCTTCACGTCCAAAATCAAGAATCCAGAGTCAGAAGTGCAACCTGCTTAGCTTAAGTATTCTCCATATTTCATACAAATTGAAGACTTCTCATTACCTGAGTAATTTGTCTCCCCGCATACATAATCTTTATTAGGTGTATACTATTGCATGTTTGCTGTCAGTTTTGCCTAATCAACACAACATCACTCCTATCTTACGACACAAAAGACCGGATGGAGGCTCAATGGGCCCCAGATATGAGGTCAATTGTTACGTTAACAAACTGCTTGTATCATTGCCAAAGCACATTCATTGCTTAGGCACAGTTTCTATGGCGATAAGAAAGTTTCACAAAATTTATTGTTGGATGTTGACAAAAGCATTAACCGTAATCTTAACGACTTTACCATTCATTATTACCTCTTCAAAGTTATCTAAATTGTTTTCACTTTTTTTTCTAATGACCATTAATTTTGTGCCTACGTCACTGTTTTTCGAGCCATGACCTGCCCTATCTTGTCGAAAGTTTACAGTCTCGAGTTCTGAGTGTGGTATAGTTCTTAGATAGAGTAGGTAATTAAAATAAAGCTGAAATCGTTACAGAGGTATGTAAGAGGTAATTATTATATATAATAATTCATCGCCAGCCATAAGACGTCCACTGCTGGACGAAGGCCTCCCCCTTAATAGGGAGGGGTTGCCATAATCCCCACGCTTGGCAGGCGGCTTGGGGATCGCAGAGTGTTACCACCGTTAATCAAGAGGACGCTGCTGCCCGTCCTCCGGTGGTTCTGGATGCAGTTTTACGACATACACAGTTTTAGGACATACCCATATATCTTCTTCTATCTATCTTCTAATTAAATTCAGTATTTTTTTTTTTACATATATAGGTACTTTGTGTAACAAAAAGGTTCAAAAATACTGAAGGGTATGTACTCATCATTATGAGCAACTTTTACTATGGGGCCAACCACGAAACCGCATAATCTAAATAATAAAATAATATAAATAATATATACACTCACCCTAAAACTTCAATAACTATTCCCGTTAATTAAGTACCTAAGTATTATAGATATCATTAGTCCATGTTGTTCCAGCATTAGGCTAGATGACTGGTTTTTTATTGTCCTATTAAAATGTGGCCCATAAATATAGCTGATTAATGAAAAGCAAAATTAAAATCTGATCAAAAATAAGCAACTTATAAGCATTTTAATATCATGCTAGAGAGAGGCGAAACAGCAAATCGTGATGTCACTTCTCTGTACGCCATATACATTCTATTCTTACAAGTAAGGCGTGACGTCATTTTTTGTTTTGTGGGAAAGGGACAGAGTTGTCTCTAACAAAAACATTATCAGAACATTATTAACCGATTTAATCCCTTAGAAATAAGGTCACAATCTACAAAACTTGTATTCGCCCCGTCATGACGTACGCCTCCGTGGCGTTTGCTCACGCTTCTAGCATAGATCTAGAGAAACTCCAAGTCGTACAAAATAGATTCATCCGCAGAGCAGTCGGCGCTAGCTGGTTCATGCGAAACTCCGACCTGCACTGCGATCTCGAACTCCCCTCCATCCGTCAGTACATTAAGTACGCTTCGCGCCGCTATTTCGAAGCGGCCCCTCACCATCCCAATCCACTCATAGTCCAAGCCTCGAACTATACGACAGACACGACAGACCCACCCCCCTTCCGTAGATGCCCCAGACACGCCTTGGGCGACCTGGACGACCCCATCGCCGTCATCACCTCGGCGGCGCTCCATTCCTAGCAACAGGAAGTATTCCGTTTTTGGTATAGGCGCCGGTTATCAGAGGCACACAAACACGCACCGACCTCGCCGGCGAGGTAGAGGACTCCCCAGATCTGTCAGAAGATCGGTTAGATTCTCTCCAAATAGCCAACCAGATCAAACTACTAGGGCCCCAGGGCATACCCCTTCTGGGATGCCAGGGCAAGTCTGACCCCACTCCCGGCGACGGCCAAGCCGAGGTTCGTACCGTCTGAGGTGCCCTTGAGCTAGTCGCCTAACCTAAACTAGGCCGAGTGCCATTTGCGCTTGCCTAAAGTCCGGTGACGCTGTAGAGGCCATCTGAGGCCAACAGCATTAGTCATTAATAAAAAAAAACTAATTAAATTATTTTTTCAATAAACATACTATATTTACTTAAATTCTTCATCAAAGCTATTGGTTTCAACGATATAAACATCAGTCATCTACCCTATTACATAGGTATAAGCACAGATAATTATTATACCTATACAACTTATAAGTTATAGGTGAATAATAAGAAAGATACGTGAATGATACTTTCTTATCTACTTTTTTTTAAATTATTACACCTTTTGATTAATTATGTTTATAGTTCGTCCACTAGGAATTGGCCAGTTTCTACTTGAGAAAAGGGCAAGGGAAAAGGGACAATGCTTCAATAAGAAATAATTATGAATGGCAAAATAACAATAGTTGTTATGACACTACATAAGAGTTACGTCAACCTAGCAGTCTTGATACTTGGGTAATATTACTGACCTAAGCAAGGCAACTAAGAACGCAGGTAAAAAGAATCAAGGTTGGTTTGTCCAGCTATTGCAGAATGCAGATGCACGTGCTCGGCGGCAAAGTGCTTTTACAATCGACAATTGAACAAACAATGGCCAAATTACCAACCTATGTTGAGTGGAATCTGGCCAATTCCTAGTGGACGGACTATATTATTATACTTAAGACATTTTATCAACGCTAAATTTGACCTGTATTATCGAAAAGCGAGTTGTTTTTATCGATGAAAATTGTCAAACACGGGTAGGTATGTGAAATCGATAAAAGTTATGTTATCGATGAAATATATGACGAATATTTAAGACGACAGCGGCGCGAGTAACATTCTTGACGATCGTTATATTTGACTTAAAAACGGCAAAATTCGATATAATCGGTATATTCTAAAATTCGTGTAAATAAATCGGCTATACCGACACGTCAAATTTAGCGACATATAATGGTACTCGCGCTGCAGGCACGACGAATGTGAGGCTTATAAAGTTTAATTAAACGGTCAAGTTTGGAATGTTTACGTATTTGACTATAGTTTAGTGCTTAGCAAGTTTATTATACCTACAGGTAGATATGTACCTATAGTTATCAGTGATTTTGAGGAGAGTCTGCTTAAAGTAACAAAAATATGAAGCACATAACTTGATAAACTATTTATATAGCCAGTATAAAATTATTTTATATAATAGAGTGAAGAAAAGAAAACAGGCCACCTGATGGTATGCGTTCACCGCCGCTTATGAACGTCTGCAATACCAGAATCGGTCACAGTGCGTTTTCTACTCACGCACTTGAAGCGCCCTAGGTTACAGGTCACACGTTGAAACACACACATATTTTTTATATGAATAACAAAAAATATCGTTCCATATCAGCTGTCAATGAATAAACTTTATTTAATAACTTTATTTAACTTCAATTCAGATTGTGCGGCAGTTTTGACCTGCACGCAGGGGGTGAATGCGTGTGCAGACCTAAGATTAATTTCGGCCTACGACTTTCAACTTTAAATTGATTATGATAGCGGTTATTTTCTCCTGCACTGCAGCGCAAACCGCAGTAAGCCAACAAGCCAAACCGTCTATAAAAAGAATAACCGTTATACACAGAGTACGGGAGACGGGACGCTTCCGAGAACACAAAAACAGGACGGACGATTTCTAAGCTCACCAACTACGACTATTCTAGAAAAAAGTTCTATCCCGGCCAGTGGAAGTGAGTTCATATTCATAACGAGAATGATTCTTAAACGTGTGTTTGATGTGAGTGAAATAGTAAATGCTTTGTGAAGTCATAGATTAAGAATAATTAACAATATACTTAATCTATGGTGAAGTGATTTAACTCGAGAAGTGCGTGGTTGAGGTTATGTTGACAAAAGAGATTTGGACTCAAGTAAGTACAAAGCTTAGTAATATTCCCGAAAACTAAATACTTTTAAACAGAAACAAGTATTCATATTAAAAGAGGAATCGTTTAAAAGAAAATCTCAATTTTTTCAACGAAAGTAAAATTGTCACGAAGGGATTAGATAGTTTTACAAAAATAAGTGCCTATTACTGTTCTTGACTAGCAGCTGTTTTTTACCTACTTTTATTATCTATTTCTGCATTATATTTTGTTAGTAACATACCTACCTAAATCCTACATTAGTCATGAATTCGTTAACTTGTAGAGCTATTGTTGAATAGGTTAGGATTAGTTATTCACGTGCATAGCTGTGAAATTAGAAAGGAAACTGGAACGAATAAACTTCATAAAATTATTTAAGTACCTAGGTAGTTTCCAGGATTAAAAGTACCTACGTGCAAAGTTTAGTTTTAACAATTCCAACGTGACATTTATATGTAATAAGTACTATTACTACGTGTTTTTTTTATATTTGGGTACCTGTTACTTAATTGATAATGCTTAGTAAAAACAAAAGTAGGTAGATATCTAATGGAGAACTTTTTCATAAA
This sequence comes from Erannis defoliaria, assembly GCA_905404285.2. Classification (NCBI taxonomy): domain Eukaryota; kingdom Metazoa; phylum Arthropoda; class Insecta; order Lepidoptera; family Geometridae; genus Erannis; species Erannis defoliaria. The sequence continues at coordinate 8,783,164 of FR990071.1, forward strand.
TAAACATAATTCTGAGGCTTTGGTCTTATGCAGAGAACAGAGATGATACTTACCCACCTACTCAATGCATTTTATCTGTAATCGAATACTAGCTCTGAAATATAAGTTTCCTATTCGCATTTTATACTATTGTTATTATTTTCCACGAGATATATATAACTCCTGGACTCCGGGACCTGGGTATGTCCTAAAACTGCATCCAGAACCACCGGAGGACGGGCAGCAGCGTCTTCTCAGTTAACGGTGGTAACCATTCTGCGATCCCCAAGCCGCCTGTGCCTAGCGTGGGGATTATGGCAAGACCTCCCTTTAAGGGAGAGGCCTTCGTCCAGCAGTGGACGTCTTCCGGCTGTTGATGTGTTGTGATGTGATATATAACTCACCATTGGGTTCAGCTACTTAAAATGTTAGCTATTAGCCAATAAGCAAACATTGTTTATAGGTACCTACTTAAAAGAGGGAATCTGGTCTGCGCTTCTCCATACAAATGTATTCCCGTATTTTCTTCCTGATTTTCTCTAGAGCAATATTTTTTTTTTTATGTTTTATAACAGATTATAGAAAATATAACCCTCTAAAAATCACTACGAAGATTTTTTAAGGATACATCTTTTACAAATAGTTGCTGAAAATAAGGAAATGACAGAGACAATGCAAATACATTATGTCTACAGTACACCTAGATTTTATAAAATCTATATAGATTGCTCTAGACTAATCTATATAGATTTTATCTGGAGTCTAGAGGCATATTATTTTCCAGGCAGAAAATAGGAGATACATTTCTATGGAGAATCGCTGACTAGATTTCCTCTTAAGTATGTGATGGACCTACCTTCGTTGTTATGTATACCATACTCATCTAATGGTAGAGATAAGACCAAGGTTGATTAACTGGATTTAAGGAATGAACATCCGGCAACTGCTTATGTTGTTTATGAAGGAAAACAAACAAAAAGTAAAACAACGTAATTATAATAACTAGTATATTTAACTGTTGCTTTTCTCGTTATGTCACGTAGACCATAATGTTTACTATTTGTTTTTATAACATGGTTTATGTTTTTTTTCTATGATATCATGAGTACTTAATCTTTATGATCTGTTGTTGTTTTATCAACAAGGACTCGCGATTTATTTTTCGCGCATTCATATTTGGCCTTATAGTAAAAGTTGTTCGCTGATGAGCATAATGAACTGCTTTCTGCTTAGTAATACCGATACGCCTAACCCCATGTAAGTATTTGACGTATGGCAATAAAGTGTAAAAATTCTATTAAAAGTAGGTTTTTTTTAAATATTTAAGTACAATATTAATATTAAGATGCAGCCTACGATGGAGCACGCTTGCCTAGAAGAAACCGATTCACTCGCGACTTGAAGACACCTAGATTATAATTATCGGGAAACATCCACTCGGGCAGCGCATTCCACTGTTCAGCAGTTCTAGTGTGCCTGTATGTGGTTTTGTATTGGTATAATGTACTTACTGTCGGAAGACGCAGCGTAGGAAGGCCCCCACTATAGGTGGACCGACGACATTGTAAAAGTCGCGGGCAACCGGTGGATGCAAATGGCAGGTTCTCGTACAGTGTGGTGGTCTAAAGGGGAAGCATTCGTTCAGGATTGGACGTCTCCGGGCTGATGATGAATGTACTTACTACAATTTTCACGTGTACAGAGCACAAATTAGCAAGCATTAAAAAATTTGAAATATACAGGGTGAGTTCTAATCAGTTAGCATCTTTTTAAGGGCATATTCTATACATCAAAACAAACAACTTTTATTATAGGACCGAGCGCAGTGCAATGCGGCGCAGGATTGTGTTCGCAAGTTCATAATTCTGGCACAGCTACTGTTAGTGGCAGGCGTGACGCTTACCACCAGGCAAACGTCTTGCCCGTTTCGTCACATGAACGTATAAAAAAAAAATGGAAATTACGAGTTTTCCAAGGCACATCACGCCATCCTACTAATATTATAAATGCGAAAAGTTTGTCTGTGTGTGGGTGTGTATGTATATGTTTGTTACTCCTTCACGCTGAAACTGCTGAACGGATTTGGATGAAATTTGGTATAGAGGCAGCTTATACATTGGAATAAAACATAGGCTACTTTTATCCCGATAATCGCGGGTAATACAGCGAGGCGCAGCTATAGTACATATCTAAAAAGAGATCGTAAATTTTATTCTTCCGGATGACACAGGTCTTAAACGTGCGCAGGTGGCTTGTTACATTATACATGACGCTGACCAATGACCGAAGTTGACCCTGGGTGCAATTTTTTATCCGAATTGATGGACACCACCTTGGAACAATATTGTCTTATTATGTATGAGGATAGGAAGAAACATTTCGTATCTCAAAGATTTTTTAAGAAAATAAGTTACGCGGGAAAAGATAAATTGCGTGTAATTCTAATACAGAAATACAGACAAAAAAAGCGCTTTGATTCTAATTTTGTTGATGTTGAAGCAATGGCCGTTTTTGTTTTACATATTCGAAACACTTAGTTGAAGGTGTCAGTGGAATAATAAATCGGTAAAAGTACGGGCTAAGTAGTATTCTTCGGGATTTGTCTTAAAAAATACTATAAGTGGACTATGATAGGCTAACTATAATTAAGATGACACTTATTTCAAATAATTTTTGAAATCTTACTTTATTTTAAACGATACATTCAATATTACCCTGGGGATTGCAGTGAAGTTATTTATATTTAACTCAACATGTCACTTTACTCTCAGTGATATTCAATGAATTTACTCAGATCTTATTTTATTAAATCGTCACTTACTCAGTAATACTCAATGAATTTACTCTGATCTTATTTCATTAAATCGTCACTTACTCAGTAATACTCAATTAATTTACTCAAATCTTCTTATTTTATAAAATAAATCGTCACTTACTCAGTGATATGAACTGAATAAATTTACTCAGATCAGTTGACACGTATTGGTGTAAGTGGAAAATAAACAAAAAAAATGGCAATACCCTTTTTGGCTTTGCCGTCTTCGTCAGATAACAAATATACACATGTAGGTTTGAGCTACACCAATATTAAACACAAAACCATGTTATTGATTTTCTATGGAACGTCATTAGAAATTAACTGTTAAAATATGATTACTTGAAAAATCTACGCAGAGCATCATCTTAGCACGTGGCCGAGTCGAGTATCAGGCCAAGTTCAGCGAAGCGACGGGTCACACTGCCGAATGTGTATATTTAAGCCGCTTACCACTTACGATCTCCACAGCTCCTGTTCTTACTATGCTATTGGTAGATTGACAGTTTCGTTTTGTTTTGTTTAACATACAATATTCATCTTTATTAAGATATCGAGACCTATATTCATCACACAATCACATTAATATTACAAACGCGAAAGTTTGTCGGTATGTCTTCGTGTGTGTATGTTTACCTGATCACGCCAAAACGGCTCAACGGATTTGGATGAAAGCCAGAATGGAGCTTATTTCCCGGTTTTTTTTGTACTATTAGGTTACGAGACGAGCAAGACGTTCACCTGGTGGTAAGCGTCACGCCTGCCACTAACAGTAGCAGTGCCAGGATTGTGAACTTGCGAACGCAATCCTGCGCCGCACTGCACTGCGCTCGTCACCCTGAGATATTAGATGTTAAATCTCTTCATATCCAGTAATTTCTCTGGTAACATTGCCCTTCAAACCGGAACACAGTAATGCTTGCACACTACTGCTTGGCGTTTGAATAACTGGCAAAGGTGTGGTACTTCCCCAGACTGACTCTGCAGTAGAGTCCTACCGCTACAAAAATCAACAACATATAATCATCATCGGTTTCATCATCACGCGAGTGAAACCGCGGGGCACAGCTAGTAATTTCATGTTTCTGATAATGGTTCTCAAGAAATTAATATTCACGAATATGAAAAGCTATTCTTTTTTTCAGGCAAACACCAAAATTTATACTAAGCGATGTTCAAGGTTTTTTAAAATATTTTAATTTATAATTAAGATGTCATCCAGGTATTCGAAGTTGAAGCCGGTTGTATTTAAAAAAAAGCGTATTATGATTATTCAGACTCTATTATCAAAGTTGGATATTAATGAAGAAACACATTAAGGTAAAAAAAAAACTCGTTGAGAACTTGGCCTTTCTATTTACAGTGACGTTTAGCTGGGATCTACTTCAAAATCCTTGAATCGAAACTAATATTTCCAATACAAGCAGACCAGACCGGTTACACTAGATCATTTTGCCAAACAAAATTCGTTTTAGCACTTCGTGAAATGTGCTAAGTTATTTTTTGTGAGGTCTTTGATCGTAACATGTTTTTAGGCGCCAGCTAAGGTTTTGCAATATTAAGTTTTTAGCTAAACATTGAACAGTAACCAGGTAAAGTGATAAAGTACATGTAATTCGTTGTTTGTGGTTTAGTAGAGCAATGTTTTAAGCTTTTCAATATTAAGTTTTTAGCTAAACATTCAACAGTAACCAGGTAGAGTGAGGTAGTGATAAAGTACATGCAAATCGTTGTTTGTGGTTTAGAAGAGCAATGTTTTCTAAATGTCGAGTTAAGGTTTTGTGCGGCTTCTTTATAGCCAATAAGCGTAATTGTTATTGCACCTATATGATAGGTAGTAGAACAGGAAAATGGATAACATGCATACATACCAAGGCATTGAGCTGTATCAGTACATAAGTACTTCGTGCCAATTATAATAATACACCATCGATTCACTTAGCCCGAGCTAGCGTGACAGAGCTCGCGCGTCGACATGATGCTGCATTTCATCATGCATACATACATTTATCCCATGATTACTAGCTAAACTACCTTATAATGATACTAACTGCTCATCCGCGATCAAAATTTGTGTTGGAAAATGGGGATAATGACGATAAAATGTAGCCTTTGCCATTTGTAAGAGTTTCTATCTCTATGTCAAATTCATACACTCTGAAAGCCATTGATATCAATTTGAGATTTTTAATTATGCCCTTATTTTTGTCATCATATTTATCTTCCCATGTAATTTCCTTGATTCTTTTCAATTTCAATTTTTAACCTGCTACGTTTTCTTCAGCTGACTTAAAACACGCAGAGGCATAGTCCCACTTTACCTGGTACATAAAACAATCGGATTACGGTAAGAGGTCTATAGGTTATTAATTCATGATAGGTGCAGCCCTATACATTATGTAGATAGCAGACTCTATACATAGATAAGTAACTACATAATAGTCCTCAGGCCATAAAATGATCATGCTATTGTTTTAATGAGGTAGGTATCTTCGCATTGACGTAGGTTCCAATGCGATGGAACGCGTGCTACCTATATACTCTCGCACACTCACTATAGAATACTGGTTAATTTTATGTATATGTATTTAAATAAAATTAACTTGTTTATCCAAAATTTTGAGAATGGCTAAGGCTAAGATGTTATATAATTGCATGTTAGGGACAGGCGCATAATGTATCTTATATACAGGGTGTTAGTTTGAACACCGTTATCCTTCTAGGATATCATTGTACTCATCATTATGAACACCTTTTACTATGGGGCCAACCCTGAAACCTGAAAATAAACCAGCTGTTCCATACAAAAAGGTTCATCGATCTTGGACAAAATGTATGGAATAGCTGTTTTTTTTTCGTGATTTCACGGTTGGCCCCATAGTAAAAATTGTTCATAATGATGAGTACAATGATATCCTAGAAGGATAACGGTGTTCAAACTAACACCCAGTATGTACCTACTTTTTTTTGAATCTGATAAGTTTTTCATCAATGTCTGGTTTAACAGCAAAGTCTGAATTATGGTTATTATTACACTAGCAGCGCGCCATGGTTTCACTCGCTATTCTACATAAACCGTTAATATCTCTGGAATAAATGTAGCCTATGTCACTTTTTTGACCCTAAACCTGTATGTCTAAAATCACATTGATCAGTTGCTCCATTGCTGGGTTATAGACAAACACACGAACCAACAGACACACTATTGTATTTATTATATTAATAGACATTTGGCAAACTTTTCGAAAGCTCTAGGTTTCTAGTAGAGACGCTCGCATGTGATGATCCGCTACAGTTCTCGGCAGTAAAAGCGGGTCAGGCCGGCGGCAGACGGTCGCAAGTGCGATGAGGCGTCGTCCGTCGAAGCAGGGAAAGCCACCCGAACGTGGTTAGCCGTAGTTTCTTTTTTGCAACGTCGGCATGTCGATGTCGTGTCGGTTCGCATGCGCGGGGCGGCTAGCGAGCACGTCAGTGTTGTGCTGAACCTACGTTCACTTCGGACGCGCGATTGGCGCTCTTGCCCATGAATTCGTTCGGTGCTTATGAATAAAGAACGGGTGTGTGTGTGTGCGGGATTGCAATGAGCGGTGCTGGGCTGGCGTCCCGGCCCGCGGAGCCCCTACCCACCGAGCTGCCTCTGCGGCTCTACGCGCGGGCGCTCCGCCAGTACCGAAAGCTGCTCGATCTCAAACGGCTTGCTTCCAAAGACAAAGTAAGCGACGTATCTTAATGTGCACATCCTTTATACGTTCGATAAATAATGCAGCACACGCTTTGATATACTTACAAAATGTTATACTGACGGCCTGGTAGTTTCATATCAGCGCTAACATTTTATTGATTACAATGTTTCTTGCTTGTAACTTCCGTTTGGACTAGTAGCTTTAATTGTTAGATGGTACTGTCTTTAAGAACTTAGACTATTGTTATTAGGTATCTAACGTCGTACGCATTATAAGATAGATATTATATTATATTGATATTCTTGTATTATGCAGTTAAGCCATGGTGTGATGTAATGAGCATGTTCAGTTTTCCTAAACATCTCAAATGTGATTGATAAGAGGAAATTGGTCGTCAAAAGCAGATTTTTCAATTATTACTCATAACCACAAGGTCACAAATCCTTCTGAACTAAGTCACTAGACAAATGACCACAATGATTCAATTTAATGGTTTAACAAATTGCCCAATCAAGTACATACATAGTTCACATATTGAAAACCATTTTCACTTTGACATTATCGCATAATTTTGAGATAAGCTAACTAAAACGAAGAAGTATAAGCAAACGTTTTTTGCACGTAGGTGCTTGCTATATTTTTGTGCGTTTATATTTAGTATCAATTCAGTTTTATTAGAAGTAGGTACTTAGAGCAGAATACACAAAAGAAACATGACTTTTGTTTCCAATATATTTTGCAAATGCAACTATTTTATAGGATTGATGACGAAAGGATCCAATTATTAGTCACATAAGTACTTACTTAATTAAAAAATAATCAAGTTGATCGTCCATGATTAAAGGTAGGTAAGGTTAGATAAGTTGAAAACGCTTCCGAAGTTTTATTTATATTTTATGCTATCAATCAAGATATTTTTTATAACAGGTCGTTATATTTCAACACATTAGAATTTAAGAACTTGGCTTTGACCGTGTTCGAGGATTGGTGGTGGGCTTGAATCCGGGTCGAGGTCATATATTATGACCTTGCACAGCCTGCATTCGTCATTAACCTTTTGTTTTTCTGTTTTTTCACTCATTCAATAATTAATGATCAAACGAACTTAACAAGTGAAGTTCGATCACAATTATGTGAACGGCTTCATTCGACGCGATTTTGTTTACATATTGTAGTTATGCCTCCACGTACCGGCCTTCAACACGGATTTTTAAAGCTTAATTTCCTGTATATTTTTTTTTTTTTTTTACGTTGGTATTACTGACTCGAGACTGTTAACGACTACCGACTAGTACCCCCACCATCACCGTACTTCGCTTTGTGGTGGTAGCTGTCGGCTGAACCTCATTTTGTTTAGAGTATAGTATACCTAGATACCTACTTTTATTTCACATTTTATTTTTAGGGTCAGGGCATTATACTATCTTTATTAGATACTTAGCTACTTATAGGGTGGGTGTGTATAAATCGCGTCGAATGAAGCCGTTCACATAATTGTGATCGAACTTCACTTGTTAAGTTCGTTTGATCATTAATTATGTTTCACGGCTTCATTCTTTGCGATTTTGTTTACATATTGTAGGATGTTTAGAGAAACAATGAAATGTGAAATAAGTTTTATTTCTTTACGTGCAGATGAATCAACATAATTATAATTTCGGTATATTATTATACATATGCTTAATCACAAGATAGAACCGTCCTACCAAATGTCATACTATCATTTACAAGATTTCTGTTATAAAACTTAGCGAACACTCCTGAGGATTCGCTCCATCCGGCTGTTTTTCTAATAATATCGATATTGACGCCAACCCTATTGGCTGCTGAAGTGGCCGCATGTCGCGTACTGTGACCACTGAAAATGTTTGTATCTATACCACTACATTTTAGAACGTCTTTTATCCAGTGACTCAATCTTTGTGGTGTCAGTTTTGCATGGGGGCGTTTATAACTTATAAATAATGAATCATTATTAGCAGAGCGTAAACGTTTAGTTCTATCTATGTAGGTTTCTAAACATCTAGCTGGGCAAATTTCAGGCTTTTGATCAAAGTATGGTAGTTTTAAAATAGGCTGCACATTATTGGGCTTTGAAGTTTTTATAATATCGGGTATCTTTATGTAGATTGAATTACGGTCAATTATTTGTATATTGCTTAATCTGATCAAAGAATAGGTTTGTACCCTATGTGCGGTCACTAGAGCCAATAGTGTCAGTGCCTTTTTTGAAAGAGTCTCTAAATTGAGACTTTCATTAGGCCACTTTTGTGACAAATAGTTTAGTACAATACCAGGATCCCACGTGATTTCATATTTGGGAGCTGGAGGTCTTAATCTAAATACTCCTCTCATAAAACGTTTTACGGTAGCGTCATCAGCCAGGTTTTCATTTAAAAGAATCAAGGCAGATTTATGTGAATTAATAGTACCATATTTGCCACCATTGTTATAAATATGGGTCAAAAAATCAATAACATCCGATATTTTAGCACTTGAAAAATTATAATTCTGTCTGGTACAAAACGCGATCCAAGATTTAATACTACAATCATATTGTTTATAAGTATTGGGTGATAGTGAATTTAGCATAACTTCAATTGAACCCGGTGACAAACCTTTAGCTAACCATGCTTGCCGGATAATTTCGCGGCAACCAATGTTAGGGACTTGTGGAGCTTGTGTGTCATCCTGAAAGGAGATTTAAGTAAGTAAATATCGGGATTAAAGAATATCATGCTAGAAACAGATAATTTTTTAAACACCGGAAACCAAGGCTGGGTTGGCCAGTATGGAATCACAAGAATGCCTTCTGCTCTGTCACTTATAATTTTATGAATTACCTTAATTATTAATGCAAACGGTGGGAAGGCGTAAAATAACAGATTTGACCAAGAGACTGTGAAAGCATCGATTGCCCATGCGTCCGGATCATTTCTCCATGTCACGTAAGTAGGACACTTAGCATTACACCTACTTGCAAATAAATCAACATCTGGACAGCCAAACATATTAGTAATATCTTTAAACGCGTAATCAGCCAATTCCCATTCAATATCTTCAAATTTTTTCCTGGACAAAAAATCTGCATCTTGATTTTGTTTTGACTGAATATATGATGCAAATATCCAAATTCTTTGCTTCTCACACCACATCCAAATTTCACGAGATATCTTATTGAGATGACTATACTGGATACTACCCATTCTGTTAATGCAAGATATGGCTGTGGTATTATCTAATCTTAACAATATTTCAGATTTTCTAATATTTTTGGTAAAACATTTTAATGCTAAAAAAGCAGCCTTAAGTTCCAATTCATTAATATGCAAGTCCTTTTCATCTTCTTTCCAATAACCATGGCAATCTTCATTATTACAATAGGCGCCCCAACCAGTGGTTGACGCGTCTGAAAAGATTTCTAATTTATAATCGCTAGACCTAATCGGTGAACATCCTTGGTCAACGTTGGACATCCACCAGAGCATGTCGGTTTTCAAATACGACGGAATATTTATTATCTGGTCATAGGTAGGGTTTTTTAGTAAACACTTATATTTATGGTTCTCAAATTGTTTAGTATATAACCAAGAATATCGTATAGCTGGACATGTGGATATCAGAAAACCGATCAATCTAGCAAATTCTCTTATATCGATTTTATGTACGTTTAGAAACTTGGCTATCATGTTTTTTATTTTTGTCTTTTTTTCTTCTGGTAAAGTCAAAACCATATTTTTTGAATCGAAAATAAACCCCAAAAACCTGCATATTGTTTTTGGAACTAAAGAGCTTTTTTCACGATTTAAAATAAACCCTAGATTTTCGAACATAGTAACTGTTGTATCTACGTTTCTCTGACATTCGGAAAATGTAGAACCTATACAGAATATGTCATCTAAATAAATCACAGATATAAAACCATTTAGGCGCAATTTTTCCATGACTGGTTTAAGTAACTTTGTAAATACATAAGGGGCAGTGCACAAACCAAATGGTAAACAGTTGAATTCGTATAAAATACTTTTATATTTAAATCTTAGATATTTTCTGTAAGATTCGTGTATTGAAATAAAAAAGTAAGCATCTTTGAGATCTAAAGATGACATGTAACAATTGTGTGTAATTAATTTTGATGCAGTCCTATAATCTTCCATTTTAAAATGATTGTTGTGTATAAATTTATTTAACTTTTTTAAATTTAAAATAAAACGTTTTTCTCCGTTTGGTTTGGGCACTAAAAATATTCTAGATAAGAATTGGTCATCGTCATGTTGACACTCGGATATGGCATTGATATCTAGTAACTTATTTATAGCTATATTAAAGTCACTGTCTTCTTCAGATGACGTCGGATAGACGTCCGGTGCCTCGTTTTGGTATGGTATTGCAGAAAAAGGTATTTTATAACCTTGAATCCATTCAAGTATATTTGAATCGGAAGTGATTTGTGACCAGTTATAGTAAAAATGTTGCAGTCGACCTGCATAAGAATGTACCTCTTGGTCTATCTCCGCGCAGACGCTGTTCCCCTGGGTGGCGGCGAGCGGTACGGGCGTGGTGGCGAGCGAGTGTAGCGCCGGGGTGGTGGCGGCTCTCTGCTCTGCTGCTGGCGTGCGCTCCTCGTCACAGGCCGTGACTGGGTGAAACCGCCTCGCGAGCCTCGTGTTTCGCCTCGAAACTGAGTCTTGCGATGCTGATAGTTTAAATTATTTTTCTTGACAAAGTTGTTTTTGTTAAACTGAGACTTAGGAGCGGGAATTTTCAGGTCGTCGCTGGATTTTTGTATAATCTTCGCATTCTTCAATTTTTCTGCGATATTTTCGCCGAAAAGATATTTATCACGTTGAGTTTTTGTTAAGGTCTCTTTTAGCATAGAGTTAACAGCTCCCAGTACAAAATTACGCCTAGTGCGAGTCTCTTTAAAATGGCTGTCACACAAAATGCGACAGGCATCACTTAATGGCTTCAAAACATTCTTATAGTCTTTGTGCAGGACTCTATCCATAGTTATAGCTAATGCTGATAAGGCGATGCCTATTTGAGTTTGCTTAGCACTTATGGAAGTGTCTCTTTTCACCGAAGGCTCTGGTATAGCAGCTTTTGCCTCCGGATTCAGTTCGGGTGCTAACAGCAAATCACAATTGCTGGGTACAATATATTCTTTCATCAACTTGTCTCTAACTTCTTTTGTCAAGCCTTTGTTTAGTATATCCTGCCACCGAGTGGCAATATCTTTGTGAACGGATGGGCCCAAAACTATGTTAGTTTTAGGCGCGTCTCCCAACAGCTCCAAGACTTCCGCATCAAGCTCCACTTCAGTGTCAGACATGTTGACAATGGGATCAGCAGGAACTAGTGCAGGATCTTCCATAGTCGATGTACCGGCTACAGGTTCTTGATTGCACTGCGGTGTGGTAGCACGTGGGTGCCCCCGCGAAGGCGTTGGTGATACCTCGATGTTAGCCGCTGCTGAAGCAATGAAACTGTGTTAATACACGTTTCTTCATGATGACAGTATTGAATCACTAGGTGCAAGCTGTTGCATAACTTAAAGAAGTATAGCACAGTATGCGGTAGTATCAGCACGTCATGTTAGCATAAAGTGTAAAGACACTTATGAGTTTCTGCCAGGATATGGCAGTAACGTATCACTTGCAAACTAAATAAAAAAGGAAGTTGCAAGCTGTTGCCTAACTTAAAGAAGTTTAGCACAGTACGTATAAAGTGTATCATTTTAGTTTCTGGGTAAAATCATTTTTAGAACTTACTTTCGGTTTCGCTATCAGATGATGACAAGATTCTTCGACGTTTAGAAGTTTTATTCAATCTTTCTTGCAATTCACAAATTTTTCTTCTTATTTCTTCGTCTTCACTTTCACACCTTCTCTTCCTAGACTTCACCATTTTTATTTTTTTATTTTTTTTGTAAATTCAAACTCGAGTCTTGGTTTACGTGCGAAGGCCTCGACACGGAAACACGGAAATAAGGTTCAGCCGACAGCTACCACCACAAAGCGAAGTACGGTGATGGTGGGGGTACTAGTCGGTAGTCGTTAACAGTCTCGAGTCAGTAATACCAACGTAAAAAAAAAAAAAAAATATACAGGAAATTAAGCTTTAAAAATCCGTGTTGAAGGCCGGTACGTGGAGGCATAACTACAATATGTAAACAAAATCGCAAAGAATGAAGCCGTGAAACATAATAGCACGATTATCATTATTTATTAATTTAATAAGTTATTAATTTATTTTCTATTTATCGTCTATTTTTAGACCAAACGCTCTTGCATCACATGTGACAGCTCGTATCAGATTAATTGCGTGCTATGTTTTTGTTTCATATGTCGTTATCATATTATCGGACCACTTGTTTCATTATTGTTCTTTTTTTAATAATAAAGTTGTCGCGATCCAGACGTCATCCAGTGGGGTGATGTCGACAGAGAGATAAGTCGGGGTTCTCTTGACGTTTCCAAGGTTATTCACATTATTATTATTATTATCAGCCTATTCCGTCCCACTCCTGGTCAAAGGCCTCTCTATCCTCCTTCTAATCTTCTCGGTTGAATGCTTTATGAGCCCAGTTGTTGCAATAGGACTCCAGTTCATCCCTCCATCTCCGCCTGGGCCTGCCGGTTTGTCTACCGGTCTGTGGAGCCCACTGTGTTGTGAGCTGTGCCCACAGATCGTCTGACATGCGGCAGACATGTGCGTTCCAGTTCCACTTCAGTTCGGCTGCTTTTTGACCAACGTCAACGATCTGAGTTTTGGTACGCAGTATGCTGTTCCTAATGCAGTCTGATAATTTGGCTCTTAGGATACTGCGCTCTATGGCCCGCTGGCATACCCCGAGGGCAAATTTTTGATCTTTTGTCAAAGACCAGGTTTGAGCACCGTAGGTGAGGATAGGGAGAATGCATATATTCATGAGTTTTTTTTTAGGGTAAGTGGGAGGTTGCCCTTCATTAAGCCTTTCGTGGACCAAAAGCCCCTCCAGGCACGTTCGGTGCGTCGTGCAACTTCTTATTTTTGTCGTGCCTGGAAGGATACTAATTCGCCCAGGTACTCATAGACATATTCAATCCCCACGCCGTTGATTTCCACCCTACGTTTCGTGCTGTTTGTCTTTACTTTGGTTCCCTTTCCCTTGGCAAGGTTATTCACATAGAAGAGATTTTGACCACGTCTTAGATGACTTAAAAAAACCTTTATGCTGCTGCATTTTTAATAGAGTTGAACTACACTATTTGAACAATATTTGTTAATAAAAATATATAAATCTTACAATCTTAAGTAGCTCGGTAAATCTAAACATAAGGGAAACTATTCCAGTCTTTTTTAAACAATCTTCTATTTATAAGTAGTTATAACATACAACATTGCAGGTACACATAAATATACATGTTAAAACATAGCATTAACCGTTATTAAGAATAATCAATTTTCTTCAGTTAAAGATGTTATAGGTTATAGCCGTTATGATTGTCAGCGAATAGGCAAGAGTTATTCAAGCGTGAATGGACAGACGGACATGCACCTTTCCGTGTCCAAATATTTGAGCTATTTCCGGTGTAGATATTGATATTGTATGCCTAAATATAACAGCGCACGCATAGCTTTAAAGTTACATTCCTTACGACGTAGGCCACGTGTGCCACGGAGCAAAAAGAAACTATTGGATTTTTATTGTAGCTTGAAGGTGCATGCGTCCGCTAATGACGCACAATTAAAATTACAAACCGTTTCAATACAAAGTCTGTGGTTTCAACACACACAAACAACACAAACGAACACAGTGGTGTGTTGCGGTTTGAAGGGCAAAGTTACCAGAGAAATTACTGGGCATGTTGAGAATTGACATCTGATGTCTCAGGGTGACGAGCGGTGCAGTGCGGCGTAGGACTTTGTTCGCAAGCTCACTATTCTGGCACGGCTACTATTATGGGCAGGCGTGAGGCTTACCACCAGGCGAACGACTCGCTCGTCTCGTCAATCTATGACAAAAAAAACAGTTTATGTACCCTTGTAGGCCATAAATGATAGCAATATTTGCGGCAATCGAAGATTATTCTTGATAAGTTTGTACATATATCACGTGCGTAAAGCTAATTTATCATTAATGCATTTTATTACTTACAGTCGTAGTCGTCGCTAAGTGTTTCAAATAGAAAAAAATAGTATAATGAGGAAAGTAATAAGGTAATAAGGTGTAAGATTAATAAATCGTTTTTTTTTTGCCAAAATTAAAGCTTTCCCGTCACTAATGCCGCGCGAGTTCAAACTTTTGGTAATACCCAAGTCGTAGTTATATAAAATTAATTTAAACTTATCTTTGGTACATATTTATATCTAGTAGATGATTTCCTTTGGCATGATAATTATCACTGAGTACCAGTACCTACGTGCGTAGAGCTGTGCTTCCGCCCGCACGCGCTCACTCTCTATTCGTCATAAAGTTCAAAGTAACGAATAATTATTCATAGATTAATTCTGAAATGCTTGTTGTTTTTATTATTAAACAGTACAAGGTTAGCAAGAGAGTATTCCACTGAATAAGTTATCATTGTCAAGGCAACTGGTGAAATTAAAATGTTTATAGATAATTTTACTTATAAAGGTACATTGTTTGTATAGTTAGAGCTGTCAAGGTAGATAATACGAGTTTAAGTATGGTTTTGATATATTTATGCTGTCTCTATGATCTCATAAGTTTTCAATTGTTTTCCTTACCAGCAAGTCACTAGCCTAACCAATGGCATTGAGAAGTCATGTTACTTTTAATTGGTTATTGATTTAAATTCGTCCTTTAGTTTAGCTGACCAGTGAATGACTTCCTGCTCATTCATAAACTGTTAGATGTTAGACAAATATATATTGACCTAATAATTGAGTTAGTCCTAATAGTAGATTATGCACTAAAGGAATAAAGCAGTGTCTTACGTCGTGGGCGGCTTATAGAACCCTGAGCGTAACGAGGGAGTCTAGAGTTATAAGAGAGGAGAGAGGAGAGAGTCTTGAGTTTTGTTGTTGTGTTGTTTAGTGAAGCGAGGGGGTTCAAGCTGCCCAAGACGAAGACAGGCTTTATTCCAGAGGAGCATACTCTACTTTTCACACCTTCTGCGAGACAATAAAAAGCCAGGGCTCCATAAATTAAAATTCACTGACAATCACAGGACCAAACACCGTCTTTTGTTTTACATTCTTTGTAAACGCACCTTTTTTTTTGAGTTCTGCTTATGGTGGCCAGTTCGATTTTCGAACAAACCTCTTTACAATGCCATAAGGGCATTTTTTTACTTAAAGTTTTCCATGAGTTTCCACATGAATTGACGTTCCAAATTCAAACCACTTTATTCCTTAGGGAGTTTCATACAAGTTTATATTATGAGATAATGCTTTACTTTACGTTGAGGTTACATGATATGTAATTGGACATTGTCGAGCAGGTGGTGTGAAAACCTATTTATATTGTTATCTTGACTATTATGTACTTAAGAAGCATGTGAACTGTTCGAAAGCTAAAAATTATGCACTAAGTATACGACAAACTCTCGCACATTACGATACGTGTTGTAAATTTTTACCTAACCAATGTTTTTCTTTACGGTATTTTTTTAAACTATTGTTAGATTTCTGTTTTTAATGTCAAAGAACTAAACGACGACTTTGCCCGTGGTCGGCCATTCCCGCGACTCAGTGTCCAGCCATTCACGAGCCAAGCGCTACAGTGAAATATAGATGCACTGTTTTACTAACAGAGTATAAATTAGGTTGCGCTGAACATGACTTATGATTGTATTTACAGGTATTGTGGTTCCAGTAAGTTTTGATTCGTTTTCTATGGTTAATCTTCTGGACATATTGCTTACATACTATAATTATGGTTCTTGTAACTAAAATATCGATTTCAAAGTAGAAATGAATAACATTACCGCACTTATATCACAAATTAGTCTTAAGCTATGTAATGTAATGTACTTAATGTACGTATTTGTTCGTAAGTAGGGCACCGATTTTTACAAACACCTAGGTATGTAGTTATGTAACATTTTATTATCTATGGTACAACTGTTACTGCGGGTGCGACGACGCTGACGTAGAAATTAATGGATATAGTTTCACCACAAGTACGGATTGAACGCTAGATTGTGAAATGCAGCTGTTCCATCACTCGATCAAATAAAAATATTGTATTTTTTATGTACGCAGCTTTAAATACAAAGAGTATTAGCATTCGTTCCACTTTCGCCGAAGCCACGTCCACTCATAAATAATGGTTCTTTGTCCATACGTCTGATTTATAAAGGAACTCGACAGTTGAACGCACAAATATTACTACATAGTCTTATGGAGGTGGAAGCTTGCAAGTCTTGCAGTTGATTTATTCCATGCCACGGCTCCTTATCGGCAATAAGCCTTCGCTGTCTCCTTTTATAGCTTATTAAAGGTAGTTGAAATCGACTGCCTTGATCACAATCTTTCAATAAAAATCTATAAGTAACTAAAAATACCGATGTCGAGGTTTTTGACATTGGGCGTTTGACGTCAGAAGCCTGTTCTTTGTTAGTATTTGGGTATCTATTGCATTAATTTGCGACTTTTAGTTATTTTGTTGATAAATTATATTTTTCTTAATACTTTGAAACTTTCGCGATTTGAACACATAAATTATTAAAATATGAAAAATTAAAAAACTTGAATTTATTTGTGCGCGATTAAGTCCCGGTGATAAACATAATTATATATTTTTATATTTTTCTTGTCGTTTATCATTTATATACATCAAATCATTTTTATGCAGTATGTTAATGAGATTCTGAAGTTGGGTTATATCAAATTTTATTCTGCTTTTAATCAATAAAAGTTATATTAAATGTTAACTACCAAAAACGTAAGCAGATCACATGTATGGAAAGGCCAAGTTGAAATTTCCCATTAATTACGTTTAAGTGTTGAAAACCTGAATTGGCCTATGATTATAATAATTATGATGGATCACACACGACTAGTTCTTAGATACTTACTAAGAGGTTTGAGTAATCGTTCGGTTTTTACTTTTTTTTATTATTCTAGAACAGACAATTTAAAACTTATTCCTAGCTGTGCAGACATGACGAATGATATCTTTATATTTGATCTTGAACCTTCTATTATATTACTCATTTCGTAAGTCTTAGGATTATTGATTTCAGTACCTACCTAAGAACTCTACGGTTTAATAAAATTCTATTAAGGAATAGGTAACCACCACCACCTAATCACCAACCTAACCACCACCTCAGGGCGGATCCAGGGGGGTCATGACAATGGGCTGGGTGTAGGTCGACCACTAATATTTTTTCTAGTTGTAATCGAATTAGAGACTGTCCTTATTAGACCTTGACTCGACTCTATGACCCCCCTGACTTAAAAGCTGGATCCGCCCTTGCCACCACCAACCACCCAACCAAACCACCACCAAACCAACTATGGTAACTAACTATGGTTGACGTTTGTAAAAAGTTTTTCCCACGTATTTGTCTAAGCCAATACATTACTATCTTGGACCTGGGAATGTCCTAAAACTGCACCCAGAACCAGCGGAGGACGGACAGCAGCGTCCTCTCAGTTAACGGTGGTGAGCTTTCTGCGATCCCGAAGCGTTTGTATTATGGCAAATCCTCCCTATTAAGGGAGGCCTTCGCCCAGCAGCGGACGTCACCGGCTGATGACGAATACTTTACTAACTTAGTATTTCTTTCAAATTTGTTTAAGAAAATTAAGGTGGATCTCATACATAATAATTTATGTATTATTAACAACTACTAGCGATGAAACACTAATTCCTTGTCCGATTTCATCATCAGGGTTTAACGCCTTCTACATTGAACTACAAAACATACGATTCTTTTGTGATATATGACGATAAAGTTATTATTTATGACACGCCCAAAATAGAGCTCGTTTAGCACAATTCCTCGTATTCTGCAATTTAGGTATGATTACTGTGTGTTTAACATTAGATAACCCTCTCTCGTAGTATCTTGCGAGCTCTGTTAATAATAAACGCGTTTGTTATACGTTAGAATATTAATTTCTGGTTACTTAACTTCGACGAAATACGAATATGATTCAGGCGCGGATCCACCGTAATGGGCACGGTGGGCAAGCACACAACCCTAATTGAGGTAGATATTACATCCAAAATTGAAAAAATAATAAACTTGAATAACAAAAAGAGTCATTCAAGTTTTGGGACGCACAAACACACATAGTAAGCGAGCGAGTCAAAAATGCAATGCAATGCGAGCCTACCAAGCGTGGGGATTATGGCAAAATTATGGGAGGCCTTCGTCCAGCAGTGGGCGTTTTATGGCTGATGACGAAGCGAGCGAGTCCCTTTGTAGAAATCTCCCGCCTGGACCCTGAGATGCAAAATTGACGATGATGCCGAGTCCACGGGCAAATGAGCACCTGATATAACTAGGTACTAATTAATTTTCCTACACACAAAATATCTGATAATTCATCAAAGGTTTCGCAAGAATATAGGGTTTCATTTTAGAATATCAAGTTGTACGGTCCCACCGTACATTTCAGTACCAATAAAGCAGTTAACGTGAAAGCACGGTTTATCAATGTTCCCGCACGCGGTACTCACTAACAATCATTATATCAATTTATGTAGGGTATTAGTAATAATATAAGCAGTAATATAAAAATTAAGAAAAAGACACCATGCAATACGAGATAGTTATGTAGATAAGTATACTGTTTCAATGAAAAAACGATTTGAAATCTCCCCTTAGAAAGTAAAATCAATTTCGATAAAAGCTCATAAACTGTAGGAGAGATTTTTACTAAATCTAAAGCTATGGAAAAATTGTAGTTTACGAGTACTTTTTTTTACCCCGATTTTAATAAATACGAGGGCGATAAGCTTGTGAGCAACGGAAACCGTAATTTATAAATGCTCTTTTCATCTATCTGATTTTTTCCTCAGAGAGCTATCTAGTCAAATGTTTTATACCCCTCAAACTACCATAGCTTCTAACATGAAAACTAGAATATTTATTTATTTAATATAACTTTAACACTATAACTTAACTTTATAACTTATTTTACTTATTTTTTGGATTAAAATGAACTTCCGCAAAGTAACGCCTGATTCAATCACATTATATCACTTTTGTTACTCCACGTTTTTTGACGTTTTTCGGGTTAAAAACGATAAGGAATCTACATAATACATTATTATTCGCACTTACAAACCCATCCTTAGAAGCGTTCTTCATACCGCTAACGGCTTTTACAGAAAAAGATATTCTAAGATACTGGACTAGATAACTCAATAGCTTTTCCGTTATACATAGAGATAATACCGGAAGCGAGGTTTTGCTTCCGTCTTGGCACCTGAAGTGCAGTAACGTTGGAGTTATTATAGGCCCTTACTTTATTTAATCTGTTATATTACGTTGATATTAATCGTATGATAATAATAGCTTATTAAGAGTAGTCAAGTTGGTCACTTCTCCATAGAAACGCGGTAGTATTACTACTCCACTATGTAATTTTGTAGGTCCAAGACTAAGTATTATATCGATTAATCTCTTCATTATCTAGGATTGTAAATTATTACGAAAGTAAATGAAAGTTATGAGCCAGGAAACATCTTGTATTTTAGCTCAATTTTAACGCCACATTGGACGTAAATAAATAACATAAGGAATACGAAAACTCTAAAATAATTTATCAAGCGGCATAGTTTAGTTCATAAACATTTCAAATAACTTAAGTTGGAATAAATTAACTCAGAGTTTATTCAACCGCATTACTGCAGCCAAAGATAGACAAAAAAATATTTGCGCGCTCATTTATCTTTCTTTCTCCCTTTCCCACAGTTTGTTTGATGAAGAGAGCATGCTTTTTAGCCGCGCCCACCGATGAGTTCGAGCCGTCAACTTGTTGATCCTTAAGTTGCTATTTTACTTAAATAATATTGTAGTAATAGTTATAAAAGTAGATCCCTAAGCCGCCTGCCAAGCGTGGGGATTATGGCAACACCCTATTGGGAGGCCTTTGTCCAGCAGTGGACGTCTTATGGCTGCCGACGATGCCCACAGTAGACCAAAACTTTATAAAATAATACGCTTTTCAACCGACTTCAAAAAGGAGGTTCTCAATTCGACTGTATGTTTTTTTTTGTATGTATGTTATGCTATTACTCCGCCAATTATGAACTGATTTTGATGATTTTTGTTTGGTAGGTGAGGTGCTCCCATACGAGGGCTACACTAAAAGTATCGGGAATGGAATATTTCCACTGTTTCTGTCATATTAAAATCTTTTTAATTGAAAACTCCTTGGTTTTAAAAATCGAATACTATTTATTTATTTAAAAACATATTCTCGGTCTTGTCACAAGGTTTTGTCAAACTTGTTTAGTCGTTGAGAAAATGGAATTGACTCGAGAAAATTCAAGAGCGATGATTTATTATGACTTTCGAAGTGGTTTAACACAAAAACAGTGTGTTGTCCGGATGATTTCTGCATTTGGTGATAAAGCCCCATCCAAAACCACAATTTATCGCTGGTTTGCTGAATTTCAACGTGGACGTGTCAAGCTCAGTGATGATCCCCGTCAAGGTCGTCCAAAAACTGCAGTCACCCAAGAAAACGTTGATGCTGTGCGTAAGCTGATTGAGGAAGATCGACATGTGACATACCGCGAAATTCAGGCAACTTTAGACATTGGCATGAGTCAAATACAAATAATCTTGCATGAAAAATTAGGTGTAAAAAAGTTGTTTTCCCGATGGATACCGCATTCGCTCTGTGAAGAGCAAAAAGCGGCTCGCGTTACTTGGTGCGTCAGAACTCTCGAAAGATTCCACGCAGGATCCTCAAATGCTGTATACAACATCGTATCAGGTGACGAATCCTGGATATACGCGTACGAACCCGAAACAAAAAACCAGTCACGAGTTTGGGTGTTCGAAAATGAGTTAAAGCCAACAAAAATTGTTCGTTCACGGAGTGTTGCAAAAAAAATGGTGGCCACGTTTGTCTCCAAAACCGGCCATGTTACGACTATTCCTCTTGAGGGACAAAGAACGGTTAATGCAGAATGGTATGCTAGCATTTGTTTGCCACAGGTCGTTTCTGAACTCCGTAAAGAGAACTGCAACCGCCGCATCATCCTCCATCACGACAATGCGAGTTCTCACACCGCGCACAGAACAAAAGAGTTTTTAGAGCAAGAAAACATAGAATTATTGGACCATCCGCCGTACAGCCCCGACCTAAGCCCTAATGATTTCTATACTTTCCCTAAAATAAAGAATAAATTGCGTGGACAGAGATTTTCATCACCTGAAGAAGCTGTGGACGCCTACAAAACGGCCATTTTGGAGACCCCAACTTCCGAATGGAATGGTTGCTTCAATGATTGGTTCCATCGTATGGAAAAATGTGTCAAATTTCGCGGAGAATACTTCGAAAAGCAATAAATATATTTTTAAATAGTAATGTTGTGTCACTTCCTTGATTCCCGAAATTTTCAGTGCCGCCCTCGTATAAATTTTTTCGAAATCGGTTCTATAAATTACTAGAAAATATAAAGATCGCACGAGAGACGCGTATAAAATGTATATGTGACCACCTCTGAAGTGTTACCTACCAAACAAAAAAATAATCATCAAAATCAGTTCATAATTGGCGGAGTAATCGCGTAACATACATTTAAAAAAACAGTCAAATTTAAACCCTCCTTTTTTGAAATCGGTTGAATAAGATTGCTCTAGAGGCATAGGAAGAAAATAGGGGAATACGTTTGTATGGAGAATCGCTCACAGGATTCCCTTTTAGCATACCCTGAAAGGATACCGTCTGGAACTCAATCACCCTGTGCATGCCTGTATGTGGTCTATTGTATAATGTTCAGCCAGACTCCAGAGCGGCGCCGACCAGATGCTTGCCTAGAGTGCTGTCGACATTTAATCGGCCTCTGCTTCGTTGGTATTGTGAATCATTGGTATTGGAGTTATTGGGCATGTTTTTGTAATCTCATTCATGTAGGTACGCCGCCACAGTTCGTGTTTTTTATGGCCGGTCTCGAAGTCGAAGCCGATAATTGATAGGTTCAATGAGGCAACTTTTGCGATAACATCTCGTCTTATTCTTTGTATCAAAACTTATATAATAATATATATATATTTTTTTTTTTAATAATTATATATATAAATATTTTTACAAATACTAAAAAGCAAAGTAGCAATGTACGTTGTACCTTAAATAGTATGGTGAAGTATATATATATAGTTCACATAATATAATAACACTATATATATATTTAATACATATTACATACTAGAGGTCCCCCGCGATTTCGTCCGCGTACGGAAGAAATTCGGCGCGCTCCCAAAATTCAGTTTTTTTTTTATCGAAAAATCCTTTCTTAGTACACCTATACGTATCAAGGCGAATACACCCTCCAAATTTGAAGTCTGTACGACCAGCGGTTTAGGCTGTGCGTTGTCTTTCAGTCAATCAGTCAGGACAGAGCCTTTTATAGTAATAACATTTGATTTATGAAGTTAACTTATTGAAACTTTGGCAGTAAAATTACTATCTAATAGGTAATAATGCTAAATATTCCGTGAACGTTAAGTGAAGCAGCATCAATGCAGTTCTCATAACTTAAAAAAATAATTTAAAATACCACGCGAAAAAATCACACAAAATAAATAAATATTGGGGGACAAATTCTAACCGAAATCGTCGCGGGTTAAAAACGCACAGATTTAGATATCGTAACGCAGAACATCGCCAATACGCGTTACAACGTCGATGCAGTCGCAAAATTTCCTATTGGGCTATCTGATGCTAAAAGCCCAAGCGTGCCCGGTCTCTGACAAAATATCTGTTAGGATGAGCAAATGCCTACGACGGAAATCCAATATGCACTTAATTAAACAACCCACATCATGCTAGTTCGGTCAAACACATCATCATCAGCCCGGAGACGTCCACTGCTGAACGAAGGCTCCCCCTTAGACCGCCACACTATCCAACAACCAGCCATATATGCATGCATCCACCAGATAGCGAAGTTATAGTAGTTATTATAGTTATTCGAGCGATGTGGCCTGCCCATTGCCACTTCAGCTTGAAAATCCTGCGACCTAGTAGCTGCAAGCTGCTGGCTGTTGCCAGATGACAAATGGAACTGAAACGTGGTCTTTAACTGCAGGTCTTTTGGAGAAACTCAGACTCACACAACGGGCAATGGAAAGAGTTATGCTCGGAGTTACTTTACGTGGCAAAATCCGGCACGTGGACATTCGCCAAAGAACCAACGTCACCGACATAGCTCGCAGGGTTTGCGGTCAAGAACAAGAATATAGAAATGATGTTTATTTTTTTAAGCGGGCGAAAAAAAAACTCACTGAAACCGGTTTATACGCCCATCTCGAACAAGTTTAAGTAGATAATTATAACATTACATCTTATGATTTACAGTTCCACCTATAAATAAAATTATCTCTGGTTTTATTGAGCGTAGGTGAGGCGTGGTTGTCTCGAGGTCACATTAGGAACGGTTAAAAAGGATGACATTATATGTACCAACTTATGTATCTTCTGATATAAATCATACGATTTATTCTACTATATAATACGATACAAAAAAAATCCATAGGCCACTGCACTACTGCATGGTGGAACCTGATTATCTACCTAAGATTTTAAAGTTTTTTTTTTACGATAGATAACTTAAATTTCAGTTTAAAAATTCTATTACTTATTAGTGGGCTCTTTCTATTCGTGGATGTTAAATGAGCTATCACTCACTTTACTCCATCAACATATAACATCTCGCTGCTCGGAATAGGTGACTCGGCGGATTCAAATACGACAATTAATTTCTTCTCTTAATGTGTAGTTTTTTTAAATTCCGGAGTACACATTTGTACGGGCCCGGAATCGAAACCACGACCTTGCAATTTCAAATCGTATCTTATTATAATGGGCTACTATTTGGCTTAAAATTAACAAAAAATTGCTAAAATTCACTAATTCCTACTACCATAGGCGCGCCACGTCACTAGGTAGGATTGGTCAGACCAGTTTCACACGAAGTTGTTAGAAGGAAAACTTGTTTTTCTCAAAGGTGTAAAATGGTTAATGTCTTCGAAACTTAAGTAAATTGCGATATATTCTCGTATTTCAATTACCAACGATGCAGCAAGAACAAACAGAATAAATTTAATCATATTGATCATAGTTTTTTTTTCTTTAAACGGTCAGACTCTACCAAGTAGTTCAAGTAGTAGTAGTCTCTATGAAGTAGTTATTTCGATATATGCTTTATTTTTAGGTGCTTAATTCTAGATTCTTCTTTTGACTAATAAATTTGCTAGATATTCTTAATTTAATTTTGTATTCAATTATTATGCAAGCATTAGACATTTTGTACCTATTACCAAAGATAATATAATACTATACTACTTCATTGTACTACCTATTACTTACTACTGCTTACTTCTACTACTTATTACCTAACTATAAATGAATGTTTCACCACTAGACTACTTGTGTGTGATATGTCCTAATCATAATTTAGAAAAAATTAAGAACGAAAACGTTTCAAAATCCTATCCAACTATACTATTATAAATGCGAAAGTTTGTCAGTGTGTATTCTGTGTATGTTTGTTACTCCTTCACGCTGTAACGGCTGAACGGATTTGGATAAAATTAGTATTTAGGGGTAGCTAATACCTTGGAATAAAACATAGGCTATTTTTATCCCAACAATCGCGGGGTGCAGTAAATAAGAAAACTTGACGAAAAAAAAACCATATTATTTTTCCATGGTGTATGTGCAAAATCCAATTTACGAGTAACACACACAAGACCACTCTATATTCTCTGACAAAAATACTTTGTATTACGAAAGTGCTAAAAATACCTGACTCGCAGCGGGTGTGGTAAGTTACTAAAAAGTTATTTAGAATTAACTCAATTTACGTCACGTGCGTATGACGTAATTTCATTGTTATAAATGTCGCGGAGTTCAGTTGATTATACTTTGTAACAGTTGTTCCTAAGCATCTTCGAGATCAATTCAAGTGTCAGTTTCCTTTTTGGTTAGGAAAACTTTTGCGTTTGTTCTTTGAATTCAATGGGCGAATTTTTGACAACCAATAAAAAAAAATCGTTCCTAAAAGTCTGATAGACAGCGACGAAGAGACATGACCCTGAACAGTTTCACTATCTAGTCTGTGTAATGGTTCTGAAGATTTTGAACGAACGAAGCAAAGTAAAAAGGTAAAAAAATATGAAGTAACCTTATGTTATTTATATCAGATCTGTCATGCGTTGTTTGTGGTTATTGTTTGTATAACAAAGTATTTGCCCATATAGTATTTATTAAGCTTTCGTTTTTTCACGCATATTAGTAAGTGCGCCTTGCGAAATAATTAGTTAATTACTATCAATAAAAATAACAATAACTATCAACATAAAATTATAACAGTAATGTAACGTAACAATAACAATTTATCAGAATTTCAACAAAATGATACAAGAAAACTTGGAAAGGCACTTCGCCAATGAACGCGAACTGTAAAAAGAAGCAGTGAAGATGAGTGAACTGCTTTTTCACAAGAAAAATGCGAAAAATAGTGGGCCATATCTCGCCAGCGCGGCCTATCCTTGGGCTGTAGAATTACCATCTGACAGCTGTCAGCAAACTTCCCATTAGTCAGACAGACCCGGGTCTGACCAATACTCGTTGCTGATTTGTCACCATGTCCCAATAAGTTCCGGATGCACTCATTTGGGTGGTTAGCACTGGAACACGTCACTGTAGTGACAGTTGCGTCAATCCAAGTCTTCACCGGTCACTATGAAACATTGACTATACTTTTACTAGGAAGCACGAAAACCAAATAGCAAGTCTATCGTAATAATCAAAGTTCAATGTACATAATTCATTATCACTTGTTTGACAACAGACAACCTAATATGGTGTGTTTTTGAATGTCACTGGCTCTTTTTCACACCCCTTTTCCCCAAAAACAAATTTAGGTAAGTTTTCATATACAAAGCTTACACCCTTACTGATGTGTAGGCTTTGAACCACTGACCTCTATTATAAAAGTACGCTGGACTAAATTTTTTTTTAAGAAATGACAGCTTTTTTTGTTGTGCCAATTTGAAGCGCCCCTTCGAGCATCTCCGGTACTAAAATTGTCATTTGTAGTATTAGGAAATATTCGTTTCATGGCTCACAATGCTATCCGTTGGCTATCCGCGCCATAATGGTGAAAATCAAATGGCTTGAAGAAGTCCAGCGTACTTGTAAAATAGAGGTCAGTGCTTTGAACCCATTTAACATTTTAGTAAATGCTCTACGAGTCTAGTTGGTCCTTAGTCCTTACACTTGCGGATAGGTATCCCTATTCAGGCAGCCAGATATGGCTTTACTTAATTATCAGCTCTCATGTTATTAAAAAAACCGTCTTATTTGGGTAACCACAAGAATAATATTAATTCTGTTTCAAATTCAAATACTAGCGACGAAGTGTTTGACCTTTTTCAAATATACTTAGTTCGTTTTTTTTTAGTTTCATGTTAGTACTTATTCTAAATCCAGTTGCGGGTACGGATGTCTGTCTTGTTGTTTTGCGATGTTATCTGACCGCAGAGTCACATAAACATAGATTATCTATGGTACAGGTACCTGCTTATTTCGGGATTATTACATTTTTTATGTACAGCTCATATACTGTATGTACATCATCATTTTCTTGCCATTATCCCACTAGGTGTAGTCAGCATAGCATGATTCATTTCTCCCTTTCACTCTATCATTAATCTCTGAAATTTACTCCCCTTACTACTTACAGGTCATATTTTACACAGTTCATCAATAAATCTAAGGTTGTCTGGAAGGGATCGTTTTTAGCGGTAAGGCCGCCAATTGTTACACTAGTTGTTCATTTTTCTGTTGGGATCATCACGACTGTTATTAATTATTTTGGTGAGTACAATAAAGAGTTTATCTGTCTATCTAAATCTCGGTAAAAATGGAAAGGGGCGTCCCCTTTCGGTCTTACTCCTTACTACTGTATTATACATATCAGTACAATTAATTCATATTAATGGTTCGTTTTAGCGTTGCACGTTGTAACTTTGTCTGTGCAATTAAGTGTTTCTAAAGATTGTGTTTTAACGATTTCGTGAAAACGTGTAACGACTAACATAGACACATTGTCTCATAAAACCGTTTATGGTATGTTGTTACACATGTTTATAACATTTTACAACGCCGTAACCCGACATGTGGTTAGAAAACTATGTCTACGTTCTTTATCTGGAAATAATATACGAGTAAACTAAATTACATAAGTACACGGTACCAAGGCCGTAGCCAGGAATTCATTTCGGGGTCGAGCTCATTTCGGGGGGGTCGACCTCTGGACCAGAGACAATAAGTAACAACTTTATGACGACGACAATCTATACGTAAGTAGGTATGTATAAAACGGTGGGTTGGCGAAGGCATTTCGGGGGTGGTTTGGACCCCCAAAACCCCTCCTGCCTACGGCCTTGCACGGTACACATTTTGAATACATTATGCACATTATCAACTGTAATTTCCTAACGTTATGACAAGAAGACTTTTTTTTATTTTTTGGCTGAATCCTTTAGGAATCTGCCAAGATCTGTAACATGTCTGTAACTAATTACAAAATAACAGTTGACTTTTAATTATGTACTTATGTACATATTGTTTTGTTATAAAGGCTTAGTACATTTTCCATACGCAGGTGGCCTGTTGTATGGTACAAGATTTCCTATATTTCTTTGTATGAACTGGGCCAAAATGTCACACACCTTTGTTTTTTTTTAAAGAAGACTAAAAAGTGTGAAGGAATTGTGCGGAAGATGATATAAATTTAACGAATGAAGTTATTGTAGAGATGTCGCCTGATTAAGTAAAGTGAAGAAAAGACACGTAAGAAAATTATAGAGTAGGTAAAGGGAGGATATTCGCCGAAGAACCAAAGTTACCGACATAGCTCTAAAAATGGCAATGGGCAGGCCACATCGCTCGAAGAACTGACAACCGGTGGGGAAGAAAGGTTCTTGAGTGGCGACCGCGAACCGGAAGACGCAGCGTAGGAAGGCCTCCCACTAGATGGACCGACGACATTGTAAAAGTCGCGGGCAACCGGTGGATGCAAATGGCAGGTTGTCGTACAGTGTGGCGGTCAAGGGGGAGGCCTTCGTTCAGCAGTGGACGTCTACGGGCTGATGATGAAAGGGTGGTAGGTGTTGGTGTAAATGTTGCATTATGATGATTTGTGATAAAATGGGCAATACGTTACTAAACATTGAAATAAAAATAGATCCTAATAGAGAAAAAATTGTGAAATAAGTTTAAAAATGTGCAATATTTCACTTTTTTAAATTGAGAAATTTAGAAATCACTCAAATCGTTTACTGGATGGACGATTTTACTAAATGAAGCATATGAATATAATAGTACTTACCATTTATTTTGTCCGTTTGGAAACTATATAAGAATTCAAGTAATAAAATGTAATGTTCCATTCATCCCAGCTCTTATATGCATTTCGTGAACCGGTCAATTCGGTCTTAAAAGGGTTTTTTTTAAATCTTGAATACCATAATGCTATCATTACTGTGATATCATTACCGTTTTGCATATGATCCTAAGAATACATAGAAGATGGTTGAGTGGCCGAAGTGTCACCCGTACATAAGGGAAATGTATAATGAATACACTTTATGTATGAGTGTTGCAAACGTTTATCTGATTACATCTATGAATTGCGTAAGAGTTTATTTGAAGGGCGCTCCAAGTGCAAGCTTTACGTAAAAAGTATAAGATATTCTAACAGAGGGAGATACCAGAAACGTGTGAAACACAAACACTTTACTTAAGTACCTATTATAAAGTTTTGTAAAGTTCATAAGTAACAGATTATAACCATAGTTATACATGAGATAAATAATACAGTTTTTACACAGCCTTCTTGGAGCTTTTAGGGGCGTAAACTATCAATAGGTCATGCATATTTTACTAGGCGCTATTATATAGTTGGATACACTCTAGAACTAATGAGTAGCGTTTTTGTTTTTATAATACGTATTAAAATACGCATTAAAAAAAAGCAACCGACGTCAACTTCGAATACCTGGATGACATCTTCTTATTTTCTAGTAATTTTGTTTTCTAGTAATTTTGATTTAAAAACCAAACTCCTGAACCGATTTCGATAAAATGTACCTATATGGGACCACCTCTGAAGTATTCAAACAAAAAGAATCATCAAAACCAGTTCATAATTGGCGGAGAAATCGCATAACATACATACAAAAAAAAACATGCAGTTGAATTGAGAACCTCCTTTTTTGAAGTCGGTTGCAAATACGGATTAATCACGCACACAACTCGTAGTGGCCCGCAGTGTGAAGCACGACTAGGGACGCGACAGCGTGCGCGTTCTATCTTTTTTCATTCCTTAAAAAAGATCACCGGATGCGAAAGGTCATCGGGCAAAATATCAGCAGTTCCATAGGAAAAATTGTTATAAATTGAATTTAATGTTGATACTAAATCTAAATTACTCCCTCGTTTGTTCCTCATAAACCTGTTTAAGTATGGTTAACGAAAATTGAAAAAGGACAAAACAAATATGTGAAAAAAGTACAGAAGATATAAAAGAGTACCTATACCTATTTTTTTTTGTTACCTATTTCGTAAGTTGAGGACCCCCCGTATACAACCACGCGAACTATAATTATTCACAGGGGTCTACGACAGGTATCTGATCTGTTCACTAAAAGTTATCTCTGTCCATTTTATTACGTAAACATTATGCAGGTCACATTGTTATCCCGTGGATGTCGGGATCAATACTCCCATCGTAGAGTAAAAAATAAAGACACGCAAAACGTACATCGTAAATATTAATAGCTAGAGTTAATAAAATTCGAGAGCGATTTGGACACGAATTTGAATAATGTTTGGCGTGACGTAAGCTTCAACCTCGAGATGCGCCCTATTTCATTAAACTAACCTATTATGTATTGGATATCTTGTAATGCACGTGTATGACGTCTACTGAATACGTATTACATAATAACTTTAAGTAAATAAACGTCACTCTGAAGGTTTAATGGTAAAGAACATAGAAAGTAGCCACATCTATCAAATTTGCTTATTTACTTTTGTTTTTTTTAAATGTGCTACAGTGACGTGCAGCCTCTTTGCTAGTTATTCAAACACAAAGCAGTAGTGTGCAAACTTTACTGTGTCCAAATTGAAGGTACACACACAGGGGTACATATCATACACAGGGTGACGATTAGTATATACATTGGAAAGCAGCGAATCGTAAATAAAATACTTTAAAATACATTTACTTATCTATAGTTAGTTCAGAAAGAGAGTTTTGAGAGTGATGCTGCACTAAATTTTGTCTTTTTAATTTAGATTTGTCACAGACACTTTTAAATACATTTACTTATCTATAATTAATTCAGAAGGAGAGTTTTGAGAGCGATGCTGCCCTAAATTTAAATTAAAATTAAAGCTAAATTTTGTCTTTTTAATTGAGATTTGTCACAGACAATATGACCCAAGTTTTTTTTGGCTACAAATAGTAATTGATTTTCTGTTAAAGTCTATATAAATTTTAAAATGCTGGGAGGCACTAAACTATTTGAAAAACGCAACTCTTACAATCAGGTGATTAAATTGCTCGTCTGGTTAGTTGCAAAATAAAACCTAGTGCATAAATTCTATAATATACATATTTATTTATATATTTTTATTAAGTGTATTTCATATTTAATTATTTTTGCCTTTTGTTAAATTCAACTGTTCATACAGGAATACAATTTTGCAAGTACGAAGTAGCCATAAGATCTTGTAAAACCAAGGAAAAATTCTACGCACAATGCAAGGAAACTCGCGCCAAAGTAAATATGAACTTTTTCCAGTTGGAATGTACTATAAGGCTGTTAATTCAGCAGTAGGTATGTGTGCTTGAGAATTTAAGGATTATGGGCTTACATTTTATGGCTTGTAACAATGTCTTTATCTTTTAATCAAACATTGACATTACCTATTATGAGTGTTATTTATGTCCACTAGAAAAAATACAGGCAATTTCAAAAAAATACCAACCGATCCACCAACTCGCCACTAACTCGATATAATATATCTCTTATGAAACATGGAAACCGGTAGCTTGTTCCATTACTTGGCTGGCTTTAAGAATAAAAAGCGTAGACTCGAAACGTTTGGTGCATATCCAAGGAAAGTTATAAGGGTAGACTTTCTATTTGTATTAGTGCTAGGTAGCCATTGAGCTAATATCTAAAGAGTCACAATCTCTAAGTGAAAACCGTCTAAAAACGTCCGAGTGCCGTTGTACACACCTATACGTGCTTTATATAGTTCACAATTGTTCGAATTTAAATGTTATGTCGGTTGGTTAGTGTTCAATGTAGGCTTGAGCGCATGTTATCGTAGTTCAAGTCGTTCAAAAAGTCGGCGCACTGCATAGCGTGTGCCGAGTTTTGGCGCGGACATTTTTTTTGCACGTTTGTGACTTTATAGATGACTATGTGTATGTGATATGTGACTCAATGTAGGTAGCTGACGATGATTGTGCTGTTTAATGTAGCCGCGTGTGTATTGTATTTCAGCTACGTACCTCTTTATAATGAACAAGATTGGCGCAATCCTTCCAAAGTAAAAAAGTAACAGATTTCTTTCAAATTAAATATAGGTAAGTTAAGATTTAGGACCAGGAGTGCCCTAACATTTACGTGCTTTTCTAGATTTACTATGTATTTTTCCTAGTAAAATAAAAAAAAATAAAAAAACAAAAAAGAAAGTTTATTATTATTATTAAATAAGCCTTTATATCTAGCGAAACAGTTTGATTCCATTGTCATTGTGCAAACCGCTAAACAGTTGAATAATAGTACACACACATCTATAAATAAATTATGTAGTTAAGTGTAAACGAACCCTAATGCAGAAACTTTCTCATAATTTTGTAACATAAGTAAGTGCTAGGTGAAAGTGTGACGGGCCTATTACCTAAATGTGGTACTTAAGTGATTAAAACCATCGTTTGCAACTCAAAGAAAACGTTTTTAAAGTTCTCATATCAATAATTACCTACTACGTCAGATTTCCCTGACTAGCCAAATATGGCAATAAACCCAGCTGCCGGTGGGTTAAATATTTTTAATTTTTAACGTAGACAGAAGGGTCAATATTATGATAAACGTCAATATGCCTTTTAATTTAACAACATTAAATCAGGTCCATATAAGTACTTCTTAAATCCAAATCAATAAGGTACAAGTATATAATTAAAAAACGAAATGTAAAATTTTATAGATAGGTAGATTACAACTTTATAGATAGGTAATAAATAAAAATATAACTACATATTACATAAGTAAGTAGTTACAGGGTACACGTGCTGAAACAGAAAAATTGCGCAAAAAGTTAGATTATTAAATATTTAACTAAGTTTTTTTTACGACATCTTCATACGACAAAATGTCTGGAAAACCATTAAAAAATGTCTTTCACTTTTTTTTTATATTATAGACTTGCCTTTGACTTCCATCCCGCCTGATGTTAAAATGTATAGAAAAGCAGCTTTTTACGCGATTTCAGGGTTGGCCCCATAGTTAAAGTTGTTCACGATGATGAGTACAATGACCTCCTTTCGGCTAAGTAATACCTTTACGCGTAACTCTATACTATAATTACGAGACAAGCTTACTAAAGAGTTTACACCAAAACATCCAACACAAAACATCCGACTAACTAAATTGATCGATATAATAATTGCAGCATTTACATCGATAAGCAAGCAGGATAGAGGACCCAAGGATGCCGGCTACTTCCCACTTCCGCTATGTATCCTGAATTTTGATTTAACTTTAACGACCTGTCAGTTGATGGACAGGGTTTTGCAATGTATCGAAACATTGTTTTTATGTGCTAGGGTTGTCAAGTTTTTTTAGCACTATTAATGTATCCGTACGTCATGCATGACCCGTTCACGGAATGCCTTTAACGAGCTCTGAAGATTTACACTTTATAACAAGAATTCTTACAGTTATCAAGCGGAAAAAATATATGGAAAGTATACTCAACACTTTATTAAGTAAAAAATCCTATATTCAAATTTAATTATTATACCTATATAGAATTAAAAATCAGTTTCGAAAATGATTAGATTTTATTTCTTGTATATACCACCGTAATCAGCGGGTAAAATATTAATATGTTTTTGCGAGGGAAACGGATCACGGTGGATACAATTATCCGTGATCCGTGGCTAATTTAGTCCGAATCCGGTATCCGTGGAGACATACCCAAAATAGCTGTGTATTTTTTGTAAATAAACTGTGGGCTTAATAAACTTACAACGTTCCTACAAATTAATGGGCAATTATTTTTACGGTTCGTTTTAACAAGACTTCGCAACTTGTGCACTATTCTCTTAATTCGTTGACTCATCCACCGTTTCTCTTAAGAAGCCTATTTTTAGGGATAGAAACCTTATTGTAATGACTAAATTGACTGATTCATCTGAAATGAGTACCTACCATAAGTACTCACATCCTTTCACACATCGTTTCTATCGATTCACTTTGGTATTTCAGAGATATAATTACTTACCTAATTGGTCGTATAATCCCCAGTCGTATAACATCATGTCGTTTATGTAGTAGAACCTTTTTATGTCGTCATACAATATGTTTGGGTAACCCCAAACATATTGATGAGATGGGCAATTTGGCTGACGTTACTAAAGTGTTTTTTTTGTATTATTACCTACTTATATTGGATACTTATAAATACCCATGAAGAAATATAGATACGTAGCTCTCAAGCAAATATTTACCTTATTTTTTTAGATAGTACTTGACGCTACGATATAAATAATTTAAATATCTGAGCCGTCTGACGGCTCGCATGTGAATAGTCGGTAGATTGTTGATATTACACACTACCCTACACTATCAGCCAGATGTTGTTGTTTTTAATAGTTCCTGGCCATGGATACTAGTCTTTCAGCCGAATACATATTTCTTCATCGATCCTTCTTTCATCTTTCTCCAGTTAATGTAAGTAAATGAGTCGTAGTCACAGGCCAAGTCACACACAGTAAGTAACAGTCAAGTCCAATCATGCCCTAGTAAAGTCGTGGCAACTTTACTACAAGCTTCTACGGAGTTTTGGAAACAACACGAAAAGACACGTTTTACTACATTATATCACTTGCCCAAACTCATGTTCGTAAATCAGCACTTAATGAATAAAACGCCACCATTTTTATGCATTAACACTCGAAAAAACACAAGATTTTGAAATAAAACAATGCAGCGACATGATTTTCTCGCGTTCCCGCCAAAACTCTTATCAGCCAGATGACATGACGTCGGGGCTGCCATAATCCCCGCGCTTGGCAGGCGGCTTGAGGATCGCAGAATGCTCACCACCGTTAACTGAGAGGACGCTGCTGCCCGTCCTGCGGTGGTTCTGGCTTTAGCGCCGTGTGTTACACTCTACTTTTCACTACGATTGCGAGAAAATAAAATAATGAAAATAAGTACCAAAATAAATGCATAGTGACTTTGACGGCAACAGATAGAAAATAATTTATTTTCCTTTCTCTTCCATTTCCAATTAGGCTCTCCATTCTCACTAGACAATGACATTTTCATTAGTGTAAAATAAATTACGGCACTCAATTCAATTTTTAACTAGAGAATCTAAACATTTCGCGGCAATGCCTTCTTTTTTAATTTCTTCTGTAGCCGCAACGCAATGCACGCATTCTACCAACGAGATGGCAGCTTTTAGTTCCATTTTCAAAATTAAAATGTTCTATTTTTCATTAAACAGAATGAAGGCTTTATTTATTATTAGATTAATAGAAGTAGAATTAAATACGAATAAAAACTTTTTCGTTTTGTAGGCTCGTTGGTGGAACAGACAAAAACAAAAAATAAAAAAATTTGCCCCTAGAGCATGATATGCTATTTTAGCCCCGCTCTTGTGCGTTATAATGACAGAGTTTTTGAGCAAGAGGAGTGAAAAATCCATTATATACGTACATAGGTATTAGTACTAATACTAAGTCATACTATACAGTAATCTCTAATATTTTTGCTAGGTTAATACTTAAGTACATATACACCTATATGCCGTCTTTAATTGCTTGTTAGTTGACTTTGCTCTAGGACGTGACGTCTTAAGCCTCTAAAAGGTCGTTAGCATGAAGCCGATGAAGCAACATCCCTATGCCTGCTTTGGCCCTATTTTGAGTCTCCTTATCCTCAAGCACCGATCTTCCGCTTTGGACTAACCACGGCGCGATGTTTTGTATTCGCGGACACATATTTCCGGTTGCCGATATTATTAACATTTGACCCCGAGTGGAGCCTTTAAACATTTTCGTATGTACTCGAGAAACCAGGACCTACCTCATTATCAGCGAGAAAACGTCCACTGCTGGACAATCACCTTAATAGAACAGGCATATAGGATAGGCATCATCCCCACGCTTGGCAGGTGGGTTAAGGATCGCAGAATGCTTAGGTAGGTACTACCGTTAACTAGCGACAGTGATAATGGAATGGACGGGCCCAGCGCTTGCAAATCGTTCAAAATTAACAAGTCAACACAATCAAGCATACCTAGCTAAAAGTATGCACATTACATTTGCCAGAAAATAGAGATAGCGAATGTAATTACTGCATGACAAAAAGAGAAAACATGTACATGTATTAGAAGTTTGTACGGCTCGCATATAGCAAAGACAGAGTATGACTGACGCAAGAGGAGAGCTGGAGCTCAATATATAGTATTCTAAATCCGTGCGCTTATTTCCCGTCCATTCGTTTTATCATTGTCACTGCTTTTAACCGAGAGCTTAGGACGCTGCTGCCCGTCCTGCGATGGTTCTGG
The DNA here is from genome assembly GCA_905404285.2 of Erannis defoliaria. NCBI lineage: Eukaryota > Metazoa > Arthropoda > Insecta > Lepidoptera > Geometridae > Erannis > Erannis defoliaria. The sequence goes on from FR990071.1 coordinate 8,819,674, forward strand.
ATGCAGTTTTAGGACATACCCACGTCCCATGAACAAGTATCTATGTTTACTTATTCTAAAGTCTTTAGGAGTACTTCGTACGAATTCAAATTGTGCAGTTAGTACAATTTTATGGCCATGCAACCTTAGTACGTTTGTGACCGCAGTGTGTTCTTGAGAATTTGTAGTAACGTCAAGTGTGCTACTTAACAATCCATTAGCTAATTGCAAAGAAACTACTGATTAGTATGACGCAAATACGTGTATATTTAAAGGTTGATTAAAACTAAAATGGCTTGAAAATTGCCGAAATTAAACTAATTCGGTGTGAATAAATAGTCAAGGTAACTTAATTATTTACCACACATTACGTTGCCTTCTATTTTATTGAACATCATCTGAAACGTTTTCAGTCATAACACCAGTAACATTTCACACTACTAATACCTATTATATAAGTGTGAACGTAACTCTTTCTGTTCGTCTGTTACCTTAACATCACTAAAGAGCTGGACCAAACTTTATGAAATCTGCACCGTAGATATCACGAGTTACTAAGGATAATTTATATACGTAAGCATACATTTCTTCCTATATGAATAATACTGAAAAACCTATTTTTTTTTGCCAATAGCATTGCTTGAGCAGCGGCACGCCTATAGATAAGGCATGGCCATAATCACTGATTAGGTAGATACCTGCTTTACAAAATAAAAATTTAATACGACCCATAATAACATACCAACCTATGTTGGTGGCCAGTCTTTCTCAACTCTTCCTTTGTAGAATATTGACTGTCTTTAGGCAGAATATCAACTCTGACTTTATGCAGAATATTGACTGTCTTTAGGCAGAATAATACTCTTCTTGGTGGATTTATACACACGTAAAAATCTCGACAGTTGAGGCTCAGTAATTATTATTATTATTTTGGACCTGGGTATGTCCTAAAACTGCATCCAGAACCACCGGAGGACGGGCAGCAGCGTCCTCTTGGTTAACGGTGGTAACATTCTGCGATCCCCAAGCCGCCTGCCAAGCGCGGGGATTATGGCAACCCCTCCCTATTAGGAGGGAGGCCTTCGTCCAGTAGTGGACGTGTTATGGCTGTCAATGATGATGAATGAATTATTATTTTAATCAAATTTCGTGCCTAAAAACGGGATTCTACATTTTGGCCATTTTTATATATGAAAACTATTCGGTCAAATATTACGTTTTTTTTAAAACACCTATCTCATATTACACTATTTTTAGTTCCCTTTACATCTTTAAAACTGTGGAAATGTACGAGCAGGATAGAGATGCGATAGTTTTCTGCCCACTAATATGATAAACAATGTCATTGAAGTTTATAATATGTTTTCAATAAATAATTAAATTAATACCTCTAATTGGAGATTAAACGAACTTACCTGAAGTGAAGTTCTATCCCAATTATACGAATTGCTTCGTCCGAAGAGATTAGGTATACATTGTAGTAATACGTGTTAGGTATCGCCTTTTTACCACTAATTTGAAAGCTAAAATTCTTCATTTTTTATTTTTGTATGTAGGTAGGACCTGCAGTCTACCCGCTCTGGCTACCTGTGGCATTATTCATTTAGTTGTAAGCCTGGAACTTTAATATTTCACTGATTTGGGGGCCTTAGGGCTGGGAGGGAACTAATCTCTTCGGACGAAGCAATTCGTATAATTGGGATAGAACTTCACTTCAGGTAAGTTCGTTTAATCTCCAATTTTACTTCTTGCTTCGTCCTTCGAGATTAGGTATACATTGTAGATTTTGAAAGATAGTGAAATATTGAACCACTTCTTTAGATTTGATAATAACATGAAATCTCACATAATTGCGTTTACCAAAATAAACTTTAAAATCCTAAAGGTTATAACTGTTTCCTTAACCTTACCTGCTTACGTAGGTAGTACAACAATTATTATACAATAATTTATAAATCTTCTAAATAGAAAATTAGAATATTTAGGTATTAATCAGTATTTAGAATCGATTAAGTGAACTGATTGGGTTAATTACACTGAATATCTCTTCGATAAAACCTGGCAAATACCATGTTGAGTTGCCAGTCCAGCCTGCTGTATTTAGTTTTTATCAATAGTAATACAAGCTCACAGAGCCGCGGAGTTCACTGCGTGTTTGCCAGAGTGGGCGAAAAATATAGAGGTGTCAATTCCACTAACGTGACTTTTATCTATAGAATTATAGTATTTTGTAGATACTGATTTATTCGGTCTCTTAAAGCTTATGAATAGGGCATTTCCACTATTTCTTAAAGATTTCGTCCTAGCCAAGTATGCTTCCGGCGTCTCTGCTGGATACATTTCCGGTCGGTCTTTATAAAACGGAATATCTAAAAACGGTTGAACGTTGAGCCTGGTTGCGATGTTTTTATTAAATCATCTATCATTTGCAGATTAGAGATAGTTATATTTTCTTTTTAGTCATGCATTCTAAATTTAAGTTGTTACAGGGGTACCAATTCGCCAAAAAAATATTTAAGACTATAGATTGGTTCTTTAGATGGGTCCCATTTATTATTTATTTATTTATTTTATTTTATTCGGGAAACTAACAGCGACATAAAAACATAATTTCTAAACATTTAGAAACTATGCGCCATGTTATGTTATATCTTGGTGTCTGTAGAAACCTTTGAAAAACCGAATGACGCGATCATCAAACCCCGCTCTCAATTCTAGGATCAAAGCTAGAGCGGAACGATGACTGTTTAATGACCCATATTTTAAGCCGGACTGAATTAATTCTGTCAAAAAATAAATTACCATCGGAGTTGATCCCTCAAAATTATATACTCGTATATCTACATTGTGAACTTTACAAAAGCTAACCCAACGTCTTATTGCGATGTCGTACTGCTCAATTGAATTATTTGACAAGGAAACTATCAATATAATTTAACGCCGAAGGTGGCACGCTCCTCTTCAGTAGTGCCGTCCTGATAAACTCCACGCAACCAACGCGATCTTGGAGTGAGTTGGAAATAGATCATAAAACATTATCATAATGTCCAAAATGAAACAACTCCGAACAGAGAAGGGCTTGAAATAGAGAGAACCACGGCTGCGTGTGCCATAATGGAACCTCAACTATACCTACCCTCAGCCTGCTATATATTTTATTTTTTATTTTTTAAATAACTGCAAAAGTAGGAAAAGCGTAGAAAAATTGCAATTTCCAATTTAAGAATAGCATTCCTTTACGTTGAATGCTCCGGGTCTCTATTTCATGAGACATATTATCTGATGCACTTATTATTTATTCTGGATGTGAAAAGATCCACTTGAGGTTGTCCTAAGACTTGTAGTTTCCTCAAAGGCTTAATCTCTTAGCTCCCATTGGATCTGGATGGCATTTTCGTAATTCCGAATCTGCTATTTCGTCTTTTTTTGAGCTAATTTATGAACCGAAGACGAATATCGCCCGAGCTTCACACCAGTGCCGTATAAAAGTTGTTATTTTTGTGAGGTGTGGAAATCTAACCCCACCCATACGATTGGTATACGAAATAGCAGTGGTGGTGTCGATACGCAGTAAGATCTGATATTTATTAAATTCTTTTTCAAATGTTTGTAAACCTAAAAAATAAAAACATTGAGTTCGAGATTGTTAATATGTTTAGCAGATTCGGCAATGCTCCACTGTCCACTAGCGGTCAGACACCGCACGACATTTTTTTTTTCTTTAGACAATTATTCTAGGCAGTAGCTGGCCTGTCTAATGGGATTTAATGATTTATACTTCTATAGATTTTAACCACCAAGCAAAATCAGAGACAACGGGAGCGATATGTAGCGACGAGTTCAACCAAGTGCGCAAACTGTTTTATTTTACAACGAGTTCAACTTGAAATGACCGTAATACTTGTTTAAATAAATATCGTTTCTTTTGTATATATTTTTTGTATCTATCAAGAACGAGGTATTTATACACAGGTGGTACTGGGAGTCATACAGATCCTTTTGGTATTGATAATAAATCTTAAAGACTCTAAAATACTTTTTGTATGTAAAACATTATTTACGCAATCTTTATAATCTTTAGAGATTATACAAATACAAACAAATAACGTCTAAATATATTGGGGATAAATAACCTAGAGACCGGAGTAAACACATCACCGGCTTTAATTAATTTGCCTCATATGTATTTTACCCAGAGATTGGTCGTATGCAGGTTCAAGTCCTGCCAGAGGACATAATTTTTCTACTGTTTACTTGCTTTAAAAAACATAGAAATATTCAAAGTGTGGAAACACTTAATATAAAATATTTTTAAGTATTCTCTCTAGCTCGGATATAAATATCCGTTTAAAAAATATGCGTCCTTCGAATCTAAAGTGGCCATAAAACTGTTTTCTGATATGAACCTCAGTGTTGTTCTTAAATCTTCTATTAAATAAACTGTTCTCTATGGTGTATTTTAAAGTGGTCCGTTGTTATATGTTTATTTAAATATTTTACTTTTAATGTAAATCTATTTGTTCCGTTGGATTTTTTTAATAAGGATGTAACTAGAAAGAAACTGTCTCATCTTTGCATGACTCACATTGTGATATAGCTCCGCTGCTTACAAGATCAGCGATGGCCACTTTGTATTTAAAGGACTCAGATGATGACAATACAGGCAAACTCGATTCGTATAATTGAGAAACGGGTTTAAAAAATGGAACCTCGTATCTTTTTAGCCATGATAATATGAGAGTCATTAGTTATCAGTCGCCACCGGTCATAAAAATAGGATAAGCGTCCTGTGTAACGTACCGGGTCTAGCGACGCATGTCCGGCTGGTGCTGCGAGCGCGGTGGCTGTCGCTGCTGCTGCGGATGCCACGGGCGCGGGATCGCGCTTGGCGTGGGCTCGAACCTCCTCGCTCCTCCCACCTGCCTGGCTGCTGGGAGCGGAGGCTTCTGGTTTAAAGTCTGGTCAGAAGCCGGTCTCGGTTTCTAAGTCGAATTAGTTTTCTTTGCAGGTGTGTTGATTTTCATCTCAGCACCTGATTTTGATAGCTTTTGCAGCTTTTATTGTGTCGACCAACATTTCACCGAATAGGAAACCGTCTATTTCCTTAATATACTTCTTTATTGTGTTGTGGAGCATATAAAGCTCCTTCTTGTCACGGACTAGTATTGTGTATCACTCATTAGTCGACTAGCCTCGATCAGTAATTTTATTACGGTCTGATATCTGTGTTCTAAAGAGAACGATTGAGTGAGAGCTTCACTGATACAAGATATACTTGCTGCACTTTGCTTCTGCTTATTTTATAAAGCCTAGGCTTTTTTAAGAGTAAATCCGATAAAGCAGCCTCTATATCTGGATTTAACTTGGTGCGTCACTTTTTGTGAAATTTTTGGGTACAAGATGTTTTTCCCAACAATTATTTTTTATTTTAGTTATATAAGCCCGTTGTAACGTAACATTAGTACATGTACTGCCAACTAACCTCGAATAAAAACTAGTGTAGGTAGGTAATTCACCTAGATAACATCACGGTGATAGTCCTTCAAAACTATCCACAATAGTAATGTCTGTACGGGCGTACATAATGTGAAGGTTACATTCCTTATAAAATGTACACAATCACTAATTGACCAATTTTTCAGAACTTCAATTGATGTGAAGGTACCATCCCCATAAGATGAACACAACACTCGTATGGAGAGTGACGTCAACTCAAAAGTTTGATACGGAAATAGTCCTATTAACTATTCACAATATCTTTAAATTTGTTAACAAAATAACAAACCTTCATATTCCGGTTCAGAGTGCCGTAATTCAGACGAGACATTCGTTGATACACTGCAAGTACAGGAAGAAATTTGATCGTGAAATAATCCTTCACGTTTCGCAAGTTTATTTTCATTATTCCTTAACTTTCTTCTTAAATAATCACTATCGTTGTTTTTGTGACTACGTTTCGGCATCGTTTTCCACTTTAAAAAAAAAACAATGGAATAACGTGGTGATCGGCGAGGCACTAAAACGCGAATGAATAATGCCACAGGTAGCCAGAGCGGGTAGACTGCAGCTCCTACCTACATACAAAAATAAAAAATGAAGAATTTTAGCTTTCAAATTAGTGGTAAAAAGGCGATACCTAACACGTATTACTACAATGTATACCTAATCTCGAAGGACGAAGCAAGAAGTAAAATAGATAAGGTACCCAACGCAAACGCGAAACCACCAAGGAAAATATCATCAACATGTTACACTCAATTGGTATTTATCACTTATACAACATAATTATTTATTAAGTAGGTTTCGACGTATGTTAATTTATTACTATTTTGTTGGGTATTTATTAGGTCAGTAGGTATAGGTACATATTTCTTAGGTACCATAACGTAGATTGTGGTACCTGTTCGCCAAATTATCATCATTGGTAAATAAACAAATGTTACATCATCACTACGAAGTATTAATGTGCAATATAACTCTTTAGATCGCTTTAATTGTACTCGCTTCTCGTTTAAAAGTTGTTTTTCTTTTTAAGGCGGTGACAAGAACCATTATTATGGCGGTTACGCAAGTAGGTAGGCACGAGAATTAAAGTAAAATAAAAATAAAGTCTAAGTATAAGTCTTTTTTTTACAATAATATGACTCTAAATTACCGTATAATGTGTTATGTAGGCATTTATCCTATAAAATCCTTTATCTTTTTTAATTTAATTTAATCCACAGAGGTCACGTTGATACTTGATGAGTAACAAATAAATTTTGTTTAGAATAATATTTTAAGGATTTCACGATTTTTTGTCGCAGAAAATGTATCGAAAATGTATTTTGGGTTTTTATATTATTCTCTTCATCAGCCAGAATACATCCACTTCGCGAAGGCCCTTAATTCTCTTACAAATGTTATCAATATTGACATAATTTTCGTTCGCTACACTATAAATTGGGCTATAAATTTGTTAAAGGCCTATTGGGCTCTTATCGGCGCTTTAATTGTTTGCACCAAGCGCACGGTGAGTCATCCGATGAGGTTAAATTTTTATACACACATTGCTTTATGGAACGGGCGTCGGGGGCAGCTGAGCTAACAACAACACTGTGCACTGCCAAACATACGCCTGCGTCATCTGGGCAATTTCGACACAACCATATTGAATAACATTACATTCATTAAGAAATAATACTTATTCATCGACATTAAAATTTAAAACCGGGAACAAAGATTCTCTGACGTTATGGCACATGTTTTTGCATAGATGAATGGTATTAGTCGACATTCGTTGTAAATTTTTGCTAGGTTATTTTAGTTTCTTTGTCGTTGAGTGATAGGGAAAGGGAATCTGATTTATGAAAATTTGATCTAAATAAATCCTAAAGCTATTTAAAATTAAAAGTAGCTATACAACCACATATATAAAACCTTAAAAATAAAGAGAGGAGATACTTATGTAAACTACCTCTGGCGTACTTCATCATCATCCAGTAGACATCCACTCCAGGTCCAGAGCTGCCCCTTAATAGGGAAGGGTTTGCCATAATCCCCACGCTTGGCTGGCGGCTAAATGTCAAAATTATGGATTACGGCGTAGTAAACCTACATCAGAGGCTCTTGCTAAGGATTTTGCTAGAATTACATCGTATATAAACGATGTAAAAATGTTTTGAAAAAGCAGTTTCCATTTAAGCCCCATAGCTTCCCCATTTAAATGTGGATTTGACCCTAAATCTTCTTTCACTGTGTTACCACGTTTTATCTACAGGGACTGTATTAGCTGTTATAGGGGGATTTGTCCATTATAATATCCATTGAAATTATTCCAAATCCTGGTAAAATTAAAATATATACTTCAGGATGTCTTAAAAAAACAAAATAAATGTGGGTCTCCCCGCTGACCCAGTTCTCATACGTTTTTCTATCGCCTTTCCGTAGTACCGCAGAATAAATAATAGTACTACGGTAGTACTACCTACCTAATTAACGCAATTCTTATTTATTTTTAAACTATAGCCTCCTCAGTTACTCAGCAGTGCGGTTACGAGCTGAAAATTATGATAATCATAAGATGTGGTGCAATTTATAATCATAGAAATTTGATAAAAATTGTTAGTAAAAAGTTACAGATCGTTAAATAAAACAAATTGAATATGTTTTGCGCGTGTCTACTGTATGAGCAAACTGAGGGTAATCTATTATGACTGTTAAACATATTTGATTTGGATATTACTGGCCGGCATGCTAACACCACGACCGACATGGCAAACATAGGAAAAGTACAGAGAACTCAATACGTATCTACGATATTTATTTACGAGTGCAATACAACTTTATAGATTTCACGGGCACACCACACTGTGTGTACTACACTATTAGTAGATACCTGAACACAACGACCTTACATAATCTTCGAGCAGATACTGAAGATGCCAATGGCGATGATCTGCCTACATGATTTTCTGCCACTTCTTGCAGGGGACGAGGCAAATACATTTTTCACCACTCTTGCTCAAAAAGTCCGTCATTATAGCGCACCAGAGCGGGGCTAAAATTGCATATCAAGTTGTCAAAGGAAAGTTTTGCTCTAGAGGCAATTTTTTGTTTAATTTTTGTCTGTTACACCAACGAGCCTACAAAAACGAGAAAGTTTTTATTCATTAGTAGAATAATAATAAATAAAGACTCGACTTCATTCTGTTTAATAAAATAAAAGAACATAATAATTTAACAATAATTTAGAATTTCGTTTACAACTTAAAATTTCTTATTTCCAAAAAAGTACTACTAAAAACGCAACAATCTTAATCTAAATAATCAAAATCTAAATATTAAGGAGTAAAAGGACTCAACAATAAAATAATACAAGTCAGTCGACCGCCCTGTTTTATAAAGCTACTAGTCTTGTACTTGTAGTGAAAAACTGGCAGCTACGCAAAAAATATTGAGTACAGTGTTTTCTAAAGCTACAAGACAAACGAGTGTACAAACTACAAGTAGGTACAAGCACTTGTGTAAAAGTTAAAGACATACCCTGGTAACTTGTAGTTACTGGTACAAGAAGCTAGTACAATCGTAAACTTGTACTTGTAGCTGTATAAAACAGGGCCTTGGCCCGTTAAAATTATGCTATTTTCGCGTAATATAGGTAGTGGGCATTACGATACTACATACTACACACTATGAAATAATGGTACAAATAGTATAAATTATACTACGAAATCCAACGCTGAATGCGTTGCGGCTACAGACGAAATCAAAAAAGAAATGCTTTCTTGGCGCGAAATCTTCAGAATTTTTCTCTAGTTATTTTATTTATTTCGTGACCGTAATTTATTTTTCAATAGTGAACATGTCATTATCTAGTGAGAATGGAGACCCTACAAAATTTGCAGATGGAAGAGAAAGGAAATGAAATAATTTTCAATCTGTTGCCGTCAAAGTTACAAAGCATTTATATTGGTATATACATATTATTGATTATTTTATTTTCTCGCAATCGTAGTGTAGAGTGGTTACTTATACTCCCTCACTAAAGCTCGGTCGTAAAACTACCTCGTATATAATGGGTTATTTTAGCCCCTTGTACTTATAATAATCTACAATTATTGTTCGAATTCGTTTTTACTTGAGTTAGGTATCTATATAGGTACTGTGCGAAAGTCAACAATATTTTGGGTAAAACCGTAAAGCATACGTTTAAAAACTCATGCGTACGATTTCAAAATCGATATATTGGCATGACAGAAAAACGAATATATGCGTCTGTAGGTACCTATATATCTACCTATTAACAAGAGGTATACAATACTACCTACACCTAAGTACTTTACCTAGATTTTAATGTAACCAGGCACTTACTAGCATAGAAAAGGGGCTTCAGAGAGCTTGCTTTAACGGTCTGTCTCACTATGTCAAAAGTCAGTAGGTACCTATGTAAGATGTAAATAAAATGTAAGCAAGTAGGCACAGTATATTATCTTTTGTTTGGACAAATAGAAATAAGTATATAGGTCTTGTTTGTCGAGAATCGATTACTCTATGCTGATTGTGTCTAGCATAGCAGGCAGAGTAATCCACCTATAGACCTACCCCAGAAGCAGCCCCCACGCAAGGGCCCCCACGCAAGCCCAGTTGCGCAGTTGCGGGTATGTGGATTCACATAATGCCATCGAATTTATTTTCCGTACCTACGTATGCAGGTTGATGTCTTCCTTCACCGAAAAGTCAGTGGTATAAAAATCCATTCATAAACTTCAAAGAGCTCATTGGTATATACGGCCCGTGTTTTGAACTTACAACCTCACGATTCCAAGTCTAGCGGTCATTCTATTAGGATACCACGGCTTTTATAATTAAAGTTTTGTGATGTAATTGGATCTCGGTGTCCTAAGCCGATACGTAAAAACGACCGATACGTAGAGGTGTCTCCCTATTAAGAGGAGGCCTACGTCCAACGTTTTCAAGGTCCTACGACGAATTCTGGCTGTTGATGAAGTCCAAAAACTGCATCCAGAACGACCGGAGGACGAGTCGCAGCGTCCTCTCGGTTAACGGTGGTGAGCATTTTGCGATCCCCAAGCTGCCTGCCAGTTGTGGGGGTTAAGGCAAAACCTGCCTAATAAGGGGGAGAGGCCTTCGTACAGCAGTGGACGTCCTCCGGCTGATGATGTGATGATGCTGTAATTGTATGTGTTTGGTATCGGAAATTCATGTAACCAGTAAACTAGACATATCGAAACTTAGGTTTTTTTTAAATTTGTTATTTTCCAAGCGAATCGATAGACGCTTTGCTTATTTGCATTTCTTTTTACGCAAATGGATGAATATTTTCAGCAATAGTCATCGATGCATGCATTGTGTAGTACCTAACCTTTCTTGTGACAATTTGCACAGCTGCTCCAGTTTTACATATTTACTAGTAGGTACCTACTTGCAATTGCAAGTGATATGAATAAGATCGTACACATGAATACCTAGGTCAACTGCGATTATGTATTTGAGGTATTCAATGCTTTTATATAAATAAACTAGGCTTTATTCACATAATTAAATAATAGGTAACAAATTTAGGTATTCTACAATTTTTTTTACTACAAATTAAACTTTTTGGAGCACCCAAATTTGGGTGAAGGCGTCATCCATACCTTTCCATATTTTACGGTTTAGCGCTACGTGTGTCCATGTTGTACCTGCAACTACACCTTCCACAATATCGTCGCTCTTTCGCGATCGTCCTTTTCCTCGTATGGCGTCTCTGGGATAGCAGTAGACAATAGTGAAAAATACAAAGAAGAAAAGAAGCTTTGACTGTCAATTTTTTTTTTCCCGATGATTTACGAACTTTCTAGGTCTGTGTGCTCCATCTTCGGCCACAACATTGCTTTCATAGGCGATATTGCGTCAAACGTAAACCTATTCTAGAATAGGTTTACATTATAAATAATACTTTTTAATATGTACATACACTACCCCAATTATAAATAAGCACGTTATAGGAAACCTAGAATAGTTGCATTCTTATATTTTTCTTTCTTTCAAAGTAACCCAATAAAAATACATAAGTAAAACGGAGTAACCTCCGAGAATAATGACATTCCTCTCGCTTTTTCTTCGCCCGCTGCGCTATAGCTTGGGTATAGTATTTTGATCTTTACTAACACTGTGTAAGTACACAACATAGAATTATACCTTAACTCTGCAAGTAAATATTCAGCCTTGAGACACGATGCACTAAATGTCCGCCATTACCCCCGCATCAAAAAGCCACGCGTTGGAATACGTAATGTAGAATAATGCACTATTCCATTGCACCTTAGTGGATGCAGCGACCTTGACCTGACCTACAGAGTTTACTTATACGTCAACTAGTCAGGCAGACCAGCACAGGGTGTCAAAATAGAACTACCTAGTGTATTTTTGGTCACGAAAATAGAACGTGCAATCACGCACGCTTGCCTAGAAGAAACCGAGTCACTCGCGACTTGAAGACACCCAGATTATAATTATCGGGAAACACCCACTCGGGCAGCGCTTTTCACTGTTTAGCAGTTCGAATAAAGAAAGTGGAATCAAACCGTTTCGTACGAGTTTTTGGTACATCAACCATAAAATGGTGTCGCTTTTTCGAGGTCCTGGCCGTCCGATAGAAGAATGGGCAGGGGGGAATAAGATCATGCAAATCCTAAGCACATACCTAATCTAGATAACCAAAACCTACCCAAAACAATTGGATTGCTTATTAAAGACCGAATACGTTTAATCTAACAAGGTACCTAATATATACGACCCAAAAACAATTGAATTGGATTTACCTACTTCTACTACCCAAACCCACTGGATTGCTCATAGACCGAATACAAACAATCTTACTTACTACCAACAATAGATCTGCATCAGGGCCGGATTTAGAGGTGTGGAGTCCCTGGTTGAATCCGGCGATGATCTGCATAGAGGCGTAGGGCTAGAGACAATTCAAACGCTCAACCAGTCTCCAGCGTACACAACATATAGGGTTGAATATATAGCATTGCCAAATAAAAGCCAGAATTTTAATCAAGTATAATTTATTTATTAATGCCTATGTCTTCGGATGGGTGTCTGTGAGTAATCTAAGTTCTCTTCTAGGGAAGTTTTGCATTTTTCACGAGATTAGTTTTATTATTTGGATAAGTACATTTGGTATGTCGTATGAGTTTATATGGTATTTAAGATTGGTGACAGTATAATAACTGTACAGCTGCAAGAAAGCTTGGTTTTGTTTGCTATCTGCATTTTTGTGGGTAAAAATGTTTTGGCTTGATGACTATTCTAAGGCAGAAATTCTTAGCTAAGGCTGTTTCAAATGGGTAGGTATTAGTTACTATCATAATATACCAACTCGTGCCAGAGATAGAGTAACTTTTAACAGCTACTTTGCTACGGTTCTGTCAGAATCGGCCTCCCCCACTGCTTCAAAGGCTATTGTGCAGTGAAAAACTGCGTCATTAAAGTCTTTCACAAATTTTATACACATGTTGTGTACACACATACCTAAAGCATGTATAGCGTTGAATAAACAGTAGCCTCAGTAAAACTCATTTCATTTAAACGTTTGCGTAAAATTGTAAACATAATAATTATGTAGGTTTATTTAATTGATTTCTTATTTGTATAGCATTCTTTATGTACAAAACCAAAATGAACCCCGCGATCACACAGACTAGAACTAGAATATCCGATCGATTTCCATAGAGTTTTTCGTAGGTGTTTTTTCTAATACTAGTTTTCAATATGCCAAGTTTGGTAAAAAAATAATTTATTATAAGATTTTTTTACTTATTATAAGACCGATACTGTTGAAAGCTCCGTGAGACCGTGACCGTGTGGTCTAAGATGGATACATCTTAGACCACACGGTCACTTCATATCGCTAACCTGTGATCAAAAACCTAGCCTGTCAGTCATAAAAAATACATTTGCCCGTATACAGGGTTAGTTCTAATCAGTTAGCATCCTTCTGAGGGCATATTCTGTACATCAAAACAAACAACATTTACTACGGGCCAACATTGAAATTGCGAAATAAATATCAGCTGTTCCATACAAAAAGTTAATCGACCTTGGGCAAAATGTATGGGGAACAGCTGTTTTTTGTTTTGCGATTTCAATGTTGGCCCCATAGTAAAAGTTGTTTGTTTTGATGTACAGAATATGCCCTTAAAAGGATGCTAACTGATTAGAACTAATCTTGTATACTGATAAGTATATTTTTATTTCACACCATGCTGTACCTACCTATAGCTGCAGCCGTTTTGCTTATGAAACGTTATCGGATCTGCAGCATTAATGCAACAAGAGTACTTTAAACTCGTATTTTAAACATATAAGCGTAAAATATTTATTTTCTTAGTCTCTGCGCCTAGCCTATGTGTAAACCTAGGATACCTATAAGCTACCTCCATATCAGATTTTAATCGTTTTGGAGTCGCATAGGAACAGTCAACATTTTGTATGATATGATGTAAAGTGTGATCCTATTGGGTAATAGTTTATGCCATGTTGTGGATGTGCATTTAACTTTAATTTCATAGTTAAATAAAGTGCCTTTCGTAAGTCTAGTAATAGACTAGAATACAGGCATAGATGAGGCGTAGAGGTTCCTAAGGTAGCAGAGCGGTGCGGGAGGGGTGTGTTCGTTACGTCAAAAATGACGCGTGACTTTAGTCGGGCGTCAATATCGCTGTCACCCAACAAGTGTTATTTGGACAGGCCGCTTTACAGACAGTTCTATTACTACACTGCCACATTGCCACCCTTCCCGCGCCGCTCCTTGCGATATGAGTATGCCTGTGTGTACACAGGGTTAGTTCTAATCAGTTAGCATTATTTTAAGGGCATATTCTGTACATCAAAACAAATAACTATTACTATGGGGCCAACTTGAAATCACGAAAAAAATATCAGCTGTTCCATACACGAAGAACAAACCCTGTATAGTCTAGTAAGTATACAAGGTTACTGGTAACTCGACGTATTTCCGGCAGGACAAGATAACATACATAAAATTTAAACCCACCAATGTATGGTATAATAAGCCCAATAATATATCGAGATATTTAATATTAAACTATTTTTGTTGTAGGGGTTTTTACAGAAAAAAAAAGTTTTTTGGCGTTAGCCCAGTATTTTTGAATATTTTATTGCTTTTTAAATAATTTTCCCATAATTTTAATTTTTAATTTTATTTAAAGTATTTTTTTTCTGTTGTTTTGTTAGCCCCACAGGTATATCCTATCTGATCCCGCCGGGAATACGTCTATTTACAAGTACAATCCTGTATAACGTGTATATTCTTCCTAAAACCATGTAGGTATATTTTTTGCGATGAGACGTTGACGCAGGTCGTTAGCCAATATCGTAAAGGTTTACGCGGAACGGTGCTACTTACCGGAAAGTGGGGAGAACCCTGACATCGCGGAAAAACAGCTGTTTCATAGTTTTTTTTTATTTACCCTCGACGTATATATGGAACAGCAGATTTTCTTGTCGCAATTTCTAGTTTGACCCCACAAAACAATTTGTTGAAAATGATGAGTACAATGACCTCCTATAGCTTAGCACTACTGTTCAGAGTATATAACCCCGTATATGGAACTAAGTACAAGTATGAATAAAATGTAACTGGTAAAAATGACATAAGCTTCTGATCTCGTTGTCCGTAAAGTATCGTGGAAAAATCCACGTTTGCCGTGGATAGGTAGATAGGGTATTTCTCGATTGTAATTTCAGATTGCTAGTGCATAAGTCTCTATTTTGCTACGTATTAGCACACATTTCATTCCGTCCTTCTCAGGTCGAAGAACAGCTTACTTATCGACAGATTCTCAACCTGAGGAGTGAGCGAGCTCTAGAAAGTACTCTACCACCACACAACGTACTCCATGACGGGGAGATAAACTTCTTTGGTTACCCCCTTTCTTTCTCCGGCCGGTGATGATGATGATAAAAAAATGCCTATACTTATGTTATTCCGGGAAATGTTATATCCTTTCTGTGTTTCACCCAAATCCGTTCAGCCGTGAAGATGATGTACAACATACCGACAAACTATTACCGTCTTATACATAAAACACTAAAACGTGTTTTAAACCAATTTTAGTTAAAAAGTGTTTTGTCTTTTTCAAAACTCAATTCGTAATTCGAAAGATATTGACAAAACACTTTTAACTAAAATAGGTTTAAAAGAGGTTTAGTGTTTTATACATAAGACGATAAAGTGTGATTTTAAAGTAAATCCGGTAAGATGTATTCCCTACAAGTGTGTCAGAGTACGACTATTTTTAACAATAAGTAAGTACAGCATGCCCGAAGTATGCGTCACGCGTTAGTCACCAGTTAACGCCGAATAATTTGGTTAAAAACGTAATTAGACGCTAGACATTATCTAAGCACGCAAAAAAGACTCATCATTACTGAATTTACTGATACAAAGGGCGTAAATAATCTGTTACTTGACGTCACAGGAAACGCAAGCCTGAAGTAGGTGATGTGCGTAACCATGTCACAGATCTCCACTGGAACGAGTGACGTCAGATTGGATCGTCTTTGCTTTTACCTTGTACACATTGACGACACCAGAATAGCAGGTTCATTCGGCTCATTTCGGTTGGGGTCGAGCTCTGGACCAGAGCTGGCTGGGGTTATGGGGGTTTGGACCCCCAAAACCCCCCCTGCCTACGGCCTTGGATGTAGGTACCAATACCAACATGCAGCGAACCCTCTGAGATGTGCTAACTCTATCTTCAGTCCTCTCTATTCAACATATCACCTAAAATATAGAATGTTATACAAGGGGCTAAAATAACCCATTATATACGAGGTAGTTTTACGACCTAGCTTTAGCGAGGGAGTAAAAGAAACCGGGTTATAATGGGTTTTAGCGCCGTGTGTTACACTCTACTTTTCAATACGATTGCGAGAAAATAAAATATTCAAAATAGGTACCAAAAACAACGTATAACATCATTGCCAAAAACCAAATTAAATGCTTTGTGACTTTGACGGCAACAGATTGAAAACTATTTCTTTTCTTTACTCTCCATCTGCAAATTAGGGTCTCCATTCTTACTAGACAATGACATTTTCACTATTGTAAAATAAATTCGGTCACTCCAGGGTCACTCAAACTCAACTCAATTTTTATCTAGAGATTTTTTTAAAGATTTCGCGCAATATTTTTTATTTTATTTCTTCTGTAGACGCAACGCAATGCACGCATTCTACCAAAGAGATCGCCGCCTTCAGTTCCATTTACAAATATAACAATTTCCTTTTTTTACTAAGCCGAGTCTTTATTTATTATTATTATTCTTATGAGTACAAACTTTTTCGTCTTTGTAGGCTAGTTGGTGTAACAGACATAAATAAATAAAATTTAGCCCCAATAGCTAAATGTTACTTTAGCCGCTAGAGCATGATATGCTCTGTTAGCCCTGCTCTGGTGCGCTATAATGACGGACTTTTTGAGCAAGTAGAGTGAAAACTCTTTTAAAGCCGTGGTAGCCTAATGGGGTGATCTTGGATTATATACCTGTCTAGATGGAGAAATGTAAACATATGACACGCAAAAAAACGGTCCAAGTTAGGCACAAGTTGTGCTGTCAATAACAGTCAGTGAGCATAACAACGCGTAGGGTTTTTTTGGCGGGAACTCGGAAAAATCATGTCGTTGCATTCTATTATTTTCTTAAACTTGTGTTTTTTCGCGAATTAATGATTAAAAATGGTGGTGTTTTATTCATTGAGTGTTGAATTACATGCACGAGTGTGGACAAGTGATATAATGTGGTGAAACATGTATTTTCGTGTTGTTTTCAAAACTCCATAGAAGCTCATAGTAAAGTCGACTCATGACTTGGACTCGACTATGACTAATTTCGTGTGACTTACTGTGATTTCATGACTTATTTGACTTGATGATAACAAATAAATGTGAAAATTAATAAACTTGACACTGGCAGAATGCACAACGTGCGATGCCAATAACAGAGAAAAAAAAACAACGCGTAGTGATTCAAGTGACACTGACGTAGTGAATATAATAAGCTTAATATCTACCAAGCTTATAGTAGATATTTTTTTGGCCGTTTTCGTTGGGCCTATTCGGCAATGATGTTATATAATATCTAGATAGGTATATAATTAAAGGGGGTGATAATTAAAGACTGCTAGGCTCGGAATCATTAGATAGTTAGTTCAAATTCTAGGTCCGTACCAATAAGCTCTTTGGAGTTTATGGACGGATTTTCATACCACTGGCTTTTGGATGAACGAAAACATCGTAAGGAAAACTGCGTACCTACCCCCGGAGAAATTCAATGGTTTACGTGAATCCACCAATCAAATCAACTTGGCCAGTGTGGTGGATATGGCCCAATCTCCCTTCGAGGGTAGGCATATGACCAGCAGTAGAATATTTAAAGGCTGATTAAGTATGCTATGATTAAAACGCTTTATAACTATCCTATAGCTATCAAAGACTGCGGTTTACCTACGTGTACCTAGCAAGCTTTGCCACCCTCTATCGTACCTAAGTATAATACAAACTGATTAGCCCATCTTCTGGACCTGGACCTGGGTATGTCCTTAAACTGCAACCAGACCCACCCGAGGACGGGCAGCAGCGTCCTCTTGGCTAACGGTGGTGAGAATTCTGCGATCCCCAAGCCACCTGCCGTGGGGATTATGGCAACACGCCTCTATTAAGCGGGAGGCCTTCGTCGAGCAGTGGGCATTTTATGACTGACGACGAGCCCATCTTGATGACATTTGGCACTAAGACAGCTGAAACTCAGGAAAAGGACGTGCATCATGTTTACCATTTTTCATCGAACTGTAAATCTTATGATCTGATGGATGAAATACTTTGTTACTTATTTTACTTTTGTATACCTACTCTAGAAAATGATTTTGAAAAAAATAAATGGGGCAACTTTAAGGTGCCATAAGCAATTATCGACAGGGGCAATGGCCCTACACGCTACGTCTACGCTACGTCACTTCATATTATAATAATAAAATGTCTTATCTGAGTAATTTCATATAACTATGAACATAAGTTTCTTTCGTAAATGCCTTTAATAAATGTCCAATTTAATATTCCATCTGAATGTCTCTGATCTATCAGGGCTCTCAAACATGTTATGTTATCATCGATTGAGGCAATGATTGCGGTTTCGATTTCTACAGGTGTAGGTGTAGGCACAGGATAAATAATAGTACTACGTATAGGTACTCTATATTATGAAGTAACCAAATAGGCAGTCATGTAAACAGGAATGTTGCGTCACTGATCTCAATAATGTTACGTCATTTTCAGGGCGAGCACTCGAAACTAGTGACCTCCGTTAGTAACGTCATGGTTTTTCAGGTTTGCTTTTCATGATACGCACGAAAAACCAGTTTTCCGTATTCGTATAAGACATCGGTAGGTACGTTGTGACGTGGTCGAATATTTGATACCTAGCCTAATAGGACTGGTAGACAAGTCATTCCATTTGCTTAGGTTTTTTAAATTAACAGATTAGAATGCGTAATTATTGAGAAAATTGTGGTTTGGTTTTTAAAGAGTTGTTAGATATGCCTCTTGATAATTGAATTATAGTAACCTTTAACAGGTAGTTCATAGAGTTATTATAAATAAAATCCCAATTAAAAAAATAGCTATTAAGTATAGTATTATCTTTGCATGGAGGAAAATAATTACACTTAATTTTTTAACTCCAAAGATGCAGCCGATTCAGGTACGACCTAGCTACTTATACATTTTATCTTACCGAGTTTACCAGCATCATAAACTTTCCGAATAAAATAAAAAACTAGAAAATATTTATAAAAAAAATCCTTAATAAAATATAAGCAAGTAACAGTTTTGTAAAGACCGCGATATGACATCGATACAAATGTGTAGCGCGTCGCGACGAGCTCGTAAGCTCGCTTCTAATCAATCAATGCAATGCGTGTTATTGAGAAAACGAAGGCGCTAAGAAAAACAGAAGGCGTAGGAGAGCGCGGGTGGCGCAGCGCGGGTCGCGGGCGCCGACGTCACGAGAAAGCCGAGGTCTCTATAAAGCCGCCGGCGTCCCTCCCACCGACGCATACGCAGGCTCGCAGCACTCGTCACCACACGTTCGTTTGCTCGCCTCCCGTGCACTACTCGCTCTATTGTTATCGCTCACTCGTGTCCGCGCTTCCCTCGCACGCACTCGTTCGCAATGACGGTCACCAGCAAGATGAACAGCGTCTCCCGGCAGTCGATGCTCAGCCGTTTCGGCCCCGGTGGGCTGCTCTACGCCGCCAATAAAATTCTAGCGGTACGTCATCATCAGAGATCAGTGAAACGAAATCCTGTGAAAGTGAAACCGTTTTTAAAGAGGACCCGGTGTTCGAATGTGGTGTTTCAATGTGATTTTCGTTGTCCTCAGGTCGCTGTGCCTGGCAAGGAGGAGGAGCGCTGGCGCGGCAAGGATGAGGGTGCGCTATTCAAGCGCTGGCGGCGCACCACCGCGCCCGCCGAGCCCACCCCCGCCACCCCAGCGGCACCTCCCGCGCAGCCCTCAGAACTGCTCAAGTTCCTAGCTATTGTAAGTATCAATATTGAATGCTTTGTTTTTATGTCTATCTTATGTAGAGTGTTAACAAAGGAATAAATTATTAGCCAGTATCAAAGTCATTAAACAAGTTTGAGTAGGTACTTAGTATTTTTTGTAACGTCTAAATAGTTTGGTAGGTAAAATAATCTGAAATAAAATCAGGGATAAGAATTTATCTTTGTTCTAATTCTAACAGCTTATACTTTTATTTTAATTTATTTACGGGTAAAATGCAAATATTATATTTATAATAAAAATTAAATAAAATCTTTAATTATCTCTGTTCTGTTTTACATTAAAATGAGGTAAAAAAAATTAATGTAACTTGCGCTGTCCATATCCAAATAAAACGTATTATTTTGGTCACACATTAATGGTGCCATGTGCGACCAAAATTACCAAACCACGACCAAAGACTATGAAATTCATATGCAAAAAAATACTTTAACACGGTAATTAACATAATGTTTGTAATTGTTTTAGAATGCATTGGAGTTGTCTGCCCCGGCGTCGGACGCGCTCCTGAAGTCGCGCTCGTCCGAGTGGTTCCAGCTGGCCGGGCACCCGGGCTCGCTGGCGCCGGCCGGGCCGGGCACGGTGTGGAAGCGGCGCGCCGCAGGCGACCACCCGGCGCACGCGCCCGAGCGCGATGCGTACGAGGCGCTGGCGGCGTGCCCGCACATGCGCGCCGCCATCCCGCGCTACTACCGCGAGCTCGAGTACGCGGGCGAGAGGTTCATCGAGCTGCAGGACCTGCTGCACGGCTTCCGCGACCCCCACGTCATGGACATCAAGATGGGCACGCGCACCTTCCTCGAGGACGAAGTCAGCAACGCGCGCGCGCGCCCCGACCTCTACGAGAAGATGGTGCGGCTCGACCCCACAGCGCCCACGGAGGCCGAGCACGCGGCGCGCGCCGTCACCAAGCTGCGCTACATGCAGTTCCGCGAGCGACGCTCCTCCTCCGCGCAGCAGGGGTTCCGCATCGAGGCCGTCAAGCTGCCGGGCCAGCCGCCGCTCACCGACCTGCAGAACGTGCGCGAGCCGCGCCAGCTGGCCGCCACGGTGGCGCGCTTCCTGGGCCGCGACGAGCGCGCGCGCCGCGAGATCGCCGCGCGCCTTCGCGAGATCCGGGACCGCTTCGAGCGCTCCGAATTCTTCGAGAGCCACGAGATCGTCGGCAGCAGCATATTCATCATTTACGACGAGGAGCGCGTCGGCGCGTGGCTCATCGACTTCGCGAAGACGCGAAGCGTGCCGGACGGCACGCGCGTCAACCACCGCGCGCCCTGGGATCAAGGCAACCACGAGGAGGGCTTCCTTTACGGCCTGGACAGACTGATTAACACCATAGAGACAGCGGAGCTCCCGAAGCCAACGGAGCCCGACGTGTCCCGCTGAACGCGCCGGCGAGAAGACCCGGACTCGCCCTCGGTCTCGCCACCGCCCCGCGCCCGCGCCCTCGCCGCGGCGCGCCTGCTGATGTACGCACTCTCGCGTTTGTGCATGTGAAGAGAAATGCGATTCGTCGCTATGTTATTTGATCTAGTCCTTAATAAATAATAAATATTTTATCGCAGTAAATTAAAGATTTTTTATAATAGTTGGCTGTTTTATTACTGACATTAAACTAACATGATAATGTTTGATAATTAGGCAAAGATCAAAGTCCCTCCATAAACATACCTAATTTTACTCTAAAAATACAACGAAGTACAATCTTGCTGTAACGGGTGCGCCGTTATAGCTCGGAATATTCTCTAGTCTAGGTTAGTATCTCAATTGATAACACAGAATTCACCTAAGTCAAAGTAAAAACGATTACTACTAGGTACTAGATTTAGGCGAAGTCTAATAAGTCAAATTCTGATATTAATAGTTTGGTCTGTTTAGGTCAAATGTAACTCATTGGCTATTTTGCCGAATAAAAAGAGATGCACGTTAGATGCGTCCTTTTTTATTCGGCAAATATAGTCAATGTGTGGCCTCAGCATAACAGCCGAAGAGACAAACAAAAAAGTGGATGCCTCGCAACATTTTCATATGTATATATAAAAGCTGAATTACTTGAACTACAGTCTACAATAACTATAAATAAAGTGGATCATTCCACAATAAAAATACTGTAATATGTTTAAACTAAATAATTATTATTAGGTAAGTATAATGATTAATATTACATAGTATTGGATGTTACAGTTAGAAATGTAGCTATGAATATATATAAAAACTAACAAATCAGTGGGATTCTGAGAACAGCAGCGAAAATCGCCGAGCGCCATAATTATTTAAAATAATTAAAAAAATAATCAAAGTACATAATTAACTTCTTAACAATATTAATTATTATAAGAATATAATTAAAAGGCCGCCCACACCAAAAGCATGAAGACAGTGAACTAGGACACGCCATGGTTTGTAGACTACGCCCAGTAGTCAGTAGTCATCCCTAGTGTGTTCTAAAGTAATAAAAGAACAATACTTCCAGTGAAATTACTATAAATATATTAGACATTACACATTTAATATACTATTACAAAATACTATATTGTCCTAAAACTGCATCCAGAACCACCGGAGGACGGGCAGCAGCGGTCCTCTTAGTTAACGGTGGTAACATTCTGCGATCCCCAAGCCGCCCGCCAAGCGTGGGGATTATGGCAACCCCTCCCTAATAAGGCCTTCGTCCAGCAGTGCATGTCTTCCGGCTGATGATGATAATATTACATACAGTTGTAGCAATACTTAAGGGTTGTTTTTTTATCTACCCATCAATGTGAACAGCTTTCAGAAATCATGAAAGCCAAATTCGAAAAAAAATAATTTAGTCTCCATACTAAATTACCAGTTACTTAGAAACTCAAAAAACAAATTTGATTTCTATTTCAATTGTGTTCATGTAATTTATTAATGTGACTGCTATAAATTTAATTTAATGATATATATGAGTCTATGATACCTGATGAATAAATGATGATTATTATTATTAGACCATTTTGTATGGTGACAAAATTTTTGACTTGAATTTCTTGTGTTCCAAAAGTTGGTCATTATGATGAGTAGATCAACACTCAACAATTTTGAGGGTTCTGACAAACCCAATTTTTATATTGTCAGTGCAGCAAGATAAGTGCTACGCTTACCTTCAGGCACTTACTTTTCTTGTTACTCAGTCAAAAAACAACAACCTGACTTACAGAATCACTTTTGATGCGGCCTGCCCTAAAACTTGATACTACATCACTGTAATCGAAATGATTAATCAGGGAGTATAACACTTTAACATTAGGGAATATGATCGATTTTGAAAGTTTAAGTTGACAGAACTAAACTAAAGTAATGCTGTCCTTAGCTAACATGCCTAGTAAAAAAGTGACAGCAATATTTTAATTCATTTAGAACTGGCAACTAAAGCCTTCAAAATTGACCACACTATCCCTCTAAAACTGATTACAATAATTATAAGCAGTACTAAATTACAATGAGTCAACCATAGTCAAATTTTTCTTAGCTTTGATTGTCCTGCAATTGTTTACCTTAGTGGCAAAACGTAGGGAATTAAGAGTCTCACCAAAGCATTCATCAAATTGGTTGATATTTACCAACATGAGGGTTTTAGAATTCCCGCCCAGACTGGGCATCAGCAAGTGAGTGAGCTTCGAGTTTCTGTAAGGGATGTGTGATTGGTTTGTCTGAAGAGACAGAATTACCTTGGATAGTTCTGATAATGATCTGTTGATGTGCTTCGTTTCATCCATCCTTTGTGTGGTTTTTCCACTCTCGGAGCCAGCCAAGTCTACCAAGTTTAAGTTGCTGGTATACTTCTCCTTACGTCTCTCGTTGATCGCCGATATTTTGATCTGTGCCACAGAATGGGAGCGGGAGCTGCGTTCATTGTTGAGTGTAGCAGCTGTCTGTCTGTTACGTTGTGCAAATATCATCAGCCTGATAAAATCATGTGAGCTCTTCACTTCCTCCTCTTTTAAATTGGATACATAAAGATCTGTGCCTTTGGGGTTGCTCATTTTAATGTCATGACTTATCTGTTCCTTACTTGAATTGAGTAAATCATAAATGATTTCATTGTAGATCTCTAAAAACGAGGCTTTTATGGTAAGATCCCATCCCATTCTTTTCAAATCCTCCATACATGTGAAAATCATATTGAATGCTCTTGGAATAATGCCATATTGTTCTTTGCCAGATCCACCTTCCATTGTGTACGTTTTGCCTGAGCCAGTCTGACCATATGCAAATATACATACATTGTACCCATCTAAGGCAGACTGTACCATTGAAGAGACCTCTGCAAAAACATCTTCCTGAGATGTATGCGGTGTGAATATTCCGTCAAAGGAAAAGGATTGTTTGCTTTTCCTTGTAGAGTTCATTAACTCTACTTTCTCCACTTCAATAGAACATGCATCAAGGACATTCACATTGAATAGAGGTCTGTTAACCTCTGTTTCTAACGGTGGACGAACTCTGCAGTATACACGAATGTTTCCTTTCAAGTCTTGGATTGTATTTCTCAAGTCTCGCTGCTCTTTGTACATAGAAGCCAAAATATTCTGGCATATTTCTGCTTCGGATTTGTATTTCTTAATATCCTCTAGTGCCTCCTTGTAGTCAATTTGTAACTTGTCATAATTTATTGAGATTTTTTTGAGATGATCTGTAAGAACTGTCAAAGCTTCGGTCTCTTCTCGGAGACTAGTGTGGCGCCTCATCAGGTTGTTGTAGTCAGCCTGTACTTTATCTAACTCTTCAGTCTTTTGTTTGAGGCTGTTGGTTACTTCTTCCAATAGTTTTGTTTTACGATGAAGATCCTCATTCTCATGTTGTAGAATTTCAATTTCGAGTTTTAATTTATCCAAGTCTGTACATTTGTCTCTTAAATCTTTAAGTGTGGTCAATAATTTCTCCTTCAAATGATCCCTTTCCGTTGTACAACCTTGTACGGTATCTTTAACTTTCTCATAATCGTCAGAAATTTCACTGTGTTTGTCTTTTAAATCGGTGTATTCGCTTTTCATAGTTTTGTGTTTTTCCAACAAGTCATTAAATCTAGCTTTGTAGTCGTATGGTGGTATTTTAGGTGCTACGCTTGTCTTCTTTTCAACTTTAGCTTGTTTAGAAGCTAAGGTGCTCTTAGCTGTATCTGTGGCTGGTCTCTTAAAACTCGAGACAGATGCTGTTGATGCTGTCTGTCCATTACGTAGTGGTCTTGTATGATTGATGATTAAATTTTTTTTGTCAGCATCACTCAAGCCATTTGCAATGGTCCTTGTTATCACACGACTTTGGACTGATCCAAATCGATTTTCTTTTGTATTCACTTTCGGTATTCGAGACATCTGAAATAAAAAATCACTGGATTAAGGACCTTCTAAAAACTTTGAACATTAACTATATACCTAGTTTAAACAATACAATACATTTGTAGGTACTTGTACCTGTTATATCTACTGAACCAAACCTACTAAAGTTTAAAAACATTCAGTAAGTATTATATTATTTTGTTATTAATTATTGTAGATAAACAAGACCAGATATATTATACCTTTACTTAGCATCCAGTATGACTTGATTATTCTAAATCTTGTCAGCCAGGTGTACTGAAAAATAAATGATACGGTAAGTAGTCTTCGCTACAAAATAGTTACAGTAACCCAAGATAACACCGGTAGCCGAAGACATCATTGACATTACATCAATTATTATTTGAAAACATTCTTAGTTATAATATCATCTATGATTATTTTACGCCCTTGTGTATACATACTTTTAATTCTCAACGATCTGACCACTGTTCATAGGAATTTGAGCAATTTTTACTGCTCGTGTTTGTATTTGTAGATTATAAAATTAATCTCCATTGGATGATTTTTAATTTAATTCGATCAAACCTCATCAATAGTTACCTTTTTAACACTATTTTCACTAAAATAGACACGATTTTTGGATTCAAAAGCGGTTCTTTCTTGTTTGACAAGCAACAAACAAAACGGATATTTCGAATTCAAATTTCAAAAACGAGGCATTTGGTAAGGTGTTACCCTAATAAAAAAAAAATACAATAAATAAAACTTCCCATACACGGAGAGGAAACTGTGTACGATTTTGCAGTAATTATTATGTCTCAGTCATTGACGTCTACTATACTCCGCAATCACTTCGTGTTCTATAAAGCGAGCGAGATCACACGATTGATAACTTTTATAACAAAGTGAGAGAAAAAAGTTATTTTTTGTCCCCGTTGCCATGTCATTAGTGTAGATGACTGATGTTTATATCGTTGAAACCAATAGTTTTGATGACGAATTTAAGTAAATATAGTATGTTTATGAAAAAATAATTTAAATCGGTTAATAATGTTCTGATATATGAGCGTTTAAAGTTTTTGTTAGAGACAACTCTGTCCCTTTCCCACAAAACAAAAAATGATGTCACGCCATAGACATACATAGTAGAGACGGGTTGGACGCCATTTGAAATGTCTCCCATTCGTCGGTATCAAAGAAATACATTGACACCGATGCCGGCACAGTCTTGAGAGTACTTGAGAGCAAAATGCGAAACTGTGTGCTGAAGGGTTGTACGAATTACATCTCAAAGTGCAGTAAACAAAAGGTGGCGTTTCTTATAACCATAAGTCAACATTTAAAGTTAAACTAAACTTGCTTTTACACAAAAACTTTTATTTTTAGGTAATAGGTAAGTCGTTTCTTACAGTTTGCGCTTCTTCTGCCACGCCTTACTGGCGCTGCACGTAGTGACCGCGAAATCCATGAGATGGTGTTGTCCTTTTGTCAAATAATAATTAGACTTAAGAGTGCGACTAATGCCAGAAAATTTACAGATTTCACCCGCGCGTCTTGCATTAGCTTAGAGTCGAAAATCGCATGATACAATTGATGATGATGATGGCTTTGAGCAATTTAGGTGGGATTTTATTTAATTATTCAAAATGAAGGCATGAAATAAAAAAAAATTACGGCTACTGTGCTAAAACATTAGTTTGGCTATGTATTTCATAAAAAATAATGTGGTGCTGTCGCTGATAATTTAGAGCATTTGAATTAAAACAGTTTTTATTTGTTGGTAATTTGTATATTTCTTTTAAATTAAACTAGATTGTTTTCTAAAATTCTATTCGGTTACTCGGCTTTTTTAGGTTTTTCCCCTACCTATAGTATTTTTTTTATCTGAATATTTACGTTCTTTATCATTAAACTATGTGTTTAAAAATACACCTTTTACTTACTTTTGGCATTAGTCGCCCCCTTAAGATTTCTTCACTCAGGCGTATCTAGACATAGAAATCATTGCGTCACGCCTTACTTGTCAGAATAAAATTTATATGGCGTACAGAGAAGTGACGTCAATCGTGACGTGCTGTTTCGCCTCTCTGTCGAGCACGGTATTAAAATGCTTATGAGTTGCTTATTTTTGATCAGATTTTCATTTTCTTTTCATTACTGAGCTATATTTATGGGCCACATTTTAATAAGACAATAAAGAAAAACCTTTCATCTAGCCGGTCACCAATTTGACACACTTCATTTATATGCCGTTTGACGGCGTTTGTCACAGTGCAATCGGACCATTTTCAAGATAATAAATATATGAAAATAAAAGGTTTTAATATTATTTTAAAAGCGCAGGGCAATGCAGTGCAGTTCTAGTATAACTTTATCTAATGTTGAAGATGGTGAGGTGTTGCGTAAAAGGCTGTAAAAACAGCTGTAGGACCTTTGGTCATAGAACAAAAATATACATATAAGAATCTCAATCTACCCCAGTGGACTTACAGAGATTGATTTTCTTAAATGGCTCGATGGCGTGGCCGCCCATGAGACAGCTACATCAATCGAAATATACCTTTTATGGAACACCCCCCATCGTACACTTTAGATAAGCGTACTTAGATTAGATATGCAAACTGCACTGCACGCTTAAAATATTTTTCAAACCTTAAAAAATTCTCGAAAATGGTCCGATCACATTTGTGACAAACGCCGTCAAACAGCCTACAAATGAAACGTGACAAGCGTCACGGCGACGTCGGGGACAAAAAATAAGTATTTTCTCTCACTTTGTTATCAAAGTTCGTGATCTTATGATTTCGCTCGCTTTCACGAACACGAAGCGATGGCAAAGTCTAAAGACTAATTGCTTACAGACCTTCGGTTCGGTTTCTTCGTCTATTAAAAATAAGTATACTTAGAAAATAAAGAAGGAAGAAGGCATGATGAAGGTGTTGTTTCGCAGCATTTTTACTCGACTTGTGAATACTTGGATGAAATTCACAGATAAAATAGACACCTTTTTTATAGTGGTAACACAGCCTCGAACCAGTCACGAATCACTGTATGGGCCAATCATAAAATAATATTCTGACATATTGTTCTGATTGGTAGCCGTTGCTCCAATCAGTTTCATTCTACGCTATCAGCTAGTGAAGTCTCATGTGAATAACCTTATATTAATTGAAATCGATAGATCGCGGTTCATTATTTATCGACTTGGTAGTTCACTTTGGGTAGTTCATGTGCCTTTTATTAGATGACACTGAGATCGCTGCGATAATGGATTGCATCAATAATTTCCATGTGCTGGGTTTTGGTGATATAATTATTGCTTGTTTTGTATCAGATAATCTCAGCAAGTAAAAATGATTTTGCATGCCACTCATCTACATTCCGGATGACAGAGACGGAGAATGTGGATCCGAACGCAGACCTTTCTGATTGAGTTGTGACCCCTGCTGATGTTATCTTTTGACCTTGATTCCGTTATTCAAAATCTTCAGAACCACAGACTAGGACTGGTAGTGATATTATTCAGAATCATGTCTAGTCAACGCCATCGAACAGATTTTTATAGACATTTTTTTATGGACCCCCATTATAGTTTAGAATGACAGATAATCTAATTAATATTTTTTTATTTTGTAATTTGTTTGATAGATATTTACGACCACCTGGATATTTTCTAATTATTCATGTTTATTGTTATTGATCATTGGCTTGATTCTTGGAGGATCTAGCTCTCTCTCTCTCGCTTGATTATTTTCAGGTTACTACTTTGAATCGATTTTACTTAGTTCAAACCAAACCACCCAACCCACCCATCACTATTAATAATGGAAGTAAAAAAAAAAATTGCTAATAAATTTATGTCCGTGTGTGGCGATGCGTTTGTGACTGTTGTGAAATAATATTGTTGTGATTCATTATTTCTGTGTGTTTCTATGGATTAAGTTACACTTTGTGCCCTGTTGTTTTGCTGAATTTCGTGAGATTAACTAAAAACATTTTGATCAACAACATACTGCATTGTTAACCTGTTTTGTGATTGACGGATGTCCTTGTGCATTTTGCAAGAGCCGAAGTGGCGGCAAATTTAACTTTAACAAAGTTTCATTCTATATCATGTAAGTAGTAATCGTGCACTTTTCAATACGCGTAATGGGTAGCACTGAAGAAAATGTGTCTGCTTGCGAAAGCATAGAATTAGAGAAGGCAGCAAACGAAACAGCTGGCGAGGTGTCTGACGGTGATATAGTGGATTCTGCTGATTTATCTGTGAACACATCGAGTGAAGTTTCAACTCCACAAGTAGAAACTAGCGATCCGAACTCGTCTAGGAACGAAGCGACTACTCCGGCCAGTTCCAAAAAGGGAAAGAAAAAATCTCGTCACAGTAAGAAAGGCCATACACCTTCCAAAGAGACGGCAGACCGGAATGTAGTCCGAAGAGTCCATCATGCTACTGCAAAATTTAAGCAATGCAGGAAAAGAGCTCAAAGTTTTCCAACAATTTCCAAATTCTTTCTGCCGCACAACAGGCCGCGTAAAGAAACTTTCATCCCACCCACCAAGTTTTTACTTGGTGGGAATATATCAGATCCCTTAAACTTGAACAGCCTGAAAGATGAAAATGTCAACAGAGCTATGAATGCTGTCACTCCTGAATCTTCACCATTGCCGACTCCTCCTCGGCATAAAGCTAAGATTGATGTCATTATACCTCCCAATATTCGGGATCCACTAAATCTCATGGAGCCACTGGACAATGAGGAATATGAGAAAAGGTTGGAGATGCAGCAGCGGAGGCCACGCAAAAAGGCTAGATTAAGAAGGCGAACCACTGATAACACATCACCTTCACGAGTGACAGAAGAAGAGGTTGTTAAAATAGTTGGTATGAAAGAACCACCGCCCCCTGAGCCGTCAACGTCAGCTTCTAAATCTAGAAAGAGGTCCTGCAGTGACAGTGATAACACATCTCAGAAAGGAAAGGAAGCCAAAAAGATACGTCGGATGGATTCTCTTGACAAGATAGTGAGTCCTGTAGTCCCCCAGCCCGGTGCGTGGATGAGGGCTCGGCCACAGCAGCGGATGTCTACTTCAGAGAGGCCAGTGTCACCACATCGTACTAAACTTAAAAGTCAATCGGAAGAAGAAAAGCAATTACCTAAATTTCATGCTAAAAATATAAGGTACCAGTTTGGAAATTATGACAGGTGAGTAGTGTCATCATCTTGTTTATATTACGTAATTTTTTTTTGTTTTATATACAGTGGACCCCCGGTAATCCGGCAAACATTATGCAGGGAAGTGTCGGACTATCGATTTGTCGGATTATAGAGCACTGCCTAAGACCCCTATAGTCCGGATTTTTTTACGAAAGAGTACCTTGTAATCCGATCTACACCTAATACACAATGAATAAATAGTAAACAATGAACGCACGCTAGGCCGTACCGCTATCACTAGTAGTCAAATTCAAACTAAGTAAAATAATGCATACGCGTCGAGCACAATAGCGGTGGCGCGTACGAGTTGTGACCTGTTCGAACCTGCGTGATCTATATGTATTAGCAAAGATTGTCAAACATACATGTAATTCTAAGTCATGTCGGATTACAGGGGGCGCCGGATTAGACAGGGGCCGGATTATCGGGGGTCCACTGTATATTTTTCTAATATACCTATTACACTTATTGGAAACTAGTGCGTTCAACAGCTTGGTGTTTCTAAAATAGTTTGTATAAGGAATTTTTAGAACAGATTCCGTAATTCTAGTGATTTATCCATAGTTATGTTGTATTTTGCCTTATCTTAAGCTTAGCAACCTAAAATGTACAGCACAATACAACATTCATTAATTGGGTAGTTACTATAAAAAAGTTAATTAATAGCCTAGTACTTTGATTCCAATGCTTAGAGTTTGCACAAATACAGGCATACAAATGTCTACTAAATCTAAGTCAGTATTTTCTTCTAATTTTGTGAAACATTATCTCACAATCTACCTATCCATTGAATAGATTTCTTTGAATGTTCACCAATAGGATTAGGAATTTAAGAGACAAACTCTTTAATCTTTTCTCTCCATTTTTCTTGTCGATATCGGTTTTTGAAATTGTCTTGCTATGTTGTCAATTTTGGTGTGGTTGATAGACCAGGGCCCTGTTTTATAAAGCTACAAGTCTTGTACTTGTAGTGAAAAACTGGCAACACCACAAAAAAATATTGATTACGGCGTTTTCTAAAGCTACAAGACAACCAGTGTACAAACTGGTTGTCTTGTAGCTTTAGAAAACACTGAAACGCTGAAACACAGGCTTTAAGCCTAGTTCAGCAGAAGTTACCAAAAATGTATCATGCGTTTGTATTTTTTGTGTCATATGCTACCAATTATGTACTCTTCGTGACTTTTTCATGGAATAAATTATTATTATATTATTATTATTATTCACATTATTTATTTACTTTCTTAAATCTAAGTTTTTTACAATATAAATTTAAAAACATAAATATTATAAAAAACCTAAACCTAGAGTGCCGCCGGCAGCGGGGCAGGGCTCAAGCTGCCGGTGGTTAGGGCTGCAGAGTGAGGAACCTCCTGACAATGCGTGCCGTGTCAAGTACCACTGCCTTTTGTATCTGACCCTTGACCCAACCGTCTAGCGAGAGCCTCTTGAGGTATTGGTCGAGGCTCTTCGCTATGAGACCGTTCGCCGAAACGACTATCGGGACAATAATCGTCGAGTCAACATCCCACATGGCGGTTATCTCGAAGGCTAAGTCAAGGTACTTGCTGAGTTTGTCCTTCTCGGACTTTACGAGATTCTCGTCATGTGGGATGGTGACGTCGACGAGCACTGCCCGGCGCTGGGACCGATCCACCATCACGAT
Organism: Erannis defoliaria; assembly: GCA_905404285.2. Classification (NCBI taxonomy): domain Eukaryota; kingdom Metazoa; phylum Arthropoda; class Insecta; order Lepidoptera; family Geometridae; genus Erannis; species Erannis defoliaria. The sequence continues at coordinate 8,851,985 of FR990071.1, forward strand.
ATCAGGCTTATTGGCGACAATAGTCCTGTCCGTGATGATGGAGCGGTCCCAGTAGAGCAAAGCACGACCATTCTCGAGAACTGGAGCTGGTGCGTACTTATAGTACGGCACCTCCGACTCGACAAGGCCGTATTGAAGAGCAAGTTGCTGGTGGATGATCCTGGCCACTTGGTTATGCCTGTGCAAATACTCGCCGTTAGCAAGATGCGAACAACCGGAAATAATATGTCGGAGAGATTCCCCGGGACGGTGGCATGCCCGACAGATGTCGACCGTACCGTCCTTCATGATATATTTCCGGTAATTGTTCGTCTTGATAACTTCATCCGCAATTGCACAGGCAAACCCCTCGGTTTCCCCAAAGAGGTCCCCGAAGCGCAACCAGTTCACCGACGCGAGCAAGTCCACATCGGGGCCCGTTAAGGCCCGATAGAACCGCCCGTGCAGCTCCTTGCTCTTCCATACTTCCTTGCGGTCGTCGGTGCTTATCACCGATGGTCTGCGCCAGTTCTCGTTTGCCAAGGAGAGCGGCGTGAGCCCCTTGTCAACTGTCACTACATCGCGATGCATCCCACACTCATTGTTAAGGAAATAATCCCTAAGACTGCACACTTCACGATTATGGAGGTTCTTGACGTTTAAAAAGCCACGACCCGCCCACTTCCGTGGAATGTACAGTCTCATAACAGATGAGCGTGGGTGTAACATGCGATGCGCAGTGAGCAGTTGACGGACTCTTCTATCCAGGGCGTCCAGCTCAGTCTGAGTCCACCTAAGTATGCCAAAGGAGTATATCAGTAGAGGCATCACCCAACCATTGAAGGCGCGCGCCTTGTTGCCGCCAGACAAAAGACTGTTGAGTACTTTTGTCAGCCGACAAAAGAAGCGCTCCTTCACTGATTTTTTGATGTCCACTACTGATATACCCAACGACTCTGACATACCTAGATACTTGTAGGTCTCTGCCTCAGAGAGAGATCTGAGAGTCATTATCTCAGAAAGTTGTAAATCCGAATTTATTATTAATTATTATTATTATTATTATTAACTACAAGTACAAGCACTTGTATATAAGTTAAAGACAAACCATCTACCTGTAACTGGTAACTTGTAGTTACTGTGGTACAAGAAGCTAGCACAATTGTAAGCTTGTATTTGTAAAACAGGGCCCAGGGAGTCCCACTACTGGGCAAAGGCTACTTTTTCGACTTTTCAGTTTCGGCAGTTGTAGGTTGACACCTGCCAGTCTTTGACAAAGGTTTGCTTTGGCCTGTTACGACGCCACTCCAAGTTAGGACTTCACTGGTAATTTTGGTTCAAAGCTCTTCTAGCGCGCGTAATTTCGGTTGGTTGTAAATTTGGAGGATTTAGCTCTCTCACCTAACTCACTGGTCTCACTGGTTGTAAAACTGACTTGGGTTTGACACATTTTTGTGTTATTTAAATGGAGTTAATAGCTTTTAATACATTGGAAGGATGGAGGACCCGTCGAAACACGTTAAGGTAGTCCCGCCATCGCTTTAGAAGTTATAATGGATTTTATTATGAAAACTGACGTGGTTTTGACACATATATTATAATGAATATATAAAAATTTCAGGTATTACGGATACCGCAACCTGAACGCTATGATGGACATCCGACTGCAGGTGTTCGAGATGCACCGGCACCTGTTCCAGAACAAGGACGTGCTGGATATCGGGTGCAACGTGGGGCACATCTCCATCGCGGTGGCGAAGGAGCTAGGGGCGCGCTCCGTGATCGGGATCGATATTGACCCTGTTCTTATTGGTGAGTTAATATTCGCTGGAGACGTCGTTGCACCCAGTGTCATAACTAGCCTTTCATGCGCCCGGTGCGAGCTTATATATTTATATAACTGCGCCCATGCAAGACCCAAAACTAGGTCCTGGTCGGGTCGTTTCTGTGCCCCTCCAGGGTCTGCGCCCTATGCCTGGGCACTGCTAGCACCGCCCTAGTTACGTCACTAGAAGACCCTCATCATTACACGAGTCATAATAGTCAAGTAAAACGGACGCGGCGGCGCGGGAATGGAAGGAACAGGCTGTACAGAAAGCGGCCAGCTTTCTGTGTCTCATGTAGCATATTTATAAACTCTAATGAACATTACAAAAAACTCCGTCCCGTCCCGCGCTACTCTCCCGCGTCATTGTAACTTGACGTTAAACCTTTAGTAACGACTTGGCTATTTTTTATACAAGGGTGGTACTGCGAATTTGCTTTACTTACTTAGCTTAAACCTTTACGGCCTTACTATAAAACCCCGTTTAAACTTAGTCACTGCTTAAACTTCCCTGTCTTGTTCTCGAACGTGACATTTCACGTCAGCGAGAAGTTGTCAGAGCATCTTAAACAGTGACTAAGGTTTGAGCAGCGTTTTATAGTAAGGCCGTTTGAGTTCATTCCATGTTATGTACACATCGGTTTATTTTAAGTTCCACTTTTCAGTTGTATTCTTATCACCTAAGTTCCTTATCGTGCTCCAGTCTTATCAAGTGTGCGTTGTAACATAAACATCGTTATGTTTACAGGGCGAGCGCATAAAAACCTACGTTCCTTCATACCCGTACCGTCGAAGCCAAAAAGCGAAGAAAGCGAAGTGAAAAAAGTCGCCATAGATGAGAAAAAAGATAGGCCACAGTGTGACATGGCGTGCAAGGAAAAAGGGAAGTGCGAAGAGTGTACTGATAAGCAAGATGACGCTAAAGACGACTCTAAGAAGAGAAGAATAAAGAAGCCCCGGAAAAATCGAAAGGCGGCGAATAAAGAGCATGGGCAGTGTTTCTTTCCGATGTCGATGTCAATGCTGTTTGGGCCGCTTGGCGATCCGGCCGCGGACAGACTGCCGCCTTCTTTCCCAAATAATGTCACGTTTAAAGAGGTAATTTTATATTCATATCTTTAGTTTGAGTTCTTAGGTTTTCACGGTTTCTGTTATGATCTTTGAAACTGTTTCACATTAAAATGCGCTATCATCATCAGCCCGGAGCCGTCCACTGCTAAACGAAGGCCTTCCCCTTAAACCGCCACATTGTACGACAATCTGCCCCCTTCGGCCGTTAAGGAAACTGAAGTTTGGAAACTGGTTTCCTGAAAGGATTTTGCCATCTGTTGCCCGTGACTTTTACAATGTCGTCGGTCCACCTTATGGAAGGCGTCTTTCGGTTCGTGGTCGCCACTTAAGAACCTTACTTCCCCATCGGTTATTTGTTCTTCGAGCTACTGCTACATTAGCCACACGCCACCCTAATATAACACGATGCGACGGTTTTTTTTTTCATATAAGAAACTCCTTATACCTTCCTTTGTATAGATAGATAGATAGAAACTCTTTATTGTGCACACCAAAAAATGCAATAGAAAAAGATACAAGAACCTTATGAGCTATACTTTGTTTCAATTAGGTTGATAATTTTCGCAGCTCACGCCCATGAAGTTACGTGTTCTTTTTTTCGAAAAAATCTAATACAATTAAATCGTACTTCGTTGACGGGTACCGCCCACTTAGTCAAGTGCGACGCATAACGAACAACCACAGACTATCAATAATCGGTTTTGAAATATAATAAATCGAATAATAAAAATTTACATTTGGGTAACTATATATTTTTTTAAACGTTTTTTTTCTTTCTTAGTTTTTGGCATCGCACGTTGTGCATTCTGCCAGTGTCAAGTTTATGAATTTTCACATTTATTTGTTATCATCAAGTCATATAAGTCATGAAATCACAGTAAGTCACACGAAATTAGTCATAGTCGAGTCCAAGTCATACCCTAGTAAAGTTGTGGCGACTTTACTCTGAGCTTCTATGGAGTTTTGAAAACAACACGAAAAGACATATTTCACCACATTATATCACTTGCCCACACTCGTGCATGTAATTCAACACTCAATGAATAAAACACCACCATTTTTAATCATTAATTCGCGAAAAAACACAAGTTTAAGAAAATAATAGAATGCAACGACATGATTTTTCCGTGTTCCCGCCAAAAAACCCTTTTTTAAACGTTGTCTTTAACTGCTGGCCTTTTGGAGGAAACACAGAGTCACGCAACGGGCAATGGAGAGAGCTATGCTAGGAGTTACTTTGCGCGATAAAATCCGAAACGAGGAAATTCGCCAAAGAACCAAAGTCACCGACATAATAATAATATCGGTGAACATTAATTTCACACAGCGCCATCTAACCCCAAACTAAGCAAAGCTTGTAATATGGAAACTAGTGCTGCGTTCCGTAATGCGCTAAAAGTGATAATATCGCGTATCCGACCAAAGTGACAAGTATTACTCGATCAAATCAAAGCCCTTATATTTTGTGACATTCCATTTGGTTGGATTCGCGATATTATCACTTTTAGCGCATTACGGAACGCAGCATAGATAGCTGATATAATACTTACATACTTTTTGTTTTGTAAATACATACTTATAATACATATTACATCCAGACACAGAACAAACATCAATGTTCGCCACATAAAAGTTTGCCCTTGGTGGGGATCGAACCCACGCCCTACAGCTCTGAACGCAGGCATGCTACCAACTGAGCTATAAGGTTGTCAATGTTGACATAGCTCGCAGGGTTTGCAAGTTGAAGTGGCAATGGGCAGGCCACATCGCTCGACAAACTGATAACCGATGGGGAAGAAAGGTTCTTGAGTGGTGACCGCGAACCGGAAGATGCAGCGTAGGGAGGCCTCCCACTAGGTGGACCGACAACATTGTAAAAGTCGCGGGCGTGTGTGGCGGTCTAAGGGGGAGGCCTTCGTTCGGCAGTGGACGTCTCCGGGCTGATGATGATGATGACGATGACGAAAAAGTTATTTACGTTTTTTTGCTCCTTTTTACTAATTTTTGGGTATATTGTATTGCCATACGAAATTCATTTTCAGTAAATTATTAGTTTTCTCATCACCATTCTGATCTGCGGAGTCATGAGTCGGTTTTATAGTCATATTTATGAATAAATTATTAATTAAGTAAAAAAAATTAGTTTTCGAATATTCGAAATCAAATCCAAGTTTTACGAGAATAATAATCGAATAGGTTCACTACCGATTATACACTTCCTCATCCATACTGTGAGTTGTCAAAATGATCAACTTATTTTAGACAAAGCATAGTTGCCACAATTGGCGGCCTTATCGCTACAAGCGTATAAGGAAGAATATACACATGAATAAAGACGGGAGATGCTACAAACACTTTTAAATTATTAAAATATAAATATAATCTACATATTTATACATACAAGGTGCTATTTAATCGGCTAGGGCATTAGCCAAAATAGGAATTATCCTATTCGATTGCTATTGATAAACAGCCGATTTGCTCCCACTAGCTTCAGCGACTACGTATCATTACCGACTGGTTAAGCAAATAAATGAAGTATCCTTGTTTCGGTGCAACATGCCCTGGTATAGGCTTACTAGCCTACGTTAAACTCAACCTAACCATGAATAATATAGTAAATATAAGTTTTATTTCATGAACTTTTTCATTTATGTTTATATCGAGATATAATACTTACTCAACTCAACAATAACTGGAGTATTTCGATAGTTATTTTTTTAGTAAAAGAAAAAAAAAAAAAAAAAAAAAAAAAAAAAAAAAAATAAAAATAATATGAATAGCGATGGTGTTATCATGATTTATATAACTTTTACTAAAGTTTATTACTAAATACTTTGTAATGATAGCTATAAATATATGAAATAGCCAAGTAATATGTAATTGTATATTAAATTTTTCTAACTACCCTCAACTTTATGTTTTGATGAGTATTTTTAATTCTAACAAATTGTTTAGTCCAAAGTTTTTAAAGGCGCTCCTAGCCTACAGAACGACTGTTTAATGAGTTAACTTGTAACTTAGGCTAATTAACGCTGAGTTGTACAACTTTAAAAATCAAAAATCAAATCATTCGGCTAGGGAGCGGTTGAGAGGATGTCGTATACAATATAATAAACAACTTATCAATGAACATCACAAGATCAATGAACATTTTGTAGTATGGAACAGCTGTTTTTTGTTCGTGAATTTTCAAAAGTTGTAGTACAAAAGTTGTTTGTTATCTTGTATACAACATGATCACGATCGCTCCATAGCCGATTAAATAGCATCGTGTATAATATATACTTAAATATAATTTAAAAAAAAACATAATACACGATACAAATAGATAGATGAAACATATACATAACAGTACAAATTAATTGCAAACACACATGACAAAATGATACAATAACGAACGTAGAGATAGATAGGTATTTATCTAGGAAATCTATACTCTGATTATTAACTAAACGGTCTAAACGGACATTTCGAGTGTTGCTACTTTTAGGCAAAATTTAAATAGTGCTGGGATAAAAATATTAAGTTTATTAACATATGTTAAGAAACTTAATCTTTTTATTAACTTATGAAGTCATGTTAACAAAGTTAATAAATTCACAGCAATTAACTACTTCGATATATTTATATAAGTCTTTGTAAAAGGTGTAGGGCCTTACTTATGTACGATTTCAATCTTTCCAAGATTATAAATCATGAAAATAATGTTACATTTCCGTGTAGCAATTTACAGAAAAAGTTTTTATCACTATATGTTTTGCCTTTTCTACCTGCACTTCCACTGGCAGCACTTTAAATGCTTAACGGCATTTAATAATTCTTTTGAACGAAATGTACTGAATAATATCCATCACTACGGTTTTTTAGCAGGCAGCATTATTTTGAATAGTGACATTTTAATCTGTCAGTTAGTCCGTTTGATTATGAATACGAGTATAGTTACACTATAATATTTGTTTATAATGTGTAGGGCAACTACGTTCCGGGCGAGGAGGTCGCGGTGGGGTCCGGCGAGAGTCCCCAGTTCGACCTTATCCTGTGCCTGTCCACCACCAAGTGGATGCACCTCAACTGGGGCGACGCGGGGCTCAAGCGCGCCTTCCGCCGCATGTTCGGGGACCTGCGCCCCGGCGGGAAGCTCGTGCTCGAGGCGCAGGCCTGGCCCAGCTATTTGAGAAAGAAGCGATTGACGGTAAATATGAGTTTTATTATTCAACCGTTTTTTTTGTAGTGGAAGGACTCCACTGCAGAGTCCGACTGGGGAAGTGTAGCAAGCAGTAGTGTGCAAGCATTACTGTGTTCCGGTTTGTAGGGCAATGTTACCAGATAAAGTACTGGGTATGATGAGATTTAACATCTAATATCTCAGGGTGACGAGCGCAGTGCAGTGGCCGCACTACACTGCGCTCAGGATTGTGTTCGCAAGTTCATAATTCTAGCTCTGCTACTGTTAGTGGCAGGCGTGACGCTTACCACCAGGCGAACGTCTTGCTCGTCTCGTCACTTGAATGTGTAAAAAAAAAAAATTAAGAATAGAGGTTCTCAATTCGACTGCAAGATTTTTATATTCGTTTTTTTTTGTTATGCTGTTTCTTCGTTAATTATGAATTGATTCTGATCATTATTTTTTTGTTTGGTAGGTGATACTTCAGAGGTCCCATAAATGTTTTATTGAAATCGATTCAGTAGTTTGGTTTTTTTAATCAAAATAACTGGAAAGTATGAAGATGTCATCCAGGTAGTCGAAATTGAAAGTTATTGTTTCTTTATTTTTATAGCGTATTATTTAGACTACGCGCTTTGCAATCGTGAATTCGTAGGTTCGATCCAAGTCCATACCAATTTCTTTGGAATCTAAGTATGGAATTTTTTAATTTTGTTGGTAAAAACCACTGGTTTGTTGGTAAAGAAAAACATCATGCTCAAATCGGAAACTTTTACAATGTCCAGAGATGAAAATCAATGCTATCTAAGCCAGCCTAGTGGAATTATGCCCAGCAGTAACATGAAAGGCTGATGCTGTAATTTTTTTCAAATTATAAGGCGTTTTTAAAGCCTTTGACCAAACGAAATAATAGCATACCGACAAACAAGCAATTAGCAATTATTTAGATTTAAGTACCTACTTCACCCTTGACAAAACGGCTTTATTAAATCTTTATCAAGCGAGTTGTGTTGTTTTTGTGGGTGTATCCATATAGTTACAATCTAATTTGCGAGTTAATCGGTTTCTTATAGGCAAGCGTGCAAAGCGAAAGCCCTGCTTCTTAGGTAGAACAGCTGTCAATACAATGTTGTAATCCAATTGTATGGAAAACCGCTGTCGCCAGTTTCACACTTATTTGTATAGGAACTACGACGTAAAAATGCCAATCATTGGTCGCGCATTTGAAGTAAAACGCTCGAAATGCCATTTTACAACAGATTCAAATTGATCTAATTACGATGCAATGTGGCTTGGTTTCCTACGCGTCTATTTAAATTGTCTTTTTGAGTATTCTCAGTTTAAAAACATGTATATTGGTAGAATTGACATTAAGCGCATTTGCACAATTCCGTTCTATTCACTTCTCTCTTCAGTGGTCGACTCCCACATCAGACGAGATTTAGTCAAACGCAAGCCAATACATAGAGCGCTATGCTAATGTAGATCTTCCAAAGCAAGCAAAAACAAAAATCTGAACAACTGAGCTATCATGTAATCCGATCAATAACAGGCACAGCGTGTTGTGACGTCTATTCTTGAGATTAATAACGTCTCGTCCGAACATCGCTGATCTTTTAAAACCACTTAGTCAAGCATGGTTGCATGCACTGAAGAGCCTATGGAGGGCTTTCGTTTTTCTGTAGTAGCATGCGAGATAAATAATAACTTTCGAGCTGATTATGCTACGAATATTCGATGTACGCAATACTTATAGAACAAATCTCAAAGTGTGGACCTTATAAGTACTATCTCGAGGCGTTGGAGTCGACCCAGAGACGAGCTAAGAGGCTGATAGGCAACGATACTGGTGAAGTTTCACGTGCAAAGTTTCGAGCATCGTCGTTTGTTGGTTGTTCTATCGGATACATTTCGGAGAGTGTGCCCTTGAATTAAACAACTTAATTCCACCTGCTTTATTCTACGCACAAACTGCTTTGAATTCACATTCTTTATTCGCACAGCGAGGTTGTGGAACTCTCTGCCGATAGTACAATTTGGGTGTCTTCAAATTCAGAGTGAACTGGTTCCTTTTAGGTAACCGTGCTCCATCCTAGACCACATCGTTTGCTTAGCATCAGACAGGATGTGGTCAAACGCAAAACAATTTATAAATAAATCAAAAACCTATCTTTTTTTTATACAACCAAGTGACGAGACGAGCAAGACATTCGCCTGGTGGTATGCGTCACGCCTGCCACTAACAGTAGCAGTGCCAGAATTGTAAACTTGCGAACACAATCCTGCGCCGCACTGCGCTGCGCTCGTCACCCTGAGATATTAGATGTTAAATCTCTTCATAACCAATTTTTATTTTTATGTATCGTGTCAACATTGTTTTATTTGTAGAGATCACATGCATCGCGAGACTGCGGGAGGTCTATGAGATAAGATTGAAATACATCTCGAGCTCGATGTGCGAACATCTTTAGATTTATAAACATAACCGAGTTTATTGCACTCGTGGTACATTCACGAGTTGCGCCAATTTTATTTTTACCGTACAATTAGTCCGGTTTGTTCCTTTAAGACCTGTCCGGTACCAGTTAGGTTCGGCAGATTTTAGAGTTATGCCATTTGATTTGATGTTGTTAATTTTTTTAAAGATATTATATTACAGTAGAGACTGTAGTAGTAGCAGGTTTTTTTCTTAGTTTTTGGATTCGCACTTTGTGCATTCAGCCATTGTCAAGTAAGTATTATGCATTTTCAAGTTTATATAGTATCTAGTTATATACAATGTGTAACAAAAAGGTTCAACAATACTGAAGGGTATGTATGTACTCATCATTATGAAGATCTTTTACTATGGGGCCAACCCTGAAATCGCGAAACAAATATCAGCTGTTCCATACATTTTGTCCAAGGTCAATGAACTTTTTCTATGGAACAGCTGTATTTTTTCGCGATTTCGAGGTTGGCCCCATAGTAACAGTTGCTCATAAAACCAACCTGAACCTTTGTTTTTGTTGAACCTTTTTGTTACACATTGTTTATGTGTTATCAAATAGGTATGATGATTACAATTTTTTGATTACCTCATAAAAAAGTTGATCATCAATAGAGCCTATCAACGAAAACAACATTTAAAATAATTCAAAAATAAATAATTTCTAAGTATTTTAATTTCAAACTAGACAGAGAGCGCGCTATACTGAGCTATGACGTCAAACCTCAGGCGCGGCATACAAATACTAACACGTGCTTTGCGAGAACGGGATAGAGCATCCCCTCTATCCCCACCTAAAACTTTAAACGCTCATATCTCAGAGATTTATCAGCCATCAGAATTTATTTTTTCAGTATGTGTAATGTATTTAGTTATATTCATCACTAAGCCTGTTATTTGTCATAAATTAAACATTAGGCCACACGCCTATTACAGTCAGTCACACGAAATTAGTCACAGTCGAGTCTAAGTCATGCCCTAGTAAAGTTGTCGCGACTTTACTATGGGCGTTTACGGAATTTTGGAAACACCACGAAAAGACATGTTTCACTACATTATACCACTTGCCCACACTCCTGCATGTAATTCAACACTCAATGAATAAAACACCACCATTTTTAATGATTAATTCGCGAAAGAAACACTAGTTTAAGAAAATAATAGAATGCAACGACATGATTTTACCGCGTTCCCGCCAAAACTCGTAGCAGTTAGTGCTTTAATTTTCACTACAATTTTTCGATACAACTACCGAAGAAAGTGCGGCCATTGAAATATAACTCTTCGACTTAACCTCTTAACTGCAGAGAAATTGCAAATGTCGTAATTTTACTGCTGCTTACCTAAATAGGCAAACAGTTGAGTCTTTGGGCAACTATAAAATGTTTATCGTGCGGTTAAACTTTATGGTATAAGTAAATGGTTACATTGACTTACCCCCGTTAATTATTTCCAGCCGAAGATCTACGAGAACTACAACAGCATCGAGTTGTTCCCGCACAAGTTCCGCGAGTACCTGCTCTCGCCGGAGGTGGGGTTCAGCAAGTGCACCGTGCTGGGCGTGCCGCAGCACGCGAGCAAGGGCTTCCGCCGACCTATACAGCTCTTCGTCAAGGGGGACTTCACACCGAGCAAGGTATAATAAATACATAGTATTATACTTAGTATAAGGGTATGTCCTTAAACTACACCCAGAACCACCGCAGGACGGGCAGCAGCGTCCTTTCGATTAACGGTGGTGAACATTCTGCGATCCCCGAGCCGCCTGCCAAGCGTGGGGGTTATGGATTATGGCAACACCCCCCTTTAACCCCTTTAACGCATTAGTTCAGCAGTGGATGTCTTCGGCTGATATGTGATACATAGTATAAAAGGAAGTCCCACCGAACTAAGAACCGAGTGACAATCACCTAAAACGCCGCCACCTAAAACCTATCTTTTTACCACGGCCAAGGTTTACCTGTTAAGATACGATATGATCAAAGATGGTAAACACACTTAATTCGAAATTGGAACTGGCTCTTAAGTAAGGTTTCAGATTTCAGAACGCAGAGAGATAGGCGGCAGATTTTTTACTCGAGGATTGTACACGGAATACATGATTGTGCCCATCTTATGGTTTTCTCACGACGACATCTCCGATATAAAATAGATAGATTAACATTTTATTAAGAACTTTGTTTTATTATTTATACAGAGCTACTGGTAACTCGACATATTCCCGGTGGGATCCGACAGAGGGGGCTTGAAATTTAATAGTTATCAAGATATTCGTTTATTATTCGTTGGTTGTTGTTGTATTGTTGTTGTTGGTTGTCGTTGTGTTGTTCGTGTGGTGTTGTGTTGGTTGTTGTTCGGTTGTGGTTTGTTGTTGTTGTTTGCTATCTGCAGGGCTATCATGTAACTTTTCGGGACCGCGATTCGGATACGAGTTGTCAAAAATAGACACTTGTCACTGTCACTGCCAAAACTCATTTGACCCTGCAGGGCAGGATGAAACGCCAAAAGACCAACGGATTTGCTTAACTTAATTAAGGAAATCAATGCATTCGTTCGATAACGATAGCGAGAGAAATCCCTCCGTGATACTGTGAAGCTGTGACAGTGACAAGTGACATTTATGACAAATCGCGATCCCGAACAGTTACATGATTAGCCTGCTGGTCCCGCCGCCGGGAATACGTCGAGTGACCAGTAACCCTGTATAAAGATATATTTGTGCACAATGTACGTGTATTGTTCCTGTAAAGTGGTTTTGTTGTGTGGCAGGCGTGCTGGTCGGACGCGTACGCGCCGTCGTCGCACCACCGGCCGGAGGCGGCGGAGGTGCGGCGCACGGTGTACGCGCCGGCGCCGGCCGCGCCCGCGTACCGGCCGAGCGACGACGCGCCCTCGTGCGGCGCCGCCACGCCCTACTCGCCCAACCTGGACAGCTGCGCGGACGACTCGCCCTTCTACAACCCGCGCAGCGACTCGTACGCGCCCTCGTACCAGCCGCCGCGCCCCACCGTGTACGCCACGCTGCCCTCCCCGCAGGGCAGCGCGTCGCCGGCCGCCTCGCCCGCCGCCTCGCCCGCGCCCGCCGCCGCGCACGACCACATGTCCGCGAGGGGCTTCCCCGAGCCCCGCCTGCACGACGAGTAACACCTCGTACCCCTCGGACGACCTCACCGCTCGCGCGACCTGCGACCGCGGTGAAAACAAATGTAAGAAGTTATTCAGAGCGTGCCCCGAGCCGCTGCGGCGCCACTTGCGGTGCGGCAGGCGGCGCGCGCGGAAACATGCGAGCTGCGGTCGGCGGTGAGCGGAGAGGCGAGCATGTGAAACAATAGTACTATACTCGGATTCATCATTAAACAGACTAAACTGATTGAAATGTCACTTTTTAAAATAATGCTGCAAGCTTAAAAGCCGTAGTGGTGGATAAAGTTCCGTTATTATCGTTCAAAAGATAGATCGAATAATAATTTTAAATTAAAAAAATTATAAGTGCCGCTAAACATTTATAGTGCTGCTAATGGAAGTGCAGGTAGAAAAAGGAAAACATAATTATTGTGTTAAAAAGTTATACTGTAAAATGCTACATTACATTATTTTATTTTATCAAATAATGTAATGTATTTCATATTATAAACACTATATTTTTATGATTTACAATCTCAATCTTTTCAAAGATAACCTTGAAAAGATTGAAATTGTACATAAGTTACGAAATACACCGTTTATAAAGACTTATATGAAAATATCGAAGTAATTCATTGGTGTGAAATTATTAAGTTTGTTAACATAATTTCATAAGTTAATAAAAAGATTAAGTTTCTTAACATTAATCTTTTTATCCCAGCACTATTTAATTTTTGCCAAAAAGTTGCAATACTCGAAATGTCAGTTTAGTCCGAATTAGTCTAATAAGAATCCGAGTATAGCTCGCAGCGGGTGCCTCGACTCAGAGCTGCGACCGGCGAGGAAGGACAGACTCTGTGAAGTGCCGGTCGCAAATGTATGTTTGGATGTATATTTGTACGACGATAACTTGCGAACCGTTGATCTGGGGGGCTAAAATGGTCGCGCTTAGCAATTCTGCATAATGATCCTATGATGATTCATTTCGCATCGTAAACCGGTCACTTAAGCGCCAATTCAGACTATGATTTTGCAAATGGTTCTATTACGGAATTCATTCGTTTGACAGTTTTCTATGGGAACTCGTAAAATGGTTGATGAAAGATGAATTGCATAGTCAACTTGCAGATTCGTTAGAAATTACTCGAAGCAACTTTTTGCATAGTCAACTTGCAGATTCGTTAGAAGTTACTCGAAGCAACTTTTTACAATACATTCTGCTCATCATCATTTCGATTCAAGGCGTAAATTTTAATTTTTAATTTAATTTTTATATATTTTTTGTGTTTTAATCTTTTGGTTTTTTTTCGTTTTAAATATTTTTTTACCAAAATTTGGCCACTTCCGCCGCATCATCTGAAGCCAGATTTCATAAGATGAACTGCTTTTAGGGGAAATGGTTAATGCGGCCATTTTAGACCCCCTGATCTGGCGAGGCCGGTCGCAACACGCTCGACGCGCCGCCTAGCGTCGAGCCCGAGGCGTTAGGAACCCTCACGCTGCCGCGGGCTGCACCAGCGGCAAGCTGGACGCGGGAGGCAATAATGTACAGCCATTAATGTACAGCCAATAATCCGTGTACATGCGTTTGTTCCTCGAATGAGCGATTTTCTGACAGACAATAAAAAAAAGGAAAGAAGCTCATTGTAGATGGCTCTGACTTTGCGCAGAGCAGGCGTGCCAGTCAATGTCAAGTTTTTAATTTTATTTCTTATATCTATGTATCTATGTAAAATTCCTATCAAAAATAGTATACTGTTTTTGGCTGGCACGTTTAGTCTGCGCTATCTGTCGAGTTCAAGGAAACTACTTCATGAAAACGTACTTGAAAAATCGCTCATTGTATGACAGTAGATTCAGTTTTTTTCAACCGACTTCAAAAAAGGAGGTTCGCAATTCGACTGTATGTGTTTTTTGTATGTTACGCGATTACTCCGCCAATTATGAACTGATTTTGATGATTCTTCTTGTTTGGTAGATAATACTTCAGAGGTGGTCCCATATACATTTTATCGAAATCGGTTCAGTAGTTTGGTTTTGAAATCGAAATTACTAGAAAATATGAAGATGTCATCCAGGTATTCGAAGTTGAAATCGGTTGTTATTTTTTTTAAATCGTATTAACTAAAATAATGACAATTTGATAAATGGACACAGATTATTGGCTGTGTAATATAGTGGCTTCTGGACGCGACTCGTGATGACGAATGAAACGGTGAAGCCTACCCCACACAGGCACGTTCTGCAAACGTCGGTAAATCGTGTAGCAGTGTTGGGCAGGCTTTACATAGAAACGCTCGATAAAATTAAGGAATGTTAGTGACGTTATGCGCACTTTATTTTTGAATTGAGCAGAACTTTAATAACGTTTGTCGATTCAAGCAGCGTTTATAAGTAAATGCCATAAGCACTTGCGATACTTTTAGCATTCGCGTTGAGCGATTTAGCGACTGCATCGGCGCTGGATCACATTTAGACGACTAGGTTAGATAGCTTTTGAAATTTTAACGATAATTTCGATAGTGCAGCGCGAGTACCGTTCTCTATGTAGGTATTTTGACGTGTCGGTATAGCTGACTTCTTTGACAAATTAAAATAACGATTTTTACCGATTTAAATGTTAAATTTATCGAACTTTAAGAACGGAAGGGTGAATGTGCTCGTTAGTTTTTTTTTATTATTTGCCATGTCAAAATGTTCACCCAGATATGTGGTCAAATAAAAAAAACGGTACTCGCGCTGCTGGATCAAAATCGATTATGGCGCCAGACTGTGGTGTTAAAATCGTGCGTCATGGCAATTCTATAATGCTGAAACCTCAGTGAACTGCTGCGACCGGTAACCGAATTTGTGAGCGGAGTAGTTCAGTCGCTGTATCAAACTTCCTAAAAAGCGACTTGGGATTTTGTGTGTGTTTAATGTGGATGAGAAAATTTTGATGGGATTTGAGCTTCCGAAAAGCAACTAAGTCGCCGATGCTAAAAAGTACCAAGTCTGCTTTGGACCTAAGACCCTAAGGGCCCTACACTGCGACGCGGACGTAAACGACGGACGGCAAAATACTATGCATACCTAGCACGTTCACAGTAAGGCGGACGCGGACAGGAAATAATTTTTAAAATGTGTCACAAAATGGTTCAACGATACTACAACTTTAATTTAAATTTTAATTTCATAATGCACAACTTTTACTATGGGGCGAACAATGAAATAGCGAAAAAAATATCAGCTGTACCATAAATTTTGTCCAAGGGCAATGAATTGTGATTTTGTAATTATTCTTTTTTTGCGGTTTCGTGGTAAACCCCGTAGTAAAAGTTGTTCATAATGATGACTACATACATACCCTTCAGTATAATATTGTTGAAATGTATTGTTACACGTATTTTGCCGTCCGCGGACATCCACTACGCGCTGTATTGGCCCTAACTGTTCAATGTTCAATAGACGCTACGAACGATGCGGACCTTCGTACACATTACCTTTGTCGTTGATCATTGATAAATTAAGGAAAACCAAAAAATTAAGTATAAAGTGAGTCACGCACGGGGAAACTTTATAAAAATAATTGTCTCAATTTTTTTTTATACTGTTCTGTGACTAGACGAACAAGACTTTCACCTGATTGTAAGCGTCACGCCTGCCACTAACAGTAGCAGTGCCAGAATTATATTTACTGATTATTACTGGTTTACTGGTTTTATTGTTTTTTTTATTATTATATTTTATAAAAGACGACCCGGCGAACTTTAGAGCACTTTCAATATTCTTCTAAACCATCCCAGTGATGAGGCGAACAAAACAAAAAAACGGCCTAGCCATTAGTTTTTGCGAGATTAACGTACAGCATTTTTTTAAAAATCTAATATAAAATAACATTCTCGCAATGACGTTCAACAACGCGCGGCTAATGATAGGCTAGTACTAACATGTCAGTATTTTGTGCCGTGAAATACTAGCCTATAAACATATTCTAGTGACTCGTTAGTCATTTATATTAGGAACAAGTTTTGTTACTAATTTTCCCGTGGGCGACACGCAAAAGGGTGCGTTTCCACTGAAGTGGAGGAGGGAACAATCAGCAAAAATCGACTTACCACAAAATAAAAAAAACTACTTTTATTGGTCTAGTCTTGCATTGCTCCGCATCAGTGGCAACACACCCTTAAGGTAAAATTCCACCAGTGTGCTAAAGTATGGCAGCGTGCCAGCGCCAGCGCAGTGTGTATATGATACAAATGTTTCCCTCGTTAGACTTATTATAATAATACTTCAATATTCACAAAATGTGCGCGCATTCAATCTCTTACTGTTATGCACAAGACAGTACACGCACTAATTCTGCCAATTCAAATAAAAAACGACTACAACGGCAGTATTAGCCATTGATTATAATAGTATATCGTAAGGACAGGGGAAACGTAACAGTCTCTGGCATCAACCCAGTGGTGATAATCCACACAGTCGCACGCCGACGTAGTAGTTAGTAGAGATTTAGTCAGATGGCGCTATTTTTTCTTGTAATAGACTTACTGGGCAAATATTCAGATAGCCCACTAGCCCCCAGCACGCGCCGAGGAGTAATTTGGTATTTCCCCGCGCGGGAACGTGATAATGCTAGAAAATCGATAGCTCTGTCTTGTTTCCGCGGGGGGAAAAGAGTGGATAGACTTTTATAACGGCTCGCATGCTAGGCGGGCTTACGTCTTTTACACAAGATACGTCAGTGGAATGGATATACATTTCGTAATTTTCGGGTTCTGCTCAAAAATGTATGAACAAGATTTTGGTGGAATTTCACCTAGAATGAACTGCGGTTTCCGCTCCGCTCGCATTGGATTGTCAGCTTAGGAGAGCGGTGGCGATCGCAACTGCATTTTTTGTACCATTTGTAATCGAGGCTGACTCGGGCGCCGTCGGTACTCGTCAGCTGCCGCTCTCGAGTGTCCCAGCACGAGCGTGGGCCGCCGAGCGGCATTTATAATGAATCTAGAAATGAGGATGTGCTTTACGAATCGTGTTGTTATATTGTTATTTATCGTCATTTTCGAGCGGTTGTTGATCTTCTTGCCTGTGGGTTCTGACCCCTTAGCGCCGCGCCAGCGAGAGTCCTGGGCCGCCGGCTGTAGCACACACCCCTTATTATATTCACTTTACTCGAATTTGGACTGAAACTAACTGTAGTAAGTGTAAGCATAATATTTTATCGCAGGACAAATTCGCAGGGCTCACAGGCGAGGCACGTCAGTTTCTCATTTCTAGTTTTATGACCTCCCCGCCTTTCGTATTTTTATGTATATATCGTTAAGAGTTCATAGGATTATGTTCGATAGGCTGAAAGTATTTTATAATATTATACTCGTGCATTAATCTATTATAGAGTTTTTATTCATCCAATAATCGTTAGTAAGAATCGTAATCGTAAATAAGTCAATAATAAACTCTCAAGAGAGTGGTTGACTTATATAAGTGCTTATTATTGGCACTTATGTTTGACTTTGACGTGTAATTTGGTGTTATTACTATTGTTTTTTTTTCGTCTTAGTTTTTGGCTTCGCACTTTGTGCATTCAGCCAGTGTCAAGTATTATGTATTTTCAAGTTTATCAAGTATCAAGTCAAATATATGTATACGTCATGAAATCACAGTTAGTCACAGTCGAGTCTAAGTCATGTAGTTGTGGCGACTTTACTTTGGGCTTTTACGGAGATTTGAAAATAACACGATAACACATGTTTCTTCACATTATATTACTTGCCCACACACGTGCATGAAATTGAAATCCTCAATGAATAAAACACCACCATTTTTAATCTTTAATTCGCGAAAAAACACCCTAAGAAAATAATAGAATGCAGCGACACGATTTTTCCGTGTTCCCGCCAAAAAACCTTGTATTGTATTGTATGTATATAGGCAACGAAAATGATAAAATGAATGGACGGGAAATAAGCGCACGCATTTTGAAGACTTTATGTTGAGCGCCGGCTCTCCTCTCGCGTCAGTCATACTCTGTCTTTGCGACATGCGAGCCGTACGATACCACAATACAAACTTCTAATACATGTACATGTGTTCTCTTTTTATCATGCAGTAATTAGATTCGCTATCTCTATTTTCCGGCAAATGTAATATGCATACTTTTAGCTAGGTGTGCTTGATTGTGTTGTCTTGTTAATTTTGATCGATTTGCAAGCGCTGGGCCCGTCCATTCTATTATCACTGTCGCTGTATATAAGTGTTTATACAACGTGTAACAAAAAGGCTCAACAATACTGAAGGGTATGTATGTAGTATGTGCTAATCATTATGAACAACTTCTACTATGGTGCCAACTCAGAAATAGCGAAAAAAATATCAGCTGTTCCTGCTGTCCTGTACCGTCCTGTGTCAGAAGTTCTGATAATCACTATACAGGGATATTGATAACTTGCGCACAACCTCTTAAGGGTGACATTAAAACATGAAGACAAACAACTTTTGTTCTACGAATTTTACTAAAACGTACCTAATACACACATTTTTGTGTACATTTCACAATAAATAATAATTTGTTTTTTTTTTACTATTTTTAAGTTTACTATTAACGTAGTTTTATTAAGTTTACTGTGCTATGGTGTGGCACGGTGCTTAAACTGTGACTGCCTATAGTTTGCGTAGAACTAAAATTATTCACTATTCTATTCTAAGTATTCTATTCTATTCTATTTAGACCTGTTGATATTTTATATTATTTTTGTATGAAAAATAACATTGACTTAGCAAAAGTCGTAGAACAAAAGTCGTTTGTCTTGATGTACCAAAGACGGCTTTAAAGAGGTTATGCGCAAGTTACCAATATCCCTGTATTAATGTATATAAACATTTTATAAAGCATTTGCGGCCTTACCTAAAATAATCTCGATTCTCTTAGTCACTGCTTAAACTTATCTGTCCTTTTCTAGCACGTGTAACTTCACGTTAGAGAGAAGATGGCAGAGCATCTTAAGCAGTGACTAACGGTGGAGAAGTTTTTTTAAGTTAAGGCCGCTAGTTTTTATGCTTATGAGGGTTAAATAATACTGTTCATTGGAAAAGCGTTACGTTTACACCACTGAAGAGAGAAGTAAATAGAACGGAAAAGTGACGGGCCGCGCTAGCCGGCATTAGGTGCAAATGCGCTTAATGATAATTCTGCCAATATACTACATGTTTTTAGAATGAGAATACTCAAAAAGACAATTTAACTAGACGCGTAGATACCAAACCACATTGCATCATAATTAGATCAATTTTAATCTTGCAAAATAGCATTTCGAGCGTTTTACTTCAAATGCGCGGCCAAGTAATGGCATTTTTTCGTCGTAGTTTCTAAACAAATAAGTGTAAAACTGGCGACAGCGGTTTTCTATACAATTGCTTTAGAACATTGTTTTGACAGCCGTTCTAACCTAAGAAGTAGGGCTTTCGCTTTTCTGTGGTTTACACATCAGAAAGTGCTGTTGTTTCCAAAACAATACACGGAGGCGAGTAAATAAAATTATGCAAAACGTTGCTTGAAACCGAGACACATACATCGTTTTATTCAATGGTTTTATTTGTCAAACAAACCAACAGTCATGAGCATAGATCTAAATGCCGTTCGCTGGGGTTGGAGGATTTGCAGGGGCTTCTAATTACGGATCCAGCACTTTGTTGATTATAAACTAACAAACAAACCTACCGAGTTCCGTTTGTGGTTCATAACAAATTGACTCGAGCTCGGCCTAAACAGGATTATGCAAATGCTGCATGTGAGCGTACGAGATAGGAAAATAATTATTAGTAACCAGATTATTACAGCTTCAACATTGATAATGCCTCCCGGAGGTCCGGACATTAGCCTCCGCAAGAGAAAGTTGATATCGAAGCAATTTACATAGTGATAACCATGTTAAAGATTGCTGGCAGATTGTCTTCGATATTTACCTAATAGAGTCGTTTAAATGATGTAGTGCCAAGGGCCTACATTTTTTTAAAATAATTATACAAAAATGTAGGACCTGGGTATGTCCTTAAACTGCAACCAGACCCACCGGAGGACGGGCAGCAGCGTCCTTTAGGTTAACGGTGGTGAGGATTCTGCGATCCCCAAGCCACCTGCCAAGCGTGGGGATTATGGCATATTATCCTTCGTCCAGCAGTGGACGTTTTATGGCCGATGACGGGACTACAAAAATATACATTACTATTATGTAATTTTTATCTAGTAAAATGAAAGTACTACAAGTACTAGATAATCCGCGATAGTTAATTTAAGTGTATAGCGAATATTCTGTGAACATTTCAACCGGCTATCTATTACGATTCACGAGATTATAGGTCAGTAAAGACCGGAAAGACAGATGGACAGACAGACACGGTAGGTGGCTTAATAATAGGGTACAATTGGATTCTCTTTGGGTACGGAGCCCTAAAAGAATTTCTACTTTCGTTCAATACGCTAACAGCAAAATTTCAAAAAAATGTCTAGTGAAAACTTATTACGAAACGCTTGCGAGTTAAAACACACAGCGCTGCTGGGTGTTTTAGGCAATTTTAGGGCATGACTTGGACTTGACCATGAATTTAGTACTGATACTATCAAAAACTTGTAATATGCATATACTTGAACTGGAAGGAATCATCAAATTAATTCATAATCGCGTAACAAACAAAAAAAACATCCTTCTTTTATGAAGTCGGTTGAATAAGGAAGATACTTAGGTACATAAAGCACTTAAAAATATTACAAAAAAATTATAAATACACTATATTCTAATAAAAATATAATATACCTAATTGTTATTAAAGGTAACACAAAATGTTTGATATAGAGGTATAGGATACCTATGCTTTAGTTTTTTTTTAAATACCGCATATTTTCGGGATGATACTTAGGTAAGGATTCTAACGGATACGGTAACGGGTAAGGATTCTAATAATTACCCCATACATTCAAATCTCTTCCAAATTATTTAGTGGTGGAACAAAGAAACTGATATTTATACATACATGAACGCTAAAAGGACCTGGGTATGTCCTTAAACTGCAACCAGACCCACCGGAGGACGGGCAGCAGCGTCCTTTAGGTTAACGGTGGTGACCATTCTGCGATCCCCAAGCCGCCTGCCAAGCGTGGGGATTATGGCAACACCCCTCTATAAAGGGAGAGGCCTTCGTCCAGCAGTGGACGGTTTATGGCTGACGACGACGACGAACGCTAAAAACATTACGTACACTCGAGTGTAAAATTATCCTTTTTTTGGGCAGTCGAGTAAAAATACAATAAGTATTTTTCATCTATTTTCTCTCCAATTCCTACGTAGCGAAGACCGTTTCGATAGTGTTTGTACTGGGAGTAGGTAGGTATATACGGGAAGAAAGTAGAAAGGCACCTGAAGGATCGTAATAAGCATCTCAAAGTAAATGCGCACATTAGCTTGAAGAATAATCGTCTCTAATATACCTGTACGTAAGTCCTTGTCATTATATCTTATCTAATAAAAAGATATAATAAAGAGAGACAGTAAACAAAATTTACGACTACATCGTTATGAGGAGTTATAATCATTGGACAATTTTGACGCTTGCCATTGTATTAAGATTTAAGTTGCCTTTGCTCTTTTTAAACGGTTTTATTTACCTTAACCATAAACCGCTTAGTGCCCTAGCTAGTGTTTGTTATTGTTTATTGGGTCAATTTTAGTTATTTATAGTTTACCCCCTTCCTGTTTACAGATTGATCTGATATTTGGTAGGTAGAGAGAAGTACACAAGTTTAGTTGAAGATCAGTGTCTTAACTAGCCTTTTTTTGTCTTTGATATTGGCATCGCACGTTGTGCATTTTGCCAGAGTCTATACGAATGTGTAAGTTTATGTAGTTGTATGGTTATCAAGTCAAATATGTCATGAAATCACAGTTAGTCACACGAAATTTGTCAAAGTCGAGTCCAAAAAAGCCCTAGTAAAGTAGTAAACTAGTGGCGACTTTACTATAAGCTTTTACGGAGTCTTGAAAACAACACAAAATACATGTATCACCACATTATATCACTTGCCCACACTCGTGCGTGTAATTCAACACTCAATGAATAAAACACCACCATTTTTTATCATTAATTCGCGAAAAAACACTAGTTTAAGAAAATAATAGAATACAGCAACATTATTTTTCTGTGTTCCCGCCAAAACTCGTAACTAGCCTTTCATGCGCCCCGTGCGAGCCTATATTTATTTATGTAGGTAACTGCGCCCTTGCATGGCCCTTCTGTTCATGTCTGCGCCCTGTGCCTGGGCACCGCTGCACCGCCCTATTTACGGCACTGGTTCTGATAACAAAACCGTTTAACTGTTATTTAAAAGTGTTACCATTATTACAAGCTTTTACTTAACTTGCAAAGTTTGCGTGTATGTTTGTAGCCGAATAAATTCATGCATAAATTCATGCAAAAGCCTGATGACAATGCAATATTATGGTTAGCTGTGTTAAACCTAGCGTTAGCCAGGCAAGCAGAATTAGGTAGGTACGTACTCAGATATATCTTCCAGTACAGCATCAGTGGTTTCGCTTGAGTGTGATAGTACCATAGGATAGTACGAAGCAATGATGTACGAAGGCACGTTCCGGAGTGTAGTAGGGCGCACGGTGTACGGTATTCAATCTCAAAATAAAACGACACAACTGAGGTAAGTTGAACATCTGTTTAATCAAGCAAGATTAAACTTATCTTGATTGCTAATGATGAGGATGATGATTGATAACAAATATATTTATATTCATGGTAACGAGACAACGATCAAAAAACATGGCGACCGGAAGCGGAGCAGAGATCAAGAAACAGTTTTGACAAGTGTCATTTAAAACGCAGTGAAAGGAGTGTTGCCACTCACAATGATGAGAATACCATAGACTAAATAATCCTTTTTAACAAGCTGGACCTCATGCTACTGCCAGGGCCACCTTCCTGCACATAGATATTATATTTATTTGTTTTTTTTTAAGGTCTCATTTAATAGTCACATTGTGTTAGTCAATTTTTTTAACTCTATTCATGCTGCATCTCGACTTTTCCTCAACTTAAACATAAGCCACAGTGCTAGAAAGATTGATTTCGTCGTCTCTACCTACGCTACGATTAAAATCTCTCCCGATCCTCCAAACTCAATTTCATAAATAAAATGAAAGCAATCTTGGGACCTTGCGAAAAATAATTCTTTAGCTATTTAGGTATACACGAGGTAAAGTCTTGAAAGGCAAATGATATCTCTTTCCCTTACCTTTTTTGTTAAAGATCTCTAGGTTTTTCTAGACAATTTGCCGGGCAACTGCCCGGGGCCTCCACAAGAGGAGACACATTAATTGTACTTACTTTTAAAAGATAGAGATACACATTTGGAATATCCTAATTTCTTTACTGATTAGATTTGAATTGTCCCGCAATAAATTATTGAAACGCATAAAATATATTATTTAACTGCCAAAGCCAAGCGTGGAGATTATGGTAACCCCTCCCTATTAAGTGGGAGACGTTTGTCGAGTAGTGGACATCTTCTGGCTGATGATAATGACTCCTTCGTTGCCTCACACCTCTAAACCCGGCCCTCATTATGTCCATTCATTGTTTAATAGACATGCATGATAGAATATTGTACACGTACCTACCTACCTACCTATGTTCGGTGAAATCACAAATGACAACACGCATATAAACTAACGAGTCGTTTGTCTATATATACACCTATACTTATCTTATATATTTGTTTAATAAACTAAAAGAGACTATTTACACTCGAACTCTCGATACACAGCTCTGCTGAGTTAAGAAATGTGGTAAACAATCTCACTTTTTACTAAACAATTTTTGTGCTAAGTCACGTTAGACATGTCTCGCTGGGGTATTCCCGATTGAGCACCAATTTTTTGAGCACTCATGAAATGAGCACCTAGCATAAAATTTTGGCTTGGTGCTATAATAATAAAATAAATTGAAAAATAATAATCTGATTTTCTTCCCCTTTACGTCAGCTTCTAGTGATGGGATGGGACCTTAGATAGATTTGATTTAACACTATTACTAATTATTGTAACACTTTGGTTGCCTAGTCACTTACGCGACTCAGATTAAGCCCTATCTACTAATGTAAGCCCTAAGAATCGTTGCCGTTTTGACTATCTTTCTATAAAAAAATATTTGAGTATAAGCCATCTCCATTCCGAGTTTTATCCAAAACCGTTCAGCCGTTTTGGCTTGAAGAGTTAAAATACACTCATCTATTAATTAAATTTCTTTATCTCCATCAAACGGTTGCCTGGACGAGATCGTTTTTAACGATAACGCCGCCATTTGTGACATTTATAAGGTTTATCCTGTTACCGTGTAGATTTAATTCTTGGTGTTCACAATAAGGAGTTTCTATCTGTCTTCTTTTTTTTTCATTCGAGTAATGAGACGAGCGGTACGTTCACCTGGTGGTAAGCGTCACGCCTACCCATAACAGTAGCAGTGCCAGAATAGTGAACTTTCGAATACAACCTCATCACCCTGAGATATTAGATGTTTAATCTCTTCATACCCAGTAAGTAATTTCTCTGGTAACATTACCCTTCAAACCGAAACACAGTAATGCTTGCAAACTACTGCTTGGCGGTTGAATAAGTGGCAAAGTGGCATCTAAATACATTACCAATTTGTGAATTATGTTATCGTGTACTTAGTAAATATAAAACTGCAAAGTTTTGTTAGTGTCGCATCACTATATAGAAGCAGCTGAGCTTCTATATAGTGATGCGACAGATTCGTAGGTGTTCAAAGGCGAATAAAATCAGCACCCTTATCATGGACGTTCGCGATTCAGATTGCGATAGCATGCCATTCTGCTCGTACCAACCCACTCGCGCCATGCGCCCTCCTGCTCGCGCACGCTCGCAATCAGAATCACGAACGTCCATGATAAGGGTGCAGATTTATTTTTTTGTTCCCATAATATAGCACCAAGCCAACATTTTTATTGGTGCTGTTTTAGGAATATGCTAGGTGATCATTTCATGGGTGCTCAAATATTGGTGCTCAATCGGAAATACCCCGCCTCGCTTGCACATTTAATGTTTTTATTTAATATATACAATTATAATAGGTTTTTAGGTTCTTTCTTTTATTGTAATTGTTATTTTTGGTGTGCACAATAAAGTGTTTCTATCTATCTATCTATCTATAATAAAATGTACTTATTTTTGAATAAGTATATTTATTTTCAGCGTATGAAATTAACATTAAGACGCGTGTAGAACAAGCTTTTAATCAGTTTTTTTTTTGCTTGACCGTCAATGTGACCAGAGGAACAATCACCAATAGCGCATTTATTTATAGGTATTTATAGGTTTCTGGTTAACCCAAGGATAATTCTAATTTATGAAACAAAGTCGGGTTATTTACACTATTCTGACTATAGTTATCGGCTGGACCGCTTTTTATGATATTTGTTGGATTTGTCTCCGCCCCGAATAACATAATAACTATAAAAAAATAGGAAAAAATAAAAAGTTACGGAAAGAATTTCGCCGCGTCAGCTACTTAGTATATTTAAGTAAGTACTTATACCTATATATATATAGGTATATATATTTCTAATTTGCAGATAAGATGCGCTAAATAGATCTAAAAAATAAATCATTTCGTATCTTAAAAACAAGAAATGTGAGTACTAAATTAAGCATTTTTTCCGATTTAAAAAAAGCAAGAGGTTCTCAATTCGGTTGTATGTTTTTTTATGTTTGTTACCTATCTCAGATTTAGTTTTTAAATCAAGTAAATACTTAACTGGAAAAATATGCCATCCAAGTAAATGAATTTGCGTATTTTGCTTTGAAGTAGTTTAAAATAAATAAAAAACTTGTTATAATGTCCTCCAAACATTATTAACATTTTGACCGGCACTCAGGCACCAAAAAAGTTAGGTACTTAATGATAATACTTATGAAGTCGTGGTACTGAGCGCACGTGGCGTTGAAAAAGATAAAAGTTTTTTGATATTTCCGGCCTAGTGGTTAAATTATCAAAATTTCCTATATAACCCAACTTTACCCAGTTTTGTGCCTGTAGCTAAAGGCACAAAACTGGGTTTCGCGTCCTCGCCATTTGTCGAACAAATGGCACCCGTAAATCAACAGAAATCACGTAAAAAAGCAATGTGTATTGCGACAAAAATATCATCCTTGATATAGATATGCATATGCCTATATACGTATACCTACGATATTTAAAAGAGCTTCCGGCGATGAGCAGGCACGTATACCTATCGACATTACAAACATAAAATTAACTTATTGCAAATACGTCCAAATTCAGATTTTATTATTGTAATTTCATGTACCTGTTGGAAATGACATTCGCTGATTTTAGGTTCCTACCTTCAAATATGTAGACAGGAAGATTTATTAATTTTATAGCGTTTTAATTTCGAACATTCTACGGCTTTTCCAGTTAACAAGCTGGTAGGTACTCAGGTCAGGACTTTTTTACACAGTCCACCTGAGAAAGTTTCATAAATTAAAAGGCATCATCTAACTAGCTTTACCTTGTATTGCCATGGTATCTCACTCTGGACGTTCAAAATATATTAATATTATTGCATTTTACGGTAGGTCGGTCAACGATTGTTGCTAGTTTGTTGATAATTTGAGGGACAGAGAACGCACGTATTATGGTCGCGAGAACCGAAAAAACCGCGGCGGCATGTTGCATCCACACTTCCCCTCTCTCCGCTGTTTCAATAGAGAATTAGAGAATAGACTAGCAGCGCGGAATACCTACTAAACTTGGAATGGATTGAGTGAATTCACTCAAGTTTCGGGGGTATTCCCGATTGAGCACCATTTTTTGACCACCCATGTAGTGAGCACCTAGCATATTCCCAAAATAGCACCAATCAAAATGTATAGGCTTGGTGCTTTAAAGAAACAAAAAAAAAATTTAATTTTAAAATGTATTCTCCTTTGAACACCTACGGCAGCACCGCTTCTACTGATGGGACACTAACAAAACTTTGCAGTTTTATATTAACTATACTATACTACACGATAACATAGTTTTAATGTATTTAATAGACAGCCACTTTGCGGTTGGATAATCGCCAAGCAGTAGTGTCCAAGCATTACTGTGTTTCGGTTTGAAGGGCTATGTTACCAGAGAAATTACTGGATATGAAGAGATTTAACATCTAATATCTCAGGGTGATGAGGTTGTATTCGAAAGTTCACAATTTAGGCACTGCTATCGTGATGGGCAGGCGTGACGCTTACTACCAGGTGAACGTCCCGCTCGTCTCACTCGATTGAAAAATTAATAAAAAAGAAGACGTACAGTTCTTTTTTAATATGAACCAAAAAAAAACCAAGAATTAAATCTATAGGGTAACAGGAGAAACCTTAATATAAATGTCACAAATGGCGGCCTTACTGTTAAAAGCGATCTCGTCCAGGCAACCGTTTGATGGAGATAAACAAATTTAAATAATAGATGAGTGTTTGTTAACTCTTCACGCCAAAACGGCTGATC
This sequence comes from Erannis defoliaria, assembly GCA_905404285.2. Lineage (NCBI taxonomy): Eukaryota > Metazoa > Arthropoda > Insecta > Lepidoptera > Geometridae > Erannis > Erannis defoliaria. Next base: position 8,880,194 of record FR990071.1, read on the forward strand.
GGTTTTGAATAAAACTCGGAATGGAGATATCCTATACCTAAATAAGTAAGTTTTTTATTTTATTATAGAAATATAGCTAAAACGGCAACGATTCTTAGGGCTTAGAATAGTAGATGGCGCTTAATCTGAGTTGCGTAACTGACTAGACATAATAGTTAAGTAATTTATCTAAGTTCCCATCCCATCACTAGAAGCTGACGTAGGTGCTTAAAGGGGAACAAAAACATTTATTTTTTTGTTCCCATAATAACACCAAGCCAAAATTTTGATTGGTGCTATTTTGGGAATATGCTAGGTGCTCATTTCATGGGTGCTCAAAAAAATTGGTGCTCAATCGAGAATACCCCATGCAAGTTTCGACGTGACAAGTGGTCCAAAAACACCCCCTTGAGATCAAAAATTGCCCCTTGGCTTATTAAGAGTACCTACCATATACCTACTGTATAGAATGTTGCATGCTGGGGTCAACATCGCGTTGTGTTTGTAGTAAACAAATAAAGTTTAAACGTTTAGATAAAACGATCGGTACTTTTGCAATGAGTCTAGAAAGTTTGGACTCTATTTCCGTTTACCTACGAACTTGTCTGTTAATCAAGTTAGATCTTTAACTACTCGTACTGTAGTTATCAAACTTCAGTAAATATCGCTAACAAAAAGGTACATTATGTATTTAATACTATGGCTGCAAAATTATGTGAATCTGTTTCTGAAATAAAATGATTTTTACTTTTTACTTTACATTTATTATGCAATGGAGTGATGCGATGTGCGAGACGTTCGCCTGGTGGTAAGTATCACGCCTGTTGATAACAGAAGCAATGACAGAATTATGAATTTGCGAACAAAATCCTGCACCACACTGCACTGCGCTCGTCAGTCGTCAGTCGTTACCCTTAGATATGAATGTCAAATCGCTTCATGCCCAGTAATTTATCAAAACAAAGTACCTAATGCTTGCACACTACTGCTTGGCGGTTGAATAACTGCCTAAGGTGTGGTACTTCCCCAGGCGGACTCAGCAATAGAGTCCTACCAAGACAAAATATACATAATGTACCTACATACCTACATTTCAGCTACTTACTTAAATCTAATTCACCTACGAGCCTACGACACAGAAGAACTCTATCTATGAAAGTTGACGCACGAAATTCGACCTATGAAAGTCTAGTAGTGTGACACGATGTGCAAAATGTATCTTTTGTTTCTGGCTTTTTTATATAATTTCTTCTATTCTCTCTCTTCTTCTCTATTTCTATTATTATTATTTTACTAAGGTACTTTATACAAATAAGGCCTATGCTCTAAAAAGGCCTAATGTCCCTAAAACCCGGATAATTACGTATGGCAACAATTATACCTATCGTATGTGCGCGCACACCTACCACCTATACCTATCCTATCCTTATACCTGGTTAACTGGTTGTGAGAGTGAGAGCATCCCGTTCCCGCTCGCTGTGCTAGTCTCGACACTTTCTTTGTAGGAGGCGTGAGTTTCGTGATGCAAGTTAAATTTTTCGTCATTTAAAAGTGAGTAAACTGTCATATTTTCTTTACTTTAATTTTATTAAGTAACACACACTGAATCTTAAGCTTTTAATCAGTAGTATGGAGGCTTTGAATTTAATAATTTTAAATCTTTGAATTACTTATGAATTTATAACTTTATAAGATAAGGGACGACTAATAAGGCCTAGGCCTTGTTTATAATCGGTAGGCCTTATTTGTGATCATAGGCCTTATTATGCAACTCGCATCTAATTTTGAATTTTTAAATAATTTTGAGATAGCTAGTACAAGAAGGCATCAAATGAAAGAGTTACTGGGAGTAGGTAGGTATATACGGGAAGCCTCTTAACTTTTCGTAGAAAGGCACCTGAAGAATCGTAATAAGCATCTCAAAGTAAATGCGCACATTAGCTTGAAGAATAATCGTATCTAATATACCTGTACTCAAGTCCTTGTCATTATATCTTATCTAATAAAAAGATATAATAAAGAGAGACAGTAAACAAAATTTACGACTACATCGTTATGAGGAGTTATAATCATTGGACAATTTTGACGCTTGCCATTGTATAAGATTTAAGTTGCCTTTGCTCTTTTTAAACGGTTTTATTTACCTTAACCATAAACCGCTTAATGCCCTAGCTAGTGTTTGTTATTGTTTATTGGGTCAATTTTAGTTATTTATAGTTTACCCCCTTCCTGTTTACAGATTGATCTGATATTTGGTAGGTAAAGAGAGGTACACAAGTTTAGTTGAAGATCAGTGTCGTAACTAGCCTTTTTTTGTCTTTGATATTGGCATCACACGTTGTGCATTCTGCCAGAGTCCAGTATATGAATGTGCAAGTTTATGTGCAACATACAACTATGTTTATCAAGTCAAATATGCCATGAAATCACAGTTAGTCACACGAAATTTGTCAAAGTCGAGTCCAAAACATGCCCTAGTAAAGTAGTAAACTAGTGGCGACTTTACTATAAGCTTTATTTACGGAGTTTTGAAAACAACACCAAATACATGTATCACCACATTATATCACTTACCCACACTCGTGCGTGTAATTCAACACTCAATAGCATCAGTGGTTTCGCTTGAGTGTGATAGTACCATAGGATAGTACGAAGCAATGATGTACGAAGGCACGTTCCGGAGTGTAGTAGGGCGCACGGTAAGTATTCAATCTCAAAATAAAACGACACAACTGAGGTAAGTTGAACATCTGTTTAATCAAGCAAGATTAAACTTATCTTCATTGCTAATGATGAGGATGATGATTGATAACAAATATATTTATATTCATGGTAACGAGACAACGATCAAAAAACATGGAGACCGGAAGCGGAGCAGAGATCAAGAAACAGTTTTGACAAGTGTCATTTAAAACGCAGTGAAAGGAGTGTTGCCACTCACAATGATGAGAATACCATAGACTAAATAATCCTTTTTAACAAGCTGGACCTCATGCTACTGCCAGGGCCACCTTCCTGCACATATATTATATTTGTTTGTTTTTTTTTAAGGTCTCATTTAATAGTCACATTGTGTTAGTCAATTTTTTTAACTCGTTTCATGCTGCATCTCGACTTTTCCTCAACTTAAACATAAGCCACAGTGCTAGAAAGATTGATTTCGTCGTCTCTACCTACGCTACGATTAAAATCTCTCCCGATCCTCCAAACTCAATTTCATAAATAAAATGAAAGCAATCTTGGGACCTTGCGAAAAATAATTCTTTAGCTATTTAGGTATACACGAGGTAAAGTCTTGAAAGGCAAATGATATCTCTTTCCCTTACCTTTTTTGTTAAAGATCTCTAGGTTTTTCTAGACAATTTGCCGGGCAACTGCCCGGGGCCTCCACAAGAGGAGACACATTAATTGTACTTACTTTTAAAAGATAGAGATACACATTTGGAATATCCTAATTTCTTTACTGATTAGATTTGAATTGTCCCGCAATAAATTATTGAAACGCATGAAATATATTATTTAACTCAGTGAGTTGAAATAAATAGAGTAGTTATAGTCGAACAAAACTGCTTTAAAAACTGACTAGAAGTTGTCTATATAAATATACTTACGCATGTTACTATGCACTTTGTGAAGAAAAGGAAAGAATATGACCGACTTTATACATCACACCTGTTGTTAGAAAGAGACAAATATCTAATTTCTCTTACGGCGTAATAAGCTACACAAGTTGATTGGCCAGAGCGAGCGCCCTCGCCGCGTCAGTGTGGCTCTCTTTCACTCTCTCACACAAGTCGATCTACTTATCTCGGCCATCCATTTCAAAGTGACAACAGTTGCCTCAGATAAAATAAATTTCATTTTTTCCCATTGCAATAAAAATACAGTACTTACGCGTGAAATGAATTTTTTTCTACCTCTCACAGTGCCTGTGTAGATTGTGCAGTGTCTAAATACACAGAAAGGCATTATATCACCATCTTTTTGCTAGAAAACATACGATTAGCGGCAGCGAACTACCAGACATTCGGAAGTGAAAGACTGGTAGCGATCACGGCAATTACCTTGATTTCGTCTAGTAAATATGGCGGGGGGGACAACTCATCTACAGGTAAAAACATCTTAGATTTAACTGCCAAAGCCAAGCGTGGAGATTATGGTAACCCCTCCCTATTAAGTGGGAGACGTTTGTCGAGTAGTGGACATCTTCTGGCTGATGATAATGACTCCTTCGTTGCCTCACACCTCTAAACCCGGCCCTCATTATGTCCATTCATTGTTTAATAGACATGCATGATAGAATATTGTACACGTACCTACCTACCTATGTTCGGTGAAATCACAAATGACAACACGCATATAAACTAACGAGTCGTTTGTCTATATATACACCTATACTTATCTTATATATTTGTTTAATAAACTAAAAGAGACTATTTACACTCGAACTCTCGATACACAGCTCTGCTGAGTTAAGAAATGTGGTAAACAATCTCACTTTTTACTAAACAATTTTTGTGCTAAGTCACGTTAGACATGTCTCGCTGGGGTATTCCCGATTGAGCACCAATTTTTTGAGCACCCATGAAATGAGCACCTAGCATAAAATTTTGGCTTGGTGCTATAATAATAAAATAAAGGGACAAATAATAATCCCATTTTCTTCCCCTTTGAGCACCTACGTCAGCTTCTAGTGATGGGAATAGATAGATTTGATTTAACACTATTACTAATTATTGTAACAGTTTGGTTGCCTAGTCACTTACGCGACTCAGATTAAGCCCTATCTACTAATCTAAGCCCTAAGAATCGTTGCCGTTTTGACTATCTTTCTATAAAAGTACATTTGGGTATAAGCTATCTCCATTCCGAGTTTTATCCAAAACCGTTCAAGTGTTTTGGCTTGAAGAGTTAAAATACACTCATCTATTATTTAAATTTCTTTATCTCCATCAAACGGTTGCCTGGACGAGATCGTTTTTAACGATAACGCCGCCATTTGTGACATTTATTAAGGTTTATCCTGTTACCGTGTAGATTTAATTCTTGGTGTTCACAATAAGGAGTTTCTATCTGTCTTCTTTTTTTTTCATTCGAGTAATGAGACGAGCGGTACGTTCACCTGGTGGTAAGCGTCACGCCTACTCATAACAGTAGCAGTGCCAGAATAGTGAACTTTCGAATACAACCTCATCACCCTGAGATATTAGATGTTTAATCTCTTCATACCCAGTAATTTCTCTGGTAACATTACCCTTCAAACCGAAACACAGTAATGCTTGCAAACTACTGCTTGGCGGTTGAATAAGTGGCAAAGTGGCATCTAAATACATTACCAATTTGTGAATTATGTTATCGTGTACTTAGTATAGTATACTTAGTTAATATAAAACTGCAAAGTTTTGTTAGTGTCGCATCACTATATAGAAGCAGCTGAGCTTCTATATAGTGATGCGACAGATTCGTAGGTGTTCAAAGGCGAATAAAATCAGCACCCTTATCATGGACGTTCGCGATTCCGATTGCGATAGCATGCCATCCTGCTCGTACCAACCCACTCGCGCCATGCGCCCTCCTGCTCGCGCACGCTCGCAATCAGAATCACGAACGTCCATGATAAGGGTGCAGATTTATTTTTTTGTTCCCATAATATAGCACCAAGCCAAAAATTTTATTGGTGCTGTTTTAGGAATATGCTAGGTGATCATTTCATGGGTGCTCAAATATTGGTGCTCAATCGGAAATACCCCGCCTCGCTTGCACATTTAATGTTTTTATTTAATATATACAATTATAATAGGTTTTTAGGTTCTTTCTTTTATTGTAATTGTTATTTTTGGTGTGCACAATAAAGTGTTTCTATCTATCTATAATAAAATGTACTTACTTTTGAATAAGTATATTTATTTTCAGCGTATGAAATAAACATTAAGACGCGTGTAGAACAAGCTTTTAATCAGTTTTTTTTTGCTTGACCGTCAATGTGACCAGAGGAACAATCACCAATAGCGCATTTATTTATAGGTATTTATAGGTTTCTGGTTAACCCAAGGATAATTCTAATTTATGAAACAAAGTCGGGTTATTTACACTATTCTAACTATAGTTATCGGCTGGACCGCTTTTTATGATATTTGTTGGATTTCTCTCCGCCCCGAATAACATAATAACTATAAAAAAATAGGAAATAATAAAAAGTTACGGAAAGAACTTCGCCGCGTCAGCTACTTAGTATATTTAAGTAAGTACTTATACCTATATATATATATATTTCTAATTTGCAGATAAGATGCGCTAAATAGATCTAAAAAATAAATCATTTCGTATCTTAAAAACAAGAAATGTGAGTACTAAATTAAGCATTTTTTCCGATTTAAAAAAAGCAAGAGGTTCTCAATTCGGTTGTATGTTTTTTTATGTTTGTTACCTATCTCAGATTTAGTTTTTAAATCAAGTAAATACTTAACTGGAAAAATATGCCATCCAAGTAAATGAATTTGCGTATTTTGCTTTGAAGTAGTTTAAAATAAATAAAAAACTTGTTATAATGTCCTCCAAACATTATTAACATTTTGACCGGCACTCAGGCACCAAAAAAGTTAGGTAATGATAATACTTATGAAGTCGTGGTACTGAGCGCACGTGGCGTTGAAAAAGATAAAAGTTTTTTGATATTTCCGGCCTAGTGGTTAAATTATCAAAATTTCCTATATAACCCAACTTTACCCAGTTTTGTGCCTGTAGCTAAAGGCACAAAACTGGGTTTCGCGTCCTCGCCATTTGTCGAACAAATGGCACCCGTAAATCAACAGAAATCACGTAAAAAAGCAATGTGAATTGCGACAAAAATATCATCCTTGATATAGATATGCATATGCCTATATACGTATACCTACGATATTTAAAAGAGCTTCCGGCGATGAGCAGGCACGCATACCTATCGACATTACAAACATAAAATTAACTTATTGCAAATACGTCCAAATTCAGATTTTATTATTGTAATTTCATGTACCTGTTGGAAATGACATTCGCTGATTTTAGGTTCCTACCTTCAAATATGTAGACAGGAAGATTTATTAATTTTATAGCGTTTTAATTTCGAAAATTCTACGGCTTTTCCAGTTAACAAGCTGGTAGGTACTCAGGTCAGGACTTTTTTACACAGTCCAACTGAGAAAGTTTCATAAATTAAAAGGCATCATCTAACTAGCTTTACCTTGTATTGCCATGGTATCTCACTCTGGACGTTCAAAATATATTATAATATTATTGCATTTTACGGTAGGTCGGTCAACGATTGTTGCTAGTTTGTTGATAATTTGAGGGACAGAGAACGCACGTATTATGGTCGCGACAACCGAGAAAAGCGACGGCATGTTGCATCCACACTTCCCCTCTCTCCGCTGTTTCAATAGAGAATTAGAGAATAGACTAGCAGCGCGGAATACCTACTAAACTTGGAATGGATTGAGTGAATTCACTCAAGTTTCGGGGGTATTCCCGATTGAGCACCATTTTTTGAGCACCCATGTAGTGAGCACCTAGCATATTCCCAAAATAGCACCAATCAAAATGTATAGGCTTGGTGCTTTAAAGAAACAAAAAAATAAATTTAATTTTAAAATGTATTCTCCTTTGAACACCTACGGCAGCACAGCTTCTACTGATGGGACACTAACAAAACTTTGCAGTTTTATATTAACTATACTATACTACACGATAACATAGTTTTAATGTATTTAATAGACAGCCACTTTGCGGTTGGATAATCGCCAAGCAGTAGTGTCCAAGCATTACTGTGTTTCGGTTTGAAGGGCTGTGTTACCAGAGAAATTACTGGATATGAAGAGATTTAACATCTAATATCTCAGGGTGATGAGGTTGTATTCGAAAGTTCACAATTTAGGCACTGCTATCGTGATGGGCAGGCGTGACGCTTACTACCAGGTGAACGTCCCGCTCGTCTCACTCGATTGAAAAATTAATAAAAAAGAAGACGTACAGTTTTTTTTTATTATGAACCAAAAAAAAAACCAAGAATTAAATCTATACGGTAACAGGAGAAACCTTAATATAAATGTCACAAATGGCGGCCTTACTGTTAAAAGCGATCTCGTCCAGGCAACCGTTTGATGGAGATAAACAAATTTAAATAATGATGAGTGTTTGTTAACTCTTCACGCCAAAACGGCTGATCGGTTTTGAATAAAACTCGGAATGGAGATATCCTATACCTAAATAAGTAAGTTTTTTATTTTATTATAGAAATATAGCTAAAACGGCAACGATTCTTAGGGCTTAGAATAGTAGATGGCGCTTAATCTGAGTTGCGTAACTGACTAGACATAATAGTTAAGTAATTTATCTAAGTTCCCATCCCATCACTAGAAGCTGACGTAGTGCCGTACCTATCTACGTAATATTTGTTGAATCATATAGCCGAGCGAAATTTACACAGAAGATATACCCATACGTACCATAATGTGAGGATAACTTAGTAAATTATGAATGTATTGAATTTGATTATCCTACTATCTTACTTCCTACTAATATATTATATATATTATAAATGCGAAACTTTGTCGGTGTGTGGGTGTGTGTGTATGTTTGTTGCTCTTTCACGCTGAAACGGTTGAACGGATTTGGATGACAATAGGGTAGAGGTAGCTTATATACCTTGGAATAATACATAGGCTTCTAGGGAACAAAAACATTTATTTTTTTGTTCCCATAATAGCACCAAGCCAAAATTTTGATTGGTGCTATTTTGGGAATATGCTAGGTGCTCATTTCATTGGTGCTCAAAAAAATTGGTGCTCAATCGAGAATACCCCATGCAAGTTTCGACGTGACAAGTGGTCCAAAAACACCCCCTTGAGATCAAAAATTGCCCCTTGGCGACGCCCGCGATGGCAACGGGCTTTTGTCCATCAGTGGAACGTCTTCTGGCTGATGATGACATCATTATTAAGAGTACCTACCATATACCTACTGTATAGAATGTTGCATGCTGGGGTCAACATCGCGTTGTGTTTGTAGTAAACAAATAAAGTTTAAATAAAACGATCGGTACTTTTGCAATGAGTCTAGAAAGTTTGGACTCTATTTCCGTTTACCTACGAACTTGTCTGTTAATCAAGTTAGATCTTTAACTACTCGTACTGTAGTTATCAAACTTCAGTAAATATCGCTAACAAAAAGGTACATTATGTATTTAATACTATGGCTGCAAAATTATGTGAATCTGTTTCTGAAATAAAATGATTTTTAATTTTTACTTTACATTTATTATGCAATGGAGTGATGCGATGTGCGAGACGTTCGCCTGGTGGTAAGTATCACGCCTGTTGATAACAGAAGCAATGACAGAATTATGAATTTGCGAACAAAATCCTGCACCACACTGCACTGCGCTCGTCAGTCGTCAGTCGTTACCCTTAGATATGAATGTCAAATCGCTTCATGCCCAGTAATTTATCAAAACAAAGTACCTAATGCTTGTACACTACTGCTTGGCGGTTGAATAACTGCCTAAGGTGTGGTACTTCCCCAGGCGGACTCAGCAATAGAGTCCTACCAAGCCAAAATATACATAATGTACCTACATACCTACATTTCAGCTACTTACTTAAATCTAATTCACCTACGAGCCTACGACACAGAAGAACTCTATCTATGAAAGTTGACGCACGAAATTCGACCTATGAAAGTCTAGTAGTGTGACACGATGTGCAAAATGTATCTTTTGTTTCTGGCTTTTTTATATAATTTCTTCTATTCTCTCTCTTCTTCTCTATTTCTATTATTATTATTTTACTAAGATTAGTTTCCACAGTGGGGCCTGACACATCACACTCAAGTTACTCGCTTATACGAAGGATTACGACGCAAAAGGGAATCAAACATCTGTGCTCCGTAATTCAACACGCATCTAAGCTATTTACAATTTAAAACTGATACTATACATATGTACTTATACCAACCACTAAAATTACATATCTATCGTACTTATAACGTTTTTATGTGTTATTAAAACTTCTAACATTACATAAATTAGGTTCTTACAACTTAGGTAACTTTAAGGTAAAGTATTAAGGTAACTTTTATGTGTGCAGGACTGGGTAGGTACTACAAATTAGTGCAATGTGACTTGAGTTGAGTAGGTAGATGTTATTGCTGTTTCGACTAATAGTAGGTAAGTACCTAAACGTACTTATCGAATATACAACACCACCTTAAAATAAGGTAGGTACACAATGAAACATTTTAAGAGGTAAGAAAAACAAAACCTTTTATTATGAAAACTGACGTGGGTTAGACACATTTTTGTTGCGCGTGCAGCTGCATCCTGCTTAGCGCGTCGGGCTCTGTTTTCACTCTTTGAAAAAGGTCACCGGATGTGATCGAAACTATAGTCGGAGTATCCGATTTAATTAAACGTGAGTATTCCCGTATAAATAAAACAAAAAAAAACAAAACTCGTACAAAATGCAAAAGGCATCGAGGTGGCTTTTTCACAATTATTATGGTGTTTTTTTTTGGCAAAACTCTCTCTGCATGTCACTCTTTCCCTACATAATAATAAGTACCTGACTACCTCAATAAGTACTAGTAAAAAACATGGTAAGTATCGTATGTGAAAAAACACTTCTTTCTGGCCATTATCGATAAAAGAAATAAGTTTTAATGTTACCGGCCTCAGGTTTATAACAACAACATCATCATTCATTCATTCATTGTAGTCGTGTTTTGTTATCTGTAGTTTAAAAAATCTTAGGTTCGTCAATACAAAATCACCAGTAAAATTAGGATTTAATCTGTTTCTTTGATCAAAGAATTGAGTAGCTATTGTTAGAATTCAGATAGGTATTTCATTCAAATTTATTACGATAATACACACTACACACGTAAACCTAAAGGTAGACATTTCTCAGTATTCGTAGGTGGCTAAAATCACGGTCGAAAATACATTACGTAGATTTAATAAACAAAATATTTCAGAATGTGGAAAATATAAATCCTTCCCACCTGTCAAACAGATACATGTAGAGATACATTACATTTAGAGGCTTCTATTTCTGGGACAATTATTTATCAGGGTTTTTGCAAGCCCAACCCTTGAGTCTCAGATGTTTCTGTATGGTCTACTTTCTTAGATTCTGGAGTATTTTTGGCTCAGATTGAGTTCATTAATAATGTCTTAGTTCTACGTTAGGGTTAGGGCTTAGGGCTATTAAAATCAGGTGATCTACGAAACTTGAAACTTATCTCAAAGAAAAGTTAACTTCCCATGATTGGTAGGTATCCACCCTTAAACAATCTATAGCAAGACGTTGTTGCTTTGTTAGAAACACGATAAGAATTTATCGGTAAAACTTGGTCTGATGAAGACGGTTTTTGTTCTCAAACAAGGGATGGTTAAACAGTTTCACAAAATACCTAGACTAAGTTTTATTGACAAGCTGAAAATCGATGGACAAATTACTGGGAATTCACGAATTACGTCTACGTTTTTCTACGTTTACGCAAGATTGCACGAGGCAGAATAATGCATTGTATTTCAATAATCAGTAATATGAAAACTGACGTGGTTTTGACACATTATTGTTTTATTTATACGGGAATACTCACGTTTGATTAAATCGGTTACTCCGACTATAGTTTCGATCACATCCGGTGACCTAAGGGTCTTTATGTGATCTGTATGTTTATGTGATCTGTATGTGATGCTTACATTTGGGTGCTAAGCAGGACGCAGCTGCACGCGCGTCGGGCTCAGTTTTCACTCTTTGAAAAAGGTCACCGGATGTGATTGAAACTATAGTCGGAGTATCCGATTTAATCAGACGTGAGTATTCCCGTATAAATAAAACAAAAGTAAACAGTAATATATATATTTTTGTGACAACAATCGTTAGCTTGTTTATAGCTCAACCTATAAAAAAACATAAGTAGGTACGTTATTCAAATTAATTTATACATAATTATTATATTCATTGATTTTAGCTCTTTTGGTCACAACACAACATTTTCGAGATTTTTTTGAAACCGTCTTTGGGGCTCACTATTGTTTTACGTCTATATCTTTGATTTGGACTCGACACTATTTCGATCACGATAAATTAATACACATTTTTGTTTCATCATTTAGTTTACTGTTCTAATAGGCCAAAAATATATCAATATTTTTTTAATAAACTGTCTAAATTAGGTTTAAGAAAAGTAGAGCACTTTGTAGAGCAGTAGAGATGTAGGAAGCTTTAAAATAGAGGATATCGGACGCTGTAATTGAAATGCGAAATGCGAATGCATTTTGGCTACTCAAACAAACAGCGACTCTATGCTAAGACAATAAGGCTAAAAATACAATGGAGGTATGTGACTGGTTGTCACGATTCGAACGACGCCGACGGTTGAGCGTCGCTGAATTGTACGCAAAGTTGTGCACCGGAGAGTTGCAGATGTGCCGTGGTCGAGCAGCTGGTGCAAAATCTTCTGTTTCATACACCGTTTGATTGAAGTATACAGGGTTAGTTCTAATCAGTTAGCATCCTTTTAAGGGCATATTCTGTACATCAAAAATGTATGGAACAGCTGTTTTTTTTTTGCGATTTCAATGTTGGCCCCATATTATAAGTTGTTTGTTTTGATGTACAGTATATGCCCTTAAATGGATGCTAACTGATTAAAACTAACCATGTATACCTAACTGCGAGTTACTAATATACACGGTATACCATACTGCACTAAGTTTTGTGTCTATATATTAACGTTCTTCAAAGCGTAAGCGCAACTATATGGCGGTTAACGCAAATAGGTAGCTACAGCATTAATTACAGGTTGTATTTCGAAACAGAGAGGCCTAGACTCTCGTCCAATCACAAAGATAACAATCATTTGGACCCATCAGTTACCTCTGAATTAAACAAGGGACGGGCACAAAGCCTGCAAATACCGACAGCTTGGGCCTGTGCCAATATATGGCAATCCTATGGGAACAATAATGTTCACTAATCCTTTACGGTCTAATTATTGGTTAGTCCCAGTACCCAATACAGTCGTAATTTTTAAATATTCTAGAGAAGTATTTGTGTTATTATATGTCCACAACTACATGAACTGTATCTTTTTCGGGTTATAAGTACCTACCTACCTACCAATAGCTACTAACCCGGTTATGGTTACTTATTATGTATTTGTAACCGCGCTGCGCTTTTAGGGTTCCGTACCCAAAGGGGGTCCAATCAATACTACTTAATTTTGCACCTGTACCTATTTTTGTCTGGCTTTTGGAGTGCCGTACCTATCTACGTAATATTTGTTGAATCATATAGTCGAGCGAAATTTACACAGAAGATATACCCATACGTACCATAATGTGAGGATAACTTAGTAAATGATGAATGTATTGAATTTGATTATCCTACTATCTTACTTCCTACTAATATATTATATATATTATAAATGCGAAACTTTGTCGGTGTGTGGGTGTGTGTGTATGTTTGTTACTCTTTCACGCTGAAACGGTTGAACGGATTTGGATGACAATAGGGTAGAGGTAGCTTATATACCTTGGAATAATACATAGGCTTATTTTTATCCGAACAATTGCGGTTAAAACCGCGGGGCGCAGCTAGTAATGTCATAAAACCAACTCTCTTGTTACCAGGCCCTCAGCTTGGCTTTGATGCAAGCAGGTGCAAGGTGCATCCGAAATGGAAGCTGGTATGCGGTGTAGTAGGTATTGTTTGTAAAACTCTTTATACAATATTTTGCCTATGCAGAACTCTTTGGCGCGCGACTTTTTTTAATTAGTTTATTTATTTGATTTAAAAAGTGTAATATTTTTAATAAAACTTTTAACCTACTGTTATTCTGAGTATGAACCTATATCCATAAGGTATTTAACAAAGTTAGAATTTTCTACCTTGTGATGTTGAACTTAGGTCAAGATTGATATATAAAGAGATTTAGCTAAATACATTGCAAAAAATACCAGTAACTGCGTAAATGTAGTCGATTTTGACCTTTGGTACGAAGTAGGTTTAGGTACTATGATTTCCCTGAATATTTCATTAGTTGGCAAAATCATTACTGGATCGTTATTTCATAACTGTAGGTAACAGGATACTATAATGGGTATACTACTAGTACTTGGTTCAATTAACGTGATTAAACTGCTTACAAGATTTGGTCTACTTGATCCACAGAAAGCTTGACTTGATTAGCGGAGCTTGCTATGAGTTCAGTACCTAATGTGCCTATAGATATATTAATACAGTTGCTTACATGTATAGTAGAAATCACAGTTAGCAATTAATTTCGCACTTAGTTAGTATGTGTATTTTACCTACGTACCTACCTATATTTACCTATAGTACCTACGTAGGTATATTCTTTTTATGCTTTTAGATTCAAAATTATCAGAGTAAATTATTTTCTTCACACTACAATACAATAACTCTTTATTGACACCACACCTTATAGTACTACTATGATTTATAATGAACGTACTCGGTACATTTTATTAATCATTCCACGGGCTATTCGGAGAAGGTAACATATAAATATATTTAGAAAAAAAATGTATAGCAGACCAATCATCTTTTGAGGGTAGGCTTATGCCCCGACGAGGGTAGTTAAAAGCTTATGCATAAGACGATGCTTGTAAAGATTATATATTTTTGCCATTAGTTTAATATATTTTTGCCATTGAATATTTTCTACAAATGTCGGGTTCAGTGACTCCCCATGAAAAGTTTACAGTAGAGTAAACATTATTTTAATGTTAGTGACTAACAAGAAAAATCGGTAGGTACCGAGTAATTAACTGTAACGTCCTTAACGTTGTAGTTAATGAATCGGTACCGATTTATGTGACTCGTAAAATCAACGGGAAAAATCTAGACTACAAGTAGGTACCTACAATATAAGCACAGCATATTAATTATCTTTTCTGAGCCATAAATTTCGGGGAATTGCTCAATATTCTTCTCGTGCAAAATCCCGGGGAGGGGGGAAGCGGGGCACTCGCCCTGGGCGGCAGTTTCAGGAGGCGCCAAAATCATAATATAATATGGTTGAAAATAAAAAACTAGCTCCACAAAGCGCCTAGCAAAAAAATGCTGTGACCCAAAGATTGTAAATGTCTTGATTACCAAATTTATTAAAGGGTTCTTATTGTCCCGTTCATGAAAAATGCCACAAATTATGAACGTATTTCTTAGTTTTTTAACGTAATTTATCTCAAAAGCTGAGCGAGGGGGCGCCACTATCTAGTTTCTGCCCCGGATCGAAAAAATCGTAATCGTATGCATAATACTTTGTACATGTGTTAATACTCTGAGTACGTAAATATAGCCAGATTTAATTATGTTGTTTTTTATAGAACCGGTCACGAGGTCTGTACAAATTTACGTAAATTGGCTAATTTATTATGCTTGTTATATTTCCATCACAAAATTTAATTCCCAGAAAGTCACATTTGAAGGAAATAAACGTTAACTTCGGCAGTGGTACCCAGAACTATACGTTGATACTGAAATATAATGTTATATCATGCTTCAAATAAATTAAATATATAACAAACAGAATTTTTAACCACTAACAGCTTTGCTTTTAAATAGTAATTTGACATGTAAGTTTTGTGTTATCAATAAATTATTGTATATTAAAGTTAAGGTATGTTAATAAGGCATAAACAGCAAGAAAAAATATGACCTCTGGCAGGACTTGAACCTGAATACGAGCAATCTCTAGGTTTCCGTCCCAACTGCTTTGCCAATTAAGCTACAGAAATCTCTCTGCCTTACCCACTGGTTAAAGCTATCAACTAAAGCGTTGATGGTGGCTAGATGGTTTAGGTATGCTTTAAAAAAATAGAAATACCGTAGTAATAGTGTGGAAACACTTCATATAAAATATTCAAAAATAAGATATACCTAAAAGGGTATCTGTGTAACAATTTCCAATTAAAAACATTGGTTCAAATAAAATTTCATTTTTGTGATTTGCCGAGCCGTGTACGAAGCTCCGTACTCTTGGAGGATCTAGCTCTCTCTCTCTCTCTCCGTTCTACCCCCCTAACGTCCAAGAGGGAAATCCTTCCTCCGAGCCCTTACTAACTCCAGGTTTTCAGACATGACATTGTACGTCACACACCCAGTGAAACGAGTCCACACATATACTCGTAATTACATACGCACACTTTTAACAAGTAACTGTGTCATCGTCGCCAAAAAGCCTTGGAGCTACCTCTTTCGGCTGAAATATTTCAGGCAAGTCTAGATTGTTACAAAAGCTGTTACTGTAGATTTGAGTTTATTATTTATGTTTATCAAGTATTATCATTTCTGTAGGTAACTGTTAGAATACTTATACCCACCTACTCTTTTAAATATCTGCATGGTTTCTTCCTCTTGTCCTAATTGTATAGTTACTTTGTCTGGGCTTTTTTTATTCTGGTTATTTTCTCTATTTATTTGAGTTCCCAAAGTATCCTAACTATATATATAGTTACTGTATCTTGGTTTTTATATTATTCTGGTCATTTGCTCTATTTATTTGAGTTCTCAAGGTTCCTAACTATATAGTTACTGTGTATTGGTTTTTTTTATTCTGGGCATTTGCTCTATTTATTTGAGTTTCCAAAGTATCTGGAATGCGATGACTGATGATAAATGATTCTGGGTAGAATTCAATTCAAAATGTTTTCTTTTACAGAAAGTAACTGTATTTTTTATTTTTTCGTGACACAAACAGGCTCACCGATCGGATGTTCTCCAAACTTGACTCATCACTGCAAGGCCGTCCTCATCCTTTGAATCGTTCCAATAAAATAAATAAAAGGACTTGTCATTCGGATATTTCCTCCGTGAATTGCAAATTACATGGCCTTGCCCCTTTTTAATTGGAATTAAATTATTTACCATTGAAAGGGTGTTAAAGAAGGTTTCGTGAGCTCTTAGGTTAATTTAATATGTATGCAGGTACTCGTAGGTAGGGTTGAGTACTAGCGCAGAGTAAATATTCCAAGTTCTAGAATGGATTTCTTAATGAAGACTTCAGCAGAATTTATGGTATGGTATCGCTTAAGGTGATAAGGCCGCCCCTTGTACTGCCAAATAATGTACCAACCCTGATTATTTGTAAGTTGTTCTATATTTCTGGTGTGCAATAAAGATATATTGTATTGTATGGACAGGCGCACTATAAAATATTTACTGACCTATGCCGTACCGTACTGATATCTGAAAGCGCAACCTAAGCACATACTTAACCAGCTGTGTGTCAGTTGTTTGAGTCTATCCGAACTTAATGTCCCTTGCAGAAAGCTTTATGTTATTACTAGAGGCCCCCGCGACTTCATCCGCGTACGGAAAAGAAACGCCCCGCTACCAAATACTCGTATCTTCCATACCGCTGCTGGGTTAATTACTAATTATTTTCCTCCCCATATTCACCACTTTAAATCATCCTGAGCAAATAACTTGAAAACAAAAAACTTTCCATACGAAGTATCAACGCCCCTTTAAGTCATCCCTGTCAAAACATATTGTTTATTTTAAATGTACTATCAATTTTTTTCACTATTACTTCATAAACAGAGAAAATTCTATACCAAATTTCATCCCCAATTTCACCCCTTAATTCATCACTGACAAAAAATATTGAAAACAGCATTTTGTATTATAAATTGACTATTCAAATACAAATTTACATCACTATAACTCCAAAAACAAATTACTTTCCATATAAAATTTCATCCTCCATTTCACCCCCTTAATTCATCCCTGTCAAAAAATATTAAAAACTGCATTTTTTATTTTAAGTGAATTATCCAAATACAAATTTTCATGACTAAAAGCTTACACAAAGGACTTACATACAAAAGTTTCCCCCCTTTTTTACCCCCTAACCTTTAGGGGTAGAATTACTAATAAATATTTCTTAGTACACTCTATGCATAGAGACAAATACACCCTCCAAATTTCACGATCTCCAAAGTCTGTACGACCAGCGGTTTAGGTTGTGCGTTGTCTGTCAGTCAGTCAGTCAGGACAGATATTCTTATAGTATTAGATTTAAGGAACAGACAAAAAGTTGTTCGTTTTGGTATTTGTTCCGTGTTATTAATAACAGAAAAAAGTTATAAAAATAATTTGCTTTGAAATAAAACTAAACTCTAAACATAATTATGAAATACCTACTAAAATATCATCTACGATGTCACTAAATAAACGATGTGGTTTTTTTAAAAAAAAATCTTTGTTTTTCGCATCGCACGTTGTGCATTCTGCCAGTGTCAAGTTTATGAATTTTCAAGTTTTTATATTCAAATCAAGTGTGTCTTAAATCACAGTTAATCACACGAAATTAGTCAAAGTCGAATCCAAGTCATGCCCTAGTAAAGATGTGGCGACTTTACTATGAGCTTCTACGGAGTTTTGAAAACAACACGAAAAGACATGTTTCACCACATTATATCACTTGCCCACACTCGTGCATGTAATTCAACACTAAATAAATGAAACACCACCATTTTTTATCATTAATTCGCGACAAAACACAAGAAAAGAAAATAATATAATGCAACGCCATGATTTTTCCGTGTTCCCGCCAAAACTCCACGATGTGGATTGTGGACTAGTCATACACGTCAGTATCATAGTGATGTAACTTTTAGTGACTCGTTGATTAGGTACTTTACACGATGTATTGCTTAATGCTTGGAACTAATTTAAGGTTTCCCTGAAGGAAACGTAGGTATGATGTAGGTATGATGCACTACGGAGTCAAATACGTGTAAATTTTTACAAGTCCGTTTGCATTACTGTTGGGAACCGTAATGAAAACCGGACTTGTATTGTAGTTAGGTAGGGCATAGATTAAGTATATATACTTAATCTATGGGTAGGGTTACTAACTCGTAACTGGTGTTAACATCAAATTGAAAATGTTACATTTGTGTCACTCGCAATTTGTCTTTCAGGTAGGTACAATACAAGATTTTTAGTCATGTCAAGCGATGTTGTTTTTGGAATGGACGGGCCCAGCGCTTGCGAATCGTTCAAAATTAACACGTCAACACAATCAAGCATACCTAGCTAAAAGTTAGCATATTACATTTGCCAGAAAATAGAGATAGCGAATATAATTACTGCATAACAAAAAGAGAACACATGTACATGTAATAGAAGTTTGTATTGTCGTATCGTACGGCGCATGTCGCAAAGACAGAGTATGACTGACGCGAGTGGAGAGCTGGCGCTCAACATATAGTCTTCAAAATCCGTGCGCTTATTTCCCGTCCATTCATTTTATCATTGTCGCTGGTCTTACTGAGTAAATTATTGGTTTGAACTTTTGAGTTCACAATTTAAATAATAGGGTAGATGACTGGTTTTTTTTATTGTCCTATTAAAATGTGCCCCTAAATATAGCTGATTAATGAAAAGAAAATGAAAATCTGATCAAAAATAAGCAACTTATAAGCATTTTAATATCATGCTAGACAGAGAGTCGAAATCGTGACATCACTTCTCTGTACGCCATATAAATTATATTCTGACAAGTAAGGCGTGACGTCATTTTTGGTTTTGTGGGAAAGGGACAGAGTTGTCTCTAGCAAAAACTTTAAACGCTCATATATCAGAACATTATTAACCGACATACTGCATTTACTTAAATTCTTCATCAAACCTATTGGTTTCAACGATATAAACATCAGTCATCTGCCTATTTATGACTTGTAACTTATTCAAATAATTGAACATGGTTAATTAATATTAAGGAAGTCCAATTGAACTGCGCCATTAAATTTTATCTAAACTGAAGGTATATACCTTCTATACTTCTACTATCTACTATAGGGCTCGCGGAATTAATTTATATTCGGTAGAATTTTTTAATTACTTTCCCCACTCACTTTATTCACATTAATGTTAAATTAAAAAACCTTGTAACTCAGTAACAAGAACAAAACGCTACGCGATTGTACAGCTGCTTCAAGAAATCCATTCTGAATCCTGAGAAAGCGACCAGTTAATGAAATAAATTAAGTAGGTATTCAAAGGGAATATTTCATCAGAAGGTTTTAATTTCTCGCACAAAAGCTTTGTATCTCATTTTTGTTTCTAAAATGCATACTAACAGTGTTGAAATTATTCAAGACTACCTGTTAAAACAACTCTCAGCTCAGACTCGCTCTCGAGTGCCATCAAGGAATGCCAAAAGGTTGTGAAAGAGAGCTCTGAACTCAACCACTTATGAGGACTCGACTCGAATAGCGAACGGTTCAATGAAAATGCGTGCTCTCGGCACGACCGAGCTTCCAGGCCTTTTGGAGGACCTCTCGAGTGGTTGATTTCAAAATCTCTTCTCTCTGTGTCAACCTGGGAATACTTAAAATTCTACTGTGTAAGGCGCGAAGCGTACGAGTGGAAACTGCTGAAACGTGACACATAGTCGTTTGTATGTAAATTTTAATTTATTTGACCGTGCCTACAAAATGTAGAATGGCTTTTTTCATGTAGTGATTTATATAAAATATTTGCGAATGTATTTTTATCTGTATCTATAAAATTCAAAGTCCTGACTGAGCTACCAACGCATAGCCTAAACCGCTGGTCCTAGAGACATGACATTTGGAGGGTGCGTTCTTTGTGAAGTGTATGTATTCACCAAGTTTTTTTTTGAAATTTCACCCCTAAGAGGGTAACCCCTGTTCGGCGACATTGTTAAGGCGGCAGGAAAGCAGTAGAATAGACTGGCACAGGACTGGAAGAGATGAAGCGCTAAAGAAGATACCTATACTTAGCAGTGGGTTGAAAATTATTGATGATGATGAGGATGAAAATTTAAGCAGGTTATTTTATGTATTTTTCTCAAATTGTAAAAAAGATAATACATTGAAGCATCAAACTCGGTGTGGATATAGCGTAGCATAAGCATAATCAGCTTTTTCCATTCCACTGCTGACTTAGGCCTACCCTGGAAGGGCAATTGAGCCACGCTGGCTCAATTGCGGGTTGGTGGAATCACGTACGGCATTGAATTTCTTCTCCGGAAGTATGCAGGGCCTCACGATAAGTTCATCACCAAAATGCCAGTATGAGTATGAGAATCCGTACCTACATAATCTCCAAAGAACTCATTGGTACGGGACCCAGAATTTGAACCCGCGACTTTACGGTTTCGAGTCGACGTCGAGTGGCCTACCAATTAGCTACCGGCGCTCAGGTGGTAGCCTAATCAGTTTAAAGCCACGGTGTGGTTAATAGACTAAATTCTAATATCGTACCTACCTGTTATAGGTAGGTACGATATACCTTAGAACCCACGCGGGCGAAGCCGCGGGCAGCAGCTAGTTTAATATATGCCACCTGTGCATCTGATCATTTTTTTATGCATATTTGTGTCCCTGTGGTGACCGGAGCCTATACCAAAAACGGAATACTTTCTGTTGGTAGGAGTGGTCGGATCGGGGCTTCTGCTCAGTTAAAAATAATGATAAAATAGTAATTGCTACGAGGTGTAGTTCGTAGCAGGCTTTTCGTAGGCACTCGTAGCACTATTGCTTTTTGTCGCGCCCATGGCAATCTCGTAGACTAATGGAACGTTTGGACATCAAATTAAAACGTTCCATTCGTTTTTAATTTGATGTCCGTCGTTCGGTTTGTGTGGGTTGAGAGCTACCTGGCCTCCTGCGGGCGTTGGTGTTTGTTGGCATATTAATATCATCGCAATTTTTCATTGCAGAAAAATCTATAGCGCTATTAATCAATACAAATGAAATTCCGTACTTTATATAAGATTTATCGCATTACGATTACAAGACCTACAACCAAGACTTATTTGTTTTTATTAATTTTATCTTGTTTTTACGGGTTCCATACGGACATAAATAAAATAAATATTGGGAGACATTTATTACACACAGCGCCATCTAGCCCCATACTAAGCAAAGCTTGTATTATGGAAACCAGATAGCTGATAGAATACTTATATACATTTTTTTTTTGTAAATACATACTTATATTACATACTACACCCAGACACAGAACAAACATCGATGTACGTCACAAACATTTTTGTCCTGGGTGGGGATCGAACCCACGCCCTACAGCTCAGTAGGCAGACATGCTACCAACTGAGCTATCAGGCTGTCCCAATACAGAAAAATCTATAGCGCTATTAATCAATACAAATGAAATTCCGTACTTTATATAAGATTTATCGCATTACGATTACAAGACCTACAACCAAGACTTATTTGTTTTTATTAATTTTATCTTGTTTTTACGGGTTCCATACGGACATAAATAAAATAAATATTGGGAGACATTTATTACACACAGCGCCATCTAGTCCCATACTAAGCAAAGCTTGTATTATGGAAACCAGATACTATTATTACATTAATTAGCACTAAGTTTATAATTCACCGGTTCAATTTTCAATGCAATTTCAATTTTATTTCCCAATTTGACTGTGTACGTCACTTTTAATTTTAATCACAAATTGTAATTTCCTCTAGTGACTATTTAATTCCGATATTTTAATGCACCTAGACATACATAGTTTTGGAATGTGATACAGATCTGCAATATGTATATACAATTTTAATCTAATGTTATTACATTCTGTTTTGTATGTTTACTAAATAAATAAATAAATAAATAAAACTATGGTAGGTATTTATATAAATAGCATAGACTTAGTATCTTCTTGATACCATGTTTGACAGCCTGATAGCTCAGTTGGTAGCATGTCTGCCTTCAGAGCTGTAGGGCGTGGGTTCGATCCCCACCCAGGACAATACATAAATAAAATAAATATTGGGAGACATTTATTACACACAGCGCCATCTAGTCCCATACTAAGCAAAGCTTGTATTATGGAAACCAGATAGCTGATAGAATACTTATATACTATTTTTTTTCGTAAATACATACGTATAATACATACTACACCCAGACACAGAACAAAACATCGATGTACGTCACAAACATTTTTGTCCTGGGTGGGGATCGAACCCACGCCCTACAGCTCTGAAGGCAGACATGCTACCAACTGAGCTATCAGGCTGTCAAACATGGTATCAAGAAGATACTAAGTCTATGCTATTTATATAAATACCTACCATAGTTTTATTTATTTATTTATTTATTTAGTAAACATACAAAACAGAATGTAATAACATTAGATTAAAATTGTATATACATATTGCAGATCTGTATCACATTCCAAAACTATGTATGTCTAGGTGCATTAAAATATCGGAATTAAATAGTCACTAGAGGAAATTACAATTTGTGATTAAAATTAAAAGTGACGTACACAGTCAAATTGGGAAATAAAATTGAAATTGCATTGAAAATTGAACCGGTGAATTATAAACTTAGTGCTAATTAATGTAATAATAGTAATATTTTGCTATACACAGCTATACATTTGTGTTGAGTTGGGTCTGAGGGAACCAATTTTAATATTATTCAAGTCAAATTGTAAAGGCCAGACTAAGGTTTTAAGTTGAAACCTAAAATATTTTTTAATTGCCTTTGAAAAGAATATAACTTTAGATGGAATATATCGATGTGTTTGTTGGAGACGAGAATCTCATTGTATTGGCGGCTCATTCTGACAATAGGGTTATAATAAGACGTATTATTGGAGAAAACTTGTAAACTAAAGATATTGTCTTAACTTTGTCTTCGCAGAGACTATGGGATGGGCCGATCTGTGAACTAGCACGGAAATCTCTTCTAGATACGTGTACTAGCGTCGCAGATCGCGCTCGTATCCTTGCTGTCTCTGTATGGGAATCAGGTCTTTGGTTGCAGGCTATTCCCTACTTTAACACTGGTAGCCTTTTGGACCCAACCGCATTTCGTCTAGCTGTCAGCTTGCGCTTGGGTGCAAGGTGCTGTGAGGCCCATCGCTGCCAGTGTGGTACTGCTGTCGATCAGCTCGGTCACCATGGTCTCTCTTGCTCAAGAAGCGCTGGTCGGATCGGCCGCCACGCTAGCCTGAATGATGTCATACGCCGGGCTTTATCCACCGCCAATGTTGCAGCTGTGCTCGAACCGAGCGGCCTTGCGCGTGACGATGGCAAAAGACCTGACGGTATGACACTTGTGCCTTGGAAGATGGGACGGCCCCTTGTATGGGACGCAACTTGCGTTGATACTTTGGCACCGTCACATCTTCCTGAGACACAGAGTAAGGCTGGTGCGGCGGCAAATTCGGCGGAGCGGCACAAGCGGCGAAAATATGCTAACCTCGGCAGAGGTTACATATTTGAGCCGTTTGGTGTTGAGACATTGGGTCCGTGGGGACCGGGAGCTCATCATCTTTTCAAAAACATATCCGAGCGCCTGGTCGACGCGACGCGTGATCAAAATGCTGGCGTTTATTTGGCTCAACGCATAAGCATTGCCATCCAGCGTGGCAATGCCGCCAGCATGCTGGGTACGCTGCCGACTGGTAGTGGGTTTGAGCATTTGGATTGTCTCTAGACTTTCATCGGTCTGGATACAATCCTTTTGTTTTTTGTTGTGTAGTAGGCTAAGTAGTCATTGTAGTTTGTTTTAAGATATTGTAGTTGCGATTACGAGACCTGAAACGAGTGTTGAAGTTTAAGAGAGAAAGAAGAGTTGGGGAGTCAATGTTAGAATTAGTGATTTTATGAATTATATAGTTATATATAGTAATCAATTAGTTTGGTTTTTTATGGCCGTGGTAGCCTAATCCACTTGAAATCATCGTTAAGTCACTGGTTCAAACCCGGGCCCGCACCAATGAGCTCTTTGGAGTTTATGTAGGGTTTGTGAAGGAACACGCCATGAGGTAACCTGCATACGTCCTTAGAAGAAATTAAATAGTGTATGTGAATCCACCAACCCGCAACAAAGCCACCGTGGTGGTTAATGGATATAGCCAAATCACTCTTTGAGGCCTGAGATGTGCTTCACGCCAGATATATGGCATATCGTAACGACCAATTGACGACTACATTTTGGAATCAAAACCACGTCTCTAGCCCTCACCGTTCGCTCGTATGAGAGGTGAGGATTCTGGCGTGAGCTTCACACCAGAATCCTCAACTAACTATCGCGACTAACAATGCGACTAATTATCTCACATTGGTGACTAATTATGACTAATTAATGACAAATAAATGCACTTTCATAACCGATTTTCATGAAGTTTTCAGTGTTGAAGATTCTGGCGTGAAGCACATGACCGGAGTCCAGTAGGAATATTAAAAATACAAAACAGAACAGGCTGATTACGCTTTTCACATAAACCTAATCATAATTTTACTTTTACGAGTATGTTGAACTTAAATAAACACAAAAGAACTTAAAACATACCAGCAAGGGTAACAAGGATAAGTTTCACAGTTTAACAAGTTCGATAAACAAACCAAACTTGTTTAAGTAAATGTTTAACACAAATTAGTAGACAAGCTTACAGGGTGAAGCTTCGGGAATGTTCCTTATTTATTAGACAATCAACCGGTGCCCCATGGTTTTGCACGCGTAAGAAATAGGTACTTAAGAAACGAGTTTTTTTTCTTAGTTGTTGGCATCGCACGTTGTGCATTCTGCCAGTGTCAAGTTTATGAATTTTCAAGTTTTTTTTTAACTAAAATCAAGTCAAATATGTCATAAAATCACAGTCAGTTACACGAAATTAGTCAAAGTCGAATCCAAGTCATGCCCTAGTAAAGATGTGGCGACTTTACTATGAGCTTCTACGGAGTTTTGAAAACAACACGAAAATACATGTTTCACCACATTATATCACTTGCCCATACTCGTGCATGTAATTCAACACTCGATGAATAAAACACCACCATTTTTTATCATTAATTCGCGAAAAAACCGGAACCTCTTCCTTTTTTGAAGTCGGTTAAAAACACAATCTGTTTTGGCGTGAGAGAAATGCAAACGTTGGCATAATGCTTTCTTATATCATACCTACTAGCTGCGCCTCGCGGTTTTAACCACGATTCTCGGGATAAAAAGTAGTCTACGTTTTATTCCAAGTTATAAGCTACCTCTATACAAAATTTCATCCAAATCTGTTCAGCAATTTCAATGTGAAGGAGCAACAAACATACACACACAAACACACCCCCCATATACACACTGACAAACTTTCGCATATAATATTAGTATGATTTACATAATATATCATGCTTTCTTATTAGCTGCGCCGAATAATAATCGCATTTTCTCTGCTCAGCAACAAATAATTGCATTTTAACTTTTTTTTTCAGGGCTACAAGTCACTAAAAGTTTGAAAAATGTGGTAACAAATACCCACACACAAACTGTCGCATTTATAATAGTAGTTGAATAGTCGTTTAATGGAATTGAGATGTAGCTTGTCACACGTTGTTATCAAATTACCTGACGTGCATACATTGATGTCCATTATCATGACTTCACGAGAGCTCTTTGAGATATGTAGCTATATACTTTAGTGACAATACGCTGTAGAGCTACTTATATCTCTATTGTTCCATTGATTATTTCGGTGTATGATTCACACCATATTGCTTTTAACACAATAATTGAACCTTTGATAAATAATATGTCTAGATAGAGTCTCGAACTGTTTATGAACGAAAAATGACAGGCCAACATTTTTATACTAGTGTGCGTGACAGCCATGTCTTACACTCGCGTTGCGCCATTCTCGTTGTTATAGTGTGCGTGCATAAGAGGCTAACAGTTCCACGCTATTTTTTTCGACGTGTTTAGGATCCATCAGTCTATCTAGACATATAATTTATCAAAGAATTGAACCATATAATTTTTGGACATTTAGTTCTAAGTCATTTTGCCACTCAAGAATTGTCGCCATGTAGAAGTTTTAACATGCTGACGTTCTGCAAAAAACGTCATTTTCCCTGATAGACCTGATACGGAGCGGAATTGAACTCTTGGTTATTTTTTTAAGTTTTTGCTACAAACTCATTTTTATGAAAGGCTCAATAATCGCAATAAAATTTATTTCAGGTTGATTGGTCGTTGCGTTGTTAAGTACAATAATTTACACATCTAAGTCTGCAGTGCATCTAACCTACGCTAATACAATAGAGGTAAAGTTTGTGAGTTTTGTATAGGGACTTGTTAGAGGTAATCTTCGGAACCACCTACTTACTGATTTACATGAAGTTAATTAAGAAAGTATAGTAATAAGTATGTATTTTTATTGAGATGGCACTGCGTTAAATTGTACTACAGGTTATATAGTACTATCTATGATTATCTGAGAGCCGACTCCTCCAAGAATACTTTTATACTAATACTAGTATTTGAACTGTAAGTTTAAAAGGACTTCATAGTGAGGTAACTAGGTCTCATCTATCGATGATGAAGCCACATTTTTTGCCTAGTAATGCATGTATCAAATACTTCTTCTAAGTAAACAGCCTTGAGAATATCCGGAAACCGATGTTATCAACTTGTTTCCTTAGCATACAAAAGACAGTTCTGTAAAACCAATCTAGAAATTGGGAACGGAGCCAAGCTTGAGGCAATGTTGAACAGAAATAATGAGATATATATGAAAAGATAACAAATCAAGCAGTATAAACATTTTCATATATTCTCATAATTTTCCAATTTGAAATGAATGTGGATGTTCTCTGCCTAATTATTAATGGCTTGTTAAATCCCGGTCCTTGGTAAGAATCTAATATTAGGAAAAGGGAACTGACAATCCTTTATCGTAGCTGATTACGAATAGACTTACTTACAACACGTACAAGCACGGGCGTAGGTATAGCTTTCACATTTGGGGGGAGGGTAAACAATGCAAGGTGGTACTATGAAGATGATAGGTATATAAATATGAATTGTCGAATAGCTAATGGCACTTCGTTCCCACCGTGTGTCATAGAATAACACCCATTTTAATATTTTCCGGACCCCCTAAACCCCCCCCTTATACAGTGGTCGTGTCACGGTAGGTTTTATAACCAAACCTGGCCGAAATCCAGGCTGAACATTTCTCGAGCTTCATTGGAAATGTCACAACAAGATCCTGGTCGTTTTTTGTCTCGATTCATAACAATGGATGAAACATGGCTTCACCGTTACGATCCTGAAACAAAGTTACAATCTATGACTTGGAAAATACCATCATCTCCAACTCCTAAGAAATTTAAGGTGAGTCGTTCCACCGGAAAGGTCATGGGCTCTTTTTTCTGCGATAGTAAAGGGGTGGTCATGGTAGAATATCTCGACCATGGAGCTACTGTAACGGGCTTTTTGTATGCAGAACAAACAAAAAAAATCCGTAACGAAATACGCGAGAAACGGCGAGGCAAACTAGCAAAAATTGATTTGTTCCATCAACATAATGACCCGGCTCACAAGTCCGCCGTTGCTATGGCTGCAATTCCTGATGCTGGCTTCGAAATACTTGAGCATCTACCATATTCACTCGACCTTGCCCCTAGTGGTTTCTATCTATTTTCGAGGTTGAAGGAGTCTCTGAGAGGACAGAGGTTCAAAAATGATGAAGCAGTAGTCGCTGCAGTACAGGAGTTTTTAGGTGCTCAGGATGAAGACTTTTTAAGATAGGAATTTTAAGCTTAGAAAAAATATATACCAAGTGCATTACGCTAAAAGGCGACTATATTGAAAAATAAAATAACATTTAATAAAAGTTACCGGTAACATACTCATTCTCTCTTTTTATTGAACGCCCTACGTATAATAGCTAAGTACTAGCTAAGTAAAAGAGCTCCCACTTATAGTATAATTCCTTGCCTTATATAGGTATACTTTGTACCAACGAAACACTCGTTTGCATTGGTAACGAACTACTCGTATTAAGCTATTTGCTTTAACGTTACCGTACATACGGGTATCCTGAATAATCCTGATTACCTTTGTGTTTGTTTTCGCGGTTTCCCTGAAAGTGAACATTTCCGAGATCTTAATAATTTTGTAGTGCTAGGACTCTATTGCAAAGATCACTTGGGAAAGTATTTAAGCGACAAGCAGTAGTGTGCAAGGAATACTGTTTCGGTTTGAAGGGCAATGTTACCTGATCATGAAGAGATTTGACATGTAATATATCTCAGGGTGACGAGCGCAGTGCAGCGCGGCGCAGGATTTTGTACGCAAGTTCACAATTCTGACTCTGCTACTGTTATGGGCAGGCGTGTTGCTTACCACCAGGCGAACTTCTCGCAAGTATCATCACTCCATCGTATAGTAAAATATACCTATCAAAGGCAAATAAAGTATCAAACTTTGAAACTTAGTTAGTAGTCTATTAAATAGCATCGTTTTTTTGTTGTTGTTTATATAGGTACGGGATACTCACGTT
Organism: Erannis defoliaria; assembly: GCA_905404285.2. Lineage (NCBI taxonomy): Eukaryota > Metazoa > Arthropoda > Insecta > Lepidoptera > Geometridae > Erannis > Erannis defoliaria. Next base: position 8,909,534 of record FR990071.1, read on the forward strand.
TAATTAAGTCGGTGACTCCGACTATAACAAGCAGGACGCGGCTGTGCGAAGCAGGACGGGGACTCACGCGCGTCGGGCTCTGTTTTCACTCTTTGAAAAAGATCACCGGATGTGATGGAAACTATACTTAGTCGGAGTATCCGATTTAATTAAACGTCAGTATTCCTGTACAACCGTACATATAAAACAAAAACAGTCTCAAAACCGTTTCTTATCCGTGGTTCTCCTATGTGGTTTACCTAGGTGTTCCACCGATACCTTTTTACGCCCGTAGCATAGACATACATAGTACGGATGGGTTGGACGCCATTTTGAAATGTCGCCCATTCGTCGGTGTCAAAGAAATGCTTTGACACCGATGCCGGCACTCTCTGCGACACACGCCCGACGTGATTACTTGAGAGCAAAATGCCAAACTGCGTGGTGAAGGGCTGTACGAATTACATTTGCAGTAAACAAAATTCTTATGACCACTAAGTCAACATTTAACGTTAAATTAAACTTGCTTTTACATAAAAACTTTTATTTTTAGGTAATAGGTAAGTTGTTTCTAGTTTCGTAAAGTTTGCGCTTCTTCAACCACACGCGCCACTGGCGCTGCACGTAGTAACCGCGAAATCCAAGAGATGGCGTTGTCCTTTTGTCAAAGAGAAATAAATCGTACGATTTCTTAACTCAGGCGTATCTAGACATAGAAATCATTGGCCCGTAGTCTACCCAATACAAAACCACGTTTTACTAAGTATGCATTAGAAATCGCGAAAAAAATATTTATAATCTGTTCTATACAAAACGTTCATTGACGTTGGACAAAATGTATGGAACAGCTGATTTTTTTCACGATTTCGGGGCTGGTCTCGTAGTAAAAGTTGTTCATAATGATGAGTATATACATACTCTTTAGTATTGTAGAACCTTTTTGTTACACATTGTATAAACCATTGCTTTATGTTTCTCAACTTACTACCTAAGCACAAAAATTCCAACGTTTAATCAGCGACAGTGATAATGGAATGGACGGGCCCAGCGCTTGCAAATCGTTCAAAATTAACAAGTCAACACAATCAAGCAAACGTAGCTAAAAGTATGCATATTACATTTGCCAGAAAATAGAGATAGCGAATCTACTGCATGACAAAAAGAGAACACATGTACATGTATTAGAAGTATGTATTGTCGTATCATGCCGCTCGCATGTCGCGAAGACAGAGTATGACTGACGCGAGAGGAGAGCAGGCGCTCAACATGTAGTCTTCAAAATCCGTGCGCCTATTTCCCGTCCATTCATTTTATCATTGTCGCTGCGTTTAATTTATGAGGTCACAGCTGCTCTCCCCGTCGTTTTGTCAAAGGCATATAGGCATACGCATGAACAGCTAAAATAATAAATTCCTAACACATATTTATTTGATAGCTAACAGCACAAAAACCAAGTATAAAAAGAGTCTCGCTGAAAGTTTCTGTATTAGATATATTTTTGTTGGTTTATAAAACCAGCCAAACATGCCATCGTCCACAAAAGTTCATTCATTTTGAAAAATTTAAGCGTCATCTCGGTTTTGCTATTTAAGTTTTTGTATGTCATAAAAATCACAAAAAACTACTTAAATACAAAAATTTAAGCAATTTATGTGTTACTCTATCTACTTATCTTACTACTTACATTAAAAAACTTTTAAATTTTTTTTAAACCCGTATGATGCAAATTTCGGTGTACTCATAGTCTTAAGAGTAGACAAGTTGGTCACTTCTCCATAGAAACGCGGTAGTATTACTACTCCACTATGTAATTTTGTAGGTCCAAGACTAAGTATTATATCGATTAATCTCTTCATTATCTAGGATTGTAATTTATTACGAAAGTAAAAAGTTAATAAACATGAAAGTTATGAGCCAGGAAACATCTTGTATTTTAGCTCAATTTTAACGCCACATTGGACGTAAATAAATAACATAAGGAATACGAAAACTCTAAAATAATTTATCAAGCGGCATAGTTTAGTCCATAAACATTTCAAATAACTTAAGTTGGAATAAATTAACTCAGAGTTTATTCAACCACATTACTGCACCCAAAGGTCGACAAAAAAAATTTGTACATGCAGTAGGTACATACAGCATTACCAGTTTGTTCCTAGTACGTAAGAGGGAACATACTATCTACCGACGCGTGGGTGGTGAGTTAGTGCTGTTTAATAAACCACACTCACCTGGCACGTGCCACGTTGAAGAAAATATATTTTTAATACTGTCAATATAGAGTTCAGTCACCTTTGGTGAAATGCATTTATCTATTCGTGGGCTCTCGTAGGTAGCACCTAATGATAGATTTCGAGATAAATTTCTTTCAATGCGTAAAACTTTGATATAGGTTTAACATTTTTCGTCGTTTTAATAAATTAAAGACATTTTAAAAATTAAGATATTTATAAATGTAATAAAAACATTTTTAAACTATTAATTAACTATTTTAAATTTTGAGAGGCACTTTGAGAGCTTCGTTTTTGTAAGTATAAAATCAAATTTAAATTTACTCATGTACTTAACTAGAATGAACATAAACCAGTTACCTTTATAATTACAAAAAAACAATATTTTCTTTACTTATAAATAATATGGGCATTATTTTGTTGCCTGTATTATAAATATTAAGGAAGTGACGTCCCAGTTTTCGGCATATTGATTACACAAAGGTATCTCTACAAGATTAATAATTTATGAAAAAAAAACTGCCTCGTTTTAATGGTTAAAGATGGGTTAAAGTCTCTAAATAATGATGTAATTTGCAATTACTTAAATGATGAAAGAGAATAATATATATTATTAGGTCTTTACCTATGAAATTGCCGTTTTATATGGAATAAGTGAAAGTACTTATTTTTTTAAACTTTTTTATTTCTGTTATTCAATGTAATCACCCATGCAATCAACGCATCTTTGCCAACGAATTGGCAGTTTATTGATGCCCTTCTTGTAAAAATTAGCTGGACGGGGAGGCAACAAACTCTTCAAAGGCATTTTGTACTGCCTCTCGGGAATTGAATTTTTTACCCACTAAAAAGTTGTCTAAATTTTGGAAAAAGTAATAGTCGGTAGGTGCAAGGTCTGGTGAGTATGGCGGATAAGGGAGAGCTTCCAACCCCAGCTTTTGCAGCTTGGAGACTGTCTGTAGCTGCAGCGCGAGGCAGGTCTCGACGCGTACGTTGCGCTGGCAATCGTGAAGTTCGTGGGGCACCCATCTATCAAGTTTTTTTACCTTGCCTATTTGTCGCAAATAGATCAAAATTGGTTTGATGCTAACATCAAAAGCTGCTGCTAGCTCAGGTGTAGATTGAGTTTCGTCAGCTTCCACAATCGCCTTTAATTCATCATTGTTGACCAAAGTCTCCGGACGACCACGAGCTTCATTTTTCAAGTCAAAATTTCCAGAACGGAACCGGGAAACCCAATAACGGGTTGTGCATTCGTTTGTACAGTTCTCTGCGTAAACGTTTTTGGTGTTACGTGCCGTTTATGTCGCGTTGGTGCCACGACGGAACTCATATTCCATTATTACACGAATTTTTAAAGTATCCATTATGACGAAAAATGTTCAAATGTAATGAAAATACAACGCTAATAAATAAACAAAAGACTGAGTTTGTAAAAATAATGTCATGTTTTTAAGACAAAATTAATTTGATATCAGAATACAAAGCCATTCCAAACTTTTTTTCTATTTGAAATGACCAGTACTGAAGAATGGCAATTTCATAGGTAAAGACCTATTATTTTGAATTCCTTATAGTTTTAAATGACCGAAACTTGAATTTCCGTCCTTACCCTACGTTACAAATCTACGAGTCGTTTCTTGGAAAAAAGATCACGACAGAAGTATAATAGCGGATACCATCCTACGTTTAAAAATTCAAGCTAGCTATGTAAGTTTTTTACAGAACGTCAAAACAAAATCTCTTTTAAACTTATTAAAAGTTTTTAAGACGCACGTCGCACACGTTTAGTATTACAAAAGCGTCCAAAAATAAAAACTAATTTAAGTTCTTATCAAGGATAAGAAATAACGAAAGTTTCAAGAGGTCTCGTCATCAATTATTGATATTTAGGTATCCTATACTTAGGTAGCAGGCTAGCCGGCAAACAACTTGAGCCAATGACTTTGGCTGCGCAGTAATGATTTTACGGTCTCTTTGGCGGATCGAAGGGTGCGCGAGGATGTTTTGATATGATTTTTTCGTTCAAATGTTGTTATTGGTTTTTTTCCCTTAGTTATTGGCATCGCACGTTGTGCATTCTGCCAGTGTCAAGTTTATTAATTTTAAAGTTTTTTTTATTAAAATCAAGTCAAATATATGTCATGAAATCATAGTCAGTCACACAAAATTAGTCATAGTCGAGTCCAAGTCATGCCCTAGTAAAGTTATGGCGACTTTACTATGAGCTTCTACGGAGTTTTGAAAACAACACGAAAATACATGTTTCACCACATTATATCACATGCCCACACTCGTGCATGTAATTCAACACTCAATGAATAAAACACCACCATTTAAAATCATTAATTCGCGAAAAAACATTAGTTTAAGAAAATAATAGAATGCAACGACATGATTTTTTCGTGTTCCCGCCAAAACTCCGTTATTATTGTTTTGTTGTAGTTCTGGTTATTTGTTTTTTTGTTATTACTAATTTGTTTTATATTACTAAACATTTTTTGGACAATGCCGCGCAAAAATAACATAGTTCTAAAGAAACAAGCGAGAAAATTGGTGTATGATGTGTACTGTCATATGAAGCAAGGATCTACAAAGGAAACGGAGATTATAAAAAAGACCACAGATGCAAACAAAGACGCCATCAGCCATAAAACAAAACATAAACGCACGGCTATTTAGCTCGATAAGGTTCTAAGTTGTTTTTAAATAGTAAAATAAAATATATTTTATGGGTTGTCACTTAAATAAACTAACCGTCTTAAGCATAAAAGACTAAAAGGTATTACAAACCTATTTTAGTTAAATTGAGTTTGAAGAAAGAAGACAAAATACTTTATGACTAAAATAGGTTTAAAATACTTTTTAGTGCTTTATGCATAAGACGGTAAGTATAAAAAAATGTCGACGTCCATTTGACCATTAATATGTCCAGAAGTGTACATGCACAAACTTATTACTAAGCTTTGGGCTCAAGATGTTTGCCGGGCACCTATAGTTCCATAATTACCACTGCTGAGTTACAAAGGTCTGTTACATAGTAAATATTATAGATAAAAGTTGAAAACATAAAACTCGACTAGTTGCCACAATTTTACCCTACTCTAGTTCCTTACATCTACATGTCATAAAGATTACTCGTTATAGCCTTAAATACCTACCTACTGGCTTAGGTTGTGTTTTCTTCAAAATTTGACTACTTTAATACAGGATGTACTGTGGCGAAAGTGGGTCGTAAACCAACACCTAATCTTCATTGTAAACAACCCTTAAATGGCGAAAAAAACATGTTTGATAGAAAAAAAACAATGACTCTTGAAAAATCAGCTAAGGAACAGCTGTTTTTTCGTGATTTATGGTTTGGCTCCATAACAGATAGACTCATATAAAGTGGTCAACAGAGCCCGCGTAGTGTCTGATGAAATTATGAGCTGGGTTGACCAAGAAAAGGGTAGTGGTCGACTGAGCCCTCAGGCTGATTTGGTTAAGGGGTTAACAAAGGTCAACTGAGCATTTGAACTAATGAGGTCGCGGGCATTGTGAGATGATCATTAAAAAACTTAAAGTGATCCACTGAGCCCGCGGGCAGGGGGGTGTCACTCCGCAGTTTAGGTATGTTCGGCCGGCGCTCCTTCCGGGTGGACAATGCAAGGCAGAAGTCAGTCGCCGCCCGCACGCAAGCCTCGTCGCACGTAACTAAGCATACGTGATAGAAAGAGCGCGGTATATCTAGGTGAATATAGCGAGCGGTATCCAGCGCTGTGCGAGTTGAATTGCTACTTTATTGCCTAGTAGATAGAGTACTTATTTATTTCAATTCCTTTGCGGAGTTAACTTTCTGTACTTAGTACTATTATTTATTATGTGCTGCGGGTACTAAAAAAAAAGTAAAAGTTCTTAAAAAGTATTTCCAATTTTCTGTCATTTTCGTTATTAATTGCTGAGTAAAGTAATACCTAAGTAGTACTTATAGGTACAAACAAGTTCTTTACATAATTTTGCTACAAAACACTCTCTTCAGGTCCTTTCTGTTTACTGTTCCGTCGGCGTCGGCTCTTGCCTCGTTCATTCCCCCATTTCGTTAAACAATGTACCTAAGAAGATAGTGTTTCCGGTAAAAAAAGATGAGTCCCTTGCTGAGTCAGATAAGGCTAAGTCCGATAATTTTATGCGCACTCACGAAGTTGCCTTATATGACGTTGCATAAACACTTCCGGCTAAGCCTGGAAGGCTATAATTTTGCTTCGTTATTTCAACTACCTATAAGCTTAGGGCTTTTACCTGCTTAAAGTTAAATGACGTTTATTAGAATTACGCAAACTGTTTTGCTTTGATTTGAATCAGGGTAAATAAAAAATAAATTAAACATTATCGACTAGGTAATGATTTGTAAGTATATTTTGGATGATTTGATGTTAATTTTCAACCGGCTTCAAAAAAGGAGGTTCTCAATTCGACAGTATATTTTTTTTGTATGTATGTTAGGTACGCGATTTCTCCGCCAAATATGAATTGGTTTTGATGATTTGTTTGTATTTTTGTTAGGTAGGTGGTGAGGTGGTCCCATATGCATTTTATACTTTAAGCTGCAGGGCGTGGGTTCGATCCCCACCCAGGACAAAAATGTTTGTGACGTACATCGATGTTTGTTCTGTGTCTGGGTGTAGTATGTATTATAAGTATGTATTTACGAAAAAAAAATATAGTTCATAAAAATCCGTTCGATGGCAATGAAGAGACATGGTGACACAATCTGAACAGTTTCACTATCTTGTCTGTGGTTCTGATGATTTTGAACGAATGAAGCAAAGTAAAAAGGTCAAAAAATAAAAAGTAATCTTATTTCATTTATAGGTATAACAGATCTGTCATGCGTTTTTTGTGGTTATTGTTTGAATAACAAATTACTTGCCCATAGTATTTATTAAGCTTTCGTTATTCCACGCAAATTAGTAAGTAAGTGCGCCTTGCCAATAAATAAATTAATTACTATCAATAAAAATAACAATTACCTACTATCATCAAATAAATAATAACAATAACGTAACAATAACAATTTAACAGAATTTCAACAAAATGATACAAGAAAACTTGGAAAAGCACTTCACCAACGAACGCGAACTGTGAAGTGAAGCAGTGAAGGCGAGTGAACTGCTTTTTCACAAGAAAATTGCGAAAAACAGTGGGCCATATCTCGCCAGCGCCGTCTATCCTTTGGCTGTAGAACTACGTTTTTACAGCTGTCAGAAAACTTCCCATTTCTGCGACACTGAGGTAATAGAGAGATCTAAGTAACACCATAATTGTTGAGAATAGTGCACAGATTATAAACGTGTTTTGATGAATAAACGTGTTTTATATAAATGACGCTGTTTTAATTTTAAAATGCAGAGTAACAAATTACCTTCCTTTTCCCTACTTAAAACTCCTGCTTAAAATTAAATGACGTTAGTTAACCCATTCAGGGTTTTTAAGTCGACAACCTTATAGCTCAGTTGGTAGTATCTCCGCCTTGAAAGCTTGGGCTTGGGCGTGTGGTCCTCGGCGGGAATCGAACCTACGCTTTACAGCTCGCAAAGCAGACATACTGCCAACTGTGCTTTAAGTCAATAGAATAAGAGTTAAAATCATCATCATCAGCCAGAAGACTTCCACTGCTAGACGAGGGGTTACCATAATACCCACGCTTGGCAGGAGCCTTCGGGATCGCAGAATGCACCACCGTTAACAGAGAAGTCGCTTCTGACGTGCTCCGATGGTTCTGGCTGTAATTTTAGGACTTACCTACCCAGGACCATATAAAAAAAGGCCCAGGGCCAAAGAGCTGAAGTAGAAAAGGTAAAAGTTTAAATCATTCATGTTGTAAGGTTGTTCGTATTATCTTTTGTGTTTATGTTACATCTCAGTTACTTATCATAATTTTATTTAGTAAAATTAATTAAAAGTAGGTAGTATTTTAGTATCTGTAGCAAAGCTTTTTACGGAATATGAATTTAAGTGAACTTTAGACGAAGCTTAATTATTTCTGCGGTTATTATACATCATTACTTATCCCGAGAATCGAAGCCTGAGGGCACTTCGTCTGAATAATAGAAAGTTGCCATAAAAACAGGGATGTAAAAGTTTAGTTAGATACTACATCATCTTGAAAGAAACGCGAAGAAAATGTAAAGAAGCCTCGTTCGATGTACTTGAACTTTGAACCCGCAAAAGCTCAAGTTTGTGTTCAAAAAGTCTGCCGTTTCATAAAATATGAACTGCGACAAACAAATATAACAACGGTTGTCGTTGTGCTATTGTTTAGTTGTACGCTTGGAGGATATAGCCCTCTGCCCGCCTAGCACGCGAGCCGTGATAAAAGTCTATCCACTCTATTTTCCCCGCGAAAACGAGACAGACGTATCCATATTCTAGCTTTATCACGTTTCCGCGCGGGGAAAGACCAATTAGTCCTCGGCGTGTGCTCGGGGGGCTGTTATACGCAAAAGTAAGTAGAGTAGAAAGTAAGACAGCCTTATAGCTCAGTTGGTAGCATATCTGCCTTCAGATCTGTAGGGCGTGGGTTCGACCCCCACCCAGGACAAACATTTATGTGACGAACATAGATGTTTGTTCTGCATTTGGGTGTAGTATAAGTATATATGTACGAAAAAATATATAGTAGGTATATAAGTAGTGTAGGTATTCTATCAGCTATCTGATGGTTTCCATAATACAAGCTTTGATTAGTATGGAGCTAGATGGCGCTGTGTGTATAATGACGGCCAATATTTATTTATAATTAAAGAGCTGTCTACTCCAAAGTTGTAGGTACCTACGTAGTATTGTTACGTAGTACGTGTACGTGTTTGTACATCATTTTGTAGTGGTAGGACTCTACTACACAGTCCGCCTGGGGAAGTAGTAACAAACACCTTTGCCAGTTATTCAACCGCAAAGCAGCAGTGTGCAAGCATTACTGTGTTCCAGCTTGTAGGGCAACGTTACCAGAGAAATTACTGGGTACGAAGAGATTTAACATCTATTATCTCAGGGTGACGAGTGCAGTGCTGTGCGGCGCAGGATTGTGTTTGCAAGTTCACAATTCTAGCACTGCTACTGCTAGTAGCTGGCGTGACGTTTACCACCAGGCGAACGTCTTGCTCGTCTCGTCACATGAAAGTATAAAAAGGATAAAAAATAAAATATTCTTCAAATAATCACACTAAAAGTTTGCTTCGTACCCCATCCTTCACACATCGGCGCGTTTCACACCTGTGTCAACAAAAATACGCAGAAATTTCATAACATTGTATCTGTTTATACATATAATTGGTTGTTGGATTCGGATCGACGAGGCTTAAGTTGATCTTCGAAATCCACTCGAATTCACAGATCGGGAACACAAAACAAGGCTCCTTTTTTTGAATGAAAATATGGTTTCGACAGTTTTTAAGTATTTTACTACGTAAGTACAGTCAGCTAAATGAAGTACCTAAGTCCTTTAAATTTCCGTTTTGTTACCTTAGAGTCGTGCAGCGATGTGTGAGTGCAGCGATATGTGAGAAAAGTTTGGTCAGTATTTAGGTACACGACTAGGTACTTACACGTCATGTTTTCGCTTTGACGGCGATTTTAGTCACTATTAATAAGATATTTTATTTCATAGAAGAAAAATCACAATATACAAATTGTAGATGTTTATTCTTGTGTGCTAATTGCAATTTTCTCATTAAAATTTTCATGTATTCTTTACAAAACAGGTAAACAATAAACTGTGATCTTAAATAACTAGGTAAACAATGTATTTTCATTGTTTAAAATTGTCGATGAATATTTAAAGAAACATAGAAAGAGAGCGAGCAAATAGAAAAATCAACTTATAACGATTATTTCTTAATTAACTTATAAAGACATAGGACGACGAGAAGGTTCTCAATTCGAATATATTAAAAAAAAAACTATACTGGGTTAGTTCTAATCAGTAGGTAAGCATCCTTTTAAGGGCATATTCTGTCATCAAAACAAACAACTTTTACTATGGGGCTAATATTAAATCGCGAAAAAATTATCAGCTGTTGCATACAAAAACTTCATCGACCTTGGGCAAAATGTATGACACAGCTCTTTTTTTTGCGATTTGAATATTGGCCCCATATAAAGGTTGTTTGTTTTGATGTACAGAATATGCCCTTAAAAGGATGCCAACTGATTAGAACAAAACCCTGTTATACAACCAAGGTTGGAAACGTCTTTAAAAACTTTGGAAACTTATATGGAAAAATCTTTTAGTATTTGATAGGATATACTTTCAGATTAGTCCCATAAAAATATCATCAAGATCGGTTCAGTAGTTTAGTTTTTAAATCAAAATAACTGGAAAAAAAATATTACTCTATGCATGCAGCGAACTGTACTTACTTGCCTAAGGCTTGTTCCTACGTTGTCGCGTCGTCGTCGCCTAAAAATATTTCTGTAGATAGGTTCATTTTTTAAAGTGAATTAATTAAGCCTGGATCCAAAAACGTGTTTGCTCCAAGAAACTCTTATATTTCTTTAACCTAGATTAATAAAAAGTAAATCTGAGTTAATAAAACGAAATAAATCTTTTATAAACCAGGGATTAGATTGCTAGAAAGATTTTATAAAGCTCTCAGAGCTAGTGTACCTCTTTAACTTTTATAGTAATAAAAGCACAAGTTTATGAATATTTTGTAAGCTGTCAGTAACCAAGCAACCTTAATTAGGCGGTATAATCCTACTATACAATGTGTAACAAAAAGGTTCAACAATACTGAAGGGTGTGTACTCATCGTTATGTTTTTTTTACTATGGGGCCGACCTAGATCGCGAAAAAATATATCTGTTCCATACATAAGGTTAATTGGCCTGGGACAAAATGTACGGAACAGCTGTTTATTCCCCGTGATTTCGGGGTTGGCCCTATAGTAAAAGTTGTTCATAATGATGAGTAGGTACATACATACCCTTCAGTATTGTTGAACCTTTTTGTTACACATTGTATATTAATTATTACATAGCGAGTATGTTTGGTTGTTTGTTTCTCAATTGCAAAAAAGCTTAAACGGATTTGGATGAAATGTAGTGTATAGAGATAATTTATACATTGGAATAGCTTAAAGGCTACTTTTTATTCCAATAGTTGCGGGTGAACACACGGGGCGCTGCTACTAAAACATACCTAAATTAGAGATCCATACTTTGAAAGCCGGAGGTCTCGACATTTTGACTTCGATATTGAGCGTCGCTTTGCTACAAAGAAGTAAAATGCTTTTGTAGTTGCTATATACGTTTTCTGCGAATCACTTGTTTTGACATTTCAAGTCCTTTATGATATATATATAGCTGTCGTTAAAGTGAGCCCGTTAGTTTTATATCGAAAAGCACAATGGAAACTTTTTACCCTATACTTATACGTATTGCTATAATTTTTTAAGAGTCTGTACACAAGGTTATGCAGAACGGACTAGGTACTAAGCCGAAAGAAAGTAATTGCACTCATGAATGTGAACTTTTACTATGGACCTTGAAATAACGTCAAAAAACAGCTGTTTACTATGGAACAGCAAAATGATATAATATATATGATCTCACGATTTCAGAATTGGCTAAAAGTTGTTTCGGCTTGTGCTGTCGTTCCGCGTAACCCCATATTTTATAAACCGGCAATTCTATTAATATTATAAATTGCATATATGCTAGAAATGGCGATTATGCCTATTTATATGCATAGGCCTTTTTCCATACGTAGGTAGCCTAGTGGTAAACACTTTCCGTACTTCCTTGTACGAACTAAGTAGGCCAAAATGTCACGTGCCTTTAGTAATTTTGTTTACTTAGTAAGTACTTGGAGGATTTACCTCTTTCCCTAAATTTCTCGGAGTAAGGGCCGGTTTTTTGATCCGTAATTAAGCCAACTAATAGTTAGTTAAAAACGGTAACAAATTGTTAATATCCCAATAATTCGGTTCTTTGATTCATAGTTAGCATGACCAGTGGTCAAAAATGTAACTGGTTTAAGTCATTGGTTAGCTAGTAACTATAGTCAGCTTAACAGATGGTTATATCGATTTTGACCACGGATCAAAAAACCGGCCCTTAGTAGGTTAAGCGTAGATTAGATAGTAGTCTGTATATGTTTTTTTGGTAAGTAATCAAAGAAATTGAAGGCCGCAATTATACCTGAAAAAATATATTGGATAAACTTCAATACTTATGTCTAAGGAGTATTTCTACAACAGTACCTCTACCTCTATTATTTTTATTACAACAGCACGCGCTGTTGTAATATATAATTATTTATTGCAGGTCGTTTTTTAGGTTCAGATTAAATTCATATTTAGTTTCAGTTTTTTTTTTGTATCAGGGTTAATGTTTTTTGTTTTAGGTTTAATAATGTTTTTGTTACAGGTTAGGTTAAATTAAGTAAGTATAGTGAAAATTAATAATTTGTCCCTTCATCTTATTAGTATAACGAAGCGGTATTAGAGCAGAAATACAATAGCCATAACATAATATATATTTAAATAATATATAGCAATTTGGGTGTAGAAAAATAAACAGGGGTGCCCCTGAACCGATCAAATTTTTAACCGATCGCAGTAAGCCAATACATGAAAAAAAGAATCTACAGAAAAGAAATAGGTACACATGTAGTAAACAACTTTTGATGTAAATTGAAAGTCTACGCTTTGCATAACAATTTGAGCCTTCCACGAGAGTTTGTACCTAGAGTTGCCTAAGAGCGTATAAACTCAAGGTCTTTAGGTCAATCTTTGTATTGTTATACAAGAACTTAGGTGACTACCTGGCTGGCAAGCCACTTTAAACTCTGTTCAAGTGAGGCAAGAACCTACAAGATTTGGGTTCCTTAAAGATTAATAAAAACTTTTATCGCCTTGATGTGGCGTAATTCGAAGTTTTCGTTTGAGAAATTCTTGCCTACCGAGCACCGGCGCAAACAACGAAACTGCTTCAATAATGAAATAACTTTAAGAAAGAGATACGATATTATTCGGATTTAGTTTCATGAGCTTTATTTTAGCCGTTACTACTGCCTACCTACTCCATTTACTATTGTTTTCTGTCGAAGCTTCACGGTGTTACGGAAGCATTTCCAAGCCGAAATGAGCTCATTGCAATGAACTGCCTATGTGATTATTTTCACAATATTTCACCATTAAATTTGCGTAGAAAGCTGCTGATCACTAAACTTGATCGTAATACGTCTTATCCTTAGTACAAATGATTTATTTCGGAATTGATGAATTTAGAATTTTCATAATAAAATTTTATTACAAAGGTGAACAGATAAGTAAAAATGAGCTTTTGGCTTAGACACCGTTCTGCGTACCTAACCAACGAAAGTTGTGAGCATAGAGGTAGGCGTTCCTACCTCTATGGTTGTAAGGCAAATTTATTATGGTATCAATCAATAAAAATTACTCCTGACGTAGGTATATACAGGGCTAGTTGTGATCAGCTAGCAGGATGCTAATTTAGTAAAAATATTAAGTTTCTTTAACCCGGTTATTATTCCAGCACTATTAAAATTTTGGCAAAAAGTAGCAACACTCGAACTGTCAGCTTAGTCCGTCTAATCATGAATTCGAGTTATAAGTATTGATAATAATGATTACATACTTACTAGCAGCACCCCTTAGTACTTGCTTCGGCAGTACATATACTAAAATTGGAACGATACAGAGAAGATTAGCATGGCCCCTGCGCAGCAGCACCCCGCGCTTTCACCCGCGATTCCTGCATTAAAAACTAGCCTATTTATTCTAAGGTATAGGTAAAGCTAAGTACCTCTACAGGGTTAGTTCTACTCAGTAAGCATCCTTTTAATGGCATATTCTGTACTTCAAAACAAACAACTTTTACTATAGGGCCAACATTGAAATCGCAAACAAAAAACAGCTGTTCCATACATTTTGCCCGAGGTCGATAAACTTTTTGTATGGAACAGATATTTTTTTGCCGATTTCAGTGTTGGCCCCATACTAAAAGTTGTTTGTTTTGACTTACAGAATATGCCCTTAAAATGATGTAAACTGATTACAAGTGACCCTGTATATACAGTTTGTTTAATTCTAAACCTTACTTTTTTAAGTGAAAGATGTGACATTTAGAAAATTCAAAAATAATTTAATTAAGATATTACTGCATAAATGCTATTATAACATTGACAAATTCTTAAATGATAAAATAATAATTGACACTAATTAATAATACTTTGACATTCTATATTTTGTATCCTTATGTAAATCCAATGTAATCTAATATTATATAATATTGTACTATTGTATGCCTAAAAGGGTAGCTGCTGATCCTATTATGATGACTCCAACTTATAATACGCAGCTGACAATAAATGTTTTTGAATTTATTTGTTTTTTTTTTTTTTTTAATTTGCGGCAGTTTTTCGACCTTATCCTCTAAATTTTGATCTATTTATAGAGTCTTTTTTCATGCATTTTTTTTTATAATAGGTCTTTACCTATGAAATTGCCGTTCTTCAGTACTGGTCATTTCAAATAAAAAAAAGTTAGGAATGGCTTTGTATTCTGAATTCAAATTAATGTTGTCTTAAAAACATGACATTCTTTTTACAAACTCAGTCTTTTGTTTATTGATTAGCGTTGTATTTTCATTACATTTGAACATGATTTGAACATTTTTCGTCATAATGGATACTTTAAAAATTCGTGTAATTATGGAATATGAGTTCCGTCGTGGCACCAACGCGACACAAACGGCATGTAACATCAAAAACGTTTACGGAGAGAACTGTACAAACGAACGCACAACCCGTTATTGGTTTTCCCGGGTCCGTTCTGGAAATTTTGACTTGAAAAATGAAGCTCGTGGTCGTCCGGAGAATTTGGTCAACAATGATGAATTAAAGGCGATTGTGGAAGCTACCGAAACTCAATCTACAGCTGAGCTAGCAGCAGCTTTTGATGTTAGCATCAAAACAATTTTGATCCATTTGCGACAAATAGGCAAGGTAAAAAAACTTGATAGATGGGTGCCCCACAAACTTAACGATCGCCAGCGCAACGTACGCGTCGAGACCTGCCTCGCGCTGCTCAATAGGCAAAGAAATGAAGGAATTTTGAACCGAATTGTTACGTGCGATGAAAAATGGATTCTGTTCGACAATCGAAAGCGCTCAGCAAGTTGGTTAGATCCTGGTTCAGCACCAAAGCAATGCCCAAAAAATGACCCCTAAAAACGTGATGGTCACTGTTTGGTGGTCTAGTGCGTGTGTGATTAATCACAGCTTTTTACAAAACAGCATGAGCATTACTGCAGATGGTATTGTGAAGAACTGGAAACAATGATGGAGAAGCTTGCACATCGGCAACCAGCTTTGGTCAATCGGTCGTCCCCACTGCTCCTTCACGACAACGCGCAACCCCATACTGCACAACAGACAGTCTCCAAGCTGCAAGAGCTGGGGTTGGAAGCTCTCCCTCATCCGCCATACTCACCAGACCTTGCACCTACCGACTATTACCTTTTCCAAAATTTAGACAACTTTTTAGTGGGTAAAAAATTCAATTCCCGAGAGGCAGTACACAATGCCTTTGAAGAGTTTGTTGCCTCCCGTCCAGCTGATTTTTACAAGAAGGGCATCAATAAACTGCCATTTCGTTGGCAAAGATACGTCGATTACATGGGTGATTACTTTGAATAACAGAAATAAAAAAGTTTATAAAAATAAGTATGTACTTTCACTTTCCATACAAAACGGCAATTTCATAGGTAAAGACCAATATTTGTCTTACTGGCTCTAAAGCAAAGAGCAAGATAAATATTGTGCGGATGCGGTTGTCTATCTATATTGATATATATTTAGAGGCGCATTTAAATATTTATTAATCATCTTCATCATCATCAGCCCGGAGACGCCCACTGCTGAACGAAGGCCTTCCCCTTAGACCGCCACACTGTACGACAACCTGCCATTTGCATGCACCGGTTGCGCGCGACTTTTACTTACAATGAATACCTAAATAGAAATGTGATTTGAAGTCCAACTTATGCATTATGCACACAAAATCACTTTCGTTGGACTTTATACGTAGTATTTATTCTGTGACTGAGTGATTTTTTATTCCTTGGAATGACAAGACGAGCGAGACGTTCGCCTGGTCGTAAGCATCACGCCTGTGCTCATGCTACTTTCCATGCCTGCAGTAGCAGTTACAGCATTGAGAACTTGCGTACAAAATCCTGCGCCACACTTCGCTGCGCTCGTGACGGTCGCTCTGTTTATGCCCAGTAATTTCTCTAACATTGATTGTAATTAATATGGTAACATTGCCCTTCAAACCGAAACACAGTAATGCTTGCACAATACTGTTTAGCAGTTTAATTAAGTTTAAGTTTTAAGTTTTGGTAGTTTTATTAGGAATGCAATTAGAACAAATTATTTGTAACCTATACAATGCAAATGTAAAGACTGTACTTATTCTGTTTTGCGTATCAAATAAATAAATAAATTAAATAACTGCCAAAGGTGTGATACTTCCCCAGGCGGACTCTGCAATAAGAGTCCTACCACAACTTAGAGTTATCGTTGAATTATGGTTCGTAAATTCAAATTACGTTCCTATTTTCAGCCTATAACAGCGTCATAAAATGCATAATATGAGTCCCGCAGTAGGTCAACAGCAAATTAACGAGCGGATTCATTCTTTATTGTCTCGTGAAGGTATCATTTTACTATTCTGGTTTTATCTTTGGTTAAGGTGCCCAGGAGAGCAAGATCCTCCAAAGGTTTTATACATCATTAATTTGTTCGTTAGTTGCAGCTTCCGCAGTTTTTGTTTTGTCTTTCCATTTGAGTAAACAATTTAGTTGCAGTTATGTTTTAAACTGAATAGCTTTGCCATGCCTACCTATAATTATGTCGTCCATAGAAAAACGAAAGCCCCACTTCTTGTCGTCTGTCTTTCCTTGTATTGAAAGGCCTTGACACAGACCGTGTAGAAATAAGGTACTCGTATACAATATCAGTCTAACCTTTCCTGTTATATATTTTCACCGTCTTATGCATAAAACACTAAAAAGCTATTTGAAACATATTTTTGTTAAAAAGTGTTTTGTCTTAATTCAAATTTTTTAACAATGTGGTCAATTTTGAAGCTTTAGTTGACAGTTCTAAACTGATTAAAATGTCGCTGTTACTTTTTTACTAGGCATGTTAGCTAAGGACAGCAATACTTTGGTTAGTTTAGTTATGTCAACTTAAACCTCAAAATTGATCACAATATTATAGGTTTGAAATGCGTTTTAGCGTTTTATGCATATGACGGTTATTGTATTTCCGTAATAAGAAGGAGGAACAATTTATCAATTTCCAGTTTACGGTTGGTATTATTTGTTTACCTATATAACCTAATTTAATCTAAATCGAAACAAATATCACTTAAACATTAAACAAAAAATTAATTAACTCGAAGACGAACAATTAGGTAATCTGTTCACCTGGAATAAATAATTGTTATAAGCAGAAACAGTCGGATGTAGCAATTAGGTTAAAACGAAACGCAATGTAACACCTGGAGTTTTGGCGGGAACTCGGAAAAATCATGTCGCTGCATTCTATTATTTTCTTAAATTTGTGTTTTTTGGCGAATTAAAAATGGTGGTGTTTTATTCATTGAGTGTTGAATTACATGCACGAGTGTGGGTAAGTGATTTAATGTGGTGAAACATGTATTTTTGTGTTGTTTTCAAAACTCCGTAAAAGCTCAGAGTAAAGTCGCCACCACTTTACTAGGGCACGACTTGGGCTCGACTTTGACTAACTCCGTGTGACTGACTGTGATTAAATGACATATTTGACTTGATAATATTAAATAAACTTGAACGTTCATATAACTTGACTCTGGCAGAATGCACAAAGTGCAATGCCAATAACAAAGGAAAAAAAAATGTAACGCCTTAGCGCTATCAGTTTGGAATACTAAACGAGGTAAATCAAACTGAAATTGATTTATTTACCAGAGAAATTACTGGGTATGAAGAGATTTAACATCTAATATCTCAGGGTGACGAGCGCAGTACCTACCTACAGTGCGGCACAGGAGTTTATTCGCAAGTTCACAATTCTAGCACTGCTACTGTTATGAGCAGGCGTTACGATCACCACCAGGCGAACATCTCGTTAGTCTCGACACTAGAACGTAAAAAAAAAACTATTTTTATTATAAAATACCATATAGGTATAATGTGACTTGATTAAATTACGTATGAAATTAGTTTAACCATAAAAATATGCGCAGACCAGCAAGTGTCTCTAAGGGCCAGTTCTTTATCACGCAAATGATATTATTTCATTATCTGTTGCAGATTTCCTTCGAGACACAAAAGCTGGAGAAGGAGAACTTTTAAATTATTAGCTCGGCTTAATATCCCTCCACCAATTTGTCACACAACGAGCCACACAACGAACGAGCCAATATCTACGTGAGATGTTTATGCGGTTCTCTTTTGCATTTCCACTGAGAGAAGGACAAATGACTTTAGTAGGTGTAAAACGTTCATAAAGCCTGTGTATATTGCACTGTATCCACCTACTTCTCAATTTTATATCACACGTTATTCTAAGGTAGGTATAGGTACCTAGGTATCATCATCAGCCCGGAGACGTCCTGAACGAAGGCCTCCCCCTTAGACCGCCGCACTGTACGACAACCTGCCATTTGCATCCACCGGTTGCCCGCGACTTTTACAATGTCGTCGGTCCACTTAGTGGGAGGCCTTTCTACGCTGCGTCTTCCTGTTCGCGGTCGCTACTCAAGAACCTTTTGTTCCCCATCGCTTATCGTTCGTTCGTCGAGCGATGTGGCATGCCCATTGCCACTTAAACTTGCAAACCCTGCGAGCTCTGTCGGTGATCTTGGTTCTTTGGCGAATATCCTCGTTCCGGGTTTAATCGGGCAAAGTAACTCCGAGCATAGCTCTCTCCATTGCCCGTTGCACGACTCTGAGTATCTCCAATAGGTCAGCAGTTAAAGACCACGCTTCAGTTCCATAATGTCATCACAGTCCCTCCCCTACAGCTTGGCAAAAAAAACACGCCAGTGCTTAAAACGGATTTATCGAATTATCTTCATTAGACATCTTACAGGGTTTTTAGTACCTATTTAGAATAATGAGACAATGGCAACCCTATTAATTTATTCTTAGCTTTGTCGAGCTTTGATTACATTTGGAGCCTTGGAGGAGTCTATACTTAATCAAAGTCTGAATCTGACGCCTCCAATTAGTTGTTAAGCTAAGTATGACAAGCTTTTTCTATGGTACGATAAATTAAAAAATGCACAATGGAAACTTTAATTAATTAAGTCTTAGAACGTATAGTTCAGGAACATTGAAGATGAGTCACTGAGTTATGTGAAAGCTATGTACAGATGCTCGGCAAGCGAAATTGAACTTTGTGCTGGGAAACCTAACTTTTCCCGTGTGCATGTTTGCAAGAGTAGCAATTGATATTACTGCAAACACACTTCTAAAAGTTGCCTTACTTAAACATAATAATAATTACGCTTTTAATAAAAATACAACCGACTTCAACTTCGAATACCTGGATGACATCTTCATATTTTCTAGTAAATTTGATTTAAAAACCAAACTACTGAACCGATTTCGATAAAATTTATATAGGACCACTTCTGAAGTATTGCCTACCATAAAATATAAGAATCATTAAAATCAGTTCATAATTGGCGGAGTAATCACGTAACATACAAAAAAAAAAACAGTCGAATTGAGAACCTCTTTTTTGAAGTCGGTCGATAAATGTTTACTTTAACCGCATTTGACTGAAAAAAATATTAATTATTGAATTTTTGTACTTAATAAAAGTAGTAAGTACAAAAAATAAAGGCGAAGGTAGCTATTATTCACCTGGGTGAATTCACCTAGGTGAACAAAGTGGAATAAACCAGTTTTACCTACATATGCCTGACTTGGATAGTGGACACGTCACTCACAGTAGGCTTTCTACGGTGTCATTCTCTGGCAAAATAGTGTAGATGCCCCTGATCTTTTTGAGCTCAAAAAAAGTGTGTACGCATCTTCGCAAACTCTAACCTACCTGACATTACCATACCAAATTTCCACAGACCATTTTTCATTAAGTATAAAATATTAACACTGACATACATTCATAAATCAAAAATCTGTTAATTTATTCGAAAACATCCTCAACTATTAACTAAAATAGCAGTAATTAAAGTATATAAATAATTAACTACAAGGAATTTTACCATCCTCCAATTTGGCGATGCATATAGCTCCAGGCCAAACCCAATGACCATAAAAATAAATAACATAATACCGGCAGAGATTAAAAAAATGGAAAATGATATTGAATTGGTCAAAACACTAAAATACTTATTAATTACAAAGTGTATTATACTTTAATTCAATATTTTAACGACAAAACATTAAAATTATAATGGCGTGGCCCGCTCTGCAAGACGTTGCCATACCCGTACAGGGTCGTTATAAAGCACTTACCATTCAAACTGAATTGAGTATCGAGTATCAATATCTTTAATTAGCTAACTGGCTTTATCATCAGCCTGAATATTTCCACTGTTGATCAAAGGCCTCTCCACCTTAATAGAGAGGGGTTGGCTTGGCACGCTTGGCCATAAGAAACTGGCTTACTTTAATTTTAAAGAAGGAAAAGTAAGGCAATAACATGCGTGTCTTTTATTCTTTTTTTCAATTTATCTTACAAACCCGTAAGTACTTATTTCAATGTTCAAGTTCTTATATAACACCCACATAATCTTATTAAATTCTGAACATCCTTGAGACGAAATCCATGTTAAAAGTTTGGAACAAAAATTGAATCGGAGTTCACTTTTCAAGTTTTAATTCTTTGGCTTTTGCGGGAGTTATTCAACTTTGATTTTATCATACATATATTTTCCACTAACAATTAAATCATCATCATCATCAGCCCGGAGACGTCCACTGCTGAACGAAGGCCTCCCCCTTAGACCGACACACTGTACGACAACCTGCCATTTGCACCCACCGGTTGCCCGCGACGTTTACAATGTCGTCGGTCCACCTAGTGGCAGGCCTTCCTACGCTGCGTCTTCCGGTTCGCGATCGCCACTCAAGAACCTTTCTTCCCCATCGGTTATCAGTTCTTCGAGCGATACGAACAATTAAATATAACAACGTAATACCTATCCTATATACTTAAAAAAGTTTTGTAA
Organism: Erannis defoliaria; assembly: GCA_905404285.2. Classification (NCBI taxonomy): domain Eukaryota; kingdom Metazoa; phylum Arthropoda; class Insecta; order Lepidoptera; family Geometridae; genus Erannis; species Erannis defoliaria. The sequence continues at coordinate 8,931,003 of FR990071.1, forward strand.
TGACAGTAAAGTAGTACTAAGTATTTCTCTGCTCAACTGCACACGATTTTAAAAACCCAGTCAATCTGATTTGGACAAGGAAAGAAAAAGGTTTAACATCGAAGATAAGTTTTTTGCTGCTGGATCAGCCTTTTTACATGACATTTCTGGGCATAGGCCTCATAACCTCGGACTGTAGTAAGGATGTACTTAATAAGGCAATCTGTGTCAAGCTGTTGATGATGAACAGCTTGAAGGCGGCCAATGCTGGACCAACCTAGAAAGGGAGGACCCTATATAGGTATGGTTATGTGATTGATTTATAGGCGGAAGTCCATTTTGACACAAATTGCTACATACTATTTATTTCTAGTGTATTTCCGCTTTAATATCGTTTCGAGTACTCATAGGACAATTTTAAATTTACTGTAATTATCAACGTAACATGATAATTAATTTAACCTGACACAAAAAATATTTTAATTTATTTATTACCTGCTTACTTAGTTGAAATAAGCTAAACATATCAAAAAACACCGGATTTAAATAAATATTGGAGTAAATACAAAGATCGAAAATACAATTTAGTAGAAACCAAAATAATATCTACTCATATAAAGTTTATAATGTATTAAATAATAGTTTAGCTAAATAATTACAAGAATGAATAAAAACAAAGTTAAAACTTAAAAATAACCTTAAAATAACGAATAAGTTTATATTATTCAATATCAATCTTTTAGTCACAAGTTCTTCCATTAGGTCTGATCTTATTAGATCAATGGTCTAAATTGACAATAGGCATGATGACTACAATTTTTTTATTACCTCATAAAAAAGTCGATCATCAATAGAGCCTATCAACGAAACCAAAATTTAAAATAATTCAAAAATTAATAAGTTCTAAGTATTTTAATTTCAAGCTAGACAGAGAGCGCGCTATACTGAGCTATGACGTCAAACCTCAGGCGCGGCATACAAATGCCATACTAACACGTGCTTTGCGAGAAAGGGATAGAGCATACCCTCTCTATCCCCACCTAAAACTTTAAACGCTCATATCTAGGAGATTTATCAGCCAATACAATTTATTTTTTCAGTATGTGTAATGTATTATAGTTATATTCATCACTTAGCCTGTTATTTGTCATAAATTAAACATTAGGCCACACGCCTATTATAAAACAGAAACGATCGATCCTTTGAGCTTCGTCGTCAGCCATAAGGTGTCCGCTGCTGGACGAAGGCCGCCCAATAGAGTGGGCTCCCTTTGAGCTTATGTGGACGTAATGCATGCCCTGAAATAATTAAAGTGCATACCTACTACGGTGGGGAAGCGATCATGTAAATTAGTTTGTTCGGCTTTATTGATCGGTATAATAATCAGCCCGAATTAAGGCTTTGGGACTCTTACATCTCTCCAAACTCTACAGACAGATTCTGCTCGTATTTTTACTAGGAAATTGCATTATGATAATGAATAATGAAAGAACTTGCCCACGAATGTCGAACTAACATTGAAACGCTACGCGTCGTTCAGCACAAACATCTCGAAATGAAAATAAGTAAGCTGTAAATTCGTATAAATGTTTGTTTCGTCTTTTTATACGTTGGCTCAAACGTCTTCCATTCCAACTTTTTTTGTATACTATCAAATGACGATACGAGCAAGACGTTCACCTGGTGGTTAGCGTCACTCCTGCCACTAACGGTGGCAGTGCCAGAATTGTGAACTTGCGAACACAATCCTGCGCCGCACTGCACTGCGCTCGTCACCCTGAGATATTAGATGTTAAACCTCTTCATACCCAGTAATTTCTCTGGTAACATTGCCCTTCAAACCGGAACACAGTAATGCTTGCACACTACTGCTTGGCGCTTGAATAACTGGCAAAGGTGTGGTACTTCCCCAAGCGGACTCTGCAGTAGAGTTCTACAAAATTTTTATTGCATTGAGAGAATAAATAGTAATTTATTTTATAATACTACAGCTAAAACCTGGGACCTGGGTATGTTCTTAAACTGCAACCAGACCCACGGGAGGACGGGCAGCAGCGTCCTCTTGGTTAACGGTGGTGGCCATTCTGCGATCCCCAAGCTATTAAGGGGTAATTAATATAATAATATAATAATAATAATAATATAAGCCTTTTATTCAGATCATCTTAGTGTTCTATTACATTTAGACCCGATTTTATATTTAAACTTATTTTAAAAACATACTTATTCTAGTCTAGTATTTGTGTCTTGTTTACTTTCTGTAGATCTGTTTGCCAGTCGGCAAAGGCCTCCTCCAACCTTATCCATTCATGCCGTTCTTGTGCTACTCTGTTCCACATCACTCCTGCCACTTGTCTGATATCGTCATCCCACCTTTTCTGTGGTCTACCTCTTTTCCTTTTACCTTTTCTAGGGTACCATTGTGTGACATTTTTGCTCCATTTGTCCTGTCCTCTTATCATGTGCCCTGCCCATCGCCATTTGAGCCTTCTGATTTTGTATGTTATATCTATGACCTTTGTCTTGGTTCTAATGACACGGTTTTTCAATCTGTCTGACTTCTTCACATTCAGCATACTTCTTTCCATCGCATACTGGCAGGTTGCGAGCTTGTTTGTCATATTCTGTGTTAGAGCCCATGTTTGGCTGCCATACATTAGGACAGGTAGTATGCAGGTGTTAAATAATTTTCCTTTTACACGGATATGGAGCTTCTTATCTTTCATAGCCTCTTTTAATCCCCAGTATCTCTTCCAGCCATTAGTTATTCTTCTTTCAACTTCTTTGAGTATAGGATCGTTGTGTGTCATTAGCTGTCCCAGGTAAATGTATTCATCTGTGTAATCGATTTTAGTGTTTCCTAAATATATGTCGTTTTTCAATCCATTTGTCATTACTCTTGTTTTTTCCGGATTCAGTTTTAACCCTACTTTCTCGCTTTCAGCTGCCAGTTCTTTTATCATTATTCTTATATCTTCTGGTGTTTCAGCAAATAACACTATGTCATCTGCAAATCTCAAGTGCGACAATGGGGTACCGTTCACATTGATTCCGTAATTTTCCCAATTGAGACATCTGAATATTGATTCCAGTACCGCTGAGAATAGTTTTGGAGATAACGGGTCACCTTGTCTAACACCTCTTTCTACTTTGAATGTTTCACCTTTCTTTTCTAGTTGAATTCTTGCAGTACTGTGACTATATACATTTTTTATTAAGCGAATATATTTATGCTCTATTCCTTGTTCCTTTAAGGGGTAATTGGCAATTGGTAATTGTAATTGGCTTTTTGTAGCCGTTTTAGTTGAGAACAACAATAAATAAAGGGGGAGGCCTTCGTCCAGCAGTGGACGTTATATGGCTGACGACGACGACAGCTAAAACAGTAAAGGTTCTTGTAGTCCGATTACTTAAATTTACTGCCTATAATTTTCGGCTTAACCAGGATTATGAGTAGGTATTTTGGTAATGTTGTTTGTTTTTTCTTGTTTCCCGTATTCCCGTGCAAGGGATTATGTTTATGCTTCATTGCGTCCTTGTTATAACAAGCTTCCATAAAATAGGCAGTACTTTCGTAAATAGAATGAAAGAGTAAAACACAGATAAACTTTTATTTCACGAGGAATAAAAATAAGATGAGATCAAGCAAATCTATAAACTCGCCTATCCACTGGTTTATTTTTAAAGCATTCAGGGTTATTTATCAGATCGAAGGAAAATTGCTTTAATAAATCTTAAGCTGACTTACTACACGAATATAGGCTAATGTTCAACCGCTATTAAATAAAAAGCTACGTAAATAAACGTCACAGAGGTAACATTTTGTCGCAAAAGTAAGTAACCTCCATATTTTTACCGCATAATGTCTGCCTACCACTTGAATATTATACTATACAGGTCTAGTTCTAATCAGTTAACATCCTTTTAAGGGCATATTCTGTACATCAAAAACAAACAACGTTTACTATGGGGCCAACATTAAAATCGTAAAACATTACAGCTGTTCCATACATTTTGCTTAACTTCGATGAACATTTTGTTGAACAGCTCCGATTCGAAGCGATTTCAAGGATGGCCCCATAGTAAAAGTAGTTTGTTTTGATGTACAGAATATGCCCTTATAGGATGCTAACTGATTAGAACTAACCCTGTATTATATTTATAGGTAGGTACTACCACTTAAATATTTGAAACAATAAACTTTAGCTAGTAATTATTAAAAAACGAGGGGAGGGCTGCCTACTTCAGGCGTCTGGATTATTGATCATCCAATTTCAGTAAGAACAACATTTTTTTACGTAAAATTTGGCAGAGTGACGAGCCACCTGATGGAAAATGGTTCTCGGTCTCGGCCATTATTTACTTTGTCAGTGAATTTAGCTTTGAAGACTTATTCATTCATTGTTTTTTTATTTATTACTATAAAAAAATAAAGTAGGTCTATGTTTGAAAGGTACCTAATTCTTAAAAAAATCGAGGTTGATAAAGCATTATGATTAACACATTATGCGAACTATGCGATGCGTCGTCTTCACGTATTAAGGCCGGAGATGTCATATTATGGAAATGTGTGGAGCGGAGAAGCTTACCAGTTTATCCACTGGAGTCCGGGCCTTATGATTGTTCGTTTAATACGTGGATGGGTGTCTATAATGTACAACATGATATTTGCCGGCACGATAATGCACAGCATGTTAATTGGTGTACATGTACATCGAATATCATGCTGTACAATCCATGTCGTACAATACTGGCCGGCCATTATCGGCTCGTGTCTATAAAGTACGGACCTATATTGTACAGCCAATAATCCGAGTATATTTCTCAAATTGACATTTAAATAAAAATCTGAATCTAACTGCTATACAAATAAGGAATTCGTGTACTTGTACATCAAATATCAGTCTGTACAAAATCGGGGTGTGCATTATTGAGCCGAGCCGATAATGTACGGCATGATATTGCACGGCACGATATTGCACAGCATGATATTCGATGTACATGTACACCAATTATCATGCTGTGCATTATTATGCCGTACAATATCATGCCGTACATTATCTGTGTCGTACATGATTGCCTCCCACGTGGATGACACTTTCGATGGCGGCCGATTCGGTGGTGATACCGGGACAGAACGATCCAAGAGTTTGAGTTTTCGTGCGAGAATGACCATAATTATTCACATATATTTGAACCGTGGAAATACAATAATCACTAATATAATAATAATGTACTTCATTAAATTGTTTAAATACAATGTTGTTTTAACCTTGTTTTTTTTTATATAAAATAATAAAATAAGTACAGTTTCTATCATTAGGCGAATCTGCGACATAGATATAACTCCGTATAATAAATGAGATTAAAACTAGCAATGCATGGATGTCACAGACTGTTACCTAAAAAGTATCTATCAACTATGATTTAAAATATGCTACAATATTTTACCTTCTAATTATTATTTACCCTTTAATGTACGGTGTAAATCTAGAAATATATACTCGTATTTAGCTCCGGTAAGCTATTTTTCCTAAATTGAACCACAGAAGAAATAATAGTACACTAAACTTACCCGAAGTAAGTACTTAGGCACTTAGTATATTCCTTATTGCCCGTACATTCTCCAGATACAAAGCAACGATAAAACAATTAAATTAGCTTTACAAACACCAGCCCAGACTGTAAGTAAGACATACCATAAGACTTATATTACCCAAATGTCCCAGGCGCTTTAGTATAAAAGTCTGTGTGCGCTGCAATTTTCTAGACCATAAATCTAGATAGATTACGTAGGGTCCTGATAAATCGCTCTAGATTATTATGCTTGTAGAAAACGTGCCTATTTCCGAATACGCATTTTACAACAGTGATCAAGGGATTTGTGAAAGCTTGTTGTTGAACGTAGGTAATAATTATGGTGATGTCTTTAATCTCGTAGGGATAATATTATAATAATCTCGTCGTTCATGATCATACGGCTATTTATGTCACAGTATTATGGGTTTAGGTAAGTAGAATCAACATCGACGTCTTCCTATGTACTGGGGATTCAGGCGGGTTTGCTTACGGAGCATTGGTTTGCTAAACTAGAGTTATTTTTTGTTCCCACACAACATTTATCACGTGGATAACTAGTAATTTAGTAAGGGGTCACAATATTCTTTCGAATTAAGGAAACTTGTTTTCTGAAAGTTGTTCACATTGATGGGTAAATATACACCATACATAATATATAGATAGCCATAACTGTACTATAAAATACCCGTATACAGGGCTTTGGTAAAAGTAGCTAACATCAACAACTACAACAACACAACAACAACTACACAACAACAAACAACAACAACAACAACCAACAACGTTAGTACCTATTTGCTCATTCTGTACAACATAACTTGAAAATTCATAAGACTTGGCTGAATGCACAAAGTGCGAAGCCAAAAACGAAAAAAAAAGACTCCTTTAGTTTGACTATTAAAACTGTAAGGAAAATAAAAATGGTGTTTCATACATTTTGACGTAAAGAAAGTTGTGTGAAACCAATATGAAACAGTCTATAAATTTCTTTGGAAACAGTTGATTTTTTCTCGCAAATTTTAAACTTCTGTCGTAGTCCATAGTTTTTTTTTGTTTGTTTTTTCCATATAGGTTGTTGGTAGAGAAATTTACTAGGTTGTTAGGTACCAATGACCCTGTATAACGTCATAACATTAATTACATTGTAATGTAGACTGACTTCATTTTGTTTGAGTTACATGAGTACTTTTTTTTTCTTTGTTATTGGCATCGCACGTTGTGCATTCTGCCAGAGTCAAGTATATATATATGTTCAAGTTTATGTAGTATTATCAAGTCAAATATATCATAAAGTCACCGTTAGTCACACGAAATTAGTCAAAGCCGAGTCCAAGTCATGCCCTAGTAAAGTAGTGGCGACTTTACTATGAGCTTTTAGGGAGTTTTGAAAACAACACCAAAATACATTTTTCACCACATTATATCACTTGCCCACACTCGTGCATGTAATTCAACACTCAATGAATAAAACACCACCATTTTTAATCATTAGTTCGCGAATAAACACTAGTTTAAGAAAATAATAGAATGCAGCTACTTACATGATTTTTCCGTGTCCCCGCCAAAACTCCTAGGTATTGTTTTTCTTTATATTTACATATTTTTTTACTTTTTCTATTCATGAAATTGAATTTTGATTTAAGTAAGTACTCATTTTATTGTGTTTTGCTGTTTTATTTATTTATAGGCTTGCGTTTGACTGCCATGTGCCATCTCGTCTGATGCAGCCTACGATGGAGCACGCTTGCCTAGAAGAAACCGATTCACTCGCGACTTGAAGTCGCTCAGATGACTTTGAGAGTTGAAATGTATGGGTGTAATTAGCTTGAATAAATGAAATTAATATTATATTGTTATTAACGTAGGTACCTATGACTTTAGTTTGCGCCAACCACGGCTGTCTGCAGTCTAACTACTTATAAAGCAGCAAAAGAAAAATAGAAAAAAAAAATTATTAGCTCTCTTTAAATAAATAAATATGGGGGGACATTTTACACACAGCGCCATCTAGCCTCATACTAAGCAAAGTTTGTATTATGGAAACCAGATAGCTGATAGAATACTTATATACATATTTTATTTCGTAAATACATACTTATAATACATACTACACCCAGACACAGAACAAACATACAACTTTATCACTAGTTGGTTCGCAGTTTAGTTGAATTCACATTTGTTTGTTGAGAAGACGTCACAGGAAATGTATCTAATTATGATACTTATAACGTACAATGAAAATTATAATTATTCCAATCAAAAAGTATACTTTTACCCGACTTGAAACGCGGCTTGTACCTACCGAGTAATTACATATATTTTAAACTCGGGTTAGTTATTTAATAACGATAAAAGCTCTCTTTTTACTTATTATTTTATAAATTGAACGCAACGTTAAACAACGTTAGCGTTTAAGCAACGTTAGAAATTTAACTAAATTCTTCTGAATTAATCTGACCCGACTGTCTCGTAAGCGGTGCTGAGCTAATTGGCCTTGATTTAGCTAACTCTGAACCAGAAGATAATTATATTTATTAAAATAATAACAACACCAAAAATAATATTCTCACAGGCCTCTTAGTATTAGCTTCGGCTCTACCGACCTCTTTCAAATGTCCGGGGTAAACCCCAGAGTTAGGTAAATGACTAAGTATACCTATTATTTATTTTTAACATAGCTTTTATAATAGTACTCTATTCCAGAGTCCGCCTAGGGAAGTACCTCTGTCAGTTATTCAACTGTCAAGCAGTAGTGTGCAAGCATTTCAGTTTAAAAGGCAATGTTACTAGATAACACAAAACTCTTAAAAAAAAAACAACAAACTCTCTTACATGACTCTAAATGGCGCATAGTTTCTATATGTTTAGTAATTATGTTTTTTTGTCGCTGTTAGTTTCCCGAATAAAATAAAATAAAATACTTATATATATTTTAAAGAAACACGATCTTAAGAAATAAAATGTATACATAACTTTACTGTAAAACAGCAACGAGAGTAAAAGAGACGGAAATATATTCTCTCTCTTTCAATATCTTCGACCAGACGGCGAGTTGGTTCATCTGGGTTGACGTGAACTATATAAAACAAATTTGTAAGTACGTAAAATACTTTTTTAAATCTTTGCATGTGTTCTACAATATTTCCTTACTTGGTAAAACATACATTCGCTGTTTATTTATGAACCTAATTTTTACAGAGATATTTAGACGCCAATATCTCACTTTACGTGTTTATATTTACTATTTTGATACTTGACGAGAGAGAGAAGCTAAAGCCTCCAAGTACCTACTTGACACAGAACTGAGCGCAAATCTCATCATAAAATCTGATTTGCTGGCAGTCAGCACTCATATTGCGTTGTCATATCGAGGCATGGTTTTGTGATCTATTAGATTTTGATGGCCTTTTCGACCTCATGCTAGAACTCTGTTTATAAGACTGTTAAGACTAGTCGTCCATACATACATACCTTATAAAAACATATCAGTATAAATAAATTTACTTCGGCAGTGACTCCCTTACATAATGTCTATAAGTCGGATTCATAATTAGACGGAGTATACTGACAGATTGAAATGTCACTTTTCATCTGCTACTAGCCGTATTGCATAAATTTATTTTGGCAAAAAGTAGCAACACTCGAACTGTCAGCTTAGTCCGTCTAATCATGAATTCGAGTTACAAGTATTGATAATAATTATTACATACTTACTAGCAGCACCCCGCACTTTCACCCGCGATTCCTGCATTAAAAACTAGCCTATTTATTCCAAGGTATAGGTAAAGCTAAGTACCTCTACAGGGTTAGTTCTACTCAGTAAGCATCCTTTTAAGGGCATATTCTGTACATCAAAACAAACAACATTTACTATGGGGCCAACATTGAAAGCGCGAAAAAATGATGAGCTGTTCCATACAAAAAGTTCATCGACCTTGGGCAAAATGTATGGAACGACAGTTTTATTATAATTAGGATAGTAAAAGATCGTCATCGTTGTGAATCATTAACATCCCCGTTTTTCATCATCACGCGGGTGAAACTTCGAGGCCCATCCAATAGACTGTAATTGCTAAAGTTGAACAATTATAAAGGGAAAAATATATATCTGGTTTCATGAAACTAGAGTAATGACAATTTGTTTTGAAATTACAGTGTAGTGAAGACTTATGTTTATTAGAAAACCTTTTAGAAATAGGGACTTATTTATAGTAGGCACATGACACATTTGCTTGCCCGGCACGTGTATGTTTTGTGATGTGTGTCGTAGTGTGGTGTTATCGGTTTTACCTGGTAATTTTCATATATTACAGTTACTTATTTGTACCTAATTATATAGACTCCCCACGCTTGGCAGGCGGCTTGGGGGGTGTTATGGCAACACCTCTCTTTAAGGGAGAGGCCTTCTTCCAGCAGTGGACGTCTTCCGGCTGTTGATGTGATATAGACTCAGGGACTCAGTAGGTAAGCTTCGCGCTAAAAATATCTCAAAACCAGAGTACCTATCTATTGCTTACGAGAGTTATCAAATAACACAAGAATATTGGGAAACTAGCTTCTTTTCTTAGTAAAATTGTTAGACTAGTCCTTGGGACAGAATTTAATTGATTACGAAGTTCCTGCGGCTCCAATTGATATTTTCTGGTCTATAGATATTTTTCTTACAATGAATTACCTATCTGTAAGCATAGACTTAGACATAAAAATATATGTCAGTTCCTATGTGAGCCACTGAGCCATATATTATGGTGGCTATCTACCTAGATATCTAAATAGATAGATTAATTCTTTATTGCTCACACCAAAGAAACATACATACAAAGGATTAAATACTAGTGCACAAATGGCGGCCTTATCGCTAAAAGCGATCTCTTCCAGGCAACCTTAGGATGGAGAAAAATTATGAACACGAAAAGACGGGGTGTGCTGTAATGTAGAAATTCCTACAAATCATAAACATACTTACAATCTAATACTAATACATAATATAATAATATTTAATAATAAACTACTATATAAAATAACATAATAAATATAATATTATATCTAATATGATAATTTAAATAAATACAAATTAAAGTAGGTATTAGCTTGGACACCACAAGCTCATTCTGAACCACTTTTATTTCAGGGAAAACACTGATATTGCGAAAGAAACAGCTGTTCCTTACCATGTCAAGAGTCGATGAACTTGTTCTGTGAAGCAGCTTTTTTATATCGCGATTCCAGGGTTGTCCCCTTAATAAATGTTGTTCACAATAATAAGTATAATGACCTCCTTTTAGCCTAGTACAACTGTTCCGTGTAACCCTGAATAAACGCTAGTTAAGTCAGCCTAATGACGCTTGCAATTAGTGTTCCTCTTATCTATTATACCCACCAATAAGGAAATGCTTAGTCTACATGATAAGCTTAGGAAAGCAAGAAACTATTTAGTGTAGATCCTACAAACACAAAACTGCTTTCTATTTGGAATTATACTGATACAATAATAATGACATAGCTCGCAGGGTTTGCAAGTTGAAGTGGCAATGGGCAGGCCACATCGCCGAACAACTGATAACCGGTGGGGAAGAAAGGTTCTTGAGTGGCGACCGCGAACCGGAAGACGCAGCGTAGGAAGGCCTCCCACTAGGTGGACCGACGACATTGTAAAAGTCGTGGGCAACCGGTGGATGCAAATGGCAGGTTGTCGTACAGTGTGGCGGTCTAAGGGGGAGGCCTTCGTTCAGCAGTGGACGTCTCCGGGTTGATGATGATGATGATGATGAATAATAATGATCATCAAAAGCATTGAATGGGGATCCTCACACAGCGATTTTTTCTCGCTAGTTAGCGCATCGTCGATGCGGCCATAGGCAACTGTCAATCTTATAATACATTTTGATGTATTTTTTCTACATTTTAATGGGTTTACTCTTATTAGACTAGGATTACCAGGCAGAATCTGCATATACCGGTTTGTACACCAGTTCTTTGCCTTGTTAATTAAAGGTCTGTCCAACAAAAAAATTAAACAACTATTTTAGGCCGTCAACAGCTGCATAGCTAAGTGCTGCTGATTCTTAAAACACAGTACCCAGATTTTTCCTTGGACTAGATTATCGACAACGCCCACATAAAGGGCAGATCGATTTAAGCAAAAACTTGATTTTGCCACATCTGGACCACCGCTGATGCTATCTGCGAAAAGTTTTGCCTGTAGAACCTCATTGAATCCTTCTCATACCAAACTAAGAAAATCTCAAATTCAAGAATTCTCAAAATGTCTAACAATGTTTTATGCACAGATTTTATGGGTAAAATCATAGATTTATTATGTACTACCTAAATAAATCTATGGGTACAATTCAACCTGTTTCTTAGACCGTTTCCTTAGAAACTAGAGCTAATAACTGTACAGTCAAGTGTACGAATGTAATATTAGTAAAATCATTTCGCAATAATTATTTGATGTTTATAAAACAGAAATCCCTCTGTCTGGCGTCTCTCACGCATTTGACAAATACCCTCCTACACTCGTATTTCTATGAATAGGACGAAACTCTTGTGTAGGTATATTAAAGCCTATGTAAACCAAGCCACCTGTTGAATGTTTTTCAAAAAATCGGTCTCGATAACAAATCTAAAAATACCTACAAGCAACACACATATATCTATCAACCTTGTATGCGTCGTTGTTGTTCAATAAACCGTAGGAAATAGCTACTGTTGTTTTTGGCATTCATTGAAATCACTTTAATTTATCAGAGTGCCGTTTAATGAAGATCATAAATGGCTGAATGAAAACAAAGCTTGTACACGTAACTCACTTGCATGTTAGTTTTCGTAGAAAAGTACCTACCTAGCTGTTTTAGTAACCTGGCAAATTAATTTACGAGTACTGTTGTTCATTTTCATATTCCATTAAGGTAGCTTTATACTTCTGTAGCTTAATATCATGTTATGTGCTGCTTTTAATTAGTTTTGTAGTGGTGGGTGGTACACAATATATTTATAGGTATATATTTATAATTTAGCACTCCCATCACATTAGTTTTTTTTGATTTGTATGTTTTAGGATACACCTAGCCCGGAAAAACATTTACATCAAACTTTTTTTTATCCCGAAATGGTAAAAAAGGTATTTTTTAATTTGATATTTTCTCTATACATATAGGTATAGGTGGTAGACCTGGGTATGTCCTATAACTGCATCCAGAACCACCGGAGGACGGCGAGCATTCTGCGATCCCCAAGCTGCCTGCCTAGTGTGGGGATTATGGCAATCCTTCCCTATTATGGGGGAGGCCTTCGTCCAGCAGTGGACGTCTTCTGGCTGTTGCTGATTATGATGATAGGTATACCAAATAAAGCTGCTAATTATGGCATCAATATATACAAACTGTGCAATCTACTGAGCTGTTCTTGTACTAAAGGTATTCAATCATAAATGATTTTATGATTTGATTAAAAATTAAAAAGTTTACTTAATTGACCTGTCTAATTAAATTTGTAGGTACTAATCAGTAATCAGCATTATATCAGTGGCATTCGATCTCGCAGGTGTAGGGCTCGGCATCGAGGCTCAAGCTTCGGCCTTACATCAGTTATACAATGTGTAACAAAAAAGTTCAACAATACGAAAGGGTATGTATATACTCATCATTATGAACAACTTTTAGTATGGAACCAACACTGAAATCCCGAAAAAAATATCAGGTGTTCCATACATTTTTTCCAATGTCTAAGAACTTTATGTATGGAACAGCTGACTTATCTTTCGCGGTTTCAGGGTTGGCCCTATTGTAAAAGTTGTTCATAATGTTGTTCCTCTTTACCATATTTTCATCATGTCGTTTTTATGTTTAACAAAACAAAAACGCATATTAAAACTGACCTTTACATGATAAATACAGTAATTATTAATTTATTAGTTAATTAGGAGATACGCATGAATGCATTTAATAATTTTAATATTGTAAATCATACTATCCTTTTGTTTGAATAATGTTGATATTAAAATTCAATTAAATTAACATTATGTAATATTGTTACTATTTTGCACCCCAGTTTATGGGTGTTAAGGCATGAATTCATAATTCTGTTTTATTATGAATTCATGCCTTAACAAGTCTTTTGTAACCATTAGCAGGCAAATAAATGATTTTGAATTTTAGAATTGAATTTGAATTTTGAATTTATTGTGTGAATAACACAGTCTTGTAAGGCCGAAGGCCGGAGCCTCAATTCCGAGCCTACACCTGCGAGATTGTAGCAACAAATTAAAATAATTCAACAAAACTTTATCACCATTTTTTATTAACGAATAAAAACTGTATCATTTAAATAAACATACCTAATAAATCAAAAACATTACTTAATAAGTATAATATTCTCGAGAGCTTTTTTGCTCATGAAAATACCCTCTTTTGTTTTTATTAATTTCATATTTTTTTATGTAAAACACAGACTGTTTCTTTTAACGCTGCAAAAACAAAGAATAGGTTCTACATGATTTAATAAAATGTAGCAGATTGTGTGTTAAGTACCCACGTTTTTTGCTAAATTAACTCTAACACGAATGACCTTTTTGCACTTTACTATAACTTCGTAAAGCGCAATAAATTTCGGGGCAGACAGATAGTCATCAATTACAGTTCGCCTGAGTCATTTCGTTAGAAAATGAAGTGTGCATGGAAAATGAGGAACGAAAAATGTATAATTTTTAGTCTTATCAGTAGCGCTCGTGGCGTAGCTTGTCTAGGTGATTCTAAACGATCACCGATGTTAAGCAACGGACGGTCCGGTCAGTCTTCGGATGCGGGTGACCGTGACTGGCATTTATTTCTGAGCGCTACCGTGGATCGGATGACACTTTAAATTGTTGCTCCCGGTTGTTTGTTCTAGTTTCTATAAGAACAACCGTCAGCCATGTCAGAGGCCTTCGGGCGGCACATTAACTCTGACACTAGGGCTGGCCACTCAGCCTATACGAACTTACTTACTTTAGTCTTATAACTTTTGTAGTGCATCTTTATCTAAACGTTAATATATTCCTAAATGCAAGACAAACTAACGACTACTTACCACATTTATTAAGTCATCCCTGACTTAAAAAAGAGTTAGTCGTTGAAGTTATTAGTATCATGTATATAAATACTTAGCTAATAAATAGTCAATGGTAAAGATGTTTAACGTGTGACCATGCACCATCATTAAAATATACTTGTATTTCAGCTTGGATCTTTCGGTTCACTCTGCTCTTTCAGCGCTTTTTATATTGTTTTTTAATACAATAAACATCATTTACAACCCGGGTGTAAAGAAGGGTGGATACCTACTAACTTGTTCACTCGCAGGCTATAAAGACTGCCATTACAGGCGCCCTTGTCCGTATCCCAATTTTCGCGCGTCTCGTACATTCTACTTCATCCTTCGTATAGCGAGTAGAGACATGAATATTTAGCTTACAATATCCGCGCTAGCATACAGATTTCCAACCTCTCTGAATGCAACAGAGTCACATGATATTCTGTGCCGAAACTTTTGAAACGGGATAGCAAAAAGAGACGACATGGGCGTTGAAATAAAACATGTTTCTACCACGAGTCTGGAATATACCCTCGCAGGTAAAGTTGAGCTGTTTGCAATTGGAATATTCGTAGGTGTAGTACGTATATACAAGTATAGGTAACATAGAAAAATCAATGCAAGTTGCATGAATAGAAATGTTGCAACATTGGATATTGCTGAGAGTCATGCTTCAAACTGTTACTGTACTGTTGTTTTCTTGTTTGTTTTGCTTTTTTTTTAATACAATCTAGTGCCGAGATGAGCAAGACGTTCGCCTGGTGGTAAGCGTCACGCCTGCCACTAACAGTAGCAGTGCCATGATTGTGAACTTGCGAACACAATCCTGCACTGCACTGCGCTCGTCGCCCTGAGATATTAGATGTTAATTCTCTTCATACCCAGTAATTTCTCTGGTAACGTTGCCCTTCACACCAGAACACAGTAATGCTTGTTACACTACTGCTTGGCGGTTGAATAACTGGCAAAGGTGTGGTACTTCCCCAGGCGGACTCTGCAGTAGAGTCCTACCACTACAGTTTTAAAGCCGTCACACACGATGAAGATGCTAAAACTTTTTTAACATCTAATATCTCAGGGGACGAGCGCAGTGCAGTGCGGCGCAGAATTGTGTTCGCAAGTTCACAATAGGCATGATGACTACACATTTTTTATTACTTCATAAAAAAGCTGATCATCAATAGAGCCTATCAACGAAAACAAAATTTAAAATAATCCAAAAATAAATAAGTTCTAAGCATTTTAATTTCAAGCTAGACAGAGAGCGCGCTATACTGAGCTATGACGTCAAGCCTCAGGCGCGGCATACAAATGCTATACTAACACACGCTTTGCGAGAAAGGGATAGAGCATCTATCCCCACCTTAAACTTTAAATGCTCATATCTCAGAGATTTATCAGCCAATACAAGTTATTTTTTCAGTATGTGTAATGTATTTAGTTATATTCATCACTAAGGCAGTTATTTATCATAAATTAAACATTAGGCCACACGCCTATTCTGGCACTGCTACTGTTAGTGGCAGGCGTGACGCTTACCACCAGGCGAAAGTCTTGCTCGCCTTAAAAAAAACGAAACAAAACAAATATATTCTTTTATTATGTTCAAAACTTTCAGCACTTTCGTTCGTTACTAGCTCAAAGTTTTTGTTTGCCGCTACAGTCGGTAATCTAACACTTGACTAGTCTTACTATTATTTATTTTAAATATAATGACATGAATAGACTTTTTGCATTTTAGTTTGTCAAATTGGAGTGTGATCATACTATAGCGATTATAATCGCTGTAGGTACCAGTAGAGAGAAATGGATCATGATCACAATAAAAATATATTTTATTCTTAAAAACAAAAAATATATGTAGTAGGTAGCGCTTCAGAAGAAAATGCGCTGGGTACAAAGAACACGATTATGTTTTCGTCGATAAAGTTTAATATCTTTTCATCAGGTCCGTCTGCAAAGTCTAGGTAATCACTATAGATCAAGTTTAGAGCTTTTTGGTCTTAGTTGGATGTTGCACAAAGTTAAACCCTAAACTAAAGATTAGAGAGGTTTTATCTTCGGGTCGATACTTAATCTAAAAACAATTATCCAGGTTAGGTACTCCTTCTTTTATGACGGGCAGAATTACAAAGTCGATATTTTTTTATTGTACGTACTTATTTCATAGTGTGTTCTAGCAGCCTCATGAGAGCTAGATCCTGATTCCTGTTTCAAGAATACTGTATGTTTTTACCGCCAAGCAGTAGTGTGCAAGCATTACTGTGTTTCGGTTTTAAGGGCAATGTACCAGAGAAATTACTGGGTATGAAGAGATTTGATATCTAATATCTCAGGGCAATGACGAGCGCAGTGCAGTGCGGCGCAGGGTTTTGTGCGCAAGTTCACAATTCTGGCACTGCTACTGTTATGGGCAGGCGTGAGCGTGCGTGGCGCTTACCACCAGGTCTCGTTTTTGGATGTGTGGGCCGTTCCATTGTTAACGTTTTTGGTATTGGAAGGGAACAGATCCTAGAACACAGTCTGTTCAAAAAACAACAGCTGTTCCATACATTTGCCTAAGTTCGATAAACTTTTTGTATAGAACAGCTGATAATTTTTCGCGATTTCAATGTTGGCCTCATAGTAAAAGTTGTTTGTTTTGATGTACAGGATATGCCTTGAAAAGGATGTTAACTGATTATAACTAACCCTGTATATACAGTATATTAGCATAAGGTGGTCAACACTTAGCCTGTCAATAACTACTTACCTTGAATAGAGCTAATATAAGAAATGTTCCAAGAGCTGATGGAGCTACCCACGCTGCGTCTTCCGGTACGTGGTCACCACTCAAGAACCTTGATTCATTGTGATATACAGGCTGACATTAAATTAATGAACAATTTTTACTAGGATCATCGAGAAAAATAAAGCCGTCAAGTCTGACTCGTTTTTGCGACTCGGACAACGAGGGTCCCGTACCACCACAAGTACCAGGTAATCCGCGATAGTAACGAATGTTCAGTGAACATTTCAACCAACTATCTATTACGATTCACGAGATTATAGGTCAGTAAAGACCGGAAAGATAGATGGACAGACAGACAGCTACGGTAGGCGGCTTAATAATAGGGTAAAATTGGATTCTCTTTGGGTACAGAACCCTAAAAGAATCGACAAGAAGATCTTCTACTTTCGTTCAATACGCTAACTGCAAAATTTCACAAAATGTGTCGTCGTCGTCGTCAGCCATAAAACATCCACTGCTGGACGAAGACCTCCCTCTTATTTTGAGGGGTGTTGCCATAATCCCCACGCTTGGCAGGCGGCTTGGGGATCGCAGAATGGTCACCACCGTTAACCAAGAGGATGCTGCTGCCCGTCCTCCGGTGAGTCTGGTTGCAGTTTAAGGACATACCCAGGTCCAAAAAAAAAATGTGTGATGAAAACTTATTACGAAACGTTTGTAAACAAACATTGTGCTATGGAAACCAGATAGTAAATAAATATTTAAATGGGTGATCAGCTAAAATCTTTAATTGAAAAGCTATGGTAGACGGAAGTGACCAAAATAAGTACCTACTTTGTTATATATTTTTTGCTTTTATTTGATCTAATACTTTACCTTAGATATAATAGTCACAACAATATGATCCCTGACATGGCAGCCTTTGTTGGTGATTCCTCACAGCTCTCTGCAACCACCTCGTGAACAAAGTGGAATAAACCAATCGAAGTACCTAATTAGGTAGATGTAGAAATAAATGTGGAACAAAACTGTCAATTTAAACTCTCAAAACACTTCCTTTTCATATAAATATTGTTTTTTCTACTCGTAGATTTGATCGCAATCAGTAATGTAAGCGAACTTAATTGTCACAAGTCATTCTGTAGCTAGAGCTACTTAGCTATAGTGTCTACCTAAGTACGGTTGGGTTGGTTCATCCTTCAACCCTTTTAGAGTTATTGCATCGAAATGCGTGTTGTATACCGGCGAAAATGAAAAGTAGGGTGTGGTAGTATGACGTGGAAACTCATGTCAAAGCTCCAACTAGAAGTAAATTAACAGGACATTAGAGCAGTATAGCTTAGTACGTACATGTGTGGATTAATCAACCCTTTTGCTGTTAAGTTCGTTACACGTCGACTATGTGCTTTTAGATATAGTTTTAGTCTCTTTACTTTCAATAGAATGTTGTGTATGGTTTTCAATTTATTCGCAAGCGATTAGTTGCCCTTGAGTTTTTTTTAATAAGGAAAGTAGGTACGTTTAGGAACAATCACATTATATAATCGATGAGCGCCATCTTTCAAACGTTATTTTGCGTGTTTCTTTCTACAGTATAGTATTTTTGCGAAATTAAGTAGAAAACATTCAAATTGTAGCGACGCTATTTCCCATGGGTCTACCGCAACGACGGTGGCGCTCATCAATCTTTGGGTAACTGTAATAGCGAAAGCTCAGCAAAATGGGTTTGATCGCGGGCAAAAAAAAATAAATAGGCCAGAAATTCTTCTTTAACTTAGCAAGTTCAAAAAGTAACTACTATACAATACAATACTTACATATTTATTGCACTTCGGCAGTATAAGGACGGCCTTATCAACTTAAGCCATTTCTTACAGGTAACCTTTGGATAGACGGACTAACGGTAAAGCAAAGGTCGGCGGCGGCGTACATAATATAAAAGAATAAACATTACATTATTATTTATTACCTGTCTTAGGTAAACTATGTTTGTTTAATAGTAGGAGTACTTTTTACTACCTATACCTACGCCATATAAATGTGTATGTAAGTCAAAAAACATCACTATGAGGAAAGTGGGTATGGGTGATTTTCTAGCAGGCAATTAAAAAAAAGTAATTCTCTTCAATTCCTATTTCAAATCCTATTTTGATCTGTGGCACTAAAATAATATAAAAAACTTGGCAATGACAGACATGTCTGGTCAGCCCCATCTACAATGAGCCTCTTTTTTTTCCAGTCAGAATATTGCCCATTGGTAAGATTTCGGCTTTGCTCCCGATGACATTCTCACCTTGGAATTTCGTTTCATATTTTTTCCGGAACAATAAATTTGAAGTTCCATTTACAACTTGGAATAAACTAGACAGTGAAAAAATTCAAAGTGTTAGTAAATGTATAATAACTTTGAGTATAATAATCTATAAAATATAAATAATAAAACATTCTAAACACTGATTGACATACAATGAATAGGCTAGATGACTGGTTTTGAAGCCAATGAAAGAAAATGAAAATCTGATCAAACATAAGCAACTTATAAGCATTTTAATATCATGCTAGACAGAGAGGCGAAACAGCAAATCGTGACGTCACTTCTCTGGACGCCATATAAATTCCACTCTGACAAGTAAGGCGTGACGTCATTTTTTGTTTTGTGGGAAAGGGACAGAGTTGTCTCCAACAAAAACTTTAAACGCTCATATATCAGAACATCATTAACAGATTTAAATTATGTTTTCAATAAACATACTATATCTATATTTACTTAAATTCTTCATCGAAGCTATTGGTTTCAACGAATTAAACATCAGTCATCTACCAGCCAGGTATGTAAGTAAATAATTATTACACCGGTGGGGCACAGTTTTTCACAGGAATTCCTCACAAATAGGTATTTTATTACTTCAAAATGGTTATAAGTACCATTTTAAAGTAATAAAATACATAATTATTTACAAAACGCTTCTATGGGCTGGACATTGTTTTGGCTAAATAAATTATTTGTTAAAGGTTCCAAGTTATTAATTGATATTAACGAGTATCAGAAAACCAGGAGAGAACGTTTTTAATTAACATTCGTGTATCAAAGAGTAAGAAGCAATATTCCGAACGATATTGAATTAAAAGAGGAATATTGTTTCTGAAGTGCCAATTTTATTTTAGCGCGTTGATTATTAATTTAATTACTAAATCGTAAACATCTAACGGTTTTGCTTGCTATTGTTTACAACTTACTTACTTACTTACATTACCTACTTACTTACTTACATTACCTACCTACTTACTTACTTACATTTTCACTTTTGTTTTTCTTTATACGGTCAACTGATAGACGAGCTAGACTTTCACCCGGTGGTAAGCGTCACGCCTGACACTAACAGTACAGTGCCAGAATTGTGAACTTGCGAACACAATCCTGCGCCGCACTGCACTGCGCTCGTCAACGTGAGATATTAGGTGATAAATCTCTTCATAACCCAGTAATTTATCTGGAAAAATTGTCCTTCAAACCGAAACACACTACTGCTTGGCGGTTGAATAACTGGCAAAGGTCTGGTACTTCCCCAGGCGGCCCTTGCAGTAGAGTCCTACCACTACATATATGGAATATTGTTTCAGAGGTGCCAATTTTATTCTAGCAGGTTGATTATTAATTTAATTGCTAAATCGATAATATCCAACGGGTTTGCTTGTCATTGCTAACAATTTACATACTTACTTACATTTTACTTACATTTGCAGGGCGCAAATGAGGCAATAGGCTAGATGACTGTTTTTTTTTTTATTGTCGTATTAAAATGTCGCCCATAAATATAGCTGATTAATGATAAGAAAATGAAAATCTGATCAAAAATAAGCAACTTATAAGCATTTTAATATCATGCTAGACAGAGAGGCGAAACAGCAAATCGTGATATCACTTCTCTGGACGCCATATAAATTCTACTCTGACAAGTAAGGCGTGACGTAATTTTTTGTTATGTGGGAAAGGGGCAGAGTTGTCTCTAACAAAAACTTTAAACGCTCATATATCAGAACATTATTAACCGATTTAAATTATTTTTTCAGTAAACATATTATATTTACTTAAATTCTTCATCAAAGCTATTGGTTTTAACAATATAAACATCAGTCATCTAGCCTATTACCTGGCGTACTTACCGCGTGTATGATGTTATGTTTCCTGTGTTCTCAGACCAATGAGACCAATTGTTTATTAACTTTATCGAGACTGATTTAACCGTGAAAAGGCAGGCATCATCATCAATCATCCTATTGGCGTCGCACTTTGTGCATTTGCCAGTAAGTTCGTATAGGCTGAGTGGCCAGCCCTATTTGCCAGTACCAAGTATTTATATTCTTCAAGTTTTTGATGAATTTCAAGTCGAATGAGTCTTAGTCATAGTCCAGGTCACACTTAGTAAGTCACTGTCAAGTCCAGTAGTCCCTAGGAAAGTCGTGGCAACTTTACTACAAGCTTCTTCGGAGTTTTGGAAGCAACACGAATATTCATGTTTAACTACATTATATAACTTGCACACATTCGTTCGCATAAATCAGCCCTTAATGAATAAAACACCACCATTTGTACATTAAGTGACACTCGAAAAAACACAAGTTTTGAACAATAACGCAATGAAGCAACATGTTTCGCGTTCCCACCAAAACTCATTCAGTCTATGTCTATTATATAGTTAACTGTCGAACATTGGCTTCACCCATGGTAATCCATTCAGGCAATTTTTTTCTTCTTCTTAATCTTAATCCGATTTTCCAAACACTAATTAAAAAAAGTCATCATCATCAGCCCAGAGACGTCCACTGCTGAACGAAGGCCTCCCCCTTAGACCGCCACACTGTACGACAACCTGCCATTTGCATCCACCGGTTGCCCGCGACTTTAACAATGTCGTCGGTCCACCTAGTGGGAGGCCTTCCTACGCTGCGTCTTCCGGTTCGCGGTCGCCACTCAAGAACCTTTCTTCCCCTTCGGTTATCAGTTCTTCGGGCGATGTGGCCTACCCATTGTCACTTCAACTTGTAAACCTACCCTGCGAGCTATGTCGGTGACATTGGTTCTTTGGCGAATATTCTCGTTCCGGATTTTATCGCGCAAAGTACCTAACTCCGAGCATAGCTCTCTCCATTGCCCGTTGTGTGACTGAGTTTCTCCAAAAGGCCAGCAGTTAAAGACCACGTTTCAGTTCCATATGTCATCACTGGCAACACACACTGGTTGAAGACCCTTGTCTTCAAAAGCGCAAACTCAGAGCTACAATGTGCTTCGTTTTTTTAATTGCTTGTCAGAAAATAGCCAAGTAATTTCGGGATTTTGCTTAAAGCCTATATGGTTTTACTATGGAGTGTAGATAACAAGAAATACTTACTGTCTGTATATAAA
Organism: Erannis defoliaria; assembly: GCA_905404285.2. NCBI lineage: Eukaryota > Metazoa > Arthropoda > Insecta > Lepidoptera > Geometridae > Erannis > Erannis defoliaria. Next base: position 8,953,769 of record FR990071.1, read on the forward strand.
AAAGTGTCCGTCGAAATGCGTTAAATTAGGATGGCGCTAGCGAACAAGCAGAGTAAAATTTTAAGCTTCCGCTTCGTTTTGGCGGTTTTCTTTTCACATCTTTTTTTATAAATATCAAGGTTTCTAAATATCACTAAAGCGCATTATTTAAAGTTTCACAAAAAAGGTACTCGGCACATACTCGGCACTACCATACAATTAGCTATACTTTAGCATCATTCTGGAGGGTTTTGGAACTGTTATTTACTGCTTAAAGCTAGAGAATTTTTCAACTTGTCTCCCATTTAAGATAGTACTCCTACTCCTCCCTTCTACACTCCATATTACAGCCGAAAGTTGTATTGCCATAAGTTGCGTCCGAAAGTCGCCAACTTGACACTAATATGAACGCTAACATCGCATGCACCAACACGAATCACGATACTTCTCCATTATCGTAGTATTGGCTGATTTTGGGCCACTCCCTTTGTCAATAGGTGTACCTAGACAGATATATCTGTCTCACATTTGAAAACCATTAGCAACATGAAAATTTACGAAATTTGATATATCACATCCAACAAAGGTAGGCAGGCACCAAAATGAAACAGCAAATTCAAATAAAATACATTGATATTGAGCACAAAGAGGCAAATTGTGCTATCGTATGACAACGAATGTTAGTAATTGGGTACAATACTTTTTAATAACACATGCTTAAAAGTATAATAAGATTAATAATTATAACTGTGTATCAAAACTACTTCTTGAAAAATAAAAATTATGCTAACATAGAGGAACGTAAGACTAACGGAATAAGGAATGATTGGATTGCGACGCAACGATGCGGGAGTCAGAGTCAGTGTTTCCAGAAAAGTACTTACCTTCCTGAATGTCTTCAAATTTAGAATAAAGAGGTACTTTCTTGGTTAGCGAGATTTAGAGCGGCCGCACACTGTACCTATCAGGCGCCGCCGGACCAACCGTAACACACCGCGCACAATTAATAGGTGCGAGCGAGACGGCCGCCGCGAGAAATTTCTTACGGTACGGGCGACCTAGTACAAAATGTATGCACGGAGCGCCTTCGGGCGCGACCGTCCGGTTTTTCTATCGGGTTTTTCTTATAGTATGCGGCCGCTCTTATACTAGACACTGTAAAACAGTTTGTTACGAACATGTTTGCTTATCATCTTTGATAGTTATTTACGAAAAAACAACTTTCACAGTGAAATTGACACACAAAGAAGAAAACATAGTAAGATAGTACTTTTTACTATCTATAGGTACCTATGTCATATAGACGTGAAAAAACACTCATCCCTTCTAGCTAATACTTACTAGAACATATAGTAGAATATCATACATTCAACTTCAAATAATAATAAAACCATAAACTCTAGGGAATATAGTTTTAATACAGAGTATAAAATCGATACCAATATGACAAATTTACCTCAAAGATAAAATTAGATACAAGGCTATAATTATAAATTATTCAAATTGACATCAATTAATTTATTAATGTATAACGTACATTAGACAATATTCAATTATGTTATTACACAGTTACAACGGGTACTTTATTCGTAACAATATATTAAATGCACGTAAATTATAATGAAACAGGTACTTTCATTACTATCCTTACAAATCACGACTTGGACCCTAAGTAGAACGACCAAAATTAGATCATATATACGTACAAACGTGTTGGTAAGGTTTATAAACTATCATTCGTTACTCGTACTAATTAATTTATATTTTAATAAACTTTATTTACAAGTGTTTTAGTTTTTGCGTCACGGCTCAATAGACGCAGAAACTAATAAACTGTAAACTTAACTAGGCTAAAATAGTTTAGATAATCTTATTTTTATGACTACGATCACATAAAATATTTTTAAAGTAATAAAGTTACTTGACCTAGAACCTATTTTTGTAACAAACATAGCAAAATAGAAAATAATAATCAAATAAATTTATATACAGTCGAGATGTTTATTATTAATTAATTATTTTATTGTTTTAAAAGTTATTTAATGTATCCTGAACAGTTTCATAGAGAGAGACGTTACCTGCAAAGAAAAAAATATTATAATAAAAATACAATAGTAAATATCTTCTTCAACGAATGGCACAATAAATGAATACACCAACAAACAAATGACCCGAAAATTCGACGAAAAATTATTGATGGACATAGTTTCGTTCACTCATTTCTCACAAATAACGAAGCGTAGGTTAAAAAAAAAACATTTTTCTTGGAAGCTGTTGTCGTCCAATCAAATTGTCCATCATTCAATCATTGTGTCCGTTATTATTATTTCTATTAATTACTTAGAACTTTTATCTTAGTCAAAATGTATCTAACGTCAGACATATATAGATTTTAAATGGATTACTCATTATATTCTTGTATAAGTACACATTTAAAATAAACTTAGGCTATGAAAGTTGGTCAAGTGTAAAAATCAACATGAAAATTATAATTAGAAGAGAATAAAAAAATAACTTTATATAAACTTGAATGGACCTACAGATTCATATAATTTCCGCGGGAGTCTTATAATTTTTCAAGCCTCAGGCTAAATTCCTGCAGCCTGAAATACAGACTGAGTTGCAGGAGTACTATGTCAATTTTTGTACACAATGTTTGCCGAAAAATGCAGTCAGCTCGGTCAGCCGTCATATTGGCTGGAGGTCATTTTGTGACAAAGAGATTCTACATTATTCAGCGGTGTCACATCGCCTCACAGTTGTCCGAGCATGAACCCGATAAGCCATTGACATCGTCTCATCACTAATTCAGCTACAATTTCAGAAGGCCTTCTGTGATTTATAAAGGTATGATATGAGCAACTCTACGATATTATATTTCTAAGAATAACAACATTTATTTTCTAATGTTCCTGAACGTTCTCTAAGAAGTAAATAAATATTCTGAATAAAATCAGAATGAATTCTTAAATTCAAATTCATTTTACTGAGGTCATGTTCTATGAATATCTCATCAATATAACATTTGAGACTACATCAGCCTGAAAGAGAATTTTTGTTTGAAATATTATAAGCTATTCAATTTAAAAGCTTATAATAGTCTCTCAGTAAAACACATGAGTAATCGATTGTCAATGTAGCTATTCATACTGCAAATTAATTAAATTGAAAACAACTATAAACCTACATTAAGTTTACTGAAAAGAATCTCTTTTGAAATCCATGAAGATAATTTGTCTAGATAAGAGTGCTTAAGAATAGATAATTATCTATTCTTAGGTCCTATTATTATAGCGCACGTAGAGAGATTTAATTCACTTCTGTTAATCATATCATAGCATATCGTTCTGTATCCGTATTAGTAGGGCTATTCTACTTTGAGTACTTGAGTAGTCATAAGGGCCTATTTAGTGCATCTTGACAATAAAGTTAGGGATATTTGTTAGCAGTGACCTAACTATAGGGTTGGTGGCAGCGGTGTGCAGGCACAGTGCGCAGACCCTGGAGGGTCGCAGATATGACCAGACCAGGACCAAGTTTTGGGTCATGCGACCAGGGGGTCTAGACAAGAACCACTTTCTGTTAGCGTTAACGCCTGCGGAAAGATAAAATTGTATGAAAAATACATTATCTTAAGAAATGTCACGTGACTACTTATGTCATTTTCATACAATTTTATCTTTCCGCAGGCGTTAACGCTAACAGAAAGTGGTTCTTGTCTAAACCCCCCGGACCAAGATACTATTATATAAGCTCACACTGAGCGCATGAAAGGCTAGTTACGACACTGTTTGTTAGCTTGCAGGTTAAGCGCAATATCTATTATTAAAAAACACACACACTGACGAAAAACCCGACTTTCAGCATTTTATATAATAAATACATATACCTAAACTTTGACTTTTTTTCTTGTAGTAATAGAATTTCTTTTGCATAGTTTTTCTGGAGAAATACTTAAGCCAGTTATTCAATCGCCAATTTTAGGTATTATTTTAAAGATATTATTGCAAAAAATAAAAATAAACCTATTGCCTTTAAAATAAAATCTAAGAGTAGTTCAGGGCATGATCGCCCACTCATCATCATCAGCCCGGAGACATCCACTGCTGAACGAAGGCCTCCCCGTTAGACCGCCACACTGTACGACAACCTGCCATTTGCATGCATCGGTTGCCCGCGACTTTTAAAATGTCGTCGGTCCACCGAGTGGGAGGCCTTCCTACGCTGCGTGTTCCGGTTCGCGGTCGCCACTCAAGAACCTTTCTTACCCATTGGTTGTCAGTTCTTCGAGCGATGTGGCCTGCCCATTGCCACTTGCCATTGCCAACCCACCCACTAAAACGTTCAAAATTCACTGAACTGAACTATTATGGACAACCGCATAGGCATAAGCATATTCAGCCTTTTTAATTGTCTACTGCTGCACTTAGGCCTATCCTAGAAGGGCGAATGGGCCATATTCACCACGTTGTTGGCCCAGTTGCGGGTTGGTGAATTCACATACTGAATATTGAACATTTAACGATGTTTTTCTTCACCGAAAAGTCAGTGATATGAGTATCCGTACCTACTTTGGAGTTAATGTACCTACATAAACTCCAAAGAGATCATTAGTACGGGCCTGGATTTGAACCCGCGATCTTACGATTACAAGTCAAGCGGGATCCAGATTAGGCTACCACGGCGTCTTGGACAAGCGCAACACATCATATTTTACAAATGACTCGTCAATTCACCCGGTTGCACAAAAAAATATGTATGATCCAGCGACAATGATAAAATGAATGGACGGGAAATATGCGCACGGATGTTGAAGACTATATGTTAAGCGGCAGCTCTCCACTTGCGGCAGCTCTCCACTTGCGTCAGTCATACTCTGTCTTCGCGACATGCGAGCCGTACGATACGACAATACAAACTTCTAATACATGTACATGTGTTCTCTTTTTGTCATGCAGTAATTAGATTTGCTGTCTCTATTTTCTGGCAAATATAATATGCATACTTTTAGCTAGGTATGCTGGATTGTGTTGACTTATTAATTTTTAAATAAGATTTGCAAGCGCTGGGACCGTCCATTCCAATAGAACCGTCGCTGTGTTTGATCCGCCAAAGTGTGTATAGCGTTCTACGCCAGTGTAATGAAGACTGAGTTGAGTGAGAATCAAAGAATCGGCGATAGGTTAACGAACCTTGCTAAGTGCTATTTCGGAGTCAAAACATTTTCTAACCAAAGTACAGTAAGCCGTACATATGAAGTCTATTCTGAATTTATATAACAAAAACAAAACTGTTTTCAAACCATATTCACGTTTGAACGTGAACCTAACTCATAAGTAGCTGTCCACAACATGAGTAGCAGCTTGAGATTCCCGGTGGTTCTGGATATCAGAATATATTTGAAGCTTAAGTGAAATGTTATACACAAAGAGCTTTGGATCTACGAACGTTGGACTTACTTCAAATACCAACCGAAATTATAAAGAACTTCGCAATAACTGGTGTTAAATACATAATATATCTATGTACTCTCAAGCATATTTAATCAATGGATTTACTGCCTAAAATGTTGTTCACCACACTGGAATATAATTATGCAAAAATAATTAAAATAAAAAAATATTTGCTCGTCTCGCCAATTGAAAGTATTAAAAAAAAAGGCATTATCACAACATTCAGAAGACATCCATTGCTAAACGAAGGCCTCCCCCTTAATAATTATAATCCCCACAACTCCCATGCTTAGCAGGCGGGTTGGGGATCGCAGTACGTATGCTCACAAATGTTTTTTTATTTTTATTTATTCTTATTTACATTACAATAATTTTATTTATTCTTATTTATTTGCGTGGGGATTATGGCAACACCCCTCTATTGGAAAGTCTTCGTCCAGCAGTGGACGTCTTATGGCTGACGACGACGACATTACAATAAAGGTTTCGGTAACTAGCACCTACTAAACCGTTAACCCCCCGTTAACCGGGAGGACGCTGTTGCCCGTCCTCCGTTGGCTCTGGGTGCCGTTTTAGGACATACCCAAGTCCCATTATATAGGTACATAAATATATAATAGCTACTAACAGTTCAGTTCAATGTGCAATTTGTAGGGACATGCATACATCCTTTTTATTGTTGGTCCCAGTTGTTTGTTCTAGTTTCTATAACAACAACCGTCAGCCATGTCAGAGGCCCTCGGGCAGCACATTAACTCTGACCAGCGGCCGCGGAAGTGGGGGGCAGAGGGGGCCAAATGCCCCCCCAAAATAAATCGGGGGGGGCCGCGCCCCCCCCGATTTTACTACCAGGTAAAAAGGTTTCTCTGTGCTATCCTTCACAGAGCATTGTTTTTTCTTAAATGAAAAAGCGCTTGTACGTAAGAAAATTGTCGGAGAGAGCAGAGCATAATACCTGATATGTTTTATAAGGCATAGGAGCTGAGGCAATCAAGACAGTGGCGGCGACAATAACTTATATTATACTACGTACCAGGAAAGTTGTCTCGACGTTTAATGTAAAAAGGATTTTGAACCTTATCCAAACAAAGTAACTTTCTTTTTTAATTCAATTTAGGTTTATGGTGAAACGGTCGCGAGAGACTGTCTTTTCAGCCGCCTTGTCCCTTTCACACAGTTACTAACATATAATTAAAGTTAGAAACAAAATGATCATTGCGAATTACGTAATTTTACTAGAAAGCCACTAGGATCGTTTATCTAAACCAACTAAATGAATTAGCTTTAATTTCTCACTAAATTACTAATCATTGCTAAATTATACAAAAATGTGTCTCCTACATTCTGATAAAAAAAATTGAAAGATAGAAGTGCACATCATGGCAATTTATACTGGTAACTCATTTCATCCAAATGAAATGAAAAAAAATTAGTTCCTTGGCCGGCGCGCATAATGGAGAGAGGAGAGTGAGATATAACATAACCGTGTGCGGCGGCGGCGGCGCGGTGGTGGCGCCGGGCAACAGGTGAATGCAAATGGCAGGTTGTCGTACAGTGTGGCTGTCTAAGGGGGAGGCCTTCATTCAGCAGTGGAAGTCTCCTCTCCGGGCTGATAATGTGGATAGGATATGGATAAAATATAGGAAATGGTATATTCTTTAATTTTACCACATGATTGATATGGTAGTTATCAAACTCCTGGTAAAAAAACAAATATCCAATGAGGGAGGGAACAACAAAGTCCTCACTTTGGATGACTATAGGTCAGAGCTGATAGAGGTGCTAAATCCTCCAAGGAGCTGGCTGAAACATTATCGGCCTTACTTAAAAAAACTTTTCAACCGTTACTCACTGCTTAAGATGCTCTGCCATCTTCACTCTGACGTGAAGTTGCACGTGCTAGAAAAGGACAGAGAAGTTTAAGCAGTGACTAAGAGAATCGAGATTATTTTAGGTAAGACTGTATGTGATTATAAAAAAACTACAGAAAACAAAAGAGGTTGACCCTCCAACAATAACATCGATAAAGAACAAGCAAAAAAAAGTCGCGGTCCGATGAAGGCTGTTCTGCCTACAAATGTTAGACGAGATGGAGTGGATCACCACGTAATAACGTGTGTGGCGAAAACAGGTGTAAGATGCCAGGCTGCAAGTCTACTCACGTACGGAATGTTCAAAATGCAATGTAGCCCTAGGCCATACAGACCTACAACAGAAACTGCTTTGTAGATTTTCACAATATTTTTAGAACATTTACTGCATATTGTTGCCAAATGACAACATACTATTTTTTTTAAATAAATGTACCAAAAACCATGATTACGTTTTTTTAAATTATTTTTCCCATTTTCCTTACGAAATAATACAACTAATAGCATTTTTTCAAAAAATATATGATAAATCATGCATGTAAGGGTTAGAGTACTGCTAGACGATGACAAGTCTTCTAATATTACTGATGAACGCAGAGCAACATTTCGCGGTTATCACGGAAAAATGGGCGAATTTTCCACCCTGCTTGCACTAAATATTTCCCTTGCCATTCTAGCTAAGGCCCTGCAGTGTTGATTATACTGCTACTGGGGCGCAACAATCGGCGCGGTCATTGTGGAGTGTGTACAACTCGATGGGTGAACAAGATTTCGATCGTATATGGGCAGCTACGGAAAAGACAAATACCGATCAGAATATGAAACTCACTATGCCTACTATGCCCCGTGCCCGAGCCCCTCGAAAACGCTTCAGTGGCAGAGCTCCAGTAGTGCAGTTGTCGCCTAGGGACAGTCTTCGGCAGAAATATGTTTCAGTTTTAGATTGGTGCAAAAACGACTTAGGAAGGAGGTTTGTGCAGCCTGGGATGATTTGCCTCGCCCAGCTCGAATCTCTTCTCCTCAACAGTTCATAAGAATTATTAGCAGGCGATATCCAGGCCGAATTAGGGGTTCATGCAACCGATTTTGATATTGATTAAACTGCAGTAAATTGAGCGGAGGAAGCCGGAACCAGTGAAAGGAAGGGGGTGAACGAAGAAGTTTGCCCCCCCCCGTCATGGAGTACTTCCGCGGTCCCTGACTCTGACACTAGGGCTGGCCACTCAGCGTATACGAACTTACTTACTTTATTACCTACGCAAACCCACAGCAGGTTTTTAGATTCTGTTTCTAATTTTGTATTGTAACTACCAAATAATATCAGTGTTTCAAAAAAAGTGATAGCACTCCTTGCCATGAGTTGACAGCAATGGAACACGGCAGCATTGACATCTTAGCCACAGAATAAATAACAGTACTATCAGTATTAAGTTATTCTTGCAGCATGAGCTGATTTTGTCCCTTTTGCCAAATAGTTTAAGTCTCTTTTTAACCGACTTCAAAAAAGGAGGTTCTCAATTCGACTGTATTTTTGTTTTTTGTACGTTTGCTTCGCGTTTACTTACTCCGCCAAGTATGAATTAATTTGGATGTTTTTTTTTGTTTTGTAATTATATAAACACCCAATAAAAACTAATTACATCTTGTCAATTTCATAATTTTAATCTTTTAAACCAATTTCGAGGAAGAGGGAGGTTCTAAACTCGGTTGTATGTTTTTTTCTCGTTTGTTACCTCAGAACTCTGTCATTTATAGATTGAATTTAGAAATTCGTTTTTATTCGAATTCGCTCGGTTCAGTAGTTTTGTTTTTGAACCATAATAACTGTAAAAAAGGCGTGAATACGTGAAGTCGGTTGAATACTAATTTTAAATGTTAAACTTAATTATTGTTCTCTTGTTAGTCTAGCATTTACGTATATATATTATTTTGGCAATAAAGCTATTTTTATCTTATCTTTTATCTTACTTATTAGCCCATTTTTTTCCAATTCTTACCAAGTATTTTATTACACAGTCAAGTTAACCCATCGAGTTTAGATGCTCTCGATCCCGTTGCGTGACAGCAATCACTAAACTATATAACCACTAGCCCCGCCGGAGCACTATGAACTGAATTGCTAAGTGCTAGCATTGGTAAATTTCAAACATGCGATCCACTCGTATTTGCAGCACTTTGCAGGCAAGCTTTAATAGCAAAGAGATACGATAATTAAATAGCCATACAAATATTGGTTTAGCTGAATGAAGTAATTTATGTTCACCGGGAGCACCAGCTCTATTTTTTGGTATAAAGCAGGTGTAGATACCTATTTAGATTTTAGTTATAATGGATCATGGACTGGATTCAGACTCAGAGTTCTATAATTAATAACGGGATATTTACCGTGATTAAGACCTCCCGATTTTCGATAATCTAACGACTATAGACTCCCTTCGGCCGCGTACGAAACCGTAGAAAAATTATATCTGATTTTCAATAAATTACTGACGTGCTATGGCTAAATTAGAAAAAACTAAGTAAAAATTATGTCATCAATAGCCGGAAGACGTTCACTGCTGGACGAAGGCCTCACCCTTAACAGGGAGGGGATGCCGTAATCCCCACGCTTGGCAGGCGGCTTGGGGATCGCAGAATGCTCACCATCCTTAACTAAGAGGACGCTGCTGCCCGTCCTCCGGCGGTTCTGGATGCAGTTTTAGAACATACCTAGGTCAAAAATTAATAAATACATTTGTAGATTTAACAAAATATAAATAAATAAATAGGTTGACATTTTTACACAGCGCCATCTAACCCCAAACTAATAAGCAAAGCTCAAAGCTATAGTATAATCTTATACAGGGTTAGTTCTAATTAGTGGGCATATTCTGTACATCAAAACAAACAACTTTTACTATGGGGCCAACATTAAAATCACGAAATACTATCAGCTGTTCCATACAAAAAGCTCATCGACCTTGGCCAAAAATGTATGGAACAACTGTTTTTTTTGCGATTTCAATGTTGGCCTCATAGTAAAAGTTGTTAATTTTGATGTACAGAATATACCCTTAAAACGATGCTAACTGATTAGAACTAACCCTGTATACTTAATAGTAATTTACGTCTGTTAGAATGCCCCCGCCACAAGTATGGGTTCAGATTCGAATAACACAACCAGGATCAGAAACATTTATTGGCCATAAAAACTTTGAATGATACAGGCAAGTCATATTAACAACAAAAAATAAATTAAATTAGGGTCAAATAAAATTAGTAAGAGCTAGTAGTTCAATTAAATTAGTTCCGAATTGACGATTAAGAGAAATTTATGTAAAATTGATGCATAGAGTTATAGAGTAACCAGCGACAATGATAAGATGAATGGACGGGAAATAAGCGCACGGATTTTGAATACTATATGTTGAGCGCCGGCTCTCCACTCGCTTCAGTCATACTCTGCCTTTGTGACATGCGAGTACGATACGACAATACAAACTTCTAATACATGTACATGTGTTCTCTTTTTGTCATGCATTAATTAGATTCGCTATCTCTATTTTCTGGCAAATGTAATATGCATACTTTTAGCTAGGTATGCTTGATTGTGTTGTCTTGTTAATTTTGATCGATTTGCAAGCGCAGGGCCCGTCCATTCCATTATCACCGTCGCTGAGAGTAACGGGTAATCCATAATAATGCTTTACTGCGTTTGTCCTTATCATGAACCAACATAGCATGGTTAATAAGCTGATAGGTTCTAACAGGTAATCGTCTGGATAGCTATATTTACCCTCAAGTTGAACTTCCTGTCACACATAAAACATATTACTTATTTCAATGTTAAATCTTATTTAGGTAGTTTGGAGTACCTACTCAGCACTCACTGGCAAACTCTGGCAAAGGCTATATAGTAAATAGTCTTGGCCAACAACTTCATTCAGTTGTCTTCTATAACAAATTACTCTTCGTCACGTAACAAGCTGACAATGACAATGCTGACATTGAGTGATAATAATACAAAAACTACCCTCTCTAGACTCTTCAGACTCTCCCGTGAGCAAAAGCAAATTCTCCCCCTTCGAATTTCTTTATAGACTTGTTTAATGAAGTCGTTTTGGTTAGCTGAGAGTAGGTAGCTTTTTCAAGAGTCTACTCTATTATCAAAGTTTCATTGTAACGCAGAATAAATAATGGCTCTACAAATTGTACCTTCGTTTTAGTGTTTTGTTAAGTATAAAAATTTATTTTAACTAGAAAAATTTTCTTTCAAAAACTTTAAGGCGTATCAATGAACTTAACATTAATGCTATTAATTTTTATTCAACTTGAAAGCATAAAAGCTTGTTCGTTTGACCATCCAGCCGATGCCTTTTTTTCGTTATCTTTTGATCTATCAAAAAATATGGCATCAATTAAGTGCATTCAAACATCAAACTTGGTTTGAAAAAAACAACAAACATATATAATAAATTGCTGCTTTAAATACTGACTGTTAAATATAGAAACGCTACCCGACTACACAACAACACAATCACAATTAGGTACAATAGGTATCTTCAAGTCGCGAGCAAATTGGTTTCTTCTAGGCAAGCGCGCTTCAGCGTAACATATTCGCAAATACCATCAGACAATTAGCAGTCAAAGGCAGGCCTATATTTTAATTAAAAAAGTCTTTGGACATTTCCCACACGCATGTGTGCAACTTTATCCTACCTCCTTGTAACAATTATGCCTAATGTCCTATGCCTTCAGTAATTACATAACGAAAATATAACTGAATTAAAATATGTTACTTATCGAAACTTTCCAGTTAATATAATCCACTTCAACACTATCACCTACATCAACCTAAAAGTGATCTCATCGTGCATGTGTTAATGGAAAACGTGACAGCTAAAAATAGCGTAACAGGCTCAGAGATCCATCCCGAACCATATATCTCAGTGGGGTAGTATTGACCTACCCGACCGTATTATAGGTCAACCTGAAAGTAACTTGTATGTGTATCTGTTATTTCGGAATGAGATAGTCACAGTAATGATTTAGTCGAGTCTACAGAATCACAGTGCTATTAGTGCTCCAACTTTTGATGGTGCGTAATTAGCCTTATAATTTCGCTAGCTATACAGGGTTAGTTCTAATCAGTTAGCATCCTCTTAATATTCATAATATTTATATTCTGTACATCAAAACAAACAACTTTTACTATGTGGCTAACATTGTAACAGCAAAAACAATAACAGCTGTTCCACACATTTTGCCCAAGGTCGATGAACTTTTTGTATGGAACAGCTGATATTTTTTTCGCGATTTCAATGTTGGCCCCATTGTAAAATTTGTTTGTATTGATGTATAGAATATGCCCTTAAAATGAAGCTAGGTGATTAGAACTAACCCTGTATAGTAATGTACACACTACTGTTTGGCGGCAAACTAAGGTAGTACCAACCTTACCGACCACCAGCAAGGAGACTAGACTTAGGAGGACTAAATTAAATCAAAACTAGAATAATAATTTAAATTTCGATTAAGTATGTTGAAGAGCCATAATAAAAACGGAGATTTGGACATATTCTAAGGCAGGTCATCAATTGCCCGGAGATTCTCCCTGCTCCCTTCTCTTGGGTAAGTAATGAAGTAAGAGCACATAAAACATAACAGTAAGTACTACGTAGTAAGATTACTCTTACTACCTACTTATGTAATGTTATCAGGCTTCGTGGTCGAACATACTTACTGAAGTCTTATTTTTACAGTTGAATTTTAGTCATTTTACTGAATCCGCGTAGCCGTGGTACCTTAATTGTAAAAGCATTCGAATTGAAATCGTGAAGTCGCGTGTTCAAATCCCGAACCCAATAATCTCTTCTGAGTTTATGTGCAGATTTTCATGTCTTGCTTGTCGGTGAAGCAAAACATTGTGAGAAATAATGCTAATATAATAATAATAATAATAATAATAGAGATAATTCAATGGTGTGTGAGAATCCATCAACCAGCAACAGGACCAGCGAGGTGGATATGGCCTAATCTTCCGAGAGTAGGCCTATATCCAGAAGTGGACTATATAATAATATATAAGTAGTTTACTTTTATCAAGCCTTTATGACGTACTCGGTTATAAACATTTTAAACTAGAAAGTAGGTACATGTCATACCTATGTGTAAGTTTCGCTATCGGATATCGGATATTTGGAAGTATCATAAGTTTTTATTATGAGATTTATTCACCCCTGCCGATCGTCATTTCTTTTAGTTCATAATATGACTACCTATTTTATGTGCTAGGTTTGTATTAGAATAGAATCTAACACATTACATCGCGTTTGAACATTTCTAGAGCAGTTTTTCTACAAACGATGTTTTTGAAAAAGATGGTTTTACCGAAGGCGTCTGTAATCATAAAATAGATTTTACCTAACAAATTTTATAATTTTATTCCAAACTCCGCAGCGGTCCGCAGGCATCGTTAAAGTAACAGGACCATGCTATTGTTTTAGACAGATTTGATTATTTTTGGCGAGCTCTGGGTCTTCTTGTTTTTCTTCATCGAAAATTGGTCCTTGAAACCTATCTATAGATGTTTTGCACGATTTAATCTTCTTGGCGAGAGAGCATTATTTACTTGTTTACGGACTGTGATAGATATATTCGTCGCAAGCAATACGTCACTAAAATAATTAGTTTTTATCGTACACATAATATAAATATAAACTAAACAAAATTACCAAGTTACAATTTTTGTAAAGACGAAAATGTTTCAATATGTAGCCAGACAACGAAAGAAAAATACCAGAGACGAAAGTACTTTACTTAATTATAAAATATTTATTTTATGTTAAGACCGTTAATATAGAAGTTACAATCTTTGTTCCAGTTTTACAACAAACAGCTCTATCATATTAAGCAATCGGAACCAAAAGTTCTTTTGTTGGTAGCGAAGTATGACGAATTATCTGCTACCCGCATTCTATCATTGAAACTTTGGAAGGGTTGCTTTTCTAGGACACAGACAGACAGACTGATTTTTCTTTGAAACTTATTTTTCGTCTACATCTATGTTTTATTAAAATCGCTTTCGTGAGTAGAGGCGATGAATTCAAGTAATAGGTTTTTATGATAGCTGATATAATCAGCATTATAGGTTTTACTAAAACAAAGAGAGATAAATGACGCTTTAGATATGTACTTATCAGTAATGGCAATTTAAAAATATTTTGAAATTGATGATATTATGAACATTATGGGAATATATTTTACCATCTTACCTTAATAATTTACATAATGCTCTCCTCAACCACCCTGATAAGGGCGGGAATCTGACGCTATAGCGGCCCGGTCACCTGTTGGGCAAACAATGGAAACACTTCGGTTATTACTGGGGGGTTTCACTTTCAAGCAATGATTTCATACTAGAATCAGATTCAGAATGATTACTAGGACACTAGAATTATCACTAGCGACTAGGAAGCATGCCACATGTAATGGTTTGATTTTTCAAAATATCTACCAAATTAAACATGTGATGATTATAATAAAATAAAATAATAGGAGAAGTAATTAAATATAAATTTGGGTTTTTAATATCTCTCGGCTTCACTGATGTTATTACAGTACCTAATATTCTACAACTACTCTAAGTTAATTAGAAATTCATTTAGTAGTCAGTTTAAAAGGTTTTGTGTAGGCGAATATAATATTCAAAATTCAAAACACAATCGCTCATTGTACCTATCCACTTTGAAAATGTTAGAATTTTTTGCGTGCTTTCTGAACTTTTCCTAAAGCTGCGGCTGGCAAATTATTTCATAAATTAAATTATGTGCTTGACAAATTGGTTTAATTAAATAAGTAGGTACTAAAGTTGATAGAGAGAGCTTAGCCCAATAAAGCCAGCGTTAGATTGATAAGGGTAGTATTTTGCGCTTGAGTAAATAATGAGATTGGGTGCCCCAAATACCAATAGGTAAGTCGCGGATATAACTTCGACAAAACGTAACAGCAAAGATAATTATAATATAGTAGTAACAGTAAGAAATAACAAAAAAAAAGCTGTGGAGTTTATATAGTTTACCACTTTAACTATTTGATAAAGGCAAACCTTATTTTTGGCAAACAAGTTCCCAAAAATAAATCCTGTTCTTCAAGTATTTTCGAAGTCTTATCTATCACAGGGACAATTTCCCATCTAAACTTTTAAAGCTAACCCAAGATTACGATTTGAAGTAGGCATTAGCGAGCTGAAATATCGCGGAGGATAAACGACCAGCTCAGTAAGGCTAATGTGGCTCAGAAACTGACATTTAATATTAATCTATAGATATAGTTTCGGAAACCATACTTTGGCCCGAACACAATATTATTCTACCATCTTATTTGATCTCAGATATATTCCATGTGATATTCTAACATATTTTTATTTATGTGTATAGGCTTGCGTTTGACTGCCATGTCGTCTGATGATAAACGAAGGTGCAGTCTACGATGGAGCACGCTTGCCTAGAAGAAACCGATTCCTAGATTATAATTATCGGGAAACACCCACTCGGGCAGCGCATTCCACTGTTTAGCAGTTTGAATAAAGAAAGTGGAATCAAACCGTTTCGTACGAGTTTTTGGTCTATCAACCATAAAACGGTGTCGCTTTTTCGAGGTCCTGGCCGTCCGATATGTTACGTTTTGTAATTTTAATGGTTATTTTTGTGACGAACCGTCATTATATAGGTCAATATTAAGATACATTTCTAACTTGTCGCTATGTATGTGTACATTGTGTACATTTTACAATTCACCATTTTCTAAGATGTTTTTATTAACAAGAATTTATTTTTAGGCCATGTTACGAAATAAAGTTAATCATAGTTGCTTATGCTAGGTATATTAAATTATGTATCTACATCATTCTCCAATATATTATTATCGGACGATCCCCAGTCAGTCGTCAGATGGGTGAGCGCGAGGGACATTACCTAAGAGTAGGGCCTTCGCTTTTCTGTTTTTACAATAGAGCGTTACAATCGAATGACACAAACTGTCATTCCCAGTGGTAACAAGCGCCAAACTACTAGTACTATAAAAAAATATATGGAAAAAGGTTTAAACAGTTTCTTTTGACTCGATTTTGAGCTATACTACGTTTGTTCGAATATATTTCTAAATGGAGCTTTTAAAACACAGGTACAATTGAGGTCTTACAGAAAACCACTGCTTATTGTTAATTGACGTTTTAATAACCGCGCACCCGAAGTTAGATGACGTTGGTTTACTTATAAGCCACGTTTTTATAAGTAAAGGCCCTTATTGAACGATATAATAAAGGGACATGTATCAATAAGATGGCAAAACACTTATTACACTATTACACTATACACTATTACACGGTCTCATGGCAAATCCAATAATATTTAGGTAAGTACATTTATGTAAATAAATTCAATGAAAAAAAAGGTCGTTGTGTAGACAAGGATTTTATCTATCATATTATCATAAAGGGGTTGAGAAAATTACATTACAGAAAAGGGCCCAGGTATCCCAACTAATATTGGGTGACTGGATATTTTTGTATAAATAGGCAAATCTGAAGATACAAATGTATTCAAACAAAACAAGCTGGCTTGAAGCTACACTATTACCTATAATATACGTCAAATTTACTCCTAAAATAAAAATAATAATATAATGAATTTCAAATTAAATGAAGATTCATAAATAATTAATCTAGTCATAATTAAACTAAGAAAATAACCCACCTCTAACTGTACCCGGTGCAAAGGTGCCCATAACACTGGCGGCATTACCGCGTTGAATGGCAATGGCTAACCTTTACACCAGATACGAGCCGGAGCGGGAGTCACCTGTCTTCTCCTTCAGTCTACTCCCTACTTCCTTAATTAAACCCTTGGCCGCCGTGCCCCAACAGCCCATGGTTTCTACGGCGATCGGCACAAACAAGTAATGATCCTTCTAAAATTATATTAATCTATTATAATAATGTATTTTGGATAATCTGTTTGTGACGCAATCTGAAGCCAAGTTGTAGCCAAATGCTCGAATGGCGACGACTTCAGTCAAATTACATGAAAATGACGAAAAATGTTCTCCAAGACAAGCTATACGCATTAAAGGGCTTTTCCATGCATTATAATGCCCGTATTCGTAGTAATATTACTTATTTATAATCTAACTAGCAGTTGCATGTTGAACAGGGTTGTTATCGACTATCTGTCGAAGAAGCCAAGTAAAGTTTTTGTATTTGATTCTATGCTCGAGGTAATCTTCAGAACTACTGATTTGATTTACATAAACTTTGCGCCAACCAAAAACCAAACCTATCCGCGCGCGCTATAAGGTTTATTTTACTGTAATACCAGATATAGTTTATGTTCTATTTAAACGGGAATACTCACGTTTAATTAAATCGGACAGCCTGACTATAGTTTCGATCACATCCAGTGACCTTTATACGGTATTTATTTTGTTCCGGTTTTTCCGGTTTTTGGGGGGCCAGATATAATTTGTATTTTAAAACACTGTTTTAAACTATCACGGTTGTTAACTATAGTGCTATTATCACAACATAACCGCGGTAAATATCCCGTAAAAATAATAATAGAACTTTTATTTGTATTTTAATCTATTTATATTAATAATTATAATATAAGCAACAGCAATAAATGCGTGGCCGTGTATTAATTGGCCATATTTAAATATATTGTAATTTCTGGTGGGAACAACAAAGCTCTCTACTAAGTAATTTAGATAAAAAGAAAGAATATATTTCGTACGTATCATAACAATATTTGCGGTACGTGTTTGATTTTTTTATGCCCACCAAAATTATTGTGCAGGCTCACGTGTGGAAATATTATAGCTTTGATGAAAACATCGGAAATTCTGACGAAACCTTTATTAATCAATCACGCTTCATACGTTACAACAACAAAAGCTGTTTTTTATAATGAGAAAACGCCTTTTACGCTTATCATCTTCGATCGTATCATAATAAATAAAATCAGGATACATACATATAGATCGAGCGTTAGTAAATGCTTGGTTATGTGCACAAATACCATTAATAGATAATGCATAGAAACACATTCTACGTTTTGTAAAACACGGAAAAGTAACTTATTATGTAGGTACCTTTATTTTAAAAAGAAAGAAGAGGAAGATCATGATTCTAATAATAGTACCTAGGTACATGTATGTACACAACTACAGAATATAAAAACGCCATTAAAAAAAAAACTTCCTATAAATAGGTATTTACTCAGGGTTTCTATTCTTATTTTACTAAACTTTTCAACCGACTTCAATAAAGGAGATTCTCAATTTGACTGTATTTTTATAGGTATATTATATTATTATATTTTAATAATTATGTTACGCGATTATTCCACCAACTATGAACTTATTTTGATGATTCTTTTTTTGTTTGGTAGGTTATACTTCAGAGGTGATCTCATATAAATTTTACCGAAATTACCTCGTACGAGTATATAATTGTCGTTGGTAGTAGTTTGCGTTTTAAATCAAAATTACTAGAAAATATGAAGATGTCATCCAGGTATTCGAAGTTGAAGTCGGTTGTATTTTTTTTAAAGCGTATTAATATTGTTATAGCAACGTTCAGATTGCAAAACCTTATACTAAGCAGTTGATTAAATGAGAACGTTATATCTAGCTAGACCCTCGACAAAACGTATGGAACAGCTGTTTTTTTTGCGAATTCCGGGTTGGCCCCATATAGTAAAAATTGTGCACAGTGATTATTACAATGCCCTTACTGCTTAGCAATGCTGTCACGTGTAATAACCCTGTATAAAGTTAGCATGTCATCAAATGTTATTTGCCATTCACGTTCGCTTTGGGACGTAAAAATGTTTTGTAAAAAACGAAAACAGACGAAAGTTGAAATAAAGCAAGCTGTACAAAAAGAACGAACATAAACAGTAAGCATATTAACCAAACCGAGTTAAATGAAAATGTTAGCTTCGTTCTCATACTAGCTTTCATAAAACTTTTATCTTTGTGAGGATGTGACCTTGTCAACAAACTACTATCTGAAATGTCGCCTCGCATTTGTATTAATTAAGTTACCTACCCACGACCGAATTTCCTAAAACAGTAATATGGGTGAGCTATCAAATTAATGAGGCGGAAAAGTTAATTTCGTCGTTACTACGTTACCACGAACAGCTATTTAACATGACTTTACTTCGCAATTTGACTAGAATTAGGGATACGATAAATAAAATACTTTAATAAATAACTTTTCTGTTATACTTTTCTAAGTAGCTAGTTATAAGGGCCTTATCACACTAGCGGTTTGCGAGCATCTTCAAAGGCTGCACAGCGAAGTCGTCGCGTCGTGGAGACGTGGCGATTATGCAACGTTTTCGTCGCCTGTTCGCGGTGAGTTCACGACTTACAATACACTCAGTAAAAGAATGGATTCCGACGAGGAAATACTTCTGTTGGCTTTGATACTTCGAAGTCGCAGAAAACGAAAGCATTCAAGCACGAAAGGGTTCTGTACGAGAATGTACAAAATGCCGTTCGCGGCGAACCCGTTGTGCGACTGCGACGTGTTCGTTACGCGCCCGCCACGTATTCGCGGCTCACCCGCTCCGCTTTAAAAACGCTCGCAAACCGCTAGTGTGACAGCATTTTAAGGTAAAATACCTAGTATAACCCTCGCGGCAGCGGTCCGACGCAAAACGAGGGATTTAATAAGTTTGAAACCTACGGTTCTTATTAATAAAATAGCTTTATCCACCAAATTACAATTTGAAAGAAAGGAAAAGACAAATTACGTGTTAACAATAACCGAGTAATGACTCTATGGGTCTTATTAATAAACATGGAGTAATTTCTAAATAGCCTATCTGTCTCCTGTCTATATAACCACTGAGTTCCAAATTTGAATGAACGGAAATGACAAAAGAATTAACTACTCCGAAGCTAGTCCATGTATCCGGGTAATCTTTATAATATACAACGTGTAACAAAAAGGTGTGATGATACCTACTGATATGTATTTAATGATAACAACTTTTACTATGAGACCAACACTAAAATCGAGAAAGAAAAAACAGTTGTTCCAAACATATTGTCCAAGGACAATGAAGTTTTTCTATGGAACAGCTGTTATTTATTTAATCAATTTCAGGGTTGGCATCATTGTAAAAGAGGTTCGTTATGATGAGTACCTACATTACTCGTACATACCCTTCAGTATTATTACACCTTTTTGTTACACGTTGTATAAAAATCAATTGCCCTGTGTTAGTCTCGCAAATACTCGAAAATGGCTCGACAGAACAGAATTGTATTTATTTTTGTTCGCCTCATACACAACTCAAACCGGAGTGGTTTAGAAAAAAACATTTAGGTGGTGCGAAGTCAAAATTAAAAAAAAATGTGGGTCTCAAAAATTAAAACAATACTTCTAGTGCATTTTTTTGTTGTTGTAGTATACAGAGTTCCGCGATAGGGTAGTACTAAGCCGTAAGAAAGTCACTGTACACATCAATGTGAACAAACTAAAAGCCTGAAACCCTGAAGTCACGAAAAAAAACTACTGTTGAGAGAGTGACAGTTTTCAATGAAACAACATTGGGGATCTACACTGCGATTTTTCCACTTGGTGTCGCATCGTCGATGCGGCCATAGTCAACTGTCAATCTCATACATTTCTGTGTTTTGTTTTTGCAGAGAACATTTTAAAGACTCGTATTACCGAGGAGAATCTGCTTAATATACTGGTTTATTTAAACAGCAATCCTATGCCTTGCTAATTAAAGCTCTGTCCAACATAAAATGTAGCGTCAACGGCTGCATAGTTATTATTATTATTATTTATAGGCTTGCGTTTGACTGCCATCTCGTCTGACGTTAAACGAAGATGCAGGCTACGATGGAGCACGCTTGCCTAGAAGAAAACGATTCACTTGCGACTGGAAGACACCCAGATTATAAATATCGGGTAAACCCACTCGGGCAGCGCATTCCACTGTTTAGCTGTTCAAATAAAGAAAGTGGTATCAAACCGTAATAGATAGACCGTATAGATACCTAAAACAAGGCACAGTACCGAGTATTTTTACCCTTTGACCCCTTCGACTATAGATTATCGACAACGCTCTCATCAAGAGCAGGTAGTTATTAGCAAGAATTAACAAGAAAACTCGATTTTGCCACATCTGGACCGCCGCTGGCGCCATCTACGAAAATTAAAGTCTGTGGAACTTCATTGTTTTTACACAATTTTTTCCTATAGTAACAGTTGTTGAGAATAATGAGTACAATAATCTCCTTCCGGATTAGTACTGCCGTTTCCCGTAAGCCCATATAGAAACTTACTGTGGGCCCCAAACTAGGCTCAGCTTCTCTCTTGGGTGCAGTAAAAATGTGTATCACCAACTGGATGTATCACGCGCGCTTAGGTAGGTGTACAATATACACCAGGGTTGCAAACCGGCGTTAAAGGGGGCGCACAGGGCCCGGTGCGTGGCGCGGCCGTGAGGATCACCGCGTATGAGATTTATTAGACCTCGGATAATTGATCAAAGTTCAGACCCACATTTCAGAATAATCTTCTTAATCGGCTTCGTAATTAATGGCACAAAATCCTTAGACCACCAAAAACACCCGCAATAATATAGTGGTAAAAATATAAACACAATGCCAAAATAAATAAATGAAAAGATTAAAAAATTAAATATATATAGCTATTTTAAGTAAATGATGAACAAGAGCATACATCGACCAAGGTTTTTATTAGTGTCATGAAGTAATATCTCATCCATAGAAAGCCATAGACATAATAATATAATGCTTTTATACATATATAGCTAGCAACAGTGCCTATATAAAGATAGATAATAATAGGGTATGTACAAGTGTTTTATTTAATAATTATATGTTAAGTGGAGCTGAGAGCTTAACTAAATCTGTTACCTAAATAAAAGAAATTATTAAAATCAGCCAGTAAAGTTCTGAAATATATGCGTTAAAAGTTTTTGGAAAGAAATGATCTGTCCCTTGTCTAGCGAAACACGATTTGTTTGGAATCGTGGTAACTGACGTCATTAGCTAGCGATAAAACGCTTTCTGTCTATCAAAAAACTAAAATGTTCATAACTTTGTTATTTATGGATATTTTTAAGAGGGAATCCGGTGTGCAATTTTCCATACAAACGTATTCACCCATTTTCTTCCTGGATATTGCTTCTACGTTTATATGGAAAACCGCTCACCAGATTCACTCTTAATTTTGTTAACAGTAAGTATATTTGTGAATTAAAAAAAACAACGTGCACGTTCTCACTTTTCTCCAATTAAGTCGCAATAGGCTAACCGTCACATGGATAAAAAACAAAAACATATTTTATTTAAATCTTTTTTAGTTAAAAAGTTTTAAATAAAATATATAATAAAAATATAATAACTAAAATTGGTTTAAAATACGGTTTAGTGTTTTATGCATATGACGGTAAGTATATTTATATGGCTTATTAAATAAATAAATAAACATCGGTGGACATTTAACACAGCGCCATGTAGCCCCAAACTTAGAAAAGCTTGTAATATGGAAAGTGTATGGAAACTAGATACTTAGTTGATAGAATACTTATATATATATATATTTTATAATACATACCTACTTAGTACATACTACATCCAGACACAGAACAAACATAGGGAGTGAGGGAGTGGGGGTATAGGGAGTGTATTTTAGTGTGTTGATACCTGCGTAGTGGGTTCGAGCTTGGTCGCGAATTTGGCGGGTTCCTCTGTCGCGGAGAGCATACGTCGCGCCAGCCGCGCGAACGTGCAACGGAACTGGCGGCTCATGCTACAGTACAGCACGAAGTTCACCGACGACGTGAACAGCGCCAGCACGTCCATCAGGTCACCTGGGAGCAAGATTACCATTTACCATTTGGTTATCATCTCTATGGATCTAGGTATGTCCAAATACTGCATCCAGAATCACCGGAGGACGGGTAGCAGCGTCCTCTTGATTAACGGTGGTGAACATTCTGCGATCCCCAAGCGGCCTGCCAAGCGTGGGGATTATGGCAAACCCCCACTATTAAGGGGGAGGCCTTCGTCCAACACTGGACGTTTTCTGGCTGTTGATGATACCTACTCATGTTCATTTCATTTTGAAGATCAAGAGTCTCTTCACTTGTTCAGCTGACTCTAATCAAAATTGCTATAAGTATATCTCTCGCATTCTGAGATCCCCAAGCCGCCTGCGTCGTGATTATGACAACCCCTCACCCCTCCCTATTAGGTTAACGGAGAAACTAGACTTGACACGGTCAAAAGGACTGGAATCCAGGTAAAACATTAAAAATAGCAGCGGAATGTAATATTAATAATACATCTAATGTACCATGTAATATACCTATCTCTAGTTTAGTATAACAATTTGGGTCGAAATGAACATCCGCAAAGTAACGCTTAAATCAATCACATAATAACTTCTTCTCACATCATCTTGTTAAATTTTTATATTTACACTAGGTAGTTTGGAGTCTTCGCAATGATCGCACCAAGTTTAATGTAAGTATCTAGTTATTTATTGTCATTCTTACCATGCATCATTCATAGTAAAAATTAAATGCTATTAATGGAACTCCTTATTATTTAGCAGTCGATGAAAGTTTTGTTGGTCATCTTTCGGGTACGGAACCATAAAAGCTTATGACATACGTTAAGTTTAATAAGTTTTAAAGTAGATTTGAAAAGTCAGGGATCTTCGTTTAATGGATTGCCTTAATAGTCATTAGCATGAAAGATACAAATATAATTTAGACAAACCTGAAGCGCAAGTACCGTTTTTGACGATCGTTATATTTGACATTTAAATCGGTATAATTCGATAAAATTCGGTATATTCTCTAATGCGTATAAGTAAATCTGCTATACTGACACGTCTAATTTAGCGACATAGAGCGGTACTCGCGCTGCAGGTTTACCTATATAAAGTTTAGATTCCATTTCCATTCCAATTAATTAAAAAAAACACGTCTTAAAATTGAAAAGTGATTGTGAATTATTTAGGGTTTTATCTTAGTAGGAATATTTTATTAAAACATAGGCCCAGTAGAAATAGGTATTTTATCAGTGCTCTACAAAGACCCTTTTTGAAATGGCATTTTAAGTTCGAACCTTTTGCCAGTTTAGATTTTATCAAAATGATAATTTAGCCGTCACCTTGCGCCATTAAATCAAATTTAAAACAAAGTTAGGGACATTTACATACAAATTCACATCAAGGAATACATTACGAAGGTTTTATGGTGATTGTTCAAAATTGATACTCAATTCACGAGGAGAATGTCAAATTAATAAGAACAGCATGTCGCATACACAGAAATGCAAAAGCTCTACTTTATTTTCTCTCTTCAGATAACTATCTATATACGAAGATAGCATTTACATAGATAGAGAGCTGCAATTTCACACTGATTGTTTATGCATGTTTTGGGTTTTAAAACAAAATGTATACCTTCAATATTTTCTTTTCCTATCACATTGTACTTAATCGTGTATTCAAAAAAAAAAAATGCTTGTAGCAGTAGTACATATACCTACTTGTAATATAAGGATAACAATATCTATCAGCATTTAATACAACAAGTTAAATCACTTCAAAGTTCAACGGGAAAGGGAAAGTTCAAAGAAATTTCTAGACGAAAAACCAAAATAGTATGAAATATAAAAAGACAGTGACAATGATTTGATGAATGAAATTGAATGGATGGATGAGATGAAGCGCAAATCTGAGTTTTAGAAATGATTGTTCCTACTGTGCTATAAGTATAAGTATGGTGGACATTATATTTCGTGACTGTCAACGAAAGAGAAAGGAGCTAAATTCACCAAGCTGTCAACATAGCCGTTCTGTTCTTTCGAGGCCTTTGGTTTTCGCGGTAACGTGTTAATGACATGGGTCTTAATTATTCACAGTCTGTTTTACGCCGTAACGGAATACAGTCATATTTCGTGAATTCGTTTATATTATTTTAATTAATACCCTGCTCTGGGGTTACCATAAATCTCCACGCTTGGTAGGTGACTTGGGGATCGGGAATTAATACCCTTAAAGACTTATGTTATTGAGAAGAGAAAACAAAAAAAAAAACGACTAACTGCATCAAATCATGTGGATCTCGTCAACACGCAGAAATGTAAAATAAATATAAGGTTTCTTATCCCAGCGACAATGATAAGATGAATGGGCGGGAAATAAGCGCACGGATTTTCAAGACTAGGTATATGTTGAGCGCCGGCTATCGGATGCGAGCATACGACAACCTTCTTCTCTTCAACAGCCGGAAGACGTCCACTGCTGAACGAAGGCCTCTCCCTTAAAGGGAGGTGTTGCCATAATCCCCACGCTTGGCAGGTGGCTTGGGGATCGCAGAATGGTTACCACCGTTAACTGAGAGGACGCTGCTGCACGTCCAGATACGACAATACAAACTTCTAATACATGTACTTGTGTTCTCTTTTTGTCATGCAGTAATTAGATTCGCTATCTCTATTTTCCGGCAAATGTAATATGCATATTTGTAGCTAGGTATGCTTGACTGTGTTGTCTTGTTAATTTTGATCGATTTGCAAGCACTGGGCCCGTTCATTCCATTATCACCGTCGCTGTATAAAAGCAATAAAATTATCTGACGACGGTTGCAGGAAAGCAGTTAAAATCTGGCTTCGTCGAAACATTCTAATATTTTCTGCAGGCCACAAACTTGCGGTTCATTATTTTAGAAAATAACTAACAAAATTTTGCATGCATAAGTTGGAAGAACTTTACAAGTTGGCAAAGTATTACATGCATTCCAACTTCATAAGTACTTATATTAGGTTGCATTTTTGTGCTGATTATATCGTTTGGTGAAAATGAATCTCAAGCATAACATGAGATGGTCCTAAATTAAATTCTCATGGGGGTTGATGAGATCTCACCAGAGCCCTTCCTCCATGTTGTGTTGGAGTAATTAATGCAATATTCCCTTAGGAGTTTGTAAATGGTGAAAATTGTGATGGATGTCTACGGCCATCTACTTCAAGGTTTAGTTAGATGAGTAATTACTTATGTTGAATTGTTCAGTTACCTAATTGATCGTACCTACCTATACCAACCTTACCTTAAGTTTAAAAAATCTAACAATAGGCTAGAATCTTCGGAATAAGTATTGAGACAAAGCGCGATTCGTTCACAGAAAAAAATATATGTAAAAAGGTGAAGCAAATCGGGTGCTTTGGTTGCGAGAGTAGAGACGCGAGTGCAAGTTTTTATGAAAAAATATCAATAAGATTTAGTGAAATTTCATGAATGATTTTACAAATTCGACACATAGCAAAAAACTAAAAAACTGCCAAATAAACATTTGTGAAATGTAAACCAATTTCAAATAAAAAAACTAAGGTATATTATAACCACAAAATTGAAACATAAAAAATAGGTCAAAAACGTAAAAAAGGGGAAAAAATACCGTTAAAAAACGTAAGAATTTAAATATAACTGCTTGAAAAAGTAGTTTCCTTGAGATTTCTATCGAGTGAAATTATTCAAATCGTGTAATGAATGAATGATTTTACTAAATAAAACGTTTGAGAGTATTTTTTTTTTGTTTAGAAAGTACTTTTAAGAATTGTTCCAATAAAATGTGAAATTTCAGAGCTCAATAGGCATTTATTTCGTAAGTAAATAATTGTAATCGATGCGAACTGTGAAGTGTAGGTAATATAGAATAGAAACATACTATCATATCATATGAGTAGTACATTATGAGAAATCATAGCAAATGCAAATGTTCAATATTTATCTGTAGCTAATGTTGCTTTACTGTTTGTTTACATCGAGTTACGGCGTAATGCAATGCAATATGGAAGGAGTATACAATATATACAAACTGGTATCATCACCTGCGTAGTATCACGGCTTACGAAAAAGCTTATAAATTGGGTTCTGAAAGACGGCGCCACTAAAATATTGAAGCATTTTATTTTTAATGTTATGAAACATGCCACCACGCGATAACGTGTCTGGCTATAGCGGATGCGAGATTGGAAAAAACTAGGCACCTGCCAATCATACATTTAATCGGTTAATATCTCGAAAAATATCTAATTATTGTTATTGTTAGGATCAGTCTCAATATGGGATGTGTTTTTGGATTCTATTATAAAATAGCATCATGATGGAATCTTGACTGACATGTAATATAATAATATATTTACACGTACGTATGGCGTTCATTATAAAGTGAGAATGAGGTAGAAACTCATTGGAACCGAAAAAATTTAATGCTGGCTGGTACAGCTGGAATATTGATAAGATTAAAGAAAAGGAAATAATTTGAATATCTTTTATTTAAAAAAAAATTAAGTCTTTTGTTTTGTTTGTTTGTTTGTGTAACGTGTTGTTGAAAATGAAAAAAATAATTGCGTGCTGTTATTAAGTATCTTTGCATGAAAAATTTCACTACGGAACAAACTAATCAAGACTTGCAGGATACTTTAGAAGCAAATGCACCACCTTATTCTACAGTTGTTCATTGGTGTGCCGAATTTAAACGAGGAAGAACATCGACCAAATATGAACCTCGCCCGGGCCGCCACATAACGGTAGTGACCGAAGAAATGGTAAAAAAGTCGAGAACATTGTTTTAGCAGTTCGTCGTGTCATGGTACGTTTTGTAGCTGATGAAACAAAGATTTTGACTGGTAGTGTGCATAGAATTTTACACGAACGCTTGGGGATGAAAAAAGTATCTGCGCGCTGGGTCCCCAGAATGCTTACCGATGCACAAAAACAAACCAGGCTGAACATTTCTCGAGCTTCATTGGAAATGTTACAACAAGATCCTGATCGTTTTTGTCTCGATTCATAACAATGGATAAAACATGGCTTCACCATTACGATCCTGAAACAAAATTACAATCTATGATTTGGAAAATACCATCATCTCCAACTTCTAAGAAATTTAAGGCGAGTCGTTCCGCCGGAAAAAAAACTGCTCATGGGCTCTCTTTTCTGGGATAGTAAAGGGGTGGTCATGATAGAATATCTCAACCATGGAGCTACTGTAACGGGCTCTTTATATGTAGAACAAATAAAAAAAACCGTAACGAAAACGCGAGAAACGGCGAGGCAAACTAGCATAAATTGTTTTGTTCCATCAAGATAATGCCCCGGCTCACAAGTCCGCCGTTGCTATGGCTACATTTCCTGATGCTGGCTTCGAAATACTTGAGCATCCTCCATATTCACCCGACCTTGCCCCTAGTGATTTCTATCTGTTTCCGAGGTTGAAGGAGTCTCTGAGAGGACAGAGGTTCGAAAATGATGAAGCAGTAGTCGCTGCAGTACAGGAGTTTTTAGGTGCACAGGATGAAGAGTTTTTTAAGATAGGAATTTTAAACGTAGAAAAATGGTATTCTTAGTGTCTTACGCTAAAAGGCGACTATATCGAAAAATAAAATAACATTGAATAAAAGTTACCGGCAACATACTCATTCTCACTTTTTATTGAACGCCCCTCGTACATACCACGTAATATAATACCTACACATAATTTAAAATAATGGAGCAAGATAAAACACTGAATAAGAAACCTTATTATTTTACATTTCTGCGTGTTGACGAGCTCCACGTGATTTGATGCAGATAGTATTTTTTTTTTTATTTGCATTAAATCGATGACCGCGATAGAACAGAACTGCTATGTTGACAGCTTGGTGAATTTAGCTCCTCTATACTTAGTCGTTGACCGTCACGAAATATAATGTCCGCCGATGCTTATAGCACAGTAGGAACAATCATTTCTAAAACTCTGATTTCCGAATACCTTGGTATATGTACAGACGGCGGACACGGGAAAACTCAGGCGCCATACCACCGAAACAGTGTTCGACTTTTTTGTTGACAAATATTTCGTGCTCCAACAAGGTGCATACTAGTTGAGCTGTAGATGTCGTCTTTTAGTTTACACCTGCAAAACTGTGCGTATAACTCATATAAGGGTGCTGTGCAGCACATTTGTACAAGAACATGTTCTCTGTGGGAGCGCTCTGGTTTCAGTTCGCCTGCAAAACTGTGCGTATAACTCATATAAGGGTGCTGTGCAGCACATTTGTACAAGAACATGTTCTCTGCGGGAGCGCTCTGGTTTCAGTTCGGTCGATTCAAATTATTATGCGTCAGCTACCTTTTTCTTCTTTCTTCGGTATTGAGCCAAAAGAATTTTACATTTCCTCAATACCTCAGTCGAGTCACAATTAAAAGTTAGATCCAACTCTTGAAATATTATGCTTTTTATTCTTTTTCTTATAATGACAAGACAAGAAACCCATGGCATTGGATAAGTTTGGACCGCTTGTATAAAATCTACAGTTTGTCTACTTTAGAATGCAAGGCATTTCTTAATAAAACAAACCTAATACACAAGAAACCGCCAGACGCTAGACGCCACCGAATGTACGCGAACAATAGTAATTTGTTATACAAGGCTGCAAAGTCGTTTTTTGGCACGAGTATTTGTATTGAAACCTAAGCAAGCGAATGATTCCAGATTTCAGAAAGGACGCTCAGGAGCTCGCTTCAAAAGTGCGAGACGCCGAATAACTTTGCTGCCGATCAAAACACACAACGTTTCCTTTCACTACAGCGAGGAAAACGCGTTTTTTGTTGAGTTATTTTTTCATGAAGTTTTCGTGCTGGCCAGTGCTATTATTCAAAAAATGATGTTGGCGCATTGACATGAAATACAAATAGGTAAGTACCTATAACTTATGCATTTTCAGTGGACTAGCGGTTTAGAAAATTATTGAATAGAAAGGTTCTAATTTTAAAAACTCTTTCCACGCTAGCTAGAATGCTAGATAGAATGCACTTTTTCACATCGATTTCGAATGATAAACAGAATCTTACCGAGCTTGTGAGGTGAAAATAAATGTTTTCGGCTCGGCGGCGGAAACAAAACTGAGTGCGTGTGTGCGTATACGTTGTTGCGAGTCCTCAACTTGAACAAGTCGTAGCTAGAGCACAGAATAAATAACAGTACTAGTGACTGCAAAGCGCAGTAAATAAATAAGAGTATTTGAGACTGTCTAGCGTTGTGATTTACGGAGGCTGTTATCTGGACGGATTTATTTGGGAAGGATTAGTA
This sequence comes from Erannis defoliaria, assembly GCA_905404285.2. NCBI lineage: Eukaryota > Metazoa > Arthropoda > Insecta > Lepidoptera > Geometridae > Erannis > Erannis defoliaria. The sequence continues at coordinate 8,984,255 of FR990071.1, forward strand.
TGGCAGACTGTACTTGGGTAACAGATTCATAAAGTAAAATTAAGTGAGTTTATTTTGGTTTAAATTCAACACAAGGTAATTTATTAATACATCATAAAATCTACACTTACCATAATAGTACTTATTTTCTGTAGTTTTCCAACACTACGCATCGAAAAAGCTGTGGTAACCTAGACGGGAGACCGCTCGACTTGGAAGCTTGAGGTCGGGCATCAAATCCCGGACCCGTACCAATGAGCTCTTTGGAGTTTATGTACGGACTTCATGCCACTGGTTTTTCGATGAACGGCTGAACGAGGAGTGAACAAAGAGAGTGAACGAGTATTTTTTTTATTTTTTTCCTTTTTTGTCCACAGGGCGGGCTAAAGCCGTAAGGCGATACCGCCTGGTCATACGTCAACGATTCGTTTTTGTTTGTTTATGTAGTCCGTACTTGCGGCATTCCAAGGCAAGTTGAATTTATATCTTTCAATGAATTTTGAAGGCGTTTCGCAATCCATTTTGACGTGATGTTGCTTCGCGATACAAGTTTAGAGCTTGAGGCAATGAGGCAGTAGCCAGTACAAAAAAACCATCAAATCCCGGACCCGTACCAATGAACTCTTTGGAGTTTATGTACGGACTTCATGCCACTGGTGTTTCGATGAAAGAAAATATCGTGAGGAAACCTGCTTATGTCCGAAGAAGAAATTCGATGGTGTATGTGAATCCACCAACCCGCAACTAGGTCAGCGTGGCGGACATGGCCCAATCGTCTGAGGGCAGACCTAAATCTAACAATGGCCTATTAAAGAAGCTGATTATGCTAATCATAGTTCATATAGTGCAATGAGTATAGGATAAAGAAACAAGGAAGGAATAGAAAGATAAAATAGGGAAATATAAAAATAAAACAAAATAAAGAGACGGTGCTATATATAAGCGCTCAGAATGCTTGTTTGATCAGTTGATTGAAATTTGCTGTTACTGTGAAACATGTTTGATATTTTATCACGGGCATGCCGTTTTTGATCATAATCATACTATAGTAGATTGTTTACCAAGGGAGGAACCAACTATATTTTAGGCGAGAGTGTTTCTTTGAAGTCAGAGAGTAGCGAAGGAAAATCAAAGTGCAATCCGAATTTGAGTAATCGATTACGAACGAAGGTGGAATGCATTTCGCGCGTTTTTATTTTTTTCACATAAGGAACAAATTTTTTTTTTTTTCGCGCGCTTTCCATTTTCAAACAGCCTGTTACTTGTTCATACAATGACCGTGGTTGATCTCTTTGGTGATTGCAACTTTTACTAACAATATCCACATTCCAAATACAAATCACTTTTCCTCCCTCCGGAATGCCTCCAGATGGAAAAGAGCTCATTTGTGCCTTGTTTGCGAGGCACAAAGTGGGTCTTTTTGAATAGATGTGATAAGAAAGAGCAACGACATATTTATTTATTTTATATCGACCTACTAGGTATGTCGTTATAAAATAAAGCCCACGATAATTGAATAGGGTGTGTGTACACTTATACGTTTACAGGTTTACTTCTTAATTATACCCGTCAGTTTATTTGAAACCTTTTATTCTCAGATATAAACCAGTACAGAATTGGCTTGTTTTGCATAACCACGTAGTAAGCTAGTAGTTAATTAGTATAAATTACCTAGGTCTAGACCGATGTTTGCCCTGGGGTTTCATTTAACTACCAACAGTAAGTTGTTTATTACGATATAAATGTTATAATACTATTATAATAGTGTTACACGAACCGGTAGTACTGAGCCGAAATAAAGTCATCAAAATAGAGGATAGAGTAGTAGAGTTAGGGTTGCCAGATGGGAACTAGGAAGACTAAAATGTCGGGATTTTGGGATTATTGCCGGGAAAATAATATAACAAATCAAAATATTAGTTTTTATTATTCAAATTAAAGTAATTATAAAAAAAAAATGCTTCCCCACCGCCCGCGCTTGCTGCCACGAGCCGCGCCGAGCGCGTTCTGTTCAATCGGGGTGCGTGAAGTGTAATAATTACTGTTTGTTGAAAACTTTACAAGAAGCTATTTGTCGGGGCATTTTATATTTAGTCGGGAGTCTGGACATCATATGAAATTTCGGGGAATCCAGACAAATAGCGACCACCTGGCAACCCTAATTAGAGTTCACCTGATGTTAAGTGACGGTGATGGTAAAAGAACCTAGCTTGGGAACTTGTTGTCAAGTGAGGCTGCCGAAACACAACGTTAAATGCTTCGCGGCAGATTTATATTACAATGGACAGTATACAGGGATAGTCCTAAACAGTTCATCGACCTTGGGCAAAATGTATGGAACAGTTTTTTTTGCGATTTCGATGTTGGCCCCATAGTAAAACTTGTTTTTTTTTTTATTTACAGAATATGCCCTTAAAAGGATGCTAAGTGATTAGAACTAACCCTGCATGTATACGCTCAGATATCAAGGTTTTTAGGACCTTTTACATACGCGTGTGACCTATTTAGAGGTAACAAATCCCTACTTCCTTGGACCAACTAGGACAGAGAAATCCTAAGTATGCCTTCATAAATATAATAGGGTAGGTTTATTTTTCAAACGAGTTCACAAAATGCTTGCCAGCAATGCGGGTTCGTGAAAATATTTGAGCAGATATTTTATTCTTATTATCTAGTATAGTATTATATAATCTGTGTCATTGTTTGATAGGATTCTTACACAAATTAAAAATACCTCCTGTAAAGAAATTAGAGTATTGCGGTAAAATATTTAGTACATTATGATACGAGTGTGCTATGTTGGTCATTACACTAGAGGTGGTATTATGCGCGCGAGCCGCAGGCGAGCGCGATAAGGAAGCCGAGAGCGTAATAACTAATAGCACAAGAGTTCCATACGACTGTTTTCGTCACACTTGCGAGGATCAAACAATTTTATTTTTTTGATAATAATCAACCACACAGCGAAAACGTCAACAAACATTTGCGGAAAATGGCGCCCAAACCAGCAATGCGCGCGCAGGTTGACATTTACTTTAGCGGCATAAGAACTCTTTGTTGGTATTACATAAAAACTGTAAGTATTACCCGGCTATATTAAGAGTGCTTCGTATACGTACGTCTAATTGCAGTCACGTACAAACTTGACTTTACCGGGTTATACCTATTATAGCACCATGTGCCGTAATATAAAGTAAAAAGCACGCGTGCGTAATAGCTTGGATTATGAGCCTAAAACCGATGCAATAAGATCCACTTTACGAGTAAGTGTGATGAAAAAATACTAGTTACTCGTATAAGTCAGCTGTGAGTCGGTTGTACTCTTAGGCCTTCAGTGGGGCTAAAATAGTCGCGTTAAGCAATTCTGCATATGATGATTCATTTCGCAAATCATAAAACGGTCACTTAAGCGCCAATTCATACTATGATTTTGCAAATTATTCTATTACGGAATTCAGTTTTCTTTAGAGAGTCGTAAAATGGCCGATGAAAGATGAATTGCATAAAGTCAACTAGCAGATTCGTTAGAAGTTACTCGAGAGCAACTTTTTACAATTTATTCTGCTAAGAATTCATTAGATGAACTGCTTTTAGGGGAATTGCTTAATACGGCCATTTTAGACCCCCAGAAATACCTACAAATTTTGAGCAACTAAAATAATGTGTACTCTCTTACATTCACTGCTTTCATATATGTCTGATATAATCTGATACTCAAATAATTTCAGATTTATGACAAATACATGCATAACAAAATATTGATAACTAGGTATAGATAAATATGTAATCAGTGCTACAGTAAAGTTCAGTAATAAAATATAGTTATTCAAATTCAGATACGTTTTACCGCTCTACGTGAGAGGAGTTAATAAAACTACTTATTCATTAATTGAATGTATCGGCTATTATCTATTAAACAATCTTTACTTTATGAGTTATCCCACTAATGATATAAATGCTATAGTTTGTCAGTGCGTGAGTGTGTGTTTGTGTATGTTTTAACGCGCTGAAACGGTTGAAAGGAATTGGATGAAAGAGGTTGTTTTATATCTTGGAATAAAACATAGGCAACTTTTAATCCCAACAATCGCGGGTAAAAGCACGGGCGCAGCTAGTGAACTCATAATTTATGGATAAATAAACTTGATATTTATAATAAATAATTAAAAATAAAGTATCGGATAGTAATAAATTAAATCGAATCAATAAATAAACACCATACATAGGTACATATATAAATAAAGCAACTAGATGCAACAAGTGGATATAACCGTGATTTCAAGGTCAGTTCACAAAATTTAAAACGATTTACTTTGCAAGACTTTAAAAAAGGATATCTGATCGTTGATTTCTCTCTTTGGTATAAATTCTTATTAAATAGTCCAAATAGAAAATGCAGTGCAGGCTTTTATCTGCCCCGGTAACGGGGCAGGTGCACCGGGGTGGGTCCCACTCCTTTTAACCAACACTGCAAATAAGATGGTGGACCTTTACCCAAAATTTTGAATCCCATTCCACAGAATATTTTCTAAGCATAAGGTTATTTTTCTCCTAGAGCTTTATATATAAACATAGCTGCATAGCATTTATAGCAGAAGTCGGGTGAGGCCATTTAATATTCTGGATTCCACATACGAAGAATTTCTATGTTAGAGAGTCCTACATAGCAATTTCTGTCTTGTCTTGGCTGTCCATGACAGCCGGTACAATCTCAACGTGAACTCATAATAGGAATTCCCGCTTTTGTTACGGCAAGTCCAAAGCTTAATGACTTACTTGCGTACGTACATCGTATCCGCAACATGTAAATAAATCTTCTATTACGTGAGTTTCCTGTTTGACGTGGTAATTACTTTGTGCCTTCCAATCAAGCGTTCCACGTTTTAATAAACCTAAAGAAAGAGAGAATTAAGGAGGGTCGGTCCTCTATTTACTTGCACAAATCCCTTCTTCTCAATTTCCTTGTCGCTTATCGGGAAGAAACCACTCAACCTTTTTGAATAGCTTGTTTGACATTACGCTTTTAATAACGGGGAAGAACGGGTTTTTGGACTTAGGTATTCAAATAGTGGACAAAATTCTATAGTTATATACCAACAGAAGAAATAGTGCGGCGTTATGGCTTGCTGGGTATGTCCTTAAACTGCAGCCAGACCCGCCGGAGGACGAGCAGCAGCGTCCTCTTGGTTAATAGAGGTGAGCATACTGCGATCCCCAAGCCGCCTGTCAAGCATGGGGATTATGGCAACTTCCCTCTATTGGGATGCCTTCGTCTAGCAGTGGAAGTCTTATGGCTAACGAAGATGGCTCGCTACAGAAATAAACAGTAAAACCACTTAATAGTACTGCGAAGAGGAGGTCTCGCGAACTGAGATCACATGACCTTTATATCTAGACAGCATCTTGACCAATTTTACTCACATAATTATTGTTTAGAACTTCAGCGCCGTCGCTGGGTGGCGCAGGCTAATCTCAGATGGTGCCATCACTGGTGCTTGTCATTGATGTTTAATTTGAGTTTGTAATCTTTGATCGTGAATAACACAGCGCTATCTGATCTCCTGATTTTTCAGGAGATTTCCTGTTTTTTGTTGTTGTTATATATTCAGATCATAAGTTTTGATTGAAAAATTATGTATGTACAATAGGTAATATGCGTGAACTTAGTCTACCAAAAATCCTACAATTATTTGAATAGTCAAAATTTAAAATAAAAAAAAGACGACTTATTGATTATTTTCTAAATGATATAATTTATGTAGTTTGACAGCAAAACAACACCAGCGATAATGCGCCACCAAGTGGGATATATAAGCTGTGCGTGTGCCTCTCCCCATTGAGCACCAAATTTATCATAATCGGCCTGTAAATGACGCCGCAGCAAACTTCCCTCATTGTGTGGGAAATATCTCGCCGATAAAAAGCGCCGACGACAAAAAATCTATGAAATAGTAGAAACGGTATAGCAAATTTCGACAATTTTGCCGAAAAATATGACCTGGGGCCTTATTTTTGAATAATACGCCCTGTACGCGAGTACCAACACACATTTATCCAGAAAGATGAAAGCAAATTTTGCCAGTTGACAAAGACTTCGGTCGCTTTGCTCGCTTGGTTAATTAGATTATTTTGTGTCACTAAAACAGTTTGAAATAACTCTAAAAAAAGGTATTTTTTAAATTTCATGATTTTTATTTGTCTAGGTTCACCATAGATACAAAAAAAATACAGTTACCAGAACGGCGGCGCCGAAATTCTTATTTAATAATTGAGTACGAAAAGGGAACTGAAAATCCTCTATCGTAGCTGACTACGAAACTCAGCTACCAAAATGGCAACAAAATTATTGTTTCATAATTGATTACGAAACAATGAAAAATAATTCTTCTTTCGTCTGACTACGAAAATCAATTATATACCAAAACGGACCGAACCCTAAATTTTGGCTTTTTTAAATAAAACTACATGAAATGGCAAAGTTACTTGATTTAAATTCATTTAATGAGCGCTGCATGACATAGTCTGAATAGGCCATTGTAAATTCGCCACACTTTTATATTCCATATATTTTCTTTACTACTTGGTACAGTCTGTCTTCATCATCCAATCGTCCCTCCACCTTATAAGCTCTACTTATCATAAAAATTACTTATTCAGATTGCTTTTATTTGATTTTAGGTACATCGATCTAATCATAACTTAGATATCCATTTTATATTCAGCTAGCCTGGTATAAACCATTTTACTGTGTAGACATGAAATGATAATACTCTGCTTGTATAAATACAATGTGTAATTGTGTAGATTGGATCGATCTCCACAATACTGACAAAACATTTTATTAAATGAATTCAATAGTACCGTAAAAAGGCAAATGTATTTAGCAACTAAAATAAAACACTGATTATTATAACTGATAAAATAATACTATACTACTTACTTATTATACAGGGTTACTGGTAATCAGTTATGATCCTCTTTTAACTATGGGGCCAACATTGAAATCGCGAAAAAAGTTTTTTGTTTTGATGTACAGAATAGATATGTCCTTAAAAGGACGGTGATTAATAACCCTGTATAAGTAAACAATCTACATAACGTATTTCACAAAGCTGCCTCTCGCCGTCAAACTATAAATATTCTTCAGGTAGTGTTAGAAAGGAATTGAAACTCATTTTGAAGATTCTAAACTGTTAACCAAAATCAAGATTTAATAGAGGATGCGACTGCATTTTGCACTAATTACATTAATGGCTAACTGAGCCATTTTCGATAATATCGTATCTTTTAAATTAAAACCTGACTATTTACTGAAAAAAATAAAATAATATGTCGTCGTCAGCCATAATACGTCCACTGCTGGACGAAGGCCTCCCAATAGAGGGGTGTTGCCATAATCCCCACGCTTGGTAGGCGGCTTGAGGATCGCAGAATGCTCACCACCGTTAACCAAGAGCACGCTGCTGCCCGTGCTCGGGTGGGTCTGGTTGCAGTTTAAATACATACCTAGGTAAAAAAATATGTACTAGAATTTAAATGATACAACAAGTCTTAATGGATCCGGAAAATAAAACAACTTTTAACTAGAAGAACTTGGCCGAGATTTGTTTGTTTCTAGCATAACTATTACCATGCGCATATTATAATGATACAAGCTTTCTCGATAGTTTTTTATACCATCATCGTCATTAGCCCGGAGACGTCTCCGTGCTGCCTTAGACTGCCACTCTGTACGACAACCTGCCATTTGCATCCACCGGTTGACCGCGACTTTCACAATGGACTACATTCCACCTTGTCCACCTAGTGGGAGGCCTTCCTACGGCTTTTATACCATACTTCAAGGACGGATCGAGGATTTATTTCTGGGAGGGGCACATGGGCCATAGGCCAAGTTACCCCATAGTATTATCCTATAAACTAACTATAAAACATACTTTATCATCACATTTTCTCGTAAAGTGGATCTTATTACATCGGTTTTAGGCTCATAATCCAAGCTATTACGCACGCGTGCTTTTTACTGTACATTACGGCACTAGTGCTATAATAGATATAACCCGGTAAAGTCAAGTTTGTACGTGACTGCACTTAGACGTATGTATACGAAGCACTCTTAATATAGCCGGGTAATATTTACAGTTTTTTTGTAATACCAACAAAGAGTTCTTATGTCAGAGTTTTATTGTCTGAAATAAATGTCAACCTGCGCTCGCATTGCTGGTTTGGGCGCCATTTTCCGCAAATGTTTGTTGACGTTTTCGCTGTGTGGTTGATTATTATCAAAAAAAGATTGTTTTTTCTTCGCAAGTGTGATGAAAACAGTCGTATGAAACTCTTGTGCTATGTTAGTCATTACACTCTCGGCTTCCTTATCATAGAATAATATAGTCTCTAGTGTAATGACAAACATAGCACACTTGTATCATAATGTACTATTATTAAAGATTTAATAATGGTAAATGACATGTTTATTACGCAAAGAGAAACAAATGTTATTGAATGTGGTATCTTATAAATCTCCCAATTATTTTTTAAATTTAAACCATTTTGATTCACGTGCCCCTGTGCCCCATCCCTGGATCCGCCCTTGCCATACTAAAATATAATTTCACTTAAAAATATTGTTAGCATGACTCTTGCCTGTAACCAGATCAGTCTCAATCAAAATTTCGAAAAAAACTTTTTTTTTTAACTTTCATTTCAACCGATTAAAACCCTGCTTGGCAATAAAACTGGTGGCAAACTATTGCGATTGTCACACCAAGATAGTTAAATATTCAGTTTATGGCCAGGAATTTCCAAAACGTTGTCGTTCAGATATAGAACCGAGATCTCAGCACCTACTTAGACAATATCGGATAACAAAATTATACGTTTTAATTAAAACTTGATCCGATACTAGATACCGTTTGTAGGATCAATCAGAATTAAGCCCACATAAAATCCACCTACGCTTTCGTAAGCTTACAAACGGGATCCGACCAAAATCTTTAATTATTGTCAATGTTTACAGTTAAGTAGATTAGCCAAGTAGCCAGTCGATATTTATTGTTTTAGATTTCTCCTATCTATCAGCTTGCCTTTTATATCGGCTTGCTTTTTCTTTTCTTTTTTTATATCGGTGGTCTTAAAATGGTTCAAATGAGCTAGTAAAACTACTTTTGCATCAGCCTTTGAAACATCACTGATAGTGCATAGACCTACATGCAAAAACTGATTAGACCACATGCACGTAGCCACATATGTTGCAATAAATGATTGAGTATTGTATTGTATTGAGACCATACGCCACTATTCTGCCCTGGTGCAAGAAAGCGGTCCGCCTTATTATTTGAATTCTTTTCCGAATATTACGTAGATTTCCTCACAATATTCGTTCACCGAAAAGCCAGTGAGTGGCCAGTGGGGTTGAGTCTTAAAATCCGTACTTATAATATTCTAAAGAACTCTCTGTTATAAGCCCGATTAAGCCTAACAACCCCACGGTTAAGATCATCGTTTCGGGAAGCTGGGCTATGGCTTCAATGAAAGTTCAACGGCGCTACGGAGAACATTTTGGAAATGCTTCCTCTTTGTAGAAAGCTTTATACCAAACGATAGTCCAAAGTAAAAGTAAGTTCGTATAATCGTAGGACCAATACTGAAATTGTGAAAAAGAAATCAGCCGTTTTGTTATATGGGGCAGCCAAGATTTTTAACGGTTTTAGGGTTGGTCTTAAGGTAAAACTACATTAACTTCCTCTCAGCTTAGTCGCTTACTGTCACTCGTTCCATGCACCTACTTACCCGTACCCAGGGTTTTTAGTCATATAAAACTAGTTATGGTGGTATTTACCGAACGGTTCGTTCCTCCTAAAATTCAATGTCATATTTTAGATTATCATAATTACATTTCACACAACAACTACAAGCATAATAACAATTCAGCATAAATGGATACGCATAAATATTTTCCGTATTATTTCAGTATAATATTACCTACTACAGTCTAAAATGCCTAGTTATTGTTATGGTAACAATAACTAGGCATATTAGACTGGTAGCATAATACAATAAACACATAACGACATAAAATCATAATGCTCATCAAATATTAACATCAACATTTTAAAAAAACCTAATTTTTCAAGCAAAATGAAAATTAACCTATTTGCGGCATAGAAGTGGCCGCAAGGGCCACCCCCGCACCATAACTCACTGTCACAGTATATCTAATATTCAAATTGTATAAAATTTATAAACAAAACCCTTACTTTTTAATTTTTCAGATATAATATAAACCTAGCCTAACCTACGGTCACACTATATCTAATATTCATTTTGTACAGACTAAACAAAACACCTATTTTTTCATTTTTCACATACTGAATCAACTAGCTGTGTTTATTTTCACATAACTAAACTCTCAATACTATTAGAAAAACATAACTATGAAATAATATGACTACTACATAATATGACTACCAAATAATATAACTAATGGCTATTATGCGCCTCAAACATAAGCAAAATAGCCGAAAATAGAATTATGCCTTTCTATACAGAATGCCAACATCTGTATACGCAAAAGTACCATCATGACATTAATCATTATGCCAGATTAAAATATGATTATGCCAAAGTAAAATAGGAGTAACTAAATTATGCGAAACAAAGGGATCCCTTACCGAACATGCTGTAGCAGCTCTTGAAGAAGTCGGGGGCGAGGGCGCTGGCCAGCCCCAGTAGTCCCTGCGGCACCTCCGTGGACAGGAACAGCCCCAACACCGCCAGCAGCATCCGCGTCGTGCGGTCCGTCCGGCTCGCGCGCCGCGCGCACGACTCTTCCGCGAGGCATTGCTTCTCAGTCTGCAACAGGCATACCTAACATGTATTAGAGTCTTCGATCAATATACAATGTGTAACAAAAAGGTTCTACAATACTGAAGGGTAAGTATGTACTCATTATTGAACAACGTTTACTATGGGGCCAACGCTGAAATTGCATTAAAAAATTAGCTGTTCCATACAGAAAGGTCCTTGACGTTGGACAAAATGTATTGAACAGCTGATTATTTTTTCGACATTTCAGTTCAAGTTGTTCACAATGGTGAGTACATACACACCCTTCAGTATCGTTGAACCTTTTTGTTACACATTGTATATAAGTATAAGAAACAATTTTAAGGATTATTATAGAGGCATAACTATTTTTATGGCTCTACTATATTTTTTTCTATGGCTTAATTGCAATGCAAAGCAAAGGTATACCTTATCTCACTTGATGTGCAATGACGTCGAGATCTTTGATAAATGGAGGAAGTCTGGAATGGAAGCTCACTCACAATCCATCCGAAAACTCCTTTGGTGCCGGAAAGCACTATAAACCTCTTTAAAGCGCCTTAAACATATTTAAGGTGCTTGGTGGCAGATTTTTTACTTGAGGGCGGTAGCTAGCCAGCCGAATGCTGAAAAAACTATACGTCCATGCTATGGCTACATTACAATGTCTTCCTTCATTTGTAGCTCAATGTTGGGATTTAAAATTACACAGTTTTTTTTCTCCGCCATATACTGTGTAAATATAACTAAACGTTTTCAAAATAAACATTTCAAAAAAAAACATTGAAGATCCATTTCGCTATCGGATTACTAGCGCTCGCTTACCTTGCCTAAGATAACATAGTCGAAGTTCCGACAGACAGATAACAGACAGATAATAATCTATCTAATATAATAAAAGGCTCTGTCCTGACTGACTGACTGACTGACTGACAGACAACGCACAGCCCAAACCGCTGGTCGTACAGACTTGAAATTTGGAGGGTGTATTCGTCTCAATGCGTAAGGGTGTACTAAGAAAGGATTTTTTGAACTATCCGTTCATTTAAAATAAAAAATACTATTTTAATTTTTTTTTTGACAGGGACTATTTAAGGGGGGGAAGGGGGGTGGAATGTTGTATGGAACGTTCTTTGTTTTTGAAGTTATAGTGATGAAAATTGATATTTGGGTAGTTCATTTAAAGGAAGGGAAGTTGGGGGTTTGAAGGGGGCTAAAAAAATTGCTCGGGATGATTTAAAGTGGTGGATTTTGGGAGTGGGCCGAATTTCTTCCGTACGCGGGCGAAGTCGTGGGCGACCTCTAGTCTATCTATATATATATAAAAGGCTCTGTCCTGACTGACTGACTGACTGACTGACAGACAACGCACAGCCCAAACCACTGGTCGTACAGACTTGAAATTTGGAGAGTGTATTCGTCTCGATGCGCAGGGGTGTACTAAGACTTTTTTTCGATATTCAACCCCTAAGGGAGGAAAAAGGGGGAAAATGTTTGTACGAAAGTCCTTTGTTTTTGGATTTAAAATTACGAAAATTTGGATTTGGTTAGATCATTTAAAATAAAAAATGATGTTTGCGATAGTTTTTTGACAGGGGCGATTTAAGGGGGGGGAAGGGTGGAATTGGAATGAAGTTTTTGTTTTTGAAATTATAGTGATGAAAATTGATATTTGGGTAGTTCATTCAAGGGAGTGTGAGGAGGAGGGAGTGGTGAATTTTGGGAGCGGCCCGAATTTCTTCCGTACGCAGGCGAAGTCGCGGGCGACCTCTAGTAATAATATAAATCATAACCTTCGACTAGATAGATCTAAGGTCATAACGAAATATTTAGGTAGGACCCAGTAGTGGACGGCACGGGATACAAACACTTGATCGTCTCGCAATCGACAACCATTATATGATTCTACTAATATAAAGATTGACGACCCTTGTCCTTGGCCTATTCATTGAAACCTCTGTGTGAATGATAGAACCAAAATGAAGGAAGAAGACACAAGCATGAATATTTATTAGAAATTTCCTTTTTCCTAAAACATCTTCGATTGTAATTTTTAGAAGTGTTTGAACTTTTAAAGGGAAATAATTCGAAGCCGTTGTATCTGACAGGGACTTAAAACCATTTGGGGCGGAATATTCGCGGCAAATAAATTATTTTTATAGTGTTGACGCACAATAAAGCTTGATAGGTAATAGTAAAAAGTAATACGAACACAAGTTCAACAGACTATCCCGATAAAATTTGAATTTTAGGTTGGTAAAATCTACTATCTTGACATAGCTTTAAGATTAATTAATAGATTCTGTGCCTTCACCAACGCAGATTTACGAACTTTTACCAACATTGTTTTCAAGTCGTCGGTTTGCTCTTAAACAACTTTCTTGTTTAATAATTTATTTTGTTTGTACCTATTTCTCCAAAATACATACTAGAGTATACAATGTGTAACAAAAATTATCAACAATACTGAAGGTTATGTATGTACTCGTCATTATAAACAACTTTTACTATGGGACCAATCTTGAAATAACGAAAAAAGAATCTGCTGTTCCATACATTTTGTCCAAGGTCAATGAAGTTTTTGTATAGAACAGCTGTTTTTTTTCGCGATTTCGGGTTTGGCGCCTTAGTAAAAGTTGTTCATAATGATGAGTACATACACTCTTCAGTATTGTTGAATCTTTTTGTTACACATTTTATATCTAATTATAGTGTCAATGAGTAAATAACGTAAGTGCCTATATGCATACTACATACTGACGCAAGCATATCCAAACTTGTTCCTCTACACTAATATTATAAATAGGCAAAGTTTGTACATGTTACTAACTAATTAAGTTCTGTGTCGATCGTGATTGAACGAATCAAAACGACCGAATCGCGCTCTCTGCTTGACCGACCGGGTCGTCAATCGTTAAAGACCCGGGTCGTGATTGACTGACGCGCGGCCCAAGATCCGCGGCACTTGCCTTCCCATTCCTAACGATCTTGCGATCTGCGACCGACCGAGAGACCGAGACCGAATGAATGACCGGCAATTGATACAACACCGACCAGTTTCGTCTCGGTTTTCTTCGATCAATATCGGTAAAATTGCGTAGCTAAATTCAACTCTATGCTTACAGACTTAAGCTTTATTTTTATTTTCAGGTTCTCGAGATCAATGACCGACGTTTTGATCGAATCTTTTTGCTCGGTCACTTGGCTTGTCAGTTACGTACGACCGAAATCTCCGAAAATGACCGACCGACACAGGACTAATGTTAATGATGCAATGGAGTGACGAGCGAACAAATGAGAATACCCCAAAATCCTGAGCCGCACTGCACTGCGCTCGTCACCCTGAGATATTAGATGTCAAACCTCTTCAAGCCAATAATATATCTCTGGTAATATTGCCCTACAAACCGAAACATAGTATGCTTGCACAGTACTGCTTGACGGTTGAATAACTTGCTTGTTCGAAAGAGCTATTCTACTAATAATAAAAATGACAAATTAAGTTTGTATGTTTGGACGTTTGGGTGTTTTTTACACAATCACGCAAAACGGCTGAATCGTTTTGGACGAAATCTGGTATGGAGTTAGCATAAGTACCTTAAAACACATAGGCTACTTTTTATCCCAGGAATCGCTGATGAACCCGCGGGGTGTTGTGAACCCGCGGGGTGTTGCTGGCAGGATTTTTTATTGTGATGTCACAGCATCGCGTGGCCGGGTGCAGCTAGTTGGCTGAGCGAGCAAAGTCTGCTACGACTGAAAAGTGCTTTCATCTGTATGTATATGTATGGTACGGTACTCGCGTACAAGTATGTTTAAACTAAATTTTACGAAACTTAGTATACCTATACTATAATAGTTTATTATATTATGTGTGATGAAGAATGAATTTGGTATTGAGGTGTATTAAACAACGTGTTACAAAAAGGTGTGGTAACACTGAAACTACTGTAGGTACTGAAGGTTATGTATGTACTCACCATTACGAAAAACTTTTACTATGGGCCAAAACTTGAAAAAAAAAAAACAGCTGTTCCATACATTTGTCCAACGTAAATGAACTTTTTGTATCGAACAGATGTTTTTTTTCACGCTTTCAAGGTTAGCCCCGTATACAAACTAGTTCATCAATATGAGTACATATAGGTACATACCCTTTAGTATTACTAACTTTTTTTGTAACATGCTGTATATATTAGATTGCAATGGAGTGACGATACGAGCTAGACGTTTGCCTAGTGGAAAGCATCATAAGATTAGATAATAAAGTAAATAAATAACCTTATTTTTTTCCCATGTATCGCATAGATCTATAGCATAGAAAAGAATTTATGGAATCTATTCATCCGTTGGGTTCTTATTAGAGACTACAATGGTCTTTTATATTCTGACAATATCCAAATTGGGCTAGTCTGTCCTCTCAAGTCTCAGTAGATCGTCCGTAAATTGGGCCACTTTTTATTTGTACGTACTCGTAACATCTTACACAGTGCTGCGTAGCTGATAACTAGCTAGTTAGTAAGTCTAGTAGCTAGGTAGTCAGTGCAGGTACAATGTATCATGACACTTTAAAACACATAACAACTTTTAAACAGCTTTGCCAAACCAAATTGGTAAAAATTCGTCAACAAATTGAAGAAGTAGGTAACCCTGTATACGATCGATCGGAGTAAGAGTTTTGGCGGGAACGCGAGAAAATCATGCCGAGAAAATCATGTCGTATTATTTTCCAAAACTTGTGTTTTTTCTAGTGTTAATGCATAAAAATGGTGGCGTTTTATTCATTAAGTGCTGATTTACAAGCAAGAGTGTGGGCAAGTGATAAAATGTAGAGAAACGTGTCTTTTCGTGTTGTTTCCAAAACTCCGAAGAAGCTTGTAGTAAAGTTGCCACGACTTTATTAGGGTATGATTGGACTTGACTGTGACTTACTGTGTGTGACTTGGACTGTGACTACGACTCATTTAACTGGACAAAGAAGGATCGATGAAGAAAAATGTATTCGGCTGAAGGACTAGTATCCATGGCCAGGAACTATTAAAAACAACATCGATTGGAGTAAGCTATCGGACCAATATAGGGATACAAAAAATTTACTTATAGCAAGACACATGGCACATAACATTATTATACTCTTACGAGTCACGTATGCAGACACAAATAAACGTGCGGCCCAAAACCTTTACTTCATTAAAAAAAAACATTATAATAGGTACTAGCTGACCCGCTTTGCACGGGAGTATTTTTAACCGTCTTTTTTCCGATAATTTTTCCGATTTTTCTCATCATAAAAACCTTCCTCGAACTTCAAGGAATACTTTTTTTTTAAACTATATTTTTCCACATTTAAAGATTCATGTTTATTTATACAGGTGTTAGTTTGAACTCCGTTATCCTTCTAGGATATCATTGTGCTCATCATTATGAACAACTTTTACTATGGGACCATCCCTGAAATCACGAAATAAAACAGCTGTTCCATACAAAAAGGTTCGTCGATCTTGGACAAAATGTATGGAACAGCTGTTTTTTTCGTGATTTCAGGGTTGGCCCCATAGTAAAAGTTGTTCATTGTATGATATCCTAGAAGCGTTATCCTTCAAACTAACACCCGGTTTAGAGATAGAAGTAGATAATTATTTTACAACACATTTGCTCAAAAAGTGCATTTAAAAAGCTGTATACATCATTCGAAAGTTAAACATAACACACCATACAACGGAGCGTGCGGTAAAGTATGTACTCTCAGCTAAGTACCTATTTTACCGCACACTCAGTTGTATAACAACGTGCGTAAGCACAGTACAGTATTTTTTTTATTTCCATAAAAATATACAGGGTTAGTTCTAATCAGTTAGCATCCTTTGAAGGGCAAATTCTGTACATCAAAACAAACAACTTTTACTCTGGGGCCAACATTGAAATCGCGAAAAAAAAACAGCTGTTTCATACAAAAAGTTCATCGACCTTGGGCAAAATGTATGGAACAGCTGTTTTTTATTTTGCGATTTCAATGTTGGCCCCATAGTAAAAGTTGTTTGTTTTTATGTACAGAATACACCCTTAAAAGGATGCTAACTGATTAGAACTAACCCTGTATAAGAATTCCACTAAAGAGTTTCACATTACGGGAATAAATAAGCTTAATGATCGAAACTCCTTGGAAGCGCTTTTGCTCAATACGTTTGTCTCACTTTAATACTAAAGGGAAAATGAAATGAAAGATACAGTTCTAATTTTCAACACGCGCATGTGCCGCCATTTACAAATTCGCGCCATTTTCATATTAGAAACATCAAAGTTTTTTTTTCTTCTTTCCTCCTTATGGCATTCCATATTTGTGCATTTGCCAGTGTCAAGTATTTAGTTGCGACTCTCTGACTGATATTTATAAACAAAATACTAAAGTTTGTTTAATTATTACTGTTTTGTCGCAAATGTTTTGTACAATTTTGTATGACACTCGTGCGGAATTGCGGAAAAATCTACTTACCGCACTAGTCTCTATCTATAAATAAATAACTATAACTTTTGCACGTGCGTAAGTAAGTAGATACAAATATCACTGTCTTACACTTTATTATATCGTTATAGCTTGAAGAATTAAAGTAGGTAGGGACCCAAAACTAATTCAATGAAACAAAATACTGAGCAAATGTTTTACGACCGGATAACTCATCTGATCTTTTTTCCTCTTTCTCAGCTTAGTCTTGCGAAACGAATTGTCTCTTCGTGAAGATGAGAAATTTACAGCCTTCAAAGAAGTTTTCAATTAACTTAATGAAACATTGAAAGATGAGTGATCTTAAATAATTTGAAGCGATTTTGTCAATGAATTTTATCTAACTCTAAACGACTTGACGTTGAATTTTTTCAAAGACGGCTAGCATTGTTTAATATATATTTGCTGTTAGTTACAAGTATACGGTTTTTTGGGCTTTTTTGTGTCCGGGGTACGGGCAGCAGCGTCCTCTCAGGGAGCATTTTGAGATCCCCAAGCCAAACCCAAGTCTTCTGTAAGCTTTTTTTCCAAAAAGGGGTGTAATGTTTTCAGGGTTCATGTATGTAGTTACGTGTGTTTCTTTATTCCACCATAACTCGTACACAATAAAAAAAACATTTTGGATGTTTTGGTATCGTTAAAATCATTACATTATTCCGAGTGACATCGACAATTTTTTTTTATGTAGAATCGATGGTGGCTATGTAGTGCCATTTTCAGATGTAATAAAAAAAAATTGTTTGATTTTTGGCAGGGCAGTCGCGATTTAGAATTTTTAAATTAGCTATCATGTTTACATTCCGAGTAAGCAGTTGTTTCAAGTCAAAGCCACCAAAGTACCATACATCATTTATTTATTATCATTTTATTACCATAATATAACGTTAAGTACAACTACCTATTAATAAGGTGGGTAAAATAACGTACCTACGTACGAAGACCCACAGTTCTGTTGTAAGTGTAATTAATAAATATTCTAAAACGTAGTTTTGAAATACTAATTAAATTAATGTAATGGATACGTAAGTAACTTTATTTTGTAATCAAATCATGGACGAATTCTCCCGACGGACGTAATAAGAACCTCTCAATCTCTTGAGAATTTTTATCATGCTTGGAAGAGAGACGATAAATGCCATAGATAATATATTTTTCACTCCTCTTGCTAAAAAAGCCCGTCATTATAGCGCACCAAACCGAGGCTAAAATAGCATGTCATGCTTTAGGGGCTAAAGTAAAATGTTACTCTAGGGGCTAAAGTAATCTTGTAAAAAAAAATGTCTGTTACACCAACGAGCCTACAAAAACGAAAAAGTTTTTATTCATTAGTAGAATAGAATAATAATAAATAAAGACTCGACTTCATTTTGTTTAGTAAAATAATAACATTAAAAAAAATGGAATTAAACTAATTGAAAAAGAAATAATTTTCAATCTGTTTCCGTCAAAGTCACAAAGCATTTATTTTGGTACTTTGATTATTTTATTTTCTCGCAATCTTAGTGAAAAGTAGAGTGTAACACACGGCGCTAAAAGCCCTTTAGTTATAACTCGGTTTCTTTTACTCCATCGCTAAATAATATAATGAGTTATTTTAGCCTCTCTGTATAACAATCTACTATGATACTTGCTCTCCAATATAGTATGCAATAATTTAATGCCAGACGCTAGAGCGTTTAATCAATTTCATCGAAAAAATATTACCAAGACTTTCAGATATACAAAAATACAACTTGGAGAGTTAGCTTGATGTATACCAAATGAGTCAAGTATTTTTATTTTTAGTAAATCAAAACGAGAAAACGTTCTGTTCGCTAGTAATTATTAATGTAGAGCAGGCAACCCTGGGACGGGTTGTGCATAATGATGTTGGAACATTACATTGAATATTCAGAAATAAAGGAATCATAACAATGGAAATTCTTGCCAAATCCGGGGGTGACTTAGGAAAATCTACGCAAGTCGAACATCAATCTACATTTATTGTGATTTACTATATGTAAGGAAAAAATCTGACAGTCTAAAGATGTAGAAGTCTGGGAGTACTAAGTTCTAAGGATGTTAAAATGCTTGTGGCAGCTGATCGCGCCACATTTTAAATCACAGCGCCATCTATGCGCTTTATAATTAGTGTGTAAATTATTTTGTCTGTACTGTAACACTCTATGACCAGCCTTTGTTTCATTCTCTTTAATTCATTATCATCACTAGTATTATATTCACTCACTCACTCTCTGTTCCGTCCGCCGTGCGCTACGCCGCTCTCAAGCATTGTAAATTGTAATAATAGCTTATTAATATAAATAAGTAGGCCTGACGGTGTTCTACCAATAAAACATCTCCGTAATCTGAACTACGTGAAGTTTCTCTGAAGACACCCTCGGAAGGCCTACATGCTCAAATGCTGAAAAAGGTGTTAAGTGATAGAGCGTTCTTTTAGTATTTTTTTATGTGTTCTGTTTTGGCTTATAAACATAAGTTTAAAGGGTTGTGTTAGATTATAAACTTGTATCGAAGTATAGGTAGAACAATCGGGTTGCTTGAAAGTTGTCACTGGAAAAAAACCTGCTTCTGCCTACACGGATTTTACTGTTTCCCTAATACATTCAAACTCTATCACAAGATCTATTAATAAATACCTGTTATTAAAATGAGTCAGTCCAGACAAATACTTTTGTAAAACCAGCATTAAAGCCCGTTCGGAAATTTTTATGTTTCCGTCATAAGATGCCCAACGGGTTTATTACTGAGCATATACGTCATCTGTCTGCTTCTCTGTCTGTCTGTCCGTGCTTCTCTGTCTGTCTGTCCGTCTGATCTAATATGACCCTCCGAGCTCGTCCGGTGGACGAGCATATAGACGTATGCTTAAGTAGTTCGTCTTATAAGTTACGAAGAAAAAAAAAGCGTTTCAAACTCACTAACCTTAACTTAAGATTTATTTTGCCACACTCTTACAGGGTCCATGTATCGTTAGTTCTTGGCACTACTGTACTAGACTAAGATACCTGGTGCAATAAAATTACTGACTACTGAATATTGAAAACTGACATGGTTTTGTTTTAACTTAAATGTGCGTTTTATATTCACCCCTTGAAAAGGGTCACCGAACGTGATTGAAATAGTAGTCGGAGTGTCCGACTGAGTAATCCCGGACATATGTAGCATTTTTATTTTGTTTTTTTAATATTATGGGATGACTTAGAAGATATAACTGTCATTCCTACACATAAAACAAAAAAGTGTCAATTTTAGCTTATTATTATTGTAAGTATATAATATTTTATAGTATAATCACAATAATTATTGTGATATTTATTATAGTAACGTAGGATATCTCCCAGTGGGTTTGAATGTTACAATATAATATCGATATTAGATTGGATCTCAACCGGACAATATAAGTAATTAGTACCCTAAGCAACTAGATGTAATAAGAGATAAAACTTCCATTATTGACCACTATTGCTATATAGTAAGTAGCTTCTACCAGCTTATCTTAAGATAGATCTGCTAATGAACAAACGTGAGTTGATATTTTCACAAAGTTTTAAATTTTAAGCTCCTGTCCCTAAGAAGTTCCAAACAGTAATTAGCCAGTGGATACCGGAAAAACTTAATTACCCTCACGACCGACAGCCAAACTATGTATTTTTTGTCCCGCAGAAAATCTTCCTACTTTTCTTTAATATTTTCTAAGTCATTCCTGGAGGTGACACGCTTAGAAAGTTTTGGAGATATCAACAGAGATTATCATACGAGTTGGGTTATTGCATCTTAGGAAAAAGTGTAAAAAAAATTAACCACAGGCATTGTTTGAAGTTACGTTTATTTATATATATTTTTTTAGAATATGAGCATGGTACGTTCACAACTGCATCGGAATATCGGTTGCTCGTTTCGCAACAATCACAGCAAATATCCCGTAAATTATCGTCAACTGCTCAATGAACAACCGTGATAGTTAAAAACTTCTCCGACTTGCTTTTGAATCATACAAACTAGTAGAACTTACTTGTGAGTCCTACCTACCTGTATATCGGAAAATCCACAAAGTTTGCTTAAGGCGCGTAAGATCTAAACAAATACGATCTCGTGTCTCAAGAGGCTCTCCGTGTGAAAATACAAGTAGGTAAATGTATCGAATATCTTTACTGTGTCTGTAATTATTGCTTGGCTCCTTGGGATTTGGTCGGTGTTCATCGTTTTCTTTCATTTCGTGTTTGTGGACCTCTAAAGTCTAACAATAAGGGACAAATTGAGGAAAACGGCTCCTGTTTTATTTACACACAATGATTTTGTTATGACAAGGGGAATGTTGGAGATTTTTTTGTATTCAAGAATAAAGTACCTATCTTGACATCTACAACTGTGTTACTATAAATAATGCATTTATTTATAGAATCCAACGGAACCCTATTTATAAGCCTCCGCCGACACCGCGCTGTCACCCGTCTTGTCTTTAACAGTTTATATCCATAGCCAGTTGAATTTCAACCGATCTGAATAGCTGTGTCTGAACCTGTTTTATATCCAAGGCAGAAATTGCAAATGACAGCGGTAGTGAAGAAAATTTAATTATATTAATATTCTCACCTCGTTTGGTCCAACTGTTGAGCGCTTCAGAAGTTTTTGCCTCCTCCTTTCAGTCGTCGTCAATTTGGAAATTAAACATGTGCTCAATATTGACAAAGCTATGCACGGAACTAGTTTTAATATTACACTATAAATCCACATAATTGCAGTCACTAATTCCACATTTTTAGACATTTCTAGAACGTAAACGGTCCGGTTATGCGGTAAGGATAAGTCCTCGGCAAATTCGGAATTGTTATATGGGGTAACTTCACTTGGCACTATATTCATAGCGAAATAGATGGGAAGACACAAAAATGGACATATCACATACGCGCTTATAATGGCTAGAGTAGTGTTCTTTTTACTGCACCACGTCCTGTTTCTCTGCGGTATAGCGATAGCGACATATCGCCAGACAGCCAGCGTGACTGCAAGCCAAATTGAAATCGTATGAAACGTTTGGCTGAATATGGAATGGAAGTAAACAAATACGGCCCAGGCGTAAGTGTTCTTATTGACTTGCGGTCCTATTTTGATGTTCATATGAAGCGCGTACGGTATGTATTCGAGCATGACAAGAAGATCGGCGAAAGCGAGGCCGGTGAGAATGGAGTTTGTGGAGCTGGTCATCTCGCGGCGACTGAGTACAGCGATGTTGATGGAGTTAGTGGCAGAGCCGACGATGCAGATCACTAGGGCGATGTATCCGTGGAGGCGGCTGTACGCCTTGTTGAAATCTGTGGCGCCGGGCACGCAGTACGCGTCGGTGGCGTTCGCCAGGGTGTCGTTCGCCATCCTCGCGGTCGCCTGGCCCGCCGCCGGGCACTGTCATCAGCACGACTGCTCCTCTCTACCCTGCTCCGACAAAATCCTCCGTCGATTCTAGTCTAGGCGTCATGACCTGCAACAAAAAACAAACTTTGCTAAAACAGGGAGAAACGTTTGATTACGTATTCGGGCAAAATAAATGGATATTGTTTTGCAACTTCACGTATTAGATAATACGTGAAGTTGCGTCACCAAATTCGACTCGTGAACCGGTTAATTTTGTTGGATGATTGTTTCTTTTTCATGACAATAATTTTCGTGGAGCGGATGAGTATCTCACAATAGCGCCAAGGCCGCCGCCGGGCGCGGGTGCTACTGAATTGTGTGTATAAAGTAGGCGTTATCATCTGCGTCACACGTGTATAATGTACAGCTTATAAACAGGCCCAAGACAAGCAGTGTTTTCATATTAGAGATGATACCCATGGGACCAATTTTGAATATCAAACTGTGAAAACGCAATATGTTAGCGGATATTGCAAAATTCGTGGCGTGAGGGAAAATTAACCCACCCTTCAGGGTCGTTATATCATCCTTTTGTAGTTAACCTGTGCTTTACTAAGCTATACTACTTTAGTGAAGTTCCTTAATGTACATGAAAAAGTTAGCAGTTTTTTTTATGTAGGCAAGTATTATCTTACCTGGGCACTTTGATCCCTACATTATTAAAAAAAGAACAGAATTTAAAAAAATGAAGAAGCACCTTCACATTTTACTATGACGGAAGTAAGATAAGTTTGTACGTTGTTGGCAACTATAAAACTAGTAATTTGTCTGTTCAAGAGCAGATCTGTTTTCATTAACGAACATCTACGTACATTAATCTATCAATGAACATTTCGAATGTGGTAAATTAATCGTTTCACATTACCGATTATAAAACATTTTCCAACACACCGATAAAAATAGAGTTTTGGTAGTTGGCATGTTCTCTATCAACACTCGGCGACCAGGATATGTCCAGTGACCTGGGTATGTGCTAAAACTGCATCCAGAAACACCGGAGGACGGGCAGCTGCGTCCTCGCGTTTAACGATGGTGCGCATTCTGCGATCCCCGACCGCCTACCAAACGCGGGGATTATGGCAACCCCTCCCTGTTCAGGGGAGGCCTTCGTCCAGCAGTGGACGTCTTCTGGCTGATCATGATGTTCTCTATGAAGTCCTAGATGTTCAGTCACCGTAGTGCCTTCATCGGTCTCCATGCCCACTTTGGAGATCGATTAAGTACTCGGGGACGAAATAATGAAGTTATCCGTTCCAATGAACCTACTAAAGCCTGGGGGTACTTATTTGATTTTAGGGGTCGGACTGGCGCAAACTTAGGGTGAAACGGGACGTAGCAAATTAATGCGACAACAAATCACTTAAGGTTCAAAGTTTCACATGCTGCTATCTTGTTCGCATATTTTGTAATTTTTAAAAATATAATATCACTGAATATGCGGGATTATGTAGAACAAAATAATAAGCCAAAAGGAGTTCATCGTATCTACTCATCATTGTGAATACTTTACTTTCACTATTGACACTTAAAATCAACAAAAAAATATTACCTATTCCATATTCCATTCGCTGAAAGGACTGCAATACCGCCCAGAGCGCCTAACATGCGCACCGCGAGAAAATTTTCTCGATTCTACAAAACAGGACAAGGCTACGAATCTGTATAAGTTTGTCTCGTTTTCGCACGACATAAAGACACGACAAAATTTTCTCGCGGTGCGCATGTTAGCCCTGCAGGGGCCTTATTTTTGAATCGTGCGCAAAGTTGCGCTTGCGAAAGGAGCCGACTTTTAAACGATATTGAACCTTATTCCAAACAATATCGTTCGTTCTTGCGTACGAATCAAAAATAAGGCCCCAGGTCTCGATTGAAACAAATGCAAACTATACTAATTATAATATTTATATTGATTTCATGTTATTATATAATATAATATTTTAGAAATGTGCGAACAGTACGCGTACAGTGTGTGTACGCTGTTTTTCGGGCCTTAATATGCCTTGCCTGCTGATTATTCGTTTGTCAGAACATTTTTAATCACGTCTCACTACTGCTGATGCCGCCTGCTAATGAGTAGGTAGGTACGAAAGCTTAAAATTGGAAATTATATTTGCGTAACTAAAGGATTTAGAGTTTTAATTAGAACTGTTGTTAATGAACGACCAGCTTTTAGTTGTTTATAAATGTACTTATTTAAGGCCCTAGTCCCTGTCACACAATTAATCCTTTCGCGATTTTCCAAAACAAATTGGGAAATAAAATCGGGCTGGAAATAAATTATGTATAAGATGGCGTTGCGTTTGAAATAGCATTGCAAATATTTTAAAGAAAATTTCATGTAAGTACTTAAATAGAGTTTTACTATAATGGCAAAGAAGAAAGAGGCAAGGAAAAATAATAAAGAATAGTTGTTAACTTCTCCTTCACACTCACGTGTATAAACTTTGAAAGCTTTTCCTATCAGGCCCTAGTCCCTGTCACACAATTAATCCTTTCGCGATTTTCCAATACAAATTGGGAAATAAAATCGGGCTGGAAATAAATTATGTATAAGATGGCGTTGCGTTTGAAATAGCGTTGCAAATATTTTAAAGAAAATTTCATGTGAGTACTTAAATAGAGTTTTACTATAATGGCAAAGAAGAAAGAGGCAAGGAAAAATAATAAAGAATAGTTGTTAACTTCTCCTTCACACTCACGTGTATAAACTTTGAAAGCTTTCTAGCCTTAGCATGAAAGTGTCGCTAATATCACGATAGCGGTCTCCAGGAATGGTCTAACTTGGTGTTTAAAAACGACTTCACACTTCACGTATCCCAGGTGGACTTAGCGCTGTGTTTTTTTTAGATTTATTTTTTGTATGTTATATACGAGTAGTAACAACCAAGCAACAATAAGAAAAGAGAGCTACAAAACAAACTGATGAAAAGATATAACTTTAAGCAATGGCGTTTCCATTCGAGTTGAAGCGCCATCTATCTTTTATGCCACGAAAAAAATAACACCCCTTTCGCTCTGTGACTTTATCGATGAAACAAAACTGACTGACTGACGCCGAGTAATTTCCGTCCCAAATATTCTACATTGTTTCTTTGGCCCCTTCTCTATGGTTTAAACTTTAAATTTGGGTCCAGTTTGGTTGTGTACCACCCTTGTTATTCTCATAATTTTATTATGAGCAAGACATTAATTAACATAAATGTAATTACATTAGATAAATTAATTTCAATTAATGTAAGTATTTACATTATATTTATTGACATTTATGTAATTTAAATGGACGTAGTTGCAAGACGTAAAGTTGATATTGTTTTTCTACTCGTAGTACTCTATCTATGACACAGTGTATAATGACAATGATTTTAAATATTTTCCTCATATAAATTAAAAGTTAATCTATCACTCGCGTTGGTTCCATCACGGGTTTTTTCAATGGAACTAAATGTGTGCGAATGTCGGATGGATAGGTACTCTTTTTTCAAGTCATCTCATCATTCATTACCATTTTCAGCTTCTGATCGCCCACGGCTGACCATAAGCCTCTCTTTTTACACGCAGTTCATTTTATCCGGGTTCTATGAGCGCTTTTCTATATATCGTCAACATAACGAGCCGGTTGACGTGCGCCGACACTTCGTTTAAGGATCGACAAGTTGACGGCTCGAACTCATCGGTGGGCGCTGCTAAAAAGCATGCTCTCTTCATCAAACAAACTGTGGGAAAGGGAGAAAGAAAGATAAATGAGCGAGCA
Organism: Erannis defoliaria; assembly: GCA_905404285.2. Taxonomy (NCBI): domain Eukaryota; kingdom Metazoa; phylum Arthropoda; class Insecta; order Lepidoptera; family Geometridae; genus Erannis; species Erannis defoliaria. Next base: position 9,010,723 of record FR990071.1, read on the forward strand.
ATTTTTTTTGTCGACTTTTGGCTGCAGTAGTGTGGTTGAATAAACTCTAAGTTAATTTATTCCAACTTAAGTTATTTGAAATGTTTATGGACTAAACTATGCCACTTGATAAATTATTTTAGAGTTTTCGTATTCCTTATATTATTTATTTACGTCCAATGTGGCGTTAAAATTGAGCTAAAATACAAGATGTTTCCTGGCTCATAACTTTCATGTTTATTAACTTTTTACTTTCGTAATACTTTACAATCCTAGGTAATGAAGAGATTAATCGATATAATACTTAGTCTCGGACCTACAAAATTACATAGTGGAGTAGTAATACTACCGCGTTTCTATGGAGAAGTGACCAACTTGTCTACTCTTAAGTAAGCGCAGCCACCAATACGTATTCAACATTACATATCACTCTGCCTGGCCACCCTCGTGTCGAGTTGGTGAACAACCCCACATATCCTGCCTGCATATGTAATTTTACCTATGTGTCATTTCATAAAGTGTTTTATGGTGAATGCAAATTTTATTAACGAACTGTTTTCGAGTTTTCGTTACTGAATATTTTGTTTCCACTATTACACACATATTGTACAGGGTTACGAGAACAGCTTTGACTATGGGGCCAACACTGAATTCATGAAAAAAACAGGATTCGCCTAATTTAAACAAATAGCTAAAAGTTGTCCACAATGATGAGTACAATGACCTAGCCTCTTTCGGCTTAGTAATGTCGTTCCGCTTAACCCTGTATACCTCAGCTATATAATAATGCATATAAGTAGGTACTTGTTTATTATTTTTATGAGTAGACTCGTCGTAGAAAAATAAAAATTGTGTATAAGTATTCTATCAGCTATCTGGTTTCCATATTATAAGCTTTGCTTAGTTTGGGGCTAGATGACGCTATGTGAAAAATTTCCCCCGTTATTTTATTTTTTAACATTCTACTTATAAAAATAATACAGTTGGTTCAGTTCTATTTTTTGTTTTGACTTTTTGGTTTGGCGAAATGTTAGGGAAATCCTTCCTCCGAGATTAACTAATGTTTGTAAACTGACGGCATCAATAAAAAGTACATGCTAAATAAAAATAGACTTGTAAGTTGCTCGTTTTAGATATTTGAGGATACATGGTTTCTTATACTAGACTAATAAGTATTAAAAAAATAAACACTGCTGTAAGAATCGTTGTGATGGCCTGACTGATACGGTTTACCTTCTCCGGATATTAAACCTAAATGTCTATATTGATGCCAATCTAATCACTTCGGCCTTTATACATAATCCCCGAAATACCATAAAGGCGAGTCGTGTACAGCTGCCAAATGCTGGTAGTCAACATAAAAGCAAGGTAACTCGGCTGTAAACCATTGTATTGAGGTGTTATCTCAATGGCTCGACTGTCTCATGGGTGGCATGAAAACTACAAACAACTCAATTGAATTGCCTTAGCACCTAATATTGTGATAATTTCATTCTTTAGTGTTTCAAAATGTCCTAACCTTATAGTGAGTTTAATTGGCAAACAGCAACAGACAACCTAATTTTAAGAGTAAACAAGCCGGTCACTTCTCCATAGAAACGGGGAAGTAATATTACTCGAGTAATGTTAGGTCCAAGACTAAGACAAGTATTATATCGATTTGTCTCTTCATTATCTAGGATTGTAAATTAATAAGACAGTAAAAAGTTAATAAACATGAAAGTTATGAGCTAGGAAACATTTTGTATTTTGGCTCAATTTTAACGCCACTTTGGACGTAAATGAATAACATAAGAAGTAGGAAAACTCTAAAGTAATGTATCAAGCGGCATCAAAATTTTAAATAACTTTAGTTAGAAAAAAATTGTACAGTAGTTTATTCAGCACAATCCTGCAGCCAAAGGTCGACATGAAAAAGCTTTCGCGCTTATTTCTCTTTCTTTCTCTCCACTTTGTTTGATGTATAAAGCAAGCTTTTTAGCCACGCCCACCAATGAGTTCGAGCCGATGCGCAGTGCATCCTTAAGAGTGTACGCTACCTCAACCTCCAATAAAATATTTATTTTTACAATTAATTATCAATCCCTTATAATCAGTAGAATTGTTATGCAAAGTTTCAAGATGTCATTGAGAGTATATTTTATAGATTAACATGTTTTTATTGAACGATTTAGAGGTAGCTTCGTAATTTTCCATCAAGCTTTTTTTTGGAATTGTGTTTCCACAACGTTAAAGTCCACATTCAAGTCCCAGCAAGTATCCTTAACTTTCTCATGTATTTATTTGAAATTGAATCAGTGTATCAGTGTATTGTATCAGTGTTGTCGATCGGACAGATAATGAAATTACTAATGCAGTGTGACCTCCTATGGGCCGTTGCGGTCACCGCAACGAAAACCTATAATACCCGGAGTATTGTCAGTGCTTTGAGTTTGAGACTCTATTCAAGGCTTTTCACCTATCTCTTCATAACACTCATGTAAGTTTTAAATAAAATTATGAATATTAAAATATGGAATATTTCATTACGGGAATTTTTCAAAAATTAAATTATGAATAAAGCACAACTAACGAAATGTTTTTTTAAATGTTATAATCTCTGATGTATTCGGTTTTAATAAAGAGAAAATAAAAACGTATTAAACTTACTCGTATTAAATAATATTCTAAAATGTAGTGCCGTAAAAAAACCACAAAATATAAAAGTTTTAAAAGAAAAAAGAGAAAGAGAGATAGATAATGTTGAAAATAGTTTCAGCCTTGCGACCAATAACATTGTTTAAAAAAAGGCTGGTTAGGCTAGGATCTAGTCGCGAGATGGATGACGCGCATGGAGATGTCGTGCCAGCTTTAATTTAATTAATTATTATTATTTAATTATGTATACAAAACACCATGAGATAAATAGAGTAAATCTGTTTCTTTCAAGAAAGTCTTTGATACCTTTGATAAAGACATTTTGTTTTTGAAGTCATTGAAGTCATTTTGTGTTTTTTTTATCAAGTACCTATATTAGGTAGATAGGTACTTAATAATATATTATCAACTCTCAAATAGTCAATCAAATAAAGTACATTTATTTTTAAAATCGAAACCTAGTCCGTTGAAGGAGCGAGCGAGATTTCGCTTTACTACGAATTCATTCTTTCATCACAAAGCTTAGTGTTGAGAAAAGAAATAAATCTTAATATTACGAGCAGACCCTTTCTTTTTTCCAGCCGGCTCTTTTGTTTAGCCTTTGACTAAACGACGCACGAAGAAGTATTAGTTGACTCAATACACGCTGAATAAGGATCGAGACGAACAGACAAACCTATTTTGCATAGAAATGGGGGAATTTCAGGCATAATGTTCTTGTCTGGATATCGTATTTTGAAGTTTATTGTCTAACCGTTGGTTAAACGTTTTGCGCAACCGTAATTATATTTTGAGATAAATAAATATTGGGGGACATTTTACACACAGCGCCATCTAGCCCCATACTAAGCAAAGCTTGTATCGTGGAAACCAGATAGCTTATAGAATACTTATATACAAATTTTTTTCGTAACTACTTACTTATAATACATACTACACGCAGACACAGAATGTTCGTCATATATTTTTTGTCCTGGATGGGGATCGAACCCACGCCCTACAGCTCTGAAGGCAGATATGCTATCAATTGAGCTATAAAGCTGTCGATTATATTATTATAATTTAACGAAAATGTTTATGTCTCAAACAAAACATGCTAGTGCATCACACTTTCATAATAATAGATTTAACAGGACTGACAGAACAAATAAACATCGAAACGTTTATTTATTTGAAAACAAACTGAAAAAGTCCTCAGATAAATCACTTAGCTCATAAAATGATGCGATGCAACGAAAAATGCCGGTTATGCAGGCTAAAGCTATCAAGCAATTTTATACGGTATTTTACTGTAATTCTTTATGGTCCAGCAACGAGATCATTTATTCCTTCCTTGAGGCAGTAAATGTTCTCTCGTAAACAGCAAGGCAACTGCACCTGACTATGTGTGAATTGATGAGTAAGGACCTATAAAATTGTGTTCTATAGATGCGAACTGTAGGATAATAGTAAGTACAAGTATGCAAGTTTTGTGTTTTTTTGGAAAGAAAACAAGCAACTTTTGCAAAAAAAAACCAACCTACTTCAAATTAATATGGGGCCACCGCGGGGCGGGGTATACCCTGTCAAATAAAAAAAAAACAATTTAGGTCCATAATAGATATATACTAAATATAATAGACTGATTTAGTTTTAGTAGTTTATGTTTTTTTTTTTAATCTTTATTTAATCTGCTTTTTCGCGCAGCGAAAATGTCGCACTAGTTTATGATTGTAGTTTATATCGTTGAAACCAATAGCTTTGATGAAGAATTAAGTAAATATAGTATATTTATTGAAAAAAATATTTTAACGGTTAATAATGTTCTGATATATGAGCGTTTAAAGTTTTTTAGAGACAACTCTGTCCCTTTCTCACAAAACAAAAATTACGTCACGGCTTACTTGTCAGAATATAATTTATATGGCGTACAGAGAACTGTTCTACTGTTTCTTCTCTCTGTCTAGCATGATATTAAAATGCTTATAAGTTGCTTATTTTTGATCAGATTTTCATTATTTGTTCATTCATCATCTATATTTATGGGCTATATTTTAATAGAGCAATAAAAAAAACTAGTCATCTAGCCTATTGACGAAGAAATCTGTGAAAATACATTTTTTAATAAACATACATACCGTCGAACATAGAACACATTAATATACCTAAATAGACTGCAGTTATAACAATAATCTATTTTGTAGAGTTTAGCAAAAAGTATCACAATAGAAAAAATTAATACAATGTTAGGTAAGTAAGCACTAATTTTTTAGTAAAATCTGGTCTCGACTTGGCGACTTTTCTTCGTTGTTTGATTCTTCGGAGCCATTTGCCGATGCCATTAAGTTGTCAAGGGTTATTAGAGACCTGATAAAATGTTATAACGTTGATAGATACTATTTAAGTTAAGTAGTAAGTATCTAGAGTCTAGACTGGCGTTATCTGAGAGTTTAGTAAACTTAGTTGTACGCTTTTAATGTAAGTACTTAGCAAGTGATTGGTCATAATTGATACAATTTTACATCTCAGACTAACTGCATTGTTTGATTGCAGATACATTACATCATCAGCCAGGAGACTTCCACTGCTGGACGAAGGCCTCCCTCTTAATAGGAAGGGGTTGCCATAATCCCCACGCTTGGCAGGCTTGGGTATCGCAGAATGCCCGAGAGGACGCTGCTGCCCGTCCTCCGGTGGGTCTGGAAGCACTTTTAGGGCATACCCCGGTCCCTTTGAGGCAGATACATTTCTAAATATTATAAATGCGAAAGTTTGTCGGTGTGTATGAGTGTGATGTGTGTATGTACGTTTGTTACCTCTTTACGTCAAAACGGCTGAACGAATTTGGATGTAATTTGGTTTATATGTAGCAGCTTATACTTTGGAATAATCCATAAGCTACTTTTTATCTTAGGAATAGCGGGTGAAACCGCGTGGGGCTGCTAGTGTTTCTATAAAATCCTTGCTCAATATCTATGTTGCTACAGTATTTTTTTTTAATAAAGAGTTAAACATAAGTGTTGTATTACTTCATTTACTTATTAATAATTAGTTTCTCCTCGTAAGATTTACCTTTACACCTTTAGGAACAATTATTGGTTTTTACGCGATAAAAATATAGTAATTTTTTACTCAGGATTATACCAATAAATACCACTTTTATCCTAATTCGTCACAGAGTTGTGTGTAACAAGCGTACACAACACATACACACCTTCACCCTTTACACACGTACGAACATATAATTTTCGTTTATATACTAGCTGACCCGCCCCGGCTTTGCACGGGGGTATTTTTAACCCGCTTAAAAAAAAGAGGTTATCCATTCGACACGTATGAATGTACCTAATATTAATGGAATTGCAATATATGCACATAAGTTTGAACTAAAGATAGATAAAAAAGGGTATATCCAAAAGGGTTGTAAATCGAGATTTTAAAATTGTTCTCAATTTTGTTGATTGGAGTCACAATTACAAAACCATCATCTTCATCTAGTTATAATAAGTAAAAGTAGATAAGAGCTAAAATACTAATATTATTCATGTCAAATGCACGCTAGGTAATAAATCGTTACTTTAGCCTTGGTTTAATTTTAAATTTTGTTAATGCCTGTAATTACCTACAAGTTGGCAAGAAACTACTTCATTAGATGCCTGCTACAACTTCGTGTAATTTGAAACACATTGTTGTGATAATTACTCTGCTGTGTATACATATATTAGTTGTGTATTTGATTTTCCGGACCTCCAAAATACGTACAAACCTACCATTGTCTCTTTGATTGAATTTGGTTACGTACCTACTATATCTGTAACATTCGTATATTAGTCATAACATCAAAGGACGCCTTCGAACAAAGTATTTTATTTTTGTTAGAGTTGTGTACAAAATTCGTCAAATGTTTATAAACCAATTGATGAACATAAAATAAAACAATCAAAATTACACGAAATGACTGTTGTTTAGGCTACCTGTAACTCCCCGTTATATTCATAAAAGGCTAAAAAATAAGATAGCATTTGGCCACCAACTTGCCTGTTGGTAAGCGACGATGCTGTTGAAGATGAAGCACGCAGACTTATGTAATCTTAACTTAAGGAAAATCTTCATGCAACCATTTCAGAGTTAAACTCAGAAACGTATAAGTACTGAGTTATGGTTGCAATGTCAAAAACCCCCTTTAAACTTATAAAGACGCAATCCTAGATCAAACGAATTTATTTCTATTGGATATACCATGGATATACCTAATTTGCTAGACGCTTTAGGCCGCATACGACGAGAAAAACCGTCCGGTTTCGCCCGAAGACACTCCGTGCATACATTTTGTACTAGGTCCCGCGCACCGTAAGAAATTTCTCGAGACGCCCGTCTCGCTCGCACCAGTTAATTCTGCGCAGTGTGTTTCGGTCGGTCCGGCGCCTGTCGGGTGCCGTGCCGAATCAATGTGCCACAAATCTTACAAAGCTATGTCGACAACTTTGTATGAGCTGTTATATCAAGGGATTGACATAATGAACACAGTATCATATTCACATCACATCATAAGCTAGAAGACGTCCAGTGCTGGACGAAAGTCTCCCCTTTAATAGGGGGTTGCCATAATCCCCAATCTTGGCAGGCGGCTTAGATATCCCAGAATGTTCACCACGCTGCTGCCCGTTCTGTAGTGGTTCTGGATGCAGTTTAAGGACATACCCAGGGCCAGGACGGAGAATAAGTAGTCATTTGACATTATTTAAAAAAATTGAGATTCACTTCACCACAAAAGAGGGATCAATTTACCGCAAACTTATTTTATCTTTTCGTTATCACTTTGCACAGTTGAATAGCATATTTTCAATAAGAGTAAATTTCGATGCTAAAGTGACGATAATGTTTATGCAAGTAGTAAATATTAATTTGTTCAATATTAGCAGTGAATTGAAGTATTTTGTTTGACTGTGTTATATATTTACAAACCCATCCACAATCGGACCAATGACAGGCAAACCTACCTTAATTAAGGAAATTGCCAGCGATAAGTAGAGCTGATTCAAATAGATAAAAACTGAAGTACCCTTCATGCATTTACAAAATCTTTATTAAACCACATTGACACCGATGACGTCCGTAGCTTGCATAATATGACCTGTGTGCAGTCTAGTGTAACTTTGTATGTAAAATATATATAATTATAAAACTAAGCACTTTGCAACAAGCGCACAATGCATACTTAATCCAAGAACGGCAAAGCTAGGGGAAAATATTTCCAGGTTTATATGATAGTTAGGTAGGTATGATTAGGCTGGTATATTTCGAAGGTTATTTCCACTGAAGAGAGAAGTAAATTGAACGGAAATGCGACGGGCCGCACTAGCCGGCATTAGGTGCAAATGCGCTTAATGACAGTTCTGCCAATATACATGTTTTTAGACTGAGAATACTCAAAAAGACAATTTAAATAGACGCGTAGGAAACCAAACCACATCGTAATCAGATCAATTTTAATCTGTTGCAAAATAGTACTTCGAGCGTTTTACTTCAAATGCGCGACCTATTATTGCCGTTTTTCGTCGTAGTTTCTATACAAATAAGTGTAAAACTGGCGACAGCGGTTTTCTATACAATTGCTTTAGAACATTGTTTTGACAGCCGTTCTAACCTAAGAAGTAGGACTTTCGCTTTTCTGTGGTTATTTTTGTTCTTTTAGGTTATGGCTAGGTATAATTACGAGTATGTTACCGCTTATAATATGGCCTTTGTTCAGGCTGAGGGATGCTTACTAGATAAGTATTATCATCATATAGCTCAATCGAGATGGCGACTAGCTCTCAGGAAAGTAGGGATGAAGGATATAAAGTTATTATTGTTTTTAAACCAGCTGATCCACCAAAGTTAACCATTGTTTTGTACAATACATTTTTAACAAATAAACTTGAATTACTTTTAGCTTTAAAACTTTGGTGATTTGTGTTTGAAATTAATGATCCAAAATGGACACGCATTAGTGAATTTAGTAAGTTTTAAATTTACATATTTTTTTTTATAAAAGTAGATTGTTATACAAGGAATGTAAGTAATATTTTACACATGAGATACCTTTACTACTTAATAGTTTGGGGGTGTAAATGATCACCTATATACTTACTCGTGTGTGTAAATAATCTAATTTACATCACTAGCGCTCGGTAAATAGTTCTTTGATGACTAGTGACAAACATGAGATCTGAGGCTTCTTTAGTTGCTCCCGTGGTGTGTATACGATTTTACGTGCAACTGTGGGGAGAAAGTGGTACCTTCGCTCCGCGTAGCGGGACGGAAGTAACCATTTTCGTCCCGCAGGCATTTAAACAAAAAACATACATCAGGGGCCTTAATTAAAAAAATACTGTAGTAACAAACGTCATTTAACTTCTTCTGCCCTATTTAAATATTAAGTGCGTGGTTTTAACTATAAAGTCACTTGAATATTGAGCGGCTTTCATTAGGGCTTTAGGTATTCAATTGAAAAGCTATACCTAAGCGAGTATAATTTGGCATTCTGATCTGCTATCAGCACTCAATTCTGGCATGTCGACAACATTCTTGAAGTTATTACGAAACTAACTCGCATTTCCCATTTATTGAGTTCCTTACTGATGTACATTTCTCTATGAAAAGCGCGACGCTTTAAATATGAAGTATGAGTTAGAAATTAATCATTAAAATAAAAATTTGGTTTTTAAATTTAACAATAATTTATTAACAAAATTGGCTCGTATTTTACTCGTACATGAGGTATCGGGCTTAGCGTGATACGGGTATGTAGCAGCCAGCGATACTGTTGTGCCTAAACAACTATATTTACTTGTATTTATCGCGGGATTATTATAAATGTGATGAAATTATGATGAAATTGGGTTTTTGATCAGCACCAGAAGAAGACACAACAAGTTTTATTTTAATTTTAAATATGTTTTTATATTATTAAAAATAAATACTACCCTGTTATTTTGGTTAATGCTGAACATGCAGGAAACGCATTTTTAAGCTCTTTTAATTTGTAAGCGTTTCAGCTTCCGCCACGAGTAAAAATATTGTTTCGAACAAATAAGTGCTATTCATTCGCTAATATCTCGGAAACGGAAACGGTTACAGGATTGCTGCTAGAGCATTTAGGCATCGCATAGTTATGCTCTATCGATATATTGTGAGGATTTTGCCACTTAGACCACGGCGTCATGGAACGTTTATCCGAATCCCTCATACTTTTCCATAAATAGTAGAATGTTTACCAAGGGATCAAGCAACTATATTTTAAAGGCGAGAGTGTTTCTTTGAATCCAGAACGGAGCGAAGGATTCTAAAGCAGGAATTTCTGAGCGCAGCGAGGAATTCAAAGTACGCCACTCGAGCTTAAAACAGTGTTGATCCTGAGGTGGACACTCTACTTTTTATCACCCTCTATGAGAAAATAAGTAAGTGCAACTTATGAATAAGAATAATACCTACGTTTATTTCATTCTCACTACTTGAGGAAGATAAACTCAGTTAAAATAAAACTAAGTAAAATCCGAATTTAAGTAAATAAATTACGAACGAAGGCAGAATGCATTTCGCGCGCTTTTTATTTTTTAATTTTCTCGCGCGCTTTCTTTTATTATACAGCCTGCTATATACTTACTTGTTTATACAATGTTCGTGGTTGATCTCTGATCTCTTTGGTGATTGGAACTTTTATTAACAATATCCACATTCCGAATTCCAAACACTTTTCGTGCCCAGGGCAAAAAAGAGCTATTTTGTTTGTTTGTGAAGTATAAACTAGCTGTTTTTAAATGATGTTATAAAAACACATTATTCTTAAGAAGATCAAAAAAGATAAAGTATTTTCTAATCTATTTACCTTCTCCCACGTATTTAAATACCACCGGACGAGGATAAATTAGCATACTTTTTCGTAAACGTCGCTTACTTGTGTCAAATTAAGGTAATGAGAAAACACGTTCCATATAAAAACGAGCTTTGTGTAAAAATGCTAAAAATGAAAGCCTAGAGGCATAGAAAAGGAAGACATTTTATGCTTCGAAAAACACTTGTTAAATAATTCGTTCGTTACACCACTGGGCCAAGAGTTAGAAGACTCATTTAAATTTATTGTTCAATATTTTATCTTACTTCTATAATTTTCTTTTTTTGGACCGGGGTATATATAATGTACTTAAACTGCATCCAGAATGGTGGTGAGCATTTTGCGATCGTCAAGACACCTACAAAGCGTGGATTATGGCAGCCCCTCCCTAGGGAGATGCCGTCATCCAGCAGTGGAAGTCTTTTGGCTGATAATGATGATGTTTAATATTTTACATTCGTTCAACAAATTGTTATTTTAGTTTGTATTGTTCATAAATATTTTTCTAAAGATAGCGATAGCCTTGTAAGATTTTTGTGTAATGCATTTGAGGAATTTTGTTATTACATTACAGCTACAGCCTTTATAGCTCAGAGGAAGCTTGCATGTAAAAAAATCTTTGGGAGCAGGATTTTTCAACGTGTTTTCAAAGAGTAGCGTATTTGCATCAGCTCAGCTATCATTAATAATGCATTTTGTTTTTTAAAACCTAACTCAATAGACTTTCAAACGTCTTATACCTACCAATATTTTATAGACAGAAGTATAGAATATATACATGTGTATAAATAAAATATCACAAGCTCATTGTGATATTTTATTTGAATTTGATTTTTATTAAAAAATTGAATTTGATTGAAAAATTGAAATTGAATGCGCGACAACCGGCATAAAATCATCACTCACCTTTATTTTCGCGGTTTACAACACAATTTATTTCGAGAGAACTCAATTTTTCATACTGACTAAAGTAGTATCAACTTCCTCTTCGTGTCGGCGAGAATATATCGTGCTTTTAGAAAACAAATATTTTATACCTACGTTAAGCTTTTCATTTCTTATTAATAAACGTGAAGCAGTTTCGCAATAGCTAATCCGTCTTTTATCCGCCAACTAACAAATTTGGAAGAAATGATTTTTCGTTCTTTAAATTTTTTAACTCACTGATATATCTCCCTGGCCTGGGGGAGAAAGGATTTTTTAATCATGATGTCTCCCCCAGGGGGAGACATGATCCGTCACCCATTGGGTAAAGACAAATCGTCGGTCGCTTTACTAATATTTTTTTTTACTTTAGTTCCTTTTTTTTTTTAATTTGGTATAGGCTTGCGTTTGACTGCCATCTCGTTTGATGATAAACGAAGATGCAGTTTACGATGGAGCACGCTTGCCTAGAAGTAACCGATTCACTCGCGACTTGAAGACACCCAGATTATAATTATATGGAAACACCCACTCGGGCAGCACATTCCACTGTTTACCAGTTCGAATAAAGAAAGTGGAATCAAACCGTTTCGTACGAGTTTTTGGTATATCAACCATAAAACGGTGTCGCTTTTTCGAGGTCCTGGCCGTCCGATAGAATGGGCTGGGGGGAATATGTTTTTTGTCGGGTGATTCGGTGGGAAAACGGCAGTGGAATGAGGCTCCATGCTTTCCGACCAGTAGACATACGCGCTGCTACGCCACACCAATGGAGAACTAGTCTGGAGAATGCGGGGACGCCTCCCCGGGGATGTCCATCAGGCCCTTTCATCCGGTCGCCGACCGGCACGATGGCGCATCTCGGGATTTTTCACTAGTTGGCGGGGCAGCCGTTCATGAGTGGCTAGCTCACTACTTGGGCCCCCTACTAACTGCGGTCGGCCAGCATTGCAACGTTCCTCGGATCCCGCTACCCTCCGCAACTAGTTACCCGATCCAGCATATTGGCGTAATATCAGGTCGGTCTTGCTGCAATGGAGCCGACCCGTTTTCCCGAACGGCGTCAACGGACAACATGCCGGAACACGGTTAGGCCGCTTGGCGGCATGACTTTGGCCGGTGGCTGGTCACTAGCCCCGGCCGAAGCAGATTGTCACCGGTTTAGCACCACCCGGGGACCACGTGTGGGGTATCAAAAAATAAGGGCGTCTTCCCACGGACGAGGGTGACTCAGTCCCCAAAACTCTATTTTAATAATCAACAACAACAGACTTATATTTTACTATCAAATAGAAAATGTACGGTCATTTGTCTCTAATGTAAAGATAGAAAAATTATATTCGCGGTATAAGCGACTATTCCAAGCTCAGAGTAATAATTTATTGATACTTTAAGATTCCAAGGCTTTTCTACATTTAAAGATCCCTAACCCCGCTTATTAAATAAAGATGGAACAGTTTCGAAATAGTTAATCCGTATTTTATCTTTACCCACCGAAGTAGAACTAGGTAAAAAATAATAAAGAAAGGAAAAGTCAAAAGACCCAATTTACATTTTCAGTAAGACCCTTATAGATTATTAGCAATGCCCAGCGGTTTCACTCGCGCGTCTGAGGATAAATAGTAAGAATGCCTATGTGTTATTCCTCTATACTATACAAACTTCATCCAAATCCGTTCAGCCGCGCCATTGAGTAACAAACATGCAAATATACAAACTTTGACATTTATAATATTGGAAGTAGGAAGTAGGACCGAATCACTTATTGTCTATTTTATCCCGGAAATCTTCGAGCATATTATACCATTGGAAATGCCAATGACGAATTTTTCTACTTACATATTTTGCTGTGTACGCGGTAAACACGCATGACACGGTTTCAAGTAAACTTTCACACTAATAAATAAAATCCTATTCGTATGAACGCACACTTAAACAAACTCGCAACACCACCAAACAAGCTCAGAGCTCAAACAACACACTGAGGGGTAGGGCCTTAGCTTGCCACCTCTTTTGGCATAAGTATGCTCGAAGAGGAAAATACACAGATATCTCGAGATAGCGTGGATCCTGGGGCGATGCTAGTAGAGCTACTTATATGCTTTTTGATGTCCAATTTATATTTATTCCGGACCTTCAAGTTTCGTGGAAAAGAAATTGAACAATATGCGCACTCTGAATTTAACAGACATTTAATTTAGCTTTGGCGTTCTCATTTCTGTATCTTTTTAAAATGTATATTTATTTTGTGGAACCATCAGAATCAGACGGAAAATAGAAAAGAATTTCATTACCATTAAGCCGTTTTCCGATGAGTTCCGATGGGGAAGAAATGTTCTTGAGTGGCGACCGCGAACCAGAAGATGCAGCGTAGGAAGGCCTCCCACTAGGGAGACCGACGACAATGTAAAAGTCGCGGGCAACCGGTGGATGCAAATGGCAGGTTGTCATACAGTGTGGCGGTCTAAGGGGGAGGCCTTCGTTCAGCAGTGGACGTCTCCAGGATGATGATGATGATGATGAAGCCGTTTTAACTTTTAGGCAACTTCAAATTAGGTAAATAAGTTTTACGAGTAGGTATAACATCACTCGGTCTCGGTTGAATTCGTTAAAGCTGAATCCGTATCAAATAACATATTTCGGATAATTTCAAAAACATCTCGACTTCTTTTGAATTGAAAGTGGGCAGACTAATGTTTTAAACAATCATTTTATTTCTTTGCAAAATGGTATATAAGTTTAAATATTAAAAATTATAGAGGGCATTGATTCGTTTGCGTCACAATGCTTACTGTCTATAAGTAATTGTGAACCTTTAAACGTTGTGGATGCGTAAAACCTTGGCTATATTGTAGGTTGATAAAACGTACGCGTAGGTATAAGGCCGAATAAGAAAAAACTTTGTAGATACACCAAATTGGAGCAGAAGTAAAAATAAATATTGCCCAATGTTAGCTGAAGAAAGGGTAGAGCAATATTCGGAGCATATTACAGCCCCTTAATAGGAATGGTGGGCATCCAAGTGGATTATTGCGCTTGTGCCGATACGGGTCAACGTCAATTAAATAGTACGTACTAAGAATAGGACCCTACAGTACCCGAATCCGGCCTTAGATCTGGGTGAATTATAATGTATTATTGCTTAAGCAGATACAAAATAGACCAGTCCAGTTCATCCAAAGATTGCCTGGAAGAAATTGCTTAACGTGATAAGGCCGCCCCATGTACTGCCAAATAATGTTACCCTGATTTGTAAGTTGTTCTATATTTCTGGTGTGCAATAAAGTTGTATTGTATTGCATTGTAAAATAATACAAAAGAGTACCTAACTCAGCAGACTTACTTTTTTGTAAATAAATATTTAAAACTTAGGTAATTTCTGAAAAAAACGTAATTCCGTAATAAATTGTTATGCGGTTTTTGGTAATAAAGCGATAATTACAGAGTTGTGATGAAGTCTAATTTAAGGGAATGGGAATATTACACATAAAGATAAAATTACTTAAGACTCTGTATGAATATTCCTTGTCACTGTTTCCATCTCGAATATTTGTATCGTACCGAGATTTGGAGGAGTCTTCTATCTTATTTAATCAAAGCACCAAGATACCTAAGTACTTTTATTTTAATTTGTGACTTGAAAAATTATACGGTCATTTTTGAATTTGAATATGTTTTCTCTCTGCCCGAATTAAAATATAATTTCCTTCAGCAATGCTGAAAACCAACAAACCAACAATTGAAAACCAACAACACCATTTTGCAAGGTCCGGTTTTTTATTCCGTAGAATAAAATTTGAATTTGAAATAGCTTTTGACTCACTCTCACTCACTCATCAGCCAGAAGACGTCCACTGCTAGACGAAGGCCTCCCCCCTAATAGGGAGGGAAATAGGGAATAGCTTATAATTCTGCGTAAATAACATTAATGAATGTCGGATAACGGTTTATGATATTTACTAGAGGTCGCCCGCGACTTCGTCCGCGTACGGAAGAAATTCGGCCCGCTCCCAAAATTCACCACTATCCAAATCCAAATTTTACAAAAACAAAGGTCTTTCATACAAACGTTTCTCCCACTTTTCCCGTTAAGGGTTGAATTTCGAAAAATCCTTTCTTAGTACACCCTTACGCATCTAGACGACTACACCCTCCAAACGTCGTAGAGGGATAAACGTCATATGATCGCGCTAAAAAAAAATGGAGCCGTTTTTTCAAAAGTTTTTATTTTCTTTTGTCGTTGGCCAGTTTTCGCGCAAACTCGATATCGAAATCGATGTTGCATACCTGATGAAAATTTTCCCTAAAACTAACAAAATAAAAATACATTTTGAAGGTTAGTACATTAACAAGATAAAAATTTTTTTTGGATCATCAATGTTAAAAATTTTTACTAACAACAACACATTTTCAGTTTACAAAATTTTTTCAGTACATACCAAAGTAAGTCAAAATGTAATCGTCGTCAGCCATAAAACGTCCACTGCTGGACGAAGGCCTCCTTAGAGGGGTGTTGCCATAATCCCCACGCTTGGCAGGCGGCTTGGGGATCGGAACGGTCACCACCGTTAACCAAGAGGACGCTGCTGCTCGTCCTCCGGTGGGTCTGGTTGCAGTTTAAGGACATACCCAGGTCAAAATGTATCTATGTAATGTGACCGATCACCATTTTACTACCTCAACAAGATTTATAGCCAAAAAAATCATAAGATCGAATATCAACGGTTCGCAAGCTATCATCGAACAAATTAATATACATTATTATGATCATCATCATCATGCTGTCATCGAACAACTTAATACAAACAAACATAATTTACAAACATACAAATGCCTCATCGTTCAAGTAGAGTCGGCGACTTTCCTATTGATCATTAGGGAATATGCAATTGTTTCTATTTTAATAAAATTGCATTTATTAAAAATAATAACATAAGTGGAAAGTTCTGCTGAATCTGATCATCGAAAAAATAATTGAAATCATCTGGTTTTTCAAAAATATAAGCACAAAATGTATTGATTTTACTGGAATGAACTCTAATTCAATAGGTTTTGACTTTAAAATACTTGCGAAGAAAGGCTACACCACTTATTATACATCATTTTGATTTAAAAGGTTAACCAATTAAGAAGGCAATTTAAGCAAATAAAAATTAAAAAACCTCCCACATATATGGGGAAAACCAAAAAAGGATTTCCTGGCAGCACCGAAAGCAAGTGACTACGACTCATTTAACTGGAGAAAGAAGGATCGATGAAGAAAAATGTATTCGGCTGAAGGACTAGTATCCATGGCCAGGAACTATTAAAAACAACAAAATGATATGACAAGTTTTGGCGGGACCGCGAGAAAATCATGTCGCTGCATTGTATTATTTTCCAAAAATTGTGTTTTTTCGAGTGTTAATGCATAAAAATAGTGGCGTTTTATTCATTAAGTGCTGATTTACGAGCAAGAGTGTGGGCAAGTGATATAATGTAGTGAAACGTGTCTTTTCGTGTTGTTTCCAAAACTCCGAAGAAGCTTGTAGTAAAGTTGCCACGACTTTACTAGGGCATGATTGGACTTGACTGTGACTTACTTTGTGTGACTTTGACCGTGACTACGACTCATTTAACTGCAGAAAGAAGAATCGATGAAGAAATATGTATTCGGCTGAAGGACTAGTATCCATGGCCAGGAACTATTAAAAACAACAAATGATATGACATATAATTTCGAAAAAAATTTACGAAAATTTGCTTTAATATGCAGTAAAATACGGACATTAATTGAAACTAACAAGTGGAAAGAAATTCCATGGCATCTTTTGTGTGTTCGGAGCACGAGTCACAGCTTTTTACGACACATTTACTATTTTTTTATGTTAGACACATAGAGGTTAGACATATTAACCCATCGATCTTATATGTTACACTATAAGATCGTTGTATTAACCGAATTCATCGGCAATAGAGAATGATAGACGTCAAAGCTCGAATTAGTTTTCAAGCCTATTTTAGGCGAGGCCTGCTTGAAGCGGAAACTTCAGATCTAGTGAAACATATAATATCATTGCCTCCGCATCGAGACGAATACACCCTCCAAATTTCAAGTCTGTACGACTGTACTGTACTGTCAGCGGTTTGAGCTGTGCGTTGTCTGTCAGTCAGTCAGTCAGTCAGGACAGAGCCTTTTATTATATTAGATAGATAGATTAGCAAAATACGTCGTCTACGTAGTCTTCTAGATCTCGCACCGACTTTACGTAGCTTACAGATGAAAGATAATCCAAAAAAGTAAAGTGCAATACTGTCAAAATATCTGATGGAATAATAGCTATTCTACATACCCAACCCCATTATGTGTCTATTCTCGGAGGAATTCATCAACAGTTCATTTTTCATTTTTATCCGCGATTCACATAAACAACTGGTTTTCTCTGCAATGTAATGCGGTGATGATCTAACGTGACGTCGTTGTGTTAACTTTTTTTCTTTGACCATGGGGATAAAAACTGCAGAAAAAGTCTTGAGCTCGTTAACGAGCAAATTATTTCACAAGTTTCTCCGAGGTTGTTATCGAACAGTTTTTTTTTTGCGCTGCGCTGTTAGAACGGGTAATAGTGACGAAATTGAGATCTATCTTCATTAATAACTTCGAGTTCACTTGTTTGGAACTGACAATCTAGTTTGATCTTATTTATAGTAGTGGGTAACGTTTGCATATGGTTTGCACCCTGTGTTTGTGATTCGTAATGCCCAACATAGCAGTTATGTTATTTCGTGGTTTTTGGGTTCGACGCATATGACCAAACCCGTAAGTAAACATATATCTATGTTTATTAACGGGATATTTAATAATATCACATAATAAACAACCATGATAGTTTAAAAGTGGCTTGTACTTCGTTACATTAGAATATAATAAAACATAATTTTTTTAAATGTAAGTGCGTACTTAACTGCTTTAGGTACAACATTTGTTATAAAATGTTAATAGAAATATATACATTTGAAAAACTATAATTATATTGAGTGATTAGATTAGAACAACATTCCAGAGTTATCTAGTCTCTAGAATAATAATATAAATTTTAGTCTATGTTATAAAGATTCTAAAATTTTATTTTTTATTAATACTGTTTATGATCCAGCGGATCAGCGATGTCTAACGAATACCGATGAAAGAAAATACCTTGATGTTAATAACCAGTTAATAGACACTTTTCTATGAATAAGCAATAAGTATCTACTCAATGAAAACTAAATATGTAATACGCGATAAGTTTTTGTAGTGGCAGGATTCAAATGCAGAATCCGCCCGGGGAAGTACCACACCTTTTCCAGTTATTCAACCGCCATGCAGTAATGTGCACACATTACTGTGTTTCAGTTAGAAGGGCAATGTTACCAAAAAAATTACTGGTCATGAAGCAGATTTAGCTTCTAATATCTCAGGGTGACGAGCGTAGTGCAGTGCGGCAGGATTGTATTAGCAAGTTCACAATTCTGGCACTGTCTGCTATTGTTATGGGCAGACGTGGTCAATAAAAAAAATGGTACTAATGTAACGGCAACTCACAGATAAATATTTTAGTAACATAATTATATAATACTTAATTGAGCTATTCTAAACATGCACTTATATTACATTACATTAGAAGTAAAATGATATTTACTGCCGTATATTTAATAATTTGGAACATTGTAATACATTACATGAGTTGCTGAGAAAGAAAACAAATATACATTGACCCAGAAAACGCTTAATTATACAGGCTTAACTCAATGATACATTAGGTATAATGATACGTGATTATATGTAGGTACCTATACAACAGGGCCAACAAATTAAAAGGTATTAAGTAAAATGTCACGGCCAAAGAAACAAACTATGTGTAGTAAAAAATATAAGCTTTATAACTTCACATATATATGTAAATCAAATGCGGAAATATTTCTGTCGGTCTATTCGATATCACGATTAAACGGCCAAATCGCGGGATCCGCCCGGCAGACCATGTGATGCGATATAGTACCTACTTACTCGTTACCTTCTCTCATACGGCCTAAATTGATTGAGTGACAGCTGAAATAATATTAGAAGTTCTGGAATAGTCCCGCTGGTGATATTTGTTATAAGCGGTTATGAGCATCACAAGAACGGACGTAAAAACTTTGTCCTCAGAAAAAGCAAACGACTAGGAAATTAGATTGAATCGGTCATGAAATACTGCACATTCATAAGCACCTATTGGTACTTTGATTTATTAATCGAAAGTCGAAATTAAAATCTCTACATTCATGTCAGCACAGTCAACTATAAATTTGCCAAAATCAGTCCCGCATCGCGCGATGAAGGTAATCAATTAACATGACGTTGTTCTCCTTTTATGTAACAGCCATGCAGTGCGCATCGTCATGAATTTGGGATTCCATATAAAAATATCATCACTACCTAAAAATAAATAATAATATAGAAATTCTGACTTTAATCAGAATCAGAATCGTCACATTAAGTATATTGAAATTTTGGCGTTTCAGAGTTTATCTTATATTGAGCATCACAAGGAAAGAAATATTCGTAGTATATTTTCATCCCGGAAATACGACGCGTTTATTAATATGATAACATTAGTAGCATTTTCGCTAATGGCACACCCTGCGGTGATAAAATGTAGTTATAGTGAACTTGGCTCGTAATCTTAATAGACATTTTGTACGGAAACTTTAATTGGCTAATTGTTCCTCCTGCTGCTGGTAATGACACAACGAAACCTGTTTTTCAATTACTTTAATGCAGACAATTTACGGATAATACCAGACGCATTTTTTATTTACGTAATTTATATTTTGTTAAAGTTCTTATCGGCGGGGTTCAACAGCTTATTACAGAAAATTAACACACTCTCTCTGAATATTAAGTATTAAATATGCCTACTTCTCACTTGAAAGATGAACTCTACCAAAGTTAAATAATCCTTGGGTTTATTAGAGAAGCAACGTGATGTTATTACATTTCGTCTCGGTTCCCAAAAGAGCCCTTTTTGTTTTTCCGTAACCCGTTTGATTCTGTAGCCCTCACAGAAATCTGAGCGGGAAGTAGATATATATAAGACTAAAGGTATACTAAACATAAAGTTTCCCACTGCTATAATGGCGTCGTGATTTTACTGCGTAAGTTAACGCGTGTATGTGTGGTGTACGTATGCAAGAGAAAGCGTAAGATAGCGTACAACTAGGGTTTGGGTTTCGGGACGTCTCGTGTTTCGAAGTCCCGGGACTTTTTGGAAATTTCGTTGTCTCGGGTCCGGGTGTTTCGAGTTGAGACTCGAGACAAGACACGGTTGTAGAAATTGTAAACAATGTTATTTTGAAAAAGTCATAATAAGCTTTATTAGCTTTCCGCACCTTGTCATTGGAACCGCCATATAATTACTTTAACAAATAATTACTTGATACCTACACAATACTCCAAAATGTTTTTGCGACCAATGGCCGACATATATAGTTGTTTTGTGAAATTTGTAGAGATCGTGAATTGTCATATTTGTGACTCAGCTCAGTCACACTACTTACAGCTCACATTACTTTTCGTCTATCTCCTTACAATGACTGTGCCAAGCTGGTTCTCGATGTGTCAGGGTTACCGACAGGGCCCTCCCGGTCTATCAATCACTTAATGAAGTGAAGTGCTGTGCGCGGTTGTTTTGCGCACTTGCATTTGCGACGTTCTTTTTAACGTTAAAGATGTAACACATTTTTTATTGATACATCTTGCCAAAAATTAACTCGATTCTAATTATATTTCGAGGAGTCTCGAAGTCCCGAAACGTCTCGGGACTTTGATTGTGGGTGGTCTCGTGTCCCAAGACTTTGAGAATGTCGAGACTTCCCAAACCCTACGTACAACGTACAGCGTACTTACGTTTGACCTCTAGCTTTGTACCTGATAAAAGCTGTAGGCTTACAACTTACTAAACTTAGGTACAATCCGATATACAAGTAGCATGTAGGTATAAGCATAATCAGCCTTTTCAATATTCCACTGCTGGACTTCTTAATATTTTGTAGGCAGGTATACAAACAAATAGAATAAGTAACTATTGTAATTTTTTTCATGCTCGATTTATATTATTTGCGTTTGTTTATTTTGAACTATGTAGATTCTTGGTAAGTAGTATAAGTAAGTAACCTAAGTACTAATATACGTTGATTTAATAATAAACACGTGTGTATTAAAAGCCAAGAAAAATAAAGTAGGGAGTTTTTGGTATTATTCTTGTCGTTAATAAACTAATATAATATTGTACCAAGAACTGCTAGTATTAATATAATAATTATTGCTGTAGTATATACTTTGATTGTTTTAGTAAATAAATGACGAGGGAAAAGCTATTGTTGGTGTGATTAAATATTGAAATAAGTTTGATTATTTTTATTGCAAAATTAAACTAATATCTATTTAGGTATTTGTTTCTAAAGGATACGTGCTTTTATGAATTAATCGTCTTTAACTAGATTCTCTTCTAGCCTAGACTGCTTGTTCGTTCTTCCGATAATTTTCATCTGCGGTCAAACTACAGGATGCTAAAATTATATCATTGATACCAGGCATAGCCTATTTTCTGTATGTAGTACATACGAGTAAGATACGAATAACTATTTTAACTCTTATGTTTACGTTTCTTTTATTTAGTAAGATAATAAGTATCAGATGATAATAATTATGGCACTA
Organism: Erannis defoliaria; assembly: GCA_905404285.2. Classification (NCBI taxonomy): domain Eukaryota; kingdom Metazoa; phylum Arthropoda; class Insecta; order Lepidoptera; family Geometridae; genus Erannis; species Erannis defoliaria. Next base: position 9,032,838 of record FR990071.1, read on the forward strand.
GCTTATAATCATTGGATTATAGATAAAGGCACCATAAAATATTCATACATTTACGGCTACTAGAATACTATGCTGTACAATTATTCTTAAAATAATTTGATACTAGATTAAAGCGTCTATTGGTATCGGTAGAATCGGTACCAATTTTAAATCAGAACTATATCGTTCTTGTACAAATTACGAAATACTAATAAAAAATGTTACCAAACTTAAAACTACAATTACTAGCCATCAAAACAAGTTTCAATCTCGATTTCGTTGTCCAAAATAAACAAATTAAACGATTCCTCTACAGAAAATCAACCATCCTTTAAAGCAGCGTAAGCTTACCGTGCGATCCATTCAGTCGGACACCCTCCTCGTAATTGCAATCACCCGTGAGATCTTTGATGCGAGCTGTGAATAAAATGAACACCTCGTCGGAAAATTGGAAAGCGGGAAAAATAAGGAGGCGCGTGCTCTCGGGGCCGCGTTGTCTGTCACACTGCCGCGCTGATCTATGTAGCAACGTGACCCGATGTGGCTAGCAGCTACTAATTTAATGTGTGGCATTCTTCTAAACTGTGGAACAATGAAAGAGATTTGTCTGATAAACCCAGCATAAGGCCGCGAAATCATTTACCTACATTCTGCCGTACCTAACCTAAAGTGTTACATTATAGTAACAGAACAGAGCCGTGAGCAGAATGATATAATTTTTTTTGACGATTTTATTTCTTTCTGTATAACGCGGAGACGATAAACTCACGTGTCTACATCATACATCTAACACCCTAAATGAAGTGGCATAACTAACTATGCCTATACTAAGAAAAAAATACAACTATAATATCCGTAGTATATATTATAAATCTTTATTAGGTTATTTAAATATACATTATTTACCTATAGATTATTAAACAAAAAAAAATTATTTTTAGTTAAAGATGATAATAATATATATATGTTAATTATTATTAATGAGTCAAACAAAAATCCGTAGTTGATAAATTACCGTAGTAGTATTAGTTATCCGTATTAGTAATGTGACCTGGGTAAGTCCTAAAACGGCATCCAGTACCACCGGAGGACGGGCATCGCGCGTCTCTCGGTTAACGAGAGAATTCTGCGATCCCCAAGTCACCTACCAAGCGTGGGGATTGTGGCAACCCCTCCCTATTAAGAGGCTGACAATAGCTGATACTCCGCGCGTCTGTAGTCTCTGACTAATTACATAGATAAAAAAGAGAATCCGGCGCGCTTGCGCCGTTTCGTACAGTTTTTTTTTGGAAAATAATTCGTTTGCTATAAAGTTATTACGTAAGAAAAAAAACTAGTTCAATAGGAAGATAGATTAAAGTATTACTCGTAACATTTACTCATTTTATTCATGTGTCTTCATAAAAAATACAAAGAAAAATTCACATAGAAATAAAATTTCAGAGGTTATTTTACGATTTACATTTTTTTAAACAGTGCTGTCGTTTTTTTTTTCTTCTTAGTTATTGGCATCGCACGTTGTGTATTCTGCCAGTGTCAAGTTTATGAGTTTACAAGATTCTTTTATTAAAATCAAGTCAAATGTGTCATGAAATCACAGTCAAACACACGAAACCAGTCATAGTCGAGTCCAAGTCATGCCCTGCAGGGCTAGGATGCGCACCGCGCACCGAATTTTGTCGTGTCTTTATGTCGTGCGAAAACGAGACAGACTAATACAGAATCGCAGCCTTGTCCTATTTTTAAGAATCGAGAAAGTTTTCTCGCGTTGCGCATCCTAGCCCTGCTGGTAAAGTTGTGGCGACTTTACTATGACCTTCTACGGAGTTTTGAAAACAACACGAAAAGACATGTTTCTCAACATTATATCACTTGTTCAGACTCGTGCATGTAATTCAACACTCAAATGAATAAAACACCACCATTTTTTATAATTAATTCGCGAAAAAACAAAATAGATCTATATGATATGATAGATCTATATGTTTAAGAAAATAATATTAGAATGCAACGACAAGATTTTTCGTGTTCCCGCCAAAACAGTGCTGTCGAATTTGTACATTTGGCAATACATTAACCCGAACGAAGCCAATTTATTTTATAATATTTGGGTGTACTCATCGTCTTAAGGGGGAGACCTTCGTCCAGCAGTGGACGTCTTCTGGCTGATAATGTGAAAGCCAGAAATCAAAATATTTTTATTGTTGAATCTTTGTATTGTCTGCAATTTCACCGACTGAGATTTTAAATTTTCATATTCAGTGATTTCTTATTAAAATGCACGAGCGAGGGGGTTAAAATGAAATAAAAGAGGCCTTCGTCCAGCAGTGGAAGTCTCCTAGTTGAGACGATATAATATCAATAAAAAAATGTAAGAATAATGTAAGCCTTCTTAAAACGAAAAGCGTTTTAAGTCGCTAAACAGAGTTCGCAATGACGACGTTTATTGTGAAAACCACCTTCTGAATATTTAATTTTAGATCTGACAGTAGCACACAATGGCTAAACATTTCTCGCTTAGTTCTCTTTGTGCATGAAACCGGCAAAATCTTGAATTTAGCGTTAAGTTTAGATTAATTTAAAGTTTAAAACCACATTAAAGCGAAATCAACATTTTTGTCTTTGAATATTTAACTCAAAATTATTTAAGACGTTTCAATTTTGCAGGAGTAGGTATAGCAGGTAAGTAAAGAGACTATTTGATGAGCTACAATTACTTACGCTCTTAACAGTGTTAGAAAATTTAATGCATTTAAATAAATAAAAATCTAAAGGTGTGTGGTTTTCGTAGCTATTTTAGAAATAAACATACGTACACAATACATCATCATATCCTGAGGACAACAGGACAACGTGCAAATGGAAGTGTTCTAGTTTAGTATATATTTTTTACGGTTATTAGGAAAAAATTTTTTGACTTCATACTAGATATACTTGGTCTACATAATGTTATAATTATTATGCAATAATACCGGGACAATTATTATCTTGTAATGTAATTCGTGATAGTTACATTAAAACTGTTTAATTTCAGTTTGCGTTCTAGTAATTTTGAATTGTTCAGCAATTCAAAAAAATACCTTCTGGTTAATAGATACGTTGTCGTTGAAAATCTTGGAGGATTCAGCTCTGGGTAGGCACTTAATCACTGTTTAAAATAGATACATTTTGTTTGAATATTTAAATAAATATGACGCCTTCCTTCTTCTTTTTAGTTTCTACAAAACGCTAAAAACGACTACTCAATATTGTCGTCATTAAAAAAATAAACGAAATGTGACCATAAATCTCATAAAATTTCGTAAATACAGATGTGAATACATACATCATTTTAAATGTTACTGCGTTCATGCGTAAATCGTTAGATCTAATTTATTTTAGAGAGAACATTATCATTTCACAATTACGAGCCATCGATCTGAAACTCTAATCGTTTACATCAACAGCCGGAAGACGTCCACTGCTAGACGAAGGACTCTCCCTTAAAGCGAGGTGTTGCCACCTGACCTGGGTCTGACCTGGGTATGTCCTAAAACTGCATCCAGACCCACCGGAGGATGGGCAGCAGCGTCCTCTCAGTTAACGGTGGTAACCATTCTGCGATCCCCAAGCCGCCTGCCAAGCGTGGGGATTATGGCTAATCGTTTATTAAAACGTATTTATTAAAAGTATCTGTTTCCTGTGCATAGTCAGCTATCCCAGTCATAATATTGTAATTATGTTTTCGTAAAAATACAATGAAAGATTTCTTTCATCTCGTGCCAAGAAACTCGCAAAGTATTAGTCTTCTACCCAAATTATTATTTGTCTGGATTTGACTTGTGTATTTTGTTAATAAAGGAAATCAAAAGTTATACTTATATTTACTTCATTTCTATTATCATAATAAGAGCTAATGCTATTTAAATCAAACGTATTTATTTCTATGGGATATAATTTGCTAGTCGTTATACAAACTTTAGTTTCGTACATTTTTCATGAGCTGTCAAGAAGCGATTAAGATAATCACTGAAGAGAGAAGTGAATAGAACGGAAATGTGACGGGCCGCGCTACTTATGTGTCAATTCTACCAATATACATGTTATTAGACTGAGAATATTCGAGAATACTCAAAAAGACAATTTAAATAGACGCGTAGGAAATCAAACCACATTGCGTCGTAATTAGATACAAGATCTGTTACAAAATGGCATTTCAGTTTTACTTCAAATGCGCGACCAATGATTGGCATTTTTTCGTCATAGTTTCTATACAATTATGTGTGTAACTGGCGACAGCGGTTTTCCATACAATTACTTTACAACATTGTTCTGACAGCCGTTCTGCCTCAGGTAGATAGGGCTTTCGCTTTTCTGTAAACATAATGGACAGAGTATAGGGGCGAAACATACACAGAGATTACTCACAGTAAAAATACACACTAGAACGAAAAACACTAGAAAGTAGTTAAAGTAACTTAACGTTACAAATGGCGGCCTTATCGCTTTAAGTGATCTCTTCCAAACAACCTTAGGATGGAGAAAAAATATGAACACTAAAAAAACGTGTGGGCTATAAAGAAAAAAAAAGAATCATAAAACGACATACATAGGTACTTACTTACCTATAGCTAAGTACCTATTTATGAGGCCATAATGTTATATTTATATGCCTAACTTAGATGTGAAACGAAATCTCTTTGTATTTATAAAGAAGGTTACGGCATTTAGAACATCTTTATAATTAGCACATACAAATATAATAAAACATCATCACGTCTCGAACGCGATTTTCTCCGATTTTTTTTTTAATTCTTGGAAGAGACTGAGGGACATAAATTATTTTGTGAAGCAATAACTAGGGTTGTCAATTTACGTGACGTGAAAATCAGATCATAGAGATCTGGAAACTCTACACACGAAGGAAGAAGTTTAGTAGGCAGCACGTTTGATGAATTACCACTACCCTCGCATTCCGATCCAATCTCACAATGCTTAAAATTTTACGACAGCGAAAATGTTTTATTCGTTTAATTTGTACCGTTTTCATATAAGTGGTTGTCTTGTTTTGTATTCTATAGAATATAATCATACCTAGCCTAAGCCGTACCTCATTTAATTACGTAAACGACTCATGACTGTTAAATTTCCGACTATTTGTTATTATATAACTAACATAATGGACGTAGGTATTAAAACTATTTGTAGTACGAAACAAACTATTTGTATTTGTAGTTTGTAGTATATTTAAGTAAGTTAAAATATTTACATGCAATAAAACTTGTGTATTATAATAAATATGTTAAAGTATAATATTATAATACTACATTACGTAGAAGCGTTCGTGGTGTAGCTTGAAACTGCATAGCTTGAAACATCACCGATGTTAATTATCGGACGATTCAGTCAGTTTTTGGGTGGGTGGCCGTGAATGGTATTTATCCGAACTGTGTATTTTTGTATCTCTAGTGTATTTCCGCTGTGCTATCGTATCGAGTACCTACTAATAGGAAAAGAGCAAATTAGTACTCGCTTGCCAACACGTGTTTCACCTCTACACGAGGCATATTCAGGACGTTTTGATTCTTCGAGCGCTGGACCGGGAACAGCACAGCGGAAATATACTAGAGTTACAGTATAAATAACAGTTCGGTTAAAATTAACTTCCGCAAAGTAACGTCTGATTCAATCCTTAAGTAGCTAAAGTATTCATTTCAGAGCGCTACCGTGGGTCAGATGATACGTAAAAAAAATTGTTGGTCCCAGTTGTTTTTGTTCTATATTTCTGTAACAACAACCGTCAAGCTATATCAGAGGCCTTCGGGCGACACATTCACTCTGACATAGGTAGGTACTTACTTTTTACTTACTATAATAATAATCTATGGTTTTAATTGAAAAGATAAAATACATTCTCCTGTTGTTTGCCAGAGACTTTTTTTTTATGCAATGGGGTGACTAGACGAGAAAGACGTTCGTCTAGTGGTAAGCATCACGCCTGCCCATAACAGTAGCAGTGCAAGAATTGTGAACTTGCGAACAAAATCCTGCGCCGCACTGCACTCGTCACCCTGATATATTAGATGTCAAATATGTTCATCTTCTAGTAATGGGATGGGAACTTAGATAAATTATTTAATTATTATTATGTCTAATAATTATTATGTCTAGTCAGTTACGCAACTCAGATAAAGCGCCATCTACTATTCTAAGCCTTAAGAATCGTTGCCGTTTTAGTTATATTTCTATAATAAAATAAAAAAATTATTTGGGTATAGGATATCTCCATTCCGAGTTTTATCCAAAACCGATCAGCCGTTTTGGCGTGAAGAGTTAACAAACACTCATCTATTATTTAAATTTGTTTATCTCCATCAAACGGTTGTCTGGACGAGATCGCTTTTAACACTAAGGCCGCCATTTGTGACATTTATATTAAGGTTTCACCTGTTACCGTATAGATTTAATTCTTGGTTTTTTTTTTGGTTCACAATAAAAAAAAACTATACTTACGTCTTTGTATGGAACAGCTGATAATGTTTTCGCGATTTCAATGATGGCCCCATAGTAAAAGTTGTTTGTTTTGATGTACAGAATATGCCCTTAAAAGGATGCTAACTGATTAGAACTAACCCTGTATATAATATTTATTAACAATTAACAATATACTTACCAATTGTGAAGAAGGTAGCACTCGGTTGCATATAATTTTGTATACAATATTTGGAAGGGACACGTAGTCACCTGCGACACAAGACTCTTAGTCTTAGTGCAGGTGCTGCATGACACGTAACACTTCATTAGTCTTTGTTAATGAGTCAGATTTTATTGAATATGTTAAAAAAAAATGTACTATCACAATTGGATTTAAAAAAATATTATAAATTATTATTATATACTTGTTTGATTACTTCCTCGCAGCCTTTAGCGACAGGATACTGTTAAAAGGATGGTAGGTAATCGCGGATAAAATTCTAACATTTACCTACTACTGAATCATTTATACATAGTAGTAAGCGTTTTATTAATATAATCACAAATACTTACTTCAAAAGAGCCATTGGCCATCATGGTCATTAAAAATCGTACAGAATGAGGCAAAGCTTTTCGCAGATGGCCAGCGGTTCATATGTGGCTAAAACAAGTTGCGTATAATCTATCTGCTCTCGATGAGGCTGTTTTCGATAATCTAGTCCAAGGAAAAATACCTGTGCCTAGTTATAATAATATATGCAGCTGTTGACGGCCTGAAATTTTATATATTTGTAGTTTGTTGTTTATTTTATGTTGGACAGAGCTTTAATAACAAAGGCAAAGGATTGCAGTACAAACCAGTATAATGCAGATTCAGACCTGGTAATCCGAGTCTAATAACAGTAATACCATTCAATTGTAGAAAAAAAATACAACAAAATGTTCGAGATTGATAGTTGACTATGGCTGCATCGACGAATCGCCACCTAGCGGAAAAAAACGCATTGTGGATCTCCATTAGCGAACCATACTCGTATAACGCAAAATTCTACATGTACCTACTAAGTATACAAAATTATGAACATTTAAAATTTGGGATTAAAAAAGTGTCAAGGACTTTGATTCAAGGTAGATATGCTATACGAAGCTGTGTTAACTCTGATTTGTTTATTATCCATCTACAGTTAATAACATCACCATGTGCGTACACACGATTTCAATGAATACAAATAAACGGGATATATTTTCCCACGACATTATAAAAATAATAATATGCCAAAGCATGCGTATCACACTATAATCATTAAATAAAGGGGAAAGTTTGTTGGTGTGTGTCTATGTTTGTTGTTACCTTTTCATGCCAAAATGGTTATACGGACCACTGGCTTTCTGCCGAAGAAAAATATCATGAGAAAACCTGCATAGGTACGTCTGGTTTAAAAATAAATTCAATGGCTTATCCACCAACATACAACTTTAATGGGCCAGCGCGGTGGATATATTCAATATATCCACCGCACCGGCACAATCGCCTTTCGAGTTTAGGCTTAAGTCAAGTAGTGGCTTATTACATAGTTTATGAACAGTTGTTGTCTATTGAGCTTTTATTGTGACATACGTAATGAAGGCCGCATTAAAAATCGTCACCGCTAGAGGCGCTAGTGTAGAGTGAGGTCTCCAACCTCCAAAATCTCATACTGTCATTGTTTTTTAACTATGTACATAAATATAGGTATAGTTTATATAGAAGCCAGTTTCAGTTTTTTTTAATAAAAAAAATAGTTTTTTTGTTTTAGTGGGTAGTGTTTTTTGTTTTACGCAATGCTCCCAAGGGTTTGTTGTGGATATGAACAAATTGTGCTAAGCTCTAAGCGGTGAATATTGTCACCTATATAGCTGTGATTAACTGTGATTCTGCAATAAAAACATTATTATTATTAGTTTTTTTATACATTCATCTGACGAGACGAACAAGACGTTTGCCTGGTGGTAAGCATCACGCCTGCCACTAACAATAGCAGTGTCAGAATTATGAACTTGCGAGCACAATGCTGCACCGCATTGCATTGCGCTCGTCACCCCGAGATATCAGATGTTAAATCTCATCATACCCAGTAATTTCTCTGGTATTATTGCCCTTCAAACCGGAACACAGTAATGCTTGCACACTACTGCTTGGCGGTTCAATAACTGAGAAAGGTGTGGTACTTCCCCAGTCAGACCCTGCAGTGGAGCCCTACCACTACAAAAAATATTATTATTATTTCCGAAACTGTTCCTGAAGCGCCTGCAGATGGGGGCGAGCAACAATCATAACGTCATCTATGTATATAATATTCTTTTGTATATATTTCAAAAAGTGCTGAATCAATTTCGTTAAAAATTATATGGGACTACCTCTGAAGTATGACCTACCAAACAAAAATATGATCATCAAAATCGGTACATAATTGAGGAAGTAATCGCATACATACATACAACAACAAAAAAACATACAGTCGAATTGAGAACCTCCTCCTTTTTTGAAGTCGGTTAAAAAGAGGTACAAAATTATGCGTGCTGAAAGAACAGCTAATTCAGAGGTAAGTATAAGATATATCCCTGGTCCCTGTGTGTTTACTATTTACAAACGTTATTATAAACGGCGTCGGTAACAGCTATATTCAGCTATACTTTAGGACTTTTTTCGCCAGTGGCGCCAACTAGTGAGCATAAATACGCCCTCTTTGTATAGGTATCAACATCAACATCAATAGCCGGAAGACGTCCACTGCTGGACGAAGGCCTCTCCCTTAAAGGAAGGTGTTGCCATAATCACCACGCTTGGCAGGCGGCTTGGGGATCGCAGAATGGTAACCACCATTAACTGAGAGGACGCTGCTGCCCGTCTTCCGGTGGTTCTGGATGCAGTTTTAGGACATACCGAGTTCTTCGTCTTATGGCTGACGACGACATGTACATGTGTTCTCTTTATGTCATGCAGTAATTAGATTCGCTATCTCTATTTTCCGCCAAATTTAATATGCATACTTTTAGCTAGGTATGCTTGATTGTGTTGTCTATCGCTGGGCCCGTCCATTTCGTTATCACCGTCGCTGGGTATGCCCTGATTATGTGTTTGATTCTCCTTGTAGCAAAGAACAAAAACTGTAATAGTGGAAAAGAGTTCTTTATTGGCCACCACTAATATCGTCCCCGCATTATTTCATGGATCTCCTCTTGTCAAGCCACGGACAAAGAAGGCTTTTAAAATCTCCCTAATGGAGCTCTTTCATCACTGAAAGTATTACTGTGTGTTTTATAAAACAGCAACGGGAGCTGCGTGACTGATGATGACGTAAAAATGTAAGTAAACTCACTTTAAAAAAATACCTATTTCGTTTCCTTAGTATTTCTAAAATGTGGTTTTGAGAATTATTTGTGTAATAAGATGGATTGCCCGTTTCAATCACTGTTATGATCTCTAAGTACAAGTTTTTTATGTATTTTCAAGCAGGTACATTGATAGTGATTGATGACGGAAAATGGCGATCACAATTACCACTGGAAAATGGCAATTGTGATAGTACATTTTTTTTTAACATATTCAATAAAATCTGACTCATTAACAAAGACTAATGAAGTGTTACGTGTCATGCAGCACCTGCACTAAGACTAAGAGTCTTGTGTCGCAGGTGACTACGTGTCCCTTCCAAATATTGTATACAAAATTATATGCAACCGAGTGCTACCTTCTTCACAATTGGTAAGTATATTGTTAATTGTTAATAAATATTATATACAGGGTTAGTTCTAATCAGTTAGCATCCTTTTAATGGCATATTCTGTACAACAAAATAAACAACTTTTACTATCGGGCCATCATTGAAATCGCGAAAACATTATCAGCTGTTCCATACAAAAAGTTCATCGACCTTGGGCAAAATGTATGGAACAGCTGTTTTTTTTGCGGTTTCACTGTTGGCCCCATAGTAAAAGTTGTTTGTTTTGATGTACAGAATATGCCCTTAAAAGGATGCTAACTGATTAGAACTAACCCTGTATGTTAAGCTTTAAGACGCGAACAATACGGCTACGCGCTAATGGTATACCTAAGCCGAAAGGAGGTAATTTTACTCATCATTGTAAACAACTTTTATTATAAGACCAAACCTGAATCGCAAAAAAGGTAATCCATACAAATTCTTCAGAGCTAGTTACATATTTCTAAGGAACAGCCGATTTTTTCCGCTAATTCAGAGTTGGGTTGGTTTGATGTCAGGGTTACGTTCAGTAACTCTATTATACTCTTTTACTTGGCATGCTTCGAAACCTAAAATTAATAAAAGTACTAAACAAAAAAAAATGTGTTTGAATGAGGCGTTACTTCGCGGAAGTTCATTTTAATTAAAAAAATTATATATTTACAATAAATATTTTTCACTTCTCTTGCTCAAAAAGTCCGTCATTATAGGGCTAAAATAGCATTTTATGCTCTAAGGGCAAAAGTGTTTTTTTGTCGTTTATACCATCGAGTCTACAAAAACAAAAAAGTCTTTATTCCTAGGTAGAATAATAATAAATAAAGACTCGACTTCATCATCATCATTATCAGCCAGAAAACGTCCACTACTGGACGAAAGCATCTCCCTTAATAGGGAGAGGTTGCCATAATCCCCATGCTTGGCAGGCGGCTTGGGTCGACTTAATTCTGTTTAATACAAAAAAAATATGTTTTTTTTAATGGAACTAAGAGTGGCGATGCTTTTGCATAGATTAAGTTGTTAGTATACTTAATCTATGGTATTTGGTAGAAGCGTTACAGCTATATACGTAAGAAATTAAAAAAGAAGGCAATTTTTAATTTTACAATAAGTAGTGTATAGTAATAGTCTAGTGAGAATGGAGACCCTAATTTGCAGATGGAAGAGAAAGGAAAGGAAATAATTTTCCAACTGTTGCCGTCAAAGTCACAAAGTATTTATTTTGGTATTTTTAACCGACTTTAAAAAAGGAGGTTCTCAATTCGACTGTGTTGTTTTTTTTAATTTGTTTTATACGCAATTACTTCGCCAATTCTGTATTGATGTTAATGATTCTTTTTTGTTTGGTAGGTCATACTTTAGAGCTGTTTCCATATGCATTTTATCGAAATCGGTTCAGTAGTTTGGTCTTTAAATCAAAATAACTGGAAAATCCAGGTAATCGAAATTAAAGTAGGTTGTTTTTTTAAGTACTTGTTTTATGTCTATTTGATTCAAATTTAATATTACTTTACTTACTGTATTATAAATCAAACAGAATGGACATCTTGACAATTAACATTATTATATATCAAATAAATGCTGATTATTCTATAGTATTTTAGACAATTTATTCAACCGTAAATCAAACTTAACCTAATTGTGTTCAAAGCCATATTAATACGACTCTAGAGACGTAACTATCCAATACATGGGTAGAATAATATAAGCGAAACAGAATCAGAATTTAAGACAATCAAACACAATGTTGTATAGTTGCTATACGTCTTACAAGATCTTAAAACATGTAATGGGGTTGCTAAACTGTTGTGTACAGTGTTTGTCACAGATTACGTAAGATTATGTACGCTGAACATTATTCCAAGAGCGCCAATCGTCAACTGTGCCAGTAACTACGCTACGTACCTACTAGTAGGTACCTATTACGTCCATTCCTTCGCATCATTATGCACGAGGAACGGACAAGCTCTCGAATTCGGTAAGAATAAAGGGCTGCCAGCACGAGAAGCAGTTTCAAATTGAAACCCTAATGCTAACATGATACATTTGATAAATAATATGTCTAGATAGAGTCTCGTACTGTTTATGAACGAAAAATGACAGGCCAACATTATTATACTAGTGTGCGTGACAGCCTTGTCTTACACTCGCGTTGCACCATTGTCGTTGTTATAGTATGCGTGCATAAGAGGCTAACAGTTAACCGCTACTTTTTTCGACGCGTTTAGGATCCATCAGTCTATCTAGACATAAAATTTATCACAGCTTGATACTAATTATATGGCAATTTTTTCAAGCCCTAGCATGTACGTAATATTCTTCATATTTTCCTGTGGGTTGACAATTTGGTTAGTACTGGTATCGCCTGAATTGTCGCCACATTTTTAACATAAAAAGTAATATTGTCCGTTTTTAGTTTTTGAATTTAGCTGTGAGCTAGGAGTAAATTGTTAATAGGTAAAACCGAAAATCCAAATGAGACAAAATAGTTACTAAATTGAAATTTGATGTCAAATTTTTGACAGTAAATAAGTAATGTTGCTAGTAAAATTAAGACTTTTCAGCAGTTTATTGCACGTGCAACTTTCAACAATTCCCGAAAGTAGACCAAAATACTATTTTTTAACAGTCTTAAGAGAGCTAGTTCCTCCAAGTAATCCATCTAAAGGCACCCAAAAACAAAAGAAGAAAGAAAATTACGCAAATGGCAACCCTAGATGCGCCCATTTCCTCCTCGTTTTTGCACCGAAAGGTTTTGTTTACTCAACCGAATCCCGGATATGTACTTCAACCGAATTGGGAAATTTCGCGATCTTATCCGAATGTCTTTGTAATTTCGTCGTACTTCAAAATAGAACACCATTCACGCCTAAATATACGGGGTGTTATCAGGCAAGTGTAGCAACACTTATAGTTGTTGATCTACCCATCAAAGTGACAAAGTTTTAGAACAAAGGTTACCAAAATTCAAGAAGACCTTACAAGCCCATATCTACACTTTTTATCCATAATTCAGTAAACCAACATCGACCTATGTAAATTTTGATAAGTTGCGAAGTGCCCTTGAAGGCTTGAAAATTTAATAAATCATACTTTTGGGGATCACGTCAACCGCACTATAACTCAAAGACGTAAATCATGTGTTCGCTATCTAAGCACAATCTTCTGTAATCCTATTTACTTGTATAGTGAAGATAACCATTTATTGTTCACGTCAAAGTTACAAACATTATACAAGAACGACTTAAAACTAGTGCAACAACGTGCGGACTTAGGTAACTCTAAGAGAGGTATCTTCCAGGTAGGTAACCTTAGTATAGACAGGGTTCATAGATAAAAATCCTCAATTTAAAAGACGTCAGAAGTAACCTAGAGAATTTTCAGCATTTTTACCGCTATTGCCTTCTGAACGCTAAAATAAGCATTCGATGTGGTATAAACATGAAAACGTTTAAAATGTACTTTTATTAGTACGTGTTGGTTAAGAATAGGTATCTAACTTGTTTGCTAGGGTAATTATTCACTTTAAAAGCATAGATAGAATGTCTAATGGGAGCCTGGAGCTATTCAAACTGTGCTCGAAGTATTCCTTTGTATAAGAGATATACAACCTCATCTACGCGTAGCTAGACTGTTTTCCGGATACATAAACTTCCAAGAAATGTATTTCTATAATAGTATACGTATGTAGGTAATTACAGAGTACGGGTATGTATTAGGTAAACATAGTTCAGTTGGAATAGGTAAGGACTTCATGTAGCGTCATCTTTACGAAACTTCATCGTAAGTAATCACTGCTGGCCTAGCCTTACCACAAGCCACGCCACTCAATCTGAACATTCGCTTTTCCTTTAGTGATATTTAAAAACAACAGATGGGTGTTACGCACGATTGTAAGAAATATTTGAAGTATATTGAGTATGAAATGAGTACTTATGACCTTTATATTTTTATTCATAAACCTGCTTATAATACATGAAATCAATATAACATATATTATGTACCTAATTATTCGCTGATCTTATGTGTACACGACTGCCCAAAAAAATTGTATGATATGTTTTCAAGGTTCATGTATCTATATATTATGTGAGTGTCTTTATCCCACCATAACTTCTAAATGCCTGGATAGGTTTGGACGATACCCCATAGAGTATCGTTATAGAATCCTTACATCATCCCGAGCGAAAGACTATTATTGGCGTGGCAATCACGTTTTTGATATATTTTTTTCATTATGGCTTGTTTGTTTTGTCTAGTTTAGGATTTTTCCGGGGACAAGTAATTATCCTAAATATGACCTTGTCACACACTGCCCCTATGCCAGTTGTGGGAAGATAACAAGTAATTAAGTAGGCAAATTTATTATGCTTTTAAAGATTTATGTAACACAGAGTAACGAGATAAGCAAGTCGCTCGTCTAGTAACCGCTAAACTTCTTAATTTTTTTAATATTTTTTTTTATTCTCCGTTACATTTTATACAGTAAAGGTTTCGGTAACTAGCACCTACTAAACCTCGCAGAGGTTTGTCTTAGGGCTCGTATTATATTATATGTTTATGTAATAAACAAAATTTTAATTATTTCATTCTTTGTTTTACCGACCTCTTCTAACTTGTGCATATCAAATCATATACTAAATTATAGGACATGATTTAATTGATCATGTCCTATTTAAAGGACATGATTTGATTCCCAGATTAAACTTGTAAATATAAGTACCCGAAATACGCTCAAGTTTATCTTAGCTTACCAAAGATTAGCCAAGCGTGCCCGTACTATTTCTTCTTAAGAAAATAGTGAGGACTGAACTGAGCGTTTCGTGAAAAAATCTTAGAAAATCGTGTTTCGAAGTAAACCGAACAGAATGACACTAATCCCTATATTTAATAAGTACTACATGAGTTTTTGCTGAAAAAAGATTATTAAGATCAAGGATAAATATATTATGCTTCTATAGCCATTATAATCCGACTTATAAGTATCTTTTTGGTGAGTGAATTGTATTAATTAATACCAATAATTCACTTTAAGTATAAGTAAGTAAGTTCGTATAGTAAGTTCGTTCTTACTTTAAGTATATGAGACTTCTAGCTATGCCTTGTGGTTACACTCACGTGCTGACGAAAATGATAATAATGAATTTCATCAAGATCAACCGAGTTGTATGATCGTGAATTTGTAACAGACATAGACTGAGAAAAAGATATATGTACTTTGCAATTTATGATATTAGATGGGATTCTAGATTTATTTCATTATCCCTTGATTTGCTTTGCTTTATACGTCTCCCTTGGAATTTCAATTAGGTTTTATGTAGGTATGTTTATTTTGAAGTTTGTATGTTGCTAATAAATGTATAATAAATAAAATACAACAAAGTACTTACAAAGATTACTTAGCCTACTACACAAAAAAAAACAAAAGAATTGTATCCAGACCGATGAAAGTCTAGAGACAATTGAAATGCTCAAACCCACTACCAGTCGGCAGCGTACCCAGCATGCTAGCGGCATTGCACGCTGAATGACAATGGTATGCTTATGCGTTGGGCCAAATAAATAAATATTAATAATAAATTAATTCTATGCAGATAATATTAATTAATTTTTTAATCAACGATAGGTATAATTGTGCAAGTGCATATGCGTATAAAGTTATAACAAAGAGTGTCATAATTTTTTGACAAATATCTTAATCTCCCCTCGTCATCTCATGACCAAATATATAATAGATAAGATATACGAGTAAGTATATCTAAACTTGATAATCAGTAAATGGCAGCGTTAACGTCTATTTTCGTCAAAGCGGGTCGTTTCGCTCGACGGCTTTTAAACAGAAAACGTCAGAGGGGAGACAATTTCAGCTACGACTGGCCACAATTTTCTTCGGAATTTCAAAGTCTTACCAGTTTTCAATCTGAACGGAAACTCTGTTTAACTACCGCGTAATTACGGCATTGTTTCTAGTAATACTTTGAACTTTGGCCATATTTTCTAAAAGTTTCATGTCTTATGTAAACAAGCAACGGGAAGATGAACATGCTTAAAAGTAATTTTTTTAGCCAGTAATTTTATAAATTTAGTTTATATTTTCAAATCACCATCACCATCATTGACTTGAGCATTTGGTTTGTCTCTGACTTTAAACGGTTTAGAAACAATCCTTTTGTTATTAGTTAGTTAGATTTTACATATTTAGTTGTAGTCAACAAAGGCAACGACATCATCATCATAAATAATAAAGTCACTTACACACAAATGAAAATCGGCATCCTCTACATTATGTTACACTTCTGGGTAAATAGGCTTATTTATTTATATAATTTCACCAACACTGTGTACATCAATACATTTTTAAAACGGTTTAAAACTAATAGTATAAAGCCAAATGTCACAATAATTATAGGTGAAGACAGCATGCAATAATAATATTTTCGAGTAAAATTTAATTAAAAAAAAAGTCAAAATAAAAATGTCAATTAAAACTTAAATTTAAAAAGATTAATGATACAGTTTGAGAATTTTATATCAATAAATTACTTAATTATAAAATTATATACATACATTATTATCGATGATGCTCACATAGTCAGAGACCTTAAAGACTTCCTGAAACGAATAATGTTATCACCAAAAATGTCAATGTCGATGCTTCTCTCTCGCTATTTATTTTATTTTTAATTCTTATTATTTTTATAATTATGTCAACACCTATCTGTAACCACTTGCCCAAACGTACCCATCAGACTGGCAGCGTCCCCCGCGTTGTATGGCCAACCAATTTATTTTATTATATTATTGTCATGCATCTATTGCGTCAGTTTTACCCGCTATTAAAAAAAACTTACCCGCTATTAAAAAAAAAACTAAATAACTTATGATTTGATTAATGGTTGAAACCCTTTCTATAGTAATAATTACATTTATATCAAAAGTAGCTCCAAAACGTACTATTGAGCAGAAAGGTCGAAACATCAATTTGTTGCCTTAATTGATCTACAAACAAGTTAGTACGATAGTTTCATCGACGGTCAATTATTTTACAACACATTTGCTCGAAAAATGCATTTACGAAGCCTGTATACATCGTTCGAAAGTTGAACATTACGCACCATACAACTAGGCGTGCGGTAAACCTATTTTACCGCACGCCTAGTTGTATAGCGCCATGCGTAATCTTTACGGTAAATTTTTAATTTCCATAAAAATATATAAGAATTCCACTAAGGAGTTTCACATTACGAGAATAAATAAGCTAAATGATCGAACCTCCTTGGAAGCGCTTTTGCTCAATACACGTTTGTTTCACTTTAATAATAAAGAGAAAATGAAGCGAAAGATATAGTTCTAATTTTCACCACGCGCACGCGCCATTCGCATATTCGCGCCATTTTCATATTAGAAACATCAAAGATTTTTTTTTTGCTCCTTATGGCGTTGCACTTTGTGCATTTGCCAGTGTCAGGTATTTCGTTGCGACTTTCTGACTGATATTTATAACCAAAATAATAAAGCTTGCTTAATTATTACTCTTTTCTCGCAAATTTGTTGTAAAATTTTGTATGACCACTCGTGCGGATTGGTTTTTACAAACTCGTGGCGGGTAAGCCCTCGACTTTTTGTCTACTCGTTTGTAAAAACCAACTTACCGCACTAATATCATAAATAACTATTATCAATAACTGGGGGTAAATACCTCAACACTGTTATTAAATAAATGCTCGTCTAACGGTAAAACCCACAGTAGTTTATAATAAACCGTTACAGACGTCAATTACAACCATTTGTTACCGCACGATATTTGTCCATTGTCCTTTGTCGCTTTTTTAGGTGTATAATAAAACACTCTAAATTATAATGTCACGGTAACTGTATCCCTGCCAATGTGTTTTTCCATTTTTAATTAGTTCTTTCAAGGTAGGTTGTATGTTTGTTACCTTTTCATGGTTACTACGTCATTGTGTATAATATCATGCAAACAATATTTAGTCATCGTTTTTTTTATTAAGTATACTCCATGGAACATCGTCGATAAAAATTAGAAGCGACCTTCTACGGCGTAGAGGTTTGTACTCGTAGCACCGTTGACATCATCTTATGAACCTATAGTAATAAAAACTACTAATAATAAATAAATTATTTTTATATTATGTTTTATTACCTACTCGTGTTTTAGTTATTCACTATTGCATCGTTTTTTAAACCACTTCAAATTGGGTAAATGCTTAAGTTAAATGTATTTTTACCTTAATCGTTTTTCAAAAACATTAGTTATGTATTGTAGCGTTAAAACTCAGAATCCGCTTAGACAAGAGCAAACAAATAGAGGTGATGTACTCGCTTTGGATACGCAGAGGTGAGAACGCAAGTTCCGACTCTACGCACTATAATTGTGTTAAATTAAATTAAATTAAAAATTTTTCTTTATCTGAAATTTTATGAATGATTTTACTAAAACGATGCATAACTAATACATTACTAATGGTTTCAAAAATGAAGATAAGGAAAAATTAGGTTTGAAAAGAAATAAAAAAGTTTTCAAAAGCTGTGTCTTTGTTTTGTCTTCTTTGTAATTAAATAATCCTTGTCGTGTATTGCATGAACGAATTTATAAAACTTTTGAGCATATCATTATTTTTCCCCCTTTGGACATTATATCAGATTGACAGCCTTATAGCTCAGTTGATAGCATGTCTGCCTTCAGAGCTGTAGGGCGTGGGTTCGATCCCCACCCAGGACAAAAATTTATGTGACGTACATCGATTTTTGTTCTGTGTCTGGGTGTAGTATGTATATACGAAAAAAAATGTATATAAGTATTCTATCAGCTATCTGGTTTCCATAATACAAGCTTTGCTTAGTATGGGGCTAGATGGCGCTGTGTGTAGTAAATGTCCCCCAATTCGTCCCCCAATCAATAAAGTTTAATATTGTATAGGCATTTCGTGAACTGGTAGAGCATTCATTTCAGTTATCGTACTCCTAATTAAAAGTATCTTTACAACCTATGTCCTTGATACGCAATGTTATAACCGCCGCCAGGTCACTTAAAGCAATAAGGGTGTTAAATTATTCCATTAGAAGCAGGCAACCACAGGCCGCGATGTAATATTGCCGAAAACTAATTAACTTTATCACTATTAATCTTGCCAGCTAGTTGGCAAGTGGCTCCTTACCTCTGTTACGGCCGAGGATCTTATGCAAACGTGGGCTTCACAAATAGTACGCTCACTGCTCAAGTGCTCACATACTGGCGTGACATAGTTATGCGATCTCGTTTACCATAAAAAAACATTTATTGCCCGTGGTCCTACCGCGTAGTCCTATACCATGTTGTGCGACTGGATGTGACTGGTTTTCGATTTATTTGCAAAAATCAAATGAATTCAATAATCAAGCCCCTGCCCTGGTCCAATGTTATTTCATATGGAAGAAATGGTCCAATGTAATTTCATGGGAACGAATTTTTACGGCTATTAGATAAATTTTAAGGCGATTATCAGGGTCGGTTAAAACTCTTGGAGGATCTTGGATATAATCAAAGTTAAAACTTGTAGAGAAACGTAAAAAAAAAGATTTTGTGATCTTGCCACAAAGATCATAAAAAAATTATATTCTTAGAAATATACAAATAAAGAAATCAAACCAATAGAACTATGATAATTTAGTCTTTAGTTTTTTTTTTAATAATAAATTTCAAAAAATACGTAATATAGTTTATTCAGATAATTTCATGGGAACAATTTTTTACGGTTTATTCCACTTTGTTCACCTAGTGAACAAGGTGGAAAAGGTGAACAAAGTGGAAATTAAAGTATCTTCATTTCACCTCGGACTCATTGCACCTAGGTGATATCACCTGGGTGATTTGTTTTGACATTTTTGGTGTCCTTTGTTCACCTTGGAATTAAAGCACCCAGGTGAACAAGGGCGACTTTTTCTATTAATCTTGTGGAATTTAATCACCCACATACAACAGTATTAAAACTTTAAAATCAAAGCCAACTTAACTTTTAAATCAGTTTTATTTGATTATTTATGTTATATTTTTGTTTATATTTTATTTTTGTCTTTATCGCTATTGCAATAGCGATAGCATAGGACCAAGATGAACACTCGTTGTGAACTTTATTCACCGGGTGAATTCACCCAGGTGAACAAAGTGGAATAAACCTTTTTTACGGCTATTAGATAAACTTTAAGGCGATTATCAGGGTCGGTTAAAACTAGTAGAGAAACGGAAAAAAAACTGAGATCTTTCCATCAAGATCATACAATTTTTATATTCTTAGAAATATACAAAAAGAGAAATCAAACCAAGAGAAAATTATCGTATAATTTAGTCTTTAGTCAAAAATTGATCCGTAAGAGGGAATCTGGTGAGCGATTCTCCATAGAAACGTATTCCCCTGTTTTCTCCCTGGATAAAGCTTCTAGAGCAATCATTTTTTTATATAAATTCAAGGTCTACTGTAGTCCTGTCTCCGTCATTTTCTTTTATTCTTAGTTCATTCGATAACGATAATATTAAAATAAAATTTTATCTGGCGCTTTAGTAAACATAGAAACTGTATGTAGACTGCCGGTTTTTGACGCATTACAAAAGTCGCTGCGAGTTACGACTCACAACGGGCCAACGCAAACAATATTGCAAATTCCAAAGAAACACAATATAGAGGCAAAGAAAAATGTTCAGAACAGTACCAGTATTTTTTTCTACTTTGATGATGACATTCCAATAAATATTATAGTGGGTATTTACTAGACAGGGTTAGGTGGATCTGTATTACTAAACACGGACACGCATATTGTGAACAAGTTCTACTACGGGACCAACCCTGAATTTGAGAAAAGCAATATTTAATGTATGGAAGAGCAAATTTTTTTCACGGCTTCAGGGTTGGCCTCCTGTATAAGTTGTTCTCTGTGATAAGTTCAATGACCTCCTTTTGGCGCAACCATTTATTTTAATCTATTAGTAATGAGTCTGGATCTAAATCTGATATGAGGTACTATATTTATACATCGTCGTCAGCCATAAGACGTCTACTGCTGGACGAAGGCCTCCCATTAGAGGGGTGTTGCCATAATCCTCACGCTTGGCAGGCGGTTTGCGGATCGCAGATTGCTCACCACCGTTAACCAAGAGGACGCTGCTGCCCGTCCTCCGGTGGTTCTGGATGCAGTTTAAGGATATACCCAGGTTTATATTTTTTTCATAGTGACTGATTTCTTTGACATTATCTTAGGGGATCATTGTAAACTCATCATAATGGACAATTTGCAACTTCGGCTGTCCCATACAAAAAAAAACAGTTACGCACGACTAATTGTAAGGAGCAGCTGTTTTTTTTCGCTTTTTCCTCTTTTATTTCGTACTGAAAGTTGTTCATTTCTATTACTTCGATGACCCCCTAAGATAATGCTAATGATATATACAGGGTGCGGCATCAATAAGTATTGATCTCAGTCGCACTTACACTCGTGTAAGAAATATAACTATGTAAATACTGTTATTAAATCATAAACTTAGTTTAACTAAGATGTACTTAAATTCGCATGCCAATTAGGGTAAGTGTGCGGTACTATTGAAATATTTAAGATCTGAAATATTACCACATCTAGAGCGAATAAATGACTTGAACTTGAATGAATTCAATTTCATCACCTTGTATAGAGTTCCTCTATGATGTACACGATATTTAAATTGCATACATACACGCACATACAAAATTTCACCTATAAAACACAGACGTGGTAAATACCATTATGTTCAATATATTAAATGAAACAGGAACAATTCCTATTCCACAAATTGTACCTACCTATGAAAACAAAAGAGGAAAAAGATAAAACAATTATTATTTTTACCTTTCTCCGATGAAGCGTACATACCTAATTGGAACGTCGATAACTGAAAATGTAGTGCCGCAGGGCAACACTGAACATTATATAGGTACGTAGGGGAGTTTTGGCGGGAACGCGAGAAGATCATGGCGCTGCATTGTATTATTTTCCAACACTTGTGTTTTTTCGAGTGTTAATGCATAAAAATGATGGCGTTATATTCATTAAGTGCTGATTTACGAGAAAGAGTGTGGGCAAGTGATAAAATGTAGTGAAACGTGTCTTTTCGTGTTGTTTCCAAAACTCCGAAGAAGCTTGTAGTAAAGTTGCCACGACTTTATTAGGGTATGGATTGGACTTGACTGTGACTTACTGTTTGTGACTTGGACTGTGACTACGACTCGTTTAACTGGAGAAAGAAGGATTGATGAAGAAAAATGTATTCGGCTGAAGGACTAGTATCCATGGTCAGGTACTATTAAAAACAACAAAATATAGGTACGTAGATTATACTATACAAGTTCACAAGTACATGTATGTGAATATTGTACCAGAAAGAATAAAAGTTAATGTTGTTGGGTTGAATTTGTACGTATTTTCTGTATGTATTGATTCAGATTACCTTAAGTACTTTGTGAAACTGATATCTAAGTACCTACTATCTGATAAAATGCGAGAAATCTATAGAAAAACTTTTCTTGGGATATTTATCTGCTTGTGAAATAAGTTTGAATTTGTATGTAAGATTTACGTATTTTGTTTGATTTATACGGGAATACTCACGTTTAATTAAATCGGATAGTCCGACTATAGACCGACTTTTCCCTCTTTGAAAAAGGTCACCGGATGTCATCGAAACTATAGTCGGAGTATCAGATTTAATTAAACGTGAGTATTCCCGTATAAATAAAACAAAAATGTGTCAAAACCACGTCAGTTTTCATAATAAGATTTACTTATTTACTACTTATAGTTCTATTATTATTTACGGGATATTTACCATGATTATATTGTGAAATGAGCTCCCGAGCTCCCAAACTATAGTGAACAACCGTGATAGTTTAAAACAGTGTTTTATTTACTACTTGTACGCAATATTTTTAATTTTACATATTATTGAGTATTATTGACATCATTAACAGTCATCGTCATCATTAGCCTGTGTTGACCCATTTATTGTGCTATGTAACACATTATTTCCATTTCTTATTGTACTTATATCAAATGATATTCTGACGTCAAGCAGTAGTGTGTAGACATTACTATGTTCCCGTTTTTAAGGATGTTGCCCGTCCTCCGGCGGTTCTGGATGCAGTTTTAGGACATGCCCAGGTTCAGGTGGGTCAGGACCAAATTTTATGCATGGTTGCACAACGGAAATCACAATGGAAAATATTACAACGGATAATGATGTAGCACACCGGAATCATAAAGATGTGTGTACACATTGATAAATATATGGAGAATCGCTGACTAGATTCCCTCCTATAGTCATGAGCGACATGCAAGACTTTGTTTTAAACAAACTTTTGGTGAAGTTCTGGATACCGCTGTATGTAACGGTTATGGGGAGACGTTATTTCTTACCATCAAGATAGTGTCTCCTTCCTCTTCTTTTCTTTATATATTTATAATTCTTCTTTAAGTGTGTATGTGACTGGACTCTTCCTAAATGGCTGGGCCTATTTGAACGATTTTTTTGTATGCGTTCCAGGATGTCCTTGGATGGTTTAGATTCACATTTGGACCCGATAGATAGCGCTGCAATCGGATTCCAGGTTTTTTTATTTTCAGGCCAGGACGAGGTCTGCCATGTCTGCTAGTATCATAATAAAATTGTAAGAACCGATGCCACGCTGTCACGCTGGTGTACAGAGCGTTTTACAAATTGTGATAAATTGGCATAAATGTATTGTGGACGTGACAAGAATCCGCTTCGCACAGCGCAGTCACGTCTGCGAAACGAATGTTCGTTCCATGTACAAGGGAAGCAGTTTTCTATCCCGTAACAACGTACTCAAAATCAAATATTATTTTTTGTAGCATTCCTATTCCTTATAATATTATGTACCTACTTACAAAGAGTACAGCAGAGTGAGTATAGTTTTGTAGCAGAAGTAAATGATCCATTAATATTTTTGTATGTTTTAACCGTTGTATTATTGTTATCAGTGTTTATTTATTCTTTGCCACAAATAAATTATTGTCTATTGTCTATATAGAGTTACGCAAAAAGATAGGTCATCATCATTGCCAGCCATAATACATCCACTACTGGACGAAGGCCTCCCACATTTGGCAGGCGGCTTGGGGATAGCACAGTGCTACCACCGTTAACCAAGAGGACGCTGCTGCCCGTCCTCCGGTGGTTCTGGATGCAGAAGGATTATACTCATCATTGTCAATTTTATGACTAAAATAAGCATATACCTATAATTCTTATATATCGTACAAAAAACATTTTGTATGTGTATGGGACACCTTTTTTCGATTTTAGGTTTCAATCCTATAGTAAACGTTATTCATAACGATGCAATGAGCTTCTTTTGGCTTGTTATTACCGTTCAGCGTAAGGAGATAGCTAGATCCTCCAAGGCGTAAACACTGGAAATGTAGCCAACACTCCAAAACTCCAAAACGTAGTAATATTTTTGATATTTCTATAGTCGTATAGACCGAGTGAAAAAAACCAATAAAAGTAAATATGCAAAATTTACTTCAAACATGTGTATTTATGTCATATAGTTAAAATTAGGTGCTCTTTTTAGTAGGCTTGGCGCTGTTTCTTTTTCTTATAGAGTTTTTTGTATATACCGGGTTTTACTCTCAGCTCATATTAATTAATTATTTACTGTACCCTAATGCGTCTGTATGTCGTTTTCAAATAATGTACCCGTCACTCACAAAAATACAATAGCTGAAAGGGAATTATGAATGTGATGCATGTGCGGACGACATGTTTTGATGTCGCTTATGTTTCGTGTATAGGCACGTAGCCTAAGAAAAGTTATTTGAAAGAGTTTCATTGACCGTGTCGGTGAAATTTTACAATTCTATAAATACGAGTATGTAACTAATACTTACATGATGAGCTCTCGATAGAAAACAACGAGGTGATTGTACTAACAAAGCGCTCTTTGTTCGATGACATTCGATTTATTTCCAAAGGTGCACGAGTGAGTTACAAATCTTGAATTAACTGGATAATCTGGGGTTACCTCACGCGCAGCTGCGGGTACACCCGCATGGTGAAAAGTTAGTTGCAATCGGAACTTGAAAGAAGAACAGAAATTCAAATAAAATAATGTCTTTAATTCACATCATTATCTTATCGGCAATCTTTTACCCCACCAGTTGAACAACAAAAGAGTGTATCATTAATTTTATAGATATTGAACTGAAAGCAAAGTATCTAGTTACGACATCTGAATAATATTTGTATAAAGTCAGCGAGATTAAACGTAAAGCAAGTATAATCAAAATCTCACTTATTGTGTTTAAACAGCCAGCTTTGCTGAAAATAATAATGATGTTGAACTTAAACTGGCTCAAATAATTTAACTAATTCAGAACTATAAACAAATAATGTTGTTTACACTCGTTTGTCTGTACTCCGAATCACTTTTGCACTTAGTTATTTGAACGAGCATTTGAACAAAACTTTGATTGATGATTGAATATTTGTTTATATTTTCCAAATGTTCTAAAACGTTTGATTGATAAATGGATATCAAAACTGGATGCGTTTACACGTATTTTTTACAGGAGCACTTTGCCTCATTTTGCACGTGAAATTACCATTTTAACAAACTTATAGCTATAGGTTAATAGTACATATACCTAAGTGTGTTAACATGTTCACGCTTCAATGGTAGGTACCTAACCAACACAAAAAAATACAAAAAATGCTTTATTGTCTATAAAATTGTACAATACAAAATAAGTGAAATCCCTGGCTGCTACTTTAGCGTTAAGCTGTAATGCAGCTGCCAATATTAAATAATCTAACTACATGCTAACGACTATTTGTAATAAATCCTCAAACCAATTTTAACGTTATTTTAATTGTCATATCGATTTAAGTACAGGTCTATGTAGTTCCGATGTCGATACGACAATTTGGTACCATCTAAGTGAAATGATAATGGAACCAGATCGATAACGCCCTCATCAAGAGCAGATAGATATTATAAGCAACGATTAACAAGAAAACTTGATTTTGCCACATCCGGATCCCCGCTGGCGCCATCTGAGAAATGTTTTGCCTGTAGAGCGCCATTGAGTGAATTTCTTAGTATTTATTAAACTACTTACGATAATAATTTATTACTCGTATAATAGGGTAGATGACTGATGTTTAAATTGTTGAAATCAATTGCTTCGATGAAAAATTTAAGTAAATATACAAATATATGTATGTGTTTATTGAAAAAATTACTTAAATCGGTTATTTATGTTCTATATACGCGTTTAAAGTTTTTGGTAGAGACAACTCTGTCCCTTACCCACAAAACAAAAAATGACGTCACGCCCTATTTGTCAGAATCGAATTTATTTGGCTTACAGAGAAGTGACGTCACGATTTGCTGTTTCGCCTCTCTGTCTAGCATGATATTAAAATGCTTTTAAGTTGCTTATTTTTAATCAGATTTTCATTTTCTTTTCATTAATCATTTATGGGCCACATATTAATAGGACAATAAAAAAATACCAGTCATCTAGCCTATTATGTAACTATGTTTTCCGATGTGAGTCGATTCGGTTGCTTGACAATAAATAATACTCCGGGAAATAAATTTTCGATAGTATGGGATTTTCATTTAAAAACCTACGGTCCTGATTTTTTGAGGTGTTATGAGACATGGTTCGTCGTCGTCAGCCATAAAACGTTAATTAATAGAGGGGTCTTGCCATAAAACCCTTAATAGAGGGGTGTTGCCATAATCCCCACGCTTGGCAGGTGGCTTGGGGATTGCTCAGAATTCGCAGAATGCTCACCACCGTTAACCATGAGGACGCTGCTGCCCGTCCTCCGGTGGGTCTGGTTGCAGTTTAAGGACATACATGGTTATAGGACCTTAAATCCTAGTTTTCACCACTGTAGCTCTGAAGCTTTCATTTCTAGAGCGATTAGAAGAAACCCTAAAAACCAGGCTTATGAGAGTTACACTAGCGGAGAGCTTTAAGTAATTTGGAAATTATAACGTCGTTTGCTCGAAAATTGATTTTTCTATCTAATCTAGCTTACATTCTAGAGCGGTAATTTTTTGAGATATTATAGGAAATGGTACTGGGACCTTAATTCCAAGTTTTCACTAAAATCGCTTTACAACCTTCGATTCTAGAGCGCTTAGAAAATGCTGAAATAAAACCAGCGTAAAATAAACCACGCGCACGATATTATACGTACCAACTAAGTCTCCAAGTTACTCCATGATACACGTATTTTTTTTTAAATTTTGGAGTGTATGTTCGTCTTGATGCGTAGGCGTGTACTAAAAAAGGATTATTAGAAATTCGACCCCAAAGGGTGGTGGTGGTGGGGGGGGTGGTGATGGAGGGGGCGCAACTTCGTCCGCGTACGGAAGAAATTCGGCCCGCTCCCAAAATTCACCACTTTTTTACGGTTATATTTTTGATTGAAAAAAACCTCAAAAATAATTGAGTACCTATCTAATTAAAAAAGATTATCACTCACATTTTTTTTTCTTTCTCTCTCTAAACTTCAACTCAAAATCCATAAAAGGTACATTTATAGATGTTTATACTTTTGCTACGACTACAAGACAAGAAGCATACCTATTATATCGTATCTTCTTTGTAATGAAAAGAAAATATCTACCTACTTACCTTCCTTACGTTCTTGCAGAAATGGAATCAAGTGCGAGTCACACTTAGGCACCGAGGGTCCCATCACCATTAAATTGTAAATGGAAAACAAACTTTGGTCCAGTTTCGATAATTTGATGATAGTTTGACCTCCCCCAATTTATAATTAATATTTGTCAGTTAATATACGACTAGTCGTATAGTATTATATAATTTGTGATTATAAATTAGACTTTGCTACTGAAATGAAGTTTGACGCATAATATTTGCTCTAGCTCTGGAACGGTAATGTAAGAAAAAAATAAATTTTTCATCATCATCATCATCAGCCTTGAGATGTCCACTGCTGAATGAAGGCATCCCCCTTAGACCGTCACACTGTACGACAACTTGCCATTTGCATCCACCGGTTGCCTGCGACTTTTACAATGTCGTCTTTTAGTGGGAGGCCTTCCTACGCTGCGTCTTCCGGTTCGCGGTCGCGACTCGAGAGCTTTTCTTCCCCATCGGTTATAAGTTCTTCGAGCAATGTGGCCTGCTCATTGCCACTTCAACTTGCAAACGCTGCGAGCTGTTGCATACCCTGTGTTTATTGCGTTTTTGGTATGGGTTGACGTAACTCGCCATAATAACAGATGTCCTGTGATAGTTTAGATCGGCTACCTATTAGGGCTTTAAAGGTCTAGGTTATTATACTTGTCTTAGGTATAAAATATAGGCCAACGAAGGTCAGACTAGCAGACGACGTAGGCTCAGGATAGTATTACATTGGACACGATACAGAACCCTAAAGAGAAAAATGGAAGCTGCTCAAAAGATTTTCTATGTATTTCCATCATACTTTGCAACAGTACAATTTCAAATGACCTATATTTTAAATCTTTATAAAAAAAAATGATAAGTAGGTACAATTTTTTGCATCTGACATTTTCTTTTCTTCCCTTCTTCAAACTGAAAACGATTTAAAAGCTTTCAGTAGGTACACCGTACAGTTCTATACATTTTTCATTAGTTTCGTCTGAATAATGTCCATGTAACGATGAAGGTATATATACTGTATGAAAGGTAAAGTGTAAAGGTAGGTATATTAATTTTATTCTCAGATTTATTCTTCTGTGCAAAGGTGTTTTTCATTACTCATACTCGGAAAGTAGGCCTGAAGTTGCCTGAGGAGCGGGTTGAAAGTAATACATTTCAGCCCCAGGGAGAATCAGTTTCAACTGACAGTGACAGTTGACAAATGACAGACACTCAAATTAATTTTAAAAACTAGTTCTATTTTCACATAAATTTGTATAAACCCATGTTCCAACTTTTTTTTTCTCTTCTGAGGATTATGGTCCCGCACTTCTCGTGCATTTCCCAGTGTCAGTTCATGTTTTTATGTTTAGTTTCCTTGTATTCGTAATGAAAAGCACAGTGCTTACCTCGGGGTTAAAGACTTGTTTAGTCCCTCGAATTTGTTACTGCTCTTGCTACGCTCGGGCGCCAAACCCCGTTTTGGGACTAAAGTTACTTTCACCCCTAGGATAACAATGTACTATTGTATCCCTATTCTCTTTTTATTTTTTATTTTTTGTTGGCATCGCACGTTGTGCATTCTGCCAGATCCTTATGTAATCTAGTATTTTGTTTAGGCAGGTACGTAGAGTAGGTACTTAGTTTGACAAATAATCGATTACTTTTTAATTTTTATAACAAACTTTCTCCGATTTTTACGGTAAAGTTACTGTCTGGTTGTTTTATAGTTTTACTTGCAAACGAAACGATAAACAACAAAATAATGTATCAAGTCACAGTTGTAAAAAAATGTATGAACCCGGAACAACAGGTCACTTGTGTACAAAATGTACCTGTTATTTTTTCGGAAACGACTTAAATACATAACTTTTATGAAAGTTGGCAATGCACATAAGCAGAAAGGATAGATAATATACATAGTAGTATATATAGATAGTATACTTATAGTTAGATAAACTCGTACATACCAAAAGAGATGCGAAGTTTTCTGACAGCTGTCAGAACGTAGTTCTACAGCCAAAGGATAGACGGCGCTGGCGAGATATGGCTCACATTTTTGCATTTTTCTTGTGAAAAAGCAGTTCACTCACCTTCACTGCTTCACTACACAGTTCGCGTTCGTTGGTGAAGTGCCTTTCTATGTTTTCTTGTCTCATTTTAATGAAATTATGATAAATTGTTATAATTACGTTACGTTATTGTTTTTATTTTATTGATAGTTATTGTTATTTTTATTGAGAGTAATTAATTAATTCATTAGCAAGGCGCACTTTGTAATTTGCGTGGAATAACAAAAGCTTAAGAAATACTAAGGGCATACAAAAAACGCATGACCGATCTGATATAAATAAAATAAGGTTACTTTTTATTTTTTACCTTTTTAATTTGCTTCATTCGTTTAAAATTTTAAGAACCACAGACTAGATAGTGAAAGTGTTCAGGCCCATGTCTCTTCACGATGATCACAACAGCAAAATTTACTTAGATCTAGTGTAACAATTGGCGGCTTTATCGCTAAAAGTGATCTCTTCTAGGTAACCTTAGGAGTACCAAGGAGTAAATTGAACTCAGCATTTGAACAAATTTTACTATAGGGCCAACCCGGAAACCGCGTGAAAATCCCAGCTGTTCGATTTTTTTTTTAACGGTGTTTTTCATTTTCTATGGAACAGCTTATTTTTTCCGCTATTTTAGGGTTGGTTTTTTTTTATACAATCAAGTGATGAGACGAGCAAGACGTTTGCTTGGTGGTAAGCGTCACCTCTGCCACTAACTGTAGCAGTGCCAGAATTGTGAACTTGCGAACACTATCCTGCACCGCACTGCACTGCACTCATCACCCTGAGATATTAGATGTTAAATCTCTTCATACCCAGTAATATCTCTGGTAACATTGCCCTTCAACCCGGAACACAGTAATGCTTGCACACAACTGCTTGGCGGCTGAATAACTAGCAAAGGTGTGTACTACTTCCCCAGGCGGACTCTGCATTAGAGTCCTACCACTACATAGTAAACGTTGTTCACAATGATGAGTATTAAGTATTATGACCTGCTTTCGGGTAAGTACTCCCAATACGCTAGCTTGATTTAAAAAATTGCGTTATGAATAACTCTACCCGCGTCCGCGCCGCTCAATAATTAAAATTCAGAACTAACAAATTCGCATTTTAGCGGAAATAAGAGATTTTCAACATGAGATTAACAAAATTATAAGTACCTATAATACTTTATAGTTACAACACAATGTGATATTAACAAAAATATAACTCTCTTTTTCTGCTCTAACTAAATTTTATCATTCTAACATGGATACCCTAGTCTAACCTAGTCGATTTATTGTTTTTTCACTATGAATATGGAAAATTTCGAATTATATCCAATTTACATTATTCCAATACGTATATTAAGTTAAATTTTCTAGTCTAAACAAAATTGTGCGCGAGTACAGCAGACCTGACATAGCTGTTCTATATTACCACCTTTTCAGTACATTTCAATTTTGTGTACAATCAGTTATTTTAGAAGCTTTAGCTAAGAACGTGTAGCGACATCTATCGCGAAAGCATCAGACGAAAGAGCTTTCTTCGCCTGTACTTGTAGGAGTAGAGCTTTTGATAAGAGCCCAGTAAAGTGGTTCGAGAGATATCAACAAGTTGGCGCCACTAACGAATAATTCAATATGATACAAAAATTACCCTTTGGGTACCGCTACTACTCGTATAAGCGCTTTTCATATAGCAACGTAATAATTTCAGAATAAATTGATTATAACAGCAATATCTTATCCAATTTGCTAAAATGTATCATAGTTTTTTTAGGTCTTAAACAGCTTTTAGTGAAACATGTTAAGTCCCTACTTAAAAACAAGATTTAAAAAACCTATTCAAATTGACTTACCCGGTAAGTTTTCCCAAAACCTACTACACACACCTACATACACCTCCTCACATAGCATAGGCTTGAAATGTATGAGATAGATAAGGTATTTATTTTAGCTTCGGAAGTTATAAATGTTAACATGATTATTCGAATATGTTGGAACTTCCCACCACACATATTTTTTGAACAATGCCAGCGGAAATTTTCAACTTCAGGTAACTTTATATTATTTGGGTTCCATCGTTGCCCAAACTTTTATATTTCGGTTACGATCCGGTGTCTGTTGTGAAGCCTTGTTTTTCAAACGTTGTTTCTGAGATATCTACTTACAAAATATCCTTAGTTGTTTTAGGTTGTTTGTCCCTCTTCCGATATCAAATGACAGCATTTGATTTGGGGTTGACCGTTCACGCAAAACAAAACATCTTTGTTAAAGTATGAAAGAGAGCTAGATCCTGCAAGCACAACATATAGAGAACTATAATATCTAACATTCTGGTAGCGCCGTAGCTCAGTGGCTATATAATGGAAGTGGCAATAATTGTTGCAATGGTTGGTTGTGCAGTTGCATTATCCATGAATACGGTGCATGTAACTGCGCCGAAATATTGGGAGCTCGTTCACAACATAATCAAGGTAAATATCCTGAAAATAATCGTAGAACTGTAATGAAGACTAAACCTAAATGTGATATCATATATTATAATTAAAAAACGATTCTAAAACGTGGTGTGAAAAAATATTTCTTTATCAAATTAATGGGCTTTTTTCATAAAATATCCAAGAGTAAAGCCCAAAAAATAGCTCCACATTTATAACCATGCACACCTCTCTGTAGCGGATTGCATAGGATTTAGATTTAGTTTCATTTTCTAGATATTTTAGAATAAGAAATGCCTAAATTTCTCGACTAATGCTTAGGTTGCGTGCTCACGTCACTCATAATATTACCCTTTACCTAAACCTACTTAACCAAGAGTCATTTTCATAATCAAAATTAATTGTTCGCTTAACTTTTATGGCAACACTTAGGCAGAGTAAGAGTCAGTCAGTTCTATTGTGATTTAATTATATTTAGTTCTTTAAAGTTCTCACGACGTGGTTATAGAAAAGATTATAATGATTTTGAAAAAATGTAATATACGTGCACAGGTTTTTTTTTGACCGTAGAGAAGATTCACTCGCATAAAAAACGCATCAAACTAAATTGAATTAAACCAAAACCTACTGGAACCACAATGTGGTCAATTTTGAAGGCTTTTGTTGACAGATCTAAAATTATTAAAATATCTGTCCCTTTTTTATCAGACATGTTAGCTAAG
Source organism: Erannis defoliaria (assembly GCA_905404285.2). Taxonomy (NCBI): domain Eukaryota; kingdom Metazoa; phylum Arthropoda; class Insecta; order Lepidoptera; family Geometridae; genus Erannis; species Erannis defoliaria. The sequence continues at coordinate 9,065,917 of FR990071.1, forward strand.
GACAGCAATACTTTAGTTAGTTTAGTTCTGTCAACCTTCAAAATCGACCACAATGTGCTTATAAATACGATCATAAGTCATATTCAGTGCAAGCTACTTTGTACTCCATTTTTTTTGTTTGCTGTGCGTTATTATATTAGAATTTTCGATCCCATGCACTTAAATTCACAAAAGTGGAAAGGGTTTAACTGAAATGATGTAATGGAAGTTTTACCAGTATTGAGAATAGACATTGGTTTTTATCACGTTAAAAGTATTACGTTCCGACAATAGAATTCTACTTGAAAAATATTATTAAATATTTTTGTCATCACGAATGAAAATAATCCACATTTATTATTTTTTATTTCAACCAAAAAAGCAAAAGCATTAGAGATATTCATTTTTCTTTTGTATCGCGGTAAGCTTGGTCCTTGGGGTTCCATTCTGGGCTTCCTGATTTATGGTGAAAATATATAACTAGCGCCAATTTTGTTATCAACTACTTAAAGCTACAAATACCTAGACTTACTTTAGAGAATTATGATAGATATAATGGGCCTTATAAAGAAATATATTATTTTATTCGCCTTGAAATTTGTAAACTTGTTAATTTTACCTGTTTACTTGCCCAATTATCAACACACATTAGGATTATAGTGTTAGCGCATGTTTGTTCTTGGAGTTCTATGCCATAATTTCTACAACAAAGATAATGATATTTAATTCGATTAATTTAATTAAATACGAAATACTATAAAGATAAATAAATAAATAATTACTAATAAATAATTAACCGTTATATACCTACTAAACAAAATAAACACTACTAAACAACAACTTACAAATATGTATCGAATCGAGTACGTATATCGATCTATAAGATGTGAGTAGGTAGCTATGAACACAGAATCAACAAATATGTCTTCACCAAAACTTTTTCTCCGAAGACTAGTGTACCAGAAACTAAATCTATCACTGAACAACATAAATTTTCCTGACGCCATAATTCTATAGAACAGGTAGATAAATAGATTTCCATCTCCTAAAATAAATCCAGCATCCACCTCGACCTACGCATAATCGTCTCGGAAAATTTAAAACAGTGTTGCCATTATGGGCTATATACTCCCGCATAATGTTTATCAAAGTAACAAAACAGGGGGTTGAAAAACTTTAAAGTTTTTGACGAAAATCACCTAAACTTAAAGCACAGTTAGAAATCAAAACATTATTGTCTTTATTTTTTACCGATCGGCCAATAAAGGAGAAAAGTAGTTTCAAAATTATGTGATTAAACCAGGCGTTACTTTGCGGAAGTTCAGATACAATACAGAAGAATATCGATTTCGAATAGTTTCAAAATACATAATATTCATTACACCACAGGTAAAGAGGTTAATACAAAAATCCCGATGTTTTCATCCAAATGCATTTGTAAAAACGTAGGTACACCATAATTTCGGCAATTTGTTTTGTTCTGGCAACATTGCCTTAAGTCCATTAGTTTGCCTGTCCGCACCTTTTAATTTCCTTCCTCAAAACAAATAGCTTCGAATACATACAAAAAGCTTGACAAAACATTTGTTTACAAACGCTGTTAATTTCCCAGAGTGCTGCGGCAAATCAACGTCGGTGTTAAAGTGACGATTGAGTGTAGTTTCACAGAACTTTATCAAATTGCTAGGTGTAACCTAGCACCATTATGTTTCGATTACAAAATTACTGAGAATCGCAAAATGTGTACAGCATTTAACTTAAGTGTAGCGCATTAACAATATAAAATATATGAAGCTTTGTTTTTATAACGAATAAATTCGAGAATAGATATTTATGTTCATTCTTATTAACAAAAAACACATCGATGGTGGTTTACAAACAGAAAAGCAATTTGCACAAAATTGGCCGCCCATTGGATTCAATATGAGCGATCGTTTTTACACCTGAAATGGACAACTCCGCACCATGGTTATTTATCGCGAAAGTTTTTTCAAGGAAGTTTTTTTTGTTTTGTTTTTTTTAGGGTGTGGATAAATACCGGCCAGTAGGAAACTGGATTGAAATCAAGCCACAAAACTTAAAAAGGATCCCTGTACAGGTATAATCAAAGATTTTAATAAAATGGAGTGAGAGATTTGTACTAGGTACTTACTATCAATAATTTTCATGCAACTATAAGAAACTAACTCGAAAACAGTTTTCTATTTTGAAATTTCATGATTAGCTTTATCTATATTAGGTATGAACACAGCTATAGATTGAAAGCCAACAAAATTAGCAAGTTTGATTAGAACCTTGTTATGTAAGTAATACCTATAGAACGCTTGATCTCTAATTTGACACAATGTGCGTACATTTAACATTCCGCTTCAATATAATCGCTTTCCTCACATTAGGCGCAGAATTAATCAGAAATTTTGTCCATTAGGCACAAGGACACGGAAGTGTAATCGACATCGATTTCTTAATTAATTGGACAATAAAGTGGTGTGGGGTAAATGATTTATAGCAACAAATCGGGTAATTTCCTGGGTTGAGGCGACAACGGCTCTTTCATTCGTTATTTCACGAGCCGAATGTCAATTTGATTTCTTCAGTACAGCGTCTACAGCCATTGACTACAGAACTATTATTGAGACACAATAATCTCTACCATACATTACATCTCACGTTAATGTCAAAGTTTTTATCGTGGATTACCTCGCGCCACGATGCCATATGCGTGGTAGTGGGGTCAAATTTTAAGAGATACATTTTAAGCTTCTGCACTCTATCATGTCTCTTTGGATTAGCTGCGTATACATGGATATTCAACCAGTCAAGGGTCTTCACCCAGTGTGTGTTGCCAGTGATGACATATGGAACTAAAACGTGGTCTTTAACTGCTGGCCTTTTGACGAAACTCAGTCACACAACGGGCAATGGAGAGAGCTATGCTCGGAGTTACTTTGCGTGATAGAATCCGGAACGACGATATTCGCCAAAGAATCAAAGTTGTCGGTAACTTTGAGGTTAAGCTCGCAAGGTTTGCAAGTTGAAGTGGCAATGGGCAGGCCACATCAAAGAACTGACAACCGATGGGGAAGAAAGGTTCTTGAGTGGCCACCGCGAAACGGAAGACGCATCGTAGGAAGCCCTCCCACTAGGTGGACCGACGACATTGTAAAAGTCGCGGGCAACCGATGGATGCAAATGGCAGGTTGTCGTACAGTGTGACGGTCTAAGGAGGCCTTCGTTCAGCAGTGGACGTCTCCGGGCTGATGATGACATGGATATTTATCAGAATACGGAATGTTTTATTACAAGTTTCCAGTTTAAGTGAATTAGGTCGCAAGATGTCAATAAATGGTTTTTATGTAAATCAGAAAGGGTAGATAAAACATGATGTATGCGTGTTCTCTTGAACAATGGTTAAGCTTGCTCCTTTCATGCGAACTGAAGCGGAGACAATAAAATTTTACGCATACCGCACGACGCGACCTTTTGGATATAAATCGTGGTCATTTTATATCCCAGTTGTCGTGTGGTAGATGGCGGGATGCATGCTTCGGTGCGTGATCATGTCATGTCCCTATCGAAAAGTAGTTCATACCTAACGTTGAATTGATTATGTTGAAGGCTTGTTTTCAAGAGACTGTACCATATTTTTGTTTTCGAACTTAATAAAATATATTAATCATTTTGAATATACGTATTGCTAATTTACAGGTCAATGTGCTTATTTTAATACAGAGAAATATACTAGGAGAATAGTAATGTGATGACGTAATTCATGGATGACAAGGATAGCGCTTTACATTTAGCACAAAGCAAAAAAAACGTGAAAACAATGTTTTGCGTCCTTATCACCGTGACGGTTATTTTGTTTGGCTGCATCTGATCTGTCATGGAAGCTGCCAAACAAAAACGAGTACGTGTGTTTTTTTCAATATTAATTTGAAATAATGGTTTTTAGTTAAGCTAAACCTTGTGTAATAAAAAACAGTGTGTAGCTGATGGGTAGTTGCAGTATTTTAGGCTGCAAAAGCCGCTCTGAATCGAAAATTGAAGGACTAACATTTCACAAGTAAGCGGCCATTGTTTTGATTAATTTCGCTTTTAGAAGTGTTAATTGTGAAAAATATGAATACTACGAATACTACGCTACATTTCAAGTAACACTAGTTCTCAGCAGAACAGCTACGTGAATTTTTATTTGCTAAAATATTATATCATAACCATAAAATGGCATTTCATGGTGCTGCTAGTTTTTGCGTTTTAATTTCCCGAAAAAGCTACAACCTAATATTATCGATCACTACCGTGTAAAAGTGATATCAATAAACTATTATATATAATTTCACATCACGGTTGATATTGGTGACGATTTTGTTGCACAACTCACTAAAGTAAATTAATTTGACGTGACTAAATAAAATATAAAATAATATATAGTAAAAAATAATAATAAAATATTTATTTTCAATTATATGTAAGAAAAAGATACCAATCCACGGTTGTAGTATTGTCAAATTAAGCTAGTTTTTTTTACTATTAGTAAATAGTAAAAAAAATTGCTTGCATTTTTTATAGTGGTACAACATAATCTACACCTTTTGAATGGCTGTAACTGTAATGGAATGTATCTTCTAAGTCAATGTATAATATTATCATAGAATATTAAGCTCTTTCATTTTCGAATATGAATAATTTTTAACCGATATTTTTATTTTAGAATATTAATTATTTTTATTAAGTTATTAATACAGTTTTTTTTATAATACCTACAAAGCGTTTTTATGCGGCTAAATAAAATGTCACCTGCACGCGCCATTTTACGCAAATGTTTGTTGCCGTTTTCGCTGTGTGGTTGATTATTATCATAAAGAGTTTGTTTTTTCCTCGTAAGTGTGATGAAAATTGTCGTATGGACCGCGTGTGCTATTGGTAATGAGCGATTTTCCAAAACTTCACTTTAAAAAAAGTAGTTTTCTTCAACTCGATAGATAGCGCAGACTATACATGCCAGTCAAAAACAGCATAATATTTTTGATGTGTGGCACATGAAATAAAATAAAAAACTTGACAATGATAGCCACGTCTGGTCTGTGCAAAGTCAGAGCCAGCTTCTGAGATGAGATTCTTTTTTATAATTGCCTGTAGAAAATCGCACATTACACTCTCAGCTCCCTTATCGTCCATCCCTTATATCCTTATTGTATAATACCGCCTCGAGTGTAATGACCAACATAGCACACTTGTATCATAATGTACTTACCGCCTCGAAAGTAATGACCAACATAGCACACTTGTATCATAATGTACTTTTTGTGTAATAATTTATTTCCTGTGTAAATATAACGTTTAATAAAAAATATATTTGAATTAATATTTGTCGTATTATTTTTAGTTCTTAGATATTTATAGACATTATTATTGTTACGTAAATTATATAGTGTAATGTATTATTCACGTTTAATGCACCATTTCTAAGACAATTAAGCATTTGTATTTGTAAGTTTTGAAATGATATTATGCATCAGGATTATTATTCTGTCGGTATCTCTACATACAAATATGATACCCATAATAGTTCATTATGATAATTGTATCTAATTATAAAAAATATATTTGACGTAAGGTACTTTATAAGGATTACTAGGCATTATGACATTTTGCACAAGTTGATACAAGGAGGCAAGGAGGTATGATTAGGCCACTTGCGTATGGGTAATGTCCTAAACCTTTACCCAAGATTTTGGGATAAGATTTTTTTGTGGCAGCTCAAAGTGTGGGAGCAAGAAATAACTAGGTGGCCACGCGCCCTATTTTTCTACTTATAAGTAGTATAGGCACATGTCGAACACAAAGGAGTTTTGGCGGGAACACGGAAAAATCATGTCGTTGCATTCTATTATTTTCTTAAGCTAGTGTTTTTTCGCGAATTAATTATTAAAAATGGTGGTGTTTTATTCATTGAGTGTTGAATTACGTGCACGAGTGTGGGCAAGTGATATAATGTGGTGGAGCATGTCTTTTCGTGTTGTTTCCAAATCTCCGTAGAAGCTCATAGTAAAGTCGCCACAACTTTACTAGGGCATGACTTGGACTATGACTCATTTCGTGTGACTGACTGTGATTCATAATATATTTGACTTGATTTTAGTAAAAAAACTTGAAAATTCATAAACAGAAACATAAACATGGCAGAATTCCCAACGTGCGATGCCAATAACTAAGAGAAAAAAAATAGGCTGTTTTTTTTAAACTATGATAGTTTTTTTATAATTATATACTAATTATGTGCAATTTTGTTGGTTTGAAACTGAATCTTACGTGTGCTTATTTTTTTAGCTGATGCATGGGTAAAGCAGAGACAGAAAGACCACAGACAAAAGGATGAGCATACCGACTTTATATATAACCATTTACGTAATTATATCAATAATTAAAAGTGCTGTACATAATATACAGCTATTCACATTAGTGCATCATGTTTTACACTTACTTTATTGCTGGTTTAATCAGTAACGTCCTACTACACATTTTTACGAATACGAATTTTGTTTTGCTTCTCCAAATTATAGCTATTGTTACCCCATAAAACTAGATTGGGGTTGCCGTCCGAATACAGTTCGTGTGTATGGCATATGACGACTTCCGGCAATGACCTCATTAGCTATTGACAGAATGGGCAGAACATTGCTAAATAAGTGATTAATAGTTAGTCTAAAGTCTAGTAGACAACAAAAATCCTTGACTATGTATTTACTGTAAATAAATTGCAAAGCTCAATTCAAATCAATTTATTTATTTCAATTGGGTACATTTAACAGTACACTTATGAATGGTCACAATTGATGATAACAATAAAAATTATAAATTAATACATAAGAAATTGTAAAATCAATTTTTTTTATTTAAACACACATTTTTTTATTTTTTATTCTTGGCCATGGAAGATTTAAAACACACATGCAACATAATGTTGCCAAGTCAAAGAAATGGTAAAAAATACAAAAGTTATAAACTTAGTTTGGTAGTTTAGTTTAGTTCGCTAACAAGATACAGATTCTAAGGTAGTTGTTTTTTACAAATGTTTTTTTTTGACCTGTTTAGGGCTTATATAAAATTAGGTAACAACAAAAACTAGACACATTCCAATAAACGTTATATTGATAGTGATACCTAATTATGTGCTACCCTTTCGCGTATCTTACAATTCAATATATATATATATATATTTTTTTGTCATAAGCCTTTATTAACTACAACAAACTACAAAAACTACTTAGAGTAAAACAAAAAAAACAACTAAAGCACGAGAAGCTAAAATTATAAAAGTTACTTCGTCACGCTCGTAGTCGGTATCCACTTGTTTTCTTGCTTGTTTTCAGCACATACACGAAAACTTAAATTGGTTTTTAACTAACTTTCTGGCCGAAACCACAGCATTATCGAAAATGGGTGCGATGAGTCGTGAAGTTGTGTACCATTACATTGGTAGCTTTGACCTAATTCTGGCGCGTGCCGTTACTCACCCATAGACCACCCTCTCAATCTACCCTTCCCGCCCACGGGACTAACAGCTATAATAGTTTCATTAACAATCGTCATCGCACAAATGAAAAATTCACCTTCTAATTTAATTATCGTTAAAACAAATTTTATAATTATTAAGTTCCATTTTAGCCGCCTTAATTAACAAATGTATGCTCACCGGTAAGTATTTTGCTACATAAATTAATAGCTTGTGTTTTTGAAACATCAAAATATAGGTAATTAGAAAGGTTTCTTATTATATGTTTTATGCGAACCGAAAGTAATTATTTCCTGTGACAATAGGAATTTTGGATGGATAACTCAGTTTAATACAAATCGTCGGCTTTATAAGCTGCGAGAGGAACCGTTATGATGGATATTATCCATATTTCAGAGAGACGTGACAGGGGGATCGTGTCTGCCGTTTTGTCAATCTCTTATTGAAATTGACGGGTTGATGGCGCAATAAAGGATAGGTACCCAATACCATCTGATTTGTACCCTTTTGTAGGTAACTTCTGTGGCTCAGTGATGGCCATATGTCCCTATATTTCAATGAAAAAATGTTGGAACGATGAATTCGAATATATTATACGCTTGATCTGAATGCTACGTAGTAAGTAAATCATGTTTTGTGTGTTTTCCGTGGTATATTATCACACAGAAAATCCTATAATGTGAAGCGTTATTTGTTATTATTATTTATAGTACATTATGATACGAGTGTGCTATGTTGGTCATTACACTAGAGGCGGTATTATGCGCGCGAACCGCAGGCGAGCGCGATAAGGAAGCCGAGAGTGTATTGAAACATAGCACAAGAGTTTTATACGACTGTTTTCATCACACTTGCGAGGAAAAAACAAACTTATTTTGATAATAATCAACCACACAGAGAAAACGTCAACAAAGATTTGCGGAAAATGGCGCCCAAACCAGCAATGCGCGCGCAGGTTGACATTTACTTCAGCGGCATAAGAACTCTTTGTTGGTATTACAAAAAAACTGTAAGTATTACCCGGCTATATTAAGAGTGCTTCCATACGTAGGGTAGGACGTCCTGAGACTCGATGGAGTGACGATATACGTAGGACAGCTGGCAGTGGTTGGAAGCGGATAGCTGAAGATCGGGCTGAGTGGCGTGCCTTGGGAGAGGCCTATGTCCAGCAGTGGACTATGACAGGCTGATTACGATGATGATGATGATTAAGAGTGCTTCGTATACATACGTCTAATTGCAGTCACGTACAAACTTGTCTTTACCGGGTTATACCTATTATAGCACAAGTGCCGTAATGTAAAGTAAAAAGAACGCGTGCGTAATAGCTTGGATTATGATCCTAAAACCGATGCAATAAGATCCACTTTACGAGCAAGTGTGATGAAATTAACTATTACCCACAAAAGAGTTTCGGTAAATAAGCACAAAAACCTTTACAAATCAAGGGTATCCGTTTTTTTGTTTTGTTTTGTATTTGTGTAAAACAAATACCGTTAAACACAGAACTTTGCTGTTCACAGATACTTCTGTACTCACAAATAACAAAAAAGCAAATTAAAAATTAACGGAACTAATTTAAATTCCTTTGTGCCCTTCCTAAAAGTTGTTTGATACCGAAGATGTCTTTTGAAAACAGCGATTTTCCACTTTCCATTAAAAGTTTACTTTCAATCCGTTTTTTGGTAATAAAGAACTCATAAATATTGTTTATGAAAAACAGTCCAAGAAAGCTGTTTTTGAAGTGATTTATCACTCTGTAAGGCATTAGTGGTGAACATATAATGCAGTACGTAAAAAATATTTTTAAGTCAGTTTAAGTTGATTTATGGCAAGTATAGAATAGCCAAGCCAGCCTCGATAAATCAATCCCGAGTATCCCAAATAAGGGGCCCCTATAAGTAATTTTACGTTGAATCCGATGAGTCATCGCGCAGCTTTCGTTATATAAGTGATCGCTTAGAGCGCCCCTGAGCCCTCATCAAATGTATCCATATATTGCAGGATACGACAAGAGAGACAAATACTAGTACCAGTATCTGGGTACAATTTGTCATTTTTCAGCTTTGTCACGTTAACAGACGGCTAACATGATGACACTACAAACGACACGTTCACGTACGGGTTGGAGCTGTGGGGTCGCGCTGCCGATCGGAACAGAGTCTTTGTCATGCAGAAACGAGCCATACGTGCTATAATAAGTATATTTGGTGTCCAGAACGATGTCTCATGCGTAGATCTATTTAGGGAACTTCAGATACTGCCCTTGCCATGCGAGTTAATTTGCCAGATAGCCCTATTCACCCATGTAAACCTAGAAACGTTCCAACGTAGGGGCGTTCACAGCACGTTAGCTTTACGAAGCAATAAAAAGAAAGACCAACTGATAACCCCGACGCACCGTCTCGTCTAGTCGGAGAGGTCAGTGTATATTTTGGGGCCTGCGATCTACAACCGTATACCAGCTTCCGTCCGGGATGCTCCTTCCACCATGCTTGAAAACCAAACTCAGAGCGTGGTTGCAAGATAATTTTATGACAATGAAGCTTATTTTAAAATAAGAGATTATTAACGTACTTTTATAATTATTATTTCATTTTATTAAGTGATTATTTATTTATACGGGAATACAACAACATACACACAAACACACACTTACAGATACACACATACATGACATACTTAATGAAATTTGACGTGTAGCTTTGGTATATCAATAAACTATTTGTATTTGACATATGTAAATGGCGCCACAGGGTCACTACTCTACATAATTATGCTTTACATGTAATTAGGTAGTAGGTACAGTACCTAGGACCTCTAATTGTAATATATAACAGAAAATCCTTATGTTACAGTGGTTCATCTCGGCTTTGCGGACAATTATTTAAGCCCTTGGGACACAGAATACTGCGCGCCGCTGTCTCGCTCGCGCATTTCAATTTTTTTAAGCTATTAAATCACTGAATATAAAAATAAAAATAACAGTCGGTGAAATTTGCTGACAATAACATTACAAAGGTTATAAAAACAAATATACTAAAAAATAATAAACAAACATATAAAAACATTATGATATAAACAAGTTTCAGGAGGTACCTGAAAAGGCATAATAAGTTAAACCCAGTTTTATGTTTTTTATGTAAACTAGCTTGAATCTTTTTTTTCTTAACCATCCTAATCTTATTGTCATTAATTACACCGACTGCGATTTTTCATAACTATTTTCAGCGATTGTATATCTTCAAAAAAACTTGTCTCTTAACTCCATACGAGAGTGGGAGCTAGACCCTCCAAGTTCCATACCAAAAAAAAACATAATAAGTTGCAGTCACAATAAAACAAAATTACGAAGAAAGAAGAAACTGATGATTGAAACAAGACTAAGATAATACAGAATAAAGGAGTGATTTAGGACATTGAGTTTTTATTAACTACGTAATTATCAATTAATAAATAAAGCCGTCAAGTGCGAGTCGGGCTTGCATGCGAGTCGGACGAGGGTTCCGTACTACCACAAGTACTAGGTAATCCGCGATAGTAACAACGTTGAAATGCGCGAGCGAGATAGCGGCGCGCAGCATTCTGTCCCTTTTTACTATGGAACCTAACATGAAATTGCGAGAAAAAAACAGCTGTTCCATACATTTCTTCGAAGGTCAATGGCGTTTTTCTATTGAACAGCTGTGTTTTTCCGCTATTTCAGGCTTTACTTCATAGTTAAAGGTATTCAGGACGATTCGTACAATAACCTACTTTCGATTTAGTAACACTGAAACAGGTAACCCTGTATGTGTCTTTGTTTAATGGAAAAGGTTAGACTAATTTATCTAAACGTAACTAAAATCTTCTAAACGCAATCGTATTTTATAGGTGAAGCTAATTTTTCAGATGAAATGCTTTGTCTTATAATGCAACACAGTGATTATTTGTTATAAAAACTTAGCTACGGGTAACTCTTCGACTCTAATGAAATGTTTTGTTCATCTAGTTTTTGCTTCTAAGTTTCATTATCGTTATTTTGCACGTTTTGCAAACGTTTGATTAAATTTAATCAACTGATTTCAGAGATTCAACCACACGCTAAATTAGCGTGTTCTCTTGGTTGGTGGATAAATTCAACGTAATATTACGTTATATTCCTAGTTCTTGTCAATGCCGTTTGAGTTAGGCGTGTCTTCTAGAGAGAAACAAATATACAGACATTGAATAGGATAGATAACTGATGTTTAAATCGTTGAAACCAATAGCTTTGATGAAGAATTAAAGTAAATATACTATGTTTATTGAAAAAAATATTTAAATCGGTTATTAATGTTCTGATATATAAGCGTTTAAAGTTTTTGTTAGAGCCAACTCTGTCCCTTTCCCACAAAACAAAAAATTTCGTCACGCCTTACTTGTCAGAATATAATTTATATGGCGTACAGAGAAGTGACGTCACGATTTGCTGTTTCGCCTCTCTGTCTAGCATGATATTAAAATGCTTATAAGTTGCTTATTTTTGATCAGATTTTAATTTTTTTTTTTTGTTAATCAGCTATATATATAGGCCACATTAAAATAGGACAATAAAAAAACAGTCATCTAGCCTATTCATTGGCATTATCTGAGGAGGTCATTAAACTCATCTTAATGAACAACTTTTAACACAAAATCAACGCGGAAATCGTGAAAAATATCAGCTGCTTTATATATTTTATGTCGTGCATAATTTATTGTATTTTATGTATGGGACAGCCGTGTTTTTAGCGTCATCAGGGTTGGGTGTTTTTATGGTACAAGTTGTCCATTATGATGAGTTGAATGACCCCCTTAGATCATCATCATCATCATCAGCCCGGAGCCGTCCACTGCTGAACGAAGGCCTCCCCCTTAGACCGCCACACTGTACAACAACCTGCCATTTGCATCCACCGGTTGCCCGCGACTTTTACAATGTCGTCGCTCCACCTAGTGGGAGGCCTTCCTACGCTGCGTCTTCCGGTTCGCGGTAGCCACCCCCTTAGATCATGCCATTCAATGTCATCCTGTACGTACAAGTAAGATCATAATGCATTAGTAACCACTTTGTGACTATCCAGTAAATTTTCTATAGATACTCGTATACTGAAGTACTCACAAGTTCGGCGTTTCTAATTGTACATATTTTTCTAATTGTATTGTTTGTTTGTTTGTCACGCTGTGGATCGACGTGATTTTGATGTACCTTCTTATGATATAAGATTAAGAATCAGAGAATGACTTTATCTGAAAGCACAAATGGTCCTGTGCAATTATCGCTGCAGATGAAATATCAGGATGCAGCTGCTGCTTGTATCATATAAAGATATGGTTAAATTATTTCAATGCGTCCGGATACCATACAATGGAACAAAAACAATGCTAAACAATTAAACCATGATGGAACCAGCACCCTTATCATGGACGTTCGCGATTCCGATTGCGATAGCAACCCACTCGCGCCATGCGCCCTCCTGCTCACGCACGCTCGCAATCAGAATCACGTACGTCCATGGTAAGGGTGCTGATTATAAGTTAGTTGATCGAATCTAGTTCTATCTGGGTTAATCTAGTTATGTCTAGTTTTGTCTTTCTTTTTTTTCTATGTGTTTTACTGGTTTTTTTTCTCTTGTATCTAGGGTAACAAAATGATGACCCAAGAAGAATCATGCTAAGTTTAGGTAATATTCAGCCATTACAATATAACAATAGGTACTCAAACAAGTAACTTTAAAAAAATAATTGAACCACCTCGGGAGTATACCTTTCAAATATTTTTTAAACGGTCAGAGAATTCTACGAAAAAAAAAAAAGATATGAAAAATAAAATACATACCGTCGAACCTGGAGTTTTGGCAGGATCACGGAAAAATCATGTCGTTGCATTCTATACTTGTGTTTTAACGCGCATTAATGATTAAAAATAGTGGTGTTTTATTCATTGAGTGATGAATTACATGCACGAGTGTGGGCAAGTGATATAATGTAGTGAAACATGTCTTTTCGTGTTGTTTTCAAAACTCCGTAGAAGCTCATAGTAAAGTCGCCACATGACGGGCATGACTTGGACTCGACTATGACTAATTTCGTGTGATTCACTGTGATTTCATGACATATTTGACTTGATTTGAATAAAAAAAACTTGAAAATTCATAAACTTGACACTGGCAGAATGCACAACGTGCGATGCCAATAACTAAGAATAATAAATAATACAATCCAACCTCCTCCTTTTTGAAGTCAGTTAAAAAAACAAACGTCTTCAATTTCGATTACCTGGATGGACATCTTTATCCAGTTATTTTGATTTAAATGTACCCCAATATTTATTTATTATTTTATTTATTTATGCAAAACCATACTACTGAACCGATTTCGATAAAAAAAATATTGGACCAGCTCGGAAGTATGACCTACCAAACAAGAAAAGAATCATCAAAATCAATTCATAATTGGCCGAGTACCCAATCGCGTAATAACGAGAGAAAAATATATAAAAATATACAGTCGAGTTGATTACCCCTTCTTTTGAAGTCGGTTGAAAAATATGTATACTTAAATAATAAAGAAATCGGATATTATAGTTCAAGCGGATACAAAAGTTAATGCCGTACTATCACTTAATAGCTGCCTACTCCAAGCTTGAATAGGAAATGATGAGAAGTAAAATGTAAATGTGCTGAATTTTTTTTTCTCGCCTCCTAGGATGATTATGGCGTCGCACACTGTGCATTTGCCAGTGTCAAGTTTTTTTTTTAAAATAATAGTTTTTTGATACCTACTTTTTTTTATTACATGTATTTTATTTACATATGTACAAAACTTAAAATAAATATTTAAACTATATACTAAAAACTACTTAGTTACAATCAAATATATATATATAAATATATTTCAAAAAATTAAAAATATTTTTAAAAAAAACCCCTAGTACCTATAAAACAAAAACGCCGTCTAGATCGCCACCATGAATTGAAATTGAAATTACTTGAAATTCATCGTTTTTTGATGAATTTCAAGTCAAGTCAAGTTAGTAACAGTCCAAGTGACACTTACTTAGTACGTCGCAGTCAAGTCCAGTCATGCCCTAGTAAAGTTGTAGCAAGTTTACTACAAGCTTCTTTGGAGTTTTGGAAACAACACGAAGACACCTTTACTACATTTATCACACTCTTGCGCGTAAATCAGCACTTAATGAATAAAATTCCACATTTTTATGCATTAACACTAAAAAACAAGTTTTGGAAAATAATACAATGCAGCAACATGATTTTTTCCCGTTCCTGCCAACACTCGCTGAAAGCTTAGTCGTATCCTGTCTGTCAACCGCGATACGTCTATTTTCCATAATCTTCGTTTTATAGGACACGTACCTACCTACCTACGTTTACGTGGGCACGAATCGTTGCCTCCTAATGTTACGCGTTACTAAAGTCTCAACTTTTCGCGTAGAACTTAATTGGACTGTTCCACAGTTTACACATTATTTACTTACGTAGGTACATACCGTAATAATGATTTTAAATCTACAGAACGTTCTTCGCTTTTTGTACCAAGAGCCTTCCTCAGCCTCTTTTTGTTTACACGTTTATAAAATATGTAAGGTCAAAAGTCTTTAACAAATAAAGATTCTTCATTTATTTATACGAATAACACATTTTTATATATTATAATGCAAAGAAAGTTCTGTTATAGGTATCTCTAATTATTTACTCTGTACTGTAGTGTAATTTTTTAAACAAGGTGTCTCCGAAAAATCCAACAATATTTAAAGGTCATAGGTCATAGGTCATAGGTTTATTCATCTTTTTTAATTTTAGAATAATTAACATGAATATAAAAAAATAAATCATAACATTTTATCCCATATACATTGTTAAAAAAACATTATTTATTTCATATATTCATATGTTGTTGAACCTGAAACGAGCAACCTGTATACAGTGTTTTTATTATCTAAAACGAAATATATACAATATAACTGTAGATATGTATAGGTACTTAATTTACTTAGGTATAACTGTACCAGGAAGAGTAGAAAACAAATGGGGTCGCTACTTTCTATATGCAAACTCTTCAAAATGACGTGTAACTTGGCAACACTGAATAATAATTTGTATTGAAAACTTTTAGTGCCATTTTATTTAATTTCTACTCTTTCTGGTACAGCTATAACCTATAACATAAAAACAAAATGATATAATATAAACTGATGAAAGTCTAGAGAGACAATCCTAATGCACTTGACGACTACTAATTTGAATTAAGTACGTTGATCGTTTATACCTCTAGATTATGATTGTTAGAGTCACCTTTAGAATCTCGAAAATTTTCAAGTTTTTTTTAAGAATTTATTTTTCTGTATTTTTTTATGAAACAACATTAAGTTACGAACTAAGTTTCATAAAGTTCCGTTATTGTTATGAGATAAATCCGGTCGTGCTTTTCAGGCGGTCGATTATTGGTTAAAACTTTGGAGCATAAACTTGATTAACTCTAGAATCAGAGCCATTTCGCCACCCCATTACGATTGTCGTTTGAATACATTTGGAACAAGTATTACAAATCGCTTTTATTTTAATACAGTTTGTGTGACTGTAAAGCTTTCATAAAATGTGACTCACAGAGCCAAAACAATTCGTGCACCTAACCTTTTTAATGGACTCGATTTGGAAGGGCTGAACGGCGTTTGATCGTCTGAAAGGGATTGGGCGGTTGTAACCTAAATTTTTTACTGAGGATCGAACTCGTATATTATTCTATAGCTTTACACAGCGCAATATAGCCCCAGTTAGCGTTTAGTTGTAGCTCCGGTTCGCGATTCCCTAAACGTGGAACAGTAGATATAGTTATATAAACTTATATAAACTTCTATATCTATTCTGTGATCGTGGCGAGAATCAACCAATTTCATTAAGTGTTGAGCAATCCACCGTCGCGTCGTTAACAAATCGTGAATCAATTTGAGTTACGGCAAATATTTAAGTTTATTGTTGGAAATGGTTTACCTGGATATACTTACCCAAGCTTAGCAGGTAAATGATAATGAACTCTTATGTAATGTTATTAGATATGTATCAATGTAATAATAAGTAGGCATTATTTCCTTAGCTACAACGTATACAATGTACAACCAAGTTGTATGAAATATAATTTACCTACTATCTACTTTTACAAAGGAACTACTAGGTAGGTACGTACAGTACAGACTATTGACTGAATTTATCTAATTTTTATTATGTCCCTACGTGTAACAAATCCTATGTAAGCAGGACGCAGGTTTCTAAATCAGAACAGGGTTACGGAGAAAGGCAGTGTTAAGCCGAAAAGAGCTTACTGTACTCATCACTCTGAACAACTTTTACAATGGGACCAACGACCAACACAACAATCAGTGGCTCGATACATATTGTTGAGAACAAAACTGATATTTTTGTATGGAAGAGCTGTTTTTTCGTGATATTAGAGCCTGTTATATAAATAAGTTTCACACTCTACCTGTCAAAGTCAAGATCCGTACAAACACGTACTTAAGCTGTGCACAGTGTGCCATGCTGGGCTGTTCTCATCATTATAAACAAGTACAGGCTGATTCAAACTTAATGGCGGCTGTGAACTTAGGCGCGAGACCCTTGCGAAGTAGCAGTAGCAATAATTAGGCGTGCGGTGTGCGTACAATCACAAAGTCTCGCTTGCAGTACACTTCACAGCCGCCATTAAGTTTGAATCAGTCTGTACAGTGACCTCTTTTCCGCTTAGTGTTCCTAGTTACCGCGTATTGCTAACCGTTAAGACCCCTCCGTACAATTAGTAGTAAAACTTTTATAACCATTTTATGTTGTCTGGTGAAGAATAACGCGTTAAGTACTTACACTCAGAAAGCAAACAGAACGCGAAGCGGACGTTGAGGTCACCTGCTTGCGAATGACCAGTTAATTAGATTCCTGTTCGTTTACCCTATTCGTTTACCTTTTCGTTCGTTTATCTATATTTGAATTTGGAACGTTATAATTTCTATGAAAACTCATTATAGATATGATAACGAGTATTGTAAAGAGAGTTTATTCGAAAGCAATCTGTCCATCATAAGCAGAACTCAAAAAAAATAAGGAAAGCGCGACTGGCTTTTACTGTCTCGCAGAAAGTATTTAATCATTTACAATATTATAATTCATTACGACTAAACAAGTATGTCTTAACACCATCACGCCTTAAGTAGTTGTAGCATTCTTCTACTGATGATATGGTATGGTATTGTGTATCGTTACTTTCCTGGAATTTATACCAATTCAAGGTAGTCCTGACACGAAACTTACTCTCCGCAGAAACATTTTGTTCTAGGTAGAACCAGCGACAGTGATAATGAAACGGACGAGCCCAGCGCTTGCAAATCGATCAAAATTAACAAGTAAACACAATCAAGCATACCTAGCTAAAAGTATGCATATTACACTTGCCGGAAAATAGAGATAGCGAATCTAATTACTGCATGACAAAAAGAGAACACATGTACATGTATTAGAAGTTTGTATTGTCGTATCGTACGGCTCGTATGTCGCAAAGACAGAGTATACGAGTATGACTGACGCGAGTGGAGAGCTAGCGCTCAACATACAAAAAAAATCAAAATCCGTGCGCTTATTTCCCGTTCATTCATTTTATCGTTTTCGCTGGGTAGAACCTCATTTACTGTGCCGAGCCCTAACCTTATTGTACTTCTAATTCTATACTTAGCTTCTAACCTAGCTATAACATTGGATTCTTTAATAAGAGTGCTAACACAGAGACAATATAAAATAAAATCTCAAAAGTTTGCAAACACATCGGAGCTACACTACCGAATCAAATTTTTATTGCCTTGAAGTTTATAGTTTGAATCTAAAATTTAATAAATCAGTCAGTCTAATTGGTCATTCTAAATGCACAAAGGCGAAGCTATCTTTTCTCTATATTTTACTAGCCGTATTAGGAAATTATTTTACTGATTGTAATCGATTTTGAAGGTTTTCGTTTACAGAACTAAACTAACTAAGGTATTGCTGTCCTTAGCTAACTATGTCTGATAAAAAGTGACAGCGATATTTTAATTAGTTTATATATATTTTTTTTTTTTTTTATTTATTTAAAAAAACCCTAGTATTAGTATTACTTTATACAATTACGGCCTTACCTAAAATAATCTCGATTCTCTTAGTCACTGATTAAACTTCTCTGTCCTTTTCTAGCATGTGCAACTTCACGTCAGAGAGAAGATGGCAGAGCATCTTAAGCAGTGACTAACGGTTGAGAAGTTTTTAGAAGTAAGGCCGTTCGTTTAGATCTGTCAACTAATAAGCCTTCAAAATTGACCACAGCACCTACAACGTGCTGTGGTATTATTTTTCTGGAACTACTATGTCTACACAACCAAGCTATAGCCACTAGGTATCTATAGAAATATAATATTGTGACTAATATCATAGATTATAATACTAAACCTACTTCTTAGTACTAATATTAAATTATAATTAAAAAAAACAGAAGTTCAGACAACAAAATTTTTATTTCGGTGTTCCATTACAACATTTTTTAAAATATTTTTATAATAACACATCACTCTTTCGACATGATAAAGAGGCCTCTCTCAAAAATGATTTACACATTTATTTTATTGTATTGACCACCTACCCCGCCTCTCTAGCGCACTCAGTATTATTTTTTTGGAACACCTACAACTAATTACAATGCTGCTAAAAAAAGACATCAAATGTACAACACTGTTAAAAGGCGTGTCTGTTCATCTCAATTTGGAACAGTAATCAGGTTCTTAAATGCCATGAAATTTGTACGAAGATTGAATAGCCTGCTTCCAGCTTAGTACTAAAGCTTTCAATAAAAATATTACTAATACCAATCTATTTTATTTTTAAACAGACAATCTAAAACGTATCTAACTGATAGTTTAGATTTTTAACTTCAACAGATTTTCCAAAAGTGAATTTTATTGTTTGTTTACTTACGTATGTTGGAGTTAGAAATCTACGAAGTACTTAATCTCGTTTTACGACCACTGTGGTCGTTTCTCGGCTCGTTAATCGCAAAAAAGCCTTCCCGACTTCGAAAATGAGCGTGTCTTACGGACTAAAGCTACCTACCACCCGCGGCGTATAGGTACATTAGATTAATTCCGGCGATCTAAATCAATTTGGTGAGTACATTAAGTACTGTACGAGTCTTAAATAATTATATGACAAAATAGTGCATTATGATACAAGTGTGCTATGTTGGTCATTACACTAGAGGCGGTATTATGCGCGCGAGCCGCAGGCGAGCGCGATAAGGAAGCTGAGAGTGTATTGAAACATAGCACAAGAGTTTCATACGACTGTTTTCATCACACTTGCGAGGAAAAAACCATTTTTTTTTGATAATAATCAACCACACAGAGAAAACGTCAACAAACATTTGCTGAAAATGGCGCCCAAACCAGCAATGCGCGCGCAGGTTGACATTTACTTCAGCGGCATAAGAACTCTTTGTTGGTATTACAAAAAAAACTGTAAGTATTACCCGGCTATATTAAGAGTGCTTCGTATACATACGTCTAATTGCAGTCACGTACAAACTTGACTTTACCGGGTTATACCTATTATAGCACAAGTGCCGTAATGTAAAGTAAAAAGCAAGGGTGCGTAAAACCTTGGATTATGAGCCTAAAACCGATGCAATAAGATCCACTTTACGAGCAAGTGTGATGAAAAGTATATAAGTGCATAGTAACAAATGTCTTATGCATAAAACAATAAAACGTATTTAATAACTATTTTTGTTAAAATGTGTTTTCGCCTCCTTTTTTCAAACTCAAATCGTAATTCGAAAGAAATTTGACAAATACTTTTATACTCAAAATACGTTTTAAATAAGTTTTTGCAATCTGCGTGTTATGCATTATGACGGTTAATGTATATATACTGAATTTTATAATTAATATATATACTTACCGTCTTATGCATGAAACACTAAAAAGTATTTCAAACCTATTTTAGTTAAAAAGTGTTTTGTCAACTTTTTTCTAACTCAAATCGTAATTCGAAAGAAATTTGACAAAACACTTTTTTACTAAAATAGGTTTGAAGTACGTTTTAGCGTTTTATGCATATGACGGTTAATGTTTTGAATTAGATATGATATTTATATCTGAATAATTGTCTCTTTTTGGACCTGGGCATGTCCTAAAAATGCAACCAGACCCTACGGAGGGCGGGCAGCAGTGTCCTCTCCGTTAACGGTGGTGCACATTCTGCGATCCCCAATCCGCCTGGCAAGCGTGGGGATTATGGCAACACCTCCCTATTACGGGGGAGGCCTTCGTCCAGCAGTGGACATTTTCTAGCTGATGATGATGATTTTATGCTGATGATTTTCTGCTGTGTGATTGTCACTTTGACTCCCGCTCAACTCTGTAACTATAGATTGAACCAAATTTGCTTTAGAACTGGCTTACATACAGACTAATTTTTTACCCGGAGAATTATACAAATCCTATAAGATAGCGAGTGAAACCGCAGGGCGCTGCTACAAATATTACCATTATAACATGTACTCATATAAACGAGCATAAATAACAGAATTATAAATAAGATAAATTATAAAAGGTTTTTTTTAATTCCACGTCCGACATAAATAGCAATTACCGGAGTGTGACTACTTAGGCTGAACCCGAGCATAGAAAAACCTCTGAATATAGGTCAGTTTAAATCTGTCGTTTGCATGAAAATGTACTTTATATGTAAATACGAAAATGTAATTAGCCAGATGGTACAACTCTCCGTAGGCACGTTTACTGGTTCACATCGCAAGTAATTGGGCATCAAACACATCGTGAGACTACTCTGGTAATGCGAGTTAGACTTGGTAAAGAGATTAAAGTTCGTGACAGGAGCGGAGCTAGAACTAATTTTGTTCCAGAGCAAAATCCCTTTTTGTATGGGTTATGCTTATGGTAGTATATGCTGAGTCGAATCGGATATCGAAAACTACGACTATATGTACCTATCATTGATCTCGAAGATGCGTATACATTATTTACATCTCTACCGTACCGAGACGTAAATAAATAAAGTCGTGAGTAAAGCCTATATAAAATGGTTAGTTTAAAATGTAACGGATCCTAGCATGTATTTCGAATAAGGGACTACAGAGATAGCTGTCAGCTTGCGCTTGGGTGCAAGGTGCTATGAGGCCCATCGCTGCCAGTGTGGTACTGCTGTTGATAAGCTCGGTCAGTTGGTCACCCATGGTCTCTCTTGCTTACGAAGCGCTGGTCGAATCGGCCGTCACGCTAGCCTGAAAGATATCATACGCTGGGCTGTTTCCACCGCCAATGTTGCAGCTGTTCTCGAACCGAGCGGTCTTGCGCGTGACGATGGTAAAAGACCTGACGGTATGACACTTGTGCCTTGGAAGTTGGGACGGCCCCTTGTATAGGACGAAACTTGCGTCGATATTTTTGCACCGTCTCATCTTCGTGAGACACTGAGTAGGGCTGGTGCGGCGGCAAATTCGGCGGAGCAGCACAAGCGGCGCAAATATGCTAACCTCGGCAGAAGTTACATATTTGAGCCGTTTGGTGTTGAGATATTGGGTCCGTGGGGACCGGAAGCTCATCATGTTTTCAAAAATATATCCGAGTGCATGATCGACGCAACGCGTTATCAAAATGCTGGCGTTTATTTGACCCAACGCATAAGCATTGCCTTTCAGCGTGGCAATGCCGCCAGCATGCTGGGTACGCTGCCGACTGGGTTTGAGCATTTGGATTGTCATTGACTTTCATTGATCTGCATACAATCCTTTTGTGTTTTTTTTTGTAGGCTATGTAGTCTTTATATTTTGTTACAGAGATACACAATCTATTATAGTTCAGTATTCACAATATCTAGTTATAGGTACTACGAGAATTTAAGGTTTTCCATACTTTCCACGCTGTATTTAGTAAATTACCGTGACCAAGACTACATATTCGCAAGTGTGCATTTACGTCTGAAACTAAGTGCAATAAGTAGTATTGAAAATTTGACACTAATAAAGGTGGAGAAACTTCGTAAGTAAAGTTTAATATGATAAAGAACAAAGAAATGCCGGGGATGAGGGGATTTTTGTGTCCTTTAATAAACTTCGCGAACGTTTTCATGACGGTAAAATCTTGTTGTAAAGCATAATTCATCGAGGTGAATAATAGCACAACAAGGTCCCTAATCCGACAATAATATTGGTGTTGATAAACGTAAGTAACTGAAATAAATGCTAATGTATAGGCTGGCCTTCGCATCCCCCAAGAACAATCCCCCCACACTATGTGCTCTCCACAAGTCTCCTTCTCCGCCTCGGGAGAATTACTTACAAATCTAATAACACAACATTAAGTATTTTCTACCAGACATAAAAGACTGTGCTGTTTAATATCGAACAAATTAAGGTAAGTAAGTAAGTTTGTATAGGCTGAGCGGCCAGCCCTAGTGTCAGAGTTAATGTGCCGCCCTAAAGCCTCTGACATGGCTTGACGGTTGTTGTTATAGATATATAGAGCCTTAAGTTTCACCAACTAGACACACGCGTGTTTAGCCCCTCGAGTCGAGTTGGTGAATTAGCCCGAACAAATAACGGCCAAACGGAACCTGTAATTTAACGTGTCATACGACCCACGGTAGCGCTCAGATGTTAACGCCACTCACGTTCACCCGACCGTGAGTGAGAGATCTGAAAACTGACCGGTTCGTCCGTGGCTTAACATCGTTGATCGTTTCGGACCACCTAGTAAAGCTACGCCATGAGCGCTACAGCTAGTTAACAGCTAGTTAACAATTTAACGTCTCATTACACTATACACTGATGTTGGTAAAATTATAAATGCTAGTGGACAATACTAGGGGATTTGAGCATTGAAAACTATTTGAATTGTAATAATAGATTGTTTACCAAGGGAGGAAACAACATGTATTAAGGCGAGAGTGTTTCTTTGAATCCAGAGCGTAGCGAAGGATTCTAGAGTAGAATCCCGAACGTAGCGAAGGTTTTAAAAACACTTAAAAATTGTGTTAATCCCGAGGTGGACACTCTACTTTTTATCACCATCTATGAGAAAATAAGTAAGTGCATCTTATGAATAAGAATAGTACCAACGTTTATTTTATTCTCTCTACTCACACTCACTTCTCACTTTTTATTGAGGAAGATACACTGAGCTTAAATACTCGTAAAACAACGTAAAATCCGAATTTGAGTAAACATTTACGAACGAAGGCGGAATGCATTTCGCGCTTTTTTGCTTTTTTTATTTTTTCGTGCGTCTTCCTTATTCAAATAGCCTGTTACTTGTTCATACAATGTCCATGGTTGACCTCTTCGGTGGTTGGAACTTTTACTAACACTATCCACATTCCAAATTCAAATCACTTTTCCGGGAGGAAAAGTGATTTTATCACGAGGGATCGTCGGATGTCGGAAAAGAGCTAATTTCTGCCGTTTGCGAGGAACAAAGTGTATAAAAATATTTTTGAAAAAATGTGATTAAAAAAATTGTTCTAAAAATTGTACAGCCTTAAAAGTAATTATTTGTCATTATCAGGTAGTTACAAGTTTATGTTACTCTTCGTACTTTATGTTATACTTCGTATTTATTTTATTAAGTAACATTGAAATAAAAAAATTAGTTTAAAATAAAAAAGACGACGGCCCTGCCAAAAAAAACATTGCCAGTGACACTCGGGATGATGTTAGGATTCCAACAATACCCCATAAATCCATATCTGTTCAGGCATTTAGAGTTTTGGTAGTGTTAAAAACTTACCGATGTATAATTTTATAATTAGCCTTTTAAATAGTCCAATCCTGCATGGTCATGCGCCTACCATAGAAAACCTACGTGTGGACTCACATACGACAATAAACGACTTCTGCCGACGTCTGCAAGTTGTCACACGACGAAATCTTACCGAAGAGCCAAAAAAATACAGAAAAAAAACCTTAAATCCGTCTGAAATTGGTATGAAAATACCCTGAAAAGCGCAATGGTGCGAGACCAGGATTTGAACCCAAAACATCACGATTCTGAGTCCACAAGGTCTGATCCTAAGTCCTAGTCCTTTACGATGGATTCAGAGTCTTTTATAATAGCCTCTCATGACCGATGACCAAAACAAAAATATCTCTAAGTTTTTTGACATTGTTTTCTGATTCGTCCGCGATAAACTGTTAACTGTATCAAAAGTTCAAAAGACTCTCAAGACTAAAGTAAGAATGTTTTCAGTTTTTATTTATTTGTTTTATTTATTTATTTAAATGCACATGTACAAAGCATTAGTTTTTTTTATTTATTACATACATTTATTATAAACATTAGTTTATTATAAGGTTGTAGTAGGCATCCAGAGTATTATCTAAGCACATGATCGTACAATCATGTCACGCGTTTATAATTCATATTCCAAGAAGAAACAGTCATAATATACGAACCAAAGTATACAAACAACCCAGTTTGTTGTCTTTACGTGAATTGAATCACCTACCTATAATCATGGCTCCTCTCTATACAATAACCAATGTTGTTTTATAATTCGAGTCTACATATCTATATAGATCTAAAATATCTGAATCTTACTGTTTTAAAGATAAGTGTACCTTACCTATGAATGTATACACACTTATACACACATGAATGTGTTCAAATGGATATCTATTTTTTATGTTTATATTTTTTATTCTATGTATAGATTAAATGTATTGCTTACCTTACACCAAAAACATTAAACACAAAGGATACAATTATTGTATACTAGCTGTTGACCCAAGAGATGTTATCTTGTCTGGAAAATCTCGGTAAGCTTTTCCCGTATGTCACAATTTCGCGGTAAAAATTCCCAAATTTTTCAACCGACTTCAAAAAAGGAGGTACTTAATTCGACTGTTGTTTTTGTAAGTATGTTACGTGATTAATCCGCCAATTATGAACTGATTTTGATGATTCTTTTTTTGTTCGGTAGGTAATAATTTAGAGATGGTTCCATATAAATTGTATCTAAATCGGTTCAGTAGTTTGGTTTTCAAATCAAAATAACTAGAAAATATGAAGATGTCATCCAGGTATTCGAAATTCAAGTCAGTTGATTTTATTTAAATAAAAAGTGTATTATTATAGACATATATTTAATCCAAAAGGTTTGCGTGGAGAATGAAAAGCTAAACATTTCTCCTCCAAAATAGTAGGTTCATGAAATAATTGAAATCTTATAATATTTCAAGTAATAAGCCGTTGAAACGTTTTGTATATTTTTTTTACAGTATAAGGCTTCACATTTGATCAGACATAATATTTTAATCAAAAGGCATTGCCGATTTCGCAAACCATATATACCTACGCGTATTAGAAATACGCTTTTGGTATTATATCCGTTGAATACATCAATTCAATGGAAGCTCCCGCTCGTTGTGTTCACGTTTCAACGGGACATCATGAAATTAATAGAAAACATGTCAATACATCAAAAACACCGATCTCAATCATACCGCTCCGAGGCGTTTCGCCAAATTGGTAACGTAACGAGTAGATACTGTAGATATAATAAAAGTTTTATAAGAAAATTTAATCCGATGGAATCGGCGATGCATCACCGAATGAATATTTATGTACAAACTGAACAATAATCGTTAATGAATTAATTAATTGTTTTGGTAATATTAATTTTATAATACAAAAGCCGCTTCCGTTGTAGAATATTATGGGGTTATGTTATGACAGGGTGTAAAATGAAGCGTAACGCTATAAGGCTATAACCATGTAGCTTCATCACACCTTGTAAAATGTATTTTTATCTGAATTTTGATAACTGTTTAATATAGAATGTCTCTGTTACCACCGTCAATCTGTCACTCATAACTTTCTCATAAAAAAGCAACAAAACTATTTTTTTTTGATTGATAAAATATGAAATGAATATTTTTATTTGCTGTCAAATACTTAGGTACGTGTTGTAGGTACATATAAATCGCTCCAAGATTAAATAAAATAGGCACGTCATTCAAATATTCTCGCTTTGATTAGGAATAATGATAACTTATTAAGAATCACTCCTAAAGTAGATCTCAACAAGATATAGCTTAAACTAAACCATAACATTCACAAGGAGTTTCTTCACGCGACACTTTGCGTTTATATTTCAGAAATCTCAATAAGTAGAACGTAAAAACTAGGAACAAGAATCACAGAACTCGTTTTAATAATCTCCAAAAAATCACAAGATGTCAGTAGGATTTGATGTTACTTTCCTGCTCCGACTATAAGGGTCGTAGAGCGTAAGCGGATCTTCCAACCTCCTTGATAAGGGTTTTAAAATGGTTCCGGGATTCAAGACGTTGCCCCGGGCAGAAGGCCAACTTTCATAAATCCAAACATTCTTTAATCTCATTCCCAAGGTTTAATAAATATTTAATTTGTGGTATTACTTGTAAGTACTTATGCAGAAAAAAACCCTTATTAACGTCTCATAAATTAATTAACTGATTTTAAAAAGTTTTCATTGTATAATATCTCATATATTTGATAATAAAAACACTGAATATACGGGGTGTTAGTTTGAACACCGTTATCCTTCTAGGATATCATTGTACTCATCATTATGAACAACTTTTACTATGGGGCCAACCCTGAAATCACGATAAGAAAAACAGCTGTGCCATACAAAAAGGTTAATCGATCTTGGACAAAATGTATGGAACAGATATTTTTTTCGCGATTTCAAGGTTGGCCCCTTTGATAATTAATATGTACATTTATCAAAGGTTGGCCCCATAGTAAAAGTTGTTCATAATGATGAGTACAATGAAATCCTAGAAGGATAACGGTGTTCAAACTAACAGCCTGTATAATGCTTATTGGTTAAACGTATTCGAACATGAGGTATTAAAGGTATCAAAAAAAAACAATCTATTTCTGTGGCCTGGACGTTACATCTAAGTAGAAGTTAGGTATCCTCAGAGAGGAGAGAGAGCGAGATCCTACAAGTCAGTGAGCTATTTGAGAGGGCATGACGACTGATTTATTTTCACATTAGATTTATTGATGTTAACCAAAAGAAATTGAAGTGAGCGTCGTCATCGGTTCTCGACCCACGTAGACGTAAACATAAGCTATGTTATGTTTAGTAATTTCATTTCACTGTTTCACCACAGAATAAATAATAGTGCTAGGTAGTTTCACTTCAATCAAGTGGTCATAGTAAAAATTTAATTGACATCTGTAGGCAACAAAGGCTATAGTTTAAACGGACTATTCACCAACTGAACGCGAGGGGCCGGACACGCGTGTGTTCAGTTAGTGAAACTCTAAATTGGCATCACCTATCATTTCGTCATTTGGACACGTCAGAACTCTCAAGCATGTCCAGATAGTGACTTAAAATAAATTAGGTACTTAGAACTATTCGCTAACTCGACTCGAGTTGAGATTTTTCCCGAATTCATTATTGATTAAGGTAAGATTATTGAGGTAAGTACCCTCTATTTCGCACCAGGTATAGGTATTGGTATAGGTATAGGTATAGGCACACACCTGTGTCGCAAAATCTAGTGTCTTTCGCTCCTATTAATACTTTGAACAGAATGTTCAAAGACCTTATTTATCGAATTAGGTACTAAACTAGTAACTATGTTTTATAGTCTAGATACCTACACATTTAAGGTGTTGAATAACATTTACTACTTTACTAGTGTTCATAAAATTAAAAGTAAAATTAAAAGTTTATGTTACAACGTAATGTTGGAAAGTATGAACATACTAGCTTTTGCCCGCGGCTTTGCCCGCGTAGTAATGTTGAATACTGGAATTCGGTTAAATCGGGGCCCAACTCAATTGAATCACTAAAATACGTATATTATTGCATTTTTTCCAAGCCGCTTGCAAGTCTTTAAGTTTGCTTGAGGATGACCAAATTTGGCATGTCGCGTTTGCAATACTTACTTCAAAACAAAGCCGTCTTGTTGAATTTTAAACAGACAGACAGATGGACATGACAAACTTATAAGAATTCCTCGTAGTACTACGGAACCCTAAAAATGTCTGCTAATGACGCTATAGTTGCCGGGGCCTTTGACCCGAAAGATTACAATATTTCTTTGTAGACAACGTTTTTGACTTTTTTGTTGGAAGGTGCTAAAATAGCCAGGCTTTTAGGGGAGCTAACTCGCGAGCAAGCCACATAGAACTGACCATGCGAAAAACAGTGCCTTAAATCAATACCAGCGTATTTTAAAGTTTGACCCTGAGCCTTATTGATGGTCATGGCAAAACAAACTTTTAGGGGAAATTGAAGCCTTTTGAAGTCATAAGGTAAGTCACTGGGAATCATGGGAATACGCGGCACAAACACTGTTTCGCCATGGGCACACCCAGTCAAAATGATGGCCTCAACCAGATTACGATGCAGCATTTTTACTTGTAACCTGGTTCCATTACACAATTTGGGTGGTCTTAAATTCCGAAGGAGCATGACGGGTGTACCTTTCTTCAGGATAAGCCTATGATATGGTAGCCCCGCTGGTCTTAATGAATTTAAAAACTCAACTGGATAGTTTACAGCATCATCATTATTGCATACCGTATCAACAGAGTCAATGAAATGAAATAAGCTTAAGCAGAAAAAGCATGATAACAAAGAACGCAAAAAGATTACCAAAATATCGCAAGAATTACGAAACTTCGATAAAATACAGTGCTGCACTGATCGCTTAGGTAGACTCGGGGTGGGTTGGAGTGGGGCGCGCTCGAGGTACAGCGCGTCATTATACACGGGTTTTAACGTATCCGAGCCGACGCGGGATGGACGTTTCGAAAGCGCTGTGCTTGGTGCGTGCACCGGATCAAGTACATGTGTTTAAAACATTTATCTTCTTACGCATAAACACTCGATTAGCTAATCTATAAATATACAAATTTTTTTCAAATGAAAAACTGACCCGTGGCCTTCCAGTTTTGAAATTGTTTGAAAATTCTGAAACATGTTTATGTTTATTTTATCTTATCTCTTAAGTCAAAAAACTTAACAGCCTTTAATGAATGGTTTCGGCAAAATGGTATTTTAATGATACATTGAACCCCTTGCGAATTTTTCAAAATCGTTGCTGAGTGTGCGTTTCACACTCTGACTCACTCACTCTCACTCACTGAAACTACCACAGCTTGAGCTGAGTGTAAGTTTACACCACTCAAAATTTAGTTTAGGCATTTAAAAGTAAGTTAATTTAATATTCAAAATTAATTTAGCAGCTTAGGCTGTACAGTATCTATAATAATTATGTCCGTCAAACAGTCGTCTGCGTGGACCTACAAAAAATAGCCTATTACCGTTTCCGAACCTTATGCTATAACTACCTATCCAAAAATGCAGCTCCATCTGTTCAGCCGACCAATAAATACGCCCATCCCCGTCCCCATTCCCAGCCTCATCCCTATAAGCGCCCCCTTCCCCATCCCCATCCCGATACCAAATGTCATTTTAATATGAACACGCCCATCCCCGTCCACATCCCCGTTCCCTCTCTCATCCCCATCCCGAACCCCATCCCATCCCCACCCCCATCCCGATTTCAACTTTCATCTTAATATGGACACGGCCATCCCCGTTCCCAGCCTCATCCACATCCGCATCCTATCCCCACCTGTCCCCACCAAATCCCCACCCATCCCCACCCCATCCCCATCCCATCCCCATCCCCACCCATCCCCATCCCCATCCCGATACCAATTGTAATCTTAATATTAACATGCCGATCTCCGTCCCGTCTCCGTTCCCAGTATCATCCCCACCCCCACCCCCATCCCCACATCTATCCCCATCCCTATACCAAATTTCATTTTAATATGTACAGCCGTTACAAAGTTAAGGAGAAACAAACGTACTATCACTAAAACTTAGTTTTTTTTTTATACTAACGGGAGCTGATTTTGAAAAAACTGTGACACCCGTATCTTCTTATTTTTATAGTAGAATATGTATACCAAGTTTTGTATCAATCGAACCAGAGAATAAAAAGTTTCATACAAACTTTAACACCCCATTTAACCCCCTTCGGGGTTGATTTTCAAAAATCCTTTCTTAGTGGGCGTTTACACCTCTCCAAAAACATAGCCTCCAAATTTCAAGTCTCTACGTTTAGCGGTTTGGGCTGTACGTTGTCTATATGTCAGTCAGTCAGTCAGTCAGTCAGTCAGTCAGTCAGTCAGTCAGTCAGTCAGTCAGTCAGTCAGTCAGTCAGTCAGTCAGGACAAAGCCTTTTATAGTTATAGATGATATAATTAACATTTAAGTACGTATGTAAATGCTAAACAACTGAGCGTGACAACTCTGACGTGGTAACGCATGCGTGCGTGTGTGTTAGTGTGTGTGCCTGTGCGTGTGTGTGTGTGTGTGTTGGATGTGGGGGGTTTTGTGTATGAGAAATTGAGTGTGTGAGTATGTGCGCGTGTATGTAGGGCTGTGTGTGTATAGATGTGGCCGTGAATGGGATATGTTTTTTTTGTGTGTGAGATCATTACTGCAAATTCCATGAATTAAGGTGTGTGAATTTCTGCTATTGAGTATTGAGTAAGTCAATCACTTTTTTTGCTTACATTGCAAGAAAGTCGTATGTTAAAGGGAACCAATATTGACGGGGAACAATAACTATCAGAGCTAGAACCGTGCTGTACTAAGCAGTGTTGGGCCTGGAATCATCTCAGTGTCAGAGGCACCTTCGTGGTACGATAAAGCTCTCGACATCATTGGAGAATATCGTAAATACTTTGTCTGACCATTGAACTGGAACCGCTTATAAAGATATCTCTGCTGCCAAGCTGGATAGAAAACTAGATAGGTACCTTACACTTGCTGACTCACTTCATTTGTATAGTTTTCTAGAGTGTTTTACACTGACAATTTTTTATGGCCAGTAAACTATTTTATAACTTAGGAATGGCAAAGTTTTTTTGTCGTTTCAGCTGTAGATAAAATATAGATAGATATATAGATAAACTCTTTACTGTACACACTAAAATAATTAATAACAGTCGTGATGATCACAACAGAAAAATGAACATAGACCTAGGGCAACAATAAAATCTAAAAATAAAAAATATATAAACAAAAGTAGAGTTCTTTGAATTGAAATAGTGAATCGGGCAGTAGCGAAATGTCTGATTTTAAATTGGAATCGAGGGAAAGAATACTTCGGTTTTGGAACGAGGAGACAGCGAATCGTTGAGTTTATTGGAATCTCTATTTTAAAATTGAACAAAAGTAGAGAATGGAACAAGTTTCATAATAAAACACATAAGAAGATAACATTATTTAATTTAAAATTTAAATACCCTGTCAACTGCAAATCGGAGCGATGCCTAAGGGTTCCGTGCCACTAAACACACTTTATTGTATTTGAAGTCTTTTAATTAATACAGGTCGCCCGCGCGCGACTCCATCCACGTACGGAAGAACTCCCCCAATCCCAAATATCATCCTTACCGCTGGGTTAAAAACTAATATTTTTCCTCCCCATATTCACCACTTTCGATCAACCTTAGCAAATAATATTATTGTGTATGTTTTAAAAAGTCAATCAATACCAATTTTTATCACTTAAACTTAAAAAATAAATAATTTCCATATAAATCTTCAGCCCACCATTTCACCCCCTAAGACATCCCTGTCAAAAAATACTTAAAACAACATTTTATATTTTAAATGAACCATTCAAATGCCAATTTTCATCGTTATAACTTCAATAACAAAGAACTTTCCATACAAAATTTCATCCCCAATTTCACCCCCTTAAACTCATTCCTGTCAATTTTTTTATTAAAACAGCATTTAATTTTATGAACTATCGAAATACAAATTTTCACAACTAAAAGTTCAAAAACAAAGGAGTTTCATACAAAAGTTTTACCCATTTTTACCCCCTTATGGATTGAATTTCTAAAAATCCTTTCTTAGTACACCCCTACGCATCAAGACCCTCCAAATTACGACCAGTGGTTTAGGCTGTGCGTTGTCTGTCAGTCAGTCAATCAGTCAGTTAGGACAGACATTCTTACAGTATTAGATTGTCCTGTAGGTTATTAGCTTGCTTAACTTGTGTGCTAGCAGCTAGAATGGCGGGTAAGCGCAGAATGCGAGGATATAGAAATAACAGCGTGGCAAGTGTCATCAATGCAACGAACATTCTGATTTATAAATTGGGATTGTATGGAAGAAATAGTAATATTTAAAAAGACACTGATTCGACAGCTTTATTAAATTTTCTTGGTAATTTTGAAAGCATACGTTTTGTAACGATACAGGGCCATTGAAAGTAAGCAGCGCTCGTGTAAAATTTTATCAACACTTCAGTGATCCAAAATAATTTTCATCAGATATTTACCGTGTATCATTTCACAACATAATCACGATAAATATCCCGTAAATAATAATCATAGAATTATAATGAACAACCGTGGCAGTTTAGAACAGTGAGTGATACAACACAGTAATCTACAAGCAGTGGTAGTGTAAACTGTAATCTACCAATCACTACTTAACTATATTATTGTTTCCTTTTTAACCGACTTCAAAACAGGAGGAGGTTCTCAATTCGGTTGTATGTTTTTTTATGTTTGTTACTTCAGAACTCCGTATATAAACCGATTTGGAAAATCTTTGAAAGGATATGCTTATGAGTATGATTTGTCCCATATAAATTTCATCAAAATCAATTCAGTAGAAAAAATATGTCAACTAAGTAAACGAAAAAGCGTATTTGCTTTGAAGTTGGTTGTTTTTTTAAATATCTTGGCCAAATTAAATAGCTAAACGAATTTTGACGAAATTTTACAGTACATAACAATACAAAGAAAAACGCAGTATACTTTCATTCAGGAAAAATTGCGGCAAAACTACAAAGTTGCGAGAAAAGTCGCGGGCCGCAGCTAGTACGTTATACAATATGGCCGAGACTCTCGTCTATCAAATATCAACAAAGCTGCTAACGATAAAAAGACCACACTCCACCGGCTATTGTCTCCTGGAAACAATGGTAACTAAAGCAATTAGCCCGAACTAACTTTCAGTTAATACGCCCTTAAATTGTTTACAAGTTCGGTGTCGCCGCATAAATTACCGAGCACTGATTAATGTGCTACAAATACACAACAATTAATTTCAGTAAGCTTTATTAACCACCTTCAAGTCTTTAAAATTATTACGATGCTTACGAGTGATCTCGAAACGATAAATTGGTCAAAGAAAGAGCGACGATGGACTACTTCGAAGCACTTAACCATATCTTTGATGTTTTTAAAGCTTAAACAGAAAGAAAAATTATGACCTCCGGCAGGACTCGAACCTGCATACGAGCAGTCTCTATGGGTTTCCGTCCCAACTGCTTTGCCAATTAAGCTACAGAAGTATCTGCCTTAGATGGCAAATTTCCCAACCTGTCATATCTTTGACTAGCTTTTGCCCGCGGCTTTGCCCGCGTAGTAATGTTGAATACTGGAATTCGGTTAAATCGGGGCCCAACTCAATTGAATCACTAAAAGACGTATATTATTGCATTTTTTCCAAGCCGCTTGCAAGTCTTTAAGTTTGCTTGAGGATGACCAAATTTGGCATGTCGCGTTTGCAATACTTACTTCAAAACAAAGCCGCCTTGTTGAATTTTAAACAGACATACAGATGGACATGACAAACTTATAAGAATTCCTCGTAGTACTACGGAACCCTAAAAATGTCTGCTAATGACGCTATAGTTGCCGGGGCTTTTGACCCGAAAGATTACAATATTTCTTTGTAGACAACGTTTTTGACTTTTTTGTTGGAAGGTGCTAAAATAGCCAGGCTTTTAGGGGAGCTAGCTCGCGAGCAAGCCACATAGAACTGACCATGCGAAAAACAGTCCTGCCTTAAATCAATACCAGCGTATTTTAAAGTTTGACCCTGAGCCTTATTGATGGTCATGGCAAAACAAACTTTTAGGGGAAATTGAAGCCTTTTGAAGTCATAAGGGAAGTCACTGGGAATCATGGGAATACGCGGCACAAAAACTGTTTCGCCATGGGCACACCCAGTCAAAATGATGGCCTCAACCAGATTACGATGCAGCATTTTTACTTGTAACCTGGTTCCATTACACAATTTGGGTGGTCTTAAATTCCGAAGGAGCATGACGGGTGTACCTTTCTTCAGGATAGGCCTATGATATGGTAGCCCCGCTGGTCTTAATGAATTTAAAAACTCAACTGGATAGTTTACAGCATCATCATTATTGCATACCGTATCAACAGAGTCAATGAAATGAAATAAGCTTAAGCAGAAAAAGCATGATAACAAAGAACGCAAAAAGATTACCAAAATATCGCAAGAATTACGAAACTTCGATAAAATACAGTGCTGCACTGATCGCTTAGGTAGACTCGGGGTGGGTTGGAGTGGGGCGCGCTCGAGGTACAGCGCGTCATTATACACGGGTTTTAACGTATCCGAGCCGACGCGGGATGGACGTTTCGAAAGCGCTGTGCTTGGTGCGTGCACCGGATCAAGTACATGTGTTTAAAACATTTATCTTCTTACGCATAAACACTCGATTAGCTAATCTATATATATAAAAAAAAAACAAATGATAAACTGACCCGTGGCCTTCCAGTTTTGAAATTGTTTGAAAATTCTGAAACATGTTTATGTTTATTTTATCTTATCTCTTAAGTCAAAAAACTTAACAGCCTTAAATGAATGGTTTCGGCAAAATGGTATTTTAATGATACATTGAACCCCTTGCGAATTTTTCAAAATCGTTGCTGAGTGTGCGTTTCTCTGCATCAGCCCTTAACACTAATGGTATATCGGCCTACCCTGATTGGGCCATATTCACTACGCTGGCCCAGTGCAGGTTGGCGGATTCACATACACTATCGTATTTCTTCTCCGGAAATATGTAGGTTTCCTCATGATGTTTTCCTTCACCGAAAAGCCAGTGGTATTATCCATGCGTAAGTTTCAAAGAACTAATTGGAACGGGCTCGCCCGGGTTCGAACCCGCGACCCCAAGAATGTGAGTCGAGCTTGATCTCACTGAAACTACCACAGCTTGAGCTGAGTGTAAGTTTACACCACTCAAAATTTAGTTTAGGCATTTAAAAGTAAGTTAATTTAATATTCAAAATTAATTTAGCAGCTTAGGCTGTACAGTATCTATAATAATTATGTCCGTCAAACAGTCGTCTGCGTGGACCTACAAAAAATAGCCTATTACCGTTTCCGAACCTTATGCTATAACTACCTATCCAAAAATGCAGCTCCATCTGTTCAGCCGACCAATAAATACGCCCATCCCCGTCCCCATTTCCAGCCTCATCCCTATAAGCGCCCCCTTCCCCATCCCCATCCCGATACCAAATGTAATTTTAATATGAACACGCCCATCCCCGTCCACATCCCCGTTCCCTCCCTCATCCCCATCCCGAACCTCATCCAATCCCCACCCCCATCCCGATTTCAACTTTCATCTTAATATGGACACGCCCATCCCCATTCCCAGCCTCATCCACATCCACATCCCATCCCCACCTGTCCCCACCAAATCCCCACTCCATCCCCACCAATCCCCACCCATCCCCATCAATCCCCATCCATCCCCATCCCATCCCCACCCCATCCCCACCCCATCCCCACCCCATCCCCACCCCATCCCCACCCCATCCCCACCCCATCCCCACCCCATCCCCACCCCATCCCCATCCCGATACCAATTGTAATCTTAATATTAACATGCCTATCTCCGTCCCGTCTCCGTTCCCAGTATCATCGCCACCCCCACCCCCACCCCCATCCCCACATCTATCCCGATCCCTATACCAAATTACATTTTAATATGTACAGCCGTTACAAAGTTAAGGAGAAACAAACGTACTATCACTAAAACTTTTTTTTTTTTTTATACTAACGGGAGCTGATTTTGAAAAAACTGTGACACCCGTATCTTCTTATTTTTATAGTAGAATATGTATACCAAGTTTTGTATCAATCGAACCAGAGAATAAAAAGTTTCATACAAACTTTAACACCCCATTTAACCCCCTTCGGGGTTGATTTTCGAAAAATCCTTTCTTAGTGGGCGTTTACACCTCTCCAAATACATACCCTCCAAATTTCAAGTCTCTACGTTTAGCGGTTTGGGCTGTACGTTGTCTATATGTCAGTCAGTCAGTCAGTCAGTCAGTCAGTCAGTCAGTCAGTCAGGACAAAGCCTTTTATAGTTATAGATATAAGATATATAGATATATTGTATAATTATGTAGTTAAAACAAAATTAATTAATTAAATGTGTTAACTGGTTAAAAATAAAATCAAATTAAATTAGATGATTATAAAAAATTATTCAACTCAGAGTCACGCAACGGGCAATGCTCGGAGTTACTTTGCGCGATAGAATCCGAACGAAGGATATTCGCCAAAGAACCAAAGTTACCGACATAGCTCGCAAGGTTTGCAAGTTGAAATGGCAATGGGCAGGCCACATCGCTCGAAAAACTGACAACCGATGGGGAAGAAAGGTTCTTGAGTGGCGACCGCGAACCGGAAGACGCAGCGTAGGAAGGCCTCCCACTAGGTGGACCGACGACATTGTAAAAGTCGCGGGCAACCGGTGGATGCAAATGGCAGGTTGTCGTACAATGTGGCGGTCTAAGGTTCAGCAGTGGACTGATGATTATGATGATGATATTGAGCTACGCAAAAAATAATGTTAATGAAAAAGAATAAGCTTCTAAAATACAAACAGTTTGAAATTGGTTTATGGGTTTTAAAGTCGGAGTATCCGATTTAAGTAAACATGAGTATTCCCGTATAAATAAAAAAAAAAGTTTGAAATGGGTTTGTGGTCAGGCAGGTTGTCGTACAATGTGGCGGTCTAAGGAGGAGGCCTTCGTTCAGCAGTGGGCGTCTCCGGGCTGATGATGATTAAAATCAGTGTCATTTTAAAATAAGACATAATGAAAAAACAATAATATAAAAAATAAACTTATTGGTAACAAAAAGCACCTACTTATTTATTCTAGTTTCGGAACGAACCCCTCGACGGTGTAGGGTGCCATGACCGTTAAAAACAGCTTTAGCTTATATTTAAACCGAACGAAAGATTCTATTTCACGTATCTGCTTGGGTAGAGAGTTGAAAACCTGGATACCAAAGATCCGTGCGCACTTCTTTGACTTGGCTACATGATGTCTAGGTGTGACTAGTTTTAGTACGTCTCCAGGAGTATGCGTCTCACATAGGTCATCATACTTAGCCAAGTAGCCCAGGTTTTTATAAATATATATACATAAGTAAGTGGTACAAAATATAACGCCAGCAATGTCATCAACTTTAGTTCTCAAAAGAGTTATTTAGCTGGTGTTAGTGGCTTGACTCGTGTGACCACGCGGACAACCCGTTTTTGCATGACAAAGGATTGATGCCAGTCCGCGGAGTTACCCCACAGATCGACACCGTACGACAGCAGGAATTGAACTGTCGCGTAATAGCAGTCGCGCACCACCTGTGGAGACAATACGCGCGCCACCTGCTCCAGGGCGAAGCAAGCTCGACCCAGCTTGTCGCACAAGGCGTCGACGTGCCCGCACCAGGTCAGCGATCTATCTATTTGCAATCCCACTATAGTGAACGCGTCAACCTGTCACAAAATTTCCCCTTCCATGACCACTCGTAGATCAGGACAGCGTCTTCCGGACAGATTGAACTGTAGGATACTAGTTTTTTTAGGGTTTAAAGCCAGGCCGTTTGCTCTTAACCAGTCCGGCAGCTGGTGGGCTGCATTGTTCAGCTTCTGCTCTAGAGACTGTCCCCGTGGAGCAGTTACAATGGCCACAACGTCGTCCGCGTACATGTCCGCCATACAAAATTTCATCCCCCATTTCACCCCCTTAAGTCATCCTTGTCAAAAATATATTTAAAATACCTTATTTTAATTTACATGCACTACCAAATACCAATTTCCATCACTATAACTTCAAAAACAAAGAACTTTCGATACACAATTAAGTCCTTTAAGTCATCCCTGTAAAAAACATTGAAAACAGCATTTTTTTAATTTAAAATGAACCATCCAAATAAACATTTTCACGACAAACAAAGGAGTTTCATACAAAAGTTTTTACCCATTTTTACCCCCTTAGTGGTTGAATTTCGAGAAATCCTTTCTTAGTACACCCCTACGCGTACACCTCCCAAATTTCAAGTCTGTACGACCAGCGGTTTAGGCTGTGCGTTGTTTGTCTAACTGTCAGTCAGTCAGTGAGTCAGTCAGTCAGTCGTTAAGTCAGGACAGAGATTCTTGTAGTATTAGATTATACATTATTTATATATTATAGTTTCTGCACAACCAAACCAGCCTTGGTTGTACCTTCTATTACTCTGTGGTAGGTACTTAGTTGATGATAAAATATCTAAGACACTCGGGTTGTCTAAATATTTGTATGATTATAATATTTTTAACATACTTATGTAGGTAGTATAGATGCAAAATGGTAAACACATTATATTATATTAAAACCTAAACCTAAATGTGGCCTTAACGTACCAAGCTTTGTAGTTGTAGGACTCTATTGCAGAGTCTGGGGAAGTCCGTTATTCAACCGCCAAGCAGTAGTGTGCAAGCATTACTGTGTTTCGGTTTGAAGGGAAATGTTACCAGATAAATTACTGGGCATAAAGAGATTTAACATCTAATAAAATATCTCAGTGTCAGGGTGATGAGCGCAGTGCAGTGCGGCACAGGATTGTATTCGCAAGTTCACAATTCTGGCAGCTACTGTTATGGGTAGGCGTGACGCTTACCACCAGGCGACCGTCTCGCTCGTCTCGTTACCCAATTCCATAAAAACTAGTATGAACTAGTAGTTCATAGTAGTGCTACCACAAAATAATTATCTCTAGTTGCGCCATAGTCGAATCTCCGACGAAAAACATGTACCTAGGCAGCGACGGTGATAATGGAATGGACGGGCCCAGCGCTTGCAAATCGATCAAAATTAACAAGACAACACAATCAAGCATAGCTAGCTAAAAGTATGCATATTGCATTTGCCGGAAAATAGAGATAGCGAATCTAATCACTGCATGACAAAAAGAGAACACTTGTACATGTATTAGAAATTTGTATTGTCGTATCGTACGGCTCACATGTCGCAAAGGCAGAGTATGACTGAAGCGAGTGGAGAGCCGGCGCTCAACATATAGTCTTCAAAATCCGTGCGCTTATTTCCCGTCCATTCATCTTATCATTGTCGCTGTACCTAGGTACATTAAACCTTACTTAACAATCTACATTGTCTTAAAATACCCGACCTTTACTAGGATTCTGTAGAATGCTGTTAGATCATAATTGGTTCTTGTCACGGACATGTTGCGGTCTGAAAAGGTTCTTTGTTGGGTATTTGCTAATCCCCTTTTAACAGAATTAATTAATTCATTTTGTGAATGAAACCATGCTGGAACGAAACGGCTCTTGATGTTCAAAATAGACCCAAAAAGTAAAATGTCTTATACCATCATGTTTAAAAGAAATTTTGGTTATAAACAAATAAGTTCTTTGAACTACGACTAACGCCCGCTGGAATAGCTATGAGTATATGTGTCGCAGCCCAATTGTATAATTCGCCGTTTTACATACTTAATGGCTAGCCATTTTAAAAAACACCCGTAACCGTTTTGTAAAACGGCGGATCAACGTTCAGCTGGATTGTCATTGCGACACGTTCTACAGTAAGGCTATGTTTAGCCACATTGTAATCAAGATGCCTTCAATGCAAAATGGTTATCACACTAACAAAATACAGTGTGTACCTATATAGTAAAAAAATAATGTTTATGACAAAAAGAACACTTGGTATTTAAGTAGCAGGTAAACAAATGTTTAACCGAATGGAAAGGTAACACTTAAGTTATCAAAGCGCCAAACCGCCGCGAGTGTCCAAAATTTGAACTAAAGGTTGCCAAAGCAGCGGATCATGACCCGCTCAATTACATTACACATTTACATTACATTACATTGTTATAGAACGTGAAACACGCATACAATGCGGCGGCCTTACTTTCAGCCGTAATACAATTTGGCTAAACTTTACAACGCCGCTTTATAAAACGGCTTTTTTAAAAAAAATGGCTAGCTGTTATGTAATACGGCGTATTCTGCCATTTGGCTGCGACATATTATGCACAGGCACACGTATATGTGGTAAGTAAATGCTACGCTAAACTTCGAATTATTTTGCGAAGTGTTTTCTTGCTTCGGAGTAATGAAGAAACTTGTTGCGTCAACTGTACTGAAATAATCATAATTTACTTTAATCATATAGAAAAAAAACTTAGGCCAAATGTGGAGCTGAAAGTGGGACGAAATGAGATTTTTAAATTATAATGTATGTTGGGCTGAACATGGCATACAAAGTGGGACGAAAGCAGATATTTTTATGTGTGAAGAACTTTCTCGGGACGAAAATGGCATGAATAAATTTATGGTATATATTAAGTTGGCGTGGGGCATTTAAGGATTCATTTGTTTATAATAATACTACATCAGAACAGTCACAAGAAAAACAGAACAGTGGCGTGGGGTATTTTAAGATTCATTTGTTTATAATAATACTACATCAGAACAGTCACAAGAACAACAGAACAGTGGCATGGGTTTTTTTAGGATTCATTTGTTTATAATATTAATACATCAGAACAGTCACAAGAACAACAGAACAGTGGCGTGGGGTATTTTAGGATTCATTTGTTTATAATAATACTACATCAGAACAGTCACAAGAACAACAGAACAGTGGCGTGGGGTATTTTCGGATTCATTTGTTTATAATAATACTACATCAGAACAGTGACAAGAACAAAAGAACAGTGGCGTGGGGTATTTTAGGATTCATTTGTTTATAATAATACTACATCAGAACAGTCACAAGAACAACAGAACAGTGGCGCGGGGTATTTTAAGATTCATTTGTTTATAATAATACTACATCAGAACAGTCACAAGAACAACAGAACAGTGGCATGGGTTTTTTTTAGGATTAATTTGTTTATAATATTAATACATCAGAACAGTCACAAGAACAACAGAACAGTGGCATGGGTTTTTTTTAGGATTCATTTGTTTATAATATTAATACATCAGAACAGTCACAAGAACAACCGAACAGTGGCGTGGGGTATTTTAGGATTCATTTGTTTATAATAATACTACATCAGAACAGTCACAAGAACAACAGAACAGTGGCGTGGGGTATTTTAGGATTCATTTGTTTATAATAATACTACATCAGAACAGTCACAAGAATAACAGAACAGTGGCGTGGGGTATTTTAGGATTTATTTGTTTATAATAATACTACATCAGAACACTCACAAGAACAACAAAACAGTGGCGTGGGGTATTTTAGGATTCATTTGTTTATAATAATACTACATCAGAACAGTTACAGTCGAACCCACCGGGTGTGACAGCTCGTCACACTCATTCTCATTCTGAGGCAGCCCTTCGACGTATCCAGCGTGCTACGCCGAGGAGCTGCCTATTGTGTATTGAAATCGCCTCAGTACAGTAATTGCGATTAAAATATTTAATCCATAATCTGTTGGTTGATTTTAGTGCGTCGACAAACGCAACGTGCGATAGTTCCATAGTCTAGACCCATGGAACAATAGCGATAAAAATATTCGCGTTTGATCCATCATGAAACTTTTCGATGGAACTAGTGCCAATGAACCGCTTTCAGTTTTCAAAAGCATCTCAAATATTATTAATTTATTATATTCACTACGCTTAGACTTATTTGATTCCTACAAACCTACCTAATGCTAACGTAGGTGTGCTACACACAGAGTAGGTATTCCTTGGCACAAGTTTGTGACCCAGTTAAAAATAACATTTAACCAGCATGTTCCTATTTTCTCGTAGTACCCAAAACTTGCCCAGATTGGAATTCAGTACGTGTATTGCAATATCAATTCCGCCACAAACCACTTCCAAAGTCGAGCAACGATATCTATAGACTTCATCCATCTCTCAGTTGTCAGCGGTGAACAATGAGATCGATTCTCGGTAATCAAATCCCACCTTATTACTATAAGGAAGCTCTTGTTTGTACAATTTTCCCTATCCGGACGAAGTGTCGAACAATATCCGGTGGCGTATCCGGGTATGGACTTGAATAACTGAATTTCAACCAATAAACTGCGCTAGAGAAGATTTAGTTATGATAACAAACCACTTCTTTGTTGTTAGAATGGAACAAGTTGAGCGTTGGCGTGGGGTAGTTTGATTTGATTATTTTTTAGTCCTATACAATCAGTAGGATTAGACTACGCGAATCTGTTTACTACCTACAACTGAGCTGTGCCGAGATAGAACGTCTAAATTGATAAGACAGTCAACGCATCATCACTGCTTGACCTAAATTCAATAATTCTACAAAAAACGCTATAGGGTTATTCCTTCAGTCCCCCAGTTTTTGCCCACGAGCATCGCTTTATCAGCTTTACGAGAATTAAATGAGTTATTTCATTAAAATATGCATATTTATATTATTCTAAGAAACAAATAATAATTAAAAACTGCTAAACGCGCTCTAAATCATCTCGAAATGTCGTTATTATTCATCTCATACCGCAGGTTGGTTACATTTGCTTTTCAGGTTCTGTGTCTATCAAAACATTGTAAGTACCTACTGGGCATAATACCCTCTGAATAAATATCATAGTATCATTAGCACACAAAAAAATATTTACACGTCAAAAAAGCCCTTAAACAGTTTTATTTTCTTAGTTATTGGCAACGCACATTGTGCATTCTGCCAGTATCAAGTTTATGAATTTCGAAGTTTTTTAATTAAATTGTGTCTAATGTGTCATGAAACCACAGTCAGTCACACGAAATTAGTCATAGTCGAGTCCAAGTCGTGCCCTAGTAAAGTGGCGACTTTACTATGAGCTTCTACGGAGTTTTGAAAACAACACGAAAATACACATTTCACTACAGTATATCACTTGCCCACACTCGTGCATTTAATTCAACACTCAATTAATAAAACACCACCACTTTTAATCATTAATCGCGAAAAAACACATGTTTAAGAAAATAATAGAATGCAATGATTTTTGATCATTGCCTGATGACTTTTCCATGATTTTTCCCTGTTCCCGCCAAAACTCCCCTTAAACAGAAAACAGTTTCCAATATTTGTCGTGTCTAAATTCAGTGACACACACTTTTTCCTGGCTTTTTTTTTCATTTGATATGATTCGTTTGGAAAGTTCGACGCCAAACGAGCTTTTTCCGGTACAATCAAGCCCACCCATATATCTACAGCGGGAGTGGCGTATATAAAGAAGTGTAGATTTAATTTCAAGATATAAGTTAAAGGTCGACGTCT
The DNA here is from genome assembly GCA_905404285.2 of Erannis defoliaria. Classification (NCBI taxonomy): domain Eukaryota; kingdom Metazoa; phylum Arthropoda; class Insecta; order Lepidoptera; family Geometridae; genus Erannis; species Erannis defoliaria. Next base: position 9,109,887 of record FR990071.1, read on the forward strand.
GCTGCTCGGTATTACGATATGCTGGTACGTATCGTGAACCAATCAGAACTGGAGCGTATCATTATGCCGTCTGAGCAGTCTCGGTTGCCACTTATTTATATAGGTGGTTTGTAACTATACAGTTGTATTGTGTGCAACTGTGCACAGTTTCTAGGTAGTTATTAAGCCACTTATTCGTATTTTTAGGTAAGGTTACAAATTATTAAGCAGATATGATTTGTTTTTTAAAATTATTGCGATGTTTACGCGTTTAGGCAGGCTACTTTAGACTACTTTTGGTAAATGCAGAAAGTCGGCTACTTTAGGGTACTTGTGCTGTGTAAAATGGCGACTTCAGGCCCTATGCTGTTAGCAACACTGACTACATGTACTTATACTTCAGAAGGGTTCGAAAGCCGTCAGACTAAAGGTACAGGTAAAAAACTATTAGACTATTTCCAATTAAAAGCCAGACCCGTAATCTGTTAAAATATCTAATATACTCGTTAGTAATCTGTTAGTAGTTTGGTACTTGTTTAATATTCGCCGCGTAAAATATGCCGTGTGGGGTTGTATACTGGCTGTAAACCAGCTGCTGGTGTGGTTAACGAACGCTCCCGAAAACGAAGAATGTGCTAGTAATTTAAAATTTATAATTATTTTAATTTATTTTATTTTTAATTTCTTTAGTTTATTTTGACAGCCTTGTAGCTCAGTTGGTAGCATGTCTGCCTGGTTCGATCCCCACCTAGGACAAAAATGTATGTGACTAACATAGATGTTTGTTCTGTGACTGGGTGTTATGTATTATAAGTACGAATTTACGAAAAAAATATATAGTATATTATATAGTATTCTATTCAATAACAATAGTAGGTACCTAATCCTGAAAGATGATGTCTCTAGTGTTTGTAAAATTTACAAAAAGTTCGCCTTTTTTAACTTGTATCGTATTAGTAATCACCAGTACCATAATCTGATTTAGTTTTCTGTTACCCTTATACCCGGTACAAATCCATGGCGTTTAGAAAGAGACGTAACTCCTCCAAGGTTTAGCGTTATGATATTCTTGCAAAGAGTTCTTGTATATCATTAGACACTAAAGAATTATCTATTTTAGAAGTGGCAAATTTTCTGTGGAGACTAGCGGGAGCGCCACCATTGTATTTTCTTAATAAATGTGGCAGCCACTTGCTTTGATTGTGTACCCTCTCCTTGCCACTTGTAACCCTTTATATTGGGAGCAATTTCGCCAGAGGCAGCAAACGAGATTATGAAATACCAACAGAAGGATTAGAAATGAAATTGGCATGATTCTGAATAGTATCACTACCTAGTGTGTGTTCTGAAGATATAGAATGAACAAATCGAGGTCAAAAGCTCAAATAATAATAAAAAACTTCATGTAAATTGAAAATCCTAAGATTAAATTTATATCAGGATCCGAAGGGAGACTGTTCCGATTGAGTTGTGAATACCCTTGCTGTATTGTCATAGTTTTTTGTTGTTATTGTGTGATTGTGTGTCTAACAACTTTGTAAGACACACAATCACACAACGTAGGTACGTACTTACCCATGGTATTTCCTATGCTTATGTTCTTCCACAACACAAATTAGTAAGTGCGGCTTAGTAATTAGTAGTGTTTTTGCACAAATACGAAAAAAGATAATCATGTCTCGTCAGCGCCGTCTATCCTTTGGCTGTAGAACTTCGTCTTGACAGCTGTCAGACAACTTGCCATTCTCTTTGGACTAGGTTTAAAAAATAATAACGAATTTGAAGTCATGGTACAAGAAATTCAAAAATTATTTACTTGTGTCTACGTTTGTGTATTTTGAAAATGCTTTGATTAACTATTTGAAACACATTGAATTCATTTTACCAAGATAATCTAGTCATGTCTAGACTTCTTTGGGGTATCGGGAACCTCGTCGAAGACCCTTCAAACACGATCATAAATAGTTTAAGAAAACACATTTTTAACAGTGGACCTGATGACGCTTCTGAGACAGATATTGTGCCCCCTGAAAACGATGTTCAAAAGAAGAAAGGCGAGACCAAGGCCTCTCTATCAACAGGACCATCTTGTTCGACAACCCAAGGGCATGAATTGCTTAAATCAAAATCTATTCAGTTCGGAACAGGATTAGTGAAACGCCGTCACTTATCAATACAGTGTTCCAAATTTCCACTGAGCAAAATTCATAAAACAACAAGTGTACCCAATATACAGCACAGAGATAAAGGCGCTGGTACAACAAGTATTGAAAAAAAACACGCTTATACAGAGCCTTATGTTTTAGAAATATGTGGAGAGCATCAGCATGCGCTGCAACTTTTAAGAAAGTGGCCCGCAGTGGAAAAAGTACTAGACGGAGAAAAAAGAAAACCAAGTACATTAACTTACATTAAAACTTACTTATTTGAAATACTCAATTTGATGAAGTTGGAAAAAATACAGAGTGTGCCGCAATATAAAAGTAAAGACATGGAAGTAATGAAATTGTATAAAAAAGCTAGCGTTGAAGAGACTCAATACGTAATCCAACAGTTGATAAAAAATTAAATAGATTTATGTTTTCTTTGCATTGATTTATTCCTAAACATGCATGGACCATTAATAGGTAATTATTAAAAAGGCTACGCTTACGTTTTATTCTGAAAGCAATAATAATTCAAAGCTGACCATCTTTACTTTCGTTTGATATATATTATAGTCACCTTCGGTTGCCTCCATAAGCTGAAATTTAAAGCTATACTTTTACCTATTTATATTTTGGAGTTTGGTTACAAAGGTTAATTGACTAAAAATACTATGTAAAATAAATATATGTGGCTTCCCCTTTTACCACGCTTACCTTTCTAAAGGGTAAGCATGTAGTAATCATCTAGGCACGTACTATGTCTGGCGATGAATACTAGGACTCCCCAAAATATTATGAAGGGTAAATTAGGATTCGGTCCAACTTTTATACCAACAAACTTTTGCTAACATAAAATATGATGAAACAACTCTGCGAACCCTGTCAACAACACCCTTACTGAGTGAAAATAATACTTTCTCTGCTATACGAGTATTTGTCGCGCAAGCCACTCGTCGGAGAGCCGCACGGCACATCGATCTTCATGTAAGAGTATTGCGGGTTTCTCTCGCTTTCAAAAACAGTCACGCCTCTACACTTAAACAAATTATCTACATAATAAATACTGATCGAAGTAAACATGGGTTAAGATGAATAAGTATACAAATAGAGTAGACATCAAAGCAGCAAGCTAAATCAGTAAGCTATTTAGAATGTTTTAATGCAAATGACCGCTTTTGAGCTGGGTACTACGCCCAACCAAATCTATCTACATCAAAAAATCTACCCTATGCAAAAGTGTATGACTATTCTGTAAATTAATAACTAGATATTTTCAATATCAACGAACAATTTAATGAAAAATGTTCCCCAATTAAATAAAATCGGCTTAAATGCGATTTTAAACCTTTAAACTGGTTAATACCAGATTTTGGTATGTACCAAAAACTGAACCGAAATGGTAAGAGAGCCCCTATAGATGATGATTTTTGTTTGAATGAACATTTTACATCTGTTTCGGGCTCTAAGGATTGCACAAAAATCACACAAAAAAGAAATATTTAATTCTAAAATTAAAAAGTTTCAAGGAAGAACAAAACAAAAAAAAGAAGAAAAAAAAACAGTGTTATATTTTTTTCTACTTATTCTTAATTTTTCTAAAGAAATAGTTTCAACTTTGTGCTTCGAAATAGAACATTTCGATGCGTTGGTTTTCGCTACGTTGCGTTTTCGCACTAACGAGTCAACCAAAAAAATTTCGCAAGAGCGTGTGTCGCAGCAACTTACCTGTGCCACAGAATAAATAATAGTACTACGTACCTGTGCTTTACAAATGAGAGGAATCACCTTTACCCGTCACGTCTTGTTCTCTGCCGTGAGTGCTATGTAACCAGACACGGTCGGTAGGTGCTATGTCTCGGCGCACGAGACTCGCCATACAACTTAATTATATTTGTCTTGTTACAATTTTATTATCTGTTCCATTTCAGAGGTAACATCTTTTATCATATTTTTTTATTTATTTATAATACTCGTTTTTAAAAAAACATCTTTTTTTTTGGTACTAAATTTCATTTCTAAGTTTTTTCTATGCTCGGAGTTACTTTGCGCGATAGAATCCGGAACGAGGATATTCGCCAAAGAACCAAAGTTACCGACATATCTCGCAAGGTTTGCAAGTTGAAGTGGCAATGGGCAGGCCACATCGCTCGAAGAACTGACAACCGATGGGGAAGAAAGGTTTTTGAGTGGCGACCGCGAACCGGAAGACGCAGCGTAGGAAGGCCTCCCACTAGGTGGACCGACGACATTGTAAAAGTCGCGGGCAACCGGTGGATGCAAATGGCAGGTTGTCGTACAGTGTGGCGGTCTAAGGGGGAGGCCTTCGTTCAGCAGTGGAAGTCTCCGGGCTGATGATGATGATGAAACTTCATTCTATGGATCGCACTTTTTTATTGATAAACTAGGTAGGGATACAGTTTGACATAACTGTATTCATTATTATAATTAAGGTGTATTTATGCTTCTAAAACCCTTTCATAATAAGCATTATAATTATAATGCCTACCTTATTTTACCGGACGACTTAATTTCCTGTATTTTTAATCCTTTTGTTGACAAAGTAAATATAAAATATGGTGAAATAAAAGGACTGTACGGTCCACGATTATTTAAAGAGGTTGAAACCGCCCAACCAAAGAATCCGTGAAAAGGGGACTCTCCGGGTGTGCAGGCAACCTTATAATACCGTGCATTATAATGTCTTTTGACTATAAGCGATGCGAATACAGTCCTCACTGTTTACTTCGCTCCATACATTGCGATTTATCTAAATGTCTCCAAGCCGAAAATCAATTTGTCTCGGATGTACGACTATATTTAAAATTCATGGCACGATAGTCCGTGTGGGAAGTTCTATTGATATAATGACTTTGCAAAGCTAGGTGATCCAACTTGTAAGACAGTAAGTCGTTTAGGGAGCTTTGAAAAAAAATGGATTAGGATACATCCTATTGTTATTTGGCCGATTACGCTGCATGACAAGCTTACATAGACTCTCTATAGAGAATTATTTTATCTACACCATGAACCTAGAAAAATGTATAGGTTCATGGTGTAGATAAATGATAATTCATGATTTACACCAATATAATAAAGAGGAAAGATTTGTATTTTTGTATGTTTGTAACGAATAGACTCAAAAGTTATTAGATCGATTTAAAAAAATCTTTCACGATTAGAATGCTGCATTATCCCTGAGTAACATAGGCCATATTTATAACTAAAAAAAATTAGGGGTCCTTACTAAAACTTCAATAATGTAACCCAAGGTGTATTTTTTTTTTGCCATAAAACGTCTTTCGTCGCATGCGCTGCGGAAACTATTGGTGATAGAACAAAAACAGGTTCTACAATATTAAAGAACATATCAATATCTACAAAAAACGTCGCAATACTATAGGTCTAATTATTGTAGTTATGTCACTATAACTACTTTTTACATCTTAAAAGTTGATAGAAATGCCGACCAAAATTACCACGTAATCCAAACCTTTGTATGAACCCTTATCCAAATAAATTTCGTATTCAAGACTGTTTCAATACCTGTCCAGTACTTTTTGAATCATCCAAATCGGACGTTCCATTCAAAAGATATTACGAATTTAAAAATCTAAACAAAATACTAGAAAAATAAACGCCGCCGCACCGTGGCCGTGCGGCCCCGCACAGCGCAGCGCAGGCAACGCGGCGAGGGACCGCACCGAAGTGCGGGAGAGGGGCGTGCACATCTATGAAATGGTTTCTTACTCGTGGTCCACGTACGTGTTCCACGGATACCTTTTTGTGCCCTTAGCCTACCCAATAGGTAAACCACGTGTATACGGCCTTACTTTAAAACGCCGCTCAAACTTAATCACTGCTTAAGATGCTTAAGTCAACTTCTCTCTGACGTGAAGTGGCACGTACAAGAACAAGACAGAGAAGTTTAAGCAGTGACTAAGTTTGATCGGCGTTTTAAGTAAGGCCGATAATATGTAGTGCCCTTGGTTCACCCAATAGGTGCGAACCACGGGTAAATCATTAAACAAATAGCTGCACCCCGCGGTTTTACACGATTCTTGGGATAAAAAGTAGTCATGTTTTATTCTAAGGTAAAAAGTACCTACATCTATACCAAATTTCATCCAAATCCATTCAGCCGTTTCAGCGTGATGGAGTACAAACACACACACCCGCACACTGACAAACTTTCGCATTTATAATATTAGTAGGCAATCAGATAAAATTATTTATTTAAGTTAACCACGGACTTACAATTAGATACCTACCTAAGGTAGTATACATGCTCTTTTAGACGACTTGACAAGCTATTTAAAATATCGCTGAGTAAGTGTGTGCTAAGGGGTGCTGAGGTCTTCTTCTTAGTCGTTTACACTCTTGACAGAGTGGTCGTGGTCATCGGTTCCGGTGGTGGCTTGCCTAACAATCCGTCGCCATTCCTCGCGTATTGACGCTTTCCTCGTGCATTCATTTACGGGACCGTGAAGTGCAGCTTTTATTTGGTCGGTCCAACGTAACGGAGATCTGCCGCGTGGTCTTGTTCCCTCGACCTTTCCCTGCACCACGAGACGTTCAATGGAGGCATCATCACGCCGCGAAACGTGTCCAAAGAAAGTGAGAATGCGAGCTTGAACGATGGAGGATAGACGCTGCTTTATGCCAAGCTCCTGTAAAATAGACTGATTCGATCTAAATTCAGTCCACGAAATTTTCAGCATTCTCCTCCAGCACCACATTTCGAGAGCATCTATCCTCTTTTTCTCACTTTCTCTTAAGGTCCACGTCTCGGCAGCATAAAGAAAAATGGATCTTAATGGATCATGGTGCTGAGGTAACAAGCATTAAAAAATTCAACTGAAATGAGAACCCCCTCCTTCTTTGAAGTCGGTTTAAAAGGAAGGACATGGGAGTGAACGAGTAAACAATAGGTAGTCTACGGGTATATTGAATTACGCATAGTCCGAATTAAGACCCTCCTCCTTTTTTGAAGTCGGATAAAAAGGAAGGACATGGGAGTGAACGAGTAAACAAATGGGTATTCTACGGGTACATTGAATTACGCATTGTATACCTGGGTGTTCCACGAGTACACTTTTAATTCAGTGTACTCGTGGAACACGGATACAAAAAGGTATCCGTGGCACACCTTTTTTTTTTTTTTTAACGTTGGGAAATGCTTTTACGCATACCCTCCCGCCGGGGCGGCAGGAGGGTTATGTCGGGCTCGGCACCAGAGTGGCACCACTACCGACTAAAAACCCAACGGTGTTCCATCACTGCGCCTTGCGCCGAGGCCACGGGTACGCTCTCGCATTCGTCCGCGACCTCGACAGCGCTGCCCTTTCGGGCCCACCACGGGGAGCCAAAGCTCCTCCCACACCGATGACGATGTGTCGGAACACCCAGACACATCGTGCATCCACCTCGGAGGCCACGCCAGCTAGATGGGCGCCGGACGGTCCCACGTCCAACGCCCTGGCCTCCGTGCGGCGGGTCAAGTGAGTGGCCCCGCCGCCTGCCACTTCGGCCGCTGGGAATGGGGAGCTCCGGCCCCTCTGGCCTATCCCCATCCCGCAGCCCCACTACGACACACCCGGTGGGTGCCCCCTCAAGGAAAGTCCTTGATGAGGCCACCACCCGGCCGTCCCTCCTCGCTCTCCACTGTGCCCTCTGCTGATCAGAGGGACACGCGGAGAGCCCTCATGTCCGGACCAAGTCCGGACCCTCAGTAAGGGCCCAGCCACCACCGTGGCCCTTGGGAATGGAGAGCTCTGGCCCCTCTGGCCTGTCTCCATCCCTCAGGCTCGTGCAGTGGTTTAGCCCCCACCACTGTGGCCGCTCTCGCGGCCCCACCTCGGGTACCTCTTCGCTTCACCGTGGTTCCCCGCCCACGGCTACTAAGCCCCCCCGCCCCGACAAGGCGGGTACCCACGGGGGGGGATCCGTGGCACACCTAGGTGAACCTTTTATGTGGACAACGGATAAGAAACCCTATGAAATAGGTAGGCCTGAACGCGCGGTCGGACATTGAATATTTTTACTTTTTTCATAGGACATTTTTTGTTTCAGTTAAAAAGTCCTTTTCAGAATTACTTATAAATATAACTTTTACTGTTTAATTTTTATAGTATTCTCACAGTTTTTGTATGGTAAGTATTCATCAAAAGTTATTTTCAATGTCCTGCTTAAAGATACTTACTCAATGTTTCAAAAATAATAGTCCACCCGTGCGAAGCCGGAACGGGCCGCTAGTTAAGAATATGTTTAGTTAAAATATTTAAATTAAGAAAGTATATTAGTTAAATGTTGTACCTCAAGATTTTAGATATTTTACATTTATACAACAAATGAAATAAATGGGAAAACTAAGTCTTTATTTAATTTTATTCGTACCTTGACTAGATATTTGCTCAAATAACATTAACAAATTTTGAATCAAAGTCTTGAACCTTGATATGATTCTATAAAAATAAGAAAAACGACAACAATCACACGTCACATCACATCACTCTTATATTATAAATACAAAAGTTTGTTGGTATGTGTGTAAGTATGTTTGTTACCTCTTTACGCCAAAACGGCTGAAAGCATTTTGATGAAACTTGGAACAGAGATAGCTTATCTCCCGGAACAACATATAGGCAACTTTTTATCATCATCACCGTTTTATAAGATAAACATAGGCTTTGTAGCTGTGACTTGTGTATCAGATATGTACTTACGCCTTACTTACGCAGATAATTTTATTCTACTATTATGTTAGAATATAAGTGTCATCGTAATTACGTCATTAGTAGCTGTCACCGCCGCGGCAGACGTGACTAGACTAACTGGCTGGAGGCTGCGTATTTGATTATAAACCGCTTCTCTATCTATCCCTTACACTGCGTTTACACTGGTTTACCCTTACACTGCGTTTACCCTTACACTGGTCTGACTAGTCGACCAAAAAACATTTATTTCACCCTACGCTAAACACTTGGCTGAAATTCAGCTCTTTTATCCCTCTCGCCTCTAGCCTCGGCTATCGTACTGTCTCGGTATGTGACTCGAACAGAATAAATTGTCACTGGCAAATGCCTCTAGGGAAGGAGCTGACAAAAAGGAAAACGTGTCTGTTCTGCAACTACGTGAATAGTAGTACTGTCTGAAAGCGTGTCCAGTTTTCTTGTATTATTTCCAGTCTATTATTTCTTAGTAATATTTTGTTATTTTTGCGGTATTATTCCCGATATGGTCACATATAAAGAGCTCGTGCTAAATTGCTTGTCTCAAAAAACTTATTTAAAAAGAAGGGCCGCCTCACTATCTTAAAATAGGTATAAACCTATTATATAGGGACCTGGGTATGTCCTAAAACTGCATCCAGAACCACCGGTGGACGGGCAGCAGCATTCTCTCAGTTAACAGTGGTAAGCATTCTGCGATCCCCAAGCCACCTGCCAAGCGTAGGGATTATGGCAACCCCTCCCTAATATGGGGGAAGCCTTCGTCCAGCAGTGGGCGTCTTCCAGCTGATGTTTTGATAGAAACCTATTAACTTTTATTACGCTATAAAAATGTATCTGAAAATAGGTAGGAAAAAAACTTATTTTGTAATAAGTATTCAGTAGAAAAACACGTATTTTTGGGGTGCTCAGTTCGTAGTAAGTTTGTACCTATTTTCTTTCCACATATTTGTATCACGCTAATAAGTAGGTACAGTTTGTTTCCACTCAGCAACGGTTCGACGGATTTGAATGAAATTTAATACGGCCCATACTTACGTTACATTAACACGTAGGCTTCTTTGAACACGTTTATTATTAGCTTCTAACTCTAACTAAGTAGACTAATCCAAACCCTTTTAGGGGGAGGCCTTCGTCCAGCAGTGGACGTCTTCCGGCTGTTGATGAAGTAATAAACCAATAGTTTGGTACAATCGATCTGACCTGAAGCAGGAGATTCATGAGATAGGACAACGAAAAGTATTGATTTAAAAAAAAAACTACAATAGTTAAAGGCTAAGAAAAAAACATAAAATAAAAAAGAATCAATTTTCGTTGCTAGTTACCAAAAAGTAAAAAGCCTTTTTCTTTCCTGGTTACTAAAATCAGAAAATTTCATCCGTTTTTGTAGCTGGGTATGAAACACAGTTATTTACTACTAGGATTAAATAGGTATTCTTTTTTAATAACTAGTTATGAATCAGTGAAGAAAAACCCTTCTTACAAACAATGATTCTACTATGTATGTATGTCTACGCTTACATAGCTAGTTATGAAAAATATTTGTTTAAGGACCAAAGGGATAAATTACATGGCACTGTAAGTTTTCATATTTACTTACGCACATAAAAATACGGTTAATATCAGTGGACATTTTCACACAGCGCTATCTAGCCCCAAACTAAGCAAAGCTTGTACGATGGAAACCAAATAGCAGATAGAATACTTTTATACTTTTTTTTTTGTCGCATTTTCTACACCCAGACACAGAAAAAACATCTATGTTTGTCACATTTTGTTTTGTCCTGTGTGGGGATCGAATCCACGCCCTACAATGATTACTATCTTACATTCTGAACAGACCCTTATCTAGGTACCTTCCCAAATTTCTTGCTAGTTAACATAGAAGGTATAATATTGTACCCACCAAGTACCCCGTATTGAAGCTTCCTTGAAAGTTTACAGTCGTTATCTCTTTGATGCTCAGACCAATTTCTAACTAGCAGATAGATAATTTAAACAGATACTGCGCTTGAATAATAGTGAACTTAGTTTTAATTGTAATCTAGGGGCACAGGGAACATAAAAGATCAATAAAAAAATTCACCAAACCCAGATCCGATATCCCCAACTATATATAAGCCCAATCGCAGAATTCTTTAGAATTGTCTGCATTATAAATGTTTTCAGATTGAAAGTATCCTGGCGAACGCTACAATCCTTCAAGCAGTCTTCTTTACCAAACATAGCAACCTGACCATTTTTAAAAAGAAATATATTTTTTTCTTTGTTTATTATACCTAATGGCACTCAGATTAATGTTACGCCTTCGGACCCCCATCCATAAGGGGGAAAGTAACGTTCATTGCTGTAAAGAAACCTTTCTGCGAATATTTACAGGCTCTTTTGAAGTTTTTATGGGTAGCTTAGCGGCGCACGCGGCTTTTTATTATTCTTTCCTATCTTGGATTGGGGCAATTAGACAGATCTTTCGGCATCTCCTGGTCTTATTGGATTGTCCATTGAACTTTTTGGAGGTTTACCTCGTTTTTGTGCGATTTATTGGCCAGAAGTTGATAAAGCACTTCATCACAATTATTTTGCCTGACCAAGTTAATAAATTCATAAATTTTTGCCTGACGACGTCAAAAACCAAAAGTAGTGTATTATGTTTTAAGGCAACAGGATGGACAAATAGGACGTTATGAACTGATGATGACCAATTACAAAGGTCATAAAACTAAAAAAGTTTCAATAAAAATAGCTACGTCATTGAATATTAAGATTTATTATACTTACGGATCTAACCAAAATAGCCACCAACGTTATATCTTTCTCGGGTTTTTAATTTTTAAATATATAAACTCGTTTGCCAAGTGATTCAGCTACTTTACTGGTCTTTTTGCTGACTAATTACCAAAAGAGCAAAGATTTGCGTAGATATTTGTACAGGGTTGTTAAGCAGCGTGGTTATTTTATTGCTACAGAATATTATAAAGGCATAAACCGAAAAATTTCCCATAAAGTAAACACTGTAATTACAAAAAATAAATACACGGTTAAATTAAGAATGCTTCATTTACATACATAGTACCGACTCGGGTGTAATGAGTCACTAATGACCAACATATAGCACACTTGTATCCATAATGTACTATTTTCTCTTGATAAATTGCCTACATCATCATCAACAACAATTTGTCTGGATATAAAATGTTTTTTGCGTTAAGTACCTACCCATTTGAAGATAAACTTGTATGAATATTAAGGCTTATTTGACGTACCTAACACAGCGAACATAACAAACAGGACTATTTGCTCAAATAGTATAATCAACTATATACGGTTTGCGAGTAAACAATCAATTCGAATATCATTGTTATATAGGAGCATCCATTGATTTTATTAGTTAGCCAAATCTAAACCCTACTATACCTTATACCGTGGATTATACCTGCATACATTTTTGCACATTAATAGTAGATTGTTTACCAAGTGAGCAATCAACTATTTTTAAGGCGAGACGAGGCGTGTGTCTTTGAATCCAGAGCGTAGCGAAGGATTCTAGAGTAGAATCCCGAGCGTAGCGAAGGATAATAGAGTAGAATCCCGAGCGTAGCAAGGAATGCTTAAAAATTGTGTTGACACTCTACTTTTTATCACCCTCTATGAGAAAGTAAGTAAGTGCAACTTATGAATAAGAATAGTAGGTATACCTAACTACGTTTATTTCATTCTCACCAAAAAGAGCTCTTTTTTGCCCTGTTGGCGAGGTACAAAGTAGGTAGCTCTGTTTGAAGAGATGTGATACAAATATAATGAGATGAGCGACACGTTTGGCTGGTGTTAAGCGTCACGCCTGCCCATAACAGTAGCAGTGCCAGAATTGTGCACTTGCGAATACAATCCTGCGCCACACTGCTCGTCACCCTGATATATTAGATGTTAAATCACTCCATACCCAGTAATTTCTTTGGTAACATTGCCCTTCAATCCGAAACACGCTACTGAATGAATAACTGGCAAAGGTGTGGTAGGCCCAGGCGGACTCTGCAGTAGATTCCTACATTTTAAGTACGTATAGGGTATACATAAACGGCCTTACTTACTATTAAAACTTCTCAAACGTTAGTCACTGCTTAAGATGCTCTGCCATCTTCTCTCTGGCGTGAAGTGTAACATGCAAGAACAAGACAGAGAAGTTTAAGCAGTGACTAAGAGAATCGAGATTATTTTAGATAAGGCTGATAGCGTTTAACTACGAGTTATTATATTACCTATTAACGCCCCCTCCCCCAGTGACGTCCCCGTCAGGGAGATCGTAGGAAGTATATCCTTAGTCCCGGACTTCGCAAAATAGAACTGACTGGGTAATATTATGTTAATCTCGACTCAAATCCACCTGTCTGAAGTGCATAAATATAATATTACAAAATAGTGGAAACCCTGAAGCAAAGTGACAGTTAGGTGCACCCTCGCTATGAATCAGCGAGCTTTCTGAATAAATTACGAGATATTTTATGGTGAAGCAACATTAATTTTGAAGTTAAGGCAAAGCCAAACTTATCTAAAATTCAGAAACCAAATGCAATTCTCCCAATTATGTTGGCACAGCTCGCATAAATAAAATTGTGATCGGTAGAGCTTAAAATGGTGGTCTCGTCATCAGTGTTTAACGCTATTGAGTCCGCTAAGGTACGCCACGAGATAAGTTGTTATCATATTTCGTTACATGGTAGCGACCGCGAACCGGAAGACGCAGCGTAGGAAGTCCTCCCACTAGGTTGACCGACGACATTGTAAAAGTCGCGAGCAACCGGTGGAGGCAAATGGCAGGTTGTCGTACAATGTGGCGGTCTAAGGGCGAAGACTTGGTTCAGCAGTGGACTGATGATTATGATGATGATATTGAGCTACGCAGAAAAATTATGTTTATGAAAAAGAATAAGCTTATATAATACAAACAGTTTGGAATGGGTTTGTTGTCTATTATGCAATATATACTTATATCAATTGTGCGTCTTCGAAACACGTGCGATGGAGTTTTCAAATTAGGTAAGTTTCCTCATTTAATGTTTAATGGATAGGAAAAAGTTTTTCGATAGGTAGGTAACTGTGCCCGCATCAACTCGTGCAGTGTACTCCGTAAATCACGATATTTTGTCGGAATCGAATACGTAATGAAATTTCTACTGTAGATTGCAAAGTAAACACGTCATCAACATAAAATGAGAACTCTTCTCTCTTATTTTACGTCGACTCTGGGTGTCGAAACGATTTTGTTTTACGTTTACTGAAATAGAAAAAGTCAATTTATCGTGCCTACCTGCGGATAGATACCTGACCATATCGCTAGCGTGAAGTTGTGTAACGTGATTTATTTTATGCATACTTGTTTAAAATGAATCTTAATTATCCCAACTCCTACCTAGACTTGAAAGCGATTTATTTTCCAATCGATTTCAAATAAGGAGGATCTCAATTCGCCTGTATGTTTTTTTTATGCTATTACTTCGCCAATTATGAATTAGTTTTGATAATTATTTTTTTCTTATGTAACTATTATATACTTCTGCCCGCCTAGCACGCGAGCCGTGATAAAAGACTATCCACTCTATTTTTCCTGCGAATACGAGACAGACGTATCCATATTCTAGCTTTATCACGTTCCCGCGCGGGAAAAGAACAATTAGTCCTCGGCGCTTGGGGGGCAGAGGTGGTCCCATATAAATTTTATTGAAATCGGTTCTGTAGTATGGTTTTTAAATCAAAACTACTGTAATAAATCAAAATAACTGGAAAATATGAAGATGTCATCCAGGTAGTCCAATTAATAACGTTTTTTTTTAAATAGTTTTATAAAAGAAAAAATCAGCAACTTACAAATTTTTTAACAGAATGATTTCTAATGCAGAGAAAAGGTGAGATATTGTGTCATTACATCTGCCCCTGCCAGTTTTAATAATATAGTGACCACGACCGTTCTACGAGGGCGGCACTGAAAATTTCGGGAATCAAGGAAGTGACACAACATTACTATTTAAAAATATATTTATTGCTTTTCGAAGTATTCTCCGCGAAATTTGACACATTTTTCCATACGATGGAACCAATCATTGAAGCAACCATTCCATTCGGAAGTTGGGGTCTCCAAAATGGCCGTTTTGTAGGCGTCCACAGCTTCTTCAGGTGATGAAAATCTCTGTCCACGCAATTTATTCTTTATTTTAGGGAAAGTATAGAAATCATTAGGGCTTAGGTCGAGGCTGTACGGCGGATGGTCCAATAATTCTATGTTTTCTTGCTCTAAAAACTCTTTTGTTCTGTGCGCGGTGTGAGAACTCGCATTGTCGTGATGGAGGATGATGCGGCGGTTGCAGTTCTCTTTACGGAGTTCAGAAACGACCTGTGGCAAACAAATGCTAGCATACCATTCTGCATTAACCGTTCTTTGTCCCTCAAGAGGAATAGTCGTAACATGGCCGGTTTTGGAGACAAACGTGGCCACCATTTTTTTTGCAACACTCCGTGAACGAACAATTTTTGTTGGCTTTAACTCATTTTCGAACACCCAAACTCGTGACTGGTTTTTTGTTTCGGGTTCGTACGCGTATATCCAGGATTCGGCACCTGATACGATGTTGTATACAGCATTTGAGGATCCTGCGTGGAATCTTTCGAGAGTTCTGACGCACCAAGTAACGCGAGCCGCTTTTTGCTCTTCACAGAGCGAATGCGGTATCCATCGGGAAAACAACTTTTTTACACCTAATTTTTCATGCAAGATTATTTGTATTTGACTCATGCCAATGTCTAAAGTTGCCTGAATTTCGCGGTATGTCACATGTCGATCTTCCTCAATCAGCTTACGCACAGCATCAACGTTTTCTTGGGTGACTGCAGTTTTTGGACGACCTTGACGGGGATCATCACTGAGCTTGACACGTCCACGTTGAAATTCAGCAAACCAGCGATAAATTGTGGTTTTGGATGGGGCTTTATCACCAAATGCAGAAATCATCCGGTCAACACACTGTTTTTGTGTTAAACCACTTCGAAAGTCATAATAAATCATCGCTCTTGAATTTTCTCGAGTCAAATCCATTTTCTCAACGACTAAACAAGTTTGACAAAACCTTGTGACAAGACCGAGAATATTTTTTTAAATAAATAAATGGTATTCGATTGTTAAAACCAAGGAGTTTTCAATTAAAAAGATTTTAATATGACAGAAACAGTGGAAATATTCCATTCCCGATACTTTTAGTGTAGCCCTCGTATCAAGAGGGTTCGTTCTATCGTAGGGTTCAAGAAAATATTTTTTTTCTAGTAACTTCGCAATTTATGAGATGTCACTTTCAGTGAGCAGTACATAATAGTTCATAGCTCAATGCTTACTGGTATTTTTGTAGAGGCATTCTACTTTATTTAGTGCCTAGTATAAATATTCTACGATATGAATATCAACTTATTTCAATATTTTGAAAGATGACAAACTCAGTGCATTCACGTGCCCTGACCGGGTGCGATGCTTCAAACTAGATATTTATGTATTTCGTAAATTGAAGTTATATCGCGATTCTTTTTACTTTTATATATACATTGGGTAAACAACACTCGATCATCGCGCCGCGTCTTTCATTCTAAGGCAATCACCTAGAAATATATCGATAACATTGCTCGAAAGTTCATCACATAGATGCTAGCTAAAGACATATGATTGATAGATGATTAGAGCGTATGAATACGGTCTCCATTCAATAGTCGTCAAAATAAATATTGACCATTTGTTCTGTGCAAAGTACCTCTTATACCTACGATCTTTATATTTTATACGGGTTGTTCCTCACTCGTCCTATGACGTCTCCTTCGTATTATTTTTTCTTAACTCACCGTTTTCTACTCTCAACTCATCTGACAGATATTTTATAATTTTTTTACTCTTAACTCATCCTTTTTGTATTCTTGTCTCATCCAACTTCAATATTTATATAAATACCACGTACCGCCTGCCGCCCGCTCCTCCCTCGATCTCCTTTGACATCGTACCGCCTGCCGCCCGCTCCTCCCTCGATCTCCTTTGACATCGTACCGCCTGCCGTCCGCTCCTCCCTCGATCTCCTTTGACATCGTACCGCCTGCCGCCCGCTCCTCCCTCGATCTCCTTTGACATCGTACCGCCTGCTGTCCGCTCCTCCCTCGATCTCCTTTGACATCGTACTGGCTGCCGCCCGCTCCTCCCTCGATCTCCTTTGACATCGTACCGCCTGCCGCCCGCTCCTCCCTCGATCTCCTTTGACATCGTACTGCCTGCCGTCCGCTCCTCCCTCGTTCTCCTTTGACATCGTACTGCCTGCCGTCCGCTCCTCCCTCGATCTCCTTTGACATCGTACTGCCTGCCGCCTGCTCCTCCCTCGATCTCCTTTGACATCATACCGCCTGCCGCCCGCTCCTCCCTCGTTCTCCTTTGACATCGTACTGCCTGCCGTCCGCTCCTCCCTCGATCTCCTTTGACATCGTACTGCCTGCCGCCTGCTCCTCCCTCGATCTCCTTTGACATCATACCGCCTGCCGCCCGCTCCTCCCTCGTTCTCCTTTGACATCGTACCGCCTGCCGCCCGCTCCTCCCTCGATCTCTTTTGACATCGTACCGCCTAGCGCCTGCTCCTATCTCGATCCCCTTTGACATTTACCCCCGCGCTCCGTACCACGCGGACGATATGTCTTTTAAACGGTCTTTGCAACTTTACATGCAACCTAATTTTTGTCAATAGTACCTATACCTTTTTTTTAATAGGAACTATATTCACTTAAAGTTTAATATTAACAAGATGTAATGCAAAGGCTGTCTTCCTCCTCGTAAAAGCACGTATTGTATACTATTACGTAAGCGTTATCAAATTCAAGAAACATTTCCTCTCCTACATACGCAAACAAACTCGATCAAGAGTTTTTGTTATTCGGTAAACTTGGTCTGACGGGAAATTCTTGTCATTGCTCTTGAGCACCGGCCTTCCTTTGTTATTGTTACAAGATCGCATAAATCATTGTACTTTGGTGAACTAGCTTCAAAGTTCGTATAAAAGAACCTACTTAGGCACCTAGGTACTACTCGCACTGCTACATTCTTCAAACTACCTAAAATTCGGGAGTTGAAACTATGTCAGTGTCCATCAAATAATAATATCTAGTTTAGATATAGGTACTTAATGCTATTTTAGATGCGATCTACCCTACAGATGGTCAGCTGGACAGAACAGGCAGTTATTACTAATAGGCTTAGTAAAAGAGGACTTTTTGAATACGGGACCCTAAACTCCATTACCTATACATACTTTGTTATTTCAAGATAACTCCTAATCATCTATCTAATATAATAAAAGGCTGACTGACTGACTGACAGACAACGCACAGCCCAAACCGCTGGTCGTACAGACTTGAAATTTGGAGGGTGTATTCGTCTCGATGCGGAGGGGTGTACTAAGAAAGGACTTTTCGAAATTCGACCCCCAAGGGGAGGGGGGGGGGGGTTAGTTTGTATGAAAGTCCTTTGTTTTTGAACTTTTAGTCACGAAAATTTGGATTTCGATAGTTCATTTAAAATAAAAAATACTGTTTTAAATATTTTTTTGACAGAGACGATTTAAGGGGAGTAAAGGCGGGGTGGAATGTTTTATGGAAAGTTCTTTGTTTTTAAAGTTATAGTGTTGAAGAATTGATATCTGGGTTGTTCATTCAAAGGTGGGAAGTTGGGGGGAAGTTGGTAGAGTCGGTCGAGTCGGTCGGGTCGGTCGGGTTGGTCGAATCGGTCGAGTCGGTAGAGTCGGTAGATTTGGTAGAGTCGGTAGAGTCGGTAGAGTCGGTAGAGTCGGTCGTGTCGGTAGAGTCGGTAGAGTCGGTAGAGTTGGTAGAGTATGCTCGGAATGATTTAAAGTGGAAGATTTTGGGAGCGGTCCGTATTTCTTCCGCACGCGGACGAAGTCGCGGGGGACCTCTAGTAATAAATAAAGTCGACAAGTGCGAGTCAGAAATGTTCACCTATAGAGGTTATATAAACTGTCGGTTATTTTAGGTGTATTTATTGTTTGCGTTAACTTTATAGCTAGATTGGGACATAGGTATGTCCTAAAACTGCATCCAGAACCACCGGAGAACGGGCAGCAGCGTCCTCTTGGCTAACGGTGGTGAGTATTCTGCGATCCCCAAGCCGCCTGCCAAGCGTGGGGATTATAACAACCCCTCCCTATCAAGGGGGAGGCCTTCGTCCAGCAGTGGACGTCTTCTGGCTGGTGAGTGAGTGTGTACTGTTTAGGTAATAGCAAGATTATTTACAACTTTAAGGGACCACGTACCTACGCATTGGATATTAATTTTAACATGATATCTCCTCGCATTTCTGAGAAAAAGGCTCTTTGAAATTATCAATATCATGCAATAAATTTTTCAAACTTATCAAATTGTTATAACAAAGACACTCGTGCAATAAATTCCGAAAATAAGCTGCGAAGATCATTCAGAACCAACCCACCAAAGTAGTCAAGCTCAAGATGATAAATAGTACCTCCTGACGAGTAGGTACTTGGGAAATGCTCATATGTCGCAAGACTGGCTAGGGTGACATGTGGGAGGATTATAACTACACAGACCCAACAAATCCGGGAAGTAAACTGGATTGTAATGGACCGAATAAATTATATGGGACGAGTCCTTGTCTCGTTCTTATCTGGCGATATTTAAGAAATTCGGTTCGGGAAATTTTGGTTTGTGGATAAGAATGACAACCACAGTCTGTCTTGTGATTCTATACTTTCTACAAGATGTAATTAACTTTCGCTTCAATCTATTTTCTCTTAATATCATACGAACATAATAAGCATAATAATCAGCGTTTTAATAGCCCACTGCTGGACTTAAGGTCTAACCTCGAAGGACGATTCCATGCGCCATTGAAATTCTTCGCCGGACTTACATATGCTAATTAGATGTTTTGCTTCACCAAAAAGCCAGTGGTTTGAAAGTCCGTACATAAACTCGAAAGATCTCATTGGTACGGGGCCTGAGTTTGAACCCGCGACCTCACGATATTATAAGTTGAGCGGTCTTTTTTTCTACGATACTATTATTGTAAACTCATATTCTGGGAAGACACTCTCCGCTGCAACACAGTTAATGATACAGCTGCAGGCAGGGTTGCCAAACATTTTTTTTGTGCTTAAGTAAATATATGTTTGTAAGCAACAAAGTAATTTGTATTTGGTCTCCTGATTAGATTACCATGGCTTCACAAAAATAAAACAACTTCCTTATTCTCTACGATACATGCATTCTTGTCATAACTTCGTTCTTATAAGTTTGAATTATCTAAACTGGGCGGCCTCCGGGAAAATCGTGTAATGTTTACGGAATTCAATATTGTTTCCTACGCGTTTCTTCACTAGGCACCTCGCTCCCCAAATTGTTGGCTCTATTTTCCGACAAACTCAAGAAAATGTATTTTTTGTACGTTCCGGAGTAAAAGATAAAAACGATAGTGCTAGCACAAGCAGATTTCACAATTGCTTACATATTGTATGTTTGATGGATACTGTTTGAGACGGTAAGTAATATGTAGAAAAAATATGTTCCTGATAATGCCGTGCCTATAACAAACACTTTAGTATTTTAAACAGAGTGTGACAACTTTTACTATGGGCCAACATTGAAATCGAGAAAAAAAAACAGCTGTTCTATACAAAAAGTTCGTTGACCTTGGACTAAATGTATGGAACAGCTGTTTTTTTTCTTGATTTTGCAGTTGACCCCATAGCAAAAGTTGTTCATAATGATGAGTACATACATACCCTTCAGTATTGTTGAACCTTTTTGTTACACATTGTATACCTAGATCTGTATTTAAAGGCTTAGGATATTTTCCTTATGCTGGTGGCCTAGCGGTACAAATTTCCCATCGTCTCAAGTATGAACTAGGCCAAAATGGCACATGCCTTTATTTATCGTTTGCTCTCTGCCTACCTATAACGCAGTGTGCCTTAATCGCGTTGTGCCTAAACCAAACGCGAGGTAGGCGTATTGAGATTTAGGTCCATTGAGTTTTATTTCAAGAGCGAGATAGGCCCTGTGAGAATTAGGTCCATTGATTTGTAGTCCAAGAGCGAGATAGACCCTGTGAGAATTAGGTCCATTGATTTGTAGTCCAAGAGCGAGATAGACCCTGTGAGAATTAGGTTTGCTTTCTTATCTACTTCAGAATGTGAACGAATCTCTATTATACTACTCACAAATTCATATATTACCTGCGATTACTCCTCGCTTTATGTTTAGTAATAAGATCGGATCGAGAAATGTCCAAAAAGAAATACGAGTCGAGTTTTCGCAGTTTTATCCGGTAAATAACTCTTCCAATTTCACGTGTTTGTTTGTGATTATGTTTATGACATCCGTAGCTCTGAACTAAAAAGAAAAATATCTAGTTATGTGTACAAGTAGGAGTACATCATTCTGTACATAATACACGTCTTAGGGCCGGTTTTTTGATCGGTAGTTAAGCCAACTAATAGTTAAAAACGGTAACAAATTGTTAAAATCCCAATAATTCAGTTTTTTGATTCATAGTTAGCATGACCAGTGGTCAAAAATGTTACGAATGGTTAGATAGTTAACTATAGTCAGTTTAACAAATGGTTATGTCGATTTTGACCATGGATCAAAAAACCGGCCCTTATTCACACGGTGACAACTTTGTATGATGAAATTTAAACGGGTCACACACGACGAAGACGCTAATTCATTTTCATCTTTCGATAAAGTATCGCATACTTACCTACAATCCAATAAACCTATTAATATCGTCTTGTAATAGGTATCTATCTTGACATACCGAGCGCCACGTGAAACCCAAATAAGTATACATATCGAAAAATGTTAAAAGTACGTGCGGTTAACGGTTTTATACAGGCTGTTAGTTTGAACACCGTTATCCTTCTAGGATTTCATTGTACTCATCATTCTGAACAACTTTTACTATGGGGCCAACCCTGAAATCACCATGAAATTTACCATAGTATATCTTACCCATCAGATACTGTAAGACAATAAAAAAAATTTAAGAGGTCGTAACACAAAATATTATGGCTTCTTAATCGTATAACTTTGATGCGCTTAAATAGAAAAGCATCAAGAAAACCATGGAAATTTCGTAAGGTAGATAGAGCATTGTGTGTTTATACTTACACTTGGTTTATAGAGATCTTTCCCGTATTATTGTACAATGTCCAGTCAGTTTAAGCTCAACCACGCAAATGACTGTTCATGAATATGCAAACGGCATTGGGAATCGGGATCAATGTGAGACAAGGATTGTTTAATGTAAGTCTGCAAATACCTATATTGTGTTAGGTATGGAAAGCAAACACAAAACAATTATTCGACATCATTTTTATTTACTTACACGTGTCTATATACAAGTACAATTGAGTGTGTATTTTATTAACAGATACTTACCAAGACATTTTTATTTACTCGTACTACATCTAAGTACCAATATACTGTCATCATTTCTCTATAAATGTAACAATGACTATCAAAGTTTCTTTATGTGCCTACTTTTTTACAATAACTTTGGTGCTTTTTTATTATGTCTAAAACATTTCACTAATATGTCTCCACTATATGTATTTACAGATGTTACATTTAGGCTAATCTAGGCTTACAGATCTAATGCTCGATAGTTTGTCCTTACCTAAATCCTACAACCTACAAGTACCTAAAGTGTATCAATTGCCTGCTCGTTTATGCCAGCTGGTAGGCGTAAGACCTACTCCATGTTGCCCCATTCATCCCTGTCAAGTGCCAATCAATGTTACCCAGACCTTTTCT
The DNA here is from genome assembly GCA_905404285.2 of Erannis defoliaria. Taxonomy (NCBI): domain Eukaryota; kingdom Metazoa; phylum Arthropoda; class Insecta; order Lepidoptera; family Geometridae; genus Erannis; species Erannis defoliaria. The sequence goes on from FR990071.1 coordinate 9,132,595, forward strand.
AGAAAGATTTCTCTATGGTATCGACCCATATCTACATTGTGTTCTTCTCTGGATATCGCTTCAAAGGATAGTCGGCAAAATTGTTTCATTGCGAGGAAATATTTCGGTAGTTCTTGATACTCATAATAAATCATCAGCTCTAAATAAATGTAATAAACTCACTGAGGTAATAAAATATCATACTCTGTAACCTATGATACATAGGTAGGTACATACTATACACCCTCACCAAGTCACATACACGTAGATTGTGCACTTTCTACCAATGAACATAATACTTATCGAATTAAATCATGCAACTTATATGCCAAAGTCAAAGTCAAAGTCAAAGTTATTTATTGATAAATACATTATTTACATGTCAAAAACAAAACCATGGTATATACAATAGTATACAATTAAAATTAAAATGAATGTCATATTATATATTAAATTAATGTCAACCAGACAAAAAAATAATTAACAAAAAACTACTTATTTATTCTCCGCTTGCGAATAGAACTAGTAAACTCATCGAAGTTATAAAACGTTTGCTCGATAAGCCAGCGTTTCAGTCTGCTTTTGAAGCAACTTAAGCTCGGAGCGATTGTGACCGTATCAGGTAGCATGTTATATACCTCCGGCCCCATAATGTGTGTCAGCTTGCCCGACCTCGCGAGGGAGCGCGAGATACTGACCAGCTTGTCAGCGTTACGGATGCCGCAAGTGTGCATTTCTCCGCGTTTCTTATATGTGTCGAGGTTATTCCTCACATACACCGCCACCTGAAAAATCAGGATGGACGGCAGAGTGAGTATCCCGAGCTCCCTAAAATGTGGTCTGACGGATGGACGGACGGACATGTGTCGTTATAATGTTTATACTTGTTTATTATTCGTTAAGTTCAAAAGTGAATTACATTTATGTCAATAAAAATAAAATATTCTATTTGATAAAAGGCCACAAAAAATAATCTCCAATTTCTAAATGTTTGGTTCTGATACAAGTTATTTTAAGTTTGTTTAATAATAGACAACTGTTGTATATTTTACACTACACACGACAGAGTGCATCGTTTCATTTTGTATTCCATTTCAAGTCTGAATTGGATAGCAAGGCTATAGGAGATGAAAGAGGGACTTTAGTGAATACTGTTGATACCTACATAGATCCCACATAGAGGGTTGCGGTCAGTGTGGCTATTGCAGCCAAATAATCTCTCAAGTCACGAGTAAAGCATCAGCACTAATGAATGGACCCATTTACCTAAACATAAACGGCTTTTCCTGGTCCTTATTTGTAACCAAGTGTGGAATTCTTATGAGATCATTGAAATTCAAATCACATTTATGATTTTCGTAAGTAGGTATGTAGAAAGCGACATGATCGTAATTTATTGCTTTAGCAAATTTTATCATAAAAAAATTGTTGCCAACTGAGATCACACAAGGTTACAATCAGATGAAGATTTTAAATAAGCAGATTTTCGTGGCTGGTAACCATGTTATCTGAAAAAATATACGTATGGATGTAGCGTGGCGTAGGGGCTTCAATGTATTAAATTCCTCATTAATTTCAGTCTGACGCATTACCGGAATCCGTACCAAAATAAAATGAAGTACCGACCAAAATTAAAACGCTATCTATATAGCTATGTTAGGCAGGCATGTTATTATTTCAACACCATGTGAGCATCGGATTTGTAGCTACAATGAAAACTTTACTGATGACTTGGTCATGCTACAAGTATGTAAGAATTTCACCACTAGGTCTTGCGTGTTATGCAAATGTATTTTTACCTTTTACATAAAATCTGCTGAACTCTTGTTTAGGCTAAGTTAGGTCGCTGCGCCATCGAAGTAAATAGATGGATAATAAAAAACACTGTACAGTGTACACCAAGAGCCCAAAATAATGATGATGCATCAAAAAACGAGATTCATGAGTACTTACTTCACTAAACTCGCATAATAGCTGTATGTAGCGTAAAAATATTCAAATATTATAGGGATATACCAAATCTTATTTGGATACTTCGTGCAGAGCCGCAGTAGACCTAAATATAAAAATTCCGCGCATGCACGTGAACAAACCTCAACTATTTAATTTAATATACTCGTACTACGAAAGATCTCCAATACCAACTTGAGAAAGTTATCTACTCTATGTAGTAGGTACATAATGTTATATTAATCACGAAAACTTTATGGATTTTATTCTATTATGAATACGGCAGCAAGCCAGGTAGCGCGTGACCAGAAAGATAAAAATAATTAGCCCATAATTTCCACAGTTATGTCGGAAAAAGTTTGTAATTAGTTTACGTGACAGATACATTTGTGGTGTAGGATTATCTAAGTTCCTCATTTACAATATAAAACAGTTTTCCTTTTCGATGATAGCACCATAGAAATTGGCTTAGAAGTCTTTCCGTGTGGTAATCTTACTCCTTCTTGTGTTTACAATTTCAATCAATCAATTTGATATACAAATCTTACACCTTCTCCATATTTTTCCATTCTTGCATACATCAATATCTAAAACTTATACTTATATATCTACTATTATATTATCTGTGCTATTATTATCCTAAACTGTACAATAATTTAAAGATTTTTCGCTTACAAATTCTCAATTACCTACCTAGTCATAAAAAAAAAACTTAAGTACATACAAGTATTTTACAATAAAACAATATATTTAAGTTTCAGAACGATGCATGGTTTTCTATACCGGGTGGACATTTTGTCCAAGATCGATGAACCTTTTTATATGGAACAGCTGGTTTTTTTTCGTGTTTTCAGGGTTGGCCCCATAATAAAAGTTGTTCATAATGATGATTACAATGACATCCTAGAAGGATAACGGTGTTCAAAGTAACACCCTGTATTGCAGAAAAATAATATGCCTTGAGAGCAAGTAGGCATTCTCACACTAATAAGGTGCCTTGCCTTAGCTTTGTCGACAGACGTATTTAAACGTATTTAGACTTTTTTTTTCGGTCCATCCCCGTAACAGTTAATGTAATGCCTACTAAATGTAGAATCATTTTATTTTTACCTAGTATAGTATTCTTTTAATACTACATAATCTTTCGCTGTTAGAACTAACAAAATGTAAAACGATAGACATTTAGATCGCTTACCTCTTCTAATAATTCTAATGAATCTGTAGTTAAACCCAAGTAGTTGTAAAACCAAGTTTTATAACTACAGATTAAAAAACCAAATAAATATTCATTCATATTAAGCATGATCCAATAAAACAAGGTCTGCTACTCCGGGAGTGACACTTGCTTACGTCATAATTTATGAATTATAAAATACACATATCATTTCAATTGTCATTTCGTGTCCGCTCAAGCGAAATGGTTCAAGTTAAACACGAATTAACATAGTTTCAACCAAAATCACATAGTTTTATAGGTAATATAATATACGGCGAACGGGGAGTTATGATTTCACGCTACTGGTCCGTCGATGACGTAGGTTTGTGTCACCCACGTGACCTTTGTCAATCGGGAGTGTCATACCTGGCGGAGTATATTATTATACTATGTTATTATATTAAGTACCTAATTAGGCCAAAAAAGTAAATATTATCTAAACCTCCTTTTAATTTTCTGACATCTATTACAAATTTCATAAATATTAATGTTAATTACCTATACTTTAATAAGTATTTCGATTTTAATAGATAGGCACTCAAATTTTGTTGCCATATCTAATTAATTTTCCATTAATTAGATACTGTTTACGCCTCAGCCAATTTTGCTATTAACGAGCAGCTGTCGGGCTGACTAGCCTATAATATAATACTTACTTATACATTATGTTTTGGATACAAAGTAATGTAAAAAAAATCTGTTATAGTTTTATATACCGCAAACGCTTGGGCATACTTTAAGAGCGATTTTATATATTTTATTGTATAGCTTATACAGAAAACAAAGTTAAAAGCAAAAAAATATATACATCCATTATTTGCAGTTATTGTGAATGAGAAAACTCATAGAACCAACAAAGTTGTTATGTATATGACTTAGTATTATATACTTTGTGGTAAGGCCTAAGAAAGCTGCTTACGATGAGTTGTTAGTTTATTTATTATCTGTAACCTTATAAACTATCACTACGTACGTATCAAACACGTAACATCACAAGCGTACTGCTTGTGACACTTTTTCCACTACAGAATGCACACATTGACTAGAAGAATCTCCACATCACAGGTGCGCGACCGAGCCCATAGAGGCGGCCGCGGACCGGCAACGCTACGCCTTCAGAGCCGTCAGGGGCTCTCCTTCAGGCCTCGGCAGGGGCAGTAGCTTCCTTGCCAGCCTCGTGAAAGTGCTTCGGAATTGACGGCTCATGCTGCAGTATAGGACGAAATTAATGGCAGACCCCACTAGCGCCATCAAATCCATCACCTCTCCTGTCATAAGAAAAAAACTTCTGTAAGAGAGATTCGATTTTAATTTTCTTCCCAATATGACTTATTTCTGCGACAAAAATGACAATTCTGAATGGGATATAAAAAATATAGGTAAAGGAACTATTCAAGACAGAATATTATAGTCGTCCGTCAACATAGTCTGTCAATACGGTCCATTTCTATGTCATAGGTAAGATCTCTGATATTTGATGGAAATGAAAATTAAGGGTTTCGTCCAAAAGGTCGCTTTCAGCTGAAGCAGAGGTACTTCTTTGAGACGTAAAAAAGTTCTTCTTAAGTTCAGAAATGAAAATAGAATTGTATTTATTTCTAAGAAAATAAACAGTTGCGACTCGAGAGATAGCTCCTATATTTTCGTTCTTAGCGGGGATGAGTTGTTGCTTTCACGAAAATAATAAATCTATTAGCAATTTTTTTATGTGCCCGTGATTTTTCAGAAGATCCCTAACAAAACAAAAGTACAACTCAGTAACGGAATTCAGAATTAGTCCGAAATATGTAAGAAGGACTGTAATAAATATAGTGCTACACTTACTATTTTTGTCCGGGCTAAAACAGTTTACAGCTTCATAAAAGTTTGGCGGGAATGTTGGTGACAAGTTAGTTGAACGATTTTGTACAACCATAATTATAAAGAAACTGTTTGATATTTTGCCTAAGAAAATTAAGGAAAGGACTGGCGTTTCTGACAGTATTAAAAACACAAAACCTTTGCTTTGGCTGTACATGTACACGTATAACGATTTAGAATAATTACGGCACATACTTTATTTAAAAAAAACTATAAACCGAAACCGGTTTTAAATTTAAATTATCTGTAGGTAAAAGACCTATTGTATTATAATCATAATATTTACTAAATCGACATAATATGAAGGAACCTCAAGAGGCTCTCGCTAGACATGAGCTGATTTTGTTTTCGCAATATCAGAGTTGTTGACTACTTTATAGCTCAGTTGGTAGCATGTCTGCCTTCAGAGCTGTAGGCCGTGGGTTCGATCCCAATCCAGGACAAACATTTATGTGACGAACATAGATGTTTGTTCTGTCGCTGGGTGTAGTATATACCTATTATATATAAGTATGTATTTACAACAAAAAAAGATGTATATAAGTATTCTATCAGCTATCTGGTTTCTATATTACAAGCTTTGCTTAGTTTGGGTCTAGATGACGCTGTGTGAAAAATGATCAGATATATTTATTTTATTTATAGTAAAATTTTATCGTAATGAGCTTATTCGGTTTAGCGAACATTCCGTAAACCTATGTTTTTTTTCCTAAACATCAACATATACTTTCTTGGACATTATTCGATGTAGATCTAAGCCCATAATTAAATAACGATGTACATCTTGAAGATACTGACGTGGTTCAATTTAAACGGTATGTAACCAGTAAATTACACAAAACAGTGAGCTGTCTATTCTCAATCTAAATTGTAAATCAATTTACGCTTTACAGCATAAAAACCGATCAAGTGTACCTTATACAGGTTCAAGTCAATGGTATTTGATGTTAATTAAAAAGGATTTTTGTGACTATTTTTTTAAAGGAAGTTCAAAGTTTCCGTTTTTTTTACTTAAATATTTTGTTCTATATGTGACTCAGAAGATTTTATCTTTATTATCTTGATGTTATTAAAATAGAGTTACATTAAATTGATGATTTAAAATTCCTACTTGCTTTAAAAAAGTTGCCTCATAAACTTCGTATTAAGAAGATTACGCAGAAAACCCGATTTATATATACCATCGCATCCAGTACATAAGGGGTTTTATTTGTGTTACCGTCACTAATGGACATAGGTCCAATCAGCTGACAGCCTGATAGCTCAGTTGGTAGCATGTCTGCCTTCAGAGCTGTAGGGCGTGGGTTCGATCCCCACCCAGGACAAAAATATTTGTGACGTACATCGAAGTTTGTTCTGTGTCAGGTGTAGTACGAGTATGTATTTACGAGAAAAAAATGTATATAAGTATTCTATCAGCTATCCGGTTTCCATAATACAAGCTTTGCTTAGTATGGGGCTGGATGGCGCTGTGTGTAATAAATGTCCCCCCAATATTTATTTATTTATTAATCACAACCGAACAAAGCGGATTCCGTATTAAATAAGCCATTCTATTTAGAATTGATCGCGATTGCGATGTTAGCTTAAAATATTATTTATATTACAACTATACCCTATACCACTATACTACTTTAAAAAATACTTTTACTTTATGTCATGTACATAATAAACCTTGTATTTATAATTACGTAGGTATATATAAACGCCATGCTAGGTACGTTGTTTCAGTTGATAGTACTCTACCTACAGCAATTCAATTTGAGACCATTTAAGTACATAGTAGGTATTAGGTATGCCTGTCCTTTATGGAGTGGAGACATTGGAGTGCTTTTGGCTAATAATAGCTTAAGCATATCTATTATTAATTGAACATACCTCCTCTTGCTAGCACAAGGTGCGTACTTAATTGAGTTACAGAGCAATTAAATTATTTCACTCCACTCCGCTTCCCATTAAGTGGTTTGCGTAAACACGAACGGTCTATCTCCATGTGTTCGTAAGTAGGGATACATTGCCCTTATTTTTGTTTGAATTATTCGCACGAAGACAAAGCTAAATAACGCTTTATCCGCAGCTGAAGACAGTAAAGCGGTGGTTTAGCGTCAATTTAATAAAATTTTGACGCAAACGAACAACCCGAATTACAAGGACATCGTGTACAGTTGCGAGACTCGCACGCTTAAATTAAACGCTTTGTGCTAGCGTTTCTAAAAAATACAAGCCATTTATTTTAACTAACGGGTAGTTTATATCTCTGTGCGTCATCCCCGAGTCATGTTACTGTTACCATTATGTTGGAATTTCATTTATAAACATTCTTATTCCGTGCTTGCAACATACTCTGTAAGATCTATTATTTTTAAACAAGTGCATGTTTGCCATTGGCAAAATACCAACCTACCTTCTCCTATTTCGCCCACTTCATAATACGCATGTAGAGTTAGACATAGATAGAGACATAGCAGTAGAGCAAATCGGTAGAGTTTACGGTAGCATAAGTTCGTTCGCAAAATTTCGGCAAGTGTACCTCGCATAACGATCTCCTTACATTATGGTTTACTATATGATTTTAGTTTAAAACTGTTTAGATTTTACGCTTCGCGCTTTACCTTTAAAATTTGCTCTACAAAGTTAATTTTAGTTTTTCAATAACTTACCTGTAATAATAATCTGAGATATTTTATGCGTAAATCAAATTGTTTTGTTATATAATCTTGGTCCTAAAGAAATGTCCATGTTCTTTGTTTTAGCAAGCAAATACCACCTATCATCATCATCAGCCCGGAGACGTCCACTGCTGAACGAAGGCCTCCTCCTTAGACCGCCACACTGTACGACAACCTGCCATTTGCATCCACTGGTTGCCCGCGACTTTTACAATATCGTCCGTCCACCTAGTGGGAGGCCTACCGTCCTACAATGCGTCTTCCGGTTCGTGGTCGCCACTCAAGAACCTTGTTCTCCATCGGTAATTGTCCTTAACATATTTTGAATTCTCAGTCAAAAAATCTGAAGCCCTAAAACCCGCCGGATTACTTTAGTTAATTCATTTCAATCTAGCTTTTAGCTTTCAAAATGCAAATTGAATGAAACAAAAGTTTAAATCGTTCCCTAAGGAAAAATCTATTTAATTTTGAAAAGGGTGAAATTTAATCTCGAACCTGTAATGAATAACAAAACAGTAGTACGAGTACGTGAAAGCAAGTAATGTACAGTTTATTCGTATTATCACGGTATTATAAATAGGTGGGTGAGCGTAAAAATATTTACAGTTAAACAACTCGAAGTTATAAAACTTACAGCGTGGATTAATTCTGTAAGATGAAGCGACATTTTAGTACACTAAAACTGAAAACTTACAGCTCGTCACGTTTGATTATAACCAAAAATGCTACAACAAAAACACGAGCGCGAATTTTATGACAAAATTTAAATGAGATTTTCAACTTTGTCAGTTAGCTCAAAGTACCTTACTGTATCTGGGCTGTGATGGAATCTGTTTCTAAAAGTATGTGTCATACGTAAGCTTACTACTGATTGCCGCCTTTCGAAATTGAATCCTAGCCACTTAAGAAAAATTCCAAGTAAAATGATGTAATTGATTGAAGTAAAATTAAGTAATTTTTCATAAATAAAAGTAAAATCAACACGTGACACGGACCAATTAAGATTTTCCTTTTGCGATAACACTTACACCAAGCCTTACTTAGATTAAGAGTAAGTAATTACGACACCGACATGGGATGGGTGCTACAGACACGTTCGTGCAGCCTGACAGCCTACGCAATCTGCCACTTTAGGGTTCGCCCCAATCCAACATCCACCAGATAACCTCGTGACCGGAAAATTTATTTTTGCTTCTTTTTAAAGGAAGGCTTTGAGATAAATTTGTCCTAAAAAACAGATTTTAGATTTAAAAAAGTTATCTGTACTTTGCTTTAGGAGGCACGTTAATCCAGGGATCACACGATAGGTCATGATCATGACATGACGGACCATTGAAAAAGGAAAGGGTTAAGCTGACCATCTATTTATTTACAGGTTGTAAAAACAGGTAACTCTCTTACATCGTCTACCTAGCTTGACTACTAACGAATGTGAAAGTTGTGAATTGTTTTAGGATTATATGGTATAGATAATAGAAGACTCTACAAAACGTCACAAAAAGAGCAAGAAATGTGTTTTTAAACCGACTTCAAAACAGGAGGAGGTTCTATGTTCGACTGTACCTATTATGTTTTTTTATGTATGTTAAACCGATTTCTCCGTTAATTGTGGACCGATTATGAAAATCCTTTTTTAATTTATCTCGAGGTGGTCCCATATTAAATTGAGCGTTTTGTGAGTTAGGCTCGCTTAACTGTACTAAAAAGAAACGTAGATTTTGGTGACGGTACCCCAATAAATAGGTACCGGTAAAGCTTTACGTGATTTCAAATAATCGTTGTTTTTAAATTACCATCAAATTAGAAAGTTCGCTAACTAATCAATGACATATAATTGGGGGTAGATGTGAAGATTATTCCTTATAATGCCGTTACTCACGCACGAAACCGGACTTACCAAATGCGTAGTAGCAAATCTGGAACAAGTGGGGAGCAATCGCCGTGAGGAGGCCGAAGAGGGCCTGCGGCAGCTCTGTGGCCAGGAACAGGCCCAGCAACGCCACCAGCATGCGGGTGGTGCGGTCAGTGCGGCCGCCGCCGCCGCCACGCTTGCCACCCTCTTCGTTCAAACGAGCCTTCTCACCCTGCACCATTCAATCAGTTTAATTAATTAATAAAAGACATACTTAGATTACTGCGCCATGCCACTGCAGGGCTAAGATCCAACTTCCTTATATTTTATTTTTTTGTAAGTATGTTACGCGATTACTCCGCCAATTATGAACTGATTTTGATGATTATTTTTTGTTTGGTAAATAATACTTTAGAGGTGGGTCCATATAAATTTTATCGTAATCGGTTCAGTAGTTTGGTTTTTAAATCAAAATTACTAGAAAATATGAAGATGTCATCCAGGTACCCGAAGTTAAAGTCGGTTGTATTTGTTTTTTTAAAAGCGTATTATATTTTATTCCTTTGCTTTTTTGCTATTTGCTTATCTTTTAAGTAGAATAGAACTCTTATCTTCATCTGGGTCGTCCGCGGTCATTAAGCTGAAACCACTATTGTACCGTGATTTTACCCAATCCTCTAACTTGCGGCTGACATGGCTAACTTAATCCCACAGTTACCTTATACGTTGAATACTACATGTAAGATAAGTAGGTAGCAAAAAAGGTGCAATGTTACAGAAGGGTGATTTAGATACTAAATGAAGATATTCGTGGAACTTATGTATGTTTACAAAATACCTTACTTGGATGTTATTGGTAGGAAAACTTACACAAACTAAACAAGAAGCTTAATAAGAGTATCAATACAAAGATAAGCGCGTGGGTAAAACGTAATACATAGATATAGATAGATATTACTGTATCAATCAAGTGTTACATAAATCTCATAAATGTAACACAGAATCGCTGTTGGCTTCTCCTTTAGTTATAGCCGATAAAAAGGTAATCATGAATTTATTCGATTATCTGTAGGGAATTCCCCTACAGGAAGACAGGATTATATTTATATGCTCTCTTGTGTTATTATATCTTACCTCGTTGGTGTTTATTGCAGACTTTTTTAACAACTTCTGTCTTCTTCGATCACTGGATTTCATTTTTAATATTAATAATATACTCAATATGCTCAACACTATACATGGTATTAATTTGATAAACACACTATAAATCCAAAATATAGCAGTAAGCAGTCCTTTATTATCTGTCATTTGCAGTGCCCAAATAGGTTCATTGCTTAGAGATGCATTGAAGATATCAGTCTCATTCCACGTGCTGTTTCCATCTGTGTTTTTCGCTGGTAGTTGCTGAATGTTCATTGCAAAATAAATAGGAAGACACAGTATAGGACAAACCGCGTAAGCCGCCGCTATAGCCACATTCGTATTCCTTTTGTTACACAACGTCCTGTTCTTCTGAGGATACTTTATCGCGATGAAACGCCACACAGCGAGCGTGATCGTAAGCCAAATGGAGATCGTGTGGAAGGTTTGGCTGAATATCGAATGGAAGTACACAAATACGGCCCACGCATATGAGTTCCTGTTCAGGTCGGAGGCGATAGTCGTGTAGATGTGAAGAGCGAACGGTATGTAGTCGATCATGACGAGTAAGTCGGCGACAGCGAGCCCCGTGAGGATGGAGTTTGTGGAAGAGGCCATCTCCTTGCGGCTGAGGACGGCGATGTTGACGGAGTTGGCGGCAGAGCCGAACAGGCAGATGACGAGCGCGATGTAACCGTGTACGCGGATGTAGACATGCTGGAAGGCCTGCCCGCCCGGCACGCAATACGCCACGCTCTCCGCGCCCGCCCCAGCAGCCTCGTCCGACATGTTGTGCTCCGCTGCTGCACGTTACCACTTAACATGCATCATCTGAAACAATACATACAAAACTAGATTTCCATCTTAATACGATGATCGTACGATTCGTATTACGATCACATAAACTGCAACAATTTCTATGCAAAAAGCAATGTTATTTTAATTTATCTTAATGGCAAAAAGCATGTGTATGAAAAATTTATAAATTATCTATTCTTTTGTTGATAGGCTTATATTATGAAGCTATCCCTGAAATCGCAAAATAATTGTCCTCTTCATATATTTTGTGGAAGCTAAATGTTTTTATTAGGGTTGGACCCCTAGTGAAAGTTGTTCACAATACTGAGTACAACGATCTCCTTTCGGCTCAGTAATAAGCTAACGCGTAATAGTACATAATGATACAAGTGTGCTATTTTGGCCATTACTACTAGTATTGTGTTGGTGGTATATTATATTTGGTCATTACACTCGATGCGGTACGATAAGGGAGCCGAGAGTGTAATAACCAAATTCACACGCATTCCATGCGATTTTTTCATCACACGGAAAAACAAACTTGTATTGTTATTTTTTTATTAACTCTTTGTTAGTACAACATATAAGATCGTTGATAAATCAACCACACAGCGAAAATGTCAACAAATATTTGGGGAACATGACACGCAAGCTATGCTTTGTCTAAATTAGGTTGATAATTTTGGCAGCAAATAAGTTTCGTATTCTTTTTTGAATAAATCTAATACGATCAATTCGTACTTCGTTGACCGCGGTTCGGTTCGGGTACCGCCCACTTAGTCAAGTGCGACGCCTAACGAACAACCACAGACTATCAATAATCAGTTTTGAATTAAAATAAATCGTATTATAAAAATGTACATTTGGGGTAGTACTATTATTTATTCTGTAATTTGGGTAACTATATTATATTTTGAAACGTTGTCTTCAACTACTGGCCTTTTGGAGAAACTCAGAGTCATACAACGGGCAATGGAGAGAGCTATGCTCGGAGTTACTTTGCGCGATAACATTCGAAACCGGAAGACGCAGGGTAGGAAGGCCTCCCACTATGTGGACCGACGACATTGTAAAAGTTGCGGGCAACCGGTGGATGCACATGGCAGGTTGTCGTACAGTTTGGTGGTCTAAGGCAGTGGCGGATTATCCGTAAGGCAAACTAGGCACCTGCCTAGGGGCGCGAGGTTACAAAGGGGCGCGGGCAGAAGTTTTAAACGAAAATCAATCATCTGCAAATTGTTTACGGTATCACTAATAACTACACAATGTACCTATACTTACATAAAATCACGTCTGTTTTACTTGTAATCATTTGTATGGGCACCAGAATCCAGAGGGGCGCCAGGTTCCAGAGGGACGCCAGTTTTTAGGGGGACGCCGATGAGCCTACTAGCCTAGAGCGCTGTTGACATTTAATCCGCCTCTGGTCTAAGGGCCTTCGTTCAGCAGTGGACGTCTCCGGGCTGATGATGATGAAAAAGTTATTTACGTTTTTTTGCTACTTTTAACAAATTTTTGGGTAAAACATAATTATTGTTTTGCCATACGAAATTCATTTTCAGTAAATTATTCGTTTTCTCATCACCGTCATTCTGATTTGCGGAGTCACAAGTCGTTAAGGGAGGGTTTTATAGTCAAATTAATTAAGTAATTATTAATTTAGTAGAAAATAATAGTTTTCGAATAATCGAAATCGAGTCCAAGTTTTACGAGAATAATAATCGAATAGGTTCATTACCGATTATACACTACCTCATCCGTACTGTGACTTGTCAAAATTATCAACTTATTTTGACAAAGCATAACGATGCGCGCGCATGTTACATTTTCTTTAGCCGCATAAAAACTCTTTGTTGGTATTACAAAAAAAACTGTAAGTACCTATTACCCAGCTATATTAAGAATGTTTCGTATACATACATATAACTTACAGTGAGGTACAAACTTAACTTAACCGGGTTATACCTATTATAACACTGCTGTAATGTAAAGTAAAAGCACCCGTATTTTAGTCTCATTATCCAAGATATTACTTAGATATAGGGGGCGTCCATAAATTACGTGAGGTTTTTTTTTAATTTTTTGTCTTTCCCTCCCCCCCCTGGTGAGATGTCGTGAATTTTATTCAACCCCCTCCCCCATCCCCCGATCTCACGTGAGATTTTTCAAAATGTGGGTTTCTTACGTAAACGCGTTGGATTGTTATTGTAAAAAGAAAAAAAAATTGCCAAAATATTTTTTTTTTTTTGTATCAATCAGAATAAAATTGCGTGATATTTGCCGAGACCCCCCCTCTCTCCAACGTAAGATTAGATGAGATTTGACTCGACCCCCTCCCCCCCTTAAACATCTCACGTATTTTATGGACGCCCCCTAATGAGACTAAAACCGATGTAATAAGATCCACTTTACGAGCAATTGTGATGAAAAAAATATTACGGCGCTTCTGAAACTCGTGTTATTATTCTACATGATTATTGTATGAAAAATATTATTTAACTTCCAACATTTGTTCGTCGTGTTAAAAGTACCTACCCCAATGTGCAAACAAATTATTCACGTTTATGATGCCTGTACATTTCGTACTAAAATCCACAGCTTTCCTTATCTCACACAAATACCTGCATGATGTTCAGCTATATTTTATTTCGGTGTCCCGATGTTCACGTTTATTTATGTGCTCGCTTGCAACGTCTCAGTGTACTATCCATAAATAAAGGAAATTTATATCTGGCATCGCTCTAACTCAGGAGGGCAGGAGTGAAAGTTCATATTTTCTCCAAGAAACAATAAGAAGCTGAAAGTTTTCTGGAATATCTAAGTCTTCGAAAGCACGCACGCTTTAAACTACCTGTCAGATTTTTAAAGATGCACCGCCCGAAGGCTCGAAATCATTGGTGGGCGTGGCTAAAAAGCATGCTCTCTTCATCAAACAAACACTTTGTTTGATGAGGGAAAGGGAGAAACACGCAATTTTTTATGTCGGCCTTTGGCTACAAGGTTGTGTTTAAAAAACTTCTGGTTGAATTTATTCCAACTAACGTTATTTGAAATGTTGATGGACTAAACTATGCCGCTTGATAAATTATTTTACAGTTTTCATACTCTTTATGTTAATAATTTACGTCCAAAGTGGCGTCAAAATTGAGCTAAAATACGAGATGTTTCCTGGCTCATAACTTCCATGTTCTTCTTCATAACTTCATAACTTTCATGTTTAGTAAATTTTACTTTGTTATCAATATACAATCTTAGATTCGGATAATGAAGAGACAAATCGAATTAATGCTTAGTCTTGGACCTACAACATTACATAGTGGAACATTACATATGACTTCCCCGTTTCTATGGAGAGGTGACCGGCTTGTTTACTCTTAAAGGCAATTGATAGCAAATAACAAGTAGAAAATGTTGATGACCATTCAACAACAACATTTGATCATCAGTTTTTTATTTTATTTTATTTGTTGATTTTTTTCGTTTCCATTTTTTGATTGCATTTCACTTACTTAACCAATGACTCCAATTTATTATTAATGTATGTATTGATGGACCTTCGCCTCACAAGTCCCCAATATACGCTTGTTGGATAAAATAAAAACTTTTGCGGACCGTATTAACCTTCTCGTAAGTTTAACCTTTTCCAATATAATATTACTTATAACGCTATCCGTGTGAAACCTTCCTATATCTACTCTTAACAAATAACAAAGTTTGTAATCGATCTAAAAACAATAAATTGGTATATTATGAACGGGGAGAGAGAAAACTAGAACTTCTTACGAGGAAAGTGTGTCTTCTGGGTAATCTCAACAGAATAAACTTGTTTAGTTGTTTTTGTTCGACCCAAAGAACAGATTTATATGGATTTTTACACATGATCTATATCTACCTACGTACCTAATTAATATTCCCCACGTAAGGACCAAATTCTTTTAATTCTACATTTTTATTCAGGAAGTTGATGTGGGACTCTGTCGGACCATAGGTATACACAAAAACTAAGTACTACCGAAACTGTTCATGACCTTGTGCACAAATCGCTCGCCTAACGCGATCTAAACGAAATAAATGGGAAATCCGGCGCGTCCGCTTTTCAGTTACGGCAGCGGCCCATATTGCCGAAACGTTCTTATACTTATTCTTAGTTCTTATCTTAACGTAAACAATAAGCGCGTATGAGAGAGTGATTTGTTCCCAAGATCACGCTCAGTTTTGGTACTACCAAGATATTGTCTATGCTTGAGACCAGAGTCGTGTTCCCCGAAAAGTACAATATGCGAAACTTCATATCTAGAGTAAATATAGGGTGAAAGTGAATTTATTGGCAATACCTTAGAGGGTTATTAAACTCATCATAGTGGACAACTTTTACTACGATATCAATCCGGAAAACGCGAAAAAAACAGCTGCCCCATACATTTTGTTGTGCGTAATGGCATTTTTTGTATGGGACAGCAGATTATTTTTATCCCTTTACTAACTGGTACAAGTTGTCCATTATGATGAGTTTAATAACCCCCCGAGATATAGCCAATGAATTCAATGTCACCCTGTATCGGTTTCTTTCAGGTAAGCATTCTCAATCCTAGACCGCATCTTTGCTTACATTCAGGCAGGATTTCGCCAATCAAACCTATTTCGAAAAATAAGTAGGTAGGCTGCCTATGTAGGTACCTACAAAGGCAACTTTTCTTATATCAAGCGAAATGGTCTATATGGGTCTAATTTAACCGAGACAATGAGTGACAGTCGGCCATGGAAATGTTAAACAAAGGGCGGGTCATGGCTAAACGCGGCGAAACGTTAAACACCATCCCTGGCGACCGAGCTAATACCTTAGTTTACTCAAATATTTGACACGTAGCTAATTACCCGACACGTTCTAAACGAAATGTGTATATGTGTATTTTCGTGGCGAAACTATAAGAATAATTGAAAAATAGGTAAGCTATGTTTTTAAAGCATAAACTGTAAGAAAAATTATGACCTGTGGCAGAACTTGAACCTGCATACGAGAAATCTCTGGGTTTCCGCCCTAACTGCTTTGCCAATTAAGCTACAGAAGTGTCTGCCTTACCAGTCATCATTTCCAAACTGTTTAAGCTAACTTAAGCGTTGATGGTGCTTATAGAAACAAAAAATATTCAATAGGCTCTTTAAACAATAAGACAGAATTGAGAAAACTTTTTAGTAAAAAACACAGGCATATTGTTTTTCATCAAGCTATCATAACTGTGTAAAGAAAAATGCTTATGATATCTAAATTAATGAAACAAACCTCGGTGTGTACTAATTAGCCATTAACAAGAGCGTCGCCAGCCAATAGGGGAGGGGGGAGAATAAGTTGATATTAATGAATTCTCGATTTTCGAAGTGTGGGAATTATCACAAAAAAATTGCTCGGGATGATTTAAAGTGGTGAATTTTGGGAGCGGGCCGAATTTTTTGACCTCTAGTGACTAAATAAACTCTAAGCTTATTAGTCCCTACGAGTCATCGACACTAAGAATGTCGCAAATATACTTGAAAATTCCGCGTATCGAAGTGAACGAGTATTCACGAAATTGTTTAATGCCTCCCATTTGACACCCTTCTCGTGTGCAATTAACTAAACATGATTGATGAACTGAGTTATCGATCGAGTTTACTGTATCCTAATGATCTGAATCTCAAGAGCAAGTTATTTTATGCCTCATCAACAGCCCGTGCCGTCCACCAACGTCGTCGTCGTTTGATGTTTATGCCTGCGCAACATCAATTCGACTCTACTAGGAGGTAAAAAAAAGTTTTATCGATTTTACATTACTTATAATCATACTTAGGACTAATCTACTATATTGGCCGGGTTTGAAGTTTTGTTGTGATCAATCGATAATACCTAGATTGTTTTCCGAGAATGTAGTAGGACTAACCTGAATTTATGTTGTACGGCTCAACCTATTATAGACTCGTTAACGATACCTTTTTAACTATTCAACTAACTTTATTATTCAAGTAATATATCTTCAAGAAAAGGCCATGCTGTTACAAGTTCACAACCCACTCATATCATGTAGCATGACTGTACATATAGAATGTCATTAGGCAACATAAACAGTTCAGGGGTGGAAAATTATTATGATCAACTTCGTCATATACGTTCGGGAAATTGCGTAATATCTTCTTGTCCAAAATCCCTCAGTGTCTGAAGACAAGGGTCTACGACCAGTGTGTGTTGTCAGTGATGACATATGGAACTGCAACGTGGTCTTTAACTGCTGGCTTTTTGGAGAAACTCAGAGTCACGCAACGGGCAATGGAGAGAGCTATGCTCGGAGTTACTTTGCGCGATAGAATCCGGAACGAGGATATTCGCCAAAGACCAAAGTTACCGACATAGCTCGCAAGGTTTGCAAGTTGATGTGGCAATGGGCAGGCCACATCGCTCGAAGAACTGACAACCGATGGGGAAGAAAGGTTCTTGAGTGGCGACCGCGAACCAGAAGACGCAGCGTAGGAAGGCCTCCCACTAGGTGGACCGACGACATTGTAAAAGTCGCGGGCAACCGGTGGATGCAAATGGCAGGTTATCGTACAGTGTGGCGGTCTAAGGGGGAGGCCTTCGTTCAGCAGTGGACGTCTCCGGGCTGATGATGATGATGATGAACTTCGCCAACTTAGAGGTAGGTGACTTTTTCGTAAAAACATAAAAGCACTAGGCTAACATTTCATAAATTACTCTTATTATTGAATTCGTCTTATGAAGTACTCGTTGACACCTACGTAAGTCATAAATTTGCTCTGCTAAGTGTCTATTCACCTAATATCTAGGTACTTATACAGAATGAAATAAGTACTTACCTTATCTTTTCTAACCTCGTCTAACCTAAATGTTCTCGCGTCACTTTTTACTGGCTCGTAAAGTGTTTCAGTACGTAGTTTAATATGATTGCTGACATATTGATAATTTATTGTTTCATATAAAGGTTCGTGTACCTTGGTAAAACGAAGGAAAGCTATCTATCTTCGAAAGGTTGTTGGCATCTTATCAATTACAAACTGAACAATAAAATTGTAATCGTAGTTATGAGCTAGTTTTTTTTTTATATGATAGTGTGGCGAACAAGCATTCGGCTTGCTTGATGGTAAGCTCACCGCCGCCTATGGACACCTGCAACATTAGAACTGTTGTCGATGCGTTGTTATTACCTATTATTCCAAAGTGGTTGTGTAATGTGTTGTGCAGTCCAGCAATAGCGAATGAGCGATTTGAAGAGTTTAAAAATAAATACATTTATTCGACACAATAAACTAATAAAAAACATAGGTCTTATAGGTCCATCTTAACCATCGTCAGCCAGAAGACGTCCACTGCTGGACGAGGGCCTCCCCCTTAATAGGGAGGGTTTGCCATAACCCCCACGCTTGGCAGGCGGCTAAGGGTCGCAGAATGCTCACCATCGCTTAACGAAAGGACGCTGTTGCCCGTCCTCCGGTGGTTCTAGATGCAGTTTTAGGGCATACTCAGGTCCATCTTTTTAAATAATGCCAATTTCCAGCAGTAATTTCACCCTGTACTGTAATATAAAATCTACCCACGTGAATGGATTAATAAGGGCTGAGTCATCATATTTTAGGTTTATTTCAAAGGAGTCAGTCAACCTTTTAAGAAGGATTAAGAAGATTCAAATACAGTAAGTACCTACATGAATGCAAAATGCGCAGGCTTTTACTCTCTGTAATTGCTGTAAAAGCTCTGGCTTTACAGCCATAAATATAACTATTCAACTTATAAATGATTCCAGTTAAGAGTTCAAAAAGCGTTAATGGAGGGATCGGATAACTCGTGAATGTTAATGGGAAATAAAATACTAACGTAATTGCCGATCTAACATTTTTAACAATAAGCATTATCAAGTTTCTAAAAGCGAATGCTATTTTATTACTTACCAAAAAACAAAAGGAGATAGAAATGGGACCTCTTTGATGGGGAAATCTTTGTCGATTTTTGAAAAACCGTGAACTTTACTTTCATCGCAGAACTTGTTTGTCAACGAAGATAGTTTAGATTTAGACCATACATGGTGTGGTGGGGTACCTACTAGTATTTGACTACTGGGCTATCAAGTAGTAATTTCGCCATCAAGCAACTAACACGTTAGAGATTGCTGTTTGCGTTAAGGCCGCCACTTGTTCACACGCACTAGTTCATATGGTTCGTGTTTCTATTGTTTTTTTTTATTTCTGGTAGGCACAATAAAGAGTTTCAGCACCCTCACTTGAGAGACAATTCCCATTCCCATCTTGTGCACCGTCAAAATAACCATCAAGTGAATTGTGGTCAAACATCTAGCCAGTCAACCACAAAAAAAGAAAGGAACAATAATTATTTCATTGAGATTATCTTGTTGTTTGTTTACGATACTATACATTCTTGTATGTGTAAGTACTATTAGGGCGTATACTTATATGTATATATTTACCTCGTTCATAGCTTAGCTGCATAGCATATATCTAGTAGAAAAGCAGCCTAGATCACATGAAAACATGCCTCGCAATGAAAATACAGTCTCTGCTACAGCTCTCGACTCTGCGCATTACGTAATCAACGAAGTACAACACAAGACAATAACAATATTGTTTCATGAATATTATTATGAATGTTTCAAGCAAAGAAAACTGCAATACTATTCACAATTTTATTTTAACTGTTATGTAGGTACTTTGAATATTCAATCAAAATTCGAATTTCGGGGTCTATTTCAAATTAGTTCGAAACAAATACAAATATATAAAAACCCTTTAGGTTTATTACGTCGACTTTGCAAAATGTTGTAGTCTCGTATGACATCTTTGATTATATGGAGCTAGATCCTCCAAATATGATATATAGTTTTATTTGCAGTCCTTACCTGATAGACTGCAATGAAAAACGCAGCTATGTTTTTAGCAAGTTGTAGTTGCCAAATGTACATTTGTCAACTGAAGCTTAGTGAATTGCCTGTATTGTCCACATTATGGTCACCTTCTTAATATTTTAATCTATTTTTGTTTCGGGGGGTTGGTAGAGTCGGTCGAGTCGGTCGAGTCGGTAGAGTCGGTAGAGTTGATAGAGTTCGGGGAAAATTGCTCGGGATGATTTAAAGTAGTGAATTTTGGGAGCGGACCGAATTTATTCCGTACGCGGACGAAGTCGCGGGCGACCTCTAGTGTAATATAAAGCTCAATATGGGTCACGTTGAGGTGAATTGTTCTGAATCTGCTACTTTCATTAGCAGTCTACATATAAAATGCTCCATTAAATAAGCCTACCTTTATGGAAAGTGTGCCATGTTTAACAAAGTCTGGTTCTTGCGTGTCTCAGGGTTATAGTTATAGGTATGTAAATGGCAGCAGTCTTATTAAGACAGTGATCTTATTAAAATTGAGTAGATTCTCAATTTTATCATCTATATATATAAAATTCAAAGTCCTGACTGACTCACTGACTGATATATCAACGCACAGCTAAACCGCTGCTCCTAGAGACATGAAATTTGGAGAGTGTATTTTTTGGAAAGTGTAGGTATGCACTAAGAAAGGATTTTTAGAAATTCAACCCCTAAGGGGGTAAAATAGGGGATCGAAGTTAGTATGAAAGTCTTTTGTTTTTGTACTTTTAGTCACGATAATTTGGATTTGGATAGTTCATTTAAAAAATAAATGCTGTTTTTAATATTTTCTGACAGGGACAATTTAAGGGCGGGAAAGGGGGGTGGAATAATGTATGGAAAGTTCTTTGTTTTTAAAGTTATAGTGATGAAAATTGATATTTGGTTAGTTCATTCAATTTGGGGGTGTTGAATTGCTCGGGATGTTTCAAAGTGGTGAATTTTCGGAGCGGCCCGAATTTCTTCCGTACGCGGGCGACCTCTAGTAAGGTATAATAAGAAAAGCGTCTAAAGAGCCTATCATAATAATATGGAGTGTAAAAGCTTCTTCAATATGTTACAGTTAATACTTTTATTAATGAACACCGAAACCGGATGCCCAGAAATAGTAAAATCAATATATATAAAAGGCTCTGCCCTGACTGACTGACAGACAACGCACAGCCCAAACCGCTGGTCGTACAGACTTGAAATTTGGAGGGTGTATTTTTGGGGGAGTTGGGGCCGAATTTCTTCTGTCTTCCGTATACTTATTTACTTTCTACTGTCTGTCTGTCTTGTCTGCTTGGTGCTATAAATTAACGCATCATCAGCCAGAAGCCGTCCACAGCTGGACGAAGATCTTCCCTTTAATAGGAAGTGGTTGCCATAATCCCCACGCTTGGCAGGCGGCTTAGGGATCGCAGAATGCTCACCACACTTTACTCCCGTCCTCCGGTGGTTCTAGATGCAGTTTTAGGAAATACCCAGATAAGTCCAGACCACAAAAAAAGTACCGTACAGGCCTAATTATATTTAGATTTCGTTTTTAGTACCTACCTAGCAATATACGCTTAGGCGCTGGTTTATTCCACTATGTTCACCTCGGTGAAACCACCTAGGTGAACAATGTGGAAATTACGGTTTCCTTATTTCATCTCGGAGTCATTGCACCTAGGTGATTTGTTTCCACATAATTGGTGTCATTTGTTCGTCTTGGAATTAATGCACTCAACATTTTTTCTTAATATTGTGGTATTTTACCCACACAAAACATGTTTAAAACTTTCAAATCAAAGATATTTATTTTGTTATACTTAAAGATAAATCCGTTAGTATGGCAAATAAACATATTTTTTAATTCAACGGCACTTCAAAGTTATGTCGTCCGTTCGATCACGACCTGTCAGGATCGCATTCTTTCGTTGGCCGCTCTTTAAATTTAAAGATCACGATATAATATACTTCACGATATTTTTTCATTCACACATCAAGTAGTCCAGCTTACAAAAGGCATTGCATGTCACCAACATGCATCATTTCGGTATGAAAAGCGTTACATAAGGCCTACTAATATCTTCCGCGTCTCGTCTATACATTCTACATGCCCATCGTACACAAATAGGAGCCTGTTATTAGTTGTTGTATACTTGCTACACAAAGGTTTTCCTCATGAAACATTTCGGATGGGATACTAAAAGGGCCGTAACCCTATAACGATGTTGCTTAAGTATTTTGAGCTCGTTAAAATCGTCCTTTTTATGCGATAGGAATAATAACGGCTGTAAAGCTAAGATAACAGAAATGAATCAAAAAAAATGTTATCTGTCCCTTAATAACTTAATTCTAAGTAAGTACAGACCTACTTTTGTTTTATTAAAAGTTTTTTATTTTATTTGTAAGCACATGCATTCATTGGTGGCTGGGTTTAGGCCTCAGGCCTTAGAGGCATATTTATAGACTGCGACGTCCTTCATAATTGTAGATTGGGGGTCTGATGATGGTAGTCTTTATGTGATACGGAAGAAAGGTTCTTGAGTGGCGACCGCGAACCGGAAGACGCAGCGTAGGAAGGCCTCCCACTAGGTGGACCGACGACATTGTAAAAGTCGCGGGCAACCGGTGGATGCAAATGGCAGGTTGTCGTACAGTGTGGCGGCATATTTATAGACTGCGACGTCCTTCATGTAGATTGGTGGTCTGATGATATGGTAGTCTTTATGTGATACGGAAGAAAGGTTCTTGAGTGGCGGTCTAAGTGGAAGGCCTTCGTTCAACAGTGGACGTCTCCGGGCTGATGATGATGATGATGTGATACGATGGTCAATGATAAGGTGTGTCTAATGTCTATGAGGATATTATACTCTTAGGTTCACTATAATATGTGTTTATGTGCCCAAAGATTAACCACATCATGTAGTACTAGCGCTCGTCCCATAGCTCGACTAGATGGTTTTAAGAGATCAACAATGCACAGAACACCGTGCGTGCTTGGATCAAAATATGTTTATTTTATGAACCAACCTTTGTGTAATGTTATTTTCAATAATTCCACTGGTTGCGTTTTTTTTCAATTATTTGATTTCTTTAAAAATGTTGGAATGAGCGAGCGAGATAGAGCCGTGCAGTGAGCAACGGACAATCCAGCCAGTCTTCGGAGGGGTGACCGTGAGTGGCATTTACATCTGAGCGCTACCGGGGGTCGGATGACACGTTAAATTGTTGGTCCGGTTATTAGTTCTATATTTCTACAACAACAACCACCAACAAACAACAAGCCAGTATGTCAGAGGCCTTCACGCGGCACATTAACTCTGACATTAGGGCTGTCCACTCAGCCTATACGAATTTACTTTTACCACATACGAACAATTTTCTTCGTGTCATATAGATAGATAGATTAACTCTTTATTGCTCACACCAGAGCAATTTATTATGCACAAATGGCGGCCTTATCGCTAAAAGCGATCTCTTCCAGGCAACCTTAGAATGGAGAAAAAATATGAACATGAAAAGACGGGGTGTGCTGTAAAGAAGAAATTCCTACAAATCATAAACATACTTACAATCTAATACGAATACATAATAATTATAATATTTTATAATAAACTATTATATAAAATAACATAATAAATATAATATTATATCTAATATTGTAACGGGATTTCTCCCTGTATGTACAATAGTAGTAGTTATAACAACCCTACCTACGTAAAGGGTAAGATGTAAAATAAGAAACTGTAAAAATCTAATAAAGGTACTTTTTATTTTATTTTTCCGAGAAAAGTTATACAATCAAATGGTCTAAATAAAGAACGTTAAGCAACTACACAGAAAACAAAATGAAGTTTTATTTACTGAATATAAATTAAACAAAACAGAATTAGTCAATATTGCGATTAGTAACAATATTTCAGGACCGATAATGTAATACTAATCATACAAAGGTAAATTAAAACCATTTAAACAGGAAGGATAAGTTTCCTACTTAAATTTTAGTATTTCAACCTGGGTGGGTGAAATGTCAAACACTTACCGGTAATTTTATTATGAAAACTGACGTGGTTTAAAAACAAAAAGAAAAAAAAAAACAAATAAAAACAAAAACTTACAGGTAATATAGTAAAAGTATGAGACCGGTGGTTCGCTTGGTCGAGTTCAAGTTTAAACAATTACGGATTAATAGGTAGTATTTAAGTTTAACAGTAAAGAGTTGCAAGTCACTTGACTGGCACTCATCGTTAAGATAAAATATTAAGTAAGCGTAAGTACCTAGAGCTGCAGCATACCAGCGGAGCGTCCAGTATGTGTAGTAGTGCAGTGGTAAACTGGTAAGGTATTTAAGTAGCCGATGGCCGGTACTGGTAAAGTAGCCGGGAAATACGTAAAAGTTGCCGGTGCCGGGAAAAGTGGTAGAAAGTTGCCGGTGCCGGGAAAAAGTGGTAGGTAAGTTGCCGGTACAGGAAACAAGTGGTAAAAAGTGGTAGTAAAAATGGTACGTAGTGCCGGTTGCAGGAAACAAGTGGTAGGTAGTAAGTTGTGGCCGCTAACCGGAAAAACCCTTGCGGGCAAATAGTAGTAAAAATAGGTAATTAATAACGACGCGCTCAATCCGCGGGCATAGCGGGATCTGGATCGCGTCTTCTTCGACGGGCAGTCCGTGCTTGCGCCGACCTCGTCCCTTCAGTCCTCCCTTGAATATTATTTTGCAAATCATCTTGTTTTTGCGTAGTAGCATTTTTGCGTAGTAATAGTAAGTGGGGAGTCTCCACCCTAAGGAGACACTTCTAACAGACTTAAGTCAACTCTTATTGGAATCGGTTTGAGTCGATTAATTAATTAATTTAGGTGATTTACCGACAATAGTAAAATAACTACACGTAGTCTTATTTTAACTACACGTAGTCGTAGTCTTAAATGCTTGAATTTAAAGGGAAAATAGTAGTTTTGTTAAAGCAAGTATGGCGATACTTCTAACAGACTTAAGTCAACTCTTATTGGAATCGGTTTGAGTTGATTAATTAATTAATTTAGGTGATTTACCGACAATAGTAAAATAACTACACGTAGTCTTAAATACGTGAATTTAAAGCGAAAATAGTAGTTTTGTAAAGTAAGTACACAGTTTATCGAAATTGATAAAACTATGTCAATAATAGTAATCGGGAAATAAAACCATGGAAAATATAGTCGATTTAGAAATATCGATCAATTCGCCAGCGATCCCTCGCCGCGACACTAATCGTTTCATAGAGAATTTAAACTAAGAATACGAGTACCAATTTTAGCGGCAAATTCAAAATATGAAAAATAATAAAATACGACGTTACAATATGATAATTTAAATAAATACAAATTAATGTAGGGAAAATAAAAAACAACAAATAACATCAACGAGGAGGCATCTGTGACAAATAAAATATCTTAAGTAATATCTAACTTTTTATCCTAAGTCTTTGCTAATGATAATGCGTCTCTGCCGCCCATTTACAAAACCCACTTGGGGTAGGTAATACGGGAGTTTTGAGTAGGTAGTCCCTCTGGCGTACTTACTAGATACTCCAGTTGTGCCTATTGAATGGTACTTAAACAACCTTGTCAATTTCTCATTTCCTATTCTATTGTACCTATGGTTTAAC
This sequence comes from Erannis defoliaria, assembly GCA_905404285.2. NCBI lineage: Eukaryota > Metazoa > Arthropoda > Insecta > Lepidoptera > Geometridae > Erannis > Erannis defoliaria. Next base: position 9,158,589 of record FR990071.1, read on the forward strand.
CTGCGGAAACGGAAACCGATAATTCAACGTAGTGACGTGAACGTGACCAATGGCAACTATTAAATGATTCAGTGGAATTATAAACATTACCTACACGTTCGAATTTTCAATAAGCAAAAGCATAATTAGCCTTTTTAATAGTGCACTGCTGGAGTTAGCTTTCCTCGAGAGCGATTGAGCTTTATCCACCACGCTGACCCAGGTGCGGGTTGGTGGATTTCTTCTGCGGAAATATCTTAGTAGTGGTAGGACTCTACTGCAGAGTCCGCCTGGGGAAGTACCACACCTTTGCCAGTTATTCAATCGCCAAGCAGTAGTGTGCAAGCATTACTTTGTTGCGGTTTGAAGGGCAATGTTACCACAGAAATAACTGGGTATGAAGGGATTTAACATCTAATATCTCAGGGTGACGAGCGCAGTGCAGTACGGCGTCGTGTTCGCAAGTTCACAATTCTAGCATTGCTACTATTAGTGGCAGGCGTGACGTTTACCACCAGGCAAACGTCTTGCTCGTCTCGTCACTTGAATGTATCATCATCATCATCAGCCCGGAGACGTCCACTGCTGAACGAAGGCCTCCCCCTTAGACCGCCACACTGTACGACAACCTGCCATTTGCATCCACCGGTTGCCCGCGACTTTTACAATGTCGTCGTCAATGTTTTATTTGAATGTATAAAAAAAGAAAAACTAGGTTTCTTCTAGATGTTTTCATTCACCGAAAAGCCAGTGGTATAAACACATACATAAACAAACACTCAAGAACATATAAACTCCAGAGAGCTCGTTAGTACGGACCCGGGATTTGAACCCGCGACCTCACGATTCAAAGCCGAGCGGTCTCCAACTTGGTCACCACGATTCCATCTGAATTTTCTTTTATTTACCTTTGTAGCCTCTATAGGTAAAATCTAACCTACTTTGGAATATATAAAAAGTAAACACGAAATTTAGCATTATAAGAACACAACTGATTCACGAGTAGGTAACTTTTCCGAAAGTGCTATTCCCTGTAATTTAAGTGCATGATTATTAAGCAAATTGAATAAATACATACAAATTACCTGTAATTTTGTTTTTACAGGGGCCTCCGATGAATTGGATTTGATATGTTAATGTAATGTTGCGTAACAATAACCCATTCTAGAATATTTAGAACAGCTAGGCCGGTTTTACTCGCTTTCCTGTACTTTGGATTCGTTTATAGGGACACCCCTACCCCATACCCATACAAAGTCAAAGTCAAAGTCAAGGTTATTTATTGGTAAATATATAGATTTACAGGTGACATAATAAGATCAATAAATTATTCGTATAAAATGTATGTACACAAAATCTACAACATTTCACAAACAAAATACAAATACAATGTGTCAAGTTTTAACACAGAATAAATAAATAAATGAATAGGACCTGGGTATGTCCTAAAACTGCAACCAGACCCACCGGAGGACGGGCAGCAGCGTCCTCTTAGTTAACGGTGGTAAGCATTCTGCGATCCCCAAGCCGCCTGCCAAGCGTGAGGATTTTGGCAACCCCTCCCTATTAAGGGGGAGGCTTTCTTCCAGTAGTGGACGTCTTCCGGCTGTTGATGATGAAATAAATAAATAACTTCTTATTTAAATAGGTTTCTTTTTACATACATTTTATTCAATAAGTTGTTAGAAATGCGTCAAAATCGTATATTGTTTGCTCAATAAGCCAGTGTAGTAGCCATACTCTAGCTAGGTAGGTATATGGGGTGTTCATTTGAACGACGACGGTCATATTCCAGGATACAACAGAGTACTCAACATTAAGAACAACTTTTACAATGGGACCACCTTTGAAATCGCAAAAAAAATCAGCTGTTCCATACATATCGTCGAGAGTAAATGTTTTTTTTCTGTGGAAATGCTGTTTTTTTCCACGATTTCAGGCACAGAAAAGCGAAGGCCCTTCTATTACTTCTCTCTTCAGTGATTTCAGGGGTAATCCCATAGTGAATGTTGTTCATAATAATGAGTACTATTATATCCTAGGATATGTCCATCGTTCAAGTATACATCCTGTATATTATTATTACCATTTTCCTTGGTTATCCTGCACAACTACTCTTGTATACTAATTTAAAAAAAAGATTTAATAAGCCTGTGACTTTGTATGTTTTTAATGTTTTTAAGAAAGCCTAAGATCGGACTGAGTTTGCGTGGCTTGGGGCGCTACGTCCAGCCATAATGGTCTATTGAGCTGATCGGGATGATGATCAGGCAAAAAGTAGTAATGGATGTAGGCATTAAGTTTTTTCATGATTTCTCTTGTATATGTGTTATGGTTTTTGTCGCAAATAAAGTATTTTCATTGTTTTAGGAGGTAACGTCCGAAACTAAGTAGGTATTTACTTATCATTTTTTTTTTTATTATTACGCTAACAGAATGCTACACTTATACATAGCCATGATCCAATAAATGCTGCGTTCCGTAATGCGCTAAAAGTGATAATATCGCGAATCCGACCAAATTTAATAGTCACAAAATATATGGGCTTTGACTTTATCGAGTAATACTTGTCACTTTTGTCGGATTCGCGATATAATCACTTTTAGCGCATTACGGAACGCAGCAAAAACAAGGTCTGCTATTCCGGGAGTGACACTTGCTTACGTCACCCCAGTTGCCACTTTATGGCAGCAAAATTGGAAAATTGGGAATCAAATCTGTTAATAATTTATTAATTATAAAATACACAAATCATTTCAATTGTTATGGCGTGCCCGCTCAAGCGAAATAATTCAAGTTAAACACGAATGAACATAGTTTCAACCTAAATCACATAGTTTTATGGGATTCCCACAGGTAATATACGCAGGACAGGGAGTTGCGATTTCACGCTACTGGTCATTTCTCGTCGATGACGTATGCTTGTGTCACCCACGTGACCCTGTGTCACTCGGAATGGCATACCTGGCGGAGTATATTATTGTACCATGTACAATTGTACATAGCATTATAAGTAGCAAAAGCTGTAGGTTTGGACCACCACCGAAGGATGATCCGGTCAGTTTGGATTGGTGACCACGAGTCGCTTATACAACTCAGCGCTACAGTATATCGGAAGGCCTGTTATATCCGGTCCTGGTTGCTAGTCTTACAACTTCTACTGACCAGCCTTTTCAAGGCCCAGAGACCTGGGCGGCATATTGACTCTGACACTGATTGAAACTGACACTAGATCCAGGTACTCAGTTTAGTAACAACCATCAAAACCAAGCGAATATCTATTACGCCTATAGTATAGAAACTTAATTACCTACACACTTCCAAAATTCGATTTACCCGTTATCAGCTCTATCAAACTCTAGTTACTCCGCAGAGATAAGCAAATCAGATTTATTAGTAAGTTCAGTCAACTGACACTATCAGAAGAGCTGTTGGCAACCAACAGATTAATGACACGAGATTTCCATGAACCAGGCGTAGTTTGGTCTATCGATGGGGTAGTTTTGCTTGGATCTTGCGAAGGCGATCTCTTAACGGACCTCCCTCTGGCCTGAAAATAGGCAACTTTGTAAAGAAAAATAAAAAAAAATATTTACTGTCGAATTGAGAACCTCCTTTTTTGAAGTCGGTCGAAAACATGAAAAGAATGAGTAATCTGTAGATTGAAAGCTTGTACCTTTAGATATGCAAATGTTATATGAAAGAGAACCAAAATCCCTAATCGTCCTTTGCTAGGTTAAAAGGGTTTACGTTTTTGTTACTCTCGTTCATACCCCGACATCAAATACCTACAAGCCACTCTCATGTGAAGTTTGAGATCAACTTTAATTAAAGTCTGTCTAACCGTACTACCGCCGGACGGTTATTTGATATATATTTCTTCTATGACTTTCCAATGCAGACCTTTAGGCGGCATACAATTTTTTTTTTAAATGGGTTGGTAAGACAAACGAGACGTTAGCCTGGTGGTAAGAATCACGCTTGGTATTTATATACTAACCATCTTATGCATAAAACACAAAAAAGTATTTCAAACCTATTTTAGTTAAAAAGTGTTGTCTTCTTTTTTCTTTTTTTCGTGAATTAATGTCATTGAGCACGAGTGTGGGCAAGTGATATAATGTGGTGGAGCATGTCTTTTCGTGTTGCTTCCAAATCTCCGTAAAAGCTCATAGTAAAGTCGCCACAACTTTACTAGGGCATGACTTGGACTCGACTATGACTAACTTCCGACTGACTGTGATTTCATGACATATTTGACTTGGTTTTAGTAAAAAACTTGAAAATTCATTAACGTGACACTGGCAGAATGCACAACGTGCGATGCCAATAACTAAGAAAAAAAAAACCTAATTCGTAAGAAATTTGACAAAACTTTTTAACTAAAATAGGTTTGAAATACGTTTTATGCATATGACGGTAATTGTATAGTGTATAGACGTATGATTCATACCGGGTGTTAGTTTGAACACCGTTATCTTTATAGGATATCATTGTGCTTATCATTATGAACAACTTTTACTATGGGGCAAACCAAGAAATCACGAAAAAAAAAACAACTGTTACATCTATTTTGTCCAAGATCGATGAACATGATATGATGATGAATAGCTGTTTATTTTCGTGATTTCGGGGTTGGCCCCATAGTAAAAGTTGTTCATAATGATGAGTACAATGATATCCTAGAAGGAGTAAACGGAGTTCAAACTAACATCCTGTATATTCGGTATTTATCTACATACAAAAGTTTAATCCCAATAAATAAAAATTATTTATTATATGTACATATACAGCGTTATTGATAACTAGCCAACAACTTCTTAGGATCAGCTTGTGTAGAGTATAACAAATAACTTTTGTTCTTTAACATAAAAAATTTGCAAAAACTACATTTGCTGCACCACAGAAAATGTTCAATACTCGCGGCAAATGTATAGAACATTATTTAGATTAGAACACCTGTTTATTTTCACAAATTATAAAATCATGGAATAAAAATTGTTTGTTAATTGTTATGCTGTACCTAAGTGGTTGTTGGTTAGTTACCGATAACCCTGTTGAATATGACGTGGACATAATAAAAAAATTAAAAAGCTTGATATGTAAAGTACCTACAACTAGAAAAAAATACTAATATTCAGAAAAATTTTTAGTGTTCTTTATTATGTAGATTTACAAACAAATACCAACCTTCCAGACACCTTCCACGATAACAATTTGGTTATTATCCCTGTCATATCGTTTTAGGATCGTTAGATACTATTGAATTTTCCAATACCTATTGCCATATTCACATCCTTCGCTCTTTTATCTGCAATCTCTGTCATGAGGACGTTTCTTTTCAAGAATAAGACGAAGCAAAAAAATAAAGCTACACGTGACGCGATCATCTATTGCTTAGAGCGAAATTATCAACCACCCCTATCCTAGGATATGTTTATCCAATAAATAAATATCCATTTGCTATGAAAACAACGAACCCGTTAGAGTTTTTTATACAAACATAATTTATTCTTTGAGTGATTAAAAATACAAGAACACGCAAGCTTTCAATCCAATTAATCTCATGTTTTGTAACGACTGTTTTATGTTCGAGAAAATGGATGCACTCATGAGAATAAGAATGAACTGCAGGCAAAGCCAAGGATTAAAGAAATTACGACTAAGCCAAGCTTCAGAGTCTCAGAAAGTGATTGTAACATAATCTAGCTAGTTCTTTTACCCCATTTAACGTCACGGGTATTGCAATTGCAATTTTTTTTATGTTTTAGTATTATGCTCTACAAAGTTTGCTCAAAATGGTACGCGCTATTTAAAAATAGTTTGTCTTTCAAACTTTATTATCATACTCTCTTTTTAATAAACGTAGACCAGACTTGGAATAGTTAATCCACCCTGTTCAAATTTGAATGAAAGGAACAGTTAGACAAAAGATAGATCAACTATTCCGAGGATAATCCATTTTTATTAATATACCTACTTAGCATTTAATGCAATATTATTATCTTAAAATTTAAAAATTTCAACTCTTTTTAAAACGGGCAGAGTAGGTTTTTTACCGACGCGGCGGTCGCAAATAATTCAAAAACCGGAGACTACGTTTAGTTTAGCCCAGGCACCTCAATTTTTTTTTTACACGGCAAAAAAAAACATGTTTACATTAAACTCTTTATTTTTGGTGAGACTTAATAAAAAGTAAACCTTGTAGACAGAAATTCTTCGAACTGAAAACTGAAGTCCATAGTCAATAGTTCCAAGAAATATTAGCTCCCGCTTTGAAACAGTATTTTAGTTCATAAAGTGCCGTATTCTGTGCTATTTTATAAAATTAGATAAGGTAGAAAGGTAAGCTAACAAAGTTGTTTAACAATTTTGGGTTATTCCCGATTGAGCACCAATTTTTAGAGCAGCCATGAAATGAGCACCTAGCATATTCCCAAAATAGCACCAATCAAAATGTTTACTTGATTAATGAAGAAAATGACTGTATAAAAAATCAATGTACTTATACCATAGTTACAATTGTTTTGCTTATAGGCTATTGGGTACTGGTAAGCATTACTGATAAATATGTGTTAGAAAATATTAATATTGACGATTAAATCTAAATCAAATCTCGCTTACCAGATTAGTATATCCAAACTTTCAATTGTTTTTTAAACATTCAATTGTTATGTATATTTTGTTTGTTTTTCAATCCCTGTCAAAATCGTAATGGGACACGATGGGACTAATAGGACAGAAACGTCACTTGACCCATTGCACGCAATGAGACTAAAGCAACGAAATAGTGCCAGTTGTCCCAACATTGGTCAACTCAAGACTAGACAAGACAATTGAGACTAGACAATTTCCTGCAAATTTCAACCAGCCAAGATAATAAGGCACTTAAGTATGTGCTGGAAGCTACGCAAGTCTCTTACCTACACATCTCAGGACGCTATTAGTACTTATAGCCTTTATAAGAAGCTCGACAGTACTTTAACAACGGACTAACGAGGCATGATTGCGAAACAATAAGACTTGTGGGAAATAAATTCTCACAACATTGACATTCTAATTGTAGATGATAAAAACAGCGAGTTAATGCAGTCCTAACGACCATCAGAATAGAGGTAATTATGCTGACTTTGATTTATGTGATTTGTCCAGTATTACTGCTCTTCCTTGATATCCTACCTCTCACTCTGAACTTGGCATTCATATACATCACTAGGTAAGAGATTGATCTTTCGGTCATCGATTTCTTTGCGATAACTAATATGGTAAGTATTAACTCCCACGTTTCGTATGTGTTTATATAGTTATTAATTATTTACGTAATAATAACTATATGTTGCAGTCAAAACTCTAAGTAGTTTTGACTAGCAAAATCAGTCAAAAGTACTTATGACTGAACAGGTCGGTCAAAAGTAGTTATGACTGAAATAACAGTCAAAAGTAGTAAGTACTTAGAGATTGCACACTACTATTTCAAGCACGACTACCACATATATACAATGATCTTATATGTTACCTTAAGAGCAGGATAATTATGACATACTATTCTGTTCATGAAATTTCTTTCTTTTTTTGTTAAGTAATTTAAAATGACAAAAAATCAAATCAAAAACTTCATAACATAATTTTTTATTTTTGTTAAAATAAACCTAAAATTAAATATTTTTGAGCATTTAACACTAAATGGCAATATTAAATAGCATTAAATAGCTATTGGTAAGCATTTATTTAGCATTTTAACGGCTTATCGGAAAGCCGACTTTGAATATTTGTAACGAAATTACCTGCTACCGAAAAAACTTTTTCGCGGTGCGTCGGTCATCGCGTGATGTGTGAGAGCATGGTGTAAGCTAATCAGCTAACGAGCGATACAATACATATATAGGTACAATAATGTATATCATATATACATATATCTATTCGAGATTGCAATTCAAAACATTTCAACGTTGGATAAATGAATTTTAAATGAAAATGAGATATGAGAAGGATAAATGAAAATTCCCGAAATCGGGGTTGATAATTTTCCCGGGTATTCCCAGGATCGGGAAGCCGGGAAAGAAACCTTTATCCGCATACCAATTTTCATCACCATAACTTCAAAATCACAGTACCTACTTTCCATACAAAGTTTCATCCCCCTTTTCAATTCTTTGAGTCATCACTGTCAAAAAAGTTTTTAAACACTTTTTCTTTTTAAATGAACTATCCAAATACCAATTTTCACAGCTATAAGTTCAAAAACAAAGGTTTTTCATACAAACTTTCACTAATTTTTCCCCCTTAGGGGTTGAATTTCGAATAATCTTGTCATAGTACACCTCGACATAGTCAAATACAGTCTCCAAATTTCAAGTCTCTACGACTTTAGGTTGTGCGTTGTCTTTGTTCTGTGTCTGGGTGTAGTATATATTATAAGTATGTATTTACGAAAAAAATATGTATATAAGTATTCCGTCAGCTATCTGGTTTCCATAATACAAGCTTTGCTTAGTATGGGGCTAGATGGCGCTGTGTGTAATAAATGTCCCCCCAATATTTATTTTATTTTTTATGACTTTCAGTCAGTCAATAAGTCAAGACTTTGATTCTTATAGTTTTCCATCAAAAATAAACCTATCTATACATTAGTTACATATCTTTAATAATTGTGTTTCTTATTTTAATGCGTGTTAAATAAATATGAATTGAATAGAGATTCAAATAGCAATAGTTTGGGTTTAAATATCGAAAGATTCATACACCTAATGAAGATGAATTTCACAAAAACATACCATACCGGATCGGATATATTGTTTTGTTTGTACGTAATGTATATTATGTATACAATATGTACCTATAAATCGATTTACACACTCCTGAAAAAGAACTACGATCCCGATTGATATTTGTAAACACTGGATCGCGCCACTATTCCCAAGAGTAATTTTGGGTTATCGCCAACAATATTGCCCTTCAAATTCCGATGGTCAAACTTACCACTTCATACCTACCACTTTTACGTTGATGGTATACATTATGTTAGTATATTAAATAAAGTAGGTACGGTACGCTTACTTAGGTACCGATTTAAACTTTAAGGCCCGCATTTTGAATCTTACTTAAAACCCACCGGCACTTTCGTTACAATATTACAAAACAATCAACTTCATCATGCGTTGATCTATCACGCCATTATGCTATGCTTATGATAAAACAAGAAAATAGGTATATTTGTAAAAATATGCAGGGACGTAGCTCTAGATTTCAGGTTTAGCTTCGCCCGAAGGTAGTTTTTAGCGATCCGTAACTTCAAGCCTGGTAGGACTACCTATAAGCGCCAATATAATCCATCTAGATTGCAAATAACAACAACAAAATGATTATAGAAACTTTTTGTTGTTTTGTATCGTCGCTTTATTTACTCTCGTTTCGCTTGCAGAGCACTTCACAGCCGCCATTAAGTTTGAATCAGTCTATACTACGGAAGTACTTAACAAGTAGGTTAGGTATAGTCACTATACCTACTTGTGAAGTATACACTATGCTATAGTCAGCGACGGTGATAATAGAATGGACGGGCCCAGCGCTTACAAATCGTTCAAAATTAACAAGTCAACACAATCAAGCATACCTGCCTAAAAGTATGCATATTACATTTGCCAGAAAATAGAGATAGCGAATCTAATTACTGCATGACAAAAAGAGAACACATGTACATGTATTAGAAGTTTGTATTGTCGTATCGTACGGCTCGCATGTCGCAATTTAAAGACAGAGTATGACTGACGCGAGTGGAGAGCTGGCGCTCAACATATAGTCTTCAAAATCCGTGCGCTTATTTCCCGTCCATTCATTTGGTGCAAGTCAATGGTGCAAACGGTACGTCGGGCTTGATCATTGTCACTGATGGGACCAACACTAAAATCGCAAAAAAAAAGCACAAAAAGCTCATTGTCTATCGTATTTTTTTTTGCAATTTCATATTTGATGCCACAGTAAATGTTGTTTATAACGATGAGTATAGGTTTATACCTCTTTAAATATGTCGAGGATGCAAAACAACAGCTTGTATACTCGTATTATCATCCCTATCATACACGATATTCTATAAAGCCGATGAGTCGGCAGAAAAGTAGACTAAATGGGGTCCGGACGTAACATCAGTAACTACGTACATTTTAGGGGGTTTTATGAACTTAGTATCAGTGAGTTGTCTCTAAACCAACCATCCAACCAATTCGTTCAGCCGGTTTTGCGTGATTGAATTCCAAACAAACTTTATTAATTAACATTTATAATATTAAAGTAGGAAGCAGTATATACAAGGATATAACGTAAAGTACGTTAAGTCGTATAAATAACTCAGGGATCAAAAGAAAATGTGTTTGTTTTTTCTAAGAATAAAAAATTATACGGATTATTAAGTTTTTGAACAAAATGTATGATGTCATGAAGTTTCCTGCGAGCGGGTAACTATTCAAAAATAATCTTGCGGATGACATTCAAAAAGTATACACTACTATAGCCAGCGACAATGATAAAATGAATGGACGGGAAATAAGCGCACGGATTTTGAAGACTATAGCGCCGGCTCTCCACCCGCTTCAGTCATACTCTGCCTTTGCGATATGCGAGCCGTATATACGATACAACAATAAAAGCTTCTAATACATGAACATGTGTTCGTTTTTTGTCATGCAGTAATTAGATTCGCTATTTCTATTTTCCGGCAAATGTAATATGCATACTTTTAGCTAGGTATGCTTGATTGTGTTGTCTTGTTAATTTTGATCGATTTGCAAGCGCTGGACCCGTTCATTCCATTATCACCGTCGCTGGGTATAGCATAGTGTATACTTCACAAGTAGGTATAGTGACTATACCTAACCTACTTGTAAAGTACTTCCGTGGTATAGACTGATTTAAACTTAATGGCGGCTGTGAAGTGCTCTGCAAGCGAGACTTTGCGATTGTACGCACACTGCACGCCTAATTTTTGCTACTGCGCAGCGTCTCACGCCTAAGTTCATAATTACATATCCGCCATTAATTTTGAATCGGTTATCAATTCTTTTCCTGTTCCATCATTGTTTTCTTCTCGCTTAGGTATTATACACTATATATATACAAACTAAATATTCTTTTATACGAGTACTTGACAGCTATATAGCTACGCATTTGCAACCACTGAAGAGAGAAGTGAATAGAACGGAAATGTGACGGGCCGCGCTGTCTATTTATACTTAATGACAATTCTTCCAATATACATGTTTTTAAACTTAGAATATACAAAAAAGACAATTTAAATAGACGCGTAGGAAACCAAATCACATTGCATCGTAAGTAGATAAAATTTAATCTGTTGCAAAATGGTATTTCGAGCGCACTTCTAATGCGCGATCAATGATTGACATTTTCTCGTCGTAGTTTCTATGCAATTTTGTGTGAAACTGGCGACAGCGGTTTTTATTCTTTTCTACAAAGTTAGTGCGTTGTAGCCCTCAAGCTAAAGGAATAACTTACAAAGCAAAGATCTCGAAATACACACCCCTTTATTAAAATATAAAGGCATGGGTGGGCGGGCATGTGTCGAGCCCTTGTTTGCGCCGAAAGTTATTCCTACTCATACAAGCGCGTACATTAACCGTAGATTTCAAAGTTATCGAAACTTGGAGTTTTAATGAAGTTACTACAATGGCTACAAAGTTTGAATTGATAAGTTTCTTTTTTTATACATTCAAGTGACGAGACGAGCAAAACGTTCGCCTGGTGGTAAGCGTCACGCCTGCCACTAACAGTAGCATTGCCAGAATTGTGAACTTGCGAACACAATCCTGCGCCGCACTGCACTGCGCTCGTCACCCTGAGATATTAGATGTTAAATCTCTTGATACCCAGTAAATTCTCTGGTAACATTGCCCTTCAAACCGGAACCCAGTAATGCTTGCCACTTTACAGCTTGGCGGTTGAATAACTGGCAATGGTGTGGTACTTCCCCAGGCGGACTTATTCTGCAGTAGAGTCCCACCACTACAGCTAGTTAGTTGTAATTGTCATCTATATTTTATTAAGTAAGCCAATGATTACGAAAGATGCGCTATCGCGTAATAAAACAACGTTTAAAAATGACTCCCGTGTCGTCATGTTTTATGAGTTGCGCCGGAGTGCGGAAGCACTTTTCTGAGAGCAAAAGGGATAGCGCGCGTCTCGCTTAGTGAGCGCATACAGGCGAGACAGTCCCTGGGGCCGTTTTTACGGGGCCATTTGAGGGCGCGATTTGACATAATATTGACGTAGGCTTAGAGTATGCAAACGCTATTTATGTTTATTATATTTATTACTGTACTTATATACCGGATGTAAGGGAATGGGAAAATGAAGATAAATGATATTACAACAACAAAATCACAACAACCACATAACAAACAAAAAAAAACAACAACAACCACTTTTATTGTTATTCTAACAATAAAATTAATCAGGTAGGTACATCACGGTTTTTTGTGGTGTTAGGACTCCATTGCAGAGTGCGCTTGGAGAAGTAGGTACCACAACCTTGCCAGTTATTCAACCGCCAAGCAGTGTGCAGCAGTATTTTTTTCTGTTTTTCGGTTTAAAGAGCAAAATTACAGGGCATGAAGAGATATGACATCTGATATCCCATTATTAGGTAGGTAAACACAAAGACACTTGGGTAATTGTAGTTTCTTTCGCTCTCATTATTGATGAGAGAGTTTAATAATGTTTAATTTAAGAATGTTTTTAGGGCTGTGGTTTTTGGCTCCTGACATTACGTTTATGAAGGAGTCAGAAGACCGGTCAGCTCAGGACAGCATTAGGGCTATTTTTTTTTTCAAAAATATGCGTTTCGCGACGAGCTTTCTTCGATCTTTTACCCAGACTTAAGCAAGTACTTCTATACCTATATTTTATCTTTATTGTAGGATCTGTCAAATCCATTTCCAGGATGAAACCTAACTTGGTATGGAATAAATCACCATTTGTTAGGACTTTCTCGGAGTCTTCCATTAATTCATATTCAAGGCACGTGCTTGAACCACACTATCAGTAAACGCAGGCCAAGAATGTATATTTTGGGTTTTTTAGTCTGTGTGTTGTACTCTTATTTGTGTGATGATAGCAGTCAGCTCCAAATTCTACATTTGGATCTATACTTGTATTGTATGATTGACTGGCTAAGTGTTTGACCACAGCTCCCCTGATGGAAAGTTGAAGATGGTAAAGAATAGCTACCCTGCCGACTTCAAGCATATACGTGGGGCTGTTCCGTAAGTTTTTAGGCAAAGAGGTTTTATACGTGTAAATTTTTTCACAAACCTCCTTGGTAAAAATCACTGGCCAAATATGAATACTTTATTTTTAAGTGACATTTGTCTACATTTATCAAAAAGAGAACAGCAGCAATGAGCGTATCGCATAGTATTTCGTGCGATGATTTTTTAATGTTTATTTGACTGTTTGGCTGTGTTTGGCCACTGGGGGCATCCAATGAGCGATTTTCCAAACATGGTTTAAAGGCATGTGACATTTTGGCCTAGCTCATACAAGGCGGTATGGAAAATTTGTAGCACTAGGCCACCTGCTTATGGGAAATGTCCTAAGCCTTTATAAGGAGTTTTCTTCAACTCGATAGATAGCGCAGCCAGCCAAAAACAGCATAGTTTTTTTGATAAGTAGGACATGAATAAATTAAAAAACTTGACAATGACAGCCAAGTCTGCTCTGCGCAAAGTCAGAGCCATCTACAATGAGCTCATTTTTATTTATTTTTATTGCCTGTCCGAAAATCGCCCATTGTTACCCCCTTATAGCCACCTTACAGCCCAGATCTAGCCCCGTGCGTTTTTTTTTAAATATTTAATAAAAAAAACATCGCACGAAATGCTGACGTGGTACGCGTACTCTCATTGCTGCTTCTCTTTTCGACAAAATGGAAGACCTGCATTGACGAAAACATAATGAACAAATAATTATTCATATTCGGCCAGTAATTTTTACCGAGAAGGTTTGTATTGAAATTTTGGCACGTATAAAATCTCTTTGGCTAAAAGCTTACGGAGCAGACTAGCAGCAGTGCAGCAGGCAAAAGGTATGGTCAGGGACTTTTTGTTTGTGTTGTGAGTTCGCTTTAGTATGCGTTAGTACAAACAGAAAATTGTTATATTAGTGTATTACTTATTGAAAGTGTGCCATGGTATGTTAACCTCGTCCCCCGCAAAAAGTAGCTGAAAATGACGTAGGCAGATTATCGCCATTGGCTATAATAGTAGCTGTATGCTCGAATCCTGCCGACGTAACGCGCGAAAATACCTATTATACTGTGAAAACGGGACGGACATCCGTATTCTTGCTTTATTAACTCCTTGCGCAGCGCGAGGCGGAATGGGCGATTTTCTGACAGCCAATAAAAAAAATTTTTGTTCATAAAAATCAGTTCGATGGCGATGAAGAGACATGGCCCTGAACACTATCACTATCTTGTCTGTCGTTCTAAAGATTTTGAACGAATGAAGTAAAGTAAAACGGTCAAAAAAATAAAAGTAGGTAACCTTTTTTCATTTGTATCAGATCTGTCATGCGTTTTTTGTGGTTATTGTTTGTCTAACAAAGTACTTGCCCATTGTATTTTCTTTCGTTATTCCACGCAAATTAGTAAGTGCACCTTGCCAATTCATTAATTAATTACTATCAATAAAAATAATAACACTGACATAACAAAGACAAATGAAGTCTTAGCAAGGAAACATTTTCTTAATTCAATTTCCTCAAAGCACGTCTACGTGGGGCCATCAACATGCAAGTGAGAAAAGTCTGCCCATGAAACCGTGTCGCACTTTAACACTTGAAAAGGGTGCGTTTCCTTTTCAACTCTTTCTATTGCTTTCAAGCTTTTGCTTAACTTGACCAAAACGTGTGAATTGCAAAGGGTTTCACGTTTTCTAAGCAAAGGTAGGTAAGGAAGCATGTACACATCGTTCGGTTCTACAATTACAGAGCTAATAAGACTCATAATGGAAAGTCTCACACCAATAAGATTATCGCAGAAATGTTCTGGACTTTATTTTGTTACTCATAGTTCTGGGTATCGCTGCAACGGTCTTGGCCCGGCGTTATATTTCATACCATCAAGAGACCGTCTCCTTCGTCACATTACTTTATATACCTACCATTAATACAAGAAGTTATATAAGCTGGAAGAATAGCACTGGAACGTCCTAGTGGCTAATTAAAAGTAAGTGACTAAGTTTATTACCAGGACTTAATCACGCACAAAACAATTTATGTAACATTACCATACCTACTATTATTATTAAATCTCGTGTCTATTGGAACATGGCCGAAACGAGGTAAATAAATAGTAGATTGTTTCCAAGGGAGCAAACAACAATTTTTAAGGCGATAGTGTTTCTTTGAATCCAGAGTGGAGCGAGGGATTCTACAGTACAATATCCGAGCGTAGCGAGGGATTCTAAAGTAGAATCCAGAGTGCAGCCATTCAAAGTACGCCACTCAAGCTTATAATACGGCTCAGTATCAGAAGGACTATCAGGGTAATTGACGATGTTTTTTTTTTTTTTATATTTATTTATCGAATCTTAAAATCTATCATACAATATTTTTTCTATTGTCTAAAAACCAACTTTAGGTTTGTGTAGACAATAAATCCTCGACAATAGAATAAAAGGCATTTAAACATGTAAACATGTAAACGCAGAAACGTCAGCATGGTAGATCTGAATTAAATCATTCCCATGAGTTATTTCTCAGAAAGAAAATTCGCTATTTCAATAACCTATCTCCAAGAACATATTAAATCAATGTCTAGGTACCAGTAGGTTTGAAAGCAACCGTTTTATCTAATGATATTAATGGTTTTATCTACATAAAACTTTATTACAGCTACTAATATTTTTTACAACCCGTATATTAAATTTTCATTTAATAGGATATTATGATATCATACCTGAATTCTTAAGCCTCATAATTGGAAAGATTTAGTTGCCTAGTCAGATGTAATAGTACTTTTAGACTCTTTGGTGATAGCAAAATCTATTCAAATATGATTCAAATGTTCAAATAGGATTTGAATGACTGACTTCTTCAATACGTAGCTCTTTATAGGAAATTCTGTCAGATGGACAGAGCTTTTATTATTATTATTCACGTATTTATTTCAATTCTTAATTATTTAGTTTTTTATTATTATACACGTATTTATTTCAATTCTTAGTTATTTAAGTTTTTTACAATAAATATTAGAATACAAAAATACAAATAATAAAAAACTTAAAAACTAGGGTGCCGCCAGCAGCGGGGCAGGGCTCAAGCTGCCGGTGGTTAGGGCTGCCGAGTGAGGAACCTCGTGACAATGCGTGCCGTGTCAAGGACCTTGTCATTCTGCCAGCCCCAAGTCTATGAATTTAAAAGTTTCTTTTATTAAAATCAAGTCAAACATGTCAATAAATCACAGTCAGTCACACGAAACCAGTCATAGTCGAGTTCAAGTCATGCCTTAGTAAAGTTGTGGCGATTTTATTATGAGCTTCTAAGGAATTTTGAAAACAACACGAATATAAATGTTTCACCACATTATATCACTTGCCCACACTCGTGCATGTAATTCAACACTCAATGAATAAAAAACCACAATTTTTAATCATTAATTCGCGAAAAAACACATGTTTAAGCAAATAATAGAATGCAACAATATGTTTTTTCCGTGTTCCCGGCAAAAACCCGCTTTTATTATTATCTTATTTATTATGATTTTATAATTATTAGTCAACGTCAAAAAATCGTGTTATATAGGTAAATTTATTTTACCGGAACTAGATTAATATTAAATAGGAAGAATAGATTTTAGCGTTGGATTAAGTCACGAACACGACTTGACAATGAAGTGGAGAAACGCCTCATATTGCGCTCTTTTCAAAACCAATGGATTTAAATACTCGTAGATACGATAAATAACGGCATCTGATGTTGACAGCTTTGAATGGTGTGCTGTGAAGTGTTATTTCATACTCCAGTGGTTAAAAAAAACACTCACTACTAAGTTAGATGAGAAAAGTGGCATAATAATAAATATCGGTGGACATTTTTCACCCAGCATAGAAAACTAGGAAACATAATGAACTAACTATTTTTATTACATCTATTCAATAAGTAACTTTTTCAAATAAAAACAACCGACTTCTAATTAATATGAGTACCTCGGGAGTAAATCCTTTCAAATAAAAAAAGAATTTAAAAAATCGGTCCTCAATTGACGGAGAAATCGGTGAACATACATAAAAAAACATACGTATACCGTCGAACATAGAACCTCCTCCTTTTTTGAAGTCGGTTAAAAGAGCTAGTTTGTATCTTTTTTACCCTAGGGACGAAAAGTGATTTGAATTTGTAATGTGGATATTGTTTTTCCAATCGGCAAAGAGATCAACCACGAGAATTGTATGAACAAGTAACAGGATTAATGATAAAAAAAGAAGAGCGAGAAATTAAGAAAAAAGATATTGAAAAAATTAAAAACGCGCGAAATGCATTCCGCCTTTGTTCGTAATTGTTTGATTAAATTCAGATTTTACTTAGTTGTAAACTAAGACTGACTTCAAAAAAAGAGATTCTCAATTCGATTAAGTAAATATGTTTTTTCTTTATTTGGTTGTTACCCGATTACTCCGCCAATAATTTATGAAAAGATTTTAATGATTCTATTGTTGTTAGGTAGTTGATACTTCAGAGGTGGTCCCATATAATTTTTATCGATATCGGTTCTTTAGTGACAGTACAGTATACAAAACCTATATAGCTAAAGTATTATTTACGATGCCCAAAATAATTTACTACTCAAATTAGTTTTGACGCTTTCTTATAAATTTACCTCGCTGCCACTTTTTTCAAAAAAATGTGTCACTGGCCAGTGGTGGACACGCTGGTGGACAACGGGAATAATCGCATAATTTAACGCATTTCAACGGACACTTTTTCATATGAGACAGTACTCCTTACTTCTACCCTCCATATTCAGGACAAAATACAATATGGCTTCTTTCTTATAAGTCACCAAAATACTTGGAGGAAAAATCAATGCTTGGAGGATTTACCACTCTCTCCAAAATATTAAAAAAAAAGGATTAGCAACTGTCTCTCTGGAAAAGTGTAGGTAATATATAGGGAATGTGACTAATTATGTATTATGTGCTGTGGAGAGTCTAAAATTAAAACTACAAAAATAATTTAAATTGGCTGTAAAGATCTGAAATATCTGCTTTAAAAGTATTAGTCATGCTATAATATAGAATTTGTTTGGAGCCGTAGTATCTGTACCACAATAGTGCGCGCTCTGTCTAACATGAAACGAATATTTATAACTTTGTTATATATAATATATGCATATGTTTTGATTATGTTTTGGAAGACTGACTTTGATGATAGTCAGCTCAGCTTTTTGGGAGATATTAAAAACGTGCACATTCTATAATCGACATTAATAATAATAAAAAATATAGAATTATTAAACAAAAACAAATTATTGTTCTATGTCCAAAGCTAAAAAAGCTTCATAATGTCTCCAACATTTTACTTGAGCATGGCTTGGACATGATCGTACACAGCAGCGCGAGTACCGTTCTTCATTCTTCTTGATCGTTATATTTGACATTAAAATCGTATATTTGACATTTAAATCGGTAAAATTGGATATAAATCGGTATATTCTCAAATACGTTTAATTTAATCTGCTATACCGATACGTCAAATTTAGTGACATAGAACGGTACTCGCGCTGCTGATTCGATTGCCATCGCCTGTAATTTTGGCTTGTTTGACAATATTTATTATCGGTAATAGCTTCATAATTTTAAAATATTGAACTCTAGCCATGTGCACACTGTGCGAATGAAGAAGGAATAATCTTTACCATTCGTAGATTTCGTATCTAGAGATAGCGTTAATACCTACCGGTAAGGTGAAGGACTTTCTTTACCCAAAACACTATATATCGCACAGTGAACAGTTTTGCAAAATTTATGGCCCCGTCTATAAATACTAGTTAGTGGACATTACACGAAGTCCGATCCAACCACTCCTAGCAACAGGAAGTATTCCGTTTTTGGTTTAGGCGCCGGTTACCAGAGGCACACAAACACGCACCGACCTCGCCGGCGAGGTCGAGGACTCCCCAGATCTGTCAGAAGATCGGTTAGATTATCTCCAAATAGTCAACCAGATCAACCTACTAGGGCCCCAGGGCATACCCCTTCTGGGGTGCCAAGGCAAGTCTGACCCCACTCCCAGCGACGGCCAAGCCGAGGTTCGTACCGTGTCAGGTGCCCTTAAGCTAATCGCCTTTAACCTTAACTAGGCCGAGCGCCATTTGCGCTTGCCTAAAGTCCGGTGACGCTGAGAGGCCATCTGAGGCCAACAGCATCAGTCATTCCTAAAAAAAAAAGTTTTGTTTGTAGACCCAATCATTATAGATTATTGATAATGATAATGATAATACAAAACAAACCTATTACCTAATACCTATATTATTACGCTGTAAATAATGCATGTTATAAAAACTGGTACTAACTGTAATTTTTTTAAAGTTAGGTAATCAGGAAACGATTATTTTTATTCCAGATAATCTTAGCTGTTATGAGGTAACACAAATACCTTTCATGGGAAAATTGTACACGTAAGTAATCTCATACTTGGATAAACTTGGTAGATTTAAGAAGGCTCAGCGCCTTTAGCTGAACACGAGCCGCGTTGAAAAGGCTGACGGATGATAATTAACTTTAGTTACAATATCCCATTTATCTTTAGAATTACGTGACTTAAAATAAAAAGCGAGCCGTCACAAGAAACCCTTGCAATCAATTGTGATATTATACTACTACAGAAAAATTCAAACGGGAAGTGACTTATGTTTCCCCTCAAAGTGCCAGCTAGCCCTCATCCAAAATGTGCCACTATCTTTATAATAACAGTATTTTGACCATTTATTTGCGAACCGAGTAAAGATAGTTGACCTTTAGTTGATATTTATCTATACCTAAGCTCAATCTCTTTGCCAAAGTTATAGCTTTAAGTGAGACTTCTGGTTCATGGTAAATATGTCTATCTCACATCTCACAGCCAATTTTCTCAGGAACTATACCTACATAAAATACAAAATCTATCGACCTGGGATTTGACGTTGATTTAGATAATGTTATCCCAACTATTTACAGGTTTTAAAAAAAATCGGTCCTTGTGAATTTATTTAAGTTCTAACAAAAAGTTTAATCAGTCTTCTTATACATTAAAGAACACTGTAAAATCTCTTAAGGAGTCTATTTTCACAATCTAAATAAATCTACTCAGATCTATCATACTGATCATACTGATGACGGATGACGGAAGAGTGCGCTCACTTACTACTTCAAAGAAGAATAATTATATGTATTTTTATGTATTTCTAATGTTCATGATCTAATCGCTATTGCTACATATATAACTAAATGTAGTCATTAAAATTTGAAGACACGCCGGGCGCAAAACTTGGCAATAAAGCTTCTGAGCTTTTGGGTGCCCAAAAGGAGCTGCACATCAGAATTCGTGCATTTATAGAATAGGTATAGCTATGCATGAATTCATTTTTTTTTAAAGATGCTGTCGTCAAGATATAATATTATATTTTTTCCAGATACGCATTCAAGTACACATTAAGTAAAAAAGCACATTTTGGCCGCAAAACTTTTAAAAACTTAAACAATCTTATTTTACTCAAATACAAACAATACTCACTCGGTTCTAGAATCTAGGAAAATCTCCAACCGATTTAAAGCATCACTGAAGAGCCATTCATTCTTATCACAGCACTTAACTTTAACTTAACAGCGGGAAAAGTTGTTTCCCTCTGTTTGTTTACTTAGACTCGCTTCGAATTTTAACGATGCCACAGGGATAAAGTTAGGTGCATGGGGATAATAACTCATCGTCATCTTCGTCTTCAATGTCGTGTTCGGAATTTATTTACGAGAGTTTATAATTTACGTCGTTCGAGGGAACGTGCTGCTCCGGCAACGGTCTGATTGCGACTGGTAGCAGCTGCCAGCGTAACGGAAACGCTGATACCACACTGATATTGAAAGGTCAAGAAAATAAAGTGCAAGACTTAGCGCGACTGTAGGGGCTGTTGGGACCACTGTCGCTTAATTAACGAACTTGGAACAGCTTTGCTTTTTTCTCTGAATAAACGACAACCTGTGATTTATTAATGCTATAAGAAATATGAATTAAACATTGATATGGAGAGTATCTAAGTAAAATTTATATTGTTTTATAGCATACATATTTAAAACTGTATTCGAAACATTTTCTAAGAACCACGGCTTTTTTTAATTTCGAGCAAAAATAGGTATGTAAGTAATTGAATCTTTCTATTAATCCGTCTAATTTAATTAAACGTATAAAACAAAAAAAACCGTTTTAGTTATAGATAGGCACCTACGCTAAAGTGGAACGTTTACCGGATCTAGAAACTACTCAACAGTATCGGATGACTTTCGCACAGAAACGAGCTACAATTTACCGTATGGTAGGATACCAATGGTATCCACTTCGTGAAAACAGTTGTGCAGAGTGCAGTAGCAAATAGTCAGTATTGCACGTTACGGGGATCATTTTCCAGGCGTGAGAGAATTAAAAGCCGTCGCAGACGACGAAGATGCTATAATATTTCATGTTATCATAGAACATATTTCAATATCGCTACTCATACATTTACACATATCTCTTATCGCTGTTTCTCCTTTCACTGCGTCTAGTTCGCAGAGAAAGCAATACGCAGTTTATATTTCCACGTAGACCAATTGTTGTCAGTGAGGAGACCGACTTGCGACTTGGTCGCGTCGAACAAAGTCATTTTGCAAGTTTTATTCCACTTCAGCAAATTAATCACACTACAGCTTTTATTCGATAAAAACCCAGTCTGCTACCATGTTAAGATTAGGCTAAAACGTGTTTTAGGAAATGGTTAAAATTATAATACTTACCAACATTTAAAGAAAAATCAGAGTGACATTTAATAATATAGGCATTTTAACATAATTTCAGAAATAGTTCATTATCTTATGTTGTGGGTATTTAAAATATATATTATCTTCGTCGTTTGTGCACTTCAATGAAATTTATGAGTAGCGATATTGAAATATGTTCTAAGATAACATGAAATATTATAGCATCTTTGTCGTCTGTGACGGCTTTTAGAAGTAGATACTTATCTGAAATAAAGAAATTTATTCTATTTCTGCAACTAATAGACATTATTTTACCACGCTTTAAATCGAATGGATGGCGATTCAGTGTCCACAACTTAGGGTATTTTTCCCTAAATGTAGGGGATTTTTTCGGGGAAAATATTTTGGACCCTGAAGGATATCAATGGTTGGAACTACATGAAACGAAAAGATTTTTTGGGAGGGATAATTACGATACCTTATTTCGTTAAGCAACTAAGGTCAAATTATGTAAAATAAATGTTGCAATAGACACTATTTATTTATGATAACTCCACATAATCCGCGGCAAATAATTTGAACAATCACCTTATGGAATTTGTAGTGACCAGCCAGTATGTAGACAGAAAGATGTATTTTATGCTTGGAGGAACTAGCTATATAATCAAAGATTTTATGTCAAGTAGTAGGTACTTCAAATTTCAAAGAGTCAGATTCTAATTTAATTCTTTTTACCGCATAATAATTACATTATTTAATACTATATTTCTTGATAACTGTACTTCTCATTTTGGACGTTTTCACATTTTGGACGTTTTACTAGTAAGTCGTTTTGCCACTCAAGACATTGTCACCATGTAGACGTTTTCACATGCCGACGTTCTGCAAACATCGTCATTTACCCTGATAGTCCTTTCGATACGGAGCCGACGTGGTGTCTTTGCAAAAAATTTATTATACAATGTTTTTTAGAGGAAAATTGTGCGAAAATGGTTAAATTTAAGGTATTTTCCACTGAGTCTGGGGGAAAATTTACTTCAAGGGTTGGCAACACTGTGTCGACTGTTCGTGCTTTCCAGCAAAGAGAATTTAACACTACGCCAGTGGTCCTAATCTGAATTGAGTATACAGGTATTAATTATTAAAACAATAATATTAATAAATAGTGGTTGGTTACATATAACTGCCTTATTTATTGCCTTCTCGCCTCGTTATGCTTCCGGCATTAAATCTCCATAACTACAACATTTTAAGAACTTGCAAACGCAAATTTACTTTGTAAAACTTAGACATTTTTATGACATAATTAAAATTTCCGTAGCCATAAAAGGTTTTTTGAGTCCAAAGTTCAAGTCGAAAGTTAAGATAATTCTGAACATTCTCTTCGCTGCCAGCTCCACCTCTCTGACTGGTTGTCTAATGGGTGCTAAATGAGTTAGGACAGAAATAATGTTCCTTCTGATCCAAGCTGTTTGCGTAGCGGGAAAATTTGGGTTATTTTGTTAGCTTGTTTCATTAAAGTGACGCGAAGACGACAAGCAAACATTTTCGTTCCCCAAAGACAAGCGTTTATGAACATTTAATGTGTCACAAACAAACAAGGGCCGGACTGTATTAACCTAAGAGTTAGGCCTTCGCCCGAAGAACTGACAACCGATGGGGAAGAAAGGTTCTTGATTGGCGACCGCGAACCGGAAGACACAGCGTAGGAAGGCCTCTCACTAGGTGGACCGACGACATTGTAAAAGTCGCGGGCAACCGGTGGATGCAAATGGCAGGTTGTCGTACAGTGTGGCGGTCTAAGGGGGAGGCCTTCGTTCAGCAGTGGACGTCTCCGGGCTGATGATGAGGGCCTTCGCTTTTCTGTGGTATTAACTAACTATAACTATTGATGCCTTTTGGTGTGGTAGATAAAGGTTTGTTAGTTGATCGGAAGTTTCCTTAGACCAATATTCGTATTTTTTTATGTCATCGTAGTACGGCTACCCTTGCTAGCATTATTCTTAGAGCGGCCGCAGATTCCGGTCCGGCACCTTTTAGGAACAGTAACACACTGCGCACAATTAACAAGTGCGAGCGAGACGGCCGTCACGAGAAATGTCTTACGGTATGCGGGACCTACTTAGTACAAAATGTATGCACGGAGCACCTTCAGGCGCGACCGTCGGGTTTTTCTATAGGGTTTTTCTTATAATGTGCGGCCGCTCTTATTACCCGCTCTTTTCTCGTGGTCCGGTTCAGTTGTCCCGTTAACCGGACTTTGAAAAAAAATCGTCCGCTGCTGAACATCGGCCAACTATCGAAGGCCGATTGGGCCATATCCACCTGCTCCAGTTACGGGTTGGTAGATTCACATAAGCCATTGAATTTCTCCTCTGGACCTCTATGGACGTACCTATGCAGGTTTTCTCACGATGTTTTTCCCGCACCGCCTATCATATGAAATTACGTACAACAACTCCAAAAAGCTTATTGGTATGGGCTCGTGATTTGAGCCCTTGACATAACGATTTCGACTCGAGCGGTCTCCCTTTAGGCTACCACGGCTTCAATTAGGCTACTACGGCTTACCATTAGACTATTACGGCTTACCGCTAGCCTGTAATAGGTATTTGTTGCTAATTATATTTAAATGGTTAACATCAATCAACTCAACAACTCGGAGTACTTATGAAATAAATGGGATAACATTCGAAATGAATATTTAGTAGGCACTTACTACATATAGATAACACTTATTTATCACAATTTCGACCGAACACAGAACACGGCTTTGATCAGATAGAGACACCCACTTTGATAACTTATGTTTTATAAAAACAGCCTTTAATCTTTGCACTTGACTAATCAAAACCTAGTGTAGTTATTTTGGGATCAGAGGTCTGTCTATGCGTAGGTGCCTGCCGAAGTCATAGATAGATAGATCAACTAATTGTACATCAAAATAAATTATTATAGCCATGATGATTACAACAGAAAAAGGAACGTAGAACTACTGTAGGTCAGCGACAATGATAAAATTAATGGACGGGAAATAAGCGCACGGATTTTGAAGACTATATGTTGAGCGCCGGCTCTCTACTCGCGTCATTCATACTCTGTCTTTGCGACATGCGAGCCGTACGATACGACAATACAAACTTCTAATAAGTACATGTACATGTGTTATTTTTTTGTCATGCAGTAATTAGATTCCCTATATCAATTTTCTGGCAAATGTAATATGCATACTTTTAGCTAGGTATGCTTGATTGTGTTGACTTATTAATTTTGAACGATTTGCAAGCGCTGGGTCCGTCCATCCCAATAACACCGTCGCTGGTGTAAGTAACGATTGTCGACCTAAAAGCGTTCTTTTCCAGACAACCTTAGGATGGAAAAGATTCGAAGAACATAATTATAGAAGACTGGAGGTGAAATCCGCTCGAAACAGACCAAAATACTTTTTGTGAATCTGGTTTCAGCGAGTGATCGTATACCTAATAATTTAGTAATAGTACAGTCATCTTATAAAACCCTGTAAGTATAAAATCATCTTTGGTTTTGGCGGGATCACGAAAAAAACATGTCGCTGCATTGTTTTATTTTCTAAAACTTGTTATTTCGAGTGTTAATTGCATAAAAATGGTAAAAACGTTACCATTTTTAAGTGCTGATTTATGCGCAAGAGTGTGGGCAAGTGATATATTGTAGTGAAACGTATCTTTTCGTGTTGTTTCCAAAACTCCGAAGAAGCTTTTGTAGTAAAGTTGCCACGACTTCACTAGGGCATGACCGGACTTGACTGTGACTAACTAAGTGTGACTAACTTGACTTGAAACTCATCAAAAACTTAATATATAAAAATACTTGACACTAGCAAACGCACATAGTGCGACGCCATAATCCTAGGAGGACAGAAGAAGAAAAAAAACACCTTTCCGCTCGTGAATATTTTTTATAATGCTCATTTTCAAATATCCTGTTGTGTTGAGTTTTATACAAAGTTGCCTGTAAAGCGAGTCGGTTCAATTTGCACGCTTGTATAACAGGTAACTTGGTTCGACGTGCCGTTATCCAATAACGCCAACAAGATAGACTCGTACAATATGGGGGTAGGTAAAGTATCGAAGACGTCACTCGAACCGGTGCGACGGTTATTGGCGAGCATATTTCACGTATCTCCATGGTATCTCCTTGATGCTAGCTCAATAGGTATTGTTAGAATTTAGAACACGCTTTATAGAAACTTCCTGTTCTCAGAACTAGGTAATGCGGGTCCTGAGAATTGACATTTATGCATAGATTACACGGGCTTCGTACTTATCATTAGTAGGTACTAAGCGGTTAATATGAATATTACACTTGTCGCTTAGTAAATAGGACCGGGTTCTATTCACTTGCGCTGTCACTTACTAAGCACTAATTAGTACGTTTACTCGAAATGTATTAGTACTAAGCATTAATACGAAGCATTAGCTTCAGAACTCCGTGTAATCCAGTCACTACTGCTAAAGCTGGGGGTGAAAATAAACTTAAGAGTTTCTTCGGGATAGTAAATCCGTCTTTTATTTTTAGATTAATGACGGTTTGAGGCGATGGCACAAAATATACTTATCTACTCCAAGTTTGTTATTATGGGGTAGGGACCATGTGACATGTTTGCCTAGTATTTACTAGTAGTAGTAGTATAGTATTACTATTTTAATTATAATCTGTGGTATGTGATTTCCCCACTGGGCACCCTGGAATACAATTACGGAGATTTCCACACGTATACTTATGAGAAATCTCCGTATTTGTTATTTATGATAAGCTAAGCTTAAAAAGGGCCTGGATAAAGAATAATTATTTAGGTAATACCTGAAGGAATTTCTGAAAAACAAAAACAGAATAAAAAGAGTATATTAGGTACTTCGAAAATTCCACATATTTTTCACTGATAGACAAAATAACAAAAACACAAAACAACTGAAAAACGTACAACTGACAAAAACAAAACAACTGATTAATCTGCGTCCTAATGTCCTTGATCTCATGGAAATTAGGACGCGGTTATTATCACAGAAAAGCAAAAGCCCTACCTCTTAGGTCTCTTCAGTGGTTATTATAATATTATTTTAATAGTACGTTATGATATTTTATTTTATTATGGTTGTATACCTAAGCAGCGGCAATGATAAAATGAATGGACGGGAAATAAGCGCACGGATTTTGAAGCCTAAATGTTGAGCGCCGGCTCTCCACTCGCTTCAGTCATACTTTGCGACATGCGAGCCGTACGATACGAGAATACAAACTTCTAATACATGTACATGTGTTCTCTTTTTGTCATGCAGTAATTAGATTCGCTATCTCTATTTTCCGGCAACAGTAATATGCATACTTTTAGCTAGGTATGCTTGATTGTGTTGTCTTGATAATTTTGATCGATTTGCAAGCGCTGGGCCCGTCCATTCAATTATCACTGTCGCTGTACTGTTTCGCTGTATATGTTTACAATGGCTTTTCACAAAGATGAGAAGCAAATGAAAAGAGATAAGTTCTATTACGATTTATAGAACCAATAAAAAGTTTCAGATTCAGAAGTATTTTGCGACGAAAAACAGAGCAAGAAGGAATTTCGTTCTTAGTACCGTAAAACGGGGTGTCTTTGAGAATCGGGGCGAATTTGATGATTACTCATAAAATACTATAATTTAAATTTTGTCAGTAAAACGGAACGCAGTGATATTTATTTTTTGACTGGCTTTACTTATGTTTTCGCAATAAGTATTTCATCAAAATGAAATGGAGGCGCATGGAGATTAGTAAAAAAAATTATTGTTTTTGTGGAAAAAACGCAAAAAAACCTGGCTTTCAAAACTCTGAATACAGCGACGTAAGTTTTAACATGTTATTTATAGTAGATGCCTAACGTAATTGTATGTTTTTTTACGTAGTTAAAATGCCGCAGTAACTAATAAAGTACCTAGTTAAACCAGTTAAACTTACCTATTTGTAAAAAGTTTATGTGATCGTAGCGAGAATAAGCATGTAAAAGTACAATAGTTAGGTACGTGAAACATTTATATTTACAAAAAGAAACATTAGCTGAAAAACAATTTTCACATTTGAAAATGGCGTCATACAAACGCCATATAGTTTTTATTTTTCAAAAAATATATAAACGTCTCTCGGGATGATTCTAACGATTCTACAATCCGATACATCCAAACCTGTTCAAGCATTTAGAAGTTATTCTAAACACTGTCTTTAATAATATCAAGGAAACTTTTTCCATACTACTTGAGTAGTTGAGTGAGTAGTCCAGCATTGCTCGTGATACCTATCAATTAATCTGGGTCAGATACGACTGTTTGAAACTTTTAATTAAACTAATATTGATTCAACCTTTTGTGAATTAGTTGCGTGTTTAAGTTTGAGCACCCTTATATTATTACCTACTTCTTTAGAAAACTAAAAGTAGGTTCGTTTCATTTAAAAAAATACCTTTTCTTCCAGCTCAATTTGGCCAATACGGGCCTATCACACACACACACATCAACAGCCGGAATACGTCCACCGCTGGACGAAGGCCACACACTGGCCTATAAGGAACGGTAACTTAACTCGAATCCGAAAGGAAGTCATCATCATTCACTCGTCATTTTGACCAACTTTTCTTTTATGGGGCCAACCTTGCTAATGCTATTTTAATTTATTTATTTTTAATTTATTTATTAAATCTTACAAATCTATAAAAAGTAAGTAAGTTTGTATAGGCTGCCTGCCCTAGTGTCAGAGTTAATATGCCGCCCGAAGGCCTCTGACATGGCTGACAGTTGTTGTTATAGAAACTAGAACAAACAACCGGGACCAACAATTTAACGTGTCATCCGACCCACGGCAGCGCTCAGAAATAAATGCCACTCACGAATCTCGTAAAACAACATTTTGTCTCAGTTTGTCTAGACAAACATGTTTAATAGGAAAATGTCGGACACCTTCGACAAAATTTCGGTACTTCTGGCTTATTACAACCGTCCCGCACGCGTTATCCCGTATGTCATCATCATTTCATAAAGGCTTAGGACATTTCCCATAGGCAGGTGGCCTAGTGACACAAACTTCCCATAATTCCTTGTTGAACTAGGCCAAAATGTCACATGCCTTTATTAAAGAGCCCGGCTCTTGTCGGTGGAGAACCTTCCATCTTTCTCTTGTTTCTGCCAGTGCCTCTACAGGCACTCTACAGGATCTTACCGCAGTCGCTTAAATACGTACCTACACGATCTTCCAACAAGCACTCGCTGCGCTGCCGCAAACACCCGTACAACGATTTCCCTTCCATACGAGTTGGGTACGCCCATGCATATTGCGGGTAAAGCTATAATGAATTCACATATTGTGTATGTTAACTCATTAGCACTAATAGAGGACGGCTGGTGCCACACGGCCTAGGGTGGCTAAGTTGCAGGCACCAAAGAAATGAAGTCGGGCGCGGACATGGAACGGGTATCATTCAAATTTCATACTAAACATATTGAGATAAGGCACAATTTAGGAAACACCGAACGACGTTAATCGGGCGCGCGACTCCATTTCTGTGTGGCCTGCGCCTAAGACTGCTAGTCCGCCTGTGAAAGAATCACCTACAGTCTGTAGGTAAGAGATCCTTAGTTTGCAAAGGGATCCTAAAACAAGGGTTGTTGTATGGATGAGTTAAAGATGACAATGTTTTATTTCGTTTCGAGCAATTGACAAAAAAGCAAAGTAAGTATTTTGGTAGAGCTGTGAAAACACCATTTTAATTAATTTTTATATCGGTAGGTCCGCCTAACTGTCGCCTGTCGCGCGGATTTGAGCAACGTTTTGTAAAACAGTGGAGCACATAAAAAGTTATTGGTCAATGTTTTCGTTTATCTTTTCTAACTGTTCTGTTCCTACCTAAATATTATTTTATCTTGTACACACCTAGTTACTAACGTATGGTGGCGTACATAATGTATTTGTCTTAGGTGCTTATCTTTAAAATAATTGCTTATGTTATAACTTTGATGTGTCTCGCTCGGGGATAAGATCAACCTACCCTGGTCCCTTATCAGGGACCGCGGAAGTACTTCATTTAAGCGGATTTAAGGGGGGCATTTGGCCCCCTCTGCCCCTACTTCCGCGGCCGCTGTCCCTTATAGGTAATTTATTTATGTAGAGATAGCTGGATTTATTTATTATTTTCTATTAGAGCAGGATTACACTTTCTTTTTTTTTTCATTTTTTAAGGGTAACAGCGACTAACAGTCCCATATCAAATTTATTTGGAGTCCTTAATTGCCCGCCACTGCGAAGTACGGTTCCATACAAAGGTTTATCTATTTTCTAGATTCCAGAGGTGAATTATATCTAAGGTGCCCGACTACGCCCGGATCTGGGGCGTCTAAATATGAACGGCGGCGGCTAAACACGGAACACCGGACGACAAACCCAAACTTCCTGGAAGCGTCGATTCAGAGTTCATGTCCTAAAGAGTTTCACTCGCTCCTTGACGACCACACTTTGCCACAGTTTGCCCTCTAGGGAGTAGGGTGCTGTGCTGGGTGGAGTAGGGCAAGCTGGGTGGTGATGATGATGATAATGCGATCCAGCGGCCACGGATGTGGGGGGCAGAGGGGGTCAAAGGCACCCCCTACAATTAAACGGGTGCTGCGCCCCCTCCAGTTGTAATACCTGGCAAAGAAGGTTTCTCTGTTTGCCCCAAAGTCATGGAATACTTCCGCGGTCCCTGATCCATGGCAATTACGGCTACGGCGACCATCATTTACCTATTTCAGGTAACTGATGCGTAAAAGCTGGTCCGCTTTGCACAAGGACATAGTCACGGGCATTAGCTAATAAATTCGCATGATATACTTACTATGGGGGTAATTGATTCAGATAAGATAGGGCAGCTGGTACGGCCTACGGCGGCTGAAACTGCTAATGCGGCTCTGTATACGTATCTAGGCTACCTAAATATAGGTATATAAGAGCGAGCCTGGAGATGTCAATTAGGCAGCTCATTGAATAGAACAAGTCAAAAGGTTCACTTGAAGTGACTCCAAATCGTGAGTACTCTCAGCAGTACCTAAATGAGTTCAATTGCTCTCGATATTTCACGGCTTCCATCCGAAACCCTTCCTGAAGCGGCGTCATTTCGATACTCTATTCTTTGAACACTTTCCTTTGTCGAGTTCCGAATCGAAATTAAGTAGGTAGGTAAGTATAGAAATGAATTCAAGAACACGGAAAAATTTCACGAGAATAAACAAATTTTCACGATGACTTCTTTCACGCAGCGATTGAATTTATTGGACTTTCAGATACTTAGGATCATAATAATCAGAAGTAGAGGGAAAGTACTGACTTTCCCTCTACTTCTGATTATTGATAAAATGTAGAGTAGCATCGCAATAGTTAATCCATATTTTGTCTTTTGCACCGAATTTTTAATGAAAGGAGAAGTCCTTTATTGCAGCTGGAATTGAGATTGGGAAGTGTAGGTACTACAAATATAAGCCTGGAAGAGATTGTTTTTAGCGATAAGGCCGCCAATTGTGGCAATTTGTGGCCAAGGTTCTTGTATCTTTTTCTATTATATTTTTTTGGTGTGCACAATAAAGAGTTTCTATCTGTCTATCTAATATAAATATTCTTCAATTCAGCCCTATTGTGCCTCCGCCGTGGTTTTTCAAATTCCATAGATCGTATTTTTAAATCGACTCTAAATGCTCATTATAAAAATTGTGTACCTACTATTTAGGTAGGTATAGCCCAGTAAAAATAAAGCCGTCAAGAGTACGATTACTTGCGACTCGGATAACGAGGGTTCCGTACCACCACAAGTACAAAGGAAATCCGTGACCAGTATCTAACGAATATTCTATGAAAACAACCGCTATTATGATACCTATTATGATTTACGAGGTATATGTTGTTATAGATCAAAAACATACAAACTAACATTTTATAGACAAACAGAGACGGATTTCTTAGTCGTAGGATACAGTTGAACACCCTTTGGGAACCCTAAAAAAGAGATTCAATTTACGTTCGACAAGATGTTCCAGTTTTTACATTTTTCTTATCGTTTACGTACTCCCTCTTTTTCTGCAGTTACTATGAATGTGCTAGGGTACTTATTAATGCCAGTCCTCAGATAAGAGAAACCACGTTTCAGTCCTAAGGAGTACTATTTTTATGTACGCAACACGTGCAACCACAAGGACATAGATTAAGTATACTGTAAATGTTAATTAATCTATGACAAGGACGAACGAAGCAGTTGCGATAAAAAAGTCGCGCGGGCTAATTATCTCTGTGGCGCCATCTAGTTTAGTTTTTTGGGAACTAAAGAACGGAAGCCAACCGAACGGAATTATCATTCAAGTTCTGGCTTGAGAAATAACGATATATCTACAAATTATACATTTTCAGATTTTTCCCATAACCAGTGTTATGTGACCTAGCTTCTTGCCAAATTTCGTGATTCTAGGTCAACGGTAAGTACCCTATGAACTTTGATTAACTTGCGAGTCTAAAAAACACTAAACACATTACAAAAATGGCTGTAACTTATGATTGCGTTGACTTAGAAGCTTGATTTTTTTACAGCTCTAAGGGACCGTAGACTTGTTCATTCGATATTAATTTCAACTAGATACCTCCACTCGTTTTGGAGAAAAGGGGCCTTGACAGACAGACAGATGGACAACGGAGTGATCCTATAATGGTTCCTTTTTTCCTTTTGAGGTACGGAACCCTAAAAAATACCTGACATCACTAACGCACATGGTATATGATTATCTTATCTTAATTTTATTATTGGCATCGCTTTTTGTGCATTCTGCCAGTGTCATGTATTATGCATTTTTAGGTATCAATTCAAATAAATAAACATGTCATACAATCACAGTTAGTCAAGTCACACGAAATTAGTCACAGTCGAGTCTAAGTAATTCCCTAGTAAAGTTGGCGACATGATTTTTCCGTGTTCCCGCCAAAACTCATGATGAGGACATGAGATGAACGTACTTATAATAGTTCATACCCAATTACCGAAGTTTGCAACCCTGAAAACCGTGTGCTAGAAGCTCGAAAAACTGCGAAATTTTTGCAATTGTTGTAGTGTTGACAGCACTACGAAAATCTGCAGTCTATGTACCAAGGAAAATGGATATCTATATACCTACCTTGGCAGAATGGCTTTATGGCTTTAGCCTGCCCGACTGCCAAACGACGTTTTAAAAAAAAGAGGAAGAAGCGGGGAAAATCGTTTGTTGTGCTCTAGAATCACTTCTTACTAGCGAA
The DNA here is from genome assembly GCA_905404285.2 of Erannis defoliaria. NCBI lineage: Eukaryota > Metazoa > Arthropoda > Insecta > Lepidoptera > Geometridae > Erannis > Erannis defoliaria. The sequence continues at coordinate 9,191,867 of FR990071.1, forward strand.
AAATAGAATAAAATAAAATTTGTAAACAGGCTTTATGTTGTAACAGTAGTGTTTTCGAAAAAGAAGCTATTTTCCGGTACCTACTTTTATAAAGCAAATAGCTGCCATTTGAACTCAACTCTCTAGCTCCATTGGTTGCGGAGATGCGTCTGCGTATCTAGGTACCTACAGTGAGTTGAAATAAATAGAGAAGTTATAGTCGAACAAAACTGCTTTAAAAACTGACTAGAAGTTGCCTATATAAATATACTTACGCATGTTTCTATGCAGTTTGTGAAGAAAAGGAAGGAATATGACCGACTTTATACGCCACACCTGTTGTTAGAAAGAGACAAATATCTAATTTCTCTTACGGCGTAATAAGCTACACAAGTTGATTGGCCAGAGCGAGCGCCTTCGCCGCGCCGGTGTGGCTCTCATTCCCTCTCTCACACAAGACGATCTATCTATCTCGGCCATCCATTTCAAAGTGACAACAGTCGTCTTAGATAAAATAAATTTCATTTTTTCCCATTGCAATAAAAATACAGTACTTACGCGTGAAATGAATTTTTTTTTGTCTCTCACAGTGCCTGTGTAGATTGTGCAGTGTCTAAATACACAGAAAGGCATAATATCACCATCTTTTTGCTAGAAAACATACGATTAGCGGCAGCATATCACCGGACATTCTGAAGTGAAAGACTGGTAGCGATCACGGCAATTACCTTGATTTCGTCTAGTAAATATGGCGGGGGTAAGGTAAAAACATCTTAGGGTACCTAATAACATTTCATAAATACCGCATCCATAGGAAACTGCTCGCATATAGGGGTATATCTCCACGGTATAGTTTGTATATTATTCACATTTTAGGATTACCTACAAAACATAATTTACCGCGTGGAGCCAAATATATAAAATCCTGAGTACCAATGGGAAAGAAGAAAAAAGGAAAAAAGGTGCTAACGGATGCCAGTAGGAGTTTTGGCAGGAACGCGAAAAAACTATTATTATTATTTAGGTATTTATGTATTCTTTTCCAAAACTTGTTTTTTCGAGTGTTAATGCATAAAAATGGTGGCGTTTTATTCATTAACGGCCTTACCTAAAATAATCTCGATTCTCTTAGTCACTGCTTAAACTTCTCTGTCCTTTTCTAGCACGTGCAACTTCACATCAGAGAGAAGATGGCAGAGCATCTTAAGCAGTGACTAACGGTTGAAAAGTTTTTTTAGGTAAGGCCGTAAGTGCTGAATTACGCGCGTGCACTAGTGTGGGCAAGTGGTAAAACATGTCTTTAGGCAGAACTAGGTAAGGTAGGTAGGCAGTGCTTTCCATACCTAGCTCTTCTCGTCGTCAGCCATAAGACGTCCACTGCTGGACGAAGGACTCCCCTTAATAGAGGGGTGTTGCCATAATCCCCACGCATGGCAGGCCCATCCCCAATCCCATTTGTACCCCAAGCAGCCTGCCAAGCTCTTCTAATATAATTTAATCTACGGGTACAATTTTTTTACTATGTACAACAAATAAAAATCATAAATCAGTGTGTCTTTTCGAGTGTCAGTGTATCATCGATACAATATGGTGTATAAGTATTATACGCTGCCATTCTCTTTGCAATATGGCGCTGCTCTCTACAAAATTCGTAGCTTTTCGACGTGCGACTTGACTTGAAGTAGAGAGAAAAGCTAAATCCTCCAAGCTTGAATGGCTTTACGGCTTTAGCCTGTCTGAAGAGCAAAATTGCAAAAAAACCTTGATACTGGCAAATGCACAAAGTGAGACGCCATAATCCTCCTTCGAGGAAAGAAGAAAAAAAAAGAGTAATTTTGACAGTGATAGTAAAAAGAAATGTAACCAAAGAACAGGAAGAGTTTTGGCGGGAACATGGAAAAATCATGTCTTTGCATTCTATTATTTTCTTAAACTTGTGTTTTTTCGCGAATTATGATTAAAATGGTGGTGCTTTATTCATTGAGTGTTGAATTACATGCACAAGTGTGGGCAAGTGATATAATGTGGTGAAACATGTATTTTCGTGTTGTTTTCAAAACTCCATTGAAGCCATAGTAAGTAAAGTCACCACAACTTTACTAGGGCATGACTTGGACTTGACTATGACTAATTTTGTGTGACTAACTGTGATTAGGACATGACATATTTGACTTGATTGTAATATAAAAACTAGATAATTCATAAACTTGACACTGGCAGAATGCACAACGTGCGATGCCAAAAACTATGAAGAAAAAAAAAGACCGAAAAAAAACATGCGCAGTAAAGTAATGAATTTGATTTCAACATTTGGCGCAGATGCATGCCGCATTGAAGCTGTTCGGTTTTTCTTTCAGTTTAGGTAAAAACTATTTTTACGATACGAAGCCGGCAAAACAGATAAAACTTTGTTTTCATGGAAAAATATTAGTAGGCGCCTCGAGTCTGAACAGTAAAATTGTGAATTTGTACATGTATCAGTTAAAGTGAAGCTGCCACGAAGCAATAATAATATGTTGCAGTCACTATTGGTTACAATTTTTTCCTTGAGTGCGATAAAGACTGCTACTGGACTCGGTGAAATAATTTATGCTATAAATGCCGGTGGACCGGCGCACACGGACATCTATGGAATACACTACGAAAAAGACCCATTGCAGGGAAGAATTGGTACTGCTTCCGACTATGGTAAACAGTTGGTTATGATAGGACGAGCTAACCCAAAGGATGAAATATTATACCAAACAGAGAGATATCATCACAGCACTTTTGGTTATGATATTCCGGCGAAGACAGACGGTGACTATGTACTGGTTCTAAAATTCAGTGAAGTTTATTTCAATGCTCCAAATATGAAAGTGTTTGATGTAGTACTTAATGGAGACCACACGATTGTAGCTGACCTAGACATTTTTGACAAAGTAGGGCGTGGTGTGGCCCATGATGAATACATACCATACTCCATAAAAAATGGCAAGCTTTACTACAATGAAGAAGAATCTGATATTAGAGGAGGCAAGATCAAAGTAGAATTTATTAAAGGCTACAGAGATAACCCTAAAATCAATGCTCTCTATGTGATTAGGGGCACATTTGATGAGGTACCAAAGCTTCCCCCTCTGGTGTGGCCTGACAATGAAACTGAAGAACCGAGAGATGAAGTAGAAGAGAAGAGCACAAATTCAAAACGTGCAAGTGGGCCCAAGTCACCCGACCCTTACTCCATGGATGAGAGCTCTGTGCTAGTACCAGTGTTTATAACAATTGGTGCATTTGTACCTCTCTTATTTTGCCTTTGCAAGCTTTAAACTTTTTCCATTGTGTGACTATGCTGTAAAATTTATTTATTTTGCCGAACGCCATTTTGTTATGAAGTAAATAAAATTGAATGATACTAATTAATTATTTATTAGCATATGAAGTCCTCAGCTTAAACACATTAACAGTACAAATTAAGTATTTATAAAAGAGCCTGGCCTAAATTAAATTATTTCTATTCTGTATTGAAGTCAGTTTTGTACAGGTGGATGTTTATTGATTATACATTGATACATCAATCAAAGAAACAACATAAAGCATGTTTTAGCTGGAATGCGAAAATAGTGGCATATTTTAGCTACTCAAACAAATAGAACTCTAAGCAATGCTAAAAATGCAAAGTTAGTCACCAGCTAAATGTTTCCAAGTTGCATGCAAACTGCTGCTTTGCCATGTTTTGGCAGAGTTTTAGGCGAGATGTGAACTTCCCCAGACAGCAGTTGTTTTCTCAATAAGTTTTATTTTAGATTTCATATTAGTAGTTCACAAATATAAAAATAATTCTACCACATTTTATGAAAAACAGATCAGGAGGTAATGTAAAATGTGGAACTGGGTGTTAAGAAAATTACCTGATTATCTGGGGCACCATTTACTTTGTCGATACATAGTAACAGTCAAAAGTACCTTACAATTGCAATAAAAATGTACGTAATCATTGTTCTAATCTAAGACAATTACATAATAAAAATGACACTTAACTGCAATGTTATGGCAAGTGTAAAACAGAAGTTTATGTCTGAAATTCAATAAACTGAAACCAATTATTTCTTATCAAAGTAGGTCATATTTAGAGTCATGTCACGGCTGCTTTACTCCATTGCTCATATTCAACTTCGATTTCTGTTTGATCATCTTCAGCAATCTGAAATATTTTAAAATGTCTGTGTTGATTAAAGTCATAATCAGTCTCCTATCGTGTAGATATTCATAGTCCGCTGTTGGTATTGGATATGGTATGGGACTCTCCCAAAGCATTTCCACATTCAATCTTTGGGTTTTTGCTTACAGTTATTAGTCTCACACTTTCATATAGTATAGAATTGCAAATTTGCTGGCCATCCTTTGCATTGTGTGAAAGAAAAATAAACAAATCAAGAAACACATTTTCGCATTTATAATTTACTAGAAGTCATCCCCCATTTCACCCACTTACATAAGTCCTCCCTGACAAAAAAAACAAATTTTTATTTAAATGAACTATCCAAATAATAATTTTCATCACTATACATAACTCAATGATATTTTATATATACAACGTGTAACAAAAAGGTTCAACAATACGAAAGGGTATGTATATACACATCATTATGAACAATTTTTACTATGGCGCCAACCCTGAAATCGCGAAAAAAAACAGCTGCACCATACAAAAAGTTCCTTGACCTTGGACAAAATGTATGGAACAGCTGATTTCGCGATTTTAGTGTTGGCCCCATAGTAAAAGTTGTTCATAATGATGAGTATATACATACCCTTTCTTATTGTTGAACCTTTTTGTTACACATTGTATAAGGAGGGAAATATGTCATATCGCGCCCTCAAACGGCCCCATGAAAACGGCTCCAGGGACTGTCTCGCCTGTCTGCGCTCACTAAGCGAGACGCGCGCTATCCCCTTTGCTCTCATAAAAAGGGCTATCTTCTTTCGCACTCCTGCGCAACTCGTAATCATGACGGCACGGGGGTAATTTTCAAAAGTTGTTTTATTACGCGATGGCGCATCTTTCGTAATCTTTGCTATAACTTCGAAAACAAAAAACTTTCCTTACAAAATTTCATCCCCCATTTCACACCCTGTCAAAAAAATATTTAAAATACCATATTTCAATTTAACTAAAAGTTCAAAAGCAGGAGTTTCATACAAAAGTATTTACCCCCTTTAGGGGTTGAATTTCGAAAAATCCTTTCTTAGTACACACCTACGCATCAAGACAAATACACCCTCCAAATTTCACGTGTGTATATGTATACGACCAGCGGTTTAAGCTGTGCGTTTTCTGTGAGGTAGAGGTAGTCATTCAGTCAGTCGGACAGTAATTCTTATAGTATTAGATATAAGTATTATAAATGCGAAAATAATATATAAGTATCCAGACCGAAGATATTCGCCAAAGAACTAAAGTCACCACAAGCCGACATAGCTTGCAGGGTTTGCAAGTTGAAATGGCAATGGGCAGGCCACATCGCTCGAAGAACTGAACTGATGGGGAAGAAAGGTTCTTGATTGGCGACCACATAAAGGAAGACGCATCGTAGGAAGGCCTCGCACTACGTGGACCGACGACATAGTGAACGTCGCGGGCAACCGGTGGCTGCAAGTGGCAGGTTGTCGTACAGCGTGGCGGTCTAAGGGGAAGGCCTTCGTTCAGCAGTGGTTCGTTCGTCTCCGGGCTGATGATGAATATAATATTAGTAGGAAATTATACAATGTGTAACAAAAAGGGTGATCAATACTAAAGGGTAGTCATCATTATGAACAACTTGTACTATGGGGCCAACCTTGAAAACGCGGGAAAAAATCAGCTGTTCAATAAACATAATCATTTTATTAGTAACAGTTGGTTACAGGTCATTTACATTTATAAAAAATTGCACATTTATAGATTTATGCATAACAATAAATATTCAATTAGTCACACTATTTTGAAATATTTAAAATAGCTAAATGTCAAAAAAATATACAAATTATGTCAAAGATACAAATAATGTATGTAACATTATTATGTCAAATAAAAAGATATTATTACATCAAAGGTAAAACTACTAATGCAAAAAGTTCATTCACCTATTGGACAAAATGTATGGAACAGCTGGGTTTTTTTCGAGATTTCTTGGTCGGCGCCATAGTAAAAGTTGTTCATAATCAGGAGGATCTAACATCTCTCTCTTTAATCAAAGGACATACATGACCCTTAAGTATTGTTCAACCTTTTGTTACACGTTGTATGTTCTTAGAGAAAGACGTATTGTAAATACCGAGTAAGTAAATACCTCAGAAATACCTAGGCTATAAAATATCGTAGCTTCGAATCCAGACCGAAACCAGTTCTTATTCATTTCAGTATATTTTCTTTTAGCAAAATGATAAAAAGCAAGTCATACAAATGTAAGTTTTCCGGCAGAATTTGGAATGCAATAGGAAGCAAGTGGCGAGTCTACGCCAAAAATACATAACAAGCGGAGTTTTGGAACGTTTTTGGGAATCCACACTGTTTTTTTTCCGATAGGTGGCGCATCGTCGGTGCGGCCATAGTATAGTATAGCCATAGTCAACTGTCAATCTTACATTTTGTTGTTTTCAATAAATACGAGCTCTATCATCGCAACAAGTGCCTCAGAACCTATATTATGTGAAAAGAGTCGTTATTACATTACAGTACCTAAGTATTAATTTATAGCTTTATCAGTACTTTCTGAAGCTGACTATAAATTATTTTCAGACTTAATCCGGTTGTCGTTGCTTTATATGCTTAGTCGGATTACACAGCTGTAAAGTCATTGTAAACTTCAATTTCGTTCTCGTACACACAATATAATGCCAAAGCTATCTGCATAAGATAACTATGTGCTGTTAGATAAGTACCTACGTACCTAAGTACGAAAATTATCTCAACAAGTGGGTATAAAAGAATAGTTGCAAAGCAATGATATTATATATAAGGTTTCAAAGTAAGTATCTAAATACTAGGTATCTAGTACGCAAGATGTATTGTATAGTACAAGACAAGGAATGCATAGTAGCCAATACCTAATTAGTAAAGCTAGAAAGCACCTGTCGGTTTACAACAAATTGTAAGTAAAATAAGGGTTTATAGGCACATTCTATAAAAATGATGACCACAGCCGCGGCAGCGGTTACTGGCGTAAAAAAATAACCGACTTCAAAAAAGGAGGTTCTGAATTCTGACTGTTATTTTTTTTTGTATGTTTGTTACGCGATTAGGCCTCGTTCGCACGGGCGCTATTTGAACGCGCGTTAAAAAAACGTTGGAATGGAACAAACGGATACCCGGGTATCACACGGCAACGGTTTTTTACCGCGACGTTTTTTAATCGCGCACTGTCCTATTTCGAGCGTTGAGCGTTTGTTGAATGAAACGTGCGGCACTTCATACTTCTGTCCACAAGAGCGCTAAAAAGCGCTCATTCTTCGTTCAGTATCCCGCGCACTCGCGTAGCGGACAGTCGTCTCGATCGTTATCACGATGGCAAAGTCATCGTGGATTGTAGATCCTGAATTATTGATTCGAGGACCCACTATTTGTAACAATTAGTCGAATGTTCTTATAGACATTGAAAATAATTTAAAAAATATGGTGGTTTTTTGCCTTAAATCTTTGTTAAGTGTTATGAATTGACCACTAATTTATCTAAGTGTTATGAATTGACCACTAATTTATCTCTTGACACTCAGGGGATGCACCCAGAATGCTTTTTGGTTCTTTTTCCGCCTTTTTTAACACATACCCCTATTGCAAGTAATTTCAGGTAATACATTTTGCGTCCTACATAGATCCTACTGCAGCGACATTCAAGACAAGTGATTTTAAAGCGTTCGTATGAACACACTTGTGGAGAGCGTTAAAAAAGCGCCATCGCCAGGTTTTAACGCGACGTTAAAAAACGCCCGTGCGAACGAGGTTTACTCCGCCAATTATGAATTGATTTTGATGTTTTTTTTTGTTAGGTTTGTCATAAAAATATTTTGGTTTTTATATCAAAATAACTAGAAAAAGATGTCTTTTCCAGGTAATCGAAATTGAAGTCGGTTGTTTTTATTTCATATACTTGTTTTTCTAAAAATCGCTTCCGTACGTAGTTAGATAGATATACAGGGTATTGCGGAACGGTAGTACTAATCCGAAAGGAGGTCATTGTACTCATTCATCATTGTCTACAATTTTTACTATGGATATGGAGCTTCTATTACTCTGTGATATGGAGCCAAATATCTGAAATCGCGAAGAAAAATCAGCTGCACCATAGAAATATCTCTTTCACCCTCTGTTAAATGTCTATGGAACAGCCGATGGGAGCAGCTAATTTTTCTTCGCGATTTCAGATATTTGGCTCCATATCACAGCTTTTTTTTCGCGATTCCTTTTATTTTGAAATAGTGTACCTATTACTATGGATTTTAATTATCTGAAATAAATGACTTATTATTATTATTATTTTACCGTTCAACGTAACCCTGAATGTCCTTGAAAAACGAAGACCTCGATCGATACTTACGCGTTTGATGGATTTTGCAACTTTAATTCACAGTTCCCCTTGCTGTTTCTGAAGAATCCTCTTTTGCAATCAGAACTCGTTGAGTTGCTACTTCTGGCCGGCTCATGTGGCAATGGTGTGGGTATGCTAGTGTCATTTAGTCCATTTACCGGTGGTGAGGTAACAATCTCCGTGGAAGATGTATTTGAACTTGTAGTGGTAGTCTGATCTGATGGTGCAAACACCGTTGTGACGGTTGTTGTGTTATCCTTATCGCTCATCGCCGGCTCAGTTACAATTAACGGTTTTTTTGTAGAAGTACCGTTCGGCGGTTTTATAGTCATCTCCGAATAGTCGTAAGCATAATCATAATCCTGAAATGTTAGAGACCGGACTATTATTTTTGTACATTCATATGATAAATAAGTAGGTACTTATAAAAAGTGGTCCTTCGAGCTAGTGTCTAATTATGCCGGTATTAGCATAAGAGTATACCTACTATGTAGTTAAACAACCTTGCAGGTAGTTACTTATGGCCTTACTTAAAAAAACTTTTCAACCTTTAGTCACTGCTTAAGATTCTCTGCCATCTTCTCTCTGACGTGAAGTGTAACATGCAAGAACAAGACAGAGAAGTTTAAGCAGTGACTAAGAGAATCGAGATTATTTTAGGTAAGGCTGTTAATACTTAAGTACCTACCTATCTTGTAATTTTATTATTATTAAAAAGTGCTTAATAGTTTACATTTCTCACAAAATAAGGTAAAAACATTGTAATACAAACCAAACATTTGAATTAATTATTTAACCCAAATGAAACATAATTATTTTATCTTGTTGTAGGGGATGTAAAGGCTGACTAAAATAAAAAAAATACTAAGTAAGTAATAAACTTTTCTTGTCAAATGCAGGTTAACACATGTACATATTTTTTTCATTGGAAATATAAACAGTTTGGTAGATAACTTACCACATATTCTTCTTTCCCTTTCGTCAGACCTACAAATTGCAAATTTTTCAAATCTATTTGCACATTCAAGTCGCCAGTTTGCCGCTGGTCGACTGTCGCCGAAAACACATTTTGTTCATAAAACAGGAAAGAGAGTGCGAGTACTATAATGCGACACATTTTATTTTCGTTTTCGAGTATATCAGACTAGTGGAGATTAGGATCCGATCCAGACTCGATGAGGTCTGAGACTGGAGCGCGAGAGCAGCGACGCCCTGCGCGTTACTTGCGCTAAGTTATTTCCAACAACTTAACAGTTATTTCAAGTAACTGTTGGAAGGTCGATAGCCTCAGCCGATGCAGTGCGTCTTCTGATTGCGTAATGTAAGGACCGCGGATAATTGGCTCGTCTCTACTCTGACCAAAGTACCTAGACCTGGGGCCTTATTTTTGAATCGTACGCAAAGTAGCGCATGCGAAAAGAGCCGACTTTTAAACGATATTGAACCTTATGCCAGGCCCCATGGGCCTTATTTTTGAATCGTACGCAAGCGTAGCGCATGCGAAAGGAGCTGACCTTCGAACGATACTGTTTGGAATAAGGTTCAATATCGTTTGAAAGTCGGCTCCTTTCGAATGCGCAACTTTGCGCACGATTCAAAAATAAGGTCCCTGATCAGTCCTAACGACATAGTGCTGCCTTAAACATAAATAGGGAAGAGCGGTATGTACTTTTTAAGTTAGACGATCTTTTGTTCAATGCCTCCCGTATTGAACAAAAGATCGTCTAACTTAAAAAGTACCTACCTAAATAACTTTGCGTTTTCGCCATAATTTTTACCTTCGAGGAAATTAATAAGGTACCCAGTGAGCGTGTATAAAAGTAGGTACCTACTAACTTGTGAAGTAAAAAGTTAAGCGTCGAATTTATACGGTAATTAGCTACCTATCCTACCTATCATTTTTCTATAAATAAAGACACAGTTAAATTCGTTTGGCTAGACAGTTTTTGGTGTGTTTTAGTAAAGCAAATCGCGCTGTGGCTTTTGAAAGTTACTCGTAAGTTACTTACATAATAATTCACGTCTTCCAAGACAATGTTACCCTTCTTTATTAGACTTAATTGTTAACATTGGTCCAGGTGGTGGTAGGTGTGTAAATTTACACGGGATCGCAATGAGTTGCCTATAAAGGATGATATTAGGTGGGTTCCCAACGAGTGACACCGAAACCAGTCACAGTGAGACTCGTAGGGACATTTCTTCCCATCGAGTATCATTGTTACACACAACACACAGGTTACACAGGTTTTGTTGTTGTTATTGTTGCTAGTGTGACTCGTTGGGAAAATATGTTTATTGATAGGTATACTTACCTAACTATGTATCCGTACCGTAACCACAGAATAAATAATAGTACTAAGTAACTCAGTTTCTATGTTTGTAATAAGTATAGACAAATATACCTACCTATACTTTTTAACACATTTCTATTAGCTTTACTATTGTAAATAAATAAATAATAAATAACGCTTACGTACGATGTTACCTAAACGCTTGTAGGACAGATCTTGGTAAACACGAAACTTGGTTGTGAGCGGTGATTGCTAACAAAAAGAAAACAGGCGTTTAACTTTTAAATGGTTTCAAAATATACTAACTCAATAACCGTGAACCGCATCAGGTTGTGCTTTTGAAATATCAATGGAACAATGCTACAATAATCATTTCACGCTTAGATAGTTAGTAATATGCTCAAATTAAGATTAGACCTAAGGTCTAAGGTCTTCCAAAACCCACGACCACTTTGGCTCATATTCGAACTTGATAATTATATTTGCACGAACTACTTGCTTACCTGGGCATGTCCTAAAACTGCATGCAGAACCGCCAGACCGCAGCCTCCTCTTGGTAACGGTGGTGGACATTCTGCGATCCTCAAGTCGCCTGCCAAACGTGGGAATTATGGCAATGGCATGGGCGTGTATAACGGGGGCGGGGTTTAGGGGGTGTCCCCCTCACCTTTTAGCTCCTTAGCACCCGACGAAAATAGTAATAAAAATGAGTGTCATGTCGACAATAATTATGATAATGTGTAGCACGAAGATGTATTTATAGGTACTTATATCATACTACACAGCTATTACTTCGTGCTACACACTAACTAAAAACTAGTGTCTTTGTAAATTTTACCAATGCCCTACCTTAAAATAAGTAAAATAAGCAAAGTACTGTGAAGCGCCCTACCTGTAACAACAGCTGCCCTACCTTAAAATCAGGTCTAGCTACGGCCCTGCATGGGCAATGGTATGGATTAGGGGAGGCCTTCGTCGTCGACGTCTTCTGGCTGATGACTTGCTTACAAAAAATCATACATCTCGGATCAACGGTTCGCAAGTTATCATCGAATAAATATCCAAACAAACGCCGACTTCTCCCTTTAGACATTCGCTTCGCTTCAGTCAAAACCAAAAGTATACACCTACCATTCTGATACCAGACTGGCTGCTCTGCTCAGTTGTTAGAACCACATTGGCTCGCTAGACTCGGAATCGTTAGGACGTAGGTTCAAATCCGTTCTTATCGTTCAATAGAATTATTAAATCATTATTATGCCGTTAAACATTTACGGCCTTACTTAAAAAAACTTTTCAACCGTTAGTCACTGCTTAAGATGCTCTGCCATCTTCTCTCTGACGTGAAGTTGCACGTGCTAGAAAAGGACAGAGAAGATTAAGCAGTGACTAAGAGAAACAAGATTATTTTAGGTAAGGCCGTTATAGTGCTGCCAGTAGAAGTGCAGGTAGAAAAGAGAAAACATATTCGGCCTTACCTAAAATAATCTCGATTCTCTTAGTCACTGCTTAAACTTCTCTGTCCTTTTCTAGCACGTGCAACTTCACGTCGCGTCAGAGAGAAGATGGCAGAGCATCTTGAGCAGTGACTAACGGTTGAAAAGTTTTTTTAAGTAAGGCCGATTGTGTTGAAAAGTTATTCTGGTAAATGCTACAGGGAAATGTAAAATTATTTTCACTAAATATAACCTCGAAAAGATTGAAATCGTACTTAAATCAGACCTTCACCTTTTACAAAGACTAATGTGAAAACATCGGTGTAATTCACTGGTGTGAAATTATTAAGTTCATTAACAAAAGTGCATTAAGTTAATAAAAAGATTAACGGCCTTACCTAAAATAATTTCGATTCTCTTAGTCACTGCTTAAACTTCTCTGTCCTTTTCTAGCACGTGCAACTTCACGTCAAAGAGAAGATGGCAGAACACCTTAAGCAGTGACTAACGGTTGAAAAGTTTTTTTAGGTAAGGCCGTAAGTTACTTAACATAAGTTAACATTGGTGTCGATTCTGTTGCACCGCTCACTAAACTAAACTTAATTTGACAGGACGAAACCTGTTGACATCCTTTTCTAACATATTGAAATAAAATGAGACGCGTATAATTTTAGTCCTGTCAGATTAGTTTAGTTTAGTGAGCGGTGCAACAGAATCGACACCATTACCTAATCTTTTTATCCAGATCTATCTAAATTTTGCCAAAAAGTAGCAGCACTCGAAACGTCAGTTTAGTCCGTTTGATTATGAATACGACTATAGTGCATAGTAGCTTTAAACTAGTTTGTTTTGAGTTTTTGTTTAGTACGTCCATTGTATAGTGTGGTGTCGATTCTGTTGCACCACTCACTAAACGAAACTTAATTTGACAGGACGAAACCTGTTGACATCCTTTTCTAACATATTGAAATGAAATGAGACGCGTATAATTTTAGTCCTGTCAGATTAGTGAGCGGTGCAACAGAATCGACACCATTTTAACATGTATTTTCGGGTGGCCTTCAAATCTCCATACAAGGTTCCAGTAAAGTCGCCATTACTTAGACTTGACTGTGGCCAAAATTGTTTGACTTTCAATGCGTTTTTCAACTTTCAGTTGGTGCATTTATTCAAACTTACCCTGGCAGAATGCTTATAGAGCGATGCCAAAACATCGGAAAAAATTGTTTAATGTCATTTTAAGACATTGATGTAACGCTGACGTCTACCAAATCCAAACAACAGGTACTTGTAAAAAGGAAAATAAAACTTGAAAAATTTAATTACATTGCATAGAATTTGTTTTCTTGGTAAAACTCGTAAATAAATATAAATCATGTAATTCTCCAACGACTAGTGAAGCATTCAAAGGCTCACAACGTGTGTTTTAGTAGACTATGATAAAGTTTTGGAAAAGTGCTGGTAAGTTATTGTATTACCCAACTGCGGTAAATTATTACCGTGTTTACAATGACCTAAGTAAGCATCGACTGTAGACCATACGCCTTATTGTTATAATCGCTTGTTGCAGCTAAAGGTAAAACTGGTTGTCCGGTTAGACCACCAGAACATAGTTCTACGATTTCTGACGTCAGAACACTCTTACATACGCAGTCGCTGGACGAAAACGAAGGTAAATATTTACTATACAGTTTCCTTCTGAATTCTACGAGTATTGGAATTCTAACTTTTCTGTTAATAATAATGTGAAGTTCGTTTTTGAAGTGAAGGCTTGTTTTTCAGATGCATTGCACATGTTTAATAAGAAATCGAAATTATCACTCACTGCACATGATATTCTTATAGACAAAAAAGCTTTGAAATATTTTATTCAATTCATGGAAACTACAGAAATAAATCATCTCATGAAATGTTGGCTTGATTTAGAGCAATTTAAAACAAAGGCATTGTTAAACCAAAATGAAGATAATGATAACCATAAAAAGATAAACAGAACACAGAGTTTTGATTTATACTGCAAATGTAATCCTCATATACCAAACAAAGCACAAAGATTTAGTTGGAGAGAAACAAGTGATACATTTTCAAGAACTTCAACAATTAATAAGGATGAATGTTCAACAAGTTCATGTGGGAACTTGGCTGACCGAAACATAAAAAAAGATTGTATGATTTGTGGCAGTAGTCCAACTGTTGTAAATCCAACAGACCTAGCTATAGAAATATTCAAAAAATATATAGCATTAGAAGCTCCACATCAGCTGGATTTACCCGATGGCCTCAGGAAATCAGTTATAACAAATATATGCGAACCTGAGGGAAACGTAAAAGCAGACTGCTTTAGGCCTGTTCAAGACGTGATATTTAAACAGATTGACAATCAATGCTTCCATGACTTTCTGAGCAGTCCATTGTATATCAAGGCACAAATTGACATTCTAACTAATAGCTCTCTCAATTTGAATGACATTTTATACAATGAAACAATACTATTCTACTTTACTGAATATTTAGAGCAAGAAACTTGCAGAGTGTTGCTGGAATTTTTAATGGCAACTAATAATTTCAGAGATAATGTATCTAATAATGGTAGCACAAACAAAGACCAAGCACAGGCTGATGCTATTGTTATTTATGACAAGTATTTTTCTCTTCAAGCCACAAATCCTATTGGGTTCCCACCAGACATTAGACTAAAAATTGAAAGTGAAATATGCAGGGAAGATGGCCCTTTGACTTCATGCTTTGATTTGCCTTACATAATAGTTTTTAAAACATTAACTCAATATGTGAAATCATTTTTAGAATCGGAGTTATATTACAAGTATCTTTCTGAAATGATTCACTCAGTGAAGCATATATGGTCAAACAACCAAAAATCGCATTCCGACTGCAGCAGTGAATTTAGTATTAGCACCCAAAATACTCTATTGGCGATGGGTGACCCTTCCTTTCGTAGGAAGAAACGCAACCTCTCTGTACCTGACATGACAATAGACTCAAATCAGTTATACAATGCTGACTCTTTATGGCAAAGAAATCGACAGGATGGTTTAAGTCTTGGCAGAGTTAACAGTTTGGGTAGATTTGAATCAAAGTTTGAACCAGACCCTGATAAAAAAGGCAAATCAGTACTGAAAAAAATGGTAAGCCGTTTTGTTCCAGTAAACACATCCAAAGTAGAAGAAGAAATGGCCTGGCAAATAGCACACATGATTGTCAAGGACATTACAGATTTGACTATGGCCCCACCGGATAGTGAACGTGATGATATCTAAAATATGTGATAGTTATTGTATAGAAAATAAATATATTTTATAATTAACTAAACAACCTATGTATATTTCTAGCAAGTAAATAAAGAATTCTATCATACATTTTTTTTATATGTTTTCTAAATTAAACACTGATATATAAGAAACTGTATATTTTCCAGGTATAAAAATTTTTACAAAAATATCACAGAGTAGCATAATTATTGATACTGGGTGGAATGGAAGATAGCTTCAGACGGGCAGGCTCAGAACCCAGTAAAGGAGACTGCTCATCACTAAACAATATGGAATCTATTGTTGTACCTTTTGAGAATGATAAGCTGAAGGACCATTTATTAGCATTCCATTTTCTGTAGACCAGTGCATTCAGTGAGGCCTGCATTGGGTTTAATAAAGCCTGCGAGAAAAGGCACTTTCATTAGTCTCCAAGTAACAAATACTGTGATGTACTGCATTTACATAGAAATAATAATAAAAAATATACTGACCATAATATACCAAATTGTGATAATAGCTTTGACAGGCATGTTGAACCACATTGTCCATACCAGTATGCCATTTACAAGGTTAGGCAGCCAGCATACGTAGAAAACAACATTAATAAACAAAAATTTCAGTCTCAAAGCATCAACTACTCTCCTTTCTTTGCTGGTAAACTGTAATAAAATTATAATTACATATGTTTTGCATTAGATATCTGGGCATGACATTTTTTATTACGTTGAGCATGATAAACATTGATAAATTACTGCAGTGGCAGAAAAAAGGGGTTCCTTCTTGTGGTCAAACTAGATAGTCTAATGCTAGGGCTTCACCTGCGTGTAATGCCATTATTTAGCGCGGTATTTGATACTGTACGCAGATATGGCCGGGTGTCAGCACGCTAATAGGCTAGTGGTATTATTAACGTCGTTAATAATACCGATCGATAGTGTGGCCACCCATGTAGCACATTGGTTAATGCATAATTTATTGCAATTATTTCGATAACTGGACGTAAAGCGTCACGCAGGTGAAACCCTGGCATTACTGATTTGTTCAACAGGAAAAAAAACCTTGTGGTCAAATTGCTCGGTTTCAAAAACAATTATCTAAATACCATGTGTTATTTACGTAGTTACGTACAGTTATGAATAAATTAGTTAACAATAATTATTATGTTTCGTGTTTTATTCGTTTTACGTAAATATTTTGTGATAAAATGGATTTTAAATTAATTACTCGGAAAGGAGGTACAGTATTATTGCATGATGGGCGGCAACGGCAATATTACAAACAGTATAATATTACTTTTCTCTATGATTACAAACATACGTTTTTTTTTGTACATTAGATAGGTTTGTAGATAACAAATTTCGTATAGAATTTGGGTTTACGAAGTTAGCCTATTCCGATTCAGTAGTTATGTATTACAAATGTAGGTACTTTTACGGTTTTAATGACTGAACCAACTGTCAAAGAAGACAATTTTACCACAAGGTTTTTTTCCTGTAGGACAAATCAGTTTAACCACGAGGAGAAAACAGGAAAAAAGAGGCAAGAAAATTTGCGCCGAGGCATGCAATATTTTTTATGGTAACAATTTTACTAATGAGACAAACTAGACGCTCTTGTGATGGTAAGTGGTAACGCCTGTCTATAACTATTGTAATGGTAACCAAAACGTCTAGTAAGAAGATTCACTGTAAACGCGTCTAATCATAGTTGGACCACAAACATATCGGCCTGGTACACCTATCCTATAACTACAGTAGAATCCGGATATAACGACTCTCAAGGGACCGGCGCCCGGCCTTAAGCTTGATTTTTAACATGTATATGTAATAGTATAGTTAAATAAGTTTCTACTTAAGTAAATAAAACATTTAATACATATTATATTTATAACTTTCATCGTACTTAAACATTCTATGTATACTGTAATATACCAGCGGAGTTGTACTAAACGGATATGTTTTCATAGTAACTCACTATGAAACCAAACATGAGTTTATATCGTCGTCGCTAAAAACGGTTCGCCGTTATAAGCGAAGTCTTTATATCCGAATTCTATAATCATGTCATATTCAGTACAAGCTAATTTGTACTCTATTTGTATAAAATAGTTGCTGCTGCGTCAGAGGGAGCCGTGTGACTTCAACGAGCCAAGCGAAACAGTTACTGTGGCAAATCGACACACTTTCTATACAAATAAAGTACAAATTAGGTTGCACTGAATATGATATTGTTGTAATTGTAGGTTTATCTAAGTGTAGACGCGTTTTGTATGAGAGTGATTTGCCCGATACAACCAAACTCTTTAAACAACAAGACAATAATGTTGATACTGCTCATTTATTTACTTTTTAATTTGCTATATAGGTTTGCGCTTGACCACATTCTGCCTGATGTTCAAGCAACAATGCGATCTAGGATGGAGCACGCTTACCTAGTTGTTTCTTGTTTCCTCTGGATTTATTGGTGGCAGAATAATGTATTCATTGATGCCACATTTCTGCCAAACTCTAGTAAAGTTGTTTTTCAGAAATAACGTAAAGATTTTCACAGAAATACAAAAACAAACATGATAAGTATCTATTACACTTATCATGGTTCGAGAAAATATTGTGTTAACCATATAAACATACCTGTGCAAGAGGCAAGGCTATTGCCATCTCCACATTTTTGCTTGACAGAGTGTAGATAATAGGGTTGGCAATCATGACCATAGCTATGGGAACATAAGTGGCGCAATAATTAGGCAGAATCCTAACTAATGCACTTGAAGCAGACGGCAAGTTATGGCATCTGAAACAATTTTTTATATATTTGTCATGTAAGTAATCCCTATAATAAAATCTAATGACACTAATAATACTAATCACCTTTGTTGGTTACAAGTTTTATTGTTTGCCATGTTTTAGTTTGTACCCGTAATATTAACTTGTGCATTTTTGTGTTTTTTTCTGTTTTGGGGCTAGATATCGCTGTGTAAAAATGTCCACCCAATATTTAACTTAATTATATTTAATGTGTGAGTTGAGTGTGCAATAGTATGTACATAATTATGTATGTTTGTAACTTTCACACTGTAACGGCTCAATGGATTTGAAACGGAGGCTTACAACCTGGACATACATACTACTGTAATTTAAACCTATGATGCTACTTTTTATTCCGGAAAAACAAACGCTTCCTGTAGGGTTAGCGAGGTATAAACAGCGAGGTGCTCTCTCCGCGCCGCCGCGCGGAGAGAGCAGCCGTCCCGGCTCAGTTTCTAATTTCGCCCAAACGCCATTACCCCAAACATTCGTATTTGTATAATAGTGTGAGGTGCGATTTCACATGTTTATTGCATTACAAATGTGTATGCGTAATTTTTTTACAACTAAACGACTGGACCGACGTTGATGAAACTAGGTAAGGAGATAATAGATATCACATAGGTGTACATAAAAATGTACGTCGACTGAAAAGTCGCTTGTCATTGGACAAGCGACTTTCCAGTTGTCTAACAGGATGCAGCTATTCCAATCATACATTATTCATTGCTGCTTAATAAATATATGAATGTTAATTTTACTAGTTAACAAAATCACGAATGGTTGAAAAATGACCTTAAAAAGACGTCATATATCCGTCATCAGTTTGCTACCTGGGTTAGCCTTTAAATGTTAACCAGCCAAAACCAGATCTACTTTGTTATTAAAATATTTAAATTGATTTCAATAAATAATTTTATGTAGATATAGGTATCTGAATTCTGAGACTATGCTTTACTCTCAGATCTCAGATATATTGCAATAATGATGTTAACCTTCAAATGTGAACTAGTTCTAGTTTCGACCAGATTAACTACTCAATGATTATAATTTATAACCAGGTGAAAAAATCGCCTATTAACTGAAACTAAATATAATTATGCATACAATCAGACTACATTACCTACAACACGAGATCAATAGGCGTGTGGCCTAATGTTTAATTTATGACAAATAACAGGCTTAGTGATGAATATAACTAAATACATTACACATACTGAAAAAATAAATTGTATTGGCTGATAAATCTCTGAGATATGAGAGTTTAAAGTTTTAGGTGGGGATAGAGAGGGGATGCTCTATCCCTTTCTCGCAAAGCACGTGTTAGTATAGCATTTGTATGCCGCGCCTGAGGCTTGACGTCATAGCTCAGTATAGCGCGCTCTCTGTCTACCTTGAAATTAAAATACTTACAACTTATTTGTTTTTGAATTATTTTAATTTTTGTTTTCGTTGATAGGCTCTATTGATGATCAGGTTTTTTATGAGGTAATAAAAAAATTGTAGTCATCATGCCTATTGCATGGTCTAGAATTTTACAGACTGATGTGGTTATACTTGGTATTTTTTTATATAACAAAACAGTGCTCAGAACCGAGACATTGCCACTATTACTTCCTACATGATGATGATGAAGATATTATAATATTTTATGTCACAATAATGTGGTCAATTCTGAAGGTTTAAGTTGACAAAACTAAACTAACTAAAATATTGCTGTCCTTAGCTAACATGCCTAGTAAAAAAGTGACAGCAATATTTTAATTAGTTTAGAACTGTCAACTAACACCTTCAGAATCAACCACTTTATGTTATAATTGTCTTGCCATTCATTCAAATGGTGCATCACAAACAACAAAAGATAATTTATTCTATTTTTATCTTTCAATATTTTAAGATACTGGACCATATCGATATGTCATTTTTTATTTATATTTCATTGTAATATTATAATTAAATTAGTAGGTAATACATGAAAATAAGTGTGGGATCTAGGCAGTCTCCCAAGAAAATAAAAGGGTGTCATATTCATGAGAGTCTAACCAATTTTTGACACTTTAAGATAATACAAAATATAATTATTATTAACTTATAATATCATAACATAATAGTACATTATGATACGAGTGTGCTATGTTGGTCATTACACTAGAGGCGGTATTATGCGCGCGAGCCGCAGGCGAGCGCGATAAGAAAGCCGAGAGCGTAATGGCTAATAGCACAAGAGTTCCATACGACTGTTTTCGTCACACTTGCGAGGAAAAAACAATATTTTTTTGATAATAATCAACCACACAGCGAAAACGTCAACAAACATTTGCGGAAATTGGCGCCCAAATCAGTAATGCGCGCGCAGGTTGACATTTACTTCAGCGGCATAAGAACTCTTTGTTGGTATTACAAAAAAACTGTAAGTATTACCCGGCTATATTAAGAGTGCTTCGTACACGTACGTCTAATTGCAGTCACGTACAAACTTGACTTTACCGGGTTATACCTATTATAGTACAAGTGCCGTAATGTAAAGTAAAAAGCACGCGTGTATAATAGCTTGGATTATGAGCCTAAAAGCGATGTAATAAGATCTACTTTACGAGCAAGTGTGATGAAAAAGTACATTATGATACAATTTTGTCATTAGTGTCATTACACACGAGGCGAAATTATACGCGTGAGCCGCAGACGAGCGCGATAAGGGATCCGAGAGTGTAGTTACCAATGCACACGCGTATTATACGACGTTTTTACATCACACTTGCGAAGAAAAAACCAACATGTTTTGTTATTAACTTTTTGATTTTGATAATAATCAAAGCAACAGCGAAAACTTCAACAAAAATACTTGCGGAAAATGACGCGCGCAGGTGACATTTTCTTTAGCCGGATATAAACTCTTTGATGGTATTACAAAAAAACTGTATTACCCTGTTAAATTAAGAATGTTTCAAATACATACATATAGAACTTCCTATACATATTATATATGAACTTTATGGTTTATGAGCAAGTGTGATAAAAAATATTATAGCATCATGTCAAAAGTCATTTTAAGATATAATTGTCAGGATTCTCGGTCTGTGTAACATCGACCAGATAGGATAGGTACTTAGATAAATTGTGATGTAAAAAACTTACGTCGCATTTGGAATGTATAGGATAGACAGGCCAATGCCTGTTGTGGCAGCTGGAATACCCCAAGCAATTGAGTGATATAAAAGTAACGGAGAATCTCTGCCTTTTATAGTGTTCCATGTATCTATGGCATAAAACAGTGTCCAAAACCAGGTTGCAGTATAAAAGTATTGTGTCCATGCCTAGAATGAAAACAGTTTCTAGATAATGTTAGATTAAACAAAAATAAAACTTATTAAATGTATGAAAATTCTAAGCAAAAATTAACCACTTATTTCGTTGTATATGTATTTTGAGATGTCAGTTATTACACTAATACTAAAATCTTATCTAAGAATTTTTTTAATTTAAATTTGGGTGGGAAAATATCAGCTCTCTATCCCATGTTTTAATAGATATTTTGCTATTTGGGGTGGAGCAAAATCTAATAAATAAAAGATCATAAAATCGGTCTAGCTATTCATGAGTTAAAAATGGTGTAAGTAACCCGACATTGTTTTATATTATTAGATAACTACTCACTGAAATAATGCTGCAGAAAAGTACACTGACATCATCATCAGGCATTGGCATTATATTTTTATACTTCAACCATAGAGAAGATCGCACCAAAACACCTGTAAATAAATTATTTTAATATTAATGAAACCAAAACGAATCCTTGAGATGAATATGATTGAGATATAATATTACAGGCTTACTGTGTACATTTGAGCTATTTTGGAGAAATTGTAATACATACCAAATGATGCAAATAAGTCTGCAACTGCTAGCCATATTATAATACGACGGCCACGAGTTAAACTTACTCCAAACTGTGATCTAGTTATATCTGGAAATATCTGTAATTGAAATATTTATTGTATGGAATCTAAGGTGTGTGGAATAGTTTTTTTGTTGTGGTATCTAGGTCCCTAGAGTTATAAAGCCAATTTTTTTTGTAATTTTGCCTTAATAGGGGGCAAATTACTGCGTTATACAATTTAATACCTATGAGCACAGTAAATTTTATCTTTCAAAGCAAAGAAGTAATCTTATGTAGCAATATCACAGACTGTTAAGATAAATCCAAAGTATATTTAGATAGGTACTTATCTAAACTACATTTACATACATTGCATATTTATAATATGTACTTGAACATCTTTGCAATTAGCATTGCATAAAAATTTGTATAGGTAAAATAAGAAAGTACCTAACTAAGAACTAATCGTCGATACAAACCTGATACAATGCTCCGAGTAACCCAATAATCGACGAAGCTAAGCAAACTGCATTATAGGAATCCGTATTAAATTCATCCATGATCCTTACGGCAAGGTCTTCTTTCTTTCCAGTATGATGGCAACAGAAAGTTTGGATAGTTGGATCCGACATATTTCCATTTATTTGACAAAACTCTCGACACTTATACTCTGCTTATACTAATAGTGAAACGCCAATAGCTGTATCTATCCAATAAATGGGTGAATTAAAATTAGTTGCATTGCATTTGCATAAATGAATATAATTTCAAATCCAAAACAACCTATCAGAATAATCACAGTCAAATTAAATCAAAACAGAAAACACACAATACTAAAGCTGCCAGCTCGATACCACGAAATGCTGCTAAACGGCCTCAAAAAATTACTAGTTTGCTACTTTCATAAAGATCCTCCTTTTATATATAATATCATTGACAAAGATCGGAATAGACCCATAGACCAAAATTTGTTTTAATTTCTAGTGTTTTTCCGCTGTAATCACAGCGGAAAAACACTAGAAATTAAAACAAATTTTGGTAACAATGGACTTCCGCAAAGTAACGCCTGAATCAATCACATAGACCCATAGAGGTAGGAACTCGACACGGACTCATAGGCAAGGGGTGCGTGTTGATGGCAGTGCTTGTTTTTTTTTTTAGCCGAAGGAGAAGAGAAGTCTTTGCTTCGCATTCCACTAAGTTATTTTGCTACTTACTCACCCGCACACACGGGTTCCGCGTGGATATCAGCCAGCTTTGGGCTTACCGCACATCAATTCGGCACGGTACCCGACAGGCACCGATCCGTTAGGCGCCGTACCGTTCGTTATCCACCACGCACACCTATCCGGCACCCGGCACGGCCAGTCGCGTCTGACCGCTCCGCCAGTACACACCTCTCCGCTGTTCTATGCTCGCACAGCGATATTATGGATGACGACACGCTATTATTATTGGCACAATTGTTTAGTGTAATAAAGATGGAGCTTGGCTGGAATATGTCCAGCTGTAATTTATTTTGATAATTTTCGCTTTCCAAATTTCATATACACAGAATTTTTTCCACCTCAGCTATCAAATATTGCATTATTATTATTCGCTTTGACTTCAAATACGTAGGAAAATAAATAATAAATTACAATGGAACTTCATACTTAAATCATTATGTGCTTTAACTTTTACGTAGGCTGGTAAACTATTATTATTATAATTAATTAATTATGTAAATTAGACTTATTATCAGGGTCTAATTATTCCTACTACTCTTTTTAAAATAATGCAGTTGACTTACACTATTTAATTAGGGAATGCCTGTAATAATAGTTGTAATTTGGATAAATAAATAAAATATTTGGATCGAGGAACGCGTGTGCACCGTATGGCGTAGTCTTCCGAACTGACGCGAATTGCCGACAGTGTGCGGAGTCTAGTACAAAATGTACTGCGGACGGGCCTCTCGAGAAAAACGTCTCGCATTCGGTTGTGGTGCGATCCGGCGCACGTCGGCACCGGACGGATGCCGTGAGAAATTTCTTGCCGTGTGCGGGACCTAGTACAAAATGTATGCACGGAGCGCCTTTGGGCGAAACCGGACGGTTTTTCTCGTCGTTTGCGCCCTTAGTCACAGAGCGCGTCGAGACATTTTATTCCTTATTTTCAGTTTCTTTTTCTGAATGATCGTGGCATGAAAAATTATGGAGAACTCAGGTTAATCTAATATAATAAAAGGCTCTGTCCTGACTGACTGACAGACTGACTGACTGACTGACTGATTGACAGACAACGCACAGCCCAAGCCGCTGGTCGTACAGACTTAAAATTTGGAGGGTGTATTCGTCTCGATGCGGAGGGGTGTACTAAGAAAGGATTTTTGGAAATTCGACCCCGAAGGGGGGTAAAAAAGAGGGGAAGTTTGTATGAAAGTCCTTTGTTTTTGGACTTTTAGTCACAAAAATTTGGATTTGGATAGTTGATTCAAAATAAAAAATGCTGTTTTAAATTTTTTTTCGACAGGGACGATTTAAGGGGGGGTGGAATGTTGTATGGAAAGTTCTATGTTTTTGAAAGGGAAGGAGTGGGGGGGGGGAGTTAGGTTAGGTTATACTGATAAAAATTGATATTTGGGTAGTTCATTCAAAGGAAGGGAAGTTGGGGGGGGGGGGGGGTTGGTAGAGTTGGTCGAGTTGGTCGAGCCGGTCGTGTAGGTAGAGTCGTACTTGGTTTTTAAAAGTATATATTATAGTGATTACAACATTATAGGCAATTTTTGTATTATTGTCTTCGCTGTTTTTCTTCATCACGTGGGTGGGACCGCGGGTCACAGCTAATATTACATACGTACGTGTCAAATCGATAACTTCCTTTTTTTTAAGTCAGCTTAAAATGGGTATTTACCCCCTGCGAAACCGGGCGGGTCAGCTAGTAAAATATAATTGTCACTTAAATACAAGATAATACAATATGTATTATTATTTCTTTAAAATTTGTATTTTTGCAGTACATTTGGTTAATTAAAGCTTTTCAGAAAAACAAATTCTGTTGAATTTTTGACCCAATGGAGATGCTAAAACCCAGCCACTGAAAGAATGCGTTTGAGAGCACAAACATAACATAACATAACAACAACAACAAACATAACAACAAACTTGATAACATTGTCAAGCTGAATGAAAACATCGAATTATTTTGCCATAGGTAGTATAATCGCCTACCACCTCTATGTATAGGTATTATAAACGCAGAACTAGTTACTAGCAAAAGTGTTTTCATTCAGCTTTAGACAATTTTATTACTGTCAAACGCATTCTCTCAGTGGCAGGACTTTAATAGCGATATTCTACCTACATACAAATCTTCTGTGACTTTTTCCAGAGAGCGAGGTAAACACGCATGGCACAATTTTAAGTAAACTACTAAAACAGATACATGCCTCGTATAAACGCACACTAAAACAAAACCACAAACACACCAATGGTAGTATATTGGTCATTGACCATTAAGCTTTATTATGCACTAAAGTTGCAGTGTTCTACATACGAAATTAGAGCTAGATCTAGCAAGCACTGAATGTTTTGAGCTGGCAACATTGCACAAGAAGTCTTCCTTCGGGCTAAAGGACTTGTATCCAGTGCCAATAGATTAAAAAAAAGTCTTCCTTCGACTTGAAACATGAGAATGGAGTGAATTTTGGCGGGAACACGGAAAAAACATGTCATTACATTCTATTATTTTCTTAAACTTGGGTTTTTTTTAATTTAATAATGGTGGTATTTTATTCATTGAGTGTTGAATTACATGCACGAGTGTGGGCAAGTGATATAATGTGGTGAAACATGTTTTTTCTTGGTGTTTTCAGAACTCCGTAGAAGCTCATAGTAAAGTTGTGGCCACTGACCCGCATGACTTGGACTCAACTATGACTAATTTCGTGTGACTAACTGTGATTTCAAGACACATTTGACTTAATTTTAGTTTAAAATCTAGAAAGTTCATAAACTTGACACTGGTAGAATGCACAACTTGCGATGCCAATAACTAAGAAAGAAAAAAAAATACAATGACAACTAGCAATCAATAGGCATGATGACAGATTTTGAAATACCCTTCTATAATGTAGATACACGTCTAGTATTGCCGAAAAAAACTATATTTCAGCAATATATTACGTTTTAACGGAAATTATTGCATTTTAATTCATCTAAATTGAAATACGCGCGAAAACGACCGTAAGTGTCATGGCGTCAGCTTGTGACGTCACGACTTAGTTACTATCGCATTGCGGCATATGCTCAACGAAGAAAGTCATAAACTATTACTTATTTCGTGTGTTGGAGGTGAATTCCAAAGTTTACAAGTGGTGTGTGTGCAAAAACACATCAATAGAAACTCGCAATAAACTATTTTTGAACGTTCCAAACCAGAAAATGTGAGAAATAAGTGGCTAGAGCTCGCACGGCGAGACCCAGGAGATGTAGCTACGAAATCGTCTATTTATTCTTGTGAAGACCACTTTGATTATGTATTTACTATATCAGTACAGATTAAAAGGTGTGTAATACAAAAATTTTGTTTGATATGAAATGCTTATGTGATTGTTGTTGCAATTTATTGAGGTTATGTTTGTTTTGGTTATAGTTAGCATTATTGTTATCAATTACAATGGAGTACTTATTCTCATTTCAGCTGCCAAATGATATCAGAAATTATATGCAGATGTGGTCACAAGTGCGTATGAAACCATGTATTTATACATGCCAACCAGACAGAAAAACAAGAACATCTGACACTATAGAACGACCTCACCTAACTTATGAAACGAAAGATAATGATGGCTCTTGTAGTATGTGAAAAGCAATTAGAAGAAAATAGTATAGTGACAGAACATTGTTGTTAGAGAAATTGCACCTGGAAGTTCAGGTAAGTACATATTTTTAAAGATAATATATCTAATTTAATGGTTTAACATATTGCAGCAAGGAAGTAAAAAAATATATTTTATAATTAACAAAATAATGACACACATCAACAGCCGGAAGACGTCCACTGCTGGACGAAGGCCTTTCCCTTAAAGGGAGGTGTTGCCATAATCCCCACACATGGCAGGCGGCTTGGGAATCTCTATCGCAGAATGGTTACCACCGTTAACTGAGAGGACGCTGCTGCCCGTCCACCGGTGGTTCTGAATGCAGTTTTAGGGCATACCCAGGTCCAATAATGACACAAGTAGGTATTAATTTCAGATACTAGTTACTATAAACAAAAGCTATATACCTAACATCAGACTGTACTCATGTGTAGGTATACCGTCAATGTAAATCAACAAGTAAAAAAATGCTGCATTTTAAATGTTTATAGGTAGGTATTTTATATGTATTGTGGATTTTATCTTTTCCATTACCATTTAAAGAAATATTATTAAGACATTCTATATTGTATCTAGTGTTTTGCAGTATTATTTATTTATTTAATTTATATTTATTAATAAGGTGTTGCGCATCTCCCGTCTGTCTTTAGTTGTAATTTATTTTTATACCATGGTTGCCTGGCAGAGATCGCTGTTAGCGATAAGGCCACCACTTGTGGCACTAGTCCCTAAGGTTCATGTTTCTATTTTATTTTTTTATTTCTGGTGTGCATAGTAAAGCATTTACATCTTATCTTTATTTTCAGTTCAGCAAAATCTTGAAGGAGCTCAACAAGTAACAACTAAACTGATAGATAAATGAATTCAAGTACATATAATACAACATTCAGAAGCAAAGCTAACCCAACAGTACCTACCTAGTTAGAATGGTAAATCAGAAAACATCACCGTTGAAGCCGCACCTGCATTCTGTCTTCTGAAGCTAAGGAAACTAAACAAATAGCCAGCTTGAGAATTTGCACTTGGGGAGATTCATATGATAAAACACAAACTTGTCCCAAGCTTGTCTTAACGTCAGTTGGGTCAAAGTTCTTTATGATGTAATAATAATAGTGTGTGGTTAATTAACTT
Organism: Erannis defoliaria; assembly: GCA_905404285.2. Classification (NCBI taxonomy): domain Eukaryota; kingdom Metazoa; phylum Arthropoda; class Insecta; order Lepidoptera; family Geometridae; genus Erannis; species Erannis defoliaria. The sequence continues at coordinate 9,220,067 of FR990071.1, forward strand.
ACAAGATTCGCTTATTAAATAAATATAAACAAGAAATATCTGCATTTTAATTTATTACTCTGTACTTTTATATAACAAAATGGATAGTCGTAGGATTTCCAGAATGCAATAACACTTCAAAAAAAATCTTTCACAAATTCTTCATCGAATGTTACACATAAAATTTCAACATGTTTATTTGTAGAGTAATTAGGGTTCACCACTCAAAAAAAAACCCTTTTTAAGTCCACTCATATACATTTGCATCTGGGCATAGCATTTGTTAGTGGGTTTCCCATTTTTTACATAATTGAGATAAGTTTTATCGCTCATGGGGCATTTAATTATCTTGACAAATGCCATCGGGTGAACCGGCTATCGTTGGATAGTTTTTGGATATTATTAGTCCACAACTCTTTATTTTCTTCCCCAGTTTCATAGCTACTGTTTCCCGCACTTCATTCTCTAAACTTCTACCGCATTTCATGGCAAGTGTGTCTGGGATTTTCCCTCCCATGATGAGCGATATCAGCGTTCCGTCACCTTTCTGGCACCGACTGACTTCATAAGCCCTAGATATGTAATCCGGCCATATCTAAACTTTTACCAAAAGCTATTTTGGTACTGGTATCGGGTACCATTTTCAATTTTATTTATAATTTCTTCCGTCAAATTTATTTTATCCAAAAATATGTCTCACCATTTTTCTTTATGCTTCAGTACAAGTTGGTGCATTGATGCACTAAGTAAGTCATTACAAATATAACCTGGTTGATACTTCATTACTAGCCCACAGTGACTAAGTTTTTCAGTGTTTTTCTCTTTCTGCTTTTTTCCCAGTACTGTGGGACAAGTCTTTTGCTGTTATAAATTTCAGGATAGTGCCAACTCTGGATAGTTTAGATTTCAGCCAGTAACATTGTAGGTATCTCATACTTCATACAAGATGGTTCTTCTCTCCTGCGATGGACCCACATAAGGCGTATGGCATGCTTGCAGCCACCTTGAGCAGCAACACAGTCATGGCATTGACAGATGTTACCTTTTCTTCGTCTTCATCAACTGTTAATGTGACGCATACAGCTTCGCATGGACTTTGTGTTCTGGGCAAACTTTGCATTTCACAGTGCAAATTTTCCCTTCCTTCCAATAAGTTGCACATAACTGATAGTATCATCCCCATATGATGGTTGTGAGGACCTGAAAGAAATAAGATTGATTATATTAATATGTACAAATACAGAAAGTGATAAGTGAGGTGGTGTTTATTTGCTAAAATTAACAACTGACAGATGTTGAATTTGAGGGTGCACATTACTGTTTCTGGAGCTATACGTAATATTTTCTGAAATATAGGTTAGTAGGTTAGGAGCATTCTGCGATCCCCAGGCCGCCTGCCAAGCGTGGGGATTATGGCAACTAATCGCTATTAAGAGGGATGCCTTCGTCCAGCAGTGGACGTCTTCTGGCTTTTGATGAGGTTAGTAGGTACTTAGCAATAAAAATAGTACAGTAGGAAACATGAAGCCTGCAGTAGATGTGAGTTAGCTAACCTCAAAATCAGCCTATGACATCCAGTGTTAAAAAAGCTTGTGTTAGTTTAATTATATGCACTAAATATTAATAAAAGTGTACTTACAAGGAAGTTTTCACACTAGGAAATTCAGATGAGATAAAGTCTTTATTGGGATTGGGTGCAAGAAACTATCCCAACATCAACAAATCAATTCTGGGCAAATTACAGGTCTTTGCCTTAATAAAACCTTGTTCCATCGTCGATTCTTGGATTGTCTGATTTTACCACAAGCCTACGAATAAACAACAACTCAATTAGGTAATTTTACGATACAGAAATCAATCAAAACGCGTAATCACAACCAAAAGTTCATACAACACGGTGAGGGTTACTATGGTGTGACGTCATTCGCTCTGATTGGCGTTTGAGTTAATATGGCCGATTGCAGTATTTTGTACTTTTATTTTATTGAAAATCTTATCGATCTCAATGTTTTTAATAAAAATGGGTCATTTTTATGAGTCCTTTTTTTTTTTTTTTTTTTCCTTTTATTCTTTGGCCACTGCACGTTTGTGCATTGTGCCAATTCTCAAGTTATCCTATGAGTCCTTTTATCATATGCTTTTCTCTAAAACCATTGTTCCTTTGATTATTAAGTACTGTCATCATGCCTATTGACAAATGCTGCATTTTTTTCTCCTCCAGACAGGAAAAAGGCTTCCCACTTTGTGCATTTTCTCGTGTCAAGTAATAATCGTGAAAAAAAAAAAAAGTTCTTGTCAACTTCGGTTGACAAATTTTTTCTCCGGTTTCTTTTTCAGCATTTCGCAAGTTTTCAGGCTGTTTCTGCTCACCAGCCACCTGTTCTACCTCTGACTCCGCCGAGGTATTGTTTGTAGGGCTGGGGACAGCCCCTAAGTTACTTTATTTCATATTTTCTAAAACACTCTTGTTTTCTGTTTCCATGTCAACGGCACGCCGTCTGGCGAGTCGGCGCAGTTCAAGCCGTGTCACCGCCTGACGTCTGGCAGACGTCACCGTCCGTCGCGTCACTAGGGAATCTAAGTTTTAAGAGATAAGATTTTTATTGTAACATGGCATCTTCGACCCCTTCTGGGCGAAATGCAGTATCAAAAATCAACGTGGTGTCGCAACAGGACATGATACAGTGAGGCTATTCTCAAGAGGTGAGATGCCATCTCATCTCGAAAAAAATCTCTATCTTCGACTTTTCTTATTTTCTACTCTATGGTTCGACATATTTACGATTGCTGGCGCACGAGATACATCGAGTTGTCGGTGGTTATGAGATGAGATGCAATCTCATCTCGTAAAAACTCTATATTTTCGAGTTTTCTCATTCTCAACTCTATGGTTCGACATATTTACGATTCCTAGCGCACGAGATACAACGAGTGGTCGGTGGCAGTCGAGAAGCCAATGAGATGCGTGTCGCGGCTTTCAAGCTTCGATTTGTTGCCGTTTATTGCTATTTTTATTGACATTAGGCTAGAGTCCGCTTCTAAGCGAGTGATTAGTCTACTTTTTTGAGTCGCCGTTGGATATACTCGTTTTTTGGATCCATTAAAATTACAAAGAAACATTTTTTTGCCATATATATTTTTTTTCTTTCTTTCTTTTTTAATCTGTGGGGGACTGTGGGTAATAAAAAGCGGGCGGCCATCTTGTGACGTCACATTGTACAAAATTACAAAATAAATAAAACGTCGTGTGATAAAACTTTCGCGGTTTGCTGAGAAAAATCACATAATTTCTATAGTGCCTGCTTTCACGAAATGTAGTCAGGCTATACAAAAGCTGATAGTGCAAGTCTGCCAAAAGTAGACTCATTGAAGGGTGCAATTCCATATAATCTTGCCTTTGGCTCTGCCGAGTTTCGGAATGCAAAAACTTCCGTGTAAGTACAAAATAACCGAAATAATCAAAGTATTATTGTGTAATTTATTTGTAAAAGTCGATAATTATGTATAATTCTTCCTTCAAATAGTCAACATTTTATGAAATGATTTTAACTAGGTTATATTTATAATTTCAGATCTTCGCGACAGTCGTACGGTGATGACGCTAAAGAGGAAGGCAAATTTGTGTGAAATAAAACGTAAATTTTGTCCAGAACATAAGGTCCGTCAACAGTCATACTCAGTCTTCGATGAAAAGGAAGGAATAGTACAAAGTGTCCAGTTTGCTGACTGCCCTGCCTCCAAAGGTGTTGCAAACATGCAGTGGCTTTCTTAATGTGGACTCACAGAAGAAGTGAGGAACCATCTTGCAATGCCACCGAATGTTACTGTCTCAAGTGGCAGCACTCTAAAGTACATGAAAATCAAAGAAATGCGTAACAATAGAGGTTCTTTAAGTACCCAACACGATGACAATGTCTTGTGCGACTTTTTACAAGAAAGTAAAACAAGAAAATTGCTGAATTGTCAAATTTTAAAACATCAACCTGATTATGAAGATGATGTGTTTCAGTTGCTTTCATTGCACTATTTGAGTTACAAATTTAATTCTGAAAATGACTGATCAGTTTATAAACAAAATTCATCCAGTGTTTACTGAAAAGAATGTTGGTGATGCAGAAAGGCTAACATGTGAACAGCATGGAGGAGCTTCGCTATGCAAGAATAACAAATACAAATAAAGCTAGTCACATCGAAAGCTTTCCATGTGACTCGCTGTAAAACATCAGATGGCTCATTAATCGGAACATTAATGGGTGGAAAAGTGCCTGACATTGAGTGGAGTTGCTATGAAAAGGGGCCGAAAATTAGAAGACCTTGTAAAAGAACAATTAAAACTACAACTTGGTGAAATTTCTCAGTGTGGCCTGTTTATATAATAAAAGTATCCTATGATAGCAGCATCACCTGATGGGGCTTTAAATAGTGATACTGTTATAGAAACAAAATGTCCAGTGAATAAAAAACTTAAGAAAAATATGTTTCGGACAGCAAAGCCACCGCTAAGTACTTCACACAAGTGCAACTGCAGATGCGCTTAACTAAATTAAACCCATAGAATATGATTCTAACTATGTAAAAGATTTACTATGTAAAAGATTTACTCTGTAAATTAGAATTTCTTTGGAAGGAAAATGTTTATCTATTAGTACCAAATAAAAGAATTAAACCTAAGCAAATCAAGTATTTTTAATTATAGCATCCTGTAGGTTTATCAGTGCACATGCAATAATAACACATTCATTCAAGTATTTTATCACTTTCTAATTGACTACAGAATGATAACATAGAGAATTCTCGCAAACGTCATATAACTCTCAATATGAATCCTTAAACTCACTTGTGCACTATTTTGTTTTGTTTTGATTACATCCTGTTTTGTCAATTTAGAGTTAGATGCGACACTTCGGGGTGTCACTAAATTAATTTATCTTTGCAGTAAGAGTTCTATATTTAAATCCTCTACCTGCAAGTATAGACACCATCTATCCATCCATTATCAGCCAGAAGACGTCCACTACTGGACAAAGGCCTCTCCCTTAATAGGGAGGGTTGCCATAATTCCCACACTTCGCAGGCGGCTTGGGGATCGCAGTGTTTCCACCGTCAACTGAGGATGCTGCTGCCCATCCTCCGGTGGTTCTGGATGCAGTTTTAGGACATCCCCTTGTCCCGATCAGATCAGGGCCAGGTCAGGTGTGTAGTATAGACATACCTGGTTTTAAACAATCGAAACAGCTGCAGTTCTGTACTAACAAGACATCAGTGGTTCCGCTGTATCCAGGTGAAATATAATTGATAATAGCATCTGGGGTGCTACTGATTACGTATTTGGCAGTATTAGCTTTTTAATATTCTAACCATGTTAAAGCCTGCTCTACAGATTTTGATGGTTTTTGTATTTCTATTTCGAGACAATCAATGATAAGTACAATAGATATAATGGTACTTATGTCTAAATGCAATAGGTAAGTTTCGTTTTAGTGATCTTTTATTTTATTATAAATTAATACAATACACTTGCAATAAGAGCTACAGATTTCATGAATATTTTACTGGCATAAGACAGCAACAAGCCAAATTGATCTCTGAGCTCAGAAAATGGTGTATTTAGTCTTATTTTTTTTAAACGTAATAATATGTGTTCATCGGGTAGCTTTGTATGGTTTTAAGGGTATATAACGTCTTAAAAAATAACAATCCAACGGAATATCTATATAATATCTTGGATTATTCTTGATTAATCATACAGTATTTTCAATTGACATTCGGCATAGATATTCAGCTTTAATTTTCCTTTTTATTTCACATAATTCAGATTGATCGCTGCTAGTTGGTGTCGTTGTAACTAAGGACTGAACTGATGGGGAAGTGTCAGTATTTAACTGTGATTGTTTTGATTGTGATGAACTGTTCGAAGATGACTTGATTGTGATGACTTGATCGTGATGAACTGGTCGAAGATGACACTTCCAGCTTTTCATTAAAGAGTAATTTTCTCCTGATTTTTGTATTTCCAGCTGATTCATCTCCAGACTTTATTTTAAAAGGTGATGTTGCAGTAGTTGTAATATAAGTCTTTATAGAAGAAGTATTATTATCCTTAGCTTGACTAGAAGTTTCTACATATTTCCTCCTAATCTTGAATTAATTTATTAGTTGCGTAGGGCATTAATACTTGTGTCACCTGATCTTGAAAATTAGTGCAGTCTTCCTTATAAGTAGCGGACAAAAAATCTGAAAAAAACAATACTTATAACATTACATATAACAGGTATATAGCAAAGATATTCTACTACCTACTTAAGAACTTTACTACAGATGAAACTTATAAACAGATAAACTTAACAAACCTATTTTTAAACCATTGAGCTGATGACTTTTTTACTCACCGCTTGTCATGCCTGATGTTGCTGGCATTTCAGTTTCCTTAGCAAGTATTTCTTGTATTACGTCCATACGTCGTCTTTTGCTTTCGGCTGATCGAGGCTCTGGCGACGCGGTACGTTTTATTGTGTCTGGTCAACATTGAAATTTCGATGGCAAACAATAAACAGTCAGGCTTAATTCTTATTTTGGCGACTGAACCCATCACACGGTATTGGATGTAATTTTCCATATCATTAGGCAACTGTAAAGTGACACAAATATATGAATAAGTATAGGTACTTTTGTCATGTTTTAGATTTTACCTATGTACAAAATGTTAGGTTACGTTTAATTTATTTTTGGTTAGATCAGAAGTAAGTTGATTTCTTTTAAATACTTACATCAAAGTGTTCTTCACAAAATAATATCGCACATTTATCAGACCGGGTCGCGGCGTGCTAATTGTAACCACTGCTTTCGACGTTCAGGACATATAATAGGAAAGTGTATAAACATTTTGTCGGGATATTTAACTGTTGTACTTCTGCACATAGGCACGGCACACGTCCCTGTAGCTTGTCATTTTCACAATTCCAGTAAATAAGCCGCAATCCGCTCAAAATAATTTTAAGTAATGCGTCGATAACTTTGTTATGTTTATTAAAATGTGACGTTGATTTGTTTATTTTAAAATTATTTTCCGTAAACTGTCAAATGTGAAATAGTTTTTTTTTTTTTTTCTTAGTTAATGGCATCGCACGTTGTGCATTCTGCCAGTGTCACGTTAATGAATTTTCAAGTTTTTTACTAAAACCAAGTCAAATATGTCATGAAATCACAGTCAGTCACACGAAGTTAGTCATAGTCGAGTCCAAGTCATGCCCTAGTAAAGTTGTGGCGACTTTACTATGAGCTTCTACGGAGATTTGGAAACAACACGAAAAGACATGCTCCACCACATTATATCACTTGCCTTCACTCGTGCACGTAATTCAACACTCAATAAATAAAACACCACCATTTTTAATCATTAATTCGCGAAAAAACACAAGTTTAAGAAAATAATAGAATGCAACGACATGATTTTTCCGTGTTCCCGCCAAAACTCTCTGTCAAATAGTTTTTTTTCACCCGGGCCGGGGGACCATTGACGTTCCTTTTTCCACAAATACTCTGAACTACTGAAGAACGACACCTTATTTATTGATTCCTAGTTATTTACATTTTTCCACTAAAAGACAGTATAATAATAAGTATAAACTAGTTAATTACATTGAACAGTACGATATCTAATGAATCAAGGCTTATAATCAGAAGAATGGGATTTAATTTATACTATATCGATTTCACCGATTTTCCGTAATTAAAGTTGAAAGAAATGGAACGTAATATAACTGAGATGTGTCCATCTCATCCATGAGAATACCAAAAGGTATGTTTTTGTGAGATTTTCATGCGAGATTGAAATCTCGAAATCGACATAAATATCTCATTTTTGAGAATAGGCTCCCCAGAGTGCCCCCAGGCCAAGTTTTTTAAAGGCCAAAAAGGCCTCAAAATTCACAAGACCAGATGTCACAAAATTCATGAAATTCCACTTTCGGCTCCAATTTCAGGCTCAAACGTAGCCAGTAGCAGTTCAATGAGCGCTGCTACTCCTGCCAAACCATTTTGGGAGGTTTTAAGCTCATTAAAAAATTCTATTCCGATTTTAAAACGCATCCCGCGTGGTGCTCGAATTTCGGTTGCCCAAAGTTTATCTTTTGCTATTCGGAATGCCGTTACCCAAAATTCAAAGCAGGCCTGGGAACATCTCCTCTCTTTTCCATACAATGTGCTTTACGTTCATTCGGACCCGTCTAACAAAAAATCCCTTACCACTAGAGTAAAGGAAAACTGTGTAAAGTACAAAGTATCGGAAGAGAACCTTTTAGGTCTTGCTAATATTATTCCGCCTAAAAGGCGTAATAATCAAAATTCAAAAAAATCTGACGATTCGGTTACTTTTAAATTAGTAGAGAACAAAATGAGTGATGGTGATATCAAAGGCGCCGCACGTGTCTTGTTCTCGAGCGACACCATTGCCCCCCACACATTAGAAACGATTCAGTCACTTCGTGACAAACATCCACCTGCGGCGGCAAACCTCCACCTCCCTGAGCCACCACAACCTGATGACGTTGCCATTGATGTCCAGACTCAGGAGATTGCAACGGCTGTGGCGTCTTTTCAGAGTGGCTCAGCTGGCGGCCTTGATGGCCTAACACCTCAACATCTAAAAGATCTTCTATCTTTTAGCTCTGGTGAGGTGGGCGAGACCCTCTTAAAAGACCTTACAGCTTTGGTAAATCTTATGTTGTCGGGACGAGTCAATAGTGACGTTATCGAAATTTTGTACGGCGCAAATTTATGCGCACTTATCAAAAAAGATGGTGGTATCAGGCCTATTGCGGTCGGCACCACATACCGTCGCCTCGCGGCCAAGGCAGGCTGTAGGCAAAAGGTTGCTCTTTTGAGTAGCCTTTTCCAACCAATACAGCTTGGTTTTGGTTCGCGAGGTGGGTGTGAGGCTGCTGTTCATTCTCTCCGGACTTTTTTGGATCAAAATTGTGGAGAGGTGCTACTAAAGGTGGATGTCAAAAATGCTTTTAATTCGGTCGATAGAGGCGCCCTGTTGACACAAATCAAAGACAAAATTCCAGACGTTTTCAACTTTCTTTGGCAATGCTACGGCAATCCCACAAAATTAACATACCAAAATAATGTTTTGTTATCTTCAGTAGGCTGCCAACAGGGTGATCCATTCGGTCCCGCCATTTTCAGCCTGGCCATTCATCCAATTATTCAACGTCTCCAATCCAAACTTAATGTTTGGTATTTGGATGACGGAACCTTAGGAGGTGATGTGAGCACTGTCCTAAATGATTTGCAAATTCTCATAGACGATTTTCGTCTTATTGGCTTAGAACTAAATTTTTCAAAATGCGAACTCTATGTTTGCGATTCATGTCCGAACAAAGATTTGGTTATTGCAAAATTTAATGATTTGGCTCCAAACATCAAATCTGTGGATAGGTGTTCTCTTCGCCTACTGGGTTCACCGATTTTAGATGAGTCTTTTTCACCTTTCGTAGAAGATTTTAATGATTTAATCAAAATTTTATGAGTGCCTCCAGGAGGTTACTCAATATTAACGCCCACATGGCGTTTACCATTATCAAATATTGTCTGTTTGTGCCAAAATTTATATACACTTTACGATGTAGTCCACTGTGGAAACACGGTGAGCTCCTTTCGAGCTTAGACAATGTCGTAAAGGAAACACTAATATCGGTTTTGAATGTTGACATGAATGACAGGACATGGTCACAAGCCTCACTACCAGTAAGGTTAGGAGGCTTAGGGATCCGCAAAATTTCAAGTGTAGCTCTACCAGCTTTCTTGTCCTCAGTTCATAGTACACATAAATTAATTGAAAAAATCCTTCTTCCCTCTTTAGGCCATTCCGGTGTAGTAGTAGCTCATTTGAATGAGGCCAAGAATGTTTGGAGGGAGGCTTGCCCAAATACTGATTTTCCGAGGACTTTGTCTTCGCAGAGACTATGGGATGGGCCGATCTGTGAACTAGCACGGAAATCTCTTCTAGATACGTGTACTAGCGTCGCAGATCGCGCTCGTATCCTTGCTGTCTCTGTATGGGAATCAGGTCTTTGGTTGCAGGCTATTCCCTCCTTTAACACTGGTAGCCTTTTGGACCCAACTGCATTTCGTCTAGCTGTCAGCTTGCGCTTGGGTGCAAGGTGCTGTGAGGCCCATCGCTGCCAGTGTGGTACTGTTGTCGATCAGCTCGGTCACCATGGTCTCTCTTGCTCAAGAAGCGCTGGTCGGATCGGCCGCCACGCTAGCCTGAATGATGTCATACGCCGGGCTTTATCCACCGCCAATGTTGCAGCTGTGCTCGAACCGAGCGGCCTTGCACGTGACGATGGCAAAAGACCTGACGGTATGACACTTGTGCCTTGGAAGATGGGACGGCCCCTTGTATGGGACGCAACTTGCGTTGATACTTTGGCACCGTCACATCTTCCTGAGACACAGAGTAGGGCTGGTGCGGCGGCAAATTCGGCAGAGCGGCACAAGCGGCGCAAATATGCTAACCTCGGCAGAGGTTACATATTTGAGCCGTTTGGTGTTGAGACATTGGGTCCGTGGGGACCGGGAGCTCATCATCTTTTCAAAAACATATCCGAGCGCCTGGTCGACGCGACGCGTGATCAAAATGCTGGCGTTTATTTGGCTCAACGCATAAGCATTGCCATCCAGCGTGGCAATGCCGCCAGCATGCTGGGTACGCTGCCGACTGGTAGTGGGTTTGAGCATTTGGATTGTCTCTAGACTTTCATCGGTCTGGATACAATCCTTTTGTTTTTTGTTGTGTAGTAGGCTAAGTAGTCATTGTAGTTTGTTGTAGTTAATAAAGGCTTATGCCTGTTAAAAAAAAGTAATAATTATATTTTGTTATATTGTGAAAATTGACGTGGTTTTGACACATTATGTTTAATTTTTTTTTTTTTTTTTTTTATTGGCATCGCACGTTGTGCATTCTGCCAGTGTCAAGTTAATGAATTTACAAGTTTTTTTACTAAAACCAAGTTAAATATGTCATGAAATCACAGTCAGTCACACGAAGTTAGTCATAGTCGAGTCCAAGTCATGCCCTAGTAAAGTTGTGGCGACTTTACTATGAGCTTCTACGGAGTTTTGGAAACAACACGAAAAGACATGCTCCACCACATTATATTACTTGCCCACACTCGTGCACGTAATTCAACACTCAATGAATAAAACACCACCATTTTTAATTATTAATTCGCGAAAAAACACAATTTAAAGAAAATAATAGAATGCAACGACATGATTTTTCCATGTTCCCGCCAAAACTCCTGTTTTAGTTTCAGCTTTGAGCCAAGATCCTCCAAGAGTTTCAGACTGGTTTCAGAGGTATTCGTCCAGCAGTGGACGTCTTCCGGTTGTTGATGTATGTGTGAGGGAGGGCAGCTTGAACTTTGAGCATATTATAAATTAGATATTATGCTTGAAGGGCCTGAAGGATCATCTTACTATCCACAGGGATAATCGACCTTACTAATTAGGTTAAAAAAAAGGTAAAACTAAAACTTTAATAAGGTAGGTAATAAATAAGGTTATTCGTAAAGAGTAATTGTATCCTGAATATTCATTAGTTTTCCCTTATATTGGAACCAAAATTGTACTAGTCAATAAGTTCCATTGCGTCACGAAATTAACTTGATAACAAAGAACTAGTAAATTTCTCTGCTTAATAAAAATACGCTTTTAAAAAAAAATACAACCAACTTCAACTTCGATTACCTGGATGACATCTTCATAATTTCTAGTAATTTTCATCTAAAAACCCAATGATATTATCTCAATGTAAAAACCAAACTACTGAACCGATTTCGATAAAAAAATTATGGGACCACCTCTGGAGTATTATTACCTACCAAACAAAAAAGAATCATCAAAATCAGTTCATAATCGTGTAACATACATACAAATAAACAGTCGAATTGAGAACCTCCTTTTTTGCTGTCGGTTGAAATATATTATAAACTAGCCTATAAAGTCCGGCTTCTTAGCATGAAATACGGTCTCATCCGGCAGAAAGCATGAAACTTGGCATGCTTGTAGCTTTTATACATATGCTTTAATGTAGAAGGAGAAACAAGTCGAGAACTGATGGTTCCCCCCGTTACCCCTCTTTTGAGCACCTAATCGTGTTTTTATTTATTTATTAAGAAAACTGTTATAGCTACGATAAAACTGTCATAAGCCAATATGTTCTCCATTAAATTGTCTACAATAAAGTCTTTGAAAGTCTGTTGATAGGAATTATGGATTTCAAGATATGACCACATTTGTTCCAACTTTTTTACAAAATTGCCATATAGGTAGCGTAGAAGGACCTCCTACCTCTATGAGTGCATCATATTTAGGTACTTAATAAAGTGAAAATACGTCATTTACAGGATGATGGTGTTATAGATCGTATTCTTTCAGGGCATTATTGGGCTATCTTTTAAGCTTCAGCGAAATGTAATGCTTATCGAATTATTTAAGTTTTTGTAAAAAAAAAAACCTTTTGAACAAACTGAGAACATGAACAGAGGATTTCTGTAAATACAACTATCTCTGAGCGAAAGGTTTCCTTACAGTCTTACAAAATCTTTTCAACCTAAGTCACTGCTTAAACTTCTCTGTCCTTTTCTTGCACGTGCAACTTCACGTCAGTGAGAAGTTGACAAAGCATCTTAAGCAGTGACTAAGGTAGAAAAGTTTTTTTTAAGTAAGACTGTTATTGCATAACAGGAACCCTAACGGCACGATTGACAAATAAATTTAATCATAATAAAGGTCAGTTTTAAACAAAGGTTTTAAAACACTGCATAAAAATGTCAAGAATAAAATCAGTCGACTTTTCGTGAAAAAAAATATTTTTTGTTCGGACCTGCAATTATAATTTTTTTTTGGACCTTTTTATGCCGTGTTTCAAAACTGACATTGTTTGACATTGAGCTTTTGCTTTTCTGTGATTGAACCTACATTGCATGGAGGATAAGGTGTTGCGATGAGCGACTTGCAGCCGCAGATCCTATTTTGCGGACGGAGTTTGTTACGTCATACTTATTTGCTCAGTCTGCTAACGTGCACTACGCGTAACGGTCATTCAAACTTACATATAGAGTTGCTCTGTTTCTTTTTGGTGAAGGGCTGTACGAATTACATTTCAAAGTGCAGTAAACAAAAGCTGGCGTTTCTTATAACCAGTATTTAAAGTTAAACTAAACTTACTTTAACACAAAAACTTTTAATTTTAGGTAATAGGTAAGTAGGTAGGTTTCGTACAGTTTGCGCTTCTTCTACCGCGCCTTACTGGCGCTGCACGTAGTGACGGCGAAATCCGAGAGATAGCGTTGTCCTTTTGTCAAAGAGAAATTGGACTTACGATTTCTGAACTCAGGCTTATCTAGACATAGAAATCATTGTAGTAGGTATTTTCATAGTTTTAAATATCGCTCTTTTTTTTGGTAACACTATGATAATTCATATTTGGATAAATATTAGATATCAATTTCTCTCTACCTACTGTAGAGTGTAAGGATAGGTTTTGTATGTAATATAATAATGCCAAGTTGTCATAATTATAAATATTCTTTACTCTAATACAATGAAGACGTCAATGGGCACAATAGTAGGGCCTTCGCTTTTCTGTGGGCACAATACATAAAAGCACAGAGCTAAAATGTATCATAAAAGGTACCTACCTTAAAAAATGACCCCCTTTGTTAAAAAAATAGGTTAAGTAGCTAGCATTGACGTATGAACTAGTTCATTATTCTAAGGTAGCAAGAATAAGTTACCTAAGATAGGTGTGTCAAGCAAGAAATACTATTTTCACATTCCAGAATATTATAAAACATTTCCTGTCTCGTACAGAAATAACGTGTAATTACGATGAATCATAAACAATCATACGGTAGGTGGTACATTAACTCCAACTGAACACATTTTACATTGTACATTACAAGATTTTAAACGGTTTATTTACAATTTACCGTTACATTATTACAATATTAGATGTTGTCCGATGCTGTCCACAGCAGATCCTTACCCAGAGATATATATTGTGTACATATATATATAGGTCTATGTCCTTAGCCAATCTTTTGGTTTACTTGTCTTTTTTATCTTCATTTTTCTCAGTCGTATGCAATGGAGCGACTGTCAGTTCATGTGTGACAGCAAAACAGGGATTTAGTGGATCCCGAACTTCTCCAGGCTGCGGTATGCAATCATTCGTGTGATCAGTAAGGCTAAGAACTGATGGCTGATTAGGATCGTCTGGAATTGCAAGGGGACTTGCCGTAAAAGGTTGATCAGGTGGTAATTGAACTTCTGGTGGAACTACCATAGTGCCATTAACATTATCCGTCATATTCATATTTTCAACTAAAGGGGGTTCTGTAACATTGTTTTCCGCAGCCGTATTTAAAAGGGTCGCACAAGAAATTGTTGTCATGAATTCCCGTCCTTCTTTATTGACCACAGTTACTGTGCACTTGGTATCATCGTTTGTTTTGGTATTGGTTCCTAAATCCTTTACATCTGCATCTGGTCTGAATGAAGTCGCGATAGCGCATGGAATAGCGAGTACTTCCGTATTATTTCCGTTACTGATAGTTAGACTACAATTAACTAAATCAGCCAAGATAGAATCTGTTTCGGAAGTAGTATTGTTCTCGGGCGCCACGGCTACTGGTTGACCTCTATTGTCATAAATAACTGTGTGTTGTGTTCTACCCGTCGAGCGAGCTAAATTCCACAAAGCCAAGCCAGTTAAAATAGTCCCGACGCCAGCTCCAGCAATACCAACACCTGCAAGCGTACCGATTCCTCCTCGACTAACACCGCCGTAACCCTTATTTCCATTATTGCTGCCGTAATTTCCGAAATACCCTGGCACTTGAGGCCCTGGATTATATGATCCATGACCTCCATATCCACCATTATGAGGACTTTGTCCTCCATAACCACCGTAATTAGGTGCTTGTCCTCCATAGCCACCGTAATTTGAACCGTGTGTACCATAGTTTGGTCCAACGTTGGAGTAAGGTGGAGGTGGCGGTGGATGCTGGTAAGTATTCACAGGGTTATTGCTTTTACCTGGATATGGAGGTGGAGCTGCACCAGCTCCGGTGCCTGAAAGTCCAGTGCCTTGCGGATAATTGCTTCCCTGTTGATGCGCGGGACTGCCTCCCGTTTGTGAGGGATAGCCAGCACCAGCGCCTCCTGATAATCCAGTCGATGCTGGATACGAGTGGCCAGGCTGATTGTTAGTTGCCGATTGACTATTTAAGTTTTGAGAAGAACTGCTTTTTTGAACACTTTCTTGATGGTAAGACGGTTGTTTTGCTTGATTGCTTCCAGACAGTCCTGTCTGACTGGAAGGGTAGGAATGCCCTCCGCTGCTCGGTGGTTTTGCTTGACTGGAAGGATACGAATGAGTTTGCGTGCTAGGTGGTTTTGATTGCTTAGGGGGTTGAGCATTTTTCGCAGTTTTCTCTTGCCATCCGGACAAAGAAGGCTTCGGCGCTGATGCTTGCGGGTAGCTCAACGAAGTCGGCACAGGCTGAGGGTTGTAACTCGTTTTTCTACTGCTACTGCGACCCGCTCCCGAACTACGGCCACTTTTGAAGGACTTTTTTCCATCCACGTATATTATTAAAATTAACGTAAATAATGTTATAATAAGTCTTTTCTTCATTGTCAGCAAATAAAAATTACTTCGTCAAAAGATGTTGAATGCCCTAGTTATGTTTTTACACTGCTACTAATGTTGATACGGTATACGTTAACACGAAGCGATCGTCTGACACATTCTGTTTCTCGAACAATGAGTTAAGTGGATGTGGTCAAATTGCTGATCGCCCACCCTACTGCGCACTACAGCGACCGAGGTTCGAGCACAGTTTGTATTTATGTAATAGGAACTTAAGTAAATATAATAGCTAGCTAAGTTTATGGAGCATGAACCGTACTGCCAGCCAAGGTGAACGCTGTAAGAAAATCAATAATACAAGGGGTACTAGCAACCAACCAAACAAACACAATTACCATAAGTACCTGTCTACCTAAGCTCCTATTAGGTAGATAACAAACACCACCACTTGTATTAACAAACATTGAAAAGGTATAAGTATTGATTATTATTAAATTACATAATAATTTTAAATTATGATTTTATTTTAGCTTTTTAAGTGCAGTTTTTTGAGCCAATAGTTACATCACGTCACACTTCTAATATTATAAATGCGAAAGTTTGTTGGTGTGTGTTTGTTTCTTACTCCTTCATGCTGAAACGGCTGAATGGATTTGGATTAGTAACCCTGCATAAATGAACTTCCTCAGAGTAGCGCCTGGATTAATGAAATACGTAGGTAAGTACCCTAATATTTAAGGTAAGATAAAGTTGGAAGGATAGCCTGCTAAATATATTTAAAATCATATTTAACTAATTAAATTAATTTTATTGCTTTACTTCGACTTCTATGATATTATTATAAATAAAACATATATGTACACCACGGGAAGTTATTTTTTACCCTAGTTACTACTCGATCGCTTGGTAGTACTATGGGGTATTTTTTACCCGTAGTACTACTGGTAGTAAGACTGTTAGTACCACGGGCAATAAACGAGAAACCTATGGCATTTACAATACAATGATAAATGGATGGTAAAATGTAAAATGATGTAACTTTGACTTTCATCTATAATGGGAGCGAAACAAAGTTCAACTAGATTACATTTTTAGTTTAATTTATTTTATTTCTGTACCAACAATAGACATTATAGTTGTTTTATTATCGTATTAGTATAATATTATTTATAATTTAATTCATCGAGACATCAAAAATTGCATATTAATAAAAAGTTTGACAACGAATTAAATGATTAAAATATCAAAACATAATCTATATAGCACAAGATAAATTAAAATTTTAAAGATAATGTGGTAAGTCGTAGGTACGTACCCACTGCTGAGCCTGTGTACTGCAGACAACGCGTCGTGCGTTAGGTCGTGCGCGTCCTCTAGGTAGGAAATAGCTGTACCTACTCACAACCAGCGACAATGATAAACGTCGCTGCTCACAACCACTATAGCGCAGAGGTCGTGAAACTCGTGAATCTATCAAGATTGCACAGGTGCAAAGGCATTGCATTCATTAGCATACAGAAACAGGCGCGGATACAGGGGGGGGGCAATGGGTGCAATTGCCCCCCCCTGACGCCATCATCAAAATTCCTCATAGAGACTTGTTTACAAGAATCGTTATTAACTCATTGCTAACTTATATTATGTAGATTAAGTACATCGATCGATCAATGTTTTTTACTAGAAATTGCTGAGAAACATCGCTAGTTTGTTATTTTCACCTTGTCAAGGAGCACTTCGGCATTGCTTTCGCTTGTCAATCCGTGAGCGACTGAAATTCACCGAGTGCTTGGAATCTATATAAGCACTGGTTATCATTGACATTTTTGGCACGGCAATGCAATATCTTTGGTTTTCTGATAGTATATTTTGCATTGTGTGTTTTATTAATTATTTTTTTAAATAGGCATGCGGAATAGTTGTATTATGCAAACTCGAAAACTTACGGAAACCGGAAAACTTTCTGTTATAATTATTCTTTTTGTATTGAAAATTTGAGGTTCGCCATACATTCGCTAGGGGCGCTTGTTTTTTCTCCATACAAAAAAAACGCCATTCACGAAGGTACTACGGCTGAAGCATGGCACGGGAGTGTGGTTGTGCTTTTTTTCAAGAAAGGAGATAACACCTTATTGAAGAATTATAGGCCCATGTCACTCCTGAGCCATGTGTACAAGCTGTTCTCGAGAGACATTACGAACCGTCTCGAACGCAGGTTTGATGACTTCCAGCCTCCCGAACAAGCCGGTTTCCGTAAAGGCTTAGGCACCATAGACCACATTCACACGCTCCGCCAGATTATACAGAAGACTGAGTAGTATAATCGGCCGTTATGTCTAGCGTTTGTGGACTATGAAAAAGCCTTCGATTCAAGCCAGGTATCGCCTGGGCGGTGTTGCAGTCCCTCCGGCGATGTCATATCGACTATAGGTATATCGAAGCGCTGAAGTGTTTGTATAGAAACGCCACAATGTCAATCCGGTTGCAGGACGAGAGCACGAAACCAATCCAATTGCAGAAAGGCGTGAGACAGGGAGACGTTATTTCTCCGAAACTGTTCACGAACGCATTGGAGGACGTTTTCAAGCTCATGGACTGGAACGGATTCGCCATTAATGGCGAATACATTACTCACTTTCGCTTTGCCGATGATATAGTCATCATGGCAGAGTCGCTGAAGGACCTCAATGCTCAGCGACCTCAGAAGTGTTTCCCAACTGGTCTTAAAATTAACATGGACAAGACAAAGATCTTGTGCAATGTCCATGTTGTACCGTACCGTACCCGTACCGGTTGTAGTTGGGAACGATACTCTCGAAGTTGTTGACCACTCCAACTACCTTGGACAGATTGTTCAGTTAGGTAGGTCCAACTTCGACAAAGAGGTCGCCCGAAGAATCCAACTCGGATGGGCAGCGTTCGGGAAATAGCGTAATATCTTCTCGTCCAAAATCCCTCAGTGTCCGAAGACAAGGGTCTACGACCAGTGTGTGTTGCCAGTGATGACATATGAAACTGAAACGTGGTCTTTAACTGCTGGCCTTTTGGAGAAACTCAGAGTCACGCAACGGGCAATGGAGAGACCTATGCTCAGAGTTACTTTGCGTGATAGAATCCGGAGCGAGGATATTCGCCAAAGAACCAGAGTTACCGACATAGCTCGCAAGGTTTGCAAGTTGTAGTGGCAATGGGCAGGCCACATCGCTCGAAGAACTGACACCCGATGGGGAAGAAAGGTTCTTAAGTGGCGACCGCGAACCGGAAGACGCAGCGTAGGAAGACCTCCCACTAGGTGGCCGACGACATTGTAAAAGTCGCGGGCAACCGGTGGATGCAAATGGCAGGTTTTCGTACAGTGTGGCAGTCTAAGGGGGAGGCCTTCGTTCAGCAGTGGACGTCTCCGGGCTGATGATGATGATGATGACAAAATAAAGTATTGGAACGTTATCCAGTTTCCAGTCAAATCGTTGCCAAGTTCTGAACAAAGCACTGTGATTGTTCAAAGCCAGTGCTGAATAAACTCGACGACGACTTGACGACGATTTGACTGATTAGGGCAACTGGTTATGGCACTGTTGATATTCCAGCCATTGTTCTGAAGACATGGAAGTTTTCTAACCTGCAACCTGTGCCCACAAAAGGTAGTTATGCCGACCATGCCAACTACAGGCCTATCCCGATC
Organism: Erannis defoliaria; assembly: GCA_905404285.2. Lineage (NCBI taxonomy): Eukaryota > Metazoa > Arthropoda > Insecta > Lepidoptera > Geometridae > Erannis > Erannis defoliaria. The sequence continues at coordinate 9,239,392 of FR990071.1, forward strand.
ACGTCCACACTCTGCAAGATTATGGAACGTGTCCTCAACAACGGGCTCCTGATATACCTAGAAGCTAATAACCTCCTCAGAGATTGGCAGTATGGGTTTCGCCAATACCGGTCTACTGGAGATCTTCTATAGCATGTGCTATTCGCATCTGGAGTGAGGCCTTCGAGAAACACGAGGAAGCCGGAAGACCGATCGATCTGAGTGGTCGTTGATGGCCGCTCGTCCGAACAAATGGCTTTCAATGCCAATTCGAATTATTATTATTATAATGCCAGTAAATAGATCCGTAGAGAGCAACGACCCCTGAGGAACCTCAGTCGTTGCTCTCTACGACTCTATTCCTGCTGCACATTAACAATCTATTAAAACACGGTAGGTACTTTTGGGTACGCACACGACAGCACTGTTGCAGAGAGCTACGTATCCGATGCACGAACCAGTGGGCTAGAAATTCAGTGCGCTTGAATTTGTCCCTTAAGGCAGTCTCGGATTGGGGTGATGCCAACCTGGTCAAGTTCAATGTAGCTAAGACCCAGGAGTGTCTGTTGTCTGCCAAAAAGGGGCCATTCGTTACGTTTCATACTTTCCGAAAAGAGTATCCGTGCCGATATCAGAGGGCTTTAACCACTGGTCATTAATTGACTCCAACCCTCAACTTTGGATCCAATATTGAGTCAAAGCCTCAACTGGCTGCTAAAAAGCTAAAGGTGCAAAAAAAAGGTCCTCTCTAAGGTGCGACGGCACTTCACGCCAGAACAGTTGCTCAAATTATATCAAGCACAAGTTCGGTCGTACAAGGATTACTGCACGCACCTCTGGGATGGATCGGCCAAGACGATCAGCTCGAAGCGTTAGAGTCCATTGAAAAACGCTCCAAGAAAATCATAGTTCACTACTTTTGTTCAAGCTAAGCTCCAAAGCCTTAAACATCAACGCAAAGTTCCTGTCTATCGGTTTATTATCGGATACATTTCGGAGAGTATGTTTTGGTGCTGCATGATCTGATCCCATCCTGTCCGGACTATCGGACAACCAGGAGCTCTAAAAAGCGGCCCGTTTCATGGTTGATATTCCAAAAATACGCACAAAACGGTTCAATTCCACCCTTATTTTGCGAATTGCTAAACAGTAGAATACGATTCATGTGAATCGGTTTCTTCTAGGCAAGCGTGTGAAATCGTAGACTGCATCTTCGCTTAACATCAGACAAGATAGCGGTCATTGCCATGGCAAGCCAATATTGAAAAAAAATAGTATATTACTTACCTAGGGAGCAAAAGTAAAGAATGTCTCAGACCACATGTACATGTCTCCTGAGGCGAAGCCGAGGGTGATAAACATGAGAACTAAGGCTTTTTTACTTGCTCCCGTGGTGTGTATACGATTTTACGTGCTGCTGCGGGGAGGAAGTGGTTCCTTTCGCTCCGCGTAGCGAGGCTTAAGTAGCCACTTTAGCCCTGCAGGCAGGTAAAAATATAAGTACCTACTAAGTATAATAAAAGTTTATTTTTATTTAAATTTAGAACGAATTTTCTGGAAGATAGATAAAGTCACACAAAAATTGCCCCCCCCTCAACGAAATCCTGGATCCGCGCCTGTACAGAAAAGAACTTCACTCAACGAAAGCCTTACTTCTTAGGTAGACCGGCTGTCAAAACAAATTTGTAAAACCGCTGTCGCCAGTTTCACAGAAAGTTGTATAGAAACTACGACGAAAAAATGACAATCATTGGTCGCGCATTTGAAGTAAAACGCTCGAAATGCTATTTTGCAACAGATTAAAATTAATCTAATAACGAAGCAATATGGTTTGGTTTCCTACGCGTCTATTTAAATTATCTTTTTGAGTATTTTGAGTCTAAAACATGTATATTTGTAGAATTGTCATTAAGCGCATTTGCACTTAAGAGTAGACAAGTTGGTCACTTCTCCATAGAAACGCGGTAGTATTACTACTCCACTATGTAATTTTGTAGGTCCAAGACTAAGTATTATATAGATTAATCTCTTCATTATCTAGGATTGTAAATTATTACGAAAGTAAAAAGTTAATAAACATGAAAGTTATGAGCCAGGAAACATCTTGTATTTCAGCTCAATTTTAACGCCACATTGGACGTAAATAAATAACATAAGGAATACGAAAACTCTAAAATAATTTATCAAGCGGCATAGTTTAGCCCATAAACATTTCAAATAACTTAAGTTGGAATAAATTAACTCAGAGTTTATTCAAGCACATTACTGCAGCCAAAGGTCGACAAAAAAAATTTGCGCGCTCATTTATATTTCTTTCTCCCTTTCCCACAGTGTGTTTGATAAAGAGAGCATGCTTTTTAGCCGCGCCCACCGATGAGTTCGAGCCGTCAACTTGTCGATCCTTAATACCGGCTAGCGCGACCCGTCACATTTCCGTTCTATTCAATTTACTCTTCAGTGCATTAGTACATGCCAGCGAGACGGAAGTGGTAAGTTCGCCCTGCTACGCAGAGCCAAGGTACCTACCACTTCCTTTCCGCAGCGGCATGTAAAACTGTATACACAGCACGGGAAAAACTAAAGAAGCCTCTGAGCTCATGTTAGGTAGGGCGTTCATTATAAAGTGAGAATGAGGTAGAAACTCTTTGGAACCGAAAAAAGTAAGTACTGGCTGGTAAACCTGGAATATTAATAAGATAAAAAAAGGAAATAATTTGAATATCTTTTGTTTCTAAAAAATTGTAGTCTTTGTTTGCAGTCCGTCTTAGCGTGTTGTCGAAAATGGAAAAAAAAATATTGCGTGCGGTTAAGAAGAGGGTTACGTTCGGAATGAAAATTTATAACTTTTTGCTTTTCCTAACTTAACCCGCTACCGAGTTAGGTTTTTGGGTCAGGTTCGGAATAAACCTTATTATGTAGGTATCTGTGCGTGAATATAGATCGAAACGATCCTACGACAACGTTTACGACGACATTTGCATCCACCGGTTGCCCGCGACTTTTAAAATGTCGTTGGTCCACCTAGTGAGAGGCCTTCCTACGCTTCGTCTTCCGGTTCGCGGTCGCCACTCAAGAACCTTTCTTCCCCATCGGTTGTCAGTTCTTCTAGCATTGTGGCCTGCCCATTGCCACTTCAACTTGCAAACCTTGCAAGCTATGTCGGTAACTTTGGTTCTTTGGCGAATATCCTCGTTCCGGATTCTATCGCGCAAAGTAATTCCGAGCATCATGCTCTCCATTGCCCGTTGCGTGACCCTGAGTTTCTCCAAAAGGCCAGTAGTTTCAGTTCCATATGTCATCACTGGCAACACTCACTGGTCGTAGACCGTTGTCTTCAGACACTGCGGGATTTGGACTTGGCTGGACGAGCAGATATTACGCAATTTTCCGAACGCTGCCCATCCAAGTTGGATTCTTCGGGCGACCTCTTTGTCGAAGTTGGACCTACCTAACTGAACAATCTGTCCAAGGTATATTTGTAGTGGTCAACAACTTCGAGAGTATCGTTCCCAACGACAACCGGTACGGGCACAACATGGACATTGGACATGATCTTTGTCTTGTCCATGTTCATTTTAAGACGCACCTGTTGGGAAACATTACTGAGGTCGCTGAGCATAGTATTGAGGTCCTTCAGCGACTCTGCCATGATGACTATATCATCGGCAAAGCGAAGGTGAGTGATGTATTCGCCATTAATGTTGATGCCGAATCCGTTCCAGTCCAGAGCTTGAAAACGTCCTCCAATGCGTTCGTGAACAGTTTCGGAGAAATAACGTCTCCCTGTCTCACGCCTTTCTGCAATTGGATTGGTTTCGTGCTCTCGTCCTGCAACCGGATTGACATTGTGGCGTTTCTATACAAACACTTCAGCGCTTCGATATACCTATAGTCGATATGACATCGCTGGAGGGACTGCAACATCGCCCAGGTCTCGAATTCAATTGAAGGCTTTTTAATAGTCCACAAACGCTAGACATAACGGCCGATTATACTCCTCAGTCTTCTGTATAATCTGGCGAAGCGTGTGGATGTGGTCTATGGTGCCAAAGCCTTTACGGAAACCGGCTTGTTCGGGAGGCTGGAAGTCATCAAACCTGCGTTCGAGACGGTTCGTAATGACTCTCGAGAACAGCTTGTACACATGGCTCAGGAGTGAGATGGGCCTATAGTTCTTCAATAAGGTGTTATCTCCTTTCTTGAAGAACAGCACCACCACACTCCTGTGCCATGCTTCAGGCGTAGTACCTTCGTGAATGACGGAATTAAATAATTTCTGGAGGACTAAAAGTACCGGTTTACCACCCGCTCTCAGTAGTTCTGTCGTTATTCCGTCATCACCTGGCGCCTTGTTGTTCTTAAGCTGTCTGAGAGCCATTCTAATCTCGTACAGGCTGACGTCTGGGATGTCCTCAGTGTAGTGTCGGGTCAGTTTAGCTCTTGTGTCCCGAGCATTACTGACAATGGGTTGCCGTCTAACTCCTCATGGGTAACTTAACTTAATCAAAGCTATGAAAGTATGATTAGGACGTATGACCAGTGGTCTTATGACTTTAGCCTTATTGATAAGGACGAAAAGGGTTTTGGCGGGAACACGGAAAAATCTTGTCGTTGTTTAAGAAAATAATAGAAATTTTCTTAAACTTGTGTTTTTTCGCGAATTAATGATTAAAAATAGTGGTGTTTTATTCATTGAGTGTTGAATTACATGCAGGAGTGTGGGCAAGTGATATAATGTGGTGAAACATGTCTTTTCGTGTAGTTTTCTAAACTCCATAGAAGCTCATAGTAAAGTCGCCACAACTTTACTAGGGTATAACTTGGACTCGACTATGACTAATTTCGTGTGACTTACTGTGATTTCATGACTCACTTGATTTGATGATAACAAATAAATGTGAAAATTCATAAACTTGACACTGGCAGAATGCACAACGTGCGATGCCAATAAGTAAGTAAGAAAAAAAAAAAAAGGGCGAAAAAATACTGGTTCTAATGTCAAATGTCTATCAAATGTCAAATGAAATTGCCAGCTAACCAATAAATTGCAATTGAATTAAAAATAAATAAAATTGTTTTATTTTAAATGATGAATGATGATTAATCTACTAAACATTTGGCTATTCATTATTTACGAATTGTTGAAGGCATAAATATGAATACTTTCGTTCAATTAGTTAAATAAAACAAGTAAAACATTAATTTTAACTTAAAGAATGACGAGTTTGCTTAAGTGAAACAACATTTAAAATGTCTGAGAGAAAAGGTACAAAAGCTTTGGAGTTATGGTGCAAAAGGTTAATTAAAGACTGTCCTGATGTTCAGATAGAAAATATGACCACATCATGGAGAAATGGACTGGCTTTCTGTGCTTTGGTACACCACTTCAGGCCTGATCTAATGTAAGTAAACACATTTTCGCTATTAAAAAAACAAATCAATTTAATTATTATGGAATGATCTTCTTCTCTACATTAACCCTTTAATTAGATGCAAGTTTATATTAACATAGGTGGTATTCATTAGGTGGTTCCTATTTTAGAAAGCAACTGTAGATCATGAAGTGAAATAATTTGTTGTATTGTGTAAAAACTAACAAGTATTTTTCAGTGATATGTCAAAATTGAAACCTGAAAATATATATGAAAATAATCAGTTGGCATTTAGTGTTGCTGAAAAGCATTTGGGTATCCCTGCACTTTTGGATCCAGAAGACATGGTTGAGAATGATGTGCCAGACAGACTATCAATATTAACTTACCTATCACAGTTCTATCAGAGGCTTGGTCATACTGGTAAGGCTTTTATTTATTACTATGGCCAGGAGAGGCAGTCTGTATAGTTACTAACATGTCTTTTGACTCTTATGGTGCTGTTACACTTGGTACTTAACTAAGTGTAACAGCACCATAAGTGTGTCAAGTGCGAGTGACAAGTGTAAGTGTCTACTACTTAATCAGTAAAATCAACGTGAAGTGCTGTGTAACGGGGCCTTTAGGCTACTATTTGAAATCTTATTATGATTTTATTAATTACAATGTGTACTTCAACAACAAAATAGCGAATAGCGAATAAACATTTTGCAAGACTAAGCTTTACCAAACTACATCAAAATGTATGATCTATTAATTTTAATGTTTGTTATTCTCACAGTAAACACAAAAGTATCAGAAAGTGAGTCAAAATCATCAAAAACTACAACAGCAACATCAACACCCACTGTACGTATTAAAATTCTTCCAAATGTGTTCTAATTAATTTTCTATTTCAGTTGTGTGTAATGTTTGCAACATATCTTTTGTTAATGTTTTGCTGTAATTTCTTCATAGCATGTGTCTAAACTTTCCTTTTCACTTCATAGGCACCAATAAAGTTTGGCAGGACTGGTTTAGATAAATGCACGGCATGTGGCCTGCCTGTATACCTGGCACAACGCCTCATGGTATCACACAAACTGTACCACAGAAGATGTTTCCGATGCTCAAAGTGCTCTGGACACTTGAATCCTAAAAATTACCATTTAATCGAAGTATCTGAATTCTCTTGTGATAGTTGTAAGAATGAAATGGCATTGTTTAAATATCTCAATAATAATGATCATGACCAAATGGGAATGCTAGCATTTGGCGATAGCATGGCCGATGCTAACATAGATGTATCACGGAAAGAAGTAGTTAGTCCCAAACAAAAGTCAAGGCCGTCATCAATTTTAGGTGAGTGTGTGAATATTTATGTTGTCATATATTTTCTTAAGCCACATTTAATATTTTGTAAAAATGTAAAATTAAATAAAATTTGAGAATTTTTCGAGAGAATGTCTCACTGATTTAGTAATTTGACTTGGATGATAGGAGTTATAATATTAGCTGTTGTCTTTTGCTTCATTGTATGTTTTTTGTTTCTTCACTCTGATTAATTTTAATCTATGCTATTTACTAGCAAACTGTCTCTTTAATTCCTCTCTGGAATGAAATAATTATTTTACTAACTAGTGTGTAATAAGTATTGATTTTTTTTAAACCAAATCACGCAATGTGGTATTTTGTTCTTGTCACTGTTAGAAAAGATTCAGGAAGCAATATGGCATATCACAGCACAGTCTTGTTCATTTTCGCATGCTGTGTTCACAGTTTTTAGGATGGACGCTGAACGTCCTTGTATAATGTTAATTTGTAGTGGTTAAGGGTGTCACATCCAATTAGTGAACCGAATAAAAATTAAAATAAATGACTCATGTGTTATTATCACCTGATAAGAACAATAGATTGCAATGTCATAACATGTTTATATTCTACAGAAAAAATAAATATGTTTGAGAAGAATGACAAAGTAACTAGCATCAGTAATAAAGGTTCAAATCTAGCAATGGCAGACAGTACTACTAATACTACCTATAAAGAAATAAGTGAAACCTCTGGATCGCAAAACGAACGTAACAAAAAGGAAATATCCGATGATATTAACATGAGTGTAGAAATCAATAACTTAATACCAAAAAATATTCCACAAAAAGTATATAAGAGTAATCTTGACAAGTTTAATTTCTTACAAACACAACTGTCAGGAGATTCTATACTTGACATAGATAAAACTGCAGCACAAAATCTAGAAGAAAATGACAAGATATATAAAGATGAAGACTGTATAAACAACAAACATGAAAGCTCTGTAATATGTGATGAGAATAAAGATTCCTTTAAACCCGATGTCAAAGAGCATATTGCTATAAAAGAAGAAACTAACATCACAGATGATACCAGAATAGCAAAAATACCTATGAATGATATTTCTGCCATTGTAAATGAACCTTTCGAAGATAGTAAAAAAAAGGACATATCCTCAATCGCTAATCTTTCACTAGTGGAAAATGAGGCTCCTGCAAATGATGTTGTATTAGCAAAAAAACCAGCTACAATGGATCTTACAGCTGCGGAAAATGACCTATCTATAGAGAATACTAATAACAAAACTACAGAAGTAACAATAAGTGTTCCTCCTAGAAGGAAAAAGCAACAGGGAACCGGAAAATCTCCAATTAAGACTGTCAAAAAAGAAGAGCCGAAAATAGCATCTAAAAAATATCCAGATCATTTGAATCCATTTTCTGATGATGAGGAAGAAGTAAGATTTTTTTGTAATCCCCATACCTGCTAATATTATAAATGCGGTTTTTTGTGTGTGTGTGTGTGTGTGTGTATGTTGGTTTGTTATTTCCTATGTCTCACAGCAATGGATGAATGTGATTTTTGCATGGAGATAGATTAAGGGTAGAGAGTAACTTTTTATGCTGGAAAACTTGGTTACGTTTCCTGTAAAACCACTGGGTGTTGCTACTACATATTGTTAACAAACATTACACTATTAACGCTAGTCAACTAACGTAGTAGGTTTTTTAATTTGTGTTATACCTACTTTTAGGAAGAGCAGTCGAATGAGTGCACAAAGAAAGAGAGCACAAATCCTTTCGGTAGCACAGACGAAGAAGATGATGAGGTGCCTCCGATACCGCCAGCGCCTAAAGTTCCCGGCATTGAAACATCTACACCAGTGTGAGTATAGTACATTATGATAAAAGTGTGCTATGTTGGTCATTACACTAGAGGCGGTATTATGCGCGCGAGCCGCAGGCGAGCGCGATAAGGAAGCCGAGAGTGTAATGACTAACATAGCACAAAAGCTTCATACTATTGTTTTCATCACACTTGCGAGGAAAATACAAACTTTTTTTGGTAATAATCGTGCGTAATAGCTTGGATTATGAGCCTAAAACCGATGTAATAAGATCCACTTTACGAGCAAGTGTGATGAAAAAGCTATTACAAAAGCTGCGCGACCACTGCGTACGGAGCGTCGGCGTTTATAAAATGCCGATAGGGTGCACCCACTGCATTCAGATTTTGCATAGGCATTATCGACATCCGAATGACGCGTTCGCTGCGGGTGTCGTCATCGGTAGAAATACCGGTATCTGACACGGATTTGCCGATCCAGTGCATGCAGTCCCTTAGAAATCAATACAAAGGAACAAATCCGTCCGATCCGATGCCGACGCAGTGGACGACGACGCAGTGGATGCGCAGCTCAACAGTCACTTTATGTTCAAACTATTGCAATATAATAAGAATCATTGTCTTTGGCGATTCTATTTTTAATTCATAAACTTACAGTAAAAAATGTTGATTGTGCGAGGCAGAGGGCGTGAAAACGGTCATAGGTCTTTCATTGGCTTTTGCAATTTTGTTACAGTAAAAGGCTTATCGCCGTGAATCCTTTCTGGTCTGATGGTGAAGAACCGTCCACAGATGAGGAGGACGAACACAGCAGAAGGTATGCCTGACTATTATATAAAAGAAACAAAATTATATTCCATGGCCATATTGGCCATAGAAAGCCATTGTAAACGGCGCGGTGGCGTTCTGATTTCATATACAATTTTATTATTCTTAAGCATTCACCAAGATAAAAAAGGTAGGTATTCCACACATGTCCTAATCATCATCATCATCAGCCCGGAGATGTCCACTGCTGAATGAAGGCCTCCCCCTTAGACCACCACACTGAACGACAACCTGCCACTTGCATCCACCGGTTGCCCGCGACTTTTACAATGTCGTCGGTCCACCATGTGGACCCCTAGTGGGCACCTAGTGGGAGGCCTTCCTACACTGCGTCTTCCGGTTCGCGGTCGCCACTCAAGAACCTTTCTTCCCCATCGGTTATCAGTTCTGCCCATTGCCACTTCAACTTGCAAACCCTGCGAGCTATGTCGGTGACTTTGCTTCTTTGGCGAATATCCTCGTTCCGGATGATGTGCATGTCTCAATGATTTATCCTAATTCAGAATGGTTCAGACGAAGTAGTGAAAATGTAACACACCAAAAACATTGAAAAAATCATCACAAAAAGCAAATACTTTCTCATCTGGTGACATAATTACTTTCACATTATGTTAGTTGTAGTTTTGTAACGCGCATATATTATTATTAGCTTCATTTTTATCTATGGATTTTAAACTTTTTTTTGTCGTATTTGAATCTTTGCAGGTAGTTATATGAATGTATGTTATCTGCTTGACTAGCTGATCTGATGATGGAGCCGGAATGTGGATAGTTTGACTCTTCAATGGCTATTTGTAGACCCCTCCAGTTTAAACTCATTTGATTTGTTTTGACTAGTCTCCACTCGTACTCGTAGGTACACTGAATGATAAAAGCTTTTTTCTACCGTTTTATTATTTTAGCATAATCAGCCTTTTTTAATAATCCACTGCTGGACAAGGCCGTAGCCAGGAATTCATATCGGGGGGTTGGGGTCGAGCTCTGGATCAGAGACAATAAGTTTCAATTTTAAGACGACGACGATCTATACGTAAGTAGGTATGTATAAAACGGAGGGTTGGCGAAGGCATTTTGGGTTGGACCCCCAAAATTCCCCCCTTGCCTAAGGCCTTGCTGCTGGACATAAGCCTATCCTCGAAGGCTATGGGGCCATATCCACCACGCTGGTCCAGCTGCGGGTTGGAGGTTCACACACGCCATTGAATTTCTTCTCTGTAGTTTCCTCACGATGTTTTCCTTCATCGAAAAGCCAATGGTATGAAAATTCGTACATATACTCCAAAGAGCTCATTGGTGCAGGCCTGGATTTGAACCCGCGACCTCATGATTACACATCGAGCGTTCTCCCGATTAGGCTACCACAGGTTTTGTTATTATACACATGTAACAAAAAAGGTCCAACAATACTGAAGGGTATGTATGTATGCATCATTATGAACAACTTTTACTATGGGGCCAAACCTGCCCGCCTAGCACGCGAGCCGTGATAAACGTCTATCTTTTTCTCCGCGAAAACGAGACAGACATATCCATATTCTAGCTTTATCACTTTCCCGCGCGGGGAAAGACCATTTAGTCCTCGGCGCGTGCTAGGGGGCCTGAATTCGCGAAAAAAAACCAGTTGTTCCATACAAAAAGTTCATTTACCTAGGACAAAATGTATGGGACAGCTGTTTTTTTTGCGGTTTCAGGGGTATGTATACACCCATCAGTATTGTTGAACCTTTTTGTTACACGTTGTATTATCCTGGTTTATTTGTGGTTAAAATAAATAAATGAAATGTTGTTATAGTTCGAAGAGCACGTATTCTTCGCTAGCGAACAGCACGCCCAACCTGCAGGGCAGCACGCCGCGGCGGCGCAAGCCCCGGGCGCCGCCGCCGCCGCCCGTGGTGGCGGTAAGCGAGGCCCCGCGCTCACACGCCACTTCCATGGACGACGTCGCGAGCATTTCATCGCTCAGCTCTTTCAACTCTACTGCACATTCAGATCAGGTAATCTTTCATATGCTATTGTTTTTTATGACCATAGGATAAAGGATCAATATTGGTTGAAATACATATTTCTTATGTATTTACTAAAACAAAATGTACTTATGTATTCTATCAGTTTATCACGTTTCCATGCTGTATGGTATTATTGCCAGGAGAGCTGAAGGCTATAAAGCTAGCTTTGCTTTATGTGGGGCTAGATGGTGATGTGTGAAATGACAATTATGTTATAGTTGGAATTAGGTTTCTATAGAAAAGAAATTGGCAAGTTTCAAAAAAAATTTATCATTTGGACGGAGCAACGTCACACACAGTTAATGGTGGTAAACATTCTGCGATCCCCAAGCCGCCTGCCAAGCGTGGGGATTATGACAACACCTCCCTTTAAGGGAGAGGCATTCGTCCAGCAGTGGACGTCTTCCGGCTGTTGATGTGAACGTCACACACAAATGCCACAAATGTCAAATGTCACATTATAAATGCGAAAGTTTGTCGGTATGTGTGTGCGTGTAACTTTGTTACCTTTTCACGCTAAAACGGCTGAACGGATTTGGATTAAACTCACAAGGTAGCTTATTTCCCGGAATAACTTAATAGGGTACTTTTTTATTATCATCATCACGCGGGTAAAACCTCGGGGCGCAACTAGTACTCAACAAATATTCTTGGACAAATACTACATTTCATGTTTGAATATAACTGTACAGTTAATGTATGGTCTAGTTTCTCTGTACGTGACTTTACAATATTTTCTTGAACAATACACTTTCTACTTACACTTAGGTACTTGGAAGTCTTGACACTTTTATGCGCCTGCTTTTAACTGTATGTGAGACTGTATTTTTGATTTATGAGTAACGTTTACGGCACGGGTTTTTTTTTCTGGGCATCACCTACTGTACTCTAACGGTGTCCAACAGGGTCCTATAATTGAGCCTATAATCATCGGCCCCCTTGTCCGTCCAATCTTTAATGGCCGTTGATATAGCATACACAATATGCATATATTCATCGCATGGGTATTGTAATTTTTGTCGAATCAATGACTCAGAATGGTACAAAGTTTGTGAGGAGTGGCATCAATATGAACGAGATTCATTCAAAGCATATTCTTTTATTTATTATACTATAAAATGACTTATAACAATGATGTGATAACCATGCGACGCATTACCAACTAAATACAAATACCTTTAGATTTGAGTATCTCTAAAATAACGTTTTATTTTCTCAACAGAAGAGTTACGAAAAGTCTACGCCGAGGCTTAAAAAGCGGTTGGCACCGACGCCTCCAGAAAGCATTTCTGGATACAGCGGCTCTATCGAGAAGGGCATCGACACATCTGAGACTAAGAACTCGCCTGGATTCGACGGTAATCTCCTCAGAATTATTGTAGATGAGCTCATGAGCAAATAGTCTAATGGCAGCTGTATAACGACGTTTCAATAGATGTGTTATCTATTGTGTGCCTTCGTCGAGATTAGTCATCGGTCATCATGGTCGCTCGCTATCTGTTTTATTTATATAATGTGTCACCTGAGAATGTCGAATGCTTATGATTTTCCTATAATACTTCGAAATTCAGATGCTTAAATTTTACCGGATACATGTATGAATCATAATCATACCATGACGAAAAGGAAAAGCGAATTGCGCGCCGGATGAATCTGTCCTAAACTCGCCTAATGATAAGCATCTGTTTATTTGTTTAGCTTCTCTGACAATACTTAACTTATTTGCATAACGTGTTGGGGAGTGGAAAACTTGTATGGACTGTTCAGACATACGTACATAAAATTATACGACGACATCCTTCATCCATCATTTCCATACCAACAAGCAAGTATTGGGCTTTACAATGTCACACTGCTTTGCATTTATAATGGACCTGTATTTCATTCGAGAATAATTACTGTTGCTTTTATTCTCATGATAAAAAGTTTAAAGTTTCTCTTGCAACCCAATAATCTAAACTTTAGATTATTAGACCACTTTATATTACTTTAGATTCTAAAGTGACTAGCACTGGTCCACTAAAGCCTAAGGTCGGACACTCTGGAATGTGTTTCTATGTCACGAGCTATTGTAGTTTGATGAAGCCGTTGTGATTGAGTTAAAACAACAAATTAACATGCGCGTTGAAAAATAACATGAATTTTGCGCACCCTGCGTTTTGTTTTAGGTATAACTTTTTTACATTTAGTTCCAAAAAAAGAATATCCATAAATAAAATATTCTCAACTAAAAGCGTGACACTACGGGAAATTAGAAGATTGTTAAAAAAAGGTTGGAGTTATTCATATTCTGGTCGATCGAAATAATATAGAAAAATAGGCGCCCCTGCATCTTCGTTATTGAGGTTGTATACTACAATATTTAATAAAAACAGGTAATATTCTATCAATTATCTGGTTATGTACGCAAGCTTTGCTTAATTTGGAGCTTGATGACGCTGCGTAAAGGCGCATCATTATTTGTTTAATTATATGTATGTATGCACAGGTGGGAAGAAGAAGGGTCCTGCGCCGGGGCTGCCGCTGCCCGAGCGTCGCGAGGTAAAGCTGCAGATGTCTCCAGAAGAGCTGCAAGTGCAGCTAGACCTGTTGGAGACGCAGCAGCTCGGGCTCGAGCGGCAGGGCGTGCTCATCGAGCGCATGATACGCGACAAGTGTGAGGGTAAACACATTCACTGCACTTCTTTATATCGTAGTCTGCACATGCACGTAGTCTGAATAAATACTGACATCCAAAGCCAATGTACTGAGAAGGATTTTTTGCAGATGCATAAAATATATTTTTAAAGCTCTTGTTTTTACAAATGTATGTATATACAAGAAACTTTAAAAAAATTATATTCAACGGACTTCAAATTAATATGGGACCACCTCGGGAGTATACCTTTTCAAATAAATAAAAAAAACATAATCGGTCCACAATTGACATTGAATCGGTGAACATATATAAAATAAAAAATAAAAAAATACATACACACCGTCGAACATAGAACCTCCTCCTTTTTTGAAGTCGGTAAAAATTCAATCATTCTCCGTTCGTTAGTCTCGCAAAACCTCGAAAATAGCTCGGCCGATTAGAGTTTGTTAGGTTGATTGTTTTTTTTTTGTTTTGTTCGGTGTGTTTTAGGTAAACAATTTTAATGGCAGAAAGTTTACCAGGTCATCTAAAATAAACTAATAACTAGCGACCCGCCCTGGCTTTGTCCGGTACTGTAATGTACATACATTATAATGAAGGTTTAGTATTATACATATAAACTTTCCCGATGAGATTCTCTAAAATCATATCAAAATACAGTGCAAAGTTTTGAAGTAAGCACACAAAAATACACACAAAATGCGATTTCATTTTAAACTATTTAGTCGTGTCTTATCCACAGTAAGCTTTAATTCCGAATTTCGCTTCAACCCGTTGAACCGTTATTGCACTAAGAATTAATAAACAAATAAACTCACATTTCGCATTAATTTAATGTGTGTTAATGTGATGTGATCTAATGTCAAACATTTTATTTTATAAATATTTCAATAGGACTGCGCGGAACGATTGTATTAAGCTTGAAATAATTCATTGCACTAATCATTATGAACAACTTTTGATTGGGCCAACCCTGCAATCGCGAAAAAATCAAGTGTTCCGTACATTTTGTCGAGGGTAAATTACATTTTTCAAAGGAATAGTTATTTTTGTGGCTATTTCAGGTTAGATTCCATAGTTATAGTTGCTCAAAACGACAAGTCACGTCACGTCACGTCATCAGCCACAAAACGTCCACTGCTGGACGAAGGCCTCCCTCTTAAAAGAGGGGTGTTGCCATAATCCCCACGCTTGGTAGGCAGCTTGGGGATCGCAGAATGCTCACCACCGTTAACCAAAAGGACGCTGCTGTCCGTCCTCCGGTGGGTCTGGTTGCAGTTTAAGGACATACCCAGGTCAAAACAACGATGTAAACAAGTACATTATAATAACCTTTTTTCGGCTTAGTAGTACGGTTCCGCAACCCTGTATAATATGTATTGTTTCTTTGGACGGCAGCATATACAGGGTTAGTTCTAATCAGTAAACATCCTTTTAATGGAATATTCTGTACACCAAAACAAACAACTTTTACTATGGGGCCAACATGGACATCGCAAAAAAGAAGCTCTTTGTATGGAACAGCTGATATTTTTTCGAAATTTCTATGTTGGCCCCATAGTAAAAGTTGTTTGTTTTGATGTACAGAATATGCCCTTAAAAGGATGCTAATTGATCAGAACTAAAGCTGTATAATCAGCACACATAGTCAGTATTTATTCTGAATCCTATTTATCTATGATCTGTGTACGTCTTGCGTTACTAATGTTAAGGTCATCAGACTATTTTCAACTTTATCGTCAATACTTCCACTTGGATAACAATAGAGTAGTGATAATGAAACTGCTTGAGATGTCACATTTTGGCTGGAGTGATTAGGTTCGGTTTCGGAATTTGTCCATACAATGAATACAAGGTCATTTATAACATACTGTTATCCTTGACGTGCGTAAAGCTGTTCACCAATATAGTCGGTATAAATACGGTATGTTATCAGCAGGCGGTATTTTATAAGTTTTAATTAACTACCGTACACAACGAATTTCAGATTCTGACTATTTATTGACTTTTCCGTGTTAACATAAAAGCAACGCTATGCTATCAAAAATAAAAGCGTATTATTGTAACTTGGTTTAAAGCATTCATAAGCGCGTAAAACCGACCGGTTTTAGCAACAGTTTTAGATATGACAGTGTTCTACCTATATGCATACTGTTTCCTTGTCATAAAGGTTTAGTCGTTGTGTTTTGAATAGTTAAGAAATAGACAGCACTGAAGTTTTAATTTATAAATATACTAGCTGATATAGGTCGCGTCATGTAAAAAGAACGCTGGAAGAAAGTAGAGGGGGTGTGTTTGGGCATGTGTACACTTGCGCACAAAAGTACTAGGCCTATTGTTTTAAATAATTATGAATTAGCCTTTTGCTCGCAGCTTCGTATATTGGTTATTGCTAGGTACCACCTCATACCACCAAATAGACCGATAAATCGCCTACTGCGCAGCTTAACCGCCAGCGTTCTTTTTACATGACACGACCTGTACCCGCTACTTCGTACGCGTAGAGCGCGGCCTTCGGCCTCGCTACTATGACCCGCTCCAGGAACACAAAGTTGCATCCAAATCGGTCCAGCCGTTTACTCACCGTTTAACCCTTCCCTGGACTACGACAAACATTTCAAAACCAAAATCACCTAAATCGACCCAGTCGTTATCTAGTTTTAGCGAGACAATCAAACAGCAATTGATTTTTATGTATAGAACGAGTAACAAAAAGGTTCAACAATACTGAAGGGTATGTATGTACTCATCATTATGAACAACTTTTACTACATTTTGTCCAAGGTCAATGAACTTTTTATATGGAACAGCTGATTTTTATTCGCGATGTCAAGGTTGGCCCCATAGTAAAAGTTGTTCATAATGATGAGTACATACAGTAATTAAGTAAGTTCGTATAGGCTGAGTGGCCAGCCCTAGTGTCAGAGTTAATGTGCCGCTCGAAGATACATACATACCCTTCAGTATTGTTAAATATTGTATAGATAGATATAAAAATCTGATGGCGTTTTAATGAGTCATCTATATTAATTTTTTAAACAGACTTAGAGCTGGTTTTTCCGGAATAGTTTGAAAGTCGATTCTCTATGTTTCTATTACAACAGCGAAGAAACTCGAATTCTTGAAAATAATGTAAAAATTTAAATATGTCTTATATGATTCTTTGTTTTGTTTTCCAACCATGACGTAACAACATTCATAATTAAATCAGTTTTTTTTATTAATAACAAGTTTAGAGAGTTTAGGTATAAGGATTTAACAAGGTCCTTCAATCTACTTCCAATCAAATCTTATTGTACAAATTGAATAAGTGTGTGTGTTGTGTGTGCCTACCGTACCAACTTAACTGAATCGCTGAGTGAGGGAGCCACTATCGTATTTTCCGAATGACACTGATAGCCTCCATTGGAAAATGTTAGTTCCATAATTTCGCCAACCACAGATAAATTGAACAGATCGTACATCAAGACAGTTGTTTACAGGCGACGAAGCTTCAACGGTGCCGCAAGAGGAAGTCGAAGATTTAGTAATACAGCTCTGCGAACTAGTCAATGAGAAAAATGACCTCTTCAGGAAACAGACTGAATTGATGTACATGTAAGTTTATTTATGGATATTATGTTACAAAGGGACGTTACCTCACAATTATATTTTTTATTGTTTTAGATTTACTATCATGCCAGTTCTCTTGTACTGTCAACTATATGCTTGAAAAGTCTTGCCCTCTTTGTCTATTATAATACAATGAAAGAGAAAGAGGTATGTTACTGTTGTAAATTTCCCAATTCTTTTAATTCGATTTTCACTAGAGATTCGGCGTTTAAATTTGACAAAAAAAATCAACTGCACGTACGTAGACGTACTACACACTATACAGTATACGTGTGTTATATTTTTTTATTCGTATACATGTATATGTATGCAATAGACTAATACTTATAATACTGTTTTTAATTTGCGATTACTAAATCGAAACTAATATATAAGAAGTTTAAAAATAGTTAATGCTTGATATTTCCCAAAAAACCTTTTATATTGGAACTGTTTAATCGAGTACATTTAAACGATCCCACTATATAGTATCGTTTCTCGTGACGATTCAGCCCAAAATGTAATTTATCAAGAGGGAATTTATTGATAATTGTCATAATCTTTTTTGTTTTATTTATACGGAAATAGTCACGTCAAGGTCACCGGATGTGATCGAAACTATAGTCGGAGTATCCGATTTAATTAAACGTGAGTATTCCCGTATAAATAAAACAAAAATGTGTCAAAACCACGTCAATTTTCATAATAAAATTATCATAATCGTTTATCTATATATCCAGATAATCTTGTTTTGGTAGTATGCGTGAGAGTATTTTAATGTATGTTACAGCCGGCGACAGCAGAGATTAGAACAAGAGCAGGCCGATATCGAGCACGAGATAAGAATAATACACTCTCGGCCGGCTGTCAATAGAATCGATGCGGATAAGGTACAGAATAGTAGATTGTTTACCAAGGGAGAAAACAACGATTTTAAAGGCGAGAGTGTTTCTTTGAATCCAGAGCGGTGCGAGGGATTCAAAGTACTCGAGCTTAAAAATAGTGATGATCCCGAGGTGGACACTCTACTTTTTATCACTGTCTATGAGAAAATAAGTAAGTGCAATGTATGAATAAGAATAGTATATTTTTAGTACATTCTCACTTCGCACTTGTTATTGAGAAAGATACACTGAGTTAAAATAAAACAAAGTAAAATCCGAATTGGAGTAAATAATTACGAACGAAGGCGGAATGTATTTCGCGCGTTATTGTTTTTTTCCAAACTTTATTTTTTTATTTTTTCGCGCGCCTTCCTTTTTCAAACAGCCTGTTACTTGTTCATACAATGTCCGTGGGTTAATCTCTTGGGTGATTGGAACTTTTACTAATAATATCCACATTCCAAATTCAAAGCACTTTTCCTCCTTCCGGGCGGAAAAGAGCTCATTTCTGCCCTGTTTGTGAGGAACAAAGTAGGGTTTCTTTTAATAGATGTGATAAAAATAGAGTACTACGATTAAAGTTATGCGCCTATCTTGGAGGACCTAGCTCTCGCGCCTATCTATCTTTATCACGAAACACAAAAATTGCCGAAGCGCATAGTTTTAATCGGAGTAGTACTATAACATTCAATCATCTTATGATTAATTAAAATTTACTTTTTTTATTGTATGTGAAACAATTTTTACATAATTATACCACAGAAGCACTTTTTTTTACATGGTCCATGCACTACAGACTCTCAAAGGTTTCTTTCCAAAACATTAAGACAGCTGGGATGCATATTTTGCAAACAAATAAGTTATTTGCACCTACTCAATAAAACGTTACTTTAACAATATCATTTACTCCCAAGGTTTTAAGGTAAATTAAACTAATTTTCGAAAGCACCCACAATTAAAGCATAAAATAAACTTAAGAGAAAAATAAACATTTATCATTTACGCGTAAAATTCTTGGATAAATTTGCTTCGAGCCCTAAACTAGACTACAAAGCCTGTGCTTTGCGTGCCCAAACGCACCGCAGTCGCTTGTCAGAGCTGGTCGTGCAAAAATTTACGTTTTATAAAATAACCGCAGTCATTATACTCTGTCAATTATGTTAATCGCTTTTTGACGGCTCATGCAAATTTGACGACATAACTTTGTAAAGCGTCTAGCAAATTGAATTTTGATATAGCATTAGCTCTTTACAATGTTACGTCGACAGTTGACATAACCTTGTAAAGAGTATATATGTTGTGTGTGATGTTAAGTTTTTGGTCAATAAATGTTTATTATTATTATTATACACGTATTTATTTAAATTCTTAGTTATTTAAGTTTTTTACAATAAATATAAGAATACAAAAATACAAATTATAAAAAACTTAAAAACTAGGGTGCCGCCAGCAGCGGGGCAGGGCTCAAGCTGCCGGTGGTTAGGGCTGCAGAGTGAGGAACCTCCTGACAATGCGTGCCGTGTCAAGTACCACTGCCTTTTGTATCTGACCCTTGACCCAACCGTCTAGCGAGAGCCTCTTGAGGTATTGGTCGAGGCTCTTCGCTATGAGACCGTTTGCCGAAACGACTATCGGGACAATGATCGTCGAGTCAACATCCCACATGGCGGTTATCTCGAAAGCCAAGTCAAGGTACTTGCTGAGTTTGTCCTTCTCGGCCTTTACGAGATTCTCGTCATGTGGGATGGTGACGTCGACGAGCACTGCCCGGCGCTGGGACCGATCCACCATCACGATATCAGGCTTATTGGCGACAATAGTCCTGTCCGTGATGATGGAGCGGTCCCAGTAGAGCAAAGCACGACCATTCTCGAGAACTGGAGCTGGTGCGTACTTATAGTACGGCACCTCCGACTCGACAAGGCCGTATTGAAGAGCAAGTTGCTGGTGGATGATCCTGGCCACTTGGTTATGCCTGTGCAAATACTCGCCGTTAGCAAGATGCGAACAACCGGAAATAATATGTCGGAGAGATTCCCCGGGACGATGGCATGCCCGACATATGTCGACCGTACCGTCCTTCATGATATATTTCCGGTAATTGTTCGTCTTGATAACTTCATCCGCAATTGCACAGGCAAACCCCTCAGTTTCCCCAAAGAGGTCCCCGAAGCGCAACCAGTTCACCGACGCGAGCAAGTCCACATCGGGGCCCGATAGAACCCGATAGAACCGCCCGTGCAGCTCCTTGCTTTTCCATACTTCCTTGCGGTCGTCGGTGCTTAGCACCGATGGTGTGCGCCAGTTCTCGTTTGCCAAGGAGAGCGGCGTGAGCCCCTTGTCAACTGTCACTACATCGCGATGCATCCCACACTCATTGTTAAGGAAATAATCCCTGAGACTGCACACTTCACGATTGTGGAGGTTTTTGGCGTTTAAAAAGCCACGACCCCCCCACTTCCGTGGAATGTACAGTCTCATAACAGATGAGCGTGGGTGTAGCATGCGATGCGCAGTGAGCAGTTGACGGACTCTTCTATCCAGGGCGTCCAGCTCAGTCTGAGTCCACCTAAGTATGCCAAAGGAGTATATCAGTAGAGGCATCACCCAACCATTAAAGGCGCGCGCCTTGTTGCCGCCAGACAAAAGACTGTTGAGTACTTTTGTCAGCCGACAAAAGAAGCGCTCCTTCACTGATTTTTTGATGTCCACTACTGATATACCCAACGACTCTGACATACCTAGATACTTGTAGGTCTCGGCCTCAGAGAGAGATCTGAGAGTCATTATCTCAGAAAGTTGTAAATCCGGAGAATTTACAACTTTCCCCCGCTGCACACGCATGACCGCACACTTGTCTACACCAAATTCCATACTGATGGCGCTGCTAAAAACCTGTGTGGTTTTTAGCAACTCCAACAAGTCTTGGTGTTTTGGTGCAAACAGCTTAAGATCATCCATGTACAGAAGGTGAGAAATGACTTCACCCCCCCTTCGAAGCCGATAGCCTAGTCCTGAATCCTTCAGCAATGTGCTGAGAGGGTTCAGTGCTAGGCAAAACCACGATGGACTCAGACTATCACCCTGGAAGATGCCTCGCTCAATCCTTATCAAGTCCTGCGAATCAGAGGAGCCATTTCCACCACCTGGCTGACGAAGAACTGTGGTCCACTGCCTCATGCATGCGCCTAAGAATGATTTAAGAGTTGCATCAATTTGATACAACTCTAAAATCCTCTCCAGCCATGAATGAGGCACTGAATCATAGGCCTTCTTATAGTCGATCCAGGCAGCGGAAAGGGCTCCTTTGTTCCGCCGAACTTGTTGGCTAATGGCCATGTCGATGAGGAGGAGCTCCTTAGTACCACGGGACCCAACCCTACATCCATTCTGAGCGGGGGCCAAAACATTGTTCGCAACAATGTGCGCGTTAATTTTAGTGCTCAGAATAGATGTAAGGAGCTTGTAGATGGTAGGCAAGCAGGTGATGGGTCTGTAATTTTTGGGTTCCGTGGTACTACCGGACTTATGGAGCAGGAAGGTGACACCGGTTGTCATGAAACTAGGGAGGGAACCGAGCTCGAGAGCTTCTTGGAATTGTGTCGCTAAACGGTCATGTGAGCACCGAAACCATTTAATCCAAAAGTTGTGCAACCCGTCCGGCCCAGGACTTTTCCAGTTCTGTGCCGTACGAATCGCACAACTAACGTCTACGGGGTCTACCCCATGGGTTCGATGGACTCACATTCCCATTCGACAACACGCATCCAATCACCCTCGGTGTGCTCGACGGGCACCGACCAGATGCCGCGCCAGAAATTAGTCATGGCGCTAGCATCTGGTAGCTGTCCGTCGCTCACACGTTGCTCGTTTCCTTCCCAGTTTCGGTACACCTTCCTTTGATCGCTTTGGAAGAGGCGATTTTGCCAATATCTATCCACACGCTCTCTATAGCGGCGGATACGGTTTGCCCACGCGTAGACTTTCTGCTTCAGATAGTCAATGCGTTCCGTCACATTAGCCATATATTGCTGGGGCCGAATACCAGTCCCCGCAAAGGCCTGAGTCACGAAACGCATGACTCGGGGGCGATTATTCCCCCGGCTGAAGCAGATCAGCTTTGCTATGAGAGTCCTGAACGTGCTGATACGCCGCTCGATTCGTAGTTGCCACGCGGGCACATCTCCGGCGGGTCGCGGTGCACGGTTAGTGTCCGGAAACTTAACACGTGCAACACGACACGCCGCGATAGCACCGCAGTACAAAATCGAGTGGGTATCAGTTAGGTCTTCGCTAGCTCTCAAGTACGGGGCTAGCAAAGCGTTCAGAGCTCCCATTAGCGCTAGATTACGTCTATGAGTAGGCAAACGCGGTAGTCGCGGCCTAGAGTTAGGTGTGAATCGATACTGACCAATCGCGTCCTCCAAAGCCCTCCTCAATTGCTCACTCACCTGGGTAGACACACTCATACCCGTACAGTCGCCTTCATCGACTACGGGATCGGCAGATGTCACTAGTGTCGCCGCCGACGTCGGCACTAAAGCCAGTGTCGGGGCTGACGACGCGACATCCAAGTCCCGCGTCGACGCAGGCGTAGGACGAGCAGACTGCGCCTCCAGGCGGAGCCGATCAAGCAGGGACTGATCCAGCAGGTTGAGCCGCTGGATAGCCCGCACTTGATCTGATAGTCGCTGGGCAGACACGGTGACGGTCGGTTCAAGGGCCTGAAACAAAGGCAGCATCCTAACTCGGTACGCTGACAGATTGGTTCCCCCCTCTGTAGCCCCATAATAGGCGCGCATGCAATTCTCATTATTAGTCTGAGACCATCGCATGCGACGCACTACACCACCGGCAGCGAGAGCCGGGCGCGAGGCAGGTAGCCCCGCAGGCCCCAGGCGTGCCGGCAGCGGAGGACGTCCCCGACGCGCAGGTGGTGGTGGCGCCGGTGTCCGTGGCCCGCTCACATCGCTATTGCTCGACGAGACGCTCGACTCACGGGGGGTGAGGAACACGTCATCCCCCGACGAAGCGCTCGGAGAAGATGGAGCGGGCGGTGATGGTGGTCGTGCGTTACGTTCCGCTGTATTTCGTCGAGATTGTGATCGTGTAATCATTTATAAATATTCGTTGTTGATATTCCATTTCTTTAGACGTTGAACTGTCAAATGTCATCAGCCAAAATAAAATCGATTTTAATATGATTTGTTCAGGTTTTGCTGTAAATTATTATTATTATTAGTATAGTGGTGTTTACGTTTGCCTAGTATGGGAGTGGGAGGGGGTGTATGTGTAGGGTAGATGCGGTGGCAAATGTGTAGTATGTATGCATGTTCATGATTAGATGCCTGTCCTGCTTGAGTGAAGAGTGAATGTGTGAAAGTGAGTGTGTGATCAAGGACAGCTCAATTTTGCAGGGGGAATGAAATGGAATATAATACGCTTTTTTTTAAACCGAATTCAATTTCGACTACATGGACGACATCTTCATATTTTCCAGTTATTTTGATTTAAAACCCAAACTACTGAACCAACAAAAAAATTTATATCGGACCACCTATGAAGTATCACCGACTAAACAAAAAAAAACATCAAAATAGGTAGCTTTTTCAATAAAAAAAATAGTTCGTAAAAATCCGTTAGATGTCGTTGAGGAGACATGGGTCTGAACAGTATCACTACCTAGTCTGTGGTTCTGAAGATTTTGAACAAATTAAGCAAGGTCAAAAGGCCTAAAAATTAAAAAAAAGTTTAATATATTTCATTTACATTAGTTCTATCATGCTTTTTATGATTATATTGTTTGTCTAACAAAGTACTTGTTCATGGTATTTCCTATGCTTTTGTTCTTCCACAACACTAAGTAGAAAAGAAAGAAAGGAAGGAAGGTAGGGATTAAGAATTATATAGTAGCTTGTTTCCTTTTTCATTAAACAAATGCAAAAAAAGAGAATCATGTCTCGTCCGTCAGCGCCATCTAACCTTTGGCTCTAGAACTACGTTCTGACATTGTCAGAAAACCTCCCATTGGCGGAGTAATCGCGTAACATACATACAATAAAGTACATTAAGTTAAGACAAGTAAGCAAATTTTCAGCTCTCCACAAGGCACTTGCCTTTTGTGAAGGTGCTAATGAACAAGGAAGAAGATACAAAATACTTTGCGTACAGGAATAGAAGGAATAGAATGCCTGTACCAATAACAATATGCTTGGAACTTTTTATAAATATAATAAAGGTTTCTTTTTTAATATAAGGTTGAATATAATTAATCTTTTTTATGTCAGTTTTACGTCAAAGTTTTTCGACATTGATGTCGTAGTATTGAATTATCTTTGATTGATGTTTGTGCCATGATATTTATCTAGAGTGGAATGTTTGATACTTTAATATAATTTTACATTGATTTATTTTTGTACTTATTTAAACAATAAACATGGGGTTGACTAAAGAGGAGAAGAAAATGTTAAAATTAGCTAAAAAGCTAGAAAAAGCTCAAGCAGAGGCTGAAAATAGGAAAAATTGGAAACGAGACGAACTTGAACGTGAGATCGCGGCCCACGAACTACAGCAGGCCGAACTCTGGAGGCGGATGCAAAAATTAATGGTCGATGCGAAGGCACCTGTATATAGGCAGAAAATTGAAGTAATGTGGAGTACTTTCGATCGAACCTACGACAAAAGAGACCATTTAATCAATCTCCTCATACATCTAAGACGCGTTGCAGATGACCAGTACCAACGCACTATTGCCAGCTTTTGTGACGTTGTAGATAACATTGTCAGCACGTTTCTAGAAGACATGGAATTTATGGGTAAGGAAACTGAAACCAACATTGCGATGCTATGCCACCAAGGGCAAGATGAGAAAAATTACATCGTAGAATATCAAAAAAATGCCGAAACACATATAAATCTGCTACTTTATCACGCGCACGATCTAGCCGATTCTCTCGCGTGGACAATACGAGGCGAAAATTTTGTTAAAAAACACGAATACAGTAGTAAGTATATTGAAATACGCGACGGCCTCCGTGCTTTTCTCGAAGGCAAATTTACCACTATGTGGGAAGAGTACAAGTCGACTGTCAAAGGTTATATCACTAGCACGGCTGATAACCAAAAGCAAGTGCGAGCATTGCGTAAAAAAGAGAACATGATGGCTGACATCATTGCGTCTCAAGCTAAGAAAATATTTGCTAGTGAGGGAAGTATAAGGCGCTTGCGAGTCGAACTGATAGCTTACGAAATGGGGACAAAGCAAGCTGTTTACCGTGATCGCCGTAAGAGACACAGGGATGCTTGCCTTCGATTGAAACAGTGTTTTCAAAAAGGCGTAGCTACAGACGAAAAGCAGCTAGATAAACTCGTGCAGGTATCAAATGACTCTGTTAAGTATCTAGATAACGCACACAAAAAGAATGAAAAAATTCTGCGGATGGCAGCCCTATGCAGAAAGTTTGAAACTCAGCAAGAAAAGGTTTTGCCCTACGGTATGTCATTGCCGCATAAACCGGCACAAGGAAAGGTTCCGAAAAATATGCGTCAAAAGGATTCTGAAGATTCGTTGGTATTTAACGCAATATCAAGAACATACGGCTTGACAAGACTTTGGCAACGTATATCTAAAGCAGAATTATCAAAAAGAGCATTGTATCGGGAGAAAGCTCTGTTAGAGCGCGAAAACGCCGATCTGATGCGCGAGTTAGAAAATCTTGGCAAAGGAACACTTTGTTCCGACGTGAGTGAATGTCCGTGCATTTCAAAAACGTCTAGAAGAGCATTAGATCAACCTCATGCTGTTGATGGAAGTTTAGAATTTAGAAAAATTATTGACTACTACCACTAAATCAGAACCGTGAGAGAAATTTGTAATTTTAGTAGTAGAATTTATATTAAGTTTATATTTTTTTTTTTGAATAAATTTAGTTCATATGAACGCCGTTTATTATTAGCAAAGATAATATAATACTATACTAGTTATTAGGAAGTATTCTGTAAGATTCGTGTACATCGTCGTCGTCATAATAGTAGTAGATTTGTCACGGAGACAAGTTGTGATACAAGTTATATCGATACACATTTTAGTTATTATGAATGACGTTTTATGGATATGCTAACACACTATATTATCTTTGAGGTCTCTTAGAAACCAGATGAAACTGTAAAACGTGTAAACTGAGTCAAACTGCGAGAAAATGTAAGCTGACGAGAGACCACGGCATATATACCGAACACCAGCGACGGTGATAATGGAATGGACGGGCCCAGCGCTTGCAAATCAATCAAAATTAACAAGACTAGCATACCTAGCTAAAAGTATGCATTTTACATTTGCCGGATGCAAATAGAGATGGCTAATCTAATTACTGCATGACAATAAGAGAACACATGTGCATGTATTAGAAGTTTGTATTGTCGTATCGTACGGCTCGCATGTCGCAAAGGCAGAGTATGACTGAAGCGAGTGGAGAGCCGGCGCTCAACATATAATCTTCAAAATCCTGGCGCTTATTTGCCGTTCATTCATCTTATCATTGTCGCTGCCGAACACGTGTTATTTGACACCGAAGTAACCGCCAAGACTTGTTTAATGATCTCTAAAATAATAAGCTAGAATATTCTGCGACATGCGTCTATCATTTATTTGTCTATTAAACTTTCTAAAATTGACAATAAAAAAATTTTATGCGGGGACCGATGTCGAGGACCTTACGGGATTATTTTTCAATCCGGGTACATAAACTGAAAAAAACCATATATATTTGCAACAAAAAATGCGTTGCGACGAATCTAATCACCCTAAACCAACTGAATGCTTCAAGAGTTATCATGATGCACCTTTCAGCTGCCATCATCAGACCAGCCATATGCGGAGTATTCGTTTTATGAGTAAGCAGAAATGCAGATTTAAACACGTCATAAAAATAATAAAAACTGTTTTTTTAAGTAAAAAATTAGAGAAATGAAGAAGAGAAAAGCGCTTTACAAAATAGTTTATGAAAGGGTGAAATTCAATGTGACGTCTTCCTTCATCCGTGTATTGTGTAATGTGTGTCTGTAACGAAATTTATTTGAGATTATTATTTTCCACGTAACTGCCGAACCGACTTCAATAAAAGTGGAGTTTCTCAATCCGATTGATTGTCTTTTTATGTTTGTTTCCTCATAAGTCATAACTACGTAATTTTTTTTTATAGTTCCCATAGATACATTTTATTAAACTCGTTTCAGAAAATATCAGTGGCGTAGCTTCTTACTGTAGACGACCTGCTGCGGCGAAGCCCAAATGGAGATTAAAGATTTTTCACAAAAGAAACAAAAATGCTCGCATTGCATAAAATAAATATACAGGCTGATGGTTTTCAGACCGTATCCTTTCAGGATACGGATACTTTTCTTTAATTATACTTGGACTATCTTTTCAGCGATATTTCAGGGGGGGGTCATGGGGGTAATGACCCCTGGGCTGGGTGTAGGTCGACCACTGATATTTTTTGTAGTTGTAATCGAATTGGAGACTGTCCTTACTAGACCTCGACTCGACTCTATGACCTGACTTAAAAGCTGGATCCGCCCTTGCCCAGGCAGTCCCAGGAGTTAAGTTAGCCAAACTATTTATACACTTATCTCGCTTTTTTTCAGCAAACATATTTATTAAATCATCCGTAGAAGACGTTTTCAGTTTTTCGATATTTTGTGCCTCTATATACTCGTATGACAGTAGTGACAAGTCCTAAAGCTAAGTCAATTTTACAAATGTAGGCTTACACACTTTCGGGGCCCCTGTAGCCCGGGGACCCCGTATCTTTGATACGGCTGATAAGGTGGTCGCTACGCCTTGAAAAAGATGTCCAAGTAATCGAAATTGTTATTTTTTTTAAACTTGTTAAATTGTCCGTCGCATTCGCTCGCTTATCGCAGACAACGTGCGACTGCGGTGATACAAAAACAACAATGGTTTCAAACATCGAGGCTTATGGCCTGTCTGTAGAATATCATCTCTATGGTTTCAATGTCATCAGGTGCGTGAGGAGCAGCTGGTGTCGCGACTGGTGGAGATAGTGCGCATGCGCGACGAGCTGGTGCAGCAACTGGACGCGGAGCGGCGCCGCGAGCGGCAGGAAGACCTCGCCATCGCCGCCTCCATCGCCTCCAAGAGAGGTCATCATCATATTTATTTATTTTGCAGAAACAAACAGACATACAAATAAGATTGTTTGTTGGTTTTTGGACAGATTATTTACTTTTTTAATATATTTTTATACATTCAAGTGACGAGACGAGCAAGACGTTCATCTGGTGGTAAGCGTCACGCCTGCCACTAACAGTAACATTGCCAAAATTGGGAACTTGCGACCACAATCCTGCGCCGCACGGCACTGCGCTCGTCACCCTGAGATATTACATGTCAAATCTCTTCATACCCAGTAATTTCTCTGGTAACATTGCCGCTCAAGCCGGAACACACTACTGCTAAGCGGTTAAATAACTGGCAAAGGTGTGGTACTTCCCCAGGCAGACTCTCCAGTAAGAATCCTACCACTGCAAAACTTATTTACTTTTTTATATACGTAATAGGCTTGTTTGACCGCCACCTCGCCTATTATTGAACGAAGATGCATTTTACGATGAACGCTTACGCTGTACGATTCGTTACAGAAGTGCATGTTCAAGGTTCTCCTACTATGCCGATCACGCTTATGGTGGAACTTCGCATCGCATATGTTTGCCGAATAAAAGGGAACGCATCTATGCAGCCTGCATACTTGCCATTACATTGCATATTGCCGTTAAATTGTTGGTCCCGGTTGTTTGTTCTAGTTTCTATAACAACAACCGTCAGCCATGTCAGAGGCCTTCGGGCGGTACATTAACTCTGACACTAGGGCTGGCCACTCAGCCTATACGAACTTACTTACTTACTTATTGCACATTTCGCAAACGATTATAATAAGTGCGTTTTCTCACGAGACGACACACGACACCGTATATTACGGTGACGATACCGAGCACCATACAATAGGCTATATGACTGGTTTTTTTATTGTCCTATTAAAATGTGGCCCATAAATATAGCTGATTAATGAAAAGAAAATTAATATCTGATCAAAAATAAGCAACTTATAAGCATTTTAATATCATGCTAGACAGAGAGGCGAAACAGCAAATCGTGACGTCACTTCTCTGTACGACATATAAAATCTATTCTGACAAGTAAGACGTGACGTAATTTTTTGTTATGTGGGAAAGGGACAGAGTTGTCTCTACCAAAAACTTTAAACGCGTATATATCAGAACATAAATAACCGATTTAAATTATGTTTTCAATATGTAAACATGTTATATTTACTTAAATTCTTCATCGAAGCTATTGATATCAACGATTTAAACATCAGTCATCTACCCTATTCTATATACCGTTTTCTCACATAACGACTCGACACTGCACAACACACGTTTTGCGGATTTACGTCACACCCGTCAATACTGCGTATTCGTCAAGCCTACAAAAATTCAACTGATTACTGTAAATTCGTCATGTTCCTGTTACTGCACTCTCGTCAATACTGTATATTCTGCAGCGTTTCTCGATATTGCTTATTCGTCAAGCTTTAACTTGCTCACGATGTCGTGCACGACCACGACACGACTTCATTCGGCATTAGTTTCATTCACTCGTCTTCGTTTTAATTGTATGTATAAAGGTGCAGTGCAGTGCTCTCGTTTCGTCTCGTGAGAAAAAGTACCACGAAACGACGTTTTTAGCGTGTCGTCTGTCGTGTGTCGTGACCGTAAATCGTGTTGTGCAGTGGTTAGTGAAAAAAAGCGTTATGTTTGAATTTTCCAACTACGATCCCAAAATATTCTTATTTTGTTGTTTTGCTTTCTCGACATTAGACAACTTTAAAAAAAAAACCGTCCGTCTTTTAATTAATATGGGACCACCTCGGGAGTATACATTTAAAATTAAAATAAAATATTCCATAATTGACAGAGAAATCGGTGAAAATACATTTAAAAAACTTACATACCGTCGAACATAAACCTCCTCCTTTTTTGAAGTCGGTTAAAAATAGGGAAATAAGTGTGTGGTTTTTTTCACCAAAAAGCTGACTGGCAACAAAACAAATCATCCAAAGTTTTTTTTTTATATGTGCACAAATAACGAAGTTATAAACATTTTAGACATTATTGGGCATTATTACTAGGTTTATGACGTCAAAGTTCACGATTACAAACAAATTCTATACTATGCACGTGTTTTGCTACAAAGGGACAGATGACTCCCTCCCAAATACATTGAACACTTATATTTCAAAACTTTACCAGCCGATTTCAATTATTTTGTCGACTCTCCATTTATCTTATTATTTTTAATAATTGAAAAAAAAGCATATTCCCTATTCGAGACGAATTAGTTTAGTGCAACAACAAAAATAAAAATGTAACTGAGATTGTGATTTGTGGTAAGCCACTTGTAGGTTTTATTTAGTTTTATATGTGGCTCCATAGAGTACATTATACATACGGGAATGTGGCTCTACTGACGGTCATTAAAAGAGATGAAATACTTGCTGGTAGTTTAAATGTTGTTTGGTTTTATAGCCATTTGACATGTTTTTTTCAACCGACTTCAAAAAAGGAGGTTCTCAATTCGAGTATGTTTTTTTTTTGTATGCATGTTACGCGATTACTCCGCCAATTATGAACTGATTTTGATGATTCTTTTTTGTTTGGTAGGTAATACTTCAGAGGTGGTCCCATATAAATTTTATAGTTCAGTAGTTCGTTTCGAAAATATGAAGATGACATCCAGGTATTCGAAGTTGAAGTCGGTTGTATTAAAAATAAGCGTATTATTAAATTAATATTTTTTATGCAATGTGTATTGTTTTGTTTCAGCGCAAAGAAACAGTGATTCCAACACATCAATGAAATCCGCTGAAACATCAGCCACAACCATTCCTAAGAAGAACAAAGTAAAGGATAAAGTCAAAAAACAATTTAAAAAAGCAAAACATACGTTAATTCCAAAGAAAAAGGACGATTCCTCTGAACGGAAGGAAGGGAAAGAAGATAAAGTGGAGAAGGAAAAGAAATCAAAATAAATCATGGTATCATTATACTCTTGGGTGAATGCTTGTTATAGTTGAGATTTTTTTACTTATTTGTATGTTACCGTCTAAGGTTCATGTTTGCGGTTCGTGCAAATTTTAGCAGGAGGATTTTTTTTATCTAGCTATATGTCAAGTCTTTTTTTTAAATTATTATTATTTTGTCATATCTGATGTTGTATGTAGCTAATATTTGGTAAAATACGAGAGATCGATTATGCAACCAAACAAAATCTCACTAACCCATGTCAATAAAAAAAAACGAACAATAATCTGATTGAAACGTACTGATTATCCTCTGTCCCCTTCGTCCACATTCGTAACTAACTGCCACCGAGATTCCTTTGTTTACTATTACACCGTAACAAGAAAAACTGGCAAGAAATTGACAAATGTCTTGATAACATCGCATCGTTCACCACCCTTACGTCTTATTTACGGCGCTTATTCTGGTAGAATCAAACTTGAATTAAGCTTGTTCAAAATAGGTCCATCGTACGCCGCAGTTTTCAAAACAATTTCTGGAAATAGGAAATGTCCCAGATAAATTACTGGGCATGAAGAGATTTGACATCTTATATCGCAGGGTGACGAGCGCAGTGCTGTGCGGCGCAGGATTTTCTTTGCAAGTTCACGATTCTGGCACTGTTACTGTTATGGGCAGGCGTGATGCTTACCACCAGGCGAACGTCTCGCTTTCTCGCACACAATTGCGTTATAAAAATCACTACTTAGCACTGGGTAACCGTGAATATCTCTTGGTTGCAAATCATGTCTATACGCCTTTAAGAAATTTAAAAAAATTAAAGGGTTCAGGATTCGCCTGTGATGGTAACATAAGAAGATGCATGTAAGATATTTTCTTTGAATGTTGTGTATGTAGGCAGCGACAATGATAAGATGAATGGACGGGAAATAAGCGCACGGATTTTGAAAACTATATGTTGAGCGCCGGCTCTCCACTCGCTACAGCCTTTGCGAGCCGTACGATACGACAATAGAAACTTCATGTACATGTGTTCTCTTTTTGTCATGCAGTAATTAGATCGCTATCTCTACTTTCCGGAAATATATCTCTATTTTTTGTAATATGCATACTTTTGGCTAGGTATGCTTGATTGTGTTGTCTTGTTAATTTTGATCGACTTTGCGCTGGGCCCGTCTATTACATTATCACCGTCGCTGTATGTAGGTACTTAAAGTACACAAGACTGAAACATTCCACTGAAACGGTACATATTGTTAGATGTATGAAAACCATTTTTATATAGTATAATAATATAAAAATAACATAAAGATGTTGTTCAGTGACTTGCTTTCGAATTTATTTATGATATTAATGTGAATTCTCTTGTTTATTTTATAAATAAATGTCTTATATTTATAACTTTAATAAAAGAGCAAGGTATTTTTTGTAGATAGACTTAATAATGTAACAATAGTACTTATATTTTTATTCATTATCGGCATACAAATTATTTATTATGAAAAGGAAATTGATAAGTATATTTTTATGATTGTTATTTCTTACGATTAGTTGACGATTTTATTGAAACCAGTTTTACGTAAAAACACAGAAAATGTCTGCAGGGCATCAATGTAAGTTCATTTATTTTCTAGGCATGTTGCATATGGAGAACTGCCACAGACAGAGACAGTTCTCTATTATATGCAATATGATTTATAATGATGACATGAACATTTATGAAAACAAACATGTATTTTCTATTAAGGACTGTCAATCAATATTCTAGAATCTGTGGTGCACCAGCCACAAAACGCCACTACCAAATGGCGAACTCCAGTTTTGAACTCGCAGCACACGGAAGTGGCTGTCGCGCGCTCCTGCTTCTCAGACGCCGCTTCTATAGCTTCAGGCGGCGGCGCTAAGTGGATTTGGCGCGTGGCCTGTGTGCTAGTACATTAAGAAAAAATTATAAGTACATACTTACCATTACTAATTCCTAGAAGCTTGTCTAACTGACTTTGCATAGAATATGCCAGATTTAGTATGTAACATTAAAGAGATCTGTCGTTACTATAAAGCTTTTAAAAGACGCTGAATTATGTAGTTAAGATTAAGGGTCAATCCACACGTACCACAACACGTGGTCGGGCTCATATTTTGTATTGAAAATTAATAGTAGAATTTACACGTACCACATTTTGCCGTCGTTATCGACCGCGTGGTTGATACCGACCACATCGCAGATACAACGTTGCATCGACGCAACGACAATGCGCGCTCTTTGAAACCCGGAGTCGAACTGTGTCTGCACACGACGCAACCACATCGACATTTTGTCGGTACTACAACGCAACTGCAAATAGCTGCAGCAACACTATTCACACGTAGCCACAGCGTCACCACATTATGTCGTTGCGATGTGGTGTGGTTGTGGTATGTGTGGGTTAACCCTAAGAAGCACGGCGATATTGCCTCGATTTAACTTCTCTTTTTTTTGTATTAACTATTCAACTAACAACAACTAGCTGTTTTTGTCACACACGTATCTAACCTATTAACCTTCTGTATATTCAAGAAGAGAAATAACAACACAATGTATCAAATAAATAACAGTATTATTAAATTTTACCTTTCACACACTATTCGCCTATTTAGTAAATAGATAAAAGCATAAAGAAGTATTCTATTTTCTTGTTTTTTATAGCTTCTTTTTTTTTAAACCAAGTGCACAAATTACTAATGAAAGTGTATGCATTTCGGTAACAGTAATAGAAGCCTGATGCTTCTCGCAAATGAGCTACCTAGCCTAGCCAGCTGCCAGCGACAAGCAGTTATCACGATTTTTGTTACGATTTTAAGGACTCGCCGCGCACGTGTTACGAGTGGCGGCCAGCCCCGACAATAGTGTGCGACACGCCACACAAATGTATGGCCGAGCGCTGCAAGATGTGGCGGACACAGACTACTTGAACACCGTTGGCTGTGGTGGGCAGCTCGTTCGCGCGGCACTAAAGGAAGTGGCACACGACAACCAACGGTGGCACCGGCTGGTGGTTCATTTGTGCGAGGCGTAACAGTTGCATACAACTATAACCTAGGCTCCCTATGCACTCTCGCACAAGTATAATGTCCCGCAAACGAGACATTATGTGCGGTCATCCACTTGACGGCCACATTCCAATTACTTTCCTGCTGATTGTACGCTGTCCAGGTCTTCAGAGGAGAATTGGCGGGAAAAGTTTTACTCGTACTGAAAATTAATGTTCGTTTAAACAAAAAGAAAAAACTTAACGTCAGTTCTGGTAATGATAATTCTCAGAATTGTAGTTTTTGTATGGTATGTATCATTCATTACTTGGCCCTTGTCTAAAAAAGGGCAGTTTTCTTTACTAAACTTCAATAGGGAACTAAATAAAAAAAATGTACCTTGTAATTATATATTTATATTTACAGACTATGACATAATTCATTTTGATAATTTTGTTTATATTATCTGCTTTAAATAAACATTTCAACATCCTCAGTTATCTAAGTGCACATAAAACGCCACAAACATATAAACCATGATTGAATATTTAACTAAAATGTGTTTTATTTCATTATTCATTTCGTAACGTGTATATAATTATACTGTATATACATAATATGTTCAATTCTTCATTACATTCCATGTGTAGATTGTAGGTATAGTGTTTATAATAGTCCTGGCAAGCCCGGTTCATGCCAATTACCCTTGATATATAAATAAAAACTAAATTAACTGATGCTACTAACCAATTGAAATTGTTCACTTTCAAAATACGCCAAATTTGTCTTGTTGAGGAATAAATAAGGTACCTTTAACGTAAGGTTTATAGTACCCTTGTAGTACCTTTATGTTTCTCTGTCCATTATCCATTCCATTTCTTCAATTTTCTTTACCACAGTTCCATTGCCATCACTGTTGATACACAGGGAATTGATGGACTTATGTACTATCAACTATAAATGATGCTATAACCATTTTATTCACTTTAGTAGTCCTTTTTGTAGTTATAACTTAATATTACTACACTTAAATATAAATCAATCTAGGTCACACAAAGTTAAAGCTTAAACATAACACTCATGCAACATTTGCATTATTATAATATAATCTCTCTAAACTAAGTTTCATTAATTTCATTTAAATCAACTTTATTATTAGTCACTAGCATAATTATTATCTATTTCTATGCGTAAATTTGCTTGTTTAGATTTACCTAACTTTTCCCGTAAATCATTTGTATTTTTAGGCTTTGGACTATCAACATTAGTCTTGGATTTCAACATTTGCCTTAGATCGCTCCGAGTGGAGGAACTGTTTTGCTTTGTTTCCAAACGAGACCACACATTCTTGGATGTATTTGATATACTGCTTACTTTTTTAACTTTGCTTGTCAAGTTAACTTCAAAGCTTTCATCTGAAGATTTATCAGATTCTTCACTTTCACTTAGACGAGGTGCTGCAATCTTTCCACCTAATCGAGATCTAACACTGCTAGATTTAGTGCTACTTTGCTTATTATTCCCGCCATGAAATTTAAACTTGTCGGATATTCTTGTTGGTTCTCTCTTCACATAGTCGCTTCTAGTATTTACTACTTCTATTGACAGTGGAGCATATTTTTCTTTGTGAATTCTGTTTACCTTGACATCTTCAGGCTGTTTAGAAGGTTGTTTCTTCTTTAGTTTAGATTCCTCATCATCAGCATGCATTCTCATTCTGGGGGCCTTTGATTTTATTTTCCATTCAGAGTCAGAGCCGCTGTCATCTGTACTGCTTGTAGTTTTCTGTTTTCTTTTCCCCAGTCTCAAAGCCAACTTTTTGTTTCTAATTTGTATGGGTGGTAGTTTTGGTTCTTCTTCTATGTCGTCTTCATAGTCATTTTTAGGTAGTTTTCTATTGAACACTTCTTGATGGTCATACACACCCCATGTTTGACACAGATCGCCCCATGGATTTTTGCTTACAGAGTTTAAAGTCTCATCATCATATTCATCTAAATGTTTCCGCTCGGGTTTCTTTATTAGTTTCTTTTTTTCTCCATTTGTAGCAAAGCGCATCAGTATGAGGTCTTTTCTAGGATGCGGCATTCCTTCCCTCCAATGATGGTTTGATTTCTCAGCAAGCATTTCTTTTAACTCTTCATTTTTGATTTCTCGTGAATGTAGCAGTAATGCTAGTCCTGCTGAAATATGGTCTTGGCATACAACATTACCTGAAAAAGTTTAAGATATATATATTTTCCAGAACTTCATCATCATCAGCCAGAAAATGTCCACTGAGGGATGAAGGCCTCCCCTTAACAGGGAGGGAGAATCACCTCAATAGAACAGTAAATACTTTTTGAACATTATAAAGTGGCAGATGACCTGGGTATGTCCTAAAACTGCATCCAGAACCACCGGAGGACGGGCAGCAGCGTCCTCTCAGTTAACAGTGGTAACCATTCTGCAATTCCCAAGCCGCCTGCCAAGCTTGGGGATTATGGCAACACCTCCCTTTAAGGGAGAGGCCTTCGTCCAGCAGTGGACGTCTTCCGGCTGTTGAAGAAGTGGCAGATGATAATGGAACACCTGGAATAATCATGCAATTGTAGTTATATTGCTAACAAAAATTTGTGAGACTTACATGACACATCGTCAATCCATTCCAAAGATGAAGGTTTATAGTCTTCCAAATACTCAAATATTTCTCGGGTTGTGAGTCCATCAACACCATTTAAGTAAATAGCATCAAAACGGAAGTGTCTCTCGTTTCCCTCCACACCAAAGTTTGTATACAGCTCATCAATTTGACTCTGAGTAATTATTCTGTTCCCAGTCAAATTCAAACCAAATCTTTTAGCCCTTTCTTCTAATTTGGCAGCATCAACTTTCTCAAGATGCTTTATAACAACACCATCTTTTTCAGCTTTATAAAGCTATAAAAAAGAAAATAAATCAGGTATTTACCACAGGTTTAGTTCTATAGATATATAATAACTAAAAGCACAGAGTATTATTGCACTCCTGAAGCCGTAATATAGATCATGTTATTAGTGGGTACATTAAAGCGAACCAGAGTAGAAGCTAGCAAAACCAGTGTAGCCTAGTTGGGAGATTGCTCTACTTGATAGCCTGAGGTGACTGGGCTCAAATCAAAACTCGAGCTTGTACCAATGAGTGTATACAGTCGCTTTTCAGGGAAGGAAAACATTGAAAGGAAACCTGCATACGTCCGAGAAGATATTCAATGGTGTATGTGAATTCACCAACCCACAATAGGCCAGCATAGTGTATATGGCCCAATCGCCCTTATATGTAGATCTAAGTCCATCAGTGCACTATTAAAAATACTAAACTAGGCACTACCTCCTCAGTCATGTTTAGTGTAACTGTGTGGGTATGCCTTTTGTTTTATCTGGTCTATTTGTTGTTTTTTACTTTACAATAGAGCATTATAAACATTTTTCTCTTACACATAAGTTTGAAAAATGATAACTTATATTCGCAGCAAAACAATATCGTCTTCTACTTTGAAGAAGTAAATTAACAAAATAAAAATAAAATTTCTTATAATGCTCACCACGGTTCTCTCATTTTCTGTTTTTTTAGTAGTTTCTTCAGGTTCCTCATCCACTAACATTGCATTGTCATCACTCATTTCACCATCCTCTCGCTCCATTATTTGTAAATCTTGGTCACTATTAATATAAGCAACCTCTTGAAAACAAAAAGTGTCGCTTGGAATATTTGCAATAGGTTTTTGTTTTTTTAAGAAAAATAAATTGTTATTTATTCAACAATGTACCACGAGCGAAGACGCCATTTAAAATATCGGGAGGCAATAATGTACGCTACAGATAATGTACAGCATGATATTGTACGGCATAATAATCCACAGCATGATAATTGGTGTACATGTACATCGAATATCATGCTGTGCAATATCGTGCCGTACAATATCATGCCGAACATTATCGGCTCGGCTTAATAATTCACACCCCGATTTTGTACAGACTGATATTTGAGCTACAAGTATACGTATTCCTTGTTTGTATAGCAGTTAGGTTCAGGTTATTTTTTTAAAAATCAATTTGAGAAATGTACTCGGATTATTGGCTGTACTTTATAGACACGAGCTGATAATGGACGGCCAGTATTGTACGACCAACCCTTATCATGGACGTTCGCGATTCCGATTGCGATAGCATGCCATCCTGCTCGTACCAACCCACTCGCGCCATGCGCCCTCCTGCTCGCGCACGCTCGCAATCAGAATCACGAACGTCCATGATAAGGGCAATGTGCAGCATGATATTCGATGTACATGTACTCCAATTATTATGCTGTGCATTATTATGCCATACATTATCGTGTCGGCAAATCTGTGCTGCGTTCCGTAATGCGCTAAGAGATATTATCGCGAATCCGACCAAATTGAATAGTCACAAAATATATGGGCTTTGATTTGATTTGGTGACTATTTAATTTGGTCGGATTTGCGATAGTATCACTTTTAGCGCCTTACGGAACGCAGTCATCATGTTGTACATTTTTTTTTTCTTAGTTATTACCATCGCACGTTGTGCATTCTGCCAGTGTCACGTTAATGAATTTTCAAGTTTTTACTAAAACCAAGTCAAATATGTCATGAAATTACAGTCAGTCACACGAAGTTAGTCATAGTCGAGTCCAAGTCATGCCTTAGTAAAGTCGTGGCGACTTTACTATGAGCTTCCTAAGATGTTTTTACCTGTAGATGAGTTGTCCCCCCCGCCATATTTACTAGACGAAATCAAGGTAATTGCCGTGATCGCTACCAGTCTTTCACTTCCGAATGTCCGGTAATACGCTGCCGCTAATCGTATGTTTTCTAGCAAAAATATGGTGATATAATGCCTTTCTGTGTATCTAGACACTGCACAATCTACACGGGCACTGTGAGATACAAAAAAAATTTCATTTCACGCGTAAGTACTGTATTTTTATTGCAATGAGAAAAAATGAAATTTATTTTATCTAAGGCGACTGTTGTCACTTTGAAATGGATGGCCGAGATAGATAGATCGTCTTGTGTGAGAGAGTGAAAGAGAGCTACACCGGCGCGGCGAGGGCGCTCGCTCTGGCCAATCAACTTGTGTAGCTTATTACGCCGTAAGAGAAATAAGATATTTGTCTCTTTCTAACAACAGGTGTGGCGTATAAAGCCGGCTTCTCACTGCGCGTGTTGACCCGCGCCACGCCGCGCCGGCCCGCGCCTCGCGCAGTGTGAAGAGCTTGGCGCGGGCAGGCGCGGCGTGGCGCGACCTATCCGCTAAAAGTCGGTAACTTCAAAGGCGCGGCGCGGGCTCGCGCGTGTCGGCGCGGGCGCGCGCGGCGCGGCGCGGCGTGTACCTACCCAGACAGACGAACACGATTGAACTCGTTCATTTCATTTTGACTCGTCCTACGTTGAGGTACTGTGGTGAATATGGAGTGGCCGAATGAAACGATCGCCGAATTTTTAACTTTGTATGAAGGCGAACCCCCTCTGTGGAATTCGAAAAATGCGGAGCATAAAAACAAAAACGACCAGCATGATGCCTGGCTGCGAATTAAACAGAATTTAAAAGGTGGTACCATACCGTTACAAGAAATTAAAAAGAAAAGGGATTCTTTAATGGAACCTATAGACAATTAAGAAGTAAAGTTTGCCAATCAATAGTCTGGCAGCGAAATCTATAAGCCTGACTGGCCATTTTATAATGTGATGGCCCAATTTTTGAATGATGTGTATAATCCAAAGAAAACGAAGGATTCTGAGGTAAGTACTTTATTTACTTAAAAAATTAATAATTATTTTGCCAGGCAACCGCACCGTTTGTTATAAAATATTCTGCAAACTGGTCTCTTATATTCTTGGCGGAAAG
Source organism: Erannis defoliaria (assembly GCA_905404285.2). NCBI lineage: Eukaryota > Metazoa > Arthropoda > Insecta > Lepidoptera > Geometridae > Erannis > Erannis defoliaria. The sequence continues at coordinate 9,279,829 of FR990071.1, forward strand.
AGGTGCTCTTCTTGGCCGATTTTGGAGTGGTAGTAGGGAAGCAACTCCATTTTGGTCATCACGCCAAGAACCGGGCTGAATCTCGCCATCATCATTTTCGGTATCAAAGGATCCAGGAGGGGTATATATAAGTCTAGACCTTTTAGACCGTCTCAAAAAATTGTGTAACAATGCACATGTCATCACAATATCAGTTACAATATCTGGTTGTAAAAGCATGGGTTTTCTTAGTACTCTAAACACCGCAGACATAATGCCAAAGACATTTTCAACAATCCTTCGAGTTCGTGAAAGGCGGTAATTAAACACGCGTTCTTTAGATCCCTTATTATGAGTTCCTGCGTATGGTTTCATCATATTTTCCGTTAGAGCAAATGCACTGTCTGCAACAAATACGTAAGGTAGAGGTGTTACTTTCAGCGGTAAGCAGTCTGGCGGTGGAAAACCCAATTCCTTTCTACAGATTTGTTTATATAAGTTGGTGTTTCTGTATACACCACCATCGCTTATTCGGCCCTGGCACCCACAATCCACAAAAATAAAATTGTAATCCGCGTCGACTAAAGCCATTAATACAACACTGAATGTTTTGTGATAGTTGATAAACTCAGATCCACTATGAATAGGACTTTGTATTAGCACATGTTTTCCGTCGATAGCTCCTAAGCAGTGAGGAAAATTCCAAGTTCTGCGGAATCCTTTCTCTATCCTTAACCAGTCAGATGATGTCCGTGGCAGCTAAAACAAATAAAAATATTGTAAATTATCATGAATATTTCTTATTTTTAGGTCACTGACGACATAGAAGAAATAGAAGATAACCGTGATTTAGATGCCTCTGAAGATAGTAAACAGGATGATGAAGAATCAGTTCAATTTAAAAGACCAAAACCTCTTCCTAAAAAACGTGCTAAAAATATTGATATAGAAAATAAAATGAACGAAGCATACGACTATTTAAAACAAATGACTCAAAAACCCCAAATCCCGCAAGATGAATGTTCATTATACACACAATTATTGTGCAAAAAATTGAGAGGCTTACAAGAAAATACACGTGAAATAGCGATGTTGGAAATTGATAGATTGATTTTCAATCTGAAGCAAAAAGAACTATCGTCAAACCCACATGCACAAATACTAATCAACCCACCACAGCCCACGAATTTTGGACATTCCGGCAATCTCTACTATCAGCCATCCACATCCTACCATCCATATCCTTCTCCACAGCAATCCCCAAATTTTCGTCCATCGCCTTCTTCACAGCCATCCCCAACCTATCATCCATCGCCTTCTCCACAGCCATCCCCAACCTATCATCCATCGCCTTCTTCACAGCCATCCCCAAACTATCATCCAACGCCTTCTCCACAGCCATCCCCAACCTATCATCCATCGCCTTCTCCACAGCCATCCCCAACCTATCATTCATTATCTTCACCACAGCCATCCCCAAACTATCCATCTCCACAGCTGTCGCAAGTCGAAACATCAGCTTCGCAAAGTCTATTAAAAGATTTCTATGAAGAGGAGGGTAGTAATTTAGTTTAAATGGATGATGTCAATTTCTATTTGTTTACGATTTAAAAAAATAAATGCTTAATTCTACTACTTACTTTTATTTCTTGTGATAGTTCTTTTATCAATGCTTTACAAACGTCCGTGACACAACTTGAAACTGTTTGGATAGATACTTTGAAAAGATATGAAAGGCTTGTGTAACTATCTCCGGTTGCTAAAAATCTGAGAGCAATTGCAAACCGTTCTTGTACTGGAATACATTTTCTCATATGGGTATCTTGTTTTGCAATTATAGGGCCTATTTTATTCATTAGATATTCGTAATCTTCTGGTGACATTCTACAGAAGTTCTCAAATTTTCTGCTCGGTTCTTTAACAAAATCCGATAGCATATCTGATCCATTGTATCTGAAACAAAAATACAATAATTTTTACTAAATTTTCCGGCAGCAAAGTTTCATTTTAAAACGCGCCAAACTTACCAATAGATACCATCAAATATATTGATAGGATTCTTAAAAATTACGTACCTATGTAATTATCTTAAAATACAAACAATGATTACCTTGACCGGCTCTTATTGAACGTTGACATCCACCAGCGTCTCCTCTTCTTCTTTTTGTTAATTTTATTAAGTAAACGATATCCACAAAATAAGACAAAAACGGCTGATGCAACAGCCATGCCTTCTTCTTCAGTGGCATTGCTCCATGGCTGGAGGTGGCAATTCGACTCACAAGACATAGTGCGCTGCGCTAAACAGACTGAATCAAACTGAGGTGTAACCAGAAGGCACGCGCCGCGACGCGCCGCACAAACGGGTGGCGCGGCGTGTCGCGTGGCGTGTTCCTGCGCGTGGAGCGGCGCGACGCGTAGTAGCACGCGTAGTGAGAAGCCACCTTAAAGTCGCCCATATTCTTTCCTTTTTTTTCACAAACTGCATACAAACATGCGTAAGTATATTTATATAGGCAACTTCAAGTCAGTTTTTAAAGCAGTTTTGTTCGACTATAACTACTCTATTTATTTCAACTCACTGTGAGTGTGGAAACAACACGAAAAGACATGCTCCATCACATTATATCACTTGCCCACACTCGTGCACGTAATTCAACACTCAATGAATAAAACACCACCATTTTTAATCATTAATTCGCGAAAAAACACTAGTTTAAGAAAATAATAGAATGCAACGACATGATTTTTCCGTGTTCCCGCCAAAAAACATTTGGTGGTGTCGACCGTCGGGCGATGTATGTCCCTTGTCCCACCATATAATATGCAGCGGCGAAGGGTAAAATAAAAGGCAAGCTTCTTGTATAAGTAAACAGCAATCTAAAACATGAGTAGTTAGGTAATTCTTCTGTAGATTCACGGCCTTATAGCTAGCGGCACGTATCTTTAGCGCTGAGCGAGGGGTACCTCTCTTTCACTCACCCCACCCTTACCCTATGCGAGAAAGAGAGTCACCGCTCGCTCACCGCTAGACTTACGTGCCGCTACTTATACCTAAAATAATCTCGTTAGTCAATGCTTAAGCAGCACCCTTATCATGGACGTTCGCGATTCCGATTGCGATAGCATGCCATCCTGCTCGTACCAAACCACTCGCGCCATGCGCCCTCCTGCTCGCGCACGCTCGCAATCAGAATCACGGACGTCCATGATAAGGGCACAGCTCTCAGGTGAGAGGTTCTTAAATCGTTTGTCTATGGTTTCCTTTTCTTCACCTAAAATCCTTGACTAGCCATAGTTTAATTGAAACAAAGATGACCGAACCACAGAGCAACGAAATTTGAAACTTCGACACAGACTATAACCAAACTGATGAACGGAAGGAGGGAACTGAAGGTGTATTGCAGCCTTAGTCGAATTTTTTCATCTGTTTTTACTGTGAAAATGTCAGATTGCTGTTAGTTCTGTTGTCAGTGTCAGATACAATCAACAAGTTTTTAAAATTATGATTACTTTTGTATTTTTATTTCAAAATAAAGGGTATATTTACCTAGTTTCGAGAAAGAAGAAGTTTATAAACAGTAATATCAGCACGCTCCATCAATTGGATTGAACAAGGTTTACTTTTATTATTGTGTGGAAACTGACTAAGAATATTTACGCTAAGTCTGCTTGAGCAAGCCGATGTTATAGAAAACAGGGACTCTAGCACGAAAGCATGTAATTAAAGCTGCCTGGACCTGGGTGTCCTAAAAGTGCACCCAGAAACAACGGAGGACGGGCAGCAACATCCTCTCGGTTAACTGTGGTGAGTATTCTGCGGTCCCCACGCTGACTGCTAAGCGTTGTGATTATGGCAACCCGCCCTTATCCTAATCTATCAGCCGTTACAGCATAATGTGTTATGTAACCCATATTTTCACTATTTCAGCTGGAATCCACTCAGACGCTGGTAGCTATGCTAACCCATAATTTACCAAAAGTTTCTTTGACAAGGCTTGCTCATGTCCTGCCTGAGATGTCTCAATCAGCAAGGGAAAAAACTGGTCCTTCTGTTCCAAAAAAGAAATTGAACAGCAAGACCAACCGATATGTTACTGTGCTGTAATGAAACCCATGAGCACCAGTTATTGCTCCTTGCAAAAACTTCAAGAGAAAAAGCCCTGCTCCATGAGGAAGAAATACACAAAAAAATATATAGTGATGTCTTTAGTTATAGGAGGAATATTTAAAAATAAAAATAAATAATATAAATTAAGTAATAATGTGTTTAAAACATTTGTTTTATTGAATGTATTTAATTTTAATTTTATTGAAAACAATTTATAGTATTGTTTTCAATAAAATATTTCTATCCATTTTCATGGCGTTATCCACAATATCATCACCAGTTTCTTCTTCAAGTGCTACTTCAAGCCCTGCATCTGAAAACAATAAAAATTTGTTTATGAGGCAGAGCAGATAGGGCAAATGTATTTTTTCCGTTTTAGAACTCTGGAATGTCACATAATTGAAAACTGATAATTCTGACTAATTTTTTCTTTGCTAACTTAACGAGAAAATGCCTGCTGTGTACAATACAATGATAATATACGTAAAGGTCTAAAAGTATTTGTGCCCCATATAATTATGATGCCTATAGCCTTTAATTGATCTCGCAATACAGTTCCGCAATGCAACTGCTTATTCTGTAAAAGCTTATTTAGTGAAAGAAAACATACCTTGTTCTACATTAAATGAAATTGCCAAGTTATGCAGTACAGCAGAAGTGATGATAGTGTTATTGTATATGGTGATAGTTAAATCGTTGATCTTCTTTGGTGCTGGGCCTCAGTATTGGTGTGATTAGATGAGGGGTACACGGATAACCACTATCACTGATTATCTTTCCGACAAACTCGTTGTCCTCAAACCTCTTCTTAATAGAGCTTTTTCTCTATATATATTCTTGCATCGTGTGACACACAATATCATAGATTTTTTTATCTGCATCGCACACAACCTGTGAATGTTTTCAACATACATTAGAAACATCTATATATGGCTGTCTACTGATAAAAATATGTATTCTCAAGTTCATATGAAAGTACTGAACTGTTGATGTGGCATTTCTGCTAACCTACCTCATTTTGATAAGCGTGCAGTCGATACCTCTAAGGCCGCAAACTTCCGGATTGCGTTAGCCTCCTCAGTCATGTTTGATTGAAGGCATTTTTAATAAGCGTGAACTTTTCGAAGGGAAGGTTATTGCGACTTTACAAGCCAAACGACAAATAGTCTGCTGGTTCATGCCGTGCATGCGCAGTCTCCCTGAATCTACTTGCGGTTGTATAGGGAATCCGCTACATCCATCGACCTGCTGGTAATTTTTAACAATAACAATGATTCGGCCCATGGTCCTAATGAACCTGTATCGCAGCTTATATTCTTCGTCAGTTAAGCCTTGTAGTGGATTAAACCGCTTCCGTTGTTTACGCCTTCTAAGCTCGCTACTTCTTCCAAAATTCGATAGCAGATCGTCGAAATCCACGTTTTTACTTCAAAGCCAATTCAAAGAACAAACAAACACGAATATCAAATCCACCATTTTATTCCATAGACAAGGCTTGAAACATGGTTAAACCAGGTCGGGCGGCCTGTTAAATTTTACAACTGTTGAGTCATTGCTCACCCACCGCGTAACGTTGAAATGGTTTTATGAGTGAAGAATTTTGCTAATCGGCCGTTGAACAATGGATCAACGGTGGAGAAGTTTTTTTAGGTAAGGCCGATATTGCTTGATAGTAGCGCGAAAAACGTCTCTGTCTGTCAGTCCAGTATTGCCACAGATAATAATAAAGTGTCGTTCAGAAACCGAACGCCACAAACATGGACATTATAGACTTCCAAAAAATCCTGATGTATTTTTTTTCTTCTTTCCTCCTAAGACCCTAAGAGGATTATGGCTTCGCACTTACGGCCTTACTTAAAAAAACTTTTCAACCGTTAGTCACTGCTTAAGATGCTCTGCCATCTTCTCTCTGACGTGAAGTTGCACGTGCTTAGAAAAGGACAGAGAAGTTTAAGCAGTGACTAAGAGAATCGAAATTATTTTAGGTAAGGCCGTTAGTCATTTGCCAGCGTCAAGTATTAATTATTTAGATTAAGTTTTTAATGAATTTTAAGTCGAAAGATGTATCAAGTCATAGTCAAGCCTAATCAAGCCCTAGTAAACCTAGTAAAGTCATGACAACTTTACTACAAACTTCTTTGGAGTTTTGGAAACAACACGAACATACACTTTACTATATTATATCACTTCCCCAGACTCGTGGGCATAAATCCGCACCTAATGAATAAAACGCCACCATAAAATGCCCCTGGTACACCCAGGTGATCTATTGTAGGTGGACCACGGGCAGGGACCACTCGAAAAAACACAGGTTTTGGAAAAAAATACAAGGCAATGACTTTTTTTTTTCGCGTTCTTGCCAAAAGCATTGAGCATTTAAGCCAAAAGTGTCAAGTGCCATAACAAAACTGTTTTTTTCCCTTACTTATTGGCATCGCACGTTGTGCATTCTGCCAGTGTCAAGTTTATGAATTTGCCAGTATTTTATAATAAATTAAATCAAGTCAAATATGTCATGAAATTAGTTAGTCACGCGAAATTTGTCATAGTCGAGTCCAAGTCATGCCCTAGTAAAGTTGTGGCGACTTTACTATGAGCTTCTACCGAGTATTGAAAACAACACGAAAAGACATGTTTCACCACATTAAATCACTTGCCCATACTCGTGCAAGTAATTCAACACTCAATTAATAAAACAACAACATTTTTTATCATTAATACGCGAAAAAACACAAGTTTAAGAAAATAATAGAATGCAACGACATGATTTTTCCGTATTCCCGCCAAAACTGATATTTTATTTTTTAATCTTAAAACGCTTTTTTACTTCGTTCCTTTTAAGAAGATTATGGTTTCACACTTGTGCATTTTGCATAATTAATGAAACTCAGTCGCACAAAGTATGTGACAGTCCAGTAGCGGTGGGTCGGTATGGTATATTGCAGTACCGAAACGGGTATTGGTATTGCATGACAATACCTTGTTCTGAAACTGTTTATTTTGATAACTAGGTATTGGCCGTTTCTTTAATAACGTAGTTTTTGAGTTTCTGCAAAGGTATTTGGTTTCAGTTGTTATTAAAAAAACGCTTTACAAAAATAACTGTGTTGCACAAGAAGGTACACATACCGATTGGTTTTGGTAAATTTTTTGGTGATGTCTTTTTGATGATTCCGTTTAAACTTTTTATAATAATAATTTATTTGCTCTAAATAATCTTTGCTTACTACCTAATAGTGCTGCATCATCATTTTGACTTGGAGATCTTATTTCGTAAAGCGGGTCTAAAAAAGTTAGCAAATTGGAATATATGTAGGGTCTTCTAGGTTTAGCTCCAGATCCACTGGAACAGTTATTGTTCTTAGCTTTGTCTCTTTTATAAGCGTCCTTAATACTCTTCCATTTTCTTTGAAGTTCAATGACTGAAAACAATAATAGTGTTAATAGTTTAGTTATTTATTAGGTTAATTTTAATTCATTTGAAATAAGTAGTTGTAGGTTAATTTTAATTAAATATGTAAAATTTACGATAACAAGAGAAGTTTTAATAATGTTATTCTTTTCAGGTATTTAGCTACGGGTTGCTATTTCTCAGATATTCACTATGACTTTAAGTGTGGACAAACGACGGCAGGCATTATAGTCCGTGAAACAGTGAAAATAATATGGGATAAATTAAAAAACATCTGTATGCCAGAACCAACCGAAGAATCACATCTAAAAACTGCTGAAGGATTTATGAAATACGCAAATTTTCCCAACCTACTTGGGGCTATTGATGGGAAACATATTAGAGTTATAAAACCTCAACATAGTGGATCAGAGTATTTTAATTATAAAAAATATTTTTCCATCGTATTGCTTGCAATATGTGACGCAAATTACAGATTTATCGATATAGATGTTGGATGCTATGGAAAGGCTGCAGACTCAACAATAAATGAATGTAGTGAATGGACCAAAAAGCTAAGGCAAGGAAATTATAATATACCAATTGCGAGACCAATATCTAATAATGGAGTGCCAATACCATTTACGTTTGTTGGAGATGAAGGCTTTGCATTATCTCAAAATTTACAGAGACCTTACGCTGGAAAAATCTTGCCACGAGAGAAAAGAATATATAATTACCGCTTGACACGTGCCAGACGATACATTGAATGTACATTTGGTATATTAAGCAACAAATTTAAAATCTTTAATCGACCACTGAACGTTAGCGTTGACTTCAGTGTGGCTATTGTGAAAGCCTGTTGTGTATTGCATAATTTCATACGTGAACGTGACGGTTATAATTTTCATAATTCTTTGAGTATAGCTGGTTTAGAAGATCCTCCTGAAGATGCAAGTTTGATTTCGATTGGTGCAAGAAGGTCACAGGGACAATTAAGCGGAACTATGATACGAAATATGTACACTGATTATTTTATTAGTGATGAAGGTGCAGTACCATGGCAAGATTCTAAAATTTAGGGTATCTACCTAATTACATGTTCTACTGTTTTACTGGCCAGTCGACAGAAACCGTCAAACAAATACATTATTATTATTTTTTGTTTTATACGTTTATTATACAATTTATTTACTAGCTGTTGCCCGCGGCTTCTCCCGCACGGAAGTCGTTTTATTAACTAATAGCTGTTACCCGCAACTTCGTCCGCCTGGATGTCGTTTTTTGAACAACTTACTTTCGCCCGGTTTCAGTTGCGTGGTAGGTACATCCATAAAAAATAGCCTATGTTACGCGCCTTGCAGTCAGGTGGTCTGCATCTAAAATTTTATCAAAATCGGTTCAGCCGTTTAGAAGATTAGCCGATACAAACAGACAGACAGACAGACGGACAAAAAAAAAAACTATATTTTAGGCATAGGTATCGTGCAAATAAATACCTGCTAAAAAAACATTGATATTTTGACCTTAAAAACAGACACTTCAATTTTATTTATTTGTATTGATTACCTACCTATTATCAAACCAACCAAAACAAACTTACGACAAAAATCCAAAGAAAAAATATTCACACAAATCAAAACAAACATAATAATATAGGTAAGTAGGAACAACTCGTGTAACCTAATAACCTATCCATTAGCACACCAACTAAAATAATTATATACGACCAAAACTCAAACTAATATTATAAGAAAAACCTAAAAGACATCCAAACGAATATCCTGCAAAAGATCGAAACAACATGAGAAGCTAGCGGCGCGGGATGCGGGGCGGGGCGGAGCGCGTCGTCGATTGCCGTGCCACCGATACGGGTTGGGATTCAAGTGAGATACTCGCAAAACCGTAGTGTTTGCTCAACTCCTGCGGATTAAAGAGTATGTAAAATAGTTTATTAGCCTTAATTATGAGTTAACCTATCTAATGCAAAAACAATTTTTCAAATCCGACCCGCAGTTACCGAGATTAGCGGGTACGAACATACAAACTAACTTTCACCCGCGGTTTCGGCTGCGTGGTAGGTACATCGATAAAAAGTACCCAGTGTGGTGCCCAGGATATTAAAGAATAATTATACCAAGTTTCATCGTAATCGAATCGGTAGTTTTTGCGTGATACCTGAACAAACAGACGACAGACAGACAGACAAAAATTTTTTTAACCACATTTTTGGGTTTGGTGTCGGTCTAGTAACACCCCCTGCCATTTATTTTTTTGATATATTCAATGTACAGAAATTTTACTTCTACAGATTTATTATAAGTATAGATAGATATAGATAAGACCTTAAACTATAATACATTATTTTAAAATAAATATAAGAAATCTTACCTGCCAGGTTTTTTTCCTTATTGGTTTTTTCATTGAAATTGTTATAAAAAATTTGGCACAATTCATCCCAAGCATTTCTTTTTAACACTTTGTTTGAATATTCGGGCAGTAGTGCATTCCATGTAGCTGGACGATTGTTTATTTCTGTTATAAAGCGGTCGGTGTCGAAGGGTTCCATTTTAAACGAAATACACGCGCAGCACACAGTAAACCATTATTGCAACTGAGGTGAGGCGCGGGCGCAGTGGTGGCGTAAGCACCCCCACCCCCTCTGCCCGTACTCCGCTCCTTTGTACGCGCGTTTGTACCGCTTCAAATGCGCGTATACGCGCTTCATGCGCGCGTTTCTATTATCAATGTAAACGCAGCAATCAGTGTTTACGGCGCCGATGAAGCGCGTTCCTGAATCGCGCGTTGTCTGCGCGTTTAAAATACGCGGTGTGCTATGGGCCTAATAATAATTTATTTGCTCTAAATAATCTTTGCTTACTACCTACTAGTTAATGGTTAGAGTCACCTTTTTTTAAGTATAAAAATGCTTATGAATTAAAAAGATTACTGATTAAATTTGTTGGAAAGTGCACTGATTCAGTAAATAAAGTGTGATATAATCTTGTACTTTTGAATGAAATTCAAATCCTAGACTTTTTTCAAAAAACGCATTTAATTTTTCAGTAATAAGTGTTATAATAATTTTCATTTTTAGTTTTACTTTTGGCGCTCTAGTCGCCTCTCGGCCTTGGAGAGTACGATTACGTTCGGAATATTACGGATAAACTCGGGCGCATCACGTCGGCTGCGAAGCGACGATCGGTATTGTCCGTCACCCGTCGGTACTCGGCACGCGCAGGTATTGGTTCCCGCTCGTTACGATGACGTTGAGACGGTTCGCGTTTTCGCCTATACCTAGTTTCTCACAATACCCAGTTATCGAAACTCCGAGTACCCGGTATTGGGTATTGCATTTATAACTGCGTATTGAAACTATTTACGGTTTGCACCGACCACCTCTACAGTCCAGTCCAAGCATGCCCTTATAGTCGTGGCAACTTTCATAAAAGCTTTTTAGGAGTTAGGAGGTTGAAAACAACATATAAAGACATACACATACATCGCTACACTAAATCACTAGCCAGCTAAAGACAATATTAAAAATTAATTTCGTCGTTCCTCGTAAGATTCATTGGAAGTTGGTTAAGTGATACGTCACATGATAGTCACGGTCTAGTCAAATCCATGTTCCATTACGTGGTGCGCGTTATAATCTGGATACAGACTTCATTTCGTTGTAACAAAACGACAGCTAGCACAAGGGCAGCACGCATGAGCACGCAGCACCACATTCGTGGGCCGGTCTGTACACAGCTTTAAAAAATATATGAAAATAAGACTGTGTTGTCCACAGTCCGTGCATACTGCAGGTACGTATTACGTTATAGCCAGTGAGTTGAAATAAAAAGGTAAAAACATCTTAGGTATCACAGAGCTATACTATGTGGTCCGTGGTATTCACGGTAGATCCACACTCGGTTCGGATCCACACTCTCCGTCTCTGTCATCCTGAATGTAGATGACTGTGACCTTGGTCTGGTAAAGCCCAGGAATGAACCATGTAGCAGCCTCTTTAATATTGAGTATAGAAGCATTTGTCTTTCATCATTATTTTCATTCCCTGTCAGTGTGATTCAAATTTTTGTGGTTCAGCATTTTCACAACTCAATCAGAAAGGTTTGCGGTCGGTTCCACATTCTCCATCTTTGTCATCCTGAACGTAGATGACTGAGACGTATTATGTGGATCCGAACGGAAACAGTCCCGATTGAGTTGTGAATACTGACCCATAGATTTATTATGTATTTATACTATTTACTATTTGACGTGCCACTGCGGGGAGGTGGTTCCTCTCGCTCCGAGTAGTGAGGCTAAAGTAGCCTCTTTAGCCCATCAGGCACGTAACAAAATATTTTCAAAACACAATTCAGAGAAACTACAATTCGGAGAATGCAGTGAACCTTGTATAGTATATACATTTTAGCTCTGTACAGTGAACACACATTTAAAAAACATAGCACAAAATAAAACCTCCTAATTTTTTTAAGCCGGTTAAAAAAGCTTTGTAGTTATAAGCTAACATACTACCACAGCACAAACTATCAGAGAAGACAACAGTATAATTATTTCAAATATTTAATGACACTTTACAAACTATAACTCATTATTTAACAGAAACTCGCGAGAAGTTAAGACCCAACTTTTGCAATTTATGTAGGTACATAATACAATAATGGGGATAACTTACAAACTATGAAGTACATTAAAAATACAATGCAAATATAAGACAAAACGCGTGCACTCGCCCCGTGTTGTTTCTTAGCAGTCCAGTCTAATGATGTAATTTCAAGAAACCAAACCATGGCAGACAGCCACGAAAATTACAAGTTACTAAAAAGCACTTTGTGGAAAGTGGTCAGGTCAGGTTCGACATTGGAGTTTGTGCTATAAAGCGCGGGTTTGGAGCTGTTCCTGAAAAAAATATTAAAAATACTTAAAAATATAATAAGTAAAATAGGTCTATCTATTATACCTGTGCTCCACGGTTTAATTAACCGCGATGCGGTGTTTCCACTTTTAGGGATTTCTACGTTTTTTAGGGAAAAATTACTAATATTTAGCTCTCGCTTAGTGCAGGGGCCGCAGCTACTTTGATTTGTACCTAGACAAGTGTCTAATAGTGTGTAATGAAGTCATTAAATTTAAATTGTAATGTCCTAAATTTTGTACATGTTCATTATAGTAAATAAATATTATTATTATTATGTAAGGCTTAGGGACATTTCATTTCGACAGGGATTTAGAGAGTTTTGGGGAAAATCGAACTTAACCTGGTAATCCATTTGTTTATGGCCTCAAATTAGTAACTAATGTAACCCGTCTAGTTTTAGTTGGCCTATTAATTGTGCCTTTGATTGTCGTGATTTTGTGTTGGCCTATGACCGTAGTTACAGATGACTTAGGAACTAAGTCGTATAATAACAACAGTTAGTTTATTTTTCATTCTGCATTGCAGAACAATAGCGCCGAAATATTATATTATTCGTCTGAATGAGAGTAGTGATTACCTATCCAATTAATGTTAAGTGCAGTGAAAAACTGTTAGAGTAGTGTTTCGGCTTCAAATTAGGTTTTTTTCTTTATTATGGTCATGTTCCCTAAACCAAGGAGTTTAGATTTTTTTTAGGGAATTTTAGGGATAATTCGAAAACAAACTATGATAAATGTTTATCTCTATGCCAAATATCTTCAAGATCGCCGAGCCATATGATCGTAAAAAGGTAACCAACGGAATGGAGAGAGAGAGAGAGTTACTTTTAAATACCTATATGATAATAGTACCTATTAGCATGAAGCATGATGAAATAAGATATTATCTTTAAAAAGTCTTCTTGAAATAAATAAGCTATTGAAAAATAGTAGATTGTTTACCAAGGGAGGAAACAACTATTTTTAAGGCGAGAGTGTTTCTTTGAATTCAGAGCGTAGCTCAGGATTCTAAAGTAGAATCCTGAGCAGAGCGAGGGATTCAAAGTACTCGAGCTTAAAAATTGTGTTGATCCCGAGGTGGACACTCTGCTTTTTATCACCCTGTATGAGAAAATAAGTAAGTGCAGCTTATGTATAAGAATAGTACCCACGTTTATTTCATTCTCACTACTCACTCTCACTTCTCACTTTTTATTGAGGAAGATACACTGATAAAAATAAAACAAAGTAAAATCCGAATTTGAGTAAACAATTACGAACGACGGCGAAATGCATTTCGCGCGTTTTTGCTTTTTTCACAAACTTAATATTTTTATTTTTTAGCGCGCCTTCCTTTTTCAAACAGCCTGTTACTTGTTCATACTATGTCCCTGGTTGATCTCTTTGGTGATTGGAACATTTACTAACAATATCCCCATTCCAAATTCAAATCACCGCCCGGAGGGAGGAAAAGTTATTTTCCTCCCTAGGGCGGAAAAGAGCTAATTTCTGCCCTGTTTGCTAGGAACAAAGGTCTTTTTGAATAGATGTGATAAAAAAATATTCGTAATACCAGCAGTGCGAGAACCGTTCTTAACGATCAATACATTTTACGTTTAAATCGGAAAATTCGATAAAAAATCGGCTTTTTCTCGCATTCGTCAAATAATCAACTATACCGACACGTCAAATTAGCGACATACAGAACGATACTTTCGCCGCTGATTAGAAAAACAAGTCAACCAATAATATTGAACGACCATTTCGAGAGCTTCCTATACATCTTGGGGGATCTAGCTCTCTCTCTCTCTCTCTCCTCAACATAGAAAAATAAAGATAATTATACGTAAATCGGTTCATAAATCGATTTTTGTTTGAATAGAATAGAAGGATTACCTTTGCGAAGCAGCAGTTGCAGGGGCCCTCGGTGTGACAAGCAGGCAGTTCATCGGTTGACCATCGAGTTGTCTGTTGTGATACAACTCCACCGCTTTTTGTGCATTTTCCTGTGTTTTGTAAATCACCTCAGCTGTACCAGGACGAACCAAACGGGACTCCAACATGCCGCCAATGTCTCCAAATAATTCCTATGGACAAAATGGTTTAAGTTTCTTCATCACAGCTTGTCCTATAGCTAAACCTACGCCGCCGTCTGTCTGTCCGTCTATCCTACATTTAAAGGTCTGTCTTATGAACCGTCATTGTAAGACAAATACCAAGACCTAGTATATATCATAACAAGTACTTAAAGAATTTGCGGAAACATGCATTGTTGGAATTGGAACCCCATCCAGTTACAATGCATATTTTACTAAAATTTTCAACTTTATTGGTATGAAAATAGTACAAACCGTATAGTAACACAAAATTTTTAATAACTTAGTAAAATGCGTCCAAATGTAAGTTGTGGTCTCAACTAGAATCTCTAACTGTATAAAATAAAACAAAATGTTTTTGGTAACTACACAAAAATATTTTGTGTGGTGGAACCCTCGGGCCACAACTACGACTCCCACTTGTTCACTTTGCCGAATATCAGTTTCTGCATTATTTTCTAATGTAAAAAACTGTACTGAAAGCCCTACTTGCTCAATGAGTGGAACTTATGAGTGTTTGAGACTTCTTATAAAACTTACTTCAATATCGCCTCCAGTAACAGTATTCCTTAAGTTGCTGACTATGATTCGGTATTCTGTTGCAGGTTTTTCAGACTTTTGGGCAATCTGATCACTTCTCAGAGCTGCCATTGGCCGCTTCTTTAGAATGGATGGAGGCCTAGGTGGACTCATTTCCCGTTCAGATACAGAGGGTCTGAAAAAATTTATGCATATTTCTTTTTATTAAATGTAGCTCACATTTAATAAAAATTGTTCTTCGATCCGTTAGATGGCGTTGACGAGACATGCTACTGAATAGTATCACTACCTAGTCTGTGGTTCTGAAGATTTTAAATGAATGAATAAAGGTCAAAAGGTCATAAAAAGATTATTTCATTTGCATCAGTTCTGTTATGTTTTTTTTTGTGTTTATTGTTTGTCTAACAATGTACTTGCCCATGGTATTTTTTATGATTTTGTCTTCCACAACACAAATTAGTAAGTGCGGATTAGTAATTAGTAGTGTGTTTGCTTTATCATTAAACAAATGCGGAAAAAAGAGAATCATGGATCGTCAGCACCATCTATCTTTTGGCTGTAGAACTACGTTTTGACAGCTGTCAGAAACACTCCCATTACAAAAAGGTAACAGAAGGATGTGTGTGTCACTTATAATTTATTGATATACAAGTAAGTTAACACCAACCCTTACGCCTTGCCCCTTACCTTATAATAACTTATGGATGAATCTGGAAAGGTTGTTATTTTTTTTTATTAATTATAAAATACTCAGCTGCAACGCTATGCAACGCTTCAGTCATAGTTCACCTAACTCTCTAAAATATCTCAAGCCATTTTACACACAGGAATTCAAGCATTAAAAAAACATCCATACAATACAGAAAGATTCTGTTTATCATCCGAAATCTGAGTGCAAAAGTGCACTTTGTTCGCTAGCATGGAAACAGTTTAAAAAAAAAAACCTTTATATTCAATAATTTTCTATACCCCCAGTCCATATTTAGAATAAACGCACTGGCCAGCACGAATACTGCATGTAAAAATAGCTCTTCCTCGCCTTAGTGTGGTGTATAGTTGTGTTTCGCTCTCCAGCAAAGTTATTCTGCGTCTCGTACCTTTGAAACCCTCTCTACGCTCAGGATTCTATATTTATATATATATATATATTATAATCCTGGAATCCTTCGCTTGCTCAGGTTTCAATACAAGTATTCATGACAAAAAAATATTTGCAGCCTTGCATAGCAAATAACTATTGCTTCCACCTTGGACAGTTGTAAGTATACTAAATAGTAAACATCATACCTGTGAACAGTAAAGCTGTTACTCCTGCTCTTGTGATAGTCATCAGTATTACGAGCAACAATTTTGAGTTGCATACTAGCTGTTCTGTTCAGTAATGACCTCTTGGGCTCTATGTAATCCTCACCCATAGGATCGTCGATAACCTGGATATCATTTTGAACAGTTCTGATAATAGGCTTTGGTCTCACCATAATATCTTTCACTCTTGGTGGTATGTCTAAAAACATTATATGAATATTATGATTAATATGACAGTGATCTAGACAGCGACGGTGATAATGGAATGAACGGGCCCAGCACTTGCAAATCGATCAAAATTAACAAGACAACACAATCAAGCATACCTAGCTAAAAGTATGCATATTACATTTGCCGGAAAATAGAGATAGCAAATCTAATTACTGCATGACAAAAAGAGAACACATGTATTAGAAGTTTGTATTGTCGTATCGTATCGTACGGCTCGCATGTCGCAAAGGCAGAGTACGACTGAAGCGAGTGGAGAGCCGGCGCTCAACATATAGTCCGTATAGTCAAAATCCGTGCGTTTATTTCCCGTCCAATCATCTTATCATTGTCGCTGGATCTAGATACATAATACATGCATGCATACATTGTTTTTTATTTCTTTACATTTACTTTTGACCTGTACTACCTATACTGTAGTGTTCATTAGAAATCTCTTCAGGTAAGGTGTACAGTGATTTGACTATAGCATATAAGTAACTAATAATAATAGTACACTAATAAAGATTTTAGAAAAGAAAGTAATTTAAGTAAGAAGAGTTTTAGAAGAGTTAAGTTTTTTAAAAAAATAAGCTTAGATGATCTAGAGATCATCATCTGGATTAGGTATTGCTAAAGAAAAACTATTTTTTTTTTCTTAAGTAGCTAGTTTCTTAAATATTCAAGTATGACTGAATAGGTACCATATTTCTTTTTTATTCCAATAGATCTACTTTCCAAAAATTTCTTTGTGTGTAGTGGTTGCTTAGACATATTTCTGGTCCCAGTTTGATATGCTACTTGTCTTGAAGCATCACCAAAGACTGAAATGAGCATAAAAATACCATACAATATTTAGGGTAATTGTCAAGAAATCGTTTTTTTTGTGTGCCATTTGCTCAATAGGAAATATGCATGTGTTTTGATTATTGAAAATAATAGAATAAGTGAAGAGTTTAACTGAATCTGTTGCTTACATCGAAAAAATCATTGAAATCGGCTGGTAAAGTATTTGGGAGCGAGTCATGTCTCTTTCATAAATTCATAAATTTTATTTTCGATGTGTTGTTTTGTTGCGAGTCAGCTCTTTTGTGAGTCAATTAAAAAAAGCCATGCATATTCCCTATGAATAGTATTCTTACCTATGTCTTTATTTTGAATAGTTCTCATATATTTTCCCCGGAGAGGAAGCATGGGTTTACCAAGGCCCTGTGCCCTTGCCATCTAAAAATTAATTATCAAATAATTAGTTAATCATTGTGATTCCAAAGAAAATAAAATGTGGGATGTATTTTCAGATTAGTAGTCCTCAATGTCAAGTCTCTCGACTTTGCCAATTCAGTTTGTTCTGGAATAAATATGATCGGACTTTAGATTAACACCAATCAAATTTGGAATGTGTAAACAGCCCAGGAATGTTAGGGGTTGACCTAGAATAAAATAAAAATTGCTTTTTGTTTTCTACGTATTATAAAATAACATATGTCTCGTATAAAAAGTCTAAAGTTAAAGAAAGAGAGAGAAAGAGTTTAAAGAAAAAAAATACATTTTAATAAAATATTTCAATACGACAATTAATTTCCGAGAAGATTCCGAGATAATTTTCAAAATAAGTGCCTGACACTATTTCCGCAGGCTGGCCTACGCCGCGTGGGACGTCATCATACAATTCGCACAATTTGTTGCACGCTGGCCTTATACGGTTCACTATGAACCGTTACCTTCCACTGTGATTCACTACTCGTCATTTCAATATTCCAAGGTAATATTTGCTTATTTTAATTTTTTACTGATTGTCCATCAGCAAATAAAACCAATCATAGCTGAATATTTATATTTTTTAATTTGCGAGAACCCCCATACTAAGTCTTGTAAATTGACTGAGCTAAAAGGAACACAGGGATAAGGGTTGGAAAGGTAGCTTCAAGGGGCTTCCCTTTTTTGGATCAAATGTTGGATGCCCGGGATGCCCCCTTCCAGAAATAAGATATTTTTACATTTATACATTGTTTTAGGTTAGCTGAAAAGTTAGGTGTTTGAATCATTAAAAAAACCTAATAAGATTCAGGAGATTCTAACATACTGTCTATCCTATTTGGTTGTGTCACAAATAATATTTTCAGCATGTTTAAAAAAAAGATAACTATAACCTAAACAACTAAATTCAGATTTACGCAGATAGAGGGATCAAAGTATGAGGTTTTTTCAGTAGTTTCAGAGTGGGGGGTTTTTGAGTACCTAGTTATTAATTTATTTACTAGAATTGTTTTGGTATAGAGGTTGGAGAGCACATAAAATATTATTTTTGCAGATGCTTCAAGGAGGAGGTCAACCCCTTGAAGTGCAAATGTTGGAATCCTCTCAATCCTCAACCCTTTCCCATGTGCCCCAGACTGTGGTGTTAATCTAAAGTTAAGCCAGTTCACTACCTTACGAAATAGGTATGGCACTATAAATCCACATTTAATAATAATATAATAGAATGACCAATAAACTACTTAAGCTAACCAGGTCGGACATTCACCCACAGTGACCTGTGATGGCACCTGTTATAAGTAAAACTAAACTATCACATGCACAAAATTGGAGCTACAGACAGTCCCTTGTGCCGGGCTGCTTAAAGGCTTAAAGGAAAATGAGACTGGAGCATTTGCTATTGCACTGCAAGGCCTCAGAAAACATACAAATAAAATCGAGAGTAAACGTGAAGCCTGTACCACAACACCTGGAAAATAGGGGTGGAACAAATATGCCAGTGACCTAAGGCCATGCTTCATTATTTCAAGGAGCTTGGTTGGTTTGGGTAAGCTGGCTGGGGGCTTGTGGCTGGTGGCACAACACACACCAAGCGGGACGTCAGTGCAGGACTTATCGCCCACTTTGAATTAGAATTTAGTTATGGCACTAATCAGTTAACATATTAACCTACCCTTTCTAGTCTTAATTTCTCCAGTTTCAATCTAGCATCTTTTTGTTTAGCAAGTTCAGCCAGTTTATCTCGCGCATCCGTTATTTGAATTCTTTTCTTAGATATGATTTTGTTTCTAGCATCTGCTATGGGGAGTTTTTTATGTGGCAGGATATTCTTTTTAGGTGATTGAATTATCCGGTTTTTAGGATTCCTGTAACAACAACGTAATTTTGGATTTATAGATGTTAGAAGGCCACTGGTTTTACCCTCAAAAAGGTACACTTACTTGGGTTTCTCCTTTTTCTTCTTCTGTATAATATCGTCTAAACTCATATCAATATACGAAGTCATATCAGATCCAAATGTGGTAAAGTTGTTTGCAAGTAGGTACTATAGATTTATTAATTTTAATATTGGACTAAGAAAAACACTGTTTTGTAGTGCAAAAACCTTACTATTTCTGTTTACAAATTTCTAACCGCATCGAGCACAGATGCAGGGAGAATTTCAGCTCGGTAGAGTTTAAAGTATTCTTTGATTCTCAGTTTTAGTTTCTCAGTTTTTTTTTTTCTTAGTTTTTGGCATCGCACGTTGTGCATTCTGCCAGTGTCAAGTTTATGAATTTTTACATTTATTTGTTATCATCAAGTCATATAAGTCATGAAGTCACAGTAAGTCACATGAAATTAGTCATAGTCGAGTCCAAGTCATACCCCAGTAAAGTTGTGGTGACTTTACTATGAGCTTCTACGGAGTTTTGAAAACAACACGAAAAGACATGTTTCACCACATTATATCACTTGCCCACACTCGTGCATGTAATTCAACACTCAATGAATAAACACCACCATTTTTAATCATTAATGGCCTTACCAACTCAACAACTTAGGATATTAAAGAGATTAGTAAACAAACAAACAAAACATTCTTTAAACAAAGAATATAATAAACTGTTCAAAATATGTAAAATCTTGCCAGTCAAAAGTAAAGTTAATTATTTATTATTAGTACAACAATTTCAAAATGATACGTTTAAACCCATTAGAATATTTCATAGTCAAACCCGTCAAGCAACTGGGAGCCTATTCTCAAAAATGAGATATTTATGTCGATTTCGTGATTTCAATCTCGCATGAAAATCTCACAAAAACATACCTTTTGGTATTCTCATGGATGAGATGGACACATCTCAGTTATATTACGTTCCATTTCTTTCAACTTTAATTACGGAAAATCGGTGAAATCGATATAGTATAAATTAAATCCCATTCTTCTGATTATAAGCCTTGATTCATTAGATATCGTACTGTTCAATGTAATTAACTAGTTTATACTTATTATTATACTGTCTTTTAGTGGAAAAATGTAAATAACTAGGAATCAATAAATAAAGTGTCGTTCTTCAGTAGTTCAGAGTATTTTTGGAAAAAGGAACGTCAATGGTCCCCCGGCCCGGGTGAAAAAAAACTATTTGACATTTGACAGTTTACGGAAAATAATTTTAAAATAAACAAATCAACGTCACATTTTTTTTTTTTTCTTAGTTCTTGGCATCGCATGTTCTGCATTCTGCCAGTGTCAAGTTTATGATTTTTTCAAGTATTTCTATGAAAATCAAGTCAAATATGTAATGATATCACAGTCAGTCACACGAAATTAGTCATAGTCGAGTCCAAGTCATGCCCTAGTAAAGTTGTGGCGACTTTACTATGAGCTTCTACGGAGTTTTGAAAACAACACAAAAAGACATGTTTCACCACATTATATCACTTGCCCACACTCGTGCATGTAATTCAACACTCAATGAATAAAACACCACCATTTTTAATCATTAATTCGCGAAAATACACAAGTTTAAGAAAATAATAGAATGCAACGACATGATTTTTCCGTGTTCCCGCCAAAACTCGTCACATTTTAATAAACATAACAAAGTTATCGACGCATTACTTAAAATTATTTTGAGCGGATTGCGGCTTATTTACTGGAATTGTGAAAATGACAAGCTACAGGGACGTGTGCCGTGCCTATGTGCAGAAGTACAACAGTTAAATATCCCGACAAAATGTTTATACACTTTCCTATTATATGTCCTGAACGTCGAAAGCAGTGGTTACAATTAGCACGCCGCGACCCGGTCTGATAAATGTGCGATATTATTTTGTGAAGAACACTTTGATGTAAGTATTTAAAAGAAATCAACTTACTTCTGATCTAACCAAAAATAAATTAAACGTAACCTAACATTTTGTACATAGGTAAAATCTAAAACATGACAAAAGTACCTATACTTATTCATATATTTGTGTCACTTTACAGTTGCCTAATGATATGGAAAATTACATCCAATACCGTGTGATGGGTTCAGTCGCCAAAATAAGAATGAAGCCTGACTGTTTATTGTTTGCCATCGAAACTTCAATGTTGACCAGACACAATAAAACGTACCGCGTCGCCAGAGCCTCGATCAGCCGAAAGCAAAAGACGACGTATGGACGTAATACAAGAAATACTTGCTAAGGAAACTGAAATGCCAGCAACATCAGGCATGACAAGCGGTGAGTAAAAAAGTCATCAGCTCAATGGTTTAAAAATAGGTTTGTTAAGTTTATCTGTTTATAAGTTTCATCTGTAGTAAAGTTCTTAAGTAGGTAGTAGAATATCTTTGCTATATACCTGTTATATGTAATGTTATAAGTATTGTTTTTTTCAGATTTTTTGTCCGCTACTTATAAGGAAGACTGCACTAATTTTCAAGATCAGGTGACACAAGTATTAATGCCCTACGCAACTAATAAATTAATTCAAGATTAGGAGGAAATATGTAGAAACTTCTAGTCAAGCTAAGGATAATAATACTTCTTCTATAAAGACTTATATTACAACTACTGCAACATCACCTTTTAAAATAAAGTCTGGAGATGAATCAGCTGGAAATACAAAAATCAGGAGAAAATTACTCTTTAATGAAAAGCTGGAAGTGTCATCTTCGAACAGTTCATCACGATCAAGTCATCACAATCAAGTCATCTTCGAACAGTTCATCACAATCAAAACAATCACAGTTAAATACTGACACTTCCCCATCAGTTCAGTCCTTAGTTACAACGACACCAACTAGCAGCGATCAATCTGAATTATGTGAAATAAAAAGGAAAATTAAAGCTGAATATCTATGCGGAATGTCAATTGAAAATACTGTATGATTAATCAAGAATAATCCAAGATATTATATAGATATTCCGTTGGATTGTTATTTTTTAATTGACGTTATATACCCTTAAAACCATACAAAGCTACCCGATGAACACATATTATTACGTTTAAAAAAAATAAGACTAAATACACCATTTTCTGAGCTCAGAGATCAATTTGGCTTGTTGCTGTCTTATGCCAGTAAAATATTCATGAAATCTGTAGCTCTTATTGCAAGTGTATTGTATTAATTTATAATAAAATAAAATAAAAGATCACTAAAACGAAACTTACCTATTGCATTTAGACATAAGTACCATTATATCTATTGTACTTATCATTGATTGTCTCGAAATAGAAATACAAAAACCATCAAAATCTGTAGAGCAGGCTTTAACATGGTTAGAATATTAAAAAGCTAATACTGCCAAATACTTAATCAGTAGCACCCCAGATGCTATTATCAATTATATTTCACCTGGATACAGCGGAACCACTGATGTCTTGTTAGTACAGAACTGCAGCTGTTTCGATTGTTTAAAACCAGGTATGTCTATACTACACACCTGACCTGGCCCTGATCTGATCGGGACAAGGGGATGTCCTAAAACTGCATCCAGAACCACCGGAGGATGGGCAGCAGCATCCTCAGTTGACGGTGGAAACACTGCGATCCCCAAGCCGCCTGCGAAGTGTGGGAATTATGGCAACCCTCCCTATTAAGGGAGAGGCCTTTGTCCAGTAGTGGACGTCTTCTGGCTGATAATGGATGGATGGATGGTGTCTATACTTGCAGGTAGAGGATTTAAATATAGAACTCTTACTGCAAAGATAAATTAATTTAGTGACACCCCGAAGTGTCGCATCTAACTCTAAATTGACAAAACAGGATGTAATCAAAACAAAATAGTGCACAAGTGAGTTTAAGGATTCATATTGAGAGTTATATGACGTTTGCGAGAATTCTCTATGTTATCATTCTGTAGTCAATTAGAAAGTGATAAAATACTTGAATGAATGTGTTATTATTGCATGTGCACTGATAAACCTACAGGATGCTATAATTAAAAATACTTGATTTGCTTAGGTTTAATTCTTTTATTTGGTACTAATAGATAAACATTTTCCTTCCAAAGAAATTCTAATTTACAGAGTAAATCTTTTACATAGTTAGAATCATATTCTATGGGTTTAATTTAGTTAAGCGCATCTGCAGTTGCACTTGTGTGAAGTACTTAGCGGTGGCTTTGCTGTCCGAAACATATTTTTCTTAAGTTTTTTATTCACTGGACATTTTGTTTCTATAACAGTATCACTATTTAAAGCCCCATCAGGTGATGCTGCTATCATAGGATACTTTTATTATATAAACAGGCCACACTGAGAAATTTCACCAAGTTGTAGTTTTAATTGTTCTTTTACAAGGTCTTCTAATTTTCGGCCCCTTTTCATAGCAACTCCACTCAATGTCAGGCACTTTTCCACCCATTAATGTTCCGATTAATGAGCCATCTGATGTTTTACAGCGAGTCACATGGAAAGCTTTCGATGTGACTAGCTTTATTTGTATTTGTTATTCTTGCATAGCGAAGCTCCTCCATGCTGTTCACATGTTAGCCTTTCTGCATCACCAACATTCTTTTCAGTAAACACTGGATGAATTTTGTTTATAAACTGATCAGTCATTTTCAGAATTAAATTTGTAACTCAAATAGTGCAATGAGAGCAACTGAAGAGTACAGGTGCAAAACCAGGAATGTCACTAAAATTCAAAAGTTATTTTATGATGGCAACATTCTCGTTTTCCCGCATATTTTTAGTAGGCACTAATCAAAAAGCGTAAAAATGATGATTGTCAGATGTATTATTAAAGTTTAAAAACTGTGTACCGGAACAAAACAGGGAAGGTCCATGTTGTAACGGAACGTAAGTAGGAATGTCCTAGCTGTCAAAATTATGTTATCCAACTTTGAGGTTATCTCGCTCGAGTGTTTGTTTTGGTTTGTTTGAAGAAGTTTGTGATTTAAACAGATATTTGTTATTTCGTTTAAGTTTAGCGATAGAAAAATGAGTAGTAGTGATACAGAAAACAATAACACTTTTGTGCAAAATACAAAAAAACGAAAGAAAACAGGAAGAATGCGTGAAGTGATGAAAAAATTGAGAGTTTCTACGCACGAGCTAGGAGATGATTGCAGGTGTAAAAGATTGAAATGTTTTGATAGAATATCATCAGAGCAACGTGCAAAATTACTTAAAGACTTCAACAGCATGAACTGCACAGATGAACAAAATATATATTTGTGTGGTTTGATGAATGTGTGTTCCATAAAAAGGAGGCGAAGTAGAAAAACAGAAGAAATGGATGCTAATTTTCACCAAACACATTTCACTTACAAAGTGAGGGTGATAGAAAATGATGAGACAAAAGAAAAACCTGTTTGCTACAAGGCATTTTTATCCATATTTGGCATTACCAAAGGAAAACTGGAACATCTTCAAAAGTCATTGAAAATGTCAGGTACTGCACCAAATGATAAAAGAGGCAAGTCAAATTCAAACAAGAAATTAGACAAAGACATTAAAGCTTTGATTTGTAATCATATAAAATCCTTTAAAGGACGCCTAAGTCACTACAGCTTGAATAATACAAAAAAAGAGTATCTACCCGAGGACCTAAACATAAAGAAAATGTATAAGTTATACTTGGATGCAAACGAGACACAAAATTATGTATCTTATGAAACGTACAGAAACATCTTTAACTCAGAGTTCAATATATCATTTGGTTATCCTAGAACAGATACCTGCAGTACTTGTGATGAATTCACAATAAAAGCGAAGGCATTGAGAGCTGAAGAAAATATTGTAGAACTGAATCGGTTAACTTTTCTGAACAATTTGCACAAGAAAAAGGCCCAAACATTTTATGATCGTAAGAAGAATGCAAGAATCAAGAGCAAAACAGATGTGGAATTTCAAGCAATTGCCATGGACTACCAAAAGAATGTGTCGTTGCCAAACATCACCACAAACGATGTCTATTACAAACGTCAATTATCGATGTATTCTTTTAATATTCATGCATTGGGTGATGCAAGCTCTTATTTTTACACCTATCCAGAAACCTGCGGACGTAAGGGTTCAGATGAAGTGGTTTCATTTCTGTTTCATTATTTAACAAACCACCTGGATAGTCGTGTAAAGCATTTAGAAATTTTTTGTGATTCAGCAGGTGGACAGAACAAGAACTACACGGTGACAAGGTTTATCCATTTTGTTGTTCATAAAATGAAACTTTTAGATTCTATCAAAATAACTTATCCAATACGAGGACATTCATATTTAGAATGCGATAAAAATATGGGTCTCATTAATCTAAAAGCTTACATGGAACTTCCATTCCAGTGGTATGATTTGCTGAAAGTTAGTCGCCAAAAACCCAAACCCTTTGAGGTGATTGAGGTAGGAATAGGTGAACACATCAGAAAATTTTCAGTTTTTTTTCAAAATCAATACATGAAAAAATGCTCATTCCCAGTCCAGTCCCAAAGAGAATTACAGTGTGTACGAGAACACCCTAGAGTTATTTTACACAGAAGTAACTATAATGGTATATGGGAGAAATCACCTATTGTGGCAAAAAAAGGAACCGGATCAGACACATCAAATGAATTTGATTTGCCAGATTTTGCCTATCAAAATTTCTTGCCCATTAGTGCAGAAAAGTACAAGGACTTAATGGATTTAAAAAGATTTTGTTCTGAGGGAGCACAATCCTACTTCGAAAGCATTCCTCATGCATAATCAGTAAATTTAGTTAAGCATTTAGTTAAGTTGGACATTCCTTGTATGGGACACACTGGACATTCCCAGTTTTTGTATGTTCTAAAAGGGAACTACTTCATATTTTTAATTATTTTCAAAGAAAATATTTTTATAAATGTATTTATTATTACCAAAACTAAGAATTTAAAAGGTAAACTTAAGTTCCTATTAGTAGTTAATAAGTATAAGTAATACCTAATAAAATTGTTAACTTTCAAAATTATAAATGTTGATTACACAATTTTTTGTTTTTGTGACATTTCTAGTTTTGCCCCTGGGAGGCTATTCTCAAGAGGTGAGATGCCATCTCATCTCGAAAAAAATCTCTATCTTCGACTTTTCTTATTTTCTACTCTATGGTTCGACATATTTACGATTGCTGGCGCACGAGATACATCGAGTTGTCGGTGGTTATGAGATGAGATGCAATCTCATCTCGTAAAAACTCTATATTTTCGAGTTTTCTCATTCTCAACTCTATGGTTCGACATATTTACGATTCCTAGCGCACGAGATACAACGAGTGGTCGGTGGCAGTCGAGAAGCCAATGAGATGCGTGTCGCGGCTTTCTAGCTTCGATTTGTTGCCGTTTATTGCTATTTTTATTGACATTAGGCTAGAGTCCGCTTCTAAGCGAGTGATTAGTCTACTTTTTTGAGTCGCCGTTGGATATACTCGTTTTTTGGATCCATTAAAATTACAAAGAAACATTTTTTTTGCCATATATTTTTTTTTTCTTTCTTTCTTTTTTAATCTGTGGGGGACTGTGGGTAATAAAAAGCGGGCGGCCATCTTGTGACGTCACATTGTACAAAATTACAAAATCAATTACAAAATAAATAAAACGTCGTGTGATAAAACTTTCGCGGTTTGCTGAGAAAAATCACATAATTTCTATAGTGCCTGCTTTCACGAAATGAAGTCAGGCTATACAAAAGCTGATAGTGCAAGTCTGCCAAAAGTAGACTCATTGAAGGGTGCAATTCCATATAATCCTGCCTTTTGCTCTGCCGAGTTTCGGAATGCAAAAAACTTCCGTGTAAGTACAAAATAACCGAAATAAACAAAGTATTATTGTGTAATTTATTTGTAAAAGTCGATATGTATAATTCTTCCTTCAAATAGTCAACATTTTATGAAATGATTTTAACTAGGTTATATTTATAATTTCAGATCTTCGCGACAGTCGTACGGTGATGACGCTAAAGAGGAAGGCAAATTTGTGTGAAATAAAACGTAAAATTTGTCCAGAACATAAGGTCCGTCAACAGTCATACTCAGTCTTCGATGAAAAGGAAGGAATAGTACAAAGTGTCCAGTTTGCTGACTGCCCTGCCTCCAAAGGTGTTGCAAACATGCAGTGGCTTTCTTAATGTGGACTCACAGAAGAAGTGAGGAACCATCTTGCAATGCCACCGAATGTTACTGTCTCAAGTGGGCAGCACTCTAAAGTACATGAAAATCAAACGAATGCGTAACAATAGAGGTTCTTTAAGTACCCAACACGATGACAATGTCTTGTGCGACTTTTTACAAGAAAGTAAAACAAGAAAATTGCTGAATTGTCAAATTTTAAAACATCAACCTGATTATGAAGATGATGTGGTTCAGTTGCTCTCATTGCACTATTTGAGTTACAGATTTAATTCTGAAAATGACTGATCAGTTTATAAACAAAATTCATCCAGTGTTTACTGAAAAGAATGTTGGTGATGCAGAAAGGCTAACATGTGAACAGCATGGAGGAGCTTCGCTATGCAAGAATAACAAATACAAATAAAGCTAGTCACATCGAAAGCTTTCCATGTGACTCGCTGTAAAACATCAGATGGCTCATTAATCGGAACATTAATGGGTGGAAAAGTGCCTGACATTGAGTGGAGTTGCTATGAAAAGGGGCCGAAAATTAGAAGACCTTGTAAAAGAACAATTAAAACTACAACTTGGTGAAATTTCTCAGTGTGGCCTGTTTATATAATAAAAGTATCCTATGATAGCAGCATCACCTGATGGGGCTTTAAATAGTGATACTGTTATAGAAACAAAATGTCCAGTGAATAAAAAACTTAAGAAAAATATGTTTCGGACAGCAAAGCCACTGCTAAGTACTTCACACAAGTGCAACTGCAGATGCGCTTAACTAAATTAAACCCATAGAATATGATTCTAACTATGTAAAAGATTTACTCTGTAAATTAGAATTTCTTTGGAAGGAAAATGTTTATCTATTAGTACCAAATAAAAGAATTAAACCTAAGCAAATCAAGTATTTTTAATTATAGCATCCTGTAGGTTTATCAGTGCACATGCAATAATAACACATTCATTCAAGTATTTTATCACTTTCTAATTGACTACAGAATGATAACATAGAGAATTCTCGCAAACGTCATATAACTCTCAATATGAATCCTTAAACTCACTTGTGCACTATTTTGTTTTGTTTTGATTACATCCTGTTTTGTCAATTTAGAGTTAGATGCGACACTTCGGGGTGTCACTAAATTAATTTATCTTTGCAGTAAGAGTTCTATATTTAAATCCTCTACCTGCAAGTATAGACACCATCCATCCATCCATTATCAGCCAGAAGACGTCCACTACTGGACAAAGGCCTCTCCCTTAATAGGGAGGGTTGCCATAATTCCCACACTTCGCAGGCGGCTTGGGGATCGCAGTGTTTCCACCGTCAACTGAGGATGCTGCTGCCCATCCTCCGGTGGTTCTGGATGCAGTTTTAGGACATTGTCCCGATCAGATCAGGGCCAGGTCAGGTGTGTAGTATAGACATACCTGGTTTTAAACAATCGAAACAGCTGCAGTTCTGTACTAACAAGACATCAGTGGTTCCGCTGTATCCAGGTGAAATATAATTGATAATAGCATCTGGGGTGCTACTGATTAAGTATTTGGCAGTATTAGCTTTTTAATATTCTAACCATGTTAAAGCCTGCTCTACAGATTTTGATGGTTTTTGTATTTCTATTTCGAGACAATCAATGATAAGTACAATAGATATAATGGTACTTATGTCTAAATGCAATAGGTAAGTTTCGTTTTAGTGATCTTTTATTTTATTTTATTATAAATTAATACAATACACTTGCAATAAGAGCTACAGATTTCATGAATATTTTACTGGTATAAGACAGCAACAAGCCAAATTGATCTCTGAGCTCAGAAAATGGTGTATTTAGTCTTATTTTTTTAAAACGTAATAATATGTGTTCATCGGGTAGCTTTGTATGGTTTTAAGGGTATATAACGTCAATTAAAAAATAACAATCCAACGGAATATCTATATAATATCTTGGATTATTCTTGATTAATCATACAGTATTTTCAATTGACATTCGGCATAGATATTCAGCTTTAATTTTCCTTTTTATTTCACATAATTCAGATTGATCGCTGCTAGTTGGTGTCGTTGTAACTAAGGACTGAACTGATGGGGAAGTGTCAGTATTTAACTGTGATGAACTGTTCGAAGATGACTTGATTGTGATGACTTGATCGTGATGAACTGTTCGAAGATGACACTTCCAGCTTTTCATTGAAGAGTAATTTTCTCCTGATTTTTGTATTTCCAGCTGATTCATCTCCAGACTTTATTTTAAAAGGTGATGTTGCAGTAGTTGTAATATAAGTCTTTATAGAAGAAGTATTATTATCCTTAGCTTGACTAGAAGTTTCTACATATTTCCTCCTAATCTTGAATTAATTTATTAGTTGCGTAGGGCATTAATACTTGTGTCACCTGATCTTGAAAATTAGTGCAGTCTTCCTTATAAGTAGCGGACAAAAAATCTGAAAAAAACAATACTTATAACATTACATACATATAACAGGTATATAGCAAAGATATTCTACTACCTACTTAAGAACTTTACTACAGATGAAACTTATAAACAGATAAACTTAACAAACCTATTTTTAAACCATTGAGCTGATGACTTTTTTATCTGCTTGTCATGCCTGATGTTGCTGGCATTTCAGTTTCCTTAGCAAGTATTTCTTGTATTACGTCCATACGTCGTCTTTTGCTTTCGGCTGATCGAGGCTCTGGCGACGCGGTACGTTTTATTGTGTCTGGTCAACATTGAAATTTCGATGGCAAACAATAAACAGTCAGGCTTCATTCTTATTTTGGCGACTGAACCCATCACACGGTATTGGATGTAATTTTCCATATCATTAGGCAACTGTAAAGTGACACAAATATATGAATAAGTATAGGTACTTTTGTCATGTTTTAGATTTTACCTATGTACAAAATGTTAGGTTACGTTTAATTTATTTTTGGTTAGATCAGAAGTAAGTTGATTTCTTTTAAATACTTACAT
This sequence comes from Erannis defoliaria, assembly GCA_905404285.2. Taxonomy (NCBI): domain Eukaryota; kingdom Metazoa; phylum Arthropoda; class Insecta; order Lepidoptera; family Geometridae; genus Erannis; species Erannis defoliaria. The sequence goes on from FR990071.1 coordinate 9,310,647, forward strand.
CAAAGTGTTCTTCACAAAATAATATCGCACATTTATCAGACCGGGTCGCGGCGTGCTAATTGTAACCACTGCTTTCGACGTTCAGGACATATAATAGGAAAGTGTATAAACATTTTGTCGGGATATTTAACTGTTGTACTTCTGCACATAGGCACGGCACACGTCCCTGTAGCTTGTCATTTTCACAATTCCAGTAAATAAACCGCATTCCGCTCAAAATAATTTTAAGTAATGCGTCGATAACTTTGTTATGTTTATTAAAATGTGACGTTGATTTTTTTTTTTTCTTAGTTCTTGGCATCGCATGTTGTGCATTCTGCCAGTGTCAAGTTGATGATTGATTTTGATGATTTTTTCAAGTATTTATATGAAAATCAAGTCAAATATGTAATGGTATCACAGTCAGTCACACGAAATTAGTCATAGTCGAGTCCAAATCATGCCCTAGTAAAGTTGTGGCGACTTTACTATGAGCTTCTACGGAGTTTTGAAAACAACACAAAAAGACATGTTTCACCACATTATATCACTTGCCCACACTCGTGCATGTAATTCAACACTCAATGAATAAAACACCACCATTTTTAATCATTAATTCGCGAAAATACACAAGTTTAAGAAAATAATAGAATGCAACGACATGATTTTTCCGTGTTCCCGCCAAAACTCCGAAGTTGATTTGTTTATTTTAAAATTATTTTCCGTAAACTGTCAAATGTCAAATAGTTTTTTTTCACCCGGGCCGGGGGACCATTGACGTTCCTTTTTCCACAAATACTCTGAACTACTGAAGAACGACACTTTATTTATTGATTCCTAGTTATTTACATTTTTCCACTAAAAGACAGTATAATAATAAGTATAAACTAGTTATTATTATACAGTTAATTACATTGAACAGTACGATATCTAATGAATCAAGGCTTATAATCAGAAGAATGGGATTTAATTTATACTATATCGATTTCACCGATTTTCCGTAATTAAAGTTGAAAGAAATGGAACGTAATATAACTGAGATGTGTCCATCTCATCGATGAGAATACCAAAAGGTATGTTTTTGTGAGATTTTCATGCGAGATTGAAATCTCGAAATCGACATAAATATCTCATTTTTGAGAATAGGCTCCCTGTCTTGTTAGTAACTTCTCTGTCCTTTTCCAGCACGTGCAACTTCACGTCAGAGAGAAGATGGCAGAGCATCTTAAGCAGTGACTAACGGTTGAAAAGTTTTTTTTAAGTAAGGCCGTTATTCGCGAAAAAACACAAGTTTAAGAAAATAATAAAATGCAACGACATGATTTTTCCGTGTTCCCGCCAAAACTCCTTTCTCAGTATTATTATTTACTAATACTGAATAGTGATGCGCGTTGATGTCGAAAGTAAAAACCATCTACCTACTCGTAACTCAGTATTCAACAAATCAACGACCACTCGTATTTTTTTATGGCTAACTAATGCCCTTTTTATATGAGCAACTTTACCAGCAACGGTGAGGGAGAAGTCAATGAAAAGAAAGAGCACCGAGAAGAAAAAATATTCTAGTTGTTATAAGACTGAAAAGCCATATAAGGCAGAAGAATGAAAAGCTTTATACGAATATGATTGGATTCTATGAAGTTAACTAATGCAAAAACTACTTGATTGCTCGGAAAAGATAATAGTAAGCAGTTAATATCAATCTGAAGCGGAACCTTGCATTTAATGATGAAAGAATAAAGCGATGATTGTATTATGCAGAGGACAACTACAAATTAGTCAGTGGTTAAAGTTATCAACGTAGCTGGTTGAAGCGAATAAGCCAGATAGAGCGTTAGCATGCGTGCGAGTAGGATAGCTTAGGTATACACGTAGGGCAGATGTTTGTTTGAGTTGAATTTAAAAATTGCGAAAATGTGATTTATTCTTAATGAACTTAGGATGATCACCAGCCAGTTGGTAACTTGTTAAACGGTATCTTATCGCACTTGAACACTTGGAAATATAAAGTAGCCAATTAGACGTTATTAAACGTTATTGGGCAACGAGCAACTGTTTCACTGCGTTATTAAAAAAAAAAAACGACACATCACTAATCTCACTACAATAACTCACTCAAAGGTCAAGTTAAACTTCACTCACTCAGCTTGCACTCAACGCGTGAAACTAGTCTTTTTTTCCCTTATTTCATGGCATCGCACTTTGTGCATTCAGCCAGTGCAAAGTCAAATTAAATCGTATCAAGTCAAGTCAAATAATTATATAGGTCATAAAATCACAGTTAGTCACACGAAATTAGTCATAGTCGAGTATATAGTGTTAACACACGTTCGAATATGTTGCGGCTGGACCACGAATTTGGTTCACTATCGGCCCAATGTGTGGCTCTAGTTAAATGCTCAATGTGTGTGGCGAGCATGGACGTATTTTAAAGCTACTATGGTGGCGAGCAGTACGCTGAACAATAATTATTAATACTGGTCCGTTCCGTCGACACATCGAACATGGTGCCCCTGGACCACTGACCTCTATTATACAAGTACTCTATATTACAGGGCAGTGTGCTACTGCCCTTGTTCGTTTTCTACTTTGCCAGGAACACTCAGGGAGGAGTCAAAGAGGACCGAAAAAATATATGGTTTTTTATCATCATCATCAGCTCGGAGACTCCACTGCTGAACGATGGCCTCCCCTTAGAGCGCCACACTGTACGACAACCTGCCATTTGCATCCACCGGTTGCCCGCGACTTTTACAATGTCGTCAGACCTAGTGGGAGGCCTATTTATTTTTTTAACGTAATACTAGTGCTTCACCTGCGTGACGCTTTACGTCCAGTTAACGTGCAATAAATGATGCACTAAACAATGCGCTACATGGGTGGCCACACTATCATGACTTTGAATATCGGCTAACGTCTAACGACGTTAATAATGCCACTAGCCTATTGGCGTGCTAATACCCGGCCATATCTACGTACTGTATAAAATACCGCGCTAAATAATGGCATTACACGCAGGTGAAGCCCTAGCATAAGAGTACTGTCACTCTATGGTCCAAAGTTTCAGTTCATTCGTTCATTTCGTTCTGTCAGTGTTGCCATCTCAGCCCCTTCGTGGCTAGATTTAGGCTTGTTTCGTCTTGTTCAGCCCCGAAAATAATGAGTTAGCCCCTAGCCCCAAATCTAGCCCCCATTTGACCTAATGAAAAATATACATTTATATTGAAAAAGCCTGCGCCTCATGAGGGCCAGACATCAAAGTCTTCAGTACAAGTGAAATCCTGTGCAACGAATTCAACGAAGACTCATCTGGACCCCTATTCAGAATGGCGTTGGAAACTTCCGATTCGAATTTCGCATCCTCCGTCTTTGTCATCTTGAACGTAGATGAGTAGACGGGTAGTGCGGATCCGAACGGAAGCCTTTCCGATGGGGTTGTGAATAAGGGTGCTATTGAAGACGCCAACATATAAACTGCTTAAAATAAATATGTTATTCCAGTTTTTTTTACTACTTTTTGGTTGTTAATTTTGTGATATATCAATGAATCATGTAAATATATCGAAATTGTTGTATGTTATTTTTAATATTCAATTTATACTTTATTTTTAATATCACTAGGCCCCCTGAGTATGGGAAATGTGGTAAACCTTTAGCCCATTCATTTAATTTTTGGGCAAATCTAGCCCTTTTTTGAATTTGATCTAGCCTTAAATCCTGATAACCATTTGTGCAAATGGCAGAGAAATTTACTACGCAAATGGCAACACTGATTGTGTTCTTTTCAATTTTGTGAATTGTGGCGTGGCGTGGTGATTTGAGTTAATCAGGAATAAAGTTTAAATTCTCAAGAATGGGGGACCGTAAGTTGATAATCGTAGTAAATAATGCTATATTAACGTATTAAGACTATTTTCACAATCGCTTCTTGTGTTATTTCAGCTTACGCTTCTAGTGATTATAGCGGCGGTGGTGGCGGTGGTTATGGCGCTCAATACTCTGTACCGCCGCCGGCAATGCCTTCGGGTGATAATTACGGAGGCGGCGGAGGTGGCGCTCAGGGAGGTTACAACCAAAATTATGGTAGCCAAGCAGCTACGCCACAGTGGAACCAACAAGGTTCCGGTAAGTGCAGCTATGGCGTCCATTTTCTTTTAGCTCAATTGTATTTAATGGGCCAGGAGCTTTTATATAAATAAAATCATTTAATTTTCAGGTGGGAACTCTTATGGTGGAAATCAGACTTCGGATACTAATTATGGACAGAGTAGCTATAATAGTGGCTCAAGTTACGGTGGGAGTACCGGTAGCGGCGGTGGAGGATATGATCGCAGCAACAGTGGGAGCGGTGGCGGATTTAACGTGACCGGTGGCGACCGAGGGAACGGTGGCTACGGTGGTGGGGATCGTGGGGGCAACGGCTACGGCGGCGACCGGGGCGGCAGTTATGGTGACCGAGGGAGTGGCGGCTTTTCTGGGGGCGACCGCGGCGGGTATGGAGGCGGGGATCGTTCGGGTGGCTACAATAGAGACGGGGGAAATAGAGATGGTGGATATGGGTAAGTTTCATTGTTATTTTTTTTACATAGAACTAATTATTTAGTTCAAAGGCATTGGTGAGATCTTTATTCAGCTATCAATTCTATAGGATTATTTGGTTAAGTCTTCTGTAAAAGTTTTCTTTTGTTTCCAATTCTAGGTGTTTTGTAGTAATTGCATAAGAAATCATTTTACTTGGCAATGTAGCTGTGAAATTACAGGTCTGATGAGACTCACCATTGCATGTCTCAAAGTAATGATTGCTAATGAAGTAATGCTCTGGACTTTGTTATTCAAAGTTCTGGGAACCGCTGCAATGGTCAAGTATGTTTTCTCTTGCCATCAGGGGATCGTCTTACAGGGCACATAGCTTTTCTTGAGTAATTTTAATGTATGGAGCTTCTGACCTAAGCAAATGTGCAATTTATACACGTTTTTAAACATGATAGGTAGTTGGTGAAACAAATTTTTCTATGTGAACAGGTAGTATTTTATAATAAAAATGTGAGGTTTTTTGTTTCCATACAACTTGACGGACAGAGGCTCTAATTTTGAAGTATTCCTCAAGGTGTAATATCTGCATATCAAGCACTCTTTAAGTACAAGGATTAAACTGAAATATAAATATCCACTATGTACTAGGTCCTCTACATAAATGGTGTGATGCGTGAGGAACTAGTTTTCGACTCCAGTCTTATGGTTTATCACATCGGCTCTCAAGGCCATCACGCAATTGACATTACAAGATTTGTTTGCTGCATGGGTATTTAAATCACAGGTATTTCTTGGAAATTGTATTTACAGTATGGAATCATAGCCAAAAGTTTATTCTACATGGACTTTTTTAACTACAATGGTGTATGGTTTTGCTGTATCACCATCACCATTCAACATTCTTAGTTGAAATCAGATATGATATTGACTGTTCAGCAAAATCTACTAGGAACTAGTTAAGTCATTATTTCAGAAACTACGTAGTCTAAAGTCCAAATGTGACTATACCTTGGTATGTATGTGTTTTGAAATTGGCAATGCTATTGCTATAAACAAATTTTTTGAAGTTAATAAACTTAAAAAAACGTAATTACAACTACATAGTTATAATGCCAATTTATACATACATGCTAAGATTCATCAAAAACAGTGTCCAAAAAAATTTGAGCCCTTAAAAACGAAGTATGAAAATGACTAACCACATGGAGTTGATAATGTACTCCAAAAGCATAAACACAAAACAAATTACATGAGTGCTTTTAGCATTTACAAATTTTCAAGCAAAAAAGGGTCTCGTCTGGTGTGCCAATTACGTAACGAATTTTTGCCATCATTTTGCCACAAATTAAAGTGGAGGGATGCAGACATTTATAAATCATAATTACAAATTATTAGTAGGTTTACTACTGTTTAATCGCACAAACAAAAAGAGAGGCTGTAAAGCTCTTTGTAAGTTAATTATCAGATTATTCGATATAAATATCATCATTATCAACAGCCAGCGAAAGCCTCCCCCTTAATTGGGAGGGGTTGCCATAGTCCCTTGGTGTCGCTTGGCAGGCGGCTTGGGGATTGCAGAATGCTCACCACTGTTAAACGATAGGATGCTAGTGCTTGTCCTCCAGTGGTTCTGGATGCAGTTTTAGGACAGGTCTGAAATAAATATATAAATAATAGTGTATAATAGTATATTTTTTAAATTACTGTTAACAAAATCACTAAAATAACTAACACTTTACTTGAGGATAACAACATTCACAAGGTTTCTCAATGTAATAAAGGAGTTCTCCTACTGGTTAACTGCTATTATCCGGGAATGCTGTCCTGAAAATGTCACTAGAACATGTACTGAACTAATTCTGTAGAAATGCTCCATGTACGCTTCCGGTGCTGATTCACTACTTATTGCGGTGTCTGTTGACCATATTGTTAGTTAGATGTTGTATGTAGTGAGAAAACATCCTCACTCTTCTTCCAGAGCATATTGATCATCTTGAGTGATGCTGTGGTGTTGGTAGCTGCATGTTCCAGAACTTTGTCACAGCCTCAATCTCATTCTGTGAGTTAAGGCCGAGGAGGGTCGAAAATGCTATCTAGGGCAAATCCTATTTATTCAAAGGATTATTCGACTCGACCGTAATGCCTTAATTTGTTTTTATCACTATTTTGGTTCTACATTATAGTTGGTATGTTACGATTTCTATGAATGCAGCTGCAAATAAGTTTTGACAACAGTACATTAATATTGATACCACTTTTTATTCTAAAGTTATTATCGACTTTTGGTTTCAATAATTTTGTAATTATAGACTTTGTCGTAAATTAGTATCAATTCACACATCACTACATCAATTAATTATTTATTTTCTCAGAAATGAACATATTTATGTTTTACCAATTTAAAATAATTGTGAAGTATGAATTGATCCCAATAAATATTGTTAAATAGAAATACAAAACTTGAAAAAAGCAAAAAGGTAATAACCCAAAATAACCATGCCTAAGAACAACCATGGTGCCGATTCGTTTGCGCCATTTCGTAAACAATTCCTTAATTTCTTGCCTATCCTAAAATAAATAAGAATGGCAACACTGTTAGCCTTAAAATAATGGCATTAAGCATTCTCTACTACTGCTACTAAGCAGTATTATACCCTTTTTCAAGTTTTGTTACGTGTGGTTGTCTGAAAACAATGTCTTCTCAATAATGAAATGTCTTGTATGTGTATAAATGCATGTCTTCATTGCTGCTATAATGTGTCAACCAATATTGTTCAAGATTTTCAAGGTATAAACATAATGGTATCAAAATGGACTACACAATGGGACGAGGTCGCGTATATAGCGTACCTAGATGTGAATCTGCGTGCTGCATACAGAGTATCCCCAGCCTGCCGAGTGAACTAAACGCTCTTCTTATTGTTTTAGTGGCGGCGGCAGGGGGGGTGGTTTTAACAAAGGTAAAGCTCCTCGCCAAGCGAGTGGTGCTGTTGACATATTTTTCATTTGTATTTATCTAAGGGCTGCCAAACTAAAGTTTCCGACGCGTTCCATGACATCACACAATGGCTGTTGACAAGTACATGTTTTAATACTGCAAAGGTTTATAATTTATGATGCTGAGGATGCATCTTGATGCCCACATCAAGATGGTTTCGTCTCTGGTTTTTATGCACAAAGGTACTATTGCGTTTAAAGTTAGATTAAGCAGGCGGAACAGGTTTTTCGAATGTGATTGTAAACCAGTTATGTTTGGTGTATGCTATGCTAGCATAGATCAGTAACTTATATTTGAATAAACTTCTGTGTATTTATAAATCACTAGCTATAGTGTTTTACTATGAGGTTCCACTTTATGGTAATTTTGAATGTTTCATGGTATGGCTCTGCTTATAGGCCTAGTTCGCGCATGTATCATATTATTATGTACAGTTGTACCAGGTTAGGCTAGCGATATTGTAAGGGTGTGCTGTACATAAAATTTTATAATAGTAGGTACCATCTACCAACTCCACGAATAAATTAAAAAAACAAAGAGACTGTTCGAGTCTGTATTAAGAAATATACATGTTTTTGATTGATCAAAAACATGTAAATTTCCTTAAGAGTTGTAAAATAGTTTTTGCCATTTGTCCATATCTATAAACTATAGTTATGACTTAAACATCTCTATGTTAAATGATGGGATATTTTCTTAACAGTCAGTGAATATTTTGCAGGTACAGAGCTAGAAATTAACTAATCTTTATTCAGACATATATCCAAAATTCTCCTTTGCAAAACAGAAGTGATAGATCCAATTTAGGGCTTTAGTCAATAAAATTTGAATTATACACCCCTGAAATACATATCTCTTACCGATCCTTAGACAGAGTACCTATACCTATATTTTGAACCCATAATAATAAAATGCTCTTAAAACTCTGTGGAGCAATGGTCTCAGGTATAATACCTTAATAGTCCCGAATCACGCAGGTAAATGGATTTTGGACTATTTTCACAGGTTGTGATGTTTAGGGTTTTGTGGAACAAAATCAAATCATTATGTTTCAAACTGGTTACTAATAAAATGAAGAACTATATAATTTTCAACTTTAAACTTTCGCGAGTTTTACACGTCTTAAATGATCTAACGGGACTTGATGCGTAATAGCATAATCAGCCTTTTGATGGTCCACTGATGGACACCCTCGAAGACCTGACCTACCCTCGAAGGGCTAATGCATATTAAGACTACGGGTATTTAATTAAATTTATAGTTTTATCGCCCATGGGTTTAATTTAAAAACAAGCAAATTATGTTCAATACTGTAAGTGCAGTCATCTTCTGCGAATCAATTACTCAGAAAACCCTCAACTATGTCGAAAAGTGGTACAAGAATGCCGCTATGTGATAAAAACTGCAGACATAAGATTGCAGTCGAATGGAGAAACAACCACCACACTATGTTAAGAGAAACAGCAAGGCTCACATGCTAAGAAAGGCGCCAAAAAGGAAATTTAAGCACTGACATGACAAAATTGTGTAAGTAAACTAACAGCTACAAAACATAGAATCTTCAAATTCTCTTCTCTTCAACACAGAAAAAAAGAAAAGTTATGGAAATAAATAACAGAAAAGTGTTACAAGAGCTACGTTAACCTGTCTTAACCTTCGTCTTAAGATGGTGGAGTCGTTGTTGAGAATGTCTACAGGAAAACACTGACACGGACGCTTGAGGTAGATATTACCAAAAAGATGTGGAACAGTTATAGCAGTGTCACAAGGCCACTGCTGGTTTGGTAAAAGACTAGCAGTGTTACTGCAGTCACACCATAATAAAATATTCAGTGACATCGTATAATATAATTGGAATGTGAATTCAGTCAGTGTCCACAACATGCAACTTAATTGAAAGGTCATAAAATTCCCCTTTCAAGATGTACATAGTGTTAGTGTGCCATGAATCCTGTTAGATCATTTAAAAACATATGCATGTGTAAATCAGGTGATCTTGGCAGTTACGTGTTCAAGCCTTGTGCTCTCATCGTTTTCTCATCTGGATCCTACTTATATGAGTGATCTGCCATGACACATGGAATGAATATTAGGTCTTATCCTACAAAAAATAAGAATCAAAATCGCACTTCATTTTCATTATAATTAATAAAAAACTGTCTTCTTATTGAACACAATTGTGGTTATAGTTCTAGTGTCTTACATTTGAGATCTATGATCACAAGTATTGTATAATAGGTACATTTAGTTCCAAATACATACCTTTAGTACAAACGAACTACTTTGTAATGAACCGGTTTTATATTACTTTCCTTGAACTCTATGAGTATATTGAGTATTATGGTAAACACTGATACGTTTTGGCAGCCCTATGGTTAAAATATGTGCTATTTACATAATCTTGGTACTTACGTGAAGGTCTATTTTAGCAGCATGGTTTATATCACATAAATTTCGAGTTAATCTCAAGACGATGCATAATTATGCATAATTATATGGGTATATTTTTGTGTGGTGACTACGATGTGAGGTATTAAAAGTTAAAACATTGAGTGTTATGAATATTACCTGGGTCGGTCTTACTTCTATGACAATTGGATGGTAATCTTGATACCAAAGATCATATACAATTATAAATAACATAGTATTATAAATGAGCTATGGTTGCTCTTACAACAACTACTATCAGGGACCATCAAAATAATATTTAACAGATGTTGGGAAAATTGATCTACATGGTTAAATTATTTGTGTTCATGTTTATACTTTTGTCAGAGTAACTACTTATCAGTCTTGCTTAGTAAAAAAATGTGAGTGGCGACATCTTGAGTAAACGTTGCTCCACGCACAGGTGGTGGCGGCGGCGGCAGCTTCGGTGGCGATAGAGGCGGGAGTGGTGATATGGTCACTCAAGAGGACACAATTTTCATCCAGGGAATGAATCCTGACACTACTGAAGATGAACTATGTCAGCATTTTGGTGCCATTGGAATCATCAAGGTGCATATTTTTTAGTATAGAGCACTTATTAAATTTGGAGCTGACTAGTTAATAAAATTGATGTGCCATTATTTCTTTGATATATTTTGATCTGAATGTTTTCAGATTGACAAAAAGACCCAAAAGCCTAAGGTATGGATGTACAAGGACAAAGCAACAGGCCAGCCTAAGGGCGAAGCTACAGTTACCTATGAAGACTCTAATGCTGCCTCCTCCGCCATTCAATGGTTCGACGGAAAAGATTTTAAAGGCACGGCGATCAAAGTGTCTCTCGCTCAGAGACAAAATACATGGGCGGGAAGCAAAGGTGGTGGCGGTGGGGGCGGCGGCGGCGGCGGCGGCTTCCGTGGAGGGCGCGGTGGAGGCGGGGGTGGACGCGGCGGCGGCATGGGCGGCGGCCGCGGCGGCGGGGGCGGCGGCGGCGGTGGACCGCCTTCTGGCAACCGCGAGGGCGACTGGAGGTGTCCCAACCCTAGTTGCGGAAATACCAACTTCTCTTGGAGAAAGTCTTGCAACAGGTATGAATCACTGATATCACTAATAAATGAATTGAATTAACAACCGTCATTTTATCTGTGCTAAACTGTTTAGTTTACTCAGACAAGTAATTTTTAGTGTATTACTTTTTTTTTTTGATTAGGTGTAATGAAGACAAGCCTGGTGGAGGGGAAGGCGGTGGCGGCGGCGGTGGCGGCCGAGGCAACGGCGGCCCAGGCGGACGCGGCGGCCGCGGTGGTGGTGGGCGTGGCGGCGGCGGCGGCGACCGCGGCTGGGGTGGCGGCCGCAGTGACCGCAGCAACGATCGCAGTGGCGACCGCAGTGGTAGTGACCGCGGCGGCGACAGGAGAGGATACGGAGGCGGCAGCGACAGGGGCAGTGGGGGTGGTGCGATGAGAGGAGACGGGTAAACATGTTTACTGAAACCTTTAGTGCGTTTTTTACCACGAGACGAAACACGACACCGTAAATTTCGGTGACGATACCGAGCGCCATACAATTCTATACACCGTTTTCTCACACAACGACACGACACTGCACGACTCAGTTTTTCGGTCGATTATCGGCTATATCGTCGGTGCCGTTGTTGTCTAACGTTTTTTTACTGTCACGATATAGCGGCTGTGGAAACAAGCATGAATTTGCACACGATGTCGTGCACGACCGCGACGCGACACTTCATTCTGCACTCGTTTTTTTTTACCAAGCCGCAAGTTTGCTGTCGTATCGGCTCGTGAAAAAAATTACTATGATACGACGTGTTTAGCGTGTCATTCGTCATGTGTCGTGACCGTAAATCGTGTCGTGCAGTGGTTCGCGAAAAAACGCGCTTATGTGTAGTCCACGTACGTGAAATACACAAGCCACACTGCCAAAGCAGCAAATAGGAATGTGTGCAGTGTCTGAAACTAGATTGGTTAAAGCCGTCGCACACGATGAAGATGCTATAATATTATGCTTGCTTGCTTATGATATTTTGATGCTTAGAATATTTAAATATCGCTACTCATACAAGCCGACAAAAACAAATGACGAAGATAATAAATACATATATTTTAAAATTGTATGGCGAGCTATATTTTATCTTAACATGAAACATTTTAGCATCTTCGTCGTGTGTGACGGCCATTATTGGTTCATAATTTTCATGTAATTTTTGTGAATATCTGTGCAATGGTCCACAAAAGCGATACACAAGCTGTGGCAGCAATTAGGCATGCGTGCGTGCCTAGTTTTCACATTTTTTCATAACCGATCGCAAACAAGTCATCTAAGAACACATTTAGTATATTTTTAGGTGTATCATTATTTCACATAATAATATCATGTTTTTTTGTCTTCCAGTGGCCGAGACCGTCAACGACCGTATTAGTTACTTGTAGTTGTGTAAGATGTATTTTATGTAAGGCAAACTTTCTTTTGACTGAACTTTTCTGACTAGAAATATTACATTTCTATGTTCTATTGTTTTGTGCATAATTTGGTTTTCATAAAACCTGTAACACGTAAAAGATTAAAACATGATGGTTTCATTCAGAATCCAACATACATTCTGAAATAATCTGTTCGTGTTCTGTACAATTGCCCTCACATGTATTGTAACATTAACTCAAATCTATTACTGTTAAATACTTGAACAATACAATTTAAGGTACACACAGCAATTATGTACTTTGATTAAGTATTTAATTGTGTAATTTAACCAATTTTTTTTTGTATAATTACTATGTCATGTATTCGTAATGTTCACGAGATTAGTAAAATGACGTGATGAATAAAAGATTACATTTTACTAAAATCGTTGTTTTCGTTTTTCTTTTTACACCTTATCTATTAAGTTTTCTGATGCCCTTCACGCCAGAATCCTAAATTTAGTCATCAATGGTGTCGATTCTGTTGCACCGCTCACTAAACTAAACTAATCTGACAGGACTAAAATTATACGCGTCTCATTTCATTTCAATATGTTAGAAAAGGATGTCAACAGGTTTCGTCCTGTCAAATTAATTTGAGTTTAGTGAGCGGTGCAACAGAATCGACACCAATTTCAGATGATTTGGTCGCATCATTCCGAAGTTATAGGTATGGTTGGAAGAGGTTTCTAGCGTAAAGGTCACACCAGAGAATCCTCACCTCGTGAGCGAACGGCTATCGAAGTGGTTTCCGTTCCATTGTCGTCAATTTAGTCGTACGTGTCCACCGTTGCGTGTCGACATGCCAAATCTCGAAACCAGTGGCCTTAAAATCATTAAATATTGTGACGCTTCTTTGTAACAAGTACTTAAAAAAATAATTTACCGAGTTCGATTACTTTGATGAAAGCTTTTTACCAGTTATTTTGATTTAAAAACCAAAGTACTGAACCGATTTTTATGAATTTTCTAAGGGATCAACCTGAAAGTAAATCCGTCCAAATAAAATAATTGTAAATTTATGATACAAGTGTGCTATGTTGGGTATGTCCTAAAACCGCATACAGAACCACCGGAGGACGGGCAGCAGCGTCCTCTTGGTTAACGGTGGCAAGCACCTGTGAACCCCAAACCGCCTGCCAAGCGGTGTGCGTACTCTTGGCGGAAAAGTATCGAAAATCTAATTTTGGTTATGGCAAATAATTAGATCATGACGTCGTGTAAATGTTTGTGTTAATTTGAAATTTGTTCATCCAGCCATTTTTGAGATATTTGAAAAATAGAGATTCCGCCAGGGGTACGTTCCCCCAGCGGCACTTTTTTCTAAAGAAAGGACTTTCGAGAAAAAAAGGTATGCCACGAATTAGATCAAATTTGTTCGTAAATGTTTGTGCTAGAATGGAATTTGTTTGTCATAAGACCTCCGAGATATTCAAGTTTTTGCTGGGGGAACGTTTGCGCATTTGCTGGATTTCGTAAACGGTTAGGCGCACAGTTATGATTTTATTTACACATAGCGAAAATGTCAACAAATACTTGCGGAAAATGTCGCGCAAACCAGCGATGCGCGCGCAGCTGACATTTTCTTTAGCTGCATAAAAACTCTTTGTTGGTATTGTAAAAAAAACTGTTAAGAGTATCAATAACTAGTAGGTATTGGCTGAATATAGCAGGGTAGCTATAATCAGAATGCTTGTAAAGCATACGTACGTGTGTGAGAATGTAAAATTTGTGTATAGAATATTATATGCCGCTGGGGGGGAGGAAGGCGGGGCGAAAGTAACCACTTTAAAAGATTTTTCCAAATCGGTTTATAAATGGCCGAGTTCTGAGGTAACAAATATAAAGAAATCGAATTGAGAATGCGCCAACCTACACTGGGTCTGCGTGGTGGAATATTGTTCTTCGAGGTTAGATCCAGTTTTTAGACGCACTTTTTGGTTGCGTATTGTTTGGCCACATTTGGTGGAGTCAATGGCGACGTTTCTCTAAGGCAGGCTCGCTATGTAGGATAGAATAGATGGCAATTGGATAACTGACAAAAACAAATTTTAAACTAATTATATTCTATTTATTTACAACAGAAAAACAGCTATAATTGAAAATAATCCTCTTTGGTATTTAAATAAGATTTGAAGATACGCGCGGGATTCAACACTATCTCAGACAATTATGTACAATACAATACTCGCAGGTAACAAGAAATGCTAAGGCATTGGTTTGAAGATAGTTTATCGTTTCTGGAAGCTGAAAACTTTGATGAGCAGAAGGCCTACCACCGTAGCGGCCGCGACGCCGATGCCGGCTTTCCACCATGATGAGTTGTCGCCACTCAGACTTGCGAAATGCTTCAAGTGTCTGCGAACATCAAACATATGTATTTAAGGCTAAGTAATGACTATAACGGAACCTAGGACTGAATTAGAGTAACCGAACCTATGAACTTAGTTTCTATTTACCTAATAATATTTATAGAACTACAAATACTAATTCTGATGGTTAGATTGGTCAGGGAGGCAATAATATTCGACACAGATAATGTACGGCATGATAATTGGTGTACAAGTACATCGAATATCATGCCGTACATTATCGGCTCTGCTCAATAATGCACACCCCGATTTTGTACTGACTGATATTTGATGTACAAATACACGAATTCCTTATTTGTATAGCAGTTAGGTTCAAGTTTTTTATGTCAATATGAAAAATGTACTCTGATTATTGGCTGTACAATATAGGGCCGTACTTTATAGACACGAGCCGATAATGGACGGCCAGTATTGTACAGCATGATATTCGATGTACATGTACACCAATTATCATGCTGTGCATTATTATGCCGTACATTATCGTGTCGGCAAATATCGTGTTGTACATTATAGACACACTTGTGTTGGTGCTGTAGTGTGTGTGTGTGCCCTGCCGAGGTCAGTGTTATTCGTCCCTGATCTGCTTCTTTACTTTTCGGATTCACATTATCCCTCTCATTCATTCATTCATTACATTACAGACAGACGGAGGCAGTGAATCCGAAAGGAAACTTTTCAGATTGAATCCTGAATAGGGGTGTAGAATGGCGTCGGAAACTTCCGATTCGAATTTCGCTTCCTCCGTCTTTGTCATCCTGAATGTAGATGAGTGGGACGGATAGTGTGGATCCGAACGGAAACGTTTCCGATGGAGTTGTGAATAGGTGTTACCTGATCACAAAAGCAATCCTTAAAACTTCACGGACCACTCTCTTTTCTGAAGTTAAGGATAAGAGAAGGTATTGTCACAGTAAATTATCTTTGATTTGTTGGCTTTGTTTCCGCCGCAGAATAACTACATATTAAAGCATCGGAATAATTCATAAAAAATAAATTACAGGGCTTACAGAACTCGCTGGGTCATCTAATATAAGCTAAAAAGCTGTAGTTTGACTCGGACGTGTCCTTGAATTCTATGCCTACTTCGGTGAGAGGGCTAGGGTTACTACAACCCAGGGAAGGTTGTTGTAGGGGTTAGGGGGTTTAGGACAATTTTCATTATTTTGTTGTAGTCTCACAGTTTTGAAGCAGTAGTGTTTGTTTACCCGACTGCGCCAGGAGAAGGTTTTTCAAGTGTATGAATGTATGTCTATTTTTTGAGCTGTATTCTAAATGACTTAACATATTGAGAGGTTTATTTTCTTTTACCCGAATGCCTCAAAAGGAGGATATAGTTTTTTTTTTTACTTAAATAACACAACAAAGAAAATAAATTAAAATTCGACCGCGTAGTGAGCGAACTAAAACATCGAAAAAGTATGAAATAGAAAAAACATCATACGATAGAAACGTAGACGTAACAGTCATTTTCTGCGCTTGAGTTGTGCTGCATTGTATGTATGAATCTCAATGGCGCGGCGCGCGCGACTATAGCTCTGAGCGTACCGTGAAGTAAATGGCGGGGGATGGGGCGCTCATTTGATTACGTCATTCCATTCGGGCGTTTATTTGAAGTCAAACTACTGCTTTAGCTTATATATCTGTGGTATTATTGTTACGATGATTGTTTGAATGTATTTCTTTCATTATGAACATTACTAACCTGTGCTTGCTGAATAACATCCAAGCAGCTTGAAATTGACTGGCAAAGACAATTAAAATACACAACATGGAAACAGTTTGATGTAGTCATGGAATAAAAATATTTCAACGCACACAATTTTACATAATATTATGCAATTATGAGCATATTTTTTATTCCATAGTGAAGGTGTTCAATTATAGTACATTATGATACAAGTGTGCTATGTTGGTCATTACACTAGAGGCGGTATTATGCGCGCGAGCAGCAGGAGAGCGCGATAAGGAAGCCGAGAGTGTATTGAAACATAGCACAAGAGTTTCATACAACTGTTTTCGTCACACTTGCGAGGAAAAACATGTTTTTTTTTTATAATAATCAACCACACAGCGAAAACGTCAACAAACATTTGCGGAAAATGGCGCCCAAATCAGTAATGCGCGCGCAGGTTGACATTTACTTCAGCGGCATAAGAACTCTTTGTTGGTATTACAAAAAAACTGTAAGTATTACCCGACTATATTAAGAGTGCTTCGTATACACACGTCTAATTGCAGTCACTTACAAACTTGACTTTACCGGGTTATACCTATTATAGTACAAGTGCCGTAATGTAAAGTAAAAAGCACGCGTGCGTAATAGCTTGAATTATGAGCTTAAAACCGATGCAATAAGATCCACTTTACGAGCAAGTGTGATGAAAAATTATAAAGAGGTTAAAGATATAATACCATCGATCAATTTTTTACGATAACAAGAAATAAGAGAAATTAGTCAGTTGTGTTTAGTATAGATCAATTTAAAAGAGTCCTGGATTGCCATTTATACGATGAAAATTGGCTAAACGGCAAAATGTTCATCAGCCCAGAGAGGTCTAATGCTGAACGTAGGCCTGCCCCTTAAGCCGCCACACTGTTCGACAACCTGCCATTTGCATCCGCCGGTTGCCCGCGACTTTCACAACCTCGTCGGTCCACCTATATATTGTGGGAAGCCGCGCCTACGCTGCGTCTTCCTGCACGCGGTCGCCACTCAAGAACTTTTCTTCCCCATCGGTTATCAGTTCTTCGAGCTATGTGGCCTGCCCTGCGCCACTTCAACTTGCGAACCCTGTGAGCTATGTCGGTGAATTTGGTTCTTTGACGAATAACCTCGTTCCGGCTTTTATTGAGCAAAGTAACTCCAAGCATAGCTTTCTCCATTGCCCGTTGTGTGACTCTGAGTTTCTCCAAAAGGCCAGCAGTCCAAAGACCATTTTTCTGTTCCATATGATATGTAATCATTCGCAACACACACTTGTGGAAGACTTGTCTACATGCAAGGCTTAGATGGACATGAATTGCATGGAAGTAAAAGAGAAAACTAAATCAACCACTCCTTACAACCATGCGTGTGTATCATAATTTCATATTTCATCATCGTGCTGCATCCAGCGACGGTGATAATGGAATGGACGGGCCCAGCGCTTGCAAATCGATTAAAATTAACAAGACAACACAATCAAGCATACCTAGCTAAAAGTATTCATTTTACATTTGCCGGAAAATAGAGATAGCAAATCTAATTACTGCATGACAAAAAGAGAACACATGTACATGTATTAGAAGTTAGTATCGTCGTATCGTACGGCTCGCATGTCGCAAAGGCAGAGTATTACTGAAGCGAGTGGAGAGCCGGCGCTCAACATATAGTCTTCAAAATCCGTGTGCTTATTTCCCGTCCATTCATCTTATCATTGTCGCTGGCTACATCAATATTTGAATACGACAGAATCTCCAGTTCTCATTGTCTGGCTTTACGCTGCCGCAGTAGCCAATGAGCCCTCGAACAGGCCTCTAATTTAATTTAATTTTTATTTTATCAAGTGACGAGACGAGCAAGACGTTCGCCTGGTGGTAAGCGTCACGCCTGCCACTAACAGTAGCAGCTCTAGCTTCAACGGACAAATGGTGGAGCTAAAAATAAAGTTTGAACTTAATCCACAAGTACAACAAGTATTGTATACTTACGGAAAGGCGGCCATAGTCGCCAATTTAACGAACACGTCGTGTTTATTCTCCCCGACGTTGAAGGATGTCGGCGGCAGCAGCTGGTACTTGGCGCAGAAAACTTCTGGCTGCAGAATGTAGTCCTGGCGCGCCGGCAGCGCCTCGCCCTTCGTGCCCACTATCAGCACCGGGATGTGGCTCTCCGCGAAGTATTTCTGAAATCAACGATCGGAATATGGAAACATACATTTTTGGTATATTTATACGGGATTAAACAAAGCATAATCAACCCTTTTAATAGTCCACTGCTGAACTCAGGCCAGCTCAGGTTGGCTCAGTGGTAGGACTCTACTGCAGAGTCCGCCTGGGGAAGTACCACACCTATGCCAGTTATTCAAACGCCAAGCAGTAGTGTGCAAGCATTACTGTGCTCCGGTTTGAAGGGCAATGTTACCAGAGAAATTACTGGGTATGAAGACATTTAAAGTAATAATATCTCAGGGTGACGAGCGCAGTGCAGCGCGGCGCAGGATTGTGTTCGCAAATTCACAATTCTAGCACTGCTACTGTTATCGGCAGGCGTGACGCTTAGCACCAGGCGAAAGTCTTGCTAGTCTCGTCACTTGATGATAGTAAAAAAAACTCCAAAGAGCTAATTGGTACTGGCCCGGGATTTGAACCCTCGACCCCACGATTTCAAGACTAGCGGTCTCCCAACCAGGTTACTACGACTTCACGTTTTTTTATACGGTAACTCACTATTTTTTATTAACTCTTCCAAACTCGAAATCCTTCATACCAGAACACAGAACATGAGGCTCTTCTGCCCATACACCATCACGAGGCACCGCGGGGAGTCGTTGAACTCACAATGTATATCCTAGCGATGTACTCGAAAGAGCGGCTGTTAGCGACGTCGTACACGAGGCAGGCGACATCGCAGTTGACCTCGTGCGGCTGCAGCGGGTCGGACACGCGCGAGATGGGGATCTCGCGGAGCACGAGACTCTTCTCCTGCCCGTACACCACCACCGTGTTGATGCAGCAGTTTTCGCACGGGTTGCCGTCGCCGCGGTCGTTGCCGTGAGCCTTTATCTTCTGAAAAATGTAAAGAAACATTGATACCAACGACAAGTGTGAAAAATCTGTGTCTGAGGCCGTTGGGCGGCACATTAATTCTTGACACTAGAGCTGGCCACTCTGCCTATCAACTTACTTACATTAGTTTGTAAAATAATAAGTAAATCAGTTGGCGGAACTTCGGAAACGGTTATGAAGTGGAAGGTCGAAAATCACTAAAGTAAGATAAAAGTAATATAAAAAAAGAGAGAAGTAAATGTAAAATAATTTATACAAGGCGAGTATAAGCGTAGGTATTAGACACCGAAAAAAACCTTAAATCAACACAAAGCCTCGATTAGTTCCGGTACTATTACAATAACTTCCGGAATTAAATACCGTGATTTGTTTATATCATTGTAACGATCGGTTTCACAAAGACCTATATTGAACCCGTCGCTGTATTGAACAAGTTATTTGTAACCGTAAGTCGACCTTGCATAACTTTTCGTGTTCAAAACCTGATATTTTGCCCGATACCGAGTGTTAAAGTGACGACGTGAGATATGTCAATTTTGACACATTTGGTTTTCATACAGTTTGAAATAGTTTTACAGTCTACTTTAATACAGCAACCTCCGGAATTAAATCCGTAGTTTGTTATTGTCTCCTATCGACTTACTTTATGCGCGATGCCGAGGAAGCTCCTGCAGATGGAGGTTTTCCCGCACGCCCGCGGGCCAATCACGTGGCACTGGTACACGTTGCGACTCGACTGCTTCTTGGCGATGTCCACTTTCTTCTCGCGGGTAACTGAAACATTTATTTTTAGTGTTTTATACACACAGAATTTTGTAGCGTAATCACATCAGAGAATGAGTTTCGGGTGTTGGGATGAGCATCCGATACCTGGGCTTACCTACTGCTCATACCACAGATCATAATATAGCCTGTTGATGGCTCGTGAACATAATTTCTCCTACAAACACGACTCACCGTTGCGGGCAGGGGGCGAGGTAACGTTCTATGCTTGCGATTAGCCAATCACTGTGATGACGCAATCTGAGTTATGAAATTCAATTAAATTCTGATGAACTTACAGTGGCTAGCAGTGTTTTTTAAACTACAGATTTTCGTAAGAGGGGAAGTCAGACGATCAGTCATCAGGGTTTATATAGTCTTTGATTCATACAACACTAGCTGCGCACCCGTGTGTTGATGATGATGATGACTAACTGTAGCCTATATTATCTATCTCCTTAAGCAATCTCCATTCCGAGTTTCATTCAAATCAGACAGCCGTTTTGGCTTGAACAGGTTACATACATACCGACAAACTTTCGCATTTATTAATTTGTGTGATATAATTCAATATCGATCGGAATCGTTATACTTCGCAAAATTGATCGTTCAACTCCAGAGATCTGTTGAGTCCTATAAAATGAGCTGACACGAGATATATTTTGTAAGGGGACTCCATTTTTTCTCGTATTTAGCAAATGTATGTTCTAAAACTTCTCTTTTATACCGTTGACTATTTGCTAAGCCTGCCTGAAACAACCTGTGTAATTCTTATGGCTCTTTAATTGATATTTTTAATTATTATCCAGTGAGCGACAGCGATGCCTTCTGGAAAGTGGTAGGATACAATAAATTAGGAAAGTAGTGGCGTTAAATACTATGGATGACATCATGCTTTGCAAAGGAGAAGAAAAATGCTTTTTAGCAGATATATCGCGGTAATTATGAATTTAGGACAGATGTTTAGAACCCATTTATATAAGATTTTCAACACTATAATATAAATTTTAGCTAGATTTCAGTTATTTCATTTAAAAAATGCATGGCGCCTTTTAATGCGATTTTGTTCCATTTTTAAATACTTGGCCGCCGGCCCACCGGATGTAAAAACAATATGCTATGCGCGAGGGTAGTATTTAAAAAGATTACCTTTGATTTATTCGGCAATAATCTAATTAGATACACTAAATGATTCGTTTGCTCGCTGCGTAGCGTACCTAAAACGCAGTGTGCCTTAATCGCGTTGTGCCTAACTGTCATTTCAAATAAGCGTTTGGACTAAGTAGCTATTCGGCTATGTCGCTGTTAGTCTATTTCTTGTATCGCCCATTTCGCGATACAATAATTTCGTTATTGGTCTATTTCTTACATTGTCTATTACACCATACGACTATTACGTTATTGGTCTATTTTTTACATTGTTCAATTCGTCTATAGGTAGCCGTCTACAATTTATTTTAGCTATGTAACAGCTGCTGCAGACATAGTTTTGGCAATAATTAGTGTCTACGAATTTTAGGTTTACATACACGAGAGATCACGAAATCTCGCTAAAAGTAGCTATGACATCATTGCGAGTTTGTAGAACACATCATTTTGTCTAAACACTCATTCTATTTGAAGGTCGTGAAATGGCTACAATTTTATTATGGGAACTAACGTTGTTTTGAAACTTCGTGTGATGCTGGATACCTAACTCCAGCTTATGATGAAGTATCATAAACAAAAACTACTCAATGTTTCATCAGCTATCTGGTTGCCATAGTACGAGCTTTGCTTAGTTTGGGGCTAGATGGCGCTTTGTGAAATATGCACCAATATTTATTTATTTACTCGCTGCGTTCCGCGGTTTTACCCGCGATTCTTGAGATAAAAAGTAGCTATGTTTTAGTCTAAGTTTTCCATTCTATACATCATTCATGTTCTATACAAAATTATAGCTAGAGCAAACATAGATTCTCAAAAATATAGGCGAAAATTTAGATAGATGAAGAATGGTTACATTGTCGCAACATGTTAGACCCTTGTACGGTAGATTTGTAGGTTTTTAGCACAGATAAACGAACGGCCTACTGCGGTACTCCCGAGTTGGTGGTCATCTCGCGAAAGACTCAAACACATTATCGAGACGCCACCTTTCATTTTTTATTTTTTTTATTATAGTGGTCACTACCACCACTAGCGAAAATTAGTACAGTCAGTAACTTTTATTTTGGAAAAGTTTAGGTACTTACTGTGTATTGCGCTTTTTTGTGTGTCGTTTTCTAAAAAGTTAAAACCCAAATATGCTAGATAGGCACTAGTGTTTTGTAAATCCAGTAAAGTCATCAGTGTCCAACGGCACATCCACCCTTGCAACGTAAGATAACCCTGAAATAAAAGGTTTCTTTACTAGAATACTTGCATGCAATATTGTCAAGGTTAATCCGTAATGAGCGCTAATAAGGCGCATTCCAACAAGTATTTCAGTAACATACAGTAAGGGAAATACATGACTTATACTACATTTTTGTTGTTTGAATATGGCATAAAGTACTAGAATTGTATGTTTTACCAAGTGTTAACTGTTTTCCGAGTATCATTGAACAATTCAATGTTTGCCTGCTAAGATAAACAGAAGATAAAAATGTATGGCAAGCACTACAAGATTTACACAGCACTTGAGTATGTTTTCAGAAGAGGTGTGTGTTTACAATTTGATGAAATAAAATCATAAAAGATAAATTTAATTTAATACGAAATCTACCTTTTATGGTCTGAAATAAGGTTTAATTCGAATGTTTACATCTAGCATTGAGTGGTTGTATGAAATGCGACACGTGTAACTATGGGCCATGAAAATCTTGAAATGCGTCCTACATATTTATTTCACATTACTACTAAATTAAGCTGATTGATTATTTTTCTTTAGGTTTTTACCTTGTCATTAGTAGGAACACAGTATCTCAAATTGTGCCAGGGTATTCTAGGACAGCATGAGAATACATTCTTTAGCTCTGTTGGATTCAGCATGCCATCTTTGTCCCGGTCATATCTTTCAAATATTTGTGACAGGAACTGTTGCCCTTTGTACGACAGCTCCGAAGTACAACCTACTGGTACTTTGATGCTGCAAGATGAAAAGAAATACATGGTTATGATAGGTCCAACCACTGACCAATAGCAAGAACTGAAAAAGGGAGCAACAGGAAACGAGTCGGCGAGTGTGTAGTCCTTATGCTAGGGCTTCACCTGCGTGTAATGCCATTATTTAGCGCGGTATTTGATACTGTACGCAGATATGGCCGGGTGTTTGCACGCTAATAGGCTAGTGGCATAATAGGCGTGTGGCCTAATGTTTAATTTATGACAAATAAGAGGCTTAGTGATGAATATAACTAAATACATTAAACATACTGAAAAAATAAATTGTATTGGCTGATAAATCTCTGAGATATGAGCGTTTAAAGTTTTAGGTGGGGATAGAGAGGGGATGCTCTATCCCTTTCTCGCAAAGTACGTGTTAGTATAGCATTTGTATGCCGCGCCTGAGGCTTGACGTCATAGCTCAGTATAACGCGCTCTCTATCTAGCTTGAAATTAAAATGCTTAGAACTTATTTATTTTTGAGTTATTTAAAATTTTGTTTTCTTTGATAGGCTCTTTTGATGATCAGCTTTTTTATGAGTAATAAAAAAATTGTAGTCATCATGCCTATTGTTTAATCGCGATGAGCGAGTGTGATGCTAGGGCTTCACCTGCGTGACGCTTTACGTCCAGTTATCGGAATAATTAACGTGCAATAAATGATGCATTAAACAATGCTCTACATGGGCGGCCACACTATCATTTGACTTTGAATATCGCCTAACGTCTAACGACGTTGATAATCCCACTAGCGTATTAGCGCGCTAACACCCGGCCATATCCGCGTACTCTATCAATTAACGCGCTAAATAATGGCATTACACGCAGGTGAAGCCCTAGCATGAGGGAATAGTGGGCGATTACTCCTCTACTTATTTATTTATTTATTAAGGACACCAACTTGATGTACGTCATTGCACACCAGCGAAGACAGAGCAGTTACTATCTCGGTTCTTAATTAAACGGACTAGACTGACATTTCGAGTGTTGCTACTTTTTGGCAAAATTTAAATAGTGCTGGGATAAAAATATTAAGTTTATTAACATATGTTAAGAAACTTAATCTTTTTATTAACTTATGAAGTTATGTTAACAAACTTAATAATCTGACACCAATGATCTACTTCGATATATTTATATTAATCTTTGTAGAAGGTGTAGTTCCTTACTTATGTACGATTTCAATCTTTCCAAGGTTATAAATCATCAAAATAATGTTACTTTCCCTGTAGCAATTTAAAGAACAACTTTTTAACACAATATGTTTTTCCTTTTCTATCTGCACTTCCACTGGCAGCACTTTAAATGTTTGCTGGCACTTAATAATTATTTTGAACGATATGAACTTAACAATATCCATCACTATGTTTTTTTAGCAGGCAGCATTATTTTGAAAAGTGACATTTTAATCTGTCAGTTTAGTCCATTTGAAAAATAAAATAAATCTGTAAATAGTTAATTACCTACCTAATATATTTAATAATAACATACCCTGTCCCGACTTATCTATCTTGGTGTGTGTTTTGTAGTTAGTTTTAATGTTTTGGTTTCAGGGAACATAACAAAAATAAAAAATTAAAATAAAAAAAAAACTCTGCACTACACTTCAAAGAATATTGCAGTATTAATAACCGAACAAACTCTCTGCGTGTGATGGCCTATCTTTCTACGTGACAGTGGCGGAGTTATGAAACATCTTCACAAAAGCCATACATCAAGAATTGAATTGAATTGAATTATGAATACGAGTATAGCTAAACGTCATCACAATAGGCTAGATGACTGGTTTTTTTTATTGTCCTATTAAAATGTGGCCCATAAATATAGCTGATTAATGAAAAGAAAATGAAAATCTGATCAAAAATAAGCAACTTATAAGCATTTTAATATCATGTTAGACAGAGGCGAAACAACAAATCGTGACGTCACTTCTCTGTACGCCATATAAATTCTATTCTGACAAGTAAGGCGTGACGTAATTTTTTGTTTTGTGGGAAAGGGACAGAGTTGTCTCTAACAAAAACTTTAAACGCTCATATATCAGAATATTATTAACGATATTTTTTTTTCAATAAACATACTATATTTACTTAAACATCAGTCGTCTACCCTATTATAAGTTTAGGCTACTTGCTTGGTATTTGTACGTACCAAGCAAAAAATCTCAGCGAGTATTAGGCAGACCTGGGTATGTCCTAAAACTGCATCCAGAACCACCGGAGGATGGGCAGCAGTGTCCGCAGTAGGTAACGGTGGTGAGCTCTGCGATCCCCAAGCCGTCTGCCAAGCATGGGGATTATGGAAAACCCCCCCGTTTTAAGTGAGAGGCCTTTGTCCAGTAGTGGACGTTTTCTGACTGTTGATGATTAGGCGACTATCACAGCTCCATATAGCTGTATTTGTTGTAGCAACAAACTAGTTCTCTCCGGCATAGCAACAGTGTGATTAATGTATGTGTCTCTTTTATTGCCAAGGGACCTACATCTGCTGGTGAGATAGGTGCCTTATATTAGAAAAGAAAAACCGAAACACACTATGAGATAATATTACTTATAAAAAAAACAGTTCCTTACTTTGCATATAAATAACTATTTGTCAGCTCCAAGTTTTCATCATAACCAAATTTCCGGAGTACTGTCCAAGTAGTTTCATTCCTCCCTCTTTGAATGAACAAGCAATGTAAGAATATGAAACCTTTTATTGTAATACAGTCATTATCTATCCCGCTGGCAATGTTTTGAGCAATTACGGATTTTACTTCATCTAAAACCTGAAACAAAATGTTTCCTGCATTAATATTTTATTCATAGTTGGGAGTTTATAGATCTCCTCTACTGCAAAAATGGGATAAGCCCGCAGCACACTGTAAAAGTGTGAATACAGTTCCAAAGATTTCAAGAAAGTATAGGGAAAACTGAAGGTGGAACCATATTTATGATTTAATTTGTACTAGTGATACTGGTACATGGGTAATTTTAGCTCAACTACAGTGCTTGGACGATCCTAAGCCTCAGATGCCTTTTGGAAATAAACAGGAAAACTAAAAAAAAATATAGGACCTTGTAATGCTAATTATAATAGGTCTTTACCTATGAAATTGCCGTTCTTCAGTACTGGTCATTTCAAATAGAAAAAAAGTTTGGAATGGCTTTGTATTCTGAATTCATTTTAATTTTGTCTTAAAAACATGACATTCTTTTTACAAACTCAGTCTTTTGTTTATTGATTAGCGTTGTATTTTCATTACATTTGATAATTTTTCGTCATAATGGATACTTAAAAAATTCGTGTAATTATGGAATATGAGTTCCGTCGTGGCACCAACGCGACACAAACGGCACGTAACATCAAAAACGTTTACGGAGAGAACTGTACAAACGAACGCACAACCCGTTATTGGTTTTCTCGGTTCCGTTCTGGAAATTTTGACATGAAAAATGAAGCTCGTGGTCGTCCGGAGACTTTGGTCAACAATGATGAATTAAAGGCGATTGTGGAAGCTGACGAAACTCAATCTACAACTGAGCTAGCAGCAGCTTTTGATGTTAGCATCAAAACAATTTTGATCCATTTGCGACAAATAGGCAAGGTAAAAAAACTTGATAGATGGGTGCCCCACGAACTTAACGATCGCCACCGCAACGTACGCGTCGAGATCTGCCTCGCGCTGCTGCTACAGACAGTCTCCAAGCTGCAAGAGCTGGGGTTGGAAGCTCTCCCTCATCCGCCATACTCACCAGACCTTGCACCTACCGACTATTACTTTTTCCATAATTTTGACAACTTTTTAGTGGGTAAAAAATTCAATTCCCGAGAGGCAGAACAAAATGCCTTTGAAGAGTTTGTTGCCTCCCGTCCAGATTTTTACAAGAAGGGCACAAATAAACTGCCAATTCGTTGGCAAAGATGCGTCGATTGCATGGGTGATTACTTTGAATAACAGAAATAAAAATGTTAAAAAAAATAAGTACTTTCACTTATTCCATACAAAACGGCAATTTCATAGGTAAATACCTAATATTATTATTCGTTTATTTATTTATATAAACTGTTTCCACACTAGGTCATTTATATGTTATTAATGCATAGACAGTATGAAAAATTAAAACGTCTGAGAGAACCTGCATAATTATGAGCAATCTCCGGGTTTCCGCCTCGTGTGCTTTCACACTGTCTTATGCATTAATAATTATACAATTTTAGGTCCTTACCTGTAATTGCAGTGGGGAATCGAAACACTTTTTCTGAAACATTGTCACTTCATAATCATCCAAAAGTCCATCACCATCTAAATCACATATTTTGAATATCCTTGTCAGTGCTTTTTTGCATTTTTCTGTCAACTGAAACAAATAATCTCATAATTCTCCAAGCAAAGAAAATAAGATGTAAAGTGACTACAATCGGCTTACTAGAGCATGATTGTTGATAGCTTTATTTATAACAGGGCTTCCCAACCTTTTTCTAGTGCACACCCCTAGCACCACCACTCTCATACTTTTCGATGAGCAAGTGATATAATTCCACAAAGCAAACAAAATATTTTATAGCACAGCGTAATGCACTGCATGGCTTTGTTTTCATTGAACGTTTCTATCAAATGCTCAGCTGTGCCATTATTAAACTTTATAATTTCATGTTTTTTTTTGTCTTTGGTCCCACTGCGATAGGTCCACGGAACCCCTGATTGGGAAACCCTGATTTATAACATAATAGTATAAGCCCTGATTTGTAACATAATAGTAAAAGAAATTCCTATGGTTTATTTGCGTTGATAGTTTTTCCATCATAAAGATATAACTGCAGCCCGTAATTCAATGGAAATGCAGCCTGAGCAATTATTCCACAGAAACTTATAATAGGGTACTTGACTACTATTGGGAAATTGTTTTGAATAATTTATTTTCATATTTAATGCACACCACATCAATATTGCCTTGTGATTCGTATTTTCGGAAAAAAACAATGTGAAAGTTTGAATGAGATTAAAACGCGCCATAACGCGATTTGGATTACGTGACATATCTGACGTCACACCAAAGTAAACAACAATCGAAAGAAACCCATCAAGGCATAGATCTAGTAAAAGAAGGTGTTTATGTAAGAAATATCTGTGGTAACTCAATTAAAAAAAGCTTTATTTTACTGTAATCATGATGAAAATACACGTTAGATCTCGTTGTTTACTTCGGTGTGACGTCAAAAAAATTGCCACTAATCACAGTGTTTCGCATCACGTGACCAAATTCAAAATAAATTAATTTTATTTTCGTATTTTTTTACAGAAAATAAAATTATTTTAGTCTAAAAATAAATAGATATGCTTTTTTACGCTGCAATTTATTAGGATTATATCAATTTGTAGCATATTTTCAATAGAGTCAAATTGCCTATTGAAAAACGATAATGTTATTATCGTTATGAAAAGTAAGTCAGAGTGGTCAGTTGCTATCTGTATTTGAGATGCTCGGCCTAGACTTGGTTTACAAAATATCCAAAGCAGCTGTTTATAACTATGAAAAACAGCAAGGCTCAGCAAATTTTATAGAAAATGTTATTTTCCTTAAATTTTATTAGATAAGCATTTTTTTTTTATTAGATGTGTTTGTATCGCTTTGGCATGTAATGATTTGTGACATTTTGGCTTACCTCTTGTTCATCTATTGAGTATATTGGATTAATAGGGTGCAATACTGCTTTCTGTGCATTGTAGAACATTTCTGATACATTAACAAGTGACTTTGCCGAACATTCTATGCATCTGTCTACTTCTGGGTACTCCTCTGCTATGTCCCAGATATTCTACAATCAGAATTGTAACATTCACGTTACTACTGTACATTATAGATGAGAATGACTATTCTATGTGACCAAATACTTCAAACTTGAAAACTTCACAATGAGAATGGATATTGAAATCACTGTCATCAAATCCTAAAGCCAAACATATGCTGCGTTCCGTAATGCGCTAAAAGTGATAATATCGCGAATCCAACCAAATTGAATAGTCACAAAATACAAGGGCTTTGATTTGATCGAGTAATACTTCTGACTTTGGTCGGATTCGCGATATTATCACTTTTAGCGCATTACGGAACTCAGCAATTGTAAATTTCTATCATAGAGTTTGTTATCATTGAGTTATAATTCCCTCATTTTTATTTAACAAATAAGATAAATAGCAATATTATATCAAATCTTAACTCTTCATTGTCTGAATTCATGATGTAAACATAATTTAAAAAATATATATAGACGTAGACTTTAGACTTACATCAATAATGGAATAATCGATTAAATCTATCTTGTTTCCAACTAGAATAATTGGCTTTCTACACTCTTCAGGACAGTTATCTCTGACGAAGGGCAACCAATATGAAGCAATTTTATTAAGTGTTTCTTGCCTGTCTACTGAGAACACTATGCATATTACGTGAGCCCTCTCTATTTCTTCTGCCAGTTGTTCCAATGATTGTTCTGCAACTGTAATATCAAAAAACCAACTAGATACATGCAATATACAATGCAACAATAGAGAATAAATTCACATGCTTTCTATTATATTGAATACAAATGGAAGATATCGTTGTTTCTTATTCAAAATAAGAGTCTCACACTTAAATACTGTTATTTATTATAATTGATAGCAAAAGAAAAGGGAATAATTTTTAATACTCACGGCAAATATCGACGATGTTCGTCGGAACTTGTTCAGGTGTAACATCTGCTGGGATTGTGATCTCTTCGGCTTTCGGCGGCACATGTTCTGTAAATTCTTCAGTCACTAATGAAAGAATCAGGGAAGTTTTTCCAACTCCAGGCTCACCCAACAACAGGATCCGAACAGAGCGTGGTACCGATTCGTAAACCATCTTTCTAACTTACATAAATTATTGCTCTTTAATAGGGACACATTTTGCATTGAACGCACATTGAACGAGGCCTTTTCTGAATATGTTTGTTTTGTTATTTCATTTTTTGCTTTGCCGAAATTACGAAATTCGTCAATTTTCCAATTTTTTCTAAAAAGGAAACTCGAGCTCGATGACTGTCGTCAGTGTCGTCTGTCACATTGAGCATTTAACTGTCTGTCATGTCAATTAATAATTCCATTGTCAATTTCACAAAACAAAATTACCAAAAGCAAAACACGAAGTTTTTGGAGTTTTGGCGGGAACACGGAAAAATCATGTCGTTGCATTCTATTATTTTCTTAAACTTGTGTTTTGTCACGAACTAATTATTAAAAGTGGTGGTGTTTTATTCATTGAGTGTTGAATTACATGCACGAGTGTGGGAAGTAATATAATGTGGTGAAACATGTCTTTTCGTGTTGTTTTCAAAATTCCGTAGAAGCTCATAGTAAAGTCACCACAACTTTACTAGGGCATGACTTGGACTCGACTATGACCAATTCCGTGTGACTAACTGTGATTTCAGGACATATTTGACTTGATTTGAATTTTAAAAAACTTGTAAATTCATAAACTTGACACTGGCAGAATGCACAAAGTGTAATGCCAATAACAAAGAAAAAAATTACACGAAGTTTTGGCGGGAACACGAAAAAATCATGTCGTTGCATTCTATTATTTTCTTACACTTGTGTTTTTTCGCGAATTAATGATAAAAATGGTGATGTTTTATTCATTGAGTATTGAATTACATGCACGAGTATGGGCAAGTGACATAATGTGGTGCAACATGACTTTTCGTGTTGTTTTCAAAACTCCAGAGAAGCTCATAGTAAAGTCACCACAACTTTACTAGGGCATGACTTGGACTCGACTATAACTAATTAATTTCGTGTGACTTATTGGGATTTCATGACATATTTGACTTGATGATTACTATAAAATCTTGCAATTTCATAAACTTGCACTGGTAGAATACACAAAGTGCAATGCCAATAACAAAGAAAAAAATTACACTGGCAAATGCACAAAGTGCGACGTCATAATCCTCGTAGCTTTGCCTCGTAGGAGGAAAGAAGAAAAAAATATCGATCGTGGGCAGGGTCGCCAGATTGGGGGCTGTTTTTCCCATTATGGGGAAAAAAAAAAGATTTGGGAAGTAATGGGGAAAAAATTTTTTTGGGGAACAGTTTTTTTTTTGGGGTAAACAAACAATCGGCTGTTCCATACAATTTGTCCGATTTTGACAATTAACTTTTTGAATGGAACAGCTGTTTGTTTTTACGATTTCAAGTCTGGCCACATAGTAAAAGTTGTTCATAATGATGAGTACATTTATACCATTCAGTATTATTTACCCTTTTTGTTACACATTGTATATTATGTTATTCCAAGATATAAGGAAAAAAGTATAATTAAGTAAGGTAAATACGAACAAAAAAAAAATTTGGGGATTTTTTTAATGTTACCTGGGGAAATTTATATGTACTATATCTGGAGACCCTGCTGCCTTATCATGTAACTGTTCGGGATCGCGATTCGGATTGCGATTTGTCATTAATGTCACTTGTCACTGTCAAAGCTAATCGGTATCACGTAGTGATATCTCTCGCTATCGTTAACGAACGAATGCATTGATTTCCTGAACGAATGAAATTATGTGAAGCAAATCCGTCGGTCTTTTGGCGTTTCGTCCTGTCTTCAGGGTCAAAATGAGTATTGGCGGGAACGCGAAAAAAAACGTCGCAGCATTGTATTATTTTGCACATTTTTCCGAGTTTTTAATGTATTAAAAATAGTGGCGTTTTATATTAAATGCCGATATAAGTGCATGAGTGTGGCCAAGTGATATAATATGGTGAAACATGGTAATTTCGTGTTGCTTTCAAAACTCCGAAGAAGCTTGCAGTAAATTTGCCACAGCTAGGGCATAATAGAACCTGACCGTGACTTACTCTTTGTGCCTAGGACACGTTTGACTGAAAAGAAAGAAGGATCGATGTAGAAATATGTATGCGGCTGAAAGACTTGTATCCATGGCCAGGATGATTAAAAACAACAAACAATGCAGGGTCAATCAAGCGGTCAAGTCAAGTCAATGTCAATGTCGTGACGTGCGTCTGATATGAAAGTTTTTTTTTTTCCTTAGTTATTGGCATCGCACGTTGTGCATTCTGCCAGTGTCAAGTTGATGAATTTGTAAGTTTTTATATTAAAATCAAGTCAAATATGTCATAAATCACATTTAGTCACACGAAATTAGTCAAAGTCGAGTCCAAGTCATGCCCAAATTCAACACTCAATGAATAAAACACCACCATTTTTAATCATTAATTCGCGAAATAACACAAGTTTAAGAAAATAATAGAATGCATCGACATGATTTTTCCGTGTTCCCGCCAAAACTCTATGAAAGTTTTCGTGTGAATTTGTGTGAAATGAAATTGTGAAATCTTCTAACTTCTCATAGGCATTTGTGCAGTTCAGAAGTTTTAATGTTGCTGCACTTTCCTAATCAGTGAAAGATTATGTTTTAACGGCTACAAAAGACAGTATTCTCCAACTTTTAGAATTTAAGGTTATCAAGGTCATACATACATTCAAAACAAAAATTTAAAATGTCTTTGATGGAGCACCAAATATATAACGCATTGAAATGGGACTGCGCAGAAATCAATTCCTTATTCTTAACGGCAGTATCATCAGTAACGATTCATACCTATTGCACCTCAGACATAATAAAGTATAGGTACCTGAGAAAACTACTGATTAAAGTTAAAGGTACACTGCATTGTACGGAAACGAGACATGGACAATGACCATAAGAGACCGAGAAAGGCTAGAAGCATTTGAAATGTGGTGCTTGAGGCGCATGGAGCGAATAAGCTGGAAAAAGAAAACAAATCAGGAGGTGTTAGACATTGTAGGAGAGGAAAGAAGGATCATAGAAAGCGTAGAGCTCAGAAGAGGAAAAATGTTTGGCAACCTTGTGCGACATGACATATTTATGAAAAACATCATAGAGGGGAAAATAGAAGCAAATCAAGGACCCTGAAGAGATGCTTTGTTGATTAAGTCAAGGAGAGGGCCAAAGTCATGTCATACAAAGAGATCAAAGAACTGGCTGGAGATAGAGAAAGATGGAAGGCAGTCCACCGACAAGAGCCATGCTCTTAAAATAAACTAATGAATGCCATATGAGGAGTCTGTACGGTCCATCAAATTACCTATGAACGATAGTATTGTACACTTAAGCACGGCTCAACGATGAACAGCAGTAAAAAAACAGACCTCTTGGACACTAATGTGTACTGTACTATCACTCTGGACATGTACATGATAAAATGTGGGACTTGTATCCGGAAGCCTCTTAGTACCTAGCGTAGTAACTGTCCATGTTAAGTAAATATCTAATATGTAACTGTATAAACATGTTTGTTAACTCCACAGGTTAGCTCTACAAAAGCACTGCCATGTATTTGTCAAATAAAAATATCAGGATTTAACTATTTTAATATACATCTTTTTATTACCTATCTCTGCCCCGCAAGTTTTTTTTGTGCAACTGACAGTCTTTATAATATGCACAAAAAACTTATTTTTTCCCCTAGTTTTTTCAGGCCTGCATTGTTATGCCCAGGGTAGCTACCTAAAACCTATTAAAAACCTAAGCCAAGCTTAGGTATCAAGGGATATTTATTGAATTATTAATACCGTGAACGAGTCTGAAATGTAGGCCAAGTAGATTAAGTTTCCGGGGAGTAATAAACAGTACCAAACAATAGATAGGAAGGTCAGTAATGTATTAACATCATACTGCAGAACAATTTTATGAGATTACTAATCACAATAACTAAAAAAATATTATATTATATTTTATAAAAAATACTTTTTACTTCAGTAACTTGGGTATCTTACTAAAACTACAATTATTTTTTAAGACATCACTATACAGAAAAAACTACATACAATATATCAACATTTTAAGAATTTAGAAACTACTATACAATCAAGTTATGCGATTAACAAGTCACTATAATATTAGGACCTATAGAATATAGCACAATAAGAGAAGTGTGTGCACTTCAAAGGTGGCTCACATACATTACTCTTGAAAACCTAGGAAAATTATATGGTCAGTTCCTGTGGGATAGCAGGTAACCTACACAGTACAACCATAAATTTAATTCCTAATACAAAAAAAATAAATATTACATTTATTCACTGACATTATTACTAACTACTAAAGTATTCGGTACTAGCATAGATTAAGAGTAATTAACACTTAATCTATGGTACTAGTTACTATTATACATTATTTAATACTCCTTTTATTTATCTGTAACACCAGCACTAGTTTCGCCATCAGGTTGTCCTCCCTGAACATAGGCCTCCTCTAAAAGTCTCCACTCCTCTCTATCTCTGGCTATTCTCCGCCACCCTTTTGGTAGGTCGTCCTCCCACCTTCTCTATGGTCATCCCCTTGATCTCTTCCCATCTCTGGGGTGCCAATGACCTCTTTGGTCCACTTTTGTTTCGGAGATCTAATCACATGTCCAAGCCAGCGCTATTTTAGTAAATTGATCTTGCGTGAGACATATGTCATGCCTTGCGGCCTTCCTAATTTTGGTCAGTCTCCACTTGTCCTGCAGCTTAATGTGCAACATGCTTCTCTCCATCCCTTGTTGGCATGCCTTAAGTTTTTGTCTGTTTTTAATTACTTATACTATACTATTCAAATAACAAAAAAATTATGCTCTTACAATTATCAGCAACAAAGTCATACTTTAAAATATTGGCTAAGCATGATATAATAATATAAAAATTACATTGTAATTGTGTAACAATTAACTCATACGTTAAATACCTACATAAGGTATTATATTACTTTTGTTCTTGGAATACTTAACTGTAAGTTGCTCACATTATTAAATCATTAAGCGGTGATACCCTGTATTTCTCTATACTATAATCATGCTGACCCATGATGCTTTTGTCTAAATGATAAGCTCACAATGGAACAAAATGAAACCCACCTGAAGACAGTTGGAACAAAATGAAACCCACCTGAAGACCGTCTACGAACCCACCGCTTCATTCGAGCTTCTTGGTGAGCAACACTGCAGTACAGTAGGTACTGTACATTATAATATCGGAACCCAACCGTTTCTCCGGCCTTACAACGCTTGTGCGCTGTCTTGCCAGCAAAAGTGGTATTAACTCATCACAGCCGGTAGTGGCCGGTAAACTCCATAGTCGATATCGTGAGATGCTGACTTATCTCCCTTAAGATTCGTCGCTCCATTGCGGTAGTCTCGGGTATGTAGTATTCTTTGTTCTCCGTCCACAGCAGCTAACAACATAGCTCCGGCCATGGCTCGCATAGAAAATTTACTATAGATGGCATGGCTTCTAGAAAATGCTTAGGATATTTCCCATAAGCAGGTGGCCTAGTGACACAAACTTCCCATATTTCCTTGTAGGAACTAGGGCAAAATTACACATGCCTTTTGTTTTTGTTTCTTGAAATTTATTGTTATGTTTTGATATTGCTACGTGCTACCTCTATCGTTTGACACTTGTGCTGCGTTCCGTAATGCGCTAAAAGTGATAATATTGCGAATCCGACCAAAGTCAGAAGTATTACTCAATCAAATCAAAGA
Organism: Erannis defoliaria; assembly: GCA_905404285.2. NCBI lineage: Eukaryota > Metazoa > Arthropoda > Insecta > Lepidoptera > Geometridae > Erannis > Erannis defoliaria. The sequence goes on from FR990071.1 coordinate 9,346,671, forward strand.
CCTTGTATTTTGTGACTATTACATTTGGTCCGATTCGCGATATTATCGCTTTTAGCGCATTACGGAACGCAGCAATAGCGAGCTCGCAGCTGTCATTGAGCATTTAACTAGGCAGCTGTCATCGGAGTTCTGTGATACCGATTACTGAGGTTTTAGGCCAAAGTACAAGAAAATGTTCATTCAATTTGGATCGCGATCGCTAACCCTCGAATGACGTTTCGTATTGGTTTCAAATGTCAAAATACAACCCATATTGAGCCCCTCGCAATCCCGATCAAGTTACATGATAAGGCAGCTGATCGTGGGGCATTTTTATTTAGGAAATATTTTTATTGTGAACTTGGATAATCACACAATATGATGATTTCACACTTTATATAACGCACCAGATTATAACAATGGGTGAAATAAATAAAATGCAGAACGATTGGGACTCTGGCAAGGGACTACGCGAGCCGGTAAAATCTTTGGAGGTTAGTACCTATATTTATTGATATCGTCTTGTCTACAATGTACAATAATATTTGATTGGTTCATCATTAAATCTAGCTTATAGTTACACAGTTTATATGGAATAGTAAGACAAAAATATTATTAGCGTGAGTTCCACTGACGTTTATGGAAATAACACCAGTGATAACACCAATGATTTCAGTATTTAATTAATTACTAATTGTTTCAGGACAAATGGAAGCTTGTTCCGTCTTTTTTGCAAGTCAAGGGTTTGGTAAAGCAACACATAGACTCTTTCAATTATTTTATCAATGTAGAAATCAAGAAAATAGTGCAAGCCAATGAAAAAGTTTTCTGCGATGCAGATCCCTTGTTTTACATCAAATATTTGAATGCTTATGTTGGTACACCAGACCTTGAAGAAAGCTTCAATGTCTCCAAGCCTACCACTCCGCATGAGTGTAGACTGAGAGATATGACATACTCTGCACCAATCACAGTGGACATTGAATACATAAGAGGCAGTCAACGTGTTATCAAGAACAAGCAACTTATAGGCAGGTAAATGCTATATTACCCTGGTTGTCTTTACACTTTTAGATTTTGTATTGTTGTCCTTAAAAGACTTGCTCAAGTTGTTGGAAACAAAGTTGTGGCTTATCTTATTTTACATCATATCAACCGGCAGAAGACGTCCACTTCTGGATGAAGGCCACCCCTTTAATAGGGAGGAGTTCCCATAACCCATCCCATCCCCTTGCTTGGCAGGTGGCTTGGGGATCGCAGAAAGTTCACCACCGTTAACAAAAAGAATGCTGCTGCTGTCTGTCCTCCGGTGGTTCTGGATGCAGTTTTGGGACATACCCAGGTCCGTTATGTTATTACTGCGACGAAATGCAATTTCGGACTTTTTTTTTATTAATCCTATCAAATGACGAGACGATTAAGACGTTCGCCTGGTGATAAGCGTCACGCCTGCCACTAAGAGTAGCAGTGCCAGAATTGTGAACTTGTGAACACAATCCTGTGCCGCACTGTACTGCGCTCGTCACCCTGAGATATTACTTGTTAAATCTCTTCATATCCAGTAATTTATCTGGTAACATTGCCCAAACTGGAACACAGTAATGCTTGCACACTACTGCTTGATGGTTGAATAACTGACAATGTGGTGGTATTTCCCCAGGCGGACTCTGCAGTAGAGTCCTACCACTACAAAAGTTTTCCTATAGTTTTACTAGTAAGTTGTTTTGCTACTCAAAACATTGTCACCATGTAGATGTTTTCACGTGCCGACGTTCTGCAAACATCGTCTATTACCCTGATAGTCCTTTCGATACGGAGCCCAAAACAGTGATAAGTTATAAATAATCTTACAAAACCGATATGTTTTACAGAATGCCTCTCATGTTGCGATCATCAAACTGCGTCCTGACAAACAAATCTGATTATGAACTGGCAAAGTTGAACGAATGTCCACATGATCCTGGTGGTTATTTTATAATTAGAGGTGAGGGTGATTTTACTGCTTTTTTTTCATTTTTGTATAATGTTTACTAGGAACATTCTTTGACATGAATATTGATTCCACATCCGGCTTCCGGCGATATGAATTTGAAGATAAAAAAGGAAAAAGTTAAATAGAATTCAATGATTTTATCTAATATCTGTTGGTTACAGGACAAGAAAAAGTAATTCTAATTCAGGAGCAGTTATCAAAGAACAGAATGATTGTGGATGAATTCAAAGGTGCCATACAGTGCCAAGTCACCAGCTCAACACATGAAAAGAAGACAAGGACCAATGTCATAATGAAGAATGGAAAATATGTGTTGAGACATAATGCATTGTCTGATGTAAGATTAGTGATTTCTTACTGTGCAGTTAAAATGTTGGTGGCATTATTTCTACTACACAGTAAAAGTGAAGTCACACAGACGCGGTTGATTGCCGCGGTACGGGACGGGCCATACAGAAAGCGGGGATTGCGCCCACTTTCTGTGGGTCAATTTGCAAATTATAAACTAAAATTACAAAAATGTTTGTCCCTCCCCGCACCGTCCTTCCGCGTCTTTGTGACTTGACCTTAAAGTGTTTGTGTCACTGATCATCAGATGACCTGTGGTCGGTGAAGGAAAACATGAGGTAAACAATAGTATGTCGGTAGGGTACTTTCAAGTACTCTGCTGGCTAGCCAGCCAGCTAGCCAGGGTAGCTACCCTCAAGGTGAAAATCTGCCACTAACCACCTAATGGTGTTCTGGCAGCCTCACCCAGGCTAGGTGTGTTTACTAATTTTGACCAAAACATCACTTAACATCGGGTTCGTTGTGGTCAAGAATGTCAAGAATGAAAAAACCTGGTAGGTCATCAATAAAAAAATGTTACAGTAGATCAAGGTGGCTTCGTACGGTTTTAATGGTTGTACGAGTAATCGTTGCGATTTCGTCGCACAACGTGATTGAATACAATAGGGTAGATGACTGATGTTTATATCGTTGAAACGAATAGCTTTGATGAAGAATTTAATTAAATATAGTATGTTTATTGAAAAAATTATTGAAATCGGCTAATAATGTTCTGATATATGAACATTTAAAGTTTTTGTTAGAGACAACTCTGTCCCTTTCCCACAAAACAAAAAATGATGTCACGGCTTACTTGTCAGAATAGAATTTATATGACGTACAGAGAAGTGACGTCACGATTTGCTGTTTCGCCTCTCTGTCTAGCGTGATATTAAAATGCTTATTTTTGATCAGATTTTCATTTTATTTTCATTAATCAGCTATATTTATGGGGCACATTTTAATAGGACAATAAAATAATACCAGTCATCTAGCCTATTCTCTGAGTGTCTTAATTGAAGCTCGCAAGTCATCGCGCGATCACAGAAAAGATTTCCTTCACATGACGAAATCGCATTATTTTGCTCATATGCCAGTTAGGACAACGACATACTGTGTAGAAAATAGTAAAGGTACCTTTGGTGAGATTTTACCATTAACAAGGTAAGAACTCAATGAGGTCATCTTGTTGAGGACTTGTCTTGTAATATCACTGTGTGCACATAAGTGTTATCAGATGATCTGAACACTATATATTGAGGTGGTCACAAATACACACCGATCGGCTCTTGAAAAAGCAATGACTTGTAGTGTGATAATAAGGACTTTTTTGAGTTGACATTACTGAGTAGTTTATGATAATATTCCAGGATGTACCAATAGCAGTGGCTTTCAAAGCAATGGGTATCTGCAGCGATCAGGAAATAATACAGTTGATTGGCACCGATGATGCCATATTAAAGAAAATGGCCCCTTGTCTCATGGAATGTCATAATCTCAAAATATTCACACAAAACCAGGCCCTTACTTATATTGGAAGTAAACTGAAGGTTAAAAGGTATAAGTAAATAATACGATTTAAAAAAAAAACCGACTTAATTTAGAATACCTAGATGACATCTTCATCTTTTCCAGTTATTATTCCAGTAATTTTGGATTTAAAAACCAAACGACTGAAACGATTTTAATAAAATTTATATGGGACCAACTCTGACGATGTCTCCTACCAAACAAAATAAAGAATTTTCAAAATCGGTCCAAAATTGACAGAGATATTGGTGAAACACATTAAAAAAAACATCCTTTTTTGAAGTCGGTAAAAAATTATGGTATAGGTCGCGTCATGTAAAAAGAACGCTGGAAGAAAGTAGAGGGGGTGTGTTTGGCATGTGTACACTTGCGCACAAAAGTACTAGGCCTATTGTTTGAAATAATTATTAATTAGCCTTTTGCTTGCAGCTTCATATATTGTCATTACTCATACCGCGCCTCATACCACGAAATAGACCGATAAATCTCCTACTGCGCAGCTTAACCGCCAGCGTTCTTTTTACATGACGCGACCTATATCTTCTACTGCAACTAGTACATAAGATGAGTCGTATTTTGTGTCCATGCATGTCTGATTAGATTATCTTTTAGGTTTCAGTCCTCTAATGCGAAGTCCCGCACACCAGTAGATGAAGCCCGAGATCTGTTAGCGACAACAATCCTTGCACATGTCACTGTAGAAAACTATAACTTCTACGTCAAATGTGTCTACTTGGCTATAATGGTGAGGAGGGTCATTGAAGCTGAATCCAACAAGTCGGCCATTGACGATCCAGACTACTATGGAAACAAGAGGCTGGAGCTTGCGGGGTCGCTCCTATCTCTCATGTTTGAAGATCTGTTCAAGAGATTTAATTGGGAGTTGAAATCGATTGCTGATAAAATCATACCAAAAGTGAAAGTGGCACCATTTGATGTAGTTAAATACATGAGGCCGGATTTGATAGCCAATGGACTGTTCACTGCTATATCTAGCGTAAGTTTGCTATTTAAATATTATGTAGTAGTTATCAATAGTACCTATCAATACTATTACACTATCGCGGCAGAAGCGCGGCACAAAATGATCTTTCTCCTTTTATCATTCGATCATAATTTGTGTGCAGCTAATAGCACTATAACGGCGCGGCAGGTATGGCTCCTTAAGAGTATTTTGCCATGCTGCGGCACTGTCGCTTTATCGCCACCTGGTTGCCCTAAATTGCGCACGCGCTGCGTTTGTTTCCACTCCTTGAAAAATTTCACCACATGTTATCAAAACCATAGTCGAAACGTAAATACTGCCGTTAAACATATTGACTCTGTATACATTTGTCAAAACCCCATAATCATAAACAGCATATCATAGACCACTGCTGGACATAGGCCAGACACGCCACTCAGCCGACCGTTCGACAGCAAAACATTACTTAAACTTGCTCCTTTTTTTAGGGAAATTGGACTATCAAAAGGTTCAAAATGGAAAGGCATGGTGTTACCCAAGTACTCAGTCGGCTATCTTACATCTCAGCACTTGGAATGATGACGAGAGTTAATTCTCAGTTCGAGAAGACCAGAAAGGTGTCAGGGCCTCGGTCCTTGCAGCCTTCTCAATGGGGCATGTTGTGTCCATCAGACACGCCCGAGGGCGAGGCGTGCGGCCTCGTCAAGAACCTGGCGTTGATGACACATATCACGACGGAGTGCTCCGAGGAGCCGATTGCGAGGCTGGCCACCAACGCGGGCGTGGAAGATGTCAGGGTGTTGGGCGGAGAGCAGATCAACCACCCTGCTGTGTACATGGTCTTTCTAAACGGTAATTATAACTATCTGATTCTACGCAATTTCTGTCAACGCCAATGCTGGCGAAACACTGTTAGCCCAACGCATAAATCGACCAATTAATGTTGGTGCTAAATACTCGAGCCAACATTTGGAGTTGATCAGTCTGTGTTTGTTTCTTCAAAGTATCGTGATGCATCAACACGATGGCCAAAATACTTGCTGTCTTGTATTATGGTTTGCCTGTCATCGTCTTCTGTGCGACTTTTATCATTTTCATCAAATATAATGATATGCCGTATTGTAATAGCCCTACACAAAATTCGAAATATTGGCTCGGCCTTGGGTTTACTAAAGGCTTAGGACATTTGCCATACATAGGTGGCCCAACATACAAATTTCCCATACCTCTTGTATCGATTATACCAAAAGTACACATGCCTTTAATATAACGTTAAGTTACACATTGTTATGTAACACGTTGATTCAAAAAACAAATTACTATTTAACGTATAGGTACTAGGTAGAGGTACCAACAACGCGATCAATGTATTTTGAATCTTTCTTCGAGATCATAAAGATACTTTTGATTCCAGGTAACATACTTGGAGTCACTCGGCAGTACAAGAGATTGCTAAAGGTGTTCAGGATGTTCAGACGACGAGGCCTCATTTCATCGTTTGTATCGATTTACCCGAACCACAATCAAAGAACCGTCTACATATGCAGTGACGGAGGCAGACTGTGTCGGCCTTACATTATCGTCGAGAAAGGATATCCTCTAGTCACGCAACATCATTTAAACGAATTGAATCGAGGCATCAGAAAATTCCAAAATTTCCTCAATGACGGCCTGATAGAATACTTAGATGTGAACGAAGAAAATGACAGTTATATTGCGACGGTTGAAGCCGAAATCGATCCTTATGTCACGACGCATTTGGAAATAGAGCCTTTCACTATCTTAGGAGTTTGCGCAGGTCTCGTGCCTTACCCGCACCACAACCAGAGTCCGAGGAATACCTATCAGTGTGCTATGGGTAAACAGGCAATGGGTAAGTTCGTAATAATTACCACTAACACCATACTTTCCTAGTACGTTTTTTTAAACTTTGGTTCTTAATTTCAGGAACTATTGGTTATAATCAAAAGAACAGAATCGATACACTGATGTACAATCTTGTGTATCCTCAGTGTCCAATGGTGAAAACAAAAACAATTGAATTGACTAACTTTGACAAGCTTCCCGCTGGTCAGAACGCGACCGTCGCCGTAATGAGTTACAGCGGCTACGATATCGAAGACGCCTTGATTCTAAACAGAGCTTCGATCGACCGTGGGTATGGCCGCTGCCTCGTTTACAAAAGTGCTAAAACAACAATGAAACGGTACAGCAACCAGACTTCAGACAGAATCTTGGGTCCATCCAGGGACGCTGCTTCGGGAAAAGTGATAAAAGCTCACGACATATTAGACATTGACGGAATAGCATCACCAGGCGAGATGGTAGAGAACCGACAAGTACTTATTAATAAACAAATGCCCCCGGCGACACTGAACGCCGTAAGTCAGGGCCAGCCTCAGCCGCAGCAAATTGACTACAAAGATGTGCCGGTTTCGTACAAAGGCCCTGTTGAATCGTACATCGAAAACGTGATGGTGTCTTCTAACTCCGAGGATGCTTTTCTGATTAAAATACTTCTACGGCAAACGAGAGTGCCTGAAATCGGCGATAAATTCAGTTCTCGGCATGGACAGAAAGGAGTTACCGGTTTGATAGTTCAGCAAGAAGACATGCCTTTCAATGATAGGGGCATTTGTCCGGATATGATTATGAACCCTCACGGATTTCCCTCGCGGATGACGGTCGGTAAAACTATAGAACTTTTGGCAGGAAAAGCTGGACTGATGGAGGGGAAATTCCATTACGGTCAGTAATAAACTACGCAATAACATAATTATAATGTGTGCCTCTCTTCTCCACTTATATTTTACTGATCTGCAGGCACTGCGTTTGGCGGTTCGAAGGTTCGCGATGTTTGCAAGGAATTAGAGAAGCACGGATACAATTATCAGGGGAAGGACATTTTCTACTCTGGGCTGACTGGCGAACCCTTGGAGGCTTATATTTACTCTGGACCGGTATGCACTTAAATACACAAAATCTATTTCCTTCGTGAAGGCTGCTAGCTTCAATTCCCGAACTGCTTATGATGCTTTGGACTTAGATGAGTATAAACTAGCTAATATAGCTTTTTAGTTATTATAATATAAAAATAGCTTTGACCGCCAACTCGTCTAATGTAAACGAAGATGCAGTCATATGCACGCTAGTCTAGTAGAAACCGATACACTCATGACTTGAAGACACCCAGATTGCATGTACCTCGGGAAATATAAGAGCGGTTCAACAATAAATGTAAAATTTAACAGTCCCGGTTTTTCGAACATCGTCAAAAGACGACACTTTATCATGCGCCTGGTCGTCCCATATTAGAATGGACATAGACATAATATGATCTTAATTCATACTGACCTGACATCGATTCATGGTTGATATACCAAAAACACGAACGAAACGATTTAATTCCACTTTTATTGTGCAAGCTGATAAACAGTGGAATGCACTTCCCGAGAGATACACTCTGGGTGTCCTCAAGTCGCGAGTGAATCGATTTCCTCTAGGCAAGCGTTCTCCATCCTAGTTCGTTAAGCGTTCGCTTAACATCAGGCGAATAAGCGGTCAAACTCAAGCCTATAATAAAAAAAAAACTACTATGTTTGACTTATGCTTGTTACAAATACAAATAGTTTATTGATAATACCAATGTTACACGTCAAATTTCATTAAGTTATATCACAAAAAATCAATTGAAATAATTATTATAAAAATACGTTAATAATCTCTTATTTTAAAATAAGCTTCAACGTCATAAAACAAATTCTCTTGTAACCACGCTCTGAGCTTGGTTTGAAGCACCCGATGGAAGGAGCATCCCGAATGGAAGCTGGTATACGGTTGTAGATCGCGGACCCCAAATATACACTGACCTCTCCGACTTGACGAGGCGGTGCGACGGGGTGATCAGTTGGTCTTTATTTTTATTTTTACACATTGTGTTCAGGTTTACTATCAGAAACTGAAGCACATGGTGCAAGACAAGATGCACGCGCGCGCGCGCGGGCCCCGCGCCGTGCTGACGCGGCAGCCCACGGAGGGGCGCTCGCGGGACGGCGGCCTGCGCCTCGGCGAGATGGAACGCGACTGTCTCATCGGTTACGGTGCTAGGTAAATAACTTTCAATTACGCGTTGTGGTGAGAGTTTTGGCGGGAACACGGAAAAATCATGTAGTTGCATTCTATTATTTTATTAACCTAGTGTTTTTTCGCGAACTAATGATAAAAAATGGTGGTGTTTTATTCATTGAGTGTTGAGTAACATGCACGAGTGTGGGCAAGTGATATAATGTGGTGAAACATGTCTTTTCGTATTGTTTTCAAAACTCGGTAGAAGCTCATAGTAAAGTCGCCACAAATTTACTAGGGCATGACTTGGACTCGACTATGACTAATTTCGTGTGACTAACTCTGATTTTCATGACATATTTGACTTGATTATACCATTACAACTTGAAAATTCATAAATCTGGCACTGGCAGAATGCACAACGAGCGATGCCAATAACTAAGAAGAAAATAAAACAATCAACATCAGCCCGGAGAGCTGCGTCCTCCGGTTCGTGGTCGCGACTCAAGAACCTTTCTTCCCCATCGGTTATCAATTCGTCGAGCGATGTGGCCTGCCCATTGCCACTTCCAACTTGCAAACCCTGAGGGTTCGACGGAGACTTTGCTTCTTTGGCAATAATATCCTCGTGCCGGATTTTATCGCGCAATATAACTCGATTCGCCCTCGTAATCGGAGTCTAATAAGAGTGAAACCATTAATTTGTAAAAAAAAACTCATAAAAATGAATGAGATTGACAGTCGACTTTGGCCGCATCGATGATGCGCCACCCAGCGGGAACAAATGGCAGCGTGGAACCCCATTGGAAGGTGTGCTACCGTTATCTGCTGCGGTCAAACGATAGTTACAATAGGGACATTAAAATGTCGTAGCTAAGGGGGAATCCCCCCGCCCCTTATAAACGCCCATGTGATACACTATAGGTGATTGCTAGCCTTTTTATTCAAAAATTCCCGAATATTATTCATCATCTATCTCCAGCACCAAGTTTCATCAATATCTATTTAACCGTGACCGTACCTGTAAACTGTAGTACTTAGATTCGCCCGGGTCATTGAGGTGAGTATACATTTAAACCATCTTCCAGTACAGGCACACTCCCAGTGGTGGGGTGTTAAAAGCCGGTGAGACAGCAGAGACAATAATAAAATGAATGGACGGGAAATAAGCGCACTGATTTTGAAGACGTATATGTTGAGCGCCAGCTCTCCACTCGCGTCAGTTATATACTGTCTTTCCGACATGGGAGCCGTACGATACGACAATACACACTTCTAACGCATGTACATGTGTTCTCTTTTTGTCATGCAGTAATTAGATTCGCTATCTCTATTTTCTGGCAAATGTAATATGCATACTTTTAGCTAGTATGCTTGATTGTATTGAGTTGTAAATTTTGAACGATTTGCAGGCGCTGGGCCCGTCCAGCCCGTTATCACCATCGCTGTGAGACAGTATAGACAATAGATATTTATTTTGCATTTATAATATGTATAATTGTATATGTATACAGGGTGTTAGTTTGAACACCGTTATCCTTCTAGGATATCACTGATAACCCTGAAATCACGAAAAAAAAACCAGCTGTTCCATACAAAAAGGTTCATCGATCTTGGACAAAATGTATGGAACAGCTGTTTTTTTTGTGAATGGCCCCATAGTAAAATCTGTTTACAGTGATGAGTACAATGATATCCTAGAAGGATAACGGTGTTCAAACTAGCACCCGGTATAATAGAGGCATTTCTTAAAATGTTGAGCAGCATGCTACTGATGGAGCGGCTAATGCTGGCGTCGGACGCGTTCAGCGCGGCCATCTGCGGCGGCTGCGGGCGGCTCGCGAGCCGCGCCTGGTGCCACGCGTGCCGCTCCTCCGCCGCCGTCTCCGCGGTCGAGATGCCCTACGCCTGCAAGCTGCTCTTCCAGGAACTAACGTCCATGAATATCGTGCCTAAACTCACGCTTAAGAAATATTCATAGCGTTTTTTGTGTTGATAAATTTAATATAAGCCAACTGAATTCGATTAAGTTTGTGTTTTAATTACCTATACCTATGTACTTATAGCAAGGAGAGGATCAAAGGATGATTTATTTGGTGAGTGTGCATTGAGTGAGCAACTTCTGAAAAAAAAAGATTGAAAGTCTAGTTTCAATAGGCTAGATGACTAGTTTTTTTTTATAGTCCTTTTAAAATGTGGCCCATAAATATAGCTGATTAATGAAAATAAAATGAAAATTTGATCAAACATAAGCAACTTATAAGCATTTTAATATCATGCTAGACAGAGAGAAGAAACAGCAAATCGTGACGTCACAGAGAGCGCCATATAAATTATATTCTGACAAGGCGTGACGTATTTTTTTGTTTTGTGGGAAAGGGACAGAGTTGAGACAAATATAAATAAATTCGTCATCAAAGCTATTGGTTTCAACGATATAAACATTAGTCGTCTACCCTATTGGAGTTTTAAAGAAAAACGCATATTAATTTACAAAAATAATTTATTCCAAAACGAGATCGCTACTAAAATAATAGATCACATCATTTTCATAATCTTCAAGCTCGCTCGTGTCAATACGTATAACGTCCACATCGATACTAATACAAAAACGTAGAAAAACCCACTACAGGAGAACATTTTAAATATAAGATATCCTAATCCGAACCAGACCATGAAAGCGTGAGAGCCGAGTTTCCGCAAGGATAAACGAGCAGGCAACTCTTGGCTCACGACGTTCTGGTAATTAGCCATATCTTTGACGTAAGTCTGTATTCTGCAGGGATTTTGTAATACTTCTTTGGCGATGAAACCACAAAAGTCATTTCTGTTCCATAGGTTTATAAACTGTGGTTCGTACTGAAAACAAAAAAGTTACATTACTCTTTTTGTATCGAACTGTCGAAATTCCGGATTTTTCCTCGTGGTCAAACTAGATAGTCCAACTGATTTGTCCAACAGGATAAAAAATCCTCGTGGTCAAACTGTCTTCTTTGACACATTGTGCAGTCATTAGTGCTGAGGCGCGCAGCTGGCGAGAGCCGCGAGACGTCAACTACACACACTACTACAGTGGAAACTCGACAAACTGTCTTATACAAGTAAAGTACAAATTAGATTGTACTAAATATGACATTGTATTAGGCACTGTAGGTATATCTACGTTAATGCGTCTTCTATGGCAATGAATCGACTCGTACATATTAATATATATGTATATATTTATACATTCTAGTGACGAGACGAGCAAGACGTTCGCCTGGTGGTAAGCGTCACACCTGCCACTAACAGGAAAAGTGACAGAATTGTGAACTTGCGAACACGATCCTGCGCCCCGCTGCACTGCGCTCGTCACCCTGAGATATTAGATGTTAAATCTCTTCATACCCAGTAATTTCTCTGGTAACAATGCCCTTCAAACCGGAATGTACTGTGGTAATGCTTGCATACTACTGCTTGGCGGTTGAATAACTGGCAAAGGCGGGTACTTCCCCAGGCGGACTCTGCAGTAGAGTCCTACCACAACAAAAAAAAATCCAGAGTAAAGAGTAAAATCAACATACCAATTCATTTATCTTTGATGCAATTTGATACAGCATTCTAACTAGTATAGTGCTCTCGTATGTAGTTATCGGCATGAGGTCCGGGTCACCCATGTAAGTTATTGCCGTAGGTTTTTTGCGAAGCTAAAATCATACAAAATTTAGTTGAAGAGTTGCCAGCATGTCGATCGTAATAGTACATTATGATACAAGTGTGCTATGTTGGTCATTACACTAGAGGCGGTATTATGCGCGCGAGCCGCAGACGAGCGCGATAAGGAAGCCGAGAGTGTAATGACGAACATAGCACAAGAGTTTCATACGACTGTTTTCATCACACTTGCGAGGAAAAAACAAACTTTTATTGATAATAATCAACCACACAGCGAAAAAGTCAACAAACAATTGCGGAAAATGGTGCCCAAACCAGCAATGCGCGCGCAGGTTGACATTTACTTCAGCGGCATAAGAACTCTTTGTTGGTATTACAAAAAAACTGTAAGTATTACCCGGCTATATTAAGAGTGCTTCGTATACATACGTCTAATTGCGGTCACATACAAACTTGACTTTACCGGGTTATACCTATTATAGTACTAGTGCCATAATGTCAAGTAAAAAGCACGCGTGCGTAATAGCTTGGATTATGAGCCTAAAACCGATGTAATAAGATCCACTTTACGAGCAAGTGTGACGAAAAAGTATTTCTAAAACTTAGTTTACCTTATTCGTGATTGACATTGCGAAACTTGTGGTATTGCCAAATGAAGAACTTTCCACCGAATCTTCTATCGTTGACTCATCGGGAACTAAACTCATATCATTTAACTGTAAAGTAAATGTAACATTGAAATAAATGGATGTAATAATTATGGTTAAATAAAAGCAAGCATTTCTAACTTCACAAAGCCTGAAAATTTCTTACCACAAATATTCTGCAAAAATAATGCACAGCAGTGTTCAAATACGTAGGAACTTTTTTGCTCTCTTCCAAAATAGTATTATCTTCATTACCGTCCAGCATGAGCCATTCCATCAGTCCGGCCCATAGACCTGAAAATATAAATCCAGATTAGAAATGATCCAGAGTGTAATGGTAATTTTTTTTTTTACTTTAATGCGGTTTTGTTTACGCATACGAGTATATCCCGCGCATTACGCTACCCGTCCCCTAAAAACATCCATCCGATAGTTTTGGCGGGAACACGAAAAAACATGTCGTTGCATTGAATTATTTGCCAAAACTTGGTTTTTTCGAATGCATAAAAAATGGTGGCGTTTTATTCATTACGCGCAAGAGTGTGGGCAAGTGATATAATGTAGTAAAACATGTTTCGTGTTGTTTCCAAAACTTCGAAGAAGCTTGTAGTAAAGTTGCCACGACTTTAATAGGGCATGACTAGACTCGACTGTAACTAAGACTCGTTCGACTTAAAATTCATCAAATACTTGATAAATACCCGACACTGGCAAATGCATAAAGTGCGACGCCATAATCCTAGAAGGAAAGAAGAAAAACATCTATCCAAATTAAAAACTATCAAAAGTTTAAGATATAGGTCTTTTCAATTTCGTCATCATCATTGGCATATTCAGCCCACTGCGCCTAAGCCCCTCCCTCATTTGCCAATCTTCCCTATTTTAATTTTGTGCCTACCTTTGTTTCTAGAGTTCATTGTCCTAACAATTTCTTCCACATTTTTCTCGGCGAGCGCCTTGGCATTTAAGATTTTTTTTACGAATTCAGTAGCCAGTTGTTGCACAGTTTCGCACCATATCGGCTCGTATTCAAAATTGGTAGATAGATTCAACTCCGATATAGCTTGCTTGGCTACTGCCACCCATTTGTGCAGCGCAACACCGTTATACGAGTAGCTGAAAAAAGTTTATTTATATACTGTAGGAAAATTGTAATAGAGTTATTTTAGTTTATTTATTTTAAGTTTTTTAGTTTGTTGTAATGTTAGGCTAAAGGACTTGTATCCAGAGCTAATAAATTTTTTAAAAAAAGTAGCTGAAAAAATGGATCATTTATACATAATTATAAGTATGTAAACAGTTCATTTAGGATGCTATTACGCCGTAAAACCTTATGGAGATTACTTTAGTCAGCACTTATGTATATTTGGCCAACTGATTAAATAATATTTTGATATTTTTATATTTGACCAGGCACTTGACCTTAATTCACCAACCGTAAGCGTATCTTCAAACCTCCTTGAATTCGCCTGATGATAATTGATGGTGCGGTCGAAAATTATAAACACACCTAGGCTGAATGGGAATTGAATCTCAACTAAAGCTGCTGGACTATACTGCTAGATCCTAGGCAACAGATTTTTGACTTGATGGTGGCTTTCCAGAATTAGATTCTAGAAAGTACACTACCGCTATACTATGGTACGATTTTTTCTTTCACAGCTCATACTTGGGATTTGAACGACGTTCAGCGGCGCGGCGACGGCGTGTAAACCTAACGCGCTAAACACTTATCACTGCTACAAATAATTTCGAAATGTGAATATCTGGAACCATAGTCCAACGAGTACAAAATCATCGATATAAGAATATTTTGCAGACAAGTTGAAAACTAAGCTTGTATTTAATCATACTTATGATAATTGTGATCGTATCCAGAGTTGTTAAAACTGCTCTCTGGGCTGTGCTGCAATCCCGACCCACTGTCCATTATAGCATTCTCCAAATTCTTCAGTATCGTGATTAGATCTGGCTGGGAGAACACCTGCAATTTTATGGTATTGATGGGGTGAAATGATTGTTCACCAGACTTCAAAAAAGACGGTACTCAATTCGATTGTATGATTTTTTTGTATTAAGTTAAGGGATTACTCCGCCAATGAAGTTCCAGAGGGAAAAGTTTTCGCAGATGGCGCAAGCGGCGGTCCGGATGTAGTAAAATCAAGTTCCCTTGTTAATCGTTCGTTCTTGATGAGGGCGTTGTCGATAATCTAGTCTTAGGAAAAACACTGGGTACCTACTGTGCCTTGATTTAAGAATCTATCCAGCTGTTAACGGTCTGAAAATAGATTTGTAGGTTAGACAGTTGTTTACATTTTATGTTGGTTAAAGCTTTAATTAGCTAGGCAAAGGATTGACAACCCAGAATAATGTAGAATCTCCCTGGTAATCAGAGTCTAATAAGAGTAAAACCATTAAATTGTAGAAAAAACCACCAAACAGACTGAAATGATGAATGACAAAATTGACAGTTGACTATGGCCGCATCGACGATGCGCCACTTAGCGGGAAAAAATCGCAGTGTGGATCGCCATTATGAAATGATTTTGATGATTCTTTTGAATCGGTTCACTAGTTTGGTTTTTAAATCAAAATAACTGGAAAACTAACATGTCCACCAGGTAATCGAAATTGAAGTCTTTTTTGTTTCATAATGTATTATTATATATATTACGGCGCATATAATAATGTTCTGATCGCGACACGACCTCAGCAAGGCGGCAGTGAGTGACCGGAGATAGAAAACGCATATTCGTTTCATAGTAATCGTTCTAACCTACGTATTATATTATATAGAACAATATAATATATTATACTGTTCTAACTAACAGGCAGCAATGTCACCTCAGGCAGGGTAGCCCCATACAACAAGGCCGTAGCCAGGAATTCATTTTGGGGGGTCGAGCTGGACCATATACAATAAGTAACAACTTTAAGACGACGACGATCTATACGTAAGTAGGTATGTATAAAACGGTGGGTTGGCGAAGGCATTTCGGGGCTGGCGGGGTGGCGGGGTGGGGGGGCTCGGGGGGGGGGCCGCTCCCCCCCACCCCCAAATATAATTATACTACGAAATCCAACGCTGATCACGCCTTGGGTAGGCCCATAGCAGTAGCAGTGCCAGCATTATGCACTTGCGTTCAAAATCCTGCGCCACACTGCACTGAGCTCGTTACTCTGAGATATATATCAAATTAGATGTTAGATGTCAAATGTCTTCATGTCCAATAATTTCTCTAGTTGCCCTCGCTAAACATTGCCTTTCAAACCGAAACACAGTAATGCTTGCACACTGCTTGGCGGTTGAGTGACTGGCAAAGGTGTATGTGGTACTTTCCCAGGCGGATACTGCAACGGGAAACTGTTTTTTTTCCGCTAGGTGGCGCATCGTCGATGCGACCATAGTCAACTGTCATCCGGAACGCCCCGCTGGCGCTATCTGCGAAAACTTTTGCTTGTGGAAACTCATTGAGTCCTACCATTACAAAAACCTCATTTGGGTTTAGTACAACCGTTCCCTTTATTAATATAATCAATAATCAATCTTGGTTCTACTCCTTACATATTGGTTGTATCGCTGATAAGTATTCTCACCTTTCCCAATCGGAACAGCATAGCAGCGTTTTTGGGTGATGTTAAATCCAAACGCATGAACCTCGGTAGAACCAACTGGAAAATGCAGGTGTATGACGGGAAGTTCTCAGCTATGAATTGAATGAAACTGCCATCCAATGTGTTTGACGGGTTCTCCTCATGATTGTTGTTGGGCATGCTGTTGGTGTTGAGAGAATTGATTACTTTAAACTCGTACGAAACGGCCACTTTATTCAAACTGCTAAACAGTGGAACGCGCTGCCCGAGTGGGTGTTTCCCGATAATTATAATCGATAATAATAAGAAGTTTATTCGAAGTTTAGTGAAATTTACCCGAACACCCGTCTACAAGTCGCGAGTAAATTGGTTTCTTCTAAGCAAGCGCATTCCATCGTAGACTGCATCTTCGTTCAACATCAGACGAGATGGCAGTCAAAATATGCTACTTAGCTTCTGGGAAATTTGTGGTTTTATTTACATTTAGAAAAAATCTGCTTCGTTTCTGTAGTTTATTTCTTTTATTCTGTAGTTAGTACCTACCTATTCAAAACAAAAAAACAGACAGCGAAATGTCAAATCAGAATGAAGACACTTCGGACAACATGAACTGATAAATCAAATAGCAACTAGCTAAACCGGCCAACTTCGTACTGCCTGTAAGTTTTTTTCCGATGATTTAATATTTATTCTGCTATTCGGGGCGGAGACATATCCACTAAAATCAAAGTATTTTTTTTATACATTGAAGTGACGGGACGAGCAAGTCGTTCGTCTGGTGGTAAGCGTCACGTCTGCCACTAACAGTAGCAGTGCTAGAATTGTGAACTTGCGAAACAATCCTGCGCCGTACTGCACTACGCTCATCACCCTGAGATATTAGATGTTAAATCTCTTCATATCCAGTAATTTCTCTGGTAACATTGCCCTTCAAACCGGAACACAGTAATGCTTGCACACTACTGCTTGGCGGTTGAATAACTGGCAAAGGTGTGGTACTTCCCCAGGCGGACTCTGCAGTAGAGTCCTACCACTACAAACCGGTCCAGCCAGTATATTCTTGAGTTGTAAATGCTGTAACTAACCAGACTTTGTTTATGTATTAGAATTAAGATAGATTTATAAATATGGATAATTACCCTGAAATCATACCTTTAATAATACTTATATTCAAAAAACATATTTTTTTTGTGTATATTGTGTTGCAGCATCCTAGATAGATAGATAGATATTCTTTATTGTCATAACCGTTATCTAGTAGGTATAGTAACGACTTCGTGCTATGTATTCGTCAGGGTTTACAAATTGATTTATTTAAAATAGAAATGCAGTGTAATTAAACAATAAATACCTATAGCTCTACATATTTGCTGATATGAATTAAAAGAATACTTACATTTCTCGACTAATGCAATTATTCACATATCTCCATGGCTGTATGAAACTGAGCCAGAGTTCCAAGACCAGTCGGAATGATGCGTCCAAGGGCCAGGATGTGACTAAATGTTTGATGTAATGGTAGCCACGAGAGCATAAAAGTTGGCGAGCGTATTTCCGAAGTGCTGACGATCTGATTGCTGTGTCAGACAAATGTTTTGCTGAGAAGGAATGCAGATGTTTTACTAGGACCCTCACAGTCCTAACTCGTTCTGGGCTTAAGTATTGGGTAGTCATACCTCTTTGAAACATCTGAAAAATGAACGTAAAATAAGTAATTTTAGACAATTAAACACTGAATTCATATGAACAAGATATGTATACATGATGTAGCTTGGTGCAAAGCTGTAAAGGGACGACAAATGTTTAGAAGATTTTAGATTAATATCCAAATTAAAAAAAAAAAAACCTTTTTACTAGATTATCACTCAAGATTTTGGATTCATAAATTCACGTGACTATTTTAACTATATTTTTTTTAATACACTTACATCAATATTTCTGCCATTAAACTGGTCTACACTCATCCATATGTCAATAAAGACTTGTAAGACAGTCTCTGAGCGCCAGATTTCATTCCTCGACTGTGTTTGTGAATGTTGATTGTTTATAATAGCTCCTGACAAGTCTGACATCAGTAGCAGAGACGGCGAATATGGCCTGGAAAATAGAATTCGAGTTCCTTAATTTATAGATGAATGATTAGATGAGGTATGCTTAAAATGCTTTGCTCTGAGCAACCACCACTGAAGACTTTAACTTAACGTGGGCCGTACCGTGAACCGCTTATTCAAATTCAATTTATTTCGACATAAGTCATATCACATAGTCACATACAATAATAATTAAACAATTTAAATAACAATAAAATTAAAATACCATTACAAATAAAATTTTGTTGTTTGCTTATTAGTCAGTACATGAACCCTGTAACAGTGGTTCATGTACTGACAGTCAAACCTATTCGCAAATACGTTTAGGATACTGTTGGAGCTGGCCCGCACGCTGCGCACCAGGGATGTGCACCGTTTCCTCATGGTTGTGTAGAAACAGTCCACGCGGGACCGAATAGCTTCAGCTGCCGACATTGCGCGACCGCGAACTTTATTGCGAGGCGATAAAATTCACAGTTGCGGATCGTCGGCAGCTGAGCGTATTCGTTCCCGGAATAAGCGTTCATGGTACGGCTCCTGGGCAGTAGAATGTAAATGCTGTGGCCAGCTTACCTTTTACAACTATTCTATGTATTTCCATGGACAGTGGGTAAATCCTGGGTACCCATTGTCCATGGTTTTATACTTCATTCACACTCTTAATAGTTTTTTTAAAACACCCAAAAAGGTATGTTGTAGAATTTGCTCATTCTTAGCAAGCTACCTTGCTAGGCTGAACATGTATCTTTAGTAAAGCATAATCGGCATTTAACAGTTCACTCTGGGCATCAGCCTACCCTCTAATTGGACCATAATTATATACCATGTTAGCCCAGTTGCGGCTTCGTGAGCTCACTTACTTCATTGCATTTGTTTTCCTTCACCAAAAAGGTAGTGTTACGAGCTCCAAAGAGCTCATTGATACGGGCTCGGGATTTGAACCCACAACAATTATATATCAAGGTGTACTGGCTACGTCCATAATCTGCAGCCAGAACCACCGGAGGATGGATAGCAGCATCATCTTGGCTAACGGTGGTGAGCATTCTGCAATCCCCAAGCCGCCTGCCAAGCGTGCCAACACCCCTGGTCTTCTTCCAGCAGTGGGCGTTTTATGGCTGATGACGTAACGTGATGTATACCTGTTAGCTGTCTGCAATGGTGCAGCCATTGTCATTTTCCCTGTATAATTGGGTATGTGTGGGAGCACCGGAATGTTCGGATCCACAGGGAGAAAATGCAAGAGATAATCGCATGCCAGGGCAAAGTACACACTGTTCTTGTTCTCCCAGGTGTTCTTGTTCTGATTATTGCTGACTAGGTGTAGGGCAAAGTTGAACATGTAGTAGTCAAATGGATCTGAATAGTGCACGCTCAGAAAATCACCACCTCTTTTTCACTTATTACACCTTCCTGATTCTGGATAAGGCACCATAAATACTAGGTATGTATTGTTGTAATAGGCCTTTTATCCTGTTAACCCCCAAGTTTTCATAGCCGTAACTCACATCCAGTGCCAATGCATCTAGGTATGGTTTCTCGTTCTAGTAGGCACTGTTTCAAACTAGCATAAAATTGTATGTATTTTTCCCACACACAAAACATTACGGTGAACTTTTAAACGGTTAAGTGATAAGGCAGTCTAAGATGGAACATGCTTGCCTAGACAAACTAATGTGACACTTGTGAGAGAGAACTTTCATCTCCTCTTGGGCGGGTGGTAGGATATCCCTTCGTCTATTGACCAATTGCTTCAGCTCTTGAAGAATAGAGTCAGTAGCAGGCAGCCTAGAAGAAATCAATTCACTTGTGACAACCATTTTGGGAATACCCACTCACGTTGCAATTTTAATTCTAAGTGAGGGCGATAAGATCTGCACTGTTGTCTGGCTTATGATGTTTTATTCATTTTTATTATGAACATATTCCTATAAGAGTGGAATACCAAGTACAAAAATTTACAAAGGATACTGAGCATGAGTGCAGACACATTCATTGTTTGTGGATCCGTTGCGAGCATGTCTGCATAAAATTGTGGACAGCGACCCATTTCTAGTGTCATCTGTAGATCCAGCTGAAAAGCATATAGAATTAATTCTTAAATAATGTTGATGTAAGATAATTCATTTGTTTTGAAGAAATACTAAAAAGTAAACAAATCTCATATTAAAAAACACATTTAAACTATTATCACTGTAGGTCTAAGACCTAATATTATTATGTATATAGTTATGTTTGCTTTTATAAATTTTTCCTACAGTATACATTTGGAGATTATTAGCTTTGAAGTCAGTGCACCGAAAAAAAAATTTGGATAACAATAATTTGCAAAATCATCATCATCAGGCCGGAGATGTCCACTGCTGAACGAAAGCCTCCCCCTTAGACCATCACACTGTATGACAACCTACCATTTGCATCCACTGGTTGTCCACAACTTTTACAATGTCGTCGGTCCACCTAGTGGGAAGCCTTCCTACACTGCGTATCCCGGTTCACGGTCACCACTCAAGAACCCCCATTCTTCCCCGTCTTGTTTCCCATCGGTTATCAGTTCGTTGAGCGATGTGGCCTGCCCATTGCCACTTCAACTTGCAAACCCTGCAAGCTATATCGGTGACCTTGGGTCTTTGGCGAATATCCCCGTTCTGGATTTTATCACGCAAAATAACTCCGAGCATAGCTCTCTCCATTACTCCGTTGCCATTTGCAAAATGTTAAACTAATATTCATAAAAAATTGTAGGCAAGTGGTATACTTATTACACTGATTTTAGCTTTTAAGTTTCAGTATATAGAAATGTAATACTTACTGGTAGAATGTTGAGAGGTAATTCATATTTCAATTGCGGATCGGACAAGAGTTTGTAGCATAAACGTAGCATAGGTCCTTGTGGTTCTAAGAATTGCAGCAAATGCTCATAATCATATCTGGTTGACTCAAACGAATTCCTAAGACCCCAGCCACTTGTAAGGGATGATGCAAATATATGGCTGATAAGTTGTGGAAACAAGGTCTGGAGCTCTTTGTTGGGGCTGGATTGGTCTATGATTCTCGTCAACTCTGCAAGCTTTTGATACACTGGTAAATTTAGGCATGAGTAAAACTTACTCTGGAATAAAAAGAATAATAAGTTAGAAACAAGGATGGGCATTTAAGTGTAGCTATTTATGCATTACACGTCATATCATCATCATTATCAGCCAGGAGACTTCCATTTCTGGACGAAGGCATCCCCTTCAATAGGCAGGGGTTGCCATAATTCCCACGCTTGGCAGGCGGCTTGAGGATCGCAGAATGCTCACCATCGTTAACCGAGAGGACGCTGCTGCCCGTCCTCCGGTGGTACTGGATTCAGTTTTAGGACATACCCAGGTCCAGGCATTACACACATAAGCAAGTATAAAAACAAACCCCTTCGACGAGAGGCGAGTTTTGAGTAGAATATAACATGTACATTCTCACCGTTAAATCGTGATCCATTTTAGTACTATATCACAGAATGAAAACTCTATTTTCAGACTTTAATTTGTGCTGCCTTAAATAGCAACGAATAGTCAGTCTATTGAATAAAATGTTAAATAAAAACACATCCATAACACATCGAAACTAAACGGTAGCGGCGACGGGAGGCAATAAAATAATGTACGACACAGCACTAGTGGTGAGCGTTGTCCAACATAGATAGTTGTACAACTATCTATCGCGCTACACAACGATCACTCGTTGTCCAACCATAGCTAAACTAGTTATTTCAATAACGAGTTGTTTCACAAATATCGCTTGTTATGTATGAAACGAAACCAACGTTATTTTCACAACGCTCTAAATTCGCGCAAACTATAGCGTATATGAAGTTATCGACATAGCGGGTTGGAGCGAATAAGCCAGATGGAGCGTTATCATGCGTGCGAGTAGGATAGCTATACACGTTGGGCTGAGTTGAATTTAGAGATTGCGAAAATGTGACTTATTCCCAATGTATTTAGGATGATCATCGTTTGGTAAACGCATTTACGTTAAACCGTAACGTATCGCATTTAAAAATTTGGAAATAGATAGTTGCTAGAAACAGATAGTTATTTAAACGTTGTTGGCCAACGAACAACGGTTTCGTTGCGTTATTTGAAAAAACCGCAACGACACATTACTACACAGCACAGATAATGTACGGCATAATAAATTAATAATGCACGGCATGATAATTGGTGTACATGTACATCGAATATCATGCTGTGCAATATCGTGCCGTGCAATATGATGCCGTACATTATCGGCTCGGCTCAATAATGCACACCCCGATTTTGTACAGACTGATATTTGATGTACAAGTACACGAATTCCTTATTTGAATAGCAGTTAGGTTCAGGTTTTTTTTTAAAATGACAATTTGAGAAATGTACTCGGATTATTGGCTATAAAATATAGAGCAGTACTTTATAGACACGATCTGTTAATGGACAGTATCGTACGACATGGATTGTACGGCATGATATTCGATGTACATGTACACCAATTATCATGCTGTGCCTTATTATGCCGTACATTATCGTGTCGGCAAATATCATGTTATACATTATAGACACCCGCGGCGACGACCGACTGACAGCCACAGACTCAGTGTTTCCACTTTCAACTTTGGTTTTTCCCTAGTTTGTTTTCGAATTATCCCTAAAATAATTCGAAATTATTTTAGGGATAATTCTAAAATTCCACTCCTAAAATTCCACCCTAAAATTCCACTCCTTGGTTTAGGAGCATGACCAAAACAAAGATAAAAAATTAACAAATATTTAAGCCGAAGAACTACTTTTACAGTTTTTCGCTGCACTTAACTTTTTTTAATACGATCAAGTGATGGGGCGAGCAAGACGTTCGCCTGGTGGTAAGCGTCACGTCTGCACCTAACAGTAGCAGTGCCAGAATTGAGAACTTGCAAACACAATCCTGCACCGCACTGCACTACGCTGGTCACCCTGAGATATTAGATGTTATATCTCTTCATACCCAGTAATTTCTCTGGTAACATTGCCCTTCAAACTGGAGCACAGTAATGCTTGCACACTACTGCTTGGCGGTAGAATAACTGGCAAAGGTGTGGTACAGGCGGACTCTGCAGTAGAGTCCTACCACTACAAAAATTTGTGAAAAGTGTTAGTAGGTAATTATTAATAATTGGATAGGTAATCACCAATCTCACTCAGACAAATAAAGTAAAGTATAAAAATAAATAAAGTATTCTAACTTTGTCGTTAGTGTGCTGCAATGCAGAATGAAAAACACACCAACTATTACTTTAATACGACTTAGTTCCTATGTCGTCTGTAACTACGGTCACAGCAGAATTAATAGCTCAACTAACACTAGACAGTGGGGCTATCATGTAACTTTTCGGGATCGCGATTCGGATACGAGTTGTCAAAAATAGACACTTGTCACTGTCACTGCCAAAACTCATTTGACCCTGCAGGGCAGGATGAAACGCCAAAAGCCCGACGCCCAACGGATTTGCTTAACTTAATTCAGGAAATCAATGCATTCGTTCGATAACGATAGCGAGAGAAATCCCTCCGTGATACTGTGAAGCTGTAACAGTGAAATTTATGACAAATGTCGATCCGAATCGCGATCCCGAACAGTTACATGATTAGACACATGATGTTACATTAATTACGAGTTTGAGTCCATAAACAAAAGGAATAAGTTCGATTTTTCCACAAAACTCCCTAAATCTATGTCGAAATGAAATGTCCCTACACCGTAATTAATATTAGTAATTTTTCCCTAAAAAAGGGAGAAATTCCTAAAAGTGGAAGCACTGGCACACACAAAAAGGTAATTTAAATACTGCGTTCATAAAGAATAGTAATATACTGACTGCGTTTGACAGTCAAATCACAGCATTCATTATAAAACTTGTAATACTTGACACTGGTAAATGCAAAAAGTGCGACGCCATAATCCTCCTATAAGGAGAAAAGAAGAAAAAAAACCCTACGCAGTACAATCTTTTTTGTAACAGCAAAACCAGTTGCTTGTAGCTTCTAGTTAAATGCTCAATGGTAGCAAGCTTGTAGTATAGTAAAGCTGCCATGACTTTACTAGGGCATGACTGGACTTGATTGTGACTTTGACGTGACTAACTTGACTTAATCACTGGCAAATGCACAAATTGCAACGCCATAATCCTCCTATGACAGGAAGAAAAAAAATACTCTATGACATGAGCAAAAGTCAAAACAAAACAAACCATCTTCATAAATTTGCAGGTTATAGTTATACTAGAGCTTTCATATTGTTTCATATTCATAATTTACTTTTATAATAACCTAGAAAAATGGATTACGACTGGTTTCAAAATATCGGAAGCCCACGTTATGTGGTGGCACCCATGGTAGATGCGAGTGAGCTAGCTTGGCGGCTGTTGTGTAGAAGACATGGTGCGCAACTGTGTTACACTCCAATGTTTCATAGTAATGTCTTCACAAAAGACCCTAAATATAGAAAAGATAGCCTAACAACTTGCGACCAGGATCGTCCTTTGATTGTACAGGTATTTTCTTAAAACTTTAATAAAAACCGTAACAATGGTAAAAAAATGTTATCATGGCTTAGATTTATATGCACAACAATATTTACAACTGCAAAGTTTTCATTCTAATTGGAGTATATTTATTACAGTTCTGTGGCAATGATCCAGATATAATGGCTGCAGCAGCAAAACTTGTAGAAAACCACTGTGATGCTATTGACATCAACCTAGGATGTCCACAATCCATAGCTAAAAGGGGTCGGTATGGATCGTTTTTGCAGGATGAATGGGCACTGCTTAAAAAAATTGGTAAGAAATGTATTGTATGTTGAAAATGCTTAAATAAAAGCAATATTTACAGGAGAATAATTATTATAGTAATCAATAAGAAAAGTCTGGAGTGTAAAATGTATCTCACAAGAAACCTTAATGTGGGATCAAAATAAAATTAATTGTTAATAAACAAAAAATAACACTTCTGGCTTACTACTAGGAACTAGGATTCCCTGTAAGGAAAAAGAAGGAAGTATAATGCCACAAATAGTAAGCATTAAAGGCGGATTATGCATAAGGCAAACTAGGCACGTGGCAAGGGATGAGCACGGAAGTTTTTAAATAAAAATCAATCATCTGCATCAATTGTTTATGATAATAGCAATTACTATCTACACATACATAAAGTCACGCTTGTTTTACTTGTAACAATTTGCAAGACAATGTATGGGCGCCAGATTCCAGAGGGGTGCCAATGAGGTAATAAACTAGCCTAGAGAGCTGTCGACATTTAATCCGCCTCTGGTGAACATAGTTTAATACTGCCCTCAGAAGCCCAAGGGCTGTATAGAGGTATCTAAGCTTAGATTCCAAGCTTATACACCGCTCTTGGGCTTCTGAGGGCAGAATAGAAGATAGTAAACATATTTTTTTCTGTATAGCTAGTAAAATATTCACTTCAGTGAGTATAATCTTTGGATGAGTCGCAGGAGTGAAATTTAACAGGTTGCAGTGACTATAGGACAAAGTATATTTCCAATCATTTTAAAGATTTCTTTAATTTTGAAATTTCAGTGGCGGCAATGTCTAAAGCAGTTTCTATACCCATTACATGTAAAATAAGAATGTTTGAGTCTATTGAGAAGTCAGTAGAGTATGCCCTAATGCTGCAGAATGCTGGCTGCAAGTTGCTTACTGTGCACGGTAGGACTAGGGAACAAAAGGGACCTCTCACTGGCATTGCTAGTTGGAAACATATTAAAGCCGTCAGGTTAGTTATTAATACACAATATTATAATCTCATGTTAGTAAATTGTTTTTGGGCTATTATGTCCAGGGAATACACATAAAAGTTTCTCTTTCATTTATGTTGGGTTTATAAATGTAAATGTAGCTGTTAGTCTTGTCTGTGTATATAATTTTTCAATATATTTTTCACAATTTTAAATGACATGTAACAATGGAGTTATCAATAAAGAATTGTATTGTATTGTATTGTTACCTTTTAGAAACTGAAATCCTTGAATGAAACTTGATGAAATCCAGCAAAGTAATAGTGTGCATCATTTATATGATTGGATACTTTTGTATATTCCCATTTCTGTTATATGTGAATCTTTAAAAACAATTAAGTTTGTTTAGCTCATGGCAAATTTTAACACCAGTGACAGTGCATGTTTTCAAGAGTTCTTCATTATTGTAGAATATTTAAAAAATTCTAAAATTATTAGGTTTGCCAATGAATCTTAGAAAAGTTACAAGTGTAGCATTGAATTTGTGTACTTAATAATATTTTCTAGCAATGTTTATGAACTTTTAAAATTCCAAATGTAGCAATGAATGTATTTGGTTTTAATTTCAGGGAAGCAGTCTCAATACCAATGTTTGCAAATGGTAATATACAATGTATAGAGGATGTACACAGATGTATAGAATACACCAAAGTAGATGGAGTAATGAGTGCTGAAGGCAATTTGACCAATCCTGCTATATTTGAAGGAATCAACCCAGTGAGTTGGGAAATGGCAGAAGAGTACCTAGACTTGGCTACGAAATATCCCTGTCCAACTTCTTATATTAGAGGGCATTTATTCAAAATATTTCATAAGATGTAAGTACACCTACAACAGTAATACGCTTTTAAAAAAAAACAACTGACATCAACTTCGAATACCTGGATGACATCTTGAATTTTGATTAAAAAAACCAAACTACAGAAACGATTTCGATAAAATTTATATAGGATCACCTCAGAAGTATTACCTACCAAACAAAAAAAGAATCATCAAAATCAGTTCATAATTGGCAGAGTAATCACGTAACATATAAACAAAAAAAATATATACATACAGTCGAATTGAGAACCTCTTTTTTGAAGTCTGTTGAAAAGACCACCAAGAGACATACAGAGGCACTATCTTCTTCTTTCTGAGATGTGTCCATGATGATAACATGAACCTATTTTGTGTGAGTGCCTATTTCAACTAACTACCCTGACTGTGACTGACCAACACATATTCCAATACTATTCACTGAACGATGATGCTTCGGTGTGCTGTTTGGCTTTAGGTAAGAATCAAAATGTTATTTTCACTTTATGTATTCCAGATTCACTTTTGAAGAAAACAATCATGATCGGCAAATCTTGGCGACAGCCCAAAATCTAGATGATTTCAACAAAGTTTGTGCTAATGTAAAAGCTAAATATTTGCCATACCATAATGGAGAGTTACATTTTGACAATGAGGAGAACATTACACGGAATGGTTACGACTTGATCCTACCTCCGTGGATATGCCAACCATATGTTAGAATGTCACCAGAGAATTACACACAGAAGATGGAAAACCTTAGTAAGAATCAGGTATTAATGTAGTAGCTTAAACTAACAATCATAACAATAAATATATTTTTAGAAAAATGTGATACTTTGTGGCATCCACTTGCATGCACAATATGCACATTGTCTGCATTGTTTCCGTATCTAATAGGGTAGATGACTGATGTTGATATCGTTGAAACCTATAGCTTTGATGAAGAATTTAAGTAAATATAGTATGTTTATTGAAAAAAGAATTTAAATTAGTTAATAATGTTCTGATATATGAGCGTTTAAAGTTTTTGTTAGAGACAACTCTGTCCCTTTCCCACAAAACAAAAAATGACGTCACGCCTTACTTGTCAGAATATAATTTATATGGCGTACAGAGAAGTGATGTCACGATTTGCTGTTTCGCCTCTCTGTCTAGCATGATGTTAAAATGCTTATTTTTGATCAGATTTTAATTTTCTTTACATTAATCAGCTATATTTATGGGCCACATTTGAATAGAACAATAAAAAAACCCAGTCATCTAGCCTATTATAGATCTTATTGTGCCAGATTCATACTGATACTAACTTGTACTTATTCGCATTTTTTATTTTGCTTCTTTTATCTGCCATGGACTAGTACCAGTCATAATCAGATTTTTTGGCTTGAGTTTACTAGGTGACATCCTAACGGGAATCATCCTACAAGTATTGGTTATGTTCGCTCTTCAAGTTGCAATATATGCCATCTTTTTAGCCTCTTGACGTCTCCAGCCACGTTTAATAACTCCTTGGCTAGAGTGTTGCTGTGAGAATCCAGTCTCTCTGTATTTTTTCGAGTATCTATTGACCTCTTGTTTGACAGTGGGCATCTCGAGGTACTCGTGTATCTCAGAGTTTCTTGTGTACCAGCATGCGTCAGAGATTGCCCTTAATACAATATTTTGAAACCTTTGTAGGATCTCCAGGTTTGAGTTACTAGCAGATCCCCAGGCTATATGCCATATGTCCAGATGGGTTTTATGATAGATTTGTATACCAGCAGCTTATTGTTAAGTGATAGAGCAGATTGTTTTCCAATCAACCAGCTTAATTGTTTGTATTGAAGGTTTGCTTCGTTTCTCTTTTTCTTGATGTGGTTGGCCAATGGCAGCCTCCTATCAATATGAAGACCAAGGTACCTTAAACATGTTTGGCTCTAATTATAGATCTTATTGTGCCGGATTCATACTGATACCAACTTGTACTTATTAGCCTGTGACATATTATCACAGTTTATAATAGTAATAAGTAGGTATTAGATAAATCAACGAAATATGTATAGGTATATATTACTGAAATATATAAACATATTATTATATTAGCCTGCCAAGAATAACACATGAAACCTTCTCTGATCTGTTATTACTTTTAGGAAATCGATAATAACGCAAAAAGAAGCCACGAAGATTCTGACGGAAACACGGTTTCGAGAAAGAAAATGAAAAAGCTGCGAAAGCTTGCAAGGAGACCTATAAAAGCGGATACAGTACAGCAACCCTCTAGGACTGGAGAGATTTGTTCAAGAAATACATGTCTTAATCCATTGGTTAGTAGGTACCTATACATATAAAAGACAAATGGTAAGGTGGGGACTTACCAGGTTTAAAAAAAATTAAGTTGCGTTTCTTTGGTCTCATGATGTACCTACGTTACTTTCTTTTAAGCCGCTTATGGATAAAAAACTGAAAAAAGTGAGGAAGCCGATTTAGGCTGAGTAGCCAGCGAGTGTCAGAGATAATATGCCGCCTGAAGGACTCTGACATGGCTTAGCGGTAGTTACAGAAATATAGAACAAACAACCGGGACCAGCAATTGAATGTGTCATCCGACCCACGGTAGCGCCCAGATATAAATTTCACGGCCATATCCGAAGATAGACCGGATTGTCCCTTGCGTAACATCGGTGATCTCTTGATCATACTGGTCATAGCCATCAAAAATGAGGGTTATGAGTTATGAATGATAGGTAGGAGCACAGAAAAGCGAAAGCCCTATTTCTTAGGTGTCTTCAGTGGGTCTAGTCTAAATATAGTAGTCTATTTATGTAACTATGTTATCTGCGCCCTCGTATCTCCTGAACTACTTAAGACATCTGGATGAATGCGGGCCTTAGCCACAGAATAAATAATAGTACCGCGCTCCGCGTGTCAAAAAGTTTATGACGTCACTGTAAATCCAATATGGCGGATTAAAAATGTTCTTTTAAGAACTACATAGGTACTATGTTTACTAACTTTATGTATAATTTGTGATCTCAAATGTTGCGTGGCGTAAGGCGTATTTTTAGTATATCTTCTTTGATTTCACTACCGACATATTTAGCTTTTTAGTTATAAAATAGTAGATTGTTACACAAGGGATGTAGGTGATATTTTACAGACTAGAAATAAAAAGTCAACGATGTGTCCAACCTATAACAGAGCAGTCGTGATAGTAGTGCGAGATATTATGAATCCTTCTTGATTGCAAGCACAGAATTCTCCTAGGTATTATAATTTAATATTTGTATGATGTGTTAAAATTACATTATTTTTTGTTCCAGGGAGGAAAGTGTGTGTATCAACTATGTAAAAAATGTTGTAGAAATAAATGTTTTGAAGAGAACCTTGACTGCAAAGGCCACAGGATACTGGTACAAACAAGGAGAGAGATGGCGAAGAAATTTCAAAACAAAGACATAGTCAATGAACCAGTCACTGTTAGTGATGGATAGGAACAATTTGTAAATAATAATCACCATGTTTAATTAGGTAAAGTGAAATTATCTTTTGTACAAATAAATCTTTTTTGAACGTTACTTTTTCGTCTTACTTATAATGTTCGTTTAGATAAAAGAATTAGTTTAGTTAAAAAAAATATCTTGTTCTGTTATAAAATCAAAAGATATTATGTAGTGTAGAAACTGTATATTATCCGTTACCATAGCAACTATTTACATAGGCGTCGTAGACTTAATTTCTCGGTAAATTTCTATTTCTCATGACAAAGTTAACACAAAACTACATATCAACAAATTACCTATCATTGTAGTCTGTGTGTATTCTTGATGACCAGGTAGATAGAGTCACGCAAGTTTCAAGCGAAGCTTTAGCTAGGAATAGAACAATAATGCGCGCGCATTTACGGGCTTGGCTCTGCTTATAAACCACATCGATAGTTACGATACCATGACTAAGTTTGCGGTTTGTGTAGAAACGAGTCAAATAAATAATATTAATTTGCAGTAATTGACTAACTAATCAAATATAAAACAATATGCGTCTCTATAATAGAGATCGCAGTGAAACAGAGGTGTTTGTTCCCAGATAAAGTTTATCAAATGAAGATAGTATTCTAAAAATAGAAGTCCATTGGTAATTAAACAAATGGATAAATGTTGTGCAGCGAACCAAGCGCCGAGACTTCAACGAAGAATTAATGGATTGCAGCTACCCCTCAACTGTCAGCAGGTCGCCGGCTGGGTCGTGTTTACTGTCACTGGACTATTAAACTATCTTATACTGATACAGATTCAGTTCGAGGAGTTGAAGATGGCAGCTTCTATAGCGTACGGAGTATTCTACATATCTCACATTCTAGCTCACGGAGCAGCATCTTTAATAGACCCGAGCGAAAAAGAGCTAAGAAAGTTAGCAGTGACAAACGTGCCTGAATTCGACCGTAGTATCCACGCCCACGTCATAGAGAACGGAAGATGTCACCTGTGTAACATCTACACGAGCAGCAAGAAAACTAAGCACTGCAGTTTGTGCAACAAATGCGTGGACCACTTCGATCATCACTGCAAGTGGCTGAACACCTGTGTCGGCCGCAGGAACTACACAGCGTTCATCGCTAGCGTCACCACCGCATTCATGATAGCGGCTCTCACACTATGTTTGTGCGTCACAGATCTAACTCTATTTTTTGTAGACAGGTATCACTTGAGTATAGGAGCGCAAAACTTCGTCAACTGCACTGTATTGCCTAACATTTCTTATTGTAGAACATCAGTTTCCTTTTTAGTATTTTTGATAGTGTTTGGTGTAATGGCGTTAGTAATTGCGTGCCCGTTGCTACACCTCTGTTGTTTTCACAGTTACATTTCTCTGTTAGGCATTTCAACATACGAGTACATGGTAAATAGTGGCGATACAGCGGATTTATTGCGACCCTGTTACGTAAGGAGGTATAATTGCGGTAGGATAAGTTTACCTAAGAAATTAAACATAAGTAGTAAAGAAGGAAATCAATACCAACAGTCAGAATCTAGTGAGAATGGCACAGTAAATAAATTGAATGTATCTGAATCTGAAATAGCCAAAGGCCGCCAAACTGAGGGAACAGGTGTCGCAAATCTGATAAGCGTGTTGATAAGTAACGAACTAGATAGAGCGAAGAAAATGCTACTTTATGATAAAAATAAGATACACCCTCATGACACTGATAGTGGTGTGTAAAGTTTTTATGTTATTTATCACGATAGATAATTTATATGCACGAATCTTATGAAGATGCCTTATAATTATATACTGACTTTATGTGATTAGCTAAAGTAATTTTTATAGCAGTGTATTATGTTTAACTTAAATTTAATGACTGGAGATATTTACCTAATTATAACAAAGTACAAAGAAATAATTAAATTTATTCTAAACAGCTGCAAAGTGTCTACAGTAACAATGAGAATGACGTACTTTGCAAGAGTAGGTATACATTAAATAAATAATAATACTTTGAACCATTGCCATAAAATTTAATAAAGGATAAATGTCGGATATATACAATGTGTAACAAAAAGGTTCAACAATACTGAAGGGTATGTATGTACTCATCGTTATGAACTTCAGGGGAGACACGAGCCCCCCCGTGGGTACCCGCCTTGTCGGGGCGGGGGGGCTTAGTAGCCGTGGGAAGTGTCCCCACGGTGAAGCTAAGAGGTACCCGAGGTGGGGCCGCGAAAGCGGCCACAGTGGTGGGGGCTAGGCCACTGCACGAGCCTGAGGGATGGAGACAGGCCAGAGGGGCCAGAGCTCTCCATTCCCAAGGGCCACGGTAGTGGCTGGGCCCTTACTGAGGGTCCGGACCTGGTCCGGACATGAGGGCTCTCCGCGTGTCCCTCTGATCAGCAGAGGGCACAGTGGAGAGCGAGGAGGGACGGCCAGGTGGTGGCCTCATCAAGGGCTTTCCTTGAGGGGGCACCCACCGGGTGTGTTGTGGTGGGGCTGCGGGATGGGGACAGGCCAGAGGGGCCAGAGCTCCCCATCCCCAACGGCCGAAGTGGCAGGCGGCGGGGCCACTCACCTGACCCGCCGCATGGAGGCCAGGGCGTTCGGACGTAGGGCCGTCCGGCGCCCATCTCGCTGGCATGGCCTCCGAGGTGGATGCACGATGTGTCTGGGTGTTCGGACACATCGTCATCGGTGCGGGAGGAGCTTCGGCTCCCCGTGGTGGGCCCGAAAGGGCGGCGCCGTCGAGGTCGCGGATGATTGCGATAGCGTACCCGTGACCTCGACAATAGGCGCAGTGTGGGAACACCGTTGGGTTTTTAGTCGGTAGGGGTGCCATCGAGTCTCACTCTGGCATCGAGTCCGACATAACCCTCCTGCGCCCTGGCAGGAGGGTATGCGTAAGTGCATTTCCCAACGTAAAAAAAAAAAAAAAAAAAAAAAAAAAAAAAAAAAAAAAAAAAAAAAAAAAAAAAAAAAAAAAAAAAAAAAAAAAAAAAAAAAAAGGGGAGACACGAGACCGTCACCCTTTTACTATGGGGCCAACCCTGACATCGCAAAAAAATATCAGCTGTTCCATACATTTTGTCTAAGGTCAGTGAACTTTTTGCAGACTTTTGTATAGAACAGCTGATATTTTTGTCGCGATTTCAGGGTTGGCCCCACAGTAATAGTACATTATGATACAAGTGTGCTATGTTGGTCATTACACTAGAGGCGGTATTATGCGCGCGAGCCGCAGGCGAGCGCGATAAGGAAGCCGAGAGTGTATTGAAACATAGCACAAGAGTTTTATACGACTGTTTTCATCATACTTGCGAGGAAAAAATTAAACTTTTTTTGATAATAATCAACCAAACAGAGATTTAATCGCAACCACTTAATCGTTATCGCATAATGGTACATCTTAACGGCTAGGCGGGTATGTCGATGACAGTGACAATCAGCGTAATTGCTTGGATTATGAGCCTAAAACCGATGCAATAAGATTCACTTTACGAGCAAGTGTGATGAAAAAGTAGTTATAATGATGAGTACATACATACCCTTCAGTATTGTTGAACCTTTTTGTTACACATTGTATATTAGTGCGCAGCCGAAGTAGATGCGGTCCAGAAAAAGAGGCCAACACCCAGCAGTGGGATAAAGAAGACTGGACTATGATATCACTTTTATAAAAACTTTTTTAGGGCTCGTCGAAATCGTGTATCGTCATTCATAGATAATATGAAAAATCCCTACCTTGCGTGTCATGATTGATTTGTTATTTTACTGGCGATAAGTATAGATGATAACTAGGTGGTACCGAAACTGCATGTGACCTTCACGCGCTATATCAGTAAGAGTAAGAACATTACCGCAGTATGGCCGTGCCTTAGCTCCGAATCGGACGCGCCAGGATTTCCTGTTTAATTAATTTAATTTATTACACGTAAGGGCAAGCACAAAGTCACGCGCTGTTTCTGTAATATCTAGTTATTGTCTATTCTTATCTATAGCTCTACTCTATAACAAAACAATACAATATGTCAGATTTATTGGAGAGCAGTTTAGCAATATAATAAAAAAAACAATGTGTTCCAATCAGTTCCTGTTTATTACTAATAGTTATTTAAATACTTTTAACATTGACAAAATAATAATTAATAATTTTTCAAATTTAAATGTTTATAACTTAAACGAGAAAATTATTCCATTTCCCAAAATGTATATAATTATGTTATGATGATGATAATAACCTGACTCTTCAGTTACGTTTGCGGCGACGACTCTCCTCCTCCTGCGAAAATAAAAACCAAATGAGTATTTTTATGGTGTATATAACGATTTGGATTGATTGAAGATTGGCGCTGAGTAGCGAAGAATCCGGAATGGATTAAACTACGCGTTCACTGCGTCGGAATCGGCCCGTACTGAGCGTTGGCATTTACATAATGCCGACAGGGTGCGTCCACTGCATTCAGATTTTGCGTCGGCATTATCGACATCAGAATGGCGCGTTCGCTGCGGATGACGTCATCGGCAGAAATACCGGAATTTTCAGAATGGCGCTTTCGCCACGGATGACGTCTACGACAGAAATACCGGTATCTTCCGAATGGCGCGTTCGCCACGGATGACGTCATCGGCAGAAATGCCGGTATCTTGCGAATGGCGCGTTGGCTGCGGATGACGTCATCATCATCATCAGCCCGGCGACGTTCACTGCTGAACGAAGGCCTCCCCCTTAGACCGCCACACTGTACGACAACCTGCCATTTGCATCCACCGGTTGCCCGCGACTTTTACAATGTCGTCGGTCCACCTAGTGGGAGGCCGCGCCTACGCTGCGTCTTCCGGTTCGCGGTCGCCACTCAAGAACCTTTCTTCCCCATCGGTTGTCAGTTCTTCGAGCGATGTGGCCTGCCCTGCGCCACTTCAACTTGCAAACCTTGCGTGCTATGTCGGTAACTTTGGTTCTTTGGCGAATATCCTCGTTCCGGATTCTATCGCGCAAAGCCCAAATACTTCATCGCGCGGATGACGTCATCGGCAAGAAATCTCTACAATCTTGTTTACAGTTAATGTTGCGAATGCGTCGATACTCATGAAAGGTTCCTCCTAGTGCGACAGGGAATATAATGCTCGTGGTCCCGTAAGTCAGATTGATATGATGAAAATGTTATAGCCTGATTTAAGATTTACTTCTGTTTTTCTTTGCATTTATATTATGGCATATTTTTTCGTGTTGCCTATGAATTTTAATACTTCCTTTAATTTAAATATCTACAATAGGGAATATGCATGTGTTTCAATTATTATAAATAATAGGATAACTGGATATTTTTGTAGTGGACTCCACTGCAGAGTCCGACTGGGGAAGTACCACACCTTTGTCAGTTATTCAACCGCCAAGCAGTAGTGTGCATAGTAGTGTCATTACTGTGTTCCGGTTTAAAGGGCATTACTGGGTATGATGAGATTTGACATCTAATATCTCAGGGTGACGAGCGCAGTGCGGCGCAGGATTGTGTTCGCAAGTTCATAATTCTGGCACTGCTACTGTTAGTGGCAAGCGTGACGCTTACCACCAGGCGAACGTCTTGTTCGTCTCGTCACTTGAATGTGTTAAAAAAAAAACTGATTACATCGAAAAAAGTAGGTATGGGTACCTCCTTGCTTGTATGAACTAGGCCAAAATGTCACATGCCTTTAGAGCACACCGAGTTCTAATAATGCCTTACCTTTTGAGTCAAGATAATGACCAGCCTCCTGAAAATGCCAATGAAGTCAATGAACAGCTCCATAGCATGCATTATGAAGTCCTTGCTGCCCATCCGGCGCTTCTCAATGATCAGCTGGGTGTCGTACAGGACGAAGCCACACATCAGCATCAGCCCCATATAGATATGTACCTGTATACGATAAATAATAATGTTTAACATCTTAATATATAAAACAAAGTCGGGTTATTTACACCATTTATAAATAAAAATATAAATAGGCGGTATGAAGTTTTCCGGCTCAGCTAGTTGTTTATATGTTTAATAACAAAGTGTTGTAGGAAACATGTTTACAAACACCTCTCCAGCCTGACAAAAATAAACACCAGAAACAAAAGTATTTTATGTGAGACATAGTTTTTTTACACCCAATCTTCAATGTAATTAGTACACTATAGGGAATATGCATGTGTTTCAATTATAAAAATAATATGATAAAATGGAGTGTTTAACTGAATCTGATGCTTACGTCGAAAAACAATTTAAATCGGCTGGTAAAGTTCTGAAATATAAGCGATCCAAGTATTTGGGAGGGAGTCACCTGTCCCTTTCTAACAAAACACTTACATAGCATAGAATTTGTTTGTAATCGTGAACTTTGACATCATAAACCTAGTATAGTGCTCTCCCTGTCTAACATGAAACTAAAATGTTTATAAGTTCGTTATTTGTGCACATATTAAAATTTTACTTTTGATGATTTGTTTTGTTACCAGTCAGCTTTTTTATGAGTCAATAAAAAAAACACACATGCATTATTGCAACAAACGAACAAACCCAACTTAAGCAATTACAATGCAAACAATTAAGTTTCTAAGTAAATTTGAAGTGTGGATAACATTCATGAAGCAGCAATAGAATTGTGAAATATTGATGATGTCACATAACAGTCTATTTCTAGCACTTTCTGCAGACATAACGTCCAGCAGTACTACAGTATTAGACAACTTATTCGTTGAGTGTCTCCCTTATAATTAGACTTTAATGTTATTGATAAAAGAGGACCTATATAATCAACAATGTTTTATAATATCAATAAATACATTGTAGGTACTTTTGTTTGTTTAGGTTCTAGACTTTGGTTTAGGTTTAACTTGTAGTGTAAAGTTCAAAGTGAATGAAACACTAGTTAAAAATGCTCATTATATGCCACATCACATCAAATTATGATGAATCATTGTAAGCGTGCACCAAGATGATGAAACAGCTAGTAACACTTACTTGGTAGAGGAATTGATGTTGCAAGAACAGGTTCACCAGAGTCATCAGAGTCATAGAGGAAAGGAGGGTCATCAAGGTGCCTCCGAGGAACAGCCAGCTGCCACGTTCAGCCAGCATGGCCGCCGCAGAGAAGCAGACAAAAACCAGAGTTGTGCCGAGCAGAGCCGTCACAATGATAGATGGGTCCACGATGGCTGCATACTGTAGCAGTGGTCCTGTGCTCATGCCTGAAAATGTTTGACAGTGATTAATATTTACTTTATCAGGATTGCTTAGAAATTATGAACATATTTATATCTTGTTTATAGTCTGTGACAGAATCAATCCTATTTTTTGTCATAAAGATATATACTAGTTACTGTACATGGTAACATTTTATTTTCACACTAATTTATAAAGTAGTGTATATTTACAGTGGCCCATTTAGCAAATATCAGTCACAGTAATATTATAATATTTTTTTTTATGGTATTTATTCTTAATCAAAACTATGTAAATGGGCTGATCGGATTTGGGTTTTGTATGAAGTTTCCTCACATTATATGTATGCATAATAACAATAGTTTATTGATTTTATGCATATTGAAAGCAATGTGAGTCGGAATCGGAAGACATGTTAAATTGTTGTTACCTGTTAAGTTTATTTGATATTTTTATAGTAACAACTGTCAAGCCAAGCCAGAGCCTTGCCAGAGAGACTTAGACAGCACAATTACTCTAACTCTTTGGCTGGCCACTCAGCCTATACAACCTATTTTGATAGTTTTTTGTAATAGTGAAAGTGTTTAGGTGACAGTAATTCAGGCATAATTATTATAAATATATTTTATACTGAGAAATATGATGCATGTGACAGTGTTTGTGTGATAAAACAAGTGTGCAAAGTATGGGAATATTATACATTGCTAAGCAAGGCTGAACTATAATGACTACAAGGTTAAATTTATCAGAGTAGATTATTGCTGGGAAAGGTTTCACATTTTCACATGTGGTGTCACAATGCAAAAATTTGCTTGATTCATACTTTATACTAAAAAACAACAAAGGTTTTACTATTCTATTTCGATTACATACCTGATGTGACGCCAAATCCTAGGAGATATCCAAGTCGCAGTTGAGTGTTCTTCCCATTATCTGGAGTAGCAATAAGAGCCAACATAAGTCCTGCTCCAATAATGGCTCCGAGAAACCCAGCTTGGAATCTAGTGAACATGTCTACATACACTCCCAAGGATGCTGCAGCGCAAGTCATCATCAGGGTACCGTAAACATTTTTTAGATGTTGACGTACTGGTGCCTCCCTGAAATAATAGCAATCTAAATTATTTTATTCATGCACATACAGTTATGTAAATAATAGATACTTAACCAACTACGTAATATTATGTAAAGATTTTGATCAAATCTTCTTTAATTATGTAGGTACTAAATGTTACAGAAGTAACTCGATTAATGATGTCAACGAGTTCTTATTTACAACAAAACACAAAGAAGTGTTATTGTAACCTTTAGCACGCAGTATATTTAGAAGCGTCGAATCGAAGGTAGTAAGTTCTAGAACTGACGAGAAATTGCATTTAGTCCGATGATACTTTAAAAATGTACTGAAATGTAGCGATGTGCATAAATCGCAAACATATGAATGTACTTAACAAGATTAGATTCGAAAAATTGTACTCACAGCCTATTTTGAAAACTGTCGATGAAAGTCCTGGGAGTCATATTGGTATTTGACCACCGAGCTTGAAGTTGAATCTAAAATTAACAATAGAAATACTGTTCCAATATTATGCAAGTAAAAATGATACTGGTGATGCAATACGTAGGTATTGAAATAATTAAGCGAATTGTAAAATGCACAAAAAACACGTCAGCGTTCGTAATTTCAGAATAAAACAATGAACGAATGAAGAAAAATGAAGATAAAGGAAGAAATCGAATGGATCTATTGAATGAATGAA
This sequence comes from Erannis defoliaria, assembly GCA_905404285.2. Lineage (NCBI taxonomy): Eukaryota > Metazoa > Arthropoda > Insecta > Lepidoptera > Geometridae > Erannis > Erannis defoliaria. The sequence goes on from FR990071.1 coordinate 9,386,545, forward strand.
TCTATGGAATAGTTTTTTTTTTAATTCTTGACTTAAATCAAGTATTGTAGCTTTTCCCACAAATGACGCAGCCTGCAGCACCGGCCGCGAATTTTTGTTCGTTGCCACGTCCATAAGCTTTGGATCGTATACCATGATAAGGTTTAATTAATTGTTCGAAGGCGACAGTGCCAACCATGGAGGATAGGTAGTTGCGATGAGTAACTTACGGCCGTGGACAGAATAGGCTACATGAATGGTTTTTTTAATTGTCCTATTAAAATGTGGCCCATAAAATTAGCTGATTAATGAAAAAAATATTAAAATTGATCAAAAATAAGCAATTTATAAGCATTTTAATATCATGCTAGACAGAGAGAGGAAACAGCAAATCGTGACGTAACTCTGAGAAGTTTCGTCTAAGTTACGATTAAAAATGGTGGTGCTTTATTCATTGACGGCCTTACTTAAAAAAACTTTTCAACCGTTAGTCACTGCTTAAGATGCTCTGCCATCTTCTCTCTGACGTGAAGTTACACGTGCTAGAAAAGGACAGAGAAGTTAAGTTTTTTTAAGTAAGGCCGAATATGTGGTGAAGCATGTCTTTTCGTGTTGTTTTCAAAACTCCGTAGAAGCTTATATTAAAGTCACCACAACTTGTTACTAGGGCATGACTTGGACTCGACTATGACTAATTTCGTGTGACTAAAGATTTCATTACATTTTTGAATCATAAATTAGACAATGGCCGAATGCACAACGTGCGTTGCCAATAAATAAGAAAATAAAAACTCGTCTTTCTAGCTATCAGTGTCATGTCAAGTCAATTGTCAACCCATTCTTCATAACCTAAAAATAAAAATGTAAACACGTTTACCTATTTTTTAAACTCAGAAATTGTAATTTCTAAACATGGGGAAGAAAAGTAAAGTTGGAAAACAGCGAAAAGATAAATATTATCAACTCGCTAAGGAAACTGGTAAGAAAAACTTTTATAGTAGTTAATTTGTGATATTTAGAACTTCAGCCTGTTTCAATATCATAAATTTTACCTAATTTCAGGATATCGTTCTCGAGCTGCTTTCAAATTAATCCAGCTTAACAGGAAATTTGGGTTCCTCCAAAAATCACGAGTATGTATCGACTTGTGCGCCGCGCCTGGAGGGTGGATGCAGGTGGCTCACCAGAACATGCCTGTATCGAGCATCGTGATCGGCGTTGACCTGTTCCCGATAAAGACTGTGCCAGGATGTATCGGACTCACGGAAGACATTACCACCGAAAAATGTAAAACTGCTATCAAAAAAGAAATCAAAACATGGAAAGCTGATGTAGTCCTGCATGATGGCGCTCCTAACGTCGGGTTGAACTGGATTCATGATGCATACCAGCAAGCGAGCCTTACACTTAGTGCTTTAAAGCTGGCTTCTAATTTCCTTCGTGAAGGTGGATGGTTTGTGACAAAGGTGTTCAGGTCGAAAGATTATCACGCCCTTCTTTGGGTTTTGAAACAGTTTTTCAAGAAAGTTCATGCAACTAAGCCTCAGGCTTCCCGTAATGAGTCTTCAGAAATCTTCGTAGTTTGTCAAGGCTACATTGCCCCTGACACTATAGACCCCAAGTTCCTAGACCCTAAATATGTATTTGAAGACTTGGACATTGTAAAGAAACAGCATACTAATCTGCTGCACCCTGAGAAACAGAAGAAAGCTAAAGCTGAAGGTTATCAAGAAAATGATTACACAACTCATCATAAAGTTATGGTATCTGATTTCCTAAAAGAGGATAGTGATCCCATAGATTTACTACAAGGATGTTCTCAGGTGCCTATTATTCATAACTATTTTTATTACACTACAGATTGGGTCCGAAGTCGACTCAGAATAAGGAGGCGTGACGATTGGTTGGACAAACACTGGGCCACCAAAGCTGAAGATCGAGCAGTCTGGAAGGAATGAAGGGAGGCCTATGCCCAGCAGTGGGACACATCAGGCTGATAATGAATATTTTTTATTATTGACTGCCCTAAAAATAGTGTATAATTTTCAGGGTTCACAATATGCCCGTTATGCGATATGTTAGAGTCCTTACATCATCCCGAGTGACACCCGCTATAGTTTTTTGTCAGGCAGTCGTGTTTTTTTATTATTATTTAATTATGCCCCCTTCATAATTTTATAAGGGCTATGCTTATAGCCTCCTAATAACTACCTAAATGTTGACTAGGCTCATCTATATAATATAATTGTTTTAATAACTTAACTGTCAACAGATTGTGCTTGATGATAAAGGTGTGAAAGAGCACCCCAAAACCACTGATGAAATACAGGAATGTTGCGCTGATATCAAAGTGCTTGGGAGAAAAGATCTCAAACTTTTGCTCTCATGGTTGAAACATATGAAAGAGTGGAAAATCCCAACAAAGGTAAGTTCACATCAGAATAACACTAAACAGTATATGTATGAAAAAACAAACACAAAATACAAACAAAAAACAACAATACAACAACAACAATAAACTCAGCAATTCAACAATAATCAACAATATTTTGTTGATGTACAAAATATAATAATAATAATAATAATAATAACGTTTATTTGAACAGTTTACAAGGTTGGAGTAAGTACAAGTGAATCTTATGAAACTAACAAATATATATTTTAATTCTTAGAGGGTAGGTACTTGTACATACTACGCGGTGGTGAACCCTGAATCTCACACTAGGTGAGTCCTGTGCTGTGAGATTCAGTGCCTTCCTTGTGCTTATTGTAATTAAATTTTATCTAAAAAGTTAACTAATACAAAACCAACAGGAATAAAAAAAAAAGAAAACATAGCATTATAAGATACCTAATTAGTTTGATAAAATTTTGGTGAGGTCCGAATACATTAAAAACAATAGGAAAAAATACAGTTTTAGAATAGTAGTTTGGAATCTCTTAGATTATATAACTATTGTTAAGTTTAAGTTAAATTAAAAATAAGCTAATAAAAAGAGGGTAGCTACAGCGACAAAATATGGTTCCTAAGGCACGAGATTAGCACACCCGCGAGCGTGTAGAAACAAGGTGCGAGGCTGATTGTGTGCGTGAGGCAACTTCACAGCACAACGTATAAGCTAAGAGCGAGTTGTTCGAGATTGTACATGCAGTTGCTCGGGGAGATGCCTTAGGGTGAGTAGGTAATTCTTGTGCGTGAGTGTTTGTATATGTGAGGTATAGTTGTGATATGTGTATATAATTATAGGAATGTAAAATATTCATTATAGGTGTATATTGCATAACAGGTATGTATAATATTATATAATAGGTATGTATGAAGACTTAGGAAACTACAGACCTATAAGCCTTATGTCCAACATCTACAAGATTTTCTCCAAGATTATCTTAGACCGAGTAAGCACTTTACTAGACGAAAATCAACCGATGGAACAAGCTGGCTTTAGGAAAAATTTCGCTACAGTAGACCATATACACACAGTTAAACAGATAATAGAGAAATACAAGGAGTACAATAAGCCGCTGTATATGGCCTTCATTGACTACACAAAAGCCTTCGACAGTATAAGCCATGAAGCCATCTGGGAAAGTCTGAAAAAGCAGGGAACTCCCAAAGTCTACATAAATACCATTCAAAAAATTTATGCCAAGAGTAAAGCAAGAATCCGGCTAGAAGCTACAGGGGAAGCTTTCAAAATAGAAAGAGGAGTCAGGCAGGGTGACCCGCTGTCTCCAAAATTATTTTCTGCAGTGCTTGAAAACATATTCAAAAAGCTGGCTTGGGATCAGTATGGACTATGCATAGATGGTAGAAAACTAAATCATCTTAGATTTGCAGACGACATAGTCCTATTCGAAGAAAACCCATATAACCTTGAGCAAATGATTTGTGATTTAAACAAAGAGAGTGTGAAGACTGGACTATCTATGAACATTAGCAAAACCAAACTATTAACAAACTCGGACACACATGAAATCAAAATCAACAATCAACCCTTAGAATATGTGGACGAATACATATATTTAGGACAGATCATCTCTCACAAAGACCTCACTTACAAAGAAATCCAAAGAAGAATTGCTAATGGGTGGAAAAAATACTGGTCATTAAAGGAGGTTATGAAATCCACTGATCTCAGTGTCGGAATCAAAAAGAAAGTCTTCAATATCTGCATTCTTCCTTGCATCACATATGGTTGCGAAACTTGGGCACTAACTAAACACCACAGAAGTATGTTAGTATACTGTCAAAGAGCTATGGAGAGAAGTATGTTAGGAATCACAAAAAAGGACAGGAAAAGAAACACTCTCATAAGAGCCAAGACAGGAGTTATTGACATACTCTCTAAAATAGATCAACAAAAATGGAGGTGGTCTGGCCACATGTTGCGCAGTACCCAAGAAAAGTGGAGCAATATACTTACTGATTGGTACCCCAGAGATGGCAAAAGGAAAAGGGGAAGACAAATGACAAGATGGGAAGACGACCTAAAACTCACAGCAGGTCCACACTGGAGGAGAGTCGCTAGAGACAGAAAACAGTGGAAATTGTTAGAGGAGGCCTTTGCCAGGAGGCACACTGAACTCAGAGACTTACTATAAAAATTCCAATCAAACAAAAGAGTTCAGGATAAAAGGGCTTATTATTATTATTATGTATGATATAATAGGTAAGTGTATTGTGTTTAATAGGTATTATATATAGTAGTAAATCTGCACACTATTTCTCCTTGAGAGTTTAACTGGGAAAAGAGATAATTAAGTAGCAAAGGTTCAGTATGTATATGTGTGTGTTTGTATGGTTAAATCTTACTATCCTACCAAAATTATGAATGTCAAAGTTTATAGTTTTTGTTTAGATATTTTAGAGGTTTATTAGTCAATCACGGAAAAATGGCTGAACAGATCTGGACGAATTCTGGTACAGCTAACATAGCTTAATTGGGTACCTCCATATTAAATTAAACACAGATTTGTAAGGTGGGGTATATATTATGTTTCATTTAAGATATCACTTTTTTTCTTGCGGGGCCTGCCGGGCATTACAGTACTATAGGAACTAGATTTAATTAGACAAACGGGCAGGCCCCTTAATATTATTTAACAATTTCGAGTAGCTTCTCCGTCTCAAAGTATCCTAGTGTAAGCAACCAATTTACCACTGTTCGCTTACAGACATATCGTGAGGTATGTAGAAAGTTAAGAGAACAGTCAAGTTGTTGGTATATGAACGGTCCCTTGAAATAAAAGGAACGTTGAAAAAAAGTAGTTCTTGAAGGAGGAAGCGTCCAGACATTTCGGCGAGCAGATCGAGTAGGGCGTGCGATTGTACTTAGTGCTGACTTATGAAATCGCAATGTCACTCCCAGAATATATAGCTGCCGAACGGTGAGGAGCTGAGTTTCCTCATAAAGTTGGTTTGTGGGATACAACAATGGTTTTTTGAAAGCAATTTTGAGAATGAATCGTTGTGCGCGTTCAATTCTTTGAAATAAAGTTTTGGCTGCAGATCCCCAACAAACTACGCAATAGCTAAGAACAGATTCGCAAAGCGCTTGGTAAACGATTCTAAGTGTTTTCCGGTCTGCTACTGTACCAATCCTTTTAAAAATGTGTGTCATTTTTCGTAAGCGAGTACAGAGGTTAGTAATTTGACATACCCAATTCAACTGCTGATCAATTGTGATACCCAAGTATTTAATGTTACTAACACGCTCTAATGCGGGGCAGGCACAATGCTCATACAATTTACGGTCACATGTATGAAGTTTAATGTTAGTCGAACTAGGATAGGCACGCTTCGTAATACTAAAAGTCATATACTTAGTTTTAGTAGTGTTTAGGGTCATCAAATTTGTTTGGAGCCATGCTGCTACCTTTGATAACCCCTGCTCAGCTATCACTGTAGCCTCGGCCCAACTTTTACCTTGGAAGATAAGAGCTGTGTCGTCGGCAAAAGTGAAAAGTCTAGCGTGATTAAGTTTAAGCTGGCAGAGGTCATTAATATAGACCAAAAAGAGGGTAGGTCCAAGGACGCTGCCCTGTGGGACACCAAAACATACAGACTTATAGGCGCTATAGAAATTTGACAGCCGAACTCTTTGTTTTCGATCAACCAGATATGACCGAAACCAGTCCAATGTTATACCACGTACTCCAAGAAGTTCGAGCTTTCGGAGTAACATTGGCCAAGACACCGTGTCGAATGCCTTGGCCAAATCTAGGAATACTCCTACACACTTTTGGTTCTGATCAAGACACTCGGCCACATGATCAACCAGAGCCACTACTGCGTCCTCTGTAGATTTATTAGATCGAAAGCCGTATTGGTTAGGAGACAGAATACTATTTTTCTCTAGGAAATCCAGAAGACGTTTATACTATATATAGCACTAGAGTCCATTATAGAAACATTCATGATATTTTGTTATTAGTAAAATTGTTGTGAATCTAACTTTATGCATTAAGCTAATATCTATAGAGTCACAGTGCAATGTGCAAAAAAATGTCCACGCCAAAACTTTTTGACCGACTTGAACTACGATAAGACGCAAGCGCTCAAGCATACATTGAACACTATACAAACAACATAATGTCTAAATTCGAACAATTGTGAACTATATAATGCTCGCATAGGTATGTACAACGGCAGTCGGACGTTTCTTGACTGTTTTCACTTAAAGATTGTGACTCTTTAGATATTAGCTCAATGACTTTATGATACTAAATATTATTCTATTCTAAAGTAAGGACTACAGTCCAATAAAAGTAAAACATTATTATAAGTATATGGTTTTTGTTCTTCATGATAATTTTCAAACTTTTTCAGAAAGACAATGATAAGAAGGTTGATCAACCTGTGGAACAAAAGGGTGATGGTGAAGATGAAGGTAAAGCTGATGATGAAGAGGAAGTTGATGCTGAAATTGCTGAGCTGCAGGTATGGCATAAAATAAGCATTGGAATAATATTGAGACAATAATACAGATTCTTTTTATGAAAACCTGGGTATGTCCTTAAACTGCAACCAGACCCACCAGAGGACGAGCAGCAGCGTCCTCTTGGTTAACGGTGGTGACCATTCTGCGATCCCCAAGCCGCCTGTCAAGCGTGGGGATTATGGCTACACCCCTCTATAAAGGGGGAGGCCTTCGTCCAGCAGTGGACGTTTTATGGCTGACGACGACGACGAATACAGATTCTGATATTAAAATCTTGCATACTAAAGATATTATGAAAATAAAATTACTTATTTCTATTTTATCACATTGAATCCAATATTTAGGTGGTGCCCTCCCACATAGTGCTTTAAGTTTAGCTTATAGAATTGATAATCAAACTTGAAGATCCTTAAAACTATGAATATGGTGCTGACTTTCCCAAAACTAGTTGATGTCTTGCTGTGAACTAAATAATATTGCTTGGATAAAGCGGATGCATTGCTATTAAAAATATTGTATCTAATGCATGTTGTAACACACTAGCACCCCCAAACCCTTGTAACTCCTTATGTTGGAATAATTAATAATTATCATAATAATAATATAAAATTTATATGAATATTCTATCTCTACATTGTAGAACGAAGAGCGTCGTCAATCAAAGCGTAAGAGGAAACAATTAAACAAGCAAAGACAAAAACTGGCTGAGAAAATGAATTTGAAGATGGTGCTGAAAGGTGACGACGGTCCTATTTTGGAAAGCAATGACATGTTCCGTTTATCTGATATCAAGAATGCAGAAGTAAGTACACTATTTTATGAATAAAAGACTGAATTGAATTCGCACCTCTTGTTTATAGGTATAGGTCGCGTCCTGTAAAAAGAACGCTGGCGGTTAAGCTGCGCAGTAGGCGATTTATCGGTCTATTTGGTGGTATGAGGCGCGGTATGAGTAATAACCAATATACGAAGCTGCGAGCAAAAGGCTAATTAATAATTATTTAAAACAATAGGCCTAGTACTTTTCTGCGCAAGTGTCCACATGCGCAAATACACCACCTCTGCTTTCTTCCAGCGTTCTTTTTACATGACGCGACCTATAGTACAGATGTACTCAGGCCCGGATCCTGGGTTAATATGGTTGAAAATAAAAATCTTGCTCCACACAGCACCTAGCATGCAGTGCACGTTGTTCTAACAATTAATTATTTGATTTTAAAATGCCCAGTTAGTTTTTGAACACATCCTTATTTGGCTTGTTGTCAACATAACCTGCTTAACTTTATAAAGATTTTACTATGGTTAGTAGAAAAAATAGACAAAGATTTTTTGTTGCATGGTAGATGCTATGTCCGAGGATATTTTAGCTGTCGCTGCAGGCGGATTGAGCAATAATTTAAATTAAAAATTGCAATTTATTGAAAAAATTACAACTTATTTTCTTAAAAATTTAATGAGCGTTACTAGCAGTTTCAAAATTTAATGAGCGTGCACTTTTAAACTTATTTTTTATACTCCTTGGCGTAAAACATAATATAAAATCAGAAAGTTAGCAGTCCCGATTCCACGTAATAAAAAAAACAGTTTTTTGAAAAAGAAGTGACGAATGAATTTTTTATTTTTTTTTAATTTTTTGGGAAAGAATATTGATGTTAACAAAAGATATTCTGGATTTTAAGTTAAAAAAAATTGCCAAACATATTTAACTATGCTAACCATAATAATAAATATTTGTCAGTTTTTTAAAGTAATTTATCTCAAACGCTGGAGAGCATCATAATACATTTAGCCCTTACAGAGATGGAACTACTCACACTCATTTTCGCATTTTTAATGTTAGTGTGATGTGAATTTTCCAAACATTGTATTTTACTTGTTTACTGCCAATATAGCCTTGCTCCAAATTTTCATGTTGATGATGTCAGATTGATACTACAGATTTTTTAAAAGCCACGATAGTTATACCATGTTTGAATCTGTCTTCAGGAATTATCACGCATAATAGATCAGCAACCAGATATAGTAGCGGACCCGAGTGACGATTCTGATGACGAGTTTAAAATCAAAAAGAAATATATCAAGTATGATGTGGAGGCTTCGAAACTGGACTCTTCAGGGCTATACTACAAGGATTCTGACAGTGAGCTAGAAATAGAATCTGATTCTGATACCGAAAAAGATAAGGATACTCTAGGTAAGGAAAATATGCAATGTTATTATACAGTAGACTGATTCAAACAGTGCCGTTAATAGCCTTTTATGCGCCCGGTGCGAGCTTCTATAAATGCTCCCTTGAGAAGAAAAATATTAATAATTTGGCCCTGGTCTGGGCCTTTTGTCGCCCCTCCAGGACCAGCCTATTTACAGCACTGGATTCAAACACCACATTATTAAGATAAATGTAAATACATATAACTAGGCATGTCACTTTGTCTGTTTGTGGCCTTTTAACGACGACGACTACACTGACTACGACTTGTCCAATCTTGATGAAATTTGACGAGAATATAGTAAAAAAAATTCAAAATAAAAAAAATCTGCTTTAATGTAAGTCATTTAACTTTTATGCAACACAAAAATGAAGTGTGTGATACCAACTAGCGTCATTTAACTGTTTTTATTAAAGTATTGCAGCGTGGCATTTTAATCATTATCAGCCTATCAACATCTGCTAAAGACGATTTTTTGTAGCAATCTATTTTTAATTTTACCTGTACATTTTTCCTTTATACCTAACTTAATTTAGTTTCATAGAAAAATTAATGATTTGGTACCTAAATACCATGGTCAAAGTGGTGTCATGTTATTTATTTCGTGCAATAAATAAATAAATAAAAATTTATAAATAATTTACTTGCGCTTTGGCTCAATAAAGCCGATACGTGAGTCGCATGTGGCTATTATGTTTTGGTTTTCAACTTGGTGCCTGATCGAATGTATGTAAAGTAAAATTTAAGTATAGAGTATAAGTATATAGTATGTTTATTGAAAAAAATATTTAAATCGGTTAATAATGTTCTGATATATGAGCGTTTAAAGTTTTTGTTAGAGACAACTCTGTCCCTTTTCCACAAAACAAAAAATTACGTCACGCCTTACTTCTCAGAATAGAATTTATATGGCGTACAGAGACGTGACGTCACAATTTGCTGTTTCTTCTCTCTGTCTAGCGTGATATTAAAATGATTATAAGTTGCTTATTTTTGATCTGATTTTCATTTTCTTTTCATTAATCAGCTATATTTATGGACCACATTTTAATAGGACAATAAAAAAAAACAGTCATCTAGCCTACTGTCATTAAGCGCATTTGCACTTATTGCCGGCTAGCGCGGCCCGTCAACTTTCCGTTTTATTCACTTCTCTCTTGAGTACCGCTACCACAGGCCTCGTTTGTCTAGGCAGGCCTAATTCATGAAATAGCCGGAAAAACAGTGGGGGTTAATTACACTTATTGAATATGTGAGTTTCATCATCATCATTTTCCACCCACTGCTGAGTGTATGTCCCGTCTTTAGCGCGCCATCTTTTCCTGTACGGCGACAGAGATTATGTTTTAATATTTATTACATTTATATTTCACAGCATTCTCGGACTCTGACACAGAAACAAAAAAGAAACGCAAGCTGACCCAAAAGCAGCTCGACCAGATAACAGAACAGAATACCATCAGGAATGCAAAACAGAACAAATCCCCGTCCATACCTAAGAACAATCCACTACTCACTGATTTGGACACCACTGACCCGATGTCGCGGCGGGAGATGAAGGCCGAGCTGTGGTTCCAGAAGGACTGCTTCAAGGATATCGATGAGGACGATGATGAGGGCGTAGATTTGGATAAACTAGCCGAAACTTACAAGGAAAAAGGTAAGAAGGGTTTCTCAAGAAAATAAGGCAGTACTTAATTTACGTTCTCACATAAAAAGTGATTGGTTGAACTCATTAAAAGAGAACCGATACCAATGCTTAACTTTTTTCGTTACATGAATATTTTTTTCTTAGGTATTGGCATCGCACGTTGTGCATTCTGCCAGTGTCAAGTTTATGAATTTGCAAGTTTTTATATTAAAACCAAGTCAAATATGTCATGAAATCACAGTTAGTCACACGAAATTAGTCATAGTCGAGTCCAAGTCATGTCCTAGTAAAGTTGTGGCGACTTTACTATGAGCTTCTACAGAGTTTTGAAAACAACACGAAAAGACATGTTTCACCACATTATATCACGTGCCCACACTCGTGCATGTAATTCAACACTCAATGAACAAAAACCCCACCATTTTTAATCATTAATACACGAAAAACACAAGTTTAAGAAAATAATAGAATGCAAAGACGTGATTTTTCCGTGTTCCCGCCAAAACTCTTTCGTTATATTGCAGGCAAGAAAGTCGTAGGAGACAATGTCACCGCTTCCGAAGAAGGGAAGGGCGTAAAAAGGAAGCTGACAGATGACGCGAGCTCTGACGATGACTCTTCTGACAGTGACTACGATGTGGAGGACACGGTGGCGCCTAAATCGGGCGCCGGCGCTAAGAACGCCAAGAAAGATGGCTTTGAAGTCGTATCTCAAGACGCAGGTATGACGTCTTACAGAGTAATAACGTTTCTAATTACAATGGTCTGATGAACTCAGTATGCTGTACAATCCTCGCGAACTTCGTCCTGTCGAGAAGTTACAAGTGGGAACCTGAAAGCACTTATAAGTAATGATTATGACATATTGAAAGTTTTTCGTTATTACCGCTATCCAACAGCTTAGTGAACCTCAGTAATGTATTTTGAATGTTATAGTTTGTGTGTTTATATTATTGTTTCTACTGAAATCCATAACGGCTGAGCGCATTTGCATGAAAGGTCAGTCAGTGGGTAGATAGGTAATATACCACAAAAAACAGAATAGTACTACAGAATACTTACTCCAATAGAAAACGCGCCTGAACATAGTTGTACCGAAATATATCTTACAATGACGTTCCACAGGCAAAACTTCTCGCAGATGGCGGCAGCGGCGGTACGGATGTGGCAAAATTAAGTTTTCTTGTTAATCGTTGCTTATATCTATCTGCTCTTGATGAGGGCGTTGTTAAATAAGTCCAAGGAAAAATACAGGGTACTGTGCCTTGTGTTAAGAATCTATGCAGCTGTTGACGGCCTGAAAATTGATTTATAGGTTAGATAGTTGTTTATATTTTATGTTAGACAGCTTTAATTATTAAGGCAAAGAATTGCTGTACAAACAGTATATGCAGATTCTCCCTGGTAATCCGAGTCTAATAAGACCATCAAATTTAAAATAACAAAATGTATGAGAATGACAGTTGTCTATGGCCGCATCGACAATGCGATACCTAGCGGAAAAAAACGCAATGCGGATCCCTATTACGATCATGTCATATTCAGTGCAAGCTAATTTGTACTCTATTTGTACATTAGTGTCGAAATTTCACTGTAGTTTTTAGGCACGCGCGCAGCAGGCGGCGCGAGCCGCGTTTCGTCAACGAGCCAAGCGTTACAGTGGATAAATGACACTATGTTATACATATAAAGTACAAAATAGCTTGCACTGAATATGACCATGTTATAGTATTTTTTATGCAATGGAGTGACGAGATGAGCGAGACGTTCACCTGGTAGTATGCATCACGCCTGCCCATAACAGTAGCAGTTATAGTCATATATATATCTACGTTTAGACGCGTTTTGTAAAGGTTTTTAATCTCAACCCACCTTTTTGTTCTGGAAAAATATTTGGTCATACTGTCCATTTTAAAATACAAATTATGGTCTGGGGTACGGCCCATGAACGCTTATTCCGGGACCGAATACGCTCAGCTGCCGACGCTGCGCGACTGTGAATTTTATCGCCTCGCTATAAGGTTCGCGGTCGCGCAGTGTCGGCAGCTGAACCTATTTGGTCCCGCTATAAGCGGTTCACGGTACGGCCCCTGGAATGGATAATGATCGGCAAGTTATAATATTAATTTATTGAGAATTGAAATGTGTTTTGTGACATTAGATATTCTACTTACAAACAAGAATGGAACGAACTAAAGTAGAGCAGTTATCAATAATAAAATGGACAAATTAACTAATGGTAAAATGAAAAAGCATCAAAAATTATAATTTCAGATCTGAAGCGGTTAAAAAAGAATTTGAAAATGGATGCTGAAACATTGGCGCTTGGTACCATGATAGCAACTTCAAAGAAGTTTAAACGTGACCTTGTAGATGATGCGTGGAATCGATACGCTTTCAATGACAAGAATCTACCCGACTGGTTCGTGGAAGACGAGAAGAAACACATGAAAAAGGAAGTCGTTGTACCAGAGGTAAAAAACATAGTTTATTATTTGAAGTGTCTTTATTGCTGTAACGGCAATAGTGGCTGCCACAGGTGGCCTGGCGCCACTACAAAAGGGTTATTAAAAAAAAAAAAACTTTAATATAATTAGATCATGACGTTAATTCATTTTTACAGATATACACTGAAGAATATAAAAACCGCCTTCAAGATATAAATGCAAGACCCATCAAGAAAGTGATCGAAGCTAAAGCCAGAAAGAAGAAACGTATGATCAAAAAAATGGAACGCGCCAAGAAGAAGGTCGAAGCGGTGATGGATAACGAAGACATGTCAGAGCGAGAGAAAGCGCAGCAAGTACGGAATCTGTACAAAAAGGCACAAACCGACGGCAAAAAGAAAATAACGTACGTCGTCGCCAAAAAACACACGACAGCCAAGCGAATGAAACGGCCCAGCGGAGTCAAGGGCCAGTACAAGGTGGTCGATCCCCGCATGAAGAAAGACATGCGCGCGCAAAAAGCGAAAGAAAAAACCAAGGGACGTGGTAAGAAATCCAAGGATAAAGCTCCCAAGAAAAATAATCGGACGCCGCCTAAAAAGAAAGGAAAGAAGGTAAAATAAGCGCAAAATGTATATATGTTGTTTAAGCTAAATACACATATGTATTAATATTTGCGTTTCATTTTTCATTAAGTATTATTGCTGTCACAATGAGTTGACGTTCATGTCTAGACTTGTAACATCTCTGTTTTAATCAACGCTAACTATACGTACTAATGTCACAAGGGTACGATGCCCTTCATTTAATATTGGACTTTGGTAATTGCGTCGGGGAAGTGATGGGCAATAAGCGAGGTAGGTACTATACTAACACTAGCCGGCCATTAGTCGGCATTACAAAGATTATTTTTACGGCGAAGGTCAGGGTGATATTTGAATCCACGTGCGTCACTGGCTGGAGTTCAGGGACAGGCTCGCCATATAAATGATATCACTCCACTCGGTGGCCTTGACGTCTAATTCTGAATCGCTCCAACTACGTTGTCTGCCTACTAAACGTCGGCGAGCGATTTTAGCTTAGCTTTTATGTTGCAATCATTTTAATACAGTATCCTTGTTTTATATGGCTAAACAATGCCACTTGAAGGACGCTTGAAGTCACCCTGATACATTTTAAGTAGGTACACACGAAAGGTCATTTAAGTACTTAGATAGTACCGATGGTACGGCCGAGACGTTCTTCCTAAGTATACTCTACCTACAATTTTGATCTCTACTGAACAAACGTTTGTGATTACTTCACTAAAACATTACCTACCAACTTTTTTATACTGATGCGATCTATTTCAGTGAATTACGCAATAAAGTCGGTGGAGGTGATTATTACGCCTGACATTTTGACCGTTCACCTTGAGACTGTGCAAACATTTAGGTCGACTATTTATTGTCCTTAGAAGCTGGAAGTTATCGATTGACCTTGCCTTGACTGTTCGTGTATTTTATTTGGATAACCTCAAAACCCATTGAACAGTTGGGCAAGTTCAGTGGCGCGCAGTTTTTTTTCCCGAAACCATTGGGACAGGCGACTCATTTGAGTCGTTTAGGTAACCGATGCATTCGATTTATTTTATACGTGGAAAATTAAAGAAACATTAATGGGCATGCAGACACAACTATTGAACAGTTCTCACTGATAACACTGGTTCGATTAGACTGAGCGATTTTAGACTTATATAGGTACATTATACAGTACAAAAAATTCAGCTTGTAAATCAAATCAAATCAAATCATTTATTTGCAAGAATACGGTACAATAGAGATCTTAATTAAATATTTGCCGGAACACAGTATTCAGTCTGCAAGCAGACGTGCAAATGTTAAAATTATAATTTAATGTATAGGTTAAATTGACTTAATGTAATCTTTATTGTTACCTATTTGAAAAATCCATGAACTCCTTTACACTATAGAAACAATTCTTCAGAAGCCAATCAGTTAACGTTTTCTTAAATTTGTTGCCGTTTAACAATTTCATATCAGTGGGTATTTTATTATAAATTGATATACACATATTATAAGCATTTCTCTTGTACAAATCTTTACGGACTGGAGGTTGATAGAGCAAATTGATGAACTTGATTCTTTTTTGGCGTGTAAAAACTTCTCTACGATTCATAAAATAATCTGGATGTTCTTTAGTGAAAATACAAACGTTTTTAATGTACATACAAGGTAGCGGAAGTATGCAGCATGCTTTGAAAAGAGGTCTGCAGGTATCCAAAAACCAAGCTTTATTAATAACCCTTACACAACGCTTTTGTATTTTAAAAACTCTGTCTATGTCGACTGAATTCCCCCACATTATCAGGCCGTAGCTTAAAAGAGACGAAACATGACCATGATATGCCATTAATGCAGCCTCCATAGACACAGTATGCCTAATTTTTTTAAGAGCAAATACAAAGCGATCAATTTTCTTACACAGTGTATCAATATGTATTTTCCAATTAAGATGATTATCAAGAGTTAGTCCTAAAAATTTATAATAGTCAACGTTATCAACTACTTCCTTGTTATAATTAATGTCAAGTTGCAGAGGATTAGTATTATACGAATTAAATTGAATTATTTTAGTTTTATTAAGTTAATCTTCAAATTATTAGATTCCATCCACTGGATCACGTCTGATAACGTATTATTTACCGTTCGCTGTGCCTGCTCGTTATTGGTACATTTAATTACTATTGTAGTGTCATCTGCAAAGAGTATACTTTTATGGGGGGTGGCTTCTGGAAGATCGTTTATATAATACAAGAAAAGCTCTGCTGCCAGTATACTTCCCTGGGGCACACCATTATTATTAAACAAAGGCTCAGACCTGAATTTCTGTTTTGTGAGTATCTTTTGAGTATTGACGACAATTTTTGATATTTCCGTACAAATTGTAGAAGTAGTATCATAGATAGGTATCTAACAGTAGGTAAAAGGTTACGTATATCCTTAGATAAAACAGTAAGTTAGTGTAGCAGCTAGTGTTAGAGTTAACGTGCCGCCCGAAGAGCTTTGATATGGGTTTACGGGTGTTATTTTAGAAATAGAGAACAAATAACCGGGACTAACAATTTTATTGAACGGCTCATGCGACCCACGCCACGGTGGCACTAAGATGTTAATGCCACTCACGGTCGCCAAAACTATCATCTGTGATCTTTTAAAACCACCTAGTCAAGTTACGACACGAGCTTTAACAGGTCAAAGCCATATAAATGTAGCTTTAAAGCTTTTCCTTTTCTTTACTATCATCATTTTAGTGTTTTCTTATCAGATTTTCGTTTTATCGATTATCATTTCAATTTGTTGGTGTAGCGGGTATAAGTTGGCACGTGTTGCATCCATAGTTAAATAAGAGTCGGAAATAGTGATACTGGATAGTATATGACATTTGAGAATCGGGTGTTGTGAGGGTGAGAGGGTGTCGTGGGCGGCAGGCAGCAGGCGGAGGGCGGGCGTCCGGGCGGCTATATCGAGCGCGATCACGGCCAAGGCCGCGCGCGCCGTCATCGCTCGCGAACGACCGTGCCCCGTGCCCGCGAAACCTCCACATAACCAAACAATGTACCCACAATACCCGCCTGGCACTCACCCCTCCGTCCCTCACCTTATTGCGTAGTACGTTTCTCGATGGTTGAATTTGCGCAACTTGCGATCCACCTATAGTCTTTCAAATGTTATGCCCTTTCCCGTTGCTACAATACCAAAAAGTGAAAACGAAACACAATTTAATCACTAACAACAACTTGGGTGTCAAGGCATTTTTTTAAACAGGTATTTAAATAAATCATAATCGTCCTTGCAACGTTGCAGACGTTGTGTTTCGAGAAAAACTGATAAGCCCGTGGCCAGAAAAAGGTAATATTTATTCAAATTTCAGTCGTTGGTCAGTTGGGTTACACCACAGACATAATATACATTTTAGCTCAGTGGGTTACACAAACAAACACACACGCACGTGTTTAAAAAAGCCTGTTTTACATGATTATCGACTTGAAATGGGGATTTCAGATTTTCCGCCAGACATACGGAAATGATGATGAAGGTAGAATCACATACTAAGTAACAAAAAGGAGTTGATTGGAAAGGGTTAGCCTAGGGATAGCCTTCCGCCTCAACAAAATAAAATACATATTCTAGAACAAAATATGCAACTTTTTTCGCAAATAACAATTTTACATCTTATAAAATATGCGTAATTTTTTAGTTTTTGTACAAAAAACGTAACATAAAAAGCTAATACTTCTATGTAATAACATAAATGGATCCGCGGATCTATGCATATGTTCGGTCAAAACCACAAATTACGATTTAACATTTGACCTTCCTGTTGGACGACCTCTCAAATTGAGGTAGGGATTACGTGGGATTTGATTAAGTAGGTACTATACAGGTAGACACCTGTATAGTAGGTACCTAGCTATCTACTGGCGGGAGCTGGAGGGCTCGGAATGACGTCCGCAGGAGCAGGTAGTGGGTAAGGGCGCGGGAGCGCGCGCCGCCGGGGAGATGGGGGCGGGTTGACCTCGCCCTCACAAGGTCGCGGGTTTCATTCCACTCGGCCGCGCCGCATGGAATAGCCTCCCTATTCAGTAATCTTCCATAATGAAAACCGAAACCTTTCCCATACATTTTATTACCTTGTCTTTAACCAACTATGACAGTAAAAACTTAATTAGCCTTCGTGTATAACTGTTACCTAACTGTATGATACTACGTCAATATTCGATTTTACATAGACGTTTTTTTATTTATTTATATATATTTATATACAGTTAATCTTTTTAACTGATATAAGTGTTCCTCCTAAAAGATGATGGCTAAAAAATGTATCTCGTATCGTAGGTAAAGATAATAAGGTAGAAAAGGTGTGGCGCCTCTGTAGGTTTATTAGTGTGGCCATTTATAACTCCTAAGCTTTTTTATTTAAAGAATTTATTTTGGAATTTATTAGGTACTTAGAATTAAAGAAAAGTACGAATCATGAAAGCAAAGTATTTAGGGGTGTTAACGGGTTAGTATTAGAATGGATAGATCGCAAAATGACTTCATGCCACTTAGGCCATATCTCAAAATATCCGGGTCGCAATTTGACTTAATCTCAACTATTCCACATCTCAATATGTCCAATTCGCAAAATGACCATATCGCTGCTAGTCCACATCACAAATAGTACAAGAATCAGAATTGTCCCCCCAACTCTACCTACTCTACTGACTCTACTGACTTCTTCGACTCTACCGACTCTACCAAATCTACCAACTCCCCCCTCCCCCCTAACTTTCCCTCTTTAAATTAACTATCCAAATATCAATTTTCATCACTATAACTTCAAAAACAAAGAACTTTCCATACAACATTCCACCCCCCCTTTACCCCCCTTAAATCATCCCTGTATTTTTTCTTTTGAAAACAGCATTATTTATTTTAAATGAACTATCCAAATCCAAATTTTCGTGACTAAAAGTCCAAAAACAAAGGACTTTGTTACAAACTTCCCCCCCCCCCCTTTTCCTTCCCTTGGGGGTTGAATTTCGAATAATCCTTTCTTAGTACACCCCTCCGCATCGAGACGAATACACCCTCCAAATTTCAAGTATGTACGACCAGCGGTTTGGGCTGTGCGTTGTCTGTTAGTCAGTCATTGAATCAGTCAGGACAGAGCCTTTTATTATATTTGACTAGAGGTCCCCCGCGACTTCATCCGCGTGCGGAAGAAATAAGGACCGCTCCCAAAATTCTCCACTTTAAATCATTCCGAGCAAACTACCAACTATACCAACTCTACCGACTCTACCGACTCGACCGACTCGACCGACTCGACCGACTCTACCGACTCGACCGACTCTACCGACTCGACCGACTCTACCGACTTGACCGACTCGAGCGACTCGACCGACTCTAACCACTTCTTCAACTCAGCATTCAATTTATTATCCGGCAATTCAATTAGGTTAGGAGGAATATAATTATATATAAGAGGTGCCATGTAAATGCAGTTGTTCCTAAATAACTCTAGTGAGACGGTAGGCATTTTTACTTGCACTTCCAGATCTTTTACTCAAGCTTTCATAACAAACAAACAAAGAAGAGTTACTTCTAACAAACTTAGCCATTTCGTAGATATAGATGCATGCTACGGTTAGAAGATTTTGTGCCAAGAAAACAGGCTCACAAGATTGTGACCATTTCATATCAAACATGGCCCGGACACACTTTTTTTGGGCTTTGAATACTCTTAAAATATATGTTGAGATCCCCAAGCAATAATACCATATCGAATAACTGAGCACACGTAAGCACCATACACTATTAACCGTGTTATGTCGTGTTATGTTATGGAGTACAACGACGTAATCTACGCAGAGCAAATGCAAAACTGTGAAGTCTAGAACAAACTGAGAATATATGATACTTCCACAACAAATGTGCATCAATATTAATTCCTAGATATTTGGTAGTATTAACTCGTTCAATAGTATCATTAACGTATTTTATATATTTTTTTATTTTAGGTTGATGTTATTTTTTTTACTCTGTTGAGGTCTAAAATGAATTAGCTTAGTTTTCTTTAAGTTAATTTTGAGTTTATTAGAATTTAACCAACCAATAACTTTACATAAACATTCATTTATTTCATTTTCTAAATCATTTTTACATTTAGGATTAATTAAGATATTTGTATCATCAGCAAAGAGAATCCTTTTGTGTTTTATGGTACCAGAAAAATCATTAATATAGAGTAGGAGGAGCAGTGGACCCAAAATATTCCCTTGGGGAACTCAACTGCCATCTTCATCAGAATCTTCAGAATCAAAATCAACAACACAATTTGAACATTTATCATGACCTGTAACTCTTATTATTTGTTTCCTGTCCTTTAGATATGAAGCAAACAAATCTAGAGCCGGACCTCTGATGCCATACCTTTCCAATTTCTTTAATAGAATTTCACGGTTTACGAAATCAAATGCTTTGCTAAGATCGAGAAACAAGGCACACGATGGTATTCTACAATTGATATTGCCTAAAATCAAATGAAGAAGATAATAAGTTGCCAGTGTTGTTGATTTATCCCTCCTAAATCCGAACTGTTCTTTGGCTAAGATGTTAAAACTATTTAAATATGAGAGAACTCTTGTGTACATAACTGTTTCAAAGATTTTTGACAGTATGGGCACTAACGTAATTGGCCTATAATTGTCTTTCTCTAGCTTAGAGCCTTTTTTGAAGAGCGGCTTAACAACTGAAATATTTAACCTATCAGGCATGCACCCCTGTTCTAAAGACATATTTATTATATAATTATAAGTGTGTATATAAGTATGTATGTATGTGAGTATGTATCTATAAGTAGGTATGTATGTGCTTACTGTTTAAGCTTTAAAAAACATAAATACCCAGTGTGGAACCACTTCATATAAAATATTCAGGTTACTTGATCTCAAGACTTTCATATATCAGCATTTTGCTTCTGTTAAATTCTACAATAATGATTGCTAAACTTTCAATCGACTTGAATCTCTGTTGTCCGCTTTTATTTCTTTGAGAAGTGTTTAAAGCTTTCATCGCGCTCTTGAACTTCAGCGTGAGTATAAACATTATCGGGTTCCATTTACCATTATGTCTGTTGTTTGTACGTGACGGGAGTCATCGAGTCGCGGATGGATAGTTCGTTTGCGGAGACGTAACACAAATCTCGCGGACAGTCGCCGCCCCCGCCCAATAAAGTGACGAGTTTAGTGCTCGGCGGGCGGGTGAGCGACCAGATTCACGGCCGCGGATGTCGACCGCCGGCCGCCGAGCGGGGAACAAAGCCGCTGTCGCAACTCGACGACAGTTATCCGCAGGTGAACCGCGATTAACCTCTCCTCGACGGTCGTCAGCCGCTCGTCAGGCTCAAATGTACTCTCGAATAGACATGCCGAAGGCGATGTGAATAATCATCAAGACGCTTTACAGCCGCGATGCGGCCGTAAAGCCTGTGATAAACTGCATACCTCTTTGTACTCCTGAAGCTGATTATCTTTATTAATACCATCTGAACCTCACTATTGTTAAATATAATCATTGGCTTTAAGTATACTTACATATAGAAGTATTAGTCATTGTTTTGTTATTCTATAAGACCTCTGAAAATAAATTTTGAGCCCTACGAGTTTATACCTCTCGCGACACTTGGTGTAGTCATCCAAATCCCAAAATACATTCTTAAAGTACTAACCTACCTTAGCAATGTATGACACCTACTTGTATCTACTTTGCTGTAAGTAAGTTGCGCAGTGTGGCTGTCTATTAAAACTGAAACATATTTTGTAATAGGCTAGATGACTGATGTTTAAATCGTTGAAACCAATAGCTTTGATGAAGAATTTAAGTAAATATAGTATGGTAATTGAAAACATTATTTAAATCGGTTAATAATGTTCTGATATATGAGCGTTTAAAGTTTTTGTTAGAGACAACTCTGTCCCTTTCCCACAAAACAAAAAATGACGTCACGCCTTACCTGTCAGAATAGAATTTATATGGCGTCCTGACTAGTGACGTCGCGATTTGCTGTTTTGCCTCTCTGTCTAGCATGATATTAAAATGCTTATAAGTTGCTTATTTTTGATCAGATTTTAATTTTCTTTTCATTAATCAGCTATATTTAAAGGCCACATTTGAACAGGACAATAAAAAAAAAACTAGTCATCTAGCCTATTAGCATACATTTTTTAGTCTCTTCTTCGGGTTTACTCGTCTCGCTCTTTGCAGAGTAATCATGTTGTCGTTCTCCTTTCTGGGGCCGTACTATGAACTTTTATTGTGGACCGAATAGGCTCAGCTGCCTATGCTGCACGACCGCGAACCGTATTGCGGGGCGGTAAACTTCACGCAATCAGAGTTCATGGTAGGCCCCCAGGGACAGGGCTTGATCTAGCTATTTAGCCGCTCCGGGCAAAAATAATATTCGCTACCCTCTACCTACCCACACTAACACCATATAAGTCGCTAGAGGTCGTCCCATGACTCTGTCCGCGTAGGGAACAAATTGTCCACGCTCCCAAATACCTTCCACACGACTGCGTTATATATTTGTTTTCCTCTCCGTTTTCACCCCTATATGTCAATCCTGGCAAAAAATATTATTGTTTTTGCCGCTCTGGGCATTTGCCCGGCTCGCCCCCCTTAGATCGGGCCCTGCCCAGGGAATATTTTGGCATGTAATCAATTATTTATTGCAGGTATCGACATAATTGTGGCTAAATACGCCAACACGAGCACACCTAAATCACATCTCATGAAAGTCTACACTGTCTTATTGGAATAAGTATAAGTACTCAATTAGAAAAAAAACAATAGGAAAATGGCTTTTTATATAGCGATATAACCAAGTGATAACTGTAGCCATACTGTAGCAAATTGAATGCTAAACAAGAAGTGTGGCTAGATGAAATGAATTTGGTTGGTTAGAAAAAGTCTGTTCGGATCTTCCTTACGAAATGAGATTTTCGAATTCTCTAAATATTAGGTATTCTTATAATCTCGACATGGTCTTCTTCTTCTTGGTAAAGTATGTGTTGATGTTGAGTAGGCAGACCACTGCCGTACATCCGTACTTCATTCGAAGCTTAGAAAAAATGCTTTTTCGTCTATATGTATCCCATTAAGTATATGCATTAGAGTCTTAACATTTACGCATGATAGATAAAATCATCGAAAAACCCGTTGTTTTCACATCCTCCATTTTTCGCTTCATCTTTGCCCCTGATGCGTAGTTATTCATATGATTATTAATTTATCAATAAGGTTATTATAATTTCTAGTATTGCTAATACAAGATTGTGACGTGACTGATTTCGTGATTGTATTTTTTTTTACTACTTCACTAGTTTTAACTCCACCTCATTTTAACTGAGCTTGGTAATGTATAGCGCTATACTTTCTCGATGTAGCCTCTTAAGGTTGCACCGCCCGACGGCTCAAACTCATCGATGGGCGTGGCTAAAAAGCATGCTCTCTTCATTGAAGAATAAGTGTGGGAAAGGGAGAAAGAAGGAGAAATAAGCGCGCAAATTTTTTCATGTCGACCATTGGCTGCAGGATTGTGACGAATAAAC
Source organism: Erannis defoliaria (assembly GCA_905404285.2). Classification (NCBI taxonomy): domain Eukaryota; kingdom Metazoa; phylum Arthropoda; class Insecta; order Lepidoptera; family Geometridae; genus Erannis; species Erannis defoliaria. Next base: position 9,409,932 of record FR990071.1, read on the forward strand.
TACTGAACTAATTTATTCCAACTAAAGTTATTTACCACGTCCAGCAACGTAACAACAACGTAACGTCCAGCAGTGGACGTTTTATGGCTGATGGCGAAAGTTATTTAAATTTTTGATGGACTAAACTATGCCACTAAATACATTATTTTAGAGTTTTCGTACTCCATATGTTATTTATTTACGTCCAAAGTGGCGTTAAAATTGAGCTAAAATACAAGATGTTTCCTAGCTCATAACTTTCATGATTATTAACTTTTTACTTTGTTATCAAATTTCAAACCTAGATAATGAAGAGACAAATCGATATAATACTTATTCTTGGACCTACAACATTACATAGTGGATAACATTACTTCCCCGTTTCTATGGAGAAATGACCGGCTTGTTTACTCTTAATTACTTTTAGTAGATAATATATTTGCGAGGCTCAACCTGTTGAGATCAAAATATTTTTGAATAAATTAATGTTTATTTATTTATAGTAGGTATGTGTTTATAGAAATGCTTCACCGAAAGAGATGCGTTATTAATATTATTACCAAAATGAACTAGTAAACGGTTACTAATATTTTAACTAAGTTTAAAAAAAAAAAAAAATTGGCATGCGTTTGACTGCCATCTCGTCTGATGATAAACGAAATAAGTGAGAAGTAATTATAAAATAAATAAGTAGTAATATGATAAGTAGTGTGAATGTTTGCTTAAAGTAATATATAATTGAAATAATCATGATTGTACTAAAATACTATCAGTTGGAGCACGAGGCCTCGTAAGTAAGCATGGGGTATGCTTCACCCAGGTGGGAGCACGGGTCCGTACCCGCCTTTTAGATTGCAAACCATAAACACGATTGTCAAGTTTCGTAGACAGACGGACACCGAGCGGTTATTACAAATGTAAATAAACAAAAAAAAAAGTTTAGTTTATAGTAGCAAAAGAATAGAAGTCTGAAAGCGCGGGTCGTTGACCGGCCGCGGCAGACCGCTGCATGCGTGCCGCATTATTGTACCGATTAGGCACCTACTGCATCTTGCTCAATGAAACTCACTATTCATGCTCCTACGCGATGCGGGTGCTTTATGTACGGGTATAGTAAATAGTATGCCGCTGTGAATGACCGAAGCACTGTTAATACCCACCGGTACCTAGATGTTGTTTACAATGACGGACATAATTTTCAATATTGTAGTCTCAGAGGCGGATTAAATATCAGTGCTCTAGGCTAGTACCTCATCGGCGCCCTCCTAAAAACTCGTGCCCATCTGGAATCTGGCGCCTATACATTGTCTTGCAAATTGTTACAAGTAAAACAGACGTAATTTTATGTATAGGTGTACATGTGTAGTTATTGGAATACCGTAAATAATTTGCAGATGATTGATTTTCGTTTATAAACTTCCGCCCGCGCCCCCTTTATAACCTCGCGCCCCTAGGCAGGTGCTTAGTTTGCCTTAAGGATAATCCGCCATTTTGGGTTCTAGGTTCTAGAGATAGTTTAATTTTCCCTGACTGCCTCAGAGCGTGGTAATATACATATAATAGAGATAGTATAAGCTAAGATTCTATCTGCAGTATTACGGATGATTTTCGAGTTTTTTTTTTCCATGCTTTCCCCAAAATAACTATCAAAACATTTTGGGATAGCTACGTTTATTACGGCTGTATTTGCATAGTTTAGGCTAAATTTTTAGCTGCTTTTATTAGTTGCATCGATTTAGATAAATGTTAAGGTGTTACAACTGTTTTTAGTAAATAAATAAATATATTTTGCTAGAGATATCTATTATCATTTATCAATCGTTAGAATTACTTTTACTCGCTAATGAAAAAGCAGCCATTTGTGTCATTTCAAGTCGACTTAAAATAACTGTATCTGCGTTACACTAGTTACTAGTTTTTACATAGGTACTCTTCATAAACTCAAACACATAGAATTAGAAAGGTAAGAATAAGTATTACACAAGTAGAGAAACAATAGCATCCAAGTTAAGTCACTGTAAATCGGAACTGGGGCGGCTGTGGCGCCGTTCTTTTCTTGATTGCTACATCATTTGGGTCAGTGCCCTGTAATTAAAACCGCTAACCTCTGCTTTAAGTAGGTCGGTGTAAATCATAAAGGTAAAACTGTATTTACTATATCGCCATATTAATATGCTTCTTTTTGCTGACTCATATATTTGGAATGATTGTGAAAATGCTGTTGTGTGGTTACATCAGCAGTCATTGAGTCGATGCAGCTGCAAGTATGTACTTAGGAGCCTAGGTACTTAGATACCTAGGCGAGTGTGCAAATTGTTTATCTAGGACAACATGATAATGCGGGTTCAATTATCATCATGAATTTCAAAATGACAAACAATGGAACAACATAGTAAATAAATAATGGAAGCCGTGGTACGGTGGCAGTGTAGTGGGCGACCGCTCCGCTCGAATTGGTGAGGTCGTGGGTTCGAACTCGGGCCCGTACAAATAAGTTATTTGGGGTTTATGTACGGATCTTTCATAATTTTTAAAGGAAACATTTCAGGAAACATTTATGCGTCCAAAGAAGAATTTCATGGCGGATGTGATTCCACCAACCGGCAACTGAGCCAACATGTTGTATGTGGTCCAATCGCCTTCATTTCAGTATAGTAGTGGACTATTATATGGCTGATTATGTAAACAAATCCCACTAATATTATAAATGCGAATGTTTGTTGGTATGCGTGCGTGTAAGTTTGTTACCTCTTCACGCCAAAACTACTGAACGGATTTGGGAGAAACTCGAAATGAACATAGCTTATTTCGCAGAATAACATATATATAGGCTACTATTTATCATCTTCATCATCACCGTTTCTCATCGTCAGGTGGTGTGAAACCACGGGGCGGAACTAGCTAGTAATGAATAAGTATGAAAAGTATCTCAGAATTCACATAATACATAATAAATACATATGCTCGTAGATCTATAAGTATATATAATATATTTATACAAGTTTATCAGATAGTTCCTCCTCTTTTGACGTTCATCCTTTTATAAATTTGGATATATTTTTTACAGTTTTAGAATATTTCTAGAAATGTGTGCCTACTAACGTGGAAATAAGCATACGCTGCTAAAATATCCATACATAGATTTAAACACTTAATCAACGCATTGTTTAAGCATTTGCAATTAAAGAATCAGCAGTTAAATCGTATGAGCAACGCTCCAAAATCTATTATTAATTGCTTTCAAACGGTTATCCTGTTTTTCGAGCTCTCGCTGTCGTCAGAAACAATACCTATTACAGTTAAAAATGATATTCATTATAAATAAGAAGGAACGGAGTAACAGTGTGGCAGTAGTAAATTGTAAAGTGGCCTGACCGTTTTATGTGTGTATTGTGGCGAAACGAGGGCCGCGAGCGGTCGTCGACCGAGGCCCTTGACTCGCGCGGGTTCAGCGACACCGCGCGAGACCGCCTCGCACCCGCGCCCGCCCGCCGCCTCCGCTTCCTACTTGACCCACACTTAACACATACTTTTTCAAAGCTTTTCAATTACATAAACTGAAAAAGGTATCACATAATACATATCTATTTCGCTAATTGAATTTTATACTTTCATATAGGCTAATAACGTAATTTTGGGCAATGAAAGCTTCATGCATGCATCATTTCGTTATTTATTTTTGGGCCACACTACTTTTACGGCACAAAAACTTATATTTATGAGTTATTTGTTTACGATATAGCATTAAATCTTTATTTGATCGTATTGCGTCCCTTTTAACCGGGTAAAGATGAAGAAAAATACGTTTCTGTTCAAGTGGAAGCGCCGAATTACCTGTTGTTATATTTATAGATATTCTATTTTATGGGCACATTTTTCGTGATCCTATTTCGCTTTTATTTGTACAAAATACTTATCAGTGTGTGACCGTATTTATCACTGTATTAATAGTACGAATATATTTAGAGAGGTAAAGAAATTGATTCGTACCTACTTGCAATAATTTTAACGGCGAGTGTAACAATTATATTTGTATTGAAACGTACTTACTTGCAATAATTTTAACGGCTAGTGTAACAATTATATTTGGAGAGTTACCTTTAAAAGTTATGTAAAATCAGGTATTCATTAACGAGTTTTATCTGGTAGAGTCAAAATTCAATTGTTATTTTTTTATTTTGATCTACGTTAATAAACCACTGCAAAGCAAAAGCGCTTGTACACCTTTATCTAGGCACCATACCTTATTGTTAACAGATATCTGGAACTATGTATTTTTTACGCAACAGTAAGCTAAATTAAACTAAACTAAACTAAACTACACAAAACCAAACTATTTTTTTAAAAAATAAAATTACTTTGCTGATTGTGATTAATAATCATGATAATATAAATGTTTGAATGAAAGTCATTTGTTTTTAAAATCGGCATCAGTATTAGAATTTTCAATTTTGAGTTTCACCAGCTGGACACACGCGTGTCCAGCCCCTCGAGTCCACTTGGTGAATAACCCTTATTAACTTGTGGTTTAGAAAAAGCAAATCATCATCAGATGGCAATCTTTCAGACTGCCAATTCAAATATAAGTATCAAATGAAACAATGAATATCAAATGATAAGACAAATTCTTATAATACACACAACACGTTGTTTTGCTTGCACTTTGAGATTTAAAAAAAAAATTGTTCTCGATTAAGCCCCGGTGATGAACATAATTATACGATCAAGTTTCATCAACGTTAGAAAGTAGTGTTCGAAAAAAATTACTTAGTAGTAAGTATGTACGAAAAGTATGTAAACGACCGGAGTGGGGTTAAATCTCTGTATTAAGTATAACGTTACGTTATTTGTGCTCAAAGAGGCACACCGGAGCCAGTTGTTGGTCTCGCAACGCTTTGTGTGGATGAACGCAAAATCCGGAGCGCGTTGATGTCTTTTTTTCTACAGAATGAGCGTTTCCGGTCACTGAACTCAAAGAGACATGTATTTTCAAAAGTTTGAATAGAGATGGTCTTTTGTGGACACTAATGTTTTCTAGCACGCATTTAGCTATATTATATGCTCCAAAATGACGCATGTGATGACTTTTAGACCCTAACTCGTAGAGTTAGAGTCGAAGAGTTACGCTTTCTTTCACTATTGTGTAAGCGTACATAGATTTATTTACAGTTATAGCACAGGCAGTGTAAAGCAGGGTATCTAGGTTTAGGTTATTGCTCTGTGCCTGTATTTTTGAACTCGAGCACAGGACTTCAACGCAGCTCAGTTATGGTGGCTGAAAATAAATCTGTATTCATGCTGTAGTAGAGTCGTTTGTGGCTAGAATGCTAATGCGTTTTTATTTACCACTATTGATGTCAAGTGTCAACGACATTATAACAAAATTTAACTGTCGGTTATGTGAACTTGCAGTTATTGAGCCCAATTGAATCGTTATTAGATAAAAATATATTATAATACAAATTTTATCGATTCCAATAAATTTCATCTCACTACTGTTAGTTCACTATTGAGAATCCTATTATATACATACCTCGAGCTCTTCTAAAACTATGTAATCACTTATCAAAGTACAGATAGATACCTAATAATTTAAAACCTATTATTATTATTATATTATTTATTGAGCTGGTTAATTTACTCTCGACGAAATAAAAAATCATAAATTTTAAATAAATTTTCTTTCCTTTTTCCTGCGTCTTTTATATATTTTAACTTTTCTACCCCAAATATATTATTATAGAAATATCGAAGTATCTTCGATAAGCTTATAAATTTATTTTGGAGTTCTGTGGATAAACAACTTTTCCCTATGCCTTAATATCTGTTCATAACATTTTAACAAATGGTTACCAGCTACATGAGTTGTGGGCGGCGTAAATAGGGTCATCTCTAGTCATTCTTATCTAATTACGACCTACTGAAAAGCTAATCAAAGTTAACGGCGGCTTAGAAATTGTCTATTCTTTTCTTTTCCTACGATAGTGACAGAGACAGAATATTATACACGAGGCCTTTAACCTGTAAAAGGCCGTAAGCTATTTAAATGACCTCGACGAATCTAAGATAAATGCGTTACAGTTCCTTCGACTTAATCACATTTTTTATATGTAGTCCGCTTAGTCTGTAACTTAGAACAGTTAGACTCAGAAAGGCATACATCATAAGACCTACCGTAATAACTGATGACCTAAGCAGTAAATAATTACGACTAAATTATGATAGCGAGTGAATAGGTTTCTTTTAGGTAAGCGTGCTCCATCCATCGTAGACTGCATCTTCGTTTAACATCAGACGAGATGGCATCAAACGCAAGCCTACAAATAACAATTAAAAAAAAGCACAATAATTTAATGTAGGTCTATAACAAATTGTGAGTCATCTTTTCAATTACTTTCACGTCTGAGTGAGCAAATGCAGATTTGAACCCAGACCCCTCGCTAGACACCCTAACTTGATGGATATATGTACTGATATTGTATACTTTCCCCCAGGTCTGGCCGGAATGTAAAAGAACTATTTAAGCGCAATCACCATTAGGTCACCTTATTTATATAGAAACACCAACAGTACACATATTCAATAATTTCTATAGTAACTTCTTCATGACTGAACAGTTTTGATATGTATACCTTTAACAGGTGTTTACAGCATTCAGAGAGTTGTATCTGGTAAGATATTAGTTGTGAATAAGAATACAAAGGACACACATGCACTGCGCAGTGCAGCCCATACCTACTGCTCTATACAGAATAACAATAATATTATCTGAAACGGCCTAATACAAATACATTTACAAATACATTTATGGGACAATTTTGACAAAGTGTAATACTGAATCCATTGGTTCCGAACTAGTACCTACTAATACTGTGTTTCGGAAACCAATGGCCTCTCCCAAATATAGGACTTAAATAAACTAAATGCCAATAGTGCAGACGTAGCACAAAGTTAAAAAAGATTATATATTTAAATTAATTTAGTATAGTTTGAACTAAAAATAATAATTATAATTGCATGCTTAATAAAAACATGATCCTTCCGTTTCGCGTGCGTGTGTTTATGTGTGTGTGTGTGTTTTTGTGTGTGCATTTGTATGGATGTGATTCTTGTTTTATGATATATCTAAATCATACATCATATGTTCAATACCGTCATAGTCAAATGTATCTAGCCAAGTCCGTATAATTATCCTAAACTAATGGTTACTATGTTTTCTTATATTATATTGCTCATCCACCTTATTATATAAACGTAATATTATATATATATATATATATATAATATAATATTATATAGTAGTGCATTATAAAATTAACGTAAAGCTTTATACTTATTTTTAGATAATTTAACTTCGCATTGGTTTCATTTACCTTACCTTAAACATAATACGAGAGCTGAAGCTCTCGTATTGTGTGTATATATTTTATACACTATTATTTTTAAGCATGATTAATCTATTTTTTAACTCATATGTTTATATTGTATCCTTGTCTAAGTGTTTTTTTTTAAATCGATTTTTCTTAGTGTTATCTGAGGTTTAAAACAAACCTTGAATACAAAATCTTGATTCTGAAATGTATGTAATTAAACTTTAAGCAACTATGTATTAGTTAAAACCAACAGCTTCCAAAATTTGGGTTTCCAAAAAAGGAGTAATTTTTATCCACTGCTGGACATACGCCTATCCTAATGCACGCCGCTCAGCCCTAATGTCTTTACTTTTTGCTTCCAGTTGGTAAAAATTAAGTACTTAAATATATTTAAAAGTAATATGATAGTCAAAAGCGATAAGTACCTACCAGTATATCGCGCGTAGGGTGAAAGGTATGTCCTACTATGCGAGTCAGTAACGTTCTCACAATATTTTCGTCTCATTTAATTCGCATAAGTCGCCATTCAGTAGTTATAAAGTAATATACGACATTACTTTCTACATAGCCATCACATCACTTTGCAAGGCGTAATTTTCTGCTTTCATTTTTATTACTTATCATTGCTGCACTAGCAGATACTTCGAGCGCGTCGGTGCGATACACAACGTTCATCTGTGGGACATGGATACCTGAATAAATAAAACCTACTACCTTTCCACTACCTACTATTTATTTTTCTGTTTGCTATTACTTTTATCGCTAATGCTTCAAGTGCACATGTGGAAATGTGTGATTTTGAATCATTTGTATTGTACAACAAAGAGGATAGGCGCGTCGCAGCTCGCAATGCACTGCAGACACTGCAGTCGTGCATTTGCAGGCTTTCCCAGCTGTGCGCAGGGCGCGCAATGGCAGTCGGTGGCAGGCGCCCGCGCAAGCCCCAGTGAAAGTGGGTTGCCTGTGGCGCCATTACTTTCGGTTTCTCTTGCGCGCGCCCGATACCCGCTCCGTAGCCGAGAAGTTCGTTACAATAAACATCGCATCCCGCCGATTTCTCGCACCGCTAAGTTTCACCTTTTCCAATGCTATCTCTCGCTGCACATTTTGACCTGGCTGTAGAAAGCTGTGTCGAATTTTAGGTTTACTACTTTAAGATAAATTAAGTGACTTTCTAGATCGATGCCAATCATTTTATTGACTACTTGAAGAACGCGTAACATTTGTTCTTTGTAAAATAAATATAATATAACCTCCAGTAATGAAGCGTTGTACCCACAGAAAAGCGAAAGCCCTACTTCTTAGGTTAGATTTTCTGTTAAAACAATGTTGTAAAGCAATTGTACGGAAAACCGCTATTGCCAGTTTCACACATAATTGTATTGTAGACGAGCAATCATTGGTCGCGCATTTGAAGTAAAACGCTTGAAATGCCATATTGTTAAATTTTGAAATAGATCTATTTACGATGCAATGTGGTTTGGTTTCGCGTCTATTTGAATTATCTTTTTGAGTATTCCCAGTCTAAAAATATAATATACATAATTGCAAGTACATGTATAAGATATTAGCTACAAGTAGTGGTAGAGGTACCTATACAAATTATGGTTACAACACAACGCGGAGCTTAATTTTCTTAAATACTGCTATCAGAATTGGTAAAGTATTGCCTGATACAAATTTAGTTAATTTTTTTATCATGGTTTTTAATAACGAATGTCTTACGGTAAAATCAATATCAGAAAGAAAATTCAATTAGGTATTTTTGAAGAGATTTTTTTATTTTTCTGCGTTGATCAGCTACAGTTATGTTTTAGAGCACTTTTCGTGATAACCTTTGTTGACCTAGATGTACTCAAATAGGTACTGTTTAATCTTGCTCCGTAAGAAGGCTGTTGTTTGTCCAAATAAAATAAAACATTAGATTTTTGTTTTTGATTACATAAATCTGAATAAGTAGTTGGTACGTAGGTGTGAAAACGATCTAAATTCCGTTTAAAGTATTTTTTTCTAAATAACATTATATCGTATTTAACTACACATATTTAGCAAAAAAAACAACAAAATGCTTTAAAAAATCATAGACCAAAAACGTAACGAAAGCCATTTCCCTACAAATAAATATTTATCTGTCGTGAAAATGCGTGGAGTCCGCGCATTTTTCACAGTCGAAGAAAGTGTCTAATTATATGTTGTTTGTTTTGTACGTGCATTAGAAAACTCCTGTGTTATAAAAATGCGTGATTAGTGTGACTGCGAAGAGTGGCCTAGAAAGTTTTCAACTTTCGACAGCGCGAGTTCCGAGGCCCGGCGTTCGTCGAGTGGTCCCTGTCGCTGCCTAAAATCCGGTCTACATTTTAACGTGCGATGTCTTTGATCGATATGATATGTTAATTATAGGAAGCTATAAAGCAGGATTAACAATTAAACACCAAACTTGACTGCGTGCGAATCGGGGCACTCTGGTTCGTTTGGTTTGAAAAACGTTTTTTAGTTAGGTGCTTACTGCTTACTATTCAGCACGTATGTAGGTTATCATTATGTTAGAAAGCGTAATTTCCTAATATGACAAAATAAAAGCCAAAACTTAAAATTAGAAAGTTCGTAATCCTAAAATTAGGTACAGCTGACACAATTATTGTACCTATTATTGTTTTTTAAGCGACAGCGTAAGCACGCTGTCAACTTTCTTTCTCATGTCAAACTGTTGTAAAAATCTTACAGCTATTAATCAAGTGGTCATTTGACGTAAACTAAATTAAAAGAGCATATCGGAACCGAGTTCCACTAAATAGTGTGCAAAGAAAGGAGGTAATGGAGCCGCGCTAAGCAGCACGGCAAATGTTGCCGCGATGCATCCGAAAAGAAATGAACGAAAATGAAAGTGTCCCACTTTCTTGCCCCCTCAAGCTTTCTACCACTTTTTTCAATCTAATCTATTAGTTACAGCCGTTTGTTATTTTGCTTCCGGTTGGCGGAATTTCTTTCTACTATGTTTAGTGAAGTTGACGGTTTCGGTTAGCGTCTCTATTGAGGTCACGGTCCTAGAGAAGGTAGGTACGCGAGTTAATGTAAAATACGGCATCAACGCGTACGTGTGTGGGGAGCAATTCAACAATTTGTGTCATGAGACTAATAATAGTTTGGAGGTATGGAGACAAAAATAGAATGACCACTCGTAATACAGAATAGAAAGTAGATTGCATAAGAGAGCAAAAATGAGTGATAAGATTTTATTTCTCTTTACAAAACAAAATGAATTGATATTTTTATAGCAGTGGTGAAATGCTATGTGGTAATATTGTAAGCATTAGTGAGTTGAAACTGTGTCAACATGCTTTCGCTGCGGTGCTTTGGTTGCCGATTTAGGCACGTATGAAGAAGTTGTACCTACTTCTGTAGAGGTTAGAACAAAACTTGAGTGTTTTATAGTAAAAAAAAACTCTACTATTAATATGTATTTATGTATTGTAGAAAGTAAACTTGACATTAAAATGTTATATCAGAAAGAAAAAAACGGCTATTAGAGTAATTATTAAAGTATCTACTTATACTCCTATGTACTATTTTTTTATTCCTGTGTCATCAGAAAATATATTTATCTTAACGTTAATTATTAATATTCATAAACATAAATATGTTTATAGATACAAATGGTGGGTACATAGGTACACTATGAAGTATTAAGTTATATTATTAAACCATTTTTAAACACTCCGGAAGAGGAAACCGGAAGTGGATAAGTAGAGCGTGCAATATGTAAACTACTAGAAAAGGGGACACGAGTTATTATCGCCTTTCTGTTATTGTGATCGAATGTCATGAAAAGATTGTCAGTGTTTTTCAAACTGTGGGTCGCGACCCCTAGGGGGGTCGCAAAGCCTTGATCGGGGGGTCGCGGGCAATAAGAAAAAGGCATCCCAAGTAAAGTCGCGGGTAATCTTGACCAACTTACCTCGTACTATCTTTGAAAACTCGCGGCTTCTTGCAAAGTGTAAGGTCCTAATAATTAATATATGTATCAAAATATGTAAAATCTTTAACGCATATAGTGTTCCAATTTAATTATTTCTTTGTACATTGTAAGGGGGTCGCCAGAATTGTTCAACCTGTAAAGGGGTCACGAAATCAAAAAGATTGAATAACACTGATCTAGGGTAACTACTAGTACTTCGACAATGATTCAAATAAAAACGTCGCAAAAAAAAACAGTAGTCCATTAAAACAGAATTACGTAATAAATAAAATATACCGCACGGTAAATGCACGGATTTGCATACTTCGTTTCAGTAGAGGTTCATGGCAATATGTGTAAGTACACACTACTAATAGGTGAGAGTGTGGCAAAAAGAAGACACCGTATTTCTATACTTGTTTTACGCACGTAAAAGACCTACATTGATTCTTACTGTGTATCCACAATGTGAACAATAGTCTAATAAATTATCGACTAGCCACGTACGATATATCAAAGAATAAGTACAGCTATTGAATTGCCCATGTCAGACACAGTTGATTTCATTTTATCATTAATTACAGACTTTGAATATGTAAGAGACCTAGATCCTCCAAGATTACAGAAGTGCTTTAAATAAAGGGACTTCTATATCACCGCATAGTTTGTTCTACCGCTCGTTTTGTTTCGAAGTTTGAAATATCCCCACTTGTTCTATATTTGATACCTGTCTCAGTCATGGAGTTTGTATATGTCTCAGTCAGTCAGTCTCTTATTCCAAGGGTTACGCGGACCGGTAATACTAAGTCGAAAGAAGGTCACAAATTAGTATAGTAATAGCACCGACCGCCTGAAATTGCGAGAAAAAATATCAGTAGTTCCGTAGAAAATAAAAAAAATATAATTATGAAATAGTAGTTTTTTTAAATCGTGAATTCAGGTTTAGCACCATAGTATACCGGATCTCATGGGGTGTAATAAGCTGAAAGGGGTCATCATCATTGAAAACAACTTTTACTATGGGAGCAACCCTGATTTCGCGAAAAAGAATCTAGCTGTTTCATACAAAAAGCTAATTGACTCTTGACAAAATGTATGGAACAGCTGTTTCATTTTTGTGAATTCGGGGTTTTTTAAAATATATTTTATATTTGTTTCTTTGCTCAACGTACTGCTAGATCCGTGTCTTTTGAAAAAAAATAAAATTACTAAATTTTACACTAACTTAAAAGTTAAAGGCTTTATAAAATGAATATATCAAAAGAACTTAACTAAGTAATACTAATTGTTGCTAAAATTGCGTGTTTACAAGCAGTCCAGCTCCTGCAAGCAGCACCTGTTCACGAGTTGACGCATGTGCCAGCCATCACTCTCCTCAACCATATTAGAGGGAAGAGGGCGACCCGACACACGCCGCCGCCGCAAGAAGCTTTTAAGTAAGCGTGAGTGCTCCGGGTATACAAACAATACCTACGAGTACAACAGTCCGATTACTTACTCTATTAGTCAGTTTATTTTTGTGATTTCGTAGTCCTATTATAAAAGGAGTTCTCAATGATGAGTAGGTACAATATGACCCCCTTTCGGCTTAGTACACTCCAAGGGAATAACCAGGTATATAGTATTACATTTATCGGTTTTTATCACTCACTCCTCGATATGTAGTTTTCAATGATGAGTACAATGACCTGCTTCCGGCTTAGTTCTACCGTTACACGTAACCCTGTATACTCATTGCGATATATCACGAGAATGAGGGTATATATATCTACTCGTATTATAAGTTATTTCGTATTGATATTTCACTGCACATAATTAAATCATTGTTTATATGATAACACTGGCTGTACCTCGCGATTTCACTCGTGATGACGAATTGTGAAGAAAAATGGTCATGATCATTACGACAAAATGTGGCCTATTATGTGATATGTAAATGGTTTAGATGTAAACATTTTAGATTTTCAACTGTCGCTAAGACAAAATTCATCAAGATTGACCAAGCCGTTTGATCGTGAAAAGGTAAAAAACAGACCTAGAGCAGAGATACTACGAATGAATTGTTTCTTCAAGTTGAGGCCTCACAGATCACGATAATGCGAAAATTTATAAATAAACTCGTACATCTAAGGATTTTATCATGATGTACTTCGTCTGCGCGGTCACACTGGCCTCACTGCAGCGTGCGTGCGGTTACTGCAGTCAAAGAGTATACGAGTAGTAAACATACCGGGAAACTGCAGTCGGCGCACAAACACAACTGTAGTAGTGGTTGTGTCGGCGTAAAAATATTGACATGGGTAAAAATATATTTGCAAAGATAAAATTAAGAGTTCATCGGATAAATGTAACAAATAATTATTTATCGTCATACGACATAACTAAGATAAATATGTAACAAATAAAATTATTTGGCACTATAAAATAGAGAACGACGCGACCGCTTCGTCCATTTTGTTTTTTGCTTTTGAAGGCGCAACAGAACATCACGCGAAGCAACTTCGAAGTAGGTGGCCACGCTTATTCGCCGTAATGTAGGCCGAAGACGAAGTTTTCTCGTGCGTTTACCTTCGCGATGAAAAGACATATAGATAAGATGAGATGTTGATGATAAGACATATAGCGTCCAATTTCCCAATTTTGATGGTGAAGATTAAACCACATGCACGGTTTTATTATGAAAACTGACTTGGTTTTGACACATTTTTGAGCAACCGCTGTCATTGCGCGCGCGACTCGCTGCGGCCCGCAGTGCTAAGCAGGACGCAGCTGCACGCGCGTCGGGCTCTGTTTTCACTCTTTGAAAAAGGTCACCGGATGTGATCGAAACTATAGTCGGAGTATCCGATTTAATTAAACGTGAGTATTCCCGTATAAATAAAACAAAAACACATGCACGGTATAATGGTAATAATCTACGCCCCAAGATTTGACATTATCAGGATGAAAACACACACATGACAATTTCATACGGCCAATATAAATACATACACACATACTCAACACACAACATACATAAAACACAACACATCATCATCATGAGACCGGAGATGTCCACTGCTTAACATAGGTCTCCCCCCTTAATTCAATTCAATTCTTTATTTGCCTGTTAATGGGTTACCAACAATGTTTTTAAAATTGGTAAGTACAGACAATAACAACCTTAATTTAGGTATGCAGAAATACTAATTAATGTCAAAGTTATAATCTATAATTTATATAATATTAATATTTGTGTTAAATAAAGTAACGACCCGATGCTTTGTCAAAAAAATCTTTCACAGTATAAAACTTTCTTTCACTAGCCACTTCTTCAGCTCCGTACAAAATGTATTATAAGGCAAGTACACAAAACCATTTGGCAAAGAGTTATAAATTTGAGGCGCCATGTAAATACAGTTACTTCTGAACAATTCGAATCTCACATTAGGCATTTTCAGTCTTAAAAAACTCAGTGCTCTCTTAGACCGCCACACTGTACCACAACCTACCATTTGCATTCTGCGGTTGCCCGCGAGTTCACAATGTCGTCGGTCCACATAGTAGTACCTACGCTGCGCCTTCCAGTTCGTGGTCTCCACTCAAGAACCCTTCTTCCCATCGGTTACCAGTTCTTCGAGTGATGTGGTCTGCCCATTGCCACTTCAACTTGCAAACCTTGAGAAAACAACAACACACAACACATACATAATTGCTAATGCTAATGGGTGTGGATGCTATACATAATACATTTTTGCTGGTTGTATAATAATATGATTTGAGTAGTTTCGTGCTACTCTTGGAGGATTTCTTTTAGCTTTCTCTCTCGTGCTACACTACACGAAATTCTGATGAGATAGTGACCAAAAAATCTAAGTTGCTACTTGTTATTCAGAGATATATCCGTAGTAGGTGCCCACAAAATAGCTAGAGATCTTTGATAGAGTAAAATTATTTAGGTCAAAAATATTGATTCATAATTTTATAACAATATTGACATTACATAAAACATCGTCGTCGTGTTAACTAGGATATATGTTATTTGCTAAGTTTATTACCCTGCACTCAAAGATAAGCCAAAAGCAACATTTTCAATAAATTGCAGCTGCATATGCCTTGAATGTGTCGTGTTGTGTGGGAGTGTGGTACCTCATGGTACTTATGTATGAATACAGTATTATTCCTTAAGATTGCACATTCTAAAGGAGCTTTTAATAGTCCTGGAAAAACTTCCATTGCTGGAGGGATAGACGTATAGATTTTCGTGTTGACTATGTTTACGGAAAATGTATAAATACGATTAGTTTATTTTGAAATATGATATTTTATGTATGTACTAATATTTTCAAATAATATGTTATAGGCGTACTTATATTGTGAGCATTACACGAGTATATCATAGTTACACATGTAATTATGCCGCTCTGATACAGCCAATGTGTAAAATAATAATTTCAATTCAAGCATAGTGTACGTAATATGCCTGACCCAGAATTCATGATGACTTTATCAATGTATTTTACACATTTCTGTCACAAGTGGGGTTTTCACCTACTAAGAGTTCCAGGTAAGAAGATTAACAATGTACAGCAACAAATGCTCGGGGCCAGGGGTTCAGTGCACTACATTTCTTTTATTCAGTGTTCGTTGACTTTCAGCTTATAACTACTTTCGGCCATTATTCTGCGAGAGAATAATACATTTGGCTAAATGTGCTTTAAAATTTCTTGAAAAAATTAATGAACCGTATTATTTCCCGTTGGTCACAAATACACACACCTAGCTATACATATACCTACGTAGTTGCCTACAGTTCGGCGGTTCAACGGTTGCGATATATAAGAACGGCGTAAGAATGAGGTCGACAACCTCTGCCAAGGTGGGTGACACCGTTCAATTTAACTCTGCTTTTACAAAACAAAGATTTTATTATTTGTTACGATTTTTTGAATACATAGCTGGTAGCGGTTGCAAATTCGACAAGGCATGGTTACTTTCAATGACGAATTCCGGTAAACAGGCCTGCTTTTGCAATTATCATTGTTCTTGCTGGAGATGTCCGGATTACAAAAACAAATGCTTCATTCATAGTTTACATTTGTTTCTTTTATATTTAGTTATTTATAGTCATCTCAAGAAGGCGTATACCTAGTACGCAAATCGTTAGTTTGTAGTATAGGTGGAATTAAAGCGAGTGCAAATTAAAGTAGCGCTTCGCAGTTTCATAGCGCTATCTCACAGGAACTTTATATAAAGGTACAAAATATTTCAACAAGCAAGATTCATAATTAAATAGCATATGGCTGTGTTGATCAGGGATATAAGATATCTCTTTAACGAATGTTATCCGTTTTGTATCAGCCGTCACAGAGTTGAATAGAATTTTTCATTGAGTAATTGTTGATCATGCACTAAGGAAGTACCTATGTACCTACCAAGTACCAGTAGAGATGCGTAAGCGAGGCGAGCGCTATACTTTCATGGGCACAAGCTTAAATATACTTAATTGATTGATGTGGACAAAGACACTTCTTACAATAGGAAAATTATTATGTAGGTAGGTACTTACTGATTAGTTTATGCACATAATTCTGGTTCGTTGTCTCTAGTTCTATTATAAATAGTTCTACGGTAGACCTATAGTTGGAATTATATTCCCTCCATTCCTTTTCTATGTGTTGCATTATAGTAGAACTAACTGGTATTGCGGTGTTTGCTATTATAGTTTTATAACAAATTATAGATGTAGATTCTACATGAAAAAATATGTAGGTCGCAGTCCGTTTACGTGAAGAGTGCAGTCATTATCGCGTAGCTAGACAGGGAGATGTGTTCGTATGCGCGTGCGCTAGCTTGCGCTAGTAGAGATAGCCGGGGGTCGTCGACCGTCGCGAGGCCGACGCCCGCTGACGTAACGTTACGCGAATTCCACGCCCCCCGCCTCCGCACCCCGGCGCCCGCCACCGCAACGACCCAATTCCTTCGAAGCCACTCTGTTTGTGCATCGCTAGCTAATTATAAATCGTCGTTGCATGCACTGCCAAACGTGTTCTATTTCTAATGCACTAAACGAGCTATTTGCAGGGGATATTTAAAGTGTTTTAGCGGTTCTTGGGGTAGAATGGTAATGCCAACGTTGTCTGATTGCCTGAACGGTGATTTAGAACAGATACGAGGTTTTTTTTCTACCACCTAGCATAATAATTTTATGAAAAGAGACCTAAATTGCCCCTTCATTAAAAGCTAGGGATGATTTATATTTCTATTGTTATTTACGATATACCTATGTACATACCGTGATTATGTTTTGAAACGAGCCGCCGATATTTCGGCGGATTTCGGGGGTTAATAATAGAACTGTAATAAATAACCGCGATAGTTAAAAAGAGGGATGATTTTAGCTTAAAAACTAAAGCACTCCTAATAAAATAGTTTTCTTTTAGATACCTATATTAGGTACTTGATACTTATAGGAATTCATAGCAGTGTGTGTAGGTAGTTTGTAACGTAAAAACATAACCTGGAATAACCTAAGACGAACACTCATCAACTTTATTGGCTCCAAAAGTCCAGGAAGTTTTTCTTGGGTTTTTGGTCTTGATGCGTATGTAGCAGGAAAATAAATACATATATCCAATTTGTATAGCACCGAACACAGAATAAGTACTCAGAATAGAAATGTCAGGTTCTTAACTGCGCATGTTGACGCAATCGTGAGTCAGTTTAGAGAATCAGGAAAACTCAAAAAAGGTATGAGCTGTCCTTTAATGGTTACGTTTTTCTTTATCTAAAGATCGATCAATGTACCAGAAAAATTTAATACTGATATAGAACACAAGGCTAAAGTGGAAAGGTTATCTTTTATGCCTGCATGCTTCATATAAGACCACATTATTTATGTGGTCTTATATGAACTGGTCGGACCGCCGGTGGCGCCATCTGCGAAAAGTTTTGCATATGGAACCTCTTATATTATAATTTAATTCGGTAAGAATTTTAATTCTCAACGTCTCCACGAAATAATCAATGGTCAGGTTGAGAAAAACATTTTGAACTTTTTAAACTTGTTTGACTTCTAAGACCACGTGGTCTTAGATGAAGCACGCAGGCTCTTTCTTTTCGTTTATTGTGATTTTGGATTTGCTAGTTTATTCAGCCATTTAGCAAACTGGTACTGTTAGTCAAACAAGTTTAAAAAGTTCAAAATGTTTTACTCAACCTGACCATTGATTATTTCGTGGAGACGTTGAGAATTAAAATTCTTACCGAATTAAATTATAATATAATAGAATCGAAAGAGGTTCCATAGGCAAAACTTTTCGCAGATGGCGCCAGCGGCGGTCCGAATGTGCTAAAATCAAGTATTCTCGTTAGTCGTTGCTTATCTGCTCTTGCTGAGGGCGTTGTCGATAATCTAGTCCAAGGAAAAATACTGAGTATTGTGGCTTGTTTTAAGAATCTATGCAGCTGTGCAGCTCGAAAATAGATTTATAGGTTACAAACAGTTATATTAATAAAACAATTTTATACATTGCTTGAATTAGCAAGGAAAAGGATTGCTTTACAAACCAGTAAATGCAGATTTTCCCCGGTAATCCAAATCTTTAAAATGTTCTCTGCAATAAAAAAAAATCAACAAATTGTATGAGATTGACAGTTGACTATGCCGCATCGACGATGCACTACCTAGCGGAAAAAATCGCAGTGTGGATCCCCATTTAGTTAAATTCCCACAACTACTGCTACTAGCACTACTACTGATCTGCTTTACTGCTAATACACACTACACTTCTGAACTACCGGTGCTACTGTACTATAGATACCAACTGCTGAAGTTAATGGGGGTTGAGAATTTTTGACTCCGAACGTCCTCACTAGAAAAAGTCAGCATTGAATTATTTAATTATTAACCTCTCCCATAGCTTCAGTAGTGGGGACTGGACTGGTGTTCCATTAAAAAATGTCTATCATTAACAGAACAGCATTTTTTCGCGAATTAAGGGTTGGCCCTGTAATAAAAGTTGTTCACACGACCTCGTTTCGGCTTTGTAATATCATACTGGGCTACCCTGTATAGCGGACTCTATGCCTAAATTAGCTTCCCAATAAACTTTTCGAGACTAACATTATGTTTTGTTTGGTATATTATATGTATAAAGTTATTAAAATGTGGCGTGGCGAAAGGAAGTAGGCGGATTTCAGTTTTCTGACCAATACTTGCTAAAATATACGTATTATGTATAAAAAAGTGAATAGGTATTGTTCGTGTTGCATTGACGCAGGTGCCCGATAAGCAGCCGTACCGTAATTATTAAATTATATAAATATTATTTACTCGTGACTCAGCATGACTGTTATAGACTGCTGTGCAGTGATCCATACAAACCGATTCAGGGCGTAGGTACGCTAATACTCGCGAGGATGCACGTTCGCCATTCGCTTGTCTGTATGAACAATTTATACTTACAACAGTTAAATTCGTCACACACTGAAGAGGTAGGGCTTTTTTGTGGTCACACACGACGAAGATGCTATAATATGATAAAATATCGCTCGCCATACAATTTTGAAATATATATTATCTTCGTAATTTGTGCTGTCAATGAAATGTATGAGTGCGATATTGAAATATTTTCTAAGATGACATTAAATATTATAGCATCTTCATCGTAGTGACGGGCTTTACCTATTTATATATTTCATGAACTGTGTATCCACCCAAAAGCGCGCTTATCAATTTATCATCAAGACGCTAAATATTACGCAGATATCGACTTATTTAGATAAATGGTAAACATATTATTTTAAAATCATTTTTTTACTAAGCGCTCTTGATAAACTAACCAATGGACGACGCATCTACTATTTTCGATTAGGTCGTTTCTGGTACATCATTAAAATCTTAGTGGCTCCAGAAGTAATCATCGACTGTCATAAAACCATACAAAAGTACTTATCTCTAAACCAGCCTTGCTATAATCTTACGTTATGAGATCAGAATGTATAGTTTTGATTCAGCCTGTTAAAATGTTATTGCAGCTGTCACCGACATTCCACTTTTAGTTACAAATAGGTATTACATATACCGGGTAGTGATTGCGCTGTTATAGACAAAGTAATAATAATTTTTACAATGAAATACAGTGAACAACAAATTTAAAATCGACCTTGCAGTAGCAGACGGTTTGCGTCAGCGTATCATCAAACAGTGGTTGTGTACGAGTAAAAACGCTGCGGTCACGCAATGTCACCCTCCATCCGGCACAAGACGTCCGCGCGCACCCGCGTACCCGCTACCCACTAGGGTTATCACTACTTTTCGATACACAACAAAGTTTTTAAATAGGTGCTAAAAAGTTTCTGGGTCGAGCTTTTATAAGAATATCAGTACTACAAAGTTTGTTAGTACTACTACACTAGTACGTCGGACGTAGGTCGCGTCATGTAAAAAGAACGCTGGAAGAAAGTAGAGGGGGTGTGTTTGCGCATGTGTACACTTGCGTACAAAAGTACTAGGCCTATTGTTTGAAATAATTATTAATTAGCCTTTTCCTCGCAGCTTCGTATATTGGTTATTGCTAAGTACATGGTAAAATATATTAGATATCGCCTAAATCGCCTCCTGCGCAGCTTAACCGCCAGCGTTCTTTTTACATGACGCGACCTATACCTCGTAGTGCAAATATTTTTTCTTGCGTTTTTTATTTGGTGTTGGCGGAGAAATCTAAAGTCACCTGGTTGTATTGGGGTACAGGTTATGTCGGTACCGGGTTATGTAAGCTTGCACACTAAAACCTGCCGGACAGAGGGTACCGGGATCTCCATAGCAACGCACCGGTACCCTCCTAGCACTTTGCTTTCGGGAATATTCCCGGGACGAGCTGTGAGCATTTCCCCTTCTTCTCTCTACAATGGTCCATTCCGCACCATTGTCATCCCTGTGTTCACTTGAGTGGCCCGATTATAACCCCAAATCTGACCACCCGCAAGCCCAAAGTTGGCCTTTTATTCGGTTCTTACTCGGTAGAGGATACCGAAACGGTATTCTAAAACCCCGGCTTCAACGTTCAGAGGCTAGAACGTCCACCGCCTCTGTGGCGGGGTCTCCGTGCAGGATCGGAATTCACACGCTCCCGCTTAGCAAGCAGTGGCAACCCTACCTGAGCCGCCGTTCTGCGCGCCGCCGGCGCGCCGCCGCGGTCACATTCAACATAACAAAACATCAATTGACAATTCGACTTACCTGCCCCGGCCTCCCCAAGTCATCTTAGATCGACCACTGATAAATAAACCCTATTTTTTTCATATTGTTTAATAACACCTTGGTTGTGGTAAATACATATTTTCGTTTTTAAAACCATTAAGCATGCAATTATGTTAAGAACCACATACACATAAACATCCATACAGTTATTTTTTATCAACTTGGTACGAAACTATAAAATCAATTAAAAAACGGTCAAGTGCAAGTTGGACGCGCGCAACGAGGGTTCAGTACCACCACAGAAAATAGGTTTATCGTGTTGGTTGGTTCGCATATTAGCGAATATGTCATGATAGACACCACAAACGATTTAACCTCGGTAGTGGTTACATATTTGAGCCGTTTGGTGTTGAGACACTGTTGGATGAAGGCCTCCCCCTTATTAGGGAGGGGTTGCCATAATCCTCACGCTTGGCAGGCGGCTTGGGGATTGCAGAAGCTTATCACCGATTTTAGTGATTTTATATCTTTAAAGTTATTATTTGATTTGTGTATTGTAATAATAATTGATACTATTTAGTTTTTGTGACTAATTTAATTTTTTTATTGACTCTATACTTAAGTTTGACATATAAATTGATTTATTTTAATTAATTTCTCCTGACATGTATTTATTATTATTATTTCTTTTATTGCATTTGAAACTCGGGTCTAAGCCCGGACCTCTGGTGGGGCCGAAGCCAACACCAAGAGGCCCTTTTGAATAGGAAAATAACATTATAAAACTATTACGTGGGTGTGAATGGAATATGATACACTATTTTAAACGTATTAAGGTATAAAATTGTAAAAAATCGGGCTGTTTTGGTGAATTTTTATGAAAAATTGGACTGGTCTATAGAAAGAGAAACGGCACCTGCCTATTTTGTCTCATTACATCAAAATATTAAGGCAAGTGATGACTCGCCATCCACTAAATGGGCCCCCCATAAAGGCTACCGTAATTGGTGCCAGTTACTGTTACTTTATTATTATTATAATAAAGTAACGTGCAGAGATTATATTGTCATTGTAATTGATACAATACTGTACAATACCAATTAATAGATTTGTGTTAAAATTATATATTACTTAATTATTTGACCTGTAACAGATGTTGCCAAGAAATTGATTATTGATTATAGAAATGTTGAAATGCGCGAGCGAGATAGCGGCGCGCAGTATTCTGTCCCTTAAGAAAATTCTCTTGATATTTTGATGGCACATAATAGCATTTTGTGCGCGGAGGAAGGAACTTTACTACTCTGTGATTATTTTGAGACTCACTTCTAAATGCAAGGCGATAATCAAATAAGCGCAAGAATATGAATGGGTAATTAATAAACAATAACACGTGTAAGTTTATTGCCGTATAGGGTGCATGCGTGACCTTGTCGGTGCAGTGCCGTGCAGCGAGGAGCCGGCGGGGCGCGCGGGGGGCGGGCGGGGCAGGGGTGGCGAAGCGATGCGTCCGCGCAGTGACGTGGCGCCTTATCAATATGCTTTATCGCAAGGCTGCGCAGGCCACGTGTACGTGATGCTGACTCTACCACGCACTGTCGACGCTCGTACGTCTGTTTCTTTGTTAGGGCTTCTCGACGAGACGTTAAAAGTGTAATCGAGTAGACCCTTTTAACCAACTGCAAAAAAGGAGGAGGTTCTCTATTCGATTTTTTGTGTTTGTCATCTTAGAACTTTATAAAAATTATTTTTTTCATTGAAGGGTTATGCTTTTAAATTGGTCCCACAGAAATTTTACCAAAATCGGTTCAGTTGTTGGTTTTTATATCAAAATAAATTGCGTATTCTGTATTCCTGTGACTTTTTAGTGGTGTTCACGAAGGTGGTCCCATAATTGCTTGAAGCCGGTTGTTTTTTTTTTGTAAATACCTTTTTTGAATTCCGTATCAAAGTAGAAGTCATTAATTTCTATAGACGCTATGTATTGTACGGTCTATTTATTTAGATACTACGAGTCTTTTTTGTCATATCATACAAATAGGTATGCGCAAAAAGACGATAAAAAATTAAAATACTATAAGGTAACAGTAAAGTGGGGATGAAATAAACCCATCTAGGTATTCTATTGAGTCTGGTAGGCCGATCCTATATATATCCGATGATATGCGAAATTCTAATCATTGCGATGTTAGCTACGAAATTCTACCATCATCGTGTCATAACGTGCAAGTGACAGACTTCTGAGGTATTGTTTATGTATACTAAAGAAGTAAGATGGATGGATAGAATATCTTTATTGTGCACACCAGAAATTAAAATGAACATGCAAAATAATAACCTTAAAAGCTAGAGCCACCTGTGGTGTCCTTATCGCCAAAAGCGATCTCTATAGTCACTCGATTGATAGAGCAAGTTGCAGTTTTGACATTTTGACTAAACTGTTAAACGAACTGTGGTCAAACAATGGGTGTGTCGTGAAGCACAGAGCCGGTAAACAATGAAAAAAGTCGTGTAATTCAAAGCGTCTTTTCATAACAAACCCAGGCAAGTAAATGACGATGGATGCATCAACCAATACGTCGGTTGCTTTTTTATTTTAGGCATAAGCCTTTATTAACTACAACAAACTACAAAGACTACTAATCCTACTAGACAACAAAAAACAAAAGGATTGTATCCAGACCGATGAAAGTCTAGAGACAATTGAAATGCTCAAACCCACTACCAGTCGGCAGCGTACCCAGCATGCTGGCGGCATTGCCAAGCTTGGTTGCTTAGCTGATTGACATTATTTGCATGTGGCTTCCATGCGCCCAGTCAGTATACTGGTAACAATGGTTTAGTTAGCAACCAGAGCGATAGGTGTCGTGGCGGCGGGACGGGCGTGGAGCCGCGGTCGCCTCAAGATCAAGGTCGCACGGCAGACGCGCGGCAAGGTCACCCCGCGCCCGCCGCCCGCCCCGCTCCCCGCGCGCGCGCTCGCCTCTTGCGCCTCTCACGCGCGCAAATATTTGCGCCCGTCTTCGTCCTCCGCGACCGATACGCCGAGGTCAGCCCGTCAACAGACCTTGAAGTAATATTACCCGACCTCTCTTGTTTGAAAGACAAGCTCGTGTTTTTATCGGTCACTTAATTATTATTAAAGGTACGGGCAGATGACAAATGGAGATCAAGCTCTTAACAGATACATACTTGAGCATATTATTTTAATTTTATGATTAAGATATTTGCTGCCACCGTTATTTTTGTGGTTTACGGGTGGCATTATTTTTTCTTTGGATCATATAATAATTTACATCACCAAACTCAGGTACCAGCGCAGACCAGCGCTGGTTGTTGAGCCAGGGCCTTTTGTGGCAAATGGCAAAAAACCAGCGATAAGTTTCTTTTGTTTATTTGTTTGTTATGTTTTTTTGCCTTAAATAAGCTATTATCCTAACTCTTAATCTATACGTTACATGAAATGACAATGAAACCTACTATGGTTCTACAGCTTCCAAAATACTGTTCAGTGTTCAATGTTCATACACTGAATAATACATTTAAAAAAAATATATACAGCCGACATCAACTTCGAATACCTGGATGACATCTTCATATTTTCTAGTAATTTTGATTTAAAAACCAAACTACTGAATCGATTTCGATAAAATGTATATGGAACCACCTTAGAAACATTACCTACCAAACAAAAATTCAGTTCATCATTGGCGGAGTAATCGCGTAATATAAATAGAAAAAAAAACTGTCGAATTGAGAACCTCCTTTTTTGAAGTCGGTTGATAATATGCGCTTATATTATTGTTACTTCGCGTTAAGGAATGCCGAACGTCTGTTTCCCTTCTATTAATAATCTTTATAAGAGCACTCACCTACGAGTCATTTGGTAGAGTCGGAAATTATAAAAATGCAGTGCTCGGAGACGTGCCAAAACGAACAAAATATGCCACCACTTGCACTCGCAACGGAGTAAACATGTACCTATTGCGCAATTATTTCAGTGTCTCTCTACATTGTTGCTCTATCATTCGAAAACAAGCTTCAACACAATAATAATACGCTTTAAAAAATAAAAAAACAACCGACTTCAACTTCGCATACCTGGATGACATCTTCATATTATCTAGTAATTTAAATTTAAAAACCAAACTACTGAACCAATTTCGATAAAATTTATATGGGACCACCTCTGAAGTATTACCTACCAAACAAAAAAATAATCATGAAAATCAGTTCATAATTGGCGGAGTAATCATCGGCCAGAAGACATCCACTGTTGGGCGAAGGCCTCCCCCTTAATAGGGAGGGGTTGCCATAATCCCCGCGCTTGGCAGGCGGCTTGCGGATCGCAGAGTGCTCACCACCGTTATCGAAGAGAACGCTGCTGCCCGTCCTCCGATGGTTCTGGTTGCAGTTTAGTTACATACCCAGGTCCTACCAGGTCCAGGTCCAGGTTGGCGGAGAAATAGAGTAATTTAAAAAAAAACAGACGAATTGAGAACCTCCTTTTTTGAAGTCGGTTGAAAAGGCTGGCAATCGCTTTAACATTTATACATGTAGGGATGACGACACATTAAAAATAAGTAAAAAAAAAACAGGTTTCGAGATGTTCAAAGCAAAAAATTATAGGATTGTAGAATGCTATTGAACAAATTGAATAAGAATCAGAAAATATTGTACTTAAACAAATTACTGATATATCTAAAACAAAAACTTCTACTTTACTTAAGTTCTTGTCTTTTTATTAACTTCTTTTTTAATCGTTGTGAAGGGCATTCCTCTTTTTTTATTCGAACAGTGAGGTTGTGGAATTGCCTAGCCTATTACTTAAACAAAAAACCAAAAAAAGACAAAAAAGTAGTAGTGTCAAAATGGGCTTCCCCAAAGTAACGAATGAATGAATCAATCACATCTAGTAATAATTGTCAATTATTCAGTAAGACATTTTGCGTTAGACCTACTCTGTGTATTATTTCAACAATGTTCATTTACTCTATGTTTAAAACGTTAATGTTCAATGTTGTGTGTTTTTGTTAATTAATGTTTGTTTTTATGTAAAAATTACATTAAGTTAGTGACTAGCAGTTTTCTCAAAAAATATTCGCATAACCATTTGCCATGTCTGTTTAATAATTTGTTCTATAATCCGATATCATAAAAATAAACCTCTTTGTTAACTTATAGTCCCTGTCCAAGTAAGAATTTACGAAAACAGTGATTGTTTTTGGAAAGGTAAGTTTTAAATTACTCTTTTACTATGTAGGTATGGTGGAGTGGAAGGAGTACTGTCCTATATGGGAGACAATTTGAATAATTGCCCAGCTCTATGGAGTAAAATAACAGTTCCAAAACCCTCCAGAATGGCGCTAGCGTATCTAAAAGGTTTGCCATGAATATAGCAGTAATCGTAGACGGATTAAAGTATGCCGAGTACCTTTTCATGAAACTATATTGCGTTTTAGTGATTTTTTAGAAAACTTTTTAGAATAATGGAACAATACTGGGCGTGTTGTGAAAAGTTAAAAGGTGTGAAAAGAAAACCGCCATAACGAAGCAGAAGTTTTTCTTTCCTTGTTTATTTCTCTATCGTACTCTAATAAATTTACCCGGCTGATAGCGCCATCCTAATTTAACACATTTCGACGGCTATTTTTCTTGTTGTAATTATACAGGCTGTTAGTTTAAACACCGTTATCCTTCTAGGATTTCATTGTACTCATCATTATGAACAACTTTTACAAAGGGGCCAACCCTGAAATCACGAAAAAAAACAGCTGTTCCATACAAAAAGGTTCAATATTTTTTTCGCTTTTTCAAGGATAATGAGTACAATGATATTCTAGAAGGATAACCGTGTCCAAACTAACACCCCGTATACTGTCTTCTTAGACTCTACCCTCCATATCTTATACTTAACAAGACGACACGGGAATTATTTGGATAGTTTGGAATGATTCAACCGTTTCACACGATCGGACTACCCAGAACCATCAAGACTCATCCATGAGTCTAGCGAGGTTAATGCTTGTAATTGCCTGCAATGTGTTTTGACGCCGGATATTTAATTTGGCTGTGCCACATAGCAGCTTGTAGTATTGAGGAAGCACTAGTATTAAGGCTAACTCATAGTCAGGGTCGTCTTTACAAAAAAGTTTGAATATGACCGTCGTCATTTAAGTAGAGAATTTTCGGATGTGTCTACTCTATCTAGAAATTTATTTTAGTCACGTAACAAGCGAAGATCGATGACTTGTAAATAACTAAATATATGTAACACTGGAAAACTTCAATAACCAATTTCACAAAACCGTTTTATTGCTGTGAAAACTATGGAGTTGCTAAGTACAGTATGTGGTGTCAACTCTGAAATACCGAAAAAAAACAGCTTTTCCTTAGATTTTTTTATCCACCCTTGACGAATGTATGGCATTCTGAATCTGAACAGCTGATTTTTCATTCGCATTTTTTTGTTGGTCCCATAGTAAAAGATGCCCACAATGATGAGTTTAGTGACTTCCTTTCAGCTTAGTACTACCAATCAGCGTAACCCTGTTTTACACAATTCCACGTGCATAATTATATTTTCCTTTGACTTATTTGCCTTTTATACAAGTATTTTGCCTACGGCGGCGGCGCTATGTTTGCCCCCCATAAATAGCCCACTGCAATGTAGGTAAATTCTGGTAAATAGCCAAAACAGGCGCGTCATGTTTTCCAACGTGTTTATATTGTTACACGCGGTGCACATTATGTACAATTTACTTACGTTGATATTTTGATACAATATATTGCTATTTTACCCGAGGTAACTGACCGAGCAAAGCGAAGGTCGGGGTTTGGAGAAGAATTTGGCGTTTATGCAGGGTTATTAGTAACAAGCCAACGTCCTCTTAGGATCAGCTTATGTACAACATAACAGACAACTAAGTCCACGAATTTTTGCGAGAAAATAAAAACCTGTTGTTCCCCGTTCCATACATTTTGCCGCGACTGAATGAACATTATGCATCAGCAGACTTTTTTATGTTTATTTAAAAGTCATGGGACACAAGTTGTTTGTTGTGAATTGTGATGTGTATACCTTACATAGATGTGTATTTTTGTAATGTTTTGTATATACGAGCTAACGAGGGGATCTGGTGAGCGATTCTCCATACAAACGTATTCCCCTATTTTCTTCGTGGATTTTGCCTCTAGAGCAATATTTTTTTTTATAAACTTAGACATCAAAAAATATATATTAATATTTAATAAATATTTTGAGAATTTTTTTTTTGTTTTTTTTGCTAATTATTATTTATATTGTATTGTATTGTATTGTATCCAGTAAGAAAATAAGGGAATATGTTTGTATGGAGATTCGCTCACCGGGGAGGGTTTGTGAAGGTCACGAGGTCATATAGTTTCGAGTAATCTGTTACGAGTACGATTGGAAAATATAGAGTATAATAATGCATTTTTCATACGCCAATTTGTTCCAGTAGCGTGAGATTTTCGTTTCGTACTGTGAACTACAGAATTTAAAAGCTCTTACTATAAATGGACGTCAGACCTTGTTTCTTCAGAGATAATGTTTGACCGCAAAATTATGCCTGTTCCAATATGCACTTGGAAAAAGGGCAAGAAACTCATGTGCCTTCTATATGATCCCCAAATACCCGCTCTTTAGGTAAATTATATCAAACAAAACAAATAATAACTATGACTTTATTGTGTTAAACTGGTTATGTCTTTAGCAATCGCAATATTTTATTTATCTGTTTTTGTAAATGAGCGAGGCAAACATAATATAATACTAATTTGAGGGCTTCTGATGCCTCAATGATATTGCGGGTAAGTTACCTTAGCAATCAACATTGTGCTCTACAAACAAAGGTGTTTGAAAATTTATATACTCAGATAAATTTCAAGTTATTTTATTTACAACACATTTGCACGAAAAATGCATTTACGAAGCCTGTATACATCGTTCGAAAGTTGAACATTATGCACCATACAACGGGGCGTGCGGTAAAATAGGTACTCTTCAGCTAAGTATCTATTTTACCGCACACTCCCTTGTATAGCGCCGTGCGTAAACTTTACGGTATTTTTTTAATTTCCATAATAAGAATTTAAGAACTCCACCAAAGAGTTTCACATTACGAGAATAAATAAGCTGAATGAACGAACCTCCTTGGAAGCGCTTTTGCTCAATACGTTTCTCTAACTTTAATACTAAACAGAAAATGTGACGAAAGAAATCCTCACCACAAATTTCTTTTTTTTCTAATTTTCACCACGCGCACTTAGCGCCATATATTAATGCGCACCATTTCATCTTTCCTCCTAGGAGGATTATGGCGTCGCACTTTGTGCATTTGCCAGTGTCAAGTATTTATTTGTATCAAATTTTTGTTAATTTTCAAGTCGAATGAGTCTAAGTCACAGTCAAAGTGATGTCACACTTAGTAAGTCACAGTCAAGTCCAGTCATACCCTAGTAAAGTCGTGGCAACTTTACTATATAAAACCAACTTACCGCACTAGTATTATAATAGTACATTATGATACGAGTGTGCTATGTTGGTCATTACACTAGAGGCGGTATTATGCGCGCGAGCCGCAGGCGAGCGCGATAAGAAAGCCGAGAGCGTAATGACTAATAGCACAAGAGTTCCATACGACTGTTTTCGTCACACTTGCGAGGAAAAAACATTTTTTTTTTGATAATAATCAACCACACAGCGAAAACGTCAACAAACATTTGCGGAAAATGGCGCCCAAATCAGTAATGCGCGCGCAGGTTGACATTTACTTCAGCGGCATAAGAACTCTTTGTTGGTATTACAAAAAAACTGTAAGTATTACCCGGCTATATTAAGAGTGCTTCGGACACGTACGTCTAATTGCAGTCACGCATAAACTTGACTTTACCGGGTTATACCTATTATAGTACAAGTGCCGTAATGTAAAGTAAAAAGCACGCGTGTATAATAGCTTGGATTATGAGCCTAAAAGCGATGTAATAAGATCTACTTTACGAGCAAGTGTGATGAAAATAACTATTATCTACTTGCATGTTGACAGTAAAGATTAAACAAAACCAATTTAAATTTACAGGAAAACTATGAATGGCATCTCATTTTCAAACTCATTCATAAACTACTAGCTGTTGCCCGCGGCTTCGCCCGCGTGGACTGTATTACAGGTAGATACGATATTAGAATTTGGCCTATAACCATACCGTGGCTTTTTGGCTACCTAAGGTGTTCTAAACCTGAATAGATCCTGAGAATAAACTCTATGGCGTATGTGAATCCTAAAACCTGCAACTGGGCTAGCGTGGTAGATGTAGGTCTAGCATTGGTCTATTAAAAATAATTTTCAATTTTCATCTTTATCATCTACTACAATTCTACTACTATCAACTATTTTCAACCCACTGCTATGCTGCTATGCACTGCTTTGGGTGCAGACCTCCTTTTCAGTGCGGCATCTTTTCCGCTCTTGTGCCAGTCTCGTCCACTGATTTCCTGCTATATGACCGGACTAGGTAGTAAAAAAATATATAAGAAATACGCGTTTCATTATTTACTTTTAATATATTATTATTATATACCAAGTTTTGAATGATTCGAACCAGAATTTAAAAAAAACATACAAACTTTAGAACTCCCTTGCACCTCCCCTAGGGCTAGTTTTGAAAAAACCCGTGTTTCTTTATTATTATATTATTTGTATTTTATTTGGCATAATGTTTTAAAAGGAGTAGGTATAATGATAATAATAGTTTTGACATAATATTGTAATTTATATATGTTGTAAATTGTAATAAAAATTGTAATATGAATTTAAAATTTAATATGAATTGAAAAATTAGTCGAAATAAAAGGATTTGAATTTGAATTTATTATATACTCTAAAGTTTATTTGTGCCAAGTTTTATTGAATCGAACCATGGAATAAAAAATATCCATAGAAACTTTACCACTCTGTTTAACCCCCTTAGGGGATGATTTCGAAAATTAAGAAATCGCTCAAATTCATTATTTAATTTATAGTTTATTTACACCAAGTTTTGAGTGAATCGCTGTGAATCAAACCAGAATAAAAAACAATATTTAAAACCCCCTTACGCCTCTCCTAAGCGCCGTAAATAAAAAATAAAAAAATAAATAAAAAATAAATGTATATATATATATATTATTAGTAGGATTATTATTCACATTATTTATTTACTTTCTTAAATCTAAGTTTTTTACAATATAAATTTTAAAACATAAATATTATAAAAAACCTAAACATAGAGTGCCGCCGGCAGCGGGGTAGGGCTCAAGCTGCCGGTGTTTAGGGCTGCAGAGTGAGGAACCTCCTGACGTTGCGTGCCGTGTCAAGTACCACTGCCTTTTGTATTTGACCCTTGACCCAACCGTCTAGCGAGTGCCTCTTGAGGTATTGGTCGAAGCTCTTCGCTATGAGACCGTTCGCCGAAACGACTATCGGGACAATGATCGTCGAGTCACCATCCCACATGACGGTTATCTCGAAGGCCATGTCAAGGTACTTGCTGAGTTTGTCCTTCTCGGCCTTTACGAGATTCTCGTCATGTGGGATGATGACGTCGATGAGCACTGCCCGGCTCATTATTATTATTATTATTAAGTAGGAAGTAGGATAGGATAGGTTTAGTCGACATAAGCACTCTTTGTAATCATCCACACATTCAATTATCTTTATTCAGCTTTGTTGATTCAAATGTTCATTGACTAAGGACATCCTTTATTATGCACAAGGATTCTGATTTAAAAAAAACAATGAATGTCCATAGACAAAGGTCGTTTTAGTATCGTATTGAATATGTGCTGTGTGCTCACCTTGATCTGTGTAAGTCAAGAACATTTGTTACGTTATTTGAAATATTTGCTTATGAAACTGTAGCTAAGCCCACTTTATAGGTATTATACACCTACCAGTCCCTTATTCTTTAAGAATTTCCCAGAATTTTTATTTGATGCAAAATTGTTTCAAATAGATTTCCAACGGTAACACAGTGTAGGTGGTTCTGTTTGTTTTTCAATTTAATAATTCAGTTGACGGTGTGGCTTCAGAGCCTGCACTCATAATGCGGTCGTATCATCTGATCTAGAAATTTCTGCGATTCATAAATTACCAAAAAATACACGGACGGACACATATCGCAGTGAAGGTTGGTCTGGTTGATCAGTTTGTACTTATGTGCTTTCAGGTAGTCATTTTCCTTTGACAGCTCTCTGATTATTTACAGGATATTTACCGTGACTATTTCGTGAAACGAGTTCCCGATATTTCGAAGTTGATATAACTGATATACTTAATAGTGAAGAGAGAGTATAAAATAGACAGATTATTAAAAGTTTAATTTGGGATATGCTGTACAGCAGCACATATTGGTTGCTTCTAGGTAAGCGTGCTCCAATAAGACCGTTGCTGAACATAGGCAGGGTGTGGTCAAATGCAAAACTATTGTGAATAAAAAAACTATCTATTCAAGTTTGAGGGTGTAGTTGGTTGGGTGAATTGATCTATTGTTTTTACCTGACTATTCATACAGAAGACATTATTTTTGGATGCATGTATCTATATTGGACCTGGGTATGTCCTAAAACTGCATCCAGAACCACCGGAGGACGGGCAGCAGCGTCCTCTTAGTTAACGGTGGTAACCATTCTGCGATCCCCAAGCCGCCTGCCAAGCGTGGGGATTATGGCAACACCTCCCTTTAAGGGAGGTGTTGCCATAATCCCCATAATCCTCCCTTCGTCCAGCAGTGGACGTCTTCCGGCTGTTGATGTGATGTGTGATGTGTATCTATTTTGTATATGTATATTTGACGTTTCTTAGGTAACGCCCTGTAAACTAAACGGTGTCGTCCTTATTTGTAAGTATCTCCGGGATTTTATAGGTTAAATTTATTAGTAATTAAGTACTCACAGTTTTAGTTGAATTTACAACTTCAAGGAATTTAATTTACTTACCGCAAAGTAGTTTGAAAATATTGGGCGAATGGATGTTGTTATTTTACATCTAACGATTTAATGAGGAAGCGTATTCGCGACCGCGAGGATTTGGGTTGAGCAAACATTGAGGCCAAGGCTTTGGATTACACTGATATGGGCAGTTCCAGACCCGTTTCACAATGCCATTCTAGGTCAATTATGTTGTCAATCACAGAGCATTCGAATTTAATTTGTCAGTATTGTGATAATCAGAAGAGCTCTTGCAAAATCAAGGTTTTCAAAAAAGTAGGAAGTAAATAGGTCACCTCGTCTACTAATAATGTTACTCACTATTTAATTACTTACTGCGTTAATCACTGAGAAATCATTTGTATATTTATTTTTCCTAGAATAATGTAGAATTATAAATGTTATTTCTATCCTAACCCACCGAATAGCTAATGGTTATTGTTTCCACGTTCTGTGGATATGTAATAGGATTAATGAGGAAGAGTGGTAGCGGCCGCGTCTTCCCAGACGTTTTAGTACAAACCGTCCCCGGTTTGTACTAAAATTGCGGCCAAGGCTCCTATGAATTATGGAGTATATGGCATTATTCGGGCGATGTGTGTCAGTGCTCCGATTTCACGGCCGGCTTTAATAATAGCAGCTGAAGGTTCCATTCGACACGAGGAGGTCACTTCTCCCACGACCAGTTCCGGATGCATTGTGCCGTCATTTATTTGGAGAACACAATAGCGACTTTTGTTTTAACTTTTGGGGTAACAAATCATCGTATGTGTTGGTGGGTAATCTGTCTGCGGAGTATCTCAATGTTGTGCTATAGTATGTTTCATCAATGCCGTGGGATGCTTTATACAAGTACACAACATTGGAATTCAAAGAGTATTGATTCAAGATCCGATATCATTTATTTATTTATTTATTTAATAAGGTACAGTTACAGACTAAAGGCTATCTTATATCAAGAAAATAACATAGTAAATAGAGCATCATTGGAACAACTACAATCTATTTAAATGTTTCGATAATTCTATTACAATTTTCTTGTTAATTTTATAGATTTTCTGAGGTTTTATTTTGTAAGCATTATTAATATAAAATTATTTATGCTGAAAGTAATCCCTTAGTAACATCTTGCAACCTAGAAGAACTCTAATTTTTTTAATAGAAATAAATGTACTTTGTGGTGGCTCAACAGAAAATCTGCTAGGATAAAGGGACCATTATTATTTTGTTTTTGTTATATTCATCAAAAGCACCGTTAAAGATGTATTTTATCATTGGTTTCCGAATGTAAATGACTATTCCAAAGAGCTTCTAATCCAAATTGGAAATGTGATACACACAAAAACAATAATTTTATTCAAATTAGTGAAGCAGCCATATAAAAAAGGAACCTAAGAAACAAAATCAGTCACAGTTTGAATATGATTTTGACTTTGGGCTTCAATGTTAGTTTTCAATGCTGCTTTCATCAAAAACAACTTATCTAATCTACTCGTAAGCTATTATTAGTCTTAAAGATTAGGTCAAACAGCCATGACACGTATCGCTTCAGGGATTTACAGAAATACATTAAAATGTCGTGGCATGCATTAACTAACGATACATGTTTAAAAATCATTAAATGTGATGAATATTTCTCAACATAATATTAATTATAAAAAGATGAATGCCATATGGTAATTGTTTAGCAAATAGTAGGACAGTAGCAAACTAGGACATATCGTATGAAAGGCGCGCGCTCGGCGCTCACGGCGGCGGTTCGCAAATGAGGCCAGTGGAACGCGAAGCATTACACTTGACCTCTTTCCGCCGAGTCCTTACCTCCGCCAGACCTTCACACTTTTTACACCGCTTTTACGAGCTAGGTCGGGCCAATTAAGTTTCGTCGAATGGCCAGTTAACAATGACGCCCCCGATCCGAGGCAGATGCAGTACGCGGCTGTCTGTGCGCTGCGGCAGCGCCCGCGGCCGCGGCCCTACGCGCGGTCGCACACACTTGACACACATTTGCCTTTCAATGCCTATCGATATTTTTTTTAGTTGACCGTGATACAAATGAATTTACTAATCGGAATGTATTGACTTTTGGAGTGATAACAAACGTACTGCCTTATTTATGATTTATTGAGTTCGAGTTCGCAAATCGGTTAATGAGCAAAATTTACATATTTTACTTGGATTGACGTACGATTTCCAATGTTTAAAATGTAAACTAAAATTAATGGGATGTAAATATATAATCTGACACCTATGTGTTCCTTGTAAACAAGGTCAAAGCGACCTTGACGTTTGTATTTTTATTATTTTGCAAAAATAAGAGTACTAAGAAAAACAAGGAAGTGATTGGCGTTGTGCGCGGCGGTTACTCGAACTGTGGACTGTGGAGTGTTTATTCATGATCTGCTCAGGGCCACGTCAGCTACATTACAATGTATTAGGATTACATATAGGTAGCATCTTGGAATAACCCTGCTCTTAGAAACGGACGTATAACGTAAATTGCGAACAAATCGTTAGAGCGCACACTATAACCACGAGGAAGAACTGCGCAAACACTACAACACAAAAATAACAAAAAAACCTTTTCCGTGACGACTTTATGACGCCTTTGTAAAATGATAATATACGACTTGTTGTTAGCGTTAAGTGATAATATTACAAAGCCAAAAAAATATTATTTAATATTTATTTGCAATAGTACAAGGAAGTATTTCAGGGCTAAACGCGAATATTTTTATATAAGTGGCGCCAAAGAGCAAATATAACGGAGCTTTTTAACAAAGTGCATTATCAAAGTTCCATGGAATAAAAATGGGTCAAGTGGTGTTGCGATATGACAATTTTTTTTCAGAACAGGCAGTTGCTAATTTATAACAATGGAGCCTTAGAATATGTTCTCGGAACAACGTTTTATTTGTATGTCGAACAAAGTAAGCGTTGTATGTACGCTGGTCTGTATGTTACATAGTCTGTTGTCGCTTCCAGTCATTTTGTCCAACAATATTTGCACATTGTGAAGATCTATACGAAAGATTACCTGGTAATATAATTGTTTTGAAATTGGATACTATGATCATGAACAAAACAGATCAGACATGAATAAGATAGAATACGAGTACAGTACAAGTGAAGTACAAGTGAGTAGTGTGCACCATGAAGAAGGTACTCGTAATGTGCAAAATATATAAATCACATCCGTAAGATGACTGATAATCCCTTTAAAAACTACGAGGCGCTTCGCGGCTACTAGTACATTACATCTTGTTTTTATTTATTTAATTAAACACATTAGTATAGGTACAAAGATTATTAATGAAAAAAGTGTATACCAAGGAATGTAGAGGTACCTATACTTATTACTAATAGTTTAAATACATAATTAGCTAAAAGCAAGGTGATTAGCTAGATCAATTTGCGTTTGATGATAATGTGACCATAAAATAACATCTCAGTCGTGGAAATATAGTCTCTTTAGTTTGGCATGTCTTATGTGTAAGCTTGACGTGCATAATATCTGCTGTTTAAGGCAAACAAGTCCGAGGCAACAAGTGGCCGATAAGGCGGGGGGGCGCGCGCTCTATCGTTCAAGATTAAGGTCACGCCTTCACGCACGCCATGCTAATCAACGCTCATCGATATGAAACGAGATGTCCTTTTCCTTACACATTTGTAAATGTTACGGCTAAACATCAATGTGGCAAGGCTAATGTACGACACAGTGTTCATATCCGATAAATGGTTTCATCTTTAGCCGGCTAAACTGCAAATCAGCCTATTACACTACGATGCCGACAACGCCGAATAAGCATTTGATAGACACACGAAGTAGAGGGTGAAGAGCATTTATGAGAAGATAATTTAGTTCTAAAAGTACTTACTTAAGTATCGAATAAGATTGATTAATTGAAATCCAAAATACTAATTGTTTAGTAAGAAAAGTGTTATTACAATAATATTATTTTTCAAGTTCCTTCCCTTTTTCATTTTTTTTTTTTATTATTAGCCAAGAGGTTGCGGCTGCTCTTAAATTTAACTTGCTAAAGATCAAGTAAATTAACATTAGCCTTTCATCAAAAGTAAACTTAAGACTTGCTGGCTAAATTTCAATTTATTTTCATTCCCATCTTTAGTCATAACATCTATACCGGCTGCTCGTTCGTTCGTTCGTTCGTTCGTTAGACGACGGACATATTCTAGGATATTCATTGTAGATACACATCATTTTGAATAACATTTGCTATGAGACCAACCCTGAAATCGCAAAACAATTTATAAGATAAAAAATTCTGAAATATTTTGAGTAATCCGTTAGGATATTAACACGAAGACTGTATTGGACGAACCAAGACGTATTTAGAAAAAGTTTTGATTCGGTTATTTTCTTTATTTTGATCGACCAGTATCACAGACTTTTTATACAGTAGACCATTCATTATGTACATTTACTCGAAGAAAATATCAAAATGAAGACTTGTTATAAATAAAGTTATATTATTATTAACGGGATATTTACCGTGATTATGTTGTGAAATGAGCTCCCGATATTTCGGCGCAGTTGCATGCACCATATTCACGAGTAGACACAAAAAATATATATAATATAACTATAGTAAACAACCGTGATAGTTTAAAACAGTGTTTTGTTATAAATAATTCATATAATGTGCTGAATAGATTTTTATAGAATATGTTCTTGACAATTGGCTTATTATTTCACGATAACGGAGTTGGTTCTATAGTAACTTTAATGATGAGTACAATGATATAGTAGGAGACGCCCTACAATATAATAGGGATCGCACACAATATCTCTGTAGGTAGTTACTGAATTTCTGTATTAGTAGGTACATAGGATTAGCAGGTAGTTGCTATATTAGTTACTTAGTTTTTTAAATATTTGTGGCTGTTATCACTTCGGTAAAAAATAAATAAATTAGAGTGGTACGTCCACTGTTTAAATAAATACCGGGCGTTGAACACAAATTGATACAAAAAGGTTCATCAATCTTGGATAAAATGTATGGAACAGCTGTTTTTATTTTCGTGATTTCAGGGTTGGCCCCATAGTAAAAGTTGTTCATAATGATGAGTACAATGATATCCTAGAAGGATAACGGTGTTCAAACTAACACCCTGTATAGTTCAAGGGGTGCGGTGGGCGGTGCGGGCTATCGTGTTGATAGCTCTAATTTGCCTTGGCTCACGTAACGGCACTGGGAAAACACACGTCGACACTATCGATAAATTGTTGCATCTGTACGTGACATCCTTGTGCTTTATTTGCACATTGGTCGATTTTATTGATAATATAATAAGTATAATAATAAAATAAAATATAATTATTGTTGCGTGTTGTGGCGAGCACAGCCGTAGGGGTCTCGTAGACCTCGTAGTACAATCCGTAAATAATAAGCTACAGAGAAGTCATTTGAACTAGAAAGTCTTCGTTGGGATCGGTTGGTTATCAAACATACTCAACAGCATGCACTAAAACTGATTGCCAACGTAATTATTATTCAGAAAATGTCATATCAAGAGCAAGACAATTGACATAAAATTCTCATGAGACAGCATGCCAGCCCAACAAGTATGCGAAGTGGACAACACAAAATTGCAACGTGAAATAAATAATAGTGGGAGTAATAAAATGCAAAGGAGGTCAGTACCTCTCTCTAGCGGTGCTAGCTTATTGCACCGATTACAGCTCAGTTTGGTGACGATAGCTCTATGCATTGATGCTTACTCAGTGTAGCAATGTTATCTCAGTGTAGGGATGAGAGCTCATTATAGCGATGTAACTCAGTGTAGCAATGACACCTCAGTGTAGGGATGAGAGCTCATTATAGCGATGATAACTCAGTGTAGCAATGATACCTCAGTGTAGAGATGAGAGCTCATTGTAGCGATGATAACTCAGTGTAGCAAAGATACCTCAGTGTAGGGATGAGAGCTCATTAATTATAGCGATGATAACTCGGTGTAGCAATGATACCTCAGTGTAGAGATGAGGGAAACATTGCAGCGATGATATCTCAGTGTAGAAATGATACCTCAGTGTAGGGATGAAAGCTCAATGTAGCGATGATAACTCAGTGTAGCAATGATACTTCAGTGTAGGGATAAGAGCTCATTGTAGCGATGATAACTCAGTGAAGCAATAATACCTCAGTGTAGAGATGAGAGCTCATTAATTATAGCGATGATAACTCGGTGTAGCAATGATACCTCAGTGTAGCAATGATACCTCAATGTAGGGATGAAAGCTTAATGTAGCGATGATAACTCAGTGTAGCAATGATACCTCAGTGTAGGGATAAGAGCTCATTGTAGTGATGATAACTCAGTGTAGCTATGATACCTCAGTGTAGGGATGAGAGCTCATTATAGCGATGATAACTCAGTGTAGCAATGATACCTCAGTGTAGAGATGAGGGAAACATTGCAGCGATGATAACTCAGTGTAGCAATGATACCTCAGTGGATAGCGCGAGTTCGTGTGCGCAGGGCGTGAAAATCAATCCTAACAATGAGTTTTGGGCCGCCTGTTAAGGAAAACATCGTGATGAAACTATATTGGGAAAAACAATTTTATTTGTCAATCAAACAACGGTACGGAAGCCCCAGCGCCGGAGCGTCGGAGTAGTGTTGTGGTGGAGTCTTGAGAACCAGTTTTCATTCCAGGCCAAGTCTATCATCTTCGTCTGCACCGTCGTTCAACATCATATGAGCTGTGGTCGGACATCTAGCTTGTAAACAAAAATAAAATAACAGATCCAGGACCTTTGTGTCTCTAGATCACGTGGTTATCATTTTACAATCATAATATCCAAGTATTTCGAGTAATCCAGGGCGTTTGGTGACTTGCCAGCGCAGCCGCACTACTATGAGCTTGTTTACTTTGCAAATGTAAACAAACCAGTGCTTTTGCGAATATTTATCAAACAGTTTTGCGTAACTCACCAAGAACAATGGCAAATGTTGCCATAATATCGGGCGACAATCGAGAACGACTCATGTGTGCATAGTTGAGAGTACAGCCTGTATAAAAATCAATATTGTCATGACATCACCTTAGCTCGTAACTTTTCTGGATTGCCGAAGTACATAAAACCTACAAGTGGCGTATAGTATTACTATACGCGATATCAAAACATAAGGCTAGATGACTGGTTTTATTTTATTGTCCTATTAAATGAGGCCCATAAATATAGCAGATTAATGAAAAGAAAATGAAAATCTGATCAAAAATAAGCAACTTATAAGCATTTTTATATCATGCTAGACAGAGAGGCGAAACAGCAAATCGTGACGTCACTTCTCTGTACGCCATATAAATTCTATTCTGACAAGTAAGGTGTGACATCATTTTTTGTTTTGTGGGAAAGGGACAGAGTTGTTATATATCAGAACATTAATAACCGATTTAATTATTCTTTCAATAAACATACTATATTTACTTAAATTCTTCATCAAAGCTATTGGTTTCAACGATTTAAACATCAGTCATCTACCCTGCTACTTTTTTAGTTTCAGTTATCTCTATACCAAATTTACCGCGATCTCTTTCGCCGTTTGATCGCGACGAAAGGTAACAAACGGATATTATTTATTCTTTCGAGTTTATAATTAAGATTAGTATGATTTAAAGCGATTCATACCTATATGAGAAAAAAAGGTAAGTAAGTTCGTATAGGCTGAGTGGCCAGCCCTTGTGTCAGTTAATGTGCCGCCCGAAGGCGGAGAACGTATGAACCTATATGAGAGAAGCAGTAGAACGTTATTAGGTATGTAATGAGATATGACGACGTTCTTAATCATCCAGGCATTACAACTTGCAGTTGAGCTTCTAGATTTTACATTCTGGAGGTTCACTGTCTGTGTAATGTGTATGTATTGTGTGTTGCTATCTTGATGAATATGTCATATATTATAGAGATAACATGTTTTAGGGTTCTGGGAAACTATTCAAGAGGAGGTAACGTCATGCGTTGATTAAACCTAATGAAGTGTTTGTCTGATCGCTGGTGACTCAGAGCTTCGCGTGGCAAAGCATCCAGCACATAATATAACCATATGCCACATGACCAATTTGCAACAAATCCCCTTATACGTGTCATAAATGCCCACTTCCGTGTTTGATATCTTTATACATTTTCGCCGCTTATGATTTTTAAACAAAGATAATATAATATGTACCTGACCTTCAGCCTTTTCCGCGACTCACCTAATCTCGTAAAGATGGCGTAATAATATTTGCCGTATGAGGCAATGTCTACAAAGAGTTATATCTGCATCCCACATATGTAAAGCTGGATAATAAATTAAATGAACTAAGGCGATTGTGGATACATAAAGATTTGGAGAGTACATCCATGATTGCAATAGTAGAGCACATGGTACAGTGAGGTTATGTTTGCTGGAAAATTCAATTTTTCCTCCAAACCTGCTTTTCATGACATGACATGACATCATGGCATGGTTTAAAGCTTTGTCTACTCTGAAGTTAATCGCAAAAAAGTTGATTTCCCGAATTATTTAGAAGGCGACTCGGAGGAGGGAGGGTCACAAGAGGCACGTGTGGGCGGCGCGGGGAGCACGTGCGTCGTTGCTGAATATATTTTTCGCACACACAAGGTCGAGGTCGAATCGCTTGACTTCCTAGATCGGCATTCGGCAGTGAGCGACCTCGCTACCGACGCGTCGCTGCCGCCGCCGCCCGCCCGACCATGCGTCTGCCGCCTGAAACCGGACTACTTAGGTACCTACCAACGTGACTTCCTTGTCAACCTACTTTGTATATGGACTTTAGAAAGCCGAGTTTTAAGCAGTATATTATCGAAGGAAATGAGCGCTTGCAGCTATTTAGAATATTCCACTAAGCTTTAAAATTGATTTCGTTATTTATCATCAGTGTTTAAAAAACATTAAAAATGTTCCAGATGATTACGTAGTTATACGTGTTATTTGCTTTTTATCTTTGTATATTATCTGATACTGTTTGTCAGTTCCTCATCACGTTGCTCCGTTTCTACGCAACATTCGCGAAAATGTGTATGCGGATAAAAATATCCAGGGTCAGGCTCAAGGCCTAGCTGCTTTTCTGATTAGAAGTACGCCGATAAAAACCTAGCTGAAGAAATATGAACCGTATTGGCGGCACATAAGCATCACTTCGCTTTATTTCCAACCAACGACAGAACAATAACTGTAATTCTGCTGATTTCTTACTTCTACAAGGTTACTGTTGATATACTGGAAATTAAACTACATAATTACTATCGGTACGTGTTTCAACTGTTTTATGTGCGACCTTATGTAATTTCACGCTCTTCAGATAATGCTGAATTTCCTGTTCCGTGTCGCTAAGACACGGATTTATTGAAAAACACACTTAGGTATTTTAGTTAGCAAGGATACCCATTAAGTTATTCTTGGTCAATAAGAGGTGTAAGATGGGATGTAGGCAAACACCTCTAAAAGTTTGAGGTTTGTTTAAAAAAATAATTGTTGAATTCATTAACTGGCCAAGCACCTAGTAGCACCAAGCACCCTTCAAGTTATAAAACAATAATAAAAAATAGAGGTTTTTTTTAGCCATGCTGTACCATAAAATTAATCAGCATCATCCCTATCGGATGGAGTAGATTAAAATGTATGACTGGATGATTGTCTTATTTATAATTATTGATTTGAATATTTTGTGTAATTGAATTATTAATCTATCCTTAACTCCTTGCCGTATGAATGTATTGGTGATTGGTGTAATAATAATAATATAATAATGTAATAATTTGTTGTTAACTTAAAATATTGACTTCTGTGTAAATTGTATAATAATATTGATAAATGTAAATGGCATTGTGCCGTTTTAATTGAATAAATAAATAAATGAAATGGAGCGACCCCTAATTTTTAACAACATTTCAATCTTTTTCTCTGTCGTTCGTATCATTTTATTCTATGTAATTGTAGCAATTTTAACAATACTACTCGTGGTCTCTCTATAAAGGGACCACGTCAAAGGGACGGACAGAAAGACGGATATGGGGAAATTATAAGGGTTCTTAGTTTGCGACGGAACAGCTTGTAATGTATCATTCTAGGTAATCTTGTAACATGCATTATAGTATAGCTAAGCATCGTAAGTGCTTTATCACCTGTATATAGGTGATGTACCGAAATGTAATCTCAAAGGGATTCTTAAAATAAAAACTGACGAATGGAGCACGCGGCGCCAATATCGAGTGACTCGGCTTCCTCCATGGACTGTAATGCTCGGACTGTTTCACATTACATTACACTGAAGTGTTTACAAGTCATTCGTAAAATAACATTATTTAGACGATGGCAGTATTACTTATTACGATGGTTGTTTGTTCTAGTCTCTATAACAACAACCATCAGCCATGTTAGAGGCCTTCGGGCGGCACATTAACTCTGACTCTAGGGCTGGCCACTATACGAACTTACTGAAATACGGCCTTACCTAAAAAAACTTTTCAACCGTTAGTCACTGCTTAAGATGCTCTGCCATCTTCTCTCTGATGTGAAGTTGCACGTGCTAGAAAAGGACAGAGAAGTTTAAGCAGTGACTAAGAGAATCGAGATTATTTTAGGTAAGGCCGTTAGTATTACTTATTAAAAAAAAAACACATTCTTCGTTTTTTATACTGTGGTTATATGATTATGGATACAGGTTAAATTCTTACAGACACAGAGCAGACGCTTTTATAAATCAAGTACCTTCCTATCTATTTATAAATTTCTGGATTTTTCCAAAATCCCTACTACCTCGAGTCATCTCGACCGCAAAAAAACTCGACCTCGTGGTCGAATCGTCACCTTTCATTTTTATATTATTCGTCCGAATTGCAAAATATTCATTCATATCTGTATACCTACTGATAAATCGCATTCAGTGATATGTATACAAAGTGTGTTCAAAATTTTGAGGTACATTAAGCATAAACATGCATCATAAGTCGTGGTTGCTTATTGGGAGAAGACTCGCCTCAGAATCAAGAGGTCGTAGTTTCGGTCCCAGGTCCGACCGATCCGACCAATGATTTATATCGAATTTACGTAAGGTTTTTTTAAATTGAAACAACTGGGTTTTCGGTGCAGGAAATAATTGTGAGGAAAT
Organism: Erannis defoliaria; assembly: GCA_905404285.2. Classification (NCBI taxonomy): domain Eukaryota; kingdom Metazoa; phylum Arthropoda; class Insecta; order Lepidoptera; family Geometridae; genus Erannis; species Erannis defoliaria. The sequence goes on from FR990071.1 coordinate 9,454,551, forward strand.
CCGCATAATTATGTCCGGAGAAGAAATTTATAGTGCATGTGAATTGCAAGCATGGCGAAATTGGTGAAGTATCGCCGAATCGCCGTTTGAGGGCAGGCATTGCCCAGCAGTGGGATGTTAAAAGTTGGTGTAATGCATAATCAATATGTGGGATGCAGGCACTTCTTTCGATGAAAAAAATATACTTATTGTAATGTACTTATTTAAAATAAAATCAAAGTTCCAGAAAATAGTTAAGGCAATACAATACAAGGCAATACAGGGTTCTTGTCTGCTATCAGACAGCACGTCACAATGAAAAAAACAATATGCGGAAATTGGATTTAATATTTGAATTCGACAAGTTTGTTTTTGGATGCTGCGTAAATATTCTGCAGTCATAGGTACTCATTGCAATATCATTGTTTATGCCAATATCTCAAGTAATATTAGAACTAAAGTGAGTTGCTGACAACACCCTGTAGCTCGGTGACGGGAGGGCAATGACGAAGTGTGGCCTTCTGTTATAGATATTTCAGTGTAACACAGTAACACAATTTGCACAAATTTTGAAATATTGTTACAAATTTTACGTATAAGTTTACATTCAAATTATGTGTACTGTCGAACGGTTAAATAAAAACAAGGAAAATGAATTACAGCTTTTCAGTCAGTAATATTTATTTGTGGAGCCTGTTTTGTCCCCCTGCTAGGCTATGGGCTCTTCCGATTTCTTGTATTATCTACTCCATGTGCCAGCACGACCGAATCTTTTTTAATTAGTTATAAGACATGTTTCCAAACATAACGTAGAGCGTTGATTTAAAACGCCAGCACTGCTATCACAGCCAAACACACGCGAACACACGCGAGAGGTAGCGTGAGTGTGCGTGGCTGCAACCGAAGCAAGCAAAGGTACTCGTATGTTACTGATATTCAGCGCGACCTTGATGTGTGACATTGGCTAGACACGGACGCTTCCTGTTATCTCATTTGCGATACTCCTCGCCTCGCGGCCGGCGTTCGTCATTATTGGAACAAAGAATGTCCACTCGTGGTAATTGTTATTAACACGCGGTGTGTTATCACCATCATCACTAGGTTTCTTCGGACACTGCGTAGGGTATGGCTGGGGCACTGTGTATAGGTATTTCAGATAATTATATGAGTACTTAATATTTTTTGTGTGTTCCTAACTATTAATATAAATGCAAATGCGTGTTTTTTGATTTTTTAATTCTTTTCCACGCAGCAGCAGAACAAAGAATTGACAAAAAATTGGCATCATAAAAATTTTAGATTTTGAAGGTTTGAAAAGGTCGAAGAGGGTCCTATGGGATCGTCATTGTGGATGAAACGACGGCGCGCAACTAGTTGTTGTGTATGAAATAGAATAAAATGGGATTCAAAATTAGGTTCATATAATAATCACATAGACATTCATCATCCCCCGAGTATTCGACTATTATATAATGTTATAAATATGAAAGTTACTCAATCACGTAAATGTGGCTGAACGGATTTGGATAAATTTGAGTATACAGGTAGCTTATACCCAGGAATAAGACTGGTACTTTTTATCCCTAAAATCGTTGGTAAAACCGCGTTACGCCGCTAGTTTCCTATAAATACAAAGAACCCTGGTTAAGACCTCCGATATGGGTTCACGGTTCTGAGGTCACAAGTGTGGCCCTGGGGAAGGCCGTCCGTCGTGCTAGAAGGGTGGCAATGGTAACCCTACACTTGGGACCTTGAGGTGTGCATTATCTCTGCCGCGGTCACCATACCGCGTCACAAAGGACTTCATTGCCTACGTAGCTACAGGAATGTTTTCCTCGATCATTGTTTTTGCTTTTTATGATTATGATGTTCGAGTTCACGTTCAGAACCAGGAAGTGTTTATGTGTTATTGTTGGATTATAGTCTGTTGATATTTGTACAAAAATACTCGTGGATGATGTTCATGCTCATGGGTCTTGTGGATCATGTTCATGGACATATACTACCTGCGCCTTGCAGTTTTACCCGCGTGGTGTGCTGCTGATGATGATGAAAAGTAGCCTTTGTCATCCATGACAAGGTTGCCTGGAAAAGATCGGTTTTAGCGATAAGGCCGCCATTTGTGCACTAGTATTTAATTTATTTAATCCTTTGTATGTATGTTTCTTTGGTGTGAGCAATAAAGAGTTAATCTATCTATATCATGACAAAAATCAAGTTACGTAGAACGAATAAACAAACCAACAAACACTAAACCATGCGCCTATTCAAATTCAAAATTCAAATTTAATTCTATTTATTTCGACATAAGTCATATCAGGTAGTTACATACAATAATAATTTAAAATAAAACAACTTAATCGATATAAGAGACTGTTTATTAAATTATACAATAACAATAAATCCACTTACAAAATTAAAATACAATTACACATAAAACTTAGTCGTTTGCTTATTAGTCAGTACATGAACCCTGTAACAGTGGTTCATGTACTGACAGTCAAACCTATTCGCAAATACGTTTAGGATACTGTTGGAGCTGGCCCGCACCCTGCGCACCAGGGATGTGCACCGTTTCCGCATGGTTATGTAGAAACAATCCACTCGGAAAAAACAAAAAAAAAAAACCTATGTGCGAACGTAATAATGTTTATCTTGGAAAGACGTGTAAGTTCTTTTTGCAAGCAAGTGACGCCGCAGAATCCAGCTTGTTAAGGCCAGGATATTCCACGTTTCGAGCACATTTTTTATGTGATCTATCATAATTAGTCCAAAGCTAGCCTATCAGGTAGGGTCACATTTAGCGGAGCTAAAATATGGCGCTCACGCAGATTCGTGTGTCAAGCTTCGATTTTTGAAGTTTTTCTCAGATTACTCGAAAGTATCGAAATAAATAATTTTCCAACCATAAAAAGTTCTCCGAAATACTTTTAATAAATTATTTTTTCATGTGACTATGTACTGAAATTAGGACATGTAACGGAAAAATAGGCACTGTTTCTGTATATTTTTCTATCGAGGAAAGTATAATATTAATCGTATTTTTAAGACGGATGTTCGTCTGTACATATATATTTTTGGCACTAAATGTAGTAATTTGACTAAATAACATTGATTTTTCGAGGGGCAATTTTGAAATATAGAACCTTTAAAATATCAAGTTGGTCTGTTCCGTTGAGTTGTTGCACCGTGAGAGAACAACGAGCAAACATACGTGAAAAGCAGTAAGGTTGAGTAGGTACGACCAATGATATTAGAAAAAGTGAAGATGGTTACGCGAATGGGTATAACTAAGCCGAATGGAGAACATTGTATCATCATTGTGAACCATTTTTATTTTGGGGCCAACCCGGAAAGCGCGAAAACACAGCTGCTGTATACATATTGTCGACGAAGAATGTAATTTTTCCATGGAACAGCCGTTTTTCTAAGGAACAACAGTTTTCTTTTGTGTCCCCATAGTAAAAGTCGTTCATAATGATGAGTACAATTACCTCCTTTCGTCTTAGTAATGCCGATTCGCGTAACCGTGTATACGAATAGCTAAATGCATTGTATTATTAAGCATGTTTTATTCTTATTTTGTTTAATAAATCTACATCAATATTAATATAAACTGATAGTGTAAAAAGTTTATGAATATGTATGTTTGTTCGAGGTAATCTTCGGAACTACTGATCTGATTTCCATAAAGTTTGCACCAACAGTAAGCTACACTACATTATAAATAACGCCAAATATAACAATATTGTACATGCCAAATCAACCTGTGGCGAGGTACAGCAAGTTACTATACAAAAATATGACAAGACTGTTTTTGGATTTTCCTCGTCACGGATTAGACATACTAGCAGCGGAAAACCAATATATACACTAGAATGACCAATGGAAACCTGCGCGCCACATGCCGAAGGTAACGGAATATGCCAGGAAACAATACAATTATAGGCACAGCGTCGTAGTTATAGGGCGGAGCAAGACGTCACAGCTCAACAAACGAATGCGCATCTCGTCATGCAAACATGTTTACTTCGTAAGGTTCAAGGCCCGGAGTAGTGGCAGCAAGAACCCTGGGCTTGTAGAGGACGCTCACTGTCCTCTAAACTGATATGATTCACATTATTCAAGCCAATAATTGAGCTAATGACTCTTTTGTATGCAGATTGCCACCGGAGCGTCTTTCATGGAAAGGATATACAGATTTATGTCGATATTTTTTTGCGATCGGTACCTAATTCTACATAGAGTTAATTTTGGCAGACTTAAAGTTCAATGTCAAATAAGTACGTGATTTTTCTAGAAATAGTTCTTCCGTGTTTTAAAAGGTCGGTTTGTTTAATCTACGTAATGACAACGTACCAACTAGTTATTATTAATTAATGACTGGGAAACTGAGGATGACGGGATAGGTTTTTACGTTCGATTGGCGTTTGAATTCTTCGCAGAGAATAATTTTATTATGTATCTGACCTTATTCAAGTGAATGTTATAATAATGATGCACAAGGTGGGTAGCTGGTTTCATGGGTAGCTCATAACTCAGAGCCATTTAGGGCACTTCCTCCTCGCGCACGTGTAAATGTGCGGTGTCAGCAGGTGCGCGTGCGCTGCCGCACCTGCATAGGTACAAGCCCAGGGAGCAATGTACTCATATATCAGACACACAAAAAAAAAGGTAGGTACTTAGTTAAGACAAATTAAGTTTGTCTCTGTCACTAGCTTTCGGCCACTGAGCATGTAATACTTGCAATTTTTTGATTTTTTGTACAATTACAATACTATTTTATTCATGTATCCTGTATTGGTCTGATTTTGATATAATTTTGTTTTTTTTTGGTAATAAATGTTTTTTTACTTAACTACTACAAAAAACAAGTTGTTAAGGTAAATTAAGTTTATTTCTGTAGCTAGACTTCGAACCCTGAGCAATTAAGCATGTACGAGTATAGCATTCATACTTTTTATACGTACGTACTATTTTATTCCTATAAAAGTCTGATTTTAATAAGAAAACGATTTCATTCGAAAAAAATATTTAAAAAATAAAATTTAAGTGGTCACAAGCGTTTATATTGCCAATAAAAATTGTAATCCACGTTCGTTAAAATCGAACTATTAATTGTTTCCGTAAAAACGAAATAGTACGTTTGTATAAAAATTACCAAGCTCCGGGAGCCATTATAAATAGGTTATTTATCCTATTTCTTTCTACTGCTATATCCTTGGAGGATCTAGCTCTGGCTGGGTACTTAATCAAAGGCTGTATCTTACCATCACATTGCATGAACCATCACTGTGAAGGGTTGGCAATTATTCACAGAGTTCTTTCAAGCTAAACCTGTGCTCTACTCCTCAGTGTAATTCATCTATTGAAAGTCTTATCTCTACTAATAACTATTTTCCCGAAGAACCATATTATGTTTCTACAGCCTCCTATATTCCACATAAACTATGTTTTATACGAAGTTCGAAGATCTACAATTAATGACAATAACCTAAGACTTCAACACACAAGTTAAATATTTTATTTAAATTATTATGTAGAGACCGTTCAGTATTTAAATATTTCCTGCTGCCTCGGGCTATAAGTGTATGAAAATGATTTCAGGAAAAAAACTCTTCAAGGTCGTATGAATATTAGCACTGGCCTTGGATTCGTTTCCAAACCCGTGAAGATCGCAGTCACAATTTACACGGATGTATTTAAATAACAATGGTTTTGTGATGCAAAACGTCTCCATCTGAACAAATACAATATCTGCTTTAATTGTGTCTGGGTTCCGAATGATATTGTATCTATAATTGAATTTTCGGCAATCCTTATATCTACCTAGTAAATTAATTATTACGGTTTATAATCGGAGTTTTACGAAAAACGTGAAACACAAAACATATTTATTTAATTAAAAAATTGAATAAACTTGAATATTGGAACAAGTGGCGGCCTTATTGCTAAAAGCAATCTCTTCCAGGCAACCCTAGAATAAAAAAAATCGGAAGTTCGGAATAAAACGCCCTTTTCAGGGCGATTACCTTCACTGGTGTTTTCTACGATGAAACACACATTTGTTGCGCGCAGCTACATGTTAATTAAGATTATTTTTATTTAAATATACCTTACAGACTAACGTCTGTAAGGTATTTATTAAGGTATGTATTTATAATATGGGCCCGTATTTTTTAAGGAATTCCTGTTGCCTGAAATAAACGATTATTATTATTATTATTATTATACACGTATTTATTTCATTTCTTAGTTATATAAGTTTTTTACAATATATATAAGAATATAAAAATGAAATTATTATTATTATTATATATATATATATAGCCTGTATATATATATATATATATATACAGGCTCGAATAGATGTATCGGGGAACCTTAAAAATACTAAGTAGGTAAGTATGTGAAGTTAAAAATATTGAATCGACTCCTGACATTGTATGGGCTTCCTGTGTATTTACATGACTATAAGTTGCCTTCACACAATCGGGTTGAGGTCGTCAGAACTCGCCGCAAATAATACAAGGATATTCTACACGTCGAGATGAACGATTTCTTTATTAATTATTATCCATTGTCTATTGATAAATATGTGTCAATGATTTCTTAACAACGTCCTCATTTAGTCTATAAAACCTCGAATAGGTACCGATCTAAACGTATCAGACCGTTGTATTTAGTTAACTTACTATGTAGTATTCGTATTATGTGATCTGTAGGTTACTACAGAGAAAACCTTGAAATGTCGCATGTCAATTTAGCACACTTTTGTTAGCAAATCAAATGTCAAACTGTGATAACGCGGGATAGGATAGGTGTCGCGTCACCTCGGAAACCCGACACCAGAGCGTGACGAGGCGCGGCGCGCGGGCGCGGGTGACGGGCGCCGCCGCGACCCTGACTCTTGAAATAGTCTTCCGTATTAACGTCGAGAGCAAAAATATCGCATGATGTTGCCCCAAGGTCGCTACCACCCCCGCCGAGCCTTAAATGGACTCAAAACTTAATAAAACCGCCGGTCAGACCTGTCAAATCGGCCAAGTCTTTGACTTTTGTCTTTTGTCGCCTTTGTTCTAAAATACATGCAGTAGCAACGAATATATATATTACTTATTCAGGTACACTTATGCAGCCAGCAAGGTCTATATTGAAAGTGAATGCGTGTGAACGTCTTACCTTTGAGTGATTGATTGGGATATTTCAATGAAAATAAACAATTGGTATAAGAATTACATAATATAGGAGACTATGTCATGTAGGTAGATAATTAAGTATATAAAATGCTAATTAAACAAAATATTGAAGAAAATCTATAAAAACACATAACTATTAAAAAAAGCAAACCGCAAAATGTAGTTTATGATAATCAGAAGATAAAGACAAAACTAACGACACCTACTTATCGCACAACGAAAACGGCCTATTTTAGTTGTTTAGGCTACAAACACTACCCTTCTTCTTAGACAGTCGGGTAAAAAGCGATCAAAATGTATACTTTGCTAATGTCGGGGATTATAAATGTGACAATTGTTTAACTTTGATTTCAGCTTGACAAATGCATGCAATAACATTTTGGTACATTGAACGCTGATTTTTATTTTCAGCCTTACTAAAGAGAACATTTTCAACACCCACATGGATAAGCGTGTAATTTGTATCGATGGACGTCATTCATACGCCTATTATGACATCAGCGACGGCATGAAAAATGTTCCAGATTTCACAGGTTTTCAATATTTAGCGAAGCAGACGCTTAACGAGTTCTTCTGAAGCCATGATCTTCCGTATTTGATTACATCATTTCTCGCCCGGAGTGGCGTTAAATTACAAAAAATATATAATAAATTATGAACTCGTGATATATATTTGCAGTCATGAACATCTGAAAACACGCAAAAGAAAGAACGTGCGCGCAGAGTAAGACGATCAAGAGTCATGTGTTCGTAGCGTGGTATTGTTTCTCCTTCCTTGCCAAGTCAATGTATCCGGTATGGAACTGGAAAATAGTACATCTATTTGCGGTCACTATAAAAAGGCAATTGATTCGAATCGGTCTGGAGTTCATGAAGGTTTTCTCTGGTAGAAGTGCATTTCGGCGGATCACGTTGCATCGACGTGGTCGTCGCACGCAGCCGTCCACGTGTCGCGATAAACGCTACTGCGCCGCACTCAACACGCTCCCTATACTCGCGTACATAGTAATACTAATACTAAAGTAGTATTAATCTAATACTAATTTAATCATCTAATACTCTTAGTATTAGTACTCTTTTTTACTCGTAAAAATTTTCGTGTACAAGAATTTTCACACCATTTTCTTCTGATGCTTCGGAACCTACCCGATGTCTGTGGAGTCAATAAGAACTATTTGCACTAGCAGATTCGTGATGATTACAATTTCTGGTCACTTGAACAGAGTTAGTTATGTCAAGTTAACCAGTCTACGGGCACGTACCCAACGTATCCGTAAAATGTTTCTTACAGTGCATTCGTTGTATTTATTTGATTGTCCTTATACTATTTCTTGTATGTGTACAATCCTAATCCATTAATATCACACGCATCGTCGTCAGCCATAAAACATCCACTGCTGGACGAAGGCTTAATAGCACTTAAGGAGAAGGCACTTAATAGTGGGGTGTTGCCATAATCCCCACGCTTGGCAGGCGGCTTGGGGATCGCAGAATGGTCACCACCGTTAACCAAGAGGACGCTGCTGCCCGTCCTCCGGTGGGTCTGGTTGCAGTTTAAGGACATACCCAGGTCCCAATCACACGCATATATTTATAATTTTATAAATGTGCTTTGATTTAGATCAAGCTTTAGATTTAAAAAATGTGTTGAACAAGACTGAACATTTTTAAGGGCGTTCAAAGATTTTCTCAAAATAATTGTATCCAAACAGCTGCATTATGTACGACACCAAGAAAGTCAACAAGGATTGCAAAGGTTCAAAGAAAACGCTTTATTTAATTTGTAAGCTTAGACAGCTTATAAATTTTCCGTTGAAATATATCCCTGATTCTTAATCGTTTCTGTTAAACGAGCTTCTAATTTCGTAAAAAATATGAGGATCCTCGGTTCAGTGTCCGTTAGACTTTCGTTTGTCATTAATTATGGTTTCAGAATGCTTACACAGAAGATTAAACACGTATTTCTTGAGAAATGCAGGTCAGCGACCGAGAAAAAAATATAAAATCTATACAGTTACAAATTACGTTAGCACACGAAAAATTTGACAGTTTATTGAAATAGTATTGTTTCAGTAAATAAAAAAAACTGACTGTGTGTAGTTGATTCTGTAAATCAACTATCAAAATCATCATCATTTCGATTCAAGGGTGTGTTTTTTTTTAGATAAATCAACTTATAGTACCTACTTACTAGTTATTATAATCTCGGAGGAAGGATTTTCCTCTTGGACATTATAATAGACGCGAGCTGTGAAATTGCGATCCCTATATTGTTGCAAGTCGGGACTAATTTCACTAATATTTGGAACAATTATATTAATTATATACAAAAAAATTGAAGATGGACGCTGATTGTCGAACAAAATGTCATACATACTTCAATCCCCGTTCAATGCGGATCGACACTGCGATTTTTTCCGCTAGGTGGCGCATCGTAGATGCGGCCGTTGTCAACTGTCAATCTCATACATTTTGTTCTTTTTTGGTTTGTTTTACGTACTGATTTGTACAGCAATCCTTTGTCTTGCTAAAAGCTCTGTCCATCATAAAATGTAAACAACAATTTTACCTATAAATCAATTTACAGGCCGTTAACAGCTGCATAGATTTTTAAAACAAGGCATAGTATCCAGTATTTTTCCTTGGACTAGATTATCGACAACGCCTTCATAGAGCAGATATACAAAAGCAACGATTAACACGAAAACTTGATTTTGCCACATCCGGACCGCCGCTGGCGCCATCTGCGAAAAGTTTTGCCTTCATTAAGAAAATATTATTATTATTATTTAATTCTTTATTGCACACATAAATACATTAATGTACAAAAGGAGGACTTAATGCTAAAGCATTTTCTACCAGTCATCCCCGCGGTTAAAGAGATGGGGATGTAGGCGCACAAAATAAATTATTGTTAAGAGCAAATACAGTAATACATTTCAATTAACTAATAACTAAAAATATCTATACTTATAAATTTAAATGACCAATAAATAAAATATTAATATTAATTTTAATATTAATATTATTAAACTTATTAAAGGGCATTCTTTTATAGACATAGAATTTTGGAGGATCTAGCTCTCTCTCTCCATAAAATAGATTTGAAATAGGTAATCCGTCTTTTGTTTGTGTCCACCAAGTTAATCATTTTAAATAAATGTCATAAGACGGTTTAACTATTCTGAGGCGAAACCATGCTATTGATAAGACGGTACCCTAACACTTAGACAAATAATATGTCGTAACATCTAAGTGTGGAAACACTGCAACAAAAGATTTCTTTTCAATAACGTTGGAAGTGATAGCGAAGGAACTGACGCGTGGCCGGCGGCCTACTGCCCTGGCACACATCTGTGATGATTGTATGTAGATTTTGAGAGCCATAAGTCATCGAGGCTCGAGAGCTCGATGACAGCATCCGTCGTTTTCTCCGGCATTGTGCGTGTTGTCTCCGCGCACGTCGAGTGCCGCGGCGCGCCCTCGCGCCACGTGCTTCAGAGAAATTGAGGCGATATCACTTATAATACGACCGCATGGCTGGTACTCACTGCCCCACTGACCAACAAAGATGCCACCTATGATCCAGTTTCCACATCGAGCACTATTAACCAGCAAGACATAAGAGAAACTATTGAAATGAACGAAAACGTTTGTAGCTGTACTTTATACGATAATTCCGAATCCATATAATATTTCTGTATTAATATTTTTTTTAAGCGTCAGTGGGCTGACCGCTGATGCTAGCTGACGGCTAGATTGAAACTTTCAAAACTAGGTTTCTAAGTTGCATTTCTAGCCTATTTTCATATGGCGCTGGGGCTTTTACGGTCATAATTAAATGAATACGATTCATATCTTAACGGCAGGGGAAAGCGTGAAGAGAATGACACGGTCGTGTGCTTGAACATCTGTGGGACATTTGGTCATAAAGGAAGAGGTCCTTTCTCCGCGTGGCTCGCCCACCGGCACCGCACCGGCTGCACCCGCCAGCGCGCCTCTCGTGCCGGCTGCGAACAGATTTCTCTTGCGTGCCCGTATTGGGATTCAGGTCATGCTCACCTCACCCAAACCTACTCTAGTTTATACTGCTCTGCGTTACTCTTATTTATAGGAAAATCGACCATGCTATCAGCCTTAGAATAGAATTAAGATAGTCTAGTAGAGATATAATTAGAATTATAGTTGTTTTTGTTTTATTTATACGGGAATACTCACGTTTTATTAAGTCAGATACTCCGACTATAGTTTCGGTCATATCCGGTGACCTTCAACTTCTTTGATAAGGTCACCGGATGTGATTGAAACTAAACTATAGTCGGAGTAATTAAACGCGAGTGATCCCGATGAGAATAAGACAAAAATGTGTCAAAATCACGTCGTTTTTATAGTAAAATTAAAGTCGTCATAAAGGGTTAAGAGGCCTATTTTCTTTCTGGATAATGATTAATGTGTACCTGCAGCTCTTGCAAAATTCTTTGTTGTTAGAAATAAGCCTTAAGGTACATATTATTTATTAATCACGAGCAACCAGAGCAGTACAATTGGCGCATTCACTCACGTGCACCGCTACGAACGTATATCGGCCATGGGATACGTAGTAAATCCTTATCGAGACGCTGTAAAATATTTTATAGTTTCCATTTTATGGCTCCTTTTAACTAACCTTTCCCTTGTTGCTGATTAAAAAGTCTATCAAATCTGACCATGAACATGTTTCATATTTTGCAGATATTTTGCTAATGATTAAATAGGTACGTAAAATTGTGGTATATATTTACAAAAAATTGGTATAATAAATTGTTTGACATATTAAATGTAAAATAACATTAAAATTATTAATTTATCCTCTCTGAGCATCAAAAAGCAACTCTGGCTGGTTAGTAAATCAGTGTTTTCGAGGTTGCTATAAATTAATTTGGGTATTTCTAACTTAGAACTTGAAATAATTAGTTAATATGATCATAATAGCCCTGTACAAAAAATCGGCCGTTTTAAAAGTAACTGCGCGCTGCGCGCTGTGTTATAAAAGCGTACGTGCTACTTTGTAATTATAATCAGAAGATATTCTTTGACCTTGACGATCGTAGCGAAAACAAATTTATGTGCCTGATTTACAATGAAACGCGTAGAAAGTAAATTACAATAACAAAAATAAAACCGCTATCTTTACAAGATCTAAACTAAACATATATTTCTATTACAATCTAAAATGTAGCGACCTCGAGCGGCGAGCACTGGTTAATGTTAACCGATGCTTCCTGGTTAGCAGCTCAAAGATCGGGAAATCGTTTAGAATGTCATGTTGATATTTTTGCACGACCGTGAACACACAAGGTCGACATATATTTTGCCGGTGGCAACGATAAAAGCGTGGAAAGTGATTTCGATCGACCGCTGAAACTATCATTGGCCGGATTCCAACCACTAAAATGGAATACCTCTTGTTACCCTGACTTGACTACATTACCTACCGCTTTTTATTTTTGGCATTTTTGCTATTGCGAAAATAAAGTCACAAATAAATCGATTTCCAGTTTTATGTACGACTACAAAGTAGTAAAAGTACATATGAAAATGTGGTGGACGCTGTATACTGAACACTTACATCGTTGATAAACATCGAGATTACATCAAAAAATATAGCGCTGAAATTAAACGCGCGATTTTCGGTATTATCAACCCAATGTCGTTCAGATAAAGAGTGTGACTGTGTTTTGGTATTTATGCACTTGTCATTAGCTTCGATTAAATATACCTACCTAAGGTATATTGTAGAGCATGTATAGACTACAAAAATGACTTGCCTTTTTTAATAAAACTAGAGTTCTGCTTGACCATTTCATTTACAGTCCTTTCAAGAGGGTTTTCGTCACTTTGTTTCCTTAAAAAAAGAGTGAGCATGTTGATCTCGCCTAAACAAAGTAGGTATCAACTGCACTAATTATGAATAAATCTCATGTCGTCCTTAAGATGCATAGGACGAGTCCTCCCGTAATGATCTTGCTACGGCATGGACAGAGCGGCGTAGCAGGTTGATGCGGAAGCGGCGTGCGGCAGCGCGGACGCAGGCGGGGCGCGCTCGCTATCGGTCGGCATCGGCATCTAGCGCGTCGTTATCTCGCGGGCACCTCGGTGGAGGTCACGCGCTGACGTCACGCTGATAACGATTTGCGCGGTGACCTTGTCTCGCGCGCCGCCTGCCGAATTTCAAGGTCGTATTCGTATTTGTACAGTCAGATAGAGCGTCGCGTCACCGCCCGCGCCCGCGCAGTCCGCCCGGACATCTGCGTCACCCGGACTTGCCAGTTTATTGACTATTATTTGCGGATTGCGGAGGCCACCAGGTTCACTCTTCGGTGTTTAACTACATTTTGTTTTTCTGTGACATTTTCAACTATTTGCGGTTAATATCAGTAGAAAACCCATTTATCTTGGAGTCTTAGGTACAATTTTCTGGCATGTTATCTGTATTTTTATGTCTAAAACTTCACAGTATAGCAGCAAGCTGTACGTTATACGTGCTGTCCGTCGATTGCTGAGAATCGCGGAAATAGCTAGACGAGGTCTCTTTCGAGGCAGCTACGGCCCTCGATATAACATTACAATACGAAGACGCAGTCACTGTTTGCTAATCTGCGCCGAGGTAAGGCGCCTGACCTCGCGACAACCGCGGAAGCGACTACGCCTTGCAAATTAGTATACCAATTAAATCCAAGGACAAAACGGACACTCCACGTATCTACAAATAAAAACAGACATAAATACTCAAATAATAAGGCATAATTTTACACATTTTGCAACGCTATAAAGTGCTAGGTAATAATGATAATATCGCCACAATAAGAATGTGCATATGCAGTGTTTTTACGTCAGAGAATGTGCAATGACGTTTTCGTAGTTTTCATACAAAATAACACAAGAAACCAAATAAGTCACGTTAGTAACATTAGTATGTACTACAAACCCACGTTGGTAAAATCGTTATAGAAGTCTCATGCACTCATAGGATAAAAGTAAGAGGAAACGTTACATCATCCTCATCATGGTACATTGGCTTTACATCGGCTCACACTCCCAGCCCAGTCTGAGGCCAATGTCAATGTCATTGTCAAATTGTCCGCGTGATAGATTGGCCGCCACTTTGTCAATCCAACAAACAACCGTACACGTGTAGATGATTACAGTGCTATCGCAAAAACTTCGCGACCTTGCTTTGGTTGATGTTTTCCTATATACCTAATGGTATTAAACATGAATAAATACTTATTTTGGAACACTTATCGAATTTGCTGGGTATGAAGATATCTAATCTCTCAGGGTGACGAGCGCAGTGTAGTGCACGTTTACCACCAGGCGAACGTCTCGCACGTCTCGTTACTAGTTTGTATAAATCGTGTATGTTATAAATACTCAAACATTGTTTTTTTTTATATTAAGCTATGCCAAGTAAACAGAAAACTACGTAATGTTATGCTTTGTCTCGCAAGGAGAGCTGTGGTAGAGCCAGAAATAATTTTGGTTTAAATACATTAAGTAATATGCACCTATTGTACCTATAGGTTTTACTAGCACTTGTACTTGTCTTGTTGTCTACGGTTTCGGAGCTTGATGTACACTGTACAATGTAATAATGTTATGTACAATGTACATCTTCTAATACTCAGGCATATACTTCTTATACAAGTGAAAAGATTCTAGCTACTAAGCTTTGCTTAGTATGGGGCTAGATGGCGCTGTGTGTAAAATGTCCCCCAACATTTATTTATTTATTTATTCACATACTATATTTGGAATAAATAACATACTTAATGGATCCGTTATTATCTGGATAGGATCCGGATATAAAATTGTTTTTTTAAATATTCAATATATTGCAATTTGTAAGTAGTCAACTAATTTGACATTAAACGGTGACTGGTATAATTATAAACGAATACGATTTTTGCTTTCTTCTCAGGCTAAAAAAACTATGTATGTATGTTCTTTGATATTCTCTCGATTATTTGCTAGGTACTTTGATTATATAACTATATAGCTACCTACTATATAGGTACCCAGCCAGAGCTAGATCCTCCAAGACTAGGTAGGTGTACGTTTTGTGTCAACTTGACAACCAACCGCATAATTTTTTTCGTACGGCGCAGGCCTTGAGACTTTAACGAGCTATTGCATAACTCAATTTAATAGTTGAGATTAAAGTAAATTCGTTTGATTGTGACGGACGCCGATGTGAGCTCGCGAATATACGGGCGCGAGTGCGTGCGAATTTTGTTACAGATGAGCAAGTAGTTAGTAAGACAGTTGTGTGTCGTGGGTTACGTAACTCGTGCGCTGCCGCGTGAAGTGTGAAGTTCAATGTCACACACACTCACACATGCGTCTGCACCGTGTGCGTACACGAGCTAACTAGATACCGGCACCTGTGTGCGAGCCATAATATCAGAATAATAGCTGCTAACCCGTTACTCGCCTCAGTCGACACTTCCCGGAATAATTCGCGAAAATAACATTTTGTTGCAACATCGGTGCTGGCCGATGTTTTGTGAAAGGTCATGGTAAAGTCAACTCACTATTTTCAGTGACATTATTTATTGGTTTGACTCTTCGAAGTTCGTGTATTATTTTGAGACTATCGAAAATCCACGAATTTCATCCTAGCATTTTGGCACCGAAATCAAGAATTTATTTGACAATTTGTATAGACAGCAGAGATTAGCGTTACATTTTTCTGAGAGTTTTAACTCAAATTATAAACTAATCACTAAATAAAACTAAAATTACAAATGTGAATAATTGTGTGTTGGAGAGCTAGAGTGTGAGTTCGTCAGTCAGTAAGTCTCTACCCAGTCGATTCTGTAACGGCGCGGTGGAACGGATTTCAACGATAGATAGGTTATATTATTTGTTTCTCTTAATATCGATCCCACTTGACTAGCGGGGGAATTGGTCGGGCGTCCGTACCACTACACAACATGCATCGTGTATATACCAAACCAGTAAAAGGAAATGTAAAATGCGTTTTGACAAAATGTTAGTACTTAGTTTAGCTTTACATCGACGTCTTCATACAATCATAGAACAATGGTTGAAACCATTCACGAACCAAGCACGAAATTGATTAATACGTGGTCTCTTTGAGCCAAAAAATAATCTTCTTTCGTCTTCTTCTTCTCTTTTTCTTCTGATTTCCTTATAGCTCAGTTGGTAGTGTGTCTGCTTTGAGAGATGTAGGGCAAATATTTAAGTGACGAACATAGACTATGATGTTTATAATGTGTCTGAGTCTTGTCTTGTATTAAGTATAAGTATCTTTTTAAAAATGGTATAGAATACCTATATACCTAGGGTACTCTGGGTCCCATAGTACAAACTTTGTTTAGTTTGGGGCTAGATGGCGCTGTATGAAATGTCAACCAATATTTATTTATATTTATTTTCTTCATATTATGTTCTACGAGCACGTGATGGAAAAGTGCGTGATGGTTTTTTAAATGCATAAAATTTTACATCCACAGAATCCACACTATTAAAAATATGTAGGCAACAAAAATACACAAAAGCCGTCTGAATCTTATGCCCTTGTCTGTCTATTTGGCGGGTAGCGGGCGTCGTGAAGGGCACGTCGCCCGTAGGTCAAGGGCGAGTTACGCTGACCTACATCTAGCTTATATGCCCTTACAAGGTCGTTCTGACGGCCTATGTGCTTAGTCTACTGGTTGCTAATTGGTACCTCCTTTGATGTAAGTACTACATTTATAGTGTTCATTTTAGTTTATAACATTAAAGCTTACCTAGCCTATATTATACATATGCCTGTAAATACATTATGCATTATGAATAAATGTATTTTAACACTTATTTAGTTGAAGTATCATAATCTAATACTATAAGAATCTCTGTGCCTACTCAACGACTGACAGATAACGCACAGCCTAAACCACTGGTCGAACAAACTTGAAATTTAGAGAGTATACATGTCTTGATAGGTAGGGGTGTACTAAGAAAGGATTTTTCCAAATTCAACCCCTAAGAGGGTAAAAATGGGTAAAAACTCCTTTGTTTTTGAAGTTTTAGTCGTGAAAATTTGTATTTGGAAATAAAAATGCTGTTTTCAATATATTATTTGACAGGGATGGCTTAAGGGGGTGAAATGGGGGATGAAATTTTGTATGGAAAGATCTCTGTTTTTGAATTTTTAGCGATGAACATTTTTGTATTTGGATAGTTAATTTAAAATAAAAAAAAATATTTTTTCAATTTTTTTTACTGCGATCACTAAGAGGGTGAAATTAGGGATGAAATTTTGTATGGAAAGTTCTCTGTTTTTGAAGTTATAGTGATGAAAAAGTTGGTATTTGGATAGTTCATTTAAAATAAGATATGATGTCTTCATTTTTTTTGACAGGGATGACTTAAGGGGGTGAAAAGGCGGGTGAAACTTTGTAAGTATGGAAAGTTCTTTGTTTTAAAGTTAGAATAATGTTATTGATATTTGCATTGATTTTTAAGAACAAAAACAATTGGTAATATTTTGCTAGGTTGATTTAAAGTGGTGAATATGGAGTGGAGCGAATTTCATACGTATGCGGACGATTTCGCGGGCTATTCTAGTCGTCAATATTCAAATCCATCCGTACTGGATCAGTCATCGTTCTAAGAAACCCGCCCGAACACGTCCCCGAAACTCTGATTGCTCTGAGTCGATTCGGCCACATACGGCTGTCGTTTCGGGTCGTGATTATGTCGAACAGCCACCAATATATATTATCAATATACATTACATTTTTAGCCTTATCCTCTTAAATTATAGTTGCTATTTCTTTAAGTAGCTAAATTTCGCCACTGTTTTCGTATTGTACTCGAATTATGTAGTAGGTACTATTATTTCTTCTGTGTCAACGGCGTGCGATTCTTTGCTCGATGCTTAGACCTTATGGTATCTGGGTCTCGTATTTTTTTTTGCAACAATTTCCAACAACTTTCTTTCTTTCTTTATTATTAAATCCATATTGGGAATGCTATGCTCTAACCTTTTACTGGCCTTACCAATTTTCAGAATGATAGTAGAATCTAGTAAAAATAATCTAGTAATTATAATCTGTGCTAGAATGTAGGTACTGCCTCAATATTGCTATATTTTGGTGTGCATTATACAATAAAGTTTATCTAATGCCATGTGACATAATACATCGAATAGGTACTGGGTTTTCCTGGTTGTCACAATTTACTTTGATTTTGTAATTAAATAATGAAATAACTCGATAACTATTAATGTAACTCAACATAATAAATGTAGATAAATAATAACACATTCTTTGTTTGGTTCTAGAAACAATGACTAACTTATTTATTTAACTTTACAAACTTAAAAATGATCCTACTTATACAGAATGTTATTGAATTCATCAGCAATATCGTAGGGGTTCATGGAAATCATTATAATAAATATATATATATATATAAATATCGGTGGTCATTTTTCACATATAGTGAAGAACTTTATCTGTGAAATCAAAGTGGAAATCATGAAAAAAACCAGCTGCTCCATACATTTTTTTGTGTGGGACAGCCGATATTTTTTCTCATTTTTAGTGTTAGTTTCATAGTACAAGTTGTCCATTATGATGAGTTTAATGACTCTCACGCATATTGTTCACGAATTAAATAACACCCTGTATTGTAAATGCGAAAGTGTGTTAATTGGTTTGTTTGTTCCTCTTTTACGCAGTAACTGCATGAGCAGTAGGATTCGACATGAGGTTTGGAAAATGATGAGCATGACATATGCTATCATATAGGTATCCCAACCGAAAAAAAAAATACAATCCAAAAAAAAAATACGCAAAAATTTTTGGGAAGCGTATGAAACCGCGCGGCGCTGCTCATTACCTATACCTTACTTAAATTTGGTATAAGAGTTATCTACATGTGTGTACTCTGTACTACCTGTCAGCCGAACCAGTGCCTGTTAATTAATATGTATCGCTATCACTGAAGAGAAAGAGCAGGGCCTTCGCTTTTCTGTGATCGCTATCACAAGCAGTTTCGGCTTTTGTCACGGAAATGATAATATTTAATAACAGTTATTGAAACGCTAATTTTTTTAAGATTATAAGATTTAAGAAGATAAAGAGTGAGATAAGAAGATAAAGATTTCTACTCCTAACGGTCTTCTATGTACATGATACCCAAAATCGGCGAATAAATAAATCAATAACAGCAATATCTTCAGTGTTTTAAGTGTTGCGTAGCCTCTGATATTTGGGTCGCGTAGGCAGTTTTTATTCCCAAATTATGTTTGCAGACAATGCCGGTCGGAGGCGCGACCCCGCTGACCTTGGCGCGACCTCCGCGCTTCTCCCCCGGGGCACCCTTTCACCCTCCCAGGACTCGGCGTTAGCTCTAACCTTGGAACAGGGAAGCTATTTCTCGTGCCTAATTTGAATGTTCAATATTACCCGTCACTATGATGGTAATGCTAGAATTTTCTTGCTTGATCTAGCTGTAAATACTACTTGCTTGAACTAGCTGCTTTATCCGCGTAATGATGATGTTTTTGATTTTAGCCCATGACCTTTTATTTATTTATTTGGGACAATAAACAGTGGGGTAGTCTATAGTTACAAAATAACTTAAATTATTAAATGACTAATGACTTCCTAGATTTCCAGCTATATTTGTACGTTAGACCTATTGTATTTAATTTTAAATATATAATATTAGTGACGATAAAATCACTACGTAGTATGTAGTCTTGTAAATTGTAAGATGACGACCTTTTTGTCGTGAGATGATCTTTGGATGCCGTACTACTACAAGCCCGACTCTTACTTGGCATCTTTGAGTCACAATGGCCGCCGTTTTGCCCAAGCAGCGCCTAGCCGGGTGTTAACGTCGCAGTCGATTTCCCCGGACGAGTGCAGCACGTTACCTAGGTACTTGACTTTCGGCTTTACAGCCAGTTCATTCTTTATCTTGATGGAGTTGTCATCGGTGCCATGTGAATGCCGTATACTCCGTCTTCGCCTCATTGACCCTTCTTTTTTCTAGCGGAACCTTCCACTGGTTTATGTTGTGTTCCAAGTTGGATCTGTTCTCATCTGTCAAAACGATATCGTCGACATACATCATAGCCGTTACAACATCGAGCATGACACTGAATAGAAAAAGACTTCAAGCAGAGCCCTGGTGTAAACCAGGTGTTACAGTGTTACTTATAGCTGAGAAAGGTTTTGAATAGCCAACAGCAGACTCACTATAGACTCGGAATTGAGGTACATATCTCTTATGAGGTCAACATATGCCTTCTGCACGTTTTTTGTGCCCTCTAGATCATTTGTCGGGGCACACAGTCAAAATCCTTTTGCAAATCAAGAAATGCCATATGCAGAAGTTTGTCGTTTTTCTATAATCCCCAAAAACCAATCTTAGGATAAAAACTGGTTCTGTAGTACAATATTATTTAATACTGAGGTAATGAATAAACAATTGAATGTTGTTACAATTAAGGTGTTTTAATATATGATAAATGGACCTGGGTATGTCCTAAAAGTGCATCCAGGACCACCGGAGGACGGGCAGCAGCGTCCTCTCAGTTAACGGTGGTAACCATTCTGCGATCCCCAAGCCGCCTGCCAAGCGTGGGGATTATGGCAGCACCCCCCTTTAAGGGAGAGGCCTTCGTCCAGCAGTGGACGTCTTCCGGCTGTTGAAGAGATATGATAAAGGTGATTACGTAGACCTAGATATTAATATATGGATTAGGTGTTAGGTGTGTAGGAGTGTGATTGTATAGAAAAAAGTCAGATTCGTGGGAAAACTTTATCTCGTAACCTCGTAAAAAATATCACGTTTAGTACTCATGACAAACGCATAAAATAATATGCAATAACAAACAATATATGTGTACTTATTCTCTGATTACTTATTACCTTCGTATTTAGGCCAAAATGTACTCGTACTTTCTAACCTTGCGTACTTACTTGTCTAAGCGTAATAAATATCTGAGATCTGGGTCGCTCCATTCTCCTTGTCTTGGTGTTCTTAGTATTTATAGTAACTGTTTCACATACTGTGTTGATTTCTATAGTTACTATTGGTTATTCTAAGTCAGTGTTCTCAGTAAGTTTCATTTATTCTATGTCAGCGTCCATAGTAACTGTGCGGGAGCTGTGACTCGTCGATTCGACGTCCCTTCGCTGACTCGGCCTAGATTCCTGCCCGAAATGCCTATTTATCAAGGACAACTGGGACGTATACCGAGTAGTAGGTATTTGTGGGTAGACATGATAGAGAATTTTATTAACTTTTCGGGGTCAAAGCTAAGTCGCAAGCTCCAGAATTAAGAACACGCAAAAATATAAGGAAAATCATATTTGACTACCTTGGGCTAATGTAAGAAACGTTAACTTTTAACAAATATAATTTTGTTGTTTTCTGGCACATTTATAATTCATTTAATTTGAGTAGTTTAAACTACAAAAATGATGTTTAAAGTGAGCGTTCGTTATAAAACGTACAAAATTGAAATGTAAATGAAACACTTTAGCACTTTTAATTTGATCAATAGTGTTTAAGGATAGGTATCTACGAGTATACTAAAATTATAAATATATTCGTTGCCAATAATTTTGTTAGTTTTCCATTAAAAAAAACTACATATACAGTACAAGTGTAAATTTTCGTTTGTTCAAAATTGTTAAATTTCCGAAAGTTCTTCACCGATTACATTGAAATATTGACAGAACGTTGCATTCGAAAACGCGCTTGTTTTATATCGCCTATCTGTTTTAGAGCCTCTACAACACGTGGATAGGTACAGTTAGCCACTTATAAAAATAGGCAAATAAGTTTTACTTTGCAGACAAGGTCGATGAGTAATAAACCCCGAGCACTTTACTGTCAATATCGTCGCCCACGCACAATCGAAACACGAGGGTGGTTTCCATCTAATGTGGGTCTAGTATCTTCGACACAGCAAAGGTGCGATGTTCAACTAATTAAAACAGTTCTTTCCACTTTTGTAGAAAATTGTACAATACAATAAAACTTTATCCCACACTGGCAATATACCTTATTACGATACACAGTAAATTTATTTAGCTATACTAATGAGGAAGAATTGGGCAAGATGAGATGGGACATCATAGGATTATCTGAAATCCGAAGAGAGGGACAGGATACAATAAACCTGAATTCCGGCAACATGCTCTTCTTCCGGGAAGTAGAACGTAAATCTCAGGGCGGTGCTGGGTTTCTCGTCCGTAATGTGAGAACATGAGGGAACTATGAACAACGTCGTGCAGAGTAGCTTACCTTATACTATACATTGCTATACGCAACGAACCCAGTAGCGTTTCCCAACAAGTGGGTCTAAAAATGAACATGGACAATTTAACAAGACAAAAATCATGTCCAATGTCCATGTTGTGCCCTTACCGGTAGTCATTGGGAACTCTTGAAGTTGTTGATCACTATAACTACCTTGGACACATTGTTCAGTTGGGTAGGTCTAACTTCGACAAAGAGATCTCCCAAAGAATCCAACTCGGATGGGTAGCGTTCGGGAAATTGCGTGGTATCTTTTCGTTCAACCGACCCTAGTGCCTGAAGACAAGAGTCTTCAACCAGTGTGTGTTGCCAGTGGTGAATTCTGTAAAAGAAAAATCTGTCGAACTGCGTTCGAGTCAGACGGAAAGTCGTTCGAACGATTCAAAAATCGAGCCCACTTTTAGTATCTACACTTCTAAAGTACCTATGATATTTACCTACAGAGTCCTTGGATATCGTTCCTGTATCACTAGTCGCAATAATTTGACCATTTAATGGTTTTTTAAATATATGCCAATCAATCCAAACTTTAATGGCGTATTTCAATGCCAAATAGATCAGAACAATATATTGGGACGTGTGGAAAATTTGAAAGCGATAGGACAAGTCGAGGTGAGTTAAGAGCAAGTTAAAGTCACTTTGAGACTTGACCGTAAAATCTCGCAAACAAACATTTAGCATGATAATATAAATAAAAGCTTGTAAAATAGGTACACCCCTACTCTACTAGCCATATCAATAGCATAAACGTGAAAGTGTATTTGTTTGTTCTTCTTTCACGTAGCAACAGAACAACTGATTGTGTTATTTTATTTCGCATGGGTAATTGTATACTATTATGTAGTCTGTGGCATAGGTATAACTGAAAGGTATATAATACCGGGTGTTATACCGGGTGTTAGTTTGAAAACCGTTATCCTTCTAGGATATCATTGTACTCATCATTATGAACAACTTTTACTATGGGGCCAACCCTGAAATCACGAAAAAAATATTGCCCTAGATCGATGAACCTTTTTGTATGGAACAGCTGATTTTTTTTCGTGATTTCAGAATTGGTCCCATAGTAAAAGTTGTTCATAATGATGAGTACAATGATATCCTAGAAGGATAACGGTGTTCAAACTAACTCCCTGTATATTGTGATAAGCTTTGATTTGAAAAAAGGATATACGTGGTAACCATTCATAGTAACAGTATTATATATGAAAAAATATTATCTTTGACATTCAACACGAATTCGCCCGATAAGCCATTTCAAGGTTAAGTTAATATTTTTTATTGTACATTACAACATTAATTATTCAACACGACATTGTTCATAAGTTTAACATATTTTTTTTCGCTATTTCTTGTTATGATCTTCTCTTGAACGAAGCTTTGTATTGTAATCAATACTATGGGTAGAAATAAATGTTACCGGCATTAAACTACCAGTAAAATGTATTCCGTCTTATACAATATAATAATGCCTAGTTATTGTATAAGTGCCCTAAGTGTTCCTGTAGTGCTTCTGTAGTACTGCAGAGTCCGCCTGGGGAAGTACCACACCTTTGCCAGTTATTCAACCGCCAAGCAGTAGTGTGCAACCATTACTGTGTTCCGGTTTGAAGGGCAATGTTACCAGATAAATTACTGGGTATGAAGAGATTTAACATCTAATATCTCAGGGTGAAGAGCGCAGTGCAGTGCGGCGCAGGATTGTGTTCGTAAGTTCACAATTCTGGCACTGCTACTGTTAGTGGCAGGCGTGACGCTTACCACCAGGCAAACGCCTAGCTTGTCTCGTCACTTATCGTTTAAAAAAAAAGTGACCAGGTAATATAAAAATTCAATATTATTTAAGTAAAGCATATAATATAGGTATTTTACTCCACGCCGCATGTCGTAGATGAAATGCAATAATAGCGGCACATATTAGCTACCCGAACAAATAGCAACTCTAAGCAAACAGGATACTGTTAAAATACATAGTAAATGACTGTTTGTTTTGATCTGAACGACAAAAAGTGTCTGAAATGCATGCGAACTCCTGCGCCGCGGCTTGGCTGAGTTTTAACTGGGACGCGGTCGCGCGTATGGTGCAAAATCCTCTGTTTCCTTAGATCACTATCTACTTGTTAAGAAATCTCCAAAGCGACCAGCCTTGGTAGATGTAGGCCTTGGACACAATAAAGACACATAAACACACGCACGCATACACGCGCGCACGAACGCACACGTATAACTTATACTTATTTGTCCCAGTAACAGAACCGAACGAAATGATAGAAGTTCTAGGTTTTTATGACAAGCCGGAAACTCTCTCGGAGACGAAATATTAATCAATATTTTCTTATTTCTATTTCTCTTTTTACGTTTTCTGGCACCAGTGAGCATTATTATAATCCTAGATTATGCATTCCAAACATTATTATGAGAAATATATGAAATGACAAACAATAATGGAAACGAAAACAATAATTCATTTTAGGTATAGGTACACGTACATTCTCGGAGCATTCTGCAATCCCCAAGCCGCCTGCCAAGCGTGAAGATTATGGCAACCCCCTACGCCTTCGTCCAGCAGTGAACGTCTTCTGGCTGATGATAATAATAATAATAATATTTATTTACTATAATGAACATGTACAGCATTTAGGACATTAAAATTAAAATGTAGTGAAGAGTCTAGGTACAATTCAAAGTAGCAGCGGCCCCTGCACTTAGCGAAAGCTTGTATCGCAAGAAACCATCAACAAGTTAACAAAGCAGAATTAACTCATGGGCTGACAAACCATTGTCTAAGAAGTAGCCAAAGCAATGGCATATAATGATGATGACGTACATTCTATGAAATGTCATAATTTAATACTTTTCCGGTAACATTTTTACTAGGTAGATGCCTGGTTCTAGCGAATAGACTATAGATCTATCTAAATACTTGGAGATGATAGTCTCCTTGAGACTTAACCTTCGTGAGGAATGTGGGGCACATTTCGTAGAAAACAGCTACGTTGATGCTACGTGTCTACGCAAATGCTACGAGCTACGCATGACCAAACAAACGTGTAAAAAAATATATGTGGATAATATCTCTCTTTATCTATAGCACTAAAATCATATATTATATTCAGTATAAAATTAAAACACTCGTAAATACGAATATTATACGTCTCTTCCCGCAAATGTGTCAAATTAATTCGCGTCTACCTCCTAAACGATCAGCAATAAAATATTTGTCCACTTAATAATATATTATGTTGTCATTAGAATACAATGATATTAGGTACCTATTGGCGGAAAGCCTTGGTAATAAATTCAGGAATTAAATCATATATTTACGTATGTAAACCAAACCCAGTGGCAAGGTCGAGGCCTGAAAGAGCCGTGGCATATTGAGTAATGTTGCGTTTACTTGCTGTGAAAACATATTATTACAAGGATTTTCAGATGAGGACATCTTACGCAACACGAAAAAATTGGCGATGTTTCTTTATCTACGTATGTATATACTTTGCAAAGATAATATAATACTTTACTAGATACTTTGTTATACTAGATACTTACAGCGCTCCTGTGGGTAAGCATCGATATAGTGAAAGATGAAGCAGGTGGACCTAGAAGATTACTCTGATCCTTTCAATCTGACTAAACCTAAATTATGTAAATAATATAGTGTATATTAGAGATCCCCTCCCTTTTAATTCAATCCTAATATAATAACTGAACCGATAAATACAATAATTATTATAATAATGGGAAAGTTCTCTGTTTTTGAAGTTATAGTGAAAAACAATATAGTAAATTAAAAAAAATCCTTTTTTTTAATTGGGATGACTTAAGGGTGTAAAGGGCGGGTGAAACTTCGTATGGAAAGTTCTTTGTTTTAAAGTAATGGTGATGTTATTGGTATTTGGATTGACATTTTAAAACAAAAACAATAATATTTTTTGCTAGGGTTGATATAAAATGGAGAGGAGGGAAAAATTTGTAGGTACGGTAAAATGTATAGGTACGAGTAGGTACTATTAAATATTTGTCATGTCAAAAAGCTTTTGTTTTTTCATCACACTTGAATACCTACTTACGACATAAATAGTACGTATCGGAGGCAGTACTACATGATAAGGAGTTTTACGTGGTCCATCCAAGTTTATGTGATATTAATTAACGAACGTGGATTGATAAGAGATAACACTGAGTTCGTGCAATCTCCAAGGTCGCCGGAGGTAATTCTAATGTTCTTTTTGATAGTGATTTTTGTATCCATGCCTGTGATCATTGATTAAGGATCGACAAGTTGACGGCTCAAACTCATCGGTGGGCGCGGCTAAAAAGCATGCTCTCTTCATCAATCAAACTGTGGGAAAGGGAGAAAGAAAGATAAATGAGCGCGCAATTTTTTTTGTCGACCTTTGGCTGCAGTAATGTGGTTGAATACACTCTGAGTTAATTTATTCCAACTTAAGTTATTTGAAATGTTTATGGACTAAACTATGCTGCTTGATAAATTATTTTAGAGTTTTCGTATTCCTTATGTTAATTATTTACGTCCAATGTGGCGTTAAAATTGAGCTAAAATACAAGATGTTTCCTGGCTCATAACTTTCATGTTTATTAACTTTTTACTTTCAAATAATTTACAATCCTAGATAATGAAGAGATTAATCGACCTACCTTAGTCTTGGACCTACAAAATTACATAGTGGAGTAGTAATACTACCGCGTTTCTATGGAGAAGTGACCAACTTATCTACTCTTAATCACTGCGCTAAATCCGCTAAAACAACTTTGCAGTTAACGGAAGGCACCCAAACTAAACTAAAAATAAAACAAACAAAAAAACTTACTTAAACTTTATTTTATAAACTTAAAAATTACGTTAATATTTGCGCACTTCTTTTTTATATTGAGCAAAAGTTAAATGACGTTTGTAAACTTCTAACTTTATATCACCTTTTAGAATACCAAATTCAAGTTTGCTTTACGCGAGGGATATTCCCGTACAAAACGGAAACGAAATGGTCACGTGACTGGTCATTTTGTTTGCGGATTGGAGAAAAAGTTTTTCCTCAATACAAACTTGTATTCATAATGTTCGGTGTAATGTTAGGTTCACATTGGTGGGTATATCAAAATGCGCCTTTATAAAAAACTAGGGTATAGCTATAAGCATATAATGATCGAGAGAAGTCTTTGCAACACCTGGCAAACTTTCCGGATACATGGACATTGGTACTCACGTAAAGGTGTTTTTTTCACCTTACATTGACAACATTTGGTATACAATGTGTAACAAAAAGGTTCAACAATACTGAAGGGTATGTATGTACTCATCATTATGAACAACTTTGGCTATGGGGCCAACCCTGAAATCACGAAAAAATAACAGCTGTTTCATACATATTGTCCAAGGTCAATGAACTTATTGTATGGAACAGCTGTTTTTTTTCTCGATTTCAATGTTGGTCTCATAGTAAAAGTTGTTGTGTAATGATGAGTACATACATACCCTTCAGTATTGTTGAACCTTTTTTTTACACTGTATAGGTTCTACAATTTCATAGATTTTGAGTACTCGATTTTTTTTACTTGGGTGCTGTTTCTCCTAAAAAAGGGAGAAGTTTGTTGCGGCGTCATATTTTGGTAATATTTGATAGAAACATTCGGTACGGTACTCAATTGTAAACAATAACTTCCGACGGTCAAGAGGTTTTCAAGATATGGCCATGAGATCTCAGTTCGCAAGGTCTACTATTCGCAGAACTTTAGTTATCAACGGTCAGTAAATAAGTTCGTAAGTAATTAAGTCGGCAATCCACCATGTTTGCTTGTCCTTTTACAAAAGTTATAAAACGCAAACTACCTAGAGTACTTACAATAATTAATAATTGTATATTGTATATCCATATATTACCGTATTCTATTTTTAAACAATGGAGTGATGAGACGATCCATTCGCTTGGTGTTAGGCATCACGCCTGCCATAACAGTAGCAGTGCTATAATTGTGAACTTGCAAACAAAATCCTGCGCCACACAGCACTAACTTGTCATCGGGATATATCTTACTATTATATAAAATATTATAAATGCGAAAGTTTTTGTCGGTGTATGTGTGCGTGTGTGTGTGTTTGTTACTCCGTCACGCTGAAACGGCTGAAAGAATATGGTTGAAATTTGGTACAGAGGTACCAAACCTATACCTTAATTGGAATAAAACATAGGCTACTTTTTATCCCAAGCATCGCGGGTGAAACTGCGGGGCGCAGCTAGTTAGATACCTATTTATCAAATCACTTCATGCCCAGTAATTTTTGGTAACATTACCCTTCAAACCGAACACACATGCTTGCACATTACAGATTGTCGTCTTGTCGTCGTACTGCTTGTCATAAACTGTAAATTACACATTTACATTATCTTGTTCAATATCACTAAATCCTTCCGTGATCGTAATCCAGGAAATGGAATTTCACCTGACTCAAGTGAACTAAAAGCTCTGGATTGATTGGAGAGAGCTAGAAGAGCAACACGTGTACCCGTCAAGGCCGGGGAGCGTGACGTAGAAACTGGGTAGGGTACTTTGTAGGCACAGTACGGAATCATGTATGTTACCCTTAAATTTATACAGAATAACACGTATCGGTATCACCAGGTCTAAAGGAGGTTAGTGTATTACTATGAAATCAGATGTGAACAAATTGTGACGTTAACATATTTTTGTTTTATTTATATAGGATTTCTGACGTTTAATTAAGTCGGATACTCAGACTGAAATATCCGAAACTCCGACTCCGACCGAAAAAAGGCACCGGATGTGTTCAAACTATAGTTTCAATCACATTCGGTGCCCTTTTGCAAGGAGCGAAACAAAACACGAAGCGCGTGCGGCCGCGTCCTGCTTCGCACAGCGAACTAGTCGGAGTAACCGATTTAATTAAAGAGTAATCCCGTATAAAAAAATATGTTAGTGTAATTATCGTTGTGTGCTACAATAAAATGTTATCCATCATTGTTAATCGTTTTGATATGAGGCCAACACTAAAAACGGGAAAAAATACCCAATTTTTTCATACATTTCGTCGACGGTCAATGTAATTTTTCTATGGAACTGCTGTTTTTTTCGCTATTTTATAATATCTCATTTGTATTGCTAGGAAACTACAGCAGAGTCCGCCTGGGGAAGTACCACGCTTTCGCCAGTTATTCAACCACCAAGCAGTACAACAATACAATACAACTTTATTGCACACCAGAAATATAGAACAACTTACAACTAATCAGGGTACATTATTTGGCAGTACAAGGGGCGGCCTTATCACCTTAAGCGATTTCTTCCAGGCAACTTTTGGATGGACTGGACTAATGGAGGCAAATGCAAATGCAGTAGTGTGCAAGCATTACTGTGTTCCGGTTTGATTGGCAATGTTACCAGAGAAATTACTGGGTATGAAGAGATTTAACATCTAATATCTCATGGTGACGAGCGCAGTGCAGTGCGGCGCAGGATTGTGCTCGCAAGTTCACAATTTTGGCACTGCTACTGTTAGTGGCAGGCGTGTCGCTTACCACCAGGTGAACGTCTTGTTCGTCTCGACACTTGATAGTATAAGAAAAAAAACCGGGTTGCCGTTGTAAAGGTTGTTCACAATGATGAGTAAGTATACAAGGATTTAATTTCGGCTTAGTAATACCAATATTCGTAATTATGTATAATGTAACCTCATAAGGTATGGTATATCATAATATTATGACAATAATGTCACAGCACGTACACCTGTTATTGCGGTTAGTGTATTGTCTCATCCCAATTGGTCAATTACAGTGACGTACATGAGCTGACTGGGTATTTAAGTGATAGTTATAGTAATAGTCACACATACTTAGCTGGAAATCGACATTGCTAAGGGCTCTATAACTATATTAAATATATAACATAACTATATTTAAATATTGTCTTAATAATAAATGTTATAGATATTATAGCAAATCGAATAACCATAATTAGAGTCATCTTAGTCGGTGATTTTGCTAAATCAATCAACTTAGCAAATAACAAAAAAATAATTAATCAACAAGTCAACCAAATGAGTAGGTATTTAATACTTAGTTTTCATAGGAATTCTAGAAACTGCTACTAGAGCTAGGTATTACGTAGTTACGTACTCGCCCGAAAAAACTATTATGTATTTATACAATTATTTCTCCGGAGCGTGGATAAGGTCACGTCCCACGCAAATCTAGGGTGTGATCGGGTGTGAGAGGAGGTATGCGGGCGGTAGGACACGCGCGGGCACCGCGACCTTGCCCGGCTGTGACTCTGCGACCTTGGAGCCGCCCCCCGCGCCCCGCGCCCGCGCCCCGGCCCCACCCTGCCTCCACGCCACCGCGGCCACCCCTCGCCCACGCCGGCCCGCGGCTTCCATCTCCCATCTCCCGCCTACCACTCGAGTCTACTCTGCGCCTCGTGCAAAATTTAATAATCTATATACCTGTTAATACGTATGAGGAACTACAATATCAAATGATGTCCGAACTTTGATAGTACTATGTAGAAAAGCACTGTCTGAAATCAATTCACTCAGCCCGATTCAATAGTTCAATGTAATATACAGGGTTAAGCGGATCGGTAGTGCTAAGCCGAAAGGAAATCATTGTATTTATCACGGTGAACTACTTTTTCTTATTAAAAAAACAGCTGTTCCATACATTCCGTTATGGATGGTTTTAATTTTATTATAGAACAACAAAAAAAATCTCTCAATTTTACATTTATTCCTGTAGCAAAGGTTGTTTAATAAAGATTACCTACAATTAACTCCATTCGGCTTATCACTATCGTTTCACATTACGCCTATGGACTTGTTAACTTCAGTGTAATAAATTCAAATGATCTCAAAAAATATTTGGGTGTTGTTTTAGGTTTTTACATAAGATGGCTAGGGAGAGAGTCCCGATTTACGACTTTGAGGCCCATGGTCGCGACCTTGTCTCGCAAGGCCACGGGTATGGCCTGGCGGGGTTTCCGTGTGCCGCCTGAAGGTCTCTGACATTGAACGTTCACTGAACAAAATTAACAGTATTGACACAATCATGTAAATACAAGAACAAACGTAACATTTGAATAGCGATGGATACAGGTAATTTGAGTAAGTAACCGTGAAACGTAAACACTAAAGTAAGTATGTAAGTTCGTATAGGCTGAGTGGCCATCCCTAGGTCAGAGTTAATGTGCCGCCTGAAGGCCTCTGACATGGCTGACGGTTGTTGTTATAGAAATTAGAACAAACAACCGGGACCAACAATTTAAGGTGTTATCCGACCCACGGTAGCGGTCAGAAATAAATGCCACTCACGGTCACCCATCCGAAGACTGACCGGACCGTCCGTTGCTTAACATAGGTGATCGTTTAGAATCACCTAGACAAGCTACGCCACGAGCGCTACATGTAACGCATGTAAACACTGCGTTCCGTATTATCTGAAGAATCCCTAGAAAAAGTATCAAATTGGATACGTCAACATAATCTAGGAATAAATTACAACAAAACTAAAATAATGCAATTCAAAACCTACAATAGCCCACCAATAAACTTAAACCTAAGCTACCAAAACACACCATTAGAAAAAGTAGATACGTTTAGCCTGTTAGGAATAAATATAGACACACATTTAAATTGGAAAATTCACATAGAACATATTATAGCTAGCTAGCTTCCAGGTTTACATACGCACTCTTTGAAATTAAAGCAAGCACAGACACCAAAACAGCATTAACCGCCAATTATGGATACGCTCACTCATGGCTCAAATACGGGGTGATGCTATGGGGTAATAGCGTTAATGCGGAATAATTATTTATAATGCAAAAAAGTGTATAAAAATAATATACCATAATAATAAAAATAATATAATACAATACCATCAGTTGCAGACTATTTTTCGAAAAATATGGAATACTACATTTTTGTTTTATTTATACAGGAATACTCACGTTTAATTAAATCGGATACTCCGACTATAGTTTCGATCACATCCGGTGACCTTTTTCAAAGAGTGAAAACAGATCCCGACCCGCGTGCAGCTGCGTCCTGCTTAGCACAAAAATGTGTCAAAACCACGTCAGTTTTCATAATAAAATGGAATACTACCTTTACCTTCTATTTACATACAATAATTGTGTACATCTATCTATCTTTCTATACATATAAAAGGCTCTGTCCTCACTGATTGGTGACTGACTGACTGACTGACTGACTGACTGACTGACTGACTGACTGACTGACTGACTGACTGACTGACTGACTGACTAACTGACTGACAGACAACGCACAGCCCAAGCCGCTGGTCGTACAGACTAGAAATTTGGAGAGTGTATTCGTCTCGATGCGTAGGGGTGTACTAAAAAAGGATTTTTCGAAATTGGACCCCCAAGCGGGTGTCTAGCTTGTATGAAAGTCCTTTGTTTTTGTACTTTTAGTCACGAAAATTTGGATTTGGAAAGTTCATTTAAAATAAAAATGCTGTTTTCATAAAATTATAATACTATTTGGGGGGTTGAATGTTGTATGGAAAATTCTTTGTTTTTGAAGTTATAGTGATGAAAATTGATATTTGGGTAGTTCATTCAAAGGGGAGAAGTTGGGAGTTGGTAGAGGCAGTCGAGTCGGTAGAGTCGATAGAGTCGGTAGAGTCGGTAGAGTCGGTAGAGTCGGTAGAGTCGGTAGAGTCGGTAGAGTTTTGGGGCTAAAAAAATTGCTCGGGATGGTTTAAAGTGGTAAATTTTGAGAGCGGGCCGAATTTCTTCCGTACGCGGACGAAGTCGCGGGCGACCTCTAATTTGTATATTAAAATAAGAACAGCTTTGCCAAATAAAAGATACCCACAATTTAAATACACGCCATTAAAATAACCTAAGCCTACCCTATTCAAGAATTAAAATGCTAAATACAAGCCCTCAACTACATGGCAATTAAATTATTTCATAAATTACCAATAAGCTTAAGAAATTAAACAAAATCTACCCCAATCTTTACCTCAAAATTAAAACAATTTCTAATGAAAAACTGTTTCTACTCACTAGATGAATATTTTAAAGCTATTATAAAATAAAAATAGGACGAACTGCTCTTTTTAGAACCTTTCAGTAAAGTTGTTATAATTATTTGTTATATTAAGCTCGCATCTATGTTTTGCAATGCCCGTCAAGGGCAACTAAGTCGCAAAGTGCATAACATATTTAATTTAAGACCTGTGTACGCTTAGTTGCAAGTAAATAAATATGAAAAATATGAAATCTCCATTTCATGCTTGGTCCATGGATACAGGAATAAAATGACTTTTTCGTGAGATTCGATTTGATGGAGGGTCACACGGATGCAAGGATGAGCTACGCAATGCAAACAAAACGTCGCGCGTCGGCCTTTATTTATTTATAAAAAAATACTTGCGGACTAGATGTTGTTGGTAAACACATCTAGCCTGGAATGGAAACTGGCTTTCAAGTAAGGCTATCGGAGTCGGGACAAGCCGTTAGGTGCTTGGTAACAGATTTTTACTTGTGGTTTTACCAGTTTTTTTAAGTTAATAGGCTGCTCTTCCAATTTATCTTTCTGTATAAACCTCATTCGGATTAGTATAAATATTTAAAAATAGCAGCGCTTACCTTAG
The DNA here is from genome assembly GCA_905404285.2 of Erannis defoliaria. NCBI lineage: Eukaryota > Metazoa > Arthropoda > Insecta > Lepidoptera > Geometridae > Erannis > Erannis defoliaria. Next base: position 9,488,716 of record FR990071.1, read on the forward strand.
AACATTATTGAATTTTATTTACAATATAAATATTAGTGACGACGTTCTCTACACTTCGAAAAAATAATCTCAGGTTTATCAAAAAATCTAGAGTACAATACACTTGATACTTGTGTAGTGAACGGAAGTTGATGATTTCAGTTACGGATGACTGTAGCTTCTTAGAATTACTTGTGAATTTACTGAGCCTCGATATAGAGCAGCTGTGACATTATTATCGGTCTCATTTTTTGTTAAATGACTGTACAAGTGACCGACCAAAATTATGTGTCATTTAGTACACAATATGCAACCAAAAGGTTCAACAATACTGAAGGGTATGTTTGTACTCATCATTATGAACAAGTTTTACTAAGGAGGCAACCCTGAAATCGCGAAATATCGTGTTCCATACATTTTGTCCAAAGTCAATAAACCTTTTGTATGGAACAGCTGATATTTTTTTCGCAATTTCAATGTTGGCCCCATAGTAAAAGTTGTTCATAATAACGAGCACATACATAATCTTCAGTATTGTTGAACCTTTTTGTTACTCATTGTATACAGTAATTTACTAGGGTTAGGTACATAGGCACTCACTTTAAAGGTTACAACACACATATCAGCTTATCCATTTGACACCGAATCAGCAATGCCCAAACTCTAGCTCTTTGTATTTAACTCTATACTGCGCTTCTTTAGGCGAGGAGATCTAGTACCAAATCGTAATGTGTAATATTTAGGGCCAAACAACTACAAAAATGCCCATACAAAATATTTTTGCGACCATATTCTTGCTTATTCAATGTTTTTTTAATGTAAATTTGTTCTACGTTTGGTTTGTGCGAGGCTGGAGCACATTACTTATATAGAATAGATGTATTCACTCTAGCTACATAATGCCTAGATTGTAGTTCCCAATAAATAAATAAATCAGCAGTGTGTTCCATTCTTGTACACAACCACGTATCTAGAGAGGAGCCAAACCAGTTAGAGACTTAATAAAATTATTCCCAGAATCCTTAATGACTAAGGTACCTATGTGTAATTCGGTTACACCTGCTCACTTAATTTATAATTATGTATTCCTCAACCAACGTTACAAAGTTATACTTTAAAGTTGATCTATAATTTAAATCAACTTTATAGGATGGTTACACAATATAAACACGAAATTTACGTAAAAATATCATTTATAAGATTTTGAATAGAAATACTCACTAAGCTTTTCGATGGCTGTTAAAAAGTACAGTGAAACAGTTTCGGTAGGTAGGTATAAGTGAGAAAAGAGCCTTACAAAATACATATAAGTAGGTACGAGTACGTAGTACTATTATTTATTCTGTGGTACGATTACATGCTTATTGGAAGACTTTAAAAGAGTTGTCTGAGGGCGAGGCCGCGTTTTGGCAACCTCCAGCATATATTATGCGAACGAAGTCTAGACAATACTAGTAGGTATTAAATGAGATCACAGGCACTTATAGTGCTTCTTGGAACGGCCATGAAACTGAAACAGGAAATCTGAGAATTCTCGTCGTGGTTACATGTTAAACTGATTATTTGACCAAGTAATAGAGGCATCTTCTCCGTGGACGATTATTATGACCATACGTCGCACGCCAACAGCTGTGTTTCATATGAATCTAAAATGAAGGAAAGCGCTATGAAAAAGAAACGTCATTTTCGTATTATAATATTTGTGCAAATACGTGTAAATTTATATTTTTTTAAACTTTATTTTATATAATGAACAAATTATGAAATATAGTTGTATGACTTCTTCACGAAACGGATAAACTCGTCAAATGGATAAAATCTTCAGTAGTAGTATATAGGTTAAGTAGTGTAGGTATATAGTTACATTTAAAGTGTACTTGCCATAATAGACACTTTCTAATCACGAATGTGAGAATGATTGTGTAAGCATTCGTCATATTTTTTTAGGAGCATGTACATTGTACAATATTAGGACTACTAAGTATTCCATTATTCCGTGTGTCGAACGCAGATGATTATGTAGATAGGATCTTCATGAAACAAAATGGCGGAAGAGAATTTATAGTTGTTCAAGTGAGCCTGCGACGGGTGGACGGAGTGTGAGCCGGGTGGAAGGGCGGGGTGGTTGCGCGTGTCAGTACCCCCCGGGGTTGCGAGGGCCGATGCACCGAGCGCGGAGTCAAGTGCATGGCCCCGGGCCTGCGCATTGCACCCGGCTGTCGCACCGGTCAATAGCATCGCCCTTCTGTATCCTGAACGTGCCCATAAAAGGAAATGGGAGCTCTATTGGACTTATTGATTTTCCAATGCTGCTACTTCGTTTTTTCCTGGTTGCTGTTTCATAATGATATCATTGGTTAAATATTTTATTTTGTTGTATTATTGTATTAACCATTCGGAAAATTTGCGATCCAAATATACTTCTGCGGTGGTACCAATTTAAAATTAATTTATTTCAACAAAATAATACCGTTTGAAGACTTTTTGCCAATCTATATAATAATAATAAATGAATGAATTGCAGACATATCAGTCCATATAAGTAAAATAAAATAAATCTAAAACACATACAACAAAAAAATTATAAAATTACATGCACCTTTATCCAGTGTTGCATCATTGGGCAGTCCAGATCCACCCGCCAGGCGAAAACTGTAGGTAGCTGTTCGAGCTTCCCCGCACCCGGCGCCGCCGGTACACCAGAGACGCGACTCGCTTGCGCATGATCGCTGCGAACCACAGATCATATAGCCTGTCTTTGCTGCGAACCCATCTATCGGGGCATCCGCAAACACCCCCGATGCGCTACAGCACCTTGGCAGCTTCATCAGCGCCCTGAAGTCGTTATTGTAGAGGACACGCACGGCGCTGTCAAACTTTTTTGTGTACATTTTTGACCCATAGGCTGCACATGAAAGAAGACTGTCAATATACTCTAAATAGCGTAACTTTTACTTGTTTAGTGCACCGTGGAAACCTGCGGGCCAACATAATTATTAGCCCGATTATGATTTTTTTGCTACGAATGTTGATGAAAACACTGACACCGCCCTGCGATCCCCTCAATATCCATATCATCTTCGAGCGTCTCGGAGATCTATTGGCCCAGATATTTGAACTTCGAGACTTTTGTCAGCGAGCGGCAATTTAGAAAAATTGGTGGAACTGGCTGATACATTTTTGAGCCCGCTTTGAACACCATGAGCTCACTTATTATGGCATTATATCTAAGCCCATGAGCCTCCACATAACGCTCGCAGACACAACAAGCTTTCTGAGAGCACTGATGGATGGGCTCAGCACCAGTTATGCAGACGACATTCGTCTGCATAACTGATGTTATTGACAAACTCGCCATTGATCGAGCAGCCGACACGGGCATTGCTAAGCTCACGATGGTTCGTGAGCTTAGCAGCGATGGTGTGATCCTCTTCAACCTGTACATGGACCGGCTGGTAGCGATACTTGCCTTATCCATCTACTAAACAAATTGAACTGCGACCTCTGACATTTCCCCGATTCTAGGAGGTATGTGTAGGCGGTAGGGACGTGTTTTATCATACAGTCGTTCATTAGACTAAATAACTTCTACATACATTTGATTAATGAATTAAGGCAGGCTTGTAGCGATTTTGAAGTTTTTTTAAATGTGAAAAATCCATAATTCCCGATATTGAATCAAATATATTTTTTTATTAAAATTGATCATAAATTTTAGCTTTTTGTGTTTTAGAAAACGTGACTTTTATTATTTGGCTCGATAGAAAAAAATGACAAAGTAGACAATAGACAATAGTTTATTTGCGACAAAAAACATAGCACACAAACTAAAGAAATGAGGAAATATAAAAAAATGTTATCGTTAATAAGTAGACACTAAATCGACATTTCAATTAGCTAGAACTAAGAAAATACATTATGAAACCACGTAAAATTTATACTAATAGATAGAATATAGTATTATTTAGTTTTTAGATTTTTAAGATTACAGTATTTCCTTGTTATAGTTTTAATAAAATAAATAAAATAAATATCGCAGGACATTTTTCACACAGCGCCATCTAGCCCCAAACTAAGCAAAGCTTGTAATATGGAAACCAGATAGCTGATAGAATACTTATACTTATACATTTTTTTTTGTAAATACATACTACACCCAGACAGAATAAACATTTATGTTCGTCACATAAATGTTTGCCCTTGGTGGGGATCGAACCCACGCCCTACAGCTCTGAAAGCAGACACGCTACCGCTGAGCTATATGGCAGTCTAATAACAAAGAAACACCTACTAAATTTAACAATTCAATTGCTCGCGCCTTCTCCTCTCTCTCGCTCGCGCTTACCGTTTAGTGCCTATCGTTTACTTGCCTGGACGTACCTCGCTATACAACCGGGCCTTAAGTAAACTCAATTTTTCCGAGTGTTGTTTTTTTTTTTTTTTAATATATTATTAAGTAAGTTATTAATAAACTAACTAAATACAGACCTTTAATTGTCGGTTTTTTGTTCTAGCTTTGTTTTTATTCTTTTAAAATTATGAATATTATGCTAGGTTTTAGCTTGGAGCAGTGTAAAAAAAATATTAAAAAAAACAGTTTTTACACTAAATTGTATATAATAAATAAAAAGAAAAATTTCTAGTTATTTTTTTTACTAACAAAATTGAACTTTTAATTATCTGAATTAAATAAATTTGAATTTAACTGCGTGCTAAAACAGACATTTAAGCAAACGTAAATTACATTTTTTTTAAGAAAACGCAAAACGATAATAGAGAAATTAAAAAAAACGTCGTAAAAGGTCTTACGTCGTTTTATTTTGGTGAATAGATTTCTATGATTATTTTTATTTTTAACGTATTTTCCGTAAAAAAAACGTATTTTTTTTTCAATTCTGAAATGTTACAAGACTGACTTTGGCTTTGTTTTTTTTTATTTGACGTTTTAAAAGGGTAAAGACTTATATGTTTTGTTTCTACCTAGCTTCATGATACCTTCGTAACCCATCTAATAAAGATATCTAGACACTATGAACAATATTTCGTACACATCCCATAAAATGATAATCATAGAAGGTAAGTAAGTTAGTATGTTCCTTTATTGTATTCCTTTCGGAAGGTATTTTTTAAATAGAAATCTTTAATTGAGGAAAACTGTTATCCGCCGGCCTTGAGCTCCACGTGGCGGAAGTGACAAACAAAGGTAGCGCTTGTATGTTTAATGAAATCTATTATCAATTACATTGTTGCTTATTGTATCGTTCTATTGTTGTCCTAAATGACCTTTTTAATTTAGTGGTTGTGTGTTCATATCGTCAACTGTTTATATAAAAAACTGTTGTCAAAACATTTGTAGACAACGAATGTTGTTATTGAATTTTACTTAACAAATAATACACAGTATGGTATCGGTAACTAGCCAACAACAACCAATTACAGTATAACATAACAAACTAATTTTATGAAAAATTATGACCTCTGGCAGGACTTGAACTTGTATACAAGTACGAGCAATCTCTTCTTTTTTATACTGTTTATGCTCTAAAACATAGATATAAACAAAGTGTGGAAACATTACATTTACATTTACGTTTTTTATTTTTATTTTTGTTGGCGCTGTGTAATTAATGTCCACCGATAATTTTTTTTGTTTTTTTTAAAATTTATTACATATAAAAATATTCAACTTTTATGACTCTATGAATTTTAAAATGCGTTTATTCAGCATTAGCTGGAATATCCTACCACCAGGAGAGAGTCTCGTTCATCTCATTGCTTTGAACCATAAAAAAACGTAAACGCCTACTTAAACTGTTTACATTATTTTATGCTCTTGAATATTAAACTCTTGAGAAAAGTACTTTGTAAGCTTCGGCAGCAACTAGGCATTTATAGGACTCGCATACGCGTAGGTCTACATTTTCACTTTCTTTTATACTTTATATACGTTGCGTGCCACTACAGTAAGTATAGTAAGTTATTTTATAAGTATAAGTAAATATAACCATATCTACTATTGTTAAATGACGTGACACTATAATTTCATTCAAAATTGAGTACCTACTACGGCCAGTCGCAACTGGCGCTTCGTTAAGAGGCCACTTTCTATATAGCTTGAACATCTGCTATTTTTCGTATAAAAAGATTCTCGCAAAAAGTTAATTGAGAGTTTCTCGAAGAAAGTAGCAAAATGGCAATAAATTGCGAACTGTATGATACACGCGAATACGCGTAAACTGTGGAACAATGCAAATGACGTAACGCGATATTTATCGATCTATTTCTAGAAGTAGATATTATAATCATCTACACTTTATTTACTTCCTAATGGAACATTTTAACCTACGTCACGACCCGAATGTACTAGCGTACGTACATCTGTTTGTTTGTAGAACTCAACTTCCGCGGTTTCTATTTCCTACCTTTTTATAATCATTGAGATTTGGCGGACATCTTCATTATTTATATATATCATGATTTATTCTATTATGTTTCCTTTAACTTTGATGAAGAATCCAAATTCAATATGATATTGTGTCGTTGTACCTAAATATCTAAAGAGCGGTACAGCGAGTTCATTAAGCAGGTCCTATATGGAAAAGAAGACGTTTTATTTACTTACTTACTTATATTTTATTTTATGTAGCTATTCTTAGCGGGCTTAAGAACCAAATATTACACGCATATATTAAATGCCAAGATATTAATTTATGTACTAACAGTGCCCTGCGATTCCTGGGATACAAATTTGTTATTCCAAGGTAAGCTACCTCTGTACTAAGCTACCTCTATACAAAGTTCAGCTTTGATTTGTTCAGCCTTTTCTGCGTAATTGAGTAACAAACATCAAAGCCCTTCGGCCGTGTACGAAACCAGAGCTTCGTAACCAGTTGCGATCGACGAATTTTTCGTCCTTGAATGAAACCAGTTGCGACCGAAGATTTTTTGTCGGTGTACGATAACAGTTTTTTTTTGTAAAAACATATAGGTGTTCAATCAATTTTGATCGTACAATTAGTCAGTGCTCATGACTTATGAAAGAAGATCATTATTATAAATAGCTTTATCGATACGTTTCTAAGAATTATTATTATCATACGACAGCTTACTGCTTACTGTTTATCTTTACACGTGTAATTATAATATTTGAAAAAAAACTTTGACGAATCCTGAACTTTTATGAACTGATGCCATCGAGCTACGAACACTGGAATAAAAGCTACTATCGAATAATAATAAAAACAATTTCTTCATTCGCTGTGACGGCTGAACCAGTATTAGTGAAATACTGAACGAATAAACGGCAATATTTTACACCGGAAATATATTAGTTCATCTATAGTAGCTAGTTACGAAACTCAATTACCAAAATGAACCAAACCATAAAGTTTCTGTAGAATAGCGGATGAAAGTGCAGACCTCTGCTAATCCTTAGATATGATAGCCTAGCATAACTTGAAGTAAATGCATGTTTATGAAAACTAGAACGAAGGGTCGTCAGGTAATTCATCATTCACCTGTAGCCTTTGTGAAGAGCCTTGCCGCTCCGCTAGATTGTCGCGTTGTGACGCGAACGCGGAACGGCATTCATAGGGTCAGCTGGAAGCGGCTGCACGCCGGATCCGGAAGTAGGCGGCCGCTAGCTGGGTCGTCGACCGCACGCCCTTCTCGTTTTTTTACCTTCGCGTGAGATTACTACGCCACACCTCTCTTAGCAACTTTGTTGTTCAATAAAATATATTATCTTGTGAGGTCATTATGATAATTTAACTACCTAATATTGTTCTGTTTTTTTTATATTTGATTGATATCATTTCGCATTTTTATGGTAAGATTCTTGCTGTTTTACACGTACGTGTTTAAACATTATGTGTGGGCTTAAACATTATTTTACCATTAGCTACGCTGCGCTAAGATACGCTATTCATAGGTGACGTAAGCTATGTTTTAAGCGCTAAAAAAGCGAAAAAACTGCTAATTTATTTAGAAAATTGTCTAATTGGTACATATGAATATATTTTTCAAATTTATCCATATACTCGTATATCTATCGAGAAAAGTCCTATCTTGAACGACTACTCTACCCACTACAGCTATCTCGCTCTCATAATTTTTGTAACTCTAGTATTTACTTTTAAAATAACATAGTAAATATTTATCACAGTAAGATATTCTTTATCTTCGCCAATGAGAGCTTATTGAGTGTGCAAAAGCTCTCATTTACCAAGTTTCTTTGCAAAAAAATATCTCATGGAAAATTGATTTAGCTGATTGTACTTTTAGTGTTTATGTACTTATTTTGTTGAGGAAATTCCATGTATGAGTAGTGTATTACTTATGTTTCTACTGCGTGCCTCTCTGTTCGTAATATGTATCATCAGTACATGTTTCTCTTATAATAAATAGCTCCTAGGGGTGCCCTATTATGGAATAAAATTCAAGAGTAATTTTTACAAGTTTGTTTTTATTTTAATTCGACAACCTGTCATTATATTAACAAACAAATGACTGAGCACGCTCACATACGCACATACAATACACACACAAACACACCGCGACCGGCGCTGCATTGCATTATAAATTACACTTATATAGTCTTAAATTATTTTTCAGTCTATTGCGCTCTCCTCGTCCGGCGCCGGCCACGCACGCTCGCACGCGTCCTAAACGAATTATCACATATAATATATTAAAACAATCTGCGAACGATTACTAATAACTATGTAGTTCATTTAATTTAAAGTAGGTCGGGGTGGGGGGCGGAGACGTGCGGCTCCGCGGGCCGGGCTCACGCTTCCAGCATCTGCGGCATGTAGGCGCGCGGCGGCGACGGGGACTTCTTGGAGAGGTTCAGGGGCTCGGGAGTCACGTCCACCTGCAGCGCCAGCACCGAGGGCGTCGGCGCCGGGGAGCTGGCCGCGCGGTAGCACGCGCGCAGCGGGCACTCGCTGGCAGCGCTCGCGCCCTCACTCCGCCGCATGTACTGCTGGATGATGTCTGTTCGCTTCAGCTGCTCGGGCGTCATGCGCGGCCCCTCCATAAGGCTCTTGGCGAGCACCGAGTGCGTCGACGAGAGTGAGGCGCGCAGCGGGCGCGGCGAGTGCGCGGGGTGCGCCGGGCTGGCCGGGTGCGGATGTAGCGGCTGCGGTGAGGGTGTAGGCCGCGCGCACACCGCCTCCGAATCGCCCGTGTCGCGCCGCATAGCGCGGAACTTCTTGTGGGGCTTGTATGCCGCGTTCATAAGCAGCGGTGCATCGTAGAGCGGCGGCGCTTCCAGAACACGCTTCAGCACGGGCATGTCGTGCACGGGCGCTTCGTCAGCGGATGCGTGCCGACGCTCTTCCGCGTGCTCTTCGAGCGACGAGCGTGGGCTTGAGCATCCCGAGCCGGGGCCCACTATCCTCTCGTGCTTCTCGTTGCCGGACTCGATGCCGGAGTCGGTGGGCGAGTCGAGCTTGCGGTAACGCGGCGGCGGACGGACTGGCGTTACTGTGAGCCCATTGTGTGCGAGGTGTGCGACGCCGAGCGCCTCTTCGTCGACCGAGCCGCGTGAGTCTAGCCGCCGGCGGCCGGCCAGCGTGGCGGCCAGCAGTGGCGTGCCGCAATCGCCCAGGGCCTCGCCCGACTCGCTGCTTGATACAGACCCGATGGGGCTACGCGCACACTCTTCAGCGCTAGTCTCCATCCACGATATTCCTTCCTCTTCTCCCCACATCTGCTGCCGTAACAGCTCTTTGTGCTCGGTTCTGAAAACTACGAGTTTCTCCGTGTGGAGCGTGCTAAGCGTGCGGAGATCAGGGAGCGTCTCCATCAGCTCTCTAAGGAACCTGGGCCTATCGGGCCTGTTCTGTGTGATCACTGTCTGCAGGCACGCCTTCAGTCGCGCGTGCATTCTCTCCACTAATTCCACGTTCCGAAGGCCGGGCCTGTCCGGTGTGATGAGGACAATGGCGCAGAAGAGACCGATCTCGGCGTCCGTCAGATTCATGGAGTTCATGCGCTCGGCGAACTTAAAGGTGGAATCGACGAGGAATCTGGCGTTGGCCCCGCTCTGGATAGAATCTCGCTTCATGAGCTGTCCGTTGAGGCAAATTATGCTATTGAGCGGCGCATCAAACATGCAGATTAGACGGACGAACAGAGCATCGAAGAGACCGCTCTTGAGCAGCGTGAATTTGTCATCTTGCGTGAGCAGCTGGAAACCGGGGATGAGACCGGCGAAGTCGATCACACCACGGATGACGTGAGCGAATCGCTGAGAAAATTCCTTCTCAGACTGCAACTCCGGTGCCGGGTTGAGAGGGCAAGCCTACGACAATACAAAAAACAAATTATTATTTATGTTCAAGTGTTTATATGCTCAGAAACTGCAGAAATGAGCTGAATGGATAGAGAGCGATGTGAAGTGGTAAAGATACTCACCAGAGTGGGTTGTGAATAGGTGGGACAATCACGGGCGCGCGCGCGCATGGCGGCGACGCGCTCGCGCGTGAATTCGCAGGTGTCTAGGTGAGCGCGCACCACGCGCGCCAGCAGCCGCGGCCCATCGTCTAGCTCTGCGGCCGCGGCCTGCTCGTGCGCACGGGAAGATGACGACTGCTGCATCGCTGCAAGGATGCGTGCTTTCTCACGCTTCGGTACGCGCCCAAATCGCACGGCTGCAACAAACAGAAACAGTACTTTAATAAAATGCACACTGTCACCCTAATTTTGTTAAGTTAAATCGAGGGCCGTAGGTAACGGCGGGAATGTTGAGCGAGGTCGTGGTCGGACGTACGTCGGGTCGCAGCTGCCGCTATGTGCGCGCTGTATGCGGGCGCGCGAGCCATGTGCACACGCAGCTGACGCCGAGAGGGTAGAGTTCATTACCCGTCGATCCACCCCTCGTCTGACGACTACGAAATCCACCAAGTTGGCCGAATGCACCGCGTTTCAGTGAACTAGTTCGAATGGCGAGTGACAAAGCGCGAACCGCGAGGTCACGCTAAAAAGTGTTACGACTTTCTCGCGCTAGTCTGCAAGCGTGGAATCGAAACGTAGTATGCGCCCGCGTTGAGCGCGCCGCTTGCGGCGTTCGTGCGCGCGCGCCGGTGAAAGTGTTTGTCGCGCGGTTGGTTGAAAACGAAAGCGGAGAGCGCCCTCTCGCCATTTCTCCTGACTTTCGCTGCGCAATGTAGGCCGCACCAGATGCACGATCCCATTGTTCACGATCGAACAATAATCTCTCTTTTATGCCTTTGTGTTCGGTACTCTTGTTTACATTTATTCAGATACGTACTGAAATTGAGTAATGCGTTCTCTTTTACATACATAATTGTATGCAGTTAACTAGTTAACAATTTATACTTTCGGGACTAGACGAATATCATTTAATTAGGTTGGCTTAAATCTAACAAGAGAGAGTTAACGAGGCTGATTATAATGATTATGGTAATGATGACAAAAAATATTGTTGTGACAATCCTTCATGCGTAGACGTAGTAGTTTCTTTAGTCTTTTGCAAGAAGTAAAAATTTGTTGACAAATCATTTACATTTTATATTTCTGCAAAATTGAAATGTAAATGTTATTTATTTATTACTTGCCCATTTTAATATTTTTTTTATCAAATAAATAAATCAGTGCTACTTACTACCAGCATTTTTTTTAATAAGTACCTGTATTATTTAACTAGCTGCCCAAAATATTCGACACGCAGAAGTTTAAATCATTGTTTGATATGAATAACCAAAGGAGCATATTTTTAATATTTTTTTATTATTTATTTTATCAAAGTTATATTATTTAAGTAATAATCAAACGAATGATATGGTACGCCAACGAAGCGTTACTTAAATAATTGTTTGCAAGTCAAGTTCAAGTGTTTGTTTCATTAATAAAAATAAAAAATAAATCAGTACATACGTGCATTGTGGTATTTCACAACACCGTTGAGGATCCCTTTCAGGATCGGTAAATCTTCACCCATGTCTGATACCATAACAGTTTTTCACTAGTAACTAAGACACAGCCTATGGCCACTGATTATAAGTTGGTAACTTTTAAGTTTTTGACTAATAATATTTAAAACACTAAACAGTGTCACATATCACTTGTAGAATAATAATGATAGCACATTCACTGTAATCCGATGTATGCAGGAGCAATCCAATGTGTTGTGTCGGTTAGAGCGCGTGTTGTTGCGATGTGTCGCGGTGAGAGAGGCTCGCGTTCTCGTGCCGAACTGGAGATCGCCACACTGACATAGCGGTAACAATGAGGGCTGACGACCGGTGCGCGGGCCGGACTCCCTCGCAGTGCGCCGCGGCGCGCGCCGCGCCAACCTTGAACTTGACGCGGGCGGCGCGGAGCGGGGCGGGGAGGGGGGTGCCGTCAATAAACTCCGCGCAGGCCCCTCACCTCGCCGCTCCTCCCCCCGCCGCCGCGCGACCCCCACCCGCCTATATATTCGCGCACCGACCTGACCCGACATGCACTTGCCGTTTTTTTTATATAAATTGAGTGACGGGCAGACAGGAGTCTTTATTATGATCTGACGTCATATAACTCTACATGGCGATTAATAGCCTATTCGAATGTACTGTGAGATAGTAATCATTTTAAAAAAGTGTGTGTTTTATATATGCGTTTTTTTTACTGAACTCTGGTAATGCTAAATTAATTTGTAAGAGATTTGGTATAGAAATAGCTTACATCTTGGATAAACACCTTTCTTTAGCCAGGATAAATGCGGCAATTCATGCAATAAGTGAAAGATAAATAAATCAGGTCATAAAATTTGCAGAAAAAAAATTACCATTATTGGTGGCGTAGCGGCGTAGCATGCTACAAAACTTGGTTACGCTCGTCTATGTTTGGATATGCTACGCTCATGGTCTTGTCCTTCGTGATTTAAGTATTTAATATTGTTACACATACCTATTTAAAAGAATTATAATTTAAAATGTACCCTTTAATAAGTTTTTTGTCAAGTTAATTAATGTTGTCTTTAATAAATAATTTTTTTTTTATTTTTTTGATGTATTTGTGTATTCTAGTTGTTTTTTTTTGTTTTTATATTTAATTTTATGAACACAATAGAAAACGACTGTTACCAATTTAATATTAGTTATGATTATTACGATATTTATGAAAATTCATGAATAACAGGAACTGAACCTAAAACAAATTTAATGTGAAAAGCATTTTTATGTCATGTAAGTTCGTACTCATAACAAAAAGTACATATTCAAATTAATATATGTAATTTAAGTATATATATATATATAGTAAATTTATATTTACAATATTCAGTAGACAAAAATGTTTTCCGCAAAAAACACTGTGAGAAAGTTTCAGAATTTCATTTAGTAGAAACTTGTGCAACTTAGTTTTCAGTTACATCAAAAGAGATTAGAATAAACTTAGTTCAACATATTTTCGCAAAGGAGGATAGCGCTATAAGCGCTATTTCATCTCAGTGGCGCCATCTGTTGTGGAGTGGCAGAACGAATATAAGAAGCCTACGGTGGTTCTACGAAACTGCTACGTTGGTGCTACGACCCTATTTTAAAAGACTTAGAAGAGCTAAATAATAATTGTTTTATTGTAGAGTTAAAGATTTTTTTTCTTTTCAAACCAGTAAATCAGTAAATTTTAAAAGCAACAAAGTGTCTTTCGTAATAATGTAGCTCATAATATTATGTAGTTCAGGGTCTATATTTTTATTTCATGGATTTAAGAGTTACATCATATCATCTCAGTACGAATTAAAGAGTGAGAAATTGCAACAACAGCCGAATCATAATTGCTAATAGGTCAATATACTGCGTTACGAAAGTGAAAATATAAATTTCACTCTCACGCTTACGAAATGCGCCTTTCTCTGCTTTCACCGCGTGCGGAGCGCGAGTGTCGCAACCGGCCGTCGACCCGCTTAGCGTGCGCTCACCCGCGCTTGCATAACCGACCCCCCGCACCGCGGCCTGTCCCCACCATGCACGCCCCCACCATGCACGCCAGGGCCCCCCGCCCCGCCACCTATCTGTGCGTGTTCTGTGCTGACTCGAGAAGCGTGAGCGTGCGTCAGCGCGTTATGCAGCAGCGGTGTCGGTGTGGCGCGCGGGCACACATTGCACCGAGTGCAGCGGCCCGGTTGGAGCGCGAAGTAGCCCGCGACCTTCCCGTGCTAATTGTGTATGCAACCCGACGAGCGCCGCGCATTTATTGCACGCAACCTATTAACGCGCCACTTCAATGTTGCCTTGCGACATTTTGGCATAGATTTTCCTCTTGCCAATAAATTAGGGTCACTATCTTGTGAAATGAAATTTGAGCTGCCTGTTATGCTTTCGGTGCTTTTGAAATAAATCTCATGATAAAAGTTACTAAAGAAGATGTTAACATTTTAATAATGTATCATACTAGTCAATTTCAAAGATTATGGAATACCAAATTTTTTTTCCAGTGGAAAAGAAATACTAATAAAAGTTGGATTTAATGATTGTTTTTATCCATAATCTTGAAAACCGAATATTTATTTAATGCGAAAAAGTATGAAAACTCACCATCTCTGCTCATGCCCACGGCGATGCATTTCTTCAATCGGCAGTATTGGCACCGATTTCTGTTAATCCTAAGGATGGAGCACTGCTGGTTTTTGGTGCAGGGCCGATACTGGATCTTCTGTTGTATGGAGCGGCGGAAGAAGCCCTGGGAAGCACAGGTGCAGTTAGAGTCGCGCTCGGCGTCGGAGCCCTCGTCACTGGAGCAGCCCGAGTCGGTAGAGTCGGCGCGCGCCTCCAGCATGCGGACCAGCACCGAGTGTCGCGAGCGCAGCTCGGCACAAGACATCCTGACTACACAGCACGCACACTCGTCACTACACTGCCACTCGGAGGAGCCACGCGGGGTGTTGAACGAACGCTGCACCGACGCGGATGGCGGCCGACGGCGAACTGTGCGGGCGGCGGCGAGCGCGGCGCACAGTTACCCGCGCGACCTACTTGCCGGCCGCCGACCCAACCGAGAAAGTGAGAGTACCCCCGGCCCCCGCGCGGCCCTCGCGCGCCGCTAACGGTCCGCGCCGTTCTAGAATGCGCCGCCGCTGCACCGCACCGGTGCGCCGGATATAGGCCGGGCGCATCCCGGCGGGCGCCGCGGCGCGCGGGCGTTCACCCCGCGCCCTAGGTCGACGACCGCTCGATTGCACAACCGCGCCCTGCCGCGCACCGCCCGCCCGCCACCCGCCGCTCCCGGGAGCTAGGGCACAGCTCGCGCGAACGCTCACCGCCGTCCGCCCCGCGTGTGACGTCACCCGTGCGTCACGGCCTACCTCAATGCGCGAGCGCTCCTCTAGGGGATGCAATGATCTAATTGATATTTGATCTAATTTCATTACTGCATTGCTACTAGACAAGCTTTTACTTAGTTCCTTGCGTTCTTTTTTGCATGTTACGCTTACTACTACATCAAAAAGAATTTGTTTATTATTTTATGTTAATGTAACGCAATTTATTCTCAGGTAATAAAATGCTTATCTAGTAGGTAGGTAGGTGGTGTGGGTTTTATATTCTACGTCATTTTTCAAATAACAGTTACGTAATACCCTTTCATGAACGAGATAAGAAGTTAGCTACATTGTTAATATTTTTTACACTAATTAGGTCAAGTTTTAAATCAAAAGAGGTACCTACTAATGTGTTTTTTAGAAGATGTGTTTCAGTTTCAGTTCGTTCCTTATAAATTTTATATTGTTTTAAAGCACCAGCGATGATAATGAATGCGATATTCTACCAATAGCAAATGAAAATATAGTTCGATATAGGTACCGGGATAGTTGTTGTGAAGGCAGGTATGTAATAGGGACTCATTACGTTAGGTCGCGGGAGAGTGCGCGGTGCGAGCGCTAGCGGAGGCTGCGCGGGGCGCGGGGCGCGGGGGGTTTGGCCCAATTTCGCGTTCCATCGATCCATTGTGCGCTGTGCGAGTGGCCCATAATTGGTCGCAGCGGGCAGTGACCGGCCGCGCGGTCGACGACCCGAGCCGCGAAAACAAAACCTTTACCGCCCCGCCCGCGCCGCGTCACACCTCCTCGCCTGAGGACGTTCGTTACATGTGTCTAAGAAAAAAACTCGTTTATGAATATTTAGTTCGAGTCTTTATATCAAATACCTCCGAACATTGCTGACAACTCACAAGTGCTATATAAACTGCGACACGTTTCTTTAACAGGACACGCCGTTGTTCCATTTATATTGAATAATATTATCATCGGTCGTTGACCGCTAACTAATTAACCCGGTGACTTCCTTTCGAGTTATAAAAAACAGAATTTTATTTGTATTAGACTTACAAAAATCCACTTAGTTATATATAGTTCAGTTGTTTTCAGGTCATTTTGATAATTCGATGAGTCGTCAATTGTGTACAACATTAAATTATTTTATATTATGAGTAGGTATGTATATGTCAGTCAGCATGTGTAACGGGGTTTTTGCGGTTTTCGATTCTGGCACATAGCCTGCTTTAAATGAGTTTTCCTCATTACATAACTGGTACTTCTATGGTCATTATCAGGTACTTTTAGACCCCATGTCATAGTCGCTGAGAGAGCGCCCTATTTATGATCTATTCAATAAAATGACTCGGTTTTGAGTAGGCATTCAGTGGCGAGTCTCGCGACTCATGCGTGAGTCACCAGAACAGGTATATAAATAAACTGGCACATAAACACATACATAGCGAGGGTTTCATCAGTGCTATGTGGGTCGCACCCGCCCGACATCTAGACTTTTCGACATAGCCGTGTTGCGGCCGCGCGAAGCTCGAGATAAGCGATCGGACAACACTTTTTGTTGTTAACGTTACATTGACACACTTTTACGCAGATATTATTGTGGTTTATTAAGAATTGAGATTCGAACTCTAAATTTTGAAACGATTTGTCGAATTATTTCTACATACCCCAGATTTGTGCTTAAGACAGAATTCAGTATGCTATGCACTTTTTTATAACGTTACGATTGCTATTTTCACGGGCTTTCAGAATCATGAATGCGGTCTATAAAAGTTAACTTAGCACACCTATTCAGCGCATTCAAGAAGAACATAAATCTTGAGCTTTACAAATAGCTTTGTGTCGTGAGTGAGTGATTTAATTTTTCGCACATGCCTTGCGTTAGCCTTAATGACAAGTTTAGTGAGCGTCTCAACGTCGTGCGATTAACGGTAACGCGGACAACGACTCCTCGCCTGAAAACATGACGCACACAGCAGTTCGGAGGAGCATCGGAGCTAACAGTCCCCCAACACAGATTAAATAACAGTAACCACACCAGCTGCCCAGATTAGGAACGAGTTACTTCGTAACTGTCCATTCTACGTGCCAGCTCTACAGATGTTCGCGATAACAAAAGGCACTGACTCACATGTGATTCATTTCCCGGCCACATATTTTCTTTCTTATTTTTAGAATGTACGCTACTCTCATAGGTAATATGTAATTAAATTAGGGCTTTGTTACTCGATTAGAGTGATATATCATAACAACGTTGTATAAGTAGTAATGCATTATTTTATGGTTCCGTTTCCGTTTAGGTATGGTTCTCGTAATATTGATACAGTGCAACTAGGCATACCAAATATATGTTGTCAGAATTCCATATTTATATTGTAAACTTCATTAGTTTGATACGGATGTTACAATACCGTTAACTAATGACTAGTTTTCCCAAACCAATATCAAAATCATCTGTGCTACGCGAAGTCTACGAAATGAAAATACTAAGAGGTTCACTGAGTCCGTTTCAAGTTCTTATAAAATTATTTTCTAGTTAAAAATAATTATTAATTAAGAGCAATTATTAAATCAATGAATATATACACTCTCGTAGTAGCCAAATAAAAAAGCAGTGTGCAACTCGATTAAAAAAATATCAAGTCATCGAACGAATGCTTGCCTACATTTCATACTATTTATTATAGACATTAAGTCTGCCTACACGTAAAAATTTAGAGCGTCCTAAAATATAAGTACTGCTATTAGCTTAACAGTAAACTGTATAATCCAATAAATCATTCTTTAGAGTTTCATTAGCAAGAGTCAAGTTCGTTAAACACATAGGCATTGTGCGGAGCAGGAAATCGTAAACGCAACAGTCGGCGCGATGCTCTCAATAAATACGGGTATAACCGGCGGGAGCAACGAACTTCAGCGCTGACAGTTCAAAAATAATGTAGGTTACGTTCACGTCGCGCGTACATTCGTTGCCCGTAAAAGTTGTTTACGGCGGGCGGAGGCAGGCGCGCGCGCTAGTGCGGGGTCGACGGCCGCGCGCCCTGCACACTGGATCGGTGCCGAAAAATAAGCGACCCAGTACGCGAGGAAATAATGTCGGCCACCGTGGCCGCGGAACAAAGAGCAACACGCCAGCGCAGCGCGGCGAGCTGGCGCGGTCGTACCCGCTCTACCCGCACCCTATTTACTGCTCCAACCGATATTTAACTGCATTTATTGGTTCAGTTTCACGTTTTATGTTGCGTTAACTCGAAACAATAGAAACCGGATCACATTCAAGGAAAATAGATATCAGCTATTTAAATGTTGTCAACGCTATGCGATGACATCATCAGTCCTAAAAACCGCGTTTTGTTTCTAGTTAATGTTTAATTAATTGAAATGTTGAACAAGCAAAGTTCGTTGACTCTAATGCGTACATTCCAACGCTCTACAACTTCATAATAAAGGAGCTATAAAATTACACGCTCGGTCGTCATTCATTGAGACTAGTTTCCGCTCGCGTCCGCATCGGATCACGGCAGCACTGTAGCGCCATATTTTTGTAACGCCATCTAGCGGCAAGTAGCTGAACATTTGATGACGTGTTTCACAATGTTGATTGTAGCTGGCGTATCAGGCGCGGTTACCACGCGTGACTTAATTTTTTATTTCTAGTTATGAAACTATTAGTACATGTGATCGTTATAAATTATATTGTATGTACAGATTAAGAACTATATATCTAGGTTATTATGGTTTGAACCCAAAATAATTTGATGCCGTTTTGATTAGCGGATGGAGATAAGACGGACGGCGGCGGCGTGCCGGTCGTCCAGGGGTGACCCAGCTCTCGGCGCGCAAACTGCTGCCATTATGCGGCCAGTGCACAATGCACCAGGGCCAGACATCCTCCGGCGAAGGACACGCTTTGTCCCGCGACCCTGTCGGCGCGTCGGCCGACGACGCACCCTCCAACGAACCAGTTTTCTCTACCTACACTTGCACTTCTATTCCCGACCGCTTCCTCGCATCGCTTTCACGCTCATGAATGCGACCTTTGTCGTCTCACCCGTTGGTCAATAGGAATTAAAGCTAAATGGATCAAACTCGAGTTAATTTAATGTTGAATGAAAAGGTGGAAGGGACATTGAAATGTCAATAATATGAGGAAGCTATTCGCGTCGACTGGCATGCTCTTGAACGCTCACCGATCACGTAATTTTTACAACTTTCCATTTGAGAATGATTTTGCTCTAGAACGTGAGACCGAGTTGTTTTGCGTCTTTGTTGGTTCCTTATTTTTAGCTTTTACAAGGACATGGGAGTTCTTGTTGGAATAGTGAGCAGCATTATGGCCTTCGATAATTTTGTCGACTACGCCTTTAAACCCTTTGGAAGCAGAAATTAGAAAACTAAAATACATTAATCTGCAAATGAAATGGGTCATATCATTGGGAATAAAAAAGGAAGGGACTCGTTGATATGACGACGTTTAACCTTAACGCATTTAAATTGACCCCGACCCTTACACGCACAGTTTACAATACAGGTTACCAACACGAAGTTAAACAGCTCGTTCCCGTGTGATTGTTCCGGGACGGCTACAAAAAACTTATAGAAAATAGGATCGACGGCTGGTCGAGGACAGCAGGTATCCATCGACCCAAAAACCGAGACGACGTAACAAGTTCACACGATTTTTTTATCTATGATTTCTTTATTCGAATGCTTTAGTCGATATAGATTGGAATACAATTTTGTGAGTAAATAAGGTCATCTGGTCTGCAATGCAGAGATTGTCTTCCGTGTGTGTTCGGCCTTGGTGCACCGGCTTCTAGAGGAGCCTGCGATGGGGGCTCCGCGCGGTGTCCGCTAACGTACCTACTTCCTACTTCAATATGATATTAAAGCTACCCGCATGGCAGGCAGGACATTCAATTTAGGGACGTTACTACACGTATACATTTCGATCGTCGTATCTTTAATAGTCTTTCGTTTTTTGTCCCTAGAGAGTGACAGTGGCAGTGGCGAGTAAAACCTTCCTAGGTTCAAATCTGATCTCGGTGCTGGTCAACATTATTGGCTCAAAATAATCACAAGTTCAATGGAAAAATATGTTAATTACCTTGCAGCCCTCACAGGAATGCACTCCGTAGTGGAACCCACTAGCTTTGTCGCCGCAAACGCGGCACAGTACCGTAGTACCGTCAAACTCTGCAACAAAAGGAAAATAAACATAAGTACGGATACTTACAATAGTTCAACACCATGCTGGTAACTGTGGTGCTTACATCGTAGACCTACTTTGGACCTATGTTTATGGAGGTTTTAAAGATTACGGTGTTCGTTAGCTCACGCCAAACATCCTGGCTTGTGAAACGAGCGTGTATAACAAACAATGTTGGACGTACACGTGATTTCAGCGATAAAGCGACCTTGCGACCACTTGCTCACTGAAATGGGTTTATGTGTGGTTGCGGAATTAGTCACGGCTCCGATGAGGTTTCCTATACAAAATATATACTTAGGTACATTGTACAGAGCGTGGATAATGTGAAACGTTGCACATGCCTTGCATTATGATAATTGTGTTATTATCTGGTGTGAGTCATAGCTTAACTAACATCTTAATTCGCTTACAGTAAAAGAATAACGCGTAGGTATATTGATAAGTGCATGGTACCGGTATTAAGCATGCACGTGCAGAGAAGTTGCACGAGTTCGTTTAGCTCGTATTTCATAACATTTCATCTGGGTAAGCAACCTAAGCCGTGTAGATATACACCGGTGCCTATTCTCTTAACTTTAAAGTACGCCGCTGTTTAACAGAAATGCAAAACAAAACAGTACCAGTAATGAAATTAGTGACGCAACCGCGTCATGTTGCGTGCCTCAAGGTGACACTGAATAGTTTTAGAAAGTGCCGAGTCTCTCTACTCTATTTCGGTAGAGTCAATGACCCCCTCGCAATTGATGAAAACAATAGAAACTATAATATGGTAATTTTATCATTCCTTTTTAAGCATTATCGGTAAGTTGTAACAAATCTCCTCGAAGTTATTAGAGTTAGAAGTTAGGTAGATACATTGGACCTACGTAAATTGATAGGCTAGGAACGAATTAACAATCGCCTATTTACTTAAAAGTAAATCTGTATTGAATCATTAAGTAAACATGATTATGAAGAAGTAATGATCAAACCCATTTCCTTAGTAGGTCAGAGATATGATGGACCGTCGGTAACAACAGATGGCATGTCGGTTTTTAGGCGCTGGTAGACTTGGAGAGAAGCGCGGTGGCGGGCGGCCGGGCGGGGCGGAGTGCTCGTCCCGGGAACAGGTTCCATCGCCCCGGACGGCTCTCACTTTCTTCATCCAGCCATTTGTTTATTTGTTAAGGGAGCAGGCTCGCCGGGCCTTCGGAGGAAACTTTCTATTTCTGGCGAGCACTCGAGGCGGGTCGACGCACGGAACGATCGCTTTCTATGCTTACTTTCTTTTTTCTAATAGTATATGGCCCTCGCGGTGATTTCGGTGTCATCTCATGCACACTCGCACGGCAAGTGCAGCGCGGTGGGGATCACAATGGATCAGGGAAAGCGTCGCTACACGTAACTGGTGCAGTTGCAACAGAGGCAGTAGCGTGCAGCCATTTCTCCTCGTGTGATGCAACATGCGCGTTTTTTAGCAGCGCATGAGAGTCGCTCGTTCGTTACGTCAATTAAGTGGCAAGGAAAGCGCGCGAGAAAGTCTCGTACACGTAACGGCGGGCGAGCGTGCAGGCGCCGTCGCCACCGCCGCGGATCTGTGTCACGGTGATGTTTGTTTGTAAATACAGTTCACTCTCTCATGAGGACGCTGCTGATCACGTTCCGTTTCATTTCCTGGACAAGGGACACGTTTCTCGCTGATAAATTCGCAATACAGCATTGTCACGAAGGCCAAGCTTCACAAAGTTCCATAAAACATGACAAACTTATTACTTATAATTTTAAGTGCTTATTTGCACTTAAAATTATAGTTTTATTTTGTCGTTAGAACAGTGGCGGCATAATTAACCTGGAATCTTAATAGTTATCGCCATTTCATGTGCTCTATCACTATGTGAATCTTAATCATTTTGCTAACAGGTGCATGTAATTAAAATAACACGTCGAGTGAAAACGTAAAGTGAAGTCTGAAATTGCATTCTGGCAAGTTCATTCAACTAGTGGGTAGAGGCTGCCCGTGCGAGAGAAAAGTAAAAGTAGTGTGGATGGTGAGGCGGCACAGCTGCGGCCGCGCCGCATGGCCTTATACTCTCTTTCTTACATCACGCGTTACACGAACATCATAATATATGACGATTGTTTTCTAATAATTTCCTTGTCGTTTAAAAGAAAAATATAAAATATTACTGTTTACGAGCAGAACTCTTTTTTAATGGAAATAGCGCTAACGTGAGCCCAATATTCTAATCACTCATGTATCTTCGCATGCTGAAATGTCGGCTGTATTTTTCTGTGAAAAGTTGTTTGTACCATTCACAAATAAACGGAGCTCAAACGTGATTGATAGTAAGCGAAGGTGTAGCCTAGGGTAAAGCAGGTTAATCCAGATTCAATTTTGTACTTCTTTAAAACCCTAGTCTAGATTATGGTATAGTTGGCAGGAAAGGAAAGAATGAGACAAACTGTGTTAAACACTATTGTGTATCTCATATGAAAATCACAAACTGCGTTTTTTTCTGGTTTCTTGTTTCCCATGACAAGTAGTTTTTCTTTGAAACACGTTTCAATTAGCTTTTTACAATTGTACCTTTTGTTACGTTGTATATAGTAGTCATAATAAAAAGATTACGATTCCCAAAGATCATTATCGGGTAACCCTTGCACGATAATGATATTTTTTCTTAAAAAAAGGGTACACAATGGCACCAAATAGTTACCGTTAAGTCAAATTTCATGGGAGAAATCGATAAGATCATTAGCAATCGAACGCAAATCGATAAAGGTACCCTGCAGTCTCTGTATTGAATAACTCCATCGATTCGTAGGGAGGGATTCATCGATTGTATTTGAAGAGGTCCTTATATTTTGCACAAAGCTATTTTAATTGTTTTTTGGCCCTTCCGAGCGGAAACGTTGCAATCGATCAATCAACATTCGTTCTGCACACCGTTCAGCACGTTGACAACGAAGAAACTTACAATTGTTACCATTATTTTATACCCTTTACTATTTCAATCAGACTCGTCATCATTAATCAGAAAAACCGTTGATGTCAAAACTGGTGTGAAATTCTATTAGGTATTATATTTTTAGTACAATCATAATTATAACAATAAAATTCGTTCGTAATGATATAATATACTAATTAAACTAAAATGTACTTTGTTTGTTGATAATTTGAGGAGTTGAATAAGTAATAAACTTATTACTTATCTACTTAGATAGCAAGACAATTCTATATACTTTTTGTTAAATGAGAGGTAAGTAGAGTCGTTAAACGTAGAATGAAATGTATGATCGTCATATGGTACCTATTTTTTAAATATTTTAGAGTGATTAACAAGGTAGAGTTTTAAGAGTGTGAATTAAAACTCAACTAAATAAATGTAACATACATAACAATAATGTAGTTTTCTATTTACCAAATGATAGTAAAGCTGGAAATAGGTAAAACTTGAGTTCAATGATGGACGCTTCATTCCTGAAAGTAGGTAATTAGGAGCCGTCATGAAAGTATTTTCAGCGCGCGACAACTTTGTTGTTGTGACCTTGAACGACTTCTAGAGTTCATAAAACAATATTATATTTGCTCTAATACCCAACTGCGAACGCTTTAGTGTTACTGGCAAGCGAGTAAGATATAAGAGTACATATTTTTAGTCCATACTTAGGGTTAAATAATAAAACCTGAACACGACAGGCATTGTAAAGTTTTAAAAGCGTCTCTACCTATATGCAGCTCTGGCTCTCGCTCCTTATGCGCCGGACTCATGCCGTGGTCGACCGGCGTAGGCGCATCGTAGCGCCCGTAGCTGCTGTCCGGAGACATCACCGAAGACATATGAATTATCCTCAGAAGTTTATAATTGTCCTTCCTCTCACTACACTACACGTAACGCACATGGAATCACAGCGGGTGCGGGTGTGGGACATAAATCGTCCTCGCGCTCCGCTTCCGAATATGGGACAGGAGTGCAGGTCGCGAGTTCGCGGCCAGCACGTCGCGGGATGAAGGTCACTGTTGGATCCGTGCACAAGCGCGTGCGACTCGCTCGAGCTCGATCGACGAACTGAACGGGCGCCGCGCGCGCTGTCGCTCCAAGCCGCGCGAGCCTCCCCTTAAGAGTGAAAGTCTGCAAAAAGATCGGCGCTCCGTGCGATACAATCGCTTAGGCGAAGGAGCGAGTCACGCCGAGCGAATATCGCCTCTATCGGTCGGCAAAGCCTCTCGGTCTGCGCTTCGTAGCGAGGATCGGCGCGCTTCGAACTCCGGTCTGCGAGGTCATTGCCGCGCTGACGGTGAGCCAATCGCGAGCGCGCGCAGACGTGCGCGGCCAGCGATTGGCCCGCTGAAGCCCCGCGGCCCGCGCTCGTCCCGCGCGCCGCGAGTTCGAAGACCCGAACCTTGCAGCTCACCGCGGCCAAGGTCGCGCGAGAGCGGCTTCGAGCCGTAGCGACCGACCGTGCTCGAGTGGGATGAAGCTCTCGGTTGCGTCACACCACCAAAATATGTTCGGTGATGGAACGCAACTGAACTTGAACACCAACACTAGCCGGTGGCAGGCAGGCCGCGGCGCGTCGTCACGGAGTGACCCGCTGCTGCGGCGCCCTGCTTGACCTCTTCCCACTTAGCACACATTTCCGGGATGTCTAATCCATATTACGTCCTATTTGTGTTACTTTTAGTTCAATCATCTGATAGTCGGGCCATTTGTTGAAATAATTAAATTACGCTTTATTGTGCTACAAACCTCTTAACTCTACCTAAGTAGTTAACATCTTAATCAGTTATTTGGATGGGTGCCAGCTAAATAAAACCTGCGCTTGTGTGAGTACCATTAACTTAGAGTAACTTCACATAATAGCAAGTCGTTAGTAGTTATCAATTTGTTATTGATAAACAAGTTTCTTTTAACAATAGGTACGTACATAAACACGTATTTATGTAACATCATCGTTCCGCGAGTCGGTTGTGTGAAAGTGAGTGTTCTGTTGGTAGCGATAAGGTCGATAGTCGTGTGGTGGTGGAGGTATTTATGCGAGATAAAGCGAGCGGCGGTGGGCGTCTCGCGGGTGAATGACCTGGAAATTTTGGCGCAGGCCGGTCAAGGCCACTGGCGCGCAGGCGCTCTGGCACAGAACCTACTTTTGCTCAACTATCTAGATTTTTCCCTGTGATAGCACCACTTGGAAACGATTTGCTCATGAAGCAAATTGGGTTCGTTTTATTTAGGTTAGTGCTGGCAATGTAGAGCAAGATAAAACATATAAAGCGTATTGACAAAAGTAGGCTGGTGGCATTGATAAAAGTAGGTTCACAGTACATGTGTATATAAATATAGCCTTATGGTTGCCATAAATATAATTCTTTTGGCATGTTTTTTCTCTGATTTGTACTGATAATATGATTGTTTACATAAATTATGATACTAAATGGTATACGCTGGTAACTCTACAGTTTGATGTACTAAGTGTATATCTTATCAAAGTTCACAAGAAAATTGAAACTTGCGGTTGTTATATAACAAAATATTGGAAATCTATGAAAAATATAATATTTACTATTCTTACGCTTTACGCGCGTTGCGCAATATTTTTTTGTACATTTTAACAACGACAGATGTAAAAGATTCCAATTTCACATGTTTTAGTAAAAAAAGCCAAAGGGTTGCGTCGACATCTGACAAAGGTGTTCTCGGACTTTTATTTACATTTTTTGCAGCAATTATTTCGCTTCAATACTTTCCCTTTTGCACAAAAGGAAGCTTTTTAAAAGGTTTCGCAAATATCCTCCCACGTGCACGTTACCTTTAGTTTTTTAATGGGAATCCATTGGATTCAATAATACGTTCTAGGATCTTTTTATCATGTATGTAGTAATATTATGCTTATAATTAAACAATAAGTAACGTTTTTGGATAGGAACATTTGCCGAATTAGGTTTATACAATCTTTTATACACTAAAATTTAGGGGTTTAGGTGTTAAGGGATAATAACTAAAAAAAAACTTAATTTTGCAAAAATCCTTATTATTTCATGAATGTACTCATTTGTGTAGATAACCACATTTTTGCGAACAAAAACATGCGACATGTGTACATGAAAGTGAATAGGAACCTTTTTTACTTCCTTCCGTTGCCCTCACTTTTAATACCGGGGTGCGAATATCGAGTTTCAATGCCGAACTCTACATTACAGCATGACAGACAAATCTTTACGTTATAATTGGTAGCGTAGGGTTCATATTAAGTTGAAGAGGAAATTAACAAAAACTGCGAGGCGGGTATCGTCAGTCGGTAGCCACATGTAGCTCGCATTGTTCTTTGCGACCACGGCCGATAGGATCAACTCGCTTTTGATGATATCGATTGATCGGACGCATTTTTTACCTATTAAAAAGCAGACCGCATGCCATATTGTATGCAATTTATGGTTTCTATTTTTTGCACTTCCGGATTATTATTTTATCCTCTTTCACCGTGTCAAAATGTGTTTGTTTATCATGCCAGGTTTTAACGGAAGAGCAGATATCGCCTATAAAATTTGCCAACCTTGTCTGTCTAGATAGTTTTGCATAACTGATGACATATAAAAAGTAGGCGACAAAATAAAATAACCTTATAGATAGATAGATAGATAGAAACTCTGTATTGTGCGCACCAGTTTTTTTTTTAAATATAAACAATTAAGAACCTTAGGAACTAGTGCCACAAGTGGCGGCCTCATCGCTACCAGCGATCTCTTCCAGGCAAACTTGTAAGTTTGTATGAAAAAATGACGTAGATGCGAGTCAAATTGAATAAAACTGCAATAAGATGAAATAATTGGCCATATTATTAACGTACAGTTAAAACTGTTCCCCAACAAACAAAATACGAATTTAATGGGGTGGTCGGCCTTCCTCCAGCAGTCGAAGGACGAAGGACAATAGGCAGCGTGCGACGAGGGCTCACCGGTCAAACGGGACTTTATTAACTTCGTACCTATAATAGGTTGGACACTATTCATAAATAAGCTTAACAGCTTTTGTGTTCGAAGGTTGTGGTCAAGGATCCCTTTTCAAGACAGGCAACCACAAAAGGGGCAGTATTGAAATATGAGCTTTGACGTGTTTATTTGTACAAAGTGAAAATGTAGCAAATAATGTTGAATTACTAGTATAAACAGCGTTTGAATTAGTCTCGAATAACCATTTGAATGATATTGTATTACGAAGACTAATATAATTTACTAAGGCTATGGGACCAACAGCAAATTGTTTACCTACCGCTCAACAAAATAGTTTATTTATTAATTTGTTCCTTAAAATATATTATATTTACATGATTACATTAATGTAGTTTTCAAACCGCCGTGGTTTGTTTCAGCACCTACTCCATATCCTTGTGGGCAAAAGTAAGTCAAGGCTACTAGGTATCTGGTGATATCATTAGAGTTACGTATGAAAAATATGTGTTATTTTAAGCGTTTAGGAACGAAGCTATAACAATGAGAAAGAATGGTGGGGATCGATGGAAGTATTGCGAATCGGTCACGAAAAGCTTAGATGGCGAATCATTGTGGTGGGGCCGAGTGGCCAGATAGACTATTAATTATTCTGTTACTCGGTACCGAATAATATTGCAGACGTCGGGCGGTCAAGGTCTCGCTGAGGCGGCGGTTACACCCGTCCGATTCGATGCGCATCAGAAATTCGACCTGCCCGATTGTTATTGTTAGCCATATTTGACCGCATTTTCATAAATGGCAAAGTAATTTGACATCGTTATTGTGAATTGACACGTATTGTATCGAGTACATGACTGCAAAATTATGTAAATTAGTAGTAGCTATTACAAATGTGTAAATATAAACTATGGACAGAATAAAAAAATTAATCAATTTCAAGTTTGTTTTGTTTGTGACTTGTGACGTGTTTAAGATTTACAAAAAAAGCACAATTTTATCTCTTTAAATTTAGTAGAGGTGCCTTATTTTTCACGCTTTGTAATAGTTTATCTAAAGTAGTTAATCTATATATCTATCTTTGTAATGGTTTAGTTTATCTAAATGTAAGCCCAACAAAATTTAGGCTCATAATCATAATTTATTAATCGTAAAGGCCTTAATTCTTGGTAACGAAGAGCTGAACGAAGAATGAAGCTAAAAGTTTGCTCTTCAATAGATTATCAATTCCGCTTGTTGAATTTGAAGAATTCGTTATATTACAAAACGTGTGTCATATTTTATTTACATAATTTTATCGTTCAACACTAATACATATTTTTCTATAGTGGAGTGGATTTTGCGGTGCCTACTGGCTTTTTTAAAATGTACTTAAGCGGCTCTAGAAGCGTCAAAAGGTGCCTAGACTTCGCAAGTTTTTACAAAGTATTCTTAGATCAAAACAAGTCAATTATCTCGTTAGCTGTGCTTCTTTGCTCTCAATGTTATGGCACAAGTGATCAGAGAATGTTTATTGCCTAATCGATTCATCTGCCTGAAGATAAAGTTACTTTAATAGTCTTCGTTTTTGATTTATCTTAGCTACCAGTGCCTTCAAGGATACCTTCAAATTAAATTCGTATCGCTCAGTTATTTATAAAATAACGTATCCTTTAAAGTGTTCAAACAGCAAGTCTGATGTTGAAATTACATTAATTTAATTTAATTTCATATTTCTGAAATTGCTATGTAAAAAATAAAAAATCTCATAACTACGTACTTCCTAAAGTAATTGACCTGGCAACCTTTAATACTCGTAGGCACTTTTTCCAAGAAGACCAACAAGCGTCCTCTTCCTGGAAGATCAATTGAAAACCAGCATCAATAATATTTAATTTAAAATTCGGTGAGCCATCGACTTGTAAAAATGAGACCGTAAAGGATAAAAGGGATAAATAAGAATTGATACGGACGTAACCGAAGTGTAGGTCATTCGGGCCGCATCGAGGTGAGTCCTGTAGCCATTTATTTTTATCGCGAACAAGCAAGCATGACATACGAGTCGTGTGATCCGGACGCTCTCAATCGCGGCTGACCTCGGCTGATTCGGCAACCCGTGCCAAGGCCAAGGTCAATTTGGCGGGTGAGCTCAATTAATGGCCCAAACGGCGGTGGCAGCGGGGCCCCATCATGTCACCTACCCGTCATATGACGCTGCCAATAAATATGTAGATACAAATTAAACAGCTCGTGTCATAGACTTTTTTAGGGTGTAGTATGTATTATAAGTATGTATTTACGAAAAAATAAAAATATATAAGTATTCTATCAGCTATCTGGTTTCCATGATACAAGCTTTGCTTAGTATGGGGCTAGATGGCGCTGTGTGTAATAAACGTCCCCCCAATATTTATTATTTACTTAATATTGCAGAATGTGTTTATAGACGAGGCGTTGAAAAAGGCAATGCTTATAATTTGTTTGCTTTGTACCTAAGTATAACTACAAGCAATTTGAAGGCTTTAGATGACTGATCAAAACTTAAAAAAATATTGCGACGCTTATCTAAAAGACTGTTATGAAAAAAACAGCTATGTTTTAGTTAGCTTAGATCTGTCATATATCAAATAGTAACAAAATAGTAGTAAAGTTTGGTATTTACCACATATCAAATATCTTTGTTGGTCCAGCGGTTGACGCTTACCATATAAAACCTTGAGAACAGGCTGTAATAACAATCCAAAAAACGAATATACTAGGAAACTGTAATTTAAAATTATTTTGATATTATAATTTAAAATAATGAGACAGGCTGTCAACTCTCTTAAATTCTGGCTCACACGTATTCGTCGTGATATCTAACGAACTTAAATCTGTATAAAACCGCCAAATATCATGACTCAATCTGACCTTCGAGTCCCCACCAAAAAATAGAATTAGCCACTCAAACCAGAAGCTACATTGACCCCGGCGTGATTCAATACTTAGATCACACATAATATGCCGCCTAACCATCTATTCTATTCTAATTCAGGATGGGACACATCTATATGGCACCAAGCATTAAATGATTGGTGTAATAACATTCAATCAAATAAGAACATACTCAGTATAAGTAAATAGGCATCGATTTAAACTCCTTGAAATTAGACGATAACGTTTGCTGCATTTCCGCAAGTATAAGCATACGCATTATAAGAACGTGCATTTAGGAAATAGTCAAAACCAGTGCTATGCGCACGGCCCCGCCAAATATACTATGAGAACTTCCTCGTTCAAATATCGGAACATGTCAATGTCAAAGTATGCTGAATTAGCCACAATGTCAGCCCCAAGGTGACGCTACAAGGAAACCGAACTTCTAACTGGCTCTAATAACACCAAACGATAGACCTCGCAAAAAAGGACCGACCACATTATATTAAGCGTTCCTACAGTAATAATTTTGCAATTAAATCATTGTTGCAAGGTTAGCTAACATCGTAATAAAAATGTTGTTCATAACTTTTGATTAGTACATAGTGCGGTAATTGAAGTTGTATTGATTTTATATTTTCAATTGGCACGCGATAATTTATCTCTATGATGTTAGGAATTTGTTTGAATTCAATTGCGAGTGACGCTGCAATTTATTCTGATATTTTGAAACCATGTGGTTAAACAAAATAAGCCATGTTAGAAGTTACTTTTTGTAGACCAAGGATTTGAAAAAGATTTAGCAATGAAATACCAGAAACAGACTCTTGAATCGACTTGCATTAACAATATTAGAGTTAACGAAAGGCAGATTGTACTCCTCCAATAAGTATTGTTTTGCCTTGATATTTACATGGAAGCCAGACTTCCTGTACCTGACAAAGGACGTCTGCGTGCAACTCTCGGTGCTATTTATTACATGAAGAAATTGTTTTTTAAACACAATCAAAATGATAAAACTAATATATTGTACGCGATTGCTACAATGCAAATAAATAAATCAATATTTTGGAATCTAGTGTTATATATTTATATAACACTCGGTTTCGGTGTACCCAAAAAATTCAAATAATATAGACATCTTTTTTTCTGTAAAATTTAAACAAGTGTCTAAAAACTGAAGAGAGCATTGAATTGGACGATATTAGTTATATAGCTGTTGGTTCGAGAGCAGAGTACTCATCTTAGAGTTCTGAATATAGCACATGGATGTATTGCATTATAGGTCTGGTAATCAGAGCGACGCGGCCCCGCGGTGATGCACCGGTTGTATAATCTGCAGTGTTTTGCGCGCAACTCCGGCGTTACGTTGCACTACTCTACTCACCTACACACACAGCACTCACTAGAATGAGGAAGCATTAAGAACGTTTCCTTGTTTCATTTAATCATTGGTAAGTACTCGTAGTCGTAGGAGTATGATGACATTTTCTTTACTTACTTGTTGCAAATTTTTCGAAACTGCTATATGTCTCTCGCGTTCTTTATTTCTATGGCATCACAAAAGCGAATTATTCTATTGCGCACTGACTTTTAAACTTAAGTCAGACATAATTGAGAAACATCTATTTAAATAGGCTTCAATATTTTGGGAATATGTGTAAAACAGACTTAAAGCACTATCATGCTTGTTTTGCCTCAACCCAAATCAAGAATTGTTATTATTACCATGATAGAAGAGATTTGTTATTATTACCGTGATAGAAACGTAACGTGATCTGTCTCAGTCACGATCATTCGATTAGAAAAGCGGTCGGAGGACAACGCGGGAGGGAGGAGTGCGGGAGGAGAGTGGGCCCCATCGGTCGGAGTATTGCGCAGAATTCGCTCCTGAAAACGTGTCCGAAGAAAGTTCACGGCCGCGCGTTGACGCTACCACCTGCCGCGCCCCGCGCCTGCCCGCCCCGCGACCGCCCGCGCTTCCGCGCTGCCTCTCTCCGCCTACATCAACTGCCATCCAACTGGTATTTACCTATTATCGAATGCCAATTACGAGCATTATGTATTGGACTCAGGAAATTGCCAAAAGTGTAAACAAAGCCATGGATGATTCAACTTGCTTGCTAGTGAAGGACGATTGACGATGTGGCAATCTATGTGACTGCAGCATGTGTAATTTTTAATATTGATTTGATTTATGTCATAAAATATCAAGCATATTGTTTAGTTGAAATTTATTTTAAAAAGTTCTTGTAATATTTTTGTGGCTATTTTTAGGTAAGGACTAGCTCAGACAACGAACTTGTCGAAGTTGGGACTTTGCGTGCGCATTATAGCTATGCGCGCGAGGACAGGAGGACAAGAGAACAACTCTACATGGTAGATTCTAATTCTCGAAATATTTATCTTACTTCTATCAACTTCAGCTGCAAAATCATATGAGGTAGGTGAATAAAAAATCTCTAGCGGATTGAGCAATTTTGATATACTAGCTACGCCTCGGTGTTTCACCCGCGATTATGAAAAACGATAAAGATGATGAAGATAAAAAAAATATACTATGTTACTTCGGGAAATAAGCTATCTCTATTCCGAGTTTTATCCATTCGTTCAGCTGTTATGGCGTGAAGAGGTACAAGCCTACACACACACATAATATAAGTGTTATTTAGGTACTCTTATCTACGAAGAGACTAGAAGATTTTCCGCCTACTAAATGTTTGTTATCTTTGGTGGTCTTAAGGGTGTTATAGGAGTCAAGGCTGAGTTGTTGAGTGGAGGGTGGTAATCGATTGTATGGCGCGAGTGGAGGCGGGCGGCGGTGCGGGCCGCGGGCGCCGCTGGCCTTGGCTCGTTCGTTGGCCGCGGCTCCGGCAGCTCGTGTACGCGATAATTTCGGCACTGCCCGAGTCTACTGACCCCGTCGTCGTTGTTGTTCGCGCGCAAATGATCCCCCGACTTATTTAAATCACCCACTCAGCCAACCGTCGCGCGATGCTTGGTTTCATTTATATTTGTGGCAATGAATTTTTCAAATTTCCATTTTAACAAATACACCTACACTCAGTCTAATAAAAACATATCAAATTTAAAACTTCTTTTAAAGTTTACCATGCCTTATTATAATAATAAAAAGTTTTAAGGCATAGTATATCTCTTTATGTAATCCTAAAACAGTGCAAATTACGTATTTAACCGTCGTACATAGCGTATGCTACTTCCTCACTAAAAAGCGAAGGGCTAGCTAAATAAAATGAATTATGAATGTCTCGGAGAAAGTGCTGCATATTACATAAGTAACTATTAACTACTTTCATCTACTGTGAACCGGTTATGTTTTTCTGTAATATCTTCTGGAACCCTTTAGAGATAATAACACTAATTTAAACCCAGATCTAGACACAAATTCGACTATCAGTGTTGTCACCTATCACCTCGCTTAGTCTAATTAAAGACGTAATTAAGATAATGTGTGCTAACGGTTGGCCACAATATTGGATGTTTCATCAGTTCATTAAACCTATTTATCTCTAGTGTAAATATTTTGCGTAGGATGTTATCTCGCTTTTTAAGGAATCGATGTAATTATATTATAACAGAAGAATAATGCGTCGCCTATTATAACTCAACATAATACCTTCTAATTTAGACTTTGATAGCGGGATTTAAGATGGATTATCGCGCACACTGACCTCTTTGCCGATAAAAAATAACAATAAAGCAGTCGTTCAACTTAGTACATGTATTATAAAAGGTGGTTTCGTGCGCCGCAAAATTTCCTTTACTTATCAAAAATTACTGGTGCGGTTGTTTAAAGCGATTTATATTTTTGGCAAAGGGCAATTTGCGTCTGAGCGGCATTGTACTCACTTCCTCATCTTCCAGCTGGCTCCCGACCGCACCTTGATATTAATAAAAAGTGAATAAGGAAGAAGTATCGTCATTTTACATTTACATAGTCTTTGTGGTGCGATTTTTTGTGTAGCGCAACGCATGCCGATCGCGTGCTTACCGCGTGCCGTTTCCACCGGCCCTGAAATTCTAAAGAAATGTAAATTTTAACCGACGATAACAAACGACCAAACTTTTTGCTAAGTATGTGTTATCACTGTAATGTTTTAAGCATTATAACATTGGTGTATTAAAAATGTAGGTAGACCATTGTTATTCCATCGATGTAGTAATCAGTAATAAGTACTGATAAAACGCTACTCTCGAAACATTTTAATTTGCACGAATTGTAAAGAAAAATAATGGGCGTTAATAGTTCTTTATCTCTAGCTCTTTATCTGGATTATAAATATCCATCCCATCCTGGATTAAGTAATTTAATCCCCGTAATGTTTAGAGTATCCCCGGGTAAGTGTGAGGCTGGCACTGTTGGATACCCTGGGTCATAACTGGAGTCGGCGACCGCGGGTGCGAGCACTCAACTCCGCCAGTACGTATAACGGTGCATCGCGTTCTTGCTCCAGCACTACACCATCGCACTAATAAATAAATTAAAAACAAACACTAGATACGATAAATTGCTCTAAAAGAACCAACAAAATCCTTTCAACTAATTTAAAAGCAAAGGTTCAAAAGTCTAAAGAAACTAAAAAAATACTTAAAGTAATTCTCATAATGACAATGATAATGACCAAGAATTTGACACAAAGGTAATTTTAAGAAGTAACGGTAACGTCTCCAAGAATTGGCATTTGGAAGATTTATGAGAGAAATAATCACTAATAATGAATTCGACGAAAGAGCACCATTTCGGAACAATCATGAAAGCATTCAGGGATCTTTTACCCGATTGTCCAGGGTAATGCTTATTGTTTGCTACAATTTGGCTTAGAAATGTGGAACAATGAGCGCCATAATGTCAAGAGTACATTACTATAACTTAGTCCGAAAAAAGTGATGTGGGTTAAGACAATTGTGTGCTGGGATCGTTAAGAGCCATGACCCATATTGTTGTGAGATCAGGGAGTAACTAGCGAATTTTATTTTTTCATTTATGTAATAAAAAATTAAGAAATCCAAGTATAACACACGGTTTCCTTTTTAGTATAGATTTAAAAGTTCAAATTCGATATTTTTTTTTCTTAAAAATCAGGTAAAATCGTGCTCTCATTGTTAAAATTTAGAAGCGATCCGACCTACCCTTTCTTTTCATATCGGATTTCACGAACAGGTAAATGTCCAACTTTTTGCCGTATGTGAATCCTTGCGCAACTTCGCGATATCGAAATCTTTGCCATGGATGTGAAAAAATGCAGAATGATTGTTTGCTAGAATATTTTTCGAACAAAAAGGGAATGGATTGAACTTTTTATACATTCGTTTTTTAACTTCCTTTTGTTAGGAGAGTTTGTAACCGACATTCCCAGATTCTCGTCGTATTGTGTCTTCTATAAATGATATCGCGATAGAGGGACGCCTTTTCAAATCTACGTCTTAATGATAAAATAGCAGCGGGATGCCGAGCCATATTTTCACAATATTGTATTCTCATTATAATAGGTATTTATACAAACTGTAAATGTAATATATCTACACATATGATAAATCAATCCTAAATAAATCAGAGGGATTTTTACATTAAGTTTTTTTTATATAACTATGATCTGTAAATGCACCTTTGCAACAAAAGCTAAAATTGCTCGAAATGAATGTCTACAACTCAGTTGCGTAACAAAAGCCAAATGCGGTGATATTCAATGTCGTAACAATTAGGGTCGGTGATGATTTTCTGCGGCGTGGACTATGTAAATAGCTCAGCGGGACTTCCCTCGGACATCGTTAGTGGCGTTCTACAAAATTACTGGTTCATTGTTGTAAAATTTGTCTACTTTTTATGATAAAGGTTCCTAGGAAGGAAAGTTTTAGTGACGCATAGCTGCGTGGGGTATGTAAATAGTTGATTGCGATGCAGTAGCATTAGCAAGTGGTCGCGGCCGCGGCGGCGACGTGGCGGTGGCGGCGCGGTGACGGCGGCCTGCGAGCGGCCATAGGGCGAGCCCCGTTAGGACGGGGTGACTGACTCCACCATTGCAACCTGGTGCATTGTGCTCTAACAAGAACACAGCATTGCGTGCAATCATAACAACCGTGCCAACAAACAACCGCTGTGACTTGCCTCGCTGTCGCACGAGCGCGCGACCCCATGCGGTGAGGTAAGCGCTTGACGTCGTTTACACTTACCTGTAACAATGAAAATAACTCATTATTATTCATTCCAATTACCCACTGAAATTTAATTTAAATTCTTTGTAATTTAATTTATTTGGGTAAAATTTTGGTGCTGGCGTTTTAACATTCAATGTCTCGGTAATCGTTGCGGCCATTCACTCTCATATTATCGCTTTAAATGCTAATGCCAGTATTGTTTCTAAGTCAAAGTCGATTAAATGGTGCGCATACATTATTAACTGAATAACAATTTCAACCGATGTAACGAGTATTTTCTTTAGCACAGGAAATGAATAGGGTCAACGCTCGAAATGGTGTCGTTCACTGTCGAAGGTGGCTACCGAACCTACCAAGCCTGTCGTCCTTGAAGCCAACCCAAAATTGCCAACCGCTAACACAGATGCATTGTTACACAGTCTTACAGCCAGTAATGAGCACACATCTACATCAATATGGCTCACGAAAGCCAGTAAAGGCCGCGTGCCATTTGGCTCTACTAAATTGTTATCTTCGGCATACCAATACACGCCATGCAGTGCCAAGCCAACGGGCTTACGTGAGAAAATTGAATGTGAAAATAACAAACATTTATTGTGTTATAATTTTGGTTGCAATTACGGTGACTATGTCTCAACCAATAATAACAACTTTGATTTATTGATTATGATGATGACCCTCTAGGTTATCAAGGATAGTCTACGAGCGGGTAAACAATACGCAAAAACCAAACACATTTAAACCCTTATTAAGTACTTAGTAGACATTGCATTCCAGACAACAAAATTCAATTATTAATTAATATTTAGTTACTTATTCATAAATGACCGTGAAAATATAAACCACAGACTACACACACTACATCACATAGCGCAAAATGTCAGTAGGTTTCGCATTGACTAATTTCCGGGATAAATGTCGATTCGTAAAAACCACAAGTCGAGGATCGAGGTCGAGTAATAATAATTGTAAATGTGTGCGTGATCTGATGTAAGTACTTGTATTCATGTGTGTGTGAAGTATTACAGATTAGTGTATAGTTGGCGCGGGCCAGTGACCGCCCGAATCTCTCAAGGTCTGCACACATCGTGGTAAACAAGTGTCGACGTATATAGATACGCGCTCACCTATATATCTACACACGTATCATGACTTATATAATGACCAAGTGTACAGGACTTATTACCAGGTTACCTATTGCATGGAAATCACTGATACAACCTTTTGATTATCTAGAACGTCACCTTCATGTGTGGATGCTGTAAACTACACCAAGGTATAAAAGCGACTTCTTTCTTCACTCCTACATTTAATTTAGCAATGCAATAGATACGAAATTACAAGTGCAGTAAATTTAAACAATACCTGAATTCAGAAGTTCACCTGAATTGTTTATGGTGGTCTATCTCCATACAAAAATATCTAACAACGCAAAAATGCTAATCATAGAGTATCCTTGAATTTAAAATTAGTCATGGCCCGCCAAAGTTCGATACCACATGTAAATCTACCGCCATGCTTTTTTTATACATGGGAAGTCATTTAGCAAAACAACTTTGATGGTTTAGAATTATTCATTGTACAAAAAATCCGATACCAAAAAAGATTACAATATTTTTTGTTGGACAAATTATACGCGAACCTTTTTGGCTTGATAATGAATTAATGAATATAATTTTGTAGTAATAGGCCGTAAAGTTCGTCAATAAATTACAAAAATAGCATATTGCGTTCGAAAAGCAATCTAACGAAATGCTACGTTTTTGCTACGAGAGTACGCTACGCGGCTACGGTATTGAGGGCGCTCGTGGTTACGGGAGCTGTGCGGTCAGTGAGCCAGTGTAGTAGACTAGTCGAGTGGAGGTCTGTGGGAAAGGCGAGTGCGACGATTTGGGGAAATGGTCCAACGGTCATGAGGCCGCGGCGCGGCCGCGGTGTATTACGAACGTCGCCACCGTGACTTATCCCACAGCGTACGAATTCAAGATTTAAATTCTCTAATTAACGAATCGGGTTTAGGTATTCTCGCACAAACCTATATTTTTCATAAAGTACTAAACCATATGTGGCTCATGGTATATTTAAATTAGCAACATGATTGCTTAATAATGAGTTTATTTTTTGTAAGGATTTTTAAAAATATTTATACACATTTTAATGTTCGCAATATACGTATGTATACAAAATATGAAATAAAAAACAGTACGTTTGTATGAATAGTAGATTACTCACCTAGGAAGCAAAAGTAAAGAATGTCTCAGATCTGAAGCTTCTTTACTTGCTCCCGTGGTGTGTATACGATTTTACGTGCCGCTGGGGGGAGGAAGTGGTCCCTTTTGCTCCGCGTATATATCTACAAGTGGCTACTTTAGCCCCGCAGGCACGTAAAATTATATATGAAAGACCTGATCTCCGGGACCATCTTAATATCCATTTCGAGAGTATTCTAACTTACTGGAGCATAACTTAAACCGTTTTTGAAAGTTAACTTTTAAATTAACTAGATTTATGTGGAGCAATGAGAAAAAAAAGGAAAATTTACATATAAATGAACAGTAAAATTCGTGATTATTTGTACGCAAACAATATAATGATTACGTATTTTAAGGAAAAAAATCTTTGTATGGAGTTCAATGACTTTTTATCATTTCTCCTTGACTTTATCGTACTTTTTTTTGCCAAATACCTAATTGAAGTGACTGTAAGAAATGCTGTGATAAACAATAATCACGTTGATTTTATTATCGGACAAAGACTTAAATACTGGATCACACACTGGTCGTATAGGTATAATATAAGGTGTTGTGAAGTCGTGATGCAACATGCAAATGGACTTGTGACGTAGCACTTATAATCAAAACAGACATAAACCAAGAAAGTTTAAATTATCTTCAACTAGCACAACGTTACAAATACATACACGACCCCGTGGTTTCTGCATTTGCCCGATACATAACACGTTTTTTTAAATACCATCGACTTCAACATCGAATACCTGGATGACATCTTCATATTTTCTAGTAATTTTGATTTAAAAACCGAACTACTGCACCGAGTTCGATAAAATTTATTTATATGGGACCACCTCTGAAGTATTACCTACCAAACAAAAAATTATCATCAATATCAGTTAATAATTGGCGGAGTAATCACGTAACATAAATACAAAAAAAAAACATACAATTGAAATGAGAACCTCCTTTTTCGAAGTCGGGTTGCGATCCACAAGTTATTTCATACATAAGACTCTAATGGTTGGATAATGTGGTATAATCGAGCGAGTATGACATCACTTCCAAGCTTCGGCATAGAAAATTGATATTCAAAGCGTTTTGCGTCGCATATGGCTTGTGATGTGAACTATCCCTATGTAACCCTATCTCGGTGTATTTCTTCCTGGTTCATCAGACGACGTGCGACATGCTGCGATCGGATGTCGCGCGATTTTCTACCGGCTGCGCGACAAAGTGCCGACAGCGTCGCACGCTGATGCCGTTGTCCTCTTTGAACTTTCCACTCGGTAATCTCGATTATCGATAGAATGCTGGTGCTAAGCTCGGAGCAATTATGTAACAGGTGGATCGAGTTACTGATGAATATAGGAGTAGACGATAGACGTGTCCCTTGACATTTTAGATTACAATATTTTATCAAATTCAATTAGAATATTCAATGTCACACGTGGAATATTATGTTATGTTTAGCTGGCAAAGCAACGCTTCATTTGTTTCCCTAAAAAAATCATTTTTTTCCTTAATTTTGATATCCTACAAATTTTTCACGGACGAGCTGTCATAATGTATCAAAATATGAAAATAAATAAAAAAGGTTATCCTAAGTTGTTAGATTAGGCTAGGATTAGGTGTTGCATTATCTTCGTAAAGTGACGCTCTAGCAAAGTGCAGAATTGATTGACCATGCGTGCATCGAAGTGCCGTTGCTCAAACATTAAGGATTTCCCTTCACCTCAATGACCTGCAGTAACCTAGCTTGTTCTATGTGCTGGTGCAACGCCTATGTTTTCCTGCTAATTACTATTCTTACATTGTGCTGCATAGTCTATGTAACATATACCGGTTTACGTGTTCCATAGTTAGTTCTCGTAGATAATGTCATACGCATGCGTAGCGCGTAATCAGACAGGATTCGCACGGCGATGAGTGCAATGGATGCATTGACAAGTGCAGCGTGGGAGCGAGACGGGGCGAGTTCAGTGGTATTTGATATAGTGCATGGGAGTTCTTTAACCCCTTAGCCTACCTGCGATTCTTGCGAATGAGGCAGTGCGGCCGTTGTCCCTGAATGCACCACTATCAAGTACGTATCTTTATAGGTCGCTGCTAGGCAAGGTAAGGACAGCAACATGCTCCATCAAATTCTTTAATATTTTTTTTCGACTTTGATCGTATGGAGCCCTTAAATATTTCAGAGTTGTTGTTTTAGAGACTGATATACTAATAATTACACACGTACTTGGTAGGCATAAAAATTTTTCAAGAATAAAAAAATTAAAATAAATCGGTGGATATTTTCACACAGCGCCTTTAGCCCCAAACTAAGCAAAGCTAATAAAAAAATATATTATTGGTATTAAAATTATTAAAAAGATTGTGTGGTACTACGCATTTTCTTGCCGCAGTAAAGGACAGTGAGCCTACAAAAGACATCAACGGGGGCTTGTGTTTAAATATAAATGTTTATTCCCAAAAAAATAAAAATAAGTCAATAACTACACGCATTTTAGTTCTAAATCGTCACACTAAATAAATGTTAATGCGAATTTTTTTGAGTAAATGTGTGGGTGCGTTCTCACTCAACTCAGACTACTTTTTAATGAACTTTATATGGCTTTAACAAATACATATCCAAAAAATTATGGTTCCCTTTAGGATAGCGAGTGAATCCCCGTGTAGCTGCACTTCCAGAGAAAAACATTTTTACAAACGATCAAGATGTTTACTTAAAAATAAATAATAGATCAAAAACTAAAAGGAAGATTGTTGTGGAGTGCAGCAAATAGTGATGTAACCCGACTAGACTGATGCGGATCACGTTTCGCCGGTCCTGGCCGCATGTCAACTATAATCTAGGATTTTAAAGATTCATGGCAGGTGTGGTGCGTGCTAGCCGAGAGCCTCTGGACTGGTTTCCGTTGTTTCGCAATAGCCCGGGTTCAATGACGCATGCGTTTATAATTGTCGACGTGTCATCAGTACACCCCTTCACTTCACACAGGCACGCATTATCATTGCGATCACTTTATACCCGTATAATACAAAAAGAAGAGTTTTAATTTTAGAGCCTGTGTAAACGTTTGTATCTGTTTTTTTACCACTTATCTCAATTTTTTTATTTATCAAAGATGCACAAGGAAAGTATAGTTGGTAATTTTTTCCATTCTTGTTTTATGCAAGATAGATATCGAAGTGTTTAATTGGACCCACAGGACTTGTTTATCCGTTTCCGAGTTCATGTGGACTCATTTTAAAACGATTCATAAGAAATATTAGGAAGTAATGTTTTATGCATGAGCCGAAATTGGCGGGCGATATTATATGTGTATTTGGTCCATGCCATCTGAAAGTAATATTGTTTTCGTTTTTGAAATAGATCGTATAATGTTTATTAAATTTGAACTTTTTACATATATTGTGTACCTATAACTTAAATATATTGTACTTCTATTCATTGCTCTCCTTTAACTAAGCCCACATTGATGTTTAGAGCCATTACTGTCCTCCGATAAGACGGCGACAGTTCCAAAGGGCAAACAGCCCAATATTTACGGTCTAGTGACCCATAAAGTTAGATAACGAAGAAAGTAAACAGATAGAGACAATGAACAGTCCATGCACTAAATAAACACTAATATTGTTTTGATATTGACCTATTTTCGGTCATAACTTTCCATATTCGATAAGGTCAATTCTAAAGTCAAATTGAAGTTCTAGAAAGAAACAGCGAATAAACTTAAATGTTTAAGATCGCTTTTCCTCCTTTCTTTTGGGTAAACTGTAATCTCCTTCTCAACGTCGACCAAGCTTCTTATACTCGTAACACATAAACGATGCAGGATTAAGGCTGGGATATCTCTTCACGTACGGATTTAAAATTGTTGTGGGTGATTGGTATGGCTAACTGATAGCGTGCCAGCTTAATGACATTCGATTCCAGTTAGGCCAATGGAATGATGAATCTTAATACCTGCTACAGGTCTGGGTGTTAATTGACCAAGTTTTAGTAAGAATTCCATTGCACGGTACAGAAAATACTATGAGACTATTGCATCAGCTTTAGATAATTAGGATCTCGGAGTGGGTATGTCCTAAAACTGCTCCCAGAACCACAGGCCCAGCAGTGTCCTTTCAGTTAACGGTGGTGAGCATTCTGCAATCCCTAAGCCGCTTGCCAAGCGTAGGGATTATGGCAAACCCTCCCTATTAATGGGGAAGCCTTCGTCCAGCAGTGAATGTCTTCTGGCTGGTGATGAAAGCATCAACTATAGTATTAAGTATTTAATCCTCTTTTATAATAATCTAACTAAAACATAATACCGACCTATTGATAAATGTGGATTAGCCTTGCAATAGTCAATCCGTCGTTTTTCTTAGTTACATATTTTGAAGAACTGAAAAGACATAAGACGGATTAAATATTCCGATTACACTCCTCGTTTATAATTAAAGGGAGTTATGTTTATTATTACATTAGAAGTGATGTAAAGCCAACCGTTGCAAAGCAGGCTCGCGTCGCTAACATTGCGGCGATGACCTCCGTGCGCGTACGACGACCTAGCGCTCGCCGCCAGCTCGGTCTAAGCCTGCCACTCGTCTGCAGACCTCACATTAGGCATAAACCCATATTTACTATGCCATCGCTTAGTATGATACACCACTAGAGTTGATCGAATCACTTTTAAGTAAATTTTTCCGGTCATTTTGAACGTCTGTAATCTGTATCTAGGTACACTATAAAATTGATAATTATTTTATCTTTTATTATATTGCTGTCATAGTTTGGTTATCTCATCAGAATATTATTTTGACATACTTCGCAAATATTACTGGCTTATATATACATAATATATATTAAAAATCTTACATAGCTTAGAAGAGATCGGAAGCTAGGTACGACTACTGTCAAACATTTCAAGTAACAGTTACTTTCCGTATAAATACGAGGATTTCAGTGGTAGCCACAACGTGCTGCTTCAGATCAAATGTAAATATTTGATGATTTCTGATGGTGAACGTCCGGGTGTGCAGCCGGAGTGCGTGGTTTCGTAAGCGGCCGTGGTCGATGACTCCGGCGAACGTTCTAGTACCACATCTCTCCACGTTACGTAACTGCGAGAAAGTTGACATCCGGCCGACCGATCAGACTTTAGATCAAGCCACTGCACTGCCGGGCTCGATGCAACCCAATTAGCACCGGTTCAATATAGTAAACATAAATATTTTGTAATCCGCCGGTCATTGACAATGGCTAAACCACAGCTGCTTGAACAACTCAAGTGCATTATCAAGACACACTTTGGGCGGAATGAGAACACACGATTTCAAATCGAATTGATAGTGCCATATTTATTGTTAAACATTGTATTATGGCATACCGTGGTTCAATAAAGCAAGAAGCTAATCTAAGAGTACGTAGAGATATTTTTTGTAAAATAAGAACTAAGACCTATGTTGCTGTATAAAAAGGCGCAACAAATCACAACAAAATAAAACAACAACTTTTTGGCATCGCAATGCTTCTTGCTTCGTATCGGGGTTGTGTTGTTTGGCATCATAGGGGTTTTGAATCTTCTATTCTTCAGAACGACATTAATAAATAGCTTGCAATACAACATTCAAGAACACAACTCAAGTAAAAGCTATAAATATGCGTGCGACAGCAAAAATAAGCGAGAACAATTATTTATTAATAATATGAATATAACTGTATGGGCCATCATGTAATGTCATTGTCAGTGCCTTATCGAAATCGAGGACGTTTTTATATAATTCTGGGTCAATGTACCGAGCTGGTGTTTTGTTCAGCTTATCGCGGTGTTGCTATCGAGTGGGCTACGCTATATATGTCACAGATAGGGACGCTGAAGATTATTCCTTTGTGATCGAATAAAACTACGTATGTAGGTAACGTCTCAAAGTTGTTGTTCAAAGCACACTTAATCAATCAGTCAGTTAAGAGCATACCATGGGCTAACTTTTTCGAAATACAACAACAACAACCGATTATAATAATATAAACTACAAAGGCAAAGTTTAGTAAAAATATCCAAAGAATCTTTAGGAAGGTTTCTTGTTTAAACGG
The DNA here is from genome assembly GCA_905404285.2 of Erannis defoliaria. Classification (NCBI taxonomy): domain Eukaryota; kingdom Metazoa; phylum Arthropoda; class Insecta; order Lepidoptera; family Geometridae; genus Erannis; species Erannis defoliaria. The sequence goes on from FR990071.1 coordinate 9,533,500, forward strand.
GACATTAATTTTAATGGAAAACTGCTAGATAGATAGTTGAAAGGGAAACCTAAAGATTGAAGTTTGATATACATATTTCTGTGAATAATTCAAAGCCGATCTGTTTTTGACCTGGACATTTAGCATAGTTTTACAAGTCACCAAAAGCTCGTTTCCAGATTTATTTTCAGTAAGTCAATATATAAGTATAAGTAAATATGTTGTATTAAATATAATAAAAATGTGTACATTAAGGTACCTGAACAAAATTTTATATTGTTGAAGATGATTATAAAATTACCAAACCAAAGTTAATGAAATTTTTGGACGGACCACTTCGAGTACTCTACATTATAAACATGTGACACATAGTTTTGTTTTTTATAATTGGTATGCATGTGTAAAACTGTAAAAGAATATATATCAAATTGAGATTTTTCCTTTTCTTTGAAGTCAGTTACAGTACCTATGAAAATATATTTTTGACATAATTGATACTGTGAAACATTATGTACTCAGTTTGCCCTCTGTCGTCAGATGCGGCATTTATTTCGGCCACGTCGAGCTTAGCGACGGCGACGTTAAGCCGAGCCCGAGTGTCAATGCACTTGTAGTGAACCGACATGACTCAGTGGCTGACGATCGCGTAGCGGAACCCGCGCGCCGCTACAAATGTGCCACCGACTCATGTCAAAATAATTTATTATGGTAATTACGTATTGTAGAACATACCTTCCTACGTCTGTAATGAATAGGAATAACGTTATCCACATTTGGTTTATACTCAAAAGATCAAAACGAGGACGACTAGACGCGCTGCCTAAACTTGACTAAAATATAGTTCGTTCCGAACATATTTGGAAGAGAGCGTGTTTATGGCAGAGCTATTGAATATAAATGAGCTTTATCGTACCAAATTACTTATTTTATTCGATAACTCTGTATTTGTCTTACCTATTCAAAATAATAATATAAAATGCAATTTTCTTAATTTATATTATTCTCTTTGTCCCTGGCTTTATCAGTTTCTGTAGTCTTATCAAATAAAAATGTCATCATAAATCACCAAATTACATTTCACAAAGAATTGACTATCTTATCTAGAAAGGTGAACTACCTCGGCACGTTTCTGGCCTTGATATTTAAACTAGATTCATTACCTATGTATAGTTCTTTACATCCATTTAGCTATGTACACAAAAAAACTCAAATTTAAAAATTGACGGTATTTCATGTTCCTCTCCCGGGACGGGACGTAATTGTGTAAAGATTACACACTTATTTATCACGAGTTTAATCATTATTTCACAGTTACGTAGTAATGAATAATGGCAGCTGACGTAACGCGCTGCCATATTTTTATTTACAGTTTATACCCCATCAGTTATTAGATTGTCACCTACGCTGCGAGGTACCGACGACGTGGCGCAGCCGCTTCAAGCCGCGCGGAGTCAATGTTTCCGAACAATGTTCACTATTATTATTTGATGATAGCTATCTACATGTAGCTGAAGCGAGGTATCGAAGCTCACCGCCGGGTGATTGACCCACTCGCGGCAGATATTTGTACAATTGTGTTTGTAGATTCGCTTCAAGGACGCCGTTTACGTCACCCTGGGCTATAAAACTAGTATTGAACACCGAATCGAACGAATTTAATTCTTATTTTCGTTCATCTAGAGTTCCAATGTGATGGATTTTGTGCTAGAGTTTGCTATGCGTATTTTGAACTTGGATATGGTTCGGTTAATTCAGTTTACATCGAGACGATGAAGAGGTCAATAATACCGGATGTTGTACTTATTTAATTCTATTCTTAAACTGAAGACGAACATAAATAGACCTTATTATCTGTAATATCGTAAGCTAAAAACTAGAAACTTAAATAATTCTATAATTATTTCTTTCTTCGACAATATGTATGATGGAGACCTTTACTAACTAACTCGATTGTCTTCCTTAGTTACAGATTTACAGAGTTTAAGTTTTTCACAAGCTATATACGCAAGCTCTACTTTATTTTTTAGAGATTAACGGAGCCATCATTACAAAATAGAGTGCATCAGTAGGTACATAACATTTATGCAGGTAGTTGTAGTCGTTTTGTATGGACCAGCATGCAGTATGCACACAGCTGAACTAGTTCCGGAGTGTCGTCGGTGGCGCGTCGCCGGCACGGCAACGTGACGTGCACGCGGTCGTTAACCTCGATCCACCCTCGCTCACCCCACAACCCTCGACAGTCAAAACATTTTCTAAATAAGCCCTTAGTTCATATCATTTGGAGGGTGAATCTTTCTATATCGATATTTGGAATCTAGTACTAAAACAAAACCTTGCTGTTTTATTTAGCTTGGTTAATAGCTTTGTAATCGTAAGATTTAATCTCTTGAATATTATTTGAAAAAAGAGTGGAGATTCTCATTTCGGCATTGTTAGTTACCGTATAAACTTTTCGTCGTCGTGAAGAAGAAGAGGTATTTGAACACGCCCCACGGAAACTATGAAAACTCATCAATTCAGGACGCGTCACCAGATCCCATGGTCGCTCGCGAAAGATTATTCTAGACTAAACCCATACAGTTACCGCCTAACGGCATCAGCCTATATACGCGTTCACACATTCACATCTGCATTATATATTACTTATTAATATTTCAAGCTTTTAAAAATATTAAAATTCTACAACTTCTCAATCATTAGCAAAGATGTTCTATTGATCGATATGCATGTTTGGTATTACAAAGGTACTAAAAAACTGATGAAATAAAAGTAAACACAAAAATCTGTTGAATGAACGTTTAACAAAAGGACTTAATTGTTTTATGGTATCAAGAATGAGAAGAATGTAAATGAATAAAGGGATCCCTAGACTATAGTCTTGTGCGTAGGCTAGAGTGAGCTTTGTTATTTCGCGCTACAGTCAACCGATATATAGTTTATATTACTCTATAGACTAGTAGATATGCTTATAGCAGGGGAGTCGCACGCACAGGCGCTAGGCGGCGGACAACGACCGCGGGAACTTGTAACTACATCCGCGAGCTTACAAGTGAAACGGCGTAACTACGCCTACGGAAGGCGGCGTTACAGCGTTGTGGTGCCGGGCGACCTATTACCGAGCGCTTTGAACCCGCACTCGGCAGGGCACAGCGGCGGTCTTCACAATACTGATAGACCTTCCGCATTATACGACTTGACATATTGGTGCACTTATGCCATTACAATATCCTGTTAGTAACAGGATCGTGAGTTTAAAGAAAAAAAATGGACTCATGTCTTTCTAGAATGCATAGAAAAAAATTGGTGATCTATCGTTAATATAGCTGAGCCCCACGGTTTCACTATATTTTTTTTAGATTAAATGCTTTAGTTTTCTGCCCACTATCTTTAAGCATGCGCTGCACTGATCTGTTCCTACCTTTAAAAAAAGAAACAAACCACCTAACACATTATTATGTTATTATGTAAAAATAACAATGAGGAACAATATTAAAGTAGGTACACTAACGAAACCAACAATCGATCCCCATATCGATGTCTTCATCCCTAATTGATGGATTTTCCTGTTAAGAGTTCGTTAACCTAATAATTGCTTTAGGTGCATTGAGTCAGCTGCGTATTATGCAATAACCACGAACTAAAAAACATCTCTTTTAACAGCTTGCTTAGTTGTAATCATCAAGATATTATATGATTGTGACGCATACACGCAGTAAAAGCCAAGTTTATTACAGTTTAGTCTCAATGGGCTGTGAACGCCCTTTGCCGGAAGACGTCATCGCAGAGAAAGGCCTGAGAAATTTCCCCGCGTTACGACACCGGGCAGGCCGAGCCAAGTCGACCGCTGGAATTAGCGAGCAGCTACGATGGAAATGGAAAATCGCGAAGTGCACCGGGGGAAGGCGCGGGCAAGACGGGGGCTCCGGGCATTCGCGTGCACTGGCCTATATGCGGTGCGACGACACCGCCCCGGGAGCGATGCACTCTCTAAGTACTCGTTCGTAGTGCCGCGTACTACACACACTAGAACACACACCTATTTTTTTCTCATGTGCAGCACTGAGCGTCTGCCTCTAAACAAAAATTTTGCGTGAAAAGAATGCTTTCAGGAGTGAAGGAGATTGAAACGCCTTGCAATGTTTTGAGTACTCTTTTAACGAGTACGATCTTTAGTGCTGTGGAGATGTAAGCGTGCGCCGCTCTCATCACTTTCTTCCTGTATTACACGTGCCTCAACCCAGTTACTAGATTATCTAATCTATGATATTACCTGTGACTGTAACTATCTATTCATAGTTTTTACTATGTGTGTGTGGAAGTGTAATTAATGTTCAACAATAGGGTTTGAGTGTAGTCGAGTGCTTATGGCATAGTTTCGAATAGAAGTTTGTGGCGCGAGTCCGCATGTCAGGATGGCCGTTGCCGGTGTAGCCGTAAAAGTGGAACGGATATCGGTTTCATTAAAATGGAATATGCATAAGTGCAATGGAGCGGGGTGACGCGGGATGCATTCGAGGCAGCAGGCGCAGTTCCGGTCCGAATGCGCCTTAGTCACCGGCCACCACCCAACCCGCCTGGGTCACATATTATAATTATAGATGTTTAAAAAAATCGGTTTTAAGAATTGGTCATGCAACTGTAATGTCTATAGTTAAAACCTTGGGTCAATTCTGGCTAAGATTTGCACAGGACCAGAATGAGTCAAACAAGAAGAGAGACCTATACTTAGCAGTGGGCGATTACGAGCAGTAAATGATAATAATGATGGTATATCTCTACATTTATAATTGCCATTGAAGAAAAAAAAATGCATAGACAGCAAGAAAAATTATGAACTCTGGCAGGACCTGAACCTCCATACGAGCAAGACAACAAAACAACAACAAAAAACAAAACCCAAACACCCAACAACAAACAACAATATAGAAAAATCCAGCACGGAAACACTTCATCTATATATATATACAAAAAAATATATTTCAAGAATTGAAACAAACTTTTAAATTCGAAAAGTTTTCGTTACTTATTTGTAAATTATTTGTGAGAGCAGCAACAAAGTTTTATTTTACCTAATTAAGTATGAATTCAAGGTAAAATTTAGTTAGGTACCTAATGGAGTTTAAAATCAGCGGGAGCAGATAAACATTCATATGATGTGTCATTTATCTATTCAGTAATACAAATCCAATGTTAACTTTATTATAAAGGCAAATTCATATAACATACAATGGCAACTTCATTTATATTTGATTATAAAATTAAATTTGAACCTTGGCAACGCAAATCGTTTTTAATATTATACCAATGAAAGGACAAAGTTCGATGACCATCAGATGAATTCAAGTTCACAATATAGTTACGAAATATTTTAATGAGTTGTTTAACACGTATTTAGAAAAGAATCTAGTTGGCTCACCTGCAGTTTCGGTCGGTGGCAGGGCAAGTTCACTTTTCGATTCCATCGTAAGACTTCAACCATCAACAGTTGGAAAATGTTAGTAGAGCATGAAATGTTTGGATTGAGAAAGTGTGGTTACGACCGGCGCGCGACTCGAGGCGGTTTGGCGCGAAAGCCAGTGCGACAGCAGCGTGGTTTGAACGTGGGGCGGCATCGCGCATGCGCCCTCGTGACGTCAATGAGCTACACTACCCCCTTGCACCCACTCACCCCACACTTAAAATTAATTACTACTCGGAGAGAATAACCTTTGACTTTTCATTCTCTAGCCATACCTACTAGCTTTTTATTAGCATTTTAATTTTCTTGTTTTATGTAGTTCAGATTAGACATTGAAGTTTTTACCAATTAAATAAATAGTATGACTGCTTTCGTTCTCAATATTGTTGTTTTGCAATATGACCAAACATTTGAATTATCATGTAATACGAGTGCCCGTAACTTGAAATAAATGAATGTCAATGTGTTTATAAATGTATGCTCATACATAGACTGGCTATTAATTTATTAACTACAAAAAAATATATGCAACCTAACTATTTAATCTGCTTAACCTAATACTTAAAATAACAGGTTATAATTAATTACGTTTTAAACTAAAAACACATGATTTATTTACCAACATATACTGTTTAGTGATCATTTATACTGCCCCAGCTCATCTTGATTAGATCTAGTTTCATAATATGACGTATTACAATTTACAAAAAATATATTGCCGCAATTTTATTCCACGAATTTGAGGCGGAAAATCTGTACGTGGTGGGGTCGCACGAGTTCACGGCCACAGTCGCCCCCCGCCACCCCCGCCCTCCCTCTCGCCAGCCCACATTACTGCTGAACAAGCATCAACTATTTTTAGTTACAGCTCTAGATTTCTCTCGTAAAACCTGGCGTATCTAGAAAGACAATGACAATTAAATGACTTGCTAATTTGTATTTGCTTTTTTTATATCACAATACTTGTGGTGTTATGTGATCGACATAAGTGCCGTAAGTACTTATAAGATTATTGCGAAAAATTATTAAATATTAAACAATAAAGTAAGTTGTTATCTATGTACTGGAAATTCCTACTGAATACGTCAATATGCAATAAATACATAATGCGCCTAAATTGAATAAAAAAAAATACTCAATGTTAGTTTCAAATACTCTGCTGGCTTTTTGTTATGGGTCAGCTAAATAATTACAAGCACATTATGTTACAATTTTCTGAATGCATTACGTTATTTTCCAGAGTAATTTGTCAAATTCTCTATAAGACCTTTATTGTGAAGAAAGCTAGCGACATCTATTGGGCTTGGTGCGAACGTGCTACTCGACGCCAGATGGCGCACTTCCCTCACATTTCGTCATGGTGTTAGGTGAGGTTTTTCAACGTAAATGTGCACCAAATTCTGGAGACCTTTATAAAATATGTTGTGTTTTTTTAAATAAAAAGCTAAGAAAGCTATAAAGAAAAATATGAAGCTAAGATAGTAAGTCCCATAAAAAGTCCTTGAATAAAACAAACTTAAAAATATCCCTTTACACCCGAGAGATGACATTCTTTTAAATACTGTTAAAATGTGGTTACGTGGTTTCCTTAGTATCCAGAACATATAAGAAAAATACTGAAAAAAATCCTGCTGGTGCTGGTCTCCAGCAATCAGACCCTCACGATCGTGAGCTTCAGGAAATAATTGTACACGCACGATCGTGAGTGTGTAATATATTTAATCAATAATCAGCCTTATTCAATTCTTATAGAATAAAATCTACTTATTTGTGACATGATAAGTCTTAAAACAATGTTTGTCTCGAGATAGACACAAATAAACGTCACATTTTTCGCATCTTATTTTGGTACAACTTCTAATCGACAGGATCTGGGTGCTGTTATATCATCACTACTAGGATAATGTTCGTAATGTTCGATGGTGCGATAGCTGGCTTGTATATCTTATAGTCTCAACGAGGTACTGCAGCAGATAAATCATCTTCGAAGTCTTCCTTACGAGCACGATCAGGTTTAGACGATATGCCAATAAGCTGTCGGCAATATTCATGCAAAAGTCAAGGAATTGAGTTTTTTCCTGGTATTTTCTGGGAAATTTATTAGTCGGCAGTCATTCCTGTAAAGCCTTCAAGCATTAACGACTGACAGATCTTTAAAAAATGTATTAAAACTTGAAAATGTCAAATTTTTTGTGCCTTTTCTGTGAAAGCAGTCTGCTTCCATATTCGCTTCCTTGCAACCCCGGAAACTGATTCTGGTCATCTTCCACAAATAGACCCTCTTCCACGACTACATGCAGGTGATCTCGATCATCTCTCGAAGTATCATTCGGGACAGAAGTTGAACGAGAAGGCCTTAGACGTGAACTTCTTGATTCTCGGGTAGTAGTCCTCGGTGTTGACTGGAGAGGTGACTCAATCGGCACTGAGAGTGGCTGTATCAATGGAAACCCAGAGTAGATGCTGTAGACGGTATTAAATCGTTAATTTCGTCATACTACTCCTCTTCTGTTACATTTTCTTCAGCTAGTTGCCGAAATAGGACATCCGGATTGAATTTTACATCATCGTCGTCCAAATCTTCAATCTTGGAGATGTTACCACCTTCTAAAAGTCACATATTGCTTCTTCCTTGATCGGACGTCTTAAAAGTGATAAAATAAACACATTTTAAAGCCACATAACACCGAAATAACAAAAATAACGTACAACATTAGTTTATATTAAGTTCACATACTACCACCGACATGCTACGATCGTGCGAGTTCAAATTTCGAAGGATATTCTCGACAAACTATTCACGTAATGTACAAAAAACACATATTAACTTCTTCAACAACTAATAAACAAGCAATATGTAGGAAAAAATAGTTAAAAATCTCTTTATTTAATTTAAATATAAGGTACTTACTTGAGCGGGCGCTGGTGTCAAAAAACACAGCCATCCTTACCTCGTCCTTTCGGAGGCTGACAAGTTGTAACTTGTTTCTATGCTGGTAAGGTACACTTTAGCGCGCTCTCAGATAGACTCACGATCAATCGACGTCGGTTTCGTTTGCAAAAATAATTTCGGGTACGGTATAGAATTTTTCAAAGTCAAAACTCACGATCGTACAATCTCGGGTGTAAAGGGATATGTATCCAACCCGTATGTAGAGTCATTCAATTAACTGGTAGAGAAAGGAAATAACAAAAACATACGTCTTGAAAGAATTATTCTTTGTTTTTTCTGCTCCATTATTAATAAACTCGCAAAACCTATTGTTTTGCCACTGCTTATTATTAAATTAAATTATTATATGTTTGAGTTAATGAGATTGAGTGTTGCCTGGTTTTATTATACATTTATATCATAACTTAAAAAATATTTACTTACTCCTTGTAAGTAAATATTTTTTTAAGTTGTTTCAAAAATCATCATTCAATTAAAAAAGTCATTTATTGCAAAACGAAAAAGGTTAAACAGATTTTTCATAGCAATTCGGGAGTGATTTCCACACGGGTGGTTCGGCATAAGTGTCGGATGACCCGGAAAGTCGGGGTAGCTGGGTTCGTCGACCTCTCCCTAACCTACTGGCGGTATTTGGAGCACGATACAGCCTGCCGCATCTAGGTCAACATCAACTCACTATACTGATTCATGACGTGACCTACTACGCTTAATCACCGCCGCATTTCGTAAGGAGTACTCTCAGTGCAGTTAGACAATTCACATACAATTATAAAGATTAATAAATAAGTAGGTAATTCAAACAAAAACTGTTTACTAAATAATGCCTAATGGTACTTACCGGATATAAAGTAAATTTGTATGAACCTAAGAAAAAATAATCTATTTCACAGCAAGCTGAATCAGTTAATCGACTCAAGATGGTGTTTGTCAAAGGTGATATTAAAATCTAATTTCATTTTTAATTAATGCGATTGTGATATTCGAATAATATTCAATAAAATGGTCGTCGTCAGCCATAAAACATCCACTGCTGGACGAAGGCCTCCCCCTTAATAGAGGGGTGTTGCCATAATCCCCACGCTTGGCAGGCGGCTTGCGGATCGCAGAATGGTCACCACCGTTAACCAAGAGGACGCTGCTGCCCGTCCTCCGGTGGGTCTGGTTGCAGTTTAAAGACATACCCAGGTCCAATAAAATGGTAAATTCCACAAAATATTACTATAATGTTGTTTACAAGGCTTATCATAACATTGCCTACTGTTAATACGCTGTCAAGCACGACGATTACTCATATTTGAATGTCCATGTTGTAAAAATCTCGGCCTATTTCCGCGAGGTCGTAGTGATATAATAACACACTTTTGACGCTAGTTTTATAAACATAACCTTCACGTTCTGCCTACAATACCTACTAAGCACTTGAGAATCCGTAACATAAGTAAAACATGGACTACTTAATTTGAATACTGTGCATTCTAATTAGGTACAGAGAAGCAATGAGAAGCAATATGTATGCCAATCGAAGGAGACGTTGGAGGTATTCTTTGTAAATTAATATACGATATTTATGTACTTAATTAATAGTAGGTTTGGTGGTTATATGTTTCAATTTTGTAGGCTAGGTACCTACAGCAAGTAGCGCGTATCCTCTATCCTTATGTAACCATGATCCACAATTGACGCAGTTAACACTTTGTTATGTACGCACACGTGCAATTTACGTAATTGTCTTACGTCTGCGTTGAGCGTAAATAAGTACTTGAATTGCTCCTTATTTACTTATTATTTATTTTTCAGATATTCGGAATAAAAACATTGAGTCGAAGTAGTTCAACAAACCGAGTCATGACCTACTCGTGTTTAAGAAGTGAGCAATCGGTATTATGGACAGTGTTAGTTAAAAGAGCGCTTATAAAAAATGAGGTAACTAACACAATGGTCGACATTTTTAGAGTGTGGTGGGTTAGCGGGTTAGCGGAGAAATATCGCGGCGGCTAAAGACGTGACCATACTTGGCCGTCAGCCCGTCACCAGAGTTAGGTAAGGCTCCTGGCTCACTTGGTGGAATTTAGGCAAGTGATTGAACAACAATATTGTTTTTTTTAATAATAAATTGCTTTAATCACGGCTTTAAAACACAATAATAATTAAAAATCTATTATTATAACGGGATATTTACCGTGATTATGTTGTGAAATGAGCTCCCGATATTTCATATTACAATATTATTATTGTATTATTTTTTTCTTTAGTATACGACCGTGATAGTTTAAAACAGTGTTACAATAATAATTGTTTAAGTAAATTTAAAATTTCTTATTTTGGTTTTATCTCTAAGTCCTAACGTTCTTAGCAGTTAACTAAACCTTAACAAATGTTGCATATAATTATGCCACTTGCTATAAATCAATTTTAGAGCATTTTCTTCGGTATTCGTGCGAAACTATGTCTATCTATATGTAGAAAACTTGTACTACTCGTACATTGTGTGTATTAATTAAGACTTACAAGCAGTGGATAGGTATTAAAGTGTGGGTATTTTCCACTGAGTGTGCCTGGCTGGACGCCGAGGTCTGCGACTAGAGTAACCAAGTATATTTAAATTTTCTGAATGCATTAAGGAATTATCAGTAACACTGGCTGAAATGTTGCTCATTCAAAAATCACTACATATTCTTAGTAATTAAATATTTAAAAAAAAAATGTCATTGAAAATTATTTACTGGATACCACAACCATTTCAATACCTACTAAACTGTTTATTAATAGGACTTGGAAATGTTTCGTACAGGAAAAATATAGAAAATGTCCTGCCGTTATCTGTAGCATGGCTATAGTAGAGCGCGATATGACGCGAGCGCAGATAGATTGGGGTCAGGGCGGCGCGGGCGTCGACCCGGCAGCCTCTCGTTCGCAGCGTTCGCTGTGCCCCCTCCTCCCACTCTGACACCCCCACCCCCCTCGTAGAACATTATGCACTAAACCCAGTAAATTAATCCTTGAAATGCAGTTTGTAATGGCGATTTTCAGGTCATGACAATTCTCTAGAACAACGATGAAAGAGCAAAGGTGAAAGTGCAAGAATTATGACTATAAAAGAATTATATTAATACATATTAATAAAACAAAGTCGGGTCGGGTCAGTTACACAATTTATAACTCAAGAGCAGCTGGGTCGTTTTTTATGATTTGATTTCTTGGATTTGCCTTCTCCCCGAATAGCAGAAAAACTAATAAAACATAGAAAAATATCACAAAAATTTGTTCAAGGCGGTTCGAAGTTTGCCGAGGCATCTACTTGAATATAGTTAGGACACGAAAAATGAAAATCCCTAAACAGAGACCATCATCTAGTATTATTTATGTATATGTAATTGACTATAACCTTTTCAGACTCTATTTTTATATTTATTGGTCTGCATTTGAATAAGTAGTTAGGTAAGTACTACCTAAAATTGGCACGCTTCGGTATACTGTTTCAGAATTAGCAGTTGTTTACTTCATTGCATTTGCGTTGGAGTAAGTTCTGATTTAAATGTAGGTACCTAGTCTTTAACAAACGCGAGTCTAAAAGTGTTTCAATTTGTTGTTCGATGTTTAAATTCCAAATTTCCTTTTCTTTTTCCTTCTTTTTTTAGTTACTCAGTCAGTTGATTTCGTACAGCTTCACAGTTTCAGCTTCAGTTCTAGTATCATGGGTGTACTAAAAATGTCTTGTCACTTTTTTTACGATTGTGTAGGTATTCTACGACCGAACTGCTTACGGCTAAGTATTTTTATGTGAATGTCGAGCTATATGACCGAAGGCTCCTGCTTTTTTATTTAACATTTTTATTAATAATTGGGAGTTATCATTGTTATAAAATAGAAAAAGAAAAAGAAAATATATAAAGCATGTGGAATTTTATACTTACAGATTAAATTATATCAGATCAGGTTGGTTTAGATTTAAGTATGTTAAATACTTTAGTTAAATAGTTCTTTTGGGATGTTAATATTGTTTTTGACGGTGTATAAAAACATAGAAATATAATATACCTACCTAAGTAAACTATTAATCTAAAGGTAATTTTAATAAATCCAAGCTACAAACCTACTACATTGCTATTTGAATTTGCATCTGAATATCACACGGTAAGTAAGAAGTAAGTACTATTTTCAAAGACAACCAAGAATATTACCATCTCAAAATAATATAATTAAGGTTACCTACATAGAGTGACGTTACAGGCGCGGATTTAGAGTGATTTAAACAGTTATTTTGTGTGTGGGGTGTGACCCAGTTGCGGGCTGGGTGAACGAACTCGAGGCCTTGATCGCAATACCGCGCGCTGTCCCCCTCCCGCCGGCCCGCCCGCGAACCGCGCGCACCACGTACGTCACTCGAGCCAACACGCAACTGTATTGTTTCAATTTCAATATTATTTCAAATAAATTTCAAGCCTAATAAAACTAACACATTTTATGGCCAGGTTTTGTTGCTAGATTGCATGTGACGGATTGATTGACTTGCGATTAATTGATGACTTTTGTTTTTAGCACAGATTTTTATGAATTAATAAGTTGTCAATAAAAAAACTTTACATGTTATTAGCATAAAACTACTTTGTATTTTTTTTAAATTCCAAACACCCAAAAACTTTGAATAGAATATGAATAATCGAAATAATTATCTAATGATTAGTACGAAGATTAGTCACAATAATATCTAGATCACAGAAAAAACAAGGATTTTTGTCTTTGTTCTAATCGATTCTGAAATTAAGTATAATAGGGTTCATTTGACATGCATTTCCGTACTATTTCTTTGAGTAACAGCACTAAATTAAGTCAGGTGTTCAATGTTATGTAAACCAATGGAACTCATCCAGCCTACTAAAATCTAGTAACATCTTTCCCACTTGCATAGACTATCTAGGCTTACAGTCGGGAGGGAGAGAGACAACCCTCTAAATCTAGCTGCTGCGCTTACAGAATAAAGTAGAGTTGCGAAATGAATGTTGTCGCCGTTGATATGCGTGGAAGTGTCACAAGTGCGAGTGAGATAGTAGTATCGTCAAGGTTTCGCGTGGATTATTATTAGAGTATCGGCGGCGCTAGGTTATTCTGAGGCGACCTAGATAGCGCGCGGGGCCGTTGACCGCGGGCCCTCGGAGCGCGCGGCCTCCAAAATAAAACGGCATCCAGTGATGGGCTCAGCTTGCGAAACTCGACTCGACCGTGATGTCGAGCGCAGAGACTCACTCGCTCTTCTTTGCTATTGCGAATAATGCAATCACTATCGATTGGGTAATGCGTGTCTACATACTTATGGGTAGTATCAACCTAGGTAAGCTAAATAACTTGACCCCGATGCCGGACAATAACTCATCATTGCATAAAACGCTGATCATTAAGGAGAAGGACTTCGTCCAGCAGTGGATGTCTTCTGTCTGAAGATGATGATGATGTAGATTATGTTTTTGGTGTAAAAGTAAAATGTATAGTTACCTATCTAAGTATCAGTAATTCGTTAATCTTTGTTTTACACGAAACTAGTAAAATTAGCACCGTAATCTAGAAAAGACGTAATAAAGTCGGTCACCTAATAATTTGAATATATGACAAAAAAAACTAAGTCCGGCCCTGCACTGGGGCTGCGCGGGTCTCCGGTGCGGGGCGCGGGCAGCGGTGGTTATTAGCGACGTCGAATATAGTCGGGAAGGCCGCCGGGGCAACGAACTCTCCGCTTGACCCAGATCCGCCGAGAGGGGCGGGGAGCAGCCGGAGGGGGGAACGTTACTCCAAGAAAGTGAAAAGGACATTCCTTTATCCCTGTTAATAGTTACTACTGTTATTCAATATCACACAACCGCGAACAGGTTACATCAACAAACTGCCCGCACCGTCATCGACTCGATCCGCTAGCACGTGCATGAACTTAATTCATTGCACCTAGCGTAGCGGTAATTTACGAATACAATGAAATGCATTGGGACAAATGCTCACCTCATATAAATTTGTATTACATGAGGTAAGGTTAAGTTCGTAAACAATGGACGATGACAGCTGTCATATCGTGATCAGCTGATAGCACGCGGGCAGTGGTAGTACGCTAGGGCTACTCACCCGCCAAGACCCTGCCCAGGAGCAGCTCCGAGTCGTCGGGATGCAGCTGGTCCGCGTCGCTGGGGTGGTCGAGGATGCACTCAGTCACAGTCATGTCGCACGGGAGACGCATGAGCCGGCACGGGGGGACGCGTGTGGCCGGCGGCGGCGTCAGCACGAATGGCGCGCGGCGCGGTCTCTACGCCGCCCGCAATACGGCCTCGTAGCGCGTCCTCGTAGACGATCTACGCGCCGCCCGCCCCGCAATATAGCCTACCTGCTGCTATATAGTACACTACCCTTTAATACTCTGGTATCTCATATTACTTACTCTTACTAAGTTGAGTCGTGGATAAATACAAGTATTCAGTAAAATTGCCAATAAAAATATCCGTCAATTTCTAAAAAAACATCAAATCCCCTTAGTATAGATAGTTTGTAATTCGATTGTCGAATGATTCTTCATCAAATACATATTAAAAAAACTCACTAGGGATTTTTTGATATCCAAAGTGACAAGCAAGCCTGCCACTGTTTCAGGCAATTATCGCCTCTCAAAATTACGTACGTACTTATTGCATTTTTTTAAATATATCATGTTATATGTTGCGCTAAAAATTTCACTTAGATCTTTATTTACGTTAAACTATTCTCATTTACTTTCTATTCATGTTTATTTTTCATAGAGCAGCGCAGTTACAAATGCCTTGTATTCTAGGTCGTGGAAGGCAATCGGTTACAGGGAACTCAACTCTAAACGCACTACCATAGGATTAACATTTATATTCAACTAGCTGCGCCCTGCGGTTTCATCCGCGATTCCTGGAATTAAAAGTAGCCTATGTGTTATTCCAATTTATAAGCTACCTAATACCCGAATTTCATCCAAATCCGTTCAGCCAAAACACACACAATATTAGTGTGATTACAAGCACTCTTTTTGTATCAAGATTTTGACGTGTTTATGATTAGTTTAATACACATTTACTATTAGTTACAATCTCTCCTCAGCCAAAAGACGTCCACTGCTGGACGAAGGCCTCCCCCTTAATAGAGAGGGGGGATGTAACTACCCCCCATCCCTCGTGCAGTGGGGGTTAGTTACATTAGACATGAATATTCTGTTAAGAGAGCCGTTTCAAAAACAAAAAACAAGATAAATGAAGAATTTTGGTGGTAAATCTGATGTAAGCAAGGAAATTATTTAGAAGCGGAAACCCTCGATCCGTGTAATTAATAAATGTGGGGTAACCATGGAATTGTAATCTATCTTTTATCTTTATCCACCAAGTAATAAATTTCAAAGAAAGGAAAAGATACGTTTTTGGTATCTATTCAGAGGCATCTCCGCCCTTATTAATAAGGTTATAACTTTATTTTAAATTAACGATTTAACTATATATCGATACTTTAAATTATATATATAACAAAGATGAACAAACATGAACAAAATGAGATGATCAAATATGAACTTCCGCAAAGTAAAGCCAATCGCTTAATTCTGACATTGCTACGCTTCGCATATAACCATTGCGAGTAACAACTGTATAAATATTACTAAATTGAATAACATCTTTAGGTACGCAATTTTATGGGTTAAAAGTTCATTGCCTCTTTTGTAGGTACCAAAATTATACTTTGTTTCATTTCCTTATACTTATTTATTGTTTTTCGTTACTAAAATGTATTATGTCGTGTTTACTATGTGTGTTCAAACCAATGATATTATATAATATAAGGAGGGAGATATGTCATATCGCGCCCTAAAATGGCCCCGAAGACAGCCCTAAGGACTGTCTCGCCTGTCTGCGCTCACTAAGCGAGATGCGCGCTATCCCTTTTGCTCTCATAAAAGTGCTATCTTCTTTCGCACTCCGGTGCTACACGTAAACATGACGGCACGGGAGTCATTTTCAAACATTGCTTTATTACGCGATGGCGCATCTTTCGTAATCTTTGGTTCAAACTAAAACCACCTTTAAGAGCAATTTGTCTCATAAAAGCAGCGTTGGCAAAAAATGCTCTAAATCGGAAGCGTCCAACACAACCCAGTGAACTGAAAACCTAAATCTAGAATTGGCGAATCGGCCCGCGAGCGGTTTATAGGCCAAGGCGACCAATTATACAGCTACTAGGAGCCGCGCGTTATTACCAGCTGTAAAATAATGCGTTTTTATTTCTTGTACGCAGATTACGTATGAGTTTAAATGACGCGTTGTGTTGTGTCTGATACCTAAGCTGTGGCTTTGTGCTTTGATGCGTCGTCACTAAAGAGCGTGTGTATTAGAGCCGATTCTGGAGCTGAGATTGATTGCTGAATTACTCAACTATACAAAAGGCAAAATGATTTTAAGATCATGTTTGGTTACATTCCTAGTAAAAAAAACAATATTTTGTATGAAGTGTTTCCACACTATTGTTATATTTTATTGTCCACACCACACAGAATTATGACAACTAAGACAGAGGCTTCTGTGGATTGATTGGCAGAGCGGTTGGGATGGAACCCCAGAGATTACTCGTATGCAGGTTCGAGACCAGCTTTAAAAACAAAATATTACAAAGACGAAACTATGAATGAAAGTTTCAGTTCGTTTGTCAACTCCGTAAACAAAACATTTTTAACTCGTCATTTGTCATGTTTATCGTTTTTGGGTAGACTCCCAAATCATAGACCCTCTATCTCTTCCTCATATGGACCAGATCGTAATAAACCTGAGACCCTGGGGGTCGATATAGCCCACTTTGGTATAGAGCAAGTGGTATACTACAAATTGTGAGGTCATAGTCCGGGTCGCAGCAGCCTGGGATCTCTGACGTCAACAGCGGTTGGCTACCTCCCTCTGCCTCGGGGTGGTTAACTACGTAACTACATTTCTCCATCTTTGTTGCAATAGAAAATGCAGTTTACATAATAATAAGTACGAGGTACAGTAAACATAAAGGGTCTTACTTAAAAACGTTGTTTAACCAAAATTGTTTTAATTTCTAGTGTTTTTCCGCTGTAATCACATAATAAAAGAAATTAAAACAATTTTGGTAACAATGGACTTCCGCAAAGTAACGCCTGAATCAATCACAAACGTTGTTTAAGTCAAGTAAAATTAAGTGCGCAGTATTAACTAACGTTAGGTATTTAATTTCAAGCGGCATAAGCGATAATGGCTTACCACATTCGGTTTCTCCATCGCATAACAATTTTAATTAGGTACTTCAAAAGAAGGGGGATTAGTCTTTAAAGGTAGACAACGCTCTATCCTTGGGCGTATATGACGTAGAAGTACCAACGTATAGGCTACAGGCAGCGGCGAACAACTACCATCAGATGGCCTCATACCAAAATCAACGTAATTTTAAAAATATACATGTAGAAGCTAATTATATTTTGCTACGAAAAAAGTTTTTAAATTCTGTATTCATAACCATTATTTTTAAAGGCTATTCAAAACTTACAGACTGCTATAACTTCTTTTGATATGTATATTAATTTATTATCATTAAACCCACCCTTGATCCATGACCATTCTCTCTTATGCAATAACAGTGTTTCTTGCAACTGCATAGAACAGCAATTTACTAAGTTTTAGTTAGTTCTATTATTTTAATAATTTGTTAGATTTCATTTTATAGATTTAATTATTAGACTTATATCACGTAGTTTATCAAAATACATTATATAACCAATGCGAGGTCAGTCCAGCTGCACTGCAACGGGAGCAGCATCAGGTCGTGCTGAGGTCACGGGTCGACCACCTCCCCCGACCACCTTCGCTCCACATCTATGCTAAATTGAAATGCCAACGTATCTCTACTGCGCACTTAAAAATATAGGTCCTTATCATAATAGAAAAAGTTTGAAAAAGAAAATACAATCACATATCGCTCTGGTATATTTATCAGGTAAATATTACACCTTTATTAAGATTTTTTTGATTCCACCTTATTTCAAATGACCTTGTGATCGATTTCAATTTTACCTTTTGTTTCAGGCTAGGTAGCCTGGAATGGACTCGGTACTGGCTCTCAAGTGAGGCTGCCGGAACACACTTAATAATTATATAAATAAATATATATATTATATAAAGCGTTTTCGACGTTATCTACAATATCGCGCTAAAGTATTTTTACTAGATTATTCCGCCCGGTGCAAAAAGTTCCACATTCTACCACTTCATGAAAGAAGACGAGTAGCAGATATTTCTTACCTCCTGAATATAGCAAAAGGTACGATTGACTGTCCGGAGTTACTTGGGCAGCTGGGACTGCGCACACCCACCGCTTCGCTTAGAAGGCCGAATCTTCTTTATGTTCCTTTTGTGCGATGTAATTATAGACAAAACAGTTATATTATAAGGGCATGCAGGTGTTATAACACTCTTGCTAAAGAACTTGATGTAGATCTATTTAATACTTCTGCATTCAAATTGTAGCAGCTTCTGAACTCATACTATTTCTTGTAAACATGTTCCAATCTGTCCTCTATTCTCTATTTATTTATTTATTTCCAATATATATTTAGTAAACTTAACTTCCTATTCTCTATTTAGTGTTTTTATTGTATAATTATGTGCGAGTCCGTCTTTTTACAATTTTTTTCTATTCTTCTTCTTATCTGTAAAAACTTTTAATTGGCCTTCTATTCTTAATAACTCTATCTAACTGTGTACATAGCTGTAAGTTTTCCTGTGAAAAAAGCTAGTTAACAAGTGTCTTTACGAAATTTTACGAGTACGTGTACTAAACCCCGTCTACGACCGCACCGCCACTGAGCTGCAAGGTACCTACTGACACCTAGCCTGTCAATATCAACATTAAAACACACTAATAGAAGATAATACGCTTTTTGAAAAAAAAACACATTTCGACTACCTGGATTTCATATGCTTCATATTTTCCAAAAATGTTTAATTTAAAAACCAAACTACTGAACCGATTTCGATAAAATTTATATGGGACCACCTCAGAAGTATCACCTACTATACAAAAAAACAATCAAAATCTAATCATAATTGGCCAGGTAATCGCGTAACATACATTAAACAAAAAAACTGTAGAGTTCAGAACCTCCTTTTTTGAAGTCGTTTGAAGAAACAGCTAAATTATCTCTCCTCAGCTAGAATATAAGCAAATTTTGGATCCTGGCCGAAAGCATAGAACTTGGCGAGTCTGTAGATTTTGTGCTTCAATTTAGAAAAATATGTTGTTATTTCGATGTTTTTAATGCATAGACAATATGAAAAATTATGACCACTGGCAGGGCTTGAACCTGCATACGAATTTTCTCTAGGTTTCCGTCCCTACTGCTTTGCCAATTAAGCTACAGAAGTCTCTGCCTTAACCGTCATAATTACCAAACTGTATTGCTAATCAACTAAAGCGTCGATAACACCATCTGTAAATTTTTGCAGGTTCAAGTCCTGAGGGCATAATTTTTCATACTGTCTATGCATTCAAAACATAGAATTACCTATACACACTTCATATATTCGACTATTATGTTATTCTTCCCTACCCTTAAACTGGCTGATTACGAACCGCTAAGCAATTTTCTAATTACTGTGTCTTAGGTGTGAGTGTATTGATGTTGTAGTGGACTATGGTATAATAATATAGATCTTTTCTGTGAGTGTGAGGAAAGAGAAATAAATTTTTTGGACCCCACAAATTAATTTTCGCTTTATTTCGATTCGAAGCGCCATAAAACTGGTGTTCCATTTTTTGGTTACATTTCCAATGAATTCTTTGATGAGCCAATCAATTTGATGCCATGCGTTTTCATTTTTGAGCCAAGTTTCGTCAAGTTAAATTAACTGAAATTGCATTGTAAAATTTATCTAATTATATATATTTTTTCTTTTAATTTTGTTTTGACAATAATAATTAGTTGGAGTTTTTCTCAATGTAGCGAAGAAGTAACATAAATTAAATGACTTTCATTCGTCATAATTTAGTGGAATATAAATAGTACCACGGGCAATAAAGCGTGCCTACTTAATACTTCCTACACTTTGCTTTAATAACTACAATTATCATAAAAACAATAGACAGTAAGTTAATACGTAATGAAAAGGTAATGAATTACTGTTAAGATCACTTAATAATACAAATATTCACTGCAACAAACTACCATTTCCCTTCTAACAACACGCCTACGACGTAAGGTACCTATAACACAATTAATTTCTACCGGCAGCCTTAGAACCGGCTAGGTTCTTGACCCCAGCGTGGAAAGTGGACCATAATGACACCACCACTTTCATTTTCGCACAACTCTCACTGCGAGTCGAGATCGAAAGTGTACTACTTTTGTTGCAGCGCGCGCGCAAGCCCCCCCTCGATCCGACTTTCCTACGTAGCATTGGACGCTTTCTTCTGGTAGCGCCGATGCCCCAGCAAACGACACTTGTGCAATTCGCTTTCTAATTGCATTGTGATCGCAGTGTGACTGATGACTGCTAAACATCATCTCGCTGACCCACTTTTCTATGGAAATATATCGCCCGAGAGATTGATGCTCTCTATTAATACATCTGCGATTAGTTATGCTACAGCGTTATGAAAGTGGTTGGCTATAAATAAAAATGGCGTTTCTCTTAACTATTGAAGTTTTTATTTTGATGTAAGATTAAATGTTTGAGGTTTGTTTAGTCTGATGATGAATTTTGTACTTTTGAAGGGAATTTGGTAAATAAATGAGATGTTTTTAATGCATAGACAGTAAGAAAAAATATGACTTCTGGCGGGGCTCGTATGATTGATTGACGACTGTTTATTTGTCACTTCAAGAATTACACAGAAATAATTTAAATAACTTAAATATTGGAACAAGTGGGCGACCTTATTGCTAAAAGCAATCTCTTCCAGACAGCCTTTGGATGGTATGCAGGTTCAAGTACTGCCAGAGGTAATACCTTTTCTTCTGTTCTAGGCAACCTTTGGACGGTATGTAGGTTCAAGCCCTGCCAGAGGTCATAATTTTTCTTACTGTCTATGCATTAAAACATAGAAATACCCAAAGTGTGGAAACACTTCATATTATTTATTTATTTAGGAATGACAAACAGCTGTACATTAATAAAAAAAAGTATAGGTTAATTAAGCTTAGTAAATGCACAGCCACCCACATCATCTACAGATGACTAAATACATGTTAAAAAAAAATCAAGCTGCTAAGAAGACACTGTTTTGAAGCTAAGATTTAAACATACAGAATTATTATTACTATACCGACTTGCATAACTTGCTGACAATATATATGTGTTTGTTTTATGTTATAAAGATGTTTGTTTTATTTATACGGCAATACTCACGTTTAATTAAATCGCGGAGTATCCGACTCAGGACTTAATATAAAATATTCAATAAATATGATGTAATTTAATTTGTTTACCTTTAAAATACATACATTTTCATTGATTAGCATCTTCCGCAAAGTCCACGAAGTACACGATTACTTACAACTAATTTTTTTAAACCCATGGCAAGAAATATGAACGCAACTTGAAGCCTTTTTACCACATGCGTGTGAGTTTCTCAACAGCATGTCTACGTACGGCCCGAAAGAGGTCATCTCATTCAATGCAAATGATCTATTTTTCTTCCTGCTATCAACACACGTGCATTGTAATGTCACAGGAAGTCACTTGAACTGTACTACATACGGCTTTTGTCCCAATTAACGGGACTTTGCGGTGTAATATAACTTGTCCCGTAGTAAGTATATTTTGATTAATAATTTAGTAATATTTCAACTGAAGATAATTCGCTGTACTTTTAGGGTGCGATCCTTTTTGGCGAGACTATGAATCTAATCCAGTAATTTGGTATACGTACGTATGCTTTATACTTATTTGCAACCAAGAAAACATTAAGATTGGGGAAAAATATATACTAAGGTTGGATTCCGTGCATGACAAGTGGGTCAAATTCTAATTAAAATTACAAATGTGAAACTAGGTTTGTTTTTTGGGTTGGGTTGTTTTCCCTTCTTTTACGCATCGACGAACGTCGGCACTTTTTATGCCTGAAAAACGGTTTTTGTAGCATTCTTGCCGCGGGTGAAACTGCGAGACACTTTAGTTTGCGAGTATGAGAGTATTAGTAAGTATGAGATTTTCAAAATTGTTTTTGATAACTTTATTTCCCTCATTAAAATATTCTATGTTTACCTTAATCTGTTCTTTTGTAAAATAACAAAGATAACGCCACCCCTGCCACAGTGCATTGGCCTCAAATGCCTAATTGTTTTTTGATTGTGCAGTCATTAAAATTTCACATAGAGCATTATCGCAATACTGTATAGATATACGATTTGCGTATGAATGTAATGAATAAATCGCGTCATATAATGTTAACCGTGTCGCGATATTTTTTTTCATAACGTGGGCCTTACATGTAGAAGCTTCAGAATAGTTAATCCATTATTGTCTTTACCAACTTTTGTCCTATGCCTTTTAAGATCTATGGGTCTTAAAACGCAGCGCGCCGCTAGCTCGCTCTCGCATTTAACTATTTTTGAACATATAAAATCACTGAATATAAAAATGAAAAATCGCAGTCAGCAAAATTGCTGAGAATAAGATTAACGGCCTTACTTAAAAAAACTTCTCACCCGTTAGTCACTGCTTAAGAGTGCGACTAATGCCAGAAAAATAACAGATTTCACCCGCGCGTCTTGCATTAGTTTAGAGTCGAAAATCGCATGATACAATTGATGATGATGATGGCTTTGAGCAATTTAGGTGGGATTTTATTTAATTATTCAAAATGTAGGCATGAAATAAAAAAAATTAACGGCTACTGTGCTAAAACATTAGTTTGACTATGTTATTCGTAAAAAATAATGTGGTGCTGTCGCTGATAATTTAGAGCATTTGAATTAAAACAGTTTTTATTTGTTGGTAATTTGTATATATTTTTTAAAATAAACCAGATTATTTTCCATAATTTTATTCGGTTACTCGGTTTCTTTAGGTTTTTCCCCTACCTGTAGTATTTTTGTAATCTGAATATTTATGTTCTTTATCATTAAACTATGTGTTTAAAAATACACCTTTTACTTACTTTTGGCATTAGTCGCCCCCTTAAGATGTTCTGCCGTCTTCTCTCTGACGTGAAGTGTCACGTGCAAGAACAAGACGGAGCAGTTTAAGCAGTGACTAAGAGAATCGAGATTATTTTAGGTAAGGCTGTACATGTTCAGCAAAAAAAACCATTTAGATCTAAATACGTTTTTGTACCTAAAAACGGAATAACTGGAAAATACGAAGATGTCAACAGGCAGTCAAAATTGAAGTCTTTTTTTTAAAGCGTATTATATAGTTATGTTCAGCTTTTTTTCAGGCAAGTTAAACTGCGGAGAGTAGTAAAGCGTTTTATGTCCGTGTCGTAGATACGAGCCGTTCAGTAGTTTCATGGTTGCTTCATGACGCCGTGCGTACTATTTATACCGGGGCGATCGAGAAGGCCGTTCATGCATGTACTGTTTGTAGACTTAGCAAGCGAAGTGCGATAAGATTTATAGAGAAATGTAAACAATTTCGGCCCTGCCGTCCCACCGTACCGTAACCTTGTATAAAAGGAGAGCTTAACAGATTGTGTTTAACAAATAAAAAAGCAGCCTCTTGAACTGAAAGTACGCCAGATGTATTGGCGGTGGTGGCTGGTGGCAGGGCAGTGGCTGACCTCGGAGCCAATACGCTCGTGAATGTATAAACAAGTTGTTTTAACATTTGCATGGGGCTTATTGTATGTACTGCCAGTATAACTTATCCTATCTCTATTTTCGTACTTTCAAATGCAGCCTAATAAAACAAAAACGACAGGTTACGGCGGTTAGTTACAAAAGGCCAGTTCTACCAAATAATACAAATAATTAAAAAATACCATCAAACGGTAAGTGCTGTATATTTTTAATGATTTTATTTAAAAAAAGGTATAAAATAATGTCTCTGTAGTTTAGATTGTCATAATCAAAAGTTTTGATAAATAACAACACGACAACGATCAACAATTCGCCGTTCGAGGCTTCGGCCTGAGTCCAGCAGTGGACAATTAAAAAGGCTGATTATGCTTATTATTATGCTAACGATCAACAAAGTGGCTTATATAACAAACTGGCTCATAATTTACCCACTTTAGCCACTTTGTTGATCGTTGTTGTGTTATTAGTTTTTTATTTATTTTTTAAACTTTTGATTATTTAATTCTAAATTATGGAGACACTAATTTATATGTTTATAAATTTCAAAAATTCTGATTCGGATATTAGTTCCTGAACAAAGGAATATATAGGCTATCTATCTAACTATCTAACAAAATTGATTGGGGCATTTAAGCTGCAGACATACATACCTAAAAACACAATACATTCCTTTTGGCGTCATCAGGTCAAAATAGAGCATACAACAACAACAAAACAAAACCTGACAACCCCAAGTACTTACGAGCATACGAACTCGTCAACTAAACTAGCTAAAAATCCTATAAATTAATATTGCGTCAACTAACAATGCGAGCAATGCGTCTACATTTTTGTGCATTTACGCATAATTTTCCCCCTCAAAGCAAAGCAAAAAGTAAGAGGCTTTAGTGGTACGGCGCAGCCTTGATCGCGCTGAATTGGCAATATCCTGGAGCTAGAGAAGCACGATTGGCGAAACCTTGCGACCCGCAAAACTCGGGCGATGAACTCCACAAGGCCAGGCCGCTGCCGCTTTCTTTGTTCGCCTGTCGCAACTCTGGGCTCACTTTAGGGGCCTACCAACGACCCACTACCACTGAACAGAACAACCCAATACTTAAATCAATTGGAAATATAATAATTAATATTAAAATCATAGAAACGCGTTGTTATTTTGGTAGAACATAAAGCTTCGAAAAGAAAAAGAAGTTTATTATAGATGTAGGTACAAAGAGAAACTTAATAACAAGGAGTTAAAGACCAACCAAAAAATTAATATTCATTAATATGTAGTTATGATTTTATTATGAAAACTGACGTGGTTTTGACACATTTTTGTTTTATTTATACGGGAATACTCACGTTTAATTAAATCGGATACTCCGACTATAGTTTCGATCACATCCGCTGCTTAGTACCAGGCTACCAGGACGCAGCTGCACGCGCGTCGGGCTCTGTTTTCACTCTTTGAAAAAGGTCACCGGATGTGATCGAAACTATAGTCGGAGTATCCGATTTAATTAAACGTGAGTAAGCCCGTAGTTATGATTTGTTAGTAAGTAAAAGGTATGTTTTTAAATAAGAAAGAACGCATTTTATTACACATTATAAAAAAATATAGGTTTTTTTTATTGGTAGTAGAAAACATATTTCACCTGTAATAGTTATATATTTTTACGAGTAAGTTCTGAACCGTTCTTAACGTTCTTTCGCTCGCTCATTTTACAATTACTTTTTTCAAGATATAAAAACAAAGGATATGAAAATGAAAAATCACAGTCGGTGAATTGCCGAGAGTAACATAGCACAGGTTCAGCAAAAAAAATACATTTTTATATATATTAGTTTTAGTATCTAAAATGTGAGTATAATATGTTATGTATGACCAGTTTTATGAATGGAAGCTTGCTTGGATTGAAATGTTATTTATTTCTTAAACCTTGTAATGTTATTTCAATAATTACACCGACTGCGATTTTTCGTAACTATAATAAGAGATTTTATAGATTCAGAAATATTGAAACGCGCAAGCAAGATAGCGGTGCGCAGCTTTCTGAGCCTTAACAAACATAGCAAGGACGTAGCGTTCTTCATGATAGAATTTTTAAAATTCTGAAACAATGTGGAAGACTGGCAAATCGAAAAAAGACGCGGAGCGCTGCTAGTAATGTATAATAAATTAGTCACCAACATCCATTAGTAACCCCCCAGCCTCGGATCACTTTATTGAGCCTTCACTCATCTGAATTACAATCGCTCGCTAACGTACTAGTCTATGAGCGTAATGCTGTGCCCTCATTTATTAATAAAATCCGCATTGTTATTTTTATTCTGAATTCAATGATTCCCAATCGCTCAGAATTATTCAATATATGCCATTACACACACACATAATCAGCAAGAATGCAGAATGCTGGAGGAATGCCTCACCCATAATACGGCGGGGTTGCCATAATCCTCACGCTTGGCTTGGCTAAAATTATGGCAATATGCCGTACTTTCGTGAAAATATAAAATGAATACAGCCCTAATTTTTTTGTGCTCATGATGCTACGTAATAGTTTTTTTTTTTTTAAATAACTTATTAGAAGTACCTACGTAGTTTTTTCGTATGTCTATATTTTGAATTATATAAGTAGTATTTACGTAATTTTTGTCTACTCTGGTGATGGGAATAAAAACTTAGTTCTGATGGATCAACGTTAAAAATGTGGGCCGGTGCAAAGTAGTTTTTATAAAATGGTTTTATATGATAACATAATAAAGCCGATATTTGTAACGCGATTGTATCTACCGGTATGTTGGTTTGTCTTTCTACACAACTGTCCAATAAAGGAACTGTAATGTTTTCAGGATTCATTTGTATATATCTGTGTATGTATGTGAGTTTCTTTGTTCTACCATAACTTTTAAATGCCTGAACAGATGATTTGTCATTAGAATCCTTACATCATCCCGAGTGACGGGCTATAATAAAAAAATTAAAAATATGGCGGCTGTACGACGCCACTTTCAAATGTGAAAAAAATATCTTCAATTCTTTTAACTTTTTAAATAGTTTTTTGGCAGGCCAGAGGTGTTTTTTTTCTTTTTTGTTGGTATATTCTTCTACTAGCCGATGGATTCATAAAAACCAATATTTTTTTGTACAATCAAGTGACGAGACGAGCAAGACGTTCGCCTGGTAGTAAGCTTCACGCCTGTCACTAACAGTAGCAGTGCCAGAATTTATCTATAATTACTCTCTAAACGAAAAATCGTGGATGAAACTGTAGAGTAATTCGCATTATTTTAATATATTCCAATTACGGTTAACATGAAAAATAAACTTTGTTCCCATGAAAAAAAAACGAATACTTACTACCAATCCACGTATGAACTAAGCCAGTGGATTTAAATTACATCAACTTAAACGACCACTTTCAACAAGAATATTTTTCGCATAATGTACATCTTCTGTATCTAAAATATCCGATTTAATATTATAAACGTGAAAGTTTGTATGTATGGATGTATGGATGTTTTTTACTCTTTTACGCTGAAACGGCTGAGATGATATTTGGTATAGAGGCAGCTGATACCTTGAAATAAAAGATAGGCTAGTTTTTATCCCAAGAATCGCGGGTGAAACCGCGGGGCACAGCTACTATAAAAATAAATCGAAGCGTCTCGCAAAAACTCGAAAATGACTCGACCGATTTGAATTTCTTTTTGTTATATTCAGACCAACCTCCTCAATCAGACCTGGTTTAGGAAAAAAATTGGTAGTACAAAGTTCACCGGACGCCTAGTGAAATTTAAATTCATCTTGTAGATCTATATTATAATTCAGAACATGGAAGGAGACTATTGAACTCTACCAAAATGTGTGTCAGTGAAACCTACTGAAAAGTTACATAAACAATACGTACTTAATATGTACGTTGGTACGCTACATTTACGTAAGAAGAGGCCTATTCAATCACGGTAACCGTCTGTTGGTTACATAAAATCTATTCTTCCAACGAATTTGAAAAATACTTGTATGTAACTTATAAAGCATGTTCGATAAGGTTAAATTTTTTTTGTTTTATCACCTCACCGAAAGCTAGTTTTCTGAACCCTTAAAAAATGAATCACACAATGAAAATGCTATTATTTAGTAATTGCTCTCGTGGCGTAGTTTGACTTGGCGGTTCTAAACTATCACCGATTTTAAGCGATAAACGGTATAGTCAGCATTCGGATGGGTGACCGTGATTGACATTTACATCTGAGCGCTACCGTGGGTCGGATGACAAGTTAAATTATAGGTTCCGCGTATTCTATATCTGTATAACAACAATCGTGGAGCCATGTCAGAGGCTTTCGGACGGTACATTAACTCTGACACAGACCGTCGTAACGACAGTCGTAACACGGCTGGCCACTCAGCCTATACGAACTTACTCACTAGTTAGTTCTTTAATAATGTTATATCTCATTACGTACATTTAAGAATGCTTAGAAACATGTTCTAGGAAATTCAAAACAAAATATCAAACAAACAATACAAAGGGACAAAGCATCTCCTATGCTTCAAATGCTTATAGCTCAAAGCTTTAATGCTAAGATTTCAAACTACCACATAACATTTAACACAAACAAAAACACCTCTTAAAAATAAAATAAAACTCAAATATATCATTTAGTAATAATAAGTAAAAAAAAATACAAAAGATTATGAAACTTCTATGTAAGTTTTTCTTGTCCAGTAACTGTATATTCGTTTACCCTTGGCAGTAGTAATAGCCGACTCAATGTTTTACTGAACAATATGCTCGATGATATCATTTCAAGGAAAAACTATTTCTGACCGTACCATTTATGAATAAGCCAATATGAATAAAGCCATAGTGTTTCAATGAGTCATATGATAACAGTATATATTATACATTTGTAAAAGCAGAAATGTAAGTACCTATTGCCATAATAATCAAGATAAATGTATTAAAATAAGGTTTATAGTGACGTCAGTTGAGATAATGAGTTGGTTTCGTAGGCGCGCTACGAGTACTGCTACAAGATCGATGCTACGAGCTATGAAAAGCAATGCTACGGAATTAGAAGTTCTATTTCGTGACACAATTTTGTCAATTGAAAATCATTGAAATATATTTTCTCATGTATTTAATCTTAGATATAGGTTTATTCAATAAAAAAGTTACTACGTAAAAAAAGACAAAAAGTACCTATCTATTTATCTATAGTTGAAAATGAAACTAGTATTTTTAGCAACGATCTGCCCATAGCAGCCCGTGTAAAAATGCCCAAGTGTTTTGCTCCACAAAAAGGAAAATTATCATACATTTGAAAAATATTATTTGTTTATTTATTTAGTTTTACGGTGAAGGGATTTTTAGAGACTCTCGATCTTAAGAGACTCTCGACAGATGCTTTGAGTCAAGAGTCAGATCCAAAAAGCATCCTTGGCATTTTCAGGAGGTTCTTCACTCTTGCAACCCTAACCACTGGTAGCTGGACCCTACCCCGCTACCGAAGGCTTATTTTTATATAATGTATATTAAAAAAACTTAAATCTAAACTCTACTGCAGAGTCCGCCTGGGGAAGTACCACACCTTTGCCAGTTATTCAACCGCCTAGCAATAGTGTGAAAGCATTACTGTGTTTTGGCTTGAAGGGCAATGTTACCAGAGAAATTACTGGGTATGTAGAGATTTAACATCTAATATCTCAGGGTGACGAGCGCAGTTCCGTGCGGCGGTTGTATTCGCCAGTATACAATTCTGGCACTCCTACTGTTATGGGCAATCGTGACACTCACCACCAGGCGAACGTTTCACTCATCTCGTCACTAGATTTAACAAAAAAAAACATTCGTTTCTGTAACAGTTCAACTGATACTGATTTTGATCAAAGAGGTGAAAATAGCTCATACCCTTTTTGGGAATATGCTATAATATTTTCATAGGTGCTCAAAAAAATTGGGTGTTCAAACGGGAATACCCCCCTTGGTTTACACGAAGAGCGTTATAAAACAACTAAACTTCTTTCCATCCAAATATGCCGTTTGCACTGCATACTGTAAGAATGGAACGAGAATGTCCTGCACTCCGGCATGTCGTGTGATCGGGCGTAAATAAAGGCCATGCATTTACATTTGCCGGAGCGTTCTTTCGCGGTTATCGTAATAGGTTCCATGGTCAAATTGCAAAAAGCAGCGCATGCGCTTGCGCTCACCAGTCGCGCTTTACGGTTCGCCACAGTTTGATGCAGAGTTAGTGTGAAAAATTAGAAACACTATACAAAAAAAACCTCATTAGGTTTTGGTTTTTTACATTACTGTTACAAAAATACCCTTTCATAGTAAAAAAATAGAAACTATGTGCTCGTCACAAATTAAATTTTAACTGCGGCTACCTTCCACCTCCAAAATACACATTATTTCTTCGATAAACGATATCGAGATCGGGTTAGTAATTTTTTAATGAAAACGTAAGAAACAAAGGAATGAATGGTGCAAACGGTACGTCGGGAATTTGCCTAGTAAACTCCTGTTTTAACTTTTAGTCGTGTAAATTTGTATTTGGATAGATCATAAAAAAAAAATTACAATATTTTTGTGCCACAGATGAGTTAAGAGGGTAAAATGTGGGATGAAATTTTGCTTAGAAAGTTCTTTGTTTGGGAGCTGGTCAAATTTCTTACGTACGCGAACGGAATCACGTGGCGACCTCTAGTTTATTTAAAAGACTATAAGGAAGTTAAAGAATATTTTAAACTAAGTTTTCAATGTCTGCTGGCACAAATCAGCGAAAGTATATTTGTTTGTATGTTACTTCAACAATAACTTAGGCAACATTAATTCAAATTTAAAAAAAAAATGTAAACCAGTAGTTTATTTCATCAATAAAATCGTTAAGTTCCAATATGAGCGAAATCGTTCCAGGGGTTGTGAAAATATAGAGGTGGCGATGTCACTGTTTGGGCTAAACAACTATTAGTTTTTTTAATTTCCCCACCACAAGTTATCAAAACTTCAATTACTTAATTAATTGATTGATTCAATTTTTATAAAATGTGGTATGCCAGTAGTTTATTTCAATACAATCGTTAATTTCAAATATGAGCGAAATCGTTCCGGGGGTTGCGAAAATATAGAGGTGGCGATGTCACTGTTTGGGCTAAACTCTATTCGTTTTTTTTCCCCACCACAATTTGTCGTAAAGCCCTGTTGCCAGGTGGTGCACTTTCACCCGCGGCGAGGCTGCGCGGGCGTCGACCTGTGGCCTACTCCGCTGACCTACTGTACAACACTACTCACTTTCGTTTCTGAGACTATCATTAGGCTCGAGGATGCGGCTGCCTTACACCATTATTGCGAGAGTTATGTAGCACTTGTGGCAGTTTTTATACATGCAAAAAAGCGGGAAACTTTCAGATGGGTTTGCTTAATAGCTTAAACAATTGAACACTTGTAACTCTAGTTGCGGTTAGTGCTTTATCAGCCCCGAGACATCATATTAAGTCGCTCTTTTTGTTATACTTTCAAAAGCCCTCTAGCACCTAGGTGTGAAATACAAAGCTTATTTAGCGTATTTCCCCGCGCGGAAACGCGATAAAGCAAGAATATGGATACATCTGTCTCGTTTTCGCGGGGAAAAAAGAATGGATAGATTTTAATCACGGGTTGCGTGCTAGTCGGGCAGGGTGGTTTTAGCAGCCAGACATCCAGATGTGGCAAAAAAAAGAGATGTAATATAGATGTGGTATTCACATAATAGGAACTCAGGTTACTCTATTTTTATGGAAGAACACACACATACATACTATTTCATATTTTAGACATATATGTGGTACACAGGTAGTTCTTCTACGAGTCTTATAAGTATTTGTCATACCAAAAATGTTCTTGAAGCTAAAAAACTAGCTCGCTTAAAAAAATCGCATTTAATGATAAAATCTCGATTTTTTATTATTAGCGAGTTCTTGGCTTTTCACTTTTACTTTAATAACTACTAACTAATTTTTATAGCATCATGATGATACTGAAGCTTAAATAAATAAGTTAGGCGCTATAAAGCTTTACATAAATAAAAGAAGTTAACATGAAATAATTACCTGGCAAGTAAAACAGAAAAAATGTTACATTACATTAATATTAGATATAATACAGTTTATTTCAGCTGAAACAGAGTTTTTAAAACAATAAAATTAAGAACTATATACAAAACAAAATAATAAAATTAAATACCTATCCTGAACTATCCAAAACTATAAACTACAGGTAAAAAACTGCATTAAGGTCACTGTCTTCGGGTAGGGTACCTAAAAACTAGCTATCTAGTTTTTTCTAATTAGATATTAGCAAAAACTAATAAAAACTTCACTGAGCAAACAAGAAAATTTAATTTATATTGCAGTTAGCTTTTAAAATATAATTTTAATTCTATTTCCATAAACAAGTTAGACACTAGCCCAGTAGGTAGTGTAATTGTTTGTGATTAGTTATGCTGATTTTGCTTAATTTTTTTCGGTAAATAAAGTATCGAGTGTTTATTACGATTTCATCAAGACCTGAAAAAAAAAGGAAACCTTTTTTTGTTTAAAAAAAGCGTGACTGCGACTCAAGAACGTTTTACATTTGCATTTTTTTGTGTGAATATAAGAAGAAGCAGAGATTCAACCGATAAGTGACGTGAGGTCGAAAAAACAAGCAACCGGCCTGGAAAGGGAACATAATACACCATTGCGTGTTTAGAAAGATTTTTCTACGTAGCCAGCAAAATACTTCAAAGTGTAAATGGTATGGTGGTAGGTATGGTGCAAATGCAGTTTTTCGTTAGAATGTCTAACTTCAGGTATAGCTCAAGCTTATTTTTGTGATATGATTCTGCGGCGTATAAACCGAACGCGCTAACTATCCTTTCATCGCAACAAAAAGGATATTTTATGAACAAAAATGTTGTTAGTCTTATAAAATAATAATACCTAAATTCCTTGGAACATACTTCGAAATCGCCGACTCAGCGTTAGGTAGTTCCAGAAGGTTCTGCGAGTGATAGCCCAGAACTGGTAGAGAGTTGCCGTTGTGTAAGACTTGTTATTCGAGACTTCGAGAGTGAAAGTGGTAGACGCTGTCTCCATACAAATGAGCGGTCGGGTGCGTTGACAGCATGCTACTACGTATTAATCTGTGTATATTAACTGTTAAATCATCTGTGCCACGGCTATAATAACTGGTAAGCTATATGTGGCGCGAATGCACCGCTAAAGTGTCACACAACTACTTTCTTGGTTACATAAGCACTCAACTTTTGCTTTTGAATAGGTAAATGACTCATGCATATGAGAAGGTATACATTAATGGAGTACTCAGAGTAAATAATAGCCAACCAGTAAATAATTAACACGCTCGATATAAATAACATGCGTTTTATGTTACGGATAATACAAATCTCATATATAGCTCTACCGTCATTTACTTTCTTTTTCATGTGCTTACTTTGTCTAAGGAAGGTTATATTACGTATTTTAGATCCTGAAACACAACCTCCTAAATATACCACTTTCTAAGAGGCAGAAATATTTTATCACTCGTCATATATCTCAGTCGGATATAGCCCAATTTCGAAATTCAGCTCATTCGAAATTCGTATTTCAGCTGATCTCGAGTAATCTCGACCGCTAGTTTCGAATTGCGCGCCAAGTGGTCTTCGTGAATTTCCGTTGGCATTCGTGTTCCCGACTCCAAGTCTCAACGGTGGCACAGATTATTAAGCAGTGATTACGAGGCGACCTCGAGCAACACAGGCAGGGCAACGAACGCTGACTAGGCCGAATGTATTACAAAGTCCGACTCGGCCGCTCCCTACCTCTGCCTTCGAGATCCTAGCGAGTGTGACCTAAGCTGTGGTCCTTAGGCTCGCCTCTTACTATGCCCAGTATCTACCTAAAACCTATGTCTAATAAGCTACTTCAAGGTGAAGCTGGTTGCACTGGCTTTCAGAATACCGTAACTTCTAGATTTTATAACAAGTAGGGTTGTACCAAACAACCTATTCGACCACTTGCAGTTTCACTGTTATAAATGCAAAAGTTTGTCAGTATGTGTGTGCGTGTATGTAATATACACACACACACACACCTTACCTCTTCACTCCAAAAGGACTGATAGGGTATGGATGAAACTCGGAATGGAGATAGCTTATTTCCCGGAATAACATATACCTAGGCTACTTTTTAACATAATCACCCGGGTGAAACCGCGGGGCGCAGCTAGTATTTCTTAAATAGCTTGTAACTATATTTAAACCATAATAGATAAGTTATAAAAATATGTAAAAATATAAATAAATAACCATAGAAAATTGCACTTACCATCAGGGAAAAGACCACCGACACGTAGAATAAAATTGCGCAGGAACTGAAACCTGTAGATTGCTTTATCGTACGCGCCCACTAGCAGATTTAGGCCGAGGCTACATTAATCCGCGATACGCAAAGTGAGACAATGTGACCTAAATAGAAAACTTATTGAAACTGCTGCCGTCATTCCGCATTCTTTATTTCCGATACAGAATGATTCAACGCTAAAAAAGAGATCACCACTGGATATTTATTTGATGACTCTAAAATTATTATTTTTTAATTAACTAACAACCATTTTCTTATTTATTTTAACATGTTAAAAGAAAGAAAAGTGTACATAGTAATATAGAAGCCTTGAATTATTAATAACATGGCAAACTCTGCTGCTTGTCTTAAATCACAATTACACAACAGACTGGAATAAGATTACCTATGTAAGACTCAATACAATGTTTCATCAAATTTTTTGATAAACAGACTAAACAAAACGTTATGCAGTGTCATAAATTGTCACTCAATGTAGCTTGTAGCCCCGGCCTATTTCGGAGCCCTCCGGAAAATCGGTCAAGTGGCCATTTTACCTTCTTACAGGGGACGAATAAAAATAAAACTCCTCGTGAATGTTTCTAACGACAAGCGTGGGGATTATGGCAACCCCTCCCTATTATGGGAGAGGCCTACGTCCAGTAGTGGACGTTTTCTGGCTGATAATGATGAACACAATTTCATAAACAAATAAAGAATAATTTAAATATAGTGATCAGAAGTTGTCATACAATATAAGGAGGTAATTTTATCACGATGAACTAAGCATTGGAAAAGTTGGCAAGAGAAATCATAGCTTAACATAGGAATAACCCTATTAATTGACGAAAATGTTACTTTGATACCGAAAACAAATCGGCATGACCAAGGCAAAACTTATTTAAAAAAGGCGTACAAAGCGTATAGGCCAAGACAAGATTATTATTTTAATGCATTCGTAGGTAGAGAATGCTAAGTATGTCGGGATTTGCTCGGGATGATTTAAAGTGGTGAATTTTGGGAGCGGCCCGAATATTTTTCGTACGCGGACGAAGTCGCGGGCGACCTCTAGTGTAATATAATATTTTATATATATTACATAATATTTTATATATATTACATTCGTAGTAATCTATTTAAGTTTTTTTTGTTTGTTGTATTTTTATTTTTTTTATATATATATTTTTTTCTTCTGTAACATATGTCAGCGACAATAAGTATAATTTGTAGGTATAAGGTTCGTGAAAAATGAAAATCCTATATTCCTATCCTTTAAAGAAGGATAAATTTCTTTAAAGAAGAATTAATTTCCTATATAGCGCATGTTGTCATTTCTGCCTTTTGTTACACGAATTCCAATAAATTGTGTCTTTATGATATATACCTAAAATACATAAAACTCAACTGGTTGTGAACGGCAATGATTTTACTTTCAAGCAAGGGACCTGGTTGCAATCAGGAACGTACTTGAAATGCCTACTAAGAACTGACTTAACTACAACCGGAGCCAATCAAGGCTACGTTGTAATTTATCCGCCGAATGAAGTTATTAATTAATATTTAATATCATTGTCAAAACAATATAAGTTTATTTAGAAAGTAAGCATTAGCATTAAAATAACCTTTAAATTACGAACCTATGTTTTACCTGTGTTAAGTATAAACACTTATTTAGATTTATGAAACGAATCATCAACTAACTAACTACAAAGTATCAACTAACTATTATCCTTTGCGTTTTACTATACTAGTTCAAAATTTAATTTAATTCTAAGAAAAATGATGGCATTTGTTTCAATTAAAGTATCTACTAGTATTAAAATACGTATGCTAAGTTTTTTTTTCTGCAATTAAATACCTAGACGAGCGAGACGTTCGCCAGATGGTAAGCGTCACGCCTGCCCATCACAGTAGCAGGCTCAGAATTGTGAACTCGCAAATACAATCCAGCGCCACGCTGCACACAAAAATAAATACTACACATTTAGTATTAATTAACTGTTTAAGCCAAGTACTAAAAGTAAACTAAAAATGTATCGCAAAACATATAACGTAAAATAGCTATGTAGAGGACATAGCAGTTGTGCTAGTCTGCTAGTTATTTCGCTGGAAAATTCCTCTCAGTATTTTCAACTGAGTTGCACAAAGGCAATCACTATATGCACGCTACAGGGTCGCACTCGGTTGAGCTGTAATTGGCAAGCCAAGCGCCCTACTCGACGAAGCCGATCCTGGACAGTGAAGTGGATAAATATTAAGGTTTTGCTTTGTATATTTTTGATATAAGTAAACCATTTTATCTAATCTGAGTGAGAGATCACCTTCATCGTTCATAGCTCTCTTTATCCCACTGCAGAGTACCTATAGGCTTTGCGAAACGGTGTCCTGCGCTATCCGGTAGGTACAATTATTAGCAAAACGAATTTACTAACAATATGACTTTATTAACCACAATGAACTAGTTGATGTTTTAAGTAACAAATGAAAGAGATATCTCTCTTATAGTAGCCATTTCTTTGTTTTATGCAAAAGCTAAAGGGTCTAAAGTTTCACGTGGCCATAGACGGTAGCACTGGTACCTATGCGTAGATTGGTTATATCGGCAATAATCCACGGCTTGTTAAATTCGCCAGCATTAGAATTTGCGCGCGGCGCACGTTCGCAAGATAAAGTCAGTCAGGGTCGTCGGCGCGGTGCCGACGGCCGGCCATGCACCCGCGCCTTGCGACACCCGCGCGCCTCGCGCCCCGCTCCGCCCCAGGCCCAGCTCGGCCGTCATCAACCATGGGGAAAACAACAACACCCACGTTGCTGTGCTGACGTGGCCTTACAAAATTTATTACGAATGCAATAATGCAGTGCGCTACTTCGGCGGTTGTCGCAACTTTCAGACTGCGCAACACTTGCGTGCTTTCGGCATCTTGACTTGACACCCTGCATGCACCACCATACCCAGCTGATATTACGCGCAAAAACTTTTTGTCATATCGAAGATGCTATCAACCGCTGTTAAAGTGGATCAGCTTCATTGAATCATTTAGGTCGGTAACAGATTTGGCATCCGACCGACGGATATCAGCCGATAACTACGTCATCAAAGGCCTTAGCTTATTTACGCAAAACGATAACAAAACTTCATGAAATTCTTTTACGTGCACAAACCTAAATAAAAAAACACGAGTAAATCATTGGAATTGCTGTGCGATAAATTATATGCAGAGTTGAATCGGTAGCAGGTTAAAATTAAATGTTAGACATAAAGTGGTCGGAAAAGATTAATGTGTAGCAGTTATAGGTGTGATGAGAGGGCAGCAGTAGAGGGTGCTTGAAGGTGGCTGCGAAGGGTGGGAGTGACCCATATTCAGGTCGTCGCCCGGACTATATTTAGCGCGGCCCGGGCTGCGCGCGCTGCATAATGTTAAATGAGTACATTGCATTCGTTATCGCATCTACCACACATTTCTGAATAATCCTATTTATCTACTATTATCTACTATCTCGCGTTTGCTTTGCAACTTTGTTATGTACGTGTAGGTTGTTATCGGAGTTTGATAATCAATATGGACGTTCTTCCATATTTATTTGACGATGCATCACATTGTTGCGTTTTTAGCAGGTAAATGATTGTACTTGATATAATGCTCAGTAAATAACTAACAGCATATATAGCAGTTATAAAATGGCAATAACATTTTTGTAATAGTACGTATGTCCATATATCTCTATCTATATCAATTAGATTTAATTGTAGGTACAGGATATCAGATTAATACACATTTAGTCATTCTCTAAAATGTCTCATACATTTTGTTATATTTATAAGGGATTACTCAGAAAAGAAGACAGAAAAAGAAGAAGAAGTTCTCGTAATTCAACATATTTCTGCGCAAAATATTATTTATACTGCTTCATAGAAACAAGTGTTTTCGACTATTACTAACTTTACTATTTTACCATATACATATCTACTTATAACACAATATGATTGTAAAATAACTGAGTAAAAGAAATAAAACCAACCTAGAGCGAGTCGCGACTCGTACACAGAGGGTTCCGTACTACCACACATAAGGATGTTTGAAACGCAGTGAAGCTTTACGCAGTTATAATGACAATTATTATAATAATAATGGTTGAAACCCTTCGCGAGTCAAATTTGCACTTGACCAGTGTTATTATTTGTTGCTATACTATAGAATTTGCACTATAATCAAACCTAGTTTGACGCTATATTACTGTTTTTACGATAGAGCAAAAAATATGCTGTGTCAAGTAGTATGCCCCGCTTCATTTTGTATCCATATTTTTTTATTGTTTCTTACAAAATGAGCATATTCTGCATCTGCTGTAAAAATATCAACT
Organism: Erannis defoliaria; assembly: GCA_905404285.2. Classification (NCBI taxonomy): domain Eukaryota; kingdom Metazoa; phylum Arthropoda; class Insecta; order Lepidoptera; family Geometridae; genus Erannis; species Erannis defoliaria. Next base: position 9,572,399 of record FR990071.1, read on the forward strand.
GGCTACCTTATATTTTTCATAATAAGACGGAATAATGGGCAGACAGCCGGCGGCGTAGGCTTTGTAATAGGGTTCCGGCCGTAGGACATCCTTCAGTACAGAACCCTAAAAAGGTACCACCGACTATTTAGTAATTAGCCATTGAAGTATTTATGAAGTAAATTACTTGGGCGCTCCCCTTTCGGTGCACTGCCCTGCATTTCGAGGACTTAAGTTAAGTTAAGTGGAGTTAAGTACTTACCACTCGGCCGATAGCCCGTTGAAGTGCCAATCGATAGTTTAACGAACTTACCTAGAACAACAATAATTATCTATTAGTTTATCTATCGCATATTATGCGGGTGCAGTACTGCAGTATGTACCTACGTGGTATTTACAGCATATCTATTTTTATGAAATTTACGTGGAAAACCGAAAACAAAGATTGTTATCACCTCTTTCTCCAAAAGATTCTTCTTTTTCCACAAATAAAATTATGCTCTTCGATGTATCTGAAGAGGTACTATTTGTTTGAACGTGTTAAACCATTTAACTAAATTACTTAAGACATTATTAATTAGATATTGATCCGCCGCTTCTTATTTTAATTTCTGCTTCCAATAATGAAAGTTCATGTATTAATTACATATCTCTGGAATTGTTTAGACAAATGTTTAGGCTACTACATGAAAAGCTTTTTCCAGTTAAATGCAATTTGCATTCCAACATTACAGACACTTTACTAGACTTCTACCATAATAATAATAATTTAGTAATTATAATCTTTGGATCCCTCAGTCTGTGAGTTTGGACTTGATACGAGTAACAGTAGATTGTTAAATCTTGTAGATTATGATAATTGTTTTAAATCCGCGCATATTTAGTTTAGACCACCTGCCTGTACAACATTCCAAAAACTCCTAGAAATACCTGGAAAATACCTAACCCTATTATTATCTTAGAGAAACACTTTGAGCTAGCTCAATTCTGTCGGATTCAGCGTATTTGCCTAATTGATCAAATAGATGTTGTTCAATGCTTCGCTACAGAGAGTAAGATATTTTATGTTGTGAACGCTAAAGTTTGATATTGCGTGCATAGGTCGGGCGCTCAAGTCATTACGTTGTCATCGTCCTAATTTTGCAGTGTCCTCGTTTTTGAGGTCAGCCTCCATCGGGGCAACGAACTCATGCCCTTATCGCGGGGGAACGCGGGGAGGCGGTAAACGGCTTCTCGCCTCTCGTTCGCTTCAAAAGTAACACTATTTTGCCACAGATGGCGTTAAACATAAAGTCAACAATATTGTAAAATTACAATACTCAATTGAAATTTTGGCAATAATTGCGAGCCAAGGCTGTGTATTCTTGTCCTCAAACGAATACATTTACATAAAAACTTGAAATAGAAAAACTGGTTTGAATTTAAAAATAGAGTTACGTAATCGTAGCGGGTGCCCGACCTAACGTACCTAAATCACCCTGATGCATCCCTATCAGCGCGAGTACCTACGTCAGACGTAGTATATTCGTAGATGCTACGCACACTGGCGCTACGTAGGTACCGAATAGTAGCTGTTAGCTAATCTACATGGCTGGCTACGTGGTGAAGCGACTGGCGTGTAATCTGTGAGCAGACGGTAGGTAGGGGCCGGGTCGTCGGCCGGCAACCGGGGCAGCCTTGCTCTGTCCTCCGCGCCCTATTTCTGTCGCCACAGAGCGCCCGCCCCGCGACCCGCGCCCGCCCCGTGAGCCCCTGCCTCCCTATAGAACCCTCTCGCTGAAAATTGCTGCAATTTACGCGACCACCTTACTGAATTTCACTTAAAAAAAATATCAATCGAAGGAATTTAATATTTTAACTTATTTTTGGCTTACGGGCAGGAATGTTACTAAAGGTTTTAGAAACACTATGCTTTTGCAATATCTTATAGCAATATCGTGTAGCAAGTAAAGTAGGTAAAAGTAGTACCTACTACCTAGGGAAAATTCAATCATAAACAAAACATATAAATCTTTGAGGATATTTAACGAAACTGGAACGCAAATGCAGTTGTTTACCATGTATTAGTATGTACCATGCATGCAGTCATTCAACTATGATGTGATATTCTAGAACAAAACTAGATTTTCCTTTATGACGTCAACATTAATCTTATCTCAAAACAGAAAATACATTGAATCTCTTTTGAAGTTCTTTTAATGGTTGAAATACTGCATAGAACGTCTACCCACCTAAATTTTAATGGTGATGTGGACGAAGATAGTAAACATTTCTATGCTGGAATAGATGCAGGCCCTAAATGATGCTGCCGGAAGAAAATGATGTTGGGTTAGGTTAGGATTTTAAACTTACCTAAAAGCTACGAGTATAGCCAGCCGAGCTCTATCGACTAGCCTACTCTACTACCATCTGCTCTACCTAGTTACGCCACGACCTTTTTCCTACACCAACGGCATCTCAAGTATTTTGAACCCATGCTTGTAACGAAAAAAAAAGTCAATTGTCCACCTACAATAGTAATGAAGATCTGTTCAGCACTGAAATGTAGTACCCGAATTTGACAACAAACAATGTACGCTAGAATAATGCTGTAATAGAAGGTGGATCCTTTTAAGTGCAAGTAGATCACATGAAGTTACGTCTTCGTAACAGTTTTCTAATAAAAAGGATTGTATAACATCGATTGTAATCAAGTTTAGTGTCGTCAGCGTATGACACATACAATAGTGGCACACACTCATAGGAGCTCATGTGTGAGTGACGTCGCTCACGACTGGCGTGTGACGTGGGTTGCGTCAACTTTTACTCACACTTTCTCATCGGCGCTTGCGCAACCGATCGCGCAATACTGGTTCACTCACCCATCCAGCTCACCATCCAGGGTGAGCTTGCGATAACTTTACCTATCGCTTAATACTTATCAAATTTGTTTAAAATAATTCAACATCAATTAATCTGTCCACTGCACAATGACATAATCATTAAAGAACTTACTGCCAGTTAACTAGTTTCATTGGACGACAATGCGGCCTTAAAATTACTATTAATAAAGTCAATTTTAGACCTACCCAACAAACAGAAGACCAACAAACCGAACAACCGTTGAATTGCTCACAATTATCTCTATGATGGTAGGTATTTTGTTATGTTGTGAACATAATAAAGAGCGAGACGATTTACATTAGCCATAGAATATTATTTAGTGAAGTGGGTAATAGAAACATTTCATTGAAACCTAGTGGTAGGTAACGGGACGGCGCGGGGAGAGGCGCGGGCGGCGCGAGGGAGGGGCACGCGGTACGTGCCCTAGTTTCGCGCGGGTGCACGAACTCTAACGAGGTAAGGCCACCGACCGACCCCGAGCTCAATGGATATTGCACTTTATTTTTATCTGGTTACGTGTTGTTTTCGTTCGTAGATTGTGAGGGCCGGTATATCGTCACGAAGCACCTAACGAGCGATACCACATGGAGTCGGGCTTGAGGCTGAGGCTAGATCCAGCTGCGGACCGACCTTCGCAATTATCGCCTTCGCGATATCCGATGTGCTATTGCCTACACTGTATCCCAAATGATTATTATACACAACATCTATAAATACGATGATATCATGACGTACGCACTTGTGGAGGTGAATTGATACCTATCTTACATTTGTTTACGTGCTGCTAATAGCTACGCCCCGTGGTTATCCACATAACTTTATAGTTTTCCTTTGGTTTTTCCACACAACATTTTACTATTGCATTTTTTACTACATGTAGGTATTTCTATGCCTACCTTAATGCTGTTAGTGTGATTTCATCAAGATCCGTTGATTTGTTTAACCATAAGACGATGTTCTATGTTCAACAGGCTGAGTGTTTCACCAAAACTCACCTGATATTATGTGACGGTGCGGTCAAAGATAGTTAACAAACTAAGCCTGGAATAGGAACTCTTTAAGCCATCACACACGAAGAAGATGCTATAATATTTCATGTTATCTTAGAACATATTTCAATATCGCTACTCAAACAAAACAAATGACGAACAAGTGACGAAGATAATATAAATTACAAAATTGTATGTCGAGCGATATTTTATCTTAACATGAAATATTATAGGATCTTCGTCGCCTGTGACGGCCTTAAGGTGACAAAGACAGAGAGAGTGAGAGAGACACCAAGATACTTTTGCATATTTTTAGGTAGATTCTTTGATTAGTTTGACGAATAGGACATATAGGAACGACACAAAGGAACGGTCAGTGTTGTGTACCGTGATGCCGTCACAACTCTACGATTTCACTTGACGAAGATAGGAGTTCACAATACTCGTTACCACGGCTTTTGTAACGTGGTCAAAACATCAAGGTAAATAAAATGAAAGTTTTGTCCCGGTCATAAACTACTCCGAGTCAATATAGCGCTTCCATCCGTGACATGTGTCTGTAAGAGTAACGTAAAGAGTACGTTTAAAACGTACTAAATTCAATAACATGGTAATGGACACCTATCTACAATTATACATCCTACTTTCCTTGCTGGTTGAACAAAAGCTCTATTTTCAAAGACAAAGATCCGCGTGGATGTAGGTCGCCGGGAGTCATTCGCGCGCACAATATTCGAGCGAAAATATTTCTCTCAAAATATACTGAGATGCGAGTAACACTCAGCGTTATATATTTGAACTATTTGTTAGATATTAATGAAATGATCGACCGGAGAGACGACAATATCTGGCGATGACACGGAATATTCATCAATAGAATATAATAACTACAACGTCCATATTTTTTATACTTATCTAATTGATTAAAATATTTTTTTATTTTACTACAAAACAGTAGTTCTATATCTTTTAAAGCCTGTGCCATAACATCGACAAATTATTTTTACGTACCTGCGGGGCTAAAGTGGCCACTTTAGACCTGCTACGTGGAGCGAAAGGAACCATTCCCTCCCCGCAGCGGCACGTAAAATCGTATACACACCACGGGAGTAAGGTAAAGAAGCCTCAGCTCTCATGTTTATCACCCTCGGCTACGCCTCGGGAGACAATATACATGACATATGAGCCATTCTTTACTTTTGCTCCATAGGTGAGTAATCTACTATTAGTAAAAACAAACAACAGCTTGTAGTATTCTGATGTCTATAGAAACCATTTACATCAATAACTAAAAGGTTTTGTTTTCAAGACGTACTAACCAAACAAATTCACCTTCTCATATAAACAAACAAAAACTTGTGGTTGAACTTCATCTTTGAAGTCGTAGCTAGAATTTGTGTCTGCGTAGTACATAACACCATAGCAGTATATGTGAAGGATTAAATGATTACAGCACAAAAGCAGCCAGTGAGAGGCTCATGAATAATATAATTGCAACGTTAGGTATATAGGTCATGTCGGGCACCGACACCGCAAGAACTACACTAGCTCTGTTTCAAATCTGAGTAAATAAGCACTGGTAATAGTGCTAATTTTTCGGGTTTCAGGCCCAGAGATACCGACGAGAGTCAACATACAATGAAAAAATTAAAGTTTGTTGTGGGTTGGGGGTAAAAACGCTGGAGCTACTAGTACAAACATTAAGTAATCGCCTTATTTGAAAACGTTGTTTAAAATTAAGTGAAATTAAATGTCATTTTTTAGTCAGTACTGCGCACTTTATTTTCGTATTACGCATAAGAAGCGCGAAGTTAAATGATGATTGTTAATTTGAGAAGCATTTTTAAGTAAGACCCTATGTCTTTTAATATAATATAGATTTATGTATATCATAAATCACCATATCATTTTGATAGACCTTCTATTTTTAATCAATAGGATCCTTGTATCGATTCATTTCTTTGATCGAAGGATCTACATGAAAATTAAATGCATGTACGTTTTTTCTGAATCAAAACGATGGATATGCCATGAAAATATACTTAGCAATAACAACACACCAATTTAAATAAAATTAATTAAATTATTTACTTGGCTAAAGTTGTAAAGTTTGTTTAAAAACAAATAAAAGGAGTCAGCCATATAAAAAGTGTTTAAATAAAAATATGTATAATGATTTTGGTAAACAAATTACGAATTCACAATGCATGTCTTATTTTGTTTCACGCTACACTTATTTTTGGAGAGCGAAATATTTAATACTAGTAATTAAGAAACATCGTACAAGAATCCCACACCACATTTTAATGCCCATTGTTTATATAACATCCTGTTTATCGCACAATTTAATGTGCATTGTAAGTTATGAATGATATTAATTCTGTGAAACGTTCATAAGCAAAACACTACCAAACAACCTGTAAATAGGACAATAAACTCCATCAAGAACACTTGGTATTTTGTTCGATAGGCGAGCAATTATCTTGTTTTGTTTTCGAGCCGATAGGCGCTGTTTATCTTCGCATTTTGCATGCAAATGCACAAGTCCAGTATTGTGCAGCAAAAATGTATTATGTTTCTGTTTCAATGAACCGCACTAGTGGCTAAAGCTGGTTGAAGGCTGAAATCCGCGAATAATCCATGTTTACACATTTGCGTAGTGCGGGCCAAATACTGAGAACGAACTCTTTCTGGAACGACATTTGCAAAACAATACGTTTACTGTATGTATTGAAAAATATGGATCATATTACACAGCTGAGTTTATGCTCTATCATTATATTTGCATAAATACAATGACTGCAAAGTAGGAGAAAAATCTCTTACGCAAAAAAATTTTTAAATTGCAAAAGAAAAATGGTGCGAATTATTTACTTTTAATGTTGATGCATTTCATGGTTCAATTATACTACATCTAACTAAAAATTTAAGTGGTTCTAGTTAATTTTCTAGTAGAATATAAATAAAAAAATATAATAGCATTAAACAATTTTTACTTATCTTCTTATAAAAGACATCAACGCGTGTCAAGTATCTGCCTATTAAAAGTAACCTGTAAAGTTGAATTATTTGAAGTAAACATAACTTATTCCTATCGGTTTATTTTGCTATAAAAGACCTTACGAGTATAATACCATCACTTTTTATGTATAAGATACCTACGTAACACTTCTTTGTTTATTATTTAATTGTCTACAAATTTGTCCAGAAAAAAACAATAAAACTTTAATCACCATAATACTTACCAAAAAGAAAAAGTTATGACTTTCTTTAATTATATAACTCTACTGTACAGTACTCGTATAATATTTTGGTCGTACACTAATAATGACAAAATATGATCGGCATCATCATCATCAATTCTACTGCAGGGCCTTCTTCCCCTTATCTACGGAGTATTGCTGAGTTTCAGATTTTCTGGTTTAACATGGAGAGAGTACTTTGCTCTGATTCTGAAAAATAAATAATCGAACTATCTATTGTACCAGGGTATATGCTTGGTATCATATTTTTTTATGTTACTAGCTGCATCCTGCGTTTTTACCCGCGACTTTCTGGTATTTTCCACATTTTCGGGGAGTAGTGTGAGTTTCATAAATAATTATAATATATCGCGATTCATACGATTGCTTTGCCAAATTTTATAGATATCTGATGATAAGTAAACAAACAGAGTTATTTTCGGTTTTATTAAAGTACTACTTAGAAAGAACTTTCCTTCAGAATAATGATATTGCAAAGTGGCATACTGTTATCAGTGCACTGTGGTATCTCGCTGAGACCATGTCACTGGAGGTTATATGCCCCGCCCGCTTCCCCGCAGCCCGCGCTCGCCTGTTCGGAGCAACAAACTTTGCAAGGTTGCACCGCGACCAACTGCGTTGTCTCACTTACAGTTACGATATCGCTCGCCCTTCTCCACCTAACTACTTTATTTTATTACTCTGCTGTTATATTGATATAGACCGAAGGTCTTAATGGATTACTAGGCTTCTCGACTTCTCATTTGAAGATAATACCTACTTCAGTTCATCAGTGCGACTTGTAAGTAGGTCTAATTGTTAAGTTCATGAAGGTTTTATAATGTTCATACATATCATATTCTTTAGAATTGTTGGTTAATTATGAAAACAAAACAAAACTTCGATTCCTTAAAAATTATGCAATTACACGGTGACGAAAAAATTGCTTTATTCCAGCTTGGGTTATGCCTAAAAAGTTATTGGGGCAAAATGTAATTAGGCAAAATGGGTTTTGTTAAATGCTAATCACAAAAATATATTAAACTGAAACTAAAAAGTATGTAAAAGATACTAAAAATAAGTGAACATCCTCAATTTTCTTTTATATTTAGTAGAGCGCACGTAAGACTAGTGGCGTCATCTGTGATCGAGTAGCGTAACTAAGAGTTTAAAAATAACTCTATTATGTAGCGTACTAACAACAATGATAATCATGTTTACAGTAAATTATTACATCGGGATCATAGCCTTGGTATAAATAAGATTGCATGAGTTTCCACTATATTTTTTACTAGATTTTTGGCTTTTAGGTGCTTATGTATAAAGAAGCTTCATAAAAATAATGCCTTACAACATAACTAAAAAGTACAAAAATCTTGTACTTTTTTACCGATTTCAAAAAAGGAGGTTCTCAATTCAAACGTATGTTTTTTTAATATTACGCCTTTTCTCCTCCAGTTGTGATTTTATCGAAATCGGTTCAGTAGTTTGGTTTTTAAATCAAAATTACAAGAAAATATGAAGAAGTCATCCAGGTATTCGAAGTAGAAGTCGGTTGCATTAAAAAAAAAGCGTATTATTATTAGTTAAGCAAGTAAATAGCGCAAAAAAACGGAATTATCTATTAAAAATAATGTATTATCTGTTCAGTCAATTTCATCGTAGAGCACTACGCCGTTAATATTATTTATGAATAAAAATAAATATCACGCTAATCTAGATTAATTGGTTTACTTTTAATAGATTTTAAAATATAAGCTGAAATAGTTTTTTAACCATATATAGAATTACAAAGTAAACAATAGTACATGATACATAACAGTCTAGAATTTATAGATAAATAATTTATTGTTTTAAATCAAATATACTGTCTTGCTACTGAGGTTTAATGTGTTTACTGTAATCAGGAAAACAGGTTGCCTTGATACAGGCTTTGCCTAGTAAGACAACCATCAGATATATTGTTGTTTGTTAGATAAGTAACTTGTCAATAAAAATATTTTCATTTTTATTTTGTTACTATTTTATTTACGTTCTAGTTGTAAACTCAAACACAGTAATGACGTTTTCAAAAATTCCAGAAATGAAAAATTAAGTTGTCATCTTTTTTTTTCTAAATGAGAACGATGACCGCGCCAGGCGTGACGCACCTCATATGCACTGTGTCCGCAAAGTCAAGCGACCCAAAAAATGCCTTATTGTTTAAGCAAAAGACTTTATGGTGAAACAAAGGATTGGAAACAGTGACAAGCAACAGTATGGCATCATAATCACCATAGCTCTTACCATTCAGATACATTATCTCGACAACTAGACGTTTTTGAATAATTCTCAAGACTCAGACTCTGATCTTACGTTGTCCTTTTTTTTTTTTTTTTATGTTATGTGAATATCCGCGTTATGTTCGGAAAAATAATAGAACAGCAAGGATAGAATCATGTCATGCGTGCCTTCACTTCGCTTTAGCCAATATTTATCAGGGTTACTCATCAATAGAGAGTGGATTATATATTATGCATTTGCATGTTGCATATGCTTTCGCATATTAAGCCCCTTTTCATATGTTATTGCATATTGTAAGTAAAAACTAGTGATTACGCATATGTTAACGCTTTATTGACCTGGGTATGTCCTAAAACTGCATCCAGAACCACCGGAGGATGGGCAGCAGCGTCCTCTCAGTTAACGGTGGTATCCATTCTGCGATCCGCAAGCCGCCTGCCAAGCGTGGGGATAATGGCAACACCTCCCTTCGTCCAGCAGTGGACGTCTTCCGGCTGTTGATGTATGTATGATGATGTAACGCTTTATAAAACAATATTTAAAAAATCTACCGAGCTCGATGTCGTATCTCACAGCACTTGAGTAACTGAGTGCGATCGCTAACTGATATTAATTTGTGAATAATACTTTTGTCTGATGAAATCATATTAATGAATAGATAATAAAAATACTGGATGTACTGCTTTCAGGTGGATTTAGAAATAAAATATCTAATAATTACTGTGTTTTTTATTATTTGGTATTGCATAAATTATATTGTTTCAGTCATTATTTTAAGCGTTCTTCTTGCTAGGTTGCTTGTAATCCGGCCTCTACTTATCAAACAATTTTTTTATAATTGTCTATTGTCTCTTAAAAAAATCTTTAAAAAAAAACAATTTGTTAAGAGTTGATAAGTTCTGTTAATGAAATTAGTAGGCATGGAGTAATTAAGAAGAACGTTATGAATAAGCTTGGGTCACAACATAATGTACCTACTGGCGTAAAAGACACCCAGTTATTAAATTTATTGTAAAATCAACTCATTGAGACTATTCGTCGTTTCTGTTAAATACCTATGAAATAAAATTAGGGATAATTTTACCTATATGATCAGTCTGCCTAAAAACCAAAATGCCTATAAAACAAAATGCCTACAAATGATATCTCACTTGCAAATTTCCTACGGTGTAATATAATCTCAATAGTATAATGCCCAAATGTACTTACTAAAAAATAATGTGTTAAATCACTAATTCAAGTTTGGTTACCAGTGGCGCCATCTTCACACTTTCACTTGAAGCTTTCAAGTTAGGTGCATGTAAGCCTTAAGAGCGCCATCTAGCGGAACTTTCCAAAATGAAGTAGGCTTCATGGGTTCAAGCTAACATAGTAATCCGAGGAAAATCTACTAGATAACGCTTTTATCGAAATTTTGGCGGGAACATGGAAAATTCATTCGCTGCATTCTATTATTTTCTTAAACTTGTGTTTTTTCATGAATTAATGGAGTAAAAATGGTGGTGTTTTATACATTGAGTGTTGAATTACATGCACGAGTGTGGGCTAGTGATATAATGTGGTGAAACGTGTATTTTCGTGTTGTTTTCAAAACTCAGTAAAAGCTTATAGTAAAGTCGCCACAACTTTACTAGGGCATGACTTGGAGTCGACTGTGACTGATTTCGTATGACTGTGATTTCATTACATATTTGACTACTATTACTTTACTATTACTTTTATTTTTACTTTATAAACTTGAAAATTCATATAGGTCACTGGTATAGGAGAATGCACAAACTGCGATGCCAATAATTAAGGGAAAAAAACTCTTTTATCGATTTGGTAGGTGATATCTATGCATTATACGAAATTTTCCATTTATTAACTTTTTGTAGGAAAAGGTATGTCAAGAGTGCCAACACAAAACAACAGCGAAAAAAGGACAGCTAACGCCCTAATTTTCCTTTGTGTCATAAGTGATCTCTACCTCACCCCAAAAAATTTTGTTACCTATGAGCTTGTCCTCGTACTAAGTCGACTACTTAATTAATGGAAACTGATATTTTATGAATAAGCTATGCTTATCCGGTCTCTGCAATGTACTAATGATAAGTAAGTATAATTATTGAGTAAGTATCAACAGTGATTGAAATGCACATAACTAATGGAAATTTGGCACCTGAAACACTTCGTATGTTTATTTTATCTTAAGAAAAAATAAACACTTTTTGTACTACATCTTAAACTACAAAATTCAGGAAATATTTATTAATTTTACCAAATAAAATTGCATACATAACACTGGACAAGACATACATAATTAGTATCCAAATAAAATCCTATTTGGAGATACGGAAACTGGTTTGGACGAAAACGATGTCTTTCCTGGTCCTTTAAAACCATATTAAATGAATTACCTAATTAATCAACTGATTCCGATTTGTACTAATGATTTTTGTAATTTAGTTATTATTATTTTAAAAACAATATTCAAGTGAATGTAGGAAGGTATATGTATCTATAAAAATATTGAGTTGTGACCGCTTGACATTACCTGGTCCTTAAACTCTCTTATTATGGATTAAGAAAAAAACTCGAAAATTTAATAAGTAAGACCTAGAAAAGAGAACAGAACACGCGTATCTTTCAACTACTAACGTTAACCTTTATTCAAAGAAAATAAGCATTCTAAAACCGATCATTCAAACGGGCATGCTAATGCGTCCGATCCGGCATTTTCCACGCTGATTGTATTTGCTAACATCATGCTAACGTAAATATCTACGTAATGTAACCTCCAGCCGACTTTCGGACTATCGCATATCGTCCGGAACAAACACACGACTGACCTACAAACAAGCAAGAACACTGAGAGATAATATCAGCCGTCCTCTTCACACCTGCACGTATGAATGCAACGCTTAAGAGACGGAGCAACCGGTGATGACGAGCCTCCGCGCTCAATGTCAAGTTCACCGATTATTATTAGTGCTCAATGCCACAAAACACACGCAAGCATTATGGCGGAACGATGCTGTCGGTACTCAAACAAACCATACGTAAGCAATGTATTATGAACCTAATGAAATATATGACACAAGTGCGAAATACGATGCGAAATTGACTGGCACCTCTACAAGTCTACATGATTTTATATTTTTAGAATAGTACTGGGAAATATTAGATTTTTTTACTTCAATTAGTTACGTCTTGCGGGTACATCCATAGCTTTTAGATTACTTTAGGTACATCTACAGCAATCTGTTTTTTGGAATTCGTAGTGAAATAAATAAGGAACCTTATAGTTATTCCGCCGATTCAAAGAAAACACGGCCCTTTAATTCGAGTAATATTATGATTTTGACGCTGAACTTTGGTAAGTACTCAAATGTACAGATAACCAGCAGAATCTCGGTATACCTCTCGACATTATATAGGTAGGTACATACCTTCGACACACGCCGTTTATTTTGTGGAATAAAAGTAGCATAATTATTTCGTAATTCAATATAATATCTAGATCATAAACTACTTTCCTTAGAATAACAAAATTTAAAGCTAAATTTCATTCAATTTCGTTCTACACCTAATTTGAAGAAAAGTAGGGATGAAAAATCAAGTGCCTGTCACTGAAAAAGGAATTTAAAATCGTAAACACAATTTTAAGCATTTTTTTTTAACTATGCCTCGTAATCCAAATATTGTGCAAAGTGGTCACCTTCTGATTTTGTTGCTCGTGGCTCAAGATTTCACACTGAAATCATATTACGAAAAAGAAAAAAGAGTTCCTATGAAACTATGTTATTTTACCCGTTTTTTTGGTTTTAAGTGGTCTCGGTTTTCACTAAACAGTTTCCTCATTGAACTCAACTTATTTAGGTAGAGTAGTATATAAGTATAGTTTCGATGATAATATTTCGGTACCATTGAACTGATCTTTTTTAATGATAGAAAAAGCAGAGGCGGACTAGAGTCTTGGCCGCCCTAGCTCGTGTGGTACCAGCCGCCTATCTTGAGTCTTTTCTTGCAAACGTTGTTTGACTTTCCCCGTTAGGCTGCCCCTGATATTTGGCGGCCTTCGGCACGGGCCTAGCTGGCCTTAGGGGAAATTTGCCTCTGAGCAGAAGGCTAATGATATATAGCCCGCAGGTTTTGAGCTCATTTGCTTGGTAATTATGAACACTTTTTATTGCATGGTGAAAAAGTACATGTTTGTAAAGGTTTATGTATGATACATTATTTAGCAAAAACAGCGTAGAGTCAGTTGTTGATATTTTTGAACGACCTTCATTGTCACGTGCATACTGATATCATTATCACAGAAAACAATTTGCTCACGCCTTCGCAAACGTGATTTACCTGTTACGTTTTTAGTTTTCTAGAGATTCTGAATTAGGTAATTATATAATAATTAAAGAGATTGTGTTATTTTGTATACTTACAGATATGAATTAATATCTTCCAAATTGCAAATGGTCTTAAATAAGGTCCGACGTAAATCGTATAGATTATGACAACGTTTATTGTATATCATATTTATAAAATTGTAATCGCTGGCTCCTCGAGCATACGTTCTACAGGTACACAGAATTTTGTAATTTTAAAAAGTAGATTTAAATATATATTTTTTCTATTACTATTACTTATTTTGACATTGTTTGATTATAATTGTTTAAATTGACATTATAAAATTAATTAATTCGTACTCTTATTAGTACGTATATTATTCTATTGATATTCTCTTGACTTTTTACAATTTGTTATTAATAAATTATGATTATGATTAATTTCTACGCAGCAAAAATCAAAATAAGTACCTAGAACAATAATATTTCATAACACTGTGTGGTTATTGAAAGTAAAATAACGGAGTAATTTAGTAGAAAGGAAGTAAGTAGAGTTGGAAGTAGTTGTATAGCATTTTGTGCTGTTGCAGTATCAATTATTGTAGTACCGATGAAAATATTTCCTAGACCTTGACGAATATGCGTTGCATTGACGGTTGACACTGTTTTATACCGTTGAAAAGCACTTAACCACCGTAAAAAATATGTACATAAAGAAGGAAAATGAGAGTAAAATACTTTTAGGAAAAACTACATTTGGCAGAATTATAATATGTTTATTGTTAAAACCAGAATTCTCGCTGATTAGAAAACAAAACAGTTATCACATAGGGCTATTTACATTTACTTACTTACCTATCTGCCTGTAGATATACCCGGTGTTAGTTTGAACACCGTTATCCTTCTAGGATTTCATTGTACTCATCATTATGAAAAACTATTACTATGGGGCCAACCCTGAAATAGCAACCAAAAAAACCTGCTACTCCATACATTTTGTTCAAGTTCAATAAAAAATGTGTATGGAACAACTGATTTCTTTTCGCTATTTTACGGTTGGCCCTATAGTAAAAGTTGTTCATAATTATGAGTACAATGATATCCTAGAAGGATAACGGTGTTCAAACTAACAGCCGGTATTAAAAAACCACAAGGAAATCATAAGACGACATGTAGAGTAGCTACATAATCAACTGCAAATTCGACAGTACTGAAATTATACATGTAATATATAATATATATATATTTTAACGCAACACCACCTAGCCCCAAACTAAGCAACTCTTGTACTATGGGAACCAGATAGCTGATAGAATACTTATAAATACTTATTTTTGTAAAATAATACGTTCATAAAAACACATCAACACCCAGACAAACATCTATTTTCGTCAGAAAAATGCTTGTCCTGGGTGGGAATTGAATCCACACCCTATAGCTCTGAAGACAGACATACTACCGACTGAGCTATTAGGCAATATAGAGCTAATTGTTTACATGATATAATTATGTACGTTGACTAATCCAGTTGTCCCCAGCATGCCAATCTCTAATATGTACAGTGTACACTAGATCATTTACGGCCAAATGGCACGCTTCCAGCCGTGCATGCCAACCGAATTTTCACTCTGTTACTCTCATAGTTTGTGTAGTACGATTTTCATAGAAATAGAAGCAAGCTAGAAGAGGGTCCGCTTGGTGGTATATAGCTGCCGCCTATGGGCATCTACAACGCTAAAGGAGCTGTCGATGCTTTATAGCTTGGAGCTTCGCGATTTTTGCGCCCTTTTTGTGCAATCTTTTGTTAAGACCAAATCTGATTCTCTTCCAAAATTTCCGTAAAATTCTAATACAGGTTCACAGAGAACACACAATCTAAGCCAGTGCGTTTAGACGAATACAAATTTGTGCTGGAGTTTCTATAGCGTAGGTGAGCATAAGATACTTAAAGGGATTTTGCGAGGCTGTAGGCCGAACCAAGCCCTACTTGCAAGACCGAAAGCCGCATCAGCATCACAAAGACGCTAGAAGAGGGTCCAACTTTAAAAAATCTACTTTACTTTTAAATTTGCGTACAAGCAAAGCTTTCATATTGTCTTCGGTATAAGATTTATTAAAAAATACTGAGATGATAATTTACCATACGCCATAACCTACAAACCTCCCTACAAGTTTTCCATTTTGGAAAATAAGAAAACAATCATTTCTTTAAGTCTTATCTTCAAGTGTTTTAGGTTGAAAGTTGTTTGTAGATAGATTTACATGGCAGAGAGTGGATAATTCGTCCAATTTTCCGAGTGCACCACCGACCGGTCGGTGGTGCGCGGCGCGGCGGCGGTCGGAGGCACGCATACACATGCAATACTGTTTGTCTGCACAGTAAGTAACATCGAGCTAGACTCCAATATGTACCCATGCAAAAATTTTAGTTTCCGAAAATCTTAGGCTAAAAGCGTATGACAAGGAAACACTGCGTCAAGATAATTCAAATAGATTAGTCCGTTAGTCCGTCGGATTAACAAAATCTTTTCACTTTTACCAAAAAATTATCGAGCCATGTAGACAGTACAGGTGAAACCACGGGGTGATTCTAGTTATTGTCATAAACTGTTAATAGGACTATCAATAGGACTGCCTACACTGTTTGTCTGCCCCATCGACCGACAGTTTAAAAAATTTCATAGAATATTTTATTATGGCGAATACTCTACGAAACATTAGGAAACCAAAATTAAGAACCCAATAACCAACCCAATACAAAAAAGTAACTTTTTTTAAATACTTATATAGCTCTGAATTCTGAACCTGGTTTTCAGATACCGCAGGTCTAACCGCCTCGTGCAGCTAGCTAAGTACTAACACAACCTATCTTAATACTCTTCCTTTGGGAATCTCTGTTACTGGAAGACAGAGCGCAGTGCAGTATTGATCGCGGCCGTGACTCACGCCCTTGCCCGACATTCAACTACCCCCGAACACCCCAACCACTTCCTATACTTCCCCTGCCGCCTCTGCACGCGTTATCAAACTCAGCCGAAATTAATACAATTACTATACATCATGACTACCGTCATTTCAATGGAAATTAAGATTAAATGATTAGATGATGATATTTTATACCCGAATAAAACTGACTTTACTTTCTACTATAGGTATTGGCTTCATGCGAAACTTGGATATTTTTCACACTTCGTTTTCAAGTGTCAGAAAATTCACTGATTATTTATCATCAAATATTTTACAATCACTTATGGGTGCTTCTAAGAACAGATCTGCTCTGTAGCATGCCTACAAAGCTCGTGTACACCATATTTTCCGGTTCTGGGCTCGATTTTTTATCATACGTCCACGAGTTTCGCTTGAGAATGGCAGCCATAGTCGTATGCGAAAACTCATCATAAAAAATCGATCGATTTCGTTTCGATCGAAGATCATTATATCTTGTAATCAGCAACATTTCAGCCTAACAGTGCACCGCGTTCACCTGCAATTCCTGGTATAAAACATAGCCTATGTGCAAGTTATGAGCCACCTCTGTTGATACAAATCCGTTCAGCAATTTTTGCGTCACTTAGTGGCAAACAAACCAAAAATACATACAAACTTTGACGTTTATAATACTATTATTAGAAATTAAAATGATACATAACATATTTTTCTTCTTATTTTCCTTAATAAATTCAAAAAAGAATGCGCCAGAAGCCCGATAAAAATACCAATAGCTCAAGAAGACCGTAAAAGTACCTACTTCTTATAATTTGAAACACGAGAAAAGACAACAAGTGCTATTACCTCTGAGGTTGTAACGATATAAACAAGACGAACATGAGTTGTAACGTATTCTTTATAGATTTTACCAATTGGAGAGTTGCATTTTCATGTAAAAGGTTTCAGGTTTCAGGTTATAAGACATGCTTACTCTCATATCCCTGTCCCCCAAGGTAGCTAGATGTAAAGCTATTCACGCAGGGATTCGCCCCCACGACCAAGGGACCGGGCACCCTACTAACTTTTATTTCGTTATTAGATCGAAGGGATAAAGGGAAAGAAGGGCTCCAAGTCGTCTTGGCGACCCTCTGTGTTTCTTCCCGACGAAATATTTTCGGTACATGTGCAGTGGAGTAGGTTAGTTATATTTCAGAGTTTTGGAATAATTTCATTTCTCCGCCAGCAACATTTCAAAAAACATTTATTATGGCGCTATTTAGATTTTTTTATACGCGAAAAGCGATTTGCATTCTTATCTTCCGGAATCCATATGATGAGTAAAAAGGGTAATCATGACTACAATTACAGTTTTTTTTAAATCAAGTAACTAAGTAAATTCATATCCATACTTTAGTAAAAAAGATGACATAATATTAGTTATTTTAAACTAGAAGCACAAAGAGCGTTTCCATAAAAGCTGTTATCAAACGACTGATTAGCGCTTCTTCGTTTCACGACAAAGCCGCTACTATCGGTCTATTGGTTTTACTTACCCGAACTCGACATTAAAAAACAGTTAATATCTTATGATGTATCTTATAAGTGCTCACTTCTGGTAATTAGAAACATACACTGGAATGTATAATGTATTATATATATATTATTACTGACAGCCATAAGACGTCCACTACTGGACGAAGGCCTCCCCCTTAATAAGGAGGGGTTGCCGTAATCCCCACGCTTGGCAGGCGGCTTGGGGATCGCTGAGTTTTACCACCGTTAACCAAAAGGACGCTGCTGCCCGTCCTCCGGTGGTTCTGGATGCAGTTTTAGGACATACCCAGGTCCAATGTATATGTACTTGGTAACGTTGAACTAATAAATGCCTGCCTATTATGTCTCCTATAAGCTTCAATTAACTATTTCTTGGTGCACAACTATAACATAATGCACGTTGTTTTCTCAGATTACTGACTCATTAGCTCATTGCATTAGTGACTACTCATTCAATTGGATTAAAATCCGATCGAGTGAGCATCGCGAGGCATACAGTTTTCGTTGCGCGAGGGTATGGCCGACTCGATCGATGCCGCCCCACGTTCACGGTCATCGCCCTCCGCCCGCCCTACGCTTCCGCGTCACCGCCGCCGCTCCCCCCGCCTCACCGCTACACTCCTCGCTAAATATAGGTAGCTCCACAGCCCTCCAGATCGACGTTATGAAACACAATTAGCTCCACTATTTCTAGACAAGTATCCCGATCCAACTGAAAGCACTGCAAGTTTGGAATGTGTCGGGTAATTAGGCAAGATTGGACCAGCATGGTGCATACTATATGAAAATAACTTATGATATGCGAGCTCTACGAATACACGACGTTTAATATGCACATTAGTCGTACTATTTTATTTTGTTACGTTTTCAGAGCATGCATAAATAAAAATCTTTAATCTTTGTGCCAATTTTTTTTTCAAACTGTAAATGCGCCAATTTGTCGTAAGTTGTTTACAACAAATTATTTTAAAACGTCTTGTATATAACATTTTTTTTATTTACTATCGCCCACACAACTACACAATACATTACACCTTCAGACCATTTACTTGCTACCTAAACTATGGCAATACCTACTGTAGCTCAGTGTCACAAAGGCCTATTACAAGGAACCGGGCTGTATGGCCTATTGTTGTAATTCATAGGCGATCCTATTTGTTAGCTGAATGAGTTGTTTGGTTGCTTGATATAGGAGACCTTACCTCCTAGGAACCGAACCGGATGGCGTCTAATGAACATAAGCATGTTCTCGGTAGCAGTATGAAAAGTTACAGCAAACCCATATCACGGAACGAAGAGTTGCATATATCAAATTAATGATGAGTTTTTATAGTGTTTAAATAGTTTAAGAGTTACAGTTGAAAGCATTTTGATGATTATGTAAGGTAGGTAGATACTTGACAAAAGTGCGGTGGCAAAGGGGTGAAACCTTAATCAGGGAATCGTTATCAAAACCAAAATACACATAAGGTACCTAAAATAGTAACATTGTTCCCGGAAATACATGAAACTGAGCAGGAACTGAAGTTCCTGATACCATCAGTTAATGGGTCAATCGCGTCCACGCAACGTCCGCCATGACTACGCACAAAACGAAATCCAAAACGCAACTGTATCGATCCGGCAATCCAAAGCTTCCCCTACTGACAAGCTTATATTGTACCCCGCTGTATACCTACATCGCCGACAAATAACGCTGAAACCACGTCGGGCGTCGAGGGTACTCAGACGGCGGCATACTTATACATTTTTGTAAGTACGGTGCAGTGAGTGGGTGAGCAGACTGCAGGCAAAGCCGGCTGAATCCCGGAAAACTACCGACCCAGTCTAGACATGGGGGCACTTCCCCTCTTTATCCTCTCCTCCCGCACCCTTCGTACCCCGGCGCTTTCACCACGGACTTGCAGACATTATAAAAAGAGAACACGATGCTTTTGAGCGATGCGGCGTGTGACATGCGAACAAAAACCTAGGGAAATGGAGATGAAAAACCATAAAAGGTGTTTTCATGTCGCGTTTCAAGTGACGCACCGGGTGTAGACGGCGGGAAACTAAAAGTAGCTGGCACCTGGTTGTGGACGTACACACTAGAAAGGTTAAACAAAACACTCATACTGAACAGTTAAAATCTATTATTGTTTTATTTAATAATATAACACGCTTGCGTTTGACGAACGATCTACGAAGATGCAGTCGGCGGTGGAGCACGCTTGCATTGATGACATCGGTTCCCTTTCACGGACCGGTGCTTATTATAATACTTACATGCTTTGCTTAGTTTGGAGCTAGTTGGTACTGGGTGAAATGTTCAGCATAATATTTATTTATTTTGCAATTTAAAAATTAGTAATTAAGAACTTTGAGGTCGCGTGATCTTACTGTTGTCATAACTAGCGGTTTTTTTTCCAGATTAGTCAGTAAATTTAGTACCAATTAATTGATTAATCAACAGCCACATTAAAAAAAACTATGAAAGTAGGACTACGGAATCCTTTTTTTTATAAACTCGGTATAAGATTGAGTTTGACCACATCCTTCCTGATGTTAGGTGTAAGTTAATGATATGGTCTAGGGGGAGCACCCTTACCTAAAAGAAAGTTTTTCGTATTGATTAATCTATAGCAATTTAGGCATCAGTTGTTCACGCATCAGTTGCTCACGCATTAGCGTTCACCATTACCTTGAATTAGACAAAACAGTATGCATGATTGACTGCACTGCAGTGGGTTAGTGAGAGTGAATTACATCCGAGGACGTAGCGAGGCGAGGCGGTGCAGGGGGCATGGGGGCTTGCAGACAGGGCGGGACAGTGGAGTGGGGCCAGACGGGAGACGACGCACGGCGCACCTCGCTTCCGCAAGAGCAGCAACTGACATACCTACCATGCAGTATGGTATACAGTAAAGGGGACCACGGCACAGTAGTACCAAGTGTATGTAACATGTCGCAAGCCTTTCAGAAGCTCTTATCTTACAGGGAAGGGAAAAACATGCGCAAATTGCAGATTTTGTACTCTTTTGTTTCTTTTACGAAGCTAAATTTGCAAAATGGATTGTGTTTAGGTATAAGTAAGCAATCGGGCTGAGTGGCATGCATTAGGAGAAGTCTATATTCAGTAGTAGACTACGGTGAGCTAAGGTGTAAAGTAACTGGCATTGGGCGATTTTCTGACAGGCAAATTGTAGATGGCTCTGACTTTGCGTAGACCAGACGTGGCTGTTGTCAAGTCTTTTTATTTTATTTCATGTGCCACATATCAAAAATAGTATGCTGTTTTTGGACTGACTAGCACGCTTAGTCCGCGCTATCTATCGAGTAGAAACAATATTTTTTTTTTTAATCATGTTTGAAAAATCGCTAATTGCTATAGAAAAATACGAAGAACTGAGTAATAACTCGTTGGTGTGTTTAACTCTTCTAGTCGAGTTCGTAGGAAGATCTTACGAAATCATGAACGCGATGTACTAATTTTCTACTTTCCGGAATGAACAATTCTTTATATTTTAGACACAATCGTGATCGACTCGTTGGGTACGGATGTACGGCTTTTATTTCCGGGACGTTAGCGTACCATTTTCCTAAATATATTTTTGGAAATCAGAAATTACTATTACATTTTGGGACGCATTTGTGTACAGTTGAGAACAAGTTAATAAAGTAATTATTGTATTAAATATTTGATATTTGCTTTTCCATGCCCTGCTAGGTTTGCTGCAGCGCCCATGGATAAATAACGTTTTCCACAAACGTAATCTCATAAATAAGATACTACGTAGCAGTATAAAGTAAATGTAAACCAGTAGATGGTAGGTATATACTTAGACAGTAGGCAGAATCAAGTTAGATATCATGTCCCTGACCGAGCGGGCCTTGGCTACGGCCGTCGACTCGCCGATACGACTCCACTTGTGTTATTTAAGCGTATTATATTAGGGCTGTCACTCTTACCAGAATAATTACATACAGTGATGTATGTAATATTGAACATGTCTTATCATGTCGACTATGTGATATTTTGTCTTTTCAGGCAATGGACGGAGCGCTTCAAAGTTCACATCAGCTTTAAGATTCAGTTGTATACCTAACTTAAACTACATTATTGCTCTTATAGATGTGTGACTAAAACTAGTTACAAATAGGTTTATTTCGTAAAAAGTTGCAGAATACAATTTTTTGCTTAGTTACATGTATACTTTCTATCAGCTATCTGGTTCACATAGTACAAAATTTGCTACGTTTGGGGCTAATTGGGGCTGCGTGAAATAACTTTTTTTTTAATTTCGCTTTCTTTTAATAATGTTTTCCTATGGAATGCGTTTAACTGCCATCTCGGTTGATGTTAAGTGATGATGCAGTCTACAATGGAGCACGCTTGTCTGCCTCTACGATTCACTTGCGACTTCAAGACATCTGTTATGTATTGTAAGTAACTATCGGGAAACACTTACTCGTAGTAGAACGGGTAGCTTTTTCGAGCTTCTGGCCGCTCGATGGTAGTACAGGAAGGGAGGAATTAGATCAAGCAAGTCACAAGCAAGCAAGCACGCTCTCCGAAGTATATCCTATAAACTACCGACAGAATAGATACTTTAAAATGTGCCTTAAAAATGGAATTTGCTTCCATGTTTTTTCTTTTAGCAGCCCTGTAACAACTGAATAAACTTATTTCTCGATCCCGCTCCAGTCACGGTGGAGGGAGAGGGATAACACAAGCGATTACAAATTCAAAATCGGCATTGATATAGTGTCTGGAGTGAGGCTATTCTTTGCCAATGATTGGCCCTTGAACTGGTCGTCGACGTTTGTGATACAGATTAGGTAGTAGTGACTATTAAGTTTTAAGATTTCTATCATCTTTATGAGTGACCCCCATGGAAGAAGAGCTTTGTTGAGTACTTAAGCCTCCACGACCAAATGTTTTGTAAACTTTAATGATTTATATGATTATTTTCTATCACTATCATTTATTGCTGTAAGCTTTGATATGAGATTGATTGGCTACATGCATATTATTATGATACTTTAAAACATGCTTCTATTTCAATGGTACTTTACTAAATCTCTTCTCACAAGGACACATGAATAGAGTTTGTTGCTCTTTACTCCGCCCTACGCAGCGTTAAAAGCCAATAAAGTGTTTACGACAACCTTAAAATATTTCAAATACAGAGTTCCAAGTTTACGGTCAATGTCAGGGTAATTTAGTGGAACATTTTCATTGCTAGTCAAGTTTCAGAGAAAAGTAGTGAGGTGAGACGGAGTGAAGGGTCAAGCGACGGCCAGGGGTGGGTCGTCGGCCGCGCCTGCCGCGGGTCGCATCTATATGCGCTCGCGCACCCGCCCGCGCCGGTCACCGGCAAAAACCGCCTGGAGCACCTAAGTCCCAATATTAAAGTCATATCGGGACGCTAGTGAGCTCTTTGGCTTAACTTACACACTACCTACTAACCCGTGATATAATGCCATTACCAATTTTTTTACATACGCGCGAACTGAAATAACAATGAAATAATTCTGTGTTCACTGCAACGTAACGTTGTATATTTTAAAAATCCAAGTAGAAACTAATGATTCAAGAGGTGAAAGAACTCGTGGTATTTAGAAATTAAATTAAATTTGTATCTGTATTACGCAAATGAACTACAATAAATCTAAACTGGAGCTCTCCGCATTCTAATGTTTTATCTACACAGTCTTTATCAAATTAACTTTCTATAAGAACTAGTGAAAAGTGAAATGCTCAAATAATTATTGAGCCGCTTAGTTGGTAACAGTTCAAAGTACTAATCATAAGAGCAAGTATTCCGGATAACTTAATTAGGTACTAGTTAGGTATAACTCCGTACTATTTTCACTCATAAACACTAACCACGATATTGCACCGTGTAATTCACCCACGCTTTCTAATTTGGGTCCAACCACCTTTTGTCACAACCGTGGCCTTCACTTTACTTGAATTAACTTATTTTAATACTAAGTACGTTCAATATAAAAACTAATAAGGTTTTGATGTATATCATCACACTATTTCATATTATAAATGCGAAAGTTTGTTCGTGTAAGTGTATGATTATTACCCCTTGACGCTGAAACGGCTGAACAGATTTGGATGAAACTCGGTAAAGAAGTAGCTCATACCTCGGAATAAATCATAGGCCTTTTTTATTCCAGGAATTGCGGGTTAAACTGCAGTGCAACAGCTAGTGAGGTTATCAAGAAAATACTATTCTCATTTGTTCCCACAGAGTAGGTAGCCCTTAGTTTATTACTCTTTAGAAATATTTATGTACCATTGTACTTAATACTACTGTACGTCATGAAGTCATAAATTAATTTTAACACATATCAACTGTCAGCGCTGTGCGGTTTCACTTGTTATACTTGAGTCGTTCATTTGTTTTGCGGGATAAAAGTACATAATTATCCAGAGACCAGAGTATGTTGCAGGTTTATGACATCAAGTTTTTGATTAATTTAATTATATACATCGCAAGTTACCGACATAGCTCGCAAGGTTTGCAAGTTGAAGTGGCAATGGGCAAGTCACATCGTTTGAAGAACTGACAACCGATGGGGAAGAAACGTTCTTGAGTGACGACCGCGAACCGGAAAACGCAGCGTAGGAAGCCCTCCCACAAGGTGGACCGACGACATTGTAAAAGTCGCGGGCAACCGGTGGATGCAAATGGCAGGTTGTCGTACAGTGTGGCGGTCTAAGAGGGAGGCCTTCGTTCAGCAGTGGACGTCTGCGGGCTGATGATGATGATGACATCGCAGGTTTATTATAAATCCGGTTTATGACAAAACTATTATCATTTCTAAAGTATAATATTATTTATTGGTTATCACTCTTATTTTGATCGACAGAGAGCAACAGAGACATAAACACAAACACAATACTAGTATAAGTAGTGACAATATAAATTTTACAAAAAGATATGAACATTCAACATTTGAGTGCAACTCAAGATCAGCCTGTGATATATATACGTCGCGGTTGCTGCATCATAATGATCCTTAGTCTGAATCATAAGGAATGACTCTGAAAATGTTATTACAATGTGAGGTAGGTCATGGAAGTACACTGAATAATAATTACTTTGGTGAGAGCTAACGGTCTAGTTTGTGTAAAACAGGTGGTGCTAGTTTTAATGAGCAGAGACACATTTTATGTTAGAAACTCAAATGATCGTAGCAAAATATTGATATAACCACGAGTATAGTACAATGGGCACATTTAACCAAGACTATCAACCTAATGAAAACTGGCACTTAATAGTATTAAAACTTTATTAAATTATTATTTAAAGTTACATAAGTATATAATTGTGACGCCGCGTAGGAAGGCCTCCCAAAAGGTGGACCGACGACATTGTAAAAGTCGCGGGCAACCGGTGGATGCAAATGGCAGGTTGTCGAACAGTGTGGCGGTCTAAAGAGGAGGCCTTCGTTCAGCAATGGACGTCTCCGAGCTGATGATGATGATGATGAAATAATTCTACGACATTTTAAGTCTGCATGTCATGATGAAAGATCTTGTCCGGCTAGCTTTTGTCTATTATAAAATAGCTTCATGCTTATATAGTATAAGTAGATATCTGGTTACATTATAAAGTTGGTTGAACGCTAGCTAAGAATGCAGGCAATAGAAAAAAGCTGCAATGTTAGATTAGCGAAGAGCTACCGGACGTTTTGATTAAAAGCGAAATAACCGAGTATATGGGATTTACCTTTGATGACGGATGAAGTATGATGTTTCGTATAGAATGACGGATGAAGTATGATCATCCGTATAGAATTTTAAAGGACAAATATGGTACTTATATGGTACGTATACTCGAAAATTATAACTTAACATGCTAACAAGGTCACATGCTATGTCAGTTTAAAAAAAATACTAGGTATACATCGTAATTATCCTAAGTATATAGTAATGGCAAACTTATGCAGAGTTCTCGATTTATTCAAAATGTTATATTGATTTAACCTTCCTTATATATTTTATTTCCTATTTTATTTTGGTTAAAGTTGCTTTTTGACCGTACTGGAATTTCAGTCCATCAATCATCTGTTATTCGAATTATATATATACACCTTTCAAAACACGGTAACCTACCTCTTCACACACAAAGTATCTAAGCTACTCGTAGTCGGGTGCAGTGGCCGGGCAGTGCCAGTGACCTGCAAGCAAGCTCGTCGGTCGCCGTCAATACATCGCGTAGTGGTGCTACGAAGCGCTACGAAACTAACCTCGTAGTCGCGAAAAGTTCACTTGATTTAGTAGACTGGTAGTTAAAAAATACATCTCTTATTTATTGCTCATTTTCTTAATTAAATAATGAACTTACACTCGTCGTTGAATCTACTTGTTTTAATTAAATTGATACACATTTAGGCTATTTTATAATGTTTGCAATTTACTATTTCACTTAGTTTTATTGTAAATAAAATAAATAAAGTATTAAACAGAGCCTTTTCCAAATTTTGAAATCACGATTGGTTCAGTATTTACTTAAATTATTTTTAGCTTACGATCTATTTCGATTTTATTAAACTCAGAGGCTTTCTTTGATAATAGGAATGCAAAGCGGTTCTACCTGCGGTCATATAACAACCGTACATTTTTATAGAAACCTATGTATTAACCTAGGGTGTAATGTTACTTCCTTCATATTGAATTTCATTTAAATCCATCCGGGCGTTACAAAATTTAGTTCAACAAAAATATACTCATAGTTAGATACACTTTCGTGTTTGTATATTATTATGTTGTGCTATGATCCAATGTAAAAAGTTATGAAAAAAAAAGGTAAATTTTAAAATGTATATTTATCTACGCTAACTAAATAGAGTCAAACTTTCAAATTACTCAATGTGACTCATGTAAAATTGATTATGCGCTCAATAAAATGAGATTGGCCAAGATCACTTGGGAAAGGGGATGTTTCTCCGAAAAGCTTTTTAGTTCTCGCTAAAAGACTGAGTCACCCAATTTCAGTGGTTTCCTCTGGGTAACAATGACGTGTCTCAACCCCGGAAAATCCTAAGCCTTCCGAAACATCTATGACTCACTGCGGACTGCGGACTATGCGTAACCAGGGAAAGTTTGAATAAGGCATGGAGCTAATGAAATCGAGATCTTTCAAGCATTATTCGTCAATATCTTAATAACCTAAAACAACATTTAACAAGAAGTATAGAGCACCAGTAGGCACCAGTATCTATGATTTATTTAAGTATAATAAAGCTTGCGTTTGACTGCCAACTCGTCTGATTTTAAAGAAGATACAGTCTACGATGGACATCATCACTAGACCACGTGCATCCCGGATATGACCCAGAATAAATAGCTTTTATAATTTAAAATATATACTTACATACTAATAATAGCACCCCACTGTCTTACAAGACGCTGTCTTTCACCAGCTATCTTACAAGAACTGTCCATTTTTCCGATAACAAAGGAGCTTACCTATGTCACACTTCGGCCCTACCAATATAAAATATTCATGCCATTAATTACGTGATCCGTTGTAATGTAAAATGTTATAATGCTATACAATGTTAGGGTTTATGTTGAAACGCTATAAATAAATAAAAACTTTTGCAAAAATTGTAAAAGAGACAATCCAACCGAAATTTAATTTTTATCACATCTATTCAAAAATACCCTCTTTGTTCCTCGCAAACAGTTCATTTCTGCCCTATTTTGAATTTGGAATGTGGATATTGTTAGTAAAAGTTCCAATCACCAAAGAGATCAACCACGGACATTGTATGAATAAGTAACAGGCTGTTTGAAAAAGGAAGGAGCGCGAAATGCATTCTGCTTTCGTTCGTAATTGTTTACTCAAATTCGGATTTTACTTTGTTTTATTTTAACTCAGTGTATCTTCCTCAATAAAAAGTGAGAAGTGAGAGTGAGTAGTGAGAATGAAATAATCGTAGGTACTTTCTTATTCATAAGCTGCACTTACTTATTTTCTCATAGAGAGTGATAAAAAGCAGAGTGTCCACCTCGGGATCAACACTATTTTTAAGCTCGAGTACTTTAAATCCAATCTACTATTGTAACTTCGGTCGAGAGTCAGGGAATGGCGAGAGGTAATATCCCAATATATCTGCAGTCATTTTCCTAGTGAATGATTGGAAATAATAAAGATTTCCATTTATGCTCAAAAACTGTGCTTAACCGCTTACTTTACCGCGAGTTACAATGGACTCCGTTTTCAAATAAGCAAAATATTAAATTCGCGGCTGTAACAACGACTACCAATATTTTTGTTGAAACCTTTGTGGTTTACATTTCAAGTAAGTATTATACATATTTAAATGTACAAGTAACCCCAGCCATATAACAAGCTTTATTGAACGTAGAGATAAATAAACCTTTACAGCATAAATGGCAATTAACTCTCGTCGAATACATAGCAAAATTAGCAGATAATGAACCATACTCATAGCTGTCTAGATCAGTAAGCCACATAAGAGAGATATACAGAATTCACAGTGCTTACAATCAAGTGAAACCACTGTAAGTGCACTCTGAGAGACAGATACGGTCGACAATAGCAATGCACGGTGCACCGACCACTCCGACCAACAATGAATCACTTTCGCGTGGCCGTACTAACTACGGTTTATTGACAGTGCTCTAGCTCAACATATTTTCTGGTATCGGAACTATAATTTCATACTATATTAATGATGTGTTATGTCAAAATTAACTAATCAAACCGCAAAAAAACACAATCTCAAATTGAAACAAAATTCATTAATTCTAGCATTAGAATTATTTTTCTTACTGTACTGGTTTCCCATTTACCTACTCTTTTATGCAATATTTATCTAAGTGGTGATGGAACATCTACGCTGTCTTTTTCGTTTTAAACAGTTTTTTATAATGTATTTTGTCAGATTCTTATATAGTCCTAATTTCAGCGTTCCTATGCTGCGTGGGCTTACGCGATTTTTCAGTTGGTGTTAAAGGTCAACCCGGACCAACAACAGTATAATGTTGTTATCCAGTTACAGGAGTGGTCAGTGATTTCCATTAATAAATTATGCATGCTATACGTAACTGCTATTGTATCAATATTAGAAGAATTATTACTATGAAGAGTTCTTTCGGCAAATGGATATGGAGTTTATATTCTGTTTTCAAGCGCACCAGAGCGCGGGCGCAGGGTCGCATTGAAAGTGCAACGGCCTGTTGAACTTCGCGCTACTTTGTGAAGCAACCTATGTTTATGTAGTAAGATGTGCGCATAGAAAGTTATGTACTCTCTGCGTTACTTAATGAAACCGTAACATCTTACTAATATTATAGGTAAATGTTTTGAGTTTATCGGTGTGTGTGTATATGTTTGTTACTGCTTCACGCTTATTTATTTTTATTTATTTATCCCAAGAAACCGCGGGGCGCGGCTAGTCATAGATATAACTGAAATGTTAGTACACAAGAAGTACTGGATTTGAAGTGTGGATTACACACTTTACACTTTACACTATACAGGTACAAATTAATATTTTTAACTTGTGTTTTTTCAGGTGCAGCTTCAAATATGCTACCAATGAAACAAGATAGCCATTAGCATTGAGTAACAATATATTAGACCGCCGAACACATATTTTATGTTAATGCATGGTCGACCCACGCGATGTTTTTTTTCATGGCGACTTCTCGCATTACAGGTAGGCGGGTGAGTCGGTAGTTAGAAGCGCAGGGCTCGGTGTCTGCACAAGGCGTGCTCTGAAATAGTCGGGATCTATTCCCCGGGCAGCTGCGCGCGTTCGTTGCCCCTACGGAGGGCGTTAGAAGTGCAACGATCTCTGCAATTATCGCTGCGCCCGCGCAACTAAACTTGAACTGCCAGCAATGCGCCGAGTGCGGGCGTGCACCTCACCTTCACTGCTTAGAAAGCAACACCTATTACGTCTAACGTTCACGACTACTCCTCGCGTAATAACCACTCTGGTAATGAGTAAAAGCGAGAGCAGCAAGCACCCATTATCAGTGCAACGATGCCTTTAAAGTTTCATTTCACTATTGCACTCTACATTGTATGCATCATCACGCAGCCTCCGGCGGCTTATTATGTCCGCCTACCGTTTTCTTCCCACGCTTTTTCACCACCAAATCATATCAATAACAATTAGCTCTAATTCAATGACAATAAAGAAAAATATATGTGCAAGTGTTATGATTTCTTGATCAAACCAGGTTGTAATAATTCAATGGGTGTTTTTAAAACAATTTCAGCAGCAGTCGTTTGGATTGTGCTGATAGCTATCCAAAATAATTATATCTAATCTTTCATATGTGTTACTTATTACAATTAGCGCGCACGTCAATACCATGACGATGGCTAAAAGATCATTTATATTTTTTTTAGCATTTTTTTTACAAACACATCAAATAAAACAAAAAAATACTGTATTAAATATGATTGATGCTTATAGATGTAATACTGCTGCTGTAAAAATCCCATTTTTTTTTTTAATTATTATTTTTGTAGGCTTCGTATATTTTTTCTCCATCATAACTTACCACCTTTTCTATGTTCTCTATGTATATTTATTTTGTGGTATGCTTTAAAATAGGCCGCCACAGGAAAGTGCATACAAATCTCTTTAGTCATCATGAACGCCTAGTACTCGGTTGCACTGAACTGCATTCGCGCCTTCATATTGCAGTGAACCAACTAGGTTGCACACACGATTACTCGTATTATTTGCTCGTCAAAGTGCAATTTATATGTTGGGTTTATTTATTTTTTGTCTTTTTTTGTTACTTATTGCAGCTATGGGTCAAAGGGATAAAGACGACGCTCTAAATTTTTGTCAAAAAATAAAAACAAATAAGTTCCGAAAATGACAAGTACATAAATAATATTTAGAATCTAGTCTAGTCTATTAAGCTCTAGTTAAATCTCTCCGTTGTTACTTTATTGTAGCAAATGTATCCGTCTCAAAGCATTTTTTTTTTTCATTTTATGTCATTTAAATGTTACCAAAGCTAGTGACAGTAGGTATTGAAGATCTGCAAGACGTGATTTAATTAATTAAGCTTTACAACCCAACATTATGCATTTAGTTGAAACATTTAACTTCTTTACAAACAACCGACTTTGCGACAATGTTCACTTGATTAAAAAGTACCAGGGCGTCAGATTTGCAAGGAGATGCATGATTATTGTATGCAATTCGAAGTGCAACGTAACTGCGTGTGCGATAAGGATGCCCGCATTGTGCGCATGTGTTTTATACACGATAATGACGCGAGAAGTGCTTTTAAACGCATCATATTTATTCCTAGTATGTGTAGTTACGCACAAAAGCATCACAAATGGTTAAGTAATTTATGTTTATTATCTGAAAACAATATTATATGCGACGGAAAAGGTTACAGTATAAAAATGTAGCCGCAGCAAAAATGTTGTAAAATTGCATAAATAATAAAAAATACAACAAATTACTAAACAACAAAAATAAGGGTCCAAATCAAAATTAACGCAAGACAGCACAGCTATATAGAGATACGAGAGAGCTGATAATAATAATGAAAATATTTGACCTAATTGAAGACGTCGTTTTAAAAATCAAGCGTTAAAAATTTGACTTATTTTGGTTACTCATACCTGACGTTATCACTAGTCCACTTAAAACTCTTTATTATAAATTATTGACATTTATTTCACTGACAAACTACATAGCTTGTAGTCATTTCGCAAATGCACTTTTCCACCATACTGTACTTGTGCAATGACCCACTGCATTTGTCGACGCCGCGTGACGTAACAAGGGCAACGTGCGCGTACGCAGTTAGCTCTTTGCTCTCTCTGCTTGCCTGGTACAAAAGGTTCGTTTACTTCACAACCCTTTTCTGGTCCTAAAGTTACCTCACTGAAAAGGACTAGTTCAGCGCCTTTGGATTATTACTGTCTGACTTTACCGCATTGTGTGCAAATCGCTGGCTTCGACTGACGCGTGTTACAATGCAAGTCTTGTTAGTCGTCTGTTTATTGCATATTTTCTCTACGTGACTTTATTTTAGTTTGATGCACATGCTTGTTAAAATTTTTTGGACCAAGGTTTCACCATAAACAATGTTAGGTCAAGTTCTCATTAACATTTAGCATGTAGTGCTTACGCTGCAAATACTTTACGGTACAGGTTAATTTGAATTGAAAATATTCTAGTTCAGACGATAAAACGTGATGTTACACGAAGACTCGATTCAATTAAATAAAAATATCTAAATATAATTAAAAGAGTGGTACTGTTTCTGATGTGCACAATTTTATATTTAATCTTCCTATGCACGTAGTATAACGTAGCGTTAAAATAAAAATGTACTAAAAAATACCGATTACAAGTTAGTAACCAATCTTTTTTAAATTTACTTGTCGTATCATGAATTATCACAACATAATGAGATCATCTTTTCATAAATCTATTCATATCTATTGGCCAAATCACGATGTACCCGATGGATGAAATATACCAATAACTACATCAAGATGGGTCCAGCCATTTAGTAGCGACGAGGTAACAAATAGATGGTGATACTTTCTCGTTTATGGATAGATGAATGTACGACCAATTATAACAACGCGACAATTTATACTTTGGAGCCAATTAGTTGAAAGATGCTGAAAGATTTTTACAAGTTCACTAATTTTCTCATGGATTTTTTCACTCTTTCCCTCGTTCAATTTGTTCCCTCGTCGGCGTCGTATTTCGGGCGTCTTTATTTTTACCCGAGCCGAGCGATCGTTGACCCCTACTAACATACCCGCCAGTAATATCATTACAAACATTACATTACATATTTATTTGCCGTGCTTTTAGGTAAAAAAAATTGTAGGATCTTTCCTAGATACCTAGCTACTTATTTACTATAAGTTACACCAAGTAGGCAACACGTGCAATAGATGTGCACAGCACGCAATCATTATTATATATATTTTTAAATCGATTACAGGCTTGCTTTTGACTGCTATTTCAAATCACATCAAGTAATTCTATCATACAATTCAATACAAACATTGAACAAGTACTATAATTAGGTTTTTGTAAGTTTATTTGATTTCTGGTGTACACATAAAGTGTTTCTATCTATCCAACAAAGGAATGCATTGTTTTGTAGCGAATTTTCCGATTCTCGCATACATTTGCAGAGATCGTAATACTTTGAATATAAATATACATCGAGGTAGAACCGAGTGCATCCCGGGCATTGATCGACCGTAGCCTGGCGACGGGAGGCAGGCGGGCGCAGGGTCACGGGCATCCGGGCTACACGCGTCAGGAACCGTATACTATAGAAGGCCCTACATCTGTTAAAGAGGATGAAGAGGAGGCATACTCAATAGTGGGAGAAAATAGACGATGATGACAATTTCAAGTAGACAATATGTAACAATGAAGAGTGAAGAATGAGTGAAGGAAACAATACATTTTCTGTTTATTAAAATAAATAATAAATACATAATTATTCAAATATATTAAAATTAAAGTTCTATTATTATTAACGGGATATTTACCGTGATTATGTTGTGAAATGAGCTCCCGATATTTTATTCACAAAATAATCACGGTAAATATCCCGTTAATAATAATAAAACTTTAGTAAACAACAGTGATAGTTTAAAACAGTATTTTATATAAAAAAATATTATTATTATTCACATATTTATGTTCCTTCTTAAATCAATTTTTTTTACAATATAAATTTAAAAACATAAATATTATAAAAAACCTAAACCTTATTATTATTATTTTAAATATATTTACTAACTTTACACCAATCCTGGCTTTAGGTTATACGGTGATTTGTATGATTAAAAATCGAATTATGTCTATATAGTGCGACGTATCTACAAATTTTTTTAATGTGCTATGTTTTCACTGTTTACAATGTTGTTTTCCTATAGCCGATTTTAACCGTAAAAAAGTCTACCTAACGAATCCCCGACCTATTGCTGCTTGTTAATACAGTGGTTTTTATGTTTATAAATGCTTATCGCTCCGCTCATCCAGATCTACTGCCTTATTCCCGGGTGCATCCTTCGCGAACATTGATCGATTGTGACCATGGCAACAGAGCTGGAGCGAGGGTCACGGGCGCCCACAGAATGTGAAAATAGACTACCGACTCCGTAAATATAACCAGGTTTTCTTCCCTCTTTTTTAGTTACCCGACTGTTATTATTTTCTCTTAATGTTTACGTAATTCAAGAAAAGATTCTTGTGATTTCGTTTGTAGATCAGGCTATCGTCTGATATCAACACCAGTGTGAAAACTGCAGGTACGACCTGGATACGATTTGCGTGACTAAGACTTATACATAGCTAAGAGAGAAGCGAGAGATTCAGCAGTGCTTCGATAAAGGAGGCTGTGTATTATGATAAACATTAATGATCAGCTTTTAGGTAGAGCCATGGATTTCAAGATCTCGAAAATAATGTGTATTTTTTTATTTATATATTTTTTTATTTGCCTGACTCTACAGCTGATAAAAGATCAGTTGATACAAACAAATAATTTGAAGCCTGCGACATCTGTTAAGTACCAGCGTACTCAGTAATTATCTTACTGCTGTTATTTTGATGTGGAACCTGAGCCTGTTGCACGAGGCACTGCACTTTGAGAGAATTATTGACGTTACTACGTAACGGCGTAAATATACTAAGGATATTTATATAAAATCGTAGCAAACAATTACACTTTGTTTGAGATTAAACAGTGTATTTTGATTCAATCTAAGAAAATGGACCACTTATAAACATAATAAAGACATATTAAATTACCTACAAATATCTATACGCAAAGAAATAGTAGATTGTTATGCAAGGGGTTAAAATAACCCATTATATACGAGGTAGTTTTATGACCGAGCTTTAGCGAGGGAGTAAAAGAAACCGAGTTATAATGGGTTTTTAGCGCCGTGTTTACACTCTACTTTTCACTACAATTGCGGGAAATAAAAATAATGATAATACCAAAAAATAAATGCTTTGTGACTTTGCAGGCAACTGATTGAAAATTATTTATTTTCCTTTCTCTTCTCTTCCATCTGCAAATTAGGGTCTAAGACGTTATCACTATAGACAGTGACATTTTCACTATTGTAAAATAAATTACGGTCACTCAATACAAAAAATAACTAGAGAAAAAATCTAAAAATTTCGCACCAATGCCTTCTTTATTAATTTATTTTGTAGCCGCACGCAACGCAGGCATTCTACCAAAGAGATCACCGCTTTTTATTTACTTTTTACCGTGTACCGTTTAGTAACGTTAGTCGCATTTTTTTAAATAAAATGCTCTTTTTTTACAAAATGATAAGCCACATCATATTTAACAAGTTCTTATATTCCACCGGCGTTCTTCAGTGAGGAAGGACTCCTGAAGATAGGAAGCAAATGACAACAAAAGTGTTTCTAGATTCTTAGGTTTCCCTGTTCTTTCTCTTACTTCATTGTCTGAATAACCCCTTCGACTGATGGAAGAAAACCCACTGGATACGTCTGAGCGTCGAGGAACACAAAACAAAGGTTTGCAACGAAAAAACATGATAAGGTTTTTGCAATGCAATTATTATTCTACTAATTAATTAAAAAAACTTTTTTGTAGGGTCCTTGGTGTAACCAATGATAATTTATATACAGGCCAAAATTTATTTAAAAAAAAACTTTAGCTCCTAGAGTAAGATTTTTCTTTAGCCCCGCCCTATAGCATGATATGCTATTTTAGTCCCGCTCTGGTGTGCTATAACGACGGACTTTTTGAGCAAGAGGAGTTGAAACATATTTATCCCAAAGTCTAATTTTCATACGTGCCCGCTCTCTTTTTTACGATTTTACGGGTTTCAAAAGGAGTGTAATGACTTTGTCAATCTATAAGATATGTTGTCCTCCTTCGTCTGAATTTTCGTAACTCTCAAGCGACTTATAATATATATTAAATTATAATATTGATGTTACATTAACATATCATTGCGTTCCTAACTCTTCCAAGAGCACTTCGCAACAAATATGTCGTGTGGCGAGACGTAAGGAATAGCTTTCCAACGCGTGTTCTAACATCCTTGTTTGCTCTCTGTTTGAGTTGGTTGAGAGATACGAACTCAAACGCTACGAATATCATGGTATTGTGGGTGATAATATTCTAAATTAGAGCATAGTGCATATAGTGCATTTGACTGCCTTATAGCTCAGTTGGTAGTATGTCTGCGTTGGCAGCTGAAGTGTGTGGGTTCGATTCCCACCCAGGACAATCATTTATGTGATGAACATAGATGTTTGTTTTGTGTCTGGGTTTTGTATGTATTTTATATGTTTTTTAGTATGTTTGTATGTATTTTACATATTATGGGAACCAGATAGCTATTTTAATAATATTAGTTTGTTTAGTTTGGGGCTAGATGGAATGGAGGTATTTATTTATTGGTAGATATAAAAAACAGTATGCGTAGTCCTTGGTTAGAGCGAAGCGTACATTGATTGGCATTGACCGCGATAGCTTTGAGTAATTTCAAGGGCTACAGCTCGGCATTTCAAGGCAATGAATAGAAATCCATAAACGTATAACTTTTATAGGTAAAATTATTCATCGCATCTACTGAATTTTTTAGAGTAAGTACTTAGTTTATTTTCGGAACGGGTACAGATACAGAATATGTTTAAAGTAGCTGCGTCATGCGGTTTTACCTGTGATTTTGTAAACTTTTTTTACATACTCAAAAATATAGCTAGTCGTTCTGCAAACTTAGACCTCGCGAGCACCGCACGGTATACAGGTAACAATTTCGTATTTTTTTTTTCGTTGATGATTTTGCTTGGTATGGGGGAAGGCATCTTCTCCACAAATGGTAGAAGTTTGCTGCGGTGGCATTTACCCTCCAATTTTGCTTATATTAAAAAAACTTGTTTAGAATTGAGTAGGTACCAATGGTTTCTGCGAAAGTTTATTTTCAATACTTATTGCTCGAAAAGTGTCCTTAGTAGGTTTGTATACATACTGCAAAAGTAAGCTATCCGTGAGATATTACAAAATAAAACGCGCTAGTGCGTTTTACAGGGCCCTAAGAATTGACATACTGATTTTTGTCTTTTTGTCATTAGTTATACGCATCTAGTCATAAACTACATGCACATAGTTTTTTTCCGGCATAATTATTTTTTGTCCTTGTGTTTGTCGATCCTTATAGTAGTGTGACATAATGGTTATAATTATATCCTAAGATTAGTTGTCATAAATAGTAATGTTACTAATTACTTTGTTCATAAAATTGTTGTTCCTAAGAATGACTAGTGCTATTAGCTTTTTTGGTTTAGTTTTTTTTTGTTAATTAGCACAGTTAGTGGTGTAATGGAAAATAGAACATGCTGTATGTACCTATATTACAGCCCGGTGGCAGATCTGACTCGGATAGGTTAGGCTAAGGCGGGAGCGAAGTGAAGGTATATATTTTTTTTTCAACCCAAAAATCCTCATTACTCGTGCAACACTGTATGTATCTAAGCGTAATTACACCTCCATGGTGTACCCTAACTTGAGTTGGTTAGGTTCGAAATGTGTGACAGATCCGAATCAGAGCACCCCTACTCCACCTAGTCTTGTGGGGTAGGGCCCTAGAGTGTATATAAAAAGCGCGGGAGCCAGAAGCTCAAGAGAGGTTCTGAGGGGAGCGAGCCATACGAGGACGAGTGGAGCGAAGGCGGGAGGTAGCGAGCGAAGCGAGCCGGCGACCTCCGTAGCGAAGCGAAGGCCGAGCGTGGCAAAGGGACACTCAAGGGCGACAGCAAGAGCTTCTGGAGGGAGCCTACCCGGAGTCGAATTTGAGTTGGTTCGAAATGAGTGACAGATCAGACTCGGAGCATC
This sequence comes from Erannis defoliaria, assembly GCA_905404285.2. Taxonomy (NCBI): domain Eukaryota; kingdom Metazoa; phylum Arthropoda; class Insecta; order Lepidoptera; family Geometridae; genus Erannis; species Erannis defoliaria. The sequence continues at coordinate 9,610,476 of FR990071.1, forward strand.
CTGACTCGAGTAATATCAAATTTACATCAAGAAATCAGTCGATAAAGTACATTTCTAAACATTTATTCCATACTTAACCTCAAAAATATTTTTTATTGTTTTCTCGAAGACTATAGGTTTCCACACTCCCCCTCTTTCAGGGAGTTTCAGGAAGTTCCCGTCTTTCTCTCTCTCTCTCTCTCTCTCTCTCTGTTTAATTACACATATTAGAAAGCCCTTTTCCCGCCTTAGCCTTTTTGTTATTTCTACCCTAAAATCCTCAATACTCATGCTACACTATGTATATTAAAGCTCGCTGACAGATCCGACTCGGACAGGTTAGGTGAGGAGTAGAAATGTCGTAAAAAGTCGCATACTTCAAATTTTTTGGATGATTTTATATTAGGATGAGTAGCTGTTATGTTAATTTACTGTAGGATTAGATATTGTTAGGATTTTAAATTTTATGGCTTTTAAATATTATATCCAATGAATATTAGGAGCAGTGATGGTATGTGTAGTAATTTTACGTAGATTTACCATTAGGATGACTGATTATTAGGACTTAAAACGGTATGGAAGACATAATTAGGAAGAAAATTTGTATGGGAATTATTAGGGACCCGCGTTTTACTTTGTACTTTTTTTTAAATTCATGTTTGACTACCTCAGTCTCACTAAAATGAGTTACGTGCAAGAAGTTCGATACGACGATATGGTGATATGGTGACGACTTATTATGTATAAAAATTACAGATAAATGGTAGTATATTATATTGTGCCATTATAAAAGTTATAAGTTATAAGTTATTTTTAAATTTAAGTTTTAATTGACATTTTTATTTTGACTTTTTTTATTTAATTTTACTCGAAAATATTGTTATTGCATGCTGTCTTCACCTATAATTATTGTGACATTTGGCTTTATACTATTAGTTTTAAACCGTTTTAAAAATGTATTGATGTACACAGTGTTGGTGAACTTATATAAATAAATAAATAAATAATAAAAATAATAATTGCAAGTCATATTAATTAATATTATTAGGTATATTATTTATTTACATATTTGAATGCTAGATACTCTTTGGTCCATTTATTTAGGCGCGCATGCGCTATAGGTAGGTACTTATATGAGCGCGAAAACCATGCCCGCACTTTAGGGTTTAGGCTAGATTTGTATTTTTTTTGTTATTGTATTGTTTTGCTTTTAATGTGGTTATTTATTTTATTTCCTTGTAATTCAGTACTAATTTTCTCACAAACGTATTTAAAAATGTCGTGTGACACCCGTGCTTGAAGATTATTGTAAACTCGGAACTATGGTTTGCCCTCGCCCTATTAAGTTTCCACACTTGTATCACAATGTACAATAAAATCACCTGATAAATGGCGCAAACTTCCCCATTTTGGGAGGAATATCCCTCCAATCAAAAATCGCCGACGACATGTTCTATGGCACAGTTTTTTTTTTCGTGATTTCTGGTTGGCTGATGGCTCCATATGTTGTATAAGTCCTCCTTTCGGCTTAGTAATACCGAATAGTAAAACGCGTAACTCCGTATTTAAAACCCATTATTATATATGTTTAGCCAGGAATTAAATTATAATTAAACCCAGGACCGTTGACTCATAAATCAGATGAACTACCTGAGCCACACCAGTCGTCAGAATAAAATCAATCTAATTAGCGCGACAGCGCCTTAACTGGTATTATATAAGTGCCTATTGTACCTATTATACATTAAGTAGTTAAAACGGTCTGACGTTAGTTGACCATGAACATGAACACGGCAAAGGTCAGGCGGCGTTTAACTGATCTATCCTTTTGACCCAGTTAGTAGCTCGGAGCTATTTATACGGCTTTTAAATTATACAATCGTTGGGCGTCCGTCGCGGGGACCCGAGTACTGTGCACAGGTCCTAAATCTTTATTTTAATTGGATAATAAACCATTGGAAATTAGAACAGTTCTACAACGATGGAAGATAATTCGTAAAACAACACTTGTTTCCATTCCAATCAATTCTCAAAACCTAGCATATAGTACCTACTAGTAGGAATTAGTGGATGGCATTGGCTCAGACCCTGTAACTGCTGCATTTAGAACCACTGGATGACGGGCAGCACCGTCCTCGCGGTTAATTAAAAGTGGTGAGCATTCTGCGTTCTCCAAACCTCTTGTCAAGCGTTGGGATTATGGTAAACCGCCCAAATTAAACGGAAGGCCTTCGTCCAGCAGTGGATATCTTTTATCTGATGAAAATGATGATGACTGGCATAGATAAGGATCAAACTTAAGAACTGCTTCCTCGCCGACAAGAACAACTTTAATATAAAACTCAATGGAAATGGGGAGTCGTAGGAGCGTTCTCGCTGTAGACAGTGTTGGCATCGATCGACCCTGAAAATGGAAGCTTAGCTTAGGTCAGGGGCTGCTGAACTCTATGCATGCGTACTACTGGGGGAGTGACACCAACTAAGAAGGTGGCATGGTAATGTGCTACCAAGTCGCACCCAGATCTGTTGTTGATGATGTTGATAGTAAAAACGGGCCAACACCGCTAGAGCCAATTCGTGCGTGCCGAGTTTACTACAGCAGAATTCATACACATTTACCATGGTATTTGTTTCCATTGCATCCTTAATTATTTCAGAAACATATTTAATTGGCATAGAATAGGCAGATCTAGTTTAATCTAGCCAAGGAAGAATCAAGCAATTAAAATTTTGCCCAAATAAAGTTTATGTTGATGTGAATGTAGAGTACCTACATTCCCAACAACAACATACTTCATCATTCATCAACATACTTCTGCATCCGTCTGCTTACTTTTGAAAATCAGTTTTCATTATCACAGACGTCAATTGTGATTCTTGTCATCCTTTATATCCTAAGTCGATCACATACGACAATAGACCATAGATAGCGAAGGTCAATTAGGCAGCAGTTTCTATATTCCACCTTGCTACAGTGACATGTCACTCAAGAAAAGCTTTGGGTTGTTTTTCTTCCGTGTTAACCTTCTCGTCGCAGGTATTAATTGACATCTAGTGGCCGTGACAATGGAGCTGAAGGTGAGGTGAGGGTCGAGGGCATTTACACTTAGTGCATGCGCACTGCTATGACATACTACAACCATTAAAATAAATGTGCTCTACAGATGATAACGACTGGAAAATCATAGAAAACTGAGTTGGCAAGGAAGAAATTTTGTTTATTAGAAATAACTACTAACTACTGGAGTTATATTCTAGTCTATGAATGATTGATAAACCTCTAAAGGAAACCCTCCTAGTCTGTCTCCTAATTGTTCTGGGGGAGATACATAATGACACAACACGGAACCTGATTTATAATAACTGAATAATTAAATTCACTAGTAAGTAAGTAAGTAAGTAATAATATGTGATGCATAATACAATTAGGTACCTATTATCACAATAAAGTCATCATAAAAACAAATGAGTCCAAACTCTACTGCAAGCCGGTTCTGGATACATTAATATTAAATGTACTTTTTGCGATATAACAAAAAATACTCAATTGGAGGTACGGAAAAAAACATTCCCACTCCTAGCCTCCTACGAAAAATACTCAATCGAAAGTATGGGAAAACATTCCCACTCCTCCTACCAAAAAAACTCAATCGGAGGTATGGGTAAACATTTTCTCGCTCCTCTTACCAATCGCAGTGCTGATCGGAGGAGAGGGAAAGACCCAAATAGTGATATGTAAATAAAACTGCCTGTAGAATAGTAACAAATAAAGCTTTACTACAGATATGATAGCATGAGCTGCATTCTCAGCGCGACATCGATCGGCCGTGACCATGGCCGGTGGAGAGCACTGTGACGGTCAGGGCCGACTCTACTCTTGAGAGGGGTGATACTACTCTATCCACTTAGCTACAGTGAACTCTAATACGGGGTTACGCGGAACGGTAGTACTAAGCCGAAAGGTGCGAATCATAATTTTGAGAGCTTACCCACTTGTGTTTATTGTTGATGACACCTTTAAAAGCGTCATCTGTCAATAAACACAAGTGGGTAAGCCCTAATAATTATTATTGTTACTGCCAAAAGGCGTTGGAGAAAGGTGTTAGTTTACAGCTCAATTGGTGTTCAGTGTCGGAATTTCCTAGAAACCTAGCATTTATCCCGCAGCAATTCTAGTAACTGTTTGAAAATGATTTAATTCGAGCTCTGGCAACAGATTCGGCGCGGGTATACGTGGGCGGTGCGTCTATATACCGAATGCTGAAGTTCAGGGGTACGAAGGCTATCTAAGTACTCATCATTATGAACAACTTTTACTATGAGGCCAACAATGAAATTGCGAAAAAAAACCAGCTGTTCCATACAAAAAACTTTGAACAAAATGTATGGAACCGCTGTTTTCTTTTCGCGATTTCAGGTCCATCCATATCAAATCTGCATATTCCAATTCCAATCCTTCCAATTTATCCATAGTAAAAGTTGTTCTCATAATGATGAGTTCATACATACCCTTCAGTATTGTTTAACCTTTTTGTTACATGTGTATACGAGATTCGAACCTAGAGAATCATTCTTTCTATGAAGAAATGAATGAATGATGAGTTAATAAATTTACGCCTGGGACATACGCAATACAGATGGGTTAGAAAGACAGACATTGAATTCCACCATGAAAATTCCATTCCGCTATTTGAGTACACAAACCAAAAAACGGGATAATTCTATTCGTAGTGGTTTACCAATGATGTATCATATAACTATTGTATACAGTTTTTTTTTATTAGTCGTGGCAAGTTTATTTTGTAATGTTAGTAAAAAAGTAAGTTCCTTACTTGATTTTGCATTTGGCCTTAGTTCAGTTTTCCGAGTTCGATCAATAGCAAAACATAAACATCATTATTTCCTACTATACTAGATATTTATCACTAATACTTACCTACCAATTAAAGATAATCTAACATGCCATTGAAAACGTGCAAGGTTAAATATTTTTTACATGCGCAGATACATCATACATTATTTATTTATCAAGCTACTCATACCTACACTGTGTCTTATATACGTATTACATTGTGTTTTATTACGTTAAGGCGCGTAAGGCACCTCAAACAGCGGCTGTAACATTGCTGATTTCTTATCAGCGACCTTCATACAACTCTTGGACTTGCACAATCCAATAACAAAAAGTAAAATACTGTTGCTGATACTGTCTACTAGGTAAATTTCTTTTGTAGGTGACTGTTACATATATTTCAATGACAAATAACATTTTTAATTTTTTACTTCAAGATAGCATATCGTACAGTAGGTCGAAATATGTCAAATAAGTCAGAGTTAACTGCAGATACGATCGTGAGCTGCAGACGAACCATATAGACATAAAATTAACAAGCACCTACAGTGACTGATATTTAAATAAATCTCTAGAAATAACTTTTATGAACGGTTAGGAAACTGATGGGACACGTGCTTGGAAAATGTGTGCGGCCGTGACCCCGGCTCGGTCACGGAGCGGGGTAGGGGCGCGGGGAGGGGTCGCAGCGAAGGACGCGTGCGGGGCGGGGAGAGCGCTGCTCCCTGAATACAGCTTCCCAAGACTTACCAAGTTTGTTTCTATGTAAACAGATTGTTGGAAATAGTGATTCGATTTGACAAAAACCTTCTTCTTACAATTTTCGCAATTATTGGTCGGATCGCGGTGTTATGAAACAGTTTATAAGTGTTGCGAGTGACGCGCTACGACCTCGGCCAAGGCTACGAGCCACTTCCCTGTGTACTCAGTCGTTTATAGCGTGGATGCCTACATAGATCTATACTTTGTACATATGCGAATACAATCTCTTCATGTTGTTTTCCGGGGTATTACAATATTGCTAAGTACTTATGTACGGCATTTTTTTCATTTAATGCAACAAAAGTATTATTGTCTAACTATAATAAAATGCATGCGGTCTGAAGTTTCAAAAGCACAGAAATCAGAGCCCAGATGCTCTTAAACTCACTAGGGAATACATTTTTCAAAATCTATTCCTATTATTAGCTTACGTCATGTATTGGTAATTCTTGAGTAACATTTATCATCTTTTGTCTTTTTCCACCAAGTTACAATATTAAAAGAAAGAAAAAGACAAAAGACTCGTTATATTCCGAGGCTAATCCACTTTTTTTAATAAGACTAGCTAGAGCGTTCTAGAGGTCTTACTTAAAAACGCTGCTTAAGTTAACAAATGTCATTTAACTTTTACGCAATACGAAAATGAAGTGCGCAGTACCAGTATTTGTTATTTGTTAACAGGCTTGCGTTTGACTGCCATCTCGTCTGATGATAAACTAAGTAACGTCATTAACTAACGTCATTTAACTATAAGCAGCGTTTTTAGCAAAGCCCTAATTCTATATGCGTTGTGTTAGTCAGTAGGTATTAAAAATACCTACTACTAAGTATGGAAATTTTAAAAAGTTATTGTTCTGTTACTCTCACCACGCAAAACTAATTATTTTCTTTCTCTTACTTTCAAAAGAGGAAGGATACAATGTAAACAAAATGTCTGATACATCATAATTACACTAGCCAATATAACCAGTACCTAGTTAAGTAGGTAGATTGTCATCATGCATGAGCAGATCACTAGCAGGAAGTCATTTGCTCGCACAGAAGGTTATGGCGATAACACATCACACGGTTGACTCTTGCTATTTAATTGGATTAGTATAGACCTAACACTTACATAAGTATAATAATATTTTCATCACACTTGCTCGTAAAGTGGATCTTATTACATCGGTTTTAGGCTCATAATCCAAGCTATTACGCACGCGTGCTTTTTACTTGACATTATGGAACTTGCGCTATAATAGGTATAACCCGGTAATGTCAAGTTTGTACGTGACTGCAATTAAACGTATGTATACGAAGCACTCTTAATATAGCCGGGTAATACTTATAGTTTTTTTGTAATACCAACAAAGAGTTCTTATGCCGCCGAAGTAAATGTCAACCTGCGCGCGCATTACTGATTTGGGCGCCATTTTCCGCAAATGTTTGTTGACGTTTTCGCTGTGTGGTTGATTATTATCAAAAAAAAAAGTTTTTACCTCGCAAGTGTGACGAAAACAGTCGTATGAAACTCTTGTGCTATGTTTCAATACACTCTCGGCTTCCTTATCGCGCTCGCCTGCGGCTCGCGCGCATAATACCGCCTCTAGTGTAATGACCAACATAACACACTTGTATCATAATGTACTATTATAATTTGCAAAAAAAATTGGTTACTACATCCTTCAGAAGGAATCTTCACAATTTTGCAGTAAAAGCCAGTCTATAGACTCTATAGACTGACTTTTAATTCAAAATTGTACAGACAAATAACAAAATTCAAACGGACATTTATGAAAGTTTCTTCCACTTAAATTTATGTGACAATATGGTCGATTTTGAAGGATTTTGTTGACATTACTAAACCAACTAAATCATTGCTGCGTCCTTATAGCTACCATGTGTGATAAAAAAGGGACAGCGATAGGCATGTTAGCTAAGGACAGCAATACTTTAGTTAGTTTAGTTCTGTCAACTAAAACCTTCAAAACCGAGCACATTATCGTCTTAAAATAGTGTGTACGTGACTTTTTAATGTTCAAGCATTGGAAAAAAAAAATAGGAAAAAAATATTTCATGTAAGTATATATACGTGTACCTAAATACTATACTACTGCCATTAATTAGCTAAAGGCCTATTCGACTTTTAAAATATTGAGCTACCAATGGGCTTTTTGAAAACTACGTGCATTACTGATTTCAAAAAATCTTTAATAAACTAAAAATCGCGAAGAAGCCTACAAAATTCAGATTTCGGAAAATAAATTTACTGCCTTGAATGTGAATACGCCAACCCGCACCGGTAGAGCATCAGCCTGTCGACGCTACGCCTATATATGCGCAATAGGATATCAAATACTGATGCAGATGCAGATGCATTTAAAAAGACAGGAGGACTGACGTAAATATTAAAAAAAAAAAAAATATTATTTGAGCTATTCCAAGACTATCCTGTACCTATTGACATGGCATATTCAGCTTTATTATGGTCTACTGCTGGACTTATTCGTCCATCCATATTCATACCACTCTGTCGAATTTCTTCTTCCAGGCAGGTTTCCTCACGGTGTTTTCCTTCACCAAAGGCAGTGCTGAAAAATGAACTCATTGGTACGGGCCCGCGATTTCTACCCGCGGCTTCCACGGCTTGTTACCCTCTATACATGAGCTAAATTAATGAGCGGGACCTGGGTATGTCCTTAAACTGCAACCAGACCCACCGGAGAACGGGCAGCGTCCTCTTGGTTAACTTGGTTGGTGGTGAGCATTCTGCGATTCCCAAGCCGCCTGCCAAGCGTGGGGATTATGGCAACACCCCTCTATTGGGAGGCATTCATCCAGCAGTGGACGCCTTATGGCTGACGACGTACGTGAGCTAAATTACAACCTTATGGTACTAATAGACTCTAAACACAAGTTCCATGAGATACAGACGGACAGGCGTAGAGATATGACGAAACTAAGGTTTCTCAGTATCCCACGGAACCCTAAAGAAGATGATACAAAAATGTCTTTGTTGGATTCAAACCACATTATGCCAAGAGCATAAATCAGTTAGTCTCACTCTTTACTTTAGTTTAAGTCTACTAACAAACTATGTTAATGCAGCTCTCTTTTGTTGCAGACTCTTTTGTTGGATAAACGATCTGATAGTTTAGTAAACTCCTTGGAAAACAAGCTGCAGGGGTGTAGGGTCGCGAGCACCTGCGCCCGCGCATGTGACATTGCCAGATAAGATACGGCTATTATTTTGTCACTGTATCGCCAATGTCACAGTGACCTTAATGACTCCTGAATGACGCGGCACGCGTTCGTCGCACTGACCTTGCGATATTTATCTAATCTCGGTCGCAAAACATTTTGGCGGGATTATATTCCAAATACGTAACATGCTTCTCTTTTGTTTTTTGTCTTGTTTTATTTAAGAGGTTAACTTTCTTTGACTTTTCCTGTTCCAGTGTTGTATACAAAATAACCTACCTAGGTATGCGTTAAATCGCATGAGGATTACGAGTAATACAAATTGGCGACATTGTTTTTAATTTATGTATTAGGTATACTTTATACCTGTTGATTCGTTTTACAGGCAACTTTATATAAAACTCAACAGGATATTTTAAAATTTGCATTCTAAAATAAAAATAAAACATTTCACGGGTGGAAAGATGGTTCAAATGGGGTTTTAAACGATGACTATATTATACGAACTCTCGCTGAAACCAGATTCTCAACAATTGATTTTGGTCTGTGTCGAGCGGATTCAGTTTCAGTCTTCTACAGGGTGATGGTGTTCTAAACCGTGTCCATTCAGGAGACGCTTAAGCAGATCTTGGACAATATTTTAAGCGATGTGTTAGTTCAGCAAAATACAGTGGATTTGAATTATAAAAAACAATGTGAATATAAAGTTAAATTTTCCCGTTTGGATCCAACAGCTATCTCTGATCCAATTTTTGATGTTATTGCATATATGGAACCCTAACGGCTCGCATACATTTCATCATTAGCCAGTTTTAAACACTAAGAATAAATCAAAAATATATTTAAATTTCAAGAATTAAATTTCTCGAAAAGTCGACAGGATTTTTTGTCCTGCTACTCATAATAAAAACACCTCTGTTGCAGTGTCTTTCTAATATAGCACTTATATCGGATAAACATTAACGGGCTGTAAAGATATGACCAATCAAAGAGGTTCACCTCCCACTAAATCATTAAGACAACAGGGAAACCTTTTCCTTTATCATTTGATGTTAAACAAATTTTTGTATAATTATGTGGCTTTTAGAGCGGCATACCATACAAAGTTTAGGAGTCCATTTGACGAATACGGGATCCAAATTTCACATCTCTACGATAAACAGTGTAGCCTGGGGAATGATTCCTAAAAAGATTTTGAATACATTTAAGGTACATAAATTTATTTCAGCCAACAGCAGACTTATAAAAAAGAAAAAAGATTAACGTACCTACTTATTCTTGACCCTTGAGGTTCTTTGTTGTTACTTACTATATGCTAAGCTACTCTTTGTTGTATCGATATATTTTTATTTGTACCAATTAAGTTGCTTATTTTTTATTATACCTAGACTCTACATTAAATTTAAATTCTAATGTCCTAAATGATAAAAAAAGTAAGTTCGTATAGGCTGAGTGGCCAGCTCTAGTGTCAGAGTTAATGTGCCGTGTGTGACATGGCTGACGGTTGTTGTTATAGAAACTACAACAAACAACCGGGACCAACAATTTAACGTGTCATCCGATCCACGGTAGCGTCCAGAAATAAATGCCACTCACGGTCACCCATCCGAAGACTGACCTGACCGTCCGTTGCTTAACATCGGTGATCGTTTAGAATCACCTAGACAAGCTACGCTACGAGCGCTGTACATGTTCATTGTAGTAAATAAATAATATATTGTTATTCATAATAATACTAAAGAATAAAAGATCAATGAATTACAATTATTTAACAAATTTCTTTCGGCATTTTTCAAATAAAACTATTAGTTCCGTTTCAGACTTTTTGCCAAGCCTTCATTGGTCCGGTCCCGGTTGTATTTTTTCCAAAACTCAACAAACTAATAAATTTAGCAACAAAAAAAATATTATCAGTTGAGGCTAAAGAACTTGTATCCATGGTCCATTTTTTATTTAATTAATGCGCAATACATTTTTGCCCGAAGTTTTAAGGTAGGATATTCATATGCTTGGTTCCCTATAGGAGTTTATCCGTTTGTGGAGAGGGAGGGAGGAACCGAGGTACAAGTCCGTGGTGAGCTCGCTTTAAGTTATTTAGAACTGCATAAGAATGAGTATTTATAAAGATAATCTAATAACAGTAAGTACATCAATCAATGCAAATATACGTCGTTTGTTTAATACAAGTATCTTTGGCCTTCAAAGAGCATCGTCATCACCCGGAAATCATTGTATAGCAGTAAACGCGGTGCTGTTACAATTTTCCAAAGCAGGAAGTATAATTTTATTCAAGCGGCCAAGGCGAAGCAAAATTATAACTCTAACAACATCATACCTGAGTGCATAGTAACGATGACACCGACCATTATGTCATTAGCTATTGGTGGCATGCACCCACTGAAGAGAGAAGTAAAAGTAGGGCCTTCGCTTTTCTGTGCATGCAAGGGTGCACCTTTTACAAATGGCAAAATGTATCTATCAAAGACAAATACTTATACTTAAAAATCTAATTGTATAAGAATGAAGCTATAATTGAAGCGGCACTTATCATGTGAATTGTGTGCTTATCTAAGTTGATGAATTTGTATTGGTGGTTGCTTTGTTGGTGTAACATTTAAATAAATAAATAAATGTCTGTTCTGATTTAATGACTTACAGACAATGCACGCACAGCCTAAACCGCTGGTCGTACAACTCAAAATCTGGAGGGTGTATTCGTCTTGATGCGCTATGATGCTTTGATGTACTAAGAAAGGATTTTTCGAAATTCGACCCCTAAGGGAAAATGAGGGGAAACTTTTGTATGAAAGTCCTTCGTTTTTGGACTTTTAGTCATGAAAATTTGGATTTGGATAGTTCATTTAAAATAAAAAATGCTGTTTTCAATATTTTTTTGACAGGGATGTTTCAAGGGGGAGGGGGGTGGTATGTTGTATGGAACGTACTTTGTTTTTGAAGTTATAGTGATGTAAATCCGTATTTGGGTAGTTCATTCAAAATAAAACGTGGTATTTTTGACAGGGTTGAATTAAGAGGGTGAAATGGAGGATGAAATATTAAAAACAAGGAATATTTGTATGGAGCCGAGGTCTGCGACAGGCGCGCGCGGCCGACGACTGAAACGGCGCCATACATTTTCATAGTACTAGTATTGACGCATTGACCGAGGCGATGTGCCTCGCTTACTAAATATTATTGTAGATATAATTTAAAAAACTGTGGCAGGATGGATATTGTATATTATATTTTACAATGAGATTTTACGCCACATCGTTGTTTTATTGGGCGGTTAAAAGAATACCTGTATTTTTTTAATACATGATTATTGGATAGTCTTGTGAGATGGTTTCCTACTAAGATTCTTCAGCGTGGTTAGTATGAACACACCCTCTGTCAAATGATTTCATACGTTATCGTTATGGTGATATGATAATGAAAACTGCGATACCACCAAGGGCATCAATGTGACGTGTGCGCATGAAAATTGCGGAATTAACCGCACTAACTGATGACCCTGAGGCTGAAGTAAATTACTGTTTCATGGATTTATTTATCAGATGATAGAGCATACGTAGAAAATAGGATGCCAATAGGATAAAACGCAATTATCGCGCTAGTTGAAATACAATTAATTTGTCGCTGTTTATTAAGGCGGAAATACTTATATCTGTAGCTTGCATTTCAGCTCCTTGCACGTGTCACCTACTGCTGTGTGTATATGTCGAAGGGAGATGATAAAATCAGAGATTTGATCTAGATTTATAGATCTGATGGCAAGCAAGTAGACAGCACAACGTTTGATTTTTGCACAGCAACTGGCATGCAATATGAGAGGACACGGGAGCTACAAAACCAACAAGGGGTTTGAAAGTTACGGGCTTGCATGGAAACAAATTGCGTATAGGTTTTACTTTCAGAGTTATCCAGATTAAAGTTCTATTATTATTAACGGGATATTTACCGTGATTATGTTGTGAAATGAGCTCCCAATATTTCGGCGCAGTTGCATGCAGCATGTTCACGAGTATCATCGTTTCACAACATAATCACGGTAAATACCCCGTTAATAATAATAGAACTTTAGTAAACAACCGTGATAGTTTAAAACAGTGTTATCCAGATTGTTAAATTTTCCTGCACATTCCTGCTGTCTTGCTGTATGTACAAATTGTACTCTCGCTGGACCGGGATTTTTAAACATAAAATGGTTTGTTCAAACGCATTTATCTGTCTGTCTACATCAGATATGAAGTTATTATTTTCAACCAATTATATCTTTCTATAGTAAATAGGTTCCTTCTAGGTAGACCGCACCGTTGCTTAATATTAGGCAGGGAGTAGTCTAACGCAAACTTATTTTTTAATAAATAATCCTATTGAAATGACTATAAATATTTACCATAATATGTAGCCATCAAATATGTAGATACTGTAGTACAAGCAAGGTCTCTTGAAGATGACGTAGTCAGTATCACCACGAGGAATCTCTCTTAATGTTGAAAAAATGCTAAGCGTTCTATTAACTCTTCTATATACAATCCTTTGTAGATGATGATTAGTGACCCTGATGAGATGCAGATGAACTTCAAATTCCCTAAAATCCAAAATTGCCAATGTTCATGTTGTTTGGCATATAATATTTTTGGATGATGTGTGGTACCTATACTTAGCGCTATTAGTAATTACAATAGTATAATAACATTTTCTTCATCATCTTTTAACAACATTATCAGCCAGAAGACTTCCACTGCTGGACGAAGGGATTACTATAATCCCCACTCTTAGCAGGAGGCTTGAGGATCGCAGAATGCACACCACCGTTAACCAAGAGTGCAGCGTCCTCTTGTGTTCTCCTGCGGTACTGTTTGCAATTTTAGAACATATCCAAGTCCCAGGTCCTTTTAATAACAACTAGAGATCATTTTAATCGTGTGTTCCCAATATCATTCCAGCTTTCTAAAACATTAACGTAATTGTATATGCGTAAAGGTGTATTTGTGTGTGTCCTTCTATAATTATGTTTAACTACCTACTGATAGGCTAACCCGTTGTTCATGGAATTTAATAAATAAGAACGGACCAGAATATTTTCTGTCATGGAAAAAATGCGAGAAACTGAGAAACTTGTGATATATTCGTACTTTTTTTCTATCAGCATATAGCGAGTCTCAGATGAAGATTTATTAGGCTAACGTTCATAGCATTTGGACTTTAATAAGAATATGATATGAGCTTTATGATATGGAAGGTTTTTAATTTGTATGCTCCAGTCTTGGTCCAGGATACAGTACACTCCTATTAAAGGATACTAAAAAGAATATCTTTGTTAAAACAATAATGCGTTTGGTGACTATTTACTAGTGTCAAAGGATTTTTTTTTCAGAGAAACGTTATACAATATGTCTACTAGTTTACCTTAAGCTACTAGTTTGCATTTAAAATTAGTTCATAAATATGACTTAAAACTTAATTAAAAATAAATAAAACTTGCACCCATTGCCTGCCATAACGTTGAAATATCGTAGCGCCCCGTAGCACCTCTACGAAAACTTAGTTGACCTCACGCAAACTTTCTCGTACTCCTCTCGGGAAACTTTTATTTATTTATATTAAAATTAAACTATTCCATTTAATATAAGGAGTAGTTAAAATGTAAACACTCACCTAGATCAGGAATGGAGCTGGACGGTTCCTCAAAGGTAGGCGGCTTGAGGAGTCGCGGCGCCGGCGGAGGCGGCGGCGGTGGCGGGCGCATGCACTGTATTACGGAGTGCGTCGGCACCAGCGGCGGCCCCAGCAGCACCGGCGCGCGGAACTCCTTGCCCGGAGGCGCCGGCAGCTCCAGCCTCCTGGCAGCCGGAAGCATCTCCCCGCCCATCTCGTACCCGGGGTCAATCGGCTCCCGCTTAGGAGACAACTTAGCGTAACACTGCATCGTTCCTCTCCTATCTCTACTGAGTCACTTCCTAACGCAAAAAGTCTCAAAATCTTCAAAAACTTTATAAAAATCAAAAGCACATCATTGTCATTCGCTGCACATCAAAATGCGGAAATTTTCGTGTTATTGCAAGGACATTTCAGAGCATTGTTTACGTGTAGCAGTGGTGCAGGTGGCGGCAGACGCCGGGCGTATTATCGCGCGTATCGTGCGTGCGCGGCACGCCGCTCGTCCGCGAGACTCGTTCGCTCACCGCGGCCAACTTTCTCTCACTGGCGTGGCGGGCGGTCGCAGCCGGACGAAAGTGAATCTGCAGCGGGCGCCCCGCGCCTCCGCCCTCAGGTGTCCCTGCACCGCCCGCCCAGTGCCGCGCCGCCGTCGACGCCGCCGCCGCTGCAACGCCCATCCGACATCATCTTTAACCTTAACTGTGACCTTTACTGAGTACACTGCACTCACACACCACACAGTATGGCTTCTTATTCTACACCTTACCATAAATCAAATTATTATGTGTTTTGTTTTTTGAATTTCATAAATACGAAATGAAATAAAATTACATTTACTGAGATTTCCTCATTATTTTTCCGGATTTTGCAAACTATTTGAATGAAGTTGTTGACATTTATACTAAACTTTTGAACTAAAGAGTTTTGTTATTATATTGCTACAACAAAGAATTTATGTAACAAGAAACAATAAAACCAACAAGGAAGCTATGTCTCGGGCTGTGATATTGTAAACCAATGATCTTTTCTTTGTATAACATATAAGATCATTGTTGTATGCCGACAAAATTACGTCAGCGCAGCAAGAGACGAATGACGGTCACTTCTAGGACATCTAAGGACGAGCCATACCTACACAGACCTGCCCAAAATTAACATAAAAACAAGGTACTTACATGTATATTATTAGCATAATTTTGCTTGCACACCACTTGTAAACTCATTTACCTACGCATTTTGACAACAACAGTTACGTATTAGTACTTAGGTATACCAAAATGAAAGTAATTAAAGCATATCCTTTGGCGCACGAGTCCCACCACTGAAGAGAAAAGTAAAGTAGGGCTTTCGTTTTCTGCTAGGTCCGACGAATGTGTAATTATATGTATAATGTTCAGGCATTTAGAAGTTTTGGTGGAATAAAGACACTCACATACATACATACATAAACCCTGAAAACATACATACGTAAATGTATTATTAATTATTGAAAAAAAAACTATTTGAATAGTAACTAGGGGCATCGACTCCTTTCTTACCCCAGAACCTTTAAACCTCTAAATCCGGCTCTGTTTAGTTATGTAAAAATAATAGAAATAAAGTATACTCAGTGATTAAGTTCCCAACAGGAGCTAAATCCTCGCAAGACATGAACCTTGAAAAAAAGTCGGACAGATTCTCGCTAACAACATACTGTGTCACTCAGAGTCGGCCAGCTTACTGTACGTACAGGCCGGCACGCACACATTCACATACGTGTCAGCCATTACGCGGGCAAACGCAACACAGTCGGCACGGCTACGCTGCGAAAAAATCAGAGTGTCTTGTGTGGTAAAGTGGTGTAAAAACCGTAGCGACCAAAAGAAAAAAAAACAGATATCACGGTTCATAGGTAAATGAATAATTCAATCACTTAGTTCCCGATTTTATACATTAAAACCAATATTCATGCGACAGAACAAAATAATTCGTCAGAATACCAGTGTTGCCAATATTCATTTGTGCAAATTACCCGAAATATATGGGTGTTCTGACACTTCTGCCTACCCCTTCGGGGATACACAGACATTATAATATGACCTGAAAGAATGGGACTTTTTTAATTAATTCTATAGTTATAATTAAAAAAAACTATCTAAATGTGAGTCGGACTCGCGCACCGAGGGTTCCGTAACAAAAAATGATGGAGTTTCAGTTCGAGATTAGAAATTCACTGCAAACAAGACAACATTACGCGATATTCACAGGCGGTAACCCATTCAAGTACATTTTGCCACCATTAAACTTTTAAAATAGTACGGTATTTACTGCCTACATGACGCAAAAACCGCTGAACGGATTTTGATGGGATTTTTACAGTTTGATACTTAGGGTTATGGGTATGGGTATACTATAGGGTCATACTCCAACTTAAAATCTAAGCCATGTTTCATCTAATTCCGATGGGTAGAACCGGAGATACAGCTTGACCTCTTGATACTTTTTTTATTTAGAGCTTCCATAGTTTAGGGAGGTAATTTAAAATGGTTGCCTTATTGTAGTTCAAGTGGACAAAATTGCGTCCAAAATCTAGTTTCAATAAACTTGTCTGCCGACCTGTATTTGTGTAGATAATACAAGGATTTTTTTTTGGGAATTATGGCAACCCTAAATTCATTCGCACATAGATAGCCGCCGCCATTACGGTGACACAGTGTTGTCTTTGCGGGAGTTCCGTCCGACTTTTTTTATAGGTTCATGCTCCAAGAGTTAACTAAATTTTAAATCTATAGAAAAAAAACACTGCATCATTTCTTAGGATTATTAACCAATATTATTACACTAATAAGAACGGATTGGATATATTGCACAGAACTTTAGTTTTAACTTTCTTACCCTCCGTAATAAGTATCGAAATGGCTGTAATTACCGTACCACCTAACCTAACGCCGCAACCCGTGACAGGGAAAATCGATATGACTTTTCAAATATATACTATTAATAAAAGGTCCCTTAAAAAATATAATAGTGTCAGAATTATATTTTTATCACATCTATTCAAAAAGATCTACTTTGTTCTGCCCTGTCTGCGGGCAGAAATTAGCTTTTTTCCACCCGGACGGAGGAAAAGTGATTTGAATTTGGAATGTGGATATTGTTAGTAAAAGTTTCAATCACCAAAGAGATCAACCACGGACATTGTATGAACAAGTAACAGGCTGTTTGAAAAAGGCAGGCGCGCGAAACAATAAAATAAAAAAGTGTGTGAAAAAACAAAAGCGCGCGAAATGCATTCCGCTCTCGTTCGTAATTGTCTAAAAAAAAGGGGGGGTTGAATGTGAGTAGTGAGAATGCACCTGCGCTCAGGATTCTACTTTAGAATCCCTCGCTACACTCTGGATTCAAAGAAACAATCTCGCCTTAAAAATTGTTGTTTCCTCCCTTGTTAAACAATCTACTATTTTACATCATTCATCATATTTAAAATGCTTATTTTTCTTCCTTACGTTTCTTCTGTCGCTGAATCCCACCGTATTAGAGGCTTTTATCTCATATCTACATGCATGTGTTTCACAGCCTTGAGAAGTCGCCTTGAATTACAGATTTCATAGCAAATTTTCCGTAAGTAATTAGCCAACTACTGTGAAGAGTGTGCACTAAAAATCGACCTTCACACAATTTTTGTGTTTACCGTGACATAATAATAATTTATTTATTTTTACGTTAGTAATTAATTAATATCTTACGTTTTATTATTTGTAAAGGCTAATATTATAGACACAGATAAAATATCCTACAATTAATATAAATTTTCTATGCATAATTTTAATGGTAGAAGATATTTTGTTTCTAAAGAATGTAACATAATATACTTTCAGTACGGTCAATATAATGTTAAAATAAAGCCACCAAGTACGAGTCGGACTTGCGACTGGGACGACGAGGGTTCCGTACTACCACAAGTATTAGGTAATCTGCACTATCTAATAGTATCTAACGAATATTATGTGTAAATTTCAACCGGCTACCTATTACGATTCGCGAGAGATATTGGCTTGACCGTGTTTGCATGACTTTAATTTTATGACTTATTTGACCTGATATTATCAATAACTTGAAAAATTCATATACTGGAAACTGGCAGAATGCACAAAGTGCGATGTCAAATATTAAGAAAGAAAAAAATACCTTAGGAACAGGTTTAAGGTTTTAAGTGAAATACCTTTCTCCGTGTTAAAGAGTAAATATTTGTACGTAGTAGGTATAAGTAATATCGCTGAACAAAATAATAATATTGCTGGACTTTTGGACACAAATGAAAGTACTAAAAAAAAACGCAAAATACCTTAGGAATAGGTTTAAGGTTTTAAGTGAAATATCTTTCTCCGTGTTAAAGAGTAAATATTTGTACGTAGTAGGTATAAGTAATATCGCTGAACAAAATAATAATATTGCTGGACATTTGGACTCAAATGGCAGAACTAAAAAAAACAATAGGCAGCTGTTAGTTTTGTTCAAAAACTACGATTGTGGCTCTATCTCCATCATATGTTGAGATAAGTTGGTCGAATAGTTGAACTATACGCAACAGCTACTGTCATCGCAAATTCGCCTAAAAACGACGAACGAAATGATTGCGAGTTTTAATAGTGTGGGAGCGCCATCTAGTTTTTTTTGGGAACTAAAGAAACAGTCTTAATCACCATTCAAGGTATGTTTTGAAAAATGACGATATATCTACATAAATATAATTTCAGATATCTCCCATAATTAGTGTTACAAGACCTTTCTTCTTGCTAAATTTCATGAGGCTAGGTTAACGGGAAATATGATTTAGTATCTAATTCTATGAATTATGAATTATTTTTTAATTTTTCATCCTGTTTAAAATCATAATTATGATTTAGTTGCGAGTCAAGGAAACTCAAAAATACCTGCAAAAATGGCCGTAAATTTTGATTGCGTTGACTTAGAAGCTTGATTTTTACAGATTCAAGAGACCGTTGACTTACGTATTTGATATGAATTTCAACTTGATCCACGCGCTCCAGAGAAAAATAATCTTAACAGCAGACACAGATCGACGATTTTTCCCTTTTGAGGTACGGAACCCTAAAAACATGGTAGGTTATGATTATTATTGTTCCAGCATGTTACGTTTAGGCAGCGCAGGCTATGCTTATGATTTTTTGTTACGAAAATAAATGGTGTTATCGATATTTTTCTTGCGTTGACGAAGGTTTGCCCTTGACAGGCCTATTGTATTGAAATGGTAATTACGTAATACGTTTTGCTAAGTCGGTCAGTGTTAATGCCATGAGATAAAACAAACTAGTGTTATCACTTCCGTAGAATGCGATAGAGAAGCGATCGACGAGCTCTCTCGCTTGGACACGCACGCTGATAACATCTGATAAAAATCTACCAGATAACTGGACACAGCATATAACTTGCCTACTTATCCAATGACAGATAATACACGATTTTTTTATCGAATGTCGTGCGCGATATGATATTTTGTGGGTATGGGCGTGATGATAGTCATTTTATTCTTTTTATAAACAAAAAATACTGTTGCAATTACAAACCAACTTGTGATTCAATAACATGAGCATCAGTAAGGCATCAGTGCAAGTATTTTACGGATGGGAAAAAGTAACCAAAAAATCTGTGCCTTAGATAAAATTAATACAAACTCTTTGGATAGTCAAAAATTGATAATGTAATTTTCTACAATCTTGAATAGCGGATGTCTACCTTAAGCGCCTCAGACTAACATCTCACTTGAACTTTGTTTTGAAATATGTAAGGAGAAGGGTGTCTGCTGCGCATTGGGGTGTAGTGTAGCGGAGACCAGGGTTGCTGCTCTGTATGCCTCGGTCAATGCCGCTTTTGAAGGACGTCCTTGCAAGTTTGATCTATTTTGAATGCGTTGTTATATTACACTAATAGTATATCTACCAATGAATTCATCATCATCATTATCATCAACAGCCTTCCTTATCTAACTGCTGGGTATAGGCTAATGAATTAGTACGAAATAATGTACTGTAATGAACGTACAATAAAGGAATAACCATATTTCGTGTTTTTAGTCTGAACTATGTATATTTATGTTTATTTATTATTATATTATATTTTTAATGTGTCAGTTGTACATATTTTTGTTGTACTTCTCTTAAATTAAGTAATACCGTTATCAACAGAAAAGCCTTCAGGTGTAAGCGGAAGTTACATTTTTCATAAATTTTCTATCGATTACAGACACGTGATTTCGAAAGTTTTTTGGTACAGTTGAAAAACTAAAAACTTCTTAAAACGTGCAGCCCTTTGCATCTGGTACATCTAAATGTACCAGATGCATAGCGCTATAGGGTTTTTTTATGTAGGGATTGTTATTATATATCGGGCACATATATCTGTATACATGCAGCGTTATGCATCTGGTACATTATGTACCAGGTGCATACACACAATAATAATCCACGTGTCAATGGGGCCAGCGTTTTGGGAACTATTCCCATAGTTCCTATATTTCCCGGTTTGCTGGATTAGTTTTTAATTTGTTTTTTATATATATTAATATATAAGTAATTAAGATAATATTTCAGTAATCAAATTATTATTACTTTATTATATTATACTTATTACTTTACTGTATAATACTTTCTTAATTTGTAATTTCCTGATATGTACATATTTGGATAGTTGTGAATTTTGTATAAGTATAGGTCGTTTTGTGTTTAATTTTTTATCATGAAATTGGAAATAGCTTTTTTCTCGCATTTCCCGGAATAAAATAACAATGAATACTTTTTATGTTGTAATTTCAGCGTATAATTTCATGATAATAACAACGTAGAGTCAGCCCTAGCTACTACCCGCGCCGCGGCAGTCTGGCGGGGGTGGGCGTTGCAGTCGGGGTGCGCCGGGGTCACTGCCATCGGCCAAGAGCGTCGCTCGCGATTATTTTGGCGACAAGTCTCAATGACCCGCGATGCCTGGCGCAGCCTGCAATCAATACAACTTTACGTGGGCTTTTCCGAAATATATACGCTCTCTCATCTACACGTTGAGCAGATTCAATGAACACATAGTTTTTTTGTAGTAACGATACAACTGAGACGTTTGCCTGGTGGTAAGCAACACGCCTGTCCATAACAGTAGCAGCCAGAATTGTGAGGTTGCGAACAAAATCCTACGCTGCGCTGCACTGAGCTAGTCACCCTGAGATATTAGATGTCAAATCTCTACATGCCCGGTAATTCGTTTGGTGACATTGCCCTTCAAACAGAAACACAGTGATGCTTGCACAGAACTGCTTGCATAGCGTTTGAATAGGTAACTGGCAAAGGGAAATCGCCCAAGCAGTAATGTGCAAGAGAGAGTTTTGACGGGAACACGGAAAAATCATACCGTTGCATTCTATTATTTTCTTAAACTTGTGTTTTTTCGCCAATTAATGATTAAAAATGGTGGTGTTTTATTCATTGAGTGTTGAATTACATACATGAGTCGGCAATTGATATAATGTGGTGAAACATGTATTTTCGTGTTGTTTTCAAAACTCCGTAGAAGCTCATAGTAAAGCCGCCACAACTTTACTAAGGCATATGACTTGGACTTGTCTATGACTAATTTCTTGTGACTAACTGATTTCATGACGTATTTGACTTGATTTTAATATAAAAACTTGAAAATTCATAAACTTGACACTGGCAGAATGCACAACGTGCGAAGCCAATAACTAAGCAGAAAAAAATATGTGCAAGCATCTTATACATAACTCAGGGTGCCGAACGCAGTGAAGTGCGGCGCAGGTTTTTGTTCGCAAGTTCGCAATTGTAGCTTTGCTACTGATTTGGGCAGGCGTGATGATTACCACCAGGCGAGCTCTCGCTTGTCTCTTCACTAATTGCATTAAAATGGTATGTTTATAACTTCTTCATGCAATAATGGCTCGACGGATTTGAATAATATTCCGATGTGTCTTTGCAGTATGTGTTTGTGTAGAGGCGTACACACATACCGCACACATAAGCTCTAAACGAAATGATGGATAACAATGTGATCCACCTAATTACAAAAATCTTCGATGTTGATGAAATATGTTTACCTAAAGTTTGAACCTTTTCTGTACTTTGCATTTCGTCGGTTAAAAACATTGCTTTTCTATTTTTGATAGTAGATATTTCGAAGTGAAAGTCGAATCTAAGGGCAGCAGGACAAAGTGCATGGTGGTAGTTACGCATGCGCAGACCATGGCACTAATTCCATGGTACTAGCTCCAGACACGACTTATGTACGTAAAATGAATAACTGAAATAAAAGCTTCATGGAACTGTTGCCAAAAGTCGTACCTACTTTATATCTCGTTGGAAATTTTACAACTTCTGCTTAGCATTTATTTTGTCTAGTACCTACCACATACTAGTACGTTTTTAGTCTTATCGTATTGCACATTGACCGGATCAGTAAAAATATGGGAGTACAATGGATTTCCCACCGTATTACTCTTATTTTTTTCCAATTTTACCACCACATTACATTACAGTGTCATTTTGTCAGCTATGTTATTCCTTGAACTGATGTTAGCTGAACCAAAGTTAAAGTTGCCAAAACTTGCCAAAGTTAACTAAATTGATGCTTTAACCAAGCCATGTTTAGCGGACTGGGCTTTGTATTTTTGTATTACTTCTAATATGCTTTAGAGCTAGGTAAATATGTAATAGAAATATGGATCTATCTAGCTACATTTCGGAATCAGACTTTATAACACATAGATATAATCATAGGTGTGTGTATGGGTATTCGGTGGTGAAAGTTGTATGGAAGGGCACCGGGACACGGGGTGCATTAGGGTGGCGGCACGCGCCTGCGCGGAACCCATGTCTGGAGCTGGATACCTACCATCTGACTTGCACTTACACCGATTTCCTACTTCAAACACTAAATAAGTTGTCTAACGTATACGCATTGTCATTCAATATGGTAATGACGCCAGCATGCTGGACAGGCTGCTGAATGGTAATTTCGGTTGTCTCTCGACTTTTATCGGTCTGGACCAGCGACAATGATAAGATGAATGGACGGGAAATAAGCGCACGGATTTTGAAGATTATATGTTCAGCGCCGGCTCTCCACTCGCTTCAGTCATACTCTGCCTTTGCGACATGCGAGCCGTACGATACGACAATACAAACTTCTAATACATGTACATAATGTGTTCACTTTTCGTCATAAAGTAATTAGATTTGCTATCTCTATTTTCCGGCGAATGTAATATGCTTACTTTTAGCTAGGTATGCTTGATTGTGTTATCTTGTTAATTTTGATCGATTTGCAAGCGCTGGGCCCGTCCATTTCATTATCACCGTCGCTGGTCTGGACACCATTTTCTGCTTGTATACGGTTAAGTGGTAATTAGATATTTGCCCACAAAAAGATAAATAATTAAAAAATCCCCAAACATTTATCATGTTTTCCAAACAGATAGGTAACAAGCGTTAGTGTGTTTGTTATATGTTGTTGAATGTTTTTTATTTAACTAAACTAGATGAACGGTGAACTTCGTACCATCAATATATTTTTTCTAAATCACCTCAATATTAAGTCGAACAAAAAAACAATCGCGCCATTTTCGAGTTTTTGCAAGACTAACGCACGGAAATTGATTTTATATAAATAGAGTCATCGTTAGAGGGAAATATAAATATAGGTACGTAAAAGCTTTAAAATTGACTTAGAGATATCGAAAGCTTCTGAGCCTAATAAAAATATTCGATATTGGTTGCTTAGAAGATACTTAAATGAATTCAGACAGATTAAATTCGTTTAAAGATCCCAAGATTGTTGGATATAGGAAGAAAATCTGCAGGTACGTAGTGTGTTTCAACCACTGAAGAGAGAAGTAAAAGTAGGGCCTTCGCTTTTCTGTGGTTTCAACCAACTTTTTTCAGCTTTGTTACTTAACTGTATGAAATTATAGAAACTAACTTCCTGGACAATATATCCCAACGTCGGTGTGAGGGCACCCTGCATCGGCTGCCGTCGGCGTCGGGATCGATATGCACCGGCGAGACATGAACCCGCAACCCGCGACGCTCCCCATCGCCTCATTGCACATTACACGTTCATACGATCTGACACTGCTGCCTGACTTTAGACACGACACTACACTTGTTATACGTAGATACTCGTGAAGTCAAAACTCTAATGAGAAAGGGATAAATCTCATAACACGATTTAAAAAAAAACGAGATTACATTCGAATACCTGGATGACATCTTCATATTTTCTAGTAATTTTGATTTAAAAACCAAACTACTGAACCGATTTCGATAAATTTATATGGGACCACCTCTGAAGTATTACCTACCAAACAAAAAAAATATCATCCAAATCAGTTCATAATAAGTAAGCGGAGTAATCGAGTAACATACATAGGCACAAAAAAAACATACAGTCGAATTGAGAAGCCCAATGTTTATGTTTTTTTCTCTCATTCTCTCATGAATGATATCTATAAATCGTGCTATTAATATCAACGACTAATAGGTTCTAAAACAACAACTATCTACAAGTATATACAAACTTAACTATAGTTAAAGTTTAGAAATAATTTATGTATAAACTCATCTCGTAAGTCATTTCGAAAAAATCATAGAACATTTTCCATAAGCCTCTATATAGTAGAGAAACTTTCACAGTACTTACTCTACTATGCCAATATGTCCTGCGGCTAAACTATTTATAAGAAGTCTACAACCTCTACTGTTCCTATTTATTTTGCAACACTATAAAAAATTTCCTCATTTATTATATATTCTCAAGTCCGAATTAAGTGTTAAGTAGGTTGTTAATTTAATTTCCATAGTATCTTATTCCGGACATGCTTTGCTGATGATTATTTGGACTCACTGACATTTGTACCGATATTATTATTATTTTATTTGATTATTATTGTAATTATTTTTTTCTTGAATACGGTGATGTATTGTTTTTTTTTTTTTTTATATTTACAATGTCCGAACAGATTACTATAAAATAATTTTGGTACTAAATTAGAAAGAAAGATAAATATATATATAAAGCCGTATCAGCCTCTTGAGTATATTACAAGATAGGAAGCAGGTAAAGTAATGATAGGTATAACCTACTTCACAGTTTTTAGAAACGTGGTGCATGCATATTGCTATGGACAAAGTCTGTAAATAAATTATTTGATTTTGAATTTGAATTAATTAAAAAGTTATCTATATGCTCTTTCATAAAAAGTAAACAAAGTTTCAAAATCACATTTATCAAGTGAAATCACGGCTATCAAATTAACTTCAAAATATATTTTATCGCTGAAATATCTTCTGCTGAACTTTTGAATAAAGTTCGTTTACAATCCCTGAGAACCTTGAATAGTGCGGTGAACCCTGTGGGCTTGGTGCAGTGGAATGCCCCGGTAAGGGTATCTCAATGTCAGTAGGTATATTGACGTTATGCTACCCTCGGACGACGCACCCTTACTTGAATCTACTTATACTTGAATCAATGCACTCCACGTCAACACAACTAAGTAAATAAACAATTGACTTCAAAGAAATACCTGTTTTCAAATGATTTTTTAATAAATCAATTCTTTATTTGTGTGAGGGATAATGATTGCTAGAAGTTATTTTGGTGACCTATTCATTCGCTTATGTTACATGTCATAAATTTAGAATTATAGGTATTTGTCACTCGGGATTATGTAATACTCGTAGTAGATTATGCACTAACGGCCTTACTTAAAAAAACTTTTCAACCGTTAGTCACTGCTTAGGATGCTCTGCCGTCTTCTCTCTGACGTGAAGTTGCACGTGCTAGAAAAGGACAGAGAAGTTTAAGCAGTGACTAAGAGGATCGAGATTATTTTAGGTAAGGCTGTAAGGGAATAAAGCAGTGCCTTACGTCGCGGGCGGCATATTGAACCCTGAGCGCAGCGTAACGAGAGAATCTAGAGTTATATAGAGTCTTGAGTGAAGCGAGGGGTTCAAGCTGCCCAAGACGAAGACAGGCTTTATTCCAGAGGAGCATACTCTACTTTTCACACCTTCTGCGAGATAATAAAAAACCAGGGTTCTAAAAATTAAAATTCACTGACAATCACAGGACCATCACAGGACCAAACACGGTCTTTTGTTTCACATGTTTTGTAAACGCACCTTTTTTTTAGATCTGCTTTATGGTGGCCAGTTCGATTTTCGAACAAACCTCAATACAATGCTATATGGGCAGTTTTTTACATAGGGTTTTCCACGAGTTTCCACACAAATTTGACGTTCCAAATTCAAATCACTTTATTCCTTAGGGAGTTTCATACAACTTTATATCCCCTTAAGAGATAATGCTTTACTTTACGTTGACGTTGCATGATATTGTCGAGCGGGTGGTGTGATGTTCACCGATTTATCCGCCAGTTGTGGATCAACTATGAAAAAAAAAATATTTGGAAGGGTATGCCCCCGATGTGGTCCCATATTAATTTGAAGTCGGTTTTTTTTTAAAGTTACTTGTGACCAATGGAATCGACATCGTGGAGATATAAACGTGTATCAATTTTACTTTTAGAGTTTATGTATTTATTTTATTGTTGAAATTAATAAACGCCATCTCAGTATTTTATTTTAGGTTTGTTTTTTTTAATATAATTGGTGTGCCTGTGTTTTACTGCTATTTCGGCTAAACAGCAGTCTACTATGAATAACGCTTACCTAGAAGAAACGAATTCTCTCGCGTCTTGAAGACATGAACATTGTAACATTTGGGAAACACCCACACGAGCAGCGAATTCTACTGCTTAGCAGTACACAATGAAAAATAAATTAAACTGTTTTGTCCGGTACAACACCCAAATCAAGTACTAGAGGTCGCCCGCGACTCTTGCCGCGTACGGAAGAAATTCGTCGGTTCCTAAATATTTTCTACACCGCTGGGTTACTCGCAACTTTGTTCCTCCCCATTTTTGCCCCTTTATATCAACCCCTTGCACCAAAGCAAGGTACAAAACCGCGGGGAAAAGCTACAGATACCTATATAAGGTAAAAACCCAAGAAAAACGTGTCGCCTAATGACTTGTTCGTCTCAAATGATTGATCCAAAAATCTAATACAAGGTATTTAAAAATATCAATTTCCTGACTTAAGCACTGACAACGCACAACGTCAATCGCTGGTCGTACAGATTTGGAGGGTAGAGTCATGATGCATAGAGGTGTTTAATAAGAAAGGATTTTTCGAAATTCGACCTCTAAGGATAAAAATAGGGAAAACTTTTGTATGAAAGTCCTTTGTTTTTAAACTTTTAGTTATGATATTAGTAAGTATTTGGATTAGATTTAGCTTTAATTGGGAAATGTTTAAATTTTACAGACAAAAGGTAAAAAATATCTTACTTATCTTGCTTCCTATAGGAATTACATAACCCAAACAGAGGTAGACATTAGAAATAACCCCAAACAGTTTTGGACATTTATTAGCGATCAGCTATCAACCCGGCGATCTAACAACGAATTTAAATATGCTGGCCACACTGTTTCCGGTAGTGATGCTGCCTTCGCTACAAATTTCAAGTCAGTATTTCAAGCAGACACCCCCACCCTGTGCGCCGGGACAGCAGAGCGCGAGGCTGCCAGCTTGCTGTGCTCGTCTCGTATCACGATAGACCACAGAAAAGCGAAAGCCCTACTTCTTCGGTAGAACAGCTGTCAAAACAATGTTGTAAAGCAATTGTATGGAAAACCGCTGTCGCCAGTTTCACACTTATTTGTATAGAAACTACAACGAAAAAATAACAATCATTGGTCGTGCATTTAAACGCTCGAAATGCCTTTTGCAACAGATTAAAATTGATCTAATTACAATGCAATGTGGTTAGGTTTCCTACGCGTTTATTTAAATTTTCTTTTTGAGTATTCTCAGTTTAAAAACAGTAATTAAGCGCAATTGCACATAATGCCGGCTAGCGCAGCCTGTTCCATTGATCTTTATAAATTATGCTTAATATATTTTATGAAAACCACAAAAATATAACATGAATTTTCACTTATATAGGCAAAATTAACGACGTGTATTTCTTTTCTGGTGATACCGCGAAGCGCGCGCGCTTGTGTTGTGCTGTTAAATTTACCGCTCTTACAAGGGCTCAAATATGAAATAGCACACTACGCACACCTCTCGTTGCTGCAGCAGCGACAATATCTTTTGATTTTCTAATTTTTATTTAACTTCTTGAAGTTCTTATAGAAACGTTTCTGCAAGAAATATGCACTAACAAATTAATCGTGACTGTGGAATACAGTGGATATGACAAATCTTGACACGTAAAATAAAATTAAAAACTATCTAACTATGATTCTATTTCATGTAACGTCCTATTTTATTCTGAAGATAAAAAGTTATAAAAGAACACTCTGTATATGACAGCTTCAACAATTGTAGCAAATGTATGTGCAATAAGTTGCTGGAAGTTCATGCTATTCCTAAATTATTATTCTTATACTTATTTTAAATCATTGACCGGCTAGGGTTTTACCGCAGCTAACTTGATGGCCTGATCCGAAAATAATAAACGCGTTAGTTTAGTCTGCAATGAAAAAGGTAGCCTTTTTGGAAGACGCTGTTTGGTGTGATAACTATTCTTAAAAAATTACTATACTTAGGTACAAAAAAGACGCTCATTCCAAATTAAGTTGGGCGCTGGTTTTAAGAGATAACTTTGTTTGGTACTTACCGCTGCTTCCATTTCTGGCAGCAAAAGTTGGGAAAGGGATTGTGTTCAGGGCCACAGTTAGGGTCGGGGTCGCGCGACCTTGGAGCGCGTCCTCGGGCTGTGTCAACGACAGCAGCAGGGCCTCGTGCTGCCCCCCGCCCCCGCCACCCACCCTCACCAACACCGCCGCGCCGCACCCTTCAACGATTACCAGAAATTTAATGAACCCAAGTCAAGTATAGCTTTCTAGATACTTGTGGAACTTTTACAATTGAGTTGAATAACAAAAGTGTGAAACGTAAATTGCTTGACTTTTGCCAAGTTGTATAAACTTATTATGCGGGAATACTGAATTTTACCTACTATTGAACGGCGTGAGGACGAATACCCATATAATTAAATAGGTAGTATAGATAGTTGAGTACAAATTCAAGGGTTTGACTAAACATAATAAGTATGTATATAAGTTCGTGTAGGCTGAGTGGACTGGTATGTCAGTACGAAATCAGCAAGAAAGAAAATTGAAATATAGTTGCAATATAGGACAAACAATCGGAACAGACAATCTGACGTGACATGCTACCTACGGTAGCGCTCTGTTGTAAACCCTAATCCTAAATAATTATACATTTGAAAAGAAGTCCGTCTCTCTGTTTGATACCTTTTCACGATCAAACGGCTTTACCGGTCTTGATCAAATAAGTTACAGACTTTAGAAACTCTAGAAAAGGAAATTTTATGTTATTTTATATTTTCCGCCGTCATCGTCACCATTTTAGAGTTCTTATATATTATCCGAACACTCTCATTTCTCACTATCTTGTTTACGTTCGGAGTTTCGGATACACGTTGCATCCTAGTTCTGTCTAGTCTCTGTCAATGTCATCGTTACATCGCCACTGTTGTCAAGTAAGCTACTTTATAGCCAGATCTAGCTATTTTGACAACCCCGTCAGCTACTTTTTCAAAAAAGTTGTAGCTAAAATATTTAGCTATGCTAACCTAAACCCCCCTTATATACGCCCATGTCTATGAGTAATGTCTGTCAGTCTATCCTGTGAAACAATCAGATCCATTAAAGGCTCATCAGAATAAACAATGCTCTACAAACAAAGGACGAGACAATGTGAAGATCCTCGGGTCAGTTTCAAGGCTTGCTCGCCTCCGGCTTGCGCTGTCGTTATCACAGGACAACACGCTATTTATATTCGTAGTAGCTGCGCTCCAAAGCTTTGTTTGGCAACTTACAGGAATTCTGCGTTCTGCTGAGATTTATTATCGCCCATTGATAAATCTAAGCAACGTTTTTCGTTAGACCCAAAACAGCCTATGTTACTGTCTATCATCAAAATCCTTGGAGAAGTTAGCTTTCTTTCCGTGTCCAAATCTTATCATCTAAATTCAAAACTTTTGCACAAACGTTTGTAAGGTTTGGACGAATTCCGAGTTTTCTTTCTAACTTATACCGGACTAGGGTAGGTATTTTAATTTTACCAAGGTTTTGTTGTTCTACCAAACGGTAATGTAGATTTCCTGATTGAAAATTTTAACCAAGTCTCGGAAAGAAAAGGTTGTTAGGATTGTTTATGTGCTATAATGAAAGGGGTCACTAATTTATACCTTCCCACACAACATTTTTTGGGTTTAGCCCGAAAGCTGTCCAATGGGGCCGTTTTATTGAGCTACCGTCATCTTTGTGTGTCCTTTCGTCCACCTTCCTCTAACGGGCTGGTTCTTATGAACTGTAGTGTGTGTAAGATAGCGGGTTGTTTTTTCATCGTGTTCTGATATTTTGGTTTGTTTTTACTCTATCGCAAAAACTTCATTTCAATAAAAAGCAACAAAATTGTTACGATTATACATAGGGCGCACTATATGTTTCCGGAAATGGCTACTTACATAAACAATATTTAAAAAGTGATTACAACATTTGAAAATGGAACTCTTAGGCTGTAGAATACAGTTTGTTTCATGTGTGTGTCACTTGTTTTTACATTGTGGCGTCATTTTAGTAATTGTCTGTCGTCATCACCATGGATTTAACTCGTGAAAATTTTCGTTGTATGATTTTCTACGTTTTTAAGTGTAATATGACAGCTCAGTAGAGCTTCGCTAGGCTTTAAACTGCTTTTGGCGATGAAGCACCATGCAAGACGACTATTCATAGGTGTTTGCAGATTTCAAAGGGGGTCGTGGCAATCTCAGTGACGAATTACGTGAAGGTCGTCCAACGCTGTGAACAACAAAAACATCGATGCTGTGCGCCGTATGATCGAAACAGACAGGCTTGTGACCTAACATGAGATTCGGATATCTTTAGGTATAGGCATGAGTCAAATAAAATCAATCCTGCACAAACATTTGGGTGTGAAAAAGCTCTGCTCTCAGTGGATCTCACACAATTAGACTAAGGCTCAAAAAACGGACCGCGTCACTTGGTGCAATGCCATACTTACCAGATTCAACGAAGGGACGTGAATTTGGTGTGGGACATAGTAACAGATGACCAAACATAGATTTATTGCTACGATCCCAAAACAACGCCAACAACAAGGTGGTCAACGATGTTCATCACCAGAAGAGTATGAAAAACTTGCTTTCGAGGTCATCAAGGAGGAGTGGCATAAATGTTTTAAAAATTGGCTTAATCGTATGAAAAATCGCATTTACGCTAACAGAGAATATTTTGAGAATCAATAAATTCATTTATGACCATTTATAGTTTTTTTTTCTTATTCATTCCGGTAACTTTTAGTGCGCCCCACCTTAGTAGTGTAAGCTCTAAAATATTCAACTATTATTTAATTTTGTTTTTAGGGGAACTATGAATTAATTTCAATTTGCTATCATCACGAATTTCTAAGAAAAGGGGTCTTACTAC
Source organism: Erannis defoliaria (assembly GCA_905404285.2). NCBI lineage: Eukaryota > Metazoa > Arthropoda > Insecta > Lepidoptera > Geometridae > Erannis > Erannis defoliaria. The sequence continues at coordinate 9,642,521 of FR990071.1, forward strand.
GGACATACAGACAGACTGATAGACTGACAGTTGTCCGTCTGTCTATCAGTCTATCAGTAATATTAAATACGTCCTTATACCTAGCTGTAAAAAATTCAAGCTTGTAATTCAAAGCAATCAAAAAAATAAAGCCAGAATACGATATTTTTTTCCCAAATTCTTGATTTTCTTGAGTACTTTTCTTTGATCTAGAATCATGAAATTTGGGTAGAAGCAAGGTCCTCCCATAGTACAAGTAAATGGAAAAATCTGAAAATTGTAGTTACATCACAAAAAAATAGTTTTCCTATCACAAACTTACATTTGCAGTACCTAGTTAGAGAATCGACTGTGCGTTATATCGAAGCATGGTCGAAATTTTTCCTACTACAATGTTAAGTTTGTTCTTCAACCTGATATATTTTTGGTTAGAGTGATTTTCGGTGGTTTTGATTTACGGAATCCTCGTTGCGCGTTTCGGGCTCGCACTGACGACTCCATTTTGTCCTGCTAACTAGCCTAATGTATCGTAAAACGAGGTGTCTTTGAGAATCGGGGCGAATTTGATGATTACTTAAATATTTTTACATTTTCTCAGTAAAACGGAACGCAGCGATATATATATTTTTGGCTGGCTTTACTGATGTTTTCGCCATATTTCCTCAAAACGCCGGCGCATGGAGGAAAAAAAGGTTAAAAGGAGGTAAAAGGAGGTTAAAGGAAGTAAAATTTATTTTTTTGTTTTTGTGGAAAAAAGGCAAAAGTCTACTGACCCATTTCATGAAGAGCAGATTTTGTTAGGAACAGTGATAGGAATAGGTTCCCCTATGAGTCAATGAAAAAGAACCGAAAAGAAGAATAATTCTAGTCGATAATAGACTGAACATAAAAATGAAAAGATATCCTCACCAGATTTCTGGCCTAAGGGGCTAGTTTTCCGACGCTAGTGGGAAGTGACACGGCCAGGAAAATGTCAGCCAAAGTAGTTTTAGCCAAGATTTATTTTTGTAGATATCTTAGTCTGTAAGGTATTACGTTATATTTAATTATCAAAATAATTATGTTATGTAACTAAATTAAACTATTATTAAAACATTAATCAATCGATATAAGAGACTGTTTAAAGTATCTATAGGTAGCAAACCATACATTTATATAAATCATAAAACTTAATAAATAGTAAGGTATTTATAATATGGGCCATTGTGTTATTTAAATAATTCCTATTGCCTGAATTAAACTGATAATTATTATTATTATAAATGAATATTATTGGATTCTATGAAATTATAAATAATGTAAAAATGGCTCTATAAAACATCATATTCCATTATAATATGGATTTATCGAGTTCCATTCTACTTTTTGATGCAGCATGATCAGGATAATAATTCTGGACTTATTGTGAAACATTGCTTTGTTAGGTACTCCGATCTTGCTTATCTATGTATATAGTCTTTAAAATAAAATTCAACCGTTATCAATGTCCCCCCTTGAATCAAAGTAGCCCCTACAATATAAAAAAATACAAATTAAAAAAATTGTTTTTCCTTGTTTTTGTTCCTAATCCTAATCTTTCAAAATCACTCGAAAAAAACAGCAGGTTTCAAAGTAATAAAGCCCCATTTGCAATATATCTTGGATTACGTTGTTTTTTTTTCATAAAGTATTAACATTTTTTTATTTTTTTTCGTACATTATAAAAGGATTTAGTAAGTCCATCACTTCCAATTTTTTTCACATTTTTCGGTGTTAAGCCTATGAGTAGAAGTTTTGAAATAAGTACATCTAAAATTTTTGGGGAAACTTATAACACACAAAAGTCAAGTATATAGGTACCGTTGAAAATTACAGTTAAAACCGTCCACAAGCTTTGATTATATACCCAGCCGAGAGCTAGATCCTCCAAGTCTACAAACGAGGTTTAGTAGCGTTTTGACGAATTTACTTGTCACATTTAAATATTTACTTAAAACGAAGTCATACTTTAGTATTTTAATAATTAACCTAATACCGTGTAGCGTTTGTTAAGGAAACCTAATATGCATAATTTTATTTCGTTAGACAGTTCATTGCCTGTTTGAAAACATGTTTACCTTCTTATTTCAGGTCAATAGCAGGTCCTAGAATATTGCTGAGCAGGGGCTGCAGTAGTCTGGACCCCTCCCCATCCCGATTAATGGGGGTGGAAGGAGGGTACAGTGCATCGTACTAAAGGGCAACTGCAGATAACGCAAGTCGGGCCCAGACAGTCAACGTCCCGATGCAACCGCCCCCGCGCACCCGCATTCCCCCCTCCTACCTCCTGGTGTGCTCTTGATCCAGCGGGACTCGTATCCGCTACCATACAAACAATAACTACTTATTATTCCGTGACACAGACTTAATGACTACAAACTAACCTGTGGGTTACTTTTTATGCTTATTCCTTTGGTAGCTGAGCTAATGAAGAAATTGCATTCTTGAGACGATATTGATTATTGTGGTATTTTGGTTCCATTGTCTGTGACCGAAACAAAAATAAAAGTGCACAAAACAACAAGTACACACACATACACACTACATAAGTTTAATAATGTGACTGCTACTGCTATAAATTTAATTTAATGATGTATAATATGAGTCTTTGATACTTGATGAATTAAAAAGTATGTATTTACAAAAAAAAAGGTATATAAGTATTCTATCAGCTATCTAGTTTCCATATTACAAGCTTTGCTTAGTTTGGGGCTAGATGGCGCTGTGTGAAAAATGTCCACCGATATTTATTTATTTATTTATTTTAAATGTTTATTATTATTATAAGACGATATTAAAAACTTCCACCCCTTAATAGGGGGTGCAAATTGGTAAGATGAAATTATTGTACTAAGTTAAAAACTTGAAATCAACCGATTTCAATGCCGTGTCACATCTTGGAAGGTATACATTGAATTTTCACCGAATCTGTGTTAGCCAACTCTACAATACACCCGTTCATGTAATCTATATATATATCTATAATTATATATAAAACGAAAGCTTATGGCATTAAAAGATTATGGCAACCCCTCCCTTTTAAGGGGAGGGCTTCGTCCAGTAGTGGACGTGTTCCGGCTGTTGATGATGACTCCAATAAAAAACATTATGATCAATTTTATCGTCTCTATTTACAGTCTAAATAGACTGTAATAAAGATCTTTAGTTGCAATTCCAGTAGTAATATAACATAAAAGTGTCGAATTGGTATCCTCCCTTTTTTTGAAGTCGGTTACAATTTGGTTTTTGCCCCCGTGCGCAGCCGAAGCGGGTCAGTTAGTAAAACATAAATGATGATTGTACTGATTATTGTGACTTTCACCGAGGGGCCTTAAACTAAACAAAACAGCTGTTCCATAAGGGTTGCCAACCTTCCCGTATTTCACGGGACGTCCCGTATTTCTTGCAAAAATGTCCCGGCGGGACAGGTCATATCAGTATTTTGGTGAATAGTATTAATACGTATTATTATTTAGCTATGCACTATTAACAAAAATGCTGTGTTTCGGTTTTTAACAGAGAAATTACAGGGCATGAAGAGATTTGACATCTAATATCTCGGGGTGACGAACGCAGTGCAGTGCACAGGATTTTGTTAGCAAGTTCACAATTCTAGTACTGCAACTGTTATGAGGCGTGATGATTAACACCAGGCAAACGTCGTCGTCGTCGTCTCATCATTCCAATGCATTAAAAAAAACTACGGCGACTACCCGGGCCCGGACTTGACACGCACATGACAACATTTTCGGGTCTGTTCCCACTAGTTCTATTGGTTGTTCCACTGATAGAACTAGTTTGACTTTTCTGTCCAAATAGTTCCATTAATTTTTTGAAGAATGGAACTAACGAGACCATTTCATACAATTCGTTATATTGCTAGATATGTGATTAATAAGTATGTTGGTAGGTAATCCCGGACGAGCGCTTGAGGAGTCAACACGTCCTGAGGATGCCTCGTGTAGAGGTGAACACGTGGTCGCCAACCGAGTACTCCTAAAGGATTAAGGGTATTTTTGTTTTATTATTTATTGCTCATATTATATTTGTTTACTCAATTTATAGGTTAATCAAAGTTATTTAATTGAAACAGCTTAAATAATTATTTAAGCTTTTTTTTCATTATAAATTTATAATTAGTTTTAGGATTAATTGACTTTTTTGTTTCAGTTACAATATTTTTTTTGTTTCCAGTTAGGTTGATTTTCAATTTACTCTGCTAATTTCAGTTGATTTTTATAGGTGGTTTATCTCTTCGTCCTAGTATTTATCGAAACGATATTAGAGTGGATATAAACTAGATATCCCAAGCCGCCTGCCAAGCATGGGGATTATGGCAACCCCTCTTATTAAGGGGGAGGCCTTCGTCCAGCAGTGGGCGACTTCCGGCTGTTGATTACACTAGAAATAAACAGTTATGGGGCCAACATCGACATCGCGAAAAAAATACAGCTGTTCCATTCATTTTGTTCAAGGTCGTTGAACTTTTTGTATGGAACATGTTTTTTTATTACGATTTCAGGGTTGGCCGCATAGTAAAAGTTGTTCATAATGATAAGTACATACATATTCTTCAGTATTGTAGAACATTTTTGTTACACGTTGTATTTAGTACGTATAATTTCCTGTTTTCCTCCAATAAGTTGAACAACAGGAAAAAAAATGTGCTACCTAGGTACGTACTATAACGTCTTTATTACGTGTATCCTATGATTTGACACACTAAATACTAAGACGAGTAAACACACAACAAACACACTCTCTTGTAAAAATAAGTACCTAGTTTAGGACATACGAGAAAATACTTACATTAAATACGAGATATGATTAAATGAGATATGATAGGAAATTCAAAAATGTATACTCACATTTAGTAAAAAGGTACCTGTATATTGTTGTGTAGTCGGGTAACGATTTAGAAAATGTTGGATGTTATAGGCAATCGCGAGGTTCCGCCAGAGGCTGCGCGCGCGTGTCAAGGCCGCGTCCTCGGCCGTGACCGCCGCGCCCGCCCTGCCGCCCGCCCTGCCGCCCGCCCTGCCGCCCGCCTTGCCGCCCGACCCGCTACCACCACTGTTTATTTAAATTGAAATACCAATTAATTATATTGATAGTAAGTACATGTATATACAGGTAACATAACCCGAGATAACATTTTCTATCGTACGTAAATGCCACTTTTAATAAAAATGGATAGCACGCTCATTTGCTGCAAGGCCTCTGGGCGATAGCCATGGATATTGATTTTATTTTTTATTGATAATTTAATTGATTGATTTTATAATAAAGGTTATACATAAAAATATGAATATTTTTCACCTCTACATAAAACGTGGAGATGATAAAAACTTAGATGTTAGTCCCATAGAGGTCGTAAGGTCGTAAGTGACTATGCCTACCTTGGACACTGTTTATCTTTCGTTTCTGGCTCTCAGGTAAAAGAAGTCACTAAACGAATCCAGCTGGGATGGGCTGCTTTTGGAAAACGAGAGAAAACGAAAACGAGTTTTTAAGTCCAAGAAAAAGCTCAAAAATCAATGTATACAACCAATGTTTCCTGCCTGTCATCATATAGGGTGCTGAAACTGAAGAGACCACGCACAAGATCCAAGTGGCCTAGAATGCATTAGAACGGGCCACTTTAAGCTTATATTAGTAACGCATTAAAGTAGGGGAGAGTTGGAAATCTCGTACCCCTTAACTTTTAACCAGGTTTGCAAAAAATACTATCAAGCATGTGTTTGTTGCTGTTTAGCATACTTTAGTTTACTGACTTCAATATAGTGCAATTTTCTATACCAAAGAGTTTTAATGTTCCGAGTGTTACCAACAATTGATCATATCATGCCAGAATATATTAAACAACACCATATTTTAATAGAAAACGTGTCGGTGGTACGATAAATATACCGGTACAATAAATCCAGTTCTCGTACTTGGCAAAGTCATAGAACTTACTGCTCAAACAATTTATGAGGGACAATGCGTCGAATTGAATCGAAGCCGGATAAACGATCTAGGAAAACCGCAAAATAAATTTAAGTAGCTACACAATCAGATCTCGGCCTGTGAACATAGTAGATATATAATGTATTTCCCATACATCTACAGAAGCCAATGAACGTTCCCACCCCACTCGACATTTATATTAATTTAGGTTGTGACGTAACGTGTACCTCTATCTACATAAGAAAGTATCGAACGTGTGATACATATCTACTACCAGCCCAGAGTTCAGTTAAAGCATACGCCCACGGAGTACCATACACGTGCCGCAGGGTCAGAGCGCGGTGAAGGTCGCGCTCCCGGACCAACTCCCCGAAAATGAGGCCTCGGCCGACGACCCCCGAGGAAATCTTCCAGGGGACCTGACCCTGACCTTTACACGCGCAAGCGCCATACTCGGTACCCTGACCCTGTTATGAAAGGATCCTATATCCGCCCAATATAAGAGTATTATGTACTCAATAGGAAGCCAGATCTTTCTAGAAAAACAGTTTTCGAGCCGATTTGATAATACCAAAGGAAAGCTTAGTAAATATATTCGTTATTTTTTATGATATAAGTATAGTACTATACTATTATTTTTGGTATATCTGAAAAGTGGCATACACGCGGCGGTTTACCTTATGGAGTGGTATTATCATCATCAACAACACAACGAAGCATTTTCAAAAAAAAAAATCACCTTTGAGACCAGACTTATACTTAGACAGTACTTATAGTACCAGAATTTCAAACTGTGTGCCGTGCCGTTTTCAACAGAATTTATAAATTCTGTTGAAAAGGCCAAAGAAACAAACTAATAGACTCAAGCTGTGGTCTAAGTCATTGAAGAGAGAAATAAAAGGTAGGGCCTTCGCTTTTTTGTGGTCTAAGTAGTGTCCCGCTTCCATACCCACGCCATCTTATAATGTTGTAGGTACCCTATGTCTATGTCACGCCCACTATAAATGACATGTCGAAATCCATCAAGCCGTTTGGCTCTAGGGCTAGCCAAAGAAACTCTTACACTCGACATACTATACTTACACTCAAAAAATTAAGAACAGCGACATATTAGGTAATAGGATAGCATAATCAGCCTTCCTGCTGGACATGCCTAACCACGAATAAGAACGATTGAGGCACATCCACCACGCTGGTCCATGCAGCTAGCTGCGGCTTGATTAATAGGGATATTAAGTATAGCTACCTATATTAAGTAGGTATATAGGCTTACCTAATATAAAGGTACATCATTTGTTATTTGAGATTTAAACGCTACGCGGAACATTACAATCGTGATTTACCGAGGCTACCTTGTTGATTTTTTATCGCGTTGACCAAGCAGGAGGGGGAGGAGGGCTGGTCATGGTGATTGTTAGTGATAGCTCGGAGAAGGTGGAGGTCGTGAAAGTCAAGCTACCGAATTCAGCATCGCCATGATTTGAAATACCAATATCACTAAGGATGTTTTATATATGGAAAAATTCGTTAGCATTCGACCACAGTCACCTGATAGTAAGCAACTGTCTAAATAATATAAGATGGACCAGCAAGCTTGTCCATGATAAGCCAATATTATGATATGAACCTTCATTCCGCACTTACTTGTATCACAATGTACTATAGTATCGATCATCGATTTAGTTTCACTGTAGGTACCTAGGCCTTGTTAGTAGGCAACCAAATCATATCAGTTTTCGATTATGAAACGTGCTAAGAAGACCGTGTGTTTGAGTAAAGTTTCAAAGCTTTACTGAAACACAATGAAAAGTCACTGGACTGTATACTATGGTAAGTTCCAAGAAACCAAACAATTTCTAGCCTGTAATGTACGAAGTGGTGTGTATTGATAGTCGATAATAGTAGTTTAAATCGCCCAGAGTATGCCGTACATATAGTATATAGTGCACCATCCCACCTAGAGTGTAGAATGTAGATATAACATGTATATCTACGCTTCATAATATTATATCGACACGGTGGTGTAGGCATGTACCTATCACGTTCTATCCGTCTTATTCACAGGGTTAATAAAAACGGATCATCTGCCGACAGCTCTCACTTATATACGGTGGCCCGTGGTCGTTCCAACAAGAATAGAAGGAAGACATATTATTTATCCAGTTCTAGCAAATATCGGCCGATTGCACTGCTCTCTGATTTTTGTCATTAGTCATACGCATTTAGTCATAAACTACTGTTTATATGATACATGCACATAATTTTTTACCGGCATAATTATTTTTTGTCCTTGTGTTTGCCGATCCTAATAGTAGTGTGACATAATGGTTATATATCCTAAGATTAGTTGTCATAAATAGTAATGTTACTAATTTCTTTATTCATAGTTATTGTTCCTAAGAATGATTAGTGGTATTAGCTTTTTTGGTTTAGTAATTTTTTTGTTAATTAGCTCAGTTAGTGGTGTAATGGAAAATAGAACATACTGTAAGTGCCTATATTAAAGCCCGGTGACAGATCTGACTCGGATAGGTTAAGCTAAAGCGGGAGCGAAGGGAAGGTTTTTTTTTATTTCAACCTATAAATCCTCATTACTCGTGCAACACTGTGTGTATATATTAAATCTAAGCGTAATTACATCTCCATGGTGCACCCCAACTTGAGTTGGTTATGGTTAGATTCGAACTGGGTGACAGATCCGAATCAGAGCACCCCGACTCCACCAAGTCTTGTGGTCCCTACCCCTAGAGTGTAAATAAAAAGCGCGGGAGCCAGAAGCTCAATGGAGGTCCTAAAGGGTAGCGAGCCATACGAGGCCGCCGACCTCCGTAGCGAAACGAAGGCCGAGTGTGGCGAAGGGACACTCAGGGGCGACCGCAAGAGCTTCTGGCGGGAGCCCACCCGGAGTCGAATTTGAGTTGGTTAGGTTCGAAATGAGTCGGATCTGCGACTCGAAGCATCCTGACTCGAGTTATATCAAAGTTGCATCAAGAAATCAGTCGATAAAGTACATTCATAAACATATTTTCCATACTTAACCTCAAAATTATTTTTTATTGTTTCCTCGAAAACTATAGGTTTCCGCAAGTTCACGTCTCTCTCTCTGTCTCTCTCTCTCTCGCTCTCTATCTCTCCCTCTCTCTCTCTCTCTCTCTCTCTCTGTTTCTCTCTCTCTCTCTAATTACCCATATTGGAAAGCCCTTTTCCCGCCTTAGCCTTTTTGTTATTTCAACCCAGAAATCCAGGGGGGGGAAACGCACAAATGAATAGTAGGTAGACACGAAAAAAAAGCGTATAGTGCTTTGAGAAAATGCCAAATCAGTAATTAGTAGTCCTATGACGTCTCATTCTTCCTATATTATAACTCAACCGTTTTCTACTCTCTACTCGTCCGACAGATATTTTAACATTTTATAACTTACTTATAACTCATCCTTTTTGTTTATTTCATCCGACTTCAATATTTTTACCAATACCACGGTTTGTACTGTTTGCAAAAAAATACAGTGTAAGCTTCCTCTAACATGGAAATTAGTTCAGCTTGGTTGTTTTACCTTAAAACCTTACACTATAGCGCAACAGCCTTTTTTATGCCATGGATTACGAGACTAGCGAGACGTTCGCTTGGTGGTAAATATTACGCCTGCCCTCTGCCCATAACAATAGCAGTAACAGAAATGTGAACTTCCGAATAAAATCCTGCCTTGCACAGCAAGGCGTAAGCGTGCGCCAACCTGAGATTTATGATGTCAGATTTCGTCATGCCCAGTAATTTCTCTGGTAACATTGCCCTTTAAACCGAAACACAGTAATGCTTGCACTCTACTGCTTGGCGCTTGAATAACTGGCACAGGTGTGGCACTTCCCCAGGCGGGCTCTGCAATATAGACTACCTCTACTTACAAACTAGCCATTCTTTATTGCGAATAGATATGTTAATATTTAGACGTCAGCGAATATTTACAGAAGTATTCAACAGTGTAATGGTTTTTATAACCAGCTTATAAAGGTTCTAAAAGGTTCCGACTAAATCTTTGTGGTGCAGAAATTTTTACCCAGCGGTATTCGAAAAAACTTAACCATTATACTCGTTTGGCTTTGTTTTAAAATATTACGCTTCTGCCTTGTGCAGATTTCTAAGAACTAAAAAGTTTAATAATGCTTAAAGTTTTGCTGCACCTTTCTTATTTTTTTTTGTTTGGAAAGAGCATTAGATGACACCAAGATTACATTCCGGGTGAGTTTAGAAAATAAATTAAAATAATGCAGTCGGTATCGGAAGTGTATGAGAACGAGAGCACGAGTGAGAGAGCGTGTTGAGTGTGAACGAGAAAATGCCCTCTAAATTCGGTAGATTTGTACTATTTCCAAATAACTTTAAGCATCTTTTTTAAAAATCGGTCCATTCGGTATATTGGTATGATAGCCCTAAAGTCGGTAGAAAACTCTTTGAAAACCGAAAAAATTGGTAGCTGTTCCATACATTTTGTCCAAGTTCAATGAAATTTTTGTATGGAACAGCTGATTTTTTTTTTCGGTTTTCAGGGTTTGCCCCATAGTAAAAGTTGTTCATAACGATGAGTACATACATACCCTTCAGTATTGTTGAACCTTTATGTTACACATTGTATATAACGCTGTAATTTGTGGTTTTCTATTAATAATTATATCATTGTTGTTGATTTGCAGTACGCCATCTAGTTATCTTTTGAAGAACTAACTTAACAAGCGCACAACGAACTGGTTTATTTCCAGCGTCTCTCTATACTGAGCGGCGCCACTTATCTGACTCCTCCAAGGCTTCAGGCCTTCAGGCCAGCTTCAGGCACATCTGTTTTGTGCTTCAGGTTAGTTTTTTTTAAGGCAAGGATGTTTTTTTTTAATTTATTGGCATCGCACGTTGTGCATTCTGCCAGTGTCAGGTTTATACATTTTCAAGTTTTAATAGTATAATCAAGTCAAATATGTCATGTAATCGATTGTCATGATATATTGTATTGTATTGTATTGAAATCACAGTTAGTCACACGAATTTAGTCATAGTCGAGTTCAAGTCATGCCCTAGTAAAGTTGTGGCGACTTTACTATGAGCTTCAAAAAAAAGACATGAAACTGAACCGAATGACTCTGAAAAGACATGTTTCACAACATTATATCACTTGCCCACACTCGTGCATGTAATTCAACACTCAATGAGTATAACACCACCATTTTTAATCATTTAATCGCGAAAATACACAAGTTTCAGAAAATAATAGAATGCAACGACATGATTTTTCCGTGTTCCCGCCAAAACATCACAAGGATTGTTGTATACACTGAAGAGACCTAAGAGTAGGGCCTTCGCTTTTCTGTGGTTGTATACTACGTAACGAACGTACCTGGATTGCGTACATCCAACAGGACGCGGTCCGAGAGAGATAGCGCTACGAGAGCCTTGTCATGTCAGTAGGGCGACAGCAATAAAACCTTTATAAAAAGTTCTTATCACATTAGTATATTATCGTTCTGGTATTACTAAAAAAGAAACAGAGATATCTCGCATTGTTATCTCCTTTGTGGTTATTCCCTCGGACCGCGTTTCTCTCCAAACAGGATTAGTCTAATATAGTACATTATAATACGAGTGTGCTATGTTGGTCATTACACTAGAGGCGGTATAATGCGCGCGAGCCGCAGGCGAGCACGATAAGGAAGCCGAGAATGTATTGAAACATAGCTCAAGAGTTTCATACGACTGTTTTCATCACACTTGCGAGACAAAAATAACAAACTTTATTTGATAATAATCAACTACACATAGAAAACGTCAATAAATATTTGCGGAAAATGGCGCCCAAACCAGCAATGCGCGCGCAGGTTGAGATTTACTTCAGCGGCATAAAAACTCTTTGTTGGTATTACAAAAAAAACTGTAAGTATTACCCGGCTATATTAAGAGTGCTTCGTATACATACGTCTAAGTGCAGTCACGTACAAACTTGACTTTACCGGGTTATACCTATTATAGCACAAGTGCCGTAATGTAAAGTAAAAAGCACGGGTGCGTAATAGCTTGGATTATGAGCCTAAAACCTATGCAATAAGATCCACTTTACGAGCAAGTGTGATGAAAACGACTTTACGATAAGTACTATTTCTTCTGTTACGATACTACAGTTAAAGTTTATTTTTTTATTAGTTTTGTATAATTGGTAATTGCATTTTCATCTAATTCCTCGCTAAGGTGAAGCACAGATAATACTTGAAGTAAAAAATTGTGCGTGTTCCAGTCATTTGCAAAATTTATTTTCGTCTCCTGCCAATCGGGTTAATCTCCGAGAGCTAGATCCTCCAAGGTCCCGGATTACGGATTCCGTGATAATACTGAATTAGCCACGCATCCCGGAGCGTTGTCTCCACTGATTCCGTGATTCGCTTCCCTCAAAGAAAGAAATTATAATATTTTACCCGCTGATCACGGTATCCGTGGCAAAAATATTTTTTAAATAAGAAAAGCCAATGGGGATTGGGGACTGGGGAGACACACAGCTTATTTATCCCGCTAGGTAGCGCATTATCTCTGGTGTTGTTTTGCTATCAAACTATATACAATAATGTTTAGAAAAAAAAGGCTCTGTATTTTTTTTTGTCAGTTATGACTTTTCCAATAATTGTAGGTTCTGTGTACTTAAATAATCATCATCATCATCATCAGCCCGGAGACGTCCACTGCTGAACGAAGGCCCTTAGACCGCCAGTCTGTACGACAACCTGCCATTTGCATCCACCGGTTCATACCGGTCCACGACTTTTACAATGTCGTCGGTCCACCTAGGAGGAGGCCTACCTACTGTGCTGTGCGGTGTTAAGTAGCTTATGACAACACAGAACATTTTTAGAAAATTACATATAAATCCATTCATCTTCCTTACTCGCAAACTCTCAAGATAAACATTAACCAGTATAAGTTGATCCTCGGACCTTAGGGGCTCGGATGTTCAGGGGTTCAAGGTATAGTGGACTTTTATTTTTCATTAATTGCGTCATAACTTCTATATTCCTGGGCCGATTTTGATAAAACATACCCTATGTGAAGCGCCGGACTTCATAGATCATATTTCAAGAAACTGCATTCAAAGTCGTGCCTTAGTTTCTGAGTTTATCCCGGACAGACAGACAGACAGACAGACAGACAGACAGACAAAAAATTTTAAAACTGTATTTTTAGGTTCTGTTGCTCTCATACACTCCTAAAAAAATTGATTTTTAAATATATCTTCAATGTACAGTAATCGCCTCGTTACAGTTTTATTATATACATAGATAGAGCGAATAGAATGCTATAAGGGCTTGTTCTACGTATTTATACAGCCAAACCACGTTAGGTACTATGTACAACAACTTGGTTAGGTCAAATCTAAGTTCACAATTCTAGCACTACTACCACAGAATAAATAATAGTACCTCCTACTACTGTTAGTGACAGGCGTGACTCTTACCACCAGGCGAACGTCTTGCTCGTCTCGTCACTTGAACGTATAAAAAAACTTGAATAGGTATTGCTCTTCCGAATAATACCCTATTTACGACACCCATGTGGACACGATTATTGCGAAATATAAAAATTATTGCCGTTTTGTTTTGATGATATTTATTAACCAACTTCAATAAAGGAGAAGGTTCTATATTCGACTGTTTTTTTGAATGTACCTACTTACCTAAATATTATGCTCACCGATTTCTCCGTCTGTATTCGAAAGCCAAACTATACCTATCCATAGCTATAGCTAAATAGGAGTATCGGTAGGTAGGTACACTATATGTTATACGGCATGAAGAAAAATATTTTCGCAACAATAAATATTTTCAGGTTAAGTGCCTACTTGACTTGACATGGCATACCTAGGTAGTAGCACAGAATAAATAATAGTAGTAGAAGGTACCTATTGCAGAACGTGGGCGTCGCTGCAGGGGTAGCGAGCAATAACCCTTCTGCAGTTCATTCGCCGTCTGGCCTCACCCCTGCCAGCTCCCGCCACCCTGCGCTGCCGACAGACTGCATGCTTGCCACACGGCAATCTGACACTTTTTACCTATACATGCTGTTTTTCTCCGACACGCCCAACGTAAGACAATGTGGATGTCTATTAGTGAATGCTCGAATGCTCGAATAATTATTGTACCTATACTGGGTGTTCTTAGGGTTTTCGGTTAGAAGAGATACCTATACTCGGTTTTTTTCTTAGTTTAGGCATCGCACGTTGTGCATTCTGCCAGTGTCAAGTTTATGAATTTTCACATTTATTTGTTATCATCAAGTCAAATAAGTCATGAAATCACAGTAAGTCACACGAAATTAGTCATAGTCGAGTCCAAGTCATACCCTAGTAAAGTTGTGGTGACTTTACTATGAGCTTCTATGGAGTTTTGAAAACAACACGAAAAGACACATTAATTCACCACATTATATCACTTGCCCACACTCGTGCATGTAATTCAACACTCAATGAATAAAACGCCACCATTTTTTATCATTAATTCGCGTAAAAACACATGTTTAAGAAAATAATAGAATGCAACGACATGGTTTTTCCGTGTTCCCGCCAAAACTCTATTATACATATGTATTTTAGAAAGTAGGTAATTATATTACATTATTATATACTAGCTAACCCGCCCCGGCTTCGCACGAGCTAAATACCTATTTTGAACCGACTTAAAAAAAAGGAGGTTATCAATTTGTCACATATGTATGTAATACTAGCGGCCCGTCCCGGCTTCGCACGGGTGGACATTTTTTTTTAAACGTAGGGTAAATGTATCTTTAGTAGGACATTAAGTCGTTTTAAAAAAGAAAAAAAAAACCTATTTCCCATTTGCGTCCCTATTTCACATTTTAACTTTTTCTTTTCATCCGAGGGTTGTTTGGAAGAGATCGCTTTTAGCCATAAGACATTTCTTCTAACATTTTATATTTTTATCCATAAAGGAACCTTATTATTCTCAAAGTTTTTTTAAATGTTTTATTTACATTGTACTTGTACTTAAGCATTCATAGATGTGCCTGCCTCTCTCCTGCACTTCGGTGCCCTCTCCCTCTCCGCGTTGTCCGCTGCGCTGCGTGGTCTGAGATTTCGTATGGATAACTTTGCACCACCCATAAATCGGTTCTACGGGTTGTTATTGAATAAATATGAATTAAACGTAAATTTTTTCCCCTTCCTTAATCATCATCATCATCAGCCCGGAGACGTCCACTGCTGAACGAAGGCATCCCCCTTAGACCACCACACTGTACGCCATTTGCATGTTGCCCGCGAGTTTCACAATGTCGTCAGTCCACCTAGTGGGAGGCCTTTCCACGCTGCGTCTTCCGGTTCGCGGTCACCACTCAAGAACCTTTATTCCCCATCGGTTATCAGTCCTTCGAGCGTTGTGGCCTGCCCATTGCCACTTCAACTTGCAAACCCTGCGAGCTATGACTTTGGTTCTTTGGCGAATATCCTCGTTCCGGATATAATCGCGCAAAGTAACTCCTAGCATAGCTCTGTCTATTGCCCGTTGTGTGACCCTTCCTTAATATCTGTATCTGTAATATCTTTCCTTAATATAATTGGCTTATTGAGCAAGCATTCTATCGCTATGATGATTTTTATAATTATAAAAAATAATGTATAATGTGTAATTTTTATTTTTTTTATTTTACTTTGTTTAATTTTGTAATATTATTTTTATTGTGAAAATAATAATTATTTTTAATCCTGTATTCAGCTATAAGTTTGACATGTAAATTGGCTTTACAATATAAATGACTATGACTATGACTATCGGTGTACGAAATTTTATCGCACTAACATCGAAAAAAGTTTTATTTCCCATACAAACTTGCACCCTCTATTTCACCCCCTTAGAATTAAATTCCACCCGAATTTGATAAAATCCGTTCTTAGTGAGCATCTAAGTCTTAACAACAGACCACATGCAAAATGTATTTATTTATTTTATTAATTATTAATTAATAAGTCGTTCTGAAAAGTGATAAGAAAAATGACAAAATATTCAATGTCAGTTGCGTCCGCTGCTTAAAGTAAGTTTTTTGAAGATATTGATGTGTTCTTTAATACTGTAGATCATTTTTTGTTCTATCTTCTATAGTTTCCGCAGCCCATGCGAAGATAGACATTTTAATGGCAAAAAAATTACACCTTGGGTTACATTATTGAAGATTTAGTAGGAATCCTTAATTTCCTTAATTATGTTACTCAGGGATAATGTAGCATTCTAATGGTGAAAGAATTTTTCAAATTGGCCCAGTAGTTTTTGAGTTATTCGTTACAAACATACAAAAATACAAACATACAAAAGTATAAAAATATATACAAATCTTTCCTCTTTATAATATTGGTTTATTTATTTATTTATTACTCAGGGTTAATGTAGCATTCTAATGGTGAAAGAATTATTCAAATCAGTCAAGTAGTTTTTGAGTTTATTCGTTACAAACATACAAAAATACTAACATACATATTACAAAAATACAAATTTTTCCTGTCTATAATATTGGTTTAGATAGATATATATAAGTATATTGTAAGTATATTATTAGATAAGTATATAACTAATTTTTTTACTGTAAGACCAAACTTTATACGGGGTTAGTTCTAATCAGTTAGCATCCTTTCCTTTTAAGGGCATATTCTGTACATCAAAACAAACAACTTTTACTATGGGGCCAACATTAAAATCGCAAAAAAAAACAGCTGTTCCATACATTTTGCCCAAGGTCAATGAACTTTTAATGCCATGCAATAATGGAACAGCTGTTTTTGTTGCGATTTCAATGTTGGCCCCATAGCAAAAGTTATTTGTTTTGATGTACAGAATATGCCCTTAAAAGGATGCTAATTGATTAGAACTAACCCTGTATAACACAAGTAACTTTTTCAAAAATATTTTATTGGTTTCAAATTAATATGGGATCACCTCGAGAGTATACGTAGGGCGTTCATTATAAAGTGAGATTGAGGTAGGTATTCTTATGAACCGAAAAAAGTTAATACTGGCTGGTAAAGCTGGAATACTGATAAGATAAAAAAAAAGGAAATAATTTGAATATCTTTTGATTTTAAGCACCTAAAACTGCTGTACTGCAGCGACTACTGCTTCATCATTTTCGAACCTCTGTCCTCTCAGAGACTCCTTCAACCTCGGAAATAGATAGAAATCACTAGGGGCAAGGTCGGGTGAATATGAAGGATGCTCAAGTATTTCGAAGCCAGCATCATGAATTGCAGCCATAGCAACGGCGGACTTGTGAGCCGGCGGACATTATCTTGATGGAACAAAACAATTTTTGCTAGTTTGCCTCGCGGTTTCTCGCGTATTTCGTTACGCAATTTTTTTATTTGTTCTGCATACAAAGAGCCCGTTACAGTAGCTCCATGGTCGAGATATTTTATCATGACCACCCCTTTACTATCCCAGAAAAGAGAGCCCATAATCTTTCCGGTGGAACGACTCGCCTTAAATTTCTTAGGAGTTGGAGATGATGGTATTTTCCAAGTCATTTGTAATTTTGTTTCAGGATCGTAACGGTGAAGCCATGTTTCATCCATTGTTATGAATCGAGACAAAAAACGACCAGGATCTTGTTGTAACATTTCCAATGAAACTCGAGAAATGTTCAGCCTGGTTTGTTTTTGTGCATCGGTAATCATTCTGGGGACCCAGCGCGTGGATACTTTTGTATCCCCAAGCATTCGTGTATAATGCTATGCACACTACTAGTCGAAATCTTTGTTTCATCGGCTATAAAACGTACCATGACACGACGATCTGCTAAAACAATGTTCTCGACTTTTTATTACCATTTCTTCGCTCACTACCGTTATGGGGCTGCCCGGGCGACGGTCATCTTTGGTGGATGTTCTTCCACGTTTAAATTCGGCACACCAACGAGCAACTGTAGAATAAGGTGGTGCATTTGCTCCTAAAGTATCCTGCAAGTCTTGATTAGTTCCTTCCGTAGTGAAATTTTTCATGCACAGATACTTAATACGAGGGCTACACTAAAAGTATCGGGAATGGAATATTTCCACTGTTTCTGTCATATTAAAATCTTTTTAATTGAAAACTCCTTGGTTTTAAAAATCGAATACCATTTATTTATTTAAAAAAATATTCTCGGTCTTGTCACAAGGTTTTGTCAAACTTGTTTAGTCGTTGAGAAAATGGAATTGACTCGAGAAAATTCAAGAGCGATGATTTATTATGACTTTCGAAGTGGTTTAACACAAAAACAGTGTGTTGACCGGATGATTTCTGCATTTGGTGATAAAGCCCCATCCAAAACCACAATTTATCGCTGGTTTGCTGAATTTCAACGTGGACGTGTCAAGCTCAGTGATGATCCCCGTCAAGGTCGTCCAAAAACTGCAGTCACCCAAGAAAACGTTGATGCTGTGCGTAAGCTGATTGAGGAAGATCGACATGTGACATACCGCGAAATTCAGGCAACTTTAGACATTGGCATGAGTCAAATACAAATAATCTTGCATGAAAAATTAGGTGTAAAAAAGTTGTTTTCCCGATGGATACCGCATTCGCTCTGTGAAGAGCAAAAAGCGGCTCGCGTTACTTGGTGCGTCAGAACTCTCGAAAGATTCCACGCAGGATCCTCAAATGCTGTATACAACATCGTATCAGGTGACGAATCCTGGATATACGCGTACGAACCCGAAACAAAAAACCAGTCACGAGTTTGGGTGTTCGAAAATGAGTTAAAGCCAACAAAAATTGTTCGTTCACGGAGTGTTGCAAAAAAAATGGTGGCCACGTTTGTCTCCAAAACCGGCCATGTTACGACTATTCCTCTTGAGGGACAAAGAACGGTTAATGCAGAATGGTATGCTAGCATTTGTTTGCCACAGGTCGTTTCTGAACTCCGTAAAGAGAACTGCAACCGCCGCATCATCCTCCATCACGACAATGCGAGTTCTCACACCGCGCACAGAACAAAAGAGTTTTTAGAGCAAGAAAACATAGAATTATTGGACCATCCGCCGTACAGCCCCGACCTAAGCCCTAATGATTTCTATACTTTCCCTAAAATAAAGAATAAATTGCGTGGACAGAGATTTTCATCACCTGAAGAAGCTGTGGACGCCTACAAAACGGCCATTTTGGAGACCCCAACTTCCGAATGGAATGGTTGCTTCAATGATTGGTTCCATCGTATGGAAAAATGTGTCAAATTTCGCGGAGAATACTTCGAAAAGCAATAAATATATTTTTAAATAGTAATGTTGTGTCACTTCCTTGATTCCCGAAATTTTCAGTGCCGCCCTCGTAACCGCACGCAGTTCAATTTTTTCCATTTTCGACAACACGCTACGACAGACTGCAAACAAAGGACTTCCATTTTTTTAAACAAAAGATATTCAAATTATTTCCTTTTTTTTTATCTTATCAGTATTCCAGCTTTACCAGCCAGTATTAACTTTTTTCGGTTCATAAGAATACCTACCTCAATCTCACTTTATAATGAACGCCCTACGTATACTCTCGAGGTGATCCCATATTAATTTGAAACCGATTAAATATTTTTGAAAAAGTTACTTGTGTTATACAGGCTTAGTTCTAATCAGTTAGCATCCTTTCCTTTTAAGGGCATATTCTGTACATCAAAACAAACAACTTTTACTATGGGGCCAACATTAAAAACGCAAAAAAAAACAGCTTTCTCATGAACCTATAAAAAAAGTTCTAGGTTCTTAAAGTCTTTTTTCCTAGGTTCATGTTTTTTCTTAATACAATTTTTTTCAATGGTAATTTGGATTATATTTTTGAAAAGGTAATAAAATGCACTATCTTTTTTATGATATGACGTTTATATTACTACAGTTGCTCATTATTGAGTTAAACTGGTAAATATGCAAAGTAATAACAAAACATTTTTATTTATTTATTTTTAGAACTACTACACTTACATAATAGATGTCATACAAGCAGTTGTAGTCTGGTTGTAGTACACGAAATAAGCTTTCAAATGACATCCATAAGTACCTTCCAAAACCAAATTGACTAGGTATGTCAACTCAACAGTAGAAGCGGCAGTCGAGCGTAGCGTGGTTCTCGCATTATTGAATCGGTCATAGCTTCTTTGATTATTATTTTATGGCGATTCGGATTACAGTTTGGAAAAGCTGATGAAATGTGCTATTTTTCATAACGTAAAATTAATATTGTTACAGTTGCATATTATTGAGTTAAACTGGTAAATATGTAAAAGTATAGGGTCAGAAAAACAGTTTTCTTCGAATATTTTTATAACTACTGTACTTACAATGTAACAATTTCAAAAATAATTATAGGACATTAAAAAATCTTTCAAATGACACCCCACACGCCCCATTTGGTGGAATAGAACTCGAGAAATCGTCAAAAATCTGCATATTTTATCGCCATCTTTGTGACGTCATAGCCACTGGCCCCACTTCCGCGAATTACAACCTACCATTTCGTGTTGTGGAGGCAATAAGGAACACATCCATACCGGTTCTAAGTATATAGAAGAGATGGCTACGATATTTCTCCAAATGGGCCGATTTCCGCCTGACTACAAGTAGTGACGAATAGAAATGCATCGCGTGCGTATGACGCACATTGCACACGCGTCACATTCGCGATGCCAACCATATAGTAAGTAAATATAATGCCAACAACTCAATGGTGCATCCGAAAGAGCGATTAATCACACTCATTCGGGATT
This sequence comes from Erannis defoliaria, assembly GCA_905404285.2. Classification (NCBI taxonomy): domain Eukaryota; kingdom Metazoa; phylum Arthropoda; class Insecta; order Lepidoptera; family Geometridae; genus Erannis; species Erannis defoliaria. The sequence continues at coordinate 9,663,219 of FR990071.1, forward strand.
CCCAAGGAAATAACGCTGGCGATTGTGGCAGGAATCGAGATGCGAGATCATAGCTTCATCATCGAGATCATAGCTTCATCAACAGCCAGTTAACGTCCACTGTTGGACGAAAGCCTCCCTTAATAAGGGACGTTTTAATAGCTTACCTTCCCAAGTAAAAATCGTAGACGGATAATAGGTGAAACATATAACATCATTGGATAATAGTATCTAATATCTATGGTGAAAATACTTGACACATGCAAATGACAAACGCGCGATGCCAAAAATGAAGAGGAAAAAAAACTCTTAGAGTTGCCAGCTCTAATTAACTTTTATCTTTTATAAAAAAAGATTTGCCAGTAATAAAATTTATAACGTTACACCACAGAATATATAATAGTTAAACGTCGGCGCCAAACGGTAAATTCGGATTGAGTCGAGTTCGCTAGAAGGACCCTAAAATAATCTGTAGAGAAACGAAGTCGCGCTGCCGTACTTGCACTGCAGGGCTCTGTTTTATAAAGCTACAAGTACAGTACCAGTAACTACAAGTTACCAGTTACAAATAGATAGTTTGTCTTTATCATATATAGATATATACTTGTAGCTTGTACACCTACGGCCTTACCTAAAATAATCTCGATTCTCTTAGTCACTGCTTAAACTTCTCTGTCCTTTTCTAGCACGAGCAACTTCACGTCGGAGAGAAGATGGCAGAGCATCTTAATCAGTGACTAACGGTTGAAAAGTTTTTTTAAGTAAGGCCGTTAATGTAGTGAAACGTGTCTTTTCGTGGTGTTTCCAAAACTCCGAAGAAGCTTGTAGTAAAGTTGCCACGACTTTACTAGGGTATGATTGGACTTGACTATGACTTACTGTGTGTGACTTGGACTGTGACTACGACTCATTTAACTGGAGAAAGAAGGATCGTTAAATTTATTCGGCTGAAGGACTAGTATCCATGGCCAGGAACTATTAAAAACATCAACCAATTCCTGTGTTGCCAATTTAGTCACTACCTAGCTAAATCTGACAACTTCTAACGTTACCTTAAAAAATATTGCTAGCAAATTATTTTTGCCACAATTTTAGCAACATTCTTATGCTTAACATATACGGCCTTACCTAAAATAATCTCGTTAGTCAATGCTTAAGCAGCTCTCAGGTGAGAGGTTCTTAAATCGTTTGTCTATGGTTTCCTTTTCTTCACCTAAAATCCTTGACTAGCCCTAGTTTAATTGAAACAAAGATGACCGAACCACAGAGCAACGAAATTAGAAACTTCGACACAGACTATAACCAAACTGATGAACGGAAGGAGGGAACTGAAGGTGTATTGCAGCCTTAGTCGAATTTTTTCATCTGTTTTTACTGTGAAAATGTCAGATTGCTGTTAGTTCTGTTGTCAGTGTCAGATACAATCAACAAGTTTTTAAAATTATGATTACTTTTGTATTTTTATTTCAAAATAAAGGGTATATTTACCTAGTTTCGAGAAAGAAGAAGTTTATAAACAGTAATATCAGCACGCTCCATCAATTGGATTGAACAAGGTTTACTTTTATTATTGTGTGGAAACTGACTAAGAATATTTACGCTAAGTCTGCTTGAGCAAGCCGATGTTATAGAAAACAGGGACTCTAGCACGAAAGCATGTAATTAAAGCTGCCTGGACCTGGGTGTCCTAAAAGTGCACCCAGAAACAACGGAGGACGGGCAGCAACATCCTCTCGGTTAACTGTGGTGAGTATTCTGCGGTCCCCACGCCGACTGCTAAGCGTTGTGATTATGGCAACCCGCCCTTATCCTAATCCATCAGCCGTTACAGCATAATGTGTTAAGTAACCCATATGTTCACTATTTCAGCTGGAACCCACTCAGACGCTGGTAGCTATGCTAACCCATAATTTGCCAAAAGTTTCCTTGACAAGGCTTGCTCATGTCCTGCCTGAGATGTCTCAATCAGCAAGGGAAAAAACTGGTCCATCTGTTCCAAAAAAGAAATTGAACAGCAAGACCAACCGATATGTTACTGTGCTGTAATGAAACCCATGAGCACCAGTTATTGCTCCTTGCAAAAACTTCAAGAGAAAAAGCCCTGCTCCATGAGGAAGAAATACACAAAAAAATATATAGTTATGTCTTTAGTTATAGGAGGAATATTTAAAAATAAAAATAAATAATATAAAATAAGTAATAATGTGTTTAAAACATTTGTTTTATTGAATGTTACTATAAATTGTTTTCAATAAAATATTTCTATCCATTTTCATGGCGTTATCCACAATATCATCACCAGTTTCTTCTTCAAGTGCTACTTCAAGCGCTGCATCTGAAAACAATAAGAATTTGAATTTTGTTTATGAGGCAGAGCAGATAGGGCAAATGTATTTTTTCCGTTTTAGAACTCTGGAATGTCACATAATTGAAAACTGATAATTCTTTCTTTGCTAACCTAACAAGAAAATGCCTGCTGTGTACAATACAATGATAATATACATAAAGGTCTAAAAGTATTTGTGCCCCATATAATTATGATGCCTATAGCCTTTAATTGATCTCGCAATACAGTTCCGCAATGCAACTGCTTATTCTGTAAAAGCTTATTTAGTAAAAGAAAACATACCTTGTTCTACATTAAATGAAATTGCCAAGTTATGCAGTACAGCAGAAGTGATGATCGTGTTTTTGTATATGGTGATAGTTAAATCGTTGATCTTCTTTGGTGCTGGGCCTCAGTATTGGTGTGATTAGATGAGGGGTACATGGATAACCACTATCACTGATAAGCTTTCCAACAAACTCGTTGTGCTCAAACCTCTTCTTAATAGAGCTTTCTCTATATATATTCTTGCACCATGTGACACAATATCATAGATTTTTTTATCTGCATCGCACACAACCTGTGAATGTTTTCAATATACATTAGAAACATCTATATAAGGTTGTCTACTGGTAAAAATATGTATTCTCAAGATCATATGAAAGTACTGAACTGTTGATGTGGCATTTCTGCTAACCTACCTTATTTTGATAAGCGTGCAGTCGATACCTCTAAGGCCGCAAACTTCCGGCTGCCTTATCATGTAACTGTTCGGGATCGCGATTCGGATTGCGATTTGTCATTAATGTCACTTGTCACTGTCAAAGCTAATCGGTATCACGTAGTGATATCTCTCGCTATCGTTAACGAACGAATGCATTGATTTCCTGAACGAATGAAATTATGTGAAGCAAATCCGTCGGTCTTTTGGCGTTTCGTCCTGCCTTCAGGGTCAAATGAGTATTGGCGGGAACGCGAAAAAAAACGTCGCAGCATTGTATTATTTTGCACATTTTTCCGAGTTTTTAATGTATTAAAAATAGTGGCGTTTTATATTAAATGCCGATTTAAGTGCATGAGTGTGGCCAAGTGATATAATATGGTGAAACATGGTAATTTCGTGTTGCTTTCAAAACTCCGAAGAAGCTTGTAGTAAATTTGCCACAGCTAGGGCATAATAGAACCTGACCGTGACTTACTCTTTGTGCCTAGGACACGTTTGACTGAAAGAAAGAAGGATCGATGTAGAAATATGTATGCGGCTGAAAGACTAGTATCCATGGCCAGGATGATTAAAAACAACAAACAATGCAGGGTCAATCAAGCGGTCAAGTCAAGTCAATGTCAATGTCGTGACGTGCGTCTGATATGAAAGTTTTCTTTTTCCTTAGTTATTGGCATCGCACGTTGTGCATTCTGCCAGTGTCAAGTTGATGAATTTGTAAGTTTTTATATTAAAATCAAGTCAAATATGTCATAAATCACATTTAGTCACACGAAATTAGTCAAAGTCGAGTCCAAGTCATGCCCAAATTCAACACTCAATGAATAAAACACCACCATTTTTAATCATTAATTCGCGAAATAACACAAGTTTAAGAAAATAATAGAATGCATCGACATGATTTTTCCGTGTTCCCGCCAAAACTCTATGAAAGTTTTCGTGTGAATGTTTGTGAAATGAAATTGTGAAATCTTCTAACTTCTCATAGGCATTTGTGCAGTTCAGAAGTTTTAATGTTGCTGCACTTTCCTAATCAGTGAAAGATTATGTTTTAACGGCTACAAAAGACAGTATTCTCCAACTTTTAGAATTTAAGGTTATCAAGGTCATACATACATTCAAAACAAAAATTTAAAATGTCTTTGATGGAGCACCAAATATATAACGCATTAAAATGGGACTGCGCAGAAATCAATTCCTTATTCTTAACGGCAGTATCATCAGTAACGATTCATACCTATTGCACCTCAGACATAATAGCCCGAATATCAATGTCCAAAGAACATCTTCAAGTATAGGTACCTGAGAAAACTACTGATTCAAGTTAAAGGTACACTGCATTGTACGGAAACGAGACATGGACAATGACCATAAGAGACCGACAAGGCTAGAAGCGTTTGAAATGTGGTGCTTGAGGCGCATGGAGCGAATAAGCTGGAAAAAGAAAACAAATCAGGAGGTGTTAGACATTGTAGGAGAGGAAAGAAGGATCATAGAAAGCATAGAGCTCAGAAGAGGAAAAATGTTTGGCAACCTTGTGTGACATGACGTATTTATGAAAAACATCATAGAGGGGAAAATAGAAGCAAATCGAGGACCCGGAAGACTGAGGAGATGCTTTGTTGATTAAGTCAAGGAGAGGGCCAAAGTCATGTCATACAAAGAGATCAAAGAACTGGCCGGAGATAGAGAAAGATGGAAGGCACTCCACCGACAAGAGCCATGCTCTTAAAATAAACTAATGAATGCCATATGAGGAGTCTGTACGGTCCATCAAATTACCTATGAACGATAGTATTGTACACTTAAGCACTTCTCAACGATGAACAGCAGTAAAAAAACAGACCTCTTGGACACTAATGTGTACTGTACTATCACTCTGGACATGTACATGATAAAATGTGGGACTTGTATCCGGAAGCCTCTTAGTACCTAGCGTAGTAACTGTCCATGTTAAGTAAATATTTAATATGTAACGAAATAAACATGTTTGTTAACTCCACAGGTTAGCTCTACAAAAGCACTGCCATGTATTTGTCAAATAAAAATATCAGGATTTAACTATTTTAATATACATTTTTTTATTACCTATCTCTGCCCCGCAAGTTTTTTTTGTGCAACTGACAGTCTTTATAATATGCACAAAAAACTTATTTTGTCCCCTAGTTTTTTCAGGCCTGCATTGTTATGCCCAGGGTAGCTACCTAAAACCTATTAAAAACCTAAGCCAAGCTTAGGCATCAAGGAATATTTATTGAATTATTAATACCGTGAACGAGTCTGAAATGTAGGCCAAGTAGATTAAGTTTCCAGGGAGTAATAAACAGTACCAAACAATAGATAGGAAGGTCAGTAATGTATTAACATCATATTGCAGAACAATTTTATGAGATTACTAATCACAATAACTAGATATTTTATAAAAAATACTTTTTACTTTAGTAACTTGGGTATCTTACTAAAACTACAATTATTTTTTAAGACATCAGTATACAGAAAAAATTACATACAATATATCAACATTTTAAGAATTTAGAAACTACTATACAATCAAGTTATGCAATTAACAAGTCACTATAATATTAGGACCTATAGAATATAGCACAATAAGAGATGTGTGTGCACTTCAAAGGTGGCTCACATACATTACTTTTGAAAATCTAGGAAAATTATATGGTCAGTTCCTGTGGGATAGCAGGTAACCTACACAGTACAACCATAAATTAAATTACTAATACAAAAAAAATAAAAATAACATTTATTCACTGACATTATTACTAACTACTACAGTATTCGGTACTAGTTACTATTATACATTATTTAATACTCCTTTTATTTATCTGTAACACCAGCACTAGTTTCGCCATCAGGTTGTCCTCCCTGGACATAGGCCTCCTCTAAAAGTCTCCACTCCTCTCTATCTCTGGCTATTCTGCGCCACCCTTTTGGTAGGTCGTCCTCCCACCTTCTCTGTGGTCATCCCCTTTATCTCTTCCCATCTCTGGGGTGCCAATGATCTCTTTGGTCCACTTTTGTTTCGGAGATCTAATCACATGTCCAATCCAGCGCTATTTTAGTAATTTGATCTCGCGTGAGACAGCTCATGCCTTGTGGCCTTCCTAATTTTGGTCAGTCTCCACTTGTCCTGCAATGTGCTCCTGTGCTTAATGTGCAACATGCTTCTCTCCATCCCTTGTTGGCATGCCTTAAGTTTTTGTCTGTTTTTAATTACTTATACTATACTATTCAAATAACAAAAAAATTATGCTATTACAATTATCAGCAACTAAGTCATACTTTAAAATATTGGCTAAGCATGATATAATAATTGCTGCGTTCCGTAATGCGCTAAAAGTGATAATATCGCGAATCCGAAACGCAGCAATTATTATATCATGCTTAGCCAATATTTTAAAGTATGACTTAGTTGCTGATAATTGTAATAGCACACATCTTTTTGTTTCATCATTTTTCATTGTTCTTTAGATACACAACTGTAACGTACTCACATTATTAAATCAACTCATAAAGTACATAAGGTATTATAATTACTTTTGTTCTTTGAATACTTAACTGTAAGTTGCTCACATTATTAAATCATTAAGCGGTGATACCCTGTATTTCTCTATACTATAATCATGCTGACCCATGATGCTTTTGTCTAAATGATAAGCTCACAGTGGAACAAAATGAAACCCACCTGAAGACAGTTGGTTCCACCGTCTACGAACCCACCATTTCATTTGAGCTTCTTGGTGAGCAACACTGCAGTACTACAGTAGGTACTGTACATTATAATATCGGAACCCACCCGTTTCTCAGGCCTTACAACGCTTGTGCGCTGTCTTGCCAGCAAAAGTGGTATTAACTCATCACAGCCGGTAGTGGCCGGTAAACTCCATAGTCGATATCGTGAGATGCTGACTTATCTCCCTTAAGATTCGTCGCTCCATTGCGTATGTATCTCGGGTATGTAGTATTCTTTGTTCTCCGTCCACAGCAGCTAACAACATAGCTCCGGCCATGGCTCGCATAGAAAATTTACTATAGATGGCATGGCTTCTAGAAAATGCTTAGGATATTTCCCATAAGCAGGTGGCCTAGTGACACAAACTTCCCATATTTCCTTGTAGGAACTAGGGCAAAATTACACATGCCTTTTGTTTTTGTTTCTTGAAAGTTATTGTTATGTTTTGATATTGCTACGTGCTACCTCTATCGTTTGACACTTGTGCTGCGTTCCGTAATGCGCTAAAAGTGATAATATTGCGAATCCGACCAAAGTCAGAAGTATTACTCAATCAAATCAAAGCCCTTGTATTTTGTGACTATTACATTTGGTCGGATTCGCGATATTATCGCTTTTAGCGCATTACGGAACGCAGCATTGATAGCGAGCTCGCAGCTGTCATTGAGCATTTAACTAGGCAGCTGTCATCGGAGTTCTGTGATACCGATTACTGAGGTTTTAGGCCAAAGTACAAGAAAATGTTCATTCTATTTGGATCGCGATCGCTAACCCTCGAATGACGTTTCGTATTGGTTTCAAATGTCAAAATACAACCCATATTGAGCCCCTCGCAATCCCGATCAAGTTACATGATAAGGCAGCGGATTGCATTAGCCTCCTCAGGACTCCTCAGTCATGTTTGATTGAAGGCATTTTTAATAAGCGTGAACTTTTCGAAGGGAAGGTTATTGCGACTTTACAAGCCAAACGACAAATAGTCTGCTGGTTCATGCCGTGCATGCGCAGTCTCCCTGAATCTACTTGCGGTTGTATAGGGATTCCGCTACATCCATCGACCTGCTGGTAATTTTTAACAATAACAATGATTCGGCCCATGTTGGTCCTAATGAATCTGTATCGCAGCTTATATTCTTCGTCAGTTAAGACTTGTAGTGGATTAAACCGCTTCCGTTGTTTATTTCTACGCCTTCTAAGCTCGCTAGTTCTTCCAAAATTCAATAGCAGATCGTCGAAATCCACGATTTTACTTCAAAGCCAATTCAAAGCACAAACAAACACCAATATCAAATCCACCATTTTATTCCATAGACAAGGCTTGAAACACGGTTAAACCAGGTCGGGCGGCCTGTTAAAATTTACAACTGTTTAGTCATTGCTCACCCACCGCGTAACGTTAAAATGCTTTTATGAGTGAAGAATTTTGCTAATCGGCCGTTGAACAATGGATCAACGGTGGAGAAGTTTTTTTAGGTAAGGCCGATAAATTACAATAAACTCGCCGTCACAGACTAAGGAACAGAAACCGCACACCGAACAAGATTATCTAAGTTCGAAATTTCGTCTCAAAGAGTGATCAAAGGTTTGAAGGCGAGGAATCAAATCCTTTAAAACTGCTGAATACATTGACATCGCCTATACTACCAACCGACTACAATCAATTAGAAAAAACTAGCTGAGCCCCGCTGTTTTACCCGCGTGATGAAGATGATGATGATGACGAAAAGTAACCTATCATCACCATCATTAGCCAGAAGAAGTCCACTGCTATACGAAGGCCTCCCCCTTAGTAAGTAACCTATCATCATCATCATCACCGTCAGCCCGGTTACGTCCACTGCTGAACGAAGGCCTTACAATGTCGTCGGTCCACCTAGTGGGAAGCCTTCTTACGCTGCGTCTTCCGGTTAGCGGTCGCCACTCATGAACCTTTCTGCCCCATCGGTTGGTAGTTTTTCGAGCGATATGGCCTACCACTTCAACTTGCGACCCTGCGAGCCATGTTGGCGACTTTGGTTCATTGGCGAATATCCTCGTTCCGGATTTTATCGCGTAAAGTAACTCCGAGCATAGCTCTATCCATTGCCTGTTGCGTGACTCTCCGTTTCTCTAAAAGGCCAGCAGTTAAAGAGTGTCAATTGTCAGCACACAGTGGTTAAAGTAAAGCTCGGAGGAAGGATTTCCCTGAAGTAAAGACTCTTGACAATCCTACCAAGTTATATTTTATGTAAGTATATATATAAACATAATAGTAGTAGCTAAATAGTATATAAATATACATAGATATACATTTCTATCAATAATCATATCTCTAAAATATTCTCCAATATGCTCCATTCATCCACTTATTTTATAAATATATATATATGGATAAGGTACATAGCCACTCTAAATGTTTCAAGACTCCAGGAGATTATCTCATCTCATATTTCATGTAGTAGCGAGCGCGCGCAAATGTAATTTCAGGCACACCGTAGCAGGGCCACCAAGAGACCGGCCTAGCCGAGTTTGGGGCCCACTGCCAACATAACTGTTTTTTGATAATTGGCGACACATGTCTAGCATACTTATAACCCAGAATGTATAACCTAATGGAAAATAAACTTTTACTTTACTTTACTTTACTTACTTTGTCTTCAGACAATGCGGAGCATCTTAAGCAGTGATTTACGGTTAAGAAGTTTTTAAGTAAGACTGTTACTTTCGTATGAAATTCTCAAATAGGTTTGAAGATACGATTGTGCTGAAAAATATCTAAACATTCTAGCAACTTTTCAATAATGTTTATGTAGCTACTTCTTGTCTTACCGACGTGACATTGGCAACACTGACTAAATCTGTCATTCTGTCAAAACCAAATTGGCAGCCAGCAAATTCATGATTTCATGAGATTTTCGTAGTTTTACTGTATATGTTTGTACTCAAGATTATATAAATTATGCCGAAGAATAAAGGAAAAGGTGGTAAAAACAGAAGGAGGGGAAAGAACGAAAATGAAACAGAGAAACGTGAGTTAGTTTTCAAAGAAGACGGTCAAGAGTACGCCCAAGTCACAAAGATGCTCGGTAATGGCCGCTTGGAGGCCATGTGCTTTGATGGCATAAAACGTTTATGTCACATTCGAGGGAAACTCAGGAAAAAAGTATGGATAAACCAGGGCGACATAATACTAATAGGTTTACGAGATTACCAAGATGCGAAAGCTGACGTAATCCTGAAGTACACTCCTGACGAGGCAAGGAATCTGAAAACGTATGGAGAGTTCCCAGAGACTGTACGCATCAACGAGACCGTTGTATACTCCGTGGACGGCCTGGACGAGGATATAGAGTTCGGAGACGAAGTCAGTTCAGAGGACGAGGATGACGTAGATGCTATATAACGATCACTAGCTCTATTTATTAATACCTATTTACAGTAAGTTTGTGTAAATTTATTTTGCTGTTACAAATAAACATGACCTTGTGATTTTGTATAATTTAGTTTTCCAAATTATTTCATACTCCTAATTTTAATTCAATTGGACTATGTATCCCATCTGACATCCTCTTTTCTTCATGTGATGTAAGTGTTTGTAACACATTAGTGTATGGTATACCCTTATTATAAAAAAAATAATGATTACCAAGTAGAAGATTAAATTCTACCTTCAAATTGTTATAGTTCAACATTCCTTGAATAATAAATTGTTCTCATATAGACCATTAAAAGTATTTTTAAAGTTTAAGGAATGTGTATATAAATTAAATAATTATATCTAAAAGTATCATTGCTATTATTTATTTTTTGTCTTAGGTATTTAATTTGTTAGTTTCTCATCTGTGCCTTTCTAATTATTTACCTAGGCACATCATAAAACATTTTATACAATCAATCTTCAAACATCTGTTCTGTTCACGCAGAATGATTGCAATATATTACAAATTAAAGCCTAGACTACATTTAGATGCTGGTCTCACATCGATCCATCAGACCTGAGTTCCGACTTCCTACAGCGACAATGATAAGATGAATGGACGGGAAATAAGCGCACAGATTTTGAAGACTATATGTTGAGTGCCGGCTCTCCATTCGCTTCAGTCATACTCTGCCTTTGCAACATGCGAGCCGTACGATACGACAATACAAACTTCTAATACATGTACATGTGTTCTCTATTTGTCATGCAGTAATTAGATTTGCTATCTCTATTTTCCGGCAAATGTAATATGCATACTTTTAGCTAAGTATGCTTGATTTTGTTGTCTTGTTAATTTTGATTGATTTGCAAGCACTGGGCCCGTCCATTCTATTATCACTGTCGCTGACTTCCTATACATTTCTAGAGAGATACCACTAATTAGTGTACTGATGAACATAATTATGTCACTAATCAAGCACAACTAAAGATTAAGAGGTGCCAGGTTACTGGATGATTCAACGGAAATAAAGCATATTAAACATTTTGGACCTGGGTATGTCCTTAAACTGCAACCAGACCCACCAGATGATGGGCAACAGTGCCCTTTTGGTTAACGGTGGTGAGCATTCTGTGATTGCCAAGCGTGGGGATTATGGCAACACCCCTCTATTAAGGGGGAGGCCTTCGGCCAGCAGTGGTTGTTTTATGGCTGATGATGTGACGTGAAAGCATTTTATTTGTAGGTAGTATGTATGCAAGCTTTTTAGCTCATGTTTAGGGAGGAAGAAGACTGAATACCAAAGGTAGGCAGAGGAAAGAAGACAGTAAACACAAAAAAATTAAGGCTCAAATTTAAATGGGAGATTTTATTTACCTTGATATCAGCAGGCAAATGTAGTTAAACAATTTTAAATGTAGTGATTTCTTTCTCTGCACCAGTGCCGTAAATTGGGAGGTGCTAGAGGTGCCCAGGCAGTGGGCGCAGACCCTAGAGGGGTGCAGAAACGACCAGACCAGAACCAAGTATTGGGTCATGTTATGCCTTCGGCTGTCTATGTAACCATATTCCCGTAACCGGTTACGAATGAGAAAAATTATATCTTTTGACGAAACCAGTTTCATAAAAAGAATTATATTTCTAGAAGCTACAACCAGGCGCTTGAAAAGCTAGTTACGAGACTGCTCTGCACTAATACCACTAACAGAAAACACTACAATGGACCAACGGAAAGAAACAATGAAACATTATTTGCAGTTGATCAGATGGCTGTCTAAACGTTGAGTTTATTTTAAACCAACTTAAAGTTCATGGTTCAATCCATATTATTTTGTGGCTAGCTTTTCAGCTAGTTTATAATAAAGGTAACTAGATGCGCCCCCTGGGTTCACCTGCGTGATGATGAAAAACGGTGGTGATGATAAAAAGTAGCCTATGTGTTATTCTGGGAAATAAGCTATCTCCATTCCGAGTTTCAGCCCTTTTGGCGTGAAAGCGTCCTGCATTCAGAACTCAATCGGAAAAGTTTTCGGAATCGGAAGGGATTCCGTTCGGAATCACATTATCCGTCCCAGTCATCAATATTGGGGATGACAAAGACGAAGGATGTGGATCCGAATGGAAACCTTTCCGATTGAGCTGTGAATACCCCTGCTGATAACAATCATAGGTAAAGTTAAGGATTTAGGAAGCTATAATATTACATTACATAAAATAATTTATTTCGCATTTTTTTTCATTGAAATATCATTATTTTTATGAGAAATAAATAAATTATCTTTCGATTGACATATCAGCCACCAAAATATATGCACATGTTGCGGCAGCATCGCACCGGCACCATGTAATGTATTCTTGTTTGTAGTGGTAGGACTCTACTGCAGTCTGCCTAGGGAAGTACCACACCATTGCCAGTTATTCAACCGCCAAGCAGTGTGCAAGCGTTACTGTGTTCCGGTTTGAAGGGCATTGTTACCAGAGAAATTACTGGGTATGAAGAGATTTAACATCTAATATCTCAGGGTGACGAGCGCAGTGCAGTGCGGCGCAGGATTGTGTTCGCAAGTTCACAATTCTGGCACTGCTACTGTTATGGGCAGGCGTGACGGTTACCACCAGGCGAACGTCTTGCTCGTCTAGTCACTTATTTGAATAAAAAAATATCTTCAATAACTTTGAAACTATACAATATAGGATTGATATACGATTTTTTTAATTAAACGTGCAATGAATTGCCCAACAATATATTTAAACAATAAAGTACCAAATTCATACATGAATACATAATTACATAAAAAAAGGAAAAAAATATTGAATGATTTGGGGTTTATTGAATATAAAATTATTTTGTAACTAATACATTTCTCTGTTTTGTCACTAATTATTTATTTAAATAATAATGTAAACAATTTGCAGTCAATTGACATTTTAATATTCAAAATCGGAACATCCGGTCAGGCAGAGAAATAAATAAAATTTCTTTGCGTTTAGGTTTTAGAAATGTTTAACAAGTGGCGCCATCTCTGATGAATGTTTTGTATCGCTTATTTTGGCCCTATCACTGCAAAGCGGCCCCTCTATTAAGAGAGAGGCCTTCGTCCAGCAGTGGACGTTTTATGGCTGACGACGACTGCAAAGCGCTTGCTTCTATCAGAATATACAGCTTATTTTTTTCATATATTTTTTTAATGTGGTGATACGTGACTTATGTGTTGTTTTCAAAACTCCGTAAAAGCTGATAGTAAAGTCGCCACAACTTTACTAGGGCGTGTCTTTGACTCGACTGTGACTAATTTTGTGTGACTGACTGTGATTTCATAACATAGGTATTTGACTTGATTTTAGTAAAAAACTTTAAAATTCATAAACTTGATACTGGCAGAATGCACAACGTGCGATGCCAATAACAAAGAAAAAAATTTACAGAACTTCTATTTTATATACATACCGATTTCATAGAGTTAAGCGGCCTTACCTAAAATAATCTCGATTCTCTTAGTCACTGCTTAAACTTCTCTGTCCTTTTCTAGCACGTGCAACTTCACGTCAGAGAGAAGATGGCAGAGCATCTTAAGCAGTGCCTAATGGTTGAAAAGCTTTTTTAGGTAAGGCCGTTAAAAACTCCGCTCAAACTTAGTCACTGCTTAAAGTTCTCTTTCTTGTTCTTGCACGTGACATTTCACGTCAGAGAGAAGTTGACAGAGCGACTTAAGCAGTGATTAAGTTTGAGCGGTGTTTTTAAGTAAGGCCGAAGGTCTATGACCGATTTGGATTTTATTTCAAATTGGTTCCAAAAAGTTCCAGGTACGGCACAGAACTGGAAAAGTCCGGGGTCGGACGGATTGCACAACTTCTGGATAAAATGGTTTCGATGCTCGCATGACCGTTTGGCGACACAATTCCAAGAAGGTCTCGAGCTCGGTTCTCTCCCTAGTTTCATGACCACTGGTGTCACCTTCCTGCTCCATAAGTCCGGTAGTACCACGGAACCCAAAAATTACAGACCCATCACCTGCTTGCCTACCATCAACAAGCTCCTTACATCTATTCTGAGCACTAAAATTAACGCGCACATTGTTGCGAACAACGTTTTGGCCCCCGCTCAGAATGGATGTAGGGTTGGGTCCCGTGATCTAAGGAGCTCCTCCTCATCGACATGGCCATTAGCCAACAAGTTCGGCGGAACAAAGGAGCCCTTTCCGCTGCCTGGATCGACTATAAGAAGGCCTATGATTCGGTGCCTCATTCATGGCTAGAGAGGATTTTAGAGTTGTATCAAAAATTGATACAACTCGTAAATCATTCTTAGGCGCATGCATGAGGCAGTGGACCACAGTCCTTCGTCAGCCAGGTGGTGGAAATGACTCCTCTGATCCGCAGGACTTGATAAGGATTGAGCGAGGCATCTTCCAGGGTGACAGTTTGAGTCCATCGTGGTTTTGCCTAGCACTGAATCCTCTCAGCACATTGCTGAGGAATTCAGGACTAGGCTACCGGCTTCGAAGGGGGGGTGAAGTCATTTCTTACCTTTTGTACATGGATGATCCTAAGCTGTTTGCACCAAAACACCAACACTTGTTGGAGTTGGTGATGGTTGGGTGATGCCTTTACTGATATACTCCTTTGGCATACTTAGGTGGACTCAGACTGAGCTGGACGCCCTGGATAGAAGAGTCCGTCAACTGCTCACTGCGCATCGCATGTTACACCCACCCACGCTCATCTGTTATTAGACTGTACATTCCACGATCGTGGCTTTTTAAACGCCAAAAACCTCCACAATCGTGAAGTGTGCAGTCTTAGGGATTATTTCCTTAACAATGAGTGTGGGATGCATCGCGATGTAGTGACAGTTGACAAGGGGCTCACGCCGCTCTCCTTGGCAAACGAGAACTGGCGTAGACCATCGGTGCTAAGCACCGACGACCGCAAGGAAGTATGGAAGAGCAAGGAGCTGCACGGGCGGTTTTATCGGGCCCCGATGTGGACATGCTCGCGTCGGTGAACAGCACCCTTATCATGGACGTTCGCGATTCTGATTGCGATAGCATGCCATCCTGCTCGTACCAAACCACTCGCGCCATGCGCCCTCCTGCTCGCGCACGCTCGCAATCAGAATCACGAACGTCCATGATAAAGGCACAGTGCCTTTATCATGGACGTTCGTGATTGCGCTTCGGGGACCTCTTTGGGGAAACCGAGCGGTTTGCCTTTGCAATTGCGGATGAAGTTATCAAGACGAACAACTACCGGAAATATATCATGAAGGACGGTACGGTCGACATTTGTCGGGCATGCCACCGTCCTGGGGAATCTCTCCGACATATCATTTCCGGTTGTTCGCATCTTGCTAACGGCGAGTATTTGCACAGGCATAACCAAGTGGCCAGGATCATCCACCAGCAACTTGCTCTTCGTTACGGCCTTGTCGAGTCGGAGGTGCCGTATTATAAGTACGCACCAGCTCCAGTTCTCGAGAATGGTCGTGCTTTGCTCTATTGGGACCGTTCCATCATCACGGACAGGACTATTGTCGCCAATAAGCCTGATATCGTGATAGTGGATCGGTCCCAACACCGGGCAGTGCTCGTCGATGTCACCATCCCACATGACCAGAATATCTTGAAGGCCGAGAAGGACAAACTCAGCAAGTACCTTGACTTGGCCTTCGAGATAACCGCCATGTGGGATGTTGACTCGACGATCATTGTCCCGATAGTTGTTTCGGCAAACGGTCTTATAGCGAAGAGCCTCGACCAATACCTCAAGAGGCTCTCGCTAGATGGTTGGGTCAAGGGTCAGATACAAAAGACAGTGGTACTTGACACGGCGCGCATTGTCAGGAGGTTCCTCACTCTGCAGCCCTAACCACCGGCAGCTTGAGCCCTGCCCCGCTGCTGGCGGCACCCTAGTTATTAAGTTTTTTATAATTTGTATTTTAGTATTATAATATTTATTGTAAAAAACTTAAATAACTAAGAATTTATATAAATACGTGTATAATAATAATAATAAAGACGTTTATTTCAGGCACATAACCCATAGTAATATAAAATAATAATAAAAGCAAAGTTAAAACATTAAAATCAATATTAAATAAATAAACTAGTCAGCTATTTAAAACTAAATTAAATAGGTCAATAGGCTATTTTCGGTTTTCGCTCTGATGAAAAGATATCCAGAATCTATAAATTGGACATGACAGATTATTGGACAGGCACTGCAGTATGCTGTTATTCGATCTCGGTATCCTATCCCAAAAGGACGCGATACGAGATCGAATAACTGCAAAGAAATCGGGAACCCGTGCATCAGAGAACATGCCCGTCGCGCTGCAAAATCTAGGCTTCTTCATAAGGATGCGAAATGCGTCATTATATTGCACCCTTATGGTACTATATGACGCTCTAGTGTACTTTGTCCAAAGCTGGCATGTGTATAAACACATGCAGTACGCTTTGAACAAAGTCACCTTAACATCGTCCGAACATTTCGAAAATCTGCGCGCGAGTATGTTACATCTGATGGAGAGGTTCCATCTCTCCCGCTCTATGTCCAAGTTGTCCGTCATGTCCTCAGTCATGATATGACCTAGGTACTTAAACTGTTTTACAACCTTTCCCGGGGAATCCAGCAGAAATACATCGGGCACTCTCTCCGGACCTTTACCCGCACGGAATACTAGCATTTCCGTTTTGGCTACATTATACATATAATCAAAGACTGGTACTGATGTATAAATGTACGGACGCTGGGGACGTATGACCAGGCAATGTGGCCTTACAGCTTTGGCCTGTCCTATAGGAAAATTAAAAAAACTTGAGCACACAGAAACAGATTATAATTAGGTCATAGACAAACTGTTTTCAGTTGCCATGTTGCTTACTGGTCTGGACGCCATATTGGATTTTGTTGTGCTTCGAAAACATTGTGAGCACGTGGATTGTTGGAAAAAAATTGGTGAAATTCAGTAGTTATATCAGTTGCAATAAGTTTTTAATTTTTATTTCATTTCGTTACTCATAAGTGGCGTTATTGTTTTTGGAATATTCAAGTAAGTATGCCTCCATAACATGCCGGTGGCACCATTCCAGATTTGGTTCGTGCACGCTTGGTAAAGTACTGTTGCAGGCTGGTAGGCTGCGATTTTATTAATTGTGGTTTAAATCACCGTAGTTACAACCTTAATTTCATTAGTCAGCTAAATTCCGTTTTTATTTCATCCTTAGCAAGATATCAATACAGGTATAATTGCGTAACCTTTCATTAACCATTTCGCATTTGCTTACGTGTTGCCCGTGAAGGTTCCACTTATATACCGTTCGTGACCCTCGCCGGTTTCAATATTTATATCTGCCGAATATTGTCCTGTAATCAAGTTTTACGTACCTATAACTTACAAATCATCAGTAAATAATTTGTTTGTAAATTACAATCAATTGGTAAAGTGCTAGTTACAAATACTGCAGCAGTTTCACTCCGGAAAACCATGTGTCAGCTTCGGTAAAGTCAGTAAAGTCAGCATTAAAAGCCCAGCAGCCCATCATAGTTACTAAAGTAATTTAAAATTGTTCTAGCTACCTACTATTTTTAGTTTCCATGTGCCAATTTAGATTGTAAATAAACACGCGGGACAATAACCTATTTACGTTTGGCGTAATCTCGGGGGTACAGTCTTAGTAGCAACTAAAGATATCAGTATAATCAGTGTGATGATAAGACAATAACTTTGCTAAATCATAATGGAGTGCTCACAAGTAAGTATGTCAACTGCTTATCTTATAAGAATTATCAAATTGGCAGTTTTGACTCAAACAGCTGTAACACTCACTGTACTTACTTACTGTATCTGGTTTTGATTGGGTGTAAAGCAGTTCCTTTTACTGTGACTTGTATAGCAAAATTCGAGAGATGTGTTTATTTTCACTTTCAGTAGTAGTGATATTAATCTGGAAATAAACAATTCTCACTACATATTTTGTTTTAGATTATTTCTAAAAGTGGCTCATCAAAATGGCACCCAATCGTCAGTTACTCTTGTGGTCAGTCCCATCAATAGCGGTTTTATTGGGAATTTTTTGGTTCAAGAAAAAGAGGGAATACGCCAAATCTGACCCAGGTGGAAGAGAAAGGTTGAAAAGCCTTAAAGAAGAGTTGGCAGAAGCACTAAGTGCTCAAATTGAAGCTCAGAAGTGCTCCCCATTAGGGAAAGCAGACCGGTCTGTTATAAAGTCCAAACCTATTGACATTGTCCCTAACGGCAGCAACTCCCAACGATCTTCTCCTTTAGAGCTGACGGATGAAGAAGTTGATATAGAAATAGAGAAAATTATTACAAAGAAATCATTTGGAAAAGAAAAGAGGATGTCAGCCGGTTTTGACAGCTGCAGTTTAGTGGTGAGCTCATGTCCCAAAAAGCCATCATTTGTGATAAAACAAGAAACACAATCATTGCATACACAGGTAACATCAAATGTGACATGCTCTAATGATGCCAATGGTACTTCATTGAATAATGGAGATTGTATAAATAAGTTAGATAAAAAACAAGATACAGAAGAAATAGAAGCAAACCTATCTCAAATTGATAGTACTAAGTCTGAAGCTGCAACTTCAGAGACACATACAAATGGAGAAAGCAATGTGGCTGATACTGAGGAATTAAATGTTGATAACAATATGAATGATCAACATAGTGATACTAATGGCAGTGATAACAGGTTTTCACCACAAACCAGACGCATTTCAGAAAGAGACTCTGCCAACCACAGTCCTGTTGATCCTATGTTAGCTAGCCCTTCCATGTGTCACTTCTCTGATAATCACAGTGAGGTATGTGAGACTACTATTTCCTTTTTGTACCACCTTTTAATAAAATCACTTAACCAATATAATATATATTGGTTAAGTGATTTTATTAAATAATTAGTTGTGGTTTAGATAAGATGATAAGTTGAGTGTGTTTAAAAATAGTAACAAAAAAATATTTTACTTGAATTCTGTGGTAAAAGATTTGATTTACTTTCCCTGGAGAGACACTTTTAATAAAACTACGCTTTTATTCCTGTAAGATTCACTTTAAAAACCCTACCAGATTTTCCTCTTAGGCTCACTTTTCGGTACTGTTGTGCATTATATAGAATAAAATGGAATTTATGTCTGAAGAGTTTTGGATGAAACAATCACAGACATATACTGAACGAAGCAAGAAAACACAACGTGAAATTGTAGATCAATATTGAGCAGTGCCTTAGGCGCCTCTCATTCATCCGTTAAAAACAACAATTTCACAGTGTTTCTTTAATTAAGATTAATTAAATATTCCTTTTCATCTTTAAAAATATGTAGATATTTTACTTACGATTAAAAAAAAGTAACTAAGTGAATAATTTTGGATCTCTAAGGAACAGAAGCGCAACTTTTCTAAAAGTGCATCTCCAGGGATAGTGTATCTGAGGGAAATAAATCCCCAGATTTGCATGTTACTAAGTAATTTCTATATTGACTAATTTGTGGTTATTTTTGTAGGGTTCAAGTGACAGCGGCAAAGGATGTTCAGAAGCCGCCAGTCCCCCTCCTGCAAATATAAACTTAGTTCCCTCTGAATCAGCACTTAGAATACATCAATTCCTTATATCACAGAGCCTTGTTGGCCTTCTGATAGGTAAACATGGGTCATTTGTCACTCAAATAAAAGGAAAAACTGGTGCAACTGTGTATGTCCGAAGACATCCTGATAATGTTAAACAGAAGATATGTGCAGTTGAAGGCAAGAAAAAATATTTATGTTTATTTATTAACTACTACTATTTATATTTTTTTCTATGAATATGGATACATAAATGTTGTTGTTTGTTTTTTAGGAACTCAGACTGAGATTGAAGCAGCTTTAGAAATGATTAGAGAAAAGTTCCCAGAAAAGAAATTCCCCCATTTTTCACTTCAAGAAATTAGTGCAGAGCTGTATCAAAGGCTGACACCCCTTATGCCCGAGTTCCTACAAGTAAGTACATAAAATATGTATTTCTTTGTGTTCAATTATGTAATATTATCATGAATTTTATCAAAATATTCTAGGATAGGCATTTTTATGATGTGAATTGTGTTTTGATAAAAAATATACATAAGCGCCATTTGCCCTTAATCCTTGTTTGTTACTGATAAAACTTTATGGTTTTGTACAAATGATTGGTGTCAATTAAGCTATTAAGCTAATTATTTTGTCTGAATACAATAATAATAATTGATCATGGACACTGTCTCAACACACAGTTGAAGACATTATAATATGTATAATGTGTAAAATTAGCACTCAATTTGGTTGTTTGGTTGACAAAGTGTGTCAGCTATGTATGACGTAAAAGTTAATAGTCAAACAACATAACGAGTTATGTTGCAACTTGGTATATATGTTGGTGTTATGTTGAATGTCTCATGGTCCTTATAATACTTTTATGTATTTGGTTATAAGGATTTTCCTTTCCCAAGCCCAACCATCATGTGTAGATATAACCTGCTAAGAAATGAAAATGTACACTCATACATGCGGTTTCATGTTTGTAATACTACACTCGCGTGCAGCTAAATCGAGGCACCCCGACAAAATGTACTTTTATCAAAAAGGGTAAAAAAATACTGAAGTAATGTACGTAAAATTATATATTATTTGAAAAAGTAATGTTTAAGCTTTAAAACAATGCCATTGTTTTCAAAAAATATACGACATTATGTACATTACTTACTCTTTTTGAAAAAAGTACAGTTTGTCGGTGTGAGTCAATTTAGCTGCATGTGAGTGTATTTTTACACTGTTCAATGGCACACAAATTAATAGTAGAATACTCACCTAGAAAGCAAAAGTAAAGAATGTCTCTGATCTCATGTATATTGTCTCCCGAGGCGAAGCCGGGGGTGACAAACATGAGAGCTGAGGCTTCTTTACTAGCTCCCGTGGTGTGTATACGATTTTACGTGACGCTGCGGGGAGCAAGTGGTTCCTTTTGCTCCAGGTAGCAGGGCTAAAGTGAATAAATTGTTGGTCTCACTGTAAAAAATTGTAGACAACATTTTGACAGGCAATTTCAACTCTTGATTAATGGCTTTTGCGAAGGGATTTCACAATTCTGCCGATGTCACGTAGAAAGATAGACTGATTACCTAGTCAGGGCGAACGCGCGAGCGCACGAAACGGGTGTCCGTTGCTATTGAAATGTGGTTTCACGATTAATTTCCCTAGCACCATGTGGTCCCTAGGATGGCGACAATGTCGACCTTCACATTCGCCATCTCACGTTACTTGCGAGCACTGTATGCTGAGCGTTTCAGTTGCAGTTGGTGGAGTCTGTGAACAACGACACGATAATGACGTGTCTGGTGAGCGCGGGCCACTTCTTCCTGCAGCAGCCGCTGCACCCCACGTTCCCCTCGCTGCACGCGCTGCATCGCCTCATGGCCTCCACATACCAGAACCCGGATGTGCCCTCCTTGCCGCGCCCTGTGAAAGGTAATTTCCAAACCAGTTCACGTATTACAACTTACGACATAGCATTGACATAAGTGTACTGGTCTGGCACTCGATTTTTTTGTGCTATGTCTGTATTGCCGCGGTCTTTTTTATACGCTCGATTTAAGGAGCTCGGTCGGTTAAATTATCGTTTTTGCGGTTATTACTCTTGGCGGTTTGTTTGTTTCTATGCGAATTTAATGTAACTAAAAAGATTGATATAACAACGACATGTTGCTTAAAAACAGCTGTTGACTTGTTAATATGCAAAAAGTCAGGGTCGTATTTGGTTATTATGCTAATCCAATGAATTCTGATAAACTTGAAATGTCAATATATGCTAAGATTGCTAAGGTCGTGTAACATCTCACGTCATATGTAACTGTATCTTAGAATACAGCACATACGTTGTTGCTAGCTGTGCGCCACAGTTAGACCCGCGTTTTTTTAATTTTCCTTGAATGGTATCCTATATCCGGCGCTCTACGACAGTCTCATCGATCTATGACTGACTTGGCAATGGGGTAATGCATAGCTCTCTACCACATTGCCAAGTTTCATAAAGAGGCTTCAATTGTTTAATGGAGAAAAGGTTCGAACGAGCCTGAGAGAATTGCTTTTACATTTGACATTTGCAGTTTTATGAACCCATTTTTCTTTCAGAAGCTATGTTTTCCCTAGAACCTTCAAATGAGTCATGATACTAATATCTTCCATAAAAGAATCTAGTATCACAGACAAAATGATGTTGTTATTTAAATATTTGCTTATCGAACAGGTTCTTTCTTTTAGTTTAATTGCTCTAAATTAAAATCATTTTTTTTTAATAATAAAAAAAATTAGGGGTTATGCTAAACGCAATCGGAAATGTTCCTACTCGGAAATTACACTGTGTCTGTCATTCCAGAAGACAGAGATGGGGATAGTTTTTTCGAATCGAATCTGCAGCGCGAATTTCGTAATTATCGATAAATTTGACATTTAAATCGGTAAAATACGATAGAAAATCTTTTCTTTTTATATTGTGTTTCAAATTGACAATCGATAGCCTTAGATAAACTTTATCGATACCAGATCTCGCGCTTTTGATTTGTTTTCGTTTAGAATACAACAGCTTATGTATAGACTACAATGTAAACTTTTTGTCTTCAGAGGGGTCAATTTGCGCCGCTCCTACCGAGAACAACTGGTACCGCGCGCAAGTGGTCTCGACTTCGGAGGAGAATGACACGTCTGTCGTGAAGCTGGTCGACTTCGGCGGCTACCTCACCGTGGATAACGACCAGCTCAAGCAGATACGCTCCGACTTCATGACGCTGCCTTTCCAGGCGACAGAAGCTCTCCTGGCGTTCGTCAAGCCCGCCAATAATGGTTTACTGTCTTTTTACACATTTATAAACACATTTGTTAGATTTCTTGGGCTGTCACATTAAAATTTCTCGTTGCATAGAAGCGTCTAGTGAACAGACAATCAAATATGTTTTGCTTAGTGGAAGTCGTAATTATGTCTCATCTTCATCATCAGAAATTAACCGACATTTTATTTGACACTATTTACTGTTTTGTTCACGTTAATTAACGGCGAGCGGTCAATGCTGCAAGAAAATTTAACATTCAGGACTGTCAGTGCAATAATACCATTTATCTCTGTATCTCTTAACTAATCTTCACCATATTTGATTTTATTTACTTACATTTATTAGAGTTAACCTATCACTAGCCTGATATGTACCTCATATGATATACCTAATGTATCTCACATTATGTCTAATAACAACGTTATTCCGTTACGTTAACCTATCACTAGCCTGATATGTACCTCATATGATATACCTAATGTATCTCACATTATGTCTAATAACAACGTTATTCCGTTACGTTAACCTATCACTAGCCTGATATGTACCTCATATGATATACCTAATGTATCTCACATTATGTCTAATAACAACGTTATTTCGTTTTCACGTACCTAAAACCGGCGCTTTATGCGTACATAAATATAGTTTCACAAAAACAGCCAAGCCAAGGTCTAGCACCTTGTTTATTTGATGTACACCTTTTTGTACTATATAAATAGGCATATGAGCAGTTCTTTATATAAAACTCATAACTAAAGAATTAGTTTGCTGTTCTTATACAACAAAAACATATTTTTTTTAATACTTTTATCATCTACGCAACTAAAAGTAAAAGTACGTAAAAGTAACTGCCTATAGCACTGGTTTCTCTTTCTCTCTTTGGTGTTTTATTCTTCGTGTGACTTCTTTCCAAAACCATTCAGAAAAGTGAAAGCCCTACATCTTAGCATTTCATGACCCAATTGTGATATTATTTGACAAGGAAGCACCATGGCGTAATGAAGGCGGATGTTGTCTATGGAGTCCCGCTGCTGTGTGAAGGCCTTCCTTCGACTTACTAGATTGGCGACCTTTTACAAAGATTACTCTTGCCAGTCTTTGTCGGAGACAAACTTGAACAACACAATAGAACAACAACAACCAATCAAATCAAATTGTCTTGTTCTTGACAATAGAACTTGGAACAATTTGATATAGTTATAGCGAGTAAAAAGACGCCTCTGGCCTCCGGCTATACCACCCAATGGGGCGTCAAAATTTAGAGCCTCTTGAAAACTCCGATCTAAGTATTCGTCAAAGTGAAGTGCAGTTGTGAACGTATATTTTGTTTTGCTTAGAGCCGGAATGGAGCGGCGAGGCGCTGCGCATCATGGCGGGCCTCACCGCGGGGCAGTTGCTGCACGCGCAGGTGGCCGGCTACGACGAGACCGGCCTGCCGCTCGTGCACCTCTACCTCACACTCAACCCCCAGGTGAGAACACTACCTTCTGTGATCAGTGATACACTCGCACTCTAAGATTTCAGGGCCCAGTATTCAGAGTAGACATGGCTGCTTGCTAGATTATCACCTCTTTCTCTTATAACACTTTATCTGGATGGCTACCTTTTAAAAAACAATTATATACTTATCAAATCTATGAAAACAAATATTTTATCTATTGTCTAAAAGCCTACTTCAGGCTTGTCTAGACAACAAGCTCTCCACAATCGTATAAAAAGTATTTAACATGTAAACAACTTATCAAATAATACAATCAATCAGTCATGATACCTACGAATGCGCGCGAGCACACAAAACAGCTACAGTAGGCAGGGTACCTAAACCATATAGGTGAAATGTTAAACTATCAAATAAATCTGACAAGTGTAGTAAATTAACCAAAAGTCTGTGCTTATTGTGAGGCGTATGTTAAAAGAGGATTTTTTCGTATAAGGTTAAGGTTTTCCATAATAGTTTACTATTTCTTTGTAATAATCATGTTTGCGTGTAAAGATACGTGACACAAGTATTTTTTAATTTTTGACTGTGATTAAACTAGGCGACGCGCGACGCGTGTACAAAACTAATACCGAAATTTGTATAAACATTTATCCCAATAGAGAAATGAATGGATTATTAAAAATTATGTAGATGTTTTGATAAAAACCAAAACGTTGTTCTTGATTCTGATTCAAAACACTAGGACAGCAAAAGTGTCTCGTAACAAATGTTTCGCCATTAACACATGATACAAACGCATTTTTTACAACACGCAAACGATTGGCCTCAAAAGTTATTTTAAAAACTACATACATTTTTATTTAACATCTGTTACCAGACACAAATACCTAAACATTTTGTTCACACTGAAGTAATGAACGATGATTTGATGATATTTCCGGTCGGCGCGTGACCGCAACACGTGATTACCTATTTAGTGATATTTCCATACGTGCAAAACCAACATTTTATTTTTGTTAATCAAATTTGCTCTTGAGGCCTTCAGTTCGTGTCGCACATATCGATGTTGTAAACGACCTCAAACCAACTAACCTGAGGCCGTCTACTATAAACATACGTTTTTATTTTTAAAGTTCAATGAAACTACATCGTAAGATCAAGGTTTCTGCAGATTAACCGGTCAAAAATGTTGGCAATAGTTCAATATTTGATGGTGCGTCGTTTTCTCTTTCCAGCAAGTAATATTCCTGAACCGGGAGCTGGTGGAGCGTGGGCTGGCCGAGTGGGACGTCCCGGCCGACTCGTGAGCGCCGCGCGCCCCACCTCACTGATGACGCTGACTAGTTGTATAAATAATTGCATTTCATTTCATTGACACATGTACATAATGTTTTACACTCGAGACCGCGCGGGCTCCTCCACGTGACGCGAGATCTCGCGCCGGCTATGCTTAGTCTCACCCCATGCGAGTTGTGACACGTAGCAAATAAATTTAATAAATGTTTATTTTCTATAGAACTACCTTTTAATTATTTCGATGTAGTTTACTTTATTTTTTATTTTTAATATTTTGCCGTCTGTAATACTGAATTGCTTATATAATTAGTATATACTTGTAGTAAGGTGGTACGGATTGATGTAACGTCACTCGTTAAAGGAATCCACCTGATTGTTAAATTATACAGATACTCGTTCGTCTTAGCTCCCACATTAAAAACTAGTATAATATATACGCGGGTAAACTAATATTAATAATAGAAAATGTTCGGCAAAACTATACATCTAAGCTAAATAAAATATGAACCAGCATCGTCTTACAGAAATATTCTTAGTAAAATGTTTTAAAGGCGATTTCATAGTGAGTTAAATAAATAAGAATTACAGGATGCTCATTATAAACCACTACCTAACTGCCCATCAGCATTTTGTCGACCTGCCTAATTATATGTTACTATGCAATTATATATATTTATGTTTAATCATTAGTGCCAAAATTCTGTAAATTATTTACTGTGTCTAATGAAAAATAATTCAATCAATAACAAAACCAATCCCCTGGCTGATATGCCGTTTACGATGTGCCTTTTGGATCTCAGTGCTATCTACACCTACGTGACAGGCGTCACAGTGTAGAAACAGTTGAAAATGTATCCTCACTTATAATTTTAATGCATTGTTTCTCTTCGTGCGTAAAGACTGAAATGTATAGATATGTACAAAATATACGTTGTTGTAGATAATGTGTAAAAAGAAGATACATTATGGAACTTGTGTGCCCGTCGAGATACCGGTATGAAAGATTTTCATGCATGTTCTTCATTGTATAAGTGGCTAGAATCTTTGCAGTGAAAACTTTACTTTGCACTTAACAGTGGATACTAACGGCCTTACTTAAAAAAACTTTTCTACCGTTAGTCACTGCTTAAGATGCTCTGCCATCTTCTCTCTGACGTGAAGTTGCAGGTGCTAGAAAAGGACAGAGAAGTTTAAGCAGTGACTAAGAGAATCGAGATTATTTTAGGTAAGGCCGTTAGTGTTCAACCGATGCGACGGTTAGCGTTCGGCATTTCTGGCGGCGTATCGCGTTGACCGCCACCCGACGATCCGCTGCGTCCGTTGTAACATTGGTAGTTAAATGACGCGACCCTAAGATTTTTAACACCGTCCACATTCTATCACCAAGATAGGCATCGACAACCAATTCTGCGCTGACCGTCCTCAGTTTCACACGCTAAACTTTCCTTGTCCTGTTATTCGTCCGTAGCACATTATACATATTACTATACGTATCTCCACTGCAGATATTCTAGTCTTATACGATAAAATGCGCCTTTGTCGTCAGTGCTTCCATTTCTTTACTTACAGATGGCACTATACATTTCATTGTATCCTGAAAATTCAGCTGCCTGCAATTTCTGGTGATCTTGATTAAACTAGACAAAGTTATAATGAGCACTTGTAGGATGACTTGTTGAAGTTTTTGTAATAAATTAGTGTACATTGTAAAAAGTAGTTTATAAATAAATTTGATATTTCTGTGTTTGTTAAGTAAATTCAGTATTTTGATAAGTTGAATGAATAGTGTTTGTTTTTTGGTAGTGAAATTCTTGTAAGAGTAATTTTTGTAGTGAATTTGGCAAGCTTATCTTAGGAAGAACTTAGATTGTGGTTTTGAACGTCATTATTTTTTAGTATAAAGTCTATTTTAGACTGTCAAAAGTAATAAGTCAGTTGTGATGTATTCTATACGTATTTACTTACATTATGTAAAAGTGATACATTTTAATGCATAAATCTGTCAATCATTTGAGGACAGACTACTGGCCCTTTGTTTGCATTTTGTTGACGTCCTTATTTTGTATATAAACTATAATATATTACCGGTTAAATCAATAAATTATCGTTTTAAAAATAAATAATGGTTTAATTGCATTATGCTTACTACCTTTCTAGTCAAAATTGCATGTGTAGTGTTACACTTGTGAAAATAGGACAACTGAACTCTGGCACAGCTTCACGGTGTACAATGGTAAGGCGCTGCCGTGCAATGGTCTGAAGTCCTTTTATTTCCAGAAGTGGAAAAAGTTGAACCTCTATACAAAATGATATGACCAGTTTTATTTGATCAAAATGTTGAATCTGGATTCTGTAATATATGCCTCACTAAGTGAACTCGATTAGGTGATCCGCACTTCCTTCGACTCTCACACTCGCCTCGCCTAAATCGGTATTCCGCGAAGGGACGTTTCACCGGGTGGAGTTCTAGGTGAGTTTACCAGGTCGTGAAACACATTTTTACACACATTTTTATATCGACTAAAGTTGTTCACTTTTGAGTAGATAAACAGCCACACACAGTAAAACAAATAACACCTTACAATAGGCTAGAATACTGTTTTTTTTTAATTGTCCTATTAAAATGTGGCCCATAATTATAGCTGATTAATGAAAATCTGATCAAAAATAAGCATTTTAATATCATGCTAGACAGAGAGAAGAAACAGCAAATCGTGACGTCACTTCTCTGTACGCCATGTAAATTCTATTCTGACAAGTAAGGCATGACGTAATTTTTTGTTTTTGTTAAATTTGTTTTTTTATCACGTCTATTCAAAATAAGCTATTATAATTCGTTCTTCGCAAACAGGGAACAAAATAGCTTCTTTTTGCCCTAGAGACGAAAAGTGATTTGAATTTCGAATGTGGATATTGTTAGTTAAAAGTTCCAATTACAAAAGAGAATTACAAAATCAAATATCGTGTTGTTTCCACCCTCCCCCTCACCCCTTCCCCCCGCACCCCTCCCCCTCTCAAAATCGATTGGCAGTAAAGTACTTTACTCACCCCCGGACAGTCCAACGGACGACTGGGATGCGAGGGTGACCATCGATCTTCATATCGGTCATCCTTATCGTATACTGACGATATCGTTTGTGGCAGTGTGAAAACGATCATTGTTGGCGATTAAGATTACACCAATTTACAATATTCAATGTACGCGACTGTACCGAAACAAATTGTATGTAGAAGTTGACATGGCTTTTTATCAAAATTTTACATAGGTAACCATATGTTTTTTTTAATAATCAACGATGACTAATTATTGACTAAATCTTGACACCAATTTTGGACTTCAAAACTTATGCTTTGTATGAGTATCAGGTGAGGATTCTGGCGTGATTTATTCACGCCAGAATCGTCACAAACTTACCTTTATAACTCTGGAACCCTTGTAGCATTGGTTTTGAGATTTGGCATATCGTAACTAGCAATAGAAAAATTTTGGAATCAAAACCACGTATTTAGCTCTCACCGTTCGCTCCCACGAGAGGTGAGTATTCTGGCGTGAGCTTCACGCCAGAATCCTCATCAAACCCTACCTATATCATCGGAATTAATACCTATACTACCTATATCATTGCGACTAATTATCTCACATTGGTGACTAATTAATGACTAAATATTTGCATTTTCAAAACCGATTTTCATGAAGTTTTCAGTGGTGAGGATTCTGGCGTGAAGCACATCAAACTGGTCTCATTTCAAAGAACACGTTTTAATTTATCGGAATGACCAGATGGTTTAACTCTGTCTTAGAATACGGTACATCTTGAGTGCGTCATTCTAGTTATCTTATCTATCTCTCTTCGAGGATATCTTAAACTCGTTTGTTTCTATAAAGATCCATAAATAAAAATAAAATATTATTCAAAATTTATTTTAGTTAAAATCCTTATGTATTTATGTTAGTAACAATTAATTCTTAAAATCTATTTAGTTAGTATTTGTTATTTTATTACATTTGTTTTATTTTACAATTCCCGTGACAATCTCCATATCTCTCATCTGGATATCCATCCAGTACATCTGTAATGGGACAGTCGTACAGAGATGCAATCATCTTCAGAACACTGTAGGAAGCTACCTGATACCTCGCAGACGGTCGAACATTGGGTCTGTCCCCGTCCCACCCACCGCCTTCACCCACTAGTGTGGGTGCACGGGTAATTCGCATTTTCCCTTTGAACCCACAGAAGACTTTCGGCATGGAAGCAGTTAACGCGTGCCCTAAAGCCTGCCGGTACCTGCGTAAACTTGACATAGAGTTATAATCCACCATTGTAAGGGGTACATTAGGAGATAAGGTAGGCCTTACCAGATAAAAATGTTCTTGTGGTGTAGGTATTAAAATAAAACAAATTATTACAAAGTACTAATTTTATAAAAATATACGATAGAATTACACTTAAAATGCCCATTCCATTTATTTATAAATATATGATATAATATATCAACATTAACACTCAAAACAACAGTTATTCTTAAAATCAATTATTTGTTCGCAAACGTAACAGGTGATCACAAGAGAGGCTAAACAAAAAACAATCTTCCATTACAGCTCGAGCTATGATAAAGCGAACATGAGTTATTACTTAGCCTTGACTTTTATTTAATTACAGAAAAATCAAAAAATATTTTATGTGCGTACGCACAATATTTACTATAGTAACACTATAGTACTATGGGACCTCAACTGGTCGTGATAAGTAGAAGGAAATAGACCTGTGCCCAGCAGTGGGATCTTAGAGGTTAAAAAGGAAACAGTTTTAATCCTACAGCGTGCTAAAGATAACAAAAACTTGTTCGCTTTATCGTGTACCTCGTCCTTTAGCAATAAATAAATACTGTTAACATTTTCATATTTCAATATGTTGGTCCATAATTTTTATTGACAAGGAACAAGTTATTTCCATTAATTCTATTCTATTTATTTTTACGTAATATACAAAACAGCCTGTGATAGGTTTGCTATGCTCGTCCAAAATAATTTATAGCTAGTATCTATCTAGTATAATATCTAGTGTAGCTGATAAATACAACCCTGTCCAACGTCAGATAAATTTTAGATAAAACAGATAACGACCATCCTTGAAACTTAAATATCAGAAACATACCTTAACTACATTGACAAACAAGGAAGTGATTTACTAGTATCTTAAACTAAAATATTGAGCGTAAGCTTATCATCACCGGTATTATCACAACTTATGTTGTTACTTTTTTCATTTACGAACTTGAACTATGATTACGAATGAAGGTACAGCCTGATTCAAACTTAATGGCGGCTGTGAAGTGCGCTGCAAGCGAGACTACGATTGTACGCACACCGCACGCCTCATTTTTGCTACTGCGCAGCGTCTCGCGCCTAACTTCACAGCCGCCATTAAGTTTGAATCGGCCTGTACAGCGACCGGCCGGCCTTTCCTCGTTGGTCATTTGTAAGTAGTATTTTTTTTTATCAGGCTTTGAAATTGGCACTGAATTGTTTTTTATTTGCGGTAAATTCGTTTCGTGTACATAAAGTAATTTATTCATAATTCAGTGACTACGCGGCATTAGTTTAACTCCATACGTCAGAAGAATATTTCTTCATCGACTCGAGTTTCTTGAGGAACTGCACTGCCTCGGCTTCGGTTTTGCCTCCCTTCTCTTGGATCGCTCGAAGCACGATGTTCCTGACGTCCACAGCCATATTCTTTGCATCACTGAAAAAAATGTACAAGATTTTTAAAAACGATAAATATATAATAATAAGGTTAGTATGTAACTCGAAGGGGAGCCGATAATGTACAACCCAGTGTTGTACATGTACCTCCAGTTTTCCGTGTACATGACCTTGTTTCCTTATTTGTATAGCAGTAAGGTTCAGGTTTTTTTAATGACAATTTGAGCCATGTACACGGTTTTTTTTTATTCATTCAGGTGACGAGACTAGCAAGACGTTCGCCTGGTGGTAGGCGTCACGCCTGCCAATAACAGTAGCAGTGCCAGAATTGGGAATCCTGCGCCGCACGGCACTGCGCTCGTCACCTTGAGATATTAGATGTTAAATCTCTTCATACCCAGTAATTTATCTGGTAACAATGCCTTCATTTTTGGCTTCATTGCCTAACTTCAAACCGGAACACAACACAGTACAGTACACAGTGCAGTAATGCTTGCACACTACTGCTTGGCGCTTGAATAACTGGCAAACGTGTGGTAATTCCTCAGGCGGACTCTGCAGTAGAGTCCTACCACTACAAAAATTTATGGCTGTACAAGTGTGCAATATAGGGATACTCCAAGTTTGTAACTAATATGTTGTGCTGTATAGACATTATACACTTATTTTTGAATCGTACGCAAGGGTTGTGCATGCGCACGGAGTCGACCTACGAACGATATTGTTTGAAAAAAGGTTCAATATCTTTCGGAAGTCAGCTCCGCTCGCATGCGCAACTTTACGCACGATATAAAAATAAGGCCACTGATCAATATTATTCTTATGTATAAGCGCTTGTGCTATACAGTGTCACGCAGAACGTTACTTTAAGACATGCGATGGCGAGTCTTATTATATAGGAAATGATCTTACCCGCAAATGTAGAAATGTCCTTTGCGTTCGCCGAGAATCTCCCAGAGCTCGTCCATGTTGGCCTCGAGGTGGTGCGTCACGTACACTTTCTGGGGCTGGTCGCGCGAAAACGCCACGTTTAGCTTCACGTCGCCGTTGTTAGCGTACTCTTCCAGTTCCTGAAACAGATGATACGATAAATTAAATGCCTATTTCAAAAAGGTTTTGTGTTATAAGCTGTTATATTTTTTGACAATGTATAATAACACAACTATGTATGTAAGTATGTGTAATTGTGCAAATTTAAATTTAATTTAAGTTCCTAAACCAATGAAGCTGAAGTGGGGATGTAATATATATTTTTTAAAGTATGAAACAGCACTATTGTGTCCCTGAAACTGGTTATGTAAAAATATTTTAATGTCTGTCGTAATAGTCTTATAATTTATACGAATACGAATGCGTCGACCGATCCAAGCTCGCATGCATAATTCTTTTTCCAGGATATTAACCTAGTTAGTCTTAGTCTTGTGTTTTCCTGCCTTATTGCAAAATACTTATTTTTAGTTTTAATAGATTAAAATAACAGAAAAACAAAATATTTAAGTAAGTTCAACGAAATAAATAACACAAAATAAATTAACTTGTGTAGACGTCTGTATAAAGCTAGTGGTGCGTTATCCCCCTAAATTCAGCTTAATAGCTATTGCCATTTTAAAAGCCGTCACAAACGATGAAGATGCTATAATTTTAATTATTTAGAATCTTAGAACATATTTCAATATCGTACTCATACATAATTGAAGAAGTACAAGTGACGAAGATAATAAATTATTATATTATTTTAAATTGTATGGCGAGCGATATTTTACATTAACATGACATATTATACCGTCTTCGTCGTGTTTGCCATAGCGACGTCTTATTTGTTCGACGGACTTTTTAAATTTTAATCAAGTTATGTTTAACATGACTGTTACGATTAACAAGGAAAAGAGACCGAGAGTTTTGTACCACACCATACATTTGCATAAGTTGAATAAATATGTTTTGTCTGGTTCAGTTCGGGATTCCTAGTGCGAGCTTTAGTGCTAGCTGCGCCCAATAATTAGAACCTATACAGAACAGAACGGTAGTACCATATAGTAGTACTAAGCCGAAAGGTCATTGTGAACACCTTTTACTGCAGGGCCATCACTGAAATCGCAAAAAATCAGAACTTCCAAAAAAACTTCATACATCTTCGACAAAAAGTAAGAAACAGCTGATTTCTGATTTAGTCCCGTAGTAAAAGTTGTCCACAAGGTTGACCCAAGGTTAAAATAACCTCTGTTCCGTGAACTAGTACCTTATACAATGTGTAACTAAAAGATTCAACAATACGACAGGGCATGTATGTACTTATCATTATAAATAACTTTTACTATGGGGCCAACCCTGAAATCGCGAAAATAAAATCAGCTGTTCCATACAAAAAGTTCATTCAACAGCTGTTTTTTTTTTCGCGATTTGAGCTTTGGCCCCATAGTAAAACTTGTTCATAACGATGAGTACAAACATGCCCTACCGTATTATTGAACCTTTGTGTTACACGTTGTATTATTAGGAATAGTTATACAATTCTTAATCTTTAAATTTCTTCATCATCAGCCACTGGAGACGTCAACTGTTGAACAGACAATCGTGCTTAGGCCGCCACACTGTACGACAACCTGCCATTTGCATCCACCGGTTGCCCGCGGTTTTCACCATGTCCTCGGTCCACCTAGTGCCGGCCTACCTACGCTGCGCCTGCCGGTTCAAGGTCCACACGTGAGAACCTTTATCCCAATTTTTTTAAATTTATTATGAATTAATCACCAGAAGACGTTCGCTGTATTTAGGGGCATAATCTCCACGATAGGCAGGCAGGTTGGGGATCGCAGAATGCTCACCACCATTAACCGAGAGGACGCTGCTGCCCGTCTTCTGCTCGTTCTGGATGCAGTTTAAGGACATCATCACCATCAGCCAGAAAACGTCCACTGCTGATTGAAGGCCTCCCCCTTAATAGGGAGGGGTTGCCATAATCCCCACGCTTGGCAGGAGGCTTGGGGATCGCTGAATGCTCACCACCGTTAACCTAGAGGACGCTGCTGCCCGTCCTCCATTGGTACTGGGTGCAGTTTTAGTACATGCCCAGGTCCATACATACCGTTTGTTATTTAAGTTAATCAAACTATTTAATTACTAT
This sequence comes from Erannis defoliaria, assembly GCA_905404285.2. NCBI lineage: Eukaryota > Metazoa > Arthropoda > Insecta > Lepidoptera > Geometridae > Erannis > Erannis defoliaria. The sequence goes on from FR990071.1 coordinate 9,697,829, forward strand.
TAGTTAATAAAATCTATTGATCTATTTTTGTTTTATTTATACGGGAATACTCACGTTTAATTAAATCGGATACTCCGACTATAGCGCATACCAACAAGACGCAGATCTATTGATCTAATTCTTATTGGAAACTAAATTAGTGGCAGGCATCTGTAAGTTACTTGTAGTTATAGTCAGAATGTACATGCGTGAACCGATGACCCCTAAGTTACTGGCGCGCGTGTTGCCGCGACAGGCCCTGTAAGTATCGTCTATAAATATTATCGGTATAGGTATTATATTATAATGTTCGTTATATATGCACAGTACCGATAACAGTCCTTAAAGGCCAAAATTGAATAATGATGATATTGACCATCAACATTGTCAGATATTGTCAACTTTTTTTTATCTTCTCTGCCAATATGTGTATATTGGCATATAAATATTTTGCCAATGACTTAATAAATGGCAAAATATTTGGATAAATTAAACATAAAGTTACGATGAATTGCCACTTTATCCTGATAAAAAGCGTTATCACGTCCGCATTTACACGTGACAGTTATATCAGCTGAATCACAAGTATCATAAAACAAATGAATGGTTCTTCAGACTAAATTACTTAGAATGAGTAATCAATAGAAAACGCATAGTTACTAAATATATTTTATAGGTACAAAAGCTAATATACTATCAAGACGAGGGTTGTTATTCAAAATACAGTATTTCACGTGAAATTACTTGAAAAGTGAGTAGTCAATAAATAATTTTTAAAAAAAAGTTATTTGACAACAGGTCTCATCGATAAAAAAAAATGCTTGCTTGCTTGATCGTATTAAAGAGGAGTTTTGTGATCTTTACTCTGCGGTAAGTACGTGGAAGTGGAACTTACCTCTCGGTAGATGAAGTCCTGGTCCTTATGCCGGCAGCCGAAGTATAGAATGCTTTCGCCGACCTCTTGGCCGAGGGAGCGCAAGTGCGCGCGCTCCTGCAGGAAGCCGCGGAACGGCGCGAGCCCCGTGCCCGGGCCCACCATCACGATCGGAATCTTCGACTGCAACGGCAACCTACAGATAGAACAATCGTTGAAACTTTTAAACATTCGCGATGTTAACACGTAACTATGTTTATCATCGGGACTAAATGGCCAATAACCAACGGGTGGTCACGAGCTGACCACGGCCATTGAATCATGGCCGAAACGTCGAGGTTATTTTTGTGCGCGACTAAGTCCCAGTGATAAACATAATTTTAGGAACAAACGTTTCTAAAAAACATTTAGGTGAGAGGTTCACAAAGTAGGATAGACGAAGTGCGAAAAGGTTGGAAAAGGGTTTTTTCTATGCAATGAAGTGATGAGACGAGCTAGACGTTCGCCTGGTGGTAAGCATCGCGCCTGCCCGTAATAGTATTAGAGCCAGAATTGCTAACATACAAACAAAATCCTACACCACACAGCACTGCGCTCGTCACTGTGGTCACCCTAAGATTTATTAGATGTCAAATCTCTTCAGGCCCAGTAATTTATCTGGTCACATTGCCCTTCAAACTGAAATACAGTAATGCAGCGCAGTAGCGTGCCATACTGCTTGACGGTTGAATAACTGGCAAAGGTGTGGTATACTTGCGCAGGCGGAGTTACTAAAAGTTTAAAATAGGGTAAATGACTGATGCTTATATCGTTGAAACCAATAGCTTTGATGAAGAATTTAAGTAAATATAGTAAGTCTATTGAAAAAATAATTTTAATTGGTTATTAATGTTCTGATATATGAGCGTTTAAAGTTTTTGTTAGAGACAACTCTGTCCCATTCCCACAAAACAATAAATGACGTAACACCTTACTTGTCAGAATAGAAGTTATATGGCGCACTGAGAAGTGACGTCACGATTTGCTGTTTCGTCTCTCTGTCTAGCGTGATATTAAAATGATTATAAGTAGCTTATTTTTGATAAGATTTTAACTTATTTTTTCATTAATCAGCTATATTTATGGACCACATTATAATAGGACAATAAAAAAAACCAGTCATCTAGCCTATTGTATGCTTGGTTATAAACTTCGACACAGTAAATGAATTACATTTTTGTAACTTTGGTTAACCAGGTAGAATTTACTTTTACGCGCGTTTGTTCGGTTCTATCGCGGTGACTCGGCTTGTACCTGTACTCAAACTCTATCGTTATTTTTGTCTATTTGTAATTATTTTATTGCGCTTCACGGTTGCTTCACTTTGGTTCATTTTGAAACAGCCAAACTGTATTATTGCTGGATCATAGGCATCTTTAAAGCCAAGATTCGTCACCCTGGCACAATGTAGTAAACGCGCCGAGACTAGCCTGCGACTAACTTAATTAACATATCGCGGCAGCATGCCATGCGAACCTGCTTCTGAGCATCGGTTCCATTTTTCAGTGAGAGAGGAGAAAGGAGACACGATAATTACATTTTGGTTCGTAATAAAAGGTGGAGGGTCATTTGAATTTAGAACTTTGTTATCGTAAATGATCTCATTTTTTAAATAATCGTATCATGCATAATAACTTTTTGTCCTTTTTCGCAAAAAAAAGTGAGTGGCTTGGTACCAGTGTTACCATGTCTGAATTTAGGTTTACGGCGATACCGTGTAAAAAAAACGGTATATTCTAAGAAATTACGGTAACTGCGCTAGGGAAAATACGGTGAAAATTACCGTTTTTTTTTTATAAAACAACAATTTTATCGCACAATTATCACTATTTATTGGAATAACAACATATTCTATGTTACTACGAGGGCGGCACTGAAAATTTCGGGAATCAAGGAAGTGACACAACATTACTATTTAAAAATATATTTATTGCTTTTCGAAGTATTCTCCGCGAAATTTGACACATTTTTCCATACGATGGAACCAATCATTGAAGCAACCATTCCATTCGGAAGTTGGGGTCTCCAAAATGGCCGTTTTGTAGGCGTCCACAGCTTCTTCAGGTGATGAAAATCTCTGTCCACGCAATTTATTCTTTATTTTAGGGAAAGTATAGAAATCATTAGGGCTTAGGTTTGGGCTGTACGGCGGATGGTCCAATAATTCTATGTTTTCTTGCTCTAAAAACTCTTTTGTTCTGTGCGCGGTGTGAGAACTCGCATTGTCGTGATGGAGGATGATGCGGCGGTTGCAGTTCTCTTTACGGAGTTCAGAAACGACCTGCGGCAAACAAATGCTAGCATACCATTCTGCATTAACCGTTCTTTGTCCCTCAAGAGGAATAGTCGTAACATGGCCGGTTTTGGAGACAAACGTGGCCACCATTTTTTTTGCAACACTCCGTGAACGACCAATTTTTGTTGGCTTTAACTCATTTTCGAACACCCAAACTCGTGACTGGTTTTTTGTTTCGGGTTCGTACGCGTATATCCAGGATTCGTCACCTGATACGATGTTGTATACAGCATTTGAGGATCCTGCGTGGAATCTTTCGAGAGTTCTGACGCACCAAGTAACGCGTGCCGCTTTTTGCTCTTCACAGAGCGAATGCGGTATCCATCGGGAAAACAACTTTTTTACACCTAATTTTTCATGCAAGATTATTTGTATTTGACTCATGCCAATGTCTAAAGTTGCCTGAATTTCGCGGTATGTCACATGTCGATCTTCCTCAATCAGCTTACGCACAGCATCAACGTTTTCTTGGGTGACTGCAGTTTTTGGACGACCTTGACGGGGATCATCACTGAGCTTGACACGTCCACGTTGAAATTCAGCAAACCAGCGATAAATTGTGGTTTTGGATGGGGCTTTATCACCAAATGCAGAAATCATCCGGTCAACACACTGTTTTTGTGTTAAACCACTTCGAAAGTCATAATAAATCATCGCTCTTGAATTTTCTCGAGTCAATTCCATTTTCTCAACGACTAAACAAGTTTGACAAAACCTTGTGACAAGACCGAGAATATTTTTTTAAATAAATAAATGGTATTCGATTTTTAAAACCAAGGAGTTTCAATTAAAAAGATTTTAATATGACAGAAACAGTGGAAATATTCCATTCCCGATACTTTTAGTGTAGCCCTCGTATAAGAATATTATTGTTATTCAGAATATTTACATGGATACTGATAAAAAAAACTAAACAAAAAAAAAAAAACAATCTGAATCTAATACGACAGTTTTTGAAAATGTTCAGATTTAATTAACTGACTTCAAAAAAAAGAGGTTCTCTTCTATTCAACTGTATGTTTTTTGTATGTTTATTACGCGATTACTCCGCCAATTTCGTTGATCTTGAATCTAAGCTCATATTCCGCATTCACAAAAATAAATAAAGGCAGAAATGACACGATGCTGCCAAGATGTCATTGTTAATTTAACGGATTATGGTGTCGATGCATAGGTATTAATTATTTCAATTAAAAATAAACAATCAGTAAATAAAAAATGGTTCAGGAGGTGACTCGTAAGTATTTTTTTACAAAATAATATCCTATGCAAATTACGGTAGATTTCGTCACCGTTGTCATGCTTCGACGGTAGGTGGTAAATTAGTGCTGATTACGGTGCATTGACCGTAATTACGGTGCACATGGCAGCACTGCTTAGTACATACATACTTAAGCAACGTTTCTGTGAAAATAGGGGGTGAAACCGCTGCTAGCAACAAATAATTGTATAAGTACATAAGTAGGTATACATCATTATATTTGTATATTGTTTACACAAATGTTAACATATAGCAAATGACACAAGGACGCAGTTATTTTGATTTCATATTACATAGATTAAATGTAACGAACCAATACCAGTAACATTTAAAAACCAAAATTAAGCAAGTTTAGTCATTTACTTCTATTAGGTTATTGCCATTTACAAGGCGCGGAAGTCTTTGACTCAATATTAAGTGCCACGTCAGTCTTTAGACGATAAATAATAAATCATTTCGTAAGGACATCAAACATGTCGAAAAAGTAGCCTTGATTGTAATTACTTAAGGTAAAGTGCTAAGTTTACTGTTATAAGTACCTACTATTGTATCAGGCACGATAACATATTTGTAGTTGTAGGACTCTAATTGCACCCGAGTGATTTCTGAGTCCACCTGGATAAGTACCATACCTTTGCCAGTTATTCAACTGCCAAGCAGTAGTGTGTAAGCATTAATGTTTCGGTGTGAAGGGCAATGTTACCAGAGAAATTCCTGGGCATGAAGAGATTAAAGACATCTAATATCGCAGGGTGACGAGCGCAGTGCAGTTCGGCGCAGAATTTTGTTCGCATATTCACAATTCTAGCACTACTACTATTATAGGCAGACGCTATGCTTACCACCATGCGAACGTCTAGCGCGACCTGTTTTTTTTTCTTTTTACTGCCTGCTCGTCTGTTGTTAAACGAAGATGCAGCCTACGATGGAGCACGCTAGCCTAGAAGAAACCGATTCACTGGCGACTTGAAGACACCCAAATTATCGGGGAAAACCCACTCAGGCAGCGCATTCCATTGTTCAGCAGTTCGAATAAAGAAAGTGAAATCAAACTGTTTCGTACGAGTTTTTGGTATATCAACCATGAAACGGTGTCGCTTTTTCGAGGTCCTGGCTGTCCGATAGAAGAGTGGGCTGGGGGGAATAAGATCATGTAAATCCGAAGCACACTCTATTGTATAAATCATAGATTGTTTACCAAGGGAGGAAACAACAATTTTTAAGGCGAGAGTGTTTCTTTGAAATCAAAGTACTCGAGCTTAAAAATAGTGTTGATCCCGAGGTGGACACTCTGCTTTTTATCACCCTCTATGAGAAAATAAGTAAGTGCAGCTTATGTATAAGAATAGTACCCACGTTTATTTCATTCTCTCACTCCTCACTTTTTATTGAGGAAGATACACTGAGTTAAAATAAAACAAAATAAAATCCGAATATGAGTAAACAATTACGAACGAAGGCGGAATGCATTTCGCGCGTTTTTGATTTTTTCACTGTATTTTTGCTCGCGCTTTCCTTTTTCGAACAGTCTCTTATTTGTTCATACAATGTCCGTGGTTGATCTCTTTGGTGATTGGAACTTTTACTAACTATATGCACATTCCAAGTTCAAACCACCGCCCGGAGGGAGGAAATAGTACACTGTTATCCTAGGGGTGAAAATAACTTATTTAGTTCCGAGACGGGGTTTGGCGCCCTCGCTACGCTCGGGCGCTAATAGTTCGAGGGACTAAATAAGTATTTAACCCCGAGGTAAACACAAACACTGTGCTTTTGATTACGAATACAAGGGAACTAAAAATAAAAACATGAACTGACACTGGGAAATGCACGAGAAGTGCGTGACCATAATCCTCTGAGGAGAAAAAAAAAAAAGTTGGAACATGGTTCAATACAAATTTATGTAAACATAGAACTAGTTTTTTTTAAATAATTTGAGTGTCTGTCATTTGTCAACTGTCACTGTCAATTGAAAGTGATTCTCCCTAGGGCTGAAATGTATTACTTTCAACCCACTCCTCAGGCAACTTCGGACCTACTTTCCGAGTATGAGTAATGAAAAGTTATTTTCCTCCCTAGGGCGGAAAAGAGCGAATTTCTGCCCTGTTTGCGAGGAACAAAGTAGGTCTTTTTGAATAGATGAGATAAAAACAAAATTTAAGCGCTTCCCTCGTGATTGTTAGCAAGAGCATGTGGTGTTACCTGAACTGCGACTTCCTGATGTAGACGGGCACGCGCGGCAGCGGGTGTCCGGGCTCCGCCTTGAGCTGCGCGAGCCAGGTGGTCGCGACGCCCTTGTTGACGCGCCCCGTCGGCGTCTTGTACTGCACCACCACGGCCGTGATGTGCACCGTGTTCGGGTACAGCTGCGCAACCAATGTCACGCGTTACGAACGTGTTCTTAATGCAGTGGTAGCACACTTACATGTAACTAATGTTAGGCGATTTGCCTTACCCGTGCTGTGCAAATCGACTGAACCGGTCGTCCCAGCCCCGATTGGGGCCATTCAAGTAGCAGAATTTTTGTAAATTTTGATCCTCCCCTCCCACGTGTCAGCAAAAGTAGTCAAAGCTACGCTTACGCTTCCTATGTTTACGAAATTTTTAAATCTGTTCGTGTTCATGTTTCTTTATAGTTGTTCATGAGTAGTTGTTAGTGAGTCCCTGAACATAATTTTCGCTTTCGAGGATAGACAAGTAGGGTTACCACCATAACAAAATATAGTAAATTTTGCAGAAAAATCAAAAACATTAATAACATTTTGGTGACCTAATCACCATAAAGACCATCCTCATGTCAATCAAAAATAAGCTAAGCCAAGACTGGTGCTTACGTAATACTTCAATGCCCCCGAATGATCATAGAATTAAATCTTAATTTACTTGTAATTATCGTATAGAAGTTTTCTAAATTATGGTCGTCTCGCTGACAAAGTGGTAAAAAAACAAAAAAAATATATGGTGAAATGGTAATGGTTTAAGTTCGTACAATCCAGCTGGTAAACGTCTCGAATTTGGGCTCTTTTGTATTGTTTCGACGAGAACCGTATTTTTTTTAAACCATGTTAGCTATTATATTAATCTTAACACTAAAAAGTTATCATTGTTGTAAAAAACATGTTGGATGAATCTACCAAGCATGACTGTATCAACCTTCCTAATGTTCAGCATGTGTAAGACACGTGTCAAATCGATTACTAACATCGATCTTCATAATCTGTGATGAGTGAGCGGTTATGTCGCGTTATCATAATATCGCCGTTGCGTGATTAACAATAATTATTTCAAGGGCCACTTCCATCAGGACCTACAAACGTCCTGCTCCCTTTATTTTGGAAGTTCCTGTACATACATAAGCCTGATAGCGTTATAATTGAGGTCATTATGTCGCACAACTGCGCTAGTTAACATTTAAACCATAGACAAAAAATATGGACCTTTACTTAAAAACATTACTACTAACTACCGTTACTTAACTTTAAGCTTTTTAAATACAGCCATATATTTAAAAAGCAAATTTTATTTTAACTTTATACTAACTACACTAAATCTCAAGACAATGACACAGGCACATCAGCGTATGCTATATCAAACGCCTATCATCAAATGGATAAATAATTATTAATTGTTACTTCGAAGCGTATAAATTTCATCGCTATCTAATTATCTCTGTGGTCGCTACGTATGTATTCAGAAGCTTGTTCGATCGCGCCCGCTTTCTATGCATCATTTTGTATATAAACTGTAACATTACAACAAAAACCGGCCCGACCCGCGCCGCGTCTTTGTGAGTTGACCTTTAAGGCCGGGTATTCCACGTTTCAAGCACATTTTTTTATGAGATCTATCATTCGTCTAAAGCTGTATCAGGTAGGGTCACATTTAGCGGAGCATAAATATGGCGGTTACGCAGATTCGTGCGTGTCAAACTTCGATTTTTGTAGATTTTCTCAGATTACTTGAAAAGTATAGAAATTAATAACTTTTGAACTACAGAATGCTCTCCAAAATACTATTAACTTATAATAGTTTTTTTTTAATGTGACTATGTGCTGTAAATAGGACATAAAACTGAAAATGGTTTAAAAATAGACACTGTTTCGGTATTTTTTTCTATCGAGGAAAGTATAAACAATCGTGTTTTCAACAACAAAAGTTACTAAGACGGATGTTCTTCTGTAACATTTTGTATTTTTGGGCTTTAAATATAGTAATTTGACTAAATAAATTTGATTTTCCGAGGGGCAAATTTGGAAAATACAAGCCTTAAAGGATCGAGCACATTAGGACGCAAGCACTTTTCGTGGCAATGCGGCCCGTCATAATGTGCTCGATCTTTAAAGGGCCAAACCTGAATTCAAGAATACAATCTGCTGTGCCATAAGTAGAAAGATTAAATAAACCTTCGACAAAATGTATGATTTACCTTAGGACTTGATGATATAGAATAGTATCTGGGCTGCAGGCGTGGTAGCAGCTCGCAGACGTGATCTAGGGGCGGTTTACACGAAGGGATGTCCTCTAGGATATGCACGATGTTTCTACAAGCTTCCACGATGAAGGACTGGTACAACGCCTTTCCCTCTACGGAGTTGGTCGCCATGAGGAGAAGTTTTTTCTTATCCTGTAATTATAAGAAAGACGTCCTTGATTCACGGATCTCAAAAAAAGTCAGTGGTTTATCAACTCGCCGATGTAGTGTGGGCAAGATAAAGCACATTGACCTCAAACAGAAAATAAGATGCTTCAGAATTATCGAATCAGAGAAGTATTTATTTATTCATGTTCACCAACACTGTGTACATTAATAAATTTTTTAAATATTTTAAACTTATAGTAAAATAGCCAAATGTCACAATAATTATAGGCGAAGACAGCATGCAATAACAATATTTTCGAGTAAAATTAAATTAAAAAGTAAAAATAAAAATTTCAAGTAAACATTTAATTAAAAAAATCAGCAAAACTAGAATATTACACTATGGATATCAAACATATTCAGATGTGTAACAGCGCGCATATAGATACACGCGATGGGTTGACTGTAGGTAGGTATGGAGGTATAGAGCTAGACGCGTGCATCACAGATAACATAATAGTTGCTTGCATCGCCGCCCCCGCCCCGCGCACCTCACCCCGTCCCGTGACTCCCGCTAGCCGCCTCTCTCCGCGCTCTTCGCCCTTCCTTAAGAGTGCGCCTAATGCCAGAAAAATATCAAATTTCACCCGCGCGTCTTGCATTCATGAAAATCACATGATATAATTGATGATGATAGTGACTTTGAGCAATTTAGGTGGGATTTTATTTAATTATTCAAAATATAGGCATGAAATAACGAAAAATAACGGTTACTCTGGTAAAACATCAGTCTGGCTGTGTAATTTGTATAACGTGATGTTGTCGCTGATAATTTAGAGCATTTAAATTAAAACAGTTTTTTTTTTGTTAGTAATTTGTAATTTTCTTTTAAGTAATCCAGATTATTTTCCAAAATTCTATTCGGTTACTCGGCTTCTATAGGATTTTCCCCTACCTGTAGTACTTAGTACTTTTGGCATTGGTCGCCCCCTTAAGCCAGGAATCATGCCTGCATGTCGCAGGCTGCGACTCCGGCGCGTGCGCTCGTATTTGATTAGTTACCGTCCAATGTATTGTTTTTTTAATAATTGCCATCATCTCGTAATTATACTAGTGTCTCATTTACTTTTCCCGGCCATACACCGCCGCCGAACCTAATCAACCAAGTTTTTTTACAGTTGTTTATTTCGTGCTAAATGTATGTACTAATGACACAATTCTCACAAGACCAATATAGTAGTAACATGCTTTGTACTACTACTACTGTTTTTTTTTTGCTTTAAATCTAAGAACCAAAACAATATCATTAGTGGCATGAAGGTAATGCAGTAAAGACTCAATTTATAACATCTTTGCCGGTGCCGGAACCCAGTCCAACGGAACAGTAAAAAAAGGAGGAAAAAAAAAAAATTGGGGGGACATTTTACACACAGCGCCATCTACCCCATACTAAGCAAAGCTTGTATTATGGAAACCAAATAGCTGATAGAATACTTATATACAATTTTTTTCCGTAAACACATATTACACCCAGACACATAACAAACATCTATGTTCGTCACATAAATTTTAGTCCTGGGTGGGGATCGAACCCACGCCCTACAGCTCTGAAGGCAGACATGCTACCAACTGAGCTACAAGGCTGTCAGGGAGAATCATTAGATGAATTTGTCAATCTATTGTTTGTATATTTTTTTTTATTTTAATTTCTGGTGTACACAATAGTTTCTATGCTATCTATCTTTATCTATTTTTTTCATGTCGAATTTTGGCTGCAGGATTGTGTTTATGTGATGAATAAAGTACTGAACTAATTTATTCCAACTAAAGTTATTTGAAATGTTGATGAACTAAACTATGCCGCTTGATACATTCTTTTAGAGTTTTCGTACTCCTTATGTTATTATAATATATTATTTACATCCAAACTGGCGTTAAAATTGAGCTAAAATATAAGATGTTTCCTGGCTCATCTTTCATGTTTATTAACTTTTTACTTTCTTATCAATTTACAATCCTAGATAATGAAGAGATAAATCGATATTATACTTAGTCTTGAACCTACAACATTACATAGTGGAGTAATATTACTTCCCCGTTTCTATGGAGAAGTGACCGGCTTGTTTACTCTTAAACGTTTACTTTCAATGCTGCTTTTTATTTTGTTTAATTTGAATAATCTACTTCAATGGTTTATGGAAGGAACTCGTACTTAATTTTTTTTTAGATAGTCTGCCATTATAATTTTAAGTAACTAAAATGACGCAGTGACCCATAGTAGGCGTTGGCCACCGCCAAGACCTGTCATTATAATCATTAATTTTGTCATAATTTCAAATCACATTCCAGGCCAGGTATGTCTACCATCTTCAACCAAAATCAGGCGACTTGTGGCCAAACTAGTCAGACAATCATAGAAAAAACTAATTATAGCTGAAACTTCCAACTCCAGGCCAGGCTAAGTAAAGTTTTGAAGTAATGTTTGTCGTACATGACAAAAATGACAAGTCTAAGATTAATGTTGGTAGTTTTGAATATTGCTAAATCACCCTGCAACAGCAGAATTTACGAGTAAAGCTGTAATCACGTCATTATATTGCCTACATTATAGTAGACAAAAAGATAAACCTGGGGCCTTATTATTGAATCGTACGCAAGAGGTTCGCATGCGAGCGGAGCCGACCTTTGAAAGATAGAGAAATATATATATCTTGTTCAGCCTGTTGGACGTCCACTACTGGACGAAAGCCTCTCCCATAATAGGGAGGGGAAGGAGGGGAATAATAATATAAATATATATTATTATTAATAATAATTTAATAATAGAAAAAAAATATACGTAACCTATAAAAATACAAATAATGCAACTTGATAGTTGTAAGTACTTGTTGGTTAGTTAAACTTTTTTGATAGCTTTGTATTCAAAATACCTACTCTAGATTTGTTTAATTTGTTGGTAACCATTGCTTCGAAATTATAAATGTTTCATGAATTAATCATGCTGTTTACACATGCTTAGGCGCATAGTCTGGCTCGAAATTGTACCTAGGTAATAATTTATATGTTTTGACTAGGTTCTGTTTTGTGTATCAATAAATAAAATAGATATTGTTTGAAATAAGGTTCAATATCATTCGAAAGTTGACTCCGCTCGCATACGACGAACTTTGCGTACGATTAAACAAATAAGGCCCCTGTAATAACAGCTGTTTTGCTTGCCGTAACACGCAGTTAAGACTTCTATAATAACTAACTAGATCTACCATACACATTGCATGACCGTTTAAAATATGGGCGAGAATCCACCAATTGAACCATTACAATGAATGCTTTTTTTCTGACAAGGAATGAATGAATTGACTCTTTATCGTTTACATTAGAAGTTACGTACACTTAGAAAAAACCTCATCATCCACAATCGTAAACAAAAAATCATAATTAGCTACGAAAAAATAATTATCTTCGCTGTTCAACTAGTTATTAAACATTCACAACGTTTCATGATTCCATTCACAATAAACTTACAACAGTCACTACACACTACGTAAAAATCGTGCATGTTTAAATAAATCTTTCAAAAAGGATTAGAAGCTACATTACAAGAATTTCCAACTCCCAGAAAAATTATGGAACCCATTTCTTCTTTAAAGCTTAAACAGAAGGCTTTTAAAGATTATGATACGAAGAAGACGTTCTAGTGATGGCAAGAGGTAACGCCTGTCCGTGACTTTTAAAATCAAAGTCCAGTGTGTACTTCTAGGTACTCGACGGGGAATCTGGGTAGCCATGTTATTTAGTTTTAACAGATTAATTAATAGTACTAAATTACTAATAGTAAACGATTTATTCCACTTTTTCTCTACAAAACGCTATACAGGGGAATGCGCTTCCCGAGTGGGTGTTTCCCCATAGATACAAGCTGTTGTTTTGCATTCCCACCAAATTTATAGAGGCAGATATACTTATCGTTATAAAAAAAAACGGAAATCGCGAAAAAAATATCATCAAAAATAACAATTGTTCCATACATTTTGTACAAGGTCAATGAACGTTTTGTATGGTACAGCAGATTTCTTTTTCGCGATTTCGGTGTTGGCCCAATAGTAATAGTTGTTTAATAACGATGAGTAAATACTTCTGTAATTTTGGCGGGAATGCAAAACAACAGAGCTTGTATAATCTGGCTGTTCAAATCAAATCAAATATTTTTAAGTTGCGAGTGAATCGGTTTCATCTGAGCAAACGAGCTCCATCGTAGACCACATCTTCGTTTAAGATCAGGCGTGATGGAGGTCAACCGCAAGTCTATTAAACTATAAAAAAGCAAATCCATTAAAATGTATTTCAAAAAAAAAGTACTACGAGAGTGATGGAGAAGGAACTCACTTCATCATCTGTGCAGTATTCGGCCAGCTCTCTCAGGATGTGAGTGCGGGGCAGCGCCGTTATTTCAACGTAGTGACTCAACGCGGTGCGGTAGGAGGTCGGACACGGGAAGGGGTTCTTCTTGCTGCTCTCCTGGTCGGTGTTGATCAAGGAGAAGATCTCATCGAGGTCGGCGCCCGTCAGCTCGCCGATGCGATGGACGAGGTTCGCGTCGTTGATGGGATACACAGCCACGTGGTCGCCTGTGGAACGACAATATGTACAAAAACGAACTTTGGTATGTTTCGTTACGTATTCCAGTTCAATATTACTGGGTATGGGGTATGTTACAAAATTACATTCAGAACCATCGGAGAACGTGCAGCAGCGTCCTCCCGGTGTCACAGACACCGCAGTGTCTGTGTTCTGCGGTGTCGCAGAATGCTCACACTTTTTGCGATACGATGTAAAGCTACCAGAAATAAATACGTTTGATCTACCTCTTTACAAGGTTACGTAATCTTGTAAAGAGGTAATGCTTACCATACTGCCATGCCATACCATGTTTTTTCGCCATACTATATATATACATAGGCGAATAGGGTATATACATGAGTTACAATTATTAAAAATAATAAGATAAGTGGAGAGTTTAACTGAATCTGATGTTAACATTAAAAAAAAATTAAATTGAGCGGTAAAGTTCTGAAATATAAGCGTTCATAGTATTTGGGAGGGAGTCATCTCACCCTTTCCAACAAAACACGTGCTTGTATAGAATTTGTATCAAATCGTGTGCTTTGACGTCATTAGCCACTATAGTGCCCTCCCTGTCTAACATGAAAAAAAAAAAAAAAATGAAAATATCTTTATTACAGCATAAACTTATTATAATAACAGCAACAACAGTATTGCTGCGTGTCATTTCTAGATTATAGTTATAGGTACAAGTTTATGCAGAGTTTCTTTATATTAATCATAATGGTATTTCTAATGATCCTCACACTAGGCTAAGCCTGTATCGTGAGGATCTAGATACGATTTAAACAGAATGTTCGTAATAAGCCTCAGCTGACAAGGTATAAGATAATAGTAATTTAGGTAACTAAAATGATAGGTAACGTTAGTTTTATTAATTTTGAGAAGTTATAAACATATAAGTATTTAGTTTCCTACAACTTTATATCTCTTAAGAGATAATGCTTTACTTTACGTTAAGGTTGCATGGTAATTTGACATTGTCGCGCAGGTGGTGTGAAAATATAATTATAATTCACACACAAAAATTCGCATTTAGGTATAATATTAGCGTGCCACTGATGTTTAATTGACTGGTATCATTGCATTGTTTCTGTTTCCCATAGAATTTACGTTGAATATTCAATTCGTTGATATTTACAGCATTTGCATTTGCATATATATATATATATAAGTATTTATTTATATATATATATATATATATATGTATATATTATTAAAGTTAAGTTTATAATTATTATTATATATATTATTATATAATAGGTTTATATATAAGTATATGTTATGTGAAACAAAAAAACACACACATGCAACTAAAATGTTTATAACTTCGTTATTTATGCTTGTATTAAAATTTTACTTTCGATGATTTGTTTTGTTCCGAGTCAGCTTTTTTGCGAGTTGATAAAAAACCATGCATATTCCCTATTGTTGTTTTGATAAATTAAACCTCAGCACGACTATAACATAAATAGAGTCTTAGTAAAAAACGCCGAAGTTAAATGACGTTAGTGAGTATTGCGCACTTCATTTTTGTTATGCGCAGAAGTTAAATGACGATAGTTAAATTAAGCAATATGTATAGACTTAGGTGGCCAGCCAGTAAGACAGTCTGCCGGCGGACCGGAGCCGTCAGGAAGTGTCAGACTTAGATAATGTGCCACCCAAATGCCTTTGACTTGACGGTTGTTGTTTTAGAGATAATGATAGAACAAACAACCGGGACCAACAATGTGACGTGTCATCCGACCAACGGTAGCGCTAAGATGTAAATGCCACTCCTGTCACCCATCCGAAGTCTGACCGGATCGTCCATTGCTTAACATCGGTGTTCGTTTAGAACCACCTAGTCAAGCTACGTCACGCAAGTAAGGCCCTAATAGTATAAAATATGTAATAGTAAAGAAAGCCAAGAAAGGTAGACACCTTGCCTTCAAAAATAGTTTAGCGTGTCAGATTAAAAAAACAGCCTTTTTTTATTCTAAACGTACGCTGACTTCTCGAAGGTTAGCAGTCGTAAAATATCAACGAATTGAATATTCAACGTAAATTCTATGGGAAACAGAAACAATGCAATGATACCAGTCAATTAAACATTAGTGGCACGCTAATATTATACCTAAATGCGAATTTTTGTGTGTGAATTATAATTATATTTTCACACCACCTGCGCGACAATGTCAAATTACATATCATGCAACCTTAACGTAAAGTAAAGCATTATCTCTTAAGGCATATAAAGTTGTATGAAACTCACTAAGGAATAAAGTGATTTGAATGTGGAACGTCAAATTCGTGGAAACTCGTGGAAAACTCTAAGTAAAAAAACCCATATGGCATTGTTTTGTTCGAAAATCGAACTGGCCACCATAAGCAGAACTAAAAAAAAAGGTGCGTTTACACAGAATGTGAAACAAAAGACGGTGATTGGTCCTGCGATTGTCAGTGAATATTAATTTATGGAGCCCTGGCTTTTTATTGTCTCGCAGAAGGTGTGAAAAGTAGAGTATGCTCCTGTGGAATAAAACCTGTCTTCGTCTTGGGCAGCTTGAACCCCTGGCTTCACTCAGGACTCTATATAACTCTAGAATCCCTCGTTACGCTCAGGGTTCAATATGCCGCCCGCGACGTAAGACACTGCTTTATTCCCTTAGTGCATAATCTACTACTGTTCCTCCAACTCTCCAACTACGTTAAGTAATGGCTGAATGGTTTTTGTGAAGTATGGTATGAAGGTAGCGTCTACCCCGAATCTACACACATAGGGTTTACATTTTATCTGAGCAAAAAACGTTAATTCCCGTAGGATAGCGGATGAAACCGTAGGCCTACTGTAGACATGTCTCTGTCATTTTCCTCTTTTTTTTCAGCAACTGATTGCTAAAGAAAATGTAACTCTCCAAAATTTACTATGAAAATATTTAAAGGGTTTTATTTCTTATAACAATTAGTTGCTGAAAAAAAGGTAATGACAGAGACTTGTCTCCATTAGACCTAGAATTTATCAACAAAAATGATTGTTCTAAAGGCATTATCCAGAAAGACAAAGGGGAATACGTTTTATGGAGAATCGCTCACCAGATTCCCTCTTAGCTAAAGTCGTAAAGTATATTAAGTGTGTAATAAAAATGGATTAATAATTTCGAAATGGAAAACTGCATTTTGTGCTGTTAGTGACGGCAGATTTTGTTACTAGGCAAGATGAGTCGATTATTTTTTATTACACAGTTCAAAACAAAGCTGATCTATCGATATATAGACCCGATCTATAAAAACAATCTAATCATAAATCTAATAAGGAAGTTATAAGGAATTTTAATTTCATGGTATATCAGACTGATGTGACTTCACGTATTACGCGCACCATACAAGTTTTATGCAACTAATTCTGCGGGAAAGGGAGAGAACATGTCATCCGAATACCTACCAAAAACTTTAAAAGCTCGTATCTCTGTTTCTTTTTTGCATATAACACTAATATTATGAATGCGAAAATTTGACGGTATGTGTGTTATACAATGTGTAACAAAAAGATACAACAATACTGAAGGGTATTTATAATATGTATATACTCATCATTATGAACAACTTTTACAATGGGAACAATTTTGAAATCACGAATAAAAATCAACTGTTCCATACATTTTGTCCAAGGTCAATGAACTTTTTGTATGGAACTGCTGTTATTTATCGTGATTTCAAAGTTGGCCCCATAGTAAAAGTAGATGAGAGTTCATATAGTTCAGTATAGTTGAACCTTTTAATAGGCGTGTGGCCTAATATTTAATTTATGACAAATAACAGGCTTAGTGATGAATATAACTAAATACATTACAAATACTGAAAAAATAAATTGTATTGGCTGATAAATCTCTGAGATATGAGCGTTTAAAGTTTTAGGTGGGGATAGAGAGGGGATGCTCTATCCCTTTCTCGCAAAGCACGTGTTAGTATAGCATTTGTATGCCGCGCCTGAGGCTTGACGTCATAGCTCAGTATAGCGCGCTCTCTGTCTAGCTTGAAATTAAAATACTTAGAACTATAATATGTATATACTTAACTTAACTTTACTTAATCATTCAATTAAAAAATGGCGGCGATCTTGACGTCGAATAGTCGCTTGAGATAAATTTTATTTATTAAATTCGCAAATTTGAGTAACGTCCTCTAGTTCTGTGTCCCATAACTTTTAATATTTGAGATACTATAATAATTCACAGATGGCTCCGAGCCGTGGTGTATCTCAGCGCATGTATAAATATGTTTTGTGATTTTCGACATTTTCGAATGGACAATGTCAGCATTGACGTATAAATATTTACACTTTTTTGATAATATATTTTATTGCGTATATGTCCGCTGCAAAATCGACGTTGTCTCCTACTGATGACCAATTTCATACCCCCGTCGAAGACGCCAGAGCTCTGTCGCCTCCGCCGCCTCTACAGGGTAGGCGTTGTAGGCGACAACTGCCCCTTCCTGAAGACCTTGATCCTGGATGCCTTAGAACATCACCAGAAGCCCCAGTTTTCTCTTTATTTTCACAAAGGGATACGGCTGTTCAGTCTGACAGTCAAAATTCAAAAAACAATGCCAATGTGTCGTCGGAAAATCTTGTAAAGTGCAACCAGTGCTCACAGTCTCGTTTTTTTAAAGGTATTCGTGGACTCAAAATTCATATAAGTAAATCCCACCGTTTGGCTCAAAATTGTCCAAATGAAGTACGTAACAATATTCAAAATAATAACTTTCAACATTTTGGGGAACTATTAGGCAATTTAAAAACCAATCTACCAATATTAAAAAGAATTCCGCGTGGTGCACGTATCAGCGTCGCCCAATGTTTGATAAATGATATTAAAAGAGTAATTTCTTGTAATTCTCTTCAAGCCTGGAAGCACTTGATGACTTTTCCATATAGAATACTTCATGTTTCGAAAAACCTTTCTGATCAAAATTCTCTTACTTACAAAATTAAACAAAACTGTAAACAACATTCAAACTCTTGTCCTGATTTCTCTTTTCCTGCTCGCAATGAAGATCGGAATGCTTCTCCTTCCACATCCTACCATCTAGTAGAGAATAAGCTGAGTGAAGGAGATATCAGAGGTGCGGCTAGAATTTTATTTTCTAACGACACATTAGCACCAAACACACCAGGCACTTTGTTGGCACTGAAGGACAAGCATCCACCATCAGCAGCAGAACCTCTTCCTTTACCTGCTAGTGTCTCTGAGGAGGACGTACTTACCGCAACTATAAACGACGTATTGCTTGCGGTAGCATCCTTCCCTAGTGGCTCAGCTGGAGGACTCGACTCGCTTACGCCGCAACACTTAAAAGACCTAACTAGTGCAACTTGCGGCGAAGTCGGGGACTCTTTACTCAAAGAGATCACTTTACTAGTTAATTTAATGCTAGCAGGTAAAGTGAATGATGAAATAGTTGACATATTATACGGAGCAAATTTATGTGGCCTTTTAAAAAAAGACGGCGGAATACGGCCAATTGCTGTTGGCACAGTGTACCGTCGCCTTACAGCTAAAATTTGTACCAAATATATAAAAGAAACCCTCTGCGAGGAGTTTCAACCCTTGCAGTTAGGTTTTGGTTCACGTGGTGGCTGTGAGGCGGCGGTACATGCCCTAAGGACGTTTTTAAACCACCAAGGAGGTGAAGTGCTGCTGAAGGTGGACGTCCAAAATGCTTTCAACTCTGTCGATAGAAACACACTTTTGGCTCAAGTAAAAGATAAAATTCCCTTTATATTTAATTTTATTTGGCAATGTTATGGTAACCCTTCAAAATTATTATACAAAAATAACGTGTTATCCTCAGAAGTGGGATGCCAACAAGGTGATCCGCTTGGACCAGCTATTTTTAGTCTAGCGATTCACCCTATCATCAAAAAATTAGAATCAAAATTTAACGTATGGTACCTAGACGATGGGACCCTTGGAGGCGATGTAAACACTGTTTTTAAAGACCTTCAAAATTTAATCAAAGATTTTAGTGACATTGGCCTCGTTCTTAATTTTTCAAAATGCGAACTTTTTATTCCAAATTATTCTACAACCCCGAAACAAGACATAATAACACTATTTGGAAAAATTGCTCCTAATATAAAAGTTTTAGAAAATCGGTCACTTCGCCTGTTAGGGTCTCCCATCCTAGATGAGTCAATTCAAGATTATGTTGACGATAAAATTCAAAATTTCGTTTCAGTTTCCGACCGCCTTCAAAAATTAAATTCTCACATGGCCTATTTTTTAATACGATATTGTCTTTTTGTTCCAAAATTTATGTATTCCCTTAGATGCTGTCAGCTTTGGAATCATCCTGAAGTTTTACAACAGCTTGACAGCATTCAGCGGGATACACTCACCACCATTCTCAACACACCCTTTGACGATCGAACTTGGCGGCAGGCCTCACTGCCAGTAAGGTTTGGAGGTCTCGGTATTCGCAAAATTTCTAGTGTATCATTGCCAGCTTTCCTATCATCGGTTTTCAGTTCAACACATTTGGTAAACACAATTTTATCGCCATCACTACAAAATTTTGAAATAAGTTTCTTGTCTGAAGCTATGGAAAGTTGGAAATTAGCTTGTCCAAAACAAACCCTGCCCAAGGCCCCTACTTCTCAGAGGCAGTGGGACGAGCCGCTCTGTGAGTTAGAATGTAAAAATTTGATAGATTCATCATCTTCTTCCACAGAGCATGCTCGCCTACTTGCGGTCACTCGTTGGGAGTCGGGGCTTTGGTTGCATGCGTTACCGTCTAAAAATGTTGGCAATCTTTTGGATAATCAGACCTTTCGTATAGCTGTATCCCTTCGAATAGGTGCCCCGTGCCAGGTCCCTCACCGCTGCTCTTGCAGTGATATAGCGGATAGGTTCGGCCACCACGCACTTTCTTGTGTAAAAAGTGCAGGGCGCATTCCGCGGCACGCCAGCTTGAATGATATCATCCGTCGGGCCTTTGTCAGTGCTGGCATCCCCTCGATTTTAGAACCCAACGGTCTGATGCGGGATGACGGCAAGAGACCCGACGGAATGACCCTTATCCCATGGAAGATGGGACGGCCTTTGGTTTGGGACGCTACATGTGTCGACACACTAGCGCCGTCCCATCTTCCTAGGACAAATGATCACGCTGGCGCTGCCGCCTCTAATGCTGAAAACCTCAAACGGCACAAATATGGGTATTTAGACAGATTGTACATGTTTGTGCCGTTTGGGGTAGAGACTTTGGGACCTTGGGGGCCGGCCGCACATGTTTTATATAGGGACCTGGCGAAACGTTTAGTCGAGGTGTCAGGTGACCGGAATGCTGGCGTATATTTTGGTCAAAAACTTAGCATTGCCATCCAACGTGGCAATGCCGCCAGCATTCTGGCCACCTTTCCATCATCTACGGGGCTTTTAGTTTAAATTTTAATTTTGTATTTTTATTATGTAGGGTTTGTTTTTACTAGGTAGGTTTTATTTAGTTGTTAGTTAGTTATAATTTAATATTAGTGTATAATTGTATTTTATTTGTAAATAAACTTATCTCTTTTTATTATTATATAATTTCTTAGAACTTATTTATTTTTGAATTATTTTAAATTTTGTTTTCATTGATAGGCTCTATTGATGGTCAGCTTTTTTATGAGGTAATAAAAAAATTGTAGTCATCATGCCTATTACACATTGTATATTTTTCTTTGTTACCTCGATAGCGGAAAGCTACTATAAAATAAATATTAAAACTTCGGGTTATGACACTTCTAGACAAGGGATCCAGCTTTTAAGGATCCAGCAGGGGGGGGTCATAGAGTCGAGTCGAGGTCAAGTAAGGACAGTCTCCAATTCGATTACAACTAGAAAAAATATCAGTGGTCGAGAGTATCACCCAGCCCAGGGAGGTGACATGACCCCCATGACCCCCCCCCCCCCCCCTGGATCCGCCCTTGCTTCTAGATTATGAATATAAGTCTCTTATGTCATATTCAAACACTAACCGCCTTATGCATAAAACACTAAAAAGTATTTCAAACCTATTTTAGTTAAAAAGTGTTTTGTCTTCTTTTTCCAAACTCAAATCGTAATTTGGGAGAAACTTGACAAAACTATTTTTAACAAAAATAGGTTTTAAATACGTTTTAGCGTTTTATGCATATCGCGGTACGCTTTATTCCGTTTTTTAGCTGAGTGAGTAAAGTCAGATAATGCTACAAAAAAAGGTCCTGGTAATTAAGCGTTGGTCACTTGGTATAAGAGCGTCATTGTTATATTGTACTTACCGGCTTCATATCGCATCTTCGACTCGGAAATGTCCAATTCTACGTGGAGGCACGAGCGACCGCCGCCGCGGTGCAACTCTCTGTTCACTTTGATTTGCGCTAGGAACGGATTCTTGGCATCATAAGGCCTGAAATTAATAAAGAAATATTACACATTTTAACCACATAAGCAACAAGATAGCGGCTGATCACCAAAGTCGGTTACGGCGCGCGGCATGCTAAGGAGAACAAATTGAGACGGAAGTATATCCTCTTTCTCTTTCATGGGTCACACGGCGGATCTGGAATCGGTGAGAACGGGTGTCTATAATGTACAACATGATATTTGCCGACACGATAATGTACGGCATAATAATGCACAGCATGATAATTGGTGTACATGTACATCGAATATCATGCTGTACAATCCATGTCGTACAATACTGGCCGTCCATTATCGGCTCGTGTCTATAAAGTACGGCCCTATATTGTACAGCCAATAATCCGAGTACATTTCTCAAATTGACATTTTTTTTAAAAACCTGAACCTAACTGCTATACAAATAAGGAATTCGTGTACTTGTACATCAAATATCAGTTTGTACAAAATCGGGGTGTGCATTATTGAGCCGAGCCGATAATGTACGGCATGATATTGCACAGCATGATATTCAAAGTACATGTACACCAATTATCATGCTGTGCATTATTATGCCGTACAATATCATGCCGTACATTATCTGTGTCGTACATTATTGCCTCCCGTGAGAACCAAATCCGCATTTTTAAAATTAAATTGAATAAAAAGGTGGCGACTGACCGATAACATAATGATGCGAACAACCGTATTTCAGTGATTGCCACGGCTTGACTTTTCGGATGTTAGGTACCTACCCTAGCTAATTGGTAAGATTTGATATGTAGTGGTAGGACTCTATTGCAGAGTCCGCCCGAGGAAGTCCCACACCTTTGCCAGTTATTCATCCACCAAGCAATAGTGTGCAAGCATTACTACTGTTTCGGTTTGAAGGGCAATGTTACCAGATAAATTACTGGGCATGAAAAGATTTGACATCTAATATCTTACGGTGCGCAGGGCAGTGCGACGCAAGATTTTGTTTGCATGTTAAACGATTCTGGCACTGCTACTGTTATGGGTAGGAGTGATTACCACCAGGCTAATGTTTCGCTCGTCTCGTCACCACATTGCATTAAAAAAATCATTGCCCATAATCTACAATCTACAATATTATATAAAACAAACTCAGGTTAGTTACACCTACACCTTTTATAACTCAAGAACGGCTGGACCGATTTTTATGATATTTAATTTGTTGGATTTGTAAAACAGGAAAATACACAAAAAAAATAGTTATGTTTTTTAAAGCTTAAACTGGTAGGTCTCGAACCTTCATACGAGCAGTCTCTATTGGTTTCCGTCCCAACTGCTTTGCCAATTAAGCTACAGAAGTCTCTGCCTTAGATGCCAAATTTCCCAACCTGTTACAAGCTACCAACTAAAGAGTTGGTGGCGCCATCTGTAATTTATTTGAAACACAAATATTACCACCAACGCCTGCATACGAGCAGTCAACGCCAAGAGACTGCTCGTATGCAGGTTCGAGTCCTGCCAGAGGTCATAATTTTTCTTCCTGTTTAAGCTTTAAAAAACATAGAAATACCATAAGTGTGGAATCACTTCATACAAAAATATTCAAAAAAAGTTATGACCTACTAAGTGATTAAACAACGATGTTGTCACTATGTAACTTTAGAAACAGACCGATTATTGGCTTAATTATATAACATTTAATAGGGTATATGCATGTGATTCATTTATTTAAAAAAAATCCATAATTATCCATACTGGATATAGCATCGGACCGTCTCGACTGCGGAGTCAGCAGCGCTCTAGTTGCAATGGACTCCGCGCGTCATCGCATTTTCGGGCGGCCGCAGTACTAACAAGAACAATACGTGTTTCACGATCCAAAACAGGAGTCACGTAGACGAAAAACGTAAGCCGAATCTTTAGTAGAAAGATAAACTTGCTCCTACATCGCATAATTGCTAAACATTACAATATAATACATTAGGTAGGTTGCTTTAGTTTCACTCCCAAGTTAGGCAGGCGTCACGTAACCTACCCACTGGTTACCGGCGGGCGGCTGGTCTAACCAAAATTCCACCAAGAGTTAGTTATCCATAATTCCATTCAAGTCATTGGTTAGCTAGCGCCTGTACAAAAATAAAGGGATAAGTGGGGGAGTTTAACTGTATCTAATATTTCCATCGAAGAAATAATTGAAATTGTATGATAAAGTTCTGAAATATACGCGTTAAAAGATTTGGATTGAAGTGTAAGGATACGGAGGTAGGGGTTTGGGTTCTTAAAAGGTAATGATTTTTGTTATTTGGCGTGTTTGTATTCGGATCTGTCCTTTTTTTTTTTGCAAATTACTTCCTAGTATATAATTTGTTTGGAATCATATTGTAATCTGACGTCATTTACCACGATAGTAACACTTTCGGTTTAACGTGAAACATAAATATTTAAATTTTGTTTTCTATGCTTGGTTTTGTTACTTGTCAGCTTTATTGTGAATTAATAAAAAAGACATGCATATTCCCTTAGTAATTAGTATACCTAACACGTGAAATTGGTCTATAATATAGGAAAAAAACAAGAGGTGAAGCAGTGAGCTGTGGATGGTGATGGTGATGATGATATCCTACAAAGGCTACTTTTTAGAATCATTTATTAGAGCTTCACCTTTTTTACGGGGCGGTTCGTGCATATTAGTTTTAGTATAAAGAAGTGAACCACTTACGAATTCTGATCTTGCATGGAGTATAGCCTGGCAATCTCTCCAGTGAAAACGTTCTTGGGTTCGATGTCGCCGGGAGGGTGCGCCACCAGGCGGAACTGGCGCACGAGCTGCTCCTCGCCCGCGTTCTCGATGTTGAATTTCTCGCACACCGCCGGCCAGAACTTGTCCTTCCACGTGATGAAGTCATCCTCAATGCTGCAACGAACACCAGACTACTAACGCACAATTTTTTTTATTTGTACGAAACAGAAATAAAAGCCGTCAAGTGCGAGACAAACTCGCGCAACGAAGGTTCTTACTACCAGAAGTTCGTTTTACCATGAAATTTTCTTTGGTTCTGCACGGATCTTAGAGCAAAATCGTGGTTCCATATTTGTTAGGTAGTCCGCCATAATAATGTAAATTATATTAAAATTATAAGGATAAGTCCGTGTTTAACCACCAAATCACTTGTTGGTAAGCCATGGTGTGGTTGAATATAAAGCTCACAGACACTTACGGTGGGTCCCATTATTCAATCCTCGACCGGGAGATCGGATCAATCCAAGAGAAAATGTGATCTCCCGATCAACCACTCTCATGAATTTCCAAAAAAAATACGAGCTGCTACGGTTGGATATTGCAATGAAATTGATATTGAAATGTATCCGGGGAAAATCCACAATGTATGATGATAGTGGGTAGTTTTTCTACTGGTTTTGTAGTAAAAAGGGGGATAGATAGTAATATTAGTAATAGGTAATAGGTAGCTCTGATATATATTCTTCACAATTAGACCAGAAAATTTATGATTGATACTCATTCTACCACATGGTGGCGTTACTATGCAGTTTTAGCAAAAAACTTTACGGTTGCATATACGATTGGTCATGTGCTTCGTAAAGTATGAACAACTACCCGGGTGTGAAATACCTTTATAACTAGGACGCCCAGCTTTATACCCGATATTGGTGTTCACTAGAATCTAATGTTTTAAATAATGGCAAATCCACAGAAGGTATTGATTCTAAAATATACCTTATTATTGATATATATAAATTGAAACATTGTAAACAAGTTTGCTGTAGAAAACATTGTAAACAAGTTTGCTGTAGAAAACACTGGTTAACAGTGTTTTCTTCAGCGAACTTACTGCACTTTATATTACTTACTTGGCGTCATCATCACCCAATCCCATTTCATACACTCTGGTCGCTCCGAGCTCTTCCATCCTTTTATCCATATATATTGCCACTGCATTGTAGTGTTCATATGTTTTATTACCTAAACCAAATACCTGAAACAATGAAACACATAGAATCAGTTAAATCATAATAAACATTTATAATAATAGAGAATGTCAATGAAAATTATCAACTTAAAACTTAATTTAAGTAGTACAATACAACAGTGCCTCTTGGCATTTTAAATCATAATTTGAGAAAATTAAAAAAAATATGTTTTGTATTGGTTTATTAAAATGTATGATGCCCATCTTTTCCCACATTCACCAATTTTAAAATGTGCCCATATAAAAACCTTTACTTATCTACGATTACTAAATATACATAATTATCTCCAAGAATTTTCTGATAGCTAGAATATTTTTTTGGATGAAAAACATTTCAATTAATGCTAAAAATGTTTCAAAATGTACTGCTATCAGATTCCATAAATTTTCTGAATTTTATAATTCGATAAAATAATCTTTTTACTTTTTTGTGAATAGTTAAACAAGACAGGGCTTTATTTATTTCCTTATTAATAAATATATGAAAATTCACAACAATAAAAGTTTGACATGCACACACTTTCATAACTGGCATATTTTTGCTTGGCACAATGCAACCCTATTTGCTAGTACTAGCCTAATGTTGACAGCAGTAAAAAAAAACATCCTCAAAAAGAGTAAGGTGTTTAATTTCTCAAACTTTACCTTAAGCACTCTATTCACAATCTTGACGTACTGCAAGTATTATTATTAATTGCTGTACGTCAAGATTATTCACTGTCACTTTCCATCAGGCATCGTGCATGACCTTGGCGGGCTGTACAGCAGGCACAATGGTGAATATGGTGCTTTACCCATGCAATGACTATGTCGATAATATAAGTGTGATTTCATGTTAATAAAAATTTTGGTTACTCATCAAAACATTTAAATTCAACAGATTATCTAAAAAAATAATATGAATGTAAAATAACTAATGCGTGTTTAGGCCACAATCAAAAAAACGAATGGTTGAAGTAATGTATAATGGATTATTAAAAAAAAACTCAATGCCAAGTACTTATTAAAATTTATGAAAAGTTTTTTATTAAGTAGAGGAGTCCTACACCCAGTCAGAACAAAACAGCATAGACTTAGTAATAGTGTCTTGTTGCACAGCCTTTAGGTATGGAAACCAAAAGCCATAGTACAAATGATGCAATATGTTTAGCACCTAATAAACGACACTGGGATAGACGGGTTCTACCGGGGGGTAGACCACAAATCAGAAATCATAGTGTAGGACTAGACTCAATGGAATGATAATTATGTTTATAACCGGGACTTAATCGCGCACAAATAAATTTATTTTTATTAACCTCGACGTTTCGACCATGTTCCAATGGCCGTGGTCACGAGCTGACTGACTGTGAACGTCGAGGTAAATAAAAATAAATTTATTTGTGCGCGATTAAGTCCCGGTTATAAACATAATTATGTGTTCAAATCGCGAAAGTTTAAAAGTTTCAATGGAATGACTTTATATGTAAGACAGCTGGCAGTTAGCAGTTGGAAGTGGATGAAAGTCTATGTTCAGCAGTGGATTATTTGACTGCCCAATAGCTCGTAGCATGTCTGCCTTCAGAGCCGTAGAGCATGGTATCAATCCCCACCAAGGACAAAAATGTATGTGACAAACATAGATATTTATCTATGTTATGTTGTAGCATGTATTACAAGAATGTATTAACAAAAAATATATATATAAGTATTCCCCTCCTAATATAAGGAGCAAAGTATTCTATCAGCTATCTGGTTTCCATAGTACAAGCGTTGCTTAGTGTAAGGCTAGATGGCGCTGTATGAAATGTCCACCTTTTTTTTTATCATCATGTTATATGGCAGTCAAACGCAAGCATAATATAATAATTTTAAAAAAAATTGGCTGATTATGATGACTATGAATAAATTACACACTGTTGAGCATATGATAGAGGTGAGTAAATGAAAGAGCTTATCCTTAAACAGTTTTGCAGCACAGATAGTTTGTGTACAACTAACTATCAGTTGGGTCAGGCAAATACTATAACAAAAAATATTTAACATTATTTTTTTTTCGTACCATAGATCGTAATTTTGAAAGAGACGATAGAAACTGTCTTCTTTTTACCAATTGTGGTAAAACTCCGAATATCACACTCATATTTCAAAACCTACATTTATAGGTTAGTTTTACTCTAGGTCAAGAAAAATTAAGTAAAATAATTCTTCACCTCGCTGACTCACAATCCTTTTATAGACGAAGGTATTTTGTAGATATTAGGTAGATTTTTAAACCAAACTACCCGTATCCAAGCAAAATGATGTACCTAATCTAACGAAATCGATATTATTCTATTACACAACTAGGATAAATTACAATTAAATCACTAAATAGATTATGCTCGGAGTCCAATGAGTTACTTATTGAGATTTAAAATGAATAATATTAGCAACAATTTCAGTTAAAAATCAATAATTTTCATCTTGCTTTCGTTCGACTTTGCCCGAGAAAAACAAAAGTGAGAACTGTAAAGTGAAAACTGAAAAGTCAGTCAGTCAGAGTCACGTACGTCACGCACCGCACGCATCAAGTCATTGTCAATGTCAGCCAAAGTTTTTTTTCATTCTTCTTGGAATGGCGCCGCACATTGTACATTTGCCAGTATTTCATCGTGTCGATATATTTCATAAATCTTATATTTTAAAAAAAATATTGTCTCTGCGAATCACGCATCAACAGTCAAATAATGTAACTTACCGCATAATTTAAACCAGTTAAATCCGGACTTCCATTCTTTAACCAGTCATAAAACTCCATGGCATTGTCTGTCGGATCTCCCTCTCCGTACGTAGCCATACAAAATACCGCTAATGAGTTTGGTATATCTTGTAGTTTTGTGAGCTCCTCCTGCAAGAAAATATCTACTTAGTAAATATATTCTGATGCCTGGGGCCGTACCACAATCTTAAACCGTAACGTAAGTACCTACAATAATTCAAATCTAGAGTAAAAGGTTCCTTCTAGGTAAGCATGCTTCATCCTAGACCGCACCGTTGCTTACTATCAGGAAGGGTGTGGTCAAACGCAAAACTATCTATCTATCTTCTATATAAATAATAATGAATCGCTAAATGAGTTGCTAAGCGCAAAACTCGAGAACAGCTGATTAAATTTAGCAAATTTTTCAAAAGTATGCAAATGTGCAAAGCCGGGGCGGGTGAGCTAGGCTTTTACTATTAAAAGAGCAACACTATAATTTACAAATTCAATGACATTCATATTTATGGATGTTACTGAGATTGTGCATGATCCCATACCCTCATACACTTCTAGGTGACGCATCCTGAGTCCTGAGTTTAATGAGTCTAATTTTTCTTACCCTTTTCTCAGATAAGAAGTAGCATACTTTTTATCCACTTCTCATTGACGATAACCACATCGACATTTATGCAAGCAACTTATATTATGTTCAACGAAAGTTTGAATAGGTGAAGAACGCGAGCTGAATGCGCACGACCTGATGCCATTTTCATTGGTAAAAAAATATTTTGCACTCCTCTTGCTCAAAAAGTCCGTCATTGTAGCGCACCAGAGCGGGGCTAAAATAGCATATTATGCTCCAGGGGATGAGAGTTTTATTTTTTATTTATGTCTGTTACACCAACAAGCCTACAAAAACGAAAAAGTCTTTATTCATAAGTAGAATAATAAATAAATAAAGCCTCGTAAAAAAAAAAGTACATTATATTTTTGAAAATGGAAATAATGCGGCGATCTCATTGGCGTCGGGCGCGGACAAGGCACGGGCGGCTTGCCATTCCATTAAAATTTCATACTAAATACATTGAAATAAGGCACACAGGCCAAAAAAAATAAAAAATTACCCATTATAACATCGATGTATTTGTATAAAGTTACTAGCATTACTACAGCCTACACATCATCATCATCAGCCCGGAGACGTCCACTGCTGAACGAAGGTCCCTTAGATCGCCACACTGTTTGACAACCTGCCATTTGTATCCGACCGGTTGCCCGCGACTTTTACAATGTCGTCGGTACACCTAGTGGGAGGCCTTCCTACGCTGCATCTTCCGGTTCGCGGTCGCCACTCAAGAACCTTTCTTCACCATCGGTTATCAGTTCTTCGAGCGATGTGGCCTGCCTATTGCCACTTCAACTTGCAAACTCTGCGAGCTATGTCGGTGACTTTGGTTTGGACAGGCTACACACTACGCAGTAATAAATTACACGTCACCTTGGTTAACTTTATACCTACTAGCACGCAGCGAAAAGGATAACAAACACACAGAAAGACTTTACCTTCTGGTAAAGGAGACAAGGACTCAGATAAGTCACAAAGACGAGAGTTACATTTACAGAGCAGAGTAAGAATTTTCAATACATGCCACGCTACATTCTTCAACTAGTATACTATAACTCTATCTGTGATTTTCTGATTTTACACAAGGTTTTGTATGATGTGGTACTGTGAACAAACCATATCACATTCTTCAGGGTCCGCGACCATGCCTTTCATGCGATATCGTATGCCGTCCTTCGCGAGCCGGCCAGCGAACTCCTCGCCGGTCCCAGTTTGAGATCCATAGAACACCACCAGACTCCTGCCTGAGGCCTTGAGTTTGTTGATGAATGAGTTTTCTACTATTTGTATGGAACCCGCAGGCCTGAAATTAAGAATCACAATTGTAATTATCCACATAGCCCGTGCGAAGACGTCGTAGTCTTGTGGGAGACCGCTCGACTCGATATCGTAGGTTCAATCCCGGGCCGTACCCAAGGCCGTCTTAACTATGCTGGGGAATTTGGGGCCCTTTTGGAAAGTAAAGAATGCGAATTATACTAACATTTTTCTACTAGCTTTTTTTTTGTCTTAACTCGATCCTAACTAGGTAAGCCAAATAAGTCAAAATCACGTCAAATGTTATGGAAATTATATAGGTACACTTGTACACATAACAGAAAAAAGACAAAGTTTGATTTTAATTTTGACTTAAGTTTTAAAATTAAAGTAAGTTTTATTTTCGACCCGAGTGCTGTTACTGGGCCCGACGAAAATGTTTTGAGAATAAATGTGAGAGAAATTGTCGGTCCTTCGGGCCCCCCTGATGATGTGGGCCCTGAGCACGGGCCCCGTGTGCCCTTATAGGAAAGTCGGTACTGGCCGTACTTTTTAATAAGTTATTTGGAGTTAATATGCGGATTTTCGTACCACTGCCTTTTCAATGACGGAAAACCTCGTGAGGAAATCTGTATACTTCTATGGGTCTCTAGGATATGTCTCAATTGACATTTTGGACTATTAAAAGGCTGATTATGTTGCTAATTATGATTAAATAATTATGATAAAATATTATTTATAATTATTATTAATGATTAATTTAATTTCAAATTTTTACTTCTTTCTAAAATTCTAAGGTTTATTTCTAAATTCTTATAAGGTTATAGAAAATGTACGCTGTATTTTTTACTATAGGTACATACCTCAACCTACTATAGACACAGAGTAAAAGAACAATCTATCTATTAATGATGGAGATTGCACACAGCGCCATCTAGCCCTTAACTATGCAAAGCTTGTACTTGACTTCTTGGGTTTATGCTAGTAAATTTCTCTGGGTTTTTTAAAATTATTGGCATCGCACGTTGTGCATTCTGCCAGTGTCAAGTTTATTAATTTTCACATTTATTTGTTATCATGAAGTCAAATAAGTCATGAAATCACAGTAAGTCACACGAAATTAGTCATAGTTGAGTCCAAGTCATACCCTAGTAAAGTTGGGGCGACTTTACTGTGAGCTTCTATGGAGTTTTGAAAACAACACGAAAAGACATGTTTCACCACATTATATTACTTGTCCACACTCGTGCATGTAATTCAACACTCAATGAATAAAACACCACCATTTTTAATCATTAATTCGCGAAAAAACACAAGTTTAAGAAAATAATAGAATGCAACGACATGATTTTTCCGTGTTCCCGCCAAAACTCCTTCTCTGGGTTTATGGCTTCTGCTTGTGTCACAATAGGATGTTTTCTGACAGCTGTCAAAACGTAGTTTTACAGCTAAAGGATAGACGGGGCTGACGAGATATGGTCCACCTATTTTTCGCATTTTTCTTGTGAAAAAGCAGTACCCTTATCATGGACGTTCGTGATTCTGATTGCGAGCGTGCGCGAGCAGGAGGGCGCATGGCGCGAGTGGCTTGGTACGAGCAGGATGGCATGCTATCGCAATCGGAATCGCGAACGTCCATGATAAGGGTGCAGTTCACTCGCCTTCACTGCTTCACTTCACAGTTCGCATTCGTTGGTGAAGTGCTTTTCCTAGTTTTCATGTACCATTTTGTTGAAATTCTGATAAATTGTTATTGTTACGTTACGTTATTGTTATTATTTTTTGTTGATAGTAATTAATTATTTGATTAGGCACACTCACTCATTTGTGTGGAATAACGAAAGATTAAGAAATACTATGGGCAATGGGCAAGTACATTGTAATACAAAGAAAAACAAAAAACGCATGACAGATCTGATATAAATGAAATAAGATAACTTTTTTATTTTTTGACCTTTTTACTTTGCTTCATTCGTTCAAAATCTTTAGAATCATAGACAAGATAGTGAAACTGTTCAGTTCAGGGTCATGTCTCTTCATTGCCATCGAACGGAACTATAATTTTTTTATTGGCTGTCAGAAAATCACCCATTCTGCCAGAGAAATTATTTCTCTGCATTCTGCCAAAGCTTGTACTATGGGATCACTTAACTGACAAATTACTTAATACTTCCTTCTTTTTGTTTTGTTAATACCAAGGATAATATAATACTATACTAGTATGTTAAATACATACTTACTTGTAACTTATGATACACAGTACAAACGTCTTTGTCACATAAATGTTTGTCCTGGGTGGGAATCGAACTCACGCTCTACACAGCCCTCAAATCAGAGATACTACCAAACTACCAACTGAGCTATAATATAAGGATACAATGTCAATAAAGTAAATAAGTACAGTTGACGCAACGAATAAATAAGTACCTACCGCGCCACAAGACTTTTATGACATAATTATGACGATGACTTTCCTTACTTGAACATCAAGATACTTTGGAAGTAGTTTGAACTCTCAGAGGCACGTTTAAGTACCTTCATAAAATACGCTCTATGCCATAACCACGTACGTACACACGACGTAAACGGCACGCTGCCTGCCTTGTAAGGTGTTAGCTCTTTCTATCAGTAATACGAGCACGCAGCCGAAGCAAGCATCAGCAGGTCCACGGGCGGATCCAGGGGTGGAACATAGGGGCACGTGACGTGGGTAGGGTTTTCGCTTTTCTGTGAATGTACCCCTCCCAGAAATAAACCCTGGATCCGCCCTTGAGCAGGCCCTACCCGAGTGTCCAGTGTTTTTGGGATACCTATCGATCATGAAAAGATGTCGCTTTTTTAGCTACTTGCCGTCCGATAGTACAATAAAGTAGGTAGTTAAATTAGGATTTACTTTGCAATACTCATAGATTACACTATGTGACGAACTGACGATCTAATGAAATTCTGAAATCTTATGATGAATCCTAGATGAAAAGCGGTTACTAGTAAACCCAGAACACATTCCAGTTATATGTGTTTTTGTGTGTTTAGTGTTTACCACAACCAGCGTTGGATTTCGTAATATAATTATACTATTTGTACCATTATTTCATAGTGTGTAGTATGTAGTATCGTAATGCCACTACTACTATACTACGCGAATATAGTAGGTATAATTTTAACTTGAGGTCGACCGACTTGTGTTACGTCCTTTAACTCTTTAATATTTACCCTGACTCCCTGATACTTTCTTGCGATACTGTAAAAGAAAGTAAATTTAGTCAGCCCGTATAGCTCAGTGACAGTCTTATAGCTCAGTTGGTAGCATACCGGGGCGTGGGTTACATTAAACGCCCTAGACGAACATAGATGTTTGTTTTGTGTACCTAGTATGTATTTACGAAAAAAATATGTATATAAGGATTCTATCAGCTATCTGGTTTCCATAGCTTGTACGCTTTGCTTAGTATGGGGCTAGGTGGCTCTGTGTGTAAAATGTCCCCCAATATTTATAAAAAAATAACTGCATAGAGTAAATGCTGTTGACAACATTTTACTTCGTGCCAATGCTAAGGACGAAGTTCCGATTGGCGAATTAGCCGAGATCGACGTCCACTTGCCTGATCTTGATTAATATCTAAGCATGACAGATTGTCTAGAAAAGACATGTTTCACCATATTATATCACGTATGCCCACACTCACGCAAGTATATCGGCACTTAATGAATAAAACAGCACTATTTGTTTACATTAAAACTCGAAAGAACACAAGTTTTTCAAATAATACAATGCAGCGACATGATTTTTTCGCATGTTTGCCAAAACTCACATTGTCCACACCACAGTACCTATATTGCTAGGAGAGAAAAGAAGTTTCTGTTTTAAGGTTTTTTTTGACATTCTGTCTGTAAAAAAACATCCATACAGTATGATTTTCATTGGTGATTTTAGTTCAACCAGTAACAACATAATAAAAACCGGCCAAAAGCGAGATTGCAATCGCAAGGGACTCGCACTAAAGAGCTGCTACACCGGGCCAGAGCTATAACCACCAGACCAGACTTAGGTCAGTTGGTCTGGACCAACTTAGACCAAGTTGACTAGTCAATATGTGTGCAGATATAGCAATTTTGTGTGGCGGTAGAAGCCTTTATTTGTTCGAAAATTCCTTTACC
The DNA here is from genome assembly GCA_905404285.2 of Erannis defoliaria. Taxonomy (NCBI): domain Eukaryota; kingdom Metazoa; phylum Arthropoda; class Insecta; order Lepidoptera; family Geometridae; genus Erannis; species Erannis defoliaria. Next base: position 9,732,609 of record FR990071.1, read on the forward strand.
AATGCAAATGTTCTGTGAAAATGACAATCGTCAGCCTTTTACGGTTTTATAGAAAACCGTAAAAGGCTGCTGGGTGTTTTACTTTATTGGCACGTAGCTATCTACGTGCCAATAAAGTAAAACAGACAGACGACGAAGGCCAAGTATAAGGATCCCTCCCTGTGATGTGCTGTGGTGTAACTATTTACTGAGACAGAAAATAAAAAGAAGTGGGTACTATATTATCATCATCATCACCAGCCCGAAGACGTCCACAGCTGAACGAAGGCCTCCCCATTAGACCGCCACACTGTACGACAACCTGCCATTTGCATCCACCGGCTGCCCGCGCCTTTTACAATGTCGTCGGTCCACCTAGTGGGAGGCCTTCCTACGCTGCGTCTTCCGGTTCGCGGTCACCACTCAAGAACCTTTCTTCCCCATCGGTTATCAGTTCTTCGAGCGATGTGGCCTGCCCATTGCCACTTCAACTTGCAAACCCTGTGAGCTATGTCGGTGACTTTGGTTCTTTGGCGAATATCCTCTACATTATATTATATCTATAAATTATACGTAGGATATAATAGATTGGTGGTCTAAGTACGTTCGAATCCCATCTAGAATATTTATTTATTTGACTAATTTAAATGTTTGTTCAGTGCGCATTTATTGTTTACTAAAAAAAACTGTGTATCAGCTATCTGGTTTCCATAGTACTTATAACCATTAGCTTTACTTATGCTGGTTAATTCCGTAGCGTACGTGACGTCATCTGCCAGTCTCAACAGAAATCCAGCGCTGGTTGTTTAGAACCAGCATCACGGTGAGTTAGGACCGGAAATTATAGATAGGTACTAATAATCTCATTTTTTTTTTGTGTATGTAACTTCACTTTTCTTTCTATGTAAGTATGTGTATCTCTTTTTGTTTTGAATAAATTATTTAGTATTGTATTTTTATTGTATAATACAATAATAACAACACTAAAATAATATTAATATTATTGTATTGTTTTTTTTTGTATTGTATGTTTTTGTTGCTTTTTCCAGTTTGGGGCTTGATGGTGCTGTGTGAAATGTCAACAAATTATTTAATATTACCTACGTACAACCCAACACCTATACTAGGTATCTAATCTTGAACTTCAATTATTTCAAATCTTATGCTATTGTTATTATATGCTATTATATTACATATCATTTTATCATTCATAGTAGGTATTCCGCAGAGAATATAGGGGCTGCTAGACACTCCGGTACTGGGCTTTAAAAACCACTTTTTTCGCAGTCGGTGACACACCAATGGGCGATTTTCTGACAGCCAATAAAAAAAAAATAGTTTATAAAAATCCGTTCGATGGCAATGAAGAGACATGGCCCTGAACAGTTTCACTATCTTGTCTGTGGTTCTGAAGATTTTGAACAAAAGAAGCAAAGTACAAAGACCAAAAAATAAAAAGTAACCTTATTTCATTTATATCAGATCTGTCATGCGTTTTTTGTGGTTATTGTTTGTATAACAAAGTACTTGCCCATAGTTTTTCTTAAGCTTTCGTTATTCCACGCAAATTAGTGGCAGCGCCTTGCCAATTGATTAATTAAATTACTATCAATAAAAATAACAATTAATTTCAACAAAAAATAATAATAATAACGTAACGTAGTTATTACATTGAGCGGTACCAATCAGCAATCTATCTATGTATTTCTGACTAAGATACCTAATTTAATAAATTATCTTAGTCTGATATACATGTTCTGCACGTCATTTGTCGACATAGATTGGGCCTTTTCACACCGGCACAAACGATATCGTCGCGATATCGTTTGTGTACGAGCTATTGCTCATCCTATTGCGACTGCTCACATATTTGTGTCGCGAAATCCACCGTGACCCAAGGCAGAGCTCAGTCTGAAACAAATTTGTGAGCTGTAAGCCACCTTTACCGAATATTTAACTATAGCAGGTGGATCCTTGGAGGATCTAGCTCTCTCTCTCCAGGTAACCGCACCGGCGCAGTAGAGCAATCCTTCAATAGCCGCCATCTTGATTTTAAGTGAGAACTGCAATATCTCGGCCATCTTCAACTTTTCGAGAAAGATCATGGGGACTAAAGTTGTTCATTATTCAATTTTCTACATTTTATCTTTAGAGTTTTTTTTCCGTGCGTTTGTTTTTTCCCGAGTTACACGTTATCTGTCGCAAAAGCCATCTTGATTTTAAGTGAGAACTGCAATGTCTCGGCCATCTTTAACTTTTCGAGAAAGACCATGGGGACTAAAGTTGTTCACTATTCAATTTTCAATTTTTTTTATTTTGTTATTTTTTTCGTGTTACTGATTTTTACCGAGTTACACGTTATCTTCCGCGTAAGCCATCTTGATTTTAACTGCGAACTGAAATATCTCCGCCAACTTCAACTTTTCGAGAAAGGTCATAGGGACTCAAGTTGTTCACTATTCAATTCTCTACATTATATATTTTGTTTTTTGTTCCGTGCGATTGATTTTCCCGAGTAACGTCCCCAGATAACGTGTAATCTGTCGCGAAAGTCACTGGTGACCCAAGGCAGACCTGATATCGTGACGATATCGTTTGTGTGAAAACGCTCATTAGAAGCAATTTTATGCTGCAGTACTTGCAGTTATTAATGCGAAACAGTTTTAATCGAAAATTGCCAGACAAGACATCGACCTTTTGTCATCGCTTCTCGTGACGGTGGTTCGGTTGTTAAAGTCCAATCTTTTTATTTGTTTTACGGAATAATCACATACCTACTTATTTTATTATACATGTACCCAAGTGTTTAAATACAGAGTAAGTGAGACGAAAATAATCTTACTGCAATATCACTTTATTTTTTCTGTTTTTCCGGATCGTGGGGATAATAGAATAAAGAATAAACAAGAATAAACACTTTCTGCCGAGAGAGCATAACGAGATATGTAAAACTTGACCATTAATGTTTTCGAAATAGTAGTAGCACAGGATAGGTACACTTTAGTATGTAATACCTATTATAATAGTATTATATTATCTTTGGTACTACGTACAGATGACGCGATCTTTATACAACTGAACCAAAACTATAAAACTACAATCATGTCGTTTGCAGGGCAAGCTAATTTGTACTCTACGCGTATAAAAAACATTGTAATTTTTCATAACTGTAATGCTCGAAACTCGCGCAAAGCCGGCGGGAGCCGCGTGACGTCAACGAGCCAAGCACTACAATGGAAAATCGAGTCACTGAATTACAAATAAGGTACAAATTAGCTTGTACTGAATATGACAGTGTTGTAGTTATAGCTTATAGGTACCTATATCTACGCTTAGCGTACACGCGTTTTAGGGAGTGCACTTGCCCTTATAATAGGTAGTAGGACCAATCTAGTAAAGCCCTTTATATTCCAATAAATAATACCAGGCGTCAGAGCTCGGCAAAAGTAGGTCCCATTTAGCATTTTACGACATTCTATTAACAGCTAGGTATCTTCGCTAGTAGATAATACCCGATAGTAAAGTTATATTTATGTACAATCTAAGCAAATACCGTACTATGCGATTCAGTAGAAAGTATATTACCTAGAATATTATTTTCAGATTAATTAGAGCATAGAGCACCATTAGGACCCAGGTTATATATATTATACGTAGGTAATATATATCGAGAATATACATATATTCTCGAAGAAGTACCTATAGGTAGTATGGATATAATTTAAAAGTAATTTAGTACGCGAGCACCAAATTGACAAGATATTAACCAATCTACCTGTATGTACTTAACAGATTATTGAGGCATGTCCTTGTCCAATGTCCATGGACACAGGGCGCACGTAATCATGCGCGAGGCGAGCGAGAACGCGAATATTTTGATCAATTTGGTACAAGGGCTCGATTATTTAATCATGCACATAACTTCTTGCACATACATAATATCACCGACTTTCGAACTTTAGATGATTCATTAAAATTAAGATTTTCAGATTTTTGGATAATCTTAATCGTATTTATGACATACCTGATAGAATGCGCGAGCGCTGCAAGCGTATAATAATATAATATACACATAATTATGTTTAGTGCGATTAGTATTTATTTATATTTTAATTTAGGCTAATGCATATAGCATACCTACGTCAATGTATTATAAGTACTTATACAACGTGTAACAAAAAGGTTCAACAATACGAAAGGGTATGTATGTACTTACCATTATGAACAACTTTTACTATGGGGCCAACCCCGTAATGACGAAAAAATTATCAGCTGTTCCATACAAAAAGTTCTTTGAGCTTGGACAAAATGTATAGAACATCTGATATTTTTTTCACGATTTCATGTTTGGAAATCTCATCAACTTTTACTATGGAGTAAAAGTTGATGAGTTAATGATGAGTACATACATACCCTTTCGTATTGTTGAACCTTTTTGTTACACATTGTATAGTTAGGTATCTCAAGTTGTAACCTACACCTAAGTACCTATCTATTAGTTTTTATTTACGTTACGATGATGAGAAGTGTGGTGAAAACAGCGGCACGTCTATTTTTTTTGACTCCGCTTGATTTTACTGATATTTCCCTATCTAAGATCCCCTAAATGTTCTAAGCTTCGCAGAAAGTGTAGGTACTTCCTGTAGGTACTCGCCAAACTATTTAATATGTACCTAAGGCTACAAAATAATATTATGTGCGTATATTATACTTAAATTATTACCTACTACAAAAAAAGTATACTCACTGTATTGAATATTTACTAATAAGTATTTCATCTTTCTTGCTATCCTTTTTGGAATTATACAGCCACCAGATTGTGCCTCCCAATAAGATGCCTAGTATTATGAAGTCAAATGTGGTAAACAGGGTGTCCGTGGCTGCAGCGGCCCCTGCTCCTGTCACCGCATCTTTGAGCACGTCCTGAGCATTATCCGACATGTTTTAAGGTTATCTGTCTTTGCGCAACTTAAATTACGTGGTAATCACTTTTACCGCGAACGCACAAGGTCACTTAGCAGTCAATATTGTTCGCAATTACTATAGCACCGGCGGCGACCAAGCGCCCCTCATACAAATTACAAAAAAAAACTACATACAATTACTGCACTGAATTACACTGCACTGTCACTCAATGACGTCGGATGAACATTATTTTTGTTAGGTACTGGGTTTGTTGAAATCAATCATACGGCATAAAACAAAATCATCTGTATTGTAGACGAACGGAATCCACGGCTCAAATCAAATAAGCCGAATGAACGAGAACGACCGGTAGCACCGAATAGTGAACACTATAGCCGAGATAAACTGAACGAAATTGTCTACGTGGTTTGAACATAGAACCGAATTGTGTCTGCGTAGCCTGAAGGCACAATGTCAAACGACCGTCGGCCGAAGGAATAGAACAATGTTGAATAATAGAGCACGCGCCGCGGCCGTGCACAGGCGTGGGGCACGAATATTGAATTGAATGTCGACGAACTGAGCGTCTGCCTGTTTGGGCTGCCGATTGGTACTGGCGCATGTGGCGGAGACGCCGACTGCGTCTGAAGCCTCCAGCCAGTTGTGTCGTCATACGAATACATTCGCGCGCTAGCGCCATTTGCAATCTGAACGCATGCAATAATATCTCATGATGACTATTTTCAACTCTTCAAATGTACGATAGGTACGTTTAGTTATACCATGGTATAATAATAGTAAAATTAAGTAAGTAAGCTAAGTAGGTAAGTATGTTTAAGTAATGAGAAGAGAAGTGATTTTGCTGGCTGGACTTATTAAAAAAATAATCTAAATCAAACTAGATAGGTAAGGTACCTATGTAGGTACCACTGAAGAGAGAAGTAAAGTAGGCCTTCGCTTTTCTGTGGTAGGTACTATCGCACACAATGTCCTTTGTTTTTCATCGGTTTGGTTTTTATCTTAAAAATTGAGTAAGTAGGTACTTCTTTAATTAGGTACCTATACCAATATACCGCCGGCGGGCAAACTTTACATAATTAGAGGTAGGTACATTCCATCTAAACTTCAACTTGCACGGGCATCAAAAATTCTTATTGTGCATGACGCGCCTCTATATTTCGCTCACTTTTTATTATAATTATATTTACTTATCCTGGAAATAGTATTCGCGAATTAAAACTACAATTACAAATTTTTCACATACATAGGTAAGTAGATAACATTCCCTTTTCTTCTTTGTGTAATTATAAAGCTTGTTTAGAAAATATAATAAAATGCTAAATCACAATTACTCACAATCATTCTTAAATGGTAGATAATGATTACTTTGTCTTTTTTCCGAACCAAATGTCATGCTTACCTATCATTTTACTCGCATGGATAAGGACGTATCTAAGCCGATGCAAACAATCATTTTTCGTGTACTACCATAAAAACTAGTGCACAAGTAAACGAATCTCGATTATAGCGAACATCATTTTATTTTATGAGTACTTTCATGACAACCACTGAAGAGAGAACCAAATAGGGCTTTCGCTTTTGTGATGATCTGTCGATTTTTTTCTGCATAAACTAGGTACTGAATTGGTTCATAGATTATACGGTAGGTACCTACTACCTACCCCGTCCAGTAATTTTGTGAAACTACGATTTCGCGAAATTCATATTTTATTGCAATATATTAAAATAATTAAATTAAAATAATATTTATTGCTACTCTTAGACTTGGTAATGAACTATAACTAAAATTCCGTTAATCTATGCAATCACTATCACGAGTGTTGTAGTTTGATTTAATGTATTTAATTTTAAACCCCCTTTGTTTTAGTTTTTGTTTGTTTTTTTGTTTCAAAATGTCTTTATTAATTCATAAAATAACTTATTATATGTACAATAACCAGTGTAAATGTGATCCTAGCAGTACAATCATTGTTGCTTTTTTATATTATTTTGCAAGCAATAACCTCATACAAAACTTTTTAATTGTAACTCAAATATAATATTGGTGAAAAAAGGTTACATTCAAAATTAATTTTGCTCATTTGGATACATAAACAATATAAACTTTAGAAAAGCATTATACTTGAAAAAACTGTTTTAAACCTTTGTTTTAGTGCAGCTCTTTATAATGTGTTGGTATCCAGGCCACTGAGAAGGAGAACTAAGATTTGCATACATAGAAGAATGTGATCACTGATCAGGATCAATAATGATTACGAAAATGAAGCCTGTAAACTCTTGATTGCGAAGAGTAAAATCATGCGCACGATTCATGAGAATCGGTTTTGATAATGCAAATATTTTGTCATTAATTAGTCACAAATGTGAGATAATTAGTCGCATCTTAATTCCGAAGATATAGGTAGGGTTCAGAATCCTCACCTCTCGTGGGAGCGAACGGTGAGGGCTAGAGACGTGGTTTTGATTCCAAAATTTAGTCGTCAATTGGTCGTTACGATATGCCAAATCTCAAAACCAATGCTACAAGGGTTCCAGAGTTATAAAGGTAAGTTTGTGAGGATTCTGGCGTGAACAAATCACGCCAGAATCCTCACCTGATACTCATACAAAGCATAAGTTTTGTAATCCAAAATTGGTGTCAAGATTTAGTCAATAATTAGTCGTCGTTGATTATTAAACGGGTCCTGTCCAAATGAAAGACGGGAGTTGAAGTAATAAAAAAAACAAGGCGATTGAGAAGCCGATTGTCGCGCCTGACATTATGGGAGAGATCAACGTCCGCTGGACGGGCTACCTAACCTAAGAGATATGACATTTTGGCCTCTATGAAATAAGATAAATTTGTACCACTAGGTCACCTACGTATGGAGAATGTCCTAAGCTTTATTGACTAGCATGAAAATTCCATTGACAAAACTGCGTTGTTGCAGTTTGTATTGCAAATTGCACATATTACCTATATTGTTGATATTCTAAACAGAATCTGATGTTAAATAAGTAAGTTTGAATAGGCTGAGTGGCCAGCCCTAGCGTCAGAGTTAATATGCCGCCCGAAGGCCTCTGACATGGCTGACGGTTGCCTTCGGATGGGTGACCGTAAGTGGCATTTATTTCTGAGCGCTACCGTGGGTCGGATGACACGTTAAATTGTTGGTCCCGGTTGTTTGTTCTAGTTTCTATAATCTGATGTTAAAAAATAAGAAGAATAAGGGCGCCACTAAGAGTTATTAAATAATCTGGTTATAGATAATCTAGGGGGCGCCACTATTAATTTCTTTCATTATTTAAAGGGGCTCTACACTGTCTTGTAAGTACTGATTTATACCAAACCAAGATCACCACTTGGTCTGTCGCCGACCGTTTAGACCGTGTAGACAGCGGTGTAAACAGACCAAGTGACCTTGGTCAGGGTAATCCAACGGACCACACCGTGAAGCAGCTACGTTAGTTTTATTTATACGGGAATACTCACGTTTAATTAAATCGGATACTCCAACTACAGTTTCGATCACATCCGGTGACCTTTTTCAAAGAATGAAAACAGAGCCCGACGCGCGTGCAGCTGCGTCCTGCTTAGCACTCTCTAGTTAGACTAGACTTAGACTATAGTTTCGATCACATCCGTGAGTGTGATCGAAACTATAGTCGGAGTATCCGATTTAATTAAACGTGAGTATTACCGTGTAAATAAAACAAGTGTCAAAACCACGTCAGTTTTCATAATAAAAAAAAGCTCCGTTAGTGTAGACTGTAGAGCTTTTATTTAAAGTAAGTACGAGAACGATTACAAAATTTATGAAATAGTAATTACTATATCATAACTACTATATAATTATTAACCTAATTACTTTTTTCATATATTTTTTCTATTTTTACGAACTATAGTAATTCTCGCTTTACAAGATTTTTTGTCTAGCAGGTTTATTGAAATTGTAACTTTGCTAATGTTTAAAAACCAGTTTGTTCCAATTTAGAACCAGCGATCGTACCTCAGCAGTACAAAGTCCGGTCGTCTCCAACCAAAGTGCAAATTATCATGTTCATATTCAAATCACATAGGTACCTTAGTCGACCGCGATAACCCAGTCAATGTTCGAGACTTAGTATGACGGTTCTTGCAAATTACAAAATAAAATTATTCAGCTATGATTGGCTACATTTGCTGTCAACTGCTACGGGCGATCAGTAAAGAATAAAATTATACAAATATGAGATTGGAATGGCCCTGGGTATGTCTTTAAACTGCAACCATACCCACCGGAGCACGGGCAGCAGCGTCCTCTTGGTTAACGGTGGTGACCATTTTGCGATCCCCAAGCCGCCTGCCAAGCGTGGGGATTATGGCAACACCCCTCTATTAAGGGGGAGGCCTTCATCCAGCAGCCTGACATTATGGGAGAGATCAACGTCCGCTGGACGGGCTACCTAACCTAAGAGATATGACATTTTGGCCTCTATGAAATAAGATAAATTTGTACTACTAGGTCACCTACGTATGGAGAATGTCCTAAGCTTTATTGTGAGTGCACGTTTTATGGCTGACGACGACGAGATTGGAATATTAAAACGTACAAGTAGTATTGAATCACGGTCGTAGTGTTGAACCGTATATTCGGCGGGCGCGGCGTGCGACAAATTGTGCGGATTGTACGATGACGTCACACGCGGCGGGGCCGGGCATGGGGAAATTAGTGTTGGGCGCATATTTTGAAAATTATGTATCTCGGAAACATTAGACTACGAAAAGCTGAAAATCTAAATGTGTGAACATTCTTAATTATATAAAAATTTTGGATCGTCTCGGAATAGCATTTTGTGTGATTTTAGTGCAATTTTTATTTTATTCTAACCCTGGGCTAGCGAGTTCTTACTCATATGGATGCTTGCGTAAAACGAGTTTTTGCTATAAATAGGCTAATAAGACCCGGATTGACTTTTCCTGCACACCACCGACACGATGCCAATCTTTTCAAATAATCTTCTTTATCCTAAAATTACATGGAAAAGGTCACTTTTAACGATAAGGCCGTTAGTTGTTACAATAGTGTTCCATTGGCGCGTACGTAATGATTGGTGTAAACAATAAAGTATATTGTTTTTTTACCCCAGAGTATGTACTCTGTTTTATTTAAATCATGGAAGCCGGTTCGAAAACAAACCAGCCATTTAAAAAAACACAAATCAAAGCAAAATGCGCAATTTCGTAAACGAAAACAAAGTAAACTTGTATTGGATGTCATATTTTTTACCAGTTACATATTTTGATTTAAGAACCCAACTTCTGAACCGATTTTGGTGAAATTTCTTTAGGTAATCAATCTGAACGACCCTACGTAAACCTTTCAAAAAAAACAATATATTCTAAATCGGTTTATAAATGATAGCGTTCTGAGAGGTAACAAACAAAAAAAGAACCGAGTAGAGAACCTCCTCCTTTTTTGAAGTCGGTTAAAAATTGGTTAGTATGTATTTCAGAACACAAAATCCCGAACGAAGATTGTTCAACACAAATCAGATAGGCGCGGATTGCACAAGTAGTTGGCCTTACGTGACTGCACTGCACCTACCTAGCAAAAGGAAGGAAAACCAAAGTAGTTAAATCGTACATTTACTGGAAATCCTTCGCAGTCCTTTTCAAAAAATAAACATTTTGCACTCGAATTATCCTTTTATCCAAAAGCTAAACATTTTGCACTCGAATTATCCTTTTATCCAAAAGCTAAACATTTTGCACTCGAATTATCCTTTTATCCAAAAGCCTCAACCTTAAGCTAAAAAAATTGCTTAAGAGGGAATCTGGTGAGCGATTCTCCATACAAACGTATTCCCCTATTTTCTTCCTGGATAATGCCTCTAGAGCAACCTTTTTTTTTATAAAGTCTAGGTCCGCTGTAGACATGTCTCTGTCATTTCTTATCTTCAGCAACTAATTGCTAAAGAAAATATAACCCTTTAAATATTTTCATTAGTAATCTTTGAAGGGTTATATTTTCTTTAGCAATTAGTTGCTGAAAAAAAGGAAATTCAAGAGAAAATAGGGGAATGCGTTTGTATGGAAAATCACTCACCAGATTCACTCTTAAGTCTGAAGTACCGAAGTAACACACGTATATAATCTACTAAAAACACACGTATAATATAAATACAATTCAAATTACACTTGAGGCCGCTCATCTACAAAAAACAGTCAAAGGCGTATTGTGGGGTCTTGGGAGGGCTGTAGTCTTCTACAGTTATATTTTAGGTACTAGCCTTATACTAGCTGCGTTACACGGTAACACCAGGGTGATGATGAAAAACGGTGATGGTGTTGATGATAAAAAGTAGCCTTTAATATGTTATGCAGGGAAATAAACTATCTCATCATCATCAACTATACCATTCAGAGTTTATACAAAATCCGTTTTAGCACAAACATACACACAACAGAGGTCACAAATGCAAAATTTCTAGAAAATGCCATTTGATTTTATTCCATCTAACCCCCAGGGGTGTCCAAACTACGGCCCGCGGGCCAACACCGACCCGCGAGCGCCACCAATCCGGCCCGTTAATTTGATAAGCTAGCCTTGGCCCTTGAAGCTTGTGAAGCAGTCAGTCTGGCCCTTAGACTAAAAAGTTTGGAGACCCCTGATCTAACCGATACGCGATAAAACAGAAAACTCCTTAATGGCTGAAAAAGTGTGGTTTCTATGGGATTGCAAGATTAGCAAGCAGGAACATTGTAGAGTAGTACTCTGCTGATGTAGTAGTTTTATGTCAAGATTTAATATATTATCTTGAGTTACATTCAAGCATCAAGATATAATTATATTATGTTGATTGTGTTGTACCTTCTGTACACACACTTATTATCTGTAAGTAGTGTTATTCATATCTACTACATTTGGTTTTAACTGTTGTTATCGTACACGTAAAATGATAAGACGGTCTCAAACTGATAATAATCATACTGAACTTATTTCCGTCTTAGATTCATACAAAAATATACAAGAGCTGTATCGTATACAGTACGGAAAAACAACGTCCTCAATTTTAATAATGTATGTCTTGTGACGTAATAAGAGGTCAATACTCAAGGTGAGGGTCGGCAGGCCACGCAAGCGTGTTGCTACTACGGGGCACCTTTTGCTTCTATTTGATAACTTGAACGATTATAATTATTGTTTCGACTTGATCGTAGGTAACTACTGTTGAAGACATCCGGTCCGATACTCTTTGAATTTGATTAATTTTTCGAGAGAGGCAAATACCACCAAAAATACGGTTCTATTTAATAAAAATATAATGTCCGGTGGTCATCTGAGAACGGCTAAGTCGACTTGGCAATTGTTTTTAAATATTTCGTGAAGACTGCAAGTGTTTTTATTGAAATATATTTATACAGCACAACAAAACGTCTGTCGGGTCAGCTAGTAGCTTATAAAAATTATACCGTATTCTATAACCAATCGGAAAGGTTTTCTAATCTGAAACTACAATAGTTGTCTCCGTAATTCGCTGAAGACGAAGATAGTGAGAGTAGTTTTCGGTTCAAATCCGATTCAATTTAGTTTTGAATACGGGGGTGGGGTTGTGGCGGATTAGCCCTAAGACAACTGCTTACATTACAGACGGACGGGACGACGGGCCTTATTTTTGAATCATACGCAAGAGTTGCGCATGCGAAAGGAGTCGACCTACGGACGATATTGAACCTTATTCCAAACAGTATCGTTTGAAGGTCAGCTCTTTTCGCATGCGCTACGCTTGCGTACGATTCAAAAATAAGGCCCCAGGATGTACGCGCGAACGCATGGAAAACACCCCTTATAAGGTGCGCTGCCTGTCCGAGCGCCGTAGTTTATCTCAAAAACATGTGTCATAATGACACTTTGTCACGCTCTCTAGGCTGTGGAGGAAACGAGACAGTTTAAAACAATGATATCAATGGTTTATAGTAGGAACACTGTTGTTTTTGTAATTGTAATAACTGCCTGGTTGATTTTAGCATATTAACCTGCATCATATTATGGAACAGAGCAACAGAGGCCTATAACAGTCAACGTATAGAAGGGAATTGATAGGTCAGGGGGGAATGGTTAGGACAGGGGATAATGGGTGCAATTGTGGTCTTCCCCCCTTACTTCCTGGCAATTCGGACTCACGATCGAAGTAACATAACAGTGAAAAAACATTTAAAAACACGTGTTCATTTTAAGTCAAACCAGCAGCATTATTTCAATGCAAAAATTACCTAGATTAGATCACATTGGTTTAGTAAGATTTTGCAAGAAAAAATATTTTATTCACCCAACTAAACAAAACTATAGAATTATCCGCAATCATATCTCTACCGGGCAGTTTTTTTTGTAAGTATACGTGTTCTTCCGCTATGGTATTACGTAAATAAATACAGAAGGTAGGTAGCATTTATCCATCGCTACCGGTTTATCAGCAGGCAGAATAACTTGTATGAAATCATAACTATTATTATTATTTAGCACCTAGGTATGCTAGCGTTAGCGCAGCAGCTATTCGTAAATTTCGTAATAGGTAAATATTTATTTCCTGGTGATAATGAATGATAATTACTTGATATAACAATAAACCGTTTATTTCAGGCAACAAGATTTCTATATATCAGGGGAAGGTTATATTATTGCAATTTGCAATTAAGATTCTGGTCTGGTCAGTACTCAATACCTAGGTAGAACAGACAGAGGATATAGGGATAGTAACAGGGTCCCGTCAATTTGTAGTGGTAGGACTATTGCACAGCAGTAGCAGCAGTGTGCAGTACCACAGCTTTCCAGTTATTCAACAGCCAAGCAGTAGTGTGTGTGCATCACTGTGTTTCGGTTAGAATGATAATGTGGTCTATTCTGAAGGTTTAAGTTGACAGAACTAAACTAATTAAAATATTGCGGTCACTTTTTTACTAGGCATGTTAGCTAAGGACAGCAATACTTTAGTTAATTTAGTTCTGTCAACTTAAACATTCAGAATTGACCAAAATGTTTCCAGAGAAATTACTGGTCTTAAAAGTATTTGACATGACATCTAATATCGCAGGGTGACGAGCGCAGTGCAGTGCGGCGCAAGTTCGCGTTTCTGGCACTGATACTGTTATTGGCAGGCGTACATAACAGTAGCAGTGCCCGATACTTATCACCAGGCCAATGTCTCCTTCGTCTCCTAGTATATAGTCCTCCATAGCAGGTACAAAAAAAATAAAAAAATACACACTTTTTGGTACGGAATCCTTATAAAGGAGTATTAACACTAACTATACTCTTTCAAATCCTATGTGTATTTTTTGGAGTGAGCAATAAAGAGTTTATATGTTTATTATAAACCACAAAATAAGACAAATAGCAAAAAACTTAAAATCACAAGTCACTTTAGCAGAATATTAAGTAGTAACAGAATCATTTGCTATTCTAAATACGACGTAACTAGATCGATTACGATACAGTTCGTGAATATACTCACGTAGCATCACGCATTTATACATTTCCGTGACTTGGTTATTTCTGTTTGAATATACTTATTTGTGTTTAACCGCTTACAAAAATGATCATTTTCTCCAAGTTACAAGTTTTTGTATGTACACTTCGTGATTTTTGAACGGATTGCTATATACCAGGGGTTCCCAAACTTATTTTGTCTACTGCCCACTTTGAGAATAAAATATTTTTTTGCGCCCCCATTTTTTCACCTACTTAAAAACCACTATAACTTCAAATTAAATTAATCAATTATTGTGAGCTATATTAGCGGAGATTAAACATTAATTCTAAACGAGACTTTTACTATAACTCTACTATCTAGGAGTACTAATAACTATCAAAATGCGAAACTATGGCTGTTGCCTTTTTATTTGTTTGTTTGTGTCTACTTTCATTTCAAAACGGAGCGACCGATTGACATGATTTTTATTTTATATATTCAATAAAACAAGACAGATATATAAACTACGAAGTATCGAACCGAGTTTGAGCAATCTCTTAACTAATATTAGTTGATGTTCACAAGTTGTAGTTGAGAGTTGAGAGCTCATGCAGTCGGTGTCTAAGAGGTCTCCTAGCTAAATGAAATTACAAATCATAAAAGCCACTACAAACGCCTCCATTTTTTTTCTGGGTCTCTTACCGCCCCCCTTTAGGCCTGCAGCGTCCACAAGGGGGCGTTATCGCTCACGTTGGGAACCCCTGCTATATACTATACAATACATCTATATTGTACACCAGTATTATATAACAACTTACAACTAATCAGGGCTAAAAGCACTGTATTTTATTTAAAGATATCTTTTTTATTCTCGAAACAATAAGTTTCGTTATTTGTATAATTATTGGGTGCTATCTGTAGAAAGTTCCTCTTGCTATTATTTTATTTTTTTCAACGCGCTTTCACCCGCGTGATGAAAATGATATAAAGTAAGTATAGCCTATAATTATGTAATTTCGGGCGAGCTATTCTATCGACCATTCTGTGTTTAATCCAAGTCTGATCAGCCGTATTGGCGTGCAAGGGCGGATCCAGCTTTTAAGTCAGGGGGGGTCATATAGTCGAGTCGAGGTTTAATTAGATGTCGGGCTCCAATTCCATTACAACTAGAAAAGCTATCAGTAGTCGACCTACACCGATTCCAGGGGGGGTCATGACCCCCATGACCCCCTCCCCTGGATCCGCCCTTGTTGGCGTGAAGAGGTAACAAACATAGACAATACAGTACCTATACATATATAATGTGTGTGTGACTATGTGTGTATCAGTTACCGGGAGATACAACACTGAAGAAAAGTCACAGAATTCTGACACAACATATTTATTTCAATTAATACTCTATCTCTAACACGTACAAATCAAAATGAGCACAAACTATTTATAAAAATTATAATCTCTCTAAAACACATGTGAACGTTTCGGCAGACGCTATATTACTTACTGATCCCAAAACTAAGCATTCTAGCATACATCGGTATCGGATTCAATCTGCTTCTACTTAAAGCGTTCAGGCATACAAAATCATTTTTATGGTGTCCCTACAATATTGAGGATGATTATCCTCATTACTGGGTTACCTTTTTTTCATATATATTTTTTATACTATGTTTTCGGGACTCATGTTCCCGAAACTTCCTGAATTCTTTGTTGCGGGCCTCTGAAGCTTCTTCCGGGAGACTTCCAATTGGTACGATTGCATTACGGGCAATAATAATCTGCTCCATAAATAAGAAGTTTATGTACAGTATATGACATGTAGTACCAATCATACAACCTTTATATTTTGTGATATCGATCTGTTTCCCTGATATTATTGCCTGCAGTATTACAGCAAATATAAGAACCAAATGCTTATCTAGCCCAGTAATGTCTGTTCTTGGGAAACTCAAAAAATCTTCTAGCTGTGTTGTCGTCATTAGTGGTTCCTGATCCTTGCTTCACAAAATCAACCAAAAGATTAAGCTCGTTTTAAAACCTGTCTTGGATATGTCTTTTCCTCGTATCTAACATCTCTTTAAGATCCTTTCCTTTCGCAGCTCACTACTTAACATTTACAGCCTTACCTAAAATAATCTCGATTCTCTTAGTCACTGTCCTTTTGTCCTTAAACTTCTCTGTCTTTTTCTAGCACGTGCAACTTCACGTCAGAGAGAAGATGGCAGAGCATCTTAAGCAGTGACTAACGGATGATAAGTTTTTTTTAAGTAAGGCCGCTAGTCTGTATGATATATGGTGATGGCATTCCATAGAATTCATTAGAGCATGTAGCGATGACAATCCAAATTCTAATGCACCAGACGATACAGGCTTTAATGCAACTGAACCTAGGTGTTTAATTTCAGTCGGTTTCGCTAAGCACAGGTAACACGCAGCGTTTGGCTCAGCTTCCGAAATATAGGTACAGATTTTGGCATCTATCATCGTCACCATCAGTTTAAGGCTCACCGTATTGTTATTGCACTCGGTAGGGATGAGAGCCTTAATTTCGACTTCCATTTTAGTATTCTTCTCTATGACTAGACCTTCGTTTTCCTTCACAAAACTAAATTCCACTGGGCGACAATATGATGTTGAGCAGGGTTTAGGATTATTCCATATAGCTTCATCTCCATCTGTCAGCATAAGTGGTACTTATATACTTGTACTTATGTACAGAGGTCATAAATATGCTTGAGTCATCTTGCTCACTGTCCTATTTCTGCTTGTACCGACTTTGGTTATACGCACCGTCAAATCCCCACTTCGATATCAGTGTCAACTGCTTTTCTTGCACATTGTTTGAATAACTGTCAAAGATCCTCTGTACGGTGAAATCAAGTAATCCTTGGAGAGTTAACTTTGCTGATGAATCAGACACATTGATTGTTTCGGCGGATAACACTGCAATTTCGCCTATTGCACCTTAAGAAGGGTAAATATCGTTAGCATGGCACCTTCTCGAATGGCTGTTTCTCTCAAAGTGATGTATTGCCACTTAGTCAGCTTTAAGGACTAGAGTAAACCTAAAGCTTTTTCTGCAGTAAATGCAACACGAACCGATACCGTTATGACGTTAGTACGACCGTATTATACACAACCGTTATTTATCAATTCTTTAATTTTCACAGCCGATTCTGGATTTTTGAGCATAATTATGTTCTGCAACAATATGCAATATCTTTACGGCCATCTTCTTTTAAGACCACTGCAGCTGAATGCGCCGACTCATTTGCATCAACGACGTCTTTGTAATCTTCTACAGAACTCTTTAAGGGTGACACTGAAATTATCAGAAAGGTGACAGAAAAAAAGGTGAAAGGTGTATAGACGAGTTTCTACTGCATCGAACAACACTTCATGATTAAACGGAGTATTCTCATTTTGCAGAATAACATACAAATCCAAATTGCTAATTAAGAGTGGTCGCACATTGATTCGGCACGGCACCCGACAGGCGCCGGACCGACCGTAACACACTGCGCACAATAAACTGGTGCGAGCGAGACGGGCGTCTCGAGAAATTTCTTACTGTGTGCGGGACCTAGACAAAATGTATGCACGGAGCGCCTTCGGGCACGAGTCACGACCGTACGGTTTTTCTATCGGGTTTTCTCGTCGTATGCGGCCGGTCTAAACCGTCCATGGTCACTGTGCTTAACTGAAGACATGTTAACAAGTACAAAGTTTAGAAAAAAATAAATCTCAAATATTTCTTGCGTATATTTTATAGTGAACATGTTCTATCACTTAGGCTTTAGTAATTAAGAAACTGATTTGTTAATTACTTTCTTATCTATTTATGACATGTCCTATTTAAATTCCTCGATCTTTTGATTATAGTATCTGAAAAACCTGATTTAAACCCGGACAATAATTATAGGTAACTTAAAAGTAATTTTTGTTACCTGCCGTTCATTGTTAATTAATTCCTAGAAATTTTAACAATAAACAGTATACGTAATTGATTTGAATTTGCTAATTTCCTGAATAACATTTTAAACCGTATTTTTTTTACTTTATACTTTATTGTACCTACTTTAGTTAATTTGGTGTTTTTAGGTTATTAACGGCCTTACTTAAAAAAACTTTTCAATCGTTAGTCACTGCTTAAGATGCTCTGCCATCTTCTCTTTGACGTGAAGTTGCACGTGCTAAAAAAGGACAAAGAAGTTTAAGCAGTGACTAAGAGAATCGAGATTACTTGCGTTGCGACTTTCTGTCTGATATAAATAAAATAATAAAGTTTGTTTCATTATGTATCTATTGTACTGTTTTCTCGCAATGTTGTAAGACACACGTGCGGTAAGTTGTTTTTTACAAACTCGTGACTATGGTAAGACCTTACATTCGTCTACTCGTTTGTAAAAACCAACTTACCGCACTAGTATCATAAATAACTATTATTTTTATTTATCGTCCAGTATTTTCCATTTTTGAAACGAACGCAGGAGTCCATTGAGTGAAATCGCTGGGAGCAACTAAAATTCACATAAAAATTACATCGTTCTTTTCCGTTACTGGAAAAGGAAAACTAGCACCTCGATTAAGCTACGAATGACGTGATCGTAATAATATTCCTTGCTATGCATCGAAGAGAACTAAATGATATCTGATAAAGGTTCAAGTTTCAACCAAAGGCAGGAAATTCACTGTCGGTATTAAATAACTGCATTGAAATACGAGCAGTGTAAACATTATTAACAGCTGCGCTCGCGGTTTCACCTTGGAAACCGATCAATAAGATACTACTAACTACTTAAATCAAATATACTATTATAGATACACAGTCTCTATGAAAATCAAATCTCAAGAGTACCCGCACCAATGCTATACAGATTAAATTAAATAGTCCACAAGCGGATATTGTTTCATTTTAAAATGAACCATAATACCGTATGTAATAGCGTTGTAAAATATTTGTGAGCGTGTTAAAGATTCGGCATCGTAGCATGATCACACGACGGGCGCGGTCACACGCAACTGAGCAAAACAAGGCACATTACACAATTTATGCTCTTTAATTTTATTTAATTTTTGACGCTCAGTCTTCGGATGGGTGACCGTGGGTGGCATTTATTTCTGAGCGCTACCGTGGGTCGGACGACACGTTAATTGTTGGTCCCCGGTTGTTTGTTCTAGTTTCTATAACAACAACAGTCAGCCATGTCAGAGGCCTTCGAGCGGCACATTAACTCTGACACTAGGGCTGGCCACTCAGCCTATACAAACTTACTTACGTGGAGTAGCCATGTTATTTAATCAGTCTTTTGTTTTTACTCACCGACTACACAAATCTGATGGTAAGGTAAAAACAAAAACGCTTAAATTACTCCGAGGATAATTCACGTTTATTTTTAAGGAACTCCCCAAAGTTTGTTTGAGTTTGAAGTAAGTTCTTAAACAATTTTAACTCTGATTGCTACCGTTGCCTCGGCATAAATGTATGCCGGTATCATACCATATGTCTTGTCAAGTATTGACAATAGTCGTTGTAAAGAGCCCGATTTTGCTTGTCAAGTATAGACGACTGGTAGCTACGAGTATCAATGGTTAAAAATTATTTAATGTATACAAATCAACACTAAACACATACAGCCTTACCTAAAATAATCTTGATTCTCTTAGTCACTGCTTAAACTTTCTGTCCTTTTCTAGCACGTGCAACTTCACGTCAGAGAGAAGATGGCAGAGCATCTTAAGCAGTGACTAACGGTTGAAAAGTTTGTAAGGCCGATAATAACTACTTATACATTATGATATATACAAAAGATATAAAAACAATCAACTTACTACATTCTACTCTACATAAAACTATGTACCTACTTAATTTTACATTGGATATTCTTACAAGTATATAGTCGCCAGCCACTGCATGTATTTAAAAAATCTGAAAAAGAAAAAAAAATTGGTTAAACATATTTTACAACCATTGCTATGTACAATGATGGTACAGAAAAAAGATCAGTGATGTTTATTTTCTTATTTCATTATTTTTCAATGAGATTCCCACAGTGATTTTATCATTTCAAATTTAGGATTCTGACAGAGTAAAATGTGTCATTCTAGTACCCACCTTCACGATTCTTGACCATGATGATTTCCAATCTGAGAGTTTTCGCACCACATCAGATCTAAAATGATAAAAAATAACACAAATTACTTAATTGTTCTAGTCTTTTACAGTGAAAAATTTATTGAAAACAATTTAGAGATCAGAGTTGTGTAATTTTTTATTTCATTCTCTATCAATGAGATTCCCACAGTGATTTCATCATTTGTCGATGTACCATTTATACTGCACTAGCTTCAACTCTCGGTTACAGCTGGGTATTCTATAGGGTCGGGCGTTTTTTTAAATACAATCAAGTGACTAGACGAGCAAGACGTTTGCATGGTGGTAAGCATCACGTCTGCCACTACCTAAGTAGCAGTGTCAGAATTGTGAACTTGCGAACACAATTCTGCACTCGTCACCCTATATTAGATGTTATATCACTTCATACCCAGTAATTTCTCTGGTAACATTGCCCTTCAAACCAGAAAACAGTAATGCTTGCACACTACTGCTTGGCGGTTGACTAACTGGCAAAGGTGTGGTACTTCCTCAGGCGGACACTGCAATAGAGTCCTACCACTAAAAAAATATAAAATGAAACTTATGTATTTCATGGAAGCTAACTCTTTACCAAATTTCATTTTGTGTAGTTGCATTACTAAGTTCAAAAGGAAATTTGGACCTAGCGTGACAACATGTATCGGTTTTATTATACACAGTGTTACAAAAAGGTTCAACAATACTGAAAGGTATTTAAGTGCTCATTATTATGAACAACTTTTACTATGGGGCATATCTTGAAATCGAGAAAAAAACAGCTGTTCCATACAAAAAGTTCATTGACCTTGGACAAAATGTAAGGAACAGCTGTTTTTTTTAGCGATTTCAGGGTGGGCCTCATAGTATAAGTTGTACATAATGATGAGTAAATACACACCGTTCAGTATTGTTGAACCCTTTTGTTACACATTGTATAAGTCAGATACAGCATGAATTTAAGCTATCGATAATGATTGTGTTAAATGGCACATAATAATGTTGTTTACTCTACAATTACTACCTTGTTAAGTATTTTGACTACGAACCTTAATTTTAGTATTTTTAGCATTTTTGTCAGTTGTTGATGCATCTGCACGTCGAAATATACTGAAATAAAATAAAAACTTTATTAATTATAAAGAATCTAACTAACCTCAATGAAATATAAAATGTATGCTGATTATATCGGTATGCAAGTCAAGGTTTTATGAATTCAACTTGTAGTTATTAAATATTTATTAAAATAAAACAAATGTATAAATGATTGCTTACCTTAATTTTAATAGTTTGAAGGTCTATCATGATATGAAATACATATTTATACTATAGCATAAAAACCTGAAAAAAAAAAACTATTTTATAAAGATGTAAAAATTGCTAAAATTGCTAAAAATAGATAAACTCCTCACTACCAGTAACTCACCTCAAGTTTTTTAAGACATACTCTTTTGTTAATAGGAGAAATCAATTAAGTGAAATATAAAAGTTTTTAGATGTTTTTATTCTTAAAAATATAGTACATCGTAGCTTATATGATGCCGATCTTGTTGGCAACATCTAACGCATCGTAGTCCCGGGCGAGCCTGACGTACGCCTTCTTCTTTCCATCGGGCCTGAAATGGAAAATTAACATGAAATTTGTGGAAACTATTCACATTTATAGTTTCGAATAGTGATCTTAATCAGAGTTGTGTAATTTCAATTTCATTCTCTATCAATGAGATTCCCACAAACATTTCATCATTTAATTAATTTTTAGTTTATAAGTTAAAAAACGCACAGGGTAAAAACGGGCAGTAGTGTCCTCTTGGTTAATGGTTGTGAGCATTCTGCAATCCCCAAGCTGCCTGCCAAGCGTGGGGATTATAGCAACACCCTTCTATTAAGGGGAGGCCTTCGTCCAGCAAGGGGCGTTTCATGGCTGATAACGACGAAGTTAAAAAACAATATGCAGGTATAAAAATAAAAATATTATAAAAAAACTTTAAAACTAGGATGCCGCCGGCATCGGGGTAAGGCTGCAGTGATGAACCTCATGACAATGCTTGCCATGTCAAGAACCTGACCCTTGACCCAACTACTTAGCGGTTGGGTTAAGGGTAGCGAGTAACCCTTGCGAGAGCCTCCCTAAGATGTTGATCGAGGCTCTTCGCTATGAGACCACCTTGACTAATAACAGGACATGATCATTGAGTCTATGTCCCACGTCATCATTTTATTATTATGAGTATTTTCTTGCGAAAAGCAAAACTTAAACAAATGGTGTCAATATGGCCAAGACTTATAAATATAATTGAATTAGCTGTACATTTAAAAATTATTGTGATTTATGATTTTTTGTCACGTCTTGAGGGATAATTTTTTGGTAATAATAAGTAGCTGTGACTGTACCTGTTTCAACTAGGATATTAAATTTTTCCAGCATAAATGAATGCTGTGGACAGACAGCTCATACAAATTATTTCCATGTAAAATTTTCATGATATTGGTACACAATGTGAAGTCAGCTACTTTGCATTAATATATTGCAAAAATTGCTTGGAAATTGGAATAGCAAAAGCACTTCCAATGTACAAACAGTAACACTTATTTGAAGGGATAAATTTACTAAACAGGCTCTAACAAAAAAAAATTTTTCATTTAATATCATAACCTTTCAGGCATTAAACTAAAGCAGCATTTTTAAGGCCGACCACAGTCATCACCCAGTTCTAAATCTTACAAGTATTTTTTTTAAGAAAAGGAAAAACAGTCTAGTGAAGCCTATTTTTTTCTTTCCGGAAACGAAGATGACACCTAGCAGATCAATTGAAGCAAGTTGGTAGTTTACCAATCAATCAGCCCCAAGTTGGTTAGGTACCTGAACAACCTTTCAGACAAGATAACAAGAGAAGAAAGAAAATAATAAATGTAGATGCCCCAAAAAACAATATCATTGTAGAAATAATTCTTCAAACATTTTGGCTAAAACATTAAAATACACTCACCTGATCAAGGTGTTAACTTTAGCAACATTGATGTCGTAAAGTTTCTTGACAGCGGCCTTGATGTGGTGCTTGTTGGAGCTGGTATGAACAATGAATACCAAGGTATTGTTGTCCTCAATCTTCTTCATGGCAGCTTCAGAGGTCAAGGGGAATTTAATGATGTTGTATGCATCCATACTGAAAGGGAAACAACACTCATATTGAATTTAGCTATTTAGTGGCAACGCAAGGCAACAGCTGCTACTGCTCTCTCAGCTGTACTGCAGAATCTTATTGGGAGTAAGTTAAATTACTAACAACCAAAAATCTACAGGACTAACCACTATCTAATGACATCATTGAAAAAATCTTCTAGCAGACATGCAGGTGAGTCTAAATCACTAAACATTAGCCTCACAGACACCACAACTTCCACACATTCACTTAGGTGTGTTCCAGTACCTCCCCTGCCAACCATGCTTTATACCCTCCTAATTGACTACTTTAGTGGCATGTGCATATGCATGCATTCGCACACATTTCATTTTATTAGCAATATGTTAGTCTCATAGACATAGACACAGATTACACAAGTGAAGTAAGTAAAGGTAGCTTTTAAACAACCAAAACCAGAATAATGTTTACTGTTCAAATTGCTAAAGTTTGGAATATGAATTTACACCGGTATCGAAGATATACTGGAAATTGAATATATTTCTACTAACATATCAAGCACGAAAAAATAAACGAAAAAATCGCGAATTTTGGCCATGCCAAATGCATCTTCAAATTCTGTCTGGATGTTATACCTATGTATGTATTATAAGTACATAATGTATAAATATTTTATTTTCAGCTTAACTGTCCCAATGCAGGTCTAAGGCCTCTCTTCCCTCTTGTATTTATAACAAAATAAAGTACATAGGTATTATTTCAGCTATCTGGTTCCCATAGTACATGCTCTACTTAGTTTGGGCTAGATGGCGGCGCTATGTGATAAAATATGACCACCAATATTTTAATTAAATTGAGCATACATTTAAAACATGTAAAATACAGTTCTATTATTATTTATGGGATATTTACCCGTGTGTTTTTTGTCGCAAATAAACGATAGTCTATTGTCTATTAGGTTATGAACCGTGATATCGGGAGCTCATTCCCAACATACTCATGGTATATATCCCGTAAATAATAATAGAACTATAGTGAACAACCGTGTTAGTTTACGAGTTTTATTAGGTAAAATAATATAGAAGCATAATAATTGCCCACTGCTGGATTTAGGCCTACCGTTAAAGGGCGAATGGGAGATTCACAAAGGAGACCCAGTTGCAGATTGGTGAATACACTTACACAATTGTATTTCTTTTCCGAACGTAAGCAGGTTTCCTCACGTTTTCCTTTACCAAATAGGCAGTGGTATGAGTATCTGTACATACACTCTAAAGAGGTTATTGGTACTAGCCTGGGTTTGAACCCACAACCTCATTATTGAAAGTCAAGTGGTTACACGGTTAGTCTACCATGGCTTGTAAAATAGTATAATGTATTGATTAAAACTTTGTATTGTACTTACCGATTCCTCTTAGGGAGAGACTTCCTGGGGTATTTTGGGTGCCTTGGAGGCTCAAAAGTCTTGGGCCTATGGAAGTGCACAGAGTTGCGGATCTGGCGGACTCGCTTGCCATGTTCACCTTTAACAACCTGAAAACCCAATCACAGCATTAGCATATTATTTTTTAAGAAAGAAGGTGCAATTGTTTGGAGATGAAGATGTTATTGTTTAAATATAGTTAATCTTGAAACAATGAGGTAAACGTAAAGTTTCAACATTGGGAAATGATGGTAATTTTAAAATAGCACGTATCACATCAACAGTCCACTGCTGAACGAAGGCCTCTCCCGTAATAGGGAGGGATTGCCATAATCCCCATGCTTGGCAGGCGGCTCGGGGATAGCAGAATGCTCACCACCGTTAACTAAGACGATGCTGCTGCCCATCCTCCGGCGATTCTGGATGCAGTTTTAGGACATACCCAGGTCCAAAGAGCATGTATGCAGTCAAGTTTGATAAAAAAAATTGATGCAATATCTTTTACAGTCACTTATGATATTGTATATAGCATATTTGTAAAAGAAACTCATACCTTCTTTTGAGCTTTAAGAGCCTTGACTACAGGTTTCGCAACCTGTTTCTTCTGTCCCTTAATGCCAGTCTTCTTTGGCTTGGGTGCGATCTTTAGCTTGGCAGGTGCAGGTTTTGCCTTGGGTTTACCCGAAGCAGCTTTCTTTACTGAAGGCTTAGCACTGGACTTGACCTTCAGAGCCGCAGCTTTAGCGGAGCCAGGTTTAGCTGAAGGAGCAGACGCTGGCTTCTTTTCAGCGGGTTTGGCTGCTGGTGCGGAGGCAGGCTTGGCAGCCGCTGGCTTCGCCGCCGCCTTGGGAGCAGGGGCAGGAGTTTTAGCGGTAGCTGCTGGTTTGGCAGCACTTGTTGTCGCCGCGGCTTTGGGCGCCGGTGCCGGAGTTTTGGCCGAAGCCTTCTTCTCGGCAGGCTTTGCCCCGCTTGAAGCTGTAGATATTGAAACATAAGTCACAAAACATAACCTCAAAATCATGTGAGAATCTACGTGACATTTCGATCCACTACCACTTTTGTTTTTATTAAATTTCGAGCATTAGGTAACTTCGACCAGTTTTAAAGTCTTCTCACAAAGATACACAGCAAATACGGTGCACTATACTCACAACATTTATTACCGCGTGGCCCTAATTTGACACTACAACAATCACTTCAGGCAATGTTGTTTTCCACTTATTTCAGTATGTTTTTTACAGGGTATATAAAAACTGTATTTAAGGAGTGAAATTTCACTGATTTCCTTGTCATTTTCCACAAATTTTAGATACATACCGGATTTCTCTGGTTGCTTCTTGGGAGGCATCGTGACAGAAAAGATGGCGGACAAGAGAACCAAAGACAAGGCAAATTCAAAGAACTTTGCTAACAGACTGTTCAAATATTGTACAGATTATAAAAAAATGGTGCACGTCGCGTACAATGTTGTACTAGGCTTTACGAGATCATGTAGCAGCCCCTTACGTGCAACCAGTGTTGCCGATTTAGGCCTCTCTTAAGGCCCGTTTGCACATTGATTAGTGCGAGTGTTGAGTGATTAGTATATGAAACATTGACACTCGCATTAATCAGTGATTTATAGATAGATATTATAAGCATCGATTAACAAGAAAACTTAATTTTGCCACATCCGGACCGCCGCTGGCGCTATCTGCGAAAAGTTTTGCCTGTGGAACCTCTTTGTAGTATTTTGACGGGGACTTTTTCATCTATTAGGTGCTTTCGGATAGCCCCTTGGTAGCAAAAATAACTGATACAAACGCCAAAAATGATCACATGTAGCATTCGGTTTAGGAATGTGTGTGCAAAAGTTGCATTATTAACTGTTTTCGCTCACCGTTCGGATAACTCAAAAACAGCTAAAAACGCCGTTGTAATCTGCCACTTTTGACCCACCTCGCGACATGGGATCGCTGTGATCGTTTTTTGACATTAAGATTTTGACGTTTGTTTTTCGCGTTGTTTTGGTGTTTTGTTTGCGCGACTGCGCGCGACTGTAATAATTTCTATGACATTTGTTTGACATCACCGCTAGTGACTGTACCGCAGAAAAGCGAAGGCCCTACTTCTCTCTTCAGCCTTGAATGGACTGTGCCGTTCGTTTTGGGTAGCGAACAAAAGTGGCAAAAATTGCAAAATTCTTAAACCGAACGCTTTACATCAACGCCAATTTAGACAATGCGAAAATGCCACCATAGGCTATCCGAACGCACCTATTTAGACAGTACTACGTATTTACTTATACGGTACTACGACAACCGAGTACTGTCTCAATCTAGTACCTATATTTCTCTGGTCTCAATCTGAGGTCTACCCTCCATATGGTAAAGAGTTCCTTACCATACGGAAAGTAGAGTAGTAGGAGCTTGGAGGCTCTAGCTCTCCTGGGTATATAATCAAAGAGTAGGAGTCATCGATTTAAATGTACTACGTACTAGTACATATATATCGATGAGTAGGAGTACTATCCAAGGAGTCCCAAGGATAGTACTCCTTCTACTCCACCCTTTTTTTGTTGGGAGACAAGTTGAAAAGGTGTCCAGCTTATAGCTGAAAACAAATTATCGGACGTGTCCGTCAGCCACGACTTACGGATGTTATCAAGCCCATTTACACATGTCTGTGCACAATGGTCTTAAGTCGCAGATGTGTCCCTAAATCGACCTTGAGCGTCCGTAGATCTGGCGCGCTGGATGCTTTTCTCAGGTAAAGAATCCGCGGACAGTGTGCACACGACCGGGACGTGTCTTTGACACAAAACTTGGTCGAACACCGTGGAATTTGGATGTATGCTATTGTGTTTTCTGTTGTATTTGGCTATTTAAATTGCCCTTGCGCAATGGACGATCAAAATAATAGAATGAACTACTCATTATCTGTTGTAAGTACTTCTGTTATCTGTTTTCTCGCAAATGTTTTGTAAAACGTTGTATGGCACTCGTGCGGTATTGGTTTTTACAAACGAGTAGACGAATGTAAGCTCGAGCCGAAGTCGCGGGCTTACCATAGTCACGAGTTTACCAACTTACCGCAATAGTATCATAAATAACTATTATGGGTGCATGTGCATGTTTGCCAATGTGTGATGATGCAGAGGCGGCATTTTTTACATAATCGTGGATGACTATAGCAAGAATACAGGCAAGAGTTAATAACATGCGGCTCACGCGTATTCGTTAAACACAATCGGCCTTACCTAAAAAAAACTTTTCAACCGTTAGTCACTGCTTAAGATGCTCTGCCATCTTCTCTCTGACGTGACGTTGCACGTGCTAGAAAAGGACAGAGAAGTTTAAGCAGTGACTAAGAGAATCGAGATTATTTTAGGTAAGGCCGATAGTAATTTTATGTAGGGAAAGATTTTTAACTAGCGAATTTTAGTTTTTAACTTTGGCTACTTCTAACTACTTTTTGGGCCAATCATAATTTCTGTTTAGTTTCTGCAAAACATAACATACATAAATAACTACATACAATACATACATAAATAACTACAATAAAATAACTACATCGAACTACGATCAAAGACTCTGGAGACGATGGTAGTTGGCAGCACTGTATATCGCCGCGTTTCGAAAATTCCGAAATGCGTCCAGAACATAGAGACAGGGGCAATTGTCTATGGTTCAGAAGCTTTCAACAAAAAAGTGTAGTCCAAAATGCGTCAAAATCGCTGTTGGCACTGTGATCGCGAAAATAACCCATTAACACAAAAAAAAATTTTTTCTTCATACTTCAAAAAACATACATAAAAATGGTCCAATTTAAATATATTTAATTTGCTCTATCAGTACAAGTATACGTATAACGTATACGTACATGTTTCATTCATGCACGCGGCTTCTTTCTACTAGGCTGAAACTCTAATGATCTGTATCGGTACATAATTATGTACCTATGCTCAGGGACCGCGGAAATACTCCATGGTGGTTGAGGGCAAACAGAGACAGGGTCTCCAGATATAGTATGAGAAATTTCCCCAGGTCACATTAAAATGTTCCCCATAAAGATACTATTTCCAAGAATTTTCCCCATTTTTTTTTACCTTACTTTATGTAGATATATTTTTTTCTTTATGTCTCGGAATAACATAATACACAATGTGTAACAAAAAGGGTAATTAATACTGAATGGTATGAATGTACTCATCATTATGAACAACTTTTACTATAAGGCCAGCCTTGAAATCGTGAAAAAAAACAGCTGTTCCATTCAAAAAGATAATTGACCTTGGACAAAGTGGATGGAACAGCTGATTTAATTTGTTATCCCCAAAAAAAATCTGTTCCCCATTACTCCCCATTTTTTTTATTTTTCCCCAAAATAGGGAAAAAACCCCCAATCTGGAGACCCTGAACAGAGAAACCTTCTTGGCCAGGTATTAAAATTGGAGGGGTTACGTGGGTGCCACAGAAAAGCGAAGGCATTACTTCTCTCTTCAGTGGTGGGTGCCATTCTCTTTGCTGCTGGACGAAGGCCCCCCAATAAGAGGGGTGAACGTACATTTTTAAATTTAAACGTAGTGTTTTTAAATTCTCTTTGCGTACGTTCATATTAACAAATATATAAATATACGGTGTATACGTTATACACCGTGTACCAAAGATAATATAATACTATAAAGTATTATGCACATTAGTGTAGTTTGCCATACGTTGTGTACGTCGCGTCCGCGTCGCACAGTACATGAGTACAGTAAGATACCCAAAGAAGAAGCGATGCAACTCACGCTTAAGGAAAATGAAACATCTGTTTGCTGTTGAAAATAGCATTAATTAATTATATGTATATTAAATAATAATTGCTTCTATAACTACTACCGCATTTACTATATTACAGAAATACTGTATTTATTACTATAAGCCTTCATAATGAACTTGTCTCTGGATAAGATTATTTTAAGGATAAGGTATAGGTATTATGAGTTTAAAATATCTGATAAATATATCAGTTTTTCGAGTAGACCAATAACACACTAAGTTAGGGAGCAGAACTTACACTACACTTATAAAATCACATCATCACACTAAGATTGTTGATGCGAAAGTGACTCTGACTATGTTATATTTTCATGAAAAATTCCTTAGCCACCAGGGATAATTAATTAGATATTTTATGGCCATGTTTTAGAATTATTTGGCATAGCTATTATACAGGGATATTTCCTTGGGGTGTACTAAGCCGGAAAGGGTCCATTGTACTCATAATTATTATGAACAATTTTTACTATGGGGCCAACCCAGAAATCACAAAATAAAACGGCTGTTCCATACATTTTGTCAAGTGTCAATGAACTTTTTATTTTCTATGGAACAACTGATTAGCAGCAGCCATAGTAAAAGTTGAGCGAATAACTCTGTACAGCTATGCCAAATAATGTAAAAATATAGCACTATATCACAAAGAAATACATAACTTTGCCTCCCGGAAAATGCAGGGAGCACTGAAAATGGGTAAAACAGCAGGATGCAGTGAGCAGACTGATGATAACAAGAAAATAAAATAGGCACATTGTTCCAGAAACAAAATTGTGTAGTGCTCAGATGTAGAGACTGACTTATGCTCAAATTATATCATACAACTACTATTTTACATTGTAGTCACTTTGAGCATGACTAGAACCAGCTGTTGTACGATGAAAAGAACCAATGTTCAACAAAGGGGTACCATAGTTTGTTGAGACTGACCCCGGATGTGGTGATTGCACGTTATTTCCCACTTGTATTGGTCTTTTTCCTATTATCAAAGGAAAACATTCATCAGGAATACAGGATAATGCTGCCTGTATTCGTTTCATACGATTTGAGCACTCTTCAAAATGGTCTATAACATACTTGAGGTCAGGAATGGCTGTTACATTATGGTGCGTCTTTAAGTTTTTATCAATGACTTTCAATCCTTCACTAGATGTAAATGTAACCTTTTCTCCATTGTAGAAAAATAAATCAATATCTGCTCCATTCTCCATGAGCTGACATTTGGCTAAATTGGTGTACAATGTTATTTTGGGTGTTTTTGCTTTGACAAGATCAACAAAGCGAGAAGCATACAAGTATTTTTTCCAGTGTTTCTGAGGCAAATTGTGATATGAAAATACTTCATCCGGATTAGGATCATAATCCATGTTGCTTTGCTTAACTTTGCTATTGTCTACAGTGTATATGACAATTTTCATTCCATCTTTAGATATTTTACATATTTCAACCACTTTCTCTTCACGATCTTTGCCTTTCTTCTTTATGAATTCAACTATCACACCAGATGGTTCAATTTTTAATATGGCGTTACGAGTCCTGTGCGATATTGTAGGCAACCTGTCGGCACACAAGGGAGGGACACTCAAAGTGTTTGAGTTAATGTTACACAGCTTTGGGATATTTTCCTTATTATCATCCTTGTTCATATTTTGGTTTGTACTGGGGTCTTTACTACAGCTTAAAGCAATTTTGTTCATGCTGTCAATTAAATTTCTACTGCCATTACATATATTGTCTAATGTATGCAAACACAA
Source organism: Erannis defoliaria (assembly GCA_905404285.2). Lineage (NCBI taxonomy): Eukaryota > Metazoa > Arthropoda > Insecta > Lepidoptera > Geometridae > Erannis > Erannis defoliaria. Next base: position 9,764,195 of record FR990071.1, read on the forward strand.
TTTATTTTGCTGTTGGACACCAAAATATTCAGCAGACCCATTGTCATTGTTATAGCAATTTTTTAAATGAGGTATGTTTGCACTGATTGAATGTGAGCTGTGTTCTTGTAAATCAGAAAATACATTGAATGATCTGGGTCGTGCTCCAGTACTCTCCACTACCTGTTCCCTATTTAGTTTATGATAATCTGAGGGAATTCTATCATCGCTTCTGTTTTTACTGCTGTGCTGGGTGCTGTGAAGTGTAGTCAGGAATCCAGAATCTCTAGACAGGTCCTGCTTGCATGTAGGGTTGCTAACGAATGGATGTTCCAAAACTTCTTTTAATGTTATCCTCTTTCTAGGATCTTTGCATAAAAGTTTTTGGAGTAGATCTTGTGCTTGGGTCGATAGTTCGGTTGGTATTTTATAGTCAGCATTTATGACTTTATTGAGAGTGGTTTTTACATGTTGCGTGTGAAAAGGTGGGCTGCCTACCAACAGAGTATAAAGCATGCAGCCCAAGCCCCAGACATCTGCAGGCAGTCCATGGACTTCTCTGGAAGCAACCTCAGGAGATATATAATTTGGTGTACCACACATTGTAACATGTTTTTCATCTGGCCCATTCAACTGGGTTGCTAACCCAAAATCAGCTATTCTGACATTAAGATCCTTTGTCAATAGTAGATTGTTCAGTGACAAATCTCTGTGAATAATGTTGTGTGCATGAAGATAAAGTACACCACTAAGTACTTGTCTAAAAATATCAGCTGCAGCTTTTTCTGAAAGTCCACGAGTTCCTAATTTAAAATGCTTAGCTAATTCACCATTATGTGCTAATTCTAAGACTAAATAGACGTAGTGTGCATCTTCAAAAAATGTGTGCAGTTCTAAAATGGCAGGGTGCTTTAGGCGTGAGTGTATGGTGACTTCTTGTCTTACTCTGCCTATCATGCCTGCACTTGCCATAAGTGCTTTGTCTATCATTTTGATAGCTACAAATAATCCTGTTCTTCGACATCTTGCTCTATATACATGTGCAAATCCACCTTTACCTAGATGTTCCAATATTTCATAATCTTCAATTTTTTCACCAAACATATTTATATTGTCTACAATATGCGTTTGTCATGGATGAAGCTAAGGCGACGACATTCCAAGTTGCAATACAGTTTCTTAGTCTTCTCCATTATTTGTTAGTGTACTGAAACAGTAAAGTTGATTATTGAATAAGATAAGGAAAGTTTTTAAAATGTACAAGAACAAGCCTGGCTTTGTATGATGTTTAAAGATAACTTGATGGGAAGAAAATTTTACCCCTGGTACAGATGAACTAAGGTGGACCACGAGAAGAAATAAAATCTCCTGGTACACCCAGTTATCTCGAGGTGGACCTCAGGAAGAAAAAAATGCCCATGGTACAGCCAGGTGAACAATGTAGGTGGAACACGGGAAAGGAGCGCTTGCACATTCCTAATCTGGTAGAAGTCCACACACACAATACAGTCACTTTATTTATTAATTTTTTAATTCAATTATGAAATAAACTATTTGTGATGCTACATGGGTCACGGTTCAAGGCCAATTACTTTTAACCAAGACTAGTACTAATTAGAAATTATATTTTTTATTTATTTATTGCTGTGTCTATACTTATATGACAGAGAATTGTTATTGAACACAGCACTGAAGGCTGGAAAGTTTGTGAATTTACATTTTTGTTTACCTTATTCAGTATCCACTTAGCATCTTCCACACTTTTCGCAATAATTTCTTTGACTCTTTCTGGATCTGGTTCAAACTTATGTTGTTTATAACTCTGCAAAACAGTTTAATACCACTTTTAACATTATTTCATTGTAAGCATTGGTTATAGTTGGCCTCAATTTTCAAGGCTTGCTTTGTATTAGTTTAAAAAAAATATATAATTGATAAAATTTACTTTTGTACCTGTTTTATGGCAAATTTGTAATGTTTACAAGCGTCAGGGGGTAATCTTTCACACTGACGTAATAGATGCTTGTAAAGTTTTATAGATGTCATCACATTGACATCGTTTGGTGAATTAGATAGTGCTCGAAGAAATAGCAAAAACATCAGTTACAAAAACTCAATAAATGCCGGAACCAAACAAAAATTATTTTGTTACACAGAATTACTTAATTCCTTAAAATATCAAACTGTATCAAACCCATAGAGCTCTAGTTAAATGCTCAATGCATAGAGCATAGAGCAGAGTAATATACTGGCATTGAGCATTGTAATTGTATACTGGGAATGGGGAAATCAAAGTCCGGTAGTACAACCAGCAAATGTTGCCATTTCGGTAAGCCAAGAAGAGGCATTTTAAAAAAGTTGCCAGAATGCTTAGAATTTCATGGCCAAATAATAATAATAATTACCTTAATCAGGGACGGAGAAAATCTATTATATCTATATTCTATTATTTAAACGTGTTTTTCGCAAATTAATGATTAAATATGGTTGTGTTTTATTCATTGATTGTTGAATTACATGCACGAGTGTGGGCAAGTGATATAATGTGGTGAAACATGTCATTTCGTGTTGTTTTCAAAACTCCGTAGAAGCTCATAGCAAAGTCACCACAACTTTACTAGTGCATGAGTTGGACTCAAATAATGACTAATTTCGTGTGACTAACCTAACTGTGATTTAATAACATATTTGTCTCGATTTTAATATAAATAAACTTGACACTGGCAGAATGCATAACGTGCGATGCCAATAACAAAGGGGAAAAAACTGTTCGGGATCGCGGTTTCTCATTCTCATAATTGTCACTTGTTACTGTCCGCCAGGACCTGGGTATGTCCTTAAACTGCAACCAGACCCACCGGAGGACGGGCAGCAGCGTTCTTTTGGTTAACGGTGGTGAGCATTCTGCGATCCCCAAGCCGCCTGCCAAGCATGGGGATTATGGCAACACCTCTCTATTGGGGGGCCTTCGTCCAGCAGTGGACGTTTTATGGCCTTTTATGGCTGACGACGACGACTGTTCGCCAACGCCAAAGAAATTTATCGTAGAAATTTACAGCCTTACCTAAAATTATCTCGATTCTCTTAGTCACTGCTTAAATTTCTCTGCCTTGTTCTTGCATGTTACATTTCACGTCAGAGAGATGGCAGAGCATCTTAAGCAGCGACTAACGGTTGAAAAGTTTTTTTAATTAAGGCCCATAGTGCGCGGGGCCACCTAGTTATTTCTTGCTCCCACACTTTGTGCCATCTTTGTGCTGCCACAAAAAAACTTATCCCAAAATCTTGGGTAACGACATTACCCATACGCAGGTAGCCTAATCATACCTCCTTGTATCAACTTGGGCAAAATGTCATAATGCCTTAGTAGTCCCTTTAAAGTACCCTTACATCAAATGTATTTTTTATAATTAACATTAAATACAATTATCAAAATGAACTATTATGTGTATCATATTTGTATGTAGAGATACCGACAGAATAATAATCCTGGTGCATAATATCATTTCAAAACTTACAAATACAAATACTTTATTGTCTTAGAAATGGGTCATTAAACGTGAATATTACATTACACTATATAATTTATATAACAATAATAATGACTATAAACACCTAAGAACTAAAAATAATACGACAAAATATAAATTCAAATATAATTTTATTAAACGTTATATTTACACAGGAAATACATGAGAGAGTATCCAGAGAGAGTATCTATAGTCGGAGTATCCGATTTAATTAAACGTGAGTATTCCCGTATGAATAAAACAAAAAGGAAATACATGATTACACAGGAAGTACATTATGATTGTTGCACGTGTGCTATGTTGGTCATTACAGTCGAGGTGGTATTTTCTGATAAGGATATAAGGGATGGACGATAAGGAAGTCGAGAGTGTAATGACTAAATATTACACGCGTTTAATACGACTGTTTTTATCACACTTGCGAGGAAAAAACTAAACTTTTTTTAATTTCTTTGGCTGCATAAAACCTCTTAGTTGGAAAAAACTGTAAGTAGGTATTACCTGGCTATATTAGGAATAATTCGTATACAAATACATCTAACTTGCGGTGAGGTACAAACTTAACTTAATCGACTCTATTATAGCACTAGTGCTTTAATTTAAAGTAAAAAGCACGCGTGGATTATGAGCCTAAAATCGATGTTAAAAGATCCACTTTACGAGCAAGTGTGATGGAAAGTCTATTTTTATAGGCATACACATTTTAAGCCGCAATTTGTAATTGTATGTTAGGATACGATGAGGCTGATATAGACGGATAGTCTTAGAGACCCAAAAAAGAAACGCAATTTCGCGCATAATATACTTACATTTAAATGGAAAACTGGCTCTGCGAACATCTTCAACATCTTTTTGTTTATTTTCACCATTTTTAATTGAATCTTTACTGAAATGGATGGAGCATATCGTAGAAGTTTTTTTTAAATCCATGTTTGGCTACCTTAGGCTTCAGTCCATTTACGCTATGTTTCAGGATCATTCGGGAATTTAAAATGATAAAAATATACGGCCTTACTTAAAAAAACTTTTCAACCGTTAGTCACTGCTTAAGATGCTCTGCCATCTTCTCTCTGACGTGAAGTTGCACGTGCTAGAAAAGGACAGAGAAGTTTAAGCAGTGACTAAGAGAATCGAGATTATTTTAGGTAAGGCCGTTAGTGATTATATAGATAAGTGCTAGAACATTGAATTAGTAATCTCATTTTTATGATCTGTCGATTTGCAAAGGTCTTATGTTCCGCCGTGAATAAAAATCTGATTTCAACCAAATAAGTGTATTTTCCCCCATTTTTTTTGTAGAACCCCCACCTTAAAGAGAAGTTGCGGACAGCTGACGTTACCATAAAATGGCGTCAATTACGTGTCATTTCACAAGTTGACACGAATCACTAAAACTTTGTCCGCTTAATATTATATCAGTCTAAATGAAATAAACATACAGGAAAAAAACTAAGTCTTTAATGTAAATAATGGAGTTTTACAACAAAAATGGTAACTTATTTTAACTTTTTGCGATATACGACATTTGCTCAGTTTGGTAGAGAGTAAAACGAAACGTTCAATTTGCGTTATTGTGGTAAAAAAACTGTCAACCCTATGGTGATTTTCCCAATTTTCAAATAATTATTTTACAAAAAGTATTTGTTTGCGCAACTTGAAACTTTGCAAAAAGTTTCCATATAATAAGACCTCTCTGTAAAAAAATATGAACCCCCAACTCGTTTGGCACTTAGATAAAGTCACACGATACCTTAGGTATGGCTTTTTCGGGATATTAAAAAGCAAAACCTGGCAGCACTATGAAATGCTATTTTATGGTTATGTTATAATATTTTAGCAAATAAAATTCACGTAGCTGTTCTGCTGTGTTCTTTGAAATGTAGAGTATTCGTAGTATTAATATTTTTAAGCAATGAACACTTCTAAAAGCGAAAATAATCAAAACAATGACCACTTACTTGTGAAATGATAGTTCTTCAGTTTTAGTCTCGGAGCGGCTTTTGCAGCCTAAAATACTGCAACCACCCATCACCCTACACACTATTTTTCCATAATTCGAGGTTTAGTTTAAATAAAAGGGTTTTTCACACGAATATTGAACAAAAATCAAACGAACTCGTGTTTGTTTGGCAGCTTCCATGACAGATCAGATGCTGCCAAACAAAATAACCCTGCCACGGTGATAAGGACACAAAAAAAAAAAAAAGGTTTCACCTCTTTTTGGCTTTGTGCTAAATGTACCGCGCTATCGTTGTAAATCATGAATTACGTCATCACACTACGATTCTCCTAGTAAATTTCTCTGGCCAAAACTCATTTGACCCTGCAGCAAAGAGATTGGCAGCGTATGGGAGTTTTGGCGGGAACATGGAAAAATCATGTCTCTGCATTCTATATTTTTTTAACTTGTGTTTTTTTCCCGAATTAATGATTACAATGGTGGTGTTTTATTCAATGAGTGTCGAATTACATGAACGAGTGTGGGCAAGTGATAGATATAAATAAATGTGGTAAACATGTATTTTCATTTTGTTTTCAAAACTCAGTAAAAGCTTATAGTAATGTCGTCACAACTTCACTACAGGTTGACTTGATCTCGACTATGACTAATTTTGTGTGGCTACCTGTGAATTCATGACTTGACTTGATGATACTATCCAAACTCGAAAATAATAATTCATTATACTTGACACTAGCAGAGAGTTTTGGCGGGATCACGGAAAAATCATGTCGTTGCATTCTATTATTTTCTTAAACTTGTGTTTTTTCGCGAATTAATGATTAAAAATGGTGGTGTTTTATTCATTGAGTGTTGAATTACATGCACGAGTGTGGGCAAGTGATATAATGTGGTGAAACATGTCTTTTCGTGTTGTTTTCAAAACTCCATAGAAGCTCATAGTAAAGTCGCCACAACTTTACTAGGGTATGACTTGGACTTGACTATGACTAATTTCGTGTGACTTACTGTGACTTCATGACTTATTTGACATGATGATAACAAATAAATGTGAAAATTCATAAACTTGACACTGGCAGAATGCACAACGTGCGATGCCAATAATAAAAATAAGATACTAAGATAAAAAGACACTAGCAGAATGCACAAAGTCTGATCCCAATAATTAAGAAAAAGAAAAAAAAACACTGTGCTTTATATATTCTATGGTGTCTATTATATTATATTATTTTAAAATTTATTCATTCAATCACTCACTCACTTCACCAATGTTATGTCAAGATAGACACAGTTCAACAATTTTCTTTTTACGCTAAAATTACTAAATAAAGGGATAACTATCATTCTGATGAAAATGTTGTCTGTCTGCAGTTAATTATGAGTGTTTTTTGTAATTCTTGACTGGTGTTGACATAATTTGTTGTACATCTGTGATTCATATATGGATCTAATGGTTCTTGTTACATTTCTCTATAATTTGTGATCCTTCCTCTCTACTTAGCTTGATAATAGCTTATGATTCGTTAATGTCTATGTGGTATGGCACTCGTTACTATCAGACGTTCTCCGAGTGTGCAAACGCCAAAGAAAACGGTGAGTTAAACAAAGACTATTATTACCTACAACACATTCATTGTTGACGTTAGATTTTGGTGATGAAAGGATGTCTCAGAATGATCGTTTACCTTAGCAAATTCAGTGTAAAAACAACACTCATTGCTATGGGAATCCAAATAGTGACTGCTCAAGCAAACTCCCATCCAAGCCCTGTTTTAAAACATCGAAGTAGGGTGGAAGGAAGCAGGGAAGGCCTTTGCCCTGCGGTGGGGCAGTTACGGCTGAATATAAATAAAAACAATGCTACATAATTACTAGAAACTATTTAGGGCTTATCTGTTTAAAACAGGATTGAAGTACTCGGAAGGATCCTATTGGTACTGGGTCATGTTATTTCTCCATTAATGCACATCCCACCTGTTCTATGAACAGGATTCATCTTTAAAAAAAAAATTAGGTTGTTTCAAGATATTGCTGATAGCGATTACATTGCAATACTTACATAGGAATAGTTATACTTACCTGCAGATTATTATAATCACAAACTTAGTGCTTACACATATATACTATATGTTTTATTGCCCTTATCCTTAATGATATCACATTTTAGTGGAAGTTCCTATTATTTGTATTAAGTGTCTTCTTCTTCTCAATGATTAATGTATGAATGACATGCATTTATATAGGTAGCCTGTCTGTTTTTTTATTATTTCCTTGTTTAGTTACTTACAAAATATATACTATGTTTTTGTTTATATGGGATTACTCATGTCCCCAAGCAGTCTGGCAGGGGATGGGAGGTCTTCCAGCAGTGGCTGTTAACGCGACTCGTTTTTCATTAAGCTGGATACTCCAACTATAGTTTTGATCAGTGCGAAGCAGGACGCGGAAACTAGTCAGAGTATCCGACTTAATTAGATGTGAGTAATCCCAAATATAAATCAAACAAAAATGTGTTAAAACCACATCAGATTTCATAGTAAAATATATTAACTATGTTCTTTATTTGGGTAACAAGTAATCTTCTTGAAGAAAAACAATATATAAGTTATCAAATCCAAAAAATAGTGTAACTTCTTATTGCATTTGAAACCGCGGGGCGCAGCTAGAAATATAAATATATATCTATCCCAAGCCACCTCCAAACGTGGGGATAAGGCCCCCACCTTAATAACTCCCTTCGTCCAGATACTGACGTCTTTTGGCTGAGGTGTGAATAAATAAATACGAGAGTTATGTATGTATTCTTTAACAAATAAATAAGAGATATTTTAAAGTATATTTTTATGAACTTTTGTAAATAGTACAGTAACAATAACAGGCTAAATCCTTCTGAATTAATTATGTAGAGCGTACATAATATTCCGCCAAAAATGTTTTGAGTGCCTTTAATTAACATCATAATAATGATAATGTAGTGTACAAAAATATTGTTGCAGGATGAAGATGAAACGTCAAGTGAAATTATCGAAAATGATGTCGAAAGCCGCATTAGTAAAAGGTAAGCCTAATTAATTAATCAATTGAACAGTAGCAAGGATGTAGCTTCAAGAAGTTTATATTTAGATCCTGTCTCCGTTGGTGCACACATGACGTACATAATGTTGGTGTACTTAATAAATAAATGAATAAACACAGTCGCATACTGGTATTTATAGGTCATGCAATATTACTATAACATATATTTTATAAAGTCTATTTTATAAAGTCTTCAAACGAATATGGCACCACCTCGTGAGTATATCCTTACAAACAATAATAATATTTTCAAAATCTATAATTAACAGGAAAATCGGAGAATATACAATTATACATAGAGTAGAACATAGAACCTCCTCCTTTTTTAAAAATCATTTCGCGGCCTTATCGCAAAAAGCGATCTCTTCCAGGCAACCTTAGGATGGAAAGGAATCGAAAAAAACATTATTAGACTTTGTTAAAATTCATGCCTAAAAAACCTAAAAGATCTGCCCCCAAAGGGGGAAATCACGGGAGTCACGAGTCCGTCACCAGCTGGGCGGGTTGCTAGACTTAATCACCCGCTTAATTTGCCTTACCAAGTCACATATTTTTCTTTTAGTATAGGTAAAAAGTAATTATGTTATCTTATCAACCGACTTCAAAAAAGCAGGTTCTCAATTCGCCTGTGTATGTTTTTTTTTTGTTTCTATGTTAAGCGATTAGTCTGCCAATTATGAATTGATTTTGATGATTCTTATATATGATGATTCTTCCATATACATTTTATCGAAATCGGTTCAGTAGTTTGGCTTGTAAATCAATATTTCTGGAATAAATCAAAGTAACTAGAAAATATGAACATGTCATCCAGGTAGTCGAAATGAAATCGGTTGTCATTAAAAAAAAGAGTGTATTATGTAATAATTGTTTGTTTTATTTACTAAAGCTTACATACAAATCTTATTCATTAATGATATCAATTTTGTCAATCAATATCAACATCTAATTTAAAAAGATGAATTAATTAATTAGGTACTGAGTTGAAGGAATATTATCAATTTAACCAACTTACAGTTTACATTGAGTATACAGGATGGCTTTGATTTCATGTCGAATATAGTGCAGTAAAGTTTACGAAACAATTTTAAATTAAATCCGCTAATTAGCTGGTCAGTAGGCCTTTACTGTGACCACTAGAATGAGTCACGGCCAATGGTCGTGTACATTGAACCTAGTTAAAAATGATATACTTATGCTATGTTAACGGATATCCCTAAAGGTTACTAGGAGAAGGGATCTCAATACGCGATTTCTTCGTTTCACCTTCACTGTCAAATATCACAAGGACATGCGCCTGAAAGCAGCATTATGATTGCTCGTTGCTCGACCTCAAATGAATGTTGTTTCGCATGAGTCAATCGAGAACGTTTTATTTGAATGGGTTCCGGATATAAAATAGGGAAGAATGGAATCCTGGAGTTTATTACAACACATGTTCGTTGAAAGACTCGTGCTCGCGGAAGGTCAATGGAATAATTCTAGAGATAACGAAACAAATTGCAAGTTTATTCAAATTCCGTTTTCCTTCCTAAAAGCGAATCGCAATAATGATTAGTCATTGGCGTGTTCTCTTTAATGGAATAACAAAGAGCGCGCGTGTGAGTAAAACAGAGTATTCCTCTGGTCGTCGGGCCGCCGCCTCGTGTTCCTGTGGAGCGTAGTGTGGTCTATATTTACGCGGCAGTGCGCGCTCGGTGTCAGAGGGAAGCTGCGAGTGGTGTGACGCGCGTCGGTCGGCTCGTCAGGTCGGGCTGCTTGTATTGTAGTATGCGCACGCGGCACGCGCAGACTGCCGCCCGGGGCGCGCCGCCGCCGGATGCCGCGCGCCGGCTCTCGCGAGTCAGGACTCTACGCAAACGCACTCCGCCCTACCGCATCCGATGCAAAATCGCAACCACAACACCGCAATGTTTTTGTGTAGTGCCTTATTCAGTGACGATGTATCTGTGTGAACTTGAGTGACATTTGTTTCTCGGATTACCTTTACGCTTTGTCTTTATCATGGTTGCTTTCAGGTAAACAAAGCCACGGGAAGTTATTCACATTATAGTAATGTATTCATGTTTTTTATAAACTTGTACTTGAGACGCACTCTTGATGGTAAGAGGTTACGTTTACCCCAATTACCAATGACCATTTAGCGGTAGTTACCCAAAACTTGCATTAGTTGCTAACATAATAAGATAAATATATATTGAGAAAATTAAGGGCAAAACGCTTGGAGGATCTATAGCTCTCTCTCTCTCTCCAAAACGTCAAAGTTTGTTTGTAAACATACTGTAAATGGACATAGACTAATTTTGTTTTCTTTTACGCTATCTCTACCAATCTTAATATGAAACGATTAGATTGGGCCAACTATATTTTATCACCATGAAATTTATTTATCGTTATAGAGCGTTATCAAACACGAGTTATCACTTTGGATTGCATTTTCAAAGTTGGTTCAGGCAAGTGACGTTATGGTACAATTTTTTATAAAGTGCAAGGATTTGGAAATATTAATCTTATGGTAGGTATCACAGAGTAGAAGAATAAGAAAGAAACATATAAAAGGAAGGTGGGTTTAGTTATGTTGGTGTGTATAGTAAAGTTGTATAAGTGGTGCTGCTCTAGAGCGCGGCAAGGTAAGGTAGCGCGGTCTTGTGGGGTTTTCATCAGACGCCACTCGTATAACATAATATCAGCTGGAACATCTCATATTATTTGCATGGCTAGCTATAGATACAACAATTATAATAGATGTAATCGGAGTGGTAAACGGTCTTTTTTTATTCCTTTTTCTGAAAAAGGCAGTAGGCATGAAGGCCAATTGTTTGTTAATATCTGTTAAGTAGGTCGAATAGTAGTATTCTAGGTCAATTAGCAAGATGACTAACTTTCGGCCAAGTGTTCATGCTGTATTTATTGGAAATACTTTTGTTTTAAGGGATTCTTTTTACTTTTACATTTCTTGGCAACTATCACCAAGGTTGATGGATGTCGGTGACCAACACTGACAAAAGATCATCGTCATCATGATCTACTATTAATTAAATCATCTCGTTGATCTAGGTTTTAATAACATCAGTTTTAGCGCACAAACAATTTTACTTACCTCGACGTTCCTGCCATGTTTTAAATGGCCGTAGTCCCGGCTGTCCGTGGCCACCATGCCGTGGCCGGTGGTAGTCCCGTTAATAAATATAATTTTACGTATTCAAATCGCTTAGGCTCTAAAGTTATTCTAGCTACAGCTTCAATTCAGCCTGCATTTTCGAGTAGTACTAAAACTGTTTCGACGTCTTATATATCCAGTGTCGTAACCTTCTATTACTCTGTGGTTGTAACCAGCCGTTCATGCGCCCGGTGCGAGATAACTGCGCCCATGCATGACCCAAAACTTGGTTCCTAGTCTGGAAATTTCTGCGCTCCTCCAGGGTCTGTGTCCTGTGCCTAGGCGTCGCTGACACCACCCACACGGTATTATTTATTACGGCACAGAATAAATAATAGTACTACGTACAGAAAGTTCACTCCGCAAAGGAATTGAAATAAATAAGGACTCTATCTACTAGGCAATAAAGTAGCAATTCAACTCGCACAGAGCTGGATACCGCTCGCTGTATTCACCTAGATATACCGCTCTCTTTCTATCACGTATCCTTAGTTACGTGCGACGAGGCTAGCGTGCGTAGCGGCCACTGAGTTCTGCCTTGCATTGTCCTCCCGCCGGGCGGAGCGCCGGCCGAACATACCTAAACTGCGAAATGAAACCCCCCTGGTTACGGCACTGTATATAATTCTGCATGTTCACAAACTTCTTTATTTCCGCAGAGCACAGACCTTATAGCCTATATCCCACGAATATTATGCAAACTAGGATAAGGTAGAGAAAACGAATTAAGCCTGTGATTGACAAGTTTATTTTTATGTGAAAGTACGCTGCCAACACAGGACAATTAATGAATTGAAACTGTGAATTGCTATTACGATTGAATGACCGCTAGGCGAGTCACTATCGATGTTATAATTATTTGATTACTTGGCACAGACCCGATTGCTTCAGTCCCTTTTTAATAAAACAAGAAACTTAAAGAAATAAACACCGACTAAACGAATACGGAGAAACATCTCGAGAGTACAACCCTATTAACAACACAAAAATTTTTCAACCTCATTCCACGTTTCACCACAGAAGAAATAATATGGTATCACGGAGTAATCGGTGGAGATACATAAATAAAAACATACATACAGTCTTGGAGGATCTAGCTCTCTCTCTCAATCAAAGCATACAGTCGAACCTCATCCTTTTTTGAAGTCGGTTAAAAGAAACCAAATTCTTATGTATACATACATTATGAAAATAACGTATTTATAACTAGTCTAGAACAATAACAATCATCTGTAATTGCCTGTGTCCTTGGTTGATATTTAGGAACATTAGCATTGAGCTATTCGCAAATGATCAATTTGTAGTAGGCACAAGCTTCTTGTACAAAATGATTTGACGAGGTAACCGCAACAATTGTCTCGTATCTCAAAGTCACAACTTAGTTGTATTCGATAGAGTACCTTAATTAATATAATATATATATATATTTTCCAAAAAGAAATGACTCCTAAACGCAATTTCGTTTATTTGGATGACATAATTATTTTTCTCAGTTATTTTGATTTAAAAACAAAACTATTGATTTTGATGAAATTTGTATGGAATCAGTCTGAAAGTAAGTCCTTAAACAATAAATTGTCAACTAAATATATTTTTCCAAATAGGTTTATAAATGACGGAGTTCTGAGGTACCTAACAAACATTAAAAAAAATAAGAACAGATAACTTCTTCTGAAATCGATTAAAAGGTTACGAAATTGACTCAAAATGTTTTTTCTTCACACTCAAATAAAAATAAAATACTATTGATATTCGTAATTCCGTACTAAGATTTCCTATGCCGAGGATGCTATGGAACATTACACAAAGATACATACAACTGACACCCAGACTCAGACCAGATAATATTCAAATTCTTCAGTCAATATTCTGCCCATGCAGCCAGTGATCGAACCCAGCAAAGCAGACGCGCTGCCATTGATCTAAAGAGGTTGTCGTTAGACAAAGTATTATGGAACTCGTAATATCATGAAATGTCCAATAGTTTACATGAAACGAAGTTCCTACTACAATAAAAATAAGTAACAGAACTTGTGATGGAGTGGCTCTGAGCGTAGCGTAGTCGAGGCGCGGATGGCGCGGCGTGCGGGGCGCGCGGTCCGCGTTACCGTCGTGCTCCGTATTGGGTAAGGTTGTTGGCGCGATGGGCGGCCGCGGCCGCTCGCGCCTGTCTACCTATAGTATGGGCGGGCTATGTTTTGGCAAAACGCCGTCGCGCGTCCACGCGGTCGCGTTATTTTTAACAAACCTTGAGAGAAACCGCCCTTGCCTCTTAAAATGCAAGCCGACATATGGAAATGTCCACTTTACTTATAGTATCATTATAAATCTATTTTCGTTCTATTATTAAACGTCACTTCACCCTCCTTCCTTGTATGTAGGTACGGCTTACTAAATCTTCCCACATGTTTCCCGTAGAGCTATTTTCGGATGACCTCATCGTGCATTTTACGCCCAATAAGTATTAATACAGCTGCTTACTTTCCAAAAGGCAGCCGACCCGTAATGATGCAAATGTCACTGTGGATCGTGGAGCCGTGATTGCCCTTTTATCTCCTTATAGGGTCGATATTTAGGGATTTCGAAGTTGTATCTTCTTATACAGAATTACATTTAATTCATTGGCATTATCTTTGTGGCTAGTGGGGGTCATTAAACTCATCATAGTGAACAGCTAGCACCATGAAACCAACCCAGAAAAAGCGAAAAAAATCGGCTGTCCCATACAAAAATTGCTTTTACGTATAGTAGGTATAAAGAATAAATTCGCTATGGGCGATACTATTTTTCTAAATAAAAAAGCAAGAGTTATTTAAGGGCAGTGAGAGTCATTACCGTTTATAATGAGACCGGAGGCGTGTGCGACGCAGTGGCAAGTCCAGCCAGCGCGACGTCAGTCTGCGGCCTGCGTCTGCGCAGTGAAAGGGAGGTTAAACGCGCCGCCCGCAAGACGAATTGCCGCAACTTTACTAAAAATGGCGTCATTCATACATTTCGCGGTTGCATTATGTTTTAAAAATAATTATAGTAGAGTACCTCGGACGAATCTCGTGCAACTTTGTACAATAACCTTCTTTCATATGTAAATATTCATGAGCATGTTTAACTTAATAGTTTAAAACGGCATTCATGGAGCCCTTATGTAAAGTCTTTGTATGTTTTATTTTTCATGTTCAACAACGAAAGAAGTACTGGTTATTAGCTCGCCTAAGGCAGTATGCCTGCTACTCTAGCAGTCTAGTATATTCTTGTATAAGGATTTGCTCATAAGACGTAAAGGTCTCGACGCTCTCTGGCGGCAAATCGAACTTGGGACTTTATGCACCATAACTCACAGAAGGTATGTTGTGGTGTTTGCAGCCTCAATGAGTGCTACTTCGCGAACAAGGGCGCGGCCGTGGTGTTGGGCGGGGCGGAGCGCGGCTGCGACCAGCGGGTGTCGCCGGCGCGCGCGCATCCTCCCTGCGACATCCAGCACCATCTGCAGTCCATGTTCAACTTGCTACGCCCCGAGGAGACGCTCAAAATGGTAACTACAAGATTCAATATTTTACGCTTACACACAAATGTAAAAAAAAAACCTACTTAGAACAAATTATAAGTACCTACACTTACCATTTTATTTAGTTGTAAAACAAACAGCTATCACAATATTCATTTGCTAGGACACAGAAGAGTATGAACAAATAAGCCAAAAAAGTAAGTATTCGTTGTAAACAACGAATACTTACTTTTTTTAAATAAACAATCTAAACCGGAACCGGTTTGGGAATGGCAGGTTGTCGTACAGTGTGGCGGTCTAAGGGGGAATCCTTCGTTCAGCAGTGGACGTCTCCGGGCTGATGATGATGATACATAGACCTATCGTTACTTCCGTGCTAATATAACAAATGCGAGTTTGTTGCAACGAAACAACTCATCGTCTTAATTTTTGGCATGGGCGACGTCGTTTGGCACGTCTTCGCGTGTATAAATCCACGGGGCGCAGCCAGCACACAACAACGATAAGGATGCCTTTCCACCGAAGTGGAGACATGCATAGCGGAGTGCAGACGTGCCGGAATCGAAATCTACTAAAATACGTTACTTGAAATAAAATATTTTTAGGGTTCCATGCCGAAAAAGGAAACAAGACATCTAATAAAAAAAATATAAAAACACTAATGCCCTGCCAAAAAACGTTCAGAAAATAAATAAATATTGCCTCATTTGAAAATGCCTGCCTTAATAAAATCTGTCAAAAAAATTATAACCTGTGTCACTCGGCCGGCATGGTGTAAGGTTTCTAATGATTCATACATCTGTTCAGGTTAAAATCATCTGTTTAGAAGTTTTGGTGGAATAAAGAAACTTAAATAAATACTTACATACATAAACCCTGAAAACATTGCATTCCTATTCAAAAAAAGGATTATAGGATCACTTCGTTGTCCGTCCGTCTGTCTGTCGGTCGGTCTATCAAAACCATTTTTCTCAGGAATGCGTAGCGACACCAAGTTGAAATAAATACCAGATACGTAAGTCTACGATCACTTAAAGCTTTAAAAAACAGGTTTCTAACTCAACGCAATCAAAAAATACAGCCAAAATACGGAATTTTTTGCCCTTTTTCTTGATACCAAGTTAATCAAAAAAATGAACTGTATATTTTCGTAGGAGCAATTTTTGATGGTTTCGTTTTATGGAACCCTCGTTGCGCGAGTCGGACTCGCACTTGACGTCTTTCTTTTTATTTTGTGATCGATCGATTCCTTAACGTTTCCGCACGCCTTCGCCTCAGTGAAAACGCATTCTGAATGTAACTAGAAATATGCTAGGTAATTATGACTTGCAGGCGGTGAAACTGGAGAGCGCGCACGCGGGTCGCACTCGGTACCTCGTGGTGGTGTGCCGCGGCGAGGAGGCTGCGCTGCTCGGCATCGACTGCAACGAGCGCACCACGGTGGGGCTAGCGCTGCGCGTGCTCGCAGACACCTCCATCAAGCTCGACGGTGACGGGTCAGTATATCTCTTTCGAGCATATACCATTAGAGATGACAAGCCAAACTGTACCCATCTGCCAAAAAGTATATGGTCAGTGACCTGACTGGCGTGCTACCCTTTGTGTTGCGTGATCAGCAGCAACTTTTCAACGCTGAGGTGCTCAACTCTACAGCAAATGTTTTTATCGTATCACTTGCGAAACAAAAGTCTTCTCCTATTATTATATGGTTATGTAATGCTTTATCTAAGACCGAAGTAACTTGACAAGGAAGGGTTTACTTTTTTACAAGAAAAAATGAATTCTTTTCTTTTACTAGATATTTGCAGCAACGACCAAATGACTCATTACATTACGTTTGCAAATCGAAAATCGACTCACAAAGAAATAAGGCACTAAAGGCACACGTAATTCTAGCGAAAATTAGTCCCCTAATATTAATTGACTAAGAAATTGGAATAACAACCTATTTAATCCGTGACCCGTTTACGTTGGTTTGTTTATGAAATGCTATCAGTGTGTTTGATAGGCACGTATTATTAGATAGGTAATTAATTACGTACATATTGACGTAATGAAACGTATATAATTATAATACATGTGCTTGTATTAGATGGTCTGGCAGCCGATTATCAAGTTTTATTCGTTTTGTGAGCGGTATCTGATAGAGTGTGTTAGAATGTGTTACCCCTTTGTCTCTTTTTGCTACATGTGCACCGTGAAAAAACATTCCCAAATTATGTTGTTAAAGCTTAAACAGGAAGAAAAATTATGACCTCCGACAGGACTCGAACCTGTAGTCGAAACCTCGAACCTCAACGCTTTAGTTGGTAGCTTATAACAGGTTGGGAAAATTTGGCATCTAAGGCAGAGGCATCTGTAGCTTAATTGGCAAAGCAGTTGGGACGGAAACCCATAGAGACTGCTCGTACGCAGGTTCGAGTCCTGCCGGAGGTCATAATTTTTCTTCCTGTTTAAGCTTTAAAAACATAGAAATACCATAAGTGTGGAACCACTTCATACAAAAATATTCCCAAATTAGTTTTTAATTTTTGGGAATTGACCCTTTTTACATTATTAGCTTTCCTTCTAATTGTCCGTAAATAAACACATGCGTTGATAAACGATCGATATCAATTTCTGAGATAAGAAAATAATTACGTTTACCAATTTTAACACAGTACTACCAAAGACAAATTTCATCGTATTGGCGTATGTACTGAATAGCGATTTAACAAATTCTAATCGTGTTAGGTAAAAATGAATGAGGGTTCGAATTCTAAAAAAAACCCTGCTGTTGTAATGTACTTGACTTTTTTTTTAACACTGGCTGCCAGACAACACCCACCGCCTAAAAAGGTCGGTTCCGAGTTCTAGACCTACGAGTTTGAAAGCTGCAGATATTAGCTAGTTTATATAATATTAACGCAATTGACTGATGTTCGGTTTATATTACAGTCTTTTTCCTAGGATAGCATAGGCTATCAAAAGATTACATAATCTATGCCAAAAATCACGTCGTTCCGCTGCTCTGTTGCTGCGCAAAAGAGGAACAAAGAAACCACTTTTCTATTACAACATTATTAGGTATAGTAGTGATTTACAAACATGGTAAAAAACATATTTAAGTGTAATTAAAATAGAGACATGCATGTACATTTGTTTATGGGAATGGAGAAGGGATGTTCTATTCCTTTCCCATAAAACGAGTGTGAATATAGAAATATAAAGCATGTGATGGGTGACCTCATATTGTGAGAAAGGGACACTGTGCGAAAGAGACATTGCGCGAAAGGGACGTATTGCGTGCAGTAGACATTTTAGGAAAGGGACATTCTGTGACGGAGCCAATCTTACTCCCTTGACATGGTTCTAATCTCCATCGTCTTACTTAATCTATCGTGAGTTCCCTGTGTAGTATGGAACTAGAATGTTTTTTTGAGCAGACCCGCTCTATTTGGTCAGTTTTTATGAGATCAAAAAATAATCACCTATATTATTATTATTATTTGTCAGGAAACTGGCTTACAAATTCTTGGCAACATTTCATACGCGTCGCATTCTGGTGATGATCGTGGCGCGCGTTACTCACACGCTTGTTAAATACCATAATAACGACAATCCATTTTCCTCACTGAATTGATTAAAGCGCGAGCAATATACTAATGTAGTATATACTTTTTGTCCGCAGAGGTTTCAGTGTGTGCGTATGCAACAAGCAACACATCTTCAAGCCGGTATCTGTACAGGCCATGTGGTGAGTGCAACGTGTTTAATGACTACGTTTATCTAAGTACATTTTATGTTCGATGAGCACATACGTTATTTTACCAAACATTGAGATGCGATATGAGTTGTTGACTAGCTATTTAATTTGATTTCCCGGTATTTGAGAAGGAAATCAAACAATGTATGGGGCGGGTCTGTTTACAGAGTTAGTCAATTGATGTCGTTATTAATCGTATGCACGTGTCCAGTCAATCGATATATCGTAATTAAAATATTCTATGAATGTCTGCAGCATATATTCCATTATTAAGTTTAGATAAATGTTTACTTCAATGATTAGAGTGTTGTAGCAGTATTAGATATACTGTTAATTGTGATACTTATATTTTAAAGACAACATTCTCAACGCCCTTGGTTTCAGCGAAATGTTAATCATCACAGTCCTTTTTAATATACTGCTCTAGATTTTGACTTCTGCATACATCGTTTTATTTTTTAATTTGTTGCCACGTCAAAATGTTCACCCAGTTTTGTGGTCTAATCGAATTTCAGCTTCTGGACAGAAGAATTTCAACTTGAGGTATTCAAAGGTTCTTGAGTAGCGACCGCGAACCGGAAGACGCAGCGTAGGAAGGCCTCCCATTAGGTAGACTAGACAACATTGCAAAAGTCGCGGGCAACCGGTGGATGTATACGGCAGGTTGTGGTGCAGTCTAAGGGGGAGGCCTTCGTTCAGCAGTGGACGTCTCCGGGCTGATGATGAGGCGTGTTTACCATCCTCAAATGGATGGATGGTATGGACCTGGGTATGTCGTATAACTGCACCCAGAATTACTGGAGGATGGGCAGCAGCGTCCTCTCGGTTAATGCTGGTGAGCATTCTACGATCCCCACGCCGCCTGCCAAGTGTGGGGATCACGGCAACCCCTCCCTATTGAAGCAGTGGACGCCTTGTGGCTGTTGATATTGTGTTGACCATCTTCGACCACACTGACATTTATCATCAGGTAAACAGTGTTCTCACACACAGGCTAAGTATTTGGCCATATAATCAGCCCGGAGATGTCCACTGCTGAAAAAATACCTCCCCTATATTGTATTATCCCCCTATATCGCCCCTTTGGTTTTTGCCTTATTAAGCATAAAAAATCGCAAAGTCCGCGGAGAACTGCTGGTATGGATGGAGTTTGAACTTTAACTGTTGGTGTTTAAGGTCGGCATTGCAAACGTTGCACCGCGCGAGCGGGCGCGCGCGCGATTGCAACCACTTCGCGGGCGGCGCGTCGCACGCGTGGTGCGCCTACTATGAGAGCCGCGTGGACTCGGACCGCTCCTGCCTCAACGAGTGGCACGCGATGGACAGCATTGAGTCGCGCCGCCCGCCCTCGCCAGACTCGCTCCGCCTCAAGTTAGTATCCCGTACTGTACGCGCTAATGCAACGCAGACGCAGCTAGAACGCATGTCATTCATTCCTTAAAGCCAACGTGCCTACACCAAGCTACAAGGTGATTAACAAACGGAAAAACTTTGCATGAAACATTTTGCGCAGGTGTCGTCGCAAAGTCAGTCGGCTCCAAAGCTCCTCGAGTACAATTTCATTTGCGTTCGCTTCTTTTTATTGCGATTTAAATGCCTATTTTTACTGAATGTACTGTTTCCGTAAGTAAATTTAAAAGTCACAAAACTACAAATTATTAGGTATTATATAGGAAGCTATACAGCAGCGGCTTACGAGAGGTTTTACATTGTTTATCGAGGGTTTAAGTAAAAAAACGGCAAGTATTTCGGCCTATAATCGGCGTTGAGGTGTCGCAAAGCTTACAGCGGCACAGTCCAAAACAACCCAGAAGCAATCGAAATTAATCGAATGTCATGTTTGCAAGACGTCGCTCGTGTCTTTTCACTCAAAATAAAAATAACGATTATAAAACACTGTAAATATCTCGACACTGTTTTACTGTGTGCGTGGTAACACTGTTTTGATAATCACGGTGAATATCCCGTAAATAATCATAGAAATGTAAAGTTTGACAGCAGCCAAGGTGAACAGCGAAAGCTTGGCATGATCACAAAACAGTAACGAAGGCCAAGTCAGGCGTCTTCCTCAATTAGTGAATAATGGTTATACCACACATTAGTTATATTATAACGTTATAATATAATACAGCCAATTCTTGAGGCTTTAGTAGACAGACCTAAATGTACTAAAATAGCTGCCTTTTTTTATAGCGGTCTATTAGATAAGGACTGTATAATTTTTAGGAAGTTTAGATCTGTCAAGCCCCAAAACCTTGCCCTACCTTACCTTGCTTGCCCTTGCCTTCAAAATCGACTGTAATATAAACACTATATAATATTCTCGTAACGGCTGTTACTTTTCAACCGACTTCAATAAAGGTGGTTCACAAATCGACCGTTTAAAAAAAAAACACTTTTACTCTGCCAATTATGAATTTCATTTCATGATATTTTTTTTCTTGGTAGGTGATAATTTAAAGTTGGTCCCATAGAAATTTCATCTAAATCAGTTCAGTAGTTTGGTTTTTAAACAAAATAACTGAAAAAAATTACATCCACGTAAACGACATTGCGTATTTTGCTTTGAAGACGTTTTAGAATAGCTTTTGTGCTAAATTTTCGACTGTCGTAAGTGCGATGCTCCGATGAGTAATAACCGGAACCGTTACTATAGGATATCTCATGTTTGTATATCGCTTGCAGGTAACTATCTGATATGACTGATATACACTAATACTGTTCGCGCCTAGACCTAGTTTCATGGCCTCGTAAAGGATCGGATGCCCGCAAAGCGTTAATTGAACTCGTTATCTGCATGCAAATTGCAAAGTACTGAGGAAAATCCTCTACGAATGTTGCGAATTTCGTGCCAAATATATCTCTGGCCTCTGTTCTTGGTCTGTGATCTTATAATAACCAGTTAATAGCGAGGATACGACTGAAATAAATCTTTTATAACAGTAACGCAAATTATACGATCCGGCAGTTGAATTCCGGTGCAGTGCGATTTTAATTTTAGTTAAACTGCTTGATTTCAATGTATTCAAGAGGCACACACCTGCTTAAGATAACTACATCATGGAGTTGTTTTGAAGTTAATATGTTACGATATTAGTGATATTCGTGTACAAAATGCCGAGGGTAGATTTGACCAACCGCCTTTTTCGTCATTTGGAAGTGTTGATATTTCTCAGGTAATACTTGATTTATTTGAATGCTGAGGATATTTGTTTGAAACGCTAGAAGTGACAGAATACGGAACGGACACTTCCTATTATCTGATTTTATGTGATTTACTATGATATCCACCACACAATAAAAAAAGTAAGCCTGTATAGATTAAATGGCTAGCCCTATGTTACGAGTTAATTTGTCGCTTTAAATTTTCTGACATGGTTTTTTTTGTCTGTAAGTAGTTTATTTATATATATAAATAAAACTTGTCAC
This sequence comes from Erannis defoliaria, assembly GCA_905404285.2. Taxonomy (NCBI): domain Eukaryota; kingdom Metazoa; phylum Arthropoda; class Insecta; order Lepidoptera; family Geometridae; genus Erannis; species Erannis defoliaria. The sequence goes on from FR990071.1 coordinate 9,786,575, forward strand.
CCAGATCATCAAGATCGGTCATCATGGTCATCCAACATTTATCAAAGTGTGTCACACTTTGATTATGAAACCCTACAATCGAGATAGAACACATACAGAAACTCCTCCTTTTTTGAAGTCGGTTATTTCGCCTTTCGGGCACGCTAAAGCCGTAAAGCCATACTGCCTCGTCATACGTTAATACAATTCTTCGTGAGGAGATATAAAACAATGTCCTAAGTTAACCACCTACAGCCTTACCTAAAATAATCTCGATTCTCTTAGTCACTGCTTAAACTTCTCTGTCTTGTTCTTGCATGTTACACTTCACGTCAGAGAGAAGGTGGCAGAGCATCTTAAGCAGTGATTAACGGTTGAGAAGTTTTTTAAAGTAAGACTGCTAGTGTTAAGGGTAGGACGGCAATTGCGTCTATGACTCAACTGTTGAACGGTATTATTTCAGACCTCACGAAAGGGAGGAAACTGAGCGCGTGATCCGGTGCACGCTGAAAGAGATAATGATGAGCGTTGACTTGGACGAGGTGACGAGCAAGGCAATCCGCGGCCGGCTCGAGGACGACCTGGACATGGACCTGGCCGAGTACAAGTCCTTCATCGACCAGGAGATGCTCACCATCCTGGGGCAAATGGACGCGCCCACTGAGATCTTCGACCACGTCTACCTCGGCTCCGAGTGGAACGCCAGCAACCTCGAGGAGCTACAAAGGAACGGGTAAACATCTTGCAAATATATAATATATCTTTTCATCACACTTGCTCGTAAAGTGGATCTTATTACATCGGTTTTAGGCTCATAATCCAAGCTATTACGCACGGGTGCTTTTTACTTTACATAACGGCACTAGTGCTATAATAGGTATAACCTGGTAAAGTCAAGTTTGTACGTGACTGCAATTAGACGTATGTATACGAAGCACTCTTAATATAGCCGGGTAATACTTACAGTTTTTTTGTAATACCAACAAAGAGTTCTTATGCCGCTGAAGTAAATGTCAACCTGCGCGCGCATTGCTGGTTTGGGCGCCATTTTCCGCAAATGTTTGTTGACGTTTTCGCTGTGTGGTTGATTATTATCAAAAAAAATAGATTTTTCCTCGCAAGTGTGATGAAAACAGTCGTATGAAACTCTTGTGCTATGTTAGTTATTACACTCTCGACTTCCTTATCGCGCTCGCTTGCGGCTCGCGCGCATTATACCGCCTCTAGTGTAATGACCAACATAACACACTTGTATCATAATGTACTATTATTGTACACAGACAGTAATAGTAGGTTCACCTAGGGAGCAATAATGAAACATGAGATCTGAGGCTTCTTTATTTGCTCCCGTGGTGCGTATACGATTTTACTTGCTGCTGCGGAGAGGAAGTGGTTCCTTTCGTTCCGCGTAGCGGGGCTAAAGAAGACACTTTAGCCCCGCAGGCACGTAAAAGATTTTGAAAACGAATCATGGTACATACATCGGCACAATGTGATAAAGCGAGGGCTTTATAGGAAATCGCCTTAATAGGAATATTCAGTACAGTAACATTACAGTAACTTTGCTTAGTATGGGGCTAGATGGCGCTGTGTGTATGATGTCCCCCAATATTTATTTATTTATTTATTAGTTCAAAATAAAAATAAAATCCCAGAACACACACAATATACAAACTAAATGTTTTATGCATTACGAATGGCAATTGGTCGATATTTTTTAGAACTTATTACTTACGCAAACATGAGTGTACCCGCACTCATGTTTGCGTAAAAAAGTCTTACTCGCTTTTAGTATGACTTTTTTGTCGTCCGCCCGGGGGAGTACAATGTCTTTGCTAGTAATGCAGCCGCCAAGCAGTGGTGTGCAAAACAGTACACTAAGTTAATCAGGCATAAAAAGATTTAACATTTTATATCGAGCGCAGGGAGATGCCTATAGTTTCGAACTCCCTAAGTTTAAAATGTCTGAATGGCAGTGAATTGTCGTGGTCAAACGTGACGCTTACCATCAGGCAAGCAGCTTGCTCGTTTTGCCTAAGTTGCTTGAAGAAACACAAACAAAAAGGCCTTTAATGAAATAGCCTATTTATAACTACATCCAGCAATGTCTCTTTCACTGAAGCCAATAATTCAACATTTTTGTTATGAAGAACCATTTACTACTAGATGTATGTCACGGACTTTAAATTATTACACGGATCAACAACCACTAACTGCCTGTGAGGTTTCGTCTACAATTTAGAGCCGGAACGTTTGAAATCGCGTGCTAAACGAGATAACAGTAACACATTAAAATGTATAGTAGGTTCAAGCACATTATAAATTTCTATTAAGTAGGTACTGTGTCCTGTATTTATTGTGTCTAACATTTAATCAAACATTTTTTCTCGTTTTTCCAGAGTCAGACACATATTGAACGTGACGAGAGAGATAGACAATTTTTTCCCCGGCATGTTCGACTACCTCAATATAAGAGTGTACGACGATGAAAAGACTGATTTGCTGAAACATTGGGACAACACGTTCAAGTACATAAACAAAGCTAGAAACGAAGGTTCCAAAGTGCTAGTACATTGCAAAATGGGCATCAGCCGCTCCGCCTCCGTCGTTATAGCCTACGCCATGAAGGCGTTCAACTGGAATTTCGACAAGGCGCTCAAGCACGTAAAAACGAAAAGGGGTTGTATCAAACCGAACACGAACTTTCTGAACCAACTCGAGACTTACCAGGGTATCCTCGACGCGATGAAGAATAAGGAGAAGCTGCAGAGATCCAAATCGGAAACGAATCTGAAGGCGCCCAAGACAGCTTCGAAGACGGAAAGCAAGGCTATGGACCCGACCCCGCTAGTGCTGGCCCTGACGGGGTCGTACTGCGGGCGGCCGCGCTCCTGGTCGCCGGACACGCGGCTGGCGGGCGAGCCGGCGCCGCCGCCCGCGCCCACCTCCGTCTCGCTCGAGAACCTCGCCTCCGAGACGCGGCACATGCTCATGCCCTGCGCCAACGGCAGCTACAGCGTCTCGCCCAACCAGATCATCCGGCTCAAGGAGGAGGGCGCGCCTTCCGTCCGGCACATCGTGCACGAGATAGAGAACGCGGCCGCGGGCGACCGGCGCGACTCCAGCCGCCGCTACCTGCGGCTCGTCTCCTGCCTGCGCGCCGCCGAGCCCGAGCACGAGCCGCACGAGCCGCCGGCGCACAAGCCGCCGCACCCCACCCTCGACCCGGACCGGATCGGCACCTGGGACCCGGGGGAGGCGCCCTGGCCCCGCCCGGAGGACGCGGACGATTTACTCAAAAGTGACAGTGGTATCATAGACGTAAAAACTAAAGTGATAGCGAGTGACAATTCGAACAATGCGATAGAGCGCGGTAACGTAGAGACGGAGGAACGGAGACGGACGGAGAGCGAGGCTCCCCCGCCCAGCCGGCAGAGCTCGTGGAGCTCGTTCGACAGCGCCGTAGTGCTGGACCTGTCGCGGCACTCGTCGTGGGGCTCGTACGACACGCGCGCCGCCGCCGCCGGCCGCGTGCCGCCCGCGCCGCGGGACGAGCCCAAGCGGCCCAAGGAGCGGCCCGAGGAGCGTGTCTCGCGCCCCGACGACGCCGACGCCGCGCAGAAGCCCTCCGACCTCGGCATCATCACCGAGCACACGGAGACGCGCAGCGCCCGCCGCCCGCCTTCGCATATAGCCGATAACGAACGCAAGTTCAACGAAACCTGTGCCATACTGAACGAGCTGGCGAGCGCGGCCGCCCGCATGGAGAGCGCGCAGGACCGCGGCGCCTCCACCTGGAGCGGGCGGCTGTCCGCGTCCGCGCCCGCCGACACGTGGCTGCGCGCCGGCCTGCGCCGCCGCCGCCTCACGTGCGCCTCGCACGGAGACCTGCCGCGCGCGCCCGCGGCCGCCGCCGTCGGCCTCGTCAGCAACCTCAAGAAGGAGTTCGAGGCGCGCTCGGAGCCGGCGGAGGGCGGGCGGCGGTTGCGCGGCGCCGGCGGCGAGCGCGCCGAGCCCGAAGACTTGTCGGTGCGCGTGCTGGTGGACCGGTACGACCGGCCGGGGCGCGCGCGCTGCGACTCGGCCGGCGAGCGCGACGCGCCCGCCAAGTGCCGGCTGGCGGAGGGCGAGGCGCCGGCGCGCGCGCGTGCGCGGCCGCCGCCCGCGGCTCCGCTGCGCAACTCGTTCTGCGGCGCGGTGCGAGGCGCCGCGGGCGGGCCCCGCGCCGCGCCCGCGAGCGCGCCCGCCGACCGCCCGCCGCCCGCGCCCACGGTCCTCTCGATAGCGCCCATTGACTATAGCGATGTGGTATCTACTGTGATGTCGAAAGCTCAAAACAAAAAACAATTACAACACGGGAAGACTCATCCGTTGACGAGGCTCAACCTGAATCGTTCGAATAATAATAGATGTTCAAATCCTGTATACAATACTATGTAGGAATATTTATGTTTTTTATTTATTATGGATTCTTGCCAAACTCGATATTTTATCTTCTAGAGTTTTATAAACTTATATTTACAAAATAAAATTAATTTGTCTTTCACATAATTTGTATTAAGTGGCTGTTTTACGTAGACAAAATGTTAAAAAAGAAAAAAGAATACAACTGATGTACAACTTTTACGCACGTTTCTTATTGATACCACTGATTTACGTGTTACGAACATTTACAACTAACCGCTGAGGCGATGATTTCAGGGGCCGTACCGTGAACCGCTTATAGCGGGACCGAATAGATGTAGCTGCTGACACTGCGCGACCGCGTACCTTATTGCGGGGCGATAAAATTCACAGTCGCGCACCGTCGGCAGTTGAGCGTATTCGGTCCCGGAATAAGCGTTCATGGTACGGCCCCTGAATACGAGTATTTATCCGAAATCAATGGTTTGCAGTCTCTTCCCAGTCACGAATGCAACGCGAGGTACAAACTCCAACTCGCTTACTTTTTTATATGTATCGGGCACTTTGCTTTGCTTTCGCCTTATTGCTCCAAAATCAAATGAATATATTTCACCAGGATTATTTCGAATAGAGCATTCCGTCTGAAAAAGAGGCTGGCATTAGTATGGCGACAAAGACAAGCTAAGCTAGCATTGCATGTATGTTTATACCGCAAATATATCAATTTCAGATAAATTTTGAGGGTTTACATCTACTTTAGGAGGAGGGTTAGTATCTACTTTACATACTACATTTCACATTTTCATCTTTTCGTTTGTCTTGCGGACAATTAGTGCCTAAACATATGCGTCCGCGCGGCCAAGCGGCGCGGCCGCTTGCGACTCGTGCGAGGTTGTACGAGTTCAGTACTATCCGACAATCCCTGCATTTGAAGCGGCTGGTTGCGCTAAATTGAAAGCACTGCGATTGCAATTTCAATGTTGGGCCCCATAGTAAAAGTTGTTTGTTTTGATGTACAGCATATACCCTTAAAAGGGATGCTAACTGATTAGAACTAACCCTGCATAATGCGCAAAGCGGCGGTGGCGCGGCCGCTGTGTTTTGCAGCTGAGACGCGCGGCCGCGCCGCTTCATATGTTTATGCCCTTTGCTCGTATGTCGACAACTTACCATTTTCATTTTAATGTCCACGACTCTTAAGATGTTTGAATCGGAACCTCCACAGACGACCAGATTCGTCGACGGCACCATCTTCCCGCAATACAGCTTGGAGTTATAACTGTCAGGCACGATGGTTTCTATCAGTTTACATGAACCGTAGTCCCAAATCTGTATACAATCTTTCTCTTGCCAGGAACATGTGAGTATCTGAAATATTTAGAATAGTTTATTCAAGAAATTATTGTAATCACTGTCTTCAGTGACCTAGAAGTAGGGCTTTCGGTTATCTATGGATTTCACTACACAAGTTACAGGTTGGGAAATTAAGACCAGACATGTTTCTGCCCACTATGCCGTACCACATCATGACCGTGCTAGGAACGTGTCAGGCAAAAATATTCTTTGTATGAAAAGTATGACATTATTGGCCAATTCTTTGCATTGTACCGTTCCGTCACCGACCAACACAGTCGCGTACCATGCACGGAGCGTCAACAAATTGTCGACCAGAATAAGTCTATCCGTTTCAGTGGGCATAGTAGAGAGTATCGTATTGCTTTCGGCGCCTTACACGCTCATAGCTCGGTCAAGGTATGGTATAGTGGGCAGACTCCTTTATTATCCCACGCCACATAGCAAATTGTAAAAAAAAACAAGTTTTAAAGGTTATGCGCTATTATGTGTATATAGTGACGTCATTATGACACTGAGGGCTAAGACCACTGACCTCTATATAGAATGTTTAATTAGAGGTCAGTGGTTAAGACGCTTCGATATGACACATCATTTGTCATAATTATGCCAGCTTAGGACAAAACATCATCAGCAGAAGCATCATCGGCTAATGCGAAATGTTACCAAGAGGGTAATCCATCCTCCGAGATCGGTTGCGACCTTAACCCTTTGGTTAGAAGGTCTAAGGTTGCGACACAACTTCTGCAACTTTTAGAAGAAGCAAGGGGTGCTTCTCGAATTGTATTGTAAGTAAGGGAGCGGAAGTGATCATAAACAACTCCTCCACTCATAGCGATGTTATAGAGGCTATGAAGATAAAGAGACCCAAGAAGGTGTCCCATACCATTCCCATCCAATATCACTGCCGTTTCCTTGATGATTTACGACTTCAAGTTCAATTTGATCAAGTCTCAAAACTTTCTGACAGTTTCGGTTTTATTTGAGTACATTTTTTTTTTTTACACTGTGTTCACACTGTCATGTGATAATAATAATTAATTTAATTAGCTGATTGCCTTTTAATTAACAAAAAAAAAATACTAATTGTTGATCGAACTAATACGAGGGCTACACTAAAAGTATCGGGAATGGAATATTTCCACTGTTTCTGTCATATTAAAATCTTTTTAATTGAAAACTCCTTGGTTTTAAAAATCGAATACCATTTATTTATTTAAAAAAATATTCTCGGTCTTGTCACAATGTTTTGTCAAACTTGTTTAGTCGTTGAGAAAATGGAATTGACTCGAGAAAATTCAAGAGCGATGATTTATTATGACTTTCGAAGTGGTTTAATACAAAAACAGTGTGTTGACCGGATGATTTCTGCATTTGGTGATAAAGCCCCATCCAAAACCACAATTTATCGCTGGTTTGCTGAATTTCAACGTGGACGTGTCAAGCTCAGTGATGATCCCCGTCAAGGTCGTCCAAAAACTGCAGTCACCCAAGAAAACGTTGATGCTGTGCGTAAGCTGATTGAGGAAGATCGACATGTGACATACCGCGAAATTCAGGCAACTTTAGACATTGGCATGAGTCAAATACAAATAATCTTGCATGAAAAATTAGGTGTAATAAAGTTGTTTTCCCGATGGATACCGCATTCGCTCTGTGAAGAGCAAAAAGCGGCTCGCGTTACTTGGTGCGTCAGAACTCTCGAAAGATTCCACGCAGGATCCTCAAATGCTGTATACAACATCGTATCAGGTGACGAATCCTGGATATACGCGTACGAACCCGAAACAAAAAACCAGTCACGAGTTTGGGTGTTCGAAAATGAGTTAAAGCCAACAAAAATTGTTCGTTCACGGAGTGTTGCAAAAAAAATGGTGGCCACGTTTGTCTCCAAAACCGGCCATGTTACGACTATTCCTCTTGAGGGACAAAGCACGGTTAATGCAGAATGGTATGCTAGCATTTGTTTGCCACAGGTCGTTTCTGAACTCCGTAAAGAGAACTGCAACCGCCGCATCATCCTCCATCACGACAATGCGAGTTCTCACACCGCGCACAGAACAAAAGAGTTTTTAGAGCAAGAAAACATAGAATTATTGGACCATCCGCCGTACAGCCCCGACCTAAGCCCTAATGATTTCTATACTTTCCCTAAAATAAAGAATAAATTGCGTGGACAGAGATTTTCATCACCTGAAGAAGCTGTGGACGCCTACAAAACGGCCATTTTGGAGACCCCAACTTCCGAATGGAATGGTTGCTTCAATGATTGGTTCCATCGTATGGAAAAATGTGTCAAATTTCGCGGAGAATACTTCGAAAAGCAATAAATATATTTTTAAATAGTAATGTTGTGTCACTTCCTTGATTCCCGAAATTTTCAGTGCCGCCCTCGTAGATAGACTCCTAAAACATAACATTTGTTTTTGCGTTTTCGCTTGTTTGCGTTTTTCCTTGTGAATCTTAGAGTTTATTTGATTTAGGATATAATAGCATTGCCGGAAAAAAAACCTGAAGTGTTGTTATCTGTCCAATAACTACATTAGGTATCTATCGCAAGCTAAAATTCTAGAGAGGAGGTGTCGATATTAATACAGGGTTATTGGTATCTAGCCTCACCCTCTTCTCGCAAATTTTAAAAGTCATGGTACTAAACTTGTTTGTTATGCTATACCTACAGAAGTTGGTCCTAAGAGGATGCTGGCCAGTTATCAATAACCCTGTATAGCTCTGTCTACATTTTAGTACACGCTGAGGGTAAAACTGAAAATATCACGTTATCAGCCAGAAGACGTCCTTCCCCTTAATATGGAGGGGCTTCCATAATCCCCATGCTTGGCAGGTGGATTGGAGAATGCTCACCACCGTCAACCGAGAACACGCTACAGCCCGTCCTCCGGTGGTACTGGATGTTCCTCGTCAGCCATAAGACGTCCACAGCAGGACGAAGGCCTCCCAATAGAGGGGTGTTGGTGTTGCCATAATCTCCACGCTTGGCAGGCGGCTTGAGGATCGCAGAGCTCACCACCGTTAACCAAGAGGACGCTGCACCCCGTCCTCCGGTGGGTCTGGTTGCAGTTTAAGGACATATCCAGGTCCAGGAACCTGGGTAGATCCAGGTTCTGGATGTACCCAGGTTCAAATTGAAAATATGAGTAACTGTAACAACACCTGTTTTCCCGGCTTATCGAAATCCAACCCTTCTCCACACATGTGTACTCCGACGAAGTACTTGGTTGCGTACGGTTGTCTATCATCCCAACACATCACTGTGTTGTCCCATCCACCAGAAATGAGCTCATGGTTTGATTTAGGGTTAAAAACACACGCGAATATTCTGGATGTGTGGCCGTCTAACAAACCTTTCTTCCCACTGAAATTAAAATGTCGTTTATTTGATTAAGTTTAGTACAAGCAAAAATGTCTTGCTTTGTACAAATTATAGATTAGCGACAGATAAGTAGTTTCTCTAAGATAAAGAGTGGAATGCGCTGCCAGAGTGTGTTTGCTGATTAGTGTGTTTCTTATAGTGTCTTAAAGTCGCGAATGATACGGTTTCTTCAGGCAAGCGTGCTCCATCGTATACTTTATAGATCTTTGTTTAACATCAGACGAGATAGCAGTGAAACGCAAGCCTATAATTCAAAAATATATATATTGCATTAATAGACAAAACGTTGTGATCACTGGCACTGTAACGTGTAACCATAAAACAAAATATTACCTAGTCTGCAAAATTAAATCCATGACATTACGTTGAGACGAATCTAAGGACACCTCGTATATACGTAAGAAGTTACTTTAAAAAACTATTAAAGGACCAGCTCGAGCTTGGAGGATCTAGCTCTTATAAAAAACTATTAAGGGACCAGCTCGAGCTTGGAGGATCTAGCTCCTGGGTATATAATCAAAGAGCTCGAGAGCATTTTCATTTTCAATATCGGATTTGAGAAATCCGCGAAAATACATTTAAAAAAATAAAAAAATACATACTGTCAGTCGAACAAACAACCTCCTCCTTTTTTGAAGTCGATTTAAAATAGGTCAAGCTGCTTAGGTTTCAGGGGCCGTTATACTCAGTTTCAAAAATATTCTTACCTCGTTCACCTCTCTCTCGGAAATAGTAAAGAGAGGAGACAACGGTTAAATTAATTTAAAAAAATTAAATGCTTAAGATTGTGGTGTGACTTGTTTGTGTTCTGAGAGTGCGACAAAATCGCACAGACACATAGCTAGTCGAGACCACAACATGGGAACAAACAAACATACATAGGTACGTACATCTGAAAAACATTGTAATGCTACAGATACCTACTGACTTTTGTATGTAGCGTAATTCTTCATCACTATTCGCGCCAGTGGTCAAATCGTCGACGTAGTAAGTCGTTTTGAATGATTGACTTGATTTGACTATCCCTACATTCTTTCCCTCCTTGGGCAGTCAGGTAAAAATACCTAGAATCGTAACTGACAATACACCTTAGATAGAATGCCCTCTCCTGTGTTTGGACTTCTTCATCGTACATGTTCAATTTGGCATCGTCCCCATACGTGATGAATTTACTGTAGCGAGGGTGATAATTCAGTCCTAAAGTTTGTCTTTTTTCTCGAATCGTGTACAAACACTGATCGTATTTGTATTTCCAACTTTTGATGCAACCATTTACATCTGGAAAATAAAAGTAGGGACCTATAAAGCTTGCTTGCAATAGGCTGGCCCGCGCGCGTCACAACGCGTTGCATTGCAAACACTCTTCTTCTGCATAATACGATCCTATAAAATTAGATTAAATTGAAAGGGATTAGGTTTTTTTTGTTTGAAAGGTGACTTGATAGGGAGGGATTCGAGTGCTATCAAGTCTAAGACATCAAACGAAACTCAAACATAGGCGTTTCTCTAAAGGATCTATATCAGGATCGAACGAAGTAATTCGCCAGAGAAGTATATTTAGTATTCAAAAGAGAGAATTATTAAAATAAATTATCTTTATTTTAGGTATCTATACAACCTGCCTTCGCCGTTGGATCATGTAGAAGGATCTACTTCCATGCCAGATTGTATCAATCTCGGCAGTTTGTTTGGGAAAGGGAATAAACCTGACAGAGTACAAAACTACAGACCACAGGGAGACCGCTCTACTTGAAATCGTGAGATCCTGTATGTACCTACTATAAGGAGTTCTTTGGAGTTTATGTACGGATTTTAATACCACTTGCTTTTAGATGATGAAAACCATCGTGCGGAAACTTGCAAAAGTCCGGAGAAGAAATTCAATGGCGTGTGAATCCACCAAGCTGCAGCTGGGCCAGCGCGGCGATGTATATGGCCCTACGCCCTTCTAGGCAGTTTCGTATGTAACTAGTCATTCTTGTGTTCGGTGCAAGCTTATATTATATTTATATAACTGCGTCCAAGCATGACCGAAAACTGCGTCTCTTCTAGGGTTTGTGCTCTGTGCCTGCGGGCGCCGCCCTAGTTACGGCACTATGCTTCTAGGGTAGGTCGTGGACTATGAAATAGGCTGACTATGCTTGTTATGCAAGCGCTTCATTGGTTGCTATTTATCTATCGGCTCTCACCGAATACATCATTGGAATAGAATAGGTGACATTGTTCGAATAAAATAGGAGCATGAAAATACAAACAGGAAGCTAGAAGCATGTTGGTGGTCGGATGCGCCTTGCTAACTGGTCGGTGTTTGATACCGGTCACAGGCCCAGGATATGCACGGCATTCCTCATCAACGAGAGTGTGCATGCAGGCGCCCGTGTGGCAGCTGAATAGTCTTATTGTGCCATCGGTGAAGCCAGCCGCTATGTTGCTATGGTCTTCAGTGTACTTGCAGCACATCATTTCCTTGTTCGTATCTCTGAAATTCGTACAATTAGGTACAAAACTTTCTAAATCATCGCGGTTACTTTAAACGATAGCTTTAACGTATAGGTAGTCTACCAAAACATAATCTAAAGAGATATAATTGTTTTAGGTGGGTAGGCTTTTGTTCTAAGTTTCTACTGCCTTCTTGATTGGACCATATTGTTCTACTAATCAGTCCATGTACTGGGGGTATACGGGTCCTGTTATTGTACTTTAGAAACAAGGAGCACGAAATTCATGCGGGCAAGAGGGAAAAACATTCTCTAAACCAGCGACGCGACGGCAAGGCCGTAGCCAGGAATTCATTTTTAACAACGTTAAGACGACGACGATCTATACATAAGTAGGTATGTATAAAACGGTGGGTTGGCGAAGGCATTGGTTTAGACCCCCCCCCCCCCCCCCCCCACCTGCCTACGGCTTTGCGCGACGGTGATTCGTTTTATCACTGCTGCGTATAATATGTCGCTGCTCTATACACCAATAGAATACTTACAAGTAGAGCCACTTACATTATCGAGAGTAAATTCACTTCTCCCTGAAACACTTGGCTCTGTTGACTATGAAAAGACTTCTTTTCAACGTGAGGCGTACTAGTGTGAACAGTTACAATTTCTTTCTCTGGCTCATGCTTTTTTACATAAGTATCCGTTACTGCAAAACTTTTCCTTGCTGTTCCCATACTAGTTGGAGCAACTGGTCCTGCCATAACTTTTCTTTGAGGATCCATGATATTTTGTTACAACTATGTAAGATTTGGAAAAATCAGAGTATGAGGCCAATGATGGTATGTAAATAAGTAAATCTAAAAAGTATAATGGATGATGTTTGGACTTTAAATGTCACGTAGGCGGTGTGCATGGTAAAGACGTAGAGAGACAAAGAGGACAGCATCGCTAATGCTCTAGGAAGATATTTGCAAAAAAGTTCACTCTGAAGTCTGTGCCACAACCGGAACTCAGTTTCTTTCCTTTCAAAGCTATTAGAAAGCTCAAGCTTTTAGCTCTTGGAGGAGTAAGCAGTGGTTAAGCACATGGTAGGTTAGCCTTGAGTTAAAACATCTCGGCAAGTCTTGCTTAGAGCGAAGAGCGTCGCCAGCTAATGGCCCGGGAATTGGTCAAGAAACAGTGAGTTCAAGAAATCTCTTGTTTGGATCTCTAGGAGACGGTAGCTGCACCCCCTGGAGACGCCCATGCTAAGAGCATATATAGGCATACCGACTTTTGCAAATCCTGGTCCACCAGGTTAGCATTTTGTGCGCACTATACCTGAGTGACAATAGGAAGACAGACGTATTGGCGTTGGTTTTTATGTGCGGTATAAATAAGTTTAGGTATATAAGTTACTATAGTACCTGGGTATAAGTTTCTTGATATTACATAAGTGTCAAAGGTATTATAAGTGTGTCGGTCTGCGCGGGCTATTAATAGCTCCGTTTTCTTACCACTAGATAACTAAGTAAGTAGCTAGAAATAGAAACTATGTGTGTAGTACTTAGTAATATTATTGAACTTAGTGCCGCTTTTTTTTACCTATCTAGGGGTCATAAGGTTCTTGTATCTTTATCTATTGTATTTTTTGGTGTATACAATAAAGAGTTTCTATCTATCTAATAGATTTACCACACAATAAAAAGCATGGAAATTACATCAAAGGAAATAATTAGGTTACTTACCTATAATTTATTAAGTAAGTTTATTTGTTTAATTTATTTAGTCTATGCATACATACTTATATGCATAGACTTATAATAATTTAAATTTTATTCCTATAAAATAATCTTAATAATTCTTTATCTTTTTATTTATAATCTATTAGTAAGTTTATTTGATATGTAGGTATATTCTTATTAAATACTAGAGGTCGCCCGCGACTTCGTCCGCGTACGGAAGAAATTCGGCCCGCTCCCAAAATTCACGTTTTTTACCCCCGATACACGTGCTCATTATTTGTACTTGAATACAAAATTTAGAAATGAACAACTTAAATTCAAAATTTTATCTCCCGTTTCTAGAAATTAAAAAAAATACGATAAAAGTTGCGTTAGTTTCCAACCTTAAGCCTAAATAATAAATATTGTGATTTTACTTTGAAAATGAAGGACTTTCCATACACAACTGCATCCCTTTTTTCACCCCATCGGGAGTGGAATTTTCAAAAACGCTGAATCACTTATAAACAAATTTTAAACCGTCATTCTAAACACAAAATTTGAAGATCTTAATTTCGAAATTAACGGAATTTCATATAAACTATCATCTCCTATTTTACCCTCATAGGGGTGAAATTTCCAAAAAACCTTTCTTAGTGGATACCTACACTTCACAAAGAACACACCCTCCAAATTTCATGTCTCAAGGACCAGCGGTTTAGGCTGTGCGTTGATAGCTCAGTCAGGACTTCAGGAGTTTGAATTTTATATATACAGATTATTATATATGATTAATAATAAAAAAAATATTCTTTGTAGTTTAATGGGCTTGCGTTTGACCACCTTTACGCCTGATGTGCGGTCTATGATGGAGCCCGCTTAGAACGATTCTCTTTGCCCGCTTGCTCAGAAGAAACCGATTCACTCGCAACTTATAAGACACCCAGATTATGGCTACCTATCGGGAAACCACCACCCGGAAAGTGCATTCCACTGTTTACCTACTAGATCTACTTCGCACAAAGAAAGTGAAATAAAGTCGTTTCTTTCGAATTTTTGGAACGTCAACTATGAAACGACATACGATTTTTTTTGTACAATCAGTGACGAGACTTATAATAGTGAGACGTTCGCCTGGTGGTAAGCGCCACGCCTGCTCCAACAATGCCAGAATTGTGAATTTCCGAATACAATCCTGCGCCGCATTGTACCTAACTGTGCTCGTCACCCTGAAATATTAGACGTGCCCAGTAATTTCTCTGGTAACATTGCCCTTCAAACCGGAAATGCTTACACATCTATTGCTTAGCGGTTGAATAACTGGCAAAGGTGTGGTACTTCCCCAGACGGACTACAGTAGTCCTACATAGGGACTAGTGGGGCTATAGGTATATTATATATACTTACCTATAGTCCCACTACTAAAATATTAGCTTAGCTACTAACTGCTAACATAGAGGCAACACAATACACTACAATATCGAGACTATGGAGTAGGTAAGAACTAATGTTATATTATATTGTTGGTAAGATAATAAAACGAAAATGCAACGCTAAATAAATTTTATTCCATGTCAAGTAGTTTCACACTCAAAGTTTAATGTACAGCTTAGACATACCTAAATAACGTCGAACCTGTAGGTCAAGCAGTTTTATATCACGGAGTAGCATGAACGTGCATTTCAAAGTTAGGTAGGTATATATAGGTATGCGAGTGCGTGTGCTCTAGAACACGTAAATAAAGGCCATGGACATGATAATTAATAATAACAATTATGATTAGGTGTGTAAGAAGGAAAGTGAACTAAGTACGAGTACTTATTAATTTAGAATTCTGTGCGTGTGCTTAAATCACGGCCAATCAGAAAAAAAAAGATATTCTAAAAGTACCTCTCTATGAAAATATCGTGAATATGGCAGTTTACATGGGTTGTCACAAAACTAGCTCAATCCAAACATTACTTTCTTTCATCTTAGATTTTCTGCACATGTGATACAAAATCATCTGCTTTATAAGCAGTGTTTCTAAAGTTAATCACAGTATTATAAAGTAGGGACAAAAATACTTATTAATAATCATGTCTCTTTTTGTAACATGTACTCTTTGAATATATTTTTTTATTGCATTTTATACATTTTTAATATATTAACACATCATTCCACAAATAAATAACTATTATTTCCTGGAGCAATAGCTCACTGATCATCATTCTGGCATTGTACAAGTAAATCAAAAGATTTTTTTCGAAATACCAATGCTAGAGCACTCAAACCTATAGATTTATACATAGCCATAATCTCTGTTGCTGATATTTATATCCCTTTTATAAGCAACAGAAATATATGATCACAATATTATACAGGTTGTCGCAATACTTAACATGTTGATCTAAAAAATCTTTGTCCGTAACAAAGTTGATTATGTGACTAATCAATTTGTTTGGGGATTCAACATTTTTTCACTCGAATTTAGCGAACTTGTGTTCGGAGTAATCGCGTCACATAAACATTTAAAAAAAACAGTCGTATTGAGAACCTCCTTTTTTGAAGTCTGTTGAAAAGTAGTTCGATTTTTTATTATACTATCAAGTGACGAGATGAGCAAGACGTTCGCCTGATGGTAAGCGTCACGCCTGCCACTAACAGTAGCAGTGCCAGAACAACTTAGCAGTGCTTTGATGGGTAGATCAACACTATGAGTATAACACCCGTACCTATACAGGGTTAGTTCTAATCAGTTAGCATCCTTTTAAGGGCATATTCTGTACATCAAAACAAACAACTTTTACTATGGGGCCAACATAGAAATCGCGAAAAAAATATCAGCTGTTCCATTCATTTTTCCCAAGCTCGATTAACTTTTTGTATGGAACAACTGATCTTTTTTTCGCGATTTCAGTGTTGGCCCCATAGTAAAAGTTGTTTGTTTTGATGTACAGAATATGCCCTTAAAAGGATGCTAACTGATTAGAACTAACCCTGTATATTTGACCTCAAACTTATGTGATGGTAGATTATTATAGCTATGCATGGTGGGCTGGAAGGGCTATGACCACAGTACCTACCTATTTATATCAACGTAAAATAACATTTTCTACGGTTTGTTACACTTCCAAAAAAAGAGTATTTCTTTACTTATTTATACATATAAATGTAGGTGTATATTCGGGGGTTTTTCTCACCATTAGATGATTATTGTGAAGTATGAATACAATTTTTTTAAACATTTTAATAAGTACTTCATTGCGATCCAACGTTTAGGGGGTAAGTATAGGCACATGAGTTATAATGGGAAGTTAGACAAAACAGAAACAACCAAATGGACTTCGCACTGAATTCAGAACTTAGTTTGGTCAGATGACACAATGGTTTAACCCGCTTATTACGAGTAATTCAATTAAATAAAAATGGCCAGGTAAAAGTTCATCGATCATTTGTTCTTAAGAGTATTGGTGTTGATGTCAAAATCCAAGGTTGTAACATTTTTGGTAGAATGGGCGGAGCGCAAATGGTGGTCGGTCGGTCGTTCAGTGTCTGCTTCGATATACTTTGCACTAGCTACATTACAATTTACAAACATTATAATATTGTTTCACAATTCATTTTACACGCAAAAACTATAAATAATGTTAAATATCTGACAATATAATATAACACACGTATTTAAAATTCTATGTTAAATATAAAATCATATGATACAATCACAGAGATGATATTCTATAGAGAGGCCTTAAGACCGAGTTAAGAGCGAGTACCGCTCATAAAGTCCTAGTGAAGCCAGTACATGTACAACTTTAGCTTTATATGTATGTACCTACGTAACATATTAAATTTTTACACAAATAACTACCGAAGATAGTCGAGATTACACGCTTATCGCCGGCAAGTTGCGACTGTGGTAATTTACAGCTGCATACAAAAAAGTTGTTACTGATTTTTACATACAGTTGAATCAAGAGCTTAGTCTTTGGGCCTCTGTAGAATATAATTTCTCTGGATACAATAAATAACAAAATTGACTTGTTGCTCGAGATGTCTAATCCAAAGAAATTGCTCATAGTGTTAATCGCATTACGTTATACACACCTTAACATTCTTACGCTATCTATATTATGTATACCGACATTTGCCATGCATATTAAAAAAATTAGAACCAAACAACAAGTAGCCAAATAAGTTAATAATTAAACCATCAAAATCAAGCGAAAAACATACCAAATCAACATCGCTAGGTATAATCCCTCCTCAGTTACGAAACAATAGTTACGGAATATGTACTGACGTTAATAGACCTTTAATGTTCAGGAGTAAAGATAGCGTTTCGATTTTTTAGGTACAAATTGATGAAAGAAATTGCAAAAAAAAAATATGCAGCTGCAAAACTACCCAGGAATTAAACGTTTTAAACACTCGTATGAACATTAAAAGTTAATAACTTTAAATTGGCTTTTACAAGTCTCTTGCGCCATCTGTGCGCTGTTTTATAAAGCTACAAGTACAAGTTTACAATTTTACTGGCTTCTTGTACCTACCAGTAACCACAAGTTACCAGTTACAGGTAGATGATTTGTCTTTATCCTATAAACAAGTGCTTGTACTTGTAGTTTGTACACTGGTTGTCTTGTAGCTTTAGAAAACGCCCTACTCAATATTATTTTGCGGTGTTGCCAGTTTTCCACTACAAGTACATGACTTGTAGCTTTATTAAACAGGGCCCTGTACTTTTTATACAGCTATGTTTATGACTAAACAATCATCATCACTACCGTTACACTAAAACTACAGATTGAGTGAACAATTTGCTGTATTTTATAATACAGCTGTACAGCATGATAATTCTATTAAAAAGCAGTTGATTCATGTTCTGATGTACTTCATACAAGCTACGTAAATCCAGCGTACAAATTTTATCAATAAATAGTGAGTTGCATTATTTCATTACATAGGTACTCAATTATAATAATACATGATTGATCCACAATAAATAATTAGTTACACCATAAGTTATCATTGCTTCGAATCAAGATTGTACATTTTCCATAACTAATATAAATATATACATTTATACGAGGTTTCCTTTGTACTTCACATTTATTTTAGGGTAACGAGAACACTATCTACAAACCAAATAACTTACCAAAGAGCTATTTATTATTATCAAACATCAATCATTTGCAGATCGTTAGCACTTTAATTAAACCGCAATTAATGTGACATTGCAATGCAAGCTGATTCAATACTTTTGATTTGTACTCTCACCAATTGTGGCATAATCACAGAAATACATACTATGTACAGAAGATTTGACTCTCATATAAAAAGATTCTAAAAATAAACTGTCATCATCATCATCAGCCCGGAGACGTCCACTGCTGAACGAAGGCCTCCCCCTTGGACCGCAACACTGTACGGCAACCTGCCATTTGCATCCACCGTTTGCCCGCGACTTTTACAATGTCGTCGGTTCACCTAGTGGGAGGGCTTCCTACGCTGCGTCTTCCGGTTCGCGGTCGCCAAAATTCACTGGTAGGTTTTAAAATAAACTGTCGTCGTCAGCCATAAAACGTCCACTACTGGACGAAGGCCTCCCCCTTTATAGAGGGGTGTTGCCATAATCCACACGCTTGGCAGGCGGCTTGAGGATCGCAGAATGCTCACCACCGTTAACCAAGAGGACGTCGCTGCCCGTCCTCCGGTGGGTCTGGTCGCAGTTTAAGGACATACCCAGGTAAACTGTAATGATGTCATATTCAGTGAGAGCTCTATTTGTATATGACAGTGTCGATATTTCACTGTAGAGCTAGCTGCGCAGCCGGCAGGAGCTGCGTGAAGTCAACAAACAAAGCGCTACAGTGTATCTACGTTTAGATGCCTTTTCTATGGGAGTAAATCTGCCCTGGTATAAATAAGCATTTAATTAAATAACGGATACAATTTAAAACAATCGATGTTGTGTATAGTACAAATCTGACAATAACTGTCCTCATTTTATTTTACCTGTAATTTGATATATTTGAAAG
The DNA here is from genome assembly GCA_905404285.2 of Erannis defoliaria. NCBI lineage: Eukaryota > Metazoa > Arthropoda > Insecta > Lepidoptera > Geometridae > Erannis > Erannis defoliaria. The sequence continues at coordinate 9,805,860 of FR990071.1, forward strand.
AAAAAAAAAACAAATTACTAATTTAAACTTTATAACATCAAAATAATGACTATTTTAGCTTGCAACTCTTGTAGTCTGATTGCGCACATTACTAAAATAGTTACATAGTTACTATTGTTGTAGTCTTCACACATTTCTTCACTTCACACAGCGCTCACCTAATCCATAAGTATCTTTGGATAAAATACATTGAAATTCACAGCCTAATTCTAACAAGACTATAAGATTGAAGTTGAACCTGTAGCAAGTGAAACTTTACTTTATTAACAACTGAATTGAGTTCGTTCCAAAATTCCAGGTGGAGCATGTCAAAGAATCACTCCGAGGCGAGCATACATGGCAGGCGGCGCAGAATTATTTACTGTAAGTTCAGAATTATTAATGGTACAATTTTGAACCTACGATAAACCATAAAGAGTTGTCTGTTACACTAAACCGTTTCCACCCTTGTCTCTTGATCCTTTGAGCGTTTCCCATATTTTTTGAGGTGTCAAATTTTATATCATCAAAAAATGCAAATAAAACTCTATACATTAATTACGTTGATAGCATAAATGGACCTTAAAAACAATTTTATATGGGTGGAACGTTTTAAGAGGTTAAGGAACTAATTAGAGGTAAAATCGATCAAGAACCATAAAGAACATAATTCATTTAAAGTGATAAGTCAAAAACGAAGACTATGCCACAATAGTTGAAATACAAGTGGAAGCCCGGTAATGAATTGTCAACTGTTAAACACAAATCTATATTGTGAGGAAGTGTTAAATAAATAAGTATTGGTTCACCTGTTGAGAGATTTAATGGTTAGTTTGTTTGAATTATTATATACAGTCTTGCAATTTGTACAACCATCCTTCAGAATTCTTTACAAGTATTTACAATCTGTTCATAGATCTGAGCTACAGCTATCTTTATCCATTCAGTAACCAATCCCACATCACTTAGTAACAAAAATATTCTAGCTATTCATTTCTTGAAAAATAGACATCTGACTTTATTATTTCATAACCACATCCATCTGAGGAAACACACAATATATAATTTATATAATAATCAACATCATTTGATAAACAATGATAACAATTGATAGATTTCTATTTCATATAAAATGTATGCATTTTCAACAGTCTGCTTTCGATTACAAACTTCAATAATGTTTAAAAAGCAAGGCAATTTAAAGTTATGCTACATCAAGGCGAAATTATACATGTCCACATTTGTAATAGTTTTAGTTGTATAGCAATTATGAAGGTAGGTATTTCTTGGAAGGAAACAATATAATGTAAAATCGGTACCTATTTTCCATTGCAATATTTAGAGGAGAGATAATACTGCAGTATATACAGTAAGACTACTTATTTCAATCAAATAGGTAGATAAATCATATTTATGGCATTGCCCTTTAATTCCAGCTAATCTAGCAGTAATGCATGCACAACTACCATGTACATAATAATGTTTAGTTAATGACAAAAATGGGTGACAGTCTCGTGTCTCCCCTGATGTCGTCCCCCCCCCCCCCCCTGGGGGAGACATCAGGATTTTTCAATCCTGGTGTCTTGGGGGAGACACCAGGATTGAAAATGTCAACACGAAATATTATTTTAAAAGTAAGTTCTTATTTCACCCCGTCCTGGCTGAGAAACCAGGACTGAAAAATTCTGATGTCTCCCCCAGGGGGGGCCATCAGGGGAGACACGATACCATATGAATGTGATAATATAAGATTATTACAGAGACAAGCCAACATTGTTAGGTGGAACACCTGTATTATTTTCAAGCAACATTTTATTCAGGGTTGTGCACCACGGTATTTCATGGAGCTTAACAAGGGTGGTCATTGTTAGAATGAGACTGCTGTTACTACATTTATCTCTCTTTAGTATTTAGAGGGGGAAAAAGGGAGCAGTAATAGTTCTAATTTTGCTCACATGCACTTAGAGTGAATGTAGTTTGTTAGAATAACTGTACTGTAACTAAAATAGAAGTTTACAGTAATTAGTGTGAGCTCGTTTGATATTAAAATAATGTTGTCATTATTAAAACTTGTAATTCTGTAATTAATAATTAATTTAAGACAGACCAAGTAAACATGTTTTAGCTTTTGTATCTTACATACATTTTCTCATATAGAAATATCCATCATAGATATTTCAGCTGATGTGTTTTGTCAACATTCTCACTGATAAGAAATGCCATGTACATAAACAGAACATTTTCTATCACATTATAATAGTTGACTGTAAAAAATACCAAGTATAATGGTAGTAGTCTCTTTGAATGTTATTTGTTATGTTATAATAATATGAATTGACAAACAAAAGCACAACAACAATTACTTAATTAAATGTTATATAATTTTCTACCCCTTGCAACATAATAATATGGCTGATCCATAACATAGTAACTACAGTATTATAATGGTTCCAAGAAAATCAACAAAACACAGGCAATTCCATAATAAATAAATAACATCAGTAGCAAACTTTGTAGATAAAATCACTCTTCACCAACAGAACAACCCATTTGTATTGTAGATAAAAACAAATGATAAATTATCTAATTGTTGCTACAATCACAGAAATTATTGTGAGCTTGTTGCTTTAGGCGATAGGATCAAACGGAGTGGCCCTGGGACTGGTGCCTCTGTCCCCACTGACTAGAAGGTCCCTGCGCAGAATTACCTTGTTGCATCCAGGAGAGGAAGTTCGGTGGAGCAGGAGGCGCAGATGATGCAGGGCCTGCAAATGCACCTTGCTCAGAGCCTCCGGACGGTATGTTGTTAATGAGGCCCCAGCCGGCTTGGTTCAAGGCCGCTGCCACTAGAGCTTGGTTTACCGGCAATCCTCCCATGCCTAGCGGCATGCTGCCTCCTTGAGCCTGACCTCCACCTCCAGCTACACCACTTTGACCATGTTGGCCCGACATACCCAGAGCTTGCATATTTACCATGTCCATGTTACGGCTGTTCCAAGAGTTGTTATTGGAAGCACTGTGAGGGTGGCCCTCTTCATAATTCCTATTGGGCATATTTCTCTGGTTTGAGGCACCTTTGTTCTGTTTGGGCGATGCATTTGAAACATTTACAGACACACCCTTTATTATATGATCTTGCCCACACAAGCTCTGTGCAACTTCAGGATCCAAAAATGTAATGAAACTGAAAGCTCTAAATGGCTTGGGAATAAATACATCAGTCACTTCACCGAATTGAGAAAAGTATTCTCTAAGATCATTTGCTGATAAATCTTCAGTGCAGCGACCCACAAACACTTTGCATGGCATTGATGCCACAGAGCCTTCTTTGGAGTTGGGTATCCGAACATCACACCACCTCCCATCTATCATGTGCCTTTGTGCTAAAACTCGCATCTGGGATGTATAAGAAGAGAATCTAATAAAGGCAAAACCTTTAGACATACCAGTTTTAGGGTCTCTTTTGAGCTGTGCCATCAAAACTTCTCCAAACTTCTCAAAGTACTCCCGTACAGTTTGCTCGGTGGCTTTCCATGGTAGGCCCAACACAATTAGATCAGAACACAGATTATCATTCCGTTTATTTTTTGATGATGACGAATCTGAATTCTCGCCAACTTTGCGCTTACTTTCCTTTGGAAAGCTGCATATGTACAGATGATTACCCCATCCTTCAGGGGGAGGATACAATCTACCATCCCTTAGTCTGATGCCTCGGATAGTTTTCGTTTCTGGGTGTCGATATTTGAGCCCGCAACAGCCGGGAAACTGCGCAGACACGGTGGTCAACATCAACGTTCCATCTTCTTCGACTGGTAGTTCTATGGGTTCCTCGTTTTCGTCTTCAGCCACGGGCAAGTACTCGAATGACATTATTTCTTAGTCATGAACAAAATTTGTTAAAAATTGATTAAAATATACACAGATGTTACACTTAATACTACAAAAATGTACAATTTTTATGTCATCTAAATAAATAAAATTAATTAAACGTCACCTACGGGTTATGAACCCATTGTAATTTGCAGCAGGTTGAAAACATAGTTTATTCAAGTAACTTTGATCTTTGAGGAAGGTCAAATTCAAGGAAAAAAATTATGCAAAAAGTATCAAATCATACTAAGCGTCCTATTTCAATAGACAACTTTCTAAAATTGACAGCTAATTATTATTGCAATAGGAAAAAATTTGAAAAGTCAATTTACTCTGTACATAATTAGAAATGAGCGAGGAATAAAAAGAGCGGTGTTCACAATGCAGGAGAGATAGATCCTCCTAGATAGAGTTAGGCCTTGGAGGATCTATCTCTCAAAACTTTAGGCCTTCTCCACATCACACTGCGTGGGTAATAACCTGCAACAGCAGCATAACATGTATATGTAAGTAGCATGTTGCCGGATAAAACCGTGGCAAGAAGGCCTGCCTAAACTATCGTTGGTGGACGTGGCAGCAAAGTCTTGTCTTAGAAAACATAAATCATGAAAAAAATATGTGTGACTCAAGGCAAACTTCATTCTTTATTCTTTATCTGTGCTTTGGAACTGACCTGAAGTGAAGTGACTGATTGTGAATGTGAATGATCTTGAGTCTTGGCTGATTATTGTTCTCAAAAACTTAAAAATTGACTGAAAAATTAAAATAAATGCAGTAAATCTTTATAGAATAGTTGTTTTTAAGGGTTTTTGCTATTTCTTATAAAATTAGTTTTTAGTTATTATTACTGATTGTAGTCAATTGGTCATCCATTATATTTTCATCCATACTAATTCAAATTTTTGTACATAACCTTAGAAAATTGGATTATTGTTCAAGCGTAGTCGTTCAAAATATGTTGTTGTGTCGATAGTTACAAAATTTCGTTTTAATTTTGCTATGGATGATGATTATAAGGAGTATAGAAGAAATAAACCTCAACAAAAGTTTTACAAACCTGGTAGTGGTCCTTTGAAGCGATCATGTTATGGTTTCGATTCTAAAATGAATTCACACGACGATATGGGTAGAAGAGACAGACATCAAAATAATTACGGTTCTCAGACGTCTGTTAATGAAGTTAGTGATGGAAACAAAGACCATGCTGCTACGCGACCAAAAAAACCAGAACAACAACTTTATGTGGCCAAGCCAAATGACTGCACTCAAAATATTGATAAACCATCAAAAGGGTCTATGAGGAGTGACAATTCTAGTCAATACAACAATAAGAGAATGTCTAATAATCCTGACAAACTATATAATAGCAGTGCCTATTCCAGAGGAGTAATACGAAGAGACAGACACTATGGCAATACCTCTAATAAGGAAGGATCTGGTGAAGTGAATTACAACAGACACTATAGACAACCATCAGAAACAAGGTCTATATCTCCAACACACTGTGCAAAACAACAGAATTCATTGGACAGAAATAGGGACAGTAGAAGTATGGAAACTTCTACTGGAAGACACATGCCAGGGTCAGGAGCTAAGCCACCTTCTGGTAGGAGAAATTCTGGAGGCTACATGTCAGATACATCTAGGCCCAGGCATATGGTGAATATAGACAATATACCTCCAAGGTTCCGTAAGAAGTATTTAGAGCAGTCAGGCTATTACAGTTCAGAGAGTGTAGACCAGCTTCATAGAGACAAACACATGTCCAATCCTTCCCTTCCACCTATGTCGAGCAATGATCAGCACTACAATCCTGGTACAAATTGGTCTCAGACATTACCATCAAGAGGTAGAGGGCGAATTCGAGACACTGAAAGTTTTGACAGAGAAAAGTTCATGAACATGTACATAAGAAATTATGAAAATTCCAGAAGGTCTACTCCCAGTAGCTCGTATATGAATCTCTATGATCCTAATTCAATAGAAAATTCTCAGGCATTTGATAAACCTGATCATATGGTTAGCAGTATAGAGAGCCAGAAAGAGATCAGCGAGAGTGGTAAGTTTTGCAGTTTGTTACATCTCTACCAAAGAGTTCACTCAGTCAAACAACCTCATATGTGATATCAAATGTGTTGTTGAGTTGTCTTATCTGTCATTAATAAATATGAATCTAACTCTAGTTTTGTTAACTTTTGTCTAATTTAACAAGTAATGAGATGAAGGAAATACTCACCTGATGGTACGAGATAATGACTGCCCTTCGCATCGGTACCCAGATCTTTGGGAAAAGGCTAGGGTATCACTGCATTGGCGCTTGTTACACAGATATTCAATCCCCAAGCCGCCTGCCAAGTGTGCAGATTATGGCAACCCCTCCCTATTAAGGGGGATGCCTTCATCCAGCAGTGGACATCTGGTTCATGTTTCTCGTTTTCTGGCTGATGATGTGTGTGAAACTGAGATATTCGATGGTGATTTAATTGCCCTCTAATTTTGCTAGGTACCTGCATATGTTCTAAAACTGCATCCAGAACTACCAGAAGACGGGCAGCAGCAACCTCTCAGCGATCTGCAAGCTGCTGCCAAGCATGGGGATTATGGCAAACCCCCAATTAGAGGGGAGGCTTTCGTCCAGCAGTGGACATCTTATGGCTGATGATGTGAGCATGCTCTAAACCGGAGAAGAGTAATGTTTCCACATTTTTCCTTGGTGGCAAAATATACAAAATTTCTGATACTGCAGTGTTTCTGAAAAGGATCTACCACCTAGTTATGTATTAGGTATAGGGCTTTTTATGCATAGAAATTTCTGTAAATGACAACAATGAAAAAACTAATCTAGGTGAAAACTTTTTAACACCAAGAAACAGGTTATTTATTTTGTGCTGGTAATACCAGCACTATTATTGGGTGTCCGTGTCAGACTTATGGATGGAATGCTAAGAAATGGTAGTCAAACATATTCAAAATATTAAACTACAATAACATTATTTAAGTTACACCACATTATTTTTTATAAACGGGCTGTTAACTGTTAGTTATTATATTACATTGTATCCTAATCATTTACAGCATCACTAAATGGAATAAGTATGAAAACCAACACCGCTTCAAGCAACCAGATAGAGTCTCCTCAAAGAGAATCCGATAATGATCATGATAGTGAAACCACATCTCAAATTTCATCAACTCTCCTAGATGTAACTAATTTGGTAAGTTTGGTGCATAGGTATATTGAATATTGTAGATGGCGTTAATGATGCCTGAAGACACGGGTCTTGTCAGTAGGGTTTGGGTTCCGGGACATCTCGTGTCTCGAAGTTCTGGGACTTTTAGTAAATTTAGTTGTCTCGGGTCCCGGGACTTTTGGGTCGAGCCTCGAGACAGGAATCGACAGTTGTTGAAATTGTAAATAGTGTTAATTTCAAAAGTTCATACCTACTTAATAAACTTTATTAGCTTCCCGCACCTTGTCATTCAAAGCGCCATCTATTTAGCTTGACAAATTATTAAATGTTTGCCACCAATGGCCGACATATTGTTGTTTTGTGAAATTTGTAGAGATTGTGATTCGTGATAATATTTGTGACTCGGCTCAACCAGACAACTTACTGCTCACATTAATTTTTGTCTGTCTCCTTACAATGACTGTATAATGCTGGTAATCGGTGAGACAGGGTTACCCAAAGTGTTTTCCCAGTCTATGGGTCAGTCATCAATTTCACTTAATGAGGTGAAGTGTTGCGGTCGTGGTTGTTTTTCAAACTCGCGATTGCGCACTCTCTTTAACGTTACATGGAGGTTATAATTTGATTTTATGTGCAACAAATGTTGATTTATACTAAAATTGCTTCTTTATCGATATACGTCTCGCCAAAAATTTACTCGATTCTAATTTTATTCCGAGAAGACTCGAAGTCCCGGGACGCCCCGGGACTTTGATCGTGGGTGGTCTCGTGTCCCGGGACTTTGAAAATGTCGAGACCTCCCAAATCATACATATGGAACTGTAACATGTGCTGCGTTCCGTAATGCGCTAAAAGCAGGCTAAAATTGATAATATCGCGAATCCGACCAAATTGAATATTCACAAAATATAAGGGCTTTGATTTGATCGAGTTATATTTGTCACTTTGGTCGGATTCGCGATATTATCACTTATAGCGCATTATGGAACGCAGCAATGGTCATTAATTTCTGGCCTTTTGGAGAAACTCGGTCACACGAAGGGCAATGAAGAGAGCTATGCTTGGAGTTTCTTTGAGCTATGCTTGGAGTTTCTTTGCACTATAAAATCCGAAACGAGGATATTCACCAAAGAACCAAAGTATAGTACATAGCTCTCTGGGTTTGGAAGTTGAAGTGGGCAATGGGCAGGCCACATCGCTTAGGAACTGATAACTGATGGGGAAGAATGGATCTTGAGTGGCGACCACAAACAAGACTTAGCATAGGCAGGCCTCCTACTAGGTGGATCGATAGTATTGTGAAAGTTTTGGAAAACCGATGTATGCAAATGGCAGGTTGTTTATTTCTCATACACTTTAATCTTTTTCTTGGTTGCAGGTAGTTACAAAAATAAATTGCTAACTACTTCCTGTTAATAACTTAATGTTTCATGTGAACTAAGAAACCCTTATTTCTTAGTTCGCCATGATATTCTAAAAACATGTTTGATTTTAAACAAGAAATTGTTAATGCATTTCTTAGATAACTAGATATTCTTTTATCTGTTTTAGGATTGGATAGAGGAAGTAGAAAAAAACATAAAATTAGATGAAATGTGTGATTCAGTAATACCTTTTTCTAAACAACAATACACCAAACCTACAACAGAAGAACCAAAACCTGTAGAGAATCGTGAATCAAAGCGGAGTGGCAGAACCAGGCGTAAAGATAGAAGGTAACTTTACCCAGTTCCACCTAAAGGTACAGACGGTACGGTTTGGGGTTACAGACCAAAACCACCACTTATTGCGAAACAATCTTTTTTCCCCGCAATGAGATGAAAAATGATTTCTCATTCTCATTAAGCTAAGAGAATTCGTCGTTTCTAATTTAAAAAAAATTATTACCACAAAAAAAATTTGAGTCAATGCCATAGTAAGTTCTTTCAGAAATCAAAGTAATAAAACATAGATATTCGTAAATAATTACTTATCAGAATTATACTTTTCTAACCAAGCTCATCAAAACCCATATGGCTCACTAAAGCGACATCCTAGATTCAATGTAGACCTAGATCCCCAAGGACCCGCTGTTTAGACAGCAGTTGAGATGTAATCATATGCCGACCCATGCCGGCATAAGTTTTCATAAAGTTTTTACCTCTACCAGTGGCAGATTAGAACAGCGTTAAACCTTCCGGCCGCTTGCCATCCGAGCGCGCCAAACCTCAACGTTCTGGCACGGCAAATGGGACACCAGCCGAAACGAAAGCAATCTTAAAAAAAAAACTACTTTTTCCAGGAGCACAAGTAGAAGTATGAAAAATGCCGAGAAAAAGCCTGACCGCAACAGGAGAGATAGCACTGCAAGCATTCAGCCAGAGAATGATAGGAACAGAAAGGACAGCAACGCTAGCATTCCCTATGAACCTATTTCAGCTAGTATCAAAAATAGAGAAAGAAGAGATAGTCACAGAAGCAATCGATCTTCTACAATAGGGAATAGTAGGGACGACTTGGACCGTTGGCGTTCTTTAAGATCATACAGCCGAGAACAGAGTACTGAGGGGTATGTGGCGACATTTTATTATTAAGCATAGATAATTATGTCTCGTGTAATATTATATTAAATGGGTGTATTGCAAATTTTAATACATTATATATAAAACTTATTTTTTAATGCAACTTTATATTTCAGACGAATAGTTTCACAATGCCACAGTAGAGATGCTTCGACAAATCGCGCTACAAGCCCCAGAGATAATAACGGGTTTAAGGTTCCGAATGCTGTGACTAAATCTACAGCATGGCTCAATTCAAACCAGGTTAGTTACAGGACAAAAGTATTTTACCATAGAATAACTAATAAATGTGACACATACGTATTTAAAAAAAAATTGACTTCGCATTAAGTATTCGAATAATCCGCTTTAAAAAAAAAGTACAACCGACTTCAATTTCGACTACCTGTGTGACATCTTCATATTTTCCAGATATTTTGATTTATTCCAGTAAATCCGATTTCGATAAAATTTATATGGGACTACCTCTGAAGTAACAAACAAAAAAAGAATCATCAAAATCTATTCATAATTGGCGGAGTAATCGCGTAACATACATACAAATATGAACGTACAGTCGAATTGAGAACCTCCTTTTTTGAAGTCGGTTGTAAAATATTAAACAGGCCCTGGCGGCAACTGGGATTTTATGGGTTCGAGGGTGCTGACGGGTCTAGCATAATTTTTTAAAAGTAATTTCCATAATTTTATTGAAGAAATTGTGTTTGTATTAAAAAAAAGAGGCTGTTGTTTATTTTGTGTTAAAACTTGACACATTTAATTGAATGTTGTTTGTTGTTGTTGTTTTTTTTTATTTTTTTATTTTTTATTTCATTTTATTTCGTTGTTTGTGCAATGTTGTGGATTTACCACTAAATAAACTAGGTATTTTTTTTGGCTTGGTATAGGACTGTTATGATACTATTTTGTTGTTGTTATAAATAAATAAATAATAATAAATAAATGACTGTCTTAAAAAATTACAAAAAGTCTAGACAGAATAAAGAATCTGCTCTGTTCTTGCTGTCAAGAAAAAACAGGACAATGTTATAATAGTTCACATTCTCCTGTTAGTATAGAGACTGATATATCTGTTGCGTGCAGCTACAGTATTTTGTACTGTAAAAGGCAAGTAACGCGTGCGGTTGCAGTATTGTAACGTAAGAGGCAAATAACGCCGCGTTGATTGATGAGTTTGTTGTAGAAGAAGGGCATCGGGTCGTGGGCGGACGATCGCACGGGCAGCATCGAGCGAAGCCGGCTGTCGCCCACGCCGAGCGTGAGCAGCCAGGCGGCCGAGCCGGCGGCGGGCGGCGGCGGCGGGTCGCGGCGCTCGCGCAAGCGGAGCGGTCGCCGCCGCTCGCGCGCCGCGGACACCGCGCCAGCTCCTGCGCCTCCACCGCCCGCCTTGCACCACCACTCATCCGCTCCTTTGAACTGGCGCGAAGAAATCCTTGAATCGAAAAAGCAAGTGCATGACAAGTAAGTAGTTTGGTCAGTGTTTAGGACGATTGCGTCGCACGACGAATGACATTCAATACCAATAATGAACTTGAGCTGTCAGTGAAGGAAAACATCGTGAGGCCACTGTAGCATAGTGGTAGGAGCCTTTCTAGTACTTCGCTGGTAAGTTACCACCCTCAAGTTTAATATCTAGCGACAAGCTCCTATGGGTGAGTTCTGGCACCCTTACTTCCCATTCCAGGCTAGGTGTGTTTACCAAGTTCGACGTTGTAGTCATTTTCTATCGCACTATCTGGCCAGTACTTATAAATCTTAGTAAAGTAAAATTATAGCCCACCAGTGGGACCATACCCAGCAGTGGCATAAGGAAAGCCGTGGATGATGATGAAAGTAAAATTTAAAGTCAAATAAAATTTACTTGCTGGACATAATGAATTTACTAACGATTTTACAATTATTCCTTAGGTTATCCATCTAGAGACTACACTGCGACCCCACACTAGGCTCTTAGCTTTATAGCAATGCATCAGTGTAGTATAGTCAATATATGTTTGATTCAGGCCTCAAGAGAGTCACCAGCGTAACAGATTAAACAGTGCCATGTCAGACAAGTCCACGACAGAGCCATCAAATCATCACCCTGGAATCATCGTCCTTCCACAAGGTTCTATGCCGCACCCACAGAAAGATGCAGGGTAAGTTGGTATCACATCGTTACTTTCTAGATGCGCTCGGCGGTTTTATCCGTGACTTTTCTGTATAGCTACAATTGTTCATAATAAAATTATCCCATGCCCAATCTATCATTACCTTGTCATGTTTCATCAATATTCAATATTGCTTCAGTAAGAGTTACTAGTATCTTTGGTAAGAGTAAACTATATACAGGGTTAGTTCTAATTCTTATTCTTATTCAACGTGGGGGCGATAAGTCCTGCACTGACGTCCCGCTAGGGGTGTATTGTGCATTTCCCCCGCCAGCGTCTACCCGAGCCAACCCAGCTCCTTGAAATAACGGAGCGAGGCTCTGGGCCGCTGGCATAGTAACTCCAGTGGGTTAGATGGAAGTGTACATGTTAATGATGATGATAATGTTAAGCGTATTAGTTCTAATCAGCTAGCATCCTTTTAAGGGCATATTCTGTACATCAAAACAAACAACTTTTACTATGGACCCAACATTGAAATCGAAACAAAAAAAACACCTGTTCCATACATTTTGCCCAAGTTCGTTGAACTTTTTGTATGGCACAGCTGATATTTTTTTCGTGATTTCAATGTTGGCCCCATAGTAAAAGTTGTTTGTTTTGATGCACAGAATATGCCCTTAAAAGGATGCTAACTTATTAGAACTAACCCTGTATATACATTGTGAAAAAATTTTGTTGGCTAACGAAAAAAATTTGTTGGCAACCTAACGATTTAATTTTTAAATAGCAACCCGATTCCTTCGTTCTGGCAAATAACAATCTCATCTGTTATGTCTAGGTATGTTGCTTTGGTATGGTGTTGCTACCTAAACAAAATAGGCAATTTAGCACAGCGCCTTTTCATCCTGGGATTTGATCCCGCAACACTTTACTTCACAAAGTACAAATATAACTTTAGTGTCTCTACATAACATTAGCCTAGTTTTTATAAATTATCCTTACTTGTTTTAGGCGTGGAGGATCTATAGAAACACAGAAACATTTGTATGACCCTCAAAACCCATCAAAGCCGATCATAGTACAGACTAGCCCTTCAAAAGTGGATATAAGAATGGAACAAGGTAAGCAGACTTGTAATAAGGGTGGCAATATAATTTTTCCGCGTTCCAGCCAGAACTTTTTCGGATAGTTACAGCTCTATTGAATATAAATAATGATGTTCCACGCGCAAAAAAAATCGCAGATGGGGCAGCGGCGGAGCGGATGTGGCAAAATCAAGTTTTCTTGTTAATCGTTGCTCGCTCTTGATGAGGGCGTTGTCGATAATCTATTCCAAGGAATAATACTGGGTACTGTGCCTTGTTTTAGGAATCTATGCAGCTATTGACGGCCTAAAAATAGAAATCTATTTTCAATTTGTAGGTTAGATAATTGTTTACATTTTATGTTGGACAGAGCTTTAATTAGTGAGCCAAAGGATTGCTGTACAAAACAGTATAATGCAGATTCTCTCTGGTAATCCTAGTCTTTAAAATGTTCTCTGCAAAAACAAAACAAAAAACAACAAAATGTATGAGATTGACAGTTTGACTATGGCCGCATCGACTATGCGCCACCTAGCGAAATAAACGCAGAATGGATCCCTATTGAGTCTAAACATGTAAAGATGTCGCAAGAGTCTTGCCAGTACCCTAATAGGAAGAATGCACGCTTTACAATTGAGAGGTGTGGGTTCGACCCCGGCCCGTAATCATTGTGTTCTTCGGAATTTGCTCGGCTTCTTTGTGATGGAAAACTATTGTTATCAAATATGCACCTGGGAAAAAATATTGAATGCAGTGTATGTATCCACAGAAAAGCGAAAGCCCTATTTCTTAGGTAGAACGGCTGTCAAAACAATGTTGTAAAGAAATTGTATGGAAAACCACTGTCGCCAGTTTCACACTTATTTGTATAGTCACTACGACGATAAAATGCCAATCACTGGTCGCGCATTTAAAGTAAAACGCTCGAAATGCCATTTTTCAACAGATTAAAATTGATCAAATTAGGATGCAATGTGGTTTGGTTTCCTACGCGTCTATTTAAATTGTCTTTTTGAGTATTCTCAGTTTAAAAACATGTGTATTGGTAGAATTGTCATCAAGCGCATTTGCACTTGATGCCGGCTAGCGCGGCCCGTTAGATTTCCGTTCTATTCACTTCTCTCTTCAGTGTGTGTATTCATCGACTCGTACCGGGCTAGCGTGGCGGAGTATCGTTTAATTACCTTTCCTGCCTCTGTTAAAGGCTGATGTAGTTAGAGCAGTTTTTTTATTAAGCATGTTTTTCTTTATTTATTTTCTGTCTTTATCTGGCACCGATGTGGTAAATATTGGTGGACATTTTCACACAGCGCCATTTAGCCCCAAACTAAACAAAGCTACTATGAAAGCCAGATAGACGAGTAGAGGATAATACTTATACAACGTTATTATTAGTATAGAGAAAAGCCGAACACGCCAAAAAGTTTATATTTCAAATAAAAATAATATAAAAAAATAAGTCAAAAGTATTTAAAGCTTGCAAAGTTACGCTATTGCTAAGTTAGCTTGTTGTTCCCACAAAATCATGGTCACCGCAACGCACGCTGTTCGTAATAAGCACGGCGGGGATGCACTGCCGCATCGATGGGTTGCCGCCACAGCGGCGATCTATTGATTTGCGTTGCTAATAACTGTGTCCAAATTGCACTGTTTTTTAAACATTTTTGGGACAAAATGTAACGTGGTGTAAAAACTATACCAATCGATTCTCCTAGTGATTCTGAACAAACCACTTTCAGGTTTGCACTATACTAAAAATAACGTTGCATACTTTATTTTATAAATACTTATAATACATACAATATCCAGACATAGAACAAACATCTATGTTCGTCACATAAATGTTCGTCCTGGGTGAGAATCGCACTCACGCCCTATTGCTCTCAAAGATCGTGTTGCTCAAAAATTGTACCTTTCAGCAGCATACCTACCTTACCTTGGTACGTTTCCAGTGGTGAAAGAGTCAAATCGCGGGAGCACCGGCTATGAAGCGAGCGACGCGGCGCGTGCGGCCAAGCATCGCTCGCTGCTGCAGGAAGTCGATCGCGCAGACGCCATATTGCAGACGCACTCCATCAGAGGACCGCTGGCGCTCGCCGAACATTGGAACGACGTCGCCAAGACTAGGTATCTATGAAACTATAGCTGACACCCAACGCTTTTTCTATGCAGTGGAGTGGAGTGACGAAACGATCGAGACATTCGCCTGGTGGTCCTGCGCCTGCACATAACTGTAGCAGTGCCAGAATTGTGAACTTCCGAACAAAATCCTGCGCCGCACTGCACTGCGCTCGTCATCCTGAGATATTAGATGCCAAATCTTTTCATGCCCAGTAATTTCTCTGCTAATCATCATTATCAGCCCGGAGACGCCCACTGCTGAACGAAGGCCTCCCTTTAGACCACCACACTGTACGACAACCTGCCATTTGCATCCACCGGTTGCCCGCGACTTTTACAATGTCGTCGGTCTACCTAGTGAGGCCTACCTACGCTGCGTCTTCCGGTTCGCGGTCGCCACTCAAGAACCTCACTTACCCATCGGTTATCAGTTCTTCGAGCGATGTGGCCTGCCCATTGCCACTTCAACTTGCAAACCCTGCGAGCTATGTCGGTGACTTTGGTTCTATGGCGAATATTCTCGTTCCGGATTTTATCGCGCAAAGTAACTCCGAGCATAGCTCTCTCCATTGCCCGTTGCGTGACTTTGAGTTTCTCCAAAAGGCCAGCAGTTAAAGACCACGTTTCAGTTCCATATGTCATTACTGGCAACATACACTGGTCGTAGACCCTTGTCTTCAGACACGGCGGGATTTTGGACGAGACGATATTACGCAATTTCCCAAATGCTGGCCATCCGAGTTGGATTCTTCGGCCGATCTCTTTGTCGAAGTTGGACCTACCTAAATTAACAATCTGTCCAATATCCGTCACCCCGTCTCTGGTAATGTTGCCCTTTAAACTGTAATACAGTAATGCTTGCACACTACTGCTTGGCGGTTGAATAACTGGTAAAGGTGTGGTACTTCCTCAGACGGACTCTGCAATGGAGTCCCCCCACTACTACCAAGTCGTCCAGGTCCAGGTCCTCAGGTATTTCTGCCTGATTTTCTGTCCTTTGGAAGGCGTTCACATAGAAAACTGATGCTTTGGGGTACGAATCCTGCAAACTACATTCACCATTCTGAGAGCTTTACAGAGTAACAATAACAAGAAATAGTTCTAGCTGACCGATGGATTGGCTTAATAACCGCAATCTAGTTATTTTGAGGTTGGTACATTTAAAAAATTGGTGACAGAAACATGTGATCGGTGAACGGCATTTTGGCCTAGTTCATACAAGGAGGTATGGGAAATTTGTACCACTAGGCCACCTCATTAACAGCCGGAAGACGTCCCCTGCTGGACGAAAGCCCCCCCCCCCCTTAATAAGGAGGGGTTGCCATAAACCCCACGCTTGGCAGGCGGCTTGGGGATCGCAGAAAGCTCACCACCGTTAACTAAGAGGACGCTGTTGCCCGTCCTCCGGCGGTTCTGGCCGCCTGCACATAAGAAATGTCCCAAGTCTTTTGTTATCTATTTAGTGTCGCACGTCACGTGACCTTATTTCATATCCTCTACAATAGAGAATCGTTGGATTCATCGATGATGGCGTTTGCTTCTATTGGTGACATAAAAACAAATGATATTGACACCCTGAATTAGCGTGTCTGTGTGCTATTTAGCGCAAAAACTAGCCTTGAAGAAGCGTCTCTATGATGAATCATCAATCCGATCGGAAATATACTTTACAGCACATTTGCTTAAAAAGTCCATTTACGAAGCCTGTATACATCGTTCGAAAGTTAAACATTACGCACCATACAACGGAGCGTGCGGAAAAGCCTTTACCGCACACTCCCTTGTATAGCGCCGTGCGTAAACTTTACGGTATTTTTTTAATTTCCATAATAATAATTTAAGAACTCCACCAAAGAGTTTCACATTACGAGAATAAATAAGCTGAATGATCGAACCCCCTTAAAAGCGCTTTTGCTCAATACGTTTGTCTTACTTTAATATTAAACAGAAAATGTAACGAAATTCTCACCACTACTTTTTTTTTTCTAATTTTCACCACTTAGCACATTTGTTAATTCGCGCCATTTCATCTTACCTCCTAGGAGGATTATGGCGTCGCACTTTGTGCATTTGCTAGTGTCAAGTATTTATTTGTATCAAGTTTTTGATAATTTTCATGTCGAATGAGTCTAAGTCACAGTCAAAGTGATGACACTCTTAGTAAAGTCGTCGCAACTTTACTATAAGCTTCTTAGTTTTGGAAACAACACGAAAAGACACTCATATTAGAAACGTTTTAACGAAGACGAACTTTAGAACGAAGTCTTTTTTTCTTCTTTCCTTCTGATCATGGCATCGCACTTTGAGCATTTGCCAGTGTCAAGTAGGTATTTGGTTGCGACTTTCCGTCCGATATAATAAAAATAAAAAAAGTTTGGCTCATTATCTGTTTTCTCGCAAACGTGTTGTAAAACGTTGTATGGCACTCGTGCGGTATTGATTTTTACAAACTCGTGACTATGGTAATTTCGTCTACTCGTTTATAAAAAACAACTTACCGCACAAGTATCATAAATGACTATTACATATATTTTTAACTATGTCATCTTTTCATCCCCAGACAATTCCTGCAAAGTGCCCTCGAGAAGCTATTGCTGTCCGATCTCAAATACTGTCAGGCGGACAATATGGAACATCACTTTTGGAAAATATTATATTACAACTTCATAGAAGTTTTGAGAAAGAGCTTTCCACAATTATCTCCTACGGATAAACCAAAAGTAGTTAAACTGATAAACACTATAATCGAGGAAGGAAATGTGTATTTCGAAAACTTGGTTCAGCTGTTGGAGAAAACTTACAAGTTTAATGTAGACGAATATATCAATGACAATCACCTGTTGCCGCCGAAGGGGCTCGGCTATGTTGGTCTAGCTTTGATCTCAGTACAGAAGTTGTATGTGTTTTTGGGAGACCTGGCGAGGTATAAGGAACAAGTGAATGAGACGAATAATTATGCTAAGAGTAAATTTTGGTATACAAAAGCTCAACAAATTAATCCTAAGAATGGAAGACCATATAATCAGTTAGCAATATTAGCAGTTTATTCTGTAAGTATCGCGTTTTTTTGATCACTGTGAGATTGTGACAACGTAGTTTTTTAATTAAACCCCAAATTTTAAAAGAAAACTGACGTGGTTTTGACACGTTTTTGTTTTATTTATACGGGAATACTCACGTTTAATTAAAGCAAAGCTAAGCAGGACGCAGCTGCACGCGCGTCGGGCTCTGTTTTCACTGTTTGAAAAAGGTCACCGGATGTGATCGAAACTATAGTCGGAGTATCCGATTTAATTAAACGTGAGTATTCCCGTATAAATAAAACGAAAAAAATAATTAAATGCGTGAGGTATAATTTTGTTTGACGCCTATGGCAGTTTGGCTTCGCAGTTCCCAAAGGATATACCGATTTCAATGCGTTTGGTTTAAGTTAAAAAGCTATTTTGTTCGGGAGGGTTTTTAGCTGCGTGTGATAAAAATCTGTCCTGATTTTATAAGCTTTGATGTGAACTCTTTTCTGAATAGGTCGATGTTTTTTAAACTATTAAATAGTAATTGTTAAAATGTTATTTATGTTTGTTGCAGAGAAGAAAACTAGATGCAGTATACTATTACATGAGAAGTTTAATGTCATCGAATCCATTTCATTCAGCTCGAGAAAGCCTACTAACATTATTTGAAGAAAACAGAAGAAAAGTAAGTTTACAAAAAAAAATACTTTAAAAATGTGCCATGATTCATCCAAGTCATTACTTAAGTACATTAGAGTAACTCTTATTGTCTGTTTGTTATCCTTTATAATTAAACGGTCGATGAAGAGATTACAGAAGAGATAACATTTGGCAAGGTGTACTTCACGCAACTTTAGCGTCTTCTACGCTGCAGGGCAAATACTTTCAGCCATCACATTAGCGCAAGTAGCGCTCATGTGATAACACGACATTACAGCGGATGTGACCTTCGTCGCCTTGAGTGTCTCTTGGTCATCGTTCAGTGCAAGGCCTCTTGCAGTATCCTCTTTGAAAAATTGGTTGTGGTGATAGCCTTATTGTTTGACCAAAAGTCACCTGATGATAAGTGACGAAGTAGTGGAAGATGATAAGAATGCCAGCCATAGCCAGTCTATCCTTCTAACTCACAGAAGGATAGACTATTCTAACTACTACTTTAGTTTTAGACCGCGAACCGGAAGACAGTGTAGGCGCGGCCTCCCACTAGGTGGACCGACGACATATTAAAAGTCGCGGGCAACCAGTGGATGCAAATGGCAGGTTGTCGTACAGTGTAGCGGTCTAAGGGGGAGGCCTTCGTTCAGCAGTCGTCTCCGGGCTGAAAATGATGATTTTAGTTTTTCCGTAAAGTATTGATTTGAAGCTCGAAGATCATCATCCTTCAATGTGTTACTCTCAGCTTGGTGTTCAAGGGTTTAATGGGCGTCGGTTTTAAAGGTAACGTTGTTTCCAGTACGAAGCAGCGGAGCGCAAACGGCGAGCGGCGAAAGAGAGTAAGGCGTCAGAGAAGCGGTCGGGAGCGAGCGCGGAGAGCGAGGGCGGGGCGCCGGGCGCGCGCCGCGAGCTGTGGGTGCGGCCCGCGCCGCCCGCGCACGCGCTCGCGCACCACATCGACAACGAACAACTCGGCGCCATGTCCTCTGTGGAGGTTTGTTGCATGAACAGATATGAAAATAGCAATACGAATATTTACAAAAAAAAACTGGGCATGAAGAGATTTGATATCTAATACAGGCTGTTATTTTGAACACCGTTATCCTTCTAGGATTTCATTATACTCATTTTTTTTTCGTGATTTCAAGGGTTGGCCCCATAGTAAAAGTTGTTCATAATGGTGAGTACAATGATATCCTAGAAGGATAACGGTGTTCAAACTAACACCCCGTATTTTAGGGTGACGAACGCAGTGCAGCGAGGCGCAGGATTTTGTTCGCAAGTTCACCATTTTTGGCACTGCTTCTGTTATGGGCAGGCGCGATGTAAGTAAGCATCACGCCACCAGGAGAACGTGTTGCTCATCTCGTCATTCCATTGCATAAAAATAAAGATATAGGTTTGCTTAGAATTTTCTAGTGCTACCGATGCTACTGGTGGAACGATTTCGTTTGTCATACGCGAACACACACATCTTTCGATGACATGTCACATTGATAAACGTATCGTGGGGTATCCTGAGGCTCGATGGAGTGACGATATACGTGAGGCTGTGGGTAGTAAAAGCGAAAAGCCAGTAGTGGACTAAATTATGCTGATAATGACTATATGCACACAAGTATCTTGATGTATTTGTGTGACGTAATGCCTTGACGTATTTGTTTTCGTGTAGTACACGTTTGACAAACGAGATTTTAGCACCAATGAGGCTTCACCCAATTCTGTGCAACATTACATCTGCACTACTTTTTTCATATCTGTGGTTGCATGTAGTTCGCTTGTGAAATCTCTCCTACTTCCAATATTACCAATTCCTAAAGAGTAACTTGGCAAACAAGAGATCACAATGTTTCTGCGTCCGGTTCCAATTGATTTACGCATGAGTAAAATGATTTACGCAGGAGTAAAATGAGTGCCTGTCTTCGCCGTAATCTTTAAGGATCGACATGTTGACGGCTTGAACTCATCGGTGGGCGCGGCTAAAAAGCATGCTCTCTTCATCAAACAAACTGTGGGAAAGGGAGAAAGAAAGATAAATGAGCGCGCAAATTTTTTTTGTCGACCTTTGGCTGCAGTAATGTGGTTGAATAAACTCTGAGTTAATTTATTCCAACTTAAGTTATTTGAAATGTGTATGGACTAAACTATGCCGCTAGATAAATTATTTTAGAGTTTTCGTATTCCTTATGTTATTTATTTACGTCCAATGTGGCGTTAAAATTGAGCTAAAATACAAGATGATTCCTGGCTCATAACTTTCATGTTTATTAACTTTTTACTTTCGTAATAATTTACAATCCTAGATAATGAAGAGATTAATACTTAGTCTTGGACCTACAAAATTACATAGTGGAGTAGTAATACTACCGCGTTTCTATGGAGAAGTGACCAACTTGTCTACTCTTAACATCTCATTTTCTCTTAATATTAATGGTTTAAAGTGATTGTGTATTTTTTGTATACTAGCATCGCCCGGCCTTTAAAACCGCTCTGCTATGGAAACCATGCATTTTTTTGAGACAAAAACTAGCCCGTGTGTTAATTCAGGATATAAGTCATGTCCATTTTCGAACTTCTCTCAAATCCGTTGAACAGTTACAGTGTGAAGATCTAACAAAAACAAACACTCTACGTCATACAAGTTTCACATTTTTAATATCAGTGTGGTTAGTGATAAATTTAGTATTGACTGCATGCATGTATAAAATATTTATGTTTATCTTCCACAACTGGTTCACCACCTACTCTAATTCCACTAAATCCTGTTTAATGAAAGGTGGCCTAAAGAAAGAAGGGTAATAATATATATACACTGCCGATTATTAGTTTTCTTTGATTTCAAGTTTAATTGTATTACATAATCAGCCTTTTTTAAATAATATAAACATAAATAAATATTGGTGGTTATTTCACAGCCCCAACTTATACAAAAAAGCCACTAATATAAAAATAATATTTTATAAGGTAGAATAAATAAGGACTCTATCTACTAGGCAATAAAGTAGCAGTTCAATTCGCACAGCGCTGGATACCGCTCGCTATATTCAGCTAGATATACCGCTCTCTTTCTATCACGTATGCTTAGTTACGAGCGACGCGGCTAGCGTGCGGGCGGCCACTGACCTCAGTCTTGCATTGTCCTCTCGGAGCGGAGGACATACCTAAACTGCGGAGTGACACCCCCCTGCCTTCACTCAAAGGGTGATTGGGAAAGACTATCCACCACGTTAGCCCGTTTGCGGGTTGGTGGACGTACATTTTTTGTAGTGGTAGGACTCTACTGTAGAGTCCGCCTGGGGAAGTACCACACCTTTGCCAGGTAATCCAGCGCCGTGTGCAAGCATTACTGTGTTCCGGTTTGAAGGGCAATGTTACCAGAGAAAATACTGGGCATGAAGAGATTTGTCTTCTAAAATCTCAGGGTGTACAAAGGTGCTCAGGGTGGGTATCTCAGTGCAGAGCGGCGCAGGATTGTGTTCGCAAGTTCACCATTCTAGCACTGCTACTGTTAGTGGCAGGCGTGACGCTTACCACCAGGCGAACGTCTTGCTGGTCTCGTCACTTTAGAGAATAAAAAAAAGCTATTAATTTCTTCTCCAGACATTTCATAAACATATTTTCTTTATCAAGAATAACTGTATTGTCGGCATATAATAAATGTACATTGTATTTTATTATGATTTTATTAATGATAACCAAACTATATGCGAGCCTTATTTTATGGCGCCAAAGCTTTTTTTTGTATAAGAATGTATAATTTTATTGATAGGCAGGGCAACCGACGACGCCGACGGGAGCTATAAAATAGTTCAATAAATAATAAACTTCCCACTACAATGTAACCAGCCATAGATGTTTTTCATCTTTGTTTGTTGATCAAGTTGATTTAGTGATTCCTTTCTTTTGTTGCAGTTGAATAAAAACTTCCTGATTAGTTATTTACAAGTGCACGGGAAGCTTGTGACAAAAATCGGGTAAGTGTACCTTTAATGATTTTTATAAATTACTAGCGACTCGTCCCTCATCTCTCGTCTTCGCACGGGTACCAAACTTCACAGGATCACCCGCTGGGCTATATTGAAGATTGCCTGAAATGTTTATCAAAATCGCTCCAGCCCTTTTGGAGTAATTACAAATACAATTTATAGATAACACCAAAGTTTTACACGTCAAATTTCATTAAGTATGTCACAAAAAAATAATCACTTTATAGAATGAAATAAGTATAAAATATGTTAATAATATCTTATTTTAAAATAAGCTACAATGTCATAAAACAAATTCTCTTCTAATCACGCTCTGAGCTTGGTTTTGAAGCACGCAGTGGAAGGAGCATCCCGAATGGAAGCTTGTATGCGGTTGTAGTTCGCGGGCCCCAAAATATACACTGGCCACTCCGACTTGACGAGGCGGTGCGACGGGGTTATCAGTTGGTCTTTCTTTTTATTGCTTTGTATATCTAAAGTGCTCTATCTACCGAGCATATATGGAACATACATACAAACATCGACTTTTAAATGTACAGGGTGTTTTGTAGCGGGTTAGACAAACTGAAAGGGTGTGTTCGGGGAACCATTGGGTAATACGATTTGGCCAAAAAAAAACCAGGCGCCCTAAATTATTTTCCAAATGGGTCCCTAAACATAGACGTCCAGTTCGTCTACAAATACCCGGTATGGATAGATTGCTAGATTCATCGTCATAGACAAATCTGATATGCTAAGCCGAATGGAGACATGGTATCCGTCATATGAACAACCCAATTAACACAAGTGGCTGTATAGTCTCTGGGCATCTGAGCTAGTAAACACGCTTAGCTGGCTGAGCTTGCTGTTCCAAGCCCGTATAGCTCAACATTATGGACAAGTGTATTTCACTTAAGTAATGATAATGATGAGTAAATTTTTTAAGAAACGTCAGAATAATTTCGAAACGATTTCGATCAAACTTGTTTACAATAACACCACACTGAGAATGGATTAAAAATTCTGCATTCAAATCCATCTAAGCGTTTGATGAGAGCTAAGATGCTACGGAAACACAATTCCCCTGTGGCTTTCACACTCATAAACACACAAGAAGCTATAATATATATAAATAATAGCATGTGGTATATTACGATATATTTTCTATGCAAAAATACAATAGTACATTACTCACCTAGGGAGCAAAAGTAAAGAATGTCTCAAATTTCATGTATAATGAGAGTATGACAAACATGAGATCTGAGGCTTCTTTACTTGCTCCCGTAATGTGAATACGATTTTACGTGCCGCTGCGGGGAGGAAGTGGTTCCTTTCGCTTTCCGCGTAGCGGAACTTGTGCTAGCCCACAGTAAAAGTTGTTTCAAAATGATGAGTACCTACATATACATACATACCCTTCAGTATTACTATATCTTTTTTATAACACGTTGTATATTGTGAGAGAGGTGGAAAATTGTTATTTGGTTTCTTAGCATGGAGACATTTCACGAGTGCGCAAGTCAAATGCTGCGTCAGTTTCGTGCGCTGTTACACCGGCAGCCGCTGCCCACGCCCTCCGCGCGCCTCCTGCAGCTGACGGCGCTCAATATGTTCGGAGTCGAGCTGACGCCTCCGCAGCACAAAGGTACAATCGTCACACTAGTACGAAGATAAATAAAAACACTGGAAAACTGAACTGAACCGACTGAATTACTGGAAATGAAAAGATTTGACATCTAATATCTCAGGTTGACGAGCGCAGTGCTAGAAAACTCTTAAATACATACTGAAATATACTATACGCATCGGGTGATATCTTACATTGGATTGTTCGGCTTGACGACGTCACGCGACGAATACGCTGACGCCTACCAAGGTTGACTTATCACCATCGTGTTACTTATAACTTAGATCACGAAACTGATTAGAAAGGTAAAAGGAGTAGCAAGAGATGACATTTTTATCTAGATTACAGTAATCGAAAATACAAACGTAACACGTGCTAATGTAAAACTACTACTACGCACCTACGCACCGTGTCTTCGAACTTTCAAACGACTACAAACAAGGACATTCTCAATTCGACTGTATGTTTTTTTTGTGCGATCGGTTGACTAGACGAGCGAGACGTTCGCCTGATGGTACGCCTGGCCATAACAACAGTAGTGCCAGAATAGGGTAGATGACTGATGTTTAAATCGTTGAAACCAATAGCTTTTATGAAGAATTTAAGTAAACATTGTATGTTTATTGAACAAAATAATTTAAATCGGTTATTAATGTTCTAATATATAAGCGTTTAAAGTTTTTGGTAGAGCCAACTCTGTCCCTTTCCCACAAAACAAAAAATGACGTCACGCCTTACTTGCCAGATTAGAAATTTTATGGCGTACTGAGAAGTGACGTCATGATTTGCTGTTTCGCCTCTCTGTCTAGCATGATATTTAAATGCTTATAAGTTGCTTATGTTTGATCAGATTTTAATTTTCTTTTCATTAATCAGCTATATTTATGGGCAACATTTTAATAGGACAATAAAAAAAACCAGTCATCTAGCCTATTGTGAAACTGTGAATACAATCCTGCGCTGCGCTAGATGTTAAATCTCTTCATACCCAGTAATTTATCTGGTAACATTGCCCTTCAAGCCGAAACACAGTATGGCTTGTACACTACTGCTTGGCGGTTGAATAACTGGCAAAGGTGTGGTACTTCCCCAGGCGGACTCTGCAGTAGAGTCAGTCCTACCACTACTAAAACTACGCCAATTATGAATTGATTTGATGATTATTTTTTTGTTTGGTAGGTCATACTTCAGAGGTGGTCCCATATACATTTTATCGAAATCTGTTCAGTAGGTCGGTTTTAAATCAAAATAACTGGTAAAAATATGTCGTCGAGGTAATCGAAATTGAAAGCGGTTTTTCTAAAGTACTTGTTAAGAATAACTTTACAGTGTGTCAGACTTGGTGCCTTATTTTTGAATCGTATGCGCAACTTTTACGTTGCGCATGCGAAACGAGCCGACCTTCAAACGATATTGTTTGGAATAAAGTTCAATAACGTTTAAAATTCGGCTCCGCTCGCATGCGCAACTTTGCGCACGATTCAATAATAAGTCCCCTGCCACTACTACCGACGCGACGTTATCTGCGTCCCAAATCGATCGAGCCCGTTACGGTACATCAATTTGTCAATCATGCCGTTTTCAAAGAAACGAGGAGATATCCAATATTTTCTGTCAATGTTTTAACCAATAGGTGCTGTAGGACTTGATTGCATTCGCTCAGTGAGTAGATAGATTTTCCTTTATAGATATAATCTAGATGTCCTAATCTTAGCATCATTGCTTTGCAGACGAGATTGCAGTAAAACGCCCTTTTTAATTAATATAAATAATATTTGTAAGATTTAAAAGACCCGACCCGACCCGATTTTTCTCGATTTGTACCTCTCTCGATCAAGTCACCAACGTTCAAACAAAAAAAAGTCGGTTTATCCATTTGGGAGCTACGATGCCACTACATACATAGATACGAACCCATCCGCTTGCGTTGGGGCTTAAAATCGTAAAGGCTGGCTATACAAGGCTTAAATTATAATGATGATGAAAACACGATTTTGTCATGATTTTTTCCTCAAATTTTTATTAAAAATCAATTCTTACGAAGACAAATGAATCTGCAATGTTTTTTGCATGAATACAGATAACGTAACTCGTAAAATTATATTACTACGATTGATTTCTTCGCGTAAGACTGACTAGTCCTTGAACCGGTCGGCTAAATGTATCCTGGCCATGGGTAATCAAAACCAGTCTCACGAGATGGTTTGCATCGTAATTCGTATCTACTTCCAGAATCTATCTACATAGAAATCACTGTCGAATAATATTTTTTTTGCGGATGTTAATTTAGCATAACTCACAAGTTGGGTAGGCTTAAACGCCATGCAACATGAGAGGCAACATAATGTTGGTCGTGATTTAAAAGCCGCTGAACGCTTTTGTTAAAAGTCGTCTAAACACATTTGGCCACTGCCCCGGTTATCTATTATTTTCATAAAACTACTTCCACAACTTTCACTTTGCCCGATAAAATCCGGAACGAGGATATTCGCCAAAGAACCAAAGTCACCGACATAGCTCTCAGGGTTTGCAAATTGTAGTGCGAATGGGCAGGCCACATCCCTCTAAGAACTGATAACCGATGGGGAAGAAAGGTTCTTGAGTGGCGAGCACGAAAGACGCAGCGTAGATAGGCCTCCCACTAGGTGGTCTGACGACATTGTGAAAGTCGCGGGCAACCGGTGGATGCAAATGGCAGGTTGTTGTACAGTGTAGCTGTCTATGGGGGAGGCCTTTGTTCTGCAGTGGACGCCTCCGGGCTGATGAGATGATGATGATGACTAGTACTGTACTTACTAGTTTTTTCTTCGGAAATAATATGATACAGATACCTACACAAGTAAATCGTGTGGTTTTTGTCTGAATGAATATATGAAGACCACCTTGTTAAAAGTTATCCACAACACTGCCAGTTAATAATTACAAAAATCAAACCGAAATAAAACGAGCCATAAAAAAACAAGTAGGTTTGTGTGAAAATTGCGCCTGTGAGTAATTACATGTACTCACGCATATATTCCGTTTTTTTTTTTACTTTATTTACTTCGAACAAGGATCCAGTGAAGGATTTTAATCGTTTTATTTTATTACATATCGATCTACTACCTCGATAGTAAAATATTTACAACATGCCATGATCAATGCAAGATGATGCTTCGGATCTTCGTACAAATCGACAGTTAGTTGGCAATTCAGTTCGAGATGGGAGAACGTGAATTTTATGACACATAAAAATAAAAATAATAACGGTTTTAATTCAGAACCACGATTAAGTGGGACGTGTATTTATGTTTACAGTTAAGTTTAAACCCAACGCGAGATCATTCCCTAGACTGTAAACTGCATTAATTTATTGCATTTCTACCTTTGGTTAATTATAAGTCTGCCATAAACGTTCCGTATGAGAATTATATGATTTTTATTGTTATTTGGTTTTTGGTTTGATTGCAATTGCACCAATAAGCCTTTCAGGGTTACAGCTTTTATTCTGATCGCATTTCCATCGGTAAATAATATATATCGGTAAAAATAATGATAGTAGTAGTATCTACGTGCTACGTGTCGTAAGTCGTATAATAAGAGTAGCTATCGAAATTATTCCACGAAGATCAATTATTTGTAAATCTATTCACGAATAAATTATCGAGCGAAATTGCTTCCTGCCACTTAGATTCACCACCAGGCTCCACCGCTGGAGCCAAAAAAAATTTTTCTCTGCAATTCACCAGTGGATCCATAGGTATTTTCTTTGCCTCTTAAATCCACCGGTGCATCTAAAGATATATTTTTTCTCCTCTTGAATCCACTAGTGGATCCGTAGGTATTTTCTTTGCCTCTTAAATCCACCGGTGCATCAAAAGATATATTTTTTTCCTCTTGAATCTACCAGTGGATCCATAGGTATTTTCTTTGCCTCTTAAATCCACCGGTGCATCTAAAAATATATTTTTCTCCTCTTGAATCCACCAGTGGATCCATAGGTATTTTCTTTGCCTCTTAAATCCACCGGTGCATCTAGAGTTATATTTTTTCTCCTCTTGAATCCACCTGTGGATCCATAGGTATTTTCTTTGCCTCTTAAATGCACCGGTGCATCTAGAGTTATATTTTTTCTCCTCTTGAATCCACCAGTGGATCCTTAGGTATTTTCTTTGCCTCTTAAATCCACCGGTGCATCTAAAGATATATTTTTTCTCCTCTTGAATCCACCAGTGGATCCATAGGCATTTTCTTTGCCTCTTAAATCCACTGGTGCATCTAAAGATATATTTTTCTCCTCTTGAATCCACCAGTGGATCCATAGGTATTTTCTTTGCCTCTTAAATCCACCGGTGCATCTAGAGTTATATTTTTTCTCCTCTTGAATCCACCAGAGGATCCATAGGTATTTTCTTTGCCTCTTAAATCCACTGGTGCATCTAAAGATATATTTTCTCCTCTTGAATCCACCAGTGGATCCATAGGTATTTTTTTTGCCTCTTATATCCACCGGTGCATCTAAAGATAAATTTGTAGTCCTCGTGAATCCACCTGTGGATCCATAGGTATTTTCTTTGCCTCTTAAATCCACCGGTGCATCTAAAGATAAATTTGTAGTCCTCGTGAATCCACCAGTGGTTCCAAAGGCATTTAATTGTAATTAATGTATTGGGTAATAATTGCATAAATAGGTGTTTCATGTTGTGTCGTATCGGATAATGATATAACCGTCATTTCCTTCCTCTTATGTTTAAACTAGCGGCCCGTTCCGGCTTCGCACGGGTGGACTATTATTTTTTAAACATTGAGTACTTAAGTATCTTTAAGCAGGACATTGAAAATAACTTTTGATGAATACTTACCATACAAAAACTGTGATAATACTATATAAATTAAACAGTAAAAGTTTAGTAAAATAATTTATAAGTAGTTATGAAAAGGACTTTTTAACTGGAACAAAAAATGTTCTATGAAAAATGTCAAAAAATTCAATGTCTGACTGCGCGTTCAGGTCTACCTATATCATAGGGTTTCTTACCCGTGGTCCACATAAAAGGTTCACCTAGGTATTCCACGGATCCCCCCCGGGGGTACCCGCCTTGTCGGGTCGGGGGGGCTTAGTAGCCATGGGCGGGGGACCACGGTGAAGCGAAGAGGTACCCGAGGTGGGGCCGCGAAAGTGGCCACAGTGAGGGGGCTGGGTCACTGCACGGGCCTGAGGGTTGGAGACAGGCCAGAGGGGCCAGACCTCTCCATTCCCAAGGGCCACGGCAGGGGCTGGGCCCGTGGGTCCGGACCTGGTCCGGACATGAGGGCTCTCCGCGTGTCCCTCTGATCGGCAGAGGGGGGACAGTGGGGAGCGAGGAGGGATGACCGGGTGGTGGTCTCGTCAAGGGCTTTCCTTGAGGGGGCACCCACCGGGTGTCGTGGTGGGGCTGTGGGATGGGGACGGGCCAGAGGGGCCAGAGCTTCCCATCCCCAGCGGCCGAAGTGGCAGGCGGCGGGGCTACTCACCTGACCCGCCGCATGGAGGCCAGGGTGTTCGGACGTGGGGCCGTCCGGTGCCCATCACGCTGGCATGGTCTCCGAGGTGGAGGTTGTACGATGTGTCTGGTATTCCGACACATCGTGCATCGGTGCGGGGAGAGCTCCGGCTCGCCTTGGTGGGCCCGAAACGGCAGCGCCGTCGAGGTCGCGGATGAATGCGAAAGCGTACCCGTGACCTCGACAATAGGCGCAGTGTGGGAACTCCGTTGGGTTTTTAGTCGGTAGGGGTGCCATCGAGTCTCACTCTGGCATCGAGTCCGACATAACCCTCCTGCGCCCTGGCAGGAGCGTATGCGATAGTGCATTTCCCAACGTAAAAAAAAAACATAAAAATAACAAAAGGAGTTCCACGGATACCTTTTTGTATCCGTGATCCACGAGTACACTGAATTAAAAGTGTAATCGTGGAACACCCAGGTATACAATGCGTAATTCAATGTACCCGTAAAATACCCATTTGTTTACTCGTTCACTCCCATGTCCCCACCTTTTTTTCCGACTTCAAAAAAGGAGGAGTTTCTCAATTCGGACTATGCGTAATTCAATGTATCCGTAGAATACCCATTGTCTACTAGTTCACTCCCATGTCCTTTCTTTTTAACCGACTTCAAAGAAGGAGGAGGTTCTCAATTCGGTTGAATTTTTTAATGCTTGTTACCTCAGCGCTCCTAAGCACACACTTACTCAGCGATATTTTAAATAGCTTGTATCAAGTCGTCTAAAAAGAGTAGGTATACTACCTTAGGTAGGAATCTTATTGTAAGTCCTTACGGCGGTAACTTAAATAAATAATTTGATCTGATTGCCTACTAATATTATAAATGCGAAAGTATGTCAGTGTGCGGGTGTGTATGTTTGTACTCAATCACGCTGAAACGGCTGAACGGATTTGGATGAATTTTGGTATAGCTGTAGGTACTTTTTACCTTAGAATAAAACATGACTACTTTTTATCCCAAGAATCGCGTAAAACCGCGGGGTGCAGCTATTTGTTTAATGATTTACCCGTGGTTCGCACCTATTGGGTGAACCAAGGGCACTTTTTTTTTATATTTGCCCTTAGTTCACCTATTGGGTGAACCAAGGGCACTACATATTATCGGCCTTACTTAAAAACGCCGCTCAAACTTAGGCCGTATATTTACACGTGGTTTACCTATTGGGTAGGCTAAGGGCACAAAAAGATATCCGTGGTACACGTACGTGGACCACGAGTAAGAAACCATTTCATAGATGTGCCACGCGCCTCTCCCGCACTCCGGAACCCTCGCCGTGTTGCCCGCGCTGCGCTGAGCGGGGCCGCACGGCCACGGTGCGGCGGCGTTCATTTTTTAAATTCGCAATACCTTTTGAATTTATTTGGATAAGGGTTCATACAAAGGTATGGATAACGTGGTCTGATTTTGGTCGGCATTTCTATCAACTTTTAAGATGTAAAAAGTAGTTATAGTGACATAACTAGAATAGTTAGACCTATAGTATCGCGACGTTTTTTGTAGATATTGATATGTTCTTTAATATTGTAGAACATGTTTTTGTTCTATCATCAATAGTTTCCGCAGCGCATGCGATGAAAGACGTTTTATGGCAAAAAAAATTACACGTTGGGTTACATTATTGAAGTTTTAACGTAGTATTCTAAAAGTGAAAGAATTTTTGGAATCGGTCCAGTAGTTTTTGAGCCTATTCGTTACAAACATACAAAAATACAAATCTTTCCTCTTTATTATATTGGTGTAGATATATGTTATTTATGTACTTCAATTCATTATATGCACTGTTTGCTTATAATTTATATTTTTTTAAATATTTATTCAAAATAAAAACATAATAAAACATTGTTTTAAACTATCACGGTTGTTTACTAAAGTTATATTATTATTAACGGGATATTTACCGTGATTATGTTGTGAAATGAGCTCCCGATATTTCGGCGCAGTTGCATGCACCATGTTCACGAGTAGACACTCTACTCGTCTACTCGTGAACATGGTGCATGCAACTGCGCCGAAATATCGGGAGCTCATTTCACAACATAATCACGGTAAATATCCCGTTAATAATAATATAACTTTAATAATAAAACATAACGTCATAACGTCATATATTTTTTTATATTTCTCAAAAAATAATTGTATCTATAAAATGTGAGAAGTGAACTAACGCCTTTGTAATCTTTCTAAAAAAATTAGATAAGTAGAAAACAAATTAACAAAACACAAATTTTACACATTATAACAGTTTTAATCATTTAATTTTTACAAATTTAGAATGAAAATTTCGCTCTTAGTTTTGAAAAAATATTTATATAATGTATGTAAAAAAATAAAAATGGGTCTGAAACCTCAAAAAACTAATCTTGACATGCACGAATCTGCGTAACTGCCATATTTTTGCTCCGCTAAATGTGGCCCTATCTCATTCAGCTTTAAAATAATTATTGATCGCAGTAAAAAATGTGCTTGAAACATGGATGTGCGCGGCCTGAAGGATCGACAAGTTGACGGCTCGAACTCATCGGTGGGCGCGGCTAAAAAGCATGCTCTCTTCATCAAACAAACTGTGGGAAAGGGAGAAAGAAAAATAAATGAGCGCGCAAATTTTTTTTGTCGACCTTTGGCTGCAGTAATGTGGTTGAATAAACTGTGAGTTAATTTATTCCAACTTAAGTTATTGAAATGTTTATGGACTAAACTATGCCGCTTGATAAATTATTTTAGAGTTTTCGTATTCCTTATGTTATTTATTTACGTCCAATGTGGCGTTAAAATTGAGCTAAAATACAAGATGTTTCCTGGCTCATAACTTTCATGTTTATTAACTTTTTACTTTCGTAATAATTTACAATCCTAGATAATGAAGAGCTTAATCGATATAATACTTAGTCTTGGACCTACAAAATTACATAGTGGAGTAGTAATACTACCGCGTTTCTATGGAGAAGTGACCAACTTGTCTACTCTTAAGTAGACGTAGACTTCTGGAGATTGTCTGGTGTATCAATGTGTTGGTAGGCATTTTAATCTTGAGAGTCATCTGTTTGTGGTTATCTTTTTCATTTTACTTTCACCCGCTGCAATTGATTTTCTTTACAAACGGTATTAATTTAAGTTTAGATCTGTCAGTGTCAACTAAAGTCTTCAGAATTGGCTATAACATGGCCTTAACGAGTTAAAACACAGTCATAATATAAAGTAATAAAAATTAAAATAGCTATACTTTTATGAGTTGTTATTACGTTTAAATAAGCTCCTTTATTTACAAAAGTAATGCATAAAAGACATAAAAATTACTAAATTAATGGAGGCGTCTGAAAATAATAATAGTTGGCCGGGATAATTTTGAATGGAGCTACTAAGGCTTACGTATTAATTTTAGAAAATTAATACATAAGGTGAGGTAGTAAGTGTGGCTATTTCCTGTGGCTCCGCCGTGCGCAGTAAAGGTTTGTAATTACAAATTACAAGTTATTGGAGGTTGATGCACCGGAGCCCTTCCCCGCCTCGCGCACGCGGCGGCGCCCGCTCATGCACACATTTGATGGAGACAGGTTCAACAAACTGACTGGCAGGGCTGGCGACGCCGCAGAGACGACCGCACTTTTACGCCATTACTCGTAATGATGTTTTGAATTATTATAGAAATTTACGGCCCACGGGACCCTTAATTACGAGGTTTGGCAAATCGTTTCATTCTTAAGCGGAACATTTTACGAACACGGGCTTCCCAGGAATTCCAGGAAAGATTTTATTTATATGTAGTTTTATATGGAGAAATGTTGCACACTCATTTATTACAGAAACATACGTCATACAGGTCATTTCACTTTGTTTTTTGACAGGGGTAAAAGAAGCGATTTTTTTTTTATGGAATGTTCTATAATTTTAAAGCTATTATGTTGAAAATTGGTACTTGAATAGACTTACAATAATATTTTTATTTATTATTTTTTATATTAAACAAAAATAATAATATTTTTTACCAGGGTTGATCTAAAGGCTTCAAAATGGGGAGGAAAAATATAAGTGAATAACCCAGCGGTATGGAAGATATTTGGGAGCGGGGCTCCGTGCGGCGCCCGCGTTCCGTACGCGGCTCGGCTCGTACGGTGTAGCATGAAATGCTTCATATAAATTGTTTGTGAAGTTTTATATCCGTGCCACGTCCGCGCCTCGTACGAGACACGGCTCGCTCCTGCCACGGTCTAGCATAAATCATCCTTTTAATGACATTTTTTTAAATGGTTTTTTCGCGTTAGGTTCTTTTACCTAGGAGGTTCAATGTTTGACTGTATGTATTTTTTTATTTATGTTTACCGATTACTCCGTTTACTTAAGGACCGACTTCGTTTTTTTTATTTGATAGGATATACTTAGTCTCGAGGTGGTCCCATAATTGTTTGAAGACGGTTGATAAAAAATAAGTTTGATTAGTTATGGTAGATAACAAGTGATGAGACATCCTAGACGCTTTCCTGATCGTAAGCAGAATAACTAGCTCATAGCTACGACGACTTACTATCGAATGTAAGTCTCATTAGCCCTATTTCATTTTCTGTTGCGGGGGCTATAAAAATCTATGAGGCAGAACCACCGCCACATGTCACCGCCGCCGGGGAAGTTAGTGATTGCCTGTGTCGTGTAAGAGCCGTGGGCGAGCGTATTATCGCAGGTGCAATCCGTGCTAGGTATTTTTAGCATGCTGTATCTATTTTTACCGGACCGGATCGCGGCCGGCCGGGAGCTGTCGATGTATGATCCGAAGGCCGGACACTTGTCATCTAACCCTAGCCCATGCATTTATGCGTGTTAATGTCAAGACCAGTTTTCCAACAAGACGAACATTGACGTCGTCCTTCAGTAACTATTATTGTACTAGTAAAATTATATTATGTTTGCTGAATAACGTTTTTTTGTTTCCAGAACTCTATATTATCTTAATAATGCGATGTATTATTAAAATAATAGATAGGATTAGAAGTTACTATTTACTTTTGATGATAGGATTCATCGAAACTCGTTCATGTCCATAAAATAACTTGATAAATTCACGGACTTCGGATTGCTCCGATCTGGAGTAATTCCTGTGTTAAAAAGTCTTTATCAATGATCTCAGTATACTTTATTGAATATTTTTGTATGAAGTGATTCCACACTTATGGTATTTCTATGTTCTTCCTGTTTAAGCTTTAAAAACATAGTATACTTTATATTTTACAAGGCAATCATTATAAATGCAGTGCATGTGTGTTCTGGGTTCCGGTTATACGAGTGGCAGGCG
Source organism: Erannis defoliaria (assembly GCA_905404285.2). Classification (NCBI taxonomy): domain Eukaryota; kingdom Metazoa; phylum Arthropoda; class Insecta; order Lepidoptera; family Geometridae; genus Erannis; species Erannis defoliaria. The sequence goes on from FR990071.1 coordinate 9,840,826, forward strand.
AATAATACAAGCAGATTTGTGCGGCCGAACAAGACAAGTCTGATTGTTTGCATGTAAAGTGTTGATTGAACGCGCCATTCTGTTTAATTACGTAATCCAGTTCCAGTTATTAAAATAAAGTCGCAATTTAAAAGCGATCGGGCGCGCCATACGTCCGTCCGTGTCCGCGCCTGACGCCATTTCTGCGGGGCCTGCGCATTAAACGTCTAATCTCTTCATGCCCAGTAATTTCTCTGGTAAAATTGCACTTATAACCGAAATATAGTAATAGGGTAGATGACTGATGTTTAAATCGTTGAAACCAATAGCTTTGATGAAGAATTTAAGTAAATATAGTATGTTTATTGAAAAAAATATTTAAATCGGTTAATAATGTTCTGATATATGAGCGTTTAAAGTTTTAGTTAGAGACAACTCTGTCCCTTTCCCACAAAACAAAAAATGACGTCACGCCTTACTTATCAGAATATAATTTATATGGCGTACTGAGAAGTGACGTCACGATTTGCTGTTTCTTCTCTCTGTCTAGCATGATATTAAAATGCTTATAAGTTGCTTATTTTTGATCAGATTTTCGTTTTCTTTTCATTAATCAGCTATTTTTATGGGCCACATTTTAATAGGACAATAAAAATAAATACCAGTCATCTAGCCTATGCTTGCACACTACTGAGAGGCGGTTGAATAACAAGCAAAGGCGTGGTACTTGCCCAGGCAGACTCTGCAACAGAGTCCTACTACAAGTTGCTAGTGGGAGTTGGTTGGCTTTATTCTGTGTTGTATTGTGCAGATGGCACGAGGTCAGCGTGGCTGGACTGCGCGCTGGGCGTGTCGCTGCTTATGTTCGGCGCGCTGCTTGAGCGGTGCTGCGCGCTGCTGCCGGCGCCCGCGCACTCGCAGCAATACACCGACGCGCTGCTACTGCTGCCGGCTATCAAGGTCACCATACATACAATCATGTACAACGTGTTTCAGGCGGGTGTAGCTTTACTTACGGGTGTTGTTCTACCCGTCAAAGTAATAGTACATTTCTGACGCGGTCTGTAATGACTGCGTCGCTGGCAGCGATGATTATGGCCGGAAGCGTAGCGTAGTGCTTTTATAGTGCTTTCTATAAACCCAGGCTTGTATATAGTGATTCGTCGCTTGTAGAGTTCATTTTTATATGATAAATAACACGAAATTTGATGGATAAAATTATGGAAAATTGCAAAAAAATTCAACGCGCCGCGCTTTTGTCTCTTGCCGCGGTTTTTTGTCAGTGCCTATATACCTATTTAGCCAAACTGGCGCCTATTCTAAAACGAGGAAAGGTCGACTTTTCTCAAAGAAGGTTGTCAAAATAATGACTAAACTACAAGATTCTTTGAGTAAACAACTTATAGAACACATGATGACTGATTTCGGAAAAGAAATGTGATCCCATACAAAATAGATCACGTGGCTAATAATTTTGTTTTAGGACTCACATCTATAGGGTTACGCGGAGCAGTAGTAATAAGCCGAAAGCAGGTCATTCTGAGCAGCTTTTAGGACGGGGACAAACCAGAAATAGAGAAAACAGCTGTTCCACAGAAAAATTACATTCACTCTAGACGAAATTCAAGATTTCTGTGTTGGCTACATAATAAAAGTTGTTCACAATGAGCTCCTTTCAGCATAGTACTACTATTCAGCGTAAGTAATAGCACAGCATAAAATATGCTCAGATTGGTTAGTCTTTAACGGAATCTACAAAACATTGTCAACTTTCAAAATATAACACCTCTGTAATATCATGACTACAAGTCCACAGTCGGCAATAAGCTAGCTCTGAATAGCTTGTCTGCGAATAGCTCGTTAGTTAGGTTTTTATAAAACCGGCGACACTGAGCGCGTCTTTGACACCACAGTCGTGACAAGTTTTTGTAATATAAACCACTATGTTACATTTTACCAGCGACTTTAACAACACGCCACAATGCGCAGAAAAAGACATGTCACATGTCGCGAAGGCACCACGAACGGGTTATATTGAAATATTCTATACTCGTAACCATACAATTGTCGTACTAGTTTTTGCTTACGACTCCGCTCGTGACATGTCATTATAAATGTTGTGATTCTCATGCTGTGTTCATAGTTAGCAACGGGTAATATTATATCGCATATCAGTTTTATAATTTGAATTTCAAAAGTAACTTTTCGAAGTATTTCTGCATTCATATACTGTAAGAAAATATCTTATTGTTCCTAGTGGTTGTATGAAGACTTTTTTAAAAGCGAAGGTATATGTAGGAAAATTAATTTTATTTTATGTAGGTACGTTTTATTCAAACTGTTATTGTACAGAGATGTCTGCAGTAAATTTATATTAGTCTAAATTACAGAGGCTTTGCATAGAATGGAATTAAATTATGTGTTTATTTTTATTGCAGGTGTGGTCCGACTGGATGCTTTGTCACAGTGGTGTGTGGAACCCGCCGCCTTCCTTTGAGAACTTCGATATTGAGTAAGGACTTACCGCGTTTGTGTAAAACCTGTTTAACTAAGCCTTCTCTAAGTATACATTTATTTCGTATATTTTACTTCGCAGCTCAGAAAACGACCCGTGGGATTGGCTTGCGAAGCTTATGAATACTCTGGAAGCTTTAGACGACAAGACAATTGTATTAGAAGGTGTACAGAAAGAAGGTAAGAATTGTCGCCACCGCGTCGTTTAGATTTGACTTTAAATAACTTTACAGCTTAGTCTTTTACATCAAAATTTATTTAAAAAAAACATATATTTTTGTTGTAATTAATTTTCCATCAAATCTGTAGTAGCATAACAACTTAACACTACGTTGTCGAGATTACAACATTATTATGTTGCATGATATTCTTGTAATTTATTTAATTTTTAATTATTCGTTTACCATTCAAAAGTGTATCGTAATGTTTATTAATTAAACTAAAAAAGTATTAATAGTAAATCGTATTTAAATAAACACTTTATTGTAACATTTGCGATTTAATGGGTCCGACAGGCTAAGCTAAATAAGTCTGAACACGTTCAGTTCGTTTGTACATGGAAAGTTGTGTACTTAAAACAATATTTTACGAGTTTTGCTAGTTTTTGTAGTGGTAGGACTCTACTGCAGAAACTGCACGGGGAAGTACCACAGTTTTGCCAGTTATCCAATCGCCAAGCAGAAGTGTGAAGCGTTACTGTGTTCCGGTTTGAAGGGCAATGTTACCAGAGAAATTATTTACTGGGTATGATGAGATTTAATATCTCAGGGTGACGAGCGCAGTGTAGTGCGGCGCAAGCGTGACGCTTACCACCAGGCGAACGTCCTGCTAGTGTCGTCACATGATAGTATAAAAAAAACAGTATTAGCAGCTTTTTTACACATTAATTGTGCAGCTCTGTTTCCGACAGCCGAACGTGCAAGCAATTTAAATTGACCTTGAATTGCAGAAAGCTTTATTTGATATGCATTTGTCCATTCTTCGTCGTATTGATAGGTAGGATAGGTCTATATTAGATATGAGTTGGATAGGTCTATATTCATAGACTTGACTTGGATAGGTCTATATTCATAGACTTGACTTGGATAGGTCTATATTCATAGACTTGACGTTTCCGGGAAATCCATCGAACAAAAATAGTGTAAAACGTTACTGTGATTTCACTTTAATTGTGCGAACCGCTAAACAGTCGAATGTGGTTGTCGAGTGGGTCTTTCTCGATAGACACATTCTGAGTGTCTTAAAATCGCGAGTGAATCGGGTTCTTCTAGGCAAGCGTGCTCCATCCTAGACCGCATCTTCGCTTAACGTCAGGCGAGTTAGCGGTCAAACGAAAGCCCATAAACAAAATAAAAACGATCACACTGGAAATTAAAACTTTCCCGTGCTACTAGTAAATAAACTACCGTATCTTCGCGGTTGGTCGTCGGTCGTCAGTGTCGGCACATAATAGTAATTAGTTCCTAAAACTGCTGCTTCTTCGCCGGCGACGCATCCTTACTTGGAATCAATTGACTCACAAAATGCATTACAGCAAACGGTTGCGTCTTCATACACATTCAACGTCCCTCATTAACCGATTACGTGTCTTAATCGTGAGCATTAAATTAAGCTTTTAAGCTCCGGTACGAGTGTGCTCCTGCTTAATAATGATAGGACTTGTATAAGAAGGGTCGGTTAAAAGCAGAAGTGAGATAATATGTTAATATTATTGCTAAGAATGTAACCTGCTTAGTAGATGCAAAGTAACGATTCAGCTGTTATAATTATAGCCAGAGTCCTACGACTACAAAATGATTCGAAGCGATAAGATTATTTCGCATTCTTGTGAAGAGTGATCCATGCAATGTGTCGTGTGCAGGGCACGTGTGCGTGCGGCTGGGCGAGGACGCGGCGCTGGCTGGGTTCACGCCGCTCATGTACATGGAAGCGAGCGTGGCGTGGGCGCGCGCCGAGCCCGCGCTGCCGCACCACACCGCCGAACACGCGCTGCGCACGAGGAAGCTGCTCTTCTTCGGCACAGAGTCAGTAATCACCGCCCCCTCCCTCTTACCGCACAATCTAACTCTCCCTCTCTCATTCACATCCTCTCGTATAATCTCCCTCTCTCTCTCTCTATATATCTATCTATCTATCTCTCTCTCTATGTATATCTATCTCTATGTATATCTATCTCTCTATGTATATCTATCTCTCTCTCTCTCTCTCTCTATGTATATCTATCTCTCTATGTATATCTATCTCTCTCTCTCTCTCTCTCTATGTATATCTATCTCTCTCTGTCATTATCTCTATCTCTATAACGTGGTGTTTGCGCCGCTCATGTACATGGAAGTGAAGGTGGGCGCAAGCCGCAAGCTCGTTGCCTTTTTTGCCGTCAATAATTAACGTGTCGGCCCAGTGATGCTCTGGACTTTGTTGTTACTCAACATTCTGGGTAAGTAACGCTGCAAATGGTAATTTTTTTGTTTGTTTTTTTTTTGTCGTAGGCTAGCGTTGTCTTACCGCCACGAGTGTCTTTGTCGTCCCAGCTTGGTACCATAAAACGGTAGATTCCTCACCTAGGGAGCAAAAATAAAAGAATGTATCAGATCTCATGTATATTAACATGAGACAAACATGAGACCTGAGGCTTCTTTACTTGCTCCAGTGGTGTGTACACGTGTTACGTGCCGCTGCGGGGAGGAAGTGGTTCCTTTCGCTCCGCGAAGCGGGGCTAAAGTGGCTAACTACTACGCAGGCACGTAAAAGTTATGATCATTTGGCCTTTATAAGATTTTACTGTGATTAAGTAGTAGTTGTGTGTTTTAGGTATCTAGTGGGAGTGGAGCCGCCGGTGCTGCGACTCGAGTACCCGGCGGAGGCGCCGCCGCGGTACGTGAGTGCCGTGCAGCGCCCGCGCCGACCGCACCCGCCCCTAAACCATCTGGTATACCATCATATATAATTTACACGCGACTTAGTGCACAAACTGTGTCATTCAGGGATAACGTAGAATTCAATAAGCAAAAAAGCAAGAAAAAAAACAGCTGTTCCATACGTTTTGTCCCGAGGCTTCCTTCAAGTTAAGAGCCGTCAAGTCCGTCAAGAGCCCTATCGGTTTACCCTAAGCTTAACACATAAACCATTTACATTACTAACTTTGCAAAACGAATAAAAAAAAACTATTATCTTCAGATGGTATAACAAGATACTATTGAGCTCGATCACACGTAGAATTATTTAAAACAGGATAAATATTTAATTGCATCGCAATTAGAATAATATAATTATTATAATATCTTTTCACCACCACAGACTGAAGATTTAGAAGACGACGAAAATCCGAGCGAGGAGCGCAGTGGAGGCGCGAGCGTCGCAGACGCCGAGGCAAGCACGACAGGTGCGGAAGGCGCCGACGAAGCCACCAAGAAGCTGCTGCGGAGGAAGGAACAACTCGAGACCAGGAAGGCGACGCTTGACAAACAGAGACAAAGAGTGCAGGTGTGTTCACGTTTTATTTTATTATACTTGACAGGCTAGTGTTTGGCCACAGCTCACCTGATGGTAAGTGTGGTTGCCGTTAGGTGCTGAACGCACCGTTAGGTGCTTGGCGGCAGATTTTCAGCTTTAGGGTAGCCTAGCTTGCCTGCCGAGTACTAGAAAGTATCCGACCACCATGCAAACGTTATACTTATTCTAAGGAATATATTACGCTTGGTTATAGTGCCATCCTTCCAGGGCCGTAGCCAGGGGGGGGGGGGGGGAGGGGGCGCACTTGAAGTGCAATGCCCTACCTTAAAAGATACCATCTGCTAATAATAAGCAAAGAACTGTGAAACGCCCTACCTGTAACAACAGCTACCCTACCTTAAATTCAGGTCTAGCTTCGGCCCTGCATCCCTCTCACTCAGCTTGCGTATCGATTATGTACTCATTGGCACACTCAAGAGCTAGTACGATGACATTACAATTCGCAACTAGGATCGCGGATTTGCTAAGTTTAGTCGCTCGATGGGTACGCTTTCGCTAGCGTTAATAGCTAAATAGTTGGCTATATACACAATGGTATATGGCTATATACACAATGTGTGTAGTTTCGTAGCACGGGACAACACAGATTACATTTTAAATAGTATAAGTAGCAGCAACAGCACGTCCGGTGAGCTGGCTAGTTTTTAACCGACTATGTTTTTTTTAAATATTTAAAGTGACGATATTGTTTAAAGTGGGTTTTCTTTTTATGTTTTTTTAAATACTTGTGTCATCGTACTCGTAGAACTGTTGAAGATTATGATGAAGAGCTTTAGGCGGCTCAATAGTTTGCCTTAGTAAAGAGTTGATTATTTATAATTATGTTAGTCTACACTGTCCCACTGCAGGGCAAATGCCCCCCTTCCTTCCTTCCATTCCTCTGTTTGGATTTCATGTCTAAACCCCTGCCCAAATATGACTTCCATAGAGTTTATTATTGAACCTTAATAAAAGAAGACTTATTTTCAGCCTGATTCTTTTAGTCGTCACGTCGTCAGTCGCGTTCATAAAATCATACCACCTCGATTGAAAAGGTGCGATACTACGTACGGTGCGAAATAGTTTGGTCTTGTTTGAAAACCAGGGTATAATATCTCAGGGCGAAGAGCGCAGTGCAGTGCGGCGCAGGATTTTGTTCACAAGTTCAGTTTTGGCACTGCTACTGTTATAGGCAGGCGTGATGCTTACCACCAAACGAACGTCTGGCTAGATCGAATCTAGTGATTAAAAAAAAGTATTGTACCGTGATGCTTCCGATTTCAGGAGATTCTTGGCAGCGGGCCCGGGAGCGTGGAGATCGAGGTGCGGCCGAGGTGGCTGGTGCCAGACACCAACTGCTTCATCGACCACCTGCCGCTGCTGCAGGCCGTCGCCGCCGCCCCCGCGCTGCCTTACGTGCTGGCTGTGCCGCTAGTCGGTAAGCCACATCAACACGCGCGTCAATGATGGCTGTTGCTCGACACCAAATATGCAAATAAGCAGCGCTCATATAGCGGACCTATAATAACGGTGCATGTCCATCGAAACAAAGAAGAGCGTAGCTAAAATATAGACCAATTGCACTAAAATAATAATAAAATACAAATTTTTATGATTGGTCGATCCCTACACGCTCCGATTCGGCCCGTCTCTGCTTTGGTGGAAACTCAACCTAAGTTTTTCCCACCACCAGGTTTTTCCAGTTTTTTGATAATGCTTTATTATGAAAACTGACGTGGTTTTGACACATTTTGTTTTATTTATACTCTTTGAAAAAGGTCACCGGTTGCGATCGAAACTATAGTCGGAGTATCAGATTTAATTAAACGTGAGTATTACCGTATAAATAAAACAAAAATGTGTCAAAACCACGTCAGTTTTCATAATACAGTATTTAAAATGCTGATGAAATAAAACTATCCATCAGACAAGAATACTGAAGATCCTTATCATCAATGAATTATCTAAAACGGATAAATCACTCGAAGTAGGATAGTCTAGTGCAGAATACAGGTACTACTACGTCTTTTGATGAAGACTGCAGGCACCTGCGTAAAATACCTACTCTGCCTGATTTTGGCAGCTGCGAAACTCAACACAATATTGGCTGTGTGAGTATTCCCGTATAAATAAAACAAAATATAACGGTGCTTATTTATTTTTCAATAGCGTTCGTATATTTTTTCTCTGAGACCGTGTCCGATCATCCGCATCAACGTGTAAAGCTGCGTAATAATGATGTGGTACATTGTGTGCAGTGATGTCTGAGCTGGAGGGTCTGACGCGGTGCAGCCGCGTCGGGGGCGCGGCGAGCGCGGCGCTGGCGTGGGTGGCGGGCGCGGGCGGCGGCGTGCGCCTCGCCACGTCGCGCGGCTCGCTGCTGGCCTCGCGCGCCTTCACCGCCGAGCGCGACCCGCGCGGCACCACCAACGATGACACCGTGCTCGCCACCGCGCTCAACCTGCACCACAACCTCGCGCCACAAGGTAATCTTTTTCTTTTTTTTAATATGATATAGACTTGCGTTTGAATGCCATCTCGTCTGATGATAAACGAAGATGCTGTCTACGATGGAGCACGCTTGCCTATAAGAAACCGATTCACTGGCAACTTGAAGACACCCAGATTATAATTATCGGGAAACACCCACTCTGGCAGCGCTACCCACTGTTCAGCAGTTCGAATAAAGAAAGTGGAATCAAACCGTTTTGTACGAGTTTTTGGTATATTAACCATAAAACGGTGTCGCTTTTTCGAGGTCCTGGCTGTCCGATAGAAGAATGTGCTGGGGGGAATAAGATCATGCAAATCCGAAGCACACTCTCCGAAATGTGTCCGATAAATAATAATAATAATTTATTCAATCACAAACATAATGTACAATATCTTGGTACTAATATTAAATTAACTAAGTAAATAGAAATTAACTTTTATTAACATTGTACTAATCATCTATTGGTCACGTTAGCAGCCGTGCTAGTGCTAAAATACCGATAGGCTAGCTACTTTTCGACGATGATCGAGGCTTTCAATCTCACTAGACTTGTGATGTATGTAACTATACGGGTGCAATATGTAATTAAACGTGTGCTATATGTAACTATACGTGTGCTATATGTAACTATACGTGTGCTATATGTAACTATCATCATCATCATCATTTATTTAAGAGTGCGACTAATGCCAGAAAAATATCAGACTTCACCCGCGCGTCTTGCATTAGTTTAGAGTTGAAAATCGCATGATACAACTGATGATCATAATGGCTTTGAGCAATTTAGGAGTGAAATGAACCACTTCCTCTCCGCAGCGGCACGCAAAATCCCACGGGAGCAAGTACAGAAGCCTCAGATCTCATGTTAGGTATCTACTGAGACATTCTTTACTTTTGCTCTCTAGGTGAGTAATCTACTATTATTCAACAAACACTGCGCGAGACTGAGTAACGTCAGTTTTAAATATCGAAGTAACTTGGGGGTAAAAATAACTATGATTTATGTTGATTAAATCGGATATACCGACTTAATTTTCTATCACATCCGGTGACTTTTTTCAAAGATTGAAAACAAAGCACGCCTAACTCGCGTCATCATCTTACTTCGCAGGATAAAACAAAAAACAAAAGTAGAATCTAAGTTTATCATAATATAAGGAGGAGGCAAGAGCGGAAAGAGGGGCTTGTTGGGTTCAGCTCCTTGCTTCGTTATTACGGATCTTAGACCCAACACGGTCAATGTGCGGACACAACATTAAGTTGCTGGTTCCATGGTGGCATGGATGGAGCTCGCATTAAGGAAGACGCGTGTTGCAGAGAGTCGCGCCGGGGAGGGCACAGAGCCGGCGCCGGCGGAGGGCGCGCGGCGCGTGCGTGAAGTCGTCCTGCTCTCGGACGACCGCAACCTGCGCGTCAAGGCGCTGGCAGCGGAGCTACCCACACGTGACCTGCCTTCCTTCGTCCACTGGGCAGGGTTGAGTCGTGACGACTCCACTGCGGTAAGTATCGCGTTTTACGCGTAAACGGCCTCTAATTGAATGGCGGTACCACTTAACTATGTAAATTATTTAGCTGAATCGTTCTGAGGCATTATGCTGTCTTCTATAAATAGAACCTGTTGCGTTTTACTTCCGAGCCTTCCTCGGCGGATGCAATGCACGTCTCGGATATATTATGTTAGCGTTAGGTTTGAAGTCAATGTTTTTTTTATAAACCATGGTTTCTGAATATATCTAGCATTGTATAACGTGTTGTGTTGTGTTGTATAATACGTTATGGATGTTTCACTATCAAATTCAAATTTTATTTATTCAGATTACCTACTAGAATCCAGGGGTTAGTAACAAAGGTATACAAACTTACAAAAACTATTGTTAGTAAGGATACCGATAAAATAGAAGATATCCGCCAGTGCGAAGCCGGAATAATCCATCCGGTCATCACTCCGACGAAATGCCTCAGTACAGGCGCACGCAGGTCTTCAGCATCAACTTTCAGGATGCTGTTGACTATCACTGACTTATAGTTGCGAATGTTTATTTGTTGGTTTGTCAGTTGTGCATAGCAACGGATCGACGAAGGCCGGAACGTTAGTTGACGCGGCTAAACCGCATTTATTCTTAAAGCTCATCTTTACACGAGACAAGTATACAGATGTAACGATTATTGAGCTATTAGTGCCTGAAAGTGATTTAATTGATAACAGGCTTGTTGTTTTGACGACGCGCGACGGTTGTTTCGATGTTAAGTTGCCGAGATCTGTACAAAGTTTGTTTGCGCGAATGGTAACACGTGTGTCCGTTACAGAAACAGACGGCAGCCCCGGCTGACGCCGGCTCCGCTCGACAGTGAGAGCAGACCGGAGAGAAAGCAATATGTCTCATTATATCATTCACAATATCGCGAAATGACTTAATGTTGCGGATTACAAACAGTGCTTAATAAATCAAATGCATTCGGTTCGGAATAGGTGCGCTAGCGCCGCTCGCCGATCGTGGCCCGAACCTATAGGGATGCACCTCATTATATTATAGCATAGGAATTGAATAGTTGTAAGTAATACACCAATTGATGGTCGAAACATTAATTTTGTTAAGAGTTACAGGATTCCACCTCTGTGTTCCTGATTTAAAAATAATGTTTTTTTTACGTATTTTCAGTTTAAACTAAATTAAGAAGGTATATAAAAAAAAAAACAGTGTTGCTGAGCTTTTATTTTTATTTACCTTTTTTTTGTAATATACTAAGTATATCTTTTTATTTTTGTAGTTAGGTATCTAAATATACTGTAATTACGAATCTATAGCATCAAGTACAGGTTGCATGGTCTCAATTTTCATTTACACAGTGTTGTACAAGTACGTTGTGTGACCAATGATTTTATAGACGTGACACATGTTTGAATGTTTCTAGCCTTAGACTTAATGTTTATTTGTGCCCTACATTAAAAGTACATTTCGCATGTTTCATTGCATGATTGCGTAGCGGCTCGTGCCATTGCTGCTGTCTGAGTGCAGGTATTTGCTAGATGCTAGCTTTTTAAGTTGGAATATTTTTCTATGAACCTAAACACTCATGAAATCTATATAATTAGATTGAAATATAAGAAGATTTAAGATAGTTTTGTCATAAAATGTAGTACAAAATGTTTGACATTACGAAGACACGACGTGTTTTGATTCAAGTTTGTATAGATCTATATTGTTTAAAAACACTTTTGCAAAGTTTTTCATCACGATTTTATATATTCAGCATAGACAATGTATTTGTATTTCGCCCAGATGAATTGTTGAAATAGTACTATATGTTTTTTATGTAAACTTTTATTCCATTGAAGTTATGTTATTAATTTCATTTTAAATTATATGTTTCATGTCAGATGACGTTTATTTAACGTGAGTTACATTTGCGTTAAAGTACCAATCTGTGCTAGTATGTATTGACTAACACTTAACGAGTAGGTATTAAAACGCGGATTCATCCAAACTAGTAGCTTAGCTAATTCTATCTCTATTATAGATGTTATTTTATGAAAAAACAAGTCAATCGCAATACCTGTTCAAGGTTCCACACGTAATATTACAATCATTACTTTAACTTCATTTTATTTGCATTTAATCGGTCAAAAATAAAACCCAACAGCTTACATTATTGTTACGTTGTAAATGAACTTATTGTATAAATCAAATAGTAACATGTGTAATTTAACCTTTTTTTATTTTTCATTTTTGGGAAACATTTGATGCTGTTACTTTTAATCATGACGTTTTAAATAAACTTTGGAGTAATTCGATTTCTTGGACCATTTTATTTCACAAATCCTTTTTGTAACGTGTATTTCAATCCAAATACTATTACTTATCTATTAGTCTATTTATTACCTTACCTATATTTTACGATTGTGGCATCGTTAGTTCAATAGGAAGATGATCCATAATGATGTCTAAAAGGTTAAAACTATAAATTATAATATTAAACAAAATATAAAAACCAAATGCACGTTTGTATCCAATAGCTTCACCAGGTCACGCCGATAACATAATAACATTGTATGTAATTTAAAATTTATTGCTGTGAAATATGAGTATTATCGTTCCGATGTACTGCGCGGTATTCTGTGTAGTGTTAGTTATAGAAATACCGAAGAGAAGGCCGGATTAGCCTTGTGCTAACAAAATAACTGGATACAATGCACGATAGGGTTAAATATAATTTAAAAAGTGTGCAGATTAATGCTTAACACGATGCGTGGATAATCGCCGATTGGCAATGAATTAGAGGCTGCGCGTTTGAAGTGAATTTCACAGCCACGAGTTATGAATAGTGAAGTGAATCTATTCAAGTTGTTTCAAGTGAGAAATTCCAATGTTGAAGCTAAAGCAATGGGAATTGGCAAAGTTCCGAGGTTGTGCTAGTCGCGTACCGGTGCGGCGGTTGTAAAAGCCCCGTTATACTTATTTACCGTGCGCATCTTGCTTTAGGCGCGGCGTTAACTTATTTAAAATAAGTACGAGATAGAAGCATGGGAGATATATGGCCCATATAATTAAAGCTTTCGATTACAGAGGTATTATGGCGGTATAGTTGGCACTGATACGTTTTTAGAAGATGTAAACCTGAGTAACGGTATAATAACTTTGTGCCTAATAATACACGTAAATATGTGAGTAGGTACTAGTTTAAAATCTTGAAAATTGCTTGTTCGACTTGTGACTTTTTGAATAAAAGGGACTACTTTTGCATTTGTATTAGAACGAACTGTAATAACTTTGATGCTAACAATTAATATGTAAAAGTATTATTATCATAATAGCAATTATGCCACAGTCAATATGTCAAAGTAAATTATGAATTCAAACAATATGCGAAACAAATAAATCCCTACCTTTAGCTCACGTGCTTCATTTCGTGTTTTTCTATAGCTTTTTGAGCAAATTTGGCAGTATCATCCATACTGCGAAATCATAAATTTTATTTATTAACTTTCACGGTTGTGCATGGAACACCTGAATTTGACTTTCATACATGTCTTTTGCGATACTCAACATAAGATTTAAAGCAGTCTGTTGAACTTATCATAATTAATTGGTATTTAGGGTTATCATGCTGCAATATTCATAAGCAAGCTATCTCTTATCTCTTACCATCACGGCAGCGTCTTGTTCGCCTCACTCTCTAAAATTCTACTTATTACAAAAACAATAAGGTAGGTAGGTAAGTAAGTACTTACTTAATTTTATAAGTTGTTTGTAGGTTATCTCAGCAATTAAAGCATTTAAACACGTAACTTACATTATAGTTAAGTATTTAGAACAAAATGATTTACCACAATTTTTATGAATATTTCGATGCATCAGAAATGACGTCTGAAACGCCTGTTTACTCTGAATCTTAGATTATTATATATATTGAGAGAGAGAGAGAGAGAGAGAGAGAGAGAGAGCTGGATCCTCCAAGCTTTGAATACGTAGGTAATCAAACTATCGGATTACAATACATTAAAAAAAATAGGTATGTACCTTGTACCTACTTAATATTTACTTAGCAAGCGTATATCTACTTGCCTGCCAATGTATTCTCATTGGTTACTTCACTTTCGTAATATAGTATATAAAAAAAACTGGTAGATCCAATTTCGGACAAGAGGTCGCCCGAAGAATCCAAATCGGATGGACAGCGTTCGGGAAATTGCGTGATATCTTCTCGTCCAAAATCCCGCAGTGCCTGAAGACAAGCGAAAAGTTGTGGTAGCCTAATCGGGAGACCGCTTGATCGTGAGGTCGCGGGTTCAAACCCAGGCTTGTACCAATGAGCTCTTTGGAGTTTATGTACGGATACTCATACCAATGGCTTTTCGGTGAAGGAAACATCGTAAGGAAACTCAATGAAGAAATTCAATGGCGTATGTGAATTCACCAACCCGCAACTGGGCCAGTGTGGTAAATATGGCCCATTCGCCCTTCGAGGGTAGGCCAGTCCAGCAGTGGACAGTAAAAAATAAGGCTGATCATGCTGAAGATAAGTCTTCAACCAGTGTGTGTTGCCAGTGATGACATATTGAACTGAAACGTCAGCTTTAACTGCTGGCCTTTTGGAGAAATTCAGAGTAATACAACGGGAAATGGAGAAAACTATTATATGTTCAGACTTAGGCGCAAAGTACCTATACTTTGCGCTATAAAATCCGGAACGAGGATATTCGCCAAAAAACCTAAGTCACCGACATAGCTCTCAGGGCGTGCAAGTTGATTTGGCAATGGACAGGCCACATCGCTCGAAGAACTGATAACCGATGGAGAAGAACGGTTATTTTAGTGGCGACCACGAACCGGAAGACAGCGTTAAGAAAGCTTGGACCGACGACATTGTGAAAGTCGCGCGCAACCAGTGTATGCAAATGTACAATGTGGCGGTCTGAGGGAGATGCCTTCGTTTCCACACAGTGGGCGTCTACGGGCTGATGATGAAACAATACTGATACATCCTATAAGATACCTACATTAAGACCCACTATTATATAGGTATATTGCAAGAAATGTTGTAAACGTACCCAAGCAACCCTTTATTCGCAGGTACCAAAACAATTTGCTGCGGTTTTGGAACACCGCCAATATTGTGTTTAGAGTTGCGCAGCTGCCAAATTCAGGCAGAGTAGGTATTTTACGCAGGTGCCTGCAGTCTTCATCAAAAGACGTAGTAGTACCTGTATTCTGCTCTAGACTATCCTACTTCGAGTGATTTATCCGTTTTAGATAATTGATTGATGATAAGGATCTTCAATATTCTTGTCTGATGGATGGTTATATTTCATCAGCATCATAAATATTCGTATACTTACCTAAATGAAAGAATAAAACTGAATAAAAGCAAATACAATGAGCTCTTGGGAATCACATAACAAAAAAAAACTCGCTAGGTTTTCACACATAACACATAGGTATCTATATAATTACACTACATTTTTGGTGGAACCCTCATAGTAAGTAACTCGAAACCAACCGTGGTAAGTACCTCTTTACTTGACTTTATTGCGAATTCCTTAGTAAAAAGTTAAAACGTATTATGCACTTATTTTATTATATAGGTAGATAAACCTTCCCAGGCTGCATTGTTTTTTTATTTTCCTGTGGGATAAGGGCGTGTGAGACAGAACCGAGTTGCAATTAATTTTATGGTGGTCGTTAAGTTGATGATTAATAACAGTATAAACTGATACAAGTAGGATAAGTATAGGAGTAACCCATAACTTAATTACAGTTATACGTGATATAAAAAGTAAAGATTAACCTAGCCTGAACTGAACAATTTCATAGCATTATGTTATATTGCATTTTATCTCGCATAACGTAGGTAGTTATGAATTTTATTTTGTCTTTCGCAGTTATCAAAGAGAATGTAAAGTGTAAACACTACGTAAAGTCTTTGACAAAGATATTTCTCTGGCCTTTGATTATATACCTGGGGCCGTACCGTGAACTGCTTATAGCGGGACCGAATAGGTTCAGCTGCCGACACTGCGCGACCGCGAACCTTATTGCTAGGCGATAAAATTCACAGTCGCGCAGCGTCGGCAGCTGAGCGTATTTGGTCCCGCTATAAGCAGTTCACGGTACGGCCCCTGAGCTCTCTGCCTGAGCTAGATCCTCCAAGCGTCAAAGTCGGAGCGTCGAAGAGCGCCATAGATTATTATAAATAGTTTTAGAAACGTCAAGTGCCTTTTGTCACTTGGGTAAAGTCGTCACCTGTGGATCGTCACAGAGTACGTAGCCCGTAGGCAGAGAAAATAATTGGGCATGAGCGAGGGAGTAAGTCGAATCGTTCGTCCCATTCTATCATCATCTGTGATCGTTGCTTATAAATCTATGTGCTCTTTATGAGGGCGTTGTCGATAATCTAGTCCAAGGAAAAATACTGGGTACCTACTAAGTCTTGATTTAAGAATCTATGCAGCTGATGACAGCCTGAAAATAGATTTGTAGGTTAGATACCTAGTTGTGCACATTTTATGTTGGGCAGAGGTTTAGCAAGACATTGGATTGCTGTACAAACCAGTATATGCAGAGAGCAATAGTAGTCTAACCACCCTTCCGAGGATAGGCTTAAATCCAACAGTTAAAAGGCTGATTACGCTAATGCCATGCTATAAATACCAACTTTTGATGCTTCAATGTAAATATTATCTTTTTTACGATGTGAGAAAAACAAAAATTCCTCAAAAAATGCGGTTCATGTATGTTGTTTTTTTTAATACTATTTATAGGCTTGCCTTTGACTGCCATCTCGTCTGATGTTAATCGAAGATACAGCCTACGATGGAGCACGCTTGCCTAGAAGAAACCGATTCACTCGCGACTTAAAGACACCCAGATTATAATTCTTGGGGAAAACCCACTCGGGCAGCGCATTCCACTATTCAGCAGTTCGAATAAAGAAAGTGGAATCAAACCATCATGGAATCATCGTTATAATCATCAACTATTTTCAACCCACTGCTAAATAAAGGTCACCATACTACGCTAACTACAGACCACCATATTTTCCGGTCTCGTCTCGTCCCTATTTCATGCCGCCTTCACGATGTCGTCCGTCCTGCAAGCTGCATGGTGATCTGCCCGGTACTTGGTCGTTTTCCGTTCCGTGGTCACCGTTCTATTTCTGCTTTGGTCCACAGTCCGTGTTCCCTTTTGACCAAGAGTCCTGTCCATCTCCACTTGAGTTCGCTGTCCGTTTACCCACGTCTTCGATTCGATCTCCGTTAGCAGTCGAATTTCCACGTTGGGTAATCGGTCTAGGAGAGTGTTGCCTAAAATAGCCCATGGCACTTAAGGCCATTTGCGTGCGTGCGTGGTCTATTTAGTGAGGGTCCATGCGGAGACATGATAAATAATTATATTTAAAAAAACGCTGTAATAACATGATGATAGCTAACACTTTAATTATCTGATTATGTACCTTAGTACGTACCCAAGTTGAACTTTACAGGAATACGTAAGTAGGTACCTACAATCCCGCTCAGAGCGGCGGTCATCAAAACATTAACTTTCCGATTTCCTTATTGCGTCTAATTGATTTTACGTTTAAGGTTCTATGGTTTACGGTTCCATGCGGAGTTGAGACGAAGTTTGATTGTTAGCGGTTTTATAGGCTAATTTTATGTTTATAGGGGTTTGCACTGCTACTATCGTCGTAGCATGCGCAAGCTCTGCGCTGCCTAGGCGCTCTGGGTAGGGCCGCTGCGGCAGATGCTTCGCGGTTCTAACGAAGGACTCCATTATTGGCACCATAGTATTGGAGCTTCCGGCACTTCGGACTCTAAGATAATAAAAAGTTATTGCTTCAATCACGATTTTAGATTTAATTATAAAAATGTGTGTTATTCTAAAACAAGGTTGGAACGATCTGCCATGACCTATTTGATAAATATGATATCGTCTTCGTGCCACCACCTTGCATTGTTTACCCCCCGCAAAACTAGTCTACTTTTGTATATTCATTTTTGGTTATTATAATTTTTTAAAACTTGATACAAATAAATACTTGACACTGGCAAATGCACAAAGTGCGACGCCATAATCCTCCTAGGAGGAAAGATGAAATGACGCGTATTAACAAACGGTGCTACGTGCGCGTGGAGAAAATTAGAACTACATCTTTCGTCGCATTTTCTATTTAGTATTAAAGTGAGACAAACGTATTGAGCAAAAGCGCTTCGAAGGAGGTTGTATCATTCAGCTTATTTTATTCTCGTAATGCCAGATTTGACTGTACTTACCTCCGGCATTACTGCGAGTACCATGTATTAGTACCAGTGCCGGAGAGAAAATACTAGATTGTACTTGACATTTCATTATTAATTTCAACTTACTGTGACATTTACTTAAATTTAAATGTATTTAATTAATGTGATACTCCTTGGTGGAATTCTTATATAATGTTTATAGAAATTAATAAAATACTGTAAAGGATACGCATGCACAGCGCTATACAACTAGGCGTGTGGTAAAATAGGTTTACCGCACGCCTAGTTGTTTGGTGCGTAATGTTCAACTTTCGAACGATGTATACAGGCTTCGTAAATGCATTTTTCGAGTAAATGTATTGTAAGCGAAAATTACCATCTCGCCTGAATATGTTACGCAAAGATGCAGTCTACAATGGAGCACGCTTGCCTAGAAGAAACCGATTCACTCGCAACTAAAAAAGTACTTCATCATCATCATCATCATCATCACGTCCACTGCTGAACGAAGGCCTCCCCCTTAGACCGCTACACTGTACGACAACCTCCCATTTGCATCCACTGGTTGTCCGCGACTTTTTCGTCTTTTTCGGCTTTTTTCCGTCGATCCACCTAGTGGGAGGCCTTCCTACGCTGCGTCTTCCGGTTCGCGGTCGCCACTCAAGAATCTTTATTCCCCATCGGTTGTCAGTTCTTCGAGCGATGTGGCCTGCCCATTGCCACTTCAACTTGCAAACCTTGCGAGCTATGTCGGTAACTTTGGTTCTTAGGCGAATATCCTCGTTCCGGATTCTATCGCGCAAAGTAACTCCGAGCATAGCTCTCTCCATTGCCCGTTGCGTGACTTTGAGTTTCTCCAAAAGGCCAGCAGTTAAAGACCACGTTTCAGTTCCATATGTCATTACTGGCAACACACACTGGTCGTAGACCCTTGTCTTCAGACACGGCGGGATTTTGGACGAGACGATATTACGCAATTTCCCAAACGCTGGCCATCCGAGTTGGATTCTTCGGGCGATCTCTTTGTCGAAGTTGGACCTACCTAACTGAACAATCTGTCCAATATAAGTGCTTACTTATGCAAAAGTAGTAAATGTAATTCGTAGATGCTATGGATATGGAGAGCAGTTTTCGTTTAGAATATACTAAGGCATACTACACTAACCTATAAATAACTTTGCTCATAGCAAATCTATAAAAAGTCTACATTATCATATAAGCACATCTATATTGCTTGAGCATTTTTTATGCCCGTCTTTTCAATTAAAAACATTAACAAAGTAGGTAAGTACTTATAATAATTTCTCGGTAAGTTCACATCACATCTCACTAATATGGCTATGAAAAGATCTATTACGAGTACCATAGGTATGCGAGTTTTTTGTATGGAGATGAAACGTCCCGAAGACGTCATGTTGTTGACATCAGCTCGGACCTATTATTTGAATGGTATCCGGCTTGTGTCTACCGCACGATTATCCCGCCGCAGCTTCGTGAATCATCACCTCATACGTTTTAGGGTTCATTCGACTCGAATGAAGACCTTCGCTCCGCCTGACCCCATATAACTGACCACGATTCTAAGAAATCACCAGCTTATTGCAAATCGTTTGTGGGGTGATTTCCCACATCCAAAAACAGTAGTACCTCAAAGCGAATTACGGGGAAACTCTTGAATTTATTTGATTTATTTCAGTTATTACAAATATTTTTTATTGGAAAATCTTCAGGAAAATCTACCTAAGTATGAAAGAGGTAACACTTCGGTGCTTCTGATTCTGTTTTGCTTCCGTATAGTAAGTGATTTCCGCCGCCCAAGTGTTTAAAAAGGATGTGCCAGATGTTACAAATTAAAAAATATCGCGTGCAAATCTTATCACCTTACCTGAAGAATGAACATATAATCAATCACTGTTAGAAACTGCGTAGTTTAGTTCCGCAACCATCATCCTTTCCGTGGATTACGACACATTACGCCGATAAAGAACGTTGAGTCGGATTGTTAGAATTTGGATAATTCAATCGGGGATATTAATTTTAGCCGATGATTGAATTTTTTACAAGGTAATCAATGAGTCGTGCGCTAGGACGGGGCGGGTTAGCTCATCCGCTAAGCATTTTGGTGGTTTTTGTGATCCACGTCGAGCTAGGAAGGCCTCAGCCGACACGATCTCAAAAAAACAAATGACGGCATGTGTTATCACTTTTCCAGCTCCCATTATATAAATGAACATAGCCAACACACAGAAATAAAATATTACAAGCAATCCTATCATAACCCAAGCAAGGTAGTAGCGTTTTGTCTATTAACAACTAAAACATATTGGTATTATTACAACTTTGTTTTTATCGCGCCCGTAACGCAGTATATTTGGGTGTGTACTAACTGCGTAATTATTTCATAAAAGTTTCAAATAGGAAATTATCAATTTTACATTAACGTTTAAGTATAGAGTACCACGTAGGTCTGAATAAAAGTGTTAATACTTCTATCAAGGTAATACTTAGCAGGTATGAATTTATTAATATCACGTATTTCCTTGTATGATCTTTTATAAACAGACAGTAAAAAACGTAAACAGAGAGCATCGTGCCGAGTGCCGATCTATGAAGGTAATTTCATTGTCGCTTCCCTAGAGTAGTACTGCGCTTGCGCTGATCGTCTTGTATTAGACATCAACGCGCAGCCGTCACTGGCAATGTATGTGTGTATGGCAATGTGGGAAATGCCATGCTAAAAGGCAGTTAATTATACTAAACTATTTAGTAATACAATAATTCTATAGAAAATGGAATATGTTGCACTATTGCAAATATGTATCTAATATAAGTACTTAATAGATTTCTAGTACATGACTAATTGTATAGGTACAGTACTCGTATCTAGGATACCATAATGTCATTTAACCAGCGTGGGGTCCGTGACAACTGCATACAAGAGTTCCTTGACCAAGAATCTTGGCCTGGAGCATAGCCAAAAATCGTCGTGGGGATGCCGGAGGTTTTTAGGTGGTTATAGTTTTTATACCTTGTGGTAACGCAAAATTGGCATATAGCAAGCTATTATGATGAATCATTTAAACTTATTTCATTTTAACTTATTTAAACTTACTTGGACCTGGCTATGTCCTAAAACTGCATCCAGAACCACCGGAGGACGGGCAGCAGCGTCCTCTCAGTTAACGGTGGTAACCATTCTGCGATCCCCAAGCCGCCTGCCAAGCGTATTGTGGCAACACCTCCCTTTAAGGGAGAGGCCTTCGTCCAGCAATGGACGTCTTCCGGCTGTTGATGTGATGTGTGATGATTTAAACTTAACGTGTAAGCGCGTGTGAGGGTGAAGATTTTTCTATTTTCGAACAGTTTATAAAAGTTTTTAAGTAGACGTGACGGATTGTGCAAAATGGGTCCACCTACAGTCATATATTTCCTAGTAACCAGTATTGTGTAACTATAACGAAGAATTTTTCTTCTGCCGTAACTGGTTACGAGTCTCTGGTTTCGTACGCGGCCGAAGGGATATTAACGCACGAGTGTAGCGAGCATGACGGTTTCGACGCATTCGAGGCACAAAGGACACATCAAAAATTCGTAAGCATATTGCGGGCGATGATTTTGAGATACTGTTTGAGATACTTTTGGTGAATTTAAATTGAATGCTATTTGGCAGGTTGCGTCAATTTCTCTGCTTTTTGTTTTCACATTAATGTTTATGCTATATTATGGAATCATGGTTTTTGAAATAATTTACGAGTTGACTAGTTGTATGTAATCAGTCAAGATGTTTGGTGAGTCCTAATAACATAATATCACACACGACACTAATCATCATCATCAGCCAGAAGACGTCCACCGCTAGAAGACCGGCCCTTTTGGATTGCCATAATCCCCACGCTTGGTAGCCGGTTTGGGGATCACGGCATGCTCGGACTACGGATATATAATAGTCAGTGGCCGCGGATGGGGCAGAAGGGGCCAAATGCCCCCCTAAAATATATAATAAATATAATAATAAAAAATATAAAATATATAGTATATAACTATTCTATCAGCTATCTGGTTTCCCAAATACAAGCTTTGCTTAGTATGGGGCTAGATGGCGCTGTGTGTAAAATTACCCCCAATATTTATTTATTTGATTTATTATTTATAAAATTAAATCCCCCTCAAACCCTCTTTAAAATAAAATCTAAATAAATCAACCCTTACCCCCTCTAATTTTAATACATGGCAAAGAGGGTTTCTTTGTCAATCCAACAGTCATGGAGTACTTCCGGTCCCTGGTAATAGTTGCAAGTTGCAATCCGAATCCACTGTTTTAACCATGTCGAGGGCTTGCTATTTTGGTTCATGGGATCGTTCTGTATTTTCAACATGTTACTATGTTATGCAACTTCTGTGATCTATTGTAAGTGCCTATAAATAAATAAATTTTATCGATTAAAGTCATATCTGCTTCTCATGCCAATAACGTGAATGCAGAGTTAGACTATTGCTATTAATTATGCAATTAAGTAATAATCATACAATGTGTGGTAGTTAGTTTTACAAATGCCGCAAATAAGTAAGGGCTCTAGCTAGCAGGAGGCTCAGCGCATGTTCAGTCTCTCCTACCTCTCATTAATGAGCTTAGTTATAAAATAACCTGAGGGCTCTTAACTGCCATCCAGCGAGATTGCTTTTCGCGGTCGGCGTCTATTAATAGTTATTTATAGGCAAAACAGAAAGACTTGTAAACCGTGAGTAGGTATGCGTCGTGATGGACAACCATAGACAATGCGTCATAGTCGTGCATAATCTCGTCTTATTACCTTACTTCTGATAGATAAAGAAGGGCTCTTCGTTTAGCGAATGCCTTGTTTTTTTTTTATTTTTTATTTTTTTTTGTCTTCGCACGTTGTGCATTCTGCCAGTGTCAAGTTAATGAATTTTCAAGTTTTTTTTATTAAAACCAAGTTAAATATGTCATGAAATCACAATCAGTCACACGAAGTTAGTCATAGTCGAGTCCAAGTCATGCCCTAGTAAAGTTGTGGCGACTTTACTATGAGCTTCTACGGAGTTTTGGAAACAACACGAAAAGACATGCTCCACCACATTATATCACTTGCCCACACTCGTGCACGTAATTCAACACTCAATGAATAAAACACCATCATTTTTGATCATTAATTCGCGAAAAAACACAAGTTTAAGAAAATAATAGAATGCAACGACATGATTTTTCCGTGTTCCCGCCAAAAAACCAGCGAATGCCTTGTAAATGATGTAATTTACTTGATTGCGTCTCCTAACGGGTTATTCGGGCCCTGAGTAGACGGATATCAGCTCTGGCTACATACCACACATGCCTGTGCCTACCCAAGATATTAATTAAAATCGATGCAGTAAACGATTTCTTTGATGGCTCTGTCGATAAAGTTAACGGTCTTTGCAGTTCTTACACTTCTTAATATTTTGTTTTTATTGTAAATTGTAAATGGTATATAGGGTTCTCTTCGGCTTTAACTTTTGATATTATTTTGAGCTGGTGTTAAATGTTTAAAATACATGAGAAAAATATGCCGACTTAATCTCATAATATTACGATACGTAGATTATAAGATAAATTAATACTGTTATATAGATACTTTAGCATTGTACTCAAATTATGAACCCTGCGCAGGTAAGGTCTTGTGTGTAGTTACGTATTGTTTTTTGTTTGTTGTTATGTAAAACTTTAAAAACCTTTTGAACTCATGGTATTGTAATTTTTATCTTAACCAATAACGAACATTTCTAAAAAATATTTTTCAGCCTGTATTGTCCCACTACTGGGCTAAGGCCTCCCTTCCCTCCTTCCAGACTGCTCGGTCTTTGGCTTTGGTGGCCCAGTGCTTGTCGTGCGAGTTCAACTTTTCACGCCACCTTCGTCTGTGTCGACCCTGAGGTCGTTTGGATTTAGGAACCCAATCTGTAGTGACCTTTGCCCAGTGGTCGCTCGGCATGCGACAGACGTGTCCTGCCCAGTCCCATTTCAGCTGTCCGGCTTTGTGGCCTACATCAGCAATCTTGGTTTTGGAGCTAAATTAATAATGTTTCAAGTATTTATAGTTGAATGTGATCGATCACAGCTCACATGATGCTTTCTTACGGTGTGGTCGAAGATGGTAAAAACAGCTAGACTGGAATGGGAACTGCCTTTCAAGTGAGGGAGAAGGATCACACAGATCCTTGACGGAAGATTTTCAACTTGCGTGTGGTTGCTGGCAGACCGAATACTTGAAAGTTAGTGGTAGGGACCACCTCTCCGCATCCTATCCTACTATCATGAAAAATATGATATTCAAGGTTACACTGAACGGTATTACTAAGCCAAACGGAGGTCATTGTACTCATATTGCAGAGTTCATGACGAAATTATAGATACTCATAATCCCTTTAACTTTTTTTTGTGTATGTAACTACTCTTTTCTTTCTATGTAATGTGTATCTATCTTTTTGTTTTGAATAAATTAATTATGTATTATAAAAAAGTAAAAAATCGGAGTTTTGGCAGCTAAAATCATGTTGCTGCGATCTATTATTTTCCTTAACGTGTTTAAATTTTCGCGAATTAATGTTTCAAAATGGTGGAGTTTTATACATTGAGTGATGAATTACATGCACGAGTGTGGGCATGTGATATATTATTGGTGAAACGTGTATTTTCGTGTTGTTTTCAAAACTCTGTAAAAGCTCATAGTGAAGTCGGCAAAACTTTACTAGGGCATGACTTGGACTCGACTATGACTAATTTCGTGTGACTAACTATTTACATATTTGACTCGATGATACTATATAACTTGAAAATTCATTAACTTGACACTGGCAGAATGCACAAAGTGCGATGCCAGGAATTAAGAAAAAAATGAAAAAGAAAAAGTTAAGTATATTATTATTGGGAATTGGGATTGACCCCATAGTAAAAGTTGTTCATTATGATATGTACAATGACCACCTTTCTTTCTACCGAAACGCGTAACCATGTATAAAGTTTATACACTGCAACTACTTACACACCAAAATTACCTAATACTGGTACAAGTTTTTCATATTTCATATTATGAACAGAACCCATGAATGTATTTGCTCAGTGTATTCCAAGGTTTCTAGAGGCCCGAACAACCGGGGTTAAGTAAATTGATCAAATTTGCATGATGTTACCGTTTGAGTAATTTTAAATTTTATGGATAATCAAACCAATAGTAAGCGATCAGCGGTCTGTTTGTGAGCACAATGAACCAAATTGATACTACATCCTGAATGAACGACCTAAACAGACAATAGATGAAAATATAAAAAGGATGAAAATGGTCTTGCCCTAAAAATAAACAAATAAAAAGATTTATAAAAAAACAATATGAGTTGACGTATGTGTATGACTGTATGTGTGTCTGACTGTGACTGTACTGTATGACGTACAGTAAAAATCAAGTAAGTAGCATTGTAAAAATTATAAGTAAAACAATATCTATGCAGTGACGGTGATAATGGAATGGACGGGCCCAGCGCTTGCAAGACAACACAATCAAGCATACCTAGCTAAAAGTATGCATATTTCATTTGCCGGAAAATAGAGGCAGCGAATCTAATTACTGCATGACAAAAAGAGAACATGTGTACATGTATTAGAAGTTTGTATTGTCGTATCGTACGGCTCGCATGTCGCAAAAACAGATTACCTATGACTGAAGCGAGTGGAGAGCCGGCGCTCAACATATAGTATTCAAAATCCGTGCGCATATTTTCCGTCCATTCATCTTATCATTGTCGCTGTCTCTATGTAGTAAAAGTTCCAATCACCAAAGAGATCAACCACGAACATTGTACGAACAAATAACAAGCCTTAATGTTTGAAAACGGAAGGCGCGCAAAAAAATAAAAAAATAAGTTTGTGAAAAAAAAACCGCGCGAAATGCATTCCGCCTTCGTTCGTAATTGTTTACTCAAATTCGGATTTTACTTAGTTTTATTTTAACTGATTGTATCTTCCTCAATAAAAAATGAGTGCGAGTAGTAAGAATGAAATAAACGTAGGTACTATTCTTATTCATAAGTTGCACTTAGTTGTTTTCAAACGACTTCAAAAAAGGAGGTTCTCAATTCGTTTCGTCTCAATTGTTTTTTTTTGTATGTATGTTACGCGATTACTCCGCCAATTATGAACTGATTTTGATGATTCTTGTTTTGTTTGGTAGGTAGAACTTCAGAGGTGGTTCCATATAAATTTTCGGTTCAGTAGTTTGGTTTTAAAATCAAAATTACTAGAAAATATGAAGATGTCATCCAGGTATTCGAAGTTGTAGTCGGTTGTATTTTATTTTTAAAAGCGTGTTATCGCATGTGGGTGATCAAATACTTTTGAGTCTCCACCCAGGAACCAACACTATTTAAAGCTCGAGTGCTTTGAATCCCACACTGCGCACAGAATTCTAAAGTACGCAATCCCTAATGCAATTGCTAATTTGGACAATTATATATTTTTTAAAATTAAATATAGCCTTATCGGTCCAGCCATTTTCAACTTCAAGTATTAAATATATCTCAGGACTTTTTTCACACAGCGCCATCTAACCCCAAACTAAGCAAAGCTTGTACAATGTAAATGCAAAAAATGGAAAATGGAAACCAGATAGCTGATAGAATACATAATAATATATATATATTTTGTAAATACATACTACACCCAGACACGGAACAAACATCGTCCATTAATTTTTTGTCCTGGGTGGGGATCGAACCCACACTCTGTATACAGCTCTGAAGGCAGACATGCTACCAACTGAGCTATAAGGCAGTAATGCGCTGACTAGTACTTGACGGCTTTATTATATATATATACATATATATATATATATATATATATAGGTATATATGTTTTTTTTGTAGTGGTAGGACTCTACTACAGAGTCTGCCTGGGGAAGCTTTTGCCTGTAATTCAACCGCCAAGCAGTAGTGTTCAAGCATTACTGTGTTCCGGTTTGAAGGGCAATGTTACCAGAGGAATTACTGGGTATGAAGAGATTTAACATCTAATATCTCAGGGTGACGAGCGCAGTGCAGTGCGGCGCAGGATTGTGTTTGCAAGTTCACAATTCTGGCACTGCTACCAAACTGTTAGTGGCAGGCGTGACGCCTACCACCAGGCGAACGTTTTGCTCATTTCGTCACTTGATAGTATAAAAAAGATATATAATGTAGTATATAGTAAATTTGTTGAATACCAAACGTTTTATCTCGCCAATATATCACACTAATGTTATAAATGCGAAAGTTTGTCGGTATATATGTATATGTTTGTTACCTCTTCACGCCACAACGGCCGAATGGATTTGAATGAAACTTGGAATGAAGATAGCTTATTTACCGGAGTAACATAATAGACTACTTTTTATCATCATCACCATTTTTCATCATTAAGCGGGTGAAACCACGTGCGCAGCTAGTATTGATTATTTATAAAAATAACAATAGCACTTTAAATGTTGTTATTGTAGAAAGATGTATTATAGAGGTAATATATATTATGTAAGTATAGTATTGTTTTATTGTTATTCAACTTTTTTATATCTGCAATATTAATTTATTATATATTATGTACACCACCGACCAAATTGTATTTGCCTACTTTAGTCCAGCTCATACAAAGGTTGCCTTGAAGAAAGCTTGCTTAAGATGATAAGGCCGCCCCTTGTACTGCCAAATAATGTACCCTGATTAGTTGTAAGTTATTCTATATTTCTGGTGTACAATAAAGTTGTATTGTATAAAGTAATATCGATTAGCGAAGCGTAACCAGAGATGACAAATTAGCCAATGCACTAGACGTGAGAGAACGCTAATGACAAAGAACAACAGAGGCGCGCGAGCTTACATGGCGCGCTTGGGGCTTCTTGCGCCTTATATAATAATGGAATGGATATACAATAAGTAACACCTATCAAATATTTGCAAACATTACCTTTATTAAAGTGAGTATTAATAAAAACAACAATAAACGTCCGCTAGCGTGTGTGTTCTATTCTGAAATTTACAAATTATGTAGAACCGAACTCAAAACGTAACCTATTATTACGTCTAGACAACAAGATGTCGACCAGACAGTTTGAACTATATGTAAGCATTTTTACAAGAAGCAAACTGGTTTTGGTGTTGAGAGACAAAACGACATTATTTTGGCAAAATTACTGTTTTATGCATAATTCAACAGAGGTACAAGGTAATAGCAATGTCATGTCGTGCAGACGAGTAACCGTTTATTCACCGTAGGTTTTGAAGTGTAAATTCAACAGAGGCTTACCTGCTGGTAAAGGCTAAGTGTGCATTTATTCGCTTTAGTGTTTTAACATCTCTAAACGTTCTTAGGTACAGCGTAATCGTTAGCAGCCATAAAACGCCCACTGCTGGACGAAGGCTGGATGTCCCCAAGCTTGGCGGCGGCTTGGGGATCGCAGAATGCTCACCACCGTTAACCAAGAGGACGCTGTTGCCCGTCCTCCAGTGGTTCTGGTTGCAGTTTAAGGACATACCCAGGTCCAGCGTAATAATATCTACTAATCAGGTGATCTTGGTTTTAATCGCTCACAAGAATGAGTTTTTTAAAGCACGACGTATTTATTACAAGCATTTTTCACTGTCATGTTGCCTGAACTGGCGTAGTTCATCCACATCGAAATAACTGAAATTTCTACATTGCCGTTGCAGCGCAGCGGCACGTGGTGACGACAGCAGCTCGCCGATCAATGGAACGCGGTGGCATGTAAGCCCGTCCTAGATACCCTTGAACCTAAAGTGGCAGCTCTCGGCCGCCTTGCCAATGACCCCGGCGCAGGCGCCCGCCGCCGCCGCGGCCGGCTCGCTCGCTAATTGTTATGTAACAGAGAGAAGTTACGTGCATCGCCTGCCAGCCGAGCGGACACCTTAATATCTGATACAAGCCAATTTTAGTCCGTTCCAGCCGCAAGTACACTTAATTGGCCACCGAAATGTGTACAACTGCGGCATCGGGACACACAAACAGGTTCGAAGAACGCGAATGCAGCTTCTTGCCAATCCCGAAGGGAAGGTAAAGTCACTGAACTTGCAAGTCGCATGCTACATCTCGCTCCTTACTTCATAGTTCTTGTGATTGTAAAATCATTCTTTGTGAGATGCAGTTATTGCACAGGCAGACGGGATTTTGCAGGCACGACTTAGATAAATATAATTTAGATACAAGATACATCGGACACACAAAATAACCATGGTTTTGTGTAATCTGTTATAGCCCAGAATGACGTTAAACACAGCAAAAGTAAATTTTTATTGAATTTTTGAAAATAATTAAGTGTAATGGTGGCTGCATGATTATTTTAGACCCCTTCAAAATCTTTAATAAAATATCAAATGCTCTGGTCTTCACTTAATAATTATGTACCTAGCATCTATTGAAGCTAGAATATTGGCTTCTTATTGTACCCATACCACCCGTTAGTTTTGGTGATTATATAAGGAAGGTGAGACGGCGCCAGTGTATCAACAAAATATGCAGAGTAGCCTTCAATGCGAAAGGCCCTGCCTCAAGGGATTTCAGGAATCTTATGTTTTGGTTAGTATGCTGTATAGGTATAACACTTTGCAATCCAGCAGAAAAACCCAACTAGCAATTGGATAGGTACCTGTTATCAGAGGGCGTTTAAACTATTATTATTAACTAATATTATTATTTTACTATTTATAACCACACCACATCGCCACATCGCTCGAAGAACTGACAAACGATGGGGAAGAAAGGTTCTCGAGTGGCGACCGCGAACCGGAAGACGCAGCGTAGGCGCGGCCTCCCACTAGGTGGACCGACGACATTGTAAAAGTCGCGGGCAACCGGTGGGTGCAAATGGCAGGTTGTCGTACAGTGTGGTGGTCTAAGGGGGAGGCCTTCGTTCAGCAGTGGACGTCTCCGGGCTGATGATGATGATGATGACTATTTATAAGATAACATGGATCTATCTATAATACTAGTACTACTACTTTTTATTTATATCTTGGACAATGTTGGTAGTTATTATGATGTTTACTGTCCGAAACTCGTGAGCAGCTTGAATAGACCGCATAATTAAGTCTTACCAGTGGTATTGTGCTTTAAACAAGTAAAGAAGTGATATTGTCGAAACGTTTTGATTTTCGTTCGATGTTGAGCAAGAGACTGCGCGAGTGCCTCAGGCCTTTGTGCTAGAATTTTGATTGATATTTTTTGTTAGTTAACTCGGTCACAATAAGATGACAGCGGTAACAAGAAGAGTGCAAAATAGAGTTAGTCGTTGTAACTGAAAGTATCAAGGTTAGACGATGCCGTGGCGGGGCGGCCGAAAGTCGGCTAACAGTAACCGTACACCCACCGGCAAACAGCGCAAAAACCGAGCACCTAGAGCGACGCACGAACCTTTGTACACCTACCTATTAGATTAATGGCATCCACTAGTGAATGGATGGCGCAGCAGAAGACGTGTTCCATATTATACCCTGAATCAATGAACAGGATTTAATTAACGATACGTTCTCTCGTACTTATGCGTTTTAATTATGTATGAATAGACGGAGAGAGTTATTCATAAGCGACATAGTAAGTAGATTTTTTATCATCATCGGCCATTTTTATCGCAGGTATCTTTGTGTAACTAATTAGTATTTATTGATCATTTGATTTATATTCCAAATCAGATCGTTTATATTTTAGATCTGTTTGACGAGTGGTGTAGCGACTAGCGCAGCGGCGTGGTGTGGGCTCGAAGCCGGGTCGGGAGCGCGGTTCGTCAGTGGCGGTCACTGAGAGCTTCGGGCCACTTTCTCGACCTCATTCTCTTCCACGAGTCGGAAGGCGCCGTGTTCTCATAGTCGACAAACCGATGTATCTATGTCGATTGCTTGTAGGCGGCCTTGAGCGCCAACCATTAATTTGTGTGCAGAGCCGCCAGTGGGTTACCGTTATGGCGAGCGCCTGAATCTCCATGCCCACTCTCCGATATCAACACATACCCTGATCGGACATGTCATGTACCTAGATGGTTCCTATCCGTACTTAAATATACAGTCACATACCACTATGGCAATTGATTTTGCATCTTATTTCCATTTTTATAAAAGTTTAAATATAGATGATCTGAAGCAAATATCTGACTAGCTTGGCAAAATATTTATTGGAGGCTCTTTTTCACCAATACAGAAGCAACTTGTATCTAAAGGCATTTAAGTATTATTGGTTTACTAAACACTCTTGATTGATGAACATACAGAAATATACATACACAGTTAAGTTTTCGGGCGTAACGTAATAAAGAGGAACACGGGGATATTCCATCTCCGTGTTTTCAAAACAAAATGAAAGAGTAACTAAAATTATGGCCTAATATCGTATCTATAGATAGTAAATACTTGACAAATTTCAAGTTTATATTTCTGAATCATGAGAAAATCGGGTTTGAAATTCAGGTAGAACAAATGATAGGTTAGACAAGTAACGAACAAAGTGTCTACGGACCTTTATGCTGTTTTGTCTCGTAACCCTAAAATTACATTTATTTTATTTATTGAGTAGTTTATTTATTTTAGCAATTTGTGAAATAGTTACTAAATGTAAGTAAGTTCGTATAGGCTGAGTGGCCAGCCCTACTGTCAGAGTTAATGTGCCGCCCGAAGGCCTCTTACATGAATAGTTATAAAAATAATAGTTACTTACGAATGTTGTTGCTGCTGAACTTGGAATCACGATTTCCAAAAGCTAAGTGACATTCATAACATATGGCTAGGCGTATGCAATGCAGCAGGTATAGGCGTATACCTACCTCCCGCGTCCGAGGTCCAGAGGGTCTAGAGAAGAACCACTTTCTGTTAGCGTTAACGCCTGCGGAAAGATATATTGGAATGAAGATGACATTAGCTTGAGAAATGTCACGTGACTGCTAATGTCATTTTCATACAATTTTACGCTAACAGAAAGTGGTTCTTGTCTAGACCCCCTGGCCGCGCCGTGCCGCGTCGTTGTCGCCAGTATCTGTGAGCAGAATTTGTTTAAGTAGCCTGGGAATAGCTCAGGCAGATAGTGCTCTCATTTGCCGCGGAAAATCCTTAGCATTTTTTAACTGTACGCTTTGCATTCTAAACTGGCGATTTACATACGAATAAAATTACGACATTGTAACTGCTTTTCTTTTATACATTGCGAATAATTTTAGCATTATTATGGAAAGTTAAAATGTTAAATACGAACAAGTTCATTGTTCTAACGCAATTTAAGAAGGTGTGCTGGGACATGAATGTATGACAATAAACTAACTGGGTCCATTAACGCTATATTTGCATATAGATCTCGTGATTGTCTACATATAAAACCTAGTTTAAGTTATAGTATTCACGTGCAAGATGAGAATATAAATAGTTGATAATATTTTATAAAATACTTACATTTATTTAACGATACCTATAGGTAAGTATACAGGTTTGCATAAGCTGGTGGACACAATAAGTACACCCCGAGCGGGTCGCAGTACTGGGCCCGTTCCGTGCACCTTTTATCGCCTCGCAATAAGGTTCGCGGTCGCTTAGTGTCGGCAGCTGAACCTATTCGGTCCCGCTATAAGCGCTCATGGTACAGCCCCAGGACTTATTGACCCCATGTTAAATCAGAATTAGGTAAGTGTGTGTGTGGCTTTCACTTTTCTGAAGTGTGTACTGTGTAGATGGTTATATTTTTTTTTTTGTTTAGAATAAAGCAAGTTTTACATCATTGTTTTAATACGTAATTTTGAAAACGCAGCTAATAATAGGAATGGTCGCGTAATTTAAGCTCGGAAGTACTATTTTGCGTTTGCTCAAATGACAATGCGACATCCGATTGCCTCTGAATAGTAATGCGGAGCTGAGTGCGACACAAGAGGCGCGGTGCGTGCTACACGAAGCGACCGACGTGAGACCATTGTTGCCTCTAATAGATAATTAGTTAGGTGCCGTTACTTAACACAATCCGATCGCCATCAGCCCCGGCGCGCCCGTCGCGCCGCCTCGGCCCACATCGAATCACTGCGCTGCACTCTGTACGTACATCATTTACAAAGCGATACCGGAAAACTGGAACACACTACACGCTCTAAATTTTGGAAACTTTCCGAACCCACTATCGTACATATTCAATCGGTTTCTTCAAAATTGGCGTGATCGCAGACACTGGCGGCACTGTCACCGTTACCTCTCTATGTGAAATATGGCTAAGTAATGAATGTAGTGTTTTTGCGAGTAGTTTTTTAATTGATTCATTTGAAAACGATTTTCGAGATACACATCTACACTTTCATAGCGACACGAATTTATTGCTCTCCATATACTTAATGTAAATAATTATTTTGGAGGCAGGTACTAAAAGCATTTCATTTGTTTAAAAGTGTGATATGGGTGTGTTGTTTGAAGTGCAATAATTTTCGCCGGTTATTACTTAATACGTAGATGTTAACTCTGGCTTTTATAGCAGAACACATTATCAGTAATTAGCGCTTAGCTCACACACGGTGTACAATACTGTAGTTTTTTGTTTATCATCCTGAATGGGTCTAATTCTCACGACTTTAAACTGTAACGGAATATATTGTTTAAGCGCTGAAACATTAACAGAAGCTTTAAAACACTGTTTTAAACTATCACGGTTGTTTACTAAAGTTATATTATTAATCACGGTAAATATCCCGTTAATAATATAACTTTAGAAGCTTTAAAGATGCAAAAAGTAGGCTTTTATACTTTATACAGTAATAAATGGCACTCATCATAGCACGTTCAAACAACACGATTAGGTATTTAATTTAGCCCTTATGATATCGATAAAAGGTTTTTTGTATCGTACTCATACTTTCTTTAAAAAAAAACTAGCACCAAAATACTCGTATATCTACGTATACTTTACTCTACTTCTAAAGGGGTGATATGGGTATTGGGAATGGGTCCTATTGACGTTTGTCTGAAACTTTTTATTTCGAGTGTAGTAGTGATGAGCTTTGAATACTATAAAATCGATTGGGAAGGAACTAACTACCAAGATACGGGCTAGCGCTCAGTTTGTTATCTAGGGCTGACATAATTTTATAATACAATATAAATGCCAAATACATTTCTTCAGGACCAAATAGAGTTTATATTAGTTTTGGTTGATAAACAGCATTACACTGAGACTGAGTAAATTTTTTACCTCTCTGATGTTACAAAATAAATTATATTTCTTTCTTTTTTATCATCAATTAGTCGAACGTCCACCTTGAGTCGCTGTTTCTAGAGGCGCGAAATATGGTGGATGTATTTCTTGTAAAGTGTGAAGATTCAGTAAGCAATGATTTAAAAAAAGAGGTAAGCAGTTCAACTTTTGTGAATAAATTAGTTTGAAATTTCGTGTGTATTCGGAGGCTCCAGGTCGGTCAAACGGGAGCGGGACACAGACGGCCTGTAATAAGTGATATAAGAGTGGACGAAAGTGATATGCGGATGGGAAAGAGCGAGACCAGGGTGAAAAAAGGCACGAGAGAGATGAGTAAACAGAGACAACTGCTGCCTGCAGGGAGATGGATTTGAGCAATTTGTATACGAAGCGTGTTATCTTAGCAAGTCATTACTGATGTGAAGGGAACACTTCTATGTTAGTTGTATTCGGATACAATACAACGGAGCATTTTTTGTGCTTTTCACTTAAGCCGCGGGCATAAGTTAGTTTGGTTTAGGAATCTCTTTTTTTTAAATTATCACACGTAAAAAGGGGTGATTAAATTTGGGTTTGCCTACCGATAGTATTTTATTATATTGTTTACAATTATTTTCGTCACACTTGCTCGTAAAGTGGATCTTATTACATCGGTTTTAGGCTCATAATCCAAGCTATTACGCACGCGTGCTTTTTACTTTACATTACGGCACTTGTGCTATAATAGGTATAACCCGGTAAAGTCAAGTTTGTACGTGACTGCAATTAAACGTATGTATACGAAGCACTCTTAATATAGCCGAGTAATACTTACAGTTTTTTTGTAATACCAACAAAGAGTTCTTATGGCGCTGAAGTAAATGTCAACCTGGGCGCGCATTGCTGGTTTCGGCGCCATTTTCCGCAAATGTTTGTTGACGTTTTCGCTGTGTGGTTGATTATTATCAAAAAAAGTTTGTTTTTCCTCGCCAATGTGATGAAAACAGTCGTATGGAACTCTTGTGCTACGAGTATGTTAGTCATTACGCTCTCGACTTCATTATCGCGCTCGCCTGCGGCTCGCGCGCATAAGACCGCCTCTAGTGTAATGACCAACATAGCACACTTGTATCATAATGTACTATTATTATGCAAGTTATTATTTACTAAAAGTAAACAATAAGTAGGAAGGGACATACAATATAACAGCATGAACATGAAATTAAACATAAACAATAAAAGCTCTTCGTGTAAAACCCATTATGATATGAGTACAATATTTTCAAAAGCAAGATGGAAAATGTCATCGTCGGGAACGTAGCAAGGGACACATTACGGGGCGGAATTCTAGTCATGAACACCAACTATCCTTAAAAGTTTTCCTAGTTTTTAGTCTTACATAACAAACGTTTTTATGCTTGACATGGAAGTTGACAAGCTATGTTATGTTTGACCACAACTTTTCTGATGTTTAAGTAGGTAACTGTGTGATGTGATCGAAGATAGGAAAGACACCTAGGCTGGGCCTACTTAGGTGTGTGTTTGTGTCTAAAACTAAAGCCGAGCCCGTCTTACTTCAAGTACTCTTAGCATTTTACAAACATTATATTATTTTTATTACAGGTAGCGAGTAAGTATATCTAATGGACTCGCAATAAAAAATATTTTTGCTTTATTATAATAGTTTTTGAATGAATTACATGATTTCCACCATTGTATTTATTAAGGCAGGCCTTAACATCGTGATCATAATTTTGAGCAAATCAATAAACTTGGAGTATGTTAAAAGTTTTCTGTGGTGGACCATCCCACCCATGCCATTACCTAGCCACGCTAATGCCCCTCGTAGCTCGTAGCCAGCGAGCACCGAGCGGTTGTTGTAAATATTACCTATTCGCAGTATCATAATGTAGAAAATAATCATATCTTATGTTTCGCTGCCCAGCAGGTTGTGAACCACATCACACTGTGATACAGCTAGATATCACCACTAATCTTGAAGATGAACTTAAAAAGAAAAATAAACGTATCACACAAGAACATGTTGTATTTCTAAATTACTTTCTAAAAGTCTGTTAAATTGATTAAATTTAACTCAAATCAAATTATATTTAACTAACTCAACTCTACTATATTTAAGTAACTCAAATTATATTTTGTACTTTAGCTACGCAGACGTACCTAAGTCGTCGTTAGCCATAAGACGTCCACTGCTTGACGAAGGCCTCCCCCTTTATAGAGGGGTGTTGCCATAATCCCCACGCTTGGCAGGCGGCTTGGGGATCGCAGAATGCTCACCACCGTTAACCAAGAGGAGCTGCTGCCCGCCCTGCGGTGGGTCTGGTTGCAGTTTAAGGACATACCCAGGTACCTAAGTAGGCATTGTTAAATGATTAATATGATAAAAAAAAACTTTTCCTTAATTAATAGAGCACTTAACAATATTCTGAGTAAAAATGATTAGTAATTTACAATAAATGTTAAGTCATTCGATAGGTATAGAACAAGTGTGGGCAATAAACAAAATCCGTGAACCGGGTCATGAACACGGCAGATGAGTCACGGTACAAGGAAGATCTGGAAGTCATGCCGTCATCGGCGGCTGCTACCACCGACCTCATCACGATTCGCCATTTAACTTAACAAAACAGATAATCCATTAATAAAAACTTATCAAGTATTTGTATAGTTACTTGACGCTAGTTCGATGACATTGACCAAATTATTCACTTTCAGCTAATTTAAACACTACACTCACTTTTACTATCGTCTAGTTTATCTACATTATTGTCAACAGTGGTTGGTAGAAAATTAAATTGATTGTTAGGTCATGACTATTCTCTGTCCTAGGGTGATGTTTTCCATTTAAACTGGTTTTGAGAACATCGTGGCTTTGCCCTGTGTTGGTGATTCACGCGGAAGGTTGTTGGAAGGAATGTGTTATAATCCTTTATTTTTAAGGATAAACGTTACGCATTCAAGTTGCTCACAGGGATACCTAAGTATATAGAAGTACCTTTGTCGTATTGTATGTCCTCATAGTTGTTTTATTTTAGGAGCACGGTCAATTTTAAGCTTCGTGGTTAAGTCTTGCATTTCGCGCTATTTTAGTATATGCGTGATATGGATTCTTCTGCGAAACTCTGAGAAACGATCATATTATAAACAGTCAATTCAGCATAATAATAGGGGAATATTCCTCGTTTTGATGTGGGCATCTAATTGTAGTACTTAATACAAAAATATTTCCTGCAGCTAAAGCGTGCAATTAGTTGATGTTTTTGTTACCTTCTCAGATCAAATTTTCTTGCTAGCGCTTCACGCAGAGGTTAAACGTGATAATTTCGAGATGTACGGTTGGTGTAGTACTGGTTCTTCTCGTTGAACAGCAATGAACCAATGTTTTGTAAATACTCGCAGTAAAGTACCTAATTAGATGTTCCAATTTGGTGTGTTTTCAACAATTTACACTTACTAGCGTCGTACCGTGCCGTGACCGCTTCATCTGCATTGTTTTGGTTAACAGTGCTAGCCATTAAGATGTCAGAAACATGTGAGAATGAATATTTGTGGCATTATTAGCTGCCATGTTACCAAACAATAATTAGATTACTTTTTTGTTGTGGTTATTGTAATATTCATACTTACAATATAATGAGGTGGCCACGGCTGCTTTGTTTATACGAGAAGGTACCTAGGCACATTTTGTGAAAAGTCTTCATTTCGTTTTGGAAAATATACCTATTGATACGGTAAAGAAACGACGAAAAATACGTAAGAGCTACGTTTTACAAACCCTTGATCCTGAATTATTTACATACTTAGTTGATACGATTACTGTAACAGAATTATTAATTTACGCGCGATTGCGATCAAAGGTACTTTAATACCTGAATGTTTCACCTGCGCACTCGACCTAGACATTGATTCTGAAAATATATTATCATGGTATATTATTCTGTCCATTATAAACTCATTAGTATAGCGGGCAACGGCACTCGGTCCGAGCGCCAAATTACCAACATTATCAATTTATACCCGTGCACAAACAAAAAAGACGAATGTAGATGACCGGTTCCCGTTAACAAATTCGAATTGTGCAATGCAAGAGAAAAATTGTTACGCGTGTTTTGGGAATGTATACGTACATTCATTTTGTGGTAGGGTCTGATTACTGTTACGGTACGAGATGTATGTACACACTACACTTAAATGCTTTCACTGCGCCCAACATCAATCATCGTCGCGCGGAGTGCGCCTCATACCTACTACCTACTTAACTTTTTTTCTAGTAGGTATGGTTGTACGGCCACATCTAGAAATGTAAGTAAGCAGTGTTCAATGTCATCATTTAAAATACACATACTTGCGCTATGTAATATTAGCTGATTTTGACTGAAAACAATTGATCGAAAAGTATTATTCATGTCGATGTGGTTTTAATCCATCATTTGTTTATTTATATAATTATATAGGTAAATATAGGTGAAAATGTGCAGCAAAAAACGCTTATACACTAGCTGCGCCCCGCGGTTTCACCCGCGTGTTATGAAAGAATGGTGATGATGATAATAAAAAGTAGCCTATATGTTATTCCGAGAAGTAAGCTATTCCCATTCCAAGTTCCACCCTAATCCATTCAGCTGTTTTGGCGTGAAGGGGTAACAAACACATACAGTCACACATAGACACATATATACCTACCTACCGATAAACTTTCACATTTATAATATTACCTAGTTTGATTTGATATCTGAACGTAAACAACATCGCTTAACAATGACAGCATAACAATAAAAAACACTGTTGATTTTGTATAAAGTTGAATTTATACAAAATCAACACTTTGCTTGTACATAGGTATAAAGTAGCACCCGAATCCATGCAACTCCGCCCGCCCAACGCTGCCGCCGCAGCGCCGCCCTTGCTGCACTCGGCGCTTAAGCGACATTTCATTACACCAGCAATTTATAACTCCCGACGGCTTCCTAATTGATTTGCCATTACACTGCGGAGACTTGTTCCTTGTTAACAATATTAATCATAGCTTTATTTAATTACCTAAGTTTATCTACTGTAGGTACCTACATAAAACTGCATAATTATTCAAATGAATGCCACTTTGATTTATGATGCATGTACAATTTAACGCAACTCGCGTTTTCCACACGCTTTTATACTTAGTATGAAAATTTCAATTATTGATTGTATAGGTATCTAAGTAATGGGTACTTATTTGCCAAATTTCTTTTATAAAATACCTTTTAACGTAATTTAAGTACCTAGGAACCGTCTTAATTTTTTATATTTTTTTTTGTTGATTATTAAACTGTATATGTTTTCAACCATGGTAATTCAACGTCTCTAACATCATTTTATTGTTTACGGTCATTTTTCTGGTATTTAATCGAAATCAACTCGTAAATAATTATTCTAAACGTCTTTTACAAAAATCGTGCGTAGCTAACATGTAATGTAATACTTGTATTTGTTTGAACAGTTTCAGTTATTAAAGGTTACTTCCTTGTTCATCGAGCTCCAAGTTTACGTAATGTGCAGACTCGTCACGTATCTA
This sequence comes from Erannis defoliaria, assembly GCA_905404285.2. Classification (NCBI taxonomy): domain Eukaryota; kingdom Metazoa; phylum Arthropoda; class Insecta; order Lepidoptera; family Geometridae; genus Erannis; species Erannis defoliaria. The sequence continues at coordinate 9,880,832 of FR990071.1, forward strand.
CGGATTTAAGTTTTTTACGTACAATTAGTGATGGGCAAACGATCGGCCTTCACAAGGACGCGACGTAACCGCCGCCGCCGCGATGCTAACAACTATGTGTGATAGGTATCTTCACCTTTATAATCAGAGTTAATTAATCGCTGAGTGAGAAAATTATGTTAGTGTGATTTTGTTAACTTCGTTTAATATAATCGAACTAGAGGTCGCCCGCGACTTCGTCCACTATAACTTCAAAAACAAAGAACTTTCCATACAACATTCCACCCCCCCTTTCCCGCCCTTAAATCGTCCCTGTAAAAAAATATTATATAAATATAGAAAACAGCATGTTTTATTTTAAATCACTTATCCAAATCCAAATTTTAGTGACTAAAAGTACAAAAACAAAGGACTTTCATACTAACTTTGATCCTCTATTTTACCCCCTTAGGATTAGAATTTCCAAAAAATCCTTTCTTAGTGGATACCTACACTTTCCAAAGAATACACCCTCCAAATTTCAAGTTTGTACGACTAGTGGTTTAGGCTGTGCGTTGATATATCAGTCAGTGAGTCACTCAGGTCTTTGAATTTTATATATATAGAAGATAGAAATTTCAACAAAACTTGAAAAGCAATATGCGGTGGGATACCTACACTTTTGCATATCGAGCCGCTTTTCAATTTCATTCCCCTCCGTCAAGGCGATGGGGACATCGCCCCTGACCGGAGCTAATCTGAAAGTTTTCTACCTGAACCCCATTTCCCTCAAGTACCCGTTTACTGCCTTGATCACGGGACTGTGATCATTTTTTGAACTTTATGCGTGAGCATATTTACCGAGTACCTAAGTTAAGTACGTACTTACAAGTCACTTAGGATTTTGCTTTACGTTATGAAAGCTTTCTTAGTGCTGAGTTTTAATAATTTCTTTATAAAAGGCAACAGTAAAATGTGAGTGAGTATTCATCCGACATCCCACGAGTATCATACTAAACCAGTTTTAACATGATTCTTATTAATTTAGTTTGATTGGGTTTTTATTAATATTTTATGTAGCCCTCAAAATCGGACAAGTCTCTAATATTCATTAATAAAAGCAGAAAGTGCGTGTATTGATGCGTTTATAGTAGAGTTCCGTAACTATATTGGAATTAGATAAACATTATTATAGGCCGAGTTCTAAATTTGAAAAGCTAATCTTGCGGACTTTCCGGAATACTCGTAGTTTCTACCTAATTCTCATTTAGCCGTTTTTTTTTGTAAAAGATAGATAGATAGAAACTCTTTATTGAGCACACCAAAAATGCTAGTGCCACAATTGTAAAAGATTATTTTTTTCGAATTCCGTCTCTAATGATGTCTCCTACTCAATACATTTATTCACCCTCGTTTTTCATTAAAGAGAGCCGGTTCTTAAAATGTTACACTTCGATAAATCGACTATCTGATAACGAATGTTAATCATCTACACTACATCCCTTCGGCCGTACATCTTTGTATACCTGTACCTAACCGTATACACAGATTATACTTACTCGTCGTGATTTAAGAAGTTACTTGTAACATTATCAATTTCTGTGTCTAAGTAACCGTATACGCAGATGTAGCAAAATTTAGTTTAGCATCATATCATTTTTCGATTTTGAGATAAAGGATCGTGAATTCGTGACACAGAGATAGGATCGGCGCTAATAGTATACGGGTTCCTGTTTTTGCTACGGAATCCTAAAAATGAAAGGTTAATACACGTAGCATAATCGCCTGTTGCATGATAAATCAACATTGAATACACTACAAGTACCTTCAATATTGCGGTTAAGTGCTGAACGAGTCTTTATACAATGTTAGGTATCATGTTATTTACTCATCTGAGTACTTGAACGATCCAGCATCACGACATTGTCGACGAGATTCGCTGGCGATGACCGTCGACTTCCTCTTTCAACAAGGATGATCGATTATAATTGTGGAAATACCACTTAGAAAAAACTATTGACTTTGAAATATCTAAATTAATATATAAACGAAATGTTATTCATTTGTTACGTTATAATAGACAACAAAACATGGGATTGTTACTTTTTGAAAATTCTAAATCATTTTACTTATATCTTCAACTAGAGGTCGCCCGCGACTTCGCCCGCGCGCGTACGGAAGAAATTCACTCCGCTCCCAAATACTCGTATTTTCCATAACGCTGGGTTAATTACGAATTTTTTCCCTCCCCATATGCACCACTTTAGATCAGCCCTAGCAAAAAATATTATTGTTTATGTTTTTAAAAAGTATATCCAAATACCAATTTTCATCAATTTAACTTCAAAAACAGAGAACTTTCCATACAATATTTCATAAGGATTGTTAGATCACTAGCTGCGACCCACGGTTTTACCGACGTGACGATGAAAAACGGTGACGATGATGGTGATAAAAAGTGATTACATGCTATTCCGGGAAATAAGCTATCTCCATTTCGAATTTCATCCAAATCCAGTTAGCCGTATTGGCGTGAAGAAGTAACAAACATATACACATACATACCGACAAACTTTCGTCGCATTTATAATATTTAGTATGATCAAAGATAATATAATACTATACTAGGTATGATTAAGAATTCTTATGGCCCTATTTTGACCATAATAATATATTAAAATGTCGTTACGTTACAGAAGGAACTCTAAAAGCTAAAACTAGTCGCGCTCCTTTTCGTTGAACGGTAAATTGGCCACACAACATAATATCGACAATCATTACTTTCAATTACACGCCATACAAAACATGGCAGTGAAAGTATCGCCACAATAGCTTGATTAAATGTTGAATTAAATATATTTTTGCAAACAATGTTACGAGATGCTGTGATTTATCTTGGGCACCTACTTACCTTACCATTCCACTAATATTATAAATGTCTGGATGTTTGTATGTTTGAATGTTTGGATTTTAGAATGTTTGTACGTTTGGTACTTAATCACGCAAAACGGCTGAATGTATTTGGTATTTTGTACTTTGGATTAGCACATGGGGTACATACCTTTTATCCCAGGTTCGCATGTAAAGCCGCGAGTCACTGCTAGTCAATACATCAATCTTTGAAATAGAAGCTAATGCCAATAATTTATGTCTATTTTGTTCTAATTTTAGATGACGTCTGAATATCTTATGATTTATTATGACTTCTAAATATTTGGGTATTTAGGTTATAGTTATAAAAATATCTAATTTGTATCATACTTCATCTCATTAAGCCTACATAGATACGAACTACAATACTATTTAGCTATTAATATAATTAATGGTATAATTATTATATACACAACATAATATATCAGTTCGATGTCTAATCACTTTCTTAACGCGTATAGAGTACAGACATAAACAAATACAAAGTTGATAAATGACCTCGTTATTATAACGGTTACAAGTGCTGCATGATTTTCATTTCGAGGTCACTATTTCTTTGTAAAGCATGTTACATGCTTTTTAGGCAGATCATGATTTGAATATTTTTTGCTAGAAATGTAAAGCGAACAGTTCAACGGAGATGCACAAGAATAGCGCCAATATTGGAACTCATGTTTTGAATGAACTTTAATTATGTACGTAATTAAACTTAAAAGTCAAATCTTGGGAAATATAAGTTTTCAAGGATTAAGATAGAATAGGCTTCGCAACTGTGAATAGGCGGCTTGTTAAGACGCGTCTTCTGCTGACCTCACCCTCTGTCGAGACAGGCACCTTCACCTCAAAAACGTTCACTAAACAGCATTTTTACAATAATATCTCAATGTATCGGCTAATGAATATACTATTCACGTAAACATGCGGTAGGTACTACGGCATATTATTCTAAAACATAAAGAGTTTGCGCATAATGCGTGTCTTGTGACTCACCACGAGTCCCTGACGTTCTCACAAAGGCATTCGCAGGAAAGAGTTATTAAGGCATTACGATAATGTCACCGTGAGATCCTAAAACGTCTAGGCGGGCTGCGAGCCGATGGATGCATCAGATATGTCACGCCATCCTTCCTGCAATTAGAAATCGCGGCGATATTAATCGAAAATCCAATTACGGACTCGCTTTTATTAAAATTCTAATTGAACCAGAATCGGCGTCGACACAGAAACATAACCTACATGTACACATGCGAGAGCATTCATAACTGTATGGAGGTAAATACAGGGTGTCCGGCCGCGGGGCGCGGGACGGCCGGAGTGGCGTTAGTTGATGATGTTTCGGCGAAAGAAGGCCGTGTTGCGACCTTCCAAATTGTGGGCGCCGATCGTTGACCGGGGCCGGTCGCTCGTCACATTCAGCTGCCCAAATGATGGCTCGTAGTCTCGGACCTCGGCCCAGGGTACCTGGCTATTATAATAATTAACTTGCGGTCTACATCCGCATTGCAATTTTACACATCATTTCTGGGGAACTTATTGCTTTGTTGTTATGGGTATACCGGTATACGTACCTATCTAACTTTTTGTTCGTTCTCTTTTTTCGGAATGGAAATAAATGGTTCTCAAAAAGTAGTCCTAATTTGGTCTTAACAAGTCATTTTACTTTGAGTAATATTGAAGTCAAGGAATATTGATATCAACTCTTAGATCAACTAAGTCTTACTTTTTGTGAACAAACTTTCAAAGAACTTAGTGTTTTGGGCGCTGAATTTAATTGAAATGTTATTGAATCTTTATCCTTTTTGACTGGCAGTAGAGCTTACACAGAAATTGTTTTAGACTGTGTCACTAATAGTTTCTCGTATGCTCATATGCCGTACCTCACGTAAATGTTTAGTACCTCTTTGACATACTGTGTCAATTGAAGTAAATGGTACTACCTACTTAGCGGTTTAAATTAAATTAAAAAGCTAATGGCTGTGACTCAACCTCTAGCGAAAGTTTGCCGATGACTTGTAAATTTCCATGCTATTGTTAATGAAAATTATAAGTTTTATCGCTGGTTTATTACTTACACCACGGAACTGGCAGTATGACATTACTGACACTTAGGGCCCAGGTTAACAACTCTTAAACTTAATCGACGTTTGCTAACTTAAGCAGCGTTTTTAATAAGATCCAGCATGTTAATAAAATAAAATCATAATAATCAATGTTCATTGTTCAATGCTAGGTATACTTTTATACCATATCTACACTTATTTACCATACGACCTATCTTACCTAGTAATAAATCTCTTACATACTCGTACAAATAAAATACATACTATAGCGGCACCTCGCCGTTCGCTATCCTGCGGGAACCGGCTATTTTTTGGGATAAAAGGTAGCCTATGGAAGGAGTATAATATTTATACAATAAATAAATAAAATACATAAATACTCCATATATTTTTATAAGTAACTATAGGTCCCCCGCGACTTCGTCCGCGTACGGAAAAAAACGACACGCTCTCAAATACTCGTACCTTCCATACCGCTGGGTTAATTACTAATTATTTTCCTCCCCATATTCACCACTTTAAATCATCCCAGCCCCCCCCCCCCAGTCCCTCAAGCCACCCCAAGTCCCCCCAAGTCCCCCGCCCCAAGTTCCCACCCTTAAGTCACCCCTGTCCGAAAATATTGTTATTTTCCAAATGTACTATCAATTATTTTCACTATTATCTCAAATATCTATTTTCAAATTTTCATAACTAAAAATTCAAAAACAAAAGAGTTTCATACAAAAGTTTACCCTTTTTTACCCCCTTAGGGGTAGAATTTAGAAAAATTATTTCTTGCTACACCCCTACGTATCGAGACAAATACACCCTCCAAATTTCAAGTCTGTACGACCAGCGGTTTGGGCTGTGCGTTATCTGTAAGTCATTCAATCAGCCAGGACAGTGTCTTTTATACATGTATACCTACTAGAAATCGCCCGCGACTTCGTCCGCGTACGGAAAAACTTCGGCCCGCTCCCAAAATTCACAGCTTTCCCCGCCCCTCCCCCCCCTCCCAACCCCACCAACTTAGACCTAACAACAGAGTTGGTGGGGTTGTCACTGTCTTCACCTGTCACCTGTCTTTATTCCAGAGGAGCATACTCTACTTTTCACACCTTCTGCGAGACAATTAAAAGCCAGGGCTCCATAAATTAAAATTCACTGACAATCACAGGACCAAACACCGTCTTTTGTTTCACATTATTTGTAAACGCACCTTTTTTTTGAGTTCTGCTTATGGTGGCCAGTTCGATTTTCGAACAAACCTCTTTACAATTACTTATGATATTGGGGAGTTTCATACAACTTTATATCCCTTAAGAGATAATGCTTTACTTTACGTTGAGGTTGCATGATATGTGTTTGGACATTGTCGAGGTGGTGTGAAAAGCTTATTTTCATTTCATTAGATTTAAGTATTCAAAAATGTTAGTTTGATGCTATTGAGGGTTAAATGTATTGATCAAGCATTATTGTAGGTAATGTTACTGCAGTGTTGTAATTTTTTGCTTCATTAGTAACAGAATAAACTGTACTTATCCAGTAAAAATACTCTTTTTATCACATCTATTCAAAAATACCTACTTTGATCCTCGCAAACAGGGCTTAAATTAGCTCTTTTCCGCCCTAGGGAGGAATATAAGTTTTCCTCCCTCCGGTCGGTGATTTGAATTTGGAATGTGGATATTGTTAGTAAAAGCTCCAATCACCAAAGAGATCAACCATGGACATTGTATAAACAAGTAACCGGCTGTTTGAAAAATGAAGGCGCGCGAAGAATTAAAAAAATGTAGTTTGTGAAAAAAACAAAAACGCGCGAAATGCCTTCCGCCTTCGTTCGTAATTGTTTACTCAAATTCGGATTTTACATGTATCTTCCTCAATAAAAAGTTAGAAGTGAGAGTGAGTAGTGAGAATGAAATATACGTAGGTACCTATTCTTATTCATAAGCTGCACTTACTTATTTTCTCTTAGTGTCCACCTCGGGATCTACACTATTTTTAAGCTCGAGTACTGAATTGAATTGAATCCTTGGCTGCCTCAGGATTCTACTTTAGAATCCTTCACTATGCTCTGGATAAGAAACACTTTCGCCTTATAGTTGTTTCCTCCCTTGGTAAACAATCTACTATTATTCATCTTCGGATATATTATCGAAAACAAGACGTTATATAAACAAGTGTCCGGCAGATAAGTACTGAGTTCATTAAATAGGTATATACCTACGTGTGAAAAATTCATTTCCTTAAGTACCTAATTACCGTTACATTAACTGTTGACTTGGTGCCTACCTCCTACGTTACGAGTCTCCATTGGCACTTGACTTTATTGAAACAATAATAAGTACTCACCTAGTTCCGAGATAACTACTACGGTATTTTCTGAATGTGTTGTATTTGCATAGTTTATTTGACTACGAGTAGATACGTACCTAAGTATACTGAGAACTCTTAAAAAAATCTTATATTAGTTTTTGTCTACATAAAACTGGTTATAAAATGTTATCTAATGGAAGTGTTACACTCGCATCAGGCTTTATTAAATACTAAAAAAAGTTACTAACTCAGGATACCGTATTGTTTATTTATCCCATTTATTATGCAAAATGAAGCGGCGTTGATAATCATCCCTTAAAGAACTACAAGTCTTACTTATATAATTACTTACACTAAATTACACACACACACCTACTTGGATCCTAGACGTAACTTTTAGCTGCTTTGCAGTGCCACTCATTTTGTTTTAATGATAAACCGTTACTCACTAACAACGCATAGACACTCGTATTGATTTAATAAATATTGTGTGCATTAATTACCTACTTGATTACGGTCATTAGAGACAGCACATAATGATGTATATTATATCGTATTAATGGCATAGTTTTCCCCGGCAGAAAATGTACTTAGACCCATTAATTTGTTCTGTGGCGCACTTGAATCTTATTATACCAACTTAAAAATATCCTTTAACGTTCTGTAATTTCTGTTCTACATTAACATTTTAATTATTTATATTTGTACTTTAAAAAAAAATATTGTATATAAGTATTCTATCAGCTATCTGGTTTCCATAATACAAGCTTTGCTTAGTATGGGACTAGATGGTGCTGTGTGTAATAAATGTCCCCTCAATATTTATTTAAATTTATTTTTTGTTATTGCTAACAAAAGTAAAATAATTGATAGCTGGTATTACTGGTTGAAATGGAACTACACATTTCAATCTTGTTCGACTTGTCAATTGTAGTTATGAACTCTTCATTTCATTGTACAATTAATTTGTAAGCATTTGCATAATCTGTTATTCAGTTTTTAACGTGTATTCTTTGGTGTGGTTTATGTGTTGTGATAATTTGATGATAGGTGCGACGCAGGCGACACGACGCGCCGCGGTGCGCGTGCGCGCGTCGCCGGCTCGCGCTTGTTGCTCTATGTTTACTTAAGGAGTGTAACGCCCTTTGTGTTCCTTGTTTTGTTACAAAATATTGAACACCGTTTTATTTAACACTAACACACAAATTAGGTACGAGTGCTGACAACAGTTTTACACCGCCCAGAAACGGGTTACGAAACTTATCATTCACTCCGGACTTCATAATGGATAAGTCATGACCGTGCAGTTCAAAGTATACCAGCAAGAGAGGTAAATTATTTGTAGTTTGCATGAACATTATTTGACTAAAATTTAATTTTTATAACGGAGCCTAATGTGGAGAAATTAATTTCCCGCGCTAAACTGGAAACTGGAAGGTGTGAGCACGCCACACCAATTTGTTTGCCAATATAACTAATTTGGCTAATTAATTTGTCATTTGTCGTCTTTGTATTGACACGTGAAACGATACCCATTATTACTCATTATGGATGAAGAATATTGGAAGCCGCTTTAGAGACTAAATTAACAAACGTGAACGTTGTTAAGCTCATGTTGAGTACAATTATTAAGTATTTAATGTGTAAACAAGCTAATGGCATACCAAAGATCATGTTACGAGACGGGATACCAGTTTGGTGGGTCCCTGTTGAACAAATGGTGGTGTACTGCACAAATCTACGCAATGGATGCGCCAAAGTGGGAGTGCCAATGAACTTAGGACGGCTATTGACAGGTATTGCGTTAAGACAAATAGACGTTCCGGCGGCTGAGACTAACCTCCGTTCACTTGACCATATACGAGTGTAGTCGGGTACCCACCGAGCACAAGCCTCCTGAGAACTTCTATGTAAATAATCACCGAAGGTAAATAAGGAATTCTTGTAAGCAAGTATGTAAGTAGGTACCTTAATTTTCTAACTGTACCAACCTATTCGTGTTTCGTGTTTCTTATAAAAATGTAAGATGCTTTGAGGAAATATTAGTAAGGAATTACCGAATGGACTGCTCAAGAAACTGAGCGAAAATAATACTTAAACCGATAGATAGATATTCTGCCCTATTTTATAGCGAAACGTTGAAGAAGAAGCGTCAATAGCCAACATTTCACGTAACCAACTCGCTATGTAAACCTAAATTCAATTTTCATCATAAGAAAATAAGTACCTACGTAAATCTTAGAACCAATTATTACAAAGCATAGCCTAGTCTAGGCGTTAGATAAAAAATGTAGATTAAAATGTAGGCTACAATAAAATGTAGACTTACGTAGCTTTAATTCTACATTTTGTAGGAGCTCGTTAATTAGCTACTTACAAGAGCTGTAATAGAGACCTAAAGAGGTACCTCAGTTATCGGCGCAACCAAGCCATCTACCACAGTGGAACTTGGCACGCAACACCGTGTACTAGGTATAGCTAGCTTCTTACTTACTTTGTATTACAATCCCACACAAGAATTTCATAATATATATCTTTTCCTAAGCGAATCTAAAGATCATTATTTGTAATTTATGGCCGAACTATGCGTAATTTTACGTCTATACCCTGAAATATATTATATTATTTTATATTGTTGCAAGAAAAGCAATAGGGACATTTCCTTAAAAGGACTAAAAAGCTCAAACTAATTGCATTTTAAAAGCAGTTTATTTACAGTGAAACTTTGATTAAGATAACGGTGTAAATAGACCGAGCGAGCGAAGCTAGTGAAGTCTGTGTAACAACTCGCAAAATTTGCTTTTATCTGTCCGGATGTATGGATGTTGGTATGTTGGTAGTTTCAGGTCGCATTTATCCTTCTATCTTGACGAAACTCGGTATACAACTATACAGTCAGCGGATTTTGAATGGAGAAGCATTCCCCCAAAAAGGGTGTAAGTTACCTGCGGCGCCATTTATCAGCTTATTTTAATAATATTTGGCGGAAACATTGGGCATTCAATTCATAACAAGAATTTTGAATAAGAGCAAAATATTTTCGTTAATACAGGGTTAGTTCTAATCAGTTAGCATCCTTTTAATGGCATATTCTGTACATCAAAACTTTTTTTTTATATGCGGACAAAATACAGAAAGTTCATCGACCTTGGGCAAAATGAATGGATCAAGCTGTTTTTTTTTCGTGATTTCAATGTTGTCCCCGTAGTAAAACTACTTTGTTTTGGTTTTGATGTACAAAATATGACCTTAAAAGGATTCTAACTGATTATAGAACTAACCCTGTATATATTAATTTATTTTATTTATATATTTCGTATATTTTTTTAGAGGTTGTCAAGATATAAGGTACTTAGTCGGGGGTCGTTTAGTATCGAGACGAGTAGCAAAAAAGTTTGTGCTCGCGAGGTCTTCTGATCGCAAAACTACTAGTAAAGGTTGAGTTCAGCAAAAGCTCATACTTTGGTAGGTGTTTTCTTAGGCGGCGCGTGTCATTGCTGTGCCGATGAAGTAGGTGGAATTTGTCAGTCGCTAGTCGGTGGTTATTGATTGTGACACGGTAATGGCCCAGGCGGCGTGTGGCGATAAATCACATCCAGTTATTGAGCATCACCAGCTTGCGTCGGCTCACCTCGCCCACCGCCGCAGTCTGGACACCCAGTACCTACGCCGAACCAAACAACCATTCAGCGTTCACCGATAAACTTTTCGCTATTATGAAACTCGTCAAGTTCCTCACGTGGATTCCGTTAGACGCTGTAAAATACAGCAGTTTATTTCAACCAAAGTATCGTCCATTTGCTAAAAGATTGAGGTAATAAAAAGTGATAGGATAGACGTTTCCGCGGGGTAAGCATTTTAACTGAGAGCAGTTTTAGCAAGAAATACGAACCTATAAAATAATTATGCACATACAAAGTTATTGTTAAATGTACCACTGTGGATTCAAAATAACCAGATGGTAGAAAGATTATGTGGGTTTTAGTTTTTATAATTATATTAATTAATTTATAAGGTTTTTTTATACATTCAAGTGAAGAGACGAGCAAGACGTTCGTCTGGTGTCACGCATGCCACTAACAACACAATTCTGCGCCGCACTGCACTGCGCTCGTCACCCTGAGATATTAGATGTTAAATCTCTTCATACCCAGTAATTCCTCTGGTATATCTGGATATATTTCAGTTATATTTCAATTTATGCTCACATTACATTATTTTTACTCTGTACATTATATTTGGCTTCCGTGACTTAATTACAGTAACTCTCGTATTAGTTCGACTAAAATGTAAAAATAACGCATTTAAGAAAAAGCTACGCTACGCTAACGATTCAGTCTAAGTACCTATAATATAAAATACTAGGTTATTGTGTACCAAACTCACATCACAGTTTCCCTAAATTGTGTGAATCATTATCAGCCAATTCTCATCACAGTGCATTGTAAATACTAACGATACTGGCGCTGATAAAATAAATTTTATTGCTCACCTGACATCTTCATGAGCCAATGACCCATAGTCGCTTACGGTACTTCCTAGATTTGCTGTGTACATTCCTAGAGACGTTAGTACTTGCACATAACTGGCTAGAATTGTGATAAATACAGGCCCAATACTATGCAGCCAATTATATAACAACAATGATGTTTTATTTCAGAAATAACAGTAAAATATATAATACAGTTCGTTAAGAAAATAATTTTTAAAAGTTGTCAAAGTGGTAGGTATCTAGGTACTGTGAGAGTGGTCTCGGTGTAGTCTAATAAAGTATTCAAGGATGTATAGCATTTGAGATCAACGCTGTTCACAGAGCATACCGTTCTGTCAAGGCTGGCCGCTGAAGGGTACAGTTATCCTCGACTTTGGCAACTTTGCAGTCAGTCAGCGTTGGAGCTAGACACTTGAAAATATAAATAAGAGATTGGGTGCCAGCCTTATTTAAATTCACAGGTTCAACTTATTCAGCAGATTTGAATCTTAAAGCTGGTCATGCAAATCGGCTTAGAATTCTTGAGAATAAAGAACGGCAAGTGTGAATCTGAGATCATTCAGATAGTGTTCTTTTTCACATGCTAATTCTAAAATATGGCTTAAGTACCTGTCATAATATCACATTTATTTTTATATAAATTTAATAAGTAGTGGTTATTATTCCATTGGCAATTTTATACAATTAGGGAGTTTAGTATTAAAATAGATATAAGTTGTACCTATGTATAACATTATTGTTTTCTCTTTAATTAAAAAAAAACTATTGACGTTCCAATAAAGTGACGTAAATCTATCATACTTATATTTTTTGTCTGATATTATTACATAGCGTAGCCAACAAAGAAGTTCAAATCACGAATGTTTCTATTTTCATTTTGTCGTGGAACCTTAAAATTGATCGGGTCATGCTTCAACGGGTTCTATGACGTCATCACAAATGGACGCAAATTATCAAGAGTAAAAAATGCAATGCTTTCCTATCCATCAGTCAATTGTCCTTACTTGTCTTATTTACCACATTAGAAAAAGATTTATCTACACACGAACTAAATCTTATTTTTGTAGAAGTACGTATAGAGAGATGTTTAAATTTGAATACATAAGCATGAGACTTATATAAATACCTACATACTGTCCCATCAGACGACTCGATTATTACGGAAGATGGTTCTCATTACCTAAACTGATTCGTTGAACTCGGTTTGGTGGCCTCCACAGACGAGTAAAAAGGAAACACAGACGGAAGTGCAAACCATCACCAAAATAAATGTGTAAGCCACATGTTCACATAACTTGGTTGCAGCGTATCGAGTAGGTATCTAGCTAACAAAGAAGTAGAAATCAGTACTTAGGTATATTTTACTACGAAATAACTCCTTAAAAAAACTTTATTACGATAGTCTAATAAGCTAGGATGAATGATATGTTTGTAGGTAAAACAGTCTTAGGTAATAAAGCTATGGTATTACATTTCAATTAGGTTTAATTTATCACTATATACTTTATCTATATTTCTTAATCACTAAAGATACTACTTTAGTTTCGCCAAATGAGATCTGTGCAAAACTATAAACAGGACCCGATTTTTATTATTATGAATGACTATGCTGTTGGCCTCAGGTGGCCTCTACAGCGTCACCGGACTTTAGGCAAGCGCAAACGGCGCTCGGCCTAGGTTTAGGTTAAAGGCGACTAGCTCAAGGGCCCCGCAGACGGTACGAACCTCGGCTTGGCCGTCGCCGGGAGTGGGGTCAGACTTGCCCTGGCACCCCAGAAGGGGTATGCCCTGGGGCCCTAGTAGGTTGATCTGGTTGACTACTTGGAGAGAATCTAACAGATCTTCTGAAAGATCTGGGGAGTCCTCGACCTCGCCGGCGAGGTGGGTGCGTGTTTGTGTGCCTTTGGTAACCGGCGCCTATACCAAAGACGGAATACTTCTTATTGCTAGGAGTGGTCGGATCAGGCGAGCCCAGCGCCGCCGAGGTGATGACGGCTATGGGGTCGTCCGGGTCGCCCAAGACGTGTCTGGGGCGTCTACGGAAGGGGGATGGGTCTGTCGTATAGTTCGAGGCTTGGACTATGAGTGGATTGGGATGGTGGGGGGTCGCATCGAAATAGCGGCGCGAAGCGTACTTAATGTACTGACGGATGGAGGGGAGTTCGAGATCGCAGTGCAGGTCGGAGTTTCGCATGAACCAGCTAGCACCGACTGCTCTGCGGATGAATCTATTTTGTATGACTTGGAGTTTCTCTAGATCTATGCTGGAGGCATGAGCGAACGCCACGGAGGCGTACGTCATGACGGGGCGAATACAAGTTTTGTAAATTGTAACCTTATTTCTAAGGGACAATTTACTACGCTCGTTGAGAAGGGGAGTGAGCCGGCCTAAGAAGAAGGCTGCTCGGTTGCGAACTATCTGGATATGCTTAGAGAACGTGAGTCGACGATCAAGGGTCACACCGAGATACTTGGTCTCGGTAGCCCATGGGATGGGCTGGCCGTTGAGCGTGATATGCTTAGAAGGAGGTCTTTTGAACGGATGAAAGTACACGGCTGCACTTTTATCGGGGTTAACGGTGATAGCCCACTTCTTGAACCAGTCTCCGAGGAGATTGAGGGCTCGTTGAAGGTGGGCTAGCTGAATGACCTTGTTCCACCCTCTGGTGTAGAGGGCGGTGTCATCGGCAAAGAGAGCAAGCTCCACTTTGGGGGTGCGGGGGATGTCACAGGTGAAAAGCGAGAAGAGAATCGGGGCCACAGCGGAGCCCTGAGGGACTCCGGAGCCGATGTCGTGGGGGGAGGAGCGTTGTCCCTCGACGCGGTATCGAAAGCTTCGAGCCCTGAGAAAGTCTTGTATTATGAGTACAAGACGGTCTGGCAGCCCGAGCTGATACAGCTTGTATATCAGCCCGTTGTGCCAGACTTTATCGAAAGCTTTCGCGACGTCGAGGAACACCGCTACAGTCCCTTGGGGGAACGGCTTGTGGGTGTAACCATGGCCGGGTTTCTTGTTGAAACCTTCTAGGACGTACTCCGTGATGCGGTGTACTTGTTGGACGCAAGAGTGTCTGGCTCTAAAGCCGAACTGTTCATCAGGGAGGAGGTTGTTGTCTTTGACACAGGACCAGATGCGCTTCAGAAGGACGCGCTCGTAGACCTTGCCCAGGGTACTGAGGAGACTAATGGGACGGTAGCTAGAGGGCTCGGAAGCCTTCTTGCCGGGTTTGTGGATGCCGATGACGTCGGCGGATTTCCACGCGTCGGGGAAAATGCAATTGGCGATGGCCGCATTGAAGATGCTAACTAGAAGGTGAACTAGCGTAATGGAGAAGTGCTTGAGCACTTTGTTACTGATGCCGTCCGCACCTGGAGCTTTCCTGGTGTGGAGGCCTTTAATAATCGACTCAACCTCGGAAGCTGTGACAGGCTCGAGTTCATCAAAGGGGGGAAGTGAGGATCTGTATTCGACTTCACTGTTCACCTTATCGAGGTGAGCAGGGTCGACATGTTCTAAACTGGGGCTGCACTGCGTTTCGAGGCTGTCGGCCAGGCATTCGGCCTTTTCCTCGTCGTCAAACGCGGGGGGGAGGTCAGGTCGGGTGAGAGGGGGCATAGTCGTAACAGAGTCTGATTTCAGGGATCTAGTCAGCCGCCAGAATGCCAGGTGGGATGGCTCGATCCCCGAGAGTAAGTCATCCCACCGTTGATTACGGAGTTCACTCATGCGGTTTTTTACGGCACGTTCGTAATACCGCAGAGTGGCTCTGTTATCCTCGGTGCGAGCTCGATCGAATGCCCTAGTGGCAGCGTGTTTCGCTCTCAGTAGGTCCCTCGCGTCCTCAGGCAGGGCCCAGCGTTGGTCTCCCTCGGCTGGAACCTGCTTTGAGGCCTCACCAACGGTGGTGCGGAGGTGGCTAGTGAGAGCGTCAATGGAGGTAGAGATGTCGTCAGGGGTAACAATGTCGTCAGGGATTCTGTCCAAGTCAGGGGAACTACAAGCTTTCAGGGCATCGCCTAAGTGCTTCCAGTTGACCACGGTCTTAGTCAGAGGAGGTCTGTCAGTCGGATCGGGGCCTAAATGCATGAGGACGGGTCGGTGGTCAGAGTCGAGTTCGTGTAGTACTTCCAATGAGCGTAACTGGAGGGTCACGCCCTTTAGAAGCGCTAAGTCGAGTACGTCAGGTCTGTAGTTCAAGTTCAGGGGAAAGTGGGTCGGAGTACTGGGAGGAACTATGTCAAAGTTGAGGTCGTCAGAGAGGGAGTTCAGAAGGTTTCCCTTCGTATTGGTCGTGTTGCAGCCCCATAAAATGTGCTTGCTGTTGAAGTCGCCAGCCAGAATGACTGCGCTTCCGAGAGAGAGAAGAGCCTCGAGGTCACTCCTGAGGAGAGGCTTATTACCGGAGAGATAGCAGGATACTAGGGTAATGGGTTGATGACCGGTCATCGAAAGGCGGCAACAGGAAGCTTCCATTGCTGAGAGAGAAGGGGTGTCGATGGGAATGCAGTGAAGGGACCTTTTGTAATAGATGAGAGTACCGCCTTTTATGGTGGTAGTCCTATCATTACGAACGAGCGAGTAGTTTGCGATCCTGGGATCCCTCTTGCTAGGTTTTAGAAAGGTCTCGTTCACTAGCATAACATCGGCCTGGTGGGTTGAGAGGAAGTGCCGAATCAAGGGACGCTGGTCCCTTGATTCGGTGGTGATGCCGTTGGCATTAAACCATGCCAACGAAAGGGAGCGGGGTCTAACACGTTTGGGTGTACTATGCATGTTGGTTCCTAAGGACGTTGGGGGCGAAGCGCTGTAGTGCACCGAAGAGCCTATAATGCTCATCGAGGATGTCGATGAGATTATGGTTCTCCCGGACCTTCTGGGCTACATGTCGAACCTCGTCGAGGTTAACCGACATCGCAATTTCAGCGAGGAGGAGTAGATCCGCTTTCGGGCTGGAGGAGCCAGGGGCGGATCGTTTGGGGGTGGAGGGCTTGGGCGGAAGGGCAGGGCGGGCCTGGGTCTTGGCATGAGCGGGAGATGGCGCAGGGGCGGGTGGGAGCGGTTGAGTCGCCTGAGGAGTGCTGGGCGGATTTGACCATGCATTAGTCAGTGGGACAGGGGCGTCAACGAATTTTGACACCTGGCGGGGTTGGGCAGGTTTTGGCTTAGGGCCAGCTGTTTTTGAGCGAGACGGTAAGGGTTTCTTGGCCTTAGGGGCCTTGGGACAGCCGCGATAATTCGCGGTATGGCCCTGAGTGCCACAGAGGACACAACTGGGGAGAGTAGGGTCGTCCTTCTTACGAAGGCACTCCGCGGTGCTATGATCGCCCGCGCACTTCACGCACCTGAAGGGTGCGTAGCAGTAGCGGGCAGAGTGTCCGTATAGCTGGCAACGATGACACTGTCCTGGAATGGACTTTTTGTGAGGGACTTGGAAGTCGAGGCCGGAGAGATGGAGAATCGATTTGGTAGTCCAAATTTTCTTCCCTTCCTGGGTATTCGTAAGAGTGACCAGCACCATGTCATAGGGTTCTTTGGTCCTGCCGTTGTACATCCGGCTGACCGAAAGAACAGGGAGGTCTTGGGTGAGGAGGTCGTTATGGATTGCCAGGAAGGGAATCTCCTTGGGGATGCCCTTTACGACAACTCGGATGTCTTTCTCCTCATCGAGAGCGTATCTGTGGAAGTGAATATTCGCGTCGCGGAGGTAGGTAGTGGCTTTGCGGTAGTCGTCGGGGGAGGCTAGACGGACCATAATGCCGTCTTTGTTTGGTTTGGCGGAAAACTGGATCTGTAGATCCGAGAGGTTACGCGAGACGAGTTCCCATAGTTCCCGGTTGCGGACAACTATGGTACCGGTCTTAGGATGGGGAGCAGGGTCGACAATCGGAGCGTCCGATTCCGAACGGAGCGGAGAGTCCGATTGGGCGGAGTCGGAGGCAGGTTTAGTCCCTGAAGTGGGGCAAGGGGCCTTGGGGGGAGGAGGGAGGGAAGCAGTGGTAGCGGGACGCTTTTTACCCTTTTTGGAGGCGACGACTGTGAAGCCGTCGTCCTGGGTAGAAGTGTCCATTTCTGGAGAATCGGGGCTGTCCGAAATGGACGGACGGAGTGGACGGGGGGTAGGGGAGCACGAGCGGCGTCCGTGGCGGGAGCGACTTCGCGACCGGGATCGGCTCCTTGCTGGAGCGCGACCCCTAGGCCGAGAGTGGCTCCCGTCACGGGCGGAGGGTTTCGGAGGAGGTGGAGGCTTGGGAACTGAGGGGCCTGGCGCCGAAAAATTCGGCGTCAGTTTGCAGGCAGAAGCTGCCTGCCCTCGTGGAGTCTTAGGACGGGCGAGAGACTTTTGCGCGTATGTCTGGGGAGCGCGAACGAATTCCTCCATTTCGGAGGGGTTGGCCTTCAGGTGGTCCAACAAAGTTTTCGCGACGAAGCTGATGGCTTCGTCGAGATCCTTTTGGGAGACCATCCTAAGGCGGGAGAGTTGCGGGGGTTGGGGGAGGAGGTCCCCAACAGGAGAAGAAAGTGTGTGATCCCTCTGCCGGGGGTAGACAGGGGGCTGCGTACCTAGTGTATTACCTAGAGGGTGTACCAGCTGCCAGTGTTATTTTATTGTGCAGCTGGTTGTGTGCCTGCGATATCTGGTGTCGACTAGGGGTGACCCCAAGGCCGGTGGTTCCAGACCCAGCCGGATTCTGTTGTTCCCCAGACGGGGGAAAAACAGGCGCTCCGGGGCAACGCCCGATCGGTTTCGTTGTCACCGTTAGAAGTGTCAGCCGATCGACCACCCACGTGGATTTTATGAAAACACTAAGAGTGGTTCGCTCTGAAAAGAGCGGTTTGGACGAAGGCAGCAGGCCCGGAAGCCCGGCTGCGAAGCGGTGAGAGCCCTGCACTCACAATCACACTCGACTCGTTAGAGTTTACGCTAATAAATTAACGCAAACACCACGTGGCCGAGGTAACGGGTGCTAGGACTCTGCTGAAGCTGCGCGGCGGCGGCTTCGGAGGCGGAGGCGTCCGAGCGGCGCGGTTGCGCCGAGCGGAGTGAGTCCGGCGGCGGGGCAGAGCCTCCGGCGGACAGGAGCGGACAGCGAGCAGCGAGTAGCGGGCGGAAACGTCCGTACAGCGCGGCGATGCGGAGCGAAGTGTCTGAGCCAATGTCTGAGCCCCGTTGTTGAAACAGGACCCGACCAGATTTAGAATCTTTTATACCATCTTTGTTTGTTAACTGGCACAGCCTAAATGCAAGCCTCTTGGAAAACATTTTGCTTATCCCTCTTTTTAGAGAGTGCGTATCTATCAAACTAATTTCTTCCTGATATCTAGTAGGTATGCCAAAATCCTCTACTTCATTGCAAACTTCAATTTGGTCAATATAAAAAAAGAAAACAGAAATATAAAGAAATAAATCGTAAATGAAAACACAAACGAAGCTTAACATAATCCCATTGTTTGTCATAATTAAACACAATTAACAGCCCTACCTTCAAAGGGTTTATTGTGTGCCGTTTCCCGCGAAACCCCAAGCATTTGAGAGTAATTAGAATTAATGAGAAATGGACTGAGAGGCGTCCGTTGACACCACGAAACATGATCTGGCGGCACAGCGCAGATCGGACACTTTGTTCTTTTCACGCTCATTACTCCAAACCAAAAGGAGGTGCCCATTATAACCATTATAAATAGACGGATAAAGCCAGGAAAAAAGTATAAAACACAAAAGGACGAAAACGCCTGAATCAAGAATGTCAGTTTGTAAATTACGAGAGCCCACCTGGATTGAAATTGAATGTACTTATGAAATTGTAAAATAGCTCGTAATTCATCCGCAGTTCACAAACAAACGCGTAGGCGACACACCCGGAGCTTCGGGGCGAGTTGCGAGAGCGCCTCGCTGACACTCAATAAGAGAACATCGACAGACCATCGCACGGCACCGGTCAGCTTCCGTCTAGACGGAGATTATGTAAAATGAAATATAAGTTCGTTCATTTTTCACGACCCTTTATCGCGATAGCTAATTTCCATTGCGCGCTTCGGATATCAGATATCGTTTTATTTTATTACGTGATTCTGTCAGAGATTTATGCACGCTATCGTATTACTAGAGCGCCCTTGTTTGCTCTCTGACTCTGCATTTTGACGACGAATAAAAACAAAGTATCCGCATCCTTCGCTGAACGCTACTCTTCTCGCCATAACTGTAAACGATTCGAATGACTCTGTGAGCTTGAATAAATCGAATCGCATGATATAAACAACGGCGAAATGAGATTTGTGTGTGAGAGTGAATTGTGAGCGCAACAGATGGCCACACGTCGATAGGAAATTATATGGCCAAGTTACTCATTGTCATCGATAATGAAATTCGCCTGGCGACATACCCTTTGCAATATTTTATTAAAGGTCGAATTCACTGTGCGAATGTTTACCTCTCTCCGCTTCCCTCATACGAAAATTGCGGAAACTTAATATAAATCGAATAATCCATTCTTGCAGGGGATGTTTAGGGAGGATAAATCTCAATCGGGGGTGAGGAGGGCGGCGCGGCGGAGACAGCCCGGGCTGCACAGCCGGCCATCTGCCGCACCATAAAATCGATATCATGGTATTTAGAAACCGACTCATATTATACCATTCATATGGTAAAACTAAGTTTGTACTTAATGAGTAAGTATATTAATATATTATATGACCAGCCCCAGGGTCTTGAGGCTGCCCGGAGGGTTTCTTGTGATAGGATAAACATCGAGCCTTTAATTCCACCTCTCATCTGACAGACGACGTTGGCATTCGGTACCACTCATGCCATCCATCTGGATTCTGGACAAATCGAATCGTTCGTTCAAGATTATTAAAACTGCACCTATGACTCTCGTACAGGTTTTTATCGCTTAATATAGCAATTTATTATTATCCCTAGCTATGATTAAACAAAAAAAAATAACAAGTTTTAAGTGGTAAGCAAAGTGGACAAGTTTGAGTCAGAAGACTATCAGAGTAGGTAATTGACTTTATTACAGTTACGTCCGTAACAGTGCGTTGACTGCACAAATGCAAGAAAATGCAAACCAAAAATAAGTACTTACGAGTATAAATTCGAAATAAATTAACAAGGCTGAATGCTTAGAATAAACTAGAGGTCCCCCGCGACTTCGTCCGCGTGAGGAAGTAATTCGGACCGCCCCCAAAATTCTCCACTTTAAATCATTCCGAGCAAACTCTACCGACTTTACTGACTCTACCGACTCTACCGACTCGACCGACTCGACCAACTCAACCGACTCAACCGACTCAACCGACTCTACCGACTCCCCCCCCCCCCCCCCCAACTTCCCTTCCTTTAGGAATGAACTACCCAAATATACATTTTCATTACTACAACTTCAAAAACAAACAACTTTCCATACAAACTTCCCCCCCATTTACCCCCCCTTGGGGGTTGAATTACGAAAAATCCTTTCTTAGTACACCCCTCTGCATCGAGATGGATACACCCTCCAAATTTCAAGTCTGTACGACCAGCGGTTTGGACTGTGCGTTGTCTGTCAGTCAGTCAGTCAGTCAGGACAGAGCCTTTTTATTATATTAGATATAGGTCCAGAAGTATAATTCAAATACAAAGCACAGCGCTCAATAAGAAGCCATAGTTTTCTACGCGTGTGAGTTAGCTCCGCCCATCGCGACTGTATTACTTACCGCGCTTACGTTTGTGTGCATGACTCGTGTAATAAGTACCAGTGTAAAGAGGTTACCCCAAAATATGTGGGAATTTTCAGTTTATGTAATGAATATTTTTCAAATTTTTAATTTTGTAAGTTATTGTCTTTTACAAACAGAATAGTAGAAAAAAACATGAATGACTAGAATTTTGCGTAATTTTCGGGAAATATATGTTAAGAAACTAATTGTTATAACAACATAGGAAAAAGATACTTATTCAGAAATGAACAACGATAATACTTTTTTAATAATGAAAACTGATTTATCTAATTTTTTTCGACACATTTAACGTGAACACATTAAACTAGCCGCGTCGCAAGTAAATAAACATCTTTTCTGTGATTTTGTAATAAACATCTTTTCTGTGATGCAACAAACAATGACTTTTAAACTATCTAAGCCGTATAAAAGATACTGTTGTGTTTACGGGTGTTTAAATAAAAGAAAGAAGAATTACTCAATATTTTTTTAATTCCGGAAGATATTGACAGGTAATTATATATTTTTTCAGAATAAGAATATGAAATTCAGAATAAGCGTTAGTTTTTTTGTTCAGTTTACATGTCATTCCAATAGTAATAGGTAGGTAGGTGGCTACATACTACATAGGATGCAAATGGCAGTATGTCGTACAGTGTGGCGGGCTACGGGAGACTTTCGTTTAGCAGTGGATGTCTCCGGGCTGATGATGACTGTCCTGACTTACTGATTGACAGACAACGCACAGCTTAAACCGCCGTATTTGTCATGATGCGTAGAGGTGCTTAAAGGAAGACAGTTACGAAATTTAACCCCTAAGGAGTTAAAAATGGGAGAAAACATTTGATGCGTACAAAGTCCTTCTTTTTGTACTTTTAGTTGTAAAAATTAGTATTTAAATACATAAAATAAATCAATATTGGTGGACATTTCACACAGCGCTATCTAAGTGTAGCCCTATACTAAGCAAATTATAGAAACCAGGGGCCTTACCGTGAACTGCTTATAGCGGGACCGAATAGGTTCAGCTGCAACACTGCGCGACCGCGAACCTTATTGCGAGGCGATAAAATTCACAGTCGCACAGCGTCGGCAGCTGAGCGTATTCGGTCCCGGAATAAGCGCTCATGGTACGGCCCCTGATAGCTGAATAGAATACTTATAAACCAATTTTTTTTTTAATTTAAGTACATACTACACCCAGACACAGAACAAACAGCTATGTTCGTCACATAAGATTTAGGATTTGGAATAGATAATAAAAAATCTGTTTTAATATTGTTTTGTCAAGGGTGACTTGGAAAGTGAAATGGGGCATGAAACTTGGAATGGAAAGTTCTTATTTTTATTTTTGAATTTAAAGTGATGGAAATTTGAATTTACGTATTAGTTAATTTAAAATAAAAAAATGCTGTTTTTAATATTTTTTTGACAGGGATGACATAACGGAGTGAAAGGGCAGATAAAACTTTGTATGGTATCTATACATGGAAAGTTCTTTGTTATTGAAATTATTAAAGTTGGTATTTATATTATAGGCTCTTGTAAAGTTAAAAAAAATAGCTAGAAGCATTGAGATCATGTTTGTTTATTTTTTATTTAAATCTGAATTTTCAGATTTCAGAATGCTTCTAGCAATTTTTTTTTATAGTCTAGGAAGATCATTATTTTATGTATAACCTTCGATAACAATAATAGCTACAAATAAATTAGGTACATCGAAAAAACCACCCAATGAAGTTTTTATATGCCGCTCCTCAGAAAATCGTAAAGAAAATTAAAAAATTAAATAACTCTTAAACTATGATAATTCGTAGTACCTACATGGGGTATTTTTGTGAAGCTATATGGTACGAGGATTACAAAATTTTCGGAATGACGTCACCGTTTGGACCACACACTGTATAAGTGAATAACACTGAGAGATATGGAAGATATTTGCGAGCGGGGCGAATTTCTTCCGTATGCGGACGGAGCCGCGGAGTGACCTCTAGTAGCAAATAATAGTTTTTGTTTTAAATTTATAAGTCCTTGCCTAATTGTCTACGAAAATTATCAGTCTAGGTAAACCTACAAATACCAAGTGAAATGTACCTATGTGCTAAAAAAACTAACGTTAAGGATTTTTTTCTGACAACGTCCCAATATCGATAAATAAAACCACATGTTTAAAAAGAAAAGGATCTTGTTTGTGATCAGTTTCTCTGTCTTTCATGATTCATCATCATCATGCCTCATATCTACAGTAGGTTACAGGAAAAGTATACCCTGCATCGTCATTGGTCTCCGTTAAATCTACACGAGTGACGTCAAAGTCAGCGGTTAACGCTGCCCCTGTTGTAAGAAACGAACCTACAAATTATCAGCGTATTTTCCCAATCTGTGCGTGAAGAGATGTAGAGATGAGTCACAGACGGCGGCGGCGACGGGCGCGAGTCGTCCGCGCCCGCGCCGCTCCGTGCGCACCACCAAGCTCCCGCGCCCGCGCCCGGGCCCAACATTCCATGCGAACATTGCCTTCCCTCGCTCGCAACTGTTCTGATGCAATATTCAACTTTACTGCGTCCTTGCAATGCCGTAATTCATTATAACAAGTTTAATCGCTTTGAAGTCATTTTTATCATTTTCTTACGTACAGGTTATATGATGTCTATACCCAAGGACATTTCGACGACCTTAATTACCGACAGGCTGGAGCCTCGCCGCGGATTGCGATGCTTTTATATAGATCCAGGACACATTACGATATTACTAAAATAGATTTTATAATACGTACGAGTATCATCTAGCACATTTGAATTATACAGGCGGGAAACTTAAGTACATACCCGATTATTGTAGCTATAGTAAAGAGTCATTCATATTGCGGTCTTTAGTAAAGATAAAACCATAGATTTATGATGTACTACCGTAGAAGATAGGCAATAAAAAAAGAAGGATCTTATAATAAGCATACGTTAGAGCAAGATAGATAGACGAGAGTATTCACGTACATGCTATCATCAAGTATCGGACTGCGTCAATTTTGAAAAATACAAATCCCAGTTATATTGAAATGAATAAAGAAAAATGTTAAGAGTGTTGTGTTAATGTTAATGTTAATAATGAATGTTAAGAGTATTCTGTTTTGTGTATCAAATAAATAAATAAATAAAATATTAGGTTTTAAAGTGTAAATTGTTGTTTAGAAGACATGATTAATAATGGTTAAGTGTGCAATACCTGGATGAACTCATATAAGAAAAAAAAAACCACAGAATTATGTATTTTACACGTTGGTACAGCTAGAATGTTTCGCTGTTTAAATGAATTGTTTTAGACCTGCTACAAAAGTTAATTACATAAATATCGACAAATTATTACATTTTATCACATTAATTATAATGTAACTGAGAATATAAAGTAAAAAAAAAAAAAAAAAAAAAAAATACTCTGTATGCATAGAAATTCAATTTTAAATAATAACAAATACGTGATATTCATTTCTTTTAAACTTTATTAGTATTATCGTCAAATCATGTGACAAGAAGATACTGAAATCTGTAGATCTATGGATAATCGTAGTCGAGGTAGGCTATGCAAAGCGCATACAAATCTCGCATACTGACATTCACACTGGTGTAATGTGTTTTGGTCTCACCCTAATCACTACATTGCCGATCTAGCATATAATAAATCTATGCATAAAACAGTACGACAATGGTTTTAGGCCGGATTGACAGTCACATTCCATTAAGTACTAATGTAGGTTAATATTAATACACTATTTTTCAGCGAAGTAAACAATGTAGTGATGTTATGTATTGAGCACAAAGACATGTACCATATATCTAGTGGTCTAGTGGAGCATGTTAACGTTATACAAATAAGGTGGCGAGCGTCTGTCATGTTGAGTGGCAAATTGGCGTCGTCTCCGCATTTGTTCCAGGCCGCCGCACCGCCGCCGCCGCCAGCGCATCGCGCGACATTCAGCCTTGTGGCTACCACCGGGGTCTATGCCATTGTCACTCGGTTCTCGGTAATTGGTTCATAAAATAAAACAACGTACCCGGTATTTAGGTAATTTACTGATTCACTTAACTGATCTTTGGAACGCGACGCCTCTACTAAAGACAAATTACCTCACCATATTTTCCGAAGGCCGTTTATGGATGGATTATTCCTATTTGCGATTTCACACGACTGGGTTGTTTATTCATTATTCGAATTCTGGAATTGTTATACCATACGTAGTTATCTGTTTATAGTCGGCTCGATGGTAGATAACCCTTTGGCACCAAATGTACCTCGTTCGATAGCTTCGGTTAGAACTGCCGTTAGTTGTTAAATCACACGCACTATTCTCCACTCAAGTTGCAATTGCAGGCGATACCTTTCCACTATTATACAATAGTAGCTTTGGTTTACAATGGTCTGTTTTATCAACATTGTTTAGAACATTTATGATGATGTAGGGTCCAAGTATAATGATAAAAAATCGTTATCTTTCGTACAAATGAAACAAATTGTACAAATGTACAAATTCATTTTTGGGAACCATGCGTTTTTGCAAAGTCACCTTTGATCACTCATAACGAAGCTCTACCAGCGCACCGCAAGAAATTCTCAAGAAGGTACTTTATCCTAAACTTGTTGTGCTGTATACGAATAGGAATAAATATATGCATTTACTATTATGGTAGCCGACTTGGGTAAAATTGTTTCCACATTTCGCTTACAAAGATTCCTTTGTAGTTAATTTTGCAAAAAACGGCAGGATGCGGAGTCGAAGGCGTGTCGAGTGCTGGCGACGCCGTAGGGCTGCCAGGCATGTCATTGAAAATCTTATAATTTTCTTTTCTTTCACATGTAATAGGTATGATTCATAAAAAATATAGAAACCCTAAGCATAGTATTAATATTAGCTATTGACAGGTTTCGTATATTGTTGAACGAATGTTTCCAACTTTGACAGAGACAATTAAGATTTGATTTTTTAAGATGTCTAAAACTTTGTTTTTGCAAACGGAACGTTTGTGGTGGTTTTATAAGAAAGACGGACATTATCTCAGCCCTGGATGATTTGCGGAGGCGGCGGCGGCGGCGGCGCGGGCGGGTGCCGCGGGAGGCTGCTGCGAGTGTCCGCGGCTGTCGGGCCGGACTAACCCGTCGCTCCAGGTCAGCGCTCCAGCCTGCTATTTATAGAGGTGCCCCTTAAACAGAGTAATTATTCATTGATTAGCACTGCGAGGAATAGGGGATTGCGCTCCTGATAGCCATCGCGCAAACGAGAACCGACGCTGGCGCCGTGCCTCCGTCTGGACCCCTACCACTGAACAGTTTACCTTCGCACAGTCGACTAATGCTCACATTTTTGCTAGACTTTATTATAAACCAAAATCTCGTATTACTTACGTAATAGCAAAATACGTGTAGCTAATGCTTAAAATCTTACATCTTCCGAAATATGAAAGCTATTTTCACTTATATTTGGCACGGTTCAGCTACCTATGGTAGGACCTGTACTACGTCTACTGGAATTCGATAGGCGTACAAATAAATAAATTATTGACAAGTGACACTACTATGCCTTCGAAGATCGTGATGATTACGAATGTTTTAGCACAATCGTGAATAAAGCGTGAATACTAGAGTTTGCATGTTTCGTTTTAGATTATTGCTTTTAATATTTTATTGAGGATCATTTTAAGACGCTCGAAAGACTAGGTTTTGACCACGACTCGCCTCATGCTAAATTATGGAGTAGGTAATCTAAGATGGTAAACACGCCTAACCTGCAATACGTGAATGTGGGCATCAAGTGAGGATGTCGGAACTCACCATCAGGAGTTTGGCGGTCACCATATAAAAAGTACCATACACATTCTGCGTTATAGATAGGCAGCGAGCAAACGATAATGTATATGTGAAATGTGTAATTCATATGAACGACGGACATATTCTAGAATATAATAGCATTCATCGCTACGAACAACATTTACTACGGGACCGCCTCAGAAATTGCATAAAAATCAGCGTCCAAAGTAAATGTATTTTTTCTATGAAACAGTAGTTTTTTTTTACGATTTTAGAGATGATCCAATTGTAAAAATTGGTCATAATGATGAGTAATATTAAATCCTAGAATATCTCCGTCGTTCAAATGAACATTCTGTATTGCGGAAATAGTATCATAACCAATACGCAGTCCGCTTTTTGTGTTTTGCTTAGTAATAACCATACATGAACAGATGGAAGAAAATCAAGGAATATCAAATGGAGAACAGCAAATCAAACTGAGTAATAAAATCGCTCCATTGATCCTGAAACCATAGCCGAGATATGTGTGGGTTTATGAAGGCCCACCCTCACAACATCCGACGTGCCAGGAATCATGTAAGCATAAATTGAATCCCTTCATGTTTCTCCTATGAATTGTATGAGGATCAATTCGAATTGATCAGAAATATGTTGCTACTAGGTAGCCATTTCAACGATTTCTTGATTTTATGGTATTACGTGAGCTATAGTTCGTTTTGTCTTACTTAACGCACCAGCACAGCTTTTCTCACCCGCTATCTTACAGGCAATGATAAGCCGTGTGTTAAGTATATCATCATCATCACTATCATTGTCATCATCAGCCTATCACAGCCCGCTGGTGGACATAAACCTCACTGACGGCAGCGTGAGTCACACAGCGCGATCTTTAAGTTTTCGCTTCCAATTACTGGCAGCTGTTCTTATTAGGGTATAAACTAAATACATACCAAATTTCATCTACAACAAGTACAATACTAATGTTATTACGATTCTACGATACTCTTTCTTCTTCTAAAGATAAAATTGAAAAAATACTGGTTCACATTTGTAAACAGAAGCCGTGTAATAAATACTCGTAGAAGCATTAAGATTTAAGTTCATTAATTAAACCTGCTTGAAAAATATTATCTCTTGGTAGAGACGTAAATTGTGATCGTAAGGCACTTTATAGTATACAAGATGTAAACGGTATTCTTGCTTTGAGTAAAACCATCTAAAGTTAAATTTGAACAAAGTAAGTAAAAAAATATTTGAATAAATAATATTTGGAGCTTACGTACAGATACTATAGTAGGCTATATCTGGAAAATTGTTAACAAAAAAATACAGTTATTTTAAACAATTTCTTCAGGTCACGGGTCTAATAAAATCGGCGCAGTTGTCGAACTCTAACAACATGATTAACTTTAAAAATAAAATAGAATGTTTTTATATCAGGTATAAAAGGAAATCCTTATTATGATATTTTTATCTTGTCTTATCTTAATCTTAATTATAATTAAATATTTGATTAATCAAAATGAAATTGTATATATAATAAAATAAAAACTACAGAAAAAGACGTTATTTTGTAATTTGTTTGCGAGTGTCTCCGGAATGAAACAAAAAACAAAATGTCAATAATAAATAGTCAGTAGGCAAATCGCACGGTGCGGTGCATACGACAGTCGATATGAGAGCTACCGGCATTACTTATGCATGGAGTTAATTTCTGCTACCAATAGATACGTGTGCAATCTATTTACGGTCACATAAAATTAACGTTTCATGTTATAGATGGCGCACTCGGCATATTAATTTAATACAAAACAAGCGCTCGAGTACGGTACGTGTGACTCATATTATAAGAAAAATTATGTTTATAAGCTAGTTCTACAAGTTGTGGTGTATGCAAATCGTGAGAATATTCCTAGAATGGTGCCCTGGATATTTACCCGGCCGACTGTTTCGGAAACAAGGAAAGTAGTTATAAATAGTTATTTTTATTAAAAGTAAAAAGACATGGAATATGCAATTCTCTGAGAATGTTTATATGTTTATTCTCTGATACTCGGATTCATAATTACACGGACTAAACTGCCAGATTGAAATGTCACTTTTCAAAACAATTCTGCCAGCTAAAAAACCGTAGTGTTTTTTTTCTTAGTTTTTGGCATCGCACTTTGTTCATTCTGCCAGTGTCAAGTTTATGAATTTTCAAGTTTTTTATATTAATATCAAGTCAATAATGTCATAAAACACAGTCACGCGAAATTAGTCAAAGTCGAGTCCAAGTCATGCCCTAGTAAAGTTGTGGCGACTTTACTATGAGCTTCTACAGAGTTTAGAAAACAACACGAAAAGACACGAGCTCTTGCCCACACTCGTGCATGTAATTCAACACTCAATGAATAAAACACCACCATTTTAAATCATTAATTCGTGAAAAAAAACAAGTTTAAGAAAATAATAAAATGCAACGACATGATTTTTCCGTGTTCCCGCCAAAACTCAACCGTAGTGTTGATACAGTTCAGTTTTTATCGTTCAAAAGAATTATCATTTAGTTATTAAACATTTTAAGTGCTGCCAGTGCAAGCGCAGTTAGAAAAGGGAACACATATTGAGTTAAAAAGTTATTCTGTAAAATGCTACAGGGAAATGTAACATTAATTTCATGATTTATAATAACCTTGAAAAGATTGAAGTCAGAAACTACACCTTTTACAAACACTTTTCACACTTTTTTTTTATCGAAGTAATTTACTGGTGTGAAATTATTACAACCTAGAACTATTGAATTTTGCCAAAAAGTAGGAACACTCGAAACGCCAGTTTAATCATCTAATTATGTAAAGTTATAAAAAAAGTTTTTTCTTTTTTATTCTTTGTTTTTTTTTTCTTAGATGCTTTTTTTTTTTTTTTTTTTTGTACCTACGCCAGCAATATTCAGTAAGTCAAATTGGGTTAAACTTGCAAATTTAAAGTTTTTTTTGTCTTCTCACCGAGCTATTGCAATGATAGGTATTTAGAAAGTAATAGATATGATAGTTTCTACACAATATACATAACACTATAACATTCTTTTTGGAATTTTCAGTTTATAATTATATATACTTCATTCTACTTCACCTTTGAGTAGGTCGGTTAAATGATCGAAGGTAGCGACGGAAATAACCACTAAGATAACTGTTATAAAATCCACGTTTTCCGTGATTTTTTTGACATACCACTAATGCATAGACTTAGATGAGGTACCAATATATATGAAGCCACTGGAGTACATCAAGGTTTAAGAAAAATATGACACGTAGAGTTAGAGTCCTAGTATTAATCACATTGAGTGCAATAAAATAAAAATATTAAAGCATTCAAGGAAAACATTAAACATAAGCTTCGCGAGTTTTAAAAAGTAGGTAAATACCAGTTAGCGATTTCGCCGTAACGGATAGCTACGCGGATACATTGCTCCCCAGCCGTCGCCGCTATGTTTACCTACTAACTATATTCAGGTACGTATTAGAATAAACAGTTTAAGTTCTCACGGAACACATAGATCGGCATGGTTTCATAAATAGTTGACTTTATACGAATAATTTTTCAGAACTCGATTTTGTTTGAAAACTTATCACGTATCGAAACATCAGTGAGTGATTCCCAGGCTTGGTTTATAATCGGAAAATTCGCGGAAGGCTCGCCACGACCCACTCGAGAGCTCCTCAAATTGAATATAACTTTTTGCTACATGCCGATGCCGTAAGGAAAATTTTAAAACAAGAATGTTCACTACCGCATCATAACGAGTACATGTAAGTAATAAAGGTAAATTATGAGAAATTTTATGAGTTTATCGTTTTTTTGTTTTCACGATCTCAATTTTTATTCAATGCTTATACCTACTCGTTATAAAACCCATGGCCCAACTTAAAACTCTGAATCTGTCCCCAAAGTAGAGCCAATATTTTGGTCGAATCAATACATTGATATCAATATATGGGGTATTAAGTGTTAAGTGTGCTCGGTGCATTCGGCGGGCTTATGGGCCGGGGGTGGACAAAATCAATAGTCGGTACCTCCGAATAGCTACACCACTACAACCGTAAAATGTGCACACATTGCGATTCTTTATTCGGCGCTGCCACGCGACGTGCCGCCCGAGTCATCTCGAACAGGTGGCGTCTATGAACTCATGCCGAGGGTCGGCCGGAAATTATACTATGAGGTCGTATATTATAAACATTGTTTATATGAAAAAACGGCTTTTCCGACTCGTTGAAAGTTGTATAGAATAGTAATAGCAATAAAACAACTATTTGTCAATTTTCTTAGCCATAGGTTAAGGGTAAATGACATATTGAAATATTATGGGATTCGTTTTTTTTCTCTTATTTATTGGCATCGCACGTTATACATTCTGCCTGTGTCAGATTTATTAATTTTCAAGTTTTTTTAATTAAAATAATTTTAAATATGTCATAAAATCACAGTTAGTCGCACGAAATTTGTCATAGTCGAGTCCAAGTCATGCCCTAGTAAAGTTTTGGCGACTTTACTATGAGCTTCTACGGAGTTTTGAAAACAACGCGAAAATACATGTTTCTCCACATTATATCACTTGCCCACACTCGTGCATGTAATTCAACACTCAATGAATAAAACACCACCATTTTAATCATTAATTCGCGAAAAAACACAAGTTTAAGAAAATAATAGAATGCAACGACATGATATTTCCGTGTTCCCGCCAAAACATGGGATTAGTTTGATTTAATTTTCACAATGTGAGCCATATTGAGCTCTACTGTTATTACATTATCATGTCATAGAGTATAAATTACAGCGGCATAGTAAACGCTCTACAGTAAAAAGTTTATAACAGGTTTGCGCGGACCGATATAATAAATATTTTGAAGTAGCAGAGGTCATAAACTATATACCTACTCGCGATTTAGAGCATAGATTAAAAAGTGCATAGAAAACACCATGTAAGAGATACAGACAACTGAATCATATTTAAACGGTCAACTATCAATCATATTTCCGCTACAGTTACGTCTTAAAAAAATGTATGTCACATTGCGGATGCCAAGAAAATACCCTAATAATAAATTAGCATAGTAATGTTTGCAGCCGTTATGCGAGGATTGAGTCCGCCTTAATTAATATAAAAAAGCGGCGCTTGCCAGTGTCACTGGCCTTCAATTTGGAAGGATAAATATCTCATTGTGGCACCGCACCGAGATCATGACCGATTGCATCGGCAGAGAAATGAGAGCTTTCGTTTCACATACGTATCAAATCTAATCAGTACTTCTAGCACAAAAATAATTAGAAAATAGATAGATAGAAACACTTTATTGTGCACACCAAAAATAAAACAACAAAAGAAACAAGAATCTTAAGAACTAGTACCACAAGTGGCGGCCTTATCGCTAACAGCGATCTCTTCCAGGCAACCATGGCATTGAAATAAAATAAAACTAAAACAGTCGGGAGATGCATAACACTTACTAATAAATACAAATAAAATAATACTATTAAATACTAGAAACATAACTGTCAAATAAGTAATACAAATTGAAAAAAATACTAAGGTATTATTTTCTGTGCATATTTATTAAATTTGATCCGCAGCTTTAGTGTTATACACAAACAATTTGAATTTGATACGAAATAATGAATCAAGTAGTTATCATTTGCACTCGCTAGGATGCTGTCAAAAAATTTGTATTTTTTTAGCAAATACTTACCTACTTATTACTTACACACTTTTCCAATACGTTTGTGTTGAAGGTAGCTTTGATTATATACGAGAGAGAGAGCTAGATCCTCCAAGGTAGGTAGGTACAGATAATGAACGCGGTTTTAAAAGATAAAGTTTGCCCATGACCATTGCACCGGTAACCAGTACTTTGAGTATAAAAACAAACTTATTGCTTTGGTGAAATAGCTCTGTACATTAATATTATGAAGATATATTATAATGAATCTCAATTCCGAGTGTTTATAGCTTTAAGGTAAATAGTGATATATGATATATCGAGTTCTCCTGATTTATAAAAAAAACGCTGACAGTAGTATTGATAGACTCCTTTTATAATGAGAAGTTTTCTGACAGCTGTCAAAACGTAGTTCTACAGTCAAAGGATAGATGGCGCTGGCGAGATATGACCCACTTTTTTCGCATTTTTCTTGTGAAAATGCAGTTCACTCACCTTGCCTGCTTCACTTTACAGTTCGCATTCGTTGCTGAAGTGCTTTTCCAAGTTTTCTTGTATCATTTTGTTGAAATTCTGATCAATTATTATTGTTACGTTACGTGATTGTTATTATTTTTTGATGATAGTAATTGTTATTTTTATTTATAGTAATTAATTTATTAATTAGCAAGGCGCAATTACTAATTTGCGTGGAATAACGAAAGCTTAAGAAATACTATGGGCAAGTAATTTGTGATACAAAAATAACCACAAAAAACGCATGACAGATCTGATATAAATGAAATAAGGTTATTCTTTATTTTTTGACCTTTTTACTTAGCTGCATTCGTTCAAAATCTCCAGAACCATAGACAAGATAGTGAAACTGTTCAAGGCCATGTCTCTTTATTACCATCGAACGGATTTTTATCAACAAAATTTTTTTTATTGGCTGTCAGAAAATCGCCCATTACCCGTCTTTAATCCACTTTCCACTAAATTAGTCATAAACTATTTCACACACGTGCTCCATCTTCGTCACGTCCGCGCATCCCCATAGAGATGTTCAATGTACATTGTCCCTTACGCAGCGCGCAGAGCAGAGTGGTGCTACTAGGAACGCGAACAAGTCACCATCGACAAGGCAATCGACTAATTTATGTACGAAATAAATCGGAGGTTCATGACAGTATATTATACGACTGTAAGCTCTGAGCCCAAACCTACTTATTTGTGTTAGTAAGCGATTAACACGACTCTGTCACTCAAGATCAATTTGGATATTGTTGTACGATATTTTGTTTTATATATATTATTTATTTTATATTTTATATTATTTAATTATTGTAAGTGTCGAATAAATGTTACTCTATCTAATTTAATAGTTATCTAACTAAATACATTAATGCAATTTTTTTTTTAAATTATAAACGGAAAACGTACAGTGTTATTTAAGCTATAGTTATAACAAGTATTATTACTAGACACCATTTACGTGTTTTCGCATTTAGAATCTAAATTTACTTGTTTGCTACAAAAGATGAAAATTATAAAAGATAATGCCAGTTGCAAAGTCTTACATATTGATGAATAATAAACATTTAAAAACAGTTAATAATAATTAAGAAGTGCCGTCAAACCAATTATCAGATATTAAATCACGGACTTTATTTGGAGAAATGTTAAACAAGTCAAATTCAGGTAAGTCCAGGTTATTGACAGTTGTTGAGGATCTAACAAAGAAAGAATTTTGCCTATAATTGGTGGCGCATCGAGGAATATTTAAGCACTTAGGGTGCCGGCGTGAAAGTGAAGGTACTATAATACGTACCTTGGAGAGGAGATCAGGAGAATCAATTTTAGCCTGCGCTATTTTAATTAACATTATTATGTCTGCGATTTTGCGTCGTTCATGAAGAGGTAACATATGTTGTCGTCTGCATCTCGATTCATAATCACCATCATACGTTTTGCATTTGTACTGTAAATGTCTCATGTTTTTTTTCTGTGTAGATTCTAGCCTATTAATATAAACATCGTATCGTGGATTCCAAATTTGGGAACAATACTCGAGTATACTACGCACGTAAGAACAATAAATTACTTTTATTACTTTGATGCTGCTGAATTGAAAGCTAGACCTGATATCATCATCATCAACCGGGAGACGTCCACTACTGAACGAAGGCCTCCCCCTTAGACCGCCACAGTGCACGACAACCTGCCATTTGCATCCACCGGTTGCCCGGTACTTTTGCAATACAATAAATAATATGAAGAAAAACCTAAAACTGGGCATAAGGTCCATAGTAATCAATCTAAATAAAAATACGAAACTTAAGCTAAAAGCCCCATGGTTGATGGAAAAGTAGCCAGAATTCTGGCGGCATTGCCACGTTGGATGGCAATGCTAAGTTATTGGCCAAAATACATGCCAGCATTCCGGTCTCCTAATACTTCATCTAACGTTTGGCCCTATATAAGCCATGGGTGGCTGACCCCCAGGGGCCTAAAGTTTCGACCCCAAATAGGAAAAACATAGTCTTGTCACATTTATAACAATTTTGATTAATGTTCATGTTAAAAATACCTAAATGAATAATTGCATGCGAAAGGACCTCATTATTATAAACCACTTTTACTATGGGACTGCAATGAAATCTTGATAATTTTGCTGTCCTATAAGTATTAAAATGTAATTCACACACAGCAAAATGTATGCTCAGTCCCATAATAAAAGTATCTAACACATAATGATAACTAGATATCGAGCTCCTTTAGTTTTAATAATGTTACGCGTAACCCGTTTATAAACAGTGCAAGATATAATAAAAGACAACGCCTTCCTCAGATTGTAACGTAAGGCAATCCCAGAGGCATCATAACTCACCATAGAAATTGGACCTGTTTTGGCTGATTTTCAAGTTTCCTGCCTCGACCCAGATAAAAGTTTACATTTCAAGTTGCAACTATTACAATATGAAACAGAAACGTCTAGCAACTAGATTGATAAGAAGATTAGATCGTCCGCGACTCGAGCCCGTTTAGAGGCGACTCGGAATAAACGCGGGTTTTACTACATAGAAGTATGATCCTTGGCTGAAATATATTTTTGCTGCAGATAAGATTAAAAGTAACTTTGTTTCTAAATAGGCTTGCCAGAAGCTGCATATGTGATAAGTGAATTTTGTATCTCACTTTTATTAAAATGGGCTATCACAACTAAGTAATAGTAAATAATTAAATGAACATGAACTATAGAGACTGGAAACGAAAGCATTTAATTTTATGGACGAACGTGAAAATGTGAGGCGTATATTAGCTGAATCATGGGCTAGTGTATCGCGCTGCTATTAGTATATTAGTTATTTTGTCAATTCAGACTTTTCCCATCCTCCTTAAATCAACTTGTATGTTATTATTTTTTGTACGTGTGCAGTATTTTCGAGAAAATATAATTAAGTTTCAAATTCAACGAACGAAAACTCAGGAAAATCACTGCAATTGATAGGTACGCTAATGAGCATGAATTCGTAGGTTGAAAGCTTACACAGTGTTAAATTAAATATCGTATGGGTATTGGGTACTTAGTTAAATATTTCTACTAATTTGTTGTCCAGCTGCCCAAAAAGGTGGATAATTTATTTTAATTATTTAATAAAAGTTAAATGTTGCGCCCGTACCGGATGTCGTTGGGAACTATACTCTCGAAGTTGTTGACCACTACAACTACCTTGGACAGATTGTTCAGTTAGGTAGGTCCAACTTCGACAAAGAGAAGACTCCAACTCGGATGGGCAGCGTTCGGGAAATTGCGTAATACCTTCTCGTCCAAAATCCCTCAGTGTCTGAAGACAATGGTCTACGACCAGTGTGTGTTGCCAGTGATGACATATGGAACTGAACCGTGGTCTTTAACTGCTGGTCTTTTGGAGAAACTCAGAGTCACGCAACGGGCAATGGAGAGAGCTATGCTCGGAGTTACTTTGCGCGATAGAATCCGGAACGAGGATATTCGCCAAAGAACCAAAGTTACCGACATAGCTCGCAAGGTTTACAAGTTGAAGTGGCAATGGGCAGGCCACATCGCTCGAAGAATTGACAACCGATGGGGAAGAAAGGTTCTTGAGTGATGACCGCGAACCAGAAGACGCAGCGTAGGAAGGCCTCCCACTAGGTGGACTGACGACATTGTAAAGTCGCGGGCAACCGGTGGATGCAAATGGCAGGTTGTCGTACAGTGTGGCGGTCTAAGGGGGAGGCCTTTGTTCAGCAGTGGACGTCTCCGGGCTGATGATGATGATGATGAAAAGTTAAATTTGGCCAAAAGCTAATAGTCGTGATATCTGTGATTTAATAGTACCTAACTAGACGCCGCATGAATTCTGAGAAGGTTAAGTTAAATGTTTGCCTTATGCAATAAGATTATTGATGACCATAAAAAAGAAACACCTAAGTTTTTAGTTAATTTCGGAGCTACCAAATATTAAATACTTTAAACAAACAAGTTTGATTAAAAACAACAAAACAAAGATAAGACTTTTTTACTTACTTATGCGTTTTTCAAATCAATCGTGCCTTTAGATTTAGATTCTACCTACGAGTAAGTACTTACATTTTAAATACCTACATAATTTAGACATTTGTACCAATTAGTGTTCTGTGCCCAATCGATATAATGGGACTGGAATGGGACCCTTTTAACTATTTTGCATTTTCAGCCTCTTTTACATAAAAAAACGAAGGGGTTAACCGGTAACTGGTTAAATTACGGGCAGCAGCGTCCTTTCGGTTATCAGTGGTAAGCATTTTGCGATCCCAAAGCCGGCTGCCAAGCGTCGGGATAATGGCAACGCCTATTGGACCCCCTATTAAGGGGGGTAATAGGGGGTCCAATAGGCGTTGCCATTCATTGGCTTCAGCAGCAGCAGTGGATGTCTTTTGGCTGATGATGATGAGCCTAATTATTATGTTCAATATAGGTTCAATACACCTAACAACTGGTTTTATTCCTATACCCTACCTATATTTTTATTAGTCTATCTCTTCTAATGTTTGACTAAAACATGCTAAAGTGATGTTCAAAATAATTAACCGAGCAAGCGAAGTCTCTGCAACGACTGGCAAAATTTGCTTTCATCTGTCCGGATTTGCGTGGATGTCGTATCTCGCTATTAGGTCGTCTTTTTCAACGAATCTCGAATGCTTGGAATACAGATCTATAAATACATTTTTAAAAAACGACAAATAATGATACATGATATGAGAAATTTCACCAAAACACTATAATAAAACTGAGAATTCGCTTTTTTATAACCTATTATTACACGTATGTAAGAGATTAAGTAATACCTACTCATTGTTTGTCTGATCAAATACGTTAATATATACTAAGGTATTTAATAACTCACCCTGTGGTCGAAACCTGTATAAAGATTTAGCCCACTTTTAGTAAGATTAACAAGAATAAAGAAACAAGTTATTTAAACAGCTACTAAAAATGTAAGTTTTATTTATTCGAGCCAATAAATTTTTAAGTGTCCTTCCGGATAACATCATTGGCAAATGAGACGAAACGTATTTTATTCATTACGGTACTTTAAAATTAAGGTTACTAAAATAAGTACCTATGTAAAACGTTATTTTAGAAGCGTACCTACTTCCTTTTGTAATGCCTCTATATCATCTTTTTTAGGCTTCCGTACTCAAATTGATAAAAAGGAAACTCTAAATTGCTGACTTGTGTCCGCCTCTCTTGTGAGATGACCGTATTTCTAGACCATAGATATTTTTTATACATTTAGACACTACTGAAACGAACACTGATATAGATAATGTTTTTTTTAAGTCACAGCTACTATACAACGTGTTAAAAAAAGTGTAATAATACTGAAGGGTACCTATGTATGTACTCATCATTATGAACATCTTTTACTATGGGGTCAACTTTGAAATCGCGAATATAAAACAGCTGTTCCATACATAAAGTTCATTGACCTTGGACAAAATTTTGGTAAAGAAAAGCAGTATTTTTTTTCGTGTTTTAAGTTTTGCCCCATATTAAAAGTTGTTCATAATGATGAGCATACATACCCCTCAGTATTACTACAATTTTACGATAGTTAGAAACCATCACATGCATGAAAAAACATAAGATACCGTATGGTCTCTACTACAGGCCTTGACGTTGGCAGTTAAGGAACGAAAACTTGCCGATTAAAGGGTTAAGGCTAAAGTGAATAGATTTCTTCTAGGTCAACGTGTACCAATTTCTTATGCGTGTTACTTCCCTAATGAAGATAGAAAGTGTGAGTCGAGCGCGGCTAAGGATATAACAGCTAATCTAAACATTTTATTTACAAATTACACGTTTTCCGACTAGAGCATTACGGAATTAGCTTTCATACTTAAGGAAATTAAAGAGGCATGAAGGGTATATTTAAGTACATTATTCATTTTATTCTATCAAGGAAAAATAGTGAGCCTTATTGTATAAATACAAAAACATACCGATTAAGTGATTTGCAGTGAATATGGGACAATAGTGGAATCACCTGAATCAACAATCTGATTCATTTTGCCTTGTCTGATGGCACTGCGTTGACAATGAAAACAATAAGTATCGCGAATAGAGAATCGATAAATTAAATCGATTCGATGTATGTCTTATATACTTATCTTACTTCCTAATGACTGAAATATTTATTGTTATAATATTTTTAGCCCAATCAATTTACGAGACTTAATATGAGGGTGACAGTAAATTATAAAATAAAAATATTCAGCTATAATTGGCTTCTTTTGCTGATGGACAATCAGTAATAGTAGATTCTTATACAAGGGGCTAAAATTACCCATTATATACAAGTAAACAGAAACCGAGTTATAATGGGTTTTAGCGCCGTGTGTTACAACTCTACTTTTCACTACGATTGCGAGAAATTAAAATACTTTCTTTTCCATCTGCAAATTAGGGTCTCCATTTTCACTGTTGTAAAATAAATAACGGTCACCAATACAATTTGTAACTAAAGAAAAATTCTAAAGATTTCGCGCCAATGCCTTTTTTTTCTGTAGCCGCAACGCAATGCACGCATTTTACCAAAGAGATCGAAGCTTTTAGTTTCATTTTCAAAAATGAAATGTTGTATTACTATTTATGATTATTCTACTTATGAATAAAGACTTTTACGAGCCTGCGGGGCTAAAGTGGCTACTTTTTCCCCGCAAGGGGGGGGGGGGGTATTTACTTTAGAATACGAAAGGCTAAAAATCAAAATGTGTGAACATACTTAATTATTTCAATAAACGCAAAATTTCAAGTTTTGGATTGTTTCAGAGACGCATTTTGTGTAATTTAGACTTTTTATACGAAAGGTAGGTTACGTTATAATATGTAAAAAACAAAAAGCTATTTTGGTTTAGTTCTAGGTCAACCCCTAACTTTTCTGGGCTATTGTACGTATTTTGTCCCACGGTTAGATAAAAGTGTTCTTCAATGATATAATATTTTATCGTAAACATTGCCTAGACAGAAATAGGAATGTCATTATGATTTGTGAGCAAAAAGATAAAATCAGTGACAAAAATCGTAGATATCAATAATTAAAAAAATAAGTACTTAAATTTATTATGTCTACTGTCATAAGTATACCATGTCTGCGCAGACATAATATGCATTGACTGACTATTCACTTGCGCAAGAGATGGGGTCGTACTAAAGTTTGTTCAACAAAAAGCAATCGTGACAGTTTTTCTTTCCGGCAGTTTTTCTATACTTACGTTCCGTATTTTCTGCCAGTAATAACTGTAATGCGACGCTATACCCGGTTTACAAGACCTTAAAAGAAGATTCCATGGTAAAATTACGGAGTGAAAACATCCGTCAAGTGCGAGTCGGACTCGCACATAGAGGGCTGGACCACAAAGCCATACTGAAATTAATCAACATGTTTACCAAAAAAATATATGCATAAATGAATATTGGTTCTGTGTGATAATCCTATTTTCGTCCATAACAAAATTATTAAAAACACGTACGTATAGGCAAGTAAAGTATTATATAGTTTGTGGTACTTACAGGGAAATCTAAACTTGTACTTCTTGTTGGGGAAAAAATCTTATATAGGGTTTCCTCAAACATATTTTTTAGGAAATTTGTCGTACCTACCTACTTAACACACATGTCCACCAATTTTTTTATTATTGTGAAAATTTTAACTAACCGTTTTGAAATACAGCTGATAATGGGTCATATAGCCATACACTGACAACGTATGCTGAGTAATGGGATCCCGTCGGTCACCCTTGGGTATGGAACCCTAAACAGTAATTGGTAAGTGATGTGCGCCCGCGCCGCAACGAATCGCCAAGTATTGCATACGGGAGACGACGCGCGTCAGCGACGGAAATGCGCCCTCTTTATCGTTATTACAAGTACCCTTAGGACACTATTTTGAGACCTCAGAATGTTATTAAATCTCATGTAAGTCCAATCGCCAACGTGTGCTTCGATCAGCACAAGTAAAAACTTTTTGCAAGATTTTGTTTGCAACATATCGCATAATTAAAGGCCTAGGACATTTCCTATAGGCAGGTGGCCTAGTGATACAAGCTGCCCATATTTCCTTGTAGGAAATAGGCCATAATGTCACATACCTTTAAGAAAAGTAGGTATGAGTACAATGTAAAAAAAGTTATACTTTACATTATAGACATTTCAATTTGGGATCCTATTAATAAGCGTGGAGTAGCTTCAGAATAATGAATCCGTCTGTTGTCATAAAATAAAGCCGCGGATTTAAAAAAATACACAGAAATAAAAAGCCATAATAAAAGACGGATTGACTATTCCGAGTCTAATCTAGGTTTATCTGCTTAAACATAGAGCATAACTTTAATGGCACACGTTACTCCGTGACACTATAGAGTGGCTCGAATTTGTTATCTCACAATTATACGTAGCATGCGCATCGACTAAGGAAGTGGTCACAACGGAATATTGCTAATTGGCTATATCTCATAGATAAGCAATAAAATCTATTGATATCGCACACCGGCTGCATCTGCAATTTATGGCAATGTGGATTTCGCACCACCCGCCATGGACCTCATAATTATGTATTAATACGCTAAAGCAAACGCCTGAAATCAATGGATAGGACACAGGCTGCATCTTCAATTTATGCCGATGTGGATTAGCGATGCGCCCAGGTCGGCCGCAACCCCCGCCACCGGACCTCATATTTATACGCTAAAGCGGACGCCGCAAAGAGTTCAAACGTGTGTCGGGCGCTACGAACAGTAGACGATCGAGAGAATCGCAACGCGTGGGTAGACGAGGGCGAGTGCAGTGTGCAAGTGCGTGCGGGTCGTGTGTCTGAAAGCTCGCGCCGCGAAGCCTCCGGAGCGTTGCCGTGGAGCAGGGCATCGCGCGAGCGCCCGCCTCGCGTCAGTGCCGGCCCGGCCGCGCCATAAGCATCACGTCCGGCAATACCGACTGTTCCGAATCTGGACACTGGACACATACCTATACACAGCATCAACAACTCGGCTGCTGCTACCTGCCGGCTGCCGGCGCGACCACGTATCGCGAATATATTTATTGTGCAGAACTGGTGAGTGCTTTTCATTTATGTAACAATTTAATTTTAGTCCTGGAAATACTACTTAAGGCAATCTACACTTACCAATAATACGGAATAAAAGAAACTGAATTGTTTTCATTTATTAGTTAACTTAACTTAAAGACATAATTTTTGTACTGTATAATGTTACTAATGGTACTGTATGTAGAGGACATCAAGAGACGAAAATATAAGAGATGCGTCTGAAAAAGCCGGTCGCGAGCATTTCCTCTGTTGCGTTTCAGGGGAAAATATCCAGACAGAATGTGCCTCTCCATTTAAAATTTTCAGTAGTTTTTATTTTTTATTTATTTAGGGCCAGTTAGTTCGATAATAAAATTCGAGTGGAATTTAGATAGCAGTTGGACAGTGGGACAATGCATTTCCAATTGCAATAATAAATTATGTAGTCATATTTTTAAATGCAACCTAAGACACTTCTGGAGGCAGATAAATTGAATAAAAAAGAAATACTTTATGCCTTCGTATAACTTCCTGCTTTTAAATGTAAGATATCCTGCGAAATACCTACTTAAATTTTTCGTGAACAGTGGACAGGTTTTACAAGTATGTTTAACAAGTATATGTTTTCAAACGATAGGTATCATTTGAATGATGTAATTACCATTCTAAAATTTTATTGAAGGTTAGTAGTGCATTACTTTTACTTGCAGTATA
This sequence comes from Erannis defoliaria, assembly GCA_905404285.2. NCBI lineage: Eukaryota > Metazoa > Arthropoda > Insecta > Lepidoptera > Geometridae > Erannis > Erannis defoliaria. The sequence goes on from FR990071.1 coordinate 9,924,058, forward strand.
TAAATGTAACTACTAAAAGATTTTAAAACCTAAAGTAAAATATGAAATATTATTACTAAATAAAATTAGAATCGAAAACCGTAAGATCGATATAGAGTTAAATTATAAGCAACACACTTTATTAAAACATGTTATGATAATTTGAAAATTCTATGGTGTCAACTAAAAATATTCACATACAACTTATTTATAACAAAAATGTTTCAAAGAATGTCTACACATGTTAAATAACTGGATTTAAACATTATTATCTTTTGTGCGATACCAGTTACGAAGCTTCGGTTAAGAACGCGGCCGAAGCAATTTATGCGACGGATATAATTTAATTGACAAGGTATAATAAACTCAATAATAGCGAAAAGTGTAAGCAAGCGTGAGTAGATCCGATAGAGACGCGTGCCTTGGAAACGAGCGTAGCCGATTCAATATTTCACACTCGCCACCGCTAATCATTCACGATAGTGCCTTGCAAAGGAGATTGATGTTAAATCAACCTCTTCATACCTACCTCAGGCTAACACAAATTACATTGTATGCTAGTCACAAAATGTAAAAAATCAGAACGGAGCTTTCCATTTGACACACTTTCCGGCCTAGAGTTTTTTGTCGAAAATAATTTACTGAGGAAGCCGATAGTTGTGCAATAAAAGGTTTTCCTAGAGAAAAAGATATCAGTAGGTTCTGAAGTCCCAACCGTCCGTCGTCGCCGCATCTACGTGAGAACGCGGCGCACGTACAGCGTACACCTCAGCTCGACGTCAAGCGGCCCAACTCGCGGTGTCAGACACTTTAACTGTATCTGACGTTTATTTATTCAATCTAAATAAATACGACACGAACTTGTGTACTAGGTGGCACTGGCAATGACATTCGTTGTTAGCACAAATATCGACGTTATGATACTTTATGTAAAAACAACCATGTTACATTTTTGATTCATCATTTACATTCGTAGAAATGTCATGAGCTTCCCGTACGTAAAATACCTCGCTCTATAAAGTGGTTTCTCCGATTTGAATTTTTTATAGCCGCTTGCCAGCGAATATTATGCGAGGCTCATAAATGACTGGAGTAATTTGTCTCATAGGTCGTTGTAGAGACGGCGTGGTATTACGAAGTTGAAAGTTAATCTAGACGATAGACACTTCAGCCCCTGTTGTTTGTTAGACTCGAATGAACTGCTCCCCTCGACGCAGGCGGTCGAGCTTTATTCACCTGGCTGTAACTTTTGCCGAGTTTCGCCTGTGCCATCTTGTTTTTGTTTCCCTTCCGCTAAGTTAACGAAGGCAGTTTGTGAGATACTGAACCTTTCGTGCGAATTTGAGTTTTCCCTTTGTTGTTTATTCTTAAATTGAGCGATATTTGCGGTACGGGTATTACTACATACATACATACTTACAACGATTTTTTTATCATGAAAACTATGTTATGATGTTAGGTACTATATACGTATTATTAGCAAGAAAACCGTTGTTACGGTTATCTTCTGAGTTTACTTAGGTTAAAAAATATTTTAATTAAATAAGGCTCCATTTATGCGAATAAATAAACGTTTAAATGTGATTAAAATAGATGAAGAAATATTAAAAGATAATAGAGTATTTCCGTTAAGTAGAGTGAAGACATTAGCCCCTTCCTTCATTGATAAACGCGGAGTAGCCTGGAATAGTAAAATATTATTTAGTGTATTCCTTTTTTTTCAATTTATGACTTGAAGGATAAGACTATTTCGAAGGCTAAACTACTTTTATTAAAAAGCTCTTACAGCCTTACTTAAAAACGCTTCTTAAAGTAAAATGATGTTAGTTAATATTGGGCACTTTATTTTTGTATTGCTCAGAAGTTAAATGACGTTTCTTAACTAAGGTAACGTTTTTAAGTAAGGCCCTGAGTGCGAAACATTGGCCGTCGCGCGTCGTTTAGTGATCGGTTGATTGCGCAAAGCTCCGCGCAGTGAGTTCAAGTGCAGGGTGAAGGCTTCTAGCTGAGAATCGCTTACCGATGTATCATTTATCTTAGCATTTTATCTAATTACACGTGAAGTTATTGCTAAGTACCAAATCACACTATAATTTTAAAAGTTTAAGCTGTGTGTGTTTCTTACCAGTCTACTCTGTAACGACTGTACGGATTTGAATGAAATTTGGTACAGGTTACAGCAGGGTGTGGTGTAGTTTTTGTAGGATAGCCTATACTACAGGATAATCCCAGTTAAAAAAAAAAAAAATTTCATTATGAAAACTGATGTGGTTTACGCACATTTTTGTTACTTTTATGCGGGATTACATTTAATAAGCAAGTAAATTTATAACTATAGTCGGAGTATCCGGATTAATTAAACGTGAGTAAGCTCGTATAAATAAAATAAAAACATTATTATTTGACTTTAAATTCGAAACTAAATAGTTATAATTATATCGTTTGCAATGCATTTAAAATTATACAGAAGTTACGCCTTGAGGTTTCGTGTGCGTGGATAATTGTTCAAGATCATTTTCCGGGATAACGAATTATACGTCTTTCTAGAGCATTTCAACTGTGCTGAAAATTATGCAATTCCCGTGAATAAGCTCCGTGAAAGAGGGACAAACATACTTTCTAATCGTAATTTTAGAAAAGATTTATAAAGAAACAAAAGAAACAAAGAAGAAGCTTCAATTTCAAAATCCCGAGTCAAAGTGTTTAACAAATCTATTACTAGTACGTACAATCTTTTCTCAGCATCATCATCATTGGCAATTTATTTCTACCCACTGCAGGGCATATTTCTCCTCCCTCTTTCTCCAATCTTCCCTATTTAGCGCCAATCTTGTCTATGCGCTTTGGATGAACTTTTGGATGTAATTTCACCACCGTTGTGCTGGTCTTCCTGGTCTGCCATCTTTTCTGTATTTTATTTATTCCTTAAGCAAGTTTTAATAGAATACGAGTATCATAACTAGAATTAAGTCAGCAAGTACAAAACGTATTGTAAGTAAAGAGATAGCTTGCGAATCCGGCGCTCGCGGTGGTCACTCGATTGCGTAAAGCTTCAGCGTCTGCGCCGAGTTCAAGCTCAGGGTGAAGGTTGCTGAGCGTCGATGTTCTATGCCTTACCTCATCTCTAATGAGATCATTAGACACCATGGAACCTTGGAAAGCTCTTTAAAAATCAGCTATGAGAGAGAATAGTCTTTAGTTCTAAGTAAGTTTGTATCACTCTGGTGACAGAATTTCAGCAGTTCAGTCTGCGTTGCAACAGTTAACTTGTACGTTAGTTTTTAGCATAATTATTGGTATGTATGGGTAGTTGTGACAAATTAATAAATATTGATGTAAGAAATAAATCATACTTTAATTTCATACTTTCATAATGTACCCTGATTATTTGTAAGTTGTTCTATATTTCTGGTGTGCAATAAAGTTATATTGTATTGTACTTTTCTTAGAAGAAAGCTACAAAGATTAAAACTTTTTTTAAATATTAATTGAGTTGAGACTTTATTCTTATCTTAATTCGGTTAAAAATTCATCGATCAGAGTACCTACTGCTATTCTAAAATTTGGTTTTTAACTTGATGAATTTTGATATAATTTTTCTCAATATTTTATAAGATCCAAAGAGCAGCTGCCTAATCAATACCATTTTATTTATACATATGTCGGCAATAACTGTAACTAATAACTGGCAGCAATTTAAAAGTCGATTTAGTTCGTCGGAAAACACATGAATTTAGAAAGCTCCATCGTAGGTTCCTACATAGATTTGCGCAATTAACTCAGATATGCAAAATACAGTAATAGCTCGGATTTATAGAGGTCAGTAAACGTATAAAAGGTAACAAACGCAATGAAAGAGACGTCGACGCGATGCAACGTGAGAAAAATGCTCAGTCAATGAATGGAGGGATGTGCCACCTCACATTGCATCCTTCATTCATCATACTCATTCAAGTACGTGGAAGTGCCCGTCAATAAATTACCTACCTACTTAACATGATAGGAAAGTGCCTATATTATATGCTGGATAAATAAATGTGCCGTGAGTCAAATAAGAACAAATGATTGTTATCATTGACGATGGCGTAGCGACAAGGTCGGCGCGCTTCCGATTCTTTTGTTTTAAGTGTTTTGCACTTAAAGCGCGGAAATACGCTTAGTTGACGAGAGCTAAGTGGATGGATGACGATCTTCCTTCTCACCAGCCAATGGGCCTGATGTAGTACATGACTTTGCCGGGCACGCCATTTAAGCACAAAAAATATAACAATGTAAATGTACACAGTCACTGTAAAAAAAGCTCAAGTCATAGCCAGTGTTGACACCTTAGCACAAATCTTGAGAGGAAGATCGCGGTTGCAATTCGAAAGCGAGCCAGTGGAAATCTGAATGGTGTACCGATTTCCATAAGTAATGCCAAATGTCATGGGAAAAAGTAAGTTATAAATTGAAGTGTCCTTATAAGTTAGTAATGTGTTGTGTGTCTTCAGTGACTGTGCATTAATGCGTTTGCGCGTCAATATGCGTGCGCGAGTCCCGGCGTGACAGAATGCGCTCGCGCCGCTGTTGGCGCGGGCGCTGCGAGCGACGCGCCCGCCTCGCCGCGCCTCGCCTGCGCTACGTTGCTTCCTGAGAAAATGGCAACTTATGGGGAACTGAATCTGGGCCTCACAGGTGCCATTGACCCGCGCAACCTGCCACACTCGACGCACATGTGTTGCCATTCACATTTAATAATTCACCCACATACCATCTCACTTACATATAGGTTTATAGACTTGTAATAATCGAAAGCCACAATAGGTAAAATTGCCACGGTTTAAATAACGATTGCGGCGAATCGAACTAACAATTAGCAATATTCCTCGGATGTTTCAATTTAAGATTTTATATGCCCTTGCGTCATGTCACGGCGTTTTTATTTAGTTTTTTTAGGTAATTATATAGGTTCACCTACATCTAGCTATGGATAAGGCATAAGGCGTTTCATGAATGGTATAATTTTAGAGAGAACGCAGCGAGCTTCTATCGCACCGCCTGCACCGCGGCTTTAGGAGACGGAACCGTTACTGAACCACAAAAATTCCGCAAAAAAATCTCGCAAACCGTTTGTGTTTCACTTGTAATATTGTAATCTCATAACGTGCCTTTGCTTTCAAGGTATAGTTATTAAACACTAGCGGCCCATCCCGGCTTCGCACAGGCCTAAATAATAAATATAGCCTATGTTTATCAGGGATAATATAACATTCTAATGGTGAAATAATTTTTGAAATCGATCCTGTAGTTTTTGAGTTTATTCGTAATAAACATACAAAAATACAAATCTTTCCTCTTTATAATATTGGTTTAGATTATATAGTGTAGATTATCAAAATCAGAGTGCTTTTGTATTGTTTAGTAATGTATTAGCTGTGTTATTACTTTAAGTATGTAGTAATGAGGGTGCAGATACGTGCAGGCTTACTGAAAATCTGTCAAGTGCGTATTGTAACACGCTCATGTTAGGGTTCCGTAGCTAAATACAGTACCAATTAATAAATAGATAAATAACTATAGTCACCTTTGTTCTTGTTTAAGTGTGCAATGCAATTTTTACAGTTATCAGCAAAAAAGCTGTCCACTTAAATATTAAAATCTGGGTAAAGTATATTCCATTATCTGTTTTCTTTTAAATTAGTGCTGTTTTGAAACCAAGTTATCTGTTAGTACTGAATTTTCGCCTTATTTAAATAGACTAAAACGAGACGTGATTTGGAAATTCTTCGAAATCTCATAATTATATAAACCTCGTAATTCAAATTTGCTTTTCAACGATAACTCGATAGGTAGGATTTTTTTTCAAAGGGGGTGTTATTATTACCTGCTCCTAAAAATTGTTACATTATTTCAACATATTATCCGGCACCTAGCGTATTTATTTACCTTTACTTAAGTATACCAATTATAATTGTCATCGCCATAGTTTATACAGTTTCGGAGTAAAATTACACAAACGATGAAAAAGACAATCGAAACTATATGGTTTACTAGTTTGTTACGAATTACAAAATATGTATGCTGGCGTATTTGTAGGTAGGTAGTAACATAATAAACGTGACTTACTTTCGATATCCTGTTACATAATGGAAACCAGGTTTAATGCTCTAACTCGTAAGATGCATCGTATAATGGTCGCAAAGAGACCAGATTTCACCCAATTCAGACTGTGAAATAGTATTGCTACACAAGTTGATAGTTATTGGTCCCTTGCGTACAGCACAGTGGTAGCGAGCGTGTAAGAAACCTCGTCATGGGTCGCCGTCTGAATATCAATATCATAATATAGCCATGCTGTGTTGCGAGCCACAATGACCGATAAACAGAACCACACGAATATGACCCTACTCGGGCTTTCTTTAAAATTCACATTCACAGACTTCACCGCTGTTAGGTGCTCGGTGCCACCAAATGGAATGTAGGTTATGATGTTATTTAGCTCAAGTTTTTTGCCGGTCTAAGTTTTTATTAGATACAATGGCGAGTAGATATCTCCTTTTATGTCAATCAGCGTCGTGTAAGGCGTGAAAGTACTGACGTCACTGCACCGAATGTTTTTTACATACCATATTACTCGCGAAGGCTGAATCAAAATGAAAGTGTCTAATCGAGAAAGTTATTTAGTAATTGACACTGGTAAAATGATATGGTCATCTAATTTCAACTATTTGTAGATTGGCCACTCTAATTTCAACTATTTGCTTAAAACCATTTAGATATAGACAGGTTAATAAGAATCAATCAAGAGGAAACACATTATCTGGTAGAGTCTGGTTGAGTATCTAATTGAGAAACTTAACTAAGTTAAGAAAAAATCTTTAAGTGTCAGTTTCTTATACTGCTAGGTAGGTATATCATGCTAAGTTAAACGAGGAATATGAGATCAATTATTTATCTTATGATATTAGTAACGCCTAATTCATTCGCTTAATTGAGAACTTATAGATACTTACTATACATATATAAAATTACCAGCTGTAGATGCACATACGAGTATTACTTTTACAATCGAAATAATTAGGTATGCATAACCTATAGTTTTTTTTTAAATATTATGATACAGCATTGAAATATGGGTTATTCACCACCTGGACGCGAGGCAGGGCACGCGTGTGTTCAGTTGGTGAAACTCAAAATTGCTATCACTTATTATTACTAGTACTTACAACCACAGAAACAAAAGAAGCTAGCTAATTACGACTAACCGTTGAATCCGCACCCTAAAACCCCTAAAAGATAAATGACTCAAGATTAATTTTCAAGTATTGGCCAATTTTTTCTTATTCATATTCATAGGTGGTAGTTAGGGCTCTTGAAATCCGAGGCAAGTATGATTTACAGCGAAGTAAAAAAGCCTGAAGCCTTTATAAATCTGTTCGCTTTGTAAGGTGTGGTACGCCAAGCGCGGAGACTAACAATAAGGATCATATCAATGCTCGCCAACTACCTTGTATTATTTCGTTTGGCTTTCCTGCGCTGCTTATCTGAGTAAAAAGTGGCTAATATCATGTAGGTAAGTGAGAAGATTATTCGTCTGTTAGCGTATAAGTATGTATGTATGTATGTATATATATGTATGTATATATATGTATGTATGTTGTATAATACTGAAAAATTAAGTGAAAATCTACTTAAATAAACTTATAAAGTCTGAGTACATCGACAATGTTTTAAGTCTGGCCAGTCGCGTGAAGAGATGCGTTTGCTATCTCCCTAAAGAGCCTGGTTGTGCCCACGCTCATAGCACCCACACTCTAAATAACAAGACAAATATACATGTCCACTTTACCATTTACCGAGTAAAAATTCTCATGTTATGTTTGATTAGGTCTTTTACCAATTAGTATTTGTACCGATATATGACGTTTGACTCGTCCGAGGTTTGTCTGAACACTTTGTGTAGCGGCCGACAGCCTCCCGCGTCGGAACTGAAGTGTGAGAGAATAAGGACTCTACCTAACTACTAACAACCCATTGTTTGCGTTCAAATACTCACCCTTTTGAGCTTTTATGCGAGATATTAAAGGTTTTCACGTATTAACAATACGACACGTGAAGTTTTTGACGGGGTACCAACACATATTTAAGCAATGATAGAATAGCACTGGCAAACAAAGGAAATTCGGAGTCTTGTCCCACACAGAATCGTTTTTAAAATATAAATCGACGTCTCACGTTCAAAAAAGGGCCTTTGCCTTGTTTCGTGACCGACAAACAAGATATTTGGGGCTTTTATTGCTTATGTGTCATCGGCTCATCGGTGCGTTGCAGGTATCGTATAAACTCGTAGCATTGCGCCCGGTGAATGCGATGTAACAGTGAAGTTCGCGAAGCATGTAAAGGAACTGTTAAAGAGGTAATTATTATAAATTGTTTATTCGCGAATAAGAGTCGGTAACAGGCGGTAATGTCCAGGTTGTTTTATGGTGCGGAACGCGCGATGTCATTGTCCTACGGGCTGGTAAGCGCATACCTACACCTCAGCCGCGGCCGCGCCGCGCTGCTCGGCTGCCAACGACGCGGCGCGGCGCGCGTCTCCAGCCTGAACATTTTGATTGCCTTCGAAGCCTTATTGAGAATTATAATATTTTGCCTACTCGCGTGACAGCATTGTCATATAAAATATTTGGTAAAAAAGAAAATAAATACGATCTAACTACTTAACTTACTCCACAAAAACAAAAGGAATGTATCTAGATCGTAAAAGTTTTAAAAAAACAAATACATAGATTTATTTTAGTTACCAACAATGTGTACATCAAAACGTTTATACACTAAAAGTAAATACTTACACATAATGTTACATTATGTCACCATATTATGAATTATTAATATTGTTGTGCCCCGCGGTTGCAACTGCGATGGAAAATTGTGATGAAAAGTTGTGATGATGGATAAGACGATAAAATGTAGCCTATCTCTGCCAAATCCCATCAAGTGCGGCATAGCCGTTTTATCCTCAAAAAGTAACAAACATTCATACAGATACAGAGATAAACTTAATTCCGAATGTTTAATATAGTATGATTTTAATTAGCGTTATTAATCGACATCATTAGAATAATTTTTACCTCAAGCTGACCTTTTAAAACGATCCCGTCTGTACACGTTAAAAAGCCCTACAAACGTGTTTTATATAAAACTCTACATTTAGAAATATCTATAAGTCGCATCCCAGGTAGATAGGTGGGTTCTTATTTTCCTTTAATCTTGAAAGGGTCTTTGGGAAGTAGTATGTCAACTGAATCCCTACATGAATTATTCACACTTCCAGAATACCCTAAGGAAATAAGCGCGAAGATATTATCAAACGGAAACTTGTTATTTCTTAAGACAAGTAACTTATTTAAAAAACCCGACTTCAAATTAATATGGGACCTCCTCGGGATACCCTTTCTATTAATAAAGAATTTTCAAAATCGGTCCACAATTGACGGAGAAATCGGAGAACATAAATAAATAAATAAAACATATATACATAGAACATCCTAATTTTTGAAGTCGGTTAATAAAATAGATATTATGCTGTTTAATATTGTGTTTGGCCGAATCTCATATTTTCTCAAAACTAGCGTTTTAATAAGCACTGCTACTACTGTACTAGCTTTATTGTTATGGCGTGCTATTTACCATGAAGATAAAAACACATTTTTTTTATTGAATAGCTACTCTATCAGTTATTATAACTTTAGTTTTACTAAATCGATGCTTTGAGTACACTCTGACAATCAATTTGCTACGGAGTGCTACGACACATGCAGCTACAGTTTTCTACAAAAAAAGATGCATAAAATATAGGCACAAATATTAATTTCGAGGATATTCGAGATCTATCAAGAATAACCATACTAAAAATTGTTCAATCATCATTAGTTTAAAAGTATTAATTTGAAGATACTTCCTGATTCGTGGTGCTTCCCTGAACCTGCTCAAAGGTTTTAAACATTCGTGAGCCGACGAATCTTCACCTTGAAAGAACATAGGCATTTTTTGCGTTTGTTTTTTCCATAATAATAATGAAGATTTTTATAAGTGTTCATTCAATAATCTTAGCTGGAGCTAATCACGACCACTTCTGTTCTTATATGAAAAAAAAATACTTTTAAAATTGGCGTTTATGGGATTTGCATTGCAAGGTGTTGAAGGTGATGTGATTTATACCATACTACAACTTACTAAATAGTGTATTATATGCATCAAAATCTAAATAAATAAGTATTAAAAACGAGTTAATACAGCCACTTTTAAAAGGAGAGAGAGATAGAGAAAAAAAACCTGCAAATTAGAAAGCTTCAGTTGACAGATCTACGAGTATAATTAGTATTTATTTAAAATGTCGCGGTCTTTATCTATTAGACTGCAATAAAAAATACAGCTATGTTTTAGCAAGTTTAAATCCGTTTACTAAAGCCTCAAGAATTGGCTGTATTATATAGCTTTGTAGGTATATCGATATAACGATAAAACTCGATACAAGAATACAACATCTTTTATAAAGGTGTAGCAACACAAAAGTACGGATGTTAATATACCCAATACAATTAATAAATTAAGAATAAATTAATATAATAAAAAAAGCCCTCATACAAAATAAGCAACCATGTGATCAATTTTGTATAAGAACACAACTGATTTCCAATTTGAGAAAATAGTGTCCTAAAAGTTATTCGCGTTGTATAGTTACAGTTACAACTACCTAATGAAAGAAATGCTTATTTGAAAAAAAAACTTTGTGTTAGTAGATGCTTAGGTACCAACCTCAATCTGTCTTTTCTAAATTTGATACGAGAAATCTCAAACAAAAGTTAGACAATATCTAGCAAAAAATAATCAGATAGAGAGTAAAGACATGTCCGGTTGTGTCGATGTCAAGAGGTCAGCATTTCGGTTCGAACAATTGAGATGGACAGTAGAGCGATAAGCGAGCCGGAGGTGTATTCAAATCGATTTACTGGTGTATTATTTTGCGATAACATCATATTGCTTAGTTCATTTTTCCCAGTTAAAATTAGCTTTGTAATGGCAAAGCTTCGACTTGGGATCCATTAACGTTAGAGAACAGGTACGTATATACTTGCTGTACCTTAAACTTAAGTGTAAATAGTATAACTTTTTTTTTTTTTTTAATTTTGGGCGACATTTTTTACACACAGCGCCATCTAGCCCTAAGCAAATATACTAAGCAAAGCTTGTATTATGGAAACCAGATAGCTGATAGAATATATATATATATTTTTTTCGTAAATACATACTTATGATACATACTACTACACCCTTTACATATTTGAAAAATGTTCTCTTTTTCTTTCCTATACTTACATGCCTCTTGGTTAACGGTGGTAAGCATTCTGCGATCCCCAAGCCGCCTGCCAAGCGTGGGGATTATGGCAACCCCTCCCTATTAAGGGGGAGGCTTTCGTACAGTAGTGGACGTCTTCCGGCTGTTGATAACTTAGATGTCCTAAAAGCAAAGGGCGTGTTCCGGCTGGCTGCTTACTTCAGAGCTAGATCCTAGTAATCAAACACCAAACCTGGCAACCAAAAAATATATCATAAAAGTATAATTAATAATCATACGCATGAGTCGTTGTCTTTTATGCTTAAATATATATGTTTATTTTTTTATCATTATTGAAATAATAGCAATTATTACATTTGACAAGATTACGTGAATTAAAAATATCTTATTTATTAACGAACTTATCTACTTATTTCTAAATGGTGGGAAATCATACCGAGTAATTACTGCAGGTAGACGTGTGACTGCACATCGTCTCATAAAGGGCTGGGACTGTAAAAAAAAACTGCGTCTGCGCAATAACGGTAAAAATCGGTGCGAATATACAAACTGAAATAATTGTAAATAATACAAGCGCAAGTGTTGTAGTGTTGTGTTGTGTGCTCTTTGTGGTTTTTGAAAAGTAAATAAGCATCTCAAGACTTTCTATTACAAAAATAAGCGTGCCACATAATGTGTATATAATGTCTTCGAAATGAACATCTATTGGTAGCACAGTAGCACAAGCTTTGATATCATCGTATATCTAAAGTCGAAGGATGAATACAATATTTTTTACGTGTTTTGCACTGATGTAATATTTCTTCTTAATTAGATGGCTTTGTTAAAAAGAGTACAGGACGTGACCTTTTTCATTACCTACGTTATAAATTGGGTGCTTTTGTAATACTTTGTTCGCCATTGTGTCATGTTAATGAGTTAGTCATGCAACGTACGACAAGAGATGTCTGAAGTCGTAATATACCTAACTAAGATCTTATGTGAAACGTTAAATCTAGGAGTACCGGAGACACAAACTTATGCCTGAATATTCAACCTTATTTTCATAAATATTGCCATTAAGTAAGTTCGTAGGGGCTATATAGGCTGAGTGGCCAGCCCTAGTGTTAGAGTTAATGTGCCGCCCGGAGGCCTCTATCATGGCTGACGGTTGTTGTTATAGAATCTAGAACAAACAACCGGGACCAACAATTTAACGTGTCATCCGACCCACGGCCATTGGCGTACATATTGACACATATACTACTTTTTAACGCCGAAAAATATATTCTGTGTTCTGTTATGTTCACATTCTCTACTATAAAAATGATGACGTGCCATTTTATATCAAATAATATTCTATCACGCAAAACGCGTGTCGAGAAAATCAGATTAAAATGTGAGTTCAATGAAAAACAAACGAGTATTTACAAAGCGCGACCGTGAGAAAGCATTTCATGAGTTATTTACCTGGCATCGATTATATCGGTTATGGGTAAGTGAAAGAATGGTGATGTTGACGTGGTGGCGCTGGCCCTCGGTCGGCGGTCGCGGCGCGGGCGCGGCCCAACCGCCGCCATTGTGGCTCCGACTTACTAAATCAATATTTGCGCAGATGTCGGCGCAAGACCATGCTATGCTTGTAGCGACCTAAAATTCATACAGCTTATATGGCAATGTTAGCGGTAAATTTTCTCGGCAGCTACTTGTAATCCTTCAAATGTGGGTCGGTGTTGCACGCACAGACTGACCCCGACCGTGCTCGGCTGAAGGGTAATTCATTCAAATCGATCCTCGATCTCAAATACTTTAATGCCGTGATTTTGCTCAAACGCTCATCGATTCGAAACTGCTAACCATTTCCTTTCTAACCTTTATGGAAATTAGAACAATCGATTTAAAACTATTAAAAAAAGGATTTAAAATGTCGTTAATTTTCTTATGGATCATGAAATGTTATGCAATTAAGTTATGTAGGTATGTCAATGTAGTATATAATATGTGGTCCATGCCTAAGGTGATAGTAGATACTTGAAAAACCTGGTATGAGTACCTACGCAATAGTTTCGCATTCGACAGAGTAGGTAAGTTTCGTCAACTCGATATGTTAAATTGAGACGAGACAGGACCAATTACATTAAAGCTACGTAGCGTAGGTTTTATTAACAATTCAATGGCTGGCTCCTCCAAGCCTATATGTATGTTAGCTATACGCTAGACGCGGTATACGCTAGAGAGAAAGTAAAAAACATAATATAAAACCAGGCAAAACTTGAAATCCCTTTTTAGGTAGCAACTAAAACTTGTTTGTATCAAAATGATATTTTTGCTAGAATGTTATTCTTAGCAATTTTACCGATTGCAATTACTCAGTGAAATTAATTAATGTCTTTAAAAAGTTTAAATAAGCGACCGAGATAGCGGCGTGCAACTATGAAAACTAAAAAATATATTATACAACCTATATTACGAATTGAGAAATTGCATTTTAGAACTACTCTTGTTCTACGAAATTTGAATGGCGTTACTTACTTGTAATTAGAATAATGCTTAAAGTCGTAAATAGCGCAGCTATTAAGAGTAGTCATACAGGAAAATTGCACATTGCACATTTGGTCTTTAAGATCACATTAGAAAAGCACTATATTATCTTAGCCAGGGATTTTCTTTAGTACTGAATGTAATGAGGTAATAACTCTCTGATTTACGATCAGATATAGCAGTACACACACACACAGTACAGTCTACTGGTAAGTAACGCGGTATGGTATGATAACAACACCAGGATACTTTACAACGCCATGAATATAAAAAGACAGGACGATAAATAAGACGCGAATACAGGTACTTAGTTGATTAAAAACTCAATTTTTACGACATTTCACGTATAACTTTGAATAATATTAATAACTAAGGTTTTATTAAATGATGGGTTCATGCAACATAACCGGTATGAGAAAATTATTTATTGTGATTATAACGTCTATAATAATTACCAAGTCTCAATTGCTCTCGTGTATTTAAACTGCAATTATATTCTAAGTAATATACAAGAAGGATTGCATTCCCCTCAGGAAGTCACGCTTGCTTAAGTGCTATTTACTTTTTAAACGCTTTTTCTTTCACTGTGGTTTCCAAGTGAAAACGAACAGCATAATTTTCTAGCGATGACCACGATTCCCGTGTAATATGATAATGAGATGTATAAATATTTCATGTCTAGCTAGGGCTCTTTATTATCTTTTTTGCGCTGTAACTTGTTTTCTACAATGCAGTCCCACAGAGAAAATAGGAGCCCTAAGTATTAATGTTATTTTTGTACTAGACTCATGCGAAGTAATTCCGTTCCCGTGGGCTACCAAGCGTTTCATGTGTGTTCCTCAATTTTATGCCTCTACAGGCATTGTAACCGTTTGATATTAACTTTATTATTAGAACTTTATAAAACATTGTAGACTACATTAACTTTTTTATATATAGGTACTTCGTTCAATCTTATAGCTACTTTGTAGGCCTTGCTTACCTAATATTTAGAAACTTAGTATGAATATTGTTGTAACCCGATTACTTGCTCCTGAAGGTTAGATAACATTCTTCATACTTGTAACCATTATCATAAAAGCCATGTTAGCTCTTAGGCACTTAACGTGTACGAGTAGGTAACGGGTATTTTTCAAAGACCCATACGTGCCTTCGACTGCTCGTTTGAACCTAAGCTATGACGTTCGTTTGTGAACGCTTACTATTCATTCTTGCACAGAGATATGGCTCGTAATGACCGGCCGGTCGGTCAGCTATCGACTAGACGCTCGTAAACAGTCTTCGAGGCACAACGTTCTAACGTATCGCTGAATGTGCCTCTAAAGGACACCCTGAAGACCCTCGCTTCCTAGTAAATACACACACAAAAGCGAAAGAACAAAAGGTTTGCGACAATGTTTAATTAGATTCCACCGAAAAGGGCTCGGAGCTCAAAGGTCACTGATTTAGTGGCCACTGAGATGCACACGCGTCGGTTTGTACGAGCTAGGGGTGCAGATCGGCACGGGTCAGCGGCTACCCTAATAGGTACACTCTAGAAACAGCGCCGGGAGCAACACGTCGCGAGGGCGAGCAGATGCGGGGGTGACCCACGGCCTCTCTAATCGTCATCCATGATATGACTCGCAGAACATATCTACCGGCCTCTCATAAAGGTTCAGCAATTTACTGCTCAACTGACGGATTCGAACCCACAAAGTACTAAACTTTATAAGTCATAATATGTAATAGCTAATTACAGAACAACCTCTATAATGGTGGAGCAATCAAAGAAACAATGTATTTCATATCGTGAGAGGTGTCAGTAAAAGGCAACCCGGGTGTACCCGGGCGGCTGCGGCTGGAACGGGAGGCGAGCGAGCGAGGCGCGGGGGCAACGCTCATCGTGTGAGCGGCGCGCCCGACTCGCGAATTCAGTGTATGCCTAGCAACAGCCACTCACACTAACGGTGGCTTTCTTCGAACACACAGACATAGAATGCACTCGCGAGCTTTGGCTTTGACGGACTCTAGACATTAAAGTCGGCTTTTCTCATGAACTTGTGCGAAATTCCACGGCTACATTTGCAATTTTTTCAAGAGCACGTTCGTAATTTACATCACGCCTACTTTCGATCGGTGGAATGTAGACTGTATGCGTACGAAATTTTAATGATCAGCTAGAAAAACCCCGAAATGAGTGTTTGTAGATTCAATCGAAATCACGAAATAGCATGGAAATAAGATAATTCGTAGGAGTAGTGCGGAATGCTAACGCGAAGTAACGGAGCGAGGACGCTTCAAACGGATTTACCTCAACAGTTAAGAAATGAGACGACGCCGACCGACGTTGAAAATGCGTGCCGCCGCGATCACGACACCTGCGCCAATAGGTACTATTGCTGCGGACAACTCTTCGATTTCGCTTTCTTAAAAGTAACTTTAAAAAAAAAAACAATGGTCTTCAAATTTATATGGGACCACCTCGAGAGCCCTTCAACTACCCTTCCAACCCTACCCTTTCAAATATATTTTATTTCAAATTTGGGCCACAATTGAAGAAATCGGTGAACATACATAAAAAACACATACAGGCGAAAATAGAACCTCGTCTTATTTTGAAGTCGGTTAATAAAATAAATAAGATTATTTAAAGATATCGTTACACATTATTGTCTAAGCCACGACATGACACAACTATGATTCATTACGATAAAAACCACCCTTCACTTATACCCTACATATCTATACAATTGCACTATAACCAAAATTTCAATACTGCAGCACAATAAGCTCATGACACTTGCTTCGCTTCAATAAAAATACTTCGCATTTGCGGCAAAAAAAAAACAAAATAGAAGCAAAAATAAGATCATGTTTGCCCATTTCCTATACTCTCAATCTCCCGTCACGAAATTCGCGCAGGTCAATGAACCGCAAGTACCGGGCCTCAAGAAGGAACTAATATTTGCTATCTTACTACGTATTCCCTTAAGGGACAAGAGCCCTACCTGCCACGTCGGGTTACTTCCACGCGACTGCCACTGCTCCACTTATGTTCCATAATATTAGGTACTATTTACGAGTATGGACATCATATTACGACACTGCTGTGGTTTGTAGACCAACGTAATATGTGATTCTTAGTCGGATAAATTAACTATAATGTTAACTAAAACTTCAAAATAAATTCCACGGCGGCGGTTACCTATAGCTACTTTTATACGCAGTTTTTAGTAATTTCTATTTCTGAGGTTTATGACACATGCACGTGAGCATTCAGCAAATAAGGCATAAAATAATAGTTTTAAACGTGTTACACTAGATAGTTAAACTAAGTGGTATGATACGTGTACTGCGCATGCGACGGCTAGTTAATTCGTACGTGACCGCTGCGCCTGCCGTTAATCGACCGCTACACTTCAACGACAATTATCGCCTAATAACGACAGCTTGTCGCTGCCTTGTCGTCGAATCTAACATGGAGGCAGCGAGGGGCTGGCGACGCCCGCCATAGCCACGACTGCTATGTTAATCACGACTCATTTACAAGGCTCGATAATCGCGACACACGTACGTGAGCGCATTGTGGTGCGCGTGCGCATTGTTGACGACCGACGTCAACCGCCTCGCGAATGTCGAGCTCTCTTATATTCCCGTGAGAAAGCAGTAATCAAATTTATTTCATATGCTTTAGCCTCGATCGCTGTCCGACTCAATATAAGAATTTATAGTCGTGTAGATTCCGCGGTGGGTGTACCCACCCATCAAATGACCCTGCGGTCATCATGGCTCGTATCAAGAACATTGCTTTAAACTTTGAACATTGGCATAACTAGATATTGCCTATTATATTAACGATTATTAATTATATATCAACTTGGTGTAACACCTTCATAATAGATACTGTCCCATAACAGTTAATATAATTTATAACTAATAATAAAGGTATTGTATTAGTTTCATTTATACTGCTACGACAGTGCTACGAAAATAGAGTAGATGGTCTAAAAGTGAATCTATGACACAATATCAAATAATAATATAGAATTTATTAACCTGTCTATTATAAACGCCCGTTTGTAATGCAATACGGAAGAGCTCCAGCTTATGGTGTACATTTTACGGAGATTATTGCGTGTATAAAGTTACAAGCAACAAAAGGTAAATGCATAATAATGCTCCCCGATGTTGGAGCAGTTGTCCAATGTTCAATAAATTGGTGTCAATGCTCGCTGCGGTTGCAGTGTTCCGAAATTATGTGTTGGGCAACATCGCCGACATGCCGCTACGTCAGCCGGGCAGCGACCCACCGCCGCCGGCGTCGCCCACTGCCCACTGACGCCCTTCCGATCTGATACAATCACTTTATCTATCGCGAGCATAATAATAGCCTCGCTTCCAATTCAATGATAAGTACGCGTCTTTTGTCTCGAGCCTAATGTTTGCGATTTGTCAAGGGGTAGATTCGACAGCGGCGGCGGCGGCGTAGCGACTCGTAGCGCTTCTATAACATTTGCTCTGATTGAAATGCCTTTGACAAACGAGAGCGGAACTTGATTCAATACGCTGCCAGGCTAGAATAATCATCATAAAGGCGTTTATTTTGTGGTTTATGTGAACTTGAGTTTATTTTAAGATTTCAGATTAACTGTTATGTTTGAAGTAATAGCGCTCTGGAACAAACGGTACCAAATTATGCCTGGGAATTGGGTTCTCATTGTGCGCGATGAAAGTTCCCTTGCCCATTAAAATATGTTAGAAGAACGTTTTCCACTTTAAACTGTGGCGGTACTCACAATGTTAATAGTATGTAGAGATGATGAAGGAAGTGGTTATAGCCATCGTTCCAGAGTTCTGTTGATACTTTTTCCGGTACTCATCTAGGATAAATTGATATTGCTCTCGATGTCTCGAGCACGTGTTACTTTAGAGTAAACAAATAGATAGTGGTGAACCGGCACCCTCAGTCCCTCACCCTACTGGAGCGGAGGTGACTTGCAGAGCGTCTAGACGGCGGGACCCCTGCCGATATACGCTTTATGTCTATGTAAACCACTCTCTGATTCAAATGGCTCGCCAAATTTAAAGAAGTTTTCTATAAAATTCTTAGAACCGCAATATGAAAAGTTTACTATGTTTATATACACGTAGGTACTTTAGGTACTCATATATATAAGCGATGAGCATTGTGTTGTGTACCTAACCTTTGTACTCGGAGTGCGATGAATCGGACAAACACTTATGTTAGACAGGTGTCGTGAGAAGGGAGGAAAATAAAGAAGCTCCCTCGGAAAGTTCTAGTGGCGAGAAGGGGACTGTTGGAAAATGCGTGCGAGAGGCGCGTAGTTATAATGGCTCATACCGGATGACATGTATGTAGTTACCTACGTACGTATGTTGAACACGAATCTATCCACATAAATATATGGCACAAGAAATAGATGTGTTTCAGTGAGCTACCGTCAAGCGAGTTCTGTTTTTGTTTTAATTTTTTTTAATTAAAATATAGTTACAAAATTAATAATACTTAGTCAGTTGCATGCATCTGAGCATTGAATAAGTACCTACCTAAGTAAGTAGCATTTGCTTGCATCTACTTACAAACACGCTTACTTCTGGCGCTGGATATGTAATACTTTTCAGTGCAAACCTAATTTTTGATTCCTAAAACACAGGTAACACATAGGTATAATTTTTTTTTTGTTTATTAGTGTAAGGTATGTTTAATGGCCTAAACATACCGTACAGTATTTTTTTTCGCATAGCTGTTGATTTTCAGGTATCGGCGAATCAGGTTTGTAACACTGCGTGTAGAAATAACCATTCAAAACAGATACTCAATCCAATTATTACCTGTTTACGACACGTATCCTTGAATTCCTAACTGTGAATAATATTTACGATAACAGCTTTCAATCAAACTGTTAATCCCAAACAGGATACCGTTTAAATGACAGTTAATTATAAAAACTTTGATAATAATCATGTTTATTTAATTTTTTCTGACGCTGGCTAAGCTCACCTGTTCACTGGCAGGATCTATAGCAATCAAGGTAACCGTTACTACCCTAATGAAGATGTTTCTAATCATTGGCATCAATCTTAAAATATAGGTATTTTATACATCCACATAAATATTCATAAGACCACATTGAAAACATTCTCTTTCAATTCAAATTGTTTTTTTAAGATAATTACTTATTTTATTATTCATTTTGAATAAATAGTTGCCTGCAAACATTATTTTTCTGAAATGAACATAAATATTTTTAAGTTTGTTTTATGCATTATTGAATTTTCTTTCTAGAAGTAGGCAAAAGTTACGTTCCCTAGTTGCAAAATATGTGCAACATTCCATTGAAAACCCTTTACAACTAGCGGGCACCAACATTGTTTTGAATGGCCGTCGTGCCAACCGCTGAATGGACAGTTAAACTCCTATTCACTCAAAGCTAAACGGGCGCATTTTTGCTAGAACTCACGTTTCCGCGTTCCTGGTCCCTTGCATTGAAGGCACCCATAGAACGTCAAGCTATCGGCACCAAACTTCTGTACGCAAAAAATATTTTACTTTCGTCGTTACTCTATAAATTCTTACTCGAATCAATCAATTTGTTTACAAAAACCATTAAAAGTTAAGAACGAATGAAGATTTAATGAACTTTTTACAATCTTTCGTACTCATGAGACTCGTGCATAAACCTTTGTCTCACGTGATAATAGGAGAGTTAGACTTTCTTAATACCTACTGAGTTCGCGCCCACTCGGGCACGCGTCGATACTCCAAGCGAGCGGCTCCGTAGCCAAGTAGTCCACGTTATCCTCGATATATTACCCCTATTATGTTCCCCTGGGAGCTTTCCGACGAGAGAAACATATATGCGAGCTTTTACCTCAAATTCATTACAACCAGTAGCTAAATTTATTTCCTTTGTTCCTTTCAGCCAACTCGTGTCGGTTAGTGAACTTTGATACTTCAAAACTTTACTTCTTTGCACAACGATGCATCAGTAAAAAACAAAATGATATCTATCACAAGAACATAATAGCTCAAACGTCTAACCTATCGGCAATGTTTTATTAGTAGTCTATGTTACGGAGATAAAATATATTAATTGGTTTTTTCCGCCTCGTTACATGTGTTTGCACCAATGAAGCCTAGTGAATCGTATCTAACTATGAGAATATTTTTGGGATAAAACGTTTCCTGAGAACAACGAAATGACACTAATATCATAAATGCGAAAGTTCGTCGGTATGTGTGTCTGTGTATGTTTGTTACCTCTTCATTTGGGTGAAACTCGAAATGGTGATATGGCTTTTTCCCGGAATAACATTCAGAGACTACTTTTTATCATCATCATCACCGTTTTTCGTCATCACGCGGTTGAAACCGCGGGCCTTTCTAGTTATGTTATACAATCAAAAAAACGTTGTCATTTTGTAAATGGAACACTAAAATTAAGTCGGTTAGGTTTGGTAACATTTTTAGTAAGCTCCGGGCCCGATAATGCCCAATGAAGTGAGATTTGATTAAGTTTGACGCTGATTCCACGTGACGCTAATAAATTGTTTTATGTGGTTGTTTCAGAGGGAGGGGGTCAGATGGATCGGCGGCGTGCAGCGGGGCTCCTGCTCGCGCTGGCCGCTTGCTTCGCGACTGCGAATGCGGGTAAGTACCATCAAATAGATGTGGTGTACTCGTATTAGCGTCGATTCTCAATATTCCTGTTATTGAATATATCGCTTTATGGATTACTCAACCAAACTGCTACTCAGTAACTTTCAGATAATAGTGAACCGGTTCACTGTATGTGTCGGTCGCTCCCGTTCAGAAATGAATTCCTTCTACGGTGATATCGGTCGCTGACGTCGGTTGCACTGCACGTGCGAATGTACACGCGCCGCTAACGTCAGCGTCACAGCATGGTGCTCTGTTGAACCTAATGTATATTCGTACACGTGATCAACGTCACAGATTGATATTAGCGTAGGAGGAATTCAAGCCTCACTCTGGAGGTAACAGCAAGCGGCGCGAATCACCATTCGCCGCTATCATATGACTGGGTAATACGAAAAAATGTATTTCCGTAGATTCGAATTACTTACTAAGATACACGATCCCTTATATTAGGTAACGTGAACCAATGTTATATTTGTCACACCTCTAACCCTCAGTGTCGAGCCCCGTGTGGGGTGCACTTCCACACTGATTTTATACTGGGAAAAAAATACAAGTGGGAGTCATAACTTAGGTTGCTTCAAGTAAAACGCTAACAGGATCCAAATCTTGAAGAGTAGGCAACACACCGCCGATTTATTAGACAGCCTTATACCTCAGCTGGTAGCATGTCTGCCTTCAGAGCTGTAGGGCGTGGGTTCGATCCCCACCCAGGGCAAACATTTATGTGACGAACATAGATGTTTGTTCTGTGTCTGGGTGTAGTATGTATTATAAGTATGCAGTTACAAAAAAAAAAGTATGTATATTTTCTATCAGCTATCTGGTTTCCATAATACAAGCTCTGCTAAACGGGCTAGATGGCGATGTGTGTAAATTGTCCCCCCAATATATTCAATATTATATTATATATTAATAGTGTTCCAGTTGTCCGTAGATGGTGGGACCTCCTCTATATAATGCGATTATCATTCACCACACTGTAAATTAATACCTATTGCACGATTTAATGAAGTACAAAGTAGATTGAACAGTATTTCTACAAATTCTAATTTTAACTGTAAAATCATTGTTTGTATCTAAAGAAAATCGTATCAATTTTAATGTATGACCTAAGTAAATAACTCTGAACGAGCTCTTCATACATGTATGAAATATATAAAAGATAAACCACTAAAAAACAGACAATCAGACAGACAGAAACAAAAAAACTTTAAAAAGTCAAGTTAATGATGATGATGATGATGAATATTTGGGCCACATAAGCGTGGAATTGTCACCCCCAAATTACGATTTGGGGGTGACAATTCCACGTTATTAGGGTGAGGACAATAGTAATAATATAAGTACTATTTTATGTTAAAATTTTGGTCAAGGCCGTGCAGTGTTATCTAAATATAAAACTCTGAAGCGACGTTAATGCTGAAATTACTGGCTATTCTTCAGTCATGGTAAGACATAAAGGTATCCTATATCAGTGTTCATAGTGCACTGTCTCTTAGCCAAATTTCATCAAGATCGGGTCAAGTTTTACTGTTAAAAGATTATATATAGCAGACAGACCAAGAGTTACTTTCGCGTTTATAATAGTAGTGTGATAAAATATGAATTATATGATGATAGCCGCCACATAAACAGTTACCATCTGTGATATCTTAATTGCATTAGGTACGGAATTTGGTAAATGGTCGATAATCGGCTCGCCGTAACACCGGGGACCACAGTTATAAAATAACCTCACTTTTCGATTACGACGCCTATCAAACGCTTCACAATTTAGAATAGCCGCATCCATAAATAAAAATTCTAATAAGTCATAAACATCTATGAAATTTGAAGATATAAAACACTTTCGTAAGTGCAGCGAGTGACCGAATTCGTGTGAAATCTTATGGCAGGTGCTATAATATGTAAATGGGATTATATCGGTATCAGAGTGATTCTTATTTATTGTGATATTAATACGAACGCGAGGAACAAGTATCTACCGTTGTGTTGTTTCGTGACCCGGAATACGAAGCTCGTGAGAAGATTTCCGCGCACGATACCTACCCGCATGCATACTACACTCGACTCGTACGCGAGTCCGCTCCGCTACCGCTCACCACCGGTGCCCGTGCTCTACTTCGACAAATTTGAATTAATCATCAGATAACAGGAAATTCTCTGAACATAATTACGGTATACTGAAATCTTTAGCTTACAATTTCCTTTACCTACATTAAAATGTGTGAGACTTACGACGCGCTCGATTGGAAACCACAGTTTTAATTCTGCAACGAATTCTTTTAACATGACGCGCCCTGTGTGTATTAATTTATGTTCTTATAGAGGTTTGCCTATATAGATTACTATGCTATGCTATGCACGAAAGTGACGTCTTGATGCAAACTAAAAACCTGTTCTGAGGTTATTGATCTAGGCCATAAATTACGTATCAATCACTCCTTAATATGCTGTTTACAGAGTATTTTTGTCAAAAGCCCGTTAAAATCCGCTATATTTTTGTGGGACAGGAAGTCGTTTAGAATTTAGAATGTCATTACTGTAGATAAAAACCTTACCCAAGAATATGTAATACCGGTTTCATTTTCTATGATTGCCTAGTCATATCTGAATAAATAAGATTGCTGTTAGTTTCACTAGAGATCGTACATAGGTGAAGCCTGGGATGGGACTCTGCGCTGGCGCTGAACTGGCGCGAGCTGCAACGACGGCGCGGTCTCCCCTCGCGCCGTAACTGTACCTTACAGTCCTTGCCTCTGTGTGCGTATCTTTTCGCGATGCATGATATTAGATAATGCTATTTTCGTCTGCACAGATTTAGTATCCGCTGCACGGTACTTCAAAGAATTCGAATTGAATTTATGTTGTACATAGGAAGTATATTCAAATGCGGCCTACAATGTTTAGGTCCACCGTGTGAACTTCATCACGCATGGCGACCACGGCGACATCCATTCATTGAAACGACGATCCATATTAATGTAGTGCAAATTTTGAATTCATGCTGTCTCTTCGTTTCGATTGCCCGGGCCCATGTCTCTAAGCGCACGATTTTGCATTAAGTAGTTTTTTGTCGTGCAAAGCCATTTATAACGTCACACTTATACGTAAAAGCTATTCATTAGGTATCCAGGAAATTACTGATGCTACGTCACGTACTAGAGTCATGGTATTATTCGGTACTTGTTATTCAGTTAGGCATTTTGGAATTTGGATACTTCGTCGCGGCCGCCGGCGCGTGGGAGTAACCTACATAGCTAGATTTTTGAGGTTTAGAGAGCGATTGTTTAGGATTTAATTAGTGAGGCAGGATGTCGGCAATCCACCGGCCCGTTATGACTATGATAATGACGTTTAATGGTCGCACTAAATGTGAGAGTGGATTGTTTTATAATCAAAATGGAGGTTGGCAAAAACTGGACGCTAACGACATTCCTCATGACCGTTAGGTGGACGATCAGCGCATGCGGCGTCGGCGCCAGGGCCAGTGTGCCAGCCGCCGCCGCCGCTGCGCCACCGTTCTCCTTATAGGTAGATGCAGCCGCCGAGAGCGCCCTAACGGTACCGCTGCGCTGCTCATATCGCACTACTACATAATTATCAATTACACAGGACTCGCACACACGCGATTCTCCTTCACTCTACGCCCGCTGCATTTGATAACTGCATTACCTACATTAAAAATAAATATCGATTTTTGTATATTGCATTGCCCTATACTTACACGAACACATTTTGCCCTTGGCAATTAACGAAAGAAATTTATAGTATCTGGATATCATAAACATTTCAACTAATACGCAGTAGACGCCAATAGTAAAAAAAGTAAAATACAATTTCGTAACTTTAAGATTTGTTTATTAAGTAACCTACAATCATCTGACCTGAGGAAATAACTTTTAATTTATGAGCGCAACCATCTCCACAGTTATGAGTACAGATAACAGAACCATTAATTGGTACGTGCATTCGTAGTCGTAGTTAGCAAGCACATGGCGAGGTATACCTAATGGAGCACTCGGGACATTAGATAGGTACCTAATGTAAATGCATTTAAGGCTTATGTAAATTTAACTGTTCACGTTTGCGTAAACAATCAACGGAGAGTATTCGCCGCAGTTAGCCGAGATTTAACGGTATCGTGGAGTGTGTAGTGGCTTAATATCCGTCAATCGATTACAAAGAAGGCGTTAACTGGCGCTGGCGTTGCACGATGGCCTGCGTTATGGCCGGTGCGAGGTGCGAGAGCATCAAATTACCCGCGAACCCGTGGATTCGGTGTTAACGATGTTCTCCGTTACTTTAATTACAGCCTTGTCGCCGCCGCGCGGCTTTAGCAATTATACACAGTAAAGCGGATATGGAAAACGACTTTGAGACGTTGACCGATCTCGGGCTCGACCGATTTGTAGCTAATATCCTGCCGTCTGTGGCGAGCTAATAAGTCAAGCCATAAAACAGCAGTAAAATATTCACGGAACGCCTTTGCTTTTCTTCTTTTTCTTTTAAACAAAGCCATCATCGGTCTCTTATGTAAAATTAGAGAACTTAATTAGTAGATACTTCTAAGTTTCAGAAAGTATACAAATTTTATCCAACCTATCATAAAATGAAAGTGCCAAATAATTGAGTGCGTACTTCGTAGCAGGTACTTGGGTACCTACTACGCAATGCAAACGTTTGTGAATATATAAACATGTCTCAAGATATAATTTCCCAAGTACTTAGGTACCTAAATTCAATTTTAAGCAAAGGCTAATAAAAATTGAAACCTATAAGATATAAATGTAATGTAACAGGCACCGAAGATTGAAGGTTAATTGAACCAGGGTAACAATTTAGCTGGCAATAAATAGCAAGCGGAACTTATTCTGCACGCGTCGTAGTACATTCGACAGCTGATAAGGAAAATTAAAAGTCCGTCATTTATAAACATGACGAAAACATCCGTGGCAAAACGAAACAAAAAAATGCATAAATTGGTATAATACTATTCTTCTGAGACATCTTGCAAGAATACAGTTTTTTTTTCGAGAAACCGGGGAGATACATTTTAGGTGATAGATGTATATTATATATACGGGTCCGCGAAAGAAATGTTCTTATTTGTAACAACCAAGTAGCTACTAGCTATACACCTACATGAATGCGATTTTTTTTAATAGGTTTAGGTAAATCCCATTTCTTATAAGCATGCAGCCTAGTGAAAGATTTCGAACATACACTTCTAACATATATATTTTCACATTGCGAAAATTAATTTATAGACTGTTCTCGTACGTACAGGCAAAAATATATTACAACTTTAAGGAATAATAAAAAAAAAAAGTTAATTAATATTTTATTTTGTGTTATTTCAGCACCGACAGCAAGCAATCACACGGCGTTAGATTTATACGATGGTAAGTTACTATATTTTTTATAATCATTCTAACATTAACTTAATGAATAAAACATATTATATATTATCACATGTTCAGTTCATAAATAAACAAATACATTTATTTTTTACTCCATGACAATAAATTATATTTTTTATGTTTATTAACTATGATTTAGAAATTATGAATGTGGCAAGCATGACGTTTACCATTAGGTAGTCGTCAGGTTTTTTTTAGATATTCAGGTACTTACTTGTAAAATAAGAGCTTTTCCAGGATACCACCCGCAGCTATCTCACTCGCACGTTTCAAAAATGTTCACTCAAACAAGACAAGTTTTTATATATCTGAAAATGGGATTTTTGCTAGGATATGATGCCCGTTATATATTGCAGAACCATTGTCATGTTCTTTTGAGCAATATCAGTGTTTGTGGTTTTTCAAAACGATGTTTCGTAATTTAAAAATACCAAGATAAGAAAAAAAAACTTTTTGAAATGCACGTGCGATATAGCAGCGCGTTATGATGTTCTGGTCCTTAAAAAATGCGAAGTTATTATAACGCACTTATTATTAACGAAGTTATTCATTTGTGTGTATTATTATAAGTATATAGCGTTTGTCAATGGCTTGGGAAAACTCCCATAAGCACGTGGGCAAACGTAAGTACTAAAATTGTAGGTACTAACCTAATTTGTCATGTGGCTTTTTATAGAAAAGCCGGAGGTACCAATAGTCCTGTTGTGATTACAGTCGCTCCAGACGGATGCTACTACAACTTCCAGCACTACGGCGAAGGCGACCGCATTATGACCAACGAGCCCTGTCTGAACTGCACGTGTCACAACCGGATGCTCATGTGTTATCTGAGAGTGTGTCCCTTCACGAAGCCCATCGGCCAAGACTGCACCATCGAGAAGCGGGCGGACCAATGCTGCCCTATCGTCACCTGCCCAGATGGTGAGCATTTTCAATACTTTGTACTGCCTATAATCTATCGACTTACTCGATTATTCCCGTTGTCTGGCACTGGTGGACAAGCGACACGACTTTTTAAATAATCCCGTTGTCCACCAGTGGTGGACAGTGACACATTTTTTTAAAGTAGGGCCGTTAACACTGACACTTGTACACTGATACTGCTTGTTTATATTATACCCACTGACATTACCACTTCACTGCAACTATTCTATTATTATGTGATTGATTCAGGCGTTACTTTGCGAAAGTCCATTGTTACTAAAGTGTTTTTCGAAACGATATAACAGCGGAAAAACACTAGAAATTAACATAAAAAAACAATTTTGGTATTCTATTATTTTTTCTGTGGACTTACACAAAATAGATTTTAGATGTTATAAAATAATGTTGTGTACATAAACTACACAAAAACAAAACGATTGAGGAACTTGTAATGTTATGTAATACTTTTTAAACTTTATTAACTTCAATTCAACAGACTACATAATATATAACTACTTAACCTACTAAAAACAAAAAGGATTGTATCCAGACCGATGAAAGTCTAGAGATAATACAAATGCTCAAATCTAGTACCAGTTGGCAGCGCAGTAGCATGATGGCGGCATTGGCACGATGAATTGCAAAACTTATGCGTTGGGACAAATAAACACCTGCATATTTATAATAGCTGGTGGACAGTTATTATTATCATTCAAAGTAGCATGTATTTCTCCTAAACCGTTAATCTATATTTTAAGTAATTAGTTAGGTATAATGCTTTAGTCACTTCGACTTGTAAATCTTTTGCTGCTTAAAAGAAAAAGAAACAAACCAGCAAACACATTTAATAAGTATATACCTATTTATAAGACTTTACATAGTAATTTATATTTTTTTACAAATTGTGTATTAAATTCAATAAAATAACACTTAAATGCTCTTTTCGGACATAGCAAAGAGATGCAGGGAGCCAAAGCGAGGCAGAGAACATTGTTTCGTTCTCCGGCCACTGCTCTTTTGACTTCCTTCGCCTCTCATGAAATGCGATAAAAATCTGTTATTTATTTATGAAAATGGCATACTTCAATATGCTAATAAACATAAATCATTTATTTCTATTAAATATACGCGAAGATATTGCTCATAATAGGAATACATTATAAAATAATATTTTATTGATTTAATGAATATAAAATTATTCTTTTTTGGTGAAGTACTGTTATAAGAAGATAAAACAAGAAATGGTTACATTCGAAACACTTATACATAATATTTAATTTGTAGACAAAATATATTTTTGCCACAAGTTCCGCATTCGTTCGTTAATCTCAAATCATTTATCAGTTCCAGTTGACCTGCTTACATCAACTACGACATCTCCCGCGGAATACGGTTCTACTGGTATTGGAAAATTGGACAAATTTGGATGCAGTATCAATGGAAAATACTTCTCAGAGGGCTCGAAAGTACCACCGACTCCGAACAAACCATGCGAACATTGCTATTGCATACGAAACATGACGACTTGCGTAATGCAAGAATGTACTCTACATGTCGATGGATGCACTCCTATTTATCATAAGGACGTCTGCTGTCCAGTTCGCTACTCGTGTGGTTAGTATATTAAACTCATTATTTTTTTCTAATAAAGAGGACTTAGTTGCTATTCTGCGAAATCGAATTTAATTCTTTGGAAATCAATTATTACTTTTTTGTTTTATTTATAAGGGAAAACACACCGATCCGATTTAATTAAACGTGAGTATTCCCGTATAAATAATACAAAAATGTGTTAAAACCATGTCAGTTTTCATAATAAAATTATTACTTTAATATTTATTTTACTCATTTCAGATCACCCTGAAGATGAAATGCCGCTCCTTGATGACTTATCAACAACAGTGCGACCAACACCAGGATTTTTACTGACCACGACCACAATTTCACCTGTGACACAAATGTCTCAAGATTGTGTTTATGATAATAGAATTTTCCCAGATGGTGCTCTGATTAAGACCGAAAAAGCTTGCGATCACTGTTACTGCATGAAGGGAGACATTGTTTGTGTTGTGCAGGAGTGTGGCACACCTATGGAAAATGAAGGCAAAAACTGCACTGCCTTATCTCCTCGAGAAGGTGTTTGTTGTCCAGATACATATATATGTGACGGTGATGAATCCTCTACTGGAACTTACGAGGCGGATGGATTAACAACACATGCTGGTCAAGAAATACTTACTACTTTATCACCTCCAAGAAGAACTATTTCAGAAGGAAGCGGATACAGAAACGAGCCTGATGAAGTTACTCACACTGAACCATCATTATTAGAGCCTGAAATAGAAGGAAGTGGAGAAGATGAGGAACCAAAACAACCAATTGAAATTATAACAGATAAGCCAAAACTTGGATTAACTGATGATATATTAGCGTTTACAGAAGAAACACATGAATTTATTCCACTGACAACCGTGAAACCCAAAGAAGCAGAAGAAACGAATGTCGAAATTGGTAAAGAAGACGAAAGTTTAACAACTATAGGATCAATTGACAAAACAACGGAATCTCAGCAATACTTACCAAGTTCCACCGATTTTTACAGTACAAAAGATTTTGAGGAACCAATAACAGATAAAACAGAAGACATTGGATCTGGTGAACTACCTGAAGACGAGGGCTTAAAACCACAAAAAGAAATGTCTGTGACGTCTATTCTACCTACTAGCGAAGAAAATATAGCAACAACTGAAATATACAAACAAAATATTATAACCTCTGCTACAGAACCAGAGTCTTTGGAGCCAGAAACGCCAGTTACAAGTGCTCCTTCCCAGAAAGAAGAGAAGACTGATACGACTTTGGAACCTGACGCAGATATAAATGAAATTAGTGATGTGACAACATCGATTTCAATTATTGAGCATGATGTCGCAACTGCTGCTATCCCTATTGTAGAACAAGGCACTAAAACATCTGATTCGACAGAATCAAGTAAAATTTCAGAACAAAGTACCACAAAAGATTTGGAAACTTCCAATCTAACTACACTTCGTACCCCAATCACTGAAGAGAATATAAAGGAACCTACTATTCCTGCAGATCAAAATGTGATTACTAGCGCATTGGAAGATTTTACCACGGAAGATCATTTAGAGACTCAGTATTATACTTCAAGCACAAGTGCCCCAAGTTTAGATAACGAATTTGTTACCACAGAAGCACAAGAACTTGCTACTGATAGAACAAAAGAAACAGAGTACTTTAAACCTCAGCATGTAACCGCAAGTACACCAATGTTAGAAGAAATTGAAAAAGACACAACTGAATACAACGGATCAGAGAAAATTATTCCTAACAGTGCTACTCAAGATACGTTTAGTATATTAAGCTCAACTATACCAAATGTTCCGGCTCCAGAAAACGATAAAGAAGCAACTGAATCGAGTATTTCTGAAGAATATATAACTGAAGATTACCTACCGGGTACAACGAATATTCCTATATCTGATCAACAAGAAAAGACCACCGCAAGATATGAAAAGATTCCAGAAACTCCTATTGACACAAGTATTCAAGAAAGTTCGAAACCAGAAGAGCACTCTCCTGCAACCACTACTTCTGATTTAAGTGATTATGAAAAGAAAACTACACCTAATCTTGGAACAATAATTTCTGAATTTGATACAAAGAAAGATGATTCCGATTCAAGTACAACAGCCCCAACTTTAGAAACTGAAGAACCTACGACCGAACCTGACAAAGGACTTAACACAATACCCAGTGAAGGAATAGATGAAGAAATTCCTGTATCTCAGGAAGAACAAAAACATTCAACAGCAGAAGAAAAAATAACAACTGTAGCCGATTTGGCTAACAGAATCACTACTGATACGGGTGATATATTGTCATCAACTATATCAGACACGTCAATATTTAAGGAAGAAAAACCTTCACTGACTACTGAATCGGCTTTTAGAAAAGAGGATTACAGTCCAACAGAAGCTCAAATCAGTCCTAAATCGACAACAGTGACAGCCGATGTTACAGAAGAAGTAATATCTACTCTGACACATGACCACACCACCATTCCAGAGAGAGAACATGAAACTACTTTAGTACCAAAATACACAGAGAGTATCCAAGTAACAACATTAGCTCAAGAAATCTCAGATGTTCCAAACTATGAACCCGTTACAACTGAAGATTCAATTTCTGAATTTGCCACTGAAAAATCTACAACAAGTATACCACTCCATGAAAAGGAAACAACAACAGCTAATCAAGAAGATAATGAAATATTTAATGAACCGAGAATTCCTGGTGAAGGAGATTGCCTTCTCAATGGGGTGACATACACAAATGAAAGTGCTGTTCCCAGTACAGATAAATGTCAATCTGGCTGTAAATGCGTCAGCAGTATTATTAAATGTGATCCAATTATATGCAGTCCACCTCCAGCATATATGGATAACTGTGAAACCATGTATGATACACCAGACGCCTGTTGCCCTACTTACATTTGCGATCATAAAACCGAAACAATTCCTCCACAATCTCATAGCCAAATGTCAGGAACTGAAGCTCCTGTAATGTCACCTGTACATTGTCATGGTGATGAATGCGAAATCAACAAAGATCAAAAACAACATGGTGAACATTCGGATGCTTGTAAATCTGGTACTTGCACAGGCTCATCTGATGATTCTAAAGAGTCTACTGGATATCCCCATTCTGACAATATTCCTGAAAAACCAAAAATAGTTGAAAGCGTAGAATGTATTGGAGAAGAATGCAAACAAGTTTTATGCACGAATGAAAATGGTTGCCAAGCAATTTCAGTAAAACCATGTGAAGGTGAAAATTGTGATGACGTCATTTCACCTGCAACACAACAATGTAAAGATTGTGCAGTTTCTAGCGTCCCAACTAAAGAATGTAATGCTGGAGAAGAGTGTGATGCTTCTAGCACTCAACAGGAACATTCTCATCCAACACAGATATGCACAGGAAAAGATGGTTGCCCCAATGTACCACAACTTCCTGAAGATGAATGTAAAGAAGACCATTGCAGAAGGAAAGGTACTACAGGTGATTCTCCAACTGACCAATCAGTTGGTGAGCCATGCACAGCACCAGATTGTAAATCGACACAAACACATGTTGAAGTTCCTAATGTGCCAGTTATAGATCAAACGGCACAAAGTGTTGATGACGGTAATAAGAAAGATTTTACTGAAACCACAGAAAAACTTGAAACTGACACAGAATCCCTGGAACTGGCCACAAAGCAACCAGAATTTACACGTGATGAATCGTCGTCAACTATTTCTGCCATTATTGATCTTGTAACTGAACCTAAGTCGGAAACAACAACTAAAGCTGCCGAGTATACTGATGAACAATTAACTAGTGGTGATTTTGTAACTGAAGAAAACGAACCATTATTGACAGAATCACCCGAGTATCATTCGTCTGCATCAACCGAAACTACAAAGAAAGATTCCAATGAAGACATAAGTCCGTCAATAAGTGGCGTAGAGGTTGAAATGACAGACAAATCTGCCACACAGGAAGACATTATTGGCACAAACCGCCCACAAGAATTTATTACAACGGAATCATCGACGTCAGCAAAAACTTCTGATCTCACTGAAGCGACTAGCGTATACACAATAGAAGCACAAAACCCTACGGAAATGTCTGAAAAACCTAAACCTGAAGATGAAGCTGCTGGTACTGAAACATCACTGCCTTTCACAAAAGAGTCGTATGAAACTATCAAACCATTAGTCGACATGAAAGATGAAATGAGTACAGATAGTAGTACTGAGCCTCCCATAACCGAAGTCGACGTGAAAAAACCAACTACTTTGGACCATGCAGATACAACAATAACATTAACCCAGGAAAGTAGCACTGAACCTTCAAGAACTTTTGCTACAGAGTCAGACAGGGTCACTTTAGAAGAAACCGGACCAGTAAAGTCTACAGACAGCTTTAAGTATGAGAAATCTACAGAAAAGGTTCCGCAAAGTACAACAGAGCCGTCTGTTATAGAAACTGACGGACAAGTAACGGAAATAGACCACACAAAGACAGAGACTTCAGAATATGATATAACGACAGTTTCTGCTGTTATTGATGACTCTCAGGGCACTACTGTATCCAAAACATCAGATACAACTCACTTCTTAGGTGAAACAGAACGTGAAGGCATTCCATCTGAAATCACTGAAAAAACTATAACAGAATCCTCAAAACCTTTTGCCACTGAATCATTAGAAATTACTACGACTTCTCAAAATATCTATCAAGAAGCCACAACACAAAAGGTTTTAGAGACAACCAGTACCGAACCATCTTCATATTACAATGAGGAGCAAGACAAAATAGTATCACCTCAAGAAAGTGAGAAAACTACACCAACAGAATATGAAATTGTTACTGTGCCACCAAAAACACAGACAAATGCTCAATCAGATGCCGCAACTGAACGAGATGGTATTACCATCACGATTACTGAAACGACACAAAGCTTTACGACCGAGTCTAAAATTCCTGAGGACATATATAACGAAAAAACAACTTCTGAAGTCTCTGAAGAATCTAGCTCTGAACCATCTAAATTTAAGGATACAACAGATACGCCAATAACACATTCTTCAGAAAAGACTGATCTTAAAGAATCAACTCCAAGTATTTATGAAGAAGCAAGTGAAACCTCCAGTACCGATTCACAAATAATTTCGGAAAAAGTAGACCAACCCACTACATCTGAAATCCCAGAGAAATATAGCACCCAATCAATAAAGGTGCATCCAATTGAGCACCAAGAAGTTTACAAACCTATTGGAATAGAACATGACACTACGACAGATAACGTTTTAGATGAATTTGTGACTGAACCACCAAAATTGTTTGATACTGAGCCAGATATTCCGCAATTGCCAGAAAAAGACACAACACTTAAGGTCTCTCAAGCAACCGAAGTACCATTATCTTACATAACCGAATCACAAGACGCGTCTAAGTCATCTGAAGAATATGGTACAACAACCGTTATAACAACAACCGAAAGTGCTGAACCATCTAGGGTTGAAGACGAAGTCAAACATGAAAAACCAATAACAGTGACGCCGCTTGTGGAGCCGGAGATCCCAGTAACTTCACAATTTGCTTCTACGTCAGATGAGCTGACAACGCCGTCGTCTACATCTGGCTCAAGATTAACTACACAACAAGAGGGAATATCTAAAGAGACTAAAGATACGACTACATCTGAATTTGGATCAACACTAACACAAACTGATGGTGCTATTGAAACTGAATCTTCACTAAAAGAAAAAGTCAGCACTACACCTGAGCAAAAAGATCACGATATTGCCATTACAGCGACGCCTCTGTTTAGTGACTCAGATCAAACACAATATGCAGAAAGTACACCTAAATCAATAGAACAAGAAACCCAAAATCAAGATATAGAAACACATACTGTGTCTTCACCCCCAGACCTAGAAACAACAAACCAACCAAAAGAAACGGCTGTCTCTGAAAAAGAAGAAGTTCCACAAGAAACCGATAATGAAATTCAAGTTCCAGCAAATGTATCAACAGAATCAGATGAGCTAAGAACAACATCTTCGGAAATACATGACCTTACAACACCATCAGTTGAAGCATCAACACTACTTCTAGATGTGGAAATTAAAACCGAGAACCCCGAACTTAGCTACACACCGCAACAAGAACAGAATACAGAAAACATACACGTAGTCTCACAAGATATGGCTACCGAAGAGATTTCCACAAGTACCGAACAACCTTCATCACCACAAATACATGAAGGATATGATTCAACAAAAACTTACCCTGATGATCACACAATGAAGCCCATACAAAACGACTCTAAGGAACCAGAAAAACCAATAGATCATCTGATTCAGTCTCTTATAACTGAACAATACGAAACTGTCACAAAATTATCTGATTTTGAAACAGATTCTCATACACAAACACCCCTCCATATTTCTTCTGCAACACCAGAAGATGGTGTCAAGCAAACACCTCAGGAATACGATGTCAAGGATGAATTATCAACTACGGCTACAGGTTATAACAAACCTGTTCGAACGGAATCTCCAGTACATATTGACAAAACTGAAAGTGAAACAACAACTCAAAAGAAATACTTACTAGAAGACGATATTGTTACTCAAGAACCTTCTATACCTGAAGAAAATGTAGTGATAACAAGTAAAACAACCACAGATCAATTTGCTACGGAGCGTACTGATACACCAATTATTTATGTTACACCTGATACCAACGCGCCGGACACTATTGAAGAACAAGAACTGATATCCTCAGTTAAACCAGCCTTCGAAGATACACCAACTGAATCTTCTTACACTACAGAGATATCAGATAAATACACGGAATCGGTCCCAGAAGTCACCAAAGTTCCAGATGTTCAAATACAAACTGAAAAATCAGAGACTTCGTTAGATATAGGAATATCAACATTGATGCCAGAGCCTGGTAAGAAACATTCAGAATTAACTACTCATGAACCAAGCACGGAATCTGTACTGGCTACTCAGTTTGAACCAACGGCAGCACCTAAACAAGATTACGCAGGTCTAAGTAGTCTTGCGGAAGATACTAAATACACAGATAAAATCGACGAAGAAGTTACAAAAACATCTGTGGGTGGTGAGTTTACAACCGAAAGCACATCAGAACTTCACACTGAAAAACAAGGAGACATTTCAAAAACTGTTACCACTGTAAAATCTACTTCCGTTGAAGAGTTTATCACTACTAATAAACCACTAGTGCCTGAACTATATCAGACCACAGCTGCTGTAGAGGTTATTGATGAGATGTCTACTCGTCCTTCGGCACTACTTGATGAAGAATCAACACCATTGTCCCACGACGTTGAAAAATATCCACATACACAAGAGCAATCTATTCCTGTTTTTGTTTCATCCACGGAAAAATCATCTATCCCTGTAACAACAGAAATGGATATATCTGCTTCTAAAGAGCCAATCCAAGAAACTACCTCTCTCGAAGAAGAATTCATAATAGCTACTTCTAAAACCACAATAGCTAAAGCCGAAGAAGAATTATCAACAATTTCTCCGTCATCCGATAGAACTGTTAAGCCAATAGATACTTTAGCTGAGGCACATACAACAACATCACCCGAAGCATTCATCACCTTAGTTTCTGAAGGTCCCATATCTGTAGTTCCAGAAGAACCAGTTACAACGCCTCCAGAAGCTTCGGTCACATCTATACCTGAAGCACCTATCATGAAAATACCTGAATTATCTGTTTCAACAGAAACGGAAGTTCCCACTACAAAAATACCTGAAGTACCCATTACCACTGAGCCCGAGGTGCCGGTCACGAAAGCACCCGAACTACCCATTACCACTGAGACTGAAATGCCTGTCACGAAGGCACCCGAACTACCAATCATTACTGTGCCCGAATCGTCCGAAGCAGCTATTACAAGTGCACCAGTAGCACCAATCACTAGTGCACCCAAAACACCGGCAGACCTTATTACAAATGCACCAGAAACGCCCGAAGAGCCCATTACAAACGTGCCAGAAATCCCAATCACTAGTGCACCCGAAGCACCAATCACCAATGCCCCCGAAGCACCTGTAGAACTAATTACAAATGCGCCCGATGCGTCCGAAGAGCCCATTACAAACGTGCCCGAAGCACCAATCACTAGTGCACCCAAAGTACCAATCACTAGTGCACCCGAAGCATTAATCACTAGTGCACCCGAAACATCTGAAGAATTTATTACAAATGCGCCCGAAATGTCCGAAGAGCCCATTACAAACGTGCCCGAAGTACCAATCACTAGTGCACCCAAAGTACCAATCACTAGTGCACCCGAAGCACTGATCACTAGTGCACCCGAAGAACTCATTACTAACACGCCCGAAGAACTCATTACAATCGCACCCGAAGGACTCATTACAAATGCACCTAAAACACCGATCACTAGTGCACACGAAGTGCCCGAAGAAGTAATTACAAATGCGCCCGACACATCTGAAGCAGACATTACAAACGTGCCCGAAACACCGATTACTAGTGCACCTGAAGCAATCGAACCACCTATCAAAAATGCGCCCGAAGACACCGAAACAACCGTTACAAAATTGCCCGAAGCACCGATCACTAGTAATCCTGAAATGCCAGAACCATTCGTTACACATGCGCCAAAAGAGACTGAAGCAACAGTTACAAAAGTGCCCGAAGAACCGATCACTAGTGCTCCAGAGATGCCGGAAGCATCCATTACAGATGCGCCCATTGCGACTGAAGCAGCCGTTACAAACGCACCCGAAGCACCGATCGCTAGTGCACCTAAAGAACCCAGTGAGCACCAAGCAACCGAAGCAGCCATTACAAACACACCCGAGGCATCAATCACCAAAGCACCCATTACTAGTCGGCCCGAAGTACCCGAAACAACGGTCTCAAGCGCATCCGAAGCATCCACTACAGATGCACCCGAATCACCGATCACAAGTGCGCCGGAAGCGCACATCACTCAAGCCCCCGAACTACCCGTTACAGTGGCACCTGAGCTGCCAAAACCGGTTTCTACTGAGGCGCAACCAACTGACGAAGCTGTTACACCAGATGAAGGTTCTTTCCCACCATCCGGTGGTACTAGTGGATACGGACAAGAACCTGATTACGTTGAAGAAGACCAACAGTTTGGTCCAGGAACTTGCCGATATGGAGGCAAAGTATACGTATCAGCACAACAAATACCTAGAGATGATCCTTGTGACTTTTGCTTCTGTTTCAGAAGTGATATTATTTGTTTGCAACAAAGCTGTCCGCCGCCTATACACGGTTGTCACGAGGAGCCCATCCAAGGTTTCTGCTGCCCACGATATGAGTGCCCTGTGTCAATGGCAACAACCGTTAACGTTACTACGACTACGACAACCACAACGACAACTCTGCCACCTCACTTCCCAACCCACTCTTACAAGGGTTCAGTACAAAAACGAGGCTGCCAAATAAAGGGACAAACATACAAAGTAGGAGAAGTAGTTCGCTCGTCATCAGGACCATGTTTACATTGCACGTAAGTGTTTTTTTTCTATTAGTAAATATATTCGTGAGAACACAAAGATTGAAATAGTACATAAGTCAGGAACTGCACCTTTTACAATAACTAATATGATAATATCGAAGCAGTTCACTGGTCTCTAATTAAGTTTGTTGTTTGTTTGTGAACATTAGTTAATAAAAAGATTAAGTTTCTAAACATAAGTTAACAAAGTTAATGTTTATATCCCAGCACTATTTAAATTTTGCCAAAAAGTAGCAACACTCGAAATTTTGTCAGTCTGATTATGAATTCGACATTTATTGCCGTCTACCAAAAGAAGTGAATAACGGTCAAGAGTGAGTTGGATTCGTGCAACGATGAGTCTGTACCATCCACCACATAATAATAATATTCGTACCAAAAAATATATGTTTTCGTTTATTCCGTTTATTCTTAAGGTGAACTCAACTCACACATGGCCTTTTTTATAATTTGTCTAATAGAGCTACGTTATAAGGTCCCGTTGACGCCTTTTGAGTACGGAATGCTAATGATGGATGATTCGCGTTACACCGTAAAAATTTGTAAACGTCCTGTCCTGGCCTGGACAACGTGCAACTGCACCAAGTAAAGAATTACCTTTTGATTTTCAGATGTGGAGGCGACGGTCAGATGAAGTGTGACCCGAAGGTGTGCACGCCGGAACCCATGCTGAGGCAAATGATAGCAGCCGCCGTGTCTGCCAAGCGACGAAGATGAAAACATTTCGAGAGTCGATTTGTCTCGAATAGATCATCACAAGGGTAAAGCGCCTGTGTGATAATAATTTCCATCTACTCTTCAATGCACAAGAATAATGCTCAACTCAAATTATCCCGATGGAGTAGTTTAAGATTTCGTGTCATAATATGTAGTAATCGATTTATTATTATTGTTATGTATTTTTCATAGTGTCTTGGCACGCACAACTCAATAATATGAAATCAATCATGACTGTGATTAAATGTTAAAAGGTAATGATTTCTTTACTCTGAAAATTTTAATATTTGTCGTCTTCACTAGAACTAATTTATTTTATTATTTGTCTTTTTATCTAAAGTCAGTGCCAAACGATAGTGCTAAGTTGTAAACAACTATGCCTTTATGATAAAGAGGTTCAAAATTATCTGTATGTCACTCATAATGCTGACCAAAGCGAAGCTACATAAAATATTTAAAAAAAACACGAAATACTTTATTTCAAGCTTCGAAGGTCAATAACGAGATCGCCGAAATCTTGACCATTTACATGTAAACTTAATTGTTTTACCGATGTAAGCTTAGTCAATTCTTTATTTTTACACGATGTTACAATTAGTCTAGTATCGTGTAAACGTGAAGTAATGTTAAGGATCCCTGATGTAAATGCCTTACTTAATTTGTAATAATTTATATATTTTAGGTGTATAGTACTTAAGCCATGTTTTGAGACCAGTGACTATTATAATTTTAGAAGTAAAACGAAGGCCCGTTTTTGATAAACGCGAAAAGCGCCGCTCGACGTCCCGCGCCTTGGTGGCACGCCCTTGGACGGTGCTTTTCCTTCTTTCACGTTTTACAGAAAGTGACAAACCTTGTTTTCTTTAATTCGTGGGGGACACTTGTTCGCTACCTAGCACGTATCCAGTGATAGTGGCCAATTATAATCGTTTTTAAAGAATTTGTACAATATGGTATTGATA
The DNA here is from genome assembly GCA_905404285.2 of Erannis defoliaria. Taxonomy (NCBI): domain Eukaryota; kingdom Metazoa; phylum Arthropoda; class Insecta; order Lepidoptera; family Geometridae; genus Erannis; species Erannis defoliaria. The sequence continues at coordinate 9,964,733 of FR990071.1, forward strand.
CAACATATTGTAGGACTTTTTGTAACTTTTGATATTGAAGTGCTGGTAGATTTTTACATTACAACAGATTAAGATAGGTACGGAAGTAGACAATGCTTTGTGGCCGCTTCCGGTTTGAGAATGCTAGCGGTCGCATTAATTCGTACAAATCTTTTCCTGTACACAGGTTGTAGGTTTAGGTATAATTCTTCTTATTTATTTAATGTATTAGAATTAAAAAATTTGGTTAAATAATACATGAACCGAAAGCAGAATTGAATCGATAGCAAAACCATGACCCTGAAAGCTACAGTAGAAACATAGAATGTGAAATTGGAAATACAGTTATCTTTTATTTATGTTTAATGACCTAGCTAAAATTATCTTTAGCAATCTGTACAATTGTGAAAACAACTTTTCAATAAAATATTCCAAATGATATGAAATGTGTTCATTTTCTTGCTTTGTTTTCCCCAGGCAGCGTAATGAAATTTAAAATCGTATCTGTGATTGCACATCTAAATATTTATGAACTTACGTAAAATATTTTTAAAACCTTTCCTCGTCTTTCCTTTCCTTAAAGAAAGAGGTCCAGGAAAAAAGCCCAACAACATATATATATTTGCATTCTACAGACGAGGCAAGCGAGACGTTTGCCTGGTGGTAAGTGTCACGCCTGCCCATAACACTAGCAGTGCCAGAATTGTAAACTTAGGAATACAATCCTGAGCCGAACTGTATACTGCGCTCGTCACCCTGAGATATTAGATGTTAAATCTCTTCTTAGTCAGTAATTTCTCTGGTAACATTGCTCTTCAAACCGAAACGCAGTAAAGCTTGCACTACTACTGCTTGGCGGTTCAATAACTGGAAAAGGTGTGGTACTTCCTCAGGCTGACTCTGCAGTATCCCAAAAGTGTTGAAATAAATACTGAAAACAAGCGCGACACTTAACTGCACTAGTGCGCATGCATCCTAAGAAATATGCCCTGTAAAGCCTGTAACACTTCAATCTGGAATCCACAATGTTTACAAATAGTTTGACGGTAGAAAAATTACTCGAAAATTTGCTAGTTAAATGTATGGGCAATTACATAATATAATTAACACTTTTCGAAACATATTTAAAACTAAGACTAACATAATAGTAGGTACGTAGTACTATTATTTATTCTGTGATAATAGGTACGAAAGAAATTAATAACATTTTGGGACCGGGCGGCATTTTGAGAACCATGTTTTTGTCCGTCTTTTTGTTAGCTGTTCACGAAGAATCAGGTGATAGTGCCCGCTGAAGAGATCTAGGAAATAAGGCTTTCCCTTTTCTGCGATAGTGCCTAACAACCTCCTTACAAGGGCGGATTTAGAACATTACAATTTGTTACCCGGGAAAATTAATCATTACGAAAAAAACGCGGATTTAAACAAGCGATAAGGCAAATTAAAAATTTGTAAAATGTAATGAAAAAATAACCTTACTACCTTCCCTTATTTAAGTACCTACATGAAACCAATCTTATTGACTGCTATTCTTGTTCTAAATTAAGCTTGTGCTATACGGTGATCTTACCGATATTTACTAGGCTGACCTCGATTTCTTAATGGTACCGAGGTATTCAAACAGCGATTGGGCGATATTCCACCATGCTGCTTGGCAAATCCACATACCCCATTGAATTTTGTTTCGCAGATTGTAGGTTTCCTCACGAAGTTTTCCTTCGCCGAAAAGCTAGTCTTCGTTTTTTTTAAATTTCTTCATAAATTCCTAAGAATACAACAGATAGGCCTAGTATTGAAACACCGACCGCAAGATTACATGGTGCTTTCATGCTAAGAGAGATTGCTTACATGGTAAGAAATTTGCAAGTACGCCTTAGAAAAAACGCTCGTAATCTTTTACCACCTTGAACATACCATATATCTATACATAATATATACGTGGAATAGTAACGGTAATAGTTAATCCTTTATTCGTATTCATCATTTTTGAAAAAAGGAAAACTATAAAAATTGATAAACTATTCCGAGGCTATTTATTTTAGTGCCTGACGTAACTTGATAGCAATATCAATGTGCTCTTTGATAGCTTAATACGCGTAGGCGTAGTACAAACATGAAATTATCGGTTTCAATCGAATTTAGTTTAGTGGTCAATTCTGAAGGTTTAAGTTGACAGAACTAAACTAACTAAAGTATTGCTGTCCATAGCTAACATGCCTAGTAAAAAAGTGACAGCAATATTTTAATTAGTTTAGAACTGTCAACTAAAACCGTCAGAATCGACCACATTTTGAGATAAAATTTCAATATCTAATAAAAAAACTGTCCTGCTTTGGAAACCTTGAGAAAGTTGAGGATCTCATTTGATATACCTATAAAAAGTAACCACTTAAAAGTAAAAATAATATAGAACTAAGAAGTTCCTACTAGGACGAGTTAAGAATACCGATTAAGGACGAGTTAAGATATTTTTTATAAAAGGATGAGTTCACCAAGGATCAGTAAGGAAACACCCAACTTAGCCCCTAAATTATAATTAAATAGGCAGGTACTCATTTGAATAATTCATTTTTATGGTTTCATATATCTGAAGGATGTCAACGGTATCTACGGGATAGCATGAATATAGTACAATACCTAAATAAATAAAAAAAACAACTGAATCTATTTATTCATTGTAATTTTACTGTACTTCAGTTGTCATGTAAGAAATTAGTCTATATAAAAATCCAATTGCCGTGTCGCAAAAATTCGAAAATGGCTCGACAGATTTGTTTATGTTTTTATTTCCCGCTATACTAGGCTGCGCTGGGATGATTTAGGGGAAACAATTGGTGGTACGAAGTGCACCGGGTCATCTTGTAATATATTAAATATAGTTTATTTGTAGGACAACAATCCAGATTTATTGCTATCAAAATCTCCGGTTCCATGTTGCACAAACCATAAGAGAACGAGAAGTAATAGGGCACTTCTTACATGAACAAACACTGCAGCCTGCAGTCCTTTGATGTTAAAGATACACAACGTAGAAGACAGATGGCACTACCTACCATATTCGAAACGAATAAATAAAATTATAATATACATGGTATGCATTAGAAAAACTGAAATGTACAGTAGTTTTTTACTTATCACCTTAGAAATTGTTATTATTGCAACAAACGATGTACAGTCGTATTTCGATAAACTCGATATTTTGTATATCTATTGAGAATGAGAAAAGTATGAAAGTTTTCGAGTCAAGTTTACCTACTTAAATTAACTTTACCGAACTATGCCTATGGGCATTAAAATAGTTTAATATGAAATAGATACTTTTTTTCTTCGCTGAATTGAAATTTTTAATACTAGAGGTTCGACGCGGACGAACGAAATTCTGCTGCTGTTTCTGCTCCCAAACATCTTCCTTATCGCTGGGTTATTCATTATTTTTTCCTCCCTATTTTCACCCCCATTAACCCTGGCTAATAATATTATTTTTAGTATATTTAATTAATATAATTTTATATTCTATCTTAAGTTTTCAATAAAAATGCTTAACAAGTCATCCATGTAAAAAAAAAATGAAAACAGCGCTTTTTATTTTAAAATATTCTATATCAAAATACAAATGTTTCCAACTATAAGTTAAAAACAAAGGACTAAAAAGGAGTTTGAATTTCGAAAAATCCTCTAAGCATCAAGACAAATACACCCTCTAAATTTCAAGTCTGTCCGACCAGCGGTTTAGGCTGTGCCTTTGTCTGTCAGTCAGTCAGTTAGGACATCGATTCTTATAGTACCTATTAGATTAGATTGGATTTACGACATATTTAAGAAGATATTAGGTACCGTTGTACGGTAAAATGAAGTGTGCAACCGTACTACTACTACCCCAACCAGCAGTAACTATCATTAGGCCCCATCACGTAATAAATTTACTATTTAGCGCTTTGTGTTTAAAAAACGTAAACAACGACATAAATATTTAGTCCCATGTAAAGCTCCTATGAAAGCAGTCCCTGAAAATAACTATATTTTAGAAAAAAGTTGAGAAATTAATTTTGAAGTAAGTACCTGCACAACCTACATATTCAAACAGTGTAAATACCTGTTCTTGAAGTTGCTCCTGCAACTCTCCTCAACTTTTCTACTTTTTGTTCAATAACAATCATAACATGGAAATGCCTTTCGTATCAAATTGATATTTTAAAAAAAGATAGCCTAACTTAACATAACAACCATCTTCCTTATGTCAATTCTGTGATGTTCGAGTATTCAAATGGTAAAGAAGATCTTGTTAACAACTATGTTTATTGAAAGAAATTATGTGCCGTCTTAAAATCTTCGAGCATTCAAAAATGGAACAAGGTTAACTAGGGTTGTATGATCTAGGAATATATTTATGACTATAATTATGAAAATACAACGTTACCTACATAAGCTATTATGTCAATTACTTTGTCTCCGTTAACCATAATTAATGTTGTATCTAAGTAAATATAGAAACGACTTATCTAATTACTCATTTAATTCAAGGTATTTATAAAAGTTCTCAAAGAGTTACCCATTGGTATTTATCAACAAAAGGCAAAGTAAAGGACAAATCTGCTTAGCAGTGGAACGATTTATAAATAACCTAAATTCCGTACAGGAATGTCCATATTTTTCTCGCCAAGCTATTTGTTACCTATGTAGAAATATGTACCCTCAATTTGAATAACCCTCTCTCGTTCTCACGAACTAAGCCATGCGCGCTCTGTCTCACTCTATCCCATTACTTTTATATTGTTCGCTAACTTTCTTGTTTGTATAAGCAAATACATGTTTGAAAGTTTGTATATTTGTAGATTGTATTGTACGGTAATAAGTAGATGTAGAGTAATACTGAATCAATGTTTTATGAGATTAGGTTTTTGTGTTTACTTTCTCTCAAATATTTCAATACTTACTTAATACGCAACCACGTTACTCTCCAATGGATCAAGGGACACAGCGGATCCAGAGGCAACGATGCTGCCGACGACCTGGCACGGAGAGGGCCAGGCGCCCTGTAGGACCCGGGCCAATGATCCCTCTGCCTTTCTCTCAAATAAGATCATGGATTCGCAAACGTACGTACAGACTACATAAAGAATACTGGGCTAGTACCGAGGGGTGTAGGCAGTCAAGGGCAGCTTTCCCGGAGTTAAATCCGAGATACTCCCGTAAACTGCTTAACCTCAGACGTGACAAACTCAGACAAGTAGTCGGAGTGGTCACCGGACACTGCTCTTTGAACAAACACCTTTACACTATTGGGGTTACAGATAGTCCTCTATGTCGTGGTTGCATGGAGGCGGCAGAAACAGCCGCGCACTTGCTGCTTGAATGCAGCAGCGTGGCAGAACAACGTACGACGATCCTCGGGTCACCGAGGTCGCTCCGGGAGGTCTGCGCCGGCGTCTACTGTGGCTACCGGTGTACTACCGGGTACTACCGGTGGCTGAACTAGCTGCGCCGGGACTACGCAACATGGTCGGGGACACCGGGTGGCTGAACTAGCTGCGCTGGGACTACGCAACATGGCCCCATTAAGAGGCTTCCAGGGCTTCTAGTGCGGAAAAGGCCCGCTCACCAAGTACCAAGTAGCAGTGTGCATAACAGCGTGAGCCACGTGATGAAATTTTTTTTTTTTTTTTTTACTATTTATAGGCTGGTGATTGACTGCCATCTCGTCTGATGTTAAACGAAGATGCAGCCTACTATGGTGCACGCTTGCCTAGAAGAAACCGATTCACTCGCGACTTGAAGTCACCCAGATTATAATTATCGGGGAAAACCCACTCGAGAAGCGTATTCCACTGTTCAGCAGTTCGAATAAAGAAAGTGGAATCAATCCACGAAAATTACCAAAACGGGAAGGAACGTTGGCTTGATGATACGCTAATTTATCTGCACAAAGTTTGTTACTAAAAATCTATGACTAGACACTCCCCGTTACCTGCGCCGGGGACTAATTTGGTCTTTCGCCACGCGGGAACGTAGCGCAAGCGTAGTTTCTAACCTCCTTGCGGGACCGTGATAAAGCTAGAATATGGATACCTACGTCTGTCTTGTTTTCACGAGGGAAAACAGTGGGCGGGCAATCTTTTAACATCTCTCTACTAAGAATTGACCTACCCTCGAAGGGCGATAGAACCATACTTAACCACTAGCGAGGTCCAGATTGGCGAATTCACATAATATACCATTCATCTCGTGGCATCCGCAAATTTCCTTACGACGTATTTCTTCACCGGAAAGTCAGAAGTATAAGCTTCTGTACGTAAGAATTCATTATCGTATTGTATTCGAAAGAGCTGATTGGTAAGGGCCTGGGGTCGAACGCACAACCTCACTATTGTGAAATGTCACATCTAATATCTCAGGGTGACGAGCGCAGTGCAGTGCGGCGCAGGGTTGTGTTCGCAAATTCACAATTCTGGCACTGCTACTGTTAGTGGCAGGCGTGACGCTTACCACCAGGCAAACGTCTAGGTCGTCTCGTCACTTGGATGTATAAAAAATAAATTGATCTTCTCGGACAAATTTGGAAAACGGAAGGGTATACACGTAATGATAATTATAACCGCTAGATTAAATGGAATATCCGGGTCGCAATTTGACTTAATCTCATCTATTCCACATCTCAAAATGTCCAATTCGCAAAATGACCACATCGCTGTTAGTCCACATAGTCATAGATTAAGTATACATATATTTAAGTATACTAAAAATATTACAAGTATCAGAATTGCTAAAATGACTACGCCGTAAAAGTCTGGACAGTTAAACACATTACAAACATTATTATTTAAATATATTTTATTTATTGCATGTACTATATTATTCTACTAGCTTTTGCCCGCGGCTTTGCCCGCGTAGTAATGTTGAATACTGGAATTCGGTTAAATCGGGGCCCAACTCAATTGAATCACTAAAATACGTATATTATTGCATTTTTTCCAAGCCGCTTGCAAGTCTTTAAGTTTGCTTGAGGATGATCAAATTTAATATAAAAAATTATTTAGCAGCTTAGGCTGTACAGTATCTATAATAATTATGTCCGTCAAACAGTCGTCTGCGTGGACCTACAAAAAAATAGCCTATGTCCGTTTCCGAACCTTATGCTATAACTACCTATCCAAAAATGCAGCTCCATCTGTTCAGCCGACCAATAAATACGCCCATCCCCGTCCCCATTCCCAGCCTCATCCCTATAAGCGGCCCCTTCCCCATCCCCATCCCTATACCAAATGTAATTTTAATATGAACACGCCCATCCCCGTCCCCATCCCCGTTCCCTCCCTCATCCCCATCCCGAACCCCATCCTCACCCCATCCCATCCCCACCCCCATCCCGATTTCAACTTTCATCTTAATATGGACACGCCCATCCCCGTTCCCAGCCTCATCCACATCCACATCCCATCCCCACCTGTCCCCACCAAATCCCCACCCCATCCCCACCCCATCCCCATCCCGATACCAATTGTAATCTTAATATGAACATGCCTATCTCAGTCCCGTCTCCGTTCCCAGTATCATCGCCACCCCCACCCCCACCCCCATCCCCACATCTATCCCCATACCTATACCAAATTTCATTTGAATATGTACAGCCGTTCAAAGTTAAGGAGAAACAAACGTACTATCACTAAAACTTCGTTTTTTTTTATACTAACGGGAGCTGATTTTGAAAAAACTGTGACACCCGTATCTTTTTATTTTTATAGTAGAATATGTATACCAAGTTTTGTATCAATCGAACCAGAGAATAAAAAGTTTCATACAAACTTTAACACCCCATTTAACCCCCTTCGGGGTTGATTTTCGAAAAATCCTTTCTTAGTGGGCGTTTACACCTCTCCAAAAACATACCCTCCAAATTTCAAGTCTCTACGTTTAGCGGTTTGGGCTGTACGTTGTCTATATGTCAGTCAGTCAGTCAGTCAGTCAGTCAGGACAAAGCCTTTTATAGTTATAGATTAAAAAATAATTTAGCAGCTTAGGCTGTACAGTATCTATAATAATTATGTCCGTCAAACAGTCGTCTGCGTGGACCTACAAAAAAATAGCCTATGTCCGTTTCCGAACCTTATGCTATAACTACCTATCCAAAAATGCAGCTCCATCTGTTCAGCCGACCAATAAATACGCCCATCCCCGTCCCCATTCCCAGCCTCATCCCTATAAGCGGCCCCTTCCCCATCCCCATCCCTATACCAAATGTAATTTTAATATGAACACGCCCATCCCCGTCCCCATCCCCGTTCCCTCCCTCATCCCCATCCCGAACCCCATCCTCACCCCATCCCATCCCCACCCCCATCCCGATTTCAACTTTCATCTTAATATGGACACGCCCATCCCCGTTCCCAGCCTCATCCACATCCACATCCCATCCCCACCTGTCCCCACCAAATCCCCACCCCATCCCCACCCCATCCCCACCCCATCCCCATCCCGATACCAATTGTAATCTTAATATGAACATGCCTATCTCAGTCCCGTCTCCGTTCCCAGTATCATCGCCACCCCCACCCCCACCCCCATCCCCACATCTATCCCCATACCTATACCAAATTTCATTTGAATATGTACAGCCGTTCAAAGTTAAGGAGAAACAAACGTACTATCACTAAAACTTCGTTTTTTTTTATACTAACGGGAGCTGATTTTGAAAAAACTGTGACACCCGTATCTTTTTATTTTTATAGTAGAATATGTATACCAAGTTTTGTATCAATCGAACCAGAGAATAAAAAGTTTCATACAAACTTTAACACCCCATTTAACCCCCTTCGGGGTTGATTTTCGAAAAATCCTTTCTTAGTGGGCGTTTACACCTCTCCAAAAACATACCCTCCAAATTTCAAGTCTCTACGTTTAGCGGTTTGGGCTGTACGTTGTCTATATGTCAGTCAGTCAGTCAGTCAGTCAGTCAGGACAAAGCCTTTTATAGTTATAGATTAAAAAATAATTTAGCAGCTTAGGCTGTACAGTATCTATAATAATTATGTCCGTCAAACAGTCGTCTGCGTGGACCTACAAAAAAATAGCCTATGTCCGTTTCCGAACCTTATGCTATAACTACCTATCCAAAAATGCAGCTCCATCTGTTCAGCCGACCAATAAATACGCCCATCCCCGTCCCCATTCCCAGCCTCATCCCTATAAGCGGCCCCTTCCCCATCCCCATCCCTATACCAAATGTAATTTTAATATGAACACGCCCATCCCCGTCCCCATCCCCGTTCCCTCCCTCATCCCCATCCCGAACCCCATCCTCACCCCATCCCATCCCCACCCCCATCCCGATTTCAACTTTCATCTTAATATGGACACGCCCATCCCCGTTCCCAGCCTCATCCACATCCACATCCCATCCCCACCTGTCCCCACCAAATCCCCACCCCATCCCCACCCCATCCCCACCCCATCCCCATCCCGATACCAATTGTAATCTTAATATGAACATGCCTATCTCAGTCCCGTCTCCGTTCCCAGTATCATCGCCACCCCCACCCCCACCCCCATCCCCACATCTATCCCCATACCTATACCAAATTTCATTTGAATATGTACAGCCGTTCAAAGTTAAGGAGAAACAAACGTACTATCACTAAAACTTCGTTTTTTTTTATACTAACGGGAGCTGATTTTGAAAAAACTGTGACACCCGTATCTTTTTATTTTTATAGTAGAATATGTATACCAAGTTTTGTATCAATCGAACCAGAGAATAAAAAGTTTCATACAAACTTTAACACCCCATTTAACCCCCTTCGGGGTTGATTTTCGAAAAATCCTTTCTTAGTGGGCGTTTACACCTCTCCAAAAACATACCCTCCAAATTTCAAGTCTCTACGTTTAGCGGTTTGGGCTGTACGTTGTCTATATGTCAGTCAGTCAGTCAGTCAGTCAGTCAGGACAAAGCCTTTTATAGTTATAGATTAAAAAATAATTTAGCAGCTTAGGCTGTACAGTATCTATAATAATTATGTCCGTCAAACAGTCGTCTGCGTGGACCTACAAAAAAATAGCCTATGTCCGTTTCCGAACCTTATGCTATAACTACCTATCCAAAAATGCAGCTCCATCTGTTCAGCCGACCAATAAATACGCCCATCCCCGTCCCCATTCCCAGCCTCATCCCTATAAGCGGCCCCTTCCCCATCCCCATCCCGATACCAAATGTAATTTTAATATGAACACGCCCATCCCCGTCACCATCCCCGTCACCATCCCCGTTCCCTCCCTCATCCCCATCCCGAACCCCATCCTCACCACATCCCATCCCCACCCCCATCCCGATTTCAACTTTCATCTTAATATGGACACGCCCATCCCCGTTCCCAGCCTCATCCACATCCACATCCCATCCCCACCAAATCCCCACCCCATCCTTATCTCCACCCCACCCCCACCCCATCCCCATCCCCATCCCCATCCCGATACCAATTGTAATCTTAATATTAACATGCCTATCTCCGTCCCGTCTCCGTTCCCAGTATCATCGCCACCCCCACCCCCACCCCCATCCCCACATCTATCCCCATCCCTATACCAAATTTCATTTGAATATGTACAGCCGTTACAAAGTTAAGGAGAAACAAACGTACTATCACTAAAACTTCGTTTTTTTTTTATACTAACGGGAGCTGATTTTGAAAAAACTGTGACACCCGTATCTTCTTATTTTTATAGTAGAATATGTATACCAAGTTTTGTATCAATCGAACCAGAGAATAAAAAGTTTCATACAAACTTTAACACCCCATTTAACCCCCTTCGGGGTTGATTTTCGAAAAATCCTTTCTTAGTGGGCGTTTACACCTCTCCAAAAACATACCCTCCAAATTTCAAGTCTCTACGTTTAGCGGTTTGGGCTGTACGTTGTCTATATGTCAGTCAGTCAGTCAGTCAGTCAGTCAGTCAGGACAAAGCCTTTTATAGTTATAGATTTATTTTGTCTGTGCCCATCAACATCTTGTTTACGTAAAATAGCTATGAAACAGTGATAAAAATAAAAATAAAGTCATTAAATAAAACAAAACTAAAAATATGCGAAAAATCTATAAATAAAAAGAAAATTCGTCATAAAAATAAATAAAATAGTTCTAGAATGCGATCACAGCGCCACCTATCGGATCCAATTGATACTGTATAAGAAAAAAAAATATCTTTACCAAGTAAACTCTGTATACAAAACTACAGTACACTACTGCAACTGTGCACAGATTTACTTACAAGCTGTTCAACTACAACGTCCGTCGATTGTCTTTTCTCCAAATTGCTAAAAAGCGAAGTGAACCACTAACAGTTGGCTTTCAATTCAGAAGTTGGAACCCTCCCATCCATCGCATTACGTATTGATGAGGAAAAACGGGTTTTTATCCGCGGAACTTCTCGTTATAACCGACGTGTTACGGCCTGATATGTTGTTGGGCTTTAAAAGCTTTTCTTGGGTGTTATTAAACTGATTTAATCATCTTTATACGTTATATGGACTTGGGTATGTATGTCCTAAAATTGCATCCAGAACCACCGGATAACGGGCAGCAGCGTCCTATAGGTTAACAATGGGGAGCATGCTGCGATCCCTAAGCCGCCTGCCAAGCTTGGGGATTATGGCAACCCTTTCACAGGGAGGAAAGGGGAGGCCTTCGTCCGGCAGTGGACATCTTCTGGCTGTAGTTTGTTTGATTTATACGGACCATTATACTTTATATATGGACTTGGGTATGTCCTAAAACTGCATTCAGAACCACCGGAGCATGGGCAGCAGCGTCCTCTCGGTTAACGGGGAGAGCATTCTGCGATCCCTAAGCCGCCTGCCAAGTGGAATGTGGAATTCCTTACCAGCGACTGTCTTCCCGACTAAGAACAAACTGGGGTTGTTCAAGAAAAACGTGAATAGGTATCTACTAGGCAAGCGTGTTCCATCTTCGATCACATTGTTACTTCCTGTAAGGTGTGATTGTGGTATTTAATTTAATATAATAATATTTTTTAATAAAAATTAGTAATTTTAATAATATTTTTTTTTAGATTTTTTTAGTTTTCCAATATTCCCGAAAATGTTTTTTTATGTAATGGAATGACGAAACTTGCGTGACGCTTGCCTGATGGTAAGCTTCACGCTTGCTCATACTAGTAACTGGAACGATATTGAACCTTATTTCAAACAATATCATTCGGAAGTCAAATTTTAAACGATATTGAACCTTATTCCAAACAATATCGTTTAAAGGTCGGCTCCTTTCGCATGCGCAAACTCTTGCGTACGATTCAAAAATAAGGCCCCAGAACTCTAAACTTTCGGAGCCCTGCGTACTCGTAGCTATACATTGCGCCCATCACTTGTCTTGTAAAATATCTTTATGACTATACTTATAGCAATTTTATTTGAAACATTGGTCTTTTAATTCAGTGCCGATTCTCAAGTCACCCTTCAATATAATTGCTAAGAAACCTTAAACCTAATAGTTTCAAATTCCCTTTTCAACAACCTTGATGAGGTAAGTGAAGATTTTCTTTATCCCCACTTTCCATGTTGGTCCGACTGCCAAATATATACACGAAGTTTAAAGATTTAGTGCCAGATACCTACCGGATTTAATTGTCCATGGGTACACGCATATAAGTATTATTAAGCTGAAAGGAGGTCCCTGAATTAGCGGAATAAAAACTACCCGTCCAATACATTTTGTCGAAGGCGAATGGCATTTTTTTAAGGAACACCTGATTAATTTTGACGCGAAGCTAAGGTTAGCCTCATAGTAAATTATGTTCACAATGATGAGCAGAAAAACCTCCTTTCGGCATATTTATACCGATATGCGTAACCCTGCGTACTTAAATAAATAAATACCAAATTCTACTCCAACAGACCTTAATATAGTCTACGATTCAAAGCACCGTGACATACTGACGGACCAATAAGGACACTGCGAAATTAGGGTTCTTTAGTTTCTTAAAGAACCCAAGCGTGAGTCAAGAAGAGCGGAAAAACCCTTGCTAAACAAATACACAAAATAATGTCATTAGGTCACCATCATGGTTTTTCTCATTAAGACGGGGACCATCCCACTTTTAGCTGCCGTAGTTTACCAGCTTAATATCTACTAAAATATAACATTAGTATAAAAAAGTACAAATTGTATTAAAACTGAACATAAAAATCAACGGCATCGGAAAAGCACAAACGTAATTTAGGAAGACCGTTTTGATAGATAATGTAATCGAAGATGACACTGACAAAATTTGTTTTTCTTCTGATGCTAATAGATTTCACAGTAAAACATACAAATTTGAAAGCAATAGGCAAGTGTTTTTATTTATTAGTGAGGGAATCGGAAAAACAGTATTGTTTATTTTACGACTAGTGTGAGGAAAAAAAAACAAAGACCTCCCCAACTTAACTATTTAACATGAAGTTAACTATTAGTTAACTTTAATTAATATTGTTTAATAAGGAACATAACACATAGTTTTAGCCAATTAATTGCATAAACTTCCAATATGAAAAGCACTCGATGAAAAACCACATTCAATGAAATTGAGATTAGACTAATTAGTTCCTTACCTTGCATTAAATTAATTGAGTAGAGAGAGCTGAATCCTGCAAGATAAAATTGGAATTATAATTGCTTTGACGTATCATGTTACAAACAAATGAAGACTTAATAAACTTAATCTAGTGTGTACTCAACGAGCCTTATTAATAAAGGTGTAGACTGTAGTAGCTTCGGTATAGTTAATCAATATACCTACTTATTATCATCCTACAAATTCGAAAGAAATAAAATACTAAATACGAATTAACTATACGGAGGCCAATTCATGTTTATTAATGAGACCTAATCAGTTTTATAAAACATCAGCAACAGAAGGTAAAATACAGTTAGGTAGATATAAATCAAGATTTTAACATTTCTCAAACATTCGTTCTAACTAAGTTAGCATCGGGTAGGACCTGGGTAAGTCCTAAAACTGCATCCAGAACCACCGGAGGACGGGCAGCAGCGTCCTCTTAGTTAACGGTGGTAACACTCTGCGATCACCAAGCCGCCTGCCAAGAGTGGGGATTATGGCAACCCCTCCCTATTAAGGGGGAGGCCTTCGTCCAGCAGTGGACGTCTTCTGGCTGATGAGTGAGTGAGTGAAGTTAGCATCTCCAATAAAATACAATCCGTAACGAAACGAGGTACACAGTAATGTTTCTCGTACTCGCTCTACTTAACTCATTTTAATCAATCTACAATAAGTATCTACGTACAAATAAAACTCCACGAAAGACGTTCCCGAACTTATTCCCAGCGAAAAGTATCTCCATCTAAGTTGACTAATGAAAAGCAACATATAAAACGGGAAAATTTTTATAGAGGGATTTGTCCCAAATAAGGTTGTATCTATTTTTTCATTTGGCTCGGGCCCGCGGAGTGGCGTGCACCCAGCCCGCGGCGCCGCCCCACTCCAGCCGCGGTCTCCATGGCGACCGGCTCAAATGACGTATCGATCCCGCGGAGGGGGCCCCGCCGGGTGGGGGGCTTCGCGGGGTGGCGCCGCTCCACCCGCCGCGGACCCCCTGCACCCCTGCCGACCGTTGGCCCATGCAAAATGACGGATGTAAACTTTGGATATACCTACCTACCTACCTCCTTGGGAGGAAATGATATTTTCATTAAAATGAAAATGAGGTAATGTTTCATAACTTTTTTTGTGGAAATGACTTTATTTACAGAAAAGTCCCGACCTAAAAGTTATACATGGTAGGGGGCAGATGTCACGTCGAATTCGAGAAATTTAAATTAAAAGTTCAGTCAACACACTCAGTAATACTGAATTTCAACACTGTTTGATAATAATTACAATTCATTAATTATTTTATTTTACACATCAGCGTAATGCTGCTCGCCTATCATTAAATAAATAAAATATGAACTATGTTATACACGTACTACGAGTAAACGGACAGCTCACTGGAGAAGCTCTTTGACTCCACACTGATTTTCAAATACGACTTAATAGAGACATTCATAACTCTTAAATCCTTTCCTTTGTTAATATTAGGTACCTATATAAATAAATAATTAATTAATAACTAATTTGTGATTGTAGGCCAACTTAGGTTCCTCACTTTTTTGAATTCTTGAAAGGAGGCAGTTGAAACTATTGCATTGTGAACTATTGGCGATTCGTATTTACGTACGTAAATATTCATACTTTTCCTAATATGGCCATAAGGTACCTGCACTTATACCATTGACTATAGCAATTAATTTATATCACACCAATCCAAGTCTCATAACTAACTTTCAAACTAAAATACTCTACGATCTATGTTAAGTACCTACTAGTGTATTTAAACCTTAAAATGAGTTCGGTCTACAGTTTCAAGACATTCCTATATTAGTACAAGTTACAAGTTCCTGAAACAACGACTAACTTTGATTAGTTTCAGATATTAATTTTCTAGAACTGCTTTAATGCAATCACAGCTTTGCAATTTGAAAATGAAACTCAAACTAGGAATCCACACCTACTTTGACTACGTATACCTACTTCTAAGTTTATCCTAGTTATATTAATATATGTATTATCTTTGGTTTATCTCATGCAGCAGGTTCAATTTAATTCTATAGAATATAAGAAGAGAATATTTAAAGTATATAGAGTAAAGTAAAAATATAAAATGATTAATAATAATAACTAGCAACATACATGCTACTTTAGTACTATCTTCTGATCATTGTCGTGTTTGAACGTCTCTACTAAAATTTTGTTTCAAACATTAACATAATTAAGTGGTTCTCAAAGTTTTCCCATTATAAACTTAGCGAGAAATTTTATTTTTCCCTCAAGTCACGCAACTATGTGTGCGCGCGTGGAGACGAGAGAGCGAATTGGATTTTCCCTAGTGTGGGTAAACCTACTTTTGCAAAGAGAACAGAGAAACCTTGGAGATTCATGAAATATTAATATCAAACGACTCAGAACTTATTCCTAAGGTAATTTAAGCTCATGTTGCTAACATTATTCCTTGCATATAATAGACATATGTATACTTTGGAGTTTTCCTTAGCTCAGGGTTTATTTTCAGTATGCAAAATGAAGGTACCTACAAAGTAATTGAAAGAAAAATCGACTAGCAAAGTATGAGTAGAGTGCCTATATAGTTTTCTAGTTAGTAAACATTGACAAAGTACATAACGGATAGTAAATAACAAAGCTAGAGAGTATTAAAGGATGTGGTCACGTGGTTTGACCACGACGTTCGATCAGTCTCAGTTCGACTTTTAATAATAGTCATAGTCATAGTCAGATATCAACGCCTTATTCCTTGATTTACCAGGTTTGGTAGATTTTCTCAAACGAAAAGCCGTCTATATTGTTTAAGTTCGTTTTGGCGTGGTTGTTTAACCCAAGCTTTAGTATTTTAGGTTTAGTAAGTATTAAAAGAATTGAAATAAAAAATACTGGTTATATTTTTAAGAATTCTCAAGCTATTCCAATGGTTTAAGTTTCAGTTATAACGTCTTCCCTCGATGCGAACTAAGAAATATATATATATATCCTTGCGAGCAAAACCTATACAAAATCGCTAACAGTATTATTACATTCAGATGTAATTGAAAATAGATATACCTGATAATGATTTTATAAAGTTTTTTCAAGTAAAATTTAAGACTTCTAGTCCGTATTCTTTTTAAGTTTTTTTTTAAATATTCAATTACGATAAATTGACGAAAATAAATAGTCGTCGTTGAAAATTATAGTGTTGGAATGGCTTATGTTGGCATAAAAACTTGCATAAAAAGTAAGACTAAGTGGTAAGTAAGTTCGTAAATGCATACACAATATCCCGAAGGCCTCCTGACATGGCTTGTCTGACATACTTCGCCAACTCATTCGTTTAAACTTAAGTACTACACTCGTATCACAATTTCGAAATTAATCAAATATATTGAAAGATATATGATACACTTATAATATTAATTATATAACTATGCAGAAAATTGTGAAAATAACTACCACTTCCATAAGGAAAATGAGACTATCAATTCAATTTTTGGAATGTAGATACGGTTTCCGACGATAGCCACACTATCGCTTGCTCAGGAGAGTTGTTAGCCAAAAGTTAAAAGCTAATGAAAAAAAGCAACAGAAAAAATATTAGCCTTTACTAGGCATTTAAAAAAACAGTTAAATGTATAGATAAGCACAGATAACATAATCTGTAATAATCTATATATATAAAAGGCTCTGTCGTGACTGACTGACAGACAACGCACAGCCCAAACCGCGGGCAAGGGGGGTGGAATGTTGTATGGATAGTTCTATGTTTTTGAAGTTATAGTGATGAAAATTGATATTTGGGTAGTTCATTCAAAGGGGGGAAATTGGGGGGGGGGTTGGTAGAGTCGCTCGAGTCGGTAGAGACGGTAGGTAGAGTCGATAGAGTCAGTAGAGTCGATAGAGTCAGTAGAGTCGGTAGAGTTCGGGGAGGCAGGGGGCAAAAAAATTTCTCGGTGAATTTTGGGAGCGGGCCGAATTTCTTCCGTATGCGGACGAAGTCGCGGGCGATCGCTAGTACTATACTAGTACGAAAACAAATGAACCCAAACTCGGCGACTCGGCTCTGTAGCAGCTGGTTTAGGTAACCCCAAAAAAATATAAAAAAATATGATAATCTGAAAAAAAAAAATGAATGTTAATTTGAATCTGAATGTTAATCTATATGTTAATCCGTAAGTCTAATAATTATTTTAGTTTTACTTAATCGTACCTACACGCATTAGTAAGTAATTCTGGTTTTCAGAAAGTATCATATACCCACGTTTGCATTTTGTAAACAAACGACAGGTATGTGTATAGTGCGCAACCATAAACAAACTTCATAAGTTATTCTGTAATATGTGTTTAGTTACGAAGTCATTAAGTACAGTTAACAATTTCTCCATGGACCGGTTCTTTAGTTTCGACCGACTAATGTATACTTCATAGCTGGTTAAAGCTAATCAACACATCACCTATACGATGTTCCACTTAGAAAATTTCAATGTTATTCAATTTAAGTGTGAACACGCTCAGTTATTTAATAATTGCTTGGAATGTAAGAGCTACGTAAAAAGATTCACTACTAAAATTCATGGGGAATAAGAATGTCGTAAACAAATGAAGTAGAA
The DNA here is from genome assembly GCA_905404285.2 of Erannis defoliaria. Classification (NCBI taxonomy): domain Eukaryota; kingdom Metazoa; phylum Arthropoda; class Insecta; order Lepidoptera; family Geometridae; genus Erannis; species Erannis defoliaria. The sequence continues at coordinate 9,982,909 of FR990071.1, forward strand.
TATATATCGCTTATTAATACAGTACGGTTTTTGGAAATATTAGTCGCAAAGGTTTATTCCACTTTGTTCACCTGGGTGAAATCACCTAGGTGAACAAAGTGGAAATGATAGTCTCTTTATTTCAATTCACTCATCTCATCAACATCATCAACAGACTCATTTTACCTAGGTGATATACACCTAGGTGATATGTAGTCACCCTGTTCAGCAGGGTGCTTTAATTGTAAGGTGAACAAAGGACACCAATAATGTCGAAACAAATCACCCAGGTGATATCACCTAGATGCAAATTATATGTTTGGTATAACTAAACGTACCTATATAGCATTTTAGGCCGATACTAAAAATGAGACTAAGTGCCAGATGCCACTCCTACTACACAATAAAAAAATGTGCTTTAAATAATTCAAATCAAAATCCTTAACCCACTTGGCCGGATTTACACAGGTGTGTTATATTGTTGTATTTTTTTTCAATTTTCAGGGTTCTATGCCAAAATGATTAAACAAGTTTGTTTTTGCTCTATTGTAAAAACTACACACAGGGTGCCAATGAATTCAATATCATCATGTATAAGTATTGTAATAAATCTTAAATCGAATACTATAAGAATCACTGTCCTGACTGACTGACTGACTAACAGGCAACGCACAGCCTAAACCGCTGGTCGTACAGGCTTGAATTTGGAGAGCGTATTATTTTCTTGATGCGTAGAGGTGTACTAAGAAAGGATTTTTGGTAATTCGACCCCTAAGGGGATAAAAATTATGAAATATCTTGTATACAACTCCTTTGTTCTTGAAGTTTGAGAATTTGTATTTGGATAGTTCATTTATATATATATATATTATAACAAAAAATGTTTTTAATATTTTTTTAACAGGTGAAATGGGTGGTGAAATTTTGTTTAGAAAATTATTTGTTTTTCAAGTTATAGTAAAAAATTGGTATTTTATTTAAATGGTTCATCTATCTATATATATAGATATATATATATAAGCGAAAATCACTCACTCACTCTCTGACTAAACACGATATCTCGAAAACTACTTGATCTCTGAAGCTGAAATTTGGCAGGTAGATAGTTTATAGGTAAGAAACGTCAGCTAAGAACGGATTTTGCGACAGGGCTGAATTAAGGGGGTTAAATGGGGGATGTAACTTTTTATGGCAGTTCTTTGTTTTTAAGTTATATTGGTGAAAATTGGTGTTTGGATAGTACATTCAAAATAAAATTTTATGTTATTTATATTTATTACAGTGATGATTTAAGAGCGAGAAACGGGGGATGAAACTTTATACGTATCATCATCATCATCAGCCCGGAGACGTCCACTGCTGAACGAAGGCCTCCCCCTAAACGTATAGGTCTTTGTTATTTAAGGTATAGTGATCAAAATTGATACTTGAAGATATATCCACACTATGATATTATAAATACAAAAGCTTAGCACAGGGCACCCTGACACTCGATGGAGTGACGATATCTGAAGGTCAGGTCATGTCTATCACACTAATTAATGCGAAAATGTATCGGTGTGTGTCTATGTTTGTTACCTCTTCGTGCCAAAGTGGCGGATTTTATTGAAACTCGGAATGGAGATAGCTTATATCCCGGAATAACATATAGGTTTTTTTATTATTATCATCTTCGTTGTTTTTCATCATCACGTGGGTGGAACTGCGGGCACAGCTATTATTACATACATATGTGACGAATTGATAACCTCCTCTTTTGAAGTCGGTTCATAATAGGTATTTACCCCGTGCGAAGCCGGGGCGGGTCAGCTTGTCTTAATATATAAAAGCAAGTCCCTTTTTCTTAGCAATCATCGCCCAGGCTTCACCGCTTATTGTAGGAATGTGTAATTTGGACCCAATAATCCTCAAATGGTCTAGATTTAAAATAAGAACGGATTTTTCAAAGTTCGACCTCTAATGGGGTGAAATTGACCCCTAAACTTTGTATAGAAGTAAAAATAAAAATCGAGCTACGTCGTTTAAACTCGGTTAGTATATTTAACATCAATAATACGCTTCTTTTTTTTTAATACAACTGACTTCAACTTCGAATACCTGGATGACATCTTCATATTTTCTACTAATTTTGATTGAAAACCAAACTACTTAACTGATTTCGATAAAATTTATATAGGACACCCACATTTTTTTTTATTGGAGATTATGTATTTTCTTTTTACCGAAATTGTACCTATTATGCACCTTATTATATTTACCTTTAAAAAAACTGTTTTAGATCGGATCTTTTTATTTAATTTTTTGCTCTACTCGAGCTGTACAAGGCAAAATTAGAAGCAAATAAGGACTAAATAAATCGTTCAGACCTCATAGAGTGTAAAAATGAATGAAAATTTGTCTAAAAGGTCAACTTTGACAGGACCTAAAAAATACTTTAATTTTCCATGAGTCCAAATACATTTATAAACATCTCTAGTCATTCCTTATTACAACGGTATCCTACATTAGTACAAAACTTTATAAACCCCACATATATGATGTTAAATGTGCTAAATTTCAATAATCCTAAATCTAGTAAGTATACAGTCTTGTACTTACCTACTGTTATAGTCAATCTGTTCACTCCTCCTAACTTATTCATAACTTATTTAACTTGCATGTTCTTACAGCGAGCGTTTGTCTGCTTTAATGGATGTATTATAAAATCAATTTATTTGATAATGAAGCCCGCACACAATCTAGCTGGGATCCCCTACATCTGCATAACATTCTTGATTGAACAACGAATGAGTGGATCAACTTATAGCTGGAGGTGAAATTTCATGTGTAGACTAGCTGTGCCCGCAGCTTCGCTCACGTGGACAGAATTGTTAAATGCGCTTAACTTTATCGTATTAAGTAAAGTGAAGGAGGATCTAAATTCGGCATTTAATTTGCCTTCCACATACATTTTCTTCATCTTGTCTTATAATGTACTTAATTTAAAATTCAGTTTGGATTATCCTCCAATTAATTAAGTAGTTGAGAATTAAGATTGAAGCCTCCCTTGGTCCTTATAGTTGGTCTCCTTTTAGGGTTCCGTAGCAACGATGTAGAAACCTTTATGTCCTGTCGGTCACCGTGCAATGTTTATTTATTTGGATACTATAATTATACGAACCGAATTAAACCGCTGTTTTATAACTTATACAAATTACACTTTTAAAAAGAACATTGATGGTTGTTGTTATTTTTAAGGGAATACTCACGTTTAATTAAATCGGATACTCCGACTATAGTTTTGTTCATATCCGGTGATCTTTCCTTTCTGGCTTTTGGAGAGCGAAGCAGGACGCGGCCGCACGCGAGTCGGGCTCCATTTTCACTCTTTGAAAAAAGTAATAAAATTGTAATAATATAAACTATAGTCTGACGGAGTACCCGATTTAATCAAACATAAGTATTCCCGTATAAATAACAAAATTGTGTCAAAACTACGTCACTTTTTACGAATCGTACAGCTGAACGAATGTCCAAATCTGTATAACGTTGAAGGGTAAGAACTAGGAAACAGGCATACGCTCGAAGGTGATTGGGCCATATTTAATACCAAGCACAGGGACGATGTAGATAGGAGAATTCACATACGGCAAATAATTATTTTCTCCAAACATTATGCAAGTTTCCTTACGATGGTTAATTTAACCAAAAATTCTATGGCATGCTTTTTATTTTGAACGCACCATTAGGTCGTAGCAAGTTACGTACAAATAAGAAATACAAGCTACACTCCGTGGTAGAATCCGCGTATTAATGATGATTATTAAAAGTAGCCTATATATTATTCTGGGAAAAAAGCTATCTCCATTCCGAGTCTCATGCAAACCGGTTCACCCGTTTTAACCTGAAAAGGTAACAAACATACACACACACATACCGACAAACTTTCGCATTTACAATACTAAATGCGCCCCGCGGTCGGCCGTTCCAACCACCATCGTTGGGAAAAAAGTAACTATTAAAGTAACTATATTTAACTCTAAGGTATAAGCTTACCCCTAAACCAAATTTCATCTAAATCCGTTCAGCCGTTTCAGCGTGAGTAACAAACATACACATCAACAATAATTATAATATAAAATATATTGATGTGAATTGTGATAGCTCAATCACTCTTCGAGCTTATGCCTATATCCAGCAGTTCTAGCCAAGAATCAAACTCACAGCGTCTAATGTAAAAGTGTAACGTCTAGTGTACACTACACTAGACGTTACACTACGAAAAATGTAAAGCGCTTCTCCTCTCACCAAGTTACTAGAACATCAAGAACCCTTTTGATAGTCTTTATTTCTACCTAGCTACGGAACCCACGCATATGTGTCACAACACGCATTTCACAGTTTATATTTTTTCCTTTGTGTGTATTTTTTTATGACCGCGACAATGAGTTTATCTAGTTATCTAGTTTTTCACGTCAGTAGCGATCTGATAAAAGTAGATTCTTAAAGAGTTTTTCCTAACAGACTTTTACTGGGTAAGTAAATTTATAGTAATATGAGGCAACAAAACCTTTCAAGCATTGTAATGAAATGCATACAATCAACACAAAGAGTTCGCAGGAAAACAAAAGAAAATCATCACTCAGCGGGCGAAAACCACAGCGTTGTTATATCATCATGCACTTAATTAATAAGTTGTTGTCTGGGACAGTGGTGTCTCGTACAATGGGATAGGATGGGACATGTCTGTCTGCACCCTCGCTACCCGCGCCTCACCCCCGCCCTCGCTGGAATGTCCATTGTCCCGCCGATATGATGTTATGCCAAGTATCGCCAGCCACTTATATTGATAGGTATTCGTCTACGTGCATCACACATAGGGATTTCAATTTGTGTACCAACGCTCGACATACTGTTATTTATTCTGTGGCTAGACGCCAGTTTTCAGGGTGTGTGCCTATTGAAAATTCTGACAAAAACATTATTATGAAAAAACGTTTTTTGGGCTGGATTTCTAATGTGGAATGCTGAAGAGAGAAAGAAAGCATAGGAAGTAAGGCTGTCGTTTTTCGGTGTGGTGGCATATAAAAAAACCATAGTAGATATGTTCGGTAAATAGGGATAATTTATTTTTCGCATTACTTGTAAGAGTATTTTAATACTATAAGAATCACTGTCTTGACTTAACGACTGACTGATTGACTGACAGACAACGCACAGCCTAAACGGCTGGTCGTACAGACTTGAAATTTAGAGAGAGTGTAAATTCACTCTCAAAATGTCTTTGTCTTGATGTGTAGGGGTGTACTAAAAAAAGATTTTTTTTAATTCAACCCTTGAAGGGATAAAACTGGGTAAAAACTTTTGTATGAAACTCCTTTGTTTTTGAAATTCTAGTCGTGAAAATTTGAATTTGGATAGTTGACTTGAAATAAAAATGTTGTTTCAATATTTTTTTGACAGGGATGATTTAACACGTTCACGGCATTATGAGGTCACAAGCGTGATTTCGCGCTGATGCGGCAGTAAAAATCGCGTTCTTTCACTCTATTTGGGAGGCGGCTATTTTAACATTTCTTTGAGTATGACAGAGACAAATACATAAAATTGTTTCTCTTGCGAAGTCAAGCCCTATTAATAAAATAAAGGGCATATTAATAAAATTAATTAGATGAATTAATAAGTAATATTTTTTTTTATTTATTAATTAATTAGATTAATTAATAAGATATGAGGTTGAAAAGCACTCAAACGCACTGAATAGAAATTAATTTCACAAGATAGTTTTTTTTTAAATATTGATTTAGTAGACCTTCGCTTTTCTGTGGATTTAGTTGATCAATATTAACTTAAACACTATCTTCGATCAAAGTAGTATTTTTAAATTATTTAATCATGCGCCACTGAATGCATATTCCAGAAAAAAAAACGCTTCCTCATCCCATCTGCCATATTATCTCAACATGAGTATCATATTGGAATATTACGACAGATAACTTCTAAGCGTTATCTTTTTCTGGACCTTAGGCAATCAATTTTTATGCATTTATATGAAAACACATAGGAACCTAGCTAACGAGTTAAAACGACAACGAAAGGCTAACGAAAGAATGTGATCTAAATCAAATTCTTTAATTTTAGCCAAACCTTAGACCTTCTCATGGCTAGAGCCACCCTTGCATAACACACAGGATGATGAAGCCTGCCCAGAAAGGATACGGTCTACAACCCCATCAACCTGTATACTGGAGCTCTGTGAGCCTTGAAGTAGTCAGCTAAGTAAGCCAACCACATATATATAAAACACATAACATAGGAACCTATAGTTAGATCAAATTCTTTCATGTTTTTGAGAATTGAAAAAATGAAGACCACATAATGAATATTGGAAAAAGGTAGAAACTATTAGTAATCTGTGATGAGATTCCATTTCATTAGGTTTCAAAAAAAGAACACAATGATAAGGAATTTCGGAAAGTACCATTGATTTCCTGGAAAATACGTAGTGACTATCAAGTAACCTGTGATGAATTAAATTTACGATTACTGGCAGTTAACTAGTGGTTATTTTATTAAATATCCAAAGCAAATCATGCAGCTCAAAATTAAACCTCTTTTCAAAGAATAGATCTCTTTCCGAGTGACGACGGTGACAACTATTTATAACAATACCTATCTACGGAAAAAAATGATAATAGGTTCTTCATTCGGTTCAATATAATAAGATTTAAAGTTAAAAAATGTTTTATTTATAAATACGGGATTACCATTGATTTCCTGAGGATTCTTGTAAGTTCTTTCAGGGGGATTACTTACATTTAGTGTCGGATACTTCGGCATCCAGCTGCGAGTTAGGGCAACGATATCGTCACCATCGCGGGTCGAACCTGGACTAGATTAACACAGGATCAAGGCAATTGGCGTAACAAGAGGTATATACCCAGCAAAGGGATAGGGAAGGCCTAATGTTTCAAAGTGACGAGCGCAGTTCATTGCCATGCAGGGTTTCGACCTTACCCGAGTAGAAGCTGTAACTAATAAGGTATTTTTATAGAAAAAATTTAAACCTATGCTTTTTATTTTTCAAGATAGAGCTATTTTATTACAAATACATTGGTACGTGTGAAATAACCAGTATCGAAATTTCGCTTGATTTTTTCATTTAGTTACTAGCACAAAAAACATCTGTTTTTTGTGAACATCTACTCGTAAATTATAAACTGGCATAATAATACTTATAATCTTTACGTTCACACACGAGTTCTTAAAGACGCGATAATAGGAACATAAAAGCTCTGTTAACAGCCCTCTTTATAACTTGGTGAACGAGTACCAACAAATCATGGGTTGAAGAGATGACGCCTTGTAGGTATGTTTTATGAAAGGACGCGCGAAGACGGCGTGCGCGACAAAGCACATGTACTCATACGTAACACGTTATTGTAACGCATAGTTGCATCCAGGGTATTATAATGTAGTGGAGTTATTAGTGGTCGGATCGAGAGGCTCTCGCCAGCCAGCGCAGCTGTCAAGGCCAACTGAGGTCACTCCTCCGACGCTCTCCGAGCCACGATACCACCGACCGGTTCTACAATTTTTAGTCTCTTTTTATTTTCATTTTTGTGTACACGACGCTGAGACTAAACAATGTTTATACGAGTCAACATGGAATTAACTTTTATTGCATACGACTGAAATAATTTTAAGCTCACTTTTATAGTTATTTAAATGCAGATACGAATGTAAAATATGCTTGTTTATTATGTTTTGAAAACGTTTGCGTGAATTGTGTGCTATTTCTAACAAAATCTTAACACTTACTGACTGACAACCCACGGCCTAAACCAGGGTCTAGAAACATGAAATTTTGCTCAGGAGATGTTTAAAATGTAGTTGAGTACAATGAGCTCTGAGAAAGGCTTTTTGCGAGGCCAAAAACCGAACCTTAGTTCCAAACTCTACTCCTGCCAAGCTGTAGGCATCACTTAACCAGTTTGTATTTTCTTTTCTTCAAATAAGTCTAGATTGAACTATCAAACAAACCTCATTAGTAGCAAACCAGCAACGTAGTTTAGTCTAATTACCTGAAATCAAGCTAAACTTGACCTAACTTAGTTACGATCTCGACTCCACATAACCGACATTCTGATTGATTTAACGTGATAGTTCAACCAAAATTATAAATCAAAACAGTATAAACATTCAACACTGTCTATTTATGATTCTAGGTTTGTTTACTTTCTCAGATAGTTTGTTTTTTCTGGAATGTTTGATGCCCACCAGATGGCGCGGTTAGTCTCCGATGCGTAGTTTGTATGGCTTCATTCCTTAACAGCTACAAACATGGCACCCTCATCTCAGGCCATGGAATTTTTACACGCACATTTACTTTAGATAGCTTTATAATTTACACAGATGCAGTAGTTAAGATTCCTGAGGAGTATTCCCAATGAATCGCTTGGACAGGGCAATTATTTTGTGGTTTGATATGTAGCGTGATAGGTAGTTAAGTTTTTGCTGATTATCTTTATTATATAAGTAGCCACTTTATACTTACTCTTACTAAGAATACGATAGGTACTCACGGGTATATACGAGAACTGATTTGAACCCAACAACAATTCCTTTTTTTTAATTATTAATCATAACAAAGAACCATACAAATGCGCATAGAAAAGACTTCAACGTGTGCGCATTTGGAAACTAAATTGCAATATTTCTATTTACAGCTAAAAAACTTAAACTTGGTTTAAAATAAAAGATATGTGATAAAAACAGGTAAATGGTATAAATTGTAATGAGTCAGACATTTAATTGCGAACTGTAACACCGTTTTATTGTAGTCATGCTTCGCTAGTTATATGTTTCACTTAAATGCCGTCCAAGCGTTGGAAATACTGGAGAAATATCAACGAACTGCAGAACAATGGCGCATTATGTGGTAATATTAGAAATATATTCGATTACTTATGCGTGGAAAAAGTATCTAAACAAATCGCAGCATTGTTATACTTGACGCAGGTTGAAGTATAACTGCATACATATGTAAAGATTCCATAATAGGTTCAGTCCGCTTGTGTTATCTTCTATTTTTATGAAAATATCGTATTCATCCTGATTCAATTCCATAAGTTATGAAACCGATTTTTGTCGTTAAGCTTTAATATATTCATTCACAAATTATTTGGGATTTTTAGTTAAATGTGCGATTAATGTTTATAATCCTATTATTAGTTCAAGAGCCACGTGTGTCGAAAGTCACACGTAATATCCAGATATTTTTATCTTATCCTGGTTTGGGACAGAAAGGATCGAGTCGACATCACCGACCAGCAATAGAAGAGCCTTCCTGTCTGGAGCGTATTGGTACGGATTGTAATAATTTGAGGGGTCTGTCTACGTGGACGGAGCCGAGGCTTTGAACAAGTAACTTGTCGGGGTCATAACCTGTTTGCGACCCCTCCCTGCGGGACCGCGAACCTCTCCTTATATGTACTCTAGTGACCCAAGCTTTAACTGACGAACAAATGAAAACAAAATTTGAAAGTAAGTTCAACAACGTTTTGATAAATAAAGTTGCCATGAACTAATTTGAAAAATATTTAGCTGTTTCTATAACTGCTCGTGATTGAGGTTATCAGATCGGTCGATGGAACTCCGCTCCGTAGTTCTACTTTTTTGCTCTACTTTAGTGTCGAACATTCATCATATTCCTTATATTTTAAAAGTCATATTACCTAGAGCAGTAAATATAGATGCTATGGACCTCTTACATTTGTGTATTATGATATGTTTATAAGTATATTAAGCGGCCGACAGACATATGACCATAGCTAAGTGGCTAGAGCAATGGCCCCCATTTTATCTTGAGAGCCCACCACTGCTTTAGCCATTCAGCTATGTACCTTCTAACAAACTGAGCTAATTTTGACTATTGCGGAGGCATGAATCCACCCGTTTTACAATTTAAATAAATAAATAGTAAAAAAAATTTTTTTTTTTTTATTTTTTATTGGTAAAATTTTGAATTTTCTTTAAGTAGTATCTATAACAATTTCAAAATATTTCTTTATTTAAAACCCCAAGCCATAAATAAGTTAGCCTCAGGATAAGTTGTTCATAACTGCGGAAAACAAGAATATAAAAAATATACTCCACAAAGTAATGTTTTACCTTCGTAGAAAAACAAATCGGTTTCTTCTAGGCAAGCTTCACATAACATCAGGCGAGTTAGCGGTCGTCCAACGCAAGCCCTAACCATTTGTTTTTCTAATCATAGTTTAATAAAACTAAAAAACACGCAATAATCGTCACATAGTGAACGTATGTACGGGTGCACGTACGGGTCACGTCAAAAAAACAAATGAGGTCTAATTCAAAAGGTTTACAATTAGTCATTGAAGAGTTTCATCTTCCACCGCCTGGTTCCGTCATCAAAGGTGGCAACCACATGGTATGGTCGCGGTCAAGATACCTACTACCTACTCATCAGATTAGCTCGCAGACACTAAATTTTTGTATTATCATCGGAATTATTTCTAAGAGAATATATCTGCAAAATTTCAAATTGATACTAGGGTAAATTGATTTATAATAATATTGTATAAACATAGTAATTTAGCTTGTTAATTATATACAAGTGAAGCTAATAAGCTAATAGATGTAATAATTTTAAAGAGAGCTTTAATGCAGTAAGACGAAACGGACACGTCTCGAAGGGTTGATCAAAATTTGTGGGCGACCATTTGATTTGTTCAGATGACATCGGCGGCGCGCCGTATTTATTGGGCAGTGTTCCCTGCGCGTGGATATTGTTAAGGCGCACAATGCCAGTGCAGCGGCCGTTGTGCTTCGTGAAATGTTGCGCGACTACTTTTTTCGTCTGGATTCTATACTCACGATACTCGTTTTTTAAGCCGCGAGCTCGAGATGTACAGGTTTATCTGTTTAAAATTTATTAACATCGAGAAACAATTTAAAACCTTTTCTATAGATGGCTCATGAGCGATTCGTGATGAATGGATATGTACTACGGCCATTAAACAGTGTTATTACTCGTGCTCGCAAGACTGTGCTTTTAAAGCTTCTAATTTAAAGTATCTATAGTTAAAATTTAGCATAGTGCAATCGTAACAATCTTAGGCTTTTCAACCGACTTCAAAAAAAGAGGTTCTCAATTCGACTGTATGTATTTTTTTTAATGTATGTTATGCGATTATGCCGCCAATTATGAACTGATTTTGATATTTTTTTTTGTTTGGTAGGTAATGCGTCTGAGGTGGTCCCTTACGTTAGTTTTCATTCAATATATATATTGAATGATGACCACCTCAGAAGAATTACCTACCAAACAAAAAAAATTTCAAAATCAGTTCATAATTGGCAAAAAAAATACATACAGTCGAATTGAGAACCTCTTTTTTTGAAGTCGGTTGAAAAGCCTAAGATTGTTACGATTGCACTATGCTAAATTTTAACTATATATACTTTAAATTAGTAGCTTTAAAAGTACAGTCTTGCGAGCACGAGTAATAACACTGTTTAGTTTTCATTCAATATATATATTCATTCAATATATATATTGAATGAAAACTAACGTAAGGGACCACCTCAGAAGCATTACCTACCAATTACCTACCAAGTGGCTTAGACACATATTTTTTTGATTTACTTCTTTCTTGAAACTGTAGTCTGTGTATCCGATTTAATTAAACGTGAGTATTCCCGTAAAAAATATTAATATACTTTGTGCTGATAAAGAACTGCCATGGAATTTGTTGTGGTGCTGTTTACTACCATTTTATGGTTCCGTACATCAAAAGGGAAAAAGGAACCCTTATGGAATCACTGCGTTCTCCGCCTGTCTGTCTGTATGTCTGTCAATACCCTTTTTCTCTGGAACGCAAAAAAGATGAAATTATCATCTCCTCAATCCTCAAATTATCTCCACATATTATCTCGTCAAATGAGCGCTTTCGCTCATCTGCCACCATCGTAACTTTTGAAGAATACTGACAGGTCCTGTTGAATTTTTTTAGTTCTTTTTTTTTTTTCTTAGTTATTGGCATCGCACGTTGTGCATTCTGCCAGTGTCAAGTTTATGAAATTGCAAGTTTCTTTTATTAAAATTAAGTCAAATATGTCATTAAATCACAGTCAGCCACACGAAACCAGTCATAGTCGAGTCCAAGTCATGCCCTAGTAAAGTTGAGGTAACTTTACTATGAGCTTCTACGGAGTTTTGAAAACAACATGAAAAGACATGTTTCACCACATTATATCACTTGCCCACACTCGTGCATGTAATTCAACACTCAATGAATAAAACACCACCATTCTTAATCATTAATTCGCGAAAAAACACTTCTTTAAGAAAATAATAGAATGCAACGACATGATTTTTCCGTGTTCCCGCCAAAACTCCTTTTTAGTTCTTCCATTTGACCAAATAGTACAAATAAGTTTGTAGGTTCCAATTTAACTCTTCATTATGGAGAAAGGAGTATTATACAAAACTTAATGAATAGTTAAAACCTTTTTTATGCCAATTTGGGGGCTCCTACTGAATAAAAGAGAGACGAAGAGAACGAGAAGAGACAACCTACGGCGGCGAACCGTGATTAGAGGAAGTGGGGTTAATGACGACGAACTCAAAACCGTCGAACGAGCGCGTAAAATTCACGCCTGTTTCTTTACCCCCGAGACCACAGCTGAAACCATAATATCGTACATGAGAAGAAAGAAACAGTGCGATAACTACCACGTCGATAAACTGAAGCTAGCCCACTCGTATTACTCGTCGTTCTCCCTCACGGTACCGAACAGCCATTTTGAGTTCTTTATGTCCGCCGAGAACTGGCCGACTAGCACCCAAGTCAGCGAGTGGTTTCGTGGAAGCGGCGGGCGTGCAGACGGCGCGCCCCGAGCGCACCCCGCGCCTCGTAGACAGCAGCGTTACGCCTGCGACAGCGCTACGTGCGCTTACACCGCCGCCGCCGCCCGCGGGACGTCGAAACAAGGGACCTACGTCGGCGCCACCCGCGCCTCCACGTTCACCTCCGGGAAATCAACCTCGACATTGTAAATCAACGTCCCTGACAATCTGTCACCAAAATATTCGGTGTATAACAAACAAGACTAAACAACTCGAGGTTCTACTGACAAAGGAACTCACCTGCGACTTAATAGTTATCACCGAACACTGGTTACGTAAACACGAATTAGTTTCTGTTACACTATGTAACTTTGATTTAGTATCTTTTAGCTGTAGAGAAAAAGTAGCACGCGGCGGAAGTTGCATCTACGTACGGTCGGGAATGATGGCGGTCAGCAGACAGGACTATTGCGACCTAACGCAGGAACAAATTTTTGACGTGTGCGCCGTGCACTTACTTGACGACAATATCCTAGTTGTAGGAGTGTACCACTCCAACTTGACGAGTCACGGTGACTACCTTCAACTTTTCGAGACCCTTCTCTGTAAAGTAACAGACGAGGGCTTGGACTGCGTCATAATGGGTGATATTAATATCGATCTGCTAGACAGCTCTAGCGCACAAAAGCAGTTGGTAGATGTGCTTGAAAGTTTTAATTTTACGCAATTAGTAAACCACCCAACGCGCGTGGATGCGGGTGGTCGTAAGTCTCTTCTAGACCACGCGTACACAAACATGGCTGCGAAACGCGTGACCACCATCGTGGGCGTCGACACGCACCCGCTCAGTGACCATGGCGCCCAGCGCCTCACTCTAGCAAGAAGCGTTACTTCTGCACCTGCGCCCGCGCACTATCTAGGCCGCAGCTTCTCTGCGGCCAACGAGTATAACTTTATTGTTGCCCTGGATTCCATTGACTGGGACAATATCATTGAAAAATCGAGTAATTGTTGTCACGCGTTGGCCGAGAGTATAGTCAATATTTTATCTAATAAATTAAAAATCTGTTTTCCGCAAAAAAAACAGCTTACTCATAATAAACACTGGGTTGACGCGGAAATTCACAATTTTAAGCACTTACTGCATGAGGCTATACAATTAAAGAAAACATTCCCCACCGATGACTTACTGCGTATTAAGTGCGATGAACTTACAACTAAATATCACGCCTTATTAAAAGAAAAACGTGTCAGTCATTACTCTAGTATAGTCAGGGATAATCCACGACGCATGTGGACTGTAATAAATTCAGAGCTGGGTCGTGGCACTCGCGAGAGAGTCGATTTCACTGACCTGGTGCGGGACGCGGATGGTCAAGCGTTTGGCACGAAGAAGGATCTGGTGGACGCACTTAACTCGGGGTTCGTGACGGCGGCAAGTAGGTGCGGAGCGCCCGCGGCTAACAGCGCAAGCGCCTTAGCTGCACTTGGGGACGAAGCATCCGCTAGCGACGTGTCACTAAAGCTAGAACCGTTCTCTCCCGTTGAAGTGGTTACTATAGCGACCAAACGTATTGCTCCTAAAAAGAGTACCGATCTCTATGGTCTGTCCGCGAGCATATTAAAAACCGGTATAGAACCAGTAGCACCCGTTATTAGTCACTTGTTTAACTCATGCCTGCGGGAAGGCATATACCCAACAGCACTCAAGAAAGTTAAAATATGCCCCTTGTACAAAGGGAAGGGCAAAAAATCAGAGGTCAAGTCCTATAGGCCCATATCTCTCGTCCCTGCCGTAAGTAAAGTGTTTGAGGTCGGACTCAACAGGAGACTTCTTAACTTTATCGTAGATCGTGGCGTTTTGTCGGAACGGCAATACGCGTATCGGGCCGGCCGTGGGACCACAGACTTGGTGCGTGAGGTGGTGTGGCGAGTGTTGAGCGCACGCGAGGCGGGATTACAGGTTGCCGTTCTTTGTTGCGACCTATCGAGCGCGTTCGATACTGCCGATCACGATCTCGTTGCTAATAAGCTGCAGTTTTACGGGATCCGCGGTCCGGCTCTGTGTGTGATGTCGTCCTTCATGTCTAAGCGAACGCAGGTCGTGGTGGGTGACAGAGGCCACGTCGTATCGTCTGAGATGGAGAACGGGATGGGCGTCCCACAGGGCTCCTGCTTGTCTAACACCTCATTCAGTCTCCTCCTCAACGACCTACCCGGTGCCATCACTGGCGCCGAGATTTACATGTACGCCGATGACGTCACTGCGGTGATTACCGCGCCGACGCACAGTCAGCTGGAGTCGAAACTGAACACGGTAGCAAACGAGCTCGACAGCTGGTTCCGTTCTAACGGATTAGCTCTTAATAAGGACAAGACCTGCTTCCTTGCATTCAACCTCAATGGTCACTCAACAAAGACTTATTCGGTAGCAGTCGGCAATACCGCGCTCCAACAGGTACATAGTACGAAACTTCTGGGTTTCCACATCGACGGTGCGTTGACGTGGGAGACGCACATAGACGAGCTTTGCGGGAAGCTGAGCCGCTCGTGCTTCGCGCTCCGGCGGCTTGCGAGCACCGCCACCCGCAGCGTGGTGCGCTCCTGCTACTTCGCGACCGTCCACAGTAACATCACGTACGGGTTGGAGCTGTGGGGCCGCGCTGCCGATCGGAACAGAGTCTTTGTAATGCAGAAACGAGCCATACGTGCTATATGCGGGGTTCAGAACGACGTCTCATGCGTAGAGCTATTTAGGGAACTTCAGATACTGCCCTTGCCGTGTGAGTTTATTTACCAGATAGCCATCACCCATGTAAACCTAGAAACGTTCCAACGTAGGGGCGTTCACAGCACTTTAGATTTACGAAGTAATAAAAAGAAAGACCAACTGATCACCCCGTCGCACCGTCTCGTCAAGTCGGAGAGGTCAGTGTATATTCTGGGGCCCGCGATCTACAACCGTATACCAGCTTCCATTCGGGATGCTCCTTCCACCGGGTGCTTCAAATCTAAGCTCAGAGCGTGGTTACAAGAAAATTTGTTTTATGACATTGAAGCTTATTTTAAAATAAGAGATTATTGACGTATTTTTATAATTATTATTTCATTTTATTACCTAAGTAATTATTATTTTTGACTTACTTAATGAAATTTGACGTGTAACTTTGGTGTTATCAATAAATTATTTGTATTTGTATTTGTATTTGTATAAAACAAGGTTTTGGAGTTTTGGCGGGAACACGGAAAAATCATGTCGTTGCATTCTATTATTTTCTTAAACTTGTGTTTTTTCGCGAATTAATGATTAAAAATGGTGGTGTTTTATTCATTGAGTGTTGAATTACGTGCACGAGTGTGGGCAAGTGATATAATGTGGTGGAGCATGTCTTTTCGTGTTGTTTCCAAATCTCCGTAGAAGCTCATAGTAAAGTCGCCACAACTTTACTAGGGCATGACTTGGACTCGACTATGACTAACTTCGTGTGACTGACTGTGATTTCATGACTTATTTGACTTGTTTTTAGTTAAAAACTTGAAAATTCATTAACGTGACACTGGCAGAATGCACAACGTGCGATGCCAATAACAAAGAAAAAAAAAAAAAAAAAAAAACAAGGTTTGAGTGAGTGACACTCCGGGAGTGACACTTGCCTACGTCACTCCAGTTGTGTTATAAAATTCACAAATCATTTCAATTGTCATTTCGTGTCCGCTCAAGCGAAATGATTCAAGTTAAACACGAATTAACATAGTTTCATCCAAACTCACATAGTTTTATAGGATTCCCACAGGTAATAATAAGGAGAACGGGGAGTTATGATTTCACGCTAATGGTCATTTCACGTCGATGACGTAGGCTTGTGTCACCCACGTGACTTTTGTCGCTCGGGAGTGTCATACCTGGCGGAGTATATTATTATACCATGCGTACAACAAATTTTAAGTGTTTACTCTCTAATATGGAGAAAGAAGTTTCCACATACATAATAACTTTTCTTAAGTAAGGTACCTACGTCAGAGTCTATCGCTTTTTTTCTTCATTTTTAGCGTGGCACTTTGTGCTTTCTGCCAGTGTCAAGTATATGCATTTTTCAAGTTTTTGAATAAGTCTAAAAATTAAAGCCGGTACATAAACAGCCACGGTCGAAGTCATGCTCCAGTCAAGTGGTGGCGATTTTACTAGGAGCTTTTACGGACTTTTGAAAACAACAAGAAAAGACATGTTTGAGTTCAGGGTACGCCGAAGTAATATTATTC